>JASDDO010000019.1:835265049-845265049 GCA_030015575.1 Agapanthus africanus
AGGCGCCGGATCGCGCGTTCGTTGGGAGAAGCGACAGCCCACGTGTCTGTCGTTGGTTGGCTGGCGAGATGTGTCGCAGGCGTTCCCACGCTCGAAGGGATGCGTCCAATGTGGGCGCGACTGGTGGAGCGTTGTCGGCCGTAGGTTGCGAAACGTCGTTTTGGCAGGAGGCGATCGGAGCCGTAGGATGCGTACGCCGGCAGCTATAAATTGAGGTGGGATCCCTATCAGGGCCCATACCTCCTCATAATCTCCTCGACTTTGATCGTGTCAGCTCGGCGCTCTTCCTCTCTGATCGGGTTTCTTGCTTTTGATTCCCCGATGACACCCCCTTCGATCAGGTTAGATGTCTTCCTCTGAGGAGTCTGTAGATGTCGTCCGGGTAGAGTTTAGGGAGTCTTCTGGGGCTTCCTCTGTTGGACATAGTGCCCTCAAAGTCAATTATTGGATCGCATGCACGTGATTGCAATGATTGAGGAGGACCTATACCGGTAGGACAGTCTTACTCGAGATGATAGTATGCTATCTGGTTTACTTTTATCAGTCGTGTACAGGTTCAGGTGACTGATCACTGTTACACGTTGATAGAGCCCTTAGGATCTTGCTTAACTACCAACAGTATGATGGCGATCATATACGTGAGAGTTGGGTAGTCTATAAGCACATCCTTAATTGTGGTCCCTTGTCGTGGGAGTTTCGAGACAGGGCATCGATACTCCGGAGTAGACTAGTGTATACAGTCGAGACCCCGACGAGGGGATGTGGCCAATCTCACAAGCCACTGGTGTCAGTTGGATCACCTAATATGTATACAGGTGCTCATTGGGTTATGAGTACACCAGACAAGACTCGCCGGGAATCTGCTAGTTGGTATTATACCTATCGTCAGATAGCAGTTCCCTGGTGACATGTGTACAGGTTAGTTCATCGACCTGAGGTCGTCATTTGTATCGTGTGAGTTCCCACTGTGCTTTGATTTCTACCCTACCACGGCTCAAAAGAGTCATGCAAACAGGTAGTTTTTGGGTACAGTCCCGAGCCACATGGAGGCAAGTGAGCGGATCGGCAGGGGATTCGTTGTGATGTGTCTAGGAGAGCCATTACACATAGCCCTCGGCCGAGGCAGGAGATTTGCTGGTAGGTACTCCAGTAGTATCTCAGGGTGTTTTTGGGCCACACTCCGACATGACTTATACCGCTATTGGGGGTCTGACGTTACCAGCCCCTTAGGCAGTTATGTGATACTCATAGAAGAACGGACCAGACTGTATATACATTGTCACTGTTAGACTCAGTAGGGTTTCGGGATGAGTTCACTCATCGGCCTCCCTTGAGGTCAGTACATGGGAAGCCGTTACGCACAGCTAGTGCCGCTGACGGCTTGTGGTTAAACCCACTGCCAGGGTACTGACGAGTCATTAGAGTCCTCCACAGACAGTTTCCCAAGTTCGGGCGAAACGTTGTAGAGGCCGTATGGTTTTATGGCAGGGTTCGGAAAATGCACGTGTGTTTACGCACGTGTCATATTTCGGGCAGATAATACTGGTGGGCTTTGGTTTAAGCCGGATCCGAGTATTATACTGTGTAGATATAATATCTTTGTCTCAGATGCATTTGTATTCGGTCGTAATACAAATGCGGGTATGTTTATACTGATACGGGGTTATCCTGAAATTCGTTTCAGGATCACTTTTGGAAGTTGCCAGTTTCCAGTTTTCTATCGCCCGTATTTAACATTCGGTTAAATACGGATTTATCTTTTCTTGGGATGAGTGTGGAAGTTTCTAGAGGCTTCTAGAAGGTGGTGACTAGGTTCATGCATCTTTGTGACTCATTAGTCCATTTAATGATGTTTGATGACTAGGGTTAATGATTCATCATTTGCATTAATTGTGTTCATACAAGGTGTTATTGTGACTCCTTCTTTCTTTTGCTTTGTGGTCACCACTCCCTCCTCCTACCCTCACCCCCTCCTCTTCATATAGTAGCCGGCCCCTCTTGTTGAAGGATGATGATTTTTTGGGAAAAAGAAAGGGTTGTTAAAATGAGAAGAGAGATCTAGTTCATATATATTTTCATATCTCATTTCATTCCAATCCAAAAAGGAAACTTCATTAACCGTTCGTCCATGGATTTGGACGAAGCGAGACAAAGTGTTCTACTCATTCTCTACATCAATCTTTGTCATCTCTTTTAGCAAACTTGATGACCGAGTTGCCTCGGGTCAGAGGCGGGAGCCCGTTTAAAGATCCGGTGACGTGGTGCCACCTGGACGAGGAGATCGGAGATCGATGAGATCGGAGCAGCCGCAACGGAGCGTGGGATGATGGTTAAAGAACGAAGGACTCGGATCGTTCGGTATAACCTTTCTACCCTCTTTGTAGTTTGTTCGTTTAGCTTTAATGGCAGATCCGGGTTATAGTACGCGATAGCGCCAGTTGTAAAAAGTTTTTGTTCCGTATTTGGCGTCTGTTAGACGGCCGGGGCGCTACCGTGGACTTACAGTGGTATCAGAGCCTCGCCATTAAGCTTTACTAACTTGTGCTAACGCGTTTAAAATATCGATCGAATGGGATTTCAAAAATCGCAATTTTTTGTGAAAAGTTTCTGTCGAATTTTTAAACAGGTCTAAAAATTATTTTGAGTATCTCAGAAAATCGTGCAGGCTTTTTTTAGAATACTGGTGAAATTTGGTCAACTGTTGACTCCAAAGCGCCGTGGAACCGCCGCACAAACCCTAGTTTGGCCGCGGTTCCGCGGCCGTTTTAGAGCTACAGTGAACCATTTTTCTACAGTAGGTTTTATTTTGAAATTGTGGTTTCTGGAATATTTATTTTGGGCCCATATTTTGTTACTGTACAGCAGATGTACGAGGGGCCCACTTCGGTAAGTTTTGTCGATCGAAATTTTAAAGTTGTTAGTTTACAGTACTTACATTATATCTCCGACCGGGAATGTCATTTGAGCGGTAAATTGCGTCTAATTGCTAATGTAACAACCGAGTCCAGTTTTACAAATTTCGGTTACCGTATGTGTGGTGTATGGTATTTATTCCATTTATCTTGCTTGACTGTTGCTAATTATAATTTACCCCGACAATTCATATTCTTGCATATAACAATTTAAGTCGTTTAAAACAAATATAAAATATTTGACATGGCCTGGTTGACACCCCTAACCCTGTGGTAGCGTCCTTGCATCGTGTTCTCTTCCCGTTCAGTGAAACGGACATGTTTGGACGGCTACGCGCACGTACGTGCATTCGTTCTTGGGGGTATGCTTTTAATTATAAAATCCTTCATTTTAATTTTGAAACCTACCAATAAATTTCTTAGTTCAAATTCAAATGTTTGGACCCGACCCGGGCGCTTTTCTGAATTATTTTACATCCCGCCAAGATTCAATTGTTCGAATTATTTTTAATTTTAACTTCTAATGATTTGAGTATTCTGAATTCACCTAACCTATTTTCACCAGCTAAGAGTTATGGTGGGAAAATATTTTATTTTATGGAAATCTTTTACTCTTCCCTCCAGCCAATAAAATCATTCTTATGATATTAAAATCTTTATAAATCCTTTTAAAACGAATTCTCTAACTCCTGAACCAATTAAAATCTCCCATTCTCTTACTGGTCCTATTCTCTCTCTTTCTCTCAACCAATAGAACAATTCTTTAAATCCTTTTTAAAATTTTGCCAACCCATTTCTTTGGCCATCAGCCTATCAGAGCTCCTCTCTATTAACCGGGCCCCACCGCCTCTCTCTCTCTCTATTCCCTTTCTCTTTCTCTCTCTCAGTGTAAGTGCACGGCGGCGCCCCGGCCGTCAATCCGACGCCGGAATGCGGAAGCGGTGATAAACTTTAATTTTTGCGGACTTTGCAAACCGGCACCACCGCGCACTAAACTCCGGATCGTAACCATTAACAAGTCTAAGCTACTAACAAGAAAGGGAAGAGATGTACCGACTGATCCGAGTCCTCCGGTCTTCATCTCCACTCCGATCTCCTCGCGGGATCTCCGTCCGTCTCCTCCTCGTCGGAAAGGGCACCACATCGCCTGTAGCTTTTACGGGCTCCCACCTCAATACCGAGGCAACTCGGGCGCGAAGCTGGCGAATCGACGCGTCCAAGATTTGCTGTAGGAAGTGTAGTGTAGAATCATAGTCTCTTTTGGGGTGGTTGCCATTTGAAGATGATGGAGGAAACAAGATAAGAAAAATGGTGCTTGCATTTTTCTTAACATGAAATGAGATCAAGAAATGAAACTCTTAAGAATGAAAACTCTCATCTTTTTCTTTTTCTCAACCATGGAAAAACTTCTTTCATCAAGTGAGAATAAAATGGTGGAGGAAAAAGAATATGAAAGCAAGAGGGAGGTGAGTGTAGGAAAAGAGAGAGAGTGACCACATACAAACATGATCATAACCATCTCACATCAAACTCTAATCACATCTAATCCTTTCTTATCAACAAAAAGCAAGTGAAGAGAATGGAATCAAAAAGATGCTATCATAATAAATCAACTTGCAAATAAATCCTCCACAATGTGTTATTTGCAAACTTGCAAATAACACCCTCCATCGGATAAAGTCCGGCCGGGAAAGAACAAAGGAAAACCGGCCGGAACGGAATGCAAACTGGCAACTCCAGAAAACTGGTCCCGTAATAAATTACAGGAAAACCCCATACTGTGCATACACACCCGCATCTGTATTCCTTCCGGATACAAATGCAATGAGACAAAATCTACACTGTACTAAACTAGGATCCGGCTTAAACTAAAGCCGGCTAGTAATATCCGTCCGATCCTGATCCGTGCAATACCGCACGTATCTGATCGAACCCTGCCATATATCCATACGGCCTCTAGTACAAACCGTCCGATCCTGATCCGTGCAATACCGCACGTATCTGATCGGACCCTGCCATATCTCCATACGGCCTCTACAGCGTTTCGCCCGAAAGCTTGAGTAACTGAAAGTGTGGTGGACTCTAAAGACTCGTCAATACTATGGCTGTGGATTTAACTACTAGCACGTCAGAGGTATAAGCCAATACGTGACGGGCCACCAGCTATCGACTAAAAGGGACGTCGATGAGTGAACTCATCCTGACACCCTACCGAGCCTGTCAGTGACAATATCCGTACAGTCCGGTCCGTTCGTCTATGAGCATCGCATGTCGGGCCTAGGGGGTGGGTAAAAGTCAGACCCCCAAAAGCGGTACAAGTCGTGTCAGAGTGTAGCCCAGAACACCCTGAGATACTACTGGAATACCTACCAGTAAATCTCCTGCCTTGGCCAAGGACTTCATGTAAGGGCTCTCCTAGACACAGCGCGACCTCACCCCCAATACCGGGAGAGACGAACCCCCGAAGATCCGCTCACTGCCTCCATGTGGCTCGGGACTGTACCCAACTAAAACCTGTTTGCACGACTCCTTTGAGCCGTGGTAGGGTAGTAATCAAAGCACAGTGGGAACTCACACGAGACAAATGACGATCCCCAGGTCGATGAACTAACCTGTACACATGTCACCTGGGAACTGCTATCTGACATCAGGTATAAGACCAACTAGCATGTTCCCGGCGAGTCCTGTCCGGTGTACTCATAACCCAATGAGCACCTGTATACATCTTAGGTGAACCAACTGACACCAGTGGCTTGTGAGACCGGCCACCGCCCCTCATCGGGGTCTCGACTGTATACACTAGTCTACTCTGGAGAATCGATGCCCTGTCTCGAAACTCCTACGACTAGGGACCTTTTAAGGATATGCTTGTAGACCCCAGCTCCCACTTATATGATCGCCCTCATACTGCTGGTGGTCAAGCAAGAATCCTAGGGGCTCTATCAACGTGCAATAGCGACCTGTCAGGTCACCTAAAGCAGTACACGATGATAAAGGTAAACCAGATAGCAAACTATCATCTCGAGTAAGACTGTCCTACCGGGATAGGTCCTCCCTCAATCATTGCAATCACGTGCCTGTGATCCAATAATTGACTCTGAGGGCACTATCTCCAACAATCTCCCACTTGCACTCAAGGCTAATTATTGCGATGTCGCATACTCACAGCCCGTGTGATACCGAACACCCAACTCCTCTACAAGTCAGTCTCACAAAGCTCGTTTGCGAGACTATTGCGTTCGAGGAATAGCCTCAGCGAGTGGATCCGCTTAGAAGTTTCTTTCTATGTCTCTCTCTATATCTCAAGTTCGCGGAGAAAACCATCTCCCGAAATGAGCAATACCTGTCTTAGAGTGTCTGGATGTCTGATGGGACCGAGCTCATAAATGAACTCCAAATCCAAACTTCTTAGACTGTATCGACAACTGAACTTAATCAGTATCCTGCGCCATGCCACCCTCAGTATTTCCTTGGATCACCTGTCCAAAATACTGCCCCTCGTCAGAGGGAAAACAATAACTCTGACAACCTCCTTGTCGTCCAGGTCACCTTGGAAGCCTGGAGTGATAACCGTCTCCTAAAGGTGGCAGCCGTTATCATATCCCTAGAACATTCACTTATGTTCTAAGACTGCTTCCGATTGTTTCTCCAGGATTGGATCAATATCAACTTATTGCATCTAGTGCAAGAACAACATCTGGTGTGGTACTTGACATCTCATGATTGACTCAATTGCCTAAGCAAGTGATCTGCCAATCATGCACATCCCTCTCTACTTTAGTCTTTAGGACACCTTTAGAGAGGGTGACTCCTTCACCTGCAGGTACACTACCGTGCCAGGAGTCGTCCATTCTAAATACTCTTAGAATGCTGTCTAAGTACCCTGATTGGGAAACCACCCAAATCTAGATCTAAAACCATAGATCTAGTAACCGGTATGTCTTATATAATGTCCAAGTCCTTTTTGGAGAAACCACTGTGTGACGACCAAAGCATAACCGATCGTAGTATAGGAATATCACTTCCTACTACCTTGTGTATGTCATCCAAATACCATGACATCACACCCTACTACCTTCTCAACAGATCCATCCCTTATTCTGATGACGCCAAACCCATGACTGTCACATCAGAAATAGATGATCTATCTCCGCTATATCTGCTTTAGTCTATAAATAGACATAAGCCAGATGTCCACCAATGCTTCCGCTGCTCCCACTGACTACGACAACCCTCTGGCAGAGTCATATAGATGTGCACTTCTAAAGCTAGTTTAGAACGACGCTATACTCATCCTCCTGCCGGGTCTCGCAGCCTGGAACAACAACAATGGCAAGTGTGAGTAAACAAGAACTTCCCTTTCACCGTCCTTGAGGCTACAGGAGTACCTCTCGGGTGCCTGAAGTTACCCACCTTCTCTGCGGAGTGGCCAATGGAATGTCAAATCAGATTGAATCTTTAGGTTCCTTATCAAATCTTCAGTAATCGTTTGCGGTTCTGGAATCACTTCCAGTTCTACCATACTCCCACTACTGTTTTCTGAAAAAATCTATTTTTAATAAAACTGTGGCGAGTCTAGAACAATATCGCTATTGTTCATCCAGATGGTAGAAAATCAACCCTCGTCATAGCCTGGGTCAACCCACAAACAGCCATTACAGAAACGTGCCTTGAGTTATCCAGAGTCTGGTTTTAATCATAAGCCGGACAACTCCCCGTACCTTAACAATGTTAAGATATGAACTGTACTATATCCAATATAGAACCAGAGGCACTGATTTAATTGAACCAGATTCAAAACATGCAGCTGTCTTCAGTGCATGTCAACTAAATGGAGAGAGGCCGATCAGCGTTACTCAACTTAGGAATGCTTCCAATTATGAGTAACCTGAAAGAGAAGCAATTTCTCTTTATTATTACTATCAACTGAATACCATACACAAGTATCTACATCTTCGATCACTTTGAAGAATCCCGATACTTGCTACACCTGGTTCTCTACTCTATTCAAATACCTATAACTCCTCAAAACTTAGACCCTGTGTTTCTACGAAACACATGTCTAAGAACTAGAGAAGTTAAAAGTAAACAGAATATAGTCTGAGGACCAACCCCTCTATCCTAATGGACACTGGACAACATACAATACTCTGTATAAGTCCGCCGAGTCTAACAACTCTTTCACTGTGTGTCGTAGGTTGAAAACTGTACTTATGGTTAAGAAGAATTACACCGCTGTTTAATGCTCCTTACCTAACCATCCACTGATATAGGTAAATGTCATCGACATAATATCAAAAGGTATATCTCACTCTATGAAAAATAGACGTACAGATATATCAATTTGAAATTGGTGCACAACAGCGGATATTCAAAACCAAATATTTGCCGACCGGCAAACAGCCCAGGTGATCTCCTTCAAATATCACTGATTACAACGAATCCCGATATAATGAGGATGATCACCCAATTCCCAATGACTTACTCCCACTCATCATCTGTAAAACCATACAGATGTGAGAATCAAAACTGGTAAATACATACCCTGGAGCAAGTGTCTAATCGGGAAATCAGTTTTCCTTTAACAGTACACAGTGAACTGAAACATTGAAATGTTTCGATGGGGTATCCTGGTATTCCTAGTAATGCCTCTACCATTATCCAGATTCACAACTATAACCGTATAATTCTTTGCCACCTCTCCAAATCCCTTTATATGTCTTTAGTCATTACCTTCTGCACACCCCTTTAGGCCAATTGGTTTTCTTCCTTCCCTACCGTTCGGCACCAGCCTATGGTTTGGAAGAAGACTATCCAATAAGCATAATGGGTGTACTGTCCTAACCCTAGGAGCAGTCGCAGTGCGAGAGAAGGTGAGGATAAAAGACACCTGAATAAACCTTATTCCTATTTCTCCTGAACCAGAATCCATCCCCGAACTGGAACAAGTTCCTTTCGAGTTCGTATATAACCATACGATGGAGTATCCAATAAACTGTGGATCTTCGTAGTGATACGGAGTGTCCTGGAGAAATACAAAGGTGATTTAGGATTGGCGAAGAAATACTTGGTTTGGTCGTGAATATCAGTCGCAATTTACTTTGCCCTCTTACTAATCCCTTGCTTTGTCTTAATCTTAATACCTTCTGCACACCGTTTAGGCTAATTGGGTTTCTTCATTCCCTACCGGTCGGCACCAGCCTAAGGTTTGGAAGAAGACTGTCCAATTTGCGTAATAGGCGTACTATCTCCTAAACTAAGGAGTACTCGTAACTTGAGAGAAGGTAAAAGGGAAAAGACAACTGAATAATCCTATCCGTTTTCTCCAGAACCGGAAACCATCCTCGAATTCTTTCGAGTTCGTATCTAACCATACGATGGTTTTGTCCAATGGAAGTGGACGTTCGTAGTAATACGGGGTGTCCTGGAGAAAAGGGTAAAAGTAGGAGTGGCAATGAGGTCTGCAACTCTGACAATCCAAAAGCCAGTGTTAAGAAGGTTCGGTCAACTTGGTCACTGAGTCAAAGTCTCAGGGTCGGGTCAATGGTCGCTGCCAAGAGAGAGAGAAAAGAAACACTCAGCGTGCACTCTAACCAAGATCAGAATGGTTACCAATTTATCTAATCTGGAAACCTCCCACTGTACCTCAAACTCTCCTCTAAACCTGAAAGAAGAATTAGTCGGGGTCACCCGAGGAGTAAACCAACTCATCAGTGGGAATCGGGATCCAACTCTCATCGCATGATAACGTGACGGAATCCGCTCACGGTATCACACTCCAGAAGGTATGCGCATATCTGGCAAGTTTCAGTTCTTTTGAAACTCCCGATGTGATTTTTACCCCATGCTCTTATGACCTTGACTAAGGCCAACAAATCATAAGTCACATGTCAAGTTCTACCCGTCATTGTCCAGGTTGATTTGAACCCACCCGTACAAGCCCTTGACTAAGGCCAACAAGGCTATACGACTGTCCCAAACCAACGCATCTATCTATGCTGCATATGAATAACCAACAGCTACCAAACACTGTGCCTTGACTATGGCCAACAAACACAGCTTGAATACTATTGACTACCCATATGAAATGACGGAGGGCTACGAATGGTTTCTGACGAAAACCTTTAATGTAATGAACTTGATATCGTTGAAGGAACGGATAGCTTTTTAGAAAATATAGTGACGAAAACCTTTACTAAAGAGGTCACTCCCGGTGAAGGGATCTCGGCTCTTTCCCCGTAGAATGGGGTGCAGGATATTCCAAATGAATACCACGATGCAAAGCAAAAGTAATCGGCTATAGTGAAGTTAATGCCCTGACGCAAACTTCTGTCCAAGGGGTCACTCCCGGTGAAGGGATCTCGGCCCTTGCCTCGTCGACTGAGGAGCAGGATATTCTAAATGAATACCACGATGCAAAACAAAAGTGAACGTCCTTGCAATAACAGCTTTTTGAAAAGTGTTCCAACAACATCAGATTAGGTTTGCTTATCTTGCATTGATCCAAATCAATGCAGTCCCATCAATTAATCACACCACAAAGAACGAAAATATACAGACGTACGTATATGCCATCCGCATTCGCCACTGGGTCCCGTCATCACCCGTTAGGTTAGCTAACTAACGGCAGAGCGGGGACTGGACTAGCGCGGATGTAAAACATATACAACATCTACTAATATATATATCAATATATAGCATTTCGCTCAAGGCGTGAATAAAATGCAACATCACAGAAATGTACAGCATCACAGAACAATACAGATATCTGGGATCCCCGGGTTTCACAGAGCCACTACTGAAACCCGACGTTCCCCTGGTCGTGTGGATAGCCTGTGCAATGAAATCCTATACCCACTACGAGTGCGGCGAATAGCCAGCCAATCCTGGAGTGAAGCCCCCTCCGTCCCAATGCCATGAGATGCGGGCTTGTTGCCTTCTAGAACCCGGCTATCCGTGCACCCTTCCGCGGGGTAAACCTAGTACAGAATGTAAAATATACATACACCGGGTACATCGACCGCAACCAGGTCGTGCCCCAAAAGAATAATACAAACAGGCAGTGACGGCAGTCCACATGTCGGACGCTCGCCCCGCAATATCAAATGTACATAATACAACAGCACAGTACTAGCATTGCATCCAGGCTATCCCCACCGACCGATCCGCAACATCACAGCAAAAACAGAACATCAACGTGAAAATCACGTTCGCAAATCCGTCTAACCGGGCTATAGCAGTTAGACCGGATTTACCGATCGAGTGACATTCACGGTCGCAGATATAATGTAAATACTGTGAAAAATGTGTTTAAAATATCCGATCAATCAAAAAATTAACAAGTGGGCCCCAAGCAATACTGTAGCACTCACAGAAATAATTGGCCCAATTTTAATATTCCAAAACCCATATTTTAAGCCCAGAAGGCCTCTGTAAAAAATTGGTGAAGTGATCTCCACAGTGTGCGGCGGAAGGGCGGCGGGAAGGGGGTTTTCGCGGCGGTTCCGCGCTCCCACTGTGGAGTTACTTCGTCGAATTTTTACAGAGCTCTTAGATTTTCCAGTACATCAATATTTTACAACCTGAAAAATTTTTCGAGACCAAAATATTTCAACAGAAACTGATGTGAACAAATACGGGTTTTAGGACATTTCGATCGATCGGAACTGAAAAACACATTACACAAAGCTAGACTAAGTTAATGGGGAGGCTCTGATACCACTGTAAGTGCACGGCGGCGCCCCGGCCGTCAATCCGACGCCGGAATGCGGAAGCGGTGATAAACTTTAATTTTTGCGGACTTTGCAAACCGGCACCACCGCGCACTAAACTCCGGATCGTAACCATTAACAAGTCTAAGCTACTAACAAGAAAGGGAAGAGATGTACCGACTGATCCGAGTCCTCCGGTCTTCATCTCCACTCCGATCTCCTCGCGGGATCTCCGTCCGTCTCCTCCTCGTCGGAAAGGGCACCACATCGCCTGTAGCTTTTACGGGCTCCCACCTCAATACCGAGGCAACTCGGGCGCGAAGCTGGCGAATCGACGCGTCCAAGATTTGCTGTAGGAAGTGTAGTGTAGAATCATAGTCTCTTTTGGGGTGGTTGCCATTTGAAGATGATGGAGGAAACAAGATAAGAAAAATGGTGCTTGCATTTTTCTTAACATGAAATGAGATCAAGAAATGAAACTCTTAAGAATGAAAACTCTCATCTTTTTCTTTTTCTCAACCATGGAAAAACTTCTTTCATCAAGTGAGAATAAAATGGTGGAGGAAAAAGAATATGAAAGCAAGAGGGAGGTGAGTGTAGGAAAAGAGAGAGAGTGACCACATACAAACATGATCATAACCATCTCACATCAAACTCTAATCACATCTAATCCTTTCTTATCAACAAAAAGCAAGTGAAGAGAATGGAATCAAAAAGATGCTATCATAATAAATCAACTTGCAAATAAATCCTCCACAATGTGTTATTTGCAAACTTGCAAATAACACCCTCCATCGGATAAAGTCCGGCCGGGAAAGAACAAAGGAAAACCGGCCGGAACGGAATGCAAACTGGCAACTCCAGAAAACTGGTCCCGTAATAAATTACAGGAAAACCCCATACTGTGCATACACACCCGCATCTGTATTCCTTCCGGATACAAATGCAATGAGACAAAATCTACACTGTACTAAACTAGGATCCGGCTTAAACTAAAGCCGGCTAGTAATATCCGTCCGATCCTGATCCGTGCAATACCGCACGTATCTGATCGAACCCTGCCATATATCCATACGGCCTCTAGTACAAACCGTCCGATCCTGATCCGTGCAATACCGCACGTATCTGATCGGACCCTGCCATATCTCCATACGGCCTCTACAGCGTTTCGCCCGAAAGCTTGAGTAACTGAAAGTGTGGTGGAATCTAAAGACTCGTCAATACTATGGCTGTGGATTTAACCACTAGCACGTCAGAGGTATAAGCCAATACGTGACGGGCCACCAGCTATCGACTAAAAGGGACGTCGATGAGTGAACTCATCCTGACACCCTACCGAGCCTGTCAGTGACAATATCCGTACAGTCCGGTCCGTTCGTCTATGAGCATCGCATGTCGGGCCTAGGGGGTGGGTAAAAGTCAGACCCCCAAAAGCGGTACAAGTCGTGTCAGAGTGTAGCCCAGAACACCCTGAGATACTACTGGAATACCTACCAGTAAATCTCCTGCCTTGGCCAAGGACTTCATGTAAGGGCTCTCCTAGACACAGCGCGACCTCACCCCCAATACCGGGAGAGACGAACCCCCGAAGATCCGCTCACTGCCTCCATGTGGCTCGGGACTGTACCCAACTAAAACCTGTTTGCACGACTCCTTTGAGCCGTGGTAGGGTAGTAATCAAAGCACAGTGGGAACTCACACGAGACAAATGACGATCCCCAGGTCGATGAACTAACCTGTACACATGTCACCTGGGAACTGCTATCTGACATCAGGTATAAGACCAACTAGCATGTTCCCGGCGAGTCCTGTCCGGTGTACTCATAACCCAATGAGCACCTGTATACATCTTAGGTGAACCAACTGACACCAGTGGCTTGTGAGACCGGCCACCGCCCCTCATCGGGGTCTCGACTGTATACACTAGTCTACTCTGGAGAATCGATGCCCTGTCTCGAAACTCCTACGACTAGGGACCTTTTAAGGATATGCTTGTAGACCCCAGCTCCCACTTATATGATCGCCCTCATACTGCTGGTGGTCAAGCAAGAATCCTAGGGGCTCTATCAACGTGCAATAGCGACCTGTCAGGTCACCTAAAGCAGTACACGATGATAAAGGTAAACCAGATAGCAAACTATCATCTCGAGTAAGACTGTCCTACCGGGATAGGTCCTCCCTCAATCATTGCAATCACGTGCCTGTGATCCAATAATTGACTCTGAGGGCACTATCTCCAACAATCTCCCACTTGCACTCAAGGCTAATTATTGCGATGTCGCATACTCACAGCCCGTGTGATACCGAACACCCAACTCCTCTACAAGTCAGTCTCACAAAGCTCGTTTGCGAGACTATTGCGTTCGAGGAATAGCCTCAGCGAGTGGATCCGCTTAGAAGTTTCTTTCTATGTCTCTCTCTATATCTCAAGTTCGCGGAGAAAACCATCTCCCGAAATGAGCAATACCTGTCTGAGAGTGTCTGGATGTCTGATGGGACCGAGCTCATAAATGAACTCCAAATCCAAACTTCTTAGACTGTATCGACAACTGAACTTAATCAGTATCCTGCGCCATGCCACCCTCAGTATTTCCTTGGATCACCTGTCCAAAATACTGCCCCTCGTCAGAGGGAAAACAATAACTCTGACAACCTCCTTGTCGTCCAGGTCACCTTGGAAGCCTGGAGTGATAACCGTCTCCTAAAGGTGGCAGCCGTTATCATATCCCTAGAACATTCACTTATGTTCTAAGACTGCTTCCGATTGTTTCTCCAGGATTGGATCAATATCAACTTATTGCATCTAGTGCAAGAACAACATCTGGTGTGGTACTTGACATCTCATGATTGACTCAATTGCCTAAGCAAGTGATCTGCCAATCATGCACATCCCTCTCTACTTTAGTCTTTAGGACACCTTTAGAGAGGGTGACTCCTTCACCTGCAGGTACACTACCGTGCCAGGAGTCGTCCATTCTAAATACTCTTAGAATGCTGTCTAAGTACCCTGATTGGGAAACCACCCAAATCTAGATCTAAAACCATAGATCTAGTAACCGGTATGTCTTATATAATGTCCAAGTCCTTTTTGGAGAAACCACTGTGTGACGACCAAAGCATAACCGATCGTAGTATAGGAATATCACTTCCTACTACCTTGTGTATGTCATCCAAATACCATGACATCACACCCTACTACCTTCTCAACAGATCCATCCCTTATTCTGATGACGCCAAACCCATGACTGTCACATCAGAAATAGATGATCTATCTCCGCTATATCTGCTTTAGTCTATAAATAGACATAAGCCAGATGTCCACCAATGCTTCCGCTGCTCCCACTGACTACGACAACCCTCTGGCAGAGTCATATAGATGTGCACTTCTAAAGCTAGTTTAGAACGACGCTATACTCATCCTCCTGCCGGGTCTCGCAGCCTGGAACAACAACAATGGCAAGTGTGAGTAAACAAGAACTTCCCTTTCACCGTCCTTGAGGCTACAGGAGTACCTCTCGGGTGCCTGAAGTTACCCACCTTCTCTGCGGAGTGGCCAATGGAATGTCAAATCAGATTGAATCTTTAGGTTCCTTATCAAATCTTCAGTAATCGTTTGCGGTTCTGGAATCACTTCCAGTTCTACCATACTCCCACTACTGTTTTCTGAAAAAATCTATTTTTAATAAAACTGTGGCGAGTCTAGAACAATATCGCTATTGTTCATCCAGATGGTAGAAAATCAACCCTCGTCATAGCCTGGGTCAACCCACAAACAGCCATTACAGAAACGTGCCTTGAGTTATCCAGAGTCTGGTTTTAATCATAAGCCGGACAACTCCCCGTACCTTAACAATGTTAAGATATGAACTGTACTATATCCAATATAGAACCAGAGGCACTGATTTAATTGAACCAGATTCAAAACATGCAGCTGTCTTCAGTGCATGTCAACTAAATGGAGAGAGGCCGATCAGCGTTACTCAACTTAGGAATGCTTCCAATTATGAGTAACCTGAAAGAGAAGCAATTTCTCTTTATTATTACTATCAACTGAATACCATACACAAGTATCTACATCTTCGATCACTTTGAAGAATCCCGATACTTGCTACACCTGGTTCTCTACTCTATTCAAATACCTATAACTCCTCAAAACTTAGACCCTGTGTTTCTACGAAACACATGTCTAAGAACTAGAGAAGTTAAAAGTAAACAGAATATAGTCTGAGGACCAACCCCTCTATCCTAATGGACACTGGACAACATACAATACTCTGTATAAGTCCGCCGAGTCTAACAACTCTTTCACTGTGTGTCGTAGGTTGAAAACTGTACTTATGGTTAAGAAGAATTACACCGCTGTTTAATGCTCCTTACCTAACCATCCACTGATATAGGTAAATGTCATCGACATAATATCAAAAGGTATATCTCACTCTATGAAAAATAGACGTACAGATATATCAATTTGAAATTGGTGCACAACAGCGGATATTCAAAACCAAATATTTGCCGACCGGCAAACAGCCCAGGTGATCTCCTTCAAATATCACTGATTACAACGAATCCCGATATAATGAGGATGATCACCCAATTCCCAATGACTTACTCCCACTCATCATCTGTAAAACCATACAGATGTGAGAATCAAAACTGGTAAATACATACCCTGGAGCAAGTGTCTAATCGGGAAATCAGTTTTCCTTTAACAGTACACAGTGAACTGAAACATTGAAATGTTTCGATGGGGTATCCTGGTATTCCTAGTAATGCCTCTACCATTATCCAGATTCACAACTATAACCGTATAATTCTTTGCCACCTCTCCAAATCCCTTTATATGTCTTTAGTCATTACCTTCTGCACACCCCTTTAGGCCAATTGGTTTTCTTCCTTCCCTACCGTTCGGCACCAGCCTATGGTTTGGAAGAAGACTATCCAATAAGCATAATGGGTGTACTGTCCTAACCCTAGGAGCAGTCGCAGTGCGAGAGAAGGTGAGGATAAAAGACACCTGAATAAACCTTATTCCTATTTCTCCTGAACCAGAATCCATCCCCGAACTGGAACAAGTTCCTTTCGAGTTCGTATATAACCATACGATGGAGTATCCAATAAACTGTGGATCTTCGTAGTGATACGGAGTGTCCTGGAGAAATACAAAGGTGATTTAGGATTGGCGAAGAAATACTTGGTTTGGTCGTGAATATCAGTCGCAATTTACTTTGCCCTCTTACTAATCCCTTGCTTTGTCTTAATCTTAATACCTTCTGCACACCGTTTAGGCTAATTGGGTTTCTTCATTCCCTACCGGTCGGCACCAGCCTAAGGTTTGGAAGAAGACTGTCCAATTTGCGTAATAGGCGTACTATCTCCTAAACTAAGGAGTACTCGTAACTTGAGAGAAGGTAAAAGGGAAAAGACAACTGAATAATCCTATCCGTTTTCTCCAGAACCGGAAACCATCCTCGAATTCTTTCGAGTTCGTATCTAACCATACGATGGTTTTGTCCAATGGAAGTGGACGTTCGTAGTAATACGGGGTGTCCTGGAGAAAAGGGTAAAAGTAGGAGTGGCAATGAGGTCTGCAACTCTGACAATCCAAAAGCCAGTGTTAAGAAGGTTCGGTCAACTTGGTCACTGAGTCAAAGTCTCAGGGTCGGGTCAATGGTCGCTGCCAAGAGAGAGAGAAAAGAAACACTCAGCGTGCACTCTAACCAAGATCAGAATGGTTACCAATTTATCTAATCTGGAAACCTCCCACTGTACCTCAAACTCTCCTCTAAACCTGAAAGAAGAATTAGTCGGGGTCACCCGAGGAGTAAACCAACTCATCAGTGGGAATCGGGATCCAACTCTCATCGCATGATAACGTGACGGAATCCGCTCACGGTATCACACTCCAGAAGGTATGCGCATATCTGGCAAGTTTCAGTTCTTTTGAAACTCCCGATGTGATTTTTACCCCATGCTCTTATGACCTTGACTAAGGCCAACAAATCATAAGTCACATGTCAAGTTCTACCCGTCATTGTCCAGGTTGATTTGAACCCACCCGTACAAGCCCTTGACTAAGGCCAACAAGGCTATACGACTGTCCCAAACCAACGCATCTATCTATGCTGCATATGAATAACCAACAGCTACCAAACACTGTGCCTTGACTATGGCCAACAAACACAGCTTGAATACTATTGACTACCCATATGAAATGACGGAGGGCTACGAATGGTTTCTGACGAAAACCTTTAATGTAATGAACTTGATATCGTTGAAGGAACGGATAGCTTTTTAGAAAATATAGTGACGAAAACCTTTACTAAAGAGGTCACTCCCGGTGAAGGGATCTCGGCTCTTTCCCCGTAGAATGGGGTGCAGGATATTCCAAATGAATACCACGATGCAAAGCAAAAGTAATCGGCTATAGTGAAGTTAATGCCCTGACGCAAACTTCTGTCCAAGGGGTCACTCCCGGTGAAGGGATCTCGGCCCTTGCCTCGTCGACTGAGGAGCAGGATATTCTAAATGAATACCACGATGCAAAACAAAAGTGAACGTCCTTGCAATAACAGCTTTTTGAAAAGTGTTCCAACAACATCAGATTAGGTTTGCTTATCTTGCATTGATCCAAATCAATGCAGTCCCATCAATTAATCACACCACAAAGAACGAAAATATACAGACGTACATATATGCCATCCGCATTCGCCACTGGGTCCCGTCATCACCCGTTAGGTTAGCTAACTAACGGCAGAGCGGGGACTGGACTAGCGCGGATGTAAAACATATACAACATCTACTAATATATATATCAATATATAGCATTTCGCTCAAGGCGTGAATAAAATGCAACATCACAGAAATGTACAGCATCACAGAACAATACAGATATCTGGGATCCCCGGGTTTCACAGAGCCACTACTGAAACCCGACGTTCCCCTGGTCGTGTGGATAGCCTGTGCAATGAAATCCTATACCCACTACGAGTGCGGCGAATAGCCAGCCAATCCTGGAGTGAAGCCCCCTCCGTCCCAATGCCATGAGATGCGGGCTTGTTGCCTTCTAGAACCCGGCTATCCGTGCACCCCTCCGCGGGGTAAACCTAGTACAGAATGTAAAATATACATACACCGGGTACATCGACCGCAACCAGGTCGTGCCCCAAAAGAATAATACAAACAGGCAGTGACGGCAGTCCACATGTCGGACGCTCGCCCCGCAATATCAAATGTACATAATACAACAGCACAGTACTAGCATTGCATCCAGGCTATCCCCACCGACCGATCCGCAACATCACAGCAAAAACAGAACATCAACATGAAAATCACGTTCGCAAATCCGTCTAACCGGGCTATAGCAGTTAGACCGGATTTACCGATCGAGTGATATTCACGGTCGCAGATATAATGTAAATACTGTGAAAAATGTGTTTAAAATATCCGATCAATCAAAAAATTAACAAGTGGGCCCCAAGCAATACTGTAGCACTCACAGAAATAATTGGCCCAATTTTAATATTCCAAAACCCATATTTTAAGCCCAGAAGGCCTCTGTAAAAAATTGGTGAAGTGATCTCCACAGTGTGCGGCGGAAGGGCGGCGGGAAGGGGGTTTTCGCGGCGGTTCTGCGCTCCCACTGTGGAGTTACTTCGTCGAATTTTTACAGAGCTCTTAGATTTTCCAGTACATCAATATTTTACAACCTGAAAATTTTTTCGAGACCAAAATATTTCAACAGAAACTGATGTGAACAAATACGGGTTTTAGGACATTTCGATCGATCGGAACTGAAAAACACATTACACAAAGCTAGACTAAGTTAATGGGGAGGCTCTGATACCACTGTAAGTGCACGGCGGCGCCCCGGCCGTCAATCCGACGCCGGAATGCGGAAGCGGTGATAAACTTTAATTTTTGCGGACTTTGCAAACCGGCACCACCGCGCACTAAACTCCGGATCGTAACCATTAACAAGTCTAAGCTACTAACAAGAAAGGGAAGAGATGTACCGACTGATCCGAGTCCTCCGGTCTTCATCTCCACTCCGATCTCCTCGCGGGATCTCCGTCCGTCTCCTCCCCGTCGGAAAGGGCACCACATCGCCTGTAGCTTTTACGGGCTCCCACCTCAATACCGAGGCAACTCGGGCGCGAAGCTGGCGAATCGACGCGTCCAAGATTTGCTGTAGGAAGTGTAGTGTAGAATCATAGTCTCTTTTGGGGTGGTTGCCATTTGAAGATGATGGAGGAAACAAGATAAGAAAAATGGTGCTTGCATTTTTCTTAACATGAAATGAGATCAAGAAATGAAACTCTTAAGAATGAAAACTCTCATCTTTTTCTTTTTCTCAACCATGGAAAAACTTCTTTCATCAAGTGAGAATAAAATGGTGGAGGAAAAAGAATATGAAAGCAAGAGGGAGGTGAGTGTAGGAAAAGAGAGAGAGTGACCACATACAAACATGATCATAACCATCTCACATCAAACTCTAATCACATCTAATCCTTTCTTATCAACAAAAAGCAAGTGAAGAGAATGGAATCAAAAAGATGCTATCATAATAAATCAACTTGCAAATAAATCCTCCACAATGTGTTATTTGCAAACTTGCAAATAACACCCTCCATCGGATAAAGTCCGGCCGGGAAAGAACAAAGGAAAACCGGCCGGAACGGAATGCAAACTGGCAACTCCAGAAAACTGGTCCCGTAATAAATTACAGGAAAACCCCATACTGTGCATACACACCCGCATCTGTATTCCTTCCGGATACAAATGCAATGAGACAAAATCTACACTGTACTAAACTAGGATCCGGCTTAAACTAAAGCCGGCTAGTAATATCCGTCCGATCCTGATCCGTGCAATACCGCACGTATCTGATCGAACCCTGCCATATATCCATACGGCCTCTAGTACAAACCGTCCGATCCTGATCCGTGCAATACCGCACGTATCTGATCGGACCCTGCCATATCTCCATACGGCCTCTACAGCGTTTCGCCCGAAAGCTTGAGTAACTGAAAGTGTGGTGGACTCTAAAGACTCGTCAATACTATGGCTGTGGATTTAACCACTAGCACGTCAGAGGTATAAGCCAATACGTGACGGGCCACCAGCTATCGACTAAAAGGGACGTCGATGAGTGAACTCATCCTGACACCCTACCGAGCCTGTCAGTGACAATATCCGTACAGTCCGGTCCGTTCGTCTATGAGCATCGCATGTCGGGCCTAGGGGGTGGGTAAAAGTCAGACCCCCAAAAGCGGTACAAGTCGTGTCAGAGTGTAGCCCAGAACACCCTGAGATACTACTGGAATACCTACCAGTAAATCTCCTGCCTTGGCCAAGGACTTCATGTAAGGGCTCTCCTAGACACAGCGCGACCTCACCCCCAATACCGGGAGAGACGAACCCCCGAAGATCCGCTCACTGCCTCCATGTGGCTCGGGACTGTACCCAACTAAAACCTGTTTGCACGACTCCTTTGAGCCGTGGTAGGGTAGTAATCAAAGCACAGTGGGAACTCACACGAGACAAATGACGATCCCCAGGTCGATGAACTAACCTGTACACATGTCACCTGGGAACTGCTATCTGACATCAGGTATAAGACCAACTAGCATGTTCCCGGCGAGTCCTGTCCGGTGTACTCATAACCCAATGAGCATCTGTATACATCTTAGGTGAACCAACTGACACCAGTGGCTTGTGAGACCGGCCACCGCCCCTCATCGGGGTCTCGACTGTATACACTAGTCTACTCTGGAGAATCGATGCCCTGTCTCGAAACTCCTACGACTAGGGACCTTTTAAGGATATGCTTGTAGACCCCAGCTCCCACTTATATGATCGCCCTCATACTGCTGGTGGTCAAGCAAGAATCCTAGGGGCTCTATCAACGTGCAATAGCGACCTGTCAGGTCACCTAAAGCAGTACACGATGATAAAGGTAAACCAGATAGCAAACTATCATCTCGAGTAAGACTGTCCTACCGGGATAGGTCCTCCCTCAATCATTGCAATCACGTGCCTGTGATCCAATAATTGACTCTGAGGGCACTATCTCCAACAATCTCCCACTTGCACTCAAGGCTAATTATTGCGATGTCGCATACTCACAGCCCGTGTGATACCGAACACCCAACTCCTCTACAAGTCAGTCTCACAAAGCTCGTTTGCGAGACTATTGCGTTCGAGGAATAGCCTCAGCGAGTGGATCCGCTTAGAAGTTTCTTTCTATGTCTCTCTCTTTATCTCAAGTTCGCGGAGAAAACCATCTCCCGAAATGAGCAATACCTGTCTTAGAGTGTCTGGATGTCTGATGGGACCGAGCTCATAAATGAACTCCAAATCCAAACTTCTTAGACTGTATCGACAACTGAACTTAATCAGTATCCTGCGCCATGCCACCCTCAGTATTTCCTTGGATCACCTGTCCAAAATACTGCCCCTCGTCAGAGGGAAAACAATAACTCTGACAACCTCCTTGTCGTCCAGGTCACCTTGGAAGCCTGGAGTGATAACCGTCTCCTAAAGGTGGCAGCCGTTATCATATCCCTAGAACATTCACTTATGTTCTAAGACTGCTTCCGATTGTTTCTCCAGGATTGGATCAATATCAACTTATTGCATCTAGTGCAAGAACAACATCTGGTGTGGTACTTGACATCTCATGATTGACTCAATTGCCTAAGCAAGTGATCTGCCAATCATGCACATCCCTCTCTACTTTAGTCTTTAGGACACCTTTAGAGAGGGTGACTCCTTCACCTGCAGGTACACTACCGTGCCAGGAGTCGTCCATTCTAAATACTCTTAGAATGCTGTCTAAGTACCCTGATTGGGAAACCACCCAAATCTAGATCTAAAACCATAGATCTAGTAACCGGTATGTCTTATATAATGTCCAAGTCCTTTTTGGAGAAACCACTGTGTGACGACCAAAGCATAACCGATCGTAGTATAGGAATATCACTTCCTACTACCTTGTGTATGTCATCCAAATACCATGACATCACACCCTACTACCTTCTCAACAGATCCATCCCTTATTCTGATGACGCCAAACCCATGACTGTCACATCAGAAATAGATGATCTATCTCCGCTATATCTGCTTTAGTCTATAAATAGACATAAGCCAGATGTCCACCAATGCTTCCGCTGCTCCCACTGACTACGACAACCCTCTGGCAGAGTCATATAGATGTGCACTTCTAAAGCTAGTTTAGAACGACGCTATACTCATCCTCCTGCCGGGTCTCGCAGCCTGGAACAACAACAATGGCAAGTGTGAGTAAACAAGAACTTCCCTTTCACCGTCCTTGAGGCTACAGGAGTACCTCTCGGGTGCCTGAAGTTACCCACCTTCTCTGCGGAGTGGCCAATGGAATGTCAAATCAGATTGAATCTTTAGGTTCCTTATCAAATCTTCAGTAATCGTTTGCGGTTCTGGAATCACTTCCAGTTCTACCATACTCCCACTACTGTTTTCTGAAAAAATCTATTTTTAATAAAACTGTGGCGAGTCTAGAACAATATCGCTATTGTTCATCCAGATGGTAGAAAATCAACCCTCGTCATAGCCTGGGTCAACCCACAAACAGCCATTACAGAAACGTGCCTTGAGTTATCCAGAGTCTGGTTTTAATCATAAGCCGGACAACTCCCCGTACCTTAACAATGTTAAGATATGAACTGTACTATATCCAATATAGAACCAGAGGCACTGATTTAATTGAACCAGATTCAAAACATGCAGCTGTCTTCAGTGCATGTCAACTAAATGGAGAGAGGCCGATCAGCGTTACTCAACTTAGGAATGCTTCCAATTATGAGTAACCTGAAAGAGAAGCAATTTCTCTTTATTATTACTATCAACTGAATACCATACACAAGTATCTACATCTTCGATCACTTTGAAGAATCCCGATACTTGCTACACCTGGTTCTCTACTCTATTCAAATACCTATAACTCCTCAAAACTTAGACCCTGTGTTTCTACGAAACACATGTCTAAGAACTAGAGAAGTTAAAAGTAAACAGAATATAGTCTGAGGACCAACCCCTCTATCCTAATGGACACTGGACAACATACAATACTCTGTATAAGTCCGCCGAGTCTAACAACTCTTTCACTGTGTGTCGTAGGTTGAAAACTGTACTTATGGTTAAGAAGAATTACACCGCTGTTTAATGCTCCTTACCTAACCATCCACTGATATAGGTAAATGTCATCGACATAATATCAAAAGGTATATCTCACTCTATGAAAAATAGACGTACAGATATATCAATTTGAAATTGGTGCACAACAGCGGATATTCAAAACCAAATATTTGCCGACCGGCAAACAGCCCAGGTGATCTCCTTCAAATATCACTGATTACAACGAATCCCGATATAATGAGGATGATCACCCAATTCCCAATGACTTACTCCCACTCATCATCTGTAAAACCATACAGATGTGAGAATCAAAACTGGTAAATACATACCCTGGAGCAAGTGTCTAATCGGGAAATCAGTTTTCCTTTAACAGTACACAGTGAACTGAAACATTGAAATGTTTCGATGGGGTATCCTGGTATTCCTAGTAATGCCTCTACCATTATCCAGATTCACAACTATAACCGTATAATTCTTTGCCACCTCTCCAAATCCCTTTATATGTCTTTAGTCATTACCTTCTGCACACCCCTTTAGGCCAATTGGTTTTCTTCCTTCCCTACCGTTCGGCACCAGCCTATGGTTTGGAAGAAGACTATCCAATAAGCATAATGGGTGTACTGTCCTAACCCTAGGAGCAGTCGCAGTGCGAGAGAAGGTGAGGATAAAAGACACCTGAATAAACCTTATTCCTATTTCTCCTGAACCAGAATCCATCCCCGAACTGGAACAAGTTCCTTTCGAGTTCGTATATAACCATACGATGGAGTATCCAATAAACTGTGGATCTTCGTAGTGATACGGAGTGTCCTGGAGAAATACAAAGGTGATTTAGGATTGGCGAAGAAATACTTGGTTTGGTCGTGAATATCAGTCGCAATTTACTTTGCCCTCTTACTAATCCCTTGCTTTGTCTTAATCTTAATACCTTCTGCACACCGTTTAGGCTAATTGGGTTTCTTCATTCCCTACCGGTCGGCACCAGCCTAAGGTTTGGAAGAAGACTGTCCAATTTGCGTAATAGGCGTACTATCTCCTAAACTAAGGAGTACTCGTAACTTGAGAGAAGGTAAAAGGGAAAAGACAACTGAATAATCCTATCCGTTTTCTCCAGAACCGGAAACCATCCTCGAATTCTTTCGAGTTCGTATCTAACCATACGATGGTTTTGTCCAATGGAAGTGGACGTTCGTAGTAATACGGGGTGTCCTGGAGAAAAGGGTAAAAGTAGGAGTGGCAATGAGGTCTGCAACTCTGACAATCCAAAAGCCAGTGTTAAGAAGGTTCGGTCAACTTGGTCACTGAGTCAAAGTCTCAGGGTCGGGTCAATGGTCGCTGCCAAGAGAGAGAGAAAAGAAACACTCAGCGTGCACTCTAACCAAGATCAGAATGGTTACCAATTTATCTAATCTGGAAACCTCCCACTGTACCTCAAACTCTCCTCTAAACCTGAAAGAAGAATTAGTCGGGGTCACCCGAGGAGTAAACCAACTCATCAGTGGGAATCGGGATCCAACTCTCATCGCATGATAACGTGACGGAATCCGCTCACGGTATCACACTCCAGAAGGTATGCGCATATCTGGCAAGTTTCAGTTCTTTTGAAACTCCCGATGTGATTTTTACCCCATGCTCTTATGACCTTGACTAAGGCCAACAAATCATAAGTCACATGTCAAGTTCTACCCGTCATTGTCCAGGTTGATTTGAACCCACCCGTACAAGCCCTTGACTAAGGCCAACAAGGCTATACGACTGTCCCAAACCAACGCATCTATCTATGCTGCATATGAATAACCAACAGCTACCAAACACTGTGCCTTGACTATGGCCAACAAACACAGCTTGAATACTATTGACTACCCATATGAAATGACGGAGGGCTACGAATGGTTTCTGACGAAAACCTTTAATGTAATGAACTTGATATCGTTGAAGGAACAGATAGCTTTTTAGAAAATATAGTGACGAAAACCTTTACTAAAGAGGTCACTCCCGGTGAAGGGATCTCGGCTCTTTCCCCGTAGAATGGGGTGCAGGATATTCCAAATGAATACCACGATGCAAAGCAAAAGTAATCGGCTATAGTGAAGTTAATGCCCTGACGCAAACTTCTGTCCAAGGGGTCACTCCCGGTGAAGGGATCTCGGCCCTTGCCTCGTCGACTGAGGAGCAGGATATTCTAAATGAATACCACGATATAAAACAAAAGTGAACGTCCTTGCAATAACAGCTTTTTGAAAAGTGTTCCAACAACATCAGATTAGGTTTGCTTATCTTGCATTGATCCAAATCAATGCAGTCCCATCAATTAATCACACCACAAAGAACGAAAATATACAGACGTACGTATATGCCATCCGCATTCGCCACTGGGTCCCGTCATCACCCGTTAGGTTAGCTAACTAACGGCAGAGCGGGGACTGGACTAGCGCGGATGTAAAACATATACAACATCTACTAATATATATATCAATATATAGCATTTCGCTCAAGGCGTGAATAAAATGCAACATCACAGAAATGTACAGCATCACAGAACAATACAGATATCTGGGATCCCCGGGTTTCACAGAGCCACTACTGAAACCCGACGTTCCCCTGGTCGTGTGGATAGCCTGTGCAATGAAATCCTATACCCACTACGAGTGCGGCGAATAGCCAGCCAATCCTGGAGTGAAGCCCCCTCCGTCCCAATGCCATGAGATGCGGGCTTGTTGCCTTCTAGAACCCGGCTATCCGTGCACCCCTCCGCGGGGTAAACCTAGTACAGAATGTAAAATATACATACACCGGGTACATCGACCGCAACCAGGTCGTGCCCCAAAAGAATAATACAAACAGGCAGTGACGGCAGTCCACATGTCGGACGCTCGCCCCGCAATATCAAATGTACATAATACAACAGCACAGTACTAGCATTGCATCCAGGCTATCCCCACCGACCGATCCGCAACATCACAGCAAAAACAGAACATCAACGTGAAAATCACGTTCGCAAATCCGTCTAACCGGGCTATAGCAGTTAGACCGGATTTACCGATCGAGTGACATTCACGGTCGCAGATATAATGTAAATACTGTGAAAAATGTGTTTAAAATATCCGATCAATCAAAAAATTAACAAGTGGGCCCCAAGCAATACTGTAGCACTCACAGAAATAATTGGCCCAATTTTAATATTCCAAAACCCATATTTTAAGCCCAGAAGGCCTCTGTAAAAAATTGGTGAAGTGATCTCCACAGTGTGCGGCGGAAGGGCGGCGGGAAGGGGGTTTTCGCGGCGGTTCCGCGCTCTCACTGTGGAGTTACTTCGTCGAATTTTTACAGAGCTCTTAGATTTTCCAGTACATCAATATTTTACAACCTGAAAATTTTTTCGAGACCAAAATATTTCAACAGAAACTGATGTGAACAAATACGGGTTTTAGGACATTTCGATCGATCGGAACTGAAAAACACATTACACAAAGCTAGACTAAGTTAATGGGGAGGCTCTGATACCACTGTAAGTGCACGGCGGCGCCCCGGCCGTCAATCCGACGCCGGAATGCGGAAGCGGTGATAAACTTTAATTTTTGCGGACTTTGCAAACCGGCACCACCGCGCACTAAACTCCGGATCGTAACCATTAACAAGTCTAAGCTACTAACAAGAAAGGGAAGAGATGTACCGACTGATCCGAGTCCTCCGGTCTTCATCTCCACTCCGATCTCCTCGCGGGATCTCCGTCCGTCTCCTCCTCGTCGGAAAGGGCACCACATCGCTTGTAGCTTTTACGGGCTCCCACCTCAATACCGAGGCAACTCGGGCGCGAAGCTGGCGAATCGACGCGTCCAAGATTTGCTGTAGGAAGTGTAGTGTAGAATCATAGTCTCTTTTGGGGTGGTTGCCATTTGAAGATGATGGAGGAAACAAGATAAGAAAAATGGTGCTTGCATTTTTCTTAACATGAAATGAGATCAAGAAATGAAACTCTCAAGAATGAAAACTCTCATCTTTTTCTTTTTCTCAACCATGGAAAAACTTCTTTCATCAAGTGAGAATAAAATGGTGGAGGAAAAAGAATATGAAAGCAAGAGGGAGGTGAGTGTAGGAAAAGAGAGAGAGTGACCACATACAAACATGATCATAACCATCTCACATCAAACTCTAATCACATCTAATCCTTTCTTATCAACAAAAAGCAAGTGAAGAGAATGGAATCAAAAAGATGCTATCATAATAAATCAACTTGCAAATAAATCCTCCACAATGTGTTATTTGCAAACTTGCAAATAACACCCTCCATCGGATAAAGTCCGGCCGGGAAAGAACAAAGGAAAACCGGCCGGAACGGAATGCAAACTGGCAACTCCAGAAAACTGGTCCTGTAATAAATTACAGGAAAACCCCATACTGTGCATACACACCCGCATCTGTATTCCTTCCGGATACAAATGCAATGAGACAAAATCTACACTGTACTAAACTAGGATCCGGCTTAAACTAAAGCCGGCTAGTAATATCCGTCCGATCCTGATCCGTGCAATACCGCACGTATCTGATCGAACCCTGCCATATATCCATACGGCCTCTAGTACAAACCGTCCGATCCTGATCCGTGCAATACCGCACGTATCTGATCGGACCCTGCCATATCTCCATACGGCCTCTACAGCGTTTCGCCCGAAAGCTTGAGTAACTGAAAGTGTGGTGGACTCTAAAGACTCGTCAATACTATGGCTGTGGATTTAACCACTAGCACGTCAGAGGTATAAGCCAATACGTGACGGGCCACCAGCTATCGACTAAAAGGGACGTCGATGAGTGAACTCATCCTGACACCCTACCGAGCCTGTCAGTGACAATATCCGTACAGTCCGGTCCGTTCGTCTATGAGCATCGCATGTCGGGCCTAGGGGGTGGGTAAAAGTCAGACCCCCAAAAGCGGTACAAGTCGTGTTAGAGTGTAGCCCAGAACACCCTGAGATACTACTGGAATACCTACCAGTAAATCTCCTGCCTTGGCCAAGGACTTCGTGTAAGGGCTCTCCTAGACACAGCGCGACCTCACCCCCAATACCGGGAGAGACGAACCCCCGAAGATCCGCTCACTGCCTCCATGTGGCTCGGGACTGTACCCAACTAAAACCTGTTTGCACAACTCCTTTGAGCCGTGGTAGGGTAGTAATCAAAGCACAGTGGGAACTCACACGAGACAAATGACGATCCCCAGGTCGATGAACTAACCTGTACACATGTCACCTGGGAACTGCTATTTGACATCAGGTATAAGACCAACTAGCATGTTCCCGGCGAGTCCTGTCCGGTGTACTCATAACCCAATGAGCACCTGTATACATCTTAGGTGAACCAACTGACACCAGTGGCTTGTGAGACCGGCCACCGCCCCTCGTCGGGGTCTCGACTGTATACACTAGTCTACTCTGGAGAATCGATGCCCTGTCTCGAAACTCCTACGACTAGGGACCTTTTAAGGATATGCTTGTAGACCCCAGCTCCCACTTATATGATCGTCCTCATACTGCTGGTGGTCAAGCAAGAATCCTAGGGGCTCTATCAACGTGCAATAGCGACCTGTCAGGTCACCTAAAGCAGTACACGATGATAAAGGTAAACCAGATAGCAAACTATCATCTCGAGTAAGACTGTCCTACCGGGATAGGTCCTCCCTCAATCATTGCAATCACGTGCCTGTGATCCAATAATTCACTCTTAGGGCACTATCTCCAACACTCAGTTGCGCAGCTCTCCCTCCCTCTCTCTCTTCTTTTATCTCTCCTCTCGCACTCTTTCGCTCAGATCTCGCGAGCACTGTGCTCTTCTCGATTCCGCTCACCGCTCCTGCGTCGCGTCACCTCCCTCTTGCATTTTCTTTCTTCTTCTCTTCATGTAACCCCGAGCCCATATTAACCCATGCCTACGTCTACACCCTAACCCTAGCCACGTCGCCTCACACCCGTGACCACCATATCCTCCACATTTCTCTCCTCTTCTCATCTCTCCCTCCTCGTCATCTCTCTCTCACTCTTCTTTTCCCGAGCCTGTAGCCAGAACCCATCACCATACCCACCTCCATCGCCGCCGATCACATCGCCGTCGCCAACACCTCCTGCTCTCCTCATCTCCCTCATCTCCTTCTTCTCCTCTTCTCCTCATCCTCTCTCTTCTCTCCCATCAACGAACCCCCTGCACACCCGACCTCCGGCACCCACCGCGACAAGAACCTATCACCCGGCACACCTCGTCGCCGGCAATCCCTCAACCTCACCGTCACCACCCATTCTCCTCTTCTCTTCTTCTTCATTCCCTTCTCCTCCCTCTCTTCTCTTCTTTCCTTAAACCACCTACACCAGAATCCTACCTTACACCCCTGCCCCCTCGCCGGCAGCCCACCTCCAGCGACCCCGACAGCACCAACACCTCGTCTCCCTGACCCCCATGGCGACTTCCGTGCATAAACCAGTGAGCACATCCCTCTCCCTTCTTCTTCCTCTTCTTCTTTTCTTGTTCTTTTCTTTATTATGTAGAATCTGTTTTCCAGCGATCGCCGTAATACGGTCGTGCCATCGACGATCCCGACGACCCAGCGAGCATACCTGACCCGCGTGTTTCCATCGTTCGTCGTTTGGGTTCATTCCATGTACCGTGCGCGCGTCGCGACGTTTTCCGCCGACGTGAGACGTTCCGTATTCCCGTTCTTGATCCGTCCAGGCAAGTAAAACTTGCTACATGCTACTTAATTTATTACTTATACATTTTATGTCACATTAAACCCGTAGTCTAACCTTAGTACCATGATTTTTCCTTTTCATGCTCGATGTCGCATTATATCATTTTATTTTCCAAACTTGAAACCTACCATGTGCATTTACTTGGTTAAACCCAATAACCACATTTATATATTTTAATCACATTTTAACTTTGACACGGCCTATGGTATTCTCTATATAGTTTTGCTCCATCGGACACTCATGTGCATTTTAACCTGTTTTAGCTAGGATTTCATCCGGTGAATATATTTATATATCATTGCATCCCTAAAATTTCTTAATACCTGATAACATGAGTAAACATCCATTTTAGTTATGCTGAAGTTATGTAATGTTGACACCATCTCTTAAACTCAATGTGATAACCATGCATCGTTATGATTTAATCAGTACCTAATTGCTTATCACATCACCTGATCTGGTTCATTGTGCTGATATCACTCATGCTTGTTCGTTTATAACCATAATTATGTTAGTTTGATTTATGAGCACCCATATAACATTTTGTGCTTCCTGACATGACATGTTGCACTTCCTACGTGACACGACATGGTACCGTACACTCTTTACATGACATGACATCTAAGTACACTACTCGACTTGACCTGATGTACCATGGCTTTACCTGTTACCTGATCTTGTGTCTAATGCCAACAAACCTGACATGTAGTCCTGACGGACCGTTCCTGCCGTCTATCCAGACAAACCTGCTCTTACCTGATCCTGTGTTGGCATTAGTTCTTGATTACGGAATACCTGACTTGACACATATAACTTGGGGGTATGGGGAAATCAAAAGTATAAACTAAAGTGTAACTTAAAAGGGTATTACTTGATCCGTGTTCCCGGGGAGTAACGGGACAGAGCCATTCGTGACTCTTACATAGTCTTGATCCGTGGTCCCGGGGGGTAACGGGATAGAACCACTCTTGGTTCACATATTCCTGATCTGTGGTCCCGGGGGGTAACGGGACATATCCTTTGAGTTACATGGAGGATTACTCAAATTGATTTCAATGACTTGAGAGTAGATAACCCAATAGAACAGTTTAGTTTACTCACTGCACACTACCTTTCACTGCCCTGATTTACATTACTGTTACATCTGCATTTCATTCATGATTATATTTGCATTGCCTGTTACCCTGTTTATATTTTATTGCTTGATGACATGACGCGCTGACGTCTAGGTTTTGCATGGCCCAGATTCTTCTACCTTGTTACAGACTGATCAGGAGTTTTGCCGCCGTTAGACGAGCGGTGAAGTTCATGTCGGTATGTAGTTTCACTCCCAGGTGTTTCATTTATTGTATCTTTTGGCTTCCGCATATTATTATTTCTTGACTCTTTTACTCTGGCTCATGGACATGTACTAGATAGTTAGTTTACTTTCCTGTTCTTGATAACTCTACAACCGTAATGTGACTGTGGAAGGATTTTCCCTATCCACAGGTAGCATGGTTGGCTATGTCACGTGCCCATCTTAGCGTACTCTGGGAAGCGGGGCGTGACATGGTTCTTTTGGTATGAGAGCCATGGAATATCAGTTAAACGGGTTTGATTCTTTTGTAGTTGGGTATTGGACCCAATACACAAATCAGAATACTCGTGATTAGGAACATGTCCTGCCACCTTGATTATCGTGATTGTTGAATCATATCCTTCTCATGATCCTTTGTTTGGGCGATATGCAAACCACTTTGCATTTCGACCTGAAATCTTTTGGTTCTCTATTGTTTCTCCCTGTTTCTTGATTCTGATACTAGGATTTGGGCGACTAGGGTGGAGTTATGTAATTGTACCCATGAACTGCAGCATGGTTACAATGCGGTACTCTATCTAAGTAACTTGGAGTCCTGGTCTTGATTCACTTCCATGTTCCATAATCGTTATACTACCTTTTCCCTCTCGGTTTCATCGCTTACCAGTTATTGTTTCATCGCCAACTTGAATCATGTTTACCGTGGTTAACCCTCTTCAGTATCTTGACTTCGGATGAAGTCATCTTGGTATCTTACTCGTTCTTGTTTTCCCTCGCGTTAGGATTATTCAATCCTGGTGCATTTCCTTGTTTGTTGTTGTCTTGGGAATGGGATCCCGCGGCATCTGTCACGCACTTTTTGATTGTAAGGAAGGGAAGGTGATTCTCCAGATTCCTGGACATTCGGAAGTTGTTTTGCTGGAGGAAGCAGTTCTGTCGGGCCAGTCGAGTTAGGGCTAGGCCGACAAACAGGGTTCTTTCGTCAATGGCAGTGGATAAGGAAGAAGCGCCGGCTATATTTAAGAGTTTCATGGAAGTGTTTGAAGACATATCAGGTTTACCACCGAGGCGAGACATGGAGTTCGCACTTGAACTTGTCCTGGTGCAGCGCTAATCTCAAAGGGTATATTACCCGATGGCACCAGTGGAGTTGGAAGAAGTCTGGAAGTAGGTTGCTGAATTACTTGAGAAGGGTTGGTTTCGCCGCAGCAACTTAACTGGGGAAACTCCAGTTCTTCTAGTAAAGAAGAAAGATGACACAGGGAAGGCGTGCATTGATTATCGAGAATTAAACCGAGTGATCATTATAAGCAAGTACCTGATCCCTCGCATTGGCGAAGTGTTTGAACAGCTTGGTAGCGCGAGGGTATTTTCGAAGCTGGATTTGTGGTTCGGATATCATCAGGTCCGAGTTAAATCTGAAGATATTTGCAAGACTGCGTTCCGAACTCAGTATGGACATTACGAGTATTAGTGGTACCCTTCGGAGTAACGAATACACCGGCAATATTTATGGATTCGATGAACTGAATCTGTTCACCATTCTTGGACCAGTTTTAGTAATGGTCATTGAAGATATTCTGGTCTACTCGAGGAGCATTGAAGAGCATACAGAGCTCTTGAAGATCGCACTGCAGACATTGAGGCAAGAAAGATTATATGCAAAGATGAACAAGTGCAAGTTTTGACTTGAAGAAGTAAAGTTTTGGGACATATCGTAGCTGGAGATGGAATCGCCGTTTACCCAGGGAAGATTGCAGCAGTTCAAGACCGGCCGATTCCGAAGAACGATGCAAAGATCAGAAGTTTCTTGGACTTGCAGGATACTATAGAAGGTTCGTGAAGGATTTGCTCGTTTGGCTGAGCCTCTGACCAAGCTTACGCACAAGAAAATACCATTTGTGTCGACGAATAAGTGTGCGTCAGCCTTTGAGGCGTTGGAGAAAAGTTGATGACCGCTTTTGTTTTGACCGTACCAAACGGTTCCGGAGGATTGGTGATTCACAGCGACGCATCTGGGAAAGGTTTGGGATGTGTTTTGATACAGCATAAGAAGGTTGTAGCTTACGACAGTTGAAGACCCATGAGAAGATTACTCAACTCATGACTTAGAGCTTGCGGCTGGGATTTTCGCTTGAAGATTTGGAGACCCTACTTATTGGGCGAAAGGGGTCGAAATATTCACCGATCACAAAAGCCTAAAGTACGTGTTCGCTCAGAAGGAGCTATTTGTAAGACAACGAAGATGGTTAAAGCTGATGGCTGACTACGATCTTGATCTTGAGTACTATCCGGGAAAGTTAGTGTTGTGTCGGAAGCACTTAGTCGGTTGCCAGCAATTCAGATGTTGACTACACCGAAGAAACTTAGTGAAGACTTCGGAGATTCGATTTGGAGGTTGTACTACCGCATTCTTCAAGACAGTTGTTGCAACTGCAAATACAGCCATCGTTGATCGAGGATATCAAAGCAGTGCAATTGCAGGACCCAAGGTTGCAGAAGTTTCGAGAACAGGTTGAAGTTGGACTCCGAACGGGCTTGGTAGTTCATGAAGATGGTTCGTTGTGATAGTTGTTTGTGTGTGCCAATGGAGGTATTTGTGAAGAGCTTATGAAGGAGGCACACAGTTCAGCTTATTCCATACATCCAGGAGGCATGAAGGTATACTAAGATCTACGACAACAATTCTGGTGGAAGGGCGTGAAACGGGAGACTGCCCGCTTTGTGGCAAGGTGCTTGGTCTGTCAGCAGGTTAAGGCTGAACATCAAAGGGTTGCTGGTTTATTACAACCACTTCCGATTCTTCAGTGGAAGTGGGAACTTATAACCATGGATTTCGTGACAGCGTTACCGCGGAGTCCAAAAGGAAACAATGCAGTATGGGTGATTGTTGATCGTTTGACCAAGGCAGCTCATTTCATTCCTTTTTGGGTTGGTCAATCAACAGAAGTTTTGGCAGAACGGTGCATACAGGAGATTGTAAGATTGCATGGAGTACCGGGGAGCATCGTGTCCAATCGTGACACTCGTTTCTCAGCACACTTTTGGAGGAGCTTACAGAGAAGTTTGGGGACTCGATTGAAGTTAGCACAGCTTATCGCCCTCTAACAGATGGCCAGTTGGAGAAAGCGATCCACATTCTCAAAGATATGTTGAGATCTTGCATATTAGACTTCAAGGGTTCATGGAAGGATCATCTATACTTAGTGGAGTTTTCTCACAACAACAGTTTCCAGGCGACTTTTGGATGGCTCCATTCGAAGCTTTTTGTGGTCGCAAGTGTCGTTCACCTGTTTGTTGGGACGATATCGGTGAACGAAGATTGTTGGGACAAGATTTGGTTGTGCAGACAGTTGAGAAGGTTTATGCTATCCGGAATCATATGAAAGCAGCACAAGACCGACAAAAGTGTTGGACAGTTACATCGAGAAGACCTCTAGAGTTCGTTGTTGGTGATTTAGTATTCTGGAAGATGTCACCGACTAGAGGGGTGATCCGTTACAGCAGTCGAGGATAGTTTAGTCCTCGATTCGTTGGACCTTTTAAGATTTTTGGGGCGTATTGGAGAAGTGGCGCATCGTTTGGTGTTACTGCAATCTTTGAAGAATGTTCATGACGAGTTTCTTGCATCTCAACCCCGTAGGTACGCTCGAGATGAAATTCATGCGTTGGATCATTTGAAGCTGACTGTAAGAAAAGATTTGATTTTTGAGAATCGACCGATGTCGATTATGGATTAGAAAAGGGTTCTCAAGAACAAAGTTATCCCTCTTGCGCTTGTTTCTTGGAGTAATCGCTCGCATGGAGAACCAACTTGGGAACTAGAAGATGAAATCTGGAAGAAGTTCCACATCTATTCTTGGATTTTTTTTCTTGGTTGTTTATCCTTTCTTGTTCTTGGAATTTCGAGGACGAAATTCTTTTGTAGTTGGGTATAATGTAACAACCGAGTCCAGTTTTACAAATTTCGGTTACCGTATGTGTGGTGTGTGGTATTTATTCCATTTATCTTGCTTGACTGTTGCTAATTATAATTTATCCCGACAATTCATATTCTTGCATATAACAATTTAAGTCGTTTAAAATAAATTAAAAATATTTGACATGGCCTGTTTGACACCCCTAACCCTGTGGTAGCGTCCTTGCATCGTGTTCTTGTCCCGTTCAGTGAAACGGACATGTTTGGACGGCTACGCACACGTACGTGCGTTCGTTCTTGGGGGTATGCTTTTAATTATAAAATCCTTCATTTTAATTTTGAAACCTGCCAATAAATTTCTTAGTTCAAATTCAAATGTTTGGACCCGACCCGGGCGCTTTTCTGAATTATTTTACATCCCGCCAAGATTCAATTGTTCGAATTATTTTTAATTTTAACTTCTAATGATTTGAGTATTCTGAATTCACCTAACCTATTTTCACCAGCTAAGATTTATGGTGGGAAAATATTTTATTTTATGGAAATCTTTTACTCTTCCCTCCAGCCAATAAAATCATTCTTATGATATTTAAATCTTTATAAATCCTTTTAAAACGAATTCTCTAACTCCCGAACCAATTAAAATCTCCCATTCTCTTACTGGTCCCATTCTCTCTCTCCGTTCTCTCTCTTTCTCTCAACCAGTAGAACAATTCTTTAAATCCTTTTTAAAATTTTGCCAACCCATTTCTTTGGCCATCAGCCAATCAGAGCTCCTCTCTGTTTACCGGGCCCCACCGCCCCTTTCTCTCTATTCTCTTTCTCTTTCTTTCTCTCAGTTACGCAGCACTCTCTCTCTCTCTCTTCTTTTCTCTCTCCTCTCGCACTCTTTCTCTCAGATCTCGCGAGCATTGTGCTCTTCTCGATTCCGCTCACCGCTCCTGCGTCGCGTCACCTCCCTCTTGCATTTTCTTTCTTCTTCTCTTCATGTAACCCCGAGCCCACGTTAACCCATGCCTACGTCTACACCCTAACCTTAGCCACGTCGCCTCACACCCGCGACCACCATCTCCTCCACCTTTCTCTCCTCTTCTCATCTCTCCCTCCTCGTCATCTCTCTCTCACTCTTCCTTTCCCGAGACTGTAGCCAGAACCCATCACCATACCCACCTCCATCGCCGCCGATCACATCACCGTCACCAACACCTCCTGCTCTCCTACTCTCCCTCATCTCCTTCTTCTCCTCTTCTCCCTCATCTCCTTCTTCTCCTCTTCTCCTCATCCTCTCTCTTCTCTCCCATCATCGAACCCCCTGCACACCCGACCTCCGGCACCCACTACGACAATAACCCATCACCCGGCACACCTCGTCGCCGGCAATCCCTCAACCTCACCGTCACTACCCATTCTCCTCTTCTCTTCTTCTTCATTCCCTTCTCCTCCTTCTCTTCTCTTCTTTCCTTAAACCACCTACACCAGAACCCTACCTTGCACCCCTGCACGCTCGCCGGCAGCCCACCTCTGGTGACCCCGACAGCGCCAACACCTCGTCTCCCTGACCCCCATGGAGACTTCCGTGCACAAACCAGTGAGCACATCCCTCTCCCTTCTTCTTCCACCTTTCTTTTCTTTATTCTGTAGAATCTGTTTTCCAGCGATCGCCGGAATACGGTCATGCCATCGACGATCCCGACGACCCAGCGAGCGTACCTGACCCGCGTGTTTCCATCATTCGTCGTTTGGGTTCATTCCGTGTACCGTGCGCGCGTCGCGACGTTTTCCGCCGACGTGAGATGTTCCGTATTCCCGTTCTTGATCCGTCCAGGCAAGTAAAACTTGCTACATGCTACTTAATTTATTACTTATACATTTTATAGCGCATTAAACCCGTAGTCTACCCTTAGTACCATGATTTTTCCTTTTCATGCTCGATGTCGCATTATATCATTTTATTTTCCAAACTTGAAACCTACCGTGTGCATTTACTTGATTAAACCCAACAACCACATTTATATATTTTAATCACATTTTAACTTTGACACGGCCTATGATATTCTCTATATAGTTTTGCTCCATCGGACACTCATGTGCATTTTAACCTGTTTTAGCTAGGATTTCATCCGGTGAACATATTTATATATCATTGCATCCATAAAATTTCTTAATACCTGATAACATGAGTAAACATCCATTTTAGTTATGCTGAAGTTATGTAATGTTGACACCATCTCTTAAACTCAATGTGATAACCATGCATCGTTATGATTTAATCAGTACCTAATTGCTTATCACATCACCTGATCTGGTTCATTGTGCTGATATCACTCATGCTTGTTCGTTTATAACCATAATTATGTTAGTTTGATTTATGAGCACCCACATAGCATTTTGTGCTTCCTGACATGACCTGTTGCACTTCCTACGTGACACGACATGGTACCGTACACTCTTTACATGACATGACATCTAAGTACACTACTCGACTTGACCTGATGTACCATGGCTTTACCTGTTACCTGATCTTGTGTCTAATGCCAACAAACCTGACATGTAGTCCTCACGGACCGTTCCTGCTGTCTATCCAGACAAACCTGCTCTTACCTGATCCTGTGTTGGCATTAATTCTTGATTACGGAATACCTGACTTGACACATATAACTTGGGGGTATGGGAAATCAAAAGTGTAAACTAAAGTGTAACTTAAAAAGGTATTACTTGATCCGTGTTCCCGGGGGGTAACAGGACAGATCCATTCGTGACTCTTACATATTCTTGATCCGTGGTCCTAGGGGGTAACGGGACAGAACCACTCTTGGTTCACATATTCCTGATCCGTGGTCCCGGGGGGTAACGGGACATATCCTTTGAGTTACATGGAGGATTACTCAAATTGATTTCAAAGACTTGAGAGTAGATAACCCAATAGAATAGTTTAGTTTACTCACTGCACACTACCCTTCACTGCCCTGATTTACATTACTGTTACATTTTCTTTTCATTCATGATTATATTTGTATTGCATGTTACCCTGTTTATATTTTATTGCTTGATGACATGACGCGCTGACGTCTGGGTTTTGTATGGCCCAGATTCTTCTACCTTGTTACAGACTGATCAGGAGTATTGCCGCCGTTAGACGAGCGGTGAAGTTCCTGTCGGTATGTAGTTTCACTCCCAGGTGTTTCATTTATTAAATCTTTTGGCTTCCGCACATTGTTATTTGTTGACTCTTTTACTCTGGCTCATGGACATGTACTAGATAGTTAGTTTACTTTCATGTTCTTGATATCTCTACAGCCGTAATGTGACTGTGGAAGGATTTTCCCTATCCACAGGTAGCATGGTTGGCTATGTCACGTGCCCATCTTAGCGTACTCTGGAAAGCGGGGCGTGACAGCTATAGTCCTTTTAGACGGATTTGCGAACGTGACATTTGTGTTGATGTTCTGTGTTGTGCTATGATGTTGCGGATTTGTCGTCGTGGATAGCAGTGTGCAATGGTAGTGCAGTTTGGATTTATTTGTACATTTGATATTGCGGGGCGAGCGTCCAACATATGGACTGCCATCACTGCTTGTTTGTATTATATTCTTTTGGGGCACGACCGGGCTGAGGTCGATGTACCCGTTGTACATATTTTTCATTTATGTACTAGGTTTTACCCCGCGACGGAGTGCACGGATAGCCTGGTTCTGGAGGGCAACGGGTCCGCATCTCATGGCTTTGAGAGGCAGAGGGGCCTCACTCTAGAATTGGCAGACTATTCGCCGCACTCGTAGGGGGTACAGGTTGACCTAAGGAGGGGGTGCTCAAGTTACCGGATTCTGTGAAGTGTCGGGTGGTCCATTCACTATGCTGTAAGGGGGCTGCCTCACTTCAGGTTTTGGCGGGTAACTTGCCGCACCCGTAGGGGTCTAAGTTTCATTGCACAGGCTATCTACATGACCAGGGAAACGTCGGGTTTCAGCAACGGCTCTGTGAAACCCGGGGATCCCAGATTATCTGTATTGTTCTGTGATGCTTATTACTTTTCTGTAATGTTGCATATTATCACGCCTGGAGCGATTATTGTATATTGGTATATATACTAGTAGATGTTGTATATGTTTTGCACCCGCGCTAGTTCAGTCCCCGCTCTGTCGTTAGTTAAGTAACCTAACGGGTGATGACGGGACCCAGTGGCGAATGTGGATGGCATATACGTACATTTTATTTTCGTTCTTTTCTGGTGTGATTAATTGATGGGACTGCGTTGATTTTGATCAATGCAAAGAAAAACAAACCTGTTTGGATGTTGTTGGAACAGTTTTAAAAAGTATTATTACAAAGACGTTTCCTTTTGTTTTGCATAGCGGTATTCGGTTGGAATATCCTGCACCTCATTCGACTAGGCAAGGGCTGATATCCCTTCACCGGGAGTGACCCCTTGGGCAGAAATTTGCGTCAGGGTAATAACTTCACTATAGTCGATTACATGTTGCTTTGCATCGCGGTATTCAGTTGGAATATCCTGCACCTCATTCCACGGGGAAAGATCCGAGATCCCTTCACCGGGAGTGACCTCTTTAGCAAAGGTTTTCGCCACTATATTTTTATAAAAAGCTATCATGTTCCTTCAGCGATATCAAGTTCATTACGTTAAAGGTTTTTCGCCAAAAACCAGCCGTAGCCCTCCGTCATTTCTTTTGGGTATTCAGTAGTATTCAAGCTATGTATTTTGGCCAAAGTTAAGGCATAGTGTTTGGTAGCTACTGGGTATTCATTTGTTGCATAGATAGATGAGTTGGTTTGGGACAGTCGTTCTGCCGATTGGCCAAAGTCAGGGGCATGTGCGGGTGGGTTCAAATTGACAAGATAATGACGGGAAGAACTTGGCATATGACTTATTTCATTTTGGCCAAAGTCAAGGTCATAAGAGCATGGGGCAAAAATCATATCGGGAATTTCTAAAGAAACTGAAACTTGCCAAGTATGCGCATACCTTCTGGAGTGTGAGTAACGTGAGTGGATTCCGTCACGTTATCATGCGATGAGAGTTTGATCCCGATTCCCACTGATGAGTTGGTTTACTCTTCGGGTGATCCCGATTGATTCTTCTTTTAGGTTTGGAGGAGAATTTGACAGTACAGTGGGAGGTTTCCGGATTAGATAAAGTGATAACCATTCCGATCTAGGTTAGAGTGCACGCAGAGTGTTTCTTTTCTCTCTCTCTTTGGCGGCGACCTTTGACCGACCCTAGACTATGACTCAGTGACCAAGTTGACCGAACCTTCTTAAAAATACTGGCTTTTTGATTGTATAAGTTGCATAAGTCATTGCCACTCCTTCTTTTACCCTTTGCATTTCTTAGAACACCTCGTATTACTACGGACATCCACTTCCATTGGATAGATCCATCGTATGGTTATATACGAACTCGAAGGGGCTTCTTCGAGGATGGATCCAGGTTCAGGAGAAATAGAATTGTTTTATTCAGTTGTCTTTTATTATCACCTTCTCTCAGGTTGCGAGGGCTCCTCAGTTTAGGAGAGTACACCTATTATGCTTATTGGATAGTCTTATTCCAAACCATAGGCAGGTGCCGAAAGGTAGGGAATGAAGAAAACCAATTAGCTTAAGTAGGGTGTACAGAAGGTAATATGTAAAGACAAAATAAAGGGATTAGAAAGAGGGCAAAGTAAATTGCGACTGTTATCATTCACGACCAAACCGCGTACTTCATCGCCACTCCTATTTCACCTTTAAAAGAATAAGGTATTATTCAGTTGTCTTTTATCATCATCTTCTCTCAAGATGTGAGTACTCCTAGGTTGAGGAGGGTACACCTATTATGCTTACTGGATAGTCTTCTTCCAAACCATAGGATGGTGCCGAACGGTAGGGAAGGAAGAAAACCATTTAGCCTAATGATGGTGTACAGAAGGTAACGACTAAAGACTGTAAGTCCACGTTGCGACCCCCGGTTCTTACGGGGAGGCGGAAACGGTATAAAATCAAAATTTTAACGCAAGAGGCAACATGGACTAAGCTAGGTCGGGATCTTTACCTAAACTAAAACTAGCATACTAAGCTAAAGATATTTAGCTACTCGGATGAAGATGGTTATACCTAAACTTGAACTCCTTCTCTTCAAGCTCCGATGGTGGTTCGATGGCTCCTTCTCGTTGTCTCCGTACGCCGAAGATAGATCCACCTGAAAGCTCCAACCTTTAGCTCCTTCTTCGTTCTTTGAAGAAACTAGTTCACTTGGTTTGCTAAACCTAGTGAACTAGAATGAGTAGAGATGATTTAGAATGGGATTTTATCTATGGTTCTTGATTCTCAACTCATGAGACAAGAGAACCATAGATCAAGAGAGGGAGCAAGAGGTTGAGGGTGAGAGCAAGAGGAGAGCTCAAGAACAAGAGAGAGAATGAGCAAGAAAGAATGAGCAACTCTTTTGTCTTTCACCCTCTCATAATCCAAAGTAATGATAACTCATCATATTAACAAAAGTCTTATGTGATGGTTAGAAGCAACCACAACCATATCATTTCATGCACTCATTTTACACAAATGAGCAAGTAAACAAAAGTCTTTGCCATGAAATGATGGCTATGGTTATCATGATGGTCAACTAGTCAAGCCTAGTCAACCGGTCAACAAGTCAACAAAAGTCAACAAGTCACCAAAGTCAACAAGTCAACAACCATATCACCATAATACTTAATTAATATAATAGTTAATCACATATCATATTCTCATTAGGGTTGAGCATAAAGTCAAATAGTCAACGGTCAACTGTCAACAACCCTAATGAGAATCCGCAGCCTCTGCCTCCCTGTCAACTGTGCATACACACCCGCATCCGCGTTCCGAGGAACACGAATGCAAACTGGATAAATCCAATCCCATAAGGTACACTAGGATCTGGCTTAAACCAAAGCCCGCTAGTGTAAACTGTCCGGACACTGTACGTGCACAAGTGCACGGATGTGACCGAACCCTGTCGCAAAACCATGCGACCTGTCGCAATACCATGCGACCTCTACTCTTTTGCCTAAAGGCGAAAAGCTTTCTGTGTGGGACTCTAAAGACTCGACACTACGCTGGCAGTGGGTTTAACCACAGACCGCAAGCGGCACTAGCTGTGCGTAACGGTCCCCAGGTAATGCCGACAAGAAGACCGACGAGGCGAAACCCATCTGAACTCCTACTGAGCCTGAGTGTGACATTCTCCGTACAGTCCGGTCTGTTCGTCTGATACATCGCATGGCGGGCCTAGGGGGCGGTAAACGTCAGTCCCCCAATAGCGGTACAAGTCGTGCCGGAGTGAAGCCCAATACACCCTGAGATAACACTGGAAACCTACCAGTATATCTCGTTTGCCCTGGCCAGGGACTACTCGTGTAATGGCTCTCCTAGACACAGCGCGATGTCAACCCCCAATACCGGGAGAGACGAATCCTGTCTAACCGTCACTGCCTCCAAGTGCTTCGGGACTGCACCCAACTACCACCTGTTTGCACGACTCCTTTGAGCCGTGGTAGGGTAGTGATCAAAGTACAGTGGGAACACACCCGAGGCGAAGTGACAGTGTCAAGTCAGCGGACTAAGCTGTACTCATGTCACCTGGGAACTGATAACTGACGATAGGTATAATACCAACTAGTCAGTTCCCGACGAGTCCTGTCCAGTGTACCCGTAACCTAACGAGCACCCGCATACTATCTCAAGTACGACGTACTGACGGCTGTGGGACAGACCGTCTCCCACACTGGGATGAGAAGCGCATGCGCTGGTCTACTCCGGAGTATCGATGCCCTGTCTCGATAGTCCTGCGACCAGGGACCTGAATAAGGATGTGCTTATAGATTACCCAGCCCCCACTAGTGTGACTGCCATCACAACGCTGGTAATCAAGCAAAGATCCTAAGGGCTCCACTAATGCGTATAAGTGATATACTGAAATAAACACAAGTACACATTGAAGTAGAAACAAACCAAGTAGCATACTACTATTTTGAGCAAGATTGTATATACAAGGTGAATATCCCAAGCATCCATTAAGTAATATACAAACTAGTATGATACAGTAATGGCCTCTAGGGCATATACACTAACAATCTCCCACTTGCACTAAGGCCATGTACTGGCGTATCGAAGACCTATCATCTCGATCAGCCGCTCGAACTGAGTCTGGGGCAGGGCCTTGGTGAATGGATCAGCAGTGTTATCTTCTGAAGCGACTCTCCGAACCTCGATCTCCTGGCGATCTACGATCTCCCTGATCAGGTGATACCGCCTCAAGATGTGCCTGGATCTCTGATGGGACCTGGGTTCCTTCGCTAAAGCTATAGCCCCGTTGTTGTCGCAATACAGAGGTATTGGATCAACAATGGACGGAACCACCTGAAGTTCTTTCAAGAACTTCCTCAGCCAGACAGCTTCTTTTGCGGCATCAGATGCAGCGATGTATTCCGCTTCCATCGTCGAGTCTGCAACGGTTTCTTGTTTGGAACTCTTCCAACACACCGCCCCTCCATTGAGGGTAAAGACAAAACCCGACATGGACTTGGAATCATCCTTGTCACTCTGGAAGCTGGAGTCAGCAAAGGCCTCGATCTGGAGGTCTTTTCCGCCATACACCAAGAACATCTCCTTAGTCCTTCTCAGGTACTTGAGAATGTTCTTTACCGCTATCCAGTGTTTCTCCCCAGGGTTTGACTGATACCGGCTTACCACACTCAGTGCATAAGCTACATCCGGTCTGGTACACAACATCGCATACATTATAGAGCCTACCGCAGAAGCGTAGGGTATAATAGACATGCGATCCCTCTCCAAATCAGTCTTGGGAGACATCTCTTTAGAGAGGGTGATCCCGTGACAAGCCGGTAGGTTACCGCGCTTGGAATCTTCCATACTGAATCTCTTCAGTATGGTGTCGATGTACCTGGACTGTGAAAGTCCTAATATCCTCTTGGATCTGTCACGGTAGATCCGGATACCCAGAATGTACGAGGCATCACCCAGGTCTTTCATGGAGAACCTGTGTGACAAGAACCCCTTGACAGATTGTAGCATAGGAATGTCATTTCCTATTAAGAGAATGTCATCCACGTATAAAACGAGGAATACTACAGTTCTCGCTACAAATCTACTATAGATGCATGGTTCATCTGGATTTTTGATAAAGCCAAATTCTTTGACCGTCTCATCAAAGCAGATGTTCCAACTCCGCGATGCCTGCTTTAGTCCATAGATGGACTTAAGCAACTTGCACACCTTTCCGCTGCTCCTACTCTGAATGAAACCCTCTGGCTGGTCCATATAGACACACTCCTCTAAATTTCCATTTAGAAAAGCTGTCTTTACGTCCATTTGCCAGATCTCATAATCGTGGAAGGCAGCAATGGCAAGAAGGATCCGAATGGATTTCAGCATGGCTACTGGAGAAAAGGTTTCGTCGTAGTCCAAGCCAGGTCTTTGACGAAAACCCTTTGCTACCAGCCTAGCTTTATAGGTCTCAACCTGTCCATCTACACCAATCTTCCTTTTGAAGATCCACTTGCATCCTACGGGTTTTACCCCGTCTGGAGCAATGTCCAACGTCCATACCTTGTTGGTGTACATGGACTCCATTTCGGTCCGCATTGCATCCAGCCATTTCACTGAGTCAACGCTCTGAACGGCCTGCTGGAAGCTAGTAGGCTCATCATAATCTATGATGCAATCCTCTCTATCCCCGTCTATGAGAAAACCGTAGTATCTCTCGGGCGGATGAGACTGCCTACTACTCCTGCGGAGTGGCGCAGGAATGTCCTGTTCTGTTGAACCCTCTGGTTCCACTAAGCTTTCAGTAACAGTCTGTGGTTCTGGAACTTCTTCCAGTTCTATTGCGTTCCCACTTATCTGGGTTTCTAAAAACTCAGTTTCCAAGAAGTAGGCATGACGAGAAACAAGGACTTTTTGTTCCTCTTCACAGTAGAAGAAATATCCTTTGGAATTCTTTGGATATCCCACAAACTTGCACTGTACTGAGCGTGCCTCGAGCTTGTCCGCATGCTGCTTTTTGACAAAAGCTGGACATCCCCATGTCTTAATATGCTTAAGATAGGGTCTCTTCCCACACCACATCTCATATGGTGTAGTAGGCACGGTCTTAGTAGGTACTCGGTTCAAAAGGTATGCGGCTGATTCTAGCGCATATCCCCAGAATGATCGCGGTAACTCAGCGTTACTCATCATGGACCGCACCATATCCAATAGGGTGCGGTTCCGTCTCTCCGATACACCGTTATGTTGCGGGGTGTATGGAGGAGTAAGCTGAGAGAGAATTCCGTTCTCTTTTAAATAGTCCAGGAACTCGGCACTTAAGTATTCTCCACCTCGATCCGATCTTAGAATCTTAATACTTTTGCCGGTCTGTTTCTCTACTTCATTCTTATACTCCTGGAATTTTCCAAAGGCCTCGGACTTATGTTTCATCAAGAAGACATAACCGTACCTTGAGAAGTCATCCGTAAAAGTAATGAAGTAAGAATGTCCGCTTCGGGCATGTGTAGACATTGGACCGCACACGTCACTGTGTATGAGTCCTAAGAGCTCGCTCGCTCTTACTCCTTGTCCAGTAAACGGAGTCTTTGTCATCTTTCCTTTGAGACAAGATTGACAAGTGGCATACGATTGATATTCGAACGCATTCAAATATCCTTCTGTATGTAACTTAGTCAACCTTCTCTCATTGATGTGACCCAATCTACAATGCCATAAGAAAGTTTGATTCATTTCCGGAGACTTTCTTTTGTGTGTATTCTGGACATTGAAAATCTGTGGTTGGTTTAACACGTATATACCATTACTCAATGTACCTGACCCAATCAGAACTTGATTAAGGTGAATGTTTACAACATTACTTACAAACGCAAATTCATAACCTTCTTTAGAAACTAAAGATACAGAAATGATATTACAAGTTGCGTTGGGTACAAAAAAGCAATTGCGCAAAACCAAAACATGTCCATCTGACATTCCCAGGTGATAGTCCCCCACGGCTTTAGCATCCATGCTAGCTCCGTTCGCAACTTTGAGGGTCATGTCACCTGCCTTCAAAACCCTACGGTTTCTCAACGCCTGCAAAGAATTACAGATATGAGATCCTGATCCGGTATCCAATACCCAGGAAGTAGAGTTTATTGAAAGACAATTTTCAATAACATACACACCTGAAGCTGAAGCTGCAACCTGCTTCAATTCCTGTGTTCTGGCCTTCCAGGCCCTGCAATCATTCTTCCAGTGTCCTTTCTTATGACAATAGAAGCATTCTTCCTTATCCACAAGCTTCCCCGCTATCTTTGTTGCTTTTGCTTTTCCCTTCGTATCCACTTTACTAACACCGCCCCTTGGTTTGGCGGGGGCCTTCTTCTTCTTTCCCTTGGCTTTCGCCTTGGACCTAGAAGAAGATGATCCTCCTACAAACAAAGTGGATGTATCCCTACCTTTCTGTAGGGTGCCCTCTGCGCTCCTCAGCATGTTGAGGAGCTCTGATAGTTCAACCTCTTTTTCTTGTAGGTTGAAGTTCAGTATAAACTGGGCGTAAGTGGAAGGAAGGGACTGGAGAACTATATCCGTATATAGCTCACTCTCCAATGTGATCCCTAGGTCAGCGAGCTCCTCAATGAAGCCGATCATCTTTAGCACATGCTCGGCTACTGATGATCCGACGGCCATTCTTGTCGAAAATAACTTTTTCGACGCTTCGTATCTTGCGATACGTGATTGCTCTCCATACAGTTCTTTTGTATGGAGCAATATGGACTCCATGTCCATATTCTCATGCCTCCTCTGATGTTCGTTGTCCATCGAGGCAAGCAGGAGGCACTTGGCCTTCGCGCTATCAATCTCCCAAGTCTTGCGGATTTCCTTATCCGCGACACTGGAAGTTGGACCAGGGACAGGGGGAGCTTTGGTGGTAAGAAGATACCCCAGCTTGTCATAAGTGATTGCTATCGTGACATTCCTGAGCCAATCTTTGTAGTTTGGCCCTGTCAGTTTGTTTTTATCTAGGAGTAACTTAAGTCCAGTCATGTTGATTGGTCGCTGCAATTAGGAGAGAGAAGAAGAAACACTCAGCATGATGCTCTTGCAAGTTTAGAGTGGTTTTTAGTTTGTCTAAACAGGATGGCTCCCACTGTTTCTCGAATCCCTCCTCAAACCATAAAGGAAGAATTAGTCAGGATCAATCCCACCGTACAATACTTGCTTAACCGTTCAGCCAGGCCGGTGTCGGTACTTCGAGGGAGGTTTTCCAACGCTTTCGCGAAGTTCCTTAATTAGAGAACCTCTTTTCCCTGGGGGCGTAGCCCCGCTAACACCTTTCTAGGCACCTACTAGGTTTATAGCATTGATCGTTAAGTGAGAAATTTCCCGAGGAGTAGCATATACTCACAGTAGGATCGGGATCCAAATATCATCGCGTGACGAAACTGAAGGAATCCTACCAGAATCTTCACACTCCAAATGGTATGCAAATCTAGCAAGTTTCAGTACTTATGAAACTCCCGATGTGGATTTTTGCCCCATGCTCTTATGACCTTGACTTTGGCCAACAAATCATAAGTCACATGTCAAGTTCTGCCCGTCGTTCTCCAGGTTAATTTGAATCCACCCGCACCTACCCTTGACTTTGGCCAACAAGGCAGTATGACTGTTCCAAACCAACGCATCTATCTATGCTGCACATGAATACCCAATAGCTACCAATCACTGTGCCTTGACTTTGGCCAACAAACACAGCTTGAATACTATTGACTATTCATGTGAAACGATGGAGGGCTACGGATGGTTTTGGCAAAACCGTGAACGTAGTGAACTTGATTTAGTCGATGGAACGAGATAGCTTTTAAAAGGAGTGGCTCAAGCTCCGCATTTAAAAGTTGGTTTTGAAAAGAACCGAGTGGTTTTTCGAAAGTGTTCCAACGACTTTAGCTTGGTTTATTATCTTGCATTAGTTCTTTTAATGCGTGATATTCTTGCATTAGTTCTTTTAATGCGTCCCATCATTTAAACCTACCATTGCAGAAAACAACCAAAATATGACGTACGCTTATGCCATTCGCATTCGCCACGGGGCCCCGTCATTACCCGTTAGGTTACTTAACTAACGACAGAGCGGGGGCTGGGCTAGCGCGTCTGCAAAACATAAGCAACGCCTAAATAATATCATATATAGATATACTGCAATGATAAACATTTCAGATCACAGATAAATACATTGGATATACTAGGAATCTGTAATTTGTACGAGCCTGTAACAAAAACAGATTACACGGTCGCGGTGAATAGCCAAAATCCCACCCAAGACCCCTACGGGTGCGGCAAACTTCCCGCCAAGTACCCGAAGCGTAGCAACCTCCCTCATCTCCATGAGTAGGCCACTCGACACTTCGGCATACCCGGTAGTTTGTGCACCCCTCCATGGGTCTATCCTAGGAGCAAAAACAGTAAAAAGAAATTATACAATGACGGCTACAACCCCGACCCGGTTATGCGGCCATACAAATAATTATTACATCAATTTACAAATTTACATGAATTGCAAGAAAAGAAAACTCTCGTCTCACAACCCCGGCTATTCACCCGCGACAATCCAACATATTTATATACACATTCCAGCACATTACAGATCATGTATAACCCCGACCAATCGACTTATAGCGATTGGCCGACGTTCAATACATGCAAACATTACAGATATAACCATCATAGTCAAAGTGCAGCGAAGTTCGGAAAAAAATACGGAATTATAGGACCCCAAAAGGAAATTTCTTTTCTGGAAAATCTGGGCACATATAATACATTCCAAAAATCCCAAAACCAACACAGACACACACTGCACGAAAAACGATGCAGAGAAGACGACAAACCGCGGCGCTTCCGCGGCAAATGCCTACCTCGTGCGGCGGAAGCGCGGCGGTTTGAACGAATTAGGGCAACGTTTTTCTTGGGTGTTCACACAAAACCCTGAGCCGAATTTAGGAGTATAAAGTTTTTCAATTTGACGAGAAAAAATTTCAACAGAAACTCAGGTTTTGTAAAAGTTAGGTTTTTGGATTTTTTTCGGTTCCGAACTTCGTTACACTTTACTACCAAGCTAGTTTAAGTTTAGTTAGGCTCTGATACCACTGTAAGTCCACGTTGCGACCCCCGGTTCTTACGGGGAGGCGGAAACGGTATAAAATCAAAATTTTAACGCAAGAGGCAACATGGACTAAGCTAGGTCGGGATCTTTACCTAAACTAAAACTAGCATACTAAGCTAAAGATATTTAGCTACTCGGATGAAGATGGTTATACCTAAACTTGAACTCCTTCTTTTCAAGCTCCGATGGTGGTTCGATGGCTCCTTCTCGTTGTCTCCGTACGCCGAAGATAGATCCACCTGAAAGCTCCAACCTTTAGCTCCTTCTTCGTTCTTTGAAGAAACTAGTTCACTTGGTTTGCTAAACCTAGTGAACTAGAATGAGTAGAGATGATTTAGAATGGGATTTTATCTATGGTTCTTGATTCTCAACTCATGAGACAAGAGAACCATAGATCAAGAGAGGGAGCAAGAGGTTGAGGGTGAGAGCAAGAGGAGAGCTCAAGAACAAGAGAGAGAATGAGCAAGAAAGAATGAGCAACTCTTTTGTCTTTCACCCTCTCATAATCCAAAGTAATGATAACTCATCATATTAACAAAAGTCTTATGTGATGGTTAGAAGCAACCACAACCATATCATTTCATGCACTCATTTTACACAAATGAGCAAGTAAACAAAAGTCTTTGCCATGAAATGATGGCTATGGTTATCATGATGGTCAACTAGTCAAGCCTAGTCAACCGGTCAACAAGTCAACAAAAGTCAACAAGTCACCAAAGTCAACAAGTCAACAACCATATCACCATAATACTTAATTAATATAATAGTTAATCACATATCATATTCTCATTAGGGTTGAGCATAAAGTCAAATAGTCAACGGTCAACTGTCAACAACCCTAATGAGAATCCGCAGCCTCTGCCTCCCTGTCAACTGTGCATACACACCCGCATCCGCGTTCCGAGGAACACGAATGCAAACTGGATAAATCCAATCCCATAAGGTACACTAGGATCTGGCTTAAACCAAAGCCCGCTAGTGTAAACTGTCCGGACACTGTACGTGCACAAGTGCACGGATGTGACCGAACCCTGTCGCAAAACCATGCGACCTGTCGCAATACCATGCGACCTCTACTCTTTTGCCTAAAGGCGAAAAGCTTTCTGTGTGGGACTCTAAAGACTCGACACTACGCTGGCAGTGGGTTTAACCACAGACCGCAAGCGGCACTAGCTGTGCGTAACGGTCCCCAGGTAATGCCGACAAGAAGACCGACGAGGCGAAACCCATCTGAACTCCTACTGAGCCTGAGTGTGACATTCTCCGTACAGTCCGGTCTGTTCGTCTGATACATCGCATGGCGGGCCTAGGGGGCGGTAAACGTCAGTCCCCCAATAGCGGTACAAGTCGTGCCGGAGTGAAGCCCAATACACCCTGAGATAACACTGGAAACCTACCAGTATATCTCGTTTGCCCTGGCCAGGGACTACTCGTGTAATGGCTCTCCTAGACACAGCGCGATGTCAACCCCCAATACCGGGAGAGACGAATCCTGTCTAACCGTCACTGCCTCCAAGTGCTTCGGGACTGCACCCAACTACCACCTGTTTGCACGACTCCTTTGAGCCGTGGTAGGGTAGTGATCAAAGTACAGTGGGAACACACCCGAGGCGAAGTGACAGTGTCAAGTCAGCGGACTAAGCTGTACTCATGTCACCTGGGAACTGATAACTGACGATAGGTATAATACCAACTAGTCAGTTCCCGACGAGTCCTGTCCAGTGTACCCGTAACCTAACGAGCACCCGCATACTATCTCAAGTACGACGTACTGACGGCTGTGGGACAGACCGTCTCCCACACTGGGATGAGAAGCGCATGCGCTGGTCTACTCCGGAGTATCGATGCCCTGTCTCGATAGTCCTGCGACCAGGGACCTGAATAAGGATGTGCTTATAGATTACCCAGCCCCCACTAGTGTGACTGCCATCACAACGTTGGTAATCAAGCAAAGATCCTAAGGGCTCCACTAATGCGTATAAGTGATATACTGAAATAAACACAAGTACACATTGAAGTAGAAACAAACCAAGTAGCATACTACTATTTTGAGCAAGATTGTATATACAAGGTGAATATCCCAAGCATCCATTAAGTAATATACAAACTAGTATGATACAGTAATGGCCTCTAGGGCATATACACTAACAAAGACAAATAAATGGATTTGGAGAGATGGCAAAGAAATATACGGTTATAGTCATGAATTGGAATATGGAAGAGGCATTACTATGAATACCAGGATACCCCTACGAAACATTTTCATGTTTCAGTGCATTGTTAAAGGAAAACTGTTTTCCCGATTAGATACTTACTCCAGGGTATGTATTTACCAGGTTTCATTCTCATATCTGTATGGTTTTACAGATGATGAGTGGGAGTAAGTTATCGGGAATTAGGTAATCATCCTCATTATATCGGAATTCGTTGTAATTGGTGATATTTGAGGAAATCGCCTGGGTACAGTTTTCAACCTACGATGCACAGGTTTTGAGTTATTCAACTCAGTGGACTTATACATAGTATTGTATGTTGTCCAGTGTCCATCAGGACAAAAGGGTTGGTCCTCGTACTATGTTCTATTTACTTTTGACTTCTCTAGTTTTTAGACAAGTGTTTCGTAGAAATATAAGGTCTAAGTTTTGAGAAGTTGTGGGTATAAGAATAAAGTAGAGAATCAGGTGTTGCAAGTATCGGGATTCTTCAAAGAGATCGAAGATGTAGATTCTAGTGAATGGTATTCAGATAATAGTAATGGTTTTGAGAAACTTGTTTCTCTTTCAGGTTACTCATAATTGGATGTATTCCTAAGTTGAGTGATGCTGATTAGCCTTTCTCCATCAAGTTGTTATGCACTGGAGACAGCTGCATGATTAGAATCTGGTTCCAATTAAATAAGTGCCAAAGTTTCTATATTGGATATAGAATGGTTTATATCTTAACGTTGTTAAGGTATGGGGAGTTGTCCGGCTTATGCTTAAAAACAGAATCTGGATAACTCATGGCACGTTTCTGTAATGGCTGTTTGTGGGTTGGCCCAGGCTATGACGAGGGTTGACTTTCTACCATCTGGAAGATCAATAGTGATATTGTTCTTAACTCGCCACAGTTTTAGTAAAATGGATTTTTTTAGAAAACAGTAGTGGGAGTATGGTAGAACTGGAAGTGATTCCAAAACCGCAAACGATTACGGAAAATTTAATAGGACCTAAAGATTCAATCAGGTTTGACATTCCATTAGCCACTCCGCAGATACGGTGGGTAACCTCAGACACCCGAGAGGTGCTCCGGTAGCCTCAAGGACGGTGACAGGGAGGTTCTTGCTTACCCAGACTTGACACTACTGTTGCTCCAGACTATGAGACCCGGAAGGAGGTTAAGTATAGCGTCGTTCTAAACTAGCTTTAGAAGTGCACATATATATTATTCTGCCAGAGGGTTGTTGTGGTCAGTGGGAGCAGCAGAAGCATGGTGGGCAAGTAGCTTAAGTCTATTTATAGACTAGAGCAGTTATAGCGGAGATAGATCATCTAATTTTGATGTGACAGTCATGGCTTTGACTTCATCAGAATAGGGGATGGATCTGTTGAGAAGGTAGTAGGGTGTGATGTCCTGGTATTTGGATGACATACACGGTGTGGGAAGTAAAATTCCTATACTACGATCGGTTTTACTTTGGTCGTCACACAGTTGTTTCACCAGACAGGATATGGAAATAATATCTAACATTCTGGTTTCTAGATCTGTGGTTTTAGATCTAAATTTGGGTAGTTTCCCAATGTGGGTACTTTGACAGTATTCTAATGGTTTTTAGAATAGATGACTCCTGGCATGGTAGTGTACCTGCAGGTGATGGAGTCACCCTCTCTAAAGATGTCTTACAGACTAAAGGGGAGAGGGATGTGCATGATTGGCAGATCACTTGCTTAGGCAATTGAGTCAATCATGAGATGTCAAGTACCACACCAAATATTGTTTTTGCACTAGATGCGATAAGCTTGTATTAATCCAATCCTGGAGAAACATAAGGAAGCAGTTTTAGAACATAAGTGCATGTTCTACGGATTTGATGACGGCAGCCTCCTTCGGGAGACGGTTATCATTCCAGGCTTCAAAGGTGACATAGATGACAGAGAGATTGTCAGAGTTATAGTTTTCCCTCTGACGAGGGACAGTATTATGGACAGATGGTCCAAGAGGATACTGTGGGAGGCTTGGTGCTGGATACTGATTAGGTTCAGTGATCGGTACAGTCTAAGAAGTTTGGATTTGGAGTTCATTTATGAACTAGGTCCCATCAGATATCCAGACATATTCTAAGACAGGTATTACTCAATTCGGGAGATGGCTTTCTCCTCGAACTTGAGATTAAGAGAGACATAGAAAGAATCATCAGGGTGGATCCACTAACTGAGGCTATTTCTCGAACACAATAGTTTTTACAAACGAGCTTTGTGAAACTGATTAGTAGAGGAGTTGGATGTTCGGTATCACACGGGCTGTGAGTATGCGACATCGCAATAATTAGCTTTAAGTGCAAGTGGGAGATTGTTGGACATAGCGCCCTCAATGTCAATTATTGGATCGCAGGCACGTGATTGCAATGATTGAGAAGGACCTATACCGGTAGGACAGTCTTACTCGAGATGATCGTATGCTATCTGGTTTACCTTTATCAGTCGTGTAGAGGTTCAGGTGACTGATCACTGTTACACGTTGATAGAGCCCTTAGGATCTTTCTTGACTACCAACAGTATGATGGCGATCATATACGTGAGAGTTGGGTAATCTATAAGCACATCCTTAATTATGGTCCCTCTACGTGGGAGTTTCGAGACAGGGCATCGATACTCCGGAGTAGAATAGTGTATACAGTCGAGACCCCGACGAGGGGCGGTGGCTGGTCTCACAAGCCACTGGTGTCAGTTGGATCACCTAAGATGTATACAGGTGCTCATTGGGTTATGAGTACCCCGGACAGGACTCGCCGGGAATCTGCTAGTTGGTATTATACCTATCGTCAGATAGCAGTTCCCTGGTGACATGTGTACAGGTTAGTTCATCGACCTGAGGTCGTCATTTTTCTCGTGTGAGTTCCCACTGTGCTTTGATTTCTACCCTACCATGGCTCAAAGGAGTCGTGCAAACAGGTAGTTTTTAGGTACAATCCCGAGCCACATGGAGGCAAGTGAGCGGATCGACAGGGGATTCGTCTCTCCCGGTATTGGGGGTAAGATTGCGCTGTGTCTAGGAGAGCCATTACACATAGCCCTCGGCCGAGGCAGGAGATTTACTGGTAGGTACTCCAGTAGTATCTCAGGGTGTTTTTGGGCTACACTCTGACATGACTTACACCGCTATTGAGGGTCTGACGTTACCAGCCTCCTAGGCAGATATGCGATACTCATAGACGAACGGACCGGACTGTATATACATTGTCACTGTTAGACTCAGTAGGGTTTCGGGATGAGTTCACTCATCGGCCTCCCTTGAGGTCAGTACATGGGCAGCCGTTACGCACAGCTAGTGCCGCTGACGGCTTGTGGTTAAACCCACTGCCAGGGACTGATGAGTCATTAGAGTCCCCCACAGATAGTTTCCCAAGTTCGGGCGAAACGTCGTAGAGGCTGTATGGTTTTATGGCAGGGTTCGAAAAATGCACGTGCTTTACGCACGTGTCATATTTCGGGCAGATAATACTGGTGGGCTTTGGTTTAAGCCGGATCCGAGTATTATACTGTGTAGATATAATATCTTTGTCTCAGATGCATTTGTATTCGGTCGTAATACAAATACGGGTATGTTTATACTTATACGGAGTTATCCTGAAATTCGTTTCAGGGTCACTTTTGGAAGTTGCCAGTTTCCAGTTTTCTATCGTCCGTATTTAACATTCGGTTAAATACGGATTTATCTTTTCTTGAGATGAGTGTGGAAGTTTCTAGAGGCTTCTAGAAGGTGGTGACTAGGTTCATGCATCTTTGTGACTCATTAGTGCATTTAATGATGTTTGATGACTAGGGTTAATGATTCATCATTTGCATTAATTGTGTTCATACAAGGTGTTATTGTGACTCCTTCTTTCTTTTGCTTTGTGGTCACCACTCCCTCCTCCTACCCTCACCCCCTCCTCTTCATATAGTGGCCGGCCCTTCTTGTTAAAGGATGATGATTTTTTAGGAAAAAGAAAGGGTTGTTAAAATGAGAAGAGAGATCTAGTTCATATATATTTTCATATCTCATTTCATTCCTATCCAAAAAGGAAACTTCATTAACCGTTCGTCCTTGGCTTTGGACGAAGCGAGACAAAGTGTTCTACTCATTCTCTACATCAATCTTGGTCATCTCTTTTAGCAAACTTGATGACCGAGTTGCCTCGGGTCAGAGGCAGGAGCCCGTTTAAAGATCCGTTGACGTGGTGCCACGTGGACGAGGAGATCGGAGATCGACGAGATCGGAGCAGCCGCAATGGAGCGTGGGATGATGGTTAAAGAACGAAGGACTCGGATCGTTCGGTATAACCTTTCTACCCTCTTTGTAGTTTGTTAGTTTAGCTTTAATGGTAGATCCGGGTTATAGTACGCGATAGCGCCAGTTGTAAAAAGTTTTTGTTCCGCATTTGGCGTCTGTTAGACGGCTGGGGCGCTACCGTGGACTTACATCCTCTTCCACTTCTTCCTCTTCCTCCTCTGAGTCGGAGTCCTCCCGGGGAGCCGGGGTCGGTAATGCTTCCCAGGGTCGTGCAACGGGGGCGGTCCCCAGAGCACAGGTCGCGGGTGTTCTTGGCATGCGATCCTCGCTGAGGCGCGCGGAGGAGTTCGTCAACCTTAAAACTCATTTCCTCATTCCTCCCGGCTATTCGTTTCGTCTGGCCGAGGAGGGGGAGAGAGCGAACCAGGTACAGGGCAAGGAGATTGCTTTGTATCTGGAGGCCTTTTGGGCCAGGATGCGTCTGCCCTTCTCCCTTGAGGTGATAACGGCGTTGAATTGTTTTGGGTTAGCCCCGGGCCAGCTAGTGCCGAACTCTTGGAGGATCCTCCTCGGGTTCTTGGTCCGGTTGAGACTGAGTGAGACCCCCTTCAGCCTAAGCCTCCTCGTTTCTTTTCTTTGCTACAAAAACCACCCCGGCAGTCGTAGGGGAGAGCCGAGCTGGGTATACTTCTCCATTAGAAGACAACAGGGGGACGCCCCCGGGTCGGGTGTCGTCGTAGTACCTTCTTCCATTCACGAATGGAAGAAGAAGTTTTTCTTTATTGCACCGCCCGAGGGTGAGGATTGGCCTGTTCCCACCTTGTGGCAAAGGGCTAGCTGTCCGCGGGTGAGTCGGTCGAATGATACTGACGTGGTGGCGGTGTCAAAGTGGGAGCCCCTTTCTCGGGTTGATGTGCTGCTGTCTGAGCGGGCCCTCAGTTGGGCTGGGCTCAGCCCCGCCGGGTATGCGGGTAAGTTAGGAGCTTTCAGGTGACCTGTTTAGACTTGTGCATTCTTTAATCTTTCTGGCATTGCTGACTCCTCGTTCTTTTTTTTATGCGGGACCCATGGACCTAAGCAAACTTCGGGCGACAGTGGTCGACGTGAAGAAGAGGAAGAAGTCCAAAGGCGCCGGCCCTTCTTGCGCGCCGTCCGCACCAGCTCTGCCGGTGTCCCACCCTCCCAGTCGCCCAAGCGAGCCCCGGGCCCCTGAGTCTAGTCGTGCGCCGGTCTGAAAGCGTGCTCGGGCGCAAGAGCCTCGGGCCCCCGAGGTAGGAGACGAGGAGGGTTCTCCCGCGCCGTCCCTCTAGAGGTTTCACAGAAGGGAGCCCCGCTCCCCGACTTCCTCGATCCTTGTGGACGATGGGGATCTTCGCTTCGAGGTGCCCTTGGGGCTTTCTGTCGCTGACAGCCTACTCTCGGACATGGAGAGGTCGGCCGGAGGCAGGGTCCCTCGAGGGACTCTCCGGGCCAAAATGGCGGCGATAGCTCAAGAGGCCGTCCAGGTTAGTGTTCGCACTTCACCTGGATCTTCATTCAGCATTTTTGTCCGCGTGGTCAGGTGCTTCCCTCCCCCTTTTGACCCTCTTTCTTTCTTCAGGTCCTCCAGCACGTTACCCTCGTCGTCATATGGAGGATGAGGAGATTGTTCCGGCGATGCGGGCCGCGGGCGAGTTCTCCTTACGGGATGAGAGCTTAAAGCAGGAGCTGGGGGCGGCGATGGAGAGGGTCGCTGCCCTTGAAGACCGGGTGGAGGCCGGGAAAAGGGAGGTCGCCCGGTACCGAGAGGCCGCCCGAGGTTCCGAGGCCCGGTTGGATGACTCCAAGGTGCTCGTCGCCACCATGAAGAAGAGGCGAGTGCCCTCCGGAAGGAGAATGAGGCGGGACGGAGGGGATGAGGCTTGCCGAGCTTCGGGCGTCGAAGGCTGAGCTTCTGGCGTCGAAGGCGGTGGAAAGCTACAAGAAGTTGGACCTGTTCTACGCCGACCTTGCTGCAGCCGCCGACATTATCTGGCACGACACCCTCGACGCTGTCAAGGCTCAGGTGCAGGAGTTCCCCGACGCCGAGCTCCGGGCTGCATACCCCCTCGAGGATGACGCACAAGCGAACGTCCCTAGAGACGATGCCGTGGAAGAGGCCCCTGGGGGAGCATTGGGGAGATGTCGGTTCCTCTGGCTACCGGCGCCGAGGCTCCTGTGATGGGTGCCGACCCTAAAGATGTTGCCCCGGTGGTTGTAGTGGGCGCACGGCTCGTCGAGGTTCTCCCCGGCCCTGAAGCCTGAAGCCCCTCGCCTTCTTATTTTCTTTTGTTGCTCTGAAATTTTGTAGGCCTCCGGTCATTTTGTAAGGCTGGGGAGCCATAATACCCTTGTAAAGACTTTTGACTTTATGAATAAAATATTTTTGCAGTAGGCTTTGAGTGTGCATTTTCCTTTGTTTGTAGTAAATACTTGTATTTGCACAGTACTGCTTTCACGTTAGGCCGGTTTTTTGTTAAGCGATCGCACGTCTAGTTGAATTGACCGGTGAAAGGATGGTGTCTCCATGGCCCCGAAGTTGAGGTGGAGATCGCTTGGTAAGTCGTGTTGGGAGGCGGGCAGGGTAGCTGTTTGGTGGCCTCTGGATGAGGGCTTCGGATCCTTGGCAGCGTGGGGTAAGAAATTATTAGCCAAAGATGGACCGAGCAGGAGAGCTGCCCGGTTGCCTCTGGCGAGGGCTTTGATCCTTGGCGTAGTGGGGTAAGGAATTACCAGCTAGGGATAACCGAGCAGGGTTACTGCTCGGTTGCCTCTTGGCGAGGGCTTTGATCCTTAGCGGGAGAGCATAGAGAGGCATGCTAAGGAAAGACCGAGCAGGGTAGCTGCTCAGTTGCCTCTTGGCGAGGGCTTTGATCCTTGGCGTAGTGGGGTAAGGAATTACCAGTCAGGGATAACCGAGCAAGGTTACTGCTCGGTTGCCTCTTGGCGAGGGCTTTGATCCTTAGCGGGAGAGCATAGGGAGGAATGCTGAGGAAGGACCGAGCAGGGTAGCTACTGTAAGTCGATGTACTACACCCCACGATGTGCGGAGATGCGGAAATATGAAAAACGATCTTGTTCTTTGTACTAACATCGACTAACCGCAAGAATCATTGCTAAACGATAACTAACATATGCATAGAATTTGTTAACTACTATGAAAAGTGATTATACCTAATCAACCGTGTCCTTCGTCTTTTCGGTCTCCACCTCCTCTTCGGCCTTCTCTACGTAATAGACGATCCACCCGAGAGCTTCTACTTCAAGCTTCACCTCTAATCTTGAGGTAACTAGGTTTCTTTAGTTGCTAATCAAAGGCACCTAGGTGATATAGAGAATGGTTATGGATTAATTAGTCTATCTAATCCTTGATCTCAACACATGAGGGGTAGGATTAGGGTTTGAAGAAAGAGTAAGCTTGAGGAGAGAGAAGATGGGCATGAATAATGATATAATTGTTTCTCACTTCTAATATATTATGAAGCATAAAGATTTATCAAATAAATAAATCTAAATGATTTATCATCATGCTTCATTTAATATTGCAATGAATCATCAAGTGAGTCATTAAGCAATAAATGCTTCATTAACTCACTTGAATGATTCATCTAATGAGTCACAAATGCATTTAATATAAATGCCATCTAAACCCTCAAGTCACCATGCTTCTAGAAGCTTCCCGTAAAATTACGAGAACGCCCCTCCTATCCGTGAAAACACGGAAATACTTTAGACTGTATAAATCCAATAATCCGATACTAGAATCTGGCTTAAACCAAAGCCGATTAGTAAAAACTGTCCGAACGTCATACGTGCGTTTAAACACGTATGCGTCCGAACCCTTGTCGTAAAACCATACGACCTCTATATCGTTTCGCCTGGAGCAGGGAAACTCTCTGTATGGGACTCTAAAGACTCGACTACTACGCTGGCAGTGGGTTTAACCACAGATCGCAAGCGGCACTAGCTGTACGTAACGGTCCCCAGGTAGATGTCGATAAGAAGGCCGATGAGGTAACCCATCCAAACTCCTACTGAGCCTGATGTGACAATCTCCGTACAGTCCGATCTGTTCGTCTAGGACTATCGCATATCGGGCCTAGGGGCGGCAAGCGTCAGTCCCCTAAAAGCGGTATAAGTCGTGTCGGAGCGAAGCCCATTACACCTTGAGAAACTACTGGAACCTACCAATAAATCTCGCTTGCCCTGGCCAGGGACTTTGCGTAATGGCTCTCCAGACACAGCGCGATATCAACTCCTAATACCGGGAGAGACGAATCCTGTCTAACCGCCACTGCCTCCAATTGCTAGGGACTGCACTCAACTGCAACCTGTTTGCACGACTCCTTTGAGCCGTGGTAGGGTAGCAATCTAAGAACAGTGGGACACACTCGAGGCGAAGTAGCAGTGTCAAGTCTGCGGACCATGCTGTACTCATGTCACCTAGGAACTGTTAACCGACGATGGGTATAATACCAACCAACAGTTCCCTGCGAGTCCTGTCCGGTGTACCCGTAACCCAACGAGCACCTGTATACTATCTCCAGTATGACGTACTGATGGCTGTGGGACAAACCATCTCCCCAACTGGGATGAGAAGCATACACACTAGTCTACTCCGGAGTATCGATGCCCTGTCTCGATAATCCTACGACTAGGGACCTGAAAAAGGATGTGCTTGTAGACTACCCAGCCCCCACTAGTGTGACTGCCATCAGAACGCTGGTAGTCAAGCAAGATCCTAAGAGCTCTATCAATACATGCACACATATTAAGATAGATAAAACCAAGTAGCATACTACCATGTTTAGCAAGACTGTTATATAACTGTGAATATCCCAAGCATCCATTAAGTAATATACAAGCTAGTATGATACAATAATGGCCCCTAGGGCATATACACTAACAATCTCCCACTTGCACTAGGGCCATGTACTGGCATATCGAAGACCGATCATCTCGAGTAGCCTCTCGAACTGAATCTGAGGTAAGGCCTTTGTGAATGGATCAGCTATGTTATCCTCTGAAGCAACTCTCCGGACCTCGATCTCCCGGTGATCTACGATCTCCCTGATCTGGTGATACCTCCTTAAGATGTGTCTGGACTTCTGATGGGACCTGGGTTCCTTCGCTAAAGTTATAGCTCCGCTGTTGTCGCAATACAGAGGTATTGGATCAACTATGGTAGGAACGACCTGAAGTTCTGTTAGGAACTTTTTCATCCAGACCGCTTCTTTTGCGGCATCGCAAGCAGCAATATACTCCGCTTCCATCGTCGAGTCTGCAACGGTGTCCTGCTTGGAGCTCTTCCAGCACACCGCCTCTCCATTGAGGGTAAAGACTTAACCTGACATGGACTTGGAATCGTCCTTATCACTCTGGAAGCCGGAATCAGCAAAGGCCTCAATCTTGAGGTCTTTTCCGCCGTAAACCAAGAACATCTCCTTAGTCCTTCTCAGGTACTTGAGAATGTTCTTCACTGCTATCCAGTGATTCTCCCCTGGGTCTGACTGATACCGGCTTACCACGCTGAGTGCGTAAGCTACATCTGGTCTGATGCACAATATCGCATACATTAGAGCCTACCGCAGAAGCGTAGGGTATAATAGACATGCGATCCTTTTCCAAATCAGTCTTGGGAGACATCTCTTTGGATAGGGTGATTCCGTGACAAGCCGGTAGATTACCGCGCTTAGAATCTTCCATACTGAATCTTTTCGGTATAGTGTTGATATACCTGGACTGCGAAAGTCCCAACATCCTCTTGGATCTATCACGATAGATCTGGATCCCCAGAATGTAAGAGGCATCACCTAGGTCTTTCATGGAGAACCTGTGTGACAAGAATCCTTTGAGAGATTGTAGCATATGAATGTCATTTCCTATTAATAGAATGTCATCCACGTACAAGACGAGGAATACGACAGTTCGTGCTACAACTTTACTATATATACATGGTTCATCTGGATTTTTGATAAAGTCATATTCTTTGACCGTTTCTTCAAAACAGATATTCCAACTCTGCGATGCCTACTTTAGTCCATAAATGGACTTAAGCAACTTGCACACTTTCCCGCTGCTCCCACTCTGATCGAAACCTTCTGGCTGATCCATATAGATGCACTCTTCTAAATTGCCATTCAGAAAAGCCGTCTTTACGTCCATCTGCCAGATTTCATAATCATGGAAGACAGCAATAGCAAGAAGGACCCGAATGGATTTGAGCATAGCCACTGGAGAAAAAGTCTCGTCATAGTCCAAACCAGGTCTTTGATGAAAACCCTTTGCAACAAGACTAGCCTTATAGGTTTCCACCTGTCCATCTACACCAATCTTTTTCTTGAAGATTCATTTGCATCATATAGGTTTTACCCCACCTGGAGCAAAGTCCAAAGTCCATACTTTGTTGGTGTACATGGACTCCATTTCGGTCCGCATTGCATCTAGCCATCGTACCGAGTCATCGCTCTGGATGGCCTGCTGGAAGCTAGTAGGTTCATCATCATCAATGATGCAATCCTCTCTATCCCCATCTATGAGAAAACCATAGTATCTCTCAGGTGGATGAGATGGCCTACTACTCCTGCGGAGGGGTGTGGAAATGTCCTGTTCTTTTTGAACTACTGGTTCTACCAAACTTTCAGTAGTAGTTTGTGGTTCTGGAATTTCTTCCAGTTCTATTTCGCTCCCACTTGTTTCCTTTTCTAAAAACTGATGATCTAGAAAATGGGCATTACGAGAAACAAAAACCTTTTGTTCCTCTGCTAATAGAATTAATACCCCCTGGAGTTCTTTGGATATCCCACAAACTTACACTGTACTGATCGTGCCTCGAGCTTGTCCACATGCCGCTTTTTAACAAAAGTTGGACATCCCCATATCTTCAGATATTGAAGATAGGGTTTCTTCCCACTCCACATCTGATATGGCGTAGTAGGCACAGTCTTGGTAGGAACCCTGTTCAAAAGATATGCCGCTGATTCTAGCGCATAACCCCAGAAAGATCGCGGTAACTCAGCATTACTCATCATGGAACGTACCATATCCAATAGGGTTCGATTCCGTCTCTCCGATACACCGTTATGCTGTGGAGTGTATGAAGGAGTAAGCTGAGAGAGAATTCCTTTCTCTTTTAGGTAACCTAGGAACTCGACACTTAAGTATTCACCACCTCGATCAGATCTTAGTGTCTTAATACTTTTGCCAGTTTGGTTTTCTACTTCATTCTTATACTCTCGGAATTTCTCAAAAGCCTCGGATTTATGTTTTATCAAGAAAATGAATCCGAACCTTGATTAATCATCCGTAAAAGTAATGAAATAGGAAAAACCACCTCTTGCATGTGTAGACATTGGACCACATACATCGCTGTGTATGAGTCCTAAGAGCTCGCTCGCTCTTACTCCATGTCCAGTGAATGGAGTCTTTGTCATCTTTCCTTTGAGACATGATTGATAAGTGGCATAAGATTTATATTCGAACGAGTCCAAATATCTTTCTCTATGTAACTTAGTTAACCTTGTTTCGTTGATGTGACCTAGTCTACAATACCATAAGAAAGCCTTATTTAAATCTAGAGACTTTCTTTTTAGTGTGTTCTGGACATTAAAAATTTGGAATTGGTTTAAGACATATATACCGTTATCTAGTGTACCGGACCCAATCAAACTATGATTAAGGTGGATGTTAACAACATCGCTTACAAACGTGAAATCATAACCTTTATTTGATAACAAGGAAACTGATATGAAATTACACGTTAAACTAGGTACACAAAAACAGTTATGTAAAACCAAAATGTGTCCACTTGTCAATCCCAGGTGATAATCCCCGACGGACACAGCTCCCACGCTAGCTCCGTTAGCAACCTTGAGGATCATATCACCATCCTTCGGCACTCTACGGTTTCTCAGTGCCTGCAATGAATTGTTTATATGAGATCCTGATCCGGTATCCAATACCCAGGAAGTAGAGTTGATTGACAGACAATTCTCAATTACAAACACATCTGAAGTCAAAGCCACAGCTTGCTTCGGTTCCTGGTTCTTGGCGTTCCACGCTTTGCAATCTTTCTTCCAGTGCCCTTTCCTATGACAATGGAAGCACTCATCCTGGGCCACTACTGGCACCGCAATCTTTTTCTTTCCCTTCGCTCCCACCTTACTAACACCTCCTCTAGATTTGGTGGCGGCCTTATTCTTCCTTCCTTTAGCCTTAGCCTTGGACCTGGAAGAAGAAGCACCACGAACAAACATAGTGTGTGTTTCCCTTGCCTTCTGCAAGGTGCCCTCTGCACTCCTCAACATGTTAAGGAGTTCTGGAAGTTCAACTTCTTTTCTTTGAATGTTGAAATTCAGAATAAACTGGACGTAGGTGGAAGGAAGGGACTGGAGAATCAAGTCCGTATAGAGCTCATTCTCCAAAGTCGCCCCCAGATCTGCGAGCTATTCTATATAGCCAATCATCTTTAGGACATGTTCCCTTACCGATGATCCGACGGCCAACCTTGCCTGAAACAGGTTTTTTGAGGTCTCGTATTTTGCTATACGAGATTGCTCACCATACAGATCCTTGGTATGGAGAAATATGGATTCGAGATCCATATCCTCGTGCCTCCTCTAATGTTCATTATTCATTGAGGCAAGCACGATGCACTTGGCCTTCGCACAATCTAACTCCTAGGTTTTGTGGATTTCCTTATCCGCATTACTGCATTTAGGACTAGGGACTGCAGGTGCCTTAGTGGTGAGGACATACCCCAATTTGTCATAAGTCAAAGCCATCTTGACATTCCGCAGCCAATCTTTATAGTTTGGCCCTGTCAGTATATTTTTTTCTAATAGTAACTTAAGTCCAGTCATTATCAGGGTCGCTGCAATTACGGGAGAGAGAAGAAACACTTTAGCATGATGCTCTTGCAAGTTTAGAGTGGTTTTTAGTTTATCTAAACTGGATGGCTCCCACTGTTTCTCGAATCCCTCCTCAAACCAAAAAGGAAGAACTAGCCAGGACTATTCTCACCGTACAATACTTGCTTAACCGTTCAGCCAGGCTAGTGTCGATACTTCGAGGGAGGTTTTCCAATGCTTTCGCAAAGTTCCTTAATTAAATAACCTCTTTTCTCTAGGGGGTGTAGCCCCCCCGACACCTTTCTCGGCACCTACTTGGTTTATAGCATTGATCGTTAAGTGACGAATCTCCTGATGAGTAGCATATACTCACAGTAGGATCGGGATCCAAATATCATCGTGTGATAATGCTGAAGGAATCCTACCAACATTCATCACACTCCAAATGGTATGCATCTCTTTGCAAATTTCAGTTTCTTTAGAATTCCCGATATATATTTTTGCCCCATGCTCTTATGACCTTGGCGTTAGGTCAAAATGTCATAAGTCACATGTCAAGTTCTACCCATCATTATCTTGTTAATTTGAACCCATCCGTACATATCCTTGACGTTCGGCCAAAATGATAATACGACTGTCCCAAACTAACTCATCTATCTATGTAACAAATGAATACCCAGCAGCTACCAAACACTATGCCTTGGCGTTAGGTCAAAATACATAGCTTGAATACTACTGAATACCTAAATGAAATGACGGAGGGCTACGAATGGTTTTGGCGAAACCGTGAACGTAGTGAACTTGATATAACCGAAGGAACCTGATAGCTTTTTAAAAGGAGTGGTTAAAGCTCCGCAGTTAAAAAATATCTCCTGTTTTAAAAATAACCAAGTGGTTTCTTTTAAACTGTTCCAACGATTCAACTTTGGTTTATTTTCTTTGCATTAATAATAATGCGTCCCATCAATTAACCTATCATTGTAGAAAAAAACGAAAATACAACGTCCTCTTATGCCATCCGCATTCGCCACTGGGTCCCGTCATCACCCGTTAGGTTACTTAACTAACGACAGAGCGGGGCCTGGGCTAGCGCGGGTGTAAAATATAAGTGACGTCTAAATAGCTATCATATATAGATATTGTACATTCGTCAGACGCAATAATAGGCATTCCAGATCACAGATGAACATTATTGGATATGCAAGCAATCCGCGTTTCTTTTGAGCCTGCAACGAAAGACGAATTACACAGTTGTGATGAATAGCCATTACCCCACCCTAGACCTCTACGGGTACGGCAAACTACCCGCCAAGTACCCGAAGTGAAGCGGTCTCTCTCAACGACGTGAGTAGGCCACTAAACACTTCAAAGTACCCGGTAGTTTGTGCACCCCACCTTGGGTCTATCCTAGGAGCAAAAACAGTAAAATGAAATAATATAACGGTGGCAACAACCGCAACCTGGATATGCCCAACAAAAGAATATTACAACATATTACAATTACATCGAATGAATCAATATAACAACCCATCTCAAACCCCGGCTAATCATCACAACAATTCAATCAAGTTCATAATCACAAACAGTTAAAACATTACAGAAATGTGCAACCCCCTGCCAACCGACAAACTAGCAGTGAGGGGAGGTTTACGAACACATTAAACAGTTCACAGATATAATCTAATTAGCCAAACATCGTATAATTTCGATCGAGCAAACACATTAGTTCTACTCCAAAACTTCTCTGTGCACCTGAGACTTGAGCAGAAAAATAAACATTCCAGAAAAGACAAAAACATCACAGAAGAGTTCTGGGGAAAGTTGGGATGAATCGAACCCAACTCGGCCGCGGATCAAGCGATCGGCCGCGGTTCCGCGGCGTCGTTGCCGATTCAGAACCCTAATTTTCTACAGATGTCTTATAATTTCCTGTAGGTAATTCTGGAGGTCCCTGAAAAATTTTCCGACCTCATTTTAAATTCGACAGAAACTTAGTGATATCGATATTTTTTCCGGTTCGTTTTGCGTTCGAAATTCATACGACTTTGCTAATAAGTTAATTATTTTTTAGCGAGGCTCTGATACCACTGTAAGTCGATGTACTACACCCCACGATGTGCGGGGAGGTGGAAATATGAAAAACGATCTTGTTCTTTGTACTAACATCGACAAACCGCAAGAATCATTGCTAAACGATAACTAACATATGCATAGAAGTTGTTAACTACTATGAGAAGTGATTATACCTAATGAACCGTGTCTTTCATCTTTTCGTTCTCCACCTCCTCTTCGGACTTCTCTACGTAATAGACGATCCACCAGAGAGCTTCTACTTCAAGCTTCACCTCTAATCTTGAGATAACTAGGTTTCTTTAGTTGCTAATCAAAGGCACCTAGGTGATATAGAGAATGGTTATGGATTAATTAGTCTATCTAATCCTTGATCACAACACATGAGGGGTAGGATTAGGGTTTGAAGAAAGAGTGAGCTTGAGGAGAGAGAAGGTGAGCATGAATAATGATATAATTGTTTCTCACTTCTAATATATTATGAAGCATAAAGATTTATCAAATAAATAAATCTAAATGATTTATCATCATGCTTCATTTAATATTGCAATGAATCATCAAGTGAGTCATTAAGCAATAAATGCTTCATTAACTCACTTGAATGATTCATCTAATGAGTCACAATTGCATTTAATATAAATGCCACCTAAACCCTCAAGTCACCATGCTTCTAGAAGCTTCCCGCAAAATTACGAGAATGCCCCTCCTATCCGTGAAAACACGGAAATACATTAGACTGTATAAATTCAATAATCCGATACTAGAATCTGGCTTAAACCAAAGCCGATTAGTAAAACTGTCCGAACGTCATACGTGCGTTTAAACACGTATGCGTCCGAACCCTTATCGTAAAACCATACGACCTCTATATCGTTTCACCTGGAGCAGGGAAACTCTCTGTATGGGACTCTAAAGACTCGACTACTACGCTGGCAGTGGGTTTAACCACAGATCGCAAGCGGCACTAGCTGTACGTAACGATCTCCAGGTAGATGTCGATAAGAAGGCCGATGAGGAAACCCATCCGAACTCCTACTGAGCCTAATGTGACAATCTCCGTACAGTCCGGTCTATTCGTCTAGGACTATCGCATATCGGGCCTAGGGGGCGGCAAGCGTTAGTCCCCTAAAAGTGGTATAAGTCGTGTCGGAGCGAAGCCCATTACACCTTGAGAAACTGGTAGAACCTGCCAGTAAATCTCGCTTGCCCTGGCCAGGGACTTTGCATAATGGCTCTCCAGACACAGCGCGATATCAACTCCTAATACCGGGAGAGACGAATCTTGTCTAATCACCACTGCCTCCAAGTGCTCAGGACTGCACCCAACTACTACCTGTTTGCACGACTCCTTTGAGCCGTGGTAGGGTAGCAATCTAAGAACAGTGGGACACACTCGAGGCGAAGTAGCAGTGTCAAGTATGCGGACTATGTTGTACTCATGTCACCTGGGAACTGTTAACTGACGACGGGTATAATACCAACCAACAGATCCCCGCGAGTCCTGTCCGGTATACCCGTAACCCAACGAGCACCTGTATACTATCTCCAGTATGACGTACTGATGGCTGTGGGACAGACCATCTCCCCAACTGGGATGAGAAGCGTACACACTAGTCTACTCCGGAGTATCGATGCCCTGTCTCGATAATCCTACGACTAGGGACCTGAAAAAGGATGTGCTTGTAGACTACCCAGCCCCCACTAGTGTGACTGCCATCAGAACGCTGGTAGTCAAGCAAGATCTTAAGAGCTCTATCAATATGTACACACATATTAAGATAGATAAAACCAAGTAGCATATTACCATGTTTAGCAAGACTGTTATATAACTGTGAATATCCCAAGCTTCCATTAAGTAATATACAAGCTAGTATGATACAATAATGGCCCCTAGGGCATATACACTAACAGCTGTTCGGTTGCCTCTTGGCGAAGGCTTTGATCCTTGGCGTAGTGGGGTAAGGAATTACCAGCCAGGGATAACCGAGCAGGGTTACTGCTCGGTTGCCTCTTGGCGAGGGCTTTGATCCTTAGCGGGAGAGCATAGGGAGGCATGCTAAGGAAGGACCGAGCAGGGTAGCAGCTCGGTTGCCTCTTAGTGAGGGCTTTGATCCTTAGCGGGACAGCATAGGGAGGCATGCTAAGAATGGACCGAGTAGGGTTGCTGCCCGATTGCTTCTTGGCGAGGTCTTGGATCCCTGGCTCGTAGGGTAGGGAACTACCAGCCAGGGATAACCGAGCAGGGTAGCTGCTCGGTTGTCTCTTGGTGAGGTCTTTGATCGTTAGTGTCGGGGGTAAGAGATTACCAGCTAAGGATTTATCGAGTAGGGTAGCTGCTCGGCCTTGTGAGGTTTCGCCCGTGCTTTCTAGGTTCGTGGCGTGAGAGCTGGGAAGAGCGACCGTCGCGGGTGACACGTCTCGCGAACGCGCGTGGGGAGGCGAAGTGCAAGAGTAGCATCGTTCCGATTTCGCCGAGACAGATAGGATGTCCACCGCGTGGTTGTACAGTTGTGGGTGAAACGAGCGACTGTTGGACTCTTGGGGCGTTGTGGGCTATAAAATGGAAGGAGCGTTGATCACTCCTTTCTTCACACCCAAAACGTAAGAATGGAGGACTTCCCTTTTACCATACCCCACATCGTAAACTTCGAGGACGTGTACCTCTACGATCAGTACTGCACCGAGGACAAGGTGCTGTTAGCGATAGGCCGCATTGAGGATCATTTCGGCCGACTGCTTCCCCGGCGCTCCCTCATGCTCCAGCTGTTGATGTACTCTATCTGGAGGGCGTCGTTTGGGCTCTACAACCCCTTGTCCGAGCAGCTTAAGGACGAGGAGATTGGTAAGCTAAGGTCTTTGTGGTGCTTCGGCCTGATCTCCGCGGGTCAGAGGGATCGCTCGGCGGCACTCATCCTTGAGTGCTACCACTTGAGGCACGATGTCGACATTCGCGGACGGCATCCGAGGCAAAGGTCTGAGGCAGTGAGGGCTCGGCTGGAGGAAATATCCTCAGAGTACCACGAGCAATGCTCCCTGCACCCCTTCCTTCGCTACTGTAATTTTCTTTTTCGATGTACGGCTGAGGAGCCTATAGTACCCTTTTGAATAAACAAAACTTTTCTTTTTGCAATGTTTTATTGACCCCTTCCTATTAAATAAACAGAAAGATCTTGAGAAAAGTTTACATTGTCTTAGTAAAAGAAGTACACGCTAGTGGAAGTTCTTTTTATTGGTATAGTTTGAGCTTCTCGGCGTTATAAGGCCGGGGAAATTTGCGTCCTTCCGCGTCTTGCAAACGGTAGGCTCCGCCGGGCAGTGCCTCAGAGACAAGGAAAGGGCATTTTGGGGAAAACTTATGCAGCCTGCCTTAGTCGACGAACTCGTTCCGCCTTAGGAACAGGTCTCCGGTCTTGAAGAAGCGACGCTTGACTCGCGCATTGTAGTAGCGGGCGGTTTGCTGCTGATAGGCGGCGGTTCTTATCTGAGCTCGGTCCCATTTCTCTAACAAGATGTCCAGGTTGGTTTGCAGCGCCGAGGTGTTTGCTTCATTGTCGAAGTGTTCGACCCAGTGGCTGGGTAGCCCGTTGCCTCAGTCCCGTAGCAGAGGCTGAAAGGGGTTTCCCCGGTGGGGGTCTTTTTTGACGTGCGCATGGCCCATAGGAGCCGGGGCAATTCCTCGACCCAACTGCCTTGCCGTCCTTCTAGGCATGTCCGAAGACCCCGGAGAACGTCCCGATTAGCGACTTCGGCTTGCCCGTTGCATTGGGGATGTGCGACTGCAACAAACTTCATGAGGATATGATATTCATTGCAGAATTCCTTCACTTTTTCATTTTCGAAGTTCGTCCCGTGGTCGGTGATGATACACCTCAGGATGCCGAACCGGAGTATCATGTTGTTCTGCAGGAACTTGATAATCATGGTGGCATCCGGTGTCCTGATGGGGATGGCCTCAATCCACTTCGTGAAGTAATCCATTGCGACGAGGATATACTTGTGCCCGCCCGTACCGGTAGGGAACTGGCATATCATGTCCATTCCCCATTGGGCAAATGGCCACGAGGAGGTTAGGGTGGTCAGCTCGGTAGCCGGAAGGCGAGGTATGCTTCCGTGGAGTTGGCAACTTTTGCATCTCCTGACGATCTTCTGGGCGTCTTGGTGAATAGTTGGCCAGTAGTACCCCTGGAGCAATGCCTTCTGGATCAAGGTGCGGGCCCCTTGGTGTGCGCCGCCGACCCCTTCGTGGATTTCACGGAGGATGTAGTCGGCTTCATAGAGGTCGATGCACCAGAGCAGGGGCTGAGTGAAGGACTTCCTGTAAAGGTTCCATTGCTCTAGACGAAGTGATGGGCTTTGTCTCGGAGACGGCGGGTGATCAGTCGAAAATATTGCAATCTTAACACATCAATTTCCCTACTCTTTCTAATCATCTAAAGGTGTTTGGTATAAATATAGCACATATTAGCAATTCGTATGCAAAATATCAAATAACATGTGTTATACATTATAACCGGTATTATGAGGGAAATTGTGTGTTTTATTACTACACGCATGATATTGTATCTCTCAACACTTTTCATTGAGATTGTGTGCAGAAAATTCTTCAGGTAAAAGAACCGGAATCGCAAAAGTGCCGATAAAATACAGCAAGTCAAAGAATTCAAATCTGGCAGCATCCAAGAAAGAATTATAAGATTCCAGACATCAGAAGGAAACCCAAAAGCTTACATCAGAATACCCCAGAAAAATGAGCCAGTAATCTCACTACTAGGCCGCGGAACCGCGGCCGAGTTGGCCGAGTTGCCGCGGTTCCGCGGCCGAGTTAGAGCATCAAGTGACGTCGGTTCTCCAGAAGCTTCGTCTCAACAACCTTGCCTCCTCAAGATGCTTAATTACCACGTGGCTCATTCTGGAAGGCTCTGCATTACAACCTTCTTCTAGAAGGATCCTTGTAACAACCTTATTCTAGAAAGCTCTCCCTAACAACCTACCTCATTCTAGATGGCTCTCTCTAACAACCTAGCTTTAGAGGGAAGATTCATTTGAAATTATAAAAAGGGATCTAGATCTAAATTTTGGGGGTTGTTCAAGGGTTGTTCATTAATTGGGGGTTCAATAATTCACACACACGTTGAGTGACACAACTTGTGATCCAATCCAAACCCTAACCCAAATTCAAGATCCAAAGCAAAATCAAGATCCATTGAGAAGCAAATAAAGCGAGCAATCAACGATCCTTCATCGCAACGCCGATCATCATCCAAGCAAGAGATCCACGACGATCCACGACTCACGGCGATCGAGTTTCGCAAAGATCGACGACAAATTCACCTCTTAAAAGGAGCGATCGAGAGCTTAATTCTGTACCTCGAATTGGGGAGTTGTGTAAATTTGAAGAAGATTTAATGAAGGTGATAAATTGTTAATTCTCGTTTTCATTACATTCTTGCATTATGAAATTTCTTGATTCTTGATTCATTAATTTTCATGATGTGTGGGTGAAATCTCCGCTTGTAACAGAATCGAGAGAATCGGTAGATCTAATGATGATGAAATCATTTTACCAATCTTAAGTCTTATGAGAATTGTAAACTCTAGGAAAAAGAATTGTCAATGACCTAATTTGGATCGAAATCGATGTTATTGATTATTTCGTTGCAAATTAGGGATCAAATGATTGATGATCCTTTTTGTTAGAAGCTAGAATTGAATGAGGATCAATGAAAAGACAAGGGATAGTGAAGGAGAAACCCTAATTTCTTCAATAGATCCCTAATCTTCATTCATTCATCATCGATCTAGCTACAATCCATCAATAGATAAGATTCGTCATAATTAGTATTCATCATAGCTACTAATTTGATCGATTCCTACAAGCTATTCTACAAATCTTGATAACTAAATTGATTTGGACATCTTCTTGATTCTTGATCTATTTCTTTATGTTTCTTAAAAATCAAATCTCACATATCTTGAATCAACTATCTTGAATTTTCTTTTATATTTTCAATTCGACGCATCTAGAGCAAAATCGAACAAGTACTCGCATCTCAGTGGACGATCAGTATTCATCAACGCGCTACATCCACACCGTTAATTGATTGTGGTATAAATTTCTTTGGTTGTGATAAAACTTTTCCTTACACACAAAAGAAAGATCAATCAAATGGCGCCGTTGTCGGGGATGCGTGCGTAATTTGTTCGGATTTTGCAATTTGAGTTGAAAATTTATTATTCCATCAAATTTTAATTCAAGAATCGTTTCAAGTGCTTAACGATAAGTGTTTGAATTTTTGCGAGGGAATCTGGAATCATTTTAGCAGTGCGATCAAGATTCAGAGAAGATCTACAGTTTCCAGAGGAGTATAAGAAGCTACAGGAAAATTTTCAGAGCCTAATCCCTCCTTTCCACCGTGGATCCGCGGCCAATGAGGTGTTTTTGCGGCGGTTCCGGACTTTTGGAGGCTTCATCCAGCGGTTTTCACGGGATCAGCAAATCCACCCGAGGCTGAGCAATGGCTCATCAACGTGGAGAAATTTTTGATGGCCGCTCGGGTCCCTGACGATGACAGAGTGAGCATGGTGAAGATTTAGCAATGGAGATAGACGAGGAGCCAGCACCAGAGGTAGTTCGAGAATTTCTTGATGTGTTCCCTGAAGATCTACCTGGTTTACGCCCGCCTCGCGTTTTGGACTTTTCGATCGACCTGATTCCAGGGACGACGCCAGTTTCCAAGGCTCCCTACAGGATGGCGCCGGTTGAGTTAGCAGAATTAAAGAAGCAGATAGAAGATCTTCTGGACAAGGGATTTATCCGTCCAAGCGTTGTTGGAGTTTCTTGGCACATCTACTAGGGCTTCATGGTGTATCAAGTATACAATTTTAAAAATTTAGTGTGCTAATGAACTCAAACTTAGAATCGAACTAGAGAATTAGGGTTATACTTCAAGTAAGCAAGCATAAACATAAGTGATTATGGAATACAACCTTTGTAGACCGGTCCATCACTTCAAATGCTCCGTGTAGAATTCCCTTCACTCCAAGTAGTGGTGTTCCGGACTCTCCGTATGCTCCACTAGTCGAAATGAACGAGCTTGCTTAATGATCTTCGAAGCCAAAGATGATCTACTTTGAGGAGACTCAACTGAAGCTACCTCTTCACTAATGTATGAATAAGTGAAGCAAAACAACCTATCCTTAACGGCTAATAGGGTATAGATTGATGAAGTAGGATTATAGCTCACTTTAGAATATTTTTTCTCTCATTCTTTTTCACCTCAAGAAAACTCAAGTAAAGAAAAAAGATGAAGAAGATCAACCACCACACTCAACCATGGGTGAGAATAATATCTAATATAAACTCATGTAAAGACTTAACTAAGGCTAAGATAATGGTTAGGCTAACAAATATCTTGAGTAAAATAAAAACAAGTGGAGTTTAGTCAAGGTTTCTCCAAGCTACTCCAAGCTTCACAACCATGCTAATTTCCACCTCATTTTTGGTTTTCTCTAAATAAATAAATACCCACATTATCTTAACTAAGATGTGAGTCTCATACACCCAAGTTCCATATATCATCAAGCATAATACAATTATCAAAATACATTAAATATATATATATATATATATATATATATATATGCATATATAAAATGTAAATGAAGAAGAGAAAATTCTTAAGTGAGCTAATTTCTATTAGTTAATATATATTAATATATCTAATATATATATATATATATTAAATTATTAAATCAACACTTGATTTAACAATCCGGCTATATCACATATACCCGACTAATATCAAATCATCGAATCAACACTTGATTTAACAATCCAGTTATATCACATATAACCTATATCGCGAAATTAGAATACGGTATCATATACGCGTATCTATCTCGGTTCTGCACATATCACATATATGCCCTACTTTGTTTCGCTTGAGCCAGGAAACCTCTGTGTAGGACTCTAAAGACTCGTCAATACGCCAGCAGTAGGTGATGATCATATCAGTCACCCACAAGCCGTCAGCGGTCTGCTAAACGTAACGGCCACCTGGGTATTGAGCGATCAGAAGATCAACAAGCATGCCTGCTCATACTCCTGTGAATCTAATAAGTAACACTACGATACAGTCCGGTCTTTTCGTATGATATGTCGCATATCGAGTCTAGGGATGGTAAACGTCAGACCTCGGTAACTTGATAAGTCATGGTGAGGTCCATAACGATTCGAGAAACTACTGATAACACTTACCAGTAAATCTCAGCAACCCTGACGAGGGATTTCCTGTTATGGCCAATCGAGCACAGCGCAACATCAACCCCCAATACCGGGAGAGACGAAACCCTTCCTATCGCTCATTGCCTCCATGTTATTCGAGACTATACCCAAAAGACACCGGTTTGCACGTTCTCTTGAACGTGGTATGATGGAAATCAAAGCACAGTGGGAATCACACAAGACTCTATGACGATCTCGGGTCTACAGACTAACCTGTACCAGTGTCACCAGAGAACTGCTATCTGACATTAGGTATAATACCTTCTAGGAGTTCTCGGCGAGTCCTGTTCAGTGTACCCATTCTCTAATGAGCACCTGTGCACATCCTATGATGTTAAACACCAATGGTTGTGGGATCAACCATCGCCCCATACAGGGTCAAGAATCATACACACTAGTCTACTCTGGAATATTGATGCCCCGTCTCGATACTCTCTCGACTTGGAACAATTAAAGGATGTACTTGTGGACTACCCTGGCCCCACTAATATGATCTACATTATAGTCCTGGTAGTCAAGTCCACATCATAAGGGCTTTATCAACATGTAACAGAGAGACAGTATAAAGATACATAAGCGTACATGTTAAGATAAAGAGCAACCATATAGCATACTATCATGTTGAGCAAGAAAGTCCTCTCTACATATGTCCAAGCATCCACTATAATATACAGTCATGTTCAATAATGGCCTCTAGGGCATACATATAACTAACAAGCGTTTCCCCATGGGGCGCTCAGGTGTTACTGGTGAAGAAGAAAGACGGTTCCTTGCCCATGTACATCGACTACCGGGAGTTGAACAGAGTGACCGTGAAGAACAAGTATCATATTCCCCGCATCGACGACTTGTTTGACCAGCTGGGTGGTGCTCGGGTATTTTCTAAACTAAACCTTCGGTCAGGGTATCACCAAATCAGGGTTAAGGCAGAGGACGTATGCAAGACGGCTTTCCAAACCCGATATGGCCACTATGAGTTTCTTGTGATGTCGTACGGTGTTACTAATGCACCCACCATATTTATGGACTTGATGAACAGGGTTTTCTCCAAGTACTTGGACCTGTTTGTCGTTGTATTCATCGATGACATTCTAGTCTACTCCAGGAGTCGAGAAGAGCACGCCGAGCATCTACGAATTGTGTTGCAGGTTCTACGGGAGGAGAAGCTCTATGTTAAGTTAAGCAAGTGCGAGTTTTGGGTCGACAAGGTGCAATTTCTCGGGCATGTCGTTTCGAGTGACGGCATTTCAGTGGATCCGACGGAAATTGAATCTATCAAGGACTGGCCGACACCGAAATCAGTTGCTGAGAAAGGAGCTTCTTGGTATTGGAAGGGTATTATCGGCGGTTTGCCCAAGATTTCACCAGAATAGCAGAACCCTTGACGATACTTACATGGAAAGAGGTGCCCTATATTTGGTCGGAGGAGTGTACCCAAGTGTTCGAGCTATTGAAACTGAATTTGACCACGGCCCCAATCCTAACTGTGCCAGACAGTTCCGGTGGCTTGGTTGTTCTTAGTGATGCGTCGGGAAAAGTTTTAGGTTATGTATTGATGCAGCATGGTCAAGTGGTGGCTTACGCCTCTCGTCAGCTAAAAACTCACGAGAAGAACTACCCCACGCATGACTTGGAATTAGCGACCATGGTGTTCGCTTTAAAGATATGGAGACATTACTTGCTAGGAGAAAGAGTGAAAGTGTACACGGATAACAAAAGTTTGAAATACGCGTTCACTTAGAAGGAGCTGAATATGAGACAATGCAGATGGTTGGAGTTGATGGCAGACTACGATATTGATCTACAGTATCACCCGAGGAAGGTGAACGGCGTTCCTGATGCTCTCAGTCGCAGGCCGTCAGCCACATTGCTGATTTGTCAGAATGGGATTCTCGATGACCTTTAGAGACTCGAGTTGGAGGTAGTTACACCGGGTGTGCCCGGACAGCTCTGGCAGTTGCAGGTTCAATCATCGCTTATAAATCGCATTAAAGCAGCACATGCTGGAGACTCTCAGTTGCAGAAGTTCAGAGGGTTGGTCGAGCCTGGTTTGAGGACGGATTTGCAGATTCATGAAGATGGTTCTCTGAGATTTGGCAGATGGGTCTGTGTTTCAAAGAGGGTATTCAAGATGAAGTCCTAGCAGAGGAACACAATTCCACTTACTCGGTGCACTTAGGAGGAACCAAGATGTACAGAGACCTGAGGAAGCACTTATGGTGGAACGGAATGAAAAGGGAGATTGCTCGCTTTGTCTCTAAGTGTCTGGTATGCCAACAGGTGAAAGCCGAGTATCAGAGAATATATGGGTTGTTGCAACTGCTCCCAGTACCAGAGTGAAAATGGGAGCACATCACCATAGATTTTATGATGGCACTACCTCGAAGTCCAAGGGACAACAATGATGTCTGGGTTATTGTTGATCGTCTCATGAAGGCAGCACATTTCATATCTTTCTGAGTCGAGCAATCGACGGAGTCGCTTGTGAAGAAGTATATGCAGGAGATTGTAAGACTGCACGGAGTACCCGTTAGAATTGTGTCTGATCGAGACACTAGGTTCATTTCCCAATTCTGGAAGAGCCTGCAGGAGAGTTTAGGCACTCGTTTTAAGTTCAACACGGCCTATCATCCGCAGACAGACGGGCAATCCGAGCATACTATCCAGACGCTCGAGGATATGCTGATGGCATGCATGCTTGATTTTCAGGGCTCTTGGGAAGATCACCTCCATCTGGTAGAGTTTTCGTATAACAACGGCTACCAAGCAAGCATCTAGATGGCCCCATTCGAGGCTTGATTGGCACGCTTTTGGCGTGTCGAGTTTTAAAGTTTTAAAGTTAACCGCAATCAGGACGGTATCGCTTTGCAGCTTGCCGCGATGAGTATGGGTCTTCCGCAGGGAGACAGAGCGTTTTACGTTCTTTTTTGACGAGTTAATGCGCATGGCGGAAATGTTCGTATCTACCCTATGTGTATATATGCAAAAGAATAAGCTTTTAGGATTAGATAGGATAGTGTAACTTAAGGAAATCCATACTCAATCCTTTGAGAGCTTGACCACTAAAGCTAGAGCAATCGGCAACAACGTGGATTAGGGTGCTTAAGCACGGTATTGCGAAATCTGGCTTATTGACCCTTGTCCGTCCATTCTTGTCACTTTCTTTTGCCTCCAGCCAATCCGAACGCAACCGGTCATGGTTAGAAATCACCTATACCTTGGTAGGGTAGGGTGCCTAACGGAGCGCTTGCGTAAAGTTTGGGCGAAGTTTAATGGAAAAGATCGGGAAAAGAAAATGAGAAAGGAAATCTTAATTTACAATATTGGTTTCTTTCCTAACATCAACATATTCACAACTAATCACAACAACAAACAAAAAGAGCAAAGAAAAGATAAACAAAGAAAAGAAAAGAGCATTGTAAGAAAGTAAATGACATGGTAATAAAATTTCAAGTAAGTAAAGTATGGAAATAAATTGCAAGAAAGTAAAACAAGAAATAATGATACTAGGAACCATAGAACACATTACAAAATATGGGTTCAATAGCCTAAACTTCAACTTGCAAGCTCAATGAAGATGTTACAAGATCAAGAGAAGGCTAAGAACATAAGGCAAATGAAGGCAAAAAGAAAGCTTTATTGATTCCAAATGAAGATACAACCCTTGAGATCAATAACCAAAACTTAAACTTGCAAGCTCAATGAAGAGGTTGCAAGATCAAGAGAAGGCAAAGAACTCAAGGGTTCAAAGGAAAACAAGTTACAAATTACAAGAGTTATAAAACAAAACTAAAGAGAAAGTATGTTCTCTTCTTGCCCATGACTTGGTATTTATAGGCAACATGGGTTGCTTAGTAGCTTTTGGAGGGAAATCATGATGCTTTAAATCACATCACCTCTTTTAGCATTTAATGCACATCACATCATCTCTTTAGCATTTAATGCACATCACATCACCTCTTTTAGCATTTAATGCACATGTTCCCTACTTGCACCATTTCATCATGTCTTGTAGCCTAGGCAGCCCCACCATGATCCATGTGCACACTTGCATTGTGTTGGACCAAAATTGTGTGCACACATTTATTTGCAAAAAGAACTCTTTGGACAATGATCGGTTTTCTGTTCTGTTTGCAGTATCGGCTCACAAAGGATATATCCGTGATTTTATGTGTATTTCCAGTTTTTTGTCATGGATACCTGTAATCTGTAATTACTGAGCAGACACTGGTTAATAGTACCGATATATAACAAAACAGATAATGAATGAGCAGTATTGAAATGCAATTTTCAGTGACAAACAAATACCCCCAAACTTATCTTTTGCTCGTCCCGGGAAAAACAAAATCCTAGCCTCACTTTCGCAAGGAACGCGATTGCACTGAGCTCGTGCAACAAGCCGTTAAATCTCTAGGTGTCCCTAGTAGGAGGAGTGTTGTCTCCTGAGGGTTTTCAGCGGATTACACCCACAAAATCCCGTCAATCTAGTTTCATAAGTTAACGTTGATTCTACTCCTACAGCTTAGTATCAAGGTTAGAAATTCTATTATCCCAAGTTAGAAATATTCAACCATTATATTTCACGCCTCCTATTTATTCAACCTCAGATCCTATACATTTTACAGTTTAGAAAGATCTCGGTATCTCCTGAGTTTTCCTTCTAAAGTGCGGTCTACAATCAGGGATTTTTATCATCTTTACGCAAAGCATAAGTTTTATTCTTTATTTCTATCTTTCCTCCAAATATCGATTGTATACCCTACGTGTGTGTAAATTTTCACCCTTACACTTAAGAATTCAATTCAAGCTATAGTACCCTTGCCCTAATGCCTAATACTACTTTTTTTCATTAATGATGGACGGTGTTGCTCACACACCTTTCATGCGACTATTAATGCTTCTTGAGGCACCAACAGCCAATTACTAAATGTGTGAGCTTAAAGCGTAAATAGCAGTTTCCAGGTCTTGACTTTATTTATTTATTTTTCTTTTCTTTATTTTTCTTTTTCAAGACAGGATATATTTTTCAATGATGCTTTTTTGGTGTTTAGCTTTAAATACTGTTTTTTATTTCATACTAGGTTTTCAGGAAAGTATTTCTAGGTATTCTTTACTATCCCAAGTTTCAAGGTACGTGTATGTGCAGTTTATAGGGTATATACTTTCTAAATTTGGACTCAAGAATAGAAACTATTTTTCAGACTTATCCTTCAGTAAAGCTTCAATACTTTCCCTTCATCTTGACTTAACTCAAGAACTGAACTCAAGATTACCTACTTCTATAAAAAAAAACTGTAAGGACGTATAATTACCAAGGTTAAACAGAAGGAGGGTTATTTTTAGGGTTTTAAATTTCTAAGCCTAGAATTTAGTTATTTCTAACGTATCAACTAAGCTTTCGGAATAAAAATCTAAGTTATCCTATTAGCCAACTTGACGACAAAGTTTTTATATTTTTGTAAAAATTTCTGATTTTTGTGGGTTTTTAAATAAGTATGCAAATGCAGAAAATACAAATGAATGCGAAGGAAGAAAGCTTACCGAGCACACCCCCAAACTTAAACTTGACAGTGTCCTCACTGTCAGGCTACACCAAGAGGGTCAAAATTGTCGGCGCTTCCCAAAAGAAAATTTTATACAAAAAAAAGAGAAAACCAAAAAAAATATATACACCAAAAAGGGTCCCCCCAAATTTAAGTGAAACAGTGTTTCTACTATTAAACGTTGAAGTTCAGGATTAGGGGGGAGAAAGCAGTATCTATCTATACAATGCCTTACACAGGCCAAAAGTGAGCATCAACCATTCAAAGATTTTATCGCTATAATGTGCAGGTTGATGAAAGAATGTGGAGAAGAAAGAAATAGAGAATACGCGAGACCGTATAAGGATAGAAGTGAGATACTGTCTCGGTATATGAAGAGAAGAATGGCGGAGGGGAGAAAGAAGTGGAATACGAACTTGAGTGTGGAAATGGAGTGAATAAATTAGCATAATTTGTAATGACCGATGTGTAAAAAGCGATTGTGCTAATTTATCAACCCGTCGAGAAATTGGGTCAAATCCCTCAAGATTCGTGAGAAAACATGGGTACGCCGAACTTGGTAAACCAGACATAGTAAATGAAAGTGATACGGTTTCTTGCAAGGTCGGAACAATGGAAAGTATAGAGGGGAGTGTTTGAGGAAAGTTATCGGTTAAAGGTTCTGGAGGGTGTACACAGTCAATGAAAGGGGTAGGATGAATTGGAAAATCCGACCCATCAATTAAAACTGGTTCATCCTCAAAGATATCCTCAAAATTCTCCTCAAAAATTATTTCATCCATGCACTTTTCATCAATATCAAGACGCATATGAAGTTCGGGAAAAACAGTTAATGACTCGGGATGATGAATTGGAGTGAAAATTTCATCCAAAATTGCGGGTTCATCATCCAAAATATTCCCAGCGTCAATATCCTCGATCAAGTGAAAATCAACATTCTCAGACACCTCATCAAAAGCATGGATTTCAATCAATTCAGGTTCTAAGATGGAGGTGTAGAGGTCAAAAGGTTTGGGATTGGTTTCACTTGGAATGGACTCTTCACAATCGGGTAAATCAAACACTACAAAGTCGCAAAACTCATTCATCATTCTATCTTCAATTGATAAATCATTTGGGACACTCGATAAACTTTCAAAACAGGAGTTGTGGGATTCAAGGTGAAACGGGTAGGTTTGATTTGGAAGGGTATACAACTCGCTCTCTCCACTCAAATTCTCAACCTGTTCTACCGCCTCTTCATACATTGGAAAATGTGGAGCTAGTTGGAAACTAGCTACCGGGTCAGTAGGTTGTATGAGGGCGGCCATGGACACATTCAAATCCATCATCTGTTGGACGACGCTACCCTAAATTCTTCCAGCGACTGTTCTAAACTAGACATACATTGTGAAGGGGTTTCAGTAAAAGATTCAAAGTTGTTTGGATACTGAAAACTCCCAAATGGCGGTTCAGAAGCAATGTCTAGGGAAGGTGTAAAAGTCGGGTAGGACCGGTAGGAATTGAATGGCTGGATAGGGGTAGGATCAACATACGAATAAGAAGGTGAATGGAATTGTTGATCCAAAGAATTTGCAGTGGTGAAAGGAGTGAAAGATCGGTTACGAGATTGTTCAATACGTTCAGCGATGGACAAAGGACGACTTGCAAAAGGGGTATACACATATGAGGGTGGGGGAGGTTGGAAAGGTTGATACAAAGTAGATTGCGGAGTGCAAGTGTTTGTCCTAGACGCGTCTATGCGATCTTTCGATGAAATTTTTGGCATGGAGGGATCGTTCGAAATTCGACTAAAGCAAAAACCGTAGGAAGTTATGTCTAGTTGTGGGTACCAAAGTTCGGCATGAGTTTTTCTAGGTGGGGTACCCATGATATGAGAGAAGAAGAAGAGAGGAAAAAGAATGTGGTTTTTTTTTTAGTTTATTAGTTAGTTATCAACAAAATAATGAAATATACACACAAAAAGAATCTGGACAAAAACAATCACGACATAAAAATACCACGCACCTAATCTATCTAGGGTTCATCTAGGTCAACTAGACCTGCTCCAGAACTTGATTGTTGAAGTAAAACTGTGTCGAGAAACGGGCTCAAGATATACTGATCACGAGGCCAGGTAAGTGCAGAGATAAGGGGAGGTTTTCCGACGCTTTCGCAAAGGTCCTTAATTAAATAACCCTTTCTCTTTTGGCGGTTTCGCCATTAACACTTTCCTAGACACCCCGTAAACAATATACCATTAAGCGGTGTTCTAAACACAGTTAATTTCTCCTAGTGAGCGCGAAGTCCTTAAGGCTTAAAGTCTAATTTCTTTTAAAATTTTGTATGGGTAAACGTTATGCTTATTTTCGTGATTTGTGGGCCACGGAAAAGGTGATCAAATCCTTTACCGTATGTTGTGGGGTTCGTTTGTCATTAGGTCCGTATTAATGTATGCAATGCGCAATTCAATGAAAAAATTTGTTCAAAATTTCAAACAATCTTTTTTTTTAAGTTTATGCACAGTACTGCAACAAATACGGGTTAGTCAAGTTTAGCATTTGCTAGCGAACTTGCAAAGAGTCCTGCAAAGATATTATATTGGATGCGTCGGATTTGAGAAGAAGGTGTTAGTAAAGTACGTACCGAAAAGTTTTTGGGTTAAGAAACCCCCTGTTGAATCAAATCCGAATAGCTTGAAAAGTTCGCTTGCGCGGGTCAAACTATCCGGATTTTTGGTACTGTACCTTGCAATCACCTTAGCCTTGAATGTACACTTTGCACCCCACGATCGCAGTTCACAAATCCGCAAAAATCTGAAATGTCGGAAAAACGGATATTAGTGCAGAAAAGCGATACGAATGCCCAAATACCTACACACTAAAAATTATAAAAAAACAAACAATAAAAATGGGACAAAAACAGAACACTGGAGCATAGGAAAAAAAATTGGAAGCAGAAGGAGGAGGTACGGCCGGCGTCGCCGGAAAATGATGGGAAGTCGCCAGTTTTACTATGGAGAATGGGCTCCTGTCTTCTTCTGGTGTCACAATGTTCCACTAGTGCCTCACTGGTATTGTTTATCTTTTCAGTTTAGTTACAGAGTGCAACCAGGTAAGAATTCCAGAGAACAAAAATGTTAAGAAAGTTAGTTTTTTGTTTGGTTTTGAAATTTTTTGAATTTTTAGTTTGTTTTTAGAAAATAGGGTTAGTTGTATAAATGAGATGTACAATGATTAACCCGAAATAACAAGAATAAAAACGTTACCGTCTCCCCGGCAACGGCGCCATTTGATTGGCACGCTTTTGGCGTGTCGAGTTTTAAAGTTCTAAAGTTAACCGCAATCAGGACGGTATCGCTTTGCAGCTTGTCGCGATGAGTACGAGTCGTCCGCAGGGAGACGGGGCGTTTTACGTTCTTGTTTTGACGAGTTAATGCGCGTGGCGGAAATGTTCGTATCTACCCTATGTGTATATATGCAAAAGAATAAGCTTTTAGGATTAGATAGTATAGTGTAAGTTAAGGAAATCCATACTCAATCCTTTGAGCCGAGCTTGACCATTAAAGATAGAGCAATCGGCAAAAACGTGGATTAGGGTGCTTAAGCACGGTATTGCGAAATCCGGCTTATTGACCCTTGTCCGTCCGTTCTTGTCTCTTTCTTTCGCCTCCGGCCAATCTGAACGCAACCGGTCACGGTTAGGAATCACCGATACCTTGGTAGGGTAGGGTGCTTAACGGAGCGCTTGTGTAAAGTTTGGGCGAAGTTTAATGGAAAAGATCGGGAAAAGGAAATGAGAAAGGAAATCTTAATTTACAATATTGGTTTCTTTCCTAACATCAACATATTCACAACTAATCACAACAACAAACAAAAAGAGCAAAGAAAAGATAAACAAAGAAAAGAAAAGAGCATTGCAAGAAAGTAAATGACATGATAATAAAATTGCAAGTAAGTAAAGCATGGAAATAAATTGCAAGAAAGTAAAGCAAGAAATAAAGATACTAGGAACCATAGAACACATTACAAACCATGGGTTCAATAGCCTAAACTTAAACTTGCAAGCTCAATGAAGAGGTTGCAAGATCAAGAGAAGGCTAAGAACACAAGGAAAATGAAGGCAAAAAGAAAGCTTTATTGATTCCAAATGAAGATACAACCCTTGAGATCAATAACCAAAACTTAAACTTGCAAGCTCAATGAAGAGGTTGCAAGATCAAGAGAAGGCAAAGAACTCAAGGGTTCAAAGGAAAACAAGTTATAAATTACAAGAGTTTTAAAACAAAATTAAAGAGAAAGTATGTTCTCTCCTTGCCCATGACTTGGTATTTATAGGCAATATGGGTTGCTTAGTAGCTTTTGGAGGGAAATCATGATGCTTTAAATCACATCATCTCTTTTAGCATTTAATGCACATCACATCACCTCTTTAGCATTTAATGCACATCACATCACCTCTTTTAGCATTTAATGCATATGTTCCCTACTTGCACCATTTCATCATGTCATGTAGCCTAGGCAGCCCCACCATGGTCCATGTGCACACTTGCATTGTGTTGGACCAAAATTGTGTGGAAACATCTATTTGCAAAAAGAACTCTTTGGACAATGATCGGTTTTCTGTTCTGTTTGCAGTATCGGCTCAAAAAGGATATATCCATGATTTTAAGTGTATTTCCAGTATTTTGTCACGGATACGTGTAATTTGTAATTACTGAGCAGACATTGGTTAATAGTACTGATATATAACAAAACAGATAATGAATGAGCGGTAATGAAATGCAATTTTCTGTGACAAACAAGGCTCTGTATGGACGGAAGTTTCGATCCCTCCTTTATTGGGATGACGTGGGTGAACGAAGGTTGTTGGGCCCTGAGCTTATAGTACAGACGGTGAGCAAGGTTCAGACGATCAGGCAACGAATTAAGGGGGCTCAGGACCGACAGAAGAGTTGGGCAAGGTCGTTGGAGTTTGGTGTTGGTGACCACGTATTTCTGAGGATATCACCCACTCGGGGAGTGATCAGGTTTGGTAGTCGGGGGAAACTCAGCCCCCAATTCATCGGACCTTTTGAGGTGCTAGAGCGAGTTGGAGAGGTGTCTTATCGACTTGCCTTGCCTCCATCTCTAGCTGGTGTGCACAATAACTTCCGTGTATCTAAGTTGAGACGCTACGTTCGGGATGACAGCCATATCTTGGACCATTCAGAGTTAACGTTGGGCACCAATCTGTCTTACGAGGAGCAGTCTACCACCATTCTCGATCGTCGGGAAAAAGTGGTAAATAGCAAAGTCATCCCCTTGGTTCGAGTCTCTTAGAGTGATCGTTCTTCAGGGGAGTCAACATGGGAGCGTGAGGAGGACATCCGTTCATGTTTTCCGCACCTGTTTGAGTAGTGGTTGTTGGTTCCGTTGTTTTCATTCTTTAATTTCGAGGACAAAATTTTTGTAAGGGGGGTATGATGTAAATCCCCGGTTCAATGTATATTTTCCCCAAATTTTTTTAATTATTTTTCATTTCATTTCATTTTATTTATTATTTTTTCCTAAATCTAAACCCTAAACCCAACCCGACCCGACCCGTTACCCCGTACTTCTTCTTCTCCTTCACTTTTTTTCCCGCCACAACCCAACTGCTCCGCCCCCTCTTCTCGCGCTGCCTCCGCCTGACTCGTGCTCACGATGACCGAGCACGCAACATCCTCCCCGAGATCCTCTCCTCTAAATCCTCACTCCCTATCCCTCTCGTTCTCTCTTCCTCAACCCAACGAACGCCTCCTCCATCGCAACTGACACCTCGCGGCCCACTCTAAGTCGTCGTTGCTCCCTCCAACGATCTCCCCTGAGACCATCTCAACGCCTCCTCATCTCTCTCAACCAATCCCTCTCTTTCTCTCTATCTCTAATCTTTCACTCCCTTACACTCCGTCAAATCCATCTATGTTTCACCTACAACAACCTTCTACCACCGCCTTCACATCCGCAACCACTCCTCGTCCACCTCGCTACCAACACCACTGAACTCTTTTTACTCTCACGCCTCTCAACGATGAGCCTCACCGCCTCTACACAAACCGCAGCACCTTCGACCTCCACACCCTAACTCCATCACTACCTCACCGCCGACGTCATCTCAACCTACAGCAGCCTGACAACCCTCCTCTAAACCGACAATCCGGCTATATCGCATATAATCATCATATATATTAAATTACATTAAATTATCGAATCAACTCTTGATCCGACAATCCGGCTATATCGCATATAACCGACTAATACGATGACCCGGCTATATCACATATACCCGGCCGATATCTCATATCGCGAGAATCCAATACGGTATCATATACCGCATTATCCTCGGTCCCTCACATATCACATATATGCTCCTACTCCGTTTTGCCTGAGCCAAGAAACCTCTGTGTAGGACTCTAAAGAATCGTCAATACGCCGGCAGTAGGTGATGATCATATCAAACACCCACAAGCTGCAAGCGGTCAGCTAAACGTAACAGCCACCCAGGTATTGAGCGCTCAGAAGATCAACAAGCAAGCCTGTACATTCTCCTGTGAATCCAATCAGTAACACTCCCGTACAGTCCGGTCTCGTCGTCTGATATGTCGCATATCTCGCCTAGGGGTGGTAAACGTCAGACCCCAGTAGCTCGATAAGTCGTGTCGATATGAGGTCTATAACAGCTCGAGAAACTACTGATAACACTTACCAGTAAATCTCAGCAACCCAGGTCAGGGATTTCCGGTTATATCCAATCGAACACAGCGCAACATCAACTCCCTATACCGGGAGAGACGAATCCCTTCCTATCGCTCATTGCCTCCATGTGATTCGGGACTGTACCCAAAAGCCACCTTTTTGCATGCCCTCTTGGACGTGGTATGATGGAAATCAAAGCACAGTGGGAATCACACAAGACTCTATGACGATCTCGGGTCAACAGACTACTCTGTACCAGTGTCACCGGAGAACTGCCATCTGACGCAAGGTATAATACCACCTGAGAGTTCTCGGCGAGTCCGTCCAGTGTACCCAGTCTCTACTGAGCACCCGTACACCATCCTTGATGTCAAACACCGATGGATATGGGATCATCCATCGCCCATCATATGGGTCAAGATGCGTATACGCTAGTATACTCTGGTGTATCGATGCCCTGTCTCGATACATCCTCGACTAGAAACAGTTATAGGATGTACTCGTCGACTACCGTGGCCCCACTAGTATGATCTCATCATAGTCCCAGTAGTCAAGTACATATCCTAAGGGATTTATCAACATGTAATATAGAGACAATCATAGTACATGTTAAGATAAAGTACAACCAGATAGCATACTATCATGTCGAGCAAGAAAGTCCTCCCTATATATGTCCTAGCATCCACTACAATATACATCGTATGTACAGTAATGGCCTCTAGGGCATACATATAACTAACAATATCCCACTTGCACTAGAGCTATCTGTTGTGGTATCACAGACCCAACAATTAGCTGCGGTTGAAGTATCTCATACTCAACCATCCCATAAAAGTCTCTACTGGGGAAAAAGGCCTTCGTGAGTGGATCCGCGCTATTGTCCTCTGTGTCTACTCTCCTAACCTCGATCTCCCTGGAGATCAACCATCTCCATGATCAGGTGATACTGCCTAAGAATTATATCTGGATTTCTGATGGGACGAGGGTTCCTTGGCATAAAGCCACAACTCCATTGTCACACAATGGTAGGAACGAAGTTCATCTCATGAACTTATATATATCCACACTGCCTCTTTGGTAGTATCTTTGGTAACAATGTATCTTGCCTTTAATCGTCTAGTATGTCTCGGTATCTAGCTTGGAACTCTTCCAACATACCGTCCCTCCACTGAGGGTAAAGACAATGCATGCGACTGACATTCAGTCGTCCTTATCACCCTGGAACCTTTCCAGTGTTTCTCCCCAGGATCGATTGATACCATCTCACTACAACTAGTGAGTATCCTAACATCCAATTAGATCTATCTCATAGATCCAAAATCCAGGATTCAGGAGGTATCACTTTGATCCTATATGGAGAATCCTTGTGATAAGCGGAGATTGACCGAGCATAGCATAGGAAACTCCTTCCCTATCAAGAGTATGTCATCCACGTACTCTACGAGGATCACCACCATACTCCCTATTATCTTTTTGTATATACAAGGTTTATCTACCATTTTGATGAAGTCAAACTCTTTGACTACCGCATCAAAACAGATGTTCCAACTCCGCGATGCCTGTTTTATCACATAAAACATCTTGCACACATTTCCGCTGCTCCTACTGTCTACGAAGCCCTCTGGCTGTGTACTTATAGACGCTCTTTTCTAAAATATCATTTAGAAAAGCAGTCATGATACCCAACCACCAGATATCGTAGTCGTGGTAAGTAGCAGTGGCAAGTAGGATCTGGATGGACTAAGCATAGCTTTGAAAGTCTCAACTTTTCCATGTACACCTAGTAATCTTCTCAAGATATACTTGCTCCTGATGGGGATTTAACCCTTCAGATAAAGCAACCAAAGTCCATACTTTGTTGGTGTATAAGGATTCCATCTCAGATCAATAAGCATCCAGCCATTCTTACAGAGTCTCACTCCTTTTGGCCAGCTCGAAACTAGTTGGGTCATCATCTCATGATGTAATCCTCGCTCCCACTGTCATAGAGAAACCGAAGTATCTCTCAGGTGGGTGAGAAACCCTACTAGATCGGTGGAGAGGCTGAGGTTCGTTGGAAACTATTGAATCCTTTGGTTCTACCAAATCATCTGCTATAGTTTGTATAGCTGGAACTCCTTCCATTTCTACATAACAGACCTTGTCTCGGGCTTGTCTGGATTTTGCTTTTAGACATAGGCCGGACAACCCCATATCTTAACAAACTTAAGATATGGGCTCTTCCCTTTCTATATCATATATGAAGTGGTAGGCAACTGATTTGATTTGAACCCTATTCAATAGCTATGCAACTTCTCAAGTGCATAACTCCCTGAAGGAAATAGGAAACTCAGTAGTACTCATCATAGAGCACACCATATCACATAGGGTGCTATTGCTCCGCCCCGATATACCATCGTGCTATGGTGTATAAGGAGGAGTAATGCTGAGAGAGAATCTCATTCTCCTTTAGAATAGTCCAGGAATTCCGTGCTCAAGTATTCTCCTCCTTGATGTCATCAAAGGACATAATACTTATACCCGTATTTTGGTTCTCTACTTCTAACTTACATTCTGTGAATATCTCAAAAGGTTCGGACTTGCGTTTCAACAGGAACATATGTCTGAATCTTGAGAGATCATCAGAGAATGTAATGAAGTACAAAGAACCGGTCTTGGCATGTGTAGACAGGAGACTTTCATACATCAGCATGTATCAATCCCAAGAGTTCACTAACTCTTTCTCTGTTTCCAATAAACAGAGCTATGGTCATCTTATCTTTGTGACATGACCGACAAGTTTCATAAGATGTAAATTCAAACAGATTTAAATATGCATCTAAATGTAACTTAGCTAGTCAGGTCGCATTGATATGACCTAGTCTACAATGCCTCAAGAAGGATTCATTCATTTCTGAACTCTTCCTCTCGTGTGTGTTCTGTATACTAAGAACTGTAGTTTGATTTAGAACGTCAATGCTTTTAGATAACGTGCCTGAACCGATCATCTCTTGATATAGGAAATGTTCAAAACATTATCCAACAATACAAAATTATATCCTTTCTTTACTAATAAAGAAATTGATATGATGTTGTATATCAGGTTCGGTATCTAATAACATTCGTTCAGAATCAATGTATTCTGGTAATACAGGGTGATAGTGACCAACAGACTTGGCTGCAACACTTGCACCGTTTCTAGACACCTACTTGATCGGCTAATTGTAATGTGTAAAACTCTCCCAGGAGTAACTTTTACTCGCAGCGGGTATCGGGATCCAACTATCTCAAAGAAGGTATGCAATCTCATTGCAAATTTCAACACTTAAAATTCCCAATAATATTTTACCCCTAGTGTTCTATGACCTTGACGAATGCCAAACAACCCATAGTCCACTAGTCAAGTTCAACCCGTACATTTCTTGATTGAATTAAACCACCCGCACGACCCTTGACGAATGCCAAACAACGCCGTACGAATACCTTAATCCAATCTGCATCATATGCATAAGCAGATAAATACTAGTTAGCTACCGCACACTACGCCTTGACGAATGCCAAACTACCGCAGCACGAATACTTAGTACTTATCTGAAATGACCGAGGGCTACGACGGGTTTTTAAGAAAACCCTTTGCGTAATGAACTTGATATCGTTGTAGAATCGAGTGATTTTAAATGGAGTGTTTTTTAGGCTTTTCTAGTTTTGCTAAAGGGGTCACTCCTGGTGAAGGGATTGTCGGCCCTTTCCTCATCGAATAAGGTGCAGGATATTTCATAAATATCACTGTGCAAAGCAAAGACTATAGAAGCAATCAAAAACAAACCGAGGGGTGTAGCATCTGCCAGTTACTGCTAAAGGGATCACTCCCGGTGAAGGGATCTCGGCCCTTTCCTTATCGAATAAGGTGCAGGATGTTCTACAAGGAACACCGCTATGCAAAGCAAGAACTAGAGCTACCAGTTTTTAAACAAGTTTCTACAATATCTTTAGGTTTCTTTTATTTCATTAATCTCATTAATGAAGTCCCATTTTTAATTATGCTTCACAAGCATCACATTTGAAATGAAATCTGCAATATAACATATATCTCATATATATAATATAAACATTCGTCTCAGGCAGTAATATGATCTCATCACAGAACATTGCAGCAGAAGAACATATATGAAATATTGGATATACTAGGACGTTCGTATTTTCAATACGAGCCTGTATAAAACACGGATTCCACGGTCGCGATGAATAGCCAAACCCACATCCCTAGACCCCTACGAGAGCGGCAAGTAACACTGCCAATTCTAGGGTTAGGAGACCCGGTTTCGACTCCTCGAGATGGTCTCCCACTAAACCCTAGAACCCGGTTACTTGTGCTCCCCGCCTTGGGTCTACCTAATGCGGAAAAGTAAATAATATACAATGGTGACATCATCCTCAGCCCGGAAGTGCCCCAATAAAAGAATATTACATACAAATGAATTTTACATGAATGAAAAAGAAAAAACTCTCATCTCACATAAAACCCCCGGCTATTCAAAACGCGACGATCCAATATAACATATCACAGCAACACATAATATCTCATATCTTCAACGTAAGCAAGTATGCGTATCCCGATTGTCGTTGATGTATAGCAACGAAGCTGGAGATACACCACATACTACGCTTACGGTCACAGAAAAGAAAGTGTAAAACTACAACAGTTGGAATCCGCAACCACCTTAGACATCGCATGCCTAACCAAATGAATTCCTTAGACATCGCATGCCTAACAATTATAAACCCCGCATTTTAGTCTCATTATCGAAAACGCTTTTCAATATCAAGTCGGGCAATTCAACAAGATTCCCGACATCCTGATCGAATGCTCGTCGCAAACTTTAGTAGACGGCCGCACCCCCGGATGCCGTCGACGAAATGCACTAAGGTGGAACACCGCTGCCGCGAGCACCCGAACGGATGCTTTTGGCGACGGGGTTCTCCTACAGTCACTTGGTCGGGGCTATGGGGCGTGGCTATCTATTAAGTTTACCCGGCGAGTATCCGCGTACGCTAGGTGATTGCGACGGACTTTTGATCGCATCAAAATCCCGTGGCAACCGATCATTTGAGACTAAACTGCTAGATTTATAACATTCAAATTAGTTATCTCATAACTACATGTGGATTCCAATTATTGTATCACATTCCAGATAAATAGACAATGTTAAACTTTCCGATCGAATAATCAAACACCCAAGATTTCCCCAATATATCTCAACACTTGAAATCATTTTAAAAACATCCATCACATGGCACAATACCAATGGTCTAGCCGTAGAAGGGTCAAGCCAACGCCTCACATGTGGCACGCCGTACTGCCACAAACCCTAAGGTTTAGAGGCAGTTCAAGACGGTCACATAATCGAGTTAAGGTTTGTTGTCTTCTAGAGGGTCCACTGCTTTACTTGCACGACTTAGAACGTTCTTAAACTCGAGAAAAAATCCAACTTTTGAAAAATTTTCCGACTGGTGAAAAAGCGAGTTATTGATATCCGGTCGAACTTTTTAACAGTTTCTAAAAATTATCCGGACAAAACTAAACAAAGTAAATTATCTGATCGAATCAACGATTCCCCAATACAACCCTAGAAAACTCAACACTTGAGTGGAATTAAAAAATTCCGAGAAAAAAATAACAAGAAAGGACCTAAGAATAATTACATAAAATTCTAATATTAGCTCACTAAAATATTCATTTTCTCACGGGATAATATATTGATATATATGCGATATATGTTAATTTTATTATTTTCTATTGTTACAAAATATATTGTATATGTGATATATAATATTGTAACATGTTAGGGTTATAAATTTAACAATGGATTAGGGTTTAAACTTGATTAGGGTTTGGATTAGGGTTAGCTTTTGCATGAAGCTTCCATGAAGCTTCATGGAGCTTTGACTTTGTGGTTGCTTGATATTCTTGTGAGATATTATGTTAACCCAATCCAAACCATTAACTCTAGTTAACTCTCTACAAGGGTTAACTCTTTCATGCTTAACCCTTGGTTAGATTTGTAACCACTACAATAATTCATTGTTCATCACAAAAGGATTAAGTTATCATCTTCATTCTTCTTCTTCATGCTTGAGTTCCTTCATGAAAAAGCTTTCTTTTGTGATGTAAGTGAGTGAGAAAAAGATCTTAAATGAGAGCAAAAATCCTACTTCATCATCCTCATCTATCCTTGCTATTTAGATGAGGGTGTTCACTTCATATTATGAGTGTTAGCTTGTGTTAACGAAACTTCAAGGTAGATCATCTTTGTATCGAAGATCGGAAGCAAAGGTTGCATCATTCTCTTCGTGAAGCCTCTCGAGAGTCCACAACACGATCATCGCAGCGAAGGAGCCTCAACACGGAGCTTAAGAAGTGAAGGACCGGATCTACAAAGGTTGTAATCCCTCTCACTTAGTGTTAAAGCGTTTAACATGTTCGTTTTCGCCTAAACCCTAGTTTAAAGATCCGGCTTCGGGTTGTTCGGCACGGCTAATTTTTAAATCGGGCATGGTTGATGCCTCGTAGAACCTTGTGAGCGTTCCTAGCGACCCTACATGATCTGCATCACAGTCCCGGTTGTCAAGCCAACATCCTAAGGGATTTATTAACATGTATATGAGAGACTGTATAATAATACCAGTGAACATGTTAAAATAAAGGCAACCAGATAGCATATTATCATGTCGAGCAAGAATGTCCTCTATATATATGTCCAAGCATCCACTATATCATACAATAATGGCCTCTAGGGCATACATATTCCTAACAATCTCACACTTGCATTAAGGCTAGTTGTTGTAGTATCTCATACCCAACATCCAAAAAAATCTCTCGAATTGCATCTGGGGGAGGGCCTTCGTGGGTGGATCCACTGTGTTATTCTTCGTGTCAACTCTCCTGATCTCGATCTCCCGGGGATCTACTATCTCCCTGATCAGGTGATACCGCCTAAAAATATGTCTAGATCACTGATGGGACCGGAGTTCCTTGGCCAAAACCACTGCTCCATTGTTATCTCAATACACAGATATTGGATGCTCAATGGATGGAACACACCAAGTTCAGCTATGAACTTCTTCATCCAGACAGCCTATTTGGCAGCATCGTTGGCAGCGATGTATTCAGCCTCCATCGTCGAGTCTGATACGGTATCTTGCTTGGAACTCTTCCAACATACCGCCCCTTCATTAAGGGTGAAGACAAAACCCGAGACCGACTTACTGTCGTCCTTATCACTCTAGATGCTCAAATCGGTAAAAGACTCCACCTGGAGTTCACCGTTACCATACACCAAGAACATTTCTTTAGTCCTTCTCAAGTACTTAAGAATGTTCTTCACAGCTGTTCAGTGTTTCTCACCAGGATCTGATTGATACCTACTCACTACACCTAGTGAGTCAGCTACATCCGATCTGGTACATAACATCGCATACATGATAGACCCGACTGCCGAAGCATAGGGTATCCCTTGCATGCGAGCCCTCTCCAAATCAGTCTTGGGAGACATCTCTTTGGAGAGAGTGATACCTGAACAAGCGGGTAAATTACCATGCTTGGAATCTTCCATACTAAACCTCTTTAGTATGGTGTTAATGTACTTGGATTGGGACAATCCCAACATCCGTTTAGATCTATCTCTATAGATCATTATCCCCATGATGTAGGAGGTATCACCTAGATCTTTCATGGAGAATTTTTGTGATAAGAAGAGCTTGACCGAGTATAGCATAGGAACATCATTTCCTATTAAGAGTATGTCATCCACGCACAATACGAAGAAGACAACCTTACTCTCTACTGCCTTCTTGTATATACATAGTTCATCTACATTTTTGATGAAGTCAAATTCTTTGATAGCTTCATCAAAATAAATGTTCCAGCTCCGCGATGCCTGCTTTAATCTGTAGATGGATTTAAGCAACTTGCACACCTTTTCGCTGCTCCCACTGTCTATGAAGCTCTCTGGCTGTGTCATGTACATGCTCTCTTCTAAATCACCTTTTAGAAAAGCGGTCTTAACGTCTATCTGCCAGATTTCGTAGTCATGGTATGCAGCGATGGCAAGTAGGATCCTGATGAATTTAAGCAAAGCGACAGGAGAAAAGGTTTCATCATAGTCGACACCTGGTCATTGACGAAAACCTTTTGCTATAAGTCTAGCTTTGAAAGTCTCAACTTTTCCATCTACACCAAGTTTCTTCTTAAAGATCCACTTGCTCCTGATGGGTTTTACCCCTTCAGGAGCAACTTCCAAAGACAATACTTTGTTGGTGTACATGGATTCCATCTCAGATCACATAGCATCCAGCCATTTCACAGAGTCTCCACTTATGATGGCCTGCTCGAAACTAGTTGGGTCATCATTTTCCATGATGCATCCTCGCTCCCACCGTCTACGAGAAAACCGTAGTATCTCTCAGATGGATGAGGAACCCTGGTAGATCAGCGGAGTGGCTAAGGTTCGTCGGGGACTATTGAATCCTCCGGTTCCACCAAATTATCAGTTGTAGTTTGTACGGATGGAACTTCTTCCAGTTCTACCTCATTACCATTAATTTCTTTTCTAAAAATGTGGCATATTGAGAATCAAACAAATTTTGTTCCTCAGCGTGGTAGAATATATATCCATGTGAATTTTTAGGATATCCTACAAACATGCAAAGAACTGACCTTGCATCGAGCTTGTCCAGATTTTGCTTTTTAATATAGGCCGGACAATCCTATATCTTAACTCGTTTAAGATATGGTCTCTTTCTACTCCATATCTCATTTGGAGTGGTAGGCACGGGTTTGGTCGGAACCCTATTCAATAGGTATGCAGTTGTCTCAAGTGCATAACCCCAAAAGAAAATAGGTAACTCAGCAACACTCATCATAGAGTGCACCATATCTAATAGGGTGCGATTCCTCCGCTCCAATACTCCGTTGTGCTGTGGTGCATACGGAGGAGTAAGCTGAGAGAGAATTCCATTCTCTTTTAAATAGTCTCTGAATTACATGCTCAAGTATTCTCCTTCCCGATCAGATCGAAGGATTTTAATACTTTTACCCGTTTGGTTCTCTACTTCGCACTTATATTCCTTGAATTTCTCAAAAGATTCAGACTTGTGTTTCAACAGGAACACATGTCCGAATCTTGAGAGATCATCGGTGAATGTAATAAAGTATGAGGAACCATTTCTGGCATGTATAGACATAGAACCGCATACATCACTATGTATCAGTCCCAAGTGTTCAGTAATTCTTTCTCCGTGTTGATTAAATGGAGTTTTGGGCATCTTACCTTTGAGACATGACTGGCAAGTTTCATAAGATGAAAATTCGAATGGATTCAAATATCTATCCTTATGCAACTTAGCCAGTCTTGTCGCATTGATATGACCTAGTCTACAATACCACAAGAAGACTCCGTTCATTTCTGAACTTTTCCTCTTGTGTGTGTTCTGTATGTTTAGAGCTGTAGTTTGATTTAGAACATATATACCGTTACACAGCGTACCAAACCCAATCAACACTTGATTTAGGAAACTGTTCATAACATTATCCTCCAATGCAAAATTATTTCCTTCTTTCTGCAACAAAGAAACTGATATAATATTGCACATCATGTTTGGTACGTAATAGCAGTCGTTCAGAATCATTGTATTACTATTTGGTAATACAAGGTGATATTCGCAAACTGCTTTGGCTGCAACAATTGCTCCATTCCCTACTTTTAGAGGCATATCACCATTTTCCAGTTCTCTACCTCTATCTAGCTCATGTAACAAATTACATACGTGGGATCCTGATCCGGTATCAAATATCCAGGACGTAGAGCAAACTGAGAAACAGTTCTCGGTTACGAACACACCCGAAGAAGATGCATTAGCATGCTCCTTCTTCGTTCGGGTGGCATGGAAATCCGGGTATTCTCCTATTCCTCGGTCAGACTTATGACAATCATGAGAAAAAGCGGAACCAACGTTCCTCGGCTCAGTATAATAAGCGGGTTCGGTTAATACATCCATATTATTATCTTGATTAAGGCGTGTCAATGGTAGCTACCAGGAGAGAGAGAAGGATAATCAATTTTTCATGCGCTCTTTACAAGATTAGATTGGTTGTTATTTTATCTAATCATGATGTCACCCACTGTTTTTATCAAATCTTCCTTCAAACCCTTAAAGGTAAGATTATCCGGGATTAATTACACCCTACAAGTTCGCCAATCGTTCGGCCAGGCAGGTATTCGTACTCCGAGGGAGTCTCCTCATGCTTTCGCATGGAACTAATTAAATAAACTCATTTTCGCAGGGGCATCACCCCGTTAACACCTTTCTTAGACACCTAATGGATTGACTAATTGTAAAGTGGAAAACTCTCCCAAGAGTAATGATTGAATGTTTCTTCGTGTGTCGTGTTTTAGAAATGATGTTTCACAATCAAAGAAATTTGTAAACCGCAATCAATAACGGTGTCGATTGTAGGGCGTTAGTGAATACGGATCGTCCTCAGGAAAAATGTGATCCGTTCGAATTTGATTTAGATGAATTGAAAATTAAAAAGAAAAGAAAAGACAATTCAATTCAAGATTTAAAAGTGAATTTCAAGAATTATCAAAATCTAGATCTAATAACAAGAAAACATTAAAATCAAGAATCAAGAATTGATGATATCCAATCGAATTAGGTTTCAAGAATCGAAATGAGGCTCGTAGGAATCGATTGAATCTATAGACGTGATGAAAACTAGTGATTACGTTTTCTTATCCATTAATGATTTGATACTAGATCGATGACGATCAACGAGAATTAGGGATTTCTTGCGGAAACTAGGGTTTCATCATCTATCCCTTGTCCTTTCGTTGATTTCATTCACATTCTAGCTTCTTGTAAATTCAAGAATCGATCGTGGATCACTAATTAAGAGCGAACACAATCAAGAAAGTATCGCTCGAAACTAGGTTGTCGATTCTTCAATTTACTAAAATTTATAAAACTTATAGGACTTAAGAATCGTTTCAAGATTTGTAACATCATCATCTATTGATTCTCTCGACTCCTTCACGAGCGGAGTTTTACTCAAACATCATATCAAAGAACACAATCAAGAGTTGAGATCTAATCATGATGCAAGAATGTAAAGAAAGCAAGATAAAGAATTTCATCTTTTATTTATTAACAATTTTGTTACAATTCTCTCAAGATCTAAAATGAGGAAAGAACTAGATCGTCGATTTGGCTTCGCACGTCTTCGTGAGTCGCGGATCGTCTTGGACCACTTGCTCGGATGAAGATCGGCTTCGCTCCTAAAAGGTTGAAGGTTTCTTGCTTGAATTGTACTCGGGGATCTTGAATTTGGCTTTGGGGATTGGATTAGGGTTAGGGTTACAAGTTGTGTCACTCAACTTGTGTTGGGAATTGATGGAAGGATCAACAACCTTGAGAGTGAAGCCTTAGGGTCCCTTTTATAGTCTTGATTAGGATTGGCTTCCTTTAGAAGCTAGGTTTAGTTTAGCTTCCCTTGTAAGCTTGGTAGTTAGGTAGAAGGTTCTAGAGTTAGTTAGTTAGGGTTGGCTTCCTTCATAAGCTTGGAGGTTAGGGATAAGCTTCTAGGCTTAGGTAGTTAAGTAGCTTGTTTTGGAAGCTTGAGGGTGTTTAGCTTGGAATATAAGCCTTGCTGTTCTGTCAGAGACTTTTGGAGAATTCTGGAATTTGCAGTGGCTTAAAGGAGTTAAGCTCTTGAATGGGGAAGCCTGGAGTTGAAATGTGCTGACGTCGTACCCACGTGGCCGTGGATCCACCGCGGGAAGGGCACTTTGGCCGCGGATCCGCGGCCCATTAGTGGCTTCTGTGAATGGAAATTTCTGATTTGCTTGATGTTGGCTTTAGTGATGTTTCCAGATGTGTGGAATCTTTTAAATATTTCTTGATCACTGCCAGATTTCAAGTCTTGGACTTGGCGTATTTTTCTCAGCACTTTTCACAGTTTCGGCTCTTCTCCTGGAATTTCCTGCACAGAATCTCGAGACAAGTGTTGCGCTACACAAAGATAATGCGATGCAATGATAAACACTCAATTTCCCTCAAAATGTCGGTTTTAATATATAACACATGTTATTTGGTATTTTACAGTCAATTTGCTAATATGTGCTATATTAATACTGAACACCTCTAGATGAATGCAAATGGTAGGGAAATTGACGTGTTACAAATGCAATATTTTCGACTGATCAAATTCCCCCAAACTTATTTTCGGTCGTCTCGAGCGAACTGTTTTATTAAAAAGAGAAGGAGAAAATAAAGAAAGAGAAAAACTAACTAGCACACTTTCATAGGCAACACGATTGCACTGAGCACGTACAACAAGCCTTTAAACCTCTAGGTGTCCCTAGTAGGAGGAGTGTTGTCTCCTGAGGGTTTTCAGCGGATTGCACCCACAAAATCCAATAATAAAAGGAAGACCGTGAAAGTTACATTTAAAGATAAGAATTATAAAAGAAAGACTTTAAAAATTAGGGTTTCCAACTACACTAGCTTTTCGGTTGTCATGAGCCCTATCTTAATAGTCATGAAAAAATGTCAGAAATCACATCATCCCTCAATAAAACATCGTCTTTATTCTTCATCCCTACCTTTCTTCCAAACATCGATCATATAACCCTACGTGTATGTAAAGAACATCCCTACACCCGGAGAATTCAATTCAAGCTATCATACTTTTGTCCATCTGCCTCAGTACTTTTTAATTAATGAATATTTAGATGAGATTGCTCATACATTTTCATGCGACCGTTAATACTTCTTAAGGTACTAACCGACCGATTACTCATGTGCTTTCTTATACAGTGTTTTAGTATTTTCCTCGTCTTGCACCACCTAAGGCTTAGCAGTGACTCCCAGACCAGTTGGTCTAAGACACTAGGTGAAGAGGCATCCTCGCTATATTTTTTTATTGCTGCCTTGACGATAACAAAACCAGTGTTCATTTTTCTCCACCATTTAATATTTTTTTATTCATTTTTTTATTTCCTTCATACTTTGGCTTTTAGACAAGAGCATTTCAAGGTATTCTCTACCATCCCGAGCTTCAAGACATGTGTAAGTGCGTATAGTAGGGTAACAACGTTCAAAATGTTTGGCTTGCAGAATAGGAACTATTTTTCAGACTTATTTTTATCCTCAGATTAGTGACTTCCTTCATTTTACTAACCCTTGGGACAACGGCTCATAACTACTTATTACTAGTTCGTTTAAGAAAACTTCTAATTTTTTAGGTTTTCTTAAATTTTTCCAATCTTTTGGATTTTAATTTTTCACTATCTAATCTTTTATTATCTTATTTATGTACAATTTTTTTTTATATATTTTGAAATTTTTTAAATTTTTATAGGTTTTTCAAAATGTTTTGTGCTTATGCAAAATATGATGCAAATGATGCGAAAATAAGCACAAACCTCCCCCAAACTTGTCTTCAACAGTGTCCTCACTGTTTCCATTCGCTATGTCTCAAAAACCTGTAAGCTTCGGAGGAAATTTATTAAATGGGGGCAATAAATATGATCGTGAAAAACCTCCCCCAAACTTATTCTTTTCACTCACCTCCATTCAAAAGATGATGCTGTAATTTACAGGACATTGAGGTGAGACGGAGGAACTTTAATCAAGATAAAATGGCTCCTGTAAAAACAGGAGCTTCTCCGTGGGGTCAGTGGAAAAATACGGCTTTAATCTATGTCCATTCACTTTGAAAAATGTACCATTTTAAACATTTTCTACCTCAACTGCCCCGTGCGGGTATACAGACCGCACAATAAAAGGTCCCTTCCACCGAGATCGTAGCTTACCCGCGTGAAGGTGTAGTCGTGAATCATAAAGAAGGACTTGTTGACCGGGTGTAAAAGTTTTCCTCAAACTTTTTTTATCGTGAAATACCTTAGTCCGATTCTTTACAATCACAGCGTTATCATAAGCTTCATCGCGGAGTTCGCTTAGCTCATTTAATTGCAGCTTCCGAAAGTTGCAGGCTTGATTTAAGTCAAAGTTGATTTCTTTAACAGCCCACATTGCTTTGTGCTCAATCTTGACTGGCAAGTGACAAGCCTTCCCAAACACTAACCTATAAGGAGACATCCCTAGATCGGTTTTATATGCAGTTCGGAATGCCCAAAGAGCATCCGTCAATTTGGTTGACCAATCTTTTCTATTCTTAGCAACAGTCTTCTCCATAATTTGTTTGATCTGTCTATTTGAAATCTCAGCCTGCCCGCTCGTTTGGGGATGATAGGGTGTGGAAAGTTTGTGGTTGATTGCGTATTTCCACATCAAAGTCTCGAAAGACCTGTTGCAGAAATGTATCCTGTTATCGCTAATGATAACGCGTGGGTGTCCAAATCGCGAAAAGATGTTTTCTTTTAAGAACTTAATGACAACCTTTTTTTCATTAGTGCGACAAGGAATAGCTTCAACCCACTTTGAGACGTAATCAACCGCAAGCAGTATGTACAGATTCCCAAAGGAGTTGGGAAAAGGACCCATAAAGTCAATGCCCCAAACATCGAAAATTTCTACCACTAAGATGGGTTGCTGTGGCATCTCATTTCTCCGGGAAATCCTACCCGTGTGTTGACACTGTGCACAGGTTTTGCAATGATCAAATGCGTCTTTGAACAAGCTCGGCCAATAAAAACCGCATTGCAAAACCTTCTCCGCCGTCTTTCTAGGACTGAAGTGACCCCCACATGCCTGATCATGACTAAAAGATAGAACACTCTTGAATTCCTCATTCGGGACACACCGGCGAATGATCTGGTCAGGATAATACTTAAACAGATATGGTTCATCCCAGTAAAAGTGTTTTACTTGGGATAGAAAACGATGTTTGTCCTGCTTTGACCAATCGCTGGGTATCAGTCCTGTAGCAAGATAGTTCACAATATCCCTGAACCAAGGTTCATCGGATACATTCAAGAGTTGTTCGTCTGGAAAAGAATCATTGATCAGCAGGGTCATAGGTGAAGAAGAGATGTGCGAAAGATGGTCGGCTACAACGTTTTCACATTCTTTCTTATCTTTAATAACAAGATCAAATTCTTGTAGTAGAAAGATCCAACGTATTAACCTACCTTTAGCATCCTTCTTCGCCAAAAGATGTTTCAAAGCGGAGTGGTCAGGGTACACAACAATTGGTGAGCCAATCAAGTAAGGCCTGAATTTTTCTAATGCAAATACAACCGCCAAAAGTTCCTTTTCGGTAGTTGTATAGTTAATTTGAGTATCGTTCAGGGTCTTACTTGCATAATAGATCACGTGTAGCATCTTTTCAATGTGCTGTCCTAAGACTGCGCCAACTGCAAAATCTGATACATCACACATAAGCTCAAAAGGGTGGTTCCAATCTGGAGACGCTAAAACGGGGGCTGTAGTGAGAGAGTGTTTGAGTGAGTCGAATGCTGCTTCACAATCCGAGTCAAAGTGGAAGGTCATATCCTTAGCCAAGAGAAGAGTTAAAGGTCTAGTAATTTTGCTAAAATCCTTAATGAATCTCCTGTAAAAACCTGCATGGCCAAGAAAAGATTGGATACCCTTGACGCTTTTGGGATGAGGAAGGTTTTGAATGACATCTATCTTAGCTTTGTCAACCTCAATGCCTTTTCGTGAAATAACATGTCCAAGCACAATTCCCTCTTGGACCATGAAATGACATTTTTCCCAATTCAAGGTTAAGTTCTTCTCTTTACAACGAGTAAGAACTGCGTCAAGATTAGATAGGCAGTCAGAAAAAGAATCTCCGAAAATCGAGAAATCATCCATAAAAATCTCCAAAAAATTCTCGACCATGTCCGAGAATATCCCCATCATACACCGCTGAAATGTAGCGGGAGCATTGCATAACCCAAAGGGCATGCGACTATAAGCAAAGGTACCAAAAGGACAAGTAAATGTGGTTTTATCTTGATCCTTTTTGGTAATGGGGACCTGGTTATAGCCAGAGTATCTGTCCATAAAACAATAAAATTCACGTCCAGCTAAGCGTTCCAGCATCTGGTCAATAAAAGATAGAGGAAAGTGGTCTTTCTTCGTAGCAGCATTGAGTTTTCTGTAATCAATACATAAACGCCACCCAGTTTGGGCGCGTGTCTGAATTAACTCATTAGCCTCATTGGTAATGACTGTGATGCCAGATTTCTTAAGGACGACATGAATTGGACTCATCCATTGGCTATCGGAGATTGGGTAAATGATACCATTGTCAAGGAATTTGACGATTTCCTTCTTCACCACATCCTTCATGACGGGGTTCAACCGTCTCTGTGGTTCTCGGGTTGGTTTGGCTTCATCCATCAAATGTATATGATGTTCTACAATCAAGGGACTAATCCCTTTGATGTCAGCCATGGTCCAACCAAACGCTTGCCTATTAGATCTCAGTACCGTCAAAAGTGCATTCTCTTGCTCTGATGCTAGAGAAGCGGATATGATAACTGGTAAAGACTCATTCTCACCTAAATATGCATATTTAAGATGAGAAGGTAAAAGTTTGAGATCTAATGCTGGCGGCGAAACTATAGATGGTGGGATCATCGAATGATTTTCGGAGTCACAAAGAAGCTCATAGCCTGTGAAAGATACAGACTTGGATGGTGATGAGTCAGGAGTGTCGGACTCAAGCGTGGAAAGAGTGTCCTCACTAGGATGTGCAAGATCAAACATTGATGTGGTAGTGTCGTCGAGATCTTCAAAACAAAGTTCATCAACTCCGCAACTTTCGGGAGCAATCTCGTGGACAGAGCACACATCAAGTATATGAGCAGAGGGTTCAGATGGCTGACTTCCAATTTTGTAGATGTTCAGTTCAATTGTCATTTTTCCAAAAGATAGGTTCATTGAACCGTTTCTACAGTTAATGACAGCATTGGAAGTGGCAAGGAATGGTCGACCCAAAATCACCGGAATTTGACTCTGTGAGTTTGCTACAGGTTGTGTATCTAGAACAATGAAGTCCACAGGGAATACAAATTCCCCGACTTTTATCAACACATCCTCTAGTTCACCCCTAGGCTTGGTGATTGAACGGTCTGCCATTTGGAGAGTGCAGGGAGCTGGTTTCAACTCTCCAATCCCTAGCTGCTCATAAACAGAGTATGGAACCAGGTTAACACTTGCGCCAAGGTCAAGAAGAGCACGGTTGATGTTTTTACCCCCAATAGAAATCGATATCGTAGGACATCCCGGGTCCTTACGTTTCTTTGGTAGTTGTGGGGTAAAAGCAGTGCTAACATTATTAGTCATGAAGACCTTCTTTGGCACTTGAGTCTTCCTCTTCCTAGTGCACAAGTCTTTAAGAATTTTCTCATAAGCGGGGACTTGATGAATAGCATCTAGGAGAGAGATGTTGATGTTAACCTGTTTGAACATTTCCATAATCTTCTCCATATGGGGACTTGATTTGTTACCCCTTAACCGATTAGGATAAGGAGCTTTAGCAATAAGCGCTGGGTCCATCATAGGAGAAGGTAGTGTGTGTAGACGTGATCCCAGAATAGGAGTGGGGATCGTCTGTGATGGAATAGAAGAGGTGGGCTGAGGTGTCGAGCCTAAAGGGAAACGGAGAATAGGCTCGTGAGAAGGCGGTCGGGTAGAAGAATAAGGATCAGAAGTAGAAGTGTGTGTGTGTAAGGAAAGGTCTCAGCAGGGATGTTATTGATAGATTTTTCAGTATCATCAATCTCTTCCCCAACGTGATTGTTCAGCACTCTTCCTGATCTCAACGTTGTGATGGCATTTACATTGTAATGCCCAGGATTCGGTAGGGGTTGAGACGGAAGTTTCCCTTTTTCTCTCGCACTCATTTCGGCTTTTAATCGGCCAATTTCTGCTTCCATCGATTTTAAACTCTCAGCTTGGAGGTCAGAGTTTTTCTTAAATTTATCGAGGGAAGACCTAAATTCGGCGGACATTCGTTTCATGTACATTTCAAACGTCCGTTCGAGTGAAGCAGAGAGATCAGTACCGGTCAACTGTGCAGGATTATACGGTGCATGTGTGTTGACTGGATCTTGAAAGTTTTGTGATTGGTAGGGGTGCTGAGTCAGTTGAAATGGCTGCTGTGGTGGTGGAAGAGCCCTTTGAAAATTATTTTGATTTCGAACCGTGTGTTGATTTTGCTGTTGGTTCCAAGCAAAGTTATGGTGATTCCTCCAACCCTGATTATATGTGCAAGAATACGGGTCGTTTCTAGGTCTTTGAAAAGCAGCATTGGTATGCTCTTGACCTTGAAACGGAGAATTTAATGGACATTCTTCCGTCAAATGAGATGGATCAGAACAGCATCCACATACAGTTTTGGGGAGCGACATCGGATTTAGGGAGGCTGCTAAAACTTTATGTTCCATAGCTTCGAGCTTCTTTTGCATTGCTGCCATCTCAGCTCTAACACCTATGGAAACATTAATTTGGTGAATGCCACCCCTAGACGATGACTGGTTTACACTCTCCCACTGTAAAGATTTTTCACTGAAATCTTCTATGAATTTCCAAGCTTCCCCATCGTCTTTGGACATAAAAGTGCCTTGACACATGGCTTCAAGGTTCTGTTTAGTGGTAGGATTAATGCCCTCATAGATGATTCTGCACAGATCCCATCTAGGGATTCCATGATGCGGACATTGAACCAACAGATCCTTGAAGCGTTCAAAACACTTCGAGAATGGTTCATTCGGAAGCTGGGTGAATTGATTTATTTCGCTACGGACTCGAGCTGTTTTATGATTCGTGTAGAATTTCTTAAGGAATGCTGCAACGAATTCTTCCCAATTTGAAATGGAATGTGCGGTTGTGTTATACAGCCACTTCTCGGCTATATCGCAGAAGGTAAATGGAAGAAGACGAAGACGCATAGCATCCACAGAAAGCTGTGAAGTACCCATCATTGCGCATACATTTTCAAATTTGGTAATAAAGACATATGCGTCTTCAGACTCGAGACCGTGAAATTTTGGTAGAAGGTTGATGTATTGGGGTTTTATTTCAAAATTGTCCACGTTGGCTGGTGGAATGGTGAGACAGGTCGAAAGAGGACCTCGCATAGGATAGCATCTCTCTTGGAGAGAGATGCGGGGTGGATTCTGCGCACCTGCGGACGGCGGCAGAGTAGTGGTAAAGAAGTTCGATGGAGAACCGTCCATCGATGTGGGTATGGTGGTGGGTAAAGAAGAAGTAAATGTAGAAATACCGACTTCGGAGTCGATCGGGGGAACGCGGACTAAACGGGCACTAGAATCCCGTGTCCAGCCTATCTTGCACTAAAGGATTTAGTACAAGTGGCAGCATTAAGATAATTAGGGGAAATGAATGAAGTGGTGTTTGTTTTGAAAAAGAATACGATTTTTTTTTTTAAAATGATGCAAATCACAACAAATGTATAAGCAAAACCCTAAGTCTAATGGTCACCTAGGTCAAGTCTCTAGACCGCTCCTAACTGCCAGAAGACAAATCGCAGGATCAATCCTCTACTACCTCTTTATCCCTCCTGTGGCCAGGTAAGTGCCAGGTATGTGGGAGGTTCTCCACTATGTAAGTAGTGGGCCTAATTAAGTAACCACTTGCCTTAGACACACTTGCCTTAGACACCACAAAAGAAACGCGGATAAGCAATAGATTACCCACGACCTTCTCCTGTCCTAAGCGACCGCGACGGTCCTTGGAGTCATGTCTAGATTTCTTTTAGTTAATGAGGGTGATGCGGATGCAAGTTTATGATTTCCGGGGCTTAGGAAGGGTAATGAACTCTCCACCTAATCTGAATTTGGTCTTTGCCCCTTAATTTCCGTATTAAAAATGCAAACAACCAAGATCAAACACGCACAATTTTTGCTTTTTGCGGCGCTGCGAATTTTTGCAAAGAAACCTGCAGAAAAATGTTATTGGAGCAGATGAGAGAAGAGATAAGAAAGTGTGGGAGTTACTGAGCAATTTCCGTACAGCGAAGCTACAGGAGCGCCGCGGATCTGCCGCGATTGAGCTCTAATGCCGCGGAAACGCAGTCAAGGTGTTTGATCACTGCACAAAAATTTCAAGAACCGCTTCTGTTCACCTCCTAAGCTCTCTGGAATATTCAAAATATCTTTCCTCAAGATCCACAGATTCCAGATTTCCTTGCAACAAATCACAACGAATCGTTTAGTATTTGCGCAAATTTTGATCTAAAAATTTTGATGGAATAAATTTTTCAACTCAAATTTCAAAAACGAACAAATTAGCACACTATCCCCGACAACGACGCCATTTGATTGAATGTTTCTTCGTGTGTCGTGTTTTAGAAATGATGTTTCACAATCAAAGAAATTTGTAAACCGCAATCAATAACAGTGTTGATTGTAGCGCGTTAGTGAATACGGATCGTCCTCAGGGAAAATGTGATCTGTTCGAATTTGATTTAGATGAATTGAAAATTAAAAAGAAAAGAAAAGACAATTCAATTCAAGATTTAAAAGTGAATTTCAAGAATTATCAAAATCTAGATCTAATAACAAGAAAACATTAAAATCAAGAATCAAGAATTGATGATATCCAATCGAATTAGGTTTCAAGAATCGAAATGAGGCTTGTAGGAATCAATCGAATCTATAGACGTGATGAAAACTAGTGATTACGTTTTCTTATCCATTAATGATTTGATACTAGATTGATGACGATCAACGAGAATTAGGGATTTCTTGCGGAAACTAGGGTTTCATCATCTATCCATTGCCCTTTCGTTGATTTCATTTATATTCTAGCTTCTAGTAAATTCAAGAATCGATCGTGGATCACTAATTAAGAGCGAACACAATCAAGAAATCATCGCTCGAAACTAGGTTGTCGATTCTTCAATTTACTAAAGTTTACAAAACTTATAGGACTTAAGAATCGTTTCAAGATTTGTAACATCATCATCTATTGATTCTCTCGACTCCTTCACGAGCGGAGTTTTACTCAAACATCATATCAAAGAACACAATCAAGAATTGAGATCTAATCATGATGCAAGAATGTAAAGAAAGCAAGATAAAGAATTTCACCTTTATTTATCAACAATTTTGTTACAATTCTATCAAGATCTACAATGAGGAAAGAACTAGATCGTCGATTTGGCTTCGCACGTCTTCGTGAGTCACGGATCGTCTTGGACCACTTGCTCGGATGAAGATCGGCTTCGCTCCTAAAAGGTTGAAGGCTTCTTGCTTGAATTGTACTCGGGGGTCTTGAATTTGGCTTTGGTGATTGGATTAGGGTTAGGGTTACAAGTTATGTTACTCAACTTGTATTGGGAATTGATGGAAGGATGAACAACCTTGAGAGTGAAGCCTTAGGGTCCCTTTTATAGTCTTGATTAGGATTAACTTCCTTTAGAAGCTAGGTTTAGTTTAGCTTCCCTTGTAAGCTTGGTAGTTAGGTAGAAGGTTCTATAATTAGTTAGTTAGGGTTAGCTTCCTTCATAAGATTGGAAGTTAGGGAGAAGCTTCTAGGCTTAGGTAGTTAAGTAGCTTGCTTTGGAAGCTTGAGGGTGTTTAGCTTGGAATATAAGCCTTGTTGTTCTGTTAGGGACTTCTGGAGAATTCTGTAATTTGCAGTGGCTTAAAGGAGTTAAGCTCTTGAATGGGGAAGCCTGGAGTTGAAATGTGCTGACGTCATACCCACGTGGCCGGGGAACTGCCGCGGGAAGGGCACTTTGGCCGCGGATCCGCGGCCTATTAGTGGCTTCTATGCATGGAAATTTCTGATTTGCTTGATATTGGCTTTAGTGATGTTTCCTAATGTGTGGAATCTTTTAAATATTTCTTGATCACTGCCAGATTTCAAGTCTTGGACTTGGCGTATTTTTCTCAGCACTTTTCATAGTTTCGGCTCTTCTCCTGGAATTTCCTGCACAGATTCTCGAGAAAAGTGTTGCACTACACAAAGATAATGTGATGCAATGATAAACACTCAATTTCCCTCAAAATGTCGGTTTTAATATATAACACATGTTATTTGGTATTTTACAGTCAATTTGCTAATATGTGCTATATTAATACTGAACACCTCTAGATGAGTGCAAATGGTAGGGAAATTGACGTGTTACAAATGCAATATTTTCGACTGATCAAGTAACTCTTACTCGCAGTGGATATCGGGATCCAACAATCCCATTTCAAATTTCAACACTTGAAATACTCAATATATGTTTTTACCCCTAGCGACTTATGTCCTTAACAAGGTCAACAAATTATAAGCACTAGCCAAGTTCAACCCGTCATTTCGTAATTGAATTAAACCCACCCGTACGACCCTTAACTATGTTCAACAAAGCCGTACGACTACCCTAATCCAATCACATCACATGCGGCAGATAAGCACTAATCAGCTATCGCACACTACGCCATGAAAAGGTCAACAAACGCAGCACGAATACTAAATAGCACTTGTCTGAAATGACGGAGGGCTATGAATGGTTTTTAAGAAAACCTTTAACGTAATGAACTTGATATCGTTGTAGAATATTGTGATTTGAAAAGGAGTGTTTTTTGTAGCTTTTTCTAGTTTCGCTAAAGAGGTCACTCCCAGTGAAGGGATCTCGGCTCTTTCCTCATCGAATGAGGTGCTGGATATTCATCAAGGAATACCATTATGCAAAACAAGAACTAGAGAAGCTATTAAAACAAAACCGAGTGGGTTGTAACATTTGATAGTTTTGCTAAAGAGGTCACTCCCGATGAAGGGATCTCGGTTCTTTCCTCATCGAATGAGGTGTTGGATATTCATCAAGGAATACCACTATGCAAAGCAAGAACTAGAGCTACCTTTTTAAAATTTTGATTCTATAACATCTTTAGATTTTTTTTCTTTTCATTAATCTCATTAATGAAGTCCCATCATTTATGTTTCCCTAAAAATCTCAGAAAAGAAACGAAAATAGAATGTACGCTTATGCCATCAGTATTCGCCACGGGGCCCCGTCATGCACCATTAGATTACTTAACTAATGGCAGAGCGGGGGCTGGACTAGCGCGGGTGCAAAACATAAGCATCATTTATTATATATCATATATATAATATAGCACTCGTCTCACACAGTTATATGATCACATCATAGAACCAAGCAGCAGAAGTTAACATATGGAATATTAGATATACTAGGAGGTCCGTGTTTTAAATTAAGCCAATAATGAAAAACACGGATTCCACGGTCCTGATGAATAGCCAAACCCACATCCCTAGACCCCTACTAGAGCGGCAAGTAACCCTGCCAATTCTGGAGTTGGAGACCCGTTCTCGACTCCTCGAGATGGTCTCCCACTGGACTCTAGAATCCGGTTACTTGTGCTCCCCTCCTTGGGTCTATCCTAATGTGGAAAAGTAAATAATATACATCAGTGGTGATGTCATCCTCAACCCGGAAGTATCCCAATAAAAGAATATTACATACAAATTTTACATGAATGAAAATTGAAAAACTCTTGTCTCACATAAAACCGTCCGGCTATTCAATCATGACAATCCAATATTACATATCACAGCAACACATAATATCACATAACATCAACGTAAGTAAATATGCGTATCCCGAATGTCGTTGACATATAGCAACGAGATTTAGGATACCCCACATATTACACTTACGGTCGCAGAAAAGAAATGAAAAATTACAATAATTAGAATCTGTATTTCCTTAGAAATCATAAACCCGGAATGTCCCATATTCCGAATTTCATGCCTAACCTATAAACCTTGCATTTTAGTCTTAAATTGAAAACACTTTTCAATAACTTAGTCGGTCAATTCAACAAGATTCCCGACTACCAGATCGAATGCTCATCGGAAACTTTAGTAGACGGCTGCACCCCCGATGCCGTCGACGAAGTGCACTTAGGCGGAACACCGTGGCCGCGAGCATCCGGGTGGATGCTTTTGGCAACGGGGTTCTCCTACAGTCACTTGGTCAGGGCTATGGGGCATGGCTACCTAGTAAAGTTATTCGGTGAGTATTCGCGTACGATACGCGGTTGCGATGGAATTTCGATCCAAATCGAAATTTCGTGGCAATCGATCAAAAGAGACTACAATGCTAGATTTACAAAATACTAATTAGTTTTCACAAAACTAATTATTTTGGATTCTAAAAATTGTATCATATATCATCAAAATCTATACAACGTTAAACATTTCGATCGATTTATCGAACACCCACAAATTCCAGAGACCTCAAAAACTTGAGTCTTATTATAAACAACCAGAAAGTGCCAAATATTCAAATGGAGCAGCACAAGAAAAATAAAGACCAACACACCCCAAACCGCGGCGGAACCACGGCCAAACTAGGGTTTGGGCCGCGGTTTCGCGGCACTTTTAAGGAGTTAGGGTTTCAAATTTCTTCTAGCTCCATAAAAAACCTTGCACGATTTTCTGAATATTTTTAATCACAAAAATTTCAACCTTTGAAAAAACGACAAAAACATGCCAAAATGCGGCTTCGAAAAATCGATCGAACACTTAAACACCGTAAAGATTTTCCCTAATGTTCTAGCTTGGCTCTGATACCATGAAAGTCTACCCTAGCACCACCATGAGGTCGAAACCGGCATCAAGCATGCAACTTTAAAAATTTCTAGGTGTTAAGCTAGACTAACCTATGATTAAACTAGATTATATGGGTTTTACATGATGATATCAAAATATCTAATCTAAGAGAAGGAGGCTACAACCTTTGTGGATCGTGTCCTTCTCTTCACAAGCTCCATGTAGTAGTCCACGCGACTCCTCTAGGCTCCACTTATGTTCGCTTCCCACTTCCCGGTTTACGGCGAAGGGAGAATGACGAGGCCGCTACGTATCTACTCTGAAGTAAATACGCTAAGCGTATCTAAGCAATATAAAAGAATATATACAAGAGACAAATGTAAATAAACAACAACTTTATTTATTAACATTCTTTTGTATAATGCATGGAAAAGTAAATACATCTGAATGAAAGCAATGCCTAAACAATGTCATAACAGAAAAGGAAAGTACTGAAATGAAATGTGTACAAGTGTAACTACAGCTCAAGATCTTCAATAAACTGGTCCAAGTCTTCAGTGCTAGGCTCGATCTCTGGAAGGTCCGAAACACCTGACGACATTCAAAGAAGAAGAGAGAGAATGTCGTCAGCGAACAAATCACTCGGTAAGTCCCAAAGATAAGGGAGAAGTAGAATAGACAGAGAGTAAGAGAGAGAGTGTAACTTTTACAGTTGTATTATATTATTATATTATTGTATTTAGTGTTAACGCTGTTGTTTGTAGCTTGGTACAGAAGGATACTAGTGTATACGAGAGGAGTCTCACTTGCCCCGGAGACTAAGGTATCAGGAACTCAAGGAACCGTTTATGCCACGGTACAACAGCAATGGAATACAGGTTAGGTGTCTTATGGTTGCAGTCTCGTGCCACTTCTATCACCTTCCGTACCAATCTACCCCTTAAACCTCGCGATATCTTGATTGTATTGTTTGTATTGTATTGCAACTTGTATTGTCTTGTAATATAGATTGTATAATGGGATGACTTGCCGAAACCATGATATCAGTAAATGGATATAACTGGAGAATCATGGATGTAACTGGAGAATCATATAAATGGAAATATATCCATGGATCGGTTCGGTCAATACAGATTGAATATATGTATTCATGTTGAATTGTAATATTTTAGATTGTACTTGAATCATATTCGAGTCAGATTATTATAATGAGACTTAGTCTGAGTCCGAACAATTAGAAAGAGAAATTGAAGTCCTGAATTAGGTTTTGATATTATCGGTAACCGCTGCACATGGACGGCAGGATTTGTGTCTTTTTCAAAAACGATTACCGTGTTGATAACATCGTTTGTTAAGTTGTCTACCTTAAATAGGCAAGCACCTACTTCTCCGGCTCCATAAGGCTCAAGAGATTGGTTCTGCTTAAACCTATGTTTACTAGGGTCCTTAGGGTAATTTATAGAACTTGGGGGGGTTTTATGTAAAAATAATTTTGTATAATTTACAAAATACACCTCAAGTATTTAATTATCGTCTTTAGAGTTTTCATAGCTGTGGATTTTATATTTATGACATTTCTAGTGAATAAACCTATTTTCATAATACATGGTATTTAATTGTAAAGTGTTGGACTTGTATGGAATTTCATGGTAGTTTCATGTAAAGTGATTCTTTTGACTTAGAAAATTTGGAATATTGATATTATAACAAAAATAGATATTTTGATATTACATACATATATATATATATATATATATATATATATATATTTATAAACAATAAATTTTAATATATATTATAATTCTAGAATTAAACCTACCGTTGCCGGTCCCAAGTCCGGATGAGAAAGGGTGAGGGATGTGGAAGGCTTGTGACAGCCAATGTAAAACTTTGTCACATTCTATGACATGAACCATAATAAGAATATCGTTGGGGCGTCCCTTACTCAGCGATGCGCTACATTGGATCCCGGGTGTAGTGTTTAGTATGCAAGGACTTCTAAGTCGTCGTCCAGATGCGGCGCGCTACATCGGACCCCGGATGTAGTGAAAAATAAGCAAGGGTCGTCATCCAGAAACGGCGCGCTACATCGGACCCCGGGTGTAGTGACAAATAAGCAAGGGTCGTCATCCAGAGACGGCACGCTACATCGAACCCCGGGTGTAGTGACAAATAAGCAAGGGTCGTCTTCTAGAAACGGCGCGCTATATCGGACCCCGGGTGTAGTGACAAATAAGCAAGGGTTTCATAGGATTCGTCTAGCTTCCTGGAACATAGGTTCCCTTACGGGTAGACTAATAGAATTAGTGGAGGTGATGATTAGGAGGTGTACGAGAAATTAGACACTAAAGAGGCTGCAAATGATATGTTAGTTATATGTATGCCCTAGAGGCCATTACTATACATAGGATGTATATTGTAGTGGATGCTTGCACATATATAGGGATGACTTTCTTGCTCGATATGATAGTATGCTATCTGGTTACTCTTTACTTTAACGTGTACACTGATTGTCTCTCTGTTACATGTTGGTAAAGCCCTTAGGATGTGTACTTGAATACCTGGACTATGATGCGGAGCATACTAGTGGGGACATGGTAGTCCATAGGTACATCCTTCAAGGTCCCTAGTCATGGGTGTATCGAGACAGGGCATCGATATACTAGAGTAGACTAGCGTATACCTTCTCGACCCATACAGATGGGCGATGGATGATCCCATATCCATTGGTGTTTGACATCAGAGATGATATACGGGTGCTCACTGAAGACTGGGTACACTGGACGGACTCGCCGAGAACTCCCAGATGGTATTATACCTCACGTCAGATGGCAGTTCTCTGGTGACACTGGTACAGGTTAGTCTGTATACCCGAGATCGTCATAGAGTCTTATGTCATTCCCACTGTACTTTGATTTCCACCTTACCACGTCCAAGAGGGAATGCAAAACGGTGGTTTTTGGGTACAGTCCCGAGTCACATGGAGGAAATGAGCGATATGAGGGGTTTCGTCTCTCCCGGTATAGGGAGTTGATGTTGCGCAGTGCTCGATTGGCTATAACAGGAAGTCCTTGGCCAAGGCTGCTTTTGGGATTTACTGGTAAGTGTTACCAGTAGTTTCTCGACCCGTTATGAGCCTCATATCGACATGACTTATCGAGTTATTAGGGTCTGACGTTTACCACCCCTAGACGAGATATGCGACATATCAGACGAACAGACCGGACTGTACGGTAGTGTTACTCCTAGGATTCACTGGAGTGTGAGCGGGCTTGCTCGTTGATCTTCTGATCGCTCAATACCCGGGTGGCCGTTACGTTTAGAAGACCGCTTGCGGCTTGTGGGTGTTTGATATGATCATCACCTGCTGCCGGCGTATTGACGAGTCTTTAGAGTCCTACAAATAGGTTTCCTGGCTCAAGCGAAACGAAATAGGAGCGCATATGAGATATGTGCGGGACCGAGAATAATACCAGTATGTGATACTGTATTCTATTCTTGCGATTTATATCATTGGTCGGTTATATGTGATATAACCGGGTTACCGAATCAAATGTTGATTCGATACATTGATACACTTTATATTAGTCGGTTATATGCAGTATGACCGGATCATTGAATCAAGTGTTGATTTAATGATTTAATGTATAATTATATATTTGATATATTACTTTACATTAACTAGTATTGGTTCACTTAAGATTATTTTCTCACTTGATTGTGCACATTGTATATATGATATATGTTTGTGCACTAGTTTGTATCATGTTTGATGATACATGCAAACTTGAGTGTGTGTTTACTTTAAACCTGTTTGGTTAATGGTTAGGGTTTCAATTACCTTATTTATTTATTTACTTATTTATTTTGGCAAGAATAAAATGGTGGCTAATTTTGTTTCATTCTTGGAATTTCATGAAGCTTTGAAAGCTTTGACCATTTTGTTTCTTTCCTTAACCTAACCATTACCTAAACTAGGGTTTGCTCTCTACATGAGTTATCTTCACCCATGGTTGCAATATGATAAGGCATCACTTGATATTCTATTTTATTAATTCATTCATAATTCTTTTTCTTTCTTCTTCTTCATCTTCTTCATGAAGAGAAGAAACCATTGCTAGATTTTTCCAAGTGATGATTCCAAGTGAGAAATCCAAATCTAAAGTGAACCCACTTCCTCTTTCTTCATCCTCTATCACTTGCCATGTAGTAGAGGGTGTTTTCTTCACAAGTTCCTTGACCTAGTGAAGATGGAACTTGAGTTTGAGTCGCCTCGACGTAGATCATCTTCGGCCTCGAAGTCAATGACCTAGCTCGATCATTTCTCCGACGAAACCATCGCTAGAGTCCGGGATCCCGATGATCGCAACGGAGGGACGTCAACACGGAGCTAAAGAAATGGTGGAGCGGATCTACAAAGGTTGTATTTCCATTCACTTATTAGCAAAGTTGTTTGCTTGCTTGTAGTTTCGCCTTTACTTCTAGTTAACGATCTAGTTTAGGGTTTCTCGGCACCGGAAAATTTTTGTTTGGCATGGTTGATGCCTTGTGGAACCTCTTGTGTGTGCTTAGGAACCCTACAGTGGTATCAGAGCCTAGCTAGAGCTTTAGGCGAAGTGTAGACGATGTTAGAAGTCCGATCGAACCCGAAACCCTAATCCAAAACCCTTCTCTGTACAATTTTTCAAAACTGGGATTTTTGTGAACTAAAAATATGCAGAAAAATAAGCAGGGTTTTCTAAGAGTTACTGTGCAGCACGTGGTCACAAGTCGATTAAGGCACGGCGGAACCGCGGCACGAGCATGGCTCGGGCGGCAGTTCCGCGGCCATGTAGTTGCTTCATTCATTTCTGTTTGCACAGTAATATTATTCTGTCATTCCTGATTCTTCTGGATATTTTTAATTTATACTCAACATTTGAGTTTTCTAGGGTTGTTTTGGGGATTCAATGATTCGATCGGTTTATTTAACTTCGTCTATGTGTTTTTCCGGATAATTTTTGAATATGTTAAAAAGTTCGACCGGACATAAATACCCAATTTTTCCCCTGCCGGGAAATTTCCAAGTGTTGGATTTTTCCGTAGTTTGAGAACGTTCTAAGTAGTGCAAGTAACGCGATGGACCCTCTAGAAGACAACAAACCTTAACTCGATTATGTGACCGTCTTGAACTGCCCTTTGAACCCTAGGGTTTGGGGCAGTACGGCATGCCACATGTGAGGCGTTGGCTTGACCCTTCTACGGCTGGACCGTTGGTACTGTGGCATGAAATGGATGTTTTTGAACTTATTTCAAGAGTTGAGCTGTTTTGGGAAAACTTGGGTGTTTGAATGTTCGATCGGAAAGTTTAACATTTTCTATTTATCTGGAATGTGATACAATATTTGGAATCCACAAGTAGTTATGAGATAACTGATTTGGATGATATAAACATAGCACTTTAGTCTCACTTGATCGGTTGCCATGGAATTTTGATGTGATCAAAAGTCCGTCGCAATTACGTAGCGTACGCGGATACTCGCCGGATAAACTTAATAGACAGCTACACCCCATAGCCTCGACCAAGTGACTGTAGGAGAACCCCGTCGCCAAAAGCATCCGTTCGGGTGCTCGCGGCAGCGGTGTTCCGCCTTAGTGCACTTCGTCGACGGCATCCGGGGGTGCGGCCGTCTACTAAAGTTTGCGACGAGCATTCGATCAGTTTATCGGGAATCTTGTTGAATTGCCCGACTAGATATTGAAAAGTGTTTTCGATATAGAGACTAAAATACAGGGTTTATAACAGTTAGGCATGTGATGTCTAAGGAATTCATTTGATTACTCATGTGATGTCTAATTAGGTTGCGGATTCCAACTGTTGTAGTTTTACACTTTCTTTTCTGCGACCGTAAGCGTAATATGTGATATCGCCGGTTTCGTTGCTATATGTCAATGACAATTGGGATGCGCATATTTACTTACGTTAATGACATGTGATGTTATGTGTTGCTGGATATGTTATATTGGATCGTCGTGTTTGAATAGCCGGGGGTTTTATGTAAGATGAGTGTTTTTCATTTTCATTCATGTAAAAATTATTGTATGTAATATTCTTTTATTGGGGCACTTCCAGGTTGCGGAAGATGTCACCTTTGTATATTATTTACTTTTCCGCACTAGGATAGACCCAAGGAGGAGGGCACAAGTAACCGGGTTCTGGAGTCCAGTGGGAGACCAACTCGAGGAGTCGAGTCCGGGTCTCCTAACTCTAGAATTGGTAGGGTTGCTTGCCGCTCTCGTAGGGGTCTAGGGGTGTAGGTTTGGCTATTCATCGCGACCGTGGAATCCGTGTTTTATACAGGCTCGTATTGAAAACACGGACATCCTAGTATATCCAATATTTCATATGATTCTTCTGCTGCGATATCTGTGATGTGATCATTTGATGTTCTGTGATAAATACTGTATATAGTATATATGATATATTATATAGGCGTTACTTATGTTTTACACTCGCGCTAGCCCTGCCCCACTCTGTCGTTAGTTACCTAACTTAACGGTGCACGAGGGGACATCGAGGCGAATGCGGATGGCATAAGTGTACGTCGTATTTATCTGTGATGTTTAGGTAACTTAAATGATGGGACTTCATTAATATGATTAATGAAAGAAAAGAAACCTAAAAGATGTTGTGGAATCGAATTTTCAAAAACAGGTAGCTACAGTTCTTGCTTTGCATCGCGGTGTTCCTTGTAGAACATCCTGCACCTTATTCGATAAGGAAAGGACCGAGATCCCTTCACCGGGAGTGACTCCTTTAGCAATAACTGGCAGATGCTACAACCCTCGGTTTGTCTTTTGATTGCTTCTATAGTTTTTGCTTTGCACAGCGGTATATATGATATATCCTGTACCTTATTCGATGAGGAAAGGGCCGACGATCCCTTCACCGGGAGTGACCCCTTTAGAAAAACTAGAAAAGCCTAAAAAAACATTCCATTTTAAAATATTTGATTCTACAACGATATCAAGTTCATTACGCAATAGGTTTTCAGAAAAACCTGTCGTAGCCCTCCGTCATTTCAGATAAGTACTAGTTAGTATTCGTGCTACGTTTGTTGACTATGTTAAGGGGTAGTGTGCGGTAGCTAATTAGTGTCTATCTGTATAAGCATATGATGCGATTGGATTAGGGTAGTCGTGCGACTTTGTTGACTATGTTAAGGGTCGTGCGCGTGGGTTTAATTCAATCGGGAAATGACGGGTTGAACTTGACTAGCACTTATGATTTGTTGAATATGTTAAGGTCGTATAGCTGCTAGGGGCAAAATTATCGGGAATTTCAAGTGTTGAAATTTTCAATGAGATTGCATACCTTCTATGAGATAGTTGGATCCCGATACCCGCTGCGAGTAAGAGTTACTCCTGTGAGAGTTTTACACATTACAATTAGCCGATCAAGTAGGTGTCTAGAAAGGTGTTAACGGGGTTACGCCTCTGGGAAAACGAGGTTTACTTTAATTAGGTCCGTGCGAAAACACGGGGAACCTCCCTCAAAGTACCGACACTGGCCTGGCTGAAAGATTGGCGAACTTGTAGTGTGTAATTAATCCCGGCTAGTCTTTCCTTTTAGGATTTGAAGGAAGATTTGATAAAAACAGTGGGAGCCATCCTGATTAGATAAAATAATAACCAATCTGATCTTGCAAGAGCGCACGCAGAGTGTTTTCTTCTCTCTCTCTCCAGGTAGAGACCATGTCACGCCTTAATCAAGATAATAAAACGGAAATATTGAATGAACCAGGTTGTTATACTGAGCTGGGGAACATTGGTCCCGCTCCAACTTATAATTGTTATAAGACAGAGCAGGAAATTGGGGAATACCAGATTTCTCGTACCGCCCAAACGAAGAAAGTGCATGTTGATGCATCATCTTCGGGTGTGTTCATTACAGAGAACTGTTTCTCAAATGTCCTTAACGTCCTGGGTATATGATACCAGATCAGGATCCCACATATGTAATATATTACATGGGCTACAGAAAGGTAAAGAACTGAGAACGGGTGATAAGTTTCATGAGGCAGAAAATGGTGCAAGTGTTGCAGCCAAGTCTGTTGGTTACTGTCACCCTGTATTACCAGAATACATTGATTCTGAACAAATGTTATTAGATACCGAACCTGATATACAAAATCATATCAGTCTCTTTATTTAGATAAAGAAGGATATAATTTTGTATTGTTGGATAATGTTTTGAACATTTCCTATATCAATAGTTGATCGGCTCAGGCACGTTATCTAAAAGTATTGACGTTCTAAATCAAACTATAGTTCTTAGTATACAGAACACACACAAGAGAAAGAGTTCAGAAATGAACAAATCCTTCTTAAGGTATTGTAGACTAGGTCATATCAATGCGACCCGACTAGCTGAAGTTACATTAAGATGCATATTTAAATTAGTTTGAATTTACATCTTGTGAAACTTGCCAGTCATGTCACAGAGACAAGATGACCATAGCTCTGTTTATTGGAAACAGAGAAAGAGTTAGTGAACTCTTGGGATTGATACATGCTGATGTATGAAGGTCCCCTGTCTACACATGCCAAGACCGCTTCTTTGTACTTCATTACATTCTCTGATAATCTCTCAAGATTCAGACATATGTTCTTGTTGAAACACAAGTCCGAACCTTTTGTGATATTCACAGAATATAAGTTAGAAGTAGAGAACCAAAATACGGGTATAAGTATTATGTCCTTTGATGTGATCAAGGAGGAGAATACTTGAACACGGAATTCCTGGATTATTCTAAAGGAGAATGAGATTCTCTCTCAGCATTACTCCTCCGTATACACCATAGCACGATGGTATATCGGGGCGGAGCAATAACACCCTATGTGATATGGTGTGCTCTATGATGAGTACTACTGAGTTTCCTATTTCCTTTTAGGGAGTTATGCACTTATGAAGTTGCGTACCTATTGAATAGGGTTCCGATCAAATCAGTTGTCTACCACTTCATATGAGATATGGAAAGGGAAGAGCCCATCTCTTAAGTCAGTTAAGATTTGGGGTTGTCCGGCCTATGTCTAAAAGCAAAATCCGGACAAGCTCGAGGCAAAGTCAGGACTGTATAAGTTTGTTAGATATCCCAAGCATACGCAAGGGGATATCTTCTACCTAACCGAGAAACAAAAATGTTTTGTTTCTCAGCATGCCACCTTTATGAAAGGGGATTTCTTATGAAGAAATTTGTGGACATGAGGTAGAACTGGAAAGAGTTCCAGCTATACAAACTGCAGCTGCTGATTTGGTAGAACCAAAGGATTCAATAGCAACCAACGAATCTCAGCCTCTCCGCCGATCTAGTAGGGTTCCTCACCCACGTGAGAGATACTTCGGTTTCTCTATGACAGTGGGAGCGAGGATTGCATCATGAGATGATGACCCAACTAGTTTCGGGCTGGCCATCAGGAGTAGGACTCTGTAAGAATGGCTGGATGCTTAGCGATCTGAGATGGAATCGTTATACACCAACAAAGTATGGACTTTAGTTGCTTTATCTGAAGGGTTAAATCCCCATCAGGAGCAAGTATATCTTGAGAAGATTACTTGGTGTACATGGAAAAGTTGAGACTTTCAAAGCTAGACTCGTTAAAGGTTTGCATCATAGACCAGTTGTGGCTAATGATGAAACCTTTTCTGGGGCCTATGCTTAAGTCCATCCAGATCCTACTTGCCACGGCTACATATCATAACTACGATATCTGGCGGTTGGGTGTCATGACTGCTTTTCTAAATAATGATTTAGAAGACAGAGTCTATAAGTACACAGTCAGAGGGCTTCGTAGACAGTGGGAGCAGCGGAAACGTGTGCAAGATGTTTTATGTGATAAAGCAGGCATCGCGGAGTTGGAACGTCTGTTTTAATGTGGTAGTCAAAGAGTTTGACATCATCAAAATGGTAGATGAACCTTGTATATACAAAAAGGTAGTAGGGAGTATAGTGGTGATCCTCGTAGAGTACGTGGATGACATACTCTTGATAGGGAAGGAGTTTCCTATGCTACGCTCGGTCAATCTCCGCTTATCACAAGGATTCTCCATATAGGATCAAAGTGATACCTACTAAATCCTGGGTTTTGGATCTATGAGATAGATCTAATTGGATGTTAGGATACTCACTAGCTGTAGTGAGATGGTATCAATCGATCCTCGGGAGAATCACTGGAAAGGTTCCAAGGTGATAAGGACGACTGAATGTCAGTCGCAGGCATTGTCATTACCCTCAGTAAAGGGACGGTATGGTGGAAGAGTTCCAAGCTAGATACCGTGACATACTAGACGATTAAAGGCAAGATACATCGTTACCAAAGATGCTACCAAAGAGGCAGTCTGGGTGTATATTAGTTCATGAGATGGACTTCGTTCCTCCCATTGTGTGACAATAGAGTTGTGGCTTATGCCAAGGAACGCCCGTCCCATCAGAGATCCAGACGAATTCTTAGGCAGTATCACCTGATCGTGGAGATGGTTGATCTCCAGGGGATCAAGGTTAGGAGAGTAGACTCAGAGGACAACACGGCGGATCCACTCACGAAATGCCTTTTCCCAGAGAGAGACTTTTATGGGATGGTTGAGTATGAGATACTACAACCACTGCTATCAGATGGCCCTAGTGCAAGTGGGAGATTGTTAGTTATATGTATGCCCTAGAGGCCATTACTATACATAGGATGTATATTGTAGTCGATGCTTGGACATATATAGGGATGACTTTCTTGCTCGATATGATAGTATGCTATCTGGTTACTCTTTACTTTAACGTGTACACTGATTGTCTCTCTGTTACATGTTGGTAAAGCCCTTAGGATGTGTACTTGACTACCTGGACTATGATGCGGATCATACTAGTGGGGACATGGTAGTCCATAGGTACATCCTTCAAGGTCCCTAGTCGTGGGTGTATCGAGACAGGGCATTGATATACCAGAGTAGACTAGCGTATACCTTCTCGACCCATACAGATGGGCGATGGATGATCCCATATCCATTGGTGTTTGACATCAGAGATGATATACGGGTGCTCAGTGAAGGCTGGGTACACTGGACGGACTCGCCGAGAACTCCCAGATGGTATTATACCTCACGTCAGATGGCAGTTCTCTGGTGACACTGGTACAGGTTAGTCTGTATACCCGAGATCGTCATAGAGTCTTGTGTGATTCCCACAGTACTTTGATTTCCACCTTACCACGTCCAAGAGGGCGTGCAAAACGGTGGTTTTTGGGTACAGTCCCGAATCACATGGAGGCAATGAGCGATAGGAGGGGTTTCGTCTCTCCCGGTATAGGGAGTTGATGTTGCGCAGTGCTCGATTGGCTATAACAGGAAGTCCTTGGCCAAAGCTGCTTTTGGGATTTACTGGTAAGTGTTACCAGTAGTTTCTCGACCCGCTATGAGCCTCATATCGACACGACTTATCGAGTTATTGGGGTCTGACGTTTACCACCCTTAGACGAGATATGCGACATATCAGACGAACAGATCGGACTGTACGGTAGTGTTACTCCTTGGATTCACTAGAGTGTGAGCTGGCTTGCTTGTTGATCTTCTGATCGCTCAATACCCGGGTGGCCGTTACGTTTAGCAGACCGCTTGCGGCTTGTGGGTGTTTGATATGATCATCACCTGCTGCCGGCGTATCGACGAGTCTTTAGAGTCCTACACAGAGGTTTCCTGGCTCAAGCGAAACGAAATAGGAGCGCATAAGAGATATGTGCAGGACCGAGAATAATACCAGTATGTGATACTATATTCTATTCTCGCGATTTGTATCATTGGTCAGTTATATGTGATATAGCCGGGTTACCGAATCAAATATTGATTCGATACATTGATACACTTTATATTAGTCGGTTATATGCAGTATAACCGGATCATTGAATCAAGTGTTGATTTAATGTATAATTATATATTTGATATATTACTTTACATTAACTAGTATTGGTTCACTTAAGATTATTTTCTTACTTGATTGTGCACATTGTATATATGATATATGTTTGTGCACTAGTTTATATCATGTTTGATGTTACATGCAAATTTGGGTGTGTGTTTACTTTAAACCATGTTTGGTTAATGGTTAGGGTTTCAATTACCTTATTTATTCAATTATTTATTTTGGCAAGAATAAAATGGTGGCTAATTTTGTTTCATTCTTAAAACTTCATGAAGCTTTGAAAGCTTTGACCATTTTGTTTCTTTTCTTAACCTAACCATTACCTAAACTAGGGTTTGCTCTCTACATGAGTTATCTTCACCCATGGTTGCAATATGATAAGGCATCACTTGATATTCTATTTTATTAATTCATTCATAATTCTTTTTCTTTCTTCTTCTTCATCTTCTTCATGAAGAGAAGAAACCATTGCTAGATTTTTCCAAGTGATGATTCCAAGTGAGAAATCCAAATCCAAAGTGAACCCACTTCCTATTTCTTCATCCTCTATCACTTGCTATGTAGTAGAGGGTGTTTTCTTCACAAGTTCCTTGACCTAGTGAAGATGGAGCTTGAGTTTGAGTCATCTCGACGTAGATCATCTTCGGCCTCGAAGTCAATGACCTAGCCCGATCATTTCTCCGACGAAACCATCGCTAGAGTCCGGGATCCCGATGGTCGCAGCGGAGGGACGTCAACACGGAGCTAAAGAAATGGTGGAGCGGATCTACAAAGGTTGTATTTCCATTTACTTATTAGCAAAGTTGTTTGCTTGCTTGTAGTTTCGCCTTTACTTCTAGTTAACGATCTAGTTTAGGGTTTCTCGGCACCGGAAAATTTTTGTTTCGCATGGTTGATGCCTTGTGGAACCTCTTATGTGTGCCTAGGAACCCTACATGATATATACCGGATTGCTCGGATGCGAGAAAAGAAGACTGGAGACTTATGTGCGGTGAAGTGTGTCAAAAATGAAAATCAGAAGGTTTTAGTTCGAGATGAGGATATCAAGGAAAGATGTTGAGATTATTTTGACAAATTGTTCAATGAGAGCTTTACTAAGAATTTGGATGGACTTGTCATTCAATCTCAAGATATAAACCGTGATTTCATGCGTAAAATAAGACTTCCTGAGGTTAAAGAAGCTTTGAACAGAATGTGTTTAAGAAAAGCGGTTGGTCCTGACGGGATTCCTATCGAGATTTGGAGATGCTTAGGAGAAATAGGCGTTAAATGGCTGACAGATCTGTTTAATAAGATTTGGCAGACAAAAAAGATGCCAAATGAATGGAGGAAAAGTATCCTTGTACCTATCTATAAGAACAAGGGTGACATTCAAAGTTTCTCAAACTACCGTGGAATAAAATTGATGTGTCATACCATGAAACTTTAGGAGAGAGTGATTGAACACAGGCTAAGGAAGGATATTAAGATAACAGAGAACCAGTTTGGGTTCATGCCTGGACGATTGACGACAGAGGCTATTCATTTGCTTCGTCAACATGTCGAGCGTTTTCGAGAGAGGAGAAGAGATTTGCATATGATATTTATTGATTTAGAAAAAGCGTACGACAAGGTACCTAGAGAGGTATTATGGGGGACAATGATGAAGAAGGGGGTCCCCGTCAAGTACATTGATATAATCAAGGATATGTACGATGGAGTAGTGGCAAATGTCAGAACTTGCGGCGGCTTAACGGGTGATTTTCCGATTACTATTGGTTTACATCAAGCATCTGCATTAAGTCCATTCCTGTTTACCATCGTGATGAATGAGCTTACTAGAACTATCCAAGATGAGGTACCTTGGTGTATGCTATTCGCTGATGATATTGTTCTAGTAAATGAGACGAAAGCAGGGGTTAATGCCAAATTGGAATTATGGAGGCAAACATTGGAATCTCGGGGATTCAGATTGAGCAGGTCCAAGACAGCATATATGCACTGCAAATTTAGTAGCCAGAGAAGTCAAAACCATATCGGTATAACATTGGAAGGGCAAGAGATATCACCGAGCGACCAGTTTAGATATCTAGGTTCCATCATCCAAAAGAATGGGGAGATCGATAGTGATGTTAATCAAAGGATCCAAGCTGATTGGTTGAAATGGAGGAGTGCAACAGGGATTTTGCGTGATTGTAACTTTCCGTTAAAATTGAAAGGAAAGTTTTATCGGAGCGCTATTTGGCCTGCCTTATTATATGGTACAGAATGTTGGGCTCCTAAGAAGCATCATACACAGAAGATGCACGTAGCGGAGATGCGCATGCTTTGTTGGATGTGCGGTAACACTAGAAAAGATAAGGTGCGAAATGAGGATATTCGTGCAAAAGTTGGTGTAGCACCTGTGGAGGAGAAGATGCGGGAAAACTGGCTAAGATGGTTTGGTCATGTGCGACGCAGACCTATGGAAGCACCGGTTCGACGAATAGATACTCTCGATATGGGCAATGGAAAAAGGGCAAAAGGGAGACCGAAGAAAACATGGATGGAGGTGATACGAAACGATATGGTTGCCAAAGGACTTAATGAAAGTATATTGTTCGATAGAAGTGAGTGGAGACAGAGGATTCATGTGCTGGACCCGGCGTGATTCTCAAGTTGGTTCATGTAGCCTACCCCATATGCTTGGGATAAAAGGCTTAGTTGTTGTTGTTGTATTATAATTCTAGAATTCTCATTTTTCTTAAGATTTTCGTATTTTAAATCTTTCGAGACCGAATGCACCTTGCGGAGGTCTGCATCTCACACTACTAAGCCCAGGGACGTGCGATAATCCGCACCATCCCAGTCGGGTTCCCCAAAATGGGTTGTAGCGGCGCTTTGCAAAGATTTGTTTAAAAATACTAAATCTTGTAAAAAAATGGTTTTATTAGTAAAGGGTATTTATATGTAAAGTTTCATTTCCAGTATTCTATGTTCCCAAAAAGTACTGTGCTATATTTCATATGAGTGTTGTGAGGAGGTAGGTCATTACCTCATGATCTAACTTAAAGGTATAGCAAGTTTGTGATGTTTTAATGTCGAAATAAAACTACATGGTATTTTAGTGAAAAGGTACGGTAAAAGTTATAAATTGAAATAGATTATCATGAAACTTGTTCAACATATTTATTAATGTTTAATGGTCAACATGTAAGAGTTTTGTGTGATTGTATTTAAGAAAATGTTGGATTTTGAGAAAGAACCGAATCGAAAATCGGATTTGTTCCGATTCCGTCAGGTTTTAGAATCTCGTATTTTTAGAAAAAGAATAGAGATGTGGGAGGGGACTTACAGGTTTAGATATTAGAAGAGAGGAAGAGGAAACGGAAGGAGGCACCGGTGCGTCGTTTCGTCGCCGGGAGCTCCTACGGTCGTCGTCGGAATAACGCCGAAGCTTTCGCCTTTTTGCTTGCTTAAATTGCACACAAATTCTCTATAGTTTTCTTGAGAGTTTTTATCAAAATTTTGGAGTGAGGGGTGTGTGTCTAGGGGTTGTATTTATAGGGTAAGGCTAGGGTTAGGGTAGGTGAAAAGGGTGAAATGAAAATGTGATAAAATGTATTAAAAGTGGAGTAATTAGGGTTTTAAAAGAGTTCTTATACTTGTATATGGATTTAAACTATGCAAGTGTGCAGGGGAGTCCAAGAGCTACAACTTCCATGTTGATGACTCGTCGGTCCGGCTGAGTTCGGCCGGCGGCGGCGGCCAGAGTCGGCCGGTACGCCGGCTGATTCGGCTGATTCCGGCCGAGTCAGGTGGCCGAAGTGCTCGCCGTCGGTTCACTATCCCTCTGGTACAGTTAGGTTTTCATGTGTAGTGGGGATTTTATGAGTTATGCACGTATAAACCCTTGGTATTCTAAAAATTCAAAATAAAATAATATTAAAAATAATGTGGGGAGTGGGATTTGAACTTTGGTGGCTTGGTTCAGCAGTGCAAGGTCTTACCAATAAGCTACAAGCTACTTCTTGCTATTAATTAGCAAAACAAATATTTATCTTGTGCTCAGGCAAAAATACCCCTTTCTGTAATTTTGAAAAAATTGTACAGAAAGTTTGGGGTTGTTATAACTTAAAATTGGATCGAGCTTCCTTTGCGAGATCTTCATGCCGAAGATGATCTACCCGAGCCTCTTCTAATCCATGCTACCTCTTTACTAAACTCACTTTAGTGAAGAAAACACACTACACCTAAGTGCTAATCAAGTGTAGAATAGTGAAGTAGGGGTTCTAAGCTCACTAGGTTTCTCACAAGCCCTAGGTTTCACAACTCCTGTGAGTATTAGGACTTGGAGGTGGAGGTTAAGGAACATGGAAAAATCTATAGAGCTTGAAGAAGATGAGCCCAAGAGAAAATAAATCATCAAGTGAAAAATGGCTTAATCTCACTCTCACTTATTGAACCATCTAATAAATTATCAAAAAAAATTAGAACTATGCTCCAATAGCAAGTCAAGACCAATATAAAAATAAGCAAAGCCATGCTTCACCCATGCTCCTCATTTTCCACCTCATTTTCTATTTTCCAAAAAATAGAAAATGCAACCATGCTACATTATATATATATATATATATATATATATATTAATATTAATATATATTAAGTAGATAATTAGTGAGCAATAATATTAGTTAATATATAATTATATCAAATATAAATATATATCATATTATTAAATCAACATTTGATTCAATAATCCGGTAATATCATATATAACCTACTAATATCATTTATCTGTATATCACATTATCAAATAAACACTTGATTCAATAATCCGGTCATATCACATATAACCTAATCGATATTAGATTACCGCCAGATTAGAATACGGTATCACATACACGTATTTAATCAGGCCCCCGCACATATCAGCATATGTGCCCTACTTCGTTTCGCTTGAACTAGGAAACCTCTGTGTGGGACTCTAAAGACCCGTCAATACGCCAGCAGTAGGTGATGATCACATCAGTTACCCACAAGCCGTCAGCGGTACTAGCTAGACGTAACGGCTACCCAAGTATTGATTGATTAGAAGATCAACAAGCAAGCTTGTCCAAAATCTCATGAAGACTATAAGTAACACTTACTGTACAGTCCGGTCTCTTCGTCTGATATGTCGCATATAGAGTCTGGGGGTGGAATCGTCAAACCCCAATAACTTGATAAGTCATGCCGATGTGTGGCCTATAACGGTACGAGAAACTACTGATAAATCTTACTAGTAAATCTCATCAACAGCCCTGGTTAGGGGCTTCCTGTTATAGCCAATCGAGTATAGCGCAACATCAACTCCCTATACCGGAAGAGACGAAACCCATCCTATCGTTCATTGCCTCCATGTGACTTGGGACTATACCAAAATCCACCTGTTTGGACGACTCATTTAAGCCGTGGTAGGGAGGAAATCAAAGCACACTGGGAACCACACAAGACTCTATGACGATCTCGGGTCTAGAGACTAACCTGTACCAGTGTCACCAGAGAACTGCTATCTAACGATAGGTACAGTACCATCTAGGAGTTCTCAGCGAGTCCTTTTGGGTGTTCCCATTCTCTAGTGAGCACCTGTGTACAATCTTTGATGTTAAATACCAATGGATATGGGATCGACCATTGCCTCCTACAGGGTCAAGAAACGTACACACTAGTCTACTCTAGAATATCGATGCCCTGTCTCGATATTCCCTCGACTAGGAACAATTGAAGGATGTGCTTGTGGACTACCCAGGTCCCAGTAGTATGTCTGCATCATAGTCCTGGTAGTCAAGACAACATCCTAAGGGCTTTATCAACATGTATATGAGAGACAGTATAATAATACCAGTGAACATGTTAAGATAAAGGCAACCAGATAGCATACTATCATGTCGAACAAGAAAGTCCTCTATATATATGTCCAAGCATCCACTATATCATACAATAATGGCCTCTAGGACATACATATTCCTAACATGGGTCACCATGCATCGCGCTCGCGTCACGCACCGTGTCTAGCATTGCATCGTCTCGTATGTCGAGACGGGTCCCGCACGTGACGTCGCTTCTATATCAGCGACCGTAGGCAAGTGAAAATATTCACTTTTTTTATGCTATTATAAACATTAGCCAAACATATTTACAATAGAGAATAATAGAGGAAATATGCCATAGGAGGGAATTTCCTCCTATGGCGTCGAAAAAATACATCCTCACTCATTTTTTCCGACGATCGGCACCCATCATCTTCATCGTTATCATCTAAGATGTGGGTACACCAAATTTCATGTGATTCTATAATTTTTTCACCGTTGATTTTGTGGGTTCAAAATTAACGGTTTACCGACAACATAACTTTTCATTTTGCTAAATCAACGGTGAAAAAGTTGTAGAATCACATGAAATTTGGTGTACCCACATATTAGATGATAATGATGAAGATGATGGATACCGATCGTCGAAAAAAATGAGAGAGGATGTAATTTTTCGACGCCATAAGAGGAAATTCCCTCCTATGGCCTCTTTCCTCCATTATTCTCCTTACAATAACTAGATATACATAAATATAATTAGATCGTAAACTATTACTGAATTGTGTAGCGTACCATATCGCCATCTTATGGAATGGAGCCCGACTAGGGCTTATTACTATGTTAGTATCACGTAGAGGTTATATGGTTAATATCTAAATTCGTTTGGATAAAGCAAACATGTATTTCGATCGATAACCGAATGTTTGCCCAAGTTGTTCGATAAGAACCTTAAGCCAGAATCTAATTAAAATCGGTAGAACTTGTGTTTGTTGAACCCGTTTAATATTTTACTATTCATAGATGTACTGCAGAAATTTGGTTGCAAATTAATATCATTTCCTCCATAATATGTTACCCCTGATAACTATTGTGAAATCAGAATTTTCCCGAACATGCTAGAACGTTTAATTCATAATAAATCGTACAAAAATTGGATCATACCGTTCTTAGGCTCTCTGCGAAGAGGACTGTATAGTCTAAAAAACTACGGCGACTCTTACTGAATATCGTGTCTTTTAGATAGCGGATGTACATCCCTACATGAAACTGAAAATATATGGAATCCTATATCTTCGCGTATATAATTTAGTTAGCTAACATATGGTTCTGGTCTCGTTCAGTTTCACTGTCCTTTGGTATTTTGTTTATAATTTAGATTGTCGACGTGTTCTGCAGTTTCTGCAGTAACATTTTTTTTACACATTCACACTAAACATGAAATATCTCCTAGTATAGAAACGCTATCATGGATCTTCTTGATGCGTCGGAAACCTAATAGATAGAACTAGGTTTTATTCACTGAGGTAACATCTGAATCTAAACACAATCCCTAATAAACCGTGTGTGAAGTTGAACTTTCAGTTCTGAAACTGGAATTTCAGCCACTGATCGCTGATTTAAAACGATGATAAATCGTTAACCTGAATTTCTATTGACATGAAATTAATTTTACTGCTTATATAATCAAGTATACTCCGTACGCCTTTTATATTGTTTTGATCGATTCTATACGTGTGATTTATGGTGAATTATGTAAGTCATATGGCGTTGGCTGTCATAATTTAGTGAGCATTTGTTTAATGCATTTCTACCTTATTCTGTGTTGCTTTATACCCAGTGCAAAATGATCGTTTACATTGAGACCTAGCGACTGACTTGCATATTCGAACATGAGTGGTATTGGATTAGTTGTATCAAGCACGCCAGTGATAAGTGATTGATTAGTGAAAGTGAACAATACAGTGAAAATGAGTAAGACCGTGATTTGGCGCGTGCTAGTATACAATTAATCCTATAGTTATAGTTAGTGAGACCTGGGGAATGGGGAAATCAAGGTGGAATTGAACTCGAATTTAGCGAGGTATGGTGACTTCGAGGATGATCATTTAATATTAATGACACACACACACACACACATTAAGTCGTGGGTCCAGCGACACGGCTGCAGGGTTATGTCCCGGGCAACAATGTACCGTAGTCTCGGTCATGCACGAGACCCTTATTAAACACGAGCATCCTTTCCACCAATTGATTTCATTGACTTAGTGACTGATAAGTAGTGACACCCGCATTGCCTGGTTTACTGACAAGATACATATATCGTGTTGTTCATATTCAAATGATATTCATTATTCTCATGTTTTTGTATTCTGTTGCACTTTTCATATTTAATAACATTGTACACACATTATATATTTATGTGTCGCCCTTACGACCTGAGTGTGCATACTCAGAGGACGAAGTAGACCCAGCACAGGAGCAGGACCTGAGGTTTAGACCGTGACATCAGCGCTATCCCTTTCTTGCTATAAGAATATTGTTATTTCGTCAGTTAGTTATTTCTTCCATATAAATAAATGTATCTTGAACTCTTTTATTTTGATATAATAAAATCATGAGCTGCGATTTCCTTTACTCTAGTACTGTTTACTGACTACCATGTAATGCTAGAAGCCGAAGTGTGACTACGACGGGATTATTCCCTGGCCGTAAGAGCATGGCTGGCCTAGTCATCCCTTGCATTCTGTATCTTGGGAAGCAGAGCGTGACATGGTTTTATTGGTATCAAATTACAGAGACGTCTTTTAAGTGAATTGGCACTACAGGAGCTTGAGAACTCCGTAGTCAAGTGTGCTCGGGCCAGGGAAGTCTTGGGATGGGTGACTTCCTCGGAAGTGGCCCCTGGTCGGGTTCGGTTCGATTTAAAGGGAAAAACCGTGTGGTTTCGGCCAGAGAGAACAATACCACCTGTACTGGGGCGTGGGGCATTACATTTATGGTGGCTCATGCAGGTCTCTCGGTAGTAGGTCTGTGGTTCAAGGACGAACCATTGTTTAAAAGTGGGGAGAATGTCGGGATCCAGTTCTTGCTCACGGATCAAAGTGCCACACGGAACAAAGTGCCACGCCAATTGTCATGTCAACGGGGCGGGGGCACCTCTTGAATCCGTAGGGGCCACCTCTTGAGTCCGTGGGGAATCTTCGGAACACATTCAGATACACAGCCTGTGTATCTAAAACTATAAAGTCCACAAGGAATATAAATTCCCCGATTTTGGCTCTTGAAAGAAAAGAAAATTTTTGCACGATTGTAAGCCAAAAATATGTTTGGGGGAGTGTTTCGCTGTCATTAACTTTTGTCCCCTTTACTAATCATTGAGAACTTTTCCTCCCAACTCTACAAGTTTTGAGTTTAAAGGATGACATCAGTGAGGACACTGTTGCAAATAGGTTTGGGGGGAAGGTTTGTGCTTATTCACGTATCATTTTGCATTATGCTAAATAAAATCACTAAAAATTTTAAATTTTTTCTTTTGAAAATAAAAATTAGAAAGTGAAAAATACATATGAATGATAGGAAGAGATTTAAGAAATGCAAGAAAAATTAGATATTTTAAAACGAATCTAGTAATAGGTAGTCATGAGCTGTTGTCCCAAGGATTAGTAAGATGAAGAAAATTACTAGTCTGAGGATAGAAATAAGTCTGAAAAATAATCCATATTCTTTAGTCCAAACTTCTGAACGTTGATACCCTACTATACGCACTTGCACATATCTTGAAATTTGGGATAGTAGAGAATACTTTAAAATACTTTTGTCTAAAAGTTTTAATATGAAGGAAAAAAATATAAATCAACAAAATATAAATGACACATAAAATATAAATGGTGAAGAAAAATGAATACTGGTTTTGTAATTAATTAAGGCAGTATAAAAAAAATATAGCGAGGGTGCCTTATCATCTAGTGCCTTAGACCAACTAGTTTTGGAGTCACTGCTAAGGCTTAGGTATTGCAAGACTGGGATATTTCTAATTACACCTTAAATAAGTGAGCTCATTTGGTAATCAGTTGGTTAGTACCTCAAGAAATATTAACGGACGCATGAAGAATGTGTGAGCAAATCCATCTAAAACATTCACCGACTAAAAAGTATTACGGTATATGGATACAGGGTATGATGGCTTGAATTGAATTCTCCAGGTGTGGAGATGTCTTTTACACACACGTATGGGTATATGATCGATGTTTGGAGGAGAGATAGGGAGGAAGACTAAAGACGATGTTTTATTGAGAAATGATGTGATTTCTGACATTTTTTCAAGATCATTAAGATAGGGCTCATGACAACTAAAAAACTAGTGTAGTTTGAAACTCTTATTTTCAAGTTCTTTCTTTTATATGTTTCTTATCTTTGTATATAATTTTCATCTTCTTTCTTTTATTATGGGATTTTGTGGGTGAAATCCGCTGAAACTCTTAGAAGACAACACTCCTCCTACTAGGAACACCTAGAGATTTAAAGGTTTGTTGCACGAGCTAAATGCAATTGTGTTGCCTACGAAAGTGTGTTAGTTTTTTTTTCTTTTTAATAAACAGTTTGATCGGGACGATCAAAGATAAGTTTAGGGTATTTAATTAGTCTAAAATATTACATATTTGTATGAACATTTTCCCTACTATTATTAATAAATAAAAGATGTTAATTGTAAATAAAGAACATATGTGAGTTTATTTATAAAAAGATCATTATCATATGTTTTGTCATTTATAATTAATATAATAAAGGAAAATATATACATATAATATTTAAATGAAATATTACAATTAAAATATGTAAATCATGTCAAATATTCTTAATTAATATTCTTAAGATATTATATCATATAAATGGTTGGAATAATATCTTAAAAAATACAAAATGCTACTAACACTTTGATTTGAGATATTATGCAGGTATTAGCTCAGGTCTGAAATCTATGTAGGAGATCCAAGTCAAATCGGGATATCGAAACCGAATCCGCCAAATTTTAGAAGAAAATCGAGAAATCTAGTAACGGCAGAGACTAAAGACAATATTTTCAGAATCTATATATCAAGAGTATCTCCAAATATCGAGACAAAAAACCAGAAAATATCCCAAGTCCCAATCCCACTAGAAGGCAATGGATCCGCGGTTAAACAGGGGTATGGGCGGCGGAACCGCGGTCAGATCTGGGCCATTGGATCTGGGATTTTGAGGGCATGATTGTACTTACACCTATTCTAATATGGAATCTAGGGTTTGTACTTTCAGGGGCTATATAAATGACCGAGAGCTGTGCAATCCAATAATCCAGTAATCCAATAATCTAATTATCTATTCATCTACCTCCATTAAGAGAGATCTAGAGCGAAACTAGGGTTCTTGTAATCTACTTTTGAAGGAGAAAAATTGTAATGCAATAGTTGATTAATAAACATAGTTTTTGTTTTAATTTTTTTTGCATTTACTTTTCCGTATTTACTTTTCGCTTTACTTTTCTGCACTTTTAATTATGGTTTCATTCATTTTCAACCTTTCTTTTAAATTATTGCTAACCATGAGTGAGTAATTTCTTATTTGCTAGGGTTTGTAGGATAGGGTAGAATAATGGATGAAATATCTTTTAATTTCTTTTGATAATTTAATGTTTATAAACTTTAGTAAAATAAATGTTAACCCTGTTATCGGCCGCGCTATCAATTTATTGATAGTCACGACCACGATTTGAGATTAGTTAAACACTTTTTTTGTTAAGGGCTTGAGCCTAATAGAGATCAATGGAAGGACAAGGGGCACTAGTGGGAAACCCTAGTTCCCTCCAAGAACCCCTAATCCACATTCATCACTATCTCTATAGTTTTAAACTATTAAAAAATAAAAAGAGACATTTCCAAATATTCATCAATTAACTACTAATTCCTATAAACCCTACATGCCTTTCTATTATATAAAATTTTATATCCATCTTAGTTTAAAACTACAACAATCCATCCTCTTTTTTATCAAATCGTCTAAAGCAAGAAAAAAATTCATGTTTCCCTATGGACGACCCATACTCATCGCGGCTAGCTGTTTGTAATACCGTCTTGATTGTGGTTATTTACAAAACATACAAAAACACCATTTGCACGATCAATCAGGCTTCACATCATCGCCTTCCAAATACACATAAAAATCTTTGCAATATAAGTGATCCTCCATTCTGGCTTTCAGATACTCCAATTGCCTCCATTGAAGTTAATCATACGGCTTATGCTATTATACATCTCTCACATACAACAAAAGGGACCAAAATCCCTTTAAAGTGATTCCACAAATTTTGTGGGCACTGTAGCTCTGATACCATTTTGATGGGGTAAAACAATCCCAAACCCGGATCCATATGAGAATGCGATGAATAATAATGCAGAATAATAATAAACAAAAAAGCCACATGAAAAAACACCAAGATTTAACATGGTTCGGCTCCAATTGGACATAATCAACAATATTGTAAGAGAGAGCATCCACTATCAATCAACAACAAAATCGATACAGCATCACCAAAGTACAACAACTTTGGAATTACTCATATAATGAAAAAATACAATATTATCTCACTAGCTCCAAACCCATTAACCAACTTGAAGACAACGCCTTCTCAAACAAATAGAAGGCAACAATCTTCTTCAAATTGACGTGGCATGTTGAGTTTTCAATCCAAACGAGCTCTTATGTGAAAACCCTTTAGCTTGCCCAATTTCTCCTCTCTCTTTCTCTCAAAACCTTTCCCTTGAAATGAATAATGGAATGATTAGAATTACTGAGAAAGAGAACTCTCTTGCCATATTAGCTCGAGTCTTAACTCATATCAAATGAGTCCTAGCCAAATGACTCAAGTTTGATCTTTAACGCCAAATCAATAAATAGACCCAAATTGGTTGACTCCACTCATGGATATGGACCCAAACCCAAACAGAAAGATCCCCACTTTTCCATTAAATTATAAGTTTGAAGAAGCCACCAAATCTTTATTCATATTGATGTATCCGAATAAAAAATATAAAATTGGGAGATATCAGAAAAGATAACAGAGGAGATTGGTTTTGGAAGATTGAGATGAGGAGCATGACACATGAAATGGGAGACTGACATATTGGGAAATTGAGATTGAGAATAATAGCAGTAAATGGATATAGGAAGATAAAAACTGAGAAAAATAACATAGTAACGAGTTGATGGGAGAAGGAGAAAGGAGACTTGAGATAAATAAAAATAGCAAGAGTTCTCTATTATGATAAATCAAACAAAAAAATACGTTGATTTATGTGCAATGCATGTAATTAAATTGCTCGCTATTATTATTTTACAAGTGAGAGGTACGTAGTCTTCTTATCTATTCAGATAAATCAAACAAAAAATACCGTTGATTTATGTGCAATGCAAGTAATTAAATTGCTCGCTATTATTATTTTACAAGTGAGAGGCACGTAATTAAATTGCCATATCAGCACCATTTTACAAACGTGCTGCACGTAGTTAAATTAATAAAGAAATTTTTCATAAAAATTACTATAATTACGTAATTAAATGACACGTCGTTAATATTTTACAAGTACGTTACATGCAGTTAAATTAATAAAATTTTTATAATTACATGCAAGACATGCTCCAAAAAAGCAAGTTTTAGATTGAGCTGCAAAGGGCAGAGGAAGAAGACTCATGCCTAATGGGCTAATTTTGTATTCTACCCTGCAGTGCCACACCAGCGCCCGAGTAGATGTGAATCCGTTTCCATTCCTGATGATACTCGATATCGGTGACTCCCCAAATGCTGACACGTTGCAGATGACGTGTCCCGGAACCTACAAGAGAGGATCAAGAACTCCAGTTGGGATCACACCTCGGGCCTCCGGCCCGAGGAGTCTCCCGACCTTCGGTGGCCTTCCAGACCACCCCCAGCTCGCCCCTGAGCTATCACAGAACCAGGATGCCTCGGCCTTCCGCTCGTGCCCGAGCCTCCCGCCGAGCTCATCTTCCTCGGTCTCACCGACCGACCCACAGTGCTGATCACAGGCGCCTCCACCACGGCTCCGCGAATCTCGCCATGCGCGAGATATCCGCCGCCTATGATCCCGCGTTCCACGCCATTACGATCCCCCATTAGCGAGCATGTCTTGTCATTAATGTGGGATCTCTCCTATCACGCGGGCGTGATGCCAGGGGCGTAACGGCCGGCGTGAATCTCGCGCCCGCCTGCCCATTGCTGCCGCTATATAAACCCGTCTCTCAGACGATCCAGGTAAGCCAATTTTATTCCAATAGGCCGTTACTCTGCCAAAATATCCCGTCTAACTTGATCGTCGGAGGGTCCTCGGTGGCACAACCACCCCGGGATTTCTTTGCAGGTAGCTCGGCCTCAACCACACAAAGCCCATTGAGATCCACACGCTCCAGGAGTCAACCCTCCAACTCAATCTCAGCCGTCCATCAGCGCTCGCAGCAGATCAACGGAAGATAACATCTGAAGGAGATCTGGAGATCCATCAGTTGGCACCGTCTTTGGGAACATCTAGTTCCACTCAAACAAAAGTTCATCTTCCGATCTCGACTTCATGGCAAGCGGTCACCGCGACGATCCAAGCACCAGCCGTCGTCCTCCCAGAAGCGGCGATGAGGGAGAATCCCTCCTCCCCTGAACGCCATTCACGCCCTATCCGCACGGATAAATCACCTCACGTCCGTCGTGGATGCACTCGTCCCTGTCCAAACGGTCGGGCAAGCTCCCTAGGTCGCCGCTCCCCCACCTCGGGACCGGGACCCCCACAGAGAGAGAGAAGACTCCGCCCGTGTTGGAACGACCGATCAACGACTCGCTGTCTCCGGCAGCCGCAGGTTCCCCGGGACGACATATTCAATGACCCGGTAGGTGCCTCACAGCCTAACTCCGAGGTCTTATGCCAGAGCGCCTCGCCCCGAGCCCCATCGCGCCCCTGTCCCTCCCGGGAAGGTGTCGGTCAACTCGCCTGCGCCCAGGCATGACCGGCACCCCCTCCCTCGACGGGGTCGGGCGCACGGGACTCGTCACGGTAGCTCGAAGACGACCTCGCCATGGGAGCTGAGGAACCTCATCGAACGGAATCGGGGCCGTGGCCAGGAAGAGGTCTCCGGCAGCAGATGCCAAAAATCAGAATATGCCGAATCATCAGGGTACTACGGCCGACTCGACGCCCTCAAAAAGAGGATCGAAGGTATGCATCGGGAAGGTCGTCATTCAAGCGACGGGGCTAAAAATGTCGCCGACTCGCTCATGAAGCCCTTCAAAGAAGAGCTACTCGCCGTCCACGTCTCCTCCCGGAATAAGCCCCTGAAGGTCTCACTCTTCGATGGGAAGTCCGATCCGAAGGACCATTTTGACGCGTTCACAGCCGGGATGAATTTCCAGGACTGTTCCGACGCCGCTCAATGCCGTGTCTTCCCCGCCACTCTCATCCGTTCTGGGCGAGACTGGTTCCGAGGACTCGCACCGCGATCAATCTCCACCTTCGATGTGCTGGCCACCCAATTCCTCGGCCACTTCGTCGGGGACAGACGGCAGAAGCGGACCGTCGACCATCTCTTCATAATAAAGAGCGGGGACAAAGAAACCTTTACAGGGTACATCACCTGCTTCTACAACGCCCTCCTCGAGATCCCAGAACACCAGGACGGGACGGTCATTACGGCACTTAGGTCGGGTCTTAGGCACAAGGAGTGGTTACGCTCCTTTCCATCAGCGCAACCTAAGACCATGGCCGAGGTAAAGGCCTGGACCGAACGTGAGATCCAGCTCGAATCCGAGGTGAACGCCAATCTTCCCTTGACAGAACAAGCTGATCACAAGAAAAGGGCCCGGGAAGAGAAAAAGAAGATTGAGTGGCCGAAGCCATACTCCCCAAAGTTTCAGGAGTACACCCCACTCAACGTCTCCCAGACAGTACTGCTGGAGGAGGCTAAGGGCGAGAGGTTCTTTACCGACGAGGATCTCCACGGTATATCCCTGCCTCATAACGACCCGCTGGTGATCACAGCTCGAGTCCACCGCTACAAGGTGCAGAGGATACTGATCGACTCTGGCAGCTCGGCGGACATTCTCTTCTATGACTGATTCCTGTTTATGGAACTCACCCAGTCGGACCTAAGGCCGACCACCCTCGTCCTATCAGGGTTCACTAACCACTCCATCCCGGCGGTAGGAGTAATCACTCTCCAATTTAACATTGGGTAGGCCGGCCGTACGTGCATCGTGCCTGTAGAATTCATCGTGGAGAGAATTTCGTCGGCCTACAACATCCTCCTCGGCCGCCCTACACTGAACTCCTTCAGGGCCCAGATATCGACCTTCCACCTGGCGATGAAATTCCCTCTCGACCAAGACGAGATAGGTCGGGCCTACGGAGACCAACGGACTGGAAAGGTTTTCTTCACCGCAACGTCTTCATCTAAGAAGCCGAACAACGATGTTGAGGGCGAGGGTGATATCAGGGGTTCTCTACACACTCGAGACGAGCAAAAAGAGGTCCGAGGGACCCCGGTGGAGCCACTGACAGAGGTCCCCCTCGTTGAAGGGCACGACGAACGAACCGTTCAGATCGGGTCGTTTCTGACAGGGACTCAGCGAGATGACCTGGTTCACTTCCTCAGAAACAACTTTGACGTGTTCGCCTAGGCACCTGCTGACATGCCTGGGATCGACCCCAAAATCATATCTCACAAGCTCAGGGTAGATCCTACGGCCCGACCTGTCAGGCAGAAAAAGCGAAGCTTCGCCCTGATCAAGTAGAAAGCGATCGAGGACGAGGTGGATAGGATCCTCTCCGCCAACTTCATTCAGAATGTGCCTTACTCCGAATGGTTGGAAAACGTGGTCATGGTAAAAAATTCAAGCGGGAAGTGGTGCATGTGCGTCGACTTCACCGACCTCAACAAGGCCTGCCCGAAAGACAACTATCCCCTCCCTCGGATAGATCGGCTCATCGACAGCTCGGCAGGACACGAACTACTTAGCTTCATGGATGCCTTCTCCGGATACAAACAGATCCGTATGAATTCGGCAGACGAGAATCTCACCGCATTCACAATGGACCGGGTGGTATACTGCTACAAGGTGATGCCTTTCGGCCTCAAAAACGCCGGAGCTATGTACCAACGCTTGGTCAATCGTATGTTCAAACCGCAGATCAGCAGGAACATGGAAGTTTATGTCGACGACATACTCATCAAGTCGGTCTCATCGGTCGACCACACCAAGGATCTGGGAGAGGCCTTCGACGTCCTTCGCAAGATCAAGATGAAGTTGAAACCCGCCAAGTGCGCATTTGGGGTCACTGGCTGAAAGTTCCTCGGTTTCATGGTCACCCACCGTGGGATCGAAGCTAACCCGGAGAAAATCAACGCCATCCTCAACATAGCCGCGCCCAAGACTAACGTCGAGATCATGCGGCTGACAGGGCGGGTGGCCGCTCTGAGCCATTTCATGTCAAGGTCTGGGGAGAAGTGCCTCCCATTCTTCAAGGCTCTAAGGAAGATTCCAAGGTTGGAGTGGTCGGAGGAGTGCCAGACCGCCTTTGACCAATTAAAAAGGCACCTTGCGACTCTACCGCTGCTCACCTGACCTGTTGAAGGGGACGAGCTTTCGCTATGTCTTGCGATATCCGACCAAGCTGCAGGCTCAGTGCTCGTCCGAGAGGTCGACGGTGTCCAGAAGCCAGTATACTATGTGAGCTACATCTTCAAGGACACAGAAACGAGGTACCCAGCCATGGAGAAGATCGTCTTGGCACTCAACATGTCCTCAAGGAAACTACGGCACTATTTCCAGGCGCACACCATCCTCATTCTTACCGAGCGCCCTTTGTGGGCTATCCTCGCCTCCTCCGAATCCTCTGGCCGCTTAGAGAAGTGGAGGTAGGAGTTGTCCCAGTTCGACATAAAATACCGTCCGAGGCAGGCCATCAAAGAACAAGCTCTGCCCGATTTTATCGTCGAGTGCACCATCCCCAGCAAATGGCCAGAGTCAACGCCGGCCCCTGCAGCTCAACCCTCAGTCGAAGGGAAGCCCGACTTCGTCCCTAATTGGATCCTTTACGTCGACGGGTCCTCGACCGAGGAAGGCTATGGTGCCGGCCTCATCATTCGGGCCCGAACGAGGTAGAAATAAAGTACTCTCTGAAGCTCGGGTTCAAGGCATCAAATAACGCGGCGGAATACGAGGCCTTGCTGGCCGGACTGCGCATAGCTTCCGGACCGGGGCTGAAAACGATTCGGATCCGCAGCGACTCCGCCCTAGTCGTTGTCCAAGTGACGGGCCGATTCGAGGCACGGGAGCCTCTGATGGTGAAGTATCTGGCCGAGGTAAGAAGACTGCAAAATGACTTCGACGAAGTCCAGGTGGAGCAGATCCCTAGACAGCTCAACACCTAAGCCGAGGCCTTGAGTAAGCTGGCTTCATCCTATACGGCCAACAACAAGAGGAACATCCTCTTCGAGGTCTTGCCACGGCCCAGCATGGAAGACGGGGCAATATTACTTCAAGTGTATACGGCCCGGGAAGAAGACCGGGACTAGAGAAAGCCCCTCGTGGAATTCCTGAGGGAAGGTACGCTCCCGGAAGATCGAGGAGAATCCTGCCGTCTCCGAGCCAAAGCTCGCCATTGTTAGTTATATATATGCCCTAGAGGCCATTGTTGTAAATATGATGTCTATTATAATGGATGCTTGGATATATATAGAGAGGACTTTCTTGCTCGTCATGATAATATGCTATTTGGTTTCACTTTGTCTTAACATGTTGATTTGTATTAGTTTACTGTCTTACTCTCACATGTTGATAAAGCCCTTAGGATATGTACTCGACTACTGGGACTATGATGAGATCACACTAGTGGGGCCAGGGTAGTCAAAGAGTACATCCTATAATTGTTCCTAGTCGAGGGTGTGTCGAGACAGGGCATCGATACACCAGAGTAGACTAGCGTATACGCATCTTGACCCATATGATGGGCGATGGATGATCCCATATCCATTGGTGTTTGACATCAAAGATGGTGTACGGGTGCTCAGTGGAGACTGGGTACACTGAACGGACTCGACGAGAACTCCCAGATGGTGATATACCACACATCAGATGGCAGTTCTCCGGTGACACTGGTACAGGTTAGTCTGTAGACCCGAGATCGTCATAGAGTCTTGTGTGATTCCCACTGTGCTTTGATTTCCACCTTACCACGTCCAAGAGGGCGTGCAAAATGGTGGCTTTTGGGTACAGTCCTGAATCACATGGAGGCAATGAGCGATAGGACGGGTTTCGTCTCTCCCGGTATAGGGAGTTGATGTTGTGCAGTGTTCGATTGGCTGTAACTGGAAGTCCCTGGCCAGGGCTGATATGGAGTGCTGCTGGTAAGAGTTATCAGTAGTTTCTCGACCTGTTATAGGCCTTATATCGACACGACTTATCGGTTACTGGGGTCTGACGTATACCACCCCTAGACTAGATATGCAACATATCAGACGAAGAGACCGGACTGTATGGGGGTGTTACTGATTGGATTCACAGGAGAATGTACAGGCTTGCTTGTTGATCTTCTGATCGCTCAATACCTCGGTGGCTATTACGTTTAGCTGACCGGTTGCAGCTTATGGGTGTTTAATATGATCATCACCTACTACCGGAGTATTGACGATTCTTTAGAGTCCTACACAGAGGTTTCCTGGCTCAGGCAAAATGGAGTAGGAGCACATATGTGATATGTGCGGGACCGAGAATAATACAATATGAGATACCGTATTCTATTCTCGCGATATGAGATATCGGCCGGGTATATGTGATATAACCGGGTCATCGGATCAAGTGTTGATTCGATGAAATGTTACATGTTATATTAGTCGGTTATATGTAATAAAGCCGGGTCATCGGATCAAGTGTTGATTCGATAATTTAATGTATAATTATATATGTGATATATTACGTTACGTTAACTAATATAAGCTCGCTTTATTGATTCATATTCTCACGGGATAATACATTGATATATATGCGATATATGTTAATTGTATTATTTTTTATTGTTACAAAATATATTGTATATGTGATATATAATATTGTAACATGTTAGGGTTACAAATTTAACAATGGTTTAGGGTTTAAACTTGGTTAGGGTTTGGATTAGGGTTAGCTTTTGCATGAAGCTTCATGAAGCTTTGACTTTGTCTTTGGCTTGATCTTTTGTGGAGATATTATGTTAACCCAATCCAAATCATTAACTCTAGTTAACTCTCTATATGGGTTAACTCCATCATGCTTAACCCAAGGTTAGATTTGTAACCACTACAATAATTCATTGTTCATCACAAAAGGAATTATCCATTCATGTCTTCTTCTTCTTCAAGCTTAAGCTTTGAGAAAGCTTGCTAGTTTTTCATTTTGTGGTGAATAAAAGTGAGAATTTGAAAACAAAAGAGAGCAATATTTCTACTCCATCATTCTCATCTAATCTAGCCAATTAGATTAGGGTGTTCACCTCTTTAGAGAGAAAGAGCTTGAGTTATAGAAACTTCGAGCTAGATCATCGGAGAAAAAGAACACTACAAGCTAGCATGGATCGTTCGAGTTGTGGAGCCTCTCATGAGTTTGGGAGATCGTGGATCGCGGCAAAGGGACTTTTACTCGGAGTTTATGAAGCGAAGGAGCGGACTACAAAGGTTGTAATCCCTCACTTTTAGTTGTAAAGATGTTTACTTGCATGTGAAACCCTAATAATCTAGTAAAGATCCCGGCTTTGGGTTGTTCGGCACGTCTAAAATTTTATTCGGGCATGGTTGATGCCTTATGAACCCTCACAAGAGTGCCTAGGAACCCTACAGTGGTATCAGAGACAAGCTAGAGTATTAGGCGACGTGTTTACGAAGTTAAAACTCCGATCGAACCCCGAAACATCGGAAAAAAAACCCTCTCTGGATAATTTTTAAAAATGTGATTTTTTCTGCATTAAAAATACCTTAAAAAATCAGCAAGGAAATTTAAGCATTACTGTGGAAAACAAGACAGTAAGTCGTACGGACCGCCGCGGAACCGCGGCAATACCTTGCTTGTGCCGCGGATTCGCGGCCGTACAGAAGACTTATTGACTCGTTTTTGCACAGTAATATTTGTAGGTGCTGGTACAATATTATGGGTATTTTTAATCTGACTCAAGTGTTGAGTTTTCTGGGGATCTTTTGGTACTCGTTGATTCGATCGGAAAGTTTAATTTCGTTCTGTATTCCGGATATTTAGAAACTGTTAAAATGTTCGAACGGATATCATTAACTCATTTTTTCCCGGCACGAAAAACTTTCAAGTATTGAATTTTTCTTAAGTTTAAATCTTTCGGAAAAATGTGCAAGTAGCGCGGTGGACCCTCTAGAAGAACAAAAATCTTAACTCGATTATGTGACCGTCTGAACTGCCTCTAAACCTTAGGGTTTGGGGCAGTACGGCATGCCACATGTGAGGCGTTGGCTTGACCCTTCTACGGCTGGACCATTGCTACTATGACATTTTCTGGGATTATTTGAACTCCGCTCAAGTGTTGAGCTATTTAGGAAATCTTGGGTATTTGATTATTCGATCGGAAAGTTTAATATTATCTATTTATCTGGAATGTGATACAATATGTGGAATTCATATAGTTAGGCATGAAATGCGAAGTATGTGATATTTCGGATTTACGATGTCTAAAGAGATTATGAATTCCAAATGTTGTAGTTTTACACTTTCTTTTCTGTGACCGTAAGCGTAGTATGTGGTGTATCGCCGGCTTCGTTACTATACATCAACGACAATCGGGATACGCATACTTACTTACGTTGATGATATGAGATATTATGTGTTGCTGTGATATGTTATATTGGATCGTCGTATTCTGAATAGCCGGGGTTTTATGTGAGATGAGGGTTTTTATTTTCATTCATGTAAAATTCAATTGTATGTAATATTCTTTTATTGGGGCACTTCTGGGATGAAGTTGATGTCACCAGTGTATATTATTTACTTTTCCGCATTAGGTAGACCCAAGGAGGAGAGCACAAGTAACCGGGTTCTGGGGTCCAGTAGGAGGCCATCTCGAGGAGTCGAGACCGGGTCTCCTAACCCTAGAACTGGCAGTGTTACTTGCCGCTCTCGTAGGGGTCTAGGGATGTGGGTTTGGCTATTCATCGCGACCGTGGAATCCGTGTTTTATACCGGCTCGTATTAAAAACACGGACATCCTAGTATATCCAATATTTCATATATGTTCTTCTGCTGCAATGTTCTGTGATGAGATCATATTACTGCCTGAGACGAATGCTTATACTATATATATATGCTGATATATAAATAATACTGCTTTCGTTTCTTCTGTGATTCTTAGGAAGCATAAGCTGATGGGATTTATTAATGAGATTAATAAAAAGAAAAGAAACCTAAAAGATGTTGTAGAATCAAAACTTTATAAAAATGGTAGCTACAGTTTTGCTTTGCATAGCGGTATATGCGATATATCCTGCACCTTATTCGATGAGTAAAGAGCCGAGATCCCTTCACCGGGAGTGACCTCTTTAGCAAAACTGGCAGATGCTACAAACTCACGATTTAGTTTTTGACGGCTTATATAGTTATTGCTTTGCACAGCGGTATATGTGATATACCCTGCACCTTATTCGATGAGGAAAGAGCTGAGATCCCTTCACCGGGAGTGACCTCTTTAGCGAAACTAGAAAAGCCTCAAAAACACTCCTTTTCAAAAATCACTTGTTTCTACAACGATATCAAGTTCATTACGCAATAGGTTTTCAGAAAAACCTGACGTAGCCCTCTGTCATTTCAGATAAGTCCTACTTAGTATTCGTGCTACGTTTGTTGACCTCCGTCAAGGCGTAGTGTGCGGTAGCTGACTAGTATTTATCTGCTTATGCATGTGATGCAGATTGGATTAGGGTAGTCGTACGGCCTTGTTGACCTCCGTCAAGGGTCGTGCGGGTGGGTCTGATTTAATCAAGAAATGACGGGTTGAACTTGACTAGCGCTCTATGATTTGTTGACCTCCGTCAAGGTCATGGGATGCTAGGGGCAAAGTATTATCGGGAATTTCAAGTGTTGAAATTTGCAATGAGATTGCATACCTCCTATGAGATAGTTGGATCCCGATACCCACTGCGAGTAAGAGTTACTCCTGGGAGAGTTTTACACAGGACAATTAGCCGATCAAGTAGGTATCTAGAAGGTGTTAACGGGGTTATGCCTCTGGGAAAACGAGGTTTACTTTAATTAGGTCTGTGCGAAAGCATGGGGAATCTCCCTCAAGTACCGACACTGGCCTGGCTGAAAGATTGGCGAACTTGTAAAGTATAATTAATCCTGGCTAATCTTACCTTTTAGGGTTTGAAGGAAGATTTGATAAAAACAGTGGGAGACATCCTGATTAGATAAGATAATAACCAATCTAATCTTGCAAGAGCATACGCTAAAGTGTTTTCTTCTCTCTCTCCAGGTATCGACCCTGTCAGGCCTTAATCAAGATAATAATATGGATGTATTGACTGAACCTGCTTATTATACTGAGCAGGGGAACGTTGGTCCCGTTCTTTCTTATAAGTGTTATAAGACTGAGCAGAGAATAGGAGAATATATGGATTCTCACGCCGCCCGGACGAAGAATAAGCATGTTGATGCATCTTCTTCTGGTGTGTTAGTTATTGAGAACTGTTTCTCAGTTCACTCTACGTCCTGGGTATTAGATACCGAATCGGGATCCCACATATGTAATATGTTACATGGGCTACGCAAAGGTAGAGAACTGGGAGAGGGTGATCATTCCGTAAGAGTAGGAAATGGTGCAAATGTTGCAGCCAAAGAAGTTGGCGAATATCACCTTGTGTTACCAAATTGTAATACATTGATTCTGAACGAATGCTATTACATTCCGACCCTGATATGCAATATTATATCAGTTTCTTTATTAAGTAAAAAAGGATTTAATTTTGTAGTACAGGATAATGTTATGAACATCTTCCTGAATCAAAAGTTGATTGGATCAGGCTCGCTAAATAATGGCATATACATTCTAAATCAAACTGCAGTACTTAATGTACAAAACACACATAAGAGGAAGAGTTCAGAAATGAACGAATCCTTCTTGTGGCATTGTAAACTTGGTCATATCAATGCGACATGGCTAGCTAAGTTACATAAGGATGGGTATTTGAATTCGTTCGAATTATCATCTTATGATACTTGCCATTCATGTCTCAAAGGGAAAATAACCAAGACTCCGTTTAGTGGACACGGAGAAAGAGTTGCAGAACTCTTAGGACTGGTACATAGTGATGTATGCGGTCCTATGTCTACGCATGCCAGGGATGGTTCTTCCTACTTCATTACATTCACTGACGATCTCTCTAGATAAGGACATGTGTTCTTGATGAAACATAAGTCTGAACCTTTTGAGAAATCCAGAGAATATAAGCATGAAGTAGAGAACCAAACGGGCAAAAGTATTAAGATCCTTCGATCTGATCGAGGAGGAGAATACTTGAGCAATGAGTTTCTGGAATATCTAAAAGAGAATGGGATTCTCTCTCAGCTTACTCCTCCTAATACACCACAGCACAACGGTGTATCGGAATGGAGGAATCGCACCCTATTAGATATGGTGCACTCGATGATGAGTACAGTTGAGTTACCTATTTCCTTCTGGGTTATGCGCTTAAGACAGTAGCATACCTGCGTAAGTCCATGTCACGCACCCCACGAACTTGCGGGGAGGCGGAATATATGAAAAACGATTATCAAAGCTTCATAACACGGACTTGAGCGCATGAATCGTATCTAAGCCGTTACTAGCAAACTACGAGAGGTTTAACTACTCGGATTCAAAGTTATACCTCATGTTACTTGTCCTTCGGGTCTTCATCGCTGTCCTCCACTCCTCGTAGGCTCCTTGGAACATCGGCACCTTAACGGCCTCCTCGAGTCAAAGACGATCCACCCGAGAGCTCCTACGCCAAGCTTGATCTCTAACTTGAGATAACTAGGTTGCTCAAAGTGCTAATCTAAGCTACCTAAGGGATATAGAATGAGGTTATGGATGTATTAGTCTAGCTAACCCTTGATCTCAACATATGAGAGGTTAGGGTTAGGGTTTCAAGAATGAGAGAGCTTGAGGAGAGAGAAGGTGAGAATGAGAATCCTTTTGGATGAATGAAGTCATTTGTGTATATATGAAACATATGATAATATCAAGTAAATAAATAACAATGAATTATCACCATGTTTCATTAATACACTAAGTGATTCATCACATGAGTCTATAAAACATTAAATGAATCATTAACTCAATGTATGAATCACTACATGACTCATTAATCCAATTAATGCATATGCCACCTTAACCCCCAAGTCACCATGCTTCTAGAAGCTTCCCGGAAAATTACGAGAACGCCCATCGAATCCGTGAAAACACGGAAAAACTTTAGACTGTATAAATCCAATAACCTGATACTAGAATCTGGCTTAAACCAAAGCCGACTAGTAAAAACTGTCCGAACATCGTACGTGCGTAAAAACACGTATGCGTCCGAACCTTTGTTGTAAAACCATACGACCTCTATATCGTTTCGCCTGGAGCAGGGAAACTCTCTATGTGGGACTCTAAAGACTCGACACTATGCTGGCAGTGGGTTTAACCACAGACCGCAAGCGGCACTAGCTGTACGTAACGGTCCCCAGGTAGATGTCGATAAGAAGGCTGCTGAGAAAACCCATCCGAAATCCTACTGCGCCTGATGTGACAATCTCCGTACAGTCCGGTCTGTTCGTCTAAGACTATCGCATATCTAGCCTAGGGGGCGGCAAGCGTCAGTCCCCAAATAGCGGTATAAGTCATGTCGGTGTGTAGCCCATTACACCTTGAGAAACTACTGGAACCCACCAGTAAATCTTGCTTGCCCTGGCCAGGGACTTTGCGTAATGGCTCTCTGACACAGTGCGATATCAACTCCCAATACCGGGAGAGACGAATCCTATCTAACCGCCACTGCCTCCAAGTGCTCGGGACTGCACCCAACTGCTACCTGTTTGCACGACTCCTTTGAGCCGTGGTAGGGTAGCAATCTAAGAACAGTAGGACACACGCAAGGCGAAGTAGCAGTGTCAAGTCTGCGGACTATGCTTTACTCATGTCACCTGGGAACTGTTAACTGACGATTGGTATAATACCAACTAACAGTTCCCCTGCGAGTCCTGTCCGGTGTACCCGTAACCTAACGAACACCTGTATACTATCTCCAGTACGACATACTGATGGCTGTAGGACAGACCATCTCCCCAACTGGGACGAGAAGCATACACACTTAGTCTACTCCGGAATATCGATGCATTATCTCGATAATCCAACGACCAGGGACCTGTATAGGATGTTGCTTACAGACTACCTAGCCCCCACTAGTGTGACTGCCATCACGACGCTGGTAATCAACCAAAGATCCTATGGGCTCTACTAATATGTATAAGTGATACGTTACAAGAAACATATGCACATATTAAAGTAGACACAAACCAAGTAGCATACTACCATTTTTAGCAAGACTGTATATACAACTGTGAATATTCCAAGCTTCCATTAAGTAGTATACATACAAATATGATACAATAATGGCCCCTAAGGTATATACACTAACAATCTCCCACTTGCACTAGGGCCATGAGCTGGCATATCGTAGACCTATCATCTCGAATAGCCTCTCGAACTACGTCTGAGGAATGGCCTTTGTGAATGGATCAGCAATGTTATTCTCCGTCTCTACTCTCTTTATCTCGATCTCCCGGCGATATACAATCTCCCTGATCAGGTGATACCGCCTTAAGATGTGTCTGGATTTCTGATGGGACCTGGGTTCCTTCGCTAAAGCTATAGCGCCGTTGTTGTCACAATACAGAGGTATTGGATCAAAACTGGTAGGAACCACCTGAAGTTCTGTGAGGAACTTCTTCATCCAGACAGCTTCTTTTGCGGCATCACAAGCAGCTGTGTACTCCGCTTCCATCGTTGAGTCAGCAACGGTCTCCTGTTTGGAACTCTTCCAACAGACCGCCCCTCCATTGAGGGTAAAGACATAACCCGACATGGACTTGGAGTCATCTTTATCACTCTGGAAGCCGGAATCGGCAAAGGCCTCAATCTGGAGGTCTTTTCCGCCATACACCAAGAACATATCTTTAGTCCTCCTTAGGTACTTGAGAATGTTCTTTACTGCTATCCAGTGATTCTCTCCTGGGTTTGCCTGATACCGGCTTACAATGCTCAATGCGTATGCTATATTTGGTCTGGTACATAACATCGCATACATTATAGAGCCTACTGCTGAAGCGTAGGGTATAATCGACATGCGATCCCTTTTCCAAATCAGTCTTGGGAGACATCTCTTTGGAAAGGGTGATTCCATGACAAGCCAGTAGGTTACCGCACTTAGAATCTTCCATACTGAATCTCTTCACTATGGTGTCTATGTACCTGGACTGCGAAAGTCCCAACATCCTTTTTGATCTATCACGATAGATCCAGATCCCCAGAATGTAGGTGGCATCACCCAGGTCTTTCATGGAAAATTTATGTTACAAAAATCTTTTGACTGACTGTAACATAGGAATATCATTTCCTATTAGGAGAATGTCATCCACGTACAAGACGAGAAATACTACAGCTCTCCCTACAATCTTACTGTATATGCATGCTTCATCTGGATTTATGATAAAGTCAAATTCTTTGACAGCATCATCAAAACAGATGTTCCAACTCCGCGATGCTTGCTTTAGTCCATAAATGGACTTAAGCAGCTTGCATACTTTATCGTTGCTCCCACTTTGAATGAATCCCTCTGGCCGATCCATATAGACGCACTCTTCTAAATTACCATTTAGAAAGGTCGTCTTTACGTCCATCTGCCAGATCTCATAATCGTGGAAGGCAGCAATAGCAAGAAGGACCCGAATGGATTTGAGCATGGCCACTGGAGAAAAGGTTTCGTCATAGTTCAAACCAAGTCTTTGACGGAAACCCTTTGCAACAAGTCTAGCCTTATAGGTTTCAACCTGTCTATCTACAGCAATCTTCTTTTTGAAGATCCATTTGCATCCTACGGGTTTTACCCCATCTGGAGCAATGTCCAAAGTCCATACTTTGTTAGTGTACATGGACTTCATTTCGGTCCGCATTGCATCCAGTCATTTTACTGAGTCATCGCTCTGAATGGCTTGCTGGAAGCTAGTAGGCTCATCATAGTCAATAGTGCAATCCTCTCTATCCCCGTCTATGAGAAGACCGTAGTATCTCTCGGACGGATGAGACTGCCTACTACTCCTACGGAGTGGCATCAGGATGTCCCTTTGTTCTGAAATCTCTGGTTCTACCATACTTTCAGTAGTAGTTTGTGGTTCTGGAATTTCTTTCAGTTCTATTTCGCTCCCACTTGTTTCCTATTCTAAAAACTGATATTCTAGAAAATGGGTATTACGAGAAACAAAAACATTTTGTTCCTCTGCGTAATAGAATAGATACCCCTTGGAGTTCTTTGGATATCCCACAAACTTACATAGTACTGATCGTGCCTCGAGTTTGTCCGCATGCTGCTTTTTAACATAAGCCGGACATCCCCAAATCTTTAGATACTGAAGATAGGGTTTCTTCCCACTCCACATCTGATATGGTGTGGTAGGAACAGTCTTGGTGGGAACTTGGTTCAAAAGATATGCAGCTGATTCTAGTGCATATCCCCAGATGATCGCGGTAACTCAGCGTTACTCATCATGGAACAAACCATATCCAATAGGGTTCGATTCCTCCTTTCCGATACACCGTTATGTTGTGGTGTGTATAGAGGAGTAAGCTGAGAGAGAATTCCATTCTCTTTTAAGTAACCTAGGAACTCGGCACTTAAGTATTCACCACCTTGATCAGATCTCAGTGTCTTTATACTCTTGCCTGTTTGTTTTCTACTTCATTTTTGTATTCTTGGAATTTCTCAAAGGCCTCGGATTTATGTTTCATTAAGAAGACATATCCATACCTAGAGAAATCATCCGTAAAAGTAATGAAGTAGGAATAACCACCTCGCGCATGTGTAGATATTGGACCGCACACGTCATTGTGTACGAGTCCCAAGAGCTCGCTTGCTCTCACTCCATGTCCAGTGAACGGAGTCTTTGTCATCTTTCCTTTGAGACAAGATTCACAAGTAGCATAAGATTGATATTCGAACGGATTCAAATATCCTTCTCTATGTAACTTAGTTAACCTTCTCTCATTGATGTGACCTAGTCTACAATACCATAAGAAAGCCTGATTTATTTCTGGAGACTTTCTTTTAAGTGCGTTCTGGACATTGAAAACCTGAGCTTGACTTAATACGTATATACCGTTATCTAATGTACCGGACCCAATCAGAACTTGATTTAGGTGGATGTTAACTACATCGCTTACGAATGCAAAATCATATCCCTCTCTCGAAAGTGAGGATACTGATATGATATTACAAGTCATGCTAGGTACATATAAACAGTTACGTAAAATCAATATATGCCCACTTGTCAAACCTAGGCGATATTCTCCCACGGATTCAGCGTTCACTGTCATTCTGTTTGCAATTCTGAGAGACCAATCACCTACCTTTATAACTCTACTGTTTTTCAAAGCATGTAATGAATTACAGATATGAGATCCTACTCCGGTATCTAGTACCCAGAAAGTAGAGTTAATTGACATACAGTTCTCAATTACAAACACATTTGAGGCCGAAGCCACAACATGCTTCGTATCCTGGCTACTGGCTTCCAAAGCCCTGCAATCTTTGTGCCAATGCCCAATCCCATAACAATAGGAACGTCCCTCTTTTACTATATCCAGTCCCGAAACTTTTGCCCTTCTCTTTCCTTCTACTTCTCTGGTTTCCTTCAGGGTAGAAGGTAGAGATTGTAGAATCAAGTCAGTATCTGACTCGTTCTTCAACGTGGTCTGCAGCTCCTTGAGCTGATCAATACAGCTAGTCATTGTAAGGACGTTGTCCCCTACAGATGACCCGACGGCCAACCTCGCTTGAATTGATTCGGTCGAGGTCTCATATCTAGTGATATGAGATTGCTCTCCATATAAATCTTTGTTATGGAGAAAGATGGAAACTGAGTCCATCTTCTCGTGCTGCTTCTGGTATACACCATCAACTGAAGCTAACACGAGGCACTTGGCTTTTGCTATATCTTTTTCCCTTGTCTGGCGGATATTTATATCCCTGACAGTGGAAGATGGACCTGGGACGGCGGGATCTTGAGTAGTAATAGGGTGGTCCATCTTGTCATAGGCAATGGACATCTGGACAGACCTTTTCCAGTCATATAAGTCAGATTCAGTCAATTTGTTATCTAGATGTAACCTATGTGTGGTCACAAGGTCGCTGCAATGAGAGAGAGAGAAGAAAACATTTTAGCATGATACTTTTGCAAGTTTAGAGTGGTTTTTAATTTATCTAAATAGGATGACTCCCACTGTTTCTCGAATCCCACTTCAAACCATAAAAGAAAAATTAGCTAGGGCTATTCTCACCGTACAATTCTTGCTTAACCGTTCAGCCAGGTCAGTGTATATACTTTGAGGGAGGTTTTCCAACGCTTTCGCGAAGTTCCTTAATTAAATAACCACTTTTCTCTGGGGGCATAGCCCCGCTGACACCTTTCTAGGCACCTACTTGGTTTATAGCATTGATCGTTAACTGACGAATCTCCTGATAAGTAGCTTGTACTCACAGTAGGATCGGGATCCAAAATATCATCGTATGATAATGTTAAAGGAATCCTACCAACATTCATCAAACTCCAAAATGGTATGCAACACTAACAAATTTCAGTTTCTTTAGAAACTCCCGATATAGATTTTTGCCCCATACTCTTATGACTTTGACTAAGGGCCAAATATGCCATAAGTCACATGTCAAGTTCTACCCGTCATTATCCAGGTTAATTTGAACCCACCCGTATATACTCTTGACTAAGGGCCAAGAAAAGTAATACGACTGTCCCAAACCAACGCATCTATCTATGCAACAAATGAATACCCCAGCAGCTACCAAACACTTTGTTTTGACTAAGGGCCAAATATACATAGCTTGAATACTACTGAATACCCAAATGAAATGACGGAGGGCTACGAATGGTTTTGGCAAAACCGTGAACGTAGTGAACTTGATATAATCGAAGGAACCTGATACTTTTAAAAGGAGTGGTTAAAGCTCCGTAATTTAAAAATTCTGATCTTTTAAAATAACCGAGTGGTTTCTTTTAAATTTGTTCCAACGATTAAACTATGGTTTATTTTCTTTGCATTATAATAATGCGTCCCATGATTTATCCTATCATTGCAGAAAACAACAAAAATACCACGTCCTCTTATGCCATCTGCATTCGCCACTGGGTCCCGTCATCACCCGTTAGGTTACTTAACTAACGACAGAGCGGGGGCTGGGCTAGCACGGGTGTAAAATATAAGTGACGTCTAATAGCTATCATATATAGATATTGTACATTCGTCAGACGCAATAATAAGCATTCCAGATCACAGATGAACTTTATTGGATATACTAGCAATCCGCATTTGCTTTGAGCCTGCAATAAAAGACGGATTACACAGTTGTGATGAATAGCCTTTACCCCAACCCTAGACCCCTACGGGTACGGCAAACTACCCGCCAAGTACCCGAAGTGAAGCGGTCTCCCTCAACAACGTGAGTAGGCCACTAAACACTTCAACGTACCCGGTAGTCTGTGTACCCCGCCTTGGGTCTATCCTAGGAGCAAAAACAGTAAAAAGAAATAATACAACGGTGGCTACAACCGCAACCTGGATGTGCCCCGCAAAAGAATATTACATCATATTACATTTACATCGAATGAATGAATATTAAACCAATCTCAAACCCCGGCTAATCATCACAACACTCCAATCAAGTCCATATACACAAACAGTAAATATTATAGAAATGTGGAACCCCCTGCCAACCGACATACTAGCAGTTAGGGGAGGTTTACGAACACATTAAACATTACAGATAAAAACCCAATTAGCAAATAACTTAGAACATCGATCGACAACCTTTATCCGTGTCTACCCCAAAAGCAAACCTGCACTGAAGTAACCTGGGCAAAAACAGAACATACTGGAAAACAAAACACCAAAATATATGAATAACAGAGCAAATCCGAGTCAACTCGGCGTTGATTCGGCGGCGGATCCGCGGCCAACAGCACCTTCTTGCCGCGGATCCGCGGCCGTCTTGCCGAGTTACGGGCTCGTATTTTCCCAGTATTCTTATAATACCCTGCTGTGAATTTTAAGGCATATCAAATAATTTTTGTGACACTTTTAAAATCAACAGAAACTGTTAGGGTGTTCGGTGTGTTGTTTTCGTGTTTTCCGTCGATCGAAATTCTAATTAGTTGCTAACAAGCTAGTAATGGTTTAGTTGGCTATGATACCACTGTAAGTCCATGTCACGCACCCCATGAACTTGCGGGGAGGCGGAATATGTGAAAAACAATTATCAAAGCTTCGTAACACGGACTTGAGCGCATGAATCGTATCTAAACCGTTACTAGCAAACTACGAGAGGTTTAACTACTCGGATTCAAAGTTATACCTCACGTTACTTGTCCTTCGGGTCTTCATCGCTGTCCTCCACTCCTCGTAGGCTCCTTGGAATATCGACACTTCAACGGCCTCCTCGAGTCAAAGACGATCCACCCGAGAGCTCCTACGCCAAGCTTGATCTCTAATTTGAGATAACTAGGTTGCTCAAAGTGCTAATCTAAGCTACCTAGGGGATATAGAGTGAGGTTATGGATGTATTAGTCTAGCTAACCCTTGATCTCAACACATGAGAGGTTAGGGTTAGGGTTTCAAGAATGAGAGAGCTTGAGGAGAGAGAAGGTGAGAATGAGAATCCTTTTGGATGAATGAAGTTATTTGTGTATATATGAAACATATGATAATATCAAGTAAATAAATAACAATGAATTATCACCTTGTTTCATTAATACACTAAGTGATTCATCACATGAGTCATATAAAATATTAAATGAATCATTAACTCAATGTATGAATCACTACATGACTCATTAATCCAATTAATGCATATGCCACCTTAACCCCCAAGTCACCATGCTTCTAAAAGCTTCCCGGAAAATTACGAGAACGCCCCTCGAATCCGTGAAAACACGGAAAAACTTTAGACTGTATAAATCCAATAACCTGATACTAGAATCTGGCTTAAACCAAAGCCGACTAGTAAAAACTGTCCGAACATCGTACGTGCGTAAAAACACGTATGCGTCCGAACCTTTGTCGTAAAACCATACGACCTCTATATCGTTTCGCCTGGAGCAGGGAAACTCTCTGTGTGGGACTCTAAAGACTCGACACTACGCTGGCAGTGGGTTTAACCACAGACCGCAAGCGGCACTAGCTGTACGTAACGGTCCCCAGGTAGATGTCGATAAGAAGGCTGATGAGGAAACCCATCCGAAATCCTACTGAGCCTGATGTGACAATCTCTGTACAGTCTGGTCTGTTCGTCTAAGTCCATCGCATATCTAGCCTAGAGGGCAGCAAGCGTCAGTCCCCTAATAGCGGTACAAGTCGTGTCGGAGTGTAGCCCATTACACCTTGAGAAACTACTGGAACCTACCAGTAAATCTCGCTTGCCCTGGCCAGGGACTTTGCGTAATGGCTCTCTGACACAGCGCGATATCAACTCCCAATACCGGGAGAGACGAATCCTATCTAACCGCCACTGCCTCCAAGTGCTCGGGACTGCACCCAACTGCTACCTGTTTGCACGACTCCTTTGAGCCGTGGTAGGGTAGCAATCTAAGAACAGTGGGACACACTCGAGGCGAAGTAGCAGTGTCAAGTCTGCGGACTATGTTGTACTCATGGCACCTGGGAACTGTAAACTGACGATTGGTATAATACCAACTAACAGTTCCACTGCGAGTCCTGTCCGGTGTACCCGTAACCTAACGAGCACCTGTTCACATCATAATATTGCATTATTATATTCCTCATTCTTATTATTTTTATAAATAAACAGGTGCTTTTGACGCATGTCTGCTAAATGTTACAGGTTACAGGTTCTTGGACAGAAAACAGTGAAAACGATGTAAACACGATGAAAAAGTGGACTTTGACCAGCAAACAGAAGACTCTTGATCAAGTCTACATCGAAGGACAGTTCACAATTAACAAGGCAACGCAAGGTCCAAAATTACAAAGCGAACGGTTAAAAATCCATTGCAAATTGTTCACTGGAGATCCGGAACCAACCTAGAAGCCCAAATGGAAAAGGACATATAGAAACAGGAATAAAAAGTCAACAGGAAGAACTACAAAAAATTGCAGAATTCAAGACACTACTTTGGCCGTGGAACCGCGGCCAAAGCATGCCTTTGGCCACGGAACCGCGGCCTGGTAGAGCCCGTGTCGGAGCGATGTTTTTTGGATCTCCGCATATTGTTGACTAGGTCTTTTCTTAGGGGTACTTTTGTAATTTCAGACGTCCAAATCAAATGTAACCTAGGGTTTCCTATCCTCTATAAATAGGAACTCTAATCATTGTAATTTCTGATGCCTCCTTTTAATAATAAATTCAGAATTCTTTATGGAGAGCATCGGTGCCTCTTTTCAATTTATGAATTCAGATCTGACAAACCTGCTTTGATGATTGGAGAGAGCCATCTGTAAGTAGTTTTTATTAATTGCTTTAGTTTAGATTTAAATTCTTTGTCCTAGGTAGATTTAATTCCTTGCCGTAGATAATTGTTTAGAGTTAGCTTTGGGGAAGGATTTTGAAAGATGAGATCTCTCATCCCTTTCTTACCCATTATATATTTACAATAGGACTCCATGCATACACGCACACACCGCGCCCTGCGGCACCCTATCCCTCGAGGTAGCGGTGATACCGTAGTATAAAGGCCCGGTTGCGCGTGTTTTCCATGGAGGTTAGGGTAAGGATCTCTAAAGGAAGGACAAGAACCTAGAGGAAGGAACACTTTCCTGAATGGATCCAATCCCCTTTATTGATAATTACCATAACTCCTCATAGATCTTCATTTGGGTATAGAAAGCGTTGAGATTTACTTGCATTTCCAAACCATCCCTAAACCTAACCCTAACAAGAATAGATCTAGATAATCGTAGTATAGATAGAATTAGGTTTTTAGATTTAATAATCAATCCGAACACTCTTCGGAATTAACTCGTTAGCGCGATTAGGAGATTCACAAAATCCCTGTGGACCGACCCGTACTCACCGGCTAGCTGCAAAGCGACGCCGTTCTTGATTGCGGTAATAGATATTTTTGACATACAATCAGCACCTGTATACTATCTCCAGTACGACGTACTGATGGCTGTGGGACAGACCATCTCCCCAACTGGGACGAGAAGAGTACACACTTAGTCTACTCCAGAATATCGATGCCCTATCTCGATAATCCAACGACCAGGGAGCTATATAGGATGTTGCTTACAGACTACCCAGCCCCCACTAGTGTGACTGCCATCACGACGCTGGTAATCAAGCAAAGATCCTATGGGCTCTACTAATATGTATAAGTGATACGTTACAAGAAACATATGTACATATTAAAGTAGACACAAACCAGGTAGCATACTACCATTTTTAGCAAGACTGTATATACAACTGTGAATATCCCAAGCTTCCATTAAGTAATATACATACAAGTATGATACAATAATGGCCCCTAGGGCATATATAGTAACAACCTATTGAATCAAGTTCCGTCTAAATCTGTACCTACCACACCATATGAGATATGGAGTGGGAAGAGACCGTATCTTAAACGAGTTAAGATATGGGGTTGTCCGGCCTATGTCAAAAGGCAAAATCCGGACAAACTCGAGGCACAATCAGTTCTTTGCAAGTTTGTAGGATATCCGAAGAATTCTTATGGATATTTTTTCTACCACAGTGAGGAGCAAAAAGTGTTTGTTGCTCAACATGCCACCTTTTTAGAAAAGGAATTTCTTGCAAAAGAGATTAGTGGCTCTGAGGTAGAACTGGAAGAAGATCCAGCAACACAAACTACAACTGATGATTTATTGGAGCCATAGGATTCAGTAGTACCCGACGAACCCCAGCCTCTCCGCCGATCTAGTAGGGTTTCTCATCCACCTGAGAGATACTACGGTTTTCTCATTGATGGTGGAAGCGAGGATTGCATCATGGAAGATGATGACCCAACTAGCTTCGAGCAGGCCATCACAAGTGGGGACTCTGTGAAATGGCTGGATGCAATGCGATATGATATGGAATCCATGTACACCAACAAAGTATGGACTTTGGAAGTTGCTCCTGAAAGGGTAAAACCCATTGGGAGCAAGTGGATCTTTAAGAAGAAATTTGGTGTAGATGGAAAAGTGGAGACTTTCAAAGCTAGACTTGTAGCAAAGGGTTTTCGTCAACGACCAGGTGTGGATTATGACGAAACCTTTTCTCCAGTGGCTATGCTTAAGTCCATCCGGATCTTACTTGCCATTGCTTCATACCATGACTATGAAATCTAGCAAATGGATGTTAAGACCGCCTTTCTAAATGGTGATTTAGAGGAGTGCGTGTACATGACTCAGCCAGAGGGCTTCATAGATAGTGGGAGCAGCGGAAAGGTGTGCAAGCTGCTTAAATCCATTTACGGGTTAAAGCAGGCATCGCGGAGTTGGAACATCTGTTTTGATGTGGTAGTCAAAGAGTTTGACTTCATCAAGAACATAGATGAACCTTGTATTTACAAGAAGGTTGCAGAGAGTAAGGTTGTCTTCCTCGTATTGTACGTGGATGACATACTCTTGATAGGAAATGATGTTTCTATGCTGCACTCGGTCAAGCTCTTCTTATCACATAGATTCTTAATGAAAGATCTAGGTGATGCCTCCTGCATTTAGGGGATTAGGGTTTATAGAGATAGATCCAAAAGGATACTGGGATTGTCCCAATCCAGGTACATTGACACCATACTAAAGAGGTTTAGTATGGAAGAATCCAAGCGTGAAAACCAACCCACGATCTCTGGACTCACTCTCTCCAAAGGGATGTCTCCTAAGACTGAATTGGAGAGAGCTCGTATGCAAGGGATACCCTATGCTTCGGCAGTAGGCTCTATCATGTACGCGATATTATGTACCAGACCCGATGTGGCATACTCACTAAGTGTAGTGAGTTGGTATCAAGCAGATCCAGGAGAGAATCACTGGACAGCTGTGAAGAACATTCTCAAGTACTTGAGAAGAACTAAGGAGATGTTCTTGGTGTATGGTAATGGAGAACTCCAGGTGGAGTCCTTTACCGATTCAAGCTTCCAAAGTGATAAGGACGACTCTAAGTCGCAATCGGGATTTTTCTTTACCCTAAATGGAGGGGCGGTTTGTTGGAAGAGTTTCAAGCAAGAAACCGTGGTAGACTCGACGATGGAGGCTGAATACATCGCTACTAACGATGCTGCCAAAGAGGCTGTCTGGATGAAGAAGTTCATCACTGAACTTGGTGTGGTTCCTTCCATTGAGCATCCAATACCTTTGTATTATGATAACAATGGAGCTGTGGCTTTGGCCAAGGAACCCAGGTCCCATCAGAAATCCAGACATATTCTGAGGCGGTATCACCTGATCCGGGAGATAGTTGATCGCCGCGAGATCGAGGTCAGTAGAGTTGACACGAAGGACAACACTGCGGATCCACTCACGAAGGCCATTCCCCAGATACAGTTTGAGAGATTATTCGGGATGTTGGGTATGAGATACTACAACACCTGGCCCTAGTGCAAGTGGGAGATTGTTAGTTATATATATGCCCTAGAGACCATTGTTGTACATATGATGTATATTATAATGGATGCTTGGATATATATAGAGAGGACTTTCTTGCTCGTCATGATAGTATGCTATTTGGTTTCACTTTGTCTTAACATTTTGACTTGTATTAGTTTACTGTCTTACTCTCACATGTTAATAAAACCATTAGGATATGTACTCGACTACTGGGACTGTGATGAGATCACACTAGTGGGGCCAGGGTAGTCAAAGAGTACATCATATAATTGTTCATAGTCGAGGGTGTGTCAAGACAGGGCATCGATTGTAAGTCCACGTTATCTCTCTCGGTACTTACGGGCTTGCGGAAATGGTGAAAAACAATTTTTCTTTTGGTGGTAACATGGACTCAAAATACGGATCTCTGTTAAACAACTATCTAACAATCCTAACAAGAGTTTTACCTACTCGGTTAGGGGTTATACCTTAACTTAAACTCCTTCTCTTGGTCTCCTTGTGGTGGTCGGATGGTTCTCTCCTCGTCGTCTCTTTGTGCCGAAGATGGATCCACCTGAAAGCTTCTACCTTTGGCTTCACTTCAAACTAGAAGAAACTAGAACACTTGGTTTGCTAAACCTTGTGAACTAGGATGAGTAGAGGAGTGTGTTGGGTTTTATCTCTATGGTTCTTGCTTCTCAACACATAAGACAAGTGAACCATGAACTAGAGAGAGAGAAAGAGGAAGAGGGAGAGCGCAAGCATGAGAGAGAAAGGAAATGAAAGAATGAGCAAGCCTTTTGCCATCCAAGCTCTCATAATCCAAAATCATGATAACTCATAATAGTAATTGAGTATTATGTGATGGTTTAAGTCAAAATGGCCATATCATTTCATGCACTCATTTTGCAAAAAGAAACAAGCAAGCAAAATTCTTTGCCATGAAATGATAGCCATTGTAATGATGAAGGTCAACAAGTCCAACCTAGTCAACCAGTCAACTAAGTCAACAAGTCAACAAAGTCAACCATCAACAACCATGTCATAATAATACTTAATTAATACTATTATTAATCATATTTCTTATTCTCATTAGGGTTTAGCAAAAAGTCAACAGTCAACAACCCTAATGAGAATCCTCTGCCTCTGTCTCTCTGTCAACTATGCATACACACCCGCATCCGCGTTCCGAGGAACACGAATACAAACGAGATAAAACCAATCCCAAAACGTACACTAGGATCTGGCTTAAACCAAAGCCCGCTAGTGTTAACTGCCCGGACACTAAACGTGCATAAGTGCACGGATGTGACCGAACCCTGTCGCAAAACCATGCGACCTATACTCTTTTGCCTAAAGACGAATAGCTCTCTGTGTGGGACTCTAAAGACTCGACACTACGCTGGCAGTGGGTTTAACCACAGACCGCAAGCGGCACTAGCTATGTGTAACGGTCCCCAGGTAGATGCCGATAAGAAGACAGACGAGGTGAAACCCATCTGAACTCCTACTGAGCCTGAATGTGACAATCTGCGTACAGTCCGGTCTGTTCGTCTGAGAATATCGCATGGCGGGCCTAGGGGGGCGGTAAACGTCAGTCCCGTAATAGCGGTACAAGTCGTGTCGGAGTGTAGCCCAGAACACCCTGAGATAACACTGGAAACCTACCAGTATATCTCGCTTGCCCTGGCCAGGGACTTTGTGTAATGGCTCTCCTAGACACAGCACGATATCAACCCCCAATACCGAGAGAGACGAATCCTGTCTAATCGTCACTGCCTCCAAGTGCTTCGGGACTGCACCCAACTACTACCTGTTTGCACGACTCCTTTGAGCCGTGGTAGGGTAGTAATCTAAGTACAGTGGGAACACACTCGAGGCGAAATGACAGTGTCAAGTCAGCGGACTAAGCTGTACTCATGTCACCTGGAAACTGAAAACTGACGATAGGTATAGTACCAACCATCAGTTCCCGACGAGTCCTGTCCAGTGTACTCGTAACCTAACGAGCACCCGCATACTATCTCAAGTACGACGTACTGACGGCTGTAGGACAGACCGTCTCCCACACTGGAATGAGAAGCGCATACGCTAATTTACTCCGGAGTATCGATGCCCTGTCTTGATAGACCTACGACTAGGGACCTGCATAAGGATGTGCTTGTGGATTACCCAGCCCCCACGAGTGTGACTGCCATCACAACGCTGGTAATCAAGCAAAGATCCTAAGGGCTCCACTAATGTGTATAGGTGATATACCAAAATAAACACATGTACACATTAAAGTAGAAACAAACCAAGTAGCATACTACTATTTTGAGCAAGATTGTCTATACAAGGTGAATATCCCAAACTTCCATTAAGTAATATACAAACTAGTATGATACAGTAATGGCCTCTAGGGCATATACACTAACAATCTCCCACTTGCACTAAGACCATGTACTAGCGTATCGAAGACCTATCATCTCGATCAGCCGCTCGAACTGAGTCTGGGGTAAGGCCTTCGTAAGTGGATCAGCAGTGTTATCTTCCGTATGAACTCTCCGAACATCGATCTCCTGGCGACCCACGATCTCCCTGATCAGGTGATACCGCCTCAAGATGTGTCTGGATCTCTGATGGGACCTGGGTTCTTTCGCTAAAGCTATAGCCCCGTTGTTGTCGCAATACAGAGGTATTGGATCAACAATGGACGGAACCACCTGAAGTTCTATTAAGAACTTCCTTATCCATATGGCTTCTTTTGCGGCATCAGCAGCAGCGATATATTCCGCTTCCATCGTCGAGTCAGCAACGGTTTCCTGTTTGGAACTCTTCCAACACACCGCCCCTCCATTGAGGGTAAAGACATAACCCGACATGGACTTGGAATCATCCTTGTCACTCTGGAAGCTGGAGTCAGCAAAGGCCTCGATCTGGAGGTCTTTTCCGCCATACACCATGAACATCTTCTTGGTCCTTCTTAGGTACTTGAGAATGTTCTTTACCGCTATCCAGTATTTCTCCCCAGGGTTTGACTGATACCGGCTTACCACACTCAGTGCATAAGCTACATCTGGTCTGGTACACAACATCGCATACATTATAGAGCCTACCACAGAAGCGTAGGGTATAATAGACATGCGATCCCTTTCCAGATCAGTCTTGGGAGAGATCTCCTTAGAGAGGGTGATCCCGTGACAAGCCAGTAGATTACCGCGCTTGGAATCTTCCATACTGAATCTTCTCAGTATGGTGTCGATGTACCTAGACTGTGAAAGTCCCAATATCCTCTTGGATCTGTCACGAAAGATCTGGATCCCCAGAATGTACGAGGCATCACCCAGGTCTTTCATGGAGAACCTGTGTGACAAGAATCCCTTGACAGATTGTAGCATAGGAATGTCATTTCCTATCAAAAGAATGTCATCCACGTATAATACGAGGAATATGACAGTTCTTGCTACAAATCTACTATAGATGCATGGTTCATCTGGATTTTTGATAAAGCCAAATTCTTTGACCGTCTCATCAAAACAGATGTTCCAACTCCGCGATGCCTGCTTTAGTCTATAGATGGACTTAAGCAACTTGCACACCTTTCCGCTGCTCCCACTCTGAATGAAACCCTCTGGCTTGTCCATATAGACACACTCCTCTAAATTTCCATTCAGAAAAGCGGTCTTTACGTCCATCTGCCAAATCTCATAATCGTGGAAGGCAGCAATGGCAAGAAGGATCTAAATGGATTTCAGCATGGCCACTGGAGAAAAGGTTTCGTCATAGTCCAAACTAGATCTTTGACGAAAACCCTTTGCAACCAGTCTAGCTTTATAGGTCTTAACCTTTCCATCTACACCAATCTTCCTTTTGAAGATCCACTTGCATCCTACGGGTTTTACCCCATCTGGAGCAACGTCCAACGTCCATACTTTGTTGGTGTACATGGACTCCATTTCGGTCCGCATTGCATCCAGCCATTTTACCGAGTCAACGCTCTGAATGGCCTGCTAGAAGCTAGTCGGCTCATCACTATCAATGATGCAATCCTCTCCATCCCAGTCTATGAGAAAACCGTAGTATCTCTCGGGCGGATGAGACTGCCTACTACTCCTACGGAGCGGCGCGGGAATGTCCTGATCTTTCGAACCCTCTGGTTCTACTAAGCTTTCAGTAATAGCTCGTGATTCTGGAATTTCTTCCAGTTCTATTGCGCTCCCACTTATCTGATTTTCCAAAAACTCGGTTTCCAAGAAGTGGGCATGACGAGAAACAAAAACCTTTTGTTTCTCTTCGCGATAGAAAAAATATCCCTTGGAGTTCTTTGGATATCCCACAAACTTGCACTATACTGAGCGTGCCTCGAGTTTGTCCGCATGCTGCTTTTTGACAAAAGCTGGACATCCCCATGTCTTAATGTGCTTAAGATAGGGTTTCTTCCCACACCACATCTGATATGGTGTGGTAGGCACAGTCTTAGTTGGAACTCGGTTCAAAAGGTATGCAGCTGATTCTAGTGCATATCCCTAGAATGATCGCGGTAACTCAGCGTTACTCATCATGGAACGTACCATATCCAATAGGGTCCGGTTCCGTCTCTCCGATACACCGTTATGTTGCGGAGTGTATGAAGGAGTAAGCGCTGAAAGTATTCCATTCTCTTTTAGGTAATCCAGGAACTCGGCACTCAAGTATTCACCACCTCGATCAGATCTCAGTGTCTTGATACTTTTGCCTGTTTGTTTTTCTACTTCATTATTATATTCCTGGAATTTTCCAATGGCTTCGGATTTATGTTTCATTAAGAAGACATATCCGTACCTTGAAAAGTCATCCGTAAAAGTAATAAAGTAAGAATAACCGCTTCGCATATGTGTAGACATTGGACCGCACACGTCACTGTGTACGAGTCCCAAGAGCTCGCTCGCTCTTACTCCGTGTCTAGTGAACGGAGTCTTTGCCATTTTTCCTTTGAGACAGGATTGACAAGTGGCATACGATTGATATTCGAACGGATCCAAATATCCTTCTGTATGTAACTTCGTCAACCTTCTCTCATTGATGTGACCCAGTCTACAATGCCATAAAAAAGCCTGGTTTGTTTCCGGAGACTTTCTTTTGTGTGTATTCTGGACATTGAAAATCTGTGGTTGGTTTAATACGTATATACCATTGCTTAATGTACCTGACCCAATCAAAACTTGATTAAGGTGAATGTTCACAACATTACTTATAAATGCAAATTCATAACCTTCTTTAGATAATAAAGATACAGATATGATATTACAGGTTGCATTTGGTACAAAATAACAATCACGCAAAACCAAAACGTGTCCATCCGACAACCCTAGGTGATAGTCCCACACGGACTCAGCATCCATGCCAGCTCCGTTTGCAACTCTGAGGGTCATATCACCTGCCTTCAAAACCCTACGCTTTCTCAGTGCCTGCAAAGAATTGCAGATATGAGATCTTGATCCGGTATCCAATACCCAGGATGTAGAGTTTATTGATAGACAGTTTTCAATAACATACACACCTGAAGCTGAAGCCGCAACTTGCTTCAGATCCTGAGTTCTGGCCTTCCAAGCCCTGCAATCCTTTTTCCAGTGTCCACTCTTATGACAGTAAAAGCACTCTTCCTTTCCCACAAGCTTTCCTACTACCTTTGTTGCTTTTGTCTTTCCCTTCATATCCACTTTACTAACACCGTCCCATGGTTTGGCGGGGGCTTTCTTCTTCTTTCCCTTGGCTTTCGCCTTGGATCTAGAAGAGGAAGATCCTCCTACAAACAAAGTGGATGTTTCCCTACCTTCTGTAGGGTGCCCTCTACACTCCTCAGCATGTTGAGGGGTTCTGAAAGTTCAACTTCTTTTTTTGCAAGTTGAAGTTCAAGATAAACTGGGCGTAAGTGGAAGGAAGGGACTGGAGAATCAAGTCCGTATAGAGCTCGTTCTCTAACGTGGTCCCAAGGTCCGCGAGCTCCTCAATGAAGCCAATCATCTTAAGCACGTGTTCCGCTACCGATGATCCGATGGCCAATCTTGCCGAAAACAGCTTCTTCGTCACTTCGTATCTGGCGATATGAGATTGCTCTCCATACAGTTCTTTTGTATGGAGAAATATGGATTCGAGGTCCATATTCTCGTGCCTCCTCTGATGTTCATTTTCCATAGAGGCAAGCACGAGGCACTCAGCCTTCGCGCAATCGATCTCCCAAGCCTTACGGATTTCCTTATCTGTGACGCTGGAAGTGGGACCTGGGACAGGGGGAGCTTTGGTGGTAAGAAGATACCCCAACTTGTCATAAGTGATTGCCATTTTGACATTCCTGAGCCAATCTTTGTGGTTTGGCCCTGTCAGTATGTTTTTATCTAGTAATAACTTAAGTCCAGTCATGATATTTGGTCGCTGCAATTAGGAGAGAGAGAAGAAACACTTTAGCATGATGCTCTTGCAAGTTTAGAGTGGTTTTTAATTTATCTAAACAGGATGGCTCCCACTGTCTCTCGAATCCCTCCTCAAATCAAAAAGGACGAATTAGTCAGGATCAATCTCACCGTACAATACTTGCTTAATCGTTCAGCCAGACTAGTGTCGGTACTTCGAGGGAGGTTTTCCAACGCTTTCGCGAAGTTCCTTAATTAAATAACCTCTTTCCCTGTGGGCGTAGCCCCGCTAACACCTTTCTAGACACCTACTTGGTTTATAGCATTGATCGTTACGTGAGAAATTTCCTGAGGAGTAGCATATACTCACAGTAGGATCGGGATCCAAATATCATTGCGTGACAAAACTGAAGGAATCCTATCAGAATCATCACACTCCAAATGGTATGCAGCGCTAGCAAGTTTCAGTTCTTTTAAAACTCCCGATGTGGATTTTTGCCTCATGCTCTTATGACCTTGACTTTGGCCAACAAATCATAAGTCACATGCCAAGTTCTACCCGTCATTCTCCAGGTTAATTTGAACCCACCCGTACCTACCCTTGACTTTGGCCAACAAGGTAGTACGACTGTCCCAAACCAACACATCTATCTATGCTGCACATGAATACCCAATAGCTACCAATCACTATACCTTGACTTTGGCCAACAAACATAGCTTGAATACTATTGACTACCCATGTGAAACGATGGAGGGCTACGAATGGTTTTGGCGAAACCGTGAACGTAGTGAACTTGATATAATCGATGGAACGAGATAGATTTTAAAAGGAGTGGCTTAAGCTCCGCGCTTAAAAGTTGTTTTTGAAAAGAAACCGAGTGGTTTTGAAAGTGTTCCAACGACTCAATTTTGGTTTATTTTCTTGCATTATTTTAATGTGTCCCATCATTTAACCCTACCATTGAAGAAAACAACGAAAATATGACGTACGCTTATGCCATCCGCATTCGCCGCGGGGCCCCGTCATTACCCGTTAGGTTACTTAACTAACGACAGACCGGGGGCTGGACTAGCGCGGATGCAAAACATAAGCAACGCCTAAATAGATATCATATATAGATATACACATTCGTCACATGCAATGATAGCCATTCCAGATCACAGATGAACACATTAGATATACTAGGAATCCGCAATCCGTACGAGCCTGTAACGAAGAGCGGATTACACGGCGGCGATGAATAGCCAAGACCCCACCCTAGACCCCTACGGGTGCGGTAAACTACCCGCCAAGTACCCGAAGCGAAGCAACCTCCCTCAACACCGTGAGTAGGCCACTCGGCACTTCGAGGTACCCGGTAGTTTGTGCACCCCACCTTGGGTCTATCCTAGGAGCAAAAATAGTAAAAGAAATTATACAATAACGGCTACAACCCCATCCCGGTTGTGCAGCCATATAAATAATATTACATCAATTACAGATTACATGAATTGAAAGAAAAAGAAAACTCTCATCTCACAACCCCCGGCTATTCATCCGCGACAATCCAATGAATTCATATACACATACCATCAACATTACAGATCACAGATATGTATAACCCCCACTAATCGACGTATAGCGATTAGCAGACGTTCAATACATATATCACATCACAGATATAACCCGTTAGCTTAAGTCTTTAGAAGTTCGAACAAAATACGGATTTTTAAGCCCCAAAAACAAATTTTGCTTTCTGAAAAATCTGGGCAGACAAATCATATTGTAAAAATCCCAAAACACCCCACTGAATACACTGTAAGAAAAATCGCCCACGACCGAGTCAACTCGGCAGCGGTTCCGTGGCTCTTTAACCGAGTCGATGGACCATTTTTCTACAGTGTGTTCTAAAAAGCCTGAGCCGATTTTTAGTGTAAGATTAATTATTTTTTGTACAGAAAACAGAATCGGCAGAAACTTGATTTTTCGGGCATGTTTCGTGACTTTTTCTCCGATCGAACTTCTAGTTACTTTGCTAACATGTTAGATAGTGTTTAACCTGGCTCTGATACCACTGTAAGTCCACGTTACCTCTCCCGGTACTTACGGGCTTGCGGAAATGGTGAAAAACAATTTTTCTTTTGGTGGTAACATAGACTCAAAATACAGATCTTTGTTAAACAACTATCTAACAATCCTAACAAGAGTTTTACCTACTCGGTTAGGGGTTATACCTTAACTTGAACTCCTTCTCTTGGTCTCCTTGTGGTGGTCGGATGGTTCTCTCCTCGTCGTCTCTTTGTGCCGAAGATGGATCCACCTGAAAGCTTCTACCTTTAGCTTCACTTCAAACTAGAAGAAACTAGAACACTTGGTTTGCTAAACCTTGTGAACTAGGATGAATAGAGGAGTATGTTGGGTTTTATCTCTATGGTTCTTGCTTCTCAACACATGAGACAAGTGAACCATGAACTAGAGAGAGAGCAAGAGGAAGAGGGAGAGCTCAAGCATGAGAGAGAAAGGAAATGAAAGAATGAGCAAGTCTTTTGCCATCCAAGCTCTCATAATCCAAAATTATGATAACTCATAATAGTAATTGAGTATTATGTGATGGTTCAAGTCAAAATGGCCATATCATTTCATGCACTCATTTTGCAAAAAGAAACAAGCAAGCAAAAGTCTTTGCCATGAAATGATAGCCATTGTAATGATGAAGGTCAACAAGTCCAACCTAGTCAACCGGTCAACTAAGTCAACAAGTCAACAAAGTCAACCATCAACAACCATGTCATAATAATACTTAATTAATACTATTGTTAATCATATTTCTTATTCTCATTAGGGTTTAGCAAAAAGTCAACAGTCAACAACCCTAATGAGAATCCTTTGCCTCTGTCTCTCTGTCAACTGTGCATACACATCCGCATCCGCGTTCCGAGGAACACGAATACAAACGAGATAAAACCAATCCCAAAACGTACACTAGGATCTGGCTTAAACCAAAGCCCGCTAGTGTTAACTGCCCGGACACTAAACGTGCACAAGTGCACGGATGTGACCGAACCCTGTCGCAAAACCATGCGACCTCTACTCTTTTGCCTAAAGGCGAATAGCTCTCTGTGTGGGACTCTAAAGACTCGACACTATACTGGCAGTGGGTTTAACCACAGACTGTAAGCGTCACTAGCTGTGCGTAACGGTCCCCAGGTAGATGCCGATAAGAAGACGGACGAGGTGAAACCCATCTGAACTCCTACTGAGCCTGAATGTGACAATCTGCGTACAGTCCGGTCTGTTCGTCTGAGAATATCGCATGGCGGGCCTAGGGGGTAAACGTCAGTCCCCTAATAGCGGTACAAGTCGTGTCGGAGTGTAGCCCAGAACACCCTGAGATAACACCGGAAACCTACCAGTATATCTCGCTTGCCCTGGCTAGGGACTTTGTGTAATGGCTCTCCTAGACACAGCGCGATATCAACCCCCAATACCGGGAGAGACGAATCCTGTCTAACCGTCACTGCCTCCAAGTGCTTCAGGACTGCACCCAAGTACTACCTGTTTGCACGACTCCTTTGAGCCGTGGTAGGGTAGTAATCTAAGTACAGTGGGAACACACTCGAGACAAAGTGACAGTGTCAAGTCAGCGGACTAAGCTGTACTCATGTCACCTGGGAACTGATAACTGACGATAGGTATAGTACCAACCATCAGTTCCCGACGAGTCCTGTCCAGTGTACTCATAACCTAACGAGCACCCACATACTATCTCAAGTATGACGTACTGACGGCTGTGGGACAGACCGTCTCCCACACTGGGATGAGAAGCGCATACGCTAGTCTACTCCGGAGTATCGATGCCCTGTCTCGATAGTCCTACGACTAGGGACCTGCATAAGGATGTGCTTGTGGATTACCCAGCCCCCACGAGTGTGACTACCATCACAATGCTGGTAATCAAGCAAAGATCCTAAGGGCTCCACTAATGTGTATAGGTGATATATCAAAATAAACACATGTACACATTAAAGTAGAAACAAACCAAGTAGCATACTACTATTTTGAGCAAGATTATCTATACAAGGTGAATATCCTAAGCTTCCATTAAGTAATATACAAACTAGTATGATACAGTAATGGCCTCTAGGGCATATACACTGACATCGATACACCAGAGTAGACTAGCGTATACGCATCTTGACCCATATGATGGGCGATGGATGATCCCATATCCATTGGTGTTTGACATCAAAGATAGTGTACGGGTGCTCAGTGGAGACTGGGTACACTGAACGGACTCGCCGAGAACTCCCAGATGGTGATATACCACACGTTAGATGGCAGTTCTCCGGTGACACTGGTACAGGTTAGGCTGTAGACCCGAGATCGTCATAGAGTCTTGTGTGATTCCCATTGTATTTTGATTTCCACCTTACCACGTCCAAGATGGCGTGCAAAACGGTGGCTTTTGGGTACAATCCTGAAAGACATGGAGGCAATGAGCGATAGGAGGTGTTTTGTCTCTCCCGGTATAGGGATTTGATGTTGTGCAGTGTTCGATTGGTTATAACTGGAAGTCCCTGGCTAGGGCTGATATGGAGTGCTGCTGGTAAGAGTTATCAGTAGTTTCTCGACCCGTTATGAGCCTTATATCGACATGACTTATCGGTTACTAGGGTCTGACGTATACTACCCCTAGACTAGATATGCAACATATCAGACGAAGAGACCGGACTGTACGGGAGTGTTATTGATTGAATTCACAAGAGAATGTACAGGCTTGCTTATTGATCTTCTGATCGCTCAATACCTGGGTGGCTGTTATGTTTAGCTGACAGCTTGCAGCTTGTGGGTGTTTGATATGATCATCACCTACTACCGGAGTATTGACGATTCTTTAGAGTCCTACACAGAGGTTTCCTGGCTCAGGCAAAACGGGGTAGGAGCACATATGTGATATGTGCGGGACCGAGAATAATACGATATGAGATACCATATTCTATTCTCGCGATATGTGATATAAGCGGGTCATCGGATCAAGTGTTGATTCGATGAAATGGTACATGTTATATTAGTCGGTTATATGTAATATAGCCGGGTTATCGGATCAAGTGTTGATTTGATAATTTAATGTATAATTATATATGTGATATATTACGTTACGTTAACTAATATAAGCTCGCTTTATTTATTCATATTCTCACGGGATAATACATTGATATATATGCGATATATGTTAATTGTATTATTTTCTATTGTTACAAAATATATTGTATATGTGATATATAATATTGTAACATGTTAGGGTTACAAATTTAATAATGGTTTAGGGTTTAAACTTGGTTAGGGTTTGGATTAGGGTTAGCTTTTGCATGAAGCTTCCATGAAGCTTCATGAAGCTTTGACTCTGTCTTTGGCTTGATCTTTTATGAAGATATTATGTTAACCCAATCCAAACCATTAACTCTAGTTAACTCTCTACATGGGTTAACTCTATCATGTTTAACCCTGGGTTAGATTTGTAACCACTACAATAATTCATTGTTCATCACAAAAGGATTATCCGTTCATTTCTTCTTCTTCTTCAAGCTTAAGCTTTGAGAAAGCTTGCTAGTTTTTCATTTTGTGGTGAATAAAAGTGAGAATTTGAAAACAAATTAGAGCAATATTTCTACTCCATCATCCTCATCTAATCTAGCCAATTAGATTAGGGTGTTCACCTCTTTAGAGAGAAAGAGCTTGAGTTATAGAAACTTCGAGGTAGATCATCGGAGAAAAAGAAGACTACAAGCTAGCATGGATCGTTCGAGTTGTGGAGCCTCTCATGAGTCCGGGAGATCGTGGATCGCGGCAAAGGGACTTCTACTCGGAGCTTATGAAGCAAAGGAGCGGACTACAAAGGTTGCAATCCCTCACTTTTAGTTGTAAAGATATTTACTTGCATGTGAAACCTTAATAATCTAGCAAAGATCCCGGCTTTGGGTTGTTCGGCACGTCTAAAATTTTATTCGGGCATGGTTGATGCCTTATGAACCCTCACAAGAGTGCCTAGGAACCCTATTCGTCTGGATCAAGTGGAACCTCTACAAGAAGTCCTTCACTCAGCCCCTGCTCCGGTGCGTCGACCCCCACGAAGCCGACTACGTCCTCCGTGAGATCTACGAAGGGGTCGGCGGCGCGCACCAAGTGGCCCGCACCTTAATCCGGAAGGCATTGCTCCAGGGGTACTACTGGCCGACAATTCATCAGGACGCCCAGAAGCTCGTCAGGAGATGCAAGAGCTGCCAACTCCATTGAGAGCATACCTCGCCTTCCGGCTACCGAGCTAACCGCACTAACCTCTCCATGGCCGTTTGCCTAGTAAGGATTAGACATGATAGGCTAGTTCCCTACCGGTACGGGCGGGCACAAGTACGTCCTCGTCGCAGTGGACTACTTCACAAAGTGGATCGAGGCCATTCCTATCAGGAAACCAGACTCCACCTCGACTATCAAGTTCCTACAGAACAACGTGATACTCCGGTTCGGCATCCCGAGGTGTACCATCCCCGACCATGGGACCAATTTCGAAAACGAAAGAGTTAAGGAGTTTTGCAGCGAATGTCATATCCTCATGAAATTTGCGGCGGTCGCACATCCCCAATACAACGGGCAAGCTGAGGTCGCTAATCGGGACGTCCTCCGAGGTCTTCGGACACGCCTAGAAGGACACCAAGGTAGTTGGGTCGAGGAATTACCCCGGGTCTTATGGGCCCTGCGCACGTCGAAGAAAACCCCCACCGGGGAGACCCCTTTCAGTCTCTGCTACAGTGCCGAGGCAATAGTTCTAGTGGAGATCGGGCTCCCCGGTCACCGGGTCGAGCATTTCGACGACGGAGCGAACACCTCAGCCCTACAAACTAACCTGGACATCTTGTCAAAGAAACGAGATCGGGCTCAGATCAGAGCTGCCGCCTATCAACAGCAAACCGCCCATTACTATAACGCACGAGTCAAGCGTCGCTTCTTCAAGACCGGAGATATGGTCCTAAGGCGGAACGAGTTCGTCGATCAAAGCAAGCTGCATAAGTTTTCCCCAAAATGGGACAGTCCTTTCCTCGTCTCCGAGGTCCTGCCCGGCGGAGCCTACCGCTTAAAAGACGCGGATGGTCATAAGTTTCCACGGCCTTACAATGCTGAGAAGCTCAAACTGTACCAATGAAAAAAATATCTACGAGTGTGTATTTCTTCTTTCACATAGACAATGTAAACCTTTCTAAATTTCTTTCTATTTAAATAATAAGAAGGGGACACTAGAACATTGCAAAAAGAAGAATTTTATTCATTCAAAAGGAACTACGGGCTCCTCAGCCATACAGAAAAAGGAAAAAGTTACAACAGATGTAGAACGGGATCAAGAAAGTATTCCTGGTGGTACTCAGAGTGGATCCCCGCTAGCCGGGCTTTAGCCTCTGCAGCCCGCTCCCGCTGATGCTGCACGTGAACCCGGGACGCCACGGAAGCACCCGACACTCCGCCCTCTGCAACTTGGATCACGATGTACTTCATTTTGAAGCACTCTAAAATGAGGGCCAAGGATCGGTCGTGCTTGGATTTCAAGATGAGTCCGAGTAGGAAGATCGAGCGCACCTTGTCGAGCGCCTCGTCCAGAAGCTCCTCGGTGAAGGGGTTGTCCAACCCCGGGGACCTCCTCCAAATCGCGTACATCAGCAACTGAAGCAGGGATGACCGCCGAGAGAGAAGCCGGCAGACGTGACCCTCGAGGCGCTGAACAACTCCCCGATACCCGTCCTCAGACAGGGATTGGTCATACAAAGAGACGTCGTCAAAGGTGATGATCTCTTCAATCGAATACATGCGCCCGGTCATCTCAAAAGAAAACGATGCCGATGGGGTTGCCATCTCCTTCTCTATTTATAACCCCAAACAGAATCCTTAAGGGCCCAGGTTCGCGCGCGAATCCTGGGATCCGCCAGGATTGATCCAATACCGCGCCGCCACGTGGCAGAACTGACATGGCTTCCCGAAAAATTACGCCTCCCCCAAGCATCCTTGACACAGGTCGCCCGTGACGGACGCTCCTCCCAATGTTCACAAACCAAGGAAGGTCAGACTGAACCCCCGGATCCACCGACCAGCTACCCTGCTCGGTTCATCCTTAGCAGACCACTACTTGGGTTCTTCAGCAAAGCAATGTAAATTCTTCCAAGTTCTTTTCATTCAAACAGACGAGAAGGACAAAGCAGTCGAGCATTGCAGAAAAGAAGAATTTTATTGATTCAAAAAGGTATTGTAGGCTCTTCATCAATACATTGAAAAAAAAATAAGAAGAAAAATTACAGTAGCGGGGGAAGGGGGTGCAGGAAACATTGCTCGTGGTACTCCGAGGATATTTCCACGAGCCGAGCCCTCTCCCCCTCGGACCTCTGCCTCTGATGCCGCCCGCGAACATCGGTGAGATGCCTCAATTGGTAACACTCGAGGACGAGTGCCACCGAGCGATCCCGCCGACTCGTCGAGATCAGGTCGAAGCGGCACAAAGACCTCAGCTTAACAACCGTCTCGTCCTTCAGCTGCTCGGACAAGGGGTTTTGCAACCCCGGCGATGCCCTCCAGATGAGTTCATCAACAGCTGAAGCAGGGGTGAGCGTCGGGGAAGCATTCGGCCGAAATGGTCCTCCACACGCCCGATCACCGCCTGCTGCGTATCCTCGGAGCACAGCTTGTCGTATAGGAATACGTCCTCGAAAGAGATGATCTCGGGGATGGTGAAAGGGAAAGTATCCATTCTTACACTGGGGGATGAAGAAAGGAATGATCAACACACCCTCTACTTTATAGCCCCGCAGCGCCCACAAGAGTCCAACAGTCGCTCGTTTCTTCCGCTACTGTACCGCCACGCGGCGGACATCCCGCCTTTCTCGGCGAAATCGGAACGACGCGGCTCTTACGCTTCTCCTTCCCGACGGTCATAACACATGTCGACCGCGACGGTCCCTCTTCCCGACGTTCAAACACCGGTGAAGGTCGGACAAAACCTTGCTAATCAACCAAGCAGCAACCGGGCGGTAACCCTGCTCAGTCCATCCTTAGCAGGCCTCTCCATGCCCTCCCGCGCTAGGTATCAAAGCCCTCACCAAGAGGCAACCGGGCAGTAACCCTGCTCGGTCTATCCATGGCTGGTAATTACTTACCCACGACGCCAAGGATCAAAGCCATCACCAAGAGGCAACCGGGCAGCAACCCTGCTCGGTCTATCCTTAGCAGGCCTCTCCATGCCCTCCCGCCCTAAGAATCAAAGCCCTCACCAAGAGGCAACCGGGCAGTAACCCTTCTCGGTCTATCCATGGCTGGTAATTATTTACCCACGACGCCAAGGATCAAAGACCTCACCAAGAGGCAACCGGGAAGCAACCCTGCTCGGTCCATCCTTAGCAGGCCTTTCCATGCCCTCCAGCGCTAAGGATCAAAGCCCTCACCAAGAGGCAACTGGGAAGTAACCCTGCTCGGTCTATCCATGGCTGGTAATTACTTACCCACGACGCCAAGGATCAAAGCCATCACCAAGAGGCAACCGGGAAGTAACCCTGCTCGGTCTATCCATGGCTAGTAATTTCTTACCCACGACGCCAAGGATCAAAACCCTCACCAAGAGGCAACCAGGCAGCAACCCTGCTCGGTCCATCCTTAGCAGGCCTCTCTATGCCCTCCCGCACTAAGGATCAAAGCCCTCACCAAGAGGCAACCGGGCAGTAACCCTGCTCGGTCTATCCATGGTTGGTAATTACTTACCCACGACGCCAAGGATCAAAGCCCTCACCAAGAGGCAACCAGGCAGCAACCCTGCTCGGTCCATCCTTAAAAGGCCTCTCCATGCCCTCCCACGCTAAGGATCAAAGCCCTCACCAAGAGGCAACCGGGCAGTAACCTTGCTCGGTCTATCCATGGCTGGTAATTTCTTACTCACGACGCTAAGGATCAAAGCCCTCACCAAGAGGCAACCAAGCAGTAACCCTGCTCGGTCCATCCTTAGCAGGCCTCTCCATGTCCTCCCGCGTTAAGGAACAAAGCCCTCACCAAGAGGCCACCGAGCAGCTACCCTGCTCGGTCTATCCATGGCTGGTAATTTCTTACCCACGACGCCAAGGACCAAAGCCCTCACCAAGAGGCAACCAAGCAGCAACCCTGCTCGGTCTATCCTTAGCAGGCCTCTCCATGCTCTCCCGCGCTAAGGTTCAAAGCCCTCACCAAGAGACAACCGGGAAGCTACCCTGCAAGATCCACCCCTGGCTAGTAATTTCTTACCCTCCGACACCAGGGATCAAAAGACCTCATCAAGAGGCCACCGAGCAGCTACCCTGCTCGGTCCATCCACACCTAAGCGATCTCCACCTCGACTTCGGGGCCATGGAGATACCGACCTTTTACCGGTCTTTGCACACTTAGCAAGTGATAGAATTCAACTCGACGTGCGATCGCTAAATGGAAAACCGACTTAACATGAAGGCAGTACTACGCAAATATAAATGTTCACCACAGGGAAAATGCACATGCAAAGACTACTGCAAAATGATCTTATTCATAAAGTCAAAAGTCTTTACAAGGGTATTATGGGCTCCCCAGCCTTACAAAATGCCCAGAGGCTTTCAAAATTTCAGAGCAACAAAAGAAAATAAGAAGGAGAGGGGCTTCAAGCCTCGGGTCCAAGGAGGACCCTAATGAGCCGTGCATCCACCATGACAACCGGGGTGTCGGCTAAGAGGTCGTCGTCCACCGCGGGAACCTTAGGGCTGGGAGCCGGGGCGACCGACTTTCCCCTAGTGCTCCCACCGGGGGCCTCTTCCCCTACAGCACTTCCGGGGGCCTCCACCAGCGCCTCGTCCCTGCGAGGGAACTCATCCCGGAGCTTGCCGTCAGGGAACTCCGACATCTGCGCCTTAAAGGCGTCGAGCTCATCATGCCAAACGACGGCAGTGGCTCTAGCGAGGTCGGCGTAGAACATATCCAACTTCTTGTAGTTCTCCACCGCCTTCGACTCCCGAACCTTCGCCACCTCGTTCTCCCTCCGGAGGGTGTTCTTCGTCATTTTCAAGGTGGCGATAAGCACCTTGGAGTCTTCCAACTGGGACTTGACGGCTCGGGCGGCCTCTCGGCACCTGGCGGTCTCTCGATTCGCGGCCGCCATCCGGTCTTCAAGGGCAGCGACCCTCTCCATCGCCGCCTCCAGCTCCAGCCTTGAGCTCTCCTCCCGCAAGGAGAGCTCGCTCGCGGCCCGCATCGCCGGGGCGATTTTCTCGTCCTCCATGTTGACAACGAGGGCGACGTGCTGGAGGACCTGAAGAAAAGAAAGAGGGATAAAAAGGAAAGGGAGGCACCCGATCACGCGACCAAAAATGCTAAATGAAGAACCAAGTGGGGTGCGAACACTAACCTGCACGGCCTCTTGAGCTATGGCCTCCATTTGTACCCGGAGGGTCCCTAGAGGGATTCTGCCCCCGGCAGACCTTTCCATCTCCGAGAGCAGACTGTCGGCGATGGAAAGCCCCGAGGGCACCTCAAAGCGAAGCTCCCCGTCGTCCATGAGGATCGAGAAGCCGGGGAGCGGGGCGCCGTCCTATGAAACCTCTTGAGGAGCGACGCGGGAGAACCGGTCTCGCCTCCCACCTCGGGAGCCCGGGGCTCTTGCTCCCGAGCACGCTTTCGGACCGGCGCACGACTGGACTCGGGGGCTCGGGGTGCGCTTGGGTGCCTGGATGGAGCGGCCGCCGGTGGAGCCTGAGCCGACGACGGGCGAGAAGGGCCGGCGCCTCCGGCCTTCTTCCCCTTCTTCATGTCAACCAAGGCTGCCCGGAACATGCCTAGGTCCATGGGTCCCGCATAAGACAAAAATACAAGGAGTCAGCGATGCCAGGAAAAATGAAAGAATGCACAAATCTAAACAGGTCGCCTGAAAGCTCCTAACTTACCCACGTAATAGGCGGGGCTGAGCCCGGCCCAACTGAGGGCCCGCTCAGACATCAGCACATTAGCCCAAGGGTGGGGCTCCCACTTCGACACCGCCACCGCGTCGTGATCATTCAACCGAATCACATGTGGACAGCTGGCCCCTTGCCACTGGGTGGGCACAGACCAATCCTCACCCTCGGGCGGCGCAACAGACAAAAAATTCTTCTTCCATTCGTGAATGGAAGAAGGTACCACGACGATCCCCGACCCGGCAGCGTCCCCGCGTTGTTTTCTAAAAGAGATGTATAGTCAGCTCGGCTTTCCCCTACAAGCGCTAGGGTGGTTTTTGTAGCAAAGAGAAGAAATGAGAAGGCTCAGGCTAAAAGGGATCAGATTCAATTTCAACCGGACCAGGAACCCAAGGAGGATCCTCCAAGAGTTCGGCACTAGCTGGCCCGGGGCTAACCCAAAACAATTCAACGCCGCACTCACCTCGGGGGAGAAGGGCTGACGCATCCCGGCCCAAAAGGCTTCCAGCTACAAGGCAATCTCCTTGCCCCGTACCTGGTCTGCCCTCTCCCTCTCCTCGGCCAGACGAAGCGAATAGCCGGGGAGGAATGAGGAAACGAATTCGGATGTTGGCGAGCTCATCCGCATGCCTCAGCGTGGATCGCACGTCAAGAACATCTGCAACCTGTGCTCTGGGGACCGCCCCCGTCGCATGACCCCGGGGTGCATTACTAACCCTAACACCCTGGGGGGACTCCGACTCAGAGGAGGAAGAGGAAGAAGTAGAAGAGGAGGCTTCAGAAGAATCCCTAGACTCAACCCGAACTACATCTACAGACTCCTCGGAAGAAGACATCTAACCTGATCGAAGGGAGGTGTCCTCGGGAGATCAAACGCAAGGAATCTAACCTGAGGAGAAGAGCGCCGAGCTAACACGACTAGGGACGAGAAAATTATGAAGAGGTATGAGCCCTGATGGGGATCCCACCTCTATTTATCGTTGCCGGCGTACGCATCCCACGGCTCCGATCGCCTCCCGCCAAAACAACGTTTCACAACCAACGGCCGACAACGTTCCACCTGTCGCACTCATATTGGGCGCGTCCCTTCGGTCATGGGAACGCCTACGGCACGTCTCGCCAGCCAACCAACGCCAGACACGTGGACTGTCGCTTCGACGAACGTACACACGATCCGGCGCTTCCTCTTTAATGCGAGATCTCTCCCCTGATCCGGTGACGTCATCAAGAAAATACTACTCTTTGCTGGGAATCCGCGCCGACGATATCTTCGAGTGAGAGCTCACTCCGAATGATCGGTCAGACCACTTTCGACCGACCCAGGAACGGGTCGAGACGAGAGTGGGGGGCTAATGATGATGCTCGATATCGGTGACTTTCCAGATGCTCACACGTTGCAGATGACGTGTCCCGGAACCTACAAAAGAGGATCAAGAACTCCAGTTGTGATCACACCTCGGGCCGGAGCCCCGAGGAGTCTCCCGACCTTCGGTGGCCTTCTAGACCACCCACAGCTCGCCCTCGAGCTATCACAGAACCAGGATGCTTCGGCCTGCCGCTCATGCCCGAGTCTCCCGCTGAGCTCATCTTCCTCGGTCTCACCGACCGACCCACAGCGCTGATCACAGGCGCCTCCGCCATGGCTCCGCGAATCTCGCCATGCGCGAGATATTCGCCGCCCATGATCCCACGTTCCATGACATCACGATCCCCCATTAACGAGCCTGTCTCGTCATTAATGCGGGATCCCGCCTATCACGCGGGCGTGACGCCAGGGACGTAACGGCTGGCGTGAATCTCGCGTCCGCCTTCCCATTGCTGCCGCTATATAAACCCCTCTATCAGACGATCCAGGTAAGCCAATTTTACTCCAATAGGCCTTTACTCTGCCAAAATACCTCGTCTAACTTTATCGTCGGAGGGTCCTCGGTGGCACAACCACCCCGGGATTTCTTTGTAGGTAGCTCGGCCTCAACCACACAAAGCCCATTGAGATCCACACGCTCCAGGAGTCAACCCTCCAACTCAATCTCAGCCGTCCATCAGAGCCCCCAGCAGATCAACGGAAGATAACATCTAAAAAAGATCCAGAGATCCATCTCCTCCAGTTAAGAATAAACTCAATATTTTAATTTTTTTAACTACATACCAAATGGGGGTTAATTGGTTGAAATCAATATTAAAATAAGAACACGTTAAGTTAAATAAACCGAAATATTATTATCGGAAAAAGCTTTCCTGCAAGGGCTTGCAACATACAGGGCCCCTGCATCGAACGGCTCCTTGCAGGGAAGTTTTTTTCTTATTATTGGCAGAAGCCCAAGTGCCCAACCACCCACTAAATATTAAATTGTTTAATCTTATAAAGCATCGAACACGCTTACAAAAAAATAATAATAAACTACTAATTTATATAGTTATTATTGCTCACTCTTCGCTCCAATTCATCATCTTCTTTTCTCCAATTCACCCACAGATTGAAACCCAGCCCTCTGAAATATATCGTTATTAATGGCGGCGGCGGCGGCGCCCCTTCGTTTCTACTTCATCCCATTCCCGAGCCCAGGCCACATGATCCCCATGCTCGACATCGCCAAGCTCTTCGCCCTCCGGGGCGTCGCCGCCACCGTCATCACCACCCCAGGCAACGTGCCCCACACCCGGCCCTTCATCGACCGCCACAACTCCTCCTCCTCCGGCGCAGCTTCCCCTATCGACCTCGTCCTCATCCCTTTCCCGCCGTCCGTCGCCGCCCAGTTCCTCCCCCACGGCAAGGAGAATATGGGGTCCATGGCCCGATCCGAGTACCCCGGCCTGTACTACGCCGTCATGGCCCTCCAGGCCCCACTCCAGGATTTCCTCGTCTCCAACCCCCCTGACTGCATCGTCTGCGATCGCATGTTCTCTTCCTCCGCCGACATGGCCCTCCAACTCAAAATCCCCATGATCTCCTTCTGCGGCCCTGGGATCTTCTTGCATTGCGTACACCAGGTCCTCGAGAAGCAGCTTCCTCCGAAGCTCCTGGCCGAGGGAACCGATGAAACGTTTACAGTCCAAGGCATCCCTCATCACATCGAGATGAGCATCGACGAGGTCTCCTTCGATCTGAAACACATGGTGGCCGCTAAACTGATGAGGGAAGCGGAGGCCAAGGGCTTCGGTATGATCGTCAACAGCTTCTACGAGCTGGAGGAGGATTACGCCGAGCTGTACCGGAAGAATATAACTGGGGGGCGGGCGTACTACGTGGGCCCGGTCTGGATGTCTGGCGAGAGCGGCGGCGAGGACCCCTGCGGCAGCCAGTGGTTGATGGATGAGGCCGCGGAGGCGACCAAGAAGTGGCTGGACTCGAAAGGGACGGGCTCGGTCATGTACGTCTCGTTCGGGAGCCTGAACGACTTCTCGGCCGAGCAGCTGCAAGAGATCGCGTCGGGGCTCGAAGGAGCGGGGAGCCCGTTTGTTTGGGTGGTGAAGGAGAACTGCGTCAAGGTGCCCAAAGGGATCCAGGAGCGGATCGAGGGGAAAGGGTTGTTGATAAGAGGATGGGCCCCGCAGATCCTTATACTGAACCACCAGGCGGTCGGAGGGTTCGTGACGCACTGCGGATGGAACTCGACGCTGGAGGCCGTGGTCGCAGGGGTCCCGATGGTGACTTGGCCGGTGGAGTACGACCAGTTTGTGAACGGGAAGCTGATAGTGGAGGTGCTGAAGATCGGGGTGAGTGTAGGGAGAGGTGAAGCAGGGGACGACGGGAAAAAGGTTGTGAAGGCGGCGGCGATAGCGGATGCGGTGAAGAGCGTTATGGGGGACGGGGAGGAGGCGCAGGAGAGGCGGGCGAGGGTGAGGAATTACGCGGCCATGGCAAAGGCGGCCATCAAAGAAGGCGGGTCGTCTTACGGAGACATCAGTCGGGTGATTGAGGATGTGCAGGCAGCACGGACGTCCCGTTGCGGACTTTGCTGCATTGGAGAGGATTTGTAATATTTTTGTATGTTAGACCGGATGGGTATGCTGTTGGCCTTCACTCAACAAGATACTAGGAAAGTGGAGAGGGGCTGGTACCAATGGGAAAATGGCCATAAATAAAAGCTTTTGGGGCAAGTTTGTGGGTCCCTCGGATCCTTCGGATGAATATGTGTTGTGTGTTTTTGTATAATTTATGGATGGATATGTTTGTGTGTGATTACAGACCAGTGCAAAATAAATACTAAAATAAATAAATCCCTAAGGTTAAAGATTGTTTTAGGCGTTGCTTAGTGCAATATGCTCTCTATGTTTCAATTTTATTTATGTTGCAGAATTTAGGTGTTGGATTAACAAAAAGCTACACACACATTATATTAGACTAAAATTGCTATGTGGTTCGCCACAAGAAAGCTGCTTGTGGCTGGCGCACAAAACCGAATAACAAATGATACGGTGTGTGATGTATATTGATGTAGCCGATAATGGTTTCACTGGTAGTTATTGGTCTTGAGGGCATCGAGATAGTGAATTGGAGTGCTCCTAATTCATGAAAAATAAGTTGGTGTCGGATTCCTCTAGCGTCTATCTGACGCTTAAAGTTAGTATTTAGATGATAATGAAGAGCTAGGGGCTTTTGAGGCTAGGAATGGCATATCTCCCCCTGGTTTTGCCCCGAGTACTTGTTTATATGTTGTCTCGGAGATAATTATGTCCTTGAGAATTAGGTTATTATAACCACATCTGGCACAAGATAGCAGAAGTCAAAGTCTGTTCTCACTTCTTGTTGGTGGTGACGGGTAGCTATGTTTGGCTATGGACTTGAATAAGTGCTCCTTGAGAAGACCGATAGGATCGCCTCAATAGCTACGGGGACGTATTCCTCGAGATCATCTATCTTACGGAGTTTAGCAAAGATTCTACATGCATAGTCCAATAAAGTCTCACTCGATTGCTTTATAGGGGAAAGTTGTTCGGCTCTCTTCTTTCATCACATATTGGCAGCATAGTGGGTTCGAAGCTTTGAGATTAGTCGATTGCAAAGAGGCAATGGAGCGCCTATGCAAGTCGTGTGGAGCCATTCTAAGGCTCCACCCTTCGATGTTATGGTGAAGGACCTACACAAAAGCGCTTAAGAAAAGTCGTGCAAGTCCATACCGGCCTTGAAGGATCGGACAAGGTCCACATAGTTTATCGTCTTATCGAACCTATCCAAGGTTATAGAATCTTCAATCATCACGGTAACTTTTCCTCCATAATCTGAGGTGAGGGTCCTTTCCTATATGAGATGGTTCTTGATGATGCTCAGAAGTGGGGATTCTCCAGATCATGACACGTAGTAGGTGACGTGTCCTGAAGGGTACGGAGTTGAAGTAAATATGATGCTTTGGGGGCTTACCTCGGAACCTTGTCTCTGAGGATACACCCGACCTATCAGAGACCTCCCTGAGTACCTTCCATACTTACCCAACGAACAGCCAACGGCTTGCCTTCGACATGCCGAACTTCCTCGGCCTCCCTGCTCGTCTTCGAGCCATCTGACAGGCCGAGCTTCCTCGGCTCTCCCGATCAACCGAGAACGCGGAGCCCAAGCGCCTCCGCAACGACTCCGCGTATCTTGCCAAGGCGAGATATCCGCCGCCCCACGCTGCGCGTTCCACGCAGACTCGTTCCCCCATTAATGAGCGGATCCTGCCATTAACGCGGACGTAACGTAAGGGCATAACTGACGGCAAGGATCTCGCACCGGCTCGCTCCATGCGACCACTATAAAAATCCATCTTCCAGACCACTCAAGTAACTCGAATTAATTCTAATAGGCCGCTACTCTGCTCATATTCCTTGACACTAACTTGATCGTCGGAGGGTTCTACGGTGGTCACCTACCCCGGGACTTCACTTACATGTAGCTCAGCTTCAGTTCCAACATCAACCCATTGAGATCCACACGCACAACAGCAACTACATCAAATCTCAACCGTCCAAGATGCTCTCTACAAGATCGACGGATGACAACATCTGAGGGAGATCCCAGCCTCCATCAGTTGGCGCCGTCTGTGGGAACACTCTAAAATTTTCTACGCTCATCAAAGTTGATCTTTCGCCTTCGACTCAATGGCAAGCGACAACCGCGACGATCCAAATACGAGCTACCACAATGGAGGCGGGAACGACTGTTCTCCCCTTCTAACGTCATCAATGCCTTATCCGCTCTGATAGACAGGCTCACATCACTGGTGGATGCCCTCATCCGCGTTCAAGCGGCGGGCCCTACCCACCAGACCGCGATTCCCCCTCCCCGGGATGATGATGTCCGAAGAAGGACGGATGGCCATGCTCGGGCCTTCAATCACGCGCACCTCGTCGTCATCGAGCACCGGCGTGCCAACTCCGGCAACCACGGCCCTCGCGTGGCGAATGATTCCATGACCCGCTGGGCGCCTGACAGCTCCATGCCCCGATCTCAGAGAAGACTAAGCCGTCGCTCCGATACCAGCCACGCGTTCTCTCCCCCTAAGGAGGTGTCGGTCAGTTCGCCTGCTTCCAGGAACAACCGACACCCCCATTCCCGCCGAGGTCGGCACACGGCAAGCGTCGGGACTAATCAAGAAAGGCCTCGCCCGAGAATTTAAGAAATCTGATAGAGCGGAATCGAAGCCGCTCTGTCGCGCCGACCCGGAGCAGGGGTAGCCACCACTCCGACCGTGCTGAATCCTCGGGGTACCACAACCGGCTTGCAGCTCTCGAAAAGAAAATCGAAGGCATACGACGAGATGGCCAAAAGTCCGGCGAAAGGGCCTGATATTCCGCCGATTCACTCACAAAGCCCTTTACAGAAGAGCTGCTGGCCGAGCACGTCTCGCCCAAGAACAAGCCGCCCAAAGTGGCCCTCTTCGACGAGAAGTCCGACCCGAAGGACCACTTGGACGCATTTACAGCGGGCATGAGCTTCCAAGATAACTCGGATGCAGCTCAATGCCGAGCTTTCCCCACCACGCTAATTCGAGCTGGCCGGGACTGGTTCCGGGGGCTTACTCCGTGCTCCATCTCCACCTTTGACGAGCCGGGTACCCAATTTCTCGACCATTTATTCACTGTCAAGAGCCGAGACAGGGAATCCTTCAAAGGGTTTGTCACCCGCTTCTACAATACCCTTCTGGAGGTACCTGAGCACCGCGACGAAACGGTCAGCACCGTGCTGAAGTCGGGTCTTAGGAACAAAGAGTGGCTCCGCTCCTTTGCATTGGCGCAAGCTACGACCATGGCCGAAGTGAAAGCATGGACCGAGCGAGAAATCCAACTCGAGTCCGAGGTGGGCTCCAACATGCCCGGAGGCGACCAAGCTGACCGGAAGAAGAGGGACATGGAAGAGAAAAGGAAAGGCGATCGTCCGAAACCTTACTCCCCGAAGTTCCAGGAATATACTCCTCTAAACATTTCCCAGACCGAGTAGCTGGAGGAAGCTAAAGGCGAAGAGTTCTTCAGGCTCCCGTCAGCTACCCGATGGATGGGAAAACGGCTTCGAGGCCCGTATTGCGCCTATCATCGGGTGCAAGGACATCCGACCGAGGATTATAAACAGCTGCACGATTATATCGAGGAGCTGATCCGCTCCGGTCACTTGGTAAAGTACCTATGAGATAAACGTCAAGCAGATAGGGGGCAAGCCGATCAAATTATTCTTAAATTTTTTGCTGCCACCTAACGCAAGCCTCCTAGGGCCACTTTCCTCTATTATTCTCAAATATATATATATATATATATTTGTGCGCTTGTAATTCAGAAATTTGATTTAGCTAGTATGTACCTCTATTTTGCTAAATTGGTCTTTTTTTAATTATAATTAGTTCTATACATAATTACTTTGTTATTGTAAATGAAATTTTTTTCTTACGATATAATACACGGTATGATAAATAAGAAGACGAAACACAAAACGTATCATGATTTTGACAACTTTGGTTCCACCTATACAACAGCCATCAAATTTCCTTCGCTAACTTCTACTCTTCATGTGATAAATCTGCCGCCAACATAAATCGTATCTGCCTCTTGTTCACACGCCGTTATCTTCTGAATTAGGAATCCAAACCAAACACCATGGGTCGTGATACCATTTATTGGGGATTCCAATCTCCTAGCCAGCATCAAGCTCACAAGATAACAAGCGTAACCATAAGAAGAAGACAAATAACTCATCGGATTTACATAGTTCGACCTATCCTAGCCTACGTCCATGGGGCCATTGTCTTAATTAGGTTTCGCTATGAGAGAAAACATACGAGACTTCACACTCTTATAACTCATAAACCTCACTGATCTATCATCAAACAAGAGCGGGAAGCCACATAAACCTACAAAGACTACATTTTAGCCACAAACCTCTACTCTCTACAAAAGAGTATATATAGTATTCCAAACCCAACACTATCCATCAACTATTAGTACTTCCACATTAATAGATGGTTCGGCCCAAAAGACATGAGTCCAAATTGAACTTCATGCGATCCAATCGATCACTCTAGGTGCACAACGGATATGAGACAACCCTTACCGTGGAGTGTTAGGTTTGGCCATGTGCACTATGGTCCCGCCCCTCAACACAGGCCGCCATTTAGGATTAGGATTCCATGTTTTGTTTTCTCCTGCTATAATGATTTATCCAGTCTTATTTCTTCATGACCCTAGGCAATCATAGACTCATTCTCTTGTTACACTAATATGGTCTGCTGGGAATTTAGAGCAAGAGACAAACAGACCAGGGAATCTGCATTCCCCCATTTAGCCCTCATTTTTTTCCGACTCTCCTTTAAAAAAACTGCTTGATATTTTCCAGAACAAGTCTTTCTTATTGGAATAAGACATATTAAAATTAAATATCCCAGCACCTGCGTACATACAAAACATGTCTTTTTCTTTTGGGGAAATGAATAGATATATAGATTTGAGATATAGTGCGGCCATTTTAAACCAACCTCGCGAACAAGAGCTGATACAAATCACTTTTAAGAATTTCATAGACTACATGTCAATCCGTCTTACCAATTTGATAACTGGGTGTGGTTTGAACCATAGGAGCATTCATCGTTGAACGACATGCAAACTGGTTTGATTCCTATGACGGTTGTGTTGGATGCAATACAACAATGGGGACCAACTGAATCAAATAAAAAGCAGAAAACCCAAAAACGAATTCAATCAACAAAAGTAAAATACAGATCGAGGAACTTATCGAAGCGCGTCAAGCGCCGTTGTCCTTAGAATAAATTTCCGTCTCTCCAATGATGCAACCGGATTAACGACGGTCTATTCCTAAGATACAACGAAACCCCCTCAAGGGAAGTCTTCACATCATGCACTCGACGATCCGACCGGTTGATAAGATCATAGCCTTTCCCAAAATTGAACTCAGAAAACTCAGATCACGGGAATTTTAGAGAGACGAAAAGCAGAGGAAAGATCTCAGTTCTCTCTGACTTGACTATGTATCATGTATTTCTCTGTTGAACACGAGCACTTATAGAGCATTGGATCGATGAAGAAAGTGTAACGCACGGAGAATATTTCGCCCATGTTTCCAGTCATTACGCCTTGCCGGATTTACACGTTCGCAGATATTTTCTCCAGAAAATCCGCAACCATCAAACCAGAACTTATTGTGCTCCAGGCCGAATCTTACGAGCTCGCACACAGCGAAGCTCGGAACCGAATGCCCTGACAAAACTTAGCAAAAACATCAAGTGGTAAAATGGAGTTCGGCCACACCCGCGAGGCCCGAATTGGAGATTTGCTCCCCACTGCGCGTGCGATGCGCCCACACCCGCTCATTTTTCCCTTGGGCTTGGACTTGGCTTGTGGGCACGCGAGCCCAACACTACTTCTAGTCACACGCTTCACATGAATGAGTGAGACTTTATATATGAGCACATGAAATCTCAACCCAAGGGACTTTCTTCTCTAAAGCCAAAACACATGAAACCCATTAATTAAACTCAAAACATCATGAAAGTTTTAAAACTTGGATTCACAATAAAGCTTTAACATCAGCAATGCATTAAGAAAGACCGGGTGTGGTGTGAGGCATTGTCATGCCTGATTCGGTACCCAATCAAAATGTATTGGGGTGTAATTAAACAGTATTAAACTCTTGGATTATGCTAAACCATTTAGTTTTATATGTATGTGCAAAGTGTGATTCCTACAAGTTGCCTGAATTTTTTAAACCTTAATTATATATAGCTTTATAGAAGTAAAATGAGCAAATAACTCAAAGTTACTATGGTTTATCTGGTCAGTGAATGAAAGTTACAAGTCTACAACATTCAATAACTTTGTTCTGATTAATAATTGGATCGGTTTAGGATCAGATAAATATAGGCCGGGTCACCAAAACTGGCGCTATTCAAACCATTTTTCCAATAAAAGTGGCTTTTTTCCCTCTTCTTTTTTTTAGCTAGAGGGATATTCTGGTTTAAAATGAAAGGTAATCTGAAAAGAAAAAGAATCCACAATAGTGTCCCAAAAAAAGAGGACAAATTCAGATTGGTTATGATTAACAATGCAAATTTAGAATGTTAAAGAAACAAGGTGGAATTTTAAATGCAAAAGTTACTTGGATTATTCGATGTCAACGAGAAGACTGCCGAAAGTAGCAGCTAGATGAGTCGAGGCCCGAAACCTGATACAACTGGTTCATAGCGTAACCGGCATGAGATCAGATCGTGTTTGGTTCATAGCACGGCCCACCAGGCTGAATGGCACTGCAATCTACTCCTTGTTGGGAGCATGCATAGTCCAGATTTTCCTGCAGCTCTTCGTCTTCAGCAAGCACCATCCGGCTGCCGGTTTTCTCGTCGGCGATGATGATGTTGTTGGAGTTTTCTGCAGAAACCAACAAAATGGTAGCAGTTCAGCACCGTATTGTATTCCAATATCAAAATTGAACGGGCCTGCTATTGCAAATAACACACTTGATCTATACCTCCCGGGTTATTCGAACCTGTGGTCTCAGTGATTAGTAATGTTGAGAGGTTCGATATGAGGTGTCAAAAAGTAAAGAGAGGAAACTTGTATCTAAGAAAACTCTTAGGGTCCAAGTCACTGCACCAACACTTTAAATTACATAGCACTCTAACAATACATTCCTGTAGGTTGAGCGCTTCGTTTGTTGTATTCTTTCTATTTATTTTTTACGCACAACTATAAACGTTTATATATGTTCTTTGATCTATTAAATAAATGCTTACCAAGTATTGTATGATATCATCCTAAAAGTTTCTGCCATTGCCACTGCACCAAAACTCTACAATTGTGATGTGAGCTGCATACATTACAATGATTTTAAAAAGTGACATTACTTTAGTATTGCACATTCCAAGTTTGGACCCTAATTCAGTAAGGTAAGTAGGTAACTTCTCCAATTGTTTTAAATAGAAAAAAATGAAAACATAAGAAGATATCAGGCACAAGAAAGACTCAGATCAGGGCACACTTGAGTAATGAACCCATAATCTTTGGCCCTTGAGCCACAATAAATTCACTTGTCTGAAATATTAACTTGTTTATATAGTGTCTTATCAGCTCTCATCCTGGTGAGTCGCCTACCAAAGCTCAAGCTCGACGTATCTTAAATTACACTTTAGGAGTACTTAGCCAATGGATTATATAAGTGCTATTCCAATGGAGACCGAGACTAATTTCAAGAACATTTGGAGTTAAAATGTAAATTAAATATACCAATGAAATTAATTCAAATATAATTTCATACCTGCCGAGAGCTAGAGCCGGGGCTCCTAGACTTTGAAAGCCCAACGTCGTAAACCATAGAAAGATCAGGGCGAAACAACCCAAACGACCGTTCCAATGTCGGCCCCGGCTTCAGATCCTCATCATACAGTGCAAAAATATATGTATCCGCTGATTTCCCAGCCATCAACGGTGTCCCCAACATCGACCTCAAACGCTGCACCAAATTTCCATTAAAAGCCCTTAAATTCTCCACATTAGCACCACTCTCACTTGCATCCCCTCTATAAGGCCATCCAGTCTCTGCCACCACAAAATCCAAGTCACCAACCCCTGCACTTTTCAGCACGGATTTAATAGCATCCAGCTGCGCATCCCACATGTTCAAGTAATTTATTTTGGTGTTCGCTTCGAACCGGCCCGGATTCGGCTGAAACAGGCAAAACGCCAGCGTTTCAGGTCATGGATCGTCGTGGTATGCAAAGTGGATTGATCATGAAGGGTGAAACCTGTTTTCTGCAAGAACCCTAATATTCCCTGGAGTGATGGAAGCAGTTCCGAGCGGAACGCGCCAGAGGATGGAGGCTCGGACGAGGCTAAGACTGCCATGCTTTTGACAGTACAGACTTTTATGTAGGTTAATGAGGCAGCGGCAAGGGGGTTTTGGAGATTTAGCATGCCGGGGAGGAGTTGGGACGAGAGAGAGGGGTCATTGGATTCTAAAACCTCGTTGCCAACGGTCGAGGCAGGGACGAATGGGGCGACGTCGGAGGAGACCCATTGTGATGATGCTCTGTACTGAGCACTCCCCAGATCATGACACGTGGCAGATGTCCCAGGGTTTACGAGAAAGGAGTAAGAACGGTACGTTGAAGGCGTGCCCCGGACCTCCCTTCCAAAGATGTTTCCGACCTACGGTGGCCTTCCAGACCACTCTTATGCTCGTCTTACAAATAACCATTGGCTCACCTCCGAGCCCTCCTACACGCTGCGCATCCTCAGCCCTCCCAACTCGCCTCTGAGCTATCACATGAACCAAGCCTGCTCGGTCTCCCGCTTGCCTCCGAGCTCAACTTTCTCGGTCTCATCGACCGACCACGAGTACCGATCACAGGCATCTTCACCACGGCTCCGCGAATCTCGCCTGACGCGAGATATCCGCCGCCCACGATCCCACGTTCCACGCCATCTCGTTCCTCCATTAACGAGCGCATCTCGTCATTAATGGGAAATCCCATCTTTCACGCAGGCGTAACGGCCGGCGTGAATCTCGCATCCGCCAGCCCACGGCTGCCACTATATAAACCCCTCTTTCAGACGAATCAGATAAGGCAATATTTATCCAATAGGCTGCTACTCTGCCCATTTAGCTCGTCTAAATTGATCGTCGGAGGGTCTTCGGTGGCATAACCACCCCGGGACTTCCTTGCAGATAGCTCGGCTTCAACCACTTCAAGCCCATTAAGATCCACACGCACCAAGGGGAAACCTTCAGATCCAATTTCAGCCGATCGTCACCACTCGCTGCGGATCAACGGAAGGTAACATCTGAAAGAGATCCAGAGCTCCATCAGTTGGCGCCGTCTATGGGAACAAAATCTAGTTCCACTCAACAAAAGTTCACCTTCTGATCTCGAACATATGGAGAGTGATCATCCCGACGACCCGAGCTCCAGCCGCCGTCCTCCCCACAACGGAGACACGGGTGGATCCCCTCCGCTTCCGAACGCCATTCACGCCCTATCGGCTCGGATAGATCGGCTCACGTCCGCCGTGGATACGCTTGTCCACGTCCAAACGGTGGGACAAGCTCCCCAAGTCGCCGTTCCCACACCACGGGAGCGAAACATGGAGAGAGAAGACACTACCCACACCGACACTTCTGGGCGCTACCTCGCTGTCTCGGGCGGCCACAGATCCCCCGTGGCGACCAACTCGATGACCCGGTGGGCGCCTCATTGCTCCACACCGAGGTCTCTAGCCAGAGCACCCCACCCTGAGGCCCATCACGTTCCTGTCCCTTTTGAGGAGGTGTCGGTCAGCTTGCCTGCTCCCAGGCATGACCGGTGCCCCCTCCCTCGACAGGGTTGCACGGACTGGACTCACCACAGTAGCTCAAAAATGACCTCGCTAGGGGACCTAAGAAATCTCATCGAACGGAACCGGAGCCGCGGTCAGGCATAGGTCTCCAGCAGCGGAGGCTATAAATCAGAGTATGCCGAATCGTCGGGATACCACGACCGACTCGACGCCCTCGAAAAGAAGATCGAAGGCATACATCGGGAAAATCGTCCTCCAAGTGACGGGGGCTAAGTATGCCACTAACTCGCTCATGAAGCCTTTCACCAAAGAGCTACTCGCCGTCTACGTCTCCTCCCTGAACAAGCCCCCGAAGGTCTCCCTCTTCGATGGGAAGTCCGACCCGAAAGACCATTTGGTCGCGTTCACAGTCGGGATGAGTTTCCAGAACAATTCTGACGCCGCGCAATGCCGCGCTTTCCCCGCCACTCTCATCCGCTCTGGACGGGACTGGTTCCAAGGACTCGCGCCACGCTCAATCTCTACCTTCGATGAGCTGGCCACCCAATTCCTTGGTCATTTCGTCGGGAACAGACGGTAGAAGCGGATCATTGATCGTCTCTTCACCATAAAGAGCGGGGACAAAGAATCCTTCAAAGGATACGTCACCCGCTTCTATAACTCCTCCTTGAGGTCCCAGAGCACCGGGACGAGACGGTCATTACGGCCCTTAGGTCGGGTCATAGGCATAAGGAGTGACTACGCTCCTTTTCATTAGCGCAAGCTAAGACCATGGCCGAGGTAAAGGCTTAGACCGAACGTGAGATCCATCTTGAGTCTGAGGTGAACGCCAACCTGCCCCGGACAGAGCAAGCTAATCGAAAGAAAAGGGCCAGGGAGGAGAAAAAGAAGATTGAGCGGCCAAAGCCCTACTTCCCGATGTTTCAGGAGTACATCCCGCTCAACGTCTCCCAGACGGAACTTTTGGAGGAGGAAAAGGGCGAGAGGTTCTTCAAACTCCCCCCAATCTCGAATAGGGCGGCCAAGCGTACCTGGGACCCTTACTGCGCTTTCCACAGGTGGTATGGCCAACCCACCGAGAACTGCAAGCAGCTTCAAAACTACATCGAGGAGTTGATCCGCTCGGGGCACCTAGCAATGTACTTGCGAGACAAACGGCAAGCCGACCGTGAGCAAGACCGCCATCCCCCTCCCATCGAGTTGACAATCGGCCAAATCATGGTCCTGTCAGCGGAGGGTACGACGGGGACCGACGAGACGCGGTACCCCTTACCGGTCGAGGGAACTGGTAGCCATCCAAGGAAGAGAGCTAAAGCGGCCGAGCCGATCATCTTCACTAACGAGGACCTCTACGGGAAATCCCTGCCTCATAATGACCCTCTGGTGATCATGGCCCGGGTCCACCGCTACAAAGTGCAGAAGATATTGGTTGACTCGGGAAGCTCGGAGGACATTCTCTTTTATGACTGCTTTTTGTGTATGGGACTCACCCCATCGGACCTAAGGCCGACCGCCCACATCCTGTCGGGGTTCACTAACCACTCCATCCCGGCGGAAGGAGAAATCACCCTCCAATTTAATATCGGGGAGGCGGGCCGTACGCGCACCGTGCCTGTGGAGTTTATCGTCGTGAGAATTCCATCGGCCCACAACGTCCTCCTAGGTCGCCCAATATTGAACTCCCTCCATGCCCAAATATCGACCTACCACCTAGCGATAAAGTTCCCACTCGACCAAGGCGGGATAGGTAGGGACTACGGGGACCAACAAACCGCAAAAGTTTGCTTCACAGCAACATCTACGTTTGAGCGGCCAAACAATGACCTTGAGGGCGAGAATGATATCAAGGGTTCCCTGGATACTCGAGACGAGCAAAAAGAGGTCCGAGGAACCCCAGTGGAACCACTGACTGAGGTGCCTTGCGGAGTGGGACAATGAGCGAACCGTCCAGATTGGGTCACTCTTGACGCGGAATCACCGAGACGACCTGATCCACTTCCTCAGAAATAACTCAGACGTATTCTCCTGGGCGCCTGCCGAGATGCCGGGGATTGACCCCAAAATCATATCACATAAGCTCGGGGTGGACCCTACGGTCCGGCCCGTCAGGCAGAAAAAGCGAAGCTTCGCCCCGATCAAACAAAAAGCGATCGAGGACGAAGTAGACAGGCTCCTCGCCGCTAACTTCATTCGGAACGCGCCTTACTCAGAATGGTTGGCGAATGTAGTCATGGTTAAAAAGTCTAGCGGAAAGTGGCGCATGTGCGTAGACTTCACTGGCCTTAACAAGGCTTGCCTGAAAGACAACTGTCTCCTCCCTCAGATAAATCAGCTCGTCGACAGTTTGGCAGCCACGAGCTCCTTAGCTTCATGGATGCTTTTTCCGGCTACAACCAGATCCGTATGAATCTGGAGGACGAGGATCTCACCGCATTCACAACGGACCAGGGGGTATACTGCTACAAGGTGATGCCCTTCGGCCTCAAAACGCCGGGGCTACGTACCAACGCTTGGTTAATCGGATGTTCAAGCCACAGATCGGCAGGAACATGGAGGTTTACATCGACGACATGCTCGTCAAATCAACCTCGTCGGATGAACACGTCAAGGACCTGGGCAAGGCATTCGACGTCCTCCGCAGATACAAGATGAAACTGAACCCCGCCAAGTGCACATTCGGGGTCACTAGTGGAAAGTTTCTCGGCTTCATGGTCACTCACCGTGGAATCGAGGCTAACCCGGAGAAAATCAGCGCCATCCTTGTTTACCCCCAATCAGAGCAAAGCTCTGTTTTAAAATTCAAAATTCAAAAATTGAAGTAATGCTTCAGATCCAGCGCAAGGCGCGCTGCGCGTCACGTGTCAAACACAGATGCGCTAGCGCCAGGTGCACTGCACCCTAGGCAGCGCACCCCCAATCAGAGCAAAGCTCTGTTTTAAAATTTAAAATTCAAAAATTGAAGCAACGCTTCAGATCCAGCGCTAGACGCGCTGCACGCCACGTGTCAAACACGGATACGCTAGCGCCAGGTGCGCTGCGCCCTAGGCAGTGCACCATGAGTGCGCTAGTGCTAGGCGCGCTGCGCGCCACGTGTCAAATACGGGTGCGCTAGCGCAGGTTGCGCTGCGCGCCACGTGTCAAACGTAGGTGCGCTAGCGCAAAGTGTGCTGCGCTCTAAGCAGCGCACCACGTGCAAAGCACAGGTGCGCCAGCGCTGGAATTAAAAATTTCCCACCATTAGATCAAAAGATCTAATAATGATAAATCATTAATTAATCAGAATAAAATTCTGTTATGGAAAGATCTTTCCAATCTTATTAAAAACAAGAAGATTGCCTTCTGTAAAACAGAAGCCCTAGGATCAAAGATCCAACGGTGGGGAAACATCCCCAAATTAATCAGAGAAAGATCTCTTTAACTGATTTAACAAATCAATTTGCCATATATAAAGGCCCCAAGACTTCAAGTCTGATAGAGAAAAAACCCTTACAAATTTTGAGAAAACTCAAAAAAAAGAAAAGAAAAGCAAGCTTTTAGCAAAAGAAGATCATTTCTTCAAGATAAAGAATATGAGCAATGAATACAGAGATAAAATCATCTCATGAAAAGAAAAACTATCTTCTAAAAAAGATCATAGATCTAAAAAAGACCAAGGTCTTTCATTAAAGAGATCAAAAGATCTCATCAAACAATAAAGAAGTATTTACTTCATTCACAGATCATTGATCTATAAAGGCAAAGAACTATTGCTCTTGAATCTTGAGGCAAAGCCTCCTTTTAAAAGAACATAAACTTGTTCTCTGATCATAAATTTGATCAAATGCGCTTTGCGCTACTGAAAAAGTGCCTTGCACTCATGAACTGCGCTTTTGCGCTCCTTGGACCGGCGCTCAGCGCCAAAACGTGTCGCGTGTCAACCACAGATACAACTTGCACTTTGCGCTTCTGAAACAGCACTGTAGGGTTGCTATGCACGCGCACAAGGGTCTACGAGGCATCAACCATGCCCGATTAAAAATTTAGCCGTGCCGAACAACCCGAATACGGATCTTTAAACTAGAGATTAGGCGAAAACTAGCATGTTAACAACTTTAACACTAAGTGAGAGGGATTACAACCTTTGTAGATCCGGTCCTTCACTTCATATGCTCCGTGTTGTGGTCCCTTCGCTGCGATCATCGGGATCCGGACTCTCGAGAGGTTCCACGAAGAGAAAGATGCAACCTTTGCTTCCGATCTTCGATACTAAGATGATCTACCTTGAAGTTCCGTTAACACAAGCTAACACTCATGAAATGATGTGAACACTCTCATCTAAATAGAAAGGGAAGATGAGGATGATGAAGTAGGATTTTTGCTCTCTTTATTTATCTTTTTCTCATATTTATTCATCACATTGAAAAAAGCTAGCAAGCCTTTTCCATGAAGAAAGATGAAGGAAGAAGATGAAGAAGAATGATGAATATTATTGAATCCTTTTGTGATGAATAGAAAAAGAAATGATATGATGAATAATGCAACCATGGTCAAACTAACCCTTGTAGAGATTTGACTAAGGTTAAAGGTTTGGTTAGGTTAAGAAAATATCTAGCAAAATATCCTTTCCAAAACAAAAAAAGAAAGCTTTTAGAAACTTCTAGAAAACCTTAACCCTAATCAAACCCTAACCATGTTTAATCTCTACTAAACAAGTTGCATTAGTTATCATATCATGTTACAATATTATATATCACATATATAATATTTATCGTAACAAAATAAAATAATACAATTAACATATATCGCATATATATCAATGTATTACCCGAGTGAGAAAAAGAATCTTTTAGTGAGCAAATATTAGTTAATGTAATTTAATATATCATATATATTATTATACATTAAATTATCGAATCAACACTTGATCCGACAATCCGGCTATATCGCATATAACCGACTAATATTTATCCGTACCGATTCATCGAATCAACACTTGATCCGATGACCCGGCTGATATCAAATATCGTGAGAATATAATACGGTATCACATATCGCATTATCCTCGGTCCCGCACATATCACATATGTGCTCCTACTCCGTTTTGCCTGAGCCAAGAAACCTCTGTGTAGGACTCTAAAGAATCGTCAATACGCCGGCAGTAGGTGATGATCATATCAGCGGAGTTCGGGCTGCCCAGCCACAGGGTCGAGCACTTCGACGATGAAGCCAACACCTCGGCACTCCAGACTAATCTGGACGTGTTGTTAAAGAAAACGGGACCGGGCTCAGATCAGAGCTGCCGCTTATCAACAGCAAACCGCCCGCTACTACAACGAGCGAGTCAGGCGTCGCTTCTTCAAAACCGGAGATTTAGTCATAAGGTGGAACAAGTTTGTCGATCAAGGCAAGCTGCATAAGTTTTTCCCGAAATAGGACGGTCCCTTCCTCGTTTCCGAGGTCCTTCCCGGCGGAGCCTATCGTTTACAAGATGCAAATGGTCGCAAATTTCTACGGCCTTACAACGCCGAGAAGCTCAAGTTGTATCTCTAAAAAGAATATCTATGAATGTATATTTCTTCTTTCACAAAAGCAATGTAAATTTTTCTAAAGAACTTTTTATTTACTACTAAGAGGGAAACAATAGAGCATCGCAAAAAGGAGAATTTTATTTATTCGAAAGGTATTGTAGGCTCCTCAACCTTACATCAAAAAGAAAAATTCTTACAACAGTGGGGGTAGGGGGTATAAGAAGCATTACTCGTGGTACTTCAAAGAAACTGCCGTCAGCCGAGCCCTGGCCGCCTCGGAGCTCTTCCTCTGATGCTGTCCGCGAACCTTCGAGGCCACGGACAGGCCGGAGGGCTCTACGGGCGGGCACCCATCGGCGAGATGCCTCAGTTGGTAACACTAGAGGACGAGTGCCACCGAGAGATCCCGCCGACTCATCAAGATCAAGCCGAGACGATATAGCGATCTCAGCTTGCCAACCGCCTCATCCTTCAGTTGTTCGGACAAGGGGTTGTGCAGCCCCGGCGACGCCCTCCAAATCGAATACATCAGCAGCTGGAGCAGAGGTGATCGCCGAGGAAGCAGGCAGCCGACATGATCCTCAACACGCCGAACCACCGCCTGCAACGTCTCCTCGGAGCTTCGTTGATCATACAAATATACGTCTACGAAGGAAATGATCTCGGAAATGGAGAACAGGAATCCGTCCATTATTATGTTTTGGGGTGAAAAACTAAGTATGGGCAACACGCCCTTCTCTATTTATTTACCCAAACAGGATCCCTAAGGACCCAAATTTGTGTGCGCATGGGCGTGGATCCTAGGATCCACCCAAATTACTCCAATACCGCACCGCCACGTGACAGAAATCCCTTATTTCTCGACGAACCGAAGTCGGACCGACGCGGCTCTTCGAAACGCTTCGCCTCCCCCATGCGTTTCTGACACGTGCCGTCCGCAACGGTCACTCTTCCCGATGTTCACACACCAAGGAAGGTTGGACGGAACCTCGCAAAACCGAGCATCTCCCCTGCCCGGTCCATCCTTAGCAAGAAACTCCTTGCTCTCCCGCGCTAAGGATAAAAGCCCTCACCGTGAGGCAACCGAGCGGCTGCCCTGCTCGGTCTATCCTTAGCAGGCAACTCCTTGCCCTCCCGCGCTAAGGATAGAAGCCCTCACCGTGAGGCAACCGAGCAACTGCCTTGCTCGGTCCATCCTTAGCAGGCAACTCCTTGCCCTCCCGATCGAAGCCCTCACCAAGAGGCAACCGAGCAGCAACCCTGCTTGGTCCATCCTTAGCAGACAACTCCTCGCCCTCCTGCGCTAAGGATCGAAGCCCTCACCAAGAGGCAACCGAGCAGCAACCCTGCTCGGTCTATCCTTAGCAGGCAACTCCTTTCCCTCCCGCGCTAAGGATAGAAGCCCTCACCGTGAGGCAACCTAGCAGCTGCCCTCCTCAGTCCATCCTTAGCAGGCAACTCCTTGCCCTCCCGTGCTAAGGATAGAAGCCCTCACTGTGAGGCAACCGATCAGCTGTCCTGCTCGGTCCATCCTTAGCAGGCAACTCCTTGCCCTCCCGCGCTAAGGATCGAAGCCCTCACCAAGAGGCAACCGAGAAGTAACCCTGCTCGGTCCATCCTTAGCAGACAACTCCTCGCCCTCCCGCGCTAAGGATCGAAGCCCTCTCCAATAGGCAACTGAGCAGCAACCCTGCTCGGTCCATCTTTAGCAGGCAGCTCCTTGCCCTCCCACGCTAAGGATTGAAGCCCTCAACAAGAAGCAACCGAGCAGCAACCCTGCTCGGTCCATCCTTACCAGAAAACTCTTGCCCTCCCACGCTAAGGATTTAAGCCTTCACCAAGAGGCCACCGAGCAGCAACGCTGCTCGGTCTATCCTTAGCAGGCATCTCCTTGCCCTCCCGCGCTAAGGATCGAAGCCCTCACCAAGAGGCAATCGAGCAGCAACCCTGCTCGGTCCATCCTTAGCAGGCAACTCCTTGCCCTCCCGAGCTAAGGATCGAAGCCCTCACCAAGAGGCAACCGAGCAGCAACCCTTCTCGGTCAATCCTTAGCAGGAAACTCCATGCCCTCCCGCGCTAAGGATCAAAGCCCTCATCAAGAGGCCACTGAGTAGCTTCCCTGCTCAATCAATTCTTAGAGGGTGACTTCCTACCCGTCTTTACTAAGCGATCCCCACCTCGATTTCGGGGCCATGGAGATACCGACCTTGCACCGGTCTTTGGAAACTTGGCAAATGGTTGAGTTCAACTCGACGTGCGATCGCCAGATGAAGGACCGATCTCCGACCTAACACATCATGAAAGCAGTACCGCGCAAATGGAGATTTTACCACAAACAAAAGGAAAATATGTGCGCAAAGAACACTACAAAATGATTTCATTCACAAAGGTCGGAAGTCTTTACAGAGGTATTATGGCCTCCCCAGCCTTACAAAAATGCCCGGGGGCTTATAAAATTTCAGCGCAAAAGAAAATTAGAAGGCGAAGAGATTCAGGCTTTAGGACTGGAGAGAACCTCGACGAGCTCCGCTTCCACCACGATGGCCGGGATGGCGGCTGGTGGGTCGGCGCCCACAGCAGGGGCCTCGACGTCGGGAGCCGGGGTGGTCTACTTCTCCCCGACGCTCCTACCTGGGGCCTTTCCCCCGGCGATGCTTCTGGGGGCATTCCCATGCGCCTTGCCCTCAAGGGGGTACTCACCTCGGATATCGCCACCAGGAAACTCCAACATCATGGCCTTGACGGCGTTGAGGGCCTCATGCTAAACAAGGGCAGCGGCTTCAGCGAGGTCGGTATAGTACTGGTCCGACTTCTTGTAGTTCTCCACCGCCTTCGCTGCTCGGAGGTCGGCATGCCTAACACCTTCCTTCGCTACCTCGTTCTCCCTCTTGAGGGTGCTCGCCGTCTTCTTCAGGGTGTTGACAAGCACCCTGGCATCTTCCAACTTGGCCTCGGTGGCCTGGTTGGACTCCCTCAAAACTCGGATGGCCTCTCGGCAGTTGGCGATCTCCCGATCCCTGGCCGCCACTTGGTCCTCGAGGGCGGTGACCCTCTCCTCCGCCGCTTGCAGCTCCAGCCTTGAGCTCTCCTCCCGCGAGGAGGACTCGCTCGCGATCTGCATCGCCGGGGCAATTTTCTCGTCCTCTATGCTGACAACGAGGGCGCAATGCCGGAGGACCTGAAGAAAACAAAGGGGGGGTTAAAAAGAAAAGGAGGGCGCCCGATCTTGCGAACAAAAAGTACTGAATAAAAACCCGAGTGGGGGCCGAACACTGACCTGCACGGCCTCATGGGCTATGGCCGCCATTTGGGCCCCAAGGGTCCCCCGAGGGATTCTGCCCCCGGCCGACCTTTCCATCTCCGAGAGCAGGCTGTAGGCGACGGAAAGCCCTGAGGGCACCTCGAAGCGGAGCTCCCCTTCATCCATGATGATCGGGAAAGCTGGGGTACAGGGCACCGTCCTATGGTACCTCTTGAGGAGGGGCGCGCGAACATCCTCCTCGTCTCCAAAGTCCAGGGCCCGAGGCTCCTGCTCCCGATCGTGTTTGCGGCTCTGTACTCGAGAGGGCTCCGAGGTCCTGGGTGTACACGAGCGCCTGGCTGGAGCGGCCGCCGGTGGAGCCGGGCTCGTAGTGGGACGTGATGGGCCGACGCCTCCGGCCTTCCTCCCTTTCTTCTGTTCGACAAGAGACACCCGAAATTTAGCTCGGTCCATCGGTTCTGTAAGAAAGCGAGAATACAAAGAAGGAGTTAGCAACGCCAGAAGAAAGTGAAAGATTACAAAAGTCTAAACAGGTCGCCCGCGGGGATGAGCCCGGCCCAACTGAGGGCCTGCTCAGACAGCAACACATCGGCCCGGGGGACAGGCTCACACTCCAACACCGCCACCGCATCGAGATCATTCGACCGCCTCACCCGCGGGCAGTTGGCCCTATGCCACTGGATGGGCACAGGCCTATCCTCACCCTCTGATGGCCCGACAAACAAAAACTTCTCCTTCCATTCGTGAATGGAAGAAGGGACTGCGACGACCCCTGACCCGGCCGCACCTCCCCGGTGCTTTCTAAAAGAAATATTTAACCAGCTCGGCTCATCCTTGCGAGTGCCGGGTGGTTTTTGTAGCAGAGAGAGGAAAGGAGAAGGTTCAGACTGAAAGGGATCTCCCGCAATTTCAACCGGACCAGGAACCCGAGGAGAATCCTCCAGGAGTTCGTCACTAACTGGCCCAGGGCTAACTGAAAACAACGCAACACCGCACTCACCTCGGGAGAGAAAGGAAGGCGCATTCCGGCCCAAAAAGCCTCTAAGTACAAGGCAATGTCCTTGCCTTGTACCTTATCTACCCTCTCCCCCTCCTCGGCCAAACGACGCGAGTAGTCGGGGGAAATATGGAAGCGAGCCCGAATTGTGGTGAGCTCATCCACGTGCCTCACAAGGGAAACTACGTCGCAGACACTCTTGGCACTCGCTTTGGGGACCGTCCCCGCCCGCACGACCCCGGGAAGCGCGACTAACCCTAACCTCCCGGGAAGATTCCGACCCAGATGAAGAAGAGGAAGCTGCAGAAGACTCCCTAGACTCTACCCAAACTATTTCTATGGACTCCTCAGAGGAAGAAATCTAACCTGATCAAGAGAAGGGGTCCTTCGAGGAAAGAACGCAGGAAATCCGACCTAGAGGGAAGAGCGCCGAGCTAACACATGAAGGGAAGAGGAAATTATAGCGAAGTGTAGACCCTCGGAGGAATCCCACCTCTATTTATAGCAATCGTCAAACACATCCAGCGGCGCCGATCGTCTCCCTCCAAAATGACACTTCGGATTCAACGGCCATCAACGCTCCATCATACGCGCATTGGGCGCGTCCCATCGGGTGCGAGAACGCCAGCGGCCCATCACACCAGCCAACCAGCGTCGGACACGTGACCTGGCGCTTCGATGAACGTACGCCCAAATCGACGCTTCCTCTTTAATGCGAGATCTCTTCCCTGATCCGCTGACGTCATCAAATAAGAACTTAGCCCGGGTGACCGGTTATACCACTCTCGACCCGACCCATAAATAGGTCAGGACAAGAGTGGGGGGCTAATGATGATGCTCGGTACTGAGTGAAATGTTACGCTAGTGCCCCGGCCAACTACCGTGGCTAAATGCAGAACAAATTTTTTTCTAACGATTAGAACATGGCACTAGAATAACCTTTAACTCGGATCTTTCCATAAACCTATCTAGAAAAACTAAAAGGAGCTAACTAATATGAAGGAATTCTCACCAAACGACCCAAGTCCTTCGGTCTTCTTTCCTCGTCATGTGCTCCAAGTGGCCACCTTGAACATGCTTGATCTTCTTTGATGGCTCCTTTGGTTCTCCGCGATCGATCTTGCTCTCTTCGGTCCTCCTTTGTCATAGATGATCCACCCGAGGGATATGATCTATGGCTTTAGCTCCACACTATATGTCAAGTGGATCAATTAGAGAACTTGGGTTGCTAAACCAAGTAGTCTAGGATGTAGTATGATGATCTAAGTGTTTTGCTATCTCTTTCTTGCCTCTTCACTTGTTTCTCAACTCATGAGAAGGTAGTGAAGAGGTAGATGATGAAGGTGGAGGAAACTCAAGAGGAGGGAGGAGGGTGAAGAAAAAATGGGAGCTCAAAAATAATGAAGCATACAAGTGAGAGAAAATCAACACCAAGGTTTTTTGTATCAATTTCTTTCAATAAACAAGTGTAGCCATGCTTCAATAGTAACCACAAATGAATAAAGAATTCATTTGTGAATTATTGAAGCCATGCCACACACCATGCTTCCCTCTCCTTAATTTCCACCTCATTTCCATTTATCAATAAATGGAAAAGTCTATGATGAGGTGTCCACCTTCTAGAAGGTAATCTATAATAAAATACGGTTTACAGTCTGCTGTATATACATACCTGCATTCGGATAAAAACATGAATGCCCAAAGAGATAGAATAACACGAAGAACGTAATACTAGAATATACATATCGAAATACATATATGTAAACTATTAAATCAATACCTGATTTAATAATCCGGCTCAAACCCGAGCCGGCTAGTATTACCAACTGTCCGATCGAAAATCCAAGTAAAAAGTACATGAATCGATCGAGACCATGCACGTATCCAATACGGCTACTACATCATTTCGCCTGAACCAGGAAAACCCTCTGTGTGGGAATCTAAAAACTCGACAGTACACCGACAGTGAGTTACTGGATAAATCCATAACCATAAGAATGTCAGCGGCACTAGCTGTACATAACGGCTACCCGGGTACCTGTCGAAAAGGAAGGCCGATGAGCAAACTCATCCGGATCCCTACTGAGCCTATCTGTGACAATCTCCGTACAGTCCGGTCTCTTCATCTGAGAGTATCGCATACCAGGTCTAGGGGTGGTAAATGTCAGACCCTGATAACCTGGTAATTCATGCTGATGCAGCTTAGGACCAATCCAGGAAACTACTGATCAGTCTATCAGTAAATCCCAACTGCCTTGGCCAAGGTCTTATGGTCCTGACCAATCGAACACATTGCGATATCGACTCCCAATACCGGGAAAGACGAATCCCCGACAATCACTCATTGCCTCTGTTAGTTATTGTTGGGGTAAAAATTTACACCCCGGTTGGCCAAGTCAAAATCAAAGTCAACCCCAAGCCAAGTGGGCCCAAGCCCAGATCCAGTGGGCCCATGCCCGGGTCGAGCCCGAACATGAAACGGCCGGCCTCCCCCCATGCCAAGATTAAAATTTTGTAATAAATAATTTTGTTGTATTTCTTTTATTTTATTTTATGGATAAATGTAAGAAAAATAGGCATAAAGCCAAATTTTTGTAAAGCCCATGGCTTATGTGCAAAAAGAAATGGCACATGAACCATGGGATAGGCAAAATGCCATTTTGTGAAGCCCAAGGGGCTATGTGTAAAGTGTATAGCCTATAAAGGCAAGGATAATGAAATATCAAAACAACTTTTCTCTCTCAAAAAAAAAAGTTTCAGATCTGAGATCTTTCTTCCTTCTTCAAGGTTCCAAAACCTTCTTCTTTCTTTTGAATTAAATCAAGAGTTCTACTCTCCTTTTTATAAAACAAATTAGTTTTTCACCACAAAACCCATCAAGAGGAACTCAGATCTTCCATTAGATCTCAAAAAGGAGTGATTTTTAAAATCCCATATCTCTTGATCTTCAAGATCCAGCTAACAGAGGAGGAAGAAGAAGAACCCCTTTCACTAAACCCAACAAAAAAAACAACTCAGGAGTCCAACTCCCCTTTGATTTCTCTTCAGAGAAATCTTTTTTAGGCTAAAAGCCTCTTTTTCTCGCCGGCGCTCAAGCGCAGAGCGCCCACGTGCCGACACGCGGCGCGCTTGCGCTCAAGCGCAAGCGCTTTCGCCCACGTGCCGACACGTGGCGCGCTAGCGCCCAGCGTCCGAGCGCAAAGCGCCCACGTGCCGACACGTGGCGCGTTGCGCTCCAGCACTCTGCGCTCGAGCGCAAAGCGCCCACGTGCCGACACGTGGCGCGCTCGCGCTCAAGCGCCTAGGCGCTGGCCCCACGCATCCTTTGGAAGTATTTTTCCCTTTTACTTATATATACATATATATATATACATATGTATACAAATGTACACATACACATACTCCACGACACTGTCCCTGTTAGAAAAAATTTCTAACGGGGCGCTGCCCCGCACCCCGCAAGGGGGCTGCTAGCCCTCTTGACCCCCAGCCCGCTATCCGGGTAGCGGGACCCCCGTAAAAACTCTGCGTGGCTCCCAATATATTCAAACACCCCCTCCAAAACAACACACACGCACACTGCACATTGAGTTCGCATGACGAGTTTAACCCGTCAATCGGAGGTTCCCTCGCTCCGAAGGCGAGGGGTAATTAACGGCAGCTTAGTTCGCGGCTGTCGGAGATTCGGATCCCCACAATAATTAAACCCCGGCCTACCCTAGGCAGGGGGAATCTGTAGTACGCCTGACAAGCGCGCGCGTATTCCCATCTCAATGGGGTGACGAAAAACACCCTACAGTTATATGTATGCCCTAGAGGCCATTACTGTACATATGATGTATATTGTAGTGGATGCTTGGACAAATATAGGGAGGACTTTCTTGCTCGACATGATAGTATGCTATCTGGTTGTACTTTATCTTAACATGTACACTTATTGTCTCTCTATTACATGTTGATAAAGCCCTTAGGATGAGTACTTAACCACCAGGATTATGATGTAGATCATACTAGTGGGGAAGAGGTAGTCGGTAAGTACATCCTTCTGTCACGCCCCGCTTCTCGGTGTACGGTGAAGGGGACGCGACGAGGTCACTGCGTATATACTCAGAAGTACATACGCTAAGCGTATCTAAGCAATATAAATATAAATGCATGATTGTTGGAGTTTTTCGTATGTGTTTAAAAATTAAAGAATACCGCAATCAAGACGGTGTCGCTTGGTAGCTAGTCGGTTGAGTACGAGTCAATCCACAGGGAGAAGGAGTTCTTTTCTTTATGTTCTAACGAGTTAAGTCCAAAAAATTGGTGGTTTGTTTTAAGATCTATGAATGAGAATAAGTTGATAAAAAGCTTGCTAGGGTTAGGATTAGGTTAGTTCGAAATAGGGATCTTCTCACTTCTTTCAATGCCTTAGTTGTGAATAAAGGTGTTAGGGTAATCGGCAATAACGGGGATTAGCACGACTGGGAAGAAACTTAGTTTCTTCCTTTTAGTCCTTGTCCGTCCGTTCTTGGCTCTTATTCCTAACCTCCGGTTAATTCAACCACAGCCGGTCTAATTAGGGAATCACCCCTATCATGTAGGATAGGGTGCCGTAGTGAGCGGAGTGTGGTTGATTTAAAGGGAGTCCTTTAAATAAAATTATTTGGGCAAAGAGAGGAGTGAGAGAGATTTCCTTCTCTCAAACATTCCCTCTCCTATTCCTAACAAGTGAGGAATTACTCACTCATTAGGATGATAACAATAAAATTCAAGATAAGAAAAAATGCAGATTAAATTCTACAACTAGATTAACAAACAATAATTGCAGATAATAAAATACGATAAGAAAAATGCGAGAAAAATAAAGGAACTTACTTTTTATTGATACCTCTTAAAAGCTCATTACAATGGAGAATTAAATTCTAGATCTTGAGATAAAAAGAGGCATCCTCCAAAGAGGCACACCAAAAAGAGGCACACCATTATTTGGCTTTGAGCCCTCCTATTTATAGATAGGAAAAACCCTAGGTTTACATTCTGATCCATACATGAAATTACAAAACAACCCCAAAGATCGAGCCAAAGCACCGACACCCCACCGACACGTGCATATTATGGCCGCGGAACCGCGGCAGAAAGGCTTGTTTGGCCGTGGTTCCGCGGCCATTTGGTGGGTTCTTGGGCCCATCGCTTCAGGGTTTCTCTGTGTTTCTTTTATCTTGTGTTTTCTTTACTTGGTTTCTCAGAATTTCTTCTATTTCCTTCCAGATTTCCAATAGTGCAGAATGATGTGGACTTTTGCCTTGAGCTTCGCGTTGCAGTCTTGAATCTTGTGCTGCCCTTGTGCTTTGTGCATTGAACTGTCTAATGATTTTCATTTGTTCCTTGAACTGGTAGGTGGCATCATACGGATTCATCTATTGTTGGTCGTAGTCTCACATTTGTAGCGATTTTTCATGAATTTCACTCTAACGATCCGAGATCCTGTAACCTGCAACTATTTAGCAGACATGGATCAAAAGCACCTATTTATGTGTAATGTGATTAAGAATGGGCGATATACGAATGCAAAATTCTGATATGAACAAATACCCCCAAACTTATCTTTTGCTCGTCCCGAGCAAAGCCAATTTATTCTCGAAAAATCCTCACCTCACTTTCGTAGGGAACGCGATTGCACTGAGCTCGTGCAACAAGCCATTAAACCTCTAGGTGTCCCTAGTAGGAGGAGTGTTGTCTCCTGAGGGTTTTTAGCGGATACTACCCACAAAATCCGATCAATTTGGCCTGTTGACTCTAATTCTTCAATTCAGTATTCTAGCAAGAAATTCTATTATCTTCAACTTAGAAATCATCAACCCATATTTTTCATACTCATTTTTCATTTAACTTAAGATCGTATATGTTTTACAAATTTATTAAGTTTTCAGTATCTTTTGAATTTTCCTTCTAAGGTGCAATCTTAACTCAAGAATTTTTATCATCTCTACTGAAGATATAAGCCCTATCTTTTATTCCTATCTCTTATCCAAACCCCAATCATATACCCCCACGTGTGTGTAATTTTTACCCCTATACTTGGAAATTCAATTCTAGCTATCATACTGTTGTTCATGTCCAAAGTACTTTTAGTTGGTGAATTTTAGATGAAATTGCTAACACATTCTTCATGCGGCCGTTAATACTTCTTGAGGTACTAGACGACCGATTACAAAATGTGCTTGCGCATTTAGACGTAATTCCTCATCTTGTAATACCTAAGGCTTAGCAGTGAATCCCAAACCAGTTGGTCTAAGGCACTAGGTGATAAAGCACCCTTGCTATATTTTTTTATGCTGCCTTAAGTAATTACAAAACTAGTGTTCATTTTTTTATCTCTTTATTCACCACTTATACTTTTATTTTATTTTCCTTCATACTGAGGATTTTAGACAAGAGCATTTCAAGGTATCCTCTACTATCCCAAGTTTCAAGGTGCGTGTAAGTGCGTATAATAGGGTATATATTTTCAGAATTTGGACTTTAGGTTCAGAATTATTTTTCAGACTTATATTTCAAATAGAGTTTTCAATACTCTTCCCTTATTTCGATTTAGCCTAAGAACTGAACTCAAAATTTGCCTATTTTTAAATAAACTATAAGGACGTATATTTTCTACAGTTAAACTTTAAGAAAGGTTGTTCTTAGGGTTTTTAATTTACTAAGTTTAGGATCTAGTTTTTCCTAACTAGTCAACCGTCATATTAAACTTAAGTCAAATATGGCCAAAATTGAACTTTTCAATTTTTGTAATTTTTTAAAATTTTTCAATTTTTATGGATTTTAAAATAAGTATGCAAATGCAAAAATATACATATGAATACGAAGGAAGAAAGCTTACTGAGCACACCCCGAAACTTAAACTTGACAGTGCCCTCACTGTCAGGCTACACCAAGAGGGTCAAAATTGTCGGCACTCCCCTTTTTTAAAAAAAAAAATTATTTTTATTATTAACAGAAAAAGAAAACAAAATATATATACACAAAAAAGGTTCCCCCCAAACTTAAGTGAAATATTGTTTCTACTGTTGCTATTTTTTAAATCTCATAAACTTGTAAAGTTGGGAGGAAAAATTTGTTAACGGGGACATGAAATATGATCGTGAAAATCTCACCCAAACTTATTTTTGGCTCACCACTTTGAGTTAGAAAAAATTATTTTCAAGAGCCAAATTATAACCCCCCCAAACAATGTTAAGCTTTTAAAGAGGGGGTTCAAAGTTATTGGTCAATACCAAGCTTTGCAAAGACCAAAAGTCAACACCAACCATTTGAAGAATTTATCAATGTAACGTATAGGTCGGTGGAAGAACATGTTATATAGAGCCAAGAAGAAGTGGGGAAGAGATAAGTGGTGGTATGGAAGGGTTTGCGTGAACGTGAATATGAGGAGATAAGAGGTGATGATAAATAAAAACGAGAATGTGAATGATCAGAAATGAGTGGAATATTGGCATTCTCGTATTTTATAAGAAGAAAGAGTGGTGGTTCAACTTCTATAGGTGGAGGTTGATTAATCACAAAATCCTTTTTGTTTAGGAATGCAAGTTCGTCAGCGAAAAGTTCTTCAAAACACTCATCGATGTAATTGAACATTTTACTGTCAGTAAGTTTTGTGCCATAATTTATCATACTTGATTTGTCAAAAATTATGGAGGTAGGAGACTCGAAAAACTCATCTACCTCATTTTCAAAAGTATCCAAATCAAGTTGGCTTTCTGGAATGCTCAAACTTGAATTATCGGATTGTGATTCATCAACACTCACTGAAATTATAAGAAGAATAGAAGAAGAACCTGAGAAAGTGGGAGAAAGAAGTTGAATACGAACTTGAGATTGGAGATGGAGTGTATAAATTAGCACAATTTGTAATGACCGATGTGTAAAAAGCGATTGTGCTAATCTATCAACCCACTGAGAAATGAGGTCAAATCCCTCAAGATTCGTGAGAAAACATGGGTATGTCGAACTTGGTAAACCAGACATAAAAAATGAAAGTGTAACGGTTTCTTGCAAGGTCTGAACGAGAATGGAGGGAAGTGATTGAGGAAGGGTATCGGTTAAAGATTCAGGAGGGTGTGCGCAGTCAATGAAAGGGATAGAATGAATTAGAAAATCCGACTCCTCAAGTAAAACTGCTCCATACTCAATAATTTCTTCAATACTCTCCTCAAAATTTAGCTTATCCATGCAATTCTCATCAAAATCAAGACGCATATGAAGTTCGGGAAAAACAGTTGTTTCCCCCAATCAGAGCAAAGCTCTGTTTGAATTTCAAAATTCAAAATTCGAAACAACGCTTCAATTTCTTTGCGCTGCGCGCAACGCGCCATGTGTCAAAAACTGATACGTCAGCGCAGCGCCCAAGGCAGCGCACCCAATCAGAGCAAGACTCTATTTAAAATAAAAAATTAAAGGAAGCAAAGTTTCAGTTGCGCAAGCGCTGCGCTGTGCGACACGTGTCAGCAAGCGCGGTTGCGCAAGCACAGTAGCGCAAGCGCTGCACTGCACGACACGTGTCAGCGTAAGCGCAGTTGCGCTGCGTTGTGCGCTGCGCGACACGTGTCAGCGCAGTTGCGCTGTGCTGTGCGCTGCTTGACACGTGTCAACGCAGTTGCGCAAGATCAGTTGCGCTGCGCTGTGCGCTGCTTGACACGTGTCAGCGTAGATGCGCAAGCGCAGTTGCGCTGCGCTGTGCGTTGCTTGACACGTGCCAAGCGCTGGTGCATTTGCACCAAACAGAATTAAAATTCCAAAAAGATCTTTCTGTTCTTGTTAAAACAAGAAGATTGTCTTCTGTAAAACAGAAGCCCTTGGATCAAAAATCCAACGGTAGGGAAAATTCCCCAAATCACTCAGAGAAGGATCTATTTAACAAATTTAACAAATTTATGGGCACTATATAAAGACCCCTAGACCCCAATTCATCATGATCATGAACATTGGGAGAGATTGAAAACCTCAAAACAGAGAGAACTCTGAAGAAATTTGAAGAAAAAGGTAAAAACCTTCATAAAATAGAAGAATTTCTTCTAATAGATCATTGATCTAAGAACAAGATCAATGATCTTCATATAATGATAAGTGCTTTGCACTCTTTTATGAACCTCTGGTTCTCTGAAAACAAGAAATACTTATTTTTTTTGATCTAAATTGGATCAAGAACTCAAACAGTGCTTTGCACATTTTTTTATGAACCACTGGTTCTGAAATCTAAAAGATTCTCAAGATCAATAGTGCCTTGCACTTTCAAAATTGCATTGTTGCGCTCCTGGGTTGGCGCAACTCACCAGAGCACGCCACGTGTCAGCAGCGCAAGCGCAGCGCACTGGCGCAGCGCACTGCGCTTGCGTGACACGTGTCAACACCTGAACTACTTGCGCTATGCGCTTTTGAAATAGAGCCTTGCACTCTGAAAATTGGCGCAACACACCGGAGCGCGCCACGTGTCAGCAGCGCAAGCGCAGCGCACTGCGCTTGCGTGACACGTGTCATCACCACAAGCGCTTGCGCTCATTGGTTGGCGCAAAGCACCTGACAAATGCAAATGCATTGTGTGCTAAAGGGCCAGGCCCAAATCAAAAAGACCCAGTAGGCCAAAATAAATTGCAATACAACAAAAGGGCAGAGCCCAAGTAAAATTGATGCTCTGCATCATTTATAAATGGGCAGAGCCCAAACAAAATTGATGCTCTGCATCATTTATAAATGGGCAGAGCCTAAACAAAATAAAAGTAATGCAATGAATTACTTAAACATGGGCAAAGCCCTGGCACGGGCCTAATAGGCCAAAAACAAATAAAAGCGTTGAACATTTTTCAACTGGACTTAGCCCAATCATGGCCGTAAGTCCTCAAATTAAATTGATTGAGCACAGCTGCTCTCTTAAATCAATTTACATCCGGTTCGAGGGTACATCTCCGAACTCCTTTGACTCCTATCATTGTAATCCTTCAACGACGTCAGAGAGGTGACGGGTCCCGACAACCACACATCAACATGGACTGCGGGGTCCTTAAACTCGTGGACCGAAACGTCCCTAAACTAATATTCGTCCCGAAATGGGAATGTTGGACCGAAATGTCCTTAAACTAATGTTCGTCCCCAAATGGGAATGTTGGACCACCATGTCCCTAAACTGGAAATTGACCGCAACGTCATTAAACTAAACAATAGAGCCAATTGCTCTTTTGTTGGATCTAAACGATCCTGTTAAGTTGATCTTAGTCTGGAGATTAGGCTAACGTATCCTTAACAAAAGTTTAAGTCGATCTTAGCCTCAATATGGCTAACGTATCCTTAAACTAAAACACCAAACCCAAATCTAAGTAAATACGGATTTGGACTAATCCACGTCCTACGGACGACGGCATAACCTAGTCTCCGTATACAATCCACGGGCAACCACAAATAAAACAAACACACACAACACGAAGTGAAATTCTGGAGAAGGAGAAAGTTGTTACCGCGACGCGGTAGCGTAATTAACTGCAGGGGCTTGCGCCTGCAGGGAAAAGCGTCCCCACAATCAAAAAACCCTCAGGCGAGGGGGAATCTGACGAAGTTTGCTAAATCGGCCGCATCCGTCTAAACCTCTGATACACGGTGCCATAAATCAACATGGCATCTTCGGAGAGGTAGACGGATAAAACCAAATAGCATCTTCCCCGAATCACAGGCAAGACGTCTCTACGTCGTCTCGGCCCCCGTTCGGAGGGGAACAGATTTTGGCATGCCCGATGGGACCTTTTCCTCTTTCCACTCCACACTTCGTGTGTCTTCTTCGCGAACGAATCACGGTTTGTTAATGGTTGCCTTTGGATTTCAAGTTACTAAGATTTGGTCTTTTGCCTGGCTCAGAAATCAAGCATCAATGGCCTCTAACTGCTCGAACTGCTCGAAGTGCCAATGCAACCAACGCTCCACCTCACCTGGAGGTGTAGCATATGGGCCTCAAGCGGCCTCCATCCTTGCCCTGCCGGTAGAACAGGTGACCCAGGCCACCACCGGCCTATTTTTCGGGACCATGATCCCTCCTGCAAGCTTCACCCTGCCAATACCCGTACCGGAAGCTTCGAAGAAGTCGGTCTTTGATCGACTTACTACTCCTACAGCCCCTATCAACGGGTCGTCCAACTCCTCGGTCTTCACCAGACTGAGTCTGAACTCCAAAGGGCTCGCCAAAAAGCCCATGATACCTGAGAAGGCCATCCCAGAGAAGACGGCCGCTCCCGAAGTCGCCAAGGCGGCTTCTCCTGTCAAAGAGTCAGTCTTTTCAAGGTTGACTATTCCTGCCCCTGCCCCTGCTCGAGGATCTGTCTTTGACAGATTGAATATCACCCCTCAAAGAACAACCTCAGTCTTTAAAAGGTTAACACCGGCAGCGCCTCATCCGGACAGGGGGCAAAAAGAAGCTGTCTCTATCGCTGAGCCAGTCCCAGCAGCTCGTCATGCTCGACGTCATTATTGGCGACGAGTGAGGAAGGCAGGGGCAACTCCCCCTCAGGGCTAACTCCACCTGCTCCAGTGGTGGAAGTCAATGCTGCTGTTCCAACTGGGAACAACTTTGAACCACTTAGGAGGGTACGTAAGAACTCTCCAACCGCTACACTGAAGAGATCTCCTCCACCTGCGGAGAGAGTTCCGGAAACGAAGCAAGAGCAGCCCTCTCAATGACTGTCCTCAAAAATTTATAGAGTTTGGCGGAGAGTTCAAGACTCTGTAATTGACCCAGATTACTCTCGCCAACAGAAAAAGGCGAAGGTGCAAGAAGAAAAGGGCCGTCCTATGAAACAACAAAGGACAACAACCACCAGGGTGCCCACTACAACGGCCCCTTCAACTTCAACGGCCCACAAAAGAAGAAGGCCGGAGAAAATCCCCGCGCCCGCGGCAAATGCCAAAGGTGGTGAGCCTAAACGCCCTAAGTCCGGGGGCATAATAGTTCATACAGTATACATGGCGTCGGGAAAGGAGGACAGCCGTGCATCCACAGGTCATAGACCGCTTACACGGTCAGTGACCAAAGCTCAGGAGCAACAGCAAAAGCTCCAGGAGATGATGAACGCGATGGCCGCACTCACTGGGCCAAAAGAAAGCCCTGAAGCGTCCTCGAATGAACGCCAAGAGCAAGAAACAGACGCTAAATTCCTTCGCCGGATATTGGAGAAGAAGGATAAAGAGGCTGCTGAACAAGCAGCCAACATAAAGCGTATGGGCCTCCTGTTGCAAGACATGGTGGGGATGATGATCCAACAAGATCCTCCAGCTGAAGATCCCCCGATCGTACTTGAAGACGATAGGGGAGAAACGTCGAATCCTCTACCAGCTCTGTCAACAGCTAAGGAGGAAACAATCTCCAAAGCTGACTTGGACGAGTACATAGCCCAACAAATACGGGTTCATCATGTGACTGAAGCAGCCGGCCAGGTCGTAAAAACAGGACGACCATATCCGAGCTGGTACGACCAGATCAAGTACCCGCCGGGCTATACCATTCCCAAGTTCCATGTCTATAAGGGGACGTGCAATCCCCATCAGCATGTTGCCCAGTTCAGGGCACTCTGCGGTAACACTGGCGGCGATGATAAATTGTTGCTTCGCCAGTTCGTTGGAAGCTTATCAGATACAGCGTTCGAGTGGTACTCTGAGCTCCTGAACGACTCTATCAAGACCTTCACGGAGATGGAGCTGTTGTTTACCCAGCGTTTTGCAAGCGCCAGTGAACACACCCCGATGACGGCACTGATTAACGCCAGGGTAAAGCCAGGCGAGACATGGGTTCAATATGCTATACGGTGGTGGAACTTATGGTCAAAGTGCGAGCAGCGCATTGAAGAAGCTCCTGCAGTGGGTATGTTTGTAGGAACCCTTGATCCGCAAGCAACCATCTCGTAATTTATGATGTTCTTCAAGCCGACTACCTTCCAGGCCATGATCGACAAGCTAGCGCTAATGGATCAGATGGGCCATAGACCTCCTCTTCCAAAGCCAGACTCCCGAAATGACAAAGGGAAGGGAAAAACGATCATTGTCGCAAATGCTTAACAACAGCCGAGCAACTCGAAGCCGGTTGTTCGTCAAAATAATATGCGTCCACTCGTACCCCTTGAAGAGAGACTAGGACGTCCTTTCTCGTTTCCCCGAGATAAAACGAGAAGATTATTCGAGTTGGCGTTGCGCAACCGACTCATAAATCTGCTGGAGCCAAAACGTCCGCCGCAACCAAATGATGTCAATGAGCCCAACTACTGTCCCTATCATCGGGTATTGGGTCATCCGATCGAAGATTGCTACGTCTTCAAAAATTGGCTTGAAGACCAGTACCAATAGGGCAAGTTCGCGTTATCTGACAGATGGAAGGTGAATCCACCGCAACCTCGCGTCTCTAAAAGGATGAATATTCCGGGGGCAACATGCTCTCTCGTTGAAGAAGCCCCATGGGAGGTTGTGCTGTCAGCCAAGACAAGGAGGATGCTGAACAATCTTCAAACATGCCCAGCGATCAAGTGGAAGAACCCGTTGGAACCTCAGATCATTGAGGGGATGTTGAAGCCGCGTCCAACTCAAAAGACCGATGGTGGTGGCCCAAGCGCTCACAGCCAGCCATTAAAATCTTTGAAGAAAAAGAAGAAGAAATCCAAAAAGCCCGTGAAGCCTGGCGACAAGCGCAAGGACTTGCAAAAACAAATTGACGCGCTGGAAGAGTACAACCAAAAGACGTGGACCCCCATCACACTCCAAGAATTCCTCAAACATGTCTTTCAAGAGGAAGATGAGGAGGGAAGTTCGTCGGATGAGTCTGAGGAATACGTGGCGAGATGCCGTATGATCTCCCATTCGCTGACGGACGATGAGGAGACTTCTTGCACTGAAAAGCTGGGGGCAAATCCTGAACCAAAAATTCTGGGGCCATCAGATGAAGTAATTGACGTATTCCTCAACGAAACTCTGTTGAAAAGTAAAGCTGATCGGGAACGCGAGATGGCTATATTTGAAAGGGCCAAGCACCGGCGACTTGAAGAAAGAGCTGAGACACTTCCGCTAGAGCGAAATACACCCACTGCGGATAAAAGCAAATTCAAGACGAGGAAAAGGTTTGCTAAAGCCATATCAATGGGCATGAAGCTACCTTCCTCTGAAAGAAGCATTACTGGTGAAGCGGAAATACATCCCTCCTACTGCTTGTATCATCAGAAGGTTTCGCACCCCACTGAAGAGTGCAAAGCATTCGATAGATGGTGGCAAGGATATGTTGCTCACCGACAACAGTTTAAACGAGAGAAGCGCAAAACTCGTCGGGAGCGGAAAAATACAACCGAAGGGCTTAACAGAACCACCGGTGATTGTCGCATGGTTAACGCCAGAGGATCACAAGTACTTACATTCGGGAGCGATTCCGACGAAGGGCTGGCTCTTAGCCCTCTCTTTAAAGAGTCCACCTCGAGAAGAGAAGAAGAGTAGAAGGTCTGTGAAAATATCCGGCTGCGTAATCGCACGCTTCCTGAAAAGAATCTCGGACCCTCAAATAAAAAAGATAAAGGGAAAGAGAAGGTCTCTGAGGAGATCGCCATAGATGATCAAGTTATGGAGGAGCTAAGTGCCAAAGACCCGCCGAAGAGAAATAAGGTGGATTACAACGTCTTAGCGCATCTGAGGAAACTACCCTCACAGCTCAGCATTCTTGATGCCCTTTTGCTATCAAAAGAGGCGAGAGATTCGTTAATCAAAGCACTACAGGAGCCGGAATAGTTCCAAGCTTTCCTGGCTGAAGAAAAGATGAAGGATGAATTGGAGGAAGTGCACACAGCCGATGTCACTTTTGGTGATGAATACCTTCTCCTTGGGACGTGTGAACACAATTGCCCCCCTATGTCTCAGGATACTGCCACGATATAAAGATAGGCAAAATCCTGATCGACAACGGATCTTCCGTTAATCTCCTCAATGTGCGGGTGTTAAAAGAAATCTGCATGAGCGTCCAACACCTTGCTCGGGACAAGATCACCATCTCCGGATTCGACTCCCAGTCATCAAGAACTCTTGGGTCTGTGATACTGACGCTACGCTTCGGGCTACTCATCACGGACATTAAGTTCCACGTCATAGACGCCAAGACATGCTACAATGCTCTGCTCGGCCGACCATGGTTACACGAGTACAATATCATCCCTTCTACGCAACATCAGTGTATGAAGTATTTTAAGGATGGTCTCGAGTATACCGTGACGGGAGAACTGAACCCATTCTCTGTGAACAAGGTCCGCAAATATGAAGACGCCAAATACTTCCTACCGTATTTCGAAGACACGGAGAGGTGTCACAAACCGGAGAACAAAGCTAATGCCACCATCCCTGTCTTCGGCAGTGATACCGAGGAGGAAGAAGAGATAGTTTATTCGGTTCCGCCCCAATTCAACAAGCCTGGACCATCCGCTCCCATGTTGATCTTTGGTAGTGACTCAAAAGATGAGGTCCATGCTGTATTCTCTGCTCGACCTTCAATACAAGCGTCCGCTGACGAAGAGCAAAGTCTGCAAGTCGCCATGGTGCCGCTCAAACATCATAAAGAACTGGATGCGCTCGATACCTACAGCGTAGAAGAGCTGCGGACGTTCTATGTCCCTCTCAGGCGAGAAGGCGAAAATGCAATTCTATTCTACCGCTCTGGGGAAACCAAAGTGGAGAAAGAAATCTGGCACGGTGCGGATCCTACGCTGGACAGGCTTCAACCCATCCGTCTACCCAGATATTATACAGAAGGCTTGAAAAGGCTATTGAAGCGCCAAGGGATACCCTTCAAACAGATCGCTCGAAAAGCCAAATTCTATGACAGGGTCTGGAACGTTCCCGGGACTCAACACAAGCTGCCTAATGGGAGAATGGAAACAATCGGGCTCGGATACACTCGGTCCAAGAAACGAGCGCTACTCCATGGTTGCTACGTCGTGCATGACTTCGATGAAGAAACGGATGCTCAATGGGAAGATGCTAATCCTGAACCAGTAAAAGTTCCTGATGCAAAAGTGCCCAGTCCGTCGTTTGAAGAACAAATGGATAGGCTTATAAGGGAAGCTGGTCAAAAAGTCCGAGACGATCACAACCGCGAAATGGCCATCTACGAGAAAGCCAAAACGCAACGCCTCCTTCAACAGGCCGTGAAAGACGAAAATGCTGCCCCCTGTCAACCTATTATAAAAAAGGCTAGACGCAAAGGCAAAAATAAGTCAAAAGGCGAAAAAGGTGCTCAACAGCAACAAAGCGGGACCAAGAAGCCACGCAAGCGGGAATCGAGCGGTTCTGATCTATCCCTCATAAGAAAAATAGGTCGGGCGTACTCTTTTCCTCGGGACAAGACAAGGAAAATACTTGACCTCGCTCTAAAACATCAGATGCTTACACTACCGGAGTCTAAACACCCCGAACAAGCAAGCAAAGTCTCTCACCCGGACTATTGCCCTTATCACCGAGTGATAGGGCACCCTCTCGAGGACTGCTTCACCTTCAAGAATTGGGTTGAAGATCAGTATCATCTTAGCAAGTTCGCTCTGTCTGACAACTGGAGGGTAACGCCGCCACAGAAGCACGAACCCAAGGCCACGAAAGAAAAACCAACTCCACATTGGGCTTCGAAGCGAATTCGCACTTGTCACATGATAACAATATTAAAAGAAGAGCCCGAGAACGTGGATAACCTTCCCTGGTGCTTCGAAAACAGTAGCGATGAGGTGATCTCAGAATTTCCACCAGCACCGAAAGAGCTGGAAGATGGAATACATACCACTGCAGATAACCTCAAGAAAATTGAGTTGGGAACAGCGAATAACCCGCGACCGACGTTCATTAGTGAGCTGCTATCTGAAGAAAGGGTGGCTGCGTTAAAAGACGTGCTTCTGCAGCATAAAGATTGCTTCGCATGGAACTATTCTGAAATGCCGGGACTAGATCCAGAAATTGCTGTGCACCAATTGGCGATATCCCCGGACGTCAAGCCAGTCAAACAGGCGCCGAGGAGAATGCGGCTCGAGCTTGAGATGAGTATCAATGCCGAGGTCAAGAAGCTAATCGACTCTGACTTTATCCAGGAGGTTCAATATCCTGAATGGATCGCCAACATCGTCCCGGTGATGAAGAAAAATGGGACAGTGCGCATATGCGTGGACTTTCGGGATCTCAATAAAGCCTGCCCGAAGGACGATTTCCCAGTGCCAGTCACCGAACTGATGATAGACAATATGTCCACTCACGAGGTGTTCTCCTTCATGGATGGCTCATCAGGGTATAATCAGATAAAGATGCATCCTAAAGACCAGAAGCACACCACTTTCCGAACCCCTTTAGATATATTCTGCTACAAGGTGATGCCCTTCGGTCTAAAGAACGCCGGTGCCACTTATCAGAGAGCCATGACGCAGATCTTTGATGACCTTATACACGAAATCGTCGAATGCTATATTGACGATCTCGTGGTTAAAAGCAAATCATACGAGGAACATCTCGAGTATCTGAAGACCGTATTCCAACGCCTTCGACAATACAACTTGAAGATGAACTCTCTCAAATGTGCATTCGGAGTTTCCTCGGGCAAATTCCTTGTATTCATCGTCCGACACCGAGGTATTGAGATAGATCCGTTGAAGATCAAAGCGATCATGGAAATGCCTCCGCCAAGAACTCTCAAACAGCTGCAGTCTCTCCAAGGAAAGCTTGCGTATATACGGCGATTTATAGCCAACCTTTCAGGAAAGTGCCGTCCTTACAGCCACCTGATGAAGAAGGGAGCCCCGTTCGTCTGCGATCAAAAATGCCAAAGCGCGCTAGACGAGATCAAGCAATACCTGCAGAACCCGCCAGTGTTGGCTGCTCCGGTCAAGGGAAAGCCCCTCATTCTTTATACAACCGCCCTCGAAGGTTCCTTAGACGCATTATGGGCGTAAGAGAACGACCAAGGGAAGGAAAGAGCACTCTACTACTTAAGTCGAGTTCTACTGGGGGCAGAAAGCAACTACTCCCCCATTGAAAAACACTGCCTGGCGTTGATTTTTGTGATAACAAAGCTCATGCACTATGCGTTAGCGCATGAAGTCCGTCTCATTTCGAAGGTGGACCCCCTTAAATATTTAATGTCGATGGGACGACTCGCTAAATGGGCCCTGCTCTTGATGGAGTTCTCGATAGCCTATCAGCCTCTCAAGGCAGTGAAAGGCCAGGCCATTGCCGACTTCCTCGCTGAGCATCCGATACCTGCCGATTCTCCTCTGAATTGCGAGCTGCCAGACGAACATGCATTTGACGCAATCGACGGTGGTGATACCCAATGGGAGCTTTATTTCGATGGAGCATCTTCCATGAAGAAGCGCAGACAAAACACCCTCATAATCAAGTCGGGGGTAGGCCTCATCTTCGTAACTCCACAAGGAGGGATAATGCGCTTTGCTTTCTCCCTAACAGAGCCGAGGACAAACAATGAAGCCGAATACAAAGCTTTGATAGCAGGCCTCGAGATCGCCATCGACATGGGAATTGAAAATCTCCTCATATATGGAGACTCCCAGCTGGTCGTTAGTCAAGTAAATGGCGACTACCAAACGTGCAAACCAGAGTTAGTGAAGTACGGTGAAAAGGTGCAGCAACTATTGACCCAAATTCCCTCCTATACTCTGGAGAACATACCGCGCGCGGAAAACAGCAAAGCGGACGCGTTGGCCAAACTCGCTAAAGAATTGGCTGATGAAAACCTCGATGACGTAAGAATCGTGGTACAAAGCCGTCGGGTGCTCGCCCCAGCGGAAATATCTCCGGAATCATCCAAAGAAAAGGGAACGACTGAGCAAATGGCTATGCAAATAAAAGACCGGGAAAAGGCCGAGGATTGGAGGGAAGTCTTTATAGACTACTTTAAGTCCCGTCGAACGCCCGAAGATGCGTCCTCAAGACATCAGCTTATGAAACGAGCTCTGTCTTTCGCCTTCGTCAATAATACTCTGTACAAGAGGTCATTTGATTCTCTATGGTTGAGATGTCTGGGACCTGACGAAGCGAAAAGAGTCGTTCAGGAAGTTCATGACGGACTCTGCGGTTCTCACCAAGCGGGCCCGAAGATGAAGCTGAAGATCAAACGGATGGGCTACTACTGGCCCACAATGATTCAGGACTGCCTCGAATATGCGAAGCATTACCACTCATGCCAAATTCATGAGGACTTCATCCACCAGCATCCAAATCCACTCCACCCAACGGTGGCTAGCTGGCCATTTGAAATGTGGGGAACTGACATAGTCGGCCCCATCGAACCAGCATCGTCTAGGGGACATCGTTTCATCCTGGCGACGACTGACTACTTCTCCAAATGGGCAGAGGCAGTACCGCTGAGGGAAGTGAAGACGGAGAATATCCTCTACTTTTTCAAGACGCACGTCATTTATCGGTTTGGAACTCCGCGACGGATCATCTCCGATAACGGGCCAGCTTACAGAAGTCACAAGATCAGTCGCTTCGCGCAACAACACAATATAGACTGGAGATATTCCTCAGTTTATAATCCGCGAGCTAATGGTCTAGCTGAGGCTTTCAACAAGACCTTGACGAAGATCATGAAGAAAACGGTGTCCCGAAATAAGACGGACTGGCACGAGAGACTGCAAGAAGCTCTCTGGGCATATCGAACTATGTTCAAGGCGGCCACGAACACAACGCCATATGCGTTGGTATTCGGTACAGAAGCAGTACTCCCCCTCGAGATAGAGTTACCCTCTCTACGAGTGGCGGTCCACTACGAGCTGACGGACGAAGAAAATGCTCACCTTCGGCTTGAGGAGCTTGATGCCCTTGATGAAACCCGGCTCATAGCGCAACAAAATCTGGAGGCCTATAAAGCAAAGATGACGCGCTCATATGAAAGATTGACCCGGCCGAGGACATTCCGCCAAGGCGAACTCGTGCTAATGGTCAAAAGGCCTATGATCCCCAATCGCGCCAAGCGGGGAAAATTCGAGCCAAACTATGAAGGCCCGTATATCATAGACAAGGTCTACCAGGGTAGAGCCTATCTACTCATGGATTTGCACGGTGAAAGGCCTTACAGGCCAATAAATGGTCAATTCCTAAAGAAATACTGCGCTTAGCGAGTTACTACCTAGGTCAATGATAGATGACAACGACTATGTCCGCTCGCTATCTTCCTATGCTCAAACTTTATAAGCAGTAGTCAGCCTTCCCCTGGGCGGACCGAAACGTCCTTAAACTAATGACGGACCGAAACGTCCTTAAACTAATACCGCAGCATCCTTAGGCTGATGAGATGAATAAAAGAAAAGAGGAATAAAAAAATAATAAAAAAAATAATAAATGGTATGTCCATAAGCAAAATGGGCACGGATGAAAACCCGAAAGGGCTCCGTGAGTAAAAACAGCAGGGCTACCGGTGAGTGTTCGTGAAAACCCGAAAGGGCGAGACCTCGTAAAGAGAGAGAGAGAGAGAGAAAATAAAAAGAATAAAAAAAACGGTATATCCATAAGCAAAATGGGCGCGGATGAAAACCCGAAAGGGCTCCGTGAGTAAAAACAGCAGGACTACCGGCGAGTGTTTGTGAAAACCCGAAATGGCGCAATCTCGTTAAAGGACACTTACAAGGTCCTCTCGACCTTGTAAGGAGAAATCACCCGCGTGAGATCCTTACGACTCATAAGGGAGCAACGCACTTAGGGATCCTCATGATTCCTAAGGAGAAAATACGCTTGCGTGATCCTCACGACTCGTAAGGAGAACTCTCTTATGGGACCCTCACGGCTCATAAGATTTGAAAGTCTTAAGTTACAGAGACCTAAACCTGTGCTTAAGCAACTCCCACAATCTTCGATATTGCCCTACAAGTGGTTCAATACCGACCCTTGTATACAATCAACGGGCGCGAATAAATATTTCCCTAACCAAGTCCTATCCGTGACTGGGGATATGTACGCACGATGAACAACCCTTATAAGTCCTCTCGACTTATAAGAAGAAAACCCTCTTGTAGGATCCTTGCGACTTACAGAGGAGCATACACTTAGGAATCCTCACGATTCTTAAGGAGAAAATACACCTACGAGATCCTCACGACTTGTAGCGAGAAATACCTTTGTGAGACCCTTACGGCTCATGAAGTCAAAAGCCTTAGCCGACAGGACCTTAACTCGGTTCGCTAAGCCACCTTTGCTCGACATCGACAGAGGCAAATGATGATTCGCTCCTGGCAATATCCCAGTTGTAGCGGTGCTGATACCGAAATCGGTGTCTAATTCCAGGCTTACAGCGAAAAGCCAGTAGGCCGCACATGCATACGAAATAGCCGAAATGATGGGGCAACTTGCAATAAAAAGCAGCAAGTAAAAACGTATGCATGAAAAATGGCCGAAATGATTGGGCAACTCACAATAAAAAACAGCGAGTAAAAATAAAATAAATAGCCGAAATGATTGGGCACCGCGAAAAATAGTCGAAATGATTGGGCAATCGCGACCTTCGCGATATAAAAGCTGAAATGATAGAGCATCGTGGAAATAAAACAATAGAAAGAAATATATGAAACCTTTTGCCCTACAGTTGAGATCACATCGATCCCTGTATACAATCCAAGGGCACAAACAAAAAGGGGACTACATTTCCCAACCAGGCTGCGTCAAAGGGAAGTCAAATCTCGACGATTCATCTACAGCCTGGAGACCAACAGCGACGTTCCTCTTCATTCCAGCAGGACACGGATGCGACATCACTAATTGGAGCCACAGCAAAGTCCCCAGTTCTAAGACTCTGCGGTTCACAGACAACCTAAAGTCAGCAAATGACCTCCGTCGCGGAAACAAGTCATCCAATGACCTCCGTTTCGGAAACAAGTCATCCAATGACCTCCGTCGCGCAAACAAGTCAGCCAATGACCTCCGTCTCGGAAACAAGTCAACCAACGACCTCCGTCTCGGAAACAAGTCAGCAAACGACCTCCGTCACGGAAACAAGTCAGCCAATGACCTCCGTCTCGGAAACAAGTCAGTCAATGACCTCCGTCTCGGAAAAAAAGTCAGCAAACGACCTCCGCCGCGGAAACAAGTCAGCCAATGACCTCCGCCGCGGAAACAAGTCAGCCAATGACCTCCGTCTCGGAAACAAGTCAGCAAACGACCTCCGTCGCGGAAACAAGTCAGCCAATGACCTCCGTCATGGAAACAAGTCAGCCAACGACCTCCGTCTCAGAAACAAGTCAACCAACGGCCTCCGTCTCAGAAACAAGTCAGCAAACGACCTCCGTCGCGGAAACAAGTCAGCCAATGACCTCCGTCTCGGAAACAAGTCAACCAATGACCTCTGTCACGGAAACAAGTCAGAAAATGACCTCCGTCACGGAAACAAGTCAGAAAATGACCTTCGTCACGAAAACAAGTCAACAAATGACCTCCGTCACGGAAACAAGTCAGCCAACGACCTCCGTCTCGGGCACAAGTCAGCAAAATGACCTCCGTCTCGGAAACAAGTCAGCCAACGACCTCCGTCTCGAAAACAAGTCAGCTAACGACCTCCGTCTCGGAAACAAGTCAGCCAATGACCTCCGTCTCGGAAACAAGTCAACCAACGACCTCCCCGTCGGAGCAATACTTCGACTCGGAAACAAGTCAACTCACCAACCACTTACGAGTCCTCTCGACTTGTAAGGGAGAAAATTCTCTTATAAGATCCTTACGATTTATAAGAGAAAATGCACGTAGGAATCCTCACGATTCCTAAGGAAAAAATACACCTACGAGATCCTCTCGATCCGTAGGGAGAAAAGTCTCTATAAGACCCTCACAGCTCATAGAGTTGAAAAGTCTTAGGCAGCAGATCTGAACCTGCGGCCTAAGCCATCACTATCTCTTGGAGAAATCCAGATGCTTACTCTATTATCTGTCAATTGTGTTTATCAAGACAGCATGCTGATAATAAGAGAAGGGAGAAAGCAAAGAAATAGTACAAGACATTGCAAAGAATAATGTGTATCTTTATTTATTGAATTTAAGCAAGTACAAGGTGAAGCGTACAAAAGAATAAAGAATGGATACATCTTATTCGAAAAAGAAAACTTTTTTATAAGTATATGGATACAAGGAGGACTACTGGGAAGGAAGCGTCTTGCATAGCTCTAGCAATTGTTCGCGCACCTCCTTCCAAGCTTTCTCCTGATCAGCCACCACCGCCAGCTCTGCCTCCACTCGAGCCCGCTGCTGCAAGAAAGATGCAAGCTATTCCCCAACGGCCTGATGAGCAGCTTCCCGGCTTGGGGTGTCACGCTCGGCGACATCAAGTTTTCGCTTCAAGATTAGCCCATGAGAGATGCGTTCCAGGAGGCCCTCAAACATAGCCTTCACTTGGGCAGCATTCGCCTCAACCTCAGCACGCAGACGAGCCGTCTCGCTCGAGGTCTCTTGGCATTCCCTCAGCCTTAAAGCCGCTTCTTGTTCCAAGTGGTGGACGTAAGAGGCGCTTTGCTCAATCCACGCTGCTCTTTGATTGCTTGCGGCTAAGGTCTCGGGAGCGGGGCGCATAAACTCCAGCTGATACAGGTGGGCCTCGATCTCCCTGCAGTGGTTAACCCAAGACACGACGATGTCCTCGTTATGAAAGTTCACGAGTATCACCAGCATTGGGTTAACCGTCATAGCGAAATCTGCTGCAGACGTGGGAGTTTCGACGTCGAGCTCCTCGATGTAGTCGCTCACCATGCGCAGACTATTCACGGCACCTTTCGAAGACGGACGTCTCAAGAAAGGGCCTGCCAGCATTGTGACATGAGGCTCAAAGGGCGCTGAGATCGGAGCAACAGCTAAAAAGAAACAAGATACAATTAGATGACACTTTAAAAAAGAAAAAAAGGGGGGGTCATCAATGCGATAGTTTGCTATACCAGCTGCAGTAGGTGGCAAGGCCGGAAGGGCCGGTGGCACGGCCGATCTTTCATCCCTTCCTTCGATTTGTAGCACTGTAGTCAGGACGAGAAGAAGTTAGAAATAATTCCATCACTAAAAAAGAAAGATATTAGTTGGAAACTATACTCACTAGCGCCACCAGAGGAAGAAGCGAATTCAGATGGGAAGGAGAAGTGTGGGAGCAACACCTGATAAAGATGGTCGAAAAGTACTCCTGAAAAGACACAACAGCACGACTTCAGTACATAAATTATGCATCTGAAAGATAAGACTACTAAGTTGCAAACCTATACCTTCCAACATCTTCGATGGTATAAGGGAGGGCTGAGAGGTGACCACCGTCAAGGCAGTATTTGACGGCGCTCCCTCGAGCAATGGAGCATCGGCACTGCCTGCACCTGCATCAAAAAACAAGGGTAAACCTGTCAGGAAAGATTGCAAGATAAAAAAAGGGGGGGACAGTAATCCGAAATTTACCTGATGAGCCTCCAGCCGAGACAGAGGCGTCTCCCTCCTCCAGCGACATAAGTCCACCACCCGTGGCCTCATCCCCAGACTCCACGGGGGCCGTCGTCGTGCTTGCAAGGCCAGGAGACGGCAGAGGGCCATAAGCAGGGAGAGCTATGACCGGAGCATTACCAGACTCCTGAGAAAGAGCGGTTGGCTCATCCTCAGGAATCATGTTCACCTCACCCGCTACTCCCTCGAGCTCAACAGTCACGGTTGTCTTGTTCACCGTCGCCATGAGGTCATCGGTCTCAGGCACTCCGTCAGCTGCTACCTCGGGCTCGGCATCAACCACTTGCTCAGGCATAGTGGACGTGACTATTTCGTCAGCCACTAGCTCGGACCCAGCAATCCCGGTCGTGTCGTCCGCCATCGGCTCGGCTTCGACCAATACCTCTACCTCTGGCCCCTCAGGTTTGACGGTCTCCGCCTCCCCCTCGGTTGGACTTGGCTCTGCAGGACAGAGTATATAAGAACCAACACCTTTATAATTCTTACAGCAAAAATTTGAAAGAAATATTACCTGAGGTGGACTTATCGTTAGCCTCCCTATTGGTGCGCACCGCCTGTCTATGAGCTGTAGATAAGGTGACCGGGGGCTCTTCTGAAGGAGTGTTAGCATGAGGGACGGTGCTTGGGCCCGCTCCAATGGCCAAGGCAGCCCTGCGTGCCTTCGCTTCGCGCCTTGACCGCTTCCTCTCCTCCCGAGCTATCACGATGGACCTCTTCGACACTTCCTTCATCAAGGCGTCGTCGTCCTCATTTAGAGATGCCTCCAGAGCCTTTAAGGCATCTCTCATCGGCTCTTCAAGACAAACCTCCCGCGGTAGCCCTGAGGAATCAGGAACATCGGCAGCTGGCAGAATATCCGCATCACCTGGCGGGATCGGCATTGAGGTTCCTGCGATAAAAAGGGAGAGGTTAGATCGACCATAACACAAGGAAAATGAAAACTTGATGAATCGAAACTTACTAAGGCCTAAGGACGCTCTAAGGCGTTCCTCCTCTTGAAAAGTCTTGAGGGAAGTGGCAATGGCTTCTTCAGTGGTGATGCCTGTTGGAAGAAAAGAAGGAAAAATGTTAGTCAGAGGCAATAATAAAGATATGATGCAATAAAAAATGCGACTAATGATTACCTGATTCCGCAAGCTTAGCCAACCACGCGTCGCGCCTCGCCAACCGCTCCGAAGCTACGAGGGCGGCCTCCAAGTCCGTATCGTCCGGCGGCATGACTAATCCCTCGTTAGTCCCATATTCACTCAGGCCCTCACCATAGGATGTGTGGGGTTCCTGACCGAACGCGACGTCAGCGGCGAAGAGCGACTTCTTTTTCTTCTTCTGCCTACCAACCCTAGGTGCACCCGGGATCGACTTACGCTTGGCAGGCACCTTGGGGCGACGGGTCCCGATGTCCGCACCCACACCAGACTCCGGCGAGGCTATAACCACTGTCTCCATTGGAGCACAGGGCGCTGGCGGTACATCCGCAATATCAGGGAGCGGCAATCCGCGTGGGGGACTCTGCGCACGCGGTGGTCCGGCTCTAGCATATTTTAGAGGGGGAACTACCAGGGTCCTTGGCACCAAAGGAGCGTTGCGGTCGGTACCTGGAGGCGCACCCTTACGGTCGACCAGCAATCGCCTTTCTTCCTTTATAACGGCTCCCGTCGCATGATTGTACCATTCTGTATATACCCTGAGGAGTCGTGGGGCGCAAGCCGGCTCACTGATAAAAAAGTGAGAACCCGTATTCAAACGCATGAAGTGATGCAGCGCTCTCTCCATCCCTTCTTCAGTAGCAGTAGGTTCCGATAGGAAAGTCTCCAGTGGTACCCCTTGATTATAGCTCAGTTGTTGGGCAAAACGATGCGGGTTGTATCTCATGAAAATCGCCGCACCGTTCTGCCTGAACACCAGGAAGGCCGGTCTGATAGAATATAAGTGGAGGGTCTCCCGGGCCGTCAAAACTGAGGCTCCTTCTTTGAAAGTGTCTTGCAATGGCCGCACTGCAGTGGTAGACGCCTTTCCAATAGTCAACACCTTATCGATGAAAGACACCCCAGCTCCAACGGTTTGGGGGCGAAGGAGTAAACCCCTGGCATTCCGTGGTGATGGAGTCACAATTGATGCGCCAATCAACAGTATGATGCGAGGGAAGCTGCACCTGTCATAGAATGAAGGCCTTTTGTGCATGCCGAAGACACCCGATGTGTGTAGCTCGAGCCACGATACGAAGTAGTGCATCGGGAAGATCACGTGCAATACCCCAGGCTCATTAGCATCCGCCGCTCGACTGAGGCCGTGATACAAGTGTGCCAGGCCGGCGATCCCAACAGCCACTTTTACCCCGATGGTCATCCGATGAGCAGGGTAAGAGACAGAGGGCCGCATATGGCGAGAATGCATTGGGAGCGCAAACCAACTCAGCTATAGCCCAAGAAATCCTAAAAAGAAGGCCTCCTCGTCCATCCCGGGGGCTGCAACTTCCGCAAAAGACATGGTCGGGGAGTTAGGAAGGAAAAAACCCTTTTGGTCTATTTCCTTCGCCGGTAGGTTATCCAAACCTAGACCGAAAGGGTCCTCAAGGGTGGCAAACTTGGCAGCTTCTGCCGAGAGGACGCTTGGGTGAAGGAACCGAGCGATGAAATCCTCAAAGCTAACTCCGCGACTCCCACGTTCAATGAAAAGGGCCTCATAGATGTTCAACACTTTGATCAAACTTGGGAATTGGTGTTGAACAGTATTCTCCGGCGTGAGGACCCCTACCGCCGGCTTAGCACCGAAGACATACTCGTCTGTCGGAAGCAACTCCTCATAGTGCTCCCTTATAACCGGTAAACCGGAAACCTCTGTGAACTCCTCCAGGGAAATTGACACTTCCCCGATCCATTGCAAGGAAGGTATGAGTAGGAATGTTCCACTGCTCCAAGAAAGCCTTGAACCACCAGGTGGGAAGCGTGGGATACTAGAAAAGGGAGACGTAGACCGCGGTGTACAACCCTAACCTTATCAACTGCGACTTCTTCGTCGACAGGATATACCGAGCCCACCGCAGATAGCCGATCGGGTGGCGGGGGATCAGACCTATGTTATATGATTGCTCCCAAGGTCGCGCCTCGCCTTGACAGATACGGCGTCCCAGGATATCCAAAACCATAGGACGCTGGACCGGAATTGCATCTATGGCAGGATGAAGAAAGCCCTTCGATGTCCAATCAACCATCTCCACGGCATACTGCACCGGGGGTGGGCTGGCATAATGAATCGCCGTGATGGGTTTTGATGGTACTGCGCATGTGAAGCTCCATCGACCCATGATAATCTGGTTGTACCACGACCCCCAAAGGTGGAGACTCTTATATTCCGGGTCGTGGTCCCTGATCATCGCCAGGACTTCGCGATCCAAGGGCGCTTCAGGAAACCCTTCTTTCGAACGAGCGAACGGGAATGAGGTGTCGAAAGACATGGTCACTGCAAGGGAACAAAATTAACCGTCAGTGTTGTAATTCCAATGCTCAACATTTTAAAATTTTTACAACACACTGCAATGCAGTGGGTAGGGGACCAAATAGGGACCTACAAAATCTGGATGACAATACGTCAGTCAATAAGACAACCTCATCACTGGATGAGATTGTCAGTTAATCCCTAAGAGAATATTCCCATTAATAATAAAAAATCCCTTGAGACAAGGAGAAAATCTCCTCTTTCAGAGCAAAGCTCCGTCACAGGGTGACACTTGTCAAACTCTGGTCTCAGAGTAATACGATTCCTTAAAGAGCCTAGCTCTGTGATAATGATGAGAAAATCTATAAAAAAAAAGTTTTCTTTGAGCTCCTAAAAAAATTAAGATTTTTGAAGACTCTTAGGAGTTCTTCACTTTTAGATCAAAAAGATCTACTTTTTGATCCATGAGCAAAGCTCTGCTCATGGGTTAAAACCCATGAACAAGATCTCTGTAAATCTATGGATTCTTGAGAGCAAAACTCTGTTGGTGAAACCCCGAAGGGGTTTTCTTTAGATCAGAAGATCTATGAGAGCAAAGCTCTGTTGGTTAAAATTAATTAAAATTAATTTAATCTAAGATTAATTTTACCTAAAAGTTTTTCTAACTTTGAAAATGAGAGCAAAGCTCTGAAGTTCTTAAGAAAGAGCAAAGCTCTGAAAATCAAAATCTAGAAAATGGTGAAGCTTTCTAAGGGCCAGGGGTCCTATTTATAAGGCGCTTGCGCCCCTTCAGCTCACCCGTTGATCCAACGGCTAGGATCTTGCCACCGTTGCACTCACATGCACGCTACATGAGCGCAACGGTGGGGGGGCATTTGTTTCCCCCAATCAGAGCAAAGCTCTGTTTGAATTTCAAAATTCAAAATTCGAAGCAACGCTTCAATTTCTTTGCGCTGCGCGCAACGCGCCACGTGTCAAAACCTGATACGTCAGCGCAGCGCCCAAGACAGCGCGCCCAATCAGAGCAAGGCTCTATTTAAATTAAAAAATTAAAGGAAGCAACGTTTCAGTTGCGCAAGCGCTGCGCTGTGTGACACGTGTCAACAAGCGCGGTTGCACAAGCACAGTAGCGCAAGCGCTGCGCTGCGCGACACGTGTCAGCGCAAGCGCAGTTACGCTGCGCTGTGCGCTGCACGACACGTGTCAGCGCAGTTGCGCAAGATCAGTTGCGCTGCGCTGTGCGCTGCGCGACACGTGTCAGCACAGTTGCGCAAGCGCAGTTGCGCTGCGCTGTGCGCTGCTTGACACGTGTCAAGCGCTGGTGTATTTGCGCCAAACAGAATTAAAATTCCAAAAAGATCTTTCTGTTCTTGTTAAAACAAAAAGATTGTCTTCTGTAAAACAGAAGACCTTAGATCGAAGATCCAACGGTGGGGAAAATTCCCCAAATCACTCAGAGAAGGATCTCTTTAACAAATTTATGGGCACTATATAAAGACCCCTAGACCCCAATTCATCATGATCATGAACATTGGGATAGATTGAAAACCTCAAAACAGAGAGAACTCTGAAGAAATTTGAAGAAAAAGGTAAAACCTTCATAAAATAGAAGAATTTCTTCTAATAGATCATTGATCTAAGAACAAGATCAATGATCTTCATATAATGATAAGTGCTTTGCACTCTTTTATGAACCTCTGGTTCTCTGAAAACAAGAAAAACAAGAAAAACTTGTTTTCTTTGATCTAAATTGGATCAAGAACTCAAACAGTGCTTTGCACTTTTTTTTTATGAACCACTAGTTCTGGAATTTAAAAGATTCTCAAGATCAATAGTGCCTTGCACTTGCAAAATTGCACTATTGCGCTCCTGGGTTGGCGCATCTCACCAGAGCGCGCCACGTGTCAGCAGCGCAAGCGCAGCGCACTGCGCTTGTGTGACACGTGTCAACACCTGAACTACTTGCGCTATGCGCTTTTGAAATAAAGCTTTGCTCTCTGAAAATTGGCGCAACTCACCGGAGCGCGCCACGTATCAACAGCGCAAGCACAGCGCACTGGCGCAGCGCACTGCGCTTGCGTGACACGTGTCATCACCACAAGCGCTTGCGCTCATTGGTTGGCGCAAAGCACCTGACAAATGCAAATGCATTGTGTGCTAAAAGGCCAGGCCCAAATCAAAAAGACCTAGTAGGCCAAAATAAATTGTAATGCAACAAAAGGGCAGAGCCCAAGTAAAATTGATACTCTGCATCATTTATAAATGGGCAGAGCCCAAACAAAATTGATGCTCTGCATCATTTATAAATGGGCAGAGCCCAAATAAAATAAAAGTAATGCAATGCATTACTTAAACATGGGCAAAGCCCTGGCACGGGCCTAATAGGCCAATAACAAATAAAAGCGTTGAACATTTTTCAACTGGACTTAGCCCAATCATGGCCATAAGTCCTCAAATTAAATTGATTGAGCACAGCTGCTCTCTTAAATCAATTTACATCCGGTTCGAGGGTACATCTCCGAACTCCTTTGACTCCTATCGTTGTAATCCTTCAACGACGTCAGAGAGGTGACGGGTCCCGACAACCACACATCAACATGGACTGCGGGGTCCTTAAACTCGTGGACCGAAACGTCCCTAAACTAATGTTGGACCGAAACGTCCCTAAACTAATGTTGGACCGAAACGTCTCTAAACTAATATTCGTCCCGAAATGGGAATGTTGGACCGAAATGTCCTTAAACTAATGTTCGTCCCCAAATGGGAATGTTGGACCACCATGTCCCTAAACTGGAAATTGACCGCAATGTCATTAAACTAAACAATAGAGCCAATTGCTCTTTTGTTGGATCTAAACGATCCCGTTAAGTTGATCTTAGTCTGGAGATTAGGCTAACGTATCCTTAACAAAAGTTTAAGTCGATCTTAGCCTCAATATGGCTAATGTATCCTTAAACTAAAATACCAAACCCAAATCTAAGTAAATACGGATTTAGACTAATCCACGTCCTACGGGCGACGGCATAACCTAGTCTCCGTATACAATCCACGGGCAACCACAAATAAAACAAACACACACGACACGAAGTGAAATTCTGAAGAAGGAGAAAGTTGTTACCGCGACGCGGTAGCGTAATTAACTGTAGGGGCTTGCGCCTGCAGGGAAAAGCGTCCCCACAATAAAAAACCGCTCAGACGAGGGGGAATCTGACGAAGTTTGCTAAATCGGCCGCATCCTTTTAAACCTCCGATACACGGTGCCATAAATCAACTTGGCATCTTCGGAGAGGTAGACGGATAAAACCAAATAGCATCTGCCCCGAATCACAGGCAAGACGTCTCTACGTCGTCTCGGCCGCCGTTCGGAGGGGAACAACAGTTAATGACTCAGGATGATGAATTGGAGAGAGAAACCCATCCAAATCTGTGGGTTCATCATCCAAAATATTCCCAGCGTCTATATCCTCAATCAAGTGAAAATCAATTTTTTCAGACACCTCATTAAAAGCATGAATATTAATCAATTCAGGTTCTACAGTGGAGGTGTAGAGGTCAAAAGGATTGGTGATGGTTTCACTCGAAAGGGACCCTTCACAATCAGGTAAATCAAACACTACAAAGTCGCACAACTCATTAAACGTTTTATTTTCAACTGGTGAATCATTTGGAACACTTGATAGACATTCAAAACCGGAATTGTGGGATTCAATTGGGGATGGGTAGGTTTGATTTGGAAGGGTGCACAGCTCACTCTCTCCACTCAAATTATCAATCTTTCCAATCGCCTCATCATACATTGGAAAATTTGGAGCTAGTTGGAAACTAGCTACCGGGTCACTAGGTTGTATAAGGACGGCCATGGACGCATTCAAATCCCGCATCTGTTGGCATGATGCTACCATAAAGTCTTCCAACGACTATTCCAGACTAGACATGGGTTGTGACGGGGTTTCAGTAAAAGATTCAAAGTTGTTTGGATACGTGAAACTCCTAAATGGCTGTGTAGAAGCAATGTCTAGGGAAGGTGCAAAAGTCGGGTAGGACTGATAGGAATTGAATGGTTGGACAGGAGTAGGATCAATATTTGGATAAGAAGGTGAATGGAATTGTTGATCTAAAGAATTCGCAGTGGTGAAAGGAGTGAAAGATCGGTTACGAGATTGTTCAATATGTTCAGCAATAGACATGGGTTTCGGAGTTACAATAGGACTCGAAAAAGGGGTATCAACGTATGAAGGTGGTGAAGGTTGAAATGGTTGATATAAGATGGATTGCGGAGTCCAACTGGTTGTCCTAGACGCGTCTATTCAATCTTTCAAAGAAATTTTGGGCATGGAGGGGTCGTTCGAAATTCGACCAAAACAAGAAGCGTAGGAAGTAATGTCTGGTTGAGAGTACCAAAGTTCGGCAAGAGTTTTGTGAGGTGGGGTACCCATGATGTGATGAGAGAAAGGAGAAGAAAAAGAATGTGACTTTTTTTATTTTATTTTATTTTAATATATTTTTTGTTTTTAAAAAAATTGTTTGTTTTTGGAGTTTTGAAATTTTTGAAAGTGTTTATTAGAAAGAGTTTTTGCAAAATTTGTACGGAACTATGGCACAATTTCAAACAACCACAGTTTAAACATGCACAATCAAACCTAGAGCTAGAGTCTCCTAAGTCAACTAGACTGCTCCTAACTGTTCCAAAGCGACAAGTTGTGAGATATCCCTCAAATCGCCTCTTCACCGCCAATTGTGGCCAAGTAAGCACAAATGAAGAAAGGAGAGATCTGCTCACGAATCACCGTGAGACGGGCCTTTTAAAGTCACCTTTCTCACTTGTCTAGCCTAGACACCACAAAGTCAGGTTTAGATAAACGACTGAATGCTCACAACCTTCCTTTGTCCTAATGAGCGCGACAGTCCTTAATTGGCTGAGTCTAGATATTTTTTAATTAGCTCAAGGGTGATGCATATACTTTTAGTGATTTTTGGGGTCTTAGAAAGGGTAATGAAATCCCCACCCAATCTGAATTGATGTTATAGCCCCTTAAAAGTCCGTATTAATTATGCAAAGAAGTTAACACACCAAAAAATCTAAAACACTTGCAAAATATTTTTTTTATTATTTGGCAGCGCAAAGAATCCTGCAAAAAAACAATTTATTGGAGAGGGAGAAGAATTTGCTGTGCAAAGAATACCTGCAGGAAAAAAAATTCAGTGGAGTTTTAGGGGTAGGAGGAGAAAAAAATATACTCACAGAGAGTTTTCAAACAGCTGACGTCATCTGTTTGACCGCGGTTCCGCGGTCAAACCCCTGCTTATGCCGCGGTTCCATGGTTCAATAGCTGGTTTGGATCTTCAAAAATTTTCTCTGTGCTGATTTGGTTCTCATTTGTTTGTTCAGATCCCCCATTTCTGTATTTGTTCACTGGGCTTGCTCCAGATCTGAATCAGTGTTTTCTCCAAACCTGCACACTTATACAAAAACCTTTCAAAAATAACAAGATGATTTTTTTTTATTTTTTTATGTTTTTAAAATTTTTCAATTTTTTTCAATTTTTTTTATTTTTATTTTTAACCCGAAATTACACAAAGAAGGAGACTACCGTCTCTCCAACAACGACGCCATTTGATTGTTGGAGTTTTTCGTATGCATTTAAAAATTAAAGAATACTGCAATCAAGACGGTGTCGCTTGGTAGCTAGCCGGTTGAGTACGAGTCGATCCATAAGGAGAAGGAGTTCTTTTCTTTATGTTCTAACGAGTTAAGTCCAAAAAGTTGGTGGTTTGTTTTAAGATCTATGAATGAGAATAAGTTGATAAAAAGCTTGCTAGGGTAAGAATTAGGTTAGTTCAAAATTGGGATCTTCTCACTTCTTTCAATGCCTTAGTTGTGAATAAAGGTGTTAGGGTAATCGGCAACAACGGGGATTAGCACGACTGGGAAGAAACTTAGTTTCATCCTTTTGGTCCTTGTCCGTCTGTTCTTGCCTCTTAGCCCTAACCTTCGGTTAATTCAATCACAACCGGTCTAACTAGAGAATCACCGCTATCATGTAGGATAGGGTGCCGTAGTGAGCGGAGTGTGGTTGATTTAAAGGGAGTCCTTTAAATAAAATTATTTGGGCAAAGAGAGGAGTGAAAGAGATTTCTTTCTCTCAAACCTTCCCTCTCCTATCCCTAACAAGTGAGGAATTACTCACTCATTAGGAAGATAACAATAAAATTTAAGATAAGAAAAAATGCAGGTTAAATTCTACAACTAGATTAACAAATAATAATTGCAGATAATAAAATACGATAAGAAAAATGCGAGAAAAATAAAGGAACTTATTTTTTATTGATACCTCTTAAAAGCTCATCACAATGGAGAATTAAATTCTAGATTTCGAAATAAAAAGAGGCATCCTCCATAGAGGCACACCAAAAAGAGGCACACCATTATTTGGCTTTGAGCCCTCCTATTTATAGATAGGAAAAATCCTAGGTTTACATTCTGATCCATACATGAAATTACAAAACAATCCCAAAGACTGAGTCAAAGCACCGACACCCTACCGACACGTGCATATTATGGCCGCGGAACCGCGGAAGAAAGGCCTGTTTGGCCGCGGTTCCGTGGCCATTTGGTGAGTTCTTGGGCCCATCTCTTCAGAGTTTCTCTGTGTTGCTTTTATCTTCTATTTTCTTTACTTGGTTTCTCAGAATTTCTTCTATTTCCTTCCAGATTTCCAACAGTGCAGAAAGATGTGGACTTTTGCCTTGAGCTTTGCGTTGAAGTCTTGAATCTTGTGCTGCCCTTGTGCTTTGTGCATTAAACTGTCTAATGATTTTCATTTGTTCCTTGAACTGGTAGGCGGCATCATACGGATTCATCTATTATTGGTCGTAGTCTCACATTTGTAGCGATTTTTCATGAATTTCACTGTAACGATCTGAGAACCTGTAACCTGCAACTATTTAGCAGGCATAGATCAAAAGCACCTATTTATGTGTAATGTGATTAAGAATGGGCGATATACGAATGCAAAATTCTGATATGAACAATGCACAAGAGACAAGATATAATTCAACAACAACTTTATTTATTCACATTCTTTTTACAATACATGGAAAAGTAAATACATGGGATAAAGCGATGCCTAAATAATGGCATAACAGAAAAGGAAAGTACTGAAATCAAATATGTACAAATGTAACAACAACTCGGGATCTTCAATATACCGGTCCAAGTCTTCAGTACTAGACTCGATCTCTGGAAGGTTCGAAATACCTGACAACATTCAAAGAAGAAGAAAGAGAATGTCGTCAGCGAACAAATCGCTCGGTAAGTCCCGAAGATAAGGGAGAAATATAATAGACAGAGAGAGAGAGTGTGTATGTAACTTTTAAAGTTGTATTATATTGTTATTTTGTGGTATTTAGTGTTAACGATGTTGTTTATAGCTTGGTACAGAAGGATGCCAGTGTATATGAGAGGAGTCTTACTTGCCCCGGAGACTAAGGTATCAGGAACTCAAGGAACCGTTTATGCCACGGTACAACAACAATGGAATACAAGTTAGATGTCTTATAATTGCAGTCCCGTGCCACTTCTAACACCTTCCGTACCAATCTAACCCTTAAACCCCGCGATGTCTTGTTTGTATTGTTAATGTCTTGTTTGTACTGGTTTGTAAATGTAAATGGAAGACTTATATTGCCTTGTAATATAGATTGTATAATTGGATGACTTGCCGAAACCATGATATCAGTAAATGGATGTAACTGGAGAATCATGTAAATGAAAGTATATCCACGGTTCGGTTTAGTCAATTCAGATTTAATAGATTGAACATATTGATTATATGTATTCATGTATTCATATTGAATTGTAGTATTGCAGATTGTACTTGAATCATATTCAAGTCAGATTATTTATAATGAGACTCAGTCTAAGTCAGAACAATTAGAAAAGAAAATTGAAGTCCTGAATTAGATTTTGATGTTATCGGTAACCGCTGCACATGGGCGGCAGGATTTGTGTCTTTTTTAAAGACGATTACCGTTTTGATAACACCGTTTATTAAGTTGTCTATCTTAAATAGACAAGCACCCACTTCTCTGGCTCTCTGAGGCTCAAGAGATTGGTCCTACTTAAACCTATGTTTACTAGGGTCCTTAGGGTAATTTATAGAATTTGAGAGGGTTATATGTAAAAATACATTTGTATAATTTTCAAAATACACCCTAAGTATTTAATTATCGTCTTTAGAGTTGTCATAGATGTAGCTTTTATATTTTTGACATTTCTAGTGAATAAACCTATTTTCATAATATATATGGTATTTAATTGTAAAGTATTGAACTTGTATGGAATTGCATGGTATTTTCATGTAAAGTAATTCTTTTGATTTAGAAAAGTCGGAATATTGATAATATATCAAAAATAGATATTTTGATGATACATACATACATATATATATATATATATACATACATACATACATACATACATACATACATACATACATACATATATATATATAATTTTAATATATATTATATTTCTAGAAATCTCATTTTCTTAAGATTTTCAAATTTTAAATCTTTTGAGACCGAATGCTCCTTGCGGAGGTCTGCATCTTGCACTACTAAGCCTGAAGATGTGCGATAATCCGCACCATCCCGAACGGGTTCCCCAAAGTGGGTTGTAGCGGCGCTTTGCAAAAATTTATAAAAATACGAATTCTTATAGAAAGGGTTTTAATAGTTAGGGGTATTTATTTGTAAGGTTTCGTTTTCCCGTATTCTATGTTCCCGAAATGTATTGTGCTATATTGCATATGAGTATTGTGAGAAGGTAGGTCATTACCTCGTGATCTAATTAAAGGTATAACAAGATTAATGATGTTTTAAGGTAGAAAGTAAACTGCATGGTATTTTACTGAAAAGAGAGCGGAAAAAGTTATAAAATGAAATATTTTGCTATTAAATTTGTTCAACATGCTTTGTTAATGATTAATAGTCAAGATGTAAGACTTTAACATGGTTGTGTAAGGAAAATTGAACTTTATAAACAAAACCGAATCGGAAGTCGGATTTAACTCCGCTTCCGTCGGGTTTTAGTAAAAGGAGTTTTAAGAATAGATTAGAGAATAGAGAGGTGGGATTTACGGGACTAGAGATTAGAAAAGAGGGAGAGGAAGCGGTAGGAGGTGTCGGTGCATCGTTTCGTCGCCGAGAGCTCCTAGGGTCGTCGTCGCAAGATCACCGAAGTTTCGCCCCTTTGCTAACTTCAATTGAACACTAAAATTCTCTAGAGTTTTCTTGAGAGTTTTGACAGAATTGTGAGTGAGGGGGTGTCTAGGGGTGGTATTTATAGGGTAAAGTTAGGGTTAGGGTTAGGTGAAAGGGTGAATTGAAAATTGTATTAAAATGTATTAAAATGGAGTAAATAGGGTTTTAAAGGGGCTCTGTTACTGATCCAAGAAAATTAAGTGTGCAGGGGTACTGGGGAGATGAAGAGGCAGACTTTTCATGTTGGGGACTCGGCGGTCCGGCCGAGTTCGGCCGGCGGCGGTGGCCCGAGTCGGCCGATTCGCCGGCCGATTCGGCCGATTCCGGGGTGCTCGGTGCTCCTCTCCGGTTGGGTAATCTCCTGGGACCGTTTGTTTTATTTGTATAGTGGGGTTTCTACGAGTTTAGCACGTGTAGACTCTTGAACTTCTAAAAAATTAAAATAAAACAATATTAAAATTAATATGGGGGATGGGATTTGAACTCTGGTGGCTTGGTTCAGTAGTGTAAGGTCTTACCATTGGGCTACAAGCTCCTTTGTGCTATTAAGAAGCAAAACAAACTTATAATTTGTGCTCAGGAAAAAATACCCATTTCTGTATTTTTCGAAAAATTTGTATAAAAAGTTGTACAGAAAATTTAGGGTTGTTACATTCTACCCTCCTTATAAAAATTTCGTCCTCGAAATTTCTAAAAGGAAAGTGTAACAGATTTAAGGAAAGTTTGGTGACTGAAGTACTGATAGTGTATGAAAAATATCAAAGTGAACAAGGGTTTTAAAAATGTGAAAAAGACTTACTAGTGTTACCTTGGTCAACTGTCTCGGCTTCTGTGGCTGCTAAGGTGTAAACCAGTCGCTGTGGCATGTTCCTCCTAGCTGGAGGCACATTCCTCTGTCCTTAAGGCTTGTTCCTCAGTGCCTGATGGAATTGGCGATTTGGCTGTGCAGGAGTTCTACGTGAAGGTGGTGCTAGGAGTGCAGGACAAGTTGCAGGAGCCTGGATAGCTGGCCGCTGAGGGTGGTTGGTGTGTGTGTGAGCTGAGTTGTATCTATATGGACAGGTCTCAATTTTGTGATTGGACGCGCCACAAACTAGGCACAGGCCTATTGCGCGCCTACAGTCCTTTATCAAATGTCCATCTCTCTTGCAATGGAAACAGAAATCTGGCCTTGGCTGGTTATTTGGTTCTTCAGTCCTCCTAGGTTCGAACGATGGCCTGGAAAAGGCTCCTCTTGCCATTTGAGTGGCAGGGCATTTCAAACCGGCAGATTGAGGTCTGCCCTTCCTCTTTACTACTACCTTGTATCTTCGGGCAGCCTTCAGAGCCAAATCATGGGTTGGGAAATCCCCTGTAGCTAGAGTAGCTTGGATTTCTGGGTCCAACCTTTGCTGAAATCTTCTAGCTCTGATCTCAGCAGTCGGTATGAGATGGGCCGCAAACCTGTTACGGTCTTGTGTTAGCTGTGAAGTATGTGATATAAAATCGAACCTTGAGACATATCTTACCGACTGAGCATGGTGAACTCAGCGACATATTTATCTACTGACTTGGTCCACATTGAACCTTGTTGCAGATGGATGAACTGCTGTTCCATATCAAAGTGGGCAGTCTCGGGAAAGTACTTTGCGTCGAACATGTCTCGGAAAGTCTTCCATTCGATAGGTTGGTCAAGACGGCTTTCTTCCGCCTTCCACCAGACCCGTGCATTGTCCGTGAGCTGTAGTTTCGCAACACGGACCCAAGCTATCTCCGGCACTTGTGCTGCTGCCAGATCATCTTCGATGATCTGAGCCCATTCCTCAGCTTCCTGTGGGCTCTCTTTTCCTGCAAACTGTTTAGGGTGCAAACCCCCGAATTGCTTCACCCCAGGTGCTTCTGCCTCGGGACGGTTTATTAAAAGAGCAGTCTGCTGCTGCTGTCCCTCGAGGAGGCTGCGTATTGCCTTAAGCAGAACCGTTTGCTCGTTGAGCGGAGCAGGGACGACAGGTGTGATTGATAGTGGAGGTGGAGTGTTGTTGAAATTGGTGCTGGTGTTGTTTTGGGAATCTATAACCTTGAAGAAAAATTTGGGTTGGGACAGATTCAAAGTATATGAAATGATAAGATTCATGCAATATGAAATGTAAAGAATGTTTTAGTTGCTGGTTCTTGTGTTATATTGCTTAGGTTGTTCACGCAGAACAGAACTGCATGGTAGAGTTGCATACAGCTCTGACCTGTATGGGCCACCAACAAAACCTGTCACGCTCCGCTTCCCGGTGTACGGTAAAGGGGACGCGACGAGGCCGGTACGTATATACTCAGAAGTACATACGCTAAGCGTATCTAAGCAATATAAATATAAATGAACAAGCGACAAGATATAATAAAACATCAACTTTATTTATTCATATTCTTTTTACAATACATGGAAAAGTAAATACATGCGATAAAGCGATACCTAAACAATGGCATAACAGAAAAGGAAAGTACTGAAATGAAATGTGTACAAGTGTAAATACAGCTCGGGATCTTCAATAAACTGGTCCAAGTCTTCAGTGCTAGGCTCGATCTCTGGAAGGTCCGAAACATCTGACGACATTCAAAGAAGAAGAAAGAGAATGTCGTCAGCGAACAAATCGCTCGGTAAGCCCTAAAGATAAGGGAGAAATAGAATAGACAGAGAGAGAGAGAGAGAGTGTGTGTAACTTTTAAAGTTGTATTATATTGTTATATTGTTTTATTTAGTGTTAACGCTGTTGTTTGTAGCTTGGTACAGAAGGATGCCAGTGTATACGAGAGAAGTCTCCCTTGCCCCAAAGACTAAGGTATCAGGAACTCAAGGAACCGTTTATACCACGGTACAACAGCAATGGAATACAAGTTAGGTGTCTTATGGTTGCAGTCTCGTACCACTTCTAACACCTTCCGTACCAATCTACCCCTTAAACTCCGCGATGTCTTGTTTGTATTGTTGTGTTGTTTGAATTGTAAATGTGTTGTTTGTACTGGTTTGTAAATGTAAATGCAAGACTTGTATTTCCTTGTAATATAAATTGTATAATTGGATGACTTGCCGAAACCATGATATCAATAAATGGATGTAACTGGTGAATCATGGGTGTAACTGTAGAATCATGTATATGGAAGTATATCCATCGTTCGGTTTAGTCAGTACAGATTGAACAGATTGATTATATGGATTCATGTATTCATATTGAATTGTAGTATTGCAGATTTTACTTGAATCATATTCAAGTCAGATTATTTTTAATGAGACTCAGTCTGAGTCAGAACAATTAGAAAAGAAAATTGAAGTCCTGAATTAGGTTTTGATGTTATCGGTAACCGCTGCACATGGGCGGCAGGATTTGTGTCTTTTTCAAAGACGGTTGCCGTGTTAATAACACCGTTTGTTAAGTTGTCTACCTTAAATAGGCAAGCACCCACTTCTCCGGCTCCCTGAGGTTCAAGAGATTGGTCCCGCTTAAACCTATGTTTACTAGGGTCCTTAGGGTAATTTATAGAACTTGAGGGGTTGTATGTAAAAATATTTTTGTATAATTTTCAAAATACACCCCAAGTATTTAATTATCATCTTTATAGTTTTCATACATGTAGATTTTATATTTTTGACATTTCTAGTGAATTAACCTATTTTCATAATATATATGGTATTTAGTTGTAAAGTATTGAACTTGTATGGAATTGCATGGTATTTTCATCTAAAGTGATTCTTTTGATTTAGAAAAGTCGGAATATTGATAATATATCTAAAATAGATATTTTGATGATACATACATACATACATATATATATATATATATATATATATATTTATAATTTTAATATATATTATATTTCTAGAAATCTCATTTTCTTAAGATTTTCGAATTTTAAATCTTTCGAGACTGAATGCTCCTTGCGGAGGTCTGCATCTCGCACTACTAAGTCCGAGGATCTGCGATAATCTGCACCATCCCGAACGGGTTCCCCAAAGTGGGTTGTAACGGCGCTTTGCAAACATTTATAAAAATACGAATTCTTAGAGAAAGGGTTTTAATAGTTAGGGGTATTTGTATGTAAGGTTTCGTTTTCCCGTATTCTATGTTCCCGAAAAGTATTGTGCTATGTTGCATATAAGTATTGAGAGAAGGTATGTCATTATCTCGTGATCTAACTAAAAGTATAACAAGATTAATGATGTTTTAAGATAGAAAGTAAACTACATGTTATTTTACTGAAAAGAGAGCGGAAAAAGTTATAAAATGAAATATTTTGCTATGAAATTTGTTCAACATGCTTTGTTAATGATTAATAGTCAAGATGTAAGAGTTTAACATGGTTGTGTAAGGAAAATTGAACTTTATAAAGAAAACCGAATTGGAAGTCGGATTTAACTCCGCTTCCGTCGGGTTTGAGTAAAAGGAGTTTTAAGAATAGATTAGAGAATAGAGAGGTGGGAATTACGGGACTAGAGATTAGAAAAGAGGGAGAGGAAGCGGTAGGAGGTGTCGGTGCATCGTTTCGTCGCCGGGAGCTCCTAGAGTTGTCGTCGCAAGATCGCCGAAGTTTCGCCCCTATGCTAACTTCAATTGCACACTAAAATTTTCTAGAGTTTTCTTGAGAGTTTGGACAGAATTGTGAGTGAGGGGGTGTCTAGGGGTGGTATTTATAGGGTAAAGTTAGGGTTAGGTGAAATGGTGAATTGAAAATTGTATTAAAATGTATTAAAATGGAGTAAATAGGGTTTTAAAGGGTCTCTGTTACTGATCCAAGAAAATTAAGTGTGCAGGGGTACTGGGGAGATGAAGAGGCAGACTTTTCATGTTAGGGACTCGGCGGTCCGGTTGAGTCCGGCCGGAGGCAGCGGCCCGAGTCGGCCGATTCGCTGGCCGATTCGGCCGAGTCCGGGGTGCTCGGTGCTCCTCTCCGGTTGGGTAATCTCCTGGGACTGTTTGTTTTATTTGTGTAGTGGGGTTTCTACGAGTTTAGCACGTGTAGACTCTTGAACTTCTAAAAATTCAAAATAAAACTATATTAAAAATAATATGGGGGATTGGATTTGAACTCTGGTGGCTTGGTTCAGTAGTGTAAGGTCTTACCAATGAGCTATAAGCTACTTTGTGCTATTAAAAAGCAAAACAAACTTATAACTTATGCTCAGGCAAAAATACCCATTTCTGTATTTTTTGAAAAATTTGTACAAAAAGTTGTACAGAAAATTTAGGTTTGTTACATTCTACCCTCCTTATAAAAATTTCGTCCTCGAAATTTGTAAAAGGAAAGTGTAACAGATTTAAGAAAAGTTTGGTGACTGAAGTACTGATAGTGTATGAAAAATATCAAAGTGATACAAGGGTTTTAAAAATGTGAAAGAGACTTACTAGTGTTACCTTGGTCAACTGTCTCGGCTTCCGCGGCTGCTAAGGTGTAAACCAGTCGCTGTAGCACGTTCCTCCTAGCTGGAGGCACATTCCTTTGTCCTCGAGGCATGTTGCTCAGTGCCTAATGGAATTGGCGATTTGGCTGTGCAGGAGTTCTACGTGAAGGTGGTGCTGGGAGTGCAGGACGAGTTGCAGGAGCCTGGATAGCTGGCCGCTGTGGGTTGTTGATGGGTGTGTGAGCTGAGTTGTATCTATATGGACAGGTCTCAATTCTATGATTGGACGCGCCACAAACTAGGCATAGGCCTATTGGGCGCCAACAGTCCTTTATCAAATGTCCATCTCTCTTGCAATGGAAACAGAAATCTGGCCTTGGCTGGTTATTGGGTTCTTCAGTCCTCCTGGGTTCGAACGATGGCCTGGAATAGGCTCCTCTTGCCATTTGAGTGGCAGGGCGTTTCAAAACGGCAGATTGAGGTCCGCCCTTCCTCTATACTACTACCTTGTATCTTCGGGCAGCCTTCAAAGCCAAATCATGGGTTAGGAAATCCCCTGTAGCTAGAGTAGCTTGGATTTCTAGGTCCAACCCTTACAGAAATCTTCTAGCTCTAATCTCAGCAGTCGGTATGAGATGGGCAGCAAACCTGTTACGGTCTTGTGTTAGCTGTATAGTATGTGATATGAAATCGAACCTTAAGACATATCTTACCGACTGAGCATGGTGAACTCAGCGTCATATTTATCTACTGACTTGGTCCATATTGAACATTGTTGCAGATGGATGAACTGCTGTTCCATATCAAAGCGGGTAGTCTCTGGGAAGTACTTTGCATCGAATATGTCTCGGAAAGTCTTCCATTCGATAGGTTGGTCAAGACGGCTTTCTTCCGCTTTCCACAAGACCCGTGCATTGTCCGCGAGCTGTAGTTTCGCAACACGGACCCAAGCTATCTCCGGCACTTGTGCTGCTGCCAGATCATCTTTGATGATCTGAGCCCATTCCTCAGCTTCCAGTGCGCTCTCTTTTCCTGCAAACTGTTTAGGGTGGAAAGCCCTGAATTGCTTCATCCCAGGTGCTTCTGCCTCGGGACGGTTCATTAAAAGAGCAGTCTGCTGCTGCTGTCCCTCGAGGAGGCTGCGGATTGCCTTAAGCAGAACCATTTTCTCGTTGAGCGGAGCAGGGATGGCAAGTGTGATTGATAGTGGAGGTGGAGTGTTGTTGAAGTTGGTGCTGGTGTTGTTTGTGGAATCCATAACTTTGAAGAAAAATTTGGGTTGGGACAGATTCAAAGTATATGAAATGATAAGATTCATGGAATATGAATTGTAAAGAATGTTTTAGTTGCTGGTTCTTGTGTTATATTGCTTAGGTTGTTCACGCAGAACAGAACTGCATGGTAGAGTTGCATACAGCTCTGACCTGCATGGGCCACCAACAAAATCTGTCACGCTCCGCTTCCCAGTGTACGGTGAAGGGGACGCGACGAGGCCGGTACGTATATACTCAGAAGTACATACGCTAAGCGTATCTAAGAAATATAAATATAAATGAACAAGAGACAAGATATAATAAAACAGCAACTTTATTTATTCACATTCTTTCTACAATACATGAAAAAGTAAATACATGGGTTAAAGCGATGCCTAAACAATGGCATAACAGAAAAGGAAAGTACTGAAATGAAATATGTATAAGTGTAACTACAGTTCGGGATCTTAAATAAACTAGTCCAAGTCTTCAGTGCTAGGCTCGATCTTTGGAAGGTCCGAAACATCTGACGACATTCAAAGAAGAAGAAAGAGAATGTTGTTAGCGAACAAATCGCTCGGTAAGCCCTAAAGATAAGGGAGAAATAGAATAGACAGAGAGAGAGAGTGTGTGTGTAACTTTTAAAGTTGTATTATATTGTTATATTGTTGTATTTAGTGTTAACGCTGTTGTTTGTAGCTTGGTACAGAAGGATACCAGTGTATACGAGAGAAGTCTCACTTGTCCCGAAGACTAAGGTATCAGGAACTCAAGGAACCGTTTATGTCACAGTACAGCAGCAATGGAATACAAGTTAGGTGTCTTATGGTTGTAGTCTCGTACCACTTCTAACACATTCCGTACCAATCTACCCCTTAAACTCCGCGATGTCTTATTTGTATTGTTGTGTTTGAATTGTAAATGTGTTGTTTGTACTGGTTTGTAAATGTAAATGGAAGACTTGTATTGCCTTGTAATATAGATTGTATAATTGGATGACTTGCCGAAACCATGATATCAGTAAATGGATGTAACTGGAGAATCAAGGGTGTAACTGTAGAATCATGTATATGAAAGTATATCCATCGTTCGGTTTAGTCAATACAGATTTAATAGATTGAACAGATTGATTATATGGATTCATGTATTCATATTGAATTGTAGTATTGCAGATTGTACTTGAATCATATTCAAGTCAGATTATTTTTAATGAGACTCAGTCTGAGTCAGAACAATTAGAAAAGAAAATTGAAGTCCTGAATTAGGTTTTGATGTTATCGGTAACCGCTGCACATGGGCGGCAGGATTTGTGTCTTTTTCAAAGACGATTTCCGTGTTGATAACACCGTTTGTTAAGTTGTCTATCTTAAATAGGCAAGCACCCACTTCTCCGGCTCCCTGAGGCTCAAGAGATTGGTCCCGCTTAAACCTAAGTTTACTAGGGTCCTTAGGGTAATTTATAGAACTTGAAGGGGTTATATGTAAAAATAATTTTGTATAATTTTCAAAATACACCCCAAGTATTTAATTATCATCTTTAGAGTTGTCATAGATATAGATTTTATAGTTTTGACATTTCTAGTGAATTAACCTATTTAATATATATGGTATTTAGTTGTAAAGTATTGAACTGGTATGGAATTGCATGGTATTTTCATGTAAAGTGATTCTTTTGATTTAGAAAAGTCGGAATATTGATAATATATCAAAAATAGATATTTTGATGATACATACATACATACATATATATATATTTATTTATAATTTTAATATATATTATATTTCTAGAAATCTCATTTTCTTAAGATTTTCAAATTTTAAATCTTTCGAGACCGAATGCTCCTTGCGGAGGTTTGCATATCGCACTACTAAGCCCGAGGATGTGCGATAATCTGCACTATCCCGAACGGGTTCTCCAAAGTGGGTTGTAGCGGCGCTTTGCAAAAATTTATAAAATTACGAATTCTTATAGAAACGGTTTTAATAGTTAGGGGTATTTATATGTAAGGTTTCGTTTTTCCGTATTCTATTTACCCGAAAGGTATTGTGCTATGTTGCATATGAGTATTGTGAGAAGGTAGGTCATTACCTCGTGATCTAATTAAAGGTATAAAAAGATTAATGATGTTTTAAGATAGAAAGTAAACTACATGGTATTTTACTGAAAAGAGAGCGGAAAAAGTTACAAAATGAAATATTTTGCTATGAAACTTTTTCAACATGCTTTGTTACTGATTAATAGTTAAGATGTAAGAGTTTAACATGGTTGTGTAAGGAAAATTGAACTTTATAAAGAAAACCGAATCGGAAGTCAGATTTAACTCCGCTTCCGTCGGGTATTAGTAAAAGGAGTTTTAAGAATGGATAAGAGAAGAGAGAGGTGGGACTTACGGGATTAGAGATTAGAAAAGATGGAGAGGAAGCGGTAGGAGGCACCGGTGCGTTGTTTCGTCGCCGGTGCGTCGTTTCGTCGCCGGGAGCTCCTAGGTCGTCGTCGGAAGATCGCCGAAGTTTCGCCCTTTGCTAACTTCAATTGCACACTAAAATTTTCTAGAGTTTTCTTGAGAGTTTGGACAGAATTGTGAGTGAGGGGGGTGTGTCTAGGGGTGGTATTTATAGGGTAAAGTTAGGGTTAGGGTTACGTGAAAGGGTGAATTGAAAATTGTATTAAAATGTATTAAAATGGAGTAAATAGGGTTTTAAAGGGGCTCTGTTAGTAATCCAAGAAAATTAAGTATGCAGGGGTACTTGGAAGATGAAGAGGTAGACTTTTCATGTTGGGGACTCGGCGGTCCGACCGGGTCCGGCCGGCGGAGGCGGCCCGAGTCGGCCGAGACGCCGGCCGATTCAGCCAATTCCGGGTTGCTCGGTGCTCCTCTCCGGTTGGGTAATCTCCTGGGACAGTTTATTTATTTGTGTAGTGGGGTTTTTACGAGTTTAGCACGTGTAGACTCTTAAACTTCTAAAAATTCAAAATAAAACAATATTAAAAATAATGTGGGGGTTGGGATTTGAACTCCGGCGGCTTGGTTCAGCAGTGTAAGGTCTTACCAATGAGTTACAAGTTCCTTTGTGCTATTAAAAAGCAAAACAAACTTATAACTTGTGCTCAGGCAAAAATACCCTTTTCTGTATTTTTTTGAAAAATTTGTACAAAAAGTTGTACAGGAAATTTAGGGTTGTTACATTCTACCCTCCTTATAAAAATTTTGAGTTTAAACCTATGTTTACTAGGGTCCTTAGGGTAATTTATAGAACTTGAGGGGGTTATATGTAAAAATACTTTTGTATGATTTTCGAAATACACCCCAAGTATTTAATTATCGTCTTTAGAGTTTTCATAGATGTAGATTTTATATTTGTGATATTTCTAGTGAATAAACCTATTTTCATAATATATATGGTATTTAATTGTAAAGTATTGAACTTGTATGGAATTGCATGGTATTTTCATGTAAAATGATTCTTTTGATTTAGAAAAGTTGGAATATTGATAATATATCAAAAATAGATATTTTGATGATATATATATATATATTTATAATTTTAATATATATTATATTTCTAGAAATCTCATTTTCTTAAGATTTTCGTATTTTAAATCATTTGAGACCGAATGCTCCTTGCGGAGTTCTGCATCTCGCACTACTAAGCCCGAGGATGTGCGATAATCCGCACCATTCCGAACGGGTTCCCCAAAGTGGGTTGTAGCGGCGCTTTGCAAAGATTTATAAAAATACGAATTCTTATAGAACGGTTTTAATAGTTAGGGGTATTTATTTGTAAGGTTTCATTTTCCCGTATTCTATGTTCTCGAAAGGTATTGTTCTATGTTGCATATGAGTGTTGTGAGGAGGTAGGTCATTACCTCGTGATCTAATTAAAGGTATAACAAGATTAATGATGTTTTAAGGTAGAAAGTAAACTACATGGTATTTTACTGAAAAGAGAGCGGCAAAAATTACAAAATGAAATATTTTTCAATGAAACTTGTTCAACATGCTTTGTTACTGATTAATAGTCAAGATGTAAGAGTTTAACATGGTTGTATAAGGAAAATTGAACTTTATAAAGAAAACCGAATCGGAAGTCAGATTTAACTCCGCTTCCGTCGGGTTTTAGTAAAAGGAGTTTTAAGAATGGATAAGAGAAGAGAGTAGTGGGACTTACGGGATTAGAGATTAGAAAAGAGGGAGAGGAAGCGGTAGGAGGCGCCGGTGCGTCGTTTCGTCGCCGGGAGCTCCTAGGTCGTCGTCGGAAGATCGCCAAAGTTTCGCCCTTTGCTAACTTCAATTGCACACTAAAATTCTCTAGAGTTTTCTTGAGAGTTTGGACAGAATTGTGAGTGAGGGGTGTGTGTCTATGGGTGGTATTTATAGGGTAAAGTTAGGGTTAGGGTTACGTGAAAGGGTGAATTGAAAATTGTATTAAAATGTATTAAAATGGAGTAAATAGGGTTTTAAAGGGGCTCTGTTACTGATCCAAGAAAATTAAGTATGCAGGGGTACTGGGAAGATGAAGAGGTAGACTTTTCATGTTGGGGACTCGGCGGTCCGACCGAGTCCGGCCGGCGGAGGCGGCTCGAGTCGGCCGAGTCGCCGGCCGATTCAGCCAATTCCGGGGTGCTCGGTGCTCCTCTCCGATTGGGTAATCTCCTGGGACCGTTTGTTTTATTTGTGTAGTGGGGTTTTTACGAGTTTAGCACGTGTAGACTCTTGAACTTCTAAAAATTCAAAATAAAACAATATTAAAAATAATGTGGGGGATGGGATTTGAACTCCGGTGGCTTGGTTCAGCAGTGTAAGGTTTTACCAATGAGTTACAAGTTCCTTTATGCTATTAAAAAGCAAAACAAACTTATAACTTGTGCTCAAGCAAAAATACCCTTTTCTGTATTTTTTGAATTTTTTACAGAAAGTTGTACAGGAAATTTAGGGTTGTTACATTCTACCCTCCTTATAAAAATTTCGTCATCGAAATTTGTAAAAGGAAAGTATAACAGATTTAAGGAAAGTTTGGTGACTGAAGTACTGATAGTGTATGAAAAATATCAAAGTGATACAAGGGTTTTAAAAATGTGAAAGAGACTTACTAGTGTTACCTTGGTCAACTGTCTCGGCTTCTACGGCTGCTAAGGTGTAAACCTGTTGCCGTGGCACGTTCCTCCTAGTTGGAGGCACATTCCTCTGTCCTCGAGGCATGATCCTCAGTGCCTGATGGAATTGGCGATTTGGATGTGCAGGAGTTCTACGTGGAGGTGGTGCTGGGAGTGCAGGACGAGTTGCAGGAGCCTGAATAGCTGGCCGCTGAGGGTGGTTGGTGGGTGTGTGAGCTGAGTTGTATCTATACGGACAGATCTCAATTCTGTGATTGGACGCGCTACAAACTAGGCACAGGCCTATTGCGCGCCTACAGTCCTTTATCAAATGTCCTCTCTTGCAATGGAAACAGAAATCTGGTTTTGGCTGGTTATTGGGTTCTTCAGTCCTCCTGGGTTCAAACGATGGCCTGGAATAGGCTCCTCCTGCCATTTGAGTGGTAGGGCGTTGCAAACCGGCAGATTAAGATCTGCCCTTCCTCTTTACTACTGCCTCGTATCTTCGGGCAGCCTTCAAAGCCAAATCATGGGTTGGGAAATCCCCTGTAGATAGAGTTGCTTGGATTTCTGGGTCCAACCCTTGCTGAAATCTTCTTCCTCTGATCTCAGCAGTCGGTATGAGATGGGCCGCAAACCTATTACGGTCTTGTGTTAGCTGTGTAGTATGTGATGTAAAATCGAACCTTGAGACATATCTTACCGACTGAGCATGGTGAACTAAGCGTCATATTTATCTACTGACTTGGTCCATATTGAACCTTGTTGCAGATGGATGAACTGCTGTTCCATATCAAAGCGGGCAGTCTCGGGGAAGTACTTTGCGTCGAACATGTCTTGGAAAGTCTTCCATTCGATAGGTTGGTCAAGACGGCTTTCTTCCGCCTTCCACCAGACCCGTGCATTGTCCGTGAGCTGTAGTTTCGCAACACGGACCCAAACTATCTCCGACACTTGTGCTGCTGCCAGATCATCTTCGATGCTCTGAGCCCATTCCTCAGCTTCCAATGGGCTCTCTTTTCCTACAAACTGTTTGGGGGTGCAAAGCCCTGAATTGCTTCACCCCAGGTGCTTCTGCCTCGGGACGGTTCATTAAAAGAGCAGTCTGCTGCTGCTGTCCCTCGAGGAGGCTGCGGATTGCCTCAAACAGAACCGTTTGCTCGTTGAGCGGAGCAGAGACGGCAGGTGTGATTGGTAGTGGAGGTGGAGTGTTGTTGAAGTTGGTGCTGGTGTTGTTTGGGGAATACATAACCTTGAAGAAAAATTTAGGTTAGGACAGATTCAAAGAATATGAAATGATAAGATTCAAGAAATATGAATTGTAAAAATGTTTTAATTGCTGGTTCTTGCGTTATATTGCTTAGGTTGTTCACGCAGAACAGAACTGCATGGTAGAGTTGCATACAGCTCTGATCTGCATGGGCCATCAACAAAACCTGTCACGCTCCGTTTCCCGGTGTACGGCGAAGGGGACGCGACGAGGCCGCTACGTATATACTTAGAAGTACATATGTTAAGCGTATCTAAGTAATATAAATATAAATGCACAAGAGACAAGATATAATAAAACATCAACTTTATTTATTCACATTCTTTTTACAATACATGGAAAAGTAAATATATCGGATAAAGCGATGCTTAAACAATGCCATAACAGAAAAGGAAAGTACTGAAATGAAATGTATACAAGTGTAACTACAGCTCGGGATCTTCAATAAACTGGTCCAAGCCTTCAGTGCTAGGCTTGATCTCTGAAAGGTTCGAAACACCTGACGACATTCAAAGAAGAAGAAAGAGAATGTCGTACGCGAACAAATTGCTCGGTAAGTCCCAAACTTAAGGGGGAAATAGAATAGACAGAGAGAGAGTGTGTGTGTAACTTTTAAAGTTGTATTATATTGTTATATTGTTATATTTAGTGTTAACGTTGTTGTTTGTAGCTTGGTACAGAAGGATACGAGTGTATACGAGAGGAGTCTCACTTACCCCGGAGACTAAGGTATCAGGAACTCAAGGAACCGTTTATGCCACGGTACAACAGCAATGGAATATAAGTTAGGTGTCTTATGGTTGCAGTCTCGTACCACTTCTAACACCTTCCGTACCAATCTACCCCTTAAACCCTGCGATGTCTTGTTTGTATTGTTGTATTGTTTGAATTGTAAATCTATTGTTTGTACTGGTTTGTAAATGTAAATAGAAGACTTGTATTGCCTTGTAATCTAGATTGTATAATTGGATGACTTGCTGAAACCATGATATCAGTAAATGGATATAACTGGAGAATCATGGATGTAACTGTAGAATCATGTTTATGGAAGTATATCCATGGTTCGGTTTAGTCAATACAGATTTAATAGATTGAACAGATTGATTATATGGATTCATGTATTCATATTGAATTGTAGTATTGCAGATTGTACTTGAATCATATTCAAGTCAGATTATTTATTATGAGACTCTGTCTGAGTCAGAACAATTAGAAAAGAAATTTGAAGTCCTGAATTAGGTTTTGATGTTATCGGTAACCGCTGCACATGGGCGGCAGGATTTGTGTTTTTTTCAAAGACGGTTATCGAGTTGATAACACCGTTTGTTAAGTTGTCCATCTTAAATAGGCAAGCACCCACTTCTCCGGCTCCCTGAGGTTCAAGAGAATGGTCCCGCTTAAACCTATGTTTACTAGGGTCCTTAGGGTAATTTATAGAACTTGAGGGGGTTATATGTAAAAATACTTTTGTATAATTTTCAAAGTACACCCCAAGTATTTAATTATCATCTTTAGAGTTTTCATAGATGTAGATTTTATATTTGTGACATTTCTAGTGAATAAACCTATTTTCATAATATATATGATATTTAATTGTAAAGTATTGAACTTGTATGGAATTGCATGGTATTTTCATTTAAAATGATTCTTTTGATTTAAAAAAGTTGGAATATTGATAATATATCAAAAATAGATATTTTGATGATATATATATATATATATATATATAATTTTAATATATATTATATTTCTAGAAATCTCATTTTCTTAAGATTTTCGTATTTTAAATCTTTTGAGACCGAATGCTCCTTGCGGAGTTCTGCATCTCGCACTACTAAGCCCGAGGATATGCGATAATCCGCACCATTCCGAACGGGTTCCCTAAAGTGGGTTGTAGCGGCGCTTTGCAAAGATTTATAAAAATACGAATTCTTATAGAAACGGTTTTAATAGTTAGGGGTATTTATTTGTAAGGTTTCATTTTCCCGTATTCTATGTTCTCGAAAGGTATTGTTCTATGTTGCATATGATTTTTGTGAGGAGGTAGGTCATTACCTCGTGATCTAATTAAAGGTATAACAAGATTAATAATGTTTTAAGGTAGAAAGTAAACTACATGGTATTTTACTGAAAAGAGAGCGGCAAAAATTACAAAATGAAATATTTTGCTATGAAACTTGTTCAACATGCTTGTTTACTTATTAATAGTCAAGATGTAAGAGTTTAACATGGTTGAGTAAGGAAAATTGAACTTTATAAAGAAAACCGAATCGGAAGTCAGATTTAACTCCGCTTCCGTCGGGTATTGGTAAAAGGAGTTTTAAGAATGGATAAGAGAAGAGAGTAGTGGGACTTACAGGATTAGAGATTAGAAAAGAGGGAGAGGAAGCGGTAGGAGGCGCCGGTGCGTCGTTTCGTCGCCGGGAGCTCATAGGTCTTCGTCGGAAGATCGCCGAAGTTTCGCTCTTTGCTAACTTCAATTGCACACTAAAATTCTCTAGAGTTTTCTTGAGAGTTTGGACAGAATTGTGAGTGAGGGGGTGTGTCTATGGATTGTATTTATAGGGTAAAGTTAGGGTTAGGGTTACGTGAAAGGGTGAATTGAAAATTGTATTAAAATGTATTAAAATGTATTAAAATGGAGTAAATAGGGTTTTAAAGGGGCTCTGTTACTGATCCAAGAAAATTATGTATGCAGGGGTACTGGGAAGTTGAAGAGGTAGACTTTTCATGTTGGCGACTCGGCGGTCCGACCGAGTCCGGCCGGCGGAGGCGGCCCGAGTCGGCCGAGTCGCCGGCCGATTCAGCCAATTCCGCGGTGCTCGGTGCTCCTCTCCGATTGGGTAATCTCCTGGGACCGTTTGTTTTATTTGTGTAGTGGGGTTTTTTACGAGTTTAGCACGTGTAGACTCTTGAACTTCTAAAAATTCAAAATAAAACAATATTAAAAATAATGTGGGGGATAGGATTTGAACTCCGGTGGCTTGGTTCAGCAGTGTAAGGTCTTACCAATGAGTTGTAGGACTACGGTAGCGCCCCGGCCGTCTATTCGAGGCCAAAATGCGGAAGCGAAAATTTTTCGTAACTTTAAACCGGCACTACCGCATCCTAAAAACCCGGATCATAACCATTAACCTAATGCTAGCTAACAAGAGACGGGATAGAATGCTATACCGAGCGATCCGTGTCCTTCGGTCTTCGCCTCCACTCCGATCTCCTCGCGGAATCTCCGGTCTTCATTTCCTCGTCGGAACGGGCACCACATCGACGGGTTCTTTTACGGGCTCCCACCTCTGGACCGAGGCAACTCGGTCACGAAGTTGGCGAGCCGACGTGCCTAAGGATGCTGTAGGTGAAGTGTAGGATGGTTTGTCTCTTTGGGGTTATGAAGTTGCCATGGTGATGGAGGAATGAGCAATGGAAATGAGCTTTGGGATTTTTGATACAAGCATAGAAAATATGATGAACATTTTTCCCACTCCAAAAATGAATTCACTCTCTCTCTCTCAACGTGTGGCCGGCCTCAAAATATATGGAGGAGGAAAAACTCAACCAAAGGGAGGGTGAGCACAAGAGGGTAAAGGATGAGCCTAAGCCAAAAAGGAAGCATCACATCCATAAACAAATCAATCTCTTCACATTAAATGCAAAATGAAATGATCACAAGAAAAGCAAAGATGCTTAAACCATCATAATCCCTCAAATGCAAGAAACCCCCTCCACAATGTTAATTTGCAAATATGCAAATTAGCCCCTCCATCAGAAAAATCCGACCAAGAAGGAACAAAGGAAAACTGGCCGAAACGGAATGCAAACTGCCAACTTCAGAAAACTGATCCCGTAATAAATTACAGGAAAACCCCGCGACTGTATATACATACCCACATTTGTATTGCGACCGAATACAAATGCAAAGAGACAAAATCTACACTGTACAATACTAGGATCCGACTTAAACCAAAGCCCGCTAGTATTATCCGTCCAATCATGATCCGTGCAATACCGCACGTATATGATCGAACCCTGCCATATCTCCATACGGCCTCTAAAGCGTTTCGCCCGAAACTTGAGAAACTGGTCTGTGGGAGACTCTAAAGACTCGTCAATACTTTAGTTATGGATTTAACCACTAGCACGTCAGAGGTATTAACCATACGTAACGGGCTACCAGGTATTGACCAAAAGGGACGTCTATGAGCGAACTCATGCTGACACCCTACTGAGCCTGTCAGTGACAATATCCGTACAGTCCGGTCCGTTCGTCTATGAGTATCGCATGGCGGGTCTAGGGGGTTGGTAAAAGTCAGACTCCCAAAAGTGGTACAAGTCATGTCGGAGTGTAGCCCAGAACACCCTGCGATACTACTGGAATACCTACCAGTAAATCTCCTGCTTCGGCCGAGGGCTTTGTGTAATGGCTCTCCTAGACACAGCGCGACCTCACCCCCAATACCGGGAGAGACGAACCCCTGCTGATCCGCTCACTGCCTCCATGTGGCTCGGGACTGTACCCAACTAAAACCTGTTTGCACGACTCCTTTGAGCCATGGTAGGGTAGTAATCAAATTACAATGGGAACTCACAAGAGACAAATGATGATCTCAGGTCGATGAACTAACCTGTACACATGTCACCAGGGAATTGCTATCTGAAGTCAGGTATAAGACCAACTAGCATGTTCCCGGCGAGTCCTGTCCGGTGTACTCATAACCCAATGAGCACCTGTATACACCTTAGGTGAACCAACTGACATCAGTGGCTTGTGAGACCGGCCACTGCCCCTCGTCGGGGTCTTGACTGTATACACTAGTCTACTCTGGAGTATCGATGCCCTGTCTCGAAACTCCCTCGACTAGGGACCTTTTAAGGATGTGCTTATAGACCCCAGCTCCCACGTATATGATCGCCCTCATACTGCTGGTAGTCAAGCAAGAATCCTAGGGGCTCTATCAACGTGCAATAGTGATCAGTAAGGTAACCTAAAGCAGTACGCGATGATAAAGATAAACCAGATAGCATACTATCATCTTGAGTGAGACTGTCCTATCGGTATAGGTCCTCCCTCAATCATTGCAATCACGTGCCTATGATCCAATAATTGACTCTGAGGGCACTATATCCAACAATCTCCCACTTGCACTCAAGGCTAATTATTGCGACGTCGCATACTCACAGCCCGTGTGATACCGAACACCCAACTCCTCTACTAATCAGTCTCACAAAGCCCGGTTGCGAAACTATTGTGTTCGAGGAATAGCCTCAGTGAGTGGATCCGCCCTGATGTTTCTTTCTATGTCTCTCTTTATCTCAAGTTCGCGGAGAAAGCCATCTCCCGAAATGAGCAATACCTGTCTTAGAATATGTCTGGATATCTGATGGGACCTAGTTCATAAATGAACTCCAAATCCAAACTTCTTAAACTGTATCGTCAACCGAAACCAATCAATATCCTGCGCCATGCCTCCTTCAGTATCCGCTTGGACCACCTGTCCAAAATACTTCCCCTCGTCAGAGGGAAAACTATAACTCTGACAGTCACTCTGTCATCCAGGTCATCTTGGAAGCCTGGAATGATAACTGTATCCCGAAGGAGGATGCCGTCATCATATCCCTAGAACATCAACTTATGTTCTAAAACTGCTTCCGAACGTTTCTCCAGAATTGGATCAATATCACCTTATTGCATCTAGTGCAAAAACAACATCTATATCCTATGTGGAGAAACCACTGTGTGACAACCAAAGTATAACCGATCGTAGTATAGGAATTTCACTTCCTACTCTGTGTATGTCATCCTAATACCAGGACATCACATCCTACTACCTTCTTAACAGATCCATCCCCTATTCTGATGAAGTCAAACCTATGACTGTCACATCAGAAATAGATGATCTATCTCCGCTATATCTGCTTTAGTCTCTAAATAGACACAAGCCACTTGTCCACTATACTTCCGCTACTCCCACTGACTACGACAACCCTCTGGCAGAGTCATATAAACGTACACTTCTAAAACTAGTTTAGAACGACGCTATACTCATCCTCCTGCCGGGTCTCACAGTCTGGAACAACAGCAATGACAAGTCTGGGTAAACAAGAACCTCCCTGTCACCGTCCTTGAGGCATACTGAAGTACCTCTCGAGTGCCTGAGGTTACCCACCATATCTGCTGAGTGGCCAATAGAATGTCAATACAGATTGAATCTTTAGGTTCCTATCAAATTTTCAGTAATCGTTTGCGGTTCTGGAATCACTTCCAGTTCTACCATACTCCCACTACTGTTTTTCTGAAAAAATCCATTTTTATTAAAACTGTGGCGAGTCAAGAACAATATCACTATTGATCTTCCAGATGGTAGAAAGTCAACCCTCGTCATAGCCCGGGTCAACCCACAAACAGCCATTACAGAAACGTGCCTTGAGTTATCCAGAGTCTGGTTTTAAGCATAAGCCGGACAACTCCCCGTACCTTAACATCGTTAAGATATGAACTGTTCTATATCCAATATAGAAACAGAGGCACTAATTTAATTGGAACCAGATTCAAATCATGCAGCTGTCTCCAGTGCATGTCAATTAAATGGAGAGAGGCCGATCAGTATTACTCAACTTAGGAATACATTCAGATATGAGTAACCTGAAAGAGAAGCAATTTCTCATAATCATTACTATCATCTGAATACCATACACAAGTGTCCACATCTTCGATCACCTTGAAGAATCCTGATACTTGCAACACCTGGTTTTCTACTTTATTCTTATACCTATAACTCCTCAAAACTTAGACCTTGCAATTCTACGAAACACATGTCTAAGAACTAGAGAAGTCATAAGTAAACAGAATATAGTACGAGGACCAACCCCTTTGTCCTAATGGACACTGGACAATACACAATACTCTGTATAAGTCCCTTGAGTCTAATAACTCATTCGCTGTCTGTCGTAGGTTGAAAACTGTACTTATGGTTAAGAAGAATTACACCGCTGTTTAATGCTTCTTAACTAACCATCCACTGATATAGGTAAATGTCATAGACATAATTTCAAAAAGTTATATCTCACTCTATAAAAATAGACGTACAGATATATCAATTTGAAATTGGTGCATAACAGCGGATATTCAAAACCAAATATTTGCCGTCCGGCAAACAGCCCAGGTGATTTCCTCAGATATCACCAATTACAACGAATTCCGATATAATGAGAATGATCACCTAATTCCCAATAACTTACTCCCACTCATCATCTGTAAAACCATACAGATGTGAGAATCATACCTGGTAAATACATATCCTGGAGTAAGGACTAATTGGGAAATCAGTTTTCTTTTAACAGTACACAGTGAAACTGAAACATTGAAATGTTTCGTAGGGGTATCCGGGTATTCCTAGTAATGCCTCTTCAATTATCCAGATTCACAACTATAGCCGTATATTTCTTTGCCACCTCTCCAAATCCCTTTATATGTCTTTAGTCGTTACCTTCTGCACACCCCTTTAGGCCAAATGGTTTTCTTCATTCCCTACCGTTCGGCACCAGCCTATGGTTTGGAAGAAGACTATCCAATAAGCATAATGAGTGTACTGTCCTAATCCTAGGAGTACTCGCAACATGAGAGAAGGTAAAGATAAAAGACACCTGAATAAACCTTATTCCTATTTCTCCTGAACCATAATCCATCCCCGAACTGGAATAAGTTCCTTTCGAGTTCGTATATAACCATACGATGGAATATCCAAATAACTGTGGATCTTCGTAGTGATACGGAGTGTCCTGGAGAAATACAAAGGTGATTTAGGATTGGCGAAGAAATGCTTGGTTTGGTCGTGAATAGCAGTCGCAGATTACTTTGCCCTCTTACTAATCCCTTTATTTGTCTTTGCTTAATACCTTCTGCACACTATCGTTAGGCTAATTGGTTTTCTTCATTCCCCACCGTTCGGCACCAGCCTATGGTTTGGAAGAAGACTATCCAATAAGCGTAATAGGTGTGCTATCCCCTAATCCAAGGAGCATTCGCAACCTGAGAGAAGGTAAAAGAAAAAGACAACTGAATAGTCCTATCCGTTTTCTCCAGAACCGGAAACCATCCTCGAATCTGGAACAAGTTCCTTCGAGTTCGTATATAACCATACGATGGTTTTATCCAATGGAAGTGGACGTTCGTAGTAATACGGGGTGTCCTGGAGAAAAGGGTAAAAGTAGGAGTGGCAATGAGGTATGCAACTCTGACAATCCAAAAGCCAGTCTTATAAGAAGGTTCAGTCAACTTGGTCACTGAGTCACAGTCACGGGTTGGGCCATGGTCGCTGCCAAAAAGAGAGAGAAAAGAAACACTCAGCGTGCACTCTAACCTAGATCAGAATGGTTATTATTTTATCTAATCAGGAAACCTCCCACTGTATCGTCAAATTCTCCTCCAAACTTGAAAGAAGAATTAGTCGGGATCACCCGAGGAGTAAACCAACTCATCAGTGGGAATCGGGATCCAACTATCATCGTATGATAACGTGACGGAATCCACTCACGTCACCACACTCCAGAAGGTATGCGCATGCCTGGAAAGTTTCAGTTTCTTTAGAAACTCTCGATGTAAGTTTTTACCCCTAGGACCCAAGTGACCTTGACGGAGTCAACAAATCAAAGAGTCCTAGTCAAGTTCAACCCGTCATTATCTGGATTGCATTAAACCCACCCGTACATGCCCTTGACGGAGTCAACAAGGCCGCACGACTGTCCTAACCAATCCATTTATGCAACAAACAAGCACCACTTAGCTACCGTACACTACGCTTTGACGGAGTCAACAAACGCAGCACGAATACTAAACAATACCCGTAAGAAATGACGGAGGGCTACGACTGGTTTTTGGCGAAAAACCTTTAACGTAATGAACTTGATATCGTTGAAGGAACTGCATAGCTTTTTATAAAAATATAGTGGCGAAAACCTTTGCTAAAGAGGTCACTCCCGGTGAAGGGATCTCGGCTCTTTCCCCGTAGAATGAGGTGCAGGATATTCCAACTGAATACCACGATACAAAGCAAAAAGCAATCGGCTATAGTGAAGCTATTACCCTGACGCAAACTTCTGTCCAAGGGGCCACTCCCGGTGAAGGGATCTCGGCCTTTTCCTCGTCGACTGAGGTGCTGGATATTCATAACCGAATACCACTGTGCAAAACAAAAGAGAACGTCCTTGCAATAACAGCTTTTTGAAAAATTGTTCCAACAACATCAGAATAGGTTTGTTTAGCTTGCATTGATCCGAATCAATGCAGTTCCATTAATTGATCACACCAATAAAGAACGAAAATACGATGTACGTATATGCCATCCGCATTCGCCACTGGGTCCCGTCATCACCCGTTGGGTTACTTAACTAACGACAGAGCGGGGACTGGACTAGCACGGATGCAAAACATATACAACATCTACTAGTATATATAACAATATATAATATTCGCTCAAGGCGTGATAAAATGCAACATCACAGAAATGTAATAAGCATCACAGAACAATACAGATATCTGGGATCCTCGGGTTTCATAGAGCCGCTACTGAAACCCGACGTTCCCCTGGTCGTGTGGATAGCCTGTGCAATGAAATCCTAGACCCCTACGGGCGCGGAAAGTTACCCGCCAAAACCTGAAGCGAGGCAGCTCCCTTCAACAACGTGAATGGACCACCCAGCACTTCACGGAATCCGGTAACTTGTGCACCCCTCCTTGGGTCAACCTATACCCCCTACGAGTGCGGCGAATAGCCCGCCAATTCTAGAATAAATCCCCCTCCGTCTCAAAGCCATGAGATGCGGGCCCGTTGCCCTCTAGAACCCGGCTATCCGTGCACCCCTCCGCGGGGTAATCCTAGTACAGAAAGTAAAAATATGCATACAACGGGTACATCGACCTCAGCCCGGTCGTGCCCCAAAAGAATAATATACAAACAGGCAGTGACGGCAGTCCACATGTCGGACGCTCGTCCCGTAATATCAAATGTACAAATAAAACCAAACTGTACTACCATTGCATCTAGGCTATCCACCACGACAAATCTGCAACATCACAGCACAACACAGAACATCAACGTGAATGTCATGTTTGCAAATCCGTCTATAAGGGCTATAGCAGTTAGACTGGATTTACCGATCAAGTGACATTCACGGTCACAGATATAATGTAAATACTGTGAACTAACATGTTAAAAATTTTCGATCGATCAAATTTTTCGGAGTGGGCCCCAAGCACAACTGTAGCACTCAAAATAAATCTAGTCCCAAACAGAATATACTAAAAACCCGATTTCCATGTCAGAGAGCCACTGTAGAAAAATTGGTGAAATGAAGCTACATTTCGGCGGCGGAACCGCGGCCAAAATGGGGTTATGGCCGCGGTTCCGCGGCTCTACAGAAGGATCAGGTTGCCAAATTTTTACAGTGTTCTCATAAGACCCTGCACGTATTTTTACAATGTACCAAATATTTTTTCGAGCACAAAACAAAAACGACAGAAAGTGCACTTTTGAAATCGGGTTTTCGGAATTTTCGTTCGATCAAACATGTAAACACGTTAGAGTAAGCTAGTATAAGTTAATGGCGTGGCTCTGATACCATGTAGGACTACGGTAGCGCCCCGGCCGTCTATCCGAGGCCAAAATACGGAAACGAAAATTTTTATTAAATTTAAACCGGCACTACCGCATCCTAAAAACCCGGATCGTAACCATTAACCTAATGCTAGCTAACAAGTGACGGGATAGAATGCTATACCGAGCGATCCGTGTCCTTCAGTCTTCGCCTCCACTCCGATCTCCCCGCGGAATCCCCGGTCTTCATTTCCTCGTCGGAACGGGCACCACATCGCCGGGTTCTTTTACGGGCTCTGTTCAGTCGATAAAACTGCACATTTGTTGTACATTTTTCCTACCATTTTTATATTAAAAAAGAACTTTAATATGATATATTATACATATGAGGGTTTATGTGTAAAAACATTATTTTCCATGTGTTAATATATTTTTATTATCATTTGGTAGGAAAATGTATGCAAATAAATCTATTGACCTAATCCTAGTAGAACTAGGTCTACTAAATCTTATTTGAGTTGTTGTGCAGAATTTTCCAAGTTGTTATGCAGAATTTATCAAACAAATCAATTTGTTGAAGAAAACTTGCCAAATTAAGAAGCAAAACTTGGAGACCAAATCTGGAAGCAACCGAGAGAAGATTTCTGAATTCTGAAGGTGCCTAGGATTGCCACATGTCACAAGATGCAAGCCCAAGAAAACTCATAAGATGATCTCACCCATTGAGCACGGATCCGCGGCCAAACCCACCCTTGGGCCGCAGATCCGCCACAATTCCAGGGAGTTAGAGCGCAAGATTTTTTGGGGTGAATCAAAGCTAAATTTTACCAAGTTTTCAACAATAAGATTCTGGCTTTGCACTATAAAAAGGCACCGAGAGCCTCTTGGAAAAGCTATCAAGCCGAAGAGATCACGAAGCCCCAGACGCTCACGCATCCAGGCTGATCATCAACTGTTCATCTACCTCCTTAGGAAAGATCGAGAAGCAACTAGTTTGTAATCATTTTCTATGGATTAAAGTGTAGTCTGTTCAAGTTGATTAATAAAGGTAGTTATTTTATTTAATTCTTTTTGCATTTTACATTATGTTTTCCCTCTCTTTCTTTTCATCTTCTTCTCCCAACATGCGCGAGTAATTCTCCGCTTGTTAGGGTTCGTAGGATTAGGGTAGGCTAATGGACGATGAAAATAACTAAACCCTTTTTAAGTCCTATAAAGTTTATGAACTTTATCAAAAGAATCATTAACATCCTAATCGGGCGCGCTAGCAATTCTTTGCTAGTTCCGACCGCGATTAGAGATTAGATTAATAATTGTTTTGGTAAAGGCTAGATAATGAACGGAGTTCCGTGTCGAGATAAGGGTTAAGAGTGGGATTCTTTTTCCCTCCAGAAACCCTAATCTACACGCATCACCGTCGTTCTAGTTCTAAATCTATTAATGGATAAAAAGGGTAAATTTTAATTAATCGTCCATAACTACTAAATCCTAACGAACCATACAAGCCCTTTTATTATATTAACTATATCCCTAAAATAATCTAAATCTATATATTTTGCATTCTTGCTTAACGTAGATCTAGAAACCATTCACAAAATTCTTTATTCCTCCTCTCTTTTTCAACACGTCTAAAGTAAGAGTAAAAGATTCAACGTTTCCCTGAGTACGACCCGTACTCATCTCGGTCTAGCTATACGCGACACCGTTATTGATTGCGGTTAACTACAAAAACACTCTTTCGTGTCAATCAAATGGCGCCGTTGCCGGGGAAACGTGCGTAATTTTGTATTCTTACTATTTGTGTTGAATTCTTATACGATCTATATCATAAATAAAACAAAACTGCAAATTGTATATTTAACGATTATTGTGTGAATTTTGCGAGGAAATCTGGAGTCACGGACTTGAGGAAACAGGAGATCTAGGGTTCCGAACTTCTCTGGTATCTTTCTTAACTCTTTCTCTCTTCTCTCAAATCCAATAAAATCTATTTTCTGCAGGATTCTTTGCAAAAATCACGCCGCTCAAAAATCTTTTTGCAAAAGTTTTGTGATTGGTTTTGTTTTGCATATTTAATACGGACTTTAAGGGGCAAAGACCAAATCAAGATTAGGTGGGGATTTCATCACCCTTCCTAAGCCCCACAAATCACAAACCGAGCATATAGATCAACCCTTCATTAATTTAAAAAATATCTAGACCAGACTCTAAGGACTGTCGCGCTCAATAAGGACAGAGGAAGGTCGTGGGTAATCTATCGTTTATCCGCATTACTTTTATAGTGCCTAGGAAAGTGTGACAATGGCTAGTGGTTTTTAATTAGGCCCACGACGTGGTTCCATCCCACTTACCTGGCACTTACCTGGCTACAAGGGTAGTACGGAGGCGGTAGAGGATTTATCCTGCGGCTTGTCCTTTGGAAGTCTAGGTGCGATCTAGAGACTGGACCTAGGTAACCATAGTTCTAGGGTTGTGCATTTTTGTGATTTGTCTAAATCCGTACTTTTTTTTAAAAAAACAAACCAATTACTTTCTCTCATTTTTACCCCTTCCCCCTTCTTCTCTTCTTATAATGGGTGACCTAAACAGAAGAACACTTGCCGAGCTTTGCTGTCCACAACCAGATATCTCTTGTTTTCGAAATCCCTTCGGTATACCGTCCGGCTCTTCCATGCCCTTAAGAGATCATATAGAACAAGCAGGAAGAAACAGTTGGCCACCTCAGTCTAGGTCTTATCAACCGTATCCTAATCCGACACCTGTTTCTGTTCATACCCAGAGTGAGGAAGCCCCTAGACGAATGTCCATTGCTGAGCACATAGCTAGGTCTAGAGGCCAAAGTTTCAACCCGGACCAATATCAACCATCACCACCACTTTCCGGAGAAGAGTTTGATATGCGGTTTGTATATAGCCAACCAACCAACCCATATCAATATTCTTCTACTCCTACCCAAGTTCAGCAACCATTCTGTTCCTATCAATCCAATCCGACCTTTCCACCTACTCTAGACAGTTCTTCTAATCAGTCATTTGGGAGTTTTAATTATCCACAGGAATTTCAATCGTATACTGAAACCCCTTATCAACCCAAGACTAGTCTGGAGCAGACATTAGAAAAATATATGGAACTGACGAATCAAATTATGAAGGATTTGCGTAGTAAGACAGAACTGTACACCCTTCCTAATCAAACCTCCCCACTCCAAACTGAACTCCACAACTCCAGTTTCATAGATTCATCAAGTACAATGTCTGATAAGTTGTGTGACTTTGTAGTGTTTGATTTACCCAACTGTGAAGGGTCCCTTTCAAGTGAAACCATACCCAATCCTTGTGATCTCTACACCTCCACTCTTGAACCAAAACTGATTGAAAACCATACTTTTGATGATGAGTTTGAGAATTTTACCCTTCACTTGAATGAGGTGATTGACGTTGGGGATATTTTGATTGATGAACCAGAAATTTTGGATGATTTTGTCCCACCAATTCATCAAATCCTTTCACTTCCTTGTGGTCATCATCTTGAACCTTTAATTCTTCCCGAACCCCAAATATGTCTTGAAGTTGATGATAATGGTATATCCGAAGATCAGACCGAAATACAGCCTCCATCTTCCACATCTGGTTCAGCAACACTCGGCACACCAATTTGTTTACCCATTTCACCTTCTATTCTCTCCGGTTCTTCTTCTGTTCCTATAGTTTCAGTGAGTTTTGATAAATCACAATCCGTTAATTCAAGTTCAATAATACCAGAAATTCAACTTGATTTAGATATTTTTGAAAATGAGGTAGATGAGTTTTTCGAGTCCTCTACCTCAATGATTTTTGATAAATCAAGTAGAATAAACTCTGGCACAAAACTCTTTGACAGCAAAATGTTCAATCACACCATCGATAAAAGTTTTGAAGAACTTTTTGCTGACGAACTTGAATTTTTAAACATTACGGATTTTGTGATTGATCAATCTCCACCTCTAGAGGTTGAACCGTCACCATTCCTTCTTTCTAATCATTCACATTCATCCTCATTCTTTCTTTTCTCTAATTTCAAACCCTTTCCAGACCACCTCTTATCCCTTCCCCACTTTTTCTTGAGTCGATACAACACATTCTTCCACCAACCTATACGATATACCGATAAAATCTTTGAATGGTTGGTGTTAACTTTTGGTCTTTATAAAGCTTTATTTTGATCAAAAGACTCACCCCCTCTTAAAATGCTTCGTATTGTCTAACTCATGTTTGAGGGGGGGTATATTTTTGGCTCTTGAACATAACTTTTGTCCTCAAATTTGTGAGCCAAAAATAAGTTTGGGGGAGCATTTTCACTTTCATATATTCTTACCCCCATTAATAATGTCCTTCCAAGCTTACAGGTTTTTGTGATCCAGCAGACAGCAACAGTGAGGACATTGTTGAAAACAAGTTTGGGGGAGGTTTGTGCTTATTTACACATACTTTGCATTATACTATATATAAGCACAAATTTTTTTTGATAACAAAAGAGTAGAAAGTGAAAAATTACATCCAAAAGATTGGAATAGTTTAAGAAAACCAAGAAAATTAGAAGTTTTCTTACACGAACTAGTAATAAGTAGTTATGAGCTGTTGTCCCAAGGGTTAGTAAGATGAAGGAAGTCACTAATCTGAGGATAAAAATAAGTCTGAAAAATAGTTTCTATTCTGGAAGCCAAACATTTGAATGTTGATACCCTACTATATGCACTTACACACGTCTTGAAATTCGGGATAGTAGAGGATACCTTGAAATGCTCTTGTCTAAAAGCCAAAGTATGAAGGAAATGAAAAAAAAATGAAGAAAATATAAAAATGGTGAAAAGAAAAAAATGAACACTGGTTTTGTTATCGCCAAGGCAGCAATAAAAAAAATATAGCGAGGGTGCCTCTTCACCTAGTGCCCTAAGGCCAACTGGTCTGGGAGTCACTGCTAAGCCTTAGGTGGTGCAAGACGAGGAAAATATTATCACCTAATCAGCAAGCACATGAGTAATCGGTCGGTTAGTACCTCAAGAAGTATTAACGGTCGCATGAAAATATGCGAGCAAATCTAAATATTCATAAAATTAAAAAGTACTAAGGTAGATGGACAAGAGTATGATAGCTTGAATTGAATTCTCCGAGTGTAGGGATGTCCATTTCACACACGTGGCGTTCTATGATCAATGTTTGGATGAAAGGTAGGAATGAAGAATAAAGACGATGTTTTATTGAGGGATGATGTGATTTCTAACATTTTTTCATGACTATTAAGATAGGGCTCATGACAACTGAAAAGCTAGTATAGTTGGAAACTCTTATTTTCAAGGCCTTTCTTTTATGGTTCTTATCTTTATATGTAAATTTCACCATCTCTCTTTTGTTATAGGATTTTGTGGGTGTAATCCGCTGAAAATCCTCAGAAGACAACACTCCTCCTACCAGGGACACCTAGAGGTTTAACGGCTTGTTGCACGTGCTCAGTGCAATCGTGTCTGCCTACGAAAGTGTGCTTAGTTTTCTCCTTTCTTTTTCTCCTCTTGAATAAACTAGTTTGCTCGGGACGATCAAAGATAGGTTTGGGGGTATTTGTTCAGTCGATAAAACTGCACATTTGTAGTACATTTTTCCTACCATTTTTATATTAAAAAAGGACTTTAATATAATATATTATACATATGAGGGTTTATGTGTAAAAACATTATTTTCCATGTGTTAATATATTTTTATTATCATTTGGTAGGAAAATGTATGCAGATAAATCTATTGACCTAATCCTAGTAGAACTAGGTCTACTAAATCTTATTTGAGTTGTTGTGCAGAATTTTCCAAGTTGTTATGCAGAATTTATCAAACAAATCAATTTGTTGAAGAAAACTTGCCAAATTAAGAAGCAAAACTTGGAGACCAGATCTGGAAGCAACCGAGAGAAGATTTCTGAATTCTGAAGGTGCCTAGGATTGCCACATGTCACAAGATGCAAGCCCAAGAAAACTCATAAGATGATCTCACCCATTGAGCGTGGATCCGCGGCCAAACCCACCCTTGGGCCGTGGATCCGCCACAATTCCAGGGAGTTAGAGCCCAAGATTTTTTGGGGTGAATCAAAGCTAACTTTTACCAAGTTTTCAACAATAAGATTCTGGCTTTGCACTATAAAAAGGCACCGAGAGCCTCTTGAAAAAGCTATCAAGCCGAAGAGATCACGAAGCCCCAGATGCTCACGCATCCAGGCTGATCATCAACTGTTCATCTACCTCCTTAGGAAAGATCGAGAAGCAACTAGTTTGTAATCATTTTCTACGGATTAAAGTGTAGTTTGTTCAAGTTGATTAATAAAGGTAGTTATTTTATTTAATTCTTTTTGCATTTTACATTATGTTTTCCCTCTCTTTCTTTTCATCTTCTTCTCCCAACATGCGCGAGTAATTCTCCGCTTGTTAGGGTTCGTAGGATTAGGGTAGGCTAATGGACGATGAAAATAACTAAACCCTTTTTAAGTCCTATAAAGTTTATGAACTTTATCAAAAGAATCATTAACATCCTAATCGGGCGCGCTAGCAATTCTTTGCTAGTTCCGACCGCGATTAGAGATTAGATTAATGATTGTTTTGGTAAAGGCTAGATAATGAACGGAGTTCCGTGTCGAGATAAGGGTTAAGAGTGGGATTCCTTTTCCCTCCAGAAACCCTAATCTACACGCATCACCGTCGTTCTAGTTCTAAATCTATTAATGGATAAAAAGGGTAACTTTTAATTAATCGTCCATAACTACTAAATCCTAACGAACCCTACAAGCCCTTTTATTATATTAACTATATCCCTAAAATAATCTAAATCTATATATTTTGCATTCTTGCTTAACGTAGATCTAGAAACCATTCACAAAATTCTTTATTCCTCCTCTCTTTTTCAACGCGTCTAAAGTAAGAGTAAAAGATTCAACGTTTCCCTGAGGACGACCCGTACTCATCTCGGTCTAGCTATACGCAACACCGTTATTGATTGCGGTTAACTACAAACACACTTTTACGAATCAATCAGGCTCCTACCTCTGGACCGAGGCAACTCGGGCACGAAGTTGGTGAGCTGACGTGCCCAAGGATGCTGTAGGTGAAGTGTAGGATGGTTTGTCTCTTTGGGGTTATGAAGTTGCCATGGTGATGGAGGAATGAGCAATGGAAATGATCTTTGGGATTTTTGATACAAGCATAGAAAATATGATGAACATTTTTCCCACTCCAAAAATGAATTCACTCTCTCTCTCTCTCTCTCAATGTGTGGCCGGCCTCAAAAAGTCTGGAGGAGGAAAAACTCAACCAAAGGGGGGGGCGAGCACAAGAGGGTAAAGGGTGAGCCTAAGCCAAAAAGGAAGCATCACATCCATAAACAAATCAATCTCTTCACATTAAATGCAAAATGAAATGATCACAAGAAAAGCAAAGATGCTTAAACCATCATAATCCCTCAAATGCAAGAAACCCCCTCCACAATGCTAATTTGAAAATATGCAAATTAGCCCCTCCATCAGAAAAATCCGGCCAAGAAGGAACAAAGGAAAACTGGCCGAAACGGAAAGCAAACTGGCAACTTGAGAAAACTGATCCCGTAATAAATTACAGGAAAACCCCGCGACTGTATATACATACCCGCATTTGTATTGCGACCGAATACAAATGCAAAGAGACAAAATCTACAATGTACAATACTAGGATCCGGCTTAAACCAAAGCCCGCTAGTATTATCCGTCCGATCATGATCCGTGCAATACCGCACGTATATGATCGAACCCTGCCATATCTCCATACGGCCTCTAAAGCGTTTCGCCCGAAACTTGAGAAACTGGTCTTTGGGGGACTCTAAAGACTCGTCAATAATTTGGTTATGGATTTAACTACTAGCACGTCAGAGGTATTAACCATACGTAACGGGCTACCAGGTATTGACCAAAAGGGACGTCTGTGAACGAACTCATGCTGACACCCTACTGAGCCTGTTAGTAACAATATCCGTACAGTCCGGTCCGTTCGTCTATGAGTATCGCATGGCGGGCCTAGGGGGCTGGTAAAAGTCAGACCTCCAAAAGCGGTACAAGTCGTGTCGGAGTGTAGCCCAGAACACCCTGAGATACTACTGGAATACCAACCAGTAAATCTCCTGCCTCGGCCGAGGGCTTTGTGTAATGGCTCTCCTAGACATAGCACGACCTCACCCCCAATACCGGGAGAGATGAACCCCTGCAGATCCACTCACTGCCTCCTTGTGGCTCGGGACTGTACCCAACTAAAACCTGTTTGCATGACTCTTTGAGCGGTGGTTGGGTAGTAATCAAAGTACAGTGGGAACTCACACGAGACAAATGACGATCTCAGGTCGATGAACTAACCTGCACACATGTCACTAGGGAACTGCTATCTGACGTCAGGTATAAGACCGACTAGCATGTTCCCGGCGAATCCTGTCTAGTGTACTCATAACCCAATGAGCACCTATATACACCTTAGGTGAACCAACTGACACCAGTGGCTTGTGAGACCGGCCACCGCCCCTCATCGGGGTCTCGACTGTATACACTAGTCTACTCTGGAGTATCGATGCCCTGTCTCGAAACTCCCTCGACTAGGGACCTTTTAAGGATTTGCTTATAGACCCCATCTCCCACGTATATGATCGCCCTCATACTGCTGGTAGTTAAGCAAGAATCCTAGGGGCTCTATCAACGTGCAATAGTGATCAGTAAGATCACTTAAAGTAGTACACGATGATAAAATAAACTAGATAGCATACTATCATCTAGAGTGAGACTGTCCTACCGGTATAGGTCCTCCCTCAATCATTGCAATCACGTGCCTGTGATCCAATAATTGACTCTGAAGGCACTATATCCAACATGAGTTACAAGTTCCTTTATGCTATTAAAAAGCAAAACAAACTTATAACTTGTGCTCAGGCAAAAATACCCTTTTCTGTATTTTTTGAAATTTTTTTACAGAAAGTTGTACAGGAAATTTAGGGATGTTACATTCTACCCTCCTTATAAAAATTTCGTCATCGAAATTTGTAAAAGGAAAGTGTAACAGATTTAAGGAAAGTTTGGTGACTGAAATACTAATAGTGTATGAAAAATATCAAAGTGATACAAGGGTTTTAAAAATGTGAAAGAGACTTACTAGTGTTACCTTGGTCAACTGACTCGGCTTCTACGGCTGCTAAGGTGTAAACCTTCCGCTGTGGCACGTTTTTCCTAGTTGGAGGCACATTCCTCTGTCCTCGAGGCATGTTCCTCAGTGCCTGATGGAATTGGCGATTTGGCTGTGCAGGAGTTCTACGTGGAGGTGGTGCTGGGAGTGCAGGACGAGTTGCAGGAGCCTGAATAGCTGGCCGCTGAGGGTGGTTGGTGGGTGTGTGAGCTGAGTTGTATCTATACGGACAGATCTCAATTCTGTGATTGGACGCGCAACAAACTAGGCACAGGCTTATTGCGCGCCTACAGACCTTTATCAAATGTCCTTCTCTCTTGCAATGGAAACAGAAATCTGGTCTTGGCTGGTTATTGGGTTCTTCAGTCCTCCTGGGTTCGAACGATGGCCTGAAAGAGGCTCCTCCTGCTATTTGAGTGGTAGGGCGTTTCAAACCGGCAGATTAAGGTCTGCCCTTCCTCTTTACTACTGCCTCGTATCTTCGGGCAGCCTTCAAAGCCAAATCATGGGTTGGGAAATCCCCTGTAGATAGAGTAGCTTGGATTTCTAGGTCCAACCCTTGCTGAAATCTTCTACTCTGATCTCAGCAGTCGGTATGAGATGGGCTGCAAACCTGTTATGGTCTTGTGTTAGCTGTGTAGTATGTGATATAAAATCGAACCTTGAGCCATATCTTACCGACTGAGCATGGTGAACTAAGCGTCATATTTATCTACTGACTTGGTCCACATTGAACCTTGTTGCAGATGGATGAACTGCTGTTCCATATCAAAGCGGGCAGTCTCGGGGAAGTACTTTGCATCGAACATGTCTCGGAAAGTCTTCCATTCGATAGGTTGGTCAAGACGGCTTTCTTCCGCCTTCCACCAGACCCGTGCATTGTCCGTGAGCTGTAGTTTCGCAACACGGACCCAAACTATCTCCGGCACTTGTGCTGCTGTCAGATCATCTTCAATGCTTTGAGCCCATTCCTCAGCTTCCAATGGGCTCTCTTTTCCTGCAAACTGTTTGGGGTGCAAAGCCCTGAATTGCTTCACCCCAGGTGCTTCTGCCTCGGGACGGTTCATTAAAAGAGCAGTCTGCTGCTGCTGTCCCATGAGGAGGCTGCGGATTGCCTCAAGCAGAACCGTTTGCTCATTGAGCGGAGCAGAGACGGTAGGTGTGATTGGTAGTGGAGGTGGAGTGTTGTTGAAGTTGGTGCTGGTGTTGTTTGGGGAATCCATAACCTTGAAGAAAAATTTGGGTTAGGACAGATTCAAAGTACATGAAATGATAAGATTCAAGAAATATGAATTGTAAAGAATATTTTAATTGCTGGTTCTTGTGTTATATTGCTTAAGTTGTTCACGCAGAACAGAACTGCATGGTAGAGTTGCATACAGCTCTGACCTGCATGGGCCATCAACAAAACCTGTCACGCCCTGTTTCCCGGTGTACGGCGAAGGGGACGCGACGAGGCCGCTACGTATATACTTAGAAGTACATACGTTAAGCTTATCTAAGTAATATAAATATAAATGCATAAGAGACACGATATAATAAAACATCAACTTTATTTATTCACAATCTTTTTACAATACATGGAAAAGTAAATACATGGGATAAAGCGATGCTTAAACAATGGCATAACAGAAAAGGAAAGTACTGAAATGAAATGTGTACAAGTGTAACTACAGCTCGGGATCTTCAATAAACTGGTCCAAGCCTTCAGTGTTAGGCTTGATCTTTGAAAGGTTCGAAACACCTGACGACATTCAAAGAAGAAGAAAGAGAATGTCGTACGCGAACAAATTGCTCGGTAAGTCCCAAACATAAGGGAGAAATAGAATAGACAGAGAGAGAGTGTGTGTGTAACTCTTAAAGTTGTATTATATTGTTATATTGTTGTATTTAGTGTTAACGCTGTTGTCTGTAGCTTGGTACAAAAGGATGCCAGTCTATACGAGAGGAGTCTCACTTGTCCCGGATACTAAGGTATCAGGAACTCAAGGAACCGTTTATGCCACGGTACAACAGCAATGGAATATAAGTTAGGTGTCTTATGGTTGCAGTCTCGTGCCACTTCTAACACCTTCCGTACCAATCTACCCCTTAAACCCCGCGATTTCTTATTTGTATTGTTGTATTGTTTGAATTGTAAATGTGTTGTTTGTACTGGTTTGTAAATGTAAATAGAAGACTTGTATTGCCTTATAATCTAGATTGTATAATTGGATGACTTGCTGGAACTATGATATTAGTAAATGGATGTAACTGGAGAATCATGGATGTAACTATAGAATCATGTTTATGGAAGTATATCCATGGTTCGGTTTAGTCAATACAGATTTAATAGATTGAACAGATTGATTATATGGATTCATGTATTCATATTGAATTGTAGTATTGCAGATTGTACTTGAACATATTCAAGTCAGATTATTTATAATGAGACTCTGTCTGAGTCAGAACAATTAGAAAAGAAAATTGAAGTCCTGAATTAGGTTTTGATGTTATCGGCAACCGCTGCATATGGGCGGCAGGATTTGTGTCTTTTTCAAAGACGATTATCGAGTTGATAACACCGTTTATTAAGTTGTCTAGCTTAAACAGGCAAGCACCCACTTCTCCGGCTCCCTGAGGTTCAAGAGATTGGTCCCGCTTAAACCTATGTTTACGAGGGTCCTTAGAGTAATTTATAGAACTTGAGGGGGTTATATGTAAAAATACTTTTGTATAATTTTCAAAATACACCCTAAGTATTTAATTATCATCTTTAGAGTTTTCATAGATGTAGATTTTATATTTATGACATTTCTAGTGAATAAACCTATTTTCATAATATATATGGTATTTAATTGTAAAGTATTGAACTTGTATGGAATTGCATGGTATTTTCATGTGAAATGATTCTTTTGATTTAGAAAAGTTGGAATATTGATAATATATCAAAAATAGATATTTTGAGGATACATATATATATATATATATATTTATAATTTTAATATATATTATATTTCTAGAAATCTCATTTTCTTAAGATTTTCGTATTTTAAATTTTTTGAGACCGAATGCTCCTTGCGGAGTTCTGCATCTCGCACTACTAAGCCTGAGGATGTGCGATAATCCACACCATTCCGAACGGGCTCCCCAAAGTGGGTTGTAGCGGCGCTTTGCAAAGATTTATAAAAATACGAATTCTTATAGAAACGATTTTAATAGTTAGGGGTATTTATTTGTAAGGTTTCATTTTCCCATATTCTATGTTCCCGAAAGGTATTGTTCTATATTGCATATGAGTGTTGTGAGGAGGTTGGTCATTACCTCGTGATCTAATTAAAGGTATAACAAGATTAATGATGTTTTAAGATAGAAAGTAAACTACATGGTATTTTACTGAAAAGAGATCGGCAAAAATTACAAAATGAAATATTTTGCTATAAAACTTGCTCAACATGCTTTGTTAATGATTAATAGTCAAGATGTAAGAGTTTAACATGGTTGTGTTAAGGAAAATTGAACTTTATAAAAAAACCGAATCGGAAGTCGGATTTAGCTCCGCTTCCGTCGGGTTTTAGTAAAAGGAGTTTTGAGAATAGATTAGAGAAGAGAGAGGTGGGACCTATAGGTTTAGAGATTAGAAAAGAAGGAGAGGAAGCGGTAGGAGGCGCCGTTGTATCGTTTCGTCGTCGGGAGCTCTTAGGGTCGTCGTCAGAAGATCGCCGAAGTTTCGCCCCTTTGCTAACTTCAATTGCACACTAAAATTCTCTAGAGTTTTCTTGAGAGTTTAGACAAAATTGTGAGTGAGGGGTGTGTGTCTAAGGGTGATATTTATAGGGTAAAGCTAGGGTTAGGGTTAGGTGAAAGGGTGAATTGAAAATTGTATTAAAATGTATTAAAATGGAGTAAATAGGGTTTTAAAGGGTCTCTGTTACTGATCCAAGAAAATTAAGTGTGCAAGGGTACTGGGGAGATGAAGAGGCAGACTTTTCATGTTGGGGACTCGGCGGTCCGGTCGAGTCCGGCCGGCGGAGTCGGCCCGAGTCGGCCGAGTCGCCGGCCGAGTCGGCCGAGTCCGCGGTGCTCGGTGCTCCTCACCGGTTGGATAATCTCCTGGGACCGTTTGTTTTATTTGTGTAGTGGGGTTTTTATGAATTTAGCACGTGTAGACTCTTGAACTTCTAAAAATTCAAAATAAAACAATATTAAAAATAATGTAGGGGATGGGATTTGAATTCTGGTGGCTTGGTTCACCTGTGCAAGGTTTTACCAATGAGCTACAAGCTCATTTGTGCTATTAAAAAGCAAAACAAACTTATAACTTGTGCTCAGGAAAAAATACCCCTTTCTATATTTTTTGAAAAATTTATACAAAAAGTTGTACATGAAATTTAGGGTTGTTACACCTTCAAATATTCCTAGTCATGGGAGTATCGAAATGGGGCATCGATATTCCACAGTAGACTAGCGTATACGCTTCTCGACCCATGTGATGGGCGATGGATGATCCCATATCCATTGGTGTTTGACATTAGAGATGGTATACGGGTGCTCAGTGGAGATTGGGTACACTGAACGGACTCGCCGAAAACTCCTAGATGGTATTATACCTATCGTCAGATAGCAGTTCTCTGGTGACACTGGTACAGGTTAGTCTGTCGACCCGAGATCGTCATAGAGTCTTGTGTGATTCCCACTGTGCTTTGATTTCCACCTTACCGCATTCAAGAGATCGTGCAAAACGGTGGTTTTTAGGTACAGTCCCGAGTCACATAGAGGCAATGAGCGATAGGAGGGGATTCGTCTCTTCCGGTATTGGGGGTTGATGTTGGACTGTGCTCAATTGGCCATAATAGGAAATCCCTGGCCAGGGTTACTGAGATTTACTGGTAAGTGTTATCAGTAGTTTCTTGAACCGTTATGGACCTTGCATCGACATGACTTATCAGGCTATTGGGGTCTGACGTTATACCACCCCCAAGCTGAGATATGCGACATATCAGACGAAGAGACCGAACTGTACGATAGTGTTACTGATTGGATTCGCAGGAGCATGAGTAGGCTTGCTTGTTGATCTTCTGATCGCTCAATACCCAGGTGGCCGTTACGTTTAGCAGACCGCTTGCCTCTTGTGGGTGACTGATATGATCACCACCTACTGCCGGCGTATTGACGAGTATTTAGAGTCCTACACAAAGGTTTCCTGGTTCGAGCGAAACGAAGTAGGAGCACATATGTGATATGTGCGGGGCCGAGATTAATACGAGTAAGTGATACAGTATTCTATTCTCGCAATATGTGATATTGGTCGGTTATATGTGATATAGCCGGGTTATCGAATCAAGTGTTGATTCGATAAGTCGATACATATGATATTAGTCTGTTATATGTGATATAGCTGTATTATTAAATCATGTGTTGATTTAATGATTTAATGTATAATTATATATGTAATATATTAAGTTACATTAACTAATATTTGCTCACTTAAGAATTTCTTTTTCTCACTTGTGTACATTTAGTATATATGTGATATATATTAATGTACATTTTTTGTGTCATGCTAGATGATACATGCTTCATAGGTGTATGAGATTTACACCATGCATATGATAATCTAGGGTTTTTATTTATCAAAGTAAATTCAAAATTGGTTGGAATTTTGTCATGGCTAGAAGCTTGGAGAAGCTTGTTGAGCCCATTGACTTAGTCCACTAGTTTTGTTTTGCTTAAGATATTTATTAAGCTAACCATTATTCTTAGCCATAGTTTAGTCTCTACATGAGTTAGTGTATGACATAAACTCACCCATGGTTGCTATTCTCACCTCATGAGTTTCATTCTCATCTCCACTTCATCTTCTTCTTCCTCATGAGAAAGCTTTCTAGCTTTTCTCCAAGTGAAGAAATATTGTGAGAAAAATAAATCTAAAGTGAGCCCAATTCCTACTTCATCATCCTCTACTATATTAACTATTTAGTTTAGGGTGTTTGATTCACTAATCTACCATTAGTGAAGAGGTAGCATGAGCTTGAGTCTCCTCGATGTAGATCGTCTTTGGTCTCGAAGATTTCGAGCAAGCTTGTTCATTTCTTCATGTGAACCCTTACTAGAGTTCGGGTGTTCACTACTTGGAGCGAAGGGACTACTACACTGAGCTTTAGAAGTGAAGGACTGATCTACAAAGGTTGTATTCCTCATTCACTTTGATGTAAAGTTGTTTGCGTTTCTTGTTCGTCTAAATCTCTAGTTAAGATTCTAGGGTTAGGGTTCTTTAGTACGGAAATTTTTTAAAATTGGCATGGACGATGCCTCCCGAAACCTTGCCGTCGTGCTACGCATCCCTACACTGGTATCAGAGCCAAGCTAGAGAATTAGATGATATTTGTTAGATTACGAAACCGAAACAACTCCGAAACACACGAAACATAATCTAGTTTCTGTCGAAATTTTCAGAGAGTCTAAATTTTTTTTAAGCAATCGCAGAATGTTGCATGAGATGTAACATGAACACAGTAGAAATTTGAAGCCTTCTCGCCGGAAAATGACCGGCCACATTGCTATAATTTCCGGCTTGGCCGGCCCTGTTTGGGGTTCTGGGCTTCAAACTTTTTCAATGTTCCAGTCTCTGGGTTTTGGTATTTCAGGTGTTTCTTGTTTTTGCTAAATTTGCATGTGATGTTATTTTTGTGCAAAGGCAATTCGGAGTGTTTCGTAGTCGCAATTCTAACATCTATTCGGGTTATTTAGACGACGTTAAAATGTTCGAACGGATATCAATAACCCAATTTTTCCCTCGCTGGAAATTTTCCAAGAGTCGGATTTTTTCCAAGTTTAAAATCTTCAGAAAATCATGCAAGCGATTCTGTGGACCCTCTAGAAGAACGATACCCAAACTCAACTTTTTGGATCACGGAACCGCGGTCATACCCTAGGGTTTGCGGCAGTTCCATGGCGACATGAGTGAGGCATGGGTCAGCCCTTCTACGGATGGTTCGTAGGTGCCGTGGCATGTTCTGGGTATTTTTTGAACTCCGCTCAAGTGTTGAGTTCTTTGGAAAATTTTGGGTGTTTGTTTATTCGATCAAAAAGTTTAACATCGTCTAGCTATCTATGATTGTGATACAATATTTGGAATCCACAATAATTAGTTATGTGATAACTAGTTTGAATTTTATAAATCTAGCAATTCAGTCTCATTTGATCGGTTGCAACGGAATTTTGATATGGATCAAAATTCCGTCGCTATTACGTAGTGTACGTGGATACTCACGGGTAACCTCACTAGATAGCCACGCCCCATAGCCCCGGCCAAGTGATTGTAGGAAAACCCTGTTGCCAAAAGAATCCGTTCGGGTTCTCGCGGCCGCGGTGTTCCGCCTAAGTGCACTTCGTCGACGGCATCGGGGGTGCGGCCGTCTACTAAAGTTTCCGACGAGCATTCAATCAGGTTATCGGGAATCTTGTTGAATTATCCGAATGGTTATTGGAAAGTGTTTTCAATATTGAGACTAAAATGCGGGGTTTATAATTGTTAGGCATGTGATGTCTAAGGAATTGATTTGGTTAGGCATGAAATCCAAATTATGTGATACATTGGGTTTACGATGTCTAAGGTGGTTGCGGATTCTAATTGTTGTAGTTTTTCAATTTCTTTTCTGTGACCGTAAATGTAATATGTGGTGTATCGCCAGTTTCGTTGCTATATGTCAACGACAATTAGGATACGCATATTTACTTACGTTGATGACATGTGATGTTATGTGTTGCTGTGATATGTTATATTGGATCGTCATGTTTTGAATAGCCGGGTTTTTTTTATGTGAGATGAGAGTTTTTCATTCTCATTCATGTAAAAGATTGTATGTAATATTCTTTTATTGGGGCACTTCGGGGTTGAGGATGATGTCACCATTGATGTATATTATTTACTTTTCCGGATTAGGTAGACCCAAGGAGGAAAGCAAAAGTAACCGGGTTCTAGAGTCCAGTGGGAGACCATCTTGAGGAGTCGAGACCGGGTCTCCTAACTCTAGAATTAGTAGGGTTGCTTGCCTCTCTCGTAGGGGTCTAGGGATGTGGGTTTGGCTATTCATCACGACCGTGCAATCCGCGTTTTTTACTGGCTTAATTTAAAACACTGAATTCCTAGTATATCCAATATTTTATATGTGTTCTTCTGCTGCTGATATTCTATGATGTGATCACTTTATATGATGAGACAAATGCTTATATTATATATATGCTATATAATAAATACTATTGCTTTCGTTTCTTCTGTAATACTTAGGAAGCATAAATGATGTGACTTCATTAATGAGATTAATGAAATAAAAGAAACCAAAAGATGTTGCAGAATCTTGTTTTAAAAACTGGTAGCTCTTGTTCTTGCTTTGCATACCGTTATTCCTTGTAGAATATCCAGCACCTTATTCGATAAGGAAAGAGCCGAGATCCCTTCACCGGGAGTGACCTTTTTAGCGAAATTGGCAGATGCTACAACCCCCTCGGTTTTGTCTTTTGATTGCGTTTTTAGTTCATGCTTTGCATAGTGGTATTTGAGAAATATCCAGCACCTCATTCGATGAGGAAAGAGCCGAGATCCCTTCACCGGGAGTGACCTCTTTAGCAAAACTAGTAAAAGCCTAAAAAACACTCCTTTTCCAAAATCACTCGATTCTACAATGATATCTAGTTCATTACGGAAAGGGTTTTCTTAAAAACCTGTCGTAGCCCTCCGTCATTTCAGATAAGTAGTATTTAGTATTCATGCTGCATTTGTTGACCTTGTCAAGGCGTAGTGTGCGGTAGCTGATTAGTGCTTATCTACAAAGCATATGATGCGATTGGATTAGGGTAGTCGTGCGGCCTTGTTGACCTTGTCAACGGTCGTGCGGGTAGGTTTATATCAATCATGAAATGTACGGGTTGAACTTGACTTGCTGTCTATGGTTTGTTGACCTTGTCAAGGTCATAGATCGCTTGGGGCAAAATATTATCGGGAATTTCAAGTGTTGAAATTTGCAATGAGATTGCATACCTTCTATGAGATAGTTGGATCCCGATACCCACTGCGAGTAAGAATTACTCCCGGTAGAGTTTTACACATTACAATTAGCCGATCAAGTAGCAGTCTAGAAAGGTGTTAACGGGGTTACGCCCCTGGGAAAATGAGGTTTATTTTAATTAGGTCCGTGCAAAAGCATGAGGAACCTCCCTCAAAGTACCGACACTGGCCTAGCCGAAAGATTGGCGAATTTGTAGGGTGTAATTAATCCCGGCTAGTCTTACCTTTTAGGGTTTGAAGGAAGATTTGATAAAAACGATGGGTGCCATCCTGATTAGATAAAATAATAACCAATCTGATCTTGAAAGAGCGCAGGTAGAGTGTTTTCTTCTCTCTCTCTCTTCTGGTAGCGACCATGTCACGCCTTAATCAAAATAATGGATACATTGACCGAACCTGCTTATCATATAATTGTTATAAGTCCGAGCAGGAAATAGGGAAATACCAGGATTCCCATGCCACCCAAAACGAGGAATAAGCATGATGTTGCATATTCTTCGAGTGTGTTCGTTACCAAGAACTGTTTCTCAGTCTCCTCTACGTCCTAGGTATGAGATACCGGATCAGGGTCCCACATATCTAATTTGTTACATGGTTTATAGAAAGGTAGAGAACTGAGATTGAGTGATATGTCTCTAAGTGTTAGAGAATGGTGCAATTGTTGCAGCCAAGTCAGTTGGCAAATATCACCTTGTATTACCAAATGGTAAATACATTGATTCTAAACAAATGTTATTACATACCGAACCTGATATACAACATTACATCGGTTTCTTTATTAAGTTAAAGAAGGATATAATTATGTATTGGAGGATAATGTTGTGAATATTTTCCTTAATCAAGAGTTGATTGGATCAGGCACGTTATGAAATGGCATATACGTTCTAAATCAAACCACAGTTCAAAGTATGTAGAACACGCACAAGAGGAATAGTTCAGAAATGAACGAATCCTTCTTGTGGTATTGCAGACTAGGTCATATCAATGCAACACGACCAGCTAAGTTACATAAGGATGAATATGAGAATCTGTTCAAATTTTCATCTTATGATACTTGTCAGTCTTGTCTCAAAGGTAAAATGACCAATTTTCCATTTACTGGAAACAGAAAAAGAGTTACTGAACTCTTGGGATGGATACATGATGATGTATACGGTCCTATGTCTACTAATGCCAGGGTTGGTTCTTCATACTTCATTATATTCACTGATCATCTCCCGAGATTCGGACATATGTTCCTGTTGAAACAAAAGTCTAAAACTTTTGAGAAATTCAAGGAATATAGGCTTGAAGTTGAGAACCAAACGGGTAGAAGTATTAAAGTCCTACGATGTGATCGAGGAGGAGAATACTTGCTGTTAGTGTATATGCCCCAGAGGCCATTACTATATCATACTAGTTTGTATATTACTTAATGGAAGCTTGGGATATTCACAGTTGTATAGACAATCTTGCTCAAAATAGTAGTATGCTACTTGGTTTGTTTCTACTTTAATGTGTGCATGTGTTTCTTTTAGCATATCGCCTTTACACATTAGTGGAGCCCTTAGGATCTTTGCTTGATTACCAGCGTTGTGATGGCAGTCACACTAGTGGGGGCTGGGTAATCTACAAGCACATCCTTATACAGGTCCCTAGTCGTAGGATTATCGAGACGGGGCATCGATACTTCGGAGTAGACTGGCGTATGCGCTTCTCATCCCAGCAGGGGAGATGGTCTGTCCCACAGCCATTAGTACGTCGTACTTGAGATAGTATGCGGGTGCTCGTTAGGTTACGAGTACACTGGACAGGACTCGTCGGGAACTGTTGGTTGGTACTATACCTATCGTCAGTTATCAGTTCCCAGGTGACATGAGTACAGCTTAGTCCGCTGACTTGACACTGCCACTTCGCCTCGAGTGTGTTCCCACTGTTCTTAGATTGCTACCCTACCACGGCTCAAATGAGTCGTGCAAACAGGTAGCAGTTGGGTACAGTCCCGAAGCACTTGGAGGCAGTGACGGTTAGACAGGATTCGTCTCTCCCGGTATTGGGGGTTGATATCGCGCTGTGTCTAGGAGAGCCATTACACAAAGTCCCTGGCCAGGGCTAGTGAGATATACTGGTAGCGTTTCTAGTGTTATCTCAGGGTGTTCTAGGCTACACTCCGGCACGACTTGTACCGCTATTAGGGGACTGACGTTTATCGCCCCCTAGGCCCGCCATACGATACTGTTAGACGAACAGACCGGACTGTACGGAGATTGTCACATTCAGGCTCAGTAGGAGTTCAGATGGGTTCACCTCATCAGTCTTCTTATCGGCATCTACCTGGGGACCGTTACGTACAGCTAGTACCACTTGCGGACTGTGGTTAAACCCACTGCCAGCATAGTGTCGAGTCTTTAGAGTCCCACACAGAGGGTTATTCGCCTTTGGGCAAAACAGAGTAGAGGTCGCATGGTTTTGCGACGGGGTCCGTTCACATCCGCGCACTTGTGCACGTTTGGTGTCCGGACAGTTATTACTAGCGGGCTTTGGTTTAAGCCAGATCCTAATATATGTTTTGGGATTGGTTTTATCTCATTGTATTCGTGTTCCTCGGAATATGGATACGGGTGTGTATGCACAGTTGACAGAGGCAGAGGCATAGGATTCTCATTAGGGTTGTTGACCATTGTCTTTTTCCAAACCCTAATGAATATGTGAAATATGATTAATGATATTAATTAAAGGTAATTGTGTTATAGTTAGGTTTTTGACCATTTGATTTTGGTTGACTTGTTGACCCAAGTTGACATATTGACCATCATCATTTCACATGAAAGATGCTTTTTGGTTCTTGCAAAATTCATTAAATGTGAAATGATAATGGTCATTTCAACTAAACCATCACAATTATCTTTGATTAATTATTAATTATCATAATTCACATATATGTGAGAATGGTTGATAATTATCCTCATTCTCTCTTGCTCATTCTCTCTCATCCAAAGCCCATCCTCTTCCTCTCTCTCAAAGCTCTCCTCTCTCATGTGTTGAGAACCATTTGCTTTTGAGATAAAACACCAAAACTCCTCTCTACTCATTCTAGGGTTCTAGGTTTAGCAAGCCAAGCACTTTAGTTACCTCTAGGTTGAGGTAGGAGCCAAAGGTAGAAGCCCTCGGGTGGATCTTTCTTCGGAAAGAGAAGGCGATGAGGAGGACCCGTTCAACCCACTCCAAGGAGCAAGAAGAGAAGGAATTCAAGACTTAGGTATAACCCTTTAACCGAGTAGCTAAACATTTTAGCTTGGTTGTTAGTTTTTGTTTAGCAAAGATCCTCTTTCTAGTCCATGTTGCCTTGAGTTTAAAAAATCGTTTTTTTACCTATTCCGCCTTCCCGTAAGTACCGGGGTGGGTAACGTGGATTTACAGTGGTATCATGTAGTTCTTGGAGTTTCTATAAGGAGAATGAGATTCTCTCTCAGCTTACTCCTTCGTATACACCACAACACAACGGTGTATCAGGGCGGAGGTATCACACCCTATGAGATATGGCGCGCTCTATGATTAGTATTGCTGAGTTACCTGTTTCCTTTTAGAGTTATGCACTTAAGAAACTGCATACCTATTGAATGGGGTTCAATCCAAATCAGTGCCTGCCACTCCATATGAGATATGGAATTGGAAGAGACCATGTCTTAAACGAGTTAAGATATGGGGTTGTCCGGCCTATGTTGAAAAGCAAAATCCAGACGATCTCGAGGCAAGGTCGGTTCTGTGTATGTTTGTTGGATATCCTAAACATTTGCGAGGGAATATCTTCTACCACTCTGAGGAGAAAAAGGTGTTTTGTTTCTCAGCATGCCATCTTTTTAGAAAAGGAATTTCTTATGAAGAAATTTATGGTCATGAGGTAGAACTGGAAGCAGTTCCAGCTGGACAAACTAACAACTGATGATTTGGTGAAACCAAAGGATTCAATAGTCTCCAACGAACCTCAGCCACTCCGTGAATCTGGTAGGGTTCCTCATCTACTTAAGAGATACTACGGTCTTCTCGGTGACAGTGGGAGCGAGGATTGCATCATAGTAGATGATGGCCCAACTAGGTTCAGGCAGGGCATCACAAGTGGAGACTTTGTGAAAATGTTGGATGCTATGCAATCAAAGATGGAATCCATGTACACCAACAAAGTATGACTTTGATTATTGCACCTGAAGGGTTAAAACCCATTGGGAGCAAATGGATCTTGAGAAGATTCTTGGTGTAGATGGAAAAGTTGAGACTTTCAAAGCTATGCTTAAGTCCATCACGATCAATGCGCGCATCGCGGAGATGGAACATCTGTTTTGATGTGGCAGTAAACGAGTTTGACTTCATCAAAAAGATAGATGAACCTTGTATATACAAGAAGGTTGTAGAGAGTAAGGTTGTCTTCCACGTATTGTACGTAGATGACATACTCTTGATAGGAAATGGTTTCCTATGCTACACTCAGTCAAGCTCCTCTTATCACAAGGGTTCTCCATGGAAGATCTGGATGATACCTACTATATCTTGTGGATTATGATCTATGGTGATAGATTTAAGTGGATGTTGGGAGTGTCCTGAATCCAGGTACATTAACACCATACTAAAGGGGTTTAGTATGGAAGATTCTAAGTATGGTAATTCGCCCACTTACTCATGGATCACTCTCTCCAAAAAGATGTCTCACAAGACTGATTCGGAGAGAGCTCGCGTGCAAGAGATACCCTATGCTTTGGCAGTAGGCTCTATCATGTGTGCGATGTTATGTACCAGACCAGATGTAGCTAACTCACTAGGTGTAGTGATCAGGAATCAATCGGATCTTAGGAAAATCACTGGACAACTGTGGAGGACATTCTTAAGTACTTGAGAAGCACTAAAAGAATGTTGTTGGTTCGAGCTTCCAGAGTGATAAGGTCGACTGAAAATCAGTCACATGCATTGTATTTACCCTCAAAGGAGGGACGGTATGTTGGAAGAGTTCCAAGCTATATACCGTGGCAAACTAGACGATAAAGGCTGAATACATTGCTACCAACGATGCTGCCAAAGTGGCTGTCTGGGTATTTCTTGTTCATGAGATAAACATGGTTCCTACCATTGAGTGTCCAATAACTGTTATTGTGACAACAATGGAGTTATGGCTATGTCCTAGGAACGCCGGTCCCATCAGCGATCTAGACATATACTGAGGCAAGTATCACCTGATCAGGGAGATGGTTGATCTCCAGGCGATCGAGGTCAGGAGAGTTGACGCGAAGGATAACACGGGGGATCCACTCACAAAGGCCTTTCCCTAGAGAGACTTCTATAGGACGTTGAGTATGAGATACTACAACAAATGGCTTTAGTGTAAGTGGGAGATTGTTAGTTATATGTATGCCCTAGAGGCCATTACTGTACATGTGATGTATATTGTAGTGGATGCTTGAACATATATAGCGAGGACTTTCTTGCTCGACATGATAGTATGCTATCTGGTTGTGCTTTATCCTAATATGTACACTTATTGTCTCTCTATTACATGTTGATAAAGTCCTTAGTGTAACACTTTAGAATGCGGATAGTGTTAATTAAGCGATAATACAGGTTTTTAATGAAATTTAACCAATAATCATTTTCTTCACATTTTATTTAATTAATTAATATTTTATTTAATTGTTTTTACACTTGCACACATATGTGCATGTTGAATTAGGGTTAATAAGGTGTTAACCATGCTCATATAGTCATGGCACACTTAACCCTCTACCTTTATCAAGTCATGTTAAAATTTCACATTTTGTATCAATTTTTATTATTTAAACAAAAGGGTTTTAATGAATTTTCTTTTATTTTAAAGAAAATAGAATAGAAGGGAATAGAAGAGAAAGAAGGTTTGAATTCTAGGGAGAAACTTAGGGGGGATGGCTGCCATTAATGGCTTTAATGAGAGGGAGAGTGAGTGTAACACTCACATACACTCACCTCATACCCTCACACTCACATGCACTCACCTTACAACACATATACACTCAATTCCTTCACAATATCTCTCATTCTCACCTCACTCTCTTTATTATTAATCCCAACTCCGTTGCTCTTTCCTCCTTCACTACACATCAAGTTCTCCACTTGATTTATATGATTGCATCACAAACGAAAGCCAAAACTTCAACCCAACCTCACAAAACCCTTCATAATTCATGCTAAAGCCCTTGTGATGACTTGGAGCTTGGAAAGCTAGGGTTTTCCCCAAGTTTTAGTGAGGTAGTGATCTCTATACCCTTATTAAGCTCTAATGAAGTTGTATACTTATTAGTTTCAGTTTTAAAACATTAAAGCTATGGTTTTGTGCAAAATATCGTATTTTTGTATATGTTTTAGTGTCTCTGGGATCTGCTATCACTAAGTTAGTCTACGGTAAAATCTAGAAATAGAGTAGTATGGTGTTAGAAGCCCTGAGTGTACACCTGAAACCTGGACCCAACCCCTCTTAGTCGAACCGGCGAGACATAGGGAAAATCCGGCGTCGTCGGAATTATAGGCACCTGGTGAGTTGTGTTTTTGAGGGTAGGTTTCTGTAGGTTATTCTTGGTGTTTGGTACTGCTTGATTTTCCTATATTGACTGTAGGCAAAATCTGGCAGCACTTTGCTAGTTTCTAGTGTTTCGGCAACGCGCGATACGGATATCCGACATGGTTTTTGTACTTCATATAGCTTGCTGCACTTGGGTTGGTTTAGGGTGTCGCTACACTCGTTCGCCACTAAGCTAACACTTAATTAGCTTATGGAAGTCGGTACGTTTATTTAAGCGTTATTTGCGTGTATTATCGGGAAGTTTCTAATTTGCACTTGTTTGTGTTTTTGATGCGATATTAGGATCGATTTTGGAGACTTCGGGCGCTACAAGGAAAGGGAAAGAGGTGGTTGGATTCACCTAGCTCGAGATCATCGGTGAGTAGATTTAACATCTACGGGGGAATCGCCCATATGACGCTAAGCGTCGAGAGCTGGATCCAGTGATATAAACCCATGTTGTTAGTATATACATTGATTGTGCATAAACATCATCTTGCACATCCCATTACCTGCTGTACATTGACACTGTATTGATTGGACACTACACCATTACTAACGGTTCATGTTGCACGAGTACTGAATTGTATGCCACACACACACCGTTAGTAATTGCCATGACACGCACACTATAGAAATTACTATGGATAACATATATTGCATCGCTTTCTTTATCATTCACAGTTAGATATTAATTGTCGTCCTATTGTGCATGTGAATTGCATCATACTTACATACATACATTGCTAGCCACATATTTACTCTTATATGATGTTGCATTTCGACTTCGGTGATTTGGAAAACCGCAAGATACCTTTGAAAACTTGATATACTTAAAAGAGCGGTTTTCCCTTAATATGCTCACATTACTGTTCCGTTCATATCTCGTTTTTCATGGACATATGCATTGATGTACTGATTTTATGCGATTTCTGGATTTGAGAACCGCGATTATATTTAAAAGGGAAAATATAATGTCTTGCTTATAAAGAAAATGTGGTTTCTCTTGATATGTAATTTCGATGCGTCTACCATGAGTTTTCTCGGTTCTGAGATGTGAGTATACCCGATTCAAGGAGCGGTAGGCACCGTCTGTGGGTACATAGTAGACCCGGTGAGGTACCCCGGGGCAAGAAGACTCGTATAGATAGGCGGTGAGCTCGACGGAGGGAGTACTACCTACCGGTGATTGTATAGAACTCAACGGATGTCCGGAGGATACCATTTTGGAGTTATGATATGAGATATATATATGAGGGCCGATCGAAGTATGCGGCACCTGATATATTGGGATTTGGGGTGTCGTTGATAGACATCGGTTTTCCATGATGATGATTCATACGTGAGATTTTATGTGTTATTCCATACTCAGAATTTATTAGAAATGCATTGTTTCATGTCGTTGTTGTACCCCGGTGGAGTACCTTGATCATGATTTTACTGTATATCCGTATTATTATATTTGTGCCATTAGATTGCATATTTCAGATTATCATTTTTCATGCATACTTGCGATTATCTATACGATATTATTTACTATTCACGAGTAGGCAACTCACCCCCGTTGTGCCACAGTGTTTTGCAGGTTCGACCTTCAGTATAGTCGCGGCTGGGCTACTCATTTCATCTACTTCTACGGATACCGCTGCTGTTGGTCGTGATTTTGGATAGGTGGGTGGTTTTGCGGTTATCCGTATGATCTCATTTTATATTGTCACGACCCAAAATTTGGCACGTGACCGACACTTAAACCACGTGACGTCAACAGGCGTAACGCAATTTAAGTAAGCCGAAAACCCGGAAATCAAAACCATCAAAAGTAGTAAGTGATAAAAACATTGTTGAAAACATTTGGAAATCTCAAGTAAAAATCTTTAAACTTAAGTTTATTTTCTTAAAAATTTCGGTAGCACCTCCTTTGTAAAAACCAGCCCCGAACGAGTACAAACATAGAATATAAATAAAGCATCCCCAAACGGGAGCAAATCATGCCCAAAGGCGGAAACAATCACCACAAGTATATATACGATGCCGTAGCGAAGAAATAGACCATATAAATGAAAACAACATAAAAAGAGATAAAGAAACTTAATGAAGGCCGGCTTACACGAGCACGACACCCAGAATCACAAAATATACAATATCGTCCTCACAACTCGTCTGTAAGTCAATACATGGAAATGGTAGATGGAGAGCATGTAAGGTAATTAGGCACTAGAACAAGGTTCTACAAGGCATCATCCATGCCAAAATTAAATTATCCAAGTGCCAAACAACCTGAGCAAGGATCTTTACTAGAGAATTAGGGTTAAAAGCAACAAGTAAACAACTTTACTTCTAAGAGTTAGGGATTACAACCTTTGTAGTCCGTTCCTTCACTTCATAAGCTCCGAGTTGAGGTCCCTTCACTGCGATCATCAAGCTCTCGGACTCTCAAGAGGCTCCAAGAGGTGAATGATACATCTTGCTTGAAGTCTACGAAATCCAAGACGATCTACCTTGAGGAATCACAAACTCAAGCTCTCACTTTACTAATGACGTATCAGTGAAGTGAACACCATAATCTAAGTGGCTAGAATAGATGAGGATGATGAAGTAGGAATTTTGCTCTCTTTTGTTTTCTATTTCTCACTTTAATTCATCACAAATGAAAAAGCTAGTGAGCTTTTTGTGAGAGGAAGAAGAAGATGAATTTTTATGATGAACGAATAAATGTTGAGGTTAGAAATGCAATCAAGGGTTAAGCATGTCATACTTAACCCTTGTAGAGAATAAACCATAGGTTAAGGTTAGGGTAAGGTTAACAAATATCTTGACAAATATCTAAAGAGGGTGGACTAAGTCAACCTTTATGAATCTTCTTCAAAACTTATCCATGACTTAATCCATCATTAAGAATTAACCAAAATAATTAACCTAATCCCAACCCTAATCATGGTTTAACTCATAAACCCTAGTTGTATTTGTAACCCTAACATGTTACAATATTATATATCACATATACAATATATAATGTAACAAAAGAAAATAATACAATTAACATATATCACATATATATCAATGTATCATCAAGTGAGAAAAAGAATCATATAAGTGAGCTTATATTAGTTAATATAATGTAATATATCACATATATAATTATACATTAAATTATTAAATCAACACTTGATTTAATAACCCGGCTATATTTCATATAACCGACTAATATAATATGCACCCTTTTATCGAATCAACACTTGATCCGATAACCCGGCTATATCGCATATACCCGGCCGATATCACATATCACGAGAATCGAATACGGTATCATATACTCGTATTATTCTCGGTCCCGAACATATCACATATGTGCTCCTACTCCGTTTTGCCTGAGCCCGGAAACTTCTGTGTAGGACTCTGAAGAATCATCAATACGCCGGCAGTAGGTGATGATCATATCAAACACCCACAAGCTGCAAGCGGTCAGCTAAACGTAATAGCCACCCAGGTATTGAGTGATCAGAAGATCAACAAGCAAGCCTGTACACACTCCTGTGAATCCAATTAGTAACACTCCCGTACAGTTCGGTCTCTTCGTCTAATATGTCGCATATCTAGTCTAGGGGTGGTAAACGTCAGACCCCAGTAACCGATAAGTCGTGTCGATGTGAGGCTCATAACGGGGAGAGAAACTACTGATAATACTTACCAGTAAATCTCCATATCAGCCATGGATAGGGACTTCCAGTTATAGCCAATCGAACACAGCGCAACATCAACTCCCAATACCGGGAGAGATGAAACCCCTCCTATCAGTCATCGCCTCCATGTGATTCGGGACTGTACCCAAAAGCCACCATTTTGCACGTCCTCTTGTACGTGGTAAGGTGGAAATCAAAGCACAGTGGGAATCACACAAGACTCTATGACGATTTTGGGTCTACAGACTAACCTGTACCAGTGTCACCGGACAACTGCTATTTGACGATAAGTATAATACCATCAAGGAGTTCTCGGTGAGTCCGTTCAGTGTACCCAGTCTCCACTGAGCACCCGTACACCTTCTTTAATGCCAAACACCAATGGATATGGGATCATCCATCGCCCATCAAATGGGTCAAGATGCGTATACGCTAGTCTACTCTGGAGTATCGATGCCCTGTCTCGATACACCTTCGACTAGGAATAGTTGTAGGATGTACTCTTAAACTACCTTGGCCCCACTAGTATGATCTGCATCATAGTCCAAGTAGTCGAGTACATATCCTAAGGGCTTTATCAACATGTGAGAGCAAGACAGTAAATCAATACAAGTCAACATGTTAAGACAAAGTGAAACCAGATAGCATACTATCATGTCGATCAAGAAAGTCCTCTCTATATATATCCAAGCATCCATTATAATATACATCATCTGTACAACAATAGCCTTTAGGGCATATACATAACTAACAATCCCCACTCGCACTAAGGCCTGCTGTTATAGTATCTCATACCGAACAACTCGAAGAGTCTCTCAAAATGTATCTGGGGTATGGCCTTCGTGAGTGGATCTGCAGTGTTGTCCTTCATGTCAACTCTCCTGACCTCGATCTCGCGGCGATCAGCTATCTCCCGGATCAGGTGATACCGCCTCAGAATATGCCTGGATCTCTGATGGGACCTGGGTTACTTGGCCAAAGCCACAGCTCCATTGTTATGACAATACACAGGTATTGGATGCTCAATAGACGGAACTACACCAAGTTCAGTGATGAACTTCTTCACCCAGACAGCTTCTTTGGCAGCATCGTTGGCAGCGATGTATTCAGCCTCCATCGTCGAGTCTGCCATGGTTTCCTGTTTGGAACTCTTCCAACTCACCGCCCCTCCATTGAGGGTAAAGACAAATCCCGATTACGGCTTAGAGTCGTCCTTATCACTTTGAAAGCTCGAATCGGTAAAGGACTTCACCTGGAGTTCTCCGTTACCATACACCAAGAACATCTCCTTAGTCCTTCTCAAGTACTTGAGAATGTTCTTCACAGCTGTCCAGTGACTCTCTCCTGGATCTGCTTGATACCTACCCACTATACTAAGTGAGTATGCTACATCGGGTCTGGTACATAGCATCGCATACATGATAGTGCCTACTGTCGAAGCATAGGGTATCCCTTGCATGCGAGCTCTCTCCAAATCAGTCTTGGGAGACATCTCTTTAGAGAGAGTGAGTCCAGAGATCATGGGTTGGTTCCCACGCTTGGATTCTTCCATACTAAACCTCTTTAGTATGGTGTCAATGTACCTGGATTGGGATAATCCCAGTATCCGTTTAGATTATCTCTATAGATCCAAATTCCCAAAATGCAGGAGGCATCACCTAGATCTTTCATTGAGAATCTATGTGATAAGAAGAGCTTGATCGAGTGCAGCACAGGAACATCATTTCCTATCAAGAGTATGTCATCCACGTACAATACGATGAAGACAACCTTACTCTCTGCCACCTTCTTTTAAATACAAGGTTCATCTACGTTCTTGATGAAGTCAAACTCTTTGACTACAACATCAAAATAGATGTTCCAACTCCGCGATGCCTGTTTTAACCCGTAGATGGATTTAAGCAGCTTGCACACCTTTCCGCTGCTCCCACTGTCTACGAAGCCCTCTGGCTGAGTCATGTACACGCACTCCTCTAAATCACCAATTAGAAAGGCGGTCTTAACATCCATTTGCCAGATTTCGTAGTCATGGTATGCAGCAATGGTAAGTAGGATCCGGATGGACTTAAGCATAGCTACTGGAGAAAAGGTTTCGTCATAATCCACATCTGGTCGTTGACGAAAACCCTTTACAACAAGTCTAGCTTTGAAAGTCTCAACTTTTCCATCTACACCTAGTTTCTTCTTAAAGATCCATTTGCTCCCAATTGGTTTTACCCCTTCAGGAGCAACTTCCAAAGTCCATAATTTGTTGGTGTACATGGATTCCATCTCAGATCGCATTGCATCCAGCCATTTCACAGAGTCTCCACTCGTGATTGCCTGCTCGAAGCTAGTCAGGTCATCATCATCCATGATGCAGTCTTCGCTCCCACCATCAATGAGAAAACCGTAGTATCTCTCAGGTGGATGAGGAACCCTACTAGATCGGCGGAGAGGCTGGGGTTCATCGGGAACTACTGAATTCTCTGGTTCCACCAAATCTTCTGTTGTAGTTTGTATAACTGGAACTTCTTCCAGTTCTACCTCATTGTCATTAATTTGTTTCATAAGAAAACCCTTTTCTAAGAAGGTGGCATGACGAGAAACAAACACTTTTTGTTCCTCGGAGTGGTAGAAGATATACCCTTGCGAGTTTTTGGGATATCCTACAAACTTGCACAGGAAAGACCTTGCTTCGAGTTTGTCCAGATTGTGCCTTTTGACATAGGCCGGACAACCCCATATCTTAACATAATTAAGAGATGGTCTCTTCCCCTTCCATATCTCATATGGAGTGGTAGGCACTGATTTGGTAGGAACCATATTCAATAGGTGTATGGCTTTCTCAAGCGCATACCCCAGAAGGAAATAGGAAACTCAGCAGTGCTCATCATAGAGTGCACCATATGTAATAGGGTGTGATTCCTCCGCTCCGATACACCGTTGTGCTGAGGGGTATATGGAGGAGTAAGCTGAGAGAGAATCCCATTCTCTTTTAGATAGTCCAGGAACCCATTGCTTAAGAATTCTCCTCCTCGATCAGTTCGAAGAATTTTAATACTTTTACCCGTTTAGTTCTCTACTTCGTGCTTATATTTTTTGAATTTCTCAAAAGCTTCAGACTTGTGTTTCAACAGGAACACATGTCCGTATCTTGAGAGATCGTCAGTGAATGTAATGAAGTACGAGGAACCATTCCTGGCATTTATAGACATGGGACCGCATACATCACTATGTATCAGCCCCAAGAGTTCCGTAACTCTTTCTCCGTGTCCACTAAACGGAGTTTTGGTCATTTTGCCTTTGAGACATGACTGGCAAGTGTCATAAGATGAAAATTCAAACGGATTCAAATATCCATCCTTATGTAACTTAGCTAGTCGTGTCGCATTGATATGACCTAGTCTACAATACCACAAGAAGGATTCGTTCATTTCTGAACTCTTCCTCTTGTGTGTGTTTTGTACATTAAGAACCGTGGTTTGGTTTAGAACGTATATGCCATTATTTAACGAGACTGATCCAATCAACTTTTGATTCAGGAAGATGTTCATAACATTATCCTGTACTACAAAATTAAATCCTTCTTTACTCAATAAAGAAACTGATATAATATTGCATACCAGGGTCGGAATGTAATAGCATTCGTTCAGAATCAATGTATTACCATTTGGCAACATAAGATGATATTCGCCAACTGCTTTGGCTGCAACATTTGCACCATTCCCTACTCTTATGGAATGATCACCCTCTCCCAGTTCTCAACAATTCCGCAGCCCATGTAACATATTACATATGTGGGATCCCGATCCGGTATCTAATACTCAGGACGTAGAGTGAATTGAGAAACAGTTTTTGATAACTAACACACCCGAAGATGATGCATCATCATGCTTATTCTTCATTTGGGCGGCGTGAGAATCCGTATATAACCCTATTTCCTGTTCAGTCTTATAACACTTATAAGAAAAAACAGAACCAACGTTCCCCTGCTTTGTATAATAAGTGGGTTCGGTCAATACATCCATATTATTATCTTGATTAAGGCCTGATATGGTCGCTACCTGGAGAGAGATAGAAGAAAACACTTTAACGTATGCTCTTGTAAGATTAGATTGGTTATTAACTTATCTAATCAGGATGGCTCCCACTGTTTTTATTAAATCTTCCTTCAAACCCTAAAAGATAAGACTAGCCGGGATTAATTATACTTTACAAGTTCGCCAATCTTTCGGCCAGACCAGTGTTGGTACTTTGAGGGAGGTTCCCCATGCTTTCGCGCAGACCTAATTAAAATAAATCTCGTTTTCCTAGAGGCATAACCCCGTTAACACCTTTCTAGACACCTACTTGATTGGCTAATTGTCATGTGTAAAACTCTCCCAGAAGTAACTCTTACTCTCAGTGGGTATCGGGATCCAACTATCTCATAGAAGGTATGCAATCTCATTGCAAATTTCAACACTTGAAATTCCCGATAATGCTTTTACCCCTAACGTGTTATGACCTTGACGAATGCCAAACAACCCATAGTCCGCTAGTCAAGTTCAACCTATCATTTCCCGATTGAATTAAACCCACCCGCACGACCCTTGACGAAAGACAAACAACGCCGTACGAATACCCTAATCCAATCGCATCATATGCTGCAGATAAGTAGTAAATAGCTACCGCACACTACGCCTTGACAAATGCCAAACTACCATAGCACGAATACTATATAATACTTATCTGAAATGACGGAGGGCTACGCAGGTTTTTAAAAAAACCATGAGCGTAATGAACTTGATATTGTTGTAGAAACTAGTGATTTTGAAAAAGAAGTGTTTTTTAGGCTTTTACTAGTTTCGCTAAAGAGGTCACTCCCGGTGAAGAGATCTCGGCTCTTTCCTTATTGAATAAGGTGCAAGATATTACACAAATATCACCGTGCAAAGCAAAAAACTATAGAAGCGATCAAAAAAAAACCGAGTGAGTTGTAGCATCTGATAGTTTCGCTAAAGAGGTCACTCCCGGTGAAGGGATCTCGACTCTTTCCTTATCGAATAAGGTGCTGGATATTCTACAAGGAATACCGCTATGCAAAGTAAGAACTAGAGCTACCTTTTTTATAAATTTGATTCTACAAAATGTTTTAGGTTTCTTTTTCTTTCATTAATCTCATTAATGAATCCCATCATTTATGCTTCCTAAGCATCACAGAAGAAACGAAAATACAACGTACACTTATGCCATCCGTATTCACCACAGTGTCCCGTTATGCACCGTTAGGTTACTTAACTAACGGCATACCGGGATGGGACTAGCGCGGGTGCAAAACATAAGCAACATTTATTATATATCACATATACAATAATAAAGCATTTGTTTCACGCATATAAAATGATCACATCACAGTATATCAACAGTAGAAGATAACATATGAAATATTGGATATTCTAGGAGGTCCGTGTTTTATTTTAAGCCTGTATAAAACATGGATTCCACGGTCGCGATGAATAGCCAAACCCACATTCTTAGACCCCTACGAGAGCGGCAAGAAACCCTACCAATTCTAGGGTTAGGAGACCCGGTCTCGACTCCTCGAGATGGTCTCCCACCGAACCCTCGAACCCGGTTACTTGTGCTCCCTACCTGGGTTTATCCTAATGCGGAAAAGTAAATAATATACAATGGTGACATCATCCTCAACCCGGAAGTGTCCCAATAAAAGAATATTACATATAATGAATTTTACATGAATGAAAATAAAAACTCTCATCTCACATAAAACCCCCGGCTATTCAGAACACGATGATCCAATATAACATATAACAGCAACACATAACATCATATGTCATCAACGTAAGCAAGTATGTGTACCCAGTTTGTCGTTGTTGTATAGCAACGAAATCGGCGATACTCCACATACTACACTTACGGTCGTAAAAAAGAAAGTGTAAAACTACAATATTTGGAATCCACAATCACTTTAGACATCGTAAACCCGAAATATCACATATTGCGGATTTCATGCCTAACAATATGAATTCCACATATTGTATCACATTATAGAAAGCTAGACGACGTTAAATAATTCGATCGAATCAAAGAATTCCCAAAATTCCCAGAAAGCTCAACACTTGAGCACAATTAAAAATTCCCAGAAGCATGTCCCATTACCTACGGAACTACAGCTGAAAGGCCTGACCCAAGTCTCTTAAATGGCGTCGCGGATCCGCCGCCAAAACCAGGTTTTAGCCGCGGATCCGCGGTTACTTAGACGAGTTAGGGTTTCGTTCTTGAGTTGTGTCCATAGAATTCCCTGCATGTTTTTCTGAATATTTTTAACATGGAAAAATCCAACTATTTGAAAAATTTCCAGAGAGGGGGTATGATTTGGGTTTTCGGGGTTCGATCGAACTTTTAACTTCGCCTACGCAACGCTTAATGCTCTAGCTAGGATCTGATACCACTGTAAGGTAATTAGGCACTAGAAAAAGGTTCTACAAGGTATCATCCATGCCAAAATTAAATTATCTAAGTGCCAAACAACCTAAGCAAGGATCTTTACTAGAGATTTAGGGTTAAAAGCAACAAGTAAACAACTTTACTTCTAAGAGTTAGGGATTACAACCTTTGTAGTCCGTTCCTTCGCTTCATAAGCTCCGAGTTGAGGTCCCTTCGCTGCGATCATCAAGCTCCCGGACTCTCGAGAAGCTCCATGAGGTGAATGATACATCTTGCTTGAAGTTTTCGAAATCCAAGACGATCTACCTTGAGGAATCACAAACTCAAGCTCTCACTTTCCTAATGAGGTATTAGTGAAGTGAACACCCTAATCTAAGTGGCTATAATATATGAGGATGATGAAGTAGGAATTTTCTTCTCTTTTGTTTTCTATTTCTCACTTTAATTCATCACAAATGAAAAAGCTAGTGAGCTTTTTGTGAGAGGAAGAAGAAGATGAATTTTTGTGATGAATGAATAAATGTTGAGGTTAGAAATGCAACCAAGGGTTAAGCATGTCATGCTTAACCCTTGTAGATAATAAACCATAGGTTAGGGTTAGGGTAAGGTTAATAAATATCTTGACAAATATCTAAAGAGGGTAGACTAAATCAACCTTCATGAAGCTTCTTCAAAGCTTATCCATGACTTAATCCATCATTAAGAATTAAACAAAATAATTAACCTAATCCCAACCCTAATCATGGTTTAACTCATAAACACTAGTTGCATTTGTAACCCTAACATGTTACAATATTATATATCACATATATAATATAGAATGTAACAAAATAAAATAATACAATTAACATATATCACATATATATCAATGTATCATCAAGTGAGAAAAAGAATCATATAAGTGAGCTTATATTAGTTAATGTAATGTAATATATCATATATATAATTATACATTAAATTATTAAAGCAACACTTAATTTAATAACCAGCTATATTTCATATAACCGACTAATATAATATGCACCCTTTTATCGAATCAACACTTGATACGTAACCCGGCTATATCACATATACCCGGCCGATATCATATATCGCGATAATCGAATACGGTATCACATACTCATATTATTCTCGGTCCCGCACATATCACATATATGTTCCTACTCCGTTTTGCCTGAGCCCGGAAACCTCTGTGTAGGACTCTGAAGAATCGTCAATACACCGGCAGTAGGTGATGATTATATCAAACACGCACAAGCTGCAAGAGGTCAGCTAAATGTAACAGCCACCCAGGTATTGAGCGATCAAAAGATCAACAAGCAAGCCTGTACACTTTCTTGTAAATCCAATCAGTAACACTCCCGTACAGTCCGGTCTCTTCGTCTGATATGTCGCATATCTAGTCTAGGGGTGGTAAACGTCAGACCCCAGTAACCGATAAGTCGTGTCGATGTGAGGCTCATAACGGATCGAGAAACTACTGATAACACTTACCGGTAAATCTCCATATCAGCCCTGGACAGGGACTTCCAGTTATAACCAATCAAACACAGCGCAACATCAACTCCCAATACCGGGATAGATGAAACCCCTCCTATCGCTCATTGCCTCCATGTGATTCGGGGCTGTACCCAAAAGCCACTGTTTTGCACGTCCTCTTGAACGTGGTAAGGTGGAAATCAAAGCACAGTGGGAATCACACAAGACTCTATGACGATTTCGGGTCTGCAGACTAACCTGTACCAGTGTCACCGGAGAACTGCTATCTGACGATTGGTATAATACCATCTAGGAGTTCTCGGCTAGTCCGTTCAGTGTACCCAGTCTCCACTGAGCACCCGTACACCATCTTTGATGTCAAACACCAATGGATATAGGATCATCCATCGCCCATCAAATGGGTCAAGATGCGTATACGCTAGTCTACTCTGGAGTATCGATGCCATGTCTCGATACACCATCGACTAGGAACAGTTGTAGGATGTACTCTTAGACTATCCTGGCCCCACTAGTATGATCTGCATCATAGTCCAAGTAGTCGAGTACATATCCTAAGGGCTTTATCAACATGTGAGAGCAAGACAGTAAATCAATACAAGTCAACATGTTAAGACAAAGTGAAACTAGATAGCATACTATCATGTCGAGCAAGAAAGTCCTCTTTATATATATCCAAGCATCCATTATAATATACAGCATATGTACAAAAATGGCCTCTAGGGCATATACATAACTAACAGAGTACTAGATACAATGAGATATATACAATGAATATAAAATCGGATAACCGCAACCTACCTACAGCAAAACGGCTCAAAGCCAACCGTAGCAGTATCCGCTGAAAAAGATACAATAAGAAGCCCTGCCGCGACTACTCTGAGGGTCAAGCATGCAAAACACCATGGCACAATGGGGGTGAGTTGCCAACTCGTGAATAGTAAGTAACATCGTACAGATAATCGCAGGTATGCACGCACAACGATAATCTATCACATTCAATCTGATAATATCAATATGCTAATTCGGATATGCTACAATCATGAAAGGTATTCTATCAGGTACTATAAATACATGAAACAGTGCATATCAAATGAATGCTGAGTATGGGATAAAACATATCATCATCAATGTATCATCATTGTGGAAAAACCGGTATCCATCAACGACACCCCAAATCCCAATACCTCAGATGCCATCGACACGTAAATCCACATATCTCGGGCTCCGTCAGTCCGGATCGGCCCACGGGCTCCGTCAGTTCGGATCGGCCCATATCATCTCACAACTCCGGAAGGTATCCTCCAAATAACCGCCAGGTCCAACCAATCACCGGTAGATAGTAGCCCCTCTGCCAGGCTCATCGTCTACTGCACAACATCCCTTTCTTGCCCCGGGGTACCACACCGGGTCCACCATGAACCTGCAAACGGATCATCCAGCTCCTCAAATCGGGTTTCTAACACAAGTCTTAGAACCGAGAAAACTCATGATGGACACACTGAAATATCATATCAAGAGAAACCGGGTTTTCAAAACAATGTATACTTTCTTGAAATAATACCACGGTTCTCAAATCCATATATCACATGAAATCCATATCTCAATGCGTAAATCCATGAAATATGATATATGCAACATAAAACAGTAATATGAGCATATCAAGGGAAAACCGCGCTTTCAAATGAATCCAGTTTTTAAATATATCATGTGGTTCCCAATTTCTCCAAAATCAAATCCATCATATAAAGGTGTACATATAGCTATAGCAAGTATGGGTGTATACATGTAAGTATGTATGCACGATGTATTTCATAAGCGCAATAGAACAAGAATCAATGAGTCAATATCAATAACAATACAATATTGCATATGTGTATAGTGTCATGACCCGAAATATTAGCTCGTGACCAGCACTTGAATCACGCAACGTCTAAAGGCGTAACGGAATTCAAGTAAGCTGAAACCCAGAAATCTAAACCTTTTAAGAAAATTAAAGCAGGTGAAGTTTGAAATAAAGGTATAATGAAATCAAGTTTTCTTAATGCACAGAAAATAAACATGAATGATGCAAGTGAAATTTACTAGTTTGAAATCATGTTTCGTCTTTTAAAAATTTTGGCAGCACCTCCATTGTATATTTTGATCCAAAACCATAAATACATAACAATGATAAAGGCATCCCCAAGCGGGAGCTGGCTCTTCGCCAAACGGCGGATCACAACCACGCAAGATAATATAAATAAGTATACGACGCCCAACGGCGAAGTTCACCACAAAGGAATAAAAGAAAAGCAAGACATTTAAATCACAAGTAGCGGAAAACCCCTCGCTCTAAGTCTCGCAACCACAATCCCACTAAGTCTCATTACTTATACAACTTACAAATTTTGATTGATGGAGTTAACTAGATACAATATGAAATATAGATACAAAAGTGGATACGATACAAGTGTCCCACCTACCAATGCAAAACACCCGAACGTTACTGTGTGCCAGCGAAGCCGCTACTGATCCAAGCGGTCAACCTGCAAGAACTGTGGCACAACGGGGGTGAGTTGCCAACTCGTGAGTAAAAAAATATCAACAGACAGAAATCGAATAAACAACGACTCCTAGGTCAACTATATCATAAAGGTAACACTATGATATCTAGGGTGACCGGGTCTGTATATGTGCTAACAAGGTAGTCAATACCTATATGCATGCGGATAACATCCAACAGTAATAATCAATGCATGTATGCATGTGGATCTCGTCCACCCATATAATCAATGTCTGTATGCACGTAAATATCGTAAAAGAGCGTGCATGAAAGTATGAGGATATAAATCAACGGTGTCCGTCACGACACATCAAAATCATGGAACCTGAGTGCCTAGCATCGACAGTCGAAAACATCATGAAAACCGTGCCCATCATCGGCACGCAAATCCTCATATATCTCAGACGCCGTATCGTCAGATCGGCCCTCAGGCGCCGCACACCCTGGTCGGCGCTCATATCTATCTCGCTACTCCGGTCGGTATCCTCCGGATAACCGCCGAGTCTAAATACTATCACCGGTACGTAGTGCTCCCCTGCCAGGCTCACCGTCCAACATATACGAGTCTTCTTGCCCCGGGGTATCTCACCGGGTCCACCATGTACCCGTAGACGGTGCGTACCGCTCCCCGAATCGGGTTTCACATGCCACTCTCAAAACCGAGAAAACACATGGTGGACGCACTGAAATATCATATCAAGAGAAACCGGGTTTTTTAAAACAATACATACTTTCTTCAAAAATGACCACGGTTCTCAAATCCAGAAATCTCATGAAAACAACATATCTTAACGCGTAAAACATAAAGCATGATGTATGCGACATATGATGAAATGTAAGCGTATCCGTATATCATGCAACATGAAACAACGATATATCATATTAAGGGAAAATCGCTCCTTTAAATAATTCCAGTTTTGAAAATATGTCTTGCGGTTCCCAATACCTCCAAAGTCAAATGCAACATCGTAATAAAGTGCACAGGTAACTATAGCAAGTACATTATGCAAAAAGTCATATCATAATGCAGCAATCCTACTGTGTAGTGGCATGGAAATTATCGATGATGAAGTGTGTGAGCCGGCAAATCTGTGTACGTGTAACATACGCATCATCGATAATGGTGCAAGTGTACTAGCACAGGTATAAGCAATGCGATGGAAATAATATGAATGCAGCATAAGGTAAATCATATGCAAATGCTGACGGGTATACGTATCTAATATGACCGAGTCTAGGAATCTATCAATCGGCACCCAGCCAAACAACATCGCGTACGGTATGATCCATCGTACGGCAACCTCTAGTCAAGGGTAAGGATCAATCATCAAGTCAAACTCATCACGCATGGAAAATCATCGTACGGCGGCATTAAGCTAATAGGGATCCTATCATCCTATAAGACAAATGAGGGTACGGCCTGAAATCACGTACGGCATATCATCTATGATTCACAACATTCTATATATATCTACACATATATCTATATACCTATGTCTCAGGTCACATCCGCAATAATCTCACATCAGGGGACCGACAGGGTATAAATCATCTCGATCGACTCGCATCCGTATACCAACATATCATCATATCATCACATCAGTCTTATAATCTTTTCGTCGCATTTATAACTCATATCAAGCCGAGTTTACCTAAATATCCTATCTTTACTATAATTATAGGTATCTAATCTAGCATACACGCCCGAACCATACAAGCAGATTTTTAAAAGAAGTGAATCGTAGTTTTGAAAATAGGGGTTACGGTGTTTTAAGGAAAAGATATCATTTGAAAATACGTAACATCCCTCAAGGTACATATTTAAAAGATACTCACAATTCTTCTGTTTAGAAAAAGGTATGATTCGGATGATGCATCTACATCGACTATCTAGTCCTACAGTACCCTAAACGGCAATATCGACAAACGTCGTCCTCGAATTCGGTCATCACATAAGTCATATTGTCTCATTCCTAACTATCCTTAGTTTCTAATATAGTATCACTAACTATCCTTTACTATACAACTAGTTTCTTAATCTAGGTTTCCTAATTATATTCTATAATCAGTTTCCAACACAACTTTGCGGGGGTGCTATACGCCATCCACCCGACTTCCCCCGTGGATATAGATCCACTCACCTAGTCTTCGCTCGCCGAAATCGATAACGCCGCGCTCCTTCGCCTCGGAATCCATATGAGGGTACCTACAATAATAAACAATCGCAATACGTATTAAAATCAAGGTGGAAAACTAAAACAGCACACGTTTCGCTCGTAGGTCAAAACCTATAGCTTTGCGTGCAAAACACGACCAAACAACCCTTGTTGTTGATGTACGAACATCCAACAACCAAATACAAATACAAATGTCAAGAAATCGCATTTCAAAATACGGAAAACATAGCCTAAAACACACCAAAATGCTCCCAGATTTTCCCCAGGTGACAATTAGCCAAAACTGCATATAGGAGGGGTCTAATTTAGTGGAAAAGGAGCCATGGACCAAACCTGGGACCCTATTTCCCTGCTCTAGCCATAAATTGCAGCCAGAATGAATATATCTGCGGCCTGGGGTTGGAGTTAGGGGCTCGGGTCTCTGTGGTAGCTTCCTGGGTGCCTGCATGTGCTACCGTGTTTGCAAAATTATTTTTAGAGGCTCCGGGTGTTAGCAGATTCCATTTTACATCCACAGAATTCATCTGATATCGGTTTCTAAATCCATATTCCGGGTTTCTAGTTTCTGGTTTGGGCATTAATTCTAGTAATATGGGGTTTGTGTGGCCTCTACTGAGCTTAATTACCCATCACCACTCTCAATTCCCACTGACCCTAACTAGGTTTTTCCTAAGTCCACAAAACCACTCGATATCGATTCAAATCTAACATGGGGGTATAAGTAATGGAAACATTAAGCTTAAGGTTCAGAAATTACCTTATTTGGCAACTCAAGAAAATTCTTGAGTTGCCCCAAGTGGCCAAAATCCTTGCTTTCTTGGTCCAATGTGCTTCCCTTGAGCTTGTGAACGTTTTTGAAGGAAAGGAGATGGGGTTTTGAGGTGTTTATTGAGGTGATTTGAGGGGGTTGAAGATGGAGGAGGAGAGGGTGGTGCCTTGGGCTGAAGAAGGAAGGGAAAAAACTGAAGGAGAATGATGGAGGAGAGAATGGCTTGGTCAAAGTAAACCCTCTCTCTCCCTCTCTCACCCATACCTCTATTATTCAAATCTTTTCTCCTTTTCTTTTCTTTTCTTTTCCTCTCTCAAATAAATCATCAACCATGATAAAACATGTAGGAAGCCATGGGAAAATATGTAACAAGTGTAGAAAAAAGATACGGTGCATGTTTTGCCCAAATACGCTTAAAGCGCGATTAGCGATTTTTAATCGCGATTAGCGCTAAATTAGCATATAATTAATCATAAAAACATTAAAAATAGCATAATTCCATAAAACACCCTCTTTTAGAATTTTTCATAATTTTCCAAAAAATTTCCCAATTTATCGGTATTTAATTATACCGAAATATTAAAATATTCAATATAATATTATTTAATTATAAACATTCCAAAAAATAATATTTTATTTTTCTGAAGTGTTACAATCTTCCCCCCTTAGAGAAATTCGGTCTCCGAATTTAAATTTAAATCCCTCAATACTAAAACATTTCAGTAAAAATCCAAGTCGTCGGGGTTCCGAAATCATGGAAAACGCTGAAATAGCACAACGCCCCAAGTGCGCGTGAAAACAAGTACAACACTCAAAATCAACTCCGTCAAGCGTCACACAAATTATCGGATTTGCACGCATATCCTCGGAGTTACAATGGAGATACAGATCTCGAAATCCACTACTGAAATCCAATATACACTAGTCAAATAATATAATACGTGTATAGTACGCATCTTTGAAAAACTCCAAAATCTGAAGGAAATACATGAAAAATCTTTTCTAAACCGTTGCGGAAATGCGTAACTCACGGCATAACTGCCGGACGCTCATTTTAAAATAATAATATATGTACTTATATGTTTTCTTAAATACACGTTCCGTCGTTTCCAAAATATCCCAAAAGGTTTTCCTTATAAACGTTCGTGTCGCTCACGGACACGTACGAAATAGCGAGACTATAGCTCCCTTTTGAAAACCCTTTTGGTAGTATATTAATGCATGCAAAGTACTCAGGTACTGTCCTCAGATCAGTCATGTTGGCTAATACACAATATAGTGCTCAAAAGCAAAAATCAGCCTAAAAGGCGTATCCAAAAATCACATGCATCTGGTGCGCATGGAAATCAAATCCAAATACAGGTGCCACAATATGCCCAAAAACCCAAAACTACGTGCAACGGGTGTGCACGAAAGCATCTGTCCATTGCAACGGTGTGCATGACAACAATATCTGGTGCACCTATTGTGCACGAAATAACATCGGGTGCATCAAATGCACGAAATACAATCTATAACTCGAACGCATCAAAAGCAACACCAAGTATACTAAAGCGTATAAATAAAAATCGTGTGCAACTGCGTGCACAAAACACATATCAATGCACTGCAAGCACATATAAGCTATACCGAGTGCAAAAATCAAATCATCCGTATGAAATCCATGAAATCATAAACACATGCTACGCAGGTATAAAATCGACATCAAACACAATAAGCATGCACAATCGCATATCAACACAACGGTGTATAAAATATATATCAGGTGCGATAACTATGCGCAAAATGCAAACACTCCGTAAGTGCAGCCATGGTGTACAAAATCAATATCAGGAAACTCGTCATCAAAACTCAAATCCAAGCGATATAAGCGTGACACTCGGATCACAAACGCAAATCGCAATAAATGACATCAAGGTACACCTCCTACAATGTCGGAAAAAATCGGGTGCCTAAAACTAGCAGGGTAAGAACATCCTCTCTCCTTCTGCTCACGGCCTGGCGTCCTCTGTCTCTGGGTCCTTATCTTCTCTGTAGATTATCAATCCCGCAATCCATCGGCTCATCGGCCCTGTTAGGTGTGCTAACGGGAATAATTCCGCTCTAGCACTTATCTGGTCATCTCTCGGTCAATTATCACGACCATTCGTAAAGCAGCACGTTACTGGCGTCTGCCTCTGGTCCTCTGAATACACGTGACACATCTGATCCTGGGTGCAAATCTCATTGCAGCAGTGTTCTGAAGGAATCCTGCTCAAGGTCTCTTCCGATCTCGTCTATGCCGAACTGTACGGAGGCTGGTACTCTTACATAATCTTTCTCGTTTTCTGGACATCTGCTTGTTCCGCACACATTTCCTTGGATATTGGCTGTATCCCAACGTCTCTGTAAGCATATCAGGTCTCTGATCTCGACGGGGAGTAATAACAGCTCGTCAGCGTCTCGCACGAACCTCTGGTTCCACTTGTCTTTATCATCGTCCATTATGACGTCACGCTATGCTATCTGCGTACTGCTACTGTTCTCGGCCACGGTCAATCCAAAATCTCCTGCACGGACTCGAAATCGCGTACTCTGTAGCTTCGTCACTCTGTAGAAGATATCTGGCCGAACACGTCCTCGGGAACTTGTCCCAACCATCGGAGGAATACTCAATACTCGTCCGTTCTTGATCAACTCACAGCGCATCTGGGTAAGGTCTCCTATCTGAAACGGGTAAGCTCGTTGATCTCTTATCACATGATATCTGGACGACATCAAACTTTTCGATCGAGTCATCGAGGTCCCAAAATTTCCCGAAGGCTCAGCACCTGAGCGCAATCCAAAAATATCTGGTACATACCACAGCACCTCTTGGCCAGACGTAGAAGGGCAAACCCAAGCCTCACAGATGGCACCGCTAAACTGCCATAAACCCTAAGGTTCAAAGCGGTTCCATGGTCATCATGTCGAGTTAGGGTTTCATTCTTCTAGAGGGTCCACAGAATTACCTGTATGTTCCACCGAACACTTTAAACTTGGGAAAATGGGTTTCTGACACTCGTTCGAACTTTTTTTCTTCGCCTATACAACATGTGAATATTTTTCGCCCGCATGCTAATCAACGCCTCAATCCTCCAGGAAAGACAATACATCGGCGGTCATCTCTGGATCGGTCTGCTCTAGATCTGAGTAAGACTCTCCCCACTGGAAATCTTTAACTCAACTGGCCTGCGTCGGCGCATCAATCTGACGAATCGCCTTCGTCTCTCAAATTGGGGTAAACTAGCTATCATCTGTTGCATTTCTTCCTGGAAGCTCCGGCGATCTTGGCTTGTAAGCTCTGGAAGCGACATCCCATCATCTCAGCGACAGCTGGGTCACCTGTCTGCACGATAGGCGACATCAAAATCTCTGAGGTGCGCTGTACATCAACAATCCTCTCGCAACTGGCAGCTCTAACAATGGCCCGATCATCCGGTGTAAAACCAAACATTCGCCTCCACAAGAGGCCACAACACAACACTACATCGAGACGTTCCCATGTCACCAGAAAACACAATGGTCAGCTCTCGTACCAGACGAGCTCGCCCTGACCGCAACACTAGCAGCAGCTCAAACTGCACTCAAACATGGTGACAGGAACCTCAATCGAGTATCTAAGAAAGCAGATCACGGCGTGAGAGGAAACGACAGATCCAGAATGGATACATGATCATAAGAAGGAACATCATCAATGGGAGTATGATCATGGAAACAAATAGAATCGAGGATCTCGAATGGATGTATAATCATGGATACGAAGAGAATCACTGGTCTCAAAAATATGTACATCCTAAGGTTTCTTAAGTGGAGTATCGTATCGTAAATATTCCGCGGAACATACATACGGTACGTCACTCTACTCAAGCTACCTACTCCATCAAACAGGGTCAGCCTATGAGACGAAAGTTCGGGTCTAATACCCCCCCGTCCAAGTCTAAGTTCCGTAAGGTCAAGCCTAGGTTCCGAAATACACACCTGCCCTAGACTCCGCATAGTCAAACATGGACTCGAATAAGGTTAAACCTAGCGCTCTGATACCAAGTTTGTCACGACCCGAAATATTAGCTCGTGACCAGCACTTGAATCACGCAACGTCTAAGGGCGTAACGGAATTCAAGTAAGCTGAAACCCAGAAATTTAAACCTTTTAAGTGTAACATTTTAAAAATAATTAAATAGTTAATTAAATAAATAAAATCGTTTAAGTGAATTTTATAATTTTCGGTAAAGTAAAACGTAGTTTTCATAAAACTAAACCGTAATTATTTTTCACTATAAATTTAAAAATACCTATTTTAATTATGTTATTACTAGTAAATGGTGTTTATTTAGCCACTTATAAATATTTAGTTTAATTAAATATTTTTCTTAAATTAATTATTTTAAATATTAACATAAGCTTTATTTTTACACTAAATTAGTGTAAATTACAAATTTGAATGGGTTTAATTAGCAAAAGTGAACCATTACATATTAGAATCAAGTGTGTTTCATGAAAAATTTATTTCCAAAATTTTCCATGGTTCTAGACCATTCTATGTTAAATGGAGTGAAGAAAATAAAGAATTTTTAAATAAATTCATGAAAAGACTTAATTGTGTGATATTTTTGTGAAACCTTCTACACTTTTCTTCACCTTTTCTCAATCTCCTCTCTTTTCCTCACCTCATGGCTGGCCTCACCTCCATGGGCAGCCCCAAAATTTTCCCCCCATCATTTTTGTATTAAAAATCATCAAAATTCATCAAAATTTCAATAAAAAAATCCACAAAATCCTAATAAATTCCTACCCTCTATTCTTTGCTCATCTTTACATGGATTTTGGAGATGGAAAGAATTCATTTTGGAGGCTTATTTTCATGTTTGGATTTCATGTTGTGGAGGTATAAATCTTCTTCTTTTGATTTATTGTTATTAGATGTTTCATTTAAACATAATTAGATTTAATAAATAATTTCTATTTACAGGTTTTAAAATTCAAGTTAGGGTTTATAAAATTAAGTTATGGGTTTTATTAATTAATTAGGGTTATAATAACTAGTTAAACATTTTTAGAAGTGGAAAATCTTCTGTGGATGATATATTGTAAATTGTTTATCCAAAATTGTTTAAATTAATCCATTTTGCAAACTAGATTTCTATATATTGTATATATTGGTGAGATAAAATTCCAATTAATGTTTGTAACACTAGATTGTGGTTTTAATGAGAATATTAACTTGTTAGTGGAATGAAAAACTTAAATTGGTTACTAGTTTCTATTGATAATTGAAAAATACTAATAAAAATGCTATTTTTTACTAAATAGATTTTGGAAATTCTTAAATAAATGAAATTTAAAATATAATTTAGGGTTTCATTATATCATTATCATCATTAATTGTAGTTTAATGCATTAATTCATGCAAAATCCAGTTTAGTTGTGACATTGTGAAATTTTGTTTAAAAGTATCGAAATCGGGCAAGTTTGCAAACTAGAATTTTCAAAATAATATAAATTAGGGTGTTAAAAATATAGTGATGGTTTATATAGTATAGTTATGCTAATTAATGAATATTGTGACCATTAGTTTCTTTTAAACATCAAGTTTTGAAGTAAAAAGGTAAATTGGTGTTTTCAGGTTTTACGGAATCGGACGATTTGATCGATTTTTAGGGTTTCGATGGATTAAATCATGTTTTATATTATAAGTAATGAGTTTTTAAACTACAAGTTGTTTGCTGATGTTTATCTCGATCAATCGGCGTTTGTACACCGACATCGAGCGATATTTGGTTCTTTTGCATGAGCGGGACATAGGTTTTAACCTATGCGCGTTCCGTGCGTCGTTTTGACTTTTGTCCGTGATTCAGTTTACGATACTATATATATGTTTGCGTATAAGTACCCCTCACGTGGACTACGGGCGATGAAGAAGAGGATGGCGACACCGTCTTCGGCAGACAAGGACCAGGTGAGTAGATGTATATCTACGGGGGGAAGTCGGGTGGATGGCGTTTAGCACCCCTGCAAACGTAGAATAGGGATAGTACTTATTGTCATTAGGAAGCCAGACGTGACCTTAGAATTTCGGTGAGTAGGACCCTAGTAGTGACCTTAGGTTGGATTAGATTGATTTAGAAAGACCTTACCCGAGAATGAATATCTTGGAGGAGATTCGTAGGTTTCAGGTAGATACACACACGCACACACTGAGACTCGACGTGGTGTATACGTGTATGTGTGTATATATATAGGACTAGGTGTAGATATATATATATATATACACACACACACACACAATACGTATATGTGATACAAGGATGTGATATGATACACGGGGATGAAACAATATAACTGGGCTGATGCCATGATTCTTGGCTATACTGTCGTGTTATGATGTTAGCGGATCATTAGAAAATGAGATAATGGATTTGTATACTTGAACAATAATAAAGGGCGGTGATGATATTGAAGTATATGGGACTCTAAAATAGAACCTGGACCGTAACCAGTGCCTGAAATTCTGATATGATATCATATAGGTGTGACTTGATTACGACATCATATAGGTGTGACTTGATTTCGATATCATATATGTGTGACTTGATTACGATATCATATAGGTGTGACTTGATTACGATATGATCTAAGTGTGACTTAATCACAATATGATACATATGACATGATATTTCTGAGGATAAATTAACGATGTATATTTATGCTGACAATGATATATGATTGATGTATGCGATTACAGTATAGCACCTTGATCTTGACATGTGTTGATGATGATTTATACGAATGATGAGACACGTAGGTGATACTTGACCCGCACCCCAATATTGGGATGCCGTACAATGGATTTTACCGTACGAGGCATAGATATGATGATTGATCCACGCTCTTGATTCGAGAAAGCCATACTAAGTACGTGACGCTATTGAGGCTGGATCGCCGACTATTAGAGATATGGATTCAGACCTTAGGTAGACTCTTATTTCTTATTGACTAGTTTCTTAGGTTTAGTTCCTTAGGAGGTTAGATGGACACTAGTTTAGGCTCGAGTCATATAGTTGTAGTTATACTTGTATATCACCGATGAGTGGTTATTACACATCCGTCTTTACATTCATACCGTAATCATAATAGTGCATGTCCATTCATATGTTTCTATAATCAGAATAAAACTTTGCCTGTTAGGACACCAGCACCATTACCAATGATGCGCATATTCTACGTACACTTATTTACCGGCTCACACACATCATCATCGGTAATTGCTATGTCACGTACACTTTAGATCATATTATCTTTTATTGATACAATCAGCTAACAGCTAGATCGATATAATATTGTGATTACTCTCTGGTGTTAGTATAGATATGGTATTTATTACTTAGACATTTCATGCATTCGCATTTTCATGTTATCATGCAGTATTATGGGGCATATGCCGACACTTATCATATACTTACTCATGATTTTGGGATTTTGGATTTCTATGAGATTTCTGGATTTTTGGGGAAAACCGCAAGAATATATAAAAACTTCTCTCTCTCTCCTCCTCTCTTTTTAAGACATAAGATGCGGTTTTCTCATGATGTATGTGTCGTCCACCATGAGATTTCATGTTTTCTGTTGGATTTCAAGACCCGATTCGAGGAGTGGATGAACCGTCTCGGGTACATGGTGGGCCCGGTATGGTACCCCGGGGCAAGAAGATCGAGTTGTAGACGATGAGCCTGGCAGGGGAGGACTACATACCGGTGATGTCTGGCGCGGCGGATATCCGGAGGATACCGATCGTTGTCGTGAGATTTGATGATATGGGCCGATTCGGACTGACGGAGCCCGAGATATTGAGACTATGAGACATTGAGATTATAAGGTATTGAGACTTGAGATTTACATGTTTTGTGTCGATGCTTGACATGAATTTCCATGGATTTCATCGTAGATATTTCAGATTTCTATACACATTTTACCATAATAAAAGTTAAAGATTTCTTATATAAATATATCTAGATTTCAGGATTGGTTATTTCACATTCATGGTGCATGCATACTCATTTACATGACATAGTTCTATATGAGGCACTGATACGAGCACGGAGCATTTGCACTTACACGTAGCTTATTATCCTGTCTTTACTTGATGACTAGTAGTATATTAGTATATTATTATGACCTAGGACAGCGTCGTGCATTCGATTTCTTTTCGCAGATATCTTCTACTCACGAGTTGGCAACTCACCCCTATTGTGCCAAATTTTATTACAGGTTCGATGTACAGGTTTTCCTGGCAGCTTGCTGGCACATCTTTTCATTCAGGGTGATTTGCACGGTAGGTTGGTTCACTTGTATCTGGAACGCCATTGTACTTTTATTATTTCATTTGTATCTAGAAAACTCCATCAACCAAACTTGTATTATTTGATAGTTTACTGGATCAGTTGTTTATTTCGACCTTAGAGTCGCGCTTGTATTATTATGATATTTGGTGGTTTTGTTTTCTTTTGAGTTTTGAGCCTCGCCCTTTGGCGTTGTATACTATTGTGCATTGATGTGGTTGTTTCCGCCTTTTGGCGTAGAGCTAGCTCCCGTTTGGGGATGCTTTTTATTGTTTGTATATATATTATTCTTGTTTGTACCTGTTTGGGGCCAGTTTTTACAAAGGAGGCTCTGCCGAAATTTTTGAGAAAATTGGATGTTGCTTTTAAACTTGTTTTCTACATGTTTTCCGTTACTTCTTCTTTCTATGGTTTAGATTTCTGGGCTTCGGCTAACTTAGGTTACGTTGCGCCTCTAGACGCTTCGTAATATAAGTGCCGGTCATGTTCCGTACATTCGGGTCGTGACATTAAGAAAATTAAAGGAGATGAAGTTTGAAATAAAGGTATAATGAAATCAAGTTTTCTTAATGCACAGAAAATAAACATGAATGATGCAAGTGAAATTTACTAGTTTGAAATCATGTTTCGTCTTTTAAAAATTTTGGCAGCAGCTCCTTTGTATATTTTGATCCAAAACCACAAATACATAATAATAATAAAGGCATCCCTAGGCGGAAGCTAGCTCTTCGCCAAACGATGGATCACAACCATGCAAGATAATATAAATAAGTATACGACGCCCAACGGTGAAGTTCACCACAAAAGAATAAAAGAAAAGCAAGACATTTAAATCACAAGTAGCGGAAAACCCCTCGCTCTAAGTCTCGCAACCACAATCCCACTAAGTCTCATTACTTATACAACTTACAAATTTTGATTGATGGAGCTAACTAGATACAATATGAAATATAGATACAAGAGTGGGTATGATACAAGTGTCCTACCTACCAATGCAAAACACCCGAATGCTACTGTGTGCCAGCGAAGCCGCTACTGATCCAAGCGGTCAACCTGCAAGAACTGTGGCACAACGGGGGTGAGTTGCCAACTCGTGAGTAGAAAAATATCAACAGACAGAAATCGAATAAACAACGACTTCTAGGTCAACTATATCATAAAGGTAACACTATGATATCTAGCGTGACCGGGTCTATATATGTGCCAACAAGATAGTCAATACCTATATGCATGTGGATAACATCCAACAGTAATAATCAATACATGTATGCATGTGGATCTCGTCCACCCATATAATCAATGTCTGTATGCATGTAAATATCATAAAAGAGCGTGCATGAAAGTATGAGAATATAAATCAACGGTGTCCCTCACGACACATCAAAATTATGGAACCTGAGTGCCTAGCATCGACACTCGAAAACATCATGAAAACCGTGCCCATCATCGGCACGTATATCCTCATATATCTCAGGTGCCGTATCCTCAGATCGGCCCTCAGGCGCCGCACACCCTGGTCGGCCCTCATATCCATCTCGCTACTCCGGTCGGTATCCTCCAGATAACCGCCGAGTCTAAATACTATCACCGGTAGGTAGTGCTCCCTTTCCAGGCTCACCGTCCAATATATACGAGTCTTCTTGCCCCGGGGTACCTCACCGGGTCCACTATGTACCCGCAGACGGTGCGTACCACTGCTCGAATCGGGTTTCACATGCCACTCTCAGAACCGAGAAAACACATGGTGGACGCACTGAAATATCATATCAAGAGAAATCGGGTTTTTAAAACAATACATGCTTTCTTCAAAAATGACCGTGGTTCTCAAATCCAGAAATCTCATGAAAACAGCATATCTCAATGCGTAAAACATAAAGCATGATGTATGCGACATATGATGAAATGTAAGCGTATCCGTATATCATGCAACATGAAACAGCGATATATTATATTAAGGGAAAACCGCTCCTTTAAATAATTCCAGTTTTGAAAATATGTCTTGCGGTTCCCAATACCTCCAAAGTCAAATGCAACATCGTAATAAAGTGCACAGGTAACTATAGCAAGTACATTATGCAAAGAGTCATATCATGATACAGCAATCCTACTGTGTAGTGGCATGGCAATTATCGATGATGAAGTGTGTGAGCCGGCAAATCTGTATACGTGTAACATACGCATCATCGATAATGGTGCAAGTGTACTAGCACAGGTATAAGCAATGTGATGGAAATAATATGAATGCAGCATAAGGTAAATCATATGCAAATGCTGACGGGTATACGTATCTAATATGACCGAGTCTGGGAATCTATCAATCGGCACCCAGCCTAACAACATCGCGTATGGTATGATCCATCGTACGGAAACCTCTAGTCAAGGGTAAGGATCAATCATCAAGTCAAACTCATCACGCACGGAAAATTATCGTACGGCGGCATTAAGCTAATAGGGATCCTATCATCCTATACGACAAATGAGGGTACGGCCTGAAATCACGTACGGCCTATCATCCATGATTCATAACATTCTATATATATCTACATATATATCTATATACCTATGTCCCAGGTTACATCCGCAATAACCTCACATCAGGGGACCGACAGGGTATAAATCACCTCGATCTACTCGCATCCGTATACCAACATATTATCATATCATCATATCAGTCTTATAATCTTTTCGTCGCATTTATAACTCATATCAAGCCGAGTTTACCTAAACATCCTATCTTTACTATAAGTATAGGTATCTAATCTAGCATACACGCCCGAACCATACAAGCAGATTTTTAAAAGAAGTGAATCGTAGTTTTGAAAATAGGGGTTACGGTGTTTTAAGGAAAAGATATCGTTTGAAAATACGTAAAATCCCTCAAGGTACATATTTAAAAGATACTCACGATTCTTCGGTTTAGAAAAAGGTATGGTTCGGATGACGCATCTACATCGACTATCTAGTCCTACAGTACCCTAAACGGCAATATCGACAAACGTCGTCCTCGAATTCCGTCATCACATAAGTCGTATTGTCTCATTTCTAACTATCCTTAGTTTCTAATATAGTATCACTAACTATCCTTTACTATACCCCTAGTTTCTTAATCAAGGTTTCCTAACCATATTCTATAATCAGTTTCCAACACAACTTTGCGGGGGTGCTATACGCCATCCACCCGACTTCCCCCATGGATATATATCCACTCACCAAGTCTTCGCTCGCCAAAATCGATGGCGCCGCGCTCCTTCGCCTCGGAATCCATACGAGGGTACTTACAATAATAAACAATCGCAATACGTATTAAAATCAAGGCGGAAAATCAAAACGGCACACGTTTCGCTCGTAGGTCAAAACCTATAGCTTTGCGTGCAAAACACGACAAAACAACCCTTGTTGTTGATGTACGAATGATTGAAACGTTTTCTGATGTGTAAAATAAACTTGTAAAGATATCACAATCAAAAAATTATATTGACCGCAATCAAACCACGGTGTCGGATGTAGTTTGTAAGTGAGTGCGGATCGTCCACAGGGATTGTGCAATTCAATTGTATTTTGATACTTTTGAAATGAAATGTTAAACAACAATAAACGAAAACATGATTCAAGATGTGATTTGTATTCGAGTGTCACTATCCTTTACTCAAGAATCAAGAAACTATAAACAATCAAGAATCGGTTGTTTTGATAGTATTTCCAATTAACAATCAAGAATATAAGAGAGGCTCGTAGGAATCGATCGGATCTTTAGACGTGATGCAATCTATAGGGTTTCGTGTTCTTGTCCTTCGAAGAATTGATACTAGATCAATGGTGATCAACGAGAGTTAGGATTTTCTTGATGAAATTAGGGTTTCATCTCTTAACCCTTATTCTTTCGAGGATACCATTTATATTCTAGCCTCTAGCAATTTCAAGAAACGATCGGAACTCCCCAATCTTGAGCGATGTCGATCAAGAAAGCATCGCAACGAATTGGGTCGTCGATTCTTGAACTTGCTAGGGTTTACAAACTCGTGGGATTCAAGAATCGATTACAAATTTGTTACATCATCATACTAAAGATCGTTTCGACTCCCCGACGAGCGGAGTTTTATTCACACATCACCACAAAGACAACATTCAAGAATAGTAATGATAACATGATGCGGAATTTAAAGAAAACAAGATAAAAGAATATCACCTTTTATTTAATCAACAATTTCAATACATTCTTTCAAGAATCTACAAGAAGAAGAAATCGATCGTTGACTCGGCTTCGCTCGTCTCCGTGGATCGTGGATCTACTTTGATCTCTTGCCCGATTGAAGATCGGCTCGGCTCATAAAAGGGTTGAAGGCATCTTGCTTGGCTTGCACTCAAGATCTTGAATTGTTGTTGGATTTAGGGTTAGGGTTTCCTACAAGCTCTCTCACTAAACTTGAGGAAGAGGGGATGAAGAAAGAGATTGATTTTCTAAACTTCAATCAAGGTTGAATAATATTTTCTAACATGAGAAATGAGTGAGCCTAGGGTCTTATTTATAGAACTCCCAAACCCTAGGTTAGATTTGAATTAGAACTTTCCCTCCCAAAGTTTGTTGAAGGGTTTCTAGAAGGAGTTTGTTAGGAGTTAGCTTAGGGTTTAAGCTAGGGTTTAGGGAAAGTTCTAGAATGATTAGGCTAGTTTAGGTGTTTGCTGATCTGGAGGAAGTATCTGGCATATTCTGGAAGTTTGTGTGCATTTCTGAGCTGTAGCCACTGAAACAGGAATTTTGGTGCCAAAATTCCTTGATGACGTCACCAGTATGCCGCGCTTCCGCCGCATTTACCCTATATATGCCGCGCTTCCGCGGTCTGTTGGTGGCCTTGGGATCTGTGTCTTCTGCAGTGGTCTTGTACTGCTGTTTTTAGCTTCCTTTGATGTTTAGATTTGTACTTCCTCTTCTGTGTTGATACCAGATTTGAGTTAAGTGAATTTACGAGCAATTGTAATGGTCGAGCAATGTAATGATCGAGCAAGCTTCTCTTTTCCTGCATAGACTTCGAAACAGGGGTTGCAAGATATAGAAAATATGCTATGTAATGCAATGCAGTCAATTTCCCTCGAAATGATGGTTTTAAGGTCGAATACATGTAATCTGATATTTTGCGACCGATTTGCTAATATGTAGAATATGAATACCGTACACTTCTATATGGATGCAGATGATATGGAAATTGCCTGTTAAAATATGCAATATTTTCGACTGATCAAATACCCCCAAACTTAATTTCGATCGTCTCGAGAGAATGTTTTATTAAAAAGAGAGAAGGAGAAAATAAAGAAAGAGAAAAACTAACTAGCACACTTTCGTAGGCAACACGATTGCACTGAGCATGTGCAACAAGCCTTTAAACCTCTAGGTGTCCCTAGTAGGAGGAGTGTTGTCTCCTGAGGGTTTTCAGCGGATTGCACCCACAAAATCCAATAATAAAAGCAAGATCATGAATATTACATTTAAAGAAGAGAATTGTAAAAGAAAAGCTTTGAAAATTAGGGTTTCCAACTAAGCTAGCTTTTCGGTTGTCATGAGCCCTATCTTAATGGTCATGAAAAGATGTTAGAAATCACGTCCTCCCTCAATAAAACATCGTCTTATTCTTCATTCCTATCTTTATTCCAAACATCGATCATATCACCCTGCGTGTGTGTAAAGACATCCCTACACCCGGAGAATTCAATTCAAGCTATCATACCCTTGCCCATCGGCCTCAGTACTTCTTGGCAAACGAGATTGCTTACACACTTTCATGCGACCGTTAATACTTCTTGAGGTACTAACCGACCGATTACTAATGTGCTTGCATGCTTGGTGTATTTTCCTCGTCTTGCACCACCTCAGGCATAGCAGTGACTCCCAGACCAGTTGACCTTGGGGCACTAGGTGAAGAAGCACCCTTTTGCTATATATTTTTATTGCCCTTGGTGATAACAAAACCAGTATCCATTTTTCTCACCACTTTAAAACACATATTTTTTTTTTCATACTTTTGGCTTTAAGACAAGAGCATTTCAAGGTATCCTCTACTATCCCAGGCTTTAAGACGTGTGTAAGTGCGAATAGCAGGGTAGCCACGTTCAAAATGTTTGGCTTCCAGAATAGAAACTATTTTTCAGACTTATTTTTATCCTCAGATTAGTGACGTCCTTCCTCTTACTAACCCTTGGGACAACGGCTCATAACTACTTATTACTAGTTCGTATAAGAAAACTTCTAATTTTCTTAGTTTTCTAAAAATTTTCTAATCTCATGGATGCAATTTTTCACTATCTAAACTTTCATTATCTTATTTATATACAAAAAAAGGTGTAAATATTAAAATTATTTTTATATTTGAAAATTTTTAAATTTTTATGGGTTTTGAAAATTTTTCAATTTTTATAGATTTTTAAAAGAAATGTTTTGTGCTTATGCAGATGATATGCAAATGATGCGAAAATAAGCACAAACCTCCCCCAAACTTGTTTTCAACAGTGTCCTCACTGTTGCCGACAGCTATACCTACAAAAATCTGTAAATCTGGGGGGAATTATTAGTGGGGGCAAAATATATAAGTGAAGAACTTCCCCCAAACTTATCTTTCACTCACCTTCATTCAAAAAATGATGCAATGATATACTGGATATGAAGGTGAGACGGAGGAATTTTAATCCAAATAAACTGGCTCTTGTAAGAACAAGAGCTCCTCCGTGGGGTCAGTGGAAAAATACGGCTTTAGTCTATGTCCATTTACTTTGAAAATTGTGCCGTTTTTAACATTTTCTACTTCTACTGCCCCGTGCGGGAATACAGACCGCACAACAAAAGGTCCCTTCCAACGAGATCGGAGCTTACCCGCATGAAGGTGTAAACGTGAATCATAAAGAAGGACTTGTTGACCAGGTAAAAATGTTTTCCTTAAAATGCTTTTATCGTGAAAAACCTTAGTCCTATTCTTTGTGATTACAGCATTATCATAAGCTTCATCGCGGAGTTCGCTTAGCTCGTTAAGTTGCAGCTTCCGAAAGTTGCAAGCAAGGTTTAGATCAAAATTTATTTCCTTTATAGCCCACAATGCTTTATGTTCTATCTCAACAGGTAGATGACATGCTTTTCCAAACACTATCCTATATGGAGACATTCCTAGGTCGGTCTTATATGCAGTCCTGAATGCCCAAAGAGCATCCGTCAATTTGGTCGACCAGTCTTTTCTATTTTTAGCAACAGTTTTCTCCAGGATAAGTTTGATTTGTCTGTTTGAGATCTCAGCCTGCCCGCTTGTTTGGGGATGATAGGGTGTAGAAAGACGGTGGTTGATTGAGTATTTCCGCATCAGAGTCTCGAAAGACCTGTTGCAGAAGTGTGTCCCATTATCGCTAATGATAGCGCGTGGGTGTCCAAATCGCGAAAAGATATTCTCTTTCAAGAACTTAATGACAACTTTCATGTCATTAGTGCGACATGGAATGGCTTCTACCCACTTGGAGACATAATCAACCGCCAGCAAAATGTACAGATTCCCAAAGGAGTTGGGAAAAGGACCCATAAAATCAATGCCCCAAACATCAAACATTTCAACAACCAAGATGGGTTGCTGAGGCATTTCATTCCTCTGGGATATTTTACCCGTATACTGACATTGTGTACAGGTTTTGCAATACTCAAATGCGTCCTTGAATAAGGTCGGCCAGTAAAATCCACATTGCAAAACCTTTTCCGCTGTCTTTCTAGGACCAAAGTGACCCCCACAAGCCTGATCATGACAAAATGAAAGAACACTCTTGAACTCTTCATTTGGGACGCACCGGCGAATGATCTGATCAGGACAATATTTAAACAAATAGGGCTCGTCCCAGTAAAAGTGTTTTACTTGGGAAAGAAAACGATATTTGTCCTGTTTTGACCAATCGCTCGGTATAAGTCCCGTGGCATGATAGTTCACAATATCCCTGAACCATGGTTCAGTGGATACGCTCAAGAGTTGTTCGTCAGGGAATGAGTCATTAATCGGCAGGGTCATAGGGGAAGAAACGATGCGTGAAAGGTGGTCAGCTACTACGTTTTCACATCCTTTCTTATCTTTGATAACAAGATCAAATTCTTGTAACAGTAGGATCCAACGTATTAGTCGACCTTTTGCATCTTTCTTCGCCAGAAGATGTTTCAAAGCGGAATGGTCAGTATATACAACTATAGGTGAGCCGATTAAGTAAGGCCTGAATTTTTCTAACGCAAATACAACCGCTAAAAGCTCTTTCTCGGTGGTTGTATAATTGATTTGCGCATCATTCAGGGTCTTACTAGCATAGTAAATCACGTGTGGCATCTTATCGATGTGCTGTCCTAAGACTGCACCTACTGCAAAATCAGATGCGTCACACATCAGCTCAAAGGGGTAGTCCCAATTTGGTGATGATAAAACGGGGGCTGTGGTGAGTGAGTGTTTAAGTGAGTCGAAAGCTGTCTCGCAATCCGAGTCAAAGTGGAAGGTCGTATCCTTGGCCAGGAGTAGTGTTAAAGGTCTAGCAATTTTGCTAAAGTCCTTTATGAATCTCCTATAAAAGCCTGCATGGCCAAGGAAAGAGCGAATATCTTTGACGCTTTTGGGATGAGGCAGGTTTTGAATGACATCTACTTTAGCTCTGTCAACCTCAATGCCTTTCTGTGAAATGACATGTCCAAGGACTATTCCTTCTTGGACCATAAAGTGGCACTTTTCCCAGTTCAATGTCAAGTTCTTCTCTTTGCAACGAGTAAGAACAGCGTCTAGATTCGCTAGGCAATCAGAAAAAGAGTCTCCAAAAATCGAGAAGTCGTCCATAAAGATCTCCAAGAAATTCTCTACCATATCAGAGAATATCCCCATCATACACCGCTGAAAGGTAGCGGGAGCATTGCATAACCCAAAGGGCATGCGACTGTAAGCAAAGGTACCAAAAGGACAAGTAAAAGTGGTTTTATCTTGATCCTTTTTGGCGATGGGGACCTGATTGTAGCCTGAGTATCCGTCCATAAAACAATAAAACTCTCGTCCCGCTAAGCGTTCCAGCATTTGATCAATAAATGGTAGAGGAAAATGGTCTTTCCTCGTAGCAGCGTTGAGTTTTCTATAATCGATGCATACACGCCACCCGGTTTGGGCGCGTGTTTGAATCAACTCATTCGCTTCATTTGTGATAACTGTGATGCCGGATTTCTTAGGAACGACATGTATAGGACTTACCCACTGGCTATCGGAGATTGGGTATATAATACCACTATCTAAGCACTTGACGATTTCTTTCATGACAGCTTCCTTCATGACGGGATTCAACCGTCTCTGTGGTTCTCGGGTCGGTCTGGCATCATCCATCACATGTATATGATGTTCAACTATCAAGGGACTAATCCCTTTGATGTCCGCCATACTCCAACCAAACGCCTCTTTGTTAGATCTCAATACCGATAAAAGGGCATTCTCTTGCTCTGATGCAAGAGAAGCGGAAATGATAACCGGTAATGACTCGTTCTCACCAAGATATGCATATTTCAGGTGAGAAGGTAAAACTTTGAGATCTAACTCAGGCGGAGAAATGATAGAAGGAAGGGTCATAGATTGATTTTTGGATCTACAAAGAAGCTCAGAGCCTGTGAAAGATACAGACTCGGGTGGAGAAAAGTCAGAAGTGCAGGACTCATGTGTAGCTAAAGTGTCCTCACTAAGATCATGTGTGAAATCAAACAGAGATGTGCTAATGTCATCGAGATCAGTCAAGCAAAGATCCTCAGCTCCACAACTATCGGGAGCGATCTCATGGACAGAGCACACATCTAAAATATGAGCAGAGGGTTCTGACGGCTGACTTCCAACTCTATAGATATTTAGTTCAATGGTCATATTTCCAAATGATAAATTCATTGAACCATTTCTACAGTTTATAACAGCGTTGGAAGTGGCAAGGAAAGGACGACCTAGAATCACCGGAATTTGGCCCCGGGGGTTTGCTACAGGATGTGTGTCGAGCACAATGAAGTCTACGGGGAAAACAAATTCCCCGACCTTTATCAGCACATCCTCTAATTCACCCCTTGGTTTGGTGATAGATCGGTCTGCCATCTGGAGAGTGCAATGAGCAGGTTTCAGCTCTCCAATCCCTAATTGCTCATAGACAGAATAAGGTAACAGGTTAACACTCGCGCCAAGGTCTAACAAAGCACGATTTATGTTTTTACCCCCAATCGAAATCGATATTGTAGGACAACCTGGGTCCTTTCTTTTCTTTGGAAGCTGGGGTATAAAAGCAGTGCTGATGTTATTAGACATAAAGACCTTCTTCGGCACTTGGGTCTTCCTCTTCCTAGTGCACAAGTCCTTTAGAATCTTCGCATAAGCGGGGACTTGCTGAATCGCATCTAAGAGAGGGATATTGATGTTAACCTGTTTGAACATCTCTAAAATTTTCTCCATATGAGGACTCGTTCTATTAGCCCTTAGCCGGTTTGGGTAAGGTGCTTTCGCAATAAGCGCGGGGTCCATCATAGGAGAAGGAAAGGGGGGTAGACGAGGTCCCAAAGGAGGTGTGGGGACCGTCTGTGGAGAACTATAAGGGTTGGGTGAAGGTGTTGAGCCTAAGGGGAAATGGAGAATAGGCTCGTGCGAAGGTGGTTTGGTAGAAGAAGAAGGATCAGAAGGTGAAGTGTGTGTATGTGGGAAAGACTCAGCCGGGGTGTTGATATGATTTTCAGCATTATCAATCTCTTCCCCGATGTGATTGTTCAGCACTCTTCCCGATCTCAACGTGGTAATGGCATTTACATTGTAATGCCCAGGATTCTGTAGGGGTTGAGAGGGAAGTTTCCCTTTTTCTCTCGCACTCATTTCGGCTTTTAAGCGTGCGATTTCAGCTTCCATCGTGCGAATACTCTCAGCTTGGGATGCTGAGTTTTTCTTTATTTCACTGACGGAAGATCTAACCTCAGTCGAAACATCCATGAAATTTGATAAAAGTGATTTCATGGTTTGAGTGAATTGAGAGAACTCGTCAGAACAGGGCTGCATAGGATTAGACTGTGCAGGAGTGTTGCCCTGATTTTGGAAATTTTGTGACTGGTAGGGGTGCTGAGTGAGTTGTAGGGGTTGCTGTTGTGGTGGAGGAAGAGCCCGTTGAAATTGATTCGTGTTTGGAACCGTGTTTTGAGATTGTGATTGGTTCCAAGCAAAATTCGGGTGGTTCCTCCAACCCTGATTGTAACTGGAAGAATATGGATCGTTTCGAGGTCGTTGAAATGCGGCATTAGAATGCTCTTGACCTTGAAACGCAGAGTTTAATGGACATTCTTCCGTTAAATGTGACGGATCAGAACAGCACCCGCAAACAGTTTTGGGGAGCGACATTGGGTTTAGGGAGGCTGCTGCAAATTTGTGTTCCATAGCGTCGAGCTTCTTTTGCATTGCTGCCATTTCAGCTCGGACACCTATGGACACATCTATTTGGTGTACGCCACCCCTATTCAATGGTTGTGTTCCACTCTCCCAAATTAGTGACTTTTCAGCGAACTCTTCTAAGTATCGCCAGGCTTCCCCGTCATCTTTGGTCATAAATGTACCTTGACACATGTTTTCAAGGCTCTGTTTAGTGCTAGGGTTACTGCCCTCATATATGATTCGGCAAAGCTCCCATCTCGGGATGCCGTGATGAGGACATTGAACCAATAGATCCTTGAAACGTTCAAAGTATTTTGAAAATGGTTCGGCAGGGAGCTGGCCAAATTGGTTCAGTTCGCTACGGATTCGAGCCGTCTTTTGGACTGGGTAAAATTTCTTAAGGAATGCAGCGACGAATTCTTCCCAATTCGTAATAGAGTGTGCGGTGGTGTTATATAGCCACTTCTCGGCTATATCGCACAAAGTAAATGGAAGAAGTCGTAAACGCATCGCATCCACTGAAAGTTGAGACGTACCCATCATTGCGCAAACGTTTTCAAATTTGGTAATGAAAACGTAAGCGTCCTCGGTCTCGAGTCCGTGGTATTTGGGTAAAAGATTGATATACTGGGGCTTTATCTCAAAGTTATCCCCATTGGCTGGTGGTGTGGATAAGCAGGTCGAAAGTGGACCTCTATGTGGATAGCATCTTTCCTGGAGAGAAATGTGGGGTGGAGTAGGATTCTGCGCACCAACGGACGGTGGCAGATTAGGGTTAAAGAAGTTTGATGGATTCGGATCCATCGGTGTGGGTGTGGTAGTGGGTAAAGAAAAGGTAAATGGAGAATTATCGACTTCGGAGTCGATAAAAGGTACGCGGACTAAACGGGCACTAGAATCCCATGTCCAGCCTATCTTGTACTAAAAAGGGTTAGTACAAGTGGCAGCGTTGACTTATAATTAGGGGTAAAATGAATGCGGTGCTTGCTTTAAAAAGGGACGGATTTTGAAAAAATGATGCGACAAAACAAATGCAGCACACAAACCCTAGAATCTAATAGTCACCTAGGTCCGATCTCTAGACCGCTCCTAACTGCCAAAAGACAAGCCGCAGGATAGAATCCTCCACTGCCTCTTTGTCCCCCTGTGGCCGGATAAGTGCCAGGTAAGTGGGAAGGAACCACCACTACAGTGGACCTAATTAATAACCACTAGCCTTAGACACACTCGCCTTAGGCACCACAAGAAAACGCGGATAAGCAATGAATTACCCACGACCTTCTCTTGTCCTATTGAGCGCGACAGTCCTTAGAGTCTTCTCTAGATTTCTTTTAGTTAATGGAGGTAATGCGGATGCAAGTTTGACGATTTTCGGGGCCTAGGAAGGGTAATGAAATCCCCACCTAATTTGGATTTGGCCGTGCCCCTTAAATTTCCGTATTAGAATGCAAACAACCAAGAAATCAAAATCACACACAATTTTATTTTTGCTTTTGCGCGCTGCGATTTATTTGCAAAGAATCCTGCAGCAAAGGGTTAGTTGGAGCTAAAAAGAGAGAGGGGAGAGAGAGAGAAAATACCTGCACTGAAAATATTTCAGTGACCCCTCAAGACTGCGGCGCTTCCGCCGCAATAAGCCTATATATGCCGCGGATGAGCGGTCAGTTCTTGGGAACAGTGAACAATTTTTCTTCAGCAAGCTCCTGCTACTATCTCCAGCTCTCTGGTATATTCAAACAAATTTTTCCACAGAATAGAATGCTCCAGATCACCTTGCAATCAAATCACAACATACGTGTAAGAGTTTGTACGAATTTTGATTTCAAGAAGTAAAACGTAATAATTCTTTCACTTCAAACTAAAAATGCAAATGAATTAGCGCGATCCCCGGCAACGGCGCCATTTTGATTGAAACGTTTTCTGATGTGTAAAATAAACTTGTAAAGATATCACAATCAAAAAATTATATTGACCGCAATCAAACCACGGTGTCGGATGTAGTTTGTAAGTGAGTGCGGATCGTCCACAGGGATTGTGCAATTCAATTGTATTTTGATACTTTTGAAATGAAATGTTAAACAACAATAAACGAAAACATGATTCAAGATGTGATTTGTATTCGAGTGTCACTATCCTTTACTCAAGAATCAAGAAACTATAAACAATCAAGAATCGGTTGTTTTGATAGTATTTCCAATTAACAATCAAGAATATAAGAGAGGCTCGTAGGAATCGATCGGATCTTTAGACGTGATGCAATCTATAGGGTTTCGTGTTCTTGTCCTTCGAAGAATTGATACTAGATCAATGGTGATCAACGAGAGTTAGGATTTTCTTGATGAAATTAGGGTTTCATCTCTTAACCCTTATTCTTTCGAGGATACCATTTATATTCTAGCCTCTAGCAATTTCAAGAAACGATCGGAACTCCCCAATCTTGAGCGATGTCGATCAAGAAAGCATCGCAACGAATTGGGTCGTCGATTCTTGAACTTGCTAGGGTTTACAAACTCGTGGGATTCAAGAATCGATTACAAATTTGTTACATCATCATACTAAAGATCGTTTCGACTCCCCGACGAGCGGAGTTTTATTCACACATCACCACAAAGACAACATTCAAGAATAGTAATGATAACATGATGCGGAATTTAAAGAAAACAAGATAAAAGAATATCACCTTTTATTTAATCAACAATTTCAATACATTCTTTCAAGAATCTACAAGAAGAAGAAATCGATCGTTGACTCGGCTTCGCTCGTCTCCGTGGATCGTGGATCTACTTTGATCTCTTGCCCGATTGAAGATCGGCTCGGCTCATAAAAGGGTTGAAGGCATCTTGCTTGGCTTGCACTCAAGATCTTGAATTGTTGTTGGATTTAGGGTTAGGGTTTCCTACAAGCTCTCTCACTAAACTTGAGGAAGAGGGGATGAAGAAAGAGATTGATTTTCTAAACTTCAATCAAGGTTGAATAATATTTTCTAACATGAGAAATGAGTGAGCCTAGGGTCTTATTTATAGAACTCCCAAACCCTAGGTTAGATTTGAATTAGAACTTTCCCTCCCAAAGTTTGTTGAAGGGTTTCTAGAAGGAGTTTGTTAGGAGTTAGCTTAGGGTTTAAGCTAGGGTTTAGGGAAAGTTCTAGAATGATTAGGCTAGTTTAGGTGTTTGCTGATCTGGAGGAAGTATCTGGCATATTCTGGAAGTTTGTGTGCATTTCTGAGCTGTAGCCACTGAAACAGGAATTTTGGTGCCAAAATTCCTTGATGACGTCACCAGTATGCCGCGCTTCCGCCGCATTTACCCTATATATGCCGCGCTTACGCGGTCTGTTGGTGGCCTTGGGATCTGTGTCTTCTGCAGTGGTCTTGTACTGCTGTTTTTAGCTTCCTTTGATGTTTAGATTTGTACTTCCTCTTCTGTGTTGATACCAGATTTGAGTTAAGTGAATTTACGAGCAATTGTAATGGTCGAGCAATGTAATGATCGAGCAAGCTTCTCTTTTCCTGCATAGACTTCGAAACAGGGGTTGCAAGATATAGAAAATATGCTATGTAATGCAATGCAGTCAATTTCCCTCGAAATGATGGTTTTAAGGTCGAATACATGTAATCTGATATTTTGCGACCGATTTGCTAATATGTAGAATATGAATACCGTACACTTCTATATGGATGCAGATGATATGGAAATTGCCTGTTAAAATATGCAATATTTTCGACTGATCAACGAACATCCAACAACCAAATACAAATCCAAATGTCAAGAAATTCGATTTCAAAATACGGAAAACATAGCCTAAAACACACCAAAATGCTCCCAGATTTTCCCCAGGTGACAATTAGCCAAAACTGCATATAGGAGGGGTCTAAGTTAGTGCAAAAGAAGCCATGGACCAAACCTGGGACCCTATTTCCCTGCTCTGGCCATAAATTGCAGCCAGAATGAATATATCTGCGGCCTGGGGTTGGAGTCAGGGGCTCGGGTCTCTGTGGTAGCTTCCTGGGTGCCTGCATGTGCTACAGTGTTTGCAAAATTATTTTTAGAGGCTCTAGGTGTTAGCAGATTCCATTTTACATCCACAGAATTCACAATTCATCAGATATCGGTTTCTAAATACGTATTCCGGGTTTCTAGTTTCTGGTTTGGGTATTAATTCTAGTACTATGGGGTTTGTGTGGTCTCTACTGAGCTTAATTACCCATCACCACTCTCAATTCCCACTAACCCTAACTAGGTTTTTCCAAAGTCCACAAAACCACTCGATATCGATTCAAATCTAACATGGGGGTATAAGTAATGCAAAAACTAAGCTTAATGTTCAGAAATTACCTTATTTGGAAACTCAAGAAAATTCTTGAGTTACCCCAAGTGGCCAAAATCCTTACTTTCTTGGTCCAATATGCTTCCCTTGAGCTTGTGAACGTTTTTGAAGAAAAGGAGATGGGGTTTTGAGGTGTTTATTGAGGTGATTTGAGGGGGTTGAAGATGGAGGAGGAGAGGGTGCTGCCTTGGGCTGAAGAAGGAAGGGAAAAAAAATGAAGGAGAATGATGGAGGAGAGAATGGCTTAGTCAAAGTAAACCCTCACTCTCCCTCTCTCACCCATACCTCTATTATTCAAATCTTTTCTCCTTTTCTTTTCTTTTCTTTTCACCTCTCAAATAAATCATCAACCATGATAAAACATGTAGGAAGCCATGGGAAAATATGTAACAAGTGTAGAAAAAAGATACGGTGCATGTTTTGCCTAAATACGCTTAAAGTGCGATTAGCGATTTTTAATCGCGATTAGCGCTAAATTAGCATATAATTAATCATAAAAACATTAAAAATGGTATAATTCCATAAAACACCCTCTTTTAGAATTTTCCATAATTTTCCAAAAATTTTCCCAATTTATCGGTATTTAATTATACCGAAATATTAAAATATTCAATATAATATTATTTAATTATAAAAATTCCCAAAAATAATATTTTATTTTTCTGAAGTGTTACATATAGGTTGTGTGTGTCATGGCAATTACCGACGGTGTGGGTGTAGTATACAATTTAGTGCTCATGAATATGAACCATCAGTAATGGTGCAGTGTCCACTAGGTACTAAGTCAAGACACAACAAATAAGGGTAGGTAATGACGTTCATGCACAATCAACATATATGAATATAAACATACGGCTATAATATCATATCTAGCCCTGACGCATAACGCCATACGGGAGATTTCCCCATAGATGTTAAATTTACTCACCGATGATCTCAAGCTAGGTAAATCCAACCACCTACTTTCCATTCTTCGTGGTGTCCGAAGTCCCCACACTCTCCCCTAAATCACATAAAACATAGCAAGTGCAACTCAGAAATCGACCAATAATACGTACAAACTATGTTTAAATCGACGCACCGAATCCAACAACCTCTTAAATGTTCGCTTAGTGGCTAACGAGTGCAGCGACAATCTAAAACAACCCTAAGTGCAGCAAGCTACACAAATGACGCGAACCGTGTCGGATATCGTAACGCGCGTAGTCGAAACACTAAAAACTAGCAATTTGATCCCAGATTTTACATACTGTCACAACCTAAAAATCTAGCAGTACCTAACACCCTGAAACAACTGCAGACAGCTACCCTAAAAATCTTAATACCCCAGGCTCCCAAAAACCCTGAGCTCGCCGGAATTCCATCAAGTGTCGCCGGCCAAAACCGGTCAGGTGGGGTTCATGCTTCAGGTGAACACTCAAGGAAACTAGTACAACACCACTACATCGCTAGATTTTCCAGTAACAACTTAGGGTCATAGCAGGTTACAGTGACACCAAAACGACACTAAAAACACGATACGTGCACAAAACTATATCTTTATCGTTCTAAACAGCGACTACCAAGCTACACAACAAATTAACAACCTAATTAACAGTTTAGAGGTCATTACCTATCCACACTTGCTCAAAATCCTAGCTTTCCATACTCTAAGTGATCCTAGTAACTTGATCTTGACTTGTGAAGGGTTTTAGTAGGGTTTAATGAAGATCTTGTTTGGGTTTGTGAGGGTTGGGCTAGGGTTTCAGTTGAGGGATGAGGGAAGAAATGAGGTGAAGAAAATAATGAGAATGAGAGTTGTGAATGAGAGAGTGAGGGAAATGAGAGTGTATGTGTGAGTGAGGGATGAAAGAATGAGGGGGTGAGAGTAGTATGAGCCATGCCTCCCTCTTCTCTCTCTTCATTTAATGCATGCCATGCTTGCCCATGCCCCATGATGCATGTCAACCCTCTCTCTCTCTCCCCCTCTCTCAAGTCAACAAATTCAAACCTTATTTATTTTTAAAACTAAACAATTTAAATAAATACATACACTTAATGGAATGGGGTTAAGGTGCCATGGCTACTTAAGCATGGTTAACCCTAATTAACCCTAGGTTAACATGCACATGTGTGTGCAAGCCTGAAATAAATCTTAATAAAATATTAATTAATTTTTATAAAATATTCAAAAACTATTTTGGTAAACTTTTTACTAAAAATCCGTATTGTCGCTTAATTAACACTAATCGCATTCTAAGGTGTTACAATCTTCCCCCCTTAAAGAAATTCGTCCCCGAATTCAAAAATCTTAGTATGCGTACCTTCAAAGAGATGAGGGAATTTCTTCCGCATCTCGCTCTCGGCCTCCCAAGTGACCTCTTCACTATTCGGGCTACGCCAAAGAACCTTCACAGATGGCAAGACTTTTGACCGAAGTTTCTTTACCTGCCGATCCAATATAACTACCGGCTGCTCGGTGAACGAAAGATCGCGCTCTAGCTGAACGGTCTGGTGCTGAATTATGTGAGAAGGGTTATGAAGGTACTTGCGAAGCATCGATACATAGAATACGGGGTGAACATCCGAAAAATTGGGTGGAAGTGCCAAACGATAGGCAACGGTACCAACTCGCTCAAGGATCTCAAAAGGACCTACAAATCTGGGACTAAGCTTCCCTTTCTTTCCAAATCTCATCACGCCCTTCATCGGAGAAATCCGTAGGAATACATGATGCCCCACTGCGAACTCGAGCCTGCGACGATGATGATCAGCATAAGATTTCTGTCTGCACTGGGCTGCTCTCATCTTACCCTGAATCAACTGGATTTTCTCTGTAGTCTCTTGAACTAGCTGGGGTCCAAAAATCCTGCTCCCGCTGAGTTCGGTCCAACAGACTTGCAATCGACACTTTCTACCATATAAAGCCTCAAAAGGCGCCATCTGAATCGTCTCCTGATAACTGTTATTGTAGGAGAACTCTATCAATGGCAAGTGACGATCCCAACTACCACAAAAATCAAGAACGCATGCACGAAGCATATCCTCCAGAGTCTGTATAGTCCGCTCTGACTGACCATCGGTCTGCGGATGGAAAGCGGTGCTAAAACTCAAACGGGTACCCAAAGCTTCCTGTAGCTTCTGCCAAAGACGGCTAGTGAACTGGGTGCCCCTATCGGATACAATGCATGTGGGAACGCCGTGCAAACGCACAATCTTATCAATGTACAACTGAGCATACTGAGCATAACTGAAAGTGGTCTTCACTAGAAGGAAGTGAGCCTCTTTCATCAACCGGTCAACAATCACCCAAATGGAGTCATACCCTCGACTAGACCTGGGTAGACCCACAACGAAGTCCATGGAAATCTGCTCCCATTTCTACTCCGGAACGGGTAAAGGCTGCAACTCTCCTGCAGGTCTCTGATGCTCAGCCTTGACTTGCTGACAAGTCAGGCACATCGAAACGAAATCCGAAACATCACTGTTCATCCCTGCCTACCAGTAGATATCTCTCAAGTCACGGTACATCTTGGTGGAACCTGGATGAACACTAAAAGCTGACGGATGTGCCTGGTCTAGGATCTCGCGTCTCAACCCATCGGTATCTGGTACACACAAACGAGTCCCAAAACGTAGCACACCCTGGTCATCAATCAAGAACTCTGAATCTCTAACCTGCCGAACCTTCTCAAGAATCTCAGATAAGCGTGCATCGGCAGGATGTGCCTCATGAATACGATCAAGTAGAAGTGGACGGGTGCGGACATGAGCAAGTTGTCCCCCAAGGGAAGTGACCTCAAATTGTACTCTACTATCACACAAGATCTGCCAATCTGCAGAAGACTGTCAATGAACTGCGCTCAACTGGGACAAGCTACCCCCGGGCCTACGACTCAAAGCATCGGCTATCACATTCGCCTTGCCCGGGTGATAAAGGATCTCACAATCATAATCCTTCACAAGCTCCATCCAACGGCGTTGTCTCAAATTCAGATTCCGCTGCTGGAAGATGTACTTTAAACTCTGGTGGTCCGTGAAGACACGACTCCCCGTACAAGTAGTGTCTCCAAATCTTAAGTTCAAAGACCACCACAGCCATCTCAAGATCATGAGTGGGATAATTCTGCTCGTGCTTCTTCAACTGTCGGAAAGCATAAGCGATAACTCTATCATGCTGCATCAATACACAACCGAGCCCCACTCGAGAAGCATCACAGTAAATGACAAAGCCGCCCGATCCAGAAGGCAAAGATAAAACCGGTGCAGTCGTCAACCGAGTCTTCAACTGCTGAAAACTCAGCTCGCATATCTCAGTCCAAAGAAAAGGAACTCCCTTCCTGGTCAGTCCGGTCAGCGGTGCAGCGATACTCGAGAAGTCCTGCATGAAACGGCGGTAATAACCGGCTAAGCCCAAAAAGCTACAGACCTCAGTCACTGATACAGGTCTCGGCAAAAACTGTACGGCCTCGATCTTCCTCAGGTCCACACGAATATCATCTCCCGTAACCACATGACCAAGCAAGTCAACACTATCAAGCTGAAGGCACTCTTCGAGAATTTAGCAAACAGCTGGTGCTCTCTCAATGTCTGCAAAGCAATCCTCAAGTGCTGCTCATGCTCCTCTCGACTCTTGGAATAAACCAGAATGTCATCAATAAACATAATAATAAACTGGTCGAGGAACGGACTGAAAATCCGGTTCATCAAATCCATGAACGCTGCTAGGGCATTGGTGAGTCCGAACGACATCACCGAAAACTCATAATGCCCGTAGCGCGTACGAAAAGCAGTCTTCGGAACGTCATCATTCCGAACCCGCAACTGATGATAAACCGATCTCAAATTAATCTTAGAAAAATGTCCCGCACCCTGGAGCTGATCAAACAAATCGTCAATGCGAGGTAAAGGATACCTATTTCGCACCGTAACTCGGTTCAATTGACGATAATCAATGCACAACCTCAAATTGTCGTCCTTCTTCTTGACGAACAGAACAGGAGCTCCCCAAGGCGAAACATTCTGACGTACAAGTCTCCTATCAAGCAACTCTTGCCGCTGATCCTTAAGCTCCGCCGGGGCCATCCGGTAAGGCAGTATAGAAATAGTCCCCGTGCTAGGATCAAATCAATGCAAAACTCAATCTCACGCTCTGGCGGCAATCCAGGTAACTCATCGGGAAAAATGTTGGGAAACTCTCTCATAATAGGAAGCCGGTCCAACGACTCTACTGTGGCCCCGGTATCTTGAATGAAATCCAAGAATCCTCGACATCCCCTCCTCAAAAGCCGACTAGCGCAAAGGGCCGAAATCAAACTGTGAGGAGCGGCACCACGGTCCCCTCGCACAACAAAAACTGACTCGCCAGGAAAACAAAACCTGACTGTCTTCTCGCGGTAGTCTACGGACGCGTAGCAAGTAGCTAACCAGTCCATGCCCAGGAGAACATCGAAGTCCAACATCTCAAGAAGGATCAAGTCGACGGACGAATCTCTCTCTCTAATACGAACGGCACAGGACCGAAACACATGTCACGCAACAAACGACTCTCCAACAGGAGTAGTCAAAACAAGCGGCTGATCTAGCAAACACGACTCTCGGCCCAACCTCGGCACGAAGTATGTAGAAACATACGAGTGCGTAGATCTCGGATCAAACAAAACGTGTGCGTCGAAGGAGCATATTGAAAGAGTACCCAAAACCACTGCATTGGACGCCTGCGCATCCTGATGAGTCAAGGCAAACACTCGAGCTTGCCCTCTACCAGCAACTAGCCGCCCTCCGCCTCTGCCACCCCGTCCTCTCTGAACAAACCCTCCGCGACCACGACCTCTCTAAGCATAAGTCTGACGCGGAGCAACAACAGGCGCAAGAGGCAACGCTCTGAGGTGGAGAAGGTGGTAAGGTAAAATGTGATACGGCTGCCTCGTCCTCACATGGCTCAGTACAATCTCTAACGCGATGATAAAAACTCTCACACCGGAAACATCCAGACGATGACTGTTGACCCTCCTGGGGATAAGAGCTAAACAACTGGCGTCGTCCCAAGCCTCTGCTACTCCCACGACCTGAACGAAATCTGTCGCGGCGTCTAAATATCTGTCTCTGGGCTGATACACCAGTACGAACCCTCTTTAGTTCCAAAACTACCTAAGTCTTAGAAAGATGCTCCTCAACTAGTAGGGCTGCGTCCACTGCGGCTGCATATGTGTCACAAAGTTGGGCGCTGATAGCGAGGAACAATTGAGTAAGCAGGCTTCATATAAACATCTTGATCCGCATCTCCTCCGTGTCCACCAAATATGGAGCATACACCGATAGCTGGGTAAACTGAACATCGTACTCTTCCACCGTCATACCCGGAGTCTGGCATAACGACTTGAAACTGCGAGCTCGAGCATCCCTGACGCTCTGCGGAAAAAAACGGGCAAGAAAAACCGTCACGAACTCAGCCCAGGTCAAAGGAGAAAGACCTGCGGCTCTGCCCCTCTCTAAAGACTCGCACCAAGTCTGGGCAAGACCCTCCAGACGAAAGCTCGCGAACTCTACCCATCTCGCGTCGGAGCATCTCAGCGAACGACAGATCCTGGCTATCCTATCGATAAACAACTGCGGATCCTCAGCTGCATCAGTGCCGGTGAAAACTGGAGGCTTCAGCCTCATGAACTCAGATAATGATACGGTGATAACCTCCGTAGCTGCAGGTACGACTGCCTGAACCGTATGCACCATCGCGGTCCCCCTAACAGGTGAGACAACCTCTTGTCGCTGCGCTCGACTGGCCTCAACCAACGATACCATCATCTGGCGCAAATCCTGCATACCGGCCTCTAGCCTAGTAATACGATCTATCGAAGGTGGATCAATCTTCTCCTGTACAATGGGGGTACCGCCATGGTCAGTCCTCGTCTCCGATGAGCCGACTCTGACCTCGGCTCTCGCGGCCACTCTCTGCGCCCTCATAGTCTTCGGCGGCATAATGGCTGGAAATGAAAACAGGATTCGATAAAAACACGGAAATCGAATCACAAGGATGTATATAATCACGGAAGGAATTTCAACCAACAAGTCCTAAGGTCACTTAGGCGGAGTACCGTGTCGTAAGTATATCGCGGAACATACACACGCTACGTCACTCTGCTTAAGCTACCTACTCCATCATACAAAGGTCATCCTACACTCCGAAAGGTAAAACCAAGCGCTCTGATACCAACCTTGTCACGACCCAAAATTTGGCACATGACCGGCACTTAAACCACGTGACGTCAACAGGCGTAACGGAATTTATGTAAGATGAAAACCCAGAAATCTAAACCATCAAAACTAGTAAGTGATAAAAACTGTTGGATATAGTTCCCTCTAAGTCAATTATTGGATCGCAGGTACGTGATTGCAATGATTGAGGGAGGACCTATATCGATAAAACAGTCTTACTCGAGATGATAGTATGCTATCTGGTTCGTCTTTATCACTGTTACACTTTGATAGAGCCCTTAGGATCTTGCTTGACTACCAACAGTATGATGGCGATCATATATGTGGGAGCTGGGGTTTATAAGCACATCCTTAAAGTGTCCCTAGTCGTGGGAGTTTCGAGACAGGGCATCGATACTCCAAAGTAGACTAGTGTATACATTCGAGACCCCGACGAGGGGCGGTGGCCGGTCTCACAAGCCATTGGTGTTAGTTGGTTGACCTAAGATGTATACAGATGCTCATTGGGTTATGAGTACACCGGACAGGCTAGTTGGTATTATATATATCGTCAGATAGCAGTTCCCTGGTGACATGTGTACAGGTTAGTCTGTCGACCTAGGATCATCATTTGTCTCGTGTGAGTTCCCACTGTGCTTTGATTTATACCCTACCACGGGTCAAAGGAGTCGTGCAAACAGGTATATTTTGGGTACAGTCCCGAGCCACATGGAGGCAGTGAGCGGATCGTCAGGGATTCGTCTCTCCCGGTATTGGGGGTAAGATCGCGCTGTGTTTAGGAGAGCCATTACACAAAATCCCTGGCCAGGGTAATCGAGATATACTGGTAGGTATACTAAAAGTATCTCAGGGTGTTCTGGGCTGCTCTCTGACACGACTTATACAGCTATTGGGGGTCTAACGTTGACCAGCCCCCTAGGCCCTATATGCGATACTCATAGACGAACGGACCGGACTGTATGTATATTGTCACTGTCAGGCTCAGTAGGGTTTATGGATGAGTTCGCTCGTCAGCTTCCCTTCCGATCAATATATAGGCAACCGTTACGTACAGCTAGTACCTCTGACGTGCTAGAGGTTATACCCAGTGACAATGTGTTGATGAGTCATTAGAGTCCCCCACAGACAGTTTCCCAAGTTCGGGCGAAACGTTGTTGATGCCGTATGGTTTTATGGCAGGGTTCGGAAAATGCACATGCGTTTTCGCACGTGTCATTTTTCGGGCAGATAATACTGGTAGGCTTTGGTTTAAGCCGGATCCGAGTATTATACTATGTAGATATAATATCTTTGTCTCAGTTGCATTTGTATTCGGTCGTAATACAAATGCGGGTATGTTTATACCGTTACGGAGTTATCCTGAAATTCGTTTCGGGATCACTTTTGGAAGTTGCCAGTTTTCAGTTTTCTATCACCCGTTTTTAACATTCGGTTAAAGACGGATTTATCTTTCCTTCTTTGGGTGAGTCATTGTGTGTGGAAGATTCAAGATTAGTGACTAGGTTAGTGACTCATTCTTTTGCATTAATGAGTTGATGACTAGGTTTCATGATTCATCATTTTACATTTAATGTTTTAAGTGAGTCATTCTTGCTTTAATTGTTATGATAAGGATGAATGCTTGTGGTCACCCCCTCCACTCTCCTACACTCACCCTCCTCTTCATATATTAGTGGCCGGCCCCTTTTGTGGGTATAGGGGATTAATTCATTTGGCAAAAGCTTATGAAATTTGCTTCATAGAAATTTCATATGTTGATTTCTCATTTCACCCGATCCAAATTGGCAACTTCATTAACCGTTCGTCCATAGCCTTGGACGTAACGAGACAAAGTGTTCTACTCATTCTTTGCATCTATCTTAGTCGTCTCTTTTAGCAAACTTGACGATCGAGTTGCCTCGGTTCAGAGGCGGGTGCCCGTTTAAAGATCCGTCGACGTGGTGCCACCTGGACGACGAGACCGGAGATCGAGCGAGTTCTGAGCAGCCGCAACAAAGCGTGGGATGATGGTTGAAGATCGAAGGACCCGGATCGTTCGGTATAACATTTCTACCCATTTTGTAGTTTTTTAGTTTAGCGTTAATGGCAGATCCTGGGATATAGTATACGATAGCGCCAGTTGTAAAAGTTTTTGTTCCGCATTTGGCTTCTGAAAGACGGCCGGGGCGCTACCGTAGACTTATAAAAACATTGTTCAAAACATTTGGAAATATCAAATAAAAATCTTTAAACTTAAATTTATTTTCTTAAAAATTTCGGCAGCACCTCCTTTGTAAAAACCAGCCCCGAACGGGTACAAACATAGAATATAAATAAAGCATCCCCAAATAGGAGCAAATCACGCCCAAAGGCGGAAACAACCACCACAAGCATATATACGACGCCGTAGCGAAGAAATAGACCATATAAATGAAAATAACATAAAAAGAGATAAAGCAACATAATGAAGGCCGGCTCACACGAGCACGACACCCAGAGTCATAAAATATACAATATCGTCATCACAACTCGTCTCTAAGTCAATACATGGAAATGGTAGATGGAGAGTACTAGATACAATGAGATATATACAATGAATATAAAATCGGATAACCGCAACTCACCTACAACAAAACGGCTCAAAGCCAACCGTAGCGGTATCCGCTGAAAAAGATACAATAAGAAGCCCTGCCGCGACTACTCTGAGGGTCAATCCTGCAAAACACTGTGGCACAACAGGGGTGAGTTGCCAACTCGTGAATAGTAAGTAACATCGTACAGATAATCGCAGGTATGCACGTACAACGATAATCTATCGCATGCAATTTGATAGTATCTGTCACGGCCCAAAAGTTGGGCCCGTAACCGGCACTTAAACTACAAAACGTCAACATGCATACGCAACTTAAGTAAGCCGAAACCCAGAAATCTAAACCACCCAAAACTGGATAAGCGGAGAAAAACATAGTTTAAAACATTCAAAAAATCTCAAGTAAAATCTTTAACTTTAGTTTTCTTTCTTGAAAATTTCGGCAGCACCTCCCTTGTAAAAACCAACCCCGAAAACGGGTACAACATAGAATAAAAATAAAGCATCTCAAACGGGAGCCAATCACGCCCACCGGCGGAGACAACCACCACAAGCATATATACGACGCCGAAGTGAAGAAATATAAATGAAAATAGCATAAGGAGGTAAAACTTAACAACAAGACCGGCTCCCACGAACACGGCACCCAAAGTCACCAAAATATAAACAACACCGAAACCTCACAACTTGTCTCTAAGTCAAATACATGAAGTGGTAGATGGAGAGTACTAGATACAAAAGGTAAATAATGAATATCGTCGGATAACCGCAAAACCCACCTATAGCAAAAGGCCTCACAGCCAAACGTAGCGGTGTCCGCAAAAGTAGAGATAATAATGCGCTCTGCTGTGACTACTCTGAGGGTAGGTCCTGCAAAACACTGTGGCACAACGGGGGTGAGTTGCCAGCTCGTGAATAGTAAATAACATCCTACTGTAATTTCAAGTATACACGAACAGCGATAAATCTATCACATGTAATCTGATAGCATAAGTATGGTAATATGAATATGCAACAATCATGTAAAGGTACATCATCAGGGTACTACAACTACATGAAGCAATGCATATCAAAAAAAAATCTTGAGTGTGGGATGATATAAATAATCTCATGCACAAATCATAAGCATGGAAAAACCCGGTGTAAATCAACAATACCCCAAATCCCAAAATCCTCAGATCGGCCCTCAAATCGGCCCTGTAAATCTCATGTAACCTGAGTGTCAAACATCGACACCCGAAATATCATGAAAACTGGTGCCCATCATCGACACATAAATACTCATATCCATAAGTTCCTCGAAACCCAAATGTCCAACCTCTACACTTGTGTTCTATGTATCGGTTTCCTGATATCCATACATTCCTCGAAACCCAAGTGTCCAACCTCCACACTTGTGTTCCACGTATCGGTTGCTTTGATATACATATGTTCCTCGAAACCCCAAGTGTCCAACCTCTACACTTCTGTTCCACGTATCGGTTTCCCATATCCATAAATCTCTCGGAATATAAGTGACTAACATCGACACTAGAAATCCCCGAATCGCATGAAAACATATCTCAAATGCATAAATCCATGTAATATAACATATGTAACATAGAACAACAATATGAGCATATCACGGGAAAAGTCCGCTATTTAAATGCATCAAGTCATTAAATATATCTCATGGTTCCCAAGTATCTGAATCCAATATACATATATAACAGCGTCTCATACCACCGATATATATGTCATAAAAACCTGATCATATAACTATAGCAAGGTATAGGTGTGAGTATATAGGTATAGCATGGCATATGTGTAAGCATGTAGGTGTACATGTATGCTATATGTCATATGCGCCATCGCACAAGAATAAATGCCTCTATGTCGCTAACCAATAGCAAGGTATATCATATGAATATCTGTGTTGTGCGTATCATGGTAATTACCGACAGTGTGTGTGTAGCATACAATAGGTGCTCGTGCAACATGGATTGTCAATAATAGTGCAGTGTACAATAGGTACAGGTTCAGGCACAACAAGTAATTATATGAAATGAAGTTCATATGCAATCAACTCATATGTGTATAACATGCAGCTATCATATCATATCCAGCCCTGACGCATAACGCCATACGGGCGATTTCCCCGTAGATGTTAAATCTACTCACCGAATAATCTCGAGCTACGAAAATCCGACCACCTGCTTCCCTTTATTCGCAGCGTCCGAAGTCCCCGCTTGCGATCCTAAAATTTCACAAACACATCACATAAGCTATATATCCTACGCTGAAACAAAGATAACGAAATGCAAGGATAACGCCCAGAAAATTACACTACGCACCTAGTGTACAAAACACGCACAACATCGGCAAAACCCTAGCTAGGATTGCTAAACTATGCAACCACTAAGTCTAGACTCCGATCGTATCGATTGCGCATTCACAACACAATAAAATACGAGGAAGATAATATATATAACCCCGCAATGACAAATTGAACCTACGTCCAAAATTCACCGAAACCTAGTAAGCAACTTATCACATAAATTGCACAAGTCTAAAACTAACACCATTCTAGCGATTACAAACATCGCAAAACAGCTTAACTAAGTTATCCAAACCACCTCAATAATTTTAATCTCACCCAATTATGCTTTATTAAAACCTAGTTTGCTAAAAACTCAATTAGACAGATTAGAAATTAACAACAACTTTCATCCACTAGATTAAGTTTTCAAAGTCTTTACTTTAACCATTAACCAACACAAACCCTAACTTGATTTTTACACAATTATTATGAATCAACTAAACATGAACGTAAAGTTATATTTAAACAATTAAATAGCTAGGATAATGATTTAAACCTAACAATTAAGGATTAGGGTTTGAAATTATACCTCTTCAAGAACACAAAAGATCAACTAGATCCATCATTTTAGCCTCCAAAATGATGTTTTTCTTGAAGATCTAAGCAAGATTTGTGATGAAGAAAGATGGGTTATGATTTGTTTAAGAGTTTTGTGGAATTATTTAAGGATTTTTGGAGAATTATTGAGCTTGGAATTGATGAAAATGGGGAAAGAAAAAGCATGGGCAGAACTTGTAGGCGGCTCGGCCAAAGAGGAAAGATGAGGGTAGTTTTGTGAAGTGTGTGGAAATTTCTAGCAAAAATGCAATAAATGATCATTAATGCATAATTATCTTCAAAGCCACCTCATTCTTTCATTTAAAAAGTAATTTCCTTTAACCCAAATATCTAGATATTTTAATGGATGGATTAACTAAAAATCTAGTGATTAGATTAGCATAGATTCACATTAGAAGTAATTAACTCAAACCAAAAATGTAATTACCACTAATTAAGTGTATAATTAACAACTTAAAATAATATTTAATTTGCGAAAAATTCTATGTGAACCAAAACTTCCAATTGACCCCCAAAGCCCGCAAACTAGCTTCATTCTAGCTAAAGTAGGTGCCGTCAAGTCTATACAGAAGTTTGATCACAATCGGGTTAAAACGGAAAATACCGACTATTTTACCCTAAAACGGAAAAATTCGCATAACGATTTCTAAAACGTTACAATCTCCCCCCTTAAAGAAATTCGGTCCCCGAATTAAAAATTTAACTATGCGTACCTTCAAAAAGATGAGGGAATTTCTTCTGCATCTCGCTCTCGGCCTCCCAAGTGATCTCCTCACTAGTAGGGCCACGCTAAAGAACCTTCACATACGGTAAGACCTTTGACCGAAGTTTCTTCACCTGCCGATCCAATATAACTACCGGCTGCTCGGTGAACGAAAGATCGCACTCAAGCTGAACGGTCTGGTACTGAATCATGTGAAAAGGATCATGAAGGTATCTACGAAGTGTCGACACATGGAAAATAGGGTGAACATCCGGAAAACTAGGCGGGAGAGCCAAACGATAAGCAACAGAACCCACTCGCTCAAGGATCTCGAAAGGACCTACAAATCTGGGACTTAGCTTCCCTCTCCTCCCAAATCTCATAACGCCTTTCATCGGAGAAATCCGCAAGAATACATGATCCCCCGCTGCGAACTCAAGTCTGCAATGACGGCGGTCGGCATAAGACTTCTGCCTGCACTAGGCTGCTCTCATCCTGTCCTGAATCAGCTGGATCTTCTTCGTAGTCTCCTGAACTAGCTGGGGTCCCAAAACCCTACTCTCACTGAGTTCGGTCCAACAGACTGGCGGTCAACAATCACCCAAATGGAGTCATACCCTTGACTGGTCCTGGGTAGACCCACAACGAAGTCCATGGAAATCTGCTCCCATTTCCACTCCGGAACGGGTAAAGGCTGCAACTCACCTGCTAACCTCTGATGCTCAGCCTTGACTTGCTGACAAGTCAGGCACCTCGAAACGAAGTCCGAAATATCGCGCTTCATCCCTTCCCACCAGTAAAAGTCTTTCAAGTCACGGTACATCTTGGTGGAACCTGGACGAACGCTAAAGGCCGATTGATGTGCCTGCTCTAGGATCTCGCGTCTCAACCCATCAGTATCTGGTACACACAAGCGAGTCCCTCATCGTAGCACACTCTGGTCATCAATCATGAACTCCGAAACTGTACCCTGCCGAACAAGCTCAAGAATATCAGACAAACGGGCATCACTGGGATGCGCCTCACGGATATGATCAAAAAGTAGTGGACAGGCGCGAACATGAGCAAGCTGTCCCCCAGCGGAAGTGAACTCAAACTGCACTCTACCGTCGCACAAGATCTGCCAATCTGAAGATGACTGTCGCTGAACTGCGCTCAACTGGGACAAGCTACTCCCGGGCCTACGACTCAAAGCATCAGCTACCACATTCGCCTTGCCCGGGTGATAAAGGATCTCACAATCATAATCCTTCACAAGCTCCATCCATCGGCGCTGTCTCAGATTCAGATCCCGCTGCTGGAAGATGTACTTCAAGCTCTTGTGATCCGTGAAGATCTGACATGACTCCCCGTACAAGTAGTGTCTCCAAATCTTCAATGCAAAGACCACCGCAGCCATATCAAGATCGTGAGTGGGGTAATTCTGCTCATGCTTCTTCAGCTGCCTAGAATCATAAGCAATCACTCTATCATGTTGCATCAGTACACAACCGAGCCCTACTCGAGAAGCATCACAGTAAACAACATAGCCGCCCGATCCAGAAGGAAAAGATAGAACTGGTGCCGTCATCAACCGAGTCTTCAACTGCTGAAAACTCTGCTCGCACACATCATTCCAAAGAAAAGGAACCCCCTTCTGGGTCAATCTAGTCAGCGGTGCAGCGATACACGAAAAATCCTGCACGAAACGGCGATAATAACCAGCTAAGCCCAAAAAGCTGCGGACCTAAGTTACAGATACAGGTCTGGGCCAAAGCTGCACAGCCTCGATCTTCCTCGGGTCCATAAGAATACCATCTCCAGTCACCACATGACCCAGGAAATCAACTCTATAAAGCCAAAACGCGCACTTTGAGAATTTAGCATACAGCTGATGCTATCTCAATAACTGCAAAGCAATCCTCAAGTGCTGGTCATGCTCCTCACGACTCCTAGAGTAGACCAGAATGTCATCAATAAACACAATAATTAACTGGTCGAGGAACGGCCTGAAAATCCGGTTCATCAGATCCATGAACGCTGCTGGCGCATTGGTGAGTCCGAACGACATCACCAAAAACTCATAATGCCCATAGCGCGTACGAAAAGCAGTCTTCGGAATGTTATCATTCCGAACCCGCAACTGATGATAACCCGAACGCAAATCAATCTTAGAAAAATGTTTCACACCCTGGAGCTGATCAAATAAATCATCAATGCGAGGTAAAGGATACCTATTCTGCATCGTAACTCGGTTCAATTAACGATAATCCATACACAACCTCAAACTGTCGTCCTTCTTCTTGACGAACAGAACAGGAGCTCCCCACGGCGAAACACTCGGACGCTCAAGTCCCCTATCAATCAACTCTTGCAATTAGTCTTTAAGCTCTCTAAGCTCCGCCGGAACCATCCGATAAGGCGGTATAGAAATAGGCCCTACCCCGGGAATCAGATCAATGCAAAACTCAATATCGCGCTCTGGCGACAACCCAGGTAACTCATCGGGAAAGGCGTCGGGAAACTCTCGCACGGTAGGAACCCGGTCCAATGAATCTACTGCGGCTCCAGTATCACAAATGAAACCCAAGAATCCCCGACATCCCCTCCTCAAAAGCCGACTAGCGCACAGGACAGAAATCAAACTGTGAGGGGAAGCACCACAGTCCCCCTGCACAACAAACACCGACTCACCGGGAAAACAAAACCTAACAGTCTTCTCGCGGCAGTTCACGGACGCGTAGCAAGTAACTAACCAGTCCATGCCGAGGAGAACGTCGAAGTCCAACATCTCAAGAAGGATCAAGTCGACGGACAAATCTCTATCTCCTATACGGACTGAACACGACCGGAGCACGTGTCGCGCAATAAACGACTCTCCAACAGGAGTCGTCACGACAAGCGGCTGATCTAGAAAATACGACTCTCGGCCCAACCTTGGCACGAAGTGCATAGAAACATACGAATGCGCAGATCCCGGATCAAAAAGAACATGTGCATCAAAAGAACATATAGAAAGGATACCTGAAACCACTGCATTGGACACCTGCGTGTCCTGATGAGTCAAGGCAAACACCCGAGCCTGTCCTCTACCGGCGATTGGCTGACCTCCGCCTCTACCACCCCGCCCTCTCGGTACAAAACCACCGTGACCCCGACCTCTCTGCACATGAGTCTGACACGAAGCAACAACAAGCATAAGGGGAAATGCCCTCTGAGGTGGAGAAGGTGGTAAGGTAACCTGCGGTACAGCTGCCTCACTCACACGTGGCTCAGCACAATCTCGAGCCCGATGACCCCGATTCCCGCACCAGTAACATCTATAAGAAAACTGCTGACTCTCCTGGGGATAAGAGCTAAAAAGCCGACCTCGTCCCGAACCTCCACTACCCCCAGTATCTGAACGGGAACTGTCACGACGTCTAAATGCCCGCCTCCCCGCTGAATCACCAGTACGAACCCTCTTCGGTTCTGGAGCAACCGACGACTCAGAAAGACGCTCCTCTACCAATAGGGCTGCGTCTACCACTGCTGCATAGGTGTTGCAATGCTGAATGCTGATGGCTAGGAACAACTGGGTAAGCAGGCCTCGAACAAATCTCTTCACCCTCATCTCCTCAGTCGCTACCAAATACGGAGCATACTAAGACAGCTCGGTAAACAGTACATCGTACTCAGCCACCGTCATCCCCGGAGTCTGGCGTAACGACTCGAATCTACGCGCTCGCACGTCCCTGACGCTCGGTAGAAGGAAACGGGTGATAAACACCGTCACAAACTCAGCCCAAGTCATAAGAGCAAGACCTGCGGCTCTACCCCTCTCCAAGGACCCACACCACTTCTAGGCCAGACCCTCCAGACGGAAGCTCGCGAACTCCACCCATCTCGCGTCGGAGCATCGGAGCGAGCGACAAATCCTGGCCATCCGGTCGATAAACAACCGCAGATCCTCGGCAGCATCTGTGCCAGTGAAAACCGGAGGCCTCAGCCTCATGAACTCTGACAGTGACACGGTGATAACCTCCAGAGCTGTAGCTGCGACTGCCGAAACAGTAGGTACCATCGCGTCCCCCACAACGGGTAGAACAACCGCCTGCCCCTACGCTCGAATGTCCTCAACTAAAGACCCCATCATCTGGCGCAAGTCCTGCATATCAGCCCCAAGCATAGCAATGTGCTCCGGTACAACAGGCGTACCGCCCTGGTCAGTCCTCATCTCAGACGAATCAACTCTGACCTCGGCCCTCGCGGCCGCTCTCTGTGCCCTCGTAGTCATCAGCGGCATGTAGGCTAGAAATTGAAACAAGATTCGATAAGGATACAGAAATCGAATCATAAGAATGTATAAAAATCACGGGAGGAATTTCAATCAATAAGTGCTAAGGTCACTTAGGTGGAGTACAGTATTGTAAGAATGCCGTGGAACATACACACGCTAGGTCACTCTGCTTAAGCTATCTACTCCATCATACCAAAGTCATCCTACACTCCGAAAGGTAAAACCTAGCGCTTTGATACCAATTTTGTCACGGCCCAAAAGTTAGGCCCGTAACCGACACTTAAACTACGAAACGTCAACAGGCGTACGCAACTTAAATAAGCCGAAACCCAGAAATCTAAACCACCCAAAACTGGATAAGCGGAGAAAAACATAGTTTAAAACATTCGGAAAATCTCAAGTAAAATATTTAACTTTAGTTTTCTTTCTTAAAAATTTTGGCAGCACCACCTTTGTAAAAACCAACCCCGAAAACGGGAATAAAAATAAAGCATCCCAAATGGGAGAAAATCACGCCCACCGGCGGAGACAACCAACATAAGCATATATACGACGCCGAAGCGAAGAAATATAAATGAAAACAGCATAAGGAGGTAAAACTTAACAACAAGACCGGCTCCCACAAGCACGGCACCCAAAGTCACCAAAATATATACAACACCGAAACCTCACAACTCGTCTCTAAATCAAATACATAAAGTGGTAGATGGAGAGTACTAGATACAAAAGGTAAATAATGAACATCGTCGGATAACCGCAAAACCCACCTATAGTAAAAGGCCTCACAGCCAAACGTAGCGGTATCCGTAAAAGTAGAAATAATAAGGCGCCCTGCCGCGACTACTCTGAGGGTAAGTCCTGCAAAACACTGTGGCACAACGGGGGTGAGTTGCCAACTCGTGAATAGTAAATAATATCATACTGTAATCGCAAGTATGCACAAACAGCGATAAATCTATCACATGTAATCTGATAGCATAAGTATGGCAATATGAATATGCAACAATCATGTAAAGGTACATCATCAGGGTACTACAACTACATGAAGCAATGCATATCAAAAAAAAATCCTAAGTGTGGGATGATAAAAATAATCTCATGCACAAATCATAAGCAAAAACCCGGTGTAAATCAACAACACCCCAAATCCCAAAATCCTCAGATCGGCACTGTAAATCTCATGTAACCTGAGTGTCAAACATCGACACCCGAAATATCATGAAAACTGGTGCCCAGCATCGACACATAAATACTCGTATCCATACGTTCCTCAAAACCCATGTGTCTGACCTCTACACTTATGTTCCACGTATCGGTTTCCTGATGTCTATATGTTCCTCTAAACTAGGTGCCGTCAAGTCTATAGAGATGTTTGATCACAATCGGGTTAAAACGGAAAATACCGACTATTTTACCCTAAAATGGAAAAATTCTCATAACGATTTCTAAAACGTTACAATATCAATATGCTAATATAGATATGGAACAATCATGAAAGGTATTCCATCAGGTACTACAAATAAATGAAGCAATGCATATCAAATGAATGTTGGGTATGGGATAAAACATATCATCATCAATGAATCATAATTGTGGAAAAACCGGTTTCCATCAACGACACCCCAAATCCTAATACCTCAGACGCCATCACCCTGATCGGCCCTCATATCCTGTAAATCTCATGGAACCTGAGTGCCCAACATCGGCACTCGAAAACATCATAAAATACCCGTGTCCAATATCGACACGTAAATCCACATATCTCGGGCTCCGTCAGTCCGGATCGGCCCACGGGCTCCGTCAGTTCGGATCGGCCCATATCATCTCACAACTCCGGAAGGTATCCTCCAAATAACCGCCAGGTCCAACCAATCACCGGTAGATAGTAGCCCCTCTGCCAGGCTCATCGTCTACTGCACAACATCCCTTTCTTGCCCCGGGGTACCACACCGGGTCCACCATGAACCCGCAAACGGATCATCCAGCTCCTCAAATCGGGTTTCTAACACAAGTCTCAGAACCGAGAAAACTCATGATGGACACACTGAAATATCATATCAAGAGAAACCGGGTTTTCAAAAAAATGCAAACTTTCTTGAAGTAATACCACGATTCTCAAATCCATAAATCACATGAAATCCGTATCTCAATGCGTAAATCCATGAAATATGATATATGCAACATAAAACAGTAATATGAGCATATCAAGGGAAAGCCGCTCTTTTAAATGAATCCAGTTTTTAAATATATCATGCAGTTCCTAATTTCTCCAAAATCAAATCCAACATCATATAAAGGTGTACATGTAGCTATAACAAGTATGGGTGTATACATGTAAGTATGTATGCACGATGTATTTCATATGCGCATTAGAACAAGAATCAATGTGTCAATATCAATAACAATACAATACTGCATATGTGTATAGGTTGTGCGTGTCATGGCAATTACCGACGGTATGGGTGGAGCATACAATTTAGTGCTCGTGAACATGAACCGTCAGTAATGGTGCAGTGTCCACTGGGTACTAAGTCAATGCACAATAAGTAAGGATAGGTAATGATGCTCATGCACAATCAACATATATGAATTTAAACATATGGCTATAATATAATATCTAGCCCTGACACATAATGCCATACGGGAGATTTCCCCATAGATGTTAAATCTACTCACCGATGATCTCAAGCTAGGTAAATCCGACCACTTGCTTTTCTTTCTTCATGGCGTCCGAAGTCCCCGCACTCGCCCTTAAATTACACAAAACATAGCAAGTGCAACTCAGAAATCGATCAATAATTCGTACAAACTACGTTTAAATCGACGCACCGACTCCAACAACTTCTTAAGTGTTCTCTTAGTGGCTAACGAGTGCAGCGACAATCTAAAACAAACCTAAGTGTAGCAAGCTACATGATTGATTCGTCTTTCGATGTGTGTTGAAAAGTGTTTTCACAATCAAAGAATTTATAACCGCAATCAATAACGGTGTCGATGTAGTTCGTTAATGAGTACGGGTCGTCCAATGAGATTCGTGTATTTATTCGTTCTTGCTTTAGTTGAGTCGAAAGAAAATAGTAAAGAAAATTCAAGAAGATAAATCAAGATTTATTAGATGAAAAATTTTCAAGAAAAATCAAGAAAGAGTTTAAGATTTAGTAATCAAGAAAGTATCCAAAATAAATTTTAGTTATCAAGAAAATGAAGAATAGCTTGTAGGATTCGATAGGAATTAGTAGAAATGATGAATACTAAAAATGACTCATCTTATCTATTTATGAATTATAGCTAGAACGATGGCGATGAATGAAAATTAGAGATCTTTTGGAGAAATTAGGGTTTTTCATTCACTATCCCTTGTCTTTTCATTGATCATCATTCAAATCTAATCTTTAGCAAAGAGAATCATAAATCATTTAATCCCAAATTGCAACGAAATTATCAAGAACGGTGATCTCGTTCCAAATTTGGTCATTGACGATTCTTTTTCCTAAAGTTCATAATTCTCATAAGACTTAATATGCATATAGGATTTCATCACCATTTGATCTATTGAATTCCTTCGAATCCTTAACAAGCGGAGATTTCACTCACGCGTCATGAAAATAAAAGAATCAAGAATTAGAAATTTCATAATGCGAAAATGTAAAGAAAGCGAGAATTAACAATTCAATCACCTTTATTAATCAACTTCTAGTTACATATTCCTTCAATCCGAGGTTACAAGAATTGCTCTCGATCGCTCCATTGAAGAGGTAACTATTCTGTCGAATTTCGCTTTGCTTGATCTCCGTGAGACTTGGACCTGTCGAGGATCTCGCGCTCTTGATGATGATCGGCTTCGCGTAAAAGATCTTGAATGTCGTCGCTTGATGTTATTCTCAACGATTCTTGATTTGGATCTTGATTTGGATCTGAATTGGATTTGGTTTTGGTTAGTGTGCTAGAAATCGACTACTATCAACAACCTCATTAATGTAGGCTTAGGTCCCTTTTTATAGCTCTTCACCAATCTTCCACTAGAAGCTAGGTCAATCTTCCCCAAGAAGCTAGGTAGTTGTAGGGAAACTTCTAGAATAAGGTAGTTATCAAGCTTCCTCAAGAAGCTTGGCTGTTGTAGGGAAACTTCTAGAATAAGGTAGTTATCAAGCTTCCTCAAGAAGCTTGGCTGTTGTAGCGAAGTTTCCAGAACAAGTTTGTTACAATGGAGAGCCTTAAACAAGCTAGGAAGTTGGATTGAAGCTTCTGGAAAAGTGTCGTCACCGGAGCCCTCAACTCGGCCGCGGATCCGCGGCGGATCGGCTTGACTCGGCCGCGGTTCCGCGGCCGTTTGGTGTGATTGTGGCTTCAAACTTTTTGTGTATTCTGGTGTTGGTCAATTGGTGTTTAGGTGATATCTGGAATCGTCTTATCTCTTCTGCATCTCTGGCAGATTTTAACTCTTTGATTTCCTGTATTTTGTCGTCGAATTTTCGATTCCGGTATCTGTCCTGAAATAATTTTCTTCACAAAATCTCACTGAAGATTGTTGAGATATACAATATCATGTGTGAAATAATAAACACACAATTTCCTTCCAGAATGTTGATTATAATGTATAGCACGTGGTAATTGATATTTTCCAGACGAACTTATGATACGTGTTATATTTATAACAAACATCCTTAGATGAATAGAAAAGTGTGGAATTTGTTATATTAAAGATTGCAATATTTTCGACTGAACAAATTCCCCTAAACTTGACTTTGAACGTCTCGAGCAAACTTCTTTTATTCAAGAGAAGGAGAAAATATAAAGAAAAAGAAAAACTAACTAGCACACTTTCGTAGGCAACACAATTGCACTGAGCACGTGCAACAAGCCTTCAAACCTCTAGATGTCCCTGGTAGGAGGAGTATTGTCTCCTAAGGGTTTTCAATGGATTGCACCCACAAAATCCCATAATAAAAGAAAGACTGTGAAAGTTACATATAAAAATAAGAATTGTAAAAGAAAGGTTTTGAAAATCAGAGTTTCCAACTACACTAGCTTTTCAGTTGTCATGAGCCCTATCTTAATAGTCGTGAAAAGATATTAGAAATCACATCATCCCTCAATAAAACATCGCCTTTATTCTTCATCCCTACCTTTCTTCCAAACACCGATCATATACCCCTACGTGTGTGTAAAAGACATCCCTACACTCGGAGAATTCAATTCAAGCTATCATACTCTTATCCATCTACCTCAGTACTTTTTAGTCGGTGAATATTATAGATGGAATTGGTCACACATTCTTCATGCGACTGTTAATACTTCTTGAGGTACTAACCGACCGATTACTAAATGTGCTCACATATTAGGCGTAATTAGCAATTTCCTCATCTTGCAACACCTAAGGCTTAGCAGTGACTCCCAAACCAGTTTGTCTAAGACACTAGGTGATGAAGCACCCTCGCTATATTTTTTTATGTTGCCTTGGTGATTACAAAACCAGTGTTCATTTTTCTTCACCATTTTATACTTTTATGCTTCATTTTTATTTTCTTCGTCCTTTGGCTTTTAGACAAGAGCATTTCAAGGTATCCTCTACTATCCCGAGTTTCAAGACATGTGTAAGTGCGTATAGTAGGGTATCAACATTCAGATGTTTGGCCTCGAGAATAGGAACTATTTTTCAGACTTATTCTTATCCTCAGATTAGTGACTTCCTTCATCTTACTAACCCTTGGGACAACGGCTCATAACTACTTATTACTAGTTTCGTTTAAGAAAACATCTAAATTTCTTGGTTTTCTTAAATTCTTCCAATCTTTTAAATGCAATTTTTCACTTTCTAATCTTTTATTATAAAAGAAAATTTTTTGAAATTTTGTGCTTATGCAAAGTGATGCGTAAATAAGCACAAACCTCCCCCAAACCTGTTTACAGCAGTGTCCTCACTGTTGTCTCTTTTAAATCTCAAAAAACCTGTAGGCTTGGGAGGAAAAGTTATTAACGGGGGGTAAGAATAAATGAAAGTGAATATTTCCCCCCAAACTTATTTTTTTTTATGTACAATTTTGCATTTTTTTAACAAATGATTCACCTCCATTCTAAAGATGAGACAATATTACCGAGTCATGGAGGTGAGGTGGAGGAAAATCAGTCATTGTAAAGCGGCTCCTGTAAAAACAGGAGCTCCTCCGTGAGGTCAGTGGAAAAATACGGTTTTAATCTATGCCCATTCACTTTGAAAATTGTACCGTTTTTTTCTATTTTCAACTTCAACTGTCCCGTGCGGATAGACATACCGCACCACAAATGGTCCTTTCCAACGAGATCTTAGCTTACCCGCATGAAGATGGAGACTGGAATCATAAAGAAGGACCTGTTGTCCTGGGGTAAAAGTTTTTCTCAAAATATTTTTATCGTGAAATACCTTAGTCCGATTCTTTACAATCACCGCATTATCATAAGCTTCATCGCGGAGTTCGCTTAGCTCATTTAATTGCATTTTCCGAAGGCTTGATTTAAATCAAAGTTAAGTTCTTTAATGGCCCACATTGCTTTATGTTCAATCTCGACATGAAGGTGGCAAGCATTTCCAAACACTAAACGGTAAGGAGACATACCCAGATCAGTCTTATAAGCGGTACAAAATGCCCAAAGAGCATTCATCAATTTGGTTAACCAATCTTTCCGGTATTTAGAAACTGTCTTCTCCAGAATTTTTTGATTTGCCTATTTGAAATCTCAGCTTGCCCGCTCGTTTGGGGATGATAGGGCATGGAAAGTTTATGGTTGATTGCATATTTTCGCATCAAAGTCCCGAAATACCGATTACAGAAATGTGTCCCGTTGTCGCTAATGATAGCGCGCGGGTGTCCAAATCGCGAAAAGATATTTTCTTTAAGGAACTTAATGACAACCTTGTTGTCATTAGTGCGACATGGAATAGCTTCCACCCATTTTGAGACGTAATCAACCGCTATCAAGATGTACAAATTCCCGAAAGAGTTGGAAAAAGGACCCATAAAATCAATACCCCAAACGTCAAAAATTTCAACAACCAAGATCAGTTGAAGTGGCATCTCATTTCTTTTAGAAATCTGACCCGTGTTTTGACATTATGGACAGGTTTTGCAATGATCATATGCATCTTTAAATAAAGTAGGCCAGTAAAAACCATATTGCAAAACCTTCTCCGCCGTCTTATGTGGACCAAAGTAACCTCCACATGCCTGATCATGACAGAAAGACAAAACACTCTTGAATTCATCATTGGTGACACATCTGCGAATGATTTGGTCAGGACAATACTTAAACAAATAAGGTTCATCCCAGTAAAAATGCTTTACTTGGGATAGAAATCGATAATTGTCTTGTCTAGACCAATTGCTTGGAATAAGTCCCATTGCAAGATAATTCACAATATCCACGAACCAAGGTTCGCCGGATACGGTCAAGAGTTGTTCGTCCAGGAAAGAGTCGTTTATTGGCATGGCCACAGTAGGTGAAGAAGAGATGCGTGAAAGATGTTCGGCTACTACGTTTTCACATCCTTTCTTATCTCGTTTGACAAGATCAAATTCTTGTAATAATAGGATCCAACGTATTAACCTGCCTTTAGCATCCTTCTTCGATAAAAGATGTTTTAGGGCGGAGTGATCAGTGTAAACCACAATCGGTGAGCCAATCAAGTAAGGCCTGAATTTTTCTAATGCAAATACAACTGCCAAGAGTTCTTTCTCGGTAGTTGTATAATTAATTTGGGAATCATTCAAGGTCTTACTTGCATAATAAATCACATGTGGCATCTTATCAATGCACTGCCCTAAGACTGCACCAACAGCAAAATCTGATGCATCACACATAAGCTCAAACGGGTGGTTCCAATCGGAAGATGATAAAACGGGGGCCGTAGTGAGAGATTTTTTAAGCAAGTCAAATGAAGCCTCACAATCAGAATGAAAGTGAAATGTTGTGTCCTTGGCCAAGAGAAGAGTTAAGGGTCTAGCAATTTTGCTAAAATCCTTAATGAATCACCTGTAAAATCCTGCATGATCAAGGAAAGATCGTATATCTTTGACGCATTTGGGATGAGGAAGGTTATGAATGACATCTATCTTAGCTCTGTCGACCTCAATGCCTTTCCGTGAAATGACATGTCCAAGCACAATACCCTCTTAGACCCTGAAATGGCATTTTTCCTAATTCAAGGTTAAGTTCTTATATTTACAACGAGTAAGAACTGTATCAAGATGAGATAGGCATTCATCAAAAGAGTCTCCAAATATCGAGAAATCGTCCATAAAAATCTCTAGAAAATTCTCAACCATGTCCGAGAATATCCCCATCATACACCGCTGAAATGTAGCGGGAGCATTGCATAACCCAAAGGGCATGCGTCTATAAGCAAAAATACTGAAAGGACAAGTAAATGTGGTTTTATCTTGATCCTTTTCGGCAATAGGGACCTAGTTATAGCTAGAGTATCCGTCCATGAAACAATAATATTCATGTCCAGCTAATCGTTCCAACATCTGGTCAATAAAAGGTAGAGGGAAGTGGTCTTTCCTCGTTGCGGCATTGAGTTTTCTGTAATCAATACATACACGCCACCCAGTTTGAGTGCGTGTATGGATCAACTCATTAGCCTCATTAAATATGACCGTGATGCCAGATTTCTTAGGGACTACATGAATAGGACTTACCCATTGGCTATCAGAGATTAGGTAAATGATACCACTGTCAAGGCATTTGACGATTTCTTTCTTTACTGCCTCCTTCATGACGGGATTTTTAACCGTCTTTGTGGTTCTCGGGTTGGCTTGGCTTGGCTTCATCCATCAAATGTATATGATATTCAACAATCAAGGGACTAATCCCTTTGATGTCAGCCATTTTCTAACCAAATGCTTGCCGATTAGATCTCAAAACCATCAAAAGAGCGTTCTCTTGCTCTAAGGCTAGAGAAGTGGATATGATCACAAGCAAAGACTCATTCTCACCTAAATATGCATATTTAAGGTGAGAAGGTAACAATTTGAGATCTAATGTCGGCGGAGAGATAATAGAAGGTGGGGTAAGTGAATGACATTCGGATTCTCGAAGAAATTCATAGCCTGCAAAGGATACAGACTCGGAAAGTGTGCCTGACTTTGGTGATGAGTCAGAAGGTTCAAACTCAGGAGTGGACTCGTCAAAGGTGTCCTCACTATAATGTGCCAGATCAAACAATGATGTGCTAATATCGCCGAGATCATCAAAGAAAAGTTCATCATCCTTGCAGCTTTCGGGAGCTATCTCGTGGACAGAACAGACATCAAGAATATGAGCAGAGGGTTCAGATGGCTGACTTCCAATCTTGTAAATGTTAAGCTCAATTGTCATTTTCCCAAAGGATAGGTTCATGGAACCATTTCGACAATTAATGACAGCATTAGAACTGGCTAGAAAGGGTCGACCAAGAATCACTGGAATTTGGTTCTGTGGGTTTGCTACAAGTTGTGTATCTAAAACAATAAAGTCCACAAGGAATATAAATTCCCCGACTTTCATCAACACATCCTCAAGCTCACCCCGAGGTTTGGTGATGGATCGGTCTTCCATTTGGAGAGTACAATGAGCGAGTTTCAACTCTCCAATCCGTAACTGCTCGTAGACAGAGTATAGAAGCAGGTTAACACTAGAGCCAAGGTCAAGTAGAGTACGGTTGATATTTTTACCCCCAATAGAAATAGAGATTGTAGGACATCCAGAGTTCTTACGTTTCTTTGGTAATTGTGGGGTAAAAGCTGTGCTAACATTATTCGTCATGAATACCTTTTTGGGCACTTGAGTCTTCCTCTTCCTAGTGCACAAGTCCTTAAGGATTTTCGAATAAGCTGGAACTTGTTGTATAGCATCTAGGAGAGGAATATTTATGTTAACATGTTTAAACATTTCCATAATCCTCTCCATTGGTGGACTTGGTTTGTTTCCCCTTAATCAATCTGGATAAGGAGCTTTAGCAATAAGAGCTGGGTCCAACATTGGAGAAGGTCGTGTGGGTAGAACAGATCCCAGAATTGGAGTGGGGATCGTCTTTGGTTGACTAGAAGAAGTGAGCTGAGGGTTCGAGCCTTGGGGAAAACGGAGAATAGGCTCGAAAGAAGATGAACTAGAGTCAGAAGTGGAAGTGGAAGTGGAAGCCGGGGTGTCATTGATTATTTCATCATTATCAATCTGTTCACCGACTTAATTATTCAGCACTCTTCCGGATCTCAACGTTGTAATGGCACTCACATTATAGTGTTGTGAATGCCCGGGATTCGGTAGGGGTTGAGATGGAATTTTCCCTTTCTCTCTAGCACCCATTTCGGCATTTAATCGTGCAATTTGTGCTTCTATCGATTTAATACTCTCACCGTGGGAGGCAGAGTTCTTCTTTATATCATCAATAGAAGACCTTATATCAACCGACACTTTAATGGAATGTTTCATAAACAAATCCAGGGTTCGTTCGAGTGAAGAGGAGTTATAGGTACCGGCCAATTGCAAAGAATTATTATACGGTGCAGAAGTATTGGTCGGATTTGAAAATTTTGTGGTTGAAAGGGGTGCTGACTCAATTGTAGTGGTTGCTATTGTTGTGGAGGGATCCTTTGAAAGTTATTTTTGTTTGGAACCGAATTTTGAGTTTGGTGTTGGTTCCAAGCAAAATTAGGGTGATTCCTCCAACTCTGATTATAAGTGGAAGAATAAGGTCGTTTCTAGGCCGCTGTTGAAAAGCAGTATTAGTATGTTCTTGACCTTAAAATGGAGAATTCAAAGGACATTCTTCCGTCAGATGTGATGGATCGGAACAACATCCACACACGGTTTTAGGGAGTGCGGCTGGGTTTAGGGAGGCTAATAAAAATTTGTGCTCCATAGCATCAAGTTTCTTTTGCATTACTGCCATTTCAGCTTTGACTGCTATGGAAACATCAAGTTGATGGATACCACTCTTAGATGATGGTTGACTAACACTCTCCCATTGTAAAGTTTTTTCAACAAAATCTTCTAAAATTTCCAAGCTTCACCATCGTCTTTAGACATGAAATTGCCTTGACACATGGATTCAAGAATATGCTTTGTTGTTGGATTAATGCCCTCATATATGATTCAACAGAGATCCCATCTATAGATTCCGTGATGAGGACATTGGACTAGCAGATTCTTGAATCGTTCAAAACACTTCCAAAATTATTCATTGGGAAGCTGGATAAATTGATTGATTTCGCTCCTAACACGGGCGGTCTTATGATTGGGATAAAATTTCTTAAGGAATGCTATGACGAATTCATCCCAGTTTGAAATAGAGTGTGTTGCTGTGTTATAAAGCCATTTTTCGGCTAAATCGCACAACGTGAACGGGAGAAGACGTAAACGCATAGCATCCACAGAAAGTTGTGAAGTGCCCATCATATCACATACGTTTTCAAATTTGGTGATAAAAACGTATGCGTCTTCAGACTCGAGACCGTGAAATTTAGGTAAAAGATTGATATAGTGTGGTTTGATTTCGAAGTTATCCCCATTAGCTGGTGAAATGGAAAGACAAGTAGAAAGAGGACCACGTATCGGGTATCATCTCTCTTGGAGAGACATACGCGGTAGATTCTGCGCACCTGCGGGTGGTGGCAAAGTGGTGTTAAAATTTGATGGAGATCCGTCCATCGCGGTGGATGTGGTAGTGGGTGAAGAAAAAGAAAATGTAGAATTACCGACTTCGGAGTCGATAGGAGGAACGCAGATAAGACGGACACTAGAATCCCATGTCCAGCCGAGCAAGCACTAAATGGTTAGCACAAGTGGCAGCGTTTGTGATAATTAGAGAAAGTGGTTTGTTTTTTTTTGTTTGTTTTGAAAAAGATGGATTTTGAAAAATCACAACAAAAATGCACAATCAACCCTAAATCTACGGTCATCTAGGTCAAGTCATTAGACCTCTCCTAGACTTTCAGAAGACAAATCGCAGGATAAATCCTCTACTATCTCCTTATCCCTCCTGTGGCCAGGTAAGTGTCAGGTAAGTGGGAGGTATCCGCTACGTAAGTAGCGGGCCTAATTAAGTGACCACTTTCCTTAGACACGCTTACCTTAAACACCACAAAAGAAATGCGGATAAGAAATAGATTACCCACGACCTTCTTCTGTCCTAATTGAGCGCGACGGTCCTTAGAGTCTTGACTAGATATTTTTTAGTTAATGAGGGTGATGCGGATGCTAGTTTTGTGATTTTTGGGGCTTAGTAAGGGTAATGAAATCCCCACCTAATCTAAATTTGGTCTTTGCCCCTTAATTTCCGTATTAAAATATGCACAAACAACCAATATCAAAACACCCAATAATTTTTTTATTTTTGGCGCAGCGAATTTTTGCAAAGAATCCTGCAGAAAAGTGTTATTGGACAAGATCAGAGAAGAGATAAGAAAGTAGAGAATATACCAGAGAAATATGAAACCCTAACTCGTCAAGAATGCTGCGGATCCGCCGCCAATTCCTGCTTCCTGCCGCGGTTCCGTGGTTTCGTGAACAGTTCTTTGAACAAGTTTTGGTACTAATGCTCATTTTTCTCCTCTGTCCTAGATGAAATGATCTGAATAATTTTCTTCCTGCTGCAGTGATTCTAGATTTCCTTGCAAAATTCACACATTAATCGTTAAGCACACGATGCGATTTTGATTCAATTTTTTTATGGAATAATAATATTTCAACTCAAATAGCAAGAACGAACAAATTACGCACGGATCCCCGGCAACAGCGCCATTTGATTGATTCGTCTTTCGATGTGTGTTGAAAAGTGTTATCACAATCAAAGAATTTATAACCGCAATTAATAACGGTGTCGATGTAGTTCGTTAATGAGTACGGGTCGTCCACTGAGATTCGTGTATTTATTCGTTCTTGGTTTAGTTGAGTCGAAAGAAAATAGTAAAGAAAATTCAAGAAGATGAATCAAGATTTATTAGATGAAATATTTTCAAGAAAAATCAAGAAAGATTTTAAGATTTAGTAATCAAGAAAGTGTCCAAAATCAATTTTAGTTATCAAGAAAATGAAGAATAGCTTGTAGGATTCGATAGGAATTAGTAGCAATGATGAATACTAAAAATGACTCATCTTATCTATTGATGAATTATAGCTAGAACGATGGCGATGAATGAAGATTAGGGATCTTTTGGAGAAACTAGGGTTTCTTATTCACTATCCCTTGTCTTTTCATTAATCACATTCAAATCTAGCCTTAGCAAAGAGAATCATCAATCATTTAATCCCAAATTGCAACGAAATTATCAAGAACGGTGATCTCGTTCCAAATTAGGTCATTGACGATTCTTTTTCCTAAAGTTCATAATTCTCATAAGACTTAAGATGCGTATAGAATTTCATCACCATTTGATCTACCGAATTCCTTCGAATCCTTAACAAGTGGAGATTTCACTCACGCATCATGAAAATAAAAGAATCAAGAATTAGAAATTTCATAATGCGAAAATGTAAAGAAAGCGAGAATTAACAATTGAATCACCTTTATTAATCAACTTCTAATTACACATTCTTTCAATCCGAGGTTACAAGAATTGCTCTCGATCGCTCTCTTGAAGAGGTAACTATTCTGTTGAATTTCGCTTTGCTCGATCTCCATGAGACTGGACCTGTCGAGGATCTCGCGCTCTTGATGATGATCGGCTGCGCGTAAAGGATCTTGAATGTCGTCGCTTGATATTATTCTCAACGATTCTTGATTTGGATCTTGATTTGGAATTGAATTGGATTTGGTTTTGGTTAGTGTGCTAGAAATCGACTACTATCAACAACCTCATTAATGTAGGCTTAGGTCCCTTTTTATAGCTCTTCACCAATCTTCCACTAGAAGTTAGGTCAATCTTCCCCAAGAAGCTAGGTAGTTGTAGGGAAACTTCTAGAATAAGGTAGTTATCAAGCTTCATCAAGAAGCTTGGCTGTTGTAGGGAAGTTTTCAGAATAAGTTTGTTACAATGGAGCGTCTTCAACAAGCTAGGAAGTTAGATTGAAGCTTCTGGAAAAGTGTCGCCACCGGAGCCCTCAACTCGGCCGCGGATCCGTGGCGGATCGGCCTGACTCGGCCGCGGTTCCGCGGCCGTTTGGTGTGATTGTGGCTTCAAACTTTCTATGTATTCTGGTGTTGGCCAATTGGTGTTTAGGTGATATCTGGAATCGTCTTATCTCTTCTGCATCTCTGCCAGATTTTAACTCTTTGATTTCCTATATTTTGTTGACGAATTTTCGATTCCGATATCTGTCCTGAAATAATTATCTGCACAAAATCTCACTGAAGATTGTTGAGATATACAATATCATGCGTGAAATAATAAACACACAATTTCCTTCCAGAATGTTGATTATAATGTATAACACGTGGTAATTGATATTTTCCAGACGAACTTATGATACGTGTTATATTTATAACAAACATCCTTAGATGAATAGAAAAGTGAGGAATTTGTTATGTTAAAGATTGCAATATTTTCGATTGAACACTACAAAAACGACGCGAACCATGTCGGATATTGTAACGCGCGTAGTTGAAACACTAAAAACTAGCAATTTGATCCCAGATTTTACATACTGTCACAACCTAAAAATCTAGCAGTACCCAACACCCTAAAACAACTGCAGACAGCTACCCTAAAAATCTCAACACCCCAGGCTCCCAAAAACCCGAGCTCGTCGGAATTCCATCAAGTGTCGCCGGCCAAAACCGGTCAGGTGGGGTTCGTGCTTCAGGTGAACACTCAGGGCAACTAGTACAACACCACTACATCGCTAGATTTTTCAGTAACAACTCGGGGTCATAGCAGGTTACAGTGACACCAAAATGACACTAAAAACACGATACGTGCACAAAACTATATCTTTATCGTTCTAAACAGCGACTCCCAAGCTACACAACAAATTAACAACCTACTTAACAGTTTAGAGGTCATTACCTATCCACACTTGCTCAAAATCCTAGCTTTCCATGCTCCAACCAAATGATCCTAGTGGCTTGATCTTGACTTATGAAGGGTTTTTGTGGGGTTTAATGAAGATCTCGTTTGGGTTTGTGAGGGTTGGGTTAGGGTTTCAGTTGAGGGATGAGGGAAGAAATAAGGTGAAGAAAATAATGAGAATGAGAGTTGTGAATGAGAGAGTGAGGGAAATGAGAGTGTATGTGTGAATGAGGGGGTGAGAGTAGTATGAGCCATGCCTCCCTCTTCTCTCTCCTCATTTAATGCATGTCATGCTTGCTCATGCCTCATGATGCATCTCAACCCTCTCTCTCTCCCCCTCTCTCAAGTCAACAAATTCAAACCTTATTTATTTTTAAAACTAAACAATTTAAATAAATACATACACTTAATGGAATGGGGTTAAGGTGCCATGGCTACTTAAGCATGGTTAACTCTAGGTTAACATGCACATGTGTGTGCAAGCCCGAAATAAATATCAATAAAATATTAATTAATTTTTATAAAATATTTGAAAACTATTTTGATAAACTTTTTACTAAAAATCCGTATTATCGCTTAATTAACACTAATCGCATTCTAAGGTGTTACATATATTTTATTGTATCTAGTACTCTCCATCCACCACTTTCATGTATATTGACTTAGAAACGAGTTTGTGAGGATCGGTATTCTTTTATTTGTGACTTTGGGTGTCGAGCTCGTTGAGTCGGCTGTTTTATTTATGTTGTGATATTGTTTCACTTCCTTAATGCTTATTCCTTCACTACGGCGTCGTATATATATATTATATAAACTTGTTGTAGTTGTGTTCCGCCTTTTAGCATGAGTTGCTCCCGTTTGGGATCCTTTATAATTATGTTATGCTTGTACCCTTTAGGGGCTAGTTTTTACAAAGGATATGCTGCTGAAATTTTCAAGAAAATTGATTGTTTGTTGTTTTGTACGTGCTTTTTAAAATTTAAGAATACCGCAATCAAGACGGTGTCGCTTGGTAGCGAGCCGGTTGAGTACGGATCGATCCACAGGGAAATGGTGTTCTTTTCTTTAAGTTCTAACGAGTTAAGTCTTATTTTTGGTAGGTTTTGTTTTAAGATCTAAGAATGAGATTAAATTGATTTAAAGTCTTGCCAGGGTTAGGATTAGGTTAGTTTGAAATATGGAATCTTCTCACCGCTAACAATGCCCTAGTTATGAATAAAGGTGTTAGGGTAATAGTCAACAACGGGGATTAGCACGACTAGGAAGAAACTTAGTTTCTTCCTTTTGGTCCTTGTCCGTCCGTTCTTAACTCTTAGCCCTAACCTCCAGTTAATTTAACCACAACCGGTCGAACTAGAGAATCACCACTATCATGTAGGATAAGGTGCCGTAGTGAGCAGTGTGTGGTTAAATTAAAAGGAGTCCGTATTTTAAAAATTAAATGGGCAAAGATAGAAGTGAGAGATTTCTTTCTCTCAAAGCTTCCCTATCCTAACCCTAACAAGTGAGGAATTACTCACTCATTAGGAAGTTAAATATGGAATTCATTTTTTATAATTTTTTTATATTAGAAAACTAAATTGCAGATATCAAAAGAACAGATAAAAATTGCAAGAATTAAATTCAGATAATAAAAGAATGCAAGATAAAGATAAAAATACCTTACTTTATTAATGACCTCTCAACGATTACAAAGAAAATTAAAATTTTAATCTAGAAATTAAAAAAAGGTATCCTAAGAAAGACACCCTAAAAGAGGCACGCCTTCATTTGGCTTTTGGCTTTTCTATTTATAGATAGAAAAAATCCTAGGTTACATTCTGATCCACACTTGAATTTACAAGACTACCCTAAGAAAGCCGGCTCAAAGCACCGACACCCACCGACACATGCACCTACACGTGCATCATACGGCCGCGGAACCGCGGCAAAAAGGCCTATTTGGCCGCGGTTCCGCGGCCAATTGGTAGGATCATAAGTTCAATTTCTCAGGGTTACTTCATGTTGCTTTTAACTGTAGGGTTACTATACACTGCCATAAGGGTCTATGAGGCATCAACCATACCCGATTAAAAAATTAGCCATGCCGAACAACCCAAAGCCGGATCTTTAAACTAGAGTTTATGTGAAAACAAGCATGTTAAACATTTTAACACTAAGTGAGAGGGATTATAACCTTTGTAGATCCGGTCCTTCACTTCTTAAGCTCCGTGTTGAGGTCCCTTCGTTGCGATCATAGTGTTCCGGACTCTCGAGAGGCTCCACGAAGAGAAAGATGCAGTCTTGCTTCCGATCTTCAATAACATAGATGATCTACCTTGAAGTTTCATTAACACAAGCTAACACTCACTAAATGAAGTGAACACCCTCATCTAAATGGCAAGGGTAGATGAGGATGATGAAGTAGGATTTTTGTTCTCATTTGTTTTCTATTTCTCACTCACTTTCATCACAAATATCAAAGCAAGAAAGCTTTGGAAAGGAGGAAGAAGAAGAAGAATGAATAATCAATAATGAATTGTTAAACCTTTTATGATGAATAATGAAAGGATAATGATGAATAATGCAACCATGGTTGCTAAACCTTTGTAGAGAATTAACTAAGGATGAAGGGTTTGGGTTTGGTTAAAGATGGGTCACTTATAAATATCTTAACACAAAACAAAAAAGAAACCTTCTAGAAACTTCTAGAAGTGCTTAACCGAAATCAAACCCTAACCTTGTTTAATCTCCACTAAATATGTTGCATTAGTTATCATATCATGTTATAATAATATATATCACATATATAATATTTATTGTAATAAAATAAAATAATACAATTAACATATATCAATGTATTACCCGAGTGAGAAAAAGAATCTTTTAGTGAGCTAATATTAGTTAATCTAATTTAATATATCATATATATTATTATACATTAAATTATCGAATCAACACTTGATCCGACAATCCGGCTATATCGCATATAACCGACTAATACGATGACCCGGCTATATCACATATACCCGGCCGATATCTCATATTGCGAGAATCCAATACGGTATCACATACCGCATTATCCTCGGTCCCGCACATATCACATATGTGCTCATACTCCGTTTTGCCTGAGTCAAGAAATCTCTGTGTAAGACTCTAAAGAATCGTCAATACACCGGCAGTAGGTGATGATCATATCAAACACCCACAAGCTGCAAGCGGTCAGCTAAACGTAACAGCTACTCAGGTATTGAGCGCTCAGAAGATCAACAAGCAAGCCTATACATTTTTCTGTGAATCCAATCAGTAACACTCCCGTACAGTCCGGTCTCGTCGTCTGATATGTCGCATATCTCGCCTAGGGGTGGCAAACGTCAGACCCCGGTAGCTTGATAAGTCGTGTCGATATGAGGTCTATAACAGTTCGAAAAACTACTGATAACACTTACCAGTAAATCTCAGTAACCCTGGCCAGGGATTTCCAGTTATAGCCAATCGAACACAGCATAACATCAACTCCCTATACCGGGAGAGACGAATCCCCTCCTATCGCTCATTGCCTCCATGTGATCCGGGACTGTACCCAAAAGCCGTCTTTTTGCACGCCCTCTTAGACGTGGTATGATGGAAATCAAAGCACGGTGGGAATCACACAAGACTCTATGACGATCTCGGGTCAACAGACTACTCTGTACCAGTGTCACCGGAGAACTGCCATCTGACGTGAGGTATAACACCATCTGGGAGTTCTCGGCGAGTCCGTCCAGTGTACCCAGACTCTACTGAGCACCCGTACACCATCCTTGATGTCAAACACCGATGGATATGGGATCATCCATCGCCCATCATATGGGTCAAGATGCGTATACGCCAGTCTACTCTGGTGCATCGATGCCCTGTCTCGATGCACCCTCGACTAGGAACAGTTATAGGATGTACTCACCGACTACCGTTGCCCCACTAGTATGATCTCATCATAATCCCAGTATTCGAGTACATATCCTAGGGGCTTTATCAACATGTAGCATAAAGATAATCATAGTACATGTTAAGATAAAGTACAACCAGATAGCATACTATCATGTCGAGCAAGAAAATCCTTCTTATATATGTCCAAGCATCCATTACAATATACATCGTATGTACAGTAATGGACTCTAGGGCATACATATAACTAACAATCTCCCACTTGCACTAGGGCCATCTATTGTGGTATCACATACCCAACAATTAGCTGTGGTTGAAGTATCTCATACTCAACCATCCCATAAAAGTCTCTACTGGGAAAAAGGCCTTTGTGAGTGGATCCGCGCTGTTGTCCTCTGTGTCTACTCTCCTAACCTCGATCTCCCTGGAGATCAACCATCTCCATGATCAGGTGATACTGCCTAAGAATTATATCCGGATTTCTGATAGGACGTGGGTTCCTTGGCATAAGCTACAACTCCATTGTCACATAATGGTAGGAACGAAGTTCATCTCATGAACTTATATATATCCAGACTTCCTCTTTGGTAGCATCCTTGGTAACGATGTATCTTGCCTTTAATCGTCTAGTAAGTCACGGTATCTAGCCTGGAACTCTTCCAACATACCGTCCCTCCACTAAGGGTAAAGACAATACCTGCGACTGACATTCAGTCGTCCTTATTACCCTGGAACCTTTCCAGTGATTCTCCCGAGGATCGATTGATACCATCTCACTACAACTAGTGAGTATCCTAACATCCAATTAGATCTATCTCATAGATCCAAAACCCAGAATTTAGGAGGTATCATCTTGATCCTATACGGAGAATTCTTGTGATAAGAGGAGATTGACCGAGCGTAGCATAGGAAACTCCTTCCCTATCAAGAGTATGTCATCCACGTACTCTACGAGGATCATCACCATACTCTCTACTACCTTTTTGTATATACAAGGTTCATCTACCATTTTGATGAAGTCAAACTCTTTGACTACCACATCAAAACAGATGTTCTAACTCCGCGATACCTGCTTTATCCTATAAAGCAACTTGCACACGTTTTCGCTGCTCCCACTGTCTACGAAGCCCTCTGGCTGTGTACTTATAGACGCTCTCTTCCAAAACATCATTTAGAAAAGCAGTCATGACACCCAACCACCAGATATCGTAGTCATGGTATGTAGCCATGGCAAGTAGGATCTGGATGGACTTAAGCATAGCTTTGAAAGTCTCAACTTTTCCATGTACACCAAGTAATCTTCTCAAGATATACTTGCTCCTGATGGGGATTTAACCCTTTAGATAAAGCAACCAAAGTCCATACTTTGTTGGTGTATAAGGATTCCATCTCAGATCACTAAGCATCCAGCCATTCTTAAAGAGTCCCACTCCTGATGGCCAGCTCGAAACTAGTTGGGTCATCATCTCATGATGCAATCCTCGCTCCCACTGTCATAGAGAAACCGAAGTATCTCTCAGGTGGGTGAAGAACCCTACTAGATCGGCGGAGAGGCTGAGGTTCGTTGGAAACTATTGAATCCTTCTGGTCTACCAAATCATCTGCAGCAGTATGTATAGCTGGAACTACTTCCAGTTTTACAGAGCTGACCTTGCCTCGAGCTTGTCCGGATTTTTCTTTTAGACATAGGCCGAACAACCCCAAATCTTAACAATAAGATATGGGCTCTTCCCTTTCCATATCAAACATGAAGTGGTAGGCAACTGATTTGATTTGAACCCTATTCAATAGGTATGCAGCTTCTCAAGTGCATAACTCCTAAAAGGAAATAGGAAACTCAGTAGTACTCTTCATAGAGCACACCATATCACATAGGGTGCTATTGCTCCGCCCCGATATACCATCGTGCTATGGTGTATACGGAGGAGTAATGCTGAGAGAGAATCACATTCTCCTTTAGAATAGTCCAGTAATTCCGTGCTCAAGTATTCTCCTCCCTGATCTCATCAAAGGACATAATACTTATACCCGTATTTTGGTTCTCTAGTTCTAACTTATATTCTGTGAATATCTCAAAAGCTTCGGACTTGTGTTTCAACAGGAACATATGTCTGAATCTTGAGAGATCATCAGAGAATGTAATGAAGTACAAAGAACCGGTCTTGGCATGTGTAGACAGGGGACCTTCATACATCAGCATGTATCAATCCCAAGAGTTCACTAACTCTTTCTCTGTTTCCAATAAACAGAGCTATGGTCATCTTATCTTTGTGACATGACCGGCAAGTTTCACAAGATGTAAATTCAAACAAATTTAAATATGCATCTTAATGTAACTTCAGCTAGTCGGGTCGCATTGATATGACCTAGTCTACAATACCTCAAGAAGGATTCGTTCATTTCTGAACTCTTCCTCTCGTGTGTGTTCTGTATATTAAGAACTGTAGTTTAATTTAGAACATCAATACTTTTAGATAACGTGTCTGAACCGATCAACTCTTGATATAGGAAATGTTCAAAACATTATCCAACAATACAAAATTATATCATTTTTTACTAATAAAGAGACTGATATGATGTTGTATATCAGGCTCGGTATCTAATAACATTCATTCAGAATCAATGTATTCTGGTAATACAGGGTGATAGTGACCAACAGACTTGGCTGCAACACTTTCACCGTTTCTATCTCATGAAACTTATCGCCCGTTCTCAGTTCTCTACCTGTCTGTAGCCCATGTAACAAATTACATATGTGGAATCCTGATCCGGTATCAAATACCCAGGACGTAAAGGATACTGAGAAACAGTTCTCTGTAATGAACACACCTGAAGATGATGCATCAGCATGCACTTTCTTCGTTTGGGCGGCACGGGAATTCTGGTAATCCCCAAATTCCTGCTCTGTCTTATAACAATTATAAGTTGGAGCGGGACCAACGTTCCCCAGCTCAGTATAACAAGCGGGTTCGGTCAATACATCCGTATTATTATCTTGATTAAAGCGTGACATGGTCGCTACCTGGAGAGAGAGAGAGAAGAAAACACTCAGCGTGCGCTTTTACAAGATTAGATTGGTTATCAATTTATCTAATCAAGATGTCTCCCACTGTTTTAGTCAAATCTTCCTTCAAACCCTAAAAGGATAGACTAGCCGGGATTAATTACACGCTACAAGTTCGCCAATCTTTCAGCCAGGCCAGTGCCGGTACTTTGAGAGAGGTTCCCCGTGCTTTCACACAAACCTAATTAAAGTAAACCTCGTTTTCCCAGGGGCGTAACCCCTTTGACACCTTTCTAGACACCTATTTGATCGGCTAATTGTAATGTGTAAAACTCTCCCAGGAGTAACTCTTACTCGTAGCGGGTATCGGGATCTAACTATCTCATAGAAGGTATGCAATCTCATTGTAAATTTCAACACTTGAAATTCTCGATAATATATTACCCCTAGTACTTATGACCTTAACTAAGGTCAACATATCATAAGCACTAGTCAAGTTCTACCCGTCATTTCATGATTAATCAGACCCACCCTACATGACCCTCAACTATGGTCGACATAATCACATGAATGTCCAACTAATCGCATCATATGCTGTGTAGGAAGACATCACTTAGCTACCGTACACTACGCCTCAACTAAAGTCGACATACGCAGCACGAATACTAAGTACTCTACTTCCTAAAATGACGGAGGGTTACGACAGGTTTTTATGAAAACCTTTTGCGTAATGAACTTGATATTGTTGTAGAATTGAGTGATTTTAAATGGAGTGTATTTTTAGGCTTTTTCTAGTTTCGCTAAAGAGGTCACTCCCGGTGAAGGGATCGTCGGCTCTTTCCTCATCGAATAAGGTGCAGGATATATCATATATACCGCTGTGCAAAGCAAGAACTATAGAAGCAATCAAAAGACAAACCGAGTTTGTAGCATCTGCTAGTTTCACTAAAGAGTTCACTCCCGGTGAAGGGATCTCGGCTCTTTTCTTATCGAATAAGGTGCTGGATGTTCTACAAGGAACACCGCTATGCAAAATAAGAACTAGAGCTACCAGTTTTTAAACAAGTTTCTACAACATCTTAGATTTCTTTTATTTCATTAATCTCATTAATGAAGTCCCATTTTTAATATGCTTCACAAGCATCACATTTGAAACGAAATCTGCAATATAACATATATCTCATATATATAATATAAACATTCGTCTCAGGCAGTAATATGATCTCAACACAGAACATTACAGCAGGAGAACATATATGAAATATTGGATATACTAGGACGTCCTTGTTTTAATACGAGCCTGTATAAAACACGGATTCCACGGTCGCGATGAATAGCCAAACCCACTTCCCTAGACCCTTACGAGAGCGGCAAGCAACACTGCCAATTCTAGGGTTAGGAGACCCGGTCTTGACTCCTCGAGATGGTCTCCCACTGGACCCCAGAACCCGGTTACTTGTGCTCCCCGCCTTGGGTCTACCTAATGCGGAAAAGTAAATAATATACAATGGTGACATCATCCTCAGCCCGGAAGTGCCCCAATAAAAGAATATTACATACAAATGAATTTTACATGAATGAAAATAAAAACGATCATCTCACATAAAACCCCCGGCTATTCAAACACGACGATCCAATATAACATATCACAGCAACACATAACATCACATGGCATCAACGTAAGTAAGTATGCATACACCGATTGTCGTCGATGTATAGCAACGAAAACCGGCGATACAACTACATACTACACTTACGGTCACAGAAAAGAAAGTGTAAAACTACAACAGTTGGAATCCGCAACCTCTTTAGATATCACATGCCTAACCAAATGAATTCCTTAGACATCGCATGCCTAACAATTATAAACCCCGCATTTTAGTCTCTTTATCGAAAACACTTTTCAATATCTAGTCGGGCAATTCAACAAGATTCCCGACATCCAGATCGAATGCTCGTCGCAAAGTTCAGTAGACGGCCGCACCCCCGATGCCGTCGACGAAGTGCACTAAGGCGAAACACCGCTGCCACGAGCACCCGAACGGATAGTTTTGGCGACGGGGTTCTCCTACAGTCACTTGGTCGGGGCTATGGGGCGTGGTTGTCTATTAAGTTTACCCGGCGAGTATCCGCGTACGCTACGTGATTGCGACAGACTTTTGATCACATCAAAATTCCGAGGCAACCGATCATCTGAGACTGAACTGCTAGATTTATAACATTCAAATTAGTTATCTCATAACTACTTGTGGATTCCAAATATTGTATCACATTCCAGATAAATAGACAATGTTAAACTTTCCGATCGAATCATCAAACATCCAAGTTTTCCCGAATAGTTCTCAACACTTGAAATTAGTTTTAAAACATCCATCACGTGCTACAGTACCAATGGTCCAGCCGTAGAAGGGTCAAGCCAACGCCTCACATGTGGCACGCCGTACTGCCACAAACCCTAAGGTTCAGAGGCAGTTCAAAACGGTCACATAATCGAGTTAAGGTTTGTTGTCTTCTAGAGGGTCCACCGCGTTACTTGCTCGACTTAGAACGTTCCTAAATTACGAAAAAATCCAACGCTTGGAAATTTTCCGGCAGGGGAAAAAGTGAGTTATTGATATCCGTTCGAACTTTTTAACACGTTCTAAAAATTACCCGGACAAAACTAAATGAAGTTAAATTATCCGATCGAATCAATGAGTCCCCAATACAACCCTAGAAAACTCAACACTTGAGTGGAATAAACAAATCCCCAGAAAAAAATGACAAGAAAGGACCTAAGAATAAATATATGAATTTCCAGGGACTAATTCAAAATTTTGGTCGCGGAACCTCGGCCAAACAAAGGGTTTGGCGGAGGTTACGCGGCCAAATGAGCGAATTAGTGGGCCGTACTTCACAGTAATTCTTAGTTTTTCCTGCTTGTTTTTCTGAGCATTTTTAATTCATAAAAAATCACATTTTTGAAAATTGTCCAGAGAAGGGTTCGTATCGGGGTATCCGGGTTCGATCGGACATTAAACTTCGCTCAGACTTCGCCTAAAGCTCTAGCTTGGCTTTGATACCACTGTAGGCTTACTATGCACTGCCATAAGGGTCTACGAGGCATCAACCATGCCCGATTAAAAAATTAGCCGTGCCGAACAAACCAAAGCCGGATCTTTAAACTAGAGTTTATGCGAAAACAAGCATGTTAAACACTTTAACACTAAGTGAGAGGGATTACAACCTTTGTAGATCCGGTCCTTCACTTATTAAGCTCCGTGTTGAGGTCCCTTCGCTGCGATCATAGTGTTCCGGACTCTCGAGAGGCTCCACGAAGAAAAAGATGCAGTCTTGCTTCCGATCTTCGATAACATAGATGATCTATCTTGAAGTTTCATTAACACAAGCTAACACTCACTAAATGAAGTGAACACCCTCATCTAAATGGCAAGGGTAGATGAGGATGATGAAGTAGCATTTTTGCTCTCATTTGTTTTCTATTTCTCACTCACTTTCATCACAAATATCAAAGCAAGAAAGCTTTGCAAAGGAGGAAGAAGAAGAAGAATGAATGAATAATCAATAATGAATTGTTAAATCTTTTGTGATGAATAATGAAAGAATAATGATGAATAATGCAACCATGGTTGCTAAACCTTTGTAGAGAATTAACCAAGGGTGAAGGGTTTGGATTAGGTTAAAGATGAGTCACTTATAAATATCTTAACACAAAACAAAAAAGAAACCTTCTAGAAACTTCTAGAAGTTCTTAACCCAAATCAAACCCTAACCTTGCTTAATCTCCACTAAATATGTTGCATTAGTTATCATATCATGTTACAATATTATATATCACATATATAATATTTATTGTAACAAAATAAAATAATACAATTAACATATATCACATATATATCAATGTATTACCCGAGTGAGAAAAAGAATCTTTTAGTGAGCTAATATTAATTAATGTAATTTAATATTTCATATATATTATTATACATCAAATTATCGAATCAACACTTGATCCGACAATCCGGCTATATCGCATATAACCGACTAATACGATGACCCGGCTATATCACATATACCCGGCCGATATCTCATATCGCGAGAATCCAATACGGTATCACATACCGCATTATCCTCGGTCCCGCACATATCACATATGTGCTCTACTCCGTTTTGCCTGAGTCAAGAAATCTCTATGTAGGACTCTAAAGAATCGTCAATACACCGGCAGTAGGTGATGATCATATCAAACACCCACAAGCTGCAAGTGATCAGCTAAACATAACAGCTACCCAGGTATTGAGCGCTCAGAAGATCAACAAGCAAGCCTGTACATTTTCCTGTGAATCCAATCAGTAACACTCCCGTACAGTCCGGTCTCATCGTCTGATATGTCGCATATCTCGCCTAGGAGTGGCAAACGTCAGACCCCAGTAGCTTGATAAGTCGTGTCGATATGAGGTCTATAACAGTTCGAGAAACTACTGATAATACTTACCAGTAAATCTCAGCAACCCTGACCAGGGATTTCCAGTTATAGCCAATCGAACACAGCACAACATCAACTCCCTATACCGGGAGAGACGAATCCCCTCCTATCGCTCATTGCCTCCATGTGATTCGGGACTGTACCCAAAAACCACCTTTTTGTACGCCCTCTTGGACGTGGTATGATGGAAATCAAAGTACAATGGCAATCACACAAGTCTCTATGACAATCTCGAGTCAACAGACTACTATGTACCAGTGTAACCGGAGAACTGCCATCTGACGTGAGGTATAATACCATCTGGGAGTTCTCGGCGAGTCCGTCCAGTGTACCTAGTCTCTACTGAGCACCCGTACACCATCCTTGATGTCAAACACCGACGGATATGGGATCATCCATCGCCCATCATATGGGTCAAGATGCGTATACGCTAGTCTACTCTGGTGCATCGATGCCCTGTCTCGATACACCCTCGACTAGGAACAGTTATAGGATGTACTCACCGACTACCGTGGCCCCACTAGTATGATCTCATCATAGTCCCAGTAGTCGAGTACATATCCTAAGGGCTTTATCAACATGTAGCATAGAGACAATCAGAATACATGTTAAGATAAAATACAACCAGATAGCATACTATCATGTCGAGCAAGAAAGTCCTCCCTATATATGTCCAAGCATCCATTACAATATACATCGTATGTACAGTAATGGCCTCTAGGGTATACATATAACTAAAATTAACCTCTGTTTTCTTCACATGGTTCCTCAGAATCTCTTCCATTTTCTTCCAGATTTCCAACAGTGCAGAATGATGTGGACTTTTGCCTTGAGTTTTGCTTTGAAGTCTTGAATCTTGTACTGCCCTTGTGCTTTGTGCATTGAACTGTCTAATATTTTTCATTTGTTCCTTGAACTGGTAGGCGGCATCATACGGATTCATCTATTGTTGGTCGTAGTCTCACATTTGTAGCGACTTTTCATGAGTTTCACTGTAACGATCTGAGAACCTGTAATCTGTAACTATTTAGCAGACATGGATCAAAAGCACCTATTTATATGTAATATGATTAAGAATGGGTGATATAATAATGCAAAATTCTGATATGAACAAATACCCCCAAACTTATCTTTTGCTCCTCCCGCGCAAAGCCAATTTTATTCTCGAAAAAACCTAACCTCACTTTCGCGGAGAATGCGATTGCACTGAGCTCGTGCAACAAGCCGTTAAACCTCTAGGTGTCCTTAATAGGAGGAGTGTTGTCTCCTGAGGGTTTTTAGCTGATACTACCTACAAAATCCGATCAATTTGGCATGTTGACTATCATTCTTCAATTTAGTATTCTAGCAAGAAATTCTATTATCTTCAACTTAGAAGTCATCAACCCGTATTTTTCACACATCCTTTTCATTTAACCTAAGATCGTATATGTTTTGCAAATTTATTAAGCTTTCAGCATCTTTTGAATTTTCCTTGTAAGGTTCAATCTTAACTCAGGAATTTTTATCATCTTTATTGAAGATATAAGGCCTACTTTCATTCCTATCTCTTATCCAAACCCCAATTATATACCCCTACGTGTGTGTAATTATCACCCCTATACTTGGAAATTCAATTCAAGCTATCATACTCTTGTCCATCGTCCAAAGTACTTTTTAGTTGGTGATAAAAATTACTCACACATTTTTCATGCGAACGTTAATATTTCTTAAGGTACTAAACGACCGATTACAAAATGTGCTTGCGCATTTAGGCGTAATTTCTCGTCTTGTAATACCTAAGCCTTAGCAGTGACTCCCAAACCGGTTGGTCTAAGGCACTAGGTGATAAAGCATCCTCGCTATATTTTTTTATTTATACTGCCTTAAGCAATTACAAAACCAGTGTTCATTTTTTTATGTCTCTTTATTCACTATTTATACTTTTATTTTATTTTCCTTTATACTAAAGTTTTTAGACAAGAGCATTTCAAGGTATCCTCTACTATCCCAAGTTTCAAGGTGCGTGTGCAAGTTGTAGGGTATATATTTTCAGAATTTAGACTTAAGGTTCAGAATTATTTTTCAATTTACACTTCAAATAAAAATTTCAATACTCTTCCCTTATTTTGACTTAGCCCAAGAACAGAACTCAAAATTTGCCTATTTCTAAATAAACTATACGGTCGTATATTTTCTACAGTTAAATTTTAAGAAAGGTTATTTTTAGGGTTTTTAATTTACTAAGTTTAGGATCTAGTTTTTCCTAACTAGTCATCCGTCATGTTGAACTTGAGTCAAATATGGCCAGAATTGAACTTTTCAATTTTTATAATTCTTAAAGCTTTTCAATTTTTATGGTTTTTTTATATAAGTATGCAAATGCAAAATATACAAATGAATACGAAGGAAGAAAGCTTACCGAGCACACCCCCAAACTTAAACTTGACAGTGCCCTCACTGTCAGGCTACACCAAGAGGGTCAAAATTGTCGGCACTCCCCTGTTTTTTTATTAACAGAAAAGAAAACAAAATATATATACACATGATTGTTATGAGATTCAGTGCGTTTTCGCTTTTAAAAGATGAATTAAAGAATATTAACCGCAATCAAGAACGGCGTCGCTTGGTAACTAGCCGGTTGAGTACCGGTCGGTCCATAGGGATTTTGTGTATTTTCTATTTGTTCTAACGAGTTAATTCCAATTGTGGTAGAATTGATTATCACTAAAAACTGAAATGAGTTTGATTAGGATTAAAATCTTTCTAGGGTTAGGTTTTGGTTAAGTTTGGAAATTCAATATTTCTCACCGCTTTCTATGCCCTAATTAAGATCTATTTAGGTGTTAAGGTAATAATTAACAAAGAGGATTAGCACGATCGGGAAGAAACTAGGTTTCTTTTTCTAGGTCCTTGTCCGTCCTTTCTTAATTCTTACCCTAACCTCCATGGAAAACATACACAACCGGTATTTTAAACTATGGTATCACCGCTACCTCTTGGGATAGGGTGCCGTAGTGAGCGGTGTGTGTATGTATGCATGGAGTCCTATAAAAAAATGTATGACGGGCAAGAAAGGGGTGAGAGATTTTCATCTCTCAAACCTTCCCTATTCCTAACCCTAACAAGTAAGGAACTACTCACTCATTAGGGAATTAATAAAAAGAGACATTTTTTGTTTGTTTTTAATAACCTAATTATCTAAACTACGGCAAATAATTAAAATTTATAATTAGGGCAGATAAATAAAATTTATACTAGGGCAGAAAAGAAAATTAACTAGGACATTGAAAAGAAGGACTTACTTTATTTGATGCACTCTTCAAACATTTACAACGAATAAAAATTCTAAAATAGATGAATAAAAAGAGTCATAAGAAGAGGCATAAGAAGAGGCATGCTCCACAAAGAGCTTTAGGGTTCCTATTTATAGATTATAGAAACCTTAGGGTTTACATCCGATCCCTATCTACATTTACAAAACTACCCAAGCCTGATCAACGCACCGCCGCCGCCGTCAAAAAATGCACCGACACGTGCTTATCATGGCCGCGGAACCGCGGCCAAAAGCCCTTTTTGGCCGCGGATCCGCGGCCATCTTGGAGGCTCTTGGGCTTCTGTTTCTCTGGTAATTTTCATGTTGCTTTATAATTGACTTTTCTTCCCTTGATTCTTCAGAATGTCTTCTAGTTTCTTCTATATTTCCACAGTGCAGAATGTTGTGGACTTTTACCGTTTGCTTCGTGTTGAAGTCTTGAATCTTGCGCTGCGTTTGTACTTTGTGAAATTGTTTATTAATCTTCATTTGTCCCTCAAACTGTAGGCATGATCAAGATTCTTCTATTTGTTGGTCGTAGTCTCACTTTTGTATCGTCTTTTCATCATTTTCACTGTTTTGTTCCGAGAACTTGTAACCTGAAACTATGTAGCAGACATGAATCAAAAGCACATGTTTATTTATAAAATGAATAAGAATGGGGAATATAATAATGCAAAATTATGAGATGAACAAATACCCCAAAACTTATCTTTTGCTCGTCCTCGAGCAAAACTAATTTATTCTCGAAAAAGTCCTAACCTCACTTTCGCAGGGAAACGCGATTGCACTGAGCTCGTGCAACAAGCCGTTAAACCTCTAGGTGTCCCTAGTAGGAGGAGTGTTGTCTCCTGAGGGTTTTCAGCGGATACTACCCACAAAATCCTATCAATTTGGCCTATTGACTTTTATTCTTCAATTCGGTTTTCTAGCAAGAAATTCTATTATCCTCAACTCAGAAATTATCAACCCATATTTTTCACGCATCCTTATCATTTAACTTAAGATTGTATATGTTCTGTAAATTTACTTAGCTTTTAGCATCTTTTGAGTTTTCCTTCTAGGTTCCATCTCAACTTAGGAATTTTTATCATCTCTACTAAAGATATAAGTCCTATATTTCATTCATATCTCTCATCTAAACCCCAATCATATACCCCTACGTGTGTGTATGTATCACCCCTACACTTGGAAATTCAATTCAAGCTCTAATACTCTTGTCCATCATCCAAAGTACTTTTAGTTAATGAATTTTTAGATGAAATCGCTCACACATTCTTCATACGACCGTTAATACTTCTTGAGGTAGTAACGACCGATTACAAAATGTGTTTACACATTAAGACGTAATTCCTCGTTTTGTAATACCTAAGGTTTTAGCAGTGACTCCCAAACCAGTTGGTCTAAGGCACTAGGTGATAAAGCACCCTCGCTAAATATTTTTTTATTTTACGCAGTCTTAAGTGATTACAAAACCAGTGTTCATTTTTTTTTATATCTCTTTATTCACACTTTTTATTTTTATTTTATTTTCCTTCATACTAAGGACTTTAGACAAGAGCATTTCAAGGTCTCCTCTACTATTCCAAGTTTCAAGGTTCGTGTTTGTGCAATTTGTAGGGTATATATTTTCAGAATTTAGACTTAAGCTTAGGAATTATTTTTCAAACTTATACTTTAATAAAAATATCAATACTCTTCCCTTATTTTGACTTAGCCCAAGAAGTGAACTCAAAATTTGCCTATTTCTAAGTAAACTACAAAGACATATATTTTCTACCGTTAAATTTTGAGAAAGGTTATTTTTAGGGTTTTTAATTTACTAAGTCTAGGATCTAGTTTTTCCTAGCTAGTTAACCGTCTTGTCAAACTCAAGTCAATTATGGCCAAAATTGAATTTTTCAATTCTTATAATTTTTAAAAATTTTCAATTTTTATGGGTTTTAAAATAAGTATGCAAATGCAAAAATATACATATGAATGCGAAGAAAGAAGGCTTACCGAGCATACCCCCAAACTTAAACTTGACAGTGTCCTCACTGTCAGTCTACACCAAGAGGGTCAAAATTGTCGGTACTCACCTGTTTATTTATTTATTTTTTATTTATTAAATCTGGAAATTTTCAAAAATACCAAAAAAATTTTATTTTCAAATTTTTATTTTTTTATGTTGTTTTGCATTTATAAAATTACAAATGATACATACCCCCAAACTTGTTTGAAACAATGTTTTGGATAGATGATCGAAAATTTGGGGGTAAATAGAGGAAGATCAGTCAGTATAAATCGGCTCCTGCAAAAACAGGAGCTCCTCCGACGGGTCAGCAGTGAGGAACGGTTTGAGTCGATGTCCGTTTACTTTAAACAGTGTACCGTCCTCCGGGTTTTCTAGGTCTACCGCACCGTACGGATATACGGTGCGTACCAAAAACGGCCCTTTCCATCTAGATTTGAGCTTACCGGGATGGAAGTGTAACCGAGTATCATAAAGCAAAACCTGTTGACCAGATTTGAAAGTTTTTCGCATAAGGCGTTTATCATGGAACACCTTCGTTCGGTTTTTAACAATCACCGTGTTCTCATAGGCCTCATCCTGCAGCTCATCTAATTCATTCAATTGCAGCTTTCTATTGCTGCCCACATCTCCCATGAAAATGCCTTGTGCTCAATTTCAACAGGAAGGTGGAAAGCCTTCCCATAAACAAGCCGGTATGGAGACATTCCAAGATCGGTCTTGTAAGCAGTACAGAATGCCCATAGTGCATCAATTAGTTTTTCTGACCAATTTTTACGGTTTTTGGAAACCGTTTTCTCCAAAATTGTTTAATCTACCGATTCGAAATCTCGGCTTGCCCATAAGTTTGGGGATGATATGGTGTTGACAATTTGTGAGTAATGGAATATTTGCGCATTAAGGACTCAAAAGTCCTATTACAGAAGTGAGATCCATTATCACTTATAATCGCGCGAGGATGCCCAAACCGAGAAAAGATGTTTTCTTTAAGAAATCTAACAATAACCTTGTTGTCATTTGTTCGGCTGGGCACAGCCTCGACCCATTTTGACACATAGTCAACAGCCAATAGAATATACATATTCCCAAAAGAATTGGGAAATGGTCCCATGAAGTCTATTCCCCAAACATCAAAAATATCAACAACCAAAATTGGTTGGAGCGACATTTCATTTCTCCGCGATATCTGGCCTAAGTGTTGGCACCGGGAGCATGTCTTGCAGTATTCGTATGCATGTTTAAAAAGTCGTGGCCAGTAGAAGCCACACTGCAAGATTTTTTCTGCTGTCTTCTTGGGGCCAAAATGCCCGCCACACGCTTAATCGTGGCAAAAAGACAGCACACTCTTAAACTCGTTTTCGGGGACACACCGACGAATGATTTGGTCGGAACAGTATTTAAAGAGATACGGTTCATCCCAGTAAAAATGTTTTACTTGGGATAGGAATCGGAGTTTGTCCTATTTTGACCAATCTTTAGGTATTAGTCCGGTGGCCAAATAGTTTACTATATCAGCGAACCAAGGTTCGCATGACACGGTTAAGAGCTGCTCATCGGAAAAAACATCTTTAATAGGAATTTCGAGTGTAGGTTAAGAAGGAAGACGTGAAAGGTGGTCGGCTACTACATTTTCACATCCTCTCTTGTCTCGTATGACAAGATCAAACTCTTGTAGCAAGAGAATCCAATGTATTAACCTAGATTTAGCATCCTTCTTCGCGAAAAGATGGCGAAGAGCTGAGTGGTCCGTGTAAACAATCACTGGAGAGCCGATTAAATAAGGCCTGAATTTTTCAAGTGCAAACACAACGGCTAAAAATTCTTTTTCTGTTGTTGTGTAATTCAATTGGGCCTCATTTAATGTTCGGCTAGCGTAATAAATTACGTGCGGTATCTTATTTATGTGCTGTCCAAGGACAGCACCAATGGCAAAATCAGATGCATCCAACATAATTTCAAATGGATGCGTCCAGTCGGGAGATAAAAGAATGGGCGCAGAAATAAGTGAGTGTTTCAATGACTCGAACGCTTTCATGCAGGTTGAGTCAAAATCAAAAGTGGTGTCCTTGGCCAATAAAAGAGTCAAGGGTCTAGCTATCTTGCTAAAATCCTTGATGAACCGTCTATAAAAACCGGCATGGCCAAGGAAGGCTCGGATGTCTTTGACGCATTTAGGAGGAGGAAGATTGGAAATGACTTCAATCTTGGCTTTATCAACCTCAATGCCATTTTGCGAGATGACATGTCCTAAGACAATACCCTCTCGTACCATAAAGTGGCACTTCTCCTAATTTAAAGTGAGGTTCTTATCCCTACAGCGGGTAAGAATTCCGTCTAAGTGTAGCAAACAATATCGAAGGATTCGCCGAAAATGGAGAAATCATCCACAAAAATCTCCAAAAATTTCTCCACCGTGTCTGAAAAGATCCCCATCATATACCGCTGGAAAGTAGCGGGTGCATTGCATAACCCAAAGGGCATGCGACGGTAAGAAAATGTACCGAAAGGACAAGTAAATATGGTCTTGTCTTGATCCTTTTCGGCGATGGGAACTTGATTATAGCCAGAATAGCCATCTAAAAAGCAATAAAATTCGTGCTCAGCCAATCGTTCTAGCATTTGGTCAATAAAAGGTAACGGAAAATGGTCTTTCCGTGTTGCGGCGTTCAGTTTTCTATAGTCGATGCAAACTCGCCACCCAGTTTGGGTGCGAGTAGGTATTAACTCATTCGCCTCATTGGTTATGACCGTTATGCCCGATTTCTGTGGGACAACATGAATGGGGCTAACCCACTGGCTATCCGAGATAGGGTAAATGATACCACTATCAAGACATTTGACAATCTCCTTTTTGACAGCCTCCTTCATTAAGGGGTTGAGGCGTCTTTGTGGATCCCTTACTGGCTTGGCATCATCCATCATATGTATATGATGTTCAACTATGAGGGGACTAATCCCCTTGATGTCCGCCATAGTCCAGCCAAAAGCTTGCCGATTATTTTGTAAGACCATTAAAAGGGCTTTCTCTTACTCGAGGGCTAGAGATGCCGATATGATAACAGGAAGGGTCTCATTCTCACCTAGGTAAGCGTATTTAAGGTGAGATGGCAAAAGCTTGAGTTCGAGTTTCGGAGGTGAAACAATTGAAGGTAAAATTGGGGAAACTGTCTCGAACTCGAAGGATTCCAACAATGGTTCAAAGCGAGTGTAAGCAACTGAGTCAGATAGTTCAACTAACTCATCCGAAAAATCAAAGGACTCAAACTCGGGTGGTGAGTCTTCAAAATCGTCCAAAAAAATGAAACACTCATAATCGTTATCCGGCTTGAAAGCTGTGTCAGATTCTAGGAGGAACGCACTAGAGGCGTCAAAACTGCTGTGATCGAACAGAAATTTTTCGAGCTCATGGTTTTCCTGCGTGATCTCGTTGATCGAGCAAACATCAAGTACACTAGAATTAGGCTCAGAGGGCTGATTCCCCAACTTAAAAATATTAAGTTCAATTGTCATATTTTCAAAAGATAGGTTCATTGAACCATTTCGACAATTGATCACCGCAATAGAAGTTGCAAGGAATGGTCGACCGAGTATCACCGGAATTTGACTCCGGGGGTTAGCTACAGGTTGTGTATCCATAACAATGAAATCAACAGGGAAAATGAAGTCCCCTACTTTAATTAACACATCCTCTAACTCACCCCTAGGATGGGTGATGGATCGGTCGGCCATTTGGAGAGTACAATGAGTGGGTTTAAGCTCTCCAACGCCTAATTGTTCATATACTGAATAGGGTAGAAAATTAACACTAGCACCAAGATCTAAAAGTGCTCTATTGATGTTCTTATCCCCAATTGTTATTGAAATTGTAGGACAGCCGGGGTCCTTATGTTTTTGAGGTAAAGGTTGGATAAGAGCATCACTTACAGCACTAGCCACGAAAACTTTCTTCGGTACTTGTGACTTCCACTTCTTGGTGCATAAGTCCTTTAAGATTTTAGCGTAAGAAGGGACTTGTTGGATTGCATCCAAGAGAGATATGTTAATGCTAACCTGTTTGAATAACTCCACAATCTTCTCCATTTATGAAGTTGGTTTATTGGATCTCAATCTGTTTGGAAATGGACCATTTTGAAAATTTGTTGAGTCCAATATTTGTGGAGTAGATTGCGGAGTTGGAACGGATCCCAGTGTTGGTGTGTTCGTGAAGTGAGATGTGGTTCCATTCGAATTAGAAAAAGTAGAGCCTTATGAAGAATGATGAATAGGCTCTAAAGAAGATGAAGATGAAGAAGAAGAAGAAGCACCGGCAGGGGTGTCATCACTAATACCTACATTATTATGCAACACTCTTCCAGATCTCAACGCGGTCACAGCATTTACATTATGATTTTGTTGTTCATAAGCAACATGTGCATTGTGTGTGTGACCGGGATTTGGTAATGGTTGAGACGGAAGCTTTCCCTTTTCTCGCTCGCTCAACGCAGCATTTAGTTGTGCAATTTGGGCCTCAATTGATTTGATGCTTTGATCATGTGAAGCACTGTTTTGCACCAAAGATTGAATGGATGTCTCCAACCTTGCTGCGGATTATGTAGATTGTTTTAAAAACGCATCTAGAGATCGTTCTAGCGAAGAAACCTTATCGTTATTCGGTTGAACAAAATTGTTTTGAGGATAAAAGTTATTGGGTACAAAATTGTTCATTTGGTTTGGGTAAGGTTGGGGTTGGAAAGGTTGCTGATATTGACTTTGTTGAGGTGCTTGTTGTTGTGGAAGAGGAGGCCTTTGAAAGTTGCTGTTGCCTTGGAATTGTTGTTGATTTTGATTCCAATCAAAATTTGGGTGGCTCCTCCAACCAGGATTATAAGTCGAAGAGTATGGATCATTTCTTTGTCTTTGCTGAAAGGCAGCATTGACATAATCTTGTCCTTTAACAAGTGGGTTGTAAGGACACTCTTCTGTAAGATGGGACGGATCCGAACAACAAGCGCAAACTGTGCGTGGGGGTAAAGCAGGGGCAGGAGAAGGCGATGAGAATTTGCTCTCAATTTCTTCTAGCTTTTTCGTAAGTGTGGCCATTTCGGCCTTCATTGCAATCGACATATCTAGTTGATGTATGCCTGCCCTAGACTGACCTGATGAAGTAGATGATGTGGTCTTAGTGCTTTCCCACTGAAGTGTTTGTTCAGCAAGATCGTCGAGAAACTGCCAAGCTTCCTCGGTTGATTTTGCAAGAAAGTGACCTTGACAAATGGTTTCCAACAACTGCTTAGTTGCTGGGTTCAAGCCTTCGTATAAAGTTTGGCAAAGTTGCCAATTCTCGATACCGTGGTGAGGGCATTGAACAAGTAGGTCTTTAAATCTTTCAAAACACTTCCAAAAAGATTCGGAAAGAAGCTGGGAAAATTGAATAATTTAGTTGCGAATTCTCACGGTCTTGTGGTGTAGGTAAAACTTTTTAAGAAAAGCCTTAACAAACTCTTCCCAATTTTTAATCGAGTGTGATGCTGTGCTATATAACCATTTCTCGCCTAGGTCACATAAAGTGAGTGGAATGACACGTAGCCTTATAGCATCATCAGAAAGTTGTGTGGTTTTCATCATTGCGCAAACATTCTGGAATTTGTTTATGAAGATATAGGCATCTTCGGATTCCAGCCCGCGAAATTTGGACAACATGTTGATGAAGTGGGGTTTAATCTCAAAGTTATCCCCATTAGCCGGTGGAAGTGAAAGACAAGTGGGAAGTGCGGTGCGGATACGGTAGAAAAGATCCTGGAGCGCGATTCGTTAGGGCGCGTCGACGGGAGGGTGTTGTGGGTTATTCGCACCTAGTGGAGGTGGAATCAGTCCTGTGGGTAAGGGGTTGTTAGGATTGAATCCCGACATCTCCTTAGAAGACGAAGAATATGATGATGAAGGTAAAGAAGTGGAGGGAATTTCGACTTCGGAGTCAAAAGCGTCGTCAGTCGGCACTAACGAGACACGGACTAAACGGGCACTAGTGTCCCTAGTCCAACCGGACATACACTAAAGAGGTGTAGTGTTGTCAAAAGGTGAAAACAAAAGGTGGGGGTAAGAAAACGTCGATGGAAGGATGTGGGTGCAAGTGGGGTGCAATGGATTTCTTAGCGACAAGTGGCAAATTTTTGTAATTTTTTTTTTGCGTTTTTTTTATAATGAGCTTTTTGCGAAAAGATTTTTAATAAGAAGCTTAGACACACGTTCAATCAATCACAATATGCACAATCAAGCCTAGATCTAGGGTCACCTAGGTCAACTAGACTGCTCCTAACTGTTCCCAAGGGCACGTTGTGAGGACCTCAAATCGCCTCTTCACCGCCAATTGTGGCCAGGTAAGCACAAGTAAAGAAAGGAAGGATCCGCTCACGAATCACCATGAGACGGGCCTTTTAAAGTTACCTTTCCCCAATTGTCTAGCCTAGGCACCACAAAGTCTGGTTCAGATAAACGATCGATGCCTACAACTATTCCTTTGTCCTATTGAGCACGAAGTCCTTATAGGCTGAGTCTAATCTTTTTTAATTAACTCGATGGTTTATGCGATATGCTTTTTGTGATTTTTGGCGTCCTAGGAAGGGTAATGAAATCCTCACCCAATCTGGATTGGTGTTAAAACCCCTTAAAGTCAGTTTTAAAAGATGTAAAGCAGTAGACATACAAATATTTGCCAAATTTTTTTTATTTTATTGCGGCGCAAAGAATCCTGCACAAGATCAAATTATTGGAGAAGGGGAGAAGTTTTTTTTTTTTTTGCGCAAAGAACCCTGCAAGAAAATTTTTCAGAGGAGATCAGGGGATTCAGAAGAAGAAAAGAAAACTTACAGAGGAGATATGGTCTGCTGACGTCAGCAGACCGCGGCGGTTCCGCGGAAAATGACAGCTTCTGGCGGCGGTTCCGCGGTCAAAAGAAAGGATCAGGCCTCCAAATTTTTCTATTTCTCTGTTCTGATTATTCTCTGTTTGTTCAGATCTGCTGTTTTCTGTTTTGCTCACTGGATTTTTCCAGATCTGAATCTGTTCGTCGATCCTGTACAATTCAAACAAAACACCCTTCAAAAAATAACAAGATGATAAATTTTTTATATTTTTTAATTTTTCAGTTTTTTATGGTTTTTTTTAATTTTTATATTAACCCAAAATTACAAAAAGAAAATAACTACGCCATCCCCGGCAACGGCGCCATTTGATTGTTAGAGACTTTATGCGTGCGTGCTTGCGCTTTTAAAAGATGAATTAAAAAATATTAACCGCAATCAAGAACGGCGTCGCTTGGTAACTAGCCGGTTGAGTACGGGTCGGTCGACAGGGATTTTGTGTATTTTCTATTTGTTCTAACGAGTTAATTCCAATTGTGGTAGGATTGATTATCACTAAAAACTGAAATGAGTTTGATTAGGATTAAAATCTTGCTAGAGTTAGGTTTAGGTTAAGTTTGGAAATTCAATATTTCTCACCGCTTTCTATGCCCTAATTAAGATCTATTTAGGTGTTAAGGTAATAATTAACAAAGGGGATTAGCACGATCAGGAAGAAACTAGGTTTCTTCCTCTAGGTCCTTATCCGTCCTTTCTTAATTCTTACCCTAACCTCCATGGAAAACATACACAACCGGTATTTTAAACTACGGTATCACCGCTACCTCTTGGGATAGGGTGCCGTAGTGAGCGGTGTGTGTATGTATGCATGGAGTCTATAAAAAAATGTATGACGGGCAAGAAAGGGATGAGAGATTTTCATCTCTCAAACCTTCCATATTCCTAACCCTAACAAGTGAGGAACTACTCACTCATTAGAGAATTAATAAAAAAAGACATTTTTTTGTTTGTTTTTAATAACCTAATTATCTAAACTACGGCAAATAATTAAAATTTATAATTAGGGCAGATAAATAAAATTTATACTGGGGCAGAAAAAAAATTAACTAGGGCATAGAAAAGAAGGACTTACTTTATTTGATGCACTCTTCAAACATTTACAACGAATAAAAATTCTGAAATAGATGAATAAAAAGAGGCATAAGAAGAGGCATGCTCCACAAAGAGCTTTAGGGTTCCTATTTATAGATTATAAAAACCCTAGGGTTTACATATGATCCCTATCTACATTTACAAAACTACCTTGAGAAGCCTGGTCAACGCACCGCCGTCGCCGTCAAAAAATGCACCGACATGTGCTTATCATGGCTGCGGAACCGCGGCCAAAAGCCCTGTTTGGCCGCAGATTCGCGGCCATCTTGGAGGCTCTTGGGCTTCTGTTTCTCTGGTAATTTTCATGTTTCTTTTTACTTGACTTTTCTTCCCTTGGTTCTTCAGAATGTCTTCTAGTTTCTTCCAGATTTCCACAGTGCAGAATGTTGTGGACTTTTACCGTTTACTTCGTGTTGAAGTCTTGAATCTTGCGATGCCTTTGTAATTTGTGAAATTGTTCATTGATCTTCATTTGTCCCTCAAAATGTAGGCATGATCAAGATTCTTCTATTTGTTGGTCGTAGTCTCACTTTTGTATCGTCTTTTCATCATTTTCATTGTTTTGTTGCGAGAACCTGTAACCTGCAACTATATAGCAGACATGGATCAAAAGCACATGTTTATTTGTAAAATGAATAAGAATGGGGAATATAATAATGCAAAATTATGAGATGAACAACACAAAAAGGTCCCCCAAACTTAAGTGAAACAGTGTTTCCACTGTTTAAGCGTTAAAGTTCAAAGTTAGGGAGGAGAAAAACACAGTATCAAGCTATAAAAGGCCTTACATAGGCCAAAAGTTAGCACCAACCATTCAAAAAATTTATCGTTATAAAGCGGCGGTTGGTGAAAGAACATGTTGTATAGAGTCAGGAAGAAATGAGGTAAAGATAGGTGGTGTAATGGAAAAGTTTTACGTCTCGATTTGTAGAGACGAAACAATAATGGTGAGCGGAAACGACAATGTGGATGATTAGGAATGGGAAGAATGGTCACATTCTTGTATGGGATAAGAAGAAATGGTGGTAGTTCGACTTCTTCAGGTGGAGGTAGATTAATCAAAAAATCCGTGTCGTTTAGGAATGCGAGTTCGTCGGCGAAAATATCTTTGAAACTTTCATCGATGGTCCGATTGAACGTTTCAATGTCAATAAGTATTACGCCAGAATTCAACACACTTGATTTTTCAAAAGTTACAGAGGTAGGAGACTCGTAAGGCTCATCTACCTTATTCTCAAAAGAGTCTAAATCAAGTTGTTTTTCTAGAATTATCGAACTTAAAATATCGGATTGTGATTCATTAACACTCGCTATCATTAAAGGAAGATTAGAAGAAGAACCAGAGAAAGTGGGAGAAAGAAGTTGAATACGAACTTGAGGGTGGAGATGGGGTGTATAAATTAGCACAATTTATAATGACCGATGTGTAAAAAGCGATTGTGCTAATCTATCAACCCACTGAGAAATGAGGTCAAATCCCTCAAGATTCGTGAGAAAACATGGGTACGTCGAACTTGGTAAACCAGACATTGAAAATAAAAGTGTAACGGTTTCTTGTAAGGTCGGAACGAGGATGGAGGGAAGTGATTGGGGAAGGATATCGATTAAAGATTCAGGAGGGTGTGCACAGTCAATGAAAGAGATAGAATGAATTAGAAAATCTGACTTCTCAAGTAAAACTGTTTCATCCTCAATAATTTCCTCAATACTCTCCATGCAATTCTCATCAAAATCAAGACGCATATGAAGTTCGCGAGAAACATTTAATGACTCGGGATGATGAATTGGAGAGAAAAATTCAGTCAAATCTGCGGGCTCGTCATCCAAAATATTCCCAGCGTCGATATCCTCAATCAAGTGAAAATCAATTTTCTTAGACACCTCATCAAAAGCATGGATATTAATCAATTCAGGTTCTAGAGTGGCGGTGTAGAGGTCAAAAGGATTGGTGATGGTTTCACTCGAAAGAGACCCTTCACAATCAGGTAAATCAAACACTACAAAGTCGCACATTTCATTACTCATTCTATCTTCAATTAATGAATCGCGTGGGACACTCGATAGACATTCAAAACCGGAGTTGTAGGATTCAATTGGGAATTGGTAGATTTGATTTGGAAGGGTGTACAGCTCACTCTCACCACTCAAATTCTCAATCTGTCCAGCCGCCTCATCATACATTGGAAAATTTGGAGCTAGTTGGAAACCAGCTACCGGGTCACTAGGTTGTATGAGGACGGCCATGGACGCATTCAAATCCATCATCTTTTGGTATGACGCTACCCTAAAATCTTCCAACGCTTGTTTTAGACTAGACATGGGTTGTGAAGAAGTTTCAGTAAAAGATTCAAAGTTGTTTGGATAGTGGAAACTCCCAAATGGCTGTGTAGAAGCAATTTCTAGGGAAGTGCGAAAGTCGGGTAGGACTGGTAGGAATTGAATGGTTGGACAGAAGTAGGATCAACATTTGGATAAGAAGGTGAATGGAATTGTTGATCCAAAGAAGTCGCAGTGGTGAAAGGAGTGAAAGATCGGTTACGAGATTATTCAATATGTTCAGCAATAGACATGGGTTTCGGAGTTACAACAGGACTTGAAAAGGAGAATCAACGTAAGAAGGTGGTGAAGGTTAAAATGGTTGATACAAGGTGGATTGCGGAGTCTAATTGGTTGTCCTCGATGCGTTTATTCGATCTTTCAAAGAAATTTTGGGCATGGAGGGATCGTTCGAAATTCGACCAAAACAAGAACCGTAGGAAGTAATGTCTGGTTGTGGGTACCAAAGTTCGGCAAGAGTTTTACGATGTGGGGTACCCATGTTGGAAGAGTGAAAATGTAGGAAGGGAGGGAAGTGGTGTATATATTTTTTTTTATTTAATTTTTTTTTAAAAAATAAATGTTTGTTTTTGGAGTTTTGAAATTTTTGAAAGTGTTTTTTTTTAGAAAAAGTTTTTGCAAGAATGTGTACGGACTTACTTCAAACAATCACAGTTAAAACATGCACAATCAAACCTAGAGTTAGGGTCTCCTAAGTCAACTAGACTGCTCCTAACTGTTCCAAAGTGACAAGTTATGAGATATCCCTCAAATCGCCTCTTCACCGCCAATTGTGGCCAGGTAAGCACAAATGAAGAAAGGAGGGTTCCGCTCACGAATCACCGTGAGACGGGCCTTTTAAAGTTACCTTTCTCACTTGTCTAGCCTAGGCACCACAAAGTCAGGTTTAGATAAACGACTGAATGCCCACAACCTTCCTCTGTCCTAATGAGCACGACAGTCCTTAATTGGCTGAGTCTAGATTTTTTTTTAAATTAACTCAAGGGTGATGCATATGCTTTTAGTGATTTTTGGGATCATATAAAGGGTAATGAAATCCCCACCCAATCTTGATTGGTGTTATAGCCCCTTAGATTCCGTATTAATTATGCAAAGCAAGAACAACCAAAAAATCTAAAACACTTGCAATTTTTTTTTTATTTGGCAGCGCAAAGAATCCTGCACAAAAACAATTTATTGGATAGGAGAAAGAGAATCTGTGCAAAGAATACCTGCAGGAAAATTATTTCAGTGGAGTTCAGGGGGTAGGAGAGAAGAAAAAAGATATTCACAGAGAAAATGGGGTGCTGACGTCACAGGTTGACCGCGGTTCTGCGGTCAAAGGCCTGCTTCTGCCGCGGTTCCGCGGCAGAGAAGTAGGTTTAGATCTCTAAAATTCTTCTCTGTGCTGAGTTGGTTCTTCTCTGTTTGTTCAGATCCTCTGTTTCTGAATTTGTTCACTGAGCTTGCTCCATATCTGAATCAGAATTTTCTCTAAGCCTGCACACTCGCACAAAAACCTTTCAAAAATAACAAGATGATTTTTATTTTTATTTTTATTATTTTTTATGTTTTTAAAATTTTTAAATTTTTAAAAAAAAAAATTAACCCGAAATTACACAAAGAAAGAGACTACCGTCTCCCCGGCAACGGCGCCATTTGATTGTTTGTTGTTTTGTACGTGCTTTTTAAAATTTAAGAATACCGCAATCAAGACGGTGTCGCTTGGTAGCTAGCCGGTTGAGTACGGGTCGATCTACAGGGAAATGGTGTTCTTTTCTTTAAGTTCTAACGAGTTGAGTCCTATTTTTGGTAGGTTTTGTTTTAAAATCTAAGAATGAGATTAAATTGATTTAAAGTCTTGCTAGGGTTAGGATTAGGTTAGTTTGAAATATGGAATCTTCTCACCGCTAACAATGCCCTAGTTGAAAATATAGGTGTTAGGGTAATAGTCAACAAAGGGGATTAGCACGACTAGGAAGAAACTTAGTTTCTTCATTTTGGTCCTTGTCCGTCCGTTCTTAACTCTTAGCCCTAACCTCCAGTTAATTTAACCACAACCGGTCGAACTAGGGAATCACCACTATCATGTAGGATAGGGTGCCGTAGTGAGCGGTGTGTGGTTAAATTAAAAAGAGTCCATATTTTAAAGATTAAATGGGCAAAGATAGGAGTGAGAGAGTTCCTTCTCTCAAACCTTCCTTATCCTAACCCTAACAAGTGAGGAATTACTCACTCATTAGGAAGTTAAATATGGAATTCATTTTTTATAATTTTTTTATATTAGAAAACTAAATTGCAGATATTAAAAGAACAGATAAAAATTGCAAGAATTAAATGCAGATAATAAAAGAATGCAAGATAAAGATAAAAATACCTTACTTTATTAATGACCTCTCAACGATTACAAAGGAAATTAAAATTTCAATCTAGAAATTAAAATTTCAATATAGAAATTAAAAAGAGGCACCCTAAAAGAGGCTTTTGGCTTTTCTATTTATAGATAGAAAAAACCCTAGGTTACATTCTGATCCACACTTGAATTTACAAGACTACCCTAAAAAAGCCGGGTCAAAGCACCGACATCCACCGACACATGCACCGACACGTGCATCATACGGCCGCGGAACCGCGGCAAAAAGGCATGTTTGGCCGCGGTTCCGCGGCCAATTGGTAGGATCATGTGTTGAATTTCTCAGGGTTGCTTCATGTTGCTTTTAACCTCTATTTTCTTCACTTGGTTCCTCAAAATCTCTTCCATTTTCTTCCAGATTTCCAACAATGCAGAATGATGTGGACTTTTGCCTTGAGTTTTGCTTTGAAGTCTTGAATCTTGTGCTGCCCTTGTGCTTTGTGCATTGAACTGTCTAATATTTTTCATTTGTTCCTTGAAATGGTAGGTGACATCATACGGATTCATCTATTTTTCGCCGTGGTCTCACATTTATAGCGACTTTTCATGAATTTCACTGTAACGATCTGAAAACCTGTAACCTGCAATTATTTAGCAGACATGGATCAAAAACACCTATTTATATGTAATGTGATTAAGAATGGGCGATATAATAATGCAAAATTCTGATATTAACAAAAATAAATTAACTTAAGATTTTCAAAAAAATTTAATGTTATATCTTTCTATCTTTTTATGGTTTAAATTTCTGGGTTGTCGGCTTAATTGAATTACGTTACGCCTTTAGACGTTGCGAGATTTAAGTGCCGGTCACGTTTCTAATTTGGGTCGTGACACTTAGGATGAGTACTTGACTACCAGGATTATGATGTAGATCATACTAGTGGGGCAGAGGTAGTCGGTAAGTACATCATTCAAATGTTCCTAGTCGTGGGAGTATCGAGACAGGGCATCGATATTCCAGAGTAGACTAGCGTATACGCTTCTCGATCCATGTGATGGGCGATGGATGATCCCATATCCATTGGTGTTTGACATCAGAGATGGTATACGGGTGCTCAGTGGAGACTGGGTATACTGAACGGACTCGCCGAGAACTCCTAGATGGTATTATACCTATCATCAGATAGCAGTTCTCTGGTGACACTAGTACAGTTAGTCTGTCGACCCGAGATCGTCATAGAGTCTTGTATGATTCCCATTGTGCTTTGATTTCCACCTTACCACTTTCAAGAGATCGTGCAAAACGGTGGTTTTTGGGTACAGTCCTGAGTCATATGGATGCAATGAGCGATAGGAGGGGATTCGTCTCTCCCGGTATTGGGGGTTGATGTTGCGCTATGCTCGATTGGCCATAACAGGAAATCCCTGGCCAGAGTTGCTGAGATTTACTGGTAATTTTTATCAGTAGTTTCTCAAACCGTTATGGACCTTGCATCGGCATAACTTATCAGGTTATTGGGGTCTGACGTTATACCACCTCCACGTTGAGATATGCGACGTATCAGACGAAGAGACCGGAATGTACGGTAGTGTTACTGATTGGATTCGCAGGAGTATGAGCAGGCTTGCTTGTTGATCTTCTGATCGCTCAATAACCGGGTGGCTGTTACATTTAGCAGACCACTTGCGGCTTGTGGGTGACTGATATGATCACCACCTACTGCCGGCGTATTGACGAGTCTTTAGAGTCCTACACAGAGGTTTCCTGGTTCAAGCGAAATGATGTAGGAGCACATATATGATATGTGGGGGACCGGGATTAATACGAGTATGTGATACAGTATTCTATTCTCGCGATATGTGATATCGGTCGGTTATATGTGATATAGCCGGGTTATCGAATCAAGTGTTGATTCGATAAGTTGATACATATGATATTAGTCGGTTATATGTGATATAGCCGGATTATTAAATCAAGTGTTGATTTAATAATTTAATGTATAATTATATATGTGATATATTAAGTTACATTAACTAATATTTGCTCACTTAAGAATTTATTTTTCCCACTTGTGTACATTTAGTATATATGTGATATATATTAATGTACATTTTTTTGTATCATGATAGATGATACATGCTTCATAGGTGTGTGAGACTTACACCATGCATATGATAATATATGGTTTTTATTTATCAAAGTAAATTCAAAATTGGTTGGAATTTTGTCATGGCTAGAAGCTTGGAGAAGCCTGTTGAGCCCATTGACTTAGTCCACTAGTTTTGTTTTGCTTAAAATATTTATTAACCTAACCATTATTCTTAACCATAGTTTAGTCTCTACATGAGTTAGTGTATGACATAAACTCACCCATGATTTCTATTCTCACCTCATGAGTTTCATTCTCATCTCCACTTCATCTTCTTCTTCCTCATGAGAAAGGTTTCTAGCTTTTCTCCAAGTGAAGAAATATTGTGAGAAAAATAAATCTAAAGTGAGCCCAATTCCTACTTCATCATCCTCTACTATATTAGCCATTTAGTTTAGGGTGTTTGCTTCACTAATCTACCATTAGTGAAGAGATAGCATGAGCTTGAGTCTCCTCGACGTAGATCGTCTTCGGCCTCGAAGTTTTCGAGCAAGCTTGTTCATTTCTTCATGTGAACCCTTACTAGAGTTCGGGTGTTCACTACTTGGAGCGAAGGGACTACTACACAGAGTTTTAGAAGTGAAGGACCAGTCTACAAAGGTTGTATTCCTCATTCACTTAGATGTAAAGTTGTTTGCATTGCTTGTTTGTCTAAATCTCTAGTTAAGATTCTAGGGTTAAAGTTCTTTAGTACGGCAAATTTTTAAAATTGGCATGGACGATGCCTCCCGAAGCCTTGCTGTCGTGCTATGTAACCCAACAGCCTCCATATGGCTTAGGACTGTACCCAACCAAAACCTGTTTGCACGACTCAGTAGAGCCGTGGTAGGGTAGTGATCAAAGCACGGTGGGAACTCACACGAGACAAATGACGATCTCAGATCTAAAGACTAACATGTACTCATGTCACCTGAGAACTTCCATCTGACGATAGTTATAGTACCATCTGGAAGTTCTCAGTGAGTCCGTCCGATGTACTCACCCCCAGTGAGCACATGTATATGATCTTAGGTCTAAAGACCAATGGTTGCGAGACCAAACCATCGCCCCTCGTCGGGGTCTAGAAACGCACTAGTCTACTCCGGAATATCGATGCCCAGTCTCGATACTCCCACGACTAGGGACTATTTAAGGATGTGCGTACCGACTACCCAGCTCCCACAAGTATGATCGCCATCACAACGCAGGTAGTCTAGCAATGATCCTACGGGCTTTATCAACATGTATAAAAGATATGTAATAGCAAGTATAACATGCACATGTTAAAATAAAGACAAACCATATAGAATACTATCATATCGAGCAAGACTGTCCTGTACATATATATTTCCAAGCATCCATATGTATACATATACAATAATGGCCTCTATGGCATACATATCCAACAATCTCCCACTTGCACTAAGGCCATATATTGGCATACCGAGTATCCAACGTCTGCTCTAAGGCCAGCTGTTGGCGTACCGCATACCCAACATCTCAAAAAGTCTCTCGAGCTGTGCTTAAGGAAGGGCCTTGGTGAATGGTTTCGCAGTGTTGTCTTTTGTATCCACTCTCCGGATCTCGATCTCCAGGCGATCTACGATATCCCTGATCAAGTGATACCGCCTTAAGATGTGCCTGGATTTCTGATGGGACAGTGGTTCCTTCGCTAAAGCTATAGCCCCATTGTTATCGCAATACAAAGGTATTGGGTCAACAATGGATGGAACTACCTGAAGATCACTAATGAACTTCTTCATCCAGACCGCCTCTTTTGCAGCATCGCTCGCAGCAATGTATTCAGCCTCCATCGTCAAGTCTGCAACGGTATCCTGTTTGGAGCTCTTCTAACACACCGCCCCTCCATTGAGGGTAAACACAAAACCCGAGACAGACTTGCTGTCATCCTTGTCACTCTGGAAACTTGAATCGGTAAAGGACTCGACCTTTAGGTCTCCATTACAGTAAATCAAGAACATCTCCTTAGTCCTTCTCAGGTATTTGAGAATGTTCTTTACTGTTGTCCAGTGATCCTCACCTGGGTTCGACTGATACCGTCTCACCACGCTTAGCGCATAAGCTACATCTGGACTTTTATATAGCATCACATACATTATAGATCCTACCGCCGACGCATAGGGTATAGTGCTCATGCGAACCCTCTCCTTGTCAGTCTTGGGAGACATCTCCTTGGAGTGGGTGATTCCGTGCAATACGGGTAAGTTACCGCGCTTGGAATCTTCCATACTAAATCTCTTTAGTATGGTCTCTATGTATCTGGACTGCGAGAGTCCGAGTAATCTCTTGGATTTATCTCTGTAGATCCTGATCCCCAGAATGTACGAGGCATCTCCCATGTCCTTCATGGAGAACTTTTGTGACAAGAACAGCTTGACCGATTGTAGCATAGGAATATCATTTCCTATCAAAAAGAATGTCGTCCACGTACAAGACTGGGAACACGAAAGTTCGGCCTACAATCTTCTTCTATATACAAGGCTCATCCTCGTTCTTGATGAAATCAAATCCCCTGACTGTTTCATCAAAACAGATGTTCCATCTCCGCGATGCCTGGTTTAATCCATAAATGGATTTAAGCAACTTGCACACCTTCCCGCTGCTCCCACTGTCTACAAAACCTTCTGGCTGATCCATATAAATGCACTCTTCCAAACATCCGTTTAGGAAAGCCGTTTTTACGTCCATCCACCAGATTTCATAGTCATGGAAGGCGGCAATGGCAAGTAGGATCCGAATGGATTTGAGCATAGCCACTGGAGAAAAGGTTTCATCATAGTCCAATCCTGGTCTTTGATGAAAACCTTTTGCAACAAGTCTAGCGTTATAGGTTTCCACCTGTCCATCTACACCAATTTTCTTCTTGTAGATCCATTTGCATCCAACGGGTTTACCCCAGGTGGAGCAATATCCAAGGTCCACACTTTATTGGTGTACATGGACTCCATTTCGGATCGCATAGCATCCAGCCACTTATCAGAGTCCCTACTGATAATGGCCTGCTTGAAACTAGTAAGATCATCTTCTTCTAAGATGCAATCCTCTCAATCCCCGTCAATGAGAAAACCGTAGTATCTCTCGGGCGGATGAGAAATCCTACCAGATCTGCAGAGTGGCTGAGGTTAGCCTGGGGCTATTGAATTCTCTGGTTCTACAAAACCTTCAGTTACAATTTGTCCCTCTGGAATTTCTTCCAGATCTACCATGCTTCCACAAATTTCTTTTGCAAGAAGTTCCTTCTCTAAGAAGACGGCGGAGCGAGCAACAAACACCTTTTGTTCCTCGGTATGGTAGAACGCATATCCTTATGAATGCTTAGGATATCCTACAAACTTACAAAGAACTGATCGTGCCTCAAGCTTCTCCGGATTTTGTTTTTTAATATAAGTCGGACATCCCCATATCTTAATAAAATTAAGGTATGGTCTTTTCCCTTCCCATGTTTCATATGGGGAGGTAGGCACGGATTTGATCGGAACTCTATTCAATAGATACGCCGCTGTCAAAAGCGCATGTCCCCAAAGTGAAAGAGGTAACTCGGAGTTACTCATCATGGAGCGAACCATGTCAAATAGGGTACGGTTCCTCCGCTCCGATACACCGTTGTGCTGTGGTGTATACGGAGGAGTAAGCTGAGAGAGAATTCCATTCTCTTTTAGGTAATCTAGGAATTCCATGCTTAAGTACTCCTTGTAAGTCCACGTTACCTCTCCCGGTTCTTTCGGGCTTGCGGAAATGGTGAAAAACGATTTTTAGGGTTATGGTAACATGGACTATAAAATACGGATCTTTACTAAACTACACACTAGCAACTAACTAGAGCTTTACCTACTCGGTTAGGGGTTATACCTCAACTTGAACTCCTTCTCTTGGACTCCTTGTGGTGGTCGGATGGTTCTCTCCTCGTCGCCTTCTCTTGCCGAAAATGGATCCACCTGAGGGTCTCTACCTTGAGCTCCTTCCTCGAACTTGAGGAAACTAAAGTGTCCGGCTTGCTAGTGTTGGGGTAAAAATTTACACCCCGGTTGACCAAGTCAAAATCAAAGTCAACCCCAAGCCAAGTGGGCCCAAGCCCAGATCCAGTGGGCCCATGCCTGGGTCGAGCCCGAACATGAAGCGGCCGGCCTCCCCCCATGCCGAGATAAAATTTTGTAATAAATAATTTTGTTGCATTTTATAGGCATAAAGCCAAAATTTTGTAAAGCCAATGGCTTATGTGTAAAAAAAAATGGCACATGAGCCATGGGATAGGCAAAATGCCATTTTGTGAAGCCCAAGGGGCTATGTGTAAAGTGTATAGCCTATAAAGGCAAAGATAATGAAATATCTAAACAACTTTTTTCTCTCTCTAAAAATTTTCCAGATCTGAGATCTTTCCTTCTTCTTCAATGTTCAAAAACCTTATTCTTTCTCTTGAATTAAATCAAGAGTTTTACTCTTCTTTTTATAAAACAAATTAGTTTTTCACCACAAAACCCACAAAGAGGAGCTTGGATCTATCATTAGATCTCAAAAAGAAGAGATTTTTAGATCTCACGTCTCTTGAGCCAGCCAACAGAGGAGGAAGAAGAAGAACCCATTTCCCCAACCAAAACATTCTTCTTTTTTCAGGAGTTTAACTCCACCAATTTCTCTTTCGAGAGTTTTTGGGGCTAAAAGCCCTCTTTTCCTCTCCAGCGCACTGCGCCCGAGCGCAAAGCGCCCACGTGCCGACACGTGGCGCGCGGGCTTGCGCTCCAGCGCATTGCGCCCGAGCGCAAAGCGCCCACGTGCCGACACGTGGCGCGCGCGCTTGCGCTCCGGCACGCTTGCGCTCCGGCACGCTTGCGCTCCAGCGCGCAGCACTCATGCGCAAAGCGCCCACGTGCCGACACGTGGCACGCGCGCTTGCGCTCCAGTGCGCTTGCGCTCCAGCGCGCAGCGTTCAAAGCGCCCACGTGCCGACACGTGGCGCGCTTGCACCTGAGCGCACAGCACCTAAGCGCACAGCGCCCAAGGTGCTGTCCCACGCATCCTTTGGATGCATTTTCCCTTTTTTTATATATATAACATATGCATACACATGTATAGATACACACACACTCCACAATACTGTCCTCCCTAAAAATTTTTGGGCCGGGGCGCTGCCCCGCACCCCGCAAGGGGGCTGCTAGCCCCCTTGACCCCCAGCCCGCTATCTGGGTAGCAGGACCCCCATAAAAACTCTGCGTGGCTCCCGATATATCCAAAACCCCCTTTCAAAACAAAACACATGTACGCTGCACATTGAGTTCGCATGACCAGTTTAACCCGTTAATCGGAGGTTCCCTCGCCCCAAAGGCGAGGGGTAATTAACGGCAGCTTAGTCCGCGGCCGCCGGAGATTCGGATCCCCACAATCATTAAACCCCAGCCTACCCTAGGCAGAGGGAATCTGTAGTACGCCTGAGACGCTTGCGCGTATTCCCATCTCAATGGGGTGACGAAAAACACCCTACAGATTCTGGCACGCCCGGTGGGACAAATCTCTCCTCCCATATTTCGGGTTAAAACGTTCATGTGAGCTCAATCAATATACATATCGATTGCCTATACTGAAATGATGTTTTTTTCTTCCGTGCAGCAATCAACTTTCAGCGACAATGTCTCCCAAGACGAATTCAACTTCCAAAGCGACCCCGATTCCGTATGTGGTCAAGATCAACGCTCGTGTGGTTCTCCCCGCAAGCCTCAGTCGACAGTGGGAGGAACCGCCCCGCCAGTTTGGCTCCGTCATCATCTACCCTGCCGGAAGCGCTCACCTGACAGAGATCCCGGCGGAACAGGTGGCCAAGCCAGTCTCAAGGGGCAAGAGGCCGAATGTCGTGATCGCCAAGGCACCACAACCGAAACTTAAGACGGTGTCTGAACGATTCTCTGGTGCTCCAGCAAGGGGGACGAACTCCGGTACAAAGGGCAACATCAAATGTTGCGGACGAGCTCAGGCGATGACTCCAACAAATGCACAATTGAGCGTATCTTCAAGGCCCTCTATCGCCCGGTCTGCGGCGTCTTCCCAAAGAGCCAAAGTCTGCCGGGTGCTTAGAACAGAAAAGTTAAGGCAGAAGCGGCTCAGGTATCGAGCCAACAAGAGGGCCAAGGCTTCGGCCAAATGGAATTGTGTGAAGTTCCAAGTGCAGGGTTGCCCTACGACGACGGCTGAGTCGGACGTAAGAATCAGCAATTCCTTCGAGCCTCTGAAGTGGGTTCAGAAAAATGCCATGACCGCCAGAATCAAGAAGACAGCGGTCCGAACAGTGCTACAAAGAGACGTGTCCCGGCCCCAACAGAAAAAGTATGACACGGTCTCTTCAAGAGTCTATCAAGCACTCTGTGCCGCACGAAAGCAGCGGGGTAAACCCAGAAAAGAAGCGCCAGCACCATTCAAGAACCTGGTTAGGCCAGCCGACTTCAATCGACTACCAGCTACCGAAGTAAGGGGGTCAAGACAACGATCCGTGAAATCAGCCGCCAATGATAGAAAGACGGCCGGATATATCATCCATACGGTCTATATGGAGGGCGGGCGCCCCAGCGACAACCTTCGCAGCAAAAGCAAGGATGGGGCCACCACATCCCAAGCCCAATCTAGCCTGAATGTGGTTGCCGCCGCCCAAGAACAGCCGCCCCCGCTAGATGAAGAAAACCCTCTCGATGAGGATGATAGGCAGAAAGACCCCTCGGTCCATGCAGAGTCAAGCTCGGACAGCGAGGAAGAGCCGACTTTCCGCCCCAGGACTGCGGAGCAAGAGCTACTTCAAGAGCTTCGAAAATAGCTCAGGAGCAAAGATAAAGAGATGGCCAAGCTCTATTCGAAGATTGACGACTTAACGAACGTGGTGATGCAGCTTACACCTCAAATTGCTCGAGCGCCTTCCAATCAGGCACAAGCCGCTACTAATCAGCCGGGTGATGACAATCCGAGGCAACCAATGCCTGTTCCTTTGGGACCGAGACTGGTCGAGCCACATGAAAGCCGGCCACACTCCGCTTCTGGGGACGCCTTGGCCCTAGATAGCACCATCCCGCTAACACAGGATCGGATAATGGATTTGGTCACCAGCAAGGTTAAAACATTGGTGGCCGAAGCTGAAGCTCAGAAAGAAATCGGCAGTAGTGGGCGGCCATACCCCGCGCAGTACGATCTGATTGAGTTCCCAAGCGGCTACGTCATTCCTAAGTTCGGAAGATTTGATGGAACGGGGAATGCAAATCAGCACGTCGCCCACTTCAAAGCATCGTGCGGAAATACAGGGGGAAATGACGCGCTCCTTCTTCGTCAGTTTGTCAACAGCCTGACCGGCGTCACCTCCGACTGGTATGCGAGTATACCGGATGGGTCCGTCATTACCTTTGCCCAAATGAAGTCCCTGTTTCGGCAAAGGTTCATGAGTGTCAGTGATAAAATCTCCATTGCCGACCTTGTGAGGACCAAACCGGGGAAGAATGAAAGCAACACCGACTTTATCGCTCGATGGCGTAATCTCACAGTCAAGTACGAACCGCCGCTGGAGCAGGACCAGTCCGTCAGCCTTCTCATTGGAAACCTCAGCAATTGGATGGTCCCATTCTTATGTACGGCGGGCCTCAAGACATTTCAGGAGCTAACCAAGAAAGTCCAAATGCTGGAACGCTCAAAGCAAGAGTCCCCGCCGGATACTCAGAGAGAGAAAACTTGGAAAAGCAAGCGGGACGACAACCGTAGAAGCGGAAGTTCCAGCAGTACCAATGTCTTCAATGCGTCCGACAATGAAGAAAAGCGAAGGGCGGCCGAATCCAAAACTAACCGGTCTCGAAAGCCATTGCTGGGAGGAGATGGGCCCTCCCTAGAGGAGAAAAAGAACAAGGTTTACTCTTTCAGAAGGGACAAGGTCCGCAAGATATTGAAAGATGCCTTGAACAACGGCCTACAATTTCCGGAGTCGAAAAGACCCCAAGAAGCAAAAATGACCAACAATCCTTTTTATTGCCCGTACCACCGAGTAGTGAGCCATGCGATCGAGGATTGCTATATCTTCAAAGACTGGGTCGAGAAGCAGTACAAGGCTGGAGAGATCGAGCTGTCCAAAAGCGTGTTGGTGAACAATCAAGTTGCGACCGCCAACTTTATACAGACAGAAGTTGAAGCCTTCTGGGAGCAGACAGCTGAACCCGCTGCCCCGACAAACGAAACCGACTCATCGCAGCCTCCGTGGAGTACGCACATATCTAATAAGACGAAGAAGATGCTAAAGCTGCTTCAGAAAGAGCCCAGGATGGAATGGGAAGGACAGAAGAAGCCTACCAGTCCAACTGCCAATGCGGCTCCTTCAGGCTCAAAATCCAAGAAGCTCAAGAAGAAGAAAAGTGCAGCTCGGCACGAAAAAGAGTCTGCAGGGAGATCGACCATTCAAAAATATATCGATTCCCTCGAAGAATATGAACAAAAGGAAAGAACATTGATTCAATTGAAGGAGTTCTTCCCTGTACAAGCGGCTGAAATTCTGGAGGAGTTAGAAGAAGACTCTAATGAAAAGATCCCAGTAGTGACTTGCTACGCCATCCATCTTGGCAGTGACTCGGAAGAGGAGCTCTGTTTTCCCGAAGAGGATGAGGAGCTCGCCACAACGGCCAATCAAATCCAGCTTAGAAGCGGCAGGGCTCTACCGCCAAATCAGGGCAACGCCCCAAAAGGGAAGGAAAAATAAGTCGCTAATGAAGAAGATGGCAGAGAACCGGTTGATGAAAACATAAGTCCTTCCTCGGTGGACTATAATGTCTTGGCACATCTCCGGAAGCTTCCGTCTCTCCTGAGCATCTACGACGCCTTGGTCCTATCTAAGGAGCTTAGAGATGTTCTTATTCACGCTCTACAAAACCCCGAGCGGTATCAGGCTCACTTTGCGGAAATTAATATGAAAGAAGCTCAGCATGCTTTGCATGCCGCCGCAGTCACATTTAAGGATGAAGACTTGCTACTGGGAACGGCTGAGCATAATCGGCCGCTTTACGTGACCGGGTACAGCGACGGAGATCGAATTAATCGCATATTGATTGATCCGGGGTCCTCAGTGAACATCATGAACTTGCGAACTATGAAGAGTTTATCAATGGACGTCCGACATCTGTCAAGGGAAAGGATTGTCATTCAAGGCTTCAACCAAAATTGCCAGCAAGTTCTGGGGTCCATAGCTCTGCCAATCAAATTCGGGGATCTGCAAACTGAAGCTAAGATATACGTGATCGACGCCGACACATCTTATAAGATTCTCTTAGGGCGGCCGTGGCTCCACGATTACGGCATCATTCCGTCAACTCTCCATCAATGCATGAAGTATACTAAAAATGGCGAAGAAAGACGCATTGACGGAGACATCCAACCGTTCGGTGTGCATGAAGTCCGATATGAAGATTCTCGGTACTTTATGAACCACCAAAATGCTAAGCCACAACTGACTGAGGATAGACCAGCCCCAAGGCTCAAAAGCAAATCTGCGCCGGCTGTCACTTTCAAAAGCAAAAATGCCCAAGTGCGCCCGCATTTCGGTAGCGACACTGATGAGTCCGACGCTGGAAGCCCGTCCTTCCATAAAAATCGCCCTCGTTTCGGCAGCGATACGGATGAATCCGTCACTGAAGCCCCATCTAGCAGTAAAGTCCGCCCTCATCTTGGCAGCGACACTGAAGAGTCAGAGGAGGAGGACCTGTCGTGCAACAGCGGTGCAGATTGGGCCCCCACGCAACAAGCGAAACTACGAGAGACCTTCGAAGTTGCAGAAGGATCCCTAGCCGTTACAAGGGTACCAGAGCAAATGTGCAAAGAGCTCGATGCATTATCAATCTCCACCGTGGACCAGCTGAAAACTTTCTACGTTCCCGGGAGGAAAAGTGGACAGAAGGGCATCTTGTTTTATGGGTCAAACCCCATTGCGCACCCGGACGATTTGTCTGTCGCGTGCCTTCCATATGAGAGAGGCATAAGAGCCGTCCTCAATCCCAGATACTATGCGTCCGAGATGCGGGAATACTTTAAGAAGTGCGGATGCCGGTTATATCAAACGGAGTCCGAAGCAAAGTTTTACGAAGGGCTATGGTATCCGCCCCAGGTCCGAGCACTCATCGATGGACGAATTCCAGATAGACAGGGCATAGGCTACATTCAAACTGGTTCCAAAGCGTGCTACATGATCCATGTTGGTGAGGCCAGCGAAAGATCAAATGATGATGACGAGATAGCCGAGCCAGAAGAGGCTCCTCAGAGCTTGAAGATGGCGGACAAGCAACCTTTGACGAGCTAACCGAGATTGACTTAGGAACGCCCGATAATCCAAGGCCGACCTACATCAGCTCGCTCTTGTCAGAGGAAATGAAAGCGCAGATAATTGCCCTGCTGCATGAGTTCGTCGACTGCTTCGCGTGGACATACAAAGAAATGCCTGGCCTTTCCCTGAAGTGGCCGTACATGAGTTGGCTATATCTCCTGATGCTAAGCCAGTCAAACAAGCTCCTCGAAGAATGAGAAGGGAACTAGAAGAAAAGGTCATCGAGGAAACTAAGAAGCTCGTCGATGCCGGCTTCATCAGGGAAGAGAAATACGCGGACTGGATCGCATGCATAGTCCCAGTGAAGAAGAAAAATGGGCAGATCCGAGTTTGTGTCGATTTCAGGGATCTCAACAAGGCATGTCCTAAAGACGACTTTCCGCTACCGGTCATGGAAATGATGGTCGATGACACCTCAAATTACGAGTTGTTCACCTTTATGGATGGCTCGTCTGGATATAATCAGATCAAGATGTCGCCTGAGGATGAGAAACACACAGCATTTCGAACCCCGATCGGAATATATTGCTATAAGGTAATGCCGTTCGGACTGAAGAACGCAGGTGCTACATATCAAAGGGCAATGACTAATATCTTTGATGACCTAATCCATAAAGTCGTCGAATGCTATGTTGATGATCTGGTCGTCAAAACTAAAGCCAAGGCCGACCACATCCAAGATCTTAGGACCGTTCTCACCAGACTGAGGGAATACGATCTGAAGATGAATCCTCTGAAATGTGCTTTTGGAGTGTCATCAAGAAAATTCCTGGGTTTTATAGTCCGGCATCGAGGGATCGAAGTTGACCCATCAAAGATAAAGGCCATCATGGAGATGCCCCCTCCGAAAAGTCTGACGCGCTAAGATCTTTTCAAGGCAAACTTGCTTATATAAGGAGGTTTATCGCAAATTTATCGGGGAAATGTAGGCCCTTCTCAAAGCTCATGAAGAAAGGAGCTCCTTTTATCTGGGATGCCGAATGTCAAGCAGCGTTCGAAAGCATCAAACAATACTTGTTGCACCCTTCAGTGCTGGCCGCTCCCATTCCAAATAAACCGCTGATTCTCTACACTGCCGCGCTAGATGAGTCACTCGGTGCGCTCCTTGCCCAGAATAATGAGGAGGGAAAAGAAAATGCCTCTACTACCTCAGTCGAACTCTAGTCGGGGCGGAACACGACTATTCCCAATCGAGAAGCAATGCCTGGCTCTGATATTTGCTGTGAAGAAGCTGAGGCACTATCTGCTTGCTCATCGGGTTATGCTGATCTCCAAGGTTGACCCGCTCAAACACTTGATTACCAGAGCGAGCCTAGCCGGCAGAATGGCAAGATGGGCTGTTATGCTACTCGAGTTTAACATAGTTTATACTCCTCAGAAAGCAGTAAAAGAGCAAGCTCTTGCAGACTTTCTCGCTACTCATCCCATGCCAGAAGGGTCGCCGCTAAATTGTGAGTTACCCGACGAACAAGTGCTGCACCTCGAGGAAGATGGGCCATATTGGAGCTCTACTTCGATGGGGCCTCGTCAATAAGGAGCTCCGGCAGATCAAGCGTCCCGGAGGTAAAAGCGGGGATAGGATTGGTATTCATCACGCCATCAATGGGAACCCTACGGCGTTCTTTCGCTCTCACCGAGCCTCGAACGAACAACGAAGCTGAGTATGAAGCTCTGATAGCTGGTTTGGAGCTCGCCATAGAAATAGAAATCCGTCGGCTACGGGTTTACGGTGACTCCCAGCTTGTCGTCAACCAAGGTAAGCGGCAATTATAAGATATACAAACCCGAGTTGGCTCGGTACAGAAGCCGAGCGGTGGAACTCATGAAACGGTTCACTCATATCGAACTAACGAGAGTCCCTAGAGCGTTGAACGGAAAGGCTGATGTACTTGCTCGCTTGGCAAAGGAGCTGGCTGATCCTGACATGGACGAAATTCTGATCACAGTCAGGAGCCGGCAAATTCTACCCCCAGTCTCTCTACGAGAAGAGGAAAGCGCAGAACAGAAAAGCAGTCCTGCGGAAGAAGCTTCGATCATCCAAGACGAGCCTGATTGGAGAGAACCCTTCATAGAGTACCTCCGATACGACAAGCTGCCCGAAGAAAAACCTGCGAGGATTCAGCTGAAGAAGAGAGCTCTTCAATACGTGTTTGTAAATGACACGCTATACCGCAGGTCATATGACCAACTCTGGCTCAGGTGCCTGTCATCGGCCGAAGCCCAAAAAGTCATGAAAGAAGTTCACTCAGGCGTTTGCGGTGCTCACCAATCTGGCCCCAAGATGCGACTGCAAATTAAACGGCTTGGGTATTATTGGCCCACCATGATACGGGACTGCAGAGAGCATGCAAAGAAATGTTATATCTGCCAAATTCACGGTGATTTTATTCACAAGCATCCCAATCCATTGCATCCTACGGTGGCGTCGTGGCCCTTCGAAGTCTGGGGCACCGACATTGTTGGCCCAATTGATCCTCCGTCATCCAAAGGCCACCGGTTCATACTGGCCGCAACTGATTACTTCTCCAGATGGGCTGAAGCTGTCCCGCTAAAAGAAGTCAAGACAAAAGATATTCTGACATTCTTCCAACACAATATTCTATACCGCTTTGGTACACCAAGAAGAATCATTTCTGACAACGGGCCTTCTTTCAAGAGCTTCAATGTCTCAAGGTTCGCTACTCAGCACAACATAGACTGGAGATATTCCTCCATCTACAATCCAAGAGCCAATGGGCTAGCCGAAGCCTTCAATAAGACTCTATGCAAGCTCCTGAGGAAAAATGCTTCATCCAACAAGAGAGACTGGAATCTCAAACTTCACGAGGCGTTGTGGGCATATCGTATCACGCACCGTACTCCAACACAGTCCACTCCATACTCATTGCTCTTCGGAGTGGAGGCGGTCCTCCCTCTCGAAGTCGAAGTTCCAAGCTTATGAATGGCCGTTCAGCACGAGTTGACGGAGGAGGAAAACGTGCTCCTTCGACTTGAAGAGCTCGATGCCCTCGAAGAAAAGAGGCTCGCGGTACAGCAAAATATGGAGCTATACCGAGCCCAAATGTCACGGGCCTATGACAAGATAACCCGTCTCCGCGCTTTCAAGAAAGGTGAATTGGTGTTGGTCCTCAAAAGATCGATTATCCCCAATCGACATGCCAAGGGAAAATTCGAGCCAAATTGGGAAGGACCATACGTCATCGAGAAAGTGTTCGACGGAGGATCCTACCAACTAATAAGTGCCGAGGGAGAAAGGCACGTGCCACCCATCAATGGCCGATATCTCAAGAAATACTACACGTAAATGCTCCAAGTCGCAGGCGAATTGAACACATCAGCCCTACGGTCTGGATCAGACATCCTGCAAAACCGTATACAATCCACGGGCGTAAATGACCCCTATCTCTCCCAAATCCTGCCGGTGAGACTACTTTTAAAGTCCCACCAGCGGAGGAAAAAAACGGTATGTCCACAAGCAAAACGGGCACGGATGAAAACCCGAAAGGGCTCCGTGAGTAAAAACAGCAGGACTACCGGCGAGTCTGCGAAAACCCGAAAGGGCGCAAACTCGTGAAAAGAGATGAAATACACTCGCAAAGTCCTCTCGACCTTGTGAGGAGAAAACCCCTGCGTGAGATCCTTACAACTCACAAAGGAGCAACACACTTAGGAATCCTCACGATTCCTAAGGAGAAAATACACCTGCGGGATCCTTACGACTCGTAGGGAGAAAATGCTTTTATGGGACCCCTCACGGCCCATAAAATTGAAAAGCCTTAGGTGATAGGGACCCAAACCTGTCTCCTAAGCCATCGTCCCCCAACGGACAACGGCAAATGATGAGTCGCTCCTGGCATTTCGCTTCAGTGTTAGCGGTGCTGATGCCGACCAAAAACCCAAATCCCAAGTCCTCCCAAGGCAAATGATGAGTTGCTCCTGGCATTATTCCAGTGCAGCAATGCTGATGCCAAACAAGATCCAAATTCCAAGTCCCCAAACGGCGAATGATGAGTCGCTCCTGGTACCACATTCCAGTACAGCGATGCAGACGCCAACCAAAATCCGATTTCTTAAAATTCTCCTGGCCCTACGGCGGGTCCCCAAATTGACCATCATATACAATCCACGGGCTCAAATAATTCTCATCATACCCATGCCCTACCGTAATCACCAGTTACGCGGCCGGTCTCCGCTTTGGGAATGATGCTCCATTGATAAGACCCACTCATGTGTCCTCACGATATATGAGGAGAACAAACCTTTGCGAGATCCTTACGACTCATAAAGGAAAAACACACTTAGGAGTCCTCACGACTCCTAAGGAGAAAATACACCTGCGGGATCCTTACGACTCGTAGGGAGAAAATGCTTTTATGGGACCCTCACGGCCCATAAAATTGAAAAGTCTTAGGCGATAGGGATCTAAACCTGTCTCCTAAGCCATCGCTCCCCAATCTCCAAATGGCGAATGATGAGTCGCTCCTGGTACCATATTCCAGTGCAGCGATGCAGACGCCAACCAAATTTCAAATCCCATACCCCAACGGCGAATGATGAGTCGCTCCTGGTACCATATTCCAGTGCAGCGATGCAGACGCCGACAAAATCCCGAAATTTTTTCCGGCCCTACGGTCTGGATCATACATCCTGCAAAACCGTATACAATCCACGGGCGTAAAACAATCCCAAAATCCTCTCAATGACAGATGATTCGCTCCTATTACCATATTCCAGTATAGCGATGCTGATGTCAACCCAAATCAAAATCAACGAGTCAACATCCACTCCAACACCGCAGAAAGCGGAGCAAGTCAGAATCCAATCTCGACATCGCAAGAAGCGGAGCAAGTCAAGTTTACCCCTGACACTGCAAGAAGCAGAGCAAGTCAAATCAAGAACCGACCGTCCAAGTCACAAAAAGGGCAGAACCGACCGTCCACGTCGCTAAAAGGGCGGCACCAACCGTCCAAGTCGCAAAAAGGGCAGAACCGACCGTCCACGTCGCTAAAAGGGCAGCACCGACCGTCCAAGTCGCAAAAAGGGCAGAACCGACCGTCCAAATCGGAAAAAGGGCAGAACCGGCCGTCCACGTCGCTAAAAGGGCAGCACCGACCGTCCAAGTCGCAAAAAGGGCAGAACCGACCGTCCACGTCGCTAAAAGGGCAGCACCGACCGTCCAGGTCGCAAAAAGGGCAGAACCGACCGTCCAAGTCGCAAAAAGGGCAGAACCGACCGTCCACATCGCTAAAAGGGCAGAACCGACCATCCACGTCGCTAAAAGGGCAGCACCGACCGTCCAAGTCGCAAAAAGGGCAGAACCGACCGTCCACGTTGCTAAAAGGGCAGCACTGACCGTCCAAGTCGTAAAAAGGGCAGAACCGACCGTCCAAGTCGCAAAAAGGGCAGAACCGACCGTCCACATCGCTAAAAGGGCAGCACCGACCGTCCAAGTCGCAAAAAGGGCAGAACCGACCGTCCACGTCGCTAAAAGGGCAACACCGACCGTCCAAGTCGCAAAAAGGCCAGAACCGACTGTCCAAGTCGCAAAAAGGGCAACACCGACCGTCCACATCGCTAAAAGGGCAGCACCGACCGTCCAAGTCGCAAAAAGGGCAGAACCGACCGTCCAAGTCGCAAAAAGGGCCGCATCGACCGTCCATGTCGTAAAAAGGGCAGTGCCAGCTTCCCAAAAGGTGGGAACCGAATCAAGTCGCCTCCATGTAAAAGAAGATCCATCAATTTCATGCACACGACCCACATATGTGGTGTGCATTTATTGATGGGGGGCAATTTGTTGGGGTAAAAATTTACACCCCGGTTGACCAAGTCAAAATCAAAGTCAACCCCAAGCCAAGTGGGCCCAAGCCCAGATCCAGTGGGCCCATGCCCGGGTCGAGCCCGAACATGAAGCGGCCAGCCTCCACCCATGCCGAGATAAAATTTTGTAATAAATAATTTTGTTGCATTTTATAGGCATAAAGCCAAATTTTTGTAAAGCCCATGGCTTATGTGTAAAAAGAAATGGCACATGAGCCATGGGATAGGCAAAATGCCATTTTGTGAAGCCCAAGAGGCTATGTGTAAAGTGTATAGCCTATAAAGGCAAAGATAATGAAATATCTAAACAACTTTTTTCTCTCTCTAAAAATTTTCCAGATCTGAGATCTTTCCTTCTTCTTCAAGGTTCCAAAACCTTCTTCTTTCTCTTGAATTAAATCAAGAGTTATACTCTTCTTTTTATAAAACAAATTAGTTTTTCACCACAAAACCCATAAAGGGGAGCTTGGATCTATCATTAGATCTCAAAAAGAAGAGATTTTTAGATCTCACATCTCTTGAGCCAGCCAACAGAGGAGGAAGAAGAAGAACCCATTTCCCCAACCAAAACATTCTTCTTTTTTCAGGAGTTTAACTCCACTAATTTCTCTTTTGAGAGTTTTTGGGGCTAAAAGCCCTCTTTTCCTCTCCAGCGCACTGCGCCCGAGCGCAAAGCGCCCACGTGCCGACACGTGGCGCGCGCGCTTGCGCTCCGGCGCATTGCGCCCGAGCGCAAAGCGCCCACGTGCCGACACGTGGCGCGCGCGCTTGCGCTCCAGCGCGCAGCACTCATGCGCAAAGCGCCCACGTGCCGACACGTGGCGCGCGCGCTTGCGCTCCAGTGCGCTTGCGCTCCAGCGCGCAGCGTTCATGCGCAAAGCGCCCACGTTCCGACACGTGGCGCGCGCGCTTGCGCTCCTGCGCGCAGCACTCATGCGCAAAACGCCCACGTGCCGACACGTGGCACGCTTGCGCCTTAGCGCACAGCACCTAAGCGCACAGCGCCCAAGGTGCTGCCCCACGCATCCTTTGGATGCCTTTTCCCTTTTTTTATATATATAACATATGCATACACATGTATAGATACACACACACTCCACAATACTGTCCTCCCCAAAAAATTTTGGGCCGGGGCGCTGCCCCGCACCCCGCAAGAGGGCTGCTATCCCCCTTGACCCCCAGCCCGCTATCCGGGTAGCGAGACCCCCGTAAAAACTCTGCATGGCTCCCGATATATCCAAAACCCCCTTTCAAAACAAAACACATGTACGCTGCACATTGAGTTCGCATGACCAGTTTAACCCGTTAATCGGAGGTTCCCTCGCCCCAAAGGCGAGGGGTAATTAACAGCAGCTTAGTCCGCGGCTGCCGGAGATTCGGATCCCCACAATCATTAAACCCCAGCCTACCCTAGGCAGGGGGAATCTGTAGTACGCCTGAGACGCATGCGCGTATTCCCATCTCAATGGGGTGACGAAAAACACCCTACAGCTAGACCTTCAACCTTAGGATGAGTAGAGAGTGGCTTTGGGTGTTTTATCTCAAAGGAAATGTTTCTCAACCCATGAGATGAATTTTCCTTGAGCTAGAGGAAGAGGAAGAAGAAAGGATGAGAAAGAATGAGAATGAGATTATCATATGAAAAAATAACAACCATATCACATATATGTGAATTAATAATTAACAATATTAATCAAAATGAAAAATGTGATGGTTGGTTTGATATGACCATTATCATTTCACATTTAATGTGTTTTGCAAAGATCAAAGAGCATCTTTGCTTGAAATGATGATGGTCAAAGTTTCAACCTTGGTCAACAAGTCAACCTTGGTCAAAATGTCAACAATCCTAACCATAACTCAATTTCCTTTTAATTAACATTATTAATCATAATTCACATGTTTATTAGGGTTTGGTAAACGACAACTGTCAACTGTGCATACACACCCGTACCAAAACCCTAATGAGAATCCTCTTCCTCCGCCTCAAACAACTGTGCATACACACCCGCATTCATGTTCCGAGGAATACGAATACAATGAGATAAAACTAACCCCAAAACATATATTAGGATCAGGCTCAAACCAGAGCCCGCTAGTAATGACTTTCCGGACACCAAACGTGCACAAGTGCGTGGATGTGAACGAACCCTGTCGCAAAACCATGCGACCTCTACTCTGTTTTGCCCAAAGGCGAATAACCCTCTGTGTGGGACTCTAAAGGCTCGACACTACGCTGCCAGTGAGTTTAACCATAGACCACAAGCGGCAATAGCTGTACGTAACGGCCTCCAGGTAGATGCCGATAAGAAGACTGATGAGGCGAACCCATCCGAACTTCTACTGAGCCGGTATGTGACTACAGTCCAGTCTATTCGTCTGATAATATCGCATGGCGGGCCTAGGGGGTGGTAAACGTCAGTCCCCTAATAGCGGTACAAGTCATGTCGGAGTGTAGCCCAGAACACCCTGAGATAATACTGGAAACCTACCAGTATATCTCGCTTGCCCTGGCCAGGGACGACAATGTGTAATGGCTCTCCTAGACACAGCGTGATATCAACTCCCAATACCGGGAGAGACGAATCCTATCTAACCGTCACTGCCTCCAAGTGCTTCGGGACTGCACCCAACTACTACCTGTTTGCACGACTCCTTTGAGCCGTGGTAGGGTAGTAATCAAAGTACAGTGGGAACACACTCGAGGCGAAGTGACAGTGTCAAGTCAGCGGACTAAGCTGTACTCATGTCACCTGGGAACTGATAACTGACGATAGGTATAGTACCAACCAACAGCTCCCGACGAGTCCTGTCCAGTATACTCGTAACCTAACGAGCAACCGCATACTATCTCAAGTACGACATAATGACGGTTGTGGGACAGACCGTCTCCCCTGCTGGGATGAGAAGCGCATACGCTAGTCTACTCCGGAGTATCGATGCCCCGTCTCGATAATCCCATGACCAGGGACGTTTATATAAGGATGTTCTTGTAGATTACCCAGCCCCCACGAGTGTGACTGCCATCACAACGCTGGTAATCAAGCAAAGATCCTAAGGGCTCTACTAATGCGTATAGGTGATATACTTAAAGAAACACATGTACACATTAAAGCAGAGACAAACCAAGTAGCATACTACTATTTCGAGCAAGATTGTCTATACAACTGTGAATATCCCAAGCTTCCATCAAGTAATATACAAACTAGTATGATATAGTAATGGCCTCTACGACATATACACTAACAATCTCCCACTTGCACTAAGGCTATGTACTGGCATATCGAAGACCTATCATCTCGATCAGCCGCTCGAACTGAGTCTGGGGCAAGGCCTTCGTGAATGGATCTGCAGTGTTATCTTCTGAAGCAACCCTCCGAACCTCGATCTCCTGGCGATCCATGATCTCCCTGATCAGGTGATACTGCCTTAAGATGTGTCTGGATTTCTGATGGGACCTGGGTTCCTTCGCTAAAGCTATAGCCCCGTTGTTGTCACAATACAGAGGTATTGGATCAACAATGGACGGAACCACCTGAAGTTCTTTCAAGAACTTTCTCATCCAGACGGCTTTTTTTGCGGCATCAGATGCAGCGATATATTCCGCTTCCATTGTCGAGTCAGCAACGGTTTCCTGTTTGGAACTCTTCCAACACACCGCCCCTCCATTGAGGGTACAGACAAAACCCGACATAGACTTGGAATCATCCTTGTCACTCTGGAAGCTGGAGTCAGCAAAGGCCTCAATCTGGAGGTCTTTTCCGCCATACACCAAGAACATCTCCTTAGTCCTTCTCAAGTACTTAAGAATGTTCTTTACCGCTATCCAGTGCTTCTCCCCAGGGTTTGACTGATACCGGCTTACCACACTCAGTGCATAAGCTACATCTGGTCCGGTACACAACATCGCATACATTATAGAGCCTACCGCAGAAGCGTAGGGTATAATAGACATGCGATCCCTTTCCAAATCAGTCTTGGGAGATATCTCTTTGGAGAGGGTGATCCCGTGACAAGCCGGTAGATTACCGCGCTTGGAATCTTCCATACTGAATCTTTTCAGTATGGTGTCGATGTATCTGGACTGTGAAAGTCCTAATATCCTCTTGGATCTATCACGATGGATCCGAATCCCCAGAATGTAAGAGGCATCACCCAGGTCTTTCATGGAGAACCTGTGTGACAAGAATCCTTTGACAGATTGTAGTATATGAATGTCATTTCCTATCAAGAGAATGTCATCCACGTATAAAACGAGGAATACGATAGTTCGTGCTACAAATCTACTATAGATGCATGGTTCATCTAGATTTTTGATAAAGCCAAATTCTTTGACCGTCTTATCAAAACAAATGTTCCAACTCCGCGATGCCTGCTTTAGTCCATAAATGGACTTAAGCAACTTGCACACCTTTCCGCTGCTCCCACTCTGAATGAAACCCTCTGGCTGCTCCATATAGATACACTCCTCTAAATTTCCATTTAGAAAAGCGGTCTTTACGTCCATCTGCTAGATTTCATAATTATGGAAGGCAGCAATGGCAAGAAGGATCCGAATGGATTTCAGCATAGCCACTGGAGAAAAGGTTTCGTCATAGTCCAAACCAGGTCTTTGACGAAAACCCTTTGCAACAAGTCTAGCCTTATAGGTCTCAACCTGTCCATCTACACCAATCTTCCTTTTGAAGATCCACTTGCATCCTATGGGTTTTACCCCATCTGGAGCAACGTCCAAAATCCATACTTTGTTGGTGTACATGGACTCCATCTCGGTCCGCATTGCATCCAGCCATTTTACCGAGTCAACGCTCTGAATGGCCTGCTGGAAGGTAGTCGGCTCATCATAATTAATGATGCAATCCTCTCTATCCCCATCTATGAGAAACCGTAGTATCTCTAGGATGGATGAGACTGCCTACTACTCCTGCGGAGCGGCGTAGGAATATCCTGTTCTTTCGAACCTTCTGGTTCTACTAAGCTTTCAGTAATAGTCTGTGGTTCTGGAATTTCTTCCAGTTCTATTGCGCTCCCACTAATTTCCTTTTCTAAGAACTGGTGTTCCAGAAAGTGGGCATTACGAGAAACAAAGACCTTTTGTTCCTCTGCGTGATAGAAAATATACTCCCTGGAGTTCTTTGGGTATCCCACAAACTTGCACAGTACTGAGCGTGCCTCGAGTTTGTCCGCATGCTGCTTTTTGACAAAAACTGGACATCCCCAGATCTTCAGATATTGAAGATAGGGTTTCTTCCCACTCCATAACTCATATGGTGTGGTAGGCACAGTCTTAGTTGGAACTCGGTTCAAAAGGTATGCGGCTGATTCTAGCGCATATCCCCAGAATGATCGCGGCAACTCAGCGTTACTCATCATGGACCGTACCATATCCAATAGGGTTCGGTTCCGTCTCTCCGATACACCGTTATATTGCGGAGTGTATGGAGGAGTAAGCTGAGAGAGAATTCCATTCTCTTTTAAGTAATCCAGGAACTCGGCACTTAAGTATTCACCACCTCGATCAGATCTTAGTGTCTTGATACTTTTTCCTGTTTGTTTTTCTACTTCATTCTTGTATTCCTGGAACTTTTCAAAGGCTTCAGATTTATGCTTCATTAAGAAGACATGTCCGAAACTTGAAAAATCATCCGTAAAAGTAATGAATTAAGAATAACCGCTTCGCGCATGTGTAGACATTGGACCGCACACATCGCTGTGTACGAGCCCCCAAGAGCTCGCTCGCTCTTACTCCCTGTCCAGTGAACGGAGTCTTTGTCATCTTTCCTTTGAGACAGGATTGACAAATTGCATATGAATGATATTCGAACGGATCCAAATATCCTTCTGTATGTAACTTCGTCAACCTTCTCTCATTGATGTGACCCAGTCTACAATGCCATAAGAAAGCATGATTGATTTCTGGAGACTTTCTTTTATGTGTATTCTGGACATTGAAAATCTGTGGTTGGTTTAATACATATATACCATTGTTTAATGTACCCGACCCAATCAAAACTTGATTAAGATGAATATTCACAACATTACTTACAAATGCAAATTCATAACCTTCTTTAGATAATAAAGATACAGATAAGATATTACAGGTTGCATTGGGTACAAAATAACAATCACGCAAAATCAAAACATGTCCATCTGACATTCCCAGGTGATAGTCCCCCACGGACTCAGCATCCATGCCAGCTCCGTTTGCAACTCTGAGGGTCATATCACCTGCCTTCAAAACCCTACGCCTTCTCAATGCCTGCAAAGAATTACAGATATGAGATCCTGATCCGGTATCCAATACTCAGGAAGTAGAGTTTATTGAAAGACAATTTTCAATAACATACACACATGAAACTGAAGCCGCAACTTGCTTCAGATTCTGGTTTCTGGCCTTCCAAGCCCTGCAATCCTTTTTCCAGTGTCTACTCTTGTGACAGTAAAAGCATTCTTCCTTTCCCACAAGCTTTCCCGCTACTTTTGTTGCCTTTGCCTTTCCCTTCGTATCCACTTTACTAACACCGCTCCTTGGTTTGGCGGGGGCTTTCTTCTTCTTTCCCTTGGCTTTCGTCTTGGACTTAGAAGAGGAAGATCCTCTTACAAACAAAGTGGATGTTTCCCTACCTTTCTGTAGGGTGCCCTCAGCACTCCTCAACATGTTCAGAAGTTCGGAAAGTTCAACCTCTTTTCCTTGCATGTTGAAGTTTAGGATAAACTGGGCGTAAGTGGAAGGAAGGGACTGGAGAATCAAGTCCGTATAGAGCTCGTTCTCTAACGTGGTCCCAAGGTCTGCGATCTCTTCAATGAAGCCAATCATCTTAAGCACGTGTTCCGCTACTGATGATCCGACGGCCAATTTTGTCGAAAACAACTTTTTCGAGACTTCGTATCTGGCGATACGGGATTGCTCTCCATACAGTTCTTTTGTATGAAGAAATATGGATTCCAGGTCCATATTCTCGTGCCTCCTTTGATGTTCATTATCCATATAGGCAAGCACGAGGCACTTGGCCTTCGCACAATCGATCTCCCATGTCTTACGGATTTCTATATCCGCGACGCTGGAGGTGGGACCAGGGACAGGGGGAGCTTTGGTGGTAAGGAGATACCCCAACTTGTCGTAAGTGATTGCCATTTTGACATTCCTGAACCAATCTTTGTAGTTTGGCCCTGTCAGTATATTTTTATCTAGTAATAACTTAAGTCCAGTCATGTCGATTGGTCGCTGCAATTAGGAGAGAGAGAAGAAACACTTTAGCATGATGCTCTTGCAAGTTTTGAGTGGTTTTTAGTTTGTCTAAACAGGATGGCTCCCACTGTCTCTCGAGTCCCTCCTCAAACCATAAAGGAAGAATTAGTCGGGATCAATCTCACCGTACAATACTTGCTTAACCGTTCAGCCAGGCCAGTGTCGGTACTTCGAGGGAGGTTTTCCAACGCTTTCGCGAAGTTCCTTAATTAAATAACCTCTTTTCCCTGGGGGCGTAGCCCCGCTAACACCTTTCTAAACGCCTACTAGGTTTATAGCATTGATCGTTAAGTGAGAAATTTCCCGAGGAGTAGCATATACTTACAGTAGGATCGGGATCCAAATATCATCGCGTGACAAAACTGAAGGAATCCTACCAGAATCATTACACTCCAAATGGTATGCGGCGCTAGCAAGTTTCAGTTTCTTTTGAAACTCCCGATGTGGATTTTTGCCCTATGCTCTTATGACCTTGGCGTGAGGTCAAAATGTCATAAGTCATATGTCAAGTTCTACCCATCATTATCCAGGTTAATTTAAACCCACCTGTACCTACCCTTGACGTAGGCCAAAATGGCAGTACGACTGTCTCAAACCAACGCATTCTATCTATGCAACAGATATATATCCGGCAGCTACCAATCACTATGCCTTGGCGTGAGGTCAAAATACATAGCTTGAATACTACCGAATATTTAACTGAAATGATGGAGGGCTACGAATGGTTTTGGCGAAACCGTGAACGTAGTGAACTTGATATAATCGATGGAACGAGATAGCTTTTAAAAGGAGTGGTTCAAGCTCCGCATTTAAAAGTTGGTTTTTGAAAAGAACTGAGTGGTTTTGAAAGTGTTCCAACGACTTTTACTTGGTTTATTTTCTTGCATTAATTTTAATGCGTCCCATCATTTAATCCTACCATTGCAGAAAACAAAGAAAATATGACGTACGCTTATGCCATCCGCATTCGCCACGGGGTCCCGTCATCACCCGTTAGGTTACTTAACTAACGACAGAGAGAGGGCTGGACTAGCGCGGATGCAAAACATAAGCAACGCCTAAATAGATATCATATATAGATATATACACATTCGTCAAATGCAATGAAAGCCATTCCAGATCACAGATGAATACATTGGATATACTAGGAATCCGCATTCCGTTCGAGCCTGTAACGAAAAGCGGATTACACGGTCGCGATGAATAGCCAATACCCCACCCTAGACCCCTATGGGTGCGGCAAACTACCCGCCAAGTACCCGAAACGAAGCAACCTCCCTCAATGACGTGAATAGGACACTCGGCACTTCGAGATACCCGGTAGTTTGTGCACCCCACCTTGGGTCTATCCTAGAAGCAAAAACAGTAAAAAGAAATTATACAATGGCGGCTACAACCTCATCCCGGATGTGCGGCCATACAAATAATATTACATCAAATTTACATATTACATGAATTGAAAGATAAAGAAAAAACTCTCATCTCACAACCCCCGACTATTCATCCGCGACAATCCAACGAATTCATATACACATATCATCAACATTACAGATCACAGATATGTATAACCCCCACTAATCGACGTATAGCGATTAGCAGATGTTCAATACATATATAACATTACAGATACAACCCATTAGCCAAAGTCTACAGAAAATCGATCAAAATACGGATTTGTAACCACCCGAAAAACAAATTTGTTCTCTGGAAATTCTGGGCAGAAACAAACCATCCTAAAAATCACAAAACACCAACACAAGAACACTGCAGGAGAAACGATCCACGGCCGAGTCAACTCGGCCGCGGATCCGCCGCAGGAGCAAGCTCTTGCCGTGGATCCGCGGTGATTTGGTCGACTCACTGGATCGTTTTTCTTGCCTGTTCATTAAAAAGCCTGAGCCGAATTTCAGTACATGATTTATTATTTTTTGAGCAGAAATAAAAATCGGCAGAAACTTGAATTTTCCGGGGTGTTTTGCGGTTTTTTTTGTCCGATCGAAATTTTAGATACTTTGCTAACATGCTAGGGTGTGTTTATCTAGGCTCTGATACCACTGTAAGTCCACGTTACCTCTCCCGGTTCTTTCGGGCTTGCGGAAATGGTGAAAAACGATTTTTAGGGTTATGCTAACATGGACTATAAAATACGGATCTTTGCTAAACTACACACTAGCAACTAACTAGAGCTTTACCTACTCGGTTAGGGGTTATACCTCAACTTGAACTCCTTCTCTTGGACTCCTTGTGGTGGTCGGATGGTTCTCTCCTCGTCGCCTTCTCTTGCCGAAGATGGATCCACCTGAGAGTCTCTACCTTGAGCTCCTTCCTCGAACTTGAGGAAACTAAAGTGTCCGGCTTGCTAGACCTTCAATCTTAGGATGAACAGAGAGTGGCTTTGGGTGTTTTATCTCAAAGAAAATGTTTCTCAACCCATGAGATGAATTTTCCTTGAGCTGGAGGAAGAGGAAGAAGAAAGGATGAGAGAGAATGAGAATGAGATTATCATATGAAAAAATAACAACCATATCACATATATGTGAATTAATAATTAACAATATTAATCAAAATGAAAAGGGTGATGGTTGGTTTGATATGACCATTATCATTTCACATTTAATGTGTTTTGTAAAGATCAAAGAGCATCTTTGCTTGAAATGATGATGGTCAAAGTTTCAACCTTGGTCAACAAGTCAACCTTGGTCAAAATGTCAACAACCCTAACTATAACTCAATTTCCTTTTAATTAACATTATTAATCATAATTCACATGTTTATTAGAGTTTGGTAAACGACAACTGTCAACTGTGCATACACACCCGTACCAAACCCTAATGAGAATCCTCTTCCTCCGCCTCAAACAACTGTGCATACACACCCGCATTCATGTTCCGAGGAACACGAATACAATGAGATAAAACTAACCCCAAAATATATACTAGGATCTAGCTCAAACCAGAGCCCGCTAGTAATGACTTCCCGGACACCAAACGTGCACAAGTGCGCGGATGTGAACGAACCCTGTCGCAAAACCATGCGACCTCTACTCTGTTTTGCCCAAAGGCGAATAACCCTCTGTGTGGGACTTTAAAGACTCGACACTACGCTGGCAGTGGGTTTAACCACAGATCGCAAGCGGCACTAGCTGTACGTAAGTAATGACTTCCCGGACACCAAACGTGCACAAGTGCGCGGATGTGAACGAACCCTGTCGCAAAACCATGCGACCTCTACTCTGTTTTGCCCAAAGGCGAATAACCCTCTGTGTGGGACTTTAAAGACTCGACACTACGCTGGCAGTGGGTTTAACCACAGATCGCAAGCGACACTAGCTGTACGTAACGGCCCCCGGTAGATGCCGATAAGAAGACTGATGAGGCGAACCCATCCGAACTCCTACTGAGCCTGTATGTGACAATCTCCGTACAGTCCGGTCTGTTTGTCTGATAATATCGCATGGCGGGCCTAGAGGGTGGTAAACGTCAGTCCCTTAATAGCGGTACAAGTCGTGTCGGAGTGTATCCCAGAACACCCTGAGATAATACTGGAAACCTACCAGTATATCTCGCTTGCCCTGGCCAGGGACGACAATGTGTAATGGCTCTCCTAGACACAGCGCGATATCAACTCCCAATAACGGGAGAGACGAATCCTATCTAACCGTCACTGCCTCCAAGTGCTTCGGGACTGCACCCAACTACTACCTGTTTGCACGACTCCTTTGAGCCGTGGTAGGGTAGTAATCAAAGTACAGTGGGAACACACTCGAGGCGAAGTGACAGTGTCAAGTCAGCGGACTAAGCTGTACTCATGTCACCTGGGAACTGATAACTGACGATAGGTATAGTACCAACCAACACCTCCCGACGAGTCCTATCCAGTGTACTCGTAACCTAACGAGCACCCGCATACTATCTCAAGTATGACGTACTGACGGCTGTGGGACAGACCGTCTCCCCTGCTGGGATGAGAAGCGCATACGCTAGTCTACTCCGGAGTATCGATGCCCCGTCTCGATAATCCCACGACCAGGGACATATATATAAGGATGTGCTTGTAGATTACCCATCCCCCACGAGTGTGACTGCCATCACAACGCTGGTAATCAAGCAAAGATCCTAAGGGCTCTACTAATGCGTATAGGTGATATACTAAAAGAAACACATGTACACATTAAAGCAGAGACAAACCAAGTAGCATACTACCATTTCGAGCAAGATTGTCTATACAACTGTGAATACCTCAAGCTTCCATCAAGTAATATACAAACTAGTATGATACAGTAATGGCCTCTAGGGCATATACACTAACACTCCCCTCCTCTGTCAGATCGGAGGATCTTGATACTTTTGCCATTCTGGTTCTCTACTTCGTTTCTGAATTCTTTGAATATCTCAAAAGCTTCAGGTTTGTGTTTCATAAGATACATATATCCGAACCTAGAGAGATCGTCAGTAAATGTGATGAAGTACGAGAACCTACCCCTTGCATGTATAGATATTGGACCACATACATCACTGTGTATGAGTCCCAAGAGCTCTGCTGCACTTTCTCCGTGTCTTGTGAATGGAGATTTGGTCATTTTTCCCTTGAGACAAGACTGACAAGTTTCATAAGATGAAAATTCAAACGTATTCATAAGTCCATCTTTATGCAATTTACTTAGTCTTTTCTCTCCGATATGACCAAGTCTACAATGCTACAAGTAGGATTTGTTCACTTCTGAACTCTTCCTCTTGCGTGTGTTTTGTATACTGAGAACCGTGTTTTGATTAAGAACATAGATACCATTACATAGTGTACCTTCTGCAACCAATACCTGATTAAGGTAAATGTTCATGATATTTCTATCAAGAATAAACTTATATCCATCTTTATCAACTAAAGAAACTGATATGATGTTGCAAATCATGGAAGGTACATAGTAGCAATTGTTCAAAATAATAGAATTGTCATTGGGCAATGCTAAGTGATATTCACCGACGGCAGAAGCATCAACTTGTGCTCCGTTCCTTACTCTGAGGGACATATCACCAGGTCTAACCATCCTACATTTTCTCAGTCCCCGTAATAAATTACATATGTGAGATCCTGATCCGGTATCGAGTACCCAGGAGGTAGGACTGACCGAAAAACAGTTCTCTATAAAAAGAACACCTGAAGAAGACGTAATTCTATGCTTCTTCTTCGATGGGGTCATCAAGGAATTCATGCAATTCTCTTTTCTCTGCTCACACTCATGACTATTGTCATAAGTTAGAGTCAAACCGACGTTCCCCGGCACCGAATAAGAATTCGGATCGGTCAAGCGATACATTTTATTATCTTGATTAGGGCGTGAATTGGTTGCTACCTGGAGAGAGAGAAAAGAAACACTCAGCGTGCGCTCTTGCAAGATTAGATTGGTTATTAGTTTATCTAATCAGGATGGCTCCCACTGTTTCCTTGAATTCTTCTTCAAACCTAAAAAGAAGAATTAGTTGGGATTAATCGCACGTCACAATACTTGTTTAACCTTTTGGCCAGGCTAGTGTTGGTACTTCGAGGGAGGTTTTCCAATGCTTTCGTGAAGTTTCTTAATTACATAACCTCTTTTCCTTGGAGGCGTAGCCCCGCTAACACCGTTCTAGACACCTACTTGGTTTATAGCATTGATTGTTAAGTGAGAAAATCTTCCAGGAGTAATCCTTCTCATCAGTGGGATCGGGATCCAACAATCATTGCATGATAAACTAGATGGAAGCCACTCTAGTCACCACACTCCAGAAGGTATGCAGCACTAGCAAGTTTCATGTATATTTGAAACTCCAGATGTGGTTTTTTCCACAGGCGCCTTATGAGCTTGACAGATGCCAACAAATCATAAAGCGCAAGTCGAGTTCTACCCGTCATTGTCCAGATTAATTTAGACCCACCCATACTCGCCTTTGACGGATGCCAACAAGGCTGTATGACTGTCCTAAATTAATGCATCTCAATACTACAAATAAGTATTATTCAGTTACCGTTCACTATGCCTTGACGGATGCCAACAAACACAGCACGAATATTAAATACTACTTATCTGAAATGACGGAGGGCTACGGCTGGGTTTTTGGCGAAAAACCCGTTAACGTAATGAACTTGATATCGTTGGAGGAACCTGAGTAGTTTTGAAAAGGAGTAGTTTAAGCTCCACTTTTGAAAATTTGTGGTTTTGAAAAAACTGAGAGGTCACTCCCCGCGAAGGGATCTCGGCTCTTGCCTCCTGGAATGAGGTGCTGGATATTCACAACCGAACACCACTATGCAAAGCGAAAGAATATAACTATAGTTTTTCGAAATTTGTTCCAACAATATCTTTTTAGGTTTCTTTTCTTGCATTAATCAAAATTAATGTGGCCCCATCATTTAACCTATCACACCAGAAAAGAACGAAAATATGATGTACGTATATGCCATCCGCATTCTCCACGGGGCCCCGTCATCACCCGTTAGGTTACTTAACTAACGACAGAGTGGGGGCTGGACTAGCGCGGGTGCAAAACATATACAACATCTACTAGTATATATATAAGTATATATAACATTCGTCCCAGGCATGATAATAAGCAACATCACAGAATCTCAGCCAACAATACATAAAGGTGGATAATCTTGGAGCCCCGGGTTTTATTAGTGCCGCAAATAAAACCCGACGTTCCCGGTCGTGTGGATAGCCTGTGCAATGAAAACCTGGACCCCTATGAGCGCGGCAAGTTACCCGCCAATCCCAGAACTGAGGCAACCCCCTTCAACGAAGTGAAGCAACCGCCTTCAACAAAGTGAATGGGCCACCCAGCACTTCGTGGGATCTGGTAACATGGGCCCCCTCCGTGGGTCATCCTATACCCCTTACGAGTGCGGCGAATAGCCCACCAATTCTAGAATGAAACCCCCTCCGTCTCAACGCTATGAGATGCGGGCTTGTTGCCTTCTAGAACCCGGCTATTCGTGCACTCCACTGCGGGGTAATCCTAGTACATAAAATGAAAATAATATGTACAAATGGTGATTTCGACCTCAACCCGGTCGTGCCCCAAACAAATAATATACAATCCGGCAAAGACGGCAGTCCACATGTCGGATACTCGCCCCGCAATAACAAATGTACAAATGAATACAAACTATTCTAAAGCATCACACCATCGGCTATCCACCACGACAATCCAACCACAATATCAGCACAATCACAGAACATCAACGTGAATGTCATGTTCGCAAACTCATCTAAAAGGACATATAGCAGATAGACGGGTTTACCGATCAAATGACATTCACGGTCGCAGATGCTAATCTAAGTACTGATAACAATTAAACAGTTGTTAAAATATAACGACTTCGAAACACTCCGAATTGCCCCAAACTGAAAAACAACAGAACATCAAACTTGGGCAAAAACAAACAACACCTGAAACCCAAACTCCATGAGATAAGAACACAGACCAAAACATGAGGCAATCCACCACAAGAAAACCGGTGAGGCCGGATTTATTAAAGGTTTAGCCGGCCTAAACTTGGTAGAATTGATTCGTTTTTGTTTAGGGTTCATCTCACAGTCAAAAGATCACTCTGCACTTGCTTAAAAAAAAATTTGAAGCCTCTGAAAAATCAACAGAAACTTGAATTTTGGTTTCAATGTTATGGAGTTGTTTCGATTTTGTTGTTTTAACATCGTTTAAACTTGCTAGTGTAGGGTTTATAGGCTGGCTCTGATACCATGAAAGGTTACGCTAGTACCTCGGCCAACTACCGTGGCCCAATGCGGAACAAATTTTTTTCTGACGATTAGAACATGGGGCTAGAATAACCTTTAACTCGGATCTTTCCATAAACCTATCTAGCAAAACTAAAAGGAGCTAACTACTATGAAGGAATTCTCACCAAACGACCCAAGTCCTTCGGTCTTCTTTCCTCGTCATGTGCTCCAAGTGGCCACCTTGAACATGCTTGATCTTCTTTGATGGCTCCTTTGGTTCTCCATGATCGATCTTGCTCTCTCCGGTCCTCCTTTGTCGTAGATGATCCACCCGAGGGATATGATCCATGGCTTTAGCTCCACACTATATGTCAAGTGGATCAACTAGAGAACTTGGGTTGCTAAACCAAGTAGTCTAGGATGTAGTGTGATGATCTAAGTGTTTTGCTATCTATTTCTTGCCTCTTCACTTGTTTCTCAACTCATGAGAGGGTAGTGAAGAGGAAGATGATGAAGGTGGAGGAAACTCAAGAGGAGGAAGGAGGGTGAAGCAAAAATGGGAGCTCAAAAATAATGAAGAATACAAGTGAGAGAAAATCAACACCAAGGTTTTGTGTATCAATTTCTTTCAATAAACAAGTGTAGCCATGCTTCAATAGTAACCACAAATGAATAAATAATTCATTTGTGAACTATTGAAGCCATTCCACACACCATGCCTCCCTCTCCTTAATTCCCACCTCATTTCCTTTTATCAATAAATGGAAAAGTCCATGATGAGGTGTCCACCTTCTAGAAGGTAATCTGTAATAAAATACGGTTTACAGTCTGCTGTATATACATACCTGCATTCGGATAAAAACACGAATGCCCTAAGAGATAGAATAACACGAAGAACGTAATACTAGAATATACATATCGATATACATATATGTAAACTATTAAATCAATACCTGATTTAATAATCCGGCTCAAACCCGAGCCGGCTAGTATTACCCACTGTCCGATCGAAAATCCGAGTACAAAGTACATCAATCGATCGAGACCCTGCACGTGTCCAATACGGCTACTACATCATTTCGCCTGAACCAGGGAAAACCCTCTGTGTGGGACTGTAAAGACTCGCCAGTACGCCGGCAGTGAGTTACTGGATAAATCCATAACCATAAGCATGTCAGCGGCACTAGCTGTACGTAACGGCTACCCGGGCACCTGTCGAAAAGGAAGGTCGACGAGCAAACTCATCCGGATCCCTACTGAGCCTATCTGTGACAATCCCCATACAGTCCGGTCTCTTCGTATGAGAGTATCGCATACTGGGTCTAGGGGGTGGTAAACGTTAGACCCTGATAACCTGGTAATTCATGTTGATGCGGCTCAGGACCAATCCGGGAAACTACTGATCAGTCTATCAGCAATTCCCAACTGCCTTGGCCAAGGTCTTATGGTCCTGACCAATCGAACACAGTGCGATATCGACTCCCAATACCGGAAGAGACGAATCCCCGACAATCGCTCACTGCCTCCATGTAGCTCGAGACTGTACCAAACCAAAACATGTTTGCACGACTCAGTAGAGCCGTGGTAGGGTAGTGATCAAAGCACAGTGGGAACTCACACGAGACAAATGACGATCTCAGTTCTAAAGACTAACATGTACTCATGTCACCTGAGAACTTCCATCTGACGATAGGTATAGTACCATCCGGAAGTTCTCGACGAGTTCGTCCGGTGTACTCACCCCCAGTGAGCACCTGTATACGATCTTAGGTCTAAAGACCAATGGTTGCGAGACCAAACCATCGCCCCTCGTCGAGATCTAGAAACGTATACACTAGTCTACTCCGGAATATCGATGCCCAATCTCGATACTCCCACGACTAGGGACCATTTAAGGATGTACGTACCGACTACCCAGCTTCCATAAGTATGATCGCAATCACAACGTAGGTACTCTAGCAATGATCCTACGGGCTTTATCAACATGTATAAAAGATATGTAATAGCAAGTAAAACATGCACATGTTAAGATAAAGACAAACCAGATAGCATACTATCATATCGAGCAAGACTGTCCTGTACATATATATGTCCAAGCATCAATATGTATACATATACAATAATGGCCTCTAGGGCATACATATCCAACACTGAGCACTCCTCAGATCATGACACGTGGCAGATGATGTGTCCCAGGGCTTGCGAGAAAGGAGTAAGAATGGTACGTTGAAGGCGTGCCTCGGGGCTCCTTCCCGAGGATGTTCCCGACCTACGGTAGCCTTCCAGACCACTCTTATGCTTGTCTTACAAATAACTATTGGCTCGCCTCCGAGCCCTCCTACATGCTGAGCTTCCTCAGCCCTCCCAGCTCGCCTCCGAGCTATCACATAAACCAAGCATGCTCGGTCTCCCGCTCGCCTCCGAGCTTCCCGCCGAGCTCAGCTTCCTCGGTCTCATCGACCGACCCCGAGCACCGATCATAGGCGTCTCCAACACGGCTCTGTGAATCTCGCATGACGCGAGATATCCGCCGCCCACGATCCCGCGTTCCACGTCATCTCGTTCCCCCATTAACGAGCGCGTCTTGTCATTAATGGGAAATCCCGCCTTTCACGCAGGCATAACGCCAGGGACGTAACGGCCGGCGTGAACCTCGCGCCCGCCAGCCTACGGCTACCACTATATAAACCCCTCTCTCAGACGACTCAGGTAAGGCAATATTTATCCAATAGGCTGCTACTCTGCCCATTTAGCCCGTCTAACTTGATCGTCGGAGGGTCCTCGGTGGCACAACCATCCCGGGACTTCCTTGCAGATAGCTCGGCTTCAACCACTTTAATCCCATTGAGATCCACACGCACCAAAGGGAAACCCTCAGATCCAATCTCAGCCGCTCGTCACCACTCGCTGCAGATCAACGGAAGGTAATATCTGAAGGAGATCTAGAGCTCCATCACATTGTGAGGCAGAGGAAGGTGAGGTGGCGATGGAGGAGATGTCGCCATTGGGGACGCCTATGGTGATGGAGATGTTAGTGTTGGATAAGGATTTGATGATGGCAGGGTCCGCACCTTAAAGTCGGAGTTTGGAGATGGAGGTTGAGCAGAGGAGAGTGGCGGTAGGGTTTAGGCGTAGGAGGTTGTCGGAGACTTGGCTGTAGTCGACGCCGGTGAAGGGTTAGGATCTTAATTACAACAAGAAATTGAAAAAAATTAGCAAGGAGCAAAGGAGCATGTTAGGATATAAAAATATCTATTTTGATTCTCATCATAATTTTGGAGTTTTGATGTAATGACATGGACTTTAAAGTGGTAATATAGTGCAATCCAGTTTCAAATCCCACATAAACATATTTAAAAGTGGAAAATTCATACGGTTGCATAGAATCTGAGCTTTTAAAAAAAAGGCCGCTCAACCTTTGGCCTATGGGAAATGTTAAAAAATAGAAATATCTCTCATGATTTTCGTCATAACTTGAGAGTTCTAATGTAATAAGTGAGACATGCAAGTCGTTTTTAAAACTCCTTATGGTTTTCTTTTTCTTTTTATCTGGGGAGGGGGGTTTGGGTTTGGGTTTAGGGTGGTTAGGTAAATGACTTTAATATTCCCAATTATTATCATCTTCTTCTTTAAACAAGTAAAGGATTATAGTTCATCTCAAATTGAAAATTTAGTGCTTAACCATTATCTTTTAGTCACTTTTCTTTGAATTAAGAGCTTATCCCAGCCGAATTTCCCATCTAAGAAGGAAAGCAACCTCAAATATTCAAATTAACCTGCTTGCTAAAATTAAAACAAGGGAAAAAGTCCTAGGTTTAAAAAAATTGAAGGAAAATGCATACCGGATGAGGTTTTACCAACCCACGTCTCATTAATTGAAAATGAAAAATAGGTAAGCTTAAAATTTGTACAAGGAAATTTGTTGGTTGACATAGGAAACAAAGATGGAGTGAGATCTTGGTTCTCTACCTATGCCAGCTAGTTCTTGGACATAGAATGAAGGTGTGCAAAGTGTTATTTTTGGATTTTTTAAAATATTTTTTTAATCAAGAATGAAAATTAAAGAGATTGTCATGGATGAAAATTGGGTTAAAGGAGAGGTTGAGGAGGGAGAAAACACAAACTCTCTCTCCCTCCCTCCTCGTTATCTTTAATGCTATCCCTATCCTAGTTAATTAAACACAACCCCGCCAACCTAGCTTAGAGAGATCAAACAAATGAAGACAACGGAATTATTTTTTCAAGCAACGGACAACTATTAGGGTGATATGTACGCTAATTTTTGGAGGTTACGATGCTAAACTCCAAAAATATAAACAGCGGCTCATTTGGCAACCAAACTATTGCTCAAACCCCATTTTTCTAACCTCCGAAAATACAAAGGGTTTCGGAAAGTTTTGTGTCATCTTTTATTCTCTCTTTGCATCTAAAAATAATTTCAATAAAATACAATCTTGGTTTTATAAAGTATGCAGATGTGCAAACCATGGTTTCGATTTAACTTAAGAGAAACCATGGTTTCGGCAACCTCGTTGCCAAATTAGGCCTAATTGATTCCATTAAACTGTCAGTTTAGATACTAATTGTTACAGCAAGAAAGTAAAGGGAATTAACCAGTCTTATATGTTGATAAGCGACAACCATTATCCATTATCCGTTTCATCCTTAAACTGAAAATTTCAAATACCTTTAGGAGGTACAGAATGCTACCTCCTAAGAAGCATCATACACAGAAGATGTACGTAGCGGAGATGCGCATGCTTCGTTGGATGTGCGGTAACACTAGAAAAGATAAGGTGCAAAATGAGAATATTCGTGCAAAAGTTGGTGTAGCACCTGTGGAGGAGAAGATGCGGGAAAACCGGCTAAGATGGTTTGGTCATGTGCGACGCAAACCTATGGAAGCACCGGTTCGACGAATAGATACTCTTGATATGGGCAATGGCAAAAAGGCAAAAGGGAGACCGAAGAAAACATAGATGGAGGTGATACGAAAAGATATGGTTGCCAAATGACTCGATAAAATTATATTGTTCGATAGGAGTGAGTGGAGGCGGAGGATTCATGTGCTGGACCCGGCGTGATTCTCATGTTGGTTCATGTAGCCTACCTCATATGCTTGGGATAAAAGGCTCAGTTGTTGTTGTATACCGAACCTCATAATTTATTTTCTGGTTTTCAAATAAATTACTTAAATTTCACGTGACATCTTTCATTCAAACAAACGATATATTAGTAAATGATCTAAAGTGTGAAAGACCCTCAAACTAATGAAATTGACAAGAAAAAAGAAATTAAAAGAATCTTACTTGAAAAAGTGAAGATCTGCAACAGTGCAGAGGTTAGAGCGAAGAGACCAATTCTTTGCTTCAATGTTAAGGGGAGCAGAAAGCGGTGGCAATTGCGTAATATTTGAGGGGGCTTTTTTTAAAGCGTTTTATGCCGAACGATGCATTGTGAGAAGCCCACGTGCCTGTGGGCCCGCGCGAGCATCCCTCGGAGTTTGTTTGAAAGCGGAGAGGAAGCGGTGGGGTCCGCTGGGATACCTTAAACGGCAACCGTTGGATCTTGATCGAACGGATGTCAGCCCTTCCTTCACAACGGCTGCTTTCATGGTCTAGAGCCCAATTATTACTACTAGATTCTATACACGTGCACGTGAACACCGATGCACGCGAACATAAGAGAGAATTGAGTTGTCAAAATAAGTGCATGGTTGCAGTATTACTATGGATTTGGATTGTGGAATCCTATAATTGCATAATTTTGTGTTTGGTTGATATATTTGGATTTCTAGAATTTCTTTGTTTTTTATGGGGGGCCACCACAAAACAAGGATTCCTGAATCCTAAAAAATTTTGGGGATTTTCAAGGATTTGGCACTAATCATTGTACTTTTAGATGGGACCGGTGGTACTTTATTTATTTAATAATCATCTCTCTATCCATCTCTCTCTAAAATCCTCAAATCCAAATCCCATTTTATTTTCACAAACCAAACAAAGATTACAAGAATCTACAAATTCAATACTAGGAATCCAAAACCAACCAAATAACAAATTACCAAATCCAGAAATTTTCAACCGTACTATTTTGGAATCCAAATTTCATAATCTTGCAACCAAACAGGCCCCAAGAGAGAATTGAGTTATCAAATGGAAAATGTATAAATTAACAAATATTAAAGGGTTACTGTAATATTTAATTTATTTCAAATTCCTAAATGCATGCATGCATGCTACTTTTTCCTTGAAAAGCCCCCGCCTTTTAAAAGCTTTAAAAACTTGTGAGAAATTCTCTAGCTTTTCCAACATGTAGAAAATCCTCTTGGCCCATCAATTTTTTTCTGACATACTCAAAACTTTGGGTATTTTGGTATATCCCAAAACTGCTCTTTGTGACTCGTGTGCAAGTACAATAAGATAGATGCTAATTTGTTTGCAAAAAATATGCAGTTGTGTTGCCTGTAACTTGTAAGCAACTGTCTGTAACTTCTATATATAATTATGTTTTGTTGATTTTTCCTTAAGGATTGAGCATTAAGTGCTCTAACCTAACCATTTATCCTCCAAATTCAACATTTTACCCTCTAAAAAACCTATGTTACCAACAGAACAAGAATTATTCCATCCATTTTCTCCATTATCCGTTATCTTCCTTCATTTACCCTATTTTTATATACTAGCCCAACAAACTAAATCTTCATTTACTTCCCTGCTCATTGAGGATGACCCAAACTTAGACATTAATGTGTTTTGTGAGAGGATCCAATGGGAAAGGTTCGGTCGTGACCATCTTGGGGGCAACAATATGATTCGAATTGAAAAGAACAATCTCGTTTCAACTTGATATACCAGTTGATAAGTTAAAACTTTCATACAAAGTGGAGAAATATGGATATCATATGATTAGGAGAATAACTGAAGATGACTACGTAAATATGGTATGTATCTATGAAGAGAAGAACGAGAAGGCCATTTATATACAAGCATCTGTTGAAACCCTAACCATTATGAGCATGTTTGTCTTTATTTGACTTGATTTTTTTAGAAGAATATACAAGACAGTTTTCTGCAACTTCTAAACGGTTGCATGTAAGTTCTAAGCAGTTGTCTATAACTTCTAAATAGTTGCATAAAACTTGTAAGAACTTGCCATATAACTTGTAAGAACTTGCATGTAACTTGCATATAACTTCTAAGAACTTGCCTGTAACTTTTAAGAACTTGCATGTAACTTGTAAGCGGGTGCCTGTAACTTGTAAGCGGTTACCTGTAACTTCCAAGAACTTGCCTGTAACTTTTAAGCGGTTGCCTGTAACTTTTAAGCGGTTGCCTGTAACTTGTAAGAACTTACTTGTGACTTTTAAGCGGGTGCTTGTAACTTGTATGTACTTACCTGTAACTTCTAAGCGGTTGCCTATAACTTCTAAGCGGTTGCTTGTAACTTGTAAGAACCTACCTATAACTTTTAAGCTGTTGCTTATAACTTCTAAACAGTTGCATGTAAGTTCTAAGCAGTTGCATATAACTTCTAACCAGTTTCCTGTAACTTCTAAGCAGTTGCATTTCCCAAATATCTAAAAAAAATTGTCTTTAATATTAATAAGTTGCTTGTAATATCTATATGTATGCAAGTAATAATATGCTAACAAAAGCGTTTTTTGTGTAATGGTCAACACGCATCATCATCTTCCACTCCAGCAATTGCGCATGACCGAGTAAATGATTTAAAGTCAAGCTTACCACCGGTGATGCAAGATGATCAATTAATAAGGAACAATATTCCGGATGCATGGTACGCAATTGAAGATACATTTCAAATATTCAAGAGTTCTTATAAAGTCAGGATGGCTATTTGCCAATTTTCTATTCTGAAACAATTCAATTTCGACTATATTAAGAACGATAGATTGATAGTAACAGCGGCTTGTTCTCAAAAGGATAAAGGATGTCAATGGAGATTGCATGTATCGCCTTGTACTCAGAGGTATAGAGTTAACATATATATTAGTAAAATAAAAAGTGTAATTATCGTTTTTTCAAATTGTTGATTGTTTTAACTTTTAAGTTACTCTAAGGTTTATATGTTTTTCATATTTGAGCAGTTCTCTATGGGCTATAAAGAGATACTACCCGATGCGCACATATTCCGGAGGAATTTCAAGCGACGGACATCTCCGGGCTACGAAAAAATTGGTAGTCGACATGCTTGTAAATTTTTTGAAGTCACAGACGGACTATTAGCCAATCGAGGCTAAGAAGGAATTTCATCAAAGGTTCAGGTGAAGATTTTATACGATATTGCGTGGTATGCAAGGTAATTGGCACAAGAAATTCTCTTCGGCAATTATCGTCATTCTTATGACTTTTTGAGGTGGAATCAAAGCAAGTACATGGAAACCAATCTCGGGAGCGTAATTAGCATCAACAAATCAGTGGATGATAAATTCATGAGGCTATTTGTTAGTTATGGTGCTTGTATTGACAGGTATTTAGATGGTTGCCAGCCTCTTATATTTCTTGATGGAACATTCATCGAGAACAGGGCAAAAGTGCTTCTATTGGCGGCGACTACTTATTATAGAAACAATGGTTTGTTTCCGTTAGCTTTCACTATTTGTGATCAAGAGAACTGTAGGGTTCTATAGTGCTCACAACGCATGGCGAAAAAAAATTTCTAGCTAACACGAAAGAACCCTGAACCATAGAATCGATCCAAACACCTAAACTAGAAAACCAAGCATGCAAAGGTTAGAAATACTACCTTCGACGCATGTCCACCCAATCATGGAAGACCCCTCCAAGCTCCATATATGCCGTCCGGATCTAGCTTGAGTGGCAACCGCCCTTATCGAAGATGAACCATCTAAGGGAACCGATCCAAGCTCTGGCTTCATCTACTGAAGTGACTGACACTCCAAGCTCGCTACGAATGGAGAGTGGAGATGTAGGAATATTTTCACTATCTTTTCTCTTTTTTTCTAACCTCAAGTGAGCTTCTAAGATAAAGGAGGAGGAGGTGAAGAAGTGTAGCTATCAATAAATAAAAATTACTAAGTCTGAAGTGTAGAAAAGAATGATTCATTTTTCCTTTTTCTCAACCATGAAAGAATAGTGAATCCAAATGATATATATCATATAAAAATCAAGCCATACCTCTCTACACACTTCTTTACACCCCATCCTCCACTTCATTTTTTATTTTTATTAAAAGAAAAATCAAGAAATGAAATGTCCATCTTCTAGAACAAATTCCGTATAAATACGGAATATAACCCGGTATATGTATCGAAATATATATACGTGTATTCGTACAAAAATACGAATAACCAAGAGAGAGAAAATGAATAGTGAACAATAATACTAGAATATATATATATATATATATAAATTATTAAAGTCCGTGTAGCATGTACACATATTTAATCCTAAGCCTAAGCCACTAGTATTATCAAAAATGAATAGTGAACAAAAATACGAATAACCTGATTTAATAATCCGGCTTAATCCTAAGCCACTAGTATTATCAACCGTACAATTAAAGTCCGTGTAGCCTGTACACATATTTAATCGGACCCCTTGTATGTACTAACATACGTCATCTACATCATATCGCCTGACCCGGGAAAATCCTCGATGTGGGACTCTAAAGACTCGACAATATGCTGGCAATGATTTACTGGATATATTAAAAAACACAAGCACAGTAGCAGCACTAGCTGTACATAACGGCTATCCAGGTATTTTCCGAAAGGGAGGTCGACAATCAAATCTGTCCGTACCCTACTGAGCCTGAATATGACAATCTCCGTACAGCCGGATAGGGTCGTCCAATCTTGATGATTTAGCCAGCCACTTCGCTCGCCTGATGAGCTCGTACCTGTTGAGCTATATAATCATCGAGCGCGGCTTTCGAGATTGTTTCCTCCTTTGCAGCTGAAGAGGCCGGAAGAGGGTTTGATGTCTCTCCTCTATCGTCTTCAATTATTACTGGAGGCTCTTCGGCTGGAGGGTCCGACTAGATCATCATGCCCACCATATCTTGGAACAATAGCGCCATTTGTTTTATGTTGGCCGCTTGTTCCGCGGTCTCTCTGTCTTTCTTTTCGAGAATTCTGCGGAGAAACTCAGCATCGGTTTCTTGTTCATGACGCTGCTCTGACGATGTCTCCGGGCTTTCTTTTGGCTTAGTGAGTGCGACCATCTGTGTTAACATTTCCTGGAGCTTCTGTTGTTGCTCCTGGGCCTTTGTTACGGATCTGGTGAGTGGTCGATGATCCGTAGAGATACTGCTATCCTCTTTTCCGGATGCCATATAGAAATGTGCACCACTATGCCCCCAGATTTGGGGCGTTTAGATTCAGTGCCTATCACGCCCCGCTTCCCAAAATACGGATAACGAGGTATGACTAGGCCAGCCATGCTCCTACAGTCAAGGAATAATCCCGCCGTAGTCACACTTCGGCTTCTAGCATTACATGGTAACCAGTAAACAAAGCACAGCAGTAAGGGAAATACATCACTAAATTATTACATTAAAATCCATTGTTCACAGCTTACAAATAAACAAGAAGTGCTACTAACCAAGTTCAAGTATAGGATCTCTTTATGGAAAGCAGAAAGGAAGAAAAGTACTCCAGACTAGATCTCCGTCAGCTCGAAAGGTAAATCCGACTCCTGCGCTGATTCTTCCACGAGATCTGAGCATTCATACTCAGGTCGTCAGAGCGACGTAATAGCAATTTATATAATAATGATATGAAACAGGTAAATACGGTGATAACAGTGAAAGTACAATGCGTGTAATCACTATGTCACTATATGATGCAAAGTATGATCTGTGTCCCTATCGGACTCTAAGTCATGTTTGAAATCGTATAGTGGAAAGGAAGATCATGTTTAACAGGAGTCTCGTATATACCCGAGACAACGGCCCACATGCCCGGGACATAACCATGTCAGCCGGATTGCTAGATCCTACCTAATATATATATATATCACTGCTCGAATGATCATCCTCTAAAACACGGTCCCGCTAAATACGATACTCTTTCCACCTCGATTTCCCCTTTTTCCCCAGATTTACAATATTTATGATTATGATTTAGTCGTGTACAAGTATACCAATGGCACGGTTTTATCACCGTTCACTGTATTAATCACTGTCACGAATCATTCACTTTCCATTGGTGTACTTGACCCTCCTAAACCAATATCATTCACGCACGATAATGCAATATCCACTGAACACTAACACGCACTAACACTATGTATATGGCAATTGGGTAAGATATGTGTATGTATGCCGTTAACAAGTCATGTATATTATGAACCAATATGCACGTCATAAACTTACAAAAATTGCAGTAATTCATATGTTCAAAATTCAACGAAATGATACAAATACGATAATAAGCACACTCAGTTAACAGTTCATCAAAATTTGTTTCAGTTCAATCGGGTTTCCGGTATTCAAGTTTTCATTTTAAGTGCTCGCTGCAGGAAACTCAGTTTCTGAACTGAACATCCGTTTCGTGACATGAATTTCACCCAATTGGGATCAGAATTTAGCGATGCTACAGTTGAATAAAATCTAGGGTTTCCAATAGGGTATTCAACGCAATAGAAGGATTCTCAATCACGTCTGTACGTCAAAAGTTATGCACTGTTCAACACTAGTATGTCAATTCTGATTCTGTTTTGGACTGTTATACGTCCTGCTCTTTTAAATCACATATTAAATAGCCAACGACGATAAAACGGGATGAAACTACTTGTGTTATTTATCTAACAGATTCACCTTTAGTAAACTGCGGAGTTCCGCAACATACGAGTTCAGGAAACAAGGTGGTACACATTACGGGACAGTAAACAGTAACCAGAGTTGCTTTGGACTGCAGTCCAGAGCCGCTCCCAATTATCGTCACAATTTCAGTACAGAAACCATTAGAAACTTGCATAGGGTTACAGTTCGTCGAGTCGGCTTCGATTTGAGCCCTCGAACGCATCATTTCAGTATGTACATAATTTATGGTGATTTTAACAATTTTCAGATGCGAGAATTTCCAGTTTTCACGGGTGTATTTGGGGGTGTTCGTTTTAGTCATTAACAGTCATATTTTCCCGTGAAATTTATACACAATGTTCACTGCCATACGGGCCAGACTATGCAAATGAGTTCCGTCAAATTAAGTGAAGATTTCCATTGGGATCATGCATCGAACAGTTATAACATATAATTTATCGCGACTTGTAAAACACGGAGTTTATATGATTATAGTTTGTAACAAACATAAATTAGCATGTAGCAAGTAGGAAACTTGCCTGGAAACGTCTTGGGGATGCACGGAGGCGGCAACGTCACGAACGCGCGACGAACGACGCGCTTTGGATGCACGGCCTCGGCTCGCGATTCGGGTTCGACGTCGGAGTTGCCCGGAGAAGGCTTGTACTCGCTGGAAGCGGAGGGGATGTGCTTTGTGGATCTCAGTGAGGGCGCTAGGGTCGACGATGGTCGGCGGCGTCACTCTGGCGATGGGCAACAGTGAGGGTGCTTGGATGTGTGTTGTGGATTTTATGGCTTTGGAGAGAAAGAGAGAGTAGGTAGTGAGGCTTGGGCTTGTCATGATGATGATGATGCTGAGAAGAAGAGGGTGTAGAGGTCGACGACGTGATGGGGAGATCGCCGGCGTAAGGGTGTAGGGTGGCCGAGCTCGGGTGTGCAGGGGGTTGGGTGTGCATGGGTTCTTGGTTGAAGGAGGAGGAGTAGTGAAGGGCTCTGTTGGTGGAGGAGGAGGAAGGGAAGAAGGGGAAAGGTTGCAGTCGTGGGCAACGGCAAGGCAACGTGGACGCGAGAGTCGGCGAAAGAAATGGATCGAAGAAAAAGAGTGCGCGGGAAAAGGAAAAGAAAAACTCGGGGAATTAGGAAAAATAGAAAACTTTTATTGAGATGCGAACGGGGATTTACATCATACTCCCCTTACAGAAAATTTCGTCCTCGAAATTTTACAAGGATACAAGCAAAGTACTAAACAAAGAGATGTGGATAATGAGCACGGATATCTTCCTCCCGCTCCCAGGTAGATTCCCCTGGGGAACGACTGCCCCAAGACACTCGGACTAACGGAATGACCTTGTTCTTCAGCACCTTCTCTCTGCGGTCGAGGATGGTAGTGGGCTGCTCCTCGTATGACAGATCGGTACCCAAAACTAGCTCTGAATAGTCCAGGACATGGTTCTCATCCCAAACATAACGCCGCAACTGTGACACGTAGAAGGTATTGTGCACACCAGCTAGCGATGGAGGCAAGGCAAGTCGGTAGACCACCTCTCCTACTCGCTCTAGCACTTCAAAAGGTCCGATGAAACGGGGACTGAGCTTTCCTCGACCTCCGAACCTGATAATTCCACGGGTAGGGGAAATCTTCAAGAACACGTGATCTCCGACTTCGAATTCTAGTGCCCTCCTGCTGGTATCTTCCCAACTCTTCTGTCAATCCTGAGCCGTCTTAATACGCTGCCTGATCATTTGGACCTTGTCGACTGTTCCACTCGGAATGGTATGAAGTATGCAGCTTTCATGAGGCGATCGACAATAACCCAAATGGCGTTATTGCCCCTAGGGTTCCGTGGTAAGGCCGTCACGAAATCCATGGTAATGTGCTCCCATTTTCATTCTGGTATCGGAAGCGGTTGCAACAATCCTGCTGTCCTCTGATGTTCCGCTTTCACCTGCTGGCATACTAAGCATCTGGATACGAACCTCGCAATTTCCCGCTTCATTCCGTTCCACCAAAAGTGTTGCTTTAGGTCATGATACATCTTCGTACCTCCCGGATGCACAGAATAAGCCGAACTATGCGCCTCAGCCAGTACTTCTTCTCGAACATCTCCCTTGGGTACGCAGAGTCTGCTACCGAATCTCAGAGAACCATCTTCATGTATGATCAAGTCCGTTCTCAGCCTGGCTTCTACTTGCGCTCTGAACTTTTGCAATCAGGGATCATCCGCCGGTGCAGCCTTGATGCGATCCACCAGGGAAGACTGCACCTGTAGTTGCCAAAGTTGACTGAGTGCGCTCGGTGTAACGACTTCAAGCTCTAGTCTCTGAAAGTCCTCAATAATGCTCCTCTGACTGGTCAACATCATGAACGCTGGCTTACGACTGAGCGCATCTGGTATAACATTCACTTTCCTTGGGTGATACTGAAGGTCCAAGTCATAATCTGCCATCAGCTCTAGCCATCGGCGCTGCCTCATATTTAGTTCCTTCTGAGTGAAGACGTACTTCAGACTTTTATGATCCGTGTACACCTCCACTTTCTCGCCCAATAGGTAGTTCCTCCAAATCTTCAACGCAAAGACTACAGCAGCTAACTCCAAGTCATGCGTAGGATAGTTCTTCTCATGATTTCTCAATTGTCGAGAGGCGTAAGCAACCACTCGGTCGTGCTGCATCAGAACACAGCCTAAACCCTTCCCTGAGGCATCACTGTGTATCACCAAACCACCGGAATCATCTGGTACTGTAAGAATGGGCGCCATGGTTAACTTCTGCTTTAGTGTGTCAAATGCCTGAGTACACTCCCCCGTCCATGCAAATGGTACATCCTTCCGTGTCAGCCTTGTCAACGGTTCAGCGATTCTTGAGAAGTCTTGGACAAACCTCCGATAATATCCTGCCAATCCCAGAAAGCTTCTGATCTCGGCCACTGACCTCGGCGTTGTCCAATCTCTGACAGATTCTATCTTTGCCGGGTCCACTGAGATGCCTTCGCTCGAAACGATGTGTCCCAAGAACTGAACCTTGTCGAGCCAGAATTCACACTTGCTTAATTTCGCATACAGCTTCTCTTCCCGAAGAATTTGTAGAACCATGCGCAAATGCTCAACATGCTTCTCCCGGGTCTTCGAGTAGACAAGTATGTCGTCGATAAATACAACGACAAACGTGTCCAAGTACTTTGCAAACACCCTGTTCATCAAGTCCATGAATATCGCTGGAGCATTGGTAACACCGAACGGCATCACAAGGAACTCGTAATGTCCGTATCGGGTCTTGAAAGCCGTCTTGCATACATCCTCAGCTGCTACTCTGATTTGATGATATCCAGAATGGAGATCCAACTTCGAGAATACCTTGGCCCCACCTAACTGATCGAATAAGTCGTCGATGCGCGGGATTGGGTACTTGTTCTTTATTGTGACCTTGTTCAACTCCCGATAATCTATACACATCCGCAGCGATCCATCCTTCTTCTTTACTAACAGAACCGGTGCACCCCAAGGTGAAGCGCTCGGCCGAATAAATCCCTTCTCCAATAGTTCTTCAATTTGCTTCTTCAACTCCGCCAACTCAACTGGTGCCAATCTGTATGGGGCCTTGGATACTGGTGCCGTACATGGGGTCACATCGATCGAGAACTCCAAGATGCGAGGAGGTGGTAGACCTGGTAGATCTTCAGGAAATACGTCCAGAAAGTCTCGAACAATCTCTGAGGCTGGGCTCTCATCAATCTCTATAGCTGTCAGCTCCTTGGGCTTGGCTCTGTACTTGGCTGGCTCCAAAGATTCGCTTCCGCCCTCGAAAATAAACTCCGGGTGATTGGGAATGTGGAAGATCACATTCCTTGCACGGCAATCAATAACTGCATGGAATGTACTCATCCAATCTATCCCGAGAATTGCGTCATAACTGCCTGTCCCAATCAGAAGGAAATTCACATAGAATTCCCTGCCACACACTACAACCGGACATGATCTATATTCTCGACTAGATATTATAATGCCATTACCCGTATGTATCTCCCATCCCTTGGTTAGTGGTTCATGTGGTATGGAGCGTGTATCAATGAAATGCTCCGATATGAAGCAGTGCGTTGCCCCAGAATCAAATAGTACTCTAGCTGGTAAGGAATGTACGAGTAGAGTACCTGTAACAACGTCTCCTGACGCCTCTGCCTGCTCGGCGGTCAAGGTGAAAGCCCGTCCCTGATCGCGACGCGTAAAGGGTTGCCTCTGCTTCTGTGGCCTCTACTGCGGCGGTCCAGAACCTCCCTGTATCTCTGCTCGCTCAGGGCAAACGCTAATCCTGTGCTGACTGGATCCGCAAATCAAGCACTGTCCCTTGGCGTGGCGACAGTCCTTCTGGATATGTCCATCTCTACCGCGGTAGCCGCAAACTACGTTCCGTCTCTGGGGGCGATGCTGTGGAATGAACGGACACTTCATTTGTGCAGTTCCAGGCCTATGAACCGGTATGGCTCCTCGAGAAGGTGCAGGGGTACGTGCTGGAATGACTGGGGGCTTCCTGAACTTGTTGATCAATTGCTCCTGAACTCTCTCCGCGTTGAGTACCTGTGCAAAAGTCTGCAACTCCAGTGAAGCGATCAACTGCTGCAGCTCGAAATCAAGTCCCTGCAAGAAGCGTCTGGCCCTAGTGGCCTCTGAGGCGACTATGTATGGAGCAAAACGGCTCAGACGGTTTAACTCTGCCGCATATACGTCCACTGGATGTCCATTCTGCTTCAATAGAATGAATCTTTCCTCCATCTCTGCCTTGGCGGTGGAAGGGAAATAATGGTCTAGGAAGCACTCCTTGAATTTGTCCCATTCAATCGGCCTGTCCAGCCTGCTTTCTTCCACTGACCACCATATACGGGCTTCATCTTCCAATTGGATCTTTATCACGTCCACCCTATCTTCATCTGGTACCCTGTCGGCCGTCAGTAAGTTCTCCTTGTTCACTAGCCATTGCTCGGCCTCGAGGGGTTCAGCTAGCCCTGTGAATTCAGCTGGATGCAACCTCCAGAAGTCTAATACGGTACCGGCCCTCGCAGGGTAAGCTGGTGGAGTAATGCCCTCAGGGGCGGTAATGAGTGCGGAGGGTCCTCCTGCAGCGGTAATCGCCCTGAGTCCCTCAGCGAGTAAGTCTGTCTTCCTCTCCCGAGCTTCCGCGAGAGAGGTCAGTGCACTAAGTATTCTTTCCGTGCGGCCCTGAGAACAGGAGTCCGAGGAGGGGTCGTTCGGGGACGTCATATCGCTGGAAGATTCAAAAGGATAAGATCAGATTCAAGGATGAAAATCAGGAATTAGTGAAACGAAAATAATGTAATACAGCATAGTCAATGTTATCCCTTGTTATTGAACACGGCTCTGATACCAACAAAACCATGTCACGCCCCGCTTCCCAAAATACGGATAACGAGGTATGACTAGGCCAGCCATGCTCCTACGGTCAAGGAATAATCCCGCCGTAGTCACACTTCGGCTTCTAGCATTAAATGGTAACCAGTAAACAAAGCACAGAAGTAAGGGAAATACATCACTAAATTATTACATTAAAATCCATTGTTCACAGCTTACAAATAAACAAGAAGTGTTACTAACCAAGTTCAAGTACAAGATCTCTTTATGGAAAGCAGAAAGGAAGAAAAGTACTCCAGACTAGATCTCCGTCAGCTCGAAAGGTAAATCCGACTCCTGCGCTGATTCTTCCACGAGATCTGAGCATTCATACTCAGGTCGTCAGAGCGACGTAATAGCAATTTATATAATAATGATATGAAACAGGTAAATACGGTGATAACAGTGAAAGTACAATGCGTGTAATCACTATGTCACTATATGATGCAAAGTATGATCTGTGTCCCTATCGGACTCTAAGTCATGTTTGAAATCGTATAGTGGAAAGGAAGATCATGTTTAACAGGAGTCTCGTATATACCCGAGACAACGGCCCACATGCCCGGGACATAACCATGTCAGCCGGATTGCTAGATCCTACCTAATATATATATATATCACTGCTCGAATGATCATCCTCTAAAACACGGTCCTGTTAAATACGATACTCTTTCCACTTCGATTTCCCCTTTTCCCCTAGATTTACACTATTTATGATTATGATTTAGTCGTGTACAAGTATACCAATGGCACGGTTTTATCACTGTTCACTGTATTAATCACTGTCACGAATCATTCACTTTCCATTGGTGTACTTGACCCTCCTAAACCAATATCATTCATGCACGATAATGCAATGTCCACTGAACACTAACATGCACTAACACTATATATATGGCAATTGGGTAAGATATGTGTATGTATGCCGTTAACAAGTCATGTGTATTATGAACCAATATGCACGTCATAAACTTACAAAAATTGCAGTAATTCATATGTTCAGAATTCAACGAAATGATACAAATACGATAATAAGAACACTCAGTTAACAGTTCATCAAAATTTGTTTCAGTTCAATCGGGTTTCCGGTATTCAAGTTTTCATTTAAGTGCTCGCTGCAGGAAACTCAGTTTCTGAACTGAACATCCATTTCGTGACATGAATTTCACCCAATTGGGATCAGAATTTAGCGATGCTACAGTTTAATAAAATCTAGGGTTTCCAATAGGGTATTCAACACAATAGACGGATTCTCAATCGCATCTGTACGTCAAAAGTTATGCACTGTTTAACACTAGTATGTCAATTCTGATTCTGTTTTGGACTGTTATACGTCCTGCTCTTTTAAATCACAGATTAAATAGCCAACGACGATAAAATGGGATGAAACCACTTGTGTTATTTATCTAACAGATTCACCTTTAATAAACTGCAGAGTTCCGCAACATATGAGTTCAGGAAACAAGGTGGTACACATTACGGGACAGTAAACAGTAACCAGAGTCGCTCTGGACTGCAGTCCAGAGCCGCTCTCCGACCCAATTATCGTCACAATTTCAGTACAGAAACCATTAGAAACTTGCATAGGGTTACAGTTCGTCGAGTCGTCTTCGATTTGAGCCCTCGAACGCATCATTTCAGTATGTACATAATTTATGGTGATTTTAACAATTTTCAGATGCGGGAATTTTCAGTTTTCACGGGTGTATTTGGGGGTGTTCGTTTTAGTCATTAACAGTCATATTTTCCCGTGAAATTTATACACAAGGTTCACTACCATACGGGCCAGACTATGCAAATGAGTTCCGTCAAATTAAGTGAAGATTTCCATTGGGATCATGCATCGAACAGTTATAACATATAATTTATCGTGACTTGTAAAACACGGAGTTTATACGATTATAGTTTGTAAAAAACATAAATTAGTATGCAGCAAGTAGGGAACTTACCTGGAAACGTTTTGGAGATGCACGGCGGCGGCAACGTCACGAACGCGCGACGAACGGCACGCTTTGGATGCACGGCCTCGGCTCGCGATTCGGGTTCGACGTCGGAGTTGCCCGAAGAAGGCTTGTACTCGCTGGAAGCGGAGGGGGTGTGCTCTGTGGATCTCAGTGAGGGCGCTGGGGTCGACGATGGTCGGCGGCGTCGCTCCGGCGATGGGCAACAGTAAGGGTGCTTGGATGTGTGTTGTGGGTTTTGTGTCTTTGGATAGAAAGAGAGAGTAGGTAGTGGGGCTTGGGCTTGTCGTGATGGTGATGATGCTGAGGAGAAGAGGGTGTAGAGGTCGACGACGTGATGGGGAGATCGCCGGCGTGAGGGTGTAGGGTGGCCGAGATCGGGTGTGCACGGGGTTGGGTGTGCAGGGGTTCTTGGTTGAAGGAGGAGGAGTAGTGAAGGGCTCTGTTGGTGGAGGAGGAGGAAGGGAAGAAGGGGAAAGGTCAGAGTTGTGGGCAACGGCAAGGTGACGTGGCCGCGAGAGTCGGAGAAAGAAATGGATCGGAGAAAAAGAGTGCGCGGGAAAAGGAAAAGAAAAACTCGGGGAATTAGGAAAAATAGAAAACTTTTATTGAGATGGGAACGGGGATTTACAGTGCCCTTGAGATTTGTCACAGACACAGAAATTTTCTCCGGCCTTCCCCTTTTGTGAGCGGTCGAAGTTGAGGGAGCCTGATTGGTGGTATTTTGCGTATGCGTTTTAAAATCAAAGTTAAGAATACCGCAATCAATAACGGTGTCGCTTGGTAGCTAGCCGGTTGAGTATGGGTCGGTCCACAGGGAAAACGTGTTCTTTTCTTTATGTTCTTACGAGTTAAGTCCTATTTTGGTAGGTTTTGATTTTTATAAAAACTAAGATTGAATTTGATTTGGATTAAAACCTTGCTAGGGTTAGGATTAGGTTAGTTTGGAAAGATAATTCTACTCACTGCTTCCTTTGCCCTAATTAAGAACATAGGTGTTACGGTAATAATTAACAAAGGGGATTAGCACGACTAGGAAGAAACGTAGTTTCTTCCTTTTGGTCCTTGTGCATCATTTCTTAACTCTTAGCCCTAATCTTTATGTAAATCAACCACAACCGGTCTAACTAGGGAATCACCACTATCTCGTAGGATAGGGTGCCGTAGTGAGCGGTGGGTGGTTGATTTACATAGAGTCCTAATTTATAAAGTTATGAGGGCAAGAAAAGAGTGAGAGATTTTCATCTCTCAAACCTACCTAATCCTAACCCTAACAAGTAAGGAACTACTCACTCATTAGGGATATTATGATGAAGTTCATTTTTATAATTTTCTTTTAATTACCTGATTAATGTGCAAATAATAAAAGACAGATACGAAAATTGCGGAAATTAAATTGCAGATAAGAAAAATTCAAGATAAAAAACGTACTTTTATTGACACCTCTTGACGATTACAATGAAACTAAAATTTAATCTAGAAATTAAAAGAGGCATGCCCCAAAAGAGGCTGTAGGCTTTCCTATTTATAGATAGGAGAAACCCTGGGGTTTACATCTGATCCATATCTGAAATTACAAGACTACCCTAAGAAAGCCGGGTCAATGCACCGACACCCACCGACACGTGCACCGATACGTGCACAGCACGGCCGCCGATTCGCGGCCATCTTGGGGGCTCTCTGTCTCATCTTTCCAGGGTTGCTTCATATTGCTTTTTCCTTCTGTTTTCTTCACTTGGTTCTTTAGAATATTTTCTAGTTTCTTCCAGATTTCCAGCAGTGCAGAATTTGTGGACTTTTACCGTTAGCTTCGCGTTGAAGTCTTGAATTTTGTGCTGCCCTTGTACTTTGTATATTGAACTGTTTGTTGATCTTCGTTTGTTCCTCAAATTGGTAGGCGGCATCTTGCAGATTCATCTATTTGTTGGTCGTAGTCTCACATTTGTAGCGTATTTTCACCATTTTCACTGTATTGTTCTGAGAACCTGTAACCTGCAACTATTTAGCAGATATGGATCAAAAGCACCTATTTATTTGCAATATGATTAAGAATGGGGAATAAAATAATGCAAAATTCTGATATGAACAAATACCCCCAAACTTATGTTTTGCTCGTCCCGAGCAAAACTATTTTATTCTTGAAAAATCCTAACCTCACTTTCGCAGGGAATCGCGATTGCACCGAGCTCATGCAATAAGTCGTTAAAGATCTAGGTGTCCCTAGTAGGAGGAGTGTTGTCTCTTGAGGGTTTTCAGCGGATACTACCCATAAAATCCGATCAATTTGGCATGTTGACTTTCATTCTTCAATTGGGTGTTCTATTAAGAAATTCTGTTATCTTCAACTTAGAAATTATCAACCTGTATTTTTCACACTCACTTATCATTTAACTTAAGACTATATATGTTCTGTAAATTTATTTAGCTTTTAGCATCTCTTGAATTTTCCTTCTAAGGTTCCATCTCAACTTAGGAATTTTTATCATCTCCATTGAAAATATAAGTCCTATTTTTCATTCCTATCTCTCATCTAAACCCCAATCATATACCCCTACGTGTGTGAATGTATCACCCTATACTTGGAAATTCTATTCGAGCTATCATACTCTTGTCCATTGTCCAAAGTACTTTTAGTTGGTGAATTTTAGATGAAATTGCTCACACATCCTTCATGCGACCGTTAATACTTCTTGAGATACTAACGACCGATTACAAAATGTGGTTGCGCATTAAGGCGTAATTCCTCATCTTGTGATACCTAAGGCTTTAGCAGTGACTCCCAAATCAGTTGGTCTAAGGCACTAAGTGATAAAGCACCCTTGCTATATTTTTTATTTTATGCAGCCTTAAGTAATTACAAAACCAGTGTTCATTTTTTTTATATCTCTTTATCCACACTTATACTTTTTTTTTTAATTTTTCTTTCCTCATACTAAGGATTTTAGACAAGAGCATTTCAAGGTATCCTCTACTATTCCAAGTTTCAAGGTGCGTGTTTGTGCAAGTTGTAGGGTGTATATTTTCAGAATTTAGACTTAAGGTTTGGATTTATTTTTCAGACTTACACTTCAATAAAAATTTCAATACTATTCCCTTATTTTGACTTAACCCAAGAACTGAACTCAAAATTTGCCTATTTCTAAATAAACTACAAGGACATATATTTTCTACCGTTAAACTTTAAAAAAGGTTATTTTTAGGGTTTTTAATTTACTAAGTTTAGGATCTAGTTTTTCCTAGCTAGTTAACCGTCTTGTCAAACTTAAGTCAAATATGGCCAAAATTGAATTTTTCAATTTTTTATAATTTTTAAAAATTTTCAATTTTTTTTATTTGATTTGATTTTTAAAATTTAAATTTTTTTGTATTTTTTTTAATAATTTTTTTATAAAGATGCAATGCAGAAATAAACATGCAAAAGAAAAAAGAAAAATATATACAAAAATTAAAATATGCAATGCAATGATAACTATTTACAAACCATCTCCTCCCCCAAACTTACCAAAAACAGTGCCCTCACTGCTCAAGACCTCGCCGTCCCCTTGAACGTGAATGAGAATGCTCCTCTCACGCCAGCAGCGTAGATACGCCATATTCAATCTCTGTCACCCGGTGATCCAAGTTGGTCACCATCCCCACCAAATTATCAATCCCCCTAATGGCTCTTCTAAGAAGACATGCATGTTCTATAGGGGTAAGCTCTTCCTAGCTCGCGGTCGAGCTAGAGCTGGGTGTTCTGGCGGGTACATGTTCGGCCGGTTCTCTTCGCGACCATACATCAGTTAGGCGGCTATAGGACGCGGATACGCCCTCAATAAGAAGCCTAATGGGTATACCTCCATGCATGTAAAACTAAAATTCCTCCACAGAGAGGAAATAGCGACACAGTTATGTCACTAACATAGGGCATGGGTAATTTGCGGCCCTTTTGCCAGCACCAATTGAATTAAGCAAAACCGTGCACATGTCAAATCTAAGGTTCCTAGTCATTAAGGTGTGCACGATATGAAGAGATGGGGTGAAAAATGTTGTGTTATGTGAACTGCCAAAAATGTTGTTTTATGCCTAATGACACACGGTTAATACATTGGCGAAGAGGGTTCTAGCCTGTATGCCCTTCCTAGGTTCCCTCGAACAGTCATTACCCATTAAGGGTAAGTAGTCTTCAAATTGAAGGGGTTGGTCATGAACAGGTAATCTAGGAATTAAGATGACTTCATGGATGAAGTCCCTATCAATGATTATTTTCCTATCGCCCCAAAGTAATTTAATAAAACCGTATTGTGCTAGACAACCTTCCTCTATGCACTCGTAAAAATGAGTGACTAGATCTGGAAGAGTGTAGGCATTGGGATGATTGAAAATTAAAAATTTCCACCCTCGCCGTGTGATCTCATCACCAAAATAACTCTCGTAAATTGTGCGTGAAAAGATTTGTGAAAAATCTCGTTCTAATTGCATGTTTGGTGCCATTCAGAAAGTTCACAGATTTATAAAAAAATTTAACAGAGAGGGAGAGATGATGCAAACCTCCTCTGAAAAAAAAAATCAAAGGGAGAAAAGGTAGGGACGCGGCGGAAGCGCAGCCAGATGCAGGCAATTGCCGCCGTTGAGCGGCAGCGTAGAGGGATCTCTCTGCAGAAATTGGAGCGGCGACTAGGGTTTTTAGAGAGATGAAATCAAGGTTTGGTAAAAACAAAGAGGGGTCGGGTTTTATTTATAGGGGGAATGTGTTGGTTATTTGCAAAAAAAACTCCTCCTGGAAAGAGGAAATTATTTGTAAATAAATTTTTTTTATTTTTTTATTTTTTATTAAAACTGGAAATTTACAAGAATACCAAAAAAAATTTATTTTATTTTCAAAAATTTTTATTTTGTTTTTATATATAATTACAAGTGATACATGCCCCCAAACTTGTTTGAAACAGTGATTTGGCTTGATAATCGAAATTTAGGGGTAGATGGAAAAAGATCAGTCAATGTAGATTGGCTCATGCAAAAACAGGAGCTCCTCCGAAGGGTCCGCAGTGAGGAACGGTTTAAATCTATGTCCGTTTACTTTAAATAGTGAACCGTCATCCGGGTTTTCTAGATCGACCGCACCGTGCGAACATACGGTGCGTACCAAAAATGGCCCTTTCCATCGAGATCTTAGCTTGCCGGGATGGAAATGTAACCGAGTGTCATAAAGTAAAACCTGTTGACCGGGTTTGAAAGTCTTGCGCATAAGGTGTTTATCGTGGAACATCTTCGTTCGGTTTTTAACAACTACCGCGTTCTCGTAGGCTTCATCTCGAAGCTCATTCAATTCGTTCAACTGCAGCTTTCTATTGCTGCCCGCATCTCCTAGAGATATATTCAACTCTTTTATTGCCCAAAATGCCTTATACTCTATTTCAACTGGAAGGTGGCAAGCCTTTCCATAAACAAGCCTATATGGAGACATACCAAGATCGGTCTTATAGGCAGTACGGAATGCCCAAAGGGCATCAATAAGTTTTGACGACCAATCTTTATGGTTTTTGGAAACCGTTTTCTCCAATATTTGTTTAATCTGCCGATTCGAAATCTCGGCTTGCCCAAAAGTTTGGGGATGATAGGGCGTTGACAACTTGTGAGTAATGGAATATTTTCGCATTAAGGACTCGAAAGTCCTATTACAAAAGTGAGATCCATTATCGCTGATAATCGCGCGAGAATGCCCAAACCGAAAAAAATGTTTTCTTTGAGAAATCTTACGACAACCTTGTTGTCATTAGTTCGGCTGGGCACAGTCTCGACCCATTTAGAAACATAGTCAACAGCAAGTAGAATATACAAGTTCCCAAAAGAGTTGGGAAACGGTCCCATAAAGTCTATCTCCTAAACATAAAAAATTTCAACAACCAAAATTGGTTGGAGCGGCATTTCATTTCTCCGAGATATCCGGCCCAAGTGTTGGCACCGGGAGCATGTCTTGCAGTACTCATATGCATCTTTAAAAAGTTGTGGCCATTAGAAACCACACTGCAAGATCTTTTCTGCTGTCTTTTTAAGGCCAAAATGCCCGCCACACGCTTGATCGTGGCAGAATGACAGCACACTCTTAAACTCATTGTCGGGGACGTACCGACGAATAATTTGGTCGGGACAGTATTTGAATAGATACGGTTCATCCCAGTAAAAATGTTTTACCTGAGATAGAAATCTGAGTCTGTCCTGATTCGACCATTCGTTTGGTATAAGTCCGGTGGCCAAATAATTTACGATATCTACGAACCAAGGTTCGCATGACACAGTTAAGAGCTGCTCATCTGGAAAAACGTCTTTAATAGGAAATTGAAGTGTAGGCGAAGAAGGGAGGCATGAAAGATGGTCGACGACTATGTTTTCGCATCCTCTCTTGTCTCTGATGACAAGGTCAAACTCTTGTAGTAAGAGGATCAACGTATCAGCCGAGATTTAGCGTCCTTTTTCGGGAAAAGATGGCGAAAAGCTGAGTGGTCTGTCTAAACGATGACTGGTGAGCCGATTAAATAGGGCCTGAACTTTTCTAATGCAAACACAGCAGCTAAGAATTCTTTTTCAGTTGTTGTGTAATTTAATTGGGCCTCGTTCAAGGTTCGGCTAGCGTAACAAATTACATACGGTATCTTATTTATGTGCTGTCCAAGGACAACACCAATGACGAAATCAAATGCATCGCACATAATTTCAAATGGGTGTGTCCAGTCAGAAGATGAAAGAATGGGAGCGGAAATAAGTGAGTTTTTCAACGACTCGAACGCCTTCATGCAGGTTGAGTCAAAATCAAATGTGGTGTCCTTGGCCAACAAAAGAGTCAAGGGTCTAGCTATCCTGCTAAAATCCTTGATGAACCGTCTATAGAAACCGGCATGGCCAAGGAAGGCTCGAATGTCTCGGACGCATTTGGGTGGAGGAAGATTGGAAATGACTTTAATCTTAGCTTTATCTACCTTAATGCCATTTTGCGAGATGATATGTCCTAAGACAATACCTTCTCGCACCATAAAGTGGCATTTCTCCCAATTTAAAGTGAGGTTCTTATCCCTACATCGGGTAAGAACTGCGTCTAAATGTAGCAAACACTCATCAAAGGAGTCGCCGAAAATGGAGAAATCATCCATAAAAATCTCCAAGAATTTTTCCACCATGTCTGAAAAAATGCCCATCATACACCGCTGGAAAGTAGCGGGTGCATTGCATAACCCAAAGGAATGCGACGGTAAGCAAACGTACCGAAAGGACAAGTAAATGCGGTCTTGTCTTGGTCCTTTTCGGCGATGGGAACTTGATTATAGCCAGAGTAGCCATCCAAAAAGCAGTAAAATTCATGCCCAGCCAATCGTTCTAGCATTTGGTCAATAAAAGGTAATGGAAAGTGGTCTTTCCGTGTCGCGGCGTTGAGTTTTCTATAATCGATGCAAACTCGTCACCCAGTTTGGGTGCGAGTAGGTATTAACTCATTCGCCTCATTAGTTATGACCGTTATGCCCGATTTCTTTGGGACAACGTGAATGGGGCTAACCCACTGGCTATCAGAGATAGGGTAAATGATACCACTATCAAGACATTTTACAATCTCCTTTTTAACAGCCTCCTTCATTATAGGATTTAGTCGTCTCTGTGGATCCCTTACTGGCTTGGCATCATCCATCATATGAATATGATGTTCAACTATTAGGGGACTAATCCCCTTGATGTCCGCCATAGAACAGCCAAAAGCTTGCTGATTGTTTTGTAAGACCATTAAAAGGGCTTTCTCTTGCTCGAGGGTTAGAGAGGCCGAGATGATAATGGGAAGGGTCACATTCTCACCTAAGTAAGCGTATTTAAGGTGAGACGGCAATAGCTTGAGTTCGAGTTTTGGAGGCGAAACAATTGAAGGTAAAATTGGTGAAATTGTCTCAAACTCGAAAGATTCCAATAGAGGTTCAAAGCAAGTGTAAGCAACCGAGTCGGATGGTTCAGCTAACTCATCCGAAAATTCAAAGGATTCAAACTTGGGTGGTGATTCTTCAAAATCGTTCGAAAAAGTGAAACACTCATAATCGTTATTGGGTGTGAAAGCTGTGTCAGATTCAAGGAGGAACGCACTATTGGCATCAAAATTGCTGTAATCGAACAGAAATTTTTCGAGCTCACTATCCTCCTGAGTGATCTCTTGGATCGAGCAAACATCAAGTATATTAGCATTAGGCTCGGAGGGCTGATTCCCCAACTTAAAAATGTTGAGCTCAATTGTCATGTTTCCAAAAGATAGGTTCATCGAACCATTTCGACAATTGATCACCGCATTAGAAGTTGCAAGGAATGGTCGACCGAGTATCACCGGAATTTGACTCTGGGGGTTAGCTACAGGCTGTGTGTCCATAACAATGAAATCAATAGGGAATATGAAGTCCCCTACTTTAATCAACACATCCTCTAACTCACCCCTAGGATGGGTGATGGATCGGTCGGCCATTTGGAGAGTACAATTTGTGGGTTTCAGCTCTCCAACGCCTAATTGTTCATATACTGAATAAGGAAGCAAATTAACACTGGCACCAAAATCTAAAAGTGCGCGGTTGATGTTCTTATCCCCAATAGTTATTGAAATGGTAGGACAGCCAGGGTCCTTTCATTTTTGAGGTAAAGGTTGGGTAAGAGCATCACTTACTGCACTAACCAAGAAAACTTTCTTAGGTACCTGTGATTTCCTTTTCTTGGTGCATAAGTCTTTCAAGATTTTAGCGTAAGAAGGGACTTGTTGGATTGCATCCAAGAGAGGTATATTTATGCTAACCTGTTTAAATAACTCTACCATCTTCTCCATTTGCGGAGTTTGTTTATTGGATCTCAACCTGTTTGGAAATGGAATAATTTGAAAATTTGTTGAGTCCAATGTTTGTGGAGTAGATTGAGGAGTTGGAACAGATCCCAGTGTTGGTGTTTTCGTGGAGTGAGATGTGGGTCCGTTCGAATTAGTAGAAGAAGTAGATCCTTGTGAAGAATGAAGAACATGCTCTGAAGAAGATGAAGAAGAAGCGGCGGCCGGTGTGTCATTAGTATTGCCAACATTGTTGTGCAATACCTTTCCAGATCTCAATGTAGTCACTGCACTCACATTATGATTTTGTTGTTCATGAGCAACATGTGCATTTTGTGTGTGATCAGGATTTGGCAGTGATTGAGATGGAAGTTTCCCCTTCTCTCGCTCGCTTAGAGCAGTATTCAGTTGTGCAATTTGGGCTTCAATGGTTTTGATTCTTTGCTCATGTGATGCAGTGTGTTGCACCAAAGACTGAATGGAAGACTGTATGTTGGCTGAGGATTGCGTAGATTGTTTTAAAAACGCATCCAGACTTCGTTCTAGCGAGAAAACCTTATCGTTATTTGGTTGAACAAAATTATTTTGAGGAAAAGAGTTGTTTGGTGCAAAATTGTTCATTTGATTTTGGTATGGTTGGGGTTGGAAAAGTTGCTGATATTGAGTTTGTTGAGGAGCTTGTTATTGTGGAGGAGGCATTTGAAAATTGTTATTACCTTAGAATTGTTGTTGATTTTGATTCCAAGCAAAATTAGGGTAGTTCCTCCAACCAGGATTATAAGTTGAAGAGTATGGATCATTTCTTTGTCTCTGCTGAAAGGCAACATTAACTTGATCTTGTCCTTGAGTAGGTGGGTTGTAAGGACACTCTTCGGTCAAATGGGATGGATCCAAACAACAAGCGCAAATAGTGTGAGGGGGTAAAGCGGGGACAGGAGAAGGCGATGAGAATTTTCTCTCAATTGCTTCTAGTTTACGTGTAATTGCGGCCATTTCGGCTTTCATTGCAATTGACATGTCAAGTTGGTGAACACCTGCCCTAGACGAACCGGATGAAGTAGATGAAGTGGACGAAGCGGTTAGTCTAGTGCTTTCCCACTGAAGCATTTATTCAGCAAGATCGTCGAGAAATTGCCAAGCTTCCTCGTCAGATTTAGTAAGAAAGTGACCTTGACAAATGGTTTCCAGCAATTGCTTAGTTGCTGGGTGCAGTCCTTCGTATAAAGTTTGACAAAGTTGTCATCTCTCAATATCGTGGTGAGGGCACTAACAAGAAGGTCCTTAAATCGTTCAAAACACTTCCAAAAGGGTTCGGAAGGAAGCTGGGAAAATTGATTAATTTCATTTCTAATTCTCGCGGTCTTGTGGTGTGGGCAAAACTTTTTAAGAAAAGTCTTAACAAACTCTTCCCAACTTTTTATGGAATGCGATGCTGTACTATATAGCCACTTTTCAGCTAGGTCACATAAAGTGAAGGGAATGACACGTAGTCTTATAGCGTCATCGGAAAGTTGAGTGGTCTTCATCATTGCACAAACATTCTGGAATTTGTTAATGAAGATGTAGGCATCTTTGGATTCCAGCCTGTGAAATTTGGGAAACATATTGATGAAGTGGGGTTTAATTTCGAAGCTATCCCCATTAGCCGGTGGAAGTGAAAGACAAGTAGGAAGTGCGGTGCGGGTTGGATAGAAAAGATCTTGGAGCGCGATTCGTTGGGGCGCTTCAACAGGAGGGTGTTATGGGTTATTCGCACCCAGTTGAGGTAGAATCAGCCCCGAAGTAGGTAAGGGGTTGTTAGGATTGAATCCCGACATCTCTTTAGAAGATGATGAATTTGAAGATGAAGGTAAAGAAGTGGAGGGAATTTCAACTTCGGAGTCGAACGCGTCGTCAGTAGACACTAACGAGACATGGACTAAATGGGCGCTAGTGTCCCTAGTCCAACCGGACATACACTAAATGAGGTGTAGTGTAGTCAAAAAGTAAAAGGTGGGGGTAAGAAAATGTCAATGAGAGAATGTGGGTGGAAGTTTGGTGTAATGGATTTCTAGCGACAAAATGACAAGTTTTTGTAAAGATTTTTGTTTTGTGGTTTTTTTTATAAAGATTTTTGCAAATGATTTTATACGGAACTACGACACACTTTCAAGCAATCACAATTTGAACATGCACAATCAAGCCTAGAGCTAGGGTCTCCTAAGTCAACTAGACTGCTCCTAACTGGTCCAAATGGCAAGTTATGAGATATCCCTCGAATCGCCTCTTCACCGCCAATTGTGGCCAGGTAAGCACAATTAAAGAAATGAGGGATCCGCTCACGAATCACCGTGAGACGGGCTTTTTAAAATTACCTTTTCCATTTGTCTAGCCTAGACACCACAAAATCAGGTTTAGATAAACGACCGATTGCCCACAACCTTTCCTCTGTCCTAATGAGAGCGACAGTTCTTAATTGGCCGAGTCTAAATATTTTTTTAATTAACTCAAGGGTATATGCATATGCTTTTTGTGATTTTTGGGGTCGTAGGAAGGGTAATGAAATCCCCACCCAATCTGGATTGGTGTTATAGCCCCTTAAAAGTCCGTTTTAAAAATGCAAAGCAGTAAACACACAAAAATCTAAAACACTTGCCAAATTTTTTTTTATTTTTATTTGCGACGCAAAGAATCCTGTACAAGATTGATTTATTAGAGAGGGAGAAGAAGTTTTGCGGAAAGAACCCTACAGGAAAATTTTTAGTGGAGTTCAGGGGGTTACAGAGGAGATAAAGAATACTTACAGAGAAACCAGATTGCTAACGTCAGCAATTGACCGCGGATCCGCGGTCAAAAGCCTTTTTCCGCCACGGTTCCGCGGTGTAATGATTGGTTTGGATCTCAAAATATTTGCTCTGTGCTGTTTTGATTCTCCTCTGTCTGTTCAGATCTTCTGTTTCTGGATTTGTTCACCGAGCTTGCTCCAGATATGAATCTGTCCGTCTTCCGTTCCTGCACAATTCGCACAAAAACCCTTCAAAAAATAACAAGATGATATTTTTTATGTTTTTATTTTTCAGTTTTTAATAATTTTTTTAAAAATTTCAATTAACCCGAAATTACAAAAAGAAAATAACTACCGTTATCCCCGGCAACGGAGCCATTTGATTGGTGGTCTTTTGCGTATGCGTTTTAAAATCAAAGTTAAGAATACAGCAATCAATAACGGTGTCGCTTGGTAGCTAGCCGGTTGAGTATGGGTCGGTCCACAGGGAAAACGTGTTCTTTTCTTTATGTTCTTACGAGTTAAGTCCTATTTTGGTAGGTTTTGATTTTTATAAAAACTAAGATTGAATTTGATTTGGATTAAAACCTTGCTAGGGTTAGGACTAGGTTAGTTTGGAAAGATAATTCTACTCACTGCTTCCTTTACCCTAATTAAAAACATAGGTGTTAGGGTAATAATTAACAAAGGGGATTAGCACGACTAGGAAGAAACGTAGTTTCTTCCTTTTGGTTCTTGTCCGTCCTTTCTTAACTCTTAGCTCTAACCTCTATATAAATCAACCACAACCGGTCTAACTAGGGAATCACCACTATCTCATAGGATAGGGTGCCGTAGTGAGCGGTGGGTGTTAGATTTACATAGAGTCCGAATTTATAAAGTTATGAGGGTAAGAAAGGAGTGAGAGATTTCCATCTCTAAAATCTACCCAATCCTAGCCCTAACAAGTAAGGAACTACTCACTCATTAGGGATATTATGATGAAGTTCATTTTTATAATTTTCTTTTAATTACCTAATTAATGTGCAGATAATAAAAGACAGATACGAAAATTGCGGAAATTAAATTGCAGATAAGAAAAATTCAAGATAAAAAACTTACTTTTATTGACACCTCTTGACGATTGTAATGAAACTAAAATTTAATCTAGAAATTAAAAGAGGCATGCCCTAAAAGAGGCTGTAGGCTTTCCTATTTATAGATAGGAGAAATCCTGAGGTTTACATCTGATCCACATCTGAAATTACAAGACTATCCTAAGCAAACCGGGTCAATGCACCGACACGTGCACCGACACGTGTACCGACACGTGCACAGCACGACCGCGGATCCGCGGCCATCTTGGGGGTTCTCTGTCTCATCTTTCCAGGGTTGCTTCATGTTGCTTTTTCCCTCTGTTTTCTTCACTTGGTTCTTCAAAATATTTTCTAGTTTCTTCCATATTTCCAACAGTGCAGAATTTGTGGAATTTTACCGTTAGCTTCGCGTTGAAGTCTTGAATCTTGTGCTGCCCTTGTACTTTGTATATTGAACTATTTGCTGATCTTCGTTTGTTCCTCAAACTGGTAGGCGGCATCTTGCAGATTCATCTATTTGTTGGTCGTAGTCTCACATTTGTAGCGTCTTTTCACCATTTTCACTGTATTGTTCTGAGAACCTGTAACCTGCAACTATTTAGCAGACATGGATCAAAAGCACCTATTTATTTGCAATATGATTAAAAATGGAGAATAAAATAATGCAAAATTCTGATATGAACAGAGCCGTTGCGGCGGGCATCCAAGTAGACGACACCTTCTGTGGTATAACAGGGTGGTCCTTCTGTTGCCGAACTTTCATCTTCTTCGGTTGGCGGGAGTAGTCTTGGTTGATCACCGAGTATTGGACCCTTCTCCAGATTCTGTGAATTTTGGAGGACAGCCGCTGAGGGGGCTGCTCTGGCATCACCTTTGTAACATTCTCAGTAGGTGAAGGAGATCTTTTTAGCACAGCCGTCGGAGAGTTCTTGCGCACCCTCTTGAGTGGTTCAAAGATGTTCCCAGTTGGAACAACAGCATCGTCTTCCACCGTTGGAGCCGGCGAGGTAAGTCCAGATGGGGAATTGCCCCCAGCTTTCCTCACTCAGTGCCAGTGGCGACGTCGAGCGTGTCGAGCAGACGGTACTGGCTCAGCTATGAGGGTGGCTTCTTCATGCCCCCTACTCTGATAAGGGGCTGTTGTCGTCGTTAGCCTGTCGAAAACCGACGTCCGCTAAAAGGGGATGGCCAACTTGTCGAAGGCAGACTTTCGGACAAGGGTAGCAGTCTTGGTGATTTCGCCCGGAATGGGAGTTGGAGTAGCCAGTCTTGCAAAGACTGATCTTTTAGCATAAGAAGTCGCTTTGACGACTTCTTTCACTGGAGCAGGGATGGCTATCCGTTTCGGGATAACCCCTTCAGGTATCGTGGGCTTCTTCACGGGCCCATTGGAGTTTTGGCTTAGCCTATCAAAGACTGAGGTGTTGGACTTGGACGACCCATTGAGAGGGGCCATGGTAGTCGTAAGCCGATCAAAGACCGACTTCTTCGGAGCTTCTTGCAACGGCATTGGGGCATTGAAGCTCATGGGTGGGAGCATGCTCCCAAAGAACAGCCCAGTGGTGGCTTGCGTCACCTGTTCCTTTGGCATCTTGAAAACGAAAGCCGCCTGAGGCCCGTAAGTCACTCCTCCAGCGAGGACAGAGTGGGAGTTGTTGCAGTTTGTGCAGTTGGAAGCCATTTTCTCTGCACGGGAGCAAGACACCAAATCTTAGTACCTCGAATCCAGGGGAAACCGCATTAAACCGTGATTCGTTCGCGAAGACGACACATGAAGTGTGGAGTGGAAAGAGGAAAAGGTCCCACCGGGCGTGCCAGAATCTGTTCTCCGTCGAAAGACCGGAAAGACAAACATCTTGCCTGAATTTGGGGGCAGATGCTATTTAGTTTTATCTGTCCACCTCTCTGAAGATGCCAAGTTGATTTATGGCACCGTATATTGGAGGTTTAGACAGATGCGGCCGTTGTAGCAGACTTCGTCAGATTCCCCCCTATTTGAGGGGTTTTTGATTGTGGGGACGCTCTTCCCTGCAGGCGCAAGCCCCTGCAGTTAATTACGCTACCGCATCGCGGTAACCACTTTCTCCTTCTCCAGATGGTCACTTCGTGTCGTGTGTGTTAGTTTTATTTTTGGTTGCCCGTGAATTGTATACGGAGACTAATTTATGTTGTCGCCCGTAGGGCATGGACTAGTCCAAATCCGTATTTTCTTAGATTTGGTTTTGGTTTGGGTTTAAGGATCGTTAATCTCATTTGAGACTAAGATCAATTTAAACGTCTGTTAAGGATACGTTAGTCTAATTTTAGACTAAGATCAACTTAACCATTTGTTAAGGATACGTTAGTTTAATTTTAGACTAAGATCTACTTAAAAGGATCATTTAGATCCAACAAAAGAGCATTTGGGCTCTATTGTTTTAGTTTAGGGATATTGCGGTCCATTGGGTTTAAGGACATTATAGTCCATGGGGTTTAAAGAAATCATAGTCTGTGTTTAAAGACAATGTGTTTAAAGACATCATAGTCTGTGGGGTTTAAAGACATCATAGTCTATAAAGTTTCTGGTTGTCGGGACTCGGCACCTTTCTGAAGACGTTGAAGAATTACAACGACACATATCAGAGGCGTGAAAAGATGTACCCTTGAACCAATGTCCCGATTGGTGGAATGGGATGAACATCAGTTTAGATGCCATTTGTTGGGAGCTCATTAGCTGTCTTTGGGGCTGAGATCGGTTTAGGGGACCCTAAATGTAAGGGGCTCAATTGATTGGCCTCGGGAGATTTGGTCCAAGGTTGCCTAATGTTGGCCTCTCATAGTGTTAGACACTAATATACCTTTAGTACTCACGTGTTCCCACGTGATGCTTTGAGGCAGTGTTAAACACTGGAAGTTGAAGGCGCTCACGTGTAGCACGTGAGGCTCTAAAGCAGTGTTGAACACTGGAATTGGAGATCGCTCACGTGTTGCACATGATGCTCTTGAAAGTTGGCGTTGTTCGCTTGGGTTTATTCCCTTATTCTTTTATAAGTGCTAAGCACTATTGGGGGTCATGTGTGATCAAGTGAGGCTTGAACAACTATTTGGGTCCCATTTGGATTTAATCCCTTTTTCTTATATGGGTGTTGAACAACCGTTTGGGTGGTCATGTGGGATCACGTGAGGTGCCCCAAAAATAGGGTTTATTCCCTTTTCTCTTTTATAAGTGCTGAGCACTTCTCAGGGGTCACGTGGGGTCACGTGACCTGATATCAATTGTTTTCTTTTGGTCATTAAGGGGAGGCTCAAGCGGGCGCACATGATATGTTAGGTGCTGATCTCTTTGACATGCATGAAGAGTTAAATCCTTTGTTTAAGAATTAAATTCTTTTATAGCGTTAAACCCTAATTCTATTTAGAGGAATTAAATTCCTATATGTTACATTGAAAGAATTAAATTCTTTAAACTCAATTCTCCCCCTAAGTTTTGAATTTGCATGACAGATCTCCCCGATGAGAATTAAATTCTCAACTTGTGGGGAGATCTACTTCTGCAGATCTTCAACCAGAGGAAGAACTAAGTTCTTTTTAGAAGAGTTAAACTCTTGGTTTAAGAATTAAATTCTCTTTTGTTTTGTGCAAGCCTATGGAGTAATCTCCTTTCTTCTCTTACCTAGAGTTTCTTTCTTCTTTAAAGAGACCTTCTTCTCTCTGGAGAATTAAATTCTCTTTTCTCTCTTTTTTTTTGCTTTCAAGTGGGTTCTTCTCTCTCCTTCCTTCTGTGTTTTCTGTATCTCTCTCATTTTCCTTTTTTTTCTTGGCTCCTATTTATAAGAGAAAGAAAAGAATCAGTTTGTTCAGTCAATCTCTCATTGAGAGATTTTGATTGATTTTATAACCAACCAAAATGATCTTTTAGATCAATCGGTGAATATTATTCACCGTTAAATTTTTAATCCAAGGATTTCTGTTTTACAGAAGATATTTCTCACAAAATTAGGAAAATATTTCCCTACACAGAATCTTCTTCTGTAAATTGGTAATTTTTAATTACCATTAGATTTTTTAATCCAACAGCGCTCTGCTTTGCGCAATCTTTCTTATTTAGAAAGATCTAGGGAAATGTTTTCCAAATGTGGTTCTGATCCCTTTTATCTTTGAATTTAATTTCATCGGTTTAGAAAGTATAGGGGCTCATCACATGTAGCACGTGACCCTTCACAGCGTTAAGCATATCAAAAAACATCACGTGCTACCACGTGACATCTTCTGGCCAATTGTTTTTAAGAAGGCGCTTATATATTTTGTATATAACAGTCACTTTTCTGCACGTGAGGCTCAGTTTTAGCTTCAGTTTTAGCCTTGCTTTGTCAAGGGTAGCGCCTATCACGTATGGGCACGTGATGCTCCATTTGAAAGCTTTTCTCGTTGCTTTTCTATATATATGTGTGTGTGTATGTGTGTGTGTGTGTGTGTGTGTGACCGGTCACCACCTATCGTCGGGGTCTCGAAACGTATACACTAGTCTACTCCAGGATATCGATGCCCAGTCTCGATACTCCCACGATTAAGGACATTTGAAGGATGTGCTTATGGACTGCCCAGCTCTCACGTATATGATCACCATCATAATGCTGGTAGTCATGCAAGAATCCTACAAGCTTCATCATTATGTATTGGCGACACGTAATAACAAGTAAAAAGTGTACATATCAATGATAAAGACAAACTATATAGCATAGTATCATCTCAAGTAAGATTGTTCTACCTGTATAAGTCCTCTCTCAATTATCATAATCGTATGCCTGCAATTACAATAATTGCCTTGAGGGCACTATATCCAACAATCTCCCACTTGCACTTAAAACTAATTATTGCGGTATCGCATACCCACATCCCTTGTGCCATCGAATACCCAATTTCTCTACTAATCAGTTTCTCAAAGCTCGTTTGAGGAACATCCGTGTTCGAGAAATAGCCTCAGTGAGTGGATTCGCTATAATATTCCAACTTCCTTTCTCTATATCTCAACTTCACGGAGATGAACAATCTCCCAAACTGAGCAATATCCCGCCTCAAGAATTTTGTCTGGATACATGATAGGACCAAATTCATAAATGAACAATTTTATCCAACAAACTTCTTGAGCTGTATTCTCTGTTGAGTCATAACCAGCATCCTGAACCATGCTTACTTCAGTATCCCTATTGGAATCCTATCCAATATACTGCTTCTCAAAAGAGGCTAAACTCAAAACTCTGACAGTATCTCTGTCATCCAAGTCACCTTAGAAGCCTTAACCGATAACCGCTTCCCGGAGGAGGCTGTCGTTATCATATACCAAGAACATTCTCTAATATTCATAATTGCTTTCCTTTGTTTCTACAGAATTGGATTAATATCTGCCTATTACTGCAAGTGCATAAGCAACATCTGGTTTTGTACAAGACATTACATGATTGACTCAATTTTCTAAGCAAATGATATGTCATTCATGCCAGTCTCTCTCTCTTCATCAGTCTGGAAGAAATATCTTTAGAGAGGGTAACTTCATCACCTGCGGGTACACCACCACGCTAGGAGTCGTCCATTCTAAAATACTTTTAGAATGTAGTCTAAGTACCCGGATTGGGACACTTCCCAAATCTAGATCTAAAACCATAGATCTAGTCACCAGAATCCTTGATATTTTATCCATATCCAACGTAGAGAAAACACTATATGACAACCAATATTTAACCGATTGTAGTATAGGAACATCACTTCTTATCTAGAGTATACCATCCAAATCTCAGGACAGTACTCCCTACACCCTTCTTATTAAGTTCATATATTGTTTTGATGAAATCAATTACCTTGACTGTCACATCAAAACAGATAATCCATCTCCGCTATCCATGCTTTATTATACGAATAGATATAAGCAACTTGCACACCTTCCGCTGCTCCTACTGACTATGGTAACCCTCTAGCAGAGTCATATACACGTGCACTTCTAAATTTCCATTTGGAAAGACGTTATAGTCATCCGCCTACCAGATATCACAGTCATGAATAGCAACAATGGAAAGTTATATCCATATAGACTTTAGCATAGACACAGAAGTATAAGTCTCATCACAATCCACAACGGGTATTTGATGAGAATATTTACAACAAGTCTAGCCTTATTAGGTTAATACCTTTCCACCGTCACAGATCTGGATAGATATCCTTACTCCTAATGGGTTTTACCCCTTCAGGAGCACCCAGCAAAGTCCAAAATCCAATATTTGCTGAAGTGCATGGAGTCCAACTTGGATATAGAGTATCTGATCACAATTACTTCCTATGACCTAAAAATAACTAGTAGGGCCATCATAACCATGATGCTAGCCTCCTTGTCACCGTCTCCAAGAAAACCGAAGTATCTCTCGGATGGCTGAGGTCACCTACTAAAATCTGCGGAGTAGCCAATGGTTTGTCAAGTCCAATTGAATCGTTAGGTTCTACTAAATTTTCGGTAGCCATTTATGGTTCTGGAATCATTTCCAGTTCTACCATACTCCTACTAGTTTTTTTTGCAAAAAGATTCATTTTATAAAAAGGTGGACAGTCAAGAACAATGTAACTATTGATTTTGAAAATGGTAGAAACAAAACCGTAGCGAATGTTTGGGATAATCCATAAACAACCATTACCGAAGTGTGCCTTGAGTTTGTCCGGATTCTGCTTTTAAATAGGAACCAGATAACTCCATATCTTTATAACCTCAAGATATGGAACCAATCTATATCCATATAGAATCAAAGGCACTAATTTAGATGGAACCGGATTTAAATATCATGCAGCTGTTTCCAGTGCATATCACTTAAATGGAAAAAGGCCAATACAACATTACTCATTAAGGAGCGAACCCGCAGATGAGTAACCTGAAAGAGAATTAAGTTCTCGATATTACTATGATAGAATACCTAACATAAGTATCTAAATTTTCGATCACTTCGAAGAATCCTGATAGTTCCAATATATAGTTCTCTAATTTATTCTTTTACCTATAAACTTCTTAAAATCTTTGGATCTTCCATTTCGACAAATGTGTGTCTAAAACCAGAGAACTCATAGGTAAACCTGAATAAAGTAAGAGTACCAACTCCTTGTCCCGAAGGACAATGGACAACATACATTTTCATGTTTAAGTCCCAAGAGTATACTAACTCAAATTCCGTGTGTTGTAGGTTGAAAACTGTATTTTTAGTTGAAAATGTCTTACATCGTTATTCAATGCACCGTATCTTATCCTCAACTGATAAAGGTAAATGTTTGGAACATAATTTTCAAAATTCATATCTCATTTTATAAAATAAATATACAGATATATCATTTTTAAAATTGGTGCATAACAACGGTTATTCGAAACCAAATATTTTCCGTCAGGTAAAACCAGGCGATTTAATCCAATATCACCAATTGCAACGAATTTCGATATTGAGGATCAAATCGCTCATTTCCCAATATTCTATTCATATTCAGCATCTATAACAACGTATAGATGTGAGATCCAAATCCGGTAAATACATACCCCGGAGTCAAAATTAATTGGGAAAACAGTTCTCATTTATAAGTACACAGAAAATCTGAAAAATAAATGTTTCAAGGTGTCGGGGCTTCACCCGCGTGCCCTTTTACAATTTTGAAAGAAAATGGTTTTTAAAATAGTGCGCACGCGAGCTCGGTCTCATTTTAAAATTTATATACCGCAAGTGCACGACGCGTTGTAGCGATCCGGCAAGTACGGGTCGATCCGCAGGGAATTAGAGATTAGGTGTTGTCGCTTAAGATCAGAGAACAAAGACTATGGTTCGGTTTGTCACAAAAATAAAAATACGAAAACAAGAAAATAAGTTAAAGAAGAAGTGGCCGTGGCTTTGGCTCGGATGGTTGAATCGCGGCAATTCCTTCGACGCTCCCTTGATCATGAGTTGTCCGTCCTTGTATCGATACCGTCGTGAAGCATGACTTGTCAAGGCGGGTAGCGAAGCACAAATCATCAAGTTGCCAATATTCGACGCAAATCCGAAACGAATCCGTTTTGTTCACCTACCGTTTGTGTGTCCAAGTTTGAAGTATCAACACTAAGCACAAGGGTTAGCAAGCATACGGGAACATCAAAAACACAAATTAGTGAGTGAGAGCAAATGATTTTAGTGTTAAGCTTGCTAAGTGTTTGTGAATGTATAGGGTATATGAAACCAAGAGGTTTTTCAAGCCACTAGATAACAAGATACCCTATCTAAACTTAGCAACCTCAACCCTAAATTGATTTTAACTTAAACATTGCAAAATGGAGAGAATGAGTGAATATGGTATATGAAGAGGTTACCAAGTAACCATGGTTTCAAAATACCATATCACACAATAACATAAAACAATCTTTAAGTTAAAATCACATTAAGCATTTTAAACATTAACAAGAGGAGGAGAAAGGCAAACCCTTTCATTTCACATCCTCACCATCATCATAACCAAAGATTAGTTACACATAATGAAAAGAAAAAGAAAACACAAAAGAAATAAAGAAACAAAACAACAAGCAATATTATTAACACTTGAATGAGTTGAGATACAAGATGTTGGTTACTTGTTCAACCTCCATAATGAAGCTCTCAAAAGAAAGCATCAAGAGGGAAGAAGAAGAAGAAACCAAGTTGAGCACACACAACTCTCAAGCTAAACCAAAAAAACAAAAAAATGGGTATATACATATGGCTCTCTCTCTAAATCTGTTCTGGTATTTATAGACCCCATTCCAGAATAAACAAACAACAAAAATAATATGATGTGACCCAAAGAAATGACCAGAGAAAAATAGGAGACAAGAGGAGCAGGGGGCCCGGCGACTCCGGTTTTTTAGGGGGTCTTGCCGGTCTTGGTCCAAGCAATGGGGCTCGTGTTGGTGAGGTGATCTCGAGTACACTCAACAGGTCCACTGGTATTGTTTGATTTCTTCATATCGGCTTGGGTTATACTCAGTAGTCTTGGAGGGAAAATTGATGCTTTATATCACATCATAAAATTTTGCATTTATCACACATATGCCCACTTGTGCCCACTTGCACAATTTGTTGTGCCAAGGCAGCCCCACCATGGTCTATGTTCCAAAGAGCTAGTGCACACATGTAGTGTGTTGGACCAAAATTAAGTACACATGCTTATTGCAAAAGAGCTCTTTCGATATTGATCGGTTCTCTGTTCTGATTGCAGTGTCGGCTCGCAAATATTATATCCGTGACTTTGAGTATATTTTCCAGTGTTTTGTCATGAATACCTGTTATCTGTATTTACTGAGCAGACACTGGTTAATAATACCGATAAATAACAAAGTAGATAATGAGCGGGTGGTATTAAAATGCATTTTTCTGTGATGAACAAATACCCCCAAACTTATCTTTTGCTCGTCCCGAGCAAAACAAAAATCCTAGCCACACTTTTGCAGGAAACGCGATTGCACTGAGCTCGTGCAACAAGCCGTTAAACCTCTAGATGCCCTACTAGGAAGAGTATTGTCTCCTGAGGGTTTTCAACGGATTACACCCACAAAATACTGCCAAGTTAGCGTCGTGAAGAAACTGTTGATTCTAATATTAAGGTTAAGGATCAAAGCTAGAAATTCTATCATCCTAGTTAGAAACGTCCAACCCTATTTTTCACTCCTCACAATTTATTTAACCTAAGCTTATACACGTCTTTTCGTGATTTTGCGAATAGTGTCGACAAGCTTTTAAGAACTTGATTAGGGTCATCATGTCATAAATACGGACCAAGATAGACTTCTAAAGAATCACACGAGTTTGAAAGGACTTAAGATTTTCTTAAGTTTTATTCTCCAGTTAGGTTTCATGTCAGAATATATATCATTTTTAACAGAGAACCAAGTCTTATTTTTCACTCCTACCTTTCACCCGTTGTTGTTCATACACACATTTCGTGGTCGTGCAAAGCGTCTTTATAAATATAAATCTTCATATCTCCGTGAAAAAACTGTTTTAATAGAAAACTTGTCACCGCCAAGATTATTCTCCCATAAAGAACCGTGAGGAATTTTAACTTGGAGAGAACACTTGCTTAGCTTGTTTTATTTGGCGATTGGAAACTTAGCGAGCTTTGGGTCAATGACTCCCAAACCAGATGGTTTTAGGGTATTAGGTGTGGAGATACCCTAAGAACTAAATTACCCAAGTTACCAAGGCCGCAAAACAAAAGACTCATTTTGTTTGCGTTTAAAATATTCTGAAAGCAGTGAAACAGAGATATTGCCAGTTTTTTATTTTTAATCCGAAGACGTGTTCATGTGGATAAGGTGTGTAATCACTCCAACAAGGTTCCAGATGGATTATTTTTCAGACTTATAGCTTCTATTAAAACTTTAATAAATCCTTCATATCTACTTCACTTTTTAAACTATTCTTGATATTACTTAATTCAGAACAAACCTGTTTGATCCTAAAGATGTTTATCAATTTTCAAAATGTTTAAAGACGTGTCATACATTTATCTAATTCTCAAAAACATGACACGTGTAAGGTGATATAAAAGACGTATATTAGCTACGGTTAAACTCAAAGGACGGTTATATTTCAGGTTGTCAATCTCTCGAAAAGGATTTAGTAGTTTCTATCTTATCAACCGAACCGTCAGACTTCGAGTTTAAGTTTTCCCGCTAGCTAACATGAAAAAAAGTTTTTATGTTTTTGGAAAAAAATTCAAATTTTTATGGGTTTTTTAATATGTATGCAATGCAGAATATACACATGGTGCAGCAAAATAAACGCAGAGCTCACCCCCAAACCTAAGTTTTACGATGTCCTCATCGTTTCCCCCGTCTCCGGTAGCTAGACTTAGAAATCATGGTGAGATTTTTATTCAAAGAAAAAGAAAAAAACCTAAGAATAATTACAGTATATACAAGTTAAAAGATTGGGTTAGTCCAGAAATTAATACCAGTTATTTAAAAATTTTGTCTATATAATGCAAGGGCTGGTAAAAGAATATGTATATAAAAAAGAAAAAGAAAAAGAAAAAGAAAATGTATATGTTAGATGTTAGTGAAGGGCATGGGTGCATGAAAGTAGGGATCAGAAGACACTGAATGCGTAGATGAAGTTTTGAAGATGTCAAAGAATTGTTGCTTGAATGAATTGAATGTTCAAGAAGTATGTGTTGAGTTTCGAGGTCAGGTTCGTTTAAAAACAGGAGTTCATCCTTAAAAAGTTAAGCAAAAGAAAAGTTCGTAGGATGTTCCCAAATTGATTCTGACTCAAACCCACCAAGAATATCAAGTTCATCCGAAAATATCTCCTCAAAACTCCGCATGAAAGACTGTTTTTCAAGGCTGTCTTCCTCCCTATAATCCTGCACAATCCTATTCTCATTGCTACAGCTCACAGTTCCTAAAACTATTTCTCCCTCATCACATTCACAACTGGGTAGGTACATGTCATCTAAAAAAGTAGGTTCCTATACTAACCTTTCTTCCGAAACAATATCAACAGGTGATACAAAAATTATGAGTTCCTGATCCTTGATTTCCTCTAACAATCTATCATAACCATACCCATTAAAATCATAAGCTCTCTCTTCTAAAATTGGAGTGCAACAATCAGTCAGTGCAAGAATTTCCTCTTTAAGTAGGATATCGGTTAACTCAACCTCAAAATTATAAGTGACAAGTGGCTCAATAGGTACCTGAAGGCTAGTGTTAGACTGACTCAGAGGGTTTTTTTGTTTGTCTTGATAACACTCAGTCAACTCAATCATATCATCATCTATGAAATCATTAAAATTTGGTTGTTCGTTTATCTCACTCAGGTGACTTCCTAGATGACAGATATTGACATTATTTGGTTCCAATTGACTGTGTTCACTCCTTAGAATCCTCACAGCTACATGTTCTTCGATTCTAGCCAAAGATTGAGCTTGAGCGTGAAACAATTGCTCAGACTGCTGTATGAACAGGGATAGCGTCACAGCTGTTTGATTCTCGACCGCAGTCGTCACTTCAATACCTTTCTCTAAAGCGGTCAACCTATCATCCATCTCACTATCATACCCTAATGGAGTGTCAGTTGTTTCAGGTAAGGCGTTGTAATGGTGGTGATGCTAAAGCTGTCATCTTGTCGACCTCTTTCTTTAAATTTTCAATCATTTGATCTAGGGTTGAAGTGGGACTGGGTTCAAGAGTGTTAGGTGGGTGACCGATATCAAAATTTTGTGACAGTTGGCCACCCCCAAGAAAAGGACAATTTTCATGAATGTAGGAAGAATCTTAGTAATTTGCACAAACGAATTGGGAATGAGTATAAACAAAAAAATATGGATCGTGAAAAACAGAATTGAACTGTGTATCACCCATATCAACAAGAATTCACAAATATCACAAAAACAAAGTATATCACACCCCCAGCAATCTATGCTATGCTAAGCCAACTAGACCTGCTCAAGAACCTGATTTTCGAAGTAAAACTGTGTCGAGAAACGAGCTCAAGATATACGAATTACGAAGCCAGGTAAGTGCAGAGATAAGGGGAGGTTTTCCAACTCTTTCGCAAAGTTCCTTAATTAGAATAACCCTTTCTCATTTGGCGGTTTTGCCGTTAACACTTGCCTAGACACCCCGTGAACGATGTACCGTTAAGCGGTGTTTTAAACAAAGTTAACTTCTCCTAATGAGCGTGAAGTCCTTAAAGTCAGAGTTCTAATTGATTTAAAAATTACTGTGGGTATGCGAGAATGCAGTTTTGTGATTTGTAGGCCACGAAAAAAAGGTAATGAAATCCTTTACCGTATCTTCTTTGGTTTCGTGCCCTTAATATCCGTATTAAGATGGAAATGCGCAAATCAATAAAAGAATTTAAGGAATTAATCAATCAAATAATTCTTTTTTCGTTTAGGCTTAAGCGCTGCAACAAATACGGATTAGTTCTCTGTTCAATTGGTGGCAAGCTTGTGCGAAGAATCTTGCAGAAGATAGAATATTGGAATACGTTGGATTTGAGCGAAAGTATTAGAAAATTACGTACTGATGTCATTTGGGTTAAGAAACCCCCTTTGAAGTGATCCGAGTCTTTGAATGTTCGCTTCTGCGGGTCAAACTATCCGGATCTTTGGCACTGTAGTTCACTAACGTCTTACAATTGAATTTGAATCTCGCTCCGCACGATCGCTCCTCGTAATTCTGTAAAAATCTGAAAATGTCGGAAAATATGATATTTAGTGTAGAAAGATATATATCTGCCCCAATTGTTGCACACAAAAAATTATAAAAATCAAATAATCCAACAGAGTACTAACAAGAAACTGGAGACACCACAAGTCGAAAAAATCCAAAACACCCAGAAGGGACCGGCTGCGCCGGATTTTTAAGGAATGTCGCCGGCCAAATTGAAAACTTTGGTGCTTGAATTTTGGGTGGGTTCTCAAGGCTATATTAGTAATCTTTTGGTATACTTTGATTTTTCATTTTAATTACAGGGTGATAGCAGGTTATAAAGACAGAGAGAAAAGTTTTAGAAAATGTGTGTTATGTTAGTTTTGAAATTTTTTTGAGGTAATAGTTAGTTTGTTAGTACGAACCAGAAATAATAATACCTAATGACTACCAGTTCCCCGGCAACGGCGCCAAAAACTTGTTGGGGCTTCACCCGCGCTCTCTTTTACGGTTTTGAAAGAAAATGGTGTTAGAAATAGTGCGCACGCGAGCTCGGTCTCATTTTAAAATTTATAAACTGCAAGTGCACGGTGCGTTGTAACGAGCCGGCAAGTACGGGTCGATCCGCAGGGAATTAGAGATTAGGTGTTGTCGCTTAAAGTTCGAGAACAAAGAATATAGTTTGGTTTGTCACAAAAATAAAAATACGAAAACAAGAAAACAAGTTAAAAAAGAAGTGGCCGTGGCTTTGGCTCGGATGGTTGAATCACGGCGATTACTTCGATGCTCTTTTGATTATGAGTTGTCTGTCCTTGTATCGATCTCGGCGTGAAGCATGACTTGTCAAGATGGTTGTGAAGCACAAATCATCAAGTTGCCGATATTCGACGCAAACACGAAACGAGTCCATTTTGTTCACTTACCGTTTGTGTGTCCAAGCTTGAAGTATCAACACTAAGCACAAGGGTTAGCAAGCATACGACAACATCAAAAACACAAATTAGTGAGTGAGAGCAAATGATTTTAGTGTTAAGTTTGCCAAGTGTTTGTGAAATTATAGGGTATATGAAACCAAGAGGTTTGTCAAGCCACTAGATAACAAGATACCCTATCTAAACTTAGCAACCTCAACCCTAAATTGATTTTAACTTAAACATTGCAAAATGGAGAGAATGAGTGAATATGGTGTATGAAGAGATTACCAAGTAACCATGGTTTCAAAATACCATATCACACAATAACATAAAACAATCTTTAAGTTAGAATCGCATTAAGCATTTTAAATATTAACAAGAGGAGGAGGAAGACAAAGCCTTTCATCTCACATCCTCACCATCACCACAACCAAAGATTAGTTACACATAATGAAAAGGAAAAGAAAGAACAAAAGAAATAAAGAAACAAAACAACAAGCAATATTATTAACACTTGAATGAGTTGAGATACAAGATATTGGTTACTTGTTCAACCTCCATAATGAAGCTGTCAAAAGAAAGCTTCAAGTGGGAAGAAGAAGAAGAAACCAAGTTGAGCTCACACAACTCTCAAGCTAAACCAAAAAAATAAAAATGGGTATATACATATGGCTCTCTCTCTAAATCTGTTCTGGTATTTATAGGCCACATTCCAGAATAAACAAACAACAAAAATAATATGATGTGACCCAAAGAAATGACCAGAGAAAAATTGGAGAAGAGGAGCAGGGGGCCCGGCGACGCCGGTTTTTTGGGGGGTCTCGCCGGTCTTGGTCCAAGCAATGGGGCTCGTGTTAGTGAGGTGATATTGAGTGCACTCAACAAGTCTACTGGTATTGTTTGATTTCTTCATATCAGCTTGGGTTATACTCAGTAGTCTTAGAGGGAAACTTGATGCATTATATCACATCATAACTTTTTGCATTTATCACACATGTGCCCACTTGCATAATTTGTTGTGCCAAGGCAGCCCCCACCATGGTCCATGTTCTAAAGAGCTAGTGCACACATGTAATGTGTTGGACTAAAATTGTGTACACATGCTTATTTGCAAAAGAGCTCTTTGGATATCGATCGGTTCTCTGTTCTGATTGCAGTGTCGGCTCACAAATGTTATAACCGTGACTTTGAGTATATTTTCCAGTGTTTTGTCATGAATACCTGTTATCTGTATTTACTGAGCAGACACTGGTTAATAATACCGATAAATAACAAAATAGATAATGAATGAGTGGTATTAAAATGCAGTTTTCTGTGATGGACACAAGGGGTGGCCGGGTATTCCTAATAATGCCTTTTTCACTATACAGATTCATGACAATAGTTGTAATTTCCTTTTCTCTCACTTCAATCCCTTTATATGTCTATACGTATTACTATCTGTACACCGCATTTACGCTAACTGGTTTTCTTCTTTCCTTACCTTTCGGCACCGACCTAAGATTTAGAAGAAGACTATCCAATAAGCGCAATAGGTGTACTATCCCAATACAAAGAGCTCTCACAATTTGAGAGAATATAAAAAGGAAGAGACAACCGAATAATAGAATCTAAATCCTCCAGAACCAGTAGCCATTTTCGACTGAAATAATTTCATCGAGTCCGTATGTAATTATATGATGGACATTTCCAAGTAATATAGATCATTATAGTGATACAAAATGTTATGGAGAAATGCAAAGGGAAAGTAGGAGTAGAAGGAATATTTGCGATTTTTTCGTGAATCATGGCAATCCAAATCTAACATGTGTAAGAAGGTTCGGTTAACTTGGTTATTGAGTTTTAGGTAAGTCATGGGTCTGTTCCCTTATAAGAAATAAATAATGAATAAAAAGCGATAGGAAAAATTCCCCAAATAGAGCATCATGTGCCCACACATGATACGCTTTGGAGCAAAGATCATAGGCATTGCGCTTAACAAATAAGGCTGAAATTGAGCCTCATGTATAAGCACGTGAGCATCTATATACAAAGTATGTAGGCGCCTTCCTAAAACAAATAACAGGCCAGAGAAGCTCACGTGTCAGCACGTGATGCTCTTTGCTGGGCTTAACTCCGTGGGGGTCACGTGCCACACGTGACATTCCTGAACATCAGCTCACGTGCCAACACGTGATGCCTTTCTCTGGGACTGATGCATATGAGCAAACCGGTTTAATGCCATCGGGGTCACGTGCTACACGTAAGGGTTCCTAATGCCTTCTGAGACGGTAAAATTAAATTCTAAATAAGAGGGATCAAAACCCTACTTGGAAAATATTTCCCCGATCTTTCTAAACAAGAAAGATAACGCTCTGTAAAACAGAGCACCGTTGGATTAAAGATCCAATGGTGATTAAAAATCACCAAGCTATAGAATAAGCTCTGTATGGGAAAATATTTTACTGATCTTTCTAAATAAGAAAGATTACGCTTTGTAAAACAGAGCACCATTGGATTAAAGATCCAATGGTGATTAAAAATCACCAAGCTACAGAATAAGCTCTGTATGAGAAAATATTTCCCCGATCTTTCTAAATAAGAAAGATTACGCTCTGTAAAACAGAGCACCGTTGGATTAAAGATCCAATGGTGATTAAAAATCACCAAGTTACAGAATAAGCTCTGTATGGGAAAATATTTTCCTAATCTTGTTAAAAAAAAAGAATAATATCTTCTGTAAAACAGAAGTCCCTGGATCAAAAATCCAACGGTGGATAAAATCCCCGAATCAATCAAAAAATCTCTCAATGAGAGATTTCCTTAACTAAATCAATAAACTTGTCTCTACTATATAAAGGACCCGAGACTGAAAGAAGAGAAGGAGGAGACCCCCTATAAGATTTGAAAAACAAAAAAGAAGAAGAAGAGTTCTCTTTGAAGAAAAGAAAACCTAGGTAAAAAAAAAAGAAGACCAAGAGATCATTTTATCTCCTCTTACAAGAGTTTAACTCTTCCACAAACAGAACTTAGTTCTTCCTCTGGTCGAGGTCTGCAGAAACAGATCTCTCAACAAGTTGAGAATTTAATTCTCATCGGAGAGATTCTGTCATGCAGTTCCAAAACTTAAAGAAAAGAACTAAGTTTGAAGAATTTAATTCTTCCAAAAGATATAGGAATTTAATTCCTCTGACGAAACTAGGGTTTAACCCTGCATAAAAAAACAACTGAGATTGACTCACGTGTTCCCACGTGACCTCTTAAGACAAGTGCTAAGCACTAATAAAAGAAAAATGGAATAAATCAAAGACAGTTCCCATTTTGGGACGCCTTACGTGATCCCACGTGACCCCCTAATAGTGCTTAGCACTTTCAAAAGGAAAAAGGGAATAAATCCAAAGACAGCTCCCATTTTTGGGCGCCTCACGTGATCCCACTGTTGGATATTGTGCCCTCAAAGTCAATTATTGGATTGCAGGCACGTGATTGCAATGATTGAGGGAGGACCTATACCGGTAGAACAGTCTTACTCGAGATGATAGTATGCTATCTGGTTTATCTTTATCATTGTATACATGCTTCAGGTGACATTACAGATCACTATTACATGTTGATAGAGCCCTCAGGATTCTTGCTTGACTACCAGCAGTATGATAGCGATCATATACGTAAGAGTTGGGTAGTCTATAAGCACATCCTTAAAGTGTCTCTAGTCGTGGGAGTTTCGAGACTGGGCATCGATACTCCGAGAGTAGACTAGTGTATACGGATCGAGACCCCGACGAAGGGCGGTGGCTGGTCTCATAAGCCATTAGTGTCAGTTGGTTCACCTAAGACGTATACAGGTGCTCATTGGGTTATGAGTACACCAGATAGACTCGCCGGGAACATACTAGTTTGTATTATACCTGTCGTCAGATAGCAGTTCCCTGGTGACATGTGTACAGGTTAGTCCATCGACCTGAGATCGTCATTTGTCTCGTGTGAGTTCCCACTGTGCTTTGATTACTATCCTACCACAGCTCAAAGGAGTCGTGCAAACAGGTTTTAGTTAGGTGCAGTCCCGAGCCACATGGAGGCAGTGAGCGGATCGGCAGGGGATTCGTCTCTCCCGGTATTGGGGGTGAGATCGCGCTGTGTTTAGGAGAGCCATTACACGAAATCCCTGGCCAGGTTAAGTGAGATTTACTGGTAGGTATTCCAGTAGTTTCTCAGAGTGTTCTTAGCTACACTCCGACACGACTTATACCGCTATTGGGGGTCTGAGGTTTACCAGCCCCCTAGGCCTGATATGTGATACTCATAGACGAACGGACCGGACTGTACGGATATTGTCACTGACAGGCTCAGTAGGATTTCAGGATGAGTTTGCTCATCGGCCTTCCTTTTGCTCAATACCTGGACAGCCGTTACGTACAGCTAGTACCACTGACATGCTTGTGGTTAAACCTACTGCCGGAGCATTGACGAGTCTTTAGAGTCCTTCACAGAAAGTTTTCCCAAGTTCGGGCGAAACGTTGTAAAGACCGTATGGTTTTATGGCAGGGTTCGATCATATAGGTGCACTTGTGCACGGATAATGATTGGACGGATCATACTAGTGGGCTTTGGTTTAAGCCGGATCCTAGTATTAGATTGTTGGAATATTTTCGTCTCGTTGTATTCGTATTCAGTTGGAATACGGATGCAGGTATGTATATACGGACGAGGGGTTTTCTTGTGATCCGTTACAAGATTACTTTTGAATTTGCCATTTTCTATTCTTCCATTTTAAACATTTGGTTTAATGTTTAACCATTGGAATTGTGTGAGTTTGGTTTTTGGCCAAAATTCTTGTGGCCATTTTTCATTCTTTGTGAGCAAATTTTGAAACTGGGTATTCTTTGGGGGCTGCCAAATTCGTGGCTTTGTGTGGGTGCATGCATTTGGGTGAGTCATGGTTTGTTGCATTAATGTTTATTGTTTTTGTGAGGATATTTTGTTGATATTTTGGGTGGTGGTTGAGATTTTTGTGAGTGTGAGAATTATTGAGTGGAGTGAGGTGGCTGCCAATTTGGGGTGTACTGGAATTGATTTGGAGTGATTATTATTCTTCATGAGTTGCTATTAATTCCACACCACTACACTTCACAATTAATCCACAGAGAGCACATTGGCCGAGCCTATTTATTTCCAGTGAGCAAAATTTTCTTTCCCTCCAAGGCAAAATTCTTGTGCTCACAAATTCACCAAGTGGCAACTTCAATTCACCTCCATCCAAATGCTTGGGTGCTTTGAGACAAAGTATTCACATACTATCTCTATTTCACCTTGGGCATCTAGGCTAGCAAACTGGATGTCCGAGTTGCTTCGGTTTGAAGTGGGAGCCCGTATAAAGAATCCTTGACGTGGAGCTATTTCGATGAGCGAGATCGGAGAGCGAACTTCGTCGGCGCAGCAGCGAGGAGCTTGGCGCAGAGATTGAAGACCGAAGGACACGAATCGATCGGTATAATCTCTTTTACCACTTTACAGTTTACTGGTATAGGGTTAATGGAACGATCCGGGTTTTAGGGTTACGTTAGCGGCATTTTGAAAAGTTTTTATTCCGCATTTGGCCTTGGATTGACGGCCGGAGCGCTGCCGTAGCCTTACATGGTATCAGAGACAGCCCATTAACCGTATACTAGTTGGTTTAGACAATGATAAAGTGTCAAAACCGAAACAACCCGAAACATCACTCGTAACATTGTAGTTTCTATTGATTTAAAAAGTGTCTTCAAAAATTATTTAAACAACTGCAGAAAACTACTTAAGTGACCACTAGTCTACACACCAAACACGAGCCCCTAACTCTTCAATTGGACCGGCCACATGGGGTTAAAATCTGGCGAGGCCGGTTTGTTTGGGGAATTGGGACTCTGAATTTGCAGTGTAGTCTAGTCTCTGTAATGTTGGTTCAGTGATGTTGTTTGTTTAGCCCAGTTTGGATATAGTTTTATCTACTTGTTTGGGGCTTTTCGGGGTTGTTTTGAATTCGATAATCTCCAATATTGTTTAAAGTTTACAGTGCATTACATTTCTATCTGCCACCGTGAATGTCATTCAAGCGGTAAATCTTGTCTAATTGCTATAGCTCTTTTAGACGGGTTTGCAAACGTGACATTCACGTTGATGTTCTGTGTTGTGCTGTATTGTTGCGGATTTGTCGTGGTGGATAGCTTGCGTGCAATGGTAGTGCAATTTAGTTTCATTTGTACATTTGATATCGCGGGGCAAGCGTCCGACATGTGGACTGCCGTCACTGCCTGTTTGTATATTATTCTTTTGGGGCACAACCGGGTTGAGGTCGATGTACCCATTGTACATATTTTCTTTTTTGTAATAGGATTACCCCGCGGTGGAGTGCACGGATAGCCGGGTTCTAGAGGGCAACAGGCCCGCATCTCATGGCTTTGAGACGAAGGGGGCTTCACTCTAGAATTGGCGGGCTATTCGCCGCACTCGTAGGGATACAGGTTGACCCAAGGTGGGGTGCTCAAGTTACCGGATTCCATGAAGTGCTGGGTGGTCCATTCACTTTGCTGAAGGGGGCTGCCTCGCTTCTAGTTTTGGCGGGGAACTTGCCGCGCTCGTAGGGGGTCTAGGTTTTCATTACACAAGCTATCCACACGACCAGGGGAACGTCGGGTTTCACTTGTGGCTCAAAGGAAACCCGAGGCTCCCAGATTATCTGTATTGTTCTGTGATACTTATTACTTATCTGTGATATTGCATTTATCACGCCTGGAGCGATTATTATATATTGATATATATACTATTAGATGTTGTATATGTTTTACACCCGCGCTAGTCCAGTCCCCGCTCTGTCGTTAGTTAAGTAACCTAACGGGTGATGATGGGACCCAGTGGCAAATGCAGATGGTATATACGCACATCATATTTTCGTTCTTTGTGGTGTGATTAATTGATGGGACTGCATTGATTCTGATCAATGAAAGAAAAACAGACCTGACTGATGTTGTTGGAACAAATTTTCAAAAGCTGTTATTATAAGGACGTTTTCTTTTGTTTTGCACAGCGGTATTCGGTTATGAATATCCAGCACCTCATTCGACGAGGCAAGGGCCGAGATCCCTTCATCGGGAGTGATCCCTTGGACAGAGGTTTGCATCAGGGTAATAACTTCACTATAGTCGATTACTTTTTGCTTTGCATCGCGGTATTCAGTTGGAATAACTTGCACCTCATTCTATGGGGAAAGAGCCGAAATTCCTTCACCGGAAGTGACCTCTTTAGCAAAGGTTTTCGCCACTATATATTTGTAAAAAGCTATCCGGTTCCTTCAACGATATCAAGTTCATTACGTTAAAGGTTTTTCGCCAAAACCATTCGTAGCCCTCCGTCATTTCATACGGGTAGCACTTAGTATTCATGCTATGTTTGTTGGCTTTAGTCAAGGCATAGTGTATGGTAGTTATTTGTTACTTTTCTGTTGCATAGATAGATGCGTTGGTTTGGGACAGTCGTACAGCCTTGTTGGCCCTTAGTCAAGGGCTTATACGGATGGGTTCAAATTAACCTGGACAATGTCGGGTAGAACTTGACATATGACTTATGATTTGTTGGTCTTAGTCAAGGTCATAAGAGCATGGGGTAATAATCACATCGGGAGTTTCTAAAGAAACTGAAACTTACCCGATATGCGCATACCTTCTGGAGTGTGATAACGTGAGTGGATTCCATCACGTCAGCATGTGATGATAGTTGGATCCCGATCCCGCTGATGGGTTGGTTTACTTCTCGGGTAATCCCGACTAATTCTTCTTTAAGGTTTGGAGGAGAATTTGAGGATACAGTGGGAGACATCCTGATTAGATAAAGTGATTAACCATTCTGATCTAGATTAGAGTGCACGCAGAGTATTTCTTTTCTCTCTCTCTCTCTCTCTCTCTCTTTGGCAGTGACCATGGCCCGACCATGGACTATAACTCAGTGACCAAGTTAACCGAACTTTCTTAAAACATATTGACTTTTGGATTGTCTGAGTTGCATTTATCATTGCCACTCATACTTTTGCCCTTTGGATTTCTCCAGAACATTCCGTATCACTACGAACATCCATTTCCATTGGATAAATCCATCATATGGTTATATACGAACTCGAAGGAACTTGTTCTAGATTCGAGGATGGATTCTGGTTCTGGAGAGATTGAATAGGATTATTCAGTTGTCTTTTCTTTTTACCTTCTCTCAGGTTGTGAAGGCTCCTAAGATTAGGAGAAGGTACACCTATTACGCTTATTGGATAGTCTTCTTCCAAACCATAGGCAGGTGCCGAAAGGTAGGGAAGGAAGAAAACCAATTAGCCTAAGTGTGGCGTGCAGAAGGTAATAAGTAAAGACAAATAAAGGGATTAGAAAGAGGGCAAAGTAAAATGCGATTGCTATTATTCACGACCAAACCATGAAATATATAGTTACAGTCATGAATTTGATAATGGAAGAGGCATTACTAGGAATACCCGGATACCCCTACGAAACATTTTAATGTTTCAGTTTCACTATGCATTATTAATTGAAAACCGATTTCCCAATTAGTTCTTACTCCAGGGTATGTATTTACCAGGTTTGACTCTCACATCTGTATGGTTTTACAGATGATGAGTGGGAGTATGTTATTGGGAATTAGGTGACCATCCTCATTACATCAGAATTCGTTGTAATTGGTGATATTTGAGGAAATCGCCTGGGTTTTTGCCGGACGACAAATATTTTTTTTGAATATCCGTTGTTATGCACCAATTTCAAACTGATACATCTGTACGTTTATTTTATAAAGTGAGATATATCTTTTTGAAATTATGTCCATGACATTTACCTATATCAGTTGATGGTTAGGTAAGGAGCATTAAACAGCGGTGTGATCCTTCTTAACCATAAGTACAGTTTTCAACCTACGACGCACAGGGTATGAGTTTTTAAACTCAGGGGACTTATACAAAGTATTGTGTGTTGTCCGGTGACAATTAGGACAGAGGGGTTGGTACTCGTACTATATTCGGTTTATTTGTGACTTCTTCAGTTTTAGACACGTGTTTCATAGAAATAAAAGGTCCAAGTTTTGAGAAGTTATAGGTACAAGATTAAAGTAGAGAACCATGTGTTGCAAGTATCGGGATTCTTCATGGTGATCGAAGATGTAGATACTTGTGTTTGGTATTCAGTTGATAGTAATGGGTTTGAGAAACTTGTTTCTCTTTTAGGTTACTCATAATTGGATGCACTCCTAATTTGAGTAATGCTGATCGACCTCTCTCCATTTAGTTGACATGCACTGGAGACAACTGCATGATTTGAATCTGGTTCCAATTAAATCAGTGCCTCTGTTTCTATATTGTATATAGAATGGCTCATATCTTGACGATGTTAAGGTATATGGAGTTGTTCGGCTTATGCTTAAAACCAGACTCCGGATAACTCAAGGCACATTTCTGTAATGGCTGTTTGTGGGTTAACCCGAGCTATGACGAGGGTTAACTTTCTACCATCTGGAAGATCAATAGTGATATTGTTCTTGACTCGCCACAGTTTTAGTAAAATGGACTTTTTCATAAAACAGTAGTGGGAGTATGGTAGAACTGGAAGTGATTCCAGAACCACAAACGATTACCAAAAATTTAATAGGACCAAAAGATTCAATTAGGTTTGACATTCCATTAGCCACTCCGCAGATATGGTGGGTAACCTCAGGCACCCGAGAGGCGTATCGGTATTCTCAAAGACGGTGACAGAGAGGTTCTTGTTTACCCAGACTTGCCATTACTGATGTTCTAGACTATGAGACCCGGCAGGAGGATGGGTATAGCATCATTCTAAACTAGCTTTAGAAGTGTATGTCTATATATCTCCACCAGAGGGTTGTTATAGTCAGTGGGAGCAGCGGAAGCATAGTGGATAAGTAGCTTGTGTCTTTTTATAGACTATAGCAGATATAGTGGAGATAGATCATCTACTTTTGATGTGACAGTCATAGGCTTTGACTTCATCAGAATAGGAGTTGGATCTGTTAAGAAGGCAGTAAGGTGTGATGTCCTGGTATTTGGATGACATGCACTTTATAGGAAGTAAAATTCTTATCCTACAATCGGTTATACTGTGGTTGTCACACAGTGGTTTCTCCACATAGGATATGGATATAATATCAGGCATTTTGGTTACTAGATCTATGGTTTTAGATCTACATTTGGGTAGTTTCCCAATCTGGGTACTTAGACAGTATTCTAAAGATGTTTTAGAATGGACGACTCCTGGCATGGTGGTGAACCTGCACGTGATGGAGTCACCCTCTCTAAAGGTGTCTTACAGACTAAAGAGGAGAGGGAAGTGCATGATTGGCATATCACTTGCTTAGGCAATTGAGTTGATCATGAGATGTCAAGTACCACACCAGATGTTGTTTTTGCACTAAATGCAATAAGTTTATATATATTAATCCAATCCTGGAGAAATATTCGGAAGCAGTTTATGAGCATAAGTGGATGTTCTAGGGATTCGATAATGACAGCCTCCTTCGGGAGACAGTTATCATTCCAGGCTTCCAAGGTGACCTGGATGACAGAGTGACTGTCAGAGTTATAGTTTTCTCTCTGACGAGGGGCAGTAGTTTGGACAAATGGTCCAAGCGGATACTGAGGGAGGCATGACGTAGGATACTGATTAAATTCAGTTGACGATGCAGTCTAAGAAGTTTGCTGGATTTGGAGTTCATTTATGAACCGGTTCCCATCAGATATCCAGACATATTCTAAGACAGGTATTGCTCATTTCGGGAGATGGCTTTCTCCGCGAACTTGAGATGAAGAGAGACATAGAAAGAAACATCAGGGCGGATCCACTCACCGAGGCTATTTCTCGAACATAATAGTTTTACAAACGAGCTTTGTGAAACTGATTAGTAGAGGAGTTGGATATTCGGTATCACATGGGCTGTGAGTATGCGACATCACAATAATTAGCCTTAAGTGCAAGTGGGAGATTGTTGGATATAGTGCCCTTAAAGTCAATTATTGATTCGCAAGTACGTGATTACAATGATTGAGGGATGACCTATACCGGTAGAACCGTCTTACTCGAGATGATAGTATGCTATCTGGTTTATTTTTATCATCGTGTACATGCTTCAGGTGACATTACAGATCACTATTATATGTTGATAGAGCCCTTAGGATTCTTGCTTGACTACCAGCAGTATGATGGCGATCATATACGTGATAGTTGGGTAGTCTATAAGCACATCCTTAAAGTGTCCCTAGTCGTGGGAGTTTCGAGACTGGGCATCGATACTCCGAGAGTAGACTAGTGTATACGGATCAAGACCCCGACGAAGGGCGGCGGCTGGTCTCACAAGCCATTAGTGTCAGTTGGTTCACCTAAGACGTATACAGGTGCTCATTGGGTTATGAGTACACCGGACAGACTCGCCGGGAACATGCTAGTTGGTATTATACCTGTCGTCAGATAGCAGTTCCCTGGTGACATGTGTACAGGTTAGTCCATCGACCTGAGATCGTCATTTGTCTCGTGTGAGTTCCCACCGTGCTTTGATTACTACCCTACCACGGCTCAAAGGAGTCATGCAAACAGGTTTTAGTTAGGTACAGTCCCGAGTCACATGGAGGCAGTGAGTGGATCGGCAGTGAATTCATCTCTCCCGGTATTGGGGGTGAGATCGCGCTGTGTTTAGGAGTGCCATTACACGAAATCCCTGGCCAGGGTAAGTGAGATTTACTGGTAGGTATTCCAGTAGTTTCTCAGGGTGTTCTTGGCTACACTTCGACACGATTTATACCGCTATTGGGGGTCTGACGTTTACCAGCCCCCTACGCCCGATATGCGATACTCATAGACGAACAGACCGGACTGTACGGATATTATCACTGACAGACTCAGTAGGGTTTCAGGTTGAGTTCACTCATCGGTCTCCCTTTTGATTAATACCTGGACAGTCGTTACGTACAGCTAGTACCACTGACGTACTTATGGTTAAACCCACTGTCAGAGTATTGACGAGTCTTTAGAGTCCTCCACAGAAAGTTTTCCCAAGTTCGGACGAAACGTTGTAGAGACCGTATGGTTTTATGGCAGGGTTCGATCATATACGTGCACTTGTGCACGGATCATGATCGGACGGATCAAACTAGTGGGCTTTGGTTTAAGCCGGATCCTAGTATTAGATTGTTGGAATATTTTCGTCTCGTTGTATTCATATTCAGTTGGAATACGGATGCAGGTATGTATATATGGACGAGGGGTTTTCTTGTGATCCGTTACAAGATTACTTTTGAAGTTGCCAATTTCTATTCTTCCATTTTAAACCTTTGGTTTAATATTTAACCATTGGAATTGTGTGAGTTTGGTTTTTGGCCAAAATTCTTGTGGCTATTTTTCATTCTTTGTGAGCAAATTTCGAAACTGGGTATTATTAGGGGGCTGCCAAATTCATGGCTTTGTGTGGGTGCATGCATTTGGGTGAGTCATGGTTTGTTGCATTAATGTTTATTGTCTTTGTGAGGATATTTTGTTGATATTTTGGGTGGTGGCTGAGATTTTTGTAAGTGTGAGAATTGTGAGTGGAGTGAGGTGGCTGCCAATTTGGGGTGTGCTGGAATTGATTTGGAGCGATTATTATTCTTCATGAGTTGCTATTAATTCCACACCACTACACTTCACAATTAATCCACAGAGAGCACATTGAGCCCATTATTTCCAGTGAGCAAAAATTCTTGTGCTCACAAATTCACCACGTGGCAACTTCAATTCACCTCCACCCAAATGCTTGGGTGCTTTGAGACAAATTATTCACACACTATCTCTACTTCATCTTGGGCATCTAGGCTAGCAATCTGGATATCCGAGTTGCTTCGGTTTGAAGCAGGAGCCCGTATAAAGAATCCTCGACGTGGAGCTACTTCGACGAGCGAGATCGGAGAGCGAACTTCATCGCCGCAGCAGCGAGGAGCTTGGCGCAGAGATTGAAGACCGAAGGACACGGATCGATCGGTATAATCTCTTTTACCACTTTACAGTTTACTAGTATAGGGTTAATGGAACGATCCGGGTTTTAGGGTTATGTTAGCGCCATTTTGAAAAAAATTTATTCCGCATTTGGCCTCGGATTGACGGCCGGGGCGCTGCCGTAGCCTTACACCCACGTGACCCCTAATAGTACTTAGCACTTAGAAAAGAACAGGAGGATAAATCCAAAGGAGGCAGTGCCTAACTCGGTGGCGCCTCACGTGTCCATACGTAATGGCCACAACATTTAAGTGTTTGACACTTATATGTATAGACGGGGATCTGAACCCAAGAATACCACACCAACATTTGGGTGCCTCACGTGCCACACGTGAGCGCTCCAAATTGCAGTGTTTAACACTGCTTTAGAGCCTCACGTGGGAGCACGTGAGCGCCAAGTAAATATCAGTGTTTAACACTGTGAGAGGCCAACCTTAGCCCAAATTAGCCAAGTCTCCCGAGGCCAAAACCTTTTGACCATCAATCAACTGAGCCCCCCTATACTCAGGTCTCCCCAAATCGACCTTAGTTCCAAAGATGACCAATGACTTCCTGACACATGGCGTCTAATCGTTACACCATGATCTCTCCCCTCGATCTGAAGTTCGGTTCAAGGGTACATCTCTCTACACCTCTGATACATGTCGTTGTAATTCTTCAACGATGCCAGAGAGGTGGAGGGTCCCGACAACCAACAGCTCTTGGATGCACTCCCAAACCCATGAGCATACCCCAATGGACCGTAATGTACTTAAACTAGCTATGGACCGTAACGTCCTTAAACTAGCTGCGGACTGCAACGTCCTTAAACTAAACCCTCATATAGAAAATGGTGATCTATGGACCGTAACGTCTTTAAACTAAAGCAATAGAGCCCAAATGCTCTTTTGTTGGATCTGAATGATCCAAAACCCTGTTGAGTAGATCTTAGTCTAAAATTAGACTAATGTGTCCTCAACAAACATTTAAGTTGATCTTATTCCCAAAACGAGATTAACGATCCTTAAATCAAACCAAACCCAAATCTAAGAAAATACGGATTTAGGCTAATCTACTCCCTACGGGCGACAACACAAATTAGTCTCCGTATACAATTTACGGGCAACCAAAAATAAATCAAACACATATGACACGAAGTGAACATCTAGAGCAGGAGAAAGTGGTTATCACTACGCGGTAACGTAATTAACTTCAGGGGCTTGCGCTTGCAGGGTAGAGCTTTCCCACAATCAAAACCCCCTCACAACAAGGGGGAATCTGACGAAGTCCGCAACAACGGCCGCATCCGTCTAAACCTATGACACATGGTGCCATAAATCAACTTGGCATCTTCGGAGAGGTGGATGGATAAATCCAAATAGCATCTGCCTCCAAATTTAGGGAAGACGTTTGTCTTCCCGGCTTTCGGCGGTAAATAGATTCTGGCACGCCCGGTGGGACCTTTTGCTCTTTCCACTCCACACTTCGTGTGTCGTGTTCGCGAATGAATCGCAGTTTAATATGGTTGCCCCTGAATTCAAGGTACTAAGATTTGGTGTCTTGCTCCATGCAGAAGAGAAGATGACATCGATGGCTTCCAACTGCACCAATTGCAACAGCAACTCCCACTCCGTCCCTGCTGGAGGAGTGACTTATGGGCCCCAAGCGGTCTCCATCTTTGCAATGCCGGTGGAACAGGTTACTCAGGCTACCACTAGACTGTTCTTCGGGACTATGCTCCCACCAATAAGCTTCAATGCTTCAGTTCCGTTACAGGAGGCTCCAAAAAAGTCGGTCTTCGATCGGCTTGCAACTACCACGGCCCTTCTCAACGGGTCGTCCAAGTCTGCCGCCTCAGTTTTCGATAGGCTGAGCCAAATCTCCAGTAGGCCCGCAAAGAGGCCCGCAGTACCTGAAGGGGTTATCCCGAAGCGGATAGCCATTCCTGTTCCGACAGACGAAGTCGTCAAAGGGGCTTCTCCTGCTAAAGGATCGGTCTTCACAAGACTGGCCGTTCCAAATTCCGCTTCAGGCGAAGTCACCAAGGCTGCTTCCCCTATCAAAAGATCGGCCTTTGCAAGATTGATCATTCCTTCTCAGCGGACGTCGGTCTTTGACAGGCTGATACCAACAACACCCCATCAGAGCAGAGGGCATGATGAAGTCGCTCCGACAATAGAGGTGGTCCCATCTGCACGACATGCTCGACGTTGCCACTAGCGCCGAGTGAGGAAAACAGGGGGCAACTCTCCTTCTGGACTTGCCCCACCAGCTCCAACGGTGGAAACTGACGTTGCTGTTCCAACTGAGAACAGCTTCGAGCTGCTCAGGAGGGTGCGCAAGAACTATCCAACCGCCATCTTGAAGAAGTCTCCTCCATCTGCTGAAAGCATGACACAGGTGAAGCCGGAACAGACTCCTCATCGGTTGTCCTCCAAGATCCATAGAGTGTGGCAGAGAGCCCAAGACTCTGTGATTGACAAAGATTATTCTTGCCGGCTGAAGAAGACGAAGGCTCGGCAAGATGAGGACCATCCCTCCGTCTTACCACAGAAGGTATCATCTACGTGGGTACCTGCTGCAACGGCCCCCTCAATCTCGACCTCCCACAAAAAGAGAAGGCCTGAGAATCTCCCACCACTGGCGGCAAAAATCAAAGGCAGTGGACCCAAACGCCCCAAGTATGGGGGCATGGTTGTGCATATCGTTTACACGGCATCCGGAAAAGAGGATAGTCGTGCTTCCGTGAGTCATCGACCACTCACACAGTCTATGATGAAAGCTCAGGAGCAACAACAAAAGCTCCAGGAGATATTGACAAGGATGGCCGCACTCATCGGGCAGAAAGAAAGCCCGGAAGCATCGTCGGAACAACGCCAGGAGCAGGAGACCAACACCGAATTCCTATAAAGGGTGCTTGAAAAGAAAGATAAAGAGGCCGCGGAACAAGCGGCTAATATAAAACAAATAGCGCTTCTGTTCCAAGACATGGTTGGGATGATGATCCAGCCGGATCCTCCAACCGAAGACCCTCCAATAATCATTGAAGACGATAGAGGGGAGACATCAAACCCTCCTCCGGCTTTATCAGCAGCCAGGGAGGAGACGATCTCCAAAGCTACCCTTGATGACTATATAGCTCAACAAATATGAGCTCTTCAAGCGAACGAAGCGGAAGGCCAGATCGTCAGAATTGGGCGACCTTATCCAGGCTGGTAGGACTAAATTAAGTACCCACTAGGATATACGATCCCCAAATTCCATGTGTATAAGAGGACGGGCAATCCGCACCAACACGTTGCTCAATTCAGAGCTTTGTGCAGTAATACCAAGGGCGATGACAAACTGTTGCTTCGCCAGTTTGTTGGCAGCTTGTCGGAGACGGTATTTGAATGGTACTCGGAGCTTCCGAATGATTCCATCAAGACATTTATAGAGATGGAGCTACTGTTTACGCAACGGTTCACAAGCGCTAGTGAGCGCACCCCGATCACAGCATTAATAAATGCCAGGGTGAAGCGAGGAGAAACCTGGGTTCAGTACGCAATTCGGTGGCGGAACCTATGGTCGAAATGCGAACAACGCATAGAAGAAGCTCCTGCCGTGGGTATGTTCGTGGGGACTCTTGATCCTCAGGAAACTATATCTCAGTTTATGATATTCTTCAAACCGACCACCTTCCAGGCCTTGATTGACAAATTGGCCCAAATGGACCAGATGGGCCATAGGCCGTCCTCTTCAAAGACAGATCTTCGGAATGAAAAGGGCAAAGGGATAGCGACCTTCGTCGCCAAAGCTCAACAACAACCGAGCGACCCGAAACCGGTTGTTCGCCAAAGCAATAAACCAAGATCCCTCAAAGAAAAGTTGAGACGTCTTTGCTCGTTCCCCCGGGATAAAATGAGGAGACTATTCGAGATGGTAGTGCGCAACAGACTCATCACTCTGCCGGATCTGAGACGCCCGCTGCAATCAGGCGACGTCAACAATCCCAATTACTGCCCCTACCACCGAATAATGGTCCACGCAATCGAAGATTTATACGTCTTCAAAAACTGGGTTGAAGACCAGTACCAACAGGGCAAGTTCGCACTGTCTAAAAACTGGAAGGTAAACCCGCCACAGCAGCACACTCGTAAAAAGGTGGATACGCCGGGAGCATCATGCTCATTTGTAGAGGAAGCTCCGTGGAAAGTTGTACTTTCGGCTAAAACTAAAAGTATGCTGAAGGATCTTCAAGAATGTCTGGCGATTAGGTTGAAAAGCTCGCTGGAGCCTGAGATTATTGATGGAATGCTGAAACCGCGCCCAACGCCGAAGTTGGTAACGATGGGCAAAACCTCCAGGCCAAGCCTCCGAAATCTTTAAAGAAAAATAAGAAGGCCAAGAAGACCATGCAGCTCCACGGCAATCATACGGGTCTGCAAAAGTACATCGACGCACTAGAGGAATACAACCAAGAAGCGCGGACCCCAGTCACATTTGAAGAATTCTTCAAGCATGTTCTTGAGAATGGAAAAGGTGACATTGATGAAGGAGACGATTCTTCAAAAGAGCCCGAGGATTATGTGGCGAGCTGCTACATGATCTCTCACTCGTCGATAAATAGCAAAGAAGCTCTTGACGTAGAGAAACTGGGGGCAGATCCAGAACCAAAATTCAGGGAACCTTCAGATGACCTCATCGACAAGCTGCTGAACGGAGCTCTTCAAAAGAGCAAAGCTGATCGAGAACGTGAAGCGGCCATTTACGAAAAGGCCAAGAGTCGGCATCAAGCTGAAGAAGCTCTGGTGATGAGAAGCCATAAAGTACCTCAACCAGATCAAACTGCCCTTGCCACCAGCAAGAGCAGAATTAAGATAAGGAAGTAGTTCGCCAAAGCCCTGTCAATAGAAATGAAGCTGCCACCTTTCAAAGAAAATACTTCCGGGAGTACGTGCCCCAATGAACCGCATGTACATCCGAACTACTGCTTATACCATCGGAAGGTCACGCACCCTACCGAAGAGTATAATGCCTTCAAGAAGTGGTGGCAGGGATACGTTGCCCGTCGACAACGATTCAAGCGAATAAAGCGCAAAGCTAGTTGGGAGCAGAGAAGCACGACAGATGAGCGTGAGGGAATAGCTGGTAACTGTCATATGGTTGATGTCATCCCAACAAAAGGGAAGTCTCAAGTTCTTACCTTCAGGAGCGATTCGGACGAGGAAATGAATATCGGCCCTCTTTTCAAGGAATCCATCTCTGGAAAAGAAGAAGAGATGAGGAACTATGAGAACATTCAGCTGCGTAACCGTAGGTTGCCTGAATAGAATCTCGGACCCTCAAACAAAGGTTCGGGCAAAAGAGACAAAGGAAGGAAAAATTCCCTGAGGAGATTGCTCTCGATGATAGAGTCGTCGAAGAGCTCACAGCCAAGGACCCGCCCAAGAAGAACAAGGTGGATTACAATGTCCTGGCACATATGAGGATGATACCCTCACAACTGAGTATCTTGGATGCCCTTCTCCTATCTAAAGAAGCACGAGATTCCCTGATCAAGGCGTTACAAGAGCCCAACCAGTTTCAAGCCTTCCTTGTAGAAGAAAAGATGAAAGACGAGCTGGATGAAGTCCACACGACTGACATCACCTTCATCGATGAAGACCTCCTTCTCGGAATGTGTGAGCACAACCGTCCGCTATATGTAACCGGGTATTATCACGATATCAAGATAGGGAAGATCCCGGTCGACAACGGGTCCTCCGTTAACCCTCTCAATATAAGGGTGTTGAAGGAGATTTGCATGAACGTGCAGCACCTAGCTCGGGATAAAATTACCATCTCTGGTTTTGACTCCCAATCATCACAAATGCTCGGGTCTGTAATACTGACATTATGCTTCAGGCTGCTCATCACTGACATCAAGTTCCATGTCATTGATGCCAAGACTTGCTACAACGCCTTACTCGGCAGGCCTTGGTTACATGAGTACAACATCATCCCCTCTATACAACATCAGTGTATAAATTACTTCAAGGATGGCCTCGAGTACACAGTTATAGGGGAGCTGAACCCATTCTCCGTAAATGAAGTCCATAAATATGAAGACGCCAAGTACTTCTTACCAGACTTCGAAGACATGGAAAGATGTCCCAAACCGGAGAATAAACAAAAAGCCATCGCCACTATCCCGATCTTTGGGAGCGATACCGAGGTGGACGAAGAGATGGTCTACTCGGGACAACCCCAAGGCAACAGGCCAGGGCCATCTACTCCTATTCCGGTCTTCGGCAGTGACTGAAGACGAGACCAACACAGTGTTCTCCGTCTGCCCGTCAATACAGACCTTTGCTGGAGCTGACCAAAGTTTACAAATTACCATGGTTCCGCAGTGGCATTACAAAGAACTTGATGCACTTGATACGTACAGCGTGCAAGAGCTGCAAACCTTCTACGTCCCTCCTACGCAAAGAGGTGAAAAGTCGACCCTTTTCTACCAATCCACAGAGACTAAAATAGAGAAAGAAGTATGGCACGGTACTGAACCTGCGCTCGACAGACTTCAACCAATCTGTCTTCCTAGATACTGCGCAGAGAGACTGAAAAGGCTATTGAGATGACAAGGTGTACCCTTCAAACAGACTACTCGACAAGCCCAGTTCTATAACAAGATTTAGGACGCTCCCGGGACTCAGAGAAAGATGCCCAATGGGAGAATGAAGACGACTGGCCTTGGATACGTTCAGTCCAAGAAACAGGAGCGATTCCATGGCTGCCATGTTATAAATGATTTCGGTGGAAAAGAGAATGCCTTTCTAGATAGCGCTAATATTGAAACAGAGTGAAATCCAGCCGTGGGAATACCAAGCCCATCATTCGAAGAACAGATTGAAAAGTTAATAAGAGAAGCAGGTCAAAAGGTTCGGGATGACCACAGCCTCGAAATGGCCATTTACGAAAAAGCTAGGACGCAACGTATCATTCAGTAGGCTACGGAGGATGACAATCCTCTTCACCCTCAGCCTGCTGTGCGCTCTCATGGAAAGGGAAAAGTCCGACGCCGAAGAAATGATAAGATCAAGAACGAGGACGGCATTCAAAGACAGCAAAGCGGATCTAAGAAGCCAAGCGAGTGAGGAAAAGTCAGCTGGAACCTGTTTTTTATGAAGAAGATGGGTCGAGAGTACTCTTTCTCTCAAGACAAGACAGGGAAAGTATTCAGCCTTGTCATGAAGCATCAAATGATGACCCTCCCAGAGTCTCGATACCCCGAACAAATAAACGAGGTCTGTCATCCGGATTATTGCTCCTACCACCAAGTAGTGGGACATCCTATTGAAGACTGCTTCACCTTCAAACACTGGGTTGAAGATCAGTATCAGCAAGGCTGATTTGCTCTATCCGACAGTTGGAGGGTAGCCCCACCATGAAAGCACGAGCCAAATGCAATCCATAGGGCGAGAATAGAACCAGATCAACATCGGTCTTGGAAACGGGCTCGTACCTGCCACGTGACAACGTTCTCAAAGGAGGGAGAGCATGAGAATATGGACGACCTCTCCTAATGCTTCGCAAATGAAGATGAGAACGAGGTGATTCAGAATTTCCGCCGGCGCCAAAAGAGATGGAATATGGGATACACACCATAGCAGACAACCTGAGAAAAATCGACTTTGGGATGACAAACGAGCCAAGGACAACGTTTGTCAGTGAGCTGCTGTCTGAGAAACAGGTGGCCACATTAAAAGACATGCTTATGTAGTATAAAGACTGTTTCACATGGAACTATTCCGAGATGCCGGGATTAGATCGAGAGATAGCTGTGCATAAACTGGCAATATCGCTGGACGTCAAGCCAATCAAACAAGTACCAAGAAGAATGCGGCTCGAGCTTGAGATGAGTATCAATGCCGAAGTCAAGAAGCTAATCGACTCCGGCTTTATCCAAGAAGTTCAATACCCTGATTGGATCGCCAATATCGTTCCGGTAATGAAGAAAAATAGGACAGTACGCATCTGCGTAGATTTTCGGGATCTCGACAAAGCTTGTCCGAAGGATGACTTCCCAGTTCCTGTTACCGAGCTGATGATCGATAACACATCCACCCATGAAGTCTTCTCCTTCATGTACGGATCCTCAGGATACAACCAAATCAAGATGCATCCTGAAGACCAAAAGCACACTGCTTTTCGGACTCCGCTGGGCATATTTTGCTACAAAGTGATGTCCTTCGGTCTGAAGAACGCTGGCGCCACCTACCAGAGGGCCATGACAAAGATCTTTGATGACCTCATACACGAGATTGTCGAATGTTATATTGATGACCTCGTAGTGAAAAGCAAATTGTACGAGGAGCACTGGGAGCATCTGAAGATAGTATTCTAGAGCCTTCGGAAGTACAACCTGAATATGGACCCTCTGAAATGCGCGTTTAGAGTTTCCTCAGGCAAATTCCTAGGATTCATCGTACGACACCAGGGCATCGAAATAGACCCGTCAAAGATCAAGGCGGTTATGGAAATGCCTTCGCCAAGAACTCTCAAGCAACTGCGGTCTCTCCAAGGAAAGCTGGCGTATATCCGGCGGTTCATAGCTAACCTCTGTTCTCCGCCGAAAACGGGGACGAGACCATGTAGGTCCGTCTTGCCTGAATTCGGGGCAGATGCTAATTGGCGCTATCCGTCCACCTCTCCGAAGATGCCAAGTTGATTTATGACACCATGTATCGAAGGTTTAAATGGATGCGGCCGATGTAGCAGACTTCGTCAGATTCCCCTTCATTTGAGAGGTTTTTGATTATGGGGACGCTCTTCCCTGCAGGCGCAAGCCCTTGCAGTTAATTACGCTACCGCATCGCGGTAACCACTTTCTCCTTCTCCAGATGGTCACTTCTTGTCGTGAGTGTTTGTTTTGTTTTTGGTTGCCCATGGATTGTATACGGAGACTAATTTATGCTGTCATCCGTAGGGCGTGGATTAGTCCAAATCCGTATCTTCTTAGATTTGGGTTTGGGGTTGGGTTTAAGGATACGTTAATCTTATTTGAGACTAAGATCAACTTAAATGTTTGAGTTTGTTAAGGACACGTTAGTCTAATTTTAAACTAAGGTCAACTTAACCATTTGTTAAGGATACGTTAGTCTAATTTTAGACTAAGATCTACTTAACGGGATCATTTAGATCCAACAAAAGAGCATTTGGGCTCTATTGTTCTAGTTTAGGGACTTTGCGGTCAATTGCCAGTTTAAGGACATGGTGGTCTAATGTTAGTTTAAAGACATTGCGGTCGAGATTAAGGACATCATAGTCCATGAGTTTAAAGACATCACGGTCAAGGTTAAGGACATCATAGTTCGTGAGTTTAAAGACCTCACAGTCAAGGTTAAGGACATCATAGTCCATGGGTTTAAAGGGACCCCACAGTCTGAGATTAAGGACATCATAGTCCATGGGTTTAAAGGGACCGCACAGTCCGAGGTTAAGGACATCATAGTCCATGAGTTTAAGGACCCCATAGTCCATGGAATGATTGGTTATCAGGACCCGTCACCTCTCTGAAGACGTTGAAGGATTACAACGACAAATATCAAAGGAGTGAAGAGATGTACCCTTGAACCAAAGTTGATTGGGGATCTGTAGTCCAATTTGCAACTAAGATCAATTAATTAGATTATGAACACATTGGCTCAGTTAAATCTGAATTGAGGACTTATGGCCAACTTGGGCTAAGTCCAATTACATTTGAAGTGTTGGCCCTTTGTTGGCCTGTTGAGCATTTGTCTGGGTTCAGCCCCCCCTATTATTTAGCAATGCTAAACAGGGGTTTGGGGGCTCTGACAACATTTTGTATTTTATTGGGCATTGACCATTCATCATGGCTCTGGAGTTTTCTTTGAATGTCATATGAAATGATCAAGTTTGAAAGAATGTAGTCGGGGTTTAATCAAAGGGGAGTCTTGACTCAGAAAGACTTAGCCAATTTGGGCTAAGACCAGTTTGAGTATAGTGTTAAACACTAACATATATTTGGCGATCACGTGTTCCCACGTGATGCGCTTTAAAACAGTGTTAAACACTGGGGACAAAATACTCAAAATAGTGTTAAACACTAAAAGTGGGGTGGTCATGCAGGGTCACGTGAAGCGCCTGAGAATTGGGCCAGAACTCCTTTGTTTTGTTCTCAGAATATCCAAATGTGTCAAACACTTAAGTCTTCACGGCCATCACGTATGGGCACGTGATGGGTATCCATGTATTGATTATTAAAGTGTTTATTAAAGGGTCACGTGAGGACACGTGAGGGCGCCCAAAATTGATTCTGCCTTTGGCTTTGTTCCCTTTATTTTGGGGGTCACGTGGGAGCACGTGAGGCATTGCCTCCAAGTTTTTTCTTTCTCATTTTAAGAGATCTGTTTTAGGGGTCACGTGGGAGCACGTCACCTAGTTTTGTTCTTCATTTTCTGCTCATTGAAAATGGGGGTCACGTGTTACCACGTGACCAAGTTCTTTACGTGCATGGAGAGCTTTCAAGTCTTTTTGTATTAAGAATTAAATTCTCTGTAGGGTTAAACCCTAATTCTGTTTTATAGGAATTAAATTCCTGTATATGCGGAAGAATTAAATTCTTATATAGGGTTAAACCCTAGTTCTGTTTTAGAGGAATTAAATTCCTATGAATTTGGGAGAATTAAATTCTCATATAGGGTTAAACCCTAGTTTCATTTGGAGGAATTTAATTTCTATGAATCTGGGAGAATTAAATTCTCATATAGGGTTAAACCCTAGTTCTATTTTGGAGGAATTAAATTCCTATGAATTTGGGAGAATTAAATTCTCATATAGGGTTAAACCCTAGTTCTGTTTTGGAGGAATTAAATTCCTATGAATTTGGGGGAATTAAATTCCCTAAACTCAATTCTCCCTCTAAGTTTTGGATCTGCATGGCAGAATCTCAACCCTATGAGAATTAAATTCTCAACCTATGCGAAGATTAGCTTCTGCAGATCTTCAACCAGAGGGAGAACTAAGTTCTTTTTCAGAAGAGTTAAACTCTTAAATTGAGAATTAAATTCTCTTTGTTTTATGGAACTTAGATCTCTTTCCCCTTTCTCACATAGGGTTTCTTTTCTCCAAAGAGATCATTTTTTTCTCTCTTGAGAATTAAATTCTCCTCTCTTTTTTCTCTCTGTTGTTGTTATCTTCCAAAAAAGTATCCCCCTCTCTTCTCTTCTTGGCTCCGATTTATAGGTGAAAGAAAAGAATCAATTTGTTTTTTCAATCTTTCATTGAAAGATTTTAATCGATTTTGTAACCAACACGATCTTTTAGATCACTCAGTGAATTTTATTCACCATTGGATTTTTAATCCAAAAGATCTTTTATCTCTTATTCAAATTTCAGGGAAATCTTTCCTTGTATAGAATCTTTCCATAAATTGGTGATTTTTAATCCAACGGTGCTCCATTTTATAGAGCACCATCTTTTTTGTTTGGAAACATTTAAAGAAATATTTTCTCAGTTAGGGTTTTTGATTCCCTCTTAATTAGAACTTAATTCTATTAATTCATAGATCTTTAGGAACCCATCACGTGTTGGCACGTGACCCCCTGATTAAGCATTTGACTAGAATTTAATTCTGTTGTTTTAAAGAACTCAGGAATTATCACATGTCAGCACGTGGCCCTTGGTCACGTGTTGGCACGTGATGCCCCATTGGGGTTTTTCCTTGTTATTTTATTGTACCTTTAATTTTTTTCAGTGGGTTTAAAGGCCCATCACGTGTTGGCACGTGCATAGCATATTTACTCATAACTTTTGATCCCGGATGAATTATGAAGCCCATAATATATCAAATCGAAGGCCTTTTCGAGACGCTTTCGATAACATCAGAATTTAGCTGCTTATCATTCGGGAGTCTATCAAAATACAGCCCGGAAGATACTGGTTCGCACTTTCTTAAACGTATCGCTGCCATTTGTTACCTTGGGCTCTTTTGTTGGAGTGTTAGTTTAGGCTTGTGATCATTTCTTTTGATGATAGCCTTTTCTTCCTCTCACTTGAATTACTCTCTTGATTCACTCTCTTGTTTTTGGTCAGAGAATAGTGCCCTCAGAGTCAATTATTGGATCACAGGCACGTGATTGCATTGATTGAGGGAGGACCTGTCCCAATAGGACAGTCTTACTCGAGATGATAATATGCTATCTGGTTTACCTTTATCATCGTGTACTGCTTTATGTGACCTTACAGGTCGCTATTACACGTTGGTAGAGCCCCTAGGATTCTTGCTTGACCACCAGCAGTATGAGGGCGATCATATACGTGGGAGCTGGCAGTCTATAAGCATATCCTTAAATGGTCCCTAGTCGTGAGAGTTTCGAGACAGGGTATCGATACTCCAGAGTAGACTAGTGTATACAGTCGAGACCCCGACGAGGGACGGTGGCCGGTCTCACAAGCCACTGGTGTCAGTTGGATCGCCTAAGATGTATACAGGTGCTCATTGGGTTATGAGTACACCGGACAGGATTCGCCGGGAACATGCTAGTTGGTCATATACCAGACGTCAGATGGCAGTTCCCTAGTGACATGTGTACAGGTTAGTTCATCGACCTGGGGATCGTCATTTGTCTTGTGTGAGTTCCCACTGTACTTTGATTACTACTTTACCACGGCTCAAAGGAGTCGTGCAAATAGGTTTTAGTTGGGTACAGTCCCGAGCCACATGGAGGCAGTGAGCGTATCTTCAGGGGTTCGTCTCTCCCGGTATTGGGGGTGAGGTCGCGCTGTGTCTAGGAGAGCCATTACACAAAGCCCTCGGCCGAGGCAAGGAGATTTACTGGTAGGTATTCCCGTAGTATCTCAGGGTGTTCTGGGCTACACTCCGACACGACTTGTACCGCTTTTGGGGGTCTGACTTTTACCAACCCCCTAGGCCCGCCATGCGATGCTCATAAACGAACGGACCGGACTGTATGGATATTGTCACTGCCAGGCTCAGTAGGGTTGTCAGGCTGAGTTCGCTCACAGACGTCCCTTTTAGTCAATACCTGGTAGCCCGTTACGTATTGGCTTATACCTCTGACGTGCTAGTGGTTAAATCCACAACCAAGGTGTTGACGAGTCTTTAGAGTCCCCCACATTCAGTTACTCAGCTTTCGGACGAAAAGCTGTAGAGGCCGTATGGAGATATGGCAAGGTCCGATCAGATATGTGCGGTATTGCACGGATCAGGATTGGACAGTTTGTACTACAGGCCGTATGGATATATGGCAGGGTTCGATCAGATACGTGCGGTATTGCACGGATCAGGATCGAACGGATATTACTAGCCGATTTTGGTTTAAGCCGGATCCTAGTATAGTACAGTGTAGATTTTGTCTCATTGCATTTGTATTTCGGTCGGAATACAAATGCGGGTGTGTATGCACAGTATCGGGGTTTTCCTGTAATTTATTACGGGACCAGTTTTCTGGAGTTGCCAGTTTGCTTTCCGTTTTGGCCAAATTTCTTTGTATCGTTCATTGGCCGAAGATTGGTGGAGGAGGGCTTATTTACATTGTTGCAAATAAGTATTTGTGGAGGGGGTCTTTGCATATTGTTGTATCATGATGGGTGCACCATCCTTTGACTTGATTTATCCATCATGACTTGACTTTTGAGATGAGGTGATAGTTGTGGTGGAGTGAGGGTTTGCTTGGTGATCATTGTTTGTTATCATCACCCTTTTCTCTCTCTTGCATGATGACCATTCCTCCCCCTTGACTTTTTCCTGCACTCTCATTCTCTCCATTCTAGAGCCATGGCCGGCCATTCATTGAGAGGGTGTTGGAGATAGTGCCCTCAGAGTCAATTATTGGATCACAGGCACGTGATTGCAATGATTGAGGGAGGACCTATCCCGGTAGGACAGTCTTACTCGAGATGATAGTATGCTATCTGGTTTATCTTTATCATCGTGTACTGCTTCAGGTGACCTTACAGGTCGCTATTACACGCTGATAGAGCCCCTAGGATTCTTGCTTGACTGCCAGCAGTATGATGGCGATCATATACGTGAGAGCTGGTGGTCTATAAGCACATCCTTAAAAGGTCCCTAGTCATGGGAGTTTCGAGACAGGGCATCGATTCTCCAGAGTAGACTAGTGTATACAGTCGGACCCCGACGAGGGGCGGTGGCCGGTCTCACAAGCCACTGGTGTCAGTTGGTTCACCTAAGATGTATACAGGTGCTCATTGGGTTATGAGTACACCGGACAGGACTCACCGGGAACATGCTAGTTGGTCTTATACCTGACGTCAGATAGCAGTTCCCTGGTGACATGTTTACAGGTTAGTTCATCGACCTGGGGATCGTCATTTGTCTCGTGTGAGTTCCCACTGTACTTTGATTACTACCCTACCACGGCTCAAAGGAGTCGTGTAAACAGGTTTTAGTTGGGTACAGTCCCGAGCCACATGGAGGTAGTGAGCGGATCTTCAGGGGTCCGTCTCTCCCGGTATTGGGGGTGAGGTCGCGCTGTGTCTAGGAGAGCCATTACGCAAAGCCCTCGGCCGAGGCAGGAGATTTACTGGTAGGTATTCCAGTAGTATCTCAGGGCGTTCTGGGCTACACTCCGACACGACTTGTACCGCTTTTGGGGGTCTAACTTTTACCAACCCCCTAGGCCCGACATGCGATGCTCATAGACGAACGGACCGGACTGTACGGATATTGTCACTGACATGCTCAGTAGGGTGTCAGGATGAGTTCGCTCATCGACGTCCCTTTTGGTCAATAGCTGGTGGCCCGTCACGTATTGGCTTATACCTCTGACGTGCTAGTGGTTAAATCCACAACCATAGTATTGACGAGTCTTTAGAGTCCACTACACTTTTAGTTACTCAAGTTTTCGGGCGAAACGCTGTAGAGGCTGTATGGAGATATGGCTGAATCCGATCAGATACGTGCGGTATTGCACGGATCAGGATCGGACAGTTTGTACTAGTGGCCGTATGTATATATGGCAGGGTTCGATCTGATACGTGCGGTATTGCACGGATCAGGATCGGACGGATATTACTAGCCGGCCTTGGTTTAAGCCGGATCCTAGTTTAGTACAGTGTAGATTTTTGTCTCATTGCATTTGTATCCGATCGGAATACAGATGCGGGTGTGTATGCACAGTGTCGGGGTTTTCCTGTAATTTATTACGGGACCAGTTTTCTGGAGTTGCCAGTTTGCATTCCGTTCCGGCCGGTTTTCCTTTGTTCTTTCCTGGCCGGACTTTCCGATGGAGGGGGTTATTTGCAAGTTTGCAAATAACATTTTGTGGAGGGGTTTTCTTGCATAATGTGGGGCTTCATGATGGTTCTTAATCATGAGATTCTTTATTAGTCTTTTCCTTTGCTTTTTGAGATGAGAAAGGATTTGATTCTTGATTAGGAGTTGATGTGAGGTTTGCTTTTGTTATGGTCACCCTTATGCTCTCCTACACTCACCTCCCTCTTGTTTTCTTTTTCCCTCCCCATTCCCATAAGGGGGCCAGCCACTTCATGAGGGAGAGAGAATGGTTCATTTCATTTTGGTGTGGGAAATTATCATCTCATTTTGATACACCAAAGTTCATCTCCATTTTGTTCATTACTTCCCTCCATCCAATGGCAACTTCACTACCCCAAATGAAACAAGCATTTCTACACTACAATCTACAGCAAACCTTGGGCACGTCGACTAGCCAGCTTCGTGCCCGAGTTGCCTCGGTATTGAGGCGGGAGCCCGTAAAAGATGCAGACGATGTGGTGCCCTTCCGGCAAAGAGGCGACGACCGGAGTTTCCGCGGGAGATCGGGACGATGACGAAAAGACCGGAGGACTCGGATCACTCGGTATATCTCTCACATTTTCTCTTGATAGCTAGTATCGGTTAATGGTTACGATCCGGGTATATTGTCTGCGGTAGCGCCAGTTTAAAGTTAAGAAAAATTTTGATTCCGCATTTTGGCCTTGGATAGACGGCCGGGGCGCTGCCGTGGCGAAACATGGTATCAGAGCCACGCCATTAACCTAGTCTAGCTTGTTCAAGTGTGTTTTACTTTTCCGATCGAACAAAAGTTCCAAAACCGCGTTTTCTTCACATCAGTTTTCTGTCGATTTTTTCCGGGCTCTAAAAATTTTTCAGGTTGTAGAAAACTGATGTACATGAAGTTCTAAGAAAACTGCAAAAATTTGGTAAGCTGATCCTTCCATAGGACCGCGGAACCGCGGCAATGACCCCTCTTTTGCCATGGTTCCGCCGCATGATGTTCCCTTCATTTTACCATTTCTTTGCAGTGGGATTTTGGGCTGAAAATAGGGGTTTTGGTAAACTTTGTTTGGGCCCAGATTTTCTGTGAGTGCTACAGTATTGTTTGGGGGCCCACTTGGTAAAATTGATCGATCGGATATTTTAAACACATTGGTTCACAGTATTTACATTATATCTGTGATCGTGAATGCCACTTGATCGGTAAATCCTGTCTAACTGCTATAGCCCGGCTGGATGGATTTGCGAACGTGACATTCACGTTGATGTCTTGTGATTTTGCTGTGATGTTGCGGATCGGTCGTGGGGGATAGCCTGGATGCAATGTTAGTACAGTTTTGTTTTATATGTACATTTGATATTGCGGGGCGAGCGTCCGACATGTGGACTGCTGTCACTGCCTGTTTGTATTATTCTTTTGGGGCACGACCTGGTTGCGGTCGATGTACCCGTTGTATGTATATTTTACTTTCTGTACTAGGATTACCCCGCAGAGGGGTGCACGTATAGCCGGGTTCTAGAGGGCAACGGGCCCGCATCTCATGGCATTGAGATGGAGGGGGCTTCACTCTAGGATTGGCGGGCTATTCGCCGTACTCGTAGGGGGTACAGGTTGACCCAGGAGGGGTGCCCAAGTTACCGGATTCCATGAAGTGCCGGGTGGTCCATTCACGGTGCTGAAGGGGGCTGCCTCGCTTCAGGTTTTGGCAGGTGACTTGCCGTGTGTAGGGTTCCTAGGCACCCTCAAGAGGTCTCACAAGGCATCAACCATGCCAATTTCTAAAAATACGGTGCCGAGAAACCCTAGACTAGATCGTTGGCTAGATGTTTAGGCGATAAAATGAAACTAGTTTACAGCTAAACTAAAAGAACGGATATACAACCATTGTAGATCCGGTCCTCCACCTCCACGGCTCCGTGATGAAGTCATCTCCGCTGTCCAAATCAAAATCCGGGCTCTAGCGTCGGCTTCATCGGAGAAAGAGCGGGAAAGGTCGTCGGCTTCGTGCCGAAGATGATCTACGTCGAGGCATCGCTAGATCAAGCTCCAACTTCACCAAGTCAAGAAAACTTGTGAAGGAAACACACTCTACTACTTGGCAAGAGGTAGAGGATGAAGAAATAGGAAGTGGGTTCACTTTAGAATTGGATTTCTCACTCATTTCATCAATCACCATTGATGAAGTGAAGCTTTTTCTTCATGAGGTGAAGAAGAAGAAGAAGATAATGAATATGATAAGTTTTTTTTGATAAGAATAAGAATAGAAAAGAAAATCAATTCTTATCATAATCTAACCATGGTAAAGTGTAGAGAGCTAACTATAGTTCAATGAATGGTTAGGGTTTAATGAGATGAAGACAAAAGGTTTCTTTGGTCAAAGCTTCATGAAGCTTCAATAAGCTTCATGAAGAAAAGCAACCTTTTGTTTTCTTTATCTCTTATCTTTTTAATACAAATTAAAAGATAAAAGAATTAATAAATATATCAAAACCCTAACCATTTACTTAACTAAGGTTTAACTCTTTACACAAACCCTAGCTATCATATATCATCAAACATGATACAATCAAGTGCACAAAATATATCACATATACAATGTGCACAGGCGAGTGAGAAAATCCATCTTAAGTAAACCGATACTAGTTAATGAAAAGTAATATATCATATATATATATATATAATTATGCATTAAATCATTAAATCAACACTTGATTCAATGATCCGGTCATGTCGAACATAACCGACTAGTATTCAATGTATCGACTTATCGAATCAACGCTTGAATCGATAACTAGGTTATATCGCATACAACCTTTCCGATACATTCATCGCGAGAATGGAATGCGGTATCACATACACGTATTATTCTCGGTCCCGCACATATCTCATATGCGCTCCAATTTCGTTTCGCTTGAGCCAGGAAACCTCTGTGTAGGACTCTAAAGACTCGTCAATACGCCGGCAGCGGATGATGATCATATCAAACATCCACAAGCCGCAAGCGGTCTGCTAAACGTAACGGCCACCCGGGTATTGAGCGATCAGAAGATCGACGAGCAAGCCCGCTCACACTCCAGTGAATCCAACCAGTAACACTACCGTACAGTCCGGTCTGATCGTCTGATATGTCGCATATCTCGCCTAGGGGTGGTAAACGTCAGACCCCAATAGCTCGATAAGTCGTGTCGATATGAGGTCTATAACAATTCGAGAAACTACTGGTAACACTTACCAGTAAATCTCAGCAACCCTGGCCAGGGATTTCCTGTTATAGCCAATCGAACACAGCGCAACATCAACTCCCTATACCGGGAGAGACGAATCCCCTCCTATCGCTCATTGCCTCCATGTGACTCGGGACTGTACCCAAAAACCACCGTTTTGCATGCCCTCTTGGACGTGGTAAGATGGAAATCAAAGAACAGTGGGAACCACATAAGACTCTATGACGATCTCGGGTCAACAGACTACTCTGTACCAGTGTCACCAGAGAACTGCCATCTGACGTAAGGTATAATACCATCTGGGAGTTCTCGGCGAGTCCGTCCAGTGTACCCAGTCTCCACTGAGCACCCGTATATCATCTCTGATGTCAAACACCAATGGATATGGGATCATCCATCGCCCATCTGTATGGGTCGAGAAGGTATACGCTAGTCTACTCTGGTATATCGATGCCCCGTCTCGATACACCCACGATTAGGGACTTTGAAGGATGTACTTATGGACTACCATGTCCCCACTAGTATGATCCGCATCATAGTCCAGGTAGTCAAGTACAGATCCTAAGGGCTTTACCAACATGTAACAGGGAGACAATCAGTGTACACGTTAAGGTAAAGATCAACCAGATAGCATACTATCATGTCGAGCAAGAAAGTCCTCCCTATATATGTCCCAGCATCCACTACAATATACATCCTATGTATAGTAATGGCATCTAGGGCATACATATAACTAACAATCTCCTACTTGCACTAGGGCCATCTGATAGCAGTGGTTGCAGTATCTCATACTCAACCATCCCATATTAGTCTCTCTCTGGGAACAGGCCTTTGTGAGTGGATCTGCTGTGTTGTCCTCTGAGTCTACTCTCCTAACCTCGATCTTCCTGGAGATCAACTATCTCCATGATCAGGTGACACTGCCTTAGAATATGTCTGGATCACTGATGGGACGGACGTTCCTTGGCATAAGCCACAACTCCATTGTCTCACAATGGTTGGAACGTAGTTCATCTCATGAACCAATATACACCCAAACATCCTCCTTGGTAGCATCTTAAGTAGCGATGTATCCTGCCTTTATCTTCTAGTATGCCACGGTATCTAGCTTGGAACTCTTCCAACATACCGTCCCTCCACTGAGGGTAAAGACAATGCCTGTGACTGACATTCAGTCGTCTTTATCACCCTGGAACCCTTCCAGTGATTCTCCCCAGGATCGGTTGATACCGTCTCACTACAACTAGTGAGAGTCCTAACATCCAATTAGATCTATCTCATAGATCCAAAAACCTAGGATTTAGGAGGTATCACTTTGATCCTATATGGAGAATCATTGTGATAAGCGGAGATTGATCAAGCGTAGCATAGGAAACTCCTTCCCTATCAAGAGTATGTCATTCACGTACTTTACGAGGATCGTCACCATACTCCCTACTACCTTCTTGTTTATACAAGGTTCATCTACCATTTTGATGATGTCAACTTCTTTGACTAATCCATCAAAACAGATGTTCCAACTCCGCGATGCCTGCTTTATCCTATAAAGCATCTTGCACACGTTTCCGCCGCTCTCACTGTCTACGAGGCCCTCTGGCTGTGTACTTATAGACGCATTCTTCTAAAATATCATTTAGAAAAGAAGTCATGACACCCAACCGCCAGATATTGTAGTCATGGTATGTAGCCGTGGCAAGTAGGATCTGGATGGACTTAAGCCTAGCTCCTTAGGAAAAGGTTTCCTCATGATCCACACCTGGTCAATGATGCAAACCTTTAACAAGTCTAGTTTTGAAAGTCTCAACTTTTCCATCTACACCAAGTAATCTTCTCAAGATATACTTGCTCCTGATGGGGATTTAACCCTTCAGATATAGCAACCAAAGTCCATACTTTGTTGGTGTACATGGATTCCATCTCAGATCGCTAAGCATCCAGCCATTCTTACAGAGTCCCACTCCAGATGGCCAGCTCGAAACTAGTTAGGTCATCATCTCATGATGCATTCCTCGCTCCCACTGTCATAGAGAAACAGAAGTATCTCTCAGGTGGGTGAGGAACCCTACTAGATCGGCGGAGAGGCTGAGGTTCGTTTCCATCTACTGAATCCTTTGGTTGTACCAAATCATCTGCTGTAGTTTGTATGGCTGGAACATTTCCAGTTCTATATAACAGACCTTGCCTCGAGCTTGTCCGGATTTTGCTTTTAGACATAGGCTGGACAACCCCAAATCTTAACTAACTTAAGATATGGGCTCTTCCCTTTCCATATCACATATGAAATGGTAGGCAATTGATTTGATTGGAACCCTATTCAATAGGTATGCAACTTCATAAGTGCATAACTCCCAAAAGGAAAAAGGTAACTCAGTAGTACTCATCATAGAGCACACCATATCAAATAGGGTGTATCTGCTCCGCCCCGATATACCATCGTGCAATGGTGTATACGGAGGAGTAATGCTGAAAGAGAATCTCATTCTCCTTTAGAATAATCCAGGATTTTCGTGCTCAAGTATTCTCCTCCTTGATCACATCAAAGGACATAATACTTATACCCATATTGGTTCTCTACTTCTAGCTCATATTCTGTGAATATCTCAAAAGGTTCGGACTTGTGTTTCAACAGGAACATATGTCTGAATCTTGAGAGATCATCAGAGAACGTAATGAAGTATAAAGAACCAGTCCTGACATGTGTAGACAGGGGACCTTACATACATCAACATGTATCAATTCCAAGAGTTTACCAACTCTTTCTCTGTTTCCAATAAACAGAGCTATGGTCATCTAATCTTTGTGACATGACTGGCGAGTTTCACAAGATGTAAGTTCAAATTAATTTAAATATGCATCTTTATGTAACTCTAGCTAGTCGGGTCGCATTGATCTGACCTAGTCTACAATACCTCAAGAAGGATTCGTTCATTTCTGAACTCTTCCTCTTGTGTGTGTTCTGTATACTAAGAACTGTAGTTTGATTTAGAACGTCAATGCTTTTAGACAACGTGCCTGAACCGATCAACTTTTGATATAGGAAATGCTCAAAACATTATCCAACAATACAAAATTTTATCATTTCTTTACTAATAAAGAGACTGATATGATTTTGTACATCAGGTTTGGTATCTAATAACATTCGTTCAGAATTAATGTATTGTAATACAGGGTGACAGTGACCAACAGACTTGGCTGCAACTCTTGCCCCGTTTTCTGCCTCATGAAACTTATCACCCGTTCTCAGTTCTCTACCTTTCTGTAGCCCTATGTAACAGATTACATATCTGGGATCCTGATCTGGTATCACATACCCAGGACGTAGAGGATACAGAAAAAACAGTTCTTTGTAATGAACACACCCGAAGATGATGCATCAGCATGCACTCTCTTCGTTTGGGCGGCACGGGAATTCTGGTATTCCCCAATTTCCTGCTCTGTCTTATAATAATTATAAGTTGGAGCGGGACCAACGTTCCCCAGCTCAGTATAACAAGCGGGTTCGGTCAATTATCCGTATTATTATCTTGATTAAGGCGTGATATGGTCGCTACCTGGAGAGAGAGAGAAGAAAACACTCAGCGTGCGCTCTTGCAAGAATAGATTGGTTATTATTTTATCTAATCAGGATGGCTCCCACTGCTTTTTATCAAATCTTCCTTCAAACCCTAAAAGGAAAGACTAGCCGGGATTAATTACACACTACAAGTTCGCCAATCTTTCAGCCAGGCCAGTGTCGGTACTTTGAGGGAGGTCCCCCGTGCTTTCGCACGAACCTAATTAATGTAAACCTCGTTTTCCCAGAGGCGTAACCTCGTTAACACCTTTCTAGACACCTACTTGATCGGCTAATTGTAATGTGTAAAACTCTCCCAGGAGTAACTCTTACTCGCAGCGGGTATCGGGATCCAACTATCTCATAGAAGGTATGCAATCTCATTGCAAATTTCAACACTTGAAATTCCCGATAATATTTTTCCCCTAGCGTCCTATGACCTTGACAGAGGTCAACAAACCATAGGCTGCTAGTCAAGTTCAACCCGTCATTTCCTGATTGAAGTAAACCCACCCGCACGACCCTTGACAGAGGTCAACAAGGTCGCACGACTACCCTAAATCAATCACATCATATGCTTATGCAGATAAGCACTAATCAGCTACCGCACACTACGCCTTGACAGAGGTCAACAAACGCAGCACGAATACTAACCAGTACATATCTGAAATGACGGAGGGCTACGACAGGTTTTTCTGAAAACCTATTGCGTAATGAACTTGATATCGTTATAGAATCAAATGATTTTAAAATGGAGTGCTTTTGAGGCGTTTCTAGTTTTGCTAAAGGAGTCACTCCCGGTGAAGGGATCGTCGGTCCTTTCCTCGTCGAATGAGGTGCGGGATATATCATATATATCACTGTGCAAAGCAAAAACCCTTAAAAGCAATCAAAAGACAAACCGAGTGTGTAGCATCTGCCAGTTATTGCTAAAGGAGTCACTCCCGGTGAAGGGATCTCGGTCCTTTCCTCATCGAATAAGGTGCAGGATATATCATATATACCGCTGTGCAAAGCAAGAACTGTAGCTACCTGTTTTATTTTGAAATTCGATTCTACAACATCTTAGGTTTCTTTTATTTCATTAATCTCATTAATGAAGTCCCAACATTTATGTACCTAAACATCACAGATAAATACGACGTACACTTATGCCATCCGCATTCGCCTCGATGTCCCCTCGTGCACCGTTAGGTTAGGTAACTAACGGCAGAGCGGGGCAGGGCTAGCGCGGGTGTAAAACATAAGTAACGTCTATATAATATATCATATATACTATATAATGTATCTATCATAGAACATCACATGATCACATCACAGATATCGCAGCAGAAGAATCATATGAAATATTGGATATACTAGGACGTCCGTGTTTTCAATACGAGCCAGTATAAAACACGGATTCCACGGTCGCGATGAATAGCCAAACCCACACCCCAAGACCCCTACGAGAGCGGCAAGCAACCCTACCAATTCTGGAGTTAGGAGACCCGGACCCGACTCCTCGAGTTGGTCTCCCACTGGACTCCAGAACCCGGTTACTTGTGCCCTCCTCCTTGGGTCTATCCTAGTGCGGAAAAGTAAATAATATACAAACGGTGACAACTTCCGCAACCTGGAAGCGCCCCAATAAAAGAATATTACATACAAGTTTTTACATGAATGAAAATGAAAAAACACTCATCTCACATAAAACCCCCGGCTATTCAAACACGACGATCCAATATACATATCCAGCAACACATAACATCACATGTCATCAACGTAAGTAAATATGCGCATCCCAATTGTCGTTGACATATAGCAACGAAACCGGCGATATCACATATTACACTTGAGGTCACAGAAAAGAAAGTGTAAAACTACAACAGTTGGAATCCGCAATCTGCATAGACATCGCATGCCTAATCAAATGAATTCCTTAGACATCGCATGCCTAACAATTATAAACCCCGCATTTTAGTCTTATTATCGAAAACTCTTTTCAATATCAAGTCGGGCAATTCAACAATATTCCCAACATCCTGATCGAATGCTCGTCGCAAACTTCAATAGACGGCTGCACCCCCGATGCCTCCGACGAAGTGCACCAAGGCGGAACACCGCTGCCGCGAGCACCCGAACGGATGCTTTCGGCGACGGGGTTCCCCTACAGTCACTTGGTCGGGGCTATGGAGCGAGGCTGTCTATTAAGTTTACCCGGCGAGTATCCGCGTACGCTACGTGATTGCGACGGACTTTTGATCGCATCAAAATTCCGTGGCAACCGATCAAGTGAGACTAAAGTGCTATGTTTATAAAATTCATTCAGTTATCACATAACTTTTGTGAATTCCAATTATTGTATCCCATTCCGGATAAACAGAAAATGTTAAACTTTCCGATTGAACATTCGAACACCCAAGTTTTCCCGAAACAGGTCAACACATGAAATAAGTCCAACAACATTCAGTTCGTGCCTCAGTACCAACGGTCCAGCCGTAGAAGGGTCAAGCCAACGCCTCACATGTGGCACGCCGTACTGCCCCAAACCCGAAGGTTCAAAGGGCAGTTCAAGACGGTCACATAATCGAGTTAAGGTTTGTTGTCTTCTAGAGGGTCCATCGCGTTACTTGCACTACTTAGAACGTCGTTAAACTACGGAAAAATCCAACACTTGGAAATTTCCCGACAGGGGAAAAATTAGGTATTTATATCCGGTCGAACTTTTTAACATATTCAAAAATTATCCGGAAAGCCAAATAGACAAAGTCTGATAAACCCGATCGAATCATCGAAGCTCCAAAACATCCCAGATTATTCAACTCTTGAATAAATATTAAAAATACCCAGAGAACTCATCACTGTAAAATAGGAATTACTGTGCAAAAGTCAACGCAAGAGGATACCATACGGCCGCGGAACCGCCGCACATGCCAAGCTAGTGCCGCGGTTCCGCGGTGGTTTAATTGAATTAGGCCCCCGTATTTCACAGTAATTCATATAATACCCTGCTTAATTTTCTGCATATTTTTAATGTGGAAAAATGCACTGTTTTGAAAAAAGTACAGAGAGCATGGGAAAAATGGGGTTTCGGGTTCGATCGGGATTCAAACGTCGTCTAGACTTCGCCTAAGGCTCTAGCTAGTCTCTGATACCACTGTAGGGTTCCTAGGCACCCTCAAGAGGTCTCACAAGGCATCAACCATGCCAATTTCTAAAAATACGGTGCCGAGAAACCCTAGACTAGATCGTTGGCTAGATGTTTAGGCGATAAAATGAAACTAGTTTACAGCTAAACTAAAAGAACGGATATACAACCTTTGTAGATCCCGTCCTCCACCTCCACGGCTCCGTGATGAAGTCATCTTCGCTGTCCAAATCAAAATCCGGGCTCTAGCGTCGGCTTCATCGGAGAAAGAGCGGGCAAGGTCGTCGGCTTCGTGCCGAAGATGATCTACGTCGAGGCATCGCTAGATCAAGCTCCAACTTCACCAAGTCAAGAAAACTTGTGAAGGAAACACACTCTACTACTTGGCAAGAGGTAGAGGATGAAGAAATAGGAAGTGGGTTCACTTTAGAATTGGATTTCTCACTCATTTTCATCAATCACCATTGATGAAGTGAAGCTTTTTCTTCATGAGGTGAAGAAGAAGAAGAAGATAATGAATATGATAAGTTTTTTTGATAAGAATAAGAATAGAAAAGAAAATCAATTCTTATCATAATCTAACCATGGTAAAGTGTAGAGAGCTAACTATAGTTCAATGAATGGTTAGGGTTTAATGAGATGAAGACAAAAGGTTTCTTTGGTCAAAGCTTCATGAAGCTTCAACAAGCTTCATGAAGAAAAGCAACCTTTTGTTTTCTTTATTTCTTATCTTTTTAATACAAATTAAAAGATAAAAGAATTAATAAATATATCAAAACCCTAACCATTTACTTAACTAAGGTTTAACTCTTTACACAAACCCTAGCTATCATATATCATCAAACATGATACAATCAAGTGCACAAAATATATCACATATACAATGTGCACAGGCGAGTGAGAAAATCCATCTTAAGTAAACCGATACTAGTTAATGCAAAGTAATATATCATATATATATATATATAATTATGCATTAAATCATTAAATCAACACTTGATTCAATGATCCGGTCATGTCGAACATAACCGACTAGTATTCAATGTATCGACTTATCGAATCAACGCTTGAATCGATAACTAGGTTATATCGCATACAACCTTTCCGATACATTCATCGCGAGAATGGAATGCGGTATCACATACACGTATTATTCTCGGTCCCGCACATATCTCATATGCGCTCCTATTTCGTTTCGCTTGAGCCAGGAAACCTCTGTGTAGGACTCTAAAGACTCGTCAATACGCCGGCAGCGGATGATGATCATATCAAACATCCACAAGCCGCAAGCGGTCTGCTAAATGTAACGGCCACCCGGGTATTGAGCGATCAGAAGATCGACGAGAAAGCCCGCTCACACTCCAGTGAATCCAACCAGTAACACTACCGTACAGTCCGGTCTGATCGTCTGATATGTCGTATATCTCGCCTAGGGGTGGTAAACGTCAGACCCCAATAGCTCGATAAGTCGTGTCGATATGAGGTCTATAACAATTCGAGAAACTACTGGTAACACTTACCAGTAAATCTCAGCAACCCTGGCCAGGGATTTCCTGTTATAGCCAATCGAACACAGCGCAACATCAACTCCCTATACTGGGAGAGACGAATCCCCTCCTATCGCTCATTGCCTCCATGTGACTTGGGACTGTACCCAAAAACCACCGTTTTGCACGCCCTCTTGGACGTGGTAAGATGGAAATCAAAGCAGAGTGGGAACCACACAAGACTCTATGACGATCTCGGGTCAACAGACTACTCTGTACCAGTGTCACCAGAGAACTGCCATCTGACGTAAGGTATAATACCATCTGGGAGTTCTCGGCGAGTCCGTCCAGTGTACCCAGTCTCCACTGAGCACCCGTATATCATCTCTGATGTCAAACACCAATGGATATGGGATCATCCATCGCCCATCTGTATGGGTCGAGAAGGTATACGCTAGTCTACTCTGGTATATCGATGCCCCGTCTCGATACACCCACGACTAGGGACTTTGAAGGATGTACTTATGGACTACCATGTCCCCATTAGTATGATCCGCATCATAGTCTAGGTAGTCAAGTACAGATCCTAAAGGCTTTACCAACATGTAACAGGGAGACAATCAGTGTACACGTTAAGGTAAAGATCAACCAGATAGCATACTATCATGTCGAGCAAGAAAGTCCTCCCTATATATGTCCCAGCATCCACTACAATATACATCCTATGTATAGTAATGGCCTCTAGGGCATACATATAACTAACACCGCGCCCGTAGGGGTCTAGGATTTCATTGCACAGGCTATCCACACGACCAGGGGAACGTCGGGTTTCGGCAGCGGCTCTGTGAAACCCGAGGATCCCAGATATCTGTATTGTTCTGTGATGCTGTATATTTCTGTGATGTTGCATTTTATCACGCCTTGAGCGAATATAATATATTGGTATATATATTAGTAGATGTTTTATATGTTTTGCATCCGCGCTAGTCCAGTCCCCGCTCTGTCGTTAGTTAGCTAACCTAACGAGTAATGACGGGACCCAGTGGCGAATGCGGATGGCATATACGTACATCAGTATATTTTCGTTCTTTGTGGTGTGATCAATTGATGGGACTGCGTTGATTCGGATCAATGCAAGCTAAACAAACCTATTCTGATGTTGTTGGAACATTTTTCAAAAAGCTGTTATTGCAAGGACGTTCACTTTTGTTTTGCATCGTGGTATTCAGTTAGAATATCCTGCTCCTCAGTCGACGAGGCAAGGGCCGAGATCCCTTCACCGGGAGTGACCCCTTGGACAAAAAGTTTGCGTCAGGGCATTAACTTCACTATAGCCGATTACTTTTGCTTTGCATCGTGGTATTCAGTTGGAATATCCTGCACCTCATTCTACGGGGAAAGAGCCGAGATCCCTTCACCGGGAGTGACCTCTTTAGCAAAAGTTTTCGTCACTATATTTTCATAAAAAGTTATCCGGTTCCTTCAACGATATCAAGTTCATTACGTTAAAGGTTTTTTCGCCAAAAACCAGCCGTAGCCCTCCATTATTTCAGATTAGTATTGCTTAGTATTCGCGCTACGTTTGTCGTTGCTATTCGCCGAGGCGTAGTGTGCGGTAGCTCTGTAATGCTTTCTGTCGTATGGATATGTGGATTGGTTAGGACAGTCGTACGACTTTGTTGATTATTCGTCAAGGGTCGTGCGGGTGGGTCTAACGCAATCAAGATAATGACGGGTTGAACTTGACTAGGACCTTTTGATTTGTTGATTATTCGTCAAGGTCACTTGGGTCCTAGGGGTAAAAATCACATCGGGAGTTTCAAAAGAACTGAAACTTGCCAGGCATGCGCATACCTTCTGGAGTGTGGTGACTTGAGTGGATTCCGTCAAGTTATCATGCGATGATAGTTGGATCCCGATTCCCACTGATGAGTTGGTTTACTCCTCGGGTGATCCCGACTAATTCTTCTTTCAGGTTTGGAGGAGAATTTGACGGTACAGTGGGAGGTTTCCAGATTAGATAAAGTGATAACCATTCTGATCTAGGCTAGAGTGCACGCTGAGTGTTTCTTTTCTTCTCTCTCTCTTTGGCAGCGACCATTGACCCGACCCTAGACTATGACTCAGTGACTAAGTTGACCGAACCTTCTTAACACTGGCTTTTAGATTGTCAGAGTTGCAAACCTCATTGCCACTCCTACTTTTACCCTTTTCTCCAGGACACCCCGTATTACTACGAACGTCCACTTTCATTGGACAAAAACCATCGTATGGTTATATATGAACTCGAAGGAATTCGAGGATGGTTTCCGGTTCTGGAGAAAACGAATAGGACTATTCAGTTGACTTTTCCTTTTACCTTCTCTCAGGTTGCGAGTGGTCCTTGGTTTAGGAGACAGTACACCTATTACGCAAATTGGATAGTCTTTTTCCAAACCTTAGGCTGGTGCCGAACGGTGGGGAATGAAGAAAACCAATTAGCCTAAACGGTGTACAGAAGGTATTAAGTTAAGACAAAGAAAGGGATTAGAAGGAGGGCAAAGTAAATTGCAACTGCTATTCACGACCGAACCAAGTATTTCTTCGCCGATCCTAAATCATCTTTGTATTTCTCCAGAACACTCCGTATCACTACGAAGATCCACAGTTATTTGGATACTCTATCGTATGGTTATATACGAACTCGAAAGGAACTTGTTCCAGTTCGGAGATGGATTCTGGTTCAGGAGAAATAGGAATAAGGTTTATTCGGTTGTCTTTTATCATCACCTTCTCTCGCAATGCGAGTGCTCCTAGGATTAGGACAGTACGCCCATTATGCTTATTGGATAGTCTTCTTCCAAACCAGAGGCTGGTGCCGAACGGTAGGGAAGGAAGAAAACCATTTGGCCTAAAGGGGTGTGCAGAAGGTAATGACTAAAGACATATAAAGGGATTTGGAGAGATGGCAAAGAATTATACGGTTACAGTTATGAATCTGGACAATGGAAGAGGCATCACTAGGAATACCAGGATACCCCATCAAAACATTTCAATGTTTCAGTTCAACTGTGTACTGTTAAAAGAAAACTGATTTCCCGATTAGACACTTGCTCCAGGGTATGTATTTACCAGGTTGGATTCTCACATCTGTATGGTTTTACAGATGATGAGTGGGAGTAAGTTATTGGGAATTAGGTGACCATCCTCATTATATCGGGATTCGTTGTAATTGGTGATATTTGAGGAAGCCACCTGGATTGTTTGCCGGTCGGCAAATATTTGGTTTTGAATATCCGTTGCTATGCACCAATTTCAAATTGATATATCTGTACGTCTATTTTTATAGAGTGAGATGCGCATTTTTGAAATTATGTCTATGACATTTACCTATATCAGTGGATGGTTAGGTAAGGAGTATTGAACAGCGGTGTAATTCTTCTTAACCATAAAGTACAGTTTTCAACCTACGACACACAGTGAATGGGTTATTAGACTCAAGGGACTTATACAGAGTATTGTATATTGTCCAGTGTCCATTAGGACAGAGGGGTTGGTCCTCGTACTATATTATGTTTACTTTTAACTTCTCTAGTTCTTAGACATGTGTTTCGTAGAAACACAGGGTCTGAGTTTTGAGGAGTTATTGGTATAAGAATAAAATAGAGAACCAGGTATTGCAAGTATCGGGATTCTTCAAGGTGATCGAAGATGTAGATACTTGTGTATGGTATTCAGTTGATAGTAATGAGAACTTGCTTCTCTTTCAGGTTACTCATAATTGGAAGCATTCCTAAGTTGAGTAATGCTGATCGGCCTTTTTCCATTTAGTTGACATGCACTGGAGACAGCTGCATGATTTGAATCTGGTTCAATTAAATCAGTGCCTCTGGTTCTATATTGGATATAGAACAGTTCATATCTTAACGATGTTAAGGTACGGGGAGTTGTCCGGCTTATGATTAAAACCAGACACTGGACAACTCAAGGCACGTTTCTGTAATGGCTGTTTGTGGGTTGACCCAGGCTATGACGAGGGTTGATTTTCTACCATCTGGAAGATCAATAGTGATATTGTTCTTAACTCGCCACATTTTTTAAAGAAATGGATTTTTCAGAAAACAGTAGTGGGAGTGTGGTAGAACTGGAAGCGATTCCAGAACCGCAAACGATTACTGAAGATTTCATAAGAACCTAAAGATTCAATCTGGCTTGACATTCCATTAGCCACTCCGCAGATAAGGTGGGTAACTTCAGGCACCCGAGAGGTACTCCGGTATCCTCAAGGACGGTGACAGGGAAGTTCTTGTTTACCCACACTTGCCATTGTTGTTGTTCCAGGCTGCGAGACCCGGCAGGAGGAAGAGTATAGCGTCGTTCTAAACTAGCTTTAGAAGTGTACGTCTGTATGACTCTGCCAGAGGGTTGTCGTAGTCAGTGGGAGCAGCGGAAGCATTGGTGGACAGTTGGCTTATGTCTATTTACAGACTGAAGCAGAAATAGCGGAGATAGATCATCAATTTCTGATGTGAAGTCATAGGTTTGACTTCATCAGAATAGGGGATGGATCTGCTAAGGAGGTAGTAGGGTGTGATGTCCTGGTATTTGGATGACATACACAGAGTAGGAAGTGATATTCCTATACTACGATCGGTTATACTTTGGTTGTCACACAGTGGTTTCTCCACACAGGACTTGGATATTATATTAGACATTCTGGTTACTAGATCTATGGCTTTAGATCTAGATTTGGGTGGTTTCCTAATCTGGGTACCTTGACAGCATTCTATGAGTATTTAGAATGGACGACTCCTGGCATGGTAGTGTACCTGCAGGTGATGGAGTCACCCTCTCTAAAGGTGTCTTACAGACTAAAGGGGAGAGGGATACGCATGATTGACAGATCACTTGCTTAGGCAATTGAGTCAGTCATAAGATGTCAAGTACCACACCAGATGTTGTTCTTGCAGTAGGTGCAATAAGTTGATATTAATCCAATCCTGGAGAAACAGTCGGAAGCAGTTTTAGAACATAAGTTGATGTTCTAGGGATGTGATAACGACAGCCTCTTTTAGGAGACGGTTATCATTCCAGGCTTCCAAGGTGACATGGATGGCAGAGTGGTTGTCAAAGTTATAGTTTTCCCTCTGACGAGGGGCAGTATTTTGGACAGGTGGTCCAGGTGGATACTGAGGGAGGCATGGCGCAGGATACTGATTAAGTTCAGTTGACGATACAGTCTAAGAAGTTTGGATTTGGAGTTCATTTATGAGCTAGGTCCCATCAGATATCCAGACACATTCTAAGACAGGTATTGCTCATTTCGGGAGATGGATTTCTCTGCGAGCTTGAGATATAGAGAGACATAGAAAGAAACATCTCAGCGGATCCACTCACTAAGGCTATTCCTCGAACGCAATAGTTTCGCAAACGAGCTTTGTGAGACTGACCAGTAGAGGAGTTGGGTGTTCGGTATCACACGGGCTGTGAGTATGCGACATCGCAATAGTTAGCCTTGAGTGCAAGTGGGAGATTGTTGGAGATAGTGCCCTCAGAGTCAATTATTGGATCACAGGCACGTGATTGCAATGATTGAGGGAGGACCTATCCCGGTAGGACAGTCTTACTCGAGATGATAGTATGCTATCTGGTTTACCTTTATCATCGTGTACTGCTTCAGGTGACCTTACAGGTCGCTATTACACGCTGATAGAGCCCCTAGGATTCTTGCTTGACTGCCAGCAGTATGATGGCGATCATATACGTGAGAGCTGGTGGTCTATAAGTACATCCTTAAAAGGTCCCTAGTCGTGGGAGTTTCGAGACAGGGCATCGATTCTCCAGAGTAGACTAGTGTATACAGTCGAGACCCCGACGAGGGGCGGTGGCCGGTCTCACAAGCCACTGGTGTCAGTTGGTTCACCTAAGATGTAAACAGGTGCTCATTGGGTTATGAGTACACCGGACAGAACTCGCCGGGAACATGCTAGTTGGTCTTATACCTGACGTCAGATAGCAGTTCCCTGGTGATATGTGTACAGGTTAGTTCATCGACCTGGGGATCGTCATTTGTCTCGTGTGAGTTCCCACTGTACTTTGATTACTACCCTACCACGGCTCAAAGGAGTCGTGTAAACAGGTTTTAGTTGGGTACAGTCCCGAGCCACATGGAGGCAGTGAGCGGATCTTCAGGGGTCCGTCTCTCCCGGTATTGGGGGTGAGGTCGCGCTGTGTCTAGGAGAGCCATTACGCAAAGCCCTCGGCCGAGGCAGGAGATTTACTGGTAGGTATTCCAGTAGTATCTCAGGGCGTTCTGGGCTACACTCCGACACGACTTGTACCGCTTTTGGGGGTCTGACTTTTACCAACCCCCTAGGCCCGACATGCGATGCTCATAGACGAACGGACCGGACTGTACGGATATTGTCACTGACATGCTCAGTAGGGTGTCAGGATGAGTTCGCTCATCGACGTCCCTTTTGGTCAATAGCTGGTGGCCCGTCACGTATTTGCTTATACCTCTGACGTGCTAGTGGTTAAATCCACAACCATAGTATTGACGAGTCTTTAGAGTCCACCACACTTTCAGTTACACAAGTTTTCGGGCGAAACGCTGTAGAGGCTGTATGGAGATATGGCTTGGTCCGATCAGATACGTGCGGTATTGCACGGATCAGGATCGGACGGTTTGTACTAGTGGCCGTATGTATATATGGCAGGGTTCGATCTGATACGTGCGGTATTGCACGGATCAGGATCGGACGGATATTACTAGCCGGCCTTGGTTTAAGCCGGATCCTAGTTTAGTACAGTGTAGATTTTTGTCTCATTGCATTTGTATCCGATCGGAATACAGATGCGGGTGTGTATGCACAGTGTCGGGGTTTTCCTGTAATTTATTACGGGACCAGTTTTCTGGAGTTGCCAGTTTGCATTCCGTTCCGGCCGGTTTTCCTTTGTTCTTTCCCGGCCGGACTTTCCGATGGAGGGGGTTATTTGCAAGTTTGCAAATAATATTTTGTGGAGGGGTTTTCTTGCATAATGTGGGGCTTCATGATGGTTCTTAATCATGAGATTCTTTATTAGTCTTTTCCTTTGCTTTTTGAGATGAGAAAGGATTTGATTCTTGATTAGGAGTTGATGTGAGGTTTGCTTTTGTTATGGTCACCCTTGTGCTTTTCTACACTCACCTCCCTCTTGTTTTCTTTTTCCCTCCCCATTCCCATAAGGGGGCCGGCCACTTCATGAGGGAGAGAGAATGATTCATTTCATTTTGGTGTGGGAAATTATCATCTCATTTGGATACACCAAAGTTCATCTCCATTTTGTTCATTACTTCCCTCCATCCAATGGCAACTTCACTACCCCAAATGAGACAAGCATTTCTACATTACAATCTACAGCAAACCTTGGGCACGTCGACTAGCCAGCTTCGTGCCCGAGTTGCCTCGGTATTGAGGCGGGAGCCCGTAAAAGATGCAGACGATGTGGTGCCCTTCCGGCAAAGAGGCGACGACCGGAGTTTCCGCGGGAGATCGGGACGATGACGAGAAGACCGGAGGATTCGGATCACTCGGTATATCTCTCACCCTTTCTCTTGATAGCTAGTATCGGTTAATGGTTACGATCCGGGTATATTGTCCGCGGTAGCGCCAGTTTAAAGTTAAGAAAAATTTTGATTCCGCATTTTGGCCTTGGATAGACGGCCGGGGCGCTGCCGTGGCGAAACAGAGGGGGCTGTCCCAATTTTGGTGTGGGTGATTTTGGTTGATATCATATCATTTTCTTCACCAAAATTCCCAAGAAAAACTCCAAGTATCATTTCCTCCACCAGATGGCAATTCCTTCAACCCCAATTTGAGACTTGAGCACTAGACATTCTACAGCAAACCTTGGGCACGTCGACTAGCCAGCTTCGTGCCCGAGTTGCCTCGGCATTGAGGTGGGAGCCCGTAAAAGAAGTAGGCGATGTGGTGCACTTCCGGCGACGAGGTGGAGACAGGACATTCCGCGGGAGATTGGGACGACGACGAGAAGACCGGAGGACTCGGATCAGTCGGTATATCTCTCTTCCCCATCTTGTTGTTAGCTAGGACTAGTTAATGGTTCGATCCGGGTATTAGTGCGCGGTGGTGCCAGTTCATGAAAAATTAAAGTTTATCACCGCTTCCGCATTTGGCCGTCGGATTGACGGCCGGGGCGCCGCCGTGCACTTACAGTGGTATCAGAGCCTCGCCATTAACTCAGTCTAGCTTTGTTTAATGTGTTTACATTTTCGATCGACCAAAATTCCAAAATCCGTAATTTTTGTTCACATCAGTTTTCTGTTGAAATTTTTTGGAGTCGAAATTTTTTTCAGGTTGTAGAAAAGTGATGTACTGGAAATTATAAGCACTCTGTAGAAATTCGACACAGTGAATCGACCACTGAAGCGCGGAAACGCGGCCAAACCCCCCTTTGGGCCGCGGTTCCGCCGCACATTGGTGTCCTCGCTGTATCAAATTTTTGCAGTCGCTTTCTGGGTTAAAAATAGGGGTTTTGGAATATTAATTTTGGGCCCAGAATTTCTTGATGTGCTACAGTAGTACTTGGGGGCCCACTTGTTAAAATTTGATCGATCGGATATTTTAAACACATTATTTCACAGTATTTACATTATATCTGCGACCGTGAATGCCACTTGATCGGTAAATCCTTTCTAACTGCTATAGCCCGGTTAGACGGATTTGCGAACGTGACTTTCACGTTGATGTTCTGTGTATTGCTGTGATGTTGCGGATCGGTCGTGGGGGATAGCCTGGATGCAATGCTAGTACAGTTTTTGTTGTATTATGTACATTTGATATTGCGGGGCGAGCGTCCGACATGTGGACTGCCGTCACTGCCTGTTTGTATTATTATTTTGGGGCAAGACCAGGTTGCGGTCGATGTACCCGTTGTATGTATATTTTACTTTCTGTACTAGGATTACCCCGCGGAGGGGTGCACGGATAGCCGGGTTCTAGAGGGCAACAAGCCCGCATCTCATGGCATTGAGACGGAGGGGGCTTCACTCTAGAATTGGCGGGCTATTCTCCGCACTCGTAGGGGTACAGGTTGACCTAGGAGGGGTGCCCAAGTTGCCGGATTCCGTGAAGTGCTGGGTGGTCCATTCACAGTGCTGAAGGGAGCTGCCTCGCTTCAGGTTTTGGCGGGTAACTTGCCGCGCCCGTAGGGGTCTAGGATTTCATTGCACAGGCTATCCACACGACCAGGGGAACGTCGGGTTTCAGTAGTGGCTCTGTGAAACCCGGGGATCCCAGATATCTGTATTGTTCTGTGATGCTGTACATTTCTGTGATGTTGCATTTTATCACGCCTTGAGCGAATACTATATATTGGTATATATATTAGTAGATGTTGTATATGTTTTGCATCCGCGCTAGTCCAGTCCCCGCTCTGTCGTTAGTTAGCTAACCTAACGGGTAATGACGGGACCCAGTGGCGAATGCAGATGGCATATACATACATCAGTATATTTTCATTCTTTGTGGTGTGATCAATTGATGGGACTGCGTTGATTCGGATCAATGCAAGTTAAAAACAAACCTAATCTGATGTTGTTGGAACACTTTTCAAAAAGCTGTTATTGCAAGGACGTTCACTTTTGTTTTGCATCGAGGTATTCAGTTGGAATATCCTGCTCCTCAGTCGACGAGGCAAGGGCCGAGATCCCTTCACCGGGAGTGACCCCTTGGACAAAAAGTTTGCGTCAGGGCATTAACTTCACTATAGCCGATTACTTTTGCTTTGCACCGTGGTATTCAGTTGGAATATCCTGCACCTCATTCTACGGGGAAAGAGCCGAGATCCCTTCACCGGGAGTGACCTCTTTAGCGAATGTTTTCGTCACTATATTTTCAAAAAGCTATCCGTTCCTTCAACGATATCAAGTTCATTACGTTAAAGGTTTTCGCCAGAAACCATTCGTAGCCCTCCGTCATTTCAGATGGGTAGCACGTAGTATTCATGCTATGTATGTTGGTCTTCGTCAAGGCATAGTGTATGGTAGCTGTTTGTTACCTTTCTGCTGCATAGATAGATGCGTTGGTTTAGGACAGTCGTACTACTATTTTGGCCTTCGTCAAGGGTATGTACGGGTGGGTTCAAATTAACCTGGATAATGACGGGTAGAACTTGGCATGTGACTTATGATATGTTGGCCTTCGTCAAGGTCATAAGAGCATGGGGCAAAAATCACATCGGGAGTTTCAAAAGAACTGAAACTTGCCAGATATGCGCATACCTTCTGGAGTGTGACATCGTGAGCGGATTCCGTCACGTTGCCATGCGATGATAGTTGGATCCCGATTCCCACTGATGAGTTAGTTTACTCCTCGGGTGACCCCGACTAATTCTTCTGTCAGGTTTGGAGGAGAATTTGAGGTACAGTGGGAGGTTTCCTGATTAGATAAATTGGTAACCATTCTGATCTAGGTTAGAGTGCACGCTGAGTGTTTCTTTTCTCTCTCTCTCTTTGGCAGCGACCATTGACCCGACCCTAAGACTATGACTCAGAGACCAAATTAACCGAACCTTCTTAACACTGGCTTTTGGATTGTCAGAGTTGCGAACCTCATTGCCACTCCTACTTTTACCCTTTTCTCCAGGACACCCCGTATTACTACAAACGTCCACTTCCATTGGACAAAACCATCGTATGGTTAGATATGAACTCGAAAGAATTTATTCGAGGATGGTTTCAGGTTCTGGAGGAAACGAATAGGACTATTCAGTTGTTTTTTCCTTTTACCTTCTCTCAGGTTGCGAGTACTCCTTGGTTTAGGAGATAGTACACCTATTACGCAAATTGGATAATCTTCTTCCAAACCATAGGCTGGTGCCGAACGGTAGGGAATGAAGAAAACCAATTAGTATAACGATGGTGTGCAGAAGGTATTAAGTTCAGACAAAGCAAGGGATTAGTAAGAGGGCAAAGTAAATTGCGACTGCTATTCACGACCAAACCAAGTATTCCTTCGCCAATCCTAAATCACCTTTGTATTTCTCCAGGACACTCCGTATCACTACGAAGATCCACAGTTTATTTGGATACTCCATCGTATGGTTATATACGAACTCGAAAGGAACTTGTTCCAGTTCGGGGATGGATTCTGGTCCAGGAGAAATAGGAATAAGGTTTATTCGGATGTCTTTTATCTTCACCTTCTCTCATTGCGAGTGTTCCTAGGATTAGGACAGTACACCCATTATGCTTATTGGATAGTCTTCTTCCAAACCATAGGCTAGTGCCGAACGGTGGGGAAGGAAGAAAACCATTTGGCCTAAGGGGTGTGCAGAAGGTAATGACTAAAGACATATAAAGGGATTTGGAGAGGTGGCAAAGAAATATACGGTTACAGTTGTAAATCTGATAATGGAAGAGGCATTACTAGGAATACTAGGATAGCCCATCGAAACATTTCAATGTTTCAGCTTCACTGTGTACTGTTAAAGGAAAACTGATTTCCCGATTAGATACTTACTCCAGGGTATGTATTTACCAGGTATGATTCTCACATCTGTATGGTTTTTCAGATGATGAGTGGGAGTAAGTTATTGGGAATTAGGTGATCATCCTCATTATATCGGGATTCGTTGTAATCGGTGATATTTGAGGAAATCACCTGGGCTGTTTGCCGGTCGGCAAATATTTGGTTTTGAATATCCGCTGTTATGCACCAATTTCAAATTGATATATCTGTACGTCTATTTTTATAGAGTAAGACATACCTTTTTGAAATTATGTCGATGACATTTACCTATATCAGTGGATGGTTAGGTAAGGAGCATTAAACAGCGGTGTAATTCTTCTTAACCATAAGTACAGTTTTCAACCTACGACACACAGTGAATGAGTTATCAGACTCAAGGGACTTATACAGAGTATTGTATGTTGTCCAGGGTCCATCAGGACAGAGGGGTTGGTCCTCGTACTATATTCGGTTTACTTATGACTTCTCTAGTTTTTAGACAGGTGTTTCGTGGAAACACAGGGTCGGAATTTTGAGAAGTTATAGGTATTTGAATAGAGTAGAGAACCAGGTGTGGCAAGTATCGGGATTCTTCAAAGCGATCGAAGATGTAGATACTTGTGAATGGTATTCAGTTGATAGTAATGATAAAGAGATCTTGCTTCTCTTTCAGGTTACTCATAATTGGAAGCATTCCTAAGTTGAGTAACGCTGATAGGCCTTCTTCCATTTAGTTGACATGCACTGGAGACAGTTGCATGATTTGGATCTGGTTCAATTAAATCAGTGCCTCTGTTTCTATATTGGATATAGAACAGTTCATATCTTAACGATGTTAAGGTACGGGGAGTTGTCCGGCTTATGATTAAAACCAGACACTGGACAACTCAAGGCACGTGTCTGTAATGGCTGTTTGTGGGTTGACCCAGGCTATGACGAGGGTTGATTTTCTACCATCTGGAGGATCAATAGCGATATTGTTCTAGACTCGCCACAGTTTTAATAAAAATGGATTTTTTCTTCAGAAAACAGTAGTGGGAGTATGGTAGAACTGGAAGTGATTCCAGAACCGCAAATGATTACTGAAGATTTGATAAGGAACCTAAAGATTCAATCTGGTTTGAAATTCCATTGGCCACTCCGCAGATACGGTGGGTAACTTCAGGCACCCGAGAGGTACTCCGGTAGCCTCAAGGACGGTGACAGGGAAGTTCTTGTTTACCCAGGTTTGCCATTGCTGTTGTTCCAGACTGTGAGACCCGGCAGGAGGATGAGTATAGCGTCGTTCTGAACTGGTTTCAGAAGTGTACGTGTATATGACTCTGCCAGAGGGTCGTCGTAGTCAGTGGGAGCAGCGAAAGCATTGGTGGACAGGTGGCTTATGTCTATTTATAGACTAAAGCACATGTAGCGAAGATAGATCATCTATTTCTGACGTGACAGTCATGGGTTTGACTTCATCAGAATAGGGGATGGATCTGTTGAGAAGGTAGTAGGGTGTGTTGTCATGGTATTTGGATGACATACACAGAGTAGGAAAGGAAACTCCTATACTACAATCGGTTATACTTTGGTCGTCACACAGTGGTTTCTCCACAAAGGAAATGGATTTTATATCAGACATTCTGGTTACTAGATCTATGGTTTTAGATCTAGATTTGGGTAGTCTCCCAATCTGGGTACTTAGACAGCATTCTAAGGGTATTTAGAATGGACGACTCCTGGGACGGTAGTGTACCTGCAGGTAATGGAGTCACCCTCTCTAAAGGTGTCTTATAGACTAAAGGGGAGAGGGATGTGCATGATTGGCAGATCACTTGCTCAGGCAATTGAGTCAATCATGAGATGTCAAGTACCACACTAGATATTGTTCTTGCACTAGATGCAATAAGTTGACATTGATCCAATCCTGGAGAAATAGTCGGAAGCAGTTTTAGAACATAAGTGAATGTTCTAGGGATATGATAACGACAGCCCCATTCGGGAGACAGTCATCATTCCAGGCTTCCAAGGTGACCTGGACGACAAGGAGGTTGTCAGAGTTATAGTTTTCCCTCTGACGAGGGGCAGTATTTTGGACAGGTGGTCCAAGGCAATACTGAGGGAGGCATGGCGCAGGATACTGATTAAGTTCAGTTGACGATACAGTCTAAGAAGTTTGGAAGTTCATTTATGAGCTAGGTCCCATCAAACATCCAGACACATTCTAAGACAGGTATTGCTCATTTCGGGAGATGGTTTTCTCCGCGAACTTGAGATTTAGAGAGACATAGAAAGAAACATCAAAGCGGATCCACTCACTGAGGCTATTCTTCGAACGCAATAGTTTTGCAAACGAGCTTTGTGAGACTGACAAGTAGAGGAGTTGGGTGTTCGGTATCACACGGGCTGTAAGTATGCGACATCGCAATAATTAGCCTTGAGTGCACGTGGGAGATTGTTGGAGATAGTGCCCCCAGAGTCAATTATTGGATCACAGGCACGTGATTGCATTGATTGAGGGAGGACCTGTCCCAATAGGACAGTCTTACTCGAGATGATAGCATGCTATCTGGTTTACCTTTATCATCGTGTACTGCTTTAGGTGACCTTACAGGTCGCTATTACACGTTGGTAGAGCCCCTAGGATTCTTGATTGACCACCAGCAGTATGAGGGCGATCATATACGTGGGAGCTGGCAGTCTATAAACATATCCTTAAATGGTCCCTAGTCGTGAGAGTTTCGAGATAAGGCATCGATACTCCAGAGTGGACTAGTGTATACAGTCGAGACCCCGACGAGGGGCGGTGGCCGGTCTCACAAGCCACTGGTGTCAGTTGGATCGCCTAAGATGTATACATGTGCTCATTGGGTTATGAGTATACCGGACAGGACTTGCCGGGAACATGCTAGTTGGTCATATACCAGACGTCAGATGGCAGTTCCCTGGTGACATGTGTACAGGTTAGTTCATCGACCTGGGGATCGTCATTTGTCTTGTGTGAGTTCCCACTGTACTTTGATTACTACCCTACCACGGCTCAAAGGAGTCGTGCAAACAGGTTTTAGTTGGGTACAGTCCCGAGCCACATGGAGGCAGTGAGCGTATCTTCAGGGGTTCGTCTCTTCCGGTATTGGGGGTGAGGTCGCGCTGTGTCTAGGAGAGCCATTACACGATGCCCTCGGCCGAGGCAAGGAGATTTACTGGTAGGTATTCCAGTAGTATCTCAGGGTGTTCTGGGCTACACTCCGACATGACTTGTACCGCTTTTGGGGGTCTGACTTTTACCAACCCCCTAGGCCCGCCATGCGATGCTCATAGACGAACGGACCGGACTGTACGGATATTGTCACTGCCAGGCTCAGTAGGGTTGTCAGGCTGAGTTCGCTCACAGACGTCCCTTTTAGTCAATACCTGGTAGCCCGTTACGTATTGGCTTATACCTCTGACGTGCTAGTGGTTAAATCCACAACCAAGGTGTTGACGAGTCTTTAGAGTCCCCCACATTTAGTTACTCAGCTTTCGGGCGAAAAGCTGTAGAGGCCGTATGGAGATATGGCAAGGTCCGATCAGATATGTGCGGTATTGCACGGATCAGGATCGGACAGTTTGTACTACAGGCCGTATGGATATATGGCAGGGTTCGATCAGATACGTGCGGTATTGCACGGATCAGGATCGAACAGATATTACTAGCCGGTTTTGGTTTAAGCCGGATCCTAGTATAGTACAGTGTAAATTTTGTCTCATTGCATTTGTATTTCGGTCGGAATACAAATGCGGGTGTGTATGCACAGTATCGGGGTTTTCTTGTAATTTATTACGGGACCAGTTTTCTGGAGTTGCCAGTTTGCTTTCCGTTTTGGCCAAATTTCTTTGTATCGTTCATTGGCCGAAGATTGGTGGAGGAGGGCTTATTTGCATTGTTGCAAATAAGTATTTGTGGAGGGGGTCTTTGCATATTGTTGTATCATGATGGGTGCACCATCCTTTGACTTGATTTATCCATCATGACTTGACTTTTGAGATGAGGTGATAGTTGTAGTGGAGTGAGGGTTTGCTTGGTGATCATTGTTTGTTATCATCACCCTTTTCTCTCTCTTGCATGATGACCATTCCTCCCCCTTGACTTTTTCCTACACTCTCATTCTCTCCATTCTAGAGCCATGGCCGGCCATTCATTGAGAGGGGGCTGTCCCAATTTTGGTGTGGGTGATTTTGGTTGATATCATATCATTTTGTTCACCAAAATTCCCAAGAAAAACTCCAAGTATCATTTCCTCCACCATATGGCAATTCCTTCAACCCCAATTTAAGACTTGAGCACTAGACATTCTACAGCAAACCTTGGGCACGTCGACTAGCCAGCTTCGTGCCCGAGTTGCCTCGGCATTGAGGTGGGAGCCCGTAAAAGAAGTAGGCGATGTGGTACACTTCCGGCGATGAGGTGGAGACAGGACATTCCGTGGGAGATCGGGACGACGACGAGAAGACCGGAGGACTCGGATCAGTCGGTATATCTCTCTTCCCCATCTTGTTGTTAGCTAGGACTAGTTAATGGTTCGATCCGGGTATTAGTGCGCGGTGGTGCCAGTTCATGAAAAATTAAAGTTTATCACCGCTTCCGCATTTAGCCGTCGGATTGACGGCCGGGGCGCCGCCGTGCACTTACATCTTTTGCGTAGAATTTTTTCTTTTGGCGGGAACAAAAGCCCCCCACTACTTTGCCCACGTAATTATATACGTGGGTGAAGTAGTGCAGAGTAATTCGTAGTGTATGACCGGTTTTGGGTTGGTATATAACTTTCAGAATCTTGATCTGAGAAGATAACGAGCGGACACAAGCGTCATCATTTATCGTTGACTCAAATCTCGACTCTTAAGAGATATAGTTCTAAACACTCAGCCCCATGAGCCGCACCCTTCCATTTCTTTATGTCTTACTCTGGCGTGAAGTAGTTTATATGCTCATGAGTAACTTCTCCATTTAAGTGGCATGTCGCTTTGGCAAGTGTAGCCCATAGATGGTAGATAACAGTTCATCTTGAACTCTTTATAAGGTAGCGATGGCTTAGGAAACAGGGTTAGGATCTGTTGCCTAATACTTTCCAACTTTATGAGCCGTGAGGGTCTCACAAAGGCTTTTCTCCCTACGAGTCGTGAGGATCTCGTAGGTGTCTTTTCTCCTTAGGAGTCATGAGGACTCCTAAGCGCGTTTTCTCTTGAGAGTCGTAAGGATCTCACAAGAGAATTTTCTTCCTTACATGTCGAGAGGACTCGTAAGTGATTGATGAGTTAACCTACTCCCGAGTCAAAGCATTGCCTCAACAGGGAGGTCGAGGGTTGACTTTGGTTTGTCTGTGTACCGCTGAGCCATGGAACTGGGAACTTTGCCACGGGTCCACCTTACTGACGTTGTATATTCCTGCAGAGACACTGATTTCTCTGCGGGTCGGCACAAATCGAGATGTTCTCGTCAAGGACGCTAATTTCCCTGAATCGAGGTATTTGCCAAGGACACTGATTTCCCTGGAGTCGAAATGAATCGAGGTATTCCTGCAAAGACACTAATTTCTCTGCGGGTCGACGCGAATCGAGGTTCTCTCGTCAAGGACGCTGATTTCCCTGAATCGAGGAGGTTGCCAAGGACACTGATTTCCTCGGAGTCAAAAAAAAATCGAGGTATTCCTGCAAAGACACTGATTTCTCTGCGGGTCGACGCGAATCGAGGTGCTCTCGTCAAGGACGATGATTTCCCTGAATCGAGGAGGTTGCCAAGGACACTGATTTCCTCGGAGTCGAAACGAATCGAGGTATTCCTGCAAAGATGCTGATTTCTCTGCGGGTCGACACGAATCGAGGTGCTCTCGTCAAGGACGCTGATTTCCCTGAATCGAGGAGGTTGCCAAGGACACTGATTTCCCTGGGGTTGAGACGAATCGAGGTATTCCTGCAAAGACGCTGATTTCTCTGCGGGTCGACGCGAATCGAGGTGCTCTCGTCAAGGACGCTGATTTCCCTGAATCGAGGAGGTTTCCAAGGACACTGATTTCCCTGGGGTTGAGACGAATCGAGGTATTCCTGCAAAGACGCTGATTTCTCTCCAGGTCGACGCGAATCGAGATGTTCTCATCAAGGACGCTGATTTCCTTGAATCGAGGGGGTTGCCAAGGATACTGATTTCCCTGGGGTTGAGACGAATCGAAATATTCCTGCAAAGACGCTGATTTCTCTGTGGGTCGACGTGAATCGAGATGCTCTCGTCAAGGACGCTGATTTCTCTGAATCGAGGAGGTTGCCAAGGATACTGATTTCCCTGGGGTTGAGACTAATCGAGGTATTCCTGCAAAGACGTTGATTTCTCTGCGGGTCGACGCGAATCGAGATGCTCTCGTTAAGGACGCTGATTTCCCTGAATCGAGGAGGTTGCCAAGGACACTGATTTCCCTGGGGTTGAGACGAATCGAGGTATTCCTGTAAAGACGCTGATTTCTCTGTGGATCGACGCGAATCGAGATGCTCTCGTCAAGGACGCTGATTTCCCTGAATCGAGGAGATTGCCAAGGACACTGATTTTCCTGGGGTTGAGACGAATCGAGGTATTCCTGCAAAGACGCTGATTTCTCTGCGGGTCGACGCGAATCGAGATGCTCTCGTCAAGGACGCTGATTTCCCTGAATCGAGGAGGTTGCCAAGGACATTGATTTCCCTGGGGTTGAGACGAATCGAGGTATTCCTGCAAAGACGCTGATTTCTCTGCGGGTCGACGCGAATCGAGATGCTCTCGTCAAGGATGCTGATTTCCCTGAATCGAGGAGGTTGCCAAGGACACTGATTTCCTTGGGGTTGAGACGAATCTAGGTATTCCTGCAAAGACACTGATTTCTCTGCGGGTCGACGCGAATCAAGATACTCTCGTCAAGGACGCTGATTTCCCTGAATCAAGGTATTTGCCAAGGACACTGATTTCCCTGGGGTTGGTTGACTTGTTTCTGAGACGGAGCTATTGGATGACGTATTCCGCTTTCTGCGATGTCATAGTTGACTCTAGGTTGTCTGCGAACAGTAGAGTATTGGAACCGGGGACTTTGCCGTGGCTCCGATTGATGGTGTGCATCTGTGTCCTGCTGGAATGAGGAGGCACACCGTTGTTGGTCTTCAGCCCGTAAATGTGGCCATTGAGATTTGGAACTAGGGACTTTGCCATGGCTCTGCTTCGTTGCGACTCTGAGGTCGGTTGTTGACGTCACGTCTGCATCTGGTTGGAATGAGGAGAAACGCCGTTAGTGATCTCTAGGCTGACTGTGAACCGTCGAGATTTGAAAATAGGGGATTTTCCATGGTTCTGTTGTTTTGACCCTGGGGTCGTTTGTTGACGTCGCATCTGCATCCTGTTGGAGTAAGGAGAAATGTCGTTGGTGATCTCTAGGCTGTCCGTGAACCGTCGAGATTTGGAACTAGGGGACTTTGCCATGGTTCCGGGATAGTCTCTAGGCTATCTGTGAACCGTCAAGATTTGTAACTAGGGGACTTTTCCATGGCTCTGTTTGTTGATGTTGCGTCTGCATCCGATTGGAGGGAGGAAGAATGCCGGTGTTGATCTCTAAGTTATCGATGTTGACGTCGAGACCCTGAAGCTAGGGATCTTCCTTCGCTTCGTTTGTTGACATTGTGTCTGCAATATTGCGACGAATGTTGAGATTGTCTTTAGGTTGTCTATGAACTGTCGAAATTTTGCTTCGCTTCGACGAAGCCTGGTGGGACGATATGGTTCCCCTCTTGTTTGTGCCCATGGATTGTATACAGGGGTCAATATGACCTCACCTGCAGGGCAAAAAGTTTCATTCTTTCATATTTTTTCTTTCCGCGATGCTCTATCATTTCAGATTTTTATATCGCGAAAATCGCGATTGCCCAATCATTTCAGCTATTTTTCGCGGTGCCCAATCATTTCGGCTATTTTTCTTTTTACTCTCTGCTTTTATTGCGAGTTGCCCAATCATTTCGGCTATTTTGCATGCATATATTTTTACTTGCTGATTTCGTTGCAAGTTGCTCCATCATTTCGGCTATTTCATATGCATTTTTGGCTTGCTGATATTTTTATCACGAGTGTGGAACTTGGAATCTAGTGCCAATCTCAGCATCAGCATCGCTGCGACTGGAATATTGTCAGGAGCGAATCATCATTTGCCATGAAACGACTTGGAATTTGATACCGATTTAGGCATCAGTATCGCTACAACTGGGATATTGCCACGAGCGAATCATCATTTGCCTCTGTCGATGTCGAAAAAAGATGGCTTAGCAAACAGGGTTAGGATCCTATCGACTAAGGCTTTTGACTTCATGAGCCGTAAGGGTCTCATAACGGTGTTTCTCTCTACGAGCCGTGAGGATCTCGTAGGTGCGTTTTCTCCTTAGGAATCGTGAGGATTCCTATGTGTGTGTTCTCTTATAAGTCGTAAGGATCTTACAAGAGTGTTTTCTCCTTATAAGTCGAGAGGACTTACAAGTGTCGCTCGCCGTATGAGCATATCCCTAGTCGCTGGTGGGACTTTGTTAGGGAAATGTTTATTCGTGCCCGTGGATTGTTTATAAGGGTCAATATTGAACCGCTTGTAGGGTAGCATTGGAGGTTGTTAAGGGTTAAGAACAGGTTCAGATCCCTGTAGCTTAAGGCTTTTGAACCCTATAAGCCGTGAGGGTCTCAAAAGGGAATTCTCCTTACGAGTCGTGAGGATCTCGTAAGCGTAGTTTCTCCTTAAGAATTGTGAGGATTCCTAAGTGTATTTCTCCTTTGTGAGTCGTAAAGATCTCACGCAGGTGGTTTCTCCTTACGGGGTCGAGAGGACCTTGCAAGTGTCTTTTAACGAGATTGCGCCCTTTCGGGTTTTCACAAAACTCGCCGGTAGTCCTGCTATTTTTACTCACGGCGCCCTTTCGGGTTTTCATCTGTGCCCATTTTTCTTGTGGACATACCGTTTTTTAATATTTTTTTAAATATTTTTTTATTATTTTTTTTTACGAGTTTGCGCCCTTTCGGATTTTCACAAACATCGCCGGTAGTCCTGCTGTTTTTACTCACGGCGCCCTTTCGGGTTTTCATCCGTGCCCATTTTGCTTATGGACATACCCCCTTTTTTTTACCACGTCAGCCTTGGGATGCTGCGGTCCGTAGTAGTTTATAGACGTCTCGGTCAGTTGCAAGTTTTAGGACATTGCGGTCCATTGTTGGTTTAGGGACATTTCGGTCCTTTGTAGCTTTGAGGCGAAGTTTCTCCGGATGCTTTATGCACAAGTAGGTTTCTCCTTGATAGACCTTGTCACATAATCCAAGGGTTTTGGCACTGCTCCTGCCCCCAGCTCCTCTACGTTATCTCCTAACGCCGAGTGAGCTGCTTTGTTACTTAACGACAAATGAGCGATCATGTGGCAACTTGCCACATAATCTTCGGATTCTTCTGACAAGTCGTTGTTAGTGTATATGCCCTAGAGGCCATTACTGTATCATACTAGTTTGTATATTACTTAATGGATGCTTGGGATATTCACCTTGTATATACAATCTTGCTCAAAATAGTAGTATGCTACTTGGTTTGTTTCTACTTCAATGTGTACATGTGTTTATTTTAGCATATCGCCTATACACATTAGTGGAGCCCTTAGGATCTTTGCTTGATTACCAGCGATGTGATGGCAGTCATAATAGTGGTACTGGGTAATCTATAAGCACATCCTTATGCAGGTCCCTGGTCGTAGGACTATCGAGACAGGGCATCGATACTCCGGAGTAGACTAGCGCATGCGCTTCTCATCCCAGTATGGGAGACGGTCTGTCCTACAGCCGTCAGTACGTCGTACTTGAGATAGTATGCGGGTGCTCGTTAGGTTACGGGTACACTGGACAGGACTCGTCGGGAACTGACTAGTTGGTATTATGCCTATCGTCAGTTATCAGTTCCCAGGTGACATGAGTACAGCTTAGTCCGCTGACTTGACACTGTCACTTCGCCTCGAGTGTGTTCCCACTGCACTTTGATTACTACCCTACCACGGCTCAAAGGAGCCGTGCAAACAGGTAGTAGTTGGGTGCAGTCCCGAAGCACTTGGAGGCAGTGACGGTTAGACAGGATTCGTCTCTCCCGGTATTGGGGGTTGACATCGCGCTGTGTCTAGGAGAGCCATTACACGAGTAGTCCCTGGCCAGGGCAAACGAGATATACTGGTAGGCTTCCAGTGTTATCTCAGGGTGTTTTGGGCTTCACTCCGACACGACTTGTACCGCTATTGGGGGACTGACGTTTACCGCCCCCTAGGCCCGCCATGCGATGTATCAGACGAACAGACCGGACTGTACGGAGAATGTCACATTCAGGCTCAGTAGGAGTTCAGATGGGTTTCGCCTCGTCGGTCTTCTTGTCGGCACTACCTGGGGACCGTTACGCACAGCTAGTGCCGCTTGCGGTCTGGTGTTAAACCCACTGCCAGCGTAGTGTCGAGTCTTTAGAGTCCCACACAGAAAGCTTTTCGCCTTTAGGCAAAAGAGTAGAGGTCGCATGGTTTTGCGACAGGTCGCATGGTTTTGCGACAGGGTTCGGTCACATCCGTGCACTTATGCACGTACAGTGTCCGGACAGTTTGCACTAGCGGGCTTTGGTTTAAGCCAGATCCTAGTGTACGTATTGGGATTGGATTTATCCAGTTTGCATTCGTGTTCCTCGGAACGCGGATGCGGGTGTGTATGCACAGTTGACGGGGAGACAAAGGCAGCGGATTCTCATTAGGGTTGTTGACAGTTGACCGTTGACTATTGACTTTTTGCTCAACCCTAATGAGAATATGATATATGATTAAAAATTATATTAATTAAGTATTATGGTGACAAGGTTGTTGACTTGTTGACTTTGTTGACTTGTTGACTTTTTGTTGACATGTTGACTTTGTTGACCGGTTGACTAGGCTTGACTAGTTGACCATCATGATAACCATAGCCATCATTTCATGGCAAGGACTTTTGCTTGCTTTCTCATTTGTGCAAAATGAGTGCATGAAATGATATGGTTATGGTTGCTTCAACCATCACATAACACTTGATTGATATGATTTGTTATCATTGTTTTGGATTATGAGAGGGTGAAAGACAAAAGAAAGGCTCATTCTCACTTGACCATTCTCTCTCTTGTTCTTGAGCTCTCTGGCTCTTGCTTTCACCCTCCTCCTCTTGCTCCCTCTCTCTATGGTTCATGTTCCCCTCCGAACGGCGGCCGGGACGTTAGGACGTCCGTGCCTGAGGTTCGGGGCAGATGCTATTTGGTTTTATCCGTCTACCTCTCCGAAGATGCCAAGTTGATTTATGGCACCGTGGATCGGAGGTTTAGACGGATGCGGCCGATGTAGCAGACTTCGTCAGATTCCCCCTCAGGGTGAGGGGTTTTTGATTATGGGGACGCTCTTCCCTGCAGGTGCAAGCCCCTGCAGTTAATTACGCTACCGCATCGCGGTAACAAGTTTCTCCTTCTCCAGAATTTCACTTCGTGTCGTGTGTGTTTGTTTTGTTTGTAGTTGCCCGTGGATTGTATACGGAGACTGAGTAATGCCGTCGCCCGTAGGACGTGGATTAGTCCAAATCCGCATTTACTTAAATTTGGGTTTGGTGTTTTTAGTTTAAGGATGCATTAGTCGCGTTGCGGCTAAGATCGACTTAAACGTTCATCAAGGATACGTTAATCCTATTTTGGACTAAGATCGACTTGACGTAGTGATTGGTTTAATATCTGGCCATCGGGACTCGTCACCTCTCTGACGTCGTTGAGGGATTACAACGACAGGCGTCAGAGGAGTTCAGAGATGTACCCTTGAACCAAAGTTGATTTGGAGTTTTATCGTTTATTTAAATATCTAAGGACACATTAACCGTATTTGGGGCTAAGATCAACTTAGACGGGACCGTTTAGATCCGACAAAAGAGCGTTTGGGCCCTATTGTGCCAGTTTAGGGACGTGGTGGTCCGATATTAGTTTAGGGACATCTCAGTCCAATATTAGTTTAGGGGCGTTTCGGTCCAATATTAGTTTAAGGACGTCTCGGTCCAATATTAGTTTAGGGACGTTTCGGTCCGATGTTAGTTTAAGGACGTCTCGGTCCACGAGTTTAAGGACTCCGCAGTCCATGTGGGTGTGTGGTCGTTGGGACCCGTCACCTCTTTGACGTCGTTGAGGAATTACAACGATAGATGTCAAAGGAGTTCGGAGATGTACCCTCGAACCGGACATAAATTGATTTAGGAGAGCCATTTTGCTCAGTCAATTTAATTTAAGAACTTATGGCCACGATTGGGCTAAGTCCATTGCTTTTGCATTTCTTTTGCTTTTATTTGGGCTTTGCCCAAAAGGGATGCAGAGCATCAATTTTATTTGGGCCCAGCCCTTTTATTGCTTTGCAATTTATTTTGACCTGCTAGGTCTTTTTGATTTGGGCCTAGCCCTTCAAATAATGTATTGCACTTGTGCAAAGCACCAAGAATCTTTTAGATTCAGGAAAAGAAGTGCATAGCACTTTTTAATTTCTTGATCTAAATTTAGATCAAAGAAAAGAAAAGAAAGAAATCTTTTCTTTCTTTCTGTTTCAGAGAACCAGAGGTTCATAGCAAGTGCAAGGCACTATTTTTATTATTTTTATTTATTTATTTATCTGAGAACCAGAGGTTCATAGCAAGTGCAAGGCACTATTTTTATTATTTTTATTTATTTATTTATCTAATGAAGATCACTGATCTTGTTTTCTAGATCAATGATCTATTCTTCAAGAGGATCTTCTCTTATCTCAAAGGTTTTTACCTTCTTTTTGTGTTCTCCAGAAATTCTCAAGGGTTCTCTTCTCTTTTTTTTTATCCAATTGTCTATATCTTTGAAATGGGGTCTGGGGTCCTTTTTATAGTGCTCAAAGATCAGTTAAATTTGTTAAAAAGATCTTTTCTGAATGATTCGGGGAATTTTCCCCACCGTTGGATCTTTGATCCAAAGGCCCCTGTTTTACAGAAAAAATCTTCTTGTTTTAACAAGAACAGAAAAGATTTCCTTAAATTTTCACTCTGTTGTTGCGCAACTCACCAGCGCGTGACACGTGTCGCGCAGTAAGGCGCTTGCGCAACAGCGATTGCGCAACTGCGCAGACACGTGTCGCGCAGCCGTGCGCTTGCGCGGTTGCGATTGCGCGGTTGCGATTGCGCAACTGCGCAGACACGTGTCGCGCTGCCGTGCGCTTGCGCAGTTGTGCTTGCGCAACTGCGCAGACACATGTCGCGCTACGGTGCACTTGCGTAGTTAAGTGTTACTTTTTTTTTTTTTTTTTTTTATTTTTTAAAGAGCCTTGCTCTGATTGGACGTACCGCCTTGGGCGTTGCACTGTCGTCTGCGCCTGACACGTGGCGCATTGCGCACAGCGCAAAGAATCTGAAGCGTTGCTTCATTTATTAAAGTTTAAATTTTCAAAGCAAAGCTTTGCTCTGATTGGGGGAAACAAATGCCCCCCCACCGTTGCGCTTACGTGGCCTCCAAACGCGAGCGCAACGGTGGCAGAATCCCAACCGTCGCGGCAGCCTTTGGAAGTTGGAAGGGCACTTAGTGCCTATAAATAGGACCTTTGGTCCTTCACAGATGATCATCATCTCCAAAACTTTTATTTTCAGAATCTCAGAGCCCTGCTCTTTTTTCTAAAAAAAACTCTTAGATTTTCTTTAAAAGAAACTATTTAGGTAAGAATTAGTCTTGAATTAAATCAATTTTAATTAACAGAGCCTTGCTCTTATAGATCTTTGATCTAAGGAAACCCTTCTGGGGTTTCATCATTAGAGCCTTGCTCTCAAGAATCTGTTTCAAGGCTTCTTAACCCATGAACAGAACCTTGCATCTTCGTCAAAACATAGATCTCTTTGATCTGAAAATGATGAACTTTTAAGAGTTTGAATATGAATAATGAAAATTAAAAATGGAGTTTTGTATTTTAATGGACTATATCATTTTTTAATAATAGTGATCTCAGAATCTTGGGGGACTTCTTTACATTTCCCTTATTAGGATTTTGATAGTCACTCATGTTCGTAGAGCATTGCTCTCGAGGAGTTTAACTGTCTGTGCTCGTTTTTTTTTTAATTTTTTTTTAACAAGAATTCGATTAATAAGTCGGTCTGCTAATTCTGTTGATCTTCTTTCATAGGAACAATGGATGCCCATATGTATACTCTTAACGAGATCATCTCTTACGGGGACATCCGCCGACTTGGCCGCTCTCAGAATCGAGAGTTCACAAACGCGGAGTGTGCTGAAATTATGAGCCGCTTCGACGCATACAATGGTCCACTGCTCCCCCGGCATTCCTCCCTCCTTAAGCTTATCGTGGGAGCCATCTGGGAAGCGCTTCCCCTATTCTGTTCCGGCGTGCCGCTTAGGGCGTTGGATGCCGCTGAGGACAAGGTGCAGTCGGTGTACCTATTGAACTTCATCTCGAAAAGACGGCGAGACAGTCTTATCGATCTCTTACACGAGGTCTTTCAACAGTCTGCCATACTCGCTGCTTATCGGAGGGTGGAAGACATCAGGGAGGACCCTGACGCTTGTGCTCGCGAGAGAAAGCACACTAGGATGGTCCGCGAGGCCTGGAAAGTCATAGATAGGGTCTCTTTTGAATTCCTCAATCCATGTCCTGGGTCCGAGGTTATTCCCTTGTAATAATGTTTTTCGTTTATTGCTTTTATGATTGTAAGAACTTCTGGCAATATTAATGAAGATTTTTGTTTTTCCCAGCCCGTCTTATCTTTTGTTCTGAGTCTTTTACTTATGCATGAATGAATGTGTCTCGAACGCTTGATCAAATATAAATCGGATACTCTTTCTATTGCTTTTCTTCTTTCTCAGCATGTCGTCACAATTAGCAGGTAATAGAGTAAGCTTCTTGATTTCTTCACGAGATAGCGAGGGCTTAGGCCGCAGGTTCAGATCTGCTGCCTAAGACTTTTCAACTCTATGAGCCGTGAGGGTTTCATAGAGACTTTTCTCCCTACGGATCGAGAGGATCTCGTAGGTGGATTTTTCTCCTTAAGAATCGTGAGGATTCCTAAGTGTGGTTTTCTCTTGTAAGTCGTAAGGATCCTATAAGAGAATTTTTCCCTCTTACGAGTCGAGAGGACTTGTAAGCGGTTGCTTCCCTCCTTGTCGAAGTTCGATGTTGGAGTGTGAGACCCGTGGATGGTATGCAAGAGACCATTTTGGGCCAACTTGCGGGGTCCCAATGCTTAGGAAACAGGCTTCTTTTATGCCCACTGCCTAAGGCTTCATCTCACGAGTCGAGCCGCCTCGATAATTTTTCACAAGTCGAGACGAATCGAACGTTTCTCGCAAGAACATCTTAACGTCGCATTTAACCTCTGCTCTTTATGACAGAAGCCCGTTAAGGTTGGTGGTACTTAGGGTTTTGGCCATCGTACCGTCGCATAAGCTGATATAGTCCTCGATAGGCAATCGTGCTGTTCGAGTAGCCCTGCGACTGCCGTGTCTCTGATCCCTTCGGGGGCTGGACAAGACGTCTTCAAGCAATCCTCCTTGGCAGTTTGACCGTCGGAAGAGCAAGCGCTAGGAATTTGCCATGCCGCTTTTTACTTGAGGTTGGGCTCATTTTGGAGAGCCCCGATGAGTCATAACCACTCCGCGCTGGTGTGGGATGATCTCCGATAGTCTTTCGGGCTTTATATGAGTTGCCGTCAAGACCCTGAAGCTAGGAATTTGGCTTTTGCTTCGTTTGCTGGCATTGCGTCTGCTGTATCGAGACGAATGTTGCGGTGGGAACTAGGGATTTTGCCGTGGCTCCGTTCGTTTGATGACGTTGCGTCTGCTGTGTCGAGACGAACGTTGGGGTGACATCTCGTCTGCTGTATCGAGACGGACGTCGAGGTTGTCTCTAGGTTGCTGGTGAACCGCCGAGGTTTGGAACTAGGGATTTTGCCGTGGCTCCATTTGTTTAATGACGTTGCGTCTGCTGTGTCGAGACGAACATTGGGGTGACATCTCGCCTACTGTATCGAGACGGACGTCGAGGTTGTCTCTAGGTTGCTGGTGAACCGTCGAGGTTTGGAACTAGGGATTTTGCCATGGCTCCATTCGTTTAATGACGTTGCGTATGCTGTGTCGAGACGAACGTTAGGGTGACATCCCGTCTGCTGTATCGAGACGGACGTCGAGGTGGTGACCATTCTGTGCTGGTGCGAGATGATCTCCGATTGTCTTTCCGGTTTTATATAACTTTGCCGTCAAGACCCTGAAGCTAGGAATTTGGCCTTCGCTTCGTTTTCTTTGGTGTGTCCGGATCCTGTTGGAGGAAGGATGCTGTAGTGACATTTCGTCTGCTGTATCGAGACGAATGTCGTTGTGGTGACCACTCCATGTGGGATGATCTTTGTTTGTCTTTCCGGTTTTATATGACTTACTGTCAAGATGTTGAAGCTAGGAATTTGGCCTTCGCTTCGTTTGCTTTGACTGTTTCTGCTGTATCGAGACGAATGCTGAGGTGGAGCTGGGATTTTGCCGTCACTCCGCTTTGTTTCGACCATGAGGTCTTTTGTTGATGTTGCTTCTGCATCCCGTTGGACTGCGAAGGAACGCCGTTGTTGACATTGCGTCTGCTGTAACGAGACGAACGCTGAGGTGGAGCTGGGATTTTGCCATCGCTCCGCTTGATGGTGTAACATCTGTGTCCTGCTGGAATGAGGAGGCATGCCGTTGTTGGTCTCCAGGCTGTAGATGTAGCCATTGAGACCCTGAAGCTCGGGATCTTCCTTTTGCTTTGTCTGTTGACATTATGTCTGGGATATTGCGACAGGTGTCGAGGTTGTCTTTGGGTTGTCTATGAACCGTCGAGATTTGGCTTCGCTTTCTGGCGGAGCTTGTTGGGAAGGTATGGTTCCCTCTTTGTTTGTGCCCCTGGATTGTATATAGGGATCGATGTGATCTCACTTGTAGGGCAAAAGTTTCATTCATTTTCATATTATTATTTTATTTCCGCGATGCTCTATCATTTCAGCTTTTATATCGCGAAGGTCGCGATTGCCCAATCATTTCGGCTATTTTTCGCGGTGCCCAATCATTTCGGCTATTTATTTTATTTTTACTCGCTGTTTTTTTTATTGTGAGTTGCCCAATCATTTCGGCTATTTCGTATGCATACATTTTTACTTGCTGGTTTTGTTTGCAAGTTGCCCCATCATTTCGGCTATTTCGTATGCATTTTTTTTTTGGCTCGCTGATTTTTCTTTTCGCGAGTAGGGGATTTGGGATCTGATACCAATCTTGGCATCAACATCGCTGCGACTGGGATATTGCCAGGAGCGAATCATCATCTGCCATGAAAGGACTTGGAATTTGATACCGGTCTAGGCATCAGCATCGCTGCAACTGGGATATTGCCAGGAGCGAATCATCATCTGCCATGAAAGGACTTGGAATTTGATACCGATTTAGGCATCAGCATCGCTGCAACTGGGATATTGCCAGGAGCGAATCATCATTTGCCTTTGTCGATGCCGAACAAAGGTGGCTTAGTAAACAGGGTTAAGGGTCCTGTCGGCTAAGGCTTTTGACTTCATGAGCCGTAAGGGTCTCACAAAGGTATTTCTTCCTACAAGTCGTGAGGATCTTGTAGGTGTGTTTTCTCCTTAGAGATCGTGAGGATTCCTAAGTGTATGTTCCCCTGTAAGTCGTAAGGATCTTACAAAAGGATTTTCTCCTTATAAGTCGAGAGGACTTACAAGTGTTGTTTGCTGGACAAGCATATCCCTAGTCGCGGATGGGACTTTGTTAGGGAAATATTTATTCGTGCCCGTGGATTGTATACAAGGGTCATTATGAGCCGCTTGTAGGGCAATATCGAAGGTTGTGGGGGCTGCTTAAGAACAGGTTAAGGTTTCTGCAACTTAAGACTTTCAAATCTTATGAGCCGTAAGGGTCCCACAAGAGAGTTCTCCTTACGAGCCGTGAGGATCTCGCAAGTATATTTTCTCCTTCGGAATCGTGGGGATCCCTAAGTGTGTTGTTCCTTTGTGAGTCATAAGGATCTCACGCAGGTGGTTTCTCCTTACAGGGTCGAGAGGACCCTATAAGTGTTTCTTAACGAGGTTGCGCCCTTTCAGGTTTTCACAAACACTCGCCGGTAGCCCTGCTGTTTTTACTCACGGAGCCCTTTCGGGTTTTCATCCGTGCCCATTTTGCTTATGGACATACCGTTTTTTTTTTTAATCTTTTTATTTTTATTTTTTTTTTATTTTTATTATTATTTTTTTTTACGAGGTCGTGCCCTTTCGGGTTTTCACGAACACTCGCCGGTAGCCCTGCTGTTTTTACTCACGGAGCCCTTTTGGGTTTTCCTCCATGCCCGTTTTGCTTATGGACATACCGTTTTTTTTTTCTTCTTCTCTTCTTTTTTTTTTTATTAACGAGGTCGCGCCCTTTCGGGTTTTCACGAACACTCGCCAGTAGTCCTGCTGTTTTTACTCACGGAGCCCTTTCGGGTTTTCATCCGTGCCCATTTTGCTTATGGACATACCGTTTTTTTTTTGGTCAGCCTGAGAATGCTACGGTAGTAGTTCAAAAACATTTCGGTCATTTGCAAGTTTTAGGACATTGCGGTCCATCATTAGTTTAAGGACATCTCGGTCCGTTGTTAGTTTAAGGACGTTTCGGTCCGTTGTCGCCGTATTTGAGACGGATATCTAGTTTATTGACTTTTCGGTCTATGAGTCTTTCTCCATGAATGAACGTGATGCCTCCGGCGTATCCATCTTCTTCGGAGCGTGCGGTTGTGGCGGACTCACCTTCCAGTTCTCAGACAGCGCAAACTTGCCCTGTTGGTATTGGTCTTCAACCCAGTTTTTGAAGACGTAGCAGTCCTCGATCAGGTGACCTACTGTTTGGTGGTAAGGGCAATAGTTAGGATTATTAACATCGCCTGGCCGCAACGGACGTTTTGGAGCCGGCAGATTGATGAGTCTGTTGCACACTGCCAGCTCGAACAGTCCCCTTGTTTTATCTTGCGGAAACGAGTAAGGACGTTTCAACTTTTCTTGGAGGGATTGCCGCTTGTTGCTTTGGCGAGCAACCGGTCTAGGGTCACCTGATTGTTGTTGAGCGCTGGCGACAAGGGCCGTTTTTCCTTTTCCTTTGTTTTTCTTGTTCGGTCCCTTGCTTACGGGGTCTGGATTTTTTCCGAGTAGCATGCGATTGCATGGCTGAACGTTCTCGCAGCTTCTCAATTCCTTTATTTTTGAAATAGATTCCCCGAGAGAAGAGTTGGGGATAGCTTCTTCGTCAGAGTCGCTTCCAAAGGTGATAATTTGTGATCCCTTGAAGTCGGCTATATGACAGTTTGCGGCGGCTCCTTTGCCCTCATATATCGCATTTTTCCGATGTCCACAAGCTTCACACTTTGTCCTGTCGAAGTGTTGCTTTTGAGCGACATACCCTTGCCACCAACAGTTAAAGGACTCGCAGTCTTCGGTAGGATGTATGATCTTCTGATGATATAAACAGAAGTTAGGGTGCATCTCTACCTCAGAGAAAGAATTTTCTTCAGAGGGCGGTAGCTTCATTCCTACTGATAGAGCTTTGGCGAACCGTTTCCTCGTCTTGAATTTGTTTTTACCCGCAGTGTATGGCTTTTGATTTGACGGGAATACCTTGGTTCTTTCTAGTATGGCCATTTCACGTTCTTGATTGGCTTTTGCTTTCAGACGAATTTCACTTAGGAAGACATCGATCAACTCGTCTGATGGCTGTAGAATCTCCGGCTCAGGATTCGCCATTGGTTTCTCAGCGCAAGGAGCCTCTTTATCATCCGTCAGTGAATGAGAAATCATATGACAAGTCGCTGCGTAGTCTTCGGATTCATCCGATGAGTTTTCTCCATTGTTTTCATCCTTGACTAAAGAACAAGCTGCCCCCGGCGTGTCCATTTTCTTTGGAGAGTGCGGCTGTGGTGGGTTTACCTTCCAGTTTTCAGACAGCGCGAACTTGCCTTGCAGGTATTGATCCTCGATCCATCCCTTAAAGACGAAACAATCCTCAATCGGGTGACTTACCGTTTGGTGGTAAGGGCAATAATTGGGATTATTAAGATCGCCTGGCTGCGACAGACGCTTTGGACTCGGCAGATTGATAAGTCTGTTGCGCACTGCCAGCTCAAACAGTCTTCTCGTTTTATTCTGCGGAAACGAGTAAGGACGTCCCAGCCTCTCTTCGAGGGATGGGCGTGGACGCACGTTGTTTTGGCGAACGACCGGCTTTGAGTTGTTCGACCGTTGTTGAGTATTGGCCACGAAGGTTGCCTTCCCTTTTCCTTTCTCATCTCGGGAATCTGATTTTGAAGGAGACGGTCTATGGCCCATCTGGTCCATTTGGCCTAATTTGTCAATCAAGGCCTGGAAGGTGGTCGGCCTGAAGAACATCATGAATTGTGAGATGGTCGCCTGCGGATCGAGAGTGCCCATAAACATGCCTACCGCAGGTGCCTCTTCTATGCGTTGTTCGCATTTCGACCATAGGTTCCGCCATCGTGTTGCGTATTGAACCCACGTTTCGCTTGGCCTTATCCTGGCATTTATTAGTGCTGTTATCGGGGTGCGTTCACTAGCACTCGCGAATCTTTGTGTAAACAGCAGTTCCATCTCTGCAAATGTTTTGACAGAGTCGTTAGGTAGCTCCGAATACCATTCAAAGGCTGTTTCTGCTAAGCTGCCGACGAATTGACGTAGCAACAATTTGTCATCGCCTCCAGTATTGCCGCATAAGGCCCTGAATTGAGCGACATGCTGATGCGGATTCCCTGTCCCTTTATATACGTGGAATTTAGGGATCGTATATCCTGGCGGGTAACTGATTTGGTCATACCAGCCCGGATACGGTCGTCCAGTTCTAACAATTTGCCCAGCCGCTTCATTCGCCTGATGAATCCGGATCTGCTGAGCTATATATTCGTCTAGGTCAACTTTGGAGATTGCCTCCTCCTTGGCTGTTGACAGAGCCGGCGGAGGATTTGACGTTTCTCCCCTGTCGTCTTCAAGGACGATCGGAGGATCTTCAGCAGGAGGGTCCGGCTGTAACATCATCCCTACCATATCTTGGAAGAGGAGCGCCATTTATTTTATGTTAGCCGCTTGCTCTGCAGCTTCTTTGTCCCTCTTTTCGAGGACTCTGCGTAAAAAGTCAGCGTCGGTTTCTTGTTCTTGACGCTCATCCGAAGACGTTTCAGAGCTTTCTTTTGGCTCAGTGAGTGCAGCCATTGTAGTCATCATTTCCTGAAGCTTTTGTTGTTGCTCCTGGGCTTTCGTCACGGATCGGGTGAGCGGTCGGTGGCCCGTAGAAGTGCGGCTTTCATCCTTTCCAGAAGTCATATAAACAGTGTGCACCACCATGCCCCCAGACTTGGGGCGTTTGTGTTCAGCGCTTTTATGCTTCGCCATGTTCACAGGGGCTTTTTGTGGCCTCCTTTTTTGAGTGATTAGAGTTAAGGGAGCCGTTGTAGTGGGCACCCAAGTAGCTTTTGCTTTTTGTGGTTTGACAGAGTAATCCTTCCCCTGCCGAACCTTCATCTTTTTCTGTCGTCGGAGGCAGTCTTGATCGATCACCGACTCTTGGACCTGTCGCCAGACTTTGTAAATTTTAGAGGACAGCCGTTGAGGGGGCTGCTCTAGCTTCTTCTCTGGAGTATTCTCCACAGGTGAAGGAGTTCGTTTCAACATCGCAGTAGGAGAGTTTCTGCGCACCTTGTTGAGCAGTTCAAAGCTGTTCTTGGTTGGAACAGCAGTATCGATCCCAACCATTAGAGTTGGACGAGTAAGTCCAGAGGGGGAGTTGCCCCCAGCATTCCTAACTCGGCGCCAGTAGCGCCGTCGAGCATGTCGTGCTGATGGAATTGTTTCAGATATAGGGGTGACCTCCTCATGCCCCCTGTGTTGGTCAGAATGTGCTGGTACCAGCCTTTTAAAGATCGACGTCCGTTGAACGGGGACGGCCAACCTGTCAGAAGCGGGCTTCTGAACATGGGAAGCAACCTTGGTGACTTCGCCAAGAACGGGAGCTGGGATAGCTATCCGCTTCGGGATAACGCCTTCTGGTATGGCAGGCTTCTTCATGGGCCCGATGGAGCTCTGGTCTAATCCATTAAAACCTGAAGCAGTGGAGTTGGGCGACCTATTGAGAGGGGTCGCGGCAGTGGTAAGTCGATCGAAAACCGACTTCTTTGGAGCTTCTTGCAATGTCATTGGGGCGTTGAAGCTCATTGGTGGGAGCATGGTCCCAAAAAATAGTCTAGTGGTGGCTTGAGCCACCTGCTCCACCGGCATTTTGAAAAGGGAGGCCGCTTGGGGCCCATAAGTCACTCCTCCAGTAATGACGGATCGAGAGTTATCGCTGCGGGCGGTGCAGTTCGAAGCCATCGATTTTCTGTTTTCTGCATAGAGCAAGACACCAAATCTTAGTACCTTGAATCCACAGGCAATCACAGCAAACCACGATTTGTTCGCGAACACGACACACGAAGTGTGGAGTGGAAAGAGGAAGAGGTCCCACCGGGCGTGCCAGAATCTGTTCCCCTCCGAACGGCGGCCGGGACGTTAGGACGTCCGTGCCTGAGGTTCAGGGCAGATGCTATTTGGTTTTATCCGTCTACCTCTCCGAAGATGCCAAGTTGATTTATGGCACCGTGGATCGGAGGTTTAGACGGATGCGGCCGATGTAGCAGACTTCGTCAGATTCCCCCTCAGGGTGAGGGGTTTTTGATTGTGGGGACGCTCTTCCCTGCAGGCGCAAGCCCCTGCAGTTAATTACGCTACCGCATCGCGGTAACAACTTTCTCCTTCTCCAGAATTTCACTTCGTGTCGTGTGTGTTTGTTTTGTTTGTAGTTGCCCGTGGATTGTATACGGAGACTGAGTAATGCCGTCGCCCGTAGGACGTGGATTAGTCCAAATCCGCATTTACTTAGATTTGGGTTTGGTGTTTTTAGTTTAAGGATGCATTAGTCGCGTTGCGGCTAAGATCGACTTAAACGTTCGTCAAGGATACGTTAGTCCTATTTTGGACTAAGATCGACTTGACGTAGTGATTGGTTTAATATCTGGCCATCGGGACTCGTCACCTCTCTGACGTCGTTAAGGGATTACAACGACAGGCGTCAGAGGAGTTCAGAGATGTACCCTTGAACCAAAGTTGATTTGGAGTTTTATCGTTTATTTAAATATCTAAGGACACATTAACCGTATTTGGGGCTAAGATCAACTTAGACGGGACCGTTTAGATCCGACAAAAGAGCGTTTGGGCCCTATTGTGCCAGTTTAGGGACGTGGTGGTCCGATATTAGTTTAGGGACGTTTCGGTCCAATATTAGTTTAAGGACGTCTCGGTCCAATATTAGTTTAGGGACGTTTCGGTCCGATGTTAGTTTAAGGACGTCTCGGTCCACGAGTTTAAGGACTCCGCAGTCCATGTGGGTGTGTGGTCGTTGGGACCCGTCACCTCTTTGACGTCGTTGAGGAATTACAACGATAGATGTCAAAGGAGTTCGGAGATGTACCCTCGAACCGGACATAAATTGATTTAGGAGAGACATTTTGCTCAGTCAATTTAATTTAAGGACTTATGGCCACGATTGGGCTAAGTCGATTGCTTTTACATTTCTTTTGCTTTTATTTGGGCTTTGCCCAAAAGGGATGCAGAGCATCAATTTTATTTGGGCCCAACCCTTTTATTGCTTTGCAATTTATTTTGACCTGCTAGGTCTTTTTGATTTGGGCCTAGCCCTTCAAATAATGTATTGCACTTGTGCAAAGCACCAAGAATCTTTTAGATTCAGGAAAAGAAGTGCAGAGCACTTTTTAATTTCTTGATCTAAATTTAGATCAAAGAAAAGAAAAGAAAGAAATCTTTTCTTTCTTTCTGTTTCAGAGAACCAGAGGTTCATAGCAAGTGCAATGCACTATTTTTATTATTTTTATTTATTTATTTATCTGAGAACCAGAGGTTCATAGCAAGTGCAAGGCACTATTTTTATTATTTTTATTTATTTATTTATCTATTGAAGATCACTGATCTTGTTTTCTAGATCAATGATCTATTCTTCAAGAGGATCTTCTCTTATCTCAAAGGTTTTTACCTTCTTTTTGTGTTCTCTAGAAATTCTCAAGGGTTCTCTTCTCTTTTTTTTTATCCAATTGTCTATATCTTTGAAATGGGGTCTGGGGTCCTTTTTATAGTGCTCAAAGATCAGTTAAATTTGTTAAAAAGATCTTTTCTGAATGATTCGGGGAATTTTCCCCACCGTTGGATCTTTGATCCAAAGGCCCCTGTTTTACAGAAAAAATCTTCTTGTTTTAACAAGAACAGAAAAGATTTCCTTAAATTTTCACTCTGTTGTTGCGCAACTCACCAGCGCGTGACACGTGTCGCGCAGTAAGGCGCTTGCGCAACAGCGATTGCGCAACTGCGCAGACACGTGTCGCGCAGCCGTGCGCTTGCGCCGTTGTGATTGCGCAACTGCGCAGACACGTGTCGCGCTGCCGTGCGCTTGCGCAGTTGCGCAGACACGTGTCGCGCTACGGTGCGCTTGCGCAGTTAAGTGTTACTTTTTTTTATTTTTATTTTTATTTTTTTATTTTTTAAAGAGCCTTGCTCTGATTGGACGTACCGCCTTGGGCGTTGCGCTGTCGTCTGCGCCTGACACGTGGCGCATTGCGCACAGTGCAAAGAATCTGAAGCGTTGCTTCATTTATTAAAGTTTAAATTTTCAAAGCAAAGCTTTGCTCTGATTGGGGGAAACAGTTCATATGTCTCATGAGTTGAGAATCAAGAACCATAGATAAAATCTCATACAAACTCTTCTCTACTCATTCTAGTTCACAAGGTTTAGCAAACCAAGTGAACTAGTTTCTTCAAAGAACGAAGAAGGAGCTAAAGGTTGGAGCTTTCAGGTGGATCTATCTTTGGTGTAAGGAGACGACGGGAAGAAGCCGATCCGGACCACCATTGGAGTTTGAAGACGAAGGAGTTCAAGACAAGCAAGGTATAACCCCCTAACCGAGTAGTTAGCAACTCGTAGTTAGGTTGTTAGTTAGATGTTTAACCAAGATCCGGGTTATAAGTCCATGTTACCACCTCTATAAAAATCGTTTTTTTATCAAATTCCGCATGCCCCAAAGTACCGGGAGAGGTAGCATGGACTTACAGTGGTATCAGAGCCTAGTTAAACTCTATCTAACATGTTAGCAAGTAACTAGAAGATCGATAAAAGAAAAAGTCACGAAAACGAACCCGAGAATTTCAAGTTTCTGTCGATTTTTATTCTGTTCAAAAGTTGATTATTTTCATCTCTAAAATCGGCTCAGGCTTTTATTAGAATAACCACCAAATTTGGTCCAACGATCGAGTCAAAGCGCCGCGGAAACGCGGCGGGAGCACGCTCCCGCCGCGGTTCCGCGGCCGAGTTGACTCGGCCGAGGTCCATCTTTGGTGCAGTGTGATTCTGGGGTTGTTTTGGGATTTTTGGAATATGTATTTCCTGCCCAGATTTTCCAGAACGAAAATTTTGTTTTTGGGGTCCCGAAAATCCGTATTTTTGATCGAACTTCTAAAAGACTTAAGCTAACGGGTTTTTCTGTAATGTGATATTTGTATTGAACGCCTGCTAATCGCTATATGTCGATTAGTGGGGGTTATACAAATCTGTGATCTGTAATGTTGCTGGAATGTGTATATGAATATGTTGGATTGTCGCGGGTGAATAGCCGGGGGTTGTGAGACGAGAGTTTTCTTTTCTTTCAATTCATGTAAATTTGTAAATTGATATAATAATTATTTGTATGGCCGCACAACCGGGTCGGGGTTGTAGCCGTCATTGTATAATTTCTTTTTACTGTTTTTGCTCCTAGGATAGACCCATGGAGGGGGTGCACAAACTACCGGGTATGCCGATGTGCCGAGTGGCCTACTCATGGAGATGAGGGAGGTTGCTTCGCTTCGGGTACTTGGCGGGTAGTTTGCCGCACCCGTAGGGGTCTTGGGTGGGGTATTGGCTATTCACCGCGACCGTGTAATCTGTTTTTCGTTACAGGCTCGTGCGAATTACAGATTCCTAGTATATCCAATGTATTCATCTGTGATCTGAAATGGCTATCATTGCAATATATCTATATATGATATTATTTAGGCGTTGCTTATGTTTTACAGCCGCGCTAGCCCAGCCTCCGCTCTGTCGTTAGTTAAGTAACCTAACGGGTAATGACGGGGCCCAGTGGCGAATGCGAATGGCATAAGCGTACGTCATATTTTGGTTGTTTTCTGCAATGGTAGGATTAAATGATGGGATGCATTAAAAGAACTAATGCAAGAATATCACGCATTAAAAGAACTAATGCAAGATAATAAACCAAGTTAAAGTTGTTGGAACACTTTCGAAAAACCACTCGGTTCTTTTCAAAACCAACTTTTAAATGCGGAGCTTGAGCCACTCCTTTTAAAAGCTATCTCGTTCCATCGACTATATCAAGTTCACTACGTTCACGGTTTAGCCAAAACCATTCGTAGCCCTCCGTCGTTTCACATGAATAGTCAATAGTATTCAAGCTATGTATGTTGGCCAAAGTCAAGGCATAGTGATTGGTAGCTATTGGGTGTTCATGTGTAGCATAGATAGATGCGTTGGTTTGGGACAGTCGTACTGCCATTTTGGCCAAAGTCAAGGGTAGGTATGGATGGATCCAAATTAACCTGGATAATGACGGGTAGAACTTGACATGTGACTTATGATATTTTGGCCAAAGTCAAGGTCATAAGAGCATGGGGCAAAAATCCACATCGGGAGTTTCATAAGTACTGAAACTTGCTAGATTTGCATACCATTTGGAGTGTGATGATTCTGGTAGGATTCCTTCAGTTTCGTCACGCGATGATATTTGGATCCCGATCCTACTGTGAGTATATGCTACTCCTCGGGAAATTTCTCACTTAACGATCAATGCTATAAACCAAGTAGGTGTCTAGAAAGGTGTTAGCGGGGCTACGCCCCCAGGGAAAAGAGGTTATTTAATTAAGGAACTTCGCGAAAGCGTTGGAAAACCTCCCTCGAAGTACCGACACTGGCCTGGCTGAACGGTTAAGCAAGTATTGTACGGTGAGATTGATCCTGACTAATTCTTCCTTTATGGTTTGAGGAGGGATTCGAGAAACAGTGGGAGCCATCCTGTTTAGACAAACTAAAAACCACTCTAAACTTGCAAGAGCATCATGCTGAGTGTTTCTTCTTCTCTCTCCTAATTGCAGCGACCAATCGACATGACTGGACTTAAGTTACTTCTAGATAAAAACATACTGACAGGGCCAAACTACAAAGATTGGCTCAGGAATGTCAAAATGGCAATCACTTACGACAAGCTGGGGTATCTTCTTACCACCAAAGCTCCCCCTGTCCCTGGTCCCACTTCCAGCATCGCGGATAAGGAAATCCGTAAGACTTAGGAGATTGATAGCGCGAAGGCCAAGTGCCTCGTGCTTGCCTCTATGGACAATGAACATCAGAGGAGGCACGAGAATATGGACTTGGAATCCATATTTCTTCATACAAAAGAACTGTATGGAGAGCAATCTCGTATCGCAAGATACGAAGCGTCGAAAAAGTTATTTTCGGTAAGGATGGCCGTCGGATCATCAGTAGCAGAGCACGTGCTAAAGATGATCGGCTACATTGAGGAGCTCGCGGACCTAGGGACCACATTGGAGAGTGAGCTCTATACGGACATAGTTCTCCAGTCCCTTCCTTCCACTTACGCCCAGTTTATACTGAACTTCAACTTGCAAGAAAAAGAAGTTGAACTTTCAGAGCTCCTCAACATGCTGAGGAGCACAGAAGGCACCCTACAGAAAGGTAGGGAAACATCCACTTTGTTTGTAGGAGGATCATCTTCTTCTAGGTCCAAGGCGAAAGCCAAGGGAAAGAAGAAGAAAGCCCCCGCCAAACCAAGGGGCGGTGTTAGTAAAGTGGATACGAAGGGAAAAGCTAAAGCAACAAAGAAAGCGGGGAAGCTTGTGGATAAGGAAGAATGCTTCTATTGTCATAAGAAAGGACACTGGAAGAATGATTGCAGGGCTTGGAAAGCCAGAACACAGGAATTGAAGCAGGTTGCAGCTTCAGCTTCAGGTGTGTATGTTATTGAAAACAGTCTTTCAATAAACTCTACTTCCTGGGTATTGGATACCGGATCAGGATCTCATATCTGTAATTCTTTGCAGGCGTTGAGAAACCGTAGGGTTTTGAAGGCAGGTGACATGACCCTCAGAGTTGCGAACGGAGCTAGCATGGATGCTAAAGCCGTGGGGGACTATCACCTGGGAATGTCAGATGGACATGTTTTGGTTTTGCGTAATTGCTTTTTTGTACCCAACGCAACTTGTAATATCATTTCCGTATCTTTAGTTTCTAAAGAAGGTTATGAATTTGCGTTTGTAAGCAATGTTGTAAACATTCACCTTAATCAAGTTCTGATTGGGTCAGGTACATTGAGTAATGGTATATACGTATTGAACCAACCACAGATTTTCAATATCCAGAATACACACAAAAGAAAGTCTCCGGAAATAAATCAGACTTTCTTATGGCATTGTAGACTGGGTCACATCAATGAGAGAAGGTTGACTAAGTTACATACAGAAGGATATTTGAATCCGTTCGAATATCAATCGTATGCCACTTGTCAATCCTGTCTCAAAGGAAAGATGACAAAGACTCCGTTTACTGGACACGGAGTAAGAGCGAGCGAGCTCTTGGGACTCGTACACAGCGACGTGTGCGGTCCAATGTCTACACATGCGCGAAGCGGTTATTCTTACTTCATTACTTTTACGGATGGCTTTTCAAGGTACGGTTATGTCTTCTTAATGAAACATAAGTCCGAAGCCTTTGGAAAATTCCAGGAATATAAGAATGAAGTAGAAAAACAAACTGGCAAAAGTATCAAGATTCTAAGATCGGATCGAGGTGGAGAATACTTAAGTGCCGAGTTCCTGGACTATTTAAAAGAGAACGGAATTCTCTCTCAGCTTACTCCTCCATACACTCCGCAACATAACGGTGTATCGGAGAGACGGAACCGAACCCTATTGGATATGGTACGGTCCATGATGAGTAACGCTGAGTTACCGCGATCATTCTGGGGGTATGCGCTAGAATCAGCTGCATACCTTTTGAACCAAGTTCCTACTAAGACTGTGCCTACTACACCATATGAGATGTGGTGTGGGAAGAGACCCCATCTTAATCACATTAAGACATGGGGAAGTCCAGCTTTTGTCAAAAAGCAGCATGCGGACAAGCTCGAGGCACGCTCAGTACCGTGTAAGTTTGTGGGATATCCAAAGAATTCCAAGGGATATTTCTTCTACTGCGAAGAGGAACAAAAAGTCCTTGTTTCTCGTCATGCCCACTTTCTAGAACACCAGTTTTTAGAAAAGGAAATTAGTGGGAGCGCAGTAGAACTGGAAGAAATTCCAGAACCGCGGACTATTACTGAAAGTTTAGTGGAACCAGAGGGTTCGAAAGAACAGGACATTCCTACGCCGCTCCGCAGGAGTAGTAGGCAGACTCATCCGCCCGAGAGATACTACGGTTTTCTCATAGACGGGGATAGAGAGGATTGCATCATAGATTATGATGAGCCTACTAGTTTCCAGCAGGCCGTTCAGAGCGTTGACTTAGTGAAATGGCTGGATGCAATGCGGACCGAAATGGAATCCATGTACACCAACAAAGTATGGACGTTGGACATTGCTCCAGACGGGGTAAAACCCGTAGGATGCAAGTGGATCTTCAAAAGGAAGATTGGTGTAGATGGACAGGTTGAGACCTATAAAGCTAGACTTGTAGCAAAGGGTTTTCGTCAAAGACCTGGTTTGGACTATGACGAAACCTTTTCTCCAGTGGCTATGCTGAAATCCATTCGGATCCTTCTTGCCATTGCTGCCTTCCACGATTATGAGATTTGGCAGATGGACGTAAAGACAGCTTTTCTAAATGGAAATTTAGAGGAGTGTGTCTATATGGACCAGCCAGAGGGTTTCATTCAGAGTGGGAGCAGCGGAAAGGTGTGCAAGTTGCTTAAGTCCATCTACGGACTAAAGCAGGCATCGCGGAGTTGGAACATCTGTTTTAATGAGACGGTCAAGGAATTTGGCTTTATCAAAAATCCAGATGAGCCATGCATCTATAGTAGATTTGTAGCGAGAACTGTAGTATTCCTCGTTTTATACGTGGATGACATTCTCTTAATAGGAAATGACATTCCTATGCTACAATCTGTCAAGGGGTTCTTGTCGCACAGGTTCTCCATGAAAGACCTGAGTGATGCCTCATACATCCTGGGGATCCGGATCCATCGTGATAGATCCAAGAGGATATTAGGACTTTCTCAGTCCAGGTACATCGACACCGTACTGAAAAGATTCAGTATGGAAGATTCCAAGCGCGGTAACCTACCGGCTTGTCACGGGATCACCCTCTCTAAAGAGATGTCTCCCAAGACTGATTTGGAGAGGGATCGCATGTCTATTATACCCTACGCTTCTGCGGTAGGCTCTATAATGTATGCGATGTTGTGTACCAGACCGGATGTAGCTTATGCACTGAGTGTGGTAAGCCGGTATCAGTCAAACCCTGGGGAGAAACACTGGATAGCGGTAAAGAACATTCTCAAGTACCTGAGAAGGACTAAGGAGATGTTCTTGGTGTATGGCGGAAAAGACCTCCAGATCGAGGCCTTTGCTGACTCCAGCTTCCAGAGTGACAAGGATGATTCTAAGTCCATGTCGGGTTTTGTCTTTACCCTCAATGGAGGGGCGGTGTGTTAGAAGAGTTCCAAACAGGAAACCGTTGCAGACTCGACGATGGAAGCGGAATACATTGCTGCATCTGATGCCGCAAAAGAAGCTGTCAGGATGAGGAAGTTCTTGAAAGAACTTCAGGTGGTTCCGTCCATTGTTGATCCAATACCTCTGTATTGCGACAACAATGGGGCTATAGCTTTAGCGAAGGAACCCAGGTCCCATCATAGATCGAGGCACATCTTGAGGCGGTATCACCTGATCAGGGAGATCGTGGATCGCCACGAGATCAAGGTTCGGAGAGTCGCTTCAGAAGATAACACTGCAGATCCAATCACCAAGGCCCTGCCCCAGATTCAGTTCGAGCGGCTGATCGAGATGATAGGTCTTCGATACGCCAGTACATGGCCTTAGTGCAAGTGGGAGATTGTTAGTGTATATGCCCTAGAGGCCATTACTGTATCATACTAGTTTGTATATTACTTAATGGATGCTTGGGATATTCACCTTGTATATACAATCTTGCTCAAAATAGTAGTATGCTACTTGGTTTGTTTCTACTTCAATGTGTACATGTGTTTATTTTAGCATATCGCCTATACACATTAGTGGAGCCCTTAGGATCTTTGCTTGATTACCAGCGATGTGATGGCAGTCACACTAGTGGGGCTGGGTAATCTATAAGCACATCCTTATGCAGGTCCCTGGTCACAGGACTATCGAGACAGGGCATCGATACTCCGGAGTAGACTAGCGCATGCGCTTCTCATCCCAGTGTGGGAGACGGTCTGTCCCACAGCCGTCAGTACATCGTACTTGAGATAGTATGCGGGTGCTCGTTAGGTTACGGGTACACTGGACATGACTCGTCGGGAACTGACTAGTTGGTATTATGCCTATCGTCAGTTATCAGTTCCCAGGTGACATGAGTACAGCTTAGTCCGCTGACTTGACACTGTCACTTCGCCTCGAGTGTGTTCCCACTGCACTTTGATTACTACCCTACCACGGCTCAAAGGAGCCGTGCAAACAGGTAGTAGTTGGGTGCAGTCCCGAAGCACTTGGAGGCAGTGACGGTTAGACAGGATTCGTCTCTCCCGGTATTGGGGGTTGACATCGCGCTGTGTGTAGGAGAGCCATTACACGAGTAGTCCCTGGCCAGGGCAAACGAGATATACTGGTAAGCTTCCAGTGTTATCTCAGGGTGTTTTGGGCTTCACTCCGACACGACTTGTACCGCTATTGGGGGACTGACGTTTACCGCCCCCTAGGCCCGCCATGCGATGTATCAGACGAAAAGACCGGACTGTACGGAGAATGTCACATTCAGGCTCAGTAGGAGTTCAGATGGGTTTCGCCTCGTCGGTCTTCTTGTCGGCACTACCTGGGGACCGTTACGCACAGCTAGTGCCGCTTGCGGTCTGGTGTTAAACCCACTGCCAGCGTAGTGTCGAGTCTTTAGAGTCCCACACAGAAAGCTTTTCGCCTTTAGGCAAAAGAGTAGAGGTCGCATGGTTTTGCGACAGGTCGCATGGTTTTGCGACAGGTCGCATGGTTTTGCGACAGGGTTCGGTCACATCCGTGCACTTGTGCACGTACAGTGTCCGGACAGTTTGCACTAGCGGGCTTTGGTTTAAGCCAGATCCTAGTGTACGTATTGGGATTGGATTTATCCAGTTTGCATTCGTGTTCCTCGAAACGCGGATGCGGGTGTGTATGCGTAGTCGACGGGGAGACAGAGGCAGCGGATTCTCATTAGGGTTGTTGACAGTTGACCGTTGACTATTGACTTTTTGCTCAACCCTAATGAGAATATGATATATGATTAACAATTATATTAATTAAGTATTATGGTGACATGGTTGTTGACTTGTTGACTTTTTGTTGACTTGTTGACTTTGTTGACCGGTTGACTAGGCTTGACTAGTTGACCATCATGATAACCATAGCCATCATTTCATGGCAAAGACTTTTGCTTGCTTGCTCATTTATGCAAAATGAGTGCATGAAATGATATGGTTATGGTTGCTTCAACCATCACATAACACTTGATTGATATGATTTGTTATCATTGTTTTGGATTATGAGAGGGTGAAAGACAAAAGAAAGGCTCATTCTCACTTGACCATTCTCTCTCTTGTTCTTGAGCTCTCTTGCTCTTGCTTTCACCCTCCTCCTCTTGCTCCCTCTCTTGACTCTATGGTTCATATGTCTCATGAGTTGAGAATCAAGAACCATAGATAAAATCCCATACAAACTCTTCTCTACTCATTCTAGTTCACAAGGTTTAGCAAACCAAGTGAACTAGTTTCTTCAAAGAACGAAGAAGGAGCCAAAGGTAGGAGCTTTCAGGTGGATCTATCTTCGGCATAAGGAGACGACGGGAAGAAGCCGATCCGGACCACCATTGGGGTTTGAAGACGAAGGAGTTCAAGACAAGCAAGGTATAACCCCCTAACCGAGTAGTTAGCAACTCGTAGTTAGGTTGTTAGTTAGATGTTTAACCAAGATCCGGGTTATAAGTCCATGTTACCACCTCTATAAAAATCGTTTTTTATCAAATTCCGCATGCCCGAAAGTACCGGGAGAGGTAGCATGGACTTACAGTCGTCTCCCTCATCATTGTTGTTATCTTCATTCTCAAGGATGTGACTGAGGAACTCTTGAAGCATGACTGGGGTTCGCGCCCTCTGGTTGTATTCTTTCAGCGCGTCAATATGCTTTTGCAGATCCGTGCGGTTGTCGTTAGACAGAGCGGGCTTTTTGGTCTTCTTCTTTTTCTTCGAAGACTTTGACAGCTGGGCCCGAATGTTTTGTCCACCATCACTATTAACTCCCAATATTGGGCGTGGTTTCAGCATCCCTTCGATGGTTTCCGGCTCTAGCGGGCTTTTCTACCTGATCGCCGGGCATGTTTGAAAATCTTTCAGCATTCTTTTAGTTTTTGCCGAAAGAACAACTTCCCATAGAGCTTCTTCTATGAATGAGCACGATGCCCCCGGCATGTCTATATTTTTTGGAGCATGTGGTTGTGGCGGGTTCACCTTCCAATTTTCAGACAATGCGAATTTGCCTTGCTGGTATTGGTCTTCAACCCAATATTTGAAGACGTAGAAATCTTCGAGTGGATGGACGAATACTCGATGGTAGGGGCAGTAATTGGGATCGTTGACGTCGTTCGGTTGTGGTGGGTGTCTCGACTCCGGTAGAGTAATGAGCCCATTGCGCACTGCCAGTTCAAACAGTTTCCTTGTTTTATCCTGGGGAAATAAGTAAGGACGTCTCAACTTCTCATCGAGGGACTGCCGCTTGTTGCTTTGGCGAACAACCCGTCTGGGGCCACTCGGTTGTTGTCGAGCGTTGGCAACGAAGGTTGCTTTCCCTTTGCCCTTTTCATTCCAAGGCTCCGTCTTTGAAGAGGAAGGCCTATGGCCCATCTGGTCCATTTGAGCCAGCTTGTCAATCAAGGCCTGGAAGGTGGTCGGCTTGAAAAACGTCATGAATTGGGATATGGTCGCCTATGGATCGAGGGTTCCCACGAACATGCTTACTGCAGGCGCCTCTTCGATGCGTTGTTCGCACTTCGACCATAGATTCCACCACCGTATCGCTTACTGAACCCATGTTTCACCTGGCTTCACCCTGGCGTTGATCAATGCCGTGATTGGGGTGCGCTCACTGGCACTCGCGAATCGTTGGGTGAATAGTAGCTCCATCTCTGCAAACGTCTTAACGGAATCGTTCGAGAGTTCAGAATACCATTCGAAGGCTGTTTCCGCTAAGCTGCCGACGAATTGGCGAAGCAGAAGTTTATCATCACCTCCAGTATTGCCGCAAAGAGCCCTGAACTGAGCGACATGCTGATAGGGATTGCCTGTCCCCTTGTACACATGGAATTTGGGGATAGTGTATCCCGGCGGGTACTTTATTTGGTCATACCAGCCTGGATACGGTCACCCAGTTTTAACAACTTGGCCAGCCGCTTCATTTGCCTGGTGAGCTCGTATTTGCTGAGCAATATAGTCATCCAGAGCGGCCTTAGAAATAGTTTCCTCTTTGGCTGCTGAAAGAGCCGGAGGAGGATTCGACGTCTCCCCTCTGTCGTCTTCGAGGATAATCGGAGGATCTTCAGCTGGAGGATCCGGCTGTATCATCATCCCGACCATGTCTTGGAAGAGAAGAGCCATTCGTTTTATATTGGCCGCTTGTTCCGCGACCTCTTTGTCCTTCTTTTCGAGGATTCTACGGAGGAATTCAGCATCAGTTTCTTGTTCCTAACGTTGCTCCGATGACATTTCTGGGCTTGCTTTCGGTCCAGTAAGTGCGTCCATAGCTGTTAACATCTCTTGGAGCTTTTGTTGTTGTTGCTCCTGAGCCTTAGTCACTGATCGCGTAAGCGGTCGATGACCTGTGGAGATACGGCTATCCTCTTTTCCGGATGCCATATAGACGGTATGCACCACCTTGCCCCCAGACTTAGGGCGTTTAGGCTCAGTGCCCTTGCGGTTCGCCATGGTCACAGGGGCTTTCTCTGGCCTCCTTCTCTTGTGAGTAGTTGAAGTCGAGGGGGTCGTTGCAGCGGGCACCTAGGCAGCTGTCGCTGTAAGTGCACGGCGGCGCCCCGGCCGTCAATCCGACGGCCAAATGCGGAAGCAAAAAATTTTAATTTTGCAAACTAGCAAACCGGCACCACCGCGCACTAAACACCCGGATTGAACCATTAACTAGTCCTAGCAAAGTACAAGACGGGTTAGAGATATACCGTGTGATCCGAGTCCTCCGGTCTTCTCGTCGTCGTCCTGATCTCCTGCGGAATGTCCGGTCTCCACCTCGTCGCCGGAAGGGCACCACATCGCCTGCATCTTTTACGGGCTCCCGCCTCTATACCGAGGCAACTCGGGCGTGAAGTTGGCTGGCCGACGCGTCCAAGATTTGCTGTAGAATGTAGTGTAGAGGCTATGTCTCATTTGGGGTTTTAGTTGCCATGGAGGATGGAGGAGGAGGTTAGGAAAATTGGTGCTTTCAATTTTCTAGCAAGAAGAATATGAGATGAAGAATAATGCCACATCCAAAATGAAACTCTCTCTCCTTCTCCTCAAATTGTGGCCGGCCTCTCTTCTTGAGGAATGGTGGAGCAAAAAACAAATACAAGAAGGGAGGTGATGGTAGTAAAAGGTGAAGGGGTGACCACATCCAAATATCATGATAACAAAACTCAAATCAATTCCTAATCAACTCTAATCACCATAAATGAAAAAGGTTGATACAAAAGGAATCTCATCATGATGCCACACAATTACAAAGGACCCCCTCCACAAATACCAATTTGCACAATTGCAAATTAGTCCCTTCATCGGAAAAGTCCGGCCGGGAAAGAACAAAGGAAAACCGGCCGGAACGGAATGTAAACTGGCAACTCTAGAAAACTGGTCCCGTAATAAATTACACGAAAACCCCGCTACTGTGCATACACACCCGCATCTGTATTCCGTCCGGATACAAATGTAATGAGACAAAACTACACTGTACTATACTAGGATCCGGCTTAAACCAAAGCCGGCTAGTAAAATCCGTCCGATCCTGATCCGTGCAATACCGCACATATCTGATCGAACCCAGCCATATATCCATACGGCCTCAAGTACTAACCGTCCGATCCTGATCCGTGCAATACCGCACGTATCTGATCGGACCCTGCCATATCTCCATACGGCCTCTACAGCGTTTCGCCCGAAAGCTTGAGTAACTGAAAGTGTGGTGGACTCTAAAGACTCGTCAATACTATGGCTGTGGATTTAACCACTAGCACGTCAGAGGTATAAGCCAATACGTGACGGGCCACCAGCTATTGACCAAAAGGGACGTCGATGAGCGAACTCATCCTGACACCCTACTGAGCCTGTCAGTGACAATATCCGTACAGTTCGGTCCGTTCGTCTATGAGCATCGCATGTCGGGCCTAGGGGGTTGGTAAAAGTCAGACCCCCAAAAGCGGTACAAGTCGTGTCGGAGTGTAGCCCAGAACACCCTGAGATACTACTGGAATACCTACCAGTAAATCTCCTGCCTTGGCCAAGGACTTCGTGTAATGGCTCTCCTAGACACAGCGCGACCTCACCCCCAATACCGGGAAAGATGAACCCCTGAAGATCCGCTCACTGCCTCCATGTGGCTCGGGACTGTACCCAACTAAAACCTGTTTGCACGTCTCCTTTGAGCATCGTAGGATAGTAATCAAAGTACAGTGGGAACTCACACGAGACAAATGACGATCCCCAGATCGATGAACTAACCTGTACACATGTCACCAGGGAACTGCTATCTGACGTCAGGTATAAGACCAACTAGCATGTTCCCGGCGAGTCCTGTCCGGTGTACTCATAACCCAATGAGCACCTGTATACATCTTAGGTGAACCAACTGACACCAGTGGCTTGTGAGACCGGCCACCGCCCCTCGTCGGGGTCTCGACTGTATACACTAGTCTACTCTGGAGAATCGATGCCCTGTCTCGAAACTCCCACGACTAGGGACCATTTAAGGATGTGCTTATAGACTGCCAGCTCTCACGTATATGATCGCCCTCATACTGCTGGCCGTCAAGCAAGAATCCTAGGGGCTCTACCAACATGTAATAGCGACCTGTCAGGTCACCTAAAGCAGTACACGATGATAAAGGTAAACCAGATAGCATACTATCATCTCGAGTAAGACTGTCCTACCGGGATAGGTCCTCCCTCAATCATTACAATCACGTGCCTGTGATCCAATAATTGACTCTGAGGGCACTATCTCCAACAGTCGCCTTTTGTGGCTTGACAGGATGGTCCTTTTCTTGCTGAACTTTTACCTTTTTCTGTCGGCAAGAGTAATCTTGATCAATTACTGAGTCCTGAACCTTTCACCAAACTTTGTAAATTTTGGAAGAAAGCCGCTGAGAGGGTTGTTCCGGCTTCGCCTTCGGTGCATTCTCAACGGGTGAAGGAGATCTCTTTAGCACGGCAGTCGGAGAGTTTTTGCGCACTTTCCTTAGCGGTTCAAAGTTGTTCCCAGTTGGAACAGCAGCATCGATTTCCACTATGGGAGCTGGCGGAGTCGATCCAGAAGGAGAGCTGCCCCCGGCTCATTTTGTATGACGCTGATATTGACGTCGACCATTTCTTACGGCCGGGATTTGATTAGCTTCGGGATTTTGCCGAGCCTGCCCCCTGTTACCTTTGAGATCTTGAATATTCTGCCCCCTGCGTCGACCTTGGTCCTTGGCATGTGCCAGTTGTTTGAGAATTGATTCCGTTGGCAAAGCTGCTGCTTGGAGAGCCAGCCTGTAGAAGACAGACTTCCTCTGAGCTTCCTCCATCGACGTTGAGGTATCGAGGGTGGGAGGTGGGAGTATCGACCCAAAGAGAAGCCCGTTGATTTCTTAAAGAGCCGGATTGCAGAGATTTGACGCTGCAAGTGGCCCGTACTTGACTCCACCAGATATGACAGAGCCTGAGTTGCTAGGGTGGGAGCAAACACCATTCTTCATAGAGACGAAATGCCGGCTTTAGTATCCACTCCCATAAGGGCAAACAAAAACACATATACACCGCGATTATCTGATCGCGGGAAAAACACGACACACGAAGTGTGGAGTGGAAGAGGAAAAGGTCCCACCGGGCGTGCCAGAATCTGTTCTCCGCCGAAAACGGGGACGAGACCGCGTAGGTCCGTCTTGCCTGAATTCGGGGCAGATGCTAATTGGTGCTATCCGTCCACCTCTCCAAAGATGCCAAGTTGATTTATGACACCATGTATCGAAGGTTTAAACGGATGCGGCCGATGTATCAGACTTCGTCAGATTCCCCCTCATTTGAGAGGTTTTTGATTGTGGGGATGCTCTTCCCTGCAGGCGCAAGCCCCTGCAGTTAATTACGCTACCGCATCGCGGTAACCACTTTCTCCTTCTCCAGATGGTTACTTCGTGTCGTGTGTGTTTGTTTTGTTTTTGGTTGCCCGTGGATTGTATACGGAGACTAATTTATGTTGTCGCCCGTAGGGCGTGGATTAGTCCAAATCCGTATCTTCTTAGATTTGGGTTTGGGGTTGGATTTAAGGATATGTTAATCTCATTTGAGACTAAGATCAACTTAAACGTTTGTTAAGGATACGTTAGTCTAATTTTAGACTAAGATCAACTTAACAGTTTGTTAAGAACACGTTTGTCTAATTTTAAACTAAGATCAACTTAACCATTTGTTAAGGATACGTTAGTCTAATTTTAGACTAAGATCTACTTAACGGGATCATTTAGATCCAACAAAAGAGCATTTGGGCTCTATTGTTCTAGTTTAGGGACTTTGCGGTCAATTGTCAGTTTAAGGACATGGTGGTCCAAAGTTAGTTTAAAGACATCGCGGTCGAGGTTAAGGACATCATAGTCCATGAGTTTAAAAACATCACAGTCAAGGTTAAGGACATCATAGTCCATGAGTGTAAAGACCTCACAGTCAAGGTTAAGAACATCATAGTCCATGGGTTTAAAAGAACCCCACAGTCCGAGGTTAAGGACATCATAGTCCATGGGTTTAAAGGGACCCCACAGTCCGAGGTTAAGGACATCATAGTCCATGAGTTTAAGGACCCTACAGTCCATGGAATGATTGGTTATCGGGACCCGTCACCTCTCTGAAGACGTTGAAGGATTACAACGACAAATATCAAAGGAGTGAAGAGATGTACCCTTGAACCAAAATTGATTGGGGATCTATAGTCTAATTTGGAACTAAGATCAATTAATTAGATTATGAGCACATTGGCTCAGTTAAATCTGAATTGAGGACTTATGGCCAACTTGGGCTAAGTCCAATTACATTTGAAGTGTTGGCCCTTTGTTGGCCTGTTGAGAATTTGTCTGGGTTCAGCCCCCCCATTATTTAGCAATGCTAAACAGGGGTTTGGAGGCTCTGACAACATTTTGTCTTTTATTGGGCATTGACCATTCATCATGGCTCTGGAGTTTTCTTTGAATGTCATATGAAATGATCAAGTTTGAAAGAATGTAGTCGGGGTTTAATCAAAGGGGAGTCTTGACTCAGAAAGACTTAGCCAATTTGGGCTAAGACCGGTTTGAGTAAGTGTTAAACACTAACATATATTTGGCGATCACGTGTTCTCACGTGATGCGCTTTAAAACAGTGTTAAACACTGGGGACAAAATGCTCAAAATAGTGTTAAACACTAAAAGTGGGGTGGTCACGTGGGGTCACGTGAGGCGCCTGAGAATTGGGCCAGACCTCCTTTGTTTTGTTCTCAGAATATCCAAATGTGTCAAACACTTAAGTCTTCATGGCCATCACGTGTGGGCGCGTGATCGATATCCATGTATTGATTATTAAAGTGCTTATTAAGGGGTCACGTGGGGACACGTGAGGGCGCCCAAAATTGATTCTGCCTTTGGCTTTGTTCCCTTTATTTTGAGGGTCACGTGGGAGCACGTGAGGCATTGCCTCCAAGTTTTTTCTTTCTCATTTTAAGGGATCTGTTTTAGGGGTCACGTGGGAGCACGTGACCTAGTTTTGTTCTTCATTTTCTGCTCATTGAGAATGGGGGTCACGTGTTACCACGTGACCAAGTTCTTTACGTGCATTGAGAGCTTTCAAGTCTCTTTGTTTTAAGAATTAAATTCTCTGTAGGGTTAAACCCTAATTCTATTCTAGAAGAATTAAATTCCTGTATATGCGGAAGAATTAAATTCTTATATAGGGTTAAACCCTAGTTCTGTTTTAGAGGAATTAAATTCCTATGAATTTGGGAGAATTAAATTCTCATATAGGGTTAAACCCTAGTTTCATTTGGAGGAATTGAATTACTATGAATCTGGGAGAATTAATTTCTCATATAGGGTTAAACTCTAGTTCTGTTTTGGAGGAATTAAATTCCTATGAATTTGGGAGAATTAAATTCTCATATAGGGTTAAACCCTAGTTCTGTTTTGGAGGAATTAAATTCCTATGAATTTTGGGGAATTAAATTCTCTAAACTCAATTCTCCCTCTAAATTTTGGATCTGCATGGCAGAATCTCAACCCGATGAGAATTAAATTCTCAACCTATGGGGAGATTTGCTTCTGCAGATTTTCAACCAGAGGGAGAACTAAGTTCTTTTTCACAAGAGTTAAACTCTTAAATTGAGAATTAAATTCTCTTTGTTTTATGGAACTTAGATCTCTTTCCCCTTTCTCAATTAGGGTTTCTTTTCTTTAAAGGGATCATTTTTCTCTCTCTTGAGAATTAAATTCTCCTCTCTTTTTTCTCTCTGTTGTTGTTATCTCCCAAAAAAGTATCTCCTCTCTTCTCTTCTTGGCTCCTATTTATAGGTGAAAGAAAAGAATCAATTTGTTTTTTCAATCTTTCATTGAAAGATTTTAATTGATTTTGTAAACAACATTATCTTTTAGATCACTCAGTGAATTTTATTCACCATTGGATTTTTAATCCAAAAGATTTTTTATCTGTTATTCAAATTTCAGGGAAATCTTTCCTTGTATAGAATCTTTCCATAAATTGGTGATTTTTAATCACCATTAGATTTTTTAATCCAACGGTGCTCCATTTTATAGAGCACCATCTTTTTTGTTTGGAAACATTTAAAGAAATATTTTCTCAGTTAGGGTTTTTGATTCCCTCTTAATTAGAATTTAATTCTATTAATTCATAGATCTTTAGGAACCCATCACGTGTTGGCACGTGACCCCCTGATTAAGCATTTGACTAGAATTTAATTCTGTTGTTTTAAAGAACTCAGGAATTATCACGTGTCAGCACGTGGCTCTTGGTCACGTGTTGGCACGTGATGCCCCATTGGGGTTTTTCCTTGTTATTTTATTATACCTTTAATTCTTTTCAGTGGGTTTAAAGGCCCATCACGTGTTGGCATGTGACCCCACCGATTAATTATTTCCAATTATTTATTTTATTCAGTGCCTACAGGCTTTGCCTGTAAATTGTCACGTGTCTGCACGTGATACCCGGTCACGTGTGGGCACGTGATGCCCGGTCACGTATGGGCACGTGATGCCTCATAACTTTTGATCCCAGAAGAATTATGAGGTCCATAATATATCAAATCGAAGGCTTTTTCGAGACGCCTTCGATAACATCAGAATTTAGCTATTTCTTATTCTGGAATCTATCAAAATGCAGCCCGGAAAATACTGGTTCGCATTTTCTTCCTTAGATTACACGTGCATAGCATATTTGCTCATAACTTTTGATCCCAGATGAATTATGAAGCCCATAATATATCAAATTGAAGGCCTTTTCGAGATGCATTCGATACCATCAGAATTTAGCTGTTTATCATTCAAGAGTCTATCAAAATACAGCCCGAAAAATACTGGTTCGCATTTCCTTAAACGTATTGCTGCCATTTGATACCTTGGGCTCTTTTGCGCAGAATTTTTTTTTTTTGGCGGGAACAACCTCTCCGGAAAATGCCGCCCCTACAGAATCAAATGAAGAAAGGGACCCCGTTTGTTTAGGATCGTAAATGCCAAAGCGCACTGGACGAAATCAAGCAATATCTACAGAACCCGCCGGTACTGACCGCTCCAGTCGAGGGAAAACCCCTCATCCTGTACACGACAGCCCTTGAAGGATCTTTAGGCACGCTATGGGTACAAGAGAACGACCAGGGGAATGAGAGAGCTCTCTACTCTTTGAGTCGAGTTCTTCTGGGGGCAGAAAACAATTACTCCCCCATCGAAAAGTATTACCTGGCACTGATCTTCGCGGTAACGAAGCTCTGACATTACGCCTTGGCACATGAGGTCCATCTCATATCAAAGGTGGGTCCTCTCAAATATTTGATATCAAGAGCTATAATAATAGGAAGGCTTGCCAAATGGGCTCTCCTCTTGATGGAGTTATCGATAGTATATCGACCCCTCAAGGCAATAAAAGGCCAGGCCATCACCGACTTTCTCGCTGAGCATCCGATACCCGCCGACTCTCTCTTAATGTGTGAATTGCTGGACGAACACGCGTTTGACGCAATCTACAGGGAGAAAGAAGAGAGTGATACCCGATGGGAACTCTACTCGATGGAGCGTCCTCCTTGAAGAAGCAAAAGCAAAGCACCCCCATAATTAAAGATGGAGTAGGTCTTATCCTCGTAACTCCGCAAGGAGAGATAATGCGTTTCGCCCTTTCCTTAACGGAGCCAAGAACAAACAAAGAAGTGAAATATGAAGCTTTGATAGCAGGTCTCGAGATCGCCATTGACATGGGAATCGAAAACCTCCTCATATATGGAGACTCCCAGTTGGTCGTCAGCCAAGTAAATTGCAACTATCAGACGTGTAAACCTGAGTTGGTAAAATATGGCGAGAGAGTGCAACAATTACTGACTCAAATCCCCTCTTACATCTTGGAAAGCATACCGCGGACGGAAAATAGCAAAGCGGATGCGTTAGCCAAGCTCGCTAAAGAACTGACCGACAAAAACCTCGATGACGTAAGGATCATTGTGCAGAGCCATCGGATTCTCGCACCAGCAGAAATATCTCTGAAGTTGTCTGAAAGAAGGGGAGCGACTGAACAAGCGGTCTTCCGAATAGAGGATGAAGAAAAGGCTAAGGATTGGAGAGAAGTCTTCATAGACAACTTCAAATCCCATCGAACGCCCGAAGAAGCGTCATCGAGACATCAGCTCATGAAGCGAGCCATGTCCTTCGCCTTCGTCGCTAATACTCTATATAAGAGATCGTTCGACTGTTTGTGGCCGAGATGCCTGGGACCAGAAGAAGAAAAAAGGGTCGTTCAAGAAACTCATGACGGACTCTGCGGTTACTATCAAGCTAGGCCAAAGATGAAGCTGAAGATCAAAAGAAAGGGCTACTATTGGCCCACAATGATTCAGGACTGTCTCGAATATGCGATGCAGTGTCACTCGTGCCAAATTCATGGGGACTTCATCCACCAGCATCCGAATCCGCTACACCCAATACTGGCAAGCAGGCTATTCAAAATGTGGGGAACCGATATAATCGGGCCCATCGAGCCAGCATCATCCAAGGGACATCGGTTCATATTGGCAAAGACCGACTACTTCTCTAAGTCGGCAGAAGCAATACCGTTATGAGAGGTGAAGACGGAGAACATCCTCCATTTCTTCAAGACACATGTCATCTACCGGTTCGGCACTCCGCGATGGATCATCTTGGATAATGGGCTGGCCTACAGAAGCCACAAGATCAGTTATTTCGCATAGCAGCATAAAATAGATTGGAGATATTCTTCAGTCTATAACCCCCGAGCTAACGGTCTAGCTGAGGCTTTCAACAAAACCTTGATGAAGATCATAAAGAAGACGGTGTCCAGAAATAAAAAGGACTGGTACGAGAGATTGCATGAAGCTTTCTGGGCTTATCGGACTACATTCAAGACAGCCACGAATACAACGCCATTCGCGTTGGTATTTGGCACGAAAGCAGTACTTCCTTTGGAGATAGAGCTACCCTCTCTACTAGTAGCGGTTCAATACGAGCTGACGGATGAAGAAAATGCCCATCTTCAACTTGAGGAGCTCGATACCCTCGATGAAACTCGTCTTATGGCGCTAGAAGCTTACAAAGCAAGGATGACGCGCTCATACAAAAGACTAACTAGGCTAAGAACATTTCGCCAAGGAGAACTCGTACTAGTTGTCAAAAGACCTATGATCCCTAACCGTGCCAAACGGGAGAAATTCGAGCCGAATTATGAGGGCCCATACATTATAGACAAGGTCTACCAAGGCGGGGCCTACTTGCTCATGGATATGCATGGCGAAAGACCTTTCCGTCCAATAAACGGCCGGTTCCTTAAGAAATACTACGCTTGACAAGTCGCGGCTCAGGTTAATGATAGATGACGATGCTTGTGTCCGCTCGCTATCTTCCTGAGTCCAAACTCTATAAGTAGTATCCGGCGAAACCTCGCATCAAAATCCCAACGGACCGCAACGTCCTTAAACTAGCTACGGAATGAAATGTCCCTAAACTAACAACGGACCGCAACGTCCTTAAACTAGCTATGTGTTGGATATATATGCCCTAGAGGCCAGTATTGTATATGTATACATATGGATGCTAGGGATATGTATATACAGGACAATCTTGCTCAGTTTTATAGTATATTATTTGACTTGTCTTTGTCAGGATATGTGTATTTATTTCTATTATTGTTATATCTAGCTTGCACATATTGATAAAGACTCGATACGGTAGTATACTATTATGGTTTGTCTTTTTCTTAACATGGCATATGTCATACTCGTTATTACATATTGCGATTACATGTTGATAAAGCCCGTAGGATCTTGCTTGACTACCTGCGTTGTGATGGCGATCATACTTGTGGGAGCAGGGTAGTCCATAAGCACATCCTTAAATAGTCTCTAGTCGTGTGAGTATCGAGACTGGGCATTGATACTCCAGAGTAGACTAGTGTATATGTTTCTAGCCCCGTCGGGGGATGGTTAGTCCCGCAGCTATTGGTCTGATGCACCCAAGATCGTATACATGTGCTCACTGGGTGTGAATACACTAGACGGACTCCCCGAGAACTTCCAGATGGTACTATACCTATTGTCAGATGGAAGTTCTCAGGTGACATGTGTACAGGTTAGTCTTTGGACCTGAGATCGGCATTTGTCTCGTGTGAGTTCCCACTGAGCTTTGATCACTAACCTACCACGGCTCTACTGAGTCGTGCAAACAGGTTTTGGTTGGGTTCAGTCCCGAGCCACATTGGAGCAGTGAGCGATTGTTGGGGATTCGTCTCTCCTGGTATTGGGAGTTGATATCGCACAGTGATCGATTGGACAGGACCATAAGACCTTGGCCAAGGCAGCTGGGATTTACTGATAGGTTGATCAGTAGTTTCCCGAATTGGTCCTGAGCCACATCGGCACAATTTATCAGGTTATTAGGGTCTGACGTTCACCACCCCCAAGACCCGGTATGCGATACTCTTTGACGAAGAGACCGGACTGTACGGATATTGTCATGGATAGGCTCAGTAGGAGTTCGGACGAGTTTGCTCGTCGGCCTTCCTTTTCGATATGTACCTGGAATGGAAAAAGGCTGTATCTTAAAAGATTTAAGATATGAGGCTGTCCGGCTTATGTTAAAAAGCATAATCCGGATAAACTAGAGGCGCGGTCAGTTTTGTGCAAGTTTGTGGGATATCCTAAGAACGGTTATGGATATCTTTTTTACCACACCGAGAAACAAAAGGTGTTTGTTGCTCAGCACGCCACCATTTTAGAGTGGCAATTTCTTGCAAAAGAAATTAGTGGGAGTACGGTAGAACTGGAAGAAATTCCAGAAGGACAAACTGTAACTGAAGATTTGGTGGAACCTCAAGATTCAATAACCCTGGACGAACCTCAGCCACTCCGCAAATCTGGTAGGATTTCTCTTTCGCCCGAGAGATACTACAGTTTTCTTATAGATGGGGATCGAGAGGATTGTATCTTGGAAGAAGATAATCCTACTAGTTACAGGCAGGCCATTATCAGTAGGGACTCTGATAAGTGACTGGATGTTATGCGATCCGAAATGGAGTCCATGTACACCAATAAAGTGTGGACCTTGGATATTGCTCCATCTGGGGTAAAACCCGTTGGACGCAAATGGATCTACAAAAGGAAACTTGGTGTAGATGGGCAGGTGGAAACCTATAAAAGGCTAGACGCATTGCAAAAGGTTTTCGTCAAAAACCAGGTGTGGACTATGACGAAACCTTTTCCCCAGTAGCTATGTTCAAATCCATTCGGATCCTACTTGCCATTGCTGCTTTTCATGACTATGAGATCAGGCAGATGGACGTAAAAACGGCTTTTCTGAACGGAAGTTTAGAAGAGTCCGTTTATATGGATCAGCCAGATGGTTTTGTAGACAGTAAGAGCAGTAGGAAAGTGTGCAAGTTGCTTAAATCCATTTATGGATTAAAGCAAGCATCGCAGAGCTGGAACATCTGTTTTGATGAGACAGTCAAGGACTTTGACTTCGTCAAGAACGAAGATGAACCATGTATTTATAAGAAGATTTTAGGACGAACTGTCGTGTTCCTAGTCTTGTACGTGGACGACATTCTTTTGGTAGGAAATGACATTCCTATGGTACAATCGATCAAGCTATTCTTATCACAAAGGTTCTCCATGAAAGACCTAGGTGATGCCTCGTACATTATGGGGATCAAGATCTACAGAGATAGATCTAAGAGATTATTGGGACTTTAGCAGTCCAGGTACATAGAGACCGTACTAAAGAGATTTAGTATGGAAGTTTCCAAGTGCGGTAATATACCCGCATTGCACGGAATCACCCTCTCCAAGGAGATGTCTCCCAAGACTGACGAGGAGAGGGTTCGCATGAGCACTATACTCTACGCTTCGGCGGTAGGATCTATAATTTATGCGATGCTATGTACAAGACCAGATGTAGCTTACGCGCTAAGCGTGGTGAGCCGGTATCAGTCAGACCCAGATGAGAACTACTGGACAGCAGTGAAGAACATTCTCAAGTACCTGAGAAGGACTAAAGAGATGTTCCTGGTTTACGGTAATGGAGACCTCAGGGTCGAGTCCTTTACTGACTCAAGCTTCCAGAGTGACAAGGATGACAGCAAGTCTGTCTCGGGTTTTGTGTTTACCTTCAACGAAGGGGCGGTGTGTTGGAGGAGATCCAAACAGGACACCGTCGTAGGCTCGACGATGGAGGCTGAATACATTGCTGCAAGCGATGCCGCAAAAGAAGCAGTCTGGATGAAGAAGTTCATAGCTGAACTTTAGGTAGTTCCGTCCATTGTTGACCCAATACCTTTGTATTGCGATAACAATAGGGCTATAGCTTTAGCGAAGGAACCACGGTCCCATCAGAAATCCAGGCACATCTTAAGGCGGTATCACCTGATCAGGAAGATCATAGATCGCTAAGAGATCGAGGTCCGGAGAGTGGATACGAAAGAGAACACGGCGGATCCATTTACAAAGGCCCCCCCTCAAGCACAGTTCGAGCGACTTTTTGAGATGTTGGGTTTGCGGTACGCCAGCAGCTGGCCTTAGTGCAGACGTTGGGTATTCGGTACGCCAATTACCGGCCTTTAGTGCAAGTGGGAGATTGTTGGATATATATGCCCTAGAGGCCAGTATTGTATATGTATACATATGGATGCTAGGGATATGTATGTACAGGACAATCTTGCTCAGTTTTATAGTATATTATTTGACTTTTCTTTGTCAGGATATGTGTATTTATTTCTATTGTTGTTATATCTAGCTTGCACATATTGATAAAGTCTCGATACGGTAGTATACTATTATGGTTTGTCTTTATCTTAACATGGCATATGCCATACTCGTTATTATATATTGCGGTTACATGTTGATAAAACCCGTAGGATCTTGCTTGACTACCTGCGTTGTGATGTGATCATACTTGTAGGAGCAGGGTAGACCATAAGCACATCCTTAAATGGTCCCTAGTCACGTGAGTATCGAGACTGGACATTGATACTCCAGAGTATACTAGTGTATACGTTTCTAGCCCCGTCGGGGGATGGTTAGTCCCGTAGCCATTGGTCTGATGCACCCAAGATCGTATACAGGTGCTCACTGGGTGTGAGTATACTGGACGGACTTGCCGAGAACTTCCAGATGGTAATATACCTATTGTCAAATGGAAGTTCTTAGGTGACATGTGTACAGGTTAGTCTTTAGACCTGAGATCAGTATTTGTCTTGTGTGAGTTCCCACTGAGCTTTGATCACTACCCTACCACGGCTCTACTTAGTCATGCAAACAGGTTTTGGTTGGGTTCAGTCTCGAGCCACATGGAGGCAGTGAGCGATTGTTGGGGATTCGTCTCTCCTAGTATTGGGAGTTGATATCGCACAGTGATCTATTGGTCAGGACCATAAGTCCTTGGCCAAGGCAGTTGGGATTTACTGATAGGTTGATCAGTAGTTTCCCGAATTGGTCCTGAGCCACATCGACACAGCTTATCAGGTTATTAGGGTCTGACGTTTACCACCCCCTAGACCCGGTATGCGATACTCTTTGACGAAGAGACCGGACTGTACGGATATTGTCACGGATAGGCTCAGTAGGAGTTCGGACGAGTTTGCTCATCGGCCTTCCTTTTCGACACGTACCTGGGTAGCCGTTACGTACCACTAGTGTCGCTGACGTGCTTGTGGTTAAACCCACTACCAGAGTACTGTCGAGTCTTTAAAGTCCCACACAGAGGGTTTCCCAGCTTCGGGCGAAACGAGTAGAGGTCGTATGGTTTTACGACAAGGTTCGATAACATACGTATACTGGTGCGCGTGTGATGTTCGATCGGACTATACTAGAGGGCTTTGGTTTAAGCCGGATCCTAGTATATGATTATTGGATTTTCTTAGTCTCATTGTATTCGTGTTTCTCGGAACACGGATGCGGGTATGTATATATGGTTGAGTGGGACAGAGAATTTTGACCATTGACTTGATTAAAACCATAATGAGATAGAGGAAATTGTTTACTAATCTTTATTAGAGATAATTTTGTCATGGTTAATTGGTTTGACCATTTGACTTGATGACCATTGTTGACTTAGATATTTTTATTGAGCACAAGATATTTTGCTTAGCATTAATTGTGACATGATAATGGTCAAATGAAATGAACCATCACAATTATCTTAATAAAACTTATTATTCTTTTTTCCTCATAAGAGAACTCTCTTCATTTTTCACTCTCATTCTCTTTCATGGTTCTCTCCTCCTCTCTCTCTCAAACCCTAGTGTATCATGTGTTGATAATCAAGGGTTAATGAGACTAAACCATTCAAATCACACTCTACTCACCCTAGTCTACTTAGATTGGCAAGCTAAGTATTATAGTTACATCAAATTAGAGGTTTAGCTCAAGTTTGGAGCTTTCGGGTGGATCATCGTTGACATAAGGAGGCCGAAGTTCAAGCACGATCCCAACTTCCATCGAGGAGCTTAAGAAGAGGATCAAAGACCCGAAGGACTTGTTTCCGTTAGGTATACTTTCTATCATAGTAGATAGAACCCTAATATGCTAACTAGGTTTATGGTAAAGATCCGGTTTAGTGTTATTCTAGCGCCAAGTTTTGTATCGCTATAAAAATTTTGTTCCGCATTTAGCCACGGGAGTTGGCCGTGGCGCTGGTGTAACCCTTCACTATGGACCGAGATGTCCTTAAACTAACATTGGACCGAGATGTCCTTAAACTAACAACGGACCTAGATGTCCCTAAACTAACAACGTCGCCTCAAACACGGCGATAGTGGAGTGCAATTCCACAAGTCCCAGCGGTAAGGACTGCAACTCAAATCCCACCGGCAAACAAATGGGTCACATGCGGTGAAACTATTCTCGAGATTTTCATCGTAAAAAAAACGGTACGTCCACAAGAGAAATGGGCACGGATGAAAACCCGAAAGGGCTCCGTGAGTAAAAACAGCAGGACTGCCGGCGAGTTCATGAAAACTCGAAAGGGCGCAGACTCGTTAAAAAAAATTCATGCACACTTGCAAAGTCCTCTCGACCTTGTAGGGAGAAAATACCTGCGTGAGATCCTTACGACTCATAAGGGAGCAACACACTTAGGGATCCCCACGATTCCTAAGGAGAAATTACACTTACGAAAACCTCATGATTCATAAGGAGAATTCCCCCTATGAGACCCTCATGGCTCGTAGGATTCAAAAGCCTTAAGTTACAGGGATCTAAACCTGTTCTTAAGCCATCACATTCCCCAAGTTGCTCTACAAGCGGTTCAATATTGACCTTTGTATACAATCCACGGGCACAAATAAACGTTTCCCCCACCAAGTTCCACCAATGGCGTGAAATTTCCCCATTTGGTGAACGACACTTGTAAGTCCTCTCGACTTATAAGGATAAAACACTCTTGTAAGATCCGTACGACTTATAAGAGAAAATATTACTTAAGAATCCTTACGATTCCTAAAGAGAAAACGCACATACGAGATCCTCATGACTAGTAGGGAGAAACACCTTTATGAGACCTTTACGGCTCATGAAGTCAAAAGCCTTAGTCGACAGGATCCTAACCCTGTTTGCTAAGCCACCTTTGTTCGAATCGACAAAGGCAAATGATGATTCGCTCCTGACAATATCCCAGTGGTAGCGATGCCGATGCCTAGATTGGTATCAAAGTCCAAGTCCTTTCACGGCAAATGATGATTCTCCTCTGGCCATATTCCAGTCGCAGCGATACAGATGCTAAGATTGGTATCAGATCTCAAGTTCCATACTCGCAGCAAAAATCAGCGAGCCAAAAATGCATATGAAATAGCCGAAATGATAGGGCAACTTGCAACAAAAATCAGCGAGTAAAATATATGCATATAAAAATAGCCGAAATGATTGGGCAACTCGCAATAAAAAGCAGCAAGTAAAAAGAAAAAACAGCCGAAATGATTGGGCACCGCGAAAAATAGACGAAATGATTGGGTGATCGCGACTTTCGCGATATAAAAAGCTGAAATGATAGAGCATCGCGGAAAAAAATGAAACTTTTGCTCTGCAGGTAAGATCACATCGACCCCTATATACAATCCATGGGCACAAACGAAAAGGGAACCACATTGTCCTACCAGGCTTCGTTAAAGAGAAGCTAGAGCTCGATGGCTACATCTACAGCCTAGAAATCAACAACGGTGTTCCTTCTCGTTCCAACCAGAAGCAGATACGACGTCAGCAAAACGGAGCCACGACAAAGTCCCCTAGTTCCAAATCTCGACGGTTCACAGACAGCCTAATGACTACCTCGGAGCCACGGCAAAGTCCCCTAGTTCCAAATCTTGACGGTTCACGGATAACCTAGAGACTACCTCGGAGCCATAGCATATTCCCTAGTTCTAAGTCTCGATGGATACATCTACAGCCTAGAGATCAACAACCGCATTCTTCCTCCTCTCCAGCAGGATGAAGACGCGGCATCAACAAACTGAGCCATGGCAAAGTCCTCTAGTTCCAAATCTCGACGGTTCACAGACAACCCAGAGACAACCTCGACATTCGTCGCAATATTGCAGACACGATGTCAACAAACGAAGCAGAGGAAGATCCCTAGCTTCAAGGTCTTGACGGCACCTCAAATAAGACCTGAAAGACTATCGGAGATCATCCCACTCCAGCGCGGAGTGATCTTGACTCATCGGGGCTCCCAAACTGAGCCTAACCTGAAGTAAAAAGCGACATGGAATATCCCTAACGCTTGCTCTTTCGACAGTAATATCACCTGGAAGATTACTTGAAGACATCTTGTCCATCCCCCGAAGGGATCAGAGACACGACAGTCGCGGGGCTACTCGAACAACAAGATTGCGTATCGAGGAATACACCGGCTAACGCGGTGGTACGACGGGTAAAAAACCTAGTACCACAGACCCTAACGTACTTCTATTAGCAGGAGTTAACTGTGATGTTAGGACATCCTTGCGAGAACTTCTTGATTCGTCTCGACTCGAAAGGAAATTAGTTTCCTTGCGAGAACTTCTCGATTCGTCTCGATTCATAGGGAAAAGCCTTAGGCAATGGGGATAAGGACCTGTTTCCTAAGCACTAGGGCCCTACAAGTCGGTCCAAGATGGACTATTGCATACTATTTACGGGCCACACTCTCTAAAGTCGAATATCGACAAGGAAGGAAACAACCACTTACGAGTCATCTCGACTCATATGGGGCAAAATTCTTTTGTGAGATCCTTACGACTCTCAAGAGAAAACGCACTTAGGAATCCTTATGACTCCTAAGGAGAAAATACACCTAAGGGATCCTCTCGACTTGTAGGTAGAAAACCCTTTATGAGACCCTCACGGCTCATAAAGTTGAAAAGTCTTAGGCGGCAGACTTTAACCTATTTCTTAAGCCATCGCTGCCCTGCAAGGAGATCAAGATAGACTATCTACAATGGCGCTCGCACTAAAAATAAAAATAAAAAATTCCTAAGGGTAAAGTATAAAGCTCATGTACAGGGACGACATCACGCACAAATATATGATGAACATAAAATATTCAACAGAAAGCATTCAACAGGTAATAATAAGAAAAATACATTGAAACAAATATACTACTCTACAGGGAAGAGATCACCAAATGTGGGATCAGAGATACAAGGGTTAACAAAACAATAAATAAAGTTTTCCAATTCTTTCACTGCCCTCTCCACCATGTCGAAGCGGTGGTCTTCGCGAGGAGTTGCTCCCCATCGATTAGCGCCATGCTCATCGGTGAAGGCAGACATGATGGCCCGCCGAGCTCGTATATGACTCAGTAAATGAACCGAACGATCCTTAAGAGGCTGAGTAATCAAGTGGGCCTCGTAGAAACATTCAATCTTGTCCTCCACCGCATCGAGAATCGCCGGAGTCATCTGCGCTGGATGAGGAGGGATATTAGCAAGCACGGACAAGAAAATCATCCGGAACCCATAGGAAGAGGAGAACCCCTACGAACTAGGAGCTCGTACAATACCGCGTCACATTGGTCATTAGTGAGAAGAGGATCCGCTAACCGCGCGGCAAAGCGAGAAATAATCTCTTCGATAGGCACCTCCCAGGGTTGCCGACGAGCATGGGGACGGTTGCAAGCCATAATTCTTGGTTTGATTCTAAAAAAATGATCACCCTAAGGTCTGAATGGGTCTCTCTCTGTGAAGAAAGAGGAATACTTAGCTTCGGGTTATAAAGAGGAGCATTCAAGTCTAGACACGGAAAATTTTGTGCATGGTGGAACTATTCCCAAGGCCGGAAAAAGGGGCATGGGGAATGTTCCCCTCCGAACACAGAGACGCGACCGCGTAGGTCCGTCTTTCCTGAAATTCAGGGCAGATGCTAATTGGTTCTATCCGTCCACCTCTCCGAAGATGCCAAGTTGATTTATGGCACCATGTATCGAAGGTTTAAACGGATGCGGCAGATGTAGCAGACTTCATCAGATTCCCCGTCGTTTGAGGGGTTTTTGATTGTGGGGACGCTCTTCCCTGCAGGCGCAAGCCCCTGCAGTTAATCACGCTACCGCATCACGGTAACAACTTTCTCCTTCTCCAGATGGTCACTTCGTGTCGTGGGTGTTTGTTTTGTGTTTGGTTGCCCGTGTTAGTTATATGTATGCCCTAGAGGCCATTACTGTACATAGGATGTATATTGTAGTGGATGCTGGGACGTATATAGGGAGGACTTTCTTGCTCGACATGATAGTATGCTATCTGGTTGCTCTTTACCTTAACGTGTATACTGATTGTCTCTCTGTTACATGTTGGTAAAGCCCTTAGGATGTGTACCTGACTACCTGGACTATGATGCGGATCATACTAGTGGGGACATGGTAGTCTATAAGTACATCCTTCAAAGTCCCTAGTCGTGGGTGTATCGAGACGGGGCATCGATATACCAGAGTAGACTAGCGTATAACTTCTCGACCCATACAGATGGGCGATGGATGATCCCATATCCATCGGTGTTTGACATCAGAGATGATATACGGGTGCTCAGTAGAGACTGGGTACACTGGACGGACTCGCCGAGAACTCCCAGATGGTATTATACCTCACGTCAGATGGCAGTTCTCTGGTGACACTGGTACAGAGTAGTCTGTTGACCCGAGATCGTCATAGAGTCTTGTGTGGTTCCCACTGTGCTTTGATTTCCATCTTACCACGTCCAAGAGGGCATGCAAAACGGTGGTTTTTGGGTACAGTCCCGAGTCACATGGAGGCAATGAGCGATAGGAGGGGATTCGTCTCTCCCGGTATAGGGGGTTGATGTTGCGCTGTGTTCGATTGGCTATAACAGGAAATCCCTGGCCAGGGTTGCTGAGATTTACTGGTAAGTGTTACCAGTAGTTTCTCGAATAGTTATAGACCTCATATCGATGCGACTTATCGAGCTATTGGGGTCTGACGTTTACCACCCCTAGGCGAGATATGCGACATATCAGACGATCAGACCGGACTGTACGGTAGTGTTACTGGTTGGATTCACTGGAGTGTGAGAGGGCTTGCTCGTCGATCTTCAGATCGCTCAATACCCGGGTGGCCGTTACGTTTAGCAGACCGCTTGCGGCTTGTGGATGTTTGATATGATCATCATCCGCTGCCGGCGTATTGACGAGTCTTTAGAGTCCTACACAGAGGTTTCCTGGCTCAAGCGAAACGAAATAGGAGCGCTTATGAGATATGTGCGGGACCGAGAATAATGCGTGTATGTGATACCGTATTCCATTCTCGCGATGAATGTGTCGAATGGTTGTATGTGATATAACCTAGTTATCGAATCAAGGATTGATTCGATAAGCCGATACATTGTATACTAGTCGGTTGTGTGCGACATGACCGGATCATTGAATCAAGTGTTGATTTAATGATTTAATGCATAATTATATATTTGATATATTACTTTGCATTAACTAGTATTGGTTCACTTAAGATGGATTTTCTCACTCGGATGTGCGCATTGTATATGCGATATACTTTTGTGCACTTGTATGTATCATGTTTGATGATGCATGCTAACTTGTGTTTTGTGTAAAGTTTAAACCATGGTTATGTAATGGTTAGGGTTTTCATTTTCATATCTATTTATTTATTTGTTTATTCATTATTGGAAAATGATAAGCATAATGCAAAATGGTGGCTTTATTTGGAAGCTTGTTGAAGCTTCATGAAGACTTTGACTTTAGCAACCATTTTGTCTCATGCTTAACCCTAACCATCCCATTTAACCATGATTGATTCTCTACACATTACCATGGTTAATGTTATGATAAGAATGGATTATTCTTTTCCTTTTTAAATAACTTATCATATCATTTCTTCTTCTTCTTCCTTCAACTCAAGAAGAAAAATCTAGACTACATCAATGGTGGATTGATGATATGAGTGAGAAATCCAAATCTAAAGTCTACCCACTTCCTATTTCTTCATCCTCTACCTCTTGCCAAGTAGTAGAGTGTGTTTCCTTCACAAGTTTCTTGACTTGGTGAAGTGAGAGCTTGATCTTGCGATGCTTCGACGTAGATCATCTTCGGCATGGACATCGACGACCTAGCTCGCCTATTCTCCGATGAAGCTAACGCTAGAGCCCAGGATTTGTGTAGGACAGCGAGAGGACTTCATTGCGGAGCTATGGAGGTGGAGAACCGGATCTACTAAGGTTGTATTTCCGTATCTCTTAGTTAAGTGTTAACTAGTTTATTGTTTCACCTAGATTTCTAGCCAACGATCCGTAGTCGGGTTTCTCGGCACCTAGATTTTTTTGAAATTGGCATGGTTGATGCCCTGTGAGACTCCATTAGAGTGCCTAGGAACCCTACAGTGGTATCAGAGACTAGCTAGAGCCTTAGGCGAAGTCTAGACGGATTTTGAAGTCCTAACGACCCGAAACCCCAACCGGAAAATGCTCTCTGGACGTTTTCTGAAAACGTGGATTTTTTCAAATTAAAAATTGCTAAAAAAATTCAGCAGGAAAAAATAAGAATTATGATGCAAAAAATTTTCGATGAACAGTACAAACCGCGGCAGAACCGCGGCATAAGCCTGCCTTTGGCGGCGGTTCCGCGGCGGAATGATGACGTCATCGTACACTGTTTGCACAGTAACTCCTATTATTTCATGCTGGATTTTCTGGGTATTTTTAAAATTTATTCTAGAGTTGAATTTTCTGGAGTTGTTTTGGGGATTCGGTGTTTCGATCGGGGTATCAAATTTTGTCTATTTGGCTTTCCAGATAATTTTTTGATTATGTTAAAAAGTTCGACCGGATATAAATACCCAATTTTTCCCCTGTCGGGAAATTTCCAAGTGTTGGATTTTTCCGAAGTTTAACGACGTTCTAAGTAGTGCAAGTAACGCAATGGACCCTCTAGAAGACAACAAACCTTAACTCGATTATGTGACCGTCTTGAACTGCCCTTTGAACCTTCGGGTTTGGGGCAGTACGGCGTGCCACATGTGAGGCGTTGGCTTGACCCTTCTACGGCTGGACCGTTGGTACTGAGGCACGAACTGAATGTTGTTAGACTTATTTCATATGTTGATCTGTATCGGGAAAACTTGGGTGTTCGAATGTTCGATCGAAAAGTTTAACATTTTCTGTTTATCTGGAATGTGATACAATAATTGGAATTCACAACAGTTATGAGATAACTGAATGAATGTTATAAACATAGCACTTTAGTCTCACTTGATCGGTTGCCACGGAATTTTGATGTGATCAAAAGTCCGTTGCAATCACGTAGCGTACGCGGATACTCGCCGGGTAAACTTAATAGACAGCCTCACTCCATAGCCCCGACCAAGTGACTGTAGGAGAACCCCGTCGCCGAAAGCATCCGTTCGGGTGCTCGCGGCAGCGGTGTTCCGCCTTGGTGCACTTCGTCGACAGTATCAGGGGTGCAGCCGCCTACTAAAGTTTGCGACGAGCATTGGATCAGGATGTCGGGAATCTTGTTGAATTGCCCGACTTAATATTGAAAAGTGTTTTCAATGATGAGACTAAAATGCGGGGTTTATAATTGATAGGCATACGATGTCTAAGTAATTCATTTGGTCAGGCATGCGATGTCTGAGGAGGTTGCGGATTCCAACTGTTGTAGTTTTACACTTTCTTTTCTGTGACCGTAAGTGTAATATGTGATGTCGCCGGTTTCGTTGCTATATGTCAACGACAATTGGGATGCGCATATTTACTTACGTTGATGACATGTGATGTTATGTGTTGCTGGATATGTTATATTGGATCGTCGTGTTTGAATAGCCGGGGGTTTTTATGTGAGATGAGTGTTTTTCATTTTCATTCATGTAAAAACTTGTATGTAATATTCTTTTATTGGGGCACTTCCAGGTTGCGGAAGATGTCACCGTTTGTATATTATTTACTTTTCCGCACTAGGATAGACCCAAGGAGGGGAGCACAAGTAACCGGGTTCTAGGGTCCAGTGGGAGACCAACTCGAGGAGTCGAGTCCGGGTCTCCTAATCCTAAAATTGGTAGGGTTGCTTGCCGCTCTCGTAGGGGTCTAGGGGTGTGGGTTTGGCTATTCATCACGACCGTGGAATCCGTGTTTTATACTGGCTCGTATTGAAAACACGGACGTCCTAGTATATCCAATATTTCATATGATTCTTCTGCTGCGATATATGTGATGTGATCATATGATGTTCTGTGAAGGATACAGTATATAGTATATATGATATATTATATAGGCGTTACTTATGTTTTACACCCGCGCTAGCCCTGCCCCGCTCTGCCGTTAGTTACCTAACCTAACGGTGCACGAGGGGACATCGAGGCGAATGCGGATGGCATAAGTGTACGTCGTATTTATCTGTGATGTTTAGGTAATTTAAATGATGGGACTTCATTAATGTGATTAATGAAATAAAAGAAACCTAAGATGTTGTAGAATCGAATTTCAAAATAAAACAGGTAGCTACAGTTCTTGCTTTGCACAGCGGTATATGTGATATATCCTGCACCTTATTCGATGAGGAAAGGACCGAGATCCCTTCACCGGGAGTGACTCCTTTAGCAATAACTGGCAGATGCTACACACTCGGTTTGTCTTTTGATTGCTTTTAAGTGTTTTGCTTTGCACAGTGATATATATGATATATCCCGCACCTCATTCGACGAGGAAAGGACCGACGATCCCTTCACCGGGAGTGACTCCTTTAGCAAAACTAGATAAGCCTCAAAAGCACTCCATTTTTAAAATCATTTGATTCTACAACGATATCAAGTTCATTACGCAATGGGTTTTCAGAAAAACCTGTCGTAGCCCTCCGTCATTTCAGATAAGTAGTAGTTAGTATTCGTGCTACGTTTGTTGGCCTGCGTCAAGGCGTAGTGTGCGGTAGCTAACTGGTGCTTATCTGCATAAGCATATGATGTGATTGGATTAGGGTAGTCGTGCGACTTTGTTGGTCTGCGTCAAGGGTCGTGCGGGTGGGTTTAATTCAATCAGGAAATGACGGGTTGAACTTGACTAGCAGACTATGGTTTGTTGGCCTGCGTCAAGGTCATAGGACGCTAGGGGCAAAATATTATCGGGAATTTCAAGTGTTGAGATTTGCAATGAGATTGCATACCTTCTATGAGATAGTTGGATCCCGATACCCGCTGCGAGCAAGTGTTACTCCTGGGAGAGTTTTATACATTACAATTAGCCGACCAAGTAGGTGTCTAGAAAGGTGTCAACGGGGTTACGCCTCTGGGAAAACGAGGTTTACATTAATTAGGTTCGTGCGAAAGCACGGGGGACCTCCCTCAAAGTACCGACACTGGCCTGGCTGAAAGATTGGCGAACTTGTAGTGTGTAATTAATCCCGGCTAGTCTTTCCTTTTAGGGTTTGAAGGAAGATTTGATAAAAAGCAGTGGGAGCCATCCTGATTAGATAAAATAAAAACCAATCTATTCTTGCAAGAGCGCACGCTGAGTGTTTTCTTCTCTCTCTCCTGGTAGCGACCATATCACGCCTTAATCAAGATAATAATATGGATTATTGACTGAACCCACTTGTTATACTGAGCTGGGGAACGTTGGTCCCGCTCCAACTTATAATTGTTATAAGACCGAGCAGGAAATTGGGGAATACCAGAATTCCCGTGCCGCCCAAACGAGGAGAGTGCATGATGATGCATCATCTTCGGGTTTGTTCATTATACAGAACTGTTTCTCAGTATCCTTTACGTCCTGGGTATATGATACCGGATCAGGATCCCAGATATGTAATCTGTTACATAGGGCTACAGAAAGGTAGAGAACTGAGAACGGGTGATAAGTTTCATGAGGCAGAAAATGGGGCAAGAGTTGCAGCCAAGTCTGTCGGTCACTGTTACCCTGTATTACAATACATTGATTCTGAACGAATGTTATTAGATACCGAACCTGATATACAAAATCATATCAGTCTCTTTATTAGTAAAGAAATGATAAAATTTTGTATTGTTGGATGATGTTTTGAACATTTCCTATATCAAAAGTTGATCGAATCAGGCACGTTATCTAAAAGCATTAATGTTCTAAATCAAAATACAGTTCTTAGTATATGGAACACACACAAGAGGAAGAGTTCAGAAATGAACGAATCCTTCTTGAGGTATTGTAGACTAGGTCAGATCAATGTGACCCGACTAGCTGAAGTTATATGTAGATGCATATTTAAATCAGTTTGAATCTACATCTTGTGAAACTTGCCAGTCATGTCACAAAGATATAATGACACTAGCTCTGTTTATTGGAAACAGAGAAAGAGTTAGTGAACTCTTGGGATGATACATGTTGATGTATGTAAGGTCTCCTGTCTACACATGCCAAGACCGATTCTTTTTACTTCATTACATTCTCTGATAATCTTTCGAGATTCAGACCTATGTTCCTGTTGAAACACATGTCCGAACCTTTTAAGATATTCACAGAATATAAGTTAGAAGTAGAGAACCAGAATACGGGTATAAGTATTATGTTCCTGTTGAAACACATGTCCGAACCTTTTAAGATATTCACAGAATATAAGTTAGAAGTAGAGAACCAGAATACGGGTATAAGTATTATGTCCTATGATGAGATCAGGGAGGAGAATACTTGTGCACAGAAATCCTGGACTATTCTAAAGGAGAATGAGATTCTCTCTCAGCATTATTCCTCCGTATACACCATAGCATGATGGCATATCGGGGCGGAGCAATTACACCCTATATGATATGGTGTGCTCTATGATGAGTACTACTGAGTTACCTTTTTCCTTAAGGGAGTTGTGCACTTAAGAAGCTGCATACCTATTGAATAGGGTTCCAATCAAATCTGTTGCCTACCACTTCATATTTGATATGGAAAGGGAAGAGCCCATATCTTAAGTTAGTTAAGATTTGGGGTTGTCCGGCCTATGTCTAAAAGCAAAATCCGGACAAGCTCGAGGCAAGGTCTGTTATGTAGAACTGGAAATGTTCCAGCTATACAAACTGCAGCAGATGATTTGATAGAGCCAATGGATTCAGTAGATTCCAACGAACCTCAGCCTCTCCGCCGATCTAGTAGGGTTCCTCACCCACCTGAGAGATAATTCAGTTTCTCTATGACAATGGGAGCGAGGAATGCATCATGAAATGATGACCCAACTAGTTTCGAGCTGGCCATCAGGAGTGTGACTCTGTAAGAATGGCTGGATGCTTAGTGATCTGAGATGGAATCCTTATACACCAACAAAGTATGGACTTTGGTTGCTATATCTGAAGGGTTAAATCCCCATCAGGAGCAAGTATATCTTGAGAAGATTACTTGGTGTACATGGAAGAGTTGAGACTTTCAAAGCTAGACTTGTTAAAGGTCTACATCATTGACCAGGTATGGATGATGATGAAACCTTTTCTAAGTAGCTATGCTTAAGTCCATCCAGATCATACTTGCCACGGCTACATACCATGACTACGATATCTGGTGGTTGGGTGTCATGACAGCTTTTCTAAATGATGTTTAGAAGAGAGTGTCTATAAGTACACAGCCAGAGGGCTTCGTAGACAGTGGGAGCAGCGGAAACGTGTGCAAGATGCTTTATAGGATAAAGCAGGCATCGCGGAGTTGGAACATCTGTTTTGATGGATTAGTCAAAGAGTTTGACATCATCAAAATGGTAGATGAACCTTGTATAAACAAGAAGGTAGTAGGGAGTATGGTGACGATCCTCGTAGAGTACGTGGATGACATACTCTTGATAAGGAAGGAGTTTCCTATGCTACGCTCGATCAATCTCCGCTTATCACTATGATTCTCCATATAGGATCAAAATGATACCTCCTAAATCCTGAGTTTTGGATCTATGAGATAGATTTAATTGGATGTTAGGATTCTCACTAGTTGTAGTGAGATGGTATTAATCGATCCTGGGGAGAATCAATGGAAGGGTTCCAAGGTGATAAAGACGACTGAATGTCAGTCGCAGGCATTGTCTTTACCCTCAGTAAAGGGACGGTATGTTGGAAGAGTTCCAAGCTAGATACCGTGACATACTAGACGATAAAGGCAGGATACATCGCTACTTAAGATGCTACCAAAGTGGCTGTCTGGGTGTATATTGGTTCATGAGATGAACTTAGTTCCTCCCATTGTGTGACAATGGAGTTGTGGCTTATGCCAAGGAACGTCCGTCCCATCAGTGATCCAGACATATTCTAAGGCAGTATCACTTGATCTGGAGATGGTTGATCTCCAGGGAGATCGAGGTTAGGAGAGTAGACTCAGAGGACAACACAGCGGATCCACTCACAAAGGCCCGTTCCTAGAGAGAGACTTTTATGGGATGGTTGAGTATGAGATACTACAACCACTGCTACAGATGGCCCTAGCGCAAGTGGGAGATTGTTAGTTATATGTATGCCCTAGAGGCCATTACTGTACATAGGATGTATATTGTAGTGGATGCTGGGACGTATATAGGGAGGACTTTCTTGCTCGACATGATAGTATGCTATCTGGTTGCTCTTTACCTTAACGTGTATACTGATTGTCTCTCTGTTACATGTTGGTAAAGCCCTTAGGATGTGTACCTGACTACCTGGACTATGATGCGGATCATACTAGTGGGGACATGGTAGTCTATAAGTACATCCTTCAAAGTCCCTAGTCGTGGGTGTATCGAGACGGGGCATCGATATACCAGAGTAGACTAGCGTATAACTTCTCGACCCATACAGATGGGCGATGGATGATCCCATATCCATCGGTGTTTGACATCAGAGATGATATACGGGTGCTCAGTAGAGACTGGGTACACTGGACGGACTCGCCGAGAACTCCCAGATGGTATTATACCTCACGTCAGATGGCAGTTCTCTGGTGACACTGGTACAGAGTAGTCTGTTGACCCGAGATCGTCATAGAGTCTTGTGTGGTTCCCACTGTGCTTTGATTTCCATCTTACCACGTCCAAGAGGGCGTGCAAAACGGTGGTTTTTGGGTACAGTCCCGAGTCACATGGAGGCAATGAGCGATAGGAGGGGATTCGTCTCTCCCGGTATAGGGGGTTGATGTTGCGCTGTGTTCGATTGGCTATAACAGGAAATCCCTGGCCAGGGTTGCTGAGATTTACTGGTAAGTGTTACCAGTAGTTTCTCGAATAGTTGTAGACCTCATATCGACGCGACTTATCGAGCTATTGGGGTCTGACGTTTACCACCCCTAGGCGAGATATGCGACATATCAGACGATCAGACCGGACTGTACGGTAGTGTTACTGGTTGGATTCACTGGAGTGTGAGCGGGCTTGCTCGTCGATCTTCAGATCGCTCAATACCCGGGTGGCCGTTACATTTAGCAGACCGCTTGCGGCTTGTGGATGTTTGATATGATCATCATCCGCTGCCGGCGTATTGACGAGTCTTTAGAGTCCTACACAGAGGTTTCCTGGCTCAAGCGAAACGAAATAGGAGCGCATATGAGATATGTGCGGGACCGAGAATAATGCGTGTATGTGATACCGTATTCCATTCTCGCGATGAATGTGTCGAATGGTTGTATGTGATATAACCTAGTTATCGAATCAAGGATTGATTCGATAAGCCGATACATTGTATACTAGTCGGTTGTGTGCGACATGACCGGATCATTGAATCAAGTGTTGATTTAATGATTTAATGCATAATTATATATTTGATATATTACTTTGCATTAACTAGTATTGGTTCACTTAAGATGGATTTTCTCACTCGGATGTGCGCATTGTATATGCGATATACTTTTGTGCACTTGTATGTATCATGTTTGATGATGCATGCTAACTTGTGTTTTGTGTAAAGTTTAAACCATGGTTATGTAATGGTTAGGGTTTTCATTTTCATATCTATTTATTTATTTGTTTATTCATTATTGGAAAATGATAAGCATAATGCAAAATGGTGGCTTTATTTGGAAGCTTGTTGAAGCTTCATGAAGACTTTGACTTTAGCAACCATTTTGTCTCATGCTTAACCCTAACCATCCCATTTAACCATGATTGATTCTCTACACATTACCATGGTTAATGTTATGATAAGAATGGATTATTCTTTTCCTTTTTAAATAACTTATCATATCATTTCTTCTTCTTCTTCCTTCAACTCAAGAAGAAAAACCTAGACTACATCAATGGTGGATTGATGATATGAGTGAGAAATCCAAATCTAAAGTCTACCCACTTCCTATTTCTTTATCCTCTACCTCTTGCCAAGTAGTAAAGTGTGTTTCCTTCACAAGTTTCTTGACTTGGTGAAGTGAGAGCTTGATCTTGCGATGCTTCAACGTAGATCATCTTCGGCATGGACATCGACGACCTAGCTCGCCTATTCTCCGATGAAGCCGACGCTAGAGCCCAGGATTTGTGTAGGACAGCGAGAGGACTTCATTGCGGAGCTATGGAGGTGGAGAACCGGATCTACAAAGGTTGTATTTCCGTATCTCTTAGTTAAGTGTTAACTAGTTTATTGTTTCACCTAGATTTCTAGCCAACGATCCGTAGTCGGGTTTCTCGGCACCTAGATTTTTTTGAAATTGGCATGGTTGATGCCCTGTGAGACTCCATTAGAGTGCCTAGGAATGCTACAGCCCGTGGATTGTATACGGAGACTAAGTTATGTTGTCGCCCGTAGGACGTGGACTAGTCCAAATCCGTATCTTTCTTAGATTTAGGTTTTGGGGGTTTGGGTTTAAGGATACGTTAGCCTTATTTGAGACTAAGATCGACTTAAACGTTTGTTAAGGATACGTTAGACTAAGATCAACTTAACAGGATCGTTTAGATCCGACAAGAGAGCAATTGGGCTCTGTTGTATAGTTTAGTGACATTGCGGTCGATAATTAGTTTAAGGACATTACGGTCCATTGTTAGTTTAAGGACATCTCGGTCCAATGTTAGTTTTAAGACATCGCGGTCGAGGTTAAGGACATCATAGTCCGTGGATTTAAGGACTTCACAGTCCGTTGTTAGTTTAAAGACATCACGGTCGAGGTTAAGGACATCATAGTCCATGGGTTTAGGGACCCCACAATCCGTTTTTAGTTTTAAGACATCACAGTCGAGGTTAAGGACATCATAGTCCATGAGTTTAAGGACTCCACGGTCCATTGTTATGTGTGGTTGTTGGGACCCGTCACCTCTCTGATGACGTTGAAGGATTTCAACGACAGATATCAGAGGAGTAAAGAGATGTACCCTCGAACCGATGTGAACTGGTTGACAGAGCAGATGTGCTCAGTTCAATACAAGTTGAGGACTTATGGCCAGAATTGGGCTAAGTCCAGTTTAAAATGTTTAACATTTTATTTTTGTTCTGGCCATTAGGCCTTTATTTGGGCTCCGCCCTTTTAATAATGCTAAGCATTGGGCTCTGACATTTTTTTGTCTTATACTGAATGTATAGCATTCATCAGAACAAAGTGTGTTCTGACAGTGCGCCACGTGCTGCGCCAGGAGCTTTGCGCCAGTCAAAGAGCGCATTGCGCTTCTGTCGGGTAACGCACACGAAGAGGACGCGTGTCGCGATTAGCGCTAAGCGCTAGTTTGTTAGCGCATTGCGCTTTTAGTTTATGAGCGCATTGCGCTAGTCTGTTGGCGCTCCAGTGAGCAACACATGGGGCGCTTGGCGCTGAGCGCCAACCCACGAGCGCAGAGCTCTGTTTCAGAAGCGCAAAGCGCAAGTAGTGTCTATGGTTGACACGTGGCATGTTTTAGCGCTGAGCGCCGGTCCAAGAAGCGAAAAAGCGCAATACATGAGTGCAAGGTACTTTTTAATAGCGCAAAGCGCTTATGATCAATTTTAAGATTAAAGAACAGATTTATGTTCTTCAAAGGAAGCTTTGCCTCAAGATCCAAGAACAAAAGTTCTTGTTTTTATAAAAGGCTCTGCCTTTATAGATCAAAAGATCTGCGAGTGAAGTATTTTACTTCTTTTTATTATTTTATGATTAGATCTTTGATCTTTTCTTTTTTATTAAAGACATTGGTCTTTTTCTTAGATCTCTGATCTTTTTAGAAGATGGTTCTTCTTTTTACGGGATGGTTTCATCTCTATTATTCAAGAACACAGTTCTTTTTACCTTGAAGATGAAGAAAAATCTTCTTTTTTCTAAGAGCTTTCTCTTCTTTTGCAGAGGGTTTTTCTCTCTCTTTTCTGTATTTGAGACTTGAAGTCTAGGGGCCTTTATATAGGGCCAATTGATTTGTTAAATCAGTTTTAAGAGATCTTTCTCTGATTGATTTGGGAATATTTCCCACCGTTGGATCTTTGATCCTAAGGCTTCTGTTTTACAGAAAATAATTTTCTTGTTTTAATAAGATTGGAAAGATCTTTCCATAACAGAATTTTAGTTCTGATTAATTAATAATTTAATATTAGTAGATCTTATGATCTGACGGTGGGGGAATTTTTAATTCCAGCGCTGGCGCACCTTGAGCTACCGCACCTACGTTCGACACGTGGCCCACAGCGCAACTGCGCTAGCGCACCCGTGTTTGACACGTGGCACGCAGCGTAGAGCGCAGTGCAACTGCGCTAGCGCTCCTGTGTTGGACATATGGTGCGCAGAGCAGAGCGCTGGATCTGAAGTGTTGCTTCAACTTTTAAATTTTGAATTTTAAAACAGAGCTTTGCTCTGATTGGGGTGCGCTGCCTAGGGCGCAGCGCTCCTGGCGCTGGCGCGTCTGCGTTTGACACGTGGCGCGCAGCGCGTAGAATCTGAAGCGTTGCTTCAATTTTTGAATTTTGAAATTCAAAACAGAGTTTTGCTCTGATTGGGGGAAACAAATTCCCCCCCACCGTTGCGCTCACGTGGCGCACACGTGAGTGCAGCAGTAGCAACATCTGAGCCTTTGGATCAACTCAGAAGTTGAAGAGGCAGTTCAGTGCCTATAAATAGGACCTTTGGTCCTTTAGATGATTATCATCTTCTTCTTCGAGAATTTTCATTCAGAGCGCAGCTCTTTTGTTAAGAACTTTCAAGAGTCAGAACACTTTCCAAACTTAGGTAAAATTAAAATTATTTTTTTTTAATAAATTAGGGTGTTTTACCCATTAACAGAGCCTTACTCTTCATAGATCTTTGATCTAAAGAAAAACCTTTTAGGGTTTCATTAATAGAGCCTTGCTCTCATGAACCCATAGATCTAAAGAGATCTTTTCTTGGGGTTTCTTAGCCCATGAATCAGAGCTCTGCTCTTTTGATAATACGTATATCTTTTGATCTTTGATGAAGAACTCTTAAGAGTTTTCTCATGGATCTTGAAGATCCCAGAATTTTTAATTCTCAAGAACTAATTTTAATTAATCTTTAATGGATTTTCCATCATCATTACAGAGCCGGGCTTTTTAAGGAATTTTATTCCCTCATGACCAGAGTTTGACAAGTGTCACTCTGCTACAGAGCTTTGCTCTCAAAGGGAGATTTTCTCCTTTTCCCAAGGGATTTCTCATTTAATGAGAAAATTCTTTGAGGATCTCCTCATTAATTAACAGTCTCATCCAATGATGAGGCTGTTTTATTAATTGATGCATTGTCATCTGGATTTTGTGGGTCCCCCTTTGGTCCCCTTTCCACTGCATTGCAGTGTAGTACAACTTTTTAAAGTACCGAGTGTCAGATTAAATTAATGCACTGACAGTTGACTTCTGTCCCTCCTTTTTGCAGACAATATGTCTTTCGATGCTTCGTTTCCGTTTGTTCGTTCAGAGGGAGGATTTCCTGGAGCACCTGTAGACCGGGAGGTCCTAGCTTTGATCAGAGACCACGATCCAGAACATAAGAATCTTCACCTCTAGGGGTCATGGTACAATCAGATTATCAGGGGTCGACAAAGCTTTTCGTGCGCGGTACCCTCGGAGCCCATCATGGCGATCCATTACGCCAGCTCACCCCCGGTGAACTACGCCGTGGAGATGGTTAATTGGACTTCAGAAGGCCTTCTTCAACCCGCTATAGCTTCGATTCCCATTCAGCCTCCCATGATTTTAGATACTTTGGGACGCCGTATTTGTCAAGGTGAAGCGCGGCCGTAGGGGCAACCATATAATATAGGTCTGATTCCCCGTCATCCGACCGGTTATTTGCAATGGGCCCGGTATATTCTGTCAGTGAAGAAGTCGCAGTTGATGAGGCTTGGGTTATATACCGCCGTTTATGCTTCTCTCTTCCAATATCCTATGCTTCCCACCTGGTGGGTTAAGGCATTTCTGGAGCAGTGGAACATTCCTACCCACACCTTCCTCTCGCGGGATCGAGAAGTATCAATCTCTTTAGAGGAATTTGCAGAAATTTCTGGCTTACCGGTCATAGGGGAGCATTATGAGGAGCTGCTTCCCACGGACGAATATGTTTTCGGTGCCAAGCCGGTGATAATGGGCCTTACCCCGGTGAATGCTGTTCAACACCAGTTTCCCAGTTTGATCAAAGTGTTAGATATCTACGAGGGCCTTTTTCTCGAATCTGGGAGCCGCGGGGTTAGTTTCGAGGATTTCATCGCTCGCTTCCTTCACCCAAAAGTCTTCTCGAAGGAGGCCGTTAAATTCGCCACGCATAATGACCTTTTCGGCTTAGGTTTGGACAACCTGCCAGCGACGGAGGTAAATCAGAGGAGTTTCTTCCTTCCCAACTCTCCAGTTGTTCCTTTTGCGGAGATTGCAGTCCCTGGAATGGATGAGGAAGCATTCTTTTTGGGATTTCTTGGGCTATGGTTGAGCTGGTTTGCGCTCCCAATGCACCTTCGCCGTATGAGACCGTCTGTCTTCTATCCGGCTCACCGAATGACTATTGGGGTGAAAGTGGCTGTCGGGGTCGCCGGCTTAGCCCATCTGTATTTCGGCCTTAGTCAAGCGGCGGATACTACTGAACCTGGAGTATAGCATGTGAACTTCTCGATGCATTACTTCATGTCATGGCTCGAGTTACATGCACTTGGCGTTTTTGGTATCTATAGAAGGCCTTCATTCTATGACAAGTGCAGTTTTTCCCGGATTATGCGATTGGTCGGCGCCTCAATTGTAAATCCGTCTCCGCGGGATGCTAAAGGTTTGCTCCTTCGTCCCCGCACGGTTGGAGACGGGATGACCTTCACCGACAAGGTGTTAACCATCGGAAAAGAGTCTACCACAACGGTGCGGTTATTGCAGGATATTTTCAAAGATTGAGCCTCAGTTCTGACAGCTCGGGAGACCCTCCATTTATATTCTATCAGACCGGGCTTCCTGGTGTTTAGGCAAAATAATGCGGCGCTTTTCATGAGATATAATCCGCATCGTTTTGCCCAAAAATTGAGCTATAATTAAGGAGTGCCGCTGGAGGCTTTCTTGCTGGAACCCACTGCCACTGAAGAGGGGACGCGGAGCACGCTGCATCACTTCATGTGTTTGAATACGGGCTCTCACTTCTTCATCAGCGAGCCGAGTTGTGTCCCACGGATTCTTAATGCATATACGGCGTGGTACCAGCATTCGACGGGCGCCGTTATTAAGGAAGAAAGGAGGTTGCTGCTTGATCGCAAAAGTGCACCTCTTGCCAGTGATCGTAAAGTCCCTTTGAAGCGACAGATCGCTGCACCCCCTCCGCTAAGAGAGGTTGCTGCAGTTGAGCCTCCAGGTGTACTAAGCCCCCCTCGTGGATTGCCCCATGCTCCTGTGGAGATGGTGTATGTGCCATCGGTGCCCTGCGCTCCCGTGGAGACGGTGAATGTAGCTTCACCCGAATCTGGTGTGGGCTCGGATATCGGGACTCGCCGTCCTAAAGTGCCCACGAAGCGCAAGCTGGTGCTGGCTGGGACCGGAGCTCGAGCACAAAAGAAGAAGAAGAAGTCCGTCCTCTCCCTTGATGCTGTACTCGGCCTAGAGCCTCAGGCTCCTTATACCGAAGGTCTAAGTGAATATGGAACCAATGAGGGTCTCTTCATAGCGCCAGAAGACACTGATCTCGATGTCGCTATTGCTGCTTCTGCGCGACTCGCAAGCCACCAAGCGGAAATAGCCGCCCTCATGCAATCAAGTAAATATTAGTCGCACTTTGTTTTTGCATTATATCTTTATTTTTATTATCATGTCTTGACTGACATTCTTCCTTTTGTAACAGGCTTTACTACTGAAGAGGCTCTGGCGGCTTCCCTCAGGACCTTCGAGGAGGAAGAGAGGAATCGCGCTTTATTGGGCATTGGTATGTCTCGGCTTATTGAGTCTTCATTCTCCTTTTTATGAACAATCTAACCCTTTCTTTATCTCATCGCAGGGACCACAATGCCGGTCCCGCAAGGTGATGCGGAGACTCTTCTCGGGCCAGCCACCAAGGTCCCGGCCTCTTCGGTATTGCCGAAAGAGGCCTTACTCAAACTACCGATGACGGAAGCCTTGACGGCTCCAGAGGTAACCCTGGGTATGGATGATGACGTTCTGTTAAAGGAGGATTCTAGAAGGTCTGCTTTGACGGTCCGGAAGGAAAGGAAGCGCCGGAGGCACGCAGCAAGGGAGTGTAGTGCTGCTTTAGCTGTGGGTGCGGGTTCGAGCGCCGCTACCCCTGCTGCTACTCCTTCAGAGGAGTCTCCGGTCGCCTTGTCTACTGCTTACAGACGGGCGGCATGCACGGCTCGGGAAGCAAATAGTAAATCAACTCTAGGTAATATGCCGTGAGGTTCCGTTATCAAAGTTTTAAATTATTAGTTCTCATATACCTTAACCTGCAGGGCCGAGCCTTACCGAAGAAGTGGCGGCGAACTCCGAGCCTGAGGTAGCGGCGGAGGAGGTAGCTGCTGTTGCCGCATTCGGGGCGGCGGTAGGCGATGTGGCCGCAATTGCCGGGCTCGAGATAGTGGCTGACGAGACAGTCACGATTGATATGCCCAAAATAGCTACCGTTGCCGAGCCCGAGGTGGCGGCGGGTGAGACGGCTACCACGGCTGAGCCTGGGGCGGCAGTGGATGAGACGGCTACAATTACTGAGCCCGAGGCGGTGGCGAGCGAAATGGGTATAATTGCTGGGCCCGAGGTGGCCGCTCTCTCTCAAGAGTCAGGCACCGCCCCGATCATCGCTCTTCCCGCCTACAGTTCTTTGCTGTCTCCTGGCCTCGCAAGCTTGACGACGGCTCTCGTGGAGTCAGGGGATGAGGCGACGGGAGGTGAGACCACTCCGATGGAGGAGGGAGACGCCGTTGTTGTATCAAGTGACGCCCTCGTCATGGTTCTGGCTGGCGACTCATCAGGTAGATTTTAGGTCAACGCCCTTCTTTTTATTCCGCAATCTTTTTTAATCTTTCCTGACAGGGTTTATCTTGTTTCTAATGCAGGTGCGGCTAGTGCTGATGTCGCGCTACCTAAGGCAGCGCCGTCAGTTACCGCCCTGACGGTGACCACCTCTCTACCTTCTCTCGCACCGTCTCAGATACTGGAAGGTATGGATTTGTGTCCCATCAATCTTATCTTTAGGATGTATAATTTATGTACTGACATTGCATTCTTGAGTTTTTGTAGGAGTCCTTTTTGACCACCTGTACCAGGTGTTGCACCCCCACTTCTCCTTCCCGTCGGAGATTGCTTCATCCAGTGGCGCTGGTGAATACAGCCTTCAGTTAATGTTCTTTCTTTTACCAACAGTGAAATCATTTCTAATTCTTCTTTGCCTTGATTGCAGTACTACAGATTGAAGGAGGAGATGAGAGAACAGTTGCGCCACTGGTCCTTCCGGCTTTGCCACCTGCAGCAGCTGGTATAATAAATCCCATTGTTCATGAATCTCTTATATTTCTTGAACCGTCATCTGATTGTGATTTGTTTTGCAGCGGTCGCTTCAACTTCGGCATCTTTCGAATCTCGCATTACGATGCCGGCAGGGCCCTTTTCTAGACGTCCATCCTCAAAAGATGCTGTGACCAGTCTGCGTATGCTGAGCGAATACGTCGAGGAGCTTGACGCGGAGGCTCCTACATCTGCCGCAGATTTTGCTGCCGAGGTCAACCCAATGCTGGCGACGCTCGTGAACTTCCATAATGAAGGTGTAGTCGAGTCTTGGGTTAATCATTGCAGGAGGATTGAGGCTTGTCTGCATGATCTTGAGCTTATGCGTCCTGCCCCTGAGACTCAGGCTTTGAACTCCCAGTGGGCCGCATGGGTTGAGCAGAGTGTTCCGTTCCTTCGCCATTTCGAATGAGAGGCAACCCTTAAGCGGAAGGAACGTGAGACGACTGCTGCTGAATCTGCCCAACTACGCGCTGAGGTTGCCGCTAATGCTGCCCAGCTGAACGCCATTTTTGAAAACCTTCAACGATGTATCTCTGACGGGCTGGTGTTGAGAAAGAAGCTTGATCTTAATGAGCAGGTCGCGCAGAGTCAGGAGGCTGCCCAGCAGGAAGTTGATCAGAAGCTCTCATCCTTTTTGCAGCAACGGGCCCAAATTGAAGCAGAGCTGGCCGCGGCGGCTGATCGTGAGGAAAAGTTGAGAGGAGTGCGTGATCAGCTGACTGGCCTATTGAAGGCGCCTCCCTCTCAATAGCTACTTTTGTATAGATTGAACGCTTGTAATCTTTGAACAACATGTATACATTTTTTATTCTTTTATCCAATTTGCCTTGTACTCAATTGAATTCATGAATAAAAGATACACATTTTTGTTATACTGTTGCTTTCTTCTCATGTGATTTTAGCAAGTGCGGTATGTAAATGGTATATAGCTGTCAACCTTGGGCTCTTTGTAGGGTGGTGATGGCTTAGAAAACAGGGTTAGGATATGTCATCTAAGACTTTTCAACTTTATGAGCCGTGAGGGTCTCATAAAGAATTTTCTCCCTACCGGTCGAGAGGATCCCGTAGGTGTAATTTCTCCTTAAGAATCGTGAGGATTCCTAAGTGTGTTTTCTCTTGAAAGTCGTAAGGATCTCACAAGAGAATTTACTCCCTTACGAGTCATGAGGACCAGCAAGTGATGGGTGAAGTTGTCCTAATCCGCATTTCACGGAGTCAGGAGTTGCTCTGGATACTTCCCGCGGGTTCACTGTCGTGTTCTGCGAGGACCAGGCTCCGCTCTGGACGTTTCCTACTGGGTCAGGGTTGACATTATCCGCGTTCCACATGACCAGGAATTTTGCTCTGGATGCTTCCTACGGGTTCACTGCCGTGTTCGGCGAGGACCAGGCTCCGCTCTGGACGTTTCCCACGGGGTCAGGATTGACATAAGCCGCGTTCCACGTAGCCTGGATATTCCATCGTATAGTTATATACGAACACGAAGGAAATTTTTCCAGTTCGAGGATGGATTATAGTTCTGAAGAAATTGAATAGGATTATTCGGTTGTCTTTTCCCTTTACCTTCTCTCAGGTTGCGAGGGCTCCTCGTATTAAGAGAGTACACCTATTGCGCTTATTGGATAGTCTTCTTCCAAACCATAGGCAGGTGCCGAAAGGCGGGGAAGGAAGAAAACCAATGAGCCTAAGTGTGGTGTACAGAAGATAATAAGTAAATACATATAAAAGGATTAGAGTAAGGGCAAAGGAAATTGCGACTAATATCATTCACAACAAAACCGCGTATACCCCTGTCACTCCTACATCACCTTTGCATTTCTCCAGAACACCCCGTATCACTTCGAAGATCCATATTTATTGGATAATCCATCGTATAGTTACATACGAACTCGAAGGAACTTGTTCCAGTTCGAGGATGGATTCTGGTTCAGGAGAAATAGAATAGGATTATTCGGTTTTATTTTCTCTTTACCTTCTCTCAGGTTGCGAGGGCTCCTGGTATTGGAAGAGTACATCCATTTCGCTTATTAGATAGTCTTCTTCCAAACCTTAGGCCAGTGCCAAAGGGTAGGAAAGGTAGAAAATCAATTAGCCTAAATATGGTGTACAAAAGGTAATAAGTAAAGACATATAAAGGGATTGGAGTGAGGGCAAGGAAGTATATGGTTACTGTCATGAATCTGGATAGTGGAAGAGGTATTACTAGGAATACCCGGATACCCCTTCGAAACATTTTCATGTTTCAAATTTACTGTGCGATGTTAAGTGAAAACTGTTTTCCCAATTAGATTCTAACTTCAGGGTATGTATTTACCAGATTTGATTCCCACATCTATATGGCGTTACAGATGGTGAGTGGGAGTAAAATATTAGGAATTGGGTGATTAGATACTCTGTATATCAGAATTCTTTGTAATTGGTGATATTTGAGGAAATCACCTGGGTTTTACCCGACGACAAATATTTGGTTTTGAATATTCGTTGTTATGCACCAATTTCAAACTGATATATCTATACGTTTATTTTATAAAGTGAGATATAACTTTTTGATATTATGTCTATAACATTTACCTATATCAGTTGGTGATTAGGTAAGATGCATTCAACAGCGGTGTAATTCTTCTTAACCATAGTACAGTTTTCAACCTACGGCGCACAGGGTTTGAGTTATTGAACTCAGGGGACTTATACAAAGTATTGAATGTTGTCCGATGTCCGTTAGGACAAAGGGGTTGGTACTTGTACTATATTCTGTTTACTCATGACTTCTCCAGTTCTAGACAAGTATTTCGTTGAAATATAAGGTCCGGATTTTGAGAAGTTATAGGTATAAGAATGAAGTAGAGAACCATATGTTGCAAGACAAAGGGTTAGTACTCGTACTATATTCTCTTTACTTTTGACTTCTCTAGTTTTATACAAGTATTTCGTTGAAATACAGGGTCTAAGTTTTGAGAAGTTATAGGTATAAGAATAAAGTAGAGAACCATTTGTTGGAAGTATCAGGATTCTTCGAGGTAGTCGAAGATGTAGATAATTGTGCTAGGTATTCCATTGTAAGTAATGGTTTTGAGAACTTGCTTCTCTTTCAGGTTACTCATATGTGGATGCACTCCTAGATGAGTAATACTGCTTTGCCTCCTTCTATTTGGTTGATATGCACTGGAGACAGCTGCATGATTTTGAATCTGGTTCCAATTAAATTAGTACTTTTGTTTCTATATTGGATATATAGAATGGATTCATATCTTAACGATGTTAAGGTATATGGAGTTGTCCGGCTGATGCTTAAAACCAGAATCCGGATAAACTCAAGGCACATTACAGTAATGGCAGTTTGTGGGTTATCCCGGGCTTTGACGAGGGTTAACTTTCTACCATCAGGAAGATCGATAGTTATATTATTCTTGACTCGCCACGGTTTTAGTAAAATGGTTTCTTTTCAGAAAACATTAGTGGAAGTATGGTAGAACTGGAAGTGATTCCAGAACCACAAATGATTACTGAAAATTTAATAGAACCTAAAGATTCAATTGGATTCGACATTCCATTAGCCACTCCACAGATTTGGTGGGTAACCTCAGACACTTGAGAGGTATTTCGGTTTTCTCAGAGAAAGTGACAGAGAGGTTCTTGTTTACCCAGACTTGCTATTGCTGCTGTTCTAGACTATGAGACCTGGCAGGAGGATGAATATTACGGCATTCTAAATTAGTTTTAGAATGTGCACGTGTATATGACTCTGCCAGAAGGTTGTTTTAGTCAGTGGGAGCAGCGGAAGCAAAGTGGGCAAGTAGCTTATGTCTATTTATAAACTAAAGCAGGTACGGCGGAAATAGATCATCTATTTTTGATGTGACGGTCATAGAGTTTGACTTCATTAAAATAAGAGATGGATCTGGTAAGAAGGTAGTAGAGAGTGTCCAGGTATTTAGATGACACGCACTTGATAGGAAGAGATCTTCTTATACTACGATCGGTTATACCGTGGTTGTCACAAGTGGTTTCTCTACATAGGATATGGATATAATATCAGAGTTTCTGGTGACTAGATCTATAGTTTTAGATCTAAATTTGGGAAGTGTCCCAATTTGGGTACTTTGACATTATTCTAAAGGTGCTTTAGAATGGACGACTCCTGGCATGGTGGTATACCCGCAGGTGATGGAGTCGCCTTCTCTAAAGAGTTGTCTTCTAGACTGATGAGGAGAGGGATTTGCATGATTGGCATATCTCTTGCTTAGGCAATTGAGTCAATCATGAGATGTCAAGTACCACACCAGATTTTTCTTTTGCACTAGTTGCTATAAGCATATATTAATCCAATCCTGGAGAAACATTGGGAAGCAGTTATGGACATAAGTTGATGTTCTTGGGATATGGTAACGGTAGCCTTCTTCGGGAGACGGTTATCATTTCAGGCTTCCAAGGTGACCTGGATGATAGAGTGGCTGTCTGAGTTATAGTTTTCCCTCTTTTGAGGGATAGTATGTTGGACAGATTGTCCAAGAAGATACTATGGAACGCATGGCTCAAGATACTGATTAAGTTTAGTGGACGATACAGTCTAAGAAGTTTTTTGGATTTGGAGTTCATTTATGAACTGGATCCCATCAAATATCCAGACAAATTCTAAGACAGGTATTGCTCATTTCGGAAGATAGTCTTTCACCGTGAAGTTGAGATATGAAGGACATAGAAAGAGACATTGGAGCGGATTCACTCACTGAGGCTATTTCTCAAACACAATAGTTTCACAAACGAGCTTTGCGAAACTGATTAGTAGAGAAGTTGGGTGTTCGGTATCACACGAGCTGTGAGTATGCGACACCGCAATAATTAGCCTTAAGTGCAAGTAAGAGATTGTTGGCTATAGTGCCTTCAAGTCAATTATTGAATTGCAGGCACGCGATTGCGATGATTGATGGAGGACCTATACGGATAGAACAGTCTTACTCAAAATGATAGTATGCTATCTGGTTTGTCTTTATCATTATGTACATGCTTTATGTGGTATTACATGTTGATAGAGCCCATAAGATTCTTTCTTGACTACCAGCATTATGATGGCGATCATATACGTAGAAGCTGGGTGGTCTATAAGCACATCCTTAAATGTCCCTAGTCGTGGGAGTTTCGAGTCTGGGCATCGATACTCCAGAGTAGACTAGTGTATACTGATCGAGATCCCGATGAGGGGCGGTGGCCAGGTTTCACAAGCCATTGGTGTTAGTTTGTTCACCTAAGATAGTATACTGTTGCTCATTGGGTTATGAGTACACTGGACGGACTCGCCGGGAACATGCTAGTTGGTAGTGTGCCTATTGTCAAATAGAAGTTCCCAAGTGACATGTGTGCAGGTTAGTCTGTCAACCTAAGATCGTCATTTGTCTCATGTGAGTTCCCACTGTGCTTTGATTACTACCCTACCACGGCTTAAAGGAGTCGTGCAAACATGTTTTAGTTGGGTACAGTCCCGAGCCACATGAAGGCAGTGAGCGAATCGTCGAGGATTCGTCTCTCCCGGTATTGGGGGTTGATGTCGTGCAGTACATGGGTGGCCATCACCAGAAATCCTTGGCCAAGGTAGTCGAGAATTACTAATTTGGATCAGTAGTTTCTCAGTTGATGATAGGCTTCGTAACGACACGAAATGTCACGTTACTAGGGGTCTGACTTTATCCACCCCCTAGACTCGATATGTGATACTCTTAGACGAACAGACCGTACTGTACGGATATTGTCACGAATAGGCTCAGTAGGGGTCAGGATGAGTTTGCTCATCAGCCTCCCTTTCGCTCAATACATGGGTAGCCGTTACGTACAGCTAGTGCCGCTGATGTGCTTGTGGTTATACCCACTGCCAGCGTATTGATGAGTCTTTAGAGTCCCACACAAAAGGTTTCCCTGCTTTGGGCGAAACGATGTAGAGGCCGTATGGTTTTCCAGCAGGGTTCGATCATATACGTGCACCTGTGCACGTATCATGATTCGGACGGATAATACTGGTGGGTTTTGGTTTAAGCTGGATTCTAGTATTATATTGTTGGATTATTTTCATCTCTTTGTATTCGTATTTTTCGTAATACGGATACAGGTATGTATATACGGATGAGGGGTATTCTTGTAATTTATTACAAGGTGGTTCTAGAAGATACCACCTCATTTAGTTTTAACCCTTTAGGATTAAATGGTTAATGAGGTGGAGAGGATGAGATGTTGTTTGCATTTATTGCAGCATGGCTTTGTAGTGACTCATGATTACTATTCTAGAATGCTTGGTTTTTTGTTTGTTGTGAGATATTTTAGAGTCTTGAGATATTTTGTTGACTTAAGATATTTTGGAGACTTGAGATATTTTGGAGACTTGAGATATTTATGGGATGCTTTATTATTGCTCACAACACACAACACAAAGGACTTAGCCATTTTTCTTAAGTTGCCTCTCACTCTCATCCTCAAGCTTCTCCTTCTACCTCCACCCTTCAAGTCTCATGTGTTGAGAAACCTAGGGTGTTTGGAGATCAATTAATCTATCACTACACTCTACATCCTCTAGGCTATCTAGTTTAGCGATATAGGTACCCTAGTTACCTCGGATATTGAGATAGGAGCTCGGAATACAAATCCTCAGGTGGATCATCTTCGATGGAGGGAGACCGGAGATCAAGCTTGATCATGGATGCCTCTAGAAGCTTGGGATGATGGTTAAAGACCGAAGGGCACGGATCATTTGGTATAACCATTCTACACTCCTTTTTATATTGCTAGTTTAGGGATAATGGTAGATCTGGGTAGCGGGTTGTGTTAGCGCCAGTTTTATAAATTTTTGTTCCACAATCGGCCACGGTTTGATGGCCAGGACGCTGCCATAACCCAACTACTGCTGTGCTCGGCCAAGTAGTGAGGTGAGGGAGGATGCTCGGGTCTCGGCCGTGGTGGTGGTGGTCTCGGCCAGAGAGAGGGAGGAGGGTGAAAAGAAGAGGAGAGTGTGATTATGTATGCGTATGTGAGAATGAGAGAGAGTGATATATATATATAAGAGAGTGTGGGGGGGAAGGGGGAGAGTATGGTGTTTTAATTGAATATGGTGCTTTAATTTGGTTGGGAGTTAAAAGGTTTAGAATTTGAAAGGTGGGGTTTCGGTTTTAAAAAGAAAAAAAGAAGAGATGGAGAAGAAGAAGGAACTGTTGAATGTGAAATTAATTGGTGAAGTAAAGAAAGAAGTGTTTACCGCCGAAGACCGGACTGAGACGTTGGGATGTCTAGCCTGAATTTGGAGGCAGATACTATTTGGACATATCCATCCATCTCTCCGAAGATACCAAGTTGATTTATAGCACCATATATCGGAGGTTTGGATAGATGCAACTGTTGTAGCAGATTTTATCAGATTCGCCCTCATTTGTGAGGGGTTTTTGATTGCAGGGACGCTCTTCCCTGCAGGTGCAAGCCCCTGCAATTAATTACGTTATTGTGTTGTGATAACCACTTTTTCCTTTTCCAGTAGTTCACTTCGCGTACTGTGTTATTTTTTTGTTTAGGTTGCCCGTGGATTGTATACGGAGACTAGTTTATGTTGTCGCCCGTAGGACGCGTATTAGTCCAAATTTGTATATTTATGAATTTGGGTTTCGACCATAGGTTATATATTTCTTTAGTTCAAAAATATTTTGTTTTATTTAAGGACCGTTAGTCTAGTTTGAGATTAAGATCAACTTAAATATATGAGCATTTGGGCTCAATTTATTTTAACTAAGGATACATTAGTCTTATTTTTAGACTAAGATCAATATAGCAATATTTTCATGATCATTAAATTTTATTAAGATCCAAAAACAGAGCATTTGGGCTCAGCTGTAAGAAACTTTTCAGAGAGACTTAGCCAATTTGGACTTAGTCTGCTCGGTCTTTTTCTTCTCTTTCTTTTTTTAAAAAAGTGCTAAGCACTTATTTGTGGTTCTATTTGCTCAGCCCTTTTTTCCTTTTATGCAGAAATGCTAAGCACTTGTTTGGGGCTCTGGCGCTCACATATGTATCATGTGAGGCGCTCAGACATGGGCACTGCCCAATCAGTGCTAAGTAGTTTAGTCATTTTGACTTACTTTATAGAATGTTAAGCATTTTGTATGGCGCTCACATAAGGGGCACATGAGGCACTGTCTTATTTATTTCATTGGACGCTCACGTGAGGCGCTGGGACATGGGCGCTGTCCAATCAATGCTAAGAACTTAGTCATTTTGACTGACTTTATACTGCTTCTGCATTTTTACTCAGCGCTCACGTGTATTTCACGTGAGGGGTCGGGTCTTCCATTTTGAGCACCCACAAGAGAAACACGTGAGGTGCTGAGTTCTTTGTTTTGGGCGCTCACGTGGAAAGCACGTGAGGCGCCAAGTCTTTTCCTTTGTTGATGTTTTCTGAAGAAGTTTTAAGTTCTGTTAATGGCATTTTGACCATTAATGATCTCTGTTTTTTGGAGATCTGACACCGGTTTCATTGGAGATCTAAGTTCTTCTATTATTATTATTATTTTTGTAAGAACTAAGTTCTTTATGTAGGGTTAAACCCTGTTTATAAAGGAATTAAATTCCTAGACAATATATCTTTATTTCTTTTTGATCTAGTTCTTTTTCCTAGACTTTGAGTTTGGAGAACAGAATCTTCCCGATGAGAATTAAATTCTCAACTTGTGAAGAGATTTGCTTTTCGAATCTCAGATCAGGGGAAGAACTAAATTCTTTTTGTAGAGGGTTAAACCCTTGTTTTCTTTTTATTAGGAAAAAAGATAAGTTCTATCTCTGCTTTCGTTTACCTAAGGTTTTGAAGAGCAATGATCTTTTTTCTTTAGAAGAGAATTGAATTCTCAGTTTTGTTGTGGGACGAAGCTTGGGGTGTTGATCTCCTTTTTTTCCTTGTTAAAAGCAAGTTTGTTGACTAGTTTGAGAAAATCTCTCATTTGAGAAATACTAATTGATTTTACTTTCCCTCGAAGGTTATTTGGGGGATTTTATCCACCGTTGGATCTTTGATCCGGTGCATTTCTGTTTAACAGAATATGTTTTTTCTTGCTTTTAACAAGATTAGGGAAATATTTTCCCATTTACAGAATTTAATTCTGTTAGACGATGAGTTTTAACCACCATTGGATTTTTAATTCAAGGGCTTTTTATTTAACAAAGCACATCTTTATTTATTTAGAAAGTTATAGGGAAATGTTCTCCCATTTTATTGGATCTTTGATCCAATAAATATCCTTCTCATTTAGAAAGATTAGGGAGATATTCCCCCCAATAGAATTTAATTTTATATTTGGTGATTTTTAATCACCCTTGGATCTTTGATTCAACGATTCTCTGTTAACAGAGAATATCTTTCCCTTTTAGAAAGATCAAGGGAGGTATTTTCCCAAGACTAAAATTTAATTCTATATAGGGAGGCGCACTCATGTATTTAACACGTGACCCCGATGTGGATTTTAGTCTGTTTTATTTAGCGCCCATACGCCTTGCATATGGGCGCTCACGTGTTAAACACGTGAGATCAGTTTGGCCTTTAGCTACTTACTCTTAGTGCTTATATACTTTGCATACAAAAAATAGAATTTAATTCTATCTGAAGCTAATACTTCAAAAGGGTGTTCTCACATGTTTAACACGTGACCCCAATGTGGGTTTTAATCTGTTTATTTAGGGCTTATATACTTTGCATATAAGCACTCACGTGTTTAACACGGAAGGCCTGTTTTAGCCTTTAGTTGTTTGCCACGTGTTTAACACATGAGGCTCAAAACATGGGAATTCTCCTCTTTTTTACTCACTCTTTTTTATAAGGGGATAAATGCCCCCAGCGTTGCTCTCACGTGGTTTGCACGTGAGTGCAACGGTGTCCATCTTTACCACCGTTGTATCGCTTAGGGGAATAGGAAGTTGAATCGATCCCATCACGTCTTATAAATGGGCCTTTGGCCTTGGAGTGACTACTGTTTTTTCATTTTCCTCCTTGAGTTTTTTTCTTCCTTGAGAATTTAATTCTCATTTCAAATCTTAGACCACTGCCTTCAGAACTCCTCTGATTAGAGTTAAACTCTGCCAAAATTTTGGTAAGGATTATGAACATAGCTTAGCTCTTAGAAGACTTTTTTGGATGTCCTTTTTTTTATTTTGGATTTTTTTCCATTAACAAGGCTCGGCTCTTTTCTTGAACCGATCTCTCAGAGATCTAAAAAAAACCTTTTTTAGTAGACCGTGGGTCTTGATGTCCATATTAAGGGTGTGAATCAATGGGTATTCTTGAGAATTGCTGATTCTCTTCTTAGGGTTTTACCCTATCATTGATCCTGACATTTGAGCGTCTCTGGAATTTAATTCCATTATGTTTGCCATCTGTTTCCCAAAATGGGAATTTCTGGGATTTAATCCCATTCCATCTTTATGGAGAGATTAGTTTTGGTTTGATTCTTAAGAACTTTGGGAACTTTATTCCCTTTACTTTTCTTGAATGTTTTCCTTTTTTAAAGGATTTTTAGGATTTTAATATCCTTTTCACAGATTTGAATCTGCTGTTGTTTTTAAAAGAACCCATTTTTCGGGGATATTGGGAATTTTTGAACTCTACTATTTATTTACTGAGAATCCTTTTTGATTCTCACAATGGGCACTTGTCTCATCATTGACGAGCCTCCATTTTAATTTCATGGGGCCCACTAGCTTTATAGACTTGGTGGTTCTAGCATTTTTACTGCTGACTCCACCTGGTTTCTTTTCAGGTACCATAGCTGGTCATCTGTATGATCTTGAAGAGATTATCTCTTATGAGAAGATTCGTATCCAGGTTCGCTTTCAAGGCCAAGAATACACTATGGCCCAATGCGACGAGGTGATGCATCGCTTCGACGATTACAACGGTCAATTGCTCCCCCGCCGTTCTGCCCTTTTGAAGATCGTCGTTGGGTTGATCTGGAAAGCTATACCTGGGCGTCTTGAGGTTATGCCGCTCCAAGCGCTCGATGATGCCGAAAACAAGATGCATTCCGTGTATCTGATGGGGTTGATCTTGAAGAAACGGAGAGATAATCTTGTCACCATCTTGCACCGTGTTTTTAAAAAAAAGATGATAGTATCAACATACCAGAGGGTGGAGGACATCATTGGTGACCCTAACGCTTACATCCGAGAGAAGATGCACAAAAAGATAGTTGTTGAGGTTGAACGTGCATTGCTCAAACTTGCTTTTGAGTTTGAGAATCCATGTCCGGAGTTCAGTGTCTTACCGCTGTAGATCTAGGATTATGCGTTCCCCATTTTTTTTGCACCGAGAGTATGTAGTTCTCTTTTGAAGTATGAATGAAAAGCATATTTTCCTTTCGTATCTGCACCTTCTGTTTCTTGATTGTCTCGCTCTGGAGCGGATTAGTTTTTGTACTCATTTCAGAGTGCTTTTAGTTTATGTACTCATTTCAGAGTCTCTAGTTTATTCACTGATTTTGGAGTCTCTAGTTTATTCACTCATTTCAGAGTGTTTTTAGTTTACCTCCCTTATGTTTACAGGCAAACTTGCCCAAATGTTGGATGTAGATAACCCTCATTCTTTTATGACAAGGGTCCGTTAGGTTTGTGGTACTAGGTTTAAGTCCGTCGTACCATCGCATTAGCTAATGTATTCCTCGATATGCAGTCCTTAGGCTGCTATTCGAGGAGCCTCGCAGCTGTCGTGTTTCTGATCCCTTCTGAGGCTGGACAAGACGTCTTCAAGTAATCTTTTTTAAGTTGGTGTATATGTATTACCTTCATAAGAACAAGCATTAGGTATTTGTCGTGGCGCTTTTTACTTGAGGTTAGGCTCAATTTGGATCCCCGATGTGTCATAACCGCACCCTTCTGGGGTAGGATGATCTCCAACGGTCTTTAGGCTTTGTGTGTACTACTGTCAAAACCTGAAGCTAGGAATATGTCGTCACTTCGTTTTTGCTTTGATGATACCGTGCCGATTCTTTGCTGAAGTAGGGTAGACATCTATAGGACCTCTATGCTGTATGTATTGTAATTGAGGTCCGGAGATAGGAATATGCCATTACTCTAATTTTATTTGATAGTTATGTCCGCACCCTGCTGAAATGAGGGGGAATGCCTGGATAGTCTCTAGGTTGTATATGTACCGTCAAGACTTGGAGCTAGGATTTTGCCATTACTCCATTTTTGTTTTGACCCTTGGGTCTTTTCTTTTTGATGATGACGTTGCGTCTGCATCCTGCTGGAATGAGAAAGAACGCCGGGATTGTATCTAGGTTGTATATGTACCATCAAGACTCGGTTCTCCTTTTGACGAAGCATGGTAGGAAAATATGGTTCACTTTCCTTTTTTGTGCCCATGGATCGTATACAAAAGTCAATATGGACATACTTGCAGGGCAGAAAAGTTTTATTTTGTTTTATATATATTTTCCGCGATGCTCTATTTTTTCAGCTTTTATACCGCGAAAGTCGCGATTGCCCCATCATTTCGGTTATTTTTCGCGGTGCCCAATCATTTCGGCTATATCATTTTTTAAAATTTTTACTCGCTATTTTTTTATTGCGAGTTGCCCTATTATTTCGACTTTTTTTAAGAGTTGTGGATCTGGAATCTGATATCAACCTTGGCATCAGTATTACTGCAACTGGGATATTGCCAGGAGTGAATCATCATTTGCCTTGAAAGGAATTAAAGTTTGATATCTATTTAGGCATCAGCATCGCTACAATTGGGATATTGCCAGGAGCGAATCATTATTTTCCTTGAGAGGACTTAAAGTTTGATACCTATTTAGGCATCAGTATCTCTACAACTGGGATATTGCCAGGAGCGAATAATCATTTGCCTTTGTCGATTTGAATAAAGGTGACTTAGCAAACAGGGTTAGGATCCTATCGACTTAGGCTTTTTGACTTTATAAGCCGTAAGAGTCTCATAAAGGTACTTCTCCCTACGAGTCGAGAGGATCTCATAGGTGTATTTTCTCCTTAGGAGTCATGAGGATTCCTAAGTGTGTTTTCTCCTATAAGTTGTAAAGATCTTACAAGAGTATTTTCTCCTTATAAGTCGAGAGGACTTACACGTGTCGTTTACCATATGGGGACATTTCTCACCATTGGTGGAGTTTGGTGGGAGAATATTTATTTATGCCCATGGATTGTATATAAGGGTCAATATAGGACCGTCTATAGGGAAAGAAAGTTTTGTAGGGTTTTGATAGCTTAAGAACAGGTTTAGATCCCTGTAACTTAAGACTTTGGAATCCCATGAGCCGTGAGGGTCTCATCGAGGCATTCTCCCTATGAGTCATGAGGATCTCACAAGTGTAATTTCTCCCTAGGAATCGTATGGATTCCTAAGTGTGTTGTGCCTTTATGAGTCGTAAGGATCTCACGCAGGTTTTTTTTCTCCATACAAAGTCGTGAGGTCTTTGTAGGTGCATTTTTTTACGATTTCACGCCCTTTCGGATTTTCATGGGCTCGCTGACAGTCCTGCTATTTTTACTCATGGCGCCCTTTTGGGTTTTCATCCGTGTCTATTTCTCTTGTGGACATACCCTTTTTTTAAGCGGCCTGTAAGGTAACGCACCATTAGCTGTAGTCCTCGATATTTTAAAAAGGACTACATCATGTTAGACCTGGGAGAGTTATAAATCGTTTATTCCCGTGGATTGTATATGGTAATCGATATGAGGATTCACCGTAGGGATAAACATGACGGTCCATTATCGCTGAATTTTAGGGCGAAATGCTAGTTTAGGGACGTTCCGGTCCAACATTCCCGTTTTGGAGACGAATTTTAGTTTAAGGATATTTTGGTTGATTGTTAGTTTAGGGACGTTTCGGTCCATTGTTAGTTTAGGGACGTTTCGGTCCTTTATTGCCATTTTTGAGGCAAAATGTTAGTTTAGGGACTTCTCGGTCCATTATTAGTTTAAGGACGTTTCGGTCCATTATTCTCGTGTTTGGGGGAACGCATTTTGGGTACTACTCTCAGAGTTCTGACTCAGGAAGATAGCGAGCGAACACAAGCGTCGTCATCTATCATTGACCTAAGTCATGGCTCGTTAGGTGTAGTACTTTTTGAGGAATCGGTCGTTTATTGGCCGGAAGGGTCTTTCACCATGCATATCTATGAGCAGGTAGGCTCCACCTTGATAGACTTTGTCTATAATGTACGGGCCTTCATAGTTCGGCTCGAACTTTTCCCTTTTTGCTCGATTGGGGATTATTGGTCTTTTGACGACTAGCATGAGTTCGCCTTGACGGAATGTTCTCGACCTGGTCAATCATTCATATGACCGCGTCATCTTTGCCTTATAAGCCTCCAGATTTCGCTGTGCTATAAGGCCAGTTTCGTCAAGGGTGTCGAACTCCTCAAGCCTATGATGAGCATTTTCTTCATCTTTCAGCTCGTATCGAACTGCTACTCGTAGAGAGGGGAGTTCTATTTCCAATGGGAGCACTGCTTCCATGCCGAACACCACTGCATATAGTGTCGTATTTTTGGCCATCTTGAATGTTGTTCAGTTCGTCCAGAGAGCTTCATGCAGCCTTTCATGCTAGTCCTTTTTATTTCCGGACACCGTCTTTTTTATAATCTTGGTCAAGGTCTTGTTGAAGGCTTCAGCTAGACTGTTGGCCCGAGGATTATAGACTAAAGAGTATCTCCAATCTATTTCATGTTGCTGTGCGAAGCGGCTTATTTTATGGCTACGGTAAGCTGGCCCAGTATCCGAGATTATCCGTCACGGAGTTCCAAACCGATATATGACATGGGTCTTGAAGAAATGGAGGATATTCTCTGTCATCACTTCCCTTAGCGGTACCGCTTCTGCCCACTTAGAGAAGTAGTCGGTTGTTGCCAGTATGAACCGATGTCCTTTGGATGATGTCGGTTCAATAGGGCCAATTATATCGGTTCCCCATATTTCGAACGGCCAGCTAGCCACTGTCGGGTGCAGCGGATTTGGATGTTTATGGATAAATTCCCCGTGAATTTGGCACGGGTGACACTGCTTCGCATATTCGAGACAGTCCTAAATCATTGTGGGCCAATAGTAACCCATTCTTTTTATCTTGATCTTCATCTTCGGACCCACCTGATGGGAGCCGCAAAGTCCATCGTGTATTTCTTGGACAACTTTCTTTTCTTCTTCCGGCCCCAAGCACCTCAGCCATAGGAGGTCAAATGATCTTTTATAAAAGGTATCATTGACGAAGGAGAAAGACAAAGCTCATTTCATGAGCTGATATCTAAACGACGCATTTTCGGGCGTTCGTTGGGACTTGAAGTAGCTTATAAAGACTTCCCTCCAGTCATTGACCTTTTCTTCGTCCCCTATTTGATGGGCCACTTGTTCGGTCATTTCTTTTCCTTCGGATGGTTTTATCAGGTCTTCCAAAGATATATCTGTTGGCGTGAGAACCCTGCGGCTTTACATAATGATCCTTACGTCATCGAGGTCTTCATCGGCCAATTTGGCCAACGCAACCGCCTTCCTGTTTTCCGCTCGTAGTATGCTTTTCAGGATATAGGAAGCGATTTGTGTCAGCTGTTGCTTTACTCTTTCACCATATTTTATCAGCTCTGGCTTGCATGTCTGATAGTCGCTATTTACTTGGCTAACGATCAGCTGAGAGTCTCCATATATGAGGAGTTCTTTAATTCCCATGTCAATAGAGATCTCAAGACCTGCTATCAAAACTTCATATTCATCTTCGTTGTTAGTCCTTGGCTCCATTAAGGAAAGGGCATAACACAATATCCCTCTTTGCGGGGTCATGAAGATAAGGCCCACCCTAGCTTTGATTATGGGGGTGTTTTGCTTTTGCCTCTTCATGGAAGATGATCCATCGAAGTAGAGTTCCCATTGGGAATCATTTTCTTCTTTGATTGCGTCAAACGCATGTTTGTCTGGCAACTCGCAATTTAAGGGAGAGTTGGCTGGTATCGGATGCTTTGTGAGAAAGTCGGCAATGGCCTGACCTTTCACTGCTTTGAGGGGTCGATACGTTATCGAGAACTCCATCAGGAGGAGGGCCCATTTGGCAAGACTTCCTATTAGTATGGCCCATGACATTAAATATTTGAAAGGATCCACCTTCGATATGAGATGGACCTCATGTGCCAGGGCGTAATGTCTAAGCTTCGTTATTGCGAAGATTAGCGCAAGGTAATGCTTTTCAATGGGGGAATAGTTGTTTTCTACCCCCATGAGAACTCGACCTAAATAGTACAGAGCTCTCTCTTTTTCCTAATCATTCTCTTGTTCCCACAATGCGCCTAGAGAACCCTCAAGGGCCATGGTATATAGGATAAGGGGTTTTCCCTTGACCGTAGCGGCCAATACCGGTGGATTTTGTAGGTATTGTTTGATTTCGTCTAGTGCGTTTTGGCACTTATGATCCCAGACAAACGGGGTCCCTTTCTTCATCAGATGACTGTAGGGACGGCATTTTCCAGAGAGGTTGGTTATGAACCGCCGGATATACGCGAGCTTTCCTTGGAGAGATCGCAACTATTTGAGGGTTCTCAGCATGGGCATTTCCATAATCGCCTTAATGTTTGAGGGATCGATTTCAATACCCCAGCGACGTATGATGAATCCTAAGAATTTTCCTGAGGAAACTCCAAACGCGCATTTTAGAGGGTTCGTCTTCAGATTATACTTCCAAATACGTTGGAACACTATTTTTAGATATTCCCAATGCTCCTCATGAGATTTTCTCTTCACTACAAGGTCATCGATGTCACATTTGGCAATCTCATGAAAATCTTTGTCATGGCCCTCTGGTAGGTAGCGCCGGCATTCTTCAAACCGAAGGGCATCACCTTATAGAAGAATATGCCCAGCGGGGTCCGGAAGGCAGTATGCTTCTGGTCTTCAGGATGCATTTTTATTTGGTTGTATCCTGAAGATCTATCTACGAAGGAGAAGACCTCGTGGGTAGACGTGTTATCAATCATTAACTCAGTAATGGATACTGGGAATTCATTTTTCGGGCAAGCTTTATTGAGGTCCCGAAAGTCCACGCAGATGCGGACCATCCCATTTTTCTTCATCACCGGAACAATGTTAGTGATCCAGTCAGGATATTGAACCTCTTGGATGAAGCTGGAGTCAATTAATTTCTTGATTTCGGCGTTGATACTCATCTTAAGTTCGAACCGCATCCTTCTTGGTGCCTGTTTGACCGGCTTTATGTCTGGCGATATGGCCAGTTTATGATCCGCCACTTCTGGACCTAAACTCGGCATTTTGGAATAGTTCTACACAAAACAGTCTTTATACTGCATGAGCACGTCTTTTAATGTAGCCATCTGTTTTTCAGATAGTAGCTCACTGACGAACGAATACCCCCAAACTTAACTTTAATCGTCCCGAGTAAACTATATTCAAGAGAGGGAGATAAAAGGAAAAAAAACCTAAGTAACACACTTTCGTAGGAAACACGATTGCACTGAGCACGTGCAACAAGCCATTAAACCTCTAGGTGTCCCTAGTAGGAGGAGTGTTGTTTCCTGAGGGTTTTCAGCGGATTACACCCACAAAATCCCATAATAAAAGAAAGAAAATGAAAGTTACGTACAAAGATAAGAACTATAAAAGAAAGAACTTGAAAATAAGAGTTTCCAACTACACCCGCTTTTCAGTTGCCATGAGCCATATCTTAATGGTCATGAAAAGATGTCAGAAATCACATCATCTCTCAATAAAACATCGCCTTTAGTCTTCCTCCCTACCTTTGTTCCAAACATCGATCATATACCCCTAAAAGACATCCCTACACTTAGAGAATTCAATTCAAGCTATCATACTCCTGTCCATCTTCCTTAGTACTTTTTAGTCGGTGAACATTATCAGATGGAATTGCTCACATATCCTTCATGCGACCGTTAATACTTCTTGAGGTACTAACCAATCGATTACCAAATGTGCTTACTCATTTAGGCGTAATATACTCTTCTTGCAACACCCAAGGCTTAGCAGTGGCTCCTAAACCGGTTGGTCTAAGGCACCAGGAGATAAAGCACCATCGCTATATTTTTTTATGCTGCCTTAAGCAATTACAAAACTAGTGTTCATTTTTCTTCACCATTTTTTTCCTTTATATTTTTATTTTTCTTCATACCAAGGCTTTTAGATAAGAGCATTTCAAGGTATTCTCTACTATCCCAATTTTCAAGATGTGTGCAAGTGCGTATAGTAGGGTATCCATGTTCAAATGTTTGGACTCAAGAATATGGACTATTTTTCAGACTTATTTTTATCCTCAGATTAGTAATTTCCTTCATCTTACTAACCCTTGGGACAACAGCTCATAACTATTTATTACTAGCTTCGTTTAAGAAACTATCTAACTTTCTTGTTTTTCTCAAACTATTCATATCTTTCATATATAATTTTTCACTTTCTAATCTTTTATTATCAAAAATTTTTGTGCTTATATTTATGATAATGCAAAATTATGCGTGAATAAGCGCAAACCTCCTCCAAACCTGTTTGAAGCAGTGTCCTTACTGATATCATCTGTTAAGCTTAAAAAACCTGTAGACTTGGGAGGAAAAGTTAGTAACGGGGACATGAATAAATAACAGTGAAATCCTCCCCCAAACTTATTTTTGGCTCACAATTTTGTAAAAAAAAACTTTTCGTTCAAGAGCCAAAATATATTTATCTCCCCCAAACTTGAGTAAAACAGTATTAAGTATTTTAAAATTATAAAGGGGGGTAAAGTTATTGGTCAATATAAAGTTTTACAAAGACCAAAAGTCAACACCAATGATTCAAAGATTTTATCAATGTAACAATATAGTTGGTGGAAGATCAAAGATTTGAAGAAATGGGGAGATAGGAGGCGGAGTCGATCGGGTTTACATCTCGGTTGGTAGAGACTGAACAGTGATGGTAAACAAAAACGAGAATGTGAATGATTAGGAATGGGTAGAATAGTCACATTCTCGTATGGGATAAGAAAAAATGGTGGTGGTTCAACTTCTTCGGATGGAGGTTGATTTATCACAAAATCTTTTTCGTTTAGGAATGCGAGTTCGTCGACGAAAATATCTTCGAAACTTTTATCGATGGTCTGAGTGAAAGTTTCAATGTCAATCTGTTTCGCGCCTGAATTCAACACACTTGATTTGTCAGAAATTATGGAGGTAGGAGACTCGAAAATCTTATCTACCTTATTTGCAAAGGAGTCTAAATCAAGTGGTTTTTCAAGAATCATAGAACTCGAAATATCGGAGTATGATTCATCAAAACTCGGTGGTGTTAAAAGAATATTAGAAGAAGAACCAAAGAAAGTGGGTGATGAAATGGGCAAACAAATTTGGGTGTCAAGCATTGCTGATCCAGATGTAGGAAATGAAGGCTGGATATCGTTCTGCTTTTCGGTCATGCATTTATCATCAATTTCCAGATGCATATGCGGTTCGGGAAAAACAGTTAATGGTTCAAGATGATGTCCATACGGAAGTGAAAGGACATGATGAATTGGTGAGAAACACGCATCCAAAACTGTGGGTTCATGATCCAAAATATTCCCAACGTCAATATCCTCAATCAAGTGAAAGTTAAAATTCTTAGACACCTCATCAAAAGCATGGTTTTCAATCAATTTTGGTTCTAGAGTGGAGGTGCAGAGATCAAAAGGATTGGGTATGGTTTCACTTGAAATGGACCCTTCACAATCGGGTAAATCAAACAGTACAAAGTCGCACAACTCATCAAACATTCTATCTTCAATTGGTGAATCATTTGGTGTACTCAATAAATTTGTGAAACTGGAGTTGTGGATTTTAATTTGGGATGGGGAGGTTTGATTTGGAAGGGTGTATTGCTCTCTCTCACTACTCAAATTCTTAATTTGTCCTATTGCCGTATCATACATTGGAAAATTTTAAGCTGGTTGGAAACTAGTTGCTCGTTCGTTGGGTTGTATGAGGGCGGCCATGGATGCATTTAATTCCTCTATCTGGCGGCACGACTCTATCCGAAATTCTTGCAATGACCGTTCAATATTAGTTATGGGTTGGGAAGGGGTTTCAGGAGAAGATTGAAATTCTTGTGGATAGGTGAAACTCCCAAATGACCGTTCAAAAAAAATGTCTAGAGAAGGTGTAAAATTCGGGTAGGATTGATAGGAATCAAATGGTTGTGAAAAATGGACAGGAGTAGGATCAACTTTGTGATAAGAAGAGTATTGAGATTGGTTGGTTGGTTGGCGACTGGCAACAGATGTCATATATGCCGCAAAACGAGTAGCAATACTTTCATTAGGATATGATGGTGTTTATTGTCCTAACGGTTTGACGGGATTGAAACTCTGACTTTCAGTCCTCGCAATATGCTCAGCGATGGACATGCGTTTAGAAGTTGCCTCGCTCGCTTTAAACAAATTATCATCATAAGAAGATGTAGAACTTTGATGCGGTTGATAGGACCTGGAGTGAGGTGTCCAACTGTTTCTTTCCGCTTGCTCTATCATATCTCTTAAAGACATGGTAGAGTCAGATTTTTGACCGAAGCAATTACGAAAACAAGAAATATCTGGTTCTGGATAGCAAAGCTCAGCAAGAGTTTGTCTGTTTGGGTTACCCATTATAAGAAGGTGAAAAGAAAAGAAAGTGAAATGGTAATGATTTAAGCTCTATTTGGATTGTTTTGTTTTGAAAGAAGGACTTGAGGGTTGACTCAACAAATCACAAAATGCACAAACAAACCTATAACTAAGGTTACCTAGGTCAAGCACTAGACCGCTCCTAGACTTCCAAAGAACAAGTCGCAGGATCAATCTTTTACCACCTCTTTATCACTCTTGTGGCCAGGTAAGTGTCAGCTAAGTGGGAGGTATCCGCTATACGAATCACCGAAATAGAGGGCCTAATTAAGTAACCACTTTCCTTAGTCACACTTTCCTAGACACCACAAGAGAAATGCGGATAAGCGATAGATTACCCACGACCCTCCTCTGTCCTAATTGAGTGCAACGGTCCTTAGGGCTTGGTCTAGATATTTTTTTATTAATGTAAGGTTATGCAGAAGCTCATTTTGTGATTTGTGGGGCGTAGGAAGGGTGATGAAATCCCCACCTAATTTGGATTTGAGTTATTGCCCCTTAAAGTCCGGTTAAAAATATGCAAAAGCAACCCGAAACCAAAACACGCAAAAAGATGTTTGAGCAGCAATATTTTGCAAAGAATCCTGCGGAAAATCAAATTATTGGATTTCTAGAAGAGAGAGAAAGATGTGTAGAAGATACCAGAGGATTTTTGAGACCTAATTCCTCCAAACCGTAGCCTTTCCGCCGCGAAACCCCTTATTGTCGTAGTTCCGCTGCACTATGGAGGGGTCTTCTGTCAATTTTTTTTCTACAGTGCCTCCTTTGCTCCTCTCTGAAAGTCTCTGAAACTCAATTTCCTCATTCCAGTGAATCCATATTCCCTCGCAAAAAAGTCGTACAATAATCGTTAAATATGCAAGATGCGGTTTTGGTTTTTATTTTATGGATTAGATAAGAATTCAACCCGAATAGAAAAAAAAATACGCACGTATCCTCGGCAACGGCGCCATTTGATTGATGTGAAAAAGTGTTTCTAGTAACCGCAATCAATAACGATGTCGCGTGTAGCTAGCCGAGATGAGTACGGGTCGTCCTCAGGGATGCGTGGAACTTTTAATCTTGCTTTAGACGAGTTGATTGAAAGAAGGGAGATTGGTTGTAGATCTATGATGTACGGATGTAGAATCTATAAAGAAGAGGCTTGTAGGGTTCATAGAATTTAGTAGTAATGGATGATTAATTAAAGATGGCTCCTTTTATCTTTTAATAGATTTTAAACTAGATCGATAGTGATGAATGTGGATTAGGGTTCTTTTGGAAGAAACTAGGGTTTCCCCACTCTTAACCCTTATCCTTGCATTGATCTCTATTCATGTCTAGCCTTTACCAAAATAATTGTTAATCTAATCTCAAATCGCGGTCGAGACTATCAATAAATTGACAGCGCGCCCGATAAGGATGTTAACATTTACTTTGCTAAAGTTTATAAACTTTATAAGATGTAAAAGAAGTTAATAGATTTTTTCATCCATTGATCTACCCTAATTCTACGAACCCTAGCAAGCTAGGAATTACTCACGCATGGTTGAGATAGAATAGAAGATAGAGAAGGAAATCATAATGTAAATGCAGAAAGTAAATGTAAAATAATTAAACTAATGATCTACCTTTATTAATCAACGTTATAAGTACAAATCCTTCGAATTTAGATTACAAGAAGAAGTTGCTCTCGATCTCTGCCTCATAGGAAGTAATTGCTCCGTCGATATTCACGTCGAAACGCGGACCTGTCGTGGATCTCTTGTTCTTTTACGGTGATTTGCTTCGTGTTAAAGATGATGATTCTAACTTTATCCCTCGGTCCTTTATATAGCCCTCAAATCAGAAACCCTAGATCTCATAGGTTTAGACTTGCCATAAAGATCCACTTTCCAAGTTTTCAGATCCGACGGCCATGATTAAGCCGCAGATTCGCCGCTAATTGGGTATTTTGGCCGTGGAAGCGCCGCACTCTGAAGGATTTAGGATTTGAAATTTCTTCTGTGGCCTCATGTTGACACGTGGAGATCTTTACCATGCTTGGGTTCTTCAGATATTTCTTGAGTCTCTGCCAGTATCGATTCTATGATTTTGGCAGATTTTTGATCCTGACATCTTGAAAATCTTGATCTCCTGACCTGAGCTAAATCTTACACAATATCTCCATGAATAATGTTAGTAAACTTTGTTAAATTAGAGATAGTATCTTAATCACTTTATATGGTAATAAATTTTTAAGAAATTTAATTAAGATTATTTGATATGATATGTATATTTAAATTATCAAAATATCTTATGAATATTATTTGCATATATTTTCTTTCATAATGTTAAGTATAGTGTATAAACATATGATAAAGAGTATTTTGCAGATAAACCCACATATGTACCATAATTACCATAAACACCTTTAAGTACTTAACAAAAGTAAGAAAAATATTCCATCAAATGCGCAATATTTTCGACTGAACATCGGCATCGGATCATTTTCCATTCCTAAGTCGATTTTCTTTAGGTTGTCCAATGTGGTATGTATCCTATCTTCTATCTCTTTTGGTACTGGTGAAAACTCTGAGATCACTTCTTCCTCATCTTCATTTGCGAAGCACCTGAAGAGATCATTCATACTCTCGTGCCCTCTCTCTTTTGAGAGTGTTATCATATGGCAAGTATGAGTTCGCTTCCCTTTTTGTGGTTGAGCTGGTCTTATCCTGACGGGGTAGGTCTTTTTTGGCTCATGCTTTTGGAGGGTTACCCTCCAGCTATTGGATAAAGCGAACCTGCCTTTTTGATATTGGTCTTCCACCCAATCTTTGAACGTGAAGCAGTCTTTAAGGGGGTGACCTGAAACACTATGAGCAGCAGGATGTTGAGGTCTGGAATTCGAAGTGAAATTCTTGATTTGCCCGTTCCTAATCGTCATGGGAAAGAAAGGTGAGGTGGCCCAGCCCAGCATTCATTCGCAAATCCTTAATAATCCGGATGATGGACCTCGTTTATTTGTTCGGGGTACCAAGGCTCCGGAAGCATCATCATTTGGTGCTTTATGACAAGGTTGAAGATTTTCCTTGTCTTGTCTTGAGGGAAAGAGTATTCTCGACCCATTTTCTTTATAAAGGATGGGCTCCAATCGAATTTTTCTCGATTGCACGGAGTCTTGGATCCGCTTTGTTGTCTATAAACGTTTTTTGCGTTCTTGGCCCTGTTTTTGCCTCCATTTCGGGATTTTCCCTTTTTGTGAGAACATATAGCGGACCGAGGATGAAGTGCGTTACGGTACTTTCTCCGCAGATTGCCGGCTGAGACGCTGCGTCTTGGCCTTTTTATAAATGGTCATTTCGTGGCTGTGATTGTCCTGGCTCATTTGACAAGCTTCTTTTATTAGCTTGTCAATTTATTCTTCAAGCGACGGACCTAACGTTCTTAGAGCGGGATCTCGCTCCGATTTGACATCACAGCTACTTAGAAGAGCATTTTTCTCTTCACTCAAGCTGTTTATGACGTGTCAACTGTAAACTTGCTCCCGTTTCTTGGATCGAACATATCCGAGCCCAGTTGTCTCCATCTTCCCTTTAGGCTTCCTTCGCTGAGTCCCGGGAATATCCTAGATCTTTTTGTATAATTAGGCTTGTCGAGCAGTTTGTTCGAGGGGTACACCAAGGTGTCTTAATAGCTCTTTCAATCCTTCCGTGTAATATCTTGGTAGACGGATGGGTTGAAACCTATCGAGTGCAAAATCACCATACCAAATTTCTTTTTCTACTTTGGTCTCCGTTGATTGGTAGAAGAGGATCGCCTTTTCACTTCTTTGTCTAGGAGGCATATAGAAAGTTTGTAGCTCTTGTACGCTATATGTATCGAGCGTACCAAGTTTCTTGTAGTGTCGAGACTGAGCCATTGTGATTTGCAGACTCTGATCCGCTTCGGCAAGAGTCTGCATTGACGGGCGGACGGACTCTGAATCGCTGCCAAAGAAGAAAATAGGAGCAGATGGTCCGGGTTTATTGTTTTCTTTTTGGGGTTGCCCCGAGTAGACTATTTCTTCTTCCACGGTATCGCTCCCAAAAATCAGGATAGTGGCGACGGACTTCCGTTTATTCTCCGGCTTATGACACCTTTCCATATCCTCGAAGTCTGGTAGGAAGTATTCTGCGTCTTCGTATTTCCGGACTTCTTTTACTGAGAACGGGTTTCACTCTCCTGTGATGGTGTACTCCGAACCATCCTTGAAATACTTCATACACTGATGTTGTATAGAAGGGATGACATTGCACTCGTGTAACCAAGGTCTGCCGAGCAAAGCGTTATAGCAAGTCTTGGCGTCAATGACGTGAAATTTGATGTGTGACGAGTAGCCTAATGCGTAGCGTCAATATTATGGACCCAAGTGTCCGCGACGACTGTGAGTCAGACCCAGAGATGGTAATTTTATCTCGAGCAAGGTGCTGAACGTTCATGCAAAATTCCTTCAGCACTCTTACGTTAAGAGGGTTAACGGAGGATCCGTTGTTGACAAAGATTTTCACTATCTTGATGTCATGGCAGTACCCGGTGACGTATGATGAAAGATTATGTTCGCACGTACCGAGGAGTAGATCTTCATCGCTGAATGTAATATCAGTCGTATGGACCTCTGCCAGTTCATCTTTCATCTTCTCTTTTGTGAGGAAAGCTTGGAGCTTATCGGGCTCTTGTAATGCCTTGATCAGGAAATTTCGTGCCTCTTTGGACAGGAGGAAAGCATCCAATATGCTTATGTGTGAGAGTATTTTCCTCATATGTGCAAGGACGTTATGATCCACCTTATTTTTCTTCGGCGGGTCCCTTACGGCGAGCTCTTTGATTGCTTCTTCATCGAAGGCAATTTTCCCTTTCCCTTTGTCTTTCTTGTTCGAACCCTTATTTGTAGGTCTGAGATTCTTCTCAGACAGCGTTCAGTTATGCAGCTGAATATTCTCGCAGTTCTTCTCCACCTCTTTTTTTCGGAGGCGGAGTCTTTGAAGAGAGGGTTGAGGGGGGTTTCGTTCTCAGAATCGCTCCCAAACATAAAGACCAAAGGTTTCTCTCCTTCTGAACTGGTACCAACTATATGACAGTTGCTAGTCATTCCTTCATGTGTATTCGTCTCGCTATTTTGATGTCGATGAGCGTGAGTGATCGATCTTTAAAAAGTGTTTATGTAAATAACCGCAATCAAGACGGTGTCGCTAGTAGGTAGCCGCGATGAGTACGGGTCGTCCGCAGGGAAACGTGAACCTTTTTCTTGCTTTAGACAAGTTGATGAAAGAAGAATGATTGGTTGTAGATCTATTATAATACGGATGTAGAATTTATAAAGAAGAGGCTTACAGGGTTCATAGGACTTGGTAGTAATTGATGAATAATTAAAAATGACTCCTTTTATCTTTTAATAGTTTAAAATTAGATTGATAGTGATGAATGTAGATTAGGGTTTTTTGGAACAAACTAGGGTTTCCCCACTCTTAACCCTTGTCCTTGCATTGATCATTATTCATGTCTAGCCCCTAACAAAACAAGTGTTAAACCAATCTCAAATCGTGGTCGTGACTAGCAATAAATTGGCAGCGCGCCCGATAAGGATGTTAACATTTATTTTTCTAAAGTTTATAGACTTTAAAATGTATAAAAGATGTTAAAAGATTTTATCATCCATTGATCTACCCTATCCTACATACCCTAGCAAGCTAGGAATTACTCGCTCATAGTTTGAGATTTAGAAGAAAGGTTGAAGAATGAAAACATGATTAAGATGCAGAAAGTAAGTGCGGAAAGTAAATGCGGAAATTAATTTCAAAAAGAAAAATAAAAACACTACCTTTATTAATCAAGTATTGCATACAACTTTTGAAGGTAGAGTACAAGAACCCTAGTTGCTCTAGATCTCTATTTTATTGGAAGTAGATGACCAGCTGATGATCACTTGGATGCATGGATCGCTTTGGACCTATTGATCTCTTTGATGATGATCTTCAATGTGAAGCTCTCGGTCCCTTATATAGTCACAGAAACTAGAAACCCTAGATATAGACGATGTTAAATATTTCGATCGATTTATCAAACACCCAAAATTCCCAGAGACCTCAACACTTGAGTCACACTTAAAAATACCCAGAATGTGCCACAAGTACCTATGAATCAGCACAAGAAGGCACATTCCCTGCCACACCAACGGCGCCACGGAACCGCGGCTAAAACCATGGTTTGGCCGCAGTTGCGCGGCCGTTTGGTCGAGTTGGGTCATCGTTTTTCTTAGGGATCCACAGAAAACCCTGCACAATTTTCTACATATTTTTAAATTGAAAATTTCCAACTTTTGAAAAAATTTCCAAAAACCCAGATTTTAAGGTTTTGAAAAGTCGATCAAACACTTTAACTTCGCCTAGACTACTCCTAATGCTCTAGCTTAGTTCTGATACCACTGTTGGGTTCACTTAGCACCACCACTGGGTTTTAGCAAGCATCAAGTATGCAATTTTAAAAAATCTAGAGTGCTAAGCAATACCATCCATGAATCGAACTAGAGAATCAGGGTTTTATATGCATGTCAACAAACTTTACACTAAGTGAAATAGGAATACAACCTTTGTAGACCGGTCATTCACTTCTAAAGCTCCGTGTAGTAGTCCCTTTGCTCCAAGTAGTGGCTTCCGAAATCTTCTTAGGCTCCACTAGGCGAAAGGAACAAGCTTGCTTAAGGATCTTCGAGGCCGAAGATGATGTACGTCGAAGAATCTCTAACTCAAGCTACCACTTCACTAATTGAGGATTTAGTGAAGCAAACAACCTATACTAAATGGCTAGTTTGGTATAGATTGATGAAGTAGGTATTTTGCTCACTTTAGAATTTACTTCTCTCCTTTTCTTTTTCACCTCACTCAAAAGCTAAAGAGCAAAAAAGGAGATGAAGAAGATGATCAAGTGTGAACCATCTCAACCATGGATGAGAAAATATCACAAATGATATTTGTAGAGACTTAACCATAGCTAAAAATAATGGTTGGGTTAATAAATATCTAGAGCAAAACAAAATTAGTGGACTAAGTCAAGCTTTCTACATGCTTCCACAAGTATCCTAAATCATGTCAATTTTCACCTAATTTTGATTTATCCCTTAATAATTAAATCCCCAAATTATATTTAGTTTGGTATGAGTCCCATACACCCATGTCCAATGTATCATCAATCATGACACAAAATTAAATACATTAATATACATCACATATATATTTAAATATATTAGTAGAAAACAAATTCTTAAGTGAGATAATATTAGTTAATATATATTAATATATCAAATATATAATTATATATTAAATTATTAAATCAACACTTGATTTAATAATCCGGCTATATCACATATAACCGACTAATATCATTTATATCAACTTATCGAATCAACACTTGATTCAATAACCCGGCTATATCTCATATAACCGAATGATATAATATATCGCGAAATTAGAATACGGTATCACATACACGTATTAATCTCGGTCCCGCACATATCACATATGTGCCTTACTTTGTTTCGCTTGAGCCAGAAAACCTCTGTGTAGGACTCTAAAGACTCGTCAATACTCCAACAGTAGGTAATGATCATATCAGTTACCCATAAGCCGTCAGCGATACTAGCTGGACGTAACGGCTACCCAGGTATTGAGCGATCAGAAGATCAACAAGCAAGCTTGTCCAAACTCCCGTGAATCTAGTACGTAACACTACCGTACAGTCCGGTCTCTTCGTCTGATATGTCGCATATCGAGTCTGGGGGTGGTAAACGTCAGACCCCAATAACTTAATAAGTCATGCCGATGTGAGGCTTATAACGGGTCGAGAAACTACTGATAACACTTACCAGTAAATCTCAGTATCAGCCCCCGCTAGGGACTTCCTATTATAGCCAATCGAGCATAACGTAACATCAACCCCCAATACCGGAAGAGACGAAACCCCTCCTATCGCTCATTGCCTCCATGTGACTCGGGACTGTATCCAAAATCCACCTGTTTGTATGCTCTCTTGAGCGTGGTAGGGAGGAAATCATAGCACAGTAGGAATCACACAATACTCTATGACGATCTCGGGTCTACAGACTAATCTGTACCAGTGTCACCAGAGAACTGCTATCTGACAATAGGTGTAATACCATCTAGGAGTTCTCGGCGAGTCCTATTCGGTGTACCTATTCTCCAATGAGCACCTATGTACAATCTTTGATGTCAAACACCAATGGCTGTGGGATGAACCATCACCCCATACAGGGTCAAGAAACGTACACACTAGTCTACTTTGGAATATCGATGCCCTATCTCGATACTCCCTCGACTAAGAACAATTAAAGGATGTACTTGTGGACTACCATGTCCCCACTAGTATGATCTGCATCATAATCCTGGTAGTCAAGTCCACATCCTAAGGGCTTTATCAACATGTAACGAAGAGACAGTATAATGATACAAGTGTACATATTAAGATAAAGATAAACCATATAGTATACTATCATGTCGAGCAAGAAAGTCCCCTCTATATATGTCCAACTGTAACATTTCAGAAAATATAAAATATTATTTTTTGGAATTTAATATTAAAATAATATTTTTCCCGAAAACTGCCTGATTTGCGAATTTGGGGTTTTCGAAAAAGGGTATAAATATATACCAATAATTGTGAAATAAATGGAAATTAAAATGATCTATTCATTTAATAATATATTTAAAGGATTTGGCTTTTTTAAAAAAAATTATATGCAGTTTCGATAAAAACCCGATTAGTGCACTGCTAATCGTGATTAGGCCAAATTCGTGTTTCTACAGTTTTCATGGTTAGTGCACCATGATATGTTACATGTTATTTCATTTGTTTTGTTTTATGTTGTGGTTGGGCTTTTGGGTGAGAAAAGAAAAGAAAAGAAAAAGGGGTTAAAAAAGAATGATTGGAGAGAGAGAGAGAGAGACATGAGGGTGAGAGGGTGAGAATAAGAAAGAGAGAGAGAGAGAGAGAGGGCTGCCCATTATTTCCCTTCTCATATTTTTCCTTTATCTTCTTCCTCCTCACTTCCCTCCACCCTCAACCCTAGATCCATCTCAAAATACTCCTCAAAACCCTAAACCCCTTTCACAAAAATTGACCACCTATTCATCCTCTACAAAATGGACCTAGCAAAGTGGGATTTTGACAACATTGGCAAACTAGGGTTTTCCTTGAGTTGCATCCATGAGGTATAATTTCTTCTATTAGTTTAGTTTCAAGTTTCCCTAGCTTTTGTTTAAGTTTAGAGTTCGTTTAGTGGTGGATTGGTGATACTTAGAAATTCTAGTGAGGGTTTGAGTGAAATTGTGTTTTGGTGATGTTTGAATGGCTGTTGAGTGGCCGTTTAAGACCTGGGTTTGAGTATAGAAACCAAAATACGGATTTAGGAATTGATTATGTCGGTTTTGTGTTGAATTGTGAGGGTATATGGGAATCTGGAGTAACCCGGAGGCACTAAAAATTATTTAGCATAAACAGTGAGTCGTGCAGGCACTCAGGAAGCTACCACAGAGACCCGAGCCCAAACCCACATGACATGGCCGCAATTTTATTCTTCCTGGCCTCAATTTTCGGCCAGGCTGGGGGAACCCATCCAGGTTTGGTCCCTGGCTCCTTTAGCAGTAAATTAAACCCCCTATATGTGCAGAATTGGCCAATTTTACCTGAGAGAGAATCTGGGAGCACTTTGGTGTGTTTTTGGCTGTGTTTTCCGTATTTTGAAATGCTAATTCTTGATATTTGGATTTGAATTTGGTTGTTGGATGTTCGTACATCAACAACAAGGGTTGTTTGGTTGATTTTGTACGCGTAAGCTATATGTTCTAACCTATGAGCAATACGCGTGCCGTTTTGGATTTCAGAACTTGATTTTAATAGCGTTGAGATATGTCTTGTTATTGTAGGTATCTTCACGTGGATTCCGAGACGACGGAGCGTGGCGTCATCGACTTCGGCAAGCGGAGACCAAGGTGAGTGGATCTATATGCACGGGGGAAGTCGGGTGGATGGCGTATAGCACCCCCGCAAGTTTTGATGGAAACTGATTTATAGAATATGGTTAAGGAAACCATATTATAAACTAAAGGATAGTTAGAAGTGTTTTGATATGACTTATATATGATGACGGGATTTGGGGATAACGTTTGACGATATTGCCGTTTAGGGTACTATAGGACTAGATAGCCGACGTAGATGTGTCATCCGAACCATACATATTTCTAAATTAAAGAATCGTATGCATCTTTTAAACAAATAACCTTGAGGGATGTTACGGATTTTCAAAAGATATCTTTTCCTTAAAAACACCGTAGCCCCTATTTTCAAAACTACGATTCGCATCTTTTAAAAACTGATTGTATGGTTCGGGTGAGTATGTTAGATTAGATAAGTATGCTTATAGTAAAGATAGAATGTATATATATAACTTTTGTTTCGATGTGAGATATAATGTGATAAAAAGAATGTACGATTTGATATGATGACTTGGTGATATGTTGGTATACGGATGAGAGTCGATTGAAATGATTGATACCTTGCCGGTCCCCTGATACGAGATTGTTATGGATGTGACCTGGGACATAGGTATATAGATATATATAGAATGTTGTGAATCATGAATGATAGGCCGTACGCGATATTAAGCCGTACCCTCATTGTCTTATAGGTTGATAGGATCCCTATTGGTTTAATACCGTCGTACGATGATTTTCCGTGCATGATGATTTTGACTTGATGTTTGATCTATACCCTTGACTAGAGGCTGCAGTACGATGTATAGTACCGTGCGCGTTGTTGTGAGACTTTATGCCGATTGATAGATTCACCGACTCGATCATGTTAGACACGTATACCTGTCATTATTTGCATATGATTTACCATATGCTGCATTCATATTATTCGCATTGCATTACTTATACCTGTGTTAGTACACTTACACCATTGTCGATGATGCGTATGTTACACGTACACAGATTTGCCGACTCACACACTTCATCATCGATAATTGCCATGTCACTACACAGTAGGATTGCTGTATCATGATACGACTCTTTGCATAATTTACTTGCTATTGTTGCATATGCACCATTATATGATATTTCATTGGATTTTGGAGAATTGGGAACCACATGTTATATTTTAAAATTTGAAATCATTTAAAAGAGCGGTTTTCCCTTAATATGTCATATCACTGTTCCATATTGCATGATATACGGATATGCTTACATTTCTATTATATGCCGCATACATCATGCTCTATGATTTTACGCATTGAGATATGCTGTTATCATGAGATTTCTGGATTTGAGAACCGTGCACATTTTAAAAGAGATTATGTGTTGTTTTAAAAACCCGGTTTCTCTTGATATGATATTTCAGTGCGTCCACCATGCGTTTTCTTGGTTCTGAGACGTTTGACATGTGAAACCCGATTCGAGAAGCTGGATGAGGCCGATTGCGGGTACATAGTGGACCCGGTATGGTACCCCGGGGCAAGAAAGAGATGCTGTGTATACAGACGGTGAGCCTGGCAGAAGGACTACTACCTACGGATGATTGGTTGGGCCTGGCGGATATCCGGAGGATACCGACCGGAGTCGAGAGATGATATGGGCCGATCCGGACTGACGGAGCCCAAGGGCTGATCCGGACTGACGGAGCCCGAGAGATATGAGGATTTACGTGTCGATGCTGGACACGGATTTCATGATATTTTCGGGTGTCGATGTTGAGCACCCAGGTTCCATGATTTTGATGTGTCGCGAGGGACACCGTTGATTTATATCCTCATACTTACTGGCATACATACATTGATTATGGTTGGGCGAGATCCACATGCATACATACATCGATTATATGATTGGATGATATCAGCATACCTATAGACTTCGAGTATATTGTTGGCACATTTGTTTACCCGGTCACCCTAGATATCATAGTATTACCTTTATGATATAGTTGACCTAGGAGTCGTTGTTTATTCTATTTCTACTTGTAGATGTTTTTCTACTCACGAATTGGCAACTCACCCCCGTTGTACCACAGTTCTTGCAGGTTGACCGCATGGATCAGTAGCGGCTTCGCTGGCACACGGTTGCTTTCGGGTGTTTTGCATTGGTAGGTGGGACATTTGTATCGTACTCACTCTTGTATTTATATTTCATATTGTATCTAGTCAACTCCATTAACCAAAATTAGTTAATTGTATAAGTAATGAGACTTAGTGAGATTGTGGTTGCGAGACTTAGAGCGAGGGGTTTTCCACTACTTGTGGTTTTTATGTCTTGCTTTTCTTTACCTTGGTGGTGATCTTCGCCGTTGGGCGTCGTATACTTATATATATTGTCTTGCGTGGTTGTGATCCGCCGTTTGGCGAAGAGCTAGCTCCCGCTTGGGGATGCCTTTATCATTATCTTGTATATGTGGTTTTGGATCAAAATATACAAAGGAGGTGCTGCCCAAATTTTTAAAAGACAAAACACATTTTCAAACTAGCAAATTTCACTTGCATTTTCTTGTTCCTTTTCTATGCATTAAGAAAACTTGATTTCATTATACCTTTATTTCAAGACTTCACCTCCTTTATTTTCTAGAGAAAAAAAGGTTTAGATTTCTGGGTTTCAGCTTACTTGAATTACGTTACGCCTTTAGATGTTGCGTGATTTAAGTGCTGGTCACGAGCTAATATTTCGGGTCGTGACAAAGTTGGTATCAAAGCGCTAGGTTTAACCTTGGTTCGAGTCTATGTTTGACTATGCGGAGTCTAGGGCGGGTATGTATTTCGGAACCTAGGCTTGACCTTACAGAACTTAGACTTGAACGGAGGGTATTAGACCCAAACTTTCGTTCCATAGGCTGACCCTGATTGATAGAGTAGGTAGCTTGAGTAGAGTGACGTACCGTACGTATGTTCCGTGGCATATTTACGATACGATACTCCACTTAAGAAAGCTTAGGATGTACATATTTTGGGGACTTATGATTCTCTTCATACCTATGATTATACATCCATTTGAGATTCTTGATTCTATTCGTTTCCATGATCATACTCCCATTGATATTGTTCATTCTTATGATCATGTATCCATTCTGGATCTGTCGTTTCCTTTCATACCTTTAATCTGTTTTTATCGATACTCGATTGAGGTTTCGGTCACCATGGTTTGAGCGCAATTTGAGCTGCTGCTAGTGTTGCGGTCAGGGCGAGCTCGTCTGGTACGAGGGCTGACCATTGTGTTTTCTGGTGACATGGGAACGTCTCGATGTAGTGTTGTGTTGTGACCTCCTATTGAGGCGAGTGTTTGGTTTTGCACCGGATGATCGGGCCATGGTTAGAGCTGCCAGTTGCGAGAGGACTGTTGATGTACAGCATACCTCAGAGATTTTGATGTCGACTACCGTGCAGACAGATGACCCAGCTGTTGCTGAGATAATAGGATGTCGCTTCCAGGGCTTACGAGCTGAGATCGCTGGAGCTTCCAGGCAGAGATGCGACAGATGATAGCTAGTATATCCTGAGTTGAGAGACGAAGGTGATTCGTCAGATTGATGTGCCGACGCAGGCCCAGTTGAGTTGAAGATTTTCAGTGTAGAGAGCCTTACTCAGATCTAGAGCAGACCGATCCAGAGATGACCGTTGATGTATCGTCTTTCCTGGAGGATTGAGGCATTGTTTAGCGTACGGATGGAGGGTATTCGGATGTCGCCTAGGCGAAGTTAAAAATTTCGAACGAATGTCAAGAACCCATTTTTCCCAGTTTAAGTATTCGGAAGAACATGCAGGTAATTTTATGGACCCTCTAGAAGAATGAAACTCTAACTCGACATGATGACCATGGAACCGCTTTTGAACCTTAGGGTTTGCGGCAGTTTAGCGGTGCTATCAGTGAGGCTTGGGTTTTCCCTTCTATGACTGGTCCAGAGGTACTGTGGTATGTACCAGATATTATTAGACTGTGCTCAGGTGTTGAGTTTTCGGGAAATTATGGGACTTTGATGACTCAATCGAAAAGTTTGACGTCGTCCGGATATCATGTGATAAGAGATCAGTAAGCTGACCAGCTTCGGATAGAGGACCTCACCCAGATGCGCTGTGAGTTGATCGAGAACGAACGAGTATTGAGTATTCCTCCGATGGTTGAGACGAGTTCCCGAGGACGTGTTCAGCCAGATATCTTCTACAGAGTGATGAAGATACTGAGTTCGTGACTTCGAGTCCGTGTGAGAGACTTCGGATTGACCGTGGCCGAGAACAGTTCCAGTGCGCAGATAGCATGGCGTGACGTCAAGGTAGACGATGATACAGACGAGCGGAACCTGAGTTTCGTGCGAGATGCGGACGAGCGGTTGTTACTCCCCGTCGAGATTAGAGATCTGATATGCATACAGAGGCATTGGGATACGGCCAGTTCCTGAGGAAATATTGTGCTGGAGACGCAGATGTCCAGGAGATGAGAAAAGATTATGTAAGAGTACCAGCCTCCGAACAGTTCGGCATAGGCAAGATCGGAAGAGACCTTGTGCAGGATTCCTTCCAGGACACTGCTGCAATGAGATTTGCACCCAGGATCAGTTGTGTTACGTGTATTCAAAGGACCAGAGGCCGACGCCAGTGACGTGCTGCTTTACGAGTGGTCATACTAATTGGCCAAGATGACCAGAGAAGTGCCAGAGCGGAATCGTTCCCGTTAGCATACCTGACCGGGCCGATGAGCCAATGGATTGCGAGATTGGTGAATCTGCAGAGAAGATAAGGACCCAGAGGCTGAGGACGCTAGACCGTGAGCAGGAGGCAAGCGGATGTTCTTGTTCTGCCGGTTTTAGGTGCACCAGTTTATTTTTCAATATTGTAGGAGGTGTACCTCAATGTCATTTATTGCGATTTGCGTTGTGATCCGAGTATCACGTTTATATCGCTTGGATTTGAGTTTTGATGATTGGGTTTCATGATATTGTTTTCGTGCACCATGGCTGCACCTACTGGGTATTTACATTTGGCGCATAGTTATTGCACTTGATATATATTTTATACACCGTTGTGTTGATTGCGATTTGTGCATATCCATTGCATTTGATATCGATTTTGTACCTTCGTAGCATGTGTTTATGATTTCGTGGATTTCATACGGATGATGTGATTTTTGGCACTCGGTATAGCTCACATGTGCTTGTAGTGCGTTGATACGAATTTGTGCTCATAGTTGCACACAATTTTGATTGATACACCTTGGTACACTCGGTGTCGTTCTTATACGCATTTGAGTCATTTGATGCACCAGATTTGAGATTTTCGTGCACAATAGATGCACCAGATTTTGTTGTCATGCACACCCGTTGCACTAGACAGATGCTTTCGTGCACACCTGTTGCACTTAGTTTTGCTTTTGTGTATATTTTGGCACCTGTATTTGGATTTGATTTCCGTAGGCACCAGACACACACGATTATTGGATACGCCTTTTGAGGCTGATTTTGCTTTTGAGCACCTTGTTTTCATGATAGGCACTATATTATGAAGTTGCCAAACAGGACTGATCCAAGGACAGTACCTGAGTACTTTGAATGCATTAAAAGTTTACCAAGAGGTTTTTGAAAAAAAGCTATAGTCTCGCTATTTCCTACGTGTCCGTGAGCGACATGAACGTTTATAAAGGAAAACCTTTTGGGATATTTTGAAAACAACGGAACGTGTATTTAGGAAAACATATATGGACGTATATTATTATTTTAAAATGAGCGTTCGTCACTTATGCCGTGAGTTACGCATTCACGCGGCGATTTAGAAAGATTTTTGCATGAGTTTTATTTAGATCTTGAAAGTTTTTCAAGGATGCGTACTATACACGTATTGTAGTATTTGAGTAGTGTATATTGGATTTCAGTAGTGGATTTCGAGATTTGTATCTCTTTTGAAACTCCGAGGATATGCGTGAAAATCCGATGATTTGCGTGACGCTTGATGAAGTTCGATTTTGATTTTTGTACTCGTTTTCATGCGCACTTGACGCGCTGTGTTATTTCTGCATCTTCCGTGATTTCGGAGCCCCGTTGATTTGAGCTGATTATTGAAATGTTTAGATTTTGGGGGTTTAAATTTAAATTCGGGGACCGAATTTATTTAAGGGAGGAAGATTGTAACATTTCAGAAAATATAAAATATTATTTTTTGGAATTTAATATTAAAATAATATGTTTCTCGAAAACTGCCCGATTTGCGAAATTGGGGTTTTCAAAAAAGGGTATAAATGTATACCAATAATTGTGAAATAAATGGAAATTAAAATTATTTATTCATTTAATAATATATTTAAACGGTTTGGCTTTTTAAAAAAAATTTATATGCAGTTTCGATAAAAACCCGATTAGTGCACTGCTAATCGAGATTAGGCCAAATCCATGTTTCTACAGCTTTCATGGTTAGTGCACCATGATATGTTACATGTTATTTCATTTGTGTTGTTTTATGTTGTGGTTGGGCTTTTGGGTGAGAAAAGAAAAGAAAAGAAAAAGGGGTTAAAAGAGAATGATTGGAGAGAGAGAGAGTGAGACATGAGGGTGAGAGGGTGAGAATAAGAAAGAGAGAGAGTGTGTGTGTGCTGCCCATTATTTCCCTTCTCATATTTTTCCTTCATCTTCTTCCTCCTCGCTTCCCTCCACCCTCAACCCTAGATCCATCTCAAAATACTCCTCAAAACCCTAAACCCCTTTCACAAAATTTGACCACCTCTTCATCCTCTACAAAATGGACCTAGTAAATTGGGATTTTGACAACATTGGCAAACTAAGGTTTTTCTTGAGTTGCATCCTGTCACGACCCAAAAGAGCACGTGACTGGCCCTTGAACCATATGAAGTCTATAGAACCCCATCTGATCCAAGTAAGCCAAAAGCCCAGAAATCTAAAACCATTTTAAGGAGTAAATAAAGAAAACTAGTTTAAAGAAGTGAAGGAAAAACATGTTTGAAGTCAAGGTTTTTAAATAACTAAGCCGAATATGCATTTTAAAAATGTAAAGTCTTTTCTAAAAATTTCGACAGAGTTTCTTTTGTAAATACTGGCCCCGAACGGGGTACAACAAGAACAATATATATATGCAATGATAAAAGGCATCCCCAAGCGGGAGCTAGCTCTTTGTCAATCGACGGTCACAACCACACAAGCAATGTAATATACAATGCCGAAGGGCGAGGATCAAAACTCAAAAAGAAAACTCATAATAACATGAAAACCGTCATACTGCTACACGCGACTCTGAGGTCGAAATAATACATCACTAGTGTCTAAGTCTGAAACAATATACAAGTTTTAGTTGATGGAATTTCTAGATACAATGAGTAATACATATACAAGGATGTTTCTGATGTAAAGAACCCACCTACCAAGCAAATCACCCGCAAAGGAAAGCAGTGTGCCAGAAATGCCGTAATGGAACCTGTACGGCAAAACCTGCAAGAACTGTGGCACAACAGGGGTGAGTTGCCAACTCGTGAATAGAGAATATCTACAAGCAGAAATCGAATGCATGACCTAATCCTAGGTCAATACGATCAGTATATAATAAAAACCTCAAGAGTAAGTCTGAAGCATGATAAGGTGGCAATGTAACATCTAAACATGTAGGTAGTGCCAAGTGCTCGTGCCAGTGCCTCAGGTAATAACATGTCGTAAATATAAGGTATGTCCGTATGAAGTAAATATGATGAAGTATTGAAATAAATATCAATACACATATATTAGTGTCCCATTCCACTAATATTGGTGTAAGGGTATATATAACAGCGCCCTCATACCCTGTTATATATACAAATGAAGTATGATCAATGTAATAAAAGTCTGTATATATGTGGATCCCGTCCACCTGTCACCCAATAACAATAAGCATCATGCATGTAAATGTGAGGATATAATCAAAATCATGGAAATATCATGAAACCTGTGCCTAGCATCGGCACATAAATCCTCGTCCATATGGGGCTCCGTCTGCGGTATCGGCCCTCGGCCCCGGCAGCACGGGTCAACCCACGTCCATCTCTCAACTCCGGTCGGTATCCCCCGGATATCCGCCGAGCTCAAATACAATCACCGGTAGGTACTCGCCCACCTCCAGGCTCAATCGGCATAATCCTTCGATCTTCTTGCCGAGGGGAACCATACCGGGCCCCACCATGTACCCTCATACGGCACACACTCCTCGTATGGGGTATATAATCAGAACCGATAAATCTCATGGTGGCTGCGCAAATATCATATCAAGGAAACCGGGTTTTTCAAATAAGTACATACTCTCCTTTGAAATTATCCACGGTTCCCAAATCCATAAATATCATGAAAACAATATCCCAATGCGCATAATCAGAAAGCATGATGTATGTGACATATAAATGAGATGCAAGTATAACAGTATATCATGCAACATAGAATAATGGTATGCACATACAAAGTCATATCCTGATGCAATAATACTACTGTGTAGTGACATGGCAATTATCGATGATGAAGTGTGTAAGCCGGCAAGCAAGTGTACGTGGAACATATGCATCATCGATAATGGTGTTGGTGTCCTAACAGCATGATTGCAATATAGAAATAAACACATGCAATGCGATGCGGAATCGAATAATCAATGCAATAGTGAAGAATCTACACCAATATGTACATGTCATGCAGTGGTGCCATTTGAAATAAGACGAATCGGGGTTTTGGTAAAATAAGGGTTACGGTGTTTTTAAGAATAGACGTGTCTTTTGAAAATACCCGTAGAATCCCTTTACTTGTCCTTAAGATATTCCCGATTCGTTAGTTTTTGAAATAGGTATGACTTGGGTCTAGTCTAACATCTACTGAGCCAAGTCCATCAGGAGGTGTATGGAAACCACCTAAATGTGATTCGATATGTATATATAATAGTCGGTGATCCCGCCTCAGTAGTATCGCGTACGATACAGTATATCATATGACATCCTCAAGTCATGAGTGCGGATCTATCATCAATATAAAGCTCGTACGGTAAATCGTCGTACGGCATCCCAATAGCTGGGTACGGGTCAGTATCACAATCAGCTCATCAATTATTTGGTATCCTCATCATCATATCACATAATCTGGGGTACTGATCTAAGTCTAGTACAACTGATACCATCAATATGACTGCGTGTGTAAACACACGTCCAAAGGCCCGCTAGAGATCACATGTCGTATCCCAAATATGAATCATATCAAATCACCGATCTCGCGGCACAATGCACAATATCATCGACTCATCTCCAATGTCGTCCAATATCATCAAACACGGTACACGTATAATGAATATGCAAGGGTGTGCGTGTGGGTGTAAACCTATTCTAGGGTTCACGACTAGGAGCTACACTAGTTTACTTCTAACCCTAAACTATCCATCATACACCTAACATAATATCCACGACACACTATAAATATTATATATAACATATATACATTATATCAACTACGGACTGTGGGGGTTCTATACGCCATCCACCCGACTTCCCCCTGTAGATATAATCTACTCACCTTGCGTCTTCATTTGTCGACGTCGCCACGCGCTTGCTTGTCGTCCCGAAGTCTTCATGGGGTACCTACATATCAAAGTATCGTATATGCGCATTAAAACCAAATCAAAGTTAAAACGACACACGAAAACCAAAACGATACGCTATGGGGCCTATAGGTTAGAACCTATGGGTACACCTCCAAAACCAACAACAACCCTCGATACCGTCGTATAAACGCCGAGTAGTCGAGGTAAAACACCATACGCAAATTCAAAATTAGAAATACGGAATATGGAAACACGAATCCAAAACAGCAACAAAGGAAATAGGCTCCAGATTTCACCCTAGGTCAAATTAGACAAATCTATACATTCCAGGGGTCTAATCTATACATGTAGGAGCTCTGGAACAAAAACGAGACATTTTGGTGCTGGTCTGGCCACAAATTGCGGCCAATTGGGTTAAATTTGCGGCCGGGAAAGGGAAGTAGGGGCTAGGGTTCTGGGGTTAGCTTCCTTGATGCCTGCACATATCACTGTCCAACCAATTTTAATTTCAGGTGTCTCGGGTGAAAGCAGATTCAATAAAACCTTCACAGATTTCATAACTTTTCCGATATCGGTTTCTAAATCCGTATTTCGGGTTTCAACTCTCAGGTTTATGTCTCAATTCCAGCACTACGGTGTTTATATAACCTCTACTGAGCTTAATTTCACATCATAACACAAAATTCCCTCAAACCCTAACTAGGTATTCCTCAAGTCCACAAAAACACACAATATCGGTTCAATCTAAATATGGGGTATAAGTAATGCATAAACTAAGCTAATGATCCAGAAATTACCTCATTTGGCAACTCAAGAATTTTCTTGAGTTGCCCCCTAGTGGCCAAAATCCTTGCTTTCTTGGTCCAATGTGTAGATCTTGAGCTTGTGTATACTTTTTGTGAAAGGAAGATGGGTTTTTGGTGTTGTTTTTGAGATGATTTGAGGGCTTGAAGGTGGAGGATGAAGAGGGGCAGCAGCAGCTGCTGGAGCTGAAAGGGAGAGGGAGAGATGAGGGAGAAATGAGAGGGAGAGGGAAAGAGGTCCAAGGTCAAACTCCCCCCATACCTACTACATGCCCATACCTCTCTTTTCTTTTCCTTTTTCATTTTCTTTCCTCTCAAAATCCTTCTCACTAGAATAGTAACCCCAAAGTAAAACCATGGCAAGAAAAAATGTAACACAAGTGTAGAGAAGATATGTGCATATTTTGCACAAGATTGCTAAAAACCGATTAGCGATTTTTAATCGCGATAAGCACTAAATTAGCATATAAATGATCATAAAAACTTTAAAATGACATAATTCCATAAAATACCCTATTTCAGAATTTTCCATAACTTTTCCAAATTTTTCTGTATTTAATTATACCAAAATATTAAAATATTCAATAAAATAATATTAAATTATAAAAATTCCCAAAAAAATAATATTTTATTTTTTTGAAATGTTACACATCCATGAGGTATAATTTCTTCCATTAGTTTAGTTTCAAGTTTCCCTAGCTTTTGTTTAAGTTTAGAGTTCGTTTAGTGATGGATTGGTGATACTTAGAAATTCTAGTGAGGGTTTGAGTAAAATTGTGGATTGATGATATTTGAGTGGCTGTTGAGTGGACGTTTAAGATCTGAGTTTGAGTATAGAAACTAAAATACGGATTTAGGAATTGATTATGTCGGTTTTATGTTGAATTGTGAGGGTATATAGGAATCTGGAGTAACCCAGAGGCACTAAAAATTATTTAGCATACACAGTGAGTCGTGCAGGCACTCAAGAAGCTACCACAGAGACCCGAGCCCAAACCCACTTGACATGGCCGCAATTTTATTCTTCCTGGCCGCAATTTGCGGCCAGGCTGGGGCAGAACCCTTCCAGGTTTGGCCCCTGGCTCCTTTAGCAGTAAATTAGACCCCCTATATGTGCAGAATTGGCCAATTTTACCTGAGAGAGAATCTGGGAGCACTTTGGTGTGTTTTTGGCTATGTTTTCCGTATTTTGAAATGCTAATTCTTGATATTTGGATTTGAATTTGGTTGTTGGATGTTCGTACATCAACAACAAGGGTTGTTTGGTTGTTTTGTACGCGTAAGCTATAGGTTCTAACCTATGAGCAATGCGCGTGCCATTTTGGATTTCAGAACTTGATTTTAATAGCGTTGCGATATGTGTTGTTATTGTAGGTACCTTCGCGTGGATTCCGAGACAACGGAGCATGGCGTCATCGACTTTGGCAAGCGGAGACCAAGGTGAGTGGATCTATATCCACGGGGGAAGTCGGGTGGATGGCGTATAGCACCCCCGCAAGTTTTGATGGAAACTGATTTATAGAATATTGTTAAGGAAACCATATTATAAACAAAAGGATAGTTAGAAGTGTTTTGATACGGCTAATATATGATGACAGGATTTGGGGATGACGTTTGACGATATTGCCATTTAGGGTACTATAGGACTAGATAGCCGACGTAGATGTGTCATCCGAACCATACCTATTTCTAAACTAAAAAATCGTTTGCATCTTTTAAACAGATAACCTTGAGGGAAGTTACGGATTTTCAAAAGATATCTTTTCCTTAAAAACACCGTAGCCCCTATTTTCAAAACTACGATTCGCATCTTTTAAAAACTGATTGTATGGTTCGGGTGAGTATGTTAGATTAGATAAGTATGCTTATAGTAAAGGTAGAATGTATATATATAACTTTTGATTCGATGTGAGATATAATGTGATAAAAAGAATGTACGATTCGATATGATGACTTGGTGATATGTTGGTATACGGATGAGAGTCGATTGAGATGATTGATACACTGTCGGTCCCCTGATACGATATTGTTATGGATGTGACCTGGGACATAGGTATATAGATATATATAGAATGTTGTGAATCATGAATGATAGGCCGTATGTGATATTAGGCCGTACCCTCATTGTCTTATAGGTTGATAGGATCCATATTGGTTTAATGCCGCCGTACGATGATTTTCCGTGCGTGATGAGTTTGACTTGATGTTTGATCCATACCCTTGACTAGAGGCTGCCGTACGATATATAGTACCGTGCGTGTTGTTGTGAGACTTTATGCCGATTGATAGATTCACCGACTCGGTCATGTTAGACACGTATACCTGTCACCATTTGCATATGATTTACCTTATGCTGCATTCATGTTATTCGCATTGCATTACTTATACCTGTGTTAGTACACTTACACCATTATCGATGATGCGTATGTTATACGTACACAGATTTGCCGGCTCACATACTTCATCATCGATAATTGCCATGTCACTACACAGTAGGATTGCTGCATCATGATATGACTTTTTGCATAATTTACTTGCTATTGTTGCATATGCACCTTTATACGATATTGCATTGGATTTTGGAGAATTGGGAACCGCATGTTATATTTTAAAAACTGGAATCATTTAAAAGAGCGGTTTTCCCTTAATATGCCATATCACTGTTCCATGTTGCATGATATACGGATATGCTTACATTTCTATTATATGTCGCATGCATTATGCTCTATGATTTTACGCATTGAGATATGTTGTTTTCATGAGATTTCTGGATTTGAGAACCGTGGACATTTTAAAAGAGATTGTGTGTTGTTTTAAAAACCCGGTTTCTTTTGATATGATATTTCAGTGCGTCCACCATGCGTTTTCTCGGTTCTGAGACGTGTTACATGTGAAACCCGATTCGAGGAGCTGGATGAGGCCGATTGCGGATACATGGTGGACCCGGTATGGTATCCCGGGACAAGAAAAGGATATTGTGTATACAGACGGTGAGCCTAGCAGAGGGACTACTACCTACCGGTGATTGGTTGGGCCTAGCGGATATCCGGAGGATACCGACCGGAGTCGAGAGATGATATGGGCCGATCCGGACTGACGGAGCCCGAAAGATATGAGGATTTACGTGTCGATGCTGGACACGGATTTCATGATGTTTTCGGGTGTCGATGTTGGGCACCCAGGTTCCATGATTTTGATGTGTCGCGAGGGACACCGTTGATTTATATCCTCATACTTACCGGCATACATACATTGATTATGGTTGGGCGAGATCCACATGTATACATACATCGATTATATGATTGGATGATATCAGCATACTTATAGACTTCGAGTATATTGTTGGCACATTTGTTTACCCGATCACCCTGGATATCATAGTATTACCTTTATGATATAGTTGACCTAGGAGTCATTGTTTATTCGATTTCTACTTGTAGATGTTTTTCTACTCACGAGTTGGCAACTCACCCCCGTTGTGCCACAGTTCTTGCAGGTTGACCGCATGGATCAGTAGCGGCTTCGCTGGCACACGGTTGCTTTCGAGTGTTTTGCATTGGTAGGTGGGACATTTGTATCGTACCCACTCTTGTATTTATATTTCATATTGTATCTAGTCAACTCCATCAATCAAAATTAGTTAATTGTATAAGTAATGGGACTTAGTGAGATTGTGGTTGCGAGACTTAGAGCGAGGGGTTTTCCGCTACTTGTGGTTTTTATGTCTTGCTTTTCTTTACCTTGGTGGTGATCTTCGCCGTTGGGCGTCGTATACTTATATATATTGTCTTGCATGGTTGTGATCCACCGTTTGGCGAAGAGCTAGCTCCCGCTTGGGGATGCCTTTATCATTATCTTGTATATTTGGTTTTGGATCAAAATATACAAAAGAGGTGTTGCCCAAATTTTTAAAACACAAAACACGTTTTTAAACTAGCAAATTTCACTTGCATTTTCATGTTCCTTTTCTATGCATTAAGAAAACTTGATTTCATTATACCTTTATTTCAAGACTTCACCTCCTTTATTTTCTAAAAAAAAGGTTTAGATTTCTGGGTTTCAGCTTATTTGAATTACGTTACGCCTTTAGACGTTGCGTGATTTAAATGCTGGTCACGAGCTAATATTTCGGGTCGTGACACCAACCATCCATATAATATACAATCATGTACAATAATGGCCTCTAGGTCATATATATAACTAACATTACCCTTTCAGGTGCAACTTCCAAAGTCCATACTTTGTTGGTGTATATGGATTCCATCTCAGATCGCATAGCATCCAGCCATTTCACAGAGTCCCCACTTGTGATGGCCTGCTCAAAACTAGTTAGGTTATCATCTTCCATGATGCAATCCACACTCCCACTGTCTATGAGAAAACCGTAATATCTCTCAGGTGGATGAGGAACTCTATTAGATCTGCGGAGTGGTTGAGGTTCGTCGGGGACTATCGAATCCTCCGGTTCTACCAAATCATCCGCTATAGTTTTGTGTAGCTGGAACTTCTTCCAGTTCTACCTCATTACCACTAATTTCTTTCATAAGAAATTCTTTTTCTAAAAAGGTGGCATGTTGAGAAACAAATACATTTTGTTCCTCAGTATGGTAGAAAATATATCCATATGAATCCTTTGGATATCCCACAAACTTGCACAAAACAGATCTTGCCTCGAGCTTGTCTGAATTTTGCCTTTTAACATAGGCCGGACAACCCCATATCTTAACTCGTTTATGATATGGTCTCTTCCTATTCCATATCTCATATGGAGTGGTAGGCACGAATTTGGTCAGAATCCTATTCAATAGGTATGCAGCTATCTCAAGTGCATAACCTCAAAAGGAAATAGGTAACTCAGCAATACTCATCATAGAGCGCACCATATCTAATAAAGTGTGATTCCTCTGCTCCAATACTCTATTGTACTATGGTGTATACGGAGGAGTAAGCTGAGAGAGAATCCCATTCTCTTTTAAAAATTCACAGAATTACATGTTCAAGTATTCTCCTTCCCGATCAGATCGAAGGATTTTAATACTTTTACCCGTATGGTTCTCAACTTCGTACTTGTATTTCTTGAATTTCTCGAAAGCTTCAGATTTGTGTTTCAACAAGAACACATGTCTGAATCTTGAGAGATCATCGGTGAATGTAATAAAGTACGAGAAACCATTCCTGGCATACGTAAACATAGGACAACATACATCACTAACGGAGTTTTGGTCATCTTGCCTTTGAGACATGATTGGCAAGTTTCATAAGATGTAAATTCGAACGGATTCAAATATCTATCTTTGTGCAACTTTGCTAGTCTTGTCGCATTGATATAACCAAGTCTACATTCCTACAAGAAGGATTCGTTCATTTCTGAACTTTTCCACTTGTGTGTGTTCTGTATATTTAGAAGTGTAGTTTGATTTAGAACGTATATACCGTTATACAGCGTACCAAACCCAATCAATACTTGATTTAAGAAAATGTTTATAACATTTTTCTCTAGTACAAAATTATATCCTTCTTTATCTAATAAAGAAATTGATATTATATTGCACATCATTTTTGGTACAAAATAACAGTCGTTCAGAATCAATATATTACCATTTGGTAATACAAGGTGATATTCGCCAACTTTTTTGGCTGTAACAATTGCACCATTCCCTTCTACGGGAGACTTATCATCCTTTCCCAGTTCTCTACTTCTTCTTAACCCAGGTAACATATTACAAACGTGGGATCATGATCCGGTATCCAATACCCAGGACGTAGAGCATATTAAGAAACAGTTCTCGGTAACGAACACACCCGAAGAAGATGCATCATCATACTCTTTCTTCGTTCGGGTTGCGTGGGAATCCTGATATTTCCCTATTCCTTGCTCAGACTTATGACAATCATAAGAAAAAGCGGAACCAACGTTCCCCAGCTCAGTATAATAAGCGGGTTCGGTCAATACATCCATATTATTATCTTGATTAAGACGTGTCATGGTCGCTATCTGGAGAAAGAGAGAAAAAAACACTTTAGCATGCGCTCTTGCAAGATTAGATTGGTTATTATCTTATCTAATCAGGATGGCTCCCACTATTTTTATCAAATCTTCCTTCAAACCCTAAAAGGTAAGATTAGCCGGGATTAATTACACCCTAAAAGTTCGCCAATCGATCAGCCAGGCAGGTATTGGTACTCCGAGAGAGTTTCCCCATGCTTTCGCATGGAACTAATTAAATAACCTCGTTCCCACAGGGGCATAACCCTGTTAACACCTTTCTTAGATATCTACTAGATCAGCTAATTGTAAAGTGCAAAACTCTCTCAGGATTAACTCTTACTCGCAGTGGGTATCGGGATCCAACTATCTCATAGAAGGTATGCAATCTCATTGCAAATTTCAACACTTGAAATTCCCAATATCTATTTTTACCCCTAACGACCTATGACCTTGACGGAGGCCAACAAACCATAGGCCGCTGGTCAAGTTCTACCTGTCATTTTTTGATTGAATTAAACCCACCCGCATGACCCTTGACGATGGCCAACAAAGCCGTACGACTACCCTAATCCAATCGCATCATATGTGGCAGATAAGCACTAATCAGCTACCGTACACTACGCCTTGGCTATGGTCAACAAACACAGTATGAATACTAAATAGCACTTATCTGACATGACGGAGGGCTACGACTGATTTTGAATAAAACCTTTAACGTGATGAACTTGATATCGTTGTAGAATCGAGTGATTTGAAAAGGAGTGGTTTAAGCTCTGCTTTTAAAATCGAGTAGTTTTGAAAACAAACCGAGTGGGTTGTAGCATTTGCTAGCTTTTGCTGAAGAGGTCATTCCTGATGAAGGGATCTCGGCTCTTTTCTCATCGAATGAGCTACTGGATATCCATCAAGGAATACCACTATGCAAAGTAAGAACTAAAGCTACCTTTTTGAAAAATTTGATTCTACAACATCTTTAGGTTTCTTTTCTTTTCATTAATCTCATTAATAGCGACCCATCATTTATATTTCCTAAACGTCACAGAAGAAACGAAAATAAACCGTATGCTTATGCCATCCGTATTCGCCACGGGGCCCCGTCATGCACCGTTAGGTTACTTAACTAACGGCTGAGTGGGGGCTGGACTAGCGCGGGTGCAAAACATAAGCAACATTTATTATATATATCATATATACCTAACGGCTGAGTGGGGGATGGACTAGCGTGGGTGCAAAACATAAGCAACATTTATTATATATATCATATATATATAGCATTCGTCTCACGCGGTTATATGATCACATCACAGAACTCAGGCAGCAGAAACAAACATATGAAATATAGGATATATTAGGAGGTCCGTGTTTTAAATTATGCAAGTAATGAAAAACACGGATTTCACGGTCGTGATGAATAGCCAAACCCACATCTCTAGACCCTTACAAGAGCGGCAAGCAACCCTACCAATTCTAGAGTTAGGAGACCCAGTCTCGACTCCTCGAGATGGTCTCCCACTGGACTCTAGAACCTGGTCACTTGTGCTCCCCGCCTTAGGTCTATTCTAATGCGGAAAAGTAAATAATATACATCAATGGTGACATCATCCTCAACCCGAAAGTGTCCCAATAAAAGAATATTACATACAATTTTACATGAATGAAAATTGAAAAACTCTCATCTCACGCAAAAAACCCCGGCTATTCAATGACGAAGATCCAATATAACATATCACAAGTAACACATAATATCATATGTCATCAATGTAAATAAATATGCGTATCCCGAATGTCGTTGATGTATAGCAACGAGATCAGAAATACACCACATATTACACTTACGGTCGCAGAAAAGAAATGAAAAACTACAATAATTAGAATCCATACCAAACCTTAGACATCATAAATCCGGAATATCTCAGATTTCGGATTTCATGCCTAACCCAATAAATCTTGCATTTAAGTCTCAAATTGAAAATACTTTTCAATAGTCAGTCAGGTAATTCAACAAGATTCCCGATATAATGATCAAATGCTCGTCGGAAACTTTAATAGATTGCCGCACCCCCGATAACGTCAACGAAGTACACTTAGGCGGAAAAGAGAAGAGGAGGGAGAGAGAGAGGTGTTGGATTTAAAATATTAGGTTTAATATATTAGATATATATATATATAGGGGGAGAAAGAGAGAGGATTTATCAGGATTTAAAAATATATATATAGTTAAAAGTATATTATATATATATATTAACTATTTACTTATATAAAATATTATAATATATAATCTAGGGTTTCATAGCTAATACAAAAATACTCCGAAAAATACCCGGGTCCTGTCAAAAAATCTAGTTTGAAAATACATATAATATACATTAACCAAAACCATAATGCGGTGTCCGGTTAAAGAAAATGCATACCCCCAAGAACGGATACACGTAAAAATACGTAGCGATCCAAATGAGTCCGTTTCACTAAACTGGACATGAGCACGATGTATGGATGCACTAGCAAGATATGGGGTATGATAACAGGCCAGGCTAGATGTTAAAATATATTATCAGGTTATAATTTGTATTATTTAAAATATATCCAGATACTAGATGTAAGTTATGAAAGAGTATCTTAGCGCCTCTACTGAGTTTCCACATGCATCAAGTATGCAATTTTAAAAAATCTAGAGGTCTAAACTACACTAACCTAGAATCTAACTAGAGAATTAGAGTTTGTAAGCATGTAAACAAGTTTTACACTAAGTGAATAGAGAATACAACCTTTGTAGACCAGTCTTTCACTTCTAAAGCTCCAGGTAGTAGTCCCTTAGCTCCAAGTAGTGGTCCCTAGAACTCTTCTTAGGCTCCACTTGGTGAAAGGAACGAGCTTGCTTCGTCATCTTTGAGGCCGAAGATGATCCGCCTTGAAATTACTCTAACTCAAGCTACCTCTTCACTAATCAAGAATTAGTGAAGAAAACAACCCAATCTTATGGGCTAGATGAGAGTAGGTTGATGAAGTAGGAATTTTGCTCACTTTAGAAATTTCTTTTCTTTTTCTTTCTTCCACTCAAGAAAACCTAAAGAGGAAGAAGATGAACTAAGGTGAGATGAAAGTTGTGATGAATGAGAGAGAATGAACCATGGGCTAAAGATATTATTGTGATGAATAAATATCTAAGAAAGAGACAAAATAAGAGGATGAGTCATGGCTTCTTAATGCTTCTACAAGCATCCAAGACATGACTCATTTCCTCCTCATTATAATTTCCTTTTAAATATAAATCATCACAAATATTTTCAACTCTAGGTGTGAGTCTCATACACACATGTTATATGTATCATCAAGCATGACACGAAAGGATTTTATATATGAACAAATATATATATCATATATACATATATCATTATATATAAAAAGAGAACAAAATCTTTAGTGAGCACAATATTAGTTAATATATATTAATATATCAAATATAAAAATATATATCAAATTATTAAATCAACACTTGATTCAATAATCCGGTCATATCATATATAACCGACTAATATCACTTATATGTATATCGCATTATCGAATCAACACTTGATTCAATAACCCCGTCATATCACATATAACCGACAACATTCAATATACTTTATCAAATCAACACTTGATTCAACAATCCGGTCATATCATATATAACCGGCCAATATCAAATATATATACATATAACATATTATTGAATCAACACTTGATTCAATAATCCGGTTATATCACATATAACCTAACCGATATCACATATCGCGAGTTTAGAATATGGTGTCACATACTCGTATTTAATCAAGCTCCCGCACATATCACCATATGTGCCATACTTCGTTTCGCTTGAGCTAGGAAACCTCTGTGTGGGACTCAAAAGACTCGTCAATACGCCAGCAGTAGGTAATGATCACATCAGTCACCTACAAGCCGTCAGCGGTACTAGCTAGACGTAACGGCTGCTGGGTTCCTTAGCACGACTACTAGGTTTAGGAAGGCATCAAGCATGCAATTTTATAAAAATCTAGTGTGCTAACAAACCCGAATGAAGGATCTAACTAGAGAATTAGGGCTTATCTAAGCAAGTAAACAACTTTACTCTAAGTGAACAAGGAATACAACCTTTGTAGACCGGTCCTTCACTTGTAAAGCTCCGTGTAGTAGTATCTTTGCTCCAAGTAGTGGTCTTCCGGGCTCTCTTCAGGCTCCACTAGGTGAAAGGAACAAGCTTGCTTGAAGAACTTCGAGACCGAAAATGATCTACGTCGAGAAATCTCCAACTCAAGCTACCTCTTCAATAATTGAAAATTAGTGAAGCAAACAATCTATACTAAATGGATAGTCTAGTGTAGATTGATGAAGTAGGAATTTTGCTTACTTTAGAATTATTTTTCTCACTCTTTTTCTTCACCTCAAGAAAACCTAGAGAGCTCAATGGAGATGAAGAAGAAGATGAAGTCTAGAATAGAATGAGAGTCAAGTGGCAACCATGGGTGAGATAATATCATATATTATCATTGTAGAGACTTAACCATGGGTAAAGATAATGGTTGGGTTAATAAATATCTAAAGTAAGACAAAATTAGTGGACTAAGTCAATGGTTTCCACAAGCTTCTCCAAGCTTCACAAACCATGCCATTTCCACCTAATTTTGTTTATATTTTAAATAATTAATCACCCTAATTATCTATGGTATGGTATGAGTTTCATACACCCATTTATAATGTATCATCAAGCATGGCACAAAGAAATAATACATTAATATATATCACATATATATTAAATGTACAATGAGAAAAGAAATTCTTAAGTGAGCTAATATTAGTTAATATATATTAATATATCAAATATATAATTATATATTAAATTATTAAATCAACACTTGATTTAATAACCCAGCTGTATCATATACAACCGACTAATATCATATATATCAACTTATCGAATCAACACTTGATTCAATAACCCGGCTATATCATATATAACCGACCGATATCATATATCGCTAGATAAGAATACGGTATCACATACACGTATTAATCTCGGTCCCGCACATATCACATATGTGCCCTACTTCGTTTCGCTTGAGCCAGGAAACCTCTGTGTAGGACTCTAAAGACTCGTCAATACACCGGCAGCAGGTAATGATCATATCAGTTACCCACAAGCCGTCAGCGGTACTAGCTGGACGTAACGGCTACCCGGGTATTGAGAGATCAGAAGATCAACAAGCAGAACTGCTCATACTCCCGCGAATCTAATAAGTAACATTACTGTACAGTCCGGTCTCTTCGTCTCATATGCCGCATATCTAGTCTGGGGTCGTAAACGTCAGACCCCAATAACTTGATAAGTCATGCCGATGTGAGGCTCATAACAGTCGAGAAACTACTGATAACACTTACCAGTAAATCTCAGTATCAGCCATGGACAGGGACTTCCTGTTATAGATAATCGAGCACAGCACAATATCAACCCCCAATACCGGGAGAGACGAAACCCCTCCTATCTCTCATTGCCTCCATGTGACTCGGGACTGTACCCAAAAACCACCGTTTTGCACGCTCTCTTGAACGTGGTAAGGTGGAAATCAAAACACAGTGGGAATCACACAAGACTCTATGACGACCTCAGGTCTACAGACTAACCTGTACCGGTGTCACCAGAGAACTGCTATCTGACGTTAGGTATAATACCATCTAAGAGTTCTCAGCGAGTCTTGTTCAGTATACCCAGTCTCCACTGAGCACCCGTATACCATCTTTGATGTCAAACACCAATGGATATGGTATCATCCATCGCCCATCAAATGGGTCAAGAAGCGTATACGCTAGCCTACTCTGGAATATCGATGCCCCGTCTCGATACACCCTCGACTAGGAACAATTAAAGTATGGACTTATGGACTACCCTGGCCCCACTAGTATGATCTCCATCATAGTTCTGGTAGTCAAGTCCACATCCTAAGGACTTTATCAACATGTAACAGAGAGACAATACAAGTATACATGTTAAGATAAAGAGTAACCAGATAGCATACTATCATGTCAAGCAAGAAAGTCCTCCCTATATATGTCCAAGCATCCACTATAATATACAATCATGTAGAATAATGGCCTCTATGGCATACATAAAACTAGCAACGGCTACCCTAGGTATTGAGTGAATAGAAGATCAAAAAGCAAGCTTGTTCAAACTCCCGCAAAGCCTATAAGCAACTCTTACCGTATAGTCCGGTCTCTTCATCTGATATGTCGCATATCGAGTCTAGGGGTAGAATCGTCAGACCCCAGTAACTTGATAAGTCATGCCGATGTGTGGCCTATAACGGTTCGAGAAACTACTGATAACACTTACCTGTAAATCTCATCAGCCCTAGCCAAGGACTTACTGTTATAGCCAATCGAGCATAGCGCAATATCAACTCCCAATACTGGGAGAGACGAAACCCCTCCTATCGCTCATTGCCTCCATGTGACTCGGGACTGTACCCAAAATCCACCTGTTTGCACGACTCTTTTGAGCCGTGGTTGGGAGGAAATCAAAGCACAGTGGGAACCACACAAGACACTACGATGATCTCGGGTCTACAGACTAACCTGTACCAGTGTCACCAGAGAACTGCTTTCTGACGATAGGTATGGTACCATCTAGGAGTTCTCGGCGAGTCCTTTCGGTGTACACATTCTCTAATGAGCACCTGTGTACAATCTTTGATGTCAAACACCAATGGTTGTGAGATCAACCATCGCCCCCATACAGGGTCAAGAAATGTACACACTAGTCTACTCTGGAATATCGATGCCCTGTCTCGATACTCTCTCGACTAGGAACGGTTAAAGGATGTGCTTGCGGACTACACAAGCCCCACTACTATGATCTGCATCATAGTCCTGGTAGTTAAGCTAACATCCTAAGAGCTTTATCGACATGTATCAGAGAGACAGGATAATATAAGTGTATATGTTAAGATAAAGAGCAACTAGATAGCATATTATCATGTCGAGCAAGAAAGTCCTCTATATATATGTCCAAGCATCCACTATATCATACAATAATGGCCTCTACGGCATACATATTCCTAACAAGTTACATGTAATAGAGCATATATGTGTGCACGGATCCTTAGTACTAGTAAAGATATGTCGTAATCTAGAACCAAGACGGGTTTCAAGCATGCGGGTCGGGTCGGATATAACCACAGATACTAAATACGCTATTCGCACCCAAAACAAATAATAATCAAGAAATAGCTACAAGATTAGGAAAACATAAATAAATGATGGTATAAATGAACTAGGGTGTTACATTATACCCAGCTATAAAAGAATTTTGTCCTTGAAATTCCCGAACAAGAAAAAACAAGAAAACATGAATCTAAGAAAAGAGTTGTGGAAATTTCTGTCGAATCTCGTCTTCTCGTTCCCAAGTTGATTCTCCGTGCGAATGATTTCCCCATGAAATAAGTACTAGAGGGATAACCTTGTTCTTGAGGACCTTTTCTCTTCGATCTACAATCGCCATCGGTTGTTCTTTGTATGCCAATTCCTCCCTTACTGTCAGCTCCAAGTGATCTAGGACATGCATCTCATCTCGAACATACTTGTGGGGTTGAGATACATGAAACACATCGTGAACACCCGCCAAGGATGGTAGTAAAGCCAATCGATAAGCTACACCTCCAACGTGCTCGATAATATCGAAAGGCCTTACAAATTGAGGACTAAGCTTGCCTCGACTACTCAAGCTTTTCCCAGATGCGTCGCTATGAATAACCAATCCTCCAGAACTGTCTGGCACTGTCAAAATAGAAGCGGTGGTCAATCTTTGCTTCAATGCTTCAGAAGATGACGCCCATTTCTCCATCCATACCAACAGTACCTCCTTTCGTGTTAGCTTGGTCAATGGTTCAGCTATTCGAGCGAAATTCTCCACGAATCTTTTATAATATCTGGCGAGCCCAAGAAAACTTCTGATCTTCGCTACGTTCTTTGGAAGTGGCCAATCATGAACTGCTGCAATCTTTTTAGGATCAATAGCAATTCTATCTCCGGATATGATATGACCCAAAAACTTCACTTCTTCGAGCCAAAACTCGCACTTGCTCATCTTAGCATATAGCCTTTCTTGCCTCAACGTTTGCAGTGCGATCTTCAAATGTTCTGCATGCACTTCTTGGCTCCTCGAATAGACCAGAATATCATCAATAAACACTACTATAAACTGGTCCAAATATGGTGAAAAGTGTTAGTTATATGTATGCCCTAGGGGCCATTACTGTACATCGGATGTATATTGTAGTGGATGCTGGGACATATATAGGTAGGACTTTCTTGCTCGACATGATAGTACGCTATCTGGTTGCTCTTTATCTTAACATGTATACTTTATGTCTCTCTGATTACATGTTGATAAAGCCCTTAGGATGTGTACTCGACTTCCAGGACTGTGATGCAGATCATACTAGTGGGGCCTGGATAGTCCATGAGTACATCCTTGAAATGTTCCTAGTCGAGGGAATATCGAGACGGGGCATCGATATTCCAGAGTAGACTAGCGCATATCTTCTCGACCCATGCGATGGGCAATGGATGATCCCATATCCATTGGTGTTTGACATCGAAGGTGGTATGCGGGTGCTCAGTGGAGACTGGGTACACTGAACGGACTCACCGAGAACTCCCAGATGGTATTATACCTCACGTCAGATGGCAGTTCTCTGGTGACACTGGTACAGCTTAGTCTGTTGACCCGAGATCGTCATAGAGTCTTGTGTGTCTCCCACTGTGCTTTGATTTCCACCCTACCATGGCTCTACTGAGTTGTGCAAACAGGTGGTTTTTGGGTACAGTCCCGATTCACATGGAGGCAATGAGCGATAGGAGGGGATTCGTCTCTCCCGGTATTGGGGGTTGATGTTGTGCTATGCTCGACTGGCCATAACAGGAAATCCCTGGCCAGGGTTGCTGTGATATACTGGTAAGAGTTATCAGTAGTTTCATGAAAGTTATGGACCCTACGTCGGCATGACTTATCAAGCTACTGGGGTCTGACGTTTACCACCCCTAGGCGAGATAGGCGACATATCAGACGAACAGACCGGACTGTACGGTAAGTGTTACTGGTTGGATTCACAGGAGTGTGAGCGGGCTTGCTCGTCGATCTTCTGATCGCTCAATACCCGGGTGGCCGTTACGTTTAGCAGACCGCTTGCGGCTTGTGGATGTTTGATATGATCATCATCCGCTGCCGGCGTATTGACGAGTCTTTAGAGTCCTACACAGAGGTTTCCTGGCTCAAGCGAAACGAAATAGGAGCGCATATGAGATATGTGCGGGACCGAGAATAATGCGTGTACGTGATACCGTATTTCATTCTCGCGATGAATGTATCGAATGGTTATATGCGATATAACTTAGTTATCGAATCAAGGATTGACTCGATAAGCCGATACATTGGATACTAGCCGGTTATATGCGACATGACCGGATCGTTAAATCAAGTGTTGATTTAATGATTTAATGTAGAATTATATATTTGATATATTACTTTGCATTAACTAGTATTGGTTCACTTTAAAAGGATTTTCTCACTTGAAATACACAAGTTGTATATGTGATATACTTTTGTGCACAAGATTGTATCATGTTTGATGATACATGCAAGCTAGGGTTAGTGTAAAGAATTAAACCATGGTTAAACTAATGGTTAGGGTTTTGTTTCTTTTCTCTTGCTTTTTTAATCTATTTATTTATTTATTTATTTTTGGAAAAGATGAGAAAAGAATGGTTGCTATTTTTGTTTTTAGTTGAACATTCATGAAACTTTGATTAAGTCACCATTCTTGTCTCATGCTTAACCCTAACCATATGAACTAACCATAGTACATTCTCTACACTTAACCAAGGGTTAGTAAATGATAAGTATTGATTTATTTATCTATTTTACATAACTTATTATATCTTCTTCTTCTTCTTGATCTTCTTCTTTCATGAGAAGAAAGCTTGCTACATCAATGGTGATTGATGAAAAAGTGTGAGAAATCCAAAACTAAAGTCTACCCACTTCCTATTTCTTCATCCTATACCTCTTGCCAAGTAGTATAGGGTGTTTCCTTCACAAGTTTTCTTGACTTGGTGAAGTTGGAGCTTGATCTAGCGATGCCTCGAAGTAGATCATCTTCGGCATCGTCGTCGATGACCTAGCCCGTTTCTTCTCTGATGAAGCCGACGCTAGAGCCCAAGATACGATTTGGACAGCAAGGAGACTTCATCACGGAGCCTAGGAGGTGGTGGACCAGATCTACAAAGGTTGTAGCCCCTTCCCTTTAGCTATATTTCCGTTTACTTGCTTGTATCGCCTTGTTTTCTAGTTAACGATCCGTATTAGGGTTTGTAGGCACAAGGAAATTTTTGAATTGAGCATGTTTGATCACTTGTGAGACTCCATTAGAGTGCCTAGGAACCCTACAGTGGTATCAGAGCCTAGCTAGAGCCTTAGGCGATGCGTAGACGGAACTAGAAGTCCGATCGAATCAAAACCCAAACCTAAACATGCTCTCTGGACTTTTTTGTAAAATGTGGATTTTTGCAGATTAAAAATATTCAGAAAAATCAGCAGGAAGATCTAAGGATTACTGTAAAATTCGAGGACCTGATTCCATAAAGGATCCGCGGATCCACGGCATGAGCATGCTCATGCGGCGGTTCCGCGGCCAATTTGTCGTTTTGTGCATCTAATTTTGAACAGTAATTCTTAGTTTTCTGTGCTGGTTTTCCTGGGAATTTTTTAATAATTTTTTCCAGAGTTGCATTTTTGGGTTGTATTAGGGACTCGGTGTTTCGATAGGATTGTCTAATTTTGTCAGTGTGTTTTTCCGGGTATTTTAGAATATGTTAAAAAGTTCGACCGGATATAAATACCCACTTTTTCCCCTGCCGGGAAATTTCCAATTGTTGGATTTTTCCGTAGTTTAACAACGTTCTAAGTAGTGCAAGTAACGCGATGGACCCTCTAGAAGACAACAAACCTTAACTCGATTATGTGACCGTCTTGAACTGCCCTTTGAACCTTCGGGTTTGGGGCAGTACGGCGTGCCACATGTGAGGCGTTGGCTTGACCCTTCTACGGCTGGACCGTTGGTACTGAGGCACGAACTGAATGTTGTTAGACTTGTTTCATGTGTTGAGCTGTATCGGGAAAACTTGGGTGTTCGATTGTTCGATCGAAAAGTTTAGCGTTTTCTATTTATCCGGAATGTGATACAATAATTGGAATTCACAAGTAGTTATGAGATAACGGAATGAATATTATAAACATAGCAGTTTAGTCTCACTTGATCGGTTGCCACGGAGTTTTGATTTGATCAAAAGTCCGTCGCAATCACGTAGCGTACGCGGATACTCGCCGGGTAAACTTAATGGACAGCCTCACCCCATAGCCCCGACCAAGTGACTGTAGGAGAATCCCGTCGCCGAAAGCATCCGTTCGGGTGCTCGCGGCAGCGGTGTTCCGCCTTGGTGCACTTTGTCGACGGCGTCGGGGGTCCGACCGCCTACTAAAGTTTGCGACGAGCATTCGATCAGAATGTCGGGAATCCTGTTGAATTGCCCGACTTGATATTGAAAAGTGTTTTCGATTTTGAGACTGAAATGCGGGGTTTATAATTGTTAGGCATGCGATATCTAAGTAATTCATTTGATCAGGCATGCGATGTCTGAGGTGGTTGCGGATTCCAACTGTTGTAGTTTTACACTTTCTTTTCTGTGACCGTAAGTGTAATATGTGATGTCGCCGGTTTCGTTGCTATATATCAACGACAATTGGGATGCGCATATTTACTTACGATGATGACATGTGATGTTATGTGTTGCTGGATATGTTATATTGGATCGTCGTGTTTGAATAGCCGGGGGGTTTTATGTGAGATGAGTGTTTTTCATTTTCATTCATGTAAAAACTTGTATGTAATATTCTTTTATTGGGGCACTTCCAGGTTGCGGAAGATGTCACCGTTGATGTATATTATTTACTTTTCTGCACTAGGATAGACCCAAGGAGGGGAGCACAAGTAACCGGGTTCTAAGGTCCAGTGGGAGACAATCTCGAGGAGTCGAGTCCGGGTCTCCTAACCCTAGAATTGGTAGGATTGCTTGCCGCTCTCGTAGGGGTCTAGGGGTGTGGGATTGGCTATTCATCACGACCGTGGAATCCGTGTTTTATACTGGCTCGTATTGAAGACACAGACGTCCTAGTATATCCAATATTTCATATGATATTTTCTGCTGCGTTATCTGTGATGTAATCATGTGATGTTCTGTGACAGATATTATATATAGTATATATGATATATTATATAGACGTTGCTTATGTTTTACACCCGCGCTAGCCCTGCCCCGCTCTGCCGTTAGTTACCTAACCTAACGGTGCAGACGGGGCATCGAGGCGAATGCGGATGGCATAAGCGTACGTTATATTTATCTGTGATGTTTAGGTGGACATAAATGATGGGATATTCATTAATGAGATTAATGAAAGAAAATAAACCTAATTGATGTTGTGGAATCGAATTTTAAAATAAAAACAGGTGGCTACAGTTCTTGCTTTGCATCGCGGTGTTCATTATAGAACATCCTGCACCTTATTCGATGAGGAAAGGACCGAGATCCCTTCACCGGGAGTGACTCCTTTAGCAATAACTGGTAGATGCTACAACCCTCGGTTTGTCTTTGATCGCTTCTATAGTTTTCGTTTTGCACAGTGATATATATGATATATCCCGCACCTCATTCGACGAGGAAAGGGCCGACGATCCCTTCACCGGGAGTGACCCCTTTAGCAAAACTAGAAAAGCCTCGAAAACATTCCATTTAAAAACCATTTGATTCCGCAACGAGATCAAGTTCAAAGCGTTAAAGGTTTTCACAAAAACCATTCGCAACCCTCCGTCATTTTAGGAAGTAGAGTACTTAGTATTCGTGCTGTGTTTGTTGACCATAGTCAAGGCACAGTGTACGGTAGCTAAGTGATGCCTTCCTACACCGCATATGATGCGATTAGTTAGGACAGTCGCGTGACTTTGTTGACCTTAGTTAAGGGTCATCTGGGTGGGTCTAATTAATCACGAAATGACGGGTAGAACTTGACTAGTACTTATGATTTGTTGACCATAGTTAAGGTCATAGGTGCTAGGGGTAAAAACCTTTATCGGGAGTTTCAAGTGTTGAAATTTGCAATGAGATTGCATACCTTCTATGTGATAGTTGGATCCCGATACCCACTGCGAGTAATTGTTACTCCTGGGAGAGTTTTGCACTTTGCAATTAGCCGATCAAGTAGGTGTCTAGAAAGGTGTCAACGGGGTTACGCCTCTGGGAAAACGAGGTTTACTGTAATTAGGTCCGTGCGAAAGCACGGGAAACCTCCCTCAAAGTACCGACACTGGCCTGGCTGAAAGATTGGCGAACTTGTAGAGTGTAATTAATCCCGGCTAGTTTTTCCTTTTAAGGTTTGAAGGAAGATTTGATAAAAACAGTGGGAGCCATCCTGATTAGATAAAATACATAACCAATCTAATCTTGCAAGAGCGCACGCAGAGTGTTTTCTTCTCTCTCTCTCCTGGTAGCGACCATATCACGCCTTAATCAAGATAATTAAATGGATGTATTGACCGAACCCGCTTGTTATACTGAGCTGGGGAACGTTGGTCCCGCTCCAACTTATAATTGTTATAAGACAGAGAAGGAAATTGGGGAATACCAGAATTTCTATGCCGCCCAAACGAAGAAAGTGCATATGATGCATCTCCTTCGGGTGTGTTCATTACAAAGAACTGTTTCTCAGTATCCTCTGCATCCTGGGTATCTGATACCGGATCAGGATCCCAGATATGTAATCTGTTACATAGGGCTACAAAAAGGTAGAAAAACTGAGAACGGGTGATAAGTTTCATGAGGCAGAAAACGGGGCAAGTGTTGCAGCCAAGTCTGTTGGTCACTGTCACCCTGTATTATCAATACATTGATTCTGAACGAATGTTATTAGATACCGAACCTGATATACAAAATCATATCAGTCTCTTTATTAGTAAAGAAATGATAAAATTTTGTATTGTTGGATAATGTTTTGAACATTTCCTATATCAAAAGTTGATCGGTTCAGGCACGTTATCTAAAAGCATTGATGTTCTAAATCAAACTATAGTTCCTTGTATACAGAACACACAAGAAGAAGAGTTTAGAAATGAACGAATTCTTCTTAAAGCATTGTAGACTAGGTCATATCAATGCGACCCGACTGGCTGAAGTTACATTTAGATGTATATTTAAATCAGTTTGAATTTACATCTTGTGAAACTTGTCAGTCATGTCACAAAGATAAGATGACCATAGCTCCGTTTACTGAAAAAAGAGAAAGAGTTAATGAACTCTTGGGACTGATACATGATGATGTATGTAAGGTCTCCTGTCTACACATGCCAAGACTGGTTCTTTATACTTCATTATATTCTCTGATAATCTCTCAAGATTCAGTCATATGTTCCTGTTGAAACATGAGTCCGAACCTTTTGAGGTATTCACAGAATATAACTTAGAAGTAGAGAACCAAAATACGGGTATAAGTATTATGTCCTATGATGAGATCAGGGAGGAGAATACTTGTGCATGGAATCCTTGGACCATTCTAAAGGAAAATGAGATTCTATCTCAGTATTACTCCTCTGAATACACCACAGCACAACGGTGTATCAGGGCGGAGCAATCACACAATATTAGATATCGTGTGAGTTACCTATTTCCTTTTGGATGTTATGCGCTTGAGAAGCTGCATACCTATTGAATTAGGTTCGAATCAAATCACTGCCTACCACTTCATATGTGATATGGAAAGGGAAGTGCCCATATCTTCAGTTAATTAAGATTTGGGATTGTCCGGCCTATGTCTAAAAGCAAAATCCGGACAAGCTCGAGGCAAGGTCTGTAATGTAGAACTGGAAAGGTTCCAGCTATACAAACTACAGCAGATAATTTGGTAGAACCAAAGGATTCAGTAGATTCCAACGAACCTCAGCCTCTCCGCCGATCTAGTAGGGTTCCTCACCCACCTGAGAGATACTTCAGTTTCTCGATGACAGTGGGAGCGAGGATTGCATCATAAGATGATGACCCAACTAGTTTCGAGCTGGCCATCGGGGGTAGAACTCTTTAAGAATGGCTGGATACTTAGTGATCTGAGATGGAATCCTTATACACCAACAAAGTATGGACTTTGGTTGCTATATCTGAAGGGTTAAATCCCCATCAGGAGCAAGTATATCTTGAGAAGATTACTTGGTGTAGATGGAAAAGTTGAGACTTTCAAAGCTAGACTTGTTAAAGGTTTTCGTCATCGACCAGGCACGGAAAATGATGAAACCTTTTTCCAGGGAATATGCTTAAGTCCATCCAGATCCTACTTGCCACGGCTACATACCATAACTACGATATCTGGTGGTTAGGTGCCATGACTACTTTTCTCAATAATGTTTTAGAAGAGTGCGTCAATAAGTACACAGCCAGAGGGCCTCGTAGACAGTGGGAGCAGCGGAAACGTGTGCAAGATACTTTATAGGATAAAGCAGGCATCGCGGAGTTGGAACATCTGTTTTGATGAATGAGTCAAAGAAGTTGACATCATCAAAATGGTAGATGAACCTTGTATAAACAAAAGGGTAGTAGGGAGTATGGTGACGATCCTCGTAGAGTACGTGGATGACATACTCCTGTTAGGGAAGGAGTTACCTATGCTACGCTCGATCAATCTCCGCTTATCACAATGATTTTCCATATAGGATCAAAGTGATACCTACTAAATCCTAAGCTTTGGATCTATGAGATAGATCTAATTGGATGTTAGGATACTCACTAGTTGTAGTGAGATGGTATCAATAGATCCTGGGGAGAATCACTGGAAGAGTTCCAGGGTGATAAAGACGACTGAATGTCAGTCACAGGCATTGTCTTTACCCTCAGTAAAGGGACGCTATGTTGGAAGATTTCCAAGCTAGATACCGTGGCAAACTAGACGATAAAGGCTGGTAACATCGCTATTGGAGATACTACCAAAGAGAAAGTTTGGGTGTATATTGGTTCATAAGATGAACCAGATTCCTGCCATTGTATGACAATAGAAGTGTGGCTTCGGCCCTAGAACCCTGGTCCCATCAGTGACCCAGACAAATTCTGAGGCAGCGTCACCTGATCATGGAGATAGTTGATCTCCAGGTTGATCGAGGTTAGGAGAGTAGATTCAGAGGACAACACGGCGGATCCACTCACGAAGGCCTTTTCCCAAAGAGAGACTTTTAGGGGATGGTTGAGTATGTGATACTGCAACCACTGCTACAGATGGCCCTAGTGCAAGTGGGAGATTTTTAGTTATATGTATGCCCTAGGGGCCATTACTGTACATTGGATGTATATTGTAGTGGATGCTGGGACATATATAGGTAGGACTTTCTTGCTCGACATGATAGTACGCTGTCTGGTTGCTCTTTATCTTAACATGTATACTTTATGTCTCTCTGATTACATGTTGATAAAGCCCTTAGGATGTGTACTCGACTTCCAGGACTGTGATGCAGATCATACTAGTGGGGCCTGGATAGTCCATGAGTACATCCTTGAAATGTTCCTAGTCGAGGGAATATCGAGACAGGGCATCGATATTCCAGAGTAGACTAGCGCATATCTTCTCGACCCATGCGATGGGCGATGGATGATCCCATATCCATTGGTGTTTGACATCGAAGGTGGTATGCGGGTGCTCAGTGGAGACTGGGTACACTGAACGGACTCACCGAGAACTCCCAGATTGTATTATACCTCACGTCAGATAGCAGTTCTCTGGTGACACTGGTACAGCTTAGTCTGTTGACCTGAGATCGTCATAGAGTCTTGTGTGTCTCCCACTGTGCTTTGATTTCCATCCTACCACGGCTCTACTGAGTTGTTCAAACAGGTGGTTTTTGGGTACAGTCCGGATTCACATGGAGGCAATGAGCGATAGGAGGGGATTCGTCTCTCCCGGTATTGGGGGTTGATGTTGTGCTATGCTCGACTGGCCATAACAGGAAATCCCTGGCCAGGGTTGCTGTGATATACTGGTAAGAGTTATCAGTAGTTTCACGAAAGTTATGGACCCTACGTCGGCATGACTTATCAAGCTACTGGGGTCTGACGTTTACCACCCCTAGGCGAGATATGCGACATATCAGATGAACAGACCGGACTGTACGGTAAGTGTTACTGGTTGGATTCACAGGAGTGTGAGCGGGCTTGCTCGTCGATCTTCTGATCGCTCAATACCCGGGTGGCCGTTACGTTTAGCAGACCGCTTGCGGCTTGTGGATGTTTGATATGATCATCATCCGCTGCCGGCGTATTGACGAGTCTTTAGAGTCCTACACAGAGGTTTCCTGGCTCAAGCAAAACGAAATAGGAGCGCATATGAGATATGTGCGGGACCGAGAATAATGCGTGTACGTGATACCGTATTTCATTCTCGCGATGAATGTATCGAATGGTTATATGCGATATAACCTAGTTATCGAATCAAGGATTGACTCGATAAGCCGATACATTGGATACTAGCCGGTTATATGCGACATGACCGGATCGTTAAATCAAGTGTTGATTTAATGATTTAATGTAGAATTATATATTTGATATATTACTTTGAATTAACTAGTATTGGTTCACTTTAAAAGGATTTTCTCACTTGAAATACACAAGTTGTATATGTGATATACTTTTGTGCACAAGATTGTATCATGTTTGATGATACATGCAAGCTAGGGTTAGTGTAAAGAATTATACCATGGTTAAACTAATGGTTAGGGTTTTTTTTCTTTTCTCTTGCTTTTTTAATCTATTTATTTATTTATTTATTTTTGGAAAAGATGAGAAAAGAATGGTTGCTATTTTTGTTTTTAGTTGAACATTCATGAAACTTTGACTAAGTCACCATTCTTGTCTCATGCTTAACCCTAACCATATGAACTAACCATAGTACATTCTCTACACTTAACCAAGGGTTAGTAAATGATAAGTATTGATTTATTTATCTATTTTACATAACTTATTATATCTTCTTCTTCTTCTTGATCTTCTTCTTTCATGAGAAGAAAGCTTGCTACATCAATGGTGATTGATGAAAAAGTGTGAGAAATCCAAAACTAAAGTCTACCCACTTCCTATTTCTTCATCCTCTACCTCTTGCCAAGTAGTATAGGGTGTTTCCTTCACAAGTTTTCTTGACTTGGTGAAGTTGGAGCTTGATCTAGCGATGCCTCGAAGTAGATCATTTTTGGCATCGTCGTCGATGGCCTAGCCCGTTTCTTCTCCGATGAAGCCGACGCTAGAGCCCAAGATACGATTTGGACAGCAAGGGGACTTCATCACGGAGCCTAGGAGGTGGTGGACCGGATCTACAAAGGTTGTAGCCCCTTCCCTTCAGCTATATTTCCGTTTACTTGCTTGCATCGCCTTGTTTTCTAGTTAACGATCCGTATTAGGGTTTGTAGGCACAAGGAAATTTTTGAATTGAGCATGTTTGATCACTTGTGAGACTCCATTAGAGTGCCTAGGAATCCTACAAAAAGATTCGGTTCGTCAAGTCCATAAATATCGCCGGTGTGTTCGTGACTCCGAATGGCACCACTAAGTACTCGTAATGCCCATATCGAGTTCGGAACGCCTGCAAACATCTTCTGATTTTACTCGAACTTGATGATATCTGGATCGTAAATCCAGCTTCGAGAATACCCTCGCGCCACTGATTTGATCGAATAATTCGCCGATGCGAGGGGTCGGGTACTTGTTCTTAATAGTTACCCGATTTAATTCTCGATAATCGATGCACATTCTCCGCGTGCCATCTTTCTTCTTGACTAGAAGAACTGGAGCTCCCCAGGGTGAATTGCTGCTGCGAATCCAACCCTTCTCTAATAATTCGGTGACCTGTTTCTTGACTTCTTCTAGCTCCACCGGTGCCATTGGATAATACGCCTTTAAAATCGGCGCAGCTCCAGGAACAAGATCAATTGCAAACTCCACATCTCGTTTTGGCGGTAAACCCGAGATGTCTTCGAACACGTCCATCAACTCTCGGACTACTGCTAGCGCTTCTTCCTTATCTACTTCCATCAAAGAAAGAACGGCACTTGTCGGCCTAGCCCTAAATTCGACTGGCCCGACAGATCTGCTACCTCCTGAAAATATAAACTCCAGATGTCCGGGAATCTGGAAGATCACTTTCTTTTCCCTACAATCGATGTGAGCATGGAAAGTGCCGAGAAAATCCATTCCCAAGACGACATCATAGCTACCAGCGAATAGCTCTCGTCCGCAAATAACAATCTGACAATCCTTGCACTCGCTTCTAGATATAATCTTCCCATTCCCGGTGTGTATGTTCCGGCAACTAGACAAGGCTGCGTGTGGAATCGAGTGTGCAGTAATAAACTTGGATGACATAAAACAATAGAATGCACCTGAATCGAATAATGCTAATGCGGGAAAATTATGAAGGAGTAGGATACCTGAAACGACTTCATCTGAAGCCTTGGCCTCTTCAGTCATCAAAGTAAAGGCACATGCTTGATTAGGCCCCTGAGTAATCTGTTTCTTCCCCTGAATCTGTCTTTGCGGTGGCTTCTGAACATCACCCCTCAATCGTAGCTTTGAAGGACAAGCATCGACGGTATGATCAGCTGATCCGCAAACAAGACAAAGTCCAAGCCTCCTTCGACAATCTCTCCTGAAATGACCCGGTCGTTGGCAGTAATCACAAAACACCCTTCCCTTCTGCTCGGGTACGACGGGCTTCTTCATAGGCATAATGCCTCGCCTGTTCACCGGGATGCCTCTGTGTATAGGAGCTCGGTTTGGTGTAAACACCGGCTTCCGCACTACGACGGCCTGCTGTTGAGTATTCTTCGCTTTCTCCGATAAGCTCTGCTACTTCCTGGCGGCCTTGAGAACTTGTGAGAAAGTGGTCAATCCCAGAGATATAATATGTCTCTGGATTTCCATGTCCAAGCAGTGCATAAACCTTCGTGCCTTATCTGCATCGTTGGCAACAAAAGGTCCTGTGAATCGACTAAGACGCGTCCACTCAGCCGCATGCGCATCCACGGATTCGCCATTCTGCTTCAGGTTAATAAACCTTTCTTCCATTTCTTCTCGAGCAGATTATGGAAAGAACTTCTCTAAGAAGCTCCATGAAAATGCTGCCCAACTGATCGACTTGGACAGACGGGTCTCCTCTACGAGCCACCACTCGTGAGCGTAATCCACCAGTTGGATGCATACTCTATCCACTCTCTTGTCCTTCGGAATCTGCGTGGCGACGAGAAAATTCTCCGTATCAACTAGCCACTGCTCCGCTGGCAACGACTCCTCCAAACCAGTAAATGTGGATGGACCAAGCTTCCTGAAGTCCGCCATGGTGCCCTCACGCTGTGCTGGCCTGGGTGCTACTGCATCTACGGACTGCTGGATTGTCCGTAGACCCTCCTAGAAAGCCTTGGCTTACCGCTGATTCAGCTCGGTTTGCCGCTTCTGGTTTTCCAGCATTCCACGTATTACTCCAAGCAATGCAGCGTCATCAACATGCCTCTGGTACGATCGCAAATCTCTATCCGCCATGATTCTGAAGCCAAAACACTGAAGAGGATTAGCAACGGTATACAGGATTCAATAATAAGATAATTATAGATTCAAGAATGGCAAGATAGTAATATGGCAGGACATGTTCCTAATTACGGGTTTTCTGGTTAGTGTATTGGGTTTAATACCCAACTACGAAAAAAACCAACCCGATTAATCTTAAATCCTATGTCTCTGATACCAAACAAACCCTGTCACGCCTCGCTTCCAAGAGTGCGCTAACTACGGCACGTGACAGAGCCAACCATGCTACCTGTGGCTAGAAAATATCCCTCCACGGTCACATTACGGCTGTCTATAGGATATCAAGAATAGTAAAAAAATAAAATCTATCTAATACATGTTCATTTGCCAAAATAAAAGAGCCAAGAAATGTATAAGCGGAAACGATAATAATATCCAATAACATTTGAAGATACGTTCCAATATAGGCTCACATCAAGAAATAAAAGCTGCGGAAAATAACTAACTAAACATCACTAAACTCAATTCCTCACTGCTCGACTTGACGGCTAAACTACTCTTGTTCAGCCTGTAATAGAGATAGTGGAGCTGCGCCATGCAAAACCCAGATGTCAGTGCGTCATAACATCAAACAATAGTAATAACCAGGATGTAACAAGATATATATGCATGAATATAAATCAACAACATGAATATAAACAGTGAGGCGTGTGTGTGTATGTGATGTGTAACCTAAAACTGGGCTTCTAGGTTATCTAATCTAAAGTCTTCGAAATCAATTAGTGTAATCCTCATCGTAACCCATCAGTCTATACCTCGTTCATTCCCCACGGGACCACGGTAACAGGATTATTCCATAACGCCCGAAAAAACGGCAAACAAGTTATTCCGTAACCCCCGGAAAAACGGCAAACAGGATATTCTGTAACGCCCGGAAAAATGGCAAACATGTAATAATAGCCCTTTGAGTTACTCTTTGGATACATTCTTGATTTCCCCTTTACCCCCAGGTTTGTGTTCAAGTCAGGTATTGCCAAGATAGATCTAATGCTAATGCAGGATCAAGCAGGTACAGGTTTTCGTCTATGCAGACAACAGGTAACGTCCGTCAGGACAACAAGTCAGGATTGTTGGTATTAGTAACTAGATCCATGTAACAATTAAATAGTGTGTCGTGAACCTGTCAGGTGTTGTATATGCATCAACTATATATCCAATGTAAACTGTAACGAATATCGAAGCACGGTTAATGAACGGATACACAAGTAACTATCTGTGATAACCTTTATAAGTCCATGACTACGTATGATGCACATTAGCAAGCATGTTGTACTAATAGAACAGTAGCATGATATAATAAGGTTCCGGCATGCAACTAGATATGCAGTAAACAGTACGGATACGTACGGGTATCCAAAAACGGGAAATCTATGACATGGGATGCATAATTAAAATACAAGTATTATTTTTATTCATATAGATATAAATATAGTAGCATAGCATATAGAAAGATAAACTTGCCTGATCGAATCTCACGTCGGGGTACGTACGTCGCGTTCGACGTCAGTAAACGTCGCGATGCACACACGCACGTATAAGACTGGACCTGGATACTTAAAGACGTGACCACGCTGGATGGTGACGACGACTGGGTCACCCGGATCGTCGGCGACGTGAAAGTGTTTCCTAGCACCACCATAAGGTTTTAACCGGTATCAAGCATGCAATTTTAAAAAATTCTTGATGCTAAGCTACACTAACCTAGAATCTAACTAGATCATTAAGATTTAATGCATGATATAAGAAGTTTTATACGAAGTGAAAGAATAACAACCTTTGTAGACCAAGTCCTTCACTTCTAAAGCTCCGGGTAGTAGTCCCTAAGACTCTTCGTGGCTCCACTTGAAGAAGGATCGAGCTTGCTCCGTGATCTTCCATGCCGAAGATGATCCAACCGAAGTTTCTCTAGGTCAAGTTACCTCTTCACTAATCTAATATTAGTGAAGTAAACTGTTAAGAATATGTATACCCTAAAGTCCATTATTGTACATTGATGTATATTATAGTGGATGCTTGGACATATATAGAGAGGACTTTCTTGCTCGACATGATAGTATGCAATCTGGTAACTCTTTATCTTAACATGTACGCTTAGTATTATTATATTGTCTCTCTGTTACATGTTCATAAAGCCCTTTGGATATATACTTGACTACCAAGACTATGATGTAGATTATACTAGTGGGGACAGGGTGGTCCACAAGTACATCCTTTAACAGTTCCTAGTCGAGGGGATATCGAGACAGGGCATCGATATTCCAAAGTAGACTAATGTGTACGTTTCTTGACCCTGTATGGGGCAATGGTTGATCTGACAACCATTGGTGTGTGACATCAAAGATTATACATAGGTGCTCATTAGAGAATGGGTACACCGAACAGGACTCGCCGAGAACTCCTAGTTAGTACTATACCTATCGTCAGATAGCGGTTCTCTGGTGACACTGGTATATGTTAGTCTGTAGACCCGAGATCGTCATAGAGTCTTGTGTGGCTCCTACTGTGCTTTGATTTCATCCCTACAGCGGCTCAAAGGAGTCATGCAAACAGGTGGATTTTGGGTACAGTCATGAGTCACATGGAGGCAATGAGTGATAGGAGGGGTTTCGTCTCTCCCGGCATTGGGAGTTGATGTTGCGCTGTACTCGATTGGCTATAACTGGAAGTCCCTGACCAAGACTGCTGATGTGATTTACTGGTAAGAGTTACCAGTAGTTTCTCGAACCGTTATGACCCATACATCGGCATGACTTATCAAGTTACTGGGGTCTAACCTTACCACCCTTAGACTCGATATGCGACATATCAGACGAAGAGACCGGACTGTATGGTAAGTGTTACTTATAGGCTTCATGGGAGTTTGGACAATCTTGCTTGTTGATCTTCTAATTGCTCAATACTTAGATAGTCGTTATTGTTAGTTGTATGTATGCCCTAGAGGCCATTATTGTACATGAGATGTATATGATAGTGGATGCTGGGACATATATAGGGAGGACTTTCTTGCTCGACATGATAATACACTATCTGGTTGCTCTTTATTTTAACATGTATGCTTACTGTCTCTCTGTTACATGTTGATAAAGCCCTTAGGATGTGTACTCGACTTCCAGGATTATGATGCAGATCATACTAGTGGGGCCTGGGTAGTCCATGAGTACATCCTTAAATGTTCCTAGTCGTGGGAATATCGAGACGGGGCATCGATATTCCAGAGTAGACTAGCGTATATCTTCTCGACCCATGTGATGGGCGATGGATGATCCCATATCCATTGGTGTTTGAAATCAGAGATGGTATATGGGTGCTCAGTGGAGACTGGGTACACTGAACGGACTCACTGAGAACTCCCAGATGGTATTATACCTCATGTCAAATGGCAGTTCTCTGGTGACACTGGTACAACTTAGTCTGTTGACCGGAGATCGTCATAGAATCTTGTGTGTCTCCCACTGTGCTTTGATTTCCACCCTACCACGGCTCTACTGAGTCGTGCAAACAGGTGGTTTTTGGGTACAGTCCCGAGTCACATGGAGGCAATGAGCGATAGGAGGGGATTCGTCTCTTCCGGTATTGGGGGTTGATGTTGCGCTATGTTCGATTGGCCATAACTGGAAATCCCTGGCCAGGGTTGTTGTGATTTACTGGTAAGTGTTACCAGTAGTTTCACGACCGTTATGGACCTTACATCGGCATGACTTATCAAGCTACTGGGGTCTGACGTTTACCATCCCTAGACGAGATATGCGACATATCAGACGAACAGACCGGACTGTGCGATAAGTGTTACTGATTGGATTCGCAGGAGTGTGAGCAGGCTTGCTCGTTGATCTTCTGATCGCTCAATACCCGGGTGGCCGTTACGTTTAGCAGACCGCTTGCGGCTTGTGGGTGAATGATATGATCACCATCTACTGCCTGCGTATTGACAAGTCTTTAGAGTCCTACACAGAGATTTCCTGGCTCAAGCGAAACGAAATAGGAGCGCATATGAGATATGTGCGGGACCGAGAATAATACCAGTATATGATACTGTATTTTATTCTCACGATTTATATCATCGGTCGGTTATATGCGATATAGCCGGGTTACCGAATCAAGTGTTGATTCGATATATTGATACACTAGATATTAGTCGGTTATATGCGATATGACCGGATCATTAAATCAAGTGTTGATTTAATGATTTAATGTATAATTATATATTTGATATATTACTTTACATTAGCTAGTATTGGTTCACTTAAGATAACTTTTTATCACTTGATGTGCATAATGTATATATGATATATATTAGTGTACTTGATTGTATCATGCTAGATGATACATGCAAACTTGGGTGTATGGGTGACTTACGCCATATTTAAGTTAATGGTAAAGATTTATATTTATCTTGTAATTCAAAATTAGTGAGCACTTTATCATGCTTGAAGCTTCATGAAGCTTGAAGCATCCATTGACCAAGTCCACTAACTTTGTCTCACTTAAGATATTTATTAACCAACCCATTAACTTGAACCATGGTTTAGTCTCTACAAAAATTAGTGGATAAAAACTAACTCACCCATGGTTGCATGATGATAATTATCTTCACTTGAGTTTTATTCTCATTCTTTCTTCTTCTTCTTCATCCAAAAGAAAAAGGTTGCTAGATTGTTTCTAAGTGAAGAAATAAAGTGAGAAATCAAAATCTAAAGTGAACCCATTTCCTATCTCATCATCCTCTACTACTTGCCATTTATTTTAGGGTGTTCTCTTCACAAAGTTCTTGACCAAGTGAAGAGAGAGCTTGAATTTGAGTCGCCTCGACGTAGATCATCTTCGGTCTCGAAGTCAACAAGCTAGCTTGATCATTTCTCCGGGGAGATCCATTCTAGAGTTCGGGACTACAATGATCGCAGCGAAGGGACGTCAACACGGAGCTTTAGAAGTGAAGGACCGGATCTACAAAGGTTGTATGTTCATTCACTTCTCTTTGTAATGTTAGATTACAAGTTTTGTTACCCTAGTTTTCTAGTATGATCTTTAGGTTGATTGCTTAGCACCCCCTTTAATTTTTGTTGTGGCATGTGTGATGCTTGCAAACCATAGGCTAGGTGCTAAGGAATCCCAACATGGTATCAGAGCCTAACTAGAAACTTAGACGATGTTAAGACAATGCGAAACCGAAAAACTCCGCAAAAATACGATTTTAGAAACCTTGAAAATTGCTCTGGAAATTTTTTTTAAAATGGCCTGAAAATTATTTAAACAACTGCAAAGTGGTATTTAAGATGACATATGAACACAGAGGAAATACGAGGGGGGTGCTCGGTTCCTGTCCGGCGACTAGGCCAGGAATGCCGGCGACGCCGACCGTATAGGCTCATTCCCTCCTCGTATTTCACCTGTGCTCTGTACATCATAATTTAGGGTTTCTGGTATTGTTTTGAAGTCCAAATTTGCATGTGATGTTAGTTTGGAAATGGACTCTTTGCGGAGTATTTCGTATTCGTATTTTTTTTTGCATCGTAATGGCAACCTAGGCTATGTTTGACAGTTCAAACGAACTTCAAATAGCATCCCATGATCCCCTCTGAAATTTCCAAGTGTTGGAATTTTTCTAAGTTAATTATATTCAATATTCGTGCAAGTAACTCTATGGACCCTCTAGAAGAACATAAACCTTAACTCGATTCTGTGCCCTCGGAATCGCGGCTTGAACCCTAGGGTTTGCCGTGGTTCCGCGGTGTCATAGGTGAGGCGTTGGTTTGACCCTTCTACGGCTGGATCATAGGTACTGTAGCACGTTTTGGTACTTTAACTTCGCTCAAGTGTTGAGCTCATTGGGAGTTGTGGGGATTTGTTGATTCGTTCGAAACGTTTAACATAGTCTAGTATATTGTGATACAATAATTGGAATCAACAACATTTGAATTTTATAAATCTAGCAATTTAATCTCATTTGATCGGTTGTCATGGGATTTTGATGCGATCAAAAGTCCGTCGCAATCACTTAGTGTATTCGGTGTTAGTTATATGTATGCCCTAGAGGCCATTGCTGTACATTGGATGTATATTGTAGTGGATGCTGGGACATATATAGGTAGGACTTTCTTGCTCAACATGATAGTACGCTATCTGGTTGCTCTTTATCTTAACATGTATATTTTCTGTCTCTCTGATTACATGTTGATAAAGCCCTTAGGATGTGTACTCGACTTCCAGGACTGTGATGTAGATCATACTAGTGGGGCCTGGATAGTCCATGAGTACATCCTTCATTGTTCCTAGTCGAGGGAATATCGAGACGGGGCATCGATATTCCAGAGTAGACTAGCGCATATCTTCTCGACCCATGCGATGGGCGATGGATGATCCCATATCCATTGGTGTTTGACATCGGAGATGGTATGCGGGTGCTCAGTGGAGACTGGGTACACTGAACGGACTCGCCGAGAACTCCCAGATGGTATTATACCTCACGTCAGATGGCAGTTCTCTGGTGACACTGGTACAGCTTAGTCTGTTGACCCGAGATCGTCATAGAGTCTTGTGTGTCTCCCACTGTGCTTTGATTTCCACCCTACCACGGCTCTACTGAGTTGTGCAAACAGGTGGTTTTTGGGTACAGTCCCGATTCACATGGAGGCAATGAGCGATTGGAGGGGATTCGTCTCTCCCGGTATTGGGGGTTGATGTTGTGCTATGCTCGACTGGCCATAACAGGAAATCCCTGGCCAGGGTTGCTGTGATATACTGGTAAGAGTTATCAGTAGTTTCACGAATGTTATGGACCTCAAGTCGGCATGACTTATCGAGCTATTGGGGTCTGACGTTTACCACCCCTAGGCGAGATATGCGACATATCAGACGAACAGACCGGACTATACGGTAAGTGTTACTGGTTGGATTCACAGGAGTGTGAGCGGGCTTGCTCGTCGATCTTCTGATCACTCAATACCCGGGTGGCCGTTACGTTTAGCAGACCGCTTGCGGCTTGTGGGTGCTTGATATGATCATCATCTGCTGCCGGCGTATTGACGAGTCTTTAGAGTCCTACACAGAGGTTTCCTGGCTCAAGCGAAACGAAATAGGAGCGCATATGAGATATGTGCGGGACCGAGAATAATTCGTGTATGTGATACCGTATTCTATTCTCGCGATGAATGTATCGAACGGTTATATGCGATATAACCTAGTTATCGAATCAAGGATTGATTCGATAAGCCGATACATATGATACTAGTCGGTTATATCCAATATGACCGGATCGTTAAATCAAGTGTTGATTTAATGATTTAATGTATAATTATATATTTGATATATTACTTTGCATTAACTAGTATTGGTTCACTTTAAATGGATTTTCTCACTTGATTTGTGCACATTGTATATGTGATATATTTTATGCACATGATTGTATCATGTTTGATGATACATTCTTGTTTGGTTTTGTGTAAAGTATTAAACCATGGTTAGTTAGTGATTAGGGTTTCATCTTATTCATTTATCTTTTTATTTTATTTTATTTATTTCATTAGAAAAGATAAAGAGAAAAGAATGGTTTCTAGTTTTGTTTTTTATGAAGCTTCTTGAAGCTTTGAACAAGTCCACCATTCTTGTCTCTTCTCTAACCCTAACCACTAATCTAACCTTGGTTAAATCTCTACACTAAACCATGGTTGTTGACATGATAAGTATCATATTGTTTTTATTTTTAAATATAACACTTATCATATCATCTTCTTCTTCTTCATCTTCTTCTTCCATGGAGAAAGCTTGCTACTCTAATGGCAAGTGATGAAAACTAGTGAGAAATCCAAAACTAAAGTCTACCCACTTCCTATTTCTTCATCCTCTACCTCTTGCCAAGTAGTATAGGGTGTTTCCTTCATAAGTTTTCCCGACTTGGTGAAGTTGGAGCTTGTTCTAGCGATGCCTCGACGTAGATCATCTTCGGCATCGAACCGACGATCAAGCCCGCCCATTCTTCGATGAAGCCGATGCTAGAGTTCAAGATACGATTTGGACAGCGAGGGGACTTCATCACGGAGCCTAGGAGGTGGTGGACCGGATCTACAAAGGTTGTAGCCCCTTTCCTTTAGATACATTTCCGTTTACTTGCATACTTTGCCTAGATATCTAGTAAACAATCCGTATTAGGGTTTGTAGGCACCCGTAGAATTTTGATTTGTGCATGTTTGATCACTTATGAGACTTCACTAGAGTGCCTAGGAACCCTACAGTGGTATCAGAGCCTAGCTAGAGCCTTAGGCGAAGTCTAGACGGAATTTGAAACCCGATCGAACCGAAACCCTACCCGGAATATGCTCTCTAGACTTTTTCCGAAAATGCGGATTTTTGTGTATTAAAAATGCCTAAAAAATTCAATAAATAATTATAAGAATTACTGTGCAAACTCAGGCGAAAGATTCATCTAAACGGCGGCGGAACCGCGGCAGAAGCCCAGCTTCTGCGGCGGTTCCGCGGTCCCCTGGTGACGTCATCACATCTTTTCTGCACAGTAATTCCTATTTAATTATTCTGGATTTTCTGGGAATATTTAAAATTTATTCCAGAGTTGAATGTTCTGGGTTGTTTTGGGGATTCGATTGTTCGATCGGATTATCAGATTTTGTCTATGTGGCTTTCCGGATATTTTACAATATGTTAAAAAGTTCGACCGGATATAAATACCCAATGTTTCCCCTGACGGAAAATTTCCAAGTGTTGGATTTTTCCGAGGTTTAAAGACGTTCTAAGTAGTGAAAGTAACGCGATGGTCCCTCTAGAAGACAACAAACCTTAACTCGATTATGTGACCGTCTTGAACTGCCCTTTGAACCTTCGGGTTTGGGGCAGTACGGCGTGCCACATGTGAGGCGTTGGCTTGACCCTTCTACGGCTGGACCGTTGGTACTGAGGCATGAACTGAATGTTTTAAAACCTGTTTCATGTGATGAGCTGTATCGGGAAAACTTGGGTGTTCGATTGTTCGATCGAAAAGTTTAGCATTTTCTATTTATCCGGAATGTGATACAATAATTGGAATTCACAAGTAGTTATGAGATAACTGAATGAATATTATAAACATAGCAGTTTAGTCTCACTTGATCGGTTGCCACGGAATTTTGATGTGATCAAAAGTCCGTCGCAATCACGTAGTGTACGCGGATACTCGCCGGGTAAACTTAATAGACAGCCTCACTCCATAGCCCCGACCAAGTGACTGTAGGAGAACCCCGTCGCCGAAAGCATCCGTTCGGGTGCTCGCGGCAGCGGTGTTCCGCCTTAGTGCACTTCGTCGACGGTATCGGGGGTGCGGCCGCCTACTAAAGTTTGCGACGAGCATTCGATCAGAATGTCGGGAATCTTGTTGAATTGCCCGACTCGATATTGAAAAGTGTTTTCGATAATGAGACTGAAATGCGGAGTTTATAATTGTTAGGCATGTGATGTCTAAGTAATTCATTTGGTCAGGCATGCGATGTCTGAGGTGGTTGCGGATTCCAACTGTTGTAGTTTTACACTTTCTTTTCTGTGACCGTAAGTGTAATATGTGATATCGCCGGTTTCGTTGCTATATGTCAACGACAATTGGGATGCGCATATTTACTTACGTTGATGACATGTGATGTTATGTGTTGCTGGATATGTTATATTGGATCGTCGTGTTTGAATAGCCGGGGGTTTTTATGTGAGATGAGTGTTTTTCATTTTCATTCATGTAAAAACTTGTATGTAATATTCTTTTATTGGGGCGCTTCCAGGTTGCGGAAGTTGTCACCGTTGATGTATATTATTTACTTTTCTGCACTAGGATAGACCCAAGGAGGGGAGCACAAGTAACCGGGTTCTAGGGTCCAGTGGGAGACCAACTCGAGGAGTCGAGTCCGGGTCTCCTAACCCTAGAATTGGTAGGGTTGCTTGCCGCTCTCGTAGGGGTCTAGGGGTGTGGGATTGGCTATTCATCACGACCGTGGAATCCGTGTTTTATACTGGCTCGTATTGAAAACACGGACGTCCTAGTATATCCAATATTTCATATGATTCTTCTGCTGTGCTTTATCTGTGATGTGATCATGCGATGTTCTGTGACAGGTATTATATATAGTATATATGATATATTATATAGACGTTGCTTATGTTTTACACCCGCGCTAGCCCTGCCCCGCTCTGCCGTTAGTTACCTAACCTAACGGTGCACGAGGGGACATCGAGGTGAATGCGGATGGCATAAGTGTACGTCATATTTATCTGTGATGTTTAGGTAATTTAAATGATGGGATATTCATTAATGAGATTAATGAAAGAAAATAAACCTAATTGATGTTGTGGAATCGAATTTCAAAATAAAACAGGTAGCTACAGTTCTTGCTTTGCATCGCGGTGTTCCTTGTAGAACATCCTGCACCTTATTCGATAGGGAAAGGACCGAGATCCCTTCACCGGGAGTGACTCCTTTAGCAATAACTGGCAGATGCTACACACTCGGTTTGTCTTTGATCGCTTCTATAGTTTCCGCTTTGCACAGTGATATATATGATATATCCCGCACCTCATTCGACGAGGAAAAGGGCCGACGATCCCTTCACCGGGAGTGACCCCTTTAGCAAAACTAGAAAAGCCTCAAAAACATTCCATTTAAAAACCATTTGATTCCGCAACGAGATCAAGTTCAAAGCGTTAAAGTTTTTCACAAAAACCAGCCGCAACCCTCCGTCATTTTAGGAAGTAGAGTACTTAGTATTCGTGCTGTGTTTGTTGACCATAGTCAAGGCACAGTGTATGGTAGCTAAGTGATGTCTTCCTACACAGCATATGATGCGATTAGTTAGGACAGTCATGTGGCTTTGTTGACCTTAGCCAAGGGTCATGTGGGTGGGTCTAATTAATCACGAAATGACGGGTAGAACTTGACTAGTACCTATGATTTGTTGACCTTAGCCAAGGTCATAGGTGCTAGGGGTAAAAACCATTATCGGGAGTTTCAAGTGTTGAAATTTGCAATGAGATTGCATACCTTCTATATGATAGTTGGATCCCGATACCCACTGCGAGTAATTGTTACTTCTGGGAGAGTTTTGCACTTTGCAATTAGCCGATCAAGTAGGTGTCTAGAAAGGTGTCAACGGGGTTACGCCTCTGGGAAAACGAGGTTTACTGTAATTAGGTCCGTGCGAAAGCACGGGGAACCTCCCTCAAAGTACCGACACTGGCCTGGCTGAAAGATTGGCGAACTTGTAGAGTGTAATTAATCCCGGCTAGTCTTTCCTTTTAGGGTTTGAAGGAAGATTTGATAAAAACAGTGGGAGCCATCCTGATTAGATAAAATATATAACCAATCTGATCTTGTAAGAGCGCACGCAGAGTGTTTTCTTCTCTCTCTCTCCAAGTAGCGACCATATCACGCCTTAATCAAGATAATAATATGGATGTATTGACCGAACCCGCTTGTTATACTGAGCTGGGGAACGTTGGTCCCGCTCCAACTTATAATTGTTATAAGACAGAGCAGGAAATAGGGGAATACCAGATTTCCTATGCCGCCCAAACGAAGAAAGTGCATATGATGCATCTTCTTCGGGTGTGTTCATTACAAAGAACTGTTTCTCAGTATCCTCTGCATCCTGGGTATATGATACCGGATCAGGATCCCAGATATGTAAGATGTTACATAGGGCTACAAAAGGGTAGAAAAACTGAGAACGGATGATAAGTTTCATGAGACAGAAAACGGGGCAAGTGTTGCAGCCAAGTCTGTCGGTCACTGTCACCCTGTATTATAATACATTGATTCTGAACGAATGTTATTAGATACCGAACCTGATATACAAAATCATATCAGTCTCTTTATCAGTAAAGAAGTGATAAAATTTTGTATTGTTGGATAATGTTTTGAACATTTCCTATATCAAAAGTTGATCGGTTCAGGCACGTTATCTAAAAGCATTGAAGTTCTAAATCAAACTACAGCTCCTAGTATACAGAACACACACAAGAAGAAGAGTTCAGAAATGAACGGATCCTTCTTGTGGTATTGTAGACTAGGTCACATCAATGCGACCCGACTGGCTGAAGTTACATTTTAGATGCATATTTAAATCAGTTTGAATTTACATCTTATGAAACTTGCCAGTCATGTCACAAAGATTAGATGACCATAGCTCTGTTTATTAGAAACAGAGAAAGAGTTAGTAAACTCTTGGGACTGATACATGATGATGTATGTAAAGTCTCCTGTCTACACATGCCAGGACTGGTTCTTCATACTTCATTATATTCTCTGATAATCTCTCAAGATTCAGTCATATGTTCCTGTTGAAACATAAGTCCGAACCATTTGAGATATTCACAGAATATAAGTTAGAAGTAGAGAACCAAAATACGGGTATAAGTATTATGTCCTATGATAAGATCAGGGAGGAGAATACTTGTGCATAGAATTCCTGGACTATTCTAAAGGAGAATGAGATTCTCTCTCAGTGTTACTCCTCTGAATACACCACAGCACAACGGTGTATCAGGGCGGAGCAATCACACAATATTAGATATCGTGTGCTCTATAATGAGTATTACTGAGTTACCTATTTCCTTTTGGGGTTATGCACTTGAGAAGCTGCATACCTATTGAATTAGGTTTGAATCAAATCACTGCCTACCACTCCATATAAGATATGGTATGGGAAGAACCCATCTCTTAAGCGAGTTAAGATTTGGGGTTGTCCGGCCTATGTTTAAAGCAAAATCCGGACAAGATCGAGGCAGGATCAGTTCTGTAGAACTGGAAAGGTTCCAGCTATACAAAACTGCAGTTGATGATTTGACAGAACCATAAGATTCTATAGTTCCCGACGAACCTCAGCCTCTCCGCCGATCTAGTAGGGTTCCTCATCCGCCTGAGAGATACCTCAGTTTCTCGATGACAGTGGGAGCAAGGATTGCATCATGAGATGATGACCCAACTAGTTTCGAGCAGGCCATCGAGAGTAGGGACTCTGTAAGAATGGCTGGATGCTTAGCGATCTGAGATGGAATCCATGTACACCAGCAAAGTATGGACTTTAGCTGCTATATCTGAAGGGTTAAATCCCCATCAGGAGCAAGTATATCTTGAGAAGATTACTTGGTGTAGATGGAAAAGTTAAGACTTTCAAAGCTAGACTTGTTAAAGGTTTTCGTCATCGACCAGGCGTGGATAATGATGAAACCTTTTTCCAGTAGCTATGCTTAAGTCTATCCAGATCCTACTTACCACGGCTACATACCATGACTACGATATCTGGCGGTTGGGTGCCATGACTGCTTTTCTAAATACTGATTTAGAAGAGAACGTCTATAAGAACACAGCCAGAGGTCTTCGTAAACAGTGGGAGCAGCGGAAACGTGTGCAAGTTGCTTTACATAATGAAGCAGGCATCGCGGAGTTGGAATGTCTGTTTTGATGTGATAGTCAAAGTGTTTGACTTCATCAAAATGGTAGACGAACCTTGTATATACAAAAGGGTAGTATGGAGTATGGTGGTCATCTTCGTATTGTACGTAGACAACATACTCTTGATAGGAAAAGAGTTTCCTATACTACGATCGATCAATCTCCTATTATCACTAGGATTCCCCAAACAGGATCAAAGTGATACCTCCTAAATCCTGAGTTTTCATCTATGAGATAGATGTAATTGGATGCTAGGATTCTCACTAGATGTAGTGAGAAGGTATCAATCGATCCTGGAGAGAATCACTGGAAGAGTTCCAGGGTGATAAAGACGACTGAATGTCAGTCACGGGCATTGTCTTTACCCTCAATAGAGGGACGGTATGTTGGAAGAGTTCCAAGCTAGATACCATGGCAAACTAGACGATAAAGGCTGGTAATATCGCTATTGTAGATACTACCAAAGAGGAAGTTTGGGTGTATATTGGTTCATAAGATGAACTAGGTTCCTGCCATTGTATGACAATGGAAGTATGGCTTTGGCCCTGGAACCCTGGTCCCATCAGTGACCCAGACATATTCTGAGGAAGCATCACCTGATCATGGAGATAGTTGATCTCCGGGGTGATCGAGGTTAGGAGAGTAGACTCAGAGGACAACACGGCGGATCCACTCACGAAGGCCTTTTCCCAGAGAGAGACTCATATGGGATGGTTGAGTATTAGATACTGCGACCACTGCTACAGATGGCCCTAGTGCAAGTGGGAGATTGTTAGTTATATGTATGCCCTAGAGGCCATTGCTGTACATTGGATGTATATTGCAGTGGATGCTGGGACATATATAGGTAGGACTTTCTTGCTCGACATGATAGTACGCTATCTGGTTGCTCTTTATCTTAACATGTATATTTTCTGTCTCTCTGATTACATGTTGATAAAGCCCTTAGGATGTGTACTCGACTTCCAGGACTGTGATGTAGATCAGACTAGTGGAGCCTGGATAGTCCATGAGTACATCCTTCATTGTTCCTAGTCGAGGGAATATCGAGACGGGGCATCGATATTCCAGAGTAGACTAGCGCATATCTTCTCGACCCATGCGATGGGCGATGGATGATCCCATATCCATTGGTGTTTGACATCGGAGATGGTATGCGGGTGCTCAGTGGAGACTGGGTACACTGAACGGACTCGCCGAGAACTCCCAGATGGTATTATACCTCACGCCAGATGGCAGTTCTCTGGTGACACTGGTACAGCTTAGTCTGTTGACCCGAGATCGTCATAGAGTCTTGTGTGTCTCCCACTGTGCTTTGATTTCCACCGTACCACGGCTCTACTGAGTTGTGCAAACAGGTGATTTTTGGGTACAGTCCCGATTCACATGGAGGCAATGAGCGATAGGAGGGGATTCGTCTCTCCCGGTATTGGGGGTTGATGTTGTGCCATGCTCGACTGGCCATAACAGGAAATCCCTGGCCAGGGTTGCTGTGATATACTGGTAAGAGTTATCAGTAGTTTCACGAATGTTATGGACCTCAAGTCGGCATGACTTATCGAGCTATTGGGGTCTGACGTTTACCACCCCTAGGCGAGATATGCGACATATCAGACGAACAGACCAGACTATACGGTAAGTGTTACTGGTTGGATTCACAGGAGTGTGAGCGGGCTTGCTCGTCGATCTTCTGATCGCTCAATACCCGGGTGGCCGTTACGTTTAGCAGACCGCTTGCGGCTTGTGGGTGCTTGATATGATCATCATCTGCTGCCGGCGTATTGACGAGTCTTTAGAGTCCTACATAGAGGTTTCCTGGCTCAAGCGAAACGAAATAGGAGCGCATATGAGATATGTGCGGGACCGAGAATAATTCGTGTATGTGATACCGTATTCTATTCTCGCGATGAATGTATCAAACGGTTATATGCGATATAACCTAGTTATCGAATCAAGGATTGATTCGATAATCCGATACATATGATACTAGTCGGTTATATCCAATATGACCGGATCGTTAAATCAAGTGTTGATTTAATGATTTAATATATAATTATATATTTGATATATTACTTTGCATTAACTAGTATTGGTTCACTTTAAATGGATTTTCTCACTTGATTTGTGCACATTGTATATGTGATATATTTTGTGCACATGATTGTATCATGTTTGATGATACATTCTTGTTTGGTTTTGTGTAAAGTATTAAACCATGGTTAGTTAGTGATTAGGGTTTCATCTTATTCATTTATCTTTTTATTTTATTTTATTTATTTCATTAGAAAAGATAAAGAGAAAAGAATGGTTGCTAGTTTTGTTTTTTATGAAGCTTCTTGAAGCTTTGAACAAGTCCACCATTCTTGTCTCTTCTCTAACCCTAACCACTAATCTAACCTTGGTTAAATCTCTACACTAAACCATGGTTGTTGACATGATAAGTATCATATTGTTTTTATTTTTAAATATAACACTTATCATATCATCTTCTTCTTCTTCATCTTCTTCTTCCATGGAGAAAGCTTGCTACTCCAATGGCAAGTGATGAAAACTAGTGAGAAATCCAAAACTAAAGTCTACCCACTTCTTATTTCTTCATCCTCTACCTCTTGCCAAGTAGTATAGGGTGTTTCCTTCACAAGTTTTCCCGACTTGGTGAAGTTGGAGCTTGTTCTAGCGATGCCTCGACGTAGATCATCTTCGGCATCGAACCGACGATCAAGCCCGCCCATTCTTCGATGAAGCCGATGCTAGAGTTCAAGATACGATTTGGACAGTGAGGGGACTTCATCACGGAGCCTAGGAGGTGGTGGACCGGATCTACAAAGGTTGTAGCCCCTTTCCTTTAGATACATTTCCGTTTACTTGCATACTTTGCCTAGATATCTAGTAAACGATCCGTATTAGGGTTTGTAGGCACCCATAGAATTTTGATTTGTGCATGTTTGATCACTTGTGAGACTTCACTAGAGTGCCTAGGAACCCTACATTCGGATACTCGCCGGGTAACATTACTAGATAGCCACTCCCCAAAACCCCGACCAAGTGACTACAGGAGAACTCCGTGGCCAAAAAGCATCCGTCCAGGTGCTTGCGGCCGCGGTGTTCCGCCTAAGTGCACTTCGTCGTCAGTATCGGGGGTACGGCCGTCTACTAAAGTTTCCGACGAGCATTCGATCAGGATGTCGTGAATCTTGTTGAATTGCACGACTAATTATTGGAAAGTGTTTTCAATATCGAGACTAAAATGCGGGGTTTATAATTGTTAGGCATGCGATGTCTAAGGAATTCATTTGTTAGGCATGAAATCCGCAATATGAGATATTACGGGTTTATGATGTCTAAGGTTGTTGCGGAAACTGTTGTAGTTTTTATTTTCTTTTCTACGACCGTAAGTGTAATATGTGGAGTATCGCCGGTTTCGTTGCTATACGTCAACGACAATTAGGATACGCATATTTACTTACGTTGATGACATGTGATGTTATGTGTTGCTGGATATGTTATATTGGATCGTCGTGTTTGAATAGCCGGAGATTTTTATGTGAGATGAGAGTTTTTTTCATTTTTCATTCATGTAAAAACTTGTATGTAATATTCTTTTATTGGGGCACTTCCGGGTTGAGGAAGATGTCACCGTTGATGTATATTATTTACTTTTCCGCATTAGGATAGACCCAAGGAGGGGAGCACAAGTAACCGGGTTCTAGAGTCCAGTGGGAGACCATCTCGAGGCGTCGAGTTCGGGTCTCCTAACTCTAAAATTGTTAAGGTTGCTTGCCGCTCTCGTAGGGGTCTAGGGATGTGTGTTTGGCTATTCATCACGACCGTGGAATCCGTGTTTTATATAGGCTCAAAATAAAACACGGACATCCTAATATATCCAATATTTCATATGTTGTTTTCTGCTGCATTATCTGTGATGTGATCATGTGATATGTTCAGATAGATACTGTATATAGTATATATGATATATTATATAGACGTTGCTTATATTTTACACCCGCACTAGCCCTGCCCCGCTCTGCCGTTAGTTACCTAACCTAACGGTACATGACGGGACATCATGGCGAATGTGGATGGTATAAGCGTACGTTGTATTTATCTGTAATGTTTAGGTAACTTAAATGATGGGACATTCATTAATGAGATTAATGAAAGAAAATAAACCTAAAAGATGTTGTGGAATCGAATTTCAAAAATTAGGTAGCTCTGGTTGTTGCTTTGCATAGCGGTATTCCTTGTAGAATATCCAGCACCTCATTCGATGAGGAAAGAGCCGAGATCCCTTCACCGGGAGTGACCTCTTTAGCGACAACTAGCAGATGCTACAACCTTCGGTTTGTCTTTTGATTGCTTTTCTAATTCTTGCTTTGCATAGTAGTATTGTGAATATCCTGCACCTCACTCAACGAGGAAAGAGACGAGATCCCTTTACCGGGAGTGACCTCTTTACCGAAACTAGCAAAAGCCTCAAAAACACTCCATTTAAAACCATTTGATTCTACAACGATATCAAGTTCAAAGCGTTAAAGGTTTTCTTAAAAACCATCCGCAACCCTCCGTCATTTTAGGAAGTAGAGTACTTAGTATTCGTGCTGCGTATGTTGATCATAGTCAAGGCGCAATGTACGGTAGCTAAGTGATGTCTTCCTACACAGCATATGATGCGATTAGTTAGGACAATCATATGATATGTTGATCATAGTCAAGGTCATGTGGGTAGGTCTAATTAATCATGAAATGACGGGTAGAACTTGACTAGTGCTTATGATATGTTGATCATAGTCAAGGTCATAAGTGCTAGGGGTAAAAACCATTATCAAGAGTTTCAAGTGTTGAAATTTGCAATGAGATTTCATACCTTCTATATGATAGTTGGATCCTGATACCCACTGCGAGTAATTGTTACTCCTGGGAGAGTTTTGTACTTTACAATTAGCCGATCAAGTAGGTATCTAGAAAGGTGTCAACGGGGTTACGCCCGTGGGAAAACGAGGTTTATTTTAATTAGGTCCGTTCAAAAGCACGAGGAACCTCCCTCAAAGTACCAGCACTGGCCTGGCTGAAAGATTGGCGAACTTGTAAGGTGTAATTAATCCCGGCTAGTCTTTTCTTTTAGGATTTAAAGGAAGATTTGATAAAAACAGTGGGAGCCATCCTGATTAGATAATATATATAACCAATCTAATCTTGCAAGAGCGCACGCATAGTGTTTTCTTCTTTCTCTCTCTAGGTAGCGACCATGTCACGCCTTAATCAAGATAATAATATGGATGTATTGACCGAACCCGCTTGTTATACTGAGCTGGGGAACGTTGGTCCCGCTCCAACTTATAATTGTTATAAGACCGAGCAGGAAATAGAGGAATACCAGGATTCCCATGCCGCCCAAACGAAGAAAATGCATGATGATGCATCTCCTTCGGGTGTGTTCATTACAAAGAACTCTTTCTCAGTATCCTCTACGTCCTGGGTATTTGATAGCGGATCAGGATCCCAGATATATAATCTGTTACATGGGCTACAGATAGGTAGAGAACTGAGAACGGGTGATAAGTTTCAAGAGTTGAAAATGGTACAATTGTTGCAGCCAAGGTGTTGGCAGTTATCACCCTGTATTACCAAATACATTGATTCTGAACGAATGTTATTAGATACCGAACCCGATATACAACATCATATCAATCTTTTTATTTAGTAAAGAAGGATATAATTTTGTATTATTGGATAATGTTTTGAACATTTCCTATATCAAAAGTTGATTGGTTCAGGCACGTTATCTAAAAGCATATACGTTCTAAATCAAACCACAGTTCTTAACGTACATAACACACATAAGAAGAAGAGTTCAGAAATGAACGAATCCTTCTTAAGGCATTGTAGACTAGGTCATATCAATACGACCCGACTAGCTAAGGTACATTTAGATGCATATTTAAATCAGTTTGAATTTACATCTTGTGAAACTTGCCAGTCATGTCACAAAGATAAGATGGCCTTAGCTCCGTTTACTTAAAACAGTGAAAGGGTTAGTGAACCCTTGGGACTGATACATAGTGATGTATGAAGGTCCCCTGTCTACACATGCCAGGACTGGTTCTTTGTACTTCCTTACATTCATTGATGATCTCCTAAGATTCGGACATGTGTTCATGTTGAAACGTAAGTCTGAACCTTTTGAGAAAATCATAGAATATAAGATAGAAGTAAAGAACCTATATAGGTGTAAGTATTATGTCCTATGATGTGATCAGGGAGGAGAATACTTAGGCATTGAGATCCTGGACTATTCTAAAGGAGAATAAGATTCTCTCTCAGCATTACTCCTCCGTATACACCACAGCACAACGGTGTATCGGGGTAGAGCAATCGCACCCTATTTGATATGGTGCGCTCTATGATGAGTACTACTGAGTTACCTGTTTCCTTTTGGGGGTTATGCACTTGAGAAGCTGCATACCTATTGAATTGGGTTCCAATCAAATCAGTGCCTACCACTCCATATGTGATATAGTATGGGAAGAGCTCATCTCTTAAGCAAGTTAAGATTTAGGGTTGTCCGGCCTATGTCTAAAAACAAAATACGGACAAGATCGAGGCAAGGTCAGTTTTGTAGAACTGGAAGGAGTTCCAGCTATACAAACTACAGCTGATGATTTGATAGAACCGAAGGATTCAATAGTTCCTGACAAACCTCAGCCTCTCCGCCGATCTGGTAGGGTTCCTCATCCACCTGAGAGATACTTCGGTTTCTCGATGACAGTAGGAGCGAGGATTGCATCATGAGATGATGACCCAACTAGTTTCAAGCTGGCCATTGAGAGTGGGGACTCTCTAAGAATGGCTGGGTGGTTAGAGATCTGAGATGGAATCTATATACACCAACAAAGTATGAACTTTGGTTGCTATATCTGAAGGGTTAAATCCCCATCAGGAGCAAGTATATCTTGAGAAGATTACTCGGTGTAGATGGAAAAGTTGAGACTTTCAAAGCTAGACTTGTTAAAGGTTCTTGTCATCGACGAGGTGTGGATAATGATGAAACCTTTTCCAATGGCTGTGCTTAAGTCCATCCGGATCCTACTTGCCATTGCTACGTACCATGACTACGATATCTGGTGGTTGAGTGTCATGACTATTTTTCTAAATAATGATTTAGAAGAAAGTGTCTTTAAATAGATAGCCAGAGGGATTCGTAAACAGTGGGAGCAGCGGAAACGTGTGCAAGTTGCTTTAAAAGTTAAAGCAGGCATCACGGAGTTGGAACGTCTGTTTTTGATGTAGTAGTCAAAGAGTTTGACTTCATCAAGATGATAGATGAACCTTGTATATAAAAAAGGGGACAGTAGAGAGTATGGTGGTCATTCTCGTATTGTATGGAGATGTCATACTCTTGATAGGAAAGGAGTTTCCTATGCTACACTCGGTCAATCTCCTCTTATCACATTGATTCTCTATGTAGGATCTAGGTGATACCTTCTGAATCCTGGGTTTTGGATCTATGAGATAGATCTAAATGGATGTTAGGATTCTCACTAGGTGTAGTGAGATGGTATCAATCGATCCTGAGGAGAATCACTGGATAGCTTCTAGGGTGGTAAGGACGACTGAATGTCAGTCACAGGCATTGTCTTTACCCTCAGTGGAGGGGCGGTATGTTGGATGAGTTCCAAGCTAGATACCGTGGCAAACTAGACGGTAAAGGCTGGATACATCACTACCAAAGATGCTACCAAAGAGGTAATCTGGATGTATATTTGTTCATGAGATGAACTAGGTTCCTACCATTGTGTGACAATGGAGGTGTGGCTTTGGCCCAGGAACCCCGGTCCCATCAGTAACCCAGACATATACCAAGGCAGTATCACCTGATCATGGAGATAGTTGATCTCCAGGGAGATCGAGGTTAGGAGAGTAGACACAGAGGACGACACGGCGGATCCACTCACAAAGGCCTTTTCCCAAAGAGAGACATTTATGGGATGGTTGAGTATGAGATACTACAACCACTGCTATATGATGGCCCTAGTGCAAGTGGGAGATTATTAGTTGTATGTATGCCCTAGAGGCCATTATTGTACATGAGATTTATATGATAGTAGATGCTGGGACATATATAGGGAGGACTTTCTTGCTCGACATGATAGTACGCTATCTGGTTGCTCTTTATCTTAACATGTATACTTACTGTCTCTCTGTTACATGTTGATAAAGCCCTTAGGATGTGTACTCGACTTTCAGGATTATGATGCAGATCATACTAGTGGGGCCTGGGTAGTCCATGAGTACATTCTTCAATGTTCTTAGTCGTGGGAATATCGAGATGGGGCATCGATATTCCAGAGTAGACTAGCGTATATCTTCTCGACCCATGTGATGGGCGATGGATGATCCCATATCCATTGGTGTTTGACATCAGAGATGGTATACGGGTGCTCAGTGGAGACTGGGTACACTGAACGGACTCGCCGAGAACTCCCAGATGGTATTATACCTCACGTCAGATGACAGTTCTCTGATGACACTGGTACAGCTTAGTCTGTTGACCCGATATCGTCATAGAGTCTTGTGTGTCTCCCACTGTGCTTTGATTTCTACCCTACCATGGCTCTACTGAGTCGTGCAAATAGGTGGTTTTTGGGTACAGTCCCGAGTCACATGGAGGCAATGAGCGATAGGAGGGGATTCGTCTCTCCCGGTATTGGGGGTTGATGTTGCGCTATGTTCGATTGGCCATAACTGGAAATCCATGGCTAGGGTTGCTGTGATTTACTGGTAAGTGTTATCAGTAGTTTCACGACCGTTATGGACCTTACATCGGCATGACTTATCAAGCTACTAGGGTCTAACGTTTACCACCCCTAGGCGAGATATGCGACATATCAGACGGACAGACCGGACTGTGCGGTAAGTGTTACTGATTAGATTCACAGGAGTGTGAGCAGGCTTGCTCGTTGATCTTCTGATCGCTCAATACCCGGGTGGCCGTTACATTTAGCGGACCACTTACGACTTGTGGGTGACTGATATGATCACCACCTACTGCCGACGTATTGACGAGTCCTTAGAGTCTAACACAGAGGTTTCCTGACTCAAGCGAAACAAAATAGGAGCGCATATGAGATATGTGGGGGACCGAGAATAATACCAATATATGATACTGTATTCTATTCTTGCGATTTGTATTATCGGTCGGTTATATGCGATATAGCCGAGTTACCGAATCAAGTGTTGATTCGATATATTGATACACTAGATATCAGTCGCTTATATGCGATATGACCGGATCATTAAATCAAGTGTTGATTTAATGATTTAATATATAATTATATATTTGATATATTACTTTACATTAACTAGTATTGGTTCACTTAAGATAACTTTTTCTCACTTGATGTGCATAATGTATATATGATATATATTAGTGTACATGATTGTATCATGCTAGATGATACATGCAAACTTGGGTGTATGGGTGACTTACACCATATTTAAGTGAATGGTAAAGGTTTATATTTATCTTGTAATTCAAAATTAGTGAGCACTTTGTCATGCTTGAAGCTTCATGAAGCTTGAAGCATCCATTGACCAAGTCCACTAACTTTGTCTCACTTAAGATATTTATTAACCAAACCATTAACTTGAACCATGGTTTAGTCTCTACAAAGGTTAGTGGATAAAAACTAACTCACCCATGGTTGCATGATGATAATTATCTTCACTTGAGTTTTATTCTCATTCTTTCTTCTTCTTCTTCTTCTTTATCCAAAAGAAAAAGGTTGCTAGATTTTTTCTAAGTGAAGAAATAAAGTGAGAAATCAAAATCTAAAGTGAACCCATTTCCTATCTCATCATCCTCTACTACTTGCCATTTAGTTTAGGGTGTTCTCTTCACAAAGTTCTTGACCAAGTGAAGAGGGAGCTTGAGTTTGAGTCGCCTCGACGTAGATCATTTTCGGCCTCGAAGTCAACAAGCTAGCTTGATCATTTCTCCGGGGAGATCCATTCTAGAGTTCGGGACTACGATGATCGCAGCGAAGGGACGCCAACACGGAGCTTTAGAAGTGAAGGACCGGATCTACAAAGGTTGTATTTTCATTCACTTCTCTTTGTAATGTTAGATTACAAGTTTTGTTACCCTATTTTTCTAGTATAATGTTTAGGTTGATTGCTTAGCACCCCCTTTAATTTTTGTTGTGGCATGTGTGATGCTTGCAAACCCTAGGCTAAGTGCTAAGGAATCCCAATAGTTACGTCCAGCTAGTACCGCTGACGGCTTGTGGGTGACTGATGTGATCATCAGCTACTGCTGGCATATTATCGAGTCTTTAGAGTTCCACACAGATGTTTTCTGGTTTAAGCGAAACGAAGTAGGGCACATATGCTAATATGTGCGGGGGTCCTGATTAAATACGAGTATGTGATACCGTATTATAATCTGGCGGTATTTGTTATCAGTTAGGTTATACGAGATATAACCGGATTATCGAATCAAGTGTTGATTTGATAATGTGATATACAGATAAATGATATTAGTCAGTTATATGTGATATAACCGGATTATTAAATCAAGTGTTGATTTAATATGATATATATTATATTTGATATAATTATATCTTAACTATTATTAATGCTCACTAAATATTTTCTTATGTATTAATATATATTTGATATATATAAATATATATATATATATATATGAAGCATGGCATAGATTTTCTATTTTTGGAAAATAGAAAAAGAGGTGGAAAATGAGGAGCATGGGTGAAGCATGGCTTTTATCATTATTCTATTGGTCTTGACTCACTATTGAGACGTGGTTGCTTTTGTTTATTGATGGAAATTAGATGCTTCAATTATTGTGAGAATTGATAAGTCATTCTTCACTTCATTCTTCATGGGTTGTTCATTTTTCTTCACTTGAGCTCATATGCTTTCTAGCTCTTCATCTTCCATCTTCATCTTCTTCCAAGCTCAATTTCTCACATGTGTTGTGAAAGCTTGAGCTTATGAGAAGCCTAGTGAGCTTTAGAACCCCTACTTCACCATCCCAAATTAGATTAGCACTTTAGTGTGGTGTGTTGCCTTCACTAAAGTGTTTAGTAAAGAGGTAGCTTGAATTGGCGGACTTCGGGTAATCATCTTCAGCATGAAGGTCATTGGAGGAAGCTTGCACCTTCTTCAAGTGGAACCTAGTGGAGTCGCGCAGACTACTACCCGGAGCATTAGAAGAGAAGGACACGGTAATCAAAGGTTGTATCCTCCTTCCCTTCTCTTAGTTTATCATATCATCATTGTTAAACCCTAATATTCTAGTTAAGATCTTGTTAAGTGTTCATTAGCACCACGAATTTTTGAAAATTGCATGTGTGATGCCCGTTTAAACTACGTCGCGGTGCAAGTAAACACTTTCATAGTATTAGAACCAAGCTAGAACATTTGGTTGGGTCTTTACGGTATTAAAGTGTTCGATCGATTTTTCGAAGCCGCAAAATATCATGTTTCTGTCGATTTTTCAAAAGTTGGAATTTTGGTGATTAAAAATATGCAGAAAATCGTGCAGGATTTTCTATGGAGCCCCAAGAAATTTGAAGCTCCAATTCCCTTAAAGCGCCGCGGAACCGCGGCCCAAACCCCAGTTTAGTCGTGGTTCCGCCGCCGTTTTGGGGTATTATGGGGTCCTGTTTCTTATGCTACTCCATGGTTACATTTGGAACTTTCTCGGTGTTTTTAATGATTCTCAAGTTGTTGAGGTCTCTGGAATTTGTAGGTGTTTGTTAAATCGATCGAAATGCTTAACGTCATATAGATCTTAATGATATGTGATACAATTGTTAGAATCCGGAATAATTAGTTTTGTGAAAACTAGTTAGTATATTGTAAATCTAGCCGTTTAGTCTCGTTTGATCGATTGCTATGGAGTTTTGATTCGGATCAAAACTCCATCGCAATTGCGTATAGTATGTGATCACTTAGTGGGGAATCTTGTTGAATTATCCGACAGCTTATTGAAAAGAGTTTTCAATTTGAGACTAAAATGCAAGGTTTATAAGTTAAGCATGAAATCCGAAATATGAGATATTCCGGGTTTATGATGTCTAAGGATATACAGATTCTAATTATTTTAGTTTTTCATTTCTTTTCTGCGACCGTAAGTGTAATATGTGGGGTATCCCAAATCTCGTTGCAATATGTCAACGGAATTTGGAATACGCGTATTTACTTACGTTGATGACATGTGATGTTATGTGTTGCTGTGATATGTTATATTGGATCGTCGTGAGTGAATAGCCCGGGGTTTTATGTGAGATGAGAGTTTTTCAATTTTCATTCATGTAAAATTTGTATGCAATATTCTTTTATTGGGACACTTCCGGGTTGAGGATGATGTCACCATTGATGTATATTATTTACTTTTCCGCATTAGGATAGACCCAAGGCGGGGAGCATAAGTAACCGGGTTCTAGAGTCCAGTGGGAGACCATCTCGAGGAGTCAAGACCGGGTCTCCTAACTCTAGAATTGGCAAGGTTACTTACTGCTCTCGTAGGGGTCTAAGGATATAGGTTTGGCTATTCATCACGACTGTGGAATCCGTATTTTTCATTACTAGCTGAATTTAAAACACGGAACTCCTAGTATATCCAATATTTCATATGTTGACTTCTACTGCTTGGTTCTGTGATGTGATCATATAACTGCATGAGACGAATGTTGTGTGTGTGTGTGTGATATATATAATAAATGTTGCTTATGTTTTGCACCTGCGCTAGTCCAGCCCCCGCTCTGCCGTTAGTTAAGTAACCTAACGGTACATGACAGGGCCTCGTGGCGAATGCGGATGGCATAAGCGTACGTTCTATTTTCATTTTATTTTCTGTGATGTTTAGGAAACATTAAATGATGGCACTTCATTAATGAGATTAATGAAAAGAAAAGAAACCTAAAGATATTGTAGAATCAAAATTTTTTAAAAGGTGGCTCTAGTTCTTGCTTTGCATGGTGGTATTCCTTGATGAATATCCAGCACCTTATTCGATGAGGAAAGAGCCGAGATCCCTTCACCGGGAGTGACCTCTTTAGCAAAACTAGCAAATGCTATAACCCACTCGGTTTTGTTTTCATAGCTTCTCTAGTTCTTGCTTTGCATAGTGGTATTCCTTGATGAACATCTAGCACCTCATTCGATGAGAAAAGAGCCGGGATCCATTCACCGGGAATGACCACTTTAGCGAAACTAGCAAAAGCTACAAAAACACTCCTTTTCAAATCACTAGATTCTACAACGATATCAAATTTATTACGTTAAAGGTTTTCTTAACAACCAGCCGTAGCCCTCCGTCATTTCAGATAAGTCCTATTTAGTATTCGTGCTACGTTTGTTGGCCTTCATCAAGGCGTAGTGTGCGGTAGCTGATTAGTGTTTATCTGCAACATGTGATGCAATTGGATTAGGGTAGTCGTGCAACTTTGTTGGCCTTCTTCAAAGGTCGTGCGGGTGGGTTTAATTCAATCAAGAAATGAACGGGTTGAACTTGACTAGCAGCCTATGGTTTGTTGGCCTTCATCAAGGTCATAGAACGTTAGGGGTAAAAACAATTATTGGGAATTTCAAGTGTTAAAATTTGCAATGAGATTGCATACCTTCTATATGACAGTTGGATCCCGATACCCACTGCGAGTAAGAGTTACTCCTGCGAGAGTTTTGCACTTTACAATTAGCCAATCAAGTAGATGTCTAAGAAAGGTGTTAACGGAGTTATGCCTCTACGGAAACGAGGTTATTTAATTAGTTCCATGAGAAAGCATGAGGGGATTCCCTCGGAGTACCAATACCTGTCTGGCCGAACGATTGGCGAACTTGTAGGGTGTAATTAATCCCGGCTAATCTTTCCTTTTATGGTTTGAAGGAAGATTTGATAAAAACAGTGGGAGCCATCCTGATTAGATAAGATAATAACCAATCTAATCTTGCAAAGAGTGCATGCTAATGTGTTTCCTTCTCTCTCTCCAGGTAGCGACCAATGACACGCTTTAATCAAGATAATAATATTGATGTATTGACCGAACCCGCTTATTATACTGGGCTAGGTTCCGCTCTATCTTATGACTGTCATAAGTCAGAGCAAGGAATAGGGGAATATCCGGATTCCCACGCCACCCGAACGAAAAAGGAGCATACTGATGTATCTTCTTCGGGTGTGTTCGTTACCGAGAACGGTTTCTCAATTTGCTCTACGTCCTGGGTATTGGATACCGGATCAGGATCCCACGTATGTAACTTGTTACATGGGCTAAAGAGAGGTAGAGAACTGAGAAAGGGTGATAAGTCTCTAGTGGTAGGAAATGGTGCAATTGGTACAGCCAAAGCAGTTGGCGAATATCACCTAGTGTTACCAAATGGTAATACATTGATTTTGAACGGCCGTTACTACGTACCAAAGATGATGTGTAATATTATATCAGTTTCTTTGCTAATTAAGGAAGGATATAATTTCACATTAGAGGATAATGTTATGAACATTTTTCTAAATCAAGTGTTGATTGGGTTTGATACGTTGTGTAATGGTATATACATTCTGAATCAAACTACAGTTCTAAACGTACAGAACACACATAAGAGGAAGAGTTCAGAAATGAACGAGGCCTACTTATGGCATTGTAGACTGGGTCATATCAATGCAACAAGACTAGCTAAATTACATAAAGGATATTTGAATCCGTTCGAATTTACATCTTATGAAACTTGTGAGTCATGTCTCAAAGGTAAAATGACCAAAACTCCGTTTACTGGACACGAAGAAAGAGCTACTAAACTCTTGGGACTGATACATAGTGATGTATGCGGTCCTATGTCTACGCATGCCAAGAATGGTTTCTCGTACTTTATTACATTCACCGATGATCTCTCAAGATACGGACATGTATTCCTGATGAAACACAAATCTGAATTTTTTGAGAAATTTAAGGAATATAAGTGCGAAGTGGAGAACCAAACAGGTAAAAGTATTAAAATCCTTCGATCTGATCGGGGAGGAGAATACTTGAGCACGAAATTCCATGATTATTTAAAAGAGAATGGGATTCTCTCTCAGCTTACTCCTCCGTATACACCACAGCACAATGGGGTATCGGAGCGGAGAAATCGCATCCTATTAGATATAGTACGCTCTATGATTAGTACTGCTGAGTTACCTATTTCTTTTTGGGGTTATGCGCTTGAGACAGCCGCACACCTATTGAATATGGTTCCCACTAAATCTGTACCTACCACTCCATATGAGATATGGAAAGGGAAGAGACCATGTCTTAATTTTATTAAGATATAGGGTTGTCCGGCTTATGTTAAAATGCAAAATCCTGACAAGCTCGAGTCAAGATCAGTTCTGTGCAAGTTTGTAGGATATCCCAAAAATTCGCGAGGGTATATCTTCTACCACACCGAGGAACAAAAAGTGTTTGTTTCTCGACATGCCACCTTTTTAGAAAAAGAATTTTTTGTGAAAGAAATTAGTGGCAATAAGGTAGAACTGGAAGAAGTTCCAGCTACACAAACTATAACTGATAATTTGGTAGAACTGGAGGATTCAATAGTCCCCGACGAACCCCAGCCACTTCGTAGATCTAGTAGGGTTCCTCATCCGCCTGAGAGATACTACGGTTTTCTCATTGACGGTGGGAGCGAGGATTGCATCATGGAAGATGATGACCCAACTAGTTTTGAGCAGGCCATCACAAGTGGAGACTCTGTGAAATGGTGGATGCTATGCGATATGAGATGGAATCCATGTACACCAACAAAGTATGGACTTTGGAAGTTGCTCCTGAAGGGGTAAAACCCATCGGGAGCAAGTGGATCTTTAAGAAGAAAATTGGTGTAAATAGAAAAGTCGAGACTTTCAAAGCTAGAATTATAGCGAAAGGTGTGCGTCAACGACCAGGTGTCGACTATGATAAAACCTTTTCTCCAGTGGCTATACTTAAGTCCATCAGGATCCTACTTGCCATTGCTGCATACCATGACTACGAAATCTGGCAGATGGACATCAAGACTGCTTTTCTAAATGGTGATTTAGAAAAGAGCATGTACATAACACATCCAGAGGGCTTCGTAGACAATGGGAGCAGCGGAAACGTGTGCAAGCTGCTTAAATCAATCTACGGATTAAAGCAGGCATCACGGAGCTGGAACATCTGTTTTGATGAAGCTGTCAAAGAGTTTGAGTTCATCAAAAACGTAGATGAACCTTATATATACAAGAAGGTTGTAGAGAGTAAGGTTGTCTTCCTCGTATTGTACGTGGATGACATACTCTTGATAGGAAACGATGTTCCTATGCTACACTCGGTCAAGCTCTTCTTATCACACAAGTTCTCCATGAAAGATCTAGGTGATGCCTCCTGCATCCTGGGGATAAAGATCTATAGAGATAGATCTAAACGGATGTTGGGATTGTCCCAATCCAGGTACATAGACACCATACTAAAGAGGTTTAGTATGGAAGATTCTTAGCAAGGTAATTTACCCGCTTGCTCAGGAATCATTCTCTCCAAAGAGATGTCTCCAAAGACTGATTTGGAGAGGGCTCGCATGCAAGGGATACCCTATGCTTCGGCAGTCGGGTCAATCATGTATGCGATGTTATGTACCAGACCGGATGTAGCTTACTCACTAGGTGTAGTGAGTAGGTATCAATCAGATCCATGGGAGAAACACTGGACATCTGTGAAGAACATTCTTAAGTACTTGAGAAGGACTAAAGAAATGTTCTTGGCGTACTCCAGGTGGAGTTCTTTACCGATTCGAGCTTCTAGAGTGATAAAGACGACAGTAAGTCGGTCTTGGATTTTGTCTTTAACCTCAATGGAGGGACGGTATGTTGGAAGAGTTCCAAGCAAGATACCGTAGGAGGCTCGATGGAGACTGAATACATCGCTGCCAACGATGCTACCAAAGAGGCTGTCTGGATGAAGAAGTTCATAGTTGAACTTGGTGTGGTTCCATCCATTGAGTATCCAATACTTGTGTATTGTGATAACAATGGAGCTATGGCTTTAGCCAAGGAACCCCGGTCCCATCAGCGATCCAGACATATTCTTAGACGGTATCACCTGATCAGGGAGATAGTAGATCACCGGGAGATCAAGGTCGGGAAAGTTGACACGAAGGGCAACGTTGCGGATCCACTCACGAAGTCCCTCCCCCAGACGCAGTTTGAGAGACTTTTTGGGATGTTAAGTATGAGATACTACAACACATGGCCTTAGTGCAAGTGGGAGATTGTTAGGAATATGTATGCCCTAGAGGCCATTATTGTACATTGATGTATATTATAGCGGATGCTTGGACATATATATATAGGACTTTCTTGCTCGACATGATAGTATGCTATCTGTTTACTTTTTATCTTAACATGTACACTTAGTATTATTATAATGTCTCTCTGTTACATGTTGATAAAGCCCTTAGGATATGTACTTGACTACCAGGACTATGATGTAGATCATACTAGTGGGGCCAGGGTGGTCCACAAGCACATCCTTTAACAGTTCCTAGTCGATGGGGTATCGAGACAAGGCATCGATATTCCAGAGTAAACTAGTGTGTACGTTTCTTGACCCTGTATGGGACGATGGTTGATCCCACAACCATTGGTGTGTGACATCAAAAATTGTACACATGTGCTCATTAGAGAATGGGTACACCGAACAGGACTCGCCGAAAACTCCTAGTTGGTACTATACCTATCGTCATATAATAGTTCTCTGGTGACACTGGTACAGGTTAGTCTATAGACCCAAGATCATCATAGAGTCTTGTGTGGCTCCCACTGTGCTTTGATTTCCTCCCTACCACGGCTCAAAGGAGTCATGCTAACAGGTGGATTTAGGTACAGTCCCGAGTCACATGGAGGCAATGAGCGATAGGAGGGGTTTCGTCTCTCCCGGTATTGGGAGTTGATGTTGCGCTATACTCGATTGGCTATAACTGGAAGTCCCTGGCCAAGGCTTCTGATGAGATTTACTGGTAAGAGTTACCAGTAGTTTCTCGAACCGTTATGAGCCATACATCAGGATGACTTATCAAGTTACCGAGGTCTGACGTTACCACCCCTAGACTCGATATGCGACATATCAGACGAAGAGACCGGACTGTACGGTAAGTGTTACTTATAGGCTTCATGGGAGTTTGGACAATCTTGCTTGTTAATCTTCTAATCGCTCAATACTTAGGTAGTCGTTACGTCCAGCTAGTACCGCTGACGGCTTGTGGGTGACTGGTATGATCATCACCTACTGCTGGCGTATTGACGAGTCTTTAAAGTTCCACACAGAAGTTTTCTAGTTCAAGCGAAACGAAGTAGGGCACATATGCTGACATGTGCGGGGGGCCTGATTAAATACGAGTATGTGATACCGTATTATAATCTAGCGGTTATTTGTTATCGGTTAGGTTATATGAGATATAACCGGATTATCGAATCAAGTATTGATTTGATAATGTGATATACAGATAAATGATATTAGTCGGTTATATGTGATATAACCGGATTATTAAATCAAGTGTTGATTTAATATGATATATATTATATTTGATATAATTATATCTTAACTAATATTAATTCTCACTAAATATTTTCTTATGTATTAATATATATATATATGAAGCATGGTATGGATTTTCTATTTTTGGAAAATAGAAAAAGATGTGGAAAATGAGAAGCATGGGTGAAGTATGGCTTTTATCATTATTCTATTGGTCTTGACTCACTATTGAGACATGGTTGCTTTTGTTTATTGATGGAAATTGGATGCTTCAATTATTGTGAGAATTGATAAGCCATTCTTCACTTCATTCTTCATGGGTTGCTCATTTTTCTTCACTTGAGCTCATATGCTCTCTAACTCTTCATCTTCCATCTTCATCTTCTTCCAAGCTCAATCCCTCACATGTGTTGTGAAACCATGAGCTTGTGAGAAGCCTAGTAAGATTTAGAACCCCTACTTCACCATCCCACATTAGATTAGCACTTTGGTGTGGTGTGTTGCCTTCACTAAAGTGTTTAGTGAAGAGGTGGCTTGGATTGGCGGACTTCGAGTGGATCATCTTCGGCACAAAGGTTATCGGAGGAAACTTGCACCTTCTTCAAGTGGAGCCTAATGGAGTCACATAGACTACTACCCGGAGCATTAGAAGAGAAGGATACGGTCATCAAAGGTTGTAGCCTCCTACCCTTCTCTTAGTTTATCATATCATCATTGTTAAACCCTAATATTCTAGTTAAGATTTTATTAAGTGTTCAATAGAACCACGAATTTTTGAAAATTGCATGTGTGATGCCCGTTTAAACCACGTCGCGGTGCAAGTAAACACTTTCATAAACAACCTAGTCTAAAGTGATAATCTAGATAAGGATGATGAAGTAGGGTGTTTATCTCACTAAGAAAAACTCTGAAGTCCTAGGATTCACAACTCATGTGAGGGTTAGGACTTTGGTGGAGGAAGAAGAAGATAATGTAGAGTGGAAGCAAATGAACTAGCCACTTCAAGAAAAAAAATGAAGAATGGCTCATATCTATACTTCACTTATTGAAGCATGAATATTTTCACATAAAAAATATGCACCATGCTTCAATAGTGAAACCAAAGTAATAAAATAATACATGAACCATGCTTCACAACCATAACCAAAATATCTCCCATTTTCCACCTCAAATATCTATTTCTAAAATAGATAATTTTCAGTATATTTATATATATCACATATATCCATATAAATATATATTAGTAGAATAAAAACTTAAGTGAGCTTTAATATTAGTTAATATATAAATATATCAAATATAAGTATATATCATATTATTAAATCAACACTTGATTCAATAATCCGGTTATATCATATATAACCGACTAATATCATTTATCTGTATATCACATTATCAAATCAACACTTGATTCAATAATCCGGTTATATAATATATAACATAACCGATATCAAATGTCGCCAGATTAGAATACGGTATCACATACTCGTATCCTGTTCGGTGTCACTAGAGAGCTGCTATCTGACGATCTCAGGTCTATAGACTAACCTGTACCGGTGTCACTAGAGAACTGCTATCTGACGATAGGTATAGTACCATCTAGGAGTTCTCGGCGAGTCCTGTTCGGTGTATCCATTCTCTAATGAGCACATGTGTACAATCTTTGATGTCAAACACCAATGGTTATGGGATCAACCATCACCCCCTACAAGGTCAAGAAACGTACACACTAGTCTACTCTGTAATATCGATGCCCTGTCTCGATACTCCCTCGATTAGGAACAGTTAAAGGATGTGCTTGTGGACTACACAAGTCCCAGTAGTATGATCTGCATCATAGTCTTGGTAGTCAAGCAAACATCCTAAGGGATTTATCAACATGTATCAGAGAGACAGTATAATAATATAAGTGTACATATTAAGATAAAGAGCAACCAGATAGCATACTATCATGTCGAGTAAGAAAGTCATCTATATATATGTCCAAGCATCCACTATATCATACAATAATAGCCTCTAGGGCATACATATTCCCAACAATCTCCCACTTGCACTAAGGCCAGTTGTAGTATCTCATGCCCAACATCCCAAAAAGTCTCTCAAACTACGTCTGGGGGAGGGCCTTCATGAGTGGATCCGATGTGTTATCCTTCGTGTCAACTCTTCTGGCCTTGATCTCCCGTCGATCTACTATCTTCCAGATCAGGTGATACCGCCTAAGAATATGTCTGGATCTCTGATGGGACCGGGGTTCCTTGGCCAAAGCCACATCTCTATTTTTATTACACTACACAGGTATTGGATGCTCAATGGATGGAACCACTCCAAGTTCAGTAATGAACTTCTTCATCCAGACAGCCTCTTTGGCAGCATCATTGGCAGCGATGTATTCAGCCTCCATCGTCGAGTCTGCTACGGTATCTTGCTTGGAACTCTTCCAACATACCGCCCCTCCGTTGAAGGTGAAGACAAAACCCGAGTCCGACTTACTGTCGTCCTTATCACTCTGGAAGCTCGAATTGGTAAAGGACTCCACCTGGAGTTCTCCGTTACCATACACCAAGAACATTTCATTAGTCCTTCTCAAGTACTTAAGAATGTTCTTCACTGCTATCCAGTGCTTTTTCCCAGGATCTGATTGATGCCTACTCACTATACCTGGTGCGTAAGCTACATTTGGTCTGGTATATAATATCGCATACATGATAAACCCGACTACCGAAGCATAGGCTATCCCTTGTATGCGAGCCCTCTCCAAATCAGTCTTGGGAGACATCTCTTTGGAGGAAGTGATTCCTGAACAAGCGGGCAAATTACCACGCTTAGAACCTTCCATACTAAACCTCTTTAGTATGGTGTCAATGTACCTGGATTGGGACAATCCTAACATCCGTTTAGATCTATCCCTATAGATCTTTATCCTCAGGATGTAGGAGGCATCACCCAGATCTGTCATGGAGAACTTTTGTGATAAGAAGAGCTTGACCGAGTGTAGCATAGGAATATCGTTTCCTATCAAGAGTATGCGATCCACGTACAATACGAGGAAGACAACCTTACTCTCTACTACCATTTTTATATACATGGTTCATCTATGTTCTTGATGAAATCAAACTTTTTGATCACTTCATCAAAACAGATGTTCCAGTTCCGCGATACCTGCTTTAATCCGTAAATGGATTTAAGCAGCTTGCATACCTTTCCGCTGCTCCCACTGTCTACGAAGCTCTCTGGCTGTATCATGTACACGCTTTCTTCTAAATCACCATTTAGAAAAGTGGTCTTGATGTTCATCTGCCAAATTTCATAGTCATGGTATGCAGCAATGGCAAGTAGGATTCTGATGGACTTAAGCATAGCCACTGGAGAAAAGGTTTCATCATAGTCGACATGGTTTAAGCTTGGATGAAGCTTATGTATAATCATTGACAAAGTCAACTCTTTTGTCTAACTTAAGATATTTATTAACCCAAGCCTTAACCATATGCTATGGTTTATTCTCTACATGAGTTAGCTATGATATTATTTCACCATGGTTGCATTTCTAATCTCATGATTAATTCATTCTCACTTGATAAGTTCATTCTTCTTCTTCTTCCTCAAAGCTTTCTAGCTTCAATGGAGTTGATGAAAAAAGTGTGAGAAAATCAAATCTAAAGTGAGCCCACTTCCTACTTCATCATCCTCTACTACTTGCCATTTAGTATAGGATGTTTGCTTCACTAATTCCGTAATTAGTGAAGAGATTGCTTGGGTTAGTGTCTCCTCGACGTAGATCATCTTCGGCCTCGAAGACTTCGAAGCAAGCATGTTCGTTTCTTCATGGGAGCCTCTCTAGAGTACGGAGTTTACGATCGCAGCGAAGGGACCACTACATGGAGCTATTGAAGTGAATGACCGGTCTACAAAGGTTGTATTCCTTGCTCACTTTACTTGCAAAGTGTTTGCATTTGTATTTCCGTCGATTTCTATTATACGATTCTTAGTTAGGGTTAGCTAGAACGGCAAATTTTTGAATTTGGCATGGATGATGCCTCCCAAAACCTTGCTGCCGTCCTAGGTAACCCTACACGTTCGCAGCGCATCGGCGGCCAGATTTCTATGACTCCTACACCTTCCCACGGGTTATGAGGTTGGTGGATGCTTCCGCTCCTGATCGACCCAGCTGGCCAGATTTCTATGACTCCTACACCTTCCCACGGGTTATGAGGTTGGTGGATGCTTCCGCTCCTGATCGACCCAGCTAGGAGCCCTCCGCGTCCTGCTTAACCCATACTCCAACGAGGGCGGGATGGTTTTTAGCGACCGAGTCCTCTCTGCTCTCGCGGGGCCTATCTAGCAGCTGTTTGATCTGTCGAAAGGTGGAGCGTCGTCTTTAAAGCCTGAGGAGATCATGCACCTGTACTCGATTAGGCCGGTCTACTTGGTATTCCGTCAGAATAACGCGGCCCTTTTTATGATGTACAATCCGCACCGCTTCACTCAGCAGTTGGGCTATAACTAGGGTGTCCCTTTCGAGACGTTCTTAGTTGAGCCTACTCCGTCTCTGGAAGTCACGTGTGACGTCGCCCATCACTTCATGCGGCTGAACACCGGCTCCCGTTTCATGATCCCTGAGGCTGACTATATTCCAAGATGTGTGGGGTCTTTTACGGGTTGGTATTGTCATCGAGTCGGTCCCGTCATTGTCGAGGAGAGGAGTGTACTCTTTGAAAGTCGATCTTCAGCTTCGGCCCAAGCCACTGGTGTTCCGTTGCGGCCGCGAACAGTGGTTCGTCCTCTATTGAGGGATAGCGGTGTGGTACTTATCCCTAAGGCCGCAAAAACAGAATCGACTCCCCGCACTGCTGCTATGCCAGTGCGTACTAGAGCCCAAGCAAAGGCTTCCAATGAGGTGCCAGTGGCAGTGCCATCAGTGGCGGTGTCATAAGCGATGGTATCACCAAAAGGGGATACCGGAAGCGAGGTTGGCCAACGTCGCGCCAAAGTACCGAAGGGAAGGAAGTGATCCTCTTCTAGTGTTAGCTCCAGCTCGAAGAGGAGGAAAAGATCGGTCGCCGGCTTACTGGACACTTTGCTTGAGTACGAGGCGTTCATTCAAGACGAACCGATAGCTATGGAGGAGTCAGACGCCGGTCTTATTTACCCTGGCTCGTCTGCCGAGGAAGCCACGCAATTGGTTGAAGTTTTAAGGCGCTCGCAGGATGAGACCGAGAATGTGCACATCCCGAAAAAGCCCTACCCTCCGGTTATCTTCTACGAAGACCCCCCATCGCTACGGAGAGTACATATGGGTCCTCTACGAAAGGAAGACGAAAGAGCCTTCAAACAGCCCATCTCTGCCGCTTCTGAAGATGAGCTGGCACTGAAGACCGGTGGGCATGAATCTGCATTTGAAGCCCGGCGAGCACATTTCCACAGGAAGGAACAACGGCTCGAAAAAACCATACTAGAAGAACCCTGGCGTATCAGTATGCGTGTCTTCCGTATCTTTCTTTTGGCAAGTAATTTGTATCGCTTTTATATCTTCTTATCTTTGCAAAAACTTTGCAGGGACTTCAGCAACGAAAGAGGATTTAAGCCCAGGTCGTGCCATGATCGTGGATTCCATAGATGTCTCCCATGACGCACCGGCAGGTATAGAAGAGATCACTACCGCCGCCGTTCCTGTTGTGGAACTTCCGGTGGTGACTCTTGTTCCTTCAGTGTCCATTCCTTTAGCGGAGGTGACCCCATTGGCCGCGGACCCTATGGATGTCTCTAGTGACGCACCGAAGGGCGTAGAAGAGATTTTCGAAGCTGTTAGTTCTATCTTGGAGCTCCTGGTGATGACCTCCACTTCTTCAACATCTGTACTTTCCACAGATACGACCTTGCCAGTCGTAGACCCAGTGGATCTTTCTGGTGGCGTCCTGGAGATTGTAGGAAGGACCGCCAAGGCCATTGTTCCCTCTTTGGATCCTGAAGTGGCGGCTGTTATTCCGCAACTGGAAGCTGCTATGCCAGCAAATATCTCCGGTGATGTACCTGAAGGCGCGGAGGAGGCTGCCGAAGCTGCTATCCCTCCGGTTCAAGGCGGGCGGAGCATCGAAGGTAATCTTCTACATTTCATTTTAATGATCCCCTCGTTATCTGAATTCTTTCCTTCAGAATTGCGGGAATTGGCGGCTTCTATCATGGATCTATCTCCCAGGAAGTCCTTCTAGCATTTACTTAATATGGCTGCCCTACGGGCAATATCCTCGCAAAACATAGTCCTTTCTTCCGGGCAAGGTCGGTGTTCTTTGATCCTTTTGTTTTACTATCATTTTTTTATAACGATGCTAATATGCCCTCTGTAGTTCTGGAAGTTGATGACGAAGTTGAGATCCTCGATGAGCCTGGGGATCTTTCAAACCCCCTTGCATGATTGTGGGTAAGTAAAGCTTCATCCTCAGCCTTGCTTTATCTATTCCATGTTTGCAAGTCTCGTTGACTGTTTATAAATCTTGACAACTTTGCCAGCACTGACCCCGCTAATATCTCGAATCACTATGCCACTGGGTCCATATGCCCGACGAGCGTCTGAAAGGATGGCGAGACAAAGCATTCACTCCTTGTCAGCTCTCATTGAAGATCTTCGTGCTGGTAGTTCTGTTACGGCCGAATAATTTGCTGCCGAAGCCAATATTTCTTTGCTTTTCCTTGCCACTTATCATGACGAAACATTGGTGCATTTTTGGGTTGAGTATTGTTGTCGAATGGAGGCTTGCTTACATGATCTTGAGTGCATACGCCTTCCTCCCGAGCTCCTAACTGCAAAGGCGAGCCTACGGGGATGGATTGAGCGGTGTGCCGCTAATCCACAATTTTGGGAGAAGAGGCTCAACCGAAAATTTTCGGAAAGGGAGCTAGCCTCAAATGCTCTAGGGGAACTCCAGGCTCAACTCACTACCAAGACTACCCGTGTGTACGAAATTTGGCGGGTGCTTCAAGAAGCTATCACAGAGGTGGTAGCTCTTGATAAAGCCGTTATCTTTACCCGCGAGATGGTTGAAGCTCATAAAGTTGCTGAAAAGGAGCTTGAGAGTTGGTTCACTTCGTATCAGACTCAACAGTATCAGGCGGAGACCTGTCTTGTGGCAATAACAAAGCTTGAAGCCGAGGCCCAGCGGAAGAACGATGAACTGACAAGCTTATTGCACCATCCGCCGGCTTAACGATTTTTTTTTGTATATTCTCCTTTTTTTTGTATTTATTCCTGAATGAGAGTATCTTGCATTCATTTTGATTCTTTTATGAAATGTACCTTGTATTCACTTGAATTCATGAATAAAAGACATATTTTATTTCATATTGGCGTGCCCTTTTAGTAAATGCGTCTTGTAGATAGTCTATCTTGATCTCCTTGAGGGGCAACGATGGCTTAGAAAACAGATTCAGATCTGCCGCCTAAGACTTTTCAATTTTATGAGCCGTGAGGGTCTCATAAAGAATTTTCTCCCTACGAGTCGTGAGGATCTTGTAGGTGTATTTTCTCCTTAAAAGTCGTGAGGACTTCTAAGTGCGTTTTCTCCTGAGAGTCGTAAGGATCTCACAAGAGAATTTTCCCCTTTACAAGTCGAGAGGACTCGTAAGTGGTTGTTTCCCTCCTTGTCAATATTCGGTTTTGGAGAGTGTGGCCCGTGAATAGTATGCAATAGTCCATCTTGGACCGACTTGCAAGGCCCCAGTGCTTAGGAAACATGTCCTTATCCCTATTTCCTAAGGTTTTTCAACTTTATGAGCCGTGAGGGTCTCATAAAGACTTTTCTCCCTACGAGTCGTGAGGATCTCGTAGGTGTATTTTCTTCTTAGAAGTCATGAAGACTTCTAAGTGCGTTTTCTCCTAAGAGTCACAAGGATCTCACAAGAGAATTTTCCCCCTTACAAGTCGAGAGGACTCGTAAGTAGTTGTTTCCCTCCTTGTCGATATTCGGTTTTGGAGAGTGTGATCCGTGAATAGTATGCAATAGTCCATCTTGGACCGACTTCCAGGGCCCCAGTGCTTAGGAAATAGATCATTATCCCCATTTCCTAAGGCTTTTCCCTACGAGTCGAAACGAGTCGAGAAGTTCTCGCAGGAACATTATTTTCTTCACGAGTCAAGACAAATCGAGAAGTTCTCGCAAGGATGTCCTAACGTCACAGTTAACTCCTGCTAATAGAAGTCCGTTAGCGTCTGTGTTACTAGGGTTTTTTACCCATCGTACCGCCGCGTTGGCCGGTGTATTCCTCAAAACGCAATCTTGCTATTCGAGTAGCCCCGTGACTGTCGTGTCTCTAATCCTTTCGGGAGCTGGACAAGACGTCTTCAAGTAATCTTCCAGGTGATATTACCGTTGAAAGAGCAAGTGTTAGGGATATTCCATGTCGCTTTTTACTTGAAGTTAGGCTTAGTTTGGGAGCCCCGATGAGTCATGACCACTCCGCACTGGAGTGGGATGATCTTCGATAATCTTTCAGGTCTCATTTGAGTTGCCGTCAAGACCCTGAAGCTAGGGATCTTCTTTTGCTTCGTTTGTTGACATTGTGTCTGCAATATTGCGACGAATGTCGAGGTTGTCTCTGGGTTGTCTGTGAACCGTAGAGATTTTGAACTAGGGGACTTTGCCAAGGCTCTGTTTGTTGATGTCGCGTCTGCATCCTACTGGGGGAGGAAGAACGATATTGGCAATCTCTAGGCTGTGGATGCTGCCGTCGAGACTTAGAACTAGGGACTTTGCCATGGCTCCAAGGTAGTCTCTAGGCTGTCTGTGAACCGTCGAGATTTGGAACTAGGGGACTTTGCCATGGCTCCGAGGTAGTCTCCAGGCTGTTTGTAAACCGTCAAGATTTGGATCTAGGGGACTTTGCCGTGGCTCCGAAGTAGTCTTTAGGTTGTCTGTGAACCGTCAAGATTTGGAACTAGGGGACTTTGCCATGGCTCCGAGGTGGTCTCTAGGTTGTCTGAGAACTGTCGAGATTTGGAACTAAGGGACTTTGCCCTGGCTCTGAGGCAGTCTCTAGGTTGTCTGTGAACCGTCGAAATTTGGAACTAGGGAACTTTGCCATGGCTCCATATTTTTGACGTTGCGTCTGCATCCTGTTGGAGTGAGAAGAAACGCCATTGTTGATCTCTAGGCTGTAGATGCTGCCGTCGACATCTGGCTCTCCTTCTGATAGAGCTTGATGGGAAAATGTGGTTCGCTTTCCGTTTGTGCCCATGGATTGTATACAGGGGTCAATATGATCTCACCTGCAGGGCAAAAGTTTAATTTCATTTTTTATTTCTTTCCGTGATGCTCAACCATTTCAGCTTTTACATCGCGAAAATCGCGATTGCCCAATCATTTCGGCTAGTTCTCGCGGTGCCCAATCATTTTGGCTATTTTTTCTTTTTACTCGCTGCTTTTTTTATTGCGGGTTTCCTAAACATTTCGACTATTTTTATACGCATATATTTTACTCGCTGATTTTTGTTGTGAGTTACCCCATCATTTTGGCTATTTTATATGCATTTTTGGCTCGCTGATTTTTATTGCGAATTTGGAACTTGAGATCTAATACCAATCTTAGCATCAACATCGCTGCGACTGGAATATGGCCAGGAGCGAATCATCATTTGCTTTGAAAGGGCTTGGAATCTGATATTAATTTAGGCATCATCATCGCTGCCACTGGAATGTTGCCAGGAGCGAATCATCATTTGCTTTGAAAGGACTTGGAATTTGATATTAATTTTGGCTTCAGCATCGCTGCCACTGGAATGTTGCCAGGAGCGAATCATCATTTGCCTTTATCGATTTGAACAAAGGTAGCTTAGCAAACAGGGTTAGGATCCTGCCGACTAAGGCTTTTGACTTCATGAGCCGTAAGGGTCTCATAAAGGTATTTCTCCCTACAAGTCGTGAGGATCTCATGGGTGTGTTTTCTCCTTAGGAATCATAAGGATTCTTAAGTGTGTGTTCTCTTATAAGTCGTAAGGTCCTTACAAGAGTGTTTTCTCCTTATAAGTCGAGAGGACTTACAAGTGTCGTTCACCACATGAGGACATTCCTTGTCTTTGGTGGGACTTGGTGGGGGAAACGTTTATTTGTGCCCGTGAATTGAATACAAGGGTCAATATTGAACCGCTTGTAGGGCAACTTAGGGAGTGTGATGGCTTAAGAACAAGTTCATATCCCTGTATCTTAAGGATTTTGAATCCTATGAGCCATCAGGGTCACACAGGGGGAATTCTCCTCACGAGTCGTGAGGATCTCGTAAGTGTAATTTCTCCTTAGGAATCGTGGGGATCCCTAACTGTGTTGCTCCCTTGTGAGCCGTAAGGATCTCACGCAGGTGTTTTCTCCTCACGAGGTCGAGAGGACCTTGCAGGTGTTTTTTTTATTTTAACGAGATCGCGCCCTTTCGTGTTTTCACAAACTCGCCGGTAGCCCTGCTGTTTTTACTCATGGAGCCCTTTCGGGTTTTCATCCATGCCCATTTTGCTTTTGAGCGTACCTTTTTTTTAACAACGAGATTGCGCCCTTTTGGGTTTTCACAAGCTCGCCGGTAGCCCTGCTATTTTTACTCACGGCGCCCTTTCGGGTTTTCATCCGTGTCCATTTCGCTTGTGGACGTACCGTTTTATTTTTTTTGTTTTGGTCACGGTGGGACTTCGCCACCAGGGTAGCTGTGTAGGCAGCGGGATTTGAGTTGCAGTCTTTGCCGCTGGGACCTGTAGACTTGAATTCCACTATCGTCGTGTTTGAGGCGACGTATTTAGTTTAAGGGCATCACAGTCCATTGTTAGTTTAGGGACATCCCGGTCCAATGTTAGTTTAGGGACGTTTTGGTCCACAGCTAGTTTAAGGACGTTGCGGTCCGTTGGGATTTTGAGGCGAGGTTTCACCGGATACTACTTATAGAGTTTGGTCTCAGGAAGACAGCGAGCGGACACGAGCGTCGTCATCTATCATTAACCCGAGCCGTGACTTGTCAAGCGTAGTATTTCTTAAGGAACCGGCCGTTTATTGGCCGAAAGGGTCTTTCGCCATGCATATCCATGAGCAAGTAGGCCCCACCTTGGTAGACCTTGTCTATGATATACGGACCTTCATAGTTTGGCTCGAATTTCCCCCGTTTGGCACGATTGGGAATCATAGGTCTTTTTACGACTAACACGAGTTCGTCTTGGCGGGACGTTCTCGTCCTAGTCAGTCTTTCGTATGAGCGCATCATCTTTGCTTTGTAAGCTTCTAGGTTTTGCTGCGCCATGAGACGAGTTTCATCGAGGGCATCAAGCTCTTCAAGCCGAAGGTGGGCATTTTCTTCATCCGTCGGCTCATGTCGGACTGCCGCTCGTAAAGAGGGTAGTTCTATCTCCAAGGGGAGAACTGATTCCGTTCCGAATACCAATGCAAATGGTGTTGTATTCGTGACTGTCTTGAACGCGGTCCGATAAGCCCAGAGAGCTTCATGCAATCTCTCGTGCCAATCCTTTCTGTTTCTGGACACCGTCTTCTTTATGATCTTCGTCAAGGTCTTGTTGAAAGCCTCAGTTAGACCGTTGGCTCGGGGATTATAGACCAAAGAGTATCTCCAATCTATATGATGCTACTTTGCGAAGCGGCTGATCTTATGGCTTCTATAGGCTGGCCCATTATCCGAGATGATCCGTCGCGGAGTGCCGAACCGGTAGATGACATGTATCCTGAAGAAATAGAGGATATTCTCCGTCTTCACCTCTCTTAGCGGTATTGCTTCTGCCCACTTGGAGAAGTAATCGGTCGTCGCCAATATGAACCGATGTCCCTTGGATGATGCCGGTTCGATGGGTCCAATTATATCGGTTCCCCACATTTCGAATGGCCAGCTAGCCAGTGTTGGGTGTAGCGGATTCGGATGCTGGTGGATGAAGTCTCCGTGAATTTGGCACGAGTGACACCGCTTCGCATATTCGAGACAGTCCTGAATCATCGTGGGCCAATAGTAACCCATTCTTTTGATCTTCAGCTTCATCCTTGGCTCAACTTGATGAGAACCGCAGAGTCCGTCATGAGTTTCTTGGACGACTCTCCTTGCTTCTTCTGGTCCCAGACATCTTAGCCACAAACAATCGAACGATCTCTTATATAGAGTATCATTGATGAAGGCAAAAGACAGAGCTCGCTTCATGAGCTGATGTTTTGACAATGCGTCTTCGGATGTTCGACGGGATTTGAAGTAGTCAATGAAGACTTCTCTCCAATTCTTAGCCTTTTCTTCATCCTCTATTTGGAGGGCCGCTTGTTCGATCGCTTCCTTTCTTTCAGACGTCTTCAGAGATATCTCTGCCGGTGCGAGAATCCGACGGCTTTGCACAATGATCCTTACGTCATCGAGGTTTTCGTCGGCCAGTTCTTTAGCGAGCTTGGCTAACGCATCCGCCTTGCTATTTTCTGCACGCGGAATGCTTTCCAAAATGTAAGAGGGGATTTGTGTCAGCAATTGCTGCACTCTCTCGCCATATTTTACCAGCTCTGGCTTACACGTCTGGTAGTCGCCATTTACTTGGCTAATGACCAGCTGGGAGTCTCCATATATGAGGAGGTTTTCAATTTCCATGTCGACAACAATCTTAAGACTCGCTATCAAAGCTTCATATTCTGCTTCGTTGTTTGTTCTTGGCTTCGTTAAGGAAAGGGAAAAATGCATTATCCCTCCTTGTGGAGTCACAAAGATAAGGTCTACTCCGGCTTTGATTATGGGGGTGATTTGTTTCCGCATCTTCATAGACGATGCTCCATCAAAGTAGAGTTCCCATCGGGTATCACTCCCTTCTTTCTCCCCGTCGATTGCGTCAAACGCATGTTCGTCCGGCAACTCGCAGTTTAAGGGAGAATTAGCTGGTATCGGATGCTCAGCAAGAAAGTCATCAATGGCCTGACCTTTTATTGCCTTGAGGGGTCGATATACTATCGAGAACTCCATCAATAGGAGAGACCATTTGGGAAGCCTTCCCGTTAGTATGTCTCTTGACATCAAATATTTGAGAGGATCCACCTTTGATATGAGATGAAACTCATGTGCCAAGGCGTAATGTCGGAGCTTCGTTACCGCGAAGATCAGTGCCAGGCAATACTTTTCGATGGAGGAGTAATTGTTTTCTTCCCCCAGTAGAACTCGACTCAAATAGTAGAGAGCTCTCTCCTTCCCCTGGTCGTTCTCTTGTGCCCATAGCACGCCTAAAGAACCTTCAAGGGTTGTTGTGTACAGGATGAGGGGCTTTCCCTTGACTGGAGCGGTCAGTACCGGCGGGTTCTGCAGATATTGCTTGATTTCGTCCAGTGCGCTTTGGCATTTACGATCCCAAACAAACGGGGTCCCCTTCTTCATTAGATGACTGTAGGGGCGGCATTTGCCGGAGAGGTTAGCTATGAACCGCCGGATATACACGAACTTTCCGTGGAGAGACCGCAATTGCTTGAGAGTTCTTAGCAAAGGCATTTCCATAATCGCCTTGATCTTTGACGGGTCTATTTCGATGCCCCGGTGTCGTACAATGAATCCTAGGAATTTGCCTGAGGAAACTCCAAATACGCATTTCAGAGGGTTCATCTTCAGGTTGTACTTCCGAAGGCGCTGGAACACTATCTTCAGACGCTCCCAGTGCTCCTCGTAAGATTTGCTTTTCACCACGAGGTCTTCAATATAACACTCGACAATCTCGTGTATGAGGTCATCAAAGATCTTTGTCATGGCCCTCTGGTAGGTGGCGCCAGCGTTCTTCAGACCGAAGGGCATCACTTTGTATTAAAATATGCCCAGCGGAGTCCGGAAAGCAGTGTGATTTTGGTCTTCAAGACACATCTTGATTTGGTTGTACCCTGAGGAACCATCCATGAAGGAAAAGACTTCATGGGTGGATGTGTTATCTATCATCAGCTCGGTAACAGGCACTGGGAAGCCATCCTTCTGACAAGCTTTGTTGAGATCCCGAAAATCTACGCAGATGCGTACTGTCCCATTTTTCTTCATTACCGGAATGATATTGGCGATCCAGTCAGGGTATTGAACTTCTTGGATGAAGCCGGAGTCGATTAGCTTCTTGACTTCGGCATTGATACTCATCTCAAGCTCGAGCCGCATTCTTCTTGGTGCTTGCTTGACTGGCTTGACTGTTAGTTATATGTATGCCCTAGAGGCCATTTCTGTGCATACGATATATATTGTAGTGGATGCTTGGACATATATAGGGAGGACTTTCTTGCTCGACATGATAGTATGCTGTCTGGTTGCTCTTTATCTTAACATGTACACTTATTGTCTCTATGTTACATGTTGATAAAGCCCTTAGGATGAGTACTTGACTACCAGGACTATGATGTAGATCATACTAGTGGGGACAGTGTAGTCACTAAGTACATCCTTCAAATGTTCCTAGTCGTAGGTGTATCGAGACAGGGTATCGATATACCAGAGTATACTAGCGTATAGCTTCTCGACCCATACAGATGGGCAATGGATGATCCCATATCCATTGGTGTTTGACATTAGAGACAGTATACGGGTGCTCAGCGGAGACTGGGTACACTAGATGGACTCGCCGAGAACTCCCAGATGGTATTATACCTCACGTCAGATGGAAGTTCTTTGGTGACACTGGTACAGGTTAGTCTGTAGACCCAAGATCGTCATAGAGTCTTGTGTGATTCCCACTGTTTTGATTTCCACCTTACCACGTTCAAGAGAACGTGCAAAACGGTGGCTTTTGGGTACAGTCCCGAGTCACATGAAGGCAATGAGCGATAGGAGGGGTTTCGTCTCTCCCGGTATAGGGAGTTGATGTTGCGCTGTGCTCAATTGGCTATAACAGGAAGTCCTTGGCCAAGGCTGCTTCAGACATATACTGGTAAGTGTTATCAGTAGTTTCTCGACCCGTTATGAACTTCATATCGACATGACTTATCGAGTTACTGGAGTCTAACGTTTACCACCCCTAGACGAGATATGCGACATATCAGACGAAGAGACCGGACTGTACGGTAGTGTTACTGATTGGATTTGCAGAAGTGTGAACAGGCTTGCTTGTTGATCTTCTAATCGCTCAATACCCGGGTGGCCGTTACGTTTAGCAGACCGCTTGCGGCTTGTGGGTGTTTGATATGATCATCACCTACTGCCGGTGTATTGACGAGTCTTTAGAGTCCTACACAGGGGTTTCCTGGCTCAAGTGAAACAGAGTAGGAGCACATATGTGATATGTGTGGGACCGAGATTAATGCGATATGTGATACCGCACTATATTCTCGCGATGAGTGACATGAAAGGTTATATGTGATATAGCCGGGTTATCGGATCAAGTGTTGATTCGATAAGATGTTACATTATGATATTAGTCGGTTATATGTGATATAGCCGGATTATTAAATCAAGTGTTGATTTAATAATTTAATGTATAATTATATATTTGATATATTACATTACATTAACTAGTATTAGCTCACTTATGATTTCTTTTCTCACATTGGATACATTGATGTATATGTGATATATGTTAAATGTATCATGTTAGGTTACAAATGCAACTACGGTTAATAAGGGTTAAACCATGCTAGGGTTAAGATTAGGGTTTAAATTTATCATTAAGTAATTCAAAATTGAGGAATTAGTCATGGTTGATATTTGTTGAAAGCTTGTAGAAGCTTCAAGGCATCTTTGACTTTGTTTTCTCTCTTTGTCTTGCTTAAGATATTTTTGACCTAACCTTTAACCATAGCATATGGTTAACTCTCTATAAGGGTTAAGCATGACATGCTTAACCCTTGGTTGCATTATTAACCACACTAATAATTCATTTGATGGGTTAGCTTTTCTTCTTCTTCTTCCTCAAAGCTTTCTAGCTTCAATGGAGTTGTGAGAAAATAAGTGAGAAAATGATTTCTAATGTGAGCAAACTTCCTACTTCATCATTCTCTACTACTTGCCATTTAGTATAGGATGTTCTCTTCATAAAGTTCTTGACCTAGTGATGAAATAGCTTGGGTTAGTATCTCCCCGACGTAGATCATCTTCGGCCTCGAAGTCTTCGAAGCAAGCATGTTCGTTTCTTCATCGGAGCGTCTCTAGAGTCCGGAGTTCATGATCGCAGCGAAGGGGACTACTACATGGAGCTATTGAATTGAAACACCGGTCTACAAAGGTTGTTTTCCTTGCTCACTTCTTATTGCAAAGTAGTTTGCTTTAGTATTCCGTATATTTCTAGTTAACGATTTATGTTAGGGTTAGCTAAAACGGTAAATTTTTAATTTGGCATGGACGATGCCTCGTGAAACCTTGATGCCATCTTAGGTAACCCTGCAGTGGTATCAGAGCCATGCTAGAAATTAATATGGATTTTGTTAAGATCACGAAACCGAAACAACTCCGAAACTTGAAACGCAAAACCCTAGTTTCTGTTGATTTTAAATTGTTGTCAAAAATTTTTTAAACAAGTGTAGAATGTTGTATGAGATACATCATGAACACTACCCAAAAATGGACCCCTCCCCTCGGAAAATGGCCGGCGACTTTGATGGTAGGTCCGGCGACCTCGGTTCTTCAGTGAGGGAATGGGTTGAATTTTTGGGTTTGTTCCAGGCTCTGGGGTTTGGTATTTCAGGTGTTGTTTATTTTGGCTAATTTTGCATGTGATATAATCTTACACTATAAGCAATTCGGAGTGTTTCATATTCATAGTTTTAACATTGTTTCGGGTTGTTCACGTATTGTCTAGGCGAAGTTAAAAAGTTCGATCGAATATCAAAAACCCATTTTTCCAAGTTTAACGTATTCGGAAAAATATGCAAGTGATTCTGTGGACCCTCTAGAAGAACGTAAACCTTAACTCGATTATTTGGCCGTCAAAACTGCCACTTGAACCCTAGGGTTTGTGCTAGTTTAGCATTGTCACATGTGAGGCGTTGGTTTGACCCTTCTACAGCTGGTTCATAGGTACTGTGGCATCTTCTGGGTATTATTAAAACGGTGCTCAAGTGTTGAGCTGAAAGGAAATTGTGGGACTTTGATGAATCGATCGAAGAATTTTAACGCCGTCCTGATATTATGTGATGGGATACAATATTTGGAATCCACAAGTAGTTATGAGATAACTAATTTAAATGTTATAAATCTAGCAGTTTAGTCTCAGATGATCGGTTGCTACGGGATTTTGATGTGATCAAAAGTCCGTCGCAATCATGTAGCGTACGCGGATACTCGCCGGGTAAACTTAATAGATAGCCACACCCCATAGCCCTGACCAAGTGACTATAGGAGAACCCCGTCGCCAAAAGCATCCGTTCGGGTGCTCGCGGCAGGGTGTTCCGCCTTAATGCACTTCGTCGACGGTATCGGGGGGTGCGGTCGTCTACTAAAGTTTCCGATGAGCATTCGATCAGGATGTCGGGAATCTTGTTGAATTGCCCGACAAGATATTAAAAGGTGTTTTCAATATCGAGACTAAAATGCGGGGTTTATAATTGTTAGGCATGTGATGTCTAAGGAATTCATTTGGTTAGGCATGAAATCCAAAGTATGTGATACGTTGGGTTTATGATGTCTAAGGTGGTTGCGGATTCCAACTGTTATAGTTTTTCACTTTCTTTTCTGCGACCGTAAGTGTAATATGTGGTGTATCGCCGGTTTCGGTGCTATATGTCAACGACAACTGGGATACGCATATTTACTTACGTTGATAACATGTGATGTTATGTGTTGCTGTGATATATTATATTGGATCGTCGTGATTGAATAGCCGGGGTTTTATGTGAGATGAGAGTTTTTCATTTTCATTCATGTAAAATTCATTGTATGTAATATTCTTTTATTGGGGCACTTCCGGGTTGAGGATGATGTCACCATTGTATATTATTTACTTTTCCACATTAGGATAGACCCAAGGCGGGGAGCACAAGTAACCAGGTTCTGGAGCCCAGTAGGAGACCATATCGAGGAGTTGAGACCGGGTCTCCTAACTCTAGAATTGGTAGGGTTACTTGCCGCTCTCGTAGGGGTCTAGGGGTGTGGGATTGGCTATTCATCACGACCGTGGAATCTGTGTTTTATACAGGCTTAATTTAAAACACGGAAATCCTAGTATATCCAATATTTCATATGTTGTTCTTCTGCTGCGATATCTGTGATGTGATCATTTGATATGTTGAGATAGATATTGGATATAGTATATGAGATATATTATATAGACGTTGCTTATGTTTTACACCCGCGCTAGCACTGCCCCGCTCTGCCGTTAGTTACCTAACCTAATGGTGCACGAGGGGACATCGAGGCGAATGCGGATGGCATAAGTGTACGTTGTATTTATCTGTGATGTTTAGGTAACTTAAAATGATGGGACTTCATTAATGAGATTAATGAAATAAAAGAAACCTAAAGATGTTGTAGAAACTTGTCTCGAAAATTGGTAGCTCTAGTTCTTGCTTTGCATAGCAGTATTCCTTGTAGAATATCCAGCACCTTATTCGATAAGGAAAGAGCCGAGATCCCTTCACCGGGAGTGACCTCTTTAGAGAAACTAGCCGATGCTACAAACTCGGTTTGTCTTTTGATTGCTTTTATAGTTTTTGCTTTGCATAGTGGTATTGTGAATATCCTGCACTTTATTCGATAAGAAAAGAGCCGAGATCCCTTCACCGGGAGTGACCTCTTTAGCAAAACTAGTAAAAGCCTAAAAAACACTCCATTTAAAATCACTCAATTCTACGACGATATCAAGTTCATTACGCCAAGGGTTTTCTTAAAAACCTGTCGTAGCCCTCCGTCATTTCAGATAAGTACTTCATAGTATTCGTGCTACGTTTGTTGGCCTCCGTCAAGGCGTAGTGTGCGGTAGCTATTTATGTTTATCTGCATAAACATATGATGCGATTGAGTTAGGGTAGTCGTGCGACTTTGTTGGCCTGCGTCAAGGGTCGTGCGGGTGGGTTCAATTCAATCGGGAAATGTACGGGTTGAACTTGACTAGCGGACTATGGTTTGTTGGCCTGCGTCAAGGTCATAGGACGCTAGGGCTAAAATATTATTGGGAATTTCAAGTGTTGAAATTTGCAATGAGATTGCATACCTTCTATGAGATAGTTGGATCCCGATACCTACTGCAAGTAAGAGTTACTCCTGGGAGAGTTTTACACATTACAATTAGCCGATCAAGTAGGTGTCTAGAAAGGTGTCAACGGGGTTACGCCTCTGGGAAAACGAGCTTTATTTTAATTAGTTCCGTGCGAAAGCACGGGGAACCTCCCTCAAAGTACCGACACTGGCCTGGCTGAAAGATTGGCAAAGTTGTAAGGTATAATTAATCCCGGCTAGTCTTTCCTTTTAGGGTTTGAAGGAAGATTTGACTAAAACAGCGGCAACCATCCTGATTAGATATATTAATAACCAATCTAATCTTACAAGAGCATACGCTGAGTGTTTTCTTCTCTCTCTCTCCAGGTAGCAACCATGTCATGCCTTAATCAAGATAATAATATGGATGTATTGACCGAACCCACTTGTTATACTGAGCTGGGGAACGTTGGTCCCGCTCCAAATTATAATTGTTATAAGACTGAGCAGGAAATAGGGGATTACCCGGATTCCCGTGCCGCCCAAACGAAGAAAGTGCATGATGATGCATCTTCTTCGGGTGTGTTCATTACAGAAAACTATTTCTCAGTATCTTTTACGTCCTGGGTATGAGATACCGGATCAGGATCCCATATATGTAATATGTTACATGGACTACAGATAGGTAGAGAACTGAGAATGGGTGATAAGTTTCAAGAGTTGGAAATGGTGCAAGTGTTGCAGCCACGTTTATTGGCAGTTATCACCCTGTATTACCAAATACATTGATTCTGAACGAATGCTATTAGATACCGAACCTGATATACAACATCAAATCAGTCTCTTTATTTAGTAAAGAAGGATATAATTTTGTATTATTGGATAATGTTTGGAACATTTCCTATATCAAGAGTTGATCGGTTCAGGTACGTTATCTAAAAGCATATACGTTCTAAATCAAACCACGGTTCTTAACGTACACAACACACACAAGAGGAAGGGTTCAGAAATGAACGAATCCTTCTTGAGGTATTGTAGACTAGGTCATATCAATGCAACCCGACTAGCTGAAGTTACATTTAGATGCATATTTAAATCTGTTTGAATTTATATCTTGTGAAACTTGCCAGTCGTGTCACAAAGATAAGATGACCATAGCTCCGTTTATTGGAAACAGAGAAAGAGTTAGTGAACTCTTGGGATTGATACATGATGATGTATGTAGGTCCCCTGTCTACACATGCCAGGACTGGTTCTTTGTACTTCATTACATTCACTGATGATCTCTCAAGATTTGGACATATGTTCTTGTTGAAACACAAGTCTGAAGCTTTCGAGATATTCAAAGAATATAAGATAGAAGTAGAGAACTAAAACAGGTATAAGTATTATGTCCTTTGATGTGATCAAGAAGGAGAATACTTGAGCACGGAATTCCTGGACTATTCTAAAGGAGAATGAGATTCTCTCTCAGCATTACTCCTCCGTATACACCACAGCATGTTGGTATATCAGGGCGGAGCAATTTCACCCTATGTGATAAGGTGTGCTCTATGATGAGTACTACTGAGTTGCCTATTTTCTATTGGGGGTTATGCACTTGAGAAGCTGCATACCTATTGAATAGGGTTTCAACCAAATCAGGTGCCTACCACTCCATATGTGATATGAAATGGGAAGAGCCCATTGATTGTTCGCTCTGTTTAGTGTGTGCTTTTAAAGTTTAATAATATACCGCAACAAGACGGTGTCGCTTGGTAGCTAGCCGGTTGAGTACGGGTCGGTCCACAGGGAAAATGTGTACTTTCTTTAAGTCTTAACGAGTTAAGTCCTATTTGTGGTAGGTTTTGTTTTAAATCTAAGAATGAGATTAAATTGATTTAAAGTCTTGATAGGATTAGGATTAGGTTAGTTTGGAAAAAGTATTATATTCACTGATTTCCATGCCCTAGTTAAGAATATAGGTGTTAGGGTAATAGTCAACAAAGGGGATTAGCACGACTAAGAAGAAATGTAATTTCTTCCTTTTGGTCCTTGTCCGTCCTTTCTTAACTCTTTAGCCCTAACCTCTATTTGAATCAACCACAACCGGTCTAACTAGGGAATCACCGCTATCTTGTAGGATAGGGTGCCGTAGTGAGCGGTATGTGGTTAATTTAAATAGACTCCTAATTAAAATATTATATGGGCAAAGAAAGGAGTGAGAGATATTTCCTTCTCTCAAACCTTCCATATCCTAACCCTAACAAGTGAGGAATTACTCACTCATTAGGAAAGTTACGATAAAATTCATTTTTATAATTTTTTTTAATGACCTAATTTGCTGATAATAAAAGACAGATAATAAAATTGCAGAAATTAAATTCAGAAAAGGAATGCGAGATAAAAATAAAAATACCTTACTTTATTGATGACCTCTTTAACGATTACAAGGAAATAAAAATTTTAATCTAGAAAATAAAAAGCGGCATGCCTAATTAGGTTTTCGGCTTTCCTATTTATAGATAGGAGAAACCCTAGGTTTTACATCTGATCCACATTTGAAATTACAAGACTACCCTAAGAAAGCCGGGTCAAAGCACCGACACCCACCGACACGTGCACTGCACGGCCGCGGTTCCGCGGTAGAAAGCTATGTTTGGCCGCGGTTCCGCGGCCGTATTGTGGGCTCTTGGACTCAGTTCTTCAGGGATGCTTCATGTTGCTTTTTCCTTCTGTTTTCTTCACTTGGTTCCTCAGAATCTTTCCTACTTTCTTCCAGATTTCCAACAGTGCAGAATTATATGGACTTTTACCGTGAGCTTCGCTTTGAAGTCTTGAATCTTGTGCTACCCTTGTGCCTTGTGCATTTGAACTGTCTACTGATTTTCATTTGTTCCATGAACTGGTAGGCGGCATCATACGGATTCATCTATTGTTGGTCGTAGTCTCATATTTGTAGCGTCTTTTCATGAATTTCACTGTAATGATCTGAGAACCTGTAACCTGCAACTATTTAGCAGACATGGATCAAAAGTATCTACTTATATGCAATGTGATTAAGAATGGGTGATATAAAAATGCAAAATTCTGATATGAACAAATACCCCCAAACTTATCTTTTGCTCGTCTCGAGCAAAGCCAATTTATTCTCGAAAAAACCTAACCTCACTTTCGCAGGGAATCGCGATTGCACTGAGCTCGTGCAACAAGCCGTTAAACCTCCAGGTGTCCCCAGTAGGAGGAGTGCTGTCTCCTGAGGGTTTTCGGCAGATACTACCCACAAAATCTGATCAATTTGGCCTGTTGACTTTCATTCTTCAATTCGGTATTCTAGCAAGAAATTCTATTATCGTCAACTTAGAAATCATCAACCCGTATTTTTCACACTCACTTATCATTTAACTTAAGATCGTATATGTTTGCAAATTTATAAGGCTTTCAGCATCTCTTGAATTTTCCTTCTAAGGTTCCATCTCAACTTAGGAATTTTTATCATCTCTACTGAAGGTATAAGCCCTATCTTTCATTCTTATCTCTCATCCAAACCCCAATCACATACCCCTACTTGTGTGTATGTATCACCCCTACACTTGGAAATTCAATTCAAGCTATCATACTCTTGTCCATCATCCAAAGTACTTTTAGTTGGTGAATTTTAGATGAAATTGCTCGCACATCTTTCATACGACCGTTAATACTTCTTGAGGTATTAACGACCGATTACAAAATGTGTTCGCGTATTAAGGCGTAATTCCTCGTCTTGTAATACCTAAGGCTTTAGCAGTGACTCCCAAACTAGTTGGTCTAAGGCACTAGGTGATAAAGCACCCTCGCTATAACTTTTTATTTATGCAGCCTTAAGTAATTACAAAACCAGTGTTCATTTTTTTATATCTCTTTATTCACTCTTGTACTTTTATTTTATTTTCCTTCATACTAAGGATTTTAGACAAGAGCATTTCAAGGTATCCTCTACTATCTAAAGTTTCAAGGTGCGTGTATGTGCGAGTTGTAGGGTATATACTTTCAGAATTTAGACTTAAGGTTCAGAAATATTTTTCAGACTTACACTTCAATAAAAATTTCAATACTCTTCCCTCATTTTGACTTAGCCCAAAAACTGAACTCAAAATTTGTCTATTTCTAAATAAACTACAAGGACATATATTTTCTACAGTTAAACTTTAAAAAAGTTTATTTTTAAGGTTTTTAACTTACTAAGTTTATGATCTAGTTTTTCATAGCTAGTCAACCGTCATGTCGAACTTAAGTCAAATATGGTCAAAATTGAATTTTTTCAATTTTTATAATTTTTAAAAAAAATTCAATTTTTTATTTGATTTTATTTTTATATATTTTTTTATTTTCAATTTTTTTTTAGTTTTTATATTTTTTTATAAAGATGCAATACGGAATTAAATATGCAAAGAAAGAAAAAAAATATGTACAAAACTAAAAATATGCAATGCAATGATAACTATTTAAAAACCACCTCCACCCCCAAATTTATCAAAAGCAGTGCCCTCACTGCTCATGGCCTCGTCGTCCCCTTGTAATACCCCAGAGCAGCGCGGTCTTAAGACATAATGGTGATCTGCTCTGTCCCCAGAGCAGTGCGGTCTTAAGACATCATGGTGATCTGCTCTGTCCACACTCAGTACGGTCTGTTGCGGACATCTTGGTGATCTGAGTGAGGGAGCCATTTCAGAACAATGGGATCGGGTCCTTAAAGCACATTCCGAAAGAGGACCGAACTGCATTATAAATATAATGATACCACCCTCAATTACAGAGGCGCCTCTTAAGTGATCCGGAACTACAGGAGCTTGAGAACTCCGTAGTTAAGCGTGCTCGGGCCAGGGAAGTCTTGGGATGGGTGACCTCCTGGGAAGTGGCCCCTGGTCGGGTCCGGTTCACTCTAAAGGGAAAAACCGTGCGGTTTCGGCCAGAGCGGACAATACCATCTGTACTGAGGCGTGGGGCGTTACATTTATGGTGGCCCATGCAGGTCCCTCAACAGTAGGTCTGTGGTTCGAGGACGAACCATTGTTCTTAGCTGGGGGGAATGTAATACCCCAGAGCAGTGCGGTCTTAAGACATCATGGTGATCTGCTTTGTCCCCAGAGCAGTGCGGTCTGTTGCGGACATCTTGGTGATCTGAGTGAGGGAGCAATTTTAGAACAATGGGATCGGGTCCTTAAAGCACATTCCGAAAGAGGACCGAACTGCATTATAAATATAATGATACCACCCTCAATTACAGAGGCGCCTTTTAAGTGATCCGGAACTACATGAGCTTGAGAACTCCGTAGTTAAGCGTGTTCGGGCCAGGGAAGTCTTGGGATGGGTGACCTCCTGGGAAGTGGCCCCTGGTCGGGTCCGGTTCACTCTAAAGGGAAAAACCGTGTGGTTTCGGCCAGAGCGGATAATACCATCTGTACTGAGGCTGCTCTGTCCCCAGAGCAGTGCGGTCTGTTGCGGACATCTTGGTGATCTGAGTGAGGGAGCAATTTTAGAACAATGGGATCGGGTCCTTAAAGCACATTCCGAAAGAGGACCGAACTGCATTATAAATATAATGATACCACCCTCAATTACAGAGGCGCCTTTTAAGTGATCCGGAACTACATGAGCTTGAGAACTCCGTAGTTAAGCGTGTTCGGGCCAGGGAAGTCTTGGGATGGGTGACCTCCTGGGAAGTGGCCCCTGGTCGGGTCCGGTTCACTCTAAAGGGAAAAACCGTGTGGTTTCGGCCAGAGCGGATAATACCATCTGTACTGAGGCGTGGGGCGTTACATTTATGGTGGCCCATGCAGGTCCCTCAACAGTAGGTCTGTGGTTCGAGGACGAACCATTGTTCTTAGATGGGGGGAATGTAATACCCCAGAGCAGTGCGGTCTTAAGACATCATGGTGATCTGCTCTGTCCCCAGAGCAGTGCGGTCTGTTGCGGACATCTTGGTGATCTGAGTGAGGGAGCAATTTTAGAACAATGGGATCGGGTCCTTAAAGCACATTCCGAAAGAGGACCGAACTGCATTATAAATATAATGATACCACCCTCAATTACAGAGGCGCCTTTTAAGTGATCCGGAACTACAGGAGCTTGAGAACTCCGTAGTTAAGCGTGTTCGGGCCAGGGAAGTCTTGGGATGAGTGACCTCCTGGGAAGTGGCCCCTGGTCGGGTCCGGTTCACTCTAAAGGGAAAAACCGTGTGGTTTCGGCCAGAGCGGATAATACCAACTGTACTGAGGCGTGGGGCATTACACCCCTCGAACGTGAACGGAAACGCTCCTCTTTAGCCAGCAGTGTGGTCATGCCATGCTCTATTTCTGTCACACGGTGATCCAGGTTGGTCACCATCCCTATTAATCTGTCTATCCCTCTAGTGGCTTTCCTAAGCAAACGTGCATATGCTGCAGGGGTCAGCTCTTCCTCGCTCGCGGTCGAACTGGAGCTAGGTGTCTTGGCGGGTACATTCTTGGTCGGCTCAGTGCGCGACCATACATCATTTAAGCTTGTGTAGGACATGGATATGCCCTCAACAAGAGGTCTAATGGGGATACCTCCATGCATATAAAATTCAAATTCCTCCACAGGAAGGAAATAGCGACACAGTTGTGTTACCAGCATAGGGCATGGGTAATTGGCAGCCCTTTTGCCCGCACCGATTGAATAAAGTAATACCGTGCACATATCATAGCTGGGGTTCCTAGTCATCAAGGTGTGCACGATATGAAGGGATGGTGTGAAAAACGTAGTATTGTGCGAACTACCAAAAATGTTATTTTATGCCCAACGGCACACAGTGAGTACATTCGCAAAGAGAGTTCTAGCCTGGATGCCCTTACGTGGCTCCCTCGAATAGTCATTACCCATCAAGGGTAGGTAATCCTCGAATTGGAGGGGTTGGTCATGGGTAGGTAGTCTAGGAATTAAGGTGACTTCATGGATGAAGTCCCTATCGATTATGATTTCCCTATCCCCCCAAATTAGCCTAATGTATCCGTGTTGTGAGAGTCAACCTTCTTCCATGCACTCGTAAAATCAGGTGACGAGATCTGGAAGAGCGAAGGAGTTTGGATGGTTAAAAAGTAAGAAATTCCACCTTCGCCTTCTGATCTCTTCACCGAAATAGCTACCGTAGATCGTGTGTGCAAAGATTTGGGAAAAGTCCCTCTCAAATTGCAAAGTGGGTACCATCAGAGAAGTGCAGAATATTTCTAAAAAATTTAACAGAGAGAACCAGAGAATGCAAACCTCCTCTGAAGTTTTCAGAGGGAGAAGAAAATAGTCGGCGGCGGTTGCGCGGTCAGAAAGCAAGTTGTGCGACGGAAGCGCGGCGCTCTGGCGAGATCACCTTACTCTGAGTGCTGGGCGGCTAGGGTTTTCAGAGAGGAAGATTTTAGGGTTTGGTAAAATACAGAGATGGGCGGGTTCTATTTATAGGAGGAGTGTTTTAGTTATTTGCAAAAAGGTCCTCTTAAAAAGAGGAATTTATTTGTAAACAATTTTTTTTTATTAAAACTGAAAATTTACAAAAATACCAAAAAAAAATTTATTTTATTTTTATTTTTTATTTTTTATTTTTATATAATTACAAATGGTACATACCCCCAAACTTATTTGAAACAGTGTTTCCATTGTTTAAGCGGTGAAGTTCAGGATTAGGAGGGAAAAGAGAACAGTATCAATCTAAACAAAGCCTTACACAGGCCAAAAGTGAGCACCAACCATTCGAATATTCTATCTCTGTAGTGTGTTGGTTGGTGAAAGAATGCGGAGAGAAAAGAAATGGAGAATACGCGAGACCATATGGGAAGGAAGGTGAAATACGGTCTCAGTATATTAGGAGAAGAATGGCGGAAGAGGGAAAGAAGTGTAGTACGAACTTGAGGGTATAAATTGAGTGAATAAATTAGCACAAATTGTGATGACCGATGTGTAAAAAGCGATTGTGCTAATCTATCAACCTGTCGAGAAATGGGGTCAATTCCCTCAAGATTCGTGAGGAAACATGGGTACGTTGAACTTGGTAAACCAGACATTGAAAATGAAAGTGATACGGTTTCTTACAAGGTCGGAACGAGGATGGAGGGAAGTGATTGAGGAAGGGAATCGGGTAAAGATTCAGGAGGGTGTGCGCAGTCAATGAAAGGGATAGAATGAATTGGAAAATTCGACTCCTCAAGTAAAACTGCTTCATCCTCAATAATTTCCTCAATACTCTCCATGCAATTCTCATCAAAATCAAGACGCGTATGAAGTTCGGGAAAAATATTTAATGACTCGGGATGATGAATTGGATAGAAAAATTCAGTCAAATCTGTGGGTTCATCATCCAAAGTATTCCCAGCGTCGATATCCTCAATCAAGTGAAAATCAATTTTCCTAGACACCTCATCAAAAGCATGGATATTAATCAATTCAGATTCTAGAGTAGAGGTGTAGAGGTCGAAAGGATTGGTGATTGTTTCACTCGAAAGGGACCCATCACAATCAGGTAAATCAAACACTACAAAGTCGCACAACTCATTAATCGTTCTATCTTCAATTGGTGAATCATTTGGAACACTTGATAGACATTCAAAACCGGAGTTGTGGGATTCAATAGGGGATGAATAGGTTTGATTTGGAAGGGTGTACAACTCACTCTCACTACTCAAATTCTCAATCTGTCCAACCGCCTCATCATACAATGGAAATTTTGGAGCTAGTTGGAAACCAGCTACCGGATCACTAGGTTGTATGAGGGCGGCCATGGACGCATTCAAATCCATCATCTGTTAGCTTGACGCTACCATAAAATCTTTCAACGACTGTTCCAGACTAGACATGGGTTGTGACGGGGTTTCAGTAAAAGATTCAAAGTTGTTTGGATACGTGAAACTCCCAAATGGCTGTGAAGAAGCAATGTCTAGGGAAGGTGCAAAAGTCGGGTAGGACTGGTAGGAATTGAATGGTTGAACAAGAGTAGGATCAATATTTGGATAAGAAGGTGAATGGAATTGTTGATCCAAAGAATTCGCAGTAGTGAAAGGAGTGAAAGATCGGTTACGAGATTGTTCAATATGTTCAGCAATAGACATGGGTTTCGGAGTTACAACAGGACTCAAAAAAGGAGTATCAACGTAAGAAGGTGGTGAGGGTTGAAATGATTGATATAATGTGGATTGCGTAGTCCAACTGGTTGTCCTAGACGCGTCTATTCGATCTTTCAAAGAAATTTTGGGCATGGAGGGGTCGTTCGAAATTCGACCAAAACAAGAAGCGTGTCTGGTTGAGGATACCAAAGTTCGGCAAGAGTTTTGCGAGGTGGGGTACCCATGATGTGATGAGAGAAAGAAAAAGAATGTGAATTTTTTTTATATTTTATTTTTATGTTTTTTTTCAAAAAAAATTGTTTATTTTTGGAGTTTTGAAATTTTTGAAAGTGATTTTTTTAGAAAGAGTTTTGCAAAAATTTGTACGGAACTACGGCACAATCACAATTTAAGTATGCACAATCAAGCCTAGAGCTAGGGTCTTCTAAGTCAACTAGACTGCTCCTAACTGGTCCAAAGCGACAAGTTGTGAGATATCCCTCAAATCGCCTCTTCACCGCCAGTTGTGGCCAGGTAAGCACAAATGAAGAAAGGAGGGTTCCGCTTATGAATCACCGTGAGACGGGCCTTTTAAAGTTACCTTTCTCACTTGTCTAGCCTAGGCACCACAAAGTTAGGTTTAGATAAACGACTGAATGCCTACAACCTTCCTCTGTCCTAATGAGCACGACAGTCCTTAGTTGGCTGAGTCTAGATATTTTTTTTAATTAGCTCAAGGGTGATGCATATGCTTTTAATGATTTCTGGGGTCTTAGGAAGGGTAATGAAATCCCCACCCAATCTTGATTGGTGTTATAGCCCCTTAAAAGTCCGTATTAATTATGAAAAGCAGTTAACACATCAAAAACACTTGCAAAATTTTTTTATTTGGCAGCGCAAAGACTCCTACACAAAAACAATTTATTGGAGAGGGAGAAAGATTTTGCACAAAGAACCCTGCAGGAAAAAATTTCAGTGGATATCAGGGTAGGAGAGGGGACAAAAATACTTACAGAAAATTTTGGGGTGCTGACGTCAGCAATTGACCGCGGAACCGCGGTCAAACTCCTTCTTATGCCGCGTTTCCGCGGCAGTTTGGTTGGTTTGGATCTCCAAAATTTCCCGTTTACTGTTATGGTTCTCCTCTGTCTGTTCAGATCCTCTGTTTCTTAATTTGTTCACTGGGCTTGCTCCAGATCTGAATCAGTCCGTCTTCCTTTCCTGCACAATTCACACAAAACCCCTCAAAAAGAACAAGATGATTTTTTTTCAGTTTTTATATTTTCAATTTTTATAAATTTTTTTCAATTTCAATTATCCCGAAATTACAAAAAGAAAATAACTACCGTTTCCCTGGCAACGGTGCCATTTGATTGTTCGCTCTGTTTAGTGTGTGCTTTTAAAGTTTAAGAATATACCGCAATCAAGACGGTGTCGCTTGGTAGCTAGCCTGTTGAGTATGGGTCGGTCCACAGGGAAAAGGTGTACTTTCTTTAAGTCTTAATGAGTTAAGTCCTATTTGTGGTAGGTTTTGTTTTAAATCTAAGAATGAGATTAAATTGATTTAAAGTCTTGCTAGGATTAGGATTAGGTTAGTTTGGAAAAAGGATTCTATTCACTGCTTTCCTTGCCCTAGTTAAGAATATAGGTGTTAGGGTAATAGTCAACAAAGGGGATTAGCACGACTAAGAAGAAATGTAATTTTTTCCTTTTGGTCCTTGTCCGTCTTTTCTTAACTCTGAGCCCTAACCTCTATTTGAATCAACCACAACCGGTCTAACTAGGGAATCACCGCTATCTTGTAGGATAGGGTGCCGTAGTGAGCGGTATGTGGTTAATTTAAATAGAGTCCTAATTAAAATATTATATGGGCAAAAAAGGAGAGAGATTTCCTTCTCTCAAACCTTCCCTATCCTAACCCTAACAAGTGAGAAATTACTCACTCTTTAGGAAAGTTACGATAAAATTTATTTTTATAATTTTTATTTTAATGACCTAATTTGCTGATAATAAAAGACAGATAATAAAATTGCAGAAATTAAATTCAGAAAAGGAATGTGAGATAAAAATAAAAATACCTTACTTTATTGATGACCTCTTTAACGATTACAAGGAAATAAAATTTTTAATCTAGAAAATAAAACGAGGCATGCCTAATTAGGCTTTCGGCTTTCCTATTTATAGATACGAGAAATCCTAGGTTTTACATCTGATCCACATTTAAAATTACAAGACTACCCTAAGAAAGCCGGGTCAAAGCACCGACACCCACCGACACGTGCACTGCACGGCCGCGGTTCCGCGGCCGTATTGTGGGCTCTTGGACTCAGTTCTTCAGGGATGCTTCATGTTGCTTTTTCCTTCTGTTTTCTTCACTTGGTTTCTCAGAATCTTTCCTACTTTCTTCCAGGTTTCCAACAGTGCAGAATTATGTGGACTTTTACCGTGAGCTTCGCTTTGAAGTCTTGAATCTTGTGCTACCCTTGTGCCTTGTGCATTTGAACTGTCTACTGATTTTCATTTGTTCCATGAACTGGTAGGCGGCATCATACGGATTCATCTATTGTTGGTCGTAGTCTCACATTTGTAGCGTCTTTTCATGAATTTCCCTGTAATGATCTGAGAACCTGTAACCTGCAACTATTTAGCAGACATGGATCAAAAATACCTACTTATATGCAATGTGATTAAGAATGGGTGATATAAAAATGCAAAATTCTGATATGAACACCCATCTCTTAAGTATGTTAAGATTTGGATTGTCCGGCCTATGTCTAAAAGCAAAATCCGGACAAGCTCGAGGCAAGGTCGGTTCTGTGGAAGTTTGTTGGATATCCCAAGCATTCGCAAGGGAATATCTCCTACCACACTGAGGAGCAAAAAGGTGTTTTGTTTCTCAGCATGCCACCTTTTGAGAAAAGAATTTCTTTTGAAGAAATTAGTGGTTATGAGGTAGAACTGGAAGAAGTTCCAGCTATACAAATTGCAGCTGATGATTTGGTAGAACCGAAGGATTCAATAGCTCCCAACGAACCTCAGCCTCTCCGTCGATCTAATAGGGTTCCTCACCCACCTGAAAGATACTTCGGTTTTCTATATGACAGTGGGAGCGTGACCCAACTAGTTTCGAGCAGGCCATCAGGAGTGGGGACTCTGTGAGGATGGCTGGATGCTAAGCGGTCTGAGATGGAATTCATATACACCAACAAAGTATGGATTTTGGTTGCTTTATCTGAAGGGTTAAATCCCCATCAGGAGTAAGTATATCTTGAGAAAATTACTTGGTGTACATGAAAAAGTTGAGACTTTCAAAGATAAGACTTGTTGCAAAATGTTCTCGTCATCCACCAGGTGTGGATTATGATGAAACCTTTTCTAGTCTCTATGCTTAAAATCCATCCGGATCCTACTTGCCATTGCTACATACTATGACTATGATATCTGGCGGTTGGGTGTCATGACAGCCTTTCTAAATAGTGATTTAGAAGTGAGCGTCTATAAGTATACAGCCAGAGGGTTTTGTAGATAGTGGGAGCAACGGAAACGTGTGCAAGTTGTTTTATGGGTTAAAGCAGGCATCGCGGAGTTGGAACATCTGTTTTGATGTGGTAGTCAAAGAGTTTGACTTCATCAAAATGGTAGATGGACCTTGTATATACAAAAAGGTAGTAGGGAGTATGGTGGTGATCCTCGTATTGTACGTGGATGACATACTCTTGATAGGAAAGGAGTTTCCTATGCTACGCTCAGTCAATCTCCTCTTATCACATGGATTCTCCATATAGGATCAAGGTGATACCTCCTAAATCCAGGGTTTTGGATCTCTAAGATAGATCTAAGTGGATGTTAGGATTCTCACTAGGTGTAGTGAGATGGTATCAAACGATCCTGGGGAGAATCACTGGATAGCTTCCAGGGTGGTAAGGTCGACTGAATGTCAGTCACAGGCATTGTCTTTACCCTCAGTGAAGGGATGGTATGTTGGAAGAGTTCCAAGCTAGATACCGTGACAAACTAGACGATAAAGGCTGGATACATTGTTACCAAAGATACTACCAAAGAGGAAGTCTGGATGTATATAGTTCATGAGATGAACTTCGTTCCTACCATTGTGTGACAATGGAGTTGTGGCTTTGGCCTAGGAACCCCCTTCCCATCAGTGATCCAGACATATTCTTAGACAGTATCACCTGATCATGGAGATGGTTGATCTCCAGGGAGATCGAGGATAGGAGAGTAGACACAGAGGACAACAGCGCGGATCCACTCACAAAGGCTTATTTCCCAGTAGAGACTTTTATGGGATGGTTGAGTATGAGATACTTCAACCACTGCTGATTGTTGGGTATGAGATACTACAACAGATGGCCCTAGTGCAAGTGGGATATTGTTAGTTATATGTATGCCCTAGAGGCCATTACTGTGCATACAATATATATTGTAGTGGATGCTTGGACATATATAGGGAAGACTTTCTTGCTTGACATGATAGTATGCTGTCTGGTTGCTCTTTATCTTAACATGTACACTTATTGTCTCTATGTTACATGTTGATAAAGCCCTTAGGATGAGTACTTGACTATCAGGACTATGATGTAGATCATACTAGTGGGGACAGTGTAGTCGCTAAGTACACCCTTCAAATGTTTCTAGTCGTAGGTGTATCGAGACAGGGCATCGATATACCAGAGTAGACTAGCGTATAGCTTCTCGACCCATACAGATGGGCGATGGATGATCCCATATCCATTGGTGCTTGACATCAGAGACACTATACGGGTGCTCAGTGGAGACTGGGTATACTGGACAGACTCGCCGAGAACTCCCAGATGGTATTATACCTCACGTCAGATGGCAGTTCTCTGGTGACACTGGTACAGGTTAGTCTGTATACCCGAGATCGTCATAGAATCTTGTGTGATTCCCACCGTACTTTGATTTCCACCTTACCACATTCAAGAGAACGTGCAAAACAGTGGCTTTTGGGTACAGTCCCGAGTCACATGGAGGCAATGAGCGATAGGAGGGGTTTTGTCTCTCCCGGTATAGAGAGTTAATGTTGCGCTGTACTCGATTGGCTATAACAGAAAGTCCTTGGACAAGGCTGCTTCAGAGATATACTGGTAAGTGTTATCAATAGTTTCTCGACCCGTTATGAGCCTCATATCGACACGACTTATCGAGTTACTGGGGTCTGACGTTTACCACCCCTAGACGAGATACGCGACATATCAGACGAAGAGACCGGACTGTACGGTAGTGTTACTGATTGGATTCGTAGGAGTATGAGCAGGCTTGCTTGTTGATCTTCTGATCGCTCAATACCCGGGTGGCCGTTACATTTAGCAGACCGCTTGCGGCTTGTGGATGTTTGATATGATCATCGCCTACTGCCGGCGTATCGACGAGTCTTTAGAGTCCTACACAGGGGTTTCCAGGCTCAAGCGAAACGGAGTAGGAGCACATATGTGATATGTGCAGGACCGAGATTAATGCGATATGTGATACCGCACTTTATTCTCGCAATGAGTGACATGAAAGGTTATATGTGATATAGCCGGGTTATCGGATCAAGTGTTGATTCGATAAGATGTTACATTATGATATTAGTTGGTTATATGTGATATAGCCGGATTATTAAATCAAGTGTTGATTTAATAATTTAATGTAAAATTATATATTTGATATATTACATTACATTAACTAGTATTAGCTCACTTATGATTTCTTTTCTCATATTGGGTACATTGATGTATATGTGATATATGTTAAATGTATCAAGTTAGGTTACAAATGCAACTAGGGTTAATGAGGGTTAAACCATGCTAGGGTAAAGGTTAGGGTTTAAATTTATCATTAAGTAGTTCAAAATTGAGGAATTAGTCATGGTTGATATTTGTTGAAAGCTTGTAGAAGCTTCAAGGCATCTTTGACTTTGTTTTCTCTCTTTGTCTTGCTTAAGATATTTTTGACCTAACCTTTAACCATAGCACATGGTTAACTCTCTACAAGGGTTAAGCATGACATACTTAACCCTTGGTTGCATTATTAACCTCACTAATAATTCATTTGATGAGTTAGCTTTTCTTCTTCTTCTTCATCCTCAAAGCTTTTTAGCTTCAATGGAGTTGTGAGAAAATGAGTGAGAAAATGATTTCTAATGTGAGCAAACTTTCTACTTCATCATCTTCTACTACTTGCCATTTAGTATAGGGTGACACTCTTCACAAAGTTCTTGACCCAGTGAAGAAATAGTTTGGGTTAGTGTCTCCCCGACGTAGATCTTCTTCGGTCTCGAAGTCTTCGAAGCAAGCATGTTCGTTTCTTCATCGGAGCCTCTCTAGAGTCTGGAGTTCATGATCGCAGCGAAGGGGACTACTACACGGAGCTATTGAAGTGAATGACCGGTCTACAAAGGTCGTATTCCTTGCTCACTTCTTATTACAAAGTAGTTTGCTTTAGTATTCCGTATATTTCTAGTTAACGATTCATGTTAGGGTTAGCTAAAACGGTAAATTTTTAATTTGGCATGGACGATACGTCCCGAAACCTTGATGCCGTCTTAGGTAACCCTGCATTGACATCCGGTGATATTGCCAGTTTATGCATGGCTATTTTTAGATCTAGTCCCGGTATCTCGGAATAGTTCCATGCGAAGCAGTCTTTATACTGCATAAGCACATCTTTTAATGTAGCCATTTGCTCCTCAGTCAATAGCTCACTGACGAACGTTAGCCTTGGCTCGTTTGCCGTCCCCAAGTCGATTTTTCTCAGATTGTCTGCTGTGGTGTGTATCCCATCTTCCAGCTCTTTTGGCGCCGGTGGAAATTCTGAGATCACCTCGTTCCCATCTTCTTTTGTGAAGCACTGGGAGAGGTCGTCCATATTCTCGTGCTCTCTCTCCTTTGAAAATGTTATCATATGGCAGGTACGAGCTCGTTTCCAAGCTCGATGCCGATCTAGACTTTCGCTCGCAGTGTAGGTTGCTCTCGGCTCATGCTTTCGTGGCGGGGCTACCCTCCAACTGTCGGATAGAGCAAACCTGCCTTGCTGATACTGATCTTCAACCCAATTTTTGAAGGTGAAGCAGTCTTCAAGAGGATGTCCCACTACTCAGTGGTAGGAGCAATAATCTGGGTGATGGAACTCATTTATCTATTCGGGGTATCGAAACTCCGGGAGCGTCATCATTTGATGCTTCATGACAAGGTTGAATATTTTTCTTGTCTTGTCTTGAGGGAAAAAGTACTCCCGACCCATCTTCTTTATAAAAGACGAGTTCCAGCTGACTTTTTCTCGCTCGTGTGGCTTCTTAGATTCGCTTCGCTGTTTTTGAACGTCAATCTCGTTCTTCACCTTGTTGTTGCCTCTACGTTGGGCTTTTTTCTTGCCATGAGAGCGCATAGCGGGCTGAGGGTGAAGGGCACCGTCGTCTTCTCCTTCCGTAGCTTGCTGAATGATACGCCGCGTCCTGGCTTTCTCATAAATGGCCATTTCGCGGCTATGGTCATCCCGAACCTTTTGACCCGCTTCTCTTATCATCTTTTCAATCTGTTCTTCGAATGACGGGCTTGGTATTCTCACGGCGGGATCTCGCTCTGGTTCGCATCAACGCTATCTAGAAATGCATTCGCTTCTCCACCGGAGTTATTTATGACATGGCAGCCATAGAACCGCTCCCTTTTCTTTGACCGAACGTATCCAAGGCCAGTCGTCTCCATTCTCCCGTTGGGTATCTTTCGTTGAGTCCCGGGAACATCCTAAATCTTGTTATAGAACTGGGCTTGTCGAGCAGTCTGTTTGAAGGGTACGCCTTGGCATCTTAATAGCCTTTTCAGTCCCTCTGCGTAGTATCTGGGCAGACGGATTGGTTGAAGTCTGTCAAGCGCAGGTTCGGCACCGTGCCATACTTCTTTCTTCACCTTGGTCTCCGTGGATTGATAGAATAGGATCGCCTTCTCACCCCTTTGTTTAGGAGGGACGTAGAAGTTCTGCAGATCTTGCACGCTGTACGTATCAAGTGCATCAAGTTTTTTGTAATGCCGCTGCGGAACCATGGTAATTTGTAAACTCTGGTCAGCTCCAGCAAAGGTCTGCATTGACGAGAGGACGGAGAACACTGTGTTGGCTTCGTCTTCAGAGTCACTGCCGAAGACCAAATAGGAGTAGAGGGTCCTGGCCTGTTGTCTTTGGGTTGTCCCGAGTAGACCATCTCTTCATCCTCCTCGGTATCGCTCCCAAATATCGGGATAGTGGCGATGGCTTTTTGTTTATTCTTCGATTTGCGACATCTTTCTATGTCTTCAAAGTCTGGTAAGAAGTACTTAGTGTCTTCATATTTGCGGACTTCATTTATGGAGAATGGGTTCAGCTCCCTTGTAACTGTGTATTCGAGGCCGTCTTTGAAGTACTTCATACACTGATGTTGTATAGAAGGGATGATGTTGTACTCATGTAACCAAAGCCTACCGAGCAAAGCGTTGTAGCAAGTCTTGGAATCAATAACATAGAACTTGATATCAGTGACGAGCAGCCCGAAGCGTAATGTCAATATTACAGACCCGAGCGTTTGTGATGATTGCGAGTCGAACCCGGAGATAGTAATTTTGTCCCGTGCCAGGTGTTGAACGTTCATGCAAATCTCCTTCAACACTCTCACGTTAAGAAGGTTGACAGAGGACCCGTTGTCAACAAGGATCTTCCCTATCTTGATATCGTGACAATACCCGGTTACATACAGCGGACGGTTGTGCTCGCACGTTCCGAGAAAGAGGTCTTCATCGCTAAAAGTGATATCAGCCGTGTGGACTTCTTCCAGCTCGTCCTTCATCTTTTCTTCCGCCAGGAATGCTTGAAACTAGTCGGGCTCTTGTAACGCCTTGATCAGGGAATTTCGTGCCTCTTTAGACAGGAGAAGGGCATCCAAAATACTCAATTGTGAGGGCATCTTCCTCAGATGTGCCAGGACATTTTAATCCACCTTGTTCTTCTTGGGCGGGTCCTTGGCTGTGAGCTCTTCGACGACTCTATCATTGAAAGCAATCTCCTTAGGGACTTTTTCCTTTCCTTTGTCTCTTTTGCCCGAACCTTTGTTTGAGAGTCCGAGATTCTTTTCAGGCAACGTACGGTTACGCGGCTGAATGTTCTCACAGTTCCTTATTTCTTCTTCTTTTCCAGAGGTGGATTCCTTGAAGAGAAGGCCGAGGGCCATTTCTTCGTCCGAATCGCTCCCGAAGGTAAGAACTTGAGACTTCCCTTTTATTGGGATGGCATCAACTATATGACAGTTACCGACTGTTCCTTTATGCTCATCTGTCGTGCTTCTCTGCTCCCGACGGGCTTTGCGCTTTATTCGCTTGAAGTGTTGTCGGTGGGCAACGTATCCCTGCCACCACTTCTTAAAGGCATTGCACTCTTCGGTAGGGTGTGTGACCCTCCGATGATATAAGCAGTACTTCGGATGTACATCAGATTCGTCGGGGCACGTACTCCTGGAAGTATTTTCTTTGAAAGGTTCCCACTGACAGAGCTTTGGCGAACTGCTTCCTTATCTTGATTCTGCTCTTGCTAGTGGTAAGGGCATTTCGATCCGGTTAAGGTACTTTATGGCTTCTCATTACCGGAGCTTTTTCAGCCTGACACCGACGCTTGGCCTTTTCATAAATGGCCGCTTCACGTTCTCGATCCTCTTTGCTCTTTTGAAGAGCTTCGTTCAACAGCTTGTCGATCAGGTCATCTGACGGTTCCATGGATTTTGGTTCTGGATCTGCCCCCAGTTTCTTTACGTCAGGAGCTTCTTTGCCACTTATTGACGAGTGAGAGATCATGTGGCAACTCGCCACATAATCCTCGGGTTCTTCTGAAGAATTGTCTCCTTCATTAATGCCACTATTTCCGTTCTCAAGAACGTGCTTGAAGAATTCTTCTAGTATGACTGGGGTCCATGCCTTTTGATTGTATTCCTCGAGTGCGTTGATGTATTTTTACAGACCCATACGATTGCCGTCGAGCTACACGGGCTTCTTGGCCTTTTTCTTTTCTTTGAAGACGTCGGAGGCTTGGCCTGGAGGTTTTGCCCGTTGTTACCAACTTTCGGCGTTGGGTGCGGTTTCAGCATTCCGTCAATAATCTCAGGCTCTATCAGGCTTTTCCACCTAATCGCCAGACATGCTTGCAGATCCTTCAGCATTCTTTTAGTTTTGGCCGAAAGGACAACTTCCTACGGAGCTTCCTCTACAAATGAGCATGATGCCCCTGGCGTATCCACCTTTTTAGGAGCGTGCTGCTGTGGCGGGTTTACTTTCCAGTTTTCGGACAGCGCGAACTTGCCCTGTTGGTACTGGTCTTCGACCCAATTTTTGAATACGTGGCAATCTTCGATTGGGTGGCCCACTATTCGGTGGTAGGGGCAGTAATTGGGATTGATGACATCGCCCGGTTGCAGTAGGCGTTTCGGATCTGGCAGAGTGATGAGCCTATTGCGCACCGCCAGTTTGAATAGTCTCCTCGTTTTATCCCGGGGGAACGAGTAAAGACGTCTCAACTTTTCTTCGAGGGATCTTGGTTTTGGTGTTTTGGCGAGCTACCGGTTTCGGGTCACTCGGTTGTTGTTGAGCATTGGCGACGAAGGTCGCTTTCCCTTTGCCCTTTTCATTCCGAAGATTTGTCTTTGAAGAGGATGACCTATGGCCCATCTGGTCCATTTGGGCCAGTTTTTCAATCAAGGCCTGGAAGGTGGTCGGCTTGAAAAACATCATAAACTGGGATATAGTTGCCTGAGGATCAAGGGTTTCCACGAACATGCCTACAGCAGGAGCTTCTTCTATGCGCTGTTCACACTTTGACCATTGGTTATGCCACCGAATTGCATATTGAACCCAGGTCTCTCCCGGTTTCACTCTGGCATTGATTAACGCCGTGATAGGGGTACGCTCGCTTGCGCTCGCAAACCGCTGTATGAATAATAATTCCATCTCCGTGAATGTTTTGATAGAATTATTTAGGAGCTCAGAGTACCATTCAAATGTTGTCTCCACCAAGCTGCCGACGAACTGGCGAAGCAACAGTTTGCTGTCGCCTCCGGTATTACCACACAAAGCTCTAAATTGTGCAACATGTTGGTGTGGATTACCCGTCCCCTTATACACATGGAATTTGGGGATCGTATATCCTGGCGGATACTTAATTTGATCGTACCAGCCTGGATAAGGTCGCTCAGTCCTGACGACTTGACCAGCCGCTTCACTTGCCTGATGAGCTATTATTTGTTGAGCTATATAGTCGTTAAGGGCAGCTTTGGAGATCGTCTCTTCTCTGGCTGCTGATAGAGCCGGAAGAGGGTTTGACGTCTCCCCTATTTCGTCTTCAACGATTATTGGAGGGTCTTTGGCTGGAGGGTCCGGGTGGATCATCATCCCGACCATATCTTGGAACAGGAGCGCCATCTGCTTCATGTTAGCGGCTTGCTCTGCGACTTCTTTATCCTTTCTTTCTAGTACCCTCCGCAAGAACTCCGTATCGGTCTCTTGATCCTGGCGCTGCTCAGACGATGCTTCCGGGCTTTCTTTCTGCCCAGTGAATGCGGCCATCCTTGTCAACATCTCCTGGATCTTTTGTTGTTGCTCCTGAGCTTTTGTCACAGACTGTGTAAGTGGTCGATGACCCGCGGAAGTACAACTTTCCTCTTTGCTAGAAGCCATGTACACCGTGTGCACTACCATGCCCCCAGACTTGGGGCGTTTAGGTGGTCCACTGCCTTTGATATTTGCTGCAGGCATGGGGATCTTCTCCGGCCTTCTCCTCTTGTGGGAGGTCGAGGTTGAGGGGACCGTTGCAGCAGGCACCCACGCAGATATTACCTTCCGTTGTACGACGGAGGTATGGTCTTCCTCTTGCCGAGCCTTCGTCTTCTTCAGCTGGCGAGAGTAATCTTTGTCAATTACAGAGCCTTGGACTTACCGCCAAACTCTATGGATCTTAAAGGACAACTGCTGAGAAGGCTGCTCCGGCTTCACCTGTGTCATGCTTTCAGCAGTCGGAGGAGACTTCTTCAATATAGCAATTGGAGAGTTTTTGTGCACTCTCCTGAGCAGCTCGAAGCTGTTCCCAGTTGGAGAAGCAGCGTCAATTTCCACCATTGGAGCTGGTGGGGTAAGTCCAGAGGGGGAACTGCCCCCAGCTTTCCTCACTCGGCGCCAGTGGCGACGTCGAGCATGTCTTACGGATGGGATCACCTCAGTTGTAGAAGCGACCTCGTTATGCCCCTTGCTATTATGAGAGGCCGTTGTTGGTGTCAGCCTGTCGAAAACTGATGTCCGTTGAGAGGGAACGTCTAACCTGTCGAAGATTAACTTTTTAGTGAGGGAAGCACTTATAACGACCTCACTCGCAGCAGGAGTTGGAACGACCAGTCTTGCGAAAACCGATCCTCTAGCAGGAGAAGCCCCTTTGACGGCTTCGTCTGTCGGAACAGGAATGGCTATCCACTTCGGGATAACCCCTTCAGGTATGGCGAGCCTCTTTGCGGGCCCACTTGAGCTTAGGCTCGGCCTGTTAAAAACTGAGGCATTGGAATTAGACGACCCGTTGAGAGGAGAGGGACCGCGATGGTTGCAAGCCAATCGAAGACCGACTTCTTCGGAGCCTCATGTGATGTCACTGAAGCATTGACGCTCATAAGCGAGAGCATGGTCCCGAAGAACAATCCGGTGGTGGCCTGAGTCACCTGTTCCACCGGCATTGCAAAGATGGAGGCCGCTTGGGGCCCATAGGTCACTCCTCCGGTAGGGACAGAGTGGGAGTTGCTGTTGCAGTTAGTGCGGCTGGAAGGCATCGATGTTATCTTCTTTTCTGCATGGGGTAAGACACCAAATCTTAGTACCTCAAATCCAAGGATAACCATATTAAACCGTGATTCGTTCGCGAACACGACACACGAAGTGTGGAGTGGAAAGAGAAACAGGTCGTACCGGGCGTGCCAGAATCTGTCCACCGTCGAAAACGGAGACAGATCTATGTAGGATCGTCTTACCTGAATTTAGGGGCAGATGCTATTTGGGTTTATCCGTCCCCCTCTCCGAAGATTCCAAGTTGATTTATGGCACCGTGTATCGGAGGTTTAGACGGATGCGGCCATTGTAGCGGACTTTGTCAGATTCCCCCTCATTGTGAGGGGTTTTTGATTGTGGGGACGCTCTTCCCTGCAGACGCAAGTCCCTACAGTTAATTACGTTACCGCGTAGCGATAACCACTTTCTCCTGCTCCAGATGTTCACTTCGTGTCGTGTGTGTTTGTTTTATTTTTGGTTGCCCGTGGATTGTATACGGAGACTAATTTGTGTTGTCGCCCGTAGGGCGTGGATTAGTCCAAATCCGTATTTTCTTAGATTTGGGTTTGGTTTGATTTAAGGATCGTCAATCTCGTTTGGGATTAAGATCAACTTAAATGTTTGTCGAGGATACGTTAGACTAATTTTAGACTAAGATCTACTCAGCAAGATTTTTGGGATCATTCAGACCCAACAAAAAAGAATTTAGGCTCTATTGCTTTAGTTTAAGTACGTTACAGTCCATAGATCACCATTTTTTGTATGAGGGTTTAGTTTAAGGACGTTGCGGTCCACATCCAGTTTAAGGACCTTACGGTCCATAGCTAGTTTAAGGACATTGCGGTCCATTGCTAGTTTAAGGACATTGCGATCCTTTGTGATATGCTCATGGGTTTAGAAATGCACCCAAGAGCTGTTGGCTGTCGGGACCCTCCACCTCTCTGATGACATTGAAGAATTACAACAACATGTATCAGAGGTATGGAGAGATGTACCCTTGAACCAAATTCCAGATTGAAGGGAAAGATCATTGTGGAACGAATACCATTTTAGACACCATCTGTTAGGAGATCATTAGTCATCTTTGGAACTAAGATCGATTTGGGGAGACCTGACTATAGTAGAGCTCGGTTGATTGATGATCAAAGGGGTTTTGGCCATGGGAGACTTGAATAATTTGGGATAAGGTTGGCCTCTCATAGTGTTAAACACTAATATCTGCTCAGCGCTCACGTGCTTCCACGTGAGCTCTAAAGTGGTGATAAACACTGAAATTTGGAGCACTCATGTGTGGTACGTGGGGCGCCTGAGAATTGGGCACCGATTCTTTGGGTTTATTCCATTTTTCTTTTATAAGTGGTGAGCACTATTGGGGGTCACGTGGGATCACGTGAGGCGCCCCAAAATGGAAGCTGTCTTTGGATTTATTCCCCTTTTTCCTTTTGAAAATGCTAAGCACTATTAGGGGTCACGTGGGATCACGGGAGGCGCCCCAAAATGGGAGCTGTCTTTAGATTTATTCCCCTTTTCCTTTTGAAAGTGCTAAGCACTATTAGGGGGTCACGTGGGATCACATGAGGCGCTCTAAAATGGGAACTGTCTTTGGATTTATTCCCCTTTTCCTTTTGAAAGTGCTAAGCACTATTAGGGGGTCGCATGGGATCACGTGAGGCGCCCCAAAATGGGAACTGTCTTTAATTTATTCTCTTTTTCTTTTATAAGTGCTAAGCACTTGTTTTAAGGGGACACATGGGAACACGTGAGTCGATCTCAGTTGCTTTTTTTATGCAAGGTTAAACCCTAGTTTTATCAGAGGAATTAAATTCCTATATCTTTTGGAAGAATTAAATTCTTCAAACTTAGTTCTTTCCTCTAAGTTTTGGGACTGCATGACAGAATCTCCCCGATGAGAATTAAATTCTCAACTTGTGGGGAGATCTGCTTCTGCAGACCTCAACCAAAGGAAGAACTAAGTTCTTTTTTGGAAGAGTTAAACTCTTGTAATGGCGAAGAAAAATTATCTCTAGGTCTTTTTTTCTTACCTAGGGTTTCTTTTCTTAAAAGAGAACTCCTCCTCTTCTTCTTTTTTTCCTCAAATCTTATGGGGGGTCTCCTCCTTTTCTGACTTAAAGTCTCGGGTCCTTTATATAGTAGAGGCAGATTTGTTGATTTAGTTAATGAAATCTCTCGTTGAGAGATTTTAATTGATTTGGGGATTTTATCCACCGTTGGATCTTTGATCCAAAAACATCTGTTTTACAGAAGATATTTTTCTTGTTTTTAACAAGACTGGGAAAATATTTTCCTATACAGAGCTTATTCTGTAGCTTGGTGATTTTTAATCACCATTGGATCTTTAATCCAACGGTGCTCTATTTTACAGAGCGTAATCTTTCTTGTTTAGAAAGATTGGGGAAATATTTTCCCATATAGAGCTGATTCTGTAGCTTGGTGATTTTTAATCACCATTGGATTTTTAATCCAACGGTGCTCTATTTTACAGAGCGTAATCTTTCTTGTTTAGAAAGATTTAAGGAAATATTTCCCAAATAGGGTTTTGATCCCTATTATTTAGAATTTAATTCTATCAGCTTGGAAAGTGATTAAGAACCCTCATGTGTAGCACGTGACCCCCATAGCATTAAACTGGTTTGCTTATATGCAGCAGTCCCAGAGAAAAGCATCACGTGTTGGCACGTGAGCTGATATTCAGGAATGTCATGTATGGCACGTGACCCCCACGAAGTTAAGCCCAATCAAAGAGCATCACGTGCTGACACGTGAGCTTCTCTGGCCCGTTATTTGTTTTAGGAAGGCTCCTATATACTTTGTATATAGATACTCACGTGTTTGCACGTGAGGCTCAATTTTAGCCTAATTTTTAAGCGCAATGCTTATAATCTTTGCTCCAAGACGTATCACGTGTGGGCATGTGATGCTCCATTTGGGGAATTTTCCCCATCACTTTTTATTTATCGTTTATTTTTTTATAAGGGAACACTCACTTAAGAATTTCTTTTCTCATTATACATTTAATATATATGTGATATATGTTAATGTATTTATTTTGTGTCATGCTAGATGATACATTGGATTTGGGTGTATCAGACTCATACCATACTTAAGATAATGTAGGGTTTTAATTATTAAGGGAAAATTAAAATTAGGTGGTAATTAGTCATGGCTTGAAGCTTGGAGAAGCTTATAGAAACCATTGACTTAGTCCACTAATTTTGTTTTGCTCTAGATATTTATTAACCTAACCATTATTTTTAGCCATGGTTTAGTCTCTACATGAGTTATATATGATATTTTCTCACCCATGGTTCATACAAGATCCTTCCTGATTTTCTTCTTCATCTCCTCCATTGCTCTCTAGCTTTGAGTGAGGAGAAAAAGAAAGAGAGAAAAATAATTCTAAAGTGAGCAAAATTCCTACTTCACCAATCTATACCAAACTAGCCATTTAGTATTGGTTGTTTCTTCACCAATTCCTCAATTAATGAAGAGGTAGTTTAAGTTAGAGATTCTTCGACGTAGATCATCTTCGGCCTTGAAGATCCTTGAGCAAGCTCGTTCCTTTCACCTAGTGGAGCCAATAGAGAGTCCGGGACACCACTACTTGGAGCAAAAGGGACTACTACATGGAGCTTTAGAAGTGAAAGACCGGTCTACAAAGGTTGTATTCCAATTTCACTTTGTGTAAAGTAGTTTACATGTGTTTTAAACCCTAATCCTCTAGTTAGATCCTTGGTTATGGGTTGCTTAGCACTCTAGGTTTTTTAAAATTGCATGCTTGATACCTTAGAAAACGTAGTGAGGGTGCTAAGGAACCCAACATAAATCACGTCCCAATATAGGCTCACATCAATAGAAATAAAACTATGGAAATAAGTAAACTAAGTGTCACAAAAATACATCTAGCTCCTCATTGCTCGGCTTGCTTGCTAAAATACTCTTGATCTGCCTGCGATAGTGACAGAGGAACTGGGCCATACAAAACCTAGACGTCAGTGCGTCATAAATACAGCAATAATAGTAATAACCAGGATATGATGCTATGATTAAACATGCATGTAAATAATAACACAGGTATAAAACAGTGAGTTGTATGTATATGATGTGTATCCTAAAGTCTGTGCTTCTAGGTTATCTATTCTACAAGTCTTTGAAATCAATTAATGTAATTCTCATCGTAACTCAACAGTGTATATCCCGTTCAAACCCCCATGGGACCACGGCACAATATATCCTTGTAGGGTGGTTTTCGTCACCCCATTAAGATGGGAATGCGAGTGCTTGTCAGGCGTATACAGATTCCCCCTGCCTAGGGTAGGCCAGGGTTTATTGATTATGGGGATCCGAATTTCCGGCAGCTGCCGTTAATTACCTCTCGCCTTTGAAGCGAAGGAACCTCCAATTGACAGGTCAAAATAGTCATGCAAACTCAATGTGCGGTGTGCGTATGTATGTGTCTTAAGGGGTTTTGGGTATATCAGGAGACTCACAGAGTTTACGGGGGTCCCGCTATCCGGATAGTGGGCTGGGGATGAAGGGGGCTAGCAGCGCCCTATTAGAATTTTTTTCTAGCGGGAGACGTGTTTTGAATGTGGAGTATATAAAAAATGGTAGGTAACGTCCTAAGGACGTGTAGGCGCTGGGCGCCAGCGTCTCACGTGTCCGGCACGTGGGCGTTGGGCGCTAGGTGCTGGGCGCCATCACCTCACTCGCCTGGCACGTGGGCGCGGGACGCCAGCTGAAAGAAGAGGCTTAGCCCCGGATTGAGGAGTTGAACCCTCGAAAATGATTTTTATCTATGGAGTTAAACTCTAAGAGATTTTGAGTTAAACTCCCAAAATGATTTTTTATTCATAAAGTTAAGCTCCAAAAGATTTTGAATGGAGTTAAACTCCTAAAAGGGTTTTATTTGTGGAGTTAAACTCCAAAAGATCTTGACAAATGGAGTTGAACTCTCAGAAATCTTTGGAGATGATCAAAGGGGACCCCTTTTTCTCCCCTTTAACCCTGGATCTTCTTCTGAGCCCTGGATCTTTCCGAAGTGGAGTTTTTAGAGACGGGTCTCCTTCCTCCTCCTCTTTGTTGGCTGGATCTTGGAAAAAATGGGGTGAGACTTAAAAATCTTCCCTTTTGGGGATTTGATGGAAGATCCGAGTTCCTCTTCAAGGGTTTTATGGTGAAAAACTTTCTTTTTGGAAAGAGAAGAGTTAAACTTTTGATTTAACTCAAAAAATGAAGAAGGTTTAGAACCTTGAGGAAGGAGAAGGAGACACAGAAACCCTAACTTTTGAGGGGAATGAATTATTATTTGTTTATTTTATCATCATGTTGTCTTATATAGGCTTACAAATTTACACATAGCCCATTGGGCTTTACAAAACGTCATTTTGCCCATCCCATGCCTCATGTGCTCATTTCTTTTGCACATGAGCCATGGGCTTTACAAAAAATTGGCGTTATGCCCATTTTTCTTACATTTATTCATCAAAATTACATCAAAATTATTTATTACATAATTTTCATTTTGGCATGGGAGAGGCCGGCAGCGGGGCTCGACTTGGGTATTGGCCCACTTGACCTAGGCTTGGGCCCGCTTACTTGGGGTTGACTTCGACTTCGACTTGGTCAACCGGGGTGTAATTTTTTACCTCAATAATCATGTTCATTCCCCACGAGACCACGGTATAATAAACAATGATTATTCCATTCAGGCCCAGAATCACGGCAAATAATAATAATAATATTCTCTTGAGTTACGTTTCGGTTACATTCTTGATTTCCCCTTTTCCCCCAGGTTTTAAGTGTTCAAGTCGGGTATTGATGATATAAACTAATGCCAACACAGGATCAAGCAGGTACATGTCTTGTCTATGTAGACAACAAGTCACGTCCGTCAGGACAACAAGTCAGAATTGTCGGCATTAGCAATAAGATCCAAGTAACAAGTCTGGTAGTGTGTCGTGAACATGTCATGTAATGTATATTAACCAAAATAGATACCAATGTAAAACTGTGATCAATATCGAAATTTGGTAAACACAACTAATGCCAGGATGCATATGTATTATCTGGAATAACCGTTATACGTCCATTACCATGTATACTGCAAACTAGATAACATATTGAACTAATAGACTATTATAATAATATCGTGATGTTCCGGTATGCAACTGGATAGCCCATTATCAGTACGGATACAGACGGATACTATAAAAATGCAAATTGCTACTACTTGCTGAATATTAAAACGTATACTATCATTAATTATGTGAATGTAAATAAAGTAGCATGTTGTAAGTTTAAAACTTGCCTGATCGGATCTCACATCGAGATACGGATTTCACATTCCGACGTCGAAATAAAGTCATGGCGCAAAACTTATGCATGCAGGACTGGACCTGGCTGAGCAGCTGCGTGACATGGTGACTGGGCTAGATGACGATGGTGACTGGGTCGTCCTGATCGTCGGCGGCGTGCACAACTCCGGAAAGACGGTCGGGAAAGAGAAAAGAAAAGAACAGAAGAAGAGGAGGAGGAGGTTGTTGTTGCCGGGTTATGGGGTTGGCGAGGACAGAGGAGAGATGGTGGCGACGAAGTGACGACAATGAGACGAAATCGTTGGCGGAGAGGTCGTCTGGACGAGGGGGCCATGAGGTTTGAATGGTGATCGGGGAGGGAGCAAGGGGTGTAAGGTTCCTAGGCACTCTTATGAAGGTTCATAAGGCATCAAACATGCCCGGATAAAAATTTAGACGTGCCGAACAACCCAAAACCGGGATCTTTGCTAGATTATTAGGGTTTAACATGCAAGATGATAACTTTTATCTAAGTGTGAGGGATTACAACCTTTGTAGTCCGCTCCTTCGCTTCACAAGCTCCGAGTAGAAGTCCCTTTGCCGCGATCCACGATCTCCCGGACTCATGAGAGGCTCCACGACTCGAACGATCCATGCTAGCTTGAAGTGTTCCAAATCTCCGATGATCTACGTCGAAGTTGCAAAGACTCAAGCTTTCTCACTCTAAAGAGATGAACACACTAATCTCATGGGCTAGATGAGATGAGGATGAGAGAGTAGTATTTTTTCTTTCTTTTTAATTCATTTTCTCATATTTATTCATCACATAAAGATTTTCTAGTAAGCTTTTTCAAGAGAGAAGAAGATGATAATGGAAATAATAAAAAGATTAATCCTTTTGTGATGAATAGAAAGAAATGTATATGATTGATATATAAACCATGGTCAAGGATGAGTGGCTAAGATTGTGTAGAGAATAAACTAGAGTTAGGGTTTGGTTGGGTTAAAAATGTGTCATCCAAAAATATCTTAACAATGACAAAAGAAAATGCTTCTAGAAGGTGCATGAAGCATCTAACCCTAACCAAACCCTAACCTCAATTAATCATCCTTAAACATGTTTAACAATTAATCATATCATGTCACAATAATATATATCACATATATATTATATATTTGCAACAAAAGAAAATAATACAATTAACATATATCGCATATATATCAATGTATCATCCAGTGAGAAAATGAAATAATAAAGCGAGCCAATATTAGATAATGTAATACAATATATCATATATATATTATTATACATTAAATCATCGAATCAACACTTGATTCGATGATCCGGCCATATCGAATATTACCGACTAATATATCATGTACCGATTCATCGAATCAACACTTGATCCGATGTCCCGGTTCATATCTAAATATCGCGAGAATATAATACGGTATCTCATATCGCATTATTCTCGGTCCTGCATATATCACATATGTGCCTCTACTCCGTTTCGCCTGAGCCAAGAAACCTCTGTGTAGAACTCTAAAGAATCGTCAATACGCCGGTAGCAGGTGATGATCATATCAAACACCCACAAGCTGTAAGCGGTCAGCTAAACGTAACAGCCACCCAGGTATGAAGCGATCAGAAGATCAACAAGCTAGCCTGTGCGTTCTCCTGTGAATCCAATCAGTAACACTCCCGTACAGTCCGATCTGTTCGTCTGATATGTCGCATATCAAGTCTTGGGGTGGTATACGTCAGACCCCGGTAACCGATAAGTCGTGTCGATGTGTGGCTCATAACGGGTCGAGAAACTACTAGTAACACTTACCAGTAAATCTCTATATCAGCCCTGGCCAGGGACTTCCAGTTATAGCCAATCGAACACAGCACAACATTAACTCCCTATACCGGGAGAGACGAATCCCCTCCTATCGCTCATTGCCTCCATATGATTCGGGACTGTACCCAAAAGCCACCGTTTTGCACGCCCTCTTAGACGTGGTAAGGTGGAAATCAAAGCACAGTGGGAATCACACAAGACTTTATGACGATCTCGGGTCTACAGACTACCCTGTACCAGTGTCACCGGAGAACTGCCATCTGACGTGTGGTATATCACCATCTGGGAGTTCTCAGCGAGTCCGTCCAGTGTACCCAGTCTCCACTGAGCACCCGTACACCATCTCTGATGTCAAATACCGATGGATATGGGATCATCCATCACCCATCATATGGGTCAAGATGCGTATACGCTAGTCTACTCTGGTGTATCGATGCCCTGTCTCGATATACCCTCGACTAAGAACAGTTATAGGATGTACTCATCGACTACCGCGGCCCTACTAGTATGATCTCATCATAGTCCCAGTAGTCGAGTACAGATCCTAAGGGCTTTATCAACATGTGAGAGTAAAACAGTAAACCAATACAAGTTAACATGTTAAGATAAAGTGAAACCAAATAGCATACTATCATGACGAGCAAGAAAGTCATCTCTATATATATCCAAGCATCCATTATAATATACATCATATGTACAACAATGGCCTCTAGGGCATATACATAACTAACAATCTCCCACTTGCACTAAGGCCAGCTGCTGTAGTATCTCATACCTAGCATCCCGAATAATCTCTCAAACTGTATCTGGGGAATAGCCTTCGTGAATGGATCCGCAGTGTTGTCCTTCGTATCTACTCTCCTGACCTCGATCTCCCGGCGATCAACTATCTCCCTGATCAGGTGATACCGCCTCAGAATATGTCTGGACTTCTGATGGGACCTGGGTTCCTTGGCTAACGCCACAGCTCCATTGTTATCGCAATACAGAGGTATTGGATGCTCAATGGATGGAACCACACCAAGTTCACTAATGAACTTCTTGATCCAGACAGCCTCTTTGGCAGCATCGTTGGCAGCGATGTATTCAGCCTCCATCGTCGAGTCTGCAACGGTATCCTGTTTGGAACTTTTCCAACATACCGCCCCTCCATTGAGGGTAAAGACAAAACCCGAATGCGACTTAGAGTCGTCCTTATCACTTTGGAAGCTGGAATCGGTAAAGGACTCCACCTGGAGTTCTCCGTTACCATATACCAAGAACATCTCCTTAGTCCTTCGTAAGTACTTGAGAATGTTCTTCACAGCTGTCCAGTGACTCTCTCCAGGATCTGCTTGATACCGACTCACTACACTTAGTGAGTATGCTACATCGGGTCTGGTACATAGCATCGCATACATGATAGAGCCTACTGCCGAAGCATAGGGTATCCCTTGCATGTGAGCTCTCTCTAAATCAGTCTTGGGAGACATCTCTTTGGAGAGAGTGAGTCCAGAGATCGTGGGTTGGTTCCCACGCTTGGATTCTTCCATACTAAACCTCTTTAGTATGGTGTCAATGTACCTGGATTGAGACAATCCCAGTATCCGTTTAGATCTATCTCTATAGATCATGATTCCCAATACGCAGGAGGCATCACCTAGATCTTTCATTGAGAATCTCTGTGATAAGAAGAGCTTGACTGATTGCAGCTAGGAATATCATTTCCTATCAAGAGTATGTCATCCACGTACAATACGAGGAAGACAACCTTACCCTCTGCTACCTTCTTATAGATACAAGGTTCATCTTTATTTTTGATGAAGTCAAACTCTTTGACTACAACATCAAAACAGATGTTCCAACTCCGCGATGCTTGCTTTAACCCATAAATGGATTTAAGCATCTTGCACACCTTTCCGCTGCTCCCACTATCTACGAAGCCCTCTGGCTGAGTCATGTACACGCTCTCTTCTAAATCACCGTTTAGAAAGGCGGTCTTAACATCCATTTGCCAGATTTCGTAGTCATGGTATGCAGCAATGGCAAGTAAGATCCAGATGGACTTAAGCATAGCCACTGGAGAAAAGGTTTCGTCATAATCCACACCTGGTCGTTGACGAAAACCCTTTGCTACAAGTCTAGCTTTGAAAGTCTCAACTTTTCCATCTACACCAAATTTCTTTTTAAAAATCCACTTGCTCCCAATGGGTTTTACCCCTTCAGGAGCATTTTCCAAAATCCATACTTTATTGGTGTACATGGATTCCATCTCAGATCGCATTGCATCCAGCCATTTCACAGAGTCACCACTCGTGATGGCCTGCTCGAAACTAGTCGGTTCATCATCATCCATGATGCAGTCCTCGCTTCCACCATCAATGAGAAAACCGTAGTATCTCTCAGGTGAACGAGAAACCCTACTAGATCGGCGGAGAGGCTGGGGTTCGTCAGGTACTACTGAATCCTCTGGTTCCAATAAATTATCAGTTGTAGTCTGTGGTGCTGGAACCTCTTCCAGCTCTACCTCTTTGCCACTAATTTCTTTTGCGAGAAATTCTTTTTCTAAAAAGGTGGCATATTGAGAAACAAACACTTTTTGTTCCTCAGCGTGATAGAATATATACCCATAAGAATCTTTTGGATATCCTACAAACTTACATATACCTGATCTTGCCTCGAGTTTGTCCGGATTTTGCTTTTTAACATAGGCCGGACAACCCCATATCTTAACTCGTTTAAGAGATGGTCTCTTCCCATTCCATATCACATATGGAGTGGTAGGCACCGATTTAGTTGGAACTCTATTCAATAGATATGTGGCTGTTTCCAGCGCATAACCCCAAAAGGAGATAGGTAACTCAGCAGTGCTCATCATAGAGCGCACCATATCTAATAGGGTGCGATTCCTCCGCTCCGATACACCGTTGTGCTGTGGTGTATAAGGAGGAGTAAGCTGAGAGAGAATCCCATTCTCTTTTAGATAATCCCGAAACTCATTACTTAAGTATTCACCTCCTCGATCAGATCGAAGAATCTTAATACTTTTGCCCGTTTGATTCTCTACTTCGTGCTTATATTCTCTGAATTTCTCAAAAGCTTCAGACCTGTGTTTCATCAGGAACACATGTCCGAATCTAGAAAGATCGTCAGTGAATGTAATGAAGTAGGAAGAACCGTTCCTGGCATGCGTAGACATGGGACCGCATACATCACTATGTATTAGTCCTAAGAGTTCAGTAACTCTTTCTCCGTGTCCACTAAACGGAGCTTTGGTCATTTTTCCTTTGAGACATGAATGGCAAGTATCATAAGATGATAATTCGAACGGATTCAAATAACCATCCTTATGTAACTTAGCCAGTCGTGTCGCATTGATATGACCAAGTCTACAATGCCACAAGTAGGATTCGTTCATATCTGAACTTTTCCTCTTGTGTGTGTTTTGTATATTCAGGACTGTATTCTGATTTAGAATGAATATGCCATTATGTAACGAGCCTGATGCAATCAACTTTTGATCTAGGAATATGTTCATAACATTATCCTTTACTACAAAATTATATCCTTCTTTACTTAATAAAGAAACTGATATAATGTTGCACATCATGTTCGGTATATAATAGCACTCATTTAGAATCAGTGTATTACGACTTGGTAATACCAGGTGATATTCCCCAACTGCTTTGGCTGCAATATTTGCACCGTTCCCTACTTGAACGGAATGATCACCTTTTCCCAGTTCTCTACCTTTACGTAGCCCATGTAACTGTTTACATATGTGGGATCCTGATCCGGTATCTAATACCCAGGACGTAGGGTGAACTAAGAAACAGTTCTCAATAACTAACACACCCGAAGAAGATGCATCAACATGCATGTTCTTTTGGGCGGCGTGAGAATCCAGATATCCTCCTGTTTCCTGTTCAGTCTTATAACTCTTATAAGAAAGAACGGGTCCAACGTTCCCCTGCACAGTACAATAATCGGGTTCAGTCAATACATCCATATTATTATCTTGATTATGGCCTGACATGGTCGCTACCTGGAGAGAGAGAGAAGAAAAACACTTTAGCGTATGCTCTTGCAAGATTAGATTGGTTATTATCTTATCTAATCAGGATGTCTCCCACTGTTTTTATCAAATCTACCTTAAAACCCTAAAAGGTAAGATTAGCCGGGATTAATTACACCCTACAATTTCGTCAATCTTTCAGCCAGATCAGTGTCGGTACTTTGAGGGAGGTTCCCCGTGCTTTCGCACGGACCTAATTAAAGTAAACCTCGTTTTCCCAGAGGCGTAACCCCGTTAACACTTTTCTAGACACCTACTTGAATGACTAATTGTCCTGTGTAAAACTCTCCCAGGAGTAACACTTACTCGCAGTGGGTATCGGGATCCATCTATCTCATAGGAGGTATGCAATCTCATTGCAAATTTCAACGCTTAAAATTCCCGATAATATTTTTACCCCTAATGTCTTATGACCTTAACTATGGTCAACAAATCATAAGCACTAGTCAAGTTCTACCCGTCATTTCTTGATTAATTTAGACCCATCCACATGACCCTTAACTATGGTCAACAAAGTCATATGACTGTCCTAATTAATCACATCTTATGTTATATAGGAAAACATCACTTAGCTACCGTACACTGCGCCTTAACTATGGTCAACAAACGCAGCACGAATACTAAGTACTCTATTTTCCTAAAATGACGGAGGGTTACGCAGGTTTTTCAGAAAAACCCCGAGCGCAATGAACTTGATATCGTCGTAGAATCGAGTGTTTTTGAAAAGAAGTGTTTTTGAGGCTTTTCTTGTTTCGCTAAAAGGGTCACTCCCGGTGAAGGGATCGTCGGCCCTTTCCTCATCGAATAAGGTGCAGGATATATCATATATACCGCTGTGCAAAACAAAACATTAAAAGCATTCAAAAGACAAACCGCGTTTTGTAGCATCTGCCAGTTTTGCTAAAGGGGTCACTCCCGGTGAAGGGATCGTCGGCCCTTTCCCCATCGAATAAGGTGCAGGATATATCATATATATCACTGTGCAAAGCAAAACTGTAGCTACCCCTTTTTATAAAGTTTTGATTCTACAACATCTTTAGGTTTCTTTTTTTTGATTAATCTCATTAATAAAAATCCCATCAGCTTATGCTTCCTAACCATCACAGAAGAAACGAAAGCAGTAATATTTATATATCAGCATATATATATAGTATAAGCATTCGTCTCAGGCAGTAATATGATCTCATCACAGAACATTGCAGCAGAAGAACATATATGAAATATTGGATATACTAGGATGTCCGTATTTTCAATACGAGCCTGTATAAAACACGGATTCCACGGTCGCGACGAATAGCCAAACCCACATCCCAAGACCCCTACGAGAGCGGCAAGTAACACTGCCAATTCTAGGGTTAGGAGACCCGGTCTCGACTCCTCGAGATGGCCTCCCACTGGACCCTAGAACCCGGTTACTTGTGCTTCCCTCCTTGGGTCTACCTAATGCGGAAAAGTAAATAATATACACTGGTGACAGCAACCGCAACCTGGAAGTGCCCCAAATAAAAGAATATTACATTACAAATGAATTTTACATGAATGAAAATAAAAACCCTCATCTCACATAAAACCCCCGGCTATTCAGAACGCGACGATCCAATATAACATATCACAGCAACACATAATATCACATATCATCAACGTAAGTAAATATGCGCATCCCAATTGTCGTTGACATATAGCAACGAAACCGGCGATATCACATATTACACTTACGGTCACAGAAAAGAAAGTGTAAAACTACAATATTTGGAATTCACTATCAGTTTAGACATCATAAATCCGAAATATCACATACTCCGCATTTCATGCCCAACTCTATGAATTCCACATATTGTATCACATTCCAGATAAATAGACAGTATTAAACTTTTCGAACAGATAATCAAATACCCAAAATTTCCTAAAGTGCTCAACACTTGAGCGGAGTTCAAATAATCCCAGAATATGTCACAGTACCGGTGATCCAGTCGTAGAAGGGTTAAGCCAACGCCTCACATGTGGCACGCCGTACTGCCCTAAACCCGAAGGTTCAAAAGGCAGTTCAAGACGGTCACATAATCGAGTTAAGGTTTGTTGTCTTCTAGAGGGTCCACCGCTTAACTTGTACAATTTTTCCGAAAGATTTAAACCCGATAAAAATTCAACACTTGAAAGTTTTACGTGCCGGGAAAAAGTGGGTTAATGATATCCGTTCAACTAGTTTAACAGTTTCTAAATATCCGGAAAGAAATAAGAATTTAAAATTTCCGATCGAGTCTACTATTACAAAACAAACCCCAGAATATTCAACACTTGAAACAGAATAAAAATACCCATAAAATATATCTCACAGAATAATTAATTACTGTGAAAAAAAGATTCCCTGATCTGTTCATACCGCCGCGGTTCCGCGGCCCAAGCAAGCTAAGGCCGCGGTTCCGCGGCGCTTTGTACGGATCAGGGGATATTTTTTCCACCGTAATTCTTATATTTTCCTGTAGTATTTTTCAGGTATTTTTAATTCAGAAAAAACCCAAATTTTGAAAAATTTCCAGAGAGGGGTTAATTTGCGTCGGTTCGGGTTCGATCGGAGTTTTAACTTCATAAACACATCGCCTAATACTCTAGCTAGGCTCTGATACCACTGTAAGGTTCCTAGGCACTCTTGTGAAGGTTCATAAGGCATCAAACATGCCCGGATAAAAATTTAGACGTGCCGAACAACCCAAAGCCGGGATCTTTGCTAGATTATTAGGGTTTAACATGCAAGATGATAACTTTTATCTAAGTGTGAGGGATTACAACCTTTGTAGTCCGCTCCTTCGCTTCACAAGCTCCGAGTAGAAGTCCCTTTGCCGCGATCCACGATCTCCCGGACTCATGAGAGGCTCCACGACTCGAACGATCCATGCTAGCTTGAAGTGTTCCAAATCTCCGATGATCTACGTCGAAGTTGCAAAGACTCAAGCTTTCTCACTCTAAAGAGATGAACACACTAATCTCATGGGCTAGATGAGATGAGGATGAGAGAGTAGTATTTTTGCTTTCTTTTTAATTCATTTTCTCATATTTATTCATCACATAAAGATTTTCTAGTAAGCTTTTTCAAGAGAGAAGAAGATGATAATGGAAAAGATAAAAAGATTAATCCTTTTGTGATGAATAGAAAGAAATGTATATGATTGATATATAAACCATGGTCAAGGATGAGTGGCTAAGATTGTGTAGAGAATAAACTAGAGTTAGGGTTTGGTTGGGTTAAAAATGTGTCATCCAAAAATATCTTAACAATGACAAAAGAAAATGCTTCTAGAAGGTGCATGAAGCATCTAACCCTAACCAAACCCTAACCTCAATTAATCATCCTTAAACATGTTTAACAATTAATCATATCATGTCACAATAATATATATCACATATATATTATATATTTGCAACAAAAGAAAATAATACAATTAACATATATCGCATATATATCAATGTATCATCCAGTGAGAAAATGAAATAATAAAGCGAGCCAATATTAGATAATGTAATACAATATATCATATATATATTATTATACATTAAATCATCGAATCAACACTTGATTCGATGATCCGGCCATATCGAATATTACCGACTAATATATCATGTACCGATTCATCGAATCAACACTTGATCCGATGTCCCGGTTCATATCTAAATATCGCGAGAATATAATACGGTATCTCATATCGCATTATTCTCGGTCCTGCACATATCACATATGTGCCTCTACTCCGTTTCGCCTGAGCCAAGAAACCTCTGTGTAGGACTCTAAAGAATCGTCAATACGCCGGTAGCAGGTGATGATCATATCAAACACCCACAAGCTGCAAGCGGTCAGCTAAACGTAACAGCCACCCAGGTATTGAGCGATCAGAAGATCAACAAGCTAGCCTGTGCGTTCTCCTGTGAATCCAATCAGTAACACTCCCGTACAGTCCGGTCTGTTCGTCTGATATATCGCATATCAAGTCTAGGGGTGGTATACGTCAGACCCTAGTAACCGATAAGTCGTGTCGATGTGTGGCTCATAACGGGTCGAGAAACTACTAGTAACACTTACCAGTAAATCTCTATATCAGCCCTGGCCAGGGACTTCCAGTTATAGCCAATCGAACACAGCACAACATCAACTCCCTATACTGGGAGAGACGAATCCCCTCCTATCGCTCATTGCCTCCATGTGATTCGGGACTGTACCCAAAAGCCACCGCTTTGCACGCCCTCTTGGACGTGGTAAGGTGGAAATCAAAGCACAGTGGGAATCACACAAGACTTTATGACGATCTCGGGTCTACAGACTACCCTGTACCAGTGTCACCGGAGAACTGCCATCTGACGTGTGGTATATCACCATCTGGGAGTTCTCAGCAAGTCCGTCCAGTGTACCCAGTCTCTACTGAGCACCCGTACACCATCTCTGATGTCAAACACCGATGGATATGGGATCATCCATCACCCATCATATGGGTCAAGATGCGTATACGCCAGTCTACTCTGGTGTATCGATGTCCTGTCTCGATATACCCTCGACTAGGAACAGTTATAGGATGTACTCATCGACTACCGCGGCCCCACTAGTATGATCTCATCATAGTCCCAGTAGTCGAGTACAGATCCTAAGGGCTTTATCAACATGTGAGAGTAAAACAGTAAACCAATACAAGTCAACATGTTAAGATAAAGTGAAACCAAATAGCATACTATCATGACGAGTAAGAAAGTCATCTCTATATATATCCAAGCATCTATTATAATATACATTATATGTACAACAATGGCCTCTAGGGCATATACATAACTAACAAGGGGTCGGTGGTGGTGGTGTATGGGTATTCTGGGGTTGCTGAGGAGACAAGGAGGTGATGGAGGTGGTCGGTATTGGTTGGTTTCTGGCGACGAGGTCGGCGACGAGATGATGGAGGTGGTCGGTGTTGTGGTTGGGGGATTGGGTGTCGTCGGGAGAAGAGAAGAGGAGAGGAGGAGGTGATAGCGGCGAGGCAGGGGAGGCGAGGAGATGGGAACGGCGATGGTGAGAGGGCGGCGATGGGAGCGTGGGTTAGGGTTCGCGTTCGCGGCGGGGACGTGGTGAAGAAGAAAGGAAGAGAGAGGAGTGTGGGGACGGGATCTGAGAGAGAGATTTTATTATAAATAATATATTATGTATATATTTAACAGTTATATATATTACTTATATAGAATATTATATATATATATTTAACAGTTATATATATATTACTTATATTGAATATTATATATATATATGGGATTTTACAAATAATACCAGATTACTCTGAATATTACCCGTACCCCTTCAAAAATCTAGTTTTTCAATATGGAGAATATACGTAAAAATTTAAATATAATGCATTATTCTACAATTAAAAACATATACCCTCAAATACGGATCTACGTAAATATACGTAGCGATCAAATACCAGTCTGTTTAACAATTAGGATATGAACATGATATATGAGCGTAATCACATAATATAGGGTACTATGACATGCAATGCTAGATAAGGAAATATATTATTTGATTTTATTTTGTATTTTAAAAAGATATTTAGAGTCTAAATTATATTATATACGTATATAAAATCTAGATTTGCATGAATAATCTGTACTAACAAATATTTGATGTAATCACGAATCATGTTGGGTTTCAACCATACGGGTCGGGTCGGATAATAACCACAACTACCAATTGCACTATCCGCAACCCAAAAGTAACAATAGGAAAGAAATTTACCGTAAGATTTGAAATATCCCAAATATATAGTATAAATGCACTAGGATGTTACAGTTTGGAAGCTCTTTTAGAGGTTTCAATGGATACATGGGGCATACTTTAGATAATGATGCTTATATTAATACTATTAAACGTAATTTAAATGAAGTGTTTGATTTATATGTTGCACGATATTGTACTAGTAGAAATACCAGAGTACCGGCCGCAACCAGTTCACATGTTTCGACTCCAGCTTTTGCACTTATTCAACAGTCGAAACAGGCACGAGGCCCCGTGACCTTATCATCGTCAACTTTAAATGAATTAACAATACATTTACACACTGAGTTAGACGTAGATTATACTATAGGTGAGATTGATGTTTTAGCCTGTTGGAAAATCCACGGAAATTTGTATCCAGTGCTTTCTTCCATGGCTCGTGATTTACTAATCATTTCAGTGTCCACAGTTGTATCAGAAAGTACTTTTTTGCACAGGTGGCAGGATATTAAGCGAAAAAGATGCAGTTTAGCATACAACACCATGGAATGCATGGTTTGCTCACAAAATTGGGAGACAACAGCTGTTAGGAAACAAATCAAATCATTTTAGATTCGGATTATCTACCTAAGGAGCTTACATGATTGGGAGAGTCCAACACTGAAGGAGGACTACAACCGACGGCGACGAGTAGTGAGTAGTAACTAGAAATAGCAGAAAAAGAACTACATAGACCCGATCTCTCTCATTGAGCTCAATATTTGGGAGGGTTATGTAGGCAACCTGAGTGGATTCGGTCTCCAATGTAAAAAAATTGTATTATTTAATTGTAATTTGGTTTATATTAATGAAAATTTTAGTTTATTTTTCATTAATTTTAACTCTATTCATTTTCTTATAAAATTTTAAGGTTTTTTTAATTAAAAAAAACAGAGTCACTCACCACCTGACTCGCCCAAACTGACTCGCCTCGCCTTGCGATTCGCCTAGGCCAGACGAGCAGGGTTGGGGTCGGCTACTATTTGTAACGACCCTAAAAAATTTATACCTTTGTATATATTTAAATACCATATTCTCCTGAAATACGAGTACTTGTTGAATATTCGGAATCCGTCCTTCACTTCGGGATTTATTTTTTCGTCATGATTATTTCTTTTCTTTTGACCCTAAATCCCATTCAGTTATTTCCCTCGTTTTATTTTCTTCTTTTTTTCTAAGCTTAGCCTAAATTCCCTTCTCATTCTCATTTTCTTTTATTGGTGGCTCATGCAGGTCAGTTCTGCATGAAATCTTAAGCAATATATCATGAGAATTATAAGCATCGGTAACTTTTACATTCCATTTAATTTCAAATTCCTTTGAATCTCATCCGAATTTTTTGAATCTATCTTGAACTTCACTTTCGAATTTCTTGAATACAATCTCTCGACTTTTGAATTCCTATCTCTAACTCACCCTTCTACTTGTATCTCGTAGGCCTATTAGTTCGGTTAATTAGAAAATCGATCGACAGAGCTCGAAGAAGATATCGTCCTTAGCTTTTCTAGTACCTTATTGCATCGTACTTCTTAAGAGAATTTCGGGGGAGAAATTCTTTTAAGGAGGGTAGACTGTAACGTCTGCACCAAGATTTCATCTCTTTGAATCTTTTCTTGTTTTCTCAGATAATCATGTATTGACGTGAAGAAAGCCAAACCGTGAACCCTTCATCTCTGTTTGATTTTATCTTCTTAGGTCCTTATTGTTTTCTTTTATTTTATCCCATTGGCTCTGATAGTAGGATCTGGGTAATTTAAATGGAGTTGTGTGATTGTAATTATGAAGTGCAGTATAGTTATAATACGGTACTTTACTTGAGTGACTTAGAGTTCTGCCTTGATTCTCCTTCCTCTTGATTTAGATATGTTCTACTGCATATGCTTATACTTGATTATCGAATGCTATCTTCTTTGTTAACTTATATTCTTCTCTCATTTTAAATTCGATTTTCATTCTTTATCTGTGTACCATTATTGACAATTCAATCCCTATTTACGTTTCTTCCATTCGAGTGCTTATTCGTGTTGTTCTTCAAAACTACTCTTGATTATCCTAATAGCATCCCTTTCGATTTTCGAAACTTCTCGTCTTTCTGGTCGTCTTATCGCGATTTACTTAGTTTACCGAATGATGGAGCACGACAACGAAACGCGACTGCACTATCCTAACCTTATTTTCTTGCTCTGTTGCAACATCTTTCTTGAGTAATTTCGAGGACAAAATTATTTTTAAGGAGGGTAGAATATAACGACCCTAAAATTCTTTACCTTTATATATATTTAAATACCGTATTCTCCTGAAACATGGGGACTTGTTGAATATTCGGAATCCGTCCTTCAATTCGGGATTTATTTTTTCCTCATAATTGTTTCTTTTCTTTTGACCCTAAATCCCATTCATTTATTTCCCTCATTTTATTTTCTTCTATTTTTCTAAGCCTAACCCAAATTCCCTTCTCGTTCTCATTTTCTTCTATTGGTAGCCCATGTAGGTCGGTTCTGTATGAAGTCTTAAGCAATATATCATAAGAATTATAAGAATCGGTAACTATACATTCCTTGCATTTCAAATTTCTTGAATCTATCATAACCTGTCTTTTCTATTAAGGTGATAGATTCTCCAAACAATACCAGTACCAACGTCAATGGTAACACACCACCGCCTACCCTACCACCTCCACCCACTTGCAGCACCAATCAACGAACAGATGGTGTTTCTTGAAGCCATCAAAAATCTTCGGGAGGGCCAGCGCAACAGACTGCTATCCTTTTGAACCGTCCCGAAGCTAAAGCATCTAGGATGAAGCAATTTCGGGCGTTGCGCCTAAAGAACTTTTCAGGGAAAAAGAGCCCCTTTGAGGCTGAAGAGTGGGCCCAAAATATTGAGAACGATCTTGCAGCAACGCAAGTACCAGACATAGTTTGGGTTCGTATGGCAAAGCTTCAAACCCACAAACAATGCAAGAGTTTGGTAGAAAGCCAAGGAGAGCTGTCTTGCACAGCTAATAGAGTGGAAGACATTCTACAACATATTCGATGCAAAGTTTTTTCCCGAGACTGCCCATTTTGACATGGAACAACAATTCATCTACCTACAACAAGACTCTATGTGGGGAAAATCAGTAGATGAGTATGATGCCGAATTCATTATGCTTAGCAGGTAAAAAATCCGTCTCAAATTCTGTTCCGTAAAATGGGTAACCATTCTGACACCAACATCATATCAAGTTTACGGCATACCTGATCCTTACCGATAAGATTCGGGCTAAACGATTCTGCAACAGGGCTCGAATCTGTGACATAGGGCTAGGAATGCAATGTAATAACCAAGATGTACAAGAATAAACAACAGTTCATCCACTTACGTGGGTAAAATCAATGGATAAGTATGATACCGAATTCATTATGCTTAGCAGGTAAAAAATCTGTCTCAAATTCTATTCCGTAAAACACGTAGCTATTCTGACATCAATATCATATCAGGTTCGCGGCACACTTGATCCCTACCGATGAGATTCGGGCTAGACAATTAACACAATTTAATCCCTTTTTAATTCATTCTTTTTTATTTCACACACTCTCATTTTATCCAATAAATACCACCCCATTCTCTAGCTCTCACATATTCTGAAAATCTATAGCAAAATTCTATAAAAATTCCTAAGTTCAAGAAAAGTAAAACTAGTCAACTGGAGTTAGGGTCCAAGTTCGCTCGTTCGAAGACCGGATCCATTCTCGACGCTACACGATTCCGCAAGACCTCTTTTCTTTCTTCCTCTCTTTTCAAAGCTCAAAAAACGTAAGTCTCTCCTCCCCTTTCAATTTCGTTTCCTCCCCACCATTATTTAAAACAAAAATCGACAAAGTGGAGTTCACCTTAATTTCATTTCTTTTAAACGTTTTTATCATCTTTGATAGGGCATATAAGTCATACAAATACTCTAACATCGCTTTACAATATTTTTCATATCATTTACTTTTTAATGTATTTAAGATTCCGTGCGAAATAAACATATATCGAACATTTTCATATAAATGCCATGAATTTTAAAAGTATCTTTTTATCGATATCCAGAATATATACATATAGAAAATTCACGGGGTAACGATCTACCCCACTCACATACACTATGGTTCATAACACGATATTTTAGATACATGTTTAATTCTAAAAGAAACAATTTTCATTAAAATACCATTACTTTACAAAACACTTTTTAATCGCTATTTTTAAATACTTTGCAATTAGGCATCCACAACCCTTTTAGGAGAACCCAATGCGGATGGTGCGGGTTATCGCATGTCCTTGAGATAGTAGAGCGGGATACAGAACTTCTCACGGAGAATTTGGTCTCGAAAGGAAATAAAAATACGATTTTTAAATAATACGACTTTTTCAACAAATTAAGTCATTTGACAAATTTCATAAATCATAAATACGTATTTTTCTATGAAAACCAATTTTAAAAACTATATTTTTAATGAAATTAAAGTTACCCAAAAATACTATCAAGTTTCCAAAAGTATAGTTTCATAAAAATACCATAAACTTTTAAAAAGCTAGATGTTATCACTAAAATACCACTAAAAATAAAATACATTTTTATAAAACTCATAATATTCTAAAACACCCTAGAGGTTTGTTTTTAAAACAATATTAAAATATTTCACATAAAACCCTCTTGAGAAATTCAAACAATGTAAATACATAATAAACAACTTGAACAATTCTTTAAAGACCTTAGCTTAATATAGATTTAAGCGGTATCATTTCGCTTAAGTCTCAGGGAGCCGGAGAAAATGAGTGCTTATCTATCCAGATTAGATAACACTGCAAATTAAAAAGAATTATCAATGACAACCGTCTTGGAAAAAAACAAAAATCTTACCGTGCATGTACAACGGTTGTCCGATTATTCCCGAACTTAAGAATTTCAAAAGTTAAATCCATTCATACGATATTGACTATAACCTGAATACAAACTCGAACTTGTTTTAAACTCGAACTCGAACCCAAACTTGAACACTTGATCTTAAATTTGAACACTTGACTTGACCAAATTATAAATATAATTTGACATGAATACCTGATTACAACTTGAACTTGAACGTGTACTCTTTATATTCATGGATTCGACCAAGACCTGTAAACTTGAACTATACACTATAATACATGGGAATAAGGGGTAGGTTGGTACGGAACGTATATCGTGACACGAGATGTCATTTTAAAAGACACCTAACCAGAATTTCTGTGTCGTTGTCCCGTGGGTTTTGACGAGACCTTGTACTTCCTGTTATCTTGGTCCACGGGGCAAGTTGGACTCTTCTCATATACATAAATACCTTTTTTTTTAAAATCAAATTACAAACAATCACGTTAGAATAGTTATCTTATACATATAAATGATATGCTTAGATATTCTCATATATAATACTTGGTTTCTATTCATTTTTACATACCTTCAGTCATTTTTATTTACTTTTTTGGGGACTTATCGAGCGCTAGTTCGCTGATAACATTCCTCTCTATTTTTTTTTTCCTTAAAATGTTCGTCAGGAGGACCGGATTTTGAGGAGATATAACCGAGCCAGGAGAACTTGAACCAACTCACAGTCCAGCCTAATTACTAGTTCCCTTTTCTGTACTTACTTTCTGTATGCCATTGTTTAGACACCTTTCAGTCATTGTATTTTTTATTTCAGACAGTTGTACTTGACTTTGAATGTAAATAAAGTTGCAGTTTATTTTTATTACTCTTGTATATTGTCATATTGCTTACATGCGCTTAACATATTTATTAAGAGAAATGGCCTTCTCATAGTAAATACGTTGCATCTCTCGTCACGAGCCGTTATCGTCTTCTGAAAAGCGGGACGCAACACTATTGAACTCGTCTCGCTGGCTAAGCGAGACAAATTCAGCTCACATTATTTGTGAAACGAGTAGGGCGATTCGCGAAACGAGTCGAGCCGGCTCGCTTCATCTACCAAGCCTAATGGTCATGATATTTAATCGTGCATTAGCTTTTTGCTGCTCATGGACTTTTCATATACCTTCAATGTGTCAATGTTTTGTTCATCGATATTCCTACCACTTAAAAAAAAACCACTTAAGAAAAAAGGAAAAAGAAAAAGGAATAGGTACCAGTCATCAAATTCCTATTATATATCATGACCGAAAAAATCAAGTCTTCAGTGATCATGAAAATCATTCAGTTTCCACAAACACAACATTATAAAGATTGCAATGCGGCAATATTTGTACACATTAACAAGGTTGAAGTACTCAAAAAACGAAGCTTGAAGTATTCCTCGCAAATCACCATTGTGCTTTTCAACCAACCTCGAGTTTATTCTTGGAGTCGGTGCTTCAAACTGCACAGAATCATAATCTTGATGACTTCAGCGACATTGCTAAACCTTTTGGCGTATACTCACTACCTACAACCGGTAGCTTCAAAATGCAAGCATTAGTCTACAAGAACATCGATCACCGATTCACCGTCTTACAACCAAAACGGAGTCGACCTATAAAACAAAGTTCCATGATAATCATGGAGACAGCATTCACGTCGCACCTTTGAAGATCCTGATGAACCATATGTAAATCAAAGCAACACACCATATCCAGAAGAAGATTTTTGGATACTTGAATTTTCATAAATTGAAGGGGGGAAAAAACATAGTAAAGACCCTGAAGCCATCACGTCTCACCACATTATTCCAGGTTATCAAAGGTTTTGATTTATTAATTCACGGTACACCTCTAAATAAACTTCCTCCTCAAAACTGAAGTATGAATACCAGATTCACTCATACAGTTGATTTAGATTTATTAATTATAATCACTGCCGCATATATAGCTGAGACAAAAGTAGATTTTGTTCTCAAATAAAGTTACAGGAGAAACTCAGAATATTTACGCAAAAGAATCAACCGAGGTAAACCTTGCAGCAGATGGTTGATTCAGAATCCTACCGGAGATGACTGTTTTTCTACAGCATAGCTAAATTATATTTTTGGGAGTATTGTAGAAGAATCAGCCGGGATGCCTGATTCAGCCTGCAACCAAAGAAATACACTCTGAGGACTAAAACAATTATAATTCCATGGGGCAAGAACTATTAGAATAAAAATATATCCTAGGACCTTCCATACAACTTCGGATTTTTGTGCACTGGAAGGAAGTTATGATGGGATTAGAGCCGCCCAGGTTCAAATCACATAGATTTGAACATTCGACTACAAAACTAATATAACTTTATGCAAATGCCTACAGTTTGGCCCCATAAGGCACTCAACCTGTGGAGGAGTGTGAAAATGTAAAAATTCCTCAAACATCACCTCAGCTTTGAAGTTGCGGTATAGAAGGGATTTTAATGACGGCGCTATATACATCAGAGATAGAAAAAAATAGAATTTCTTTTTGGTAGTTCTTTTAACATGGTCTAGATCAAGGACATTCTAAACATACCTCGAGATATCTTGATAGCAAGGTTGTGGTGCTGAAATTAAAGCCCTTTACAGGCTCCCCTTTTGTGCGAGACAAGTGCAGTTGCTTTCGAACTTGGGAGGCTAACGACTGTAATCACAAACATAATTACATTTTATACTTGACAAGCATATGTCAAAGAAAGAAGAATGGATGAGTTTTCATAAACATGAAATGGAGGATTTTTTTGGTTTGACAAACCTTTCCCAACTCCACGCCCCATTGGTCAAAAGAGTTTATCCCCCATACAAAACCCTCAACAGCAATTCTGTGCTCATAAATCGCTAAAAGCTGGACACAAATTGAGGTCACAGTTAAAGTGGTATGGTAGCTAAAAATAAGGAATCGTTGATATTGCAATTTTGCTGCTACGAATAGGAATAGAATTACAATATAAGTATATAATTTGTATGTGTTCAGAATTCTTTTTCTTTTCTATTTTCTATTTTCCAATCTTTAGGTACAATGTCATGTACACTGCCAACAATCCCTATTCTTTTCTAAATGCATTAATGATGCTCTACTATTCACTTCTTCAAATGGAAATAAGGGGGAGAAATCCTTGTCGAAAAGCAATGATTTGATAACAATAAGCATTGGCATGTCTATTTTTCTCATAAAAAAATGTGACGACGAAAACTGCCGATAAAGATAATGGCATATCAACTCTATCAGACATCCATATGCAGTCCAATTGTAAGGGAAACATTTGACATTGGCATCAGGAGAGTGTTCAATCCACAATTCACAAAAATTTCAAGAGACAGTTGGAGCAAGAAACTTTACCCAACAGAATTTTTGAAATAATACTTGATAAAAAAAAACAAAACATATATGACATATTTATGCAGAATACTGGGAAAAACTATATGCACAAGAAATGGTTAAAACTCTTTAATTCTTCACCGAACACTTGCATATCCACTCTACCTATTTATAATTCCAAACTTTCATGAAACAATCGAGTTTCATAAATGATTGCAAAATTGGATTAAACACGAAAACAAAACAAAAAAAAGCTGCAATATATTGATGGGAAAGTTCATCCCACTAGTCATTGACCAATTTAGGCAGTTCTTAGTACAGTGGTGAAAAGAACGATCACCACCCCAAACCTTATCTCAATTTTTTGGAGTTGCTATTTGAATCCGTTTCTTCCATTTAGTTATGTTACGGATCATCTCATGTGTTAATACAATTACCATGTCTTATTTAACCAACTATCCATGTATGTTTAGATCTACCCCAAGTCCACGCTGAGCCATTACGTACAACTTTGTCACTTCTCAAATGAGAGAATTCATTGATGTCCGATGCACATGTCCAAATCATCTCAACTGGTTTTCTCTCATTTTATCCTCTATGGGAACGGCCTCCAACTCATTACGAATACACTCACTGCTTTCTTATATTTTGGAGTATTACCACTAATCCATCTCGACGTTCAGCCATGCTAGTTTTTTTTGATCCAAGGTCAGTGTCCTTAGATGGGAATTAAAGTGTAGACTAAAGTGTATTAATTTCAATTCCATTGGACATTTTTCCTTATTTGAAACAATGAGACCCAAGCAAGTTGGGTCATTTGTGACATTCCACTGCAACTTAACTCTTCTTTCAGTCATAAATTAAAACTGGTCCAACATGTTCCGCCCATTCCCCATAAAATCAATTTCACTTTTATCCATCATTCCATATTAACGAAAATTGATGCCCCGTCACATATGGTAACTTAATTTCTTGTAATTCATTTCTACCGTCCATTTTTCCGGGTCTAGGGTCTATGATTTATGTAAAAACAAGGTAGTTAAATGCTAATACATTTTCATAACAAGTTTGAGTAATATTTGAAATTTGAATACAAGGTTCAGCAAGTATGAAACTGAAGTAGTAATCATATTCTATCGGCCATCCAATATGGCAAAGCCACGCCAATCCGGTTGGTTGTTTATTATTCATTTTATACTCTTTCAAAACCAGGGCATTTATTCCTCCAAGCGACTAGGGTAACCTTCCATATATGCATAAAAAACAAAGTTATATGCAAAATCCACATCCTCCTAAGAAGAATTTTTTCCTAGAATTGTAGCTTTCAATCTGTACCCTTCTTGCTTTCATTCTGACAAATTTTCATAAGATTTTCTGTAACTCAGATTTCAAGAATTGTTAACCAGCATCATTTTAACCTGTCATCATGTGCTAAATCAAATTGTTAGAGGGCTCAATATGTTTCAGGCTCTGGTTTAGAAAATCGACTCAAATATTAAGGATTTACAATATGAGTTCAAAATTTTTTTTGAAATGTGTTCAGAATCCCTACAGTGATGCATTGTGAGTTCATAAATTTCGAAATACGTTTAAAACCAAATGTTAATGCTTTGTGATATGGAAGTGCAAAACCCTCATGTAAAAGTAATATAGGGAAAGAATGGATGTAGTACGCAAAATCGAAAATAATAAATTTGAAATAATCATTTTATTTTTAATTTATGAATTTATAGACAGTGCGTTAGGCATCCTTTCAAATCAGGTTTAATGGATTATAGATACCTCTACTTACATAAGAATTCACTACTGTCAATAAATAATAAAGTATATCACAAACAAAAATCATAATGTTTTTTAATTACCACATGAAAAAACCTATATAACATAAATGTTTTGCAGGATATCATAAATTGCTCGTTTTATTTTCAGGAAATGAAATGTAAGTTTGTGAAGGAATAATATATTAAATATTTGAATTTCACCTAATTTCCTGCAAACATATGGAGAACACCAGATGTTGCAATAATAAATTTTACGGCATCTACCATGTAAACTTATAAATCAGATGTTATTTTTCAACAAGGTAATCAAATGATACAATGGGTTCAAGTACACTACACATGCATTTTGCTAGGTCTTGCGGAATATACTCTATTTATCTTTTTAACATGCTTTGAAAAAATATTTGAAACTTAAAATACTATAGCTGAGTGCATCAATGAGAAGCAATCAAGGTTCAAATATAGTAAACAAGCAGCAGCAGCAGAAAACCTTCATCCCAAACTTTTAGGGTTGGAAGCATGAATTCATTTCCTCTATTAACCATTTCCATTCATATTTATTTAGACGTACCTCTAGCCCTTGTTTCTCCATTAGCTACAATTCTGTCACTCTTCGTAACTGGCGCATTTATCTGCCTTGGTTGCACATGTCCAAAGCACCCCAATTGGTTCTTCCTCGTTTTATCCTTTATGTGCCAATAATTTCTTACACAAGTAGTCATTTTTTATCGTATATTTCAGGAGTTCTGTGACTTATGTAATTCCTCGATCTTAAAATTCTTATATCAGCTACTCTCATTCTAACATACTGCTTCTTATTTTCCCAACATTGTGACACAAAGTACTGGAGGTCTTCTAGCCACATTATAAAATTTGTTAACGACTACATAATAGTCCAGAAGCAAACACAGCAAGAAGACAAGTCGAATGTATATATATCAAGCCCATTTTTATTTGTACTTTCTCATTCGAGCAGCTCTCATGGCAAGTAATAGTAGCATCCATTTAAATGAATCTAGCACAAACCTAATCTGTCAACTTTATGCCTAACACAGTGCACAGTCCCCCTATACAGTCAACCAAGAGCAGAAGGAAAGAAAGGATTTCAAACATAAATTAAGCTAAACATGAAGAGAATTATCTATAGTTAGGTGCATAGTAATAACAATAGAAGGGCTCACTAAATTTTACAGAGTGAGAAATATTGCACATACCTGTCCAATGTTGTAAGCACCTAAAGAGGGCAATAGAAGGCTCACGGATGGCCGATTACCGGAAAAGATCTGAAAATTTTACAAGTATCTATCATAAGAAATGCAACTACAGCAATTGGCAGTATATAATACGAAGAGAAACAAACGGGATCACCTTGTGAGGGATGAGGTGGTCCGGGACTTTCTCTGTTAGCAACTGTTCTGGAGTCTGGAAAGCACCAAGTTCAACTATGAGATAAAATTTAACACGAAATAAATCATAATTCACGAGACCTACCTTCCCATAAGCAAGAGCATCAGGCTGTGCAAAGAAGTTTGACATGAGCTCATCATGGTTGCTCACAATTTCCCCTATTAAAATAAGACAAGGAATGCCAAGTTTAAATGTACTTCAAAGCAGCCATGGCTGTCAAGCAGCATATTGACATTAAAAGCAATAATAGTCAGCATGGTCATATGAATACCTTTCAAGTAGACAGGCTGCTGAGTTTTCATGACACCAATAAAATCGCAAGGAATGACCCTTCCCTAGAGATTTTGAAAAGAATATTAATTATGCTTCATACATGAGGATATGTAAGGGCATCATGTGTATACATATGCATGATCAAATGCATTTATAATATATTATGACAGGTTGTTGCTGCTGCTGGTGTGTGTGTGAGAGAGAGAGAAAACGGAGCCTCAGCTGCCATAGGAGAAAATTTCCTCATAGCGCGGTCGAAAAGTCAACCTAACACATTTTGGTTCAAAGATCGTCACAGTTCATGTTGATCAACATGGCCTAAAACGTATGTACACCAAACTTCTTGTGATTAACATGATGTTTTAGCTTACTCGGATTGTGGCAAAATTAACGGTTTTTCTTTTATATGATATTTCTCATCCATTGATCCATAATAAAAAATAAAAGAAAAAAAGCATGTTAACATTGGAGAAGAACGATAGACTGGTCAAAAGTTAACAATCTATTAGTTTCTTTAATGTCGGCACCGTTCATCTTAATCATCATATTTTAAGGAATACACAGAAAAAAGTGATTTTAATACTTCTTGCACTTGCATCGAACAGACAAATTTAATGATTTAGTTTTCCACAGCCAAATCAAATGGGCAAAGAATATCAAAATCACATGAATATTGGAGTACATATGATTTAGGCCATGAAGATCACGATGGAGGATATCAATCATCAAAAAATATTATGGAGAGCTAACTTTTTGGCCAACCTAAGAGAGAAACTCTCTCCTTTGTTAGCCGATATCAACTTATGTGTGCACACATTGTGTGGGGAGGGGGTCTGAAGATGATTATTATGATTTCTAAGAGTGCCTAAGGAGTCACACATGTAGCACTTTAAATGCATGGCCTTCATTAATTGTATTAGCATTTATTTTGGCGTCCTTATGCTTTTAACCATGCAGACAAAGATGGGTGGTTTGGATCATTAAAAATTACCATACTTTTCCCTTATGGGGTGGTGCATGAATTGCTTAGTTTGGGCTCGAGACTATAAGATTCTCACGCGCGCGCGTGCGCATGTATGTATAACAATGTATGTATAACAAATGACATATATGTGCTAAATATCTGCATAGTGTGCCTTATGTACATAGTTAATATATCATATGCATACATACCTTGGATATGCACTAACAATGGAAATCGTGCAGGCCGGATGTAAGTATGTGCTTTGGCTCCCCCCCCCCCCAAAAAAAATACACCCGTCTTTTCTCCTCTTCTATTGTGTGTGTGAGAGAGAGGGGGGAGGGAGGCATAATTGTACACGTGTTTATGCAAGAAGGACAGACCTAAACAAAAAATGGGGGCTCCATACTCCTAGAATCTAGTTTGCCACATCACCCAGATGCATTTTTATGGGTTTGACGTTGCGACGTGAGATCCAAAGTTCACTAATATAGTTTCAATTCATCCTCCTTTTCCTAATAACTCAGGTTGACTAGCTTTTTTAATCACTTTTTTCGTTACAACCATCAACTCATTTACCATCACACAATCTACTTTCATCTCCAGTCCTTAAATTACAATGTGCGAGGAGAATACTGATCAATACCATGTCATCTCATGTTCCTGTATAAGTTTATACATAGAACAGATTACATATCATTAGCTCTAAATGACTGCTTTTACAGGCTTTTCTTATAAACAGAATTAGTAACGATCAAATTATTTATCAAAGCCTACATGTAGTTTTCCTTTTTCATGGCCTGCTTCCCAAATACTCTTTAACCTACAAAGTCAAAATGACTATCATTACAGACTTATAGGACTGGTATCAAGGCGGCCCCAAGAATTTTCATTAGACGGGCCACAAAATATATAGTAAGGTTTCGTTAAAAGGTTAATCCTACATATTCTATAAAAATTCTCAAATAATTTGAAAAGCGGTAACAGAATTTTAAATTAATTTAATTACAAACGTTGAAAGAACTTTACCTTCAAAAAGAAAATCCACAATAAATTTCATGCCCACTAAAATATAAGTGATTGTGTGGGTTGTGGGGATTGAACACAAGACCTATTGTTAGGAAGCAACATGTGTTACCGCTTGAGCTAAAGCATCTTTCTGTTAGTTTCATGATATATATATATATATAGAGAGAGAGAGAGAGTGAGAGAGAGGCCTTAGTAGGCTTTTTCGTTAGGTGGCGTCAACAATCTATATCCTCCATGATGCTTTCCGACGATCGGCGCCCATCATCATGATGTAAGACGTGGATACACCAAATTTCATGTGATTCCATCACTTTTCACCGTTGAATTAGCATTGTAAAAAGTTCTATTGTCGGGAAACCGTTAATTTTGCACCCACTAAATCAACGGTGAAAAAGTGATGGAATCACATGAAATTTGGTGTATCCACATCTTACATGATTAAGACGATGATGATGGATGCCGATCGTTAAAAAAATCTTGGAGGGTGTATTTTTTCGACGCCATAGGAGGAAATTCCCTCCCATGACATATTTCCTCCATTATCCTCGTGTGTGTGTATTCTCTCCTATGGCACCTTTCCTCCATTATCCTCGTGTGTGTACACACGAGGATAATGGAGGAAAGGCGTCGTAGAAGGGAATTTCCTCCCGTGGCATCGAAAAAATACACTCACCAAGGTCTTTTTCGACGATCGACACACATCATATTCTTCTTAATCATGTAAGATGTGGATACACAAAATTTTATGTGATTCCATCACCTTTTCACTGTTGATTTAGTAGGTGAAAATTAACGGTTTATCGACAATAGAACTTTTTACAATGCTAATTTAACAGTGAAAAAGTGTGGAATCACATGAAATTTGGTGTATCCATATCTTACATGATGAAGATGATGGATGCCGATCGTCGGAAAACATCATGGAGGATATAGATTGTTGACGCCACCTTATATATATATATATAATGTCACATCATGGAGGATATAGATTGTTGATGTCACCTAACGAAAAAGCCTCCTAGGGCCTCTTTTCTTCATTGCTCTCTCTCTATATATATATAGGGGAGTGATCCATTGCAAGCCTAACGAAAAAGCCTCCTAGGGCCTCTTTTCTTCATTACTCTCTCTCTATAATTGAGGCACATACCACCTTGCATTGTTGTTGCCTGCCCTGTCTTAGTTGAGAGTACCGACCCTCAAATATTCGTGTATGAAAAATCAAAGGATTAGAAGCCCTCTAATAAATGCAACGAATGAAGTTTATGTTGCATTATTGCACCTATCAATGCATTGGTTAGAGGTCTTCAAATTCTTTGATATTTCATAAAAGTATATTTGAGGGTAGGGTGATCAACTTGAACGGATCTGATCGAACAAATATGTCGTAGACCTAGAGTGCCTATTTTTCTAAAAACGCGGACCGATTTGCAATGGATCACTCCCATACACACACACACATGAGAATAATATATGAGGCCGTAGGAGGGAATTTCCTCCTATGGCGTCGGAAAAATACAACCTCCACCATTTTTCCGATGATCGGCACCCATCATCTTCATCCTTATCATTTCAGATGTGGATACACCAAATTTCATGCGATTCTACCACTTTTTCACCGTTGATTTCGTGGATGCAAAATTAGCGGTTTACCGAGTGGTAGAATCACATGAAATTTGGTGTATCCACAACTTATATGATAAGGATGAGGATGATGGGTGCCGATCGTCGGATAAAATCATGAAGGGTGTATTTTTTAACTACATAGGGGGAAATTCCCTCCTATGGCATCTTTCCTCCATTATTCTCATATATATATATATATATATATGAGAATAATGGAGGAAAGATGCCATAGGAGGGAATTTCCTCCTATGGAGTCGGAAAAAATACAATCTCCATCGTTTTTTCTGACGATCGGCATCCATCATCTTCATCGTTATCATCTAAGATATGGGTACACCAAATTTCATTTGATTCTACAACTTTTTCACCGTTGAATTAGTGGGTTCAAAATTAACGGTTTACCGACAATAGAACTTTTTACATGCTAAATCAACGGTGAAAAAATTGTAGAATCACATGAAATTTGGTGTACCCACATCTTAAATGATAACGATGAAGATGGAGTCCGGTCGTCGGAAAACACGATGGAGGGTGTATTTTTTCGACGCCGTAGGAGGAAATTCCCTCCTATGCCCTCTTTTCTCCATTATTCTCTCTCTCTCTCTCTCTCTCTCTCTCTCTCTCTCTCTCTCTATATATATATATATATATATATATATATATATATATAATGTCCCAAAAATACCAACACTCAGTTCTACTCGATATTAGACTTTTTTCTTGAAATTTCAGCCGGGGGTACGTGCCCCCTCTACTCTCCACTTAGATTCGCCCCCGAGTCTGGTACAACGGTTCAAGTCATGTACGGCTGTAGGGGAGGTTCTAGTAGGATCCTTGGTGCTTTGATTGTGTTTGAATTTTAGAAGCCTCGCGCCTTGGCGGGAGAACAGACCACTTAAATATGGTAATCTTATACCACCTAATTATTCATATGCAGCAATTATTTCACTCCACTAACTTCAAGGAACTTGCTTCTCTCTATCTGTGTAACAAGTCTCTTGCCCTACAAAGCCAGATGAATATGGGAGCAATGATATGCCCATACAACATACAATAAAGCAGGGTTGTACTCAATTGGGGATGCATTGAGTAAAATCATATTTCTGTAGAAAGAAGAACCACACATATCAAATTAAAATTCAATTAGAAACAAAACCCATTCACTTCAACAGTCCACAAAGTAAGGACATCTTTGGATGCTTTCATGGAAAAAATAAAAACACATCTTCATTCATTTCACATGGTTGGAAATTAAAAGGTCTTAAGAAAAGAATCTTCATATACAGTGATCGTTTGATAAAAAAAAATCGGAGCCAAACTAACTGAAGAACCACAACACGTATTATAAATTAGAATCATATTACAGAACATTTTCAGACAAAATATGCATAAGAAATAAAAGGATGCCAAAGACAGCTTGCCTGATGTTTATTTGGAATTCTGATCAATTATCCATATACTCATCCAATATAATTTTCTCCAAAATTTTCATCTTAAAATCAAGTTTATCAAGCATATGCTTTTCAGGCATTCCAGATTATGCTTTCATACTCCATAAAAACTGCTTGCTCGAGAGTTTATTAGGTAAGACTGTCAGAACTCAATTTAATGACGAGAATAACACATATATAACACAAAATTAAGGCAATGAGTTTTGGCGTAGCACAAAACCTAGTATCTTGAATGTACGACTAACACATAACATGCCATATCTGCCAACATTTTAGAAAAAGTATATATATAACTGAAATCTGCAAATAGGTTGACAGATGCATAAAGAAATATACCTTCCATTGACAAAGAATCGATCGTTATTATCAAATAAAACTTAGAGATCAGAGTAAGAATTGCAACAACGTGAGTGAACAGAATAATTCTAGAGAACACTAGGATTCCAGTTTAAACATGACAGAACAAAGTGTGCAATGATATTTCGTGTGTGATGATATTTAAGTGTTTGAACAGTAGATAAGGAACAGACAGAATGAAACAAAAATGACTCTTGTAAAGCTCAAAATCACTTCATATTGATCTAAAGACAAGCCTGGCATATTTGTACAATAGTCTTACTTGATGTATAAGCTGGTAAAAACTATGCTGACCATTTGTACCAGGTTCTCCAAAATCTATTTCACCAGCCTCAAAAGGAAGTGGGACCCCATCAATTGATACACCCTTTCCATTACTCTCCATGCTAACCTAAAGCGTATGATTATTTCAATTTAAGTTCAGATATGAGCAGAAGAGAGAACCCATCACATTTGAGTATGCCATATGTAAGGTGTAAAAAGAAACTTAGCTACCTGTTGTATATGTGGGGCAAACTTCTCCAGTGCCTGAGAATATGGCAATATGGCCTAGAAATAGAGGAAGGATTCAATTTTGCTAAATAAGTACAGCACTTCTGAAACCAATATAACTAGAATGAACAGTTTGATACAGAAGATGGCTACTCACTCTTGCAGGATATTCAAAAAAGGAAACATTCCACACACTCAAAAGACCCAGAAGTACCTGACCAAAAGTAAGGAAATCACAGGTTACATGCAAAGTAACATAGATCGAACCAAATAGTTATAGAGTGATACTTACAGGAATGTTGTTCTCAAATGGAGTCGATTTAAAATGATTGTCAATGCTAGCAGCTCCATTCAGAAATCTTATAGAACACAAAATAAAGACATCATAAGATTTTTTGAATCAATTAAACTGATATTGTTCTTCGTGGTTAAGCTAATTTGACCACATAATCTGAAGGCTGGAAACAGGATAGGTAAATCTGCGGTGAGCTCACATTGCATCTGTTGCAAGGTATGCAGTACGAAGATGAATAGAAAATCCCTAAAAACCAGGGTGTGAAAACAGACAGAATGCCAAAATCTAAATTTACACATAACATTATATATAATGGAAACTAATTTTTTATTAGGTAAAAATAGGCATGCAACTATTTCAATAATTATTAGCTTTGAGAGAATTTGTTCATCCGTTCTCCAAAGGGCGCCAAATATTACATCAACATGTTCAGAAGAAACTAGTAAGAAGTCTCAAAGCATGTCAATCCAACCAGCAGCAAAAAGAAATATTAGAAATACACAACTTTATTGGTTTTTAGTCTAACTCTATGGATGTGTTTGTCGTACTCAACATGCCAGTAGTCTCCTATGCTGGTTTTGGGTTTGAGAGCATCTCAGAAGGTGATTCACAGGACATGACTACTCATGTGAGCTACCAGGCTGCTGATATCGAAATGAAATATGCCTTAAATCAAGTCCAGTGAATGATAGTGACATCAGAATCAAATTTGAGGGCATCTGTAAGACCGTTCGCAAGGTTTTTACCAAAACATGACGGGAAAAAATAATATCAACAAAGGATATCTTGAATACCAAATCAGTACCAAAAACATAAGATATTATGTGTGGAATTGTTGCTTTTTTGAGAAAATATGGTCTATTTCATGTAGATTGTTTCATAATAGCCTATAAGGTGAATCAGATTGAACAGTTCCACTTCTACCTTTTATACTTAAAAAGAGGATATGAAAAAAGGTGAAGAGAAGATATGGCAATAAAAAAGATAGTGACCATAACGTTCCTTTGAAAGGAAGAAATGTGGTTCTAGACTCCAATACATACAAATAAAAGATTACTGGATATCTTCCAACGTTATGTTCTGCGGTATAATTGTATTTAAAATTTTATTTTATGCAGTAGTATGTCCTTTGCTAGCATGTTGCCACTCCATTGATCTGTTCTATTTTAGCGTTTCCTTTTTAACAAACTTATTCTATCACAATTATGTTGTTTCGTGTATCTTCCAGGCTAACACTTTAGTCAAAAGTTCTTCTGCTGCTATGTTTCATGCAAGGCAATTTTTTCTGTTCCAATGCATTTGTGGGCTTGAGTTCAGAAATGATCAGTACAAAGTTCTGGTCTGCATTGACACACTTAACCTTACTTCCACATCCCTAAATCATCTCTTCAGTAACCTTTTATGTTGGTAAGGTAGAAGTATCATAAAATACAATTATAGATAGCAAATAAAAACAACTAAAAGGAGTAGGCAGAAAGAGATTTTATATATATAAAGTATCATAAAATACAATTATAGATAGTAAATAAAAACAACTAAAAGGGGTAGGCAGAAAGAGATTATATATATATAAGATAATTTAGGAATGGTACGAACTAATTGACTTTCTATATAGCAAAAGAAAGCTGATTATAATAATCAGAAAGTCCATGCAGTAAAACAATAACTTTCCATCCCACCAACCAAATAACAAAAGCTGTCACAGCACTTCATGCTGCATCAACAAGCTGAAATATTAGATTCACTATTGTATATTGATACAGATAATGATACGTACTTGTGAACAATTGAAAAACCATATTGGAGAGACAAAGGAAGCACACCAACAGCACTGCAGACTACAATACAATGCTCCATATCAATTGCTGGATGTTAAATAACCATACGGTTCAACAGTCGGTAAAATGATAAGTATACTCACCGCTATAGCGACCACCAACCCAGTCCCAAAAAGCAAAAGCATTGGCAGGGTCAATACCAAACTTTTCTACAAGCTGAAAAAAAAAGAGCCATGATGATATCAAACGCCTTAATATTTGGTAATATAGTCAACAGGTAAGCTGTTGCCCATTATGTAATAGATATTGCAACATCATGTTTCCACATGGTCATAAAAATCACAGACAAGAGCAACAGCGTTGTAATGAAGATTATATGGCATTCTTCAACAAATGAATATCCTCAATAGCATTTAGTCCTGTGCACTACAGGCTGGTGGCTGTGTAAAAAGGTCTGAACATATTATCCAGCACCACAGCTTAATAACAAATTACACGTGTAGACACAAAGATAAGGATAAGGCACCAGAATACTGCTAGCAAGGTGTGCATACCCAAGTTGTCTGAGAGAGGGAGAGAAAAGACAGGGTTCGGAAGAAGTAGAGCAAATATCCTAGATTAGCGAGCTCAAACACACGTGGAGCACCCATTGGGTGGTTCACGTCATTTATCATAATATTCATGCCATAATCCGTATGTGCATGAGAAATCATGAGATTTGGCTGCTTTAGCTTTTAGAAATTTATCAGGTTCACATTTATCCAGCGGAAAACATTCCCTTTACATTGCCTATGTGGGAACACTTCAAAACCACGTGACTTTTCATCATAAAGGATAACCTCAGTAGACCCATATCTTATATTACTACTCAACCTTCCTATCATTACATTCAACTACCATCCTACTCTCCTTTTCCTTCCATTTTAAGATGAACCACATCCACCACTATTTCAGCGCCAACCCTAATTACATAATAAAGTGCTCTCATTAATCATCAATATGAACTACACCCTTGCTGCTTCTCATGATTCTGCTATAATACATTTCATACGTACAACAAAATAGTCAGTGAACTATAAGAAACCCTACAGAAGATGTATGAAATTATGATGGGACGTCATGAAGTACCGGAAGATTTGTACTGACAGCAACCATGTGCTTTGCTATTGCCTGGGGCCTGAAAATAGTAAGATTATGAGGAACGAATGAAAACAAAAACTGGAAGCAGCAGGGTACCTTTTCCTAAGAATACAATGATTTGCTTACCCAAGAGCGGCTGAAATCCACTCCCTCATGGTTCGAGCATTCAACATAGTTTCAGCTGTCGTAAATGTCTTCGAAACCACCACAACTGCATTATTAGCAAGGAAAAAGATTTAGATAGCAAAAAACATCAGTTCTTAATATATGACAGCAAAGATGGGATGAAAGAACAGAAAAAAATGGTAAGCAGAAAAATTGATGATATGGTAAGATGAATGAAATAGTTGGTATTACCCAGAGTAGTTTCAGGGTTCAGTCCAGGAAGGTTTCGAGCGACATCAATTGGATCAACATTTGCAAGGCTACACAATAAAATTTCAAATAAGATAAAGCATATGAAAGATTCTACTCATTAAGCACATTTCAAAAACAACTGTGCTTCCTGGAGGAATGTAGAGAAGCAAAGAAATTCAGAACAGGAACAAGGTGAACACAATTATATACATTTTTAGTTTAAATGCATGAGACAGGAACTGGTTGACTTGAAACATCATGAATATGATTTTTGATAGTATAATTTTTATTGATTGTATGTTTCCATTATACTCAATAGTTGACCTTGAGCAATTGTATACAAGTGACCTTCGAGTTCCTCATCAATACACCGGAAATCATAGTTTTCTCAACATCTTTTCTCTATACAATTCCTTCCATGGTATCAGAGCAAGAAGTATATTTTTCGGTTTATAAAGAGGACTAATCATAGAAAAAAATAATTTGTGAATTGAGAAAAATCGACTGCAGCCTCCCCTGACCCCAACACACACACACCATGTAAACTCATCCAAAAAAAATGATTTGGAGTTCATATGACAACTCTTAGAAACATATGGAAATAATCTCCATAACATCAGAATGGATTAGATCATACATGACAAATGTGGAAGATGTACTAGTAGGATATTGAAACTTCTTTCTTTCTTTCTTTTTTTGACGAAGAGCAGGGCTCAAAAAGAGAGACAGTCCCACAAATTTTATTAGTAGTTAAAAAACAAAATTTCTGCAGTAAGTACTGCAGCAATATTTACATCAGAATATTAATTTGTGTAAACATGCACCCTGCTGGATTTCAGCACCAGTAGGAAAGAAGGTTGGGGGGGAGTTTATATGTTTACAATCTGTGCAACTGATATAAGTGCTAACATATGCGGGAGAAAAATAGAACGAACAGGCCTAATACACAAGATTAAACTAAATTTAAAAAACGAGCAAGTGAGTTACAAGAGATGACCACGACAAGATGCCAACCAGCGAAAAATGATACCAATCAACAAATGGAATGAATTGCTATCAAAATTCATGCAATCCAAATAATCCCCCCGCCCCCTCCTTCTTGATGGGTGGATTGATCATTAGATAATAGATGGGTTTTCTTTCTTTCTTTTTTTGGGGTGGGTGGGTGGGGGTGGGTGGGTGGGTTGTCCTATTGGTTTGTTTTAATATATAAAGCTCTCAAACCTTACATTAAAGACTTAAAAAGTAGCCGGTGATTACTGACGTGAAGGCTGGCATGACTGAAATTGTTAATGGAATGAGATAAATAGTTTGAGGCCGACACCATTACAAGGCCTCCAGCGTTATACATCAAATATCACAGTATCGTGGCTACATTAGAGATGCATAACCCAAGTTCAAAGGTATGTGAGTTTGCATCAATCTAAATGGTGATAAAAATTTGCTGCAAGTGTAGACGGGTGAGAGGTTTAAGGATGAGAGAAGAGAAGATACTGTGACAAAAAAGGAAGTTTTATGGGAACAACCAAGTTCCATGACATAATTATATAATGTCCAAAACTAACTTAATTGGCCATTCTTGAGGAGCAATGATCCAAATGGAACAAGACATGAGCATGGAGAGCTTACAACTGCAGAGGAAATTACTTGGATGCTATTGGATGGGAAGTAGTTGGACAGGAACAAAACTAACTTAAATGTTAAGATCAACATATGACCTCACTAACATACAGTGCTGCAAATGTTTGGCAGTCTCAAGAAGCCTGAAGAAGATGGCTGTGGGGGCGGATCCATAGAGGGTCCAGCGGGGGAAACTGCCCCCACATAACTTTTGTAAAATTACTCAAGATAAATATCGGATACAAACAAGTATCATATTTAAGATGATATATAATACATATATATGCTTAAATGAATCAATAGTGGAGTTTAGCCTCAATGGTTAGTTAATTTACTTCCATGGAGAAGATCTTGGTTCAAATCCCACTGCTTACTAAAGTTAATTTTATGCTTTTTTTGGTGTGGGTTTCAAAGTTCTTTTATGATATAAAAAAATTTCATTTCTTAATAAAATTAATTTAATGCTTTACTTTTGTGGTGTAGATTTCAAAGTGTCTTTATAATATAAAAAAATTCCAATGTAGCTTAAAGTTTGTTCTCCTTTAAAATTGCATAATGATTTTTAATAAAACATTATTTTTATTTTGCTCCCACTAACCGAAATTCTTGCATCTGCCCCTGGATGGATGCACTATGTCCCAGAACTACATGCTGCAACAAACTGACTAAAATGAAGAGCCAAGGCGGCAGAACAGTGATTGGCGGGATACTGAAATTAGGTCTAGGTAAAGGGTTTTGTTGTGCCTAAGATTGTTTAGTTTTAAATAGAATGTAATTGGCAAAACTCAGCATTATTTAAGAACTGTTATGTGAAATGTTGTGGTAAGTCTCATTCCATAGGGTTCAAGAACTGTGAGGGATTTTGTAAGATTCATTATGAACTTAAAATCAAAGTTGGTCGGTTGCATGATCCTTTATTGACTACTAACTTGAGAGAATGAATAAAAAGTGTCAAATGTCCCTTTCATTACATCAAAGCATCGAGGGAATATATTTTATAATCTAATATGCTGCACAATGGAATATTTGATAATCAGCAATTTAAATGCCACGTCCAGTGGGAATTAAAACAGGGTTGCTCTAATACCATGTTAAATTACTCTTCCACTACACCGCAATTCCAAAGTTATGATGAGGTTGAGGTATATAATTTATATTCTAATAAAAAGTAAACAGTATGTACACTTACAATCTGAGCTGCCGCCCTTTTGCACATTCTGCAGCCTCTGGATCTGAAAAATTCCAAAATCAAACCATTAATGTTCTCATCACCAAAGCAGTACTAAAGCATAACAAAATATTACTGAAAACATAGTTCCAAGTTATTTGGCGTGATAATTTTGTTATGGGCTCATCTAGCAGTGTGTCCATTGTAAATATCTGTTGCACTGACATTACCAGTTTGGAGCGCAGTGTGCACAAATAAAGGGCCTAAAAAGCTTCCGCCAATACCAATTGCCACAACATCTTTTAACGACTTTCCTGTTGCTCCAACCTGACATAATCACATGTTAGTATTGATCTCAGCTGGAATTATTGTACCATTTGTACCTCTTTCTTACCCAAGAACCACTTCGAACTTTTTCTGAGAACTCCTTGATTTTGTCTAGAACATTCCAAACATCTGGTACCACATTCTTTCCATCACAGCAAATAGTTGCATCTCTTGCGGCTCGCAAAGCTACATGCAACACAGACCTATTCTCTGTGCTGTTTATCTGGTAATTGATGATACAACAAATACTAGTCAGGCCCACAATATTCTAGAATACAAAATACTAGCAACCTAGAAAAGAAAGAAATGGAACATAATTGAGATCCATATATTACAAGTTGACAACTTCCGAAACAGCCAATGCTTGAAAATTATATGCTAATCAAAGGAAATAAAGCACCCATACAGCCCACATATAAATACACGTGAAAATTATAAAAGCAAATGATCTTAATGATTGACTTTCATTCTAACATCTGATGATTGCCGTACAGAAATCCTTCAAATATAAGCATATAAAGCTCTGATGGTCAAAATATGGGATTACGCCAAAAGTGATATACATGGCATCAACAATAGACATGTAATTAAGTGTAGCTTGATAGCCATTCAGAGAAATGCTCTCTTCTACATCAAGAAAGTTTACTTACGCACTCTCCATTGAACATGCGGTTAATCTTCTCGTTAAGGCGTGCTGCCTGTAATGATTTATCAAAAGGATGTTTAGAAGAGTAACATGAAATTCCTAGAAACAAAGGCTTGATCCAAACAAGCCCACCTCTGCTAGCTTGAAAAGCTTTTGAATAGTGTCTTGTCGAGCACGTTGCCGTGAGCAGTCCAAAATCAATCCATCAAACTCTCTATAAAAGTTAAATCAACAGCACAAATAAGAGAGGGCACACTAATTATATGGGGCCCAAAATCAGTGTCCTAAAGTTGGGTAAATTAAAGAATCCAGAAGTTCATACACCATCATTGACTTGCAACGGTCGGCATCATTCATCAAGTCACCTAAATGTGTCTTCTTTATATCTTCTACATGGCTCTGCATAGCATTATAAAAAACAAGAAAAATGTTTGCATATTGGACAGATAGTTATACAAATCCAAGTAGTAATATGAAAATCTGAATGATACCTTCAAGTCCTTCCATGGCTCCGTGTCGCAAATCAGAGCAGCTGAGGCCATTATAGCTGCAATCATCAATTAGACTTTCGATTGCATCTTCATCAAACAATTAGATGAAATAACCAAGTTTAGATTTTGACATATCCATGATAACTTCATCATACAAAGTAATCACTGCTAGCATCAAGCAGTAATATATACACTTGATAATTTTTAAACAAAAATCCACACAAAATAAAAACCTCGATCAGTGATACTCTGCATTAGGCTGCTACATCTATTCCAACCAATCTACGGGGATAAATTTCTACGTTTTTTCCTTCAAAAATCTTGAATTTAGAATACAAAGGGGTTTTATTAAGAAATTTTTTTATATGACTCTTTGCAAATCGAGTGCTACAAATGATTTTCTAAAGAATCCAAGTCTCTTAAATCTCCATTAAATCCCAGCTCTGACAAACTAAAACACAACATTTATCAAAAAGCGTTAAAATTTCAGGGGGGGAACCGAAAAACAAAAAATAAGAAAAAGGAAGCGTCAGATTCGTTGATGAGATGGGCTGGAAAAAGGAAATCAAATATTTTGAATCCATTACCAGAAATCTCGAAGCGAGAATCGTTTAAGAAATTGATTATTGAAACCAATATTCAATTGAGAGAAGGATAAAGGAGAGAGCTTTACCAATGGTGGGATGATGGTGGGATCGATGGATCCATTTATTTTCTATCTCGTAAGAAAGAAGGTGTTCAATGAATGATCCCCTTTGTGAAGTCACAGCTGGCTGTGTTAAACTTTTTAATTGGGCGCAACGAGCCATGCCATCTAGATGGCTTATTTAAGGTCCATTGCGAAGAAACCCCTTGTATTTACCAAACAAAAATACTTTTCTTGCCGCAATTCGTTTAGTTTACCAGAGAGACGAACACCATGGATAGGCCCCGCTAAGCGAATTGACGGTGCATCGATTCGCTTCGCCTCGTCACGAAACGAATAAAATTCACTTCATGATGACGTGGACGAATTTGGCCAGCGCCTCGCCAACCACAAATTGGCGAAGCAAGCGGGTTCCCAACTTTTCCAGCCGTGTTTCGTCGTAGTCCGCCTCGTGTAACTCGCCAACTCGTCTCGGGAATCGCCTCGCCTCGAATCGGCAAGACTCACCGATTCGCCTCGCCTCGCCTCGTTGACCGATTCGTCACGGATTCGTCTCGAACTCGGCCGCCTGCTCGACGAATCGCTTCGCCTCGCCTCGGGTTCACTTCACCTCATCTTGGAACTCCCATCCAACGGCTACTAACGGTCGGATCTAAACGAAATGAGGCGCATTTCGATTCGTCTCGTCTCGCCTTGTAACGACTATAAACGGATAAAAAATTTAAAACCCCCCAAAAACCTATAAATACCCTCCCAAACCCCATTTCTTCTCATTCCAAATTTTTTTTCTGTTACAAAAGAAATGTCTCATCTCTCTATAATTTTTTTAATCTTGATCTTTATTGCTATTGCTGCAATTTCCATCTCTCTAAAGAATAAAATCTCCGATCCGATCCTCCGACAGTCAGACTCCGAGTTTTCGAAGCTACGGGCCTCCGATCGACCCATTCTTCTCTCTTTCTTATTTCTTGTTTTTAATTTATTATTTCTGATTTTCTACTCTAACACTCATTTTTTTAACATTTAGTTAAAATATTGATGCAGAGAATTCATTCGATATGCATCAAACCCAAATTCCTCATCCCGAACAACAAGCCGAAGGATCTACCCATATATCAAGAGAAGATAAAAAACGTGCGATAAGTAGTGATATTTGGGATCACTATAAAATTGAATTTATGGACGGTGTTAGATACGCCGTTTGTAAATATTGTGGTAATGCATATAAACACAAAAATAGTGCCGGCACCCGTAGTTTAAATAAATATGCTTATAAACACTTAGAAGCCCCGGCCGGTTCCTCCACTACACAAACACAAATTGATTTATCTAGTATCTGCATATATTTTAAATAATACAAATTATAATCCGATAATATATTTTAACATCTAGCCTGGACTGTTATCATACCCCATATCTTGCTAGTGCATCCATACATCGTGCTCATGTCCAGTTTAGTGAAACGGACTCGTTTGGATCACTACGTGTTTTTACGTGTATCCGTTCTTGAGAGTATGCATTTTTTTTAACTGGACATCGCATTATGGTTTTAGTTGATACGTATATTACAAACTAGATTTTTTGACAGGGCCCGGATATTTTTCGGAGTATTTTTGTATTAGCTATAAAACCCTAGATTATATATTATAATATTTTATATAAGTAAAGAGTTAATATATATATATCTAATATATTAAACCTAATATTTTAAATCCAACCCCTCTCTCTCCCCCAATCCTCTTCTCTTTTCTCTAACCTCCTCCCGCGACAGAAAATCCAACCCTAACCCTAGCCTCATCCTCGCCGTCGTCTCTACCACCTTCGCCTTCATCCCCTCACCATCTCCTCACCCTCATCTTCTTCATCACCTCCCTCTTCAAACGCTACCATCACAACCCCGACGACACCCCATCCAAGAAACCCACTACACCCATCTCCTTCACCGACGACCTTGTCGCCGTTCCCATCATCCCGACATCACCACTGTCACCTTCTCCATCCTTAAGAACTCAATAACCAACTCCAAACTCCCGAGCACCCACAAACCCGAGCATCCCGACCAACTCAAGAATTCATCTGCCCTCGCCGGAAAACTTCGCCGTCGCCACCACCCTCATCTCACCGCCCTCATCATCACCATCACCACTACCTCCTATCTACTCCTTCATCCCCGACGAAAACCTAAGAACCCCAACCCCTGCAAACCCAAACCTCACCTGCAGTCCACACTCATCAACCGCACCACCTCACCGCCGATCACCCACGACCTCGTCGTCGTCACCCCTCTCTATCCTAGAACCCCAGAGCCAACACTAGAGAATACAGCTTTTCTTCTTCTTCTTCTTCTTCTTTTCTTTCTCTTCTTCTTTCTTTCTCTTTTCTTAACGTCGCCGGAGTCGCGCACTGTTGGGAATATGTATGCCCTAGAGGCCATTATTGTATGATATAGTGGATGCTTGGACATATATATAGAGGACTGTCTTGCTCGACATGATAATATGCTATCTGGTTGCTCTTTATGTTAATATGTACACTTGTATTATTATACTGTTTCTCTGATACATGTTGATAAAGCCCTTAGGATGTTTGCTTGACTACCAGGACTATGATGCCGATCATACTACTGGGACTTGTGTAGTCCACAAGCACATCCTTTAACTGTTCCTAGTCGAGAGAGTATCGAGATAGGGCATCGATATTCCAGAGTAGACCGGTGTGTACGTTTCTTGACCTTGTAGGGGACGATGGTTGATCCCATAACTATTAGTGTTTGACATCAAGGATTGTACACATGTGCTCATTAGAGAATGGATACACCTAACAGGACTCGCCGAGAACTTCTAGATGGTACAATACCTATCGTCAGATAGCAGTTCTCTGGTGACACTGGTATAGGTTAGTCTGTAGACCCGAGATCTTCATAGTGTCTTGTGTGGTTTCCACTGTGCTTTGATTTCCTTCCTACCACGACTCAAAGGAATCGTGCAAACAGGTGAATTTTGGGTACAGACCTGAATCACATGGAGGCAGTGAGCGATAGGAGGGGTTTCGTCTCTCCCGATATAGGGAGTTGATGTTGCGCTGTGCTCGATTGGCTATAACAGTAAGTCCCTGGGCAGGGCTGATGAGATTTACTGGTAAGTGTAATCAGTAGTTTCTCGAACCGTTATGAGCCATATATCGGCATGACTTATCAAGTTACTGGGGTCTGAAGATTCCACCCTTAGACTCGATATGCAACATATCAGACGAAGAGACCGGACTGTACGGTAAGTGTTATTTATAAGCTTCATGGGAGTTTGGACAAGCTTGCTTGTTGATCTTCTAATCGCTCAATACATGGGTAGCCGTTACGTCCAGCTAGTACCGCTGACGGCTTATGGGTAACTGATGTGATCATTACCTACTGCTGGCGTATTGACGAGTCTTTAAAATCCCACATAGGGGTTTTATAGTTCAAGCAAAACGAAGTAGGGCACATATGCTGATATGTGCGGGAGCCTGATTAAATACGAGTATGTGATACCGTATTCTAATCTGGCGACATTTGATATCGGTTAGGTTATATATTATATAACCGGATTATTGAATCAAGTGTTTATTTAATAATGTGATATACAAATAAATGATATTAGTCGGTTATATATGATATAACCGGATTATTGAATCAAGTGTTGATTTAATAATATGATATATACTTATATTTGATATATTTTATATATTAACTAATATTAAAGTTCACTTAAGTTTTTATTCTACTAATATATATATATATATATATATGTGTGTGTGTGTGTGATATATATATATATTTATTTATTGGAAATTATCTATTTAAGAAATAGATAATTGAGGTGGAAAATGAGAGATATTTTGGGTATGGTTGTGAAGCATGGTTCATATATTATTTTATTACTTTGGCTTCACTATTGAAGCATGGTGCATATTTTCTATGTGAAAATATTCATGCTTCAATAAGTGAAGTATAGATATGAGCCATTCTTCATTTTTTTCTTGAAGTGGCTAGTTCATTTGCTTCCACTCTCCATTATCTTCTTCTTCCTCCACCAAAGTCCTAACCCTCACATGAGTTGTGAACCCTAAGACTTTAGAGTTTTTCTTAGTGAGCTAAACACGCTCCTTCATCATCCTTGTCTAGATTAGCACTTTAGACTATGTTGTTTACTTCACTAATACTAGATTAGTGAAGAGGTAGCTTAACCTAGAGAAACTTCGGGTGGATCATTTTCGGCATGAAAGATCAAGGAGTAAGCTCGATCCTTCTTCAAGTGGAGCCATAAGGAGTCGTATGACTACTACTCGGAGCTTTAGAAGTGAAGGACTTGGTCTACAAATGTTGTTATTTTTTTCACTTAGTATAAAACTTCTTATATCATGCATTAAACCCGAATGATCTAGTTAGATTCTAGGTTAGTGTAGCTTAGCACCAAGAATTTTTTAAAATTGCATGCTTGATATCAGTTAAAACCTTATGGTGGTGCAAGGAAACACTTTCATGGTATCAGAGCCAAGCTAGAGCATTAGACGGTGTAATTAGAATTACGAAAATGAAACAACTCCAAAACAGTCGCATCGAAACCCTAGTTTCTGTCGATTTTTCCAGAGCCTCTAATTTTTTTTTAAATAGTTGCAGAATGCTCTTCTTCATGTATATAGAACACCACACAAATTCGCAGCCCAAACTCCAAGACATGGCCAGCCAAAATGATCTAAAAACCGGCCTGGCCGGTTTTATACTTGAGTTTGGACTTGGTTTTTATTTAGTGTTCTGGTCTCCTGGAATTAGGGTTTCAGGTACTGTTTGATTTTGCCAAGCTTGTATGTGATGTTATCTTTCTGTTGGGGCAATACGGAGTTTTTCGTAGTCGCATTTTTATCATCGTCTACGGGTTTAAGTTTGATATGTGATACAATATTTGGAATCCACATTTAATTAGTTTTGTGAAAACTATTTTGCTAATTGTAAATCTAGTATTTTAGTCTCTATTGATTGATTGCCACGGAGTTTTGATTCGGATCAAAACTCTGTCATAATCTCGTATAGTATGCGAATACTCGCCAGATAACATTACTAGATAGCCCCGACCCGACCAAGTGACTTTAGGAGAACCCCATTGCCAAAAGCATCCATTTGGGTGCTCACAGCCACGGTGTTCTGCCTAAGTGCACTTCGTCGACGGCATCGGGGATGCGACCATCTACTAAAGTTCCCGACGAGCATTCGATTAGGTAGTCGGGAATCTTGTTGAATTACCCGATTAAGTTATTGAAAAGTGTTTTCGATTTGAGACTAAAATGTAAGGTTTATAGGGTTAGGCATGAAATTCGGAATATGAGATATTCCGGGTTTATGATGTCTAAGGTAAATGCGGATTCTAATTATTTTAGTTTTTCATTTTTTTTCTGCGACCGTAAGTGTAATATATGGGGTATCTCTGATCTCGTTGGTATACGTCAACGACATTCGAGATACGCATATTTACTTACGTTGATTACATATGATGTTATGTGTTGCTGTGATATGTTATATTGGATCGTCGTGATTGAATAGCTGGGGGTTTTGCGTGAGATGAGAGTTTTTCTATTTTCATTCATGTAAAAATTGTATGTAATATTCTTTTATTGGGACACTTTCGGGTTGAGGATGATGTCACCATTGATGTATATTATTTACTTTTCCGCATTAGGATAGACCCAAGGCGGGGAGCACAAGTAATCAGGTTCTAGAGTCCAGTGGGAGACATCTCAAGGAGCCGAGACCGGGTCTCCTAACTCTAGAATTGGCAGGGTTTCTTACCGCTTTCGTAGGGGTCTAGGAATGTGGGTTTGGTTATTCATCACGACCGTGGAATCCGTGTTTTTCAGTACTGGCTAAATTTAAAACACGGACCTCTTAGTATATCCAATATTTCATATGTTTGCTTCTACTACTTGAGTTCTCTGATGTGATCATATAACTGCGTGAGATGAATGCTTTATATATATATATATATGATATATATAATAAACGTTGCTTATGTTTTGCACCCGTGATAGTCTAGCCCCCGCTCTGCCGTTAGTTAAGTAACCTAACGGTGCATGACAGGGCCCCGTGGCGAATGCGGATGGCATAAGCGTACGTTCTATTTTCGTTTCTTTTCTGTGATGTTTAGGAAAACACAAATGATGGGATTTCATTAATGAGATTAATTGAAAGAAAAGAAACCTAAAGATGTTGTAAAATCAAAATTTTCAAAAAGGTAGCTCTAGTTCTTGCTTTGCATAGCGGTTTTCCTTGATGAATATCCATCACCTCATTCGATGAGGAACGAGCTGAGATCCATTCACCGGGAGTGACCTCTTTAGCAAAACTAGCAAATGCTACAACCCACTCGGTTTTGTTTTGATAGCTTCTCTAGTTCTTGCTTTGCTTAGTGGTATTCCTTAATGAATATCCAATACCTCATTCGATAAGAAAAGAGCCGAGATCTCTTCACCGGGAGTGACCTTTTTAGCAAAACTAGAAAAAGATACAAAAAAGCATTCCTTTTCAAATCACTAGATTCTACAATGATATCAAGTTCATTACGCTAAAAGTTTTCTTCAAAACCAGTCATAGCCCTCCGTCATTTCAGATAAGTGCTATTTAGTATTCGTGCTGCGTTTGTTGGCCTCCGTCAAGGCGTAGTGTGCGGTAGCTGATTAGTGCTTATCTACCGTATATAATGCGATTGGATTAAGGTAGTCGTACGACCTTGTTGGCCTCCGTCAAGGGTCATGCGGGTGGGTTTAATTCAATCACGAAATGAATGGGTTGAACTTAACTAGTGGCCTATGGTTTGTTGGCCTCCGTCAAGGTCACAGGTCGTTAGGTGTAAAAACAGATATTGGGTATTTCAAGTGTTGAAATTTGCAATGAGATTGCATATCTTCTATGAGATAGTTGTATCCCGATATCCACTGCGAGTAAGTGTTACTCCTGGAAGAGTTTTCCACTTTATAATTAGCTGATCCAGTAGGTGTCTAAGAAAAGTGTTAACGGGGTTATGCTCTTGAGGAAACGAGGTTATTTAATTAGTTCCATGTGAATGCATGGGGAGACTCCCTCGGATTACCAATACCTGCCATGCTGACAGATTGGTGAACTTGTAGGGTGTAATTAATCCCGGCTAATCTTACCTTTTATGGTTTGAAGGAAGATTTGATAAAAATAGTGGGAGCCATCCTGATTAGATAAGATAATAATCAATCTAATTTTGCAAAGAGTGCACGCTAAAGCGTTTCCTTCTCTTCTCTCCAGGCAGCGACCATGACATGCCTTAATCAAGATAATAATATGGATGTATTGACCGAACCCGCTTATTATACTGAGCTGGAGAACGTTGGTTCCGCTTTTTCTTATGATTGTCATAAGTCTGAGCAAGGAATAAGGGAAATCAGGATTCCCACTCAATCCGAACGAAGAAAGAGCATGATGATGCATCTTTTTCGGGTGTGTTCGTTACCGAGAACTATTTCTCAGTATGCTCTACGTCCTGGGTATTGGATACCGGATCAGGATCCCACGTATGTAATTTGTTACAGGAGTTAAGGAAAGGTAGAGAAGTAGGAAATGGTGACATGTCTCTCAAAGTAGGGAATGGAGCAATTGTTGTAGCCAAAGCAGTTGGCGAATATCACATAGTATTACCAAATGGTAATACAATGATTCTAAACGACTGTTATTACGTACCAAATATGATGTGCAGTATTATATCAGTTTCTTTATTACATAAAGAAGGATATAACTTTGTATTGGAAGATAATGTTATGAACATTTTCCTAAATCAAGTGTTAATTGGGTTTGATACGTTATGTAATGGTATATACGTTCTGAATCAAATGACAATTCTAAGTGTACAGAACACACACAAGAGGACAAGTTCAGAAATGAACGAAGCCTTCTTATGGCATTGTAGACTAGGTCATATCAATGAGACAAGACTAGCTAAGTTACATAAAACTGGATATTTGAATCAGTTCGAATTTACATCTTATGAAACTTGTCAGTCATGTCTCAAAGGCAAAATGACCAAAACTCCGTTTACAGGACATGGAGAAAGAGCTACTGAACTCTTGGGACCGATACATAGTGATGTATGTGGTATACATGCCAGGAATGGTTCCTCGTACTTCATTACATTCACCGATGATCTCTCAAGATACGGACATGTGTTCCTGATGAAACACAAATTTGAATCTTTTGAGAAATTCAAGGAATATAAGAACGAAGTAGAGAACCAGACGGATAAAAGTATTAAAATCCTTCGATCTGATCGGGGAGGAGAATACTTGAGCACGGAATTCCGAGACTATTTAAAAGAGAATGGGATTCTCTCTCAGCTTACTCCTCCGCACCACATCACAATGGAGTATTGGAGCGGAGGAATCTCACCCTATTAGAGTATTGCTGAGTTATCTATTTCCTTTTGGGGTTATGCACTTGAGACAGCTGCATACCTATTGAATAGGGTTTCGACCAAATCAGTGTCTACCATTCCATATGAGATATGGGAGGGGAAGAGACCATGTCTTAATTTCATTAAGATATGGGGTTGTCCGGCTTATCTTAAAAAGCAAAATACGGACAAGCTCGAGGCAAGGTCTATTCTGTATAAGTTTGTTGGATATCCCAAACATTCACGAGGGTTTATCATCTACCACACCAAGGAACAAAAAGTGTTTGTTTCTCGGAATGCTACCTTTTTAGAAAAGGAATTTCTTGTGAAAGAAATGTAAATCGACGTTAGACACCCCACACAATGCGAGGAGGCGGAATAGGTAAAACAATCATTTTGTTTAAGTTAACATCGACTAACATTACGGATCTTTGCTAAACCCTAACTAACAACTATCTAGAAATGATTAGCTACTATGATAGATGATTATACCTAAAGATTCAAGTCCTTCTTGTTCTTGTGGTTCACCTCCTCGTCAGCCTCCTCGATGTGATAGAAGATCCACCCGAGAGATCCTTCTCTAAGTTTTAACCTCTCACTTGAGGTAACTAGGTGGCTATGAGTGCTAATCAAAGTAACCTAGAGGATATAGAAAAGGATTGGGGCTCTATTAGTCTTGCTAACCCTAGGATCTCAACACATGAGAGGATTATGGTTAGTTCTTTGAAGAGAGAGAGCTTGAGGAGAGAGAATGTGAAAGTGAGTATGAAAATGAATTATGTCTCATTTCTATATATGATGAAGCATAAAGAATATCAAATAAATCATTATGTGATATTTACAACCATGCTTCATTTAATACATACAATGAATCATCTCATGAGTCATTAAGCAATAAATGCTTCATTAACTCATTTGGATGAATCACCTCATGAGTCACTAATCCATTTAATGCAAATAACACCTAAGCTCTCCACCTCATCTTTCTTCTAGAAGCTTCTCGACTAATTACGAGAATGCCCCTCTCATCCGTGAAAACACGGAAATACTGAGACTGTATAAATCCAATAATCCAATACTAGAATCTGACTTAAACGAAAGCCCGCTAGTAAAAACTGTCCGAATATCTTACGTGCATAAATACACGTATGTGTCCGAACCCTGTCGTAAAACCATACGACCTCTATATCGTTTCGCCTGAAGCATGGAAACTCTCTGTGTGAGACTCTAAAGACTCGACACTATACTGGTAGTGGGTTTAACCACAGGCCGCAAGCGGCACTAGCTGTACGTAACGGTCCCCAGGTAGATGTCGATAAGATGAGGAAACCCATCCAAACTCCTACTGAGCCTGATGTGACAATCTCCGTACAGTCCGGTCTGTTCGTCTAAGACTATCGCATATCGGGCCTAGGGGGCGGCAAGCGTCAGTCCCCTAAAAGCTGTATAAGTCGTGTCGGAGCGAAGCCTATTACACCTTGAGAAGCTACTGGAAATCCTACCAGTAAATCTCGTTTTCCCTGGCCAGGGACTTTGCGTAATGGCTCTCCAAATACAGCGTGATATCAACTCCCAATACCGGGAGAGACGAATCCTATCTAACCGCCACTGCCTCCAAGTGCTTCGGGACTGCACCCAACTGCTACCTGTTTGCACGACTCCTTTGAGCCGTGGTAGGGTAGCAATCTAAGAACAGTGGGAGCACACTCGAGGCGAAGCAGCAGTGTCAAGTCTACGGACTATGCTGTACTCATGTCACCTGGGAACTGTTAACTGACGACGGGTATAATACCAACCAACAGTTCCCTGCGAGTCCTGTCCGGTGTACCCGTAACCTAACGAGCACCTGCATACTATCTCCAGTACAACGTACTAATGGCTGTGGAACAGACCATCTCCCATGCTGGGATGAGAAGCGTATACACTAGTCTACTCTGGAGTATTGATGCCCTGTCTCGATAATCTTACGACTAGGGACCTGAAAAAGGATGTGCTTGTAGACTACCCAGCTCCCACTAGTGTGACTGCCATCACAACGCTGGTAGTCAAGCAAGATCCTAAGGACTCTATCAATATGTACTCGCGATATACTAAAAGAAACATATACACATATTAAGATAGATATAAACCAAGTAGCATACTACTATGTTGAGCGAGACTGTTAATACAACTGTGAATATCCCAAGCTTCTATTAAGTAATATACAAGCTAGTATGATACAATAATGGCCCCTAGGGCATATACACTAACAATCTCCCACTTGCACTAGGGCCATGTACTGGCATATCGAAGACCTATCATCTCGAATAGCCTCTCGAACTGCGTCTGAGGTAAGGCCTTTGTGAATGGATCTGCAGTGTTCTCCTCTGTAGCAACTCTCCGGACCTCGATCTCCTGGCGATCTATAATCTCCCTGATCAGGTGATACCGCCTCATGATGTGTCTGGACTTCTGATGGGACCTGGGTTCCTTCGCTAAAGCTATAGTGCCGTTGTTGTCACAATACAGCGGTATTGGATTAACAATGGTAGGAACCGCCTGAAGTTCTGTTAGGAACTTCTTTATCTAGACTGCTTCTTTTGCGGCATCGCAAGCAGCGATATACTCCGCTTCCATCGTCGAGTCAGCAACGGTGTCCTGCTTGGAACTCTTCCAGCACACCGCCCCTCCATTGAGGGTAAAGACATAACCTGATATGGACTTGGAGTCATCCTTATCACTCTGGAAGCTGGAGTCAGCAAAAGCCTCGATCTGGTGGTCTTTTCCGCCGTAAACCAAGAACATATCCTTAGTCCTTCTCAGGTACTTGAGAATGCTCTTTACTGCTATCCAGTGCTTCTCCCCTGGGTCTGACTGATACCGGCTTACCACGCTCAGTGCGTAAGCTACATCTGGTCTGGTACACAACATCGCATACATTATAGAGCCTACCGCAGAAGCGTAGGGTATAACTGACATGCGATCCCTTTCCAAATCAGTCTTGGGAGACATCTCTTTGGAGAGGGTGATTTCGTGACAAGCCGGTAAATTACCGCGCTTAGAATCTTCCATACTGAATCTTTTCAGTATAGTGTTGATATACCTGGACTGCGAAAGTCCCAACATCCTCTTAGATCTATCACGATAGATCTGGATCCCCAGAATGTAAGAGGCATCATCCAGGTCTTTCATGGAGAACCTGTGTGACAAGAATTCTTTGACAGATTGTAGCATAGGAATGTCATTTCCTATCAAGAGAATGTCATCCACGTATAAGACGAGGAATACGACAGTTCGTGCTACAATTTTACTATATATACATGGTTTATCTGGATTTTTGATAAAGTCATATTCTTTAACCGTTTCATCAAAACAGATGTTCCAACTCCGTGACACCTGCTTTAGTCCATAAATGGACTTAAGCAACTTGCACACTTTCCCGCTGTTCCCACTCTGATTGAAACCTTATGGCTGATCTATATAGACGCACTCTTCTAAATTACCATTCAGAAAAGCCGTCTTTACATCCATCTGCCAGATCTCATAATCATGGAAGGTGGCAATGGCAAGAAGGATCCGAATGGATTTGAGCATAGCCACAGGAGAAAAGTTTCGTCATAGTCCAAACCAGGTCTTTGACGAAAACCCTTTGCAACAAATCTAGCCTTATAGGTTTCCACCTGTCCATCTACATCAATCTTTTTCTTGAAGATCCACTTGCATCCTATGGGTTTTACCCCATCTGGAGCAAAGTCCAAAGTCCTTACTTTGTTGGTGTACATGGACTCCATCTCGGTCCGCATTGCATCCAGCCATCTTACTGAGTCGCCGCTCTAGATGGCCTGTGGAAGCTAGTAGGTTCATCATTATCAATGACGCAATCATCTCTATCCCCGTCTATGAGAAAACCGTAGTATCTCTCAGGCGGATGAGACGGCCTACTACTCCTGCGGAGGGGTGCGGGAATGTCCTGTTCTTCTGGAACTACTGGTTCTACCAAATTTTCAGTAGTAGTTTGTGGTTCTGGAATTTCTTCCAGTTCTATTGCGCTCCCACTTGTTTCCTTTTCTAAAAACCGCTGTTCTAGAAAATGGGCATTACGAGAAACAAAAACCTTTTGTTCTTCTGCGTAATAGAAAAAATACCCTTTGGAGTTCTTTGGATATCCCACAAACTTACACTGTACCGATCGTGCCTCGAGTTTATCCGCATGCTGCCTTTTAACAAAAGCTGGACATGCCCATATTTTCAGATACTGAAGATAGGGTTCTTCCCACTCTATATCTGATATGGTGTGGTAGACACAGTTTTGGTAGGAACCCTGTTCAGAAGATATGCAGCTGATTCTAGTGCATAACCCCAGAAAGATCGCGGTAACTCAGCATTACTCATTATGGAACGTACCATATCCAATAGGGTTCGGTTCCATCTCTCCGATACACCGTTATGTTGTGGAGTGTATGGTGGAGTAAGCTGAGAGAGAATTCCTTTCTCTTTTAGGTAACCCAGGAACTCGGCACTTAAGTATTCACCACCTCGATCAGATCTCTGTGTCTTGATACTTTTGCCGGTTTAGTTTTCTACTTCATTCTTATATTCTCGGAATTTCTCAAAGGTCTCGGATTTATGTTTCATCAAGAAAATGAATCCATACCTAGAGTAATCATCCGTAAAAGTAATGAAATATGAAAAACCGCCTCTTACATGTGTAGACATTGGACCGCATACAATGCTGTGTATGAGTCCTAAGAGCTCGCTCGCTCTTACTCCATGTCCAGTGAATGGAGTCTTTGTCATCTTTCCTTTGAGACATGATTGACAAGTGGCATAAGTTTGATATTCGAACGGATCCAAATATCCTTCTCTATGTAACTTAGTTAACCTTGTCTCATTGATGTGACCTAGTCTACAATGCCATAAGAAAGCCTGATTTATATCTGGAGACTTTCTTTTTAGTGTGTTCTGGACATTGAAAATCTGTAATTGGTTTAACACGTATATACCGTTATCTAGTGTACCGGACCCAATCAAACCATGATTAAGGTGGATGCTAACAACATCGCTTACAAACGTGAAATCATAACCTTCTTTTGATAACAACGATACTGATATGATATTACACGTTAAACTAGGTATACAAAAACAGTTGCGCAAAACCAAAATATGTCCATTCGTCAATCCAAGGTGATAATCCCCTACGGACACAGCACCCACGCTCGCTCCGTTAGCAACCTGGAGGGTCATATCACCAACCTTCAGCACTCTACGGTTTCTCAGTGCCTGCAATGAATTGCATATATGAGATCCTGATCCGGTATCCAATATCCAGGAAGTAGAATTGATTGACAGACAATTTTCAATTACAAACACACCTGAAGCCGAAGCCACAACTTGCCTCGGGTCCTGGTTCTTGGCAATCCGAGCTTTGCAATCCTTCTTCCAATGGCCTTTCCTACGACAGTGGAAGCACTCATCCTTTGCCACTACTGGCATCACAACCTTTGCCTTTCCCTTGACTCCCACCTTACCAACACCACATCTCGGTTTGGTAGCGGCCTTCCTCTTCCTTCCTTTGGCCCTTGCCTTGGACCTGGAAGAGGAAGCACCACGAGCAAACATAGTGGGTGTTTCCCTTGCCTTCTGCAAGGTGCCCTATGCACTCCTCAACATATTAAGGAGTTCTGGAAGTTCAACTTCTTTACCTTAAATGTTGAAATTCAAGATAAACTGGGCGTAGGTGGAAGGAAGGGACTGGAGAATCAAGTCTGTATACAGCTCGTTCTCTAATGTTGTCCCGAGGTCTACGAGCTCTTCAATATAGCCAATCATCTTAAGGACATGTTCCCCTACAGATGATCCGGCGGCCATCCTCGACTGAAACAAGTTCTTCGAGGTCTCGTATCTAGCTATACGAGATTGCTCTCCATACAGTTCCTTGGTGTGGAGAAATATGGATTCTATATCCATATTCTCGTGCCTCCTCTGATGTTCATTATTCATAGAGGCAAGTATGATGCACTTGGCCTTCGCGCAGTCTAACTTCCAGGTCTTGCGGATTTCCTTATCCGCTACACTGGATTCAGGACCTGGGACGGCAGGGGCCTTTGTAGTAAGGACATACCCCAATTTGTCATAGGTAATAACCATCTTAACATTCCGGAACCAATCTTTATAGTTTGGCCCTGTCAAAATATTTTTCTCTAATAGTAACTTAAAGCCTGTCATGTTCTGGGTCGCTGCAATGAGAGAGAGAGGGAACACTTTAGCATGATGCTCTTGCAAGTTTAGAGTGGTTTTTAGTTTATCTAAACAGGATGGCTCCCACTGTTTCTCGAATCCCTCCTCAAACCATAAAGGAAGAACTAGTCAGGACTATTCTCACGGTACAATACTTGCTTAACCGTTCAGCCAGGCCGGTGTCGGTATTTCGAGGGAGGTTTTACAACGCTTTCGCGAAGTTTCTTAATTAAATAACCTCTTTTCTCTGGGGGCGTAACCCCGCTGACACCTTTCTCGACACCTACTTGGTTTATAGCATTGATCGTTAAGTGAAAGAATTTCCTGATGAGTAGCGGATACTCACAGTAGGATCGGGATCCAAATATCATCGTATGATAAAGCTAAAGGAATCCTACCAAAATTATCACACTCCAAATGGTATGCAACTCTTTGCAAATTTCAGTTTCTTTAGAAATTCCCGATGTAGATTTCTGCCCAATGCTTTTATGACCTTGGCGTTGGTCAAAATGTCATAAGTCACATGTCAAGTTCTACCCATCATTATCTTGTTAATTTGAACCCATCCGTACATACCTCTGACGTTGGCCAAATGATAGTACAACTGTCCCAAACAACTCATCTATCTATGTAACAAATGAATACCCAGCAGCTACAAAACATTATGTCTTGGCGTTGGTCAAAATACATGGCTTGAATACTACTGAATACCCAAATGAAATGACGGAGGGCTATGAATGGTTTTGGTGAAACCGTGAACGTAGTGAACTTGATATGATCGAAGGAACCTGATAGCTTTTAAAATGAGTGATTTAAGCTCCGCAATTAAGAAAAATATCTTCTGTTTTAAAATAACCGAGTGGTTTCTTTTAAACTGTTCCAACGATTCAACTTTGGTTTATTTTCTTTGCATTATTATAATGCATCCCATCAATTAGCTTATCATTGTAGAAAACAACGAAAATACAACGTCCTCTTATGCCATCCGCATTCGCCACTGGGCCCCGTCATTCACCCGTTAGGTTACTTAACTAACGACAGAGCGGGGGCTGGGCTAGCGCGGGTGCAAAACATAAGTGACGCCTAATAGATATCATATATAGATATTGTACATTCGTCAGACATAATAATAGACATTCCAGATCACAGATGAACATATTGGATTTTCTACGAATCCGCATTCCTTTTGAGCCTGCAAAGAAAGATGGATTACACAGTCGCGATGAATAGCCAAAACCCCACCCTAGACCCCTACGGGTACGGCAAACTACCCGCTAAGTACCCGAAGTGAAGCGGTCTCCCTCAACAACGTGAGTAGGCCACTAAACACTTCAAAGTACCCGGTAGTTTGTGCACCCCACCTTAGGTCTATCCTAGGAGCAGAAAACAGGAAATGAAATAATACAACGGTGGCTACAACCTCAACCCGGATGTGCCCCGCAAAAGAATATTACAACAAATTACAATTTACATTTGAATGAAAGAAACACTCGTCTCACATCCCCGGCTATCCATTCACGACAATCCAACAAGTCCACAATCACAAACCAGTAAAAACCATTATAGAAATGTGCAACCCCCTGCTAACCGACATACTAGCAGTTAGGGGAGGTTTACGAACACATTAAACACAACACAGATATAATCAAGTTAGCCAAATATCTTAGAATTTTGATCAAGCAAACACAAATGAATCTACTCCAAATAATTCTCTGTGCACATAAAACCTGAGCAGAAACAAAACATCCCAGAAAACACAACATCAACACAGAAGAATAACTGAGCAAATTTGGGTTGACTCGGAGTCAACTCGGCCACGGATCTGCGGCGGATCGCTTGGATTGGCGGCGATTCTGCGGTGGTATGGCCGATTCACAGTCCCAAATTTCTTCACAATTCTTAAAATTCCCTGCTTGTATTTTTAAGGGTCCCTGAAAAATTTTTAGACCCCGTTTTAAAAACGGCAGAAATATGGTGAAAACGTCGTATTTTCGGGTTCGTTTTGCGATCGAATTTCTAACGACTTTGCTAACATGTTAGTTATGGTTTGGCTAGGCTCTGATACCACTGTAAGTCGACGTTAGACACCCCACACAATGCGGGGAGGCGGAATAGGTAAAACAATCATTTTGTTTAAGTTAACATCGACTAACATTACGGATTTTTGCTAAACCCTAACTAACAACTATCTATAAGTGATTAGCTACTATGATAGATGATTATACCTAAAGATTCAAGTCCTTCTTGTTCTTGTGGTTCACCTCCTCGTCGCCCTCCTCGATGTGATAGAAGATCCACCCGAGAGATCCTTCTCCAAGCTTTAACCTCTCACTTGAGGTAACTAGGTGGCTATGAGTGCTAATCAAAGTAATATAAAGGATATAGAAGAGGATTAGGGATCTATTAGTCTTGCTAACCCTAGGATCTCAACACATGAGAGGATTAGGGTTAGGTCTTTGAAGAGAGAGAGCTTGAGGAGAGAGAATGTGAAAGTGAGTATGAAAATGAATTATGTCTCATTTCTATATATGATGAAGCATAAAGAATATCAAATAAATCATTATATGATATTTACAACCATACTTCATTTAATACATACAATGAATCATCTCATGAGTCATTAAGCAATAAATGCTTCATTAACTCATTTGGATGAATCACCTCATGAGTCACTAATCCATTTAATGCAAATAACACCTAAGCTCTCCACCTCATCTTTCTTCTAGAAGCTTTTCGACTAATTACGAGAATGCCCCTCCCATCCGTGAAAACACGGAAATACTGAGACTGTATAAATCCAATAATCCAATACTAGAATCTGGCTTAAACTAAAGCCCGCTAGTAAAAACTGTCCGAACATCGTACGTGCATAAATACACGTATGTGTCCGAACCCTGTCGTAAAACCATACGACCTCTATATCGTTTCGCCTGAAGCAGGGAAACTCTCTGTGTGGGACTTTAAAGACTCGACACTACGCTGGTAGTGAGTTTAACCACAGGCCGCAAGCGGCATTAGCTATACGTAACGGTCCCCAGGTAGATGTCGATAAGAAGGTCGATGAAGAAACCCATCCGAACTCCTACTGAGCCTGATGTGACAATCTCCGTACAGTCCGGTCTGTTCGTCTAAGACTATCACATATCGGGCCTAGGGGGGTGGCAAGCGTCAGTCCCCTAAAAGCTGTATAAGTCGTGTCGGAGCGAAGCCCATTACACCTTGAGAAGCTACTGGAAATCCTACCGGTAAATCTCGTTTGCCCTGGCCAGGGACTTTGCGTAATGGCTCTCCAAACACAGCGCGATATCAACTCCCAATACCGGAAGAGACGAATCCTATCTAACCGCCACTGCCTCCAAGTGCTTCGGGACTGCACCCAACTGCTACCTGTTTGCACGACTCCTCTGAGCCGTGGTAGGGTAGCAATCTAAGAACAGTGGGAACACACTCGAGGCGAAGCAGCAGTGTCAAGTCTACGGACTATGCTGTACTCATGTCACCTGGGAACTGTTAACTGACGATGGGTATAATACCAACCAACAGTTCCCTGCGAGTCATGTCCGGTGTACCCATAACCTAACGAGCACCTGCATACTATCTCCAGTACAACGTACTAATGGCTGTGGAACAGACCATCTCCCATGCTGGGATGAGAAGCGTATACACTAGTCTACTCTGGAGTATCGATACCCTGTCTCGATAATCCTACGACTAGGGACCTGAAAAAGGATGTGCTTGTAGACTACCCAGCTCCCACTAGTGTGACTGCCATCACAACGCTGGTAGTAAAGCAAGATCCTAAGGGCTCTATCAATATGTATTCGCGATATGCTAAAAGAAACATATACATATATTAAGATAGATATAAACCAAGTAGCATACTACTATGTTGAGCAAGACTGTTAATACAACTGTGAATATCACAAGCTTCCATTAAGTAATATATAAGCTAGTATGATACAATAATGGCCCCTAGGGCATATACACTAACAAGAAATTAGTGGTAATGAGGTAGAACTGGAAGAAGTTCCAGCTACACAAACTATAACTGACAATTTGGTAGAACCGGAGGATTTAATAGTCCCCGACGAACCTCGGCCACTCCGCAGATCTAGAAGGGTTCCTTATCCACCTGAGAGATACTACGATTTTCTCATAGACGGTGGGAGTGGGGATTGCATCATGGAAGATGATGACCCAACTAGTTTCGAGGAGGCTATCACAAACGGGGACTCTGTGAAATCGCTGGATGCTATGCGATCTAAGATGGAATCCATGAACACCAACAAAGTATGGACTTTGGACGTTGCTTTTGAAAAGGTAAAACCCATCAGGAGCAAGTGGATCTTTAAGAAGAAAATTGGTGTAGATGGAAAGGTTGAGAGCTTCAAAGTTAGACCTGTAGCAAAAGGTTTTCGTCAACGATTATACATAAGCTTCATCCAAGCTTAAACCATGACAAATTCTCACAAATTTGTTTAACTTAATAATAAATATGAAACCCTAATTAACCCTAGCATGGTATAAATCTCATACACCCTTGTTGCCTGTGTAACCTAGCATGACACAAACATGTACACAAACATACATATCACATATATACATTGTGCACATCAAGTGAGAAAAGAAATCATAAGTGAGCAAGTATTAGTTAATGTAATTTAATATATCAAATATATAATTATACATTAAATTATTAAATCAACTCTTGATTTAATAATCCGGCTATATTACATATAACCGACTAATATCATATGTAACAACTTATCGAATCAACACTTGATCCGATAATCCGGCTATATCGCATATAACCGACCAATGTCACAAATCGCGAGAATAGAATACGGTATCACATATCGTATTAATCTCGGTCCCGCACATATCTCATATGTGCTCCTACTCCGTTTCTCTTGAGCCAGGAAACCCCTGTGTAGGACTCTAAAGACTCGTCAAAATGCTGGCAGTAGGTGATGATCATATCAAATACCTGCAAGCCGCAAGCGGTCTGCTAAACGTAACGGCCACCCGGGTATTGAGCGATCAGAAGATCAACAAGCAAGCCTGTTCACACTCCTGCGAATCCAATCAGTAACACTACCGTACAGTCCGGTCTTTTCGTCTAATATGTCGCATATCTCGTCTAGGGGTGGTAAACGTCAGACCCCAGTAACTCGATAAGTCATGCCGATATGAGGCTCATAACGGGTCGAGAAACAACTGATAACACTTACCAGTATATCTCTGAAGCAGCCCTGGCCAGGGACTTCCTGTTATAGCCAATCGAGCACAGCGCAACATCAACCCCCAATACCGGGAGAGACGAAACCCCTCCTATCGCTCATTGCCTCCATGTGACTCGGGACTGTACCCAAAAGCCACCTTTTTGCACGTTCTCTTGAACGTGGTAAGGTGGAAATCAAAGTACAGTGGGAATCACACAAGACTATGACGATCTCGGGTCTACAGACTAACCTGTACCAGTGTCACCAGAGAACTGCCATCTGACGTTAGGTATAATACCATATGGGAGTTCTCGGCGAGTCCGTCCAGTGTATCCAGTCTCCACTGAGCACCCATATACTGTCTCTGATGTCAAACACCAATGGATATGGGATCATCCATCGCCCATCTACATGGGTCAAGAAGCTATACGCTAGTCTACTCTGGTATATCGATGCCCTGTCTCGATACACCCACGACTAGGAACATTTGAAGGATGTACTTAGCGACTACCCTGTCCCCACTAGTATGATCTGCATTATAATCCTGGTAGTCAAGTACTCATCCTAAGGGCTTTATCAACATGTAACATAGAGACAATGAGTGTACATGTTAAGATAAAGAGCAACCAGATAGCATACTATCATGTCGAGCAAGAAAGTCCTCCATGTATATGTCCAAGCATCCACTACAATATACATCGTATGTACAGTAATGGCCTCTAGGGCATACATATAACTAATAATCTTCCACTTGCACTAGGGCCATCTGTTGTAGTATCCAATACCCAACAATCAGCAGTGGTTGAAGTATCTCATACTCAACCATCCCATAAAAGTCTCTTTTGGGAATAGGCCTTCGTGAGTGGATCCGCCATTTTGTCCTCTGTGTCTACTCTCCTAACCCCGATCTCCCTGGAGATCAACCATCTCCATGATCAGGCGATACTGCCTAAGAATATGTCTGGATCTTTGATGAGACGGGGGTTCCTAGGCCTAAGCCACAACTCCATTGTCTGGTAAGAACGAAGTTCATCTCATGAACTTTTATATATCCAGACTGCCTCTTTGGTAGCATCCTTGGTAGCAATGTATCCAGCCTTTATCGTCTAGTCTGCCAAGGTATCTAGCTTGGAACTCTTCCAACATACCGTCCCTCCACTGAGGGTAAAGACAATGCCTGTGACTGACATTCAGTCGAGCTTACCGCTCTAGAAGCTATACAGTGATTCTCCTCAGGATCGATTGATACCATCTCACTACACCTAGTGAGAATCCTAACATCCACTTAGATCTATCTCATAAATCCAAAACCCAGAATTTAGGTGGTATCACCTTGATCCTATATGGAGAATCCTTATGATAAGAGGAGATTGACCGAGTGTAGCATAGGAAACTCCTTTCCTATCAAGAGTATGTCATCCACGTACAATACGAGGATCACCACCATACTCCCTACTACCTTTTGTATATACAAGGTTCATCTACCATTTTGATGAAGTCAAACACTTTGATTACCACATCAAAACAGATGTTCCAACTCCGCGATACCTGCTTTAACTCATAAAGCAACTTGCACACGTTTCCGCTACTCCCACTGTCTACGAAGCCCTCTGGCTGTGTACTTATAGACGCTCTCTTCTAAATCACTATCTAGAAAAGCAGTCATGACACATAACCGCCAGATATCGTAGTCATGGTATGTAGCAATGGTAAGTAGGATCCGGATGGACTTAAGTATAGGCACTAGAAAAGGTTTCATCATAATCCACACCTGGTCGATGACGAGAACCTTTTGCAACAAGCTTAGCTTTTGAAGGTCTCAACTTTTCCATGTACACCAAGTGTAACAACCCCAAACTTTCTGTACAACTTTCTGTACAATTTTTTTTCAAAATTACAGAAAAGGGTACTTTTGCCTGAGCACAAGTTATAAGTTTATTTTGCTAATTAATTACAAGAAGGAACTTGTAGCTCATTGGTAATACCTTGCACTGCTGAATCAAGCCACCAGAGTTCAAATCCCATACCCCACATTATTTTTTAATATTGTTTTATTTTGAATTTTTAGAATACCAAGGGTTTACACGTGCATAACTCACAAAAACCCCACTACACCCAAAAACCTAACAGTACCAGAGGCTATATGAACCGACGAGGCTTTTTCCAGCCACCTGACTCGGCCGGAATCGGCCGACTTGGCCGGCCGACCGGCCGACTCGGGACGCCGCCGCCGGCCGGACTCGGCCGGACCGCCAAGTCATCAACAACAAACTCCTGCCTTTTCACCTCCCTTGTACACCTGAACACTTTATTTTCTTAGACCAGTACCAGAGACTCTTTAAAACCCTATTTACTCCATTTTTATTACATTTTTAATACATTTTAATACATTTTTCAATTCACCCTTTCACCTACCCTAACCCTAGCCTAACCCTATAAATACAACCCCTAAACACTACCCCCTCACTCCAAAGTTCTGATCAAAACTCTCAAGAAATTTCCTAGAACCCTAGTGTACTTTGGAAGAAGCGAAGGGCGAAAGCTTCGGCAAGTTTCCGACGACAACCCTAGGAGTTCCCGGCGACGAAACGACGCAACGGAAACTACGTCCGTTCCCTCTTCCTCTCTTCTAATATCTAAACCCATAAGTACCACCTCCCTCTCTCCTTTGCTACTCTAAAAATATCATTTAATAAAACCCGACGGAATCGGAGTCAAACCGATTTCCGATTCGGTTTCTTTCTAAAAATCCCACTTTTCTTAAACACAACCCTATTAAACCATTACATGTTGACTATTAATCATTAACAAACATGTTGAACAAGTTTCATGACAATCTATATCATTTTGTAACTTTTATTGCTCTTTTTCAGTAAAATACCATGTAGTTTAATTTTGATATTAAATCATCACAATATTGCTATACCTTTAAGTTAGATCACGAGGTAATGACCTACCTCCTCACAACACTCATATACAATATAGCACAATACTTTCGGAAACCTAGAATACGGGAAAACGAAACATTTCAAATAAATACCATTTACTAATAAAACCATTTTTACAAGATTTAGTATTTTACACAAATCTTTGCAAAGCGCCGCTACAACCCAATTTGGGGAACCCGACTGGGATGGTGCGGATTATCGCACGTCCCTGGGTTTAATAGTGCGAGATGCAGACCTCCGCAAGGAGTATTCGGTCTCGAGAGATTTAAAATGCAAAAATCTTAAGAAAATGAGATTTCTAGAAATATAATATATATTAAAATTTATTTTTATAATATATATATATATGTAATATCAAAAATACCTATTTTTGTTATAATATAATACTTCAACTTTTCCAAAATCACAAGAATCCCTTTACATTAAAATACCATGAAATCCATACAAGTTCAATATTACAATTAAATACCATGTATTAAGAAAAATAGGTTATTCTCACTAGAAATGTCACAAAATATGAAATCTACATTCATTACAACTCTAAAGACGATAATTAAATACTTGGGGTGTATTTTGAAAAGTATATAAAAGTATTTTTACATAAAACCCCCTCAAGTTCTATAAATTATCCTAAGGACCTTAGTAAATATAGGTTTAAGCGGGACCAATCTCTTGAGCCTCGGGGAGCCGGAGAAGTGGGTGCTTGCCTATTTAAGGTAGACAACTTAACAATGGTGTTATCAACACGGTAATCGTCTTTGAAAAAGACACAAATCCTGCCGTCCATGTGCAGCGGTTAGCGATAACATCAAAACAATCAGGACTTCAATTTCTCTTCTGATTATCTGACTCAGACTGAGTCTCATTAAATAATCTGACTTGAATATGATTCAAGTACAATTTACAATCCAACATGAATCCATGAATCAATATATTTAATCTATTCAATCTATATTGACCGAACCGAACCATGGATATACTTCCATTTACATGATTATCCAGTTACATCCATGATTCTCCAGTTACATCCATTAACTGATATCATGGTTTCGGTAAGTCACCCAATTATACAATCTATACAGTTTACAATACAAGACAATACAATACAACTATACAACGAGACATCTCGGGGTTTAAGGGGTAGATTGGTACAGAAGGTGTTAGAAGTGGTACGAGACAGTAACCATAAGACACCTAACCTGAATTCAATTGCTGTTGTACCGTGGCATGAACGGTTCCTTGAGTTCCTAATACCTTAGTCTCCGGGGCAAGTGAGACTCCTCTTGTATACACTGGCATCCTTCTGTACCAAGCTACAAACAACAGCGTTAATATTAAATACAATATTATTACAATATAATACAACTTTAAAAGCTACTCTCTCTCTCTCTCTCTGTCTATTCTATTTCCCCCTTATCTTTGGGACTTACCGAGCGATTTGTTCGCTAACGACATTCTCTTTCTTTCTTCTTTGAATGTCGTCAGGTGATCTGGACACTCTGGAGATCAAGCCCACTAGAGAAGATTTGGACCACTTCATTGAAGACCCAGAGCCTTAGTTCACTGTACACTTTTATTTCAGTACTTTTCCTTTTCTGTTATGCCATTGTTTAGGCATTGCTTTCATTCAGTTGTATTTACTTTTCCATGCATTGTACAGAAAGAATGTGAATAAATAAAGTTGTTGTTTTATTATATCTTGTCTCTTGTGCGTTTATTTTTTTTATATTGCTTAGATACGCTTAGCGTATTTACTTCATAGTAAATACGTAGCGGCCTCGTCGCGTCCTCTGCCCGTACTCTGGGAAGCAGAGCGTGACACCAAGTAATCTTCTCAAGATATACTTACTCCTGATGGGGATTTAACCCTTCAGATAAAGCAACCAAAGTCCATACTTTGTTGGTGTATATAGATTCCATCTCAGATCGCTTAGCATCTAGCCATTCTCACAGAGTCACCACTCTTGATGGCCTGCTCGAAACTAGTTGGGTCATCATCTTATGATGCCATCCTCGTTCCCACTGTCATAGAAAAAACCGAAGTATCTCTCAGGTGGGTGAGGAACCCTACTAGATCGGCGGAGAGGCTGAGATTCGTTGGGAACTATTGAATCCTCCGGTTCTACCAAATCATCAGCTGCAGTTTGTATAGCTGGAACTCCTTCCAGTTCTACCTCACGATCACTAATTTCTTCACAAGAAATTCCCTTTCCCAAAGGTGGCATGCTGAGAAACAAAACACTTTTTGTTCCTCAATACGGTAGAAGATATTCCGTTGTGAATGCTTGGGATAGCCAACAAACTTCCACAGAACTGACCTTGCCTCGAGTTTGTCCGGATTTTTCTTTTAGATATAAGCCGGACAACCCCAAATCTTAATATCCTTAAGGGATGGGCTCTTCCCATACCATATCAAATATGAAGTAGTATGCATCTGATTTGGTTGGAATCCTATTCAATAGGTATGCAACTTCACAAGTGCATAACCCCAAAAAGGAAATAGGCAACTCAGTAATACTCATCATAGAGCACACTATATCACATAAGATGCGATTGCTCCGCCCCGATATACCATCGTGCTGTGGTTTATACGGAGGAGTAATGCTGAGAGAGAATCTCATTCTCCTTTAGAATAGTCCAGGAATTCCCTGCTCAAGTATTCTCCTCCCTGATCACATCAAAGAACATAATACTTATATCCGTTTTGGTTCTCTACTTCTAACTTATATTCTTTGAATATCTCAAAAGGTTCAGGCTTGTGTTTCAACAGGAACATATGTCCGAATCTTGAGAGATCATCAGTGAATGTAATGAAGTACAAAGAACCAGTCCTGGCATGTGTAGACAGGGGACCTATATACATCATCATGTATTAATCCCAAAAGTTCACTAACTCTTTCTCTGTTTCCAATAAACGAAGCTATGGTCATCTTATCTTTGTGATATGACTGGCAAGTTTCACAAGATGTAAATTCAAACTGATTTAAATATGCATCTTAATGTAACTTAGCTAGTCGGGTCGCATTGATATGACCTATTCTACAATACCTCAAGAAGAATTCATTCATTTCTGAACTCTTCCTCTTGTGTGTGTTCTGTACGTTAAGAACCGTGGTTTGATTTAGAACGTATATACTTTTAGATAACGTGCCTAAACCGATCAACTCTTGATATAGGAAATGTTTAAAATATTATCCAACAATACAAAATTATATTCTTCTTTACTAAATAAAGAGACTGATATGATATTGTATATCAGGTTCGGTATCTAATAACATTTGTTCAGAATCAATGTATTCTGGTAATACATGGTGATAACTGCCAACAACTTGGCTGCAACACTTGCACTGTTTCCAACTCTTGAAACTTATCACCCATTCTCAGTTCTCTACCTATCTGTAGCCCATGTAACAGATTACATTTGTGGGATCCTGATCCAGTATCTCATACTCAGGACGTAAAGGAAACTGAGAAACAGTTCTCTGTAATGAACACACCCGAAGAAAAAGCATCATCATGCACTTTCTTCGTTTGGGCGACACGGGAATCCTGGTAATCCCCTATTTCCTGCTCGGTCTTATAACAATTATAAGTTGGAGCGGAACCAACGTTCCCCAGCTCAGTATAACAAGCGAGTTCGGTCAATACATCCGTATTATTATCTTGATTAAGGCGTGACATGGTCGCTACCTGGAGAGAGAGAGAAGAAAACACTCAGCGTAAGCTCTTGCAAGATTAGATTGGTTATTAATTTATCTAATCAGGATGGCTCCCACTGTTTTAGTCAAATCTTCCTTCAAACCCTAAAAGGAAAGACTAGCCAGGATTAATTACACCCTGTAAGTTCGCTAATCTTTCAGCCAGGCAAGTGCCGGTACTTTGAGGGAGGTTCCCCGTGCTTTCGCGCGGACCTAATTAAAATAAACCTCGTTTTCCCAGGGGCGTAACCCCGTTAACACCTTTTTAGACACCTACTTGATCGGCTAATTGTGATCTGTAAAACTCTCCCAGGAGTAACTCTTACTCGCAGTGGGTATTGGGATCCAACTATCTCATAGGAGGTACGCAATCTCATTACAAATTTCAACACTTGAAATTCCCAATAATGTTTTGCCCCGAGCGATCTATGACCTTGACAAGGTCAATAAACTATAGACCGCAAGTCAAGTTCAACCCATCATTTCCTGATTGAATTAAACCCACCCGCATGACCCTTGACTAGTCAACAAGGTCGCACGACTACCCTAATCCAATCGCATCATATGCCTATAAAGATAAGCACTAATCAGCTACAGCACACTATGCCTTGACAAGGTCAACAAACGCAGCACGAATACTAACTATTACTTATCTGAAATGACGGAGGGCTACGACAGGTTTTTAAGAAAACCTTTTTGCGTAATGAACTTGATATCGTCGTAGAATCGAGTGATTTTAAATGGAGTGTTTTTTAGGCTTTTACTAGTTTTGCTAAAGAGGTCACTCTCGGAGAAGGGATCTCGGCTCTTTCCTTATCGAATAAGGTGCAGGATATTTCATAAATACCACCGTGCAAACCAAAAACTATAAAAGCAATCAAAAGACAAACAGAGTTTGTAGCATCTGCTAGTTTCGCTAAAGAGGTCACTCCCGGTGAAGGGATCTCGGCTCTTTCCTTATCGAATAAGGTGTTGGATATTCTATAAGGAATATCGCTATGCAAAGCAAGAACTAGAGCTACCAGTTTTTAAAACAAGTTTCTACAACATCTTTTAGGTTTCTTTTATTTCATTAATCTCATTAATGAAGTCCCATTTATTATACTTCCCAAGCATCACATATGAAACGAAAGCAACAATATATAATATATATCATATATATATAATATAAGCATTCGTCTCAGAATATAATCAATGATCACATCACAGAATATCGCAGCAGAACACAACATATGAAATATTGGATATACTAGGATTTCCGGGTTTTATTTTAAGCCTGTATAAAACACGGATTCCACGGTCATGATGAATAGCCAATCCCACACCTCTAGACCCCTACGAGAGCGGCAAGCAACCTTACCAATTCTAGAGTTAGGAGACTCGGTCTCGACTCCTCGAGATGGTCTCCCACTGGACCCTAGAACCCGGTTACTTGTGCTCCCTGCCTTGGGTCTATCCTAATACGGAAAAGTAAATAATATACAATGGAGACATCTTCCTCAACCCGGAAGTGCCCCAATAAAAGAATATTACATACAATGAATTTTATATGAATGAAAATGAAAAACTCTTATCTCACATAAAACCCTCGGCTATTCAAAACACGACGATCCAATATAACATATCACAGCAACACATAATATCACATGTCATCAACGTAAGTAAATATGCATATCACAATTGTCGTTGACATATAGCACCGAAACCGGCGATACGCCACATATTACACTTACGGTCGCAGAAAAGAAAGTGAAAAACTACAACAGTTGGAATCCGCAACCACCTTAGACATCACATGCCTAACCAAATGAATTCCTTAGACATCACATGTCTAACAATTATAAACCCCGCATTTTAGTCTCGATCTCGAAAACACTTTTCAATATCTAGTCGGGCAATTCAACAAGATTCCCGACATCCTGATCGAATGCTCGTCGGAAACTTTGGTAGACGGCCGCACCCCCCGATACCGTCGACGAAGTGCACTAAGGCGGAACACCGCTGCCGTGAGCACCCGAACGGATGTTTTTGGCGACGGGGTTCTCCTACAGTCACTTGGTCGGGGCTATGGGGCGTGGCTATCTATTAAGTTTACCCGGCGAGTATCCGTGTACGCTACGTGATTGCGACGGACTTTTGATCACATCAAAATCCCGTGGCAACCAATCAAATGAGACTAAATTGCTAGATTTATAACATTCAAATTAGTTATCTCATAACTACTTTTGTGGATTCCAAATATTGTATCCCATCACATGATATCTTGACGACGTTAAACGTTTCGATCGATTCATCAAAGTCCCACAATTTCCCGACAGCTCAACACTTGAGCACATTTCAATAATACCCAGAATATGTCACAGTACCTATGCACCAGCCGTAGAAGGGCAAACCCAAGCCTCACTCATGTCGCCACGGAACTACGGCAAACCCTAGGGTTTGACCACAGTTCCGCAATCCAAAAAGTTGAGTTAGGGTTTCATTCTTCTAGAGGGTTCATAGACTTACTTGCATGTTTTTCCGAATACGATAAACTTGGAAAAATGGGTTTTTGACATTCGATCGAACTTTTTAACATCGCTTAGACAACATGGGAATAACCCGAAACAATGTTAAAACTATGAATATGAAACACTTCGAATTGCTTATAGTGTAAGATTACATCACATGCAAAATTAGCAAAAACAAACAACACCTGAAACATCAAAACCAAGCCACTGGAACACCATGAAAAATTGAGGGGGTGCTCGGAATTTAGCCGAGATGGGGGGTATGGTGGCTGGCCAAAAAATCTTGGATTTTCCTGAAATTTTCATGGTGTTCTTGATATATCTCATACATCATTCTGTACTTGTTTAAAAAAATTTTGAACAACTTTTAAAATCGACAGAAAAGTCAATTTTCCGTTTCAAGTTTCGGAGTATTTCGGTTTCGTAATCTTAACAAAATCCGTATAAATTTCTAGCATGGCTCTGATACCACTACAGGGTTACCTAGGACGGCAGCAAGGTTTTGGGAGGTATCGTCCATACCAAATTCAAAAATTTGCCGTTCTAGCTAACCCTAACTAAGAATCGTATACTAGAAATCGACGGAAATACAAATGCAAACACTTTGCACATAAAGTGAGCAAGGAATACAACCTTTGTAGACCGTTCCTTCACTTCAATAGCTCCGTGTAGTAGTCCCTTCGCTGCGATCGTAAACTCCGGACTCCAGAGAGGCTCCCATGAAGAAACGAGCATGCTTGCGTCGAAGTCTTCGAGGCCGAAAATGATCTACATCAAGGAGACACTAACCCAAGCTATCTCTTCATTAATTACGGAATTAGTGAAGCAAACACCCTATACTAAATGGCAAGTAGTAGAGGATGATGAAGTAGGAAGTGGGCTCACTTTAGATTTGATTTTCTCACACTTTTTCATCAACTCTATTGAAGCTAGAAAGTTTTGAGGAAGAAGAAGAAGAAGAATGAACTCATCAAGTGAGAATGAATTAATCATGAGGTTAGAAATGCAAACATGGTGAAATAATATCATAGCTAACTCATGTAGAGAATAAACCATAGCATAGGGTTAAGGCTTGGGTTAATAAATATCTTAAGTTAGACAAAAAAGTTGATTTTGTCAATGATTATCCATAAGCTTCATCCAAGATTAAACCATGACAAATTCTCACAAATTTGTTTAACTTAATAATAAATATGAAACCCTAATTAACCCTAGCATGGTATAAATCTCATACACCCTTGTTGCATGTGTAACCTAGCATGACACAAACATGTACACAAACATACATATCACATATATACATTGTGCACATCAAGTGAGAAAAGAAATCATAAGTGAGCAAGTATTAATTAATATAATTTAATATATCAAATATATAATTATACATTAAATTATTAAATCAACTCTTGATTTAATAATCTGGCTATATTACATATAACCGACTAATATCATATGTAACAACTTATCGAATCAACACTTGATCCGATAACCCGGCTATATCGCATATAACCGACCAATGTCACAAATCTCGAGAATAGAATACGGTATCACATATCGTATTAATCTCGGTCCCGCACATATCTCATATATGCTCCTACTTCGTTTCGCTTGAGCCAGGAAACCCCTGTGTAGGACTCTAAAGACTCATCAATAAGCCGGCAGTAGGTGATAATCATATCAAACACCTATAAGCCGCAAGCGGTCTGCTAAACGTAACGGCCACCTGGGTATTGAGCGATCAGAAGATCAACAAGCAAGCATGTTCACACTCCTGCGAATCCAATCAGTAACACTACCGTACAGTCCGGTCTCTTCGTCTGATATGTCGCATATCTCGTCTAGGGGTGGTAAATGTCAGACCCCATTAACTCGATAAGTCATGCCGATGTGAGGCTCATAAAGGGTCGAGAAACTACTGATAACACTTACCAGTATATCTTTGAAGCAGCCCTGGCCAGAGACTTCCTGTTATAGCCAATCGAGTACAGCGCAACATCAACCCCCAATACCGGGAGAGACGAAACCCCTCCTATCGCTAATTGCCTCCATGTGACTCGGGACGAAACCCCCAATACTCGGGACTAATACGCCTAATAAGCAAGCACATGAGTAATCGGTCGGTTAGTACCTCAAGAAGTATTAACGGTCGCATGAAAAATGTGTGAGCAATTCATCCAAAATATTCACCGACTAAAAAGTACTGAGGTAGATGGACAAGAGTATGATAGCTTGAATTGAGTTCTCCGAGTGTAGGGATGTTCTTTACACACACGTAGGGGTATATGATCAGTGTTTGGAAGAAAGGTAGGAATGAAAAATAAAGACGATATTTTATTGAGGGATGATGTGATTTCTAACATCTTTTCATGACTATTAAGATAGGGCCTATGACAACCGAAAAGCTAGTTTAGTTGGAAACTCTAATTTTCAAAATCTTTCTTTTACAATTCTTATCTTTATATGTAACTTTCACAGTCTTCCTTTTATTATAGGATTTTATGGGTGCAATCCGCTGAAAACCCTCAAGAGATAACACTCCTCCTACTAGGGATACCAAGAGGTTTAAAGGCTTGTTGTACGTGCTCAGTGCAATCGTGTTTGCCTACGAAAGTGTGCTAGTTAGTTTCTCTTAATAAAATTTTCTCTTTCTCTTGAATAAAAGAAGTTTGCTCGAGATGATCAAAATTAAGTTTGGGGGAATTTGTTCAGTCGAAAATATTGCATTCTGTAACACATCAATTTCCTTATTATTCTAATCATCTAAGGGTGTTTGTTATAAATATGACACATATTACAGAATCATTTAGGAAATACCAATTACCATGTATTGCACATTATAATCGGCATTATGAAGGAAATTGTGTGTAAATATTTCACGCAAAATATTGTATATCTCAACACTTTTTATCAAGATGTTGTGTAGAAAATTATTCAGGTCAAACAAGTGGAATCGCAAAATTGCCGATAAAACACAGCAAGTCAAAGACTTAAAATCTGGCAGCAATCAAGAAAGAATTATAAGATTCCAGACATCAGAAGAAAACCCAAAAGCCTACATCAGAACACCCCAGAAAAATAACACATCGATCTCTTTAAATGGCCGCGGAGCCATGGCCGAGTTGGCCGAGTTGCCGCGGATCTGTGGCCGAGTCAGGGTGTCAGAGAACGAGAAATCTCCGGAACCTTCTTCTCAACAACCTTGCTTCCTCAAGATGCTTAATTACCACGTGGCTTCTTCTGGAAGGCTCTGCATAACAAACTTCTTTTAGAAGGCTCCTTGTAACAACCTTATTCTAGAAGGCTCCTTGTAACAACCTCATTCTAGAAAGCTCTCTCTAACAACCTTATTCTAGAAGGCTCCTTGTAACAACCTTATTCTAGAAGGCTCCTTGTAACAACCTTATTCTAGAAGGCTCCTTATAACAATCTTATTCTAGAAGGCTCCTTGTAACAACCTAGCTTATGAGGGAAGCTTAATTTGAGATCTATAAAAGGGAATCTAGATCTAATGGTGGAGGGGTTGAATATTACACCATTCTAGCACAAATCCAAATCAATTCAATTCAAGTTGAGTGACACAACTTGAGCCAAATCAAGATCCATTGAGAGCAAAATCAAGCGACAATCGAAGATCCTTTATTACAACGCCGATCATCATCCGAGCAAGAGATCCACGACGATCCGCGACTCACGGCGATCGAGCCATGCAAAGATCGACGACAAATTCCCTTTCAAAAGAGCGATCGAGAGCTAGTCTTGTAAACTCGAGTTGAGAGGTGTAATTTGAAGGAGATTTAAATAAAGGTGATAATTGTAATTCTCGCTTTCTATACATTCTTGCATTATGAAATTCTTTGTTCTTGATTATTCAATTTTCATGATGTGTGAGTGAATTCTCCGCTTGTGGAGGATTCGAGAGAATCGGTAGATCTAGTGATGATAAGATCTTTTTACTAATCTTAAGTCTTATGAGATTTGTGAACTTTAGGAAAAAGAATCATCAATGACCTAATTTGGAGCGAGATCACATTCTTGATAATTTCGTTGCAAACTAGGGATTAAATAATTGATGACTCTCTTTGCTAAAGGCTAGATCCGAATGATGATCAATGAAAAGACAAGGGATAGAGAAGGAGAAACCCTAGTTTCTTCAATAAATCCCTAATCTTCATTCATCACCATCGTCTTAGCTACAATTCATCAATAGATAAGATAAGTCATTGTTAGATTCATCATTGCTACTAATTCAATCGAATCCTACAAGCTATTCTACAAATCTTGATAACTAAATTGGTTTGGACATCTTCTTGATTCTTGATTCTAGATCTATTTTCTTTATGTTTCTTGAAATGAAATCTCACAAATCTTGAATCATTTTCTTTTATATTTTCATTTCAATTCATCTAAAGCAAGATTGAATAAGTACACGCATCTCAGTGGACGATCCGTGCTCACTAACGATCGCTACAAGCGACACCGTTAATTGATTGCGGTATAAATTTCTTTGGTTGTGAAACATTTTACTACACACAAAAGAAGATCAATCAGACCCCATTGAAAAAGAAGCATACTAATGCATCTACTTTAGGTGTTCTTGTAATTGAGAACTGCTTTTCAGTCAGTCCTACCTACTGGGTATTAGATACCGGATCAGGATCTTATATCTGTAATTTATTGCAGGGACTGGGAAAAAGTAGGATTGTTGCACCTGGTGATATGTCCCTCAGGGTAGGGAACGGAGCATAAGTTAATCCTGCATGTTAGTTATATGTATGCCCTAGAGGCCATTACTGTACATACAATGTATATTGTAGTGGATGCTTGGACATATATATGGAGGACTTTCTTGCTCGACATGATAGTATGCTATCTGGTTGCTCTTTATCTTAACATGTACTTTGATTGTCTCTATGTTACATGTTGATAAATCCCTTAGGATGAGTACTTGACTACCCGGACTATGATGCAGATCATACTAGTGGGGACAGAGTAGTCACTAAGTACATCCTTCAAATGTTCCTAGTCGTAGGTGTATCGAGACAGGGCATCGATATACCAGAGTAGACTAGCATATAGCTTCTCGACCCATGTAGATGGGCAATGGATGATCCCATATCCATTGGTGTTTGACATCAGAGACAGTATACGGGTGCTCAATAGAGACTGGGTACACTGAACGGACTCACCGAGAACTCCCAGATGGTATTATACCTAACGTCAGATGGCGGTTCTCTGGTGACACTGGTACAGGTTAGTCTGTAGACCCGAGATCGTCATAGAGTCTTGTGTGATTCCCACTGTGCTTTGATTTCCACCTTACCACGTTCAAGAGAACGTGCAAAACGGTGGCTTTTGGGTACAGTCCCGAGTCACATGGAGGCAATGAGCGATAGGAAGGGTTTCGTCTCTCCCGGTATTGGGAATTGATGTTGCGCTGTGCTCGATTGGCTATAACAGGAAGTCCTTGGCCAAGGTTGCTTCAGAGATATACCGGTAAGTGTTATCAGTAGTTTCTCGACCCTTTATGAGCCTCATATCGACACGACTTATCGAGTTACTGGGGTCTGAGTTTACCACCCCTAGACGAGATATGCGACATATCAGACGAAGAGACTGGACTGTACGGTAGTGTTACTGATTGGATTCGCAGGAGTGTGAGCAGGCTTGCTTGTTGATCTTATGATTGCTCAATACCCGGGTGGCCATTACGTTTAGCAGACCGCTTGCGGCTTGTGGGTGTTTGATATGATCATCACCTGCTGCCGGCGTATTGACGAGTCTTTAGAGTCCTACACAGGGGTTTCGTGGCTCAAGTGAAACGGAGTAGGAGCATATATGTGATATGTGCGGGACCGAGATTGATACGATATGAGATACCGTATTCTATTCTCACGATATGAGATATCGATCGGTTATATATGATATAGCCGGGTTATCGGATCAAGTGTTGATTCAATAAGTTGATTCATATGATATTAGTCGGTTACAGGTGATATATCCAGATTATTAAATCAAGAGTTGATTTGATAATCTAATGTATAATTATATAGTTGATATATTATATTACATTAACTAGTATTAGCTCACTAATGATTTCATTTTCTCACTTTGGATACATTGATGTATATGTGATATATGTTAAATGTATCATGCTAGGTTACAAATGCAACTAGGGTTTATGAGGGTTAAACCATGCTAGGGTTAATATTAGGGTTTAAATTTTATCATTAAATAATTCAAATGTTATGGATAAATGTCATGGTTGATATTTGTTGAAAGCTTGTAAGCATCTTTGACTTTGTCCATTTTCTTTGTCTAGCTTAAGATATTTTTTGACCTAACCTTTAACCCTAGCTCATGGTTAACTCTCTACAAGGGTTAAGCATGACATGCTTAACCCTTGGTTGCATTTTCTAACCTTAACAATAATTCATTTTGATGAGTTAATTCTTCTTCTTCTTCTTCTTCTTCCACTCAAAGCTTTCTAACTTCAATGGAGGTATGAGAAATAATGTGAGAAAATCAATTCTAAAGTGAGCCCACTTCCTACTTCATCATCCTCTACTACTTGCCATTTAGTATAGGGTGTTTGCTTCACTAATTCCGTAATTAGTGAAGAGACAGCTTGGGTTAGTGTCTTCTCGACGTAGATCATCTTCGGCCTCGAGGACATCGAAGCAAGCATGTTCGTTTCTTCATGGGAGCCTCTCTAGAGTCCGGAGTTCATGATCGCAGCGAAAGAGACTACTACACGGAGCTATTGAAGTGAAGGACCGGTCTACAAAGGTTGTATTCCTTGCTCACTAGACTTGCAAAGTGTTTGCATTTATATTTCCGTCGATTTCTAGTTAACGATTCAAAGTTAGGGTTAGCTAGAACGACAAATTTTTGAATATGGCATGGACGATGCCTCCCGAAACCTTGCTGCCGTGCTAGGTAACCCTGCAGTGGTATCAGAGCCATGCTAGAAATTTAGACGGATTTTGTTAGAATTACGAAACCGAAACAACTCCGAAACTTGCAACGCGAAACCCTAGTTTCTGTCGATTTTAAAAGTTTTCAAAAAAAGTTACAAACAAGTACAGAGTGATGTATGAGATATATCATCAACACTGTGAAAATTTGAGGGGGTTTTGTGAAAATTGGGCCGGCCACCATACCTATGATCTCGGCTAAATCCGAGACCCCCCTGGAAATTTTTTCTGTGTTCCAGTGACTTGGTTTTGATGTTTCAGGTGTTGTTTGTTTTTGCTAATTTTGCATATGATGTAATCTTACACTATAAAAAATTCGGAGTGTTTCGTATGTAGGGTGTTTTTTCGTCACCCCATTGAGATGGGAATACGCGCACGCTTGTCAGGCGTACTACAGATTCCCCCTGCCTAGGATAGGCCGGGGTTTAATGATTGTGGGGATCCGAACCTCCGGCAGCCGCGGACTAAGCTGCCGTTAATTACCCCTCGCCTTTGGGGCGAGGGAACCTCCGATTAACGGGTTAAACTGGTCATGCGAATTCAATGTGCAGTGTACGTGTGTTCTGTTCTGAAAGGGGGGTTTTGGATATATCGGGAGCCACGCAGAGTTTTTACGGGGGTCCCGCTACCCGGATAGCGGGCTGGGGGTCAAGGGGGCTAGCAGCCCCCTTGCGGGGTTCGGGGCAGCGCCCAGGCCCGAAAATTTTTTGGAGGGGGAGAATGTTGCGGAGTATGTGTATGTGTATATTTGTATACAAATGTATATATATGTGTATATACATAAAAAGAGGGGAAAAAGGCATCCAAGGGATGCGTGGGGCAGCACCTTGGGTGCTGTGCGCAGGTGCGCAGGCGCGCGCGCCACGTGTCGGCACGCGGGCGCCTTGCGCACTTGCGCAGGTGCGCAGGCGCGCGCGCCACGTGTCGGCACGCGGGCGCCTTGCGCCCTTGCGCAAGCGCGCAGGTGCGCAAGCGCGCGCGCCACGTGTCGGCACGCGGGCGCCTTGCGCACTTGCGCTGCGCGCCGGAGAGGCACAAGAGGCTTTTAGCCTAAGAACAGAAGCTGTGCTTCAGAAATGAAATATTTATTATGTATATATGTATGGAGTTAAACTCCTATGATGTTTTGAAGCTGATAAAGGGGGTTCTTCTTCTTCCTCCTGTTGTTTGGCCGGATCTTGAAGATCAAGAAGTAGGAGATTTTAAAAATCACTCATTTTTGAGATCTGATGGGAGATCTGAGTTCCCCTTTGTGGGTTTTGTGGTGGAAAACCACTTAGTTTTGGAAAAGAAAGAGTAAAACTCTTGATTTAATTCAAAAGAAATGAGAAGGTTTTAGAACCTTGGAGAAGAAGCAGGAAAGAGCTCAGCTCTGAAACTTTTTTGGAGAGAGAAAAAGTTATGAGATATTTTCATTATCTTTTGCCTTTATAGGCTATACACTTTGCACATAGCCCCTTGGGCTTCACAAAATGGCATTTTGCCTATCCCATGGCTCATGTGCCATTTCTTTTTGCACATAAGCCATGGGCTTTACAAAAATTTGGCTTTATGCCTATTTTTCTTACATTTATCCATAAAACAAAACAAAAGAAATACAACAAAATTATTTATTACAAAATTTCTATCTTGGCATGGGGGAAGGCCGGCCGCTTCATGTTCGGGCTCGACCCGGGCATGGGCCTACTGGATCTGGGCTTGGGCCCACTTGGCTTGGGGTTGACTTTGATTTTGACTTGGTCAACCGGGGTGTAAATTTTTACCCCAACAAATTGCCCCCCATCAATAAATGCACACCACATATGTAGGTCGTGTGCATGAAATTGATGGATCTTCTTTCACGTGGAGGCGGCTTGATTTGGTTCCCACCTTTTGGGAAGCTGGCACTGCCCTTTTTACGACATGGACGGTCGGTGCTGCCCTTTTAGCGACGTGGACGGTCGGTTCTGCCCTTTTTGCGACATGGACGGTCGGTGCTGCCCTTTTAGCGACGTGGACGGTCGGTTTTGCCCTTTTTGCGACTTGGACGGTCGGTGCTGCCCTTTTAGCGACGTGGACGGTCGGTGCTGCCATTTTAGCGACGTGGACGGTCGATGCTGCCCTTTTAGCGACGTGGACGGTCGGTTCTGCCCTTTTTGCGACATGGACGGTCGGTGCTGCCCTTTTAGCGACGTGGACGGTCGGTTCTGCCCTTTTTGCGACATGGACGGTCGGTGCTGCCCTTTTAGCGACGTGGACGGTCGGTTCTGCCCTTTTTGCGACATGGACGGTCGATTCTGCCCTTTTTGCGACATGGACGGTCGGTGCTGCCCTTTTAGCGACGTGGACGGTCGGTGCTGCCATTTTAGCGACGTGGACGGTCGATTCTGCCCTTTTTGCGACATGGACGGTCGGTGCTGCCCTTTTAGCGACGTGGACGGTCGGTGCTGCCATTTTAGCGACGTGGACGGTCAATGCTGCCCTTTTAGCGACGTGGACGGTCGGTGCTGCCATTTTAGCGACGTGGACGGTCGATGCTTGATTTGACTTGCTCTGCTTCTTGCAGTGTCAGGGGTAGACTTGACTTGCTCCGCTTCTTACGGCGTCGAGTGGAAGTTGACTTGTTGATTTTGATTTGGGTTGACATCAGCATCGCTATACTGGAATATGGTACCAGGAGCGAACCATCATCTGTCATGGAGAGGACTTTGGAATTTTGGTTTTTGTTTGGCATCTGCATTGCTGCACTGGAATAATGCCAGGAGCAACTCATCATTTGCCTCGAGAGAATTTGAGAATTGATGGCTTAGGAGGCAGGTTTAGATCCCTATCACCTAAGACTTTTCAATTTTATGGGCCGTGAGGGTCCCATAAAAGCATTTTCTCCCTACGAGTCGAAAGGATCTCGTAGGTGTATTTTCTCCATAGGAGTCGTGGGGACTCTTAAGTGTGTTGCTCCTTTGTGAGTCGCAAGGCTCTCACGCGGGAATTTTCTCCTCTCAAAGTCGAGAGGACTTTGAGAGTGCATTTCATCTTCTTTTCACGAGTTTGCGCCCTTTCAGGTTTTCACAAACTCGTCGGCAGTCCTGCTGTTTTTACTCACGGAGCCCTTTCGGATTTTCCTCCGTGCCCATTTTGCTTGTGGACATACCCTTTTTTTTTCTTTCTTTTTTTTTCTTTCTTTTTTTTTTTTAGTGGGACTTTGAATGTGGTCTCACCGGTAAGACTTAGGAGAGATTGGGATTGTTTTACGCCCGTGGATTGTATACGGTTTTGCAGGATGTATGATCCAGACCGTAGGGCCGGAAAAATTTCGGGACTTTGTCGGCGTCTGCATCGCTTCACTGGAATATGGTACCAGGAACGACTCATCATTCGCCGTTGGGGTATGGGATTTGGAATTTGGTTGGCGTCTGCATCGCTGCACTGGAATTTGGTACCAGGAGCGACTCATCATTCGCCATTTGGGGACTTGGAATTTGGATCTTGTTTGGCATCAGCATTGCTGCACTGGAATAATGCCAGGAGCAACTCATCATTTGCCTTGGGAGGACTCGGGATTTGGGTTTTTGGTCGGCATCAGCACCGCTAACACTGAAGCGAAATGCCAGGAGCGACTCATCATTTGCCGTTGCCCGTTGGGGAACGATGGCTTAGGAGATAGGTTTGGGTCCCTACCACCCAAGGCTTTTCAATTTTATGGGCCGTGAGGGTCCCATAAAAGCATTTTCTCCCTACGAGTCGTAAGGATCCCGCAGGTGTATTTTCTCCTTAGGAATCGTGAGGATTCCTAAGTGTGTTGCTCCTTTGTGAGTCGTAAGGATCTCACGCAGGGGTTTTCTCCTCGCAAGGTCGAGAGGGCTTTGCGAGTGTATTTCATCTCTTTTCACGAGTTTGCGCCCTTTCGGGTTTTCACAGACTCGCCGGTTGTCCTGCTGTTTTTACTCACGGAGCCCTTTCGGGTTTTCATCCGTGCCCGTTTTGCTTGTGGACATACCGTTTTTTTTTGTTTTGTTTGTTTTTTTTTTGCCGCTGGTGGGACTTTAAAAGTAGTCTCACCGGCAGGATTTGGGAGAAATAGGGGTCATTTACGCCCGTGGATTGTATACGGTTTTGCAGGATGTCTGATCCAGACCGTAGGGCCGATGTGCTCAATTCGCCTGCGACTTGGAGCATTCATGTGTAGTATTTCTTGAGATATCGGCCATTGATGGGTGGCATGGGCCTTTCTCCCTCGGCACTTATTAGTTGGTAGGATCCTCCGTCGAACACTTTCTCGATGACGTATGGTCCCTCCCAATTCGGCTCGAATTTTCCCTTGGCATGTCGATTGGGGATGATCGGTCATTTGAGGACCAACACCAATTCACCTTTCTTGAAAGCGCGGAGACGAGTTATCTTGTCATAGGCCCGTGACATTTGGGCTCGGTATAGCTCCAGATTTTGCTGCACCGCGAGCCTCTTTTCTTCGAGGGCATCGAGTTCTTCAAGTCGAAGGAGCACGTTTTCTTCCTCCGTCAACTCATGTTGGACGGCCATTCTTAAGCTTGGGACTTCGACTTCGAGGGGGAGGACCGCCTCCACTCCGAAGAGCAATGAGTATGGAGTGGACTGTGTTGGAGTACGGTGCGTGGTACGATATGCCCACAACGCCTCGTGAAGTTTGAGATTCCAGTCTCTCTTGTTGGCTGAAGCATTTTTCCTCAGGAGCTTGCATAGAGTCTTATTGAAGGCTTCGGCTAGCCCGTTGGCTCTTGGATTATAGATGGAGGAATATCTCCAGTCTATCTTGTGCTGAGTAGCGAACCTTGAGACATTGAAGCTCTTGAAAGAAGGCCCGTTGTCAGAAATGATTCTTCTTGGTGTACCAAAGCGGTATAGAATATTATGCTGGAAGAATGTCAGAATATCTTTTGTCTTGACTTCTTTTAGCGGGACAGCTTCAGCCCATCTGTAGAAGTAGTCTGTCGCGGCCAGTATGAACCGGTGGCCTTTAGATGACGGAGGATCAATTGGGCCAACAATGTCGGTGCCCCAGACTTCGAAGGGCCACGACGCCACTGTAGGATGCAATGGGTTGGGATGCTTGTGAATAAAATCACCGTAAATTTGGCAGATATAACATTTCTTTGCATGCTCTCCGCAATCCCGTATCATGGTGGGCCAGTAATACCCAAGCCGTTTAATTTGCAGTCGCATCTTGGGGCCAGATTGGTGAGCACCGCAAACGCCTGAGTGAACTTCTTTCATGACTTTTTGGGCTTCGGCCGATGACAGGCACCTGAGCCAGAGTTGGTCATATGACCTGCGGTATAACGTGTCATTTACAAACACGTATCGGAGAGCTCTTTTCTTCAGCTGAATCCTCGCAGATTTTTCTTCGGGCAGCTTGTCGTATCGGAGGTACTCTGTGAAGGGTTCTCTCCAATCGGGCTCGTCTTGGATGATCGAAGCTTCTTCCGCAGGACTGCTCTTCTGTTCCGCGCTTTCCTCTTCTCGTAGAGAGACTGGGGGTAGAATTTGCCGGCTCCTGACTGTGATCAGAATTTCGTCCATTTCAGGATCAGCCAGTTCCTTGGCCAAGCGAGCGAGTACATCAGCCTTTCCGTTCAACGCTCTAGGGACTCTCGTTAGTTTGATATGAGTGAACCGTTTCATGAGTTCCACCACCCTACCTCTGTACCGAGCTAACTCGGGTTTGTATATCTTATAGTCGCCGCTTACTTGGTTGACGACAAGCTGGGAGTCACCGTAAACTCGTAGCCGAAGGATTTCCATTTCTATGGCGAGTTCCAAACCAGCTATCAGAGCTTCATACTCAGCTTCATTGTTCGTTCGAGGCTCGGTGAGAGCAAAAGAACGTCGTAGGGTTCCCATTGATGGTGTGATGAACACCAATCCTATCCCTGCTTTTATCTCCGGGACGCTTGATTTACTGGAGGTCCTTATTGACGAGGCTCCATCGAAGTAGAGCTCCCAACATGGCTCATCTTCCTCGAGGTGCAGCACTTGTTCATCGGGTAACTCACAATTTAGCGGCGACCCTTCTGGTATGGGATGAGCGGCGAGAAAGTCTGCAATAGCTTGCCCTTTTACTGCTTTCTGAGGGGTATAAACTATGTCAAACTCAAGTAGCATGACAGCCCATCTTGCCATCCTGCCGGCTAGGCTTGCTTTGGTCATCAAGTGTTTGAGCGGGTCGACCTTGGAGATCGGCATAACCCGATGAGCGAGCAGATAGTGCCTCAGCTTCTTCACAGCAAATATTAGAGCCAGGCATTGCTTTTCGATTGGGGAGTAGTTGTGTTCCGCCCCGACTAGAGTTTGACTGAGGTAGTAGAGAGCATTTTCTTTTCCTTCCTCGTTATTCTGGGCAAGGAGCGCACCGAGTGACTCGTCCAACGCGGCGGTGTAGAGAATCAGCGGTTTATTTGGAATGGGAGCGGCCAGCACTGGAGGGTGCAACAAGTATTGTTTGATGCTTTCGAACGCTGCTTGACAATCGGCATCCCAGATAAAAGGAGCTCCTTTCTTCATGAGCTTTGAGAAGGGCCTACATCTTCCCGATAAATTTGAGATAAACCTCCGTATATAAGCAAGCTTGCCTTGAAAAGATCTTAGCTGCGTCAGACTCTTCGGAGGGGGCATCTCCCTGATGGCCTTTATCTTTGATGGGTCAACTTCGATCCCTCGATGTCGGACTATGAAGCCCAGGAATTTTCCCGATGACACGCCAAAAGCGCACTTCAGAGGATTCATCTTCAGATCGTATTCCCTCAGCCTGGTGAGAACGGTCCTAAGATCCTGGATTTGATCGGCCTTGGTTTCAGTCTTAACGACCAGATCATCAACATAACATTCGACGACTTTATGAATTAGGTCATCGAAGATATTAGTCATCGCCCTTTGATATGTAGCACCTGCGTTCTTCAGTCCGAATGGCATTACCTTGTAGCAATATATCCCGATCGGGGTTCGAAATGCTGTGTGCTTCTCATCCTCAGGTGACATCTTGATCTGATTATATCCAGACGAGCCGTCCATAAAGGTGAACAGTTCGTAATTTGAGGTGTCATCGACCATCATTTCCATGACCGGCAGCGGAAAGTCGTCTTTAGGACATGCCTTGTTGAGATCCCTGAAATCGACACAAACTCGGATCTGCCCATTTTTCTTCTTCACTGGGACTATGCATGCGATCCAGTCCGCGTATTTCTCTTCCCTGATGAAGCCGGCATCGATGAGCTTCTTAGTTTCCTCGATGACCTTTTCTTCTAGTTCCCTTCTCATTCTTCGAGGAGCTTGTTTGACTGGCTTAGCATCAGGAGATATAGCCAACTTATGTACGGCCACTTCAGGGGAAAGGCCAGGCATTTCTTTGTATGTCCACGCGAAGCAGTCAACGAACTCACGCAACAGGGCAATTATCTGCTCTTTCATTTCCTCTGACAAGAGTGAGCTGATGTAGGTCGGCCTTGGATTATCGGGCGTTCCTAAGTCAATCTCGGTTAGCTCATCAAAGGTTGCTTGTCCGCCATCTTCGAGCTCTTGAGGAGCTTCTTCTGGCTCGGCTATCTCGTCGTCATCATTTGATCTTTCGCTGGCCTCACCAACATGGATCATGTAGCACGCTTTGGAATCAGGTTGAATGTAGCCTATGCCCCGTCTATCTGGAATTCGTCCATCGATGAGTGCTCGGACCTGGGGCGGATACCATAGCCCTTCGTAAAACTTTGCTTCGGACTCCGTTTGATATAACCGGCATCCGCACTTCATAAAGTATTCCCGCATCTCGGGCGCATAGTATCTGGGATTGAGGACGGCTCTTATGCCTCTCTCATAGGGAAGGCACGCGACAGAAAGATCGTCCGGATGCACAACGGGGTTTGACTTGTAAAACAGGATGCCCTTCTGTCCATTTTCCCTCCCGGGCACGTAGAAAGTTTTCAGCTGGTCCACGGTAGAGACTGACAATGCGTCGAGCTCTTTGCTCATCCGTTCCGGCACCCTTGTGATAGCCAGGGACCCTTCTGCGACTTCGAAGGTCTCTCGTAGTTTCGCTTGCTGCATGGGGGGTCGATCTGCACAGCTGTCGCACGGCAGGTCCTCTTCTTCTGACTCTTCAGTGTCACTGCCAAGATGAGGGCGGACTTTGCTGCTAGATAGGCCTTCAGTAACAGATTCGTCCGTATCGCTGCCGAAATGAGGGCGAGTTTTACGGGAGGACGGGCTTCCAGCATCGGACTCATCAGTGTCGCTGCCGAAATGCGGGCGCACTTGGGTATTTTTGCTTTTGAAAGTGACAGCCGGCGCAGATTTGCTTTTGAGTTTTGGGGCCGGTCTATCCTCGGTCAGTTGTAGCTTAGCATTTTGGTGGTTCATAAAGTACCGAGAATCTTCGTAGCGGACTTCATGCACACCGAACGGCTGGATGTCTCCGTCAATACGTCTTTCTTCGCCATTTTTAGTATACTTCATGCATTGATGGAGAGTCGACGGAATGATGCCGTAATCATGGATCCACGGCCGCCCCAAGAGAATCTTATAAGATGTGTCGGCGTCGATCACGTATATCTTAGCTTCAGTTTGCAGATCCCCAAATTTGATTGGCAAAGCTATAGACCCTAGAACTTGCTGGCAATTTTGGTTGAACCCTTGAATGACAATCCTTTCCCTCGACAGGTGTCGGACGTCCATTGACAAACTCTTCAGAGTTCGCAAGTTCATGATGTTCACTGAGGACCCCGGATCAATCAATATACGATTAATTCGATCTCCGTCGCTGTACCCGGTCACGTAAAGCGGCCGATTATGCTCAGCCGTTCCCAGTAGCAAGTCTTCATCCTTAAATGTGACTGCGGCGGCATGCAAAGCGTGCTGGGCTTCTTTCATATTAATTTCCGCAAAGTGAGCCTGATACCGCTCGGGGTTTTGTAGAGCATGGATGAGAACGTCTCTAAGCTCCTTAGATAGGACCAAGGCGTCGTAGATGCTCAGGAGAGATGGAAGCTTCCGGAGATGTGCCAAGACATTATAGTCCACCGAGGAAGGACTTATGTTTTCATCGGCCGGTTCTCTGCCATATTCTTCATTAGCGACATGTTTTTCCTTCCCTTTTGGGGCGTTGCCCTGATTTTGCGGTAGAGCCTTGCCGCTTCTGAGCTGGATTTGATTGGCCTTTGTGGTGAGCTCCTCGTCCTCTTCCGGAAAACAGAGATCATCCTCGGAGTCGCTGCCAAGATGGATGGCGTAGCAGGTCGCTACTGGGATCTCTTCATTGGAGTCTTCTTCTAACTCCTCCAGAATTTCAGCCGCTTGTACAGGGAAGAACTCCTTCAATTGAATCAATGTTCTTTCCTTTTGTTCATATTCTTCGAGGGAATCGATATATTTTTGAATGGTCGATCTCCCTGCAGACTCTTTTTCGTGCCGAGCTGCACTTTTCTTCTTCTTGAGCTTCTTGGATTTTGAGCCTGATAGAGCCGCATAGGCAGCTGGACTGGTAGGCTTCTTCTGTTCTTCCCATTCCATCCTGGGCTCTTTCTGAAGTAGCTTTAGCATCTTCTTCGTCTTATTAGATATGTGCGTACTCCACGGAGGCCGCGATGAGTCAGTTTCATTTCTTAGGGCCGCGGGTTAGGCTGTCTGCTCCCAGAAGGCTTCGGCTTCCGTCTGTATAAAGTTGGCGGTTGCAACTTGATTGTTCACCAACACGCTTTTGGATAGCTCGATCTCTCCAGCCTTGTACTGCTTCTCGACCCAGTCTTTGAAGATATAGCAATCCTCGATCGCATGGCTCACTACTCGGTGGTACGGGCAATACAGAGGATCGTCGGTCATTTTTGCTTCTTGGGGTCTTTTCGACTCCGGCAATTGTAAGCCGTTGTTCAAGGCATCTTTAAATATCTTACGGACCTTGTCCCTTCTGAAAGAGTAAACCTTGTTCTTCTTCTCCTCTAGGGAAGGCCCATCTCCTCCCAGCAATGGCTTTCGAGACCGGTTGGTTTTGGATTCGCCCGCCCTTCGCTTTTCTTCATTGTCGGAGGCATTGAAGACATTGGTACTGCTGGAACTCCCGCTTCTACGGTTGTCGTCCCGCTTGCTTTTCCAGGTTTTGTCTCTCTGAGTGTCCGGCGAGGACTCTTGCTTTGAGCGTTCCAGCATTTGGACTTTCTTGGTTAGCTCCTGAAATGTCTTGAGGCCCGCTGTACACAAGAATGGGACCATCCAATTGCTGAGGTTCCCAATGAGAAGGCTGACGGACTGGTCCTGCTCCAGCGGCGGTTCGCATTTGACTGTGAGATTACGCCATCGGGCGATAAAGTCGGTGTTGCTTTCATTCTTCCCCGGCTTAGTCCTCACAAGGTCGGCAATGGAGATTTTATCACTGACACTCATGAACCTTTGCCGAAACAGGGACTCCATTTGGGCAAAGGTAATGACGGACCCGTCCGGTATACTCGCATACCAGTCGAAGGTGACGCCGGTCAGGCTGTTGACAAACTGACGAAGAAGGAGCGCGTCATTGCCCCCTGTATTTCCGCACGATGCTTTGAAGTGGGCGACGTGCTGGTTTGCATTCCCCGTTCCATCAAATCTTCCGAACTTAGGAATGACGTAGCCGCTTGGGAACTCAATCAGATCGTACTGCGCGGGATATGGCCGCCCACTTCTGCCGATTTCTTTCTGAGCTTCAGCCTCGGCCACCAATGTTTTAACCTTGCTGGTGACCAAATCCATTATCCGATCCTGTGTTAGCGGGATGGTGCTATCTGGGGCCAAGGCGTCCCCAGAAGCGGAATGTAGCCGGCTTTCATTTGGCTCGACCAGTCTTGGTCCCAAAGGAACAGGCATTGGCTGCCTCGAATTGTCATCACCCGGCTGATTAGTAGCGGCTTGTGCTTGATTAGGAGGCGCTCGAGCAATTTGAGCCGTAAGCTGCATCACCACGTTCGTTAAGTCGTCAATCTTTGAATAGAGCTTGGCCATCTCTTTATCTTTGCTCCTGAGCTGTTTTCGAAGTTCTTGAAGCAGCTCTTGCTCCGCAGTCCTAGGGCGGAAAGTCGGCTCTTCCTCGCTGTCCGAGCTTGACTCTGCATGGACCGAGGGGTCTTTCTGCCTATCATCCTCATCGAGAGGGTTTTCTTCATCTAGCAGGGGCGGCTGTTCTTGGGCAGCGGCAACCACATTCGGGCTAGATTGAGCTTGGGATGTGGTGGCCCCATCCTTGCTTTTGCTGCGAAGGTTGTCGCTGGGGCGTCCTCCCGCCATATAGACCGTATGGATGATATATCCGGCCGTCTTTCTATCATTGGCAGTTGATTTCGTGGATCGCTGTCTTGACCCCCTTGTTTCGGTAGCTGGTAGTCGATTGAAGGCGTCTGGCTTAACCAGTTTCTTGAATGGTGCTGGCGCTTCTTTTCTGGGTTTTCCCCGCTGCTTTCGTGCGGCACAGAGTGCTTCATAGACTCTTGATGAGACAGTGTCATACTTTTTCTGTTGGGGCCGGGACACGTCTCTTTGCGGCACTGTTCGGACTGCTGTCTTCTTGATTCTGGCGGTCATGGCATTGTTCTGAACCCACTTTAGAGGCTCGAAGGAATTGCTGATTCTTACGTCCGACTCAGCCGTCGTCGCGGGGAAACTCTGCACTTGGAACTTCACACGATTCCATTTGGCCGAAGCCTTGGCCCTTTTGTTGGCTCGATACCTGAGCCGCTTCTGCCTTAACTTTTCTGTTCTAAGCACCTTGCAGACTTCGGCTTTTTGGGAAGACGCCGCATACCGGTTGATGGAGGGCCTTGGAGATACGCCCGATTGTGCATTTGTTGGATTCATCGCCTGAGCTCGTCCGCAACTTTTAATGTTGCCCTTCACATCGGAAGTCTTGCCCCCAGCTAGAGCGCCAGGGACTCGTTCAGACACCATCTTAAGTTTCGGTTGTGGTGCCTTGGCGATCACGACATTCGACCTCTTACCCCTTGAGACCGGCTTGGCCACCTGTTCCGCTGGGATCTCTGCCAGATGAGCGCTTCCGGCAGGGTAGATGATGACAGAGCCAAACTGGCGGGGCGGTTCCTCCCATTGTCGACTGAGGCTTGCGGGGAGAACCACACGAGCGTTGATCTTGACCACGTACGGAATCGGGGTCGCTTTGGAAGTTGAATTCGTCTGGGAAGACATTGTCGTTGAAGGTTGATTGCTGCACGGAAAAAAAAATCATTTCAGTATAGGCAATCGATATGTATATTGATTGAGTTCGTATGAACGTTTAACCCGAAATATGGAAGGAGAGATTGGTCCCACCGGGCGTGCCAGAATCTGTAGGGTGTTTTTTCATCACCCCATTGAGATGGGAATACGCGCACGCTTGTCAGGCGTACTACAGATTCCCCCTGCCTAGGGTAGGCCGGGGTTTAATGATTGTGGGGATCCGAACCTCCGGCAGCCGCGGACTAAGCTGCCGTTAATTACCCCTCGCCTTTGGGGCGAGGGAACCTCCGATTAACGGGTTAAACTGGTCATGCGAATTCAATGTGCAGTGTACGTGTGTTCTGTTCTGAAAGGGGGGTTTTGGATATATCGGGAGCCACGCAGAGTTTTTACGGGGGTCCCGCTACCCGGATAGCGGGCTGGGGGTCAAGGGGGCTAGCAGCCCCCTTGCGGGGTTCGGGGCAGCGCCCAGGCCCGAAAATTTTTTGGAGGGGGAGAATGTTGCGGAGTATGTGTATGTGTACATTTGTATACAAATGTATATATATGTGTATATACATAAAAAGAGGGGGAAAAGGCATCCAAGGGATGCGTGGGGCAGCACCTTGGGTGCTGTGCGCAGGTGCGCAAGCGCGCATGCCACGTGTCGGCACGCGGGCGCCTTGCGCACTTGCGCAGGTGCGCAAGCGCGCGCGCCACGTGTCGGCATGCGGGCGCCTTGCGCACTTGCGCAGGTGCGCAAGCGCGCGCGCCACGTGTCGGCACGCGGGCGTCTTGCGCACTTGCGCAAGCGCGCAGGTGCGCAAGCGCGCGCGCCACGTGTCGGCACGCTGGCGCCGTGCGCACTTGCGCTGCGCGCCGGAGAGGCACAAGAGGCTTTTAGCCTAAGAACAGAAGCTGTGCTTCAGAAATGAAATATTTATTATGTATATATGTATGGAGTTAAACTCCTATGATGTTTTGAAGCTGATAAAGGGGGTTCTTCTTCTTCCTCCTGTTGTTTGGCCGGATCTTGAAGATCAAGAAGTAGGAGATTTTAAAAATCACTCATTTTTGAGATCTGATGGGAGATCTGAGTTCCCCTTTGTGGGTTTTGTGGTGGAAAACCACTTAGTTTTGGAAAAGAAAGAGTAAAACTCTTGATTTAATTCAAAAGAAATGAGAAGGTTTTAGAACCTTGGAGAAGAAGCAGGAAAGAGCTCAGCTCTGAAACTTTTTTGGAGAGAGAAAAAGTTATGAGATATTTTCATTATCTTTTGCCTTTATAGGCTATACACTTTGCACATAGCCCCTTGGGCTTCACAAAATGGCATTTTGCCTATCCCATGGCTCATGTGCCATTTCTTTTTGCACATAAGCCATGGGCTTTACAAAAATTTGGCTTTATGCCTATTTTTCTTACATTTATCCATAAAACAAAACAAAAGAAATACAACAAAATTATTTATTACAAAATTTCTATCTTGGCATGGGGGAAGGCCGGCCGCTTCATGTTCGGGCTCGACCCGGGCATGGGCCTACTGGATCTGGGCTTGGGCCCACTTGGCTTGGGGTTGACTTTGATTTTGACTTGGTCAACCGGGGTGTAAATTTTTACCCCAACATCGTATTCGAAGTTTTATCATTGTTTCGGGTTATTCGCATGTTGTCTAGACGAAATTAAAAAGTTCGATCGAATGTCAAAAACCCATTTTTCCAAGTTTAACGTATTCGGAAAAACATGCAAGTGATTCTATGAACCCTCTAGAAGATTGAAACCCTAACTCGACTTTTTGGATCGCGGAACCGCGGTCAAACTCTAGGGTTTGCCGTAGTTCCGTGGCAACATGAGTGAGGCTTGGGTCTGCCCTTCTATAGCTGGTGCATAGGTACTGTGGCATATTCTGGGTATTACTAAAACTGTGCTCAAGTGTTGAGCTGTCGGGAAATTGTGGGACTTTGATGAATCAATCGAAAAGTTTAACGTCGTCCGGATATTATGTGATGGGATACAATATTTGGAATCCAAAAGTAGTTATGAGATAACTAATTTGAATGTTATAAATCTAGCAGTTTAGTCTCATTTGATCAGTTGCCACGGGATTTTGATGAGATCAAAAGTCCGTCGCAATCACGTAGGGTACGCGGATACTCGCCGGGTAAACTTAATAGATAGCCACGCCTCATAGCCCCGACCAAGTGACAGCAGGAGAACCCTGTCGCCAAAAGCATTCGTTCGGGTGCTCGCGGCAGCGGTGTTCCACCTTGGTGCACTTCGTCGACAGCATCAGGAGGTGCGGCCGTCTACTAAAGTTTTCCACGAGCATTCGATCAGGATGTTGGAAATCTTGTTGAATTGCCCGACTAGGTATTGAAAAGTGTTTTCGAGATCGAGACTAAAATGCGGGGTTTATAATTGTTAGGCATGCGATGTCTAAGGAATTCATTTGGTTAGGCATGAAATCCAAAGTATGTGATACGTTGGGTTTATGATGTCTATAGTGATTGCGGATTCCAACTGTTGTAGTTTTTCACCTTCTTTTCTGCGGCCGTAAGTGTAATATGTGGTGTATCGCAGGTTGTCATGCCCCGCTTTCCAGTATACGGGAAGAGGACGCGACGAGGCCGCTACGTATTTACTGTGATGTAAATACGCTAAGCGTATCTAAGCAATATAAAAAAATAAAGCATAAGAGACAAGATATAATAAAACAGCAAGTTTATTTATTCACATTCTTTCTGTACAATACATGGAAAATAAATACAACTGAAATAAAAAGCAATGCCTAAACAATGGCATAACAGAAAAGAAAAGTACTGAAATGGAAAGTGTATAATGACTAGAGCTCGGGGTCTTCACTGAACTGGTCCAAGTCTTCAGCAGTGGGCTCGATCTTTGACGGGTCCTGATTGATCTTAAATTCCGTGTCGTGTTTGGAAATTGTAAAATATATCACAACCAAAGAAATTTGTAAACCGCAATCAATAACGGTGTCGACGTAGCGCGTTAATGAATACGGATCGTCCACAGGGAAAGTATGATTCGTTCATAATTGTTTTAGATGAATTGAAAATTAAAGAAGAAAAGAAAATGCAATTCAATTCAAGATTTAAAAGTGAATTTCAAGAATTATCAAAATCTAAATCTAATATCAAGAAATACTAAAAATCAAGAATCAAGAATCATCCAATTGAGTTAGTTATCAAGATTTGTAATGAGGCTCGTAGGAATCGATTGAATCGATAGTAGTGATGAAAACTTGTGATTACGTTTTCTTATCTATTGATGATTTGATGCTAGATCGATGATGATCAACGAGAATTAGGGATTTCTTGCGGAAACTAGGGTTTCATCATCCATCCCTTGTCCTTTCGTTGATTTCATTCACACTCTAGCCTCTAGTAAATTCAAGCATCGATCGTGGATCACTAATTAAGAGCGAAAACATTCAAGAAAGCATCGCTTGAAACTAGGTTGTCGATGATTCAATTTACTAGAGTTTACAAAAACTCATAGGACTTAAGATTCGTACAAGAATTTAAGCATCATCAACTATCAATTTTCTCGATTCCTCCATGAGCGGAGATTTTACTCAAGCATCATATCAAAGAACACAATCAAGAATTGAGATTTAATCATAATGCTCAAATATAAAAGTAAGTAAGATAAAGAAATTTCACCTTTTATTATTCAACAATTCCGTTACAATTCGCTCAAGAACTACAAGAATTTGAGGAAAGAACTCGATCGTCGAATTAGCTTCGCATCGTCTCCGTGAGTCGCGGATCGTCTTAGATCACTTGCTCGGTTGAAGATCGGCGTCGCTTCTAAAAGGTTGAAGGCTTCTTGCTTGAATTGTACTCAAAGATCTTTAATTGATCAAATTATGTCACTCAATTTGATTTGAATTTTATTTGGATCTACAATTTTCCCTCCACTTTCAACAACAAAACCCTAGATTTAGATCTTATTTTATAATCACCTCAACCCTAGATCTAGAATTCAAATTCAAATTTCCCTCCAAAAAGGTTGTTAAAGAGAGGCTTCTAGAAGAAATTTGTTGGAGGGAATATTCTAAAATAAGGTATATTCTAGGGTTAGGTTGTTAAGCCGAGCCTTCTGGAAGAAGCCGCGTGGTCATCTAGAGTCTTCCGGAAGCATTAGCCGTTACTAGAAAGCACGTGGAGAAATTTGTGTTGATGACGTCATCATATGGCCGCGGATCCGCCGCGGAAGGGGCCTTTGGCCGCGGATCCGCGGCCCTTTAGAAGCTTTAGTGCATGATTTTTCCTGGTTGGGTTTGTGCTGACTCTCTGGCACTTTTCGGATATGTAGAATCTCATTTCTCTTTCATGTTCACTGCCAGATCACAAGTCTTAGACTTGGTGTATTTTTATCAGCACTTTTAACAGTTTCGGCTCTTTTACCTGGAATTTCCTGCACAGATTTTCAAGATAAGTGTTGCGCTATACAAAGATGATGCATGCAATGATAAACACTCAATTTCCCTCAAAATGCCGGTTATAAAGTATAACACATGTTATTTGGTATTTTACAGTCAAATTTCTAATATGTGCTATATTCATTCCGAACACTTCTATATGAGTGCAAATGGTAGAGAAATTGACGTGTTAGAAATGCAATATTTTCGACTGATCAAATTTCCCCAAACTTATTTTTTGGTCGTCTCGAGCAAACTGTTTTATTAGAAAGAGAAGGAGAAAATATAAGAAAAAGAAAAACTAACTAGCACACTTTCGTAGGCAAACACGATTGCACTGAGCACGTACAACAAGCCTTTAAACCTCTTGGTGTCCCTAGTAGGAGGAGTGTTGTCTCTTGAGGGTTTTCAGCGGATTGCACCCACAAAATCCTATAATAAAAGGAAGACTGTGGAAGTTACATATAAAGATAAGAATTGTAAAAGAAAGATTTTGAAAATTAGAGTTTCCAACTAAACTAGCTTTTCGGTTGACATGGGCCCTATCTTAATGTAGGGTTCCTAGGCACTCTCAAGAGGTCTCACAAGGCATCAACCATGCCAATTTAAAATTTAAACGGTGCCGAGAAACCCTAAACTACGGATCGTTGGCTAGATGTCTAGGCGAAAAAGCAACTAGTAAACTACTTTATTAAGAGAATACGGAAATACAACCTTTGTAGATCCGGTGCTCCACCTCCATAGCTCCGCAATGAAGGCCTCTCGCTGTCCAAACAAATTCCGGGCTCTAGCGTCGGCTTCATCGGAGAATAGGCGAGCTAGGTCGTCGATGTCCATGCCGAAGATGATCTACGTCGAAGCATCGCTAGATCAAGCTCCAACTTCACCAAGTCAAGAAAACTTGTGAAGGAAACACACTCTACTACTTGGCAAGAGATGGAGGATGAAGAAATAGGAAGTGGGTAGACTTTAGAATTGGATTTCTCACTTGTTTTCATCAATCACCATTGATGAAGCTTGGTTTTCTTCTTGAAGGAGAAGAAGAAGATAATTCTTATGATAAGTTGTTTTTCAAAAAGAAAATTAAAAGAATACTTATCATCATGAAATCATGGTTTAGTGTAGAGTATTAATCATGGTTGAAAGGAATGGTTAGGGTTAAGCATGAGACAAAATGGTCACAAGGTCAAAACTTCATGAACCTTCATGAATAAAACAAAGAAGGCCACCATTTCATCTTATGTTAATATTTTTCCAAAAAAATAAACAAATGAATAAATGAATAAGCAAATAAAAACCCTAACCATTTCTTTAACCAAGGTTTAATTCTTTACACAAACCCTAATGAGCATGTATCATTAAACATGATACAAACAAGTGCACAAAATCATATCGCATATGTAATGCGCACAACCGAGTGAGAAAATCCATCTTAAGTGAACCAATACTAGTTAATGCAAAGTAATATATCAAATATATAATTATGCATTAAATCATTAAATCAACACTTGATTTAACGATCCGGTCAAGACGCACACAACCGACTGGTATCATTAGTAACAACTTATCGAATCAACACTTGATCCGATAACCCGGCTATATCGCATATAACCGATCAATGTCACATCGCGAGAATCGAACACAGTATCACATACTGGTATTATTCTCGGTCCCGCACATATCTCATATGCGCTCCTATTTCGTTTCGCTTGAGCCAGGAAACCTCTGTGTAGGACTCTAAAGACTCGTCAATACGCCGGCAGCGGATGATGATCATATCAAACATCCACAAGCCGCAAGCGGTCTGCTAAACGTAACGGCCACCCGGGTATTGAGCGATCAGAAGATCGACGAGCAAACCCGCTCATACTCCTATGAATCCAACCAGTAACACTACCGTACAGTCCGGTCTGATCGTCTGATATGTCGCATATCTCGCCTAGGGGTGGTAAACATCAGACCCCAATAGCTCGATAAGTCGTGTCGATATAAGGTCTATAACAATTCGAGAAACTACTGGTAACACTTACCAGTAAATCTCAGCAACCCTGGCCAGGGATTTCCGGTTATAGCCAATCGAACACAGCGCAACATCAACTCCCTATACCGGGAGAGACGAATCCCCTCCTATCGCTCATTGCCTCCATGTGACTCGGGACTGTACCCAAAAACCACCGTTTTGCACGCCCTCTTGGACGTGGTAAGATGGAAATCAAAGCACAGTGGAAACCACACAAGACTCTATGACGATCTCGGGTCAACAGACTACTCTGTACCAGTGTCACCAGAGAACTGCCATCTGACGTAAGGTATAATACCATCTGGGAGTTCTCGGCGAGTCCGTCCAGTGTACCTAGTCTCTACTGAGAACCCGTATACCATCTCTGATGTCAAACACCGATGGATATGGGATCATCCATCGCCCATCTGTATGGGTCGAGAAGGTACACGCTAGTCTACTCTGGTATATCGATGCCCCGTCTCGATACACCCTCGACTAGGGACTTTGAAGGATGTACTTATGGACTACCATGTCCCCACTAGTATGATCCGCATCATAGTCCAGGTAGTCAAGTACAGATCCTAAGGGCTTTACCAACATGTATCAGAGAGACAATCAGTATACACGTTAAGGTAAAGTTCAACCAGATAGCATACTATCATGTCGAGCAAGAAAGTCCTCCCTATATATGTCCCAGCATCCACTACAATATACATCCTATGTACAGTAATGGCCTCTAGGGCATACATATAACTAACACTTAATAGTCATGAAAAGATGTTAGAAATCACATCATCCCTCAATAAAACATCGTCTTTATTTTTCATTCCTACCTTTCTTCCAAACACTGATCATATACCCCTACGTGTGTGTAAAAAACATCCCTACACTCGAAGAACTCAATTCAAGCTATCATACTCTTGTCCATCTGCCTCAGTACTTTTTAATTAATGAATATATGGATTTGCTCACACATTTTCATGCGACCGTTAATACTTCTTGAGATACTAACCGACTGATTACTCATGTGATCGCTTATACGGTGTATTTTTCCTCGTCTTGCACCACCTAAGACTTAGCAGTGACTCCCAGACTAGTTGGTCTAAGGCACTAGGTGATGAAGCACCCTCGCTATATTTTTTTATTGCTGCCTTGGCGATAACAAAACCAGTGTTCATTTTTTTCTTCACCGTTTTTATATTTTATTCATTTATTATTTCCTTCATACTTTGGATTTTAGACAAGAGCATTTCAAGGTATCCTCTACTATCCCGAGTTTCAAGACGTGTTTAAGTGCGTATAGTAGGGTATCAATGTTCAAATGTCTGGCTTCCAGAATAGAAACTATTTTTCAGACTTATTTTTATCCTCAGATTAGTGATTTCCTTCATCTTACTAACCCTTGGGACAACGGCTCATAACTACTTATTACTAGTTCGTTTAAGAAAACTTTTAATTTTCTAGGTTTTCTTAAATTTTTCTAATCTTTTGGATGTAATTTTTCACTATCTAATCTTTTATTATCTTATTTATGTACAAAACTTTTTATTTTTTTGAAAATTTTTAAATTTTTATATGTTTTAAATGATATGTTTTGTGCTTATGCGAAGTATGTGAAGTGATGCGAAAATAAGCACAAACCTCCCCCAAACTTGTTTTCAACAGTGTCCTCGCTGTTGCTATCTGCTAAACCTCAAAAACCTGTAAGCTTGGGAGGACATTTATTAACGGGGGCAAAATATTTAAGTGAAAATCCTCCCCCAAACTTATTTTTGGCTCACAATATTGAGGACAACAGTTATTTCAAGAGCCAGATTATACCCCCCCAAACTTGAGTTAAACCATGTTAAGCTTTGAAAATCACAAGAGGGGGTCAAAATTATTAGTCGATGCCAAGCTTTGCAAAGACCGAAGGTCAACATCAACCATTCGAAAATTTTATCAATGTAGTGTACCGGTTGGTGGAAGAACAAGTTGAATAGAGCCAAGAAGGAGTGGGGCGAAGATAAGTGATGTAAAAGAAAGTGTTTGCGTCTCGTTTTGGAGAGGCTACACAGTGATTGTGATGGATTACTCGCATTCTCATGACTATCAAGAAGAAGGGGTGGAGGTTCAATTTCTTTTTGGAGATGATTCATCTCAACACCCGTATTTGCTAAGAGTGCGAGTCTATCAGCGAAAATTTCCTCAAAACTCTCATCGATACCCCGAAGAATAATGTCATCAAAAAGCGCAAGGTGATCTTCAGACTCAAAAAACGGTTCATAATCAGTGTTAGTTGCTGACCCGGACAACTCGAAAGAAAGGTCCGTATGTGTATGATACATAGTTGGGTCAAACAACAACATATGAAAAGAATCTAGATCAGTATCATGAGGCCGATCAAATTCGCTGCTGTCGACATCCATTAATTCGACAGAACATACTCGAGCATGAGGATCGGAGGGTTGACTTCCCAACTTGTAAATGTTGAGCTCAATTGACCTATTGCCAAAAGATAGGTTCATAGAGCCGTTTCTACAGTTGATTACAGCGTTGGAAGTAGCCAAAAAGGGACGACCTAGAATCACCGGAATTTGGTTCCGTGGGTTCACTACAGGCTGTGTATCAAGAACAATAAAGTCCACAGGGAATACAAATTCCCCGATTTTTATCAACACATCCTCCAATTCACCCCTAGGTTTGGTGATAGATCGGTCGGCCATCTGTAGAGTTATGTTCGAGGGCTTTAACACTCCGATTCCTAGTTGCTCATAGACTGAGTAAGGAAGCAAGTTAACACTAGCGCCAAGGTCAAGTAAAGCACGGTTAATGTGTTTTTCCCCAATAGAAATAGAAATAGTAGGACAGCCAGGGTCCTTACGTTTCCTTGGTAATTGTTGGGGAAAAGCCGTGTCTACAGTGCTTGACATGAACACTTTTTTGGGCACTTAAGTTTTCCTCTTCCTAGTGCACAAGTTCTTAAGAATTTTCGCATAGGACGGAACTTGTTGGATAGCATCTAGGAGAGGGATGTTGATGTTAACTTCCTTAAACATGTCCACAAGCTTCTCCCTTTGTGCATCATGTTTGTTGGCCCTCAACCTTTCAGGAAATGGAGCTCTATCAATAAGTGTTGGGTCCAACATTTATGGAGAAGTTTGTGGGAGTGGAAAATGTGAAGTGGGTGGAGGGTTTGAGTTTTTGGGAAAACGGAGAATAGGCTCGGAAGAAGAAGAAGGTAAATTGGACAAAATAGGGTAAGAAGTAGAAGTGGGAGTGGAAGTGGAAGTGGAAGCCGGGGTGTTAATGATCAATTCATCATTATCAATTTGTTCACCCACATGATTGTCTAGCACTCTTCCAGATCTCAACGTGGTAAGTGCATCCACATCAGTATAATGTGAAGGTCCAGGATCAGGTAGGGGTTGAGATGGAAGATTCCCTTTTTCTCCAGCACTCATTCTGGCAGTCAGTTGTGCAATTTGTGCTTCTATCGATTTGATACTCTCACCGTGGGAGACAATGTTTAGCATCTAACATCTGGATAGAAGATTTTAAAATGTCATTCGTTTGCATGGACTGTGTAATGAACATGTTGAGTGCAGAGGGTGTAGAAGTACCGGCAGAAGAAGGATCAAAATTGTTGGCCGGGTTTTGAAAAGGTTGCGGTTGAAAGGGGTGCTGACTCGGTTGTGGTGGTTGTTGTTGCTGTGGAGGGACCCGTTGAAAGTTATTATGGTTTGGATCCGTGTATTGAGTTTGGTGTTGGATCCAAGAAAGATCAGGGTGATTTCTCCAATCTTGATTATATGAGGAAGAAGGATCGTTTCTAGGTCTTTACTGAAATGCAGCATTAGTGTGACCTTGAAACGGTACATTCAAAGAACATTCTTCCGTCAAATGTGATGGGTTTGAACAGCAGCCACACATGGTTTTGGGAAGTGTGTATTGGTTTAGGGAGGCTGAAGAGATTTTGTTTTCTAGAGCATCGAGCTTCCTTTGCATTGCGGCCATTTCGGCTCTCATTGTGACGGAAACATCGAGCTGACTGATATCTTCCCTAGACGGTGGTGGTTTAACACTTTCCCATTGTAAAGTGTTTTGAGCTAAATCTTCTAAATATTTCCAAGCTTCACCATCATCTTTGGAGAGGAATTGGTAATGACACATGGTTTCAAGCATTTGTTTTGTCGTGAGATCAATACCCTCATAGATAACTCGACACAAATCCCATCTGGAGATTCCGTGATGAGGGCATTGTAAAAGAAGATTTTTGAACCGTTCAAAGCATTTCCAAAATGGTTCATTGGGAAGTTGGGTAAATTTGAAGATTTCGCTCTGGACACGGGCGGTCTTGTGATTGGGATAAAATTTCTTAAGGAATGCTGCAATGAATTCGCCCCATGTTGAAATAGAATGTGCGGGTGTGTTGTAAAGCCACTTCTCGGCTAAATCGCACAAAGTGAATGGGAGAAGACGTAAACGCAGAGCATCCAAAGACAGTTGTGAATTACCCATCAAAGCACATACGTTTTCGAATTTGGTGATAAACACGTATGCGTGCTCGAGCCCGTGAAATTTGGGTAAAAGTTTGATGAATTGGGGTTTAATTTCGAAATTGTCCCCATTGGCTGGTGGTATAGAAAGACAGGTGGGAAGGGGAACACGTGTTGGATAGCATCTCTCTTGGAGAGAAATGCGTGGAGGATTCTGCGCACCTGCGGGCGGTGGCAGAGTGGTGTTAAAGTTTGATGGATTTGGGTCCATCGCGGTCGTGGTGGGTGGTGGGGAAGAAGACGAAGAATTACCGACTCTGGAGTCGATAAAAGAAACGCGGACAAGACGGGAAATGGAATCCCGTGTCTAGCCTAACATGTGCTAAATGGTTGTAGCATAAGTGGCAGCGTTGGTAATAATTAGGGGAAAGATTGGTTGGTGTTTGTTTTGAAAAAGAAAATACGGATTTTTGAAAAAATGATGCAAATCACAACAAATGCACAAGCAACCCTAAAATCTAGTGGTCACCTAGGTCAAATCTCTAGACCGCTCCTAACTGCCAGAAGACAAGTCGCAAGATCAGTCCTCCACTGCCTCTTTGTCTCTCCTGTGGCCAGGTAAGTGCCAGGTAAGTGGGAGGTTCTCCACTACGTAAGTAGTGGGCCTAATTAAGTAACCACTTGCCTTAAACACACTTGCCTTAGACACCACAAAAGAAACGCGGATAAGCAATAGATTATCCACGACCTCCTTCTGTCCTAAGTGAGCGCGACGGTCCTTAGAGTCTTGTCTAGATATTTTTTAGTTAATGAAGGGTAATGCGGATGCAAGTTTGTGATTTTTGGGGTTTAGGAAGGGTAATGAACTCCCCACCTAATCTGAATTTGGTCGTGCCCCTTAATTTCTGTATTAAAATATGCAAACAACCAAGATCAAATCACGCAAAAAAAATTTCTTTTTGTGGCGCTATGAATTTTTGCAAAGAATCCTGCAGAAATTGGTTAATGGAGCAGATCGAGGAAGAGATAAGAAAGTACAGGAGATACCAGAGAAATTTCGTACAGAGAAGAAATAATCACGCCGCGGAACCGCCGCGATAGGCTTCTATTGCCGCAGAAAAGCGGTTCAGTAAGGAGATATCTGCATAAATTTTTCAGTAGCTGTTCCTGTTCACTCCCTGAGCTCTTTGGAATATTCAGAAAATTTTTCCTCTCGCTCCACAAATTCCAGATTTCCTCGCAACAAATCATAACGAATCGTTTAGTGTTAGCGCAAATTTTGATCTAAAAATTCTGATGGAATAAATTTTTCAACTCAAATTTCAAAAACGAACAAATTAGCACACTATCCCTGGCAACGGCGCCATTTGACTGATCTTAAATTCCGTGTCATGTTTGGAAATTGAAAAATATATCACAACCAAAGAAATTTATAAACCGCAATTAATAACGGTGTCGATGTAGCGCGTTAATGAATACGGATCGTCCACAGGGAAAGTGTGATTCGTTCGTAATTGTTTTAGATGAATTGAAAATTAAAGAAGAAAAGAAAATGCAATTCAATTCAAGATTTAAAAGTGAATTTCAAGAATTATCAAAATCTAGATCTAATATCAAGAAATACTAAAAATCAAGAATCAAGAATCATCCAATTGAGTTAGTTATCAAGATTTGTAATGAGGCTCGTAGGAATCGATTGAATCGATAGTAGTGATGAAAACTTGTGATTACGTTTTCTTATCCATTGATGATTTGATGCTAGATCGATGATGATCAACGAGAATTAGGGATTTCTTGCGGAAACTAGGGTTTCATCATCTATCCATTGTCCTTTCGTTGATTTCATTCACACTCTAGCCTCTAGTAAATTCAAGCATCGATCGTGGATCACTAATTAAGAGCGAAAACATTCAAGAAAGTATCGCTCGAAACTATGTTGTCGATGATTCAATTTACTAGAGTTTACAAAAACTCATAGGACTTAAGATTCGTACAAGAATTTAAGCATCATCAACTATCAATTTTCTCGATTCCTCCACGAGCGGAGTTTTTACTCAAGCATCATATCAAAGAACACAATCAAGAATTGAGATCTAATCATAATGCTCAAATATAAAAGTAAGTAAGATAAAGAAATTTCACCTTTTATTATTCAACAATTCCGTTACAATTCGCTCAAGAACTACAAGAATTTGAGGAAAGAACTCGATCGTCGAATTAGCTTCGCATCGTCTCCGTGAGTCGCGGATCGTCTTAGATCACTTGCTCGGTTGAAGATCGGCGTCGCTTCTAAAAGGTTGAAGGCTTCTTGCTTGAATTGTACTCAAAGATCTTGAATTGATCAAATTGTGTCACTCAATTTGATTTGAATTTTATTTGGATCTACAAGTTTCCCTCCACTTTCAACAACTAAACCCTAGATCTAGATCTCATTTTATAATCACCTCAACCCTAGATCTAGAATTCAAATTCAAATTTCCCTTCAAAAAGGTTGTTAGAGAGAGGCTTCTAGAAGAAGTTTATTGGAGGGAATATTCTAGAATAAGGTATATTCTAAGGTTAGGTTGTTAAGCCGAGCCTTCTGGAAGAAGCCGCGTGGTCATCTGGGGTCTTCCGGAAGCATTGGCCGTTACTGGAAAGCACGCGGAGAAATTTGAGTTGATGACGTCATCATATGGCCGCGGATCAGCCGCGGGAAGGGGCCTTTGACCGCGGATCCGCGGCCCTTTAGAGGCTTTAGTGCATGATTTTTCCTAGTTGGGTTTGTGCTGACTCTCTGGCACTTTTCTGATATGTGGAATCTCATTTCTCTTTCTTGTTCACTGCCAGATCACAAGTTCTGGACTTGGCGTATTTTTATCAGCACTTTTAACAGTTTCGGCTCTTTTACCTGGAATTTCCTGCACAGATTCTCAAGACAAGTGTTGCGCTATACAAAGATGATGCATGCAATGATAAACACTCAATTTCCCTCAAAATGCCGGTTATAAAGTATAACACATGTTATTTGGTATTTTACAGTCAAATTGCTAATATGTGCTATATTCATTCCGAACACTTCTATATGAGTTCAAATGGTAGGGAAATTGACGTGTTAGAAATGCAATATTTTTGACTAATCAGGTCCAGATCACCTGACGATATTCAAAGAAGAAAGAAAAAGAATGTCGTCAGCGAACAGATCGCTCGGTAAGTCCCAAAGATAAGGGAGAAATAGAATAGATAGAATAAGAAGGTAGCTTTTAAAGTTATATTATATTGTGATGTTAACGCTGTTGTTTGTAGCTTGGTACAGAAGAATGCCAGTGTATACGAGAGGAGTCTTTATATGCCAGATACTAGAGGCAAGTATAGTACAAGGAACCGTTTATGCCACGGTACAACAGCAACTGGATTCATGTTAGGTGTATTAAGTCTTACTGTCTCGTGCCACTTCTAACACCTTCCGTACCAATCTACCCCTTAAATCCCGAGATGTCTTGTTTGTATTGTATTGTATTGTAAATTGTATTGATTGTATAATTGGATGACTGACCGAAACCATGATATTAGTAAATGGATGTAACTGTAGAATCATGTAAATGGAATAACTGGAGAACCATGTAAATGGAATGTATATCCATGGTTCGGTTCAGTCAAGTTGTATAGATTGATAATTGGATTCATGGATTCATGTTGAATTGTAATATTGAAGATTGTAGATTGTAGATTATACTTAAATCATATTCAAGTCAGATTATAATGAGACTCACTCTGAGTTAGACAATTAGAAAAGTAAATTGAAGTCCTGATTGTTTTGATGTCATCGGTAACCGCTGCATATGGACGGCAAGATATGTGTCTTTTTCAAAGACGATTACCGTATTGATAACACCGTTATTAAATTTTCTACCTTAAATAGGCAAGCACCCACTTCTCCGGTTCCCTGAGGCTCAAGAGATTGGTCCCGCTTAAACCTATGTTTACTAGGGTCCTTAGGATAATTTATAGAACTTGAGGGGGTTTTATGTAAAAATACTTTTATATACTTTTCAAAATACACCCCAAGTATTTATTATTCGTCTTTAGAGTTGTAATGAATGTAGATTTTATATTGTGATATTTCTATTGAAAATATCCTAATTTCATAAATAAAGGTATTTATTTGCAATATTGATTTGTATGGAATTCATGGTATTTTAGTGTAAATGATTCTTGTGATTTTTGAAAAGAGTTGGAATATTTATAATAATTCAAAATAAATATTTTAATGTTACATATACATATATTTATATGAAAATAATTTTAGTATATATATTATATTCTAGAAATCTCGTTTTTCTTAAGATATCGTATTTTAAATCTTTCGAGACCGAATGCTCCTTGCGGAGGTCTGCATTTCGCACTGCTAAGCCTGAGGATGTGCGATAATCCACACCATCCCGAACGGGTTCCCCAAATGGGTTGTAGCGGCACTTTGCAAAGATTTGTATAAATACTAATCATTAAGGAAAAACGGTTTTATTAATTATGGTATTTATTTGTAAAGATATCGTTTTTCCTGTATTCTATATTCCCAAGGGTATTGTGCTATGTTGCATATAAGTGTATGAGGAGGTAGGTCATTACCTCGTGATCTACTTAAAGGTATAGCAAGTTTTGTGATGTTAAATGTAGAATTGAAACTATGTGGTATTTAAATGAAAAATACGGTAAAATGAAATAGCAATTACTTTATGATATGAAACTTGATCAATATGGTTGATTAGTGTCTAATAGTCAATATGAATTGGTTTAAGCATGATTGTATTAAAGAAAAGTGAAGTTTTATAAAGAAACCGAATCGAAAATCGGATTTGTTCCGATTCCGTCGAGCTTTGTAATCCCGTATTTTTAGAAAGAAAAAGGAAGATAGAAATAGGACTTACGGGTTTAGGACAACAAGGAAAGGGAGATGGATCGGGAGGAGTCGCCGGTGCGTCGTTTCGTCGCCGGGAGCTCCTAGGATGGTCGTCGGAAGTTCGCCGGAAAATTCGCCGTAGCTTCGCTTCTTGCTCGTTTTCAAAGTACGCAAGGTTTCTTGAAAATTCTTGAGAGTTGGCTCAGAGTTTGGGGTGAGGGGTAGTGTGTAGGGTTGGTATTTATAGGGATAGGCTAGGGTTAGGGTAGATGAAGGGTTTTAATTTTTAAAAAAATGTAAAAATGTATTAAAAAATCATTAAAAATGGAGTAAATGGGGGTTAATGGTGTCTCTGGAAACGATCTCAGTAAATGAAGCATGCAGGGGAGTTTAGAAGCCCAAGAGCCATAACTCTTCAGTTGACAACTCGGCCGAATCGGCAACTCCGGCCGGCGGCGGCGGGCCGAGTCGGCCGATCCGCCGGCCGAGTTGGCCGATCCAGGCCGAGTTCGATGGTCGGAGGGTGCCTCATCGTTTGGTGATCTCACTGGTACATTTATTTTTTCTAGGGTAGTGGGATTTTTGGGAGTTAACAGGTGTTGACTGTTGGTATTCTAAAAATTTCAAAACAAAATAATATTAAAAATAATGTGGGGTATGAGATTTGAACTCTGGTGGCTTGATTCAGCAATGCAAGATATTACCAATGAGCTACAAGCTCCTTGTAATTAAGGAGTGAATTAAATACTTAAAGTGATTACAGCAGAAGTAAATACTCCAAGTATACATTAATTTTATAGCAAATTTTTGTACACCGAAAATGGAGTTGTTACACCGGTTTCGGTGATATATGTCAACGACAACTGGGATACGCATATTTACTTACGTTGATGATATGTGATGTTATGTGTTGCTGTGATATGTTATATTGGATCGTCGTGTTTTGAATAGCCGGGGGTTTTATGTGAGATGAGGATTTTTATTTTCATTCATGTAAAATTTATTGTATGTAATATTCTTTTATTGGGGCACTTCCGGGTTGAGGATGATGGCACCATTGTATATTATTTACTTTTCCGCATTACGATAGACCCAAGGCGGGGAACACAAGTAACCGGGTTCTAAGGTCCAGTGGGAGACCATCTCGAGGAGTCGAGACCGGGTCTCCTAACTCTAGAATTGGCAGGGTTGCTTGCCGCTCTCGTAGGGGTCTAGGGGTGTGGGATTGGCTATTCATCACGACCGTGGAATCCGTGTTTTATACAGGCTTAATTTAAAACACGGAAATCCTAGTATATCCAATATTTCATATGTTTTATTCTGCTGCGATATTCTGTGATGTGATCATTGATTATATTATGAGACGAATGCTTATATTATATATATGATATATATTATATATTACTGCTTTCGTTTCATATGTGATGCTTGGGAAGCATAATAAATGGGACTTCATTAATGAGATTAATGAAATAAAAGAAACCTAAAAATGTTGTAGAAACTTGTCTCGAAAACTGGTAGCTCTAGTTCTTGCTTTGCATAGCGGTATTCCTTGTAGAATATGCAGCACCTTATTCGATAAGGAAAGAGCCGAGATCCCTTCACCGGGAGAGACCTCTTTAGCGAAACTAGTAGATGCTACAAACTCGGTTTGTCTTTTGATTGCTTTTATAGTTTTTGCTTTGCATAGTGGTATTTGTGAAATATCCTGCACCTTATTCGATAAGGAAAGAGCCGAGATCCCTTCACCGGGAGTGACCTCTTTAGCAAAACTAGTAAAAGCCTAAAAAACACTCCTTTTTAAAATCACTCGATTCTACGACGATATCAAGTTCATTACGCAAAAGGTTTTCTTAAAATCCTGTCGTAGCCCTCCGTCATTTCAGATAAGTACTTCATAGTATTCGTGCTACGTTTGTTGACCTCTGTCCAGGCGTAGTGTGCGGTAGCTATTTATTCTTATCTGTATAAGCATACGATGTGATTGAGTTAGGGTAATCGTGCGACCTTGTTGACCTCCGTCAAGGGTCGTGCGGGTGGGTTTAATTCAATCAGGAAATGTACGGGTTGAACTTGACTAATAACCTATGGTTTGTTGACCTCCGTCAAGGTTATAGGAAGCTAGGGGCAAAACATTATCGGGAATTTCAAGTGTTGAAATTTGCAATGAGATTGCATACCTTCTATGAGATAGTTGGATCCCGATACCCACTGCGAGTAAGAGTTACTCCTGAGAGAGTTTTACACATTACAATTAGCCGATCAAGTAGGTGTCTAGAAAGGTGTTAACGGGGTTACGCCCCTGGGAAAATGAGGTTTATTTTAATTAGGTCCGTGCGAAAGCACGGGGAACCTCTCTCAAAGTACCGGCACTGGTCTGGCTGAAAGATTGGCGAACTTGTAGGGTGTAATTAATCCCGGCTAGTCTTTCCTTTTAGGATTTGGAGGAAGATTTGACTAAAACAGTGGGAGCCATCCTGCTTAGATATATTAATAACCAATCTAATCTTGCAAGAGCATACGGTGAGTGTTTTCTTCTCTCTCTCTCCAGGTAGCGACCATGTCACGCCTTATTCAAGATAATAATATAGATGTATTGACCGAACCCGCTTGTTATACTGAGCTGGGGAACGTTGGTCCCGCTCCATCTTATAATTGTTATAAGACCGAGCAGGAAATAGGGGATTACCAGGATTCCCGTGCCGCCCAAACGATGAAAGTATATGTTGATGCATCATCTTCGGGTGTGTTCATTACCGGGAACTGTTTTTCAGTATCCTCTACGTCCTGGGTATATGATACCGGATCAGGATCCCGTGAATGTAATTTGTTACATGGGCTACAGATAGGTAGAGAACTGAGAATGGGTGATAAGTTTCAAGAGTTGGAAACGGTGCAAGTGTTGCAGCCAAGTATGTTGGCGATTATCACCCTGTATTACCAAATACATTGATTCTGAATGAATGTTATTAGATACCGAACCTGATATACAACATCATATCAGTCTCTTTATTTAGTAAAGAAGGATATAATTTTGTATTGTTGGATAATGTTTTGAACATTTCCTATATCAAGAGTTGATCGGTTCAAGCACATTATCTAAAAGCATATACGTTCTAAATCAAACCACGGTTCTTAACGTACAAAACACACACAAGAGGAAGAGTTCAGAAATGAACGAATCCTTCTTGAGGTATTGTAGACTAGGGCATATCAATGCGACCCGACTAGCTGAAGTTACATAAAGATGCATGTTTAAATCAGTTTGAATTTACATCTTGTGAAACTTGCCAGTCATGTCACAAAGATAAAATGACCATAGCTCCGTTTATTGGAAACAGAGAAAGTGTTCGTGAACTCTTGAGATTGATACATGATGATGTATATAAGTCCACTGTCTACATATGCCAGGACCGGTTCTTTGTACTTCATTACATTCACTGATGATCTCTCAAGATTCTGACATATGTTCCTGTTGAAACACAAGTCTGAACCTTTTGAGATATTCAATGAATATAAGTCAGAAGTAGAGAACCAAAAATGGGTATAAGTATTATGTCCTTTGATGTGATCAGGGAGGAGAAATACTTGAGCATGGAATTCCTGGACTATTCTAAAGGAGAATGAGATTCTCTCTTAGCATTACTCCTCCGTATATACCACATCACGTTGGTAAATCGGGGCGGAGCAATCACACCCTATGTGATATGGTGTGCTCTATGATAAGTACTACTGAGTTGCCTATTTCCTTTTGGGGGTTATGCACTTATGAAGCTGCATACCTATTGAATAGGGCTCCAATCAAATCAGGTGCCTACCACTCCATATGTGATATGGTATGGGAAGAGCCCATCTCTTAAGGATGTTAAGATTTGGGGTTGTCCGGCCTATGTCTAAAAGCAAAATCCGGACAAGCTCGAGGCAAGGTCAGTTCTGTGGAAGTTTGTTGGATATCCCAAGCATTCGCAAGGGAATGTCTTCTACCACAACGAGGAACAAAAGGTGTTTTATTTCTCGGCATGCCACCTTTTTAGAAAGGGAGTTTCTTGTGAAGAAATTATTGGTCATGAGGTAGAACTGGAAGAAGTTCCAGCTATACAAAATGCAGCTGATGATTTGATAGAACCGGAGGATTCAATAGCTCCCGACGAACCTCAGCCTCTCCGCCGATCTAGTAGGGTTCCTCATCCACCTGAGAGACACTTCGGTTTTCTCTATGACAGTGGGAGCGAGGATTGCATCATGAGATGATGACCCAACTAGTTTCGAGCAGGCCATCAAGAGTGGGGACTCTGTGAGAATGGTTGGATGCTAAGCGATCTGAGATGGAATCCATATACACCAACAAAGTAAGGACTTTGGTTGCTTTATCTGAAAGGTTAAATCCCCATCAGGAGCAAGTATATCTTGAGAAGATTACTTGGTGTACATGGAAAAGTTGAGACTTTCAAAGCTAAGGCTTGTTGCAAAAGGTTCTCATCATCGACCAGGTGTGGATAATGATGAAACCTTTTCTAGTCCCTATGCTTAAGTCCATCCGGATCCTACTTGCCATTGCTACATACCATGACTACGATATCTGGCAGTTGGGTGTCATGACTGCATTTCTAAATAGTGATTTAGAAGTGAGCGTCTATAAGTACACAGCCAGAGGGCTTCGTAGACAGTGGGAGCAGCGGAAACATGTGCAAGTTGTTTTATGGGATAAAACAGGCATCGCGGAGTTGGAACATCTGTTTTGATGTGGTAGTCAAAGCGTTTGACTTCATCAAAAGACTAGATGAACCTTGTATATACAAAAAGGTAGTAGGGAGTATGGTGGTGATCCTCGTATTATACGTGGATGACATACTCTTGATAGGAAAGGAGTTTCCTATGCTACACTCGGTCAATCTCCTCTTATCACAAGGATTCTCCATATAAGATCAAGGTGATACCTCCTAAATCCTGGGTTTTGGATCTATGAGATAGATCTAAGTGGATGTTAGGATTCTCACTAAGTGTAGTGAGATGGTATCAATCAATCCTGGGGAGAATCACTGGATAGCTTCCAGGGTGGTAAGGTCGACTGAATGTCAGTCACAGGCATTGTCTTTACCCTCAGTGGAGGGACGGTATGTTGGAAGAGTTCCAAGTTAGATGCCGTGGCAAACTAGACGATAAAGGCTGGATACATTGCTACCAAAGAGGCAGTCTGGATGTATATTAGTTCATGAGATGAACTCCATTCCTACCATTGTGTGACAATGGAGTTGTGGCTTAGGCCTAGGAACCCCCGTCCCATCTATGATCCAGACATATTCTTAGGCAGTATCACCTGATCATGGAGATGGATGATCTCCAGGGAGATTAAGGTTAGGAGAGTAGACTACAGAGGACAACACGGCGGATCCACTCATAAAGGCCTATTCCTAGTAGAGACTTTTATGGGATGGTTGAGTATGAGATACTTCAACCACTGTTGATTGTTGGGTATGGGATACTACAACAGATGGCTCTAGTGCAAGTGGGATATTGTTAGTTATATGTATGCCCTAGAGGCCATTACTGTACATACGATGTATATTATAGTGGATGCTTGGACATATATATGGAGGACTTTCTTGCTCGACATGATATTATGCTATCTGGTTGCTCTTTATCTTAACATGTACTCTGATTGTCTCTATGGTACATGTTGATAAAGCCCTTAGGATGAGCACTTGACTACCAGGACTATGATGCAGATCATACTAGTGGGGACAGAGTAGTCGCTAAGTACATCCTTCAAATGTTCCTAGTCGTAGGTGTATCGAGACAGGGCATCGATATACCAGAGTAGACCAGCGTATAGCTTCTCGACCCATGTAGATGGGCGATGGATGATCCCATATCCATTGGTGTTTTGACATCAGAGACAGTATACGGGTGCTCAGTGGAGACTGGGTACACTGAACGGACTCGCCGAGAACTCCCAGATGGTATTATACCTAACGTCAGATGGCACTTCTCTGGTGACACTGGTACAGGTTAGTATGTAGACCCGAGATCGTCATAGAGTCTTGTGTAATTCCCACTGTGCTTTGATTTCCACCTTACCACGTTCAAGAGAACGTGCAAAATGGTGGCTTTTGGGTACAGTCCCGAGTCACATGGAGGCAATGAACAATAGGAGGGGTTTCGTCTCTCCCGGTATTGGGAGTTGATGTTGCGCTGTGCTCGATTGGCTATAACAGGAAGTCCTTGGCCAAGGCTGCTTCAGAGATATACTGGTATGTGTTATCGGTAGTTTCTCGACCCATTATGAGCCTCATATCGACACGACTTATCAAGTTACTGGGGTCTGACGTTTACCACCCCTAGACGAGATATGCGACATATCAGACGAAGAGATCGGACTGTACTATAGTGTTACTGATTGGATTCGCAGGAGTGTGAGCAGGCTTGCTTGTTGATCTTCTGATCGCTCAATACCCGGGTGGCCGTTACGTTTAGCAGACCGCTTACGGCTTGTGGGTGTGTGATATGATCATCACCTTCTGCCGGCATATTGACGAGTCTTTAGAGTCCTACACAGGGGTTTCCTGGCTCAAACGAAACGGAGTAGGAGCACATATGTGATATGTGCGGGACCGAGATTGATACGATATGAGATACCGTATTCTATTCTCGCGATATGAGATATCGATCGGTTATATATGATATAGCTGGATTATCGGATCAAGTGTTGATTCGATAAGTTGATTCATATGATATTAGTCGGTTATAGGTGATATAGCCGGATTATTAAATCAAGAGTTGATTTGATAATCTAATGTATAATTATATATTTGATATATTACATTACATTAACTAGTATTAGCTCACTTATGATTTCATTTTCTCACTTTGGATATATTGATGTAGATGTGATATATGTTAAATATATCATGCTAGGTTACAAATGCAACTAAGGTTTATGAGGGTTAAACCATGCTAGGGTTAATATTAGGGTTTAATTTTATCATTAAGTAATTCAAATGTTATGGATAAATGTTATGGTTGATATTTGTTGAAACCTTGTAAGCATCTTTGACTTTGTCCATTTTCTTTGTCTAGCTTAAGATATTTTTTGACCTAACCTTTAACCCTAGCTCATGGTTAACTCTCTATAAGGGTTAAGCATGACATGCTTAACCCTTGGTTGCATTTTCTAACCTCAACAATAATTCATTTTGATGAGTTAATTCTTCTTCTTCTTCTTCCTCTCAAAGCTTTCTGGCTTCAATGGAGGTATGAGAAATAATGTAAGAAAATCAATTTTAAAGTGAGCCCACTTCCTACTTCATCATCCTCTACTACTTGCCATTTAGTATAGGGTGTTTGCTTCACTAATTCCATAATTAGTGAAGAGATAGCTTGGGTTAGTGTCTCCTCGACGTAGATCATCTTCGGCCTCGAGGACATCGAAGTAAGCATGTTCGTTTCTTTATGGGAGCCTCTCTAGAGTCCGGAGTTCACGATCGCAGCGAAAGGGACTACTACACGGAGCTATTGAAGTGAAGGACCGGTCTACAAAGTTTGTATTCCTTGCTCACTAGACTTGCAAAGTGTTTGCATTTATATTTTCGTCGATTTCTAGTTAACGATTCAAAGTTAGGGTTAGATAGAACGGCAAATTTTTTAATATGGCATGGACGATGCCTCCCGAAACCTTGCTGCCGTGCTAGATAACCCTGCACTACGATCGTCGGTGAATATCACCCTGTGTTGCCAAATGGCAATACTATGATTTTGAACAATTGCTACTATGTACCTTTCATGGTTTGCAACATCATATCAGTTTCTTTACTTGATAAAGATGGATATAACTTTGTTCTTGATAGAAATATCATGAGCATTTACTTTGATAAGGTACTGGTTGCAGAAGGTACACTGTGTATTGGTATCTATGTTCTAAATTAGAATACAGTTCTCAATGTACAAAACACACGCTAGAAGAAGAGTTCAGATACGAACGAATCCTACTTGTGGTATTGTATACTTGGTCATATCGGAGAGAAAAGACTAAGTAAGTTACATAAAGATGGACTCTTGAATACGTTCAAATTTTCATCTTATGAAACCTGTCAGTCTTGTCTCAAAGGAAAGATGACCAAATCTCCATTCACCGGATATGGAGAAAGAGCAGCAGAGCTCTTGGGACTCATACACAGTGATGTGTGTGGTCCAATGTCTATACATGCAAGGGGTGGGTTCTCGTACTTCATCACATTCACTGACGATCTCTCAAGATTCGGATATGTGTATCTTATGAAACACAAATATGAAGCTTTTGAGAAATTCAAAGAATTCAGAAACGAAGCAGAGAACCGGGTTGGCAAAAGTATCAAGATCCTCCGATCGGATAGAGGAAGGGAGTACTTAAGCATGGAATTCCTAGAATACCTAAAAGAGAATGGAATTCTCTCTTAGCTTACTCCTCCTTATACACCACAGCACAACGGTGTATCGGAGCGGAGGAATCGTATCCTATTGGATATGGTTCGCACCATGATGAGTAGTGCTGAGTTGCCTCTTTCATTTTGGGGACATGCGCTTTTGACAGCGGCATATCTATTGAATGATGTTCCGTCCAAATCCGTGCCTAAGACACCATTCGAGATATGGAATGGCAAAAGGCCGTATCTTAAACGAATTAAGATATAGGGTTGTCCGGCCTATGTAAAAGTACAAAATCCGGACAAATTGGAGGCACATTCAGTTTTATGCAAGTTTGTGGGATATCCTAAAAATTCAATAGGATATCTGTTCTACCACACCGAGGAACAGAAGGTGTTTGTATCTCGCCATGCCACCTTTTTAGAGTGGCGATTTCTTTTAAAAGAAACAAGTGGGAGTTCGGTAGAACTGGAAGAAATTTAGCGACCACAAACTGAAACTGAAGATTTGACAGAACCTCAAGATTCAATAACCCCAGACGAACCTCGGCCACTCCGCAGATCTGGTAGGATTTCTCATCCGCTCGAGTGATACTACGGTTTTCTTATAGACGGGGATCGAGAGGATTGCATCTTGGAAGAAGATGATCCTACCAGTTTCAGGCAGGCCATTATGAGTAAGGACTCTGATAAGTGGCTGGATGCTATGCGATCCGAAATGGAGTCCGTGTACACCAATAAAGTGTGGACCTTGGATATTGCTCCACCTGGGGTAAAACCCGTTGGATGCAAATGGATCTACAAAAGAAAACTTGGTGTAGATGGGCAGGTGGAAACCTATAAGGCTAGACTCGTTGCAAAAGGTTTTCGTCAAAGATTGGGTGTGAACTATGACGAAACTTTTTCTACCGTGGCTATGCTCAAATCTATTCGGATCCTACTTGCCATTGCTTCCTTCCATGACTATGAGATCTGGCAGTTGGACGTAAAAACGGCTTTTCTAAAAGGCATTTTGGAAGAGTGCGTTTATATAGATCAGCCAGAAGGCTTTGTAGACAGTGGGAGCAGCGGGAAGGTGTGCAAGTTGCTTAAATTCATTTATAGATTAAAGCAGGCATCGCGGAGCTGGAACATCTGTTTTGATGAAACAGTCAAGGAATTTGACTTCATCAAGAACGAGGATGAGTCTTATATTTATAAGAAAATTGTAGGACGAACTGTCGTATTCCTGTCTTGTACGTGGACGGCATTCTTTTGATAGGAAATTGCATTCCTATGCTATAATCGGTCAAGCTATTCTTTTCACAACGGTTCTCCATGAAGGACCTGGGTGATGCCTCATGCATTCTGGGGATCAAGATCTACAGAGATGATCCAAAAGATTACTGGGACTTTCGCAGTCCATGTACATAGAGACCGTACTAAAGAGATTTAGTATGGAATATTCCAAGCACGGTAATATACCCGCATTGCACGGAATCACCCTCTCCAAGAAGATATCTCCCAAGACTGACGAAGAGAGGGTTCGCATGAGCACTATACCCTACGTTTCGGCGGTAGGATCTATAATGTATGCGATGCTATGTACAAGACCAGATGTAGCTTACGCGCTAAGCGTGGTGAGCCGGTATCAGTCAGACCCAGGTGAGAACCGCTGGACGGCAGTGAAGAACATTCTCAAGCATAGTCACAAATTTGTCATTCGGGTATAATTTGTAGAGGTCAAAAATTCGGATTTGGAGAACTATTCAGAAAAAATCGGTAGGTATTCGGGAAAGATTCGGTAAGTGTTGAGAAAATGTTTGGGAATGATTTCAAGCAAGAAATTAATATATGAGATGTTAGGTTTTGATTTTGTGAATTATTCGCTGTTTTTTGAATTATTCGCTGTTTTTTCGAATAATTCGGGAAGAATTCATGAATAATTCGTGAATAATTCGCGAATTATTCCGCCCGTTCGGCAACGGCGATTAAATCGGAGATTTAATTGGCTGATCAAAAATTCGTGAATTATTCGCGAATTCGCCAAATAATTCGCGAATTATGTTATTATGTTCTCAAGTACCTGAGAAGGACTAAGGAGATGTTCCTGGTTTACGGTAATGGAGACCTCAGGGTCGAGTCCTTTACCGATTCAAGCTTCCAAAATGACAAGGACGACAGCAAGTCTGTCTCGGGTTTTGTGTTTACCCTCAACGGAGGGGTGGTGTGTTGGAGGAGTTCCAAACATAACACCGTCGCAGACTCGACGATGGAGGCTGAATACATTGCTGCAAGCGATGCCGTAAAAGAGGCGGTCTGGATGAAAAAGTTCATTAGTGAACTTCTGGTAGTTCCGTCCATTATTGACCCAATACCTTTGTATTGCGATAACAATGGGGCTATAGCTTTAGCGAAGGAACCACGGTCCCATCAGAAATCCATGCACATCTTAAGGTGGTATCACCTGATCAGGGAGATCATTGATCGCCAGGAGATCGAGGTACGGAGAGTAGACACTAAAGATAACACGGCGGATCCATTCACAAAGGCCCTCCCTCAAGCACGGTTCGAGCGACTTTTTAAGCTATTGGGTATGCGGTACGCCAGCAATTAGCCTTAGTGCAGACGTTGGGTATGCGGTACACCAATTACTGGCCTTTAGTACAAGTGGGAGATTGTTGGATATGTATGCCCTAGAGGCCATTATTGTATAGTACCGGTTTGTATATTACATTTTGGAAGCTTGGGATATATACACGGATTGACGACAGTCTTGCTCGATATAGTAGTATGCTACTTGGTTTGTATCTATCTTAATATGTGTATATGTTTCTTTTAACATATCGCTAATACATATTGATGGAGCGCTTAGGATCTTTGCTTGACTACCAGCGTTGTGATGGCGATCACACTAGTGAGGGCTGGGTAGTCTATAAGCACATCCTTATATAGGTCCCTAGTCATAGGATTATTGAGACAGGGCATCGATACTCCAGAGTAGACTAGTGTATACGTTTCTCATCCCAGCAAGGGAGATGGTCTGTCCCACAGCCATCAGTACGTCGTACTGGAGATAGTATGCAGGTGCTCATTAGGTTATGAGTTACACTGGATAGACTCATCGGGTACTGCTGGTTGGTATTATACATATCGTCAGGTAGCAGTTCCCAGGTGACATGAGTACAGCTTAGTCCATTGACTTGACACTGCCACTTTGACTCAAGTGTGTTCCCACTGTTCTTAGATTGCTACCCTACCACGGCTCTATTGAGTCGTGCAAACAGGTAGTAGTTGGGTGCAGTCCCGAAGCACTTGGAGGCAGTGGCGGTTAGATAGGATTCGTCTCTCCCGGTATTGGGGGTTAATATCGCGCTATGTTTGGAAAGCCATTACACAAAGTCCTTGTCCAGGGCAAGTGAGATTTACTGGTAGGTGTTCCAATAGTTTCTCAGGGTGTTCTAGGCTACACTCCGACACGACTTATACCGCTATTAAGGGTCTGGCGTTTACCACCACCTAGGCCCGATTGCGATACTCTTAGACGAACAGACCGGACTGTACGGAGATTGTCACTGTTCCCGCCAAAAAATTTCTGCGCAAAAGAGCCCAAGGTATCTAATGGCAGCGATACGTTTAAGAAAATGTGAACCAGTATTTTTCGGTCTGTATTTTGACAAATTCCCGAATGTAAAACAGCTAAATTTTGATCGTATCGAAATCTTCTCGAAAAATCCATCGATTTGATATATTATGGGCTTCATAATTCATCCGGGATTAAAAGTTATGAGCAAATATGCTAGCACGTGTGATCTAAGGAAGAAAATGCGAACCGGTATTTTCCGGGCTGCATTTTGACAAACTCCCGAATTAGAAATAGCTAAATTCTGATAGTATCGAAAGTGTCTCGAAAAATCCTTCGATTTGATATATTATGGGCCTCATAATTCATCCGGGATCAAAAGTTATGAGGCATTACGTACTCACACGTGACCGGGCATCACGTGCAGACACGTGACCATTTACAGGCAAAGCCTGTAGGCACTAAATAAAATAAATAATTGGAAATAATTAATCAGTGGGGTCACGTGCCAACACGTGATGGGCCTTTAAATCCACTGAAAAGAATTAAAGGTATAATAAAATAACAAGGAAAAACCCCAATGGGGCATCACGTGCCAACACGTGACCAAAGTTCACGTGCTGACACGTGATAATTCTGAGTTCTTTAAAACAACAGAATTAAATTCTGGTAAATGCTTAATCAGGGGGTCACGTGCCAACACGTGATTGGTTTCTAAAGATCTATGAATTAATAGAATTAAATTCTAATTAAGAGGGATTCAAAAACCCTAACTGGAAAAATATTTCTCTAAATCTTTCCAAACAAAAAAGATGGTGCTCTGTAAAATGGAGCACCGTTGGATTAAAAATCCAATGGTGATTAAAAATCACCAATTTATGGAAAGATTTTATACAAGGAAAGATTTCACTGAAATTTGCCAGGAATAACAGATAAAAGATCTTTTGGATTAAAAATCCAATGGTGAATAAAATTCACTGAGTGATCTAAAAGATCATGTTGGTTACAAAATTAATTAAAATCTTTCAATGAAAGATTGACAAAAAAAATTGATTCTTTTCTTTATTCTATAAATAGGAGCCAAGAAGAGAAGAGAGGGGGATCTACTTTTTTGGGAAATATACAACAACATAGAGAAAAAATAGAGGAGAATTTAATTCTCAAGAGAGAAAAAGAAGATCTCTTCAAAAAAAAACCTAAGTGAGAAAGGGAAAGAGATCTAAACTCCATAAAACAAAAAGAGAATTTAATTCTAAAATTAAGATTTTAACTCTTCTGAATAAGAACTTAGTTCTTCCTTTGGTTGAAGATCTGCAGAAGCAGATCTCCCCACAAGTTGAGAATTTAATTCTCATCGGGGAGATTCTGCCATGCAGATCCAAAACTTAGAGGGAGAATTGAGTTTAGGGAATTTAATTCCCCCAAATTTATAGGAATTTAATTCCTCCAAATGAAACTAGGGTTTAACCCTATATAAGAATTTAATTCTTCCAAATCCACAGGAATTTAATTCCTCTAAATGAAATTAGAGTTTAACCCTACATAAGAATTTAATTCTTTCCCAATACATAGGAATTTAATTTCTCTAAACAGAACTAGGGTTTAACCCTATAAAAGAATTTAATTCTTAAAAACAAGAGACTTAAAAGCTCTCTATGCACATAAAGATCAAGTATCTGACAATGATCACGTGGTAACACGTGACCCTTCCTTCAATGATCAGAAAAGAACGAATGAGACATGGTCACGTGCCCCCACGTGGCCCCTAAACAGATTTCTCAAAATAAGAAAGAAAAAGCTTGGAGGCAATGCCTCACGTGCTCACACGTGACCCTCAAAACTAAAGGGAATAAAGCCAAAGGCAATACTGATTTAGGGTGCCTCACGTGTCCCCACGTGACCCCTGACAAACACCTCTTTAAAAAAGAGAAGATGGAAAGAAATGAAGAATTAAAGAATCCAATGCATGGGCGCCCTCACGTGACCCCTAACAAATCCCTTTAATATCCAGTGCATGGATGCCCATCACGTGCTCACACGTGATGGCCTTAAAGACTAAAAGTGTTTAACACTTATTTGAATATGCTGAAAAGAAAATATGCTGGGAAGAAAACAAAGGAAGTCTGGCCCCATCTTCAGATGCCTCACGTGCTCATACGTGATGGCCTGAAGGCTAAGTGTTTAACACTTATTTACAGATTTGAGAGTAAAATAAAGGGGGTTTGGCCTAATTCTCAGGCGCCTCACGTGACCCCACGTGACGACCTCATTTTTAGTGTTTAACACTATTTTGACTATTTTGTCCCCAGTGTTTAACACTGTTTTAAAGCGCGTCACGTGGGAACACGTGATCGCCAAATATCTTCTAGTGTTTAACACTATTTTAAAACCAATCTAGCCCAAATTGGCTAAGTTTTCCAGAGGCAAGACTCCCCTTTGACTGAGCCTCAAATATACCCTTGTCTTCAAAGATTGATCATCTCATATGGCATATGAGTGCTCAGCACTCATTAAAAGATAAAGATATGGTCAGAACCCAGACTCATGTTTAGCATTGCTAAATAAGGGGGGCTGAACCCAGACAAATGTTCAACAGTCCAAACAAAGGTTCAACATTTTGAACCTAATTGGACTTAGCCCAAGTTGGACATAAGTCCTCAATTCAGATTTAACTGAGCCCATGTGCTCATAATCTAATTAATTGATCTTAGTCCCAAATTGGACTACAGATTTCCAAATCAACTTTGGTTCAAGAGTACATCTCTTCACTTCTTTGATATTTGTCGTTGTAATCCTTCAACGTCTTCAGAGAGGTGACGGGTCCCGATAGCCAATCATTCCATGGACTGTGGGGTCCTTAAACCCATGGGCTGTGATGTCCTTAAACTTTATAAACTATGACGTCATTAAACTACGGACTGTGGGGTCCTTAAGCCCATGGACTATGATGTCCTTAACCTGGACTGTGGGGTCCTTAAGCCCATGGACTATGATGTCCTTAACCTCGACTGTGGGGTCTTTAAGCCCATGGACTATGATGTCCTTGACCTCGGACTATGGGGTCCTTAAGCCCATGGACTATGATGTCCTTAACCTTACAGACTATGATGTCTTTAAACTGGACCATCATGTCCTCAAACTGGTAATGGACCGTAATGTCCCTAAACTAATCGACCGTAAAGTCCCTAAACTAAAACAATAGAGCACAAATGCTCTTTTGTTGGATCTAAATGATCCTGTTAAGTAGATCTTAGTCTAAAATTAGACTAACGTATCCTTAACAAACGGTTAAGTTGACCTTAGTCTAAAATTAGACTAACGTGTCCTTAACAAACTGTTAAGTAGATCTTAGTCTAAAATTAGACTAACGTATCATTAACAAACGTTTAAGTTGATCTTAGTCTCAAATAAGACTAACGTATCCTTAAACCCAACCCCCAAACCCAAATCTAAGAAAATATGGATTTGGACTAATCCGCGCACTACGGGCGACAACATAAATTAGTCTCCGTATACAATCCACGGGCAACCAAAAATAAAACAAACACCCACGACGTGAAGTGACCATCTGGAGAAGAAGAAAGTGGTTACCGCGATGCGGTAGCGTAATTAACTGCAGGGGCTTGCGCCTGCAGGGAAGAGCGTCCCCACAATCAAAAACCCCTCAACGAGGGGGAATCTGACGAGGTCTGCTACATCGGCCGCATTCGTTTAAACCTTCGATACATGGTGTCATAAATCAACTTGGCATCTTCGGAGAGGTGGAAGGATAGCACCAATTAGTATCTGCCCCCAAATTCAGGCAAGACGGACCTACGCGTCTCGTCCCCTTGTTTCGGCGGAGAACAGATTCTGGCACGCCCGGTGGGACCTTTTCCTCTTTCCACTCCACACTTCGTGTGTCGTGTTCGCGAACGAATCGCGATTCATTTGCTATGGTTGCCTGTTGATTTGAGGTACTAAGATTTGGTGTCTTGCTCCGTGCAGAAAATAAAAGATCAATGGCTTCAAACTGCACTAACTGCAGCTGCAACTCTCGCTCTGTCCCGTCCGGAAGAGTGACTTACGGACCCCAAGCGATCTCCCATTTCATAATGCCAGTGGAGCAGGTAACTCAAGCCACCACTGGGCTATTCTTCGGGATCATGCTCCCACCGATGAGCTTCAACGCCCCATTGCCGTAGCAAGAATCTCCGAAGAAGTCGGTCTTTGATCGGCTTACAAATTCCGCGGCCCCTCTCAACGGGTCGCCCAAGTCCAGTGCCTATGTTTTCAACAGACTGGGCCAAAGCTCAAGTGGGCCCATGAAGAAGCCCGCGATACCTGAAGGGGTTTCCCAAAACGGATAGCCATTTCTGCTCCTGAAGTCGTCAAAGCGGCTTCTCCTCCTAAAAGATCAGTCTTTGCAAGACTGGCCGCTTCAGCTCCCGTTTCAGGCGAAATCGTCAAGGCTGCTTCACCTGCTCGGAAGTCTGTTTTCGATAGGTTGGCCATCCCCACTCAGCGGACGTCAGTCTTCAACATGTTGACAACAATAACTTCTGATCAAGACAGGGGGCATGAGGAAATCACCCCCGTAGCTGAGACAATCCCAACGGCTCGACACGCTCGACGTCGCCACTGGCGCCGAGTAAGGAAGGCTGGGGGCAACTCTCCTTCTGGACTGACTACGCCGGCTCCAACGGTGGAAATCGATGCTGCTGTTCCAACTAGGAACAGCTTTGAACCGCTAAGGAGAGTGCGCAAAAACTCTCTGACTGCCGTGCTGAAGGGATCTCCTCCACTGTGGAGAATGCCTCAAAGGCGAAGCTAGAGCACCCCCCTCAACGGCTGTCCTCTAAAATTTACAAAGTTTGGCGACAGGTCCAAAACTCGGTGATTGATCAAGATTACTCCCGCCGACAGAAAAAGATGAAGGTTCGGCAAGAGAATGACCATTTTGTCGTACCACAGAAGATGTCATCTATTTGGGTGCCCGCTGCAACGGCTCCCTCCACTTCGACCGCTCACAAAAGGGGAAGGCCGGAGAAAATTTCTGTGTCTGCGACGAATCTCAAAGGCACTGAATCCAAACGCCCCAAGTCTGGGGGCATGGTGGTGCACACTGTTTATATGGCATCCGGGAAAGAGGATAGCTGTATCTCTACGGGTCATCGACCGCTTACGCGATCCGTGACAAAAGCCCAGGAGTAGCAACAGAAGCTCCAAGAAATGTTAACATCTATGACCGCACTTACGGGACCGAAAGCTAGCCCGGAGACATCCTCGGAGCAACGCCGTGAGCAAGAAACTGATGCTGAATTCCTTCGGAGAATGCTTGAGAAGAAGGACAAAGAGACCGCGGAACAAGCGGCCAATATAAAACAAATAGCCCTTCTGTTCCAAGATATGGTGGGCATGATGATCCAGCCGGACCCTCCATCCGAAGATCCTCCAGTAATAATTGAAGATGATAGAGGAGAGACATCAAATCCTCTGCCAGCTCTGTCAGCAGCCAAGGAGGAGACGATCTCTAAAGCTGCCCTAGATGATTACATCGCTCAGCAGATACGAGTTCACCAGGCGAATGAAGCGGCCGGGCAAATTGTTAAAACTGGACGACCCTATCCGGGTTGGTACGACTAAATAAAGTACCGGTTGGGATACACAATCCCCAAATTCCACGTATATAAGGGGACGGGAAATCCGCATCAACATGTCGCTCAATTCAGAGCCTTGTGCGGCAACACCGGAGGTGACGATAAGCTACTGCTTCGCCAATTCATTGGCAGCTTGTCGGAGACAGCATTCGAGTGGTATTCCGAACTCCCAAATGACTCCGTCAAGACATTCGCAGAGATGGGGTTGCTATTCACCCAGCGTTTCGCGAGTGCTAGTGAACGCACCCCAATCACGGCATTGATCAATGCCAGGGTGAAGCCTGGAGAAACATGGGTTCAGTACGCGATACGGTGGCGGAACCTATGGTCGAAATGCGAACAACGCATAGAAGAGGCTCCTGCAGTAAGCATGTTTGTGGGAACCCTCAATCCGCAGGCGACCAAATCCCAATTCATGATGTTCTTCAAGCCGACCACCTTCCAGGCCTTGATCGACAAGCTGGCCCAAATGGACCAGATGGGCCATAGACCATCCTCCTCAAAGACGGATCCTCGGAATGAGAAGGGGAAAGGGAAAGCAACCTTCGTCGCCAACGCTCAACAACAACCGAGTGGCCCGAGACCGGTTGTTCGCCAAAGCAACAAGCGGCAGTCCCTTGATGAGAAGTTGAGACGTCCTTACTCGTTTTCCCGAGATAAAACAAGGAAACTGTTTGAACTGGCAGTGCGCAATGGGCTCATCACTCTACCAGAGTCGAGACACCCACCGCAACCGAACGGCGTCAACGATCCTAATTACTGCCCCTACCACCGAGTATTAGGCCATCCGATCGAAAACTGCTACGTCTTCAAAAACTGGGTTGAAGACCAATACCAACAGGGCAAGTTCGCGCTATCCGAAAACTGGAAGGTGAATCCGCCACAACAGCACACTCCTAAAAGAGTGGACACACCGGGGGCATCGTGCTCTTTTATAGAAGAAGCTCCATGGGAAGTCGCTCTTTCAGCCAAGACGAAAAGAATGCTGAAGGATCTTCACACATGCCCGGCAATCAGGTGGAAAAGCCCGCTAGAGCCTGAGATCATTGAGGGGATGCTAAAACCGCGCCCGATGTCGAGAATTGGTAGCGATGGTCAAAACGCTCAGGCCCAGCCGTCAAAATCTTCAAAGAAGAAGAAAATGTCTGTGAAGCCTGATGACAAGCGCACGGATCTGCAAAAGCATATTGACGCGCTGGAGGAATATAACCAGAAGGCGCGGACCCCGGTCACACTCCAAGAATTTCTCAACAATATCCTTGAGAGCAGAGATAATGACAATAACGACGGGGATGACTCGTCAGAAGAATCTGAGGACTATGTGGCAAGTTGCCACATGGTCTCTCATTCGGCATTAACTAACGAAGAAGCTCACTCGGCGATAGAAGACAGCATAAAAGAGCTGGGGGCAGGATCGAAGCCAAAACCCTTGGAATCGTCTGACGAGATGATCGACTTGCTACTGAACGAAGCCCGTCAGAAAAGCAAAGCCAATCGAGAGCGCGAACTGGCTATATTTGAAAAAGCCAAATGCCGACGACTGAATGAAAAGGTCGAGGCACCCCAACCGGATCGAAGATCCCTATCGTCAGCAAAAACAAGCTTAAAGTAAGGAAACGATTCGCTAGAGCCCTGTCAATAGGAATGAAGTTGCCTTCTTTCAGAGGAAATTCTCCTGGCAGTATACATCTTGATGAAGCGGACATACATCCTAACTTCTGCTTATACCATCAGAGGATTACACACCCTACCGAGGAGTGCATAGCCTTTAAAAACTGGTGGCAGGGATATGTTGCCCACCGACAACACGTTCAACGAATGAAGCGCAAGGCTCGTCGGGAACAGAAAAGCACGACAGATGAGCACAAAAGAACCGCTGGCAACTGTCACATAGTCGACACCAAGGGATCGCAAGTTATTACCTTTGAAAGCGACTCTGACGAAGAAATCGCCCTCAGCCCTCTCTTTAAGGAATCCACCTCCGACACAAAAGATGTGAAGATTTGCGAGAAAATCTAGCTGCGTAATCGTACGTTGCCCGAAAAATCTCGGACCTTTGACCGAAACGTCGTTAAACTACTACCAACCCGCGCCGTCCCCAGGCTGACGTGGTGTTATAAAAAAACGGTACATCCACAAGCGAAATGGGCACGGATGAAAACCCGAAAGGGCTCCGTGAGTAAAAACAGCAGGACTACCGGCGAGTTTTGTGAAAACCCGAAAGGGCGCAATCTCGTCAAAAGACACTTGCAAGGTCCTCTCGACCCTGTAAGGAGAAACCACCTGCGTGAGATCCTTACGACTCACAAAGGAGAAACACACTTAGGGATCCCCACGATTCCTAAGGAGAAATTACACTTGCGAGATCCTCACGACTCGTAAGGAGAACCCTCTTATGAGACCCTCACGGCTCATAAGATTCAAAAGCCTTAAGCTATAGGGATCTGAACCTGTTCTTAAGCCATCATAATCTCTAATTTTGCCCTACAAACGGTTCAATGTTGACCCTTGTATACAATCTACGGGCACGAATAAACACTTCCCTAACAGAGTCCCACCAGCGACTAGGGATATGCTCACACGGTGAACAACTCTAGTAAATCGTTTCGACTTATAAGGAGAAAACACTCTTGTAAGATCCTTACGACTTATAAGAGAACATACACTTAAGAATCCTCACGATTTTTAAGGAGAAAACGCACCTACGAGATCCTTACGACTTGTAGGGAGAAATACCTTTATGAGACCCTTACGGCTCGTAAAGTCAAAAGCCTTAGTCGACAGGATCCTAACCCTGTTTACTAAGCCACCTTTGTTCGATATCGACAGAGGAAAATGATGATTCGCTCCTGGCAATATCCCAGTTGTAGCGATGCTGATGCCTAAATCGGTATCAAATTACAAGTCCTTTCATGGCAAATGATGATTCGCTCCTGGCAATATTCCAGTCGCAGCGATGCTGATGCTGAGATTGGCACCAGATTCCAAGTTCCACACTCGCGATAAAAAATCAGCGAGCCAAAAATGCATATGAAATAGCCGAAATGATGGGGCAATTTGCAACGAAATCAGCAAGTAAAAATGTATGCATACAAAAACAGCCGAAATGATTGGGCAACTCGCAATAAAAAGTAGCGAGTAAAAAGAAAAATAGCCGAAATGATTGGGCACCGCTAAAAATAGCTGAAATGATTGGGCAATCATGATTTTCGCGATGTAAAAAGCTGAAATGATAGAGCATCGTGGAAAGAATTATAAAAAATGAAAGAATGAAACTTTTTGCTCTGCAGGTGAGGTCACATTGACCCCTGCATACAATCCATGGGCACAAACAAAAAGGGAACCATATCGTCCCACCAGGCTTCGTCGAAGCGAAGCCAAGTCTCGACGGTTCAAAAACAACTTAGAGACAATCTCGACATTCGTTGTAATATTGCAGACACAGTGTCAACAAACGAAGCAGAGGAAGATCCCTAGCTTCAGGGTCTCGACGTCAACATCGACAACCTAGAGATCACCAACGACGTTTCTCCTTACTCCAGCAGGATGCAGATGCGACGTCAACAAACGACCCCAGGGTCAAAACAACGGAACCATGGCAAAGTCCCCTAGTTCCAAATCTCGACGGATCACAAACAGCCTAGAGATCATCAATGGCGTTTCTCCTTACTCCAGCAGGATGCAGATGCGGAGTCAACAAACGACTCCAGGGTCAAAACAACGGAACCATGGCAAAGTCCCCTAGTTCCAAATCTCGACGGTTCATAGACAGCCTAGAGATCACCAACGGCGTTTCTCCTCACTCTAACCAGATGCAGACGTGATATCAACAACCGACCTCAGAGTCGCAACAAAGCGGAGCCATGGCAAAGTCCCTAGTTCCAAATCTCAATGGCCACATCTACGGCCTGGAGACCAACAACGGTGTGCCTCCTCATTCCAGCAGGACACAGATGTTACACCATCAAACGGAGCCACGGCATAGTCCCTAGTTCCATATCTCGACGGTTCACAGACAACCTAGAGACCATCTCAGCATTCGTCTCGTTACACCAGACGCAATGTCAACAACGGCGTTCCTTCGCAGTCCAGCAGGATGCAGATGCAACGTCAACAAAAGACCTCACGGTCGAAACAAAGTGGAGTGACGGCGAAATCCCAGCTCCACCTCAACATTCGTCTCGCTACACCGGACGCAATGTCAACAACGGCGTTCCTTTGCAGTCCAGCAGGATGCAGACGCAGCATCAACAAAAGACTCCATGGTTAAAACAAAGCGGAGTGACGGCAAAATCCCAGCTCCACTTCGGCATTCGTCTCGTTACAGCAGACGCAATGTCAACAACGGCGTTCCTTCGCAGTCCAGCAGGATGCAGATGCGACGTCAACAAAAGACCCCCTGGTCGAAACAAAGCGGAGTGACGGCAAAATCCCAGTTCCACCTCAGCATTCGTCTCGTTACAGCAAACGCAACGCCAAAGCAAATGAAGCAAAGGCCAAATTCCTAGGTAACTCATATAAAAACCTGAAAGACTATCGGAGATCATCCCACACCGGCGCAGAGTGGTCACCACCTTGATGTTCGTCTCGATACAGCAGACGAGATGTCACTACAGCGTTCTTCCTCCAACAGGATTCGGACACGCCAAAGCAAACGAAGCAAAAGCCAAATTCTTAGCTTCAGGGTCTTGACGGTAACTCATATAAAACCTGAAAGACTACCGGAGATCATCCCACATGGAGTGGTCACCATCTCGACGTTCGTCTCGATACAGTAGACAAGATGTCACCACAGCGTTCTTCCTCCAGCAGGATTCAGACGCGACAATCAAACAACGGAGCCACGGCAAAATCCCTAGTTCCAAACCTCGACGGTTCACCAACAACCTAGAGACAACCGCGACACTCGTCTCGATACAGCAGACGCAATGTCAGCAAACGAAGCAAAAGCCAAATTCCTAGCTTCAGGGTCTTGATGGTAACTCATATAAAACCTGAAAGACTATCGGAGATCATCCCACACCAGCACGGAGTGGTTATGACTCATCGGGGCTCTCCAAACTGAGCCTAACCTCAAGTAAAAAGCGGCATGGCAAAATTCCTAACGCTTGCTCTTCCGACGGTCAGACTGCCTAGGAAGATTGCTTGAAGACGTCTTGTCTAGCCCCCGAAAGGATCAGAGACACGACAGTCGCAAGGCTACTCGAACAGCAAGATTACCTATCGAGAAATACATCAGCCAACGCGACGGTACGACAGGCAAAACCCTAGTACCACAGACCCTAACGGACTTCTGTCGTAAAGAGCGGAGGTTAACTGTGACGTTAGGACATTCTTGTGAGAATCTCTCGATTCGTCTCAACCCCAGGGAAATCAGTGTCCTTAGCAACCTCCTCGATTCAGGGAAATTAGCGTCCTTGACGAGAGCATCTCGATTCGTGTCGAACCGCAGAGAAATCAGCGTCTTTGCAGGAATACCTCGATTCGTCTCAACCCCAGGGAAATCAGTGTCCTTGGCAACCTCCTCGATTCAGGGAAATCAGCGTCCTTGACGAGAGCATCTCGATTCGCGTCGACACGCAGAGAAATCAGCGTCTTTGCAGGAATACCTCAATTCGTCTCAACCCCAGGAAAATCAATGTCCTTGGCAACCTCCTCGATTCAGTGAAATCAGCGTCCTTGACGAGAGCATCTCGATTCGCGTCGACCCGCAGAGAAATCAGCGTCTTTGCAGGAATATCTCGATTCGTCTCAACCCCAGGGAAATCAGTGTCCTTGGCAACCTCCTCGATTCAGGGAAATCAGCGTCCTTAACGAGAGCATCTCGATTCGCGTCGACCCGCAGAGAAATCAGCGTCTTTGCAGGAATACCTCGATTCGTCTCAACCATAAGGAAATCAGTGTCCTTGGCAACCTCCTCGATTCAGGGAAATCAGCGTCCTTGATGAGAGCATCTCGATTCGCGTCGACCCGCGGAGAAATCAGCGTCTTTGCAGGAATACCTCGATTCGTCTCAACCCCGGGGAAATCAATGTCCTTGGCAACCTCCTCGATTCAGGGAAATCAGCGTCCTTGACGAGAGCATCTCGATTCGCGTCGACCCGCAGAGAAATCAGCGTCTTTACAGGAATACCTCGATTCGTCTCAACCCCAGGGAAATCAGTGTCCTTGGCAACCTCATCGATTCAGGGAAATCAGCGTCCTTGACGAGAGCATCTCGATTCGCGTCGACCCGCAGAGAAATCAACGTCTTTACAGGAATACCTCGATTCATCTCGACCCCAGGGAAATCAATGTCCTTAGCAACCTCCTCGATTCAGGAAATCAGCGTCCTTGACAAGAGCATCTCGATTCGCATCGACCCGCAGAGAAATCAGCGTTTTTGCAGGAATACCTCGGTTCGTTTCAACCCCGGGGAAATCAGTGTCCTTGGCAACCTCCTCGATCAGGGAAATCAGCGTCCTTGACGAGAGCATCTCGATTCGCATCGACCCGCAGAGAAATCAGCGTCTTTGCAGGAATACCTCGATTCATTTCAACTCCGAGGAAATCAGCGTCCTTGGAAAAAACCTCGATTCAGGGAAATCAGCGTCCTTGACGAGAGCATCTCGATTCGCATCGACCCGCAGAGAAATCAGAATCTTTGCAGGAATACCTCGATTCGTTTCAACTCCTAGGAAATCAGCGTCCTTGGAAAAAACCTCAATTCAGGGAAATCAGCGTCCTTGACGAGAGTATCTCGATTCGCATCGACCCGCAGAAATCAGCGTCTTTGTAGGAATACCTCGATTCGTTTCAACTCCGAGGAAATCAGTATCCTTGGCAAAACCTCGATTCAGGGAAATCAGCGTCCTTGGTGAGAGCATCTCGATTCGCGTCGACCCGCAAGGAAATCAGTGTCTTTACAGGAATACCTCGATTCGTCTCAACTCCGAGAAAATCAGTGTCCTTGGTAAATACCTCGATTCAGGGAAATCAGCGTCCTTGACGAGAACATCTCGATTCGTGCCGACCCGCAGAGAAATCAGTGTCTCTGAAGGAATATACGACGTCAGTAAAGCGGAGCTGCGGCAAAGTTCCCAGTTCCATGACTCGGCGGTGCACAGACAACCCAAAGTCAACCCTCGACCTCCCAGTTGAAGCAATGCTTTGACTCGAGAATAGGTCAACTCATCAATCACTCACGAGTCCTCTCGACTTGTAAGGAAGAAAATTCTCTTGTGAGATCCTTATGACTCTCAAGAGAAAACATACTTAGGAATCCTCACGATTCCTAAGGAGAAAATACACCTACGAGATCCTCTCGACTCGTAGGGAGAAAAAAAATCTTTATGAGACCCTCACGGCTCATAAAGTTGAAAAGTCTCAGGCAGCAGATCTGAACCTGTTTCCTAAGCCATCGCTTCTTATCTCGATTCAGGGAAATCAGCGTCCTCGGCGAGAACCTCTCGATTCGTTTCGACCCGCAAGGAAATCGGTGTCTTTGCGAGAATCTCTCGATTCGTCTCAACTTGCGGGGAAATTAGTGTCCCTACGCATAAAGAAAATTCTCTTGTGGGATCCTTACGATTCTTAGGAGAAAATGCACTTATGAGTCCTCACGACTCCTAAGGAGAAAAGACACCTACGAGATCCCCACGACTCGTAGGGAGAATAGTCTTTATGAGACCCTCACGGCTCATAAAGTTGAAAAGTCTTAGGCAACAGATCTTAACCCTGTTTCCTAAGCCATCGCTATCTTATAAAGAGTTCAAGATGAACTGTTATCTACCATCTATGGGCCACACTTACTAAAACTACATGCCACTGAAATGGAGAAGTTACTCATGAGCATATAAACTACTTCACGCCAGAGAAAAACATACAAAAATAGAAGGGTACGGCTCATGGAGCTGAGGGTTTGGAACTATATCCCTTAAGAGTCGAGATTTGAGTCAATGATAAATGACGACGCTTGTGTCCACTCGTCATCTTCTCAAATTAAGATTCTGAAAATTATATACCAACCCAAAACTGGTCATACGCTATGAATTACTCTGCACTACTTCACCCATGTATATACTTACGTGGGCAAAGTATGGGGGGATTTGTTCCCGTCAAAAAATTTCTGCGCAAAAGAGCCCAAGGTATTTAATGGCAGCGATACGTTTAAGAAAATGTGAACCAGTATTTTCCGAGCTGTATTTTGACAAACTCCTGAATGTGAAACAACTAAATACTAATGGTATCAAAAGATTCTTGAAAAAGCCTTCGATTTGATATATTATGGGCTTCATAATTAATCCGGGATCAAAAGTTATGAGCAAATATGCTATGCACATGTAATCTAAGGAAGAAAATGCGAACCAGTATTTTCCGGGCTCCATTTTGACAAACTCCCGAATGAGAAACAGCTAAATTCTGATAGTATCGAAAGTGTCTCAAAAAATCCTTCGATTTGATATATTATGGGCCTCATAATTCATCCGGGATCAAAAGTTATGAGGCATCACGTGCTCACACGTGACCGGACATCATGTACAGACACGTGACCATTTACAGGCAAAGCCTGTAGGCACTGAATAAAATAAATAATTGAAAATAATTAATCAGTCGGGTCACGTGCCAACACGTGATGGGCCTTTAAACCCACTGAAAAGTATTAAAGGTATAATAAAATAATAAGGAAAAACCTCAATGGGGCATCACGTGCCAACACGTGACCAAGGGTCACGTGCTGACACGTGATAATTCTTGAGTTCTTTAAAACAACAGAATTAAATTCTGGTCAAATGCTTAATCAGGGGGTCACGTGCCAACACGTGATGGGTTCCTAAAGATCTATGAATTAATAGAATTAAATTCTAATTAAGAGGGAATCAAAAACCCTAACTAAAAAAATATTTCTCTAAATCTTTCCAAACAAAAAAGATGGTGCTCTGTAAAATGGAGCACCGTTGAATTAAAAATCAAATCACCAATTTATGGAAAGATTTTATACAAGGAAAGATTTCCTTAAAATTTGCCAGGAATAACAGATAAAAGATCTTTTGGATTAAAAATCCAATTGTGAATAAAATTCACTGAGTGATCTAAAAGATCATGTTGGCTACAAAATCAATTAAAATATTTCAATAAAAGATTGACAAAACAAATTGATTCTTTTCTTTCTCCTATAAATAGGAGCCAAGAAGAGAAGAGAGGGGAATCTACTTTTTTGGGAAATATACAACAACAGAGAGAAAAAATAGAGGAGAATTTAATTCTCGAGAGAGAAAAAGAAGATCTCTTCAAAAAAAAACCTAGGTGAAAAAGGGAAAGAGATCTAAGCTCCATAAAACAAAAATAGAATTTAATTCTCAAATTAAGAGTTTAACTCTTCTGAATAAGAACTTAGTTCTTCCTTTGGTTGAAGATCTGCAAAAGCAGATATCCCCACAAGTTGAGAATTTAATTCTCATCAGGGAGATTTTGCCATGCAGATCCAAAACATAGAGGGAGAATTGAGTTTAGGGAATTTAATTCCCCCAAATTTATAGGAATTTAATTCCTCCAAATGAAACTAGGGTTTAACCCTATATAAGAATTTAATTCTTCCAAATCCACAGGAATTTAATTCCTCTAAATGAAACTAGGGTTTAACCCTACATAAGAATTTAATTCTTCCCAATACATAGGAATTTAATTCCTCTAAATAGAACTAGGGTTTAACCCTATAAAAGAATTTAATTCTTAAAAACAAGAGACTTAAAGCTCTCCATACACATAAAGATCAAGTATCTAACATGATCACGTGATAACACGTGACCCTTCCTTCAATGATCAGAAAAGAACGAATGAGACATGGTCACGTGCCCCCACGTGACCCCTAAACAGATTTCTCAAAATGAGAAAGAAAAAGCTTGGAGGCAATGCCTCACGTGCTCACACGTGACCCTCAAAACTAAAGGGAATAAAGCCAAAGGCAATATTGATTTAGGGCGCCTCACGTGTCCCCACATGACCCCTGACAAACACCTCTTTAAAAAAGAGAAGATGGAAAGAACTGAAGGATTAAAGAATCCAATGCATGGGCGCCCTCACGTGTCCCCACGTGACCCCTAACAAATCCCTTTAATATCCAGTGCATGGATGCCCATCACGTACTTACACGTGATAGCCTTAAAGAATAAAAGTGTTTAACACTTATTTGAATATGCTGGGAAGAAAACAAAGGAAGTCTGGCCCCATCTTCAGATGCCTCACGTGCTCACACGTGATGGCCTGAAGGCTAAGTGTTTAACACTTATTTGCAGATTTGAGTGTAAAATAAAGGAGGTTTGGCCCAATTCTCAGGCGCCAAACGTGACCCCACATGACCACCTCATTTTTAGTGTTTAACACTATTTTGAGTATTTTGTCCCCAGTGTTTAACAGTGTTTTAAAGCGCATCACGTGGGAACACGTGATCGCCAAATATCTTCTAGTGTTTAACACTATTTTAAAACCAATCTAGCCCAAATTGGCTAAGTTTTCCAGAGGCAAGACTCCCTTTTGACTGAGCCTCAAATATACCCTTGTCTTCCAAGATTGATCATCCCATATGGCATATGAGTGCTCGGCACTCAATAAAAGATAAAGAAATGGTCAGAACCCAGACTCATGTTTAGCATTGCTAAATAAGGGGGGGCTGAACCCAGACAAATGTTCAACAGTCCAAACAAAGGTCCAACATTTTGAACCTAATTGGACTTAGCCCAAGTTGGCCATAAGTCCTCAATTCAGATTTAACTGAGCCCATGTGCTCATAATCTAATTAATTGATCTTAGTCCCAAATTGGACTACAGATTTCCCAATCAACTTTGGTTCAAGGGTACATCTTTTCACTCCTTTGATATTTGTCGTTGTAATCCTTCAACGTCTTCAGAGAGGTGACGGGTCCCGATAGCCAATCATTCCATGGACTGTAGGGTCCTTAAACCCATGGACTGTGATGTCCTTAAACTTTATAGACTATAACGTCTTTAAACTTTGACTGTGGGGTCCTTAAGCCCATGGACTATGATGTCCTTAACCTGGACTGTGGGGTCCTTAAGCCCATGGACTATGATGTCCTTAACCTCGGACTGTGGGGTCATTACGCCCATGGACTATGATGTCCTTAACCTTTACAGACTATGATGTCTTTAAACTGGACCACCATGTCCTCAAACTGGTAATGGACCGTAATGTCCCTAAACTAATCGACCGTAAAGTCCCTAAACTAAAACAATAGAGCCCAAATTCTCTTTTGTTGGATCTAAATGATCATGTTAAGGAGATCTTAGTCTAAAATTAGACTAACGTATCCTTAACAAATGGTTAAGTTGACCTTAGTCTAAAATTAGACTAACGTGTCCTTAACAAACTGTTAAGTAGATTTTAGTCTAAAATTAGACTAACGTATCCTTAACAAATGTTTAAGTTGATCTTAGTCTCAAATAAGACTAACGTATCCTTAAACCCAACCCCCAAATCCAAATCTAAGAAAATACGGATTTGGACTAATCCACGCCCTACGGGCGACAACATAAATTAGTCTCCGTATACAATCCACGGGCAACCAAAAACAAAACAAACACCCACGACGTGAAGTGACCATCTGGAGAAGGAGAAAGTGGTTACCGCGATACGGTAGCGTAATTAACTGCAGGGGCTTACGCCTGCAGGGAAGAGCGTCCCCACAATCAAAAACCCCTCAACGAGGGGGAATCTGACGAAGTCTGCTATATCGGCCGCATCCGTTTAAATCTTCGATACATAGTGTCATAAATCAACTTGGCATCTTCGGAGAGATGGATAGATAGCACCAATTAGCATCTGCCCCCAAATTCAGGCAAGACAGACCTACGCGGTCTCATCCCCGTGTTTCGGCGGAGAACAGTCACAGATAGGCTCAGTAAGAGTTTGGATGAGCTTGCTCGTCGACCTTCTTATCGACAGATACCTAGGTAGCCATTACGCACAGCTTGTGCCGCTGACGTGCTTGTTGTTAAACCCACTGCCAGAGTACTGTCGAGTTTTTAGAGTCCCACACAGAGGTTTTCCTTGCTTCGGGCAAAAACGAGTAGAGGTCGTATGGTTTTACGACAGGGTTCGATCACATACGTGTACTTATACACGTATGGTGTTCGAGCGGACAATACTAGTGGGCTTTGGTTTAAGCCGGATCCTCGTATTTGATTATTGGATTAGTTTCGTCTCATTTTATTCGTGTTTCTCGGAACACGGATGCCGGTATGTATATACGGATGAGATGGGGTATAAAAGGAGATACCTCGTTAGGGTTTTGACCATTGACTTGGTCAAAACAATTATGAGGTAAAGAAAAGACTTTGTTATTTTTGATAAATGATTATTTTTGTGGCATGGCTACTTATGTTGACCTTTTGACTTGGCTTGAATTATTGACCTTAGATATTTTGATGAGATATTTTTTACCTAGATATTTTGGTGAGATATTTTACATGCCATACTTGAGGTCATATATAAGTTAGCCATTCTAATTTTATAATCATTATCATAAATACTTTCTCTTTCTTCAAGCTCGCTCTCTCCTTTTTCCTCTCTCAAACCCTAGTGTATCATGTGTTGATAATCAAAGGTTAGTGGGACTAAGCCACTCTAAATCACACTCTACTCACTCTAGTCTACTTAAATTAGCAAGCTAAGTATTCTAGTTACCTCAACTTGGAGGTTTAGCTCAAGGTTGGAACTCTCGGGTGGATCATCGTTGACACAAGGAGGACGAAGTTTAAACACGATCCATACTTCCATCGAGGAGGTTAAGGAGAGGATCGAAGACCCGAAGGACTTGTTTTCTTTAGGTATACTTTCTATCATAGTAGATAGAACCCTAATTTGCTAACTAGGTTTATGGTAAAGATCCGGTTTTTGTGTTATCCTAGCGCCAAGTTTCTAGTCGTAGTAAAAATTTTGTTCCGCATTTGGCCACGGAAGTTGGTCGGGGCGCTAGTGTAACCCTTCAGAATCAGTGCCCAATTCTCAGGCGCCCCACGTGCCACACGTGAGCGCTCTAAATTTCAGTGTTTAACGCTGCTTTAGAGCCTCACATGGGAGCACGTGAGCGCCGAGTAGATATTAGTGTTTAACACTATGAGAGGCCAACCTTAGCCCAAATTAGTCAAGTCTCCCAAGGCCAAAACCCCTTTGATCATCAATCGACCGAGCCCTCCTATACTCAGGTCTCCCAAAATCGATCTTAGTTCCAAAGATTACTAATGATCTCCTAACATATGGTGTCTAAAATGGTGTTCATTCCATAATGATCTTTCCCTTCAATCTAGAATTTGGCTCAAGGGTACATCTCTCCATACTTCTGATACATGTCGTTGTAATTCTTCAACGTCTTCAGAGAGGTGGAGAGTCCCGACAGCCAACAGCTCTTGGGTGCATTCCCAAACCCATGAGCATATTACTATGGACCGCAATGTTCTTAAACTAGTTATGGACCGCAACATCCTTAAATTAAACCCTTATACCAAAAATGGTGATCTATGGACCGTAACATCCTTAAACTAAAGCAATAGAGCCCAAATGCTCTTTTGTTGGGTCTGAATGATCCCAAAAATCCTGCTGAGTAGATCTTAGTCTAAAATTAGTCTAACGTATCCTCAACAAACATTTAAGTTGATCTTAATCCCAAACGAGATTAACGATCCTTAAATCAAACCAAACCCAATCTAAGAAAATACGGATTTGGACTAATCCATGCCCTACCGGCGACAACACAAATTAGTCCCCGTATACAATCTACGAGCAACCAAAAATAAAACAAACATACACGACATGAAGTGAACATCTGGAGCAGAATAAAGTGGTTATCGCTACGCGGTAACCTAATTAACTGCAGGGGCTTGCGCCTGCAGGGAAGAGCGTCCCCACAATCAAAAACCCCTCACAATGAGGGGGAATCTGACGAAGTCCACTCCAATGGCCGCATCCATCTAAACCTCTGATACACGGTACCATAAATCAACTTGGAATCTTCGGAGAGTTGGACGGATAAACCCAAATAGTATCTGCCCCCAAATTCAGGCAAGACGATCCTACGCGGATCGTCTCTGTTTTCGGCGATGAACAGTGAGCTAATATTAGTTAATGTATATTAATATATCATATATATAATTACACATTAAATTATTAAATCAACACTTGATTTAATAACCCGGCTGTATCACATACAACCGACTAATATCATTTATATGCATATAACATATCATTGAATCAACACTTAATTCAACAATTCGGTTATATCACATATAACCTATATTGCGAAATTGGAATACGGTATCACATACACGTATTAATCTCGGTCCCGCACATATCACATATGTGCCCTACTTCGTTTTGCATGAACTGGGAAACCTCTATGTAGGACTCTAATGATTCGTCAATACGCCGGCAGTAGGTGATGATCATATCAGTCATCCACAAGCCGTCAGCGGTACTAGCTGGACATAACGGCTACCCGGATATTAAGCGATCAGAATATCAACAAGCAAGCCTGTCCATACTCCCGTGAATCCAATAAGTAACACTACTGTACAGTCCGGTCTCTTCGTCTGATATGTCGCATATCTAGTCTAGGGGTGGTAGACGTCAGACCACAGTAACTTGATAAGGCATGCCGATGTGAGGCTCATAACGGATCGAGAAACTACTGATAACACTTACCAGTAAATCTCAGTATCGGCCCTGGTCAGGGACTTTCTGTTATAGCCAATCGAGCACAGCACAATATCAACCCTCAATACCGGGAGAGACGAATCCCCTCCTATCGCTCATTGCCTCCATGTGACTCGGGACTGTACCAAAAAACCACCGTTTTGCATGCTCTCTTGAACGTGGTAAGGTGAAAATCAAAGCACAGTGGGAATCACACAAGACTCTATGAAGATCTCGGGTCTACAGACTAACATGTACTAGTGTCACCAGAGAACTGCTATCTGACGTTAGGTATAATACCATCTAGGAGTTCTCGGCGAGTCCTGTTCAGTGTACGCAGTCTTAACTGAGCACCCGTATACCATCTTTGATGTCAAACACCAATGGATATGGGATCATCCATCACCCATCAAATGGGTCAAGAAACGTATACGCTAGTCTACTCTGGAATATCGATACCCCGTCTCGATACACCCTCGACTAGGAACAATTAAAGGATGAACTTATGGACTACCCTGGCCCCACTAGTATAATCTCCATCATAGTTCTGGTAGTCAAGTACACATCCTAAGGGATTTATCAACATGTGAGAGAAAGATAGTATCATAATACAAGTCTACATGTTAAGATAAAGAGCAACCAGATAGCATACTATCATGTCGAGCAAGAAAGTCCTCTCTATATATGTCTAAGCATCCATTGTAATATACAATCATGTACAACAATGACCTCTAAGCCATACATACAACTAACAATTTAGATACTATTGTTTATTGGATCTTAATTCGTTTCCGCTTTATGCATTTCTTGATTCTATATATTGTGGCAGATATACATGTGTTAGCTAGATTATATATTTTACTGTTCTTGATATCCGATTGACAGCCATAATGTGACTGTGGAAGGATAATTCCTAACCACGGGTAGCATGGTGGCTATGTCACGTGCCATGTTTACGTATTTTAGGAGGCAGGGCGTGACAGGGTTTGTTTGGTATCAGAGCCATAGGTTTTAGGTTAGCTGGGTTTGGTTCTTTTGTAGTTAGGTATTGGACCCAATACACTAACCAGGAAACCTAGAATTTTAGGAACATATCCTGCCACATTATTGTCTTGTCATTCAGATTCTTAAATCTTATTTTTCTCTTAACTCTTTTATCTTGACGATATGAAAATGACTTTGCATCTTAAATTGGAATCCTCCTGATTCCTTATTGTTTCTCGCTTCTTATTCTTTCGATTCTGATAGTAGAATTTGGGCGACTTGAATGGAGTTATGTGATTGTAATTATGTACCGCAGTATAGTTACAATGCGGTACTCTATATAGGTAACCTGGAATCCTATTTTGATTCATTTTCTTGACTTATGGTCGTTGTATTACCTTGTTTCCTCTTGGCGTCATTGTTTACGAGTTTATGCCTTATTGCGAGCTTAAATCCAGCAGCCGCGTTATATCTTTCCTCTCGAACCAATCCTTTTGCGTTTCGAAAAACAAGAAGAAACACAGGAGAAGCTTTTGATGATTGCAGTAGTTCTAGATTAACCCCAGCAGGAGCTGGTACAGACCGCTTCAAGGACGATCAGATATAAGATGTTTGATTGAAGAAGTTTTGACAGACCCGTCTCAAATTATCAGAGTAGCGCAGCGGAAGAGTGGTGGGCTGATAACCCATAAGTCTTAGAACAAACTTGCAAATTCATGATGAAGGGAACCGTTTACTGAAGGGTGAAGTTCGTAAACAAGTTGCAGATAAAACACTAATAGCAGTTCGGGATTTCATGGATGTGTTCAAGTACATCTCGAGTTTACCGTCTAAACGAGATGTGGAGTTCGTGATTGATCTTATTCCTATAGCAACGCCAATTCGAAGGCTTCTATTCGATGTTACCGGTAGAACTAGAAGAGTTAAATAGACAAGTTTCTAAATTATTAAAGAAGGGTTGGATTCGCAGCAGTGGTTCACCATGGGGAACCCCAGTTCTTCTAGTCAAGAAGAAGGATGAAACATGGGGATGTGCATTGACTATCGAGAATTGAATCGGGTGACTATTAAGAACAAGTACCCAATCCCTCGCATCGGCGAATTATTCGATCAACTCAGTGGCGCGAGGGTATTCTCGAAGTTGGATTTGCAATTCGGATATCATTAAGTTCGGGTGAAATCAGAAGATATTTGCAAGACAGCGTTCCGAACTCGATATGGGCATTACGAGTACTTAGTGATGCCATTTGGAGTTACCAACGCACCGGCAATATTTATGGACTTGATGAACTAAATCTTTTCGCTATACCTGGACCAGTTTGTAGTGGTGTTTATTGATGATATTCTGATATATTCAAGGAGCAAAGAAAAGCATGCAGAACACTTGAGAATCGCACTGCAAATGTTGAGACATGAAAAGTTATATGCTAAGATGAGCAAGTGCGAGTTTTGGCTCAAAGAAATGAAGTTCTTGGGTCATGTTGTATCCGGAGATGGAATTGCCGTTGACCCTGAAAAGATTCCAGCCGTTCAGGATCGGCCAATTCCAAAAAAAGTAGGGGAGATCAGAAGTTTTCTTGGGCTTGCCGGATACTATAGAAGGTTCGTGGAGAACTTTGCCCGAATAGCAGAACCATTAACCAAGATAACACGAAAGGAGGTACCGTTCGTATGGACCGAGAAGTGTGCGTCAGCTTTTGAAGTGCTGAAGCAAAGATTGACAACCGCTCCTATCTTGACAGTGCCAGATGGTTCCGAAGGACTAGTTATTCACAACGACGCATCTAGGAAAGACTTGGAATGTGTTCTAATGCAGTATAGGAAGGTCATGGCTTATGCGACGAGACAATTGAAGACTTATGAGAAGAACTACCCAACTCATGATCTGGAGTTAGCAGCAGTGATTTTCGCTCTGAAGATTTAGAGACACTACTTATTGGGTGAAAAGGTAGAAGTATTTACCGATGACAAAAGCCTAAATTACGTGTTCACAAAGAAAGAGCTCAACATGAGGCAGCGTAGATGGTTAGAACTAATGACTGATTATAATCTTGATCTAAAATACCGTCCGGGGAAACTTAATGTAGTGCTAAATGCTCTAAATCGGTTGCCAGCAATACGGATGTTGACTGCCCAAAAGAAGATTATAGCTGATCTTCAGAGCTTCGAGTTGGAGATTGTACTACCGAATTCTTTGGGACAGTTGATGCAGTTGCAGGTACAGTCATCCTTGATCGATAACATTAAAGCAGCGCAGTCGCACGATCCAAGATTGCAAAAGTTTCAAGAACAAGTAGAAGCGGGACTCCGAACAGATTTGTTGATTCATGAAGATGGTTCGTTACGATATGGTAGTTGTTTATGTGTGCCTAAAGGAGATATTCGTGAAGAAATCATGAAGGAGGCTCATAGTTCTGCATATTCCGTACATCCGGAAGGCACAAAGATGTACAGAGATCTACGACAACATTTCTGGTGGGAAGGCATCAAAAGGGAGATTGCTCGCTACGTATCGAAGTGCTTGGTGTGTCAGTAAGTCAAGGCTGAACATCAAAGAGTAGCTGGTTATTGCAACCACTTCCGATTCCTTAATAGAAGTGGGAACATATAACCATGGATTTCGTGACAGTTTTGCCATGGAGTCCAAAGGGCAATAATGCAGTTTGGGTCATTATCGATCAATTGACCAAGGCAGCTCATTTTATACCATTTCGAGTTTGTCAGTCGACGGAGGCTTTGGCAGAGCGGTACATGCAGGAGATTGTGAGATTGCATGGAGTACTCATGAGCATCGTTTCGGATCGTGATACTCGATTTCTATCCCACTTTTGGAGGAGTCTACAGGAAAGTTTGGGAACTGCTTGAAATTTAGCACAGCCTATCATCCTCAGACAGATGGCCGGTCTGAAAGAACGATCCAAACTCTTGAAGATATATTGAGAGCATGCATGTTGGACTTCAAGAGTTCATGGGAGGATCATTTGCACTTAGTGGAGTTTTTATACAATAACTGCTTTCAGGCGACTATACAGATGGCTCTATTTGAAGCATTGTACGGTCGCAAGTGTCGCTTGCCTATCTGTTTCGACGATGTTGGAGAAAGAAAATTACTGGGACTGGACCTTATTGTGCAAACGGTGGAGAAAATTAACGTGATCCGAAATTATATGAAGGTGGCACAAGATCGACAGAAAAGTTGGGTTGATACTGGACGAAGACCTCTGGAGTTCGCAGTTGGTGATCTTGTATTCTTAAAGATATCACCGACCAGAGGAGTGATCCGATTTGGTAATCGAGGCAAGCTTAGTCCTCAATTCGTGGGGCCTTCGGTATTATCGAGCGTGTTGGAGAAATAGCTTATCGATTGGCTTTACCACTATCATTGGTGGGTGTTCATGACATGTTTCATGTATCTCAACTCCGCAAGTATGTTCGAGATGAGACGCACGTCTTAGATCACTCGGAACTGACAGTAAAGGAAGATTTAACATATGAAGAGCGATCAATGGAGATTGTGGATCGACGAGAAAAAGGTCATCAAGAATAAAGTTATCCCACGAGTACTCATTTCATGGGGGAATTGTTCGCATGGAGAATCTACTTGGGAACGTGAAGATGAGATTCGACAGAAGTTTCCACACCTCTTTTCTTAGATCTATGTTTTCTTGTCTTTTCTTATTCCGTGAATTTCGAGGACGAAATTCTTTTGTAATTGGGTATAATGTAACACCCTAGTGCATTTATACTATATATTTGGGGAATTTCAAATCTTGCGGTAAATTTCTTTCCTATTGTTGCTTTTGGGTTGCGGATAGTGTAATTGGTAGTTGTGGTTATTATCCGACCCGACCCGTATGGTTGAAACCCAACATGGTTCGTGATTATATCAAATATTTGCTAGTACAGAGTATCCATGCAAATCTAGATTTTATATACGTATATAATAATTTATACTCTAAATATTTTTTTAAAATACGAAATAAAATCAAATAATATATTTCCTTATCTAGCCTTGCATGTCATAATACCCCATATCATGTGGTTGTGCCCATATATCATGTTCATGTCCTAATTGTTAAACAGACTAGTATTTGATCGCTACGTATATTTACGTAGATCCGTATTTGAGAGTATATATTTTTAATTGTAGAATATTGCATTATAGTTTAAATTCTTACGTATATTCTCTATATTGAAAAACTAGATTTTTGAAGGGGTACGGGTAATATTCGGAGTAATCTGGTATTATCTATAAAATCTCATATATATATATATATATATATTACGTAATATATAATAAAATTATAAATACTCTCTCTCTCTTCCCTTCTTCTTCATCACGTCCCCGCCGCGAATGCGGACCTTAACCTACTCTCCCGTCGCCGTCCCGTCACCACCCTCTCACCGTTGCCATTCCCATCTCCTCGCCCCCCTACCTCGCCGCCATCACCTCCTCCTCTCCTTTCCTCTTCTCTCGACGACACCCAAGCTCCTAACTACAACACCGACTACCCTTATCACCCCGTCACCGGAAACCCACTAACACCGACCAACTCCATCACCTCTTTGTCTCCCCAGCAACCCCAGAATACCCATACACCACCACCACCGACCCCCTGCTCCTTCCCCGATCACTATTCAAACCTCACGGCCCCCTCGTCCAGACAACCTCACCGCCGACGAGTTCATCTCGTCGCCACCATCTCTCCTCTGTCCTTGCCAACCCCATAACCCGGCAACAACAACCTCTTCTTCTTCTTCTTCTGTTCTTCTTTTCTTTTCTCTTTTCCGGTCATCTCACCGGAGTTGCGCACGTCGCCGACGATCAGGACGACCCGGTCACCATCGTCATCTAGCCCAGTCACCACGTCACGCAGCTGCTCAGCCAGGTCCAGTCCTGCGTGCGTAAGTTTTGCGCCATGACTTTATTTCGACGTCGGAACGTGACATCTGTATCTCAACGTGAGATCCGATCAGGCAAGTTTTAAACTTGCAACATGCTACTTTATTTACATTCACATGATTAATGATAGTATACGTTTTAATATTCAGCAAGTAATAGCGATTTGCATTTTTATAGTATCCGTACTGATAATGGGTTATCCAGTTGCATGCCAGAACATCACGATATTATTATAATAATATATTAGTTCAATATATTATCTAGTTTGCAGTATACATGGTAATGGACGTATAACGGTTATTACATATATATATACATATGCATCCTGATATTAGTTGTGTTTATCATGTTTCGATATTGATTACAGTTTTACATTGGTATCTATTTTGGTTAATATACATTACATGACATGTTCACGACACACTACCAGACTTGTTACTCGGATTTTATTGCTAATGCCGATAATCCTGACTTGTTGTCTATATAGACAAGACCTGTACCTGTTTGATCCTGTATTGGCATTAGTTTATATCATCAATACCTGACTTGAACACTTAAAACCTGGGAGAAAAGGGTAAATCAACAATGTAACCGAAATGTAAGTCAAGCGGATATTATTATTGTTTGTCGTGATTCCGGACGTGAACGGAATAATCATTGTTTATTGTACCGTGGTCCCGTAGGGAATGAACGGGATATATTGTGCCGTGGTCCCATGGGGGTTTGAACGGGATATATACTGTTGAGTTACGATGAGGATTACATTAATTGATTTCAAAGACTTGTAGAATAGATAACCTAGAAGCACAGAGTTTAGAATACACATCACATACATACAGCTCACTGTTTTATACCTGTGTTATTATTTACATGCATGTTTAATCATAGCATTATATTCTGGTTATTACTATTATTGTGGTATTTATGACGCACCGACGTCTGGGTTTTGCATGGCCCAGTTCCTCTGTCATTATCGCAGGCAGATCAAGAGTATTTTAGCAAGCAAGCCGAGTAATGAGGAGCTAGATGTATTTTTTAGATGCTTAGTTTACTTATTTCCGTAGTTTTATTTCTGTTGATGTGAGCCCATATTGGGATGTGATTCAGATACTATTGTTTATTGGATCTTGATTCGTTTCCGCTTTATACATTTCTTGATTCTATTTATTATGGCAAATGGACATGTGTCAGTTAGATTATATATTTACTATTCTTGATATCCGTTTGACAGTCGTAATGTGACTGTGGAGGGATGATTCCTACCCACATATAGTATGGTTGGCTCTGTCACGTACCGTGTTTACGTATTTTGGGAAGCGGGGCGTGACACAAACCTTCTAATTTAATTCTACGGTCTATTATCGAACACAAACTATATACAATTAGAATTTCAGAGTAATATTCAGATATATTAGTTAACATAGTAAGTATCACGCGATGAAGTCTCTCATTAGTATAATGATTAGAAAAATATTGAGCTATATTATACAATTTAAAGACAATAATATGAGAAGTGCGGGTATAAATAGCAGAAAACCGTTCGGTTGCTATTTTAAAATGCAACAACCCTAAACTTTCTGTACAATTTTTTTTTCAAAAATACAGAAAAGGGTACTTGAGCCTGAGCACAAGCTATAAGTTTGATTGGCTTTTAAACAGCAAGAAAGAGCTTGTAGCTCATTGGTAAGACCTTGCACTGCTGAACCAAAGCACCAGAGTTCAAATCCCATCAACCACACATTTTTTTAATTTGATTTCTTTTAATCTTTTTAAAAGCCCAAGAGTCTACACGTGCATAACTCGTAAAAACCAAGAGTCACACATAAAACAAACGGATCCACGAGTCAAGACCCAGTATAGAGGACACGTGGCGACGACCCCAGCCCCGACTCGGGCCGGCGACTCGGCCAACTCGGCCGGCGCCGCCGGTCCGACTCGGGCCAAGCACCAATTTTCTTGAACCCCTGTGACCCTTGAACTCCCCCCATTAACCCTGTACTATTTAATTTCCCTACACATTTACAGAACAATTTAAATCACACATTTAATACAATTTTTATCACACCCTTTCATTTATGCTAAACCCTAATTTTTTCTATAAATACCACACCTAAAATCACCGCTCCTCACTTTCAAATCTCTGTCCAAACTCTCAAGAAAATTCCCTAGACTTTTTGTGTGCAAGTGAAGTTAGCGAAGGGGAAGCTCCGGCGAACTTCCGACGACGTTCCGAGGAGATTCCGGCAACGAAACGATGCATCGTCACCTCCTACTTCTTCCTTTTCCTCTCCTCTCCACTGCAATCCAGTAAGTCCCTTCTCCCCCTTCTCTTTACTATTCTAAAAACTTAGAATTCTAAAACCCGGCGGAAGTGGAGTTAATCCGACTTCCGATTCGGTTTTTCCTTAAAAATCATATTTTTCTTAAAAACAGTAATACCAAACCATCACATCATGATCATTAAACATTAACAAAATATATTGACAAGTTTCATATCAAAAGAATTCTTATTTTACTTTTTATCGCAATTTTACAGAAAAATACCTTATGCTTTAGTTTCGACATAAAAACATCATTACCCCTTGCTATACCTTTAGAAAACTCACGAGGTAATGACCTACCTCCTCACAACACTCATATGTAATATAGCACGATGATATTGGGAACATAGATTTGGGGGAAATACGAGTTTACACATAACTACCTCCGACTTATAAAAACATTTTTCTACAAGATGTGTATTTTAATAAATCTTTGCAATACGTCGCTACAACCCATTTCGGGGAAACCGTTCGGGATGGTGCGGATTATCGCACATCCTCGGGCTTAGTAGTGCGAGATGCAGACCTCCGCAAGGAGCATACAGTCTCGAAAGATTTTAAGATACAATTTTCTTTAGAAAATGTGATTTCTATTATAAATAAAACTTATATTTTTAATAAATAAATATATATGTAATTAATATCAAAATATCTATTTTTAATATTTATAATATTCCACACTTCCAAAAATTCAAGAAAAATATCTCATTTACAAGAAAATACCATACAATTCCAATATTACAAATAAATACCAAATATTAGGAAAAATAGGTTCTATTCACTAGAAATGTCATAATGATAAAAATATATGTTCATACCAGAATATTGCATTTTAATACCGCTCATTCATTATCTATTTTTTTTATTTATCGGTACTTTTAACCAGTGTCTGCTCAATATTACAGATTACAGGTATCCGTGACAAAATACTGGAAATACACTTAAAATCACGGATATATCATTTACGAGCTGACACTGCAACCGGAAATGGAAACCGATCGATATTCCAAGAGTTTCTTTGTGCAACATGCTTGTGTACACACTTTTTATCTAAATGGACCAACACAATACAAGTGTGTATACAAGACTTTTTGGCATGTGTGAACACAACTCTTGGAGCATGGACCATGATGGGGCAGCCATGAATCATGGCACAAGTGGGCATGGTGTGATGTGCATTAATGGTGCAATAATGTGTGTGTTGCCTTAAAGTTTCAAGTTCCCTCCAAGGCCTGAGTGCAACAAAGAACTTTTTAGACCAAGCAAACAACATCAGAGTGATGTGGGGGAACACATAAACCAACACACCAAATACGAGCCAAAGAGCTCGGATTTGACCCGAGATCATCACCTATGTGGTCGGCCCCTTCAGCTTCATTAGCCCCCAGTTTTCTGTGGGCCCCCTTGCTGCCTTGTCATCACATTTTTATTGTTTGTTTATTCAGTTTTTGAGCCTATAAAAGCATAACTAGGCAGCAAGGATGAGGGTCTCACATTGTATCTTTCATTTTTACACTTCAACTCTTTTGTTTTCTTTTTGGTTCTCTTGTACATAGTTTTCCCTTGAGTTCATGCCCTTCTCTTGATCTTGCAACAGTTTTAGTGAGCTTACAAGTTTAAGTTTAGGGTATTGATCTCAAGGTTGTATCTTGGACATAATAGAACTTTCATTTTGCACACTTGGGTTCCTAGTATTCTTGCTCTTTTTATTCTTTCTATTTTACATTCTTGCGCTTTTCATTACTTGCAATTTATTATCATACTCTTTACTTACTTGCACTTTAAATTCCATGCACTTACTTACTTGTAATGTTTTCTTTTCTTTTCTTTGCTCTTTTTGGTTTGTTAATATGGTGTTGTTAATATGATATTTGTGAATATGTGTTGTTAGGAATAGAGAAATATATTGTAAGTTAAGGTTTCATTTCCCATTTCCTTTTTCCGTATTTTTCCATTTGAAACTCCGCCCAAACCTTACGCAAGCGCTCCATTAGACACCCTACCGTACCAAGGTAACAGTGATTCCTAACCGCGACCGGTTGCGTTCGGTTTGGCCAGAGGCGAAAGCAAGAGACAAGAACGGAAGGACAAGGGTCAATAAGCCAGATTCCACGAATACCGTGCTTAAGCACCCTAATCCATGTTGTTGCCGATTGCTCTAGCTTCATTGGTTGAGTTCGGCTCAAAGGACTTAAATACGAAATCCATTAACTTACATTATTGTTCCCCGCCGAAAGACGCGGATGAAGACGCGGCAAACGTCTTGCCTGAATTTCGGGGCAGATGCTAATTGGTGCTATCTGTCCACCTCTCCGAAGATGCCAAGTTGATTTATGGCACCATGTATCGAAGGTTTAAACGGATGCGACCGATGTAGCAGACTTCGTCAGATTCTCCCTCGTTTGAGGGGTTTTTGATTATGGAGACGCTCTTCCCTGCAGGCACAAGCCCCTGCAGTTAATTACGCTACTGCATCGCGGTAACAACTTTCTCTTTCTCCAGATGGTCACTTCGTGTCGTGGGTGTTTGTTTTGTTTGTGGTTGCCCGTGAATTGTATACGGAGACTAATTTATGTTGTCGCCCGTAGGGCGTGAATTAGTCCAAATCCGTATCTTCTTAGATTTGGGTTTGGGTTTTGGTTTAAGGATACGTTAGTCTCATTTAAGACTAAGATCAACTTAAACGTTTATTAAGGATACGTTAATCTAATTTTAGACTAAGATCGACTCAACGCTTATTAAGGACACGTTAGTCTAATTTTAGACTAAGATCAATTTAACAGGATCATTTAGATCCAACAAAAGAGCATTTAAACTCTATTGTTTAGTTTAGGGACATTGCGGTCGATTACCAGTTTAAGGACATGGTGGTCTAATGTTAAGGACATCATAGTCCGTGGGTTTAAAGGGACCCCACAGTCCGAGGTTAAGGACATCGTAGTCCGTGGGCTTAAGGACCCCACAGTCCAGGTTAAGGACATTGTGGTCCGTGGGCTTAGGACCCCACAGTCCAGGTTAAGGACATTGTGGTCCATGAGTTTAAGGACCCAACAGTCCGTAGTTTAAAGACGTCATGGTCTATAAAGTTTAAGGACATCATAGTCTATGAGTTTAAGGACCCCACAGTCCGTGAAATGTGTGGTTGTCGGGACCCGTCACCTCTCTGAAGACGTTGAAGGATTACAACGATAGATATCAGAGGAGTAAAGAGATGTACCCTCGAACCGGTATAAGTTGGTTGAAAGATCTGTAGTCCAATTTGAGACTAAGATCTGTTAAATATTTATGAGCAGACGGGCTCAATTAAATATAGGTTGAGGACTTATTCCCAATATTGGGCTAAGTCCAATAAATGTTTAACATTTTATTGTTCTGGCTATTGAGCCTTTATTTGGGCTTGGCCCTTTTATTAATGCTGAGCATTAGATTCTGACATTTTTTTTGTCTTGTATTAAATGCATAGCATTCATCAGAACAATGTGTGTTCTGAAAGCGCGCCACGTGGCGCGCCAGGCGCTTTGCGCTAATTAAAGAGCGCATAGCGCTTCTGCCAAGTAGCGCACACGAAAGGGACACGTGTCACGCTTGGCGCTAAGCGCCAGATAATGGGTGCATTGCGCCAGTTTATGAACGCATCGTGTTTCAAATTTATGAGCGCGTTGCGCTAGTTTAGTGGCGCACAAGTGAGTGACACGTGACATGCTTGGCGCTGAGCGTCAGCCCATGAGCGCAGTGCGCTGTTTCATAAGCGCAAGTTGCATACGTGGTTGACACGTGGCACGTTTTGGCGCTGCGCGCCGGTCCAAGGAGCGCAAAAGCGTGGTTCAAGAGTGCAAGGCACTTTTCAATAGCGCAAAGCGTATTTGATCAAATTTATGATCTGTGAATAAATTTATGTTCTTTTAAAAGGAGGTTTTGCCTCAAGATTCAAGAACAGCAGTTCTTATTTTTGGAAGGGTTTTGTCTTTGTAGATCAATGATCTGTGAATGAAGTAAATACTTCTTTTGTTTTTATGATGAAATCTTTTGATCTCTTTTATAAAAGACCTTGGTCTTTTGTAGATCTATAATCTTTTAAGAAGATAATTCTTCTGTTTTAATGAGATGATTTCATCTCTTTGTGCAAGAATCATTCTTTTTACCTTGAAGAAATGATCTTCTTTCAAGAGCTTGCTCTCTTTCTTTTGAGTTTTCACAAAGTTTGCAGGGGGGTTTCTCTATATCAGACTTGAAGTCTTGGGGCCTTTATATAGGGCAAATTGATTTGTTAAATCAGTTAAAGAGATCTTTCTCTGATTGATTTGGGGATGTTTCCCCACCGTTGGATCTTTGATCCTAGGGCTTCTGTTTTACAAAAGGCAATCTTCTTGTTTTTAACAAGATTGGAAAGATCTTTCCATAACAGAATTTTAATTCTGATTAATTAATGATTTATCATTATTAGATCTTTTGATCTAACGGTGGGGAATTTTATAATTCCAGCGCTGGCGCACCCGTACTTTGCACGTGGTGCGCTGCTCAGAGCACAGTGCACTTTGCGCTAGCGCACCTACGTTTGACACGTGGTGCGCTGCTCAGAGCGCAGTGCGCCTTGCGCTAGCGCATCCGTGTTTGACACGTGGCGCGCAGCGCGCCTAGCGCTAGCGCACACATGGTGCACTGCCTAGGGTGCAGCGCACCTGGCGCTAGCGCATCCGTGTTTGACACGTGGCGCGCAGCGCGCCTAGCGTTGGATCTGAAGCGTTGCTTCAATTTTGAATTTTGAATTTTGAATTTCAAAACAGAGCTTTGCTCTGATTGGGGAAACAAATGCCCCCCCACCGTTGCGCTTACGTGGCCCATACGTGAGTGCGGTGGTGGTAGCATCTCAGCCGTTGGATCAACTTTTGGAAGTTGAGACGGCTCTCAATGCCTATAAATAGGACCTTTGGTCCTTTAGATGATTTTCATCTTCTTGTTTAAGAACTTTTATTCAGAGCATTGCTCTTCAGTTTAAGAACTTTTCAAGAGTAAAACTCTGTCAAAACTTAGGTAAAGTTTAAAACTTTTAATAAATTAGGGTTTTACCCATTAACAGAGCCTTGCTCTTCATAAATCTTTGATCCAAAGAAAACCCTTTTAGGGTTTCATTAATAGAGCTTTGCTCTCTTCAGATCATGAACCTATAGCTCTAAGGAGATCTTAGAATTTTTAATTCATAAAAATTGATTTCAATTTTCTTTTCTGATGGGTTTTTCATCATCTTTACAGAGCCAGGCTCTTAGCATTCTCGGGGAATCTCTTTAAATTCCTTTCATAATTAACTTTGACATGTGTCATTCCTGTTTGCAGAGCATTGCTCTCGAGGAGTTTAACTCCTAGACCCGAGGGGTCGCTCATTAAATGAGATTCCCTTTTTTTATAGGATTTCTCGCAAATTCAAATTTGTTAGATTTCATAATTAGAATTTGCTTTCTCCATGGGGATATCAAGAGCTGTTTAAATCCTTGTGCCTGTTTTTCCTCATTACTGGTCTTTTAATGATGTTTCTTTTCAGGCACTATGGCTGTTCATTTATATAGTCTGAACGAGTTCATCTCTTATGAGGATATTCGCGTACAGGACCGTTGCCAAAACCAAGAGTTTACAGATGCCCAATGTGCGGAGGTTATGGATCGTCTACATGCACGCGTCGGTTGGCTGCTTCCTCGCCGTTCCGCTCTCTTGAAAATCGTAGTGGGAGCAATTTGGAGAGCACTTCCTGGGTTTCACGAGGCCATGCCGCTTAATGCGCTGGATGATGCCGAAGACAATGTGCATTCAGTGTACCTGTCGAGGCTGATTTCGAAGAAGCGGCGAGATAACCTCATTGATATTCTGCATCAAACTTTCCAACAGACGACGATAATCGCTTCTTATCAAAGGGAGGGGGACATCGGCGAGGATCTCGACACTCATGAGCGCGAGAGGATGCATATGAGAATGGTCAGAAAGGCCAGAAAGATTCTAGACGGACTTACTTTCGAATTCCTCAATCCATGCCCTGGATCTGAGATTTTACCATTGTAATCATTTTGATGACGTTTTCGTTTACTGCTTTCATGATTGTAAGAACTTTTCGAAGTATGAATGGCAAATTCCTCATTTCAGCGTGTTTTATTTTATGTACTAAATCTTTTGCACATGCATGAATGGGTATGCTTCGAACGCTTAACCAAATGCGAATCAAATGTTCTCCTTGTTGCTTTCTTCTCTTTTCTTTGTTGCCGGCATATCACTCTGGCCAGTGTGGCCTGTAGATCATAAAGAACATTTCATCTTGAACTCTCCGAGAGGTAGTGATGGCTTAGGGAGCAGGTTCAGATCTGCTACCTAAGACTTTTCAACTTCATGAACCGTAAGGGTCTCATGAAGACTTTTCTCCCTACGAGTCGAGAGGATCTCATAGGTGTATTTTCTCCTTAGGGATCATGAGGATTCCTGAGTGCGTTTTCTCTTGAGAGTCGTAAGGATCTCACAAAAGAATTTTCCCTCCTACAAGTCGAGAGGACTCGTAAGCGGTTGTTTCCCTCCTTGTCGAAATTCAACTTTGGAGAGTGTGACCCGTGAATAGTATGCAAGAGTCCATTTTGGACCGACTTGCAGGGTCCCAGTGCCTAGAAAACTGGTTCTTATCCCCATTGCCTAAGGCTTTTCCTTACGAGTCGAGACGAATCGAGAAGTTCCCGCAAAGACAATAATTTCCTCACGAGTCGAGATGAATCGAGCAGTTCTCGCAGGAATGTCCTAACGTTACAGTTAACCTCTGCTCTTTACGACAGAGGTCCGTTAGGGTTTGTGGTACTAGGGTTTTGTTCGTCGTACCGTCGCGTTGGCTGATGTATTCCTCGATAGGCAATCTTGCTGTTCGAGTAGCCTTGCGACTGTCGTGTCTCTGATCCCTTCGGGGGCTGGACAAGACGTCTTCAAGCAATCCTCCTAGGCAGTTTGACCGTCGGAAGAGCAAGCGTTAGGAATTTTACCATGCCGCTTTTTACTTGAGGTTAGGCTCATTTTGCAGAGCCCCGATGAGTCATAACCACTCCGCGCTGGTGTGGGATGATCTCTGATAGTCTTTCAGGTTTTATATGAGTTGCCGTCAAGACCCTGAAGCTAGGAATTTGGCCTTCGCTTCGTTTGCTGGCATTGCGTCTGCTGTATCGAGACGAATGTCATGGTTGTCTCTAGGTTGTTGGTGAACCGTCGAGGTTTGGAACTAGGGATTTTGCCGTGGCTCCGTTGTTTGATCGTCGCGTCTGAATCCTGTTGAAGGAAGAACGCTGTAGTAACATCTCGTCTGCTGTATCGAGATGAACGTCGAGGTGGTGACCACTCTGCGCTGGTGTGAGATGATCTCCGATGGTCTTTCAGGTTTTATATGAGTTGCCGTCAAGACCCTGAAGCTAGGAATTTTGCCTTTGCTTCGTTTGCTGGCATTGCGTCTGCTGTATCGAGAAGAATGTCGCGGTTGTCTCTAGGTTGCTGGTGAACCGTCGAGGTTTGGAACTAGGGATTTTGCCGTGGCTCCGTTGTTTGATCGTCGTGTCTGAATCCTGTTGGAGGAAGAACGCTGTAGTGACATCTTGTCTGCTGTATCGAGACGAACGTCGAGGTGGTGACCACTCTGCGTTGGTGTGGGATGATCTCCGATTGTCTTTCAGGCTTTATATGAGTTGCCGTTAAGACCCTGAAGCTAGGAATTTGGCCTTTGCTTTGTTTGCTTTGGCGTATCCGAATCCTGTTGGAGGAGGGACGCTGTATTGACATCTCGTCTGCTGTATCGAGAAGAACGTCGGGGTGGTGACCACTCCGCGCTGGTGTGGGATGATCTCCGACTGTCTTTCAGGCTTTATATGAGTTGCCGTCAAGACCCTGAAGCTAGGAATTTGGCCTTTGCTTCGTTTACTTTGGCGTGTCCAAATCCTGTTGGAGGAGGCACGCTGTATTGACATCTCGTCTGCTGTATCGAGACGAACGTCAAGGTGGTGACCACCCCGCGCTGGTGTGGGATGATCTCCGACTGTCTTTCAGGCTTTATATGAGTTGCCGTCAAGACCCTGAAGCTAGGAATTTGGCCTTTGCTTCTTTTGCTTCAGCGTGTCCGAATCCTGTTGGAGAAGGGACGCTGTATTGACATCTTGTCTGCTGTATCGAGACGAACGTCAGGGTGGTGACCACTCCGCGTTGGCGTGGGATGATCTCCGACTGTCTTTCAGGCTTTATATGAGTTGCCGTTAAGACCCTGAAGCTAGGAATTTGGCATTTGCTTCGTTTGCTTTGGCGTGTCCGAATCCTGTTGGAGGAGGGACGTTGTATTGACATCTTGTCTGCTGTATCGAGACGAACGTCAGGGTGGTGACCACTCCGCGCTGGTGGATGATCTCCGATTGTCTTTCAGGCTTTATATGAGTTGCCGTCAAGACCCTAAAGCTAGGAATTTGGCCTTTGGTTCATTTGTTGTCATTGCGTCTGCTGTATCGAGATGAATGTCATGGTGGTGATTACTCCTCGCTGGTGTGGGATGATCTCCGATAGTCTTTCAGGTTTTATATGAGTTGCCGTCAAGACCCTGAAGCTAGGAATTTGGTCTTTGCTTCATTTGCTTTGGCGTTGCATCTGCTGTATCGAGACGAACGTCGAGGTGGTGCTGGGATTTTTCCATCACTCTGCTTTGTTTTGACCGTGAGGTATTTTGTTAACGTTGCGGCTGCATCCTGCTGGACTGCGAAGAAACGCCGTTGTTGACATCACGTCTGGTGTGACGAGACGAATGCTGAGGTGAAGCTGGGGTTTTGCCATCACTCCGCTTTGCTGACGTTGCGTCTGCTGTAATGAGACGAATGCTAAGGTGGAGCTGGGGTTTTGCCATCACTCCGCTTTGCTGACGTTGTGTCTGCTGTAACGAGACGAATGCTAAGGTGGAGCTGGGATTTTGCCGTCACTTCGCTTTGTTTCGACCGTGAGGTCTTTTGTTGACGTCGCATCTGCGTCCTGCTGGACTGCGAAGGAATGCCGTTGTTGACATTGCGTCTGCTGTAACGAGATGAATATTGAGGTGGAGCTGGGATTTTGCCGTCACTCCATTTTGTTTCGACCGTGAGGTCTTTTGTTGACGTTGCATCTGCGTCCTGCTGGACTGCGAAGGAACGCCGTTGTTGATATTGCGTCTGCTGTAATGAGACAAATGTTGAGGTGGAGTTGGGATTTTGCCATCACTCCGCTTTGTTTCGACCGTGAGGTCTTTCGTTAACGTTGCATCTGCATCCTGCTGGACTGCGAAGGAACGCCGTTGTGGGTCTTCAGGCTGTAGATATGGCCGTCGAGACTTGGCTCTTCTTCTAAATGGAGCCTGGTGGGAAAGCATGGTTCCCTTGTTGTTTCTGCCCCTGGATTGTATACAGAGATCGATGTGATATCACCTGTAGGGCAAAAATTTCATTTTTCTTTATTTCTTTCCGCGATGCTCTATCATTTCAGCTTTTATATCACGAAGGTCGCGATTGCCCCATCATTTCGGCTATTTTTCGCGGTGCCCAATCATTTCGGCTGTTTGTTTTATTTTTACTCGCTGCTTTTTTTTATTGCGAGTTGCCCAATCATTTCGGCTATTTTGCATGCATACATCTTTACTTGCTGATTTTGTTTCAAGTCGCCCCATCATTTCGGCTATTTCATATGCAAGTGTGGCTCGCTATCTTCTTATTGCAAGCTTGGAATATAGACACCGATTTCGGCATCAGCACCGCTACAACTGGGATATTGCCAGGAGCGAATCATCATTTGCCTCTGTCGATGTCGAACAAAGGTGGCTTAGTAAACAGGGTTAAGATCCTGTCGACTAAGGCTTTTGACTTCAAGAGCCATAAGGGTCTCATAAAGGTATTTCTCCCTGCGAATCGTGAGAATCTCGTAGGTGAGTTTTCTCCTTAGGAATCGTGAGGATTCCTAAGTGTGTGTTCTCTTATAAGTCGTAAGGATCTTACAAAAGTGTTTCCTCCCTATAAGTCGAGAGGACTTACAAGGGCTGTTCACCGTGCAAACATATCCCTAGTCACGGATGGGACTTTGTTAGGGAAATGTTTATCCGCGCCCGTGGATTGTATACAAGGGTCAATATTGAGCCGCTTGTAGGGCAGTATTGGAGGTTGTGATGGCCACTTAAGAACAGGTTCATATCCCTGTATCTTAAGACTTCTGAATCTTATGAGCCGTGAGGGTCTCATAAGAGGGTTCTCCTTACGAATCGTGAGGATCTCGCAAGTGTAATTTCTCCCTAGGGATCGTGGGGATCCCTAAGTGTGTTGCTCCCTTGGGAGTCGTAAGGATCTCACGCAGGTGGTTTCTCCTCACAAGGTCAAGAGGACCTTGCAAGTTTCCTTTAACGAGATTGCGCCATTTCGGGTTTTCACAAAACTCGCCGGTAGCCCTACTGTTTTTACTCATGGAGCTCTTTCGGGTTTTCATCCGTGCCCTTTTCGCTTGTGAACGTACCATTTTTTTTACCACGCCAGCCTGAGGATGCCGCGGGTTGGTAGTAGTTTAACAACGTTTCAGTCATCAGTCAGTTTTAGGACATAGTGGTCCATTGTTAGTTTAAGAACGTTTCGGTCCGTCGCCAATTTTAGGACATAGCGGTCCATTGCTGCCGTATTTGAGGCGAATTTCTAGTTTACGGACTTTTCGGCCCAAGGAGCTTTCTCTATGAATGAGCACGATGCCCCCGGCATGTCCACCTTTTTAAGGGCATGAGGTTGTGGTGGGTTCACCTTCCAGTTTTCGGATAATGCAAACTTGCCCTGTTGGTATTGGTCTTCAATCCAGTCTTTAAAGACGAAGCAATCTTCGATTGGATGGCTTACTGCTTGGTGGTAAGGGCAGTAATTAGGATTGTTGACATCACTGTTGGATATAGTGCCCTCAAAGTCAATTATTGGATCGCAGGTACGTGATTACAATGATTGAGGAAGGACCTATACCGTTATGACAGTCTTGCTCGAGATGATAGTATGCTATCTGGTTTGTCTTTATCATCGTATACATGCTTTAGTTCACTATTGCATGATGATAGAGCCCATAGGATTCTTACTTGACTACCAGCAGTATGATGGCGATTATATACGTGGGAGCTGGGGTCTGTAAGCACATCCTTAAAGTGTCCCTAGTCGTGGGAGTTTCGAGACAGGGCATCGATACTCCAGAGTAGACTAGTGTATACAGTCGAGACCCCGACGAGGGGCGGTGGCCGGTCTCACAAGCCATTGGTGTCAGTTGGTTCACCTAAGATGTATACAGGTGCTCATTGGGTTATGAATACACCGGACAGGACTCGCCGGGAACATGCTAGTTGGTATTATACATATCGTCAGATAGCAGTTCCCAGGTGACATGTGTACAGGTTAGTTTGTCGACCTGAGATCGTCATTTGTCTCGTGTGAGTTCCCACTGTGCTTTGATTTCTACCCTACCACACTCAAAGGAGACGTGCAAACAGGTATTTTTTGGGTACAGCCCCGAGCCACATGGAGGCAGTGAGCGGATCATCGGGGATTCGTCTCTCCCGGTATTGGGGGTTGATGTCGCACAGTGCACGGGTGGCCATCACTAGAAATCCTCGGCCGAGGTAGTGTAGATTACTGATTTGGATCAGTAGTTTCTCAGGTGGTGATGGGCTTCATACCGACACGAATTATCGCGTTATTAGGGGTCTGACTTTATCCACCCCCTAGACTCGATATGCGATACTCTTTAGACGAACGGATCGGACTGTACGGATATTGTCACTGTCAGGCTCAGTATGGTTTATGGATGAGTTCGCTCGTCAGCTTCCCTTCTAATCAATACATAGGCAACCGTTACGTACAGCTAGTACCTCTGACGTGCTAGAGGTTATACCCAGTGTTAGTGTGTTGATGAGTCATTAGAGTCCCCCACAGACAGTTTCCCAAGTTCGGGCGAAACGTTGTAGAGGCCGTATGGTTTTATGGCAGGGTTCGGAAATTGCACGTGCGTTTTCACACGTGTCATATTTCGGGCAGATAATACTGGTGGGCTTTGGTTTAAGCCGGATCCGAGTATTATACTGTGTAGATATAATATCTTTGTCTCAGTTGCATTTGTATTCGGTCGTAATACAAATGCGGGTATGTTTATACTGATACGGGGTTATTCTGAAATTCGTTTCACGATCACTTTTAGAAGTTGCCACTTTCCAGTTTTCTATCGCCCGCTTTAACATTCGGTTAAATGCGGATTTATTTTTTCTTTATGAGGGTGAGTCATTTGGTGAGTCATGAGGGTGAGTCACCATTTTGCTTTAATGGTTGATGACTAGGATAAGTGAGGTGGCTTAGTGCATTTATTGTTTTATGCAAGGTGGATTTTGCTTTAATGTGGTTTTGTAAAGCTTAGGATATTTCTTCTTGATCTTTATTCCTTGTGGTCACCTCCCCCTCTCCTACACTCACCCCCCTCCTCCTCAAATAGTGGCTGGCCCATTCTTATGGAGAGATGGTTGTTCATTTGGAAAAAAGATTAGGAATTTGATTCATGGAAATTTCATATGCCCATTTCTCATTTACCCGATAAAAAGGCAACTTCAATAACCGTTCGTCCATAACTTTGGACGAAGCGAGACAAAGTGTTCTACTCATTCTCTACATCAATCTTGGTCATCTCTTTTAGCAAACTTGATGATCGAGTTGCCTCGGTTCAGAGGCGGGAGCCCGTTTAAAGATCCGTCGACGTGGTGCCTCCTGGACGAGGAGACTGGAGATTCAGGAGATCGGAGCAGCCGCAACAAAGCGTGGGATGATGGTTGAAGACCGAAGGACTCGTATCGTTCGGTATAACATTTCTACCCACTTTGTAGTTTGTTAGTTTAGCTTTAATGGCAGATCCGGGTTATAGTACGCGATAGCGCCAGTTGTAAAAAGTTTTTGTTCCGTATTTGGCGTCTGTTAGACGGCCATGGCGCTACCGTGGACTTACAGTGGTACCAGAACCTCACCATTAAGCTTTACTAACTTGTGCTAACACGTTTAAAATATCGATCGGACAAAATTTCGAAAACTACAATTTTCTGGGTTAAAGTTTCTGTCGATTTTAAACAGGGTCTAAAAATTATTTTGCATATCACAGAAAACAAAGCAGGCTTTTTTAAGCAAACTGGGAAAATTCGATCACGTGATCCCATAAGACCGCCGTGGATCCGTGGTCAAAGCTAGGGTTTGACCGCGGAACCGCGGCCAGTTTATGGGAACAGTGCATCAAATTTTTCCAGTGAGCTTTCCATGGTAAATTGTAGTTTTTGGTATATTTCTTTTAGGCCCAGATTTTATTACTGTACACCAGATGTACGTGGGAACCACTTCGGGATATTTTGTCGATCGATATTTAAACGTGTTAGTTTACAGTATTTAAATTATATCTCCGACCGGGAATGTCATTTGAGCAGTAAATTGCGTCTAATTGCTATAGTCCTTTTAAACGGATTTGCGAACGTGACATTCGCGTTGATGTTCTGTGTTGTGCTGTAATGCTGCGGATATGTCGTGGTGGATAGCAGTGTGCAATGATAGTGCTGTTTGGATTTATTTATACATTTGATATTGCGGGGCGAGCGTCCGACATGTGGACTGCCGTCACTGCCTGTTTGTATAATATTCTTTTGGGGCACGACCGGGCTGAGGTCGATGTACCCGTTGTATATATTTTCTTTTATGTACTAGGATTATCCCGCGACGGAGTGCACGGATAGCCGGGTTCTGGAGGGCAACAGGTCCGTATCTCATGGCTTTGAGAGGCAAAGGGGCCTTACTCTAGAATTGACAGACTATTCACCGCACTCGTAGGGGGTACAGGTTGACCCAAGGAGGGGTGCTCAAGTTACCGGATTCCATGAAGTGTCGGGTGGTCCATTCACTATGCTGTAAGGAGCTGCCTCGCTTCAGGTTTTGGCGGGTAACTTGCCGCACCCATAGGGGTCTAGGTTTCATTGCACAGGCTATCCACACGACCAGGGGAATGTCGGGTTTCAGTAGCGGCTCTGTGAAACCCGGGGATCCCAGATTATCTGTATTGTTCTGTGATGCTTATTACTTTTCTGTAATGTTGCATATTATCACGCCTTGAGCGATTATTGTATATTGGTATATATACTATTAGATGTTGTATATGTTTTACACCCGCGCTAGTCCAGTCCCCACTCTGTCGTTAGTTAAGTAACCTAACGGGTGATGACGGAACCCAGTGACGAATGCGGATGGCATATACGTACATTTTATTTTTCGTTCTTTTCTGGTGTGATTGATTGATGGGACTGCGTTGATTCTTATCAATGCAAGATAAAACAAACCTATTTTTGATGTTGTTGGAACAATTTTAAAAGGTGTTATTACAAAGACGTTTCCTTTTGTTTTGCATAGTGATATTCAGTTGGAATATCCTGCACCTCATTCGACGAGGCAAGGGCTGATATCCCTTCACCGGGAGAGACCCCTTGGGCAGAAGTTTGCGTCAGAGTAATAACTTCAATATAGTCGATTACAAGTTGCTTTGAATCGAGGTATTCAGTTGGAATATCCTGCACCTCATTCCACGAGGAAAGAGCCGAGATCCCTTCACCGGGAGTGACCTCTTTAGCAAAAGGTTTTCGCCACTATATCTTTATAAAAAGCTATCAGGTTCTTTCAACGAGATCAAGTTCATTACATTAAAGGTTTTTTCGCCAAAAACCAGCCGTAGCCCTCCATCATTTCTTTTGGGTATTCAGTAGTATTCAAGCTATGTATTTTGACCTTCGTCAAGGCATAGTGTTTGGTAGCTGCTGGGTATTCATTTGTTGCATAGATAGATGAGTTGGTTTGGGACAGTCGTTCTGCCATTTTGGCCATCGTCAAGGGCATGTGCGGGTGGGTTCAAATTGACCTGGATAGTGACGGGTAGAACTTGGCATGTGACTTATGACATTTTGACCTTCGCCAAGGTCATAAGAGCATGGGGCAAAAATATACATCAGGAGTTTCGAACATAATGAAACTTGCCAAGTATGCGCATAACTTATGGAGTGTGATAACTTGAGTGGCTTCCATCAAGTTATCATGCGATGATAGTTGGATCCCGATTCTCACTGATGAGTTGGTTTACTCTTCGGGTGATCCCGACTAATTCTTCTTTTAGGTTTGGAGGAGAATTTGAGATTACAGTGGGAGGTTTCCTGATTAGATAAAGTGATAACCATTCTGATCTAGGTTAGAGTGCACGCAGAGTGTTTCTTTTCTCTCTCTCTTTGGCAGCGACCTTTGACCGACCCTATACTATGACTCAGTGACCAAGTTGACCGAACCTTCTTAAAATACTGACTTTTGGATTGTCTAAAGTTGCATAATTCATTGCCGCTCCTTCTTTTACGCTTTGTATTTCTCAGAACACCCCGTATTACTACGGACATCCACTTCCATTGGATAGATCCATCGTATGGTTATATACGAACTCGAAGGGACTTCTTCGAGGATGGATCCAGGTTCAGGAGAAATAGAATTGGTTTATTCAGTTGTCTTTTATTATCACCTTCTCTCAAGTTGCGAGTACTCCTTGGTTTAGGAGAGTACACCTATTACGCTTATTGGATAGTCTTATTCCAAACCATAGGCAGGTGCCGAAAGGTAGGGAATGAAGAAAACCAAATAGCCTAAGTAGGGTGTACAGAAGGTAATAACTAAAGACAAATAAAGGGATTAGAAAGAGGGCAAAGTAAATTGCGACTGTTATCATTCACGACCAAACCGTATACTTCATCGCCACTCCTATTTCACCTTTACTTTTTTCCCCAGTTCGGGAGAAATAGAATAAGGTATTATTCAGTTGTCTTTTATCATCACCTTCTCTCAAGTTGCGAGTACTCCTTGGTTTAGGAGGGTACACCTATTATGCTTACTGGATAGTCTTCTTCCAAACCATAGGTTGGTGCCGAACGGTTGGGAAGGAAGAAAACCATTTAGCCTAACGATGGTGTACAGAAGGTAACGACTAAAGACAAATAAAGGGATTTGGAGAGATGGCAAAGAGATATACGGTTATAGTCATGAATTGGATTATGGAAGAGGCATTACTAAGAATACCAGGATACCCCTACGAAACATTTTCATGTTTCAGTTTCACTGTGCATTGTTAATTGTAAACTGATTTCTAAATTAGACACTTGCTCCATGGTATATATTTACCAGGTTTCATTCTCATATCTGTATGGTTTTACAGATGATGAGTGGGAGTAAGTTATTGGGAATTAGGTGATCATCCTCATTATATCGGAATTCGTTGTAATTAGTGATATTTGAGGAAATCGCCTGGGTACAGTTTTCAACCTACGATGCACAGGTTTTGAGTTATTCAACTCATCGAACTTATACAGAGTATTGTATGTTGTCCAGTGTCTGTCAGGACAAAAGGGTAGGTCCCCGTACTATGTTCTGTTTACTTGTGACTTCTCTAGTTTTTAGACAAGTGTTTCGTAGAAATACAATGTCTAAAGTTTTGAGAAGTTGTGGGTATAAGAATAAAGTAGAGAACCAGGTATCGCAAGTATCGGGATTCTTCAAAGAGATCGAAGATGTAGATTCTTGTGATTGGTATTCAGTTGATAGTAATGGTTTTGAGAAACTTGTTTCTCTTTCGGGTTACTCATAATTGGATGTATTCCTGAGTTGAGTAATGCTGATTAGCCTCTCTCCATTAAGATGATATGCACTGGAGACAGTTGCATGGTTTCCAGTTAAATTAGTGCATCTATTTCTATATTGTATATAGAATGGTTCATATCTTAACAATGTTAAGATACGGGGAGTTGCCCGGCTTATGCTTAAAACTAGACACTGGATAACTCAAGGCATGTTTCTGTAATGGCAGTTTGTGGGTTGACCCTGGCTTTGACGAGGGTTGATTTTCTACCATCTGGAAGATCAATAGTGATATTGTTCGTGACTCGCCACAGTTTTAGTAAAATAGATTTTTTCAGAAAACAGTAGTGGGAGTATGGTAGAACTGGAAGTGATTCCAGAACCGCAACGATTACGGAAAATTTAATAGGACCTATATATTCAATCAGGTTTGACATTCCAATAGCCAATCCGCAGACATGGTGGGTAACGTCTGACACCCGAGAGGTACTCCGGTAGCCTCAAGGACGGTGACGGGGAGGTTCTAGTTTACCCAAACTTGACACTACTGTTGTTCCAGACTATGAGACCCGGCAGGAGGATAAGTATAGCGTTATTCTAAACTAGCTTTAGAAGTGTACGTATATATTATTCTGCCAGAGGGTTGTCGTAGTCAGTGGGAGCAGCGGAAACATAGTGGGCAAGTAGCTTATGTCTATTTATAGACTTGAGCAGATATAGCGGAGATAGATCATCTAATTTTGATGTAACAGTCATGGCTTTGACTTCATCAGAATAGGGGATGGATCTGTTAAGAAGGTAGTAGGGTGTGATGTCCTGATATTTGGATGATATACACAGAGTAGGAAGTAAAATTCCTATACTACGATCGGTTGTACTTTAGTCGTCACACAGTTGTTTCTTCAAAAAGGATATGGATATAATATCAAACATTCTGGTTACTAGATCTATAGTTTTAGATCTAAAATTGGGTAGTTTCCCAATTTGGGTACTTTGACAATATTCTAATGGTATTTTAGAATAGATGACTCATGGCATGGTGGTGTACCTGCAGGTAATGGAGTCACCTTCTCTAAAGGTGTCTTACAGACTAAAGGGGAGAGGGATATGCATGATTGGCAGATCACTTGCTTAGGCAATTGAGTCAATCGTGAGATGTCAAGTACCACACCAGATGTTGTATTTACACTAGTTGCGATAAGTTTATATTAATCCAATCCTGAAGAAATATAAGGAAGCAGTTTCAGAACATAAGTACATGTTCTACGGATTTGATGACGGCAGCCTCCTTCGGGAGACGGTTATCATTCCAGGCTTCCAAGGTGACATGGATGACAGAGTGATTGTCAGAGTTATAGTTTTCCCTCTGACGAGAGACAGTATTATGGACAGGTGGTCCAAGAGGATACTGTGGGAGGCATGGTGCTAGATACTGATCAGGTTTAGTGATCACTACAGTCAAAGAAGTTTGGATTTGGAGTTCATTTATGAACTAGGTCCCATCAGATATCCAGACATATTCTAAGTCAGGTATTACTCGATTCGGGAGATGGCTTTCTCCGCAAACTTGAGATTAAGAGAGACATAGAAAGAAACATCAGGGCGGATCCACTCACTGAGGCTATTTCTCGAACACAAGAGTTTTACAAACTAGCTTTGTGAAACTGATTAGTAGAGGAGTTGGATGTTCGGTATCACACGGGCTGTGAGTATGCGACATCGCAATTATTAGCCTTAAGTGTAAGTGGGAGATTGTTGGATATAGTGCCCTCAAAGTCAATTATTGGATCACAGGTACGTGATTACAATGATTGAGGAAGGACCTATACCGTTATGACAGTCTTGCTCGAGATGATAGTATGCTATCTGGTTTGTCTTTATCATCGTATACATTCTTTAGTTCACTATTGCATGATGATAGAGCCCATAGGATTCTTACTTGACTACCAGCAGTATGATGGCGATCATATACGTGGGAGCTGGGGTCTGTAAGCACATCCTTAAAGTGTCCCTAGTCGTGGGAGTTTCGAGATAGGGCATCGATACTCCAGAGTAGACTAGTGTATACAGTCGAAACCCCGACGAGAGGCGGTGGCCGGTCTCACAAGCCATTGGTGTCAGTTGGTTCACCTAAGATGTATACAGGTACTCATTGGGTTATGAGTACACCGGACAGGACTCGCTGGGAACATACTAGTTGGTATTATACATATCGTCAGATAGCAGTTCCCAGGTGACATGTGTACAGGTTAGTTTGTCGACCTGAGATCGTCATTTGTCTCATGTGAGTTCCCACTGTGCTTTGATTTCTACCCTACCACGCTCAAAGGAGACGTGCAAACAGGTATTTTTTGGGTACAGTCCCGAGCCACATGGAGGCAGTGAGCGGATCGTCGGGGATTCGTCTCTCCCGGTATTGGGGGTTGATGTTGCACAGTGCACGGATGGCCATCACTAGAAATCCTCGGCCGAGGTAGTGTAGAATTACTGATTTGGATCAGTAGTTTCTCAGGTGGTGATGGGCTTCATACCGACATGAATTATCGCGTTATTAGAGGTCTGACTTTATCCACCCCCTAGACTCGATATGCGATATTCTTTAGACGAACGGACTGGACTGTACGGATATTGTCACTGTCAGGCTCAGTAGGGTTTCTGGATGAGTTCGCTCGTCAGCTTCCCTTCTAATCAATGCATAGGCAACCGTTACGTACAGCTAGTACCTCTGACGTGCTAGAGGTTATACCCAGTGCCAGTGTGTTGATGAGTCATTAGAGTCCCCCACAGACAGTTTCCCAAGTTCGGGCGAAACGTTGTAGAGGCCGTATGGTTTTATGGCAGGGTTCGGAAAATGCACGTGCATTTTCACACGTGTCATATTTCGGGCAGATAATACTGGTGGGCTTTGGTTTAAACCGGATCCGAGTATTATACTGTGTAGATATAATATCTTTGTCTCAGTTGCATTTGTATTCGGCCGTAATACAAATACGGGTATGTTTATACTGATATGGGGTTATTCTGAAATTCGTTTCAGGATCACTTTTGGAAGTTGCCAGTTTCCAGTTTTCTATCGCCCGCTTTAACATTGGGTTAAATGCGGATTTATCTTTTCTTCATGAGGGTGAGTCATTTGGTGAGTCATGAGGGTGAGTCACCATTTTGCTTTAATGGTTGATGACTAGGATAAGTGAGGTGGCTTAGTGCATTTATTGTTTTATGCAAGGTGGATTTTGCTTTAATGTGGTTTTGTAAAGCTTTTGATCTTTATTCCTTGTGGTCACCTCCCCCTCTCTTACACTCTCTCCCCTCCTCCTCAAATAGTGGCCGGCCCATTCTTGTGGAGAGATAGTTGTTCATTTGGAAAAAAGATTAGGAATTTGATTCATGGAAATTTCATATGCCCATTTCTCATTTACCCGATAAAAAGGCAACTTCAATAACCGTTCGTCCATAGTTTTGGACGAAGCGAGATAAAGTGTTCTACTCATTCTCTACATCAATCTTGGTCATCTCTTTTAGCAAACTTGATGATCGAGTTGCCTCGGTTCAGAGGCGGGAGCCCGTTTAAAGATCCGTCGACGTGGTGCCACCTGGACGAGGAGACTGGAGATTCAGGAGATCGGAGCAGCCGCAACAAAGCGTGGAATGATGGTTGAAGACCGAAGGACTCGGATCGTTCGGTATAACATTTCTACCCACTTTGTAGTTTGTTAGTTTAGCTTTAATGGCATATCCGGGTTATAGTACGCGATAGCGCCAGTTGTAAAAAGTTTTTGTTCTGCATTTGGCGTCTGTTAGACGGCCGGGGCGCTACCGTGGACTTACAATCACTTGGCTGCAATGGATGTTTTGGATCCAGCAATTTTATGAGCATGTTGCGCACTGCCAGCTCGAACGGTCTCTTCGTTTTATCTTGGGAAAACGAGTAATGACGTCCTAGTCTCTCCTCAAGGGATGCACGTGGACGCATATTGTTTTGGCGAACAACCGGTTTTAAGTTGCTCGGCTGTTGTTGAGTATTGGCGACGAAGGTTGCTTTCCCTTTGCCCTTTTCATTCGTCATCATCGAATAAGAAAGTGTCTTGACCCATTTGATCCAATCGAACCATTTTATCCATGAGTTCTTGGAAAGTCGTCGGCTTGAAGAGGGCCATATACGAGGACGCCTTTGAATTTAGGTCAAGGGCGGCTATGAGCATTCCCATGGCTGCAACTTCATCGATGCATTACTTGTATTTGACCAGAGATTTCGCCATCGGGTAACACATTGAACCCAAGTCTCATTCGGTCTAACCCTTTCGTTGAGCAGTGCCGTCACGGTAGTGCGTTTATTCACACTAGCGAATGTCTGACAGGAGGGCATTTCCATTTCGTCAAAGGTATTCATGGAGTCATTTGGGAGTTCCGCATACCATTCGAAGGCAATGCCCGCCAAACAGCCGATGAACTGTCAGAGGAGAAGTATATCAGTATTGCCGCACATGGGTTCAAATCGCGCTATGTGCCGGCGAGAATCATCAGTTCCTTTGTACATGTGGCACGTTGGAAGTGTGTACTCTGGCGGGTATTGTATTTGATTGTGCCATGTCGGATACGGTCGACCAATCTTGATTGATCTATTTGCGGCTTCACTGGCGTAGTGAGCTTTGATTTGCTGAGCGATATATTCGTTCAGCTTTGCTTTTAGGAATCATTTCCTTCTCAGCCGTTGATGAGATTTGCAGAGGATTTGAAATGCCATCCTTATCTTTAAGACCGACTACCGGCAGTTCATCCGCCAGTGGTTCCGATTGAACTATCATTCCAGCCATATTCTGAATCAGAAGGGCCATCTGGTTCATTTTAGTGGACATTTCTGCCGTTTCTGCATCTCCCTTTTTCAGAGCGCACTTTAGGAAATCAATATCCGACCCCTTCTCTATTCTTTCTCCAGGTGCGTCTTCTGAATTTGCCTTAGACGATGGATTAGCGTCTGCTGCTGCCTGAGCAAGCATCACCTGCAGCTTTTCACGTTGCAGTTGAACTTTTGTTAAGGACCGAGTTTGAGATCGGTGACTAGTAGAAGCTCGAACTTTATCTTTGGAATTCACCACATAGACTATGTGAACTACCATGCCCTCAGGCTGGGGCGTTTGGAGTTTTGGCCTCTCTTTTTGTGAAAATCCGCTTTGGCTTTGGGAGGTACCGCTGTATCGGGATCCGTCCTGGGATGAGTCTGTAAGTCCATGTCACGCACCCCACGAGCTCGCGGTGAGGCAGAATATATGAAAAACAATTATCAAAGCTTCGTAACATGGACTTGAGCACACGGATCGTGCCTAAACCATTACTAGCAAACTACGAGAGGTTTAACTACTCGGATTCGAAGTTATACCTCACGTTACTTGTCCTTTGGGTCTTCATCGCTGTCCTCCACACCACGTAGGCTCTATGGAATAAGGGCACCTCAAACGCCTCCTCGAGTCAAAGACGATCCACCCGAGAGTCTATAGTCCGAGCTCCTATTTCGAATCTGAGATAACTACGTCTTCTAGATCGCTAATCTAGAAGTCCTAGAGGGTGTAGAGTAATAAGATGGATTAGTTAGTCACTTAAACCCTAGGTTTCTCAACTCATGAGAGCTATTAGGGTTTGAGGAAGAAGATGATGACTTGAGGAGAGAGAAAGCTTTTGTGATAATCATATGAATAATAAATCATGAAAGAATATAATGAAGCATACAAATATCTCTTGATCAAATATCTAGAAATATCTAGCAAGCTTCATTTAATCCTAAATGGTGAAACACCTCATGAGTCATTAAGCATTTAATGAAAACTTACAACTCATCTCTCCACCTCATTTGTGTTTAATCCATAAAGAAATAAAAACAAATGAGTCATCTTCTTCTAGAAGCTTCCCGACAAATTACGAGACTGCCCCTCCCATCCGTATTTCCGAAAAACACGGATAATCTTTGACTGAATAAATCCATCTGTATAATACTAGAATCTGGCTTAAACCAAAGCCCGCTAGTATTATCTGCCCGATCATAATACGTGCACAAGTGTACGTAAGTGACCGCGGCCCTGCCGTAAAACCATACGGCCTCTACACCTTTTGCCCGATGCAGGGAAACTCTCTGTGTGGGACTCTAAAGACTCGACACTACGCTGGCAGTGGGTTTAACCACAGGCCGCAAGCGGTACTAGCTGTACGTAACGGTCCCCAGGTAGATGTCGATAAGAAGGACGATGAGGAACCCATCCGAACTCCTACTGAGCCTGATGTGACAATCTCCGTACAGTCCGGTCTGTTCGTCTAGGACTATCGCATATCGGGCCTAGGGGGCGGTAAACGTCAGACCCCTAATAGCGGTATAAGTCGTGTCGGAGTGAATCCCATTACACCTTGAGAAACTACTGGAAGCTACCAATAAATCTCGCTTGCCCTGGCCAGGGACTTTGCGTAATGGCTCTCCATACACAGTGCGATATCAACCCCCAATATCGGAAGAGACGAATCCTGTCTAACCGCCACTGCCTCCAAGTGCTTCGGGACTGTACCCAACTACTACATGTTTGCTCGACTCCTTTGAGCCATGGTAGGGTAGTAATCTAAGTACAGTAGGAACACACCCGAGGCGAAGTAGCAGTATCAAGTCGACGGAGTAAGCTGTACTCATATCACCTGGGAACTGCTATCTGACGATAAGTATAATACCAACCTGCAGTTCTCGGCGAGTCATGTCCGGTGTACCCGTAACCTAACGAGCACCTGCATACTATCTCCAGTACGACGTACTGATGGCTGTGGGACAGACCATCTCCCTATGCTGGGATGAGAAGCGTATACACCAGTCTACTCCAGAGTATCGATGCCCTGTCTCGATAATCCTACGACCAGAGACCTGTATAGGATGTTGCTTATAGACTACCCAGCTCCCACTAGTGTGACTGCCATCACAACGCTGGTAATCAAGCAAAGATCCTAAGGGCTCTACTAATATGTATAAGTGATACGTTATATGCACATATTAAAGTAGACACAAACCAAGTAGCATACTACCATTTTTAGCAAGACTGTCAATACAACTGTGAATATCCCAAGCTTCCATTAAGTAATATACAAACTAGTATGATACAGTAATGGCCTTTAGGGCATAAACACTAACAATCTCCCACTTGCACTAGGGCCATGTACTGGCATATCGCAGACCTATCATCTCGAATAGCCTCTCGAACTGCGTCTGAGGAATGGCCTTTGTGAATGGATCGGCAGTGTTATTCTTCGTATCTACTCTCTTTACCTCGATCTCCCGATCTACGATCTCCCTGATCAGGTGATACCGTCTTAAGATGTGTCTGGACTTCTGATGGGACCTGGGTTCCTTCGCTAAAATTATAGCGCCGTTGTTGTCGCAATACAGAAGTATTGGATCAACACTAGTAGGAACCACCTGAAGTTCTGTTAGGAACTTCTTCATCCAGACAGCTTCTTTCGCGGCATCGCAAGCAGCTATGTACTCCCCTTCCATCGTTGAGTCAGCAACGGTGTCCTGCTTGGAACTCTTCCAACAGACCGCCCCTCCATTGAGGGTAAAGACATAACCCGACATGGACTTGGAGTCATCCTTGTCACTCTGGAAGCTGGAGTCGGCAAAGGCCTCGATCTGGAGGTCTTTTCCTCCATACACCAAGAACATCTCCTTAGTCCTCCTCAGGTACTTGAGAATGTTCTTTACTGCTATCCAGTGCTTCTCCCCTGGGTTTGCCTGATACCGGCTTACAACGCTCAATGCGTATGCTACATCTGGTCTGGTACATAACATCGCATACATTATAGAGCCTACCGCAGAAGCGTAGGGTATATGCGATCCCTTTCTAAATCAGTCTTGGGAGACATCTCTTTGGAGAGGTTGATTCCGTGACAAGACGGTAGGTTACCGCGCTTAGAATCTTCCATATTGAATCTTTTCAATATGGTGTCTATGTACCTGGACTGCGAAAGTCCCAACATCCTCTTTGATCTATCATGATAGATCTGGATCCCCAGAATGTAGGTGGCATCACTCAGGTCCTTCATGGAGAACTTCTGTGACAAGAATCCTTTGACTGACTGTAGCATAGGAATATCATTTCCTATTAGGAGAATGTCATCCATGTACAAGACGAGGAATACTACAGCTCTCCCTACAATCTTACTGTATATGCATGGTTCATCTGGATTCTTGATAAAGTCGAATTCTTTGACAATATCATCAAAACAGATGTTCCAACTCCGCGATGCCTGCTTTAGTCCATAAATAGACTTAAGAAACTTGCAAACTTTACCGCTGCTCCCACTCTGAATGAATCCCTCTGGCTGATCCATATAGACGCGCTCTTCCAAATTACCATTTAGAAAGGCCGTCTTTACGTCCATCTGCTAGATCTCATAATCGTGGAAGGCAGCAATGGCAAGAAGGACCCGAATGTATTTGAGCATAGCTACTGGAGAAAAGGTTTCATCATAGTCCAAACCAGGTCTTTAACAAAAACTCTTTGCAACAAGTCTAGCCTTATAGGTTTCAACCTGTCCATCTACACCAATCTTCTTTTTGAAGATCCATTTGCATCCTACGGGTTTTACTCCATCTGGAGCAATGTCCAAAGTCCATACTTTGTTAGTGTACATGGACTCCATTTCGGTCCGCATTGCATCCAGCCATTTTACCGAGTCACCGCTCTGAATGGCTTGCTGGAAGCTAGTAGGGTCATCATTATCAATGATGCAATCTTCTCGATCCCCGTCTATGAGAAAACCGTAGTATCTCTCGGGCGGATGAGACTGCCTGCTACTTCTGCGGATAGGCGCTGGTATGTCCCTTTCTTCTGAAACTTCTAGTTCTACCATACTTTCAGTAACAGCTTGTGGTTCTGGTATTTCTTCCAGTTCTATTGCGCTCCCACTCTTCTGATTTTCTAAAAATTCAGCTTCCAAGAAGTGGGCATGACGAGAAACAAAAACCTTTTGTTCCTCTGCGTAATAGAAATAATATCCCTTGGAGTTCTTTGAATATCCCACAAACTTACACTGTACTGAGCGTGCCTCGAGCTTGTCCGGATGATGCTTTTTTACAAAAGCTGGACATCCCCATGTCCTAAAGTGATTAAGACAGGGTTTCTTCCCACTCCACATCTGATATGGTGTGGTAGGCACAGTCTTGGTTGGAACCTGGTTCAAAAGATATGCAGCTGATTCTAGTGCAAACCCCAAAAAGATCGCGGTAACTCAGCCTTACTCATCATGGAACGAACCATATCCAATAGGGTTCGATTCCTCATTTCCGATACACCGTTGTGTTGTGGTGTATATGGAGGAGTAAGCTGAGAGAGAATTCCATTCTCTTTTAAGTAACCCAGGAACTCGGCACTTAATTATTCACCACCTCGATCAGATCTCAGTGTCTTGATACTTTTGCATGTTTGGTTTTCCACTTCATTCTTGTATTCGCGGAATTTCTCAAAAGCCTCGGATTTATGCTTCATCAAGAAGATATGTCCATACCTAGAGAAATCATCCGTAAAAGTAATGAAGTAAGAATAACCACCTCTTGCATGTGTAGACATTGGACCGCACACGTCACTGTGTACGAGTCCCAAGAGCTCGCTCGCTCTTACTCCGTGTCCAGTAAACGGAGTCTTTGTCATCTTTCCCATGAGACAAGATTCACAAGTAGCATAAGATTGATATTCGAACGGATTCAAATATCCTTCTCTATGTAACTTAGTTAATCGTGTTTCATTGATGTAACCTAGTCTACAATGCCATAAGAAAGCCTGATTTATTTCTGGAGACTTTCTTTTAAGTGTGTTCTGGACATTGAAAACCTGAGCTTGATTCAATACGTATATTCCGTCATCTAATATACCGGACCCAATCAGAACTTGATTTAGGTGGATGTGAACTACATCGCTTACGAATGTAAAGTCATATCCCTCTCTCGAAAGTGAGGACACCGATATGATATTACAAGTCAAACTAGGTATATACAAACAGTTACGTAGAGTCAATATCTGCCCACTTGTCAAACCTAGGCGATATTCTCCCACGGATTCAGCATCCACGCTCATTCCGTTTGCAACTCTGAGAGACAAATCACCTACCCTGATAACTCTACGGTTTCTCAAAGCATGTAATGAATTACAGATATGAGATCCTGCTCCGGTATCTAGTACCCAGGAAGTAGAGTTAATTGACAAACAGTTCTCAATTACAAACACACTTGAGGCCGAAGCCACAACATACTTCGTATCCTGGCTACTGGCTTCCAAAGCCCTGCAATCCTTCTGCCAATGCCCGTTCCCATAACAATAGGAACATCCCTCCTTCCCTATACCAAGTCCCAAAACTTTTACTCTTCCCTTTCCTTCTACTTCACTGACACCATATATCGGCTTTGTGGAGGTTTTCTTCTTTTCACCCTTTGCTTTCGCCCTGGATGCAGAAGAAGAAGGTCCCCCATTAAGCAGAGCTTGTGTCTTCCTGGTTTCTTTCAGGGTGTAAGTAGAGGGTAAGGACTGTGGAAATAAGTCAGCATATGACCTGTTTCCCAACGTAGTCTCCAGGTCCTTGAGCTCATCAATATAGCTAGTCATCATAAGGACGTCGTCCCTTACAGATGACCCGACAGTCAACCTCGCTTGAAGCAATTCGTTCGAGGTCTCATATCTTGCAATACGAGACTGCTCTCCATATAAATCTTTGTTATGGAGAAAGATGGAAACTAAGTCCATCTTCTCGTGCTGCTTCTGATATATACCATCAACTAAAGCCAACACGAGGCACTTGGCATTCGCATTATCCTTTTCCCTTGTCTGACGGATATCCATATCCGTGACGGTGGAAACTGGACCTGGGACGACGGGATCTTGAGTAGTAATAGGGTGGTCCAGCTTGTCATAGGCAATGGACATCTGGACAGACCTTTGCCAATCATAAAAGTCAGATTCAGTCAAATTGTTATCTAGATGTAACATAGTCATGGTCACATGGTCGCTGCAATGAGAGAGAGAGAAGAAAACACTTTAGCATGATGCTCTTGCAAGTTTAGATTGGTTTTTAGTTTATCTAAACTGGATGGCTCCCACTATTTCTCAAATCCTTCCTCAAACCATAAAAGAAGAATTAGCCAGGACTGATCTCACCGTACAATACTTGCTTAACCGTTCAGCCAGGCCGGTGTCGGTACTTCGAGGGAGGTTTTCCAACGCTTTCGCGAAGTTCCTTAATTAAATAACCTCTTTTCTCTGGGAGCGTAGCCCCGCTGACACCTTTCTCGACACCTACTTGGTTTATTGCATTGATCGTTAAGTGACGAATCTCCTGATGAGTAGCGGATACTCACAGTAGGATCGAGATCCAAATATCATCGTGTGATAATGCTGAAGGAATCCTACCAACATTCATCAAACTCCAAATGGTATGCAACACTAGCAAGTTTCGGTTTCTTTAGAAACTCCCGATGTGGATTTTTGCCCCATGCTCTTATGACCTTGACTAAGGGCCAACAAATCATAAGTCACATGTCAAGTTCTACCCATCATTATCTTGTTAATTTGAACCCACCCGTATATACTCTTGACTAAGGGCTAAACAAAGTAATACGACTGTCCCAAACCAACGCATCTATCTATGCTACATGTGAACACCCCAGCAGCTACCAATCATTATGTCTTGACTAAGGGCCAAACAAACATAGCTTGAATACTACTGACCATTCATATGAAATGACGGAGGGCTACGACTGGTTTTGGCGAAACCGTGAACGTAGTGAACTTGATATAATCGAAGGAACCTAATAGCTTTTTAAAAGGAGTGGTTAAACCTCCGCAATTAAAAAATCTGCTCTTTTTAAAATAACCGAGTGGTTTCTTTTAAATTTGTTCTAAAGCTTCAACTTTGGTTTGTTTTCTTTGCATTAAAATAATACGTCCCATCATTTATCCTATCATTGCAGAAAACAACGAAAATACAACGTCCTCTTATGCCATCCGCATTCGCCACTGGGTCCCGTCATTCACCCGTTAGGTTACTTAACTAACGACAGAGCGGGGCCTGGGCTAGCGCGGATGTAAAACATAAGTGACGTCTAATAGCTATCATATATAGATATTGTATATTCGTCAGACGCAATAATAGGCATTCCAGATCACTGATGAACATTATTGGATATACAAGCAATCCACGTTTCCTTTGAGCCTGCAACGAAAGACGGATTACGCAGTTGTGATGAATAGCCATAACCCCACCCTAGACCCCTACGGGTACGGCAAACTACCTGCCAAGTACCCGAAGTGAAGCGGTCTCCCTCAACAACGTGAGTAGGCCACTAAACACTTCAAAGTACCCGGTAATTTGTGCACCCCACCTTGGATCTATCCTAGGAGCAGAAAACAGTAAATGAAATAATACAACGGTGGCTACAACCTCAGCTCGGATGTGCCCCGCAAAAGAATATTACATCATATTACAATTTACATCGAATGAATGAATATAAAAACCCATCTCAAACCCCGGCTAATCATCACAACGATCTAATCAAGTTCATATACACAAACCGGTAAAAACCATTACAGAAATGTGCAACCCCCTGCTAACCGACATACTAGCAATTAGGGGAGGTTTACGAACACATTAAACATCATAGATAAAACCCGATTAGCAAATAACTTAGAATTTTGATCGACAACCTTTTTCCGTGTCTACCCCAAATGCAAGCCAGCACTGAAGTAACCTGGGCAGAAACAAAATATACAGAAAAACAGAACACCCAAAACTAAGAGTTACTGTGTAAATACGAGTCAACTCTGAGTTGACTCGGCCGCGGATCAGCGGCGGATCGCACTAATCCGCCGCGCTTCCACGGCAGTCCAATCGAATTACCTCCTCGTATTTCCCCAGTGTTCTTAGAATTCCCTGCTGTGAATTTTCATACCCATCAAATAATTTTTTCAACACGTTTAAAATTGACAGAAACTTGAGGGGTCTCCGGGGTTATGTTTTCGCGTTTTTCCGACGATCGAAGTTCTAATTAGTTGCTAACAAGCTAGTAAAGGTTTAGTAGTCTCTGATACTACTGTAAGTCCATGTCACGCACCCCACGAGCTCGCGGGGAGGCGGAATATATGAAAAACAATTATCAAAGCTTCGTAACATGGACTTGAGCACACGGATCGTGCCTAAACCATTACTAGCAAACTACGAGAGGTTTAACTACTCGGATTCGAAGTTATACCTTACGTTACTTGTCCTTCGGGTCTTCATCGCTGTCCTCCACACCTCATAGGCTCTATGGAACAAGGGCACCTCAAACGCCTCCTCGAGTCAAAGACGATCCACCCTAGAGTCTATAGTCCGAGCTCCTATCTCGAATCTGAGATAACTACGGCTTCTAGATCGCTAATCTAGAAGTCCTAGAGGGTGTAGAGTAATAAGATGGATTAGTTAGTCACTTAAACCCTAGGTTTCTCAACTCATGAGAGCTATTGGGTTTGAGGAAGAAGATGATGACTTGAGGAGAGAGAAAGCTTTTGTGATAATCATATGAATAATAAATCATGAAAGAATATAATGAAGCATACAAATATCTCTTGATCAAATATCTAGAAATATCTAGCAAGCTTCATTTAATCCTAAATGGTGAAACACCTCATGAGTCATTAAGCATTTAATGAAAACTTACAACTCATCTCTCCACCTCATTTGTGTTTAATCCATAAAGAAATAAAAACAAATGAGTCATCTTCTTCTAGAAGCATCCCGACAAATTACGAGACTGCCCCTCCCATCCGTATTTCCGAAAAACACGGATAATCTTTGACTGAATAAATCCATCTGTATAATACTAGAATCTGGCTTAAACCAAAGCCCGCTAGTATTATCTGCCCGATCATAATACGTGCACAAGTGTACGTAAGTGACCGCGACCCTGCCGTAAAACCATACGGCCTCTACACCTTTTGCCCGGTGCAGAAAAACTCTCTGTGTGGGACTCTAAAGACTCGACACTACGCTGGCAGTGGGTTTAACCACAGGCCGCAAGCGGTACTAGCTGTACATAACGGTCCCTAGGTAGATGTCGATAAGAAGGACGATGAGGAACCCATCCGAACTCCTACTGAGCCTGATGTGACAATCTCCGTACAGTCCGGTCTGTTTGTCTAGGACTATCGCATATCGGGCCTAGGGGGCGGTAAACGTCAGACCCCTAATAGCGGTATAAGTCGTGTTGGAGTGAAGCCCATTATACCTTGAGAAACTACTGGAAGCTACCAGTAAATCTCGCTTGCCCTGGTCAGGGACTTTGCGTAATGGCTCTCCATACACAGCGCGATATCAACCTCCAATACCGGGAGAGACGAATCCTGTCTAACCGCCACTGCCTCCAAGTGCTTCGGGGCTGTACCCAACTACTACCTGTTTGCACGACTCCTTTGAGCCGTGGTAGGGTAGTAATCTAAGTACAGTGGGAACACACCCGAGGCGAAGTAGCAATATCAAGTCAATGGACTAAGCTGTACTCATGTCACCTGGGAACTGCTATCTGACGATGGGTATAATACCAACCTGCAGTTCCCGGCGAGTCCTGTCCGGTGTACCCGTAACCTAACGAGTACCTGCATACTATCTCCAGTACGACGTACTGATGGCTGTAGGACAGACCATCTCCCTATGCTGGGATGAGAAGCGTATACACCAGTCTACTCCGGAGTATCGATGCCCTATCTCGATAATCCTACGACCATGGACCTGTATAGGATGTTGCTTATAGACTACCCAGCCCCCACTAGTGTGACTGCCATCACAACGCTGGTAATCAAGCAAAGATCCTAAGGGCTCTACTAATATGTATAAGCGATACGTTATATGCACATATTAAAGTAGACACAAACCAAGTAGCATACTACCATTTTTAGCAAGACTGTCAATACAATTGTGAATATCCCAAGCTTCCATTAAGTAATATACAAACTAGTATGATACAGTAATGGCCTCTAGGGCATAAACACTAACAGAGTCCCCTTGTATTTGAAAGAGGATTGGTCAGAGTTTGGCTGACGTTTAGGGGAAGAGCTGCAGTTGACGACAGAGACCTTCACTCGCTTCCATACTTTATATATAGATGAGGAAAGTTGTTTCAGGGAGCGAACTGGTTTCTGCTCTCTTGGGATCTCCATGGGCTGCAGAGATTTCTCAAATATTGTGGTAGGAAAATTTTATCTGACCCTTCGCACCAATTTGAAGCTGTTCCTGGTTGGAACAACATTCACCACTGAGGTTGAATTAGAACCATACAGAGAACTGCCCCCAGCTCATTTTGTATGATGCCAATATCGATGTCGACCATTTCTTACGGCCGGGATTTGATTAGCTTCAGGATTTTGCCGAGCGTTCCCCCTGTTTCCTTTGAGAGCTTGAATATTCTGCCCCCTGCGTCGACCTTGGTCCTTGGCAGGTGCCAGTTGTTTGAGGACTGATTCCGTCGGCAAAGCTGCTGCTTGGGGAGCCCGCCTGTGGACGACAGACACCCTCTGGGCTTCCTCCATCGGCGTTGAAGCACCGAGGGTGGGAGGTGGGAGCATCGACCCAAAGAGAAGCCCGTTGATTTCTTGAAGAGACGGATTGCAGAGATTTGAGGCTGCAAGTGGTCCGTACTTGACTCCACCAGATATGACAGAGCTTGTGTTGCTAAGGTAGGAACAAACGCCATTCTTCATAAAGACGAAGCGCCGACTTCAGTATCCACTCCCCTAAAGGCAACCACAAACATATACACCGCGATTATCTGATCACAGGAAAAACACGACACACGAAGTGTGGAGTGGAAAGAGGAAAAGGTCCCACCGGACGTGCCAGAATCTGTTCCCCGCCGAAAGACGCGGACGAAGACGCGGCGAACGTCTTGCCTGAATTTCGGGACAGATACTAATTGGTGCTATCCGTACACCTCTCCGAAGATGCCAAGTTGATTTATTGCACCATGTATCGAAGGTTTAAACGGATGCGACCGACGTAGCAGACTTCGTCAGATTCCCTCTTGTTTGAGGGGTTTTTGATTGTGGGGACGCTCTTCCCTGCAAGCGCAAGCCCCTGCAGTTAATTACGCTACCGCATCGCGGTAACAACTTTCTCTTTCTCCAGATGGTAATTTCGTGTCGTGGGTGTTTATTTTGTTTGTGGTTGCCCGTGGATTGTATACGGAGACTAATTTATGTTGTCGCCCATAGGGCGTAGATTAGTCCAAATCCGTATCTTCTTAGATTTGGGTTTTGGTTTTGGTTTAAGGATACGTTAGTTTCATTTAAGACTAAGATCAACTTAAACGTTTATTAAAGATACGTTAGTCTAATTTTAGACTAAGATCGACTCAACGTTTGTTAAGGACACGTTAGTCTAATTTTAGACCAAGATCAACTTAACAGGATCATTTAGATCCAACAAAAGAGCATTTGAACTCTATTGTTTAGTTTAGGGACATTGCGGTCGATTACCAGTTTAAGGACATGGTGGTCCAAGGTTAAGGACATCATAGTCCGTGGGTTTAAAAGTACCCCACAGTCCGAGATTAAGGACATCATAGTCCGTGGGCTTAAGGACCCCACAGTCCAGGTTAAGGACATCGTAGTCCGTGAGTTTAAGGACCCCACAGTCCGTAGTTTAAAGACGTCATAGTCTATAAAGTTTAAGAACATCATAGTCCATGAGTTTAAGGACCCCACAGTCCGTAAAATGTGTGGTTGTCGGGACCCGTCACCTCTCTGAAGACGTTGAAGGATTACAGCGACAGATATCAGAGGAGTAAAGAGATGTACCCTCGAACCGGTGTAAGTTGGTTGAAAGATCTGTAGTCCAATTTGGGACTAAGATCTGTTAAATATTTATGAGCAGACGGGCTCAATTAAATATAAGTTGAGGACTTATGGCCAATATTGGGCTAAGTCCAATAAATGTTTAACATTTTATTGTTCTGGCTATTGAGCCTTTATTTTGGCTTGGCCCTTTTAATAATGCTGAGCATTAGATCCTGACATTTTTTTTGTCTTGTATTAAATGCATAGCATTCATCAGAATAATGTGTGTTCTGACAGCGCGCCACGTGGCGCGCCAGGCGCTTTGCGCTAATTAAAGAGCGCATTGCGCTTCTGCCAAGTAGCGCACACGAAAGGGACACGTATCACGCTTGGCGCTAAGCGCCAGATGATGGGCGCATTGCGCCAATTTATGAGCGCATTGCGCTTTCAATTTATGAGCGTGTTGCGCTAGTTTAGTGGCGCACAAGTGAGTGACACGTGGCACACTTGGCGCTGAGCGCCAGCCCATGAGCGCAGTGCGCTGTTTCAGAAGCGCAAAGTGCAAGTTGCATACGTGGTTGACACGTGGCACGTTTTGACGCTGAGCGCCGTTCCAAGGAGCGCAAAAGCGCAGTTCAAGAGTGCAAGGCACTTTTCAATAGCGGAAAGCGCATTTGATCAAATTTATGATCTGTGAACAAATTTATGTTCTTTTTAAAGGAGGCTTTGCCTCAAGATTCAAGAACAACAGTTCTTATTTTTGGAAGGGCTTTGCCTTTGTAGATCAATGATCTGTGAATGAAATGAATACTTCTTTTGTTTTTATGATGAGATCTTTTGATCTCTTTTATAAAAGACCTTGGTCTTTTGTAGATCTATACTCTTTTAAGAAGATAATTCTTCTGTTTTAATGAGATGATTTCATCTCTTTGTGCAAGAATCATTCTTTTTACCTTGAAGAAATGATCTTCTTTCAAGAGCTTGCTCTCTTTCTTTTGAGTTTTCTCAAAGTTTGTAGGGGGGTTTCTCTATATCAGACTTGAAGTCTTGGGGCTTTTATATAGGGCAAATTGATTTGTTAAATCGGTTAAAGAGATCTTTTTCTAATTGATTTGGGGATATTTCCCCACCGTTGGATCTTTGATCCTAGGGCTTCTGTTTTACAGAAGGCAATCTTCTTGTTTTTAACAAGATTGGAAAGATCTTTCCATAACAGAATTTTAATTCTGATTAATTAATGATTTATCATTATTAGATCTTTTGATCTAACGGTGGGGAATTTTATAATTCCAGCGCTGGCACACCCGTGCTTTGCACGTGGTGCGCTGCTCAGAGCGCAGTGCACTTTGCGCTAGCGCACCTACGTTTGACACGTGGTGCGCTGCCCAGAGCGCAGCGCGCCCTGCGCTAGTGCACCCGTGTTTGACACGTGGCACGCAGCGCGTCTAGCGCTAGCACACACATGGTGCACTGCCTAGGGCGCAGCGCACCTGGCGCTAGCGCATCCGTGTTTGACACGTGGCGCGCAGCGCGCCTAGCGCTGGATCTGAAGCGTTGCTTCAATTTTGAATTTTGAATTTCAAAACAGAGCTTTGCTCTGATTGGGGAAACAATTATCCTATCGTTTCCTAACAAGTTTAACTTTGCATATAACACATATGATAGATAAAGAACTTTCCGCCCACGTGCATTAACTCGTTACGACAAGAACCGTAAACGCTCCGTCTCCCTACGGACGACCCGTACTCATCGCGGCTAGCTGCAAAGCGACACCGTCCTGATCGCGGTTAAACTTTAGAACTTAAAACTCCACACCAAAAGCGTGTGATCAAATGAAGATGGAGGTGCATTTACATAAAAAAGTGTGTACACAAGCATATTGCTCAAAGAAACTCTTGGAACTCTTGGAATATCGGTCGGTTTCCAGTTCCGGTTGCAGTGTCAGCTCGCAAATGATATATCCGTGATTATAAGTGTATTTCCAGTATTTTGTCATGAATACCGGTAATCTGTAATACTGAGCAGACACTGGTTAAAAGTACTGAGCAGACACTGCTTAAAAGTACCGATAAAAAAGTGTGTAGACAATGAATGAGCGGCATTAAAATGAAATATTCCGGTATGAACAAATTCCCCCAAACTTATCTTTTGCTCGTCCCGAGCAAAACAAAAATCCTAGCCTCACTTTCGCAGGGAACGCGATTGCACTGAGCACGTGCAACAAGCCGTTAAATCTTTAGGTGTCCCTAGTAGGAGGAGTGTTGTCTCCTGAGGGTTTTCAGCGGATACTACCCACAAAATCCCGTCAAGCTAGTTTTATAAGTTAACGTCTATTCTACTCCTATAGTTTAGTATCTAGGTTAGAAATTCTATTATCCTAAATTAGAAATATCCAACCTTTATGCTTCACACCTCCTATCTATTTAACCTTAGATTCTATACGTTCATATTGGTATCTCCTGAGTTTTCCTTCTAAAAGTGCGGTCTCAAATCAAGGATTTTTATCAACTTTACGGAAAACATAAGTCTTATTCTTCATCTCTATCTTTCCTCCAAATATCGATCGTATACCCCCTACGTGTGTGTAAATTTTCACCCCTACACTCAAGAATTCAATTCAAGCTATAGTACCCTTGCCTTAATACTTAATACTGTTTTTTTCATTAATGATGGACGTTGTTGCTCACACACCTTTCATGCGACCATTAATGCTTCTTCAGGCACTAACGGCCGATTACTGAATGTGTGGGCTTAAAGCGTAAATAGCAGTTTCCAGGTCTTAACTTTATTTATTTATTTTTCTTTTCTTTTATTTTTCTTTTTCAAGACCGGATATATTTTTCAATGATGCTCTTTTGGTGTTTAGCTTTAAATACCGTTTTTTTCTTTCATACTAGGTTTTCAAGCAAGAGTATTTCTAGGTATTCTCTACTATCCCAAGTTTCAAGGTGCGTGTATATGCAGTTTGTAGGGTATATATTTTCTAAATTTGAACTTAAAAATAGAAACTATTTTTTAGACTTATCTTTCAGTAAAGCTTAAATACTTTCCCTTCATCTTGACTTAACTCAAGAACTGAACTCGAGATTACCTACTTCTCAAAAAAACTGTAAGGACATATAATTACCAAACTTAAGCAGAATGAGGGTTATTTTTAAGGTTTTCAATTGCTAAGTCTGGGATTTAGTTATTTCTAACGTATCAACTAAACTTTCGGAATAAAAAACTAAGTTAACCTATTAGCTAACTTGATGACAAAGTTTTTATATTTTTGTAAATTTTTTTATTTTTGTGGGTTTTAAAAAGGTATGCAAATGCAAAATATACAAATGAATGCGAAGGTAGAAAGCTTACCGAGAACAAAGAAAAGAAAAGAAAACATTACAAGTAAGTAAGTGCATAGAATTTAAAGTGCAAGTAAGTAAAGAGCATGATACTAAATTGCAAGTAATGAAAAGAGCAAGAATGTAAAATAGCAAGAATGAAAAGAGCAAGAATACTAGGAACCCAAGTGTGCAAAATGAAAGTTCTATTATGTCCAAGATACAATCTTGAGATCAATACTCTAAACTTAAACTTGCAAGCTCACTAAAGAGGTTGCAAGATCAAGAGAAGGACATCAACTCAATGGAAAGCTATGTACAAGAGAACCAAAAAGAAAACAAAAGAGTTGAAGTGTAAAAATGAAAGATACAATGTGAGACCCTCATCCTTGCTGCCTAGTTATGCTTTTATAGGCTCAAAAACTGAATAAAAAAACAATAAAAATGTGATGACAAGGCAGCAAGGGAGGGACTGTGAGAAAGTAGGAGCATTTAGGCACTGTTTGGCCAGTTTTGGCATGCATGTGCTCGAGTCAATTCCGAGCTCTCTGGCTCGTTCTTGTTGTGTTGGCTTGTGTTGTCCCCCACATCACTCTGATGTTGTTTGCTTGGTTTAAAATAATCTGGTTTGTCTTCAGAGTTTAGAGGGAAACTAGATGTTTTAACTCACATCAACATTTTATTGCATTTATTGCACCATCAATGCACATCACGCCATACCCACTTGTGCCATGATTCATGGCTGCCCCATCATGGTCCATGCTCCAAGAGTCTTGTGTTCACACATGCAATGTGTTGGAACAAAAATGTGTACACTTTATTTGTTTGCAAAATAACTCTTGGGATATTGGTTTACAGTTCCGGTTGCAGTGTCGGCTCACAAATGATATATCCGTGATTTTAATTGTATTTCCAGTATTTTGTCACAGATACCTGTAATCTGTATTACTGAGCAGACACTGGTTAATAGTACCGATATATAACAAAAATAGATAAAGAATGAACGGTATTAAAATGCAATATTCTGGTATGAACAATATACATCAATGAAAACTTTAAAGACGATAATAACATACTTGAGGTGTATTTTGAAAATTATACAATATTATTTTTACATAAAACCCCCTCAAGTTATACTAAATTACAATAAGGACTCTAGTAAACATAGGTTTAAGCGGGACCAGTCTCTTGAGCCTCGGGGAGCCGGAGATATGGGTGCTTGCCTATTTAAGGTAGATAGCTTAACAAATAGTGTTATCAACACGATTATCGTTTTTGAAAAAGACACAAATCCTGTCGTCCATATGCAGCGGTTACCGATAACATCAAAACTTAATTCAGTATTTCAATTTCTTTTCTAATTGTCTGACTCAGATTGAGTCTCGATATAATCAATCTGACTTGAATGAGATTCAAGTATATATATAACAATTCAATCTGAATCCATGAATCCATATATTCAATCTGTTCAATCTATCAATCTATACAACTTGACTGGACCAAACCATGGATATACATCCATCTACATGATTCTCCAGTTACATCCATTTACTGATATCATGGTTTCGGCAAGTCATCCATCTATACAATCTATAATACAAGACAATACAATTTACAATACAATGCAAACAATACAATCAAAGCATCGCGGGGTTTAAGGGGTAGATTGGTACGGAAGGTGTTAAAAGTGGCACGAGACTGCAACCATTAAGACACCTAACCTGAATTCAATTGCCGTTGTTCCGGGTTTTATCACGGAGCCTTGTACTCTTGATTCCGTCCACCATAGTCTCTGGTCTAACGAGACTCCTCTCGTATACACTAGTATTCTTTTGTACCAAGCTACAAACAACAGCGTTAACACTAAATACAACATTATAACAATATAATACAACTTTAAAAGCTACACACACACACTCTCTCTCTGTCTATTCTATTTCTCCCTTATCTTTGGGACTTACCGAGTGATTGTTCGTTGACGACATTCCTTCTCTTTCTTCTTTAGAATGTTGTCAGGTGGATCGGACCTTCAGGAGATTGAGCCCAGCAGCAAGGATTTGGACCAGCTAGCTTTCGACCCAGAGCTCTAGTTATTTGTACACATTTACATTCTGTATTTTCCATTTCTGTTATGCCACTGTTTAGGCATTGTTTTCCATTCCATGTATTTACTTTTCAGATATATTGTAAAAAGAATGTTAATAAATAAAATTGTTCAATTATATCTATTGTCATTGTCTCTTGTACATTTTATTTATATTGCTTAGATACGCTTAGCGTTTTTACTTCAGGGTAAATACATAGCGGCCAGTCGCGTTCCCTTCGCCGTACACTGGGAAGCAGGGCGTGACATAAAAGTTACAAGAAAATCTTTAAAAAGTTCGGCAACCGCCTAATGATCATTTGTTAAGTGGTTTTCTACAGGTGTTTGCTCATTCTATATGTTACTAATCATTCTGCAACTGTCTTATTTCTGTAGCCTGGTATCTAGCTTTATATTCAGATTTTCTTTTGGAAGAACTTTTAATAAACATACATGCATTTTTAATTGTTTGAATATTTAAAGAAGAATATGAATCTTATACAACAAGATTAAGTATATGGCAGATACATCGAATGTGAAAAAAGCGACTATTACAAATTGGTTTGCATAGCCGTATAAGTTCAGCAGCAGCAGAATTGTTGTTACCAGCACCGTCAAAAGAAATAGAAAAAATCTTATTTAAACATTGATATTCTTCTAAAATAGATTTAATTTTAGAAGTTGTGATGTGCATTATGCGGGAACTGAAACTGTCTAAAAGCAATAATTCTTTTTTGAAATACTAATCATAATCTCTCCAATGTAGTAACACAAATCCAGAAAAGATCCCTTCTATCAGTCCAAACATCAGAAGTTAAAAAAATACTAGTATTTAAATAAGCAAAAGTATTAGTTACTAGTTGTTTACCTTCTTTATAGAGCTTAAAACAACGATTTTTAAGCGTACTCCTCGGAACCATTTTGTATCCTGATTGTAATGCCCTTTGAACGTACTACTCAAAAGTCTGGCTTTCTCCGAATCCGAGAACGTGTTCATCTGCCATAACAAATCTTATCATTTTTTCAACATCCAGATCATGATTATATTGAAAAAGACCTTCACCCCGGAGAAATTTATTTGTGATTGTGTGAAGGAGGAACCGTCCATTCTTTCTAGGTGTTTACACAATGCAAAGTACCGGTGCCGGTACCTTCTTTATGTTTATACGGAGTGGCACAATATTTGCATATTACGTATTTAACCCTTCTCTATGTTCAATTGTAAAGTATTCCTAAATATTACTACTTAGTGCACATTTTCTAGCTTTTCTAGATATCTGTGTGGGTTCTTCTTCTTCTACATGCATTTTTAAATCAGGATTAGAAAGTTGAAGGTGATGTGTATTAGGTAAACCCTCCATATATTTTTTTTAACTAATTAAAAAAATTAAATACCAAATATTACCAATACCAATTTAACCACAAGAGCTAATAAAACAAAAGTAAGAATAGCTAAAATGTTGTAGTAGAACAATTGAGCAGAAGAGCAGTAGAGTAGAGTAAGTCGGTCGGAGCGTCAAAAACTCGGAGTCAGAGCTTCAATTTTCGAAAACTTGAAAGTTGAGAGTAGAAACCCGAGAGAAGTTTTTTTCTAATTTGAGAGAGAAATAGATTTGGTGCGAGATGAAATGGGTGTGGGGTTCTATTTATAGAGATTTCCAAATTTTTAGTTGTTGCGAGGCGAGGCGAAATCCAACGAGAATCTGTCCGTTGGATTTGGATTTCGAGACGAGACGAGGCGAATTTTGACCGTTGGATATATGTTTCGAAGCGAGCTGAGACGAGGCAAGACGATTCGTTTGGAATCCCACTGTTGCCGACCTTTGGATTGGAATCTCGAGACGAGGCGAAGCGAGTTGAGGCGAGTCGGTCGTTTGAACTTGTCTAGACGAGTCAACTCGTGAGTCGGCGAGAGGAGGCGAGGGGTGACTTAGGCAAAACGAACTTGAGCGAAGCAATATCGAGATTTTGGGAACCGACTCGCGTCACCGGACTCGGCCAAACGAGACGAGTTGACTCGCCGACTCGCCTAAGTTGACAACGAGGAGAATAAATTCGCCTCGTTGCGAGGCGAGACGAAACGAGTCGGCATTGACTCGTCTCATTTGCCAGGCCTAACGACCATCCATTGTTTTCTAAATAAATACCGCATACTTTATGATTGCGGATAAATACCATGTAACCAAAAAATTCAATAAGTAGATATGAAAACTGACTTTTAAAGCACTGTACCCTTTTACTTAAATTTACAGCACTATGTCCGTTTCTTTAACTTCACCTTATCTTACATAGGGATTGGTTTGAATTTTCACATGACTACCACATGACAACACAAATGGTAGTTGTCTGCCATAAACAAAAACAAAGTATATGGTATTTAACTGGGAAAATAATGAAAGTTCATGGTACTTAGGTGTAACTTGGCGGCAGCAAAATCCGTATGATGTGGGACCGCAGCCAACGGGCGCCGGGACCCAGTACCAGCAGGAGCAGCAGTCCCTTATGTGGGTCAACAAGCCCGCGTCTCTCCAACATAGACACGCGGTCCACGGTCAGCGATTAATTCCTCACTCCTGTCTTCGGCCATGTCCTCCCATTTTCTTTCTTCAAACAAATTATCCCCCCAAATCAAAACCCTAACCCTAATTCTTCCCCAATTTTCTCACTGGAACGAGGAATTAGGGCTTGGATCCGGCCCTAAAGAGAGATTGTAATGCTCTAATCTGCTCGTTGTTCTTCGATTAGAGCTAGGGTTTAGAGATGTCGGTTGCGGAGCTGAGAGAGAGGCACGTGGCTGCTACGGAGACAGTGAATGGTCTGAGGGAGCAGTTAAGGCAAAGGAGGCAGCTTCTCCTTGACACCGATGGTGAATTCGCTACTCCGTAGATTCCCTTTCTCTCTTCATGTTTTTGGGGCTCAGATTTGCCTTTTTTGATGTGAAATTGCAGTGGCTACTTACGCGATGAGCCATGGGAAGACTGCTGTTAACTTCAATTCCACAGATCTGGTATGCTGCAGGATTCTTCAGGGTCATAGTGGGAAGGTGAGTTCTTTGTTATCTTGTAATTTGTTACATTACGCCCACGGTTTTGCTTATCGTTTGCAAAGTTGAAAATTTTGTGACTTCTTTTAGTTTTCAGCTTACTTGATTTTGAAATATTGCTGATTTTGGGTTCTTTCTAAAAGTGAAATGGAGGAGAGGAATTAAAGAGGATGAAAAGGAAATGCGTAACAGTTATGGTAAATTCAGTCCATGGTTTGTTTGGATAACTAGGATCTTGGAACCCCAGAACCAGTATGACTTCCTTCAGGAGTTATCCTTCAGTTTTACGTGTACCTTGGTTTGAAGCTTCTGTTACTTTCTCATATGGCTCTACCTTAATGCTGTGCCTGATCAAAGTCAAACTATCAAAATATTATATAGAAACTCTTAATTGTCATCTACGAGGGTATTTTGTTTTGGAAAAATAATTTAACATGCTATCTCACTGTTTCTAGAGTGCATGAAGGAAGAAATAACTAGGGAGATTATGTACTATGTTGGTACGTTGCAACACTAAGAGGTTTAGCATACTTTTTATATGCCGATTTTTAAAGCATATATACATATCAATGCATGCATCCTCATGAATAAGATGCACTTTCCTTGAAGTTTTCTTTTGGAGAATATCAGAAATTTGATTCGGCCTAGCATGATATTAAGTAAGTCTGACCTTTAGGTAAAGATTTGTTATTTGGAACCATCAATTTTCCTTTTAATGTTTTACAGGAATTTCCTCTTTACCTAGGAAAGAAACCAACTGAGAGGTGCTTGGTCGGTTCAGTAAACATGAGTGTGATTGAGAGCAAAAGGGGAGAGGAAATTCAAGGACACATAAACCTTTTGCTTTGGATTATTATTGGACAAAATTAAGTATGTCTTACAATATTCCGTTCTGTATAACCTATGCTGCATAGCCATTCCATCCTAATGCAGTAATGCTAGAAAGAGATGTAATGATGGAGGTTAGACCGTTAGAAGAAAAAGAGTTAGAGGGTATAGTTTATAAATTATTTTTAACATTGACACCATTTCTCCCATTATGGAGGATGTGAGTTTTTATAGGGAAGCGGGAAAAGGATTTGTAATCGAAATTCTCTTTGGAATATGTTGCTTTTGAGAATTAGTTGTTCTTCATGAGACTGTTATGTGAGCACCAGAAATTCAATCTCTAGGCATGCCTTATACAATACTCGGCACTAATAAGACACCAGAAACACTACATAGCATCAAAATTAAACGATATTGATATCACTATATATATCTAATGTTTGACACATCTACATAGAGGCTTTTATTTAGAATGTCACCAAGTAAATGGTTGCTCAGTTTGATCAAGAGATTTTATGAAACACATGCTTATATACACCTTTACAATACAACTATGAGTTATAGTTGTATACGCATGTTAAGCTTATCAAGGTTACAATTCCAAATTATTCATAAAACATATTTACTTATATGTGATAATTGTGATACATCTGGCTATCATTGCCGATGATGTTACATAATTGGTAATTCAGTTTCATATATAATTTGCCGAATTGAAGTATAATCGTAACTTGATACATGATATGCTAAGGCTTTTGGTTGTTTGGTTTCCACTTTCAAGTCCATACCAAAACATTTTGTTGGGCTTGACTCCTTAGGTATCCCTATGTTGATAAAGAACATGTAAAATAAATATTATTACAATAGAAAAGATTTCTTCTTTTACGTTTGGTGGGACCTACATCAATTCTCTCGTTCATTCTGCACAAATTGATTTAATTGACAATTGACATTTTGTTGACGGTTGTCATCCATGTTCGTTAAGGCCTCTTTCTAGTTCTCATTTCTACTATCTTCCTTCTTCTATCATATTAGTTCGTTGCACATGTCAAGATTATCTCAATCGATTCTCTTATTTTATCCTTTATGAAAGCTACCTCCAACCTGATACAAATATACCCGTTTTATTATCCTCTCTTTCAGTGTATGGTCATCCATCCATATTAACATTTCTTCAACTGCACTCGTTTATGTAGTGTAATATAATATCATTTAAAAAGAAAATAAAGAACATAAAAGTCCTAATAACTGAAACGAGCTAAGGGAATGAACAAGTTGGTACGAAATGGGAATGGTGACAAGAAAGTGATGTGTAAAGGCATGCCACCAACTGAAGCGGAGAGGAGCCTGGCATTTTTTGTTTAGGGAAGTTGGAATTGGTCTTACCCGTGTTCAACTTTTATCACTCCAAAATGAAAGAAAAATCTAGAATTATGCCTTTATCCTTTATTGGGGGTTTATGAAATCAAAATTAGAATGGTTAAATTGACTTACGGCACTAGCTATTAAGTTTAATGATCTTAATATGGTTGACTATGAAACATTATTTATAAATTAACAATATATATGTTACATGTAGAATGCTAATACCATATGTATTGCTTGATTCATTTAGACAATCAATAATATTATTGGATGAGGCTAACCCGAGTCGAGGTGGTAGTTGCAAGTTTGGCTAAATTATTAGAACACGACCCATATAAGCAATATTCAATAAACATGGTACAATTTCCAAATTGACCTAATGAGTTATGTTTACTTAAAATTGTGCTTCATCGATCATGTGTAAGCACATGTGATTATGCATATTGATAGGTGATTTGTGCTTCCAAAAATATGAATGCTTAATTGTTAGAGACATGCCATCTTTTTTCCAAGTCTATCGTAAAATCGTGAACAAGTTTGAGATTTTTGGATAGAGCAATAGGTTATGATAGATTTAAACGAGGAACCCGATTTTAATTTTTTTTAATTTGAGTTGGTATCTCACAAGCCAATGAGTACAACCTGGGAGTTTGTGACACATTCCAGTGATATGATGCTTGGTACACAATATTATTGAAATTTTGCTGAAATCTGGCGTTGGATATGCTCTCAAACAAGTTTTTAACTTTTCATTGTAGTGGTTTGTAATAGAAGCAAGTATTACCGGTAATTTATCTAGGACGGATATTAGATATACAAAAGAATGCAAAAAATCTAGTTGAATCCAATATTTGCCACAACCTCAAAATTATGGATTAGAAAAAGACATTCCATTAGAATCGTTAGGTTAAGACTATAAAACTAGTAGTATAGAAGTAACTAATATCTATTTCTAGTTAAATATCTATTAGATTTTTAAAATAAAATATATTTCCCTATTGATATTGAACTTTAAATGGTATCTCCATATTGTCAATAATAAGATTTAAAACTCAATCTATCTTAATCTAGATCGGTGGGATCGGAGCGGGTTTGGAAGGCAGGGATACGAGATGCAACTAAAAACTCGAGATCGGCCTTTATAGGTCATAACTTGGCAAGATTTCTACGGAATCAGCTTGACTCGGTCCAAGTCAGACCGAATCATCCAGTCAAGCTGATTTCGATCAAGATTAGTGGGGTGCGAGGCTATTGAGATTTACTTTAAAGATTGCTACATTGAAATTACCAAAATATGTTCTCTTATACAAAATATGAAATATCTTATGTTTATTAATAACAAAAATAAAATAAAAGGCCAAAAACCATAAACTCTTACAAAATATAGGATAAAACTCAAACAAAACTAAATATCATAGGATAATAGAATAACATTATCGAAAAAATTTATTAAAAAATATTTCTAATTTCTTTTACGATTTATATAAATATTTACATTTATAAATATTCCTTTAATCAATCAATAAAAAATGATCCAGTTTCTCCAATCCGACACAGCCGATACCTATCCTAAAAATGACCATCAGATTTCGATTTTATCTTGCTTAATCATAAAATATATTCTCCATATTATTAAAATACAAAAGAGAAGAATATATAACATACAAGACTTGGCCATCAAATAATAAATTTAGGCATACAGAAAGAATCATAACGAATCTAGTAATATCCTAAAATAACTCATATAAAATATCATTAAATATCCCAACACCCTCTCTCAGACTCACGGGAAATTGAACGCTGTGAGTTTGGATTACAATAAGAAACAGAAAAAAACAATTGCCGTAAAAATTTTGCCGCATAAAGATTTGATGACGGCGTGGCTGTATAATGATGGTAGAAGGGAGCTGTGAAAGATCTGTTTGACGTTTCGGAAAGATGACGGCATAGTCGTGCGATTGCAACAGGAAGCCGTGGATTAAGATCTCTCGGACATACGTCGAGAACGGTATGGTCATGTGATGACGACAAGGTAGAGCTATAGAGCCGTTAAAGGAGATCTTTTTGACATCGAAATTAACGACAGCTGGAGTGCAGAGCAACATCAAGACACGGACAAGGAAGTGAGGTGTAAGAAAATCATCATAGATGCAGAGATAACAGAAGATCTAGGGTTTTTTCTTCTTTTGGGTGGAGGAAGATGAAGTAAGAAAATTGAAACCCTAGCCATAGGAAAACCTAACTCTGATACCATGTTAAGAAATATAAGTATTAGAGAAAACGGAAAATAAAGAAGAGACTACGTTGTGGAAAATAGAAGAGAAACAATGGTTTATTGATAAAAGAGAAAAGTATAATGATATCCATCTTAGAAGAGAACAACTCTCTAGTTATCTATTTATAATAAACTCTTAGGATTTAATACTTGAGCACCAAGTAACCCTAACTTGACTCCTAAGTAAATCATAATTTAATCAAATCTAAATCTTATCAATCTCTCAAACATATCAAATCATATCTCTCACAAATATGTATCTTATTCTTGACACCCCCTCTCAAGCTGAAAGACACATATGATGTGCTCTCAGCTTGTTACAAAGCTAATTTCTCACTTTAAAAATAAAACTTGCAAGTTCAACGAATCTTCTTGTGTCTTCTGCGTTGTCTTGAAAATTTGACTTTCATGCTGTCTTGAAATCTTTCTTCAGTAATTTATCTTGGAAATTTGCAACTTGATTTGAGCTGAAATAATCTTCTATGAAGAGATTTGAATAAAAACTTGTGTTTCCATGAACTGCCGTTAATAGTTTCTTCAAACACTTTCATAAATGTGTCATATCGCACACTTTCGTTAACTGTCGTTAATAACTTCTTCGAACAACTAGTTTAATGACTTAGAGGTCACCACCGCAAGTTTAATGAGTTTGAGGTCGAACGACAAGTTTAATGACTTTGTGGTCAATATCGCAAGTTTAACGACTTTTTGATCAATCAACAAGTTTAACGAATTTGTGGTCAATATCGCAAGTTTAACGACTTTGTGGTCAATATTTCAAGGAGCTTCAACTAACAAATTCTTCAAACAACTTCAATATCTTCAAACAAATATCTTCAATCTCAACTTCGATCTAGCAAACTTCAACAACTTCAAATCCCAACTCATCTTCAACTTTAATATCAATGGGTATTTTACCCATATACTCTCTCTCCTCTGCACGCGAATCTTTGAAAGAAGATCCACGTGGAGAAAAAGGGTCTTATTATCAAAACGAACAATCATCATGAATTTTTAACTTCAACAATTTCAAATTTTTATCTTCACCAACGAATTTTTTTCTTCAACTTCACCATTTTTTTCAACATCAATAAATTTTTTCAACTCCACCAATTTTTCAACTTCACCGATAGTATAATGTTTCTACTGGTGAGTTTTGATATATCGAACCATAAGAGGATGGAGACGCATGAAGAGAGGAGGCTCCCAAGTAAAGGAACTCCCTTCGCTTGGCCACGACGGTCGCCACCGAGAAACACCCAAAAGCTATAGCAGTTTCCACAAATGCGGATATTAGTATGCTTGGATCAATATCAATAGCAAGCTTGATCAATGGACCCACCGAGACCCCATTCATTAGGGCAGTACCCATCAATATACCAAACCGCTTCCTCTCATGAAGAGTACTGAGTAACCACGATGCCCCAAGACATCCAAGAAATGTCAAAGTACCACCAATGTTTATTAAGATGTGCAGTCAAGCATCTACAACAGATGCTCTAAGGGCACAACATAATGTCAAGTAAACCAATTTAAGGTGATTCTGAACCGTTGGCGAGATCCGGCGGGAATTCTTCGGTGATTCGTATCTCCACGAGCTTCGAGACATCGATTGCCCTAAAAAACGAGCCCATTCTTGAAAAAAGATCAAATTTGGGGAAATCTCGCGAAAACTTAAGAACCAAAGCAAAGGAGAAATTTCTTCTTTTTTCCGTGACCTTTTGTTTGTTGTCTTGGATCTCTTCTTCTTCTCTTTGATCGACTTCTTCGATCTCTTGTTCGTCGACGGCAAACGGCGGTGGCGACAGCGACAGCGGTGGTGATTGATCCTTGGATTCTCGATCGAGATGTTGGCCGAGGACATACGAGGACAAACTTCAACAAGTGCAGATCTACATCTGCGGTTTAAAGAGGACGATCTGGAGGCAGGCGATGAGGCGTGGGGGATGCGGCGGTAAGAGAGAGAAGCGGCTAGGATTTTTTAAAAGGAAACAAGCGAGGGGAAGTGGCAGGTAGCTGGTGGCAGCGCGGCGAGGTTAGGTTTTGGGTTATGCTCTGATACCATGTTATCTTGCTTAATCATAAAATATATCCTCCATATTATTAAAATATAAAAGAGAAGAATATATAACATTCAAGACTTGGCCATCGGATAATAAATTTGGGCATACATAAAGGATCATAACGAATCTAGTAATATCCTAAAATAACTCATATAAAATATCACTAAATATCCTAATAGATCTAATCCCTAGTTTTTGAACCTTGGTCAATAGCATATCACAAGATATTTATATGTTGATGGAAGTTGTCATGCTTGATGAAGTCCTTCAAATTATTCTTTTTGTCCAAGTTTCAAAAAGCAATTATCTGTCTAGATTGACTTTTCGGTGAATGATATAGTCATGAAATTCTTCAATTTAAAAGAAATGCAAGTGGTGCCTACACATTTTATGGTTTGTTTATAGGTTTTCATTATCTTCAACTGGATAGTACTATATGGTCTTAGTTGACTATATTAAATTTAGAGCACAAGTGATGTTCTAATGTAGCTAAGATTCTTGTGAAATTGAGCTTTCATTACAGTAGATTAGACATGAATTTTATTGAGTCTAATATATACCACGTAGAATTACGGCGCAACTCTTTTCTTTTGAAGGTTATACATGCTTCTTTCTGAGAAAATATGCAAACCTAGTCAAAAGGTGCGAATTCTTTTTTTAAAATTAATTAGACTTTAGGAACCTCTTATGCATGTATTTGACTAAGGCGGCCTTCGGTATCTCATTTGTTAACATCTGTAACCCCTAGCTGGAACCTCAGCACTTCCTCCAACTCAGCTCTGTACTTAATTTCATCTTGTGATACTTAACCTAGTCTTCTAGATTTCAGGAATTTAACCTCTAATTGAGTAACAAGTGCGTAATTTCAAAGTCATAACGACTTTTCAAACCCGGCACTCTCCACTTATTCGACCTAAGCTGAAGTAGTGTGCTACATATTTGTATATGTGTCCTTGCATTGTTATGGTCTACTAGTTTGGACAGTTTTGTATTTCTGTACTTGCTGCTCATCTTCCCCTGTTTCATTGTTGTGTCTATGCACATCTTTGTCCCTGGTTTCGTAGGTTTTGTATGCCACAATCTAATGCCATGTCATATCTGTATTTTTTCCTTGTATAGAGAGCATGTGCAGAATTCATACCATATTTTTATTTCATTCAAATGCTTTATTTTAGCATATCTACTCTTGTAAATGAATTTGTATGAGGCTTTTGGTATAGAGATTAATTAGTAGTAGGAGATTAAGAGTCCTAAGACGTCGTCTTGAATCTTACTCACATCATACCATGGAATCTTTCAGGTGTATTCACTAGACTGGACTCCTGAAAGGAATCGGATAGTGAGTGCTTCTCAGGATGGGAGGCTAATAGTATGGAATGCTTTAACTAGCCAGAAAATACATGTGATAAAGCTTCCATGTGCATGGGTCATGACTTGTGCTTTTTCTCCTAATGGTCAATCCGTTGCTTGTGGTGGCCTTGATAGTGCATGCTCTATTTTCGATCTTAATTCTCAAGCCGACAGAGATGGCAATATACCAACATCAAGAGTACTGACCGGGCACAAAGGCTATGTATCTTCATGTCAATATGTCCCAGATCAAGATAATCGCCTTATCACCAGCTCGGGTGATCAGACATGTGGTTTGTGGGATGTTACCACGGGCCAGAGGATCTCAGTTTTTGGAGGCGAGTTACCATCAGGACACACCGCTGACGTGCTAAGGTACTCACAGATCTTTGTTGTGTTTTTCATCAACTAATGCTTATCTACAATATATATAACTTTTGGATGAGGACCTTTGTTTTTCGTATGTTTTGTTAGGAAGTTGTTTTGCAGAATTATTTTGATAGTTATCTTTATATCCTATTTAAAACCATCATGTTATTCAACTCACTTGATACTTAAGTTCCATGGTCTAATGGGTGGTCTTCAACTGACATCTGTATTGTGGGATAGAATCTTAAAGATGATGAAGTACATATGCCTACTTTTTTCTCATCATCTATGACCGACCTGCAGTCGTTGGTTTTAGTATTTTTTGAGCATGTATCTAGTTTGTTGCATGACCACTGTTTTTAAGCTTTGCGATATGGTTTATCTTTGCATGGCTTTTGTGCTTTTTTTTTTGGGTACGATTTTATGTTTTATAGTCATTCGCTTCAATATGCATATTATATGAAACCGTCCACAGCATGGATATGATCATGGGCACATTTACTCAACACTTAAAGCAGATTTAACTGTCGGTATGCTTGTATATGAGATTATTTATTTTTCTTTCATCATGCCAAAAACCTTTGATAGCATTTATTCTTTTTGGCACACGCTTTACTGCAAGTACTATATGTCACATGATAAGAAATTCTCAAGTACAGAGAATAACTAGCCGAAAGATCAAGCAGATGCATAATATATTATCCGACTCCCCAGAAACCTTATTTAGGCCTGACCATCTAAATACTTCCATTTAGTTACTTTATCCATTTCACTTTAATGCGGGGGACTGTTCTACAGCCAAGCTCCTCATCCAAAACTAAAGCGAGTTAAATCATATGGATTTGCACACATATGGAAATCCTTTAATGTACTCCGAAAACAAGCTTAAAGGTGTTCCCGCCTATCAGATAACTGTGGGCCATCCCAATGCATGTTCCACACTGTTTATCTTGACAGAACACGTCATGGATGAAAGCTAATTTGAAATAAAAACTTTATAAAATTGTACGCCTATGGGTTGAATGGTTTTTCCGTGACAGAACATTAGGGCCATTAAGTTGATGGATTAAGAGGTTCAAAATACATCATTCTCTACCATATTTATTTTATTATGTGTGTGAATACCCCGATATCATAGTGGTGAACTTCTATCTTTTAAGTAATATGATGGGGTTAAAAGTCCTGCTTGCGTCGCCAAAATGTATTATGATCTGAAGACAGTGATGACAGATAAATATGAGTATTTTTTAAAGCCATTTATTGTTTTTTTTGTCAGTGTCTCGATCAACAACTCAAATTCGAACATGTTTGTCTCTGGTTCCTGTGATGCAACTGCACGGCTTTGGGATGTACGAATAGCAAGTCGAGCTGTTCGAACATATCATGGTCATGAGGGGGATGTCAATACTGTCAGGTTCTTTCCTGATGGGCAGAGATTTGGGACTGGCTCTGATGATGGTACATGCAGGCTATTTGACATGAGGACAGGGCATCAGCTTCAAGTTTACAGTCAGCAGCAGCATAGGAATGCTGATAATGAAGCCCCCCCAGTCACTTCTATTGCTTTCTCTATATCAGGCAGACTCCTCTTTGCTGGATATTCCAATGGCGACTGCTATGTGTGGGATACATTAATGGCTGAGGTATGTACTACTTTGTTTCTGCTTCAAAAAGCTATATGCAGCCAACATAATCGTAGGCATGAATATTATATGTTGTGATTTCTCTTTTGAAATAATTTGAACACCAAAAGCAAGTCATGAGTGCTTGTTTATGTTTCAAGTAATTTTTTTCCCTGCTGATTTATGGAAAAATAAAAAGAGAATGGAAGGCTACGCGTGTACTATTTCATATGTTTGAATGAGATGAGCTAAGAGGCCGTAACAAAATGGTATAGTTGACTTGAGAGTAGAATACAAATAAGTCAATGCCTTCTCACTCTTAATTATCCTGCCTCTAGTTCTTCTAATTAACTGAACCCCCTCACAGATATCAATGAAGATATGCCACTTTCCTAGACCGTTTTGCTTCATTGCTGCAAGTTAAGCTTAGGTGATTTGTGTTGTTAAGTAGGAATGACTGCTGTATAGTGGTAGAGTCTGCAGGTAGAACACTGGCCACCTCGTTTGTCAATATGTTACAGCGACAGCTCTTTGTCTTGGGACTTCCAAACAAGGGTTCATACTGTTTTGTCTCAAGGCATCTACTCGAATACATGATTCTGTTGATCACTCAGCAAGTGAAATTTTGAAGTAAATAGAAAGTACCCAACTGTAAATCTGCATTTTTTGTGATACTGAAATTGACAAGACAGCGAACCATAATTTGAAATGCTGTTCTTCAATAGGAAATATGTTGTGATGCTTGTAATTTACTTTTTGCACTGAGATCAATGTTGGTGTTGGTTCTTGCAGGCTAGATAGTGTTGCTTAAAAAAATCACAAAGGCTCTTGTTACATGAGTCGTACATTACAGATATTTATTATATCTAACCACCTAGAATGGACCCTCTATGTGCACTGGTCTGCACAGATGTTTTCATTTTTCTGATAGTCTTATCATGTTCTGCACAGTTGCTAGTATGCACATTATTTTCCTTAAACTGATTCCTTTTTCTCCTGTCGTCTCAGGTTGTTTTGAACTTGGGATCCCTTCAAAACTCACATGAAGGCAGAATAAGTTGCCTAGGTCTTTCGGCGGACGGTAGTGCCCTGTGCACAGGAAGTTGGGATAAGAACCTCAAGGTTAGTTTTTCAATTAAGCAAATCACATACGTTTCACTCGTTCATGTAACTATTAGGACAGTTTTAAAATATTTCTAGCAAAGATAGATTCTTGCAAGCATTTCAGGTGCAGTATCTTACTCTTTAGGAGACGCCTTATCTTGTTCCTTAGGAACTGTAAAACAATGGTAACATACTTCTTTTCTCAAACTTTTGGGGTTCGCTGCTCTTTTATCAATTATTTGGAGGAGGGTATGTTACGAGTCTAGTTTCAGTGTTTCTACATCTATCATAATGTGCCCAATAATGTTAAGGTGTTGATTCAACATATCTTGGGTTGGAGTTTCTTCAGGCTAATGTCCTCTAACAACAATGGATCGAGTTTGCACTGAAGATCATATGCGTCCGGTGCATATATATATATATATATATATATATATATATATATATATATATATATATAATGGAGGAAAGGTGCCATAGGAGGGAATTTCCTCCTATGGCATCGAGAAAATACACTCCATGATTTTTTTCGACGACCGGCATCCATCACTTCCATCTTTATCATCTAAGATGTGGATACACCAAATTTCATATGATTCCATTGCTTTTTCATCATTGATTTAATGGGTGCAAAATAAAACTTATTACATTGCTAATTCAACAGTGAAAAAGTGGTGAAATCACATAAAATTTGGTGTATCCACATCGTCGAAAAAATTGTGAAGGGTATAAAATTTTGACACCGCCTAATGAAAAGCCACTAGGGCCTCTCTCTCTCTCTCTATATATATATATATATATATATATATATATATATATATGAGAATAATGTAGAAAGGAGGCTTTTCGTTAGGCGGCGTCAAAAAAGTATACCCTCCACCATTTTATTCGACAATCGGTACACATTGTCATCATCTTTATCATGTAAGATGGGGATACACCAAATTGCATGTGACTCCATCTTTTCACCGTTGAATTAGCAATGTAAAAAGTTCTATTGTCGGTAAACCGTTAATTTTGCATCCACTAATCAACGGTGAAAAAGTGATGGAATCATATGAAATTTGGTGTATCCACATCTTACATGATAAAGATAATGATGATGGATGCCGATCGTCGAAAAAATCGTGGAGGGTGGGAAATTCCCTCGTATGGCACCCTTCCTCCATTAAATATATAATGGAGGAAGGGCGCCATAGGAGGGAATTTCCCACCCTCCACGATTTTTTTCGACGATCGGAATCCATCATCATTATCTTTATCATGTAAATGTGGATACACCAAATTTCATGTGATTCCATCACTTTTTCACCGTTGATTAATGGGTGCAAAATTAGCGGTTTACCGACAATAGAATTTTTTACATTGCTAATTCAACGGTGAAAAGGTGGTGGAGTCACATGCAATTTGGTGTATCCCCATCTTACATGATAAAGATGATGATTGGTGCCGATTGCCAAAAAAAATCATGGTGATGCCGCCTAACGAAAAAGCCTTCTAGGGCCTCTTTTCTTCATTATTCTCATATATATATATATATATACAGATTATTTTTTAAGTTGTTTCTTCAAACAACTTGTTTTCACACAATTCCCTTCTCTACAACTATAAATAAAGAAATCGAAAATTATTAATGATGAAGTAATTTCCTTCGATGGCTGATAGTAATGTTGCCTTCGAAAGCTCCTTTATTCGTTCCTGCTGTATTCGAACCACGTTTCCAGTGTTTATCGAAGCGAGATAGCTTTGATCCCCATACGATTAGATCAAACAGTTTCACTAAGCAAGTCGAAATTCTCACAATCATACCACAACCGACTGTTATCATTAAGATAGGGCTTGGTGTTGAAAGAACAAAAATGGTGATTGATCTCTACAATTATATGTAAATCTAAAGGTGTAGTTAATTAATACATCAAACTATTTATCATGGACAAAAAATCATGAAATAAAAAACTATACCAATCTTCTTTCATTCACGCTATACACAATCTCTTTCTCTCTCCGCATCTCTTTTATGCATTTAGCAATCAAAGTTACTAAAGTTTGTTCTAACACCTAAATATGTAAATCATATTCATGTGCATCTCTCATGCAAAAAATAAATAAATAAATAGGTTTTTTTAATATGAATAGAATAATTAACACAATAAAAACACCTCATTTCTCAGCATCACGGTTTGTGACATTGCCCAATGCCGTGTTTCCGTTCAGGGTGAGATTTTTCATTCTATACTGCAAAGAACAAATATGTTGAATCAATTTTTTTGAAATTGAATCAAATTAAAAGAAAATAGAATCAAGGATCGATCTAATACTTATTTAAAATTATCAATGGACAAAATAAGTATATTAGATTAAAGAGTAAGTGCATGATAATAGAAGTATAGCGAATCTGAATTGGCACAAATGTTATATATATATATATATATATATATATATATAGCTCATGCTTATTATTTATATACAAAAAGAAATTGAAAAAAAATCTCTGATCGGTTTAAGAAATCAAAATAGAAAGCTGGCACATTCATACATACAAACGTTTAATTTAATATTTGCATCACTTTTATGTTCTGTTGAAATTAATTAATATAATTCCTGGGATTTCAACTCCATGTGATATAATAAAAAAATTCTATAAGAATCAAGAATAGGAATTAAATGGCAAATATGCATACAAATCAAGAAGCAACATGCACATCCATACAATAACAATGTATCAAAATATAAATTTTTATTAAAAATAACTAAAATCAATAAGATCCATGAATGATGCGTTCATATTTATGATCGAGTACATATCCCAAAAACTAAGGTTTGAGAACTCGGTTTCGGATTCGGTCTCAATTTTTTATTAGTTTCGCCGGATTTCGGTTAGTTTCGCCTATCTTGGTTCAGGCTTTCGGTTTCGGTTTATATATGTAGATATATTAAATTTATGGTTGTATATCATAAGACAATGATCTTAGTGTTAAAAAATCCAGCCAAGATAAGACCTAATGCAAAATACATTAAAAATCATACTTAGATAAGTTTTAATATGGGGTTTGGGTCGACTTTTGTGGCCTTCTTAGAATGAAAATAACATGACCAGCTATACTACAAATGAAAGCTATGGTCTCAATTTTAGTTCTGCACTTGATGCACAAAAACTAATTAGACAGTCTTGTAAGCTTAAAAAACAGGTCTGATCAGTTTTTCAATCCCATATCTCACATCTACCCTTCTATCTCTGTCAGCTCGATGAGTTTTTTTTCCTATAGCTTTCTCAATAGTCAAGATCAACCGTTTTTAGCGAGCAAGAAGCGACTACTCATCATGAAAACATCTCAGATCTAATGATGAAGGGCTATAGTGATCACGATGATAGCAAAAAACGGCAAAAAAGTTATTTAAGGTTTCAGCCGAAACCTGATTGTATGGTTGGTTTTGTATCGGTCTTCACCGAAACCTATATGAAATGATCACGAATTGGTGGTTTCGGACGATACCACGAACCTTGTGAAAAACACCAAAATATTTAGAAAAATAATACTAAAAACATCAAAAAAGGAAGAAAAGAACAATGGTAACAAAATCGAGCAACACAAAAAGACAGAAGCAAGAGCTCAGATCAACGGATCTGAGCTCAACTCAAAAAAGCAGAAGAAAAAAGGGAGGAAACGAGAAAAAAGATGTTTTTATTATCGTAGGGATAGCTCAAAGCTCGATGGAGCCGAGCAAGATGAAGATAAAAACAAAGCCAAGAAAACTATAGGCTGAGATAATTAAGTAGAATCGAAGGATTTTAACCAGAAGCTCACTGGCAGTTAGAGCACGCTAGGGTTTTGAGAGAGAGAGAGTGGCGGGGCTTTATATGGAGCCGGATGTTTCTAGATAATTGAATACGATTAATTTTGCTCCTCCCTTTTATTTAACTTATAATAATGCATTTTAAGAGTTTGCTATGGACACCTGGCGGAATTTTGTTGCAACGGACGTTGAGAAGAAAATTAAATAGTCTTTATTTTGCCTCTCGTTTTAATTTATATGCAATAATTAAGGATGGTTAAATTTGGTGCTTTCCTGGTTGAGATACGTTGCAATTTGTTTTAAGACGCACAGAACAAAAGTTGTCTCTTGATTCCGGACTAACCAATCGAATTCCGAGAAATAAATAAATTAATGAATAATAATACAGGAAGAGACAAAAATCAAATGTAGTTACTATTATATTAGCAGCTTGTAAGACAAGTAGGCTTATTTCATTAAAATCTCACAGTTAAGGGTGATATCCAAAAAAAAAACTACATTGTAGCCATTGTTCGAAATCCCGCTGAACGTCAATTATGTTATCTCAGTGTCCTCTATCGTTAAATCTCGCAATGGTTGACTTAATTACCCCTCATCTTTCCTAAATTACAATATATTAGATTCCCTTCTAAAAAGAAGAAGACCCAAGCTAACTTAGGTTACAGTTAAGGAGGAAGATCAAGACAGTGATATAGCAGATCGAGACAGTGGCATGGCAGAATGGGCAGGCACAGTCGAGTCATCATTTGGGTTTTTTTAAGGAGGTATTACCCAAGCAAATTCAATTTATCTTCCATTCCATAATCAACAAATTCATGGCTATGAAATTAGTGAACTAAGACTCTTGGAGGTACAATTTAGTGATTGCTGTGAATAAAAATTTATTGATGGCGGTATAAAAATACTTTCATTTCATCATCAACAAATCCATGTTCAATTTTCAACTGGTATAAAAATACCCCCAACATTTTTCACTGCTTAAGATCAAGGGAATTCTAGAAAACTCACTCAATCTGGGAGAGCAACTTGTAATATTGAATTATAAAAAAGAAATTAGAACAAAAATTTATTGTATAGATCAATATTTTTCAATGATAAAATCGGATGCGTTGTGCTTAACCTTATTTTATACTTATTAAATCCATCATTCCAATTTTCATAATTAAAGCACTAACTAACTGAAGGAAAAAGAACGTGGTTAAACAGATGAAAACTTTTTATTAATCTTGTAACAATAAAAATAAAGAAAGAAAATAAATTTATAAAATGACCAAGGAAAAATTTAGAGTATACGATGTCGATTTTTGTCATCATTGTGATACCAACCTTTTTGAATCGGGGGTATGTTTTTTATAGCGAGCTTCGGATGAGAAACAATAGAAGTAAATATTTGAGGAATTCTATGAAGGATGCGTTTGAATTGCTTTGAAAATGTAGCAAGCCTTGCATAGTTGCATAGCACTGATTTAGAGGGTAAACTGGTAGTATAAAATATTATATTTACATAATATTGGTGGATCAAGTTTCTAAGAGTTTCTGATTCATAATTAGTTGCTGTCCATAAGAATTTTCCTATTTATTTATTCTCATTTATTATGTATTTATGGACGGCATTCTGCTGAAAGCCTTTTCATACGGCTCAAAACTCACACGAGGGGAACTTTAAGTGTTATTTTAGCAATAAGCCTTTCATCTCTCGGATGCTAAAGTCCTAATCCTTGAATTTAGTACTTAACGTTTAAGTTGAGGATTACATCAAAAGAAAAAAAAAACGTTTAAGTAGAGGTATTGAAGGGATCAAGCACCTTGTTCACGTACAAATGAGTTAATGACCAACTTCTTCATCTCATCAAGCACCTTGTTCGCGTACAAATCGGTTTATTTGCTATGTATTATGCTATGCTTCTAATGAATCCTCCAACCAAGTTCTACCGTCAGAATTTAAAGCCGGAAAAAGGGGTGTGTACATATATCTTCAATCTCCACCAACACCCACACAAAAAAGAAAAAAGAATCACTATCTTGTTAAAAAAATGACGAACTTCTTCATCCCAGTCTTGACAAGTGACAATGACATGGGAAGCTTCTTCATCCCCATCAAATCACCAATAATATAAACCTTAGTACCGTCATTTCATCAAGCATGATGAAATCTTATGCATCTTCATGATGATAAACTAAACCTTTATGATGGGCATTTCAGTTATCATAAGTAAATAGAAGACTGCAATAATTATCAGGCATGTTTAATATAAACCTTGGTATTTCATCATGCCACACAAAATCTTAAGCATCAGGCTGATGTGTTATAAGCCAGTAACTCTTGTGATTGACAATTTTTCGACTATCAAAAGTAAATAAAGGAAGTATAATATTCACAGCATACTGCTTTACATAACCCTTAACTTCATTTCTTCATGCCTCATGGAATTTTATACGTCAGCAAGAAAAATCAGCCAGCTGCTTTTGTATTTGATATTTTTTCCATAGCAAAGTTAATAATTTGTATTTCCTTTTGCTATTTTGGCAGATTTGGGCCTTCGGAGGACACAGGAAGGTGATCTAAAATTTCATGTTCCTTGTGAAGGGGCAAATGTGTGCGCTGCTGCTCATATTGTAAATTTGCAGTATGTTTTATTTTTGGAATATGTAAACCTTTTCATATGAACTTTTCTAATAGGGCATGTTATGGCACTGTTATTTGTAACACTTTTAAGTGTATATCTTGGAGAAGAGAGGGAGAGATTATTTAGTGCCCATTTGAAGAAAAATAATAATATTGACCTGTTGAGAAAGTTATTACAAATATGGCTTATTCTCTCAATAAAATCCAGAGATATAGCTTTCACAACTAATATATATAGACATTAGTTACAAGTGAGAATTAAATATTAGGTTTCAACATAGTGGGATACTTGGGGTAAGCTAGCCTGCGAACTGCGGAGTTTGAGCGATATTATATAGATCTATTGGCAAGTAATTAGGAATTTAAAAGGAAATATAGAGGAAATAAGAAGATTAAGCAGGGCAAGGTTTAGGAATCCATTTTTGATGTTGTCAAAGAAAAAATAGCTGCTATGCTCTTTTTTATATTTTACTTTTGTAGGGAGATATATACACCGACAAAAATATGAGTTTGAATAAATAGTTAAAAGCTATTAAAGCTCTTAGGTATTTACCACAAAAGGCATTGAAGAATAGATCCCTGTAAGGCAATTCAATTCTATTCTTTTGTCAAAAGTAGGTTATTTTTCTTTTTTATCCATGTGTCTCATCCTTGCCTTTGTTACCATAGGTGAGTCTCGCAATAGGTCCCTGCTTCAGTCCTCTTTTTCCACAGCCACATGTGGCCATGAAGGCCACATAGCAAACTAGAACTCTCAAGCAACACCTACTGTATAATTGCCTTGCTGTTGCTGCAAAATAGCTTAAACGGTCTATAATAAATAATAAATCTCAACTATCAATCAATCACACGAGGACATTCACTCCATATGAATGAAATTTCGGGTACAAGAAATGAAAATTCAAAAATACAAAATAGTAGCTTGAAAGATTCTTTTTCTCCAACACAATTTTACGAACCTTGCTGATAGCCAAAGTCCAATGGAAAAAAGTACTAGATTCCTTTTTTTCCCATTGGACTACGCCAATCCAAAAATTTATTATTTTGGTAAAATTTTTATGAACAATTCCAATGGAAAAGTACTCAAAAATATCTCTCATCTGTTGGATTCTAAAAATTAACAAAGACCCAGTCTTTCTAATTCAAAACTTTCTATTCCTCTTGAAATGTCACGTCAATCTATTTTTTCTCTCTCCCTCTCGGTTTAATGTTATCCTTATCCCAACCATCCAAACATGCGTTATGTTGCCAAAATGTATTGGAATTTTGCTTTTGGAATGCACATACATTCTAAAACGTTTTGATCCTAAAGCCATTCCTATGGACTTTAACCCTAACTATCCAAACACGACCTAAGATTAATTGATATCTTACCCTTATATTATCCAAAGTTTTTACTTGTCACTTATTATACGAGGGGCTTTTAGGTCTGTCGTCTAAGTAATTTTTCTTACATCATAATTTTACAGTTGTGATGCTAATGAGGATATCATACATTGCATTTCAAAATTCGAATTTAATTGAAAACAAAAGAATTCGCACACAATATGCCCGCTATCCTTGCTCCAGTAACACCATGTCGTGATTCGTGAATATGCATTGGAATGTCACATACAATCAGTTCCTAAATAGATTACTTCTTACACAAAATGTGCCACTATATTAGGAAAAGACGAACGACATGGAAGGTATATCAACACGAGTTGATATTGTCGTGTATTATTGGTAAGTGAGACGATCGAGTGTATAACATATTTCTCAATGCCTTTTTTTCCCCTTTATATATCTCTAAACTATTTCAATTTGTTTTCAAAGTCAAGACCCTTGAAAGACTCTTTCCCTATACCCCAAAAGAAAAAGCGAAAATGCAAACTCTTGGAGCCGGAATATTTCGCGCAAACAATTTCCCACGCGTTCTTTCTTCAAATACGCCCCTTTCTCCTCCTTTTTCGATCACGATCCCACAGAAAATCTCTCCTCGATCTCTCTTCTCTCAAATCAGAATGGCAGCGCCATCATCAGAAATCAGCAGCAGCAGCAGCCCAAGTGCCCAAGAACCCTCTCTCAAGCTCCAAAAGCTCAACAATGGCATCGCCATCCATCAAAACCCACCTCTTGTCAAGATCAAGAAGCTCTCCCAAAACGCCATCTTGCCTTCCCGCGCCTCTCCTCTCTCTGCTGGCTATGATCTTTCTAGGTATTTCCCCCCTTTTCTTCTGAAAAATGAATTTTTTTTCAATCCATTTCTTAAAAAAAACAATTTTTTTAATCAATTTTAGCGCCATGGAAACCAAAGTCCCTGCCCGAGGCAAGGCCCTTTTGGCTACCGATCTCAGCATCTCAATACCAGAAGGCACTTACGCCCACATCTGAGCTTTTCCTTTTACGTCTATCAGCTGTTTGATCAATTGCTTCTTAGATATATTATAAAGGATTGAATGCCAGCTTTATTGAATTATAGCACAGAGGTCGGGGTTGGCGTGGAAGCACTCGATTGACATTGGGGCAGGCTTGATCGACGCTGACTACCGTGGGCCCGTCGGCATTGTTCTGTTCAACTATTCGGATGTTGATTTCGAGGTGAAGGTTGGCGATCGGATCGCGCAGATGATAATTAAGAAGATCATGACTCCTGATGTTGTTGAGGTGGATGATTTGGCTTCAACTATTAGGGGTGAGGGAGGGTTTGGGTCGTATGGGGTGTGATTATAGAATTTGGGTGCAGGAGATGAGTTTATCATTTGAATCTGTTTTGGCCTTTTGAATATTGTTTGCTGTGGTTTTTCTTTTAAAGTTTTAATTTTGATCCTCGTGTTTTTAAATAAGCTTCTTTGTCTTATATAATTTTATTCTACATAGAGACGGCTCATGCGGGATCCAGGGGTGTCTCCATTAATAAAAAATTTGGCGAAGGTTTCATTTAATCCAATCTTTCATTTATAAAAATGTGCGGTGAGATGGATTATGAGATGACCATTTATATGGTTAGATTAGAGTAGTGAATTTACCAGCTTTCTGCAGCGTGGAAAGAAGTTTCAAATTGGGTTGGGATCTTATGAACATAGACTGTTTCCAGTCTTTCTTCTTTACTGTTCGCCGCACCATTGATATTCAAGCCTATTAATTATCAGCCTGGCGGCTTTCTTTTGGCCGGAAAGGAATTCAATGATAAGGGTAAAATGCAGTAATGAATTTACCAACTTGTAATGTAAAGCTTTGTAAATATAGGGTTAGCTAAAGTTAAAGGAAGCATAACCTCAGGAATGCTTTGGAGCTATCGAACAGCTTTGGAGGTCTACATTCAGGTTGAGCCATCAGAATGCAAATTTTAGCTTCAACTCTCGTGCACGAGGAAGATCAACATCTTCAAATCTGTAGTAACCTGTTTTCTTTGTCAGTACTCTATTTGGCTTTTGTTTGTTAACTCCGCTGTGTTGGTGGATTTAATTTGTCTGGGTTGAGGAGACATGGCCTCTTCGGAAGGAAGGAATGGTTCGACTCTGTATTTTCTAAACCTGCTAAAAGATTATAGTGTCATTCCAGATTCCTTTTGTTTCACCTCCAACCATTGCTTTGATATTTCATCTGGTATGAAACTAGCACCAGAGAGATTCGAGCGAGAGTGGTATATCACCACCAGTTAGCCAGATGTATGCTTTACTGCACTTTTTTTTTTGCCTGGGCGTTGGTAATTTACTGTGCTTTTTTTTTTGCATGGGCGTTTGTAAACAGTACAAGGTCAGATCACGGTAACGGTACATCGGTACATTGATAACAGGTACCTTCAGATGAAGCCATGGACGTTTCCGTAGCTGATCCACAATTTCTTTCAGGAACATGCCAAGAAACTAAAAGTCGCCCACAATGAGTAATTAAAAGGTGATCAAGATCAAGATTTTCTTGTGGGCACGAACATCTACAAGCACAATTGACAGAAGGTTCCTGCCAAAATTAACTGAAGGAAGATACCATCACTCGATATCCTTCAAGAAATTTACAATTCCAGTAGAACTCCAAACTTGGGCAGTCAATCATCAACAAATCATTACATCAGGCATACTCATCAAAAATGAGAAAAAAACTTGGTCAACACTTCCGCAGCAAACTCGGCCGAGCCTAAAGTCAAGCAGAAAAAAGAGAGGCAAAAGCTGCCTCGAAAAACTCAATTATGGTTAAGACTATGGGAAAAAAATATACTTAAAAGTACATTCCCTATGGAAACATCCAAGCAAATAAGCAAATACACCAAGTACCTAATCTCGAAATACTTGTCCAGATATATTAGATCCAAACATATGATTGGCATATGACAAATTGGGCAGTTCCTAGGACATATGGCCAATATCCAACTTGGGTCACCCAGCATCTTAAAAACAAAGAAAAGAACATATAATCCCTACATAGCGAGAATTACAAACCCCTACTGCTTAAGATATAGGGTTTACGCAGCTTCATGTTCAATAAAACACGTTCCTAATTTCTAGTACCATTCGAACCATAAAAAAGCACACCCATATTGCTTGTCAAGGTACTGCAAGCAAAAGAGTGACAGAAAGATGAGAAATAAACTTAATTTGTTAACTCCAAAGTCCAAATGCTACTAACAATTAATTATTACCTTCTTCCATTAGATCCTCATAGTTCATACTCTCGAGAGAATGACCTTTCGGATCGCTGATATCCATAGTCATGCTCAGCAACGGTCTCACCCTCCTCTCGTTGCTCAGGATCTTCATGGCCAGATTGTCCTTGATAGCCATCGTCATAGTCATCATACTGCTTCACCCGATGCCTCTCATGAGGCTCTTCATGGCTATGGCCATACTTAGGAGGCTCGTCGTAAAACTCATGCTCACCTGGCTCAAGATCCCTGTCTCTGGTGATGGACCGTTCTCGATCCTGCTGGGTCGGCTCGATCTGGTCGTGGTCCCCATCCCTCTCATGTGTGTGCCCGCGTTCCCTTTCGAGGGTACCACGGCCGGAGTCTCTGTCACGGTCACGTTTGAATTTGCGATCCTGTTCAGAATCGCGGTCTCGGTCACGATCCCGTTCGGAATCGCGGTCCCGGTCCCGGTCACGGCCACGGCGGCTGTCCCTGTCTCTGCCACGGCGGCTCTCTCTTTCCCTGTCTCTGTCTCTAGTCCTATCTCGGTCTCGGTCGCGGTGATGCCTGTCTTCACGTGTATCTCTATCTCGAGACTTCTCCCTCTCTCTCTCCCTTTCCCTGTCTCTGCCTCTTTCTCGGGACTTCTCCCTGTCCCTACAAGCACGAGTTGGTAAGTGATAATCCCGTCATAAGAGTTATGGCTTATAACAACGAATTGAGAATTGAGAATATATATGGTTTTCATGTTTTCTTTTAATGTTACAACGTGAGATTCCTCACCTATCAACATGACGGTCTTCACGCACTCTTGGTTCTTCAGATCTCCGATTCCCTCCTACAGATGCAAGCAGCTGCTCCCTGAAAACAAAGGACAAATCATGGGCATGACTCGTGAAACAATGCATTGAGAAATCTTCATAATCAAATAAATAAGGAAGTCCTTAAGATTTAAATAAACGGATGAGAACAAGCCAGTATAAAATTGTGCACATAACATGGCTGAAAATATGACGTTACAATTAACTTTAGTACTAAATTCTGAATGGAACCAGAATATTTTTCTAGAATAAGAAAACAATTCTAAAAAAAGAACGATTATTCCGCATGGGTACATGAATTTTCCCAGAAATAAAAAGTCAAAAAGAAAAGATCCAAGACCTGAAATAACACCAGTGAAACACAGATCTTAAAAACCACTCAGCAATTTATATGTACTACGTTTCACTAGCATAGAAAGTGATATAATGTCTAGTTGTCTGCTCCCTCAACTCCCAAGTAGGAATAGTATTGAATGAACCGACTTCTCTTGGACTTTTCAGCCATCAAACAAGGAAAAGTAATTTTATTACCAACTTCTTAATCATTTTTCTAAAATGTATGGACCCTCAAACACTTCTAGGTCGTCGTCCAGAAACGGCGCGCTACATCGGACCCCGGGTGTAGTGACAAATAAGCAAGAGTTTCATAGGATCCGTCTAGCTTCCTGGAACATAGGTTCTCTTACGGGTAGACTAATAGAATTAGTGGAGGTGGTGATTAGGAGGAGAGTTGGTATTATGTGTTTGCAAGAAACTAAGTGGGTAGGTGAAAAGAATAAAGTCATAGAACCTTGAGGTTATAAGCTTTGGTATACGGGTAGAGATAAAAATCATAATGGGATAGGCATAATCATAGATAGACGGTTGCTTGAGGATATAGTTGAGATTAGGAGAAAATGTGATAGAATTTTACTGGTTAAGCTTATTCTAGGTGGAGAGATTCTTAATGTTATTAGTGCTTATGCACCACAGATAGGTCTTGATGACGCTAGTAAGCATCTATTCTGGGAGGATTTAGACGAGATGGTGCAAAGCATACCTAGTGGAGAGAAGTTATTTATTGGTGGTAATCTTAATGGACATGTAGGTACTAGTTGTAGTGGGTTTGATACTATCCATGGAGGTTTTGGTTTTGGACAAAGGAATGAAGTAGGTGACTCGATTCTAGATTTTTCCTTATCTTATGACTTGATCTTAGCAAACACCTGGTTTAGGAAAAGAGAGTCCCACCTTATCACTTTTAGGAGCGGATTCAAGTGCTAGTCATATAGACTTTTTTCTGACGAGAAAAATAGATAGAGCTTATTGTATCGACTGTAAGGTAGTGCCAGGTGAGAGTGTAACCACTCAACATAGACTTTTAGTTCTAGATTTTCGATTTAGAAGAGGACATAAGAAGATTAGACGTAAGATAGAGCCTAGAATTAAATAGTGGCGATTGAAAGAAGGTAACCAAAAGACTTTTATAGATCGTGTAGTCCAAGAATCGGATTGGCAGTCGGAAGATGATTCAGACAGAACATGGAACAAAATGGCTAGTTGTATCAAGAAGGTAGCTAGAGATCTGCTTGGTGAGTCGAGAGGTGGTGCTCCACCATCTAAGAACACATCATGGTGGAATGAAATAAAGGCTGCTATTAAAATTAAAAGGGATTCTTATAAAGATTTGAAGAAAAGTAGAGATGTGGAGAGATTTGAGAAGTATAAAATGACTAAAAAGGAAGTTAAGAAAACTATTCGGAAAGCTAAATCTAAGGTCTACAAGGAGATGTACGAGAAATTAGACACTAAAAAGGCTGAAAATGATATATACCGGATTGCTCGGATGCGGGAAAGGAAGACTGGAGACTTATGTGCGGTGAAGTGTGTCAAAAATGAAAATCAGGTTTTAGTTCGAGATGAGGATATTAAGGAAAGATGGAGATATTATTTTGACAAATTGTTCAATGAGAGCTTTACTAAGAATTTGGATGGAATTGTAATTCAATCTCAAAATATAAACCGTGATTTCATGCGTAAAATAAGACTACCTGAAGTTAAAGAAGTTTTGAACAGAATGAGTTTAAGAAAAGCGGTTGGTCCTGACGGGATTCCTATCGAGATTTGGAGATGCTTAGGAGAAATAGGCGTTAAATGGCTGACAGATCTGTTTAATAAGATTTGGCAGACAAAAAAGATGCCAAATGAATGGAGAAAAAGTATCTTTGTACCTATCTACAAGAACAAGGGTAACATTCAAAGTTGCTCAAACTACCGTGGAATAAAACTTATGTGTCATACCATGAAACTTTGGGAGTGAGTGATTGAACACAGGCTAAGGAAGGATATTAAGATAACAAAGAATCAGTTTGGGTTCATGCCTGGACGATCGACGACAGAGGCTATTCATTTGCTTCGTCAACTTGTCGAGCGTTTTCGAGAGAGAAGAGATTTGCATATGATATTTATTGATTTAGAAAAAGCGTACGACAAGATACCTAAAGAGGTATTATGGGGGACAATGATGAAGAAGGGGTCCCCGTCAAGTATATTGACATAATCAGGGATATGTACGATAGAATAGTGGCAAATGTCAGAACTTGCGGCGGCTTAACGAGTGATTTTCCGATTACAATTGGTTTACATCAAGGATATGCATTAAGTCCATTCCTGTTTACCATCGTGATGGATGAGCTTACTAGAACTATCCAAGATGAGGTACCTTGGTGTATGCTATTTGCTGATGATATTGTTCTAGTAAATAAGACGAATGCGAGGGTTAATGCCAAATTGGAATTATGGAGGCAAACATTGGAATCTCGGGGATTCAGATTGAGCAGGTCCAAGACAGCATATATGCATTGCAAATTTAGTAACCAAAGAAGTCAAAACCATATTGGTATAACATTGGAAGGGCAAGAGATCACCGAGCGACCAGTTTAGATATCTAGGTTCCATCATCCAAAAGAATAGGAAGATCGATAGTGATGTTAATCAAAGGATCCAAGCCGGTTGGTTGAAATGGAGAAGTGCAATAGGGATTTTGTGTGATCGTAACTTTCCGTTAAAATTGAAAGGGAAGTTTTATCGGAGCGTTATTCGGCCTGCCTTATTATATGGTACAGAATGCTGGGCTCCTAAGAAACATCATACACAGAAAATGCACGTTACGGAGATGCGCATGCTTCGTTGGATGTGCGGTAACACTAGAAAAGATAAGATGCGAAATGAGGATATTCGTGCAAAAGTTGGTGTAGCACCTGTGGAGGAGAAGATGCGGGGAAACCGGCTAGATGGTTTGGTCATGTGCGACGCAGACCTATGGAAGCACCGGTTCGACGAATAGATACTCTCGATATGGACAATGGCAAAAGGGCAAAAGGAAGACCGAAGAAAACATGGAAGGAGGTGATACAAAACGATATGGTTGCCAAAGGACTCGATGAAAGTATCTTGTTCAATAGGAGTGAGTGGAGGCGGAAGATTCATGTGCTGGACCCGGCGTGATTCTCATGTTGGTTCATGTAGCCTACCCCATATGCTTGGGATAAAAGGCTCAGTTGTTGTTGTTGTTGTTGTATGGACCCTCAAAAAGAGTTAAAGAAAAGTAGGTATTGGTTCAGTTACCTTCCAGAATTCTTCTGATTAAGGTCTTCACCTCCAATCCTAGTTGACCCAAGCCCACCTCCCAACCTCCGAGGTCTCCAATTTGGTACAGTTCTACCTCGCTCGACATCTACAAGAACTCTTCGATTATCCAGTTTCCTCCCATCAGCTTGTTTGTATGCAGCTGCAGCATGTAAAAGTATATCAGCATCACCAGGTGATATCATACATAACACTTAAAAGCAATGGTAATAAAAAGAAGCAATGGCAGAAACCCACTTTTCATGTCTCTTGTATGCATATATTCGATAAAGGCGTATCCTCTAGGTTTATTTGTCTCATTGTCAGTAATCAACCTGACCTGCAAAGTTAAAATAGAACATATAAAATTGTTAAAAATATCAGGATAAGAATAGAAAGCAACTGGTGAACATAATACTCTAATTGATGTCTCAAATCCTAAATTGCACGACAGACAGGCCTAATGCCACACTAGTCGTGCTCACCTTCAAAGGTGTACAGCTTCCCCGAGACGCATCACCAGCATATCAATCAAGTTGGCAGAAAAAAACCCATGTATGTGCCCGATTACCGAAGGGAAAATTTTATTTGCCATCCCCTTACCAGGGAAATTTTAAAATAGCAAGCTCGAAGAAACATATAATAAAGAAAATACCAGAATAACTTCGGATTACTGGAAACATTTTGATTTGGCCTTTAATGTCATGGAAAAAGAAGTTTAGTAACAGTAATAATAATTATACATAAAGTCAGAAGTTAGAGGGAAGACCTGTTTAAGCCCGTGAAAAGTTTCTATACAGCACCAGGAATTCTGAGGGAGAAAAGAGGTGCTTCTCTTGTATATCTTAAGGGTGATAGGGAAGCACATTGTACTAGCGCCCGTACACATTAATAGTGGACAGAAAAAAAAAATGCAAATGGGATGGCATGTCAATAAAGAAACTAGAGGAGTGCCGTGCCAACAGCTCCGCAGTGAAGGAGATGACCATATTCTTACCACAATTTTGCCATACCAATTAGGAACACTAGGATGCCGTCTGGAACTTACAAACCTCTCTACTAACCATCATTATTGAAAAAGAAAATTACCAAATCTTTACCTGCCACTACTACAAATTTAGGCCTCAAGCAAAATATTTATGATAATCTAATGGCTTCTAACCAAAATATAGTTGAGAAACTAATTAAAAAAGCATAGATCAACAAACCAGAACTGCCATCTATGGCATGTATATACCTTTCGTAACTCCCTATAAACTTGCTAAGAAACAATCTTCTGCGTCCCTAGTTCTTTTGACGGGCAACCAAACTTCACAAATTAGAATATGAAAAAGGATGCAAAAATTAAAATACCACCAACAGAACTAATATACCTGGTTGTAGACATCCCAGCACTGGTGATTTAAGATCAAAAGAGATTGCAAAATTCTCTCTTCAAAAGCATGATTATTTTTAGAAAAAGAAACAAGTATAAACTAGCAGGGAAGGGCTACTGATCAAGGAATTCTACAGGGACCTTGGTTTGGATGCGAATGTGCAATGGATGTTTTCCTTAAATATTGGTGGAAACAGGCATCAGTCAGCTAAAACCATCAGGAATAACTTTTCGTCTTTAAATTAAAGCATGAGATGATTGATCAAAAAGAGGCCACATCAAATGGGGTGGATATTTACGGTTCCACGATTAATGGAGAAATCACAAAATTAAAAAGGATATCCACATGTTCCAGATAAATACTGGTACTTGAAGGTTCCTGATTTACCAAGACAATAATTTACGGTCCAAAAAGGAACCATGTAGGTAATTTTATGGAAAGACCAAAAACAGAAGTTAGACTTCCAGAGTTCAACACAAGTTAAGATGGATAAACCTCCTGTTTCTTAAAACAGAGTGAAGTGGATGAAATGCCTTACCAAGTTGGGAGCAATAACTGAGCTCCCAACAATAATGACTGAATACTTACCCGTTTGATCGGCCCATAAGCTTCAAATTCCCTTTTGATCCTATGTTCAGTTGTCTCATAATTCTGCATGCATCAAAAACCCAAAATTAAATTATGTCAAGAGTTGGCAACAGTAAGAGGAAACTAAGATGATAAGAAATCATATGCTCACAAGTCTTGCAACAAACAACGTCTTGTATGGATCCCCAGTTGCATTAGGATCTTTATGTGGATCATCTGTGAGAAGATTGAAATGGCAGTTATAAAATGTGATAAAATTAAAATAAAATAAAAGACGCACACAACATGTATGTTTATAACTTTATATAAATACAAGTACACATACATTTCAGTAACTCTTCAGCAGCCTTTGCTGCTCCCCTCTCAAGTCGAATCTTCTGAACTCTAGCTCTTTTTTCTGCCTGCAATCACATGTTATATACAAATTGAAATGTACAAGTACATACAAATTAATTGCATGTGTTATAGCGTGTACATGAAGGCGAAAGATCTCAAGATTGTTGATATTAAAGATTTAAACAACATCAATGAACTTACTAATGCAGCTTAAATTCTTAAACACAAAGAAAGGCCCATAAAATTAAACATATAATTTCATGGTAACAAACGGTTAAAGCCTTCAATCTGTATCCTCTACGAAGGCGTTTCACTATAGTTAACAAATTAAAGCATCGATATAACAAGAATTAAGGCATAAAAAGTGCGGCACACGATGAGAACTGTCCACTGCAAATAAAAATAAGAAATTGTCAAAAACAATTAAGGCATAGAACAACTAAATTCTATAGAATGAGAAACTCATAAAAATGCAGCTGATCTCAAGAACAAAAAAGGCCACAGTACATAAATAGTCAAAAAACCAATGGAATAATCCCTTGATATATTTTTTCTCTTTTTGGCTTGTGCGAAGCACAGGGTTATAATATGACAATTAACAAAATTATTCATGTGTTACCATTTGCTTCTCAATATATTTTGTTCTTCTATATTGAACCTGAACCACAAGACAAGATTATACTACTTGTTTGTTTATAACCCTTTATTCATATAGCCCAAATGCTATAAGACGGGATGTTGATACCCAACTCTATTTTTCCCAGTCCCAATTTATACAAATATAAGTGATTCTTAATGGCAGCTACATATGGTGCATGCAAATGCTATGTTCGATAAGCCTATGAAAGATAACTATGAACAGCAATATCACAATACAAGTAACATCACCCCGACACACATCTAATTATTAGTCTGAACAATGGGAACATGCATCAAAACAAAACATAAGCATAAAGTTCATACCGGGGTTTCCGCCTTAATAACAGGAGGAGAGTATTCAGGATCACCAGGCTCGGCAAATTGACTCACGAATTGCGCCATCCCCGTATACGGAAGGGGCTTCCGCTTCTCGGGAGGAGGTTTATACTCCAACGGAGGCCGAGGTTCAAAAAGCTTCAATAGGTTGTTGGTAAGACCTGTTGGATGGCTCTGACCAATCTATGAGAATGCAAACCACATATTCACAGTTAGTATTTACAAAACTCGTGGAACCCTCGACGTATTCAAACTTATATCATGATCAACACTGGAGAATACAAGCGATTGCAGCTAATTAAATATATAATTCAAGAATGATGTAATTTCCTTCTAAATTCCAACAAAAAAAACTAAATAAATAGTATAATAAGCGATCGACCGATCAATTCTATCAGACGATTGATCGATCGATCATAACCCTAATCAAGCAAATCATGCGATCGATCAATCGAAACCCTAAGAACAAAGGATCCGAGATCAGATCCGATGGTGCTAAGCAAAAAAACTAGGGATTAATACTAGATCGAATCGAGAAATCGAGGGAAAAGAAAAGGATATGGAAAATTACCAGCTTCAACTGAAGAACGTTAGCGCGGTTCTGCGCTTTGGTGCGGGCCTGAACCGCGGCGTCTTTATTGCGCATGAAGGCGTCATTGTAATCGCCCATTGTTAGGGTTTCGAAGCTCAGATCTCTGTTATTAAATTAGCTTTAGAGACGGCGAGGAGAAATAGAAGAAAGCTTAGGGTGAGGGTGTCTATCGGGCCGGGCTGGGACGGCCCGAAGCACATCAGGCTTAGCGGTCTTCAAGCCCGGCCCGGCCCGAAGCCTCCAAACCTAAACTCAGTCCGGCCCGTGGCCTGGCTTAGATCGGGACATCGGGCCGGCCAAACCGGGCCGGCCCATTTTACAATAATGATTTTTTTATAAAAAAATTAAAGTAAATTTTTACTCGAAAAAAATTTGGATTTTTTAAAACCGAATTTCGTGTAGTTTCCGGGACAAACCCAGATATTTTATTGATTAATTTTTTTTTTCACAGGGGACATAAGCTGGCAAACCTTACCCCTCATACAATTGCCAAAAAAAATTAAAAATACAATTCAATAAAGATCCTAACTGGTGGGCTCCTATCGGTGTTTACTCTTCATCGGTGTCGGGGTCTTCAAGGTTTTTAACATGATGTTGTCTAGCTTCTACATCAAACCGATTTTTATGGCACACTGTGATCTCTAATGCGTCATCCGACAGCCTCACCATCTTGTTACTCAGAACCCTGTTGGCTGCACTAAAAGCAGACTCCGAAACTACTGTGGATATCGAAATTGTTAGTAAATCACGAGACACAGCAGAAAGCACAAAATACATGTGTCCATGTGTTTTCCACCAATCCAAAATATCAAGATTATCTATTTGATCCGCGGTGAGAAAATTACTGAAATCGGTTTGCAAATACATTGTAAGCCCATATAAGTGGAAGAAATAGAAACGGTTGTGCTTTATTTTTTCTGCTGCTAAAACTAAAATATTCCTTTTTTGGATTTTGCTATGAAGAGAAAGATAAAAAAAGAAGATCTGTTTTGACCGTACGGTGAATCATATACACCATACAATTCATGCAAATTAAAATCTAAAACATCTTTATAATCTCCTATAGCAGTACCTAAGTTTTCATGGTATTTATCTAATAAAATAAATAAATTATTTTTTTTTAACTCTAAGATAAAAAAACAGAAGCTGAACAAAACAATGTAGGAATTTTTCGTCAGTATTTATTCAATTTTGTAAGTATACTATATAACATTCCAGCAAATACACTTTCAGGATTAATTACATGTTCATTAATAATCTTACTAACATAAAATAACTGTTCTACTGCTAAATATGTAGTAGGATAATAAACACCAGATAAATATTTAGTTGTATTGTAAAATATTTCTAAAATTCTTAAAACATATTCACAAACATACCAATCATAATTCTTTAAATTATTATTAGGCATTTGTTTCTCATAAAATAAAGCATTGGGCTCCCGATATTTTAAAACACATTTTAATATCTCATAAGTGGAATTCCATCTAGTTGGAATGTTGAATTTGAAAGATCTAAATTTTAAATTTAACTGGTTACAAGTTTGCTTAAAAATTTGTTTTCGGGGTCCAGACATTTCAATAAATATTATTGCATCTTTAAATTTTGCTAAATAAGAATCAATTATACTAAGACCATCATGCACAATTAAATTTAAAACATGGCATGCACATCTTTAAAGAAATAATTCTCCATTCAAAACAGTATTTAAATTATTTTTTAAAATTTCAATAGCAGAATTATTATTAGTAGCATTATCAAAACCAATAGAAAATATTTTATTTTGAATATTATATTCACATACAGTAGTCAAAATACAATTACTTATGTTATTTCCACTATGTGGATGCTCTATTTTTGAAAAAACAATAATTCTTTTATGTAAAAATCAATCATTATCAATGAAATGTTAGTAACACCATAACTCATGCTCCATTTTATAGTCCAAAAATCAGAAATTAATGCAATTTTACTTTTAAGATTTGTAAAAATATCAATCAAATTGATTTTACCATCATGAATTTTTTTTAAAATATCACTTCTAAGTGTTGTTCTGGGTACTCTTTAAAATGCTGGATTATATGCATTTTTTACCAATGTATCAAATTTTTCCTTTTCTGCAAAACCAAATGGTTGTTCAGCATGTATGACATATATTGCAAGTTCTCTTATATTAGTATATTGCAAGTTCTCTTATATTAGTATCTTGCGAATAAGAAAAACTGGTTAAAGAGTTAGACGGCATATTTAGAGTCGTCTGCCAAGAATATGCTTTTTCGTATTTGATTAAATGACTTTTTAGGTGGATAGTTCCACCTGAAGTGGCACAAGTAAAATCTGCTTGGCAATGAGTATAAACTGTCCGCTCGCCTTTACCTGCAACTGATTGTACTACAAAACGTTTCTAAATATTAGAAGTTTTAGCTCTTTTATCTTTAGGGGCATAAGCTCTTGCTTTAGAAAGGATAGGATTAAGAACTTTTTCGGGGACATGACTTTGTGACGTTGCAGAGATCTCATAATTAAAATAACCATAGTTAGGAGAATAAGAATTAAAATTAGTTTGCAGCATATTAGTTAATCCGTCTCTTTTGTGAATTCATATCGATTTGAAATAAATGTCTCCATGAATATGAAGCATCCTTGTTACTTTTTGAAGATGAACCTCATAATCTTAATTAAAAATATCAGTAAGAGAGAGAGAGAGATTATAAAAAATATATGAGAAAAATTTATAATCAATACATAAAAAACCTGATTCCAAACAGCAGAATCAAATTAATAAAACTGAAGTGAAGATTGAGACTGCAGAAATGAAAATTGCGTGATTTCGATTTTAACAGTAAACTTCTCAGAAATTAAAGAGAGTGACTGGGAGATTGAAAATTTTGTTATTGTGAATCGTGAAAAGAATGAAAAGCGTAGATAGGTATTTATAGAGTTTTGAATTAGGAGTATATGAATGTATAATTTTGAGTGAAAGGCTTTTAGATAATTTTACAACCCTTCACTTTAATTCAAATTTCCTCCCTTTATTAAAAAACTCCCCCCATTAAGAAAAACCCATCCTAAGGAATTAATCGGCCCCCACCCAAAAAAAACCCTCGAAGGCTAAACGGACAAATTCGAATTTGAATTTAGTCGGTTTGGCCGGGCCGGGCCGTCGTGCCGCCAACGGCTGGCCCGGCCCGGGCCCGCCACGTAGCGCTCGGGTCGGGCTGGCCCATGTGTTGGGTTATGGCAGCGCCCCGGCCATCAAACCGTGATCAAATGCGGAACAAAAATTTACTAAACTGACGCTACCACAGCCCGATGTCTGTATCTACCCTAAACCCTATACTAGCAAGCAATATAAAAGAAGTTAGGAATGGTTATACCGAGTTGATCCGTGTCCTTCGGTCTTCAATCTTCATCCCAAGCTCCTAGAGGTTGCGCATCGAGTTTGGTTGCCGGTCTTCCTCCATCTACGATGATCCACCTGAGAGAAACGGCGCAAGCTCCAGCCTCGCCAAGCGAGGCAACCGATACTCCAAGATTGCTAGCAATGAAGAGTGGAGATATATGATTATCTCACTAATGTTTTTCTCTCATCAAAATACTCCAAGAGCAACCATAGAAGATGAAGAGGAGGTGAGAAAATATGTGGCATGAGCAACTAAAGAAAATGGCTAAGTCTCACCAAGTGAGAATCAATGACCGAGTGAAGAAAAGAAAAGGCATGGCATCTCAAGAATTGTGGTTGCCTCTCTCTCTCTCTCTCTCACAATCATGCACACACAAATATCTCATCTCAATTTTTCAATAAACAAATCCATGTCATACCTCTCAATATGCTAAACAATATCCATGCCACCTCACCCCCTCCATCTCATTTCCCAGATGATTTTCTAAAAAGAAAATCTAATAATGAAGTGGGCATCTTCTAGAAGCAATTCCGTATAAATACGGAATACAACCCGGTACACGTATCGAAACACATATACGCGTATTCGTACAAAAATACGAATAGCCAAGAGAGAAAATGAATAGTGAACAATAATACTAGAATAAATATATATAAATACATATATAAATTATTAAATCAAAACCTGATTTAATAATCCGGCTTAGTCCTAAGCCGCAAGTATTATCAACCGTCCGATTAAAGCCTGTGTAGCCTGTACACATATTCAATCGGACACCTGTATGTACCAACATTCGTCATCTACACCATATCGTCTGAACCGTGAAAACCCTCTGTGTGGGACTCTAAAGACTCGTCAATACGCTGGCAGTGGGTTTAACCACAAGCACGTCAGTGGCACTAGCTGTACGTAACTGCTATCCAGGTATTGAGCGAAAGGAAGGTCGACGAGCAAACCCATCTAAACCCCTACTGAGCCTAACAGTGACAATATCCGTACAGTTCGGTCTGTTCGTTTAAGAGTATCGCATATCGAGTCTAGGGGGTGGATAAAGTCAGACCCCTAACAACGCGACAATTCATGTCGGTATGTAACCCATCACCACCTGAGAAACTATCGATCCTGGATCGGTAATTCTCATATACCCTAGCCGAGGATTTCTGGTGATGCCCACCCGTGCACAACGCGACACCAATCCCCAATACAGGGAGAGACGAATCCCCGACGATCCGCTCACTGCCTCCATATGGTTCGGGACTGTACCCAACTAAAACCTGTTTGCACGACTCTTTTGAGCCGTGGTAGGGTAGTAATCAAAGCACAGTGGGAACTCACACGAGACAAATGGCGATCTCAGGTCGACAGACTAACCTGTACACATGTCACCATGGAACTGCTATGTGACAATAGATATAATACCAACTAGCAGGTTCCCGGCGAGTCCGTCCAGCGTACTCATAACGCAATGAGCACCTGTATACTATCTTTGGTGAACAAACTAACACCAATGGCTTGTGAGACCTTGCCACCGCCCCTCGTCAGGGTCTCGATCAGTATACACCAGTCTATACTGGAGTATCGATGCCCAGTCTTGATACTCTCACGACTAGGGACATTTAAGGATGTGCTTATAGACCACCCAGCTCTCACATATATGATCGCCATCATAATGCTGGTAGTCAAGCAAGAATCCTATGGGCTCTATCAACATGTAATAGTGATGATAAAGACAAACCAGATAGTATACTATCATCTCGAGTAAGACTGTTCTACCGGTATAGATCCTCCCACAATCATCATAATCACCTGCCTGCGACTACGATAATTGCCTTGAGGGCACTATAGCCAACAATCTCCCACTTGCACTTAAGGACAATTATTGCGGTGTCGCATACTCACAGCCCGTGTGATACCGAACACCCAACTTCTCTGCTAATCAGTCTCGCAAAGACCTTTTGCGAAACTATTGTGTTCGAGAAATAGCCTCAGTGAGTGGATCCGCTCCAATGTTTCTTTCTATATCTCTCTATATCTCAATTTTGCGGAGAAAGCTATCTCCCGAAATGAGTAATACCTGTCTTAGAATTTGTCTGGATATCTGATGGGACTCAGCTCACAAATGAACTCCAAATCCAGCAAACTTCTTAGACTGTATCATCCACTGAATTTAATCAGTATCATGCGCCATGTCTTTCCTCAGCATCCGCTTAGTCCACCTGTCCAACATACTGCTTCTGAAAAGAAGGAAAACTATAACTCTGATAGTCACTCTGTCATCGAAGTCACCTTGGAAGCCTGAAATGATAACCGTATCCTGAAGGAGGCAGCCGTTACCATATCCCTAGCATATCTATTTATGTTCATAAACTGCTTCCCAACGTTTCTCCAGAATTGGATTAATATATATGCTTATGGCAGCTAGTACAAAAAACAATATCTGGTGTTGTACTTGACATCAAATGATTGACTCAACTACATAAGCAAGTAATATGCCAATCATGCAAATCTGTAACAACCCTAAACTTTCTGTACAATTTTTTCAAAAATTCAGAAAGGGATACTTTTGCCAGAGCACAAGTTATAAATTTGTTTTGCTTTTTAATAGCAAGAAAGAGCTTGTAGTTCATTGGTAAGACCTTGCACTGCTGAACCAAAGCACCAGAGTTCAAATCCCATTAGCCACATTATTTTTAATAAATTTTCTTTTAAATTTTTAGAAGCCCAAGAGCCTACACGTGCATAACTCGTAAAAACCAAAAGTCACATATAAAACAAACGACCCCAGGAGGTAGACATATCGACGATGGACACGTGGCAACGAGCCCGGCCCTGACTCGGCCGACTCGGGCCGGCGGCGCGGCCGATTCGGCCGGTGGCGCCAGTCTGACCGAGTTGGATCGCCGAGTCTTCTTCTTGAATGTCGTGCTTCTTGATCTTCTGAAAACCTCTGTACACTTTAAAAACCCTGCATTATTACAGAGGATTAAAAATCAAATTAAAACTCTTTTTAATGCAAAAAAAATTAAATACATTTTTTTCCACACTCTTTCACCTACCCTAACTCTAGTTTTTCCTATAAATACCACACCTAAACTTACCCCTCCTCATTTCCAAAACCCTGTCCAAACTCTCAAGAAAAATCTCTAGACCTTTATGTGCAAGTGAAGTTAGCGAATGGCGAAACTCCGGCGAATTTTCGAGGACGACCCTAGGAGCTCCCGGCGACGAAACGACGCACCGGCACCTACCACTCCCTTTTCCTCTTCTCTACGCTACAAACCCGTAAGTCCCATTCTTCTTTTCCATCTTGATCTCTAAAAAGTTCTCTTTCTAAAACCCGACGGATAAGGAGTTAATCCGACTTTTGATTCGGTTCTTCTTAAACAAATTCCACCTTTTCTTAAATAAAAATATACCAAACCCTCACATCTTGACTATTAAACATTAATAAAATATCATGAACAAGTTTCATAGCAAAATATTTCATATTGTAATTTTTATCGTACTTTTTCAGTAAAATACCATGTAGTTTAGTTCCGACATTAAAACATTATATTTCCTTGCTATACCTTTAGATAGACCATGAGGTAATGATCTACCTCTTCACAACACTCATATGCAATATAGCACGATACCTTTCGGAAATATAGAATACGGGAATACGAATTTACAATTAAATAACTTTAACTTATAAAAACCATTTTCTATAAGATTACGTATTTTTAAACAAATCTTTGCAAAGCGCCGCTACAACCCATTTGGGGAACACGTTCGGCATGGTGCGGATTATCGCACATTCTCGGGCTTAGTAGTACGAGATGCATACCTCCGCAAGGAGCATACGGTCTCGAAAGATTTAAAAATACAAATATCTTAAGAAAATGAGATTTCTAAAAAAATAATATATTAAAATTATTTTATATAAATATATATATATATATATATATATATATATATAGGTATCATCAAAATACCTATTTTTGATATATTATAAATATTCCAATTTTTCTAAATAAAAAAGAATCATTTTACATGAAAATACCATGCAATTCCATACAAGTTCAATACTTTACAATTAAATACCATATATTAAGAAATTAGGTTTTATTCACTAGAAATGTCACATATATAAAATCTACATTTATGAAAACTCTAAAGACGATAATTAAATACTTGAGGTGTATTTTGAAAATTATACAAAATTATTTTATATAAACCGCCTCAAGTTTTATAAATTACAATAAGAATCCTAGTAAATATAGGTTTAAGCGGGACCGGTCTCTTGAGCCTCAGGGAGCCGGAGATATGGGTGCTTACCTATTTAAGGTAGACAACTTAACAAACGGTGTTATCAACACGGTAATCGTCTTTAAAAAAGACATAAATCCTGCCGCCCATGTGCAGCGGTTACCGATAACACCAAAATCTAATTCAGGACTTCAATTTCTTTTCTAATTATTCTGACTCAGACTGAGTCTTATTATAAATAATCCGACTTGAATATGATTCAAGTACAAACTACAATTCAATATGAATCCATATATTCAATCTATACAATCTATATAACTTGACCGAACCGAACCATGGATATATTCCATTTACATGATTATCCAGTACCTCCATTTCCATTTATACGATATCATGGTTTCGACAAGTCTTCCATTTACAATACAAGTCTTCTATTTACATTTACAAAACAGTACAAATAATACATTTACAATACAAACAATACAACCAAGACATCGCGGGGTTTATAAGGGGTAGATTGGTACGGAAGGTGTTAGAAGTGGCACGAGAATGCAACCATAAAGACACCTAACCTGAATTCAATCGTCATTGTTCTGGGCATTCTAACGGAGCCTTGTACTCTATATACCGTAGTCTCTGGTCTAGTGAGACTCCTCTCGTATACACTGGCATTCTTCTGTACCAAACTACAAACAACAGCGTTAACACTAAATACAACATTATAACAATACAATACAACTTTAAAAGCTACTCTCTCTCTCTGTCTATTCTACTTCTCCCTTATCTTTGGGACTTACCGAGTGATTGTTCGCCGACGACATTCCTTCTTTTTCTTCTTTGGAATGTTGTCAGGTGATTCAGACCTTTAGAAGATCGAGCCCACCGGCGAGGACTTAGATCAGCTAGTCTACGACCCAGAGTTTTAGATTCATTGTACACATTTCATTTCAGTACTTTCCATTTCTGTTATGCCACTGTTTAGGCATTGTTTTCATTCAGATGTATTTACTTTTCCATGTACTGTAAAAGAATGTTAATAAATAAAGTTGTTGTTCATTACATTTGTCTCTTGTGTATATTTCTTTTATATTGCTTAGTTACGCTTAGTGTATTTACTTTTGAGTAAGTACGTAGCGGCCTCGTCGCGTCCTCTGCCGTATACTAGGAAGCGGGGCGTGACAGGTTTTGTTGGTGGCCCATGCAGGTCAGAGCTGTATGGAACACTACCATGCAGTTCTGTTCTGCGTGAACAACCTAAGCAATATAACACAAGAACCAGCAACTGAAAACATTCTTTACAATTCATGTTCCTTAAATCTTACAATTTCATATACTTTGAATCTGTCCTGACCTAAATTTTTCATTCAAGGTTATGGATTCCCCGAACAACACCAGCACCAACTTCAACAACACTCCACCTCTACTACCGATTACACCTGCCGTAGCTGCTCCGATCAACGAGCAGACGGTTCTACTTGAGGCGATCCGCAGCCTCCTAGAAGGTCAGCAGCAGCAAACTGCTCTTTTAATGAACTGTCCCGAGGCAGAAGCATCTGGGGTGAAGCAATTCAGAGCTTTGCACCCCAAACAGCTTGCAGGAAAAGAGAGCCCTCTAGAAGCTGAGGAATGGGCTCAGAGCATCGAAGATGATCTGGCAGCGGCACAAGTGCCAGAAATAGCTTGGGTTCGTGTTGCGAAATTACAGCTCACGGACAATGCATGGGTCTGGTGGAAGGCGGAAGAAAGCCGTCTTGATCAACCCATCGAATGGAAGACTTTTCGAGACATATTCAACGCAAAGTACTTCCCTGAGACTGCCAGGTTCGACATGGAACAACAGTTCATCCATCTGCAACAAGGTTCAATGTGGACCAAGTCAGTAGATGAATATGACGCTGAGTTCACCATGCTCAGTTGGTAGGATATGTCTCAATAATTCAATTTTTCAATAAATCACATACTACACAGCTAACACAATACTTTAACAGATTTGCGGCACACCTGATACCGACGGATGAGATTAGAGCTCGTCGATTTCAACAAGGTTTGGACTCGGAGATCCAGGTTGCTTTAGCCACAGGAGATTTTCCGACTCATGAATCGGCTCTGAAAGCTGCCCGCCGTTATGAGGCAGTGGTAAATATGAGGGGCAGACCTCAGTCTACCGGAGTCAAGCGCCCTGCCAACTAGATGGCAGGAGGAGCCTCTTCCAGGCCATCGTTCGAACCCAGGAGAAATGAAGAAATCAATAACCAGTCGAGTCCAGACTTCTGCTACTACTGCAGGAGAAAGGGACACTTGTGGAAGGACTGTAGGCGCGCAAAAGGACTTTGTCTAATTTGTGGCGCATCCAATCACGGAATTGGAAATTGTCCTTATAGAAGCAACCCAGATCACCCACCCACCAACTACCCGCAACGGCCAGCTATCCAGACTCCTGCACCTCGACTTGCACTCACAGCTCCACCACCTGCACCGCCTACTCGCTAATTCCATCAGGCACTGAGGAACATGCCTCGAGGGCAGAGAAACATGCCCCAAAGACGAAGGAATGTGCCCCGGCTAGGAGAAATGTACCACGGCGTCAGACTTTCACATTAGCAGCCGTAGAAGACGAGACTGTAGGTCAAGGTAACGCTAGTAAGTCTCTTTCACATTTTAAAAACCCTTGTATCACTTTATTATTTTTCATCCACTATCAGTACTTCAGTCACCAAACTTTCCTTGAATCGGTTACACTTTCGTTTTACAAATTTCGAGGACGAAATTTTTATAAGGAGGGTAGAATGTAACAACCCTAAACTTTTTGTACAATATTTTCAAAAATACAGAAAGGGGTACTTTTGCCTGAGCACAAGTTATAAGTTTGTTTTGCTTTTTAATTGCAAGAAGGAACTTGTAGCTCATTGGTAAGACCTTACACTGCTGAACCAAAGCACCAGAGTTCAAATCCCATTAGACACATTATTTTTAATTAATTTTCTTTTAAATTTTTAGAAGCCCAAGAGCCTACACGTACATAACTTGTAAAAACCAAAAGTCACATATAAAACAAACGACCCCAGGAGGTAGACCTATCGACGGTGGACACGTGGCAACAAGCCCGGCCCTGACTCGGCCGACTCGGCCGGCGGCGCCGGTCCGACCGAGTTGGATCACCGAGTCTTCTTCTTGAAAGTTGTGCCTCTTGATCTTCTGAAAACCCCTGTACACTTTAAAACCCCTGCATTATTACAGAGAATAAAAAATCAAATTAAAACTCTTTTTAATGCAAAAAAATTAAATACATTTTTTTCACACCCTTTCACCTACCCTAACCCTAGTTTCTCCTATAAATACTACACCTAAACTCACCCCTCCTCATTTCCAAAACTCTGTCAAAACTCTCAAGAAAAATCTCTAGACCTTTGTGTGCAAGTGGAGTTAGCGAAGGGCGAAACTCCAGCGAATTTCCGACGACGACCCTAGGAGCTCCCGGTGACGAAACGACACACCGGCACCTCCTACCACTCCCTTTTCCTCTTGTCTACGCTACAAACCCGTAAGTCCTATTCTTCCTTTCCATCTTGATCTTTAAACCCGACGGAAGCTGAATTTATCCGACTTCCGATTCGGTTCTTCTTAAAAAAATTCCACCTTTTCTTAAACACAAACATACAAAACCCTTACATCTTGACTATTAAACATTAACAAAATATCATGAACAAGTTTCATAGCAAAATATTTCATATTGTAATTTTTATCGTATTTTTTCAGTAAAATACCATGTAGTTTAGTTTCGACATTAAAACATCATATTTCCTTGCTATACTTTTAGATAGATCACGAGGTAATGATCTCCCTCTTCACAACACTCATATGCAATATAGGACGATGCCTTTCGGGAACATAGAATACGGGAATACGAATTTACAATTAAATATCTTTAACTTATAAAGACCATTTTCTACAAGATTACGTATTTTTAAACAAATCTTTGCAAAGCGCCGCTACAACCCATTTGGGAAAGCCGTTCGGGATGGTGCGGATTATCGCACATCCTCGGGCTTAGTAGTGTGAAATGCAGACCCCCGCAAGAAGCATACGGTCTCGAAAGATTTAAAAATACAAATATCTTAAGAAAATGAGATTTCTAGAAAAATAATATATTAAAATTATTATATATATATATATATATGTATGTATGTATCATCAAAATATCTATTTTTGATATATTATAAATATTCCAATTTTTCTAAATCAAAAAGAATCATTTTACATGAAAATACCATGCAATTCCATACAAGTTCAATACTTTACAATTAAATACCATATATTAAGAAATTAGGTTTTATTCACTAGAAATGTCACATATATAAAATCTACATCTATGAAAACTCTAAATACGATAATTAAATACTTGAGGTGTATTTTAAAAATTATACAAAATTATTTTATATAAAACCCCCCAAGTTTTATAAATTACAATAAGGACCTGATTGGTATATGAATGTTAATAGTGTGCATTTTTAAATTTAAGAATACCGCAATCAAGACGGTGTCGCTTGGTAGCTAGCCGGTTGAGTACGGGTCGGTCCACAGGGAAAATGTGTTCTTTCTTTAAGTTCTAACGAGTTAAGTCCTATTTTTGGTAGGTTTTGTTTTAAGATCTAAGAATAATATTAAAATGATTTAAAGGCTTGCTAGGGTTAGGATTAGGTTAGTTTGAAATAGGGATTCTACTCACTGCTTTTAATGCCCTAGTTAAGAATATAGGTGTTAGAGTAATAGTCAACAAAGGGGATTAGCATGACCAGGAAGAAACTTAGTTTCTTCCTTTTGGTCCTTGTCCGTCCTTTCTTGGCTCTTAGCCCTAACCTCCGGTTAATTCAACCACAATCGGTCTAACTAGGGAATCACCGCTATTATGTAGGATAGGGTGCCGTAGTGAGCAGTGTGTGGTTAAAGTAACTAGAGTCCTAATTAAATTATATGGGCAAGGAAATGAGTGAGAGAGATTTCCTTCTCTCAAACCTTCGCTATCCTAACCCTAACAAGTGAGGAATTACCCACTCATTAGGAAAGTGATGATCAAATTCATTTTTATATATTTTTATATTAGAAAACTAAATTGCAGATAATAAAGAACAGATAAGAAAATTCAGGAATTAAAATTCAGATAAAAAATTGCAAGATAGAAAAAGAAAGCTTACTTTATTGATGACCTCTTCAAACAATTACAAGGAAATTAAATTTTTAAATCTACGAATTAAAAAAGAGGCATGCCTAATTAGGCTTTCGGCTTTCCTATTTATAGATAGGAGAAATCCTAAGTTTACATTCTGATCCATACATGAAATTACAAGACTACCCTAAGAAAGCCAGGTCAAAGCACCGACACCCACCAACACGTGCACCGACATGTACGTTGCACGGTCGCGGTTCCGAGGCAGAAAGCCATGTTTGGCCGCGATTCCGCGACCATGTTATGGAATCTTGGTATCAAACTTCTAGGGTTGCTTCATATTGCTTTTTCCTTCTGTTTTCTTCACTTGGTTCCACAGAATATCTTCTATTTTCTTCCAGATTTCCAACAGTGCAGAATTATGTGGACTTTTACTGTGAGCTTCGCTTTGAAATCTTGAATCTTGTGCTACCCTTATGCTTTATGCATTGAACTGTCTACTGATCTTCATTTGTTCCTTGAACTGGTAGGCGGCATCATACGGATTCATCTATTGTTGGTCGTAGTCTCACATTTGTAACGTCTTTTCATGAATTTCACTGTATTGTTCTGAGAACCTGTAACCTGCAACTATTTAGCAGACATGGATCAAAAAGCACTTATTTATTTGTAATATGATTAAGAATGGGTGATATAATAATGCAAAATTCTGATATGAACAAATACCCCCAAACTTATCTTTTGCTCGTCCCGAGCAAAGCCAATTTATTCTCGAAAAATCCTAACCTCATTTTCGTAGGGAACGCGATTGCACTGAGCTCGTGCAATAAGCCGTTAAACCTCTAGTTGTCCCTAGTAGGAGGAGTGTTGTCTCCTGAGGGTTTTCAGCGGATACTACTCACAAAATCCGATCAATTTGGCCTGTTGACTTTCATTCTTCAATTCGGTGTTCTAGCAAAAAATTCTATTATCTTCAACTTAGAAATCATCAACCCATATTTTTCATACTCACTTATCATTTAACTTAAGATCGTATATGTTCTGCATATTTATTAAGCTTTCAGCATCTTTTGAATTTTCCTTCTAAGGTTCCATCTCAACTTAGGAATTTTTATCATTTCTACTGAAGGTATAACCCCTATCTTTCATTCCTATCTCTCATCCAAACCCTAATCATATACCCATACGTGTGTGTATGTATCACCCCTACACTTGGAAATTCAATTCTAGCTATCATACTCTTGTCCATCTTCCAAAATACTTTTAGCTGATGAATTTTAAATGAAATTGCTCACACATCCTTCATGCGACCGTTAATAATTCTTGCGGTACTGAACGACTGATTACAAAATGTGTTTGCGCATTTAGGTGTAATTTCTCGTCTTGTAATATCTAAGGCTTAGCAGTGACTCCCAAACCAGTTGGTCTAAGGCACTAGGTGATAAAGCACCCTATATATATATATATATATATATATATATATATATATATATATATATATGCAGCCTTAAGTAATTACAAAACCAGTGTTCATTTTTTTTATCTCTTTATTCACACTTATATTTTTATTTTATTTTATTCTCATACTAAGGATTTTAGACAAGAGCATTTCAAGGTATCCTCTACTATTCCAAGTTTCAAGGTGCGTGTTTGTGCAAGTTGTAGGGTATATATTTTCAGAATTTAGACATAAGGTTCCGAATTATTTTTAAGACTTACACTTCAAATAAAAATTTTAATACTCTTCCCTTATTTTGACTTAGCCCAAGAAATGAACTCAAAATTTGCCTATTTTTAAATAAACTGTAAGGACATATATTTTCTATAATTAAACTTTAAGAAAGGTTATTTTTATGGTTTTTAATTTACTAAGTTTAGAATCTAGTTTTTCCCTACTATTCAATCGTCATGTTGAACTTAAGTTAAATATGACCAAAATTAAAATTTTCAATTTTTCATAATTTTTTTAAAGTTTTTCAATTTTTATTTGATTTTATATTTTATATTTTTTTATTTTCATTTTTAATTTTTATATTTTTTTATAAAGATGCAATGCAGAATTAAATATGCAAAGAAAAAAAAAACAAATATGTACAAAAAATAAAATATGCAATGCAATGATAACTATTTACAAACCATCTCCACTCCCAAACTTATCAAAAGCAGTGCCCTCACTGCTCATGGCCTCGCCGTCCCCTCGAACGTGAATGGGAACGTTCTTCTCTCGCCAGCAGGGTGGTCATGCCATGTTCCAAACCTGTGACTCGCTGATCTAGGTTGGTTACCATCTCTATCAATCTGTCTATCCCCCTAGTGGCTCTCCTAAGTAATCGTGTTTGTGCCGCAGGGGTAAGCTCTTCCTCGCTCGCGGTCGAGCTGGAGCTGGGTGTCTTGGCGGGTACGTCTTCGGCCGGCTCAGTGCGCTACCATACATCATTTAAGCGTGTGTAGGACGTTGATACGCCCTCAATAAGAGGTCTAATAGGGATCCTTCCATGCATATAAAACTCAAATTCCTCCACAGGGAGGAAATGGCGACACAGTTGTGTCACCAATATAGGGCATAGATAATTGGCCGCCTTCTTGCCCGCACCAATCGAGTGAAGTAATACCGTGTACATATCATAGCTGGGGTTCCTAGTCATCAAGGTGTGCACGATATGAAGAGATGGTGTGAAAAACGTCGTATTGTGCGAACTACCAAAAATATTATTTTGTGCCCAACGGCACACAGTCAATACGTTCGCAAAGAGGGTTCTAGAATGGATGCCTTTGCGTGGCTCCCTCGAACAACCATTACCCATTAAGGGTAGGTAATCCTCGAATTGGAGATGTTGGTCATGAGTAGGTAGTCTAGGTATTAAGGTGACTTCATGGATGAAGTCCCTGTCGATTATTATTTCCCTATCTCCCCAAATTACCCTAATATAACCATGTTGTGAGAGGCAACCTTCCTCCATGCACTCGTAAAATCGAGTGACGAGATCCGGAAGCGCGAAGGCATTCGGATGGTTAAACAGTAAAAAATTCCATCCGCGCCTTCGGATCTCTTCACCGAAGTAGCTACCATAGATCGTGTGTGCAAAGATTTGGGAAAAGTCCCTCTCAAATTGCAAAGTGGGTGCCATCACAGAGAATACAGATATTTCTAAAAATTTTAACAGAGAAGATCAGAAGTGCAAACCTCTTCTGAAGATTTCAGAGGGCGAAGACTCCAAGGAGCGGCGGAAGCGCGGCACAAAGCATGTTTCGGCGGCGGTGGGAGACGATCTCTCTGCAGAAATTTGAGCGATGGCTAGGGTTGTGAGGAAATGAAATTTAGGGTTATGAAAGTTCAGAGGAGGGGTCGGGTTCTTTTTATAGGGGTTGTTTTTGGTTATTTGCAAAAAGGACCACTCAAAAAGTGGAATTTATTTGTAAATACAAATTTTATTTATTTATTTATTATTATTATTATTTATTTATTATTTATTGAAACTGAAAATTTTCAAAAATAACCCTAAAATTTTGAAAATTTTTACCTTTTTTAAAATATTTTTTTTATTTTGTTTTTATATAATTACAAGTGTTACATACCCCCAAACTTATTTGAAACAGTGTTTCCACTGTTTACGGCTGGATAACCGAAATTTAGGAGTAGATGGAGGAAGATCAGTCAATGTAGATCGGCTCCTGCAAAAGCAGAAGCTCCTCCGAAGGGTCCGCGGTGAGGAACGGTTTAAGTCTATGTCCGTTCACTTTAAATAGTGAACCGTCCTCCGGATTTTCTAAATTGACCACACCGTGCGGATATACGGTGCGTACCAAAAATGACGCTTTCCATCGAGATCTAAGTTTGCCGGGATGGAAATGTAACCGGGTGTCGTAAAGTAAAACCTGTTGACCAGGTTTGAATATTTTGCGCATAAGGTGTTTATCGTGGAACACTTTTGTTCGGTTTTTGATGACAACCGCATTCTCGTAAGCTTCATCCTGAAGCTCGCTTAATTCATTTAATTGCAGCTTCCTATGGCTGCCCGCATCTCCGAGAGATAGATTCAACTCTTTTATCGCTCAAAATGCTCGATGCTCAATTTTAACTGGAAGGTGGCAAGCCTATCCATAAACAAGCCTATACGGAGACATGCCAAGATCGGTCTTATAGGCAGTTCGAAATGCCCAAAGGGCATCAATAAGTTTTAGAGACCAATCTTTACGGTTTTTGGAAACCGTTTTCTCCAATATCTGTTTAATTTGCCGATTTGAAATCTCGGCTTGCCCACAAGTTTTGGGATGATAGGGCATTGATAGCTTGTGATTAATGGAATATTTCCGCATTAAGGACTCGAAAGTCTTATTACAGAAATGAGTTCCATTATCACTGATGATTGCGCGGGGGTGCCCAAACCGAGAGAAAATGTTTTCTTTGAGGAAACTAACGACAACCTTGTTGTCATTAATTCGGCTGGGCACAGCCTCGACCCACTTAAAAACATAATAAACAGCGAGAAGAATATACATGTTCCCAAAAGAATTAGGAAACGGTCCCATAAAATCTATCCCCCAAACATCAAAAATTTCGACAACCAATATTGGTTGGAGCGGCATTTCGTTTCTCCTAGATATCCGGCCCAAGTGTTGGCACCGGAAGCATGTCTTGCAGTAATCATGTGCGTCTTTAAAAAGTTGTGGCCAGTAGAAACCACACTGCAAGATCTTTTCGGCTGTCTTTTTAAGGCCAAAATGCCCGCCACACGCTTGATCGTGACAGAATGACAGCACGCTCTTAAATTCATTGTCGGGGACACACCGACGAATAATTTGGTCGGGACAGTATTTGAATAGGTAAGGTTCATTCCAGTAAAAATGTTTTACCTGGGATAGGAATCGGAGTCTGTCCTGATTCGACCATTCATTTGGTATAAGTCCGGTGGCCAAATAAATCACAATATCTGCGAACCAAGGTTCGCACGACACAGTCAAAAGCTGCTCATCTGGAAAAACGTCTTTTATAGGAAATTGAAGCGTCGGCGAAGAAGGGAGGCGTGAAAGATGGTCGGTGACTACGTTTTCGCATCCTCTCTTGTCTCTGATGACAAGATCAAACTCTTGTAGTAAGAGAATCCAACGTATCAGCCGAGATTTAGCGTCCTTCTTTGCAAAAAGATGGTGAAGAGCTGAATGGTCAGTGTATACGATGACTGGAGAGCCGATTAAGTAGGGCCGGAACTTTTCTAATGCAAACACAACAGCTAAGAATTCCTTCTCGGTTGTTGTGTAATTTAATTGGGTCTCGTTCAAGGTTCGACTAGCGTAATAAATTATATGCGGCATCTTATTGATGTGCTGTCCAAGGACAGCACCAATGGCAAAATCAGATGCATCGCACATAATTTCAAATGGATGCGTCCAGTCAGGAGACGAAAGAATGGGAGCGGAAGTAAGTGAGTTTTTCAATGACTCGAACGCCTTCATACAGCTCGAGTCGAAATCAAAAGTAGTGTCCTTGGCCAACAAAAGAGTCAAGGGTCTAGCTATCTTGCTAAAATCCTTGATGAACCGTCTATAGAAACCGGCATGGCCAAGGAAGGCTCAAATGTCTCGGATGCATTTGGGAGGAGGAAGATTGGAAATGACTTCAATCATAGTTTTATCTACCTCAATGCCATTTTGCGAGATGATATGTCCTAAGACAATACCTTCTCGTACCATGAAGTGGCACTTCTCCAATTTAAAGTAAGGTTCTTACCCTTACACCGGGTAAGGACTGCGTCTAAATGTAGCAAACACTCATCAAAGGAGTCGCCGAAAATGGAGAAATTATCTATGAAGATCTCCAAGAATTTTTCCACCATGTCTGAAAAATACCTATCATACACCGCTGGAAAGTAGTGGGTGCATTGCATAACCCAAAGGGCATGTGACGGCAAACGTACCGAAAGGACAAGTGAATGTGGTCTTGTCTTGGTCCTTTTCGGCGATGGGAATTTGATTATAGCCGGAATAGCCATCCAAAAAGCAATAAAATTCATGCCCAGCCAATCGTTCTAGCATTTGGTTAATAAAAGGTAATGGAAAGTGGTCTTTCCGTGTCGCGGCATTGAATTTTCTATAATCGATGCATACCCGCCACCCAGTTTGTGTGCGAGTAGGTATTAACTCATTCGCCTCATTAGTTATGACCGTTATGCCCGATTTCTTTGGGACAACGTGAATGGAGCTAACCCACTGGCTATCAGAGACATGGTAAATGATACCACTATCAAGACATTTTACGATCTCCTTTTTAACAGGCTCCTTCATTACTGGGTTGAGTCGTCTCCGTGGATCCCTTGCTGGCTTGGCATCATCCATCATATGAATATGATGTTCAACAATTAGGAGACTAATCCCCTTGATGTCCGCCATAGTCCAGCCAAAAGCTTGCCGATTGCTGTGTAAGACCGTTAAAAGGGATTTCTCTTGCTCAGAGGCTAGAGAAGCCGAGATGATAACAGGAAGGGTCTCATTCTCACCTAAGTAAGCCGAGATGAGAATTTGCTCTCAATTGCTTCTAGTTTTCGTGTAATTGCGGCCATTTCGGCCTTCATTGCAATTGACATATCAAGTTGATGAACGCCTGCCCTAGACGGACCTGATGAAGTAGACGAAGTGGTCTGTCTAGTGCTTTCCCACCGAAGTGTTTGTTCAGCAAGATCGTCGAGAAATTGCCAAGATTCCTCGTCAGATTTGGTTAGGAAGTGACCTTGACAAATGGTTTCCAGCAACTGCTTAGTTGCTGGGTTCAATCCTTCGTATAAAGTTTGGCAAAGTTACCATCTTTCAATACCGTGATGAGGGCACTGAACAAGAAGGTCTTTAAATCGTTCGAAACACTTCCAAAAAGGTTCGGAAGGAAGCTGGGAAAATTGGTTAATTTCATTACGAATTCTCGCGGTCTTGTGATGTGGATAAAACTTTTTAAGAAATGCCTTAACAAACTCTTCCCAACTGTTTATGGAATGCGATGCTGTACTATATAGCCACTTTTCAGCTAGGTCACATAAAGTGAAGGGAATGACTCGTAGCCTTATAGCATCATCGGACAGTTGGGTGGTCTTCATCATTGCATAAACATTCTGGAATTTGTTAATGAAGATATAGGCATCTTCGGATTCCAGCCCGTGGAATCTGGGCAACATGTTGATGAAGTGGGGCTTAATTTCGAAATTATCCCCATTTGCCGGCGGGAGTGAAAGACAAGTAAGAAGTGCGGAGCGGGTAGGATAGAAAAGATCCTGGAGCGCGATTCGCTGTGGCACTGCAACAGGAGGTTGTTGCGGGTTATTCGCACCCAGTTGAAGTGGAATCAGTCCTGAGATAGGTAAAGGGTTGTTAGGATTGAATCCCGACATCTCTTTAGAAGATGATGAATGTGAAGATGAAGGTAAAGATGAAAAAGAAGTAGAGAGACTTTCGACTTCGGAGTCGAGCGCGTCGTCAGTAGCGACTAACGAGACACGGACTAAGCGGGCGCTAGTGTCCCTAGTCCAACCGGACATATACTAAATGAGTTGTAGTGTAGTCAAACGTAGAATGTGACGGTAAGAAAACGCCAATGGGGAAATATGGGTAAAGGTTGGGTGCAATGGGATTCTAGCGACAAATGGCAAGTTTTTGTAAAAAATTTGTTTTGTATAATTTTTTTTAAAGAGTTTTCCAAAAGATTTTGTACGGAACTACGATACACTTTCAAGCAATCACGATTTAAACATGCATAATCAAGCCTAGATCTAGGGTCTCCTAAGTCAACTAGACTGCTCCTAACTGGTCCAAAGTGACAAGTTGTGAGATATCCCTCAAATCGCCTCTTCACCGCCAATTGTGGCCAGGTAAGCACAAGTGAAGAAAGGAGGGTTCCGCTCACGAATCACCGTGAGACGGGCCTTTTAAAGTTACCTTTCTCACTTGTCTAGCCTAGGCACCACAAAGTCAGGTTCAGATAAATGACTGAATGCCCACAACCTTCCTCTGTCCTAATGAGCGCGACAGTCCTTAATTGACCGAGTCTAGATATTTTTAATTAGCTCAAGGGTGATGCATATGCTTTTTGTGATTCCTGGGGTCTTAGGAAGGGTAATGAAATCCCCACTCAATCTTGATTGGTGTTATAGCCCCTTAGATTCAGTTTTAAATATGCAAAGCAGTTAACACACAAAATCTAAAACACTTGCCAAAAATATTTTTTTATTTGCGGCGCAAAGAATTCTGCACAAAAATGATTTATTGGAGAGGGAGAAAGATTTTGCGCAAAGAACCCTGCAGGAAATTTTTTTAGTGGAGTGCAGAGGGTAGGAGAGAAGACAGGAAATACTTATAGAGAAATTTGAACTGCTGACGTCAGCAGTTGACCGTGGAACCGCTGTCAAACGCCTGGTTATGCCGCGTTTCTGTGGCGGTTTGGTACGTTTGGATCTCCAAAATTTCCCTGTGTGCTGTTATAGTTCTCCTCTGTCTGTTCAGATCCTCTGTTTCTTGATTTGTTCACTGGGCTTGCTCCAGATCTGAATTAGTCCATCTTCTTTTCCTGCACAATTCACACAAAACCAATCAAAAATAACAAGATGATTTTTTTATATATATTTTTAACTATTTTTAAAAATTTTTTATATTTTTTATTTAATTAACCCGAAATTACAAAAAGAAATAAACTACCGTCTCTCCGGCAACGACGCCATTTGATTGGTATATGAATGTTAATAGTGTGCGTTTTTAAATTTAAGAATACCGCAATCAAGACGGTGTCGCTTGGTAGCTAGCCGGTTGAGTACGGGTCGGTCCACAGGGAAAATGTGTTCTTTCTTTAAGTTCTAACGAGTTAAGTCCTATTTTTGGTAGGTTTTGTTTTAAGATCTAAGAATAATATTAAAATGATTTAAAGGCTTGCTAGGGTTAGGATTAGGTTAGTTTGAAATAGGGATTCTACTCACTGCTTTTAATACCCTAGTTAAGAATATAGGTGTTAGGGTAATAGTCAACAAAGGGGATTAGCACGACTAGGAAGAAACTTAGTTTCTTCCTTTTGGTCCTTATCCGTCCTTTCTTGGCTCTTACCCCTAACCTCCGGTTAATTCAACCACAACCGGTCTAATTAGGGAATCACCGCTATCATGTAGGATAGGGTGCCGTAGTGAGCGGTATGTGGTTAAAGTAACTAGAGTCCTAATTAAATTATACGGGCAAGGAAAGGAGTGAGAGAGATTTCCTTCTCTCAAACCTTCCCTATTCTAACCCTAACAAGTGAGGAATTACTCACTCATTAGGAAAGTGACGATCAAATTCATTTTTATATTTTTTTTATATTAGAAAACTAAATTGTAGATAATAAAGAACAGATAAGAAAATTCAGGAATTAAAATTCAGATAAAAAATTGCAAGATAGAAAAAGAAAGCTTACTTTATTGATGATCTCTTCAAACAATTACAAGGAAATTAAAATTTTAAATCTACGAATTAAAAAAGAGGCATGCCTAATTAGGTTTTCGGCTTTCCTATTTATAGATAGGAGAAACCCTAGGTTTACACTCTGATCCATACATGAAATTACAAGATTACCCTAAGAAACCCGGGTTAAAGCACCGACACCCACCGACACATGCACCGACACGTGCGTTGCACGGCCGCGGTTCTGCGGCCATGTTGTGGAATCTTGGTATCAAACTTCTAGGGTTGCTTCATGTTGCTTTTTCCTTCTGTTTTCTACACTTGGTTCCACAGAATATCTTCTATTTTCTTCCAGATTTCCAACAGTGCAGAATTATGTAGACTTTTACCGTGAGCTTCGCTTTGAAGTCTTGAATCTTGTGCTACCCTTGTGCTTTGTGCATTGAACTGTCTACTGATCTTCATTTGTTCTTTGAACTGGTAGGCGGTATCATACGGATTCATCTATTGTTGGTCGTAGTCTCATATTTGTAACTTCTTTTCATGAATTTCACTGTATTATTCTGAGAACATGTAACCTGCAACTATTTAGCAGACATGGATCAAAAAGTACCTATTTATTTGTAATATGATTAAGAATGGGTGATATAATAATGCAAAATTCTGATATGAACAGGACCCTAGTAAATATAGGTTTAAGCGGGACTAGTCTCTTGAGCCTCAGGGAGCCGGAGATATGGGTGTTTGCCTATTTAAGGTAGACAACTTAACAAATGGTGTTATCAACACGGTAATCGTCTTTGAAAAAGACACAAATCCTGCCACCCATGTGCAACGGTTACCGATAACACTAAAACCTAATTCATGACTTCAATTTCTTTTCTAATTGTTCTGACTCAGACCGAGTCTCATTATAAATAATCTGACTTGAATCCATGAATCCATATATTCAATCTATACAATCTATATAACTTGACTGAACCGAACCATGGATATATTCCATTTACATGATTATCCAGTACCTCCATTTCCATTTATACGATATCATGGTTTTGGCAAGTCTTCCATTTATAATACAAGTCTTCCATTTACATTTACAAAATAGTACAAACAACACATTTACAATACATACAATACAACCAAGACATCGCGGGGTTTATAAGGGGTGGATTGGTACGGAAGGTGTTAGAAGTGGCACGGGACTGCAACCATAAAGACACCTAACCTGAATTCAATCGCCGTTATTCCGGGTATTCTAACACAGCCTTGTACTCTATATACCGTAGTCTTTGGTCTAGTGAGACTCCTCTCGTATACACTGGCATTCTTCTGTACCAAGCTACAAACAACAGCGTTAACACTAAATACAACATTATAACAATATAATACAACTTTAAAAGCTACACACACACACACTCTCTCTCTCTTTGTCTATTCTACTTCTCCCTTATCTTTGGGACTTACCGAGCGATTGTTCGCTGACGACATTGCTTCTCTTTTTTCTTTGGAATGTTGTTAGGTGATTCGGACCTTCAGGAGATCGAGCCCACCAGCGAGGACTTGGATCAGCTAGTCTATGACCCAAAGTTTTAGATTCATTGTACACATTTCATTTCAGTACTTTCCATTTCTGTTATACTACTGTTTAGGCATTGTTTTCATTCAGATGTATTTACTTTTCCATGTACTGTAAAAGAATGTTAATAAATAAAGTTGTTGTTCATTACATTTGTCTCTTGTGTATATTTCTTTTATATTGCTTAGTTACGCTTAGCATATTTACTTCTGAGTAAGTACGTAGCGGCCTCGTCGCGTCCTCTGCAGTATACTGGGAAGCGGGGCGTGACAAAATCCCTCCCTCCTTTAGTCTGAAAGACATCCTTTAGAGAGGGTGACTCCATCACCTGCAGGTTCACCACCATGCCAGGAGTCGTCCATTCTAAAATACCTTTAGAATATTGTCAAGTACCCTAATCGGGACACTTCTCAAATTTAGGTCTAAAATCATAGATCTAGTCACCAGAAACCCTGATATTATATCCATATCCTATGTGGAGAAACACATTTGTGACAACCACAGTATAACCGATCGTAGTATAGGAATTTCACTTCCTATAAAGTGCATGTCATCCCATATACCAGGACATCATATCCTACCACCTTCTTACCAGATCCATCTCCTATTCTGATGAAATCAAACTCTATGACTGTCACATCAAAAATAGATGATCTATTTCCGCTATACCTGCTTTAGTCTACGAATAGACATAAGCTACTTGCCCTCTATGCTTCCGCTGCTCCCACTGACTACAACAACCCTTTGACAGAGTCATATACACGCGTGCTTCTAAAGCTAGTTTAGAACGACGCTATACTCATCCTTCTGCCAGGTCTTATAGTCTAGAACAACAGCATTTGCAAGTCTGGGTATACAAGAACCCCCTATCACCATCTCTGAGAAGACCGAAGTACCTCTTGGGTGCCTGAGCTTACCTACCAAATCTGCTGAGTGGCTAATGGAATGTCGAAACCCGATTGAATGTTTAGGTTTTATTAAATTTTCAGTAATCGTTTGTGGTTCTGGAATCACTTCCAGTTCTACCATACTCCCACATCTGTTTTCTGAAAAAATCCATTTTACTAAAACCGTGGCGAGTCAAGAACAATATCACTATTGATCTTCCTGATGGTGGAAAATTAACCCTCGTCAAAGACCGGGATAACCCACAAACTGCCATTACTGAAATGTGCCTCGAGTTTATCCGGATTCTGGTTTTAAGTATCAGCCGGACAACTCCCTATACCTTAACATCGTTAAGATATAAATTGATTCTATATATATCCAATATAGAAACAAATGCACTAATTTAATTAGAACCAGATTTAAAATCATGCAGCTATCTCCAGTGCATATCAACCAAATGGAAAAATGCCAATCGGCATTACTCATCTGGGAGCGCATCCATATATGAGTAACCTGAATGAGAAGCAAGTTCTCAAAACCATTACTATCAACGGAATACAAAACACAAGTATCTACATTTTCGACTTCTTCGAAGAATCCTGATACTTCCAATAAATGGTTCTCTAATTTATTCTTATACCTATAACTTCTCAATATCTGGACCCTGTATTTCAACGAAATACATGTCTAAAACTTGAGAAGATATGAGTAAACAGAATATAGTACGATTACCAACCCCTTTGTCCCAATGGACACTGGACAACATACAACACTTTGTATAAGTCTCCTGAGTTCAATAACTCAAATCCTGTGCGCCGTAGGTTGAAAACTGTATTATGGTTAAGAAGAATTACACCGCTGTTGAATACACCTTATCTAACCACCAACTGATATAGATAAATGTCACAGACATAATTTCAAAAAGTTATATATCACTTTATAAACGTACAGATATATCAGTTTGAAATTGGTGCATAACAACGGATATTCAAAACCAAATATTTGCCGTTAGGCAAAACCCAGATGATTTCCTCAAATATCACCAATTACAACGAATTCCGATATAATGAGGATCTAATCACCCAATTCCCAATATCTTACTCCCACTCACCATCTGTAATAACATACAGATGTGAGAAACTGATCTGGTAAATACATAACCTGGAGTTAGATTCTAATTAGGAAAACAATTTTCAATTAACATTGCACAGTAAATCTGAAACATGAAAATATTTCAAAGGGGTTAACTGGTATTCCTAGTAATGCCTCTTCCACTATCCTGATTCATGATAATAACCGTATAGTTCCATACCCTCACTCCAATCCCTTTATTATGTCTTTACTTATTATCTTCTGTACACCTTCTTTAGGCTAATTGGTTTTCTTCCTTCCCTACCTTTCGGCACCAGTCTAAGGTTTGGAAGAAGACTATCCAATAAGCGTAATAGGTGTACTCTTCTAATACCAGGAGCCCTCACAACCTGAAAGAAGGTAAAGAGAAAATACAACTGAATATCCTTATTCTATTTCTCCAAAACCAGAAACCATCCTCGAATTGGAACAAGTTCCTTCGAGTTCGTATGTAACTATACGATGGCATATCCAATAAATGTGGATCTTCGTAGTGATACGGAATGTTCTGGAGAAAACCAAAGTGGATGTGGGAGTAGCAGGGGTATACGCGTTTTTGTCATAAATGATAGTAGTCGCAATATCCTTTTGCCGTTATTCTAATCCCTTTATATGTCTTTACTTATTACTTTCTGTACACCACACTTAGGCTAATTGGTTTTCTTCCTTCCCCACCTTTCGGCACCTGCCTATGGTTTGGAAGAAGACTATCCAATAAGCTCAATAGGTGTACCCTCTCCTAATCCTAGGAGCCCTCGCCACCTGAGAGAAGGTAAAGGGAAATGATAACCGAATAATCCTATTCATTCTCTCCAGAACCAGAATCTATCCTCGAATCTGGAACAAGTTCCTTCGAGTTCGTATGTAACTATACGATGGATTTATCCAATAGGAGTGGATGTTCGTAGTGATGCGGGGTGTTCTGGAGAAATGCAAAGGTGATATAGAAGTGGCAATGATATAGCGACATCGTGACATTCCAAAAGCCAAAGTATTTTAAGAAGGTTCGGTTAACTTGGTTCATGAGTTTTAGTTAAGGGTCGGGTCATGGTCGCTGCCAAAGAGAGAGAGAGAAAAGAAACACTTAGCGTGCACTCTAACCTAGATCAGAATGGTTAATCACTTTATCTAATCAGGATGGCTCCCACTGTATCCTCGAATTCTCCTCCAAACCCTAAAGGAGAATTAGTCGGGATCATCTAAAATCACCCGTGGAGTAATCCTACTCATCAGTGGGAATCGGGATCCAACTATCATCGCAAGATAACTTGATAGAATCCACTCAAGTTACCACACTCCAGAAGGTATGCGCAAGCCTGACAAGTTTCCTGTATGTTTGAAACTCCCGATGTGATTTTTGCCCCAAGCGGTTTATGACCTTGACAGAGGTCAACATATCATAAGTCGCAAGTCAAGTTCAACCCGTCATTGTCCTGGATTAACTTAGACCCACCCGTACGAGCCCTTGACAGAGGTCAACATGACCGTGCGACTGTCCTAAATAATCGCATATCTATGCAACAAATAAGCATTACTCAGCTACCAAGCACTGTGCTTTGACAGAGGTCAACATACACAACATGAATACCAAGTAATACCTGTAAGAAATGACGGAGGGCTATGACTGGTTTTTGGCGAAAAACCTTAACGTAATGAACTTGATATCGTTGAAGGAATCCAAGTGGTTTTACAAATATATAATGGCGAAAAATTTTGCTAAAAAGGTCACTCTCTGTGAAGGGATCTCGGCTCTTTTCTCGTAGAATGAGGTGTAGGATATTCCAAACTGAATATCACGATGCAAAGCAAAAGAATTGACTATAGTGAAGTTATTATGTTGATGCCAACTTTTACTCAAGGGGTCACTCCCGACGAAGGGATCTCGGCCCTTACCTCATGGAATGAGGTGCTGAATATTCATAACCGAATACCACTGTGCAAAGCAAAAGAAAACGTCTGTAATGTCAGTTTTAAAAACTTGGTTGCAACAACATCATATAGGTTTGTTTTATCCTTGCATTGATAAGAATCAATGCAGTCCCATCAATTAATCACACCAGAAAAGAACGAAAATATGATGTATGTATATGCCATCCGCATTCGCCACTGGGCCCCGTCATCACCCGTTAGGTTACTTAACTAACGACAAAGCGGGGGATGGACTAGCGCGGGTGTAAAACATATACAACATCTACTATTATATATATATATATATATATATATATATATATATAACATTCGTCCCAGGCATGATATAAGCAACATTATAGAAACATCACAGAAAAACGGATAATCTAGGAGCCCCGGGTTTCCTTTGAGCCGCAAATGAAACCTGACGTTCCCGGGTCGTGTGGATAGCCTGTGCAATGAACGATGCTCAAATTAACTATACAACTACCGAAAAAGAACTTTTGGCGGTTGTATTCGCATTAGAAAAATTCAGGCCTTACTTGATTGGCTCACCAATTGTTGTGTACACTGACCACTCCGCCTTGAAACATCTTTTGGCGAAGAAGGATGCTAAAGGTAGGCTAATACGTTGGATCCTTCTATTACAAGAATTTGATCTTATTATTAAAGATAAGAAAGCATGTGAAAATGTTGTAGCCGACCATCTTTCACGCATCTCTTCTTCACTTGTGACCCTGCCGATCAATGATTCCTTTCCGGATGAACAACTCTTGAACGTATCCGATGAACCTTGGTTCAGGGATATTGTAAACTATCTTGCTACGGGACTGATACCCAGCGATTGGTCAAAACAGGACAAACAACGTTTTCTATCCCAAGTAAAACACTTTTACTGGGATGAACCCTATCTGTTTAAGTATTGTCCTGACCAGATCATTCGCCGGTGTGTCCCAAATGAGGAATTCAAGAGTGTTCTATCTTTTAGTCATGATCAGGCATGTGGGGGTCACTTCGGTCCTAAAGAGACGGCGGAGAAGGTTTTGCAATGCGGTTTTTATTGGCCGACCTTGTTCAAAGACGCATTTGATCATTGCAAAACCTGTACACAGTGTCAACACACGGGTAGGATTTCCCGGAGAAATGAGATGCCACAGCAACCCATCTTAGTGGTTGAAATTTTCGATGTTTGGGGCATTGACTTTATGGGTCCTTTTCCCAACTCCTTTGGGAATCTGTACATACTGCTTGCGGTTGATTACGTCTCAAAGTGGGTTGAAGTTATTCCTTGTCATACTAATGACAAGAAGGTTGTCATTAAGTTCTTAAAAGAAAACATCTTTTTGCGATTTGGACACCCACGCGCTATCATTAGCGATAACGGGACACATTTCTGCAACAGGTCTTTCGAGACTTTGATGCGGAAATATGCAATCAACCACAAACTTTCCACACCCTATCATCCCCAAACGACCGGGCAGGCTGAGATTTCAAATAGACAGATCAAACAAATCCTGGAGAAAACTGTTGCGAAGAATAGAAAAGATTGGTCGACCAAATTGACGGATGCTCTTTGGGCATTCCGAACTGTATATAAAACCGATCTAGAGATGTCTCCTTATAGGTTAGTGTTTGGGAAGGCTTGTCACTTGCCAGTCGAGATTGAGCACAAAGCAATGTGGGCTATTAAAGAAATTAACTTTGACTTAAATCAAGCCTGCAACTTTCGGAAGCTGCAATTAAACGAGCTAAGCGAACTCCGCGATGAAGCTTATGATAACGCTGTAATTGTAAAGAATCGGACTAAGCTATTTCACGATAAAAACATTTTGAGGAAAACGTTTACACCTGGTCAACAAGTCCTTCTTTATGATTCACGACTACACCTTCACGCGGGTAAGCTACGATCTCGGTGGAAGGGACCTTTTATTGTGCGGTCTGTATACCCGCACGGGACAGTTGAGGTAGAAAATGTTAAAAACGGTACATTTTTCAAAGTGAATGGACATAGATTGAAGCCGTATTTTTCCACTGACCCCACGGAGGAGCTCCTGTTCTTACAGGAGCCATTTTATCTTGATTAAAATTCCTCCGTCTCACCTCCATGTCCTGTAAATTACTGCATCATCTTTTGAATGGAGGTGAGTGAAAAGAATAAGTTTGGGGGATGATCTTCACTTAAATATTTTGCCCCCATTAATAAATTTCCTCCCAGGCTTACAGGTTTTTGAGATTTAACAGATGGCAACAGTGAGGACACCGTTGAAAACAAGTTTGGGGGAGGTTTGTACTTATTTTCGCATCATTTGCATATCACTTTGCATAAGCACAAAACATTTGAAAACCTATAAAAATTTAAAATTTTTCAAAATATATAAAAATATTTTGTACATAAATAAGATAATAAAAGATTAGATAGTGAAAAATTACATCCAAAAGATTAGAAAAATTTAAGAAAACCAAGAAAATTAGAAGTTTTCTTATACGAACTAGTAATAAGTAGTTATGAACCGTTGTCCCAAGGGTTAGTAAGATGAAGGAAGTCACTAATCTGAGGATAAAAATAAGTCTGAAAAATAGTTCCTATTCTGAAAGCCAAACATTCTGAACGTTGATATCCTGCTATTTGCACTTACACACGTCTTGAAGCTCGGGATAGTAGAGGATACCTTGAAATGCTCTTGTCTAAAGCCAAAGTATGAAGGAAATAAAAAAATATAAATAAAAAATAAAAAAATGGTGAAGAAAAAAATGAACACTGGTTTTGTTATCGCCAAGGCATCAATAAAAAAATATAGCGAGGGTGCCTCTTCACCTAGTGCCTTAGACCAACTGGTCTGGGAGTCACTGCTAAGCCTTAGGTGGTGCAAGACGAGGAAAACACCTAATAAGCAAGCACATGAGTAATCGGTCGGTTAGTACCTCAAGAAGTATTAACGGTCGCATGAGTGTGTGTGTGCAAATTCATCTAAATATTCATTAATTAAAAAGTACTGAGGCGGATGGACAAGGGTATGATGGCTTGAATTGAATTCTCCGGGTGTAGGGATGTCTTTTACACACACGTAGGGTTATATGATCGATGTTTGGAAGAAAGATAGGAATGAAGGATAAAGACGATGTTTTATTGAGAGATGATGTGATTTCTAACATCTTTCATGACTATTAAGATATGGCTCATGACAACCGAAAAGCTACATAGTTGAAAACTCTAATTTTCAAAGCTTTTCTTTTACGATTCTTATCTTTAAATGTAATATTCACGGTCTTCCTTTTATTATTGGATTTTATGGGTACAATCCGCTGAAAACCCTCAGGAGACAACACTCCTCCTACTAGGGACACCTAGAGATTTAAAGGCTTGTTGCACGTGCTCAGTGCAATCGTGTTGCCTACGAAAGTGTGCTAGTTAGTTTTTCTTTCTTTTTTTATTTTCTCCTTCTCTTTTTAATAAAACAGTTCGCTCGAGACGACCGAAAATAAGTTTGGGGGAATTTGATCAGTCGAAAATATTGCATTTTTAACACGTCAATTTCCCTACTATTTGCAATCATCTAAAGGTGTACGGTATGAATATAGCACATATTAGCAAAACATCTGTAAAATACCAAATAACTTGTGTTATACTTTATAACCGACACTTTGAGGGAAATTGAGTGTTTATCATTGCACGCATTATCTTTGTGTAGCGCAACACTTGTCTCGAGAATCTGTGCAGGAAATTCCAGGAAAGGAGCAAAAACAGTTAAAAGTGCTGATAAAAATACGCCACGTCCAAGACTTGAAATCTGGCAGTGATCAAGAAATATTTAGAAGATTCCACACATCAGAAAACTGCTATAAGGCCAGCATCAATGTACCCCAGAATTTACATGCATCAAGGCTTCTATTAGGCCGCGGATCCGCGGCCAAAAGGCCCTTGGAGCCGCGGATCCGCGGCCACGTCATGGTGTCGTCAGCCTATTTCAGCTCCAGTATTCTTCTTTCAAGTCCCACACCTCATCAAGCCACTGCAAATTCCAGAATTCTCCAAAATCTTCCGACAGAACAGCAAGGCCCTTTGTACAAGTTAATCATGGTCAAGCTTCTCAAACAAGCTTCTCACTTAATTACCTAAAGCCTAGAAGCTTCTCCCTAACATTCAAGCTTATGAAGGAAGCTATCCCTAACTAACTAACTCTAGAACCTTCTACCTAACTACCAAGCTTACAAGGAAAGCTAAACTAAACCTAGCTTCTAAAGGAAGCTAATCCTAATCAAGGCTATAAAAGGGACCCTAAGGCTTCACTTCAAAGGTTTTTGAGTTGTTGATTCCCACATCAATTCCCAACACAAGTTGAGTGACACAACTTGTAAACCCTAATCCCCAATTCAAAATCCAAAGCCAAAAATCAAGAACACCGAGTACAATTCAAGCGAGAAATTAACCATCCTTTTGGAGCGAAGCCGATCTTCAACCGAGCAAGTGATCCAAGACGATCCGCGACTCACGGAGACGATGCGACGCTAAATTCGACGATCTCGTTCTCTCCTCAATTTCTTGTATTCCTTGAGTGAAGTGTAATGAATTGTTGAATAATAAAGGTGAGAATTCTTTAATCTTGCTTTCTTTACATTCTTGCTTCATGATTCGATCTCAATTCTTGATTGTGTTTCTTGTTATGATGTTTGAGTAAAACTCCGCTCATGAAGGAGTCGAGAGAATCAATAGATGATGATGTTACAAATCTTCAAACGATTCTTAAGTCCTATAAGTTTTGTAAACTTTAGTAAATTGAAGAATCGACAACCTAGTTTCGAGCGATGCTTTCTTGATTGTGTTCGCTCTTAATTAGTGATCCACGATCGATTCTTGAATTTACTAGAGGCTAGAATGTGAATGAAATCAATGAAAGGACAAGAGATAGATGATGAAACCCTAGTTTCCGCAAGAAATCCCTAATTCTTGTTGATCATCATCGATCTAGTATCAAATCATTAATGGATAAGAAAACGTAATCTATAGTTTTCATCACGTCTATAGATTCGATAGATTCCTACGAGCCTCATTTTGATTCTTGAAACCTAATTCGATTGGATATCATCAATTCTTGATTCTTGATTTTAATGTTTTCTTGTTAATTAGATTTAGATCTAGATAATTCTTGAATTCACTTTTAAAATCTTGAATTGAATTTACTTTTCTTTTCTTTCTTTAATCTTCAATTCATCTAATTCAATTACGAACGGATCACACTTTCCCTATGGACGATCCGCACTCGCTAACGCGCTACAATCGACACCATTATTGATTGCGGTCAAAAATTTCTTTGGTTGTGATTTCTATACATTTTCTACCGACACGAACCGAGAATTCATTCAATCAAATGACATTCACGGTTGCAGATGGTAATGCATGTACTATAAACATTTAAACAATATTAAATTATTGACTTCGAAACACCCCGAATTGCCTCTGAACAATAGATAACAAAATATCCAAACTAGGAAAAACAAGCAATACCACTGCACCAATATTCCAGAGACTAGAAAACACCAAAAATCTCAAGTCCAGACACCACTAAACAACCGGCCTCACCCATTTTTTTAATCAAATCTCACCGGGTCAAAACCGGCTGTTTGGGCTCGTATTTGTGGTGTGTTCTAGTTGTCACTTAAGTAGTCTTCTGCAGTTGCTTAAATTTTTTTTTGAAGACTTTGAAAATCGACAGAGACTGGAATGTGCAATGCACTGTTTCGGGGTTGTTTCGGTTTCGATATTTTAACATCGTCTAAACGAGCTAGCTAAGGGTTTACGGGTTGTCTCTGATACCATGTTGGGTTACGGCAGCGCCCCGGCCATTAAACCGTGGCCAAATGCGGAATTTTTTTTTACTAAACTGACGCTACCACAACTCGATGCCCGGATCTACCCTAAACCCTATACTAGCAAGCAATATAAAGGAAGTTAGGAATGGTTATACCGAGTTGATCTGTGTCCTTCGGTTTTCAACCTTCATCCCAAGCTCTTAGAGGTTGCGGATCGAGTTTGGTTTCCGGTCTTCCTCCATCTATGATGATCCACCTGAGGAAAACGGCGCAAGCTCCAGCCTCGCCAAGCGAGCCAACCGACGCTCCAAGGTTGCTAGCAATGGAGAGTGAAGGTGTAGGATTATCTCACTAATATTTTTCTCTCATCAAAATGCTCCAAGAGCAACCATAGAAGATGAAGAGGAGGTGAGGAAACATGTGGCATGAGCAACTAAAGAAAATGGCTAAGTTTCACCAAGTGAGAATCAATGACCAAGTGAAGAAAAGAAAAGGCATGGCATCTCAAGAATTGTGGCTGCCTCTCTCTCTCTCAATCATGCACACACAAATATTTCATCTTAATTTTTCAATAAACAAATCCATGCCATACCTCTCAACATGCTAAACAATGTTCATGCCACCTCACCCCCTCCACCTCATTTCCTAAATGATTTTCTAAAAAGAAAATCTAATAATGAGGTGGGCATCTTCTAGAAGCAATTCCGTATAAATACTGAATACAACCCGGTACACGTATCGAAATACATATACGCGTATTCGTACAAAAATACGAATAACCAAGAGAGAAAATGAATAGTGAACAATAATACTAGAATACATATATATAAATACATATATAAATTATTAAATCAAAACCTCATTTATTAATCTGGCTTAGTCCTAAGCCGCAAGTATTATTAACCGTCCGATTAAAGTCTGTGTAGCCTGTACACATTGTTGGGGTAAAAATTTGCACACCGGTTGACCGAGTTAAAGTCAAGGTCAACCCCAAGCCAGGTGGGCCCAAGCCCAGGTTAAGCGGGCCCATGCCCAAGTCGAGCCCACGGCCAGCCTCCTGCATGCCAAAATATAGATCATGTAATAAATAATTTTTATGTAATTTTTTATATATGAATGTATGCAAAATGGGCATAAAGCCAATATTTTGTAAGCCCATGGCTTATGTGCAAAAAAGAAATGGCACATGAGCCATGGGATGGGCAAAACGCCATTTTGTAAAGCCCAAGGGGCTATATGTAAACATGTAAGCCTATATAAGGCAACATGATGATGAATAAAGTAATACTTTTCATTCCCCCCAAAACTAGGGTTCTTTGTGCCTCCCGCTCCTTCTCCAAGGTTCTAAACCTTCTCATTTCTTTTGAATTAAATCAAGAGTTTTTACTCTTTCTTTTCCAAAACTAAGTAGTTTTCCACCACAAAACCCACAAAGGGGAACTTGGATCTACCATCAGATCTCAAAAAGAAGAGATTTTTAAAATCTCACATCTCTTGATCTTCAAGATCCGGCCAAACAAAGGAAGAAGAAGGAGACCCATCTCCAGAAACCCCATTTTGGGGAAGAACTAGGGCTCAAGGGGAGAAGCCCTTCATCAGCTTCAAAACATCCTAGGAGTTCAACTCCATATATACATATATATATAATAAATATTTCCTTTCTGAAGCATAACTTCTGGTTCTGGGACTAAAAGCCTATTTTTCTCGCCGGCGTCCAAGCGCTCAAGCGCTAAGCGCCCACGTGCCGACACGTGGCGCGCTAGCGCAGAGCGCCCACGTGCCGACACGTTGCGCGCTTGCGCTCCAGCGCCCACGTGCCGACACGTGGCGCGCCAGCGCTTGAGCGTAGAGCGCCCACATGCCGACACGTGGCGCGCTTGCGCTCCAGCGCCCAGCGCTCAAGAGCAGAGCGCCCACGTGCCTACACGCGGCGCGCTTGCGCTCAAGCGCCCAGCGCCCACGTGCCGACACGTGGCGCGCTTGCGCTCCAGCGTCTTGCGCTCAAGCGCAAGGCGCCCACGTGCCGACACGTGGTGCGCTTGCGCTCAAGCGTCCAGCGTTCAAGCGCAAAGCGCCCACATGCCGACACGTGGCGCGCTAGCGCCTAAGCGCACAGCACCTAAGCGCACAGCGCTCAAGGCGCTGACCCCATGCATCCTTTGGATGCCCTTTCCCTTCTTTTTTTTAATATATATGTATATATAAATACACACACACACATATACTCTACAACACTCTCCCTCCCAAAATTTTTTTTGGGCCGGGGCGCTGCCCCGCATCCCGCAAGGGGGCTGCTAGCCCTCTTGACCCCCAGCCCGCTATCCGGGTAGCGGGACCCCCGTAAAAACTCTGCGTGGCTCCCGATATATCCAAGCCCCCTCCAAAACAAAACACACGTACACTGCACATTGAGTTCGCATGACCAGTTTAACCCGTGAATCGGAGGTTCCCTCGCTCCAAAGGCGAGGGGAAATTAATGGCAGCTTAGTCCTTGGCTGCCGGAGATTCGGATCCCCACAATCATTAAACCCTGGCCTACCCTAGGCAGGGGGAATCTGTAATGCGCCTGACAAGCGCGCGCGTATTCCCATCTCAACGGGGTAATGAAAAACACCCTACAGATTCTGGCACGTCCGGTGGGACCAATCTCTCCTCCCATATTTCGGGATAAACGTTCATGCGAACTCAATCAATATACATGTCTATATTTATACTAAAATAATTCTTTTTCATGTAGGTTTTCAAGCAATCACTTCTCAACGATGTCTCCAAAGATGAACTCCGCTCCCATCTCCTATACGATGAAGATGGACTCCCGGACGGTCCTCCCGGCCAGTCTCGGGCGACAATGGGAGGAGCCGTTGCTACCATTTGGCTCTATTATGTTCGTGTCTGCTAACGCCGTCCCAGCTCCTCAAGCTCCGGTAGTAGACAAACCGGTCTCAAAAGGGAAAAGGCCGAATGCCATGGTTGCGAGGGCACCTCTGCCCAAGCATAAATCCGTTTCCAAACGACCCTCCATCGCTCCAGCTGGGGGCAAGGCCATCAACGTCAACAAAGCAACGGGGCATCTCGGGCAAGCTCCAGCGGTACCCCCGACAACGGCTCGATCGGGTGTCTTCTCTAAGCTCCCCGCCAATCAACTCACAATGGCTTCCCGGATGACGGATGGCCGCCAAACCCTTAAAATTGAGAAGCTAAGGCAGAAAAGGTTCAGATATAGAGCCAACAAAAGGGCTATGGCTCCTGCTAGGCTGAACCTCATGGGGTTCGAAGAACAGGGTTACCCCGCCGAAGATGGGGAAATGGCTGGATATGTGTTCCACACTGTCTACACGGTGGGCACGCGCAGCATGAGCAAGGACGAGGCCACCACATCTCAGATCCCATCTGGCTTGAATGTGGTTTCCGCTTCCCAAGAACAGCCGCCTCCGCTGGATGATGAAAACCCTCTCGATGAGGATGATAGGCAGAAAGACCCTTCGGTCCATGAGGAGTCGGTCTCGGAAAGCGAAGATGAGCCAATCTTCCATCCCAAGAATGCAGAGCAGCAACTTCTCCAAGAGCTCCGAAAGCAGCTCAGAAGCAAAGACAAGGAGATGGCCAAGCTCTACTCAAAAATTGACGACTTGACAAATGTCGTCTTACAGCTCACGGCTCAACTTGCCTCTCAGCCGCCCAATCAGGCGCAGGGCTCTCATGAACCGGGAAACGGTGTCCCGAAACAGCCGACGCCCGTTCTCTCAAATCCAAAAGTGGGCGCACCGCATGAAAATCAGTCGCATCCTATCTCGGGAAATGTCTTGGCTACCGATGACAGTAGCCCGCTAACTCAAGATCAAATCATGGATTTGGTTGCCAGCAAAGTCAAAACATTGGTGGCCGAATCCGAAGCACAAAAAGATATTAGCAGTAGTGGGAGACCATATCCTGCTCGGTATGATCTGGTAGAATTTCCTAGCGGCTATGTCATCCCCAAATTCGGAAGATTCGATGGGACGGGAAATGCGAATCAGCACATCGCCCACTTTAAAGCCTCATGCGGGAATACTGGGGGCAATGATGCGCTTCTCCTCCGCCAATTCGTTAATAGCTTGGCCGATGTTGCTTTCGACTGGTACACGAGCATACCGGATGGCTCCGTCACAACTTTCGTCCAAATGGAGTCTCTGTTTCGGCAGAGGTTCATGAGCGTCAGCGATAAGATCACCATCGCCGACCTCGTAAGGACCAAGCCAAAGAACAATGGAAGCAGCACAGATTTTATAACCCGATGGCACAATCTCTCCGTCAAATGCGAACCGCCGATAGAGCAGGACCAATCTGTCAGTCTTCTCGTTGGAAATCTCAACAATTGGATGGCCCCGTTTCTATGCACCGCGGGTCTCAAAACATTCTAAGAGCTGACCAGGAAAGTCTAGATGTTGGAACGCTCAAAGCAGGAGTCCTCTTTTGATTCCCAAAATAACAATAGGTCCTGAAGAAATTGAAAGGACGATAATCGCAAATGCGGAAATTCCGACGATTCTGAATCTTTCAATACCTCGGCTAACCGAAATAAGCAAGGGTCGAGTGGGCCTGATGCCAACCAGCCTCAGAAGCCAGAGTTCGGAGATAGAGGAGAATCTCCCTGGATAAGGTCTATTCCTTCAGAAGGGACAAAATCCATAAAATATTCAAAGACGCCCTGAAGAACGGTCTACAACTGCCAGAGTCAAAAAGTCCGCAGGAAGCGAATAAGACCGACGACCCTAAATACTGCCCCTATCACAGAGTGATAGGTCATGCCATTGAGGACTGCTTCGTCTTCAAAGATTGGGTCGAAAAGCAATACAAGGCAGGAGAGATAGAACTATCCAAAGGCGTGTTAACAAACAGTCAAGCTGCAACTGCCAATTTCATACAAACGGAGACCGAAGTTCTACGCGAAACCGATTCTCTCAGACATCTGCCTTTCTCTGGAAACAATCGACCACCACGTCATTAAACTAGGAACAGTTGACCACCATGTCATTAAACTGGGAATAATCGACCACCACGTCATTAAACTGGGAACAATCGACCTCTAAGTCGTTAAACTGGGAATGTAAAAAAAAATATATGTAAATAAACAAAAAATGTGTAAATAAAACAAAAATAATAAAAAGCCGAAATGATAGGACAACTCGCAATAAAAATCGGTGAGTAAAAATAAAGAGGAAAATAAATAGCCGAAATGATGGGGCAACCGCGAATAAAAGCCAAAATGATAGGGCAATCGCGATCTTCGCGATAAGAAAATCTGAAATGATAGAGCAATCACGGTAAAACAAAAATAAAAAAAAAACAACGGCGAATGATTAGTCGCTCCTGGTACCATATTCCAGTGCAGTGATGCAGACGCCAACAAAAAACCAATTTTTCAAAATTCCCTCGGCCTTATGGTTGGTCCCAAAGTTGACCATCGTATACAATCCATAGGCTTAAATAATTCTCATCATACCCATGCCCCGCCGTAATCACCAGTTACGCGGCTGGTCTCCGCCTTTGGAATTATGCTCCATTGAGAAGACCCACTCATGTGTCCTCACGATACATGAGGAGAACAAACCTTTTTGGGATCCTTACGACTCATAAAGGAAAAACACACTTGGGAGTCCTCACGACTCCTAAGGAGAAAATACACCTGCGGGATCCTGTTCAGACCATAATATTGCATTTATCATTCCCCTATTCTTACCCTTTTTATAAATAAACAGGTACTCTTGACGCACGTTTGTTGCATATTACAGGTTACAGGTTTCTGGAGCAAATACAGTGAAAAAGATACAAAACAACAGAAAATGGACTTTTGACCAACAAATAGACGGATCCTAGTCAAGCCTAGTCGAAGAACAGTGCAAGGTCCAAAAAGTCAAGTGAAACGGTTAAAAAGCCCAATACAAGTCTTCACTAAAAATCTGGAGAAGATCCAGAAGTCCAACAGAGAAAAGAAGAATAAAAACAGAAGACCAAAAATACCAAGAAAATAACCCCAAAGTTTGAAAGCCCAAGTCCACAGTTTGGCCGCGGATCCGCGGCCAAACCCTGACTGGCGCCGCGGATCCGCGGCCAAACCCTGACTGGCGCCGCGGATCCGCGGCCTTACAGAGAGCTTGTCGGTGGAAATTTAAAGCGTCGGTGCGTCAGTGCAGATGTTAGGATTTTTAGGGGGCAAATCAGTAATTGCGCATGTGCGAGAGTCTGTAACCCTAGGTTTCCTATTTTCCTATAAATTGTAATTTTAGATCTAAAAATTGTATGCCTCTTTTCAATAAATAAAATTCAGAAATTCTGGAGGTGACATTCAGATCTGTTCTTTATCGTTTGGAGGGAGCCATCAAATCTTAGGTAATTTATTTCATTGCTTTTAGTTCTTTTAATTATAATGTTATTTCATCCCCTAATGAGCGAGTAGTCTCCTCGCTTGTTAGGGTTAGCCTTAGGGAAAGGGTTGAGAGATGAGATCTCTCACCCCTTTCAATACGTAACCATTAAGAACTCCATGCATGCGCGCACAACCGCTCCCTGCGGCACCCTACCCCTCGAGGTAACGGTGAACCGCAGTATAAAGGGCCGGTTGCGCGCGTTTTCCATGGGGGTTAGGGTAATTAACGATAAAGTAAGGATACGAATCTAGAGGAAGAAAACATCTTCCCAAAAGAGTCGTATCCACTTTATCGATAATTACTATAACACCTAATGGATCTACGGCATTGAAAGCGGTGAGGAAACATCAATCTCCAAAACTTCTTCTAAGCCTAACCCTAGCAAGAATTTAAATTAGGTTAATTAAGTTTTAAGTTTTAGATCTAGATTTTTATAAAACCAAAACGACAAAAAGAATCAACTCGTTAAAACACATAAAAGAAATTTACCCGTCTCTGTGGATCGACCCGCACTCACCGGCTAGCTGCGAAGCGACGCCGTTTCTGATTGCGGTAAACTCATATTTTTGACATAATCAAATGGCGCCGTTGCCGGGGACGGCGTAATCTTTCTTTTTTGTGAATTTTCGGGTTGATATAAATTTTAAAAATTATAAAAATCTGAAAATATAAAAAAAAATAAAAATTATCAACTTTGATCTATTTGAAGGGTGTATTGTTTGAATCTTGCAGGAACAGCGATGGATTCTCGGATCTGGAAATTTACAGAGGGAAAATCAGAAAAGTACATATCATAACAGAGAGGAACTGAAGGTAAAGAACCACAGAATTTTTTTCAGAGGCCGATCTCTCAACTCTACCGCGCTTCCGCCGCTAAATAGGCCTATATGCCGCGGATCCGCGCTCTGGCTGCCACGTCAGCGCACCAAATTTTCTGGTTTGATTTTTCTCTCTCCCCTCTGCAACCTCCCATATACTTCTCTGTAAAAATCTTCTGCAGGGTTCTTGCGCTAAAAAAATCTTTCTCCCCCTTCTCGATAACAGATTTCTGCAGGTTTCTTTGCGCCGCGCTAAAAAATTGAATGCAAGTGAAATTTTATTTGTTTTGCATAATTTAACCGGACTCTAAGGGGCTAATTGACCAATCTCAGATTGGGTGGGGATTTCATCACCCTTCCCAGGACCCCAGAAAACACCTAAGCATTTTTGCATCGACCACCTTTAATAAAAAAAGATTAGACTCAGACCTAAGGACAGCGAGCTCAATAGGAAAAGGACTAGGGTAGGCATCGGCCGTTTATCCTAACCGACATTGCGGTGTCTAGGCTAGTGGTTATTAATTAGGCCCACTGTAGTGGTGGTTCCTTCCCACTTACCTGGCCGTATTTGTCCGTGAAGAGGCGGTTTGAGGTCTATTTCTAGCCCTAGTTTGGAGCTGTCTAGTAGACCTAGGCGACCCTAGATCTAGGCCTGATTGTGCATGTGTGGTTGATACATTTTGTGTCACGAGTCCCATTTCTAAAGCCTTATTGCAAGACTCTCCAATAAAAAATTAAAGAAAAATCTTTTAAAAACTTGCAAAAATTTTGTCGCTAAGAAATCCTTGCATTCTTCTATCATGGGTACCCCACATAACAAATCTCTTGCCGAATCTTGGTATCCCGAACCTAACTTTGCGTCGTTCGTCAATGTGTTCGGTCAATTTAAAAACGATCCCTCCTTGCCAAAGAAATCTTTGAAAGATCACATAGAAGAGTCTAGGAGAAACAGTTTGGCTTTTCAACCCACTTTGTGTCAACCGAGTCGACCTTTACAACCTACATATGTTGATACCACTTCTTCAAGTCCTTCTGTCACTCCTAGGCCGATGTCCATTGCTGAGCATATTGCTCAATCTCGCAGTCGATCTTTAACCCCTCTCCACTCATCTAGTTTTAGGGATCCACACTACTATTCACCTTCTTATCCATATGTTGACCCTACCCCTATCCTACCACCCACTTCCTATCAGTCCTACCCGACTTTTCCATCTTCACTAGACACTGTTTCTTCACAGCCATTAGGGAGTTTCACATACCCAACCAATTTTGAATCTTTTACTGAAACCCCCTCACCACCTAAGTCTAGTTTGGAAGAGTCGTTGGAAGCATATATTGCTGCAACAAATAAAATGATGAGGACAATGGAAGCATCCATGGCCGCCCTTACGCAACCTAGTGAACCGGTAGCTAGTGTCCCGCTAGCTCCGAATTTTTCAATGTATAAGGCGGCGGTGGGACAGAGTGAGAATGAGAGAGGATTTTCAAATCAAACCTACCCTTACCCAATTGAAACCCACAACTCTGGTTTTTCATCGATTGTTCCAAATGATTCCCCAGTTGAAAATAAAAATGAGTTGTGCGATTTTGTAGTGTTTGATTTGCCAAATTGTGAGGAACCCCTTTCGAGTGAAACCGCACCTAATCCTTTCGATCTTTACACCTCCACTCTAGAACCTACATTGATAAACATCCATGCTGTGGATGAAGTGTCTAAAGAAACTGATTTTCACTTGATTGAGGATATAGATGCCGGGAATATTTCGGATGATGAACCTGTCGATTTAATAGAAATTTTATGTTCAAATCATCATCCTGAGTTATTAAATGTTTTCCTCGAATCTCATATGCGTCTAGATTTTGATGATAATGGCATGGATGAATTAAATATTGAGGATAATACTGAGGAGAGTCTTGAGGATAATATTGAGGCTGAACCGTTTTTATTGGATGTGTCGGATTTTCCAATTCAGCCTCCTGAACTTTTGACTGTTATATCACCATCCCTCCTTCCTACTGTTCTGACCGAACAAATGACCGTTACGCTTTCATCTCCTATACCAAGTTCGGCGTACCCATGTTTTCTTGCGAATCTTGAGGTATTTGACCCCATTGCACGACGAGTTGATAGGTTAGCGCAATCGCTTTTAACACATCGATCATCACATATTGCGCTAATTTATTCACTCAATTTACACCCTCAAGATCGCACTTCACTTCTTTCTTCTTTCCATCTTTCTTCTCCCCCACCGAGACCGTATTCTACCCCTCTTCCCACACGGTCTCGCGTGTTTCTCATTTCTTTCTTCCGCACCCTATTCTTGCACCAACTATACCGTTACCACGATAAGATCTTTGAATGGTTGGTGCTTACCTTTGGCTTGTGTAAGGCCAAGCTTAAGTTTGGGGGGAACCTTTGTATATATGTATATATCCTTTTGTTTTCTTTTTCTATATAAAATAAAAAAAAAAATTCAAAACATAAAAAAATTATAAATAAATAAACAGGGAAGTGCCGGTGTTTTGACCCTCTTGGTTTAGCATGACAGTGAGGACACTGTCAAGTTCAAGTTTGGGGGTATGCTCGGTACGTCTTCTTCCTTCGCATTCATTTGTACATATTTTTGCATTTGCATATTTATTTGAAAACCCATAAAAATTGAAAATTTTCAAAAATTATAAAAATTATTGTATTCAATTTTGGCTATAATTGACTTGAGTTTGATAGATAGGTCAACTGGCTAGAACAACTAGATCTTAAACTTAGTAAATTAAAAACCCTAAAAATAACATTCCTTAGAGTTTAACGGTAGAAAGTATATGCCTTGTAGTTTATTTAGAAATAGGCATATTTTGGGTTCACTTCCTGGGCTAAGTCGAAACAAGGGAAGAGTATTGATGTTCTTATTAGAGTATAAGTTTGAAAAATAGTTCCTAGCTTAAGTCTAGATTCTGAAAATGTATACCCTACAATTTGCACAATCACGCACCTTGAAACTTGGAATAGTAGAAGAGACCTTGAAGTGCTCTTGTCTAAAGTCCTTAGTCCGATGAAAATAAAAGAAAAAAATATGAAAAAAAATGGACACTGGTTTTTGTGATTACTTAAAGCTGCAAAAATAGAAAAATATTTAGCGAGGGTGCTTCATCACCTAGTGCCTTAGACCAACTGGTTTGGGAGTCACTGCTAAAGCCTTGGGTGTTGCAAAGACTAGGAAGTACGCTTTAAAGTGCAAACGCATTTTGTAATCGGTCGTTGGTACCTCAAGAAGTATTAACGGTCGCATGAAGGATGTGTAAGCAAATTTCATTTTAATAAGTGCTTTGGACGAGAGTATGATTGCTTGATTTGAATTTCCAAGTGTAGGGATGATTTATACACACACGTGGGGATATGTGATTAGAGTTTAGATAAGGGAAAGGAATGAAAAATAGAACTTGTATCTTTAATAGAGTTGATAGAAATTCCTAAGTGGAGATGTAACCCTAGAAGGAAAACTTAGGAAATGCCGAAAGCTAAGTAAGTCTATAGGATATATATAATCTTAAGTTAAATAATGAGGAAGTGTGAAGAATGTGGGTGGATAATTCACAAGTATAAGATAATAGAATTCCTTGTTAGAAAACCTAATTGGAGAACATAAGTCAATGAGCCAAATTGATAGGATTTTGTGGGTGTAATCCGCTGAAAACCCTCAGGAGACAACACTCCTCCTACTAGGGACACCTAGAGGTTTAACGGCTTGTTGCACGTGCTCAGTGCAATCGCGTTTCCCTGCGAAAGTGCGGTTAGGTTTTTGTAGAGAATAAAATAATAAGTTTGCTCGAGGACGAGCAAAAGGTAAGTTTGGGGGTATTTGTTCAGACCATAATATTGCATTTATCATTCCCCTATTCTTACCCTTTTTATAAATAAACAGGTACTCTTGACGCACGTTTGTTGCATATTACAGGTTACAGGTTTCTGGAGCAAATACAGTGAAAAAGACACAAAACAACAGAAAATGGACTTTTGACCAACAAATAGACGGATCCTAGTCAAGCCTAGTCGAAGAACAGTGCAAGGTCCAAAAAGTCAAGTGAAACGGTTAAAAAGCCCAATACAAGTCTTCACTAAAAATCTGGAGAAGATCCAGAAGTCCAACAGAGAAAAGAAGAATAAAAACAGAAGACCAAAAATACCAAGAAAATAACCCCAAAGTTTGAAAGCCCAAGTCCACAGTTTGGCCGCGGATCCGCGGCCAAACCCTGACTGGCGCCGCGGATCCGCGGCCTTACAGAGAGCTTGTCGGTGGAAATTTAAAGCGTCGGTGCGTCAGTGCAGATGTTAGGATTTTTAGGGGGCAAATCAGTAATTGCGCATGTGCGAGAGTCTGTAACCCTAGGTTTCCTATTTTCCTATAAATTGTAATTTTAGATCTAAAAATTGTATGCCTCTTTTCAATAAATAAAATTCAGAAATTCTGGAGGTGACATTCAGATCTGTTCTTTATCGTTTGGAGGGAACCATCAAATCTTAGGTAATTTATTTCATTGCTTTTAGTTCTTTTAATTATAATGTTATTTCATCCCCTAATGAGCGAGTAGTCTCCTCGCTTGTTAGGGTTAGCCTTAGAGAAAGGGTTGAGAGATGAGATCTCTCACCCCTTTCAATACGTAACCATTAAGAACTCCATGCATGCGCGCACAACCGCTCCCTGCGGCACCCTACCCCTCGAGGTAACGGTGAACCGCAGTATAAAGGGCCGGTTGCGCGCGTTTTCCATGGGGGTTAGGGTAATTAACGATAAAGTAAGGATACGAATCTAGAGGAAGAAAACATCTTCCCAAAAGAGTCGTATCCACTTTATCGATAATTACTATAACACCTAATGGATCTACGGCATTGAAAGCGGTGAGGAAACATCAATCTCCAAAACTTCTTCTAAGCCTAACCCTAGCAAGAATTTAAATTAGGTTAATTAAGTTTTAAGTTTTAGATCTAGATTTTTATAAAACCAAAACGACAAAAAGAATCAACTCGTTAAAACACATAAAAGAAATTTACCCGTCTCTGTGGATCGACCCGCACTCACCGGCTAGCTGCGAAGCGACGCCGTTTCTGATTGCGGTAAACTCATATTTTTGACATAATCAGATCCTTACGACTCGTAGGGAGAAAATGCTTTTATGGGACCCTCACGGCCCATAAAATTGAAAATCCTTAGGTGACAGAGACCTAAACCTGTCTCCTAAGCCATCGCTCCCCAATCCCCAAGTGGCGAATGATGAGTCGCTCCTGGTACCATATTCCAGTGCAGCGATGCAGACGCCAACCAAATTCTAAATCCCATACCCCAATGGCGAATGATGAGTCGCTCCTGGTACCATATTCCAGTGCAGCGATGCAGACGCCAACCAAATTCCAAATTCCAAACCCCCGAGTGGCGAATGATGAGTCGCTCCTGGTACTATATTCCAGCGCAGCAATACAGACGCCAGCCAAATTCTAAATCCCAACGGCGAATGATGAGTCGCTCCTGGTACCATATTCCAGTGCAGCGATGCAGACGCCAACAAAGTCCCAAAATGTTTTTGGCCCTACGGTCTGGATCATACATCCTGCAAAACCGTATACAATCCACGGGCGTAAAATAATCCCAATCCCTCCCAAGTCCTACCGGTGAGACCACATTCAAAGTCCCACCAAAAATAATAAAATAAAAAAAAATGGTATGTCCACAAGCAAAATGGGCACGGATGAAAACCCGAAAGGGCTCCGTGAGTAAAAACAGCAGGACTGCCGGCGAGTTTGTGAAAACCCGAAAGGGCGCAAACTCGTGAGAAAGAGATGAAATGCACTCACAAAGTCCTCTCGACTTTGTGAGGAGAAATTTCCCGCGTGAGATCCTTACGACTCACAAAGGAGCAACACACTTGGAAGTCCCCACGACTCCTAAGGAGAAAATACACTTACGGGATCCTTATGACCCGTAGGGAGAAAATGCTTTGTGAGACCCTTACGGCTCACAAAATTGAAAAGTTTTAGGTGATAGAGACCTAAAACCTATCTCCTAAGCCATCGTTTCCTAATAAACAAATGCAAATGATGATTCGCTCCTGGTACCATATTCCAGTATAGCGATGCTGATGCCAAACAAAAAAAACCCAGTTCCTAAGTCCTCCCGGGGCAAATGATGAGTTGCTCATGACATTATTCCAGTGCAGCGATGCAGATGCCAAACCAAAACCGAAATCCTCAAATCCACTCATGTCAAATGATGATTCGCTCCTGGTACCATATTCCAGTGTAGCGATGCTGATGTCAACCCAAATCAAATCAAAGCAACAACCACTACGGCGGAATCATGCTCCATCCCGGAATTTACCCCGTATCGAAATCATGCTTCGCCTCGGGATATCGACCTTCCCTGTCGGAATTATGCTCCGCCTCGGAATCAAGTCAACCTGCAAGCCCCGTGTTGGAATCATGCTTCGTCTCAGAATGTGCACCCTGTGTCGAAATCATGCTTCGTCTCGGTGTATCTATCTTCCCTGTCGGAATTATGCTCCGCCTCGGAATCAAGTCAACCTGCAAGCTCTGCGCCGGAATCATGCTTCATCTTAGAATGTGCACCCCGTGTCGAAATCATGCTTCACCTCGGTGTATCTGCCTTCCCTTTCGGAATTATGCTTCGACTCGGAATCAATCAGCGTCCTCCTCGTCGGAATTAAGCTCCGTCTCGGAATCAGGTTAACTAGCAAGCTCTGCGTCGAAATCAAGCTTCGTCTCAGAATGTACCCCGTGTCGGAATCATACTTCGCCTCGGAGTACCTTCCTTCCTTGTCGAAATTATACTTCGCTTGGGAATCAACCTCTGCATCGAAATTATGCTTCAGTCAGAATGTCTACCGCCCTTCGGAATGATGCTCCGATCTCTGGAATCATGCTCCGCCCTTCGGAATGATGCTCCGATCTCTGGAATGATGCTCCGCTCATCGGAATGATGCTCCGATCCCTGGAATGATGCTCCGCCCATCGGAATGATGCTCCGATCCCTGGAATGATGCTCCGCCCATCGGAATGATGCTCCGATCCCTAGAATCATGCTCCGCTCTTCGGAATGATGCTCCGATCCTTGGAATCATGCCTCTACTCTTTGGAATTATGCTTCGAATCTTCGGAATGATGCTCCGACCTTGGAATTATGCTCCGCGAATCGGAATGATGCTCCGATCCCCGGGAATCATGCTCCCCGGGATGATGCTCCGCCCCTGGAATGATGTTCCGCCTCGAAGTCCAACTTCAAGATCCATCAATTTCATGCACACAACTCAAATGTGCGGTGTGCATTTATTGATGGGGGGCACTTTGTTGGGGTAAAAATTTGCACACCGGTTGACCGAGTCAAAGTCAAGGTCAACCCCAAGCCAGGTGGGCCCAAGCCCAGGTTAAGCGGGCCCATGCCCAAGTCGAGCCCGCGGCCAGCCTCCTCCATGCCAAAATATAGATCATGTAATAAATAATTTTTATGTAATTTTTTATACATGAATGTATGCAAAATGGGTATAAAGCCAATATTTTGTAAGCCTATGCCTTATGTGCAAAAAAGAAATGGCACATGAGCCATGGGATGGGCAAAACGTCATTTTGTAAAGCCCAAGGGGCTATAGGTAAACATGTAAGTCTATATAAGGAAACATGATGATGAATAAAGTAATACTTTTCATTCCCCAAAAAACTAGGGTTCTTTGTGCCTCCTGCTCCTTCTCCAAGGTTCTAAACCTTCTCATTTCTTTTGAATTAAATCAAGAGTTTTTACTCTTTCTTTTCCAAAACTAAGTAGTTTTCCACCACAAAACCTACAAAGGGGAACTTGGATCTACTATCAGATCTCAAAAAGAAGAGATTTTTAAAATCTCACATCTCTTGATCTTCAAGATCCGGCCAAACAAAGGAAGAAGAAGGAGACCCATCTCCAGAAACCCCACTTTGGGGAAGAATTAGGGCTCAAGGGGAGAAGCCCTTCATCAGCTTCAAAACATCGTAGGAGTTCAACTCCATATATATATATATAATAAATATTTCCTTTCTGAAGCATAGCTTCTGGTTCTGGGACTAAAAGCCCATTTTTCTCGCCGGCGCCCAAGCACCAAGCGCCCACGTGCCGACACATGGCGCGCTAGCGCTCGAGCGCAGAGCGCCCACATGACGACACGTGGCGTGCTTGCGCTCCAGCATCCAGCTCTCAAGCGCAGAGTGTCCACGTGCCGACACGTGGTGCGCTTGCGCTCAAGCGCCCAGCGCAAGCGCAGAGTACCCACATGCCGACACATGGCGCGCTTGCGCTCAAGCGCAAAGCGCTCAAGCGCAAAGCACCCACGTGCCGACACGTGGCGCGCTTGCGCTCCAGCGCCCACGTGCCGACACGTGGCGCGCTTGCGCTCCAGCGCCCTGCGCTCAAGCACAAGGCGCCCACGTGCCGACACGTGGCGCGCTTGCGCTCAAGCGCAAGGCGCCCACGTGCCGACACGTGGTGCGCTTGCGCTCAAGCGCAAGGCGTTCAAGCGCAAAGCGTCCACATGCCGACACGTGGCGCGCTAGCGCCTAAGCGCACAGCACCTAAGCGCACAGCACTCAAGGCGCTGACCCCACGCATCCTTTGGATGCCCTTTCCCTTCCTTTTTATATATATATGTATATATAAATATACACACACACACACATACTCTACAACACTCTCCCTCCCAAAATTTTTTTTGGGCCGGGGTGCTGCCCCGCACCCCGCAAAGGGGCTGCTAGCCCCCTTGACCCCCAGCCCGCTATCCGGGTAGCGGGACCCCCGTAAAAACTCTGCGTGGCTCCCGATATATCCAAGCCCCCTCCAAAACAAAACACGCATACACTGCACATTGAGTTCGCATGACCAGTTTAACCCGTGAATCGGAGGTTCCCTCGCTCCAAACGCGAGGGGTAATTAACGGCAGCTTAGTCCGCGGCTGCCGGAGATTCGGATCCCCACAATCCTTAAACCCCCGCCTACCCTAGGCAGGGGGAATCTGTAATGCGCCTGACAAGCGCGCGCGTATTCCCATCTCAACGGGGTGACGAAAAACACCCTACACACATATTCAATCGGACACCTGTATGTACCAACATACGTCATCTACACCATATCGCCTGAACCGTGAAAACCCTCTGTGTGGGACTCTAAAAACTCGTTAATACCCTGGCAGTGGATTTAACTACAAGCACGTCAGTGGCACTAGCTGTACGTAACAACTATCCAGGTATTGAGCAAAAAGAATGCTGACTTGTAAATTCATCCAAACTCCTACTGAGCCTAACAGTGACAATATCCGTACAGTCCGGTCTGTTCGTCTAAGAGTATCGCATATCGAGTCTAGGGGAGTGGATAAAGTCAGACCCCTAACAACTCGACAATTCGTGTCGGTATGTAACCCATCACCACCTGAGAAACTATCGATTCTGGATCGGTAATTCTCATATACCTCGGCCGAGGATTTCTGGTGATGGCCATCTGTGCACAACGCGACATCAACCCCCAATACCGAGAGAGACGAATCCCGACGATCCGCTCACTGCCTCCATGTGGCTCGGGACTGTACCCAACTAAAACCTGTTTGCACGACTCCTTTGAGCCGTGGTAGGGTAGTAATCAAAGCACAGTGGGAACTCACACGAGACAAATGACGATCTCAGGCCGACAGACTAACCTGTACACATGTCACCAGGGAACTGCTATCTGACAATAGGTATAATACCAACTAGCAGGCTCCCGGCGAGTCCGTCCAGTGTACTCATAACGCAATGAGCACCTATATACTATCTTAGGTGAACAAACTAACACCAATGGTTTGTGAGACCTTGCCACCGCCCCTCGTCAGGGTCTCAATCAGTATACACCAGTCTACACTGGAGTATCGATGCCCAGTCTCGATACTCCCACGACTAGGGACATTTAAGGATGTGCTTATAGACCACCCAGCTCTTACGTATATGATCGCCATCATAATGCTGGTAGTCAAGCAAGAATCCTATGGGCTCTATCAACATGTAATAGTGATGATAAAGACAAACCAGATAGCATACTATCATCTCGAGTAAGACTGTTCTACCGGTATAGGTCTTCCCTCAATCATCATAATCACCTGCCTGCGACTACGATAATTGCCTTGAGGGCACTATAGCCAACACTATGGACATCCTGGCCCGATATACACCTTGAGATTAGGGTATTGGATCAAGTCTGGTATTATTTATACAGGCGAGATAAGTTCGATAATTTAGTTTATCATGCCTGTAGAAATTCTGGATGGGCTGTCACGTGTTCAGGGTTCATGGGCCGTTAATGGATTTTATGGAACTTGTTTCAAATTTTATGTATCTCTATATTTACACCCAAAACCAAATTTGACTTATCCCAACCAAAAATTTTGTTTTACAAAATCATATCAAATTTTGTTATATCTTCTTTTAACGCAAAAGCAACTCTTTTCAATAAATAGAACTTGGTATTTGTTATTTATATTTTAATGAAAAATCAAATCAAATTTGATATAAGAAATAAAATCATATTTTGGTATAAACTAAAATTTCATAAGGGGGTTAGTCAATTGGAACAAATAGCTAGAACTGGAACATACTGGGATAATATATTAGTTAGTGTCAGCTAATTAGAACTGAAACTTAAAGTTCTAAATTTGGTGTCAGTCATGAAGCTAAGTGACTTTCGTCACCCAAGTAGTGAGTTTGAGAGTGACCGGTAGGGCGGGAATTGAAACTTGAATTAGAAGAAAAAATATTCAAACTAGAACATTTTTATATACAAAATGAATGTTCCACCTTTAAAAATTATCCTACCTGTTTCCTCTAATAAAAGAGCAAAGCTCTGTTCAAAACTCAAAAGGCAGCATCTTACATGCCTTCTACGACGGTGCCAGCGCCAAAGTTAAAAACTCTTATATCAGCGGCGCTCGTGTGCAGAGCACACAAAAATCTTAAGCAGCGCCTACGTGCACAACACGTGAGCGCCGGCGCCTAGTAGAATTAAATTCTACGCTTTGTTAAGCAGAGCCGTTGGTTCAAAGATCCAACGAAGTCGATAAATCATCAGGATGCAGAATTAAATTCTGTTTAGAGGAAATATTCCTCAAATCTTTCTAAACAAGAAAGATTGCCCTCTGTAAAACAGAGTACCGTTGGATTAAAAATTCAATGGTGATTAAAGAATCACCGATCTACAGAATAAATTCTGTATGGGTAAATATTTCCCTAATCTTGTTAAAAATAAGAAAATATTTTCTGTAAAACAGAAGTCCTTGGATCAAAAATCCAACGGTGGGTAAAGTCCCCAAATCATTTGGGATCTCTTAATGAGAGATTTCTTCGGAGCAAACCAAAAAATTGCCTCTACTATATAAAGGACCCAAGACTTAAAGTCTAAAGAGGAAGAACCCTCCCATAAGCTTAAAAAAAAAAGAGAAAGCTTCGAAAGAACAGAGAATTAAATTCTTGAGGAAGAAGAACTCTCTTTTTGGAAATTTTAGGTAAATAAAAGTAGAAAAGATCCTTTGGATCATTCAAAAAAAAGAGAGAGCTCAGGAGTGCTTAGCACTCAGTGGGCGGCGCTCAGCGCCCAGCGCCCAACGTGCCTCTCACGTGGGCGCTACAAAAGAACTCAGGAGTGGTTAGCACTCAGTGGGCGGCGCTCAGCGCCCAGCGTCCCACGTGCCTCTCACGTGGGTGCTACAAAAGAACTCAGGAGTGCTTAGCACTCAGTGGGCGGCGCTCAGCGCCCAGCGCATCATGTGCCCCTCACGTGGGCGCCACTAAATAAGGAGTACTTAGCACTCAATAAGCGGCACTCAACGCCTAGCGTCTTACGTGCCCCTCATGTGGACGCCTCAGAAGTGAGGAGTGCATAGCACTCATTGAGCGGCACTCAGCGCCCCACGTGCCCCTCACGTGGGCGCTACAGGAGTGCCCGGCACTCATTGAGCGGCGTTCAGCGCCCAGCGCCCTACGTTCCCTTCACGTGGGAGCTACAGGAATGCCTAGTACTTATTGAGCGGCGCTCAGTGCCCAGTGCCTCACGTGACCCTCACGTGGGCGCTATAGAATGAAAGTGCTTGGCACCCACTAGGTAGCGCCTGGCGCCTAGCTCTTCACGAGCTTCGCACGTTGGTGCCATAAAGAGTGTTTAGCACTCCATATAAAGACAAAAGGGGTAAAGTGTTTAACATTTATTAGGCAATTCCCATGACTGAAAACCCCACTTGATTATATGTGAGTGTCAGAACTTACATAAGTGCTCAACACTTTTTGCACAAAAAAGGGGACTGAGCCCAAACAAATGCTTAGCACTCCTTTTCAAATAAAAAGAAAACCGAGTGGACCAAGCCCAAGTTGGTTAGGTCCCTTAAGGGTAGAAACTCCTTAATTCAGATCAACCGAGCCCATGTGCTCACTACTTCCCAAACTGATCTTAGTCCAAAATACGACTATCGATCTTCCAACTGATGATATCCCAAAACGATATTCGTCCCACATGCCCTCTGAGGAAATCTTAGTCTCAAAATACAACCAATGATTCCTAGGTTTACCATTAATCCCTTTTCCCTCAATTACAGGAATTAGTTCAAGGGTACATCTCTCTACACCTCTGATACATGCCATTGTAATTCCTCAACGTCTTCAGAGAGGTGGCGGGTCCTGACAACCAACTGTTTTTTGGTGCACTTCCCAAACTGACGTGCACATCCCAAATCAAATCACATCCCAGACTGGATGCATTCCATATCATCGTTGCTCGTCCCGTCACGTAATAAATACACATGCACGCAAGATGAACAATGGACCGAGATGTCCTTAAACTAACAACGGACTGAAACGTCCTTAAACTAACCGTTGTTTCCAAAATGGCAACAATGGACCGAGACGTCCTCAAACTAAAATCTCACATCCAAAATGGTGATCAACAGACCGAGATGTCTTTAAACTAGAACTTCGCCTACAAAATGGCGACAACGGATCGAGACGTCCTTAAACTAAAACCTCACCTCCAAAATGGTGATTAACAGACCGAGATGTCCTCAAACTAGAACGTCGTCTCTAAAATGGCGATAATGGACCGAAACATCCTTAAACTAAAACAATAGAGCCCAAATGCTCTTTTGTTGGATCTGAAATAAAAATGATCCTGAAACCTCGTTAAGTGGATCTTAGTCTCAAATTAGACTATTGTATCCTTAACGAAAACAAATCGAGCCCCCAAATGCTTACATACGTTTAAGTCGATCTTAATCCTAAAATAGATTAACAATCCTTAAATAAAAACCCCAAATCTAAGATATACGGATTCAGACTAATTTACACCCTACGGGCGGCAACATAAATTAGTTTCCGTATACAATCCACGGGCAACCAAAACAAATAAAAATACATACGACATGAAGTGAACTTCTGGAGTAGGAGAAAGTGGTTATCGCGATGTGATAACGTAATTAACTGCAAGGGCTTGCGCCTGCAGGGAAGAGCGTCCCCACAATAAAACCCCCCTCACAAATGAGGTGGAATCTGACGAAGTCTGCTATAATGGCCGCATCCGTCCAAACCTCCGATATACGGTGCCATAAATCAACTTGGCATCTTCAGAGAGGTGGACGGATAAATCCAAATAACATATGCCCCCAAATTCAGGCAAGACGATCCATCCCGGTTCATCTCTGTTTTCGGCGGTAAATAGATTCTAGTATGCCCGGTGGGACCTTTTCCTCTTTCCACTCCACACTTCGTGTGTCGTGTTTCGTGAACAAAAAAATCGCGGTTTGCTATGGTTGCCCTTGGATTCGAGGTACTAAGATTTGGTGTCTTGTTCCTGTGCAGAAAGAAGAAGTGAACATCAATGGCTTCCAGCTACACAAACTGCAACAGTAACTCCTGCTCCACCCCAACTGGAGGAGTGACATATGGGCCAAATGTGGCCTCCATCTTTTCAATGCCGGTAGGGCAGGTGACTCAAGCCACCACTGGATTGTTCTTCGGGACTATGCTCCCGCCAGCAAGCTTCAGTACCCCAGTGCCACCATAGGAAGCTCCCAAGAAGTTGGTATTCGATCGACTTGTAACCACCACGGCCCCTCTCAACGGGTCGTCCAAGTCTGCCACCTCAGTCTTCAACAGGCTGAGCCGAAACTCAAGTGGGCCCGCAAAGAAGCTCGCGATACCTGAAGGGGCTATCCCAAAACGGATAGTCCTACCAACTCCTGCTGAGGGTGAAGTCGTCAAAGGTGCTTCCCCTACCAGAAAATTGGCCTTCGAAAGATTGGTCGTTCTTTCTCAACGGACGTCAGTTTTCGACAGGCTTGCACCAGCAGCAGCCCCTCACCAAAGCCGGGGGCATGACAGAGCCGCTTCCACAACTGAAGAAGTCCCATCTACAAGGAACGCTCGACGTCGCCACTGGCGCCGAGTGAGAAGAGCTAGGGGCATCTCCCCCTTCGGACTCACCCCACCAGCTCCAATGGTGGAAATTGACGCTACTGTTCCAACCGGGAACAAATTTGATCTGCTTAGGAGGGTGCGAAAGAACTCTCTAACCGCGGTGCTGAGGAAATCTCCCCCCTGTTGAAAACATGACGCAGGAAAATCCGGAGCAGCCCCCTCAGCGGCTGTCCTCCCAAATCCACAGGGTCTGGCGGAAAGTCCAAGATTCTGTGATCAATAAAGACTACTCTCGCCGACTGAAGAAAACGAAGGCTCGGCAAGAGGAAGACCATCCCTCTACCATACAGCGAGGGACTTCCTCTATACAGGCGCCTGTTACAATGGCTCCTTTGACTTCGACCTCCCATAAAAGGAGGAGGCCGGAGAAAATCCCACTGCCTGCGGCAAATTCCAAAGGCGCTGGAACGAAACGCCCCAAGTCTGGGGGCATGATCGTCCATACGGTCTACATGGCTTCCGGGAAAGAGGATAGTCGTGCTTCCGTGAGTCATCGACCGCAAACTCGATCGTTGACAAAAGTTCAGGAGCAACAACAAAAGCTCCAGGAGATGCTGACGAAAATGGTAGCACTCACCGGACAAAAAGAAAGTCTGAAATCAGTAAGTGAACAGCGCCAGGAGCAGGAGACCGATACAGAGTTCCTGCGAAGGGTGCTAGAAAGAAAAGATAAGGAGGCCGCGGAACAAGCTGCTAATATAAAGCAGATGGAACTTTTGTTTCAGGATATGGTTGGAATGATGATACAGCCAGAACCTCCAGCCGAAGATCCACCGATAATCATCGAGGACGACAGAAGAGAAACATTGAACCCTCTTCTGGCGCTATCAGTGGCCAGGGAGGAAACAGTCTCCAAACCTGCCCTTGACGATTACATAGCTCAATAAATACGAGCTCATCAGGCAAGTGAAGCGGCTGGCCAAGTCGTCAGAACCGGGCGACCGTACCCAGGCTGGTACGATCAAATCAAGTACTCGCCGGGATATACGATCCCCAAATTCCATATGTACAAAGGGACATGCAACCCGCATCATCACGTTGCTCAGTTCAGAGCTCTATGCGGCAATACTGGAGGCGACGACTGTTTCCCCAATTAGAGCAAAGCTCTGTTCAGAATTCAAAATTTGAATTAAAGCTGCGCTTTTATAAAAGCGTTGTGCTACAACTAGCGCACCCCGTGCAAAGCGCATAGGCGCTAGCGCTAAATGCGCTGCGCTCCAAGTAGCGCACCACGTGCAAAGCACGTGTGCGCTAGCGCTAAGAGCGCTGCGCTCCAAGTAGCGCACCATGGGCAAAGCGCATAAGCGCTAGCGCTGGAACTAAATGTTCCTCACCGTTGGATCAAATATCCAACGGATATGATTAAATCATCAATTAACAAGAATGAAATTCTGTTTAATCTTTCCAAACAGAAAAGATTGTGCCCTGAATTTGGAACACCGTTGGATCAATGATCCAATGGTGATTAAAAAATCACTAAAATACAGAACAAATTCTGTAAGGGGGAAAGATTTCCCAATCTTGTTAAAAAACAAGAAAATCATCTTCTGTAAACCAGAAGCCCTTGAATCAAAGATCTGACGGTGGGGAAATTCCCAAATCAATTAGAGAATAAATCTCTTTAACCGATTGAACAAATCAGCTTGCCCTATATAAAGGTCCCGAGACTTCAAGCCTCAGAGAGAGGAACCCCCCATAAACTTTGAGAAAATCTCAGGAAGAAGAAGAAGCTCTCGGCAAAAGAAGACAATTCTTTTCAAGGTAAAAAGAATAGAAAGACGAAATCATCTCAATATAAAAAGAAGTATTTACTTCTTTCACAGATCATAGATCTATAAGATAAATTGTCTTTCACAAAAGAGATTATGAACATCTCATTATAAAGGGGGGGTGAGAATTATTCAATTCTCTTAGGATCACAGATCCATAAAGGCAAAGCCTTTCATCAAAAAGAGATTGAAATATCTCCTATAAACTAAGAACTTTGTTCTTAGAATCTTGAGACAAAGTCTCTTATCAAAGAAAAGATAATCTTCAGAGCGCAAAATTAACCTAAGAAGAGCCTTAGCGCTCTTAATCTAAGAAGAGCCTTAGCACTCCTAATTTAAAAGTGCCTTAGTGCTCTCCATCTAGCGCAAAGCGCTGCAGTGACATAGCGCTTCAAACACAGCGCACTGCGCTCATTGGCTAGTGCTCAGCGCTAAGCGCGCCACGTGCTCCTCACGTGTGCGCTGCATTACTAAAAGCGCTTTGCGCTCATTATATGGCACCGGCGCCAAATGCCTCAACGCTTCAACTATAGCGCATCAGCGCTCTACATCTAGCGCAAAGCGCTAAGCGCATCAGCGCTGTTCATTTAGCGCAAAGCGCATTAGCGCTTCATATCTGGCGCAAAGCGCTAAGCGCATTAACGATTTAACCATAGCGCACTGCGCTCATCGACTAGCGCTAGTGCCAAGTGCGCCACATGCTTTTATGTGCGCTTGGACAGAACATAAACTGTTCTTTAAATAAGCCTGGAGCTATGATAAATGCACAACATTCAACTAAAGACAAAATATTGTCAGAGACCAAACCAATGCTTAGCATTTTTAAGGGGATTGGGCTCAAACAAACATCTAACGACTCAAAAACAAATGTTGAACATTGTAATTGAATGGACTTAGCCCAAATTGGCCATAAGTCCTCAATTCAGATTAATTGAGTTCATATGCTCATAAATCACAGATCTTAGTCCCAATTGGACTACAGGTCTCTCAACCCACATCGGTTTAAGGGTACATCTGTGAACTCCTCTGATATTTCTCGTTGTAATCTTTCAATGTCTTCAGAGAGGTGACGGGTCCCGACAACCATACATTTCATGGACTGTGATGTCCTTAAGCTGGACTGTGGGGTCCTTAAACCTATAGACTATGATGTCCTTAACCTTGACTGTGAGGTCTTTAAACTCACGGACTATGATGTCCTTAACCTGGACTGTGGGGTCCTTAAACTCATGGACTATGATGTCCTTAACCTTGACTGTGATGTCTTTAAACTCACGGACTATGATGTCCTTAATCTCGGACTTTGGGGTCCTTTAAAACCTACGGACTATGATGTCCTTAACCTTGGACCGAGATGTCTTTAAACTAACATTGGACCACCATGTCCTTAAACTGGTATTTGACCGCAAAGTCTCTAAACTAAAACAATATAGCCCAAATGCTCTTTTGTTGGATCTAAATGATCCTGTTAAGTAGATCTTAGTCTAAAATTAGACTAACGTATCCTTAACAAATGGTTAAGTTGACCTTAGTCTAAAATTAGACTAACGTGTCCTTAACAAACTGTTAAGTTGATCTTAGTTTAAAATTAGACTAACGTATCCTTAACGAACGTTTAAGTTGATCTTAGTCTCAAATGAGACTAACGTATCCTTAAACCCAACCCCAAACCCAAATCTAAGAAAATACGGATTTGGACTAATCCACGCCCTACGGGCGACAACATAAATTAGTCTCCATATATAATCCACGGGCAACCAAAAACAAAACAAACACATACGACACGAAGTGACCATCTGGAGAAGGAGAAAGTGGTTACCACGATGCGGTAGTGTAATTAACTGCAGGGGCTTGCGCCTGCAGGGAAGAGCGTCCCCACAATCAAAAACCCTTCAAATGAGAGGGAATCTGACGAAGTCTGCTACATCGGCCGCATCCATTTAAACCTTCGATACATGGTGCCATAAATCAACTTGGCATCTTCGGAGAGGTGGACGGATAGTACCAATTAGCATCTGCCCTAAAATTCAGGCAAGACGGACCCGCGCGGTCGCGTCCCCGTGTTTTGGCGGGGAACAGATTCTAGCATGCTCGGTGGGACCTTTTCCTCTTTCCACTCCACACTTCGTGTGTCGTGTTTCGCGAAAGAATCGCGGTTTGACATGGACGCCCCTGGATTCGAGGTACTAAGATTTGGTGTCTTGCTCCGTGCAGAAAACAGAAGATCAATGGCTTCAAACTGCACTAACTGTAACTGCAACTCTCGCTCCGTCTCGTCCGGAGGAGTGACTTACGTGCCCCAAGCGGCCTCCATCTTCGCTATGCTGGTGGAACAGGTGACTCAGGCTACCACTGGATTGTTCTTCGGGACCATGCTCCTGCCAACGAGCTTCAGCGCTCCTGTACCATCGCAAGAAGCTCCTAAGAAGTCGGTCTTTGATCGGCTTACCACTACTGCGGCCCCTCTTAACGGGTCGCCTAAACCAAGCGCCTCAGTTTTCAGTAGACTGGGCCAAAGCTCCAACGGGCCCGTGAAGAAGCCCGCAATACCAGAAGGCGTTATCCCGAAGCGAATAGCCATTCCTACTCTTGAAGTCACCAAGGTGGCTTCTCCGGCTAAGTGGTCGGTCTTCACAAGACTGACCATTTCAGCTCGCACTCCGGGTGAAGTAACTAAGGCTGTTTCTCCTGCACGAAAATCGGCCTTTTCAAGATTGGCCATTCCCTCTCAGCGAGCATCTGTCTATGACAGGCTGGCGCCAACAGTGGACTCCCATCAGAACAGGGGGCATGGAAAAGCTGATCCAACAGCGGAGGTGATCCCGGCCGCACGACACGCTTGACGTCGCCACTAGCGCCGAGTAAGGAAGGCTGGGGGCAACTCTCCTTCTGGACTGACTCCGCCGGCTCCAACGGTGGAAATCGATACTGCTGTTCCAACTGAGAATAGCTTTGAACCGCTAACGAGGGTGCACAAAAACTCTCCGATTGCCATGCTGAAGAGATCTCCTCCACCCATGGAGAATGCTACAGAAAAGAAGCCGGAGCAGCCCCCTCAGCGGCTGTCCTCCAAAATTTACAAAGTCTGGCGACAGGTCCAGGAATCGGTGATTGACCAGGACTACTCTCGCCGACCAAAGAAGATTAAAGCTCGGCAATCAAAGAGCCATCCCGTGATACCACAGAAGATGTCATCCGTCTGGGTGCCCGCTGCAACTGCTCCCTCAACTTCAACCGCTCACAAGAGAAGGAGGCCGAGAAAGCCCCTGTGACCATGGCGAACTGCAAGGACGCTAAACCCAAACGCCCTAAGTCTGGGGGCATGGTGGTGCATACCGTCTATATGGCATCCGAAAAAGAGGATAACCGTATCTCTACGGGTCATCGACCGCTTACGCGATCCGTAACAAAGGCCCAGGAGCAACAACAGAAGCTTTAGGAAATGCTAACACAAATGGCCGCACTCACTGGGCCAAAAGAAAGCCCGGAAACATCATCAAAGCAACGTCAAGAACAAGAAACTGATACTGAGTTCCTCCGTAGAATCCTCGAAAAGAAGGACAAAGAGGCAGCGGAATAAGCTGCCAACAAAAAACGAATGGCGTTCTTATTCCAAGACATGGTCGGGATGATATTACAGCCGGATCCTCCAGCAGAAGATCCTCCGATTATCCTCGAAGACGACCGAGCGGAGACATCAAACCATCTTCCGGCTTGTTCAGCAGCCAAAGAGGAGACCATCTCAAAAGCTGCCCTGGATGATTACATCGCTCAGCAGATACGAGTCCATCAGGCGAATGAAGCGGCTAGGAAAATTTTAAGACTGGACGACCCTATCTAGGTTGGTACGATCAGATAAAGTACCCACCGGGATACACGATCCCCAAATTCCACGTATATAAGGGGACAGGAAACCCGCACCAACATGTTGCTCAATTTTGAGCCTTGTGCGGTAATACTGGAGGTGATGATAAACTACTGCTCCGCCAGTTTGTTGGCAGCTTGTCGGAGACGGCATTCGAGTGGTATTCGGAATTCCCGAATGACTCTATCAAGACATTTGCAGAGATGGAGCTGCTATTCACCCAACGTTTTGCAAGCGCTAGCGAACGTACCCCAATCACGACGCCGATCAACGCCAGAGTGAAGCCAGGCGAAACATGGGTGCAGTATGCGATACGATGGCGGAATCTATGGTCGAAGTGCGAACAACGCACGAAGAAGCGCCTGTGGTAGGCATGTTCGTAGGGACCCTCGACCCTCAGGCGACCATTTCACAATTCATGATGTTCTTCAAGCCAACTACTTTCCACGCCTTGATTGACAAGCTGGCCCAAATGGATCAGATAGGACACAGACCATCTCCTTCGAAACTGGAATCTCGAAATGAAAAAGGGAAAGGGAAAGCAACCTTCGTCGCCAACGCTCAACAACAACCGAGTGGCCCGAGACCGGTTGTTCGCCAAAGCAACAAGCGGCAATCCCTTGATGAGAAGTTGAGACGTCCTTACTCATTTCCCCGGGATAAAACAAGGAAACTGTTTGAATTGGCAGTGCGCAATGGGCTCATTACTCTACCGGAGTCGAGACACCCACTGCAACCAAACGACGTCAAAGATCCTAATTACTGTCCCTACCACCGAGTATTGGGCCATCCGATCGAAGACTGCTACGTTTTCAAAAATTGGGTTGAAGACCAGTATCAACAGGGCAAGTTCGCGCTGTCCGAAAACTGGAAGGTAAATCCGCCACAACAGCACACCCTTAAAAGGGTGGACATGCCGGGGGCATCATTCTCTTTTATAGAAAAAACTCCATAGCAAGTCGTTCTTTCGGCAAAAACTAAAAGAATGCTGAAAGATCTTCAAACATGTCCAGCGATCAGTTGGAAAAGACTGCTAGAGCCGGAGATTATCGAGGGGATGCTGAAACCACGCTCAACATTGGGAGTTAATAGTGATGGTGGAAAAAACATTCAGGCCCAGCCGTCAAAGTCTTCAAAGAAGAAGAAAAAGCCCGTGAAGCCTGATGACAAGCGCACGGATCTGCAAAAACATTTTGACGTGCTGGAGGAATATAACCAAAAGATGCAGACCCCGGTCACACTCCAAGAATTTCTCAACAATATCCTTGAAAGCGGAGATAACGACAATAACGATGGGGATGACTCTTCAGAAGAATCTGAGGACTATGTGGCAAGTTGCCACATGGTCTCTCTCGGCGTTAACTAACGAAGAAGCTCACTCGGCGATAGAAGACAGCGTAAAAGAGATGGGGGCAGGATCGAAGCCAAAACCCTTGGAACCGTCTGACGAGATGATCTGCTTGCTACTGAACGAAGCCCGTCAGAAAAGCAAAGCCAATCGAGAGCGTGAACTAGCTATATTCGAAAAAGCCAAATGCCGACGACTGAATGAAAAGGTCGAGGCACCCCAACCGGATCGAAGCATCCCTATCTCCAGCAAAAGCAAGCTTAAAGTAAGGAAACGATTCGCTAGGGCCCTGTCAATAGGAATGAAATTGCCCTCTTTGAGAAAGAATTCTCTTGGCGGTATACATCTTGATGAAGCGGACATACATCCTAACTTCTGCTTATACCATCAGAGGATTGCACACCCTACCAAGGAGTGCATCGCCTTTAAAAACCGGTGGTAAGGATATGTTGCCCACCGACAACACGTTCAACGAGTGAAGCGCAAGGCTCGTCGGGAACAGAAAAGCGCGACAGATGAGCGCGAAAGAGCCGCTGGAAACTGTCACATAGTCGACACCAAGGGATCGCAAGTTATCACTTTTGGAAGCGACTCTGACGAAGAAATCGCCCTCAACCCTCTCTTCAAGGAATCAACCTCCGACACAAAAGATGCGAAGATTTGCGAGAAAATCTAGCCGTGTAATCGTACATTGCCCGAAAAATCTCGGACCTATGACCGAAACGTCTTTAAACTACTACAGACCCGCGGCATCCCCAGGCTGTGATTGAGAGAGATTTTTAGATCAAAGAATTATTAACCGCAATCAAGAACGGCGTCGCTTGGTAGCTAGCCGGTGAGTACGGGTCGGTCCACAGGGATGTTGTGTATTTTCTAATTTGGTCTAACAAGTTAATTCCAAACGGTGTGGATGGATTATCACTAAAAACTAAACTGATTTAAACTAGGATTAGAATCTTTCTAGGGTTAGGTTTAGGTTAAGTTTGGAAATTAAAGATTTTCTCACCGCATTCAATACCCTAATTTAGATCTCTTTAGGTGTTATGGTAATAATTAATAAAGGGGATTAGTACTATCGGGAAGAAATGATGTTTCTTCCTTTAGGTTCTTGTCCTTCCTTTCTTAATTATTACCCTAACCTCCATAGAAAACATACGCAATCGGTCATTTAAACTACGGTATCACCGCTACCTCGTGGGATATGGTGCCGTAGGGAACGGTGTGTGTATGTATGCATGGAGTCCTATTTAATTATATGTGATGGGCAAGAAAGGGATGAGAGATTTTCATCTCTCAAGCCTTCCCTATTCCTAACCCTAACAAGTGAGGAATTATTCACTCATTAGGGAATTGATTAACATGTTCTAACTATCTAACTAGGGCAGATAATAAAAATTATACTAAGGCAGAATGAAAATTAACTAGGGCAATAAAATAAAAAGTCTTAATTTATTTGATGGCTCTCTCCAAACATTTACTCCGAATTACAATTCTGAATAGATGAAATAAAAAGAGGCATACCTCAAAAAGAGGTTTAGGATTTCTATTTATAGAGCATAGAAACCCTAGGGTTATAATCGAGTCACATCTGCTTTTACAATTTTACCCCTAAGAAGACTAGTCAACGCACCGCCACACCGACACGAGATTGCACCGACACGGGCTCTTTATGGCCGCGGAACCGCGGCCAAAACCCATGTTTGGCCACGGATCCGCGGCCATGTTAAGAGCTTGTTGGCTCAATTTTTCCGGTCTTCTGTCTGTTGCTATTTTCTTTTGTTTTTCTTAGTTGGTTCTTCAGAATATCTTCTAATTCTCTTCCAGATCTCCACAGTGAATAATGTAGTGGACTTTACCATTTTGATCTTCGTTTATTCTCCAAACTGTAGGTTTGATCAAGATTCTTCCATTTGTTGGTCGTAGTCTCACTTTTGTATCGTCTTTTCATCTTTTTCACTGTTTTTGTTCCGAGAACCTGTAACCTGCAACTATGTAGCAGACATGGATCAAAAGAACCTGTTTATTTATAAAATGAATAAGAATGGGGAATATAATAATGCAAAATTATGATATGAACAAATACCCCCAAACTTATCTTTTGCTCGTCCTCGAGCAAACCTAGTTTTATTCTTGAAAAAGACCTAGCCTCACTTTCGCAGGGAAACGCGATTGCACTGAGCTCGTGCAACAAGCCGTTAAACCTCTAGATGTCCCTAGTAGGTGGAGTGTTGTCTCCTGAGGGTTTTCAGCGGATACTACCTACAAAATCTTATCAATTTGGCCTATTGATTTTTATTCTCCAATTAGGCCTTCTAACAAGAAACTCTATTATCTTCGACTCAGAAATTATCAACCCGTATTTTTCACGCTTCCTTATCATTTAACTTAAGATTATATATGTTTTGTAAATTTATTTAGCTTTTAGCATTTTTTGAATTTTTCTTCTAAGATTCCATCTCAACTTAGGAATTTTTATCATCTCTACTAAAGATATAAGTCATATTTCTCATTCCTATCTCTCATCCAAACCCCAATCACATACCCCTACGTGTGTGTATGTATCACCCCTACACTTGGAAATTCAATTCAAGCTCTTATACTCTTGTCCATTGTCCAAAGTACTTTGGTGAATTTTTAGATGAAATTGCTCACACATTCTTCATGCGACCATTAATACTTCTTGAGGTACTAACGACCGATTACAAAATGTGTTTGTATATTAAAGCGTAATTCCTAGACTTGTAACACCTAAGGCTTTAGCAGTGACTCCCAAACCAGTTGGTCTAAGGCACTAGGTGATAAAGCACACTCGCTAAATATTTTTTTATATTAATGCAGTCTTAAGTAATTACAAAAACCAGTGTTCATTTTTTTATCTCTTTATTCACACTTGTATTTTTATTTTATTTTCCTTCATACTAAGGACTTTAGACAAAAGCATTTCAAGGTCTCTTCTACAATTCCAAGTTTCAAGGTTCGTGTTTGTGCAATTTGTAGGGTATATATTTTCAGAATTTAGACTTAAGCTTAGGAATTATTTTTCAGACTTATACTTTAATAAAAATATCAATACTCTTCCTGTATTTCAACTTAGCCCAAGAAGTGAACTCAAAATTTGCCTATTTCGAAGTAAACTACAAAGACATATATTTTCTACCATTAAATTTTTAAGAAAGGTTATTTTTAGGGTTTTTAATTTACTAAGTCTTGGATCTAGTTTTTCTTACCTAGTCAACCGTCATGTCAAACTTAAGTCAAATATGGCCAAAATTGAACGTTTCAATTTTTATAATTTTTGAAAATTTTCAATTTTTTATGGGTTTTAAAATAAGTATGCAAATGCAAAAATATAGACATGAATGCGAAGGAAGAAGGCTTACCGAGCATACCCCCAAACTTAAACTTGACAGTGTCCTCACTGTCAGGCTACACCAAGAGGGTCGAAAATGTCGGCACTCCCCTGTTTATTTTTTATATTTTTTTCATTGTTAAAAAAAAAAACAAAATATATATACAAAAAGCCCCCCCAAACTTAAGTGAGACAGTGTTTCAAGTCAATGCCAAACTTTGCAAAGACCAAAAGTCAACACCAACCAGTTGAAAAATTTATCTGTGTAAAGTATCGGTCGGTGGAAGAACATGTTGTACCGAGCCAAGAAGAATTGGGGAAGAGATAAGTGGTGGTATGGAAAGTGTCTGTATGTACGTGGAAGTGAAGAGATAGGAGGTGATGATGAATCAAAACGAGAATGTGATTGATCAGAAATCAGTGGAATATTGGCATTCTCGTAGCTTATTAAAAGAAAAGGGAGTGGTTCAACTTCTATAGGAGGAGGTTGATTAACCACACAATCCCCGAGATGTTTCTGTGGATCCTTTACTGGCTTGGCATCATCCATCATATGCATATGATATTTAATTATGAGGGAACTAATCTCCTCGATGTCCGCCATAGTCCAGCCGAAAGCCTGCCGGTTATTTTGTAAGACCATTAAAAGGGCTTTCTCTTGCTCGAGGGCTAGAGAGGCCGATATGATAACGGGAAAGGTCTCATTCTCACCTAGGTAAGCGTTTTTAAGGTGAGACGACAAAGGTTTGAGTTCGAGTTTCGGCAGCGAAACAATTGAAGGTAAAATTGGGGAGGCTATCTCGAACTCAAAGGATTCCAACAATGGTTCGAAATCTCTGTAAGCAACCGAATCGGATGGTTCAACTAACTCATCCAAAAATTCAAAGGACTCATTCTCGGACGGTGAGTCGTCAAAATCATCCGAAAAAGTGAAACATTCGTAATCATTATCGGTTGTGCAAACTGTGTCAGATTCAAGGAGGGACGCACCAGTGGCATCAAAACTGTTGTCATCAAACTGAAATTTTTCAAACTCCCAGTCATCCTGCGTGATTTCGTGAATCGAGCAAACTTCTCGTGTACTAGTTTTAGGCATGGAGGGCAGACTTCCTATCTTGTAAATGTTGAACTCACTAGACATCTTCCCGAAAGATAGAGTCATAGAGCCATTGCGACAATTTATTACGGCATTGAAAGTGGCCAAAAATGGTCGACCGAGGATCGCCGGAATTTGGTTCCGTGGGTTAGCAACAGGTTGTGTGTCCATAACAATAAAATCAACGGGGAATATGAAGTCCCCTACTTTGATCAACACATCCTCTAACTCACCCCTAGGATGGGTGATTGATCGATCAGCCATTTAGAGAGTACAATGAGTGGGTTTCAATTCTCCAATACCTAATTGCTCATACATGGAGTAGGGAAGTAGGTTAACACTAGAACCAAGATCTAAAAGTGCTCGATTGATGTTCTTATCCCCAATTGTTATTGAAATTGTAGGACAGCCAGGGTCCTTTCGTTTTTGGGGTAAGGGTTGAGATTGGTTAATAGTATTGCTCATGGCACTAGCTACTAGCACTTTCTTGGGTATCTGAGATTTTCTCTTCGAGGTGCATAAGCCCTTTAAGATTTTCGCGTAAGAAGGGACTTGTTGAATTGCATCCAAGAGAGGTATATTTATGCTAACCTGTTTGAATAATTCCCCAATTTTCTTCATTTGGGGTGTTGGTTTATTGGATCTCAACCTGTTTGGAAATGGAACATTTTGAAAATCTGTTGAGTCCAATTTTTGTGGATTAGATTGCGGAGTTGGAACGGATCCCAGTGTTGGTTTGTTCGTGAAGTGAGAAGTGGGTCCGTTCGAAGTAGAAGAAGTAGAGCCTTGTGAAGAATGAAGAATAGGCTCTAATGAGAAAGATGAAGAAGATGAAGAACCACCGGCAGGGGTGTCATTACTAATACCCACGTTATTGTACAACACTCTTCTAGATCTCAATGTGGTCACAGCATTTACATTATGATTTTGTTGTTCATATGCAACATGTGCATTGTGTGCGTGATCGGGATTTGGCAATGGTTGAGATGGAAGCTTTCCTTTCTCTCGCTCGCTCAACGCAGCAGTTAGTTGTGCAATTTGGGCCTCGATTGATTTGATACTTTGATCATGTGAAGTATTGTTGTGCACCAAAGACTGAATAGAAGTCTCCAACCTTGCTGCGGATTGTGTAGATTGTTTTAGAAACGCATCTAGACTTCTTTCTAGCGAGGTAACCTTATCATCATTTGGTTGAACAAAATTGTTTGGAAGGTAAGAGTTGTTTGGCACAAAATTGTTCATTTGGTTTTGGTAAGGTTGTGGTTGGAAAGGTTGCTGGTATTGAGTTTGTGGAGGTGCTTGTTGTTGTGGAGGAGGAGGCCTTTGAAAGTTGTTGTTTCCTTGGAATTGTTGATTTTGATTCCAAGCAAAATTTGGGTGACTTCTCCAACCCGGATTATAAGTCGAAGAGTATGGATCATTTCTTTATCTTTGCTGAAAGGCAACATTGACTTGATCTTGTCCTTGAACAGGTGGATTGTAAGGACACTCTTCTGTAAGATGTGATGGATCCGAACAACAAGCGCAAACAGTTCTTGGGGGTAAAGCAGGGGCAGGAGAAGGCGATGAGATTTTGGTCTCAATTGCTTCTAGCTTTTTCGTAAGTGCGGCCATCTCGGCCTTCATTGCTATTGACATATCTAATTGATGTATGCCTGCCCTAGACTGACCAACAAAAGATGATGTGGTCTTGGTGCTTTCCCACTGAAGTGTTTATTCAGCAAGATCGTCGAGAAACTGCCACGCTTCCTCACTAGATTTGGTTAGAAAGTGACCTTGACAAATGGTTTCCAGCAACTGCTTCGTTGCTGGGTTCAATCCCTCGTATAAAGTTTGGCAAAGTTGCCAATTTTCGATACCATGGTGAGGGCATTGAACAAGTAGGTCTTTGAATCTTTCAAAACACTTCCAAAAGGGTTCGGAAGGAAGCTGGGAAAATTGAATAATCTCATTGCGAATTCTCGCGGTCTTGTGATGTGGATAAATTTTTTTAAGAAAAGCTTTAACAAGCTCTTCCCAATTTTTAATTGAATGTGATGCTGTGCTGTATAACCATTTCTCGGCTAAGTCACATAAGGTGAAAGGAATGACCCTTAGCCTTATAGCATCATCTGAAAGTTGGGTTGTTTTCATCATTGTACAAACATTCTGGAATTTGTTTATGAAGATATAGGCATCTTCGGATTCCAGTCCGTGAAATTTTGGCAACATGTTGATGAAGTGGGGTTTGATCTCAAAATTGTCCCCATTTGCCGGTGGGAGTGAAAGTGAAGTAGGTAAGGCGGTGCGGATAGCGTAGAAAAGATCCTGGAGCACGATTCGTTGGGGCGCTTCAACAGGCGGGTGTTGTGGGTTATTCGCACCTAACGGAGGTGGAATCAGTCCCGTGGGTAATGTGTTGTTAGGATTAATTCCCGACATCTCCTTAGAAGACGAAGAATGCGAAGGTGAAGGTAAGGAAGTGAAAGGAATTTCGACTTCGGAGTCGAAAGCGTCGTCGGTCGGTACCAGCGAGACACGGACTAATCGGGCACTAGTGTCCCTAGTCCAACCGGATATACACTAAAGAGGTAGTGTAGTCAAAAGGTGAAAAACAGAATGTGGGGGTACGTAAACGTCAATGGAAAGAAAGTGGGTGTAAGTGGGGTGCACGGATTTCTTAGCGACAAGTTGCAAGTTTTTGTAAAAAAATTTCCTTTTTTTTCTTTTTGTGTTTTTTTGTGGAGCTTTTTGCAAAAAAGATTTTCGATAAAAGGCTTAGACACACGTTCAATCAATCAAAAATGCACAATCAAGCCTAGATCTAGGGTCACCTAGGTCAGCTAGACAGCTCCTAATTGTTCCAAAGGGTAAGAAGTAGGACCTCAAACCGCCTCTTCACCGCCAATTGTGGCCAGGTAAGCACAAGTAGAGAAAGGAGGGATCCGCTCACGAATCACCGTGAGACGGGCCTTTTAAAGTTACCTTTCACTACCTGTCCAGCCTAGGCACCACAAAGTCAGATTAGGATCAACGGTCGATACCTACAACTATTCCTTTGTCCTATTGAGCGTGAAGTCCTTAGGGCCGAGTCTAATCTTTTTTAATTAATTGATGGTCAATGCAATATGCCTTATATGATTTTTGGGGTGCTGGGATGGGTGATGAAATCCCCACCCAATCTGATTGGTGTTAAAACCCCTTAAAGTCAAATTAAATATGCAAAGCAGTAAACAATCACTTGCAAACAATTTTTTTAGCGCGGCGCAAAGAATCCTGCACAAGATCAATTATTGGAAAGGGAGAGAAATTTTTGGCGCAAAGAATCCTGCAGGCAAATTTTACAGAGGAGATATTGGGGTTGCAGAGAAGGAGAGGAGACTTACAATGGGATTTCGGTTTGCTGACGTCAGCAACCCGCGGCGGAAGCGCGGTCAATGACAGGCAACAGCGGCGGTTTCGCGGTCTGTGCGTCAACTTAGGCCTCCAAACTTCTTCTTCTGCTTTGTTGAGGTACTTCTCTGTTGTTTAGATCTTCTGTTTTCTGTTTAGCTCTCTGGATTTTTCCAGATCCGAACTCGTTTGTCGATCCTGCAAAATTCACACAAAACACCCTTCAAACAATAAAAAGATGATAAAATTTTTATATTTTTTTTCTTCAGTTTTTATGAGTTTTATGATTTATATTAACCCGAAATTGCAAAAAGAAAATACTACGCCATCCCCGGCAACGGCGTCATTTGATTGAGAGAGATTTTTAGATCAAAGAATTATTAACCGCAATCAAGAACGACGTCGCTTGGTAGCTAGCCGGTGAGTACGGGTCAGTCCACAGGGATGTTGTGTATTTTCTAATTTGGTCTAACGAGTTAATTCCAAACGGTGTGGATGGATTATCACTCAAAACTAAACTGATTTAAACTAGGATTAGAATCTTGCTAGGGTTAGGTTTATGTTAAGTTTGGAAATTAAAGATTTCCTCACCGCTTTCAATGTCCTAATTTAGATCTCTTTAGGTGTTATGGTAATAATTAATATAGGGGATTAGTACCATCGGGAAGAAACGATGTTTCTTCCTCTAGGTTCTTGTCCTTCCCTTCTTAATTATTACCCTAACCTCCATGGAAAATATACGCAACTGGTCGTTTAAACTACGGTATCACCGCTACCTCGTGGGATAGGGTGCCGTAGGAAACGGTGTGTGTATGTATGCATGGAGTCCTATTTAATTATATGTGATGGGTAAGAAAAGGGTGAGAGATTTTCATCTTTCAAGCCTTCCCTATTCCTAACCCTAACAAGTGAGGAATTACTCACTTATTAGGGAATTGATTAACATGTTCTAACTATCTAACTAGGGCAGATAATAAAAATTATACTAAGGCAGAATGAAAATTAACTAGGGTAATAAAATAAAAAGTCTTACTTTATTTGATGGCTCTCTCCAAACATTTACTCCGAATTACAATTCTGAATAGATGAAATAAAAAGAGGCATACCTTAAAAAGAGGTTTAGGATTTCTATTTATAGAGCATAGAAACCCTAGGGTTACAATCGAGTCACATCTGCTTTTATAATTTTACCCCTAAGAAGATTAGTCAATGCACCGCCACACCGACACGAGATTGCACCGACACGGGCTCTTTATGGCCGCGGAACCACGGCCAAAACCCATGTTTGGCCGCGGATCCGCGGCCATGTTGAGAGCTTGTTGGCTCAATTTTTCTGGTCTTCTGTCTGTTGCTATTTTCTTCTGTTTTCCTTAGTTGGTTCTTCAGAATGTCTTCTAGTTCTCTTCCAGATCTCCACAGTGAATAATTTAGTGGACTTTACCGTTTTGATCTTCGTTTATTCTCCAAACTGTAGGCTTGATCAAGATTCTTCCATTTGTTGGTCGTAGTCTTACTTTTGTATCGTCTTTTCATCTTTTTCACTATTTTTGTTCCGAGAACCTGTAACCTGCAACTATGTAGCAGACATGGATCAAAAGCACTTGTTTATTTGTAAAATGAATAAGAATGGGGAATATAATAATGCAAAATCATGATATGAACAGGCTGACATGGTAAAAAGAAGAAGAAGAAGGGTACGTCCATAAGCGAAATGGGCACAGATGAAAACCTAAAAAGGCTCCGTGAGTAAAAACAGCGGGGCTACCGGCGAGTTTTGTGAAAACCCGAAAGGGCGCAATCTCGTCAAAAGACACTTGCAAGGTCCTCTTGACCCTGTAAGGAGAAACCTGCGTGAGATCCTTACGACTCACAAAGGAGAAACCCACTTAGGGATCCCCACGATTCTTAAGGAGAAACACACTTGCGAGATCCCCACGACTCGTAAGGAGGACCTTCTTATGAGACCCTCACGACTCATAAGATTCAAAAAGCCTTAAGCTACAGGGATCTGAACCTGTTCTTAAGCAGTCATACACCCTGATTTTGCCCTACAAGCGGTCTAATACTGGCCCTTGTATACAATCTACGGGCACAAATAAACATTTCCCCAACAGAGTCCCACCATCGACGAGGGATGTCCTACTATGGGGAGCGACACTTATAAGCCCTTTCGACTTATAAGGAGAAAACACTCTTGTAAGATCCTTACGACTTACAAGAGACCATACACATAAGAATCCTCACGATTCTTAAGAAGAAAACGCACTTACGAGATCCTTACGACCCGTAGGGAGAAATACCTTTATGAGACCCTTACGGCTCATGAAGTCAAAAGCCTTAGTCGACAGGATCTTAACCATGTTTGCTAAGCAACCTTTGTTCGAATCGATAAAGGCAAATGATGATTCGCTCCTGTCAATATCCCAGTTGTAGCGATACTGATGTCTAAATCGGTATCAAATTCCGAATATAAACTCGCAATAAAAAACAGCGAGGCAAAAGTGCATATGAGATAGCCGAAATGATGGGGCAACTTGCAACAAAATCAGCAAGTAAAAATATATGCATACAAAATAGCCGAAATAGTTGGGCAACTCGCAATAAAAAAAACAGCGAGTAAAAAGAAAAAATAGCCGAAATGATTGGGCACTACGAAAAATAGCCGAAATGATTGGGCAATCGCGATTTTCGTGATATAAAAAGCTGAAATGATAGAGCATCGCGGAAAGAATTAAAAAAAATGAAAGAATGAAACTTTTTGCCCTGCAGGTGTAGTCACATTGACCCCTGTATACAATCCATGGGCACAAACAAGAAGGGAACCATATCGTCCCACCAGGCTTCGTCGAAGCAAAGCCAAATCTCGACGGTTCATAGACAACCTAGAGACAATCTCAACATTCATCACAATATTGCAGACACAATGTCAACAAACGAAGCGAAGGAAGATCCCTGGTTTCAGGGTCTCGACGTCAACATCTACAACTTAGATATCAACAAGGGCGTTTCTTCCTCCCTCCAATCAGATGCGACGTCAACAAACGACCCCAGGGTCAAAACAACAAAACCATGGCAAAGTCCCATAGTTCCAAATCTCGACGGTTCACAGACAGCCTAGAGATCACCAACGGCATTTCTCCTCACTCCAACCAGATGCAGACGTGCCGTCAACAACCGACCTCAGAGTCACAACGAAGCGGAGCCATGGCAAAGTCCCTAGTTCCAAATCTCAATGGCCACATCTATGGCCCGAAGACCAACAACGGTGTGCTTCCTTATTCCAGCAGGACACAGATGCTACACCTTCAATCGGAGCCACGACAAAGTCCACAGTTCCAAGACTCTACGGTTCACAGAAAACCTGGAGTCATCCAATGACCCCGTCTTGGAATCAAGTCAACTCAAAAACCTCGATTCAGGGAAATTAGCGTCCTTGACGAGAGCATCTCGATTCGCGTCGACCCGCAAGGAAATCAGTGTCTTTGCAGGAATACCTCGATTCGTCTCAACCCCCAGGGAAATTAGCGTCCTTGGCAAAACCTCAATTCAGGGAAATCAGCGTCCTTGACGAGAGCATCTTGATTCGTATCGACCCGCAGAGAAATCAGCGTCTTTGCAGGAATACCTCGATCCGTCTCAACTTCGAGGAAATCAGTGTCCTTGGCAAAAACCTCAATTCAGGGAAATTAGCGTCCTTGACGAGAGCATCTCGATTCGCATCGACCTGCAGAGAAATCAGCGTCTTTGCAAGAATACCTCGATTCGTTTCGACTCCAGGGAAATCAGTGTCCTTGGCAAAACCTCGATTCAGGGAAATCAGCATCCTTGACGAGAGCATCTCGATTCGCATCGACCCGCAGAGAAATCAGCGTCTTTGCAGGAATACCTCGATTCATTTCAACTCCGAGGAAATCAGTGTCCTTGGCAAAATCCTCGATTCAGGGAAATCAGCATCCTTCACGAGAGCATCTCGATTCGCGTCGACCCGCAGAGAAATCAGCGTCTTTGCAGGAATACCTCGATTCGTCTCAACCCCAGGGAAATCAGTGTCCTTGGCAACCTCCTCGATTCAGGGAAATCAGCGTCCTTGACGAGAGCATCTCGATTCGCGTCGACCCGCAGAGAAATCAGCGTCTTTGCAGGAATACCTCGATTTGTCTCAACCCCAGGGAAATCAGTGTTCTTGGCAACCTCCTCGATTCAGGGAAATCAGCGTCCTTGATGAGAGCATCTCGATTCGCGTCGACCCGCAAGGAAATCAGTGTCTTTGCATGAATACCTCGATTCGTCTCAACCCCAGGGAAATCAGTGTCCTTGGCAACCTCCTCGATTCAGGAAATCAGCGTCCTTGAAGAGAGCATCTCGATTCGCGTCGACCCGCAGAGAACTCAGCGTCTTTGCAGGAATACCTCGATTCGTCTCAACCCCAGGGAAATCAGTGTCCTTGGCAACCTCCTCGATTCAGGGAAATCAGTGTCCTTGACGAGAGCATCTCGATTCGCGTCGACCCGCAGAGAAATCAGCGTCTTTGCAGGAATACCTCGATTTATCTCAACCCCAGGGAAATCAGTGTTCTTGGCAACCTCCTCGATTCAGGGAAATCAGCGTCCTTGACGAGAGCATCTCGATTCGCGTCGACCCGCAAGGAAATCAGTGTCTTTGCATGAATACCTCGATTCGTCTCAACCCCAGGGAAATCAGTGTCCTTGGCAACCTTCTCGATTCACGAAATCAACGTCCTTGAAGAGAGCATCTCGATTCACGTCGACCCGCAGAGAAATCAGCGTCTTTGCAGGAATACCTCGATTCGTCTCAATCCCATGGAAATCAGTGTCCTTGGCAACCTCCTCGATTCAGGGAAATCAGCGTCCTTGACGAGAGCATCTCGATTCGCGTCGACCCGTAAGGAAATCAGTGTCTTTGCAGGAATACCTCGATTCGTCTCAACTCCGAGGAAATCAGTGCCCTTGGCAAATACTTCGATTCAGGGAAATCAGCGTCCTTGACAAGAACATCTCGATTCGCGCCGACCCGCAGAGAAATCGGTGTCTCTGCTGGAATATACAACGTCAGCAAAGCGGAACCGCGGCAAAGTTACCAGTTCCATGACTCGGTGGTGCATAGACAAACCAAAGTCAACCCTCGACCTCCCTGTTGAAGCAATGCTTTGACTCGGGAGTAGGTCAACTCATCAATCACTTACGAGTCCTCTCGACTTGTAAGGAAGAAAATTCTCTTGTGAGATCCGTACGACCCTCAAGAGAAAACACACTTAGGAATCCTCACGATTCCTAAGGAGAAAATACACCTACGAGATCCTCTCGACTTGTAGGGAGAAAAAATCTTTATGAGACCCTCACGGCTCATAAAGTTGAAAAGTCTTAGGCAGCGGATCCGAACCTGTTTCCTAAGCCATCGCTTCTTATCTCGATTCAGGGAAATTAGCGTCCTTGGCGAGAACCTCTCGATTCGTTTCGACCCGCAAGGAAATCAGTGTCTTTGCGAGAATCTCTTGATTCGTCTCAACTTGCGAAGAAATTAGTATCCCTACGCATAAAGAAAATTCTCTTGTGAGATCCTTACGACTCTCAAGAGAAAACACACTTAGAAATCCTCACGATTCCTAAAGAGAAAATACACCTATGAGATCCTCTCGACTCGTAGGGAGAAAAGCTTTTGTGAGACCCTCACGGCTCATAAAGTTGAAAAGTCTTAGGCAGCAGATCTGAACCTGTTTCCTAAGCCATCGCTTCTTATCTCGATTCAGGGAAATCAGCATCCTTGGTGAGAACCTCTCGATTCGTTTCGACCCGCAAGGAAATCAGTGTCTTTGAGAGAATCTCTCGATTCGTCTCAACTTGCGGGGAAATTAGTGTCCCTACGCATAAAGAAAATTCTCTTATGGGATCCTTACGATTCTCAAGAGAAAACGCACTTAGGAGTCCTCACGACTCCTAAGGAGAAAGTACACCTATGAGATCCTCTCGACTCGTAGGAAGAAAAGCCTTTGTGAGACCCTCACGGCTCATAAAGTTGGAAAGTCTTAGGCAACAGATCCTAACCCTGTTTCCTAAACCATCACTACCTTATAAAGAGTTCAAGATGAACTGTTATCTACCATCTATGTGCCACACTTGCCAAAGCTACATGCCACTGAAATGGAGAAGTTACTCATGAGCATATAAACTACTTCAGGCCAGAGTAAGACATAAAGAAACAGAAGGGTGCAGCTCATGAACCTCAGGGTTTGGAACTATATCCCTTAAGAGTCGAGATTTGAGTCAATGATAAATGACGACGCTTGTGTCCGCTAGTTATCTTCTCAGATCAAGATCCTGAAGATTATACACCAACCCAAAACTGGTCATACGCTATGAATTACTCTGCACTACTTCACCCACGTATATACTTACGTGGGCAAAGTAGTGGGGGGAATTTGTTTCCCCAATTAGAGCAAAGCCCTGTTCAGATTTCAAAATTTGAATTAAAGCTGCGCTTTTATAAAAGCGCTGCGCTACAACTAGCGTACCCCATGCAAAGCGAATAGGCGCTAGCGCTAGATGCGCTGCGCTCCACGTAGCGCACCACGTGCAAAGCACGCGTGCGCTAGCGCTAAGAGCGCTGCGCTCCAAGTAGCACATCATGGGCAGAGCGCATAAGTGCTAGCACTGGAACTAAATGTTCCTCACCGTTGGATCAAATATCCAACGGATATGATTAAATCATCAATTAACAAGAATGAAATTCTGTTGAATCTTTCCAAACAGAAAAGATTGTGCCCTGAATTTAGAACACCGTTGGTCAATGATCCAATGGTGATTAAACAATCACTAAAATACAGAAAAAATTCTGTAAGGGGGAAGATTTCCCAATCTTGTTAAAAAACAAGAAGATTATCTTCTGTAAACCAGAACCCCTTGGATCAAAGATTTGACGGTGGGGAAATTCCCAAATCAATTAGAGAATAAATCTCTTTAACCGATTGAACAAATCAGCTTGCCCTATATAAAGGCCCCGAGACTTCAAGTCTCAGAGAGAGGACCCCCCCATAAACTTTGAGAAAATCTCAGGAAGAAGAAGAAGCTCTCGGCAAAAGAAGACAATTCTTTTCAAGGTAAAAAAGAATAGAAAGACGAAATCATCTCAATATAAAAAGAAGTATTTACTTCTTTCACAGATCATAGATCTATAAGATAAATTGTCTTTCACAAAAGAGATTATGAACATCTCATTATAAAGGGGGGGGGGAGAATTATTCAATTCTCTTAGGATCACAGATCCATAAAGGCAAAGCCTTTCATCAAAAAGAGATTGAAATATCTCCTATAAACTAAGAACTTTGTTCTTAGAATCTTGAGACAAAGTCTCTTATCAAAGAAAAAATAATCTTCAGAGCGCAAAGTTAACCTAAGAAGAGCCTTAGCGCTCCTAATTTAAAAGTGCCTTAGTGCTCCTCATCTAGCGCAAAGCGCTGCAGTGCCATAGCGCTTCAAACACAGCGCACTGCGCTCATTGGCTAGCGCTCAGCGCTCAGCGCGCCACGTGCTCCTCACGTGTACGCTGCATTACTAAAAGCGCTTTGCGCTCATTATATGGCACCAGCGCCAAACGCCTCAACGCTTCAATTATATCGCATCAGCGCTCTACATCTAGCGCAAAGCGCTAAGCGCGTCAGCGCTCTTCATTTAGCGCAAAGCTCATTAGCGCTTTAACCATAGCGCACTGCGCTCATCGACTGGCGCTAGTGCCAAGTGCGCCACATGCTTTTATGTGCGCTTGGACAGAACATAAACTGTTCTTTGAATAAGCCTGGAGCTATGATAAATGAACAACATTCAACTAAAGACAAAACATTGTCAGAGACCAAACCAATGCTTAGCATTTTTAAGGGGATTGGGCTCAAACAAATATGTAACGACTCAAAAACAAATGTTGAACATTGTAATTGAATGGACTTAGCCCAAATTGGCCATAAGTCCTCAATTCAGATTAATTGAGTTCATATGCTCATAAATCACAGATCTTAGTCCCAATTGGACTACAGGTCTCTCAACCCACATCGGTTTAAGGGTACATCTATGAACTCCTCTGATATTTGTCGTTGTAATCCTTCAACGTCTTCAGAGAGGTGACGGGTCCCGACAACCATACATTTTATGGACTATGATGTCCTTAATCTGGACTGTGGGGTCCTTAAGCCCATGGACTATGATGTCCTTAACCTTGACTGTGAGGTCTTTAAACTCACGGACTATAATGTCCTTAACCTGGACTGTGGGGTCCTTAAACTCATGGAATATGATGTCCTTAACCTTGACTGTGATGTCTTTAAACTCACGGACTATGATGTCCCTAACCTCGGACTGTGGGGTCCTTTAAAACCCACGGACTATGATGTTCTTAACCTCGGACTGTGGGGTCCTTTAAAACCCATGGACTATGATGTCCTTAACCTTGGACCGAGATGTCCTTAAACTAACATTGGACCACCATGTCCTTAAACTGGTATTTGACCGCAAAGTCTCTAAACTAAAACAATAGAGCCCAAATGCTTTTTTGTTGGATCTAAATGATCTTGTTAAGTAGATCTTAGTCTAAAATTAGACTAACGTATCCTTAACAAATGGTTAAGTTGACCTTAGTCTAAAATTAGACTTACGTGTCCTTAAAAAACTGTTAAGTTGATCTTAGTAAAAAATTAGACTAACGTATCCTTAACAAACGTTTAAGTTGATCTTAGTTTCAAATGAGACTAACGTATCCTTAAACCCAATACCAAACCCAAATCTAAGAAAATATGGATTTGGACTAATCCACACCCTACGGGCGACAACATAAATTAGTCTCCGTATACAATCCATGGCAATCAAAAACTGTTAGTTATATGTATGCCCTAGAGGCCATTACTATACATGAGATGTATATTGTAGTGGATGCTTGGAGATATATAGGGAGGACTTTCTTGCTCGACATGATAGTATGCTATCTGGTTACTCTTTATCTTAACGTGTACACTGATTGTCTCTCTGTTACATGTTGGTAAAGCCCTTAGGATGTGTGCTTGACTACCTGGACTATGATGCGGATCATACTAATGGGGACATGGCAGTCCATAAGTATATCCTTCAAGGTCCCTAGTCGTGGGTGTATCGAGACGGGGCATCGATATACCAGAGTAGACTAGCGTATAGCTTCTCGACCCATATAGATGGGCGATGGATGATCCCATATCCATTGGTGTTTGACATCAGAGATGATATACGGGTGCTCAGTGGAGACTGGGTACACTGGACGGACTCGCCGAGTACTCCCAGATGGTATTATATCTCACGTCAGATGGCAGTTCTCTGGTGACACTGGTGCAGGTTAGTCTGTAGACCCGAGATCGTCATAGAGTCTTGTGTGATTCCCACTGTGCTTTGATTTCCACCTTACCACGTCCAAGAGGGCGTACAAAACGGTGGTTTTTGGGTACAGTCCCGAGTCACATGGAGGCAATGAGCGATAGGGGGGTTTCGTCTCTCCCGGTATTGGGGGTTGATGTTGCGCTATGCTCGATTGGCTATAACAGGGAAGTCCCTAGCCAGGGCTGGTTTAGAGATTTACTGGTAAGTGTTACCAGTAGTTTCTCGACCCGTTATGAGCCTTGCATCGGCATGACTTATCGGTTATTGGGGTCTGACGTTTAGCACCCCTAGACTTGATATGCGACATATCAGAAGAGGAGACCGGACTGTACGGTAGTGTCACTGTCAGGCTTTTTGCAGGAGTTGGAGCGGGCTTGCTTGCTGATCTTCTGATCGCTCAATACCCGGGTAGCCGTTACGTCTAGCTAGTACCGCTGACGGCTTGTGGGTGCTTGATATGATCATCACCTACTGCCGGCGCATTGACGAGTCTTTAGAGTCCTACATAGAGGTTTTACTGGCTCAGGCAAAATGAAATAGGAGCGCATATGTGATATGTGCGGGACCGAGAATAATGCGAGTATGTGATACCGTATTCTATTCTCGCGATGTTTGTGTCGATCGGTTATATATGATATAACCAGGTTATCGAATCAAGGGTTGATTCGATAAGTCGATACATTGGATGTTAGTCGGTTATATGAGATATAACCGGATTATTAAGTCAAGTGTTGATTTAATAATTTAGTGTATAATTATATATGTGATATACTAATTTACATTAACTAACATTAGTTCACTTAAGCATTTATTTTTCTCACTTGTGCACAACTTAATATATATGTGATATATATTTATTTGTGTTCTTTTTGTATCATGGTTGTTGATACAAAGTACATGGGTGTATGAGACATACCCCATTATAATTATATTGGTAGGGTTTTAATATACAAAGTAAATACAAAATTAGTGGATAATTGTCCAAGTGCATGAAGCTTCATGAAGCTTGTGAGTGCATTGACCAAAGTCCACTAGTTTTGTTTTACTTAGGATATTTATAAACCTAACCACTAGGATTAACCATGGTTATGTCTCTACATGAGTTAGTATATAATACTCACTCACCATGGTTAGCTCACTCACTTGATCATTATCTTCATCTTTTCTTTTGTTCATGATCTTCTTCTTTGAGCAAAAAGAAAAAGCTTGCTAGGGTTTTAAAAAGAGAGTGAAAGATTGTGAGAAATAAAATTCTAAAGAGAACCCACTTCCTATTTCTCCATCCTCTACTAGACTAGCACTTTAGTATAGGGTGTTTGCTTCACTAATTCTCTAGTTAGTGAACTAGTAGCTTGAGTTGATATTCTCTCGACGTAGATCATCTTCGACCTCGAAGACTTCAAGCAAGGATGCTTCTTTCGCCTCGTGAAGCCATGCAAGAGCCCGGGAGAACCATGATCGTAGTGAAGGGACTACAATAAGGAGCTTTAGAAGTGAAGGACCGATCTACAAAGGTTGTATTTCGTATTCACTTAGTGGTAAATGTAATTTACTTGCATGTGAAACTCTAATAATCTAGCAAAGATCTTGTTTAGGGTTATTCGGCACGGCTAAAATTTTAATCGGGCATGGTTGATGCCTTGTAAAACCTTGTTAGTGGGCCTAGTAACCCTACAGTAATATCAGAGCCTAGCTAGAGTATTAGGCGACGTGTATACGAAGTTAAAATCCCGATCGAACCTCGAAACGTCATTTTAACCTTCTCTCTGGACATTTTTTTAAAACTGTGTTTTTTCTGAATTAAAAATACCTAAAAAATTTAGCAGGGTTTTTTAAGCATAACTGTGAAAAACGACAAAGCAAGTCGTACGGACCGCCGCGGAACCGTGGCAATAGCCTCCTTGTGCCGTGGATCCGCGGCCGTACAGTGAGACTTTGCTTTGGGTTTTGCACAGTAATGCTCGTATCTGTTATTGTTATTTTATGGTATTTTTAATCTGCCTCAAGTGTTGAGTATTCTGGGGATTATTTTGTATACGTTGATTCGATCGGAAAATTTAATTTCGTTATGTTTTCCGGATAATTTAGAAAGTATTAAAATGTTCGAACGGATATCATTAACTCATTTTTTCCCGGCACGAAAAATTTTCAAGTGTTGAATTTTTCTTGGGTTTATATCTTTCGGAAAAACGTGCAAGTAATGTGATGGACCCTCTAGAAGAACACAAATCTTAACTCGATTATGTGACTGTCTGAACTGCCTTTTGAACCTTAGGGTTTAGGGTAGTACGGCGTTGCCACATGTGAGGCGTTGGCTTGACCCTTCTACGGCTGGACCATTGGTACTGTGGCATGTGATGGATGTTTTTAAACTCCCCTCATGTGTTGAGAACTATTTGGGAAAACTTAGGTGTTTGATTATCTGTTCGGAAAGTTTAATACTGTCTATTTATCTGGATGTGATACAATATATGGAATTCATATAGTTAGGCATGAAATGCGAAGTATGTGATATTTCGGATTTACGATGTCTAAAGAGATTGTGGATTCCAAATGTTGTAGCCTTACACTTTCTTTTCTGTGACCGTAAGTGTAGTATGTAGTTGTATTGCCGTTTTTCATTGCTATACATCAACGATGATCGGTGTATGCATACTTACTTACGTTGATGACATGTGATGTTATGTGTTGCTGGATATGTTATATTGGATCGTCGCGTTTCTGAATAGCCTGGGGTTTTATGTGAGATGAGAGTTTTTATTTTCATTCATGTAAAATTAAATGTATGTAATATTCTTTTATTAGGGCACTTCCGGGATGAGGTTGCTGTCGCCATTTGTATATTATTTACTTTTCCGCATTAGGTAGACCCAAGGAGGAGAGCACAAGTAACCGGGTTCTAGAGTCCTGTGGGAGACCAACTCGAGGAGTCAAGTCCGGGTCTCCTAACTCTAGAATTGGTAGGGTTACTTGCCACTCTCGTAGGGGTCTAGGGGTGTGGGTTTGGCTATTCATTGCGACCATGGAATTCGTGTTTTATAGAGGCTCAAAATAAAACACGGACCTCCTAGTATATCCATTATTTCATATGATTCTTCTGCTGAGATATCTGTGATGTGATCATTTGATATGTTGTGATAGATACTGTATATAGTATATATGATATATTATATAGACGTTACTTATATTTTACACCCGTGCTAGCCCTGCCCCGCTCTGCCGTTAGTTACCTAACTTAACGGTGCACGAGGGGACATCGAGGCGAATGCGGATGGCATAAGTGTACGTCGTATTTATCTGTGATGTTTAGGTGACTTAAATGATGGGACTTCATTAATATGATTAATGAAAGAAAAGAAACCTAAATGATATTGTAGAATCAAATTTTCAAAAAGGGTAGCTACAGTTTTTGCTTTGCATAGCGATATATATGATATATCCTGCACCTTATTCGATGACAAAAGAGCCGAGATCCCTTCACCGGGAGTGACCTCTTTAGCAAAATTGGCAGATGCTACAACACTCGGTTTGTCTTTTGATTGCTTTTGGAGTTTTTGCTTTGCATAGCGATATATATGATATATCCTGCACCTTATTCCATAAGGAAAGAGCCGAGATCTCTTCACCGGGAGTGACCTCTTTAGCAAAACTAATGAAAGCCTCAAAATCAATCCATTTCAAAATTTACTCGATTCTACAACGATATCAAGTTCATTACGCAATAGGTTTTTAGAAAAACCTGTCGTAGCCTTCCGTCATTTCAGATAAGTCCTACTTAGTATTCGTGCTACGTTTGTTGACCTCCGTCAAGGCGTATTGTGCGGTAGCTAACTAGTATTTATCTGCTTATGCATATGATGCAGATTAGATTAAGGTAGTTGTACGACCTTGTTGACCTCCGTCAAGGGTCGTGCGGATGGGTTTGATTCAATCAAGAAATAACGGGTTGAACTTGACTTGCACCCTGTGGTTTGTTGACCTCCGTCAAGGTCATGGGATGCTTGGGGCAAAATATTATCGGGAATTTCAAGTGTTGAAATTTGCAATGAGATTGCATACTTTTTATGAGATAGTTGGATCCCGATACCCACTGCGAGTAATTGTTACTCCTGAGAGAGTTTTACACAGGATAATTAGCCGATCAAGTAGGTGTCTAGAAAGGTGTCAACGGGGTTACGCTTCTGGGAAAATGAGGTTTACTTTAATTAGGTCCGTGCGAAAGCACGGGGAACCTCCCTCAAAGTACCGACACTGGCCTGGCTGAAAGATTGGCGAATTGTAGGGTGTAATTAATCCTGGCTACTCTTTCCTTTTTAGGGTTTGAAGGAAGATTTGATAAAAACAGTGGGAGCCATCCTGATTAGATAAAATAATAACCAATCCGATGTTGCAAGAGCATACGATAAAGTGTTTTCTTCTCTCTCTCTCTAGGTAGCGACCATATCATGCCTTAATAAAGATAATAATATGGATGTATTGACCGAACCCGCATGTTATACTGTGCTGGGGAACGTTGGTTCCGTTCTTTCTTATACAAGTTATAAGACTGAACAGGATATAGGGGAATACCAGGATTCCCATGCCACCCGAATGAAGAAAGTACATGTTGATGCATTTTCTTCGGGTATGTTCGTTACAGAGAACTGTTTCTCCATTTGCTCTACGTCCTGGGTATTAGATACCGGGTCAGGATCCCATATATGTAATCAGTTACATGGGCTTAGGAAAGGTAGGGAACTTGGAGAAGGTGATAAAGACATAAGGGTTGGAAATGGTGCAATTGTTGCAGCTAAAACAGTCGGGGAATATCACCTTGTATTAACAACTGGTAATACATTGATTCTGAACGAATGCTATTACATGCCGAACCTGATATGCAACATTATATCGGTTTCTTTACTAAGTAAAGAGGGATATAATTTTGTATTACAGGATAATGTTATGAACATTTTCCTGAACCAAAAGTTGGTTGGATCAGGCACGTTGTGTAATGGCATTTATGTTCTAAATCAAACTACAGTTCTTAGTATACAGAACACACACAATAGGAAGAGTTCAGAACTGAACGAATCCTTCTTGTGGTATTGTAGACTAGGTCATATCAATGCGACCCGACTAGCTGAAGTTACATATAGATGCATATTTAAATTAGTTTGAATTTACATCTTGTGAAACTTGCCGGTCATGTCACAGAGATAAGATGACTATAGCTCTGTTTATTGGAAGCAAAGAAAGAGTTAGTGAACTCTTGGGATGATACATGTTGATGTATGAAGGTCCCCTGTCTACACATGCCAAGACCGGTTCCTTGTACTTCATTACATTCTCTGATGATCTCTCAAGATTCAGACATATGTTCCTGTTGAAACACAAGTCCGAAACTTTTGAGATATTCACAGAATATAAGTTAGAAGTAGAGAACCAAAACGGGTATAAGTATTATGCCCTTTGATGTGATTGATTTGAATGATTTCGGATTGTGTAGTATGAAAATTGTAAAGAAATCACAACCAAAAATATTTTGACCGCAATCAATAACGGTGTCGATTGTAGCGCGTTAGTAAGTGCGGATCGTCCACAGGGATAGTGTAATCGTTCGGGTTTCAAATTAGATGAGTTGAAACTTTAATGAAAAGAAAACAAACAATTCATGATTTGTATTTGAAGTTCAAGAATTAGAAAATCTAGATCTAATAAAAAAAAGAAGATAGAATCAAGAATTGAGAGTTTGATGATTTTTCCAAACCAAATATCAAGAATCTAAATGAGGCTCGTAGGAATCGATCGGATCTATAGATGTGATGTAATCTTACAATTACTTATTCTTATCCTTCGATGAATTGATACTAGATCGATGATAATCGATCAAGAATTAGGGATTTCTTATGAAACTAGGGTTTCATCTTATCCCTTGTTCTTTCGTCGATATCATTCATATTCTAGCCTCTAGTAAATTCAAGAAACGATCGTAGATCCATAATTTCGAGCGATCACAATCAAGAAAGCATCGCTACGAAACTAAGTCATCGATTCTTGAACTTGCTAGGGTTTACAAAACTCGTAGGACTCAAGAATCGTATTAAGATTTGTTACATCATTATTCTATTGATCGTCTCGACTCCTTAACGAGCGGAGTTTTACTCAAACATCATCACAAGAACTACAATCATAAATTGAGATCGAATCATGATGCAAGAATTTAAAGAAAGCAAGATTAAAGAATTTCACCTTTTATTTATATCAACAATTTCATTACATTCGCTCAAGAACTACAAGAGGAAGAACTCGATCGTCGATTTGGCTTCGCTCGTCTCCTTGAGTCGCGGATCGGCTTGGATCACTTGCCCGATTGAAGATCGGCTCGGCTCCTAAAAGGTTGAAGGCTTCTTGCTTGATTGGTACTCAAGATCTTGGATTTGGAGTGGAATTAGGGTTAGGGTTTCGCACAAGCCTTGTCACTAGACTTGTGGAAGAAGATGAAGAATTAGAATGATGAGAGAAGACTAACTAATGATTGATTAAAGATTAACCTCAACCCTTAGATCTAGGATCCTATTTATAGCCATCAAAACCCTAGATCTAGGATTTGAATTTTAAGTTTCCCTCCAAAAGTTTGTTGAGGAGATTTGAATTTCCCTCCAAAAGTTTGTTGAGGAGAAGCTTCTAGATGTGATTAGTTAGGAGGGAGCTTCTAGAAATAGTTTGTTAGGAGCTTAATTAAGATTAGCCTTGCTTAATGATCTTTGCTGATCTGGCAGAAGACTCTGGAGAATTCTGGAATTTGACGTGTCAAAATGAGGTGTAGCCACTGAGAGAAGAATTATGCACCAAAATTCAAGTGATGATGTGGCAAAAGCGCCGCGGAACCGCGGCGCAAGCCGGCTCCCGCCGCGGTTCCGCGGCTCTTTTGAAGCTTCATGGCTTGAGTCTTCTGTGTTGAACTTGGGCTGACTTTTGGGCTTTTATAATATATGTTGAATTTAATATCTCCTTCTGAAATGCCACCAGATCTGAAATCATTGAGTTGGCGTATTTTTGATCAGCTTCTTTTGACTTTGCTCCTGCAATCTCCTGCACAAATCTCGACACAAGTGTTGCACAATACAGGAATGATGCGATGCCATAAAATACAGTCAATTTCCCTAGAAATGCCGGTTTTAAGGTCTAACACATGTAATCTGATATTTTACGACTGTTTTATTAATATGTGGAATATGAATACCGAACACTTCTAAATGAGTGCAAATGATAGGGAAATTGCCGTGTTAAAAATACATTATTTTCGACTGATCAAATACCCCCAAACTTAATTTCGATCGTCTCGAGCGAATGTTTTATTAAAAAGAGAAGGAGAAAATAAAGAAAGACAAAAAACTAACTAGCACACTTTCGTAGGCAACACGATTGCACTGGGCACGTGCAACAAGCCTTTAAACCTCTAGGTGTCCCTAGTAGGAGGAGTGTTGTCTCCTGAGGGTTTTCAGCGGATTGCACCCACAAAATCCAATAATAAAAGGAAGATCATGAATATTACATTTAAAGACAAGAATTGTAAAAAAAAAACTTTGAAAATTAGGGTTTCCAACTAAGCTAGCTTTTCGGTTGTCATGAGCCCTATCTTAATGGTCATGAAAAGATGTCAGAAATCACGTCCTCCCTCAATAAAACATCATCTTATTCTTCATTCCTATCTTTCTTCCAAATATCGATCATATCACCCTGTGTGTGTGTAAAGGACATCCCTACACCCGGAGAATTCAATTCAAGCTATCATACTCTTGCCCATCAGCCTAAGTACTTTTTAATTAATGAATATTTAGATGAGATTGCTCACACACTTTCATGCGACCGTTAATACTTCTTGAGGTACTAACCGACCGATTACTTATGTGCTTGCTTATTTGGTGTATTTTCCTCGTCTTGCACCACCTCAGGCATAGCAATGACTCCCAGACCAGTTGGCCTTAGGGCACTAGGTGAAAAGGCACCCTCGCTATATATTTTTTTATTGCCTTCGGTGATAACAAAACCAGTGTCCATTTTTCTCACCACTTTATAATTTTTTTTATTCACTTTTTCTTTTTATTTCCTTCATACATCGGCTTTAAGACAAGAGCATTTCAAGGTATCCTCTACTATCCCAGGCTTCAAGACGTGTGTAAGTGCGAATAGCAGGGTATCAACGTTCAAAATATTTGGCTTCCAGAATAGAAACTATTTTTCAGACTTATTTTTATCCTCAGATTAGTGACTTCCTTCATCTTACTAACCCTTGGGACAACGGCTCATAACTACTTATTACTAGTTCGTATAAGAAAACTTCTAATTTTCTTGATTTTCTTAAATTTTTCTAATCTCATGGATGTAATTTTTCACTATCTAAACTTTTATTATCTTATTTATGTACAAAAATATTTTTATTTTTTGAAATTTTTATAGGTTTTCAAAAAAATGTTTTGTGCTTATGCAAATGATATGCAAATGATGCGAAAATAAGCACAAACCTCCCCCAAACTTGTTTTCAACAGTGTCCTCACTGTTGCCATCAGCTAAATCTCGAAAAACCTGTAAGCTTGGGAGGAATTTATTAGTGGGGGCAAAATATTTAAGTGAAGAACTTCCCAAAACTTATTTTTGGCTCATCATTTTGTAAAAATTTTCTTTTTAGGAGCCAGAAAAACATACCCCCCCAAACTTGAGTTATGCAATGTTAAGCTTTGAAAATCACAAGTGGGGGTCAAAAATCAGTGGTCGATGCCAAGCTTTGCAAAGACCGAATGTTAACACCAACCATTCAAAAATTTTATCAATGCAGTGCTCTGGTTGGTGGAAGAAGAAGTGGGGAAATGTTAAGTGGTGGAAGAGAATGTGTGTGCGTCTCATTTTGGAGAGACGATGCAGTGATTGTGATGGATTGCTCGCATTCTTTTTACAGTTCAGAAGAAGGGGTGGAGGTTCAATTTCATTGATTGGGACATGATTCATCTCAACACCCGTGTCATTCAAAAATGCGAGTTCATCAGCGAAGATTTCCTCAAAAGTTCCATCAATACCCCGATGAATAATATCATCACAAAGTGCGGGGTGATCTTCAGACTCTGAAAGCAGTTCATAATCAGTGTTAATTGTTGACCCGGACATCTCGGTGGAAGAGTCCGTATGTGTATGATACATAGTTGGGTCAAACAATAACGTATGAAAAGAGTCAAGATCGGTATCAGGAGGATCATCAAATTCGCTGCTGTCGACATCCATTAAGTCGACAGAACAGACCTGAGCAGTAGGTTCGGAGGGTACACTTCCCAACTTGTAAATGTTTAGTTCTATTGACCTATTCCCGAAAGATAGGGTCATAGAACCATTACGACAGTTGATAATAGCATTGGAAGCGGCCAAAAAGGGGCGACCTAAAATCACCGGAATTTGATTCCGTGGGTTCGCTACAGGCTGTGTATCAATTACAATAAAATCTACCGGGAATATAAATTCTCCGATTTTTATTAACACATCCTCCAGTTCACCCCTGGGTTTGGTGATTGATCGGTCAGCCATCTGGAGAGTTATGCTCGAAGGCTTTAACACTCCGATACCTAGTTGCTCGTATACCGAGTAAGGAAGCAAGTTAACACTAGCGCCAAGGTCAAGTAATGCACGGTTGATGTGTTTCTCCCCAATATAAATGGAAATAGTAGGACAACCAGGGTCCTTACGTTTCCGTGGTAATTGTTGGGGAAAAGCCGTGTCTACAGTACTTGACATGAAGATTTTTTTAGGCACTTGAGTTTTCCTCTTCCTAGTGCACAAGTTCTTAAGGGCTTTTGCATAGGACGGAACTTGTTGGATAGCATCTAGGAGAGGGATGTTGATGTTAACTTCCTTAAACATGTTCATAATCTTCTCCATATGTGGACTTGGTGTGTTAGCCCTTAACTGATTAGGATAAAGTGCTTTAGCAATAAGCGCTGGGTCCATCATAGGAGAAGGAAGTGTTTGTGGAATCGATCCCAAAATAGAAGTGGGGATCGTCCGTGGAGGAGTAGAAGAGGTGGGCTGAAGTGGCGAGCCTTTTTGGAAACGAAGAATAGGCTCGGAAGAAGGTGGTAGGGTAGAAGAACTGGGGTTAGAACTAGAAGTGTGTGTGGAAGGAAAGGTCTCAGCCGGGGTTTTATTGATTGATTTTTCAGTATCATCAAACTCTTCCCCAACGTGATTGTCAAGCACTCTTCCAGATCTCAACGTGATTGCATCCACAAGATGTGAATAGCCAGGAAAAGGTTGAGCTGGAAGTTTCCCTTTCTCTCTTGCACTCATTTCGGCTTTTAGTTGTGCAATTTGTTCTTCCATCGATTTGATGTTCTCATTTTGAGAGATAATGATCTTCATTACATTCTCGATGGAAGATTGCAAACTTGCCGTCCCTTGGATGGATTGTTTCATGAAAGTATCCAAGGTTTGTGCTAGTGCAGAGGTATTATCAGTACCGGTCAATTGCAATGAGTTTTCATGCGGAGCAAAAGTGTTGGCCGGATTTTGGAAGTTATGTGCTTGAAAGGGGTGCTGACTCAATTGAAGTGGTGGCTGCTGTTGTGGTGGAGGGACCCTTTGGAATTGATTCGGGTTTGGAACCGTGTTTTGAGATTGTGATTGGTTCCAAGCAAAATTTGGGTGATTCCTCCAACCCTGATCATATGTGGAGGAAAATGGATCGTTTCTAGGTCTTTGAAATGCGGCATTGGTATGCTCATGACCTTGAAACGGACATTCTTCCGTCAAATGAGACGGATCAGAACAACAGCCACATACAGTTTTGGAGAGTGATATTTGACTTAGGGCGGCGGCTAAAAATTTGTTTTCCATAGTCTCGAGTTTCTTGTGTATAGCTGCAATGTCAGCTCTAACTCCTATGGAAATATCATTACCATCCCTAGACGATTGACTCACACCCTCCCACTGTAAAGATTTTTCAGCGAAATCTTCTAGAAAATTCCAGGCTTCCCCATCATCTTTAGTCATGAAGTTGCCTTGACACATGGATTCAAGGGTCTGTCTTGTGTAAGGAGTAATGCCCTCATAAATGATTCGGCACAGTTCCCATCTCGGGATGCCGTGATGTGGACATTGGACTAACAGATCCTTGAAACGTTCAAGACATTTTGAAAATGTCTCATTCGGAAGCTGGGTGAATTGATAGATTTCGCTACGGACTCGAGCTGTCTTTTGATGTGGGTAAAATTTCTTAAGGAATGCTTTGACGAAGTCTTCCCAATTTGAAATGGAATGTGCGGTAGTGTTATATAGCCACTTCTCGGCTAAATCGCACAAGGTAAATGGGAGAAGACGTAGACGGAAAGCATCCACAGAAAGCTATGAAGTACCCATCATTGCGCATACATTTTCAAATTTCGTGATAAACACGTATGCGTCTTCAGACTCGAGACCGTGAAATTTTGGTAGAAGGTTGATGTATTGGGGTTTTATTTGAAAATTTTCCCCGTTGGCTGGTGGTATGGAAAGACAGGTGGAAAGTGGACCTCGTGTAGGATAGCACCTCTCTTGGAGAGAGATGCGAGGTGGATTCTGCGCACCAACGGACGGCGGTAGGGTAGTGGAAAAGAAGTTCGATGGAGATGGATCCATCGATGTGGGTGTGGTGGTGGGTAAAGAAAGGGTAAATGTAGAAATACCGACTTTTGGGTCGATCGAAAGGACGCGGACTAAACAGGCACTAGAATCCTGTTGTCCAGCCTATCTTGTACTAAAAAGGGTTAGTACAAGTGGCAGCGTGAATTTATAATTAGGGGAGTGATGAATGAATGCGGTGTTTGCTTTGAAAATTGGACGGATTTTTGAAAATATGATGCAACACAACAAATACAACAAGCAAAACCCTAGAATCTAGTGGTCACCTAGGTCCGGCTCTAGACCGCTCCTAACTGCCAAAAGACAAGTCGCAGGATAGAATCCTCCACTGCCTCTTTGTCCCCCTGTGGCCGGATAAGTGCCAGGTAAGTGGGAAGGTACTCCACTACGTAAGTAGTGGGCCTAATTAAAAACCACTAGCCTTAGACACACTCGCCTTAGACACCACAAGAAAACGCGGATAAGCAATGAATTACCCACGGCCTTCTCTTATCCTAATTGAGCGCGACGGTCCTTAGAGTCATCTCTAGATTTCTTTTAATTAATGAGGGTAAATGCGGATGCAAGTTTGTGATTTTTGGGGCTTAGGAAGGGTAATGAAATCCCCACCTAATTTGGATTTGGTCGTGCCCCTTAATTTCCGTATTAATATACAAACAACCAAGAATCAAAAACACGCACAAATTTAATTTTTGCAATTTGCGAGCTACGATTATTTGCAAAGAATCCTGCAGAAAATTATTAGTTGGAGCTAAAAGAGGAGAGATAAGAAAGCAGAGGAGTATACCAGCAATTTTGGTGCAGAGAGGAAGTCAAACCGCCGCGGAATCGCGGTGGGAGTCGCTTATTGCCGCGGTTCTGCGGCACTGTAGCAAGATCACTGCACACAATTTTCTACAGAGGCTCCTGTTCACTCCCCAAGCTCTCTGGAACTATCTGAAAAAAATTTCTCAAGCTCCACAGGTTCCAGAATTCCTCGCAACAAATCACAACAACTCGTATTAGTGTTTGTGCGAGTTTAGATCTAAAAAAAAAAATATTGATGGAATAAACTTTTCAACTTCAAATTTCAAAATACGAACAATTAGCGCACTATCCCCGGCAACGGCGCCATTTGATTTGAATGATTTCGGATTGTGTAGTATGAAAATTGTAAAGAAATCACAACCAAAAATATTTTGACCGCAATCAATAACGGTGTCGATTGTAGCGCGTTAGTAAGTGCGGATCGTCCACAGGGATAGTGTAATCGTTCGGGTTTCAAATTAGATGAGTTGAAACTTTAATGAAAAGAAAACAAACAATTCATGATTTGTATTTGAAGTTCAAGAATTAGAAAATCTAGATCTAATAAAAAGAAAAAGATAGAATCAAGAATTGAGAGTTTGATGATTTTTCCAAACCAAATATCAAGAATCTAAATGAGGCTCGTAGGAATCGATCGGATCTATAGATATGATGTAATCTTACAATTACTTATTCTTATCCTTCGATGAATTGATACTAGATCGATGATAATCGATCAAGAATTAGGGATTTCTTATGAAACTAGGGTTTCATCTTATCCCTTGTTCTTTCGTCGATATCATTCATATTCTAGCCTCTAGTAAATTCAAGAAACGATCGTTGATCCATAATTTCGAGCGATCACAATCAAGAAAGCATCGCTACGAAACTAAGTCATCGATTCTTGAACTTGCTAGGGTTTATAAAACTCGTAGGACTCAAGAATCGTATTAAAATTTGTTACATCATTATTCTATTGATCGTCTCGACTCCTTAACGAGCGGAGTTTTACTCAAACATCATCACAAGAACTACAATCATAAATTGAGATCGAATCATAATGCAAGAATTTAAAGAAAGCAAGATTAAAGAATTTCACCTTTTATTTATATCAACAATTTCATCACATTCGCTCAAGAACTACAAGAGGAAGAACTCGATCGTTGATTTGGCTTCGCTCGTCTCCTTGAGTCGCGGATCGGCTTGGATCACTTGCCCGATTGAAGATCGGCTCGGCTCCTAAAAGGTTGAAGGCTTCTTGCTTGATTGGTACTCAAGATCTTGGATTTGGAGTGGAATTAGGGTTAGGGTTTCGCACAAGCCTTGTCACTAGACTTGTGGAAGAAGATGAAGAATTAGAATGATGAGAGAAGACTAACTAATGATTGATTAAAGATTAACCTCAACCCTTAGATCTAGGATCCTATTTATAGCCATCAAAACCTTAGATCTAGGATTTGAATTTTAAGTTTCCCTCCAAAAGTTTGTTGAGGAGATTTGAATTTCCCTCCAAAAGTTTGTTGAGGAGAAGCTTCTACATGTGATTAGTTAGGAGGGAGCTTTTAGAAATAGTTTGTTAGGAGCTTAATTAAGATTAGCCTTGCTTAATGATCTTTGCTGATCTGGCAGAAGACTCTGGAGAATTCTGGAATTTGACGTGTCAAAATAAGGTGTAGCCACCGAGAGAAGAATTATGCACCAAAATTCAAGTGATGATGTGGCAAAAGCGCCGCGGAATCGCGGCGCAAGCCGGCTCCCGCCGCGGTTCCGCGGCTCTTTTGAAGCTTCATGGCTTGAGTCTTCTGTGTTGAACTTGGGCTGACTTTTGGGCTTTTATAATATATGTTGAATTTAATATCTCCTTCTGAAATGCTACCAGATCTGAAATCATTGAGTTGGCGTATTTTTGATCAGCTTCTTTTGACTTTGCTCCTGCAATCTCCTGCACAAATCTCGACACAAGTGTTGCGCAATACAGGAATGATGCGATGCCATAAAATACAGTCAATTTCCCTAGAAATGCCGGTTTTAAGGTCTAACACATGTAATCTGATATTTTACGACTGTTTTATTAATATGTGGAATATGAATACCGAACACTTCTAAATGAGTGCAAATGATAGGGAAATTGCCGTGTTAAAAATACATTATTTTCGACTGATCAGTGATCAAGGAGGAGAATACTTGAGCACGGAATTCCTGGATTATTCTAAAGGAGAATGAGATTCTCTCTCAGCATTACTCCTCCGTATACACCACAGCACGTCGGTGTATCGGGGCCGAGCAATCACACCCTATGTGATAATGTGTGCTCTATGATGAGTACTACTAAGTTACCTATTTCCTTTTGGGAGTTATGCACTTGTGAAGCTGTATGCCTATTGAATGGCGTTCCAACCAAATCAGGTGCCTACCACTCCATATGCGATATGGTAAGGGAAGAGCCCATCTCTTAAGTCAGTTAAGATTTGGGGTTGTCCGGCCTATGTCTAAAAGCAAAATCCGGACAAACTCGAGGCAAGGTCAGTTCTATGAAAGTTTGTTGGATATCCCAAGCATACGCAAGGGAATACCTTCTACCAAACCGAGGAACAAAAGATGTTTTGTTTCTCAAATATGCCACCTTTGTGAAAGGGAATTTCTTGTGAAGAAATTAATGGTCATAAGGTAGAACTGGAAAAAATTCCAGGTATACAAACTGCAGCTGATGATTTGGTAGAACCAAAGGATTCAATAGTAACCAACGAACCTCAGCCTCTCCGCCGATCTAGTAGGGTTCCTCACCCACTTGAGAGATACTTCGGTTTCTCTATGACAGTGGGAGCGAGGATTGCATCATGAGATGATGACCCAACTTATTTTGAGCTGGTCATCAGGAGTGGGACTCAGTAAGAATGGCTGGATGCTTAGCGATCTGAGATGGAATCCATATACACCAACAAAGTATGGACTTTGGTTGCTTTATCTGAAGGGTTAAATCCCCATTAGTAGCAAGTATATCTTGAGAAGATTACTTGGTGTACATGGAAAAGTTGAGACTTTCAAAACTAGACTTGTTAAAGGTTTGCATCATAGACCAGCTGTGGCTAAATGATGAAACCTTTTCTGGGGCCTATGCTTAAGTCCATCCAGATCCTACTTGCTACTGCTACATACCATGACTACGATATCTGGTGGTTGGGTGTCATGACTGCTTTTCTAAATGATATTTAGGAAGAGAGCATCTATAAGTACACAGCCAGAGGGTTTCGTAGACAGTGGGAGCAGCGGAAACGTGTGCAAAATGTTTTATGTGATAAAAAAGGCATCACGGAGTTGGAACATCTGTTTTGATGTGGTAGTCAAAAAGTTTGACTTCATCAAAATGGTAGATGAACCTTGTATATACAAAAAAGGTAGTAGAGAGTATGGTGGTGATCCTCGTAGAGTACGTGGATGACATACTCTTGATAGGAAAGGAGTTTCCTATGCTACACTCGCTCAATCTCCTCTTATCACAAGGATTCTCCATATAGGATCAAAGTGATACCTCCTAAATCCTGGGTTTGGATCTATGGGATAGATCTAATTGGATGTTAGGAATCTCACTAGTTGTAGTGAGATGGTATCAAACGATCCTGGGGAGAATCACTGGAAAGGTTCCAAGGTGATAAGGTCGACTGAATGTCAGTCGCAGGCATTGTCTTTACCCTCAGTAAAGGGACGGTATGTTGGAAAAGTTCCAAGCTAGATACCATGGCATACTAGACGATAAAGGCTGGATTCATCGCTACCAAAGATGCTACCAAAGAGGCAGTCTGGGTGTATATTAGTTCATGAGATGAACTTCGTTCCTACCATTGTGAGACAATGGAGTTGTTGCTTATGCCTAGGAACGCCCGTCCCATCAGTGATCCAGACATATTCTAAGGCAGTATCACCTGATCATGGAGATAGTTGATCTCCAGGGGATCGAGGTTAGGAAGGTAGACTCAGAGGACAACACGGCGGATCCACTCACAAAGGCCTTTTCCCAGAGAGAGACTATTATGGGATGGTTGAGTATGAGATACTACAACCACTGTTATCAGATGGCCCTAGTGCAAGTGGGAGATTGTTAGTTATATGTATGCCCTAGAGGCCATTACTATACATGAGATGTATATTGTAGTGGATGCTTGGACATATATAGGGAGGACTTTCTTGCTCGATATGATAGTATGCTATCTGGTTGCTCTTTACCTTAACGTGTACACTGATTGTCTCTCTGTTACATATTGGTAAAGCCCTTAGGATGTGTACTTGACTACCTAGACTATGATGCGGATCATACTAGTGGGGACATGGTAGTACATAAGTACATCTTTCAAGGTCCCTAGTCGTGGGTGTATCAAGACGGGGCATCGATATACCAGAGTAGACTTGCGTATAGCTTATCGACCCATATAGATGGGCGATGGATGATCCCATATCCATTGGTGTTTGACATCAGAGATGATATACGGGTGCTCAGTGGAGACTAGGTACGCTGGACGGACTCGCCGAGAACTCCCAGATGGTATTATACCTCACGTCAGATGGCAGTTCTCTGGTGACACTGGTGCAGGTTAGTCTGTAAACCCGAGATCGTCATAGAGTCTTGTGTGATTCCCACTGTGCTTTGATTTCCACCTTACCACGTCCAAGAGGGCATGCAAAATGGTGGTTTTTGGGTACAGTCCCTAGTCACATGGAGGCAATGAGCGATAGGAGGGGTTTCGTCTCTCCCAGTATTGGGGGTTGATGTTGCGCTATGCTCGATTGTCCACAACAGGGAAGTCCCTGGCCAGGGCTGGTTTAGAGATTTACTGGTAAGTGTTACCAGTAGTTTCTCGACCTGTTATGAGCCTCGCATCGGCATGACTTATCGGTTATTGGGGTCTGACGTTTACCATCCCTAGACTTGATATGCGAAATATCAGACGAGGAGACTGGACTGTACGGTAGTGTCACTGTCAGGCTTTTTGCAGGAGTTGGAGCGGGCTTACTTGCTGATCTTCTGATCACTCAATAACCGGGTATCCGTTACGTCCAGCTAGTACCGCTGACGGCTTGTGGGTGCTTGATATGATCATCACCTACTGCCGGCGTATTGACGAGTCTTTAGAGTCCTACATAGAGGTTTTACTGGCTCAGGCAAAACGAAATAGGAGCGCATATGTGATATGTGCGGGACCGAGAATAATGCGAGTATGTGATACCGTATTCTATTCTCACGATGTTTGTGTCGATCGCTTATATGTGATATAACCAGGTTATCGAATCAAGGGTTGATTCGATAAGTCGATACATTGGATGTTAGTCGGTTATATGAGATATAACCGGATTATTAAGTCAAGTGTTGATTTAATAATTTAGTGTATAATTGTATATGTGATATACTAATTTACATTAACTAACATTGGTTCACTTAAGCATTTATTTTTCTCACTTGTGCACAACTTAATATATATGTGATATATATTTATTTGTGTTCTTTTTGTATCATGGTTGTTGATAAAAGTACATGGGTGTTTGAGACATACCCCATTATAATTATATTGGTAGGGTTTTAATATAAAAAGTAAATACAAAATTAGTGGATAATTGTTCAAGTGCATGAAGCTTCATGAAGCTTGTGAGTGCATTGACCAAAGTCCACTAGTTTTGTTTTACTTAGGATATTTATAAACCTAACCACTAGGATTAGCCATGGTTATGTCTCTACATGAGTTAGTATATGATACTCACCATGGTTAGCTCACTCACTTGATCATTATCTTCATCTTTTCTTTTGTTCATGATCTTCTTCTTTGAGCAAAAAGAAAAAGCTTGCTAGGGTTTTAAAAAGAGAGTGAAAGATTGTGAGAAATAAAATTCTAAAGAGAACCCACTTCCTATTTCTTCATTCTCTACTAGACTAGCACTTTAGTATAGGGTGTTTGCTTCACTAATTCTCTAGTTAGTGAAGTGGTAGCTTGAATTGATATTCCCTCGACGTAGATCATCTTCGGCCTCGAAGACTTCAAGCAAGGACGCTTCTTTCGCCTCGTGAAGCCATGCAAGAGCCCGGGAGAACCATGATCGCAGTGAAGGGACTACAATAAGGAGCTTTAGAAGTGAAGGACCGATCTACAAAGGTTGTATTTTGTATTCATTTAGTGGTAAATGTAATTTACTTGCATGTGAAACCCTAATAATCTAGCAAAGATCTTGTTTAGGGTTATTCGGCACGGCTAAAATTTTAATCGGGCATGGTTGATGCCTCGTAGAACCTTGTTAGTGTGCCTAGTAACCCTACACAAACAAAACAAACACACACGACATGAAGTGACCATCTGGAGAAGGAGAAAGTGGTTACTGCGATGCGGTAGCGTAATTAACTGCAGGGGCTTGCGCCTGCAGGGAAGAGCGTCCCCACAATCAAAAACTCTTCAAATGAGGGAATTTGACGAAGTCTGCTACATCGGCCGCATCCGTTTAAACCTTCGATACATGGTGCCATAAATCAACTTGGCATCTTCAGAGAGATGGACGGATAGCAACAATTAGCATCTGCCCCGAAATTCAGGCAAGACGGACCCGCGAGGTCGCGTCCCCGTGTTTCGGCGGGGAACAACGACAAATTGCTGCTTTGCCAGTTCGTTGGCAGCCTGTCAGAAACGGCGTTTGAATGGTACTCGGAGCTCCCAAATGACTCCGTCAAAACATTCATGGAAATGGAATTGCTATTCACGCAGCGGTTTGCCAGCGCAAGAGAGCGCACCCCGATCGCTGCATTAATCAATGCTAGTGTGAAGCCAGGAGAAACCTGGGTTCAGTACGCAATCCGGTGGCGGAACCTATGGTCAAAATACGAACAACACATCGATGAAGCTCCTGTCGTGGGCATGTTCATTGGGACTCTGGATCCTCAGGCGACTGTGTCCCAGTTCATGACGTTCTTTAAGCCGACCACCTTCCAGGCTCTGATCGACAAGTTGGCCTAAATGGACCAGATGGGCCACAGACCTTCCTCTTCAAAAATGGACCCTCGAAATGCAAAGGTAATGGGAAAGCAGCCTTCGTAGCCAACACTCAACAACAATCGAGTGACCCAAAACCGGTTGCTCGCCAAAACAACGCGCGCTCGTGCAAATCCCTGGAAGAGAAACTAGGACGTGCTTATTCGTTTCCTCGTGATAAAATGAGGAGACTGTTCGAACTGTCAGTGCGCAACAAACTCATCACTCTGCTGGTCCCAAAACGTCCACCGCAGACCGGTGATGTCAACAACCCCAACTACTGATCTTATCACAGAATGGTGAGCCACCCAATTGAAGATTTCTACGTCTTAGAAAATTGGATCGCGGGCCAGTATCAACGTGGGAAATTTTCGCTTTCCGAGAATTAGAGGGTGAACCCGCCACAGAGGCATGCTCTTGAATAGGTGGATACGCCGGGGGCATCATGGTCATTTGTGGAAGAAGCTCCGTGGGAAATTGCCTTTTCAGCTAAAACCAAAAGAATGTTGAAGGATCTTCAAGCATGTCCGGCGATCAGGTAGAAAAGCCCGCTGGAGCCCGAGATCATTGAAGGGATGCTGAAACCGCGTCCCACATCGAAAACTGCTAACGATGGGCAAAACACCTAGGTCAAGCCTTCAAAGTCTTCGAAGGGAAAGAAGAAGACCAAGAAGCCCTCACAGCCTGACGACAAGTGCACGGACCTGCAAAAGTTCATCAACGCACTGGAGGAGTACAACCAGAAGGTGCGGACCCCAGTCACCCTCGAAGAGTTTCTCAACCATATACTTGAGAACGAAGATAGTGACGATGATGAGGAACATCGCTCATCAGGAAGAACCCAAGACTATGTGGCGAGTTGCCACATGGTTTTTCACTTGTCCTCAAATGGCAAAGAAGCTCCTTCAGCGTTAGAAAACAATGTAGAGGAACTGGGGACAGGGTCGGTACCAAAATCCCCGGATCTACCAGAAGGCCTAATTGACAGGCTGCTAAAAGAAACTTTTCAAAAGAGCAGAACTGACCAAGAACGTGAAACGGCCATATATGAAAAGGCCAAGTATCGGCGTCAAGATGAAGAAGACGTAGCGAGGAAGAGTCACAAAGTACTCCAACCAGAGCGAAGCAGTGTCACTCATGCCAGATTCACGGGGACATCATCCACCAACATCCAAATCCGCTACACCCAACGGTAGCTAGCTGGCCGTTCGAAATGTGGGGAACCAAAATAATCGGCCCCATTGAACCAGCGTCATCTAAAAGGACACCGGTTCATACTGGCAACGACCGACTACTTTTCTAAGTGGGCAGAAGCAGTACCACTAAGAGAGGTAAAGACCGAGAATATTCTCCATTTCTTCAAGACACATGTCATCTACCGGTTCGGCACTCCGCGACGGATAATCTTGGATAATGGACTAGCCTATAGGAGCCATAAAATCAGCCGCTTCGTAGAACAACATAAAATAGACTGGAGATACTTCTCTGTCTATAATCCTTGTGCCAACGGTCTAGCTGAAGCTTTCAACAAGACCTTGAACAAGATTATAAAGAAAACGGTATTCAGAAACAAAAAGGACTGGCACGAGAGACTGCACGAAGCTCTCTGGGCGCACCGAACGACGTTCAAAACGGCTACGAATACAACACCATACGCATTGGTATTCAGCACTGCAGTAGTCCTTCCTTTGGAAATAGAACTCCCTTCTCTCCGAGTAGCGGTTTGATACGAGCTAACGGATGATGAAAATGCCCATTTTCGACTTGAGGAGCTCGACGCCCTCGATGAAACTCGCCTCATGGCGCAACAAAACCTAGAAACTTACAAGGCAAGGATGACGCGCTCATATGAAAAACTGACTAGGCCGAGAACATTCTGCCAAGGCGAACTCGTGCTAGTCGTCAAAAGACCTATGATCCCCAATCGTGCATAACGAAGGAAATTTGAGCCAAACTATGAAGGCCCGTACATCATAGACAAGGTCTATCAAGGTGGGGCCTATTTGCTCATGGATACGCATGGCGAAAAATCTTTCCGGCCAATAAACGTCCAATTCCTCAAGAAATACCACGCATGATGAGTCAGACTTAGGTCAATGATAGATGACAACTCTCGTGTCCGCTCACTATCTTCCTGAGTCAAAACTCTAAGTGGTATTCGGAAAAGCTTCACCTCAAAAATGGTGATAATGGACCGCTACGTTCTTAAACTGGCAATGGACCACTACGTCCTTAAACTGGAAATGGACTGAAATGTCCCTAAACTAACAATGGACCAAAATGTTCCTAAACTACCAACGGACCGTAATGTCCTCAAACTAAAGCTTCACCTAAAAAAAATGGTGATAATGGACCACTACGTCCTTAAACTGACAATGGACCGAAATGTCCCTAAACTAGTACTTCACCTCAAATATGGCGCATCGCCCCAAATACGACGATATCTTTTCTTGGGATTTATGTTGCAATCAAAACTTCAACGGCAAAGACTGCAACCCAAGTAAAAAAAAACGGTACGTCCACAAGCGAAATGGGCACGGATGAAAACCCGAAAGGGCACCGTGAGTAAAAACAGCAGGGCTACCGGCGAGCTTGTGAAAAGCTGAAAGGGCGTAATCTCGTTGTTAAAAAAAAGGTACGTCCACAAGTAAAATGGGCACGGATGAAAACCCAAAAGGGCGCCGTGAGTAAAAATAGCAGGGCTACCGGCGAGCTTATGAAAACCTGAAAGGGCGCAATCTCGTAAAATTTTCACTTACGTGATCCTCTCGACTCGTAAGGAGAAATCCCCCTACGAGACCCTCACGGCTCATAGGATTCAAAGTCTTAAATTACAGGGATCCAAACCTGTCTTTAAACCGTCGAATTCCCTAACTTTCCCTACAGGCGGTCCAATATTGGCCCTTGTGTACAATCCACGGGCTATAAATAAACGATTTTTCCCCACCAAGTTCCACCAATGACGAGGAATGCCCTCGTATGGTAAACGACACTTATAAGCCCTCTCGACTTATAAAGAGAAAATACTCTTATGAGATCCTTACGACTTATAAGAGAAAACACCACTTAGAAGTCCTCACGACTTCTAAGGAGAACATACACTTACGAGATCCTCACGACTCATAGGGAGAAATACCTTTATGAGACCCTTACGGCTCATAAAGTCAAAAAGTCTTAGTCGGCAGGATCCTAACCCTGTTTGCTATGCCACCTTCAGCAAAGGTAAATGATGATTCGCTCCTGGCAGTATCCCAGTTGCAGCCATGCTGATGCCTAAATCGGTGTCAAACTCCAAGTCCTTTCACGGCAAATGATGATTCGCTCTTGGCAATATTCCAGTCGCAGCGATACTAATGCCAAGATTGGTATTAGATATTAAGTTCCATATTCGCCGCAAAAATCAGCGAGCAAAAAATGCATATGAAATAGCCGAAATGATGGGGCAACTCACAATAAAAATTAGCGAGCAAAATATATGCATATAAAAACAGCCGAAATGTTTGGACAACTTGTAATAAAAAGCAGCGAGTCAAAAGAAAGAATAGCCCAAATGATTGGGCACCGCGATAAAAAGCCGAAATGATTGGGCAATCGCGACTTTCGCGATATAAAAAGCTGAAATGATAGAGCATCGCGGAAAGAAATAAAATGTAATGAAACTATTGCCCTACAGGTGAGTCCACATCAACCCCTGTATACAATCCATGGGCACAAACGAAAAGGGAACCATATTTTCCCACCAGGCTCCGTCAAAGGGCGAGCCAAGTCTTGACGGTTTACAAAACAACCTAAAGACTATCCCGACATTCGTCTCGTTGCAGCAGACACAATGTCAACAACGACGTTCCTTCTCGCTCCAGCAGGATGCAGACGCGACATCAACAAAGACTCCAGGATCAAAACAAAACAGAGCCATGACAAAATTCCTAGCTCCAAGTCTTGACGTTTCACAAAACAATCTAAAGACTACCTCGACATGCTTCTCGTTACAGCAGACGCAATGTCAACAACGGCGTTCCTTCTCACTCCAGCAGGATACAGACGCGACGTCAACAAGGACCCTAGGGTCAAAACAAAATGGAGCCATGGCAAAATTCCTAGCTCCAAGTCTTGACGGTTCACAAAACAACCTAAAGACTGCCTCGACATGCTTCTCGTTACAGTAGACGCAATGTCAATAATGGCGTTCCTTCTCACTCCAGCAGGATGCATACGCGATATCAACAAAGGACCCCAGGGTCGAAACAAAACGGAGCCATGGCAAAATTCCTAGCTCCAAGTCTTGATGGTTCACAAAAAAACCTAAAGACTACTCCGACATTCTTTTCGTTACAGCAGACGCAATGTTAACAAAGGCTCCAAAATAGCCAAATCAAAAGGAAGCGAAGGCCGAATTCCTAGCTTCAAGGTCTTGACGACAACTCAAATAAAACCCAAAAGGTTATCAGAGATCATCCCACACCAGTGCGGAGTGGTTATGACTCATCGGGGCTCCAAAACTGAGCCTAATCTCAAGTGAAAAGCGACATGGCAAAATTCCTAACGCTTGCTCTTCCGACGATCAAACTGCCTAAGAAGATTACTTGAAGACGTCTTGTCCAGCCCCTAAAGGGATCAGAGACATGCCTGTCGTGGGGCTACTTGAACAGCAGCATAAAGTTTGCATATCGGAGAACGCATCGGCCAACGTGATGATACCACGGACTAAAACCCTAGTACCACAAAACCTAACGGACCTCTGTCGTAAAGAGCAGGGGTTTACTATAATGTTAGGACAAGTTTGCCTATAAGCCCAAGGGAGGTAAACTAAACAAACTCCGAAATGAGTCCATAAACTAGAGACTCCAGAATGAGTGAATAAACTACAAACTCCAAAATGAGTCCATAAACTAGAAACTCCGAAATGAGTGAATAAACTATAGGCTCCAAAACGAGCGCATAAACTACAAACTCCGAAACAAGTAAGTAAACCAATTACCACCACATCAAGGCATCAAGATACGGATAAGCGCATAAAATAGAATGTATATTCTTATTCATGAATCAAAATGCTTAAAAGCCACAACCAACGCAAAAAGGGGAATACAATTACAATGATTAAGAAGGAGGCGCTTTCAATAAACTAACGACCCGCTCACGCGCTCCCCGCAATTCTTCCTCGCGTTCAGCTACGGCGGCCAGCTCCGCTTCGATTTGAGCTCGTTGTTGCAAGCAGGATGAAAGCTTCTCAGCAATTTCCCATTTGACAGCTTCGCAACTTTGCGTGATCCGCTCAGTGAAGTCAAGCTTCTGCCTTAGCGTCAACCCGTCAGAAATACATCATTGGAGGTTTTCAAAAATAATTTTCAGTTGCGCGGCATTCGCTTCAATCTGGGCGCCCAATTGGACGGATTCACCGGAAGCCGTCTCATGCTCTTTTCGCCTCAAGGTCACTTCTTGTTCAAAATATCGAATGAAAGCGACACTCTGCTCTATCCATGCGGTTCGCTGAGATTTCAAAGTTAATACTTCAGGAGTAAGGCACTTAAGCTCAATCTCATGCAGACAAGCATCGATCTTCCTGCAATAATCAATCCAAGAACTGACGAGGTCTTCAGTGTGGAAATTCACGAGCGTCGCCAGCATTGGATTGACTTTGTCGGCAAAATCCATAGCAGAGGTGAGAGCCTCGGCGTCAAGGTCCTCGTTAAACTCGCTTAACATTTGCCGGCTATTCACCGCGCCCCTGGAAGATGGATGTTTAACGAAAGGCCCCATGGGCATGGGGATACGGGACTCAAAAGGAGCTGAAGCCGGTGTAATCGCTGCAAAGTAAATTACGGTCAGATTTCAACTTGAAAGACAAAGAAAACACCTGAGGTACGGAATCTACCGTACCAGCTGTTGAAGGTGGCAAAACAGGGAGCTCCGGAGGCTTAGCTGTTCCTTCGCTCCCTCCTTTGAACTGTGATACTGGGGTCAATATAAGGAAGGCTTATCAGCAAAGAGTTTACTCACGAAAGGGAGAAACGCTAAACAAAGAATATACTGACCACTGCTGGAAGAGGGAAGGACTTCCGATTGGAAGGAAAAGTGTGGGTGTAGCACTTGGTACAAATAGTCAAAGAGTACTCTTGCAAGGTTGCAACAATATATGGTTAAGGCAAAGAAAATTGGTATCTACAAAAAAGCAACTAAATGAGAAACCCTTACCTTCGAAAACTCAGGGAGGCACAGAAGGAACCGCGACAGTCAAGGCAGCGGCCGGCGGTAATTCTTCGGCCAGTACAACTTCAGGGTTTATTATGCCTATGCCCAAGACAAAGGAAATATCATTGGAGACGCTTAGCAGGATTAAAAAACTCAAAGATAATAACCCAAGGAATATCTGACAAGTCAGAAACCGAAACCGTGCCCGAAGTGTCACCAGCTGTGACGGATTCTTCGGTTTCAATTGGGAGAGCAGATTCAACGCCCACAGCTTCATCACTTGATTCGATAAGGGCTGTCGTAACGCTTGCGTCACCTGCCGATATCAAAGATCCACAGGGGGAAAGAGCGACAGTTGGAACGGTCCCAGAGTTCAGAGAAAGATTAGACTCTTCATGCTCTTTAGTTGCCGGCGCTTCACCTGTCACGCCGTCATCCAAATTTGGTCCTGTAAATAAAAAATGCGTATATTAAATAAATAGACAAGGGGGAGGAGCTGTTATTAAGGACCGCACGTTGTTCTACCTTGAAGTAGTCGTTCACTCTCTTTACGAGCAACACATGGAACTTGTCTATGGGCAGTAGACAGGGCAGAAGGAACGTCCACCAAAGGAATGTCAGCAGGCAGAACATTGCTTGAGCCTGCACCCGCGGCCAAGACAACGTTGTGTTCCCTCGCCGCATGCTTTTTGCGCTTCCTATCAACCTGAGCCGTGAGAACCGACCTCCTTAAAACTTCCGACAGGGGGACGTCATCGTCTGAACTGAGCTCTGCCTCCGGAGCCGCTACGACGTCCATCATCGGCTGCTTCATCAACACCTCCTGTGGTGACTTTGGGATGGCCTCGGCCGTAGTCAGTGGCTCTGGAAGATTTTCTGCGTCACCGCCTGTGATTGGAATTACACTTGGAATAACCTGGGTTTTAGTAGTCCCTGCAGCAAGATAAAGAAAAGAGTCAGACCGTGAATAGAAGGAATTAAAAGAGCAAAGTTGTAGTGAAGCAAATTATACCAAGACCCAAGGTAGCGCGAAGCCTCTCTTCCTCCTCAAATGTCTTGAGGGAAGCCGCGAGAGCCTCTTCGGCAGAAATGCCTGTTAAAGAAGAGAGCGTTAATAAAGCATAATAAGGGGGAAAGGGATAGATGCAGAAGAATGTAAATGAAGTATACCTGACTCCGCAATAGAGACCAACGCTGCTTCTTCACGAGCTAGTTACTCGAAAGCTGCGAGGGCAACCTGAAAATCAGTATCAGTTGCAGGCATGTCAAACAAACCTTCATTGGTGCCATATTCACACAAGCCCTCACTGTAAGAAGCATGGGGCTCCTGACTGAATACGACATCAGCAGAGAATAGAGATTTCTTTTTCTTCAGAGAACTGGCACCAACAACCGATAATAAAAGCTTTCGCTTGATATGCCTCTTCGAACGGCGGGTCCCGATCTCCGAACCAATGCTCGATTCCGGGGACGCCGTGGCTATCGCAGTCGTGGGAACATCCGGCCGAAACTTGTCAGGAAAAGCTTGGGGGACTATAGCCATAGTGATTTCTCTTAAAGAAGGGTGAACGGCTGCTCGTCGCTTCAAAGGGACCGCTGGATTGCCAGCTGGGACGGCATCCTTATGATCGAGTAACAGCCGCCTCTCTTCCCTGACAACAGCACACGTCGCATGCTGGTACCACGCCACGTGAGCATTCGAAGCTTTCAGCACATAGCTCGGCTCACTGAACAGGAAATGGGACCCCGTATTTAATCGCATAAAATAATGCATCGCACTGCGAATACCCTCCTCCGTAGCAACCGGCTCGACTAAAAACGCGTCAAGAGGAACACCTTGATTATAACCCAATTGTTGAGCGAAGCAGTGCGGGTTGTACCTCATGTACAGCACCGACGCGTTCTGTCTAAACACTAGGAAGCCCGGCCTGATAGAGTACAGGTGCATGATCTCCCGGGCCCTCAACGCAGAAGCCCCATCCTTAAAAGTATCGTGCAACGGTTGGACCACTTTGGTGGATTGCTCATCTTGGAAAATTGCAAGTTAATACCGCTTATTCATTATCTATTTTTGTTTATATCGATACTATTAACCAGTGTCTGCTCAGTAAATACAGATTACAGGTATTCGTGATAAAATACTGGAAACACACTCAATATCACGGATATAACGTTTGGGAGCCGACACTGTAATCAGAACAGGAAACCAACCGATATTTAAAGAGCTCTTTTGCAAATAAACTAGTGTACATACATTTTGGTCCAACACAATACATGTGTGACACTAGCTCTTTGACATGGACCATGGTGGGGGCTGCCTTTGCACAATTTATGCAAGTGGGTACATGTGGGTTGGTGACATGAGTTAATGCAAAAAGTATTGATGTGATATCATGCATCATGTTTCCTTCCAAATCTTCTGAGTACAAACCATGATTAAATAGAGAGATCAAATAGCACCAGCATGATATTAGAGAGCACTTGAGTTCACCATGTCAACACGAGCACAAATGCCCAAGTTTGGACTGGCGAAACCCCCCAAAAACCGGTGTCACTGGGTCCCCTAGCTCCAAACCTCCCCATTTTTTTTCTGGTCATTTCTTTAGGTCACATCATCTTATTTTTATTGTTTATTTATTCTGTATTGAGGCCTATAAATACCAGAACAGATTAGAGAGAGGGGATGCACATATTCTATAGTTTTGTTTTAGTTTTTGGTTTAGGCTTGAGAGTTGTGTGGGCTTTAATTTGGTTTCTTCTTCTTCTCCCCTCTTGAAGCTTTCTTTTGAGAGCTTCATTATGGAGGTTGAACAACTTACCAATATCTTGTACCTCAACTTCATCAAGTATTAATAATATTGTTATTGCTTTGTTTCTTTTGTTCTTTTTCTTTCTTGCTTTCTTTTGGTATTGTTATGTGTAACTAATCTTTCTTTGGTTGTTGTGATGGTGAGGAAATGAGATGAAAAGCTTTGCCTTCCTCTTCCTCTTATTTATGTTTAAAATGCTTAATGTGATTCTAATTTAAAGATTGTTTAATATATTGATGTGATATGGTATTTTGAAACCATAGTTACTTTGTAATCTCTTCATATCCCATATTCACCCCCTTTCCCCATTTTACAATGTTTATGTTAAGATCAATTTGGTGTTAAGTTTGCTAAGTTTAGATACGGTATTTTGTGACCAAGTGGCTTGACAAACTTCGTGGTTTTCATATACTCTATACTATCACAAACACTTAGCAAAATTAACACTAAAACTAATTGCTCTCACTCACTAATTAGTGTTTTTGATGTTGTGGTATGTTTGCTAACTCTTGTGCTTAGTGTTGATATCTCAAGCTTGGACATACAAACGGTAAGTGAACAATACGGACTCGTTTCGTATTTTGAGTCGAGATTCGAGAACTTGATGATTTGTGCTTTGCAACCGCTTTAACAAGTCACGCTTCATTTCGGGATCGACACAAGGACAGGCAACTCATGACCAAGGGAGCGTCGAAGGAATCGTCGCGATTCAACCATCCAAGCTAAATCCACGGCCATTTCCTTCTTAACTTGTTTTCTTTGCTTTCGTGTTCTATATTTTTTTGTGACAACCAAACAATTCCTTATTTGTTGAATCTTAAGCAACAAAACCTAATACACAATTTCCTATGGATCGACCCATATTTACCGGCTCGCTACAACGCGCCGTGCACTTGCGGTTTATAAATTTTAAAACGAGACCGAGCTCGCGTGCACATCCAATTCCAAAACTGATTCTATTTTCAAACCATACGCGTTTGCGTGCGCGGGTAAAGTCCCAACATGGATTTTTTGCCGATAGTCAAGACTCTATCGATAAAGGTCATACTGTCCCCAACCATGCGTGGTCGAAGGAGTAATCGCCGAGCTTATCGCTGTGACGGGTCTGGAGCAGAAGTGTCAACTAGATGCATGACCCGAGGGAAGTTGTAGCTTTCATAGATTCGGGGTCATTTATGAACACTAAAGGCACCCAACACGTGCATCTCGATCTATGATGTGAAGTAATACAATGGGAGATACACGGGCTTTACCCCTGGCTGAGTAGTGTCAGCTGCTAAACTCAGGCCGTGGTATAGATGAGCTAATCCCGTGATCCCAACGGCCACGCGCGTCCCTGCGATGATGCGATGAGCCGGATAAAAAACAGATGGCCTCATGTAGCCGGGGTGCGTCGGAAGTGCGAACCAACTCAGCCACATGCCAATGAACCCCAAAAAGAATGACTCTTCGTCAACACCCGGGGCAGCGATCTCCGCAAAGGGGACAACTGGAGTGTCCGGAATAAAGAAATTCTTTAGATCCGCTTCCACCGTCGGCATGTTATCTAAACCAAACCCGAACGGGTCGTCGAGTTTAGCGAATTTCGCAGCCTGCTTAGATAGAACTTCCGGATGAAGAAAGTGGGCGATAAAATCTGCGAAGCTAACCCCATGCTCGCCAGACTCCAGGAATAAATTCCCGTACATGTTCAACACCTTGATCAAGCTGGGGAACTGATGTTGAACGGCATTTCCGGGGTAAGGCCCATTATCACTGACTTAGTGGCAAAGATGTACTCATCGGGGGGGAAGTATCTCCTCATAGTGCTCCCCTCTGACGGTAAGCCGGAGATCTCCGCGAACTCTTCCAATGAAATCGAAACTTCCCGATCTGATAAGAGAAAGGTATAGGTTGGGATGTTCCATTGCTCCAAAAAAGACTTGATCCACCACACATGGGGAGCGTGGTAATAAAAGAGAGACGCGTAGATTGCGGGGTACAACCCGGTCTTTAATAGCAGCGACTTCTTGGCCGACAGGATATACCGGGCCCACTGTAGATATCCGGCGAATGATGGGGCGTCAATCCTATCATATAAACTTGCTGTTCATAACAGAATACTGCATTTTATACCGCCCATTCTTATGCTCGTGTGTTTATAGGTAGGTGCTTTTAATCAGTGTTTGCTACATAATTGCAGAATACAGGTTCTCGGCTCTGAACAATGAATATCATGGAAAAGTACGACAAATTCCGGATTACTGCCAACAACAGATAAAACACGGTCTCCGCTCTCTATCCATGTGTTGCCACATACCAGTTAAGGGACAAGATGGCAAATCGATTGTCATGTCATGCACAAAGCTCTAGGTCAACACAAGATCCAAGAAATCTACGCGGAGCTCGAGAAAATCATGGCAAAAGATCCACATCACATCACCTTTTTGTTCTACTAAAATTCTGGAATAATTGTGAAGAGTTTCTGAGAAAATTCATATACCACATAGCAGACAAATACAAACCAGGAAAGCACCCAAAAGACGAAGACCCAACTCATCAATAAGGCCGCGGATCCGCGGCCAAAAAGGGGTCTAGGCCGCGGATCCGCGGCCATGTGGGCTCCTCACTCTGTCGTCTTTTGGGGGTAGTTTGGTACTTTTATTTAGGGGCAGATTGTTGCCCTAGGTTTCCCATTCCCTGCCTATAAATACTCCAGAATTGAGCTAAGCCAAGGTTCATTCTTTGTTCTTCTTTCTTTTTAGGATTTAGTCTTTTTCTTCTTCTTCTTCATTCTTTTTCCATGAAAATTGTAGTGAGAGCTTTTTGAGTGGGAGATCAATGAAGATGAGGGCTTTTTGTATCATTCTCTTTTGTTTCTTCTTCCCCTTGAGATTCTTGCTTTCTCTTGATCATTCAACCTCTTCATTGAGCTTGAATGGTTAAGGGTTAGTTATTGATCTCAAGGGTCGTATTTTCTTATGGAATTAGCGCTTCATTTCACATGCGTTCTCTACCCTTCCCTTGATCTTGCAACCTCTTGATTGAGCTTGCAAGTTTAAGGGTTGGCTATTGATCACATGCTTGTCTTGAGTTCTAGTTTCTTGTTCTTTTTATCGCTTTTTATTACTTGCTTATTATTATCTTGCTTTACTTTCTTGCAATTTAATTCATGCACTTAATTACTTGTAATCTTTTCTTTTCTTTGTTCTTTTCTTTTGCTCTCTTTTGTTCATTTTGTGAATGGTTGTAATTATCGTTGTTAAGAATAAATACGGTATTGTAAGTTAAGATTTTCTTTTCTCATTTCCTTTTCCCGTTATTTTCCATTGAACTCCGCCCAAACCATACGCAAGCGCTCCGTTAGGCACCCTACCCTAACAAGGTAACGGTGATTCCTAACCGCGACCGGTTGCGTTCGGTTTGGCCGGAGGCGAAAGCAAGAGACAAGAACGGAAGGACAAGGGTAAATAAGCCGTATTCCACGAATACCGTGCTTAAATCCCCTAATCCACGTTGTTGCCAATTGCTCTAGTTTCAATTGGTCAAGACTCGGCTCAAAGGTTTTGAGTACGGATTTCTTTAGCTTACAATTTCGTATCTTTTTCTTAACAACTTTATACTTGCAAATAATACACATAGGATAGTCTCGAACAAACATACACAAATTCTTTATTGACTCGTTTAAGACAAGAAAGGACATACAACCATCTCCCTGTGGATCGACCCGTGCTCAACCGGCTAGCTGCATAGCGACACTGTCTTGATTGCGGTTAACTTCAATTCTTTCAATCAAATGGCGCCGTTGCCGGGGAGACGGTAGCGTATTTTCTTTCTTGTTATTCGGGTTAATATTCTTTTTGTATATATTTAAAAAAAAAATATTCTTTTTGTTTTTTTTTTTGATCATTTTTGTGGGCAAGAGTGCAGATTTTTGAAGATTTGCAAACTGCTATTGTGGGGAGCAAAGTGTACATTCAAGGCTAAGGTGATTGCAAAGTACAGTGCCAAAGATCCGGGTAGTTTGACCCGCGCAAGCGAACTTTTCAAGCTTACCGGATTTGATTCAACGGGGGTTTCCTAACCCAAAAACTTAACGGTACGTACTTTACTAACACCTTCTTCTCAAATCCGACGCATCCAATATACTATTCTTTGCAGGATTCTTTGCAAGTTCGCTAGCAAAACGCAAAAAACTTGACTAACCCGTATTTGTTGCAGTGCCGCGCTTAAATTAGAAAACGATTTTTTGATTCTTTATAGAATTTTTATTGAATTGCGCATTGCATCAATTAATACGGACTTAAGGGCAAGCGAACCCCACAACATACGGTAAAGGATTTCATCACCTTTTCCGTGGCCCACAAATCACGAACTTGAGCATAACGTTTACCCGCACAAATTTTAAAAGAAACTAGACTTTAAGCCTTAAGGACTTCGCGCTCATTAAGAGAAGTTAACCGTGTTTAGAACCTCGCTTAACGGTACATTGTTTACGGGGTGTCTAGGAAAGTGTTAACGGCGAAACCGCCAAAAGAGAAAGGGTTATTTAATTAAGGAACTTCGCGAAAGCGTTGGAAAACCTCCCCTTATCTCTGCACTTACCTGGCCTCGTGATCAGTGTATCTTGAGCCCGTTTCTCGACACAGTTTTACTTCGACAATCAAGTTCTGGAGCAGGTCTAGTTGATCTAGGTGAACCCTAGAACGATTAGGTGTGTGGTATTTTTGTGTCGTGATTATTTTTGTCCAAATTCTTTTTTGTGTATACTTCATTCTTTTTGTTAATAGTTAACTAAAAAAAAAAAAGAAAAAAAATCACATTCTTTTTCCCCTCCCTTTTCTCTTTCTCTCTTCATATCATGGGTACCCCACCTCGCAAAACTCTTGCCGAACTTTGGTACCCACAACCAGACATAACTTCCTACGGTTCTTGTTTTGGTCGAACTTCCAACGACCCCTCCATGCCCAAAATTTCATTGAGAGATCGGATAGACGCATCTAGGACAAACAATTTGACTCCGCAATCAACTTCGTATCAACCATTTCAAACATTCACCCCTTTTTACGTTGATACCCCTTCTTCGAGTCATGTTGCAACTTCAAGACCTATGTCTATTGCAGAACGTATTGAACAATCTTGTAGCCGATCTTTCACTCCTGTCACCACTTCAAATTCTTGGGATCAACAATTTCATTCACCTTCTTATCCAAATGTTGATCCTACCCCTGTCCAACCATTCAATTCCTACCAGTCCAACCCTACTTTTTCACCTTCCCTAGACATTGTTTCTGAACCGCCATTTGGGAGTTTTCAGTATCCAAACAACTTTGAATATTTTACCGAAACCCCTTCACAACCTATGTCTGGTCTGGAACAGTCGTTGGAAGATTTTAGGGTAGCGTCAGGCCAACAGATGATGGATTTGAATGCGTCCATGGCCGCCCTCATGCAACCTAGTGACCCGGTAGCTAGTTTTCACCTAGCTCCAACTTTTTCAAAGTATGATGAGGCGTCAGGACAGGCTGTGAATTTAAGTGGAGAGAGTGAGATGTACCCCCTTCCAAATCAAACCTACCCATCCCAAATTGAATCCCACACCTCCTGTTTTGAAAGTCTATCGAGTATCCCACATGATGTATTAATTGAAGATAGAATGATAAATGAGTTGTGCGACTTCGTAGTGTTTGATTTACCCGATTGTGAAGGGTCTCCTCCAAGTGAAACTGATCCTAAACCTTTTAACCTCTACACCTCCACTTTAGAACCTGAATCAATTGATATCCATGCTTTTGTTGAGGTGTCAGAGAATTTTGATTTTCACTTGATTAAGGATATTGACGCCGGGAATATTTCGGATAATGAACCCGTAGATTTGGCTGAGTTTGTCTCTTCAAATCATCATCCCGAGTCATTAACTGTTTTTCCCGAACTTCATATGCGTCTTGATTTTGATGATAAATGCATGGATGAGATAAATTTTGAGGAGAATATTGAGGATAGTACCGAGGATGAAACAGTTTTAATTGATGAGTCGGATTTTCTAATTCATCCTGTTCCTTTCTTTGACTGTGTACACCCTCCCGAAACCTTAACTGATACCCTTCCTCAATCACCTCCCCCTACCCTTTCCATCGTTCCGACCATGCAAGAAACCGTATCATTTTCACTTCCTGTGTCTGGTTTACCAAGTTCGGCGTACCTATGGTTTCTTACGAATCTTGAGGGATTTGACCCAATCTTTCGCCGGGTTAATAGATTAGCACAATCGCTGTTTACACATCGCTCATCACAAATTGTGCTAATCTATTCACTCCATTTGCACCCTCAAGTTCGTACTCCACTTCTTTTTCCCTTCCGCCATTCTTCTTCTGATATACCGAGACCGTATCCCGCTTCTATCTCCATACGGTCTCGCGTATTCTCCATTTCTTTCCTCTACGCCTTCTTCCACCAACCGGTACATTATAGCGATAAAATCTTTGAATGGTTGGTGTTAACTTTTGGCCTGTGTAAGGCCTTGTATATCTTGATACTGTTCTCTTTCCCCCCTAATCCTGAATTTCAACGCTTAACAGTGGAAACACTGTTTTACTTAAGTTTGGGGGGGACTCCTTTTTTGTATATATTTTTTGTTTTCCTTTTTGTTTTGTATATAATTTGTTTCTAGGGAGTGCCGACAATTTTGACCCTCTTGGTGTAGCCTGACAGTGAGGGCACTGTCAAGTTTAAGTTTGGGGGTGTGCTCGGTAAGCTTTCTTCCTTCGCATTCATTTGTATATTTTGCGTTTGCATACCTTATTTAAAAACCCATAAAAATCGAAATTTTTTCCAAAAAATATAAAAACTTTGTCGTCAAGTTAGCTAATAGGGTAACTTAGATCTTTATTCCGAAAGTTTAGTTGATATGATAGAAATAACTAAATTCTAGGCTTAGGATTTGAAAACCCTAAAAATAACCCTCATTCTGTCTAACTTTGGTAAGTATACGTCCTTACAGTTTTTTTGAGAAATAGGTAATCTTGAGTTCAGTTCTTGAGTTAAGTCAAGATGAAGGGAAAGTATTGAAGCTTTACTGGAGGATAAGTCTGAAAAATAGTTTCTTTTCTTGAGTTTAAATTTAGAAAGTATATACCCTACAAACTACACTTACACGCACCTTGAAACTTGGGATAGTAGAAGATACCTAGAAATACTCTTGCCGGAAAGCCTAGTATGAAAGAAAAAACGGTATTTAAAGCTAAACACCAAAAGAGCATATTGAAAAATATATCCGGTCTTGAAAAAGAAAAAGAAAAAGAAAAAGAAAAATAGAATAAAGTCAAGATCTGGAAACAGCTATTTACGCTTTAAAGTTCACACATTCAGTAATCGGTCGTTAGTGCCTCAAGAAGCATTAATAGTCGCATGAAAGTTGTGTGAGCAAATCCGTCCATCCTTAATGAAAAGAAGTAGTATTAGGTATTAGGACAAGGGTATTATAGCTTGAATTGAATTCTTGAGTGTAGGGGTGCAAATATACACACACGTAGGGGTATACAATCGATGTTTGGATAAAAGATAGAAATGAAGAATAAGACTTGTGTTTTCTGTAAAGTTGATAAAAATCCCTGATTTGAGACCCCACTTTAGAAGGAAAATTCAAGAGATACCAATATCTTTTTAAGCTTTTTTGGAACGTATATGATCTAAGGTTAAATAGATAGAAGGTGTGAAACATAAGGGTTGGATATTTCTAACTTAGGATGATAGAATTTCTAACGTAAATACTAAACTGTAAGAGTAGAATCAATGTTAACTTATGACACTAGCTTGACGGGATTTTGTGGGTGTAATCCGCTGAAAACCCTCAGGAGACAACACTCCTCCTACTAGGGACACCCAGAGGTTTAACGGCTTGTTGCACGTGCTCAGTGCAATCGCGTTCCCTGCGAAAGTGCGGTTAGGACTTTTTTTATGAATAATTGGTTTTGCTCGGGACGAGCAAAAGTTAAGTTTGGGGGTATTTGTTCATAACAGAATACTGCATTTTATACCGCCCATTCTTATGCTCGTGTGTTTATAGGTAGGTGCTTTTAATCAGTGTTTGCTACATAATTGCAGAATACAGGTTCTCGGCTCTGAACAATGAATATCATGGAAAAGTACGACAAATTCCGGATTACTGCCAACAACAGATAAAACACGGTCTCCGCTCTCTATCCATGTGTTGCCACATACCAGTTAAGGGACAAGATGGCAAATCGATTGTCATGTCATGCACAAAGCTCTAGGTCAACACAAGATCCAAGAAATCTACGCGGAGCTCGAGGAAATCATGGCAAAAGATCCACATCACATCACCTTTTTGTTCTACTAAAATTCTGGAATAATTGTGAAGAGTTTCTGAGAAAATTCATATACCACATAGCAGACAAATACAAACCAGGAAAGCACCCAAAAGACGAAGACCCAACTCATCAATAAGGCCGCGGATCCGCGGCCAAAAGGGGCTCTAGGCCGCGGATCCGCGGCCATGTGGGCTCCTCACTCTGTCGTCTTTTGGGGGTAGTTTGGTACTTTTATTTAGGGGCAGATTGTTGCCCTAGGTTTCCCATTCCCTGCCTATAAATACTCCAGAATTGAGCTAAGCCAAGGTTCATTCTTTGTTCTTCTTTCTTTTTAGGATTTAGTCTTTTTCTTCTTCTTCTTCATTCTTTTTCTATGAAAATTGTAGTGAGAGCTTTTTGAGTGGGAGATCAATGAAGATGAGGGCTTTTTGTATCATTCTCTTTTGTTTCTTCTTCCCCTTGAGATTCTTGCTTTCTCTTGATCATTCAACCTCTTCATTGAGCTTGAATGGTTAAGGGTAAGTTATTTATCTCAAGGGTCGTATTTTCTTATGGAATTAGCGCTTCATTTCACATGCGTTCTCTACCCTTCCCTTGATCTTGCAACCTCTTGATTGAGCTTGCAAGTTTAAGGGTTGGCTATTGATCACATGCTTGTCTTGAGTTCTAGTTTCTTGTTCTTTTTATCGCTTTTTATTACTTGCTTATTATTATCTTGCTTTACTTTCTTGCAATTTAATTCATGCACTTAATTACTTGTAATCTTTTCTTTTCTTTGTTCTTTTCTTTTGCTCTCTTTTGTTCATTTTGTGAATGGTTGTAATTATCGTTGTTAAGAATAAATACGGTATTGTAAGTTAAGATTTTCTTTTCTCATTTTCTTTTCCCATTATTTTCCATTGAACTCCGCCCAAACCATACGCAAGCGCTCCGTTAGGCACCCTACCCTAACAAGGTAACGGTGATTCCTAACCGCGACCGGTTGCGTTCGGTTTGGCCGGAGGCGAAAGCAAGAGACAAGAACGGAAGGACAAGGGTAAATAAGCCGTATTCCACGAATACCGCGCTTAAATCCCCTAATCCACGTTGTTGCCAATTGCTCTAGCTTCAATTGGTCAAGACTCGGCTCAAAGGTTTTGAGTACGGATTTCTTTAGCTTACAATTTCGTATCTTTTTCTTAACAACTTTATACTTGCAAATAATACACATAGGATAGTCTCGAACAAACATACACAAATTCTTTATTGACTCGTCTAAGACAAGAAAGGACATACAACCATCTCCCTGTGGATCGACCCGTACTCAACCGGCTAGCTGCATAGCGACACTGTCTTGATTGCGGTTAACTTTAATTCTTTCAATCACTTGCCTCCAAGGGCACGACTCTCCTTGGCATATGCGTCGCCCCAAAATGTCCAAGGCCATCGGTGGCTGTACGGATATCGACGCCATGGAAGGCTGAAGACGACCTTCCGAGGTCCAGTTAACCTCTTGTACGATGTAAGTTACTTGAGGCGGATCAGCGTAATGAATTGCTGGGATTGGCTCCGAAGGTGCTGCATAAGAAAAACTGCTCCGACCCCAGATAATCTGATTATACCATGACCCATACAGATGAAGAGATTTTGCTCTGGGTCATGATCCTTAATAAGCGCGAAGACTTCCCGATCTATGGGCGTGTCGACAAAAGCGCTTTTCGAACGTACGAAGGGAAAAGAGGAATCGGAAGCCATAGTACCTGCACAAAAAGGGAGGAGTCAGCTATTGACACGATGATTAAGGTCTTAACATTCTTTGTCACTTAAAATTGTACTGCACCACAGTTAAAAAAAGGGGACAGAGGCCCCACAAAATCAAGATGACGCGCCATCAATGATGGGGCAATAACTCATTAAAAATAGAATCCAAAAGGATTCTCATTTAATGAGAAAACATCATTGGACTCGGGAGTTAAACTCCCTCGAGAATTGTGTTCTGCAAACAGATTTCAAATATGTTAAGAAAATTAGAGAGGGAATAAAATTCCCAAAATTTTTCAGAGCCATGCTCTGTAGAACAGTGGGATAACATCCCAGAACCCTCAAAAGCAAAGCTTTCTAACAGGGTAAAACCCTAAAAGATCTTTAAGATCTACGATCTATTCAAGTAAAAAAAAGTTTCCTTTTTTTGAGATCTCTAAGAGATCGTTACAAAAGAAGAGCAAAGCTCTGTTAATGGGTTAAAACCCTAAAATATGAAGAGATTCTTTCAAGAGTTTGGTCATAATGACAGAATTTTGACTCTAAAAGAGTTTCCTTGGACAGAGATCTGAGCTCTAAAAAGAGAATTAAATTCCCAAAGAAAGAAAAGGGTTAGGGAATATGAACAACAGTCATCTCAAGAGCCAAAAGCCTTACTTATAGGCACAGGAAGACGATACAACTTCCAAGAAGATCAAACGATGGAAAAGGTGCCACCGCTGCACTCACGTGTGAGCCACGTGAGAGCAACGGTAGGGGGCATTTGTTTCCCCTAATAAAATAGCAAACCTCTGTTCAAAATTCAAGAGGCAGTGCCTCATGTGCCTTCCACGAGGGTGTCAGTGCCAGAGTTAAAAACTCTTATATGAGCAGCGCCCTTGTGCAAAGCACACAAAAATCTTAAGCAGCGCCCACGTGCACAACACGTGAGCGCTGACGCCCAGTAGAATTAAATTCTATTCTCTGTTAAGCAGAGCCGTTGGATCAAAGATCCAACGGAGATGATAAATCATTAGAATGCAGAATTAAATTCTGTTTAGAGGAAATATTCCTCAAATCTTTCTAAACAAGAAAGATTGCCCTGTGTAAAACAGAGTACCGTTGGATTAAAAATCCAATGGTGATTAAAGAATCATCGATCTACAGAATAAATTCTGTATGGGTAAATATTTCCCTAATCTTGTTAAAAACAAGAAAATATTTTCTGTAAAACAGAAGTCCTTGGATCAAAGATCCAACGGTAGGTAAAGTCCCTAAATCATTTGGGATCTCTTAATGAAAGATTTCTTCGGAGCTAACCAACAAATTGCCTCTACTATATAAAAGACCCAAGACTTCAAGTCTAAAGAGGAGGAACCCCCCATAAGCTTAAAAAAAGAGAAAGCTTCGAAAGAACAGTGAATTAAATTCTCGAGGAAGAAGAACTCTCTTCTTGGAAATTTTAGGTAAATAAAAGTAGATAAAGATCTTGTGGATCATTCAAAAAAAAGAGAGCTCAGGAGTGCTTAGCATTCAGTGGGCGGCGCTCAGCGCCCCACGTGCCTCTCACGTGGGCGCTACAAAAGAACTCAGGAGTGCTTAGCACTCAGTGGGCGGCGCTCAGCGCCCAGCGCCCCATGTGCCCCTCACGTGGGCGCTCAATAAGTGCCTAGCATTCATTGAGCAGTGCTCAGCTCCCAGCGCCCCACGTGCCCTCATATGGGCGCTACAGGAGTGCCTAGCACTTATTGAGCGGCGCTCAACGTCTAGTGCCTCACGTGACCCTCACGTGGGTGCCACAGAATGAAAGTGCTTGGCACCCACTAGGCAAAGCCTAGCTCTTCACGTGCTTCGTATGTGGGCACCATAAAAAGTGTTTATCACTCCATATAAAGACAAAAGGGGTAAAGTGTTTAACATTTATTGGGCAATTCCCATGACTGAAAACCCTACATGATTATATGTGAGCATAAGAACATACATAAGTGCTCAACACTTTTTGCACAAAAAAGGGGACTGAGCCCAAACAAGTGTTTATCACTCTTTTTCAAATAAAAAGAAAACTGAGTGGACCAAGCCCAAGTTGGTTAGGTCCCTTGAGAGTAGAAACTCCCTAATTCAGATCAACCGAGCCCATGTGCTCACTACTTCCCAAACTGATCTTAGTCCCGAATACGACCATCGATCTTCCAACTGATGATATCCCAAAACGATATTCATCCCACATCCCCCTGAGGAAATCTTAGTCTCAAAATATAACTAATGATTCCTGGGTTTACCATTAATCACTTTTCCCTCAATTACGGGAATTGGTTCAAGGGTACATCTCTTTACACCTCTGATACATGTCGTTGTGATTCTTCAACGTCTTCAGAAAGGTGGCGGGTCTCGACAACCAACTGCTTTTTGGTGCACTTCCCAAACTGACGTGCACATCCCAAATCAAATCACATCCAAGACTGGATGCATCCCATATCATCGTTGCTCTTCCCGTCACGTAACAAATACACGTGCACACAAGATGGACAATGGACCGAGATGTCCTTAAACTAACAACGGACCGAAACATCCTTAAACTAACCATTGTCTCCAAAATGGCAATAACGGACCGAGATGTCCTTAAACTAAAATCCCACCTCTAAAATGATGATCAACAGACCGAGATGTCCTCAAAGTAGAACTTCGTTTCCAAAATGGCGACAACGGACCGAGACGTTCTTAAACTAAAACCTCATCTCCAAAATGGTGATCAAAAGACTGAGATGTCCTCAAACTAGAACGTCGCCTCTAAAATGGCGATAATGGACCGGAACGTCCTTAAACTAAAACAATAGAGCCCAAATGATCTTTTGTTGGATCTGAAATAAAAATGATCCTGAAACCTCGTTAAGTGGATCTGAGTCTCAAATTGGATTAATGTATCCTTAACGAAAACAAATCGAGCCCCCAAATGCTCACATACGTTTAAGTCGATCTTAATCCTAAAATAGATTAACGATCCTTAAATAAAAACCCCAAATCTAAGATATACGGATTTGGACTAATCCACGCCTTACGGGCGGCAACATAAATTAGTCTCCGTATACAATCCACGGGCAACCAAAACAAATAAAAACACACACGACACGAAGTGAACTTCCGGAGCAGGAGAAAGTGGTTATCGCGATGCGATAACGTAATTAACTGCAGAGACTTGCGCCTGCAGGGAAAGGGCGTCCCCACAATAAAAAAAACCCTTCACAAATGAGGGAGAATCTGACGAAGTCTGCTACAACGGCTGCATCTGTCTAAACCTCCGATATACGGTGCCATAAATCAACTTGGTATCTTCGGAGAGGTGGACGGATAAATACAAATAGCATCTGCCCTCAAATTCAGGCAAGACGATCCATCCCGGTTCGTCTCTGTTTTCGGTGGTAAACACCACCTATTTGGATGGAACAAAAATAAAAAATCAGAACTACCAAACTCTAGCCTCCCCCCTCTTCCCCCTTCTTCCCCTCCTTCCCCTCCCTCCTCCTTCTGATGTTCCTCCTCCATTTTCTTTCTATAAGCTTTCAAATCTTTTTCGTCCATCTTTTTTTATCAACTAATCCAATTGAATCAAAACAAAACTTTATGATCTCTTTTAAATCCATCTAATTTAAAGACACCCATAATTAATTAGAAAATATAAAATTTATTAAACATGTATGTAATCCTAATTTGATCAAACTAAAAGAAAAATATGTTTAATTATGTTTTATCAGTATACAGAAAGCTCATTTTCTATAATTAAAACAATAAATTAATTTTTTTTAATGTCAAAACCATTGAGAAACAATTATATATTTTCTAATTGAGCTTATATGTATAATTTGGACTTCACCAATAAAATTAAAGTAATCTAATATAGTTTCAATTTTCAATTCTAGTTTAGTTTTCGAATCATATAAAAAAGTCCTAGTTCTATTAAACTCCTACGAAAATGTTCTAGTTTCAAAAGTTATATTTTTATCGAAAAGTCTCAATTGACTACTATGCCCTAACAATAAAACTTAACAAGTCTTTATGATATTCCGATACTTTTTTTTATATAAAAAAATTATTTCTTTTCAAAGCAAATAGTATCGCATTTGTTGCTTAACTTTTTATGAAAAATGAAAAGTACATAATCAATGAGTGAGAAATTTATTTTCGTCAATAACTTTATAACAACATTTATGAAAATAGGAAATGGGGAATGTAGTGTCCCCTCCCTGCAGTGGCCTCATTCAGAGACGGTGTTGGTAGACGCTTGTGCTCGTGCCACAAATTTGCGGCCAAGGTGGAATACAAAACGAAAATTTTCAAATCAAGAGCACGAACTCTACGACCTAGAATCAAATCCAAATATTAAACTAGTAAACACTAGAAGGAGTTTAGGTACTCGGTTAGTAATTACAAGCTCTGTAGTCGTGTCCTTCGTCTTCTATGCTACTTCTTTAGCTCTTAGGTCGTCGGGAATGAGTTTGGGAGTCGGTCTTCCTCGTCGAAGATGATCCACTTGAATAAATCCAAATCAAGGCTCTAGCTTCACACAAAATAGCAAAGTGAAGTAACTGGTGATCAAAACTTGCTAAGAATTGATCACTAGAATGTAATAGTAGCTAATCTCTAAGTGGTCTCTCTCTTTTTTTTCTTTCTCTACTTAGAAAAAATCAAGAGAGAGTAAGAAGAAGCTCAAGGGTGATGAAGAAGCAAGCATGGCTAAAAAAAATCTTATCCTCAATTTCGTTTTCTTTCTTTCTTTTAAAGTTTGAAGTGGGTGGAATTGTGACTCACACGTGTGAGTCATAAATCCATACACTTCTACTTTCTACAAGAAAGAATGAGAAGAAAATGATGAGCCATGACAATTGTACACACACAAATATATACATACACTAATACAAGTATATGCTACAAATACATACACTCGTATTCGTATCAAAATACGAACACCGTATTCGTATAAAATACGAATACCCATATTTGTATCAAGACACAAATACACGTATTTATACAAATATACGTATTCGTATAAATACCGTATTCTGTCAAAATACGAATAACGAAAATAGAGATACTAAAAAGAGATATATAATACTAGCTCACATTTTATCCAAATATGATAATGTGGTTATCTTTCAAACCGGCTAGTATTAACAAAATGTCCGATTAAAAGCACGTGTATAAAAACACACGTTTTAATCGAACCTAAGTACGTATCAAAATACGTACAATATATCGTTTCGCCTGAGTTGGGAAACTCTCTGTGTGGGACTGTAAAGACTCGACAATATGCTTGTTGGATATGTATGCCCTAGCAAAACAAAAAATCCTAACTTCACTTTCGCAGGTAACGCGATTGCACTGAGCTCGTGCAACAAGCCGTTAAACCTCTAGGTGTCCCTTGTAGGAGGAGTGTTGTCTCCTTAGGGTTTTCAACGGATTACACCCACAAAATTCCGTCAAGCTAGTTTTATAAGTTAACATCGATTCTATTCCTACAGTTTAGTATCTAGGTTAGAAATTCTATCATCCTAAATTAGAAATATCCAACCTTTATATTTCACGCCTCTAATTTATTCAACCTCAGGTCCTATATGTTTTACAGTTTAAAAAGATCTCGGTTTCTTTTGAGTTTTCCTTCTAAAGTGCGGTCTCCAATCAGAGATTTTTATCATTTTTACGAAAAACATAAGTTTTATTCTTTATTCCTATCTTTCCTCCAAACATCGATTGTATACCCCTACGTGTGTATAAAATTTCACCCCTACACTTAATAATTCAATTCAAGCTATAGTACCCTTGCCCTAATGCCTAATACTACTTCTTTTCGTTTAATGATGGACGGTTTTGCTCACACACCTTTCATGCGACTATTAATGCTTCTTGAGGCACTAACCAGCCGATTACTGAATGTGTGAGCGTAAATAGCAGTTTCCAGGTCATGACTTTATTTATTTTCTTTTTCTTTATTTTTTTTCAAGACTGGATATATTTTTCAATAATGCTCTTTTGGTGGTTAGCTTTAAATACCGTTTTTTCTTTCATACTAGGTTTTCAGGCAAGAGTATTTCTAAGTATTCTCTACTATCCCAAGTTTCAAGGTGCGTGTATGTGCAGTTTGTAGGGTATAAACTTTCTAAATTTGGACTCAAGAATAGAAACTATTTTTCAGACTTATCCTTCAGTAAAGCTTTCAATACTTTTCCTTCATCTTGACTTAACTCAAGAACTGAACTCAAGATTACCTACTTCTATAAAAAAAACTGCAAGGACGTATAATTACCAAGGTTAAACAGAATGAGGGTTATTTTTAGGGTTTTCAATTCCTAAGCCTAAGACTTAGTTATTTTTAACGTATCAACTAAACTTTTGGAATAAAAATCTAAGTTACCCTATTAGCTAACTTGACGACAAAGTTTTTATATTTTTGTAAAATTTTTCGATTTTTATGGGTTTTTAAATAAGTATGCAAATGCAAAATATACACATGAATGCGAAGGTAGAAAGCTTACCGAGCACACTCCCAAACTTAAACTTGACAGTGCCCTCACTGTCAGGCTACACCAAGAGGGTCAAAATTGTCGGCGCTCCCCCTGTTTTTTTATTTTTATTTTTTTATAAAAAAAAAGCAAACCAAAAATATATACACAAAAAGATCCCTCCAAACTTAAGTTAAACAGTGTTGCCACTGTTTAAGCGTTAATGTTCAGAGTTAGGAGGAAAGAACAGTATTAATCTATACAAGACCTTACACAGGCCAAAAGTGAGCACCAACCATTCAAATTTTTTATCGGGATAAGGCCCGGGCTGGTGAAAAAATGCGGAGATGAAAGAAATGGAGAATACGCGAGACCGTATGGGGATAGAAGTGGTATACGGTCTCGGTAGAGGAGAAGAATGGCGGAGGGGAGAAAGAAATGGAATACGAACTTGAGGGTGGAAATGGAGTGAATAAATTAGTACCAATGTGTAAAAAGCGATTGTACTAATCTATCAACCCACTGAGAAATGGGGTCAAACCTCTCAAGATTCGTGAGAAAACATGGGTAGACCGAACTTGGTGAACCAGACATAGGAAATGAAAGTGATTCGGTGTTTTGCAAGGTCGGAACGATGGAAAGGATGGAGGGGAGTGATCGAGGAATGGTATTGGTTAAAGATTCAGGAGGGTGTACACAGTCAATGAAAGGGATAAGATGAATTGGAAAATCCGACTCATCAAGTAAAACTGGTTCATCCTCAATATTATCCTCAAAATTCTCCTCAAAAATTAGCTCATCCAAGCAATTTTCATTAATATCTAGATGCATATGAAGTTCGGGAAAAACAGTTACTGACTCGGGATGATGTCCATACGGAAGTGAAAGGACATGATGAATTGGTGAGAAAAACTCATCCAAAATTGCGGGTTCATGATCCAAAATATTCCCAGCGTCAATATCCTCAATCAAGTGAAAATCGATTTTCTCAGACACCTCATCAAAAGTATGGATTTTAATCAATTCAAGTTCTAGAGTGGAGGTGTAGAGGTCAAAAGAGTTGGGATTGGTTTCACTTGACAGGGTCCTTTCACAGTCGGGTAAATCAAATACTACAAAGTCGCACAACTCATTAAACATTCTATCTTCAATTGGTGAATTATTCGGGACACTAGAAAGATTTTCAAAACTGGAGTTGTGGAATTAAATTTGTAATGGGTAGGTTTGATTTGGAAGGGTATACCGCTCACTCTCACGACTCAATTCCTAAATCTGTCCTACCGCCTCATCATACGTTGGAAAATTTGGAGCTAGTTGGAAACTAGCTACCGGTTCGTTAGGTTGTATGAGGACGGTCATGAATGCATTCAAATCCATCATCTGTTGGTACGACGCTACCCAAAAGTCTTCTAATGACTGTTCCAGATTAGACATGGGTTGTGAAGGGGTTTCAGTAAAATATTCAAAGTTGTTTGGATTCTGGAAACTCCCAGTCAAATTTCGAGCAATGTCTAGGGAAGGTGTAAAAGTCGGGTAGGACTGATAGGAATCGAATGGTTGGACAGGGTTAAGATCAACGTTATGATAAGAAGGTGAATGGAATTGTTGATCAAAAGAATTGGAAGTGGTGAAAGGAGTGAAAGATCGGATACGAGATTGTTCAATACGTTCAGCAATAAACATAGATCTTGGAGTTACAACAGGACTCTCAAAAGGGGTATCAGCGTAAGAAAGTGGTGAAGTTTGAAATGGTTGATACATGGTGGATTACGAAGTCTAATTGTTTGTCCTAGACGCGTCTATCCGATCTTTCAAAGAAATTTTGGGCATGGAGGGATCGTTATAAGTTCGACCAAAGCAAGAACCGTAAGAAGTAATGTCTGGTTGTGGATACCAAAGTTCGGCAAGAGTTTTTCTAGGTGGGGTACCCATGATATGAAGAGAAGGAGAAAAGAAAAGGAGAGGAAAAGAATCTGGTTTTTTTTTTGTTTTTTTAAAATTTTTTTTATGATAATTATTAACAAAAGAATGAAATATACACAAAAAAATAATCACGACACAATACCACACACCTAATCGGTCTAGGGTTCACCTAGGTCAACTAGATCTGCTCAAGAACTTGATTGTCGAAGTAAAACTGTGTCGAGAAACGGGCTCAAGATATACCGATCACGAAGCCAGGTAAATGTAGAGATAAGGGGAGGTTTTCCAACGCTTTCGCGAAGGTCCTTAATTAGATAACCCTTTCTCTTTTGGCGATTTCGCCGTGAACACTTTCCTAGACACCCCGTAATTGATATACCGTTAAGCGGTGTTCTAAACACAGTTAACTTCTCCTAATGAACGCGAAGTCCTTAAAGGTTTAAAGTCTGGTTTCTGTTAAAAATTGTGTGGGTAAACGTTATGCTCAATTTCGTGATTTGTGGGCCACGGAAAAGGTGATGAAATCCTTTACCGTATGTTGTAGGGTTCGCTTGCCCTTAAGTCCGTATTAATGGATGCAATGCGCAAATCAGTGAAAAGTTTGTTAAAAACCTAAAAAAAATCGATTTTTATATTTAAGAACGGCACTGCAACAAATACGGGTTAGTCAATTTTTGCGTTTGATAGCGAACTTGCAAAGAATCCTGTAAAGATATTATATTGGATGCGTCGGATTTGAGAAGAAGGTGTTACGAAAATACGTACCGATAAGTTTTTGGGTTAAGAAACCCCCGTTGAAGTGAATCCGGTTAGCTTGAAAAGTTCGCTTGCGCGGGTCAAACTACCCGGATCTTTGGCACTGTACTTCGTAATCACCTTAGCTTTGAATGTCCCCTTTGCTCCACACGATCGCGGTTCGCAAATCCGTAAAAATCTGAAAATGTCGGAAAAATGGATTTTTAATGCGAAAAAGCGATACGAATGCTCAAACTCTTGCACATACAAAATTATAAAATTCAAGCAATAAAATTGGGACAAAATTAGAACACTGGAGCACAGAGAAAAAATTGGGAGCAGAATAAGAAGATCAGGCCGACGGCGCCGGAAAATGTGATGAAGTCGCCGGGCTCCTTGGGGCAGATGGGCTCCAATTTTCTTCTAGTGTCTTAGTATTATACTAGTGTCTCAATGGTATTGTTTAATTTTTTTGTTTAGTTCCTGAGTGCTTGCAGCTCAAAAATGCAGAGAACAAAATGTTAGCAATGCCAATTTTTTTGTTGTTTTTTTTTTGAAATTTTTCGATTTTTAGTTTTATTTTAAGAATGGTGTTAGATTTATAAACAAGATGTACAGAGATTAACCCAAAACAACAAGAATAAAAACGTTACCGTCTCCCCGGCAACGGCGCTATTTGATTGAAAGAGTTTTTGTTATCGTAATCAGGACGGTTTCGCTTGGTAGCTAGCCGCGATGAGTACGGGTCGTCCGCAGGGAGACGGTGCGTTTCAAGTTCTTGTTATCACGAGTTAAAGCGCGAGGGGCGGAGATGTTCTTTTCCAACCTATGTGTATATATGCACAATATAAGTTGTTATGATTAGAGAGGTTAATGTAAGTTAGTGAAGTCCGTACTCATTCCTTTGTGCCGAACTTGACTATTGAAGCTAGAGCAATCGGAAACAACGTGGATTAGGGTACTTAAGTACGGTATTAGTGAAATCCGGCTTATTGACCCTTGTCCTTCCGTTCTTGTCGCTTGACTTTCGCCTCCGGCAAAACCGAACGCAACCGGTCACGGTTAGGAATCACCGATATCTTGGTAGAGTAGGGTGCCTAACGGAGCGCTTGCGTAAGGTTTGGGCGGAATTCAATTGGAAAATAATGGGCAAAGGAATTGAGAAACGAAAACCTTAACTTTCAACAGCATTCTTTTTCCTAACAATAATATATTCACAAACCATCAAAACCACAAAAAGAGAGAGCAAATGAAAAGATAAAAGAAAAGAAAGGAGCAACTTTACAAGAAAGTAAATGGCAAGGTAACAAAATGCAAGTAAGTAAATGGCAAGAATTAAATTGCAAGTAAGTAAAGAGAGAGAAATACTAAAAACCAAAAGCGATATTACAAACCATGGGTTCAATAACCTAAACTTAAACTTGCAAGCTCAATGAAGATGTTGCAAGATCAAGAGAAGGCAAAGAACTCAAGGCAAAATGAAGGCAAAATGAAAGCTTTATTGATTCCAAATAATGGTACAAACCTTGAATTCTATAACCGAAACTTAAACTTGCAAGCTCAATGAAGAGCTTGCAAGATCAAGAGAAGGCAAAGAACTCAAGGGGAACTAGCTATGTACAAGAACAAAATGAAAACAAAAAGAGTATGAAGTCTTGGACACTATGTGAGAGCCCTTCCCTTGCTCACTGATCTATCTTTTATAGGCACAAAAGAAGATTAAACAAGAAATAAAATATGGATGATGTGACTGCAAGGGAAGGCCAAAGAAAAATTGGGGACATTTGGACATGCAAAAACCAGTGGGACCGGTTATATCGAGCATGGCGCCGGTCAAATTCCGAGCAATGTGGCTCGTGTTGGTGTGGTGCAGTTGTGTGCTCTCCACAATCCCACTGGTGCTGCTTGATTTGTCTATATGAACCTGGTTATACTCAGTAGGCTTGGTGGGAAACTTGATGCTTTTTAAATCACATCGCATCTTTTTGCATTTAACACACATCACCTCACATGTGCCCACTTGCACCAAGGCAGCCCCCTCTCTTGGTCTATGTATCAACAAGCTAGTGTACACACTTGTATGTGTTGGACCATTTAGATAAAAAGTGTGTATACATGCATGTTGCGAAAAGAAACTCTTGAAATATTGATTGGTTTGCAGTTTTGATTGCAGTGTCGGCTCACCAATGTAATATCCGTGTATTTAAATGTGTTTCTAGTATTTTGTCATGGATACCTATAATCTGTAATTACTGAGCAGACACTGGTTAATAGTACCGATCAATAACAAAACCGATAATGAACGAGTGGTATTGAAATGCAGTTTTCTGTGATAAACAATGCCCGAGAGGCCATTATTGTATATGTATACAAGTGGATGCTTGGACATATGCATGTACAGGACAATCATGCTCGATATGATAGTAGGCTATTTGGTTTGTCTTTATCTTAACATGTACATATATTTTACTTGTTATTATGTATCATTAATACATGTTGATAAAGGATCATTGCTTGACTACCAGCGTTGTAATGACAACCATACTTGTAGGAGCTGGGTAGTCGATAAACGAATTCTTATATGTCCCTAGTTGTGGGAGTATCGAGACAGGGTATCGATACTCTGGAGTAGACTGGTGTATACATTTCGAGACCTCGACGAGGGGCGATGGTTGCTCTTGCAGCCATTAGTCTTTGGCATCTAAGATCGTATACAGGTGCTCACTAGGGGTGAGTACACTGGACGGACTCGCCGAGGACTGGCTAGATGGTATTATACCAATCGTCAGATAGCAGTTCTCTGGTGACATAGTGTGCAGATAGTCTATCGACCTGAGGTTATCATTTGTCATGTGTGAGTTCCCACTGTGCTTTGTTTACTACCCAACCACGGTGAGTCGTGCAAATAGGTTTTAGTTGGGTACAGTCCCGAGCCACATGGAGGCAGTGAGCGATTGTCGGGGATCCGTCTCTCCCGGTATAAGAAGTCGATGTTGCGCAGTGTTCGGTTAGCCAACATCATAATTCCTTGGCCATGGCGGATTGAGAATTACTGATAGGTAGATCAGTAGATTCTTGGATGGTCTTGAGTCATATCGGCACGACCTGTCAGGTTATCAGGGGTCTGATGTTTTCTACCCCCTAGACCCGGCATGCGATACTCTTAGACGAACAGACTGGACTGTATGGAGATTGTCACAGATAAGCTCAGTAGGAGATCGGATGAGTTTGCTCGTCGGCTTTCTTTTCGACAGGTACATGGGCAGCCCATACGTACAGCAGTGTCGCTGACGTGCTCTTGGTTAAACCCACTGCCAGTGTACTGTTGAGTCTTTAGAGTCCTACACAGAGAGTTTTCCTGGTTCAGGCAAATCGATATAGAGGCTGTATGGTTTTACGTGCAGGATTTCGATCATATACGTGTACTGGCTACACGTATTTTGTTCGGACGGATAATACCAGCGGGCTTACAATTAAGCCGCATTCTAGTATTATACTATTGGATTATTTTATCTCTTGGTATTCATATTTTTTGTAGTATGAATACGGGTATGTATATACGGTGGGGTTTTATAGTAATTTCACTAGAATGCTTCCAGAAGAAGACACCTCATTTTGTTTTAAATCTGTTTATTTAAATAGATAATGAGGTGGAGGGATGAGGTGTTTTGAAGCATGGTTGAAACATGGCTACTTGATTTTGTTTATTCATTTGTTCTAACTATTCAAGCATGGTTGCAATATTCTATGAGAAATATTGCATGCTTGATATTTTCCAAGACTTAGTTATTCTTCACAAGCTAGTTTGATTCTACACTTGGCTTTCTCTTTCCTCTTTTGCTCTCTTCTTCTTCCCAAAACCATAACCCTCTCATGAGTTGAGAATCCATGATTTTTATGAGATAACACAATCCAATTAACTTTCTACATCTTCTAAGCTACCTAGATTAGCAAACTACGTACTTTAGTTACCTCAAGTTTGAGATTGGAGCTTGAACTATAGACTCTTGGGTGGATCGTCTTCGATTCGAGGAGGCCGACGACCAAGCTTGATCCCGATAGACAAGGAGCTCAAGAAGAGGAAAAGAAGACCCGAAGGACTTGGTTCATATAGGTATAATCATTTCATAGTAGATTAATACCTTTGCAAGTTTTTGTTATCTAGGGTTTACGGTAGATCTTGGGATTAGTCGGTGTTGCAAGTCTTTAAAACCGTTTTTGAAAATTCCACCTCTCTACAAACCCAGTAGTGTGTGCTATACCGCCTAACATGGTATCAGAGACACTCCATAAGCCTTAGATAGCTCGTAGCGACGTTTGAAATCCGCCGTTTTTGTCGCGCACGAACTGCCGACAAAAACAGTTCCAAAAATAAATGATGTTTTGAAATGTTTGCACACCCTGCGGGCTCACGGTTTGAACTGAGAAGCCGCGGGATGGAGTATAGGCACCCCAGGGATACCCTGGGGGGACCAAAGGTTGGTCCCACCCCCCAAGACCACCACAAGGCGGCCTTAGGGGGTGGTGACCCGAGAGCGCCCCAAAAGGGCGCTCTTGGGTCCGCCTTCCCTTGGGGGCTACCTTGTGGTGGCCCCCGGGGGTGGGTACCCTCTGAGGCCCCCAGTCGACAATTAATTTTTCCCCCTTCGCGTTCATGTAGATTCATGCAGGTTTCGAGTTCGTTTCGACTCCCGGATCGGCTTAAAATGCTCGTTTTTGGAATTTTAGCTCACTGAATTTTCTATTTTTAGAAATTTGGTTTCGTTTGCTAATTGTGCGCGGAATTCTAACGTCGTGGTTTTATTTACTTGCTTCTGTGATGCATACATGTATTGTTTAACCTCTTCTAATCGCTATACGTCGATTAGAAGGGGTTGCACACTTCTTGTTTATCTGTGGTGTTACTTGTGATATCTTTGAGATGGTTTTGTCGGATTGTCGTGATGGATAGCCTATAGTGCAATATTTGTAGTACAGTTTTGATTCATTTGTATATTCATTATTGCGGGATGAGCGTCCGACATGTGGACTGTTGTTTCTGCCTTGTTGTATATTCTTTTATTGGGGCACGGCCGGGTTGAGGTCGATGTCACCACTATATATTTTTGTTTTCTGTATTATGATTACCCCGTGGCGGTGTGCTCGAGTAGCCGGGTTCTAAAGGGCAACGGGCCTCCATCTCATGGCATTGAGACAGGAGTGCTTTACTCTAGAATTGGCGAGCTGCTCGCCGCACTCGTAGGGGGTATAGAATGACCCACGGAGGAGCGCTTAAGTTATCGGATTTCGTGAAGTGTTGGGTGGCCCATTCACCTTGTTGACTGGGGTTGCCTCTTTTCAGGAATTGGCGGGTAACTTGCCGTGCTTGTAGGGGTCTTTGTTATACATTGCACAGGCTATCCACACAACCGAGGAACGTCGGATTTCATTTGCGGCTTGAATGAAACCCGGGGCTCCAAGTTTATCCGCTTTTCCATATTGCTTATCACTTATCTGTGATGTTGCTTATATCATGCCTGAGACGAATGATTATATATATATATATATATATAATCACACACACACACACATTAGTAGATGTTGTATGTCTTGCATCTGCGCTAATCCAGCCCCCGCTCTACCGTTAGTTAAGTAACCTAACGGTGTATGACGGGGCCCCGTGGCGAATGCGGATGGCATATACATACATTGTATTTTCGTTCTTTTCTGGTGTGATAGGTTTTAATTGATAGGATTGCATTAATTTTTAATAATGCAAGGAAAATAAACCTAAAAGATATTGACGGAACAAATTTCGAAAAACTATAGTCGTATTCTTTCGCTTTGCAAAGTGGTATTCGTTAAGGAATATCCAGCACCTCATTCTAGGAGGTAAAAGCCTAGATCCCTTCATGGGGAGTGACCTCTTGAGCAAAAGTTTATGACACAATAGATTACTCAGTTTTCTTCAAAAACCACTAGTTTTCAAAAGCGGAGCCTAAACCACTCCTTTTCAAAACTACTCGGTTCTTTCAACGATATCAAGTTCATTACGTTAAAGATTTTCGCCAAAAACCAGCCATTGCCTTTGTTAGTTGTATGTATGCCCTAGAGGCCATTATTGTACATGATTGTATATTATAGTGGATTCTTGGACATATATAAAGAGGACTTTCTTGCTCGACATGATAGTATGCTATCTGGTTGCTCTTTATCTTAACATGTAGACTTGTATTGTGATACTGTCTTTCTCTCACATGTTGATAAAGCCCTTAGGATGTGTACTTGACTACCAGGACTATGATGGAGATCATACTAGTAGGGCCAGGGTAGTCCATAAGTTCATCCTTTAATTGTTCTTAGTCGAGGGTGTATCAAGACAGGGCATCGATATTCCAGAGTAGACTAGCGTATACGCTTCTTGACCCATATGATAGACGATGGATGATCTATATCCATTGGTGTTTGATATCAAAGATAGTATATGGGTGCTTAGTAGAGACTGGGTACACTGAACAGGACTCGTCGAGAACTCCTAGATGGTATTATACCTGACGTCAGATAGCAGTTCTCTGGTGACACTAGTACATGTTAGTCTGTAGACCTGAGATCGTCATAGAGTCTTGTGTGATTCTCACTGTGCTTTGATTTCCACCTTACCACGTTCAAGAGAGCGTGCAAAATGATGGTTTTTGGATACAGTCCCGAGTCACATGGAGGCAATGAGCGATAGGAGGGGATTCGTCTCTCCCGGTATTGGGGGTTGATGTTGCGCTGTGCTCGATTGGCTATAACAGGAAGTCCCTGGCCAGAGTTGATACGGAGATTTACTGGTAAGTGTTATCAGTAGTTTCTTGACCCGTTATGAGCCTTACATCGGCACGACTTATCAAGTTATTGGGGGTCTGACGTTTATCACCCCTAGACTAGATATGCGACATATCAGACGAAGAGACCGGACTATATGGTAGTGTTACTTATTGGATTCATAGGAGTATGAGCAGGCATGTTTATTGATCTTCTGATCGCTCAATACACGGATAGCCGTTACATGCAGCTAGCACTGCTGATGGCTTGTGGGTGACTGCCCGGATAGCCGTTACGTGTAGCTAGCACTGCTGATGGCTTGTGGGTGAGTGATATGATCATCACCTACTGTCGGCGTATCGACGAGTCTTTACAGTCCTACACAGAGGTTTCCTGGCCCAAGCGAAATGAAGTAGGAGCACATATATGATATGTGCGGGACCGAGATTGATACGCGTATGTGATACCGTATTCTAATCTCGCGATTTGTAATATCGGTCGGTTATATGTGATATAGCCGGGTTATCGAATCCAGTGTTGATTCGATAAGATGATGCAATTGATATTAGTCGGTTATATGTGATATAGCTGTTGGATATATGTATGCCCTAGAGGCCATTAAATGATAGTGTATGTACTGATGTGTGTGTGTGTGTGTGTATATATATATATATTCAGAGGACAGTCTTGCTCGACATGATAGTATGCTATCTGGTTTCTCTTTATCATATGTTCACTTGATCATGTTTTTACTCATTTGGTACATGTTGATAAAGCCCTAAGGATATCGGCTTGACTACTGGGATTATGATGTGGATCATACTAGTGGGACACCTATAGTTAATAAGCATATCCTTGAAATGTTCTTAGTCATAGGTATATCGAAACAGGGCATTGATATTCCAGTGTAGACTAGCGTATACCATTCTTGTTCCATATGATGGGCGATGGATGATCCCATATCCATCTGGTGTGCTGACACCAAAGATTGTATACGGGTGCTCAGTGAGACTGGGTACACTGAACGAACTCACCGAGAACTCCTATGTGGTATTATATCATACGTCGGATAGCAGTTCTCAGGTGACACTGGTACAGGTTAGTCTGTAGACCCGAGATCGCCATAGAGTCTTATGTGTCCTCCTACTGTATCTTGATCTCCACCCTACTATGGCTCTACCGAGTCATACAAACAGGTGGATTTTGGATACAGTCCCGAGGCATATGGAGGCAATGAGCAATAGGAGGGGTTTCGTTTCTCCCGGTATTGGGAGTTGATGTTGCGCTGTGCACGATTGGCTATAACAGGAAGTCCCTGGCCAGAGCTGCTGAGATATTACTGATAAGTGTTATCAGTAGTTTCTTGATCTGTTGTAGACCATATACCGGCATTACTTATTGAGTTATTAGGGTCGACGATTCCATCCCTAGACTCAATATGCAGCATATCTGACGAAGAGACCGGACTGTACGGTAAGTGTTGCCAGTTGGATTGACGGGAGTTTTGACAGGTTCGCTTGTTCTTCTTCTGATCACTTAATACCCAGGTAACCGTTACGTTTAGCTGACCGTTTGCGGCTTGTGGGTGTTTGATGTGATCATCACCTACTGCCGGCGTATTAACGAGTCTTAGAGTCCCACATAGGAGTTTCCTGGCTCAGGCGAAACGATGTGGTGTACATATGAGATATGTGCGGGAGCTCGATTAAATACGTGTATATGATGCCGTATTTTAATCGGGTGTTTTATATTGGTCGGGTCGTATGAGATATGACCGGTTTATTAAATCAAGTGTTGATTTAATATTGACTTTTATCTCATTTAAATAAACCTTTTCTTTATGATGGATGCATGCATGTATATGTATATGTTGATATGCATACACACATACATACATGCATTAGTATCATGGTTGATGATACATCAAAGATGGCAATGTAAGAAATACATGGAAAGTAAATATATTTGTATATATTAGAATGAGAAAAAGAAAATTGATTATTCATCATTGTTGACTTTTCTTTACTTGACCAAAATTAAACTATGGTTTGATTTCACTTGATCATGTTTTTACTCATTTGGTACATGTTGATAAAGAGAAACCAGATAGCATACTATCATGTCGAGCAAGACTGTCCTCTGAATACACACACATACACACACACACCTCAGTACATACACTATCATTTAATGGCCTCTAGGGCACACATATATCCAACAATCTCTCACTTGCACTAAGGCCAATTATTGGCGTATCTCACACCCAACATCTCAAAAAGTCGCTCATGCTGCGGCTGAGGGAGAGCCTTGGTGAATGGATCCGCAGTGTTGTCTTTTGTATCTACTCTCTTAATCTCGATCTCGTGGCGATCAACTATCTCCCAGATCAGATGATATTGCCTCAGGATGCGTCTGGACTTCTGATGGGACCTGGGCTCTTTGGCCAACGCCATAGCCCCATTATTGTCACAATACAAAGGTATTGGATTAATAATGGTTGGAACTACTCCTAGCTCCAAAATGAACTTCCTCATCCAGACGGCTTTCTTGGCAGCATCATTTGCAGCAATGTACTCAGCTTCCATCGTTGAGTCTGCAACGGTATCCTGTTTGGAACTCTTCCAACTTACCGTTCCTCCATTGAGGGTAAATGCAAGCCCTGAGATAGACTTGCTGTCATCTTTGTCACTCTGGAATCTTGAATCGGTAAAGGCCTCCATTTGGAGATCCCCGTTACCATACACCAAGAACAATTCTTTAGTCTTTCGCAAGTACTTAAGAATGTTCTTCACAGCAATCCAGTGATTCTCCCCTGGGTTTGATTGATATCTTCTTACTACACTAAGTGCATAAGCTACATCAGGACGTGTACACAACATCGCATACATTATCAATCCTACTGCCGAAGCATAGGGAATAATGCTCATGCGAGCTCTCTCTTTATTAGACTTTGGGCAATCGTCCTTGGAGAGAGTGACCCCGTGGCAAGCGGGTAAGGCACCCCGCTTGGAGTCTTCCATATTAAACCTCTTTAGGATGGTGTTGATGTACTTGGTTTGGGACAATCCCAATAACCGTTTGGATCTATCCCTATAGATCCGTATGCCCAATATGTACGTGGCATCACCCAGGTCCTTCATGGAGGACCTTTGTGATAAGAATGATTTGACCAACTGTAGCATAGGAATATCATTTCCTATCAGAAGTATGTCATTCACGTACAATATGAGGAATGCGACAGATTTCCCTACAGTCTTTTTATAAACACAAGGTTCATCTGGATTTTTGATAAAATCAAACTCTTTGATAACATCATCAAAACAGATGTTCCAACTCCGCGATGCCTGCTTTAATCCATAAATGCATTTAAGCAACTTACATGCTTTTCCGCTGCTCCCACTGTCAATGAAGCCCTCTGGCTGATCCATATAAACGCATTCATCTAAATCACCATTTAGAAATGCAGTTTTAACGTCCATCTGCCAGATTTCATAGTCGTAGTGAGCAGAAATAGCAAGTAGGATCTGAATGGATTTAAGCATGGCTACCGGAGAGAAAGTCTCGTCATAGTCCAAACCTGGTCTTTGACGAAAACCTTTCGCTACCAACCTTTCCTTATAGGTCTCTACCTGTCCATCTACACCGATCTTTCTTTTAAAGATCCATTTGCAGCTTACAGGTTTTATCCCGGAGGGTACATCCTCCAAAGTCCATACTTTGTTGGTGTACCTAGACTCCATTTCGGATCTCATGGCATCCAACCATTTCACAGAGTCACCATTCGTGATAGCTTGATGAAAACTGGCAGGATCATCATCATCCATGATGCAATCTTCTCTATCACCATCAATGAGAAAACCGTAGTATATCTCCGGTGGGCGAGAAGTCCTACCAGATCTACGGAGTGGCTGAGGTTCATTAGATTCTGTTACAACATCAGGTTCAGCCAAGTCGTCATTTGTAACTTGTGTTTCTAGAACCTCTTCTAGATCTACCACATTGCCATCAGCATCATTTGGAAAAATCTCATTTTCTAAAAATGTGGCATACTGAGAAACAAACACCTTTTGTTCCTCCTTGTGGTAGAAAAGATACCCAAACGAATGTTTTGGATATCTTACAAATATACATTTGACCGATCGTGTCTCTAGTTTTTCTGGATTCTGCTTTTTGACAAAAGCCGGACAACCCCAAATCTTAACTCATTTAAGAGATGGTCTCTTCCCATGCCATATCTCATATGGAGTGGTAGACACGGTCTTGGTTGGAACTTTGTTTAACAGAAAAGCTGCAGTTTCCAATGCATGCCCCCTAAAAGGAGAGGGGTAACTCAGAATTACTCATCATGGATCATACCATATCTAATAGGGTACGATTCTGTCACTCTGACATACCGTTGTGTTGTGGTGTGTAAGAGGGAGTGAGCTGAGAGAGAATCCCATTCTCTTTTATGAAGTCCAAGAACACAGTACTTAACAAATATAGACCGTGACAAAATCCCATCATGGATCGTACCATATTTTAGAATGAGAAAAATAACAAAGGAAAATCAAACCATAGTTTAATTTTGGTCAAGTAAAGAAAAGTCAACAATGATGAATAATCAATTTTCTTTTTCTCATTCTAATATATACAAATATATTTATTAACCATGGTTTGAGTTTAGATATTTATGCTTGATATTTATCTCTCTCTCTCTCATTATCTTTATCATTATCTTTTTCATCCAAAAGAAAAGATTTGCCATCTTCATCTTCCTCTCTCTAGCTCTCTCTTGAGTTTTATAAATTGAGTGAGGTTAAAAGAAAGAAAGGGTTTTTATATAAGAACACAACCATATCATCACATTACACTTCTTTAGCCCCTTGGTGTAGTTTGTTTGCTTCATCTTCTTTGTGATCTATTGGAGCAAGGAGCTTTGAGTAAAGGAACTCCGGGTGGATCGTCGTGGACGTGGAGGAGGTTCAAGCTAGCTCGTTCAAACCCTAGGAGGTCTACAAAGGTTGTAGTCTCTCCACTTAGTCATAAATTAACTTTAGTATGTGATACTATAAGTTTTACCCTATATTTCTAGTTCGATTCCTAGTTAAGTTTGCTTAGCACCTCTTAAAATCAAAGTTGTGGCATGTGTGATGCTTCCAAACCCTATATGAGGTGATAAGGAAACCCTACAATAGCCGGATTATTAAATCAAGTGTTAATTTAATAATTTAATATATAATTATATATTTGATATATTAACATACATTAACTAATATTAGCTCACTTAAGGATTTCTTTTTCTCACTTTTTACACTTAATATATATGTGATATATATTATCGTGTTTATCTTTGTATCATGCTTGATGATACATTGCACATGGGTATATCAGACTCACACCATGACATGGATAATTAAAGGTTATCAATTATTTAAGATAAATATAAAATTAGTGGAAAATTGTCATGGCTCAAGATGCTTTTAGAAGCATGTAGAACCATTGACTAAGTCCACCAATTTTGTTTTACTTAAGATATTTATTAACCTAACTATTATCTATAGCCATGGTTAAGTCTCTACATGGGTAATATGAGATATTATCTCACCCATGGTTGCCATTCTCATTGATTCCATTCTCCACTTGATCTTCTCCTTCATCAAAAGAAAGCTCTCTGGGTTTTCAAGAGGTGAAGAAATTTAGTGAGAAAAATAATTCTAAAGTGAGCAAAAATCCTACTTCATCAACCTACACTAGATTAGCCATGTAGTTTAGGTTGTTTGCTTCACTAATTCCCAATTAGTGAAGAGGTAGCTTGAGTTGAAGATTCCTTGACGTAGATCATCTTCGGTCTCGAAGACTTCAAGCAAGCTTGTTCCTTTCGCCCTGTGAACCCTTACTAGAGTCCGGGAGATCACTATTTGGAGCGAAATGACTACTACATGGAGCTGTTGAAGTGAAGGACCGATCTACAAAGGTTGTATTCCTCATTCACTTAGTGTAAAGTTGTTTACATGCATAACTTACTCTTAATCCTCTAGTTAGATCCTTGGTTTGGGTTACTTAGCACTCTAAGTTTTTTAAAATTGCATACTTGATGCCCTAGAAAACATAGTGAGGGTGCTAAGGAACCCTTCAGCCTTCCGTCATTTCCTATAAGTAATACTTAGTATTCGTGCCGTGTTTGTTGACTGTGTCAAGGCGTAGTGTTCAGTAGCTAAGTAATGCTTATTTATAGCATACGATACGATTGGTTAGGACAGTCGTGTAACCTTGTTGGCTGTGTTAAGGGTTATACGGATGGGTTTAATCCAATCAAGATAATGACGGGTTGAACTTGATTAGGACCTTTTGATTCGTTGACTGTGTGAAGATCACTAGGGTCCAAGGGGCAAAAATCACATCGGGAGTTTCAAATATACAGGAAACTTGCTAGTGTTGCATACCTTCTGGAGTGTGGTGACTAGAGTGGCTTCCATCTAGGTTATCACACGATAATAGTTGGATCCCGATCCCACTGATGAGTAAGTTACTCTTGAGAAATATTTTTCACTTCACAATTAGCTAATTTATTAGGTATCTAGAAAAGAGTTAACGGGGCTACGCCTTTGCAGAAACGAGGTTTATTCTAATTAGGACCGTGTGAGAGCATGGGAAACCTCCTTCGGAGTACTAACGCCCACCTGGCTGAACGGTTAGCGAACTTGTAAAGTGTTAATGATCCCGACTAGTTCTCCTTTTAGGGTTTGAAGGAGAATTCGGGAAAACAGTGGGAGCCATCCTATTTAGATAAAATAATAACCAATCTAAACTTGCAAGAGCGCACGCTGAGTGTTTTCTTTTCTCTCTCTCCAGGTAGTAACCATGTCATGTCTTAATCAAGATAATAAAATGTATGACTTGACCGACTAGGATTCTTATTCGGGGCTGGGAAATGTCAGTTTAGCTCTAACTTGTGATGAATGTCACGAGCTTGAGCAAGGTAAAGAGGATTGCATGAATTCATTGATAACACAAACGAAGAAGAAGCATGCTATTGCGTCTCCTTCAGGTGTTCTTGTTATTGAGAACCGTTTTTCGGTCAGTTCTACCTCCTGGGTACTAGATACCGGATCAGAATCTTATATCTGTACTTTATTGCAGGGACTGAGAAAAAGTAGGATGGTTGGACCTGATGATATGTCCCTCAGAGTAGGGAACAAAGCACAAGTTGATGTTGCTGGCGTCGGTGAATATCACCTAGTATTGCCAAGTGGCAATACTACGATTTTGAACAACTGCTATTATGTACCTTCCATAGTTTGTAACATTATATCAGTTTCTTTACTTGATAAAGATGGATATAATTTTGTTCTAGATAGAAATATCATGAACATTTACCTTAATCAGGTATTGGTTGCAGAAGGTATACTGTGTAATGGTATCTACGTTCTAAATTAAAACACAGTTTTCAATATACAAAACACACGCAAGAGGAAGAGTTCAGAAATGAACGAAGCCTACTTGTGGCATTGTAGACTTAGTCATATCAATGAGAAAAGGCTGTTGGGGTCAAAAATTACACCCCGGTTGACTAAGTCAAAGTCAAAATCAACCCCAAGTAAGCGGGCCCAAGCCTAGATTAAGTGGGCCCATGCCCAAGTCGAGCCCCGCGGTTGGCCTCCCCCATGCCAAAATGAAATCATGTAATAAATAATTTTGATGTAATTTTTTATGCATGAATAGGTATAAGCCAAATTTTTGTAAAGTCCATGGCTCATGTGCAAAATAAATGAGCACATGAGGTATGGGATGGACAAAATGCCATTTTGTAAAGCCCAAGAGGCTATATGTAAGTTTGTAAGCCTATAAAAGGCAACATGATAATGAAATAAAAAAAACAATAATTCATTCCCCTCAAATTCTAGGGTTTCTGTGCCTACTTCTCCTTCCTCAAGGTTCTAAACCTTCTTCCCCTTTTTGAATTAAATCAAGAGTTTAACTCTTCTTTTTTCAAAAGAAATAGTTTTTCACCATAAAACCCACAAAGGGGAGTTTGGATCTCCCATCAGATCTCTAAAGGGAAGATTTTGAATCCCACCCCCCTTTCCTTCAAGATCCAGCCAACGAAAAGGAGGAAGAAGGAGACCTATCTCCAAAAATCCCATTCCGGGAGGATCCGAGCCTCAAAAGAAGATCCAAAAATTTCTAGGAGTTTAACTCCATTCAAGATCTGATGGAGTTTAACTCCAATTCTATACATAATCCCTGTTAGGAGTTCAACTCCAAACCCTCCTTTGGAGTTTAACTCCTAACCCAGGGGCTAAGCCACTTTTCCTCCGGTGTTTCTAGCGGTCGCGTGCCGTGCACGTGACCCACGGGCGCCCAGCGGTCGCGTGCCTTACACGTGACCTGCGGGCACCTAGCGATCGCATGCCGCGCACGTGACCCACGGGCACCCAACGGTCGCATGCAGGGCACGTGACCTGCGGGCGCTAAGCGCCCACGTGCGCCTCACGCGACCCGCGGGCGCTCAGCGCTCAGCGATCGCGTGCAGCTCACGTGACCCACTGGCGCCCAACGGTCGCATGCTGCGCACGTGACCCGCTGGTGCCCAGCAGTCGCGTGCAGCGCACGTGACCCACACGCGCCAAGCGCCCACGCGATGCACACGTGACCCGCAAGGGACAAGCGTTCACGCACCAGGCATGTGACCCGCGGGCGCTCAACGTCCACGCGCCAGGCACGTGTCCCGTGGGTGCCCGACGCCCATGTGCCATGCATGCGTCTTTAAGACGCTCCTCACCCTTCATTTTCCATGCACTCCACACCAGAAACACGTCCCCTGTTAGAAATTTTTTTCTAGTGGGGCGCTGCCCCGTACCCCGCAAAGGGGCTGCTAGCCCCTTTGATCCCCAGCCCGCTATCCGGATAGCGGGACCCCGTAAAACTCTGCGGGGCCCCCGATATATCCAAAACCCTCTTTCAAAACACAACACATGCACACTGCACATTGAGTTCGCATGACCAGTTCGACTCGTCAATCGGAGGTTCCTTCGCTCCAAAGGCGAGGGGTAATTAACGGCAGCTTGGTCCGCGGCTGCCGGAGATTCGGATCCCCACGATCGATAAACCCTCGCTTACCCTAGACAGAGGGAATCTGTATTACGCCTAACAAGCACGCGCGTATTCTCATCTCAATGGGGTGACAAAAAACACCCTACAGATTCTGGCACGCCCGGCGAGACCTTTTCTCTCCTCCCATATTTCGGGTTAAACGTTTATGCGAACTTAATCAATATACATATCGATTGCTTGTACTGAAATCATGTTTCTATTTGCAGGTTAACAATTTCCAATTGCAATCTTTGGACGGAGCAAAAATGTCTCCAAGGACAAGCTCGGCTCTCGACATAGCTCGCATCTCCTACACGATGAAGACGGACGCCAGGACGGTCCTCCCGGCCAGTCTTGGGCGACAGTGGGAGGAGCCGCTGCTACCATTTGGCTTTATTTTGTTCATTCCAGCTAGCGCCATCCCAGCTCCTCAAGCTCCAGTAACAAATAGATCAGCCTTGAAAGGAAGAAGGCCAAATGTGGTGATCTCGAGGGCACCGCTGTCCAAATGCAAGTCGGTGTTTGAACGATTTTCCTTGGCCTCAGCCGGGGGCAAGTCCATCAACACCAATAGAGCAACAAGGCATCTTGTCCAAGCTCCAGCGGTTCCCCTGACAACTGCTCAATTTGGTATCTTCTCTAAGCTCCCCGTTAGTCAGCTCACAATGGTTTCCTGGATGACGGATGCCCGCCAAGCCCTCAAAATCGAGAAGCTAAGACAGAATAGGCTCAAATACAGAGCCAACAAAAAGGCTAGGACTCATGCTAGGCTGAACTTCATAAGGTTCCAAGAACAGGGTTACCTCGCCAAAGATAAAGAGATGGCTGGATATGTGGTCCACACTGTCTACATGGTGGACACGCGCAGCAAGAGCAAGGACGGGGCCACCACATCTCAGATCTAATCTGGTATGAATGTGGGTGCCACTTCCTAAGACCAGTATCCTATGGGAGGTAATGAAAACCCTTCCAGTGAGGCTGATAAGCATAGAGATCCCTCGTTTCATGAGGAGTTGGGATCGAAAAGCGAAGAGGATCCAATCTTTCGTCCCAAGAACGCAGAGCAGCAACTTCTCTAAGAGCTCCGAAAACAGCTCAGAAGTAAAGACAAGGAGATGGCAAAGCTCTACTCAAAGATTGACGACTTGAAAAATGTCGTATCACGGTTCACGGCCTAAGTTGCCTCTCATCCGCCCAATCAAGCGTAGAGCTCTGCTCATGAATCGGGATACGGTGTCCCGAGGCAGCTGATGCCTATTCCCTCAAATTCAAAGGTGGGCGAGCTGCATGAAAGTCGGCCGCATCCTATCTCGAGAAATGTCTTGGCTATCGATGACAGTAGCATGCTAACTTAAGATCAAATCATAGATTTGGTTGCCAATAAAGTCAAAACATTGGTAGCCGAAGCCGAAGCGCAAAAAGATATTAGCAGTAGCGGGAGACCGTATCCTGCTCAGTATGATCTGGTAGAGTTTCTTAGCGGCTATGTCATCCTCAAATTTAGAAGATTTGATGGGACGGGAAATGTGAATCAGCACGTCGCCCATTTTAAAGCCTCATGCAGGAATACTGGGGGAAATGATGCGCTTCTCCTCTGCCAGTTTGTTAATAGCCTGACCAATGTCGCTTTCGACTGGTACATACCGGATGACTCCGTTACTACTTTCGTCCAAATGGAATCTTTGTTTCGACAAAGGTTCATGCGTGTCAGCGATAAGATCACCATCGCCGACCTCGTAAGGACCAAGCTAAAGAACAACGAAATCAGAACAGATTTCATAACCCGATGGCGCAATCTATCCGTCAAATGTGAACTGCCGATAGAGCAGGACCAATCTGTCGGTCTTCTCGTTGGAAATATCAACAATTGGATGACCCTGTTTCTATGCACCGCGGGTCTCAAAATATTCTAAGAGTTGACCAGGAAAGTCCAGATGTTGGAGCGCTCAAAGCAGGAGTCCTCCTCTGATTTCCAAAATAACAATAGGTCGTAGAGAAACCGAAAGGACGATAATCGCAAAGGCGGAAATTCCGAAGAGGATGGGTCTTTTAACACTTCGGCTAACCGAAATAAGTGAGAGATGAGCGGGCCTAATGCCAACCAGCCTCGGAAGCCAGTGTTCGGAGAGGGAGGAGAATCTCCAATGAAAGAGAAGCCGGATAAGGTCTATTCTTTCAGAAAGGACAAAGTCCACAAGATATTCAAGGACGCCCTGAGAAACGGTCTACAATTGCCAGAATCAAAGAGACCGCAAGAAGCGAATATGACCAAGACCCTAAATATTGCCCCTATCACAGAGTGATAAGTCATGCCATTGAGGACTGCTTCGTCTTCAAAGATTGGGTTGAAAAGCAATACAAGAAAGGAGAGATAGAACCGTCTAAAGGCGTGTTAACAAATAATCAAGCCGCGACCGCCAATTTCATACAAATGGAGACCGAAGTCCTTCGGGAACCTGATTCTCTCAGATATTTGCTTTTCTCTAAACAGAGCGGACCACCACGTCGTTAAACTGGGAATAAACGACCACCATGTCGTTAAACTGGGAACAATTGACCTCTAAGTCGTTAAACCGGGGATGTAAAAAAATTGTGTAAATAAAAAAAAACAAAAAAAAAACAAAATCCGAAATGATGGGGAAACTCGCAATAAAAATCAGCGAGTAAAATAAAAATGAAAATAAACAGCCGAAATGATGGGGCAATCGCGACCTTCGCGATAAGAAAAGCTGAAATGATAGAGCAATCGCGATAAAAAAAGCTCCAAAGGCGAATGATGAGTTGCTCCTGGTACCATATTCCAGTGCAGTGATGCAGATGCCAACAAAAATCTAAATTCTCAAATGGCGAATGATGAGTCGCTCTTGGTACTATATTCCAGTGCAGCGATGCAGACGCCAACCAAAATCTAAATCCCCAAACGGCGAATGATGAGTCGCTCCTGGTACCATATTCCAGTGCAGCCATGCAGACGCCAAACAAAATTTCAAATCTCTGAATGTCCCAATGGCGAATGATGAGTCGCTCCTGGTAGCATATTCCAGTGCAGCGATGCAGACGCTAACAAAGTCCCAAAATTCTCTCAGCCTTACGGTTGGTCCCCGAACTGATTACCGTATACAATCCACGGGCTCAAATAATTCTCATCAAACCCATGCCCCACCGCAATCACCAGTCCAGCGGCCAGTCTTTGCCCTTGGAATTATGCTCCATTTGGGAAGACCCACTCATGTGTCCTTATGATACATGAGGAGAATAAACTTACGAGATCCTCTCGGCTCATAAGAAAACACCTTCGTGGAATCCTTACGACTCATGAAGGAAAAACACACTTGGGAGTCCCCACGACTCCTAAGGAGAAAGTACACCTACGAGATCCTTTCGACTCGTAGGAAGAAAATCCTTTTATGGGACCCTTACGGCTCATAAAATTGAAAAGTCTTAGGTGATAGGGACCTAAACCTGTCTTCTAAGCCATCGCTCCCCAACAGGGAAAGGCAAATGATGAATTGCTCCTGGCACCTGTGCTTCAGTGTTAGCAACGCTTGTTAGTTGTATATATGCCCTAGAGGCCATTGTTGTACATACGATGTATATTATGATGGATGCTTGGATATATATATATATATATATATAGAGGACTTTCTTGCTCGATATGATAGTATGCTATCTGGTTTCACTTTGTCTTAACATGTTGACTTGTATTGCCGTCGAGAGAGCAAGCGTTGGTAATTTTGCCATGCCACTTTTTACTTGAGGTTAGGCTCAGTTTGGGAGCTCCGATGAGTTATAACCACTCCGCACTGGTATGGGATGATCTCCGATAGTCTTTCGGGTTTTATTTGAGTTGCCGTCAAGACCCTAAAGCTAGGAATTTGGCCTTCGCTTCCTCTGTCGACACCGCGTCTTCTGTAATGAGATGAATGTTGAGGTGATCTCTAAGTTGTTTTGTGAACCATCGAGACTTGGAACTAGGGACTTTGCCATGGCTCTATTTTGTTTTGACCCTGGGGTCGTTTGTTAACGTTGCATCTGAATCCTGCAGGAGTGAGTAGAAATGTCGTTGTTAACACTGCGTCTACTGTAACGAGATGAGTGTCGAGATAGTCTCTAGGTTGTTTGTGAACCGTCGAGACTTGGAACTAGGGACTTTGCCATGGCTTCGTTTTGTTTTTGATCCTGGAGTCTTTGTTGACGTTGCGTCTGCATCCTGCTAGGGTGAGAAGGAACGTCGTTGTTGACATTGCATCTGCTGCAACGAGACGAGTATCGAGGTGGTCTCTAGGTGGTTTGTGAACCGTCGAGACTTGAAACTAGGGACTTTGCCATGGTTCCGCTTTGTTTTTTGATCCTAGGGTCTTTGTTGATGTCGCGTCTGCATCCTGCTGTAGTGATAAGGAACGCCGTTGTTGACACTATATCTGCTGAAACGAGACGAGGGTCGAGGTGGTCTCTAGGTTGTTTGTGAACCGTCGAGGCTTGGAACTAAGGACTTTTCCATGGCTCCGCTTTGTTTTTGATCCTGGAGTCTTTGTTGACGTTGTGTCTGCATCCTACTGGGGTGAGAAGGAACGCCGTTGTTGACATTGCGTCTGCTGCAACGAGACGAGTGTCGAGGTGGTCTCTAGGTTGTTTGTGAACCGTTGAGACTTGAAACTAAAGACTTTTCTATGGTTCCACTTTGTTTTTTGACCCTAGGGTCTTTGTTGACGTCGCGTCTGCATCCTGCTAGAGTGAGAAGGAATGCCGTTGTTGACACTATATCAGCTGTAACTAGACGAGTGTCGAAGTGGTCTCTAGGTTGTTTGTGAACCGTTGAGTCTTGGAACTAAAGACTTTGCCATGGCTCCGCTTTGTTTTTTTATCCTGGAGTCTTTGTTGACGTTGCGTCTGCATCCTGCTAGGGTGAGAAGGAACGTCGTTGTTGATATTGCATCTGCTGCAACGAGACGAGTGTCGAGGTGGTCTCTAGGTTGTTTGTGAACTGTCGAGACTTGGAACTAGGGCCTTTGCCATGGTTCCGCTTTGTTTTTTTTACCCTGGGGTCTTTGTTGACGTCGCGTCTGCATCCTGCTGGAGTGAGAAGGAATACCATTGTTGATACTATGTCTGCTGTAATGAGATGAGCGTCGAGGTGGTTTCTAGGTTTTTTGTGAACCGTTGAGACTTGGAATTAAGGACTTTGCCATGGCTCCGTTTTGCTTTGACCTTGGGGTCGTTGGTTGACGTCGCGTCTGCATCCTGCTGGAGTGAGAAGGAACACCGTTGTTGAAACTATGTCTGCTGTAACGAGACGAGTGTCGAGGTGGTCTCTAAGTTTTTTGTGAACCATCAAGACTTGGAACTAAGGACTTTGCCATGGCTCCACTTTGTTTCGACCCTGGGGTCGTTTGTTGACGTTGCATCTGCATCCTGCTGGAGTGAGAATAAACGGCGTTTTTGACACTGCGTCTGCTGTAACGAGACGAGTGTCGAGGTGGTCTCTAGGTTTTTTGTGAACCGTCGAGACTTGGCTCTCCCTTTGACAGAGCTAGGTGGGAAAATATGGTTCCCTTTTCATTTGTGCCCATGGATTGTATACAGGGGTCGGTGTACACTCACCTGCAGGGCAAAAGTTTCATCATTTTTTTTTCTTTCCGCGATGCTCTATTATTTCAGCTTTTTATATCGCAAAAGTCGTGATTGCCCATCATTTTGGCTTTTTATCACGGTGCCCAATCATTTCGGCTATTCTTTTCTTTTTACTCGCTGCTTTTTATTGCGAGTCGCCCAAACATATCGGTTGTTTTTATATGCATATATTTTGTTCGCTGAATTTTATTGCGAGTTGCTCCATCATTTCGGCTATTTTTATATGCATTTTTTGCTCGCTGATTTTTGTTGCGAGTATGGAACTTTTGATCTGATACCAATCTTGGCATCGGCACCGCTGCGACTGGAATATTGCCAGGATCGAATCATCATTTGTCATGAAAGGACTTAGAATTTGATACCAATTTAGGCATCAGCATCGCTACAACTGGGATATTGCCAGGAGCGAATTATCATTTGCCTTGTGGGTTTGAACAAAGGTGGCTTAGCAAACAGGGTTAAGGTCATGTCGACTAAGTCTTTTTGACTCTATAAGCCGTAAGGGTCTCATTAAGGTATTTCTCTCTACGAGTCGTGAGGATCTCATAAGTGTATTTTCTCCTTAGGAATCGTGAGGATCCCTAAGTGTATGTTCTCTTATAAGTCGTAAGGATCTCAAAAGAGTATTTTCTCCTGAAAGGTCGAGAGGACTTACAAGTGTCGTTCACCATATGAGAACATTTCTCGTCATTGGTGGGACTTGGTGGGGAAACGCTTTTTCGTGCCCGTGGATTGTATACAAGGGCCAGCATTGTACCGTCTGTAGAGCAACTTGGGGGATACGATGGCTTAAGAACATGTCCGGTGTTAGTTATATGTATGCCCTAGAGGCCATTACTATACATAAGATGTATATTGTAGTGGATCCTTGGACATATATATAGGGAGGACTTTCTTGCTCGACATGAAAGTATGCTATCTGGTTGCTCTTTACCATAACGTGTACACTGATTGTCTCTCTGCTACATGTTGGTAAAGCCCTTAGGATGTGTACTTGACTACCTGGACTATGATGCGGATCATACTAGTGGGGACATGGTAGTCCATAAGTACATCCTTCAAGGTCCCTAGTCGTGGGTGTATCGAGACGGGGCATCGATATACCAGAGTAGACTAACGTATACCTTCTCGACCCATACAGATGGGCGATGGATGATCCCATATCCATTGGTGTTTGACATCAGAGATGATATACGGGTGCTCAGTGGAGACTGGGTACACCGGACGGACTCGCCGAGAACTCCCAGATGGTATTATACCTTACGTCAGATGGCAGTTCTCTGGTGACACTGGTACAGGTTAGTCTGTAGACCCGAGATCGTCATAGAGTCTTGTGTGATTCCCACTGTGCTTTGATTTCCACCTTACCACGTCCAAGAGGGCGTAGAAAACGGTGGTTTTTGTAAGTGCACGGCGGCGCCCCGGCCGTCAATCCGACGGCCAAATGCGGAAGCGGTGATAAACTTTAATTTTTCTTGAACTGGCAAACCGCCGCGCACTAATACCTGGATCGAACCATTAATTAGTCCTAGCTATCAACAAGAAAGGGAATAGAGATATACCGACGATCCAAGTCCTCCGGTCTTCTCGTCATCATCCCGATCTCCTGCGGAATGTCCCGTCTCCTCTCCTCGTCGCCGGAATTGCACCACATCGCCTACTTCTTTTACGGGCTCCCACCTCAATGCCGAGACAACTCGGGCACGAAGCCGGCTACTCGACGTGCCCAAGGTTCGCTGTAGAATGTTGTGTAGAACTTGTGTCTCTTTTTGGGGTTGTAGGAATTGCCTTTTTGGTGGAGGGATGATACAAGCTTTTGGAGGTTGTTCTTGTGGGATTTTTACCAAAGCAAAAGCACCAAAAACCCCACATAGGAAATTTGGACAGCCCCCACAAGGAGTGGCCGGCCATGGACATGGTGAGAGGAGAGAATGAGAGTTAGTTCTCTAAAAGAGAGAGTGCCAACCTTATTCAAGAGAGAGAGAGAGAGGAATGGCTATCATATGAAAAGAAATGATAGCAAGGAAAGTCCAACACTCCAACACCAATGATCATCCATCATCAACAACAATCATCACAACCAAATCTATACTCCACCAACTAATCAACAAAAACCATGATGACTCAAAAGTCAAGCCATGATGAGAAGAAGATGAAGTCAAATGGTGGAGGAATTATCATGATATGATAATAAGCAAAGACCCCCTCCACAAATACTTATTTGCAACAATGCAAATAAGCCCTCCTCCACCAAACTTCGGCCAATGAACGATACAAAGGAAATTGGCCGAAACGGAAAGCAAACAGGCAACTCCAGAAAACTGGTCCCGTAATAAATTACAGGAAAACCCCGATACTGTGCATACACACCCGCATCTGTATTTCGACCGAAATACAAATGCAATGAGACAAAATCTACACTGTACTATACAAGGATCCGGCTTAAATCAAAGCCGGCCAGTAATGTCCGATCGATCCTGATCCGTGCAATACCGCACGCATATGATCGAACCCTGCCATATAACCATACGGCCTATAGTACAGACTGTCCGATCCTGATCCGTGCAATACCGCACGTATCTGATCGGACCCTGCCATATCTCCATACGGCCTCTACAACCTTTCGCCCGAAAGCTGAGTAACTGAATGTGGGGGACTCTAAAGACTCGTCAACACCTTGGTTGTGGATTTAACCACTAGCACGTTAGAGGTATAAGCCAATACATAACGGGCTACCAGGTATTGATCAAAAGGGACGTCTGTGAGCGAACTCAGCCTGACTCCCTACTGAGCCTGTCAGTGACAATATCCGTACAGTCCGGTCCGTTCGTCTATGAGCATCGCATGGCGGGCCTAGGGGGTTGGTAAATGTCAGACCCCCAAAAGCGGTACAAGTCGTGTCGGAGTGTAGCCCAGAACACCCTGAGATACTACTGGAATACCTACCAGTAAATCTCCTTGCCTCGGCCGAGGGCTTTGTGTAATGGCTCTCCTAGACACAGCGTGACCTCACCCCCAATACCGGGAGAGACGAACCCCTGAAGATACGCTCACTGCCTTTATGTGGCTCGGGACTGTACCCAACTAAAACCTGTTTGCACGACTCCTTTGAGCCGTGGTAGGGTAGTAATCAAAGTACAGTGGGAACTCACACGAGACAAATGACGATCCCCAGGTCGATGAACTAACCTGCACACATGTCACCAGGGAACTGCCATCTGACGTCAGGTATATGACCAACTAGCATGTTCCCGGCGAGTCCTGTCCGGTGTACTCATAACCCAATGAGCACCTGTATACATCTTAGGTGATCCAACTGACACCAGTGGCTTGTGAGACCGGCCACCGCCCCTCGTCGGGGTCTCGACTGTATACACTAGTCTACTATGGAGAATCGATGCCCTGTCTCGAAACTCTCACGACTAGGGACCTTTTAAGGATATGCTTATAGACCCCAGCTCCCACTTATATGATCGCCCTCATACTGCTGGTGGTCAAGCAAGAATCCTAGGGGCTCTATCAACGTGTAATAGCGACGTGTCAGGTCACTTAAAACAGTACATGATGATAAAGGTAAACCAGATAGCATACTATCATCTCGAGTAAGACTGTCCTACCGGGATAGGTCCTCTATCAATCATTACAATCACGTACCTGTGACCTAATAATTGACTCTGAGGGCACTATCTCCAACAATCTCCCACTTGCACTCAAGGCTAATTATTGCGATGTCGCATACTCACAGCCCGTGTGATACCGAACACCCAACTCCTCTACTAGTCAGTCTCACAAAGCTCGTTTGCGAAACTATTGCGTTCGAGGAATAGCCTCAGTGAGTGGATCCGCTTAGTTGTTTCTTTCTATGTCTCTCTATATCTCAAGTTCGCGGAGAAAGCCATCTCCCGAAATGAGCAATACCTGTCTTAGAATATGTCTGGATATCTGATGGGACATAGCTCATAAATGAACTCCAAATCCAAACTTCTTAGACTGTATCGTCAACTGAACTTAATCAGTATCCTGCGCGCCATGCCTCCCTCAGTATTGCCTTGGACCACCTGTCCAAAATACTGCCCCTCATCAGAAGGAAAACTATAACTCTGACAACCTCCTTGTCGTCCACGTCACCTTGGAAGCCTGGAATGATAACTGTTTCCCGAATGAGGCTGTCGTTATCATATCCCTAGAACATCCACTTATGTTCTAAAACTGCTTCCGACTGTTTCTCCAGGATTGGATTAATGTCAACTTATTGCATCTAGTGCAAGAACAACATCTGGTGTGGTACTTGATATCTCATGATTGACTCAATTGCCTGAGCAAGTGATCTGCCAATCATGCACATCCCTCTCCCCTTTAGTCTGTAAGACACCTTTAGAGAGGGTGACTCCATTACCTGCAGGTACACTACCGTGCCAGGAGTCGTCCATCCTAAATACTCTTAGAATGCTGTCAAGTACCCTGATTGGGAAACCACCCAAATCTAGATCTAAAACCATAGATCTAGTAACCAGTATGTCTGATATAAAATCCATTTCCTTTGTGGAGAAACCACTGTGTGACGACCAAAGTATAACCGATTGTAGTATAGGAGTTTCTTTTCCTACTCTGTGTAAGTCATCCAAATACTAGGATATCACACCCTACTACCTTCTCAACAGATCCATCCCCTATTCTGATGAAGTTAAACCCATGACTGTCATGTCAGAAATAGATGATCTATCTCCGCTACATCTGCTTTAGTCTATAAATAGACATAAGCTACCTGTCCACCAATGCTTCCGCTGCTCCCACTGACTACGACAACCCTCTGGCAGAGTCATATAGACGTACACTTCTAAAACTAGTTTAGAACGACGCTATACTCATCCTCCTGCCGGGTCTCGCAGCCTGGAACAACAGCAATGGTAGTTGTGGGTAAACAAGAACTTCTCTGTCACCGTCCTTGAGGCTACCGTAGTACCTCTCGGGTGCCTGAAGTTACCCACCTTATCTGCGGAGTGGCCAATGGAATGTCAAACCAGATTGAATCTTTAGGTTCCTTATCAAATCTTCAGTAATCGTTTGTGGTTCTGGAATCACTTCCAGTTCTACCATACTCCCACTACTGTTTTCTGAAAAAAAAATCCATTTTTAATAAAACTGTGGCGAGTCTAGAACAATATCGCTATTGTTCATCCAGATGGTAGAAAGTCAACCCTCGTCATAGCCTGGGTCAACCCACGAACAGCCATTACAGAAACGTGCCTTGAGTTGTCCAGTGTCTGGTTTTAATCATAAACCGGACAACTCCCCGTATCTTAACATCGTTAAGATATGAACTGTTCTATATCCCATATAGGACCAGAGGCACTGATTTAATTGAACCAGATTCAAATCATGCAACTGTCTCCAGTGCATGTCAACTGAATGGAAGGAGGCCGATCAGCGTTACTCAACTTAGGAATGCTTCCAATTATGAGTAACCTGAAAAAGAAGCAAGTTCTCTTAGTCATTACTATCAACTTAATACCATACACAAGTATCTACATCTTCGATCTCTTTAAAGAATCCCGATACTTGCTACACCTGGTTCTCTACTCTATTCAAATACCTATAACTTCTCAAAATTCGGACCCTGTGTTTCCTACGAAACACCTGTCTAAAAACTAGAGAAGTCATAAGTAAACCGAATATAGTACGAGGACCAACCCCTCTGTCCTGATGGACCCTGGACAACATACAATACTCTGTATAAGTCCCTTGAGTCTGATAACTCATTTACTGTGTGTCGTAGGTTGAAAACTGTACTTATGGTTAAGAAGAATTACACCGCTGTTTAATGCTCCTTACCTAACCATCCACTGATATAGGTAAATGTCGTAGACATAATTTCAGAAAGGTATATCTCACTCTATAAAAATAGACGTACAGATATATCAATTTGAAATTGGTGCATAACAGCGGATATTCAAAACCAAATATTTGCCGACCGGCAAACAGCCCAGGTGATTTCCTCAAATATCACCGATTACAACGAATCCCGATATAATGAGGATGATCACTTAATTCCCAATAACTTACTCCCACTCATCATCTGTAAAACCATACAGATGTGAGAATCATACCTGGTAAATACATACCCTGGAGCAAGTGCCTAATCGGGAAATCAGTTTTCCTTTAACAGTACACAGCGAAACTGAAACATTGAAATGTTTCGATGGGGTATCCTGGTATTCCTAGTAATGCCTCTTCCAAATTCACGACTGTAACCGTATAATCCTTTGCCACCTCTCCAAATCCCTTCATATGTCTTTAGTCTTTACCTTCTGCACACCCCTTTAGGCCAAATGGTTTTCTTCCTTCCCTACCGTTCGGCACCAGCCTATGGTTTGGAAGAAGACTATCCAATAAGCATAATGGGTGTACTGTCCCAATCCTAGGAACACTCGCAATGAGAGAGGGTGAAGATAAAAGACAACCGAATAAACCTTATTCCTATTCCTCCTGGACCAGAATCCATCCCCGAACTGGAACAAGTTCCTTTCGAGTTCGTATATAACCATATGATGGAGTATCCAATAAACTGTGGATCTTCGTAGTGATACGGAGTGTCCTGGAGAAATACAAAGGTGATTTTAGGATTGGCGAAGGAATACTTGGTTTGGTCGTGAATATCTGTTGCAATTTACTTTGCCCTCTTACTAATCCCTTGCTTTGTCTGAACTTAACACCTTCTGTACACCATCGTTAGGCTAATTGGTTTTCTTCATTCCCTACCGGTCGGCACCAGCCTAAGGTTTGGAAGAAGACTATCCAATTTGCGTAATAGGTGTACTATCCCCTAAACCAAGGAGTACTCACAACTTGAGAGAAGGTAAAAGGAAAAGACAACTGAATAATCCTAGCCGTTTTCTCCAGAACCTGAAACCATCCTCGAATAAATTCCTTCGAGTTCGTATCTAACCATACGATGGTTTTGTCCAATGGAAGTGGACGTTCGTAGTAATACGGGGTGTCCTGGAGAAAAGGGTAAAAGTAGGAGTGGCAATGAGGTTTGCAACTCTGACAATCCAAAAGCCGGTGTTAAGAAGGTTCGGTCAATTTTGTCACTGAGTCATAGTTTTAGGGTCGGGTCAATGGTCGCTGCCAAAGAGAGAGAGAAAAGAAACACTCAGCGTGCACTCTAACCTAGATCAGAATGGTTACCAATTTATCTAATCTGGAAACCTCCCACTGTACCTCAAATTCTCCTCCAAACCTGAAAGAAGAATTAGTCGGGGTCACCCGAGGAGTAAACTAACTCATCAGTGGGAATCGGGATCCAACTATCATCGCATGATAACGTGACGGAATCCGCTCACGGTGTCACACTCCAGAAGGTATGCGCATATCTGGCAAGTTTCAGTTCTTTTGAAACTCCCGATGTGATTTCTGCCCCATGCTCTTATGACCTTGACTAAGGCCAACAAATCATAAGTCACATGTCAAGTTCTACCCGTCATTATCCAGGTTGATTTGAACCCACCCGTACAAGCCCTTGACTAGGGCCAACAAGGCTATACGACTGTCCCAAACCAACGCATCTATCTATGCAGCATATGAACACCCAACAGCTACCAAACACTGTGCCTTGACTATGGCCAACAAACACAGCTTGAATACTATTGACTACCCATATGAAACGACGGAGGGCTACGAATGGTTTCTGGCGAAAACCTTTAACGTAATGAACTTGATATCGTTGAAGGAACTGATAGCTTTTTTAAAAGTATAGTGACGAAAACCGTTGCTAAAGAGGTCACTCCCGGTGAAGGGATCTCGGCTCTTTCCCCGTAGAATGGGGTGCAGGATATTCCAAATGAATACCACGGTGCAAAGCAAAAGTAATCGGCTATAGTGAAGTTAATGCCCTGACGCAAACTTTTTGTCCAAGGGGTCACTCCCGGTGAAGGGATCTCGGCCCTTGCCTCGTCGACTGAGGAGCAGGATATTCCAACTGAATACCACGATGCAAAACAAAAGTGAACGTCCTTGCAATAACAGCTTTTTGAAAAAGTGTTCCAATAACATCAGATTAGGTTTGTTTTTAACTTGCATTGATCCGAATCAATGCAGTCCCATCAATTGATCACACCACAAAGAACGAAAATATACTGATGTACGTATATGCCATCCGCATTCGCCACTGGGTCCCGTCATTACCCGTTAGGTTAGCTAACTAACGACAGAGCGGGGACTGGACTAGCGCGGATGCAAAACATATACAACATCTACTAATATATATACCAATATATTATATTCGCTCAAGGCGTGAATAAAATGCAACATCACAGAGAATGAACAGCATCACAGAAACAATACAGATATCTGGGATCCCCGGGTTTCACAGAGCCGCTGAAACCCGACGTTCCCCTGGTCGTGTGGATAGCCTGTGCAATGAAATCCTAGACCCCTACGGGCGCGGCAAGTCACCCGCCAAAACCTGAAGCGAGGCAGCCCCCTTCAGCACCGTGAATGGACCACCCAGCACTTCACGGAATCCGGTAACTTGGGCACCCCTCCTGGGTCAACCTGTACCCCCTACGAGTGCGGCGAATAGCCCGCCAATCCTAGAGTGAAGCCCCCTCCGTCTCAATGCCATGAGATGCGGGCCTGTTGCCCTCTAGAACCCGGCTATCCGTGCACCCCTCCGCGGGGTAATCCTAGTACAGAAAGTAAAATATACATACACCGGGTACATCGACCGCAACCAGGTCGTGCCCCAAAATAATAATACAAACAGGCAGTGACGGCAGTCCACATGTCGGACGCTCGCCCCGCAATATCAAATGTACATAATACAACCACAACTGTACTAGCATTGCATCCAGGCTATCCCCCACGACCGATCCGCAACATCACAGCAAAAACAAAACATCAACGTGAAAGTCACGTTCGCAAATCCGTCTAACCGGGCTATAGCAGTTAGACCGGATTTACCGATCAAGTGACATTCACGGTCGCAGATATAATGTAAATACTGTGAAATAATGTGTTTAAAATATCCGATCAATCAAATTTTAACAAGTGGGCCCCCAAGCAATACTGTAGCAGTTAAAGAAATTCTGGGCCCAATGTTAATATTCCAAAACCCCAATTTTAAGCCCACAAAGACACTGTAGAAATTTGGTGCAGTGATCTCCACAGTGTGCGGCGGAACAGCGGCGGGAAGGGGGTTTTCGCGGCGGTTCCGCGCTCCCATAGTGGAGTCACTTCATCGAATTTTTACAGTGCTCTTATATTTTCCAGTACATCAATATTTTACAACCTGAAAAATTTTTCGAGACCAAAAATTTTCAACAGAAAACTGTCGATAGGAAAAACACGGTTTTGGAACTTTTTGATCGATCGGAAATGCAAACACATTAAACCAAGCTAGACTAAGTTAATGGCGTGGCTCTGATACCACTGTAAGTGCACGGCGGCGCCCCGGCCGTCAATCCGACGGCCAAATGCGGAAGCGGTGATAAACTTTAATTTTTCTTGAACTGGCAAACCGCCGCGCACTAATACCCGGATCGAACCATTAATTAGTCCTAGCTATCAACAAGAAAGGGAATAGAGATATACCGACGATCCAAGTCCTCCGGTCTTCTCGTCATCGTCCCGATCTCCTGCGGAATGTCCCGTCTCCTCTCCTCGTCGCCGGAATTGCACCACATCGCCTACTTCTTTTACGGGCTCCCACCTCAATGCCGAGGCAACTCGGGCACGAAGCCGGCTACTCGACGTGCCCAAGGTTCGCTGTAGAATGTTGTGTAGAACTTGTGTCTCTTTTTGGGGTTGTAGGAATTGCCTTTTTGGTGGAGGGATGATACAAGCTTTTGGAGGTTGTTCTTGTGGGATTTTTACCAAAGCAAAAGCACCAAAAACCCCACATAGGAAATTTGGACAGCCCCCACAAGGAGTGGCCGGCCATGGACATGGTGAGAGGAGAGAATGAGAGTTAGTTCTCTAAAAGAGAGAGTGCCAACCTTATTCAAGAGAGAGAGAGAGGAATGGTTATCATATGAAAAGAAATGATAGCAAGGAAAGTCCAACACTCCAACACCAATGATCATCCATCATCAACAACAATCATCACAACCAAATCTATACTCCACCAACTAATCAACAAAAACCATGATGACTCAAAAGTCAAGCCATGATGAGAAGAAGATGAAGTCAAATGGTGGAGGAATTATCATGATATGATAATAAGCAAAGACCCCCTCCACAAATACTTATTTGCAACAATGCAAATAAGCCCTCCTCCACCAAACTTCGGCCAATGAACGATACAAAGGAAATTGGTCGAAACGGAAAGCAAACAGGCAACTCCAGAAAACTGGTCCCGTAATAAATTACAGGAAAACCCCGATACTGTGCATACACACCCGCATCTGTATTTCGACCGAAATACAAATGCAATGAGACAAAATCTACACTGTACTATACAAGGATCCGGCTTAAACCAAAGCCGGCCAGTAATGTCCGATCGATCCTGATCCGTGCAATACCGCACGCATCTGATCGAACCCTGCCATATAACCATACGGCCTATAGTACAGACTGTCCGATCCTGATCCGTGCAATACCGCACGTATCTGATCGGACCCTGCCATATCTCCATACGGCCTCTACAACCTTTCGCCCGAAAGCTGAGTAACTGAATGTGGGGGACTCTAAAGACTCGTCAACACCTTGGTTGTGGATTTAACCACTAGCACGTTAGAGGTATAAGCCAATACATAACGGGCTACCAGGTATTGATCAAAAGGGACGTCTGTGAGCGAACTCAGCCTGACTCCCTACTGAGCCTGTCAGTGACAATATCCGTACAGTCCGGTCCGTTCGTCTATGAGCATCGCATGGCGGGCCTAGGGGGTTGGTAAAAGTCAGACCCCCAAAAGCGGTACAAGTCGTGTCGGAGTGTAGCCCAGAACACCCTGAGATACTACTGGAATACCTACCAGTAAATCTCCTTGCCTCGGCCGAGGGCTTTGTGTAATGGCTCTCCTAGACACAGCGCGACCTCACCCCCAATACCGGGAGAGACGAACCCCTGAAGATACGCTCACTGCCTCCATGTGGCTCGGGACTGTACCCAACTAAAACCTGTTTGCACGACTCCTTTGAGCCGTGGTAGGGTAGTAATCAAAGTACAGTGGGAACTCACACGAGACAAATGACGATCCCCAGGTCGATGAACTAACCTGCACACATGTCACCAGGGAACTGCCATCTGACGTCAGGTATATGACCAACTAGCATGTTCCCGGCGAGTCCTGTCCGGTGTACTCATAACCCAATGAGCACCTGTATACATCTTAGGTGATCCAACTGACACCAGTGGCTTGTGAGACCGGCCACCGCCCCTCGTCGGGGTCTCGACTGTATACACTAGTCTACTATGGAGAATCGATGCCCTGTCTCGAAACTCTCACGACTAGGGACCTTTTAAGGATATGCTTATAGACCCCAGCTCCCACTTATATGATCGCCCTCATACTGCTGGTGGTCAAGCAAGAATCCTAGGGGCTCTATCAACGTGTAATAGCGACGTGTCAGGTCACTTAAAACAGTACATGATGATAAAGGTAAACCAGATAGCATACTATCATCTCGAGTAAGACTGTCCTACCGGGATAGGTCCTCTATCAATCATTACAATCACGTACCTGTGACCTAATAATTGACTCTGAGGGCACTATCTCCAACAGTTTTTGGGTACAGTCCCGAATCACATAGAGGCAATGAGCGATTGGAGGGGATTCGTCTCTCCCGGTATAGGGAGTTGATGTTGCGCTGTGTTCGATTAGCTATAACCGGAAATCCCTGGCCAGAGTTGCTGAGATTTACTGGTAAGTGTTACCAGTAGTTTCTCGAACTGTTATAGACCTCATATCGACACGACTTATCGAGCTACTGGGGTCTGACGTTTACCACCCCTAGGCGAGATATGCGACATATCAGACGACGAGACCGGACTGTACGGTAAGTGTTACTGGTTGGATTCACAGGAGTGTGAGCGGGCTTGCTCGTTGATCTTCTGATCGCTCAATACCCGGGTGGCCGTTACGTTTAGCAGACCGCTTGCGGCTTGTGGGTGTTTGATATGATCATCACCTGCTGCCGGCGTATTGACGAGTCTTTAGAGTCCTACACAGAGGTTTCCTGACTCAAGCGAAACGAAATAGGAGCGCATATGAGATATGTGCGGGACCGAGAATAATGCGTGTATGTGATACCGTATTCTATTCTCGCGATGAATGTATCGATTGGTTGTATGCGATATAACCTAGTTATCGAATCGAGGATTGATTCGATAAGTCGATACATTGGATATTAGTCGGTCATATGCGATATGACCGGATCGTTAAATCAAGTGTTGATTTAATGATTTAATGTATAATTATATATATTTGATATATTACTTTGCATTAACTAGTATTGGTTCACTTAAGATGGATTTTCTCACTTGATGTGCACATTGTATATATGATATATTTTTGTGCACTTGATTGTGTCATGTTTGATGATACATGCAAACTTGGGTGTGTTTGCTTTTAAACTATGATTTAGGTTAATGGTTAGGGTTTTAAATGTTTTATTTATTTTCTTTATGCATTTATTTTTAAGGGCAAGAAAGAAAATGGTTGCTTCTTTTGTTTTTTGTTGAAGCTTCATGAAGCTTTGAAAGCTTGACCATTTTGTTTCTTTCCTTAACCCTAACCATTTACTTAAACCCTAGTTAATTCTCTACACTTGTTAAACTCACCCATGGTTACTTATATGATAAGAATCACTTGATTTATTTTAAGAGATAATTCATTTTCTTTCTTCTTCATCTTCTTGTTCAAGTGAAGAAACCATTCTTGAAAAATATCAAGTGATGATTTCAAGTGAGAAATCCAAATCCAAAGTGAACCCACTTCCTATTTCTTCATCCTCTACCACTTTCCATGTAGTATAGGGTGTTTTCTTAACAAGTTTCATGACTTGGTGAAGTTGGAGCTTGATCTTGAGTTGCCTCGACGTAGATCATCTTTGGCATCGAAGTCGACGACCTAGCCCGATCATTTCTTCGACGAAATGATCCCTAGAGTCCGGGATCCGATGATTGCAGCGGAGGGACATCATCACGGAGCTAAGGAAGTGGAGGACCGGATCTACAAAGGTTGTAGTCTCTTTCACTTAGCAGTAAAGTTGTTTACTAGCTTGTAGTTTCGCCTATTCTCTAGTTAACGATCGCATTAGGGTTTCTCGGCACATGGAAAATTTTGAAATTGGCATGGTCGATGCCTTGTGAGACCTCATTAGCCTGCCTAGGAACCCTACAGTGGTATCAGAGCTACTAGGCATTGGATGTCGACCTATAGGGGGTTCTCACTGTGTGACAGTGTGGCGAAGCATAGGCTCTTACCCCCAGGTTGTCCCGAGACCGGAAGGTGTTCCGGCAGGTTGTAGTCCTTGCGAGGGGGCATGCGTAAAAAGTAGTGGCTGAGGGACCCATTGGTGCCACGGCGACCCCATTGGATGGGGTGGCTGCCTGACCAACAGTGGTATCAGAGCCTAGCTAGAGCCTTAGGCGAAGTGTAGACGATGTTAGAAACCCGATCGAATCCGAAACCCTAATCCAAAACCCTTCTCTGTACATTTTTTCAAAATTGGGATTTTTGTGTATTAAAAATATGCAGAAAAATCAGCAGGGAATTTTAAGAAATACTGTACAGCATGTGCGCCTGAATCCACTAAAGCGCCGCGGAAGCGCGGCACGAGCATGGCTCGTGCGGCGGTTCCGCGGCCATATAGTCACATCAGCTTTTGGAAATTGCACAGTAATTCCTATCTTTTAGTGCTGTATTTTCTGGGAATTTTTAACTTCTACTCAAGAGTTGAGTTTTCAGGGTTGTATTGGGAGTTCGTAAATTCGATCGGATTGTCTAATTTTGTCTATGTGTTTTTCCGGATAATTTTAGAATATGTTAAAAAGTTCGACAGGATATAAACACCCACTTTTTCCCCTGCTGGGAAATTTCCAATTGTTGGATCTTTCCGTAGTTTAATGACGTTCTAAGTAGTGCAAGTAACGCGATGGTCCCTCTAGAAGACAACAAACCTTAACTCGATTATGTGACCGTCTTGAACTGCCCTTTGAACCTTAGGGTTTGGGGCAGTACGGCGTGCCACATGTGAGGCGTTGGCTTGACCCTTCTACGGCTGGACCGTTGGTACTGAGGCATGAAGTGAATGTTTTTAAACTTATTTCATGTGTTGAGCTGTTTCGGGAAAACTTGGGTGTTCGATTGTTCGATCGGAATGTTTAACATTTTCTATCTTATCTGGAATGTGATACAATAATTGGAATCCACAAGCAGTTATGAGATAACCGATTTGGATGTTATAAATCAAGCACTTTAGTCTCACTTGATCGGTTGCCACGGAATTTTGATGTGATCAAAAGTCCGTCGCAATCACGTAGCGTACGCGGATACTCGCCGGGTAAACTTAATAGACAGCCTCACCCCATAGCCCTGACCAAGTGACTGTAGGAGAACTCCGTCGTCGAAAGCATCCGTTCGGGTGCTCGCGGCAGCGGTGTTCCGCCTTGGTGCACTTCGTCGACGGCGTCGGGGGTGCGGCCGCCTACTAAAGTTTACGACGAGCATTCGATCAGGATGTCGGGAGTCTTGTTGAATTGCCCGACTTGATATTGAAAAGAGTTTTCGATAATGAGACTAAAATGTGGGGTTTATAATTGTTAGGCATGCGATGTCTAAGTATTTCATTTGATTAGGCATGCGATGTCTAAAGAGGTTGCGGATTCTAACTGTTGTAGTTTTACACTTTCTTTTCTGCGACCGTAAGTGTAATATGTGATATCGCCGGTTTCGTTGCTATATGTCAACGACAATTGGGATGCGCATATTTACTTACGTTGATGACATGTGATGTTATGTGTTGCTGGATATGTTATACTGGATCGTCGTGTTTGAATAGCCGGGTTTTTTTTATGTGAGATGAGTGTTTTTCATTTTCATTCATATAAAAACTTGTATGTAATATTCTTTTATTGGGGCACTTCTAGGTTGCGGAAGATGCCACCTTTTGTATATTATTTACCTTTTCCGCACTAGGATAGACCCAAGGAGGAGAGCACAAGTAACCGGGTTCTGGAGTCCAGTGGGAGACCAACTCGAGGAGTCGAGTCCGGGTCTCCTAATTCCAGAATTGGTAGGGTTGCTTGCCGCTCTCGTAGGGGTCTAGGGGCATGGGTTTAGATATTCATCGCGACCGTGGAATCCGTGTTTTATACTGGCTCGTATTAAAAACACGGACGTCCTAGTATATCCAATATTTCATATGATATTTTCTGCTGCGTTATCTGTGATGTGATCATGTGATATGTTCTATGATAGATACGATATATAGTATATATGATATATTATATAGACGTTACTTATGTTTTACACCCGCGCTAGCCCTGCCCCGCTCTGCCGTTAGTTACCTAACCTAACGGTGCACGAGGGGATATCGAGGCGAATGCGGATGGCATAAGTGTACGTCGTATTTATCTGTGATGTTTAGGTACTTAAATGATGGGACTTCATTAATATGATTAATGAAAGTAAAAGAAACCTAAAGATGTTGTAGAATCGAATTTTAAAAATAAAACAGGTAGCTACAGTTCTTGCTTTGCACAGCGGTATATATGATATATCCTGCACCTTATTCGATGAGAAAAGGGCCGACGATCCCTTCACCGGGAGTGACCCCTTTAGCAATAACTGGCAGATGCTACACCCCTCGGTTTGTCTTTTGATTGCTTCTATAGTTTCTGCTTTGCACAGTGATATATATGATATATCCCACACCTCATTCGACGAGGAAAGGGCCGACGATCCCTTCACCAGGAGTGACCCCTTTAGCAAAACTAGAAAAGCCTAAAAAACACTCCATTTTAAAATCATTTGATTTCACAACGATATCAAGTTCATTACGCAATAGGTTTTTAGAAAAACCTGTCGTAGCCCTCTGTCATTTCAGATAAGTAGTAGTTAGTATTCGTGCTACGTTTGTTGGCCTGCGTCAAGGCATAGTGTGCGGTAGCTAACTAGTATTTATCTGCTTATGCATATGATGCAGATTGGATTAGGGTAGTCATGCGACTTTGTTGGCTTGAGTCAAGGGTCGTGCGGATGGGTTTAATTCAATCAAGAAATGACGGGTTGAACTTGACTAGCACACTATGGTTTGTTGGCCTGCGTCAAGGTCATAGGACGCTAGGGGCAAAATTATTGGGAATTTCAAGTGTTGAAATTTGCAATGAGATTGCATACCTTCTATGAGATAGTTGGATCCCGATACCCGCTGCGAGTAATTGTTACTCCTGGGAGAGTTTTACACATTACAATTAGCCGATCAAGTAGGTGTCTAGAAAGGTGTCAACGGGGTTACGCCTCTGGGAAAACGAGGTTTACTGTAATTAGGTTCGTGCGAAAGCACGTGGGACCTCCCTCAAAGTACCGACACTGGCCCGACTGAAAGATTGACGAACTTGTAGCGTGTAATTAATCCCGGCTAGTCTTTCCTTTTAGGGTTTGAAGGAAGATTTGATAAAAACAGTGGGAGCCATCCTGATTAGATAAAATAATAACCAATCTAATCTTGACAGAGCGCACGCAGAGTGTTTTCTTCTCTCTCTCTCCAAGTAGCGACCATATCACGCCTTAATCAAGATAATAATACGGATATATTGACCGAACCCGCTTGTTATACTGAGCTGGGGAACGTTGGTCCCGCTCCAACTTATAATTGTTATAAGACAGAGCAGGAAATTGGGGAATACCAGAATTCCTATGCCGCCCAACCGAAGAAAGTGCATATGATGCATCTCCTTCGGGTGTGTTCATTACAAAGAACTGTTTCTCTGTATCCTCTACGTCCTGGGTATTAGATATCGGATCAGGATCCCAGATATGTAATCTGATACATAGGGCTACAGAAAGGTAGAGAACAGAGAACGGGTGATAAGTTTCATGAGACAGAAAACGGTGCAAGTGTTGCAGCCAAGTCTGTTGGTCACTGTTACCTTGTATTCCAAATACATTGATTCTGAATGAATGTTATTAGATACCGAACCTGATACACAAAATCATATCAGTCTCTTTATTAGTAAAGAAATGATAAAATTTTGTATTGTTGGATAATGTTTTGAACATTTCCTATATCAAAAGTTGATCGGTTCAGGCACGTTATCTAAAAGAATTGATGTTCTAAATCAAACTACAGTTCTTAGTATACAGAACACACACAAGAGGAAGAGTTCAGAAATGAATGAATCCTTCTTGAGGCATTGTAGACTAGGTCATATCAATGCGACCCGACTGGCTGAAGTTACATTTAGATGCATATTTAAATTAGTTTGAATTTACATCTTGTGAAACTTGCCGGTCATGTCATAAAGATACGATGACCATAGCTCTGTTTACTGGAAACAGAGAAAGAGTTAGTGAACTCTTGGGATGATACATGTTGATGTATGTAGGTCCCCTGTCTACACATGCCAAGACTGGTTCTTTATACTTCATTACATTCTCTGATGATCTCTTTAGATTCAGACATATGTTCCTGTTGAAACACAAGTCCGAACCTTTTGAGATATTCACATAATATAAGTTAGAAGTAGAGAACCAATAAGGATATACGTATTATGTCCTTTGATGAGATCAAGGAGGAGAATACTTGTGCATAGAATTCCTGGACTATTCTAAAGGAGAATGAGATTCTCTCTCAACATTACTCCTCCGTATACACCATAGCACGATGGTATATCGGGGCGGAGCAATTGCACCCTATTCAATATGGTGCGCTCTATGATGAGTACTACTGAGTTACCTGTTTCCTTTATGGGGGTTATGCACTTGAGAGGCTGCATACCTATTGAATAGGGTTCAAATCAAATCAGTTGCCTACCACTTCATATTTGATATGATAGGGGAAGAGCCCATCTCTTAAGTCAGTTAAGATTTGGGGTTGTCCGGACTATGTCTAAAAGCATAATCCGGATAAGCTCAAGGCAAGGTCTGTAATGTAGAACTGGAAAGGTTCCAGCTATACAAACTACAGCAGATGATTTGATAGAACCAAAGAATTCAATAGTTACCAACGAACCTCAGCCTCTCCGCCGATCTAGTAGGGTTCCTCACCTACCTGAGAGATACTTCGGTTTCTCTATGACAGTGGGAGCGAGGATTGCATCATGAGATGATGACCCAACTAGTTTCGAACTGGCCATCAGGAGTAAGACTCTATAAGAATGGCTGGATGCTTAGTGATCTGAGATGGAATCCTTATACACCAACAAAGTATGGACTTTGGTTGCTTTATCTGAAGGGTTAAATCCCCATCAGGAGCAAGTATATCTTGAGAAGATTACTTGGTGTAGATGGAAAAGTTGAGACTTTCAAAACTAGACTTGTTAAAGGTTTTCATCATCGACCAGGCGTGGATAATGATGAAACCTTTTCCAGTGGCCATGCTTAAGTCCATCCAGATCCTACTTGCCACGGCTACATACCATGACTACGATATCTGGCGGTTGGGTGTCATGACTGCTCTTCTAAATGATATTTTAGAAGAGAGAGTCTATAAGTACACAGTCAGAGGGCTTCGTAGACAGTGGGAGCAGCGGAAACATGTACAAGATGCTTTATAGGATAAAGCAGGCATCGCGGAGTTGGAACATCTGTTTTGATGTAGTAGTCAAATAGTTTGACTTCATCAAAATGGTAGATGAACCTTGTATATATACAAAAATGTAGTAGGGAGTATGGTGGTGATCCTCGTAGAGTACGTGGATGACATACTCTTGATAAGAAAGGAGTTTCCTATGCTACGCTCGGTCAATCTCCGCTTATCACAATGATTCTCCATATAGGATCAAAGTGATACCTCCTAAATCCTGAGTTTTGATCTATGAGATAGATCTAAATGGATGTTAGGATTCTCACTAGATGTAGTAAGATGGTATCAATCGATCCTGGGGAGAATCACTGGAAGTGTTCCAGGGTGATAAGGATGACTGAATGTCAGTCATAGGCATTGTCTTTACCCTCTATGGAGGGATGGTATGTTGGAAGAGTTCCAAGCTAGATACCGTGACATACTAGACGATTAAAGGCAAGATACATCGCTGCTTAAGATGCTACCAAAGAGGCTGTCTGGGTGTATATTAGTTCATGAGATGAACTTAGTTCCTCCCATTGTGTGACAATGGAGTTGTGGCTTATGCCTAGGAACGCCCGTCTCATCAGTGATCCAGACATATTCTGAGGCAGTGTCACCTGATCATGGAGATAGTTGATCTCCAGGGTGATCGAGGTTAGGAGAGTAGACTCAGAGGACAATACGGCGGATCCACTCACAAAGGCCTTTTCCCAGAGATAGACTTTTATGGGATGGTTGAGTATGAGATACTACAACCACTGCTATCAGATGGCCCTAGTGCAAGTGGGAGATTGTTAGTTATATGTATGCCCTAGAGGCCATTACTATACATAAGATGTATATTGTAGTGGATGCTTGGACATATATAGGGAGGACTTTCTTGCTCGACATGATAGTATGCTATCTGGTTGCTCTTTACCTTAACGTGTACACTGATTGTCTCTCTGCTACATGTTGGTAAAGCCCTTAGAATGTGTACTTGACTACCTGGACTATGATGTGGATCATACTAGTGGGGACATGGTAGTCCATAAGTACATCCTTCAAGGTCCCTAGTCGTGGGTGTATCGAGACGGGGCATCGATATACCAGAGTAGACTAGCGTATACCTTCTCGACCCATACAGATGGGCGATGGATGATCCCATATCCATTGGTGTTTGACATCAGAGATGATATACGGGTGCTTAGCGGAGACTGGGTACACTGGACGGACTCGCCGAGAACCCCCAGATGGTATTATACCTTACGTCAGATAGCAGTTCTCTGGTGACACTGGTACAGGTTAGTCTGTAGACCCGAGATCATCATAGAGTCTTGTGTGATTCCCACTGTGCTTTGATTTCCACCTTACCACGTCCAAGAGGGCGTGGAAAACGGTGGTTTTTGGGTACAGTCCCGAATCACATAGAGGCAATGAGCGATAGGAGGGGATTCGTCTCTCCCGGTATAGAGAGTTGATGTTGCGCTGTGTTCGATTGGCTATAACCGGAAATCCCTGGCCAGGGTTGCTGAGATTTACTGGTAACTATTACCAGTAGTTTCTCGAACTGTTATAGACCTCATATCGACACGACTTATCGAGCTACTGGGGTCTGACGTTTACCACACCTAGGCGAGATATGCGACATATCAGACGACGAGACCGGACTGTACGGTAAGTGTTACTGGTTGGATTCACAGGAGTGTGAGCGGGCTTGCTCGTTGATCTTCTGATCACTCAATACCCGGGTGGCCGTTACGTTTAGCAGACCGCTTGCGGCTTGTAGGTGTTTGATATGATCATCACCTGCTGCCGGCGTATTGACGAGTCTTTAGAGTCCTACACAGAGGTTTCCTGGCTCAAGCGAAACGAAATAGGAGCGCATATGAGATATGTGCGGGACCGAGAATAATGCGTGTATGTGATACCGTATTCTATTCTCGCGATGAATGTATTGATTGGTTGTATGCGATATAACCTAGTTATCGAATCGAGGATTGATTCGATAAGTCGATACATTGGATATTAGTCGGTCATATGCGATATGACCTGATCGTTAAATCAAGTGTTGATTTAATGATTTAATGTATAATTATATATATTTGATATATTATTTTGCATTAACTAGTATTGGTTCACTTAAGATGGATTTTCTCACTTGATGTGCACATTGTATGTATGATATATTTTTGTGCACTTGATTGTGTCATGTTTGATGATACATGCAAACTTGGGTGTGTTTTCTTTTAAACTATGATTTAGGTTAATGGTTAGGGTTTTAAATGTTTTATTTATTTTCTTTATGCATTTATTTTTAAGGGCAAGAAAGAAAATGGTTGCTTCTTTTGTTTTTTGTTGAGCCTTCATGAAGCTTTGAAAGCTTGACCATTTTGTTTCTTTCCTTAACCCTAACCATTTACTTAAACCCTAGTTAATTCTCTACATTTGTTAAACTCACCCATGGTTACATATATGATAAGAATCACTTGATTTATTTTAAGAGATAATTCATTTTCTTTCTTCTTCATCTTCTTGTTCAAGTGAAGAAACCATTCTTGAAAAATATCAAGTGATGATTTCAAGTGAGAAATCCAAATCCAAAGTGAATCCACTTCCTATTTCTTCATCCTCTACCACTTGCCATGTAGTATAGGATGTTTTCTTAACAAGTTTCATGACTTGGTGAAGTTGGAGCTTGATCTTGAGTTGCCTCTGCAGGGTTCCTAGGCACACTAGTGAGGTCACCCAAGCCATCAACCATGGCAATTTCAAAAAATATGGTGCCTACAAACCCTAAAGTACGGATCGTTTGCTAGATATCTAGGCGAACAAGAACTAGTTAACAATTAACTAAAGGAATACGGAAATACAACCTTTGTAGATCCGGTCCTCCACCTCCACGGCTCCGCAACGAGGTCCTCTCCGCTGTCCAAATCGAATCTGGGCTCTAAGATCGGCTTTGTCGGAGAATGGGCAAGCTAGGTCGTCGATGTCCATGCCGAAGATGATCTACGTCGAGGCATCGATGAATCAAGCTCCACCTTCACCAAACCCTAAAATCTTGTGAAGGAAACACACTCTACTACTTGGCAAGAGGTAGAGGATGAAGAAATAGGAAGTGGGTTAACTTTAGAATTGGATTTCTCACTCATATCCAACAATCACCATTGATGGACTTTGCTTTTCTTCACTTGAAGAATGAAGAAGAAGAAGAAAGATATTATGATAAGTTAAAAGAATAATGAAAAGAAAAACAATTCTTATCATAACTTGAACCCTAGTTAAGTGTAGAGAAAAGACCATGGTTAATGGAATGGTTAGGGTTAAGGATAAGAACAAAATGGTCACTAGGTCAAAGTCTTCAAGAAGCTTCAATATGAAACAAAAATAGCCACCATTTTCTTCTTATTCCTTTTCTAATTATTTCCAAAATAAATAAATAGATAAATAAATAATAAAAGGAAATAAAACCCTAATCATATTAATAACCATGGTTTATTCTTAACTTACACTTAAACAATCATGTATCATCAAACATGATACAAGCAAATGCACAAAAGTATATCGCATATACAATGCGCCCATCCGAGTGAGAAAATCCGTCTAAAGTAAACCGATACTAGTTGATGCAAAGCAATATATCAAATATATAAATATGCATTAAATCATTAAATCAACATTTGATTCAATGATCCGGTCATGCGCACATAACCGACTGGTATCTAATATATCGGCTTATCGAATCAACGCTTGAATCGATAACTAGGTTATATCGCATACAACCTTTCGATATATTTATCGCGAGAATAGAATACGGTATCACATACACGCATTATTCTCGGTCCCGCACATATCTCATATGCGCTCCTATTTCGTTTCGCTTGACCCAGGAAACCTCTGTGTAGGACTCTAAAGACTCGTCAATACGCCGGCAGCGGATGATGATCATATCAAACATCCACAAGCCGCAAGCGGTCTGCTAAACGTAACGGCCACCCGGGTATTGAGCGATCTGAAGATCGACGAGCAAGCCCGCTCACACTCCAGTGAATCCGACCAGTAACACTACCGTACAGTCCGGACTGATCGTCTGATATGTCGCATATCTCGCCTAGGGGTGGTATACGTCAGACCCCAATAGCTCAATAAGTCGTGTCGATATGAGGTCTATAACTGTTCGAGAAACTACTGGTAACACTTACCAGTAAATCTCAGCAACCCTGGCCAGGGATTTCCTGTTATAGCCAATCGAACACAGCGCAACATCAACCCCCATATACCGGGAGAGACGAATCCCCTCCTATCGCTCATTGCCTCCATGTGACTCGGGACTGTACCCAAAAACCACCGTTTTGCACGCCCTCTTGGACGTGGTAAGATGGAAATCAAAGCACAGTGGGAACCACACAAGACTCTATGACGATCTCGGGTCAACAGACTACTCTGTACCAGTGTCACCAGAGAACTGCCATCTGACGTGAGGTATAATACCATCTGGGAGTTCTCGGCGAGTCCGTCCAGTGTACCCAGTCTCTACTGAGCACCCGTATATCATCTCTGATGTCAAACACCGATGGATATGGGATCATCCATCGCCCATCTGTATGGGTCGAGAAGGTACACGCTAGTCTACTCTGGTATATCGATGCCCCGTCTCGATACACCCACGACTAGGGACTTTGAAGGATGTACTTATAGACTACCATGTCCCCACTAGTATGATCCGCATCATAGTCCAGGTAGTCAAGTACAGATCCTAAGGGCTTTACCAACATGTAACAGAGAGACAATCAGCATACACGTTAAGGTAAAGGGTAACCAGATAGCATACTATCATGTCGAGCAAGAAAGTCCTCCCTATATATGTCCCAGCATCCACTACAATATACATCCTATGTACAGTAATGGCCTCTAGGGCATACATATAACTAACAATCTCCCACTTGCACTAGGGCCATCTGTAGCAGTGGTTGCAGTATCTCATACTCAACCATCCCATAAAAGTCTCTCTCTGGGAACAGGCCTTTGTGAGTGGATCCGCTGTGTTGTCCTCTGAGTCTACTCTCCTTGCCTCGATCTTCCTGGAGATCAACCATCTCCATGATCAAGTGATACTGCCTTAGAATATGTCTGGATCACTGATGGGACCGGCGTTCCTTGGCATAAGCCACAACTCCATTGTCTCACAATGGTAGGAACGTAGTTCATCTCATGAACCTATATACACCCAAACAGCCTCTTTGGTAGCATCTTAAGTAGCGATGTATCGTGCCTTTATCGTCTAGTATGTCACGGTATCTAGCTTGGAACTCTTCCAACATACCGTCCCTTTACTGAGGGTAAAGACAATGCCTGTGACTGACACTCAGTCGTCTTTATCACCCTGGAACCATTCCAGTGATTCTCCTCAGGATCGGTTGATACCGTCTCACTACAATTAGTGAGTATCCTAACATCCATTTAGATCTATCTCATAGATCCAAAATCCAGGATTTAGTAGGTATCACTTTAATCCTATGTGGAGAATCATAGTGATAAGCGGAGATTGATCGAGCGTAGCATAGGAAACTCCTTCCCTATCAAAAGTATGTCATCCACGTACTCTACGAGGATCACCACCATACTCTCTACTACCTTTTTGTTTATACAAGGTTCATCTACCATTTTGATGATGTCAAACTCTTTGACTACTGCATCAAAACAGATGTTCCAACTCCGCGATGCCTGCTTTATCCTATAAAGCATCTTGCACACGTTTCCGCTGCTCCCACTTTCTACGAGGCCCTCTGGCTGTGTACTTATAGACGCTCTCTTCTAAATCATCATTTAGAAAAGCAGTCAAGACACCCAACCACCAGATATCGTAGTCATGGTATGTAGCCGTGGCAAGTAGGATCTGGATGGACTTAAGCATAGCTACTTGAAAAGGTTTCATCATTATCCGTACCTGGTCAATGATGCAAACTTTTAACAAGTCTAGCTTTGAAAGTCTCAACTTTTCCATGTACACCAAGTAATCTTCTCAAGATATACTTGCTCCTGATGGGGATTTAACCCTTCAGATCTAGCAGCTAAAGTCCATACTTTGCTGGTGTATAAGGATTCCATCTCAGATCACTAAGCATCCAGCCATTCTTACAGAGTCTTACTCCTGATGGCCTGCTCGAAGCTAGTTGGGTCATCATCTCATGATGCAATCCTCGCTCCCACTGTCATAGAGAAACTGAAGTATCTCTCTGGTGGGTGAGGAACCCTACTACATCGGCGGAGAGGCTGAGGTTCGTTGGAATCTACTGAATCCTTTGGCTCTATCAAATCATCTGCTGTAGTTTGTATAGCTGGAACATTTCCAGTTCTACATAACAGACCTTGCCTCGAGCTTGTCCGGATTTTGCTTTCAGACATAGGCCGGACAACCCCAAATCTTAACTGACTTAAGACATGGGCTCTTCCCATACCATATCACATATGAAGCGGTAGGCAACTGATTTGATTAGAACCCTATTCAATAGGTATGCAGCTTCTCAAGTGCATAACTCCCAAAAGGAAAAAGGTAACTCAATATTACTCATCATAGAGCACACCATATCAAATAGGGTGTATCTGCTCCGCCCCGATATACCATCGTGCTATGGTGTATACGGAGGAGTAATGCTGAGAGAGAATCTCATTCTCCTTTAGAATAATCCAGGAATTCCGTGCTCAAGTATTCTCCTCCTTGATCACATCAAAGGACATAATACTTATACCCGTATTTTGGTTCTCTACTTCTAACTTATATTCTGTGAATATCTCAAAAGGTTCGGACTTGTGTTTCAACAGGAACATAGGTCTGAAACTCGAAAGATCATCAGAGAACGTAATGAAGTACAAAGAACCAGTCCTGGCATTTGTAGACAGGGGACCTAACATACATCAACATGTATCATCCCAAGAGTTCACTAACTCTTTCTCTGTTTCCAATAAACAGAGCTATGGTCATCTTATTTTTGTGACGTGACTGGCGAGTTTCACAAGATGTAAATTCAAACTGATTTAAATATACATCTATATGTAACTCTAGCCAGTCAGGTCGCATTGATCTGACCTAGTCTACAATACCTCAAGAAGGATTCGTTCATTTCTGAACTCTTCCTCTTGTGTGTGTTCCGTATACTAAGAACTGTAGTTTGATTTAGAACATCAATGCTTTTAGATAACGTGCCTGATACGATCAACTTTTGATATAGGAAATGTTCAAAACATTATCCAACAATACAAAATTATATCCTTTCTTTACTAATAAAGAGACTGATATGATTTTGTATATCAGGTTCGGTATCTAATAACATTCGTTCAGAATCAATGTATTGTAATACAGGGTGACAGTGACCGACAGACTTGGCTGCAACACTTGCCCCGTTTTCTGCCTCATGAAACTTATCACCCGTTCTCAGTTCTCTACCTTTCTGTAGCCCTATGTAACAGATTACATATCTGGGATCCTGATCTGGTATCACATACCCAGGACGTAAAGGATACTGAGAAACAGTTCTGTATAATGAACACACCCGAAGATGATGCATCATCATGCACTCTCTTCGTTTGGGCGGCACGGGAATTCTGGTATTCCCCAATTTCCTGCTCTGTCTTATAACAATTATAAGTTGGAGCGGGACCAACGTTCCCCAGCTCAGTATAACAAGCGGGTTCGGTCAATATTCCGTATTATTATCTTGATTAAGGCGTGATATGGTCACTACCTGGAGAGAGAGAGAAGAAAACACTCAGCGTGCGCTCTATCAAGAATAGATTGGTTATTATTTTATCTAATCAGGATGGCTCCCACTGCTTTTTATCAAATCTTCCTTCAAACCCTAAAAGGAAAGACTAGCCGGGATTAATTACACACTACAAGTTCGCCAATCTTTCAGCCAGGCCAGTGTCGGTACTTTGAGGGAGGTCCCCCGTGCTTTCGCACGAACCTAATTAATGTAAACCTCGTTTTCCCAGAGGCGTAACCCCGTTAACACCTTTCTAGACACCTACTTGATCGGCTAATTGTAATGTATAAAACTCTCCCAGGAGTAACACTTACTCGCAGCGGGTATCGGGATCCAACTATCTCATAGAAGGTATGCAATCTCATTGCAAATTTCAACACTTGAAATTCCCGATAATATTTTGCCCCTAGCACCCTATGACCTTGACGGAGGTCAACAAACCATAGGCTACTAGTCAAGTTCAACCCGTCATTTCTTGATCGAATTAAACCCACCCGCACGACCCTTGACGGAGGTCAACAAGGCCGCACGACTACCCTAACTCAATCTGCATCATATGCATAAGCAGATAAATACTGGTTAGCTACCGCACACTGCGCCTTGACGGAGGTCAACAAACGCAGCACGAATACTAAACAGCACTTATCTGAAATGACGGAGGGCTACGACAGGTTTTTCTGAAAACCTATTGCGTAATGAACTTGATATCGTTGTAGGATCGAATGAATTTGAAATGGAGTGCTTTTGAGGCTTTTCTAGTTTTGCTAAAGGAGTCACTCCCGGTGAAGGGATCGTCGGTCCTTTCCTCGTCGAATGAGGTGCGGGATATATCATATATATCACTGTGCAAAGCAAAAACTCTTAAAAGCAATCAAAAGACAAACCGAGTGTGTAGCATCTGCCAGTTATTGCTAAAGGAGTCACTCCCGGTGAAGGGATCTCGGTCCTTTCCTCATCGAATAAGGTGCAGGATATATCACATATACCGCTGTGCAAAGCAAGAACTGTAGCTACCTGTTTTATTTTGAAATTCGATTCTACAACATCTTAGGTTTCTTTTATTTCATTAATCACATTAATGAAGTCCCATCATTTAAGTACCTAAACATCACAGATAGATATGACGTACACTTATGCCATCCGCATTCGCCTCGATGTCCCCTCGTGCACCGTTAGGTTAGGTAACTAACGGCAGAGCAGGGCAGGGCTAGCACGGGTGTAAAACATAAGTAACGTCTATATAATATATCATATATACTATATACTATATCCATCACAGAAACATCACATGATCTCATCACAGATATCGCAGCAGAATAAACATATGAAATATTGGATATACTAGGACGTCCGTGTTTTCAATACGAGCCAGTATAAAACACGGATTCCACGGTCGTGATGAATAGCCAAACCCACACCCCTAGACCCCTACGAGAGCGGCAAGCAACCCTACCAATTCTAGAGTTAGGAGACCCGGACTCGACTCCTCGAGTTGGTCTCCCACTGGACTCCAGAACCCGGTTACTTGTGCCCTCCTCCTTGGGTCTATCCTAGTGCGGAAAAGTAAATAATATACAACAGGTGACAACTCCCGCAACCTGGAAGCGCCCCAATAAAAGAATATTACATACAAGTTTTTACATGAATGAAAATGAAAAACACTCATCTCACATAAAAACCCCCGGCTATTCAAACACGACGATCCAATATATCATATCCAGCAACACATAACATCACATGTCATCAACGTAAGTAAATATGCATACCCCAATTGTCGTTGACATATAGCAACGAAACCGGCGATATCACATATTACACTTACGGTCACAGAAAAGAAAGTGTAAAACTACAACAGTTGGAATCCGCAATCACCTCAGACATCGCATGCCTGACCAAATGAATTACTTAGACATCGCATGCCTAACAATTATAAACGCCGCATTTTAGTCTCAAAATCGAAAACTCTTTTCAATATCAAGTCGGGCAATTCAACAAGATTCCCGACATCCTGATCGAATGCTCGTCGCAAACTTCAGTAGACGGCTGCACCCCCGATACCGGCGACGAAGTGCACCAAGGCGGAACACCGCTACCGCGAGCACCCGAACGGATGCTTTCGGCGACGGGGTTCTCCTACAGTCACTTGGTCGGGGCTATGGAGTGAGGCTGTCTATTAAGTTTACCCGGCGAGTATCCGCGTACGCTACGTGATTGCGACGGACTTTTGATCACATCAAAATTCCGTGGCAACCGATCAAGTGAGACTAAACTGCTGTGTTTATAACATTCATTTAGTTATCACATAACTACTTGTGAATTCCAATTATTGTATCCCATTCCAGATAAACAGAAAATGTTAAACTTTCCGATCGAACAATCGAACACCTAAGTTTTCCCGATACAGATCAACACATGAAATAAGTCTAACAACATTCAGTTCGTACCTCAGTACCAACGGTCCAGCCGTAGAAGGGTCAAGCCAACGCCTCACATGTGGCACGCCGTACTGCCCCAAACCCGAAGGTTCAAAGGGCAGTTCAAGACGGTCACATAATCGAGTTAAGGTTTGTGTCTTCTAGAGGGACCATCGCGTTACTTGCACTACTTAGAACGTCGTCAAACTACGGAAAAATCCAACACTTGGAAATTTCCCGACAGGGGAAAAATTGGGTATTTATATCCGGTCGAACTTTTTAACATATTGTAAAATTTATCCGGAAAGCCACACAGACAAAATTTGATACTCCGATCGAACATACGAATCCCCAAAACAACTGCAGAAAAATCAACTCTTGAAAAAATATCAAAAATACCCAGGAAAACCAGCACAGAAGAATATGAATTACTGTAGAAATTTGGATTCGAAAAACGACAAATTGGCCGCTCTTCCGCCGCACGAGCCATGCTCGTGCCGCGGAAGCGCGGCGCACTGTTTGAATTACTCAACCGAATTTTACAGTTTCTCATATAATTGCCTGCTGATTTTTATGAATATTTTTAATGTTGAAAAATACCAGATTTTAAAAATTGTACTGAGAGCAATTTTGTTTTGGAGTTCCGGGTTCGTTCGGACTTCAATTTCCGTCTGGACTTCGCCTAAGGCTCTAACCTGGCTCTGATACCACTGCAGGGTTCCTAGGCACACTAGTGAGGTCACCCAAGCCATCAACCATGGCAATTTCAAAAAATATGGTGCCTACAAACCCTAAAGTACGGATCGTTTGCTAGATATCTAGGCGAACAAGAACTAGTTAACAATTAACTAAAGGAATACGGAAATACAACCTTTGTAGATCCGGTCCTCCACCTCCACGGCTCCGCAACGAGGTCCTCTCCGCTGTCCAAATCGAATCTGGGCTCTAAGATCGGCTTTGTCGGAGAATGGGCAAGCTAGGTCGTCGATGTCCATGCCGAAGATGATCTACGTCGAGGCATCGATGAATCAAGCTCCACCTTCACCAAACCCTAAAATCTTGTGAAGGAAACACACTCTACTACTTGGCAAGAGGTAGAGGATGAAGAAATAGGAAGTGGGTTAACTTTAGAATTGGATTTCTCACTCATATCCAACAATCACCATTGATGGACTTTGCTTTTCTTCACTTGAAGAATGAAGAAGAAGAAGAAAGATATTATGATAAGTTAAAAGAATAATGAAAAGAAAAACAATTCTTATCATAACTTGAACCCTAGTTAAGTGTAGAGAAAAGACCATGGTTAATGGAATGGTTAGGGTTAAGGATAAGAACAAAATGGTCACTAGGTCAAAGTCTTCAAGAAGCTTCAATATGAAACAAAAATAGCCACCATTTTCTTCTTATTCCTTTTCTAATTATTTCCAAAATAAATAAATAGATAAATAAATAATAAAAGGAAATAAAACCCTAATCATATTAATAACCATGGTTTATTCTTAACTTACACTTAAACAATCATGTATCATCAAACATGATACAAGCAAATGCACAAAAGTATATCGCATATACAATGCGCCCATCCGAGTGAGAAAATCCGTCTAAAGTAAACCGATACTAGTTGATGCAAAGCAATATATCAAATATATAAATATGCATTAAATCATTAAATCAACATTTGATTCAATGATCCGGTCATGCGCACATAACCGACTGGTATCTAATATATCGGCTTATCGAATCAACGCTTGAATCGATAACTAGGTTATATCGCATACAACCTTTCGATATATTTATCGCGAGAATAGAATACGGTATCACATACACGCATTATTCTCGGTCCCGCACATATCTCATATGCGCTCCTATTTCGTTTCGCTTGACCCAGGAAACCTCTGTGTAGGACTCTAAAGACTCGTCAATACGCCGGCAGCGGATGATGATCATATCAAACATCCACAAGCCGCAAGCGGTCTGCTAAACGTAACGGCCACCCGGGTATTGAGCGATCTGAAGATCGACGAGCAAGCCCGCTCACACTCCAGTGAATCCGACCAGTAACACTACCGTACAGTCCGGACTGATCGTCTGATATGTCGCATATCTCGCCTAGGGGTGGTATACGTCAGACCCCAATAGCTCAATAAGTCGTGTCGATATGAGGTCTATAACTGTTCGAGAAACTACTGGTAACACTTACCAGTAAATCTCAGCAACCCTGGCCAGGGATTTCCTGTTATAGCCAATCGAACACAGCGCAACATCAACCCCCATATACCGGGAGAGACGAATCCCCTCCTATCGCTCATTGCCTCCATGTGACTCGGGACTGTACCCAAAAACCACCGTTTTGCACGCCCTCTTGGACGTGGTAAGATGGAAATCAAAGCACAGTGGGAACCACACAAGACTCTATGACGATCTCGGGTCAACAGACTACTCTGTACCAGTGTCACCAGAGAACTGCCATCTGACGTGAGGTATAATACCATCTGGGAGTTCTCGGCGAGTCCGTCCAGTGTACCCAGTCTCTACTGAGCACCCGTATATCATCTCTGATGTCAAACACCGATGGATATGGGATCATCCATCGCCCATCTGTATGGGTCGAGAAGGTACACGCTAGTCTACTCTGGTATATCGATGCCCCGTCTCGATACACCCACGACTAGGGACTTTGAAGGATGTACTTATAGACTACCATGTCCCCACTAGTATGATCCGCATCATAGTCCAGGTAGTCAAGTACAGATCCTAAGGGCTTTACCAACATGTAACAGAGAGACAATCAGCATACACGTTAAGGTAAAGGGTAACCAGATAGCATACTATCATGTCGAGCAAGAAAGTCCTCCCTATATATGTCCCAGCATCCACTACAATATACATCCTATGTACAGTAATGGCCTCTAGGGCATACATATAACTAACAGCCTCGACGTAGATCATCTTCGGCATCGAAGTCGACGACCTAGCCCGATCATTTCTTCGACGAAACCATCCCTAGAGTCCGGGATCCGATGATCGCAGCGGAGGGACATCATCACGGAGCTAAGGAAGTGGAGGACCGGATCTACAAAGGTTGTAGTCTTTTTCACTTAGCAGTAAAGTTGTTTACTAGCTTGTAGTTTCGCCTATTCTCTAGTTAACGATCGCATTAGGGTTTTTCGGCACATGGAAAATTTTGAAATTGGCATGGTCGATGCCTTGTGAGACCTCATTAGCATGCCTAGGAACCCTACATCCAGGTCCCTGCAGCTTAAGGCTTTGAATCCTAAGAGCCGTGAGGGTCTCATAGGGGGAGTTTTCCTTACGAGTTGAGAGGATCTTGTAAGTGAAATTTTTTTAAGATTGCGCCCATTTGGGTTTTCACAAGCTCGCCGGTAGCCCTTCTGTTTTTACTCACGGCGCCCTTTCGAGTTTTCATCCGTGCCCATTTCTCTTGTGGATGTACCGTTTTTTTTAACAACGAGATTACACCCTTTCGGGTTTTCATAAACTCGCCGGTAGCCCTGCTGTTGTTACTCACGGCGCCCTTTCGGATTTTCATCTGTGCCTATTTTGCTTGTGGACATACCATTTTTTTAACTTGGGTTGCAGTCTTTGCCGTTGGAGCTTTGATTGCAACATAGATCCCAAGAGAAGGTATCGTCGTATTTGAGGCGATGCTCCATGTTTGAGGCAGAGTACTAGTTTAGAGACATTTCGGTCCATTGCCAGTTTAAGGATGTAGTGGTCCACTATCACCATTTTGGTGGCAACGGTTAGTTTAAGAACATTTCGGTCCGTTATCTCCTTGTCTGGGGAGGAAATTCTGTTGGATACTACTTTTAGAGTTTTGACTCGGGAAGATAGCGAGCGGACACGAGCGTCGTCATCTATCGTTAACCTGAGTCATGACTTGTCAAGCGTAGTATTTCTTAAGGAACCGTCTGTTTATTGGCCGGAAGGGTATTTCGCCATGCATATCCATGAGCAAGTAGGCCCCACCTTGGTAGACCTTGTCTATAATGTACGGGCCTTCATAGTTCGGCTTGAATTTCCCCCGCTTTGCACGGTCAGGGATCATAGGTCTTTTTACGACCAGCACGAGTTCGCCTTGGCGGAATGTTCTTGGTCTGGTTAGTCTTTTGTATGAGCGCGTCATCCTTACTTTGTAAGCTTCCAGGTTTTGCTGCGCCATGACACGAGTTTCATCGAGGTCATCGAGCTTCTCAAGCCGAAGATGGGCATTTTCTTCATCCACCAGCTCGTATCGAACTGCCACTCGTAGAGAGGGTAGTTCTATCTCCAAGGGAAGTACCGCTTCCGTGCTGAATACCAACACGAATGGCGTTGTATTCGTGGCCGTTTTGAACGTGGTTCGATACGCCTAGAGAGCTTCATGCAGTCTCTCGTGCCAGTCCTTTTTATTTTTGGACACTGTTTTCTTTATGATCTTTGTCAAGGTCTTGTTGAAATCCTTGGCTAAACCGTTAGCTCGGGGATTATAGACTGAAGAGTATTTCCAGTCTATATTATGCTGCTGTGCGAAGCGGCTGATTTTATAGCTCCTGTGGGCCGACCCATTATCCGAGATGATCCGTCACGCAGTGCCGAACCGGTAGATGACATGTGTTCTGAAGAAATGGAGGATGTTCTCCGTCTTCACTTCCTTTAGCGGTACTGCCTCTGCCCACTTAGAGAAGTAATTGGTTGTTGCCAATATAAACCAATGTCCTTTGGATGACGCTGGTTCGATGGGCCTAATTATATCGGTTCCCCACATTTCGAACGGGAAACTAGCCAATGTTTGGTGTAGCGGATTTGGATGCTGGTGGATGAGGTCCCCGTGAACTTGGCACGAGTGACACTGCTTCGCATATTCGAAGCAGTCCTAAATCATTGTGGGCCAATAGTAACCCATTCTTTTGATCTTTAACTTCATCTTTGGCCCGGCTTGATGAGAACCGCAGAGTCCGTCGTGGGTTTTTTGGACGACTTTCCTTGCTTCTTCTGGTCCTAGGCACCTTAACCACAAACTGTCGAACGATCTCTTATATAGAGTATCATTGATGAAGGCAAAAGACAGAGCTCGTTTCATGAGATAATGTCTTGAAGATGTGTTTTCGGGTGTTCGATGGGATTTGAAGTAATCTATGAAGACTTCTCTCCAATCCTTAGCCTTTTCTTCATCCTCTAATTGGAAGTCTGCTTGTTTGGTCGCTTCCTTTCTTTCAGACGACTCTGGAGATATTTCTGCTGGCGCGAGAATCCGACGGCTTTGCACAATGATCCTTACGTCATCGAGGTTTTCGTCGGCCAGTTCTTTAGCGAGCTTGGCTAACGCATCCGCCTTGCTATTTTCCGCACGTGGTATACTTTCCAGGATGTAGGAGGGAATTTAAATTAGCAGTTGCTGCACTCTTTCGCCATATTTTACCGACTCTGGTTTACACGTCTGATAGTCGCCATTTACTTGACTAACGACTGGCTGAGAGTCTCTATATATAAGGAGGTTTTCGATGCCCATGTCAACAGTAATCTCAATACCCGCTATCAAAGCTTCGTACTCAGCCTCATTGTTTGTCCTCGACTCTGTTAAGGAAAGGGCGAAACGCATTATCCCTTCTTGCGAAGGCACGAAGATAAGGCCCACCCTAGCTTTGATTACGGGGATGCTTTGCTTTCGCTTCTTCAAGGAAGATGCTCTGTTGAAGTATAGTTCCCATTGGACATTATTTCTTTCCTTCCCTCCTTCGATTGTATCGAAGGCATGTTCGTCTGGCAATTCGCAATTTAAGGGAGTGTCGGCTGGTATCGAATGCTCTGCAAGAAAGTCGGCGATGGCCTGGCTTTTCACTGCCTTGAGGGGTCGATACGTTATCGAGAACTCCATTAAAAGGAGGGCCCATTTGGTAAGCCTTCCTGTTAGTATGGCTCTTGACATCAAATATTTGAGAGGATCTACCTTTGATATGAGATGGACCTTATGTACCAAGGCGTAGTGTCAAAGCTTCGTTATCGTGAAGATCGATGCCAGACAATGCTTTTCAATGGGGGAGTAGTTGTTTTTTGCCCCCAGAAGAACTCGACTCAAATAGTAGAGAGCTCTCTCCTTCCCCTGGTCGTTCTCTTGTGCCCATAGCGTGCTTAAAGAACCTTCAAGGGCTGTTTTGTACAGGATGAAGGGCTTTCCCTTGACCGGAGCGATCAGTACCGGCGGATTCTGCAGCTTTTGCTTGGTTTCGTCTAGTGGATTTTGGCATTCTTGGTCCCAGACGAACGGGGTCCCCTTCTTCATTAGATGGCTGTAGGGACGGCATTTTCCGGAGAGGTTGGCTATGAACCGTCAGATATACACGAGCTTTCCTTAGAGAGACCGCAGTTGTTTGGGAGTTCTTGGCATGGGCATTTCCATAATCGCCTTGATCTTTGATGGGTCTATTTCGATACCTCGGTGTCGTATGATGAATCCTAGGAATTTTCCTGAGGAGTCTCCAAACGCGCATTTTAAAGGATTCATCTTTAGATTGTATCTCCGAAGATGCTGGAACACTATGTTCAGATGTTCCCATTGCTCCTTGTACGGTTTGCTTTTCACCACAAGGTCATCAATATAGCATTCGAAAATCTCATGTATGGGGTTATCGAAGATCTTCATCATGGCCCTCTGGTAAGTAGCGCCTGCGTTCGTCAAGCAGAAGGGCATCACCTTATAGCAGAATATGCCCAGCGGAGTCCGGAAGGCGGTGTGCTTTTGGTCTTCAGGATGCATTTTTATTTGATTATAGCCTGAAGATCCATCCATGAAGGAGAAGACCTCATGAGTGGACGTGTTATCGATCATCAGCTCGGTAACAGGTACTGAGAAGTCATCCTTCGGACAAGCTTTGTTAAGGTCTCGAAAGTTCACGCAGATGCGCACTGTTCCATTTTTCTTCATCACTGGAACAATGTTGGCAATCCAATCGGGATACTAAACTTCTTGGATGAAGACGGAGTCAATTAGTTTCTTGACTTCGGCATTGATACTCATTTCGAGTTCGAGCTGCATTCTTCTTGGCGCCTGTTTGACTGGCTTAATGTCCGGTGATATAGCTAGTTTATATACAGCTATTTCTGGATATAGTCCTGGCATCTCGGAATAACTCCATGCGAAGCAGTCTTTATATTGTATAAGCATGTCCTTTAGTGTGGCCATCTGTGTTTTAGACAACAGCTCACTGACGAACGTTGGCCTTGGATCATTTTCCGTTCCCAAGTTAATTTTCCTCAGATTGTTCGCCGTAGTGTGTATCTCATCCTCCAGCTCTTTTGGTACCGGTGGAAATACTGAGATCATCTCGTCCTCATTCTTATTTGCGAAGCACTGGGAGAGGTCGTCCATATTCTCGTGCTCCGCCTCCTTTGAGAATGTTATCACGTGGCTGGTGCGAGTTCGTTTCCATGCTCGATGTTGATTTGGACTTACACTCGCAATATAGGTTGCTTTTGGCTCATGCTTTCATGGTGGGGTTACCCTCCAACTTTCGGATAGGGCAAACCTGCCTTGTTGATACTGGTCTTCGACCTAGTCTTTGAAGGTGAAGCAATCTTCAAGAGGATGTCCTATTGCTCGGTGGTAGGAGCAATAAGCCGGGTGATGGACCTTATTTATCTGTTCTGGGTGTCGAGACTCCGGGAACGTCATCATTTGATGCTTAACGACAAGGTTAAATATTTTCCTTGTCTTATCTTGAGGGAAAGAATATTCCCGACCCATATTCTTCATCAACGATGGATTCCAGCTGACCTTTTCTCGATCGCGTAGCTTCTTGGATTTGCTTCGCTGTTTTCGAACGTCATTCTCGTTCTTCCCCTTGTTGTTGCTTTTGCATCGGGCTTTTTCTTATCCACGAGAGCGCACAGCGAGCTGAGGGTGAAGGGCATCGTAGTCTTCTCTTTCCGCAGACTGCTGAGTAAGACACTGCATCCTGGCTTTCTCGTAAATGTCCATTTCGCGGCTGTGGTCATCCCGAACCTTTTGACCGGTTTCTCTCACTAGCTTGTCTATTTATTCTTCGAATGACGGACTTGACGCTCTTATGGCGGGATCTCGCTCTGGTTCAATATTATGACCATTTGGAAAAATGTTCCCTTCTTTAACGAAGCCATTTTTGACGTGGCAATTGTGGAATCGTTCTCGTTTATTTGACCGAACGTATCCGAGCCCAATCGTCTCCATTTTCCCGTTGGGCATCTTTCGCTGAGTCCCGGGGACATCCCAAATCTTTTTGTAGAACTGGGCTTGTCGAACGGTTTGTTTGAAGGGTATACCTTAGCATCTTAATAGCCTTTTCAATCCCTCTGTGTAATATCTGGGTAGATGGATTGGTTGAAGTCTGTCAAGCGCAAGTTCGGCACCATGCCAGACTTCTTTTTCCACTCTGGTCTCCTTAGATTGATAGAAGAGGATCGCATTTTCACCTCTTCTCCTGGGAGGGACGTAGAAGGTCTACAGTTCTTGCACGCCATATGTATCGAGCGCATCAAGTTCCATGTAATGCCACTGCGGAACCATGGTAATTTGTAAACTCTGATCACCTCCAGTGAAGGTCTGCATTGACAGACAGATGGAGAACACTGCATTGACTTCGTCTTCAGAGTCACTGCCAAAGACCAAAATAGGAGTGGATGGTCCTGGCCTATTGCCTTAGGGTTGCCCCGAGTAGACTATTTCTTCATCTTCCTCGGTATCGCTCCCAAAAATCAGGATAATGGTGACAGATTTTTGTTTATTCTCCCGTTTATGACATCTTTCTGTGTCTTTGAAGTCTGGTAGGAAGTGCTTGGCATCTTCATATTTGCGGACTTCATTTACGGAGAAGGGGTTTAGCTCCCCCGTAATGGAATACTCGAGACCGTCTTTGAAATACTTCATACACTGGTGTTATGCAGAAGGGATGACGTTATACTCATGTAACCAAGGCCGGCCGAGCAGAGCGTTATAGCAAGTCTTGGCGTCGATGACATGAAATTTGATGTCAGTGATGAGAAACCCAAAGCGTAATGTCAATATTACGGACCCAAGCGTTCGTGATGACTGTGAGTCGAACCCGGAGATAGTAATTTTGTCCCGAGCCAGGTGCTGAACGTTCATGCAAATCTCCTTCAGCACCTTCATATTGAGAAGGTTGACGGAGGACCCGTTGTCGACCAAGATCTTCCCTATCTTAATGTCGTGACAGTACCCGGTAACATATAGAGGACGGTTGTGCTTGTTGGCTATAGTGCCCTTAAATCAATTATTGGATCGCAGGAGCATGATTGCAATGATTGAGGGAGGACCTATACCGGTAGAACAGTCTTACTCGAGATAATAGTATGCTATCTGGTTTGTCTTTATCATCGTGTACATGCTTAAGGTGACATTACAGATCACTATTACATGTTGATAGAGCCCATAGGATTCTTGCTTGACTACCAGCAGAATGATGGCGATCATATACGTGGGAGCTGGGTGGTCTATAAGCACATCCTTAAATGTCCCTAGTCGAGGGAGTTTCGAGACTGGGCATTGATACTCCAGAGTAGACTAGTGTATACTGATCGAGACCCCGATGAAGGACGGTGGCCGGTCTCACAAGCCATTGGTGTCAGTTTGTTCACCTAAGATGTATACAGGTGCTCATTGGGTTATGAGTATACCTGACGGACTCGCTGGGAACATGCTAGTTGGTATTATACCTATTGTCAGATAGCAGTTTCCTGGTGACATGTGTACAGGTTAGTCTATCGACCTGAGATCGTCATTTGTCTCGTGTGAGTTCCTACTGTGCTTTGATTACGACCCTACCACGGCTCAAAGGAGTCGTGCAAACAGGTTTTAGTTGGGTACAGTCTCGAGCCAGATGGAGGCAGTGAGTGGATCGTCAGGGGATTCGTCTCTCCCGGTATTCGGGGTTGATGTCGCGGTGTGCACGAGTGGCCATCACCAGAAATCCTAGGCCAAGGTAGTCGAGAATTACTGATTTGGATAAGTAGTTTCTCAGGTGGTGATGGGCTTCATACCGACACTTAATATCAAGTTATTAGGGGTCTGACTTTATCCACCCCCTAGACTCGATATGCGATACTCATAGACGAACGGACCGGACTGTACGGATATTGTCACTGTCAGGCTCAGTAGGGGTTTCAGGATGAGTTTGCTCGTCGGCCTCCCTTTCGCTCAATACTTAAGTAGCTGTTACGTACAGCTAGTGCCGCTGACGTGCTTGTTGCTAAACCCACTGCCAGCGTATTGACGAGCCTTTAGAGTCCTACACAGAGCGTTTCCCTTCTTCGGTCGAAATGATGTAGTGGCTGTATGGTTTTATGGCAGGGTTCGATCATATACGTGTACTTGTTCACACATGATGTTCGGACGGATAATACTAGCGGCTTTGGTTTAAGCCGGATTCTAGTATTATATTTGTTGGATTATTTTCCTCTCTTTGTATTCGTATTCTTCGGAATGCGGATGCGCGTATGTATATACGGTTGAGAGGTATTCTTGTAATTTATTACAAGATTACTTTTAGAAGATTACACCTCATCATGGTTTAGACCTTTTTGGATTAAAAGGTTATTGAGGTGTAGGATGAGGCGTTTATTGCATTTTTGTTGCATGGCTTGGTAATGACCCATGGTTACTTTACTAAGCATGCTTAAGGTTTTGTTTATTGTGAGATTATTGTTGACTTGAGATATTTTGGTTGACTCTAGATATTTTGGTGGCATGGGATATTTTTATGGATGGCATCATTATTTATTTAATAATCTCACAACAAACAAAAGACTTAGCCATTTTTATTTTTCTTAAGTTGCTCTAAACTCTCATCCTCATGGCATCTTCTTCTTCCTCTAGCTCCATCCAAACCCTCTCATGAATTGAGAATCCTTGGGTGTCTTGAGACAAATTAATCCTTCATCACTCTCTACTTCATTTACGGTATCTAGTGTAGCGATCTAGGTATCCTAGTTGCCTCGGATATGAGATTGGAGCTCATTGCATAGACTCTTGGGTGGATCATCTTTGATGGAGGGAGACCGGAGATCAAGCTTGGTCAATGAAGTCCCTAGGAGCTTGGGATGATGGTTGAAGACCGAAGGACACGGATCTATTCGGTATAACCACTCTAAACTCTTAGATTATAGATTGCTAGTAAAGGGTTAATGGTAGATCCGGATAATTGGTTGTGGTAGCGCCAAGTTATATAAATTTTTGTTCCGCATTTGGTCACGGATTGATGGCCGGGGCACTGCCGTTACCCAACATGGTATCAGAACCAACCTGTTAACCCATTGCTACCTTGTATAGACGATGTTAAAGTGTCGAAACCGAAACAACTCCAAATCAATACCTCGAATATTCCAGTTGCTGTCGATTTTTTCAAAGTCTTCAAAAAAAATTTAAGTAATTGAAGAAGGCTATTTTTGTGACAACTTGACTGCACCCCAAATACGAGCCCATTCCAACAAAATTTGGCCGGCCAGATGCAAGAAATTTCCGAGGTGGCCGGTTTTTTAGAGGGGTTAGGACTTGGAATTTTGGGTGTGGTCTAGTCTCAGGAATATTAGTTCAGTGGTATTGCTAGTTTAGCCCAGTTTGGATATGGTTTTATCTATTAGTTTGGGGCTATTCGGGGTTATTTCAAAGTCGATATTTCTAACACTGTTTAAAGTTTTACAGTACATGCATTACTATCTACGACCGTGAATGTCATTAGATCGGTACAACTTGTCTAATTGCAATAGTTCTTTTAGACGGGTTTGCGAACGTGACATTCACGTTGATGTTCTGTGTTGTGTTGTGGCTGAATCGTCGTGGTGGATAGATTGGGTGCAATATTAGTACAGTTTAGTTTTATTTGTATATTTGATATCGCGGGGCGAGCGTCCGACATGTGGACTGCCGTCACTGCCTGTTTGTATATTATTTGTTTGGGGCACGACTGGGTTGAGGTCGATGTCACTTTTGTACATATTTTTCTTTTCTGTACTAGGATTTCCCCGCGGTGGAGTGCAAGGTTAGCCGGGTTCTAGAGGGAAACGGGTCTGCATCTCATGGCGTTGAGACGGATGGGGGCTCACTCTAGAATTGGCGGGCTATTCGCTGCACTCGTAGGGTGTACAGGTTGACCCAAGGTGGGGTGCTCAAGTTACCAGATTTCGTGATGTGCCAGGTGGCCCATTCACTTTGATGAAGGGGGTTGCCTCACTTCTGGTTTTGGCGGGTAACTTGCCGTGCTCATAGGGGTCTAGGTTTTCATTGCATAGGCTATCCACACGACCAGGGGAACGTCGGATTTCACTTGCGGCTCAAAGGAAACCCGGGGCTCCCAGATTATCAGTATTGTTCTGTGATGCTTATTGCTATTCTGTGATGTTGCATATATCATGCCTGGAACGATTATTATATATTGTTATATATATATATATATATATACACTAGTAGATGTTGTATATGTTTTACACCCGCGCTAGTCCAGGCCCCGCTCTGTCGTTAGTTAAGTAACCTAACGAGTGATGACGGGACCCAGTGGCGAATGCAGATGGCATATACGTACATCATATTTTCGTTCTTTTCTGGTGTGATTAATTGATGGGACTGTGTTGATTCTGATCAATGCAAGGAAAACAAACCTATTTGATGTTGTTGGAATCAAGTTTTAAAAACAGACATTGCAGACGTTTGCTTTTGTTTTGTACAGTGATATTCGGTTACGAATATCCAGCACCTCATACCACGAGGCAAGGGCCGAGATCCTTTCATCAGGAGTGACCCCTTGGGCAGAAGTTTGCGTCAAGGTAATAACTTTTCTGTAGTCGATTCTTTTGCTTTTCATCGTGGTATTCAATTTGGAATATACCGCACCTCATTTGACGAGGAAAGAGCCGAGATCCCTTCACCGGGAGTGACCTCTTTAGCAAAAGTTTTTGCCACTATATATTTGAAAAAACCACTCGGTTCCTTCAACGATATCAAGTTCATTACGTTAAAAGTTTTTTCTCCAAAAACCAGCCGTAGCCCTTCGTCATTTCTTATGAGTATTATTTAGTATTCGTGCTGCGTTTGTTGACCTAGTCAAGGCGTAGTGTTCGGTAGCTAAGTGGTGCTTGTTTGTTGCATTTTAAATGCGATTGGTTAGGAGAGTGATGCGGCCTAGTTGACCTAGTCAAGGGCATGTGCGGGTGGGTTTAATGCAATCCAGGATAATGACAGGTTGAACTTGATTAGCGGTTTATGGTTTGTTGACCTAGTCAAGGTCATAAACCGCTTGGGGTAAAAATCACATCGGGAGTTTCTAAAGAAACTGAAACTTGCCAGGCATGCGCATACCTTATGGAGTATGGTGACTTAAGTGGATTCCATCAAGTTATCATGCGATGATAGTTGGATCCCAATTCCCACTGATGAGTTGGTTTACTCCTCGGGTGATTTTAGATGATCCCGACTAATTCTTCTTTCGGGTTTGGAGGAAATTTGAGGATACAGTGGGAGACATCCTGATTAGATAAAGTGATTAACCATTCTGATCTAGGTTAGAGTGCACGCTGATTGTTTCTTTTCTTTCTCTCTCTTTGGCAGCGACCATGGCCCGACCCTAGACTAGAACTCATAAACCAAGTTAACCGAACCTTCTTAAAACACACTGGCTTTTGGATTTTCAGAGTTGCATACTTCATTGCCACTCCTACTTTTATCCTTTGCTTTTCTCCGGAACATTCCGTATCACTACGAAGATCCACAATTATTGGATATGACCATCGTATAGTTACATACGAACTCGAAGAAACTTGTTTCAGATTCGAGAATGGTTTCCGGTTCTGGAGAAATTGAATAGGACTATTCAGTTGTCTTTTCCTTTTACCTTCTCTCAGGTTGTGAGGGCTCTTACGATTAGGAGAGGGTACACCTATTGCCCTTATTGGATAGTCATCTTCCAAACCATAGGCAGGTGCCGAAAGGTGGGGAAGGAAGAAAACCAATTAGCCTAAGTGAGGTGTACAGAAGGTAACAAGTAAAGACAAATAAAGGGATTAGAAAGAGGAAAAATTAAATTGCAACTGCTATCATTTATGACCAAACCGCGTATATCATCGCCACTCCTACTTCACCTTTGCATTTCTCCAGAACACCCTGTATCACTATGAAGATCCACATTTATTGGATAACCCATCGTATAGTTACATACGAACTCGAAGGAACTTGTTCCAGTTCGAGAATGGATTCTGGTTTAGGAGAAATAGAATAAGGATTATTCAGTTGTCTTTTCCTTTTACCTTCTCTCAGGTTGCGAGGGCTCCTAGGATTAGGAGATTACACCTATTATGCTTATCGGATAGTCTTCCTTCAAACCATAGGCTGGTGCCGAATGGTAGGGAAAGAAGAGAACAAATTAGCCTGAAGGTGGTGTACAAAAGGTAATGAGCAAAGACAAATAAAGGGATTTGGAGAGATGGCAAGAAAATATACTGTTATAGTCATGAATCTGGTTAATGGAAGAGGCATTACTAGGAATACCCGGCTACCCCTTCGAAACATTTTCATATTTCAGTTTCACTGTGAGTTGTTAATTGAAAGCTAATTTCCCAATTAGATTCTTACTCCAGGGTATGTATTTACCAGGTTTGATTCTCACATCTGTATGGTTTTACAGATGATGAGTGGGAGTAAGTTATTGGGAATTAGGTGATTATATCCTCATTATATCGCAATTTGTTGTAATTGGTGATATTTGAGGAAATCACCTGGGGTTTTGCCAGACGGCAAATATTTGGTTTTGAATATCCGTTGTTATGCACCAATTTCAAACTGATATATCTGTACATTTATTTTATTAAGTGAGATATAACTTTTTGAAATTATGTCTATAACATTTACCTATATCAGTTGATGACTGGGTAAGGAGAATTAAACAACGGTGTAATTCTTCTTAACCATAGTACAGTTTTCAACCTACGACGTACAGGGTTTGAGTTGTTCAACTCAGAGGACTTACACAAAGTATTGTATGTTGTCTAGTGTCCATTAGGACAAAGGGGTTGGTGCTCGTACTATATTCTGTTTACTTATGACTTCTCCAGTTTTAGACAAGTATTTTATGGAAATACAAGGTCCAAGTTATGAGAAGTTATAGGTACAAGAATAAAATAGATAACCATGTGTTGCAAGTATCACGATTCTTCGAGGTGATCGAAGATTTAGATACTTGTGTTTAGTATTCAGATGATAGTAATGGTTTTGAGAACTTGCTTCTCTTTCAGGTTACTCATATCTGGATGTACTCTTAGTTGAGTAATGCTGATCAACCTCCTTCCATTTAGTTAACATGCACTGGAGACAGCTGCATGATTTGAATCTGGTTCAAATTAAATCGGTGCCTCTGTTTCTATATTGTATATAGAATAGTTCATATCTTAACGATGTTAAGGTATATAGAGTTGTCCGGCTTATGCTTAAAACCGGACTCTGAATAACTCAAGGCACGTTTCTGTAATGGCAGTTTGTGGGTTATCCCGGGCTATGACGAGGGTTAACTTTCTACCATCTGGAAGATCAATAGTGATATTTTTCTTGACTCGCCATAGTTTTAGTAAAATGGACTTTTTCAGAAAACAGTAGTGGGAGTATGGTAGAACTGGAAGTGATTTCAGAACCACAAATGATTACTGAAAATTTAATAGAATAATATTCAATCAGGTTTGGCATTCCATTAGCCACTCCGCAGATATGGTGGGTAAGCTCAGGCACCCGGGAGGTACTTTGGTATCCTCAAAGACGGTGACAGGGAGGTTCTTGTTTACCCAGACTTTCCATTTCTGCTGTTCTAGATTATGAGACCCAGTAGGAGGATGAGTATAGCGTCATTCTAAACAAGTTTTAGAATTACACGCGTATTTGACTCTGCCAGAGGGTTGTTGTAGTCAGTAGGAGCAGCGGAAGTATAGTGGACAAGTAGCTTGTGTCTATTTATAGACTAAAGTATGTATAGCGGAGATAGATCATCTATTTTTGATGTGACAGTCATAGGCTTTGACTTCATCAGAATAGGAGATGGATCTGTTAAGAAGATAGTAGGGTGTGATGTTTTGGTATTTGGATGACATGCACTTTGTAGGAAGTGAAATTCCTATACTACGATTGGTTAAACTGTGGTTGTCACACAGTGGTTTCTCCACATAGGATATGGATATTATATCGGGCATTCTGGTTACTGGATCTATGGTTTTAGATCTAGATTTGGGTAGTTTTCCAATCTGGGTACTTTGACTGTATTCTAAAGGTTTTTTAGAATGGCTGACTCCTAGCATGGTGGTGTACATGCGGGTGATGGAGTCACCCTCTTTAAAGGTGTCTTACAGACTAAAGGGGAGAGGGATGTGCATGATTGGCATATCACTTAGGCAATTGAGTCAATCATGAGATGTCAAGTACCACACCAGATGTTGTTTTTGCACTAGCTGCAATAAGTTTATATATTAATCCAATCCTGGAGAAACGTTCGGAAGCAGTTTATGAACATAAGTGTATGTTCTAGGGATTTGGTAACGGCAACCTCCTTCGGGAGACGGTTATCATTCCAGGCCTCCAAGGTGACCTGGATGGCAGAGTGACTGTCAGAGTTATAGTTTTCCCTCTTGACGAGGGGCAGTAGTTTGGATAGGTGGTCCAAACGGATACTGAGGAAGGCATGGCACAGGATACTGATTAAATTCAGTGGACGATACAGTCTAAGAAGTTTGCTGGATTTGGAGTTCATTTATGAACTGGTTCCCATCAGATATCCAGACATATTCTAAGACAGGTATTTCTCATTTCGGGAGATGGCTTTCTCCGCGAATTGAGATAAAGAGAGACATAGAAAGAAACATTGGAGCGGATCAAGTCACTGAGGCTATTTCTCGAACGCAACAGTTTTACAAACGAGCTTTGTGAAACTGATTAGTAGAGAGTTGGGTGTTCGGTATCACACGGGCTGTGAGTATGCAACACTGCAATAATTAGCCTTAAGTGCATATGGGAGATTGTTGGCTATAGTGCCCTCAAGTCAATTATTGGATCGCAGGAGCGTGATTGCAATGATTGAGGGAGAACCTATACTGGTAGAACAGTCTTACTCGAGATGATAGTATGCTATCTGGTTTGTCTTTATCATTGTGTACATGCTTAAGGTGACATTACCGATCACTATTACATGTTGATAGTGTTGGGTTACGGCAGCGCCCCGGCCATCAATCCGTGGCCAAACGCGGAACAAAAATTTGTAAAACTTGGCGCTACCACAACCAATCACCCGGATCAAACCGTTAACCGTATACTAGAAAATCTATAAAGTGTTTAGAGATTATACCGATCGGTCCGTGTCCTTCGGTCTTCAATCTCTGCGCCTAGCTCCTCACCGGCTGCCCCGAACAAGTCTGCTCTCCAATCTCGCTCCTCGAAGTGGCTCCACATCGAGGATTCTTTATACGGGCTCCCGCTTCAAACCGAAGCAACTCGGACATGAAGTTTGCTAGCCGACATGTCCAAGGTGAAGTAGAGATAGTGTATGATTACTTTGTCTCAATCACCCTAGGATTCTCAACACATGAGAGGGATAGGATGGAGGTGAAGAAGAAGCTATATGAAGTGAAGAGTTGTGAGCTCAAGACTTGGCATTACAAAAGAAAAGGCAACACATGAGAGAGAGAGAGAGCGCAAAAATGAAGTGGCTTCCCCAAAAAAAGTGTGCCGCCTCTTCTTCTCTTTTCATTTTAGTTGTGTGTTATTTTGTGAGTGTAGCCTCAAAAAAAACAAAACTTAGCCACACAATCCTCACAAAATATCTCACAACTAAAAACATTAAACAATAAAGCATGGCATAATAAATGCCATAAGCCAAGACTTGCTATCATACTTTCCACATAATCAAAATATTAAACATTTATCAAAAAACCCTAAATGTTTAATACAATAAAAAGAATGGCATCTCCAAAGTAATCTTATAACTGATTACAAGAATACCCCTCAACTGTATATACATACCTACATCCGTATTCCGACTGAATACGAATATAACGAGACGAAAGTAATCCAACCAATCTAATACTAGGATCCGGCTTAAACCAAAGCCCACAAGTATGATCCATCCGATCATGATCCGTGCACAAGTGCACGTATATGATCGAACCCTGCCATAAAACCATACGGCCTCTACAACGTTTCGCCCGAACTTGGGAAACTTTCTGTGGGGGACTCTAAAGACTCGTCAATACGCTGGCAGTGGGTTTAACCACAAGCACGTCAGTGGCACTAGCTGTACGTAACGGCTGCCTATGTATTGAGCGAAAGGGAGGCCGACGAGCGAACTCATCCTGAAACCCTACTGAGCCTATCTGTGACAATCTCCGTACAGTCCGGTCTGTTCGTCTAAGAGTATCGCATATCGGGCCTAGGGGGATGCTAAACGTCAGACCCCTAATAGCTGTATAACTTGTGTCGGAGTGTATCCCAGTACACCTTGAGAAACTACTGGAATACCTACCAGTAAATCTCACTTGCCTTGGCCAAGGACTTTGTGTAATGGCTCTCCAGACACAGCGCGATATCAACCCCCAATACCGGGAGAGACGAATTCTATCTAACCGCCACTGCGTCCAAGTGCTTCGGGACTGCACCCAACTACTACCTGTTTGCACGACTCCTTTGAGCCGTGGCAGGGTAGCAATCAAAGAACAGTGGGAACACACTTGAGGCAAAGTAGCAGTGTCAAGTCAACGGACTAAGCTGTACTCATGTCACTTGGAAACTGCTCCTGACGATAGGTATAGTACCAATCAGCAGTGCCCCTGCGATTCCATCCGGTGTACTCATAACCTAATGAGCACCTGTATACTATCTTAGGTGAACCAACTAACACCAATGTCTTGTGAGACCAGCCACCGCCCCTCGTCGGGGTCTCGATCCGTATACACTAGTTACTCATGGAGTATCGATGCCCAGTCTCGAAACTCCCACGACTAGGGACACTTTAAGGATGTGCTTATAGACTACCTAACTCCTACGTATATGATCGCCATCATACTGCTGGTAGTCAAGAAAGAATCCTATGGGCTCTATCTGTTGGCTATAGTGCCCTCAAGTCAATTATTGCACATCCTTAAATGTCCCTAGTCGAGGGAGTTTCGAGACTGGGCATTGATACTCCAGAGTAGACTAGTGTATACTGATCGAGACCCCGACGAAGGGCGGTGGTCGGTCTCACAAGCCATTGGTGTCAGTTTGTTCACCTAAGATGTATACAGGTGCTCATTGGGTTATGAGTATACCGGACGGACTCGCCGGGAACATGCTAGTTGGTATTATACCTATTATCAGATAGCAGTTCCCTGGTGACATGTGTACAGGTTAGTCTATCGACCTGAGATCGTCATTTGTCTTGTGTGAGTTCCTACTGTGCTTTGATTACTACCCTACCACTGCTCAAAGGAGTCGTGTAAACAGGTTTTAGTTGGGAACAGTCCCAAGCCACATGGAGGCAGTGAGCAGATCGTCAGGGGATTCGTATCTCCCGGTATTGGGGGTTGATGTCGCGGTGTGCACGGGTGGCCATTACCAGAAATCCTTGGCCAAGGTAGTCGATAATTACTGATTCGGATCAGTAGTTTCTCAGGTGGTAATGGGCTTCATACCGACACTGAATATCAAGTTTTTAGGGGTCTGACTTTATCCACCCCTAGACTCGATATGCGATACTCATAGACGAACGGACCGGACTGTACAGATATTATCATGAATTGAGAATCCTTGGGTGTCTTGAGACAAATTAATCCTTCATCACTCTCTACTTCATCTACGGTATCTAGTATAGCGATCTAGGTACCCTAGTTGCCTCGGATATGAGGTTAGAGCTCGTTGCATAGACTCTCGGGTGGATCATCTTTGATGGAGGGAGACCGAAGATCAAGCTTGGTCAAGGAAGTCCCAAGGAGCTTGGGATGATGGTTGAAGACCGAAAGACACGGATCTATTTGGTATAACCACTCTAAAGTCCTAGATTATAGATTGCTAGTAAAGGGTTAATGGTAGATCCGGGTAATTGGTTGTGGTAGCGCCAAGTTTTATAAATTTTGTTCCGCATTTGGTCACGGATTGATGGCCGGGGCGCTGCCGTAACCCAACATTGCTCGCACGTTCCGAGGAGGAGATCTTCATCGCCGAATGTGATGTCAGCTGTATGAACCTATGCCAGCTCATCCTTCATCTTTTCTTCCGTAAAGAAAGCTTGGAACTGATCAGGCTCTTGCAGTGCCTTGATCAGAGAATCTCGTGCCTCTTTGGACAGGAGGAGAGCATCCAGTATGCTTAGTTGTGAAGGTATCTTTCTCAGATGTGCCAGGACATTGTAATCCACCTTGTTTTTTTTAGGCGGATCCTTGGCTGCGAGCTCTTTGACGACTCTATCATCGATGGCAATTTCCTCAGGGACTTTTTCCTTCCCCTTGTCTCTTTTGCTCGATCTTTTGTTTGTAGGCCCGAGGTTCTTTTCAGGCAGCATACGATTATGTGGCTGAATGTTCTCACAGTTCTTCTCCTCTTCTTCTTTTCCGAAGGTGGATGCTTTGAAGAGAGGGCCGAGGGTTATTTCTTCCTCAGAATCGCTCCCGAATGAAAGAACTTGAGATTTTCCTTTTGTCGAACTGGTATCTACCATATGACAGTTGCCAGCTGTTCCTTCATGCTCGTCTGTCGCACTTTTTTGTTGTGGACAGGTTTTGCGCTTCATCCGCTTGAAGTGTTGTCGGTGAGCAACGTATCCTTGCCACCACTTCTTGAAGGCATTGCACTCTTCGGTGAGGTGTGTGACCCTCCAATGGTATAAGCAGCAGTTCGGATGTACATCCGCTTCGTCGAGGCACGTACTCCCGGGAGTGTTTTCCATGAGAGGAGGCAGCTTCATTCCCATTAACAAGGCTTTAGTGAACCGCTTCTCCGCTTTGATCATGCTCTTGTTTATAGCAGGTGTGCTTTGGCTTGGGTGGAGTACTTTACAACTCATCCTTACCGCAGCTTCTTCATCCTGACGTCGATGCTTGGCCTTTTTGTATATGGCCGTTTCATGTTCTCGGTCAGCTTTGCTCTTTTGAAGGGCTTCGTTTAGCAGCCTGTCAATTGGGTCTTCTGGCAGCTCCGGGGATTTTGGCACCGATCCTACCCCTAGTCCCTCTGCATTGCTTTCCAACGCCGAGGGAGTTTCTTCGTTATTTAACGACGAATGAGAAACCATGTGGCAACTTGCTACATAATCTTCGGTTTCTCCCGACGATCAATTTCTCTCATCATCGTCACTATCTCCGTTCTCAAGTATATGGTTGAGAAACTCATTGAGGGTGACTGGGGTCCGCGCCTTCTGGTTGTACTCCTCCAGCACGTCGATATACTTTTGCAGGTCCGTGCGCTTGTCATCAGGCTGCACGGGCTTCTTGGTCTTCTTCTTTCCTTTCGAAGAATTTGAAGGCTTGACCTGGGTATTTAAGCATCCCCTCAATGATCTCGGGCTCCAGCGGGCTTTTCCATTTGATCGCCGGACATACTTGAAGATCCTTCAGCATTCTTTTAGTTTTAGCTGAAAGGACCACTTCCCAAGGACCTTCTTCCACAAACGAGCATGATGCCCCCGGCGTATCCACCTTTTTAGGAGCGTGCCTCTGTGGTGGGTTCACCCTCCAGTTTTCTGACAGCGCGAATTTCCCTTGACGGTACTGGTCCTCAACCCAGTTTTTTGAAGATGTAGCAATCCTCAATTGGGTAGCCCACTACTCTGTGGTAGGAGTAGTAGTTGGGACTGTTGATGTCACCAGGCTGCAGTGGATGTCTCGGATCCGGCAGTGTGATGAGTTTGTTGCACATTGCCAGTTCGAACAATCTCCTCATTTTATCATGGGGAAACGAGTAAACACGTCCTAGCTTCTCTTCCAGGGATTGGTGCGGGCGCACGTTGTTTTGACGAGCAACTGGTTTCGGGTCACTCGGTTGTTGTTGAGTGTTGGCAACGAAGACCGCTTTCCTTTTACCCTTTGCATTCCGAGGGTCTATTTTTGAAGAGGGAGGCCCATGGCCCATCTGGTCCATTTGGGCCAGCTTGTCGATCAAAGTATGGAAGGTGGTCGGCTTAAAGAAGGTCATGAACTGGGACACATTCGCCTAAGGATCGAGAGTCCCTATGAACATGCCAACGACAGGAGCTTCTTCGATGCGTTGTTCGCATTTTGACCAGAGGTTCCGCCATCGGATTGTGTATTGAACCCAGGTCTCTCTTGGCTTCACCCTGGCATTGATTAATGCCGTGATCGGGGTGCGTTCTCTTGCGCTTGTGAACCGCTGTGTGAACAGCAGCTCCATTTCTGTGAATGTTTTGACGGAGTAATTTGGGAACTCCGAGTACCTTTCGAATGCAGTTTCCGACAGGCTGCCAACGAACTGGCGAAGCAGCAATTTGTTGTCGCCTCCAATATTGCCGCACAAAGCTCTGAACTAAGCAACGTGCAGATGAGTATTGCCTGTCCCCAAGTACACATGGAACTTGGGGATTGTATATCCTGGCGATAATTGATTTGATCGTACCAGCCTGGGTACGGTTGCCCGATTCTGACGACTTGGCCAGCCGCTTCGTTGGCTTGATGAGCTCGTATTTGTTGAGCTATGTAATCTTCAAGAGCATCTTTGGAGATTGTTTCCTCCCTGGCCACTGATAGAGCCGAAAGAGGATTCGATGTTTCTCCTATGTCGTCTTCGATGATTATCGTCGGGTCTTCAGCTGGAGGTTCTGGCTGGATCATCATTCCAACCATGTCTTGGAATAGGAGCGCCATATGTTTTATATTAGCAGCCTGTTCTGCAGCCTCCTTATCCTTTCTTTCCAGCACCCTTCGCAGGAACTCTGTATTATTCTCAAGTTCTTGACGCTGTTCAGATGCCAATTCTAGGCTTTCTTTCTGCCCGGTGAGTGCTACCATTTTTGTCAGCATCTCCTGGAGCTTTTTTTGTTGCTCCTGAGCCTTTGACAACGACCGAGTTTGCAGCCGATGACCCACGGAAGTACGACTTTCCTCTTTTCCGAAAGCCATATAAACCGTGTACACGATCATGCCCCCAGACTTGGGGCGTTTGAATCCATCACCTTTGGGATTTGCCGCCGGTGGTGGTAGATTCTCCGACCTTCTCTTTTTGTGAGAAGTCGAAGTTGAAGGAGTCATTGTAACAGGTGCCTTCATGAAAGAAGTCCCTCGCTGCATGGTGGAAGGATGGGCCTCCTCTTGTCGAGCCTTTGTTTTCTTCAGTCGGCGAGAGTAGTCTTTGTTGAATACAGAATCTTGGACCTTCCGCCAGACCCTGTGGACTTAGGAGGACAGCCACTGAGGGGGCTGCTCCGGCTTTGCCTGTATCATGTTTTGAACAGGTGGGGGAGATTTCTTCAGCACCGTGGTCGGAAAGTTCTTTCGCACCCTCCTAAGCAGTTCAAAGCTGTTCCCGGTTGGAATAGCAACGTCAACTTCCACCACTGGAGATGGTGGAGTAAGTCTAGAGGGGGAGTTCCCCCATCTCTTCTCACTCAGTGTTAGTGGCGATGTCGAGCATGTGTTGCAGACGGGACCACCTCAGTTTTGGGAGCGGCTCTGTCATGCTCCCTGCTTTGGTGAAGGGCTACTGCTGGTAACAGCGTATTGAAGACCGACGTATGTTGAGGGGGGACGACCAATCTTTCGAAGGCCGACTTTCTGGTAGGGGAAGCTCTTTTGATGACTTGGCCCGTAGCAAGAGTTGGAATGGCCTATCTTGCGAAGACCGATCCTTTAGTAGGAGAAGTCCCCTTGATGACTTCACCTGCCGGAGCTGGAACGACTATCCGTTTCGGGATAACCCCTTCAGGTATTGCGAGCCTCTTTGCGGGCCCACTTGAGCTTTGGCTCAACCTGTTGAAAACTGAGTTGGCAGACTTGGACGACCCGTTGAGAGGAGCTGTAGCAGTTGCAAGTCGATCGAAGAACGACTTTTTTGGAGCTTCCCCTTGCGAAACGAGGCGTTGAAGCTTGGTGGCGGGAGCATGGTCCCGAAGAACAATCCAGTGGTGGCCTGAGTCGCCTTATCCACCGGTATTGAAAAGATGGAGGCCGCATTGGGCCCGTAAATCACTCCTCCAGTCGGGGAGGAGCGGGAGTTGATGTTGCAGGTACACTTGGAGGCCATTGATCTTCTTTTTTTTTGCACAGGAGCAAGACACCAAATCTTAGTACCTGGAATCCTAGGGCAACCATAGTAAACCGCGATTTGTTCGCAAACATGACACACGAAGTGTGGAGTGGAAAGAAGAAAAGGTCCCACCGGGCGTGCCAGAATCTGTTCACCACCGAAAGACACGACCGGGACGTTGGGACGTCTGGCCTGAATTTTGGGGGCAGATGCTATTTGGATTTATCCATCCACCTCTCCGAAGATGCCAAGTTGATTTATGGCACCGTATATCGGAGGTTTAGATGGATGCAGCCATTGTAGCAGAATTCGTCAGATTCCCTCTCGTTTGTGAGGGGTTTTTGATTGTGGGGACGCTCTTCCCTGCAGGCGCAAGCCCCTGCAGTTAATTACATTATCGCATCGCGATAAACACTTTCTCCTGCTCCAGAAGTTCACTTCGTGTCGTGTGTGTTTGTTTTATTTTTGGTTGCCCGTAGATTGTATACGGAGACTAATTTATGTTGTCGCCCGTAGGGCATGGATTAGTCCAAATCCGTATATCTTAGATTTGGGTTTCGGTTGATTTAAGGATCGTTGATCTGTTTTAAGATCAAGATCGACTTAAATGTATACAAGCATTTGGGGGCTTAGTTATTTTTTTAAGGATACGTTAGTCCAATTTGAGACTAAGATCTACTTAACAGGGTGTTAGGATCATTTTTGTTTCAGATCCAACAAGAGAGCATTTGGGCTCTGTTGTTTTAGTTTAAGGACGTTTCGGTCCCTTATCACCATTTTGGAGGCGAATTTGTAGTTTGAGGACATTTCGGTTCGTAGATCACCATTTTTGAGGTGAGGTTTTAGTTTAAGGACGTTACGGTCCATTGTCGCCATTTTGGAGGCAACATTTAGTTTAAGGACGTCTCGGTCTGTAGATCACCATTTTTGAGGTGAGGTTTTAGTTTAAGGAAATTACAGTCCGTTGTTAGTTTAAGAACGTTTCGGTCCGCTGTTCATCTTGCACGCACGTGTATTTGTTACGTGTCAGGATGAGCAACAATGATATGGGATGCACCCAGTTTAGGGTGTGGTTTGATTTGAGTGTGCACGTCAGTTTGGGTAGTACATCAAAGAGCTGTTAGTTGTCGGGACTCGCCACCTCTCTGAAGACGTTGAAGAATTATAACGACGTGTATCAGAGGTGTAGAGAGATGTACTGTTCACACCATAATATTGTATTATTATATTCCCCATTCTTATTCTTTTTACAAATAAACAGGTGCTTTTGACGCATGTCTGCTACATATTACAGGTTACAGGTTCTTGGAGCGAAAACAGTGAAAAAGACAAAAGATGATACAAAAAAGGACTTCTGACCAACAAATAGAAGGATCTTAATCAAGCCTACACAAAAGATCAGTACAAGGCAACGCAAGGTCCACGATTTCGAAGCCACGGTTGAAAGTCCACCACAATTATTCACTGGAAAATCTGGAAGAGAACAGAAGCTATTTTAATGAAAGAACTAAAGAATTAAGTAGCCCAAGATTACCAAAGCCACCCCACAAAATATCAAACGCCAATTCTCTTTGTTGACCGCGGAACCGCGGCCAAACAAGGCCTCGGGCCGCGGTTCCGCGGCGGTAATAAGAGATCAGAGGCAGAAAATTTTACCATGTTTTGTGCGGCGCTGAATGGGTCTTCCTAAGGGCTATTTTTGTAATTGTAGACATGCGAATCAGATGTAACCTAGGGTTTCCTATCCTCTGTAAATAGGAATTCTAAACCTTGTAATTTTCTTATGCCTCCTTTTAATAATAAAATTCAGATCTCTTTATGGAGAGCATCGATGTCTCTTTTCATTTCACAAATTCAGATCTGTTCTGCATTATTGTTTGGAGAGAGCCATCAATAAAAATTAGTAAGTTACTTTTATTTCTTTGCTTTAATTCTCTTTTAATTAGAATGTCTTTTAATCCCCTAATGAGAGAATAATCTCCTCGCTTGTTAGGGTTAGCCTTAGGGAAATGTTTGAGAGATGAGATCTCTCACCCTTTTCATGCCCCTTCACAACTAAGAATTAGAACTCCATGCATACACGCACACACCGCTCCCTACGGCACCTTACCCCTCGAGGTAACGGTGACAACGTAGTATAAAGGACCGGTTGCGCGTGTTTTCCATGGAGGTTAGGGTAAGGATCTCTAAAGGAAGGACAAGAACCTAGAGGAAGGAACACCTTCCTGAATAGATCTAATCCCCTTTATTGATAATTACCATAACTCCTCATAGATCTTCATTCGGGTATAGAAAGCGTTGAGATTTACTTGCATTTCCAAACCATCCTTAAACCTAACCCTAGCAAGACTAGATCTAGATAATCTTAGATAGATAGAATTAGATTTTTAGATTTAATAATCAATCCGAACACCCTTCGGAATTAACTCGTAAGCGCGACTAGGAGATTCACAATATCCCTGTGGACCGACCCGTACTCACCGGCTAGCTTCATGCGACGCCGTTCTTGATTGCGGTAATAGATATAGTTTTTGACATCAAATCAAATTTGGCTTTTTGACCAAGTCAGATTAGGTGGGGATTTCATCACCCTTCCCAGGACCCCAGAAATCACTTAAAGCATTTGCATTGACCACTCTTAATTAAAAAATATTAGACTCAGCCCTAAGGACGCCGCGCTCAATAGAACAGAGGACTAGTATAGGCATCGACCGTTTATCCTAACCTGACTTTGCGGTGCCTAGGCAAGTGTGTCAAGGCTAGTGGTTTTTAATTAGGCCCACAGCGTAGTTCCTTCCCACTTACCTGGCACTTACCTGGCCGCAATTAGCGGTGAAGAGACGGTTTGAGGTTCTATCTCTAGCCCTTTGGAACAGTTAGGAGCTGTCTAGCTGACCTAGGTGACCCTAGATCTAGGCCTGATTGTACATGTGTGGTTAATTGCATTTGTGTCACGAGTCTCTTTTCAAAAATCTTTTTGCAAAAGCATACATAAAAAAAGGGTAAAAGGAAAAAAATCTTTTCAAAACTTGCAACTTGTCGCTAAAAGAATCTTTGCACTCACTTACACCACTTCTTCTCATTGACGTTCTCTTTCCTCCACATTCTGTCTTTCATCTTTCGACTACACTAACCCTTTTAGTGTATGTCCGGTTGGACTAGGGACCCTAGCGCCCAATTAGTCCGTGTTTCGTTGGTACCGACCGACGAACCTTTCGACTCCGAAGTCGAAATCCTGTCCACTTCTTCACTTTCACCATCACATTCTTCTTCCGAAGGTATGTCGGGATACAATCCTAACAACACCTTACCGACGCGAATGATTCCACCTCCGCTAGGTGCGAATAACCCGAATCACCCGCCTGTTGAAGCGCCCGCACGAGTCGCGCTCCAGGATCTCTTCTACCCTGTCCGCACTTCTTTACCTACTTGTCTTTCACCACCACCGGCAAATGGGGACAATTTTGAGATCAAACCCCACTTCATCAATATGCTGCCTAAGTTTCATGGTTTGGAATCTGAAGATGCATATATCTTTATCAATAAATTCCAAAACGTTTGCGCTATGATGAAAACGACCCAATTAAGTGATGACGCTATAAGGCTAAGGGTCAATCCTTTCACCTTATGTGACCTAGCCGAGAAGTGGCTATACAGCACCGCATCACATTCAATTAGAAATTGGGACGAGTTTGTGAAAGTTTTTCTTAAAAAGTTCTATCCTCACCACAAAACTGCTAGAATCCGTAATGAGATTATACAATTTTCACAGCTTCCTTCCGAACCATTTTGGAAATGTTTTGAAAGATTCAAAGACCTACTCATTCAATGCCCTCACCATGGGATCGAAAGTTGGCAACTTTGCCAAACATTATACGAGGGATTGAACCCGGCAACGAAGCAGTTGCTCGAAACCATTTGTCAAGGTCACTTTCTATCCAAGTCTAGTAAGGAAGCGTGGCAGTTTCTTGAGGATCTTAGTGAACAAACAATTCAGTGGGAAAGCACCAAGACCACATCATCATCTTCTTCTCTTGGTCAACCTAGGGCAGGCATACATCAAGTAGAGATGTCGATTGCTATGAAGGCCGAGATGGCCGCTCTTACGAAAAAGCTAGAAGCGCTTGAGACCAAAATCTCAGCACCTTCTCCTACCTCTGCTGTGCCTCCACGAACTGTTTGTGCTTGTTGTTCGGATCCGTCACATCTCACAGAAGAATGTCCTTACACTGCATCTACTCAAGGACAGGATCAAGTCAATGCTGCTTTTCAGCAACGACAAAGAAACGATCCATATTCTTCAACATACAATCCGGGATGAAAGAGCCACCCAAATTTCGCTTGGAAACAAAATCAACAATTCCAAGGAAATAACAATTTTCAAAGGCCTCCTCCCCCACAACAACAAGCACCTCCACAAACTCAATTTCAACAACCTTTCCAACAGCAACCTTACCCTAATCAAGTGAACAATTTTGTGCCTAACACTTCTTACCCACCAAACAATTTTGTTCAACCTAATAATGACAAGGTTAGCTCGCTCGAAAGAAGTCTAGAGGCTTTCCTAAAGCAATCTACACAATCTACAGCAAGATTAGAGACTTCTATTCAATCTTTGGTGCAAAACAGTGCCTCACACGATCAAAGTATCAAATCTATTGAGGCACAAATTGCACAACTCAATGCTGCGTTGAAAGAGCGAGAGAAAGGAAAGCTTCCGTCTCAACCACTTCCAAACCCCGGTCACGTACATGTTGCATATGAACAGCAGAATCATAACGTAAATGCTGTGACCACGTTGAGATCCGGAAAAGTGTTGCAAAACAATGTGGGTATTAACCATGACACCCCTGCCGGTGGTCCTTCTTCTTCTTCTTCTTCTTCATCGTCGTTGTTAGAGCCTATTCTCCACCCTTCACACGGCTCTACTTCTTCTAGCTCGAACGGACCCTCTTCTCACAACACGAACAAATCTACACGGGGTTCCGTTCCAACTCAACAATCTGATCCGCAAAAATTGGACTCAATGACTTTTCAAAATATTCCTTTTCCAAATCGGTTGAGATCCAATAAACCAACTCCACAAATGGAGAAGATTGTAGAGTTGTTCAAACAGGTTAGCATAAATATCACTCTTTTGGATGCAATCCAACAAGTTCCTTCATATGCAAAAATCTTAAAGGACTTATGCACCAAAAAGAGGAAGTCACAAGTACCAAAGAAAGTTTTCGTGGCTAGTGCTGTTAGTGATGCTCTTGTCAATTCTTTACCCCCAAAGCACAAGGACCCCGGTTGTCCTACTATTTCGATCACAATTGGGGACAAGAACATCAATAGAGCACTATTAGATCTTGGTGCTAGTGTCAATTTGCTACCCTATTCGGTGTACGAACAATTAGGCGTAGGAGAGCTTAAGCCCACTCATTGCACTCTCCAAATGGCCGACCGATCAATCACCCATCCTAGGGGAGAGTTGGAGGATGTGTTAATTAGAGTAGGGGATTTCATTTTCCCCGTTGACTTTATTGTTATGGATACACAACCTGTCGCTAACCCCCGGAGTGAAATTCCGGTGATACTTGGTCGACCATTCCTCGCGACTTCTAACGCGGTAATCAACCGTCGTAACGGTTCAATGAATCTATCCTTTGGCAATATGACAGTTGAACTTAACGTTTTCAAGTTAGGAAGTCAGCCTTGCGAGCCTAATTCTAGCGTACTTAATGTTTGCTCAATCAATGAGATCACGAAGGAGGACCGTGAGTTCGAAAATTTTATGTTTGATCACAACAATGTTGACGCCACTAGTGCGTTCCTCCTAGAATCCGACACAGCTTTCACGACGGACAAAGATTATGAGTGTTTCACCTTTATAGATGATTTCGAAGACTCTCCACCCGAGTTTGAGTCTTTTGCTTTTTCGGATGAGTTAGTTGAACCATCCGACTCGGTAGCATACACTCGATTTGAACCTTTGATGGAATCCTTCGAGTTTGAAACAGTTACTCCATTGTTACCATCTATTGTTTCGCCACCTAAACTCGAACTAAAGCTTTTGCCGTCGCACCTAAAATATGCTTATCTAGGTGAGAATGAGACCTTACCAGTTATCATATCGGCCTCTCGAGCTCTTGAGCAAGAGAAGGCTCTTTTAACGGTCTTACACAATAATCGGCAAGCTTTCGGCTGGTCTATGGCGGACATCAAGAGGATTAATCCCCTCATAGTTGAACATCATATACACTTGATGGATGATGCCAAGCCGGTAAGGGATCCACAAAGACGCCTCAACCCCATTATGAAAGAGGCGGTCAAGAAGGAGATTGTTAAATGTCTTGATAGCGGTATCATTTACCCTATCTCGGATAGCCAATGGGTTAGCCCCATTCATGTCGTGCCAAAGAAATCGGGCATCACGGTTATTACCAATGAGGCAAATGAGTTAATTCCTACTCGCACCCAAACAGGGTGGCGAGTTTGCATCGACTACCGAAAACTCAATGCCGCGACAAGGAAGGACCACTTTCCTTTACCTTTCATTGACCAAATGCTAGAACGATTGGCGGGGCACGAGTTTTACTGCTTTTTAGATGGCTATTCCGGTTATAACCAAGTCCCCATAGCCAAAGAGGATTAAGACAAGACTACATTTACTTGTCCCTTTGGCACTTTTGCTTATCGTCGCATGCCCTTTGGGTTATGCAATGCACCCGCTACATTTCAGCGGTGTATGATGGGGATCTTTTCTGACATGGTGGAGAAGTTTTTGGAAATCTTTATGGATGATTTCTCCATTTTTGGTGACTCCTTCGACGAGTGTTTACGACATCTTGACGCAGTTCTTACCCGCTGTAGGGAGAAGAACCTAATTTTGAATTGGGAGAAATGCCACTTTATGGTACGAGAAGGCATTGTCTTAGGACATGTCATCTCACAAAACGGTATAGAGGTTGATAGAGCTAAAATCGAAGTCATTTCTAATCTTCCTCCTCCTAAATGCGTCAAAGATATCCGAGCTTTCCTTGGCCATGCCGGTTTTTATAAACGGTTCATCAAGGACTTTAGCAAGATTGCTAGACCCTTGACTCTCTTATTCGCCAAGGACACTACATTTGTTTTCGACTCAACTTGCATGGAAGCGTTCGAGTCTTTCAAACACTCTCTCATTTCTGCGCCCATTCTTTCATCTCCAGACTGGACGCACCCTTTCGAAATTATGTGCGACGCATCAGATTTTGCCATTGGTCCTGTTCTTGGACAACACATTAACAAGATGCCGCATGTAATTTACTACGCTAGCCAAACACTAAATGAGGCCCAACTAAACTACACAACTACATAAAAAGAATTTTTAGCGGTTGTGTTTGCACTTGAAAAATTTCGACCTTATTTAATCGGCTCACCAGTTATAGTATACACGGACCATTCAGCTCTTCGCCACCTTTTTACGAAGAAGGATGTTAAATCGAGGCTAATTCGTTGGATTCTTTTGCTACAAGAATTTGACCTTGTCATAAGGGACAAAAAAGGATGTGAAAATGTAGTGGCCAATCACCTTTCACGACTTCCTTCTTCGCCTACACTTGAACTTCCAATCACTGATGTTTTTCCCGATGAGCAACTCTTGACCGTTTCTTGCGAACCATGGTTCGCCGATATTGTAAACTACTTAGCCACCGGCTTGATACCTAAAGATTGGTCGAAATAAGATAAACTTCGCTTCTTGTCCCAAGTAAAGCATTTTTACTGGGATGAACCTTATCTTTTTAAATACTGTTCCGACCAAATCATTCGTCGGTATGTGCCGAAAAATGAGGTTAAGAGTGTGCTGTCTTTTTGCCACGATCAAGCATGTGGCGGGCACTTTGGCCCAAAGAAGACAGCCGAGAAAGTTTTGCAGTGTGGTTTCTATTGGCCACGACTCTTCAAGGATGCATACGAATACTGCAAAACTTGCTCCTGGTGCCAACACTTGGGCCGGATATCGCGGAGAAACGAAATGCCGCTCCAACAAATTTTGGTTGTAGATATTTTTGATGTTTGGGGTATAGACTTCATGAGACCATTTCCTAACTCTTTTGGAAATGTGTATATTCTTTTGGCTGTTGACTACGTTTCAAAATGGGTCGAGACTGTGCCTAGTCGAACAAATGACAACAAAGTTGTTGTTCGATTTCTTAAAGAACACATCTTTTCTCGATTTGGGCACCCTCGCGCGATAATAAGTGATAATGGTTCTCACTTTTGCAATAGGACTTTTGAGTCCTTAATGCGTAAATATTCTATCACCCATAAGCTGTCAACGCCATACCATCCCCAAACATGTGGGCAAGCCGAGGTCTCGAACCGGCAAATTAAGCAAATCTTGGAGAAAACGGTTTCTAAAAACCGTAAAGATTGGTCACTAAAATTGATCGATGCACTATGGGCTTTCCGTACTGCATACAAGACCGATCTTGGCATGTCTCCATACCGGCTTGTTTACGGGAACGCTTGCCACCTCCCAGTAGAAATTGAGCACAAGGCATTTTGGGCCATCAAAGAGCTGAATCTATCTTTAGGAGATGCGGGCAGCAACCGAAAGCTGCAGTTAAATGAACTAGAAGAGCTGCGGGATGAGGCATATGATAATGCCGTGATTGCTAAGAACCGAGCTAAGGTGTTCCATGATAAAAACCTTTTGCGAAAGACATTTAAACCTGGTCAACAGGTTTTACTCTATGATACTCGGTTACATTATCACCCCGGCAAGCTCCGTTCTAGGTGCAAAGGACCTTTTGTAGTCCGCACCGTTTATCCGCACGGTGGGGTTGATCTTGAAAATCCGGAGGACGGTACGCTATTCAAAGTAAATGGGCATCGTTTGAAACCGTTCCTCACAGCGGACCCTTCGGAGGAGCTCCTGTTTTTACAGGAGCCAATCTACACCGACTAATTTTCCTCCACTTTCACCCTCAAATTTCCCTCCACTTTCACCCCCAAATTTCCTTTTTTTCCAAAACATTATTTCAAATAAGTTTGGGGGTGTGTATATAATTTGTAAATATATAATCCCAAAATACCATAAGAAATAAAAGATAACTTTGAAAAAAGAAAAAAATATTTTTGGACCTAATTGAAATTTTTTCAGAATTAATAGCTGACATTTTTTTTACAAATAAAACCCTCGTTTTAGAGGGTGTTTTATACAAATCACCATTCTCTCCGCCTCTATTTAAAGAGAACCGAGCCCCCTGCGCTGACCCTAAATTTTTCATCTTCATAAAACCCTAGCCGCCACCCCCTGTCATCTCCAGAAAACTCACGACTCGCCGCCGTCAAACCGCCGCGATCCCGCCGCCCTAGCCGCCTAAAGCCGCGCTTCCATCGCGCCTCTGGAGCTTCACCCCCTGAAACTTCAGGGGAGGTACTATCTGTCGATTTCCTCGCTTTTTCTTGCATACTTTTTTTTCTGAAAAATTATTATGGCACATAAAATGCAGTTTGAGAGGGATTTCCCCCCGGTTTTCACGCATGAATTGTACGGTAACTATTTTGCACATGAAATAGAGCAGAGGGGCTGGAATTTCCTGACCTATAATCACCCTTTTGCGTTTGCTATACCTGCACTAGTTACCCTGTTTTATGACTCAATGGAGGATAATAGTCTAGACGACTTAGGCTACATTAAAATAAATTGGGAAGATCGCGTAATTCACATTGATAGGGATATGATCCATGAAGTCACACTCATACCTCGTGTGCCCGCACATGACCACCCCTTACACTTTGAGGATTATATGCCCTTGATGGGGAATGACTGCGCGAGAGAGCCGCGTAAGGGTATCCAAGCACGGACCCTTTTCGCGAACGTTTTTACTGTGTGCCGGTGGGCACAAAACAACATCTTTGGCAGTTCGCACAACACGAATTTTTTCACCCCCTCATTACATGTCGTACACACACTAATGACGAAAAATCCACGGTTCGACATGTACACTGTATTGCTCCAGTCTATAGGTGGGGGGAAAAGGGGTACCATCTACCCATATCCCATGCTAGTCACCCAACTCTGCCGTTATTTCCTCCCCGTCGAGGAATTTGATTCATACATGATAGGAGGAGTTCCGGTTCGACCACTCGTTGAGGGCGTTACTTCGTCCTACTCTAGACTTACTGATATTTGGTCACGAACCGAACCGGCAGAGAATATTCCCGCTCGCACCCCTAGCTCTAGCTCGACATCGAGCGGGGAAGAGCTGACCCCTCAAGAGCATGCATGATTGATGCGGAGAACAGTAAGGAGAATTGATTCTTTGAGGGACGAGTTTCGGGTGACAGCACGAGATCACGACTGTTGGTTGACGGAAATTGAGAGGGGTATTCAAACCCTTTTGGCTAGAGGGGAATGATCACGTTCACGCTCACGAGCGCGACGTGGGGCCGGGCAGTGAGGGCACTGCTTTGCTCAAGTTTGGGGGAGATGGTAGTGTAGATAGTTATCTTTTGCATTGCATATTTTCATTTTGTATATATTTTTCTTTTCCTTTTGCATATTTAATTTCTGCATTGCATCTTCATATAAAAAATAATAAAAAATTGAAAAATAAAAAAAAATTAGAAAAAGAAAAACCCATAAAAATTGAAAAATTTCAAAAATTATAAAAACTAATGTATTCAATTCTGGTTAATTGACTTGAGTTTGATAAATAGGTTAACTGGTTAGGAGCAACTAGATCTTAGACTTAGCAAATTAAAAACCCTAAAAATAACCTTCCTTAGAGTTTAACGGTAGAAAGTATATGTCTTTATAGATTATTTAGAAATAGGCAAATTTTGGGTTCACTTCTTGGGCTAAGTCGAAACGAAGGAAAAATATTGATGCTTTTATTAGAGTATAAGTTTGAAAAATAATTCCTAGCTTAAGTCTAGATTCTGAAAACGTATACCCTACAAAATGCACAATCACGCACCTTGAAACGTGGAATAGTAGAAGAGACCTTGAAATGCTCTTGTCTAAAGTCCTTAGTACAATGAAAAGAAAAGAAAAAAAAAGTGAATAAAGAAAAAAATGGACACTGGTTTTTGTGATTACTTAAGGCTGTAAAAATATAAAAATATTTAGCGGGGTGCTTCATCACCTAGTGCCTTAGACCAACTGGTTTGGGAGTCACTGCTAAAAGCCTTGGGTATTGCAAAACTAGGAAGTACGCTCTAACGTGCTAACGCATCTTGTAATCGGTTGTTGGTACCTCAAGAAGTATTAACGGTCGCATGAAGGATGTGTAAGCGAAATTCAAGTAAAAATTCACCGATTAATAAGTGCTTTGGACAATGGACGAGAGTACGATTGCTTGATTTGAATTTCCAAGTGTAGTGGTGATATTTACACACACGTGGGGATATGTGATTAGAGTTTAGATAAGAGAAAGGAATGAAGAATAGAACTTGTATCTTTAGTAGAGTTGATAGAAATTCCTAAGTGGAGATAAAACTCTAGAAAGAAAACTTAAGAAATGCCGAAAGCTAAGTAATTCTATAGAACATATATAATCTTAAGTTAAATGATGAGGAAGTGTGAAGAATATGAGTGGATAATTTGCGGGTCGATGATAATAGAATTCTTAGTTAGAAAACCTAATTAGAGAACAAAAGTCAATAAGCCGAATTGATAGGATTTTGTGGGTGTAATCCGCTGAAAACCCTCAGGAGACAACACTCCTCCTACTAGGGACACCTAGAGGTTTAACGGCTTGTTGCACATGCTCAGTGCAATCGCGTTTCCCTATGAAAGTGCGGCTAGGTTAGAGTTTTATCGAGAATAAAATAATAAGTTTGCTCGAGGACGAGCAAAAGATAAGTTTGGGGGTATTTGTTCATAACATAATATTGCATTTTGTATTCCCCATCTTATGCATTTAAGAATAAAAACAGGTGCTTTTGACCCATGTCTGCTACATGTTACAGGTTACAGGTTCTGGGAGCAAAAACAGTGAAAAACACAAAAGACGACACAAAAGAAGGATTTTTTGACCAACAAATAGGAGGATCTTAGTCAAGCCTAACCGAAGAATAGTTCACAGTCAACAAGGCAACGCAAGGTCCAAATTGTCAAGGCAAACGGTTAAAAGATCGGTACAAGTGTTCACTGAAGATCTGGAATCACTGTAGAAGCCCAAATGGAAAAATAACTAAAGAAATGAAAAGCCCAGAAGAACCTGAAGAAGCACAGAAAAAACTATCAAATGATCACACTAAAGGGCCGCAGAACCGCGGCCCAAGCGCGCCAATGCCGCGGTTCCGCGGCCGTATGAAGCCTTCATGCAAATAAATTTTTACCATAATGTTGTGGCGGCTATGGAAAGATTTCCTGGGGGTATATTTGTTATTGTAGACATGCGGAGCAATTGTAAACCTAGGGTTTCTATGTCCTATAAATAGAACCCAAAGCCTTGTATTTTCTTATGCCTCTATTCATGAATAAAATTCTGTTTTCTTGAAGTTAGAGTGCATCAATCGTAAGTAGGTTATTTTTCTTGCCCTAGTTATAGTTTTTCATATCTGCCCTAGGTAAATTATTTTCTTGCCTTAGTTTAATCTAGTTTAGAATTTTATTAACTTGCAATAGATGTTTCTTCTCTTTAATAAAATCATGTCTTTTTTCAATCCCCTAATGAGCGAGTAATCTCCTTGCTTGTTAGGGTTAGCCTTAGGGAAAGGTTTGAGAGATGAGATCTCTCACCCCTTTCATGCCCCTTCACAACTAAGAATTAGAACTCCATGCATACACGCACACACCGCTCCCTACGGCACCTTACCTCTCGAGGTAACGGTGACACCGTAGTATAAAGGACCGGTTGCGCGTGTTTTCCATGGAGGTTAGGGTAAGGATCTCTAAAGGAAGGACAAGAACCTAGAGGAAGGAACACCTTCCCGAATGGATCTAATCCCCTTTATTGATAATTACCATAACTCCTCATAGATCTTCATTCGGGTATAGAAAGCGTTGAGATTTACTTGCATTTCCAAACCATCCCTAAACCTAACCCTAGCAAGACTAGATCTAGATAATCTTAGATAGATAGAATTAGATTTTTAGATTTAATAATCAATCCGACCACCATTCGAAATTAACTCGTAAGCGCGACTAGGAGATTCACAACATCCCTGTGGACCGACCCGTACTCACTGGCTAGCTTCATGCGACGCCGTTCTTGATTGCGGTAATAGATATAGTTTTTGACATCAAATCATGTACCCTTAAACCAAATCCTGTATTTGAGGGAACAGATCGTGGTGGATCATCTAAGAATCATTAGTCATTTTCAGAGACTAGGATTAACTAAGGTGATGTGGGATGAACATTATTTTGAATATCATCAGTTGAAAGATCATTAGTCATGTTTAGGACTAAGATCAATTTGGGAAATGATGAGTGCAGAAGGGCTCAGTTGATTGGAAGAATTTAGTCAACTTGGACTAGATCTGGGTTTCTATAATTACCCAACAGAGCTAAGTGCTGAGGAATACAATGTTCACGTGCATTTCATGTGAGGCACCTGATTAGTGTTAAACACTAGAGTTCTGTGGCGCCCACGTGTGAAACACGTGAAGCACCGGATTAGTGTTAAACACTAGAGTTCTGTAGCGCCCATGTGTGAAACACGTGAGGCACCGGATTAGTGTTAGACACTAGAGTTCTGTGGCGCTCACGTGACACACGTGAGGCACTGGATTAGTGTTAAACACTAGAGTTCTGTGGTGCCCACGTGTGAAACACGTGAGGCACCGGATTAGTGTTAAACACTAGAGTTTTGTGGCGCCCACGTGTGAAACACGTGAGACATCGGATTAGTGTTAAGCACTAGAGTTCTGTAGCGCCCATGTGTGAAACACGTGCGGTGCCCCAAACATGGGTTCTGCCTTTTGATTTTTTATCCCCTTCCTTTTGTTTATATAAGTGCTAAGCACTTGATTGGAGATCGCGTGCAGAACACGTGACTGCCCTAGGTGACACTACTTATTCTTCATTTAAGCGTTCGCGTGGGAAACACGTGAGGTCCTCATTATAGTGTTGAATCACCAGTCTTTCCTTCTGGGTGTTTGGAGATTTTGATCTCATGTTCATGACTCTAGGATTTGGAGGATCTCATGTCTCTTGTTTTGTAAGAATTAAATTCTTTTCTTTTTATAGGGTTAAACCCTAGTTTTTAGAGAAATTAAATTCCCATATGTTCTTGTAAGAATTAAATTCTCTGAACTCAATTCTTTCCCCTAAGTTTTGAATCTGCATGACAGAATCTCCCCGGTGAGAATTAAATTGTCAATTTGTGGGGAGATCTGCTTCTGCAGATCTCAACCAGAGGAACAACTAAGTTCTTGCATTAAGGGTTAAACCCTTAGAGAGGCAAAAGAGAGATAATATGATCTCTGAGTTTTTTTTTCTTTTTTACCTAAGGTTTTAATAAATCTTCCTTTGTGAGAATTAAATTCTCTGTTTCTTTTGAAACTTTTTTTTCCTTCTCCTCTTAAGCTTCTCTCTTTTTCTAAGCTTCTGAGGGAATTCCTTTGTTTACTCTCTCTCTATCTTTCTTCACTATCCGTTCTCTTTCGAGATTTGAAGTCTCTGCTCCCTTATATAGTGGAGAGAAATTTGTTTAATTTTAAAAAATCTCTCATTGAGAGCTCCTAATTGATTTAATTGGTTTCAAAATTGACTTGGGGAATTTTGCCCACCATTGGATCTTTGATCCAAGGGTTTGTGTTTTATAGAACATATTTTTCTTGTTTTTAACAAGATTGGGGAAATATTTTCCCATATGCGGAATCATATTCTGTAAAATAGTAATTTTTTTAAAACCATCATTGGATTTTTAATCCAAGGGTGCTCGGCTTAACAGTGTACAATTTCTATTTGTTTAGAAAGATATGGAAAATATTTTCCATTTCATGGGATTTTTGATCCGCCAACTTTCTGTTTAACAGAAAATATCAACCCTCGATAGAATTTGATTCTATGCTTAATCGCCATTGGATCTTTGATCCAACGGTTCCTTGTCGAGTAGAATTTAATTCTACGTAGGGAGGTGCTCTCATGTGTTCAATACGTGATGCTTATTTATTTTGTCAGCTGTTTGATTGTAGTGCCTATATGCTTTGCATATAGACGCTCACAGTGTTTAACACGTGAGGATTATTAGCCTATGGTTTGTTTGCATTGCAGTGCCTATATGCATTGCATAAAGGCACTCACGTGTTAAACACGTGAGGATCCATTAGCCTAGTAGTTGTTTTAATTGCAGTGCCTATATGCATTGCATAAAGGCACTCGCGTGTTAAACACGTGAGGCTCCATTAGCCTAGTAGTTGTTTTAATTGCAGTGCCTAAATGTGTTGCATATAGGTGCCTACGTGTTTAACACGTAAGGCTTTGAATAGTGGGGAACTTTCCCTTACCCTTTTTTTATAAGGGAACAACAGATATGAACATTGTATTTTTCATATGATATTACTTATACTTTTAAAAGATCTCGATTTCATTATACCGTTATTTCAAAACTTCACCTCCTCTATTTTCCCTAAATGTTTAGATTTCTGGGCTTTGGCTTACTTGAATTAGGTGGGGTCCTATAGACTTCACATAATTCAAGTACCAGTCACGTGCCTTTTCCGGGTCGTGACAAAGTTGGTATCAGAGCATTAGGTTTAACCTTGGTTCGATTCTAGGTTTGACTATGCGAAGTCTAAGGCGTATATATATATATTCAGAACCTAGGCTTGACCTTACGGAACTTAGACTTGGCCGAGGGGTATTAGACCCGAACTTTCTTTGTGTAGGTTGACCTTGGTTGATGGAGTATGTGACTTAAGTAGAGTGACGTATCGTGTGTATGTTCCGCGGCATACTTACGATACGCTACTTCGCTTAAGTAGCCTTAGGATCTACATTTCTTATGCACTGTTATTCTATTCATTCCTATAATCTATCCTCATCGATATCGGATCGTGGTTTCCATTACCTTGGCTATATGAGCAGAGAGAACCGCGGCTAGAGATGCGGTCAGACCGAGCTCTTCAGGAACGAGGACTGACCGGGATGTATTCCGATGGCACACGAACACGTTGATATATTGTTTTACTAGTATTTTCCGTTAACATGAGTGTTCGGGATCTGTACTAGATGATCAGGCCATTGCGAGAGGCCAGCCAAATTGTGAAGATTATTAAGGTACTGTCTACTCCAGATGATCGAGGCGTTGTCTACCGTGTAGACAGATGAGCCAGCTGTTGCTGAGTTTGATAAGATATCACCCCCAGACCTTTGAAGCTAACGCGGCATGAGGTCATACACTGAGATGTGATAGAAGACCGCTAGTCATCCTTGGATGAGTGACAAGGACATTTTGTTCGTTGGATGCTCCTTTGCGAAGTCATCAAATCAACTAACTTCAGTTAGAAGAGGACCTCACACAGACGTGTTGTGAGTCGATTAATAAAGGGTGAGCAAAAGCGTATCCCTCTGATGATTTGGACGAGTTCCCGAGAATGTAATTGGCCAGACACCTTCTACAGGGTATTAGAGATGCCGAGTTCGTAGCTTTGGAAGAGACTATGGATATGACTATAGCCAATTGGAGTGCAGTCCACACAGCTACGAGGAGATGATTCTGAATTGGTCCATATTAAAGGGAAGCGGAGTAAGAAGTTCGTGCGAGATTTTCACGAGTTGTCGTTCCACTCCATTGATATCAGAGACTTACTACGCATGCAGAGATGTTGGATACGGACATAATTTCTAGAGGAAGGTCTTGATGAGAATGCAATTGTCTCGGAACAAGAAATGGATTGAGTAAAGAGTGCCAAATTCCAGGCAGTTCTGCAGAGATGAGATTGGAAAGAGACCCTGACATGATCTTTCGGGAGTACTTCATGATAAAGACTTGAACCAGGATCGATTGTATCGCGCATACTCAGTAGGCCAGAGATTGCCACCGTTGACGTGATACATCACGAGCGGCCATGTAAATTAGCTAGGAGATCTTCAGAGAAGCGCCAGAATGGGACTGTTTCCATTAGTACTCCGAATCGGGCTGCCGAGCCGAGGAGTCATGTTATTGGTAATCTGCAGAAAGAAACGAGAATCTAAGAGTAGAGGATGCCAGACTGTGGGCAGGAGGCAAGTAGATATTCTTGCTCTACCAGCCTTAGGTGCACCGGCACTTGTCGACATTGACGTCAGTTATTTATGAATTGCGCCTAAGTGATTCAAATATCACGTTTTCGTCGTTTTGATTTCGGTATTTTGACGATTTGTTTTATGATTGATATTTCTTATGTGCACCACAGTTGCACTTGATTCGTATTTTCATGTATCAGTTGTACTGATTTCTGTTTTTGTGCATACCCATTGCACTTGATTTTGATTTTGTACACTCCGATATATTCAATTTGATTTCATGCATATGGTATGCACATGATTTTGACTTATGCATTCGGTGTAGTTTACACGCGCTTTTAGTATTTGATATGGGGTTTTGTGCGCACAAATGCACATGTTTATGAGTTTATATACCGCGGTATACTTGATTTGATTTGGTGTATGTCGTATACCCTTGATTTCGATTTTGATACTCGATATTTATTTTCATGCACCTTGTGCATTTGATTGGGATTCTTGCGCACACTTGGCGCACTAGATGTGATTTTGTGCACACCAGATGCACTTAATCGAGATTCTTTGTGCACATTAGATGCACCCGGTATTGTTTTCAGGTACACCCGTTGCACTTGATGGATGTTTTCGTGCACACCCGTTGCACCTGGTTTTTGTTTTTGTGCAAATTCATGGCACCTGTATTGATTTCGATTTCCATGCGCACCAGACGCACGTGGCATTTTTATGTACACTATTTGAGATTGATTTCTTTCGAGCAACATGTTTTCATGATATATACTACGGTGTAGTAACCGGGCAGGACTAGTATGAGGACAGTACCTGAATATTTTTCATGTATCGATATTTACCGAGGGGATTTTCAAAAGGAGCTTTAGTCTCCATATTTTCCTACGTGTCCGTGACTGACACGGAAACTTTACGAAGAAAACCCTTCTAAATCATTTTTAAAAGGCAGGACGTACCTGTTAAACAAAGGACATATATATATATATATACATATATATATACATATATACATATATACATATACATATATACATATATACATATATATATATACATATATACATATATATATATATACATATATATATATATACATATATAGATATATACATATATACATATATATATATATATATATATATATATATATAGCTATTTTTCTTATAAATACACGTCCGCTACTTGTGCTGTAATATGCGCATCACATGGCGATTTGAAAAGGGATTTGGCATGCACTAGTATTCAGTCATTTTGACGATTTCATGAGATGCGTACTATACATATGTTATAATCTTAATTATATCATATTTGATTTTCATAATGGATTTTGGCACTAGTATTTTCGCATTAACTCCCATGATGGCGCGACGCTTGACGGAGTTTCGATTAGAGTTTTGCACTTGTTTTCATGCGCATGCATTGCGCTATGATATGTCTTATGTATTCGTGATTTCGGAGTCCCGACAACTTGATTGCTTTGCTAAAATGTTTTAAGTAATTTGGGGGTCTAAATTTAAATTCGGGGACCAAATTTATTTAAGGGGGGAAGATTGTAACATTTCAGAAAATAAAATATTATTTTGAGGAATTTAAATAAATAAAATAATAACTTTTATGAACATTATTAAAGTATGGGAATTAGTTTCAATACAATGGTATAATTATATACCAATAGTTTGGGAAAATATTTGGAAATTTATATGAATTATTGATTATGGAAGTATTTATTTGATTTGGGCATTTATAAATTATTATACAATTATTTGTATACTATTTTAATACTAAAACTTGATTAATATTTCACTAATTATGCATTAATCTTGTTTATGTATTTCACATGCAACAAAACATGTTTCACAACCTTGTTACAATTTTATGAACCATGGTTTCTTTCTTTAAAATGCCTTTTGTTTTAAAAAGAAAAGAGAAGATATTTAGATGAGAGGGGGACATGAGGGTATGGGCATGGGTGAGGATGAGAGAGAGAGCGAAGGGTTATCTTTGACCTTAGCCTCCACTTCATTCCTCTTCTTCTCCTCCTTCATTTCCCTCATCCCTCCACCTCCTCGGCCACCTTTAAACACCCCCAAATCCATATTAAAACACCTTACCACCTTCACAAATATTGATCGCAAACTCACTACAAACCCCACGAATGAAGAAAGTTAAGGTTTTGAGAACTTTGAGCAACCCTAGAGTTTTCTTGAGTTGCCAAATGAGATAAATCGTGCATCCTTAGTCAAGAATTTGAGTTTCCTTACCTCCTATAGTAGTTTAGAGCTAAACTAATATAGTTTGGTGATCTTAGAATTTCCAAAATGAGGTTTAGGGTATATTATGAATTGTGAAAGTGTAATTGAGATTTAGTTAGTATTTACAAGACCTTAGTGGTGATATTCCAGCTAGACTAGAGAATAGAAACCTAAAGCTTGAGTTTAGAATTTTCCGATGTCGGTTTTGTGGAGTTTTTGAGGATCAAATGAATTCTGGAGCGATTTGGGGTCTTTATAAGAAAAACAAACAACTACATTGACCTAGTTAGACCATTAGAAGACCACCACAGAAGAATGAGACCAAAATCCCAAAATTTGGCCGGCGACACCGGTTACTGTAGCACTTCTCGCCAGCCAAATTTTGGATTTGGATGTTAGGGTTTGGCCTGTAGCTCACATTCCTTATAACTTAGTCACTGTATTGTTTGTTTTGTCCCAAACCATCTGTGCAAAATATAGGAGCATTTTGAGTTGGTTTTGACAATATTTTCCGATATTTGAATCTTGGATTTTTTGATTTCTTGATTTGCCTTGGTCGTTTGACATTCGCACGTTGACGTCATATAGTATTTTGTTGTTTTAGCGTATGTTGACCATAGGTTCTAATCTATGTGTGCTTCGTGTGTTGTGTCGGTTTTCGAATATGATTTTGATGCGATACGATGTGTTTTGATTTGTAGGTACAAGCGCGTGGATTTTCGGGACGACGAAGGAGGGCAAAGCATCCGTCAGAATCGACTAGAGCAAGGCGTTGTAGATGAGTAGATGCATATCTATATGGGAAGTCGGGTGGATGGCGTATAGCACCCCCGCAACCGTAGAATAGAATAATTATATATATTATGTATATATAACAATGCGAGATGGATACTTAGTAAGTAGGGCTCTAGGAGACTCTAGGTTAGAATAGGCGTACTTGTAGGAAGGTTTATCCTTAGTCTTTTTCCTTAGTCGTGAGCCATTAGTTTTATATTGTCACGCACACACATACGCGCGCACACTTGGTATGATATGTTATATGGTTTTGAGTCAATATGATGGTATATGATGTCAAGAGATTATGAGATACGATTTGAGTTTGAGACATCATATACGTTATGATATATATTAAAAGATCGTTGGGCGAATTACACGTAACATGTGATAACATATGACTTGATGATATAATAGAATGTACGTGACCTTAGATCCGTACCCTTGATTATGATATGGTACGATGGATGATACCGTACGAATTATGATATATGTGATATTGACCCGTACCCTCGATTTTGTGGATGTCGTACGATGGACTATACCGTACGAGATATATATATGATGATTGATCCGCACTCTTGACTCGAGGATGGCATACGATGGATATTACCGTACGTGATGCTATGAGACTAGATCGCCGACTACTAGATATATCGACTCGGAAATGTTATAGATTTCTTATCACTTTCGACCCGGTCCTTAGTTTAGTTTTCTAATTACTTAAGTAGATGTTAGGATAGAATTGAGTCATACCTATTTTCCAAACTAACGATTCGTGTTATTTTAAATACGATAAACGGTATGGCTCATATATATATTTATATATCTTATAATGTTGCATTTACTGTTTATTTCTTGTTATGTTCATTTTGTATATACATGTGTTTTCATTAGCTGTTATGATCTCGCCTGCTAGGACACATGCACCATTACCAATGATGCGTATGTTGCACGTACACTTGCTTGCTGGCTCACACACATCATCATCGATAATTTCCATGCCACGCACACTATAGAAACTGCCATGTATAAATACATGCTATACCACATTCATTATTGATAGTTAGATAATGATTCTGGTACTAATAAGCATCATGATTTGCATCATACATATGTTGCTATAGTGATTTATCTCATATGATGTTTTCATAAGATTTCTGATTCATGGATTTGAGAAATCGCATAGTACATTTTGAAAACTTGAAATATTTAAAAGTGCGATTTTCCCTTGATATGATAATTTTGTCCACCATGAGTTTTCTCGGTTCTGATCTTTTTCGAGTACTCGATTTGAGGAGTTGGATGAGCCGTTTGCGGGTACATGGTGGACCCGGTAAGGTACCCCGGGGTGAGAAATTTGTGGGGATGACGATGATCCTGGCAGGGGAAGCACTACCTACCGGTGATAGTTTGGCGCGGCAGATATCCGGAGGATACCGACTGTAGTCGTGAGATCAGATGATATGGGGCCGATCCGGACAGATGGAGCCCGAGATTTGAGGATTATGTATCGCTGATGGACACGGTTTTCATGATGTTTTCGAGTGTAGATGCTTGGCACTAAGGTTTTATCATGATTTATTGTGTCGTTGCTAGACACACGTTGGATGATGCATTTATACATGATGTACATGACATGTTACTACATTATGACACAGACACGAGTACTTTGGTTTTGCACATATGCTTATATTATTACCCTTGTTATCACTCGATGTCGCTATATCATTATTATCTTACTGTATGACCTAGGAGATAGTCATACATTCAGTTTCTACTCGGTGATGTCTTCTACTCACGAGTTAGCAACTCACCCACGTTGTGCCACAGTTTTCTTGCAGGTTTGACCGCACAGGTTCCGTTGAGTCTTGCTGGCTTACCGCTTTCTTCCGGATGACTGCTTTGGTAGATGGGGTTCACTTGCATCCTGACCACCATTGTACTTGTATATTTTATTTCAGTTGTATCTAGTTTAAGCTCCATCAACCAGACTTGTATATTTAGTAGACTTAGAATTGCAGTTGTATATTCTTTCGGATTTAGAGTTACGCTCATGTATTTATTATTGTTTCTGGTTTCTTAATGATGCTTTGTTTTCTTCACTTTATTTCTGTGCTTTGATCCTCGCCTTCGGCGTTGTATAGTTATATCTTTGCGTGGTTGTTTCCGCCAATTGCCGAAGAGCTAGCTCCCGCTTGAAGATGCCTATTATTATTATTTTGAATTGTTTTCGGGTTATGCTGCTGAATTTTCAAACGTCGAAAAATGTTTTCAAGACAGATATGAACATTGTATTTTTCATATGATATTACTTATACTTTTAAAAGATCTTGATCTTATTATACCGTTATTTCAAAACTTCACCTCCACTATTTTCCTTAAATGTTTAGATTTCTGGGCTTTGGCTTACTTGAATTAGGTGGGGTCTTAAAGACTTCACATGATTCAAGTGCCAGTCGTGTGCCTTATCCGAGTCGTGACAGGTAATGACCTACCCCTCACAAATACACATGGTTTTCATAGCACGATACTCTTTTAGCATATTCTTGATTACAATTACAATATTTCATCAAAATACCATGTAATATAAAAACCCGGTTTTCTTTTGAATTGTATTATCAAAAATCTTTGCAAATATGCCTCTACAACCCATTTGGGGAAGCTGCTATTAGATGGTACGGATTATCGCATATCCAGGGCTAGTAGAGCGAAATGCAGACCTTCTCACGGAGCATTCGGTCTCGAAAGATTTTAATACGATTTTTTTAGAAAAACGAAATTTTCTATTTAATAATAAAATTAATTTTTAATAATTATATAAAAATTATTAAACCACATATTTTCAAGATATAATAAAATTCCATGTTTTCAAAAAATAAAAAAATGACAAGTTTCATCAAAATACCTTCAAGTTATCCAAAAGTCAAGTTTTACAGTAAAATACCATGAACTATTCAAGTTAAGATAATTATCACTAAAATAGCTCAATTCTTAAAATACACATCCATGGAAACCTTAAAGAATATAAATAAATTTCTCGAGGTTATTTTGAACTATATTAAAAATATTTTTCATAAAACCCCCTCGAGCTATATAAAACACTATTAAGGATTTTAGTTAATATGAGTTTAAGCGGGCTCAATTCTCTTGAGCCTCAGGGAGCCGGAGAAAGTGAGTGCTTGTCTATTTAAGATAGAAAAACTTAACTGTGTTATCAATGGTAATTTTCCTGGAAAAAGACACAAATCCTGCCGTCCATGTGCAGCAGTTACCAATAACTCCCGAACCTAATTCAGGATCCAAATCAGTTCTAAGTCTCTAACTCAAGTCTGAGTCTAAACCAAGCTTGAATTCAATCCAAACTCAATACGGTTCAAACATGAATCCAAACTCTAACATGTATACTTGAATCTGAATACCAGAACAAGATCAACATGCAAACATGACTTGACCTGACCGAACCATGGATATAATTTGACTTGATTACATGACTACTTGTATACATTCTGAACCTGATTACATGAACAACTTGTATCCATGGTCTCGGCAAGTCTGATAATTATAATCTATACAACACATTACGGGGTTAAAGGGGTAGATTGGTACGGAATGTATTAAAAGTGGCACGATGATAGACACCAAAAGACACCTACATGAACTCTCGTGCCGTTGTCCTGTGGGTTTTGACGGGGCCTTGTACTTACATGTTACCATAGTCCACGGGATAGTTGGACTCTTTTCGTATACACCAATACCTTCTGTACCAAGCTACAAACAACTACGTTAGAATAATAAACTGATACTTGTATAACTTAACAGTTTCCTCCACATTACATGTTGTATTCCTTCCTTTCTTTTGGGACTTATAGAGCGCTAGTTCGCTGACGATATTCCTGTTTATTTCTTTTTTGGAATGTTCATCAGGAGGTCAGGACCCTCAGGAGACCGAGCCCAGTCAAGAGTACCTGGATCAGATTGAGGCACAGCCAGACTACTATCTTTACTTGTACTTACCTTCCAGTTTGTATGCCACTGTTTAGGTATTGTTTTTATCATTGTACATTTCCTTTTCAAATCGGTTGTATTGTAAAGATGAATGTTAATAAAAGTTGTCGTTCATTTTATATCTCTTATCATTTCTTGTGCATTTTATTTATATATTGCTTATTTACGCTTAACATGTTTACTTCTGAGTAAATACGTCGTGTGCCCGTCACGTCTCCTTCCTCATACACTGGGAAGCGGGGCGTGACAGGTTTTGTTGGCGTCCCCATGCAGGTCAGTTCTACATGGAATCCTAAGCAATATATATCACAAGAATTATAAGAATCAGCAACTATACATTCTTTACATTTCAAATTTCTTGAATATATCCTAACCTTTTTTTCTATCAAGGTCATGGATTCACCGAACAACACGGGTACCAACGTCAATGGAAACACCCTACCTCCTAACCTACCACCACCACCTACCGTTGCAGCTCCCATCAATGAGCAAACGGTATTGCTTGAGGCGATCAAGAGCCTCTTGGAGGGTCAGCAGCAGACTGCTATCTTCATGCACCGTCCAGAGACCGAGGCACCCAGAGTCAAGCAATTCCGGGCTTTGCATCCAAAACATTTCTCTGGGAAAGAAAGCCCACTGAAATAGAAGAATGGGCTCAGTCTATTGAAGATGACCTGGCAGCAGCACAAGTGCCAGAGATTGCTTAGGTGAGAGTTGCAAAGCAGCAACTGACAGATAACGCCAGAGTCCGGTGGAAGGCTGAAGAAAGCCGACTCGCCCAACCGATTGAATGGAGGACATTTCGCGATATGTACGACGCAATATGTTTCCCTGAGACTGCCCGTTTCGACATGGAACAACAGTTCATCCACTTACAGCAAGGTTCAATGTAGAACAAACCTGTAAATGAATACGATACTGAGTTTACCATGCTTAGCAGGTAAGATATGTCTCAATATTCAATTTTTTGATATCACATACTACACTGCTAACACAAGGTCGTAACATGTTCGCGGTACACCTTATCCCGACTGCTGAGATCACGTCATGAAGATTTCAACAAGGGTTGGACCCGGAAATCCAAGCCGCACTAGCTACAGGGGATTTCCAAACACATGATCTTGCTCTAATGGCTGCCCGACGCTATGAGGCTGTCATGAAGAAGAAGGGCAGACCTCAGACTATCAGTATGAAACGTCCTGCCACTCAGATGGCAGGAGGAGCCTCTTTCAGGCCACCTTTTGCACCTAGGAGACCAGGAGTAACTTTTAACCGGCCCAGTCCAGACTTTTGCTTCTATTGCAAGAGGAATGGACACCTGATGAAGGACTGCAGGCGTGCGAATGGCCTGTGTTTGGTTTGTAGCGTGTCCACTCACGCCATCGGAGCTTGTCCATATCGTCTCAACCCAGCTCCTGCACCCCGACCAGCAATCACTTTTCCGCAGCGTGCTATTCAGGATCCTGCACCTCGTCTTGCTCTCCCTGCTCCACCTCCACGTAGACCTCCTGCACAGCCTCCTCGTCAATTCCATTAGGCACAGAGGAACATGCCTCAAGGGCAGAGAAACGTGCCCCAAGGACATAGGAATGTGCCTCCAGCAAGGAGGAATGTACCCCGGCATCAGGCTTTCACAATGACTATTGAGGAAGCTGAAGCCACTGGCCAAGTCATCACTGGTAACTCCCAATCTTTCAAACCTTTTCAATCCTTATAAATCAATATATTTTTTCTATACCTAAACATATCCCACAAACTTAGGTACAATCTTAGTAGCCTCCCTACCTGCTTTAGCACTTTTCGACTCTGGAGCATCACATTGCTTTATGTCACAACGGTTTGTCCGAACTCATGCGATACCAGTTAAACCACTCGTATCCAGCTGGAATGTCAGTTCAGGGAATGGAGTATTGAAGGCAATCATGGGATATGATCTGTGTCCAGTGGTCGTCTGCAGTAAAGAATTTTATGCGGATTTCAAGGTGCTGGACATACCGAACTTCGATGTAGTCTTGGGAATAGACTAGCTGGGAGCTTTCTATGCTACAATTGACTGCCTTCAAAGGAGGGTAGTATTTAAGATACCAGATCACCCAGTCTTTTACTTCAAGAGTGGAGATAGAATGTTGGAGCCAGGAAGATATCGTGCTAAACCGAAGGATGCAGAAGTGTTTTCTCTCCCGACAGTACCAAAATGTACAAGGATGTACAGCAACACTACTGGTGGCATGGAATGAAGTGTGAAGTAGCCATAGGCATAGCCAAGTGTTTAGTGTATTAGCAAGTAAAGGCTGAACATCACAGAACTATCGGTCTACTTCAACCGTTACCTATCCCAGAATGGAAATGGCAACACATTACAATGGACTTCATGACTACTCTTCCTCGCAGCACGAAAGGTAACGACGCAGTATGGGTTATTGTTGATCGACTCACCAAGTCGGCTCACTTTATTCCCTTTAGAGTTGTCCAATCTATGGAGACACTAGCAAAGAAGTACATGGAGGAGATCGTGAGATTACATGGAGTACCAGTTTGCATCGTCTCCGATCGTGATACCAGATTCCGATCACAGTTTTGGCAGAGTCTGCAAGCTACCCTGGGAACAAGTCTAAACTTCAGCATAGCTTACCATCCACAAACAGATGGACAGTCTGAGCGAACAATTCAGATTCTAGAAGACATGCTACGAGCTTGTATGTTAGACTTCGGAGGTTCGTGGGAAGATCACCTACACCTTGTGGAGTTTTCATACAACAACAGCTACCAGGCGAGTATTGGAATGACACCATTTGCAGCACTCTACGGAAGAAAGTGTCGATCACCACTAAGTTGGGACGAGTTTGGAGATCGTGAACTCCTTGGACCAGAGATGATCGTGGCAACTGTGGACGTAGTTCGCATGATCCGGAAAAGAATGCGCATAGCCCAAGACCGACAGAAGCACTGGGCTGATGCAAAGCGTCGACACCTGGAGTTCTAACCTGGAGATTATGTTTTCTTGAAGATCTCTCTAAACCGTGGAGTAATCCGCTTTGGCAAGAGGAGTAAGCTCAGTTCGAGATATATAGGATCGTTCGACATTCTCGAACGAGTCGGAGAAGTGGCATATCGTTTAGTACTACCACCCTCATAGAAGGAGTGCACAACGTGTTCCACATATCCCAGCTCCAAAGATATGTGAGCGACCCCAGCCACATCCTTGATCACTCCGAGCTCACTGTACAGACAGATCTATCTTGTGAGCAACAACCCGTTGTGATCTAGGACCGAAAGGTAAAGTCACTGAGGAACAAGGAAGTAAACTTGGTCCGAGTGATGTGGACAAAAGATTCGCCAGGAGAATCAACGTGGGAACGAGAAGACGACATGCGTGCAAGATACCCTCACTTGTTTGTAAATTAGTTCTTATATAATTGTAAATTTCGAGGACGAAATTGTTTATAAGGAGGGTAGAATGTAATGACTCTGAATTTATTGTACGATTTTTTTTCAATTTAATGTACATAAAGGAGTTTTGCAAGCCTGAGTACAATTTAAAAGTTTATTTTTGTTTAAGAACAACAATAAATAGCTTGTAGCTCATTGGTAAAGCCTTGCACTGCTATAACGTAGACCCTGTGTTCGAATCCCCTCGGACACATTATATTCTTTTTGAATTTTCTTTTAAACTTTGAGGAAGCAAAAAAGTTTACACGTGCACTGCACATAGAAATGAAAAGACAGAGAAAATAAACATGTGCACAATGAAATATATCCAGAGTAGGAGACGTGTCCAAGATCTACCGGCCCCCCCTCACACATTGGACCAGCGAGACGCTTGTTTGGGCCGGCGAGGACGGATCGACCATGGGTAAAAGTCCCCGGGTTTTGCACACAAAACTCTTGGCCTACCCCTAACTCCCCTGCACTGTTTGATTTTCCTGCAATTAAACATAGACTTCAATTTCACCTTAAAATCAAATTTAAATGCATTTTAATTCATTCTTTCAATTCCAAAATCATAATTCCACACTATAAATACTAGCCCATGCCTAGCCTTCCACATTCTGAAAATTCTAGCCAAAACAATCACATTTTCTCAAGTACAAGAAGAGTAGAAGTTGAGTTAGCCAACGACCAACTTCTGGCGAGAAATCGAGGCATTTCCGGCGACCCCACGACGCCACGACGACTACCCCCTCTCCTTCTACCTCTTCTTCATCCATCTAGCTTGTAAGTCCCTCCCTATTCTTCTCTTTCTTCTTAAAAAGTTCTTTGTTTCAGAACATGTCGGTAAGTGGAGTTAACACCGACCTTTTATTCTAAACTTAAAAATTTCACTATTTCTTCCATATCATTTATTCAAATTCTTACCCTATGTTTGTAATCATATAACTAATGTTTAGAATAACTTTCACTCAAAAATATCATGAAACATAACTTTAAATCAACTTTTACATTAAAATACCATTAACTTTGTATTTACCATATTTAATTGTTTTGCCTAATCAAACCTTTAGAAAACCTCACGGGTAATGACCTACCCCTAACAAATACACATGGTTTCTATAGCACGATACTCTTTTAGCATATTTTGATTACAATTACAATATTTCATCAAAATACCATGTACTATAAAAACCCGGATTTATTTTGAATTGTATTATCAAAAATCTTTTTAAATATGCCTCTCTAACCCATTTGGGGAACCCTCTATTAGATGGTGCAGATTATCGCACATCCTAGGGCTAGTAGAGTGAAATGCAGACCTTTTTACGGAGCATTCGGCTTCGAAAGATTTTAATACGATTTTTTTATAAAAACGAAATTTGGTATTTAATAATAAAATTAATTTTTAATAATTATATAAATATTATTAAACCACATATTTTTAAGATATAATAAAATTCCATGTTTTCTAAAAAATAAAAGAATGACAAGTTTCATCAAAATACTTTCAAGTTATCCAAAAGTCAAGTTTTATAATAAAATATTATGAACTATTCAAGTTAAGATAATTATCACTAAAATAGCCCAATTCTTAAAATACACATCCATGGAAACCCTAAAGAATAAAAATAAATTTCTCGAGATTATTTTGAACTATATTAAAAACATTTTTTATAAAACCCCCTCGAGCTATATAAAACACTGTTAAGGATTTTAGTAAATATGAGTTTAAGCGGGATCAATTCTCTTGAGCCACAGGGAGCCGGAGAAAGTGACTGCTTGCCTATTTAAGCTAGAAAAACTTAACGGTGTTATCAATGGTAATTGTCCTGGAAAATGACACAAATCCTGCCGTCCATATGCAGCAATTACCGATAACTCCCGAACCTAATTCAGGATCCAAATCAGTTCTAAGTGTCTGATTCAAGTCTGAGTCTAAACCAAACTTGAATTAAATCCAAACTCAATACAGTTCAAACATGAATCCAAACTCTAACATGTATACTTGAACCTGAATCTGAATACCAGAACAAGATCAACATGCAAACATGACTTGACTTGACCGAACCATGGTTATAACTTGACTTGATCACATGACTACTTGTTAACATCATGAACCTGATTACATGAACAACTTGTATCTATGGTCTCGGAAAGTTTGATAATTATAATCTATACAACACATTACGGGGTTAAAGGGGTAGATTGGTACGGAATGTATTAAAAGCAGCACGATGATGGACACTAAAAGACACCTACATGAACTCTCGTGCCATTGTCCCGTGGGTTTTGATGGGGTCTTGTACTTACATGTTACCATAGTCCATAGGATAGTTGGACTCCTCTCATATACAATGATACCTTCTGTACCAAGCTACAAACAACTACATTAGAATAATAAATTGATACCTGTATAACTTAACAGTTTCCTTCCACATTACATGTTGTATTCCTTCCTTTCTTTTGGGACTTACCGAGCGCTAGTTCCCTGACGACATTCCTTTCTATTTCTTTTTTAGAATGTTCATCAGGAGGACAGGATCCTCAGGAGACCGAGCCCAATCAAGAGTACCTGGATTAGATTGAGGTACAGCCAGACTACTAGCTTTACTTGTACTTACCTTCCAGTTTGTATGCCACTATTTAGGCATTGCTTTTATCACTGTACATTTTCTTTTCAAATCAGTTGTATTATAAAGATGAATGTTAATAAAAGTTGTTGTTCATTTTATATCTCTTGTCATTTCTTGTGCATTTTATTTATATATTGCTTATTTACGCTTAATGTGTTTACTTCTGAGTAAATACGCCGCATGCCCATCACGTCTCATTCTCCGTACACTGGGAAGCGGGACGTGACAAAGAATATCTTATGATGCCATTTGGAGTGACCAATGCACTTGCTATATTTATGAATCTGATGAACCAAGTTTTTCAAGAGTACTTAAATAGGTTCGTTGTTATTTTCATCGATGACATCCTGGTGTATTCAAAGAATCGGAAAGAGCACGCCGAGCATTTGCGGATTGTCCTGGAGACATTGTGACAGCATCAACTCTATGCCAAGTACAGCAAGTGCGAATTTTGGCTAGATCAGGTCGGATTTCTCGGACACATTGTTTCAGGCAAAGGAATCTCAGTAGATCCAGCTAAAGTGTCAGCTGTCAACGAATGGACGACACCAAAAACAGTGAAGGATATTCGAAGTTTCTTGGAATTAGCAGGATACTACCGAAAATTCATTGAAGGTTTTTCGAAGATTGTAGCACCCCTGACCAAGCTCACACGTAAAGATGAAGCATTCATGTGGTCAGAAGTATGTGAACAAGTTTTTGTAGAACTCAAGTCAAGATTGACATTAACTCCTATTCTCGTAATACCGGATCATTATGGAGGTTTCGTCGTACATTGTGATGCGTCCGGTAAGGGATTATGATGTGTTCTACAGTAGCATGGAAAGGTTGTAGCTTTTGCATCAAGACAACTGAAAGTTCATGAGCGCAACTATCCAACACATGACTTAGAGTTGGCAGCTGCTATCTTTGCACTTAAGATTTGGCGCCACTATCATCTTGGTGAACGAGTGGATATATACACGGACCACAAAAGTCTGAAGTATGTATTTATTCAGAAGGAATTGAACATGCGGCAGAGAAGATGGTTAGAACTCATGGCGGACTTCGACATCAACCTACAGTATCATCCAGAGAAAGTGAATGTAGTTCCTGATGCACTTAACTGTCAGCCATTATCAATGAATCTCATCGCACAGTGGAAGCTTCAGCAAGAATTGCACGGGATGGAGATCGAGGTAGTTATGCTAGGTAATGCTTCATAGTTGATGAAATTACAAGTCCATTCTACTATTGTCAATCAAATTAAAGCAGCTCAAGCAAGTGATGCCAAGCTGCAAAAAATCCGAGAACAAGTAGAAAGTGGACTTCGATCAGACTTCATCATCCATGAAGACGGATCCTTAAGATATGGAAATAGATTGTGTGTACCATAAGGTCTTGTTCAAGAAGAGTTGATGAAAGAAGCTCACAGTTCTCCGTACTCAGTACACCCCGGTGGTTCCAAAATGTTTATGGATCTACGACAACACTACTGGTGGCATGGAATGAAGCGTGAAGTAGCCAGAAGCATAGCCAAGTGCTTTGTGTGTCAGCAAGTAAAGGATGAACATCACAGAACTGCTTGTTTACTTCAACCGTTACCTATTCCAGAATGGAAATGGCAGCATATTACCATGGACTTTGTGACTGCACTTCCTCGCAGCATGAAAGGTAACGACGCAGTATAGATTATTGTGGATCGACTCACCAAGTCGGCACATTGCATCCCATTTCGAGTTGGCCAATCTACCGAGACGTTAGTAAAGAAGTACATGAAGGAGATCGTGAGATTATATGGAGTACCGGTTTGCATCATCTCCGATCGTGATACCAGATTCCGATCACAGTTTTGGCAGAGTCTGTAAGCTAACATAGGAACAAGGCTGAACTTCAGCACGGCTTACCATCCACAAACGGACGAACAGTCTGAGCGAACAATTCAGATTTTGGAGGACGTGCTGAGAGCTTGTATGTTAGACTTCGGAGGTTCGTGGGAAGATCACCTACACCTTATGGAGTTTTCATACAACAACAGCTACCAGGCGAATATTGGAATGGCACCATTTGCAGCACACTACGGAAGAAAGTTTCGATCACCACTAAGTTGGGACGATATCGGAGATCGTGAACTCCTAGGACCAGAGATGATTGTGGAAACTGTGGACATAGTTCGCACGATCAGGGAAAGAATGCACATAGCCCAAGACCGACAGAAGCATTGGGCTGATGAAAAGCGTCGACACCTGGAGTTCCAACCTGGAGATCATGTTTTCTTATAGATCTCTCTAAACCGAGGAGTAATCCATTTTGGCAAGAGGGGTATGCTCAGTCCGAGATATATAGGACCGTTCTGTAGGGTTCCTAAGCACAACAATAAGGTTTCGGGTGGCATCGTCCATGCCAAACTAAATTTTTTATCATGCTAAAAGTACCATAACCTAGAATCTTAACTAGAGAATCATACGAAAACAAGATGTAACCAACTTTACAACTAAGTGAGTAGGGATTACAACCTTTGTAGTCCGTTCCTTCGCTTCTATAGCTTCTTATTGTGGTCCTTTCGCTGCGATCAACGAACTCCCGGACTTTTGAGAGGGTCCACAAGATGTTATGATGCATGCTAGCTAGAAGTCTTCAAAGTCTATGATGATCTACGTCGAGGAAATACGGACTCAAGCTATCACTTCACTAATATGGAATTAGTGAAGCTAACACCCTAAACTATATTGCTAGAGGATGATGGAGTAGGAATTTTGCTCACTTTAGAATTTAATTTCTCACTATTTTCTTTATCTCCTCAAAACTAAAGAGAGAGCTTGAGAGAGATGAAGATGAAGAAGATGAATGAATAATGAGCTTGAGGTTAGAAATGCAACCATGGTGAGTTTATGTCATCCTTAACCTATGTAGAGAATAAACCATGGCTAAGTGATTAGGGTTAGGTCAATAAATATATTAGGTAAAAACAAAATTGGTGGATTTAGTCAATGAATCTACAAGCTTCCACCAAGCTCATCCATGACTAATTCCAAGCAATTTTGAATTAACTAAAATAAATAAAAACCTACCATTATCACAAGTATGGTGTTAGTCTCATACACCCAAGTTGCATGTGTAACCTAGCATGTCACAATATTATATATCACATATATAATTTTGTGAACAAAAGAAAGCTATACAATAAACATATATCACATATATGTTAACTGTATAATAAGTGAGAAAAATAAATACTTAAGTGAGCATATATTAGTTAATGTAATTTAATATATTAAATATATAATTATACATTAAATTATTAAATCAATACTTGATTTAATAATCCGGCTATATCACATATAACCGACTAATATATGTTCATATCAGAAAACTGCATTTTAATACCGCTCATTCATTATCTATTTTGTTATATATCGGTGCTATTAACCAGTGTCTGCTCAGTAATTACAGATTACATGTAGTCATGATACAATACTAAAGGCACACTCCAGATCACGGATATAACGTTTGGGAGCCGACACTGCAAGCAGACCAGAAAACTGACCGATATCCGAAGAGCTCTTTTGCAAATAATCATGTGTATACATTTTTGGTCCAACACAACACAAGTGTGCACATAGATCTTTGGTTCTTGTTCATCACAGAAAACTGCATTTTAATACCCTCGTTCATGATCTATTTTTGTTATATATCGGTACTATTAATCAGTGTCTGCTCAGTAATTACAGTTTACAGGTGTTTATGATAAAATACCGGAAACACATTCAAAATCACGGATATAACGTTTGGAAGTCGACACAGCAAGCAGACCAGGAAACCGACCGATATCCGAAGAGCTCTTTTGCAAATAATCATGTGTACACATTTTTGGTCCAACACAACACAAGTGTGCACATAGCTCTTTGGTTCTTGGACCTAGATGGGGGCTGCCCATGGCACACAAGAAATGATGGATTATGCAAGTGGTGGGCACATATGGTGTGATGGGCAATAAATGCATAAAGTGTTGGTGTGATACTTTGCATCAAGTTTCCCTCCAATTCTCTGCATGCAAACCAGGCTTCAACTGTTAAAACAAGCAGCAGAAGAGTTATGTTGGAGTAGACACTTGACCACACAACCAATACGAGCCTCAGTGCTTGGTTTTGGACCGGCCACACTCCATGAAAAACCGAGCAGGCCGGCCCCCTTGCTCCAATAAAGCCCAGTTTTTTACTGTCCCTCCCTTCCTGCCATGTCACCTTATTTTTATTGCTTGTTTATTTTTCTTTTGTGCTTATAAAAGCAAACCAGTGAGCAAGGGAAGGGGTCTCGTATATGCACATATTCTATTTTCTTGTTTTGTTTTGTTTTTGGTTTAGCTTGAGAGTGAATGGCCCCTAACTTGGTTTCTTCTTCTTCTTCCCTCTTGAAGCTTTCTCTTGAGAGTTTCATTATGGAGGTTGAACAAGCTACCAATATCTTGTACCTCTTCTCCAAGTGTTAATAACATTGTTGTTTCTTTTATTTCTTGTTTTGTTTCTTTACTTGCATTGCTTTTTTATTATGTGTAACTAATCCTCTTTAGTTGTGGTAATGGTAAGGAAGTGAGATGAAAGGCTTTGCCTCCTCCTCCTCCTGTTTATATTTAATTTGCTTAACATGATTATAACTTAAAGATCGATTTATATATTGATGTGATATGGTATTTTGAAACCATGGTTACTTGTAAGCTCTTCATATACCATATTCACTCTCTTTCCCTATTTAACAATGTTTAAGTTAGAATCAAAATTGGTGTTAAGTTTGCTAAGTTTGGATACGGTATTTTATGACCGAGTCCTTGACGAACCCTCGGTTTTCATATACCTTATACCATCACAAACCCTTAGCACACTTAACACTGAAATCATTTGCTCTCACTCGCTATTTTGTATTTTTGATGTTGCGATATGCTTGCTAACCCTTGTGTTTAGTGTTGATACCCCAAGCTTGGACATACAAACAGTAAGTGAACAAAACGGACTCGTTTCGTGTTTTGCGGAGAATATCGGAATTTGACAACTTGTGCCTCACAACCGCTTTGACAAGTCGTGCTTCATGCCGGGACCAACGTGAGAATGGACAACTCATGATCAAAGGAGCGTCGAGGGAATCGTCGTGATTCGATCTTCCGAGCCAAAGCCGCAACCATTTCTTCCTTATCTTCTTTTCTTGCTTTTCTTTGTTTTCATATTCTTTCATTTTTTTGTGACAAAACCAACCATTCGTTAATTTGTTGAACCTTAATTCATAAGACCTAATACACAATTCCCTGCGGATCGACTCGTACTTGCATGCTCGCTACAACGCGCCATGCACTTGCGGTTTATAAATATTTAAAACGAGAACGATCTCGCATGCGCAATCCAATTCCATAAAATGATCACATTTTCAAAACATACGCGTTTGCGCACGCGGGTGAATTACCAACAAGTTTTTGGCGCCGTTGCCGTGGACTTGGTAGTATTAGGAATTATTATTTCTGTTTCTTAGTAACTCACTAATTTCTAATTCAATTTTTTTTCCAAAACTAACAAAAACAACTAACAATTTGCTTTCTGTTGTTGCAACCTGAAATCACCCTGAACTTAGATTAAAAAATCAAGTTATACCATTAGAATAATAATATATCCTAGAGAACCCACCAAAAATTTGTGCACCTAACTCTATGAAAAAACCGGCGACACCCTCACTTTATCCGAGCTCACCGGCCTATTTGGTTGAGTTTGGGTTTTTTCTTTTTTGGTGATCTCCAGTGAAGTGTTTGTACTTTGGTGGTATTGCTTGATTTTTATAATTTTGAGTGTGCAGGAATTGGGGCATATGTATCACTTTTTGACACAAAATATCGCATTTTCCGACATTTCAGGTTTTTAAGGAATTACGACCAGCGATCGTGCGGAGCGAGGCTCAAATGCAATTGCAAAACGTTAGTAAAGTATAGTGCCAAAGATTTGGGTAGTTTGACCCGCGCAGGCGAACAATCAAAGACTCGGATCACTTTCAAAGCGGTTTTCTTAAACCAAATCACATCGGTACGTATTCCTAACACATTCCTCTTGAATCCGACGCATTCCACTATTTCTATCTTCTGCAGGATTCTTCGCACGAGCTTGCCGCCAATTGCACAGAGAACTAACCGTATTTTTTTTGCAGCGCTTAAATTTAAAACGAAAAAGAATTGCTTAAATTGCATAATTTTTTTGAACTCTTTTATTGATTGCGCATTTTCATCTTAATACGGATATAAGGGCAAAAAGACCAAACAAGATACGGTAAAGGATTTCATCACCTTTTTCCGTAGCCCACAAATCACAAAACTGTATTCTTGCATACCCCCAGTAATTTAAAATCAACTAGACTTTGACTTTAAGGACATCGCGCTCATTAGAAGAAGTTGACTGTGTTTAGAACACCGCTTAACGGTATATCGTTCACGGGGTATCTAGGCAAGTGTTCAAGAGAAAGGGTTATCTAATTAAGGAACTTCGCGAAAGCGTTGGAAAACCTTCCCTTCTCTCTTGCACTTACCTGGCTTCGTGATCTGTATATCTTGAGCCCGTTTCTCGACCCAGTTTTACTTCGACAATCAGGTTCTTGAGTAGATCTAGTTGACTAGCATACCATAGACTGTTAGGGGTGTGATATTCTTTATTTTTGTGATATTTGTGAATTCTTGTTAATATGGGTGATACACTATTCAATTCATTTTTTCACGATTCTTATTATTTTGTTTATACTCAATCCCCATTCACTTGTTCAAATTGCCAAAATTCTTCCCACATTCATGAAAACTGTCCTTTTCTAGGGGGTGACCAACCGTCCCAAAGTTTTGCTAACGGTCACTCACTTAACACTCTTGAACCCAGTCTCACTTCAATTAGAGACCTAATGATTGAGGATTTAGAGAAAGAGGTCGACTAATTGACTGCTTTAGCATCACCACCGTCACAACCCTCCTTACCTGAAACAACTGATACATCATTAGATAATGATGGTGAGATAGATGCTAGGTTGACTGCTTTAGAAAAAGGTATTGAAGTGATGATTGCGGTCGAGAATCAAACAGATGCAACGCTAGCCCTGTGTATACAGCAGTCTGAGCAATTGTTTCACGCTCAAGCTCAATCTTTGGCTAGAATTGAAGAGCATGTAGCTGTTGTAATTCTAAAGAGTGAACACGGTCAATTAGAACCACATAGTGTTGATATCTGTCATCTAGGAAGTCACCCAAGTAAGATAAATGATCAATTGACTTTCGATGATTTCATAGATAACGATGCAATTGAATTGACTGAGTGTTATCAGGACACATAAGAAAATCCACCGACTGATTTTTGCATTCTAATTTTAGAGGAGGAATCTTGTGATTTTTACGGGTATGGTTTGGAAAGATTGTCAGAAAAGATCAATAATCAGGAACCCATAATTTTTGTATCACCTAGTGATATTGTTTCGAAAGAAATGTTAGTGTGGGGACCTACTTTTTTGGATGACATATACCTACCCATTTGTGAATGTGATGAGGGAGAAATTGTATTGGGAGAGTCTGTGAGCTATAGTGATAAGAATAAAATTGTGAAAAATCATAGGGAGGAAGACAACTTTGAAAAATATTCTTTCATATCGAGTTTTGAGAAAATTTTTGCGGATGAACTTGATATTCTGGGTGAGTTTGAGTCAGAATTAATTTAGGAACATCCTAAGAACCTTTCTTTTACCGAACTTTTTGCAGATGAACTCCAGTTTTTAAACGAACCTGACTTCAGAACTCAACATGCGCTTCTTGAACATTCAATTCATTCAGAATACAATTTTTTGACCTCTTCAAAACTTCATTTTCATTTTCAATATCTTCTGATCCCTACTTTTACACGCCCATGCCCTTCACTAACATCTAACATATACCTCTTCTTTTCCTTTTTCTTTTGTATATACATATTCTTTTACCAGCCACTACATTATATCGACAAAAATTTTTTGTGGCTGGTATTATTTATGGACTAACCATGTAGTTTAACTTGTTAATATTGTAATCTTTGTTTTTCCTAGGTATTTTTAAGATCTCACCCGTTAGGGAGTGAGTGCTGTTTTTTTTTTGGGACAAAGCCGATTTCACTTTTTGTTTGGGTATGATTGTAAATAGATAGGTTTTCTTGTTGTGTGTGTGGGGGGGGGGAGGGGTTTGTAAAGTGCCATTTATATTGCCTGCTTCCCAACCCGAGCCCTTATTTCTCAGATCTCAAACAAAACCATCTTCTTTCTCTCTGTCCCCTCAGCCTCCTCCAAAAACCCTGGCCCCTTCCCTCGGATCTTGGCCGGCGACTTCCTCAGAAAATCCGACGAGCTCGTCCTGCTTGTCTTCGATCTCCGATTTGCTTCCTCAGTGCTGTAAGCTTTTCTCTTCCCCCCTCTCCTGTACTGTTGATTTTTTTGAAAATTCCCCAGCCAAAAGTTGGCCTTAATGATCCGACGGTGCCGAGTGGAAGGGCCGCCGCTCAACGGATCAAAGTGACTCTAGGGATAACAGGTTGATCTTCCCCAAGAGTTCACATCGACGGGAAGGTTTGGCACCTCGATGTCGGCTCTTCACCACCTGGGGCTGTAGTATGTTCCAAGGGTTGGGCTGTTCTCCCATTAAAGTGGTACATGAGCTGGGTTTGCTGTCGCCTGGATAAGAGGAAGGGTGGGCGGTTGGTGGGTTTTTTAGTATACTTTTCAAGCTGGACTTTAAAGAAAGAGATTGATTCCAACCAAATCTTAAGCCCCTTCGAATTAGAGCGAAATTTTGTCGCTATTTTTTCCCATGAAGTGTTCAGAAGCTATTTCTATGATGCGATCCGACAGTTGGGGTGGGAATTTTTGTTATATGGGGAAGAGGGTTTATGCGCCTGCGAGCACTTGGTTGATGAGTTCTATGATGCGCTTAGAAATGGGGAGATACTCCAAGATCGGATTAAATTTCATTTTCAGGGTAGACGGAGGGTATTTTCAGCTGATACAATATCCAACGTCACCAATATCCCGATCCGATCTGGTTTTCAAAGACCATTAGAGCTGGCCCAGTATAGGACGATTATGGGTGATAGGTGCGAGCTACGAGATGCTGGGCTAAATGCCTAGCAGATTTATAGGAACGTCTATACGGCTTGCCACTGGGCGTACCGCAACGTCAGGGGGACCGTTCGATTCTCATCTTTTCCGGCGATTGTAGGGCACATGGTTCATTGCTTGATGACCAGAGATTACCAATTTTGCATGGCGAGCATGCTATTCGCCACAATCAAGGAAAGTGTCGCCGCGTGCAAATCTTTACTTCCCGTCCCTATTACCCAGATCTGTCGATACTATATGGAGGACGATGATTTCGCGGCCTACCTCACGATGTACGACACAGTCCTGGTGGAGATAGAGAGGATCTCACCAGGCTACAAAGACCCTAAGAGTGAGCAGCAGATTTGGTCCCCCAGCGACCCCAGCGACCACGCGGCCCCACAGACTTCATCAGAGATCTACTTAGGGGAGGATGTTCCAACTGATCCCTACGAATTACACAGGATGGAGGTCCGCGGCATCAAGACTTTGATCAGGCAAAATAAAGAAATTAAAGAACAGCTCAGCCAGATCTTATCTAACCAGGAAGAAGTGAGCGGAAGCGGCAGAGCCAAGGGCAAAGCCAAGCGACGATGAGGATATCGTCAGATTCAGTTTGGGGTGGAGCTTTTTGGTGGTATTTTGTATCTGCATATAGTTTGCATGTGCATATTTCCTACATTTCAGCACTTACATATTGTATTTTTCTTTTCTTTTTGCATGTAGTTGCATTTCATATCTGCTTTTGTATTGCATTGTATTGAAAAAATTGAAAAACTTATAAAAATTGAAAAATTTCTTGAAAAATATAAAAACTTTCATATTGGCTAGCGAGGGAACTTAGATTCAAAGTCTGATGGTTCGGTTGATAAGTTGAAATAACTAAATCCTTTTTATGAAACCGACAACCCGAAAAATAAACCCTCATGTGTGTTTAACCATAGCTGATATACGTCTTTTATATCACTTACACGTGTCGTATGTTTTTGAGAATTTGATGATAGTCACACATGTCTATAAACTTTTAAAAATTGATAAATATCTTTAGGATCAAACAGGTTTGTTCTAAGTTAAGAAAAATATCAAGAATAGTTCATACAGTGAAGTAGATATGAAGAATTTTATAGAGGTTTTAACAGAAGCTATAAGTCTGAAAAATAACCCATCTGAAATTTGGTTGGAATAATTACACACCTTATCCACATGTAACGTCTTCGGATTTAAAAGACAAAGCTGGCTATATCTCCTTTTTCACCGAGTGCAAAATTATTTAAAATAAAATGAGTCTTTTGTTTTGTGGCCTTGGTAACTTGGGTAATTAATTCCTTGGGGTGTCTCCACGCCTAATGCCCTAAAACCATCTGGTTTGGGAGTCATTGATCCAAAGCTCGCTAAGTTGCCAATCGCCAAATAAAACAAGCTAAGCAAGTATTCTCTCTGAGTTAAAAGTCCTAACGGTTCTTTGTGGGAAAATAATCTTGGCGAAGACAAATTTTCTATTAAAATAGTTTTTTCGCGGAGATATGAAGGTTTGTATTTATTAAGATGTTTTGCACGATAACGCAAGGTGTGTAAGAACAAAAACAGGTGAAAGGGTGGAGTGAAATATAAGACTTAGGTTCTCTGTTAAAAATTGATAAATATTCTGACTTGAAACCTAACTGAAGAATAAAACTTGAGAAAATCTCGACTCCTTTCAAACTTGTGTGATCCTTCAGAATTTTATCCTGGTCTGTAATTACGTCATGATGACCCTAATCATAATTCTTAAAACCTTATGGACACTATCCGCACAATCACGTAAAGACACGTATGAGCTTATGTTAAACATATTGCGAGGTATGAAAAATAGGGTTTAACGTTTCTGACTTGGGTAATAGAACTTCTAACTTTGATCTCTAACCTTAAAATTAGAATCAACAGTTTTTCCGCAACGCTAACTTGACTGGATTTTGTGGGTGTAATCCGCTGGAAACCATCAGGAGACAACACTCCTCCTACTAGGGACACCTAGAGGTTTAACGGCTTGTTGCACGTGCTCAGTGCAATCGCGTTCCCTGCGAAAGTGAGGCTAGGATTTTTGTTTTGCTCCGGACGAACAAAAGATAAGTTTGGGGGTATTTGTTCATATCAGAAAACTACATTTTAATACCGCTCATTCATTATCTATTTTGTTATATATCGGTGCTATTAACTACTGTAGATTACAGGTATTCGTGATACAATACTAAAGACACACTCCATATCACGGATATAACGTTTGGGAGCCAACACTGCAAGCAGACCAAGAAACCGACCGATATCCGAAGAGCTCTTTTGAAAATAATCATGTGTACACATTTGTGGTCCAACACAACACAAGTGTGCACATAGCTCTTTGGTTCTTGTTCATCACAGAAAACTGCATTTTAATACCCCCATTCATGATTTATTTTTGTTATATATCGGTACTATTAATCAGTGTCTGCTCAGTAATTACAGTTTACAGGTATTCGTGATAAAATACTGGAAACACATTCAAAATCAAGGATATAACGTTTGGGAGCCAACACTGCAAGCATGCCAGGAAACCGACCGATATCCGAAGAGCTCTTTTGCAAATAATCATGTGTACACATTTTTGGTCCAACACAACACAAGTGTGCACATAGCTCTTTGGTTCTTGGACCTAGGTGGGGGCTGCCCATGGCACACAAGAAATGATGGATTGTGCAAGTGGTGGGCACATATGGTGTGATGGGCAATAAATGCATAAAGTGTTGATGTCATACTTTGCATCAAGTTTCCCTCCAATTCTATGCATGCAAACCAGGCTTCAACTGATAAAACAAGCAGCATAAGAGTGATGTTGGAGTAGACACTCGACCATACAACCAATACGAGCCTCAGTGCTCGGTTTTAGACCGGCCACACTCCATGAAAAACCGAGCAGGCTGGCCCCCTTGCTCTAATAAACCCTAGTTTTTTATTGTCTCTCCCTTGCTGCCACGTCACCTTATTTTTATTGCTTGTTCATTTTTCTTTTGTGCCTATAAAAGCAGACCAGTGAGCAAGGGAAGGGGTCTCATATATGCACATATTCTATTTTCTAGTTTTATTTGTTTTTGGTTTTTCTTGAAAGTGAGTGGCCTCTAACTTGAGAGCTTCATTATGGAGGTTGAACAAGCTACCAATATCTTATACCTCTTCTTCAAGTGTTAATAACATTGTTGTTTCTTTTATTTCTTGCTTTGTTTCTTTACTTTCTTTGCTTTTTTATTATGTGTAACTAATCCTCTTTGGTTGTGGTAATGGTAAGGAAGTGAGATGAAAGGCTTTGCCTCCTCCTCCTCCTGTTTATGTTTAATTTGCTTAACATGATTATAACTTAAATATTGATTTATATATTGATGTGATATGGTATTTTGAAACCATGGTTACTTATAAGCTCTTCATATACCATATTCACTCCCCTTCCCTATTTAACAATGTTTAAGTTAGAATCAAAATTGGTGTTAAGTTTGCTAAGTTTGGATACGGTATTTTGTGACCGAGTGGTTGACAAACCTTCGGTTTTCATATACCTTATACCATCACAAACCCTTAGCACACTTAACACTGAAATCATTTGCTCTCACTCGCTACTTTGTGTTTTTGATGTTGCGGTATGCTTGCTAACCCTTGTGTTTAGTGTTGATACCCCAAGCTTGGACATACAAACAGTAAGTGAACAAAACGGACTCGTTTCGTGTTTTGCGGAGAATATCGGAATTTGACAACTTGTGCCTCACAACCGCTTTGACAAGTCGTGCTTCATGCCGGGACCAACGTGAGAATGGATAACTCATGATCAAAGGAGCGTCGAGGGAATCGTCGTGATTCGATCTTCCGAGCCAAAGCCGCAACCATTTCTTCCTTAGCTTCTTTTCTTGCTTTTCTTTGTTTTCGTTTTCTTTCATTTTTTTGTGACAAAACCAACCATTCGTTAATTTGTTGAACCTTAATTCACAAGACCTAATACACAATACCCTGCGGATCGAACTGTACTTGCCGGCTCGCTACAACGAGCCATGCACTTGCGGTTTATAAATATTTAAAACGAAAACGATCCCGTATGCGCAATCCATTTCCATAAAACGATCACATTTTCAAAACATACGCGTTTGCGTGCGCGGGTGAATTACTGTAACACCTGAGTTTGTGTTTAGTGGTAATTGCGTCTTAATGTGGGGTTTTTGGTAAAAAGTTTACCAAAATGGGTTTCTGATAATTTATCTGGTTTTATGGATATTTTATTAGAATTTTATCTCTACTGCACATACTTGTGCATGTTAACTAGGGTTAAATCTAGGGTTACCAAGTTTAGATGAGCATGTGGGTTAACCATGTTTAGGCAGCCATGGTGGCCTAACCCACTTGGTTAAGTTAATTGGGTTAATTATGGATTTTTTAGTTTTAAAAAAATGATTTAGGGTTAGGGTTGACTTGTGGTGAGAGAGAGAGGTTATGATGGATGTGCATGATAGCATTTATTAAGAGAGAGATAGAGGTGGCTCTAAGGTTGTGTCACAATCCATTTCACTTCAAAACTTTTACATATCTTTTACACTCTCATCTCACTCACATCTCTCCCTCTCACTCATACACACATACCATCATCAAATACTACAACTTCAGCCACAAATACAGCAGCTGCTGCAATAGCAACACAAACAAAAAAACAACAGCACATACAAACAGCAACAGCATCAACCAAGAACAGTAGCAGCAGCAACAGCACTTGGAGCAGTAGCAGCAGCACAGCAGCAGCACTTCAGCAGCAACAACACACTTCTCCTTCTTCTCTTCTCCTTCATCTAGGATCTCTAGAGATATAATCCCTTAACCCGACTTCTATCTTGCTAAGTTATGGTTATTTAGTTGGTTTAGTGTTTGTTATGTAGATTAGTGCTAGTTTTAGGTAAATTTGAGGGAGAATGGCAAAGTGATGGTTTGGATTGTTGGTATAGCCTAATTAGCTGCTGTTGAGACCAGTTAACCATAGATTTGTCCCAGATTTCACAAAAATACCAGATTTGTTCGACTTAGTGTAATTTAGCGTTTTTGTCGACTTTTTAACCTTTCTGGAATCTGCTCTTGACCCGGGTGTTTCAGGTAAAAATTGAGAAGACAGTAGCACAGTGACCATGTCAGACACACACACACAAAGCAAGGGGACCCATCTCCCACTCTTGGCCGCAGATATATTTGATCTGGCCGCAAATTGCGGCCAGAGTAGGGGCTGGGGTTCTGGGGTTTTACCTGTAGGTGTCTATTGGGTAGCTAAGTGTATTGGTATCTGTAACTTTTTGTGTTTGGACCAGAGTTAAAATCTGGAGCCTAAAACCTGTTATCGACGTTTTTTAAACCTGTGCGACACGCGCGTGATCCGCGTGGTTCTGTGGCGCGCTGCGCAACACAGCGCGTCGGAGTGATTCTGGTGAGATTACGCACGTCGCGACGTATCGTGTGCACGCGCGTTTAGTTTCACGCACGCGTTAGTCTTTTGATCGATATATCGCATTTTTGCAGGATTTGCCTTATGTGTGTGACTTTTGTAAATTCTAGGTTCGCCGGCGGAGACTTCGAGCGCCGCGGAGAAAGGAAGGCAGGTGGTCGGACACACCTAGCGCGAGATCATGGGTGAGTAGATGTAACATCTACGGGGGACGATCGCTTGGATAGCGCAAGTCGCCCGATAGATTTAGTAACTTAAAAAGATACCCAGCAATGTCAGTAATTAGAGATAGAACACTTGTATGTTATCTGCTACATTTATGCTCTATGCTGTCATACATATGCGAACTCATTCTGTAGGACACATGCACCATTACCAGGGTTTTTATATGCTGCACGAGCACTATTCATGTGTACACACACGCCCTGGTAATTGCCATGTCACGATACTAGATAACTTATAATCTGAAACATGTTAACAATTGATGCTTAGACCTGTGCTATTGCAATAAATCTTTAAAACAAAATTGTAGAATTGCTATTTATGTGCATATACATCATTATATCATTTGTTCATGCCTAGTTATCAATCATACATTGCAACTTGAACATTGATACCATATGGATTCATTATCATTGACATATGCACCCATGATGGTTTCTTGAGATTTCATGATATTTCTGGATTTCGGGGGAAAGCCGCAAGATTTACAAACTTATTATCTTTTAAAATATGAAAAGTTGCGGTTTTCTAGTGATGTAAAGTGTCGTCCACCATGAGTTTGCTGTGGTTTTCGAGACCCGTTTCGAGGAGGTGGATGAACCGTCTCGGCTACATGGTAGGCCCGGTAAGGTACCCCGGGGCAAGAAGATCGCAGGAGATGGCGTTGAGCCTGGCAGGGGATGGATTACCTACCGGTGACTTCATTTGGCACGGCGGATATCCAGAGGGTACCGACCGTGGCCGCGAGATGATGAGATATTGATATTTGAGATGGGTCTGCCGGACGGCTGAGGCCAGAGATACTTTGACATGGATATATGAGATTTGAGACAGTTTTGAGGTGTCGTTGCTGGACACAGATTCTTGTTGATTCTATGAGTATTATGCCGATATGTAAAAAGAGTTTCAAAACAAAAAGAAAGAATGATTCTTATACTTACATGTGAAGATCATGAGTTGATTTATATGGCATACATACCTGCTAGTACATTCATGTGGCATACATACCTGCTAGTACACTCATGTTGCATACATACCTGCTAGTACATCCTGCCATATCTGTTTTAGAGATTCTAGGATACTTGTGTGCATGCATGCGATAGCCTTTGTAGATGTTATTTATTACTCACGAGTTGGCAACTCACCCCCGTTGTGCCACAGCTTTTCTGCAGGTCCTCTCCGTCAGTACTGTAGCGGCGGACACATTAGCTTCTTTTGCCCTTTTTGCTTGGTTTCGAGGCTTTTGCTCATAGGTGGGTTATGTTATCATTTTGTACCACCTTATGTATTCATTTTATCTAGAGTACTCCATCTACTATTTCAGCTGTACCGGTTATTTGGATTATTGTATATTGACCTAGAGACGAGGCTGTGAGACTTGTGGATTTTATGTTATTTGGGGTCGAGCTCACTTGAGTTGACATGTTATTTTTACTTGTGCTTTTCATGGTTACTTATGCACATTGTTATTTTACATTGCGTGGGATTTGTGACCGCCTTGAGGCGAAGAGCTAGCTCCCGTTTGGGGATGCCATATTTCATGTTATTCATTTATATTCCTGTGTTGTACCCGTTTGGGGGCTTGTTTTACAAAGGAGATTCTGCTGGAAATTTTGGAAAAAGAAAGTTGTTTTTAAAAGGACTTGAGGTGATTTCATGGAATAAAGTGCTTTAAATAAAATGGTTTTTCCATCACTCTATTTCATTAAATCGGGTTTTGATTTCTAGGCTTCGGCTTACTTATTTTACAGACGCCTTGAGACGTTTCGTAACTTAAGTGCCGGTCACGTTCCGTACCCTGTGGGTCGTGACAATTACCAACAATATAATATGTATCATTTATCGAATCAACACTTGATCCGATAACCCGACTATATCACATATAACCGGCCAATATCATAAATCGCGAGAATAGAATACGGTATCACATACGGGTATCAATCTCGGTCCCGCACATATCCATATGTGCTCCTACTCTGTTTCGCCTGAGCCAGGAAACTTCTGTGTAAGACTCTAAAGACTCGTCAATACTCCAGCAGTAGGTGGTGATCATATCAGTCACCCACAAGCCGTCAGCGGTCAGCTAAACGTAACGGCCACCCGGGTATTGAGCGATCAGAAGATCAACAAGCAAGCCTGCTCACACTCCTGTGAATCTAATCAGTAACACTACCGTACAGTCCGGTCTCTTCATCTGATATATCGCATATCCAGTCTAGGGGTGGTGATCGTCAGACCCCAGTAACCGATAAGTCGTGCTGATGTGAGGCTCATAACGGGTCGAGAAACTACTTATAACACTTACCAGTAGATCCCCATATCATCCCTGGCCAGGGACTTCCTGTTATAGCCAATCGAACACAGCGCAACATCAACCCCCAATACTGGGAGAAACGAATCCCCTCCTATCGCTCATTACCTCCATATGATTCGGGACTGTACCTAAAAACCACCGTTTTGCACGTTCTCTTGAACGTGGTAAGGTGGAAATCAAAGCACGGTGGAAATCACATAAGACTCTATAACGATCTCAGGTCTACAGACTAACCTGTACCAGTGTCACGAGAGAACTGCTATCTGACGATAGGTATAATACCAACTAGGAGTTCCTCGGTGAGTCCGTTCAGTGTACCCAGTCTCCACTGAGCACCCGTATACCATCTTTTATGTCAAACACCAATGGATGTAGGATCATCCATTGCCCATCATATGGGTCAAGAGGCGTATACGCTAGTCTACTCTGGAGTATCGATGCCATGTCTCGATACACACTCGACTAGGAACAATTATAGGATGTACTTATGGACTACCCTGGCCCTACTAGTATGATCTCCATCATAGTCCTAGTAGTCAAGTACACATCCTAAGGGCTTTATCAACATGTGAGAGCAAGACAGTATCACAATACAAATCTACATGTTAAGATAAAGAGCAACCAGATAACATACTATCATGTCGAGCAAGAAAGTCCTCTCTATATATATCCAAGCATCCACTATAATATACATCATATGTACAATAATGGCCTCTAGGGCATATACATAACTAACAATCTCCCACTTGCACTAAGGCCAGTTGTTGTAGTATCTCATACCCAACATCCTGAAGAGTCTTTCAAATTGTATCTGGAGTATGGTCTTTGTGAGTAGATCCGCTATGTTGTCCTTTGTGTCAACTCTCTTGACCTCGATCTCCCGACGATCAACTATCTCCCTGATCAGGTGATACCGCCTTAGAATATGCCTGGATCTCTGATGGGACCTGGGTTCCTTGGCCAAAGCCACAGCTCCATTGTTATCACAATACAAAGGTATTGGATGCTCGATGGACGGAACCCCACCAAGTCCGTTTATGAACTTCATCCAGACAACCTCTTTGGCAGCATCGTTGGCAGCGATATATTCAGCCTCTATCGTCGAGTCTGCCACGGTATCCTGTTTGGAACTCTTCCAACAAACCGCCCCTTCATTGAGGGTAAAGACAAATCCCGAGTGCGACTTAGATTCATCCTTATCACTCTGGAAGCTTGAATCGGTAAAGGACTCCACTTAGAGTTGACTGTTGCCATACACCAAGAACATCTCTTTAGTCCTTCTCAAGTACATGAGAATCTTCTTCACAGCTGTCCAGTGACTCTCTTTCTTCACAGCTGTCCAGTGACTCTCTCCTGGACCTGCTTGATACCTACTCACTACACTTAGTGAGTATGCTACATCAGGTCTGGTACATAGCATCGCGTACATGATAGAGCCTACTGCCGAAGCATAGGGTATCCCTTGCATGCGAGCCCCCTCCAAATCAGTCTTGGAGACATCTCTTTGGAGAGAGTGAGTCCAGAGATCGTGGGTAAATTCCTACGCTTGGAATCTTCCATACTAAACCTCTTTAGTATGGTGTCTATATACCTGGATTGAGACAATCCCAGTATCCATTTAGATTTATCTCTATAGATCTTAATCCCCAAGATGTAGGAGGCATCACCTAGATCTTTCATTAAGAATCTATGTGATAAGAAGAGCTTGACCGAGTGCAGTATAGGAACATCATTTCCTATCAAGAGTATGTCATCCATGTACAATAAGAGGAAGACAACCTTACTCTCTGCCACCTTCTTGTATATACAAGGTTCATCTACGTTCTTGATGAAGTCAAACTCTTTGACTACCACATCAAAACGGATGTTCCAACTCCGCGATGCCTGCTTTAACCCGTAGATGGATTTAAGTAGCTTCCACACCTTTCCGTTGCTCCCATTGTCTACGAAGCCCTATGGCTGAGTCATGTACACGCTCTCCTCTAAATCACCATTTAGAAAGGCGGTCTTAACATCCATCTGCCAGATTTCGTAGTCATGGTATGCAGCAATGGCAAGTAGTATCCGGATGGACTTAAGCATAGCCACTGGAGAAAAGGTTTCATCATAATCCACACCTGGTCGTTGACGAAAACCTTTTGCAACAAGTCTAGCTTTGAAAGTCCCAACTTTTCCATTTACACCAAGTTTCTTCTTAAAGATCCATTCTCTCCCAATGAGTTTTACCCCTTCAGGAGCAACTTCCAAAGTCCATACTTTGTTGGTGTACATGGATTCCATCTCAGATCGCATTGCATCTAGCCACTTCACAAAGTCCCCACTCGTGATGGCCTGCTCGAAGCTAGTCGGGTCATTATCTTCCATGATGCAATCCTCGCTCCCACCATCAATGAGAAATCCATAGTATCTCTCAGGTGGATGAGGAAACCTACTAGATCGGCGAAGAGGCTGAGATTCGTTGGGAACTATCGCATCCTCTGGTTCTACCAAATCTTCTGTCAAAGTTTGTATAGCTGGAACTTCTTCCAGTTCTACCTCCTTGCCACTAATTTCTTTTTCAAGAAATTCCTTTTCTAAAAAGGTGGCATGTCGAGAAACAAACAATTTTTGTTCCTCGGTATGGTAGAAGATTATACCTCGCGAAAGTTTGGGATATCCAATAAACTTACACAGAAAAGACCTGGCCTAGAGCTTGTCCAGATTTTGTGTGTTCACATATGCCGGACAACCCCATATCTTAACATAATTAAAAAATGGTCTCTTTCCTTTCCATATCTCATATGGAGTGGTTGGCACAGATTTGGTGGAAACCTATTCAATAGGTATGCAGCTGTCTCTAGTGAATAACTCCAAAAGGAAATAGGCAACTCAGCGGTGCTCATCATAGAGCGCACCATATCTAATAGGGTGCGATTTCTCCACTCCGATACACCATTGTGGTGTATACGGAGGAGTAAGCTGAGAGAGAATCCCATTCTCTTTTAGATAGTCACGGAATTCCGTGCTCAAGTATTCTCCTCCCCGATCGGATTACAGGATTTTAATACTTTTACCCGTTTGGTTCTCCACTTCGTGCTTATATTCTTTGAATTTCTCAAAAGCTTCAGACTTGTGTTTCATCAGGAACACATGTCCATATCTTGAGAGCTCGTCAGTGAATGTAATGAAGTACGAGGAACCATTCCTGGCATGTGTAGACATGGGACCGCATACATCACTATGTATCAGTCCTAAGAGTTCCGTAACTCTTTCTCCGTGTCCACTAAACGGAGTTTTGGTCATCTTACCTTTGAGACATGACTGGCAAGTGTCATAAGATGAAAATTCGAATGGATTCAAATATCCATTCTTATGTAAGTTAGCTAGTCGCGTCGCATTGATATGACCTAGTCTACAATGCCACAAGAAAGATTCGTTCATTTCTGAACTCTTCCTCTTGTGTGTGTTTTGTATGTTAAGAACTGTGGTTTGATTTAGAACGTATATGCCATTATTTAATGAGCCTGATCCAATCAACTTTTGATTCAGGAAGATGTTCATAATATTATCCTGTACTACAAAATTATATCCTTCTTTACTTAATAAAGAAACTGATATAAGATTGCATATCAGGGTCGGAAAGTAATAGCATTCATTCAGAATCAATGTATTACAATTTGGTAATACAAGGTGATATTCGCCAACTCCTTTGGCTGCAACATTTGCACCATTCCTTACTCTTATGGAATGATCACCCATTCCTAGTTCTCTACCTTTCCTTAGCCCATGTAACATATTACATATGTGGGATCCCGATCCGGTATCTAATACCCAGGACGTAGAGTGAACCGAGAAACAGTTCTCGATAACTAACACACCCGAAGAAGATGCATCAACATGCTTATTCTTCGTTTGGGCGGCATGGGAATCCGGATATGTCCCTATTCTCTGCTCAGTCTTATAACAATTATAAGAAAGAACGGAACTAACGTTCCCCTTCTCAGTATAACAAGCGGGTTCGGTCAATACATCCATATTATTATCTTGATTAAGGCCTGACACGGTTGCTACCTGGAGAGAGAGAGAAGAAAACACTTTAGCGTATGCTCTTGCAAGATTATATTGGTTATTATCTTATCTAATCAGGATGGCTCTCACTGTTTTTATCAAATCTTCCTTCAAACCCTAAAAGGTAAAACTAGCCGGGATTAATTATACCTTACAAGTTCGCCAATCTTTCAGCCAGGTCAGTGTTGGTACTTTGAGGGAGGTTCCCCGTTCTTTCGCGCGGACCTAATTAAAATAAACCTCGTTTTTCCAGAGGCATAACCCCGTTAACACCTTTCTAGACACATACTTGATTGGCTAATTGTGATGTGTAAAATTCTCCCAGGAGTAACTCTTACTCGTAGTGGGTATCGAGATCCAACTATCTTATAGAAGGTATGCAATCTCATTGCAAATTTCAACACTTGAAATTCCTGATAATACTTTTTCCCCTAGCGTCCTATGACCTTGACGCAGGCCAAAAACCATAGTCCGCTAGCCAAGTTCAACCCCTACATTTCCTGATTGAATTAAACCCATCCGCACGACCCTTGATGCAGGCCAACAAAGTCGCACCACTACCCTAATCCAATCTCATCTTATGTTACAGATAAGCACTAGTTAGCTACCGCACACTACGCCTTGATGCAGACCAACAAACGTAGCACGAATACTAAGTAGTACTTATCTGAAATGACGGAGGGCTACGACAGGATTTTAGAAAAACCTTTTGCGTAATGAACTTGATATCGTTGTAAAAACAAGTGATTTTGAAAAGGAGTGTTTTTTAGGATTTTACTAGTTTCACTAAAGAGGTCACTCCCGGTGAAGGGATCTCGGCTCTTTACTTATCGAATAAGGTGCAGGATATTTCATAAATACCTCTATGCAAAGCAAGAACTATAGAAGCAATTAAAAACAAAACTGAGTGAGTTGTAGCATCAGCTAGTTTCGCTAAAGAGGTCACTCCCGGTGAAGGGATCTTGGCTCTTTCCTTATCGAATAAGGTGCTGCATATTCTACAAGGAATACCGCTATGCAAAGAAAAAACTAGAGCTACCCTCTTTGAAAATTTGATTCTACAACATCTTTTAGGTTTCTTTTCTTTCATTAATCTCATTAATGATGTCCCATCTTTTATGCTTCCTAAGCATCACAGAAGAAACGAAAATACAACGTACGCTTATGCCATCCGCATTCGCCACAGTGTCCCGTTATGCACCGTTAGGTTACTTAACTAACGGCATACCGGAGCGGGACTAGCGCGGGTGCAAAACATAAGCAACGTTTATTATATATCATATATATAATAATAAAGCATTCGTCTCACGCATATAAAGTAATCACATCACAGAATATCAGCAGCAGAAGATAACATATGAAATATTGGATATATTAGGAGATCCGTGTTTTATATTAAGCCTGTAAAAAACACGGATTCTACGGTCGCGATGAATAGCCAAACCCACATCTCTAGACCCCTACGAGAACGGCAAGCAACCCTACCAATTCTAGAGTTAGGAGACCCGGTCTCGACCCCTCGAGATGGTCTCCCAATGGACTCTAGAACCCGGTTACTTGTGCCCTCCCCCACCTTGGGTCTATCCTAATGCGGAAAAGTAAATAATATACAACAATGGTGATATCATCCTTAACTTGGAAGTGCCCCAATAAAATAATATTACATACAATGAATTTTACATGAATGAAAATAAAAAACTCTCATCTCACATAAAACCCCCGGCTATTCAAAACACGACGATCCAATATAACATATCACAACAACATATAACATCACAAGTCATCAATGTAATTAAATATGCATATCCCAATTGTAGTTGACATATAGCAACGAAACCGGCGATACACCGCATATTACACTTACGGTCGCAGAAAAGAAAATGTCAAACTAAAACATTTGGAATCCACAATCACCTTAGACATCATAAACCCGAAATATCACATATCTCGGATTTCATGCCTAACAATATGAATTCCAAATATTGTATCACATTCCAGAAAAAGCTAAACGATGTTAAACATTCCGATCGAATCAACAAACACCCAAAATTTTCCAAAAAGCTCAACACTTGAGCGCTGTTTAAAAATACTCTGTACATGCCATAGTACCTATGGACCAACCGTAGAAGGGTCAACCCTTGCCTCACCTATGGCGCCGCGGAACTATCGCAAACCCTAAGGTTTGGCGGCGGTTCTTACGGTCACAGAATCGAGTTAGGGTATCGTTCTTCTAGAGGGTCCACCGCATTACTTGCATGATTTTTGAATGTTCTTTAACTTGAAAAAAAATCCAACTCTTGGAAAATTTTCAGCGAGGGTTAAAGTGGGTATTTGATATCCGTTTGAACTTTTTAACACCGTCTAAAACAGCCCGAAATAATGCCAGAATTACGAATACGAAACACTCCGAATTGCCTTTGTGTAAAGATAACATCACATGCAAATTTAGCTAAAACAAACAACATCTGAAATACCAAAATCCAGAGACTGGAACACACTGAAAAATTGAACCCAGAACCCTGCATTTTGGCCAAGCAGGCCGGGTTTATCAGTAAAGTGGCAGGCCAAATTCCAGCGACGGGGGCTGAATTTTTCACTGTGTTCATGTTGCATCTCATACAACATTCTGCAGTTGCTAAAATAATTTTTTGACACCTTAAAAAATTCGACAGAAACTAGGGTTTTAAATCGGGTGTTTTGGAGTTGTTTCGGTTTCGTAATCCTACAATATCCGTCTAATTCTCTAGCTTGGCTCTGATACCACTGTAGGGTTCCTAAGCACAACAGCAAGATTTCGGGTGGCATCGTCCATGCCAAATTAAATTTTTATCATGCTAAAAGAACCATAACCTAGAATCTTAACTAGAGAATCATACAAAAACAAGATGTAAACAACTTTACAACTAAGTGAGTAAGAATTACAACATTTGTAGTCCGTTCCTTCACTTCTATAGCTCCTTGTTGTGGTCCCTTCACTGCGATCAACGAACTCCCGGACTTTTGAGAGGCTCCACAAAATGTATGATGCATGCTAGCTAGAAGTCTTCAAAGTCTTTGCTGATCTACGTCGAAGAAACACAGACTCAAGCTATCATTTCACTAATATGGAATTAGTGAAGCTAACACCCTAAACTATATTGCTAGTATAGAAGAGGATGATGAAGTAGGAATTTTGCTCACTTTAGAATTTAATTTCTCACTATTTTCTTTATCTCCTCAAAACTAAAGAGAGATCTTGAGAGAGATGAAGATGAAGAAGATGAATGAATAATGAGCTTGAGGTTAGAAATGCAACCATGGTGAGTTTATGTCATCCTTAACCCATGTAGAGAATAAACCATGGCTAAGTGATTAGGGTTAGGTCAATAAATATCTTAGGTAAAAACAAAATTGGTGGACTTAGTCAATGAATCTACAAGCTTCCTCCAAGCTCATCCATGACTAATTCCAAGCAATTTTGAATTAACTAAAATAAATAAAAAACCTACCATTATCACAAGTATGGTGTTAGTCTCATACACTCAAGTTGCATGTGTAACCTAGCATGTCACAATATTATATATCACACATATAATTTTGTGAACAAAAGAAAACTATACAATAAACATATATCATATATATGTTAAATGTATAATAAGTGAGAAAAATAAATACTTAATTGAGCATATATTAGTTAATGTAATTTAATATATCAAATATATAATTATACATTAAATTATTAAATAAATACTTGATTTAATAATCCGGCTATATCACATATAACCGACTAATATAATATGTATCATTTTATCGAATCAACACTTGATCCGATAACCCGGCTATATCACATATAACCGGCCGATATCACAAATCGCTAGAATAGAATACGGTATCACATACGCATATCAATCTCGGTCCCGCACATATCACATACGTGCTTCCACTCCGTTTCGCCTCAGCCAGGAAACCTCTGTATAGGACTCTAAAAACTCGCCAATACTCCAGCAGTAGGTGGTGATCATATCAGTCACTCACAAGCCGTCAGCGGTCAGCTAAACGTAACGGCCACCCGGGTATTGAGCGATCAGAAGATCAACAAGCAAGCATGCTCACACACCTGTGAATCCAATCAGTAACACTACCGTACAGTCCGGTCTCTTCATCTGATATGTCGCATATCCAGTCTAGGGGTGGTGATCGTCAGACCCCGATAACCGATAAGTCGTGCCGATATGAGGCTCATAACGGGTCGAGAAACTACTGATAACACTTACTAGTAGATCTCCATATCAGCCCTGCCCAGGGACTTCCTGTTATAGCCAATCAAACACAGCGCAACATCAACCCCCAATACCGGGAGAGACGAAACACCTCCTGTCGCTCATTGCCTCCATGTGATTCGGGACTGTACCTAAAAGCCACCGTTTTGGACGTTCTCTTGAACGTGGTAAGGTGAAAATCAAAGCACGGTGGGAATCACACAAGACTCTATGACGATCTCGGGTCTACAGACTAACATGTACCAGTGTCACCAGAGAACTGCTATCCGACGATAGGTATAATACCAATTAGGAGTTCTCGGCGAGTCTGTTCAGTGTACCCAGTCTCCACTGAGCATCCGTATACCATCTTTGATGTCAAATACCAATGGATGTGGGATCATCCATCGCCAATCATATGGGTCAAGAGGCGTATACTCTAGTCTACTCTGGAGTATCGATGCCCTGTCTTGATACACCTTCGACCAGGAACAATTATAGGATGTACTTGTGGACTACCCTGGCCCCACTAGTATGATCTCCATCATAGTCCTAGTAGTCATGTACACTGAAGGGTTAGCATAGCACCTTAGCAAGGTTTAGGAAGGCATCACACATGCCATATTGAAATTTTTTGGGGTGCTAAACAAACCCTAACCAAGATCTTAACTAGAGAATTAGGGTTAACTTGCATGTAAACAACTTTACATCTAAGAGAGAGGGATTACAACCTTTATAGTCCGTTCCTTCGCTTCATAAGCTCCGAGTAGTAGTCCCTTCGCCGCGATCCATGAACTTCCGGACTCTAGAGAGGCTCCATAAGTCGAATGATCCATGCTTGCTTGAAATCTTCCTTTTCGAAGATGATCTACCTTGAAGAATCTCAAACTCAAGCTCTCACTTCTCTAATCAAGTATTAGTGAAGTGAACACCCTAATCTAAGTGGCTAGAATAGATGAGGATGATGAAGTAGGAATTTTGCACTCTTTTGTTTTCAATTTCTCACTTTAAAGCATTACTTCAAAAAAAGCTAGAAAGCTTTTTCAAGGAGGAAGAAGAAGAAGAAAGCTTTTGTGATGAATAATGAATTATTGTTGTGGTTACAAATGACAACCATGAGTTAATAAATGAAGGCATTAACTCATGTAGAGAATAAACTAGAGTTAAGGGTTTGGGTTGGGTTAACAAATATCTACACAAAATATCAAGCTAGAAAACAAAAAGGAAAGCTTCATGAAACTTCATGAGAAAGCTAACCCAAAAGCCAACCCAAATCCAAAGCCTAACTTTGTTTAAACTTAACAACCATGTTGCATTTATAACCCTAACTTGTTACAATATTATATATCACATATACAATATATTTTGTAACAAAAGAAAATAATACAATTAACATATATCGCATATACATCAATGTATTATCCGGTGAGAAAATGAATCAATAAAGCGAGCTTATATTAGTTAACATAATGTAATATATCACATATATAATTATACATTAAATTATCGAATCAACTCTTGATCCGACAATCCGGCTATATTGCATATAACCGACTAATATAACATGTACCGTTTCATCGAATCAACACTTGATCCGATGACCCGGCTATATCACATATACCCGGCCGATATCTCATATCGCGAGAATAGAATACGGTATCTCATATCGTATTATTCTCGGTCCCGCACATATCACATATGCGCTCCTACTCCGTTTTGCCTGAGCCAGGAGACCTCTGTGTAGGACTCTAAAGAATCGTCAATACGCCGGCAGTAGGTGATGATCATATCAAACACCTACAAGCTGCAAGCGGTCAGCTAAATGTAACAGCCATCCGTGTATTGAGCAATCAGAAGATCAACAAGCAAGCCTGTACATTCTCCTGCAAATCCAATCAGTAACACTCCCGTACAGTCCGATCTCTTCGTCTGATATGTTCCATATCTAGTCTAGGGGTGGTAAACGTCAGACCCCAGTATCCGATAAGTCGTGTCGATGTAAGACTCATAACGGGTAGAGAAACTACTGATAACTCTTACCAGTAAATCTCCTTATCAGCCCTGGCCAGGGACTTCCGGCTATAGCCAATCGAACACAGTACAACATCAACTCCATATACCGGGAGAGACGAAACCCCTCCTATCGCTCATTGCCTCCATGTGATTCGGGACTGTACCCAAAAGCCACCGTTTTGCACTCCCTTTTAGACGTGGTAAGGTGGAAATCAAAGCACGGTGGGAATCACACAAGACTCTATGATGATCTCGGGTCTACAGACTAACCTGTACCAGTGTCACCGGAGAACTGCTATCTGACGATAGGTATAATACCATCCAGGAGTTCTCGGCGAGTCCGTTCAATGTACCCAGTCTCCACTGAGCACCCGTACACCATCTTTGATGTCCAACACCAATGGATATGGGATCATCCATCGCCCATCATATGGGTCAAGATGCGTATACGCTAGCCTACTCTGGAGTATCGATGCCCTGTCTCAATACACCCTCGACTAGGAACAGTTATAGGATGTACTCGTAGACTACCCTGGCCCCATTAGTATGATCTGTATCATAGTCCTAGTAGTCGAGTACATATCCTAAGGGCTTTATCAACACGTGATCACAAAATAGTATTTGTTAACATGTTAAGATAAAGTGAAACCAGATAGCATACTATTATATCGAGCAAGAAAGTCCTCTCTATATATATCCAAGCATCCACTATAATATACATCATATGTACAACAATGGCCTCTAGGGCATACATATAACTAACATACACATCCTAAGGGATTTATCAAAATGTGAGAGCAAGACAGTATCACAATACAAATCTACATGTTAAGACAAAGAGCAACCAGATAGAATACTATCATGTCGAGCAAGAAAGTCCTCTCTATATATATCCAAGTATCCACTATAATATACATCGTATGTACAATAATGGCCTCTAGGGAATATACATAACTAACACGTTCGACATATTCGAACGAGTCGGAGAAGTGGCATACCGTTTAGCTCTTCTACCCTCATTGGAAAGAGTGCATAACGTATTCCACATATACCAGTTTTGAAGATATGTGAGCGACCCCAGCTACATTCTTGATCACTCCGAACTCAGTGTACAGACTGACTTAACTTGTGAGCAACAACCCGTTGAGATCCCGGACCGAAAGGTAAAGTCACTGAGGAACAAGGAAGTAAACTTGATCCGAGTGATGTGGAAAAAAGATTCACCAGGAGAATCAACGTGGGAACGAGAAGATGACATACGAGCAAGATATCCTCACTTATTTATAAATTAGTCCTTATGTAATTGTAAATTTCGAGGGCGAAATTTTTATAAGGAGGGTAGAATGTAACGACTCTGAATTTACTGTACGAAAATTTTAAGTTAATGTACAGAATGGAGTTTGCAAGCCTGAGTACAATTTAAAAGTTAATTTTTGTCTAGGAACAGCAAGAAATAACTTGTAGATCATTGGTAAAGCTATGCACTGCCGTGACGTAACCCTTGTGTTCTATTCCCTTCAGACGCATTACATTTTTTCTGAATTTTCTTTTAAACTTTCTGGAACCCCAAAAGTTTACACGTGCACTGCACATAGAAATGAAAAGACAGAGAAAATATGTCATGCCCCGCTTCCCAGAGTGCGCTAAGACCGGTACGTGACAGAGCCAACCATGCTACCTGTGGATAGGAAATATCCTCCACAGTCACATTACGACTGTCTAGAGATATCAAGAACAGTAGAAATAAAATAAACTATCTAGTATATGTCCATGAGCCAGAATAAACGAGTCAAGAAATAATATGCGGAAGCAATAAATCCAATGAGCAATAACATCTGGAAAGTAAACATAACTAAACTGGATACTAACAGGATCCTCACTGCTCGGCCTGACGGCGGAAATACTCCTGATCAGCCTGCGACAAGGGTAGAGGATCTGGGCCATGCAAAACCCAGACGTCAGTGCGTCATAATATCAACAATAATATAATCAAGGGGTAGCAGGACATGCAAGCACGAGTATGAACAGTAACAAGTCAACAGGAATATATAACAGTGAAGTATAACAGTATAAGTGACATGCAATGATCAATCTAAACTGTGCTACTGGGTTATCTATTCTAAAGTCTTCGAAATCAATTAATGTAATCCTCATCGTAACCCATCGGTGATTATTCCGTAACGCCCGAAAAACGGCAAACAATAGGTATTCCGTAACGCCCGGAAAAACGGCAAACAATATGATAGCCCTTTGAGTTGCGTTCGGTTACATTCTTCATTTCCCCATACCCCCAAGTTATGTGTTCAAGTCAGGTATTGCCAATTGATATCTAATGCCAACACAGGATCAAGCCGGTACAGGTTTTGTCTATGCAGACAACAATAAAGTCCATCAGGACAACATGTCAGGATTATCGGCATTAGAAACAGGATTAAGTAACATGCCAAGTAGTGGTATATCAGGTCATGTCAGGTAGTGTACATGTATCAAGTCATGTCAAGTAATGGTGTATCAGGTCATGTCAAGTAGTGCACATGTATCAAGCGAGTGCTCATAATCAAACTGTAGCAAGTATTGAATCAGGGTGAAAGTACGGATGTACAATAAAAGCATGAATGCACAAATATCGATCAGGGGTTACATCATGACTAAGTAGGATGCACAATATCAAGCATAGGGTATTACTGTAACACTATTATGAATTAATACGACATGGCATGCAACTGGATATAAAGAATTAATGGTATGAGTACACAATAAAACATGGATGCATGAATAACTATTAGTGATTGCAACTATAGCTCTATTACTATGTAGAATGCACATTTTCTAGCATGGGGTGTTAATGTAGCAGTAATATGAAATAACGTGACTTGAAATGCAAATAGATATATAATTAATGGTATGGATGCACAATTATTGATTAGGCTTATATTTACAGTTCCAAGACTAAGTGGGATGCACATTATTAAGCATGGGGAGTTACTACAATAATAATATGAATTAATGTGATTTATAGATGAAGTTATATATATTTTAAATGATATGGATGCAAACGGGTATCCGAAAACAGTAAAATGATAACAGGGGATGTACAATACACTAAACATTAAATATTATTATTAATATGGATGTAAAATATATCATAGCATGTAGCAAGATAAACTTGCCTCGATGGATCACGCGACGGGAACGTACGGCACGTCCGACGTCGGTAAATCATCGCAACGCACACACGGAACGCGGGACGGTTCCAGGCAAGGCAAGAGGGTAATCACGCAAGCAAGGGACGTTCACTGGATCGCCTGGATCGGCAGCGACGAGCACGGCTCCGGCGGGTGACCGGAAAACGGAATCAAGAAAGAAAAGAAAAGCGAAGAAGAAGAGAGGGGATTAGTTCTGTGTTTGGGACAGAGGAGGTGGAGGCTAGGGAAAAGACAACGACGATGGGCCGTCGACAGCAAGGTTCAGGCGATGGTTTCCAGCAAGGGTAGTAGGTTCTTGAAGTTAGGATTGGGTTCGGTTTTGTGCAGGGAGGAGTCAGGGTTTCTTGGTGTTGGGGTGTGCAGGGGAGAAGAAAGGTGATGGTGGTGATGAAGAGGGAAGGGTCGACGGGGTTTTGAACTCCGGTGAGGGTGCAAGTGAAGGTTGGGTTTCCAGGGCTGTCGGGTGTGGGTGATGGTGGTGTCGGATGTGGAGAAGGGTGATGAGGGAGAGGAAGTGGAGACAAGGCGAGGTCGAGGAAGTCATCGGTGATGAGAGGTCGGAGCCCCGGTGATGGGTTAGGGTTGCAGGGGATTCTCCTCGAGGTTGCGGCGCGGTTAGAGAGGAAGGAAACGAGGATGGTGAGGTGAGGTTGAGGTTGAGGGAGGAGGCGAAGTCGACGAGGTGGTCGGCGGCAGTGGCAAGCGCGACGGCAAGGCAGGGGCTGGTTCATGGGTTCTAGGTTGTGGGGTGCACAGGGAATCGTCAGGGGAGACGAGAAGGAGGAGAGGGGGTCGACGAGGTCGAGGATGGAGACGAGGGGTCGCTGGCGCTAGGGCGACGGCGAGGCGCGGCGTGAGGCTAGGGTTGCGTTCTCGTCGTGGGCAGTGGGTTTTAAAAAAAAGAAGAAGAAATGAAAGGAAGAAGGGGGAGAAGAAGGGAGGTAACTCTAGTGTGTGAGGGAGGTGACGGGATTCGAGGAGTGCACAGTATTCGTGATAGGAGAGAGAAGGGGAAGAGAGAGAGAGTGGAAAGAGAGAGATAGAGAAAGGCAGAGAGAGAAAGAGAAAGAAAGGAAGAGAGAGTAAGTAAGAGATCTGTATGTGAGGGAGAGAGAGAAGGATGCGAGAGGAGAGAGAGAGAGAGATCGAGAGAAGAGAGAATTCTGTTTTTAGTGGTATAGTGGTTAGGATAAAAATTTTAAAAAAATCTTTTCGTTAATAAAATTTGTTAAACAGTTAATCCTATTTAAAAATATAATATTAATAAAATTTGATATTTTGGCAAATACAAACTTACTCCAAAATACGCACAGGTTGGGTCTAAAAATTCAGTTTTAAAATACGAAAATTATATGTGTCGACCAAAACTAAAATTAGATATCCGGGTAACCTAAATGCATACCCCCAAGAACAGATACACATACGTGCACGTAGCCATCCAAACAAGTCCGTTTCACTGAACGGGATGAGAACAAGATGTGCGGATGCTACCACAGGGTTAGGGGTATCAAGCAGGCCATGCAATGTATTTTTAAAATATTTTATGTGACTTTAAATGTTAAAATGCAGATGCTAGATATAATGCGAGTATGCAATGTATAAATTAAAATGAAAGTGCACGAGTCTACGTAATAAGTCAGGATAGATCATAAATATGAATCAAGACCGGTTTCAAGCAAGCGGGTCGGGTCGGATGCAAATACAGATGTCAAATATACTATTCGCACCCAAAACACAGTAAATCAGGAAAATATCATAAATAAAGAAATACTTGAATTAGAACTGGTATAAATGAACTAGGGTGTTACAAAATATACATGTGCAAAATGTTGTATATACTGAGATGGACACGTGGCCAAGATCCGACGGCTCCTCCTCACTTTTGGACCGACGAGATTGCTTGTAGGGCCAGCAGGGACGGGTCGACCGTAGCAAAAAGTCCCCATGCTCTGCACACAAGTCTTTTCCCCTACCCTCATTGTCCCTGCACTGTTTGATTACTCTGCAATCAAACAGAGACCCCTCAATTCCCCAATTTATCATATTTTAATGCATTTTAATTCACTCTTTTAATTCCACACTATAAATACTATCCTATGCCCTAGCCCTTCCTCATTCTGAAAATTCTAGCCAAAACCCTCAAATTTTCTCAAGTACAAGCGGAGTAGAAGAGGAGTTAGCCAACGACCAACTTCTGGTGAGGAATCGAAGCTATTCCGGCGACCCCACGACTCCATGAAGATCAACACTCTCTCGTCTATCTTTCCGTAGAATTACTAGTTTGTAAGTCCCTCCCAATCTTTCTTTTTCCTCTTTGAAATCTCTTTTCAAAACAAACATCGGTAAGTGAAGTTAATACCGATGTCAATCTTCTAAATCTTAGAAACTCACATTTTCACTTATATATTGTTCATCCAACTTTCACACAATCTTTGTAACACTAATATAAATGTTTAGAATAAATTGTAACCTAAAATAACATAACCTTAAATTAATTTTTACGCTAAAATACCATGAACTTCATATATTCATCTTTTAGTACTTTTGATAATTATACCTTTAGAAAACTTCACGGGGTAATGACATACCCCTCACATACACACATATTTCCATAGCACGATACCTTTTGAGCATAGTTTTGTTACAGTTACAATATTTCATCAAAATACCATTTAATATAAAACCCGGTTTTATTTTGAATTGTATTTCACAATTCTTTGCGATTATAACTCTACAACCCATTTGGGGAACCAGCTATTGGAAGGTGCGGATTATCGCACATTCTCGGGCTAGTAGAGCGAGATGCAGACCTCCTCACGGAGCATTCGGTCTCGAAAGATTTTTAATACGATTTTAAAGAAAAACGAAATTTTCTACTTAATAATCAAAATTAATTTTTAATAATTATATAAATATTATAAAATCCATATATTTTCAAAATATAATAAATTTATATTTTTTCAAAGGAAAGAATTACAAGTTCCATCAAAATACCTTCAAGATATCAATACAAGATAATTTTACAGTAAAATACCATGAACTATTCAAGTTAAGATAATTATCACTAAAATATCTCAATTCTTAAAATACACATCCATGGAAACCCTAAAGAATATAAATAAATTTCTCGAGATTATTTTGAACTATATTAAAAATATTTTTTCATAAAACCCCCTCAAGCTATATAAAACACTGTTAAGAACTTTAGTAAATATGGGTTTAAGCGGGATCAATTCTCTTGAGCCTCAGGGAGCCGGAGAAAGTAAGTGCTTGTATATTTAAGGTAGAAAAAATTAACGGTGTTATCAATGGTAATTGTCCTGGAAAAAGACATAAATTCTGTCGTCCATGTGCAACAGTTACTGATAACTCCCGAACCTAATTCAGGATCCAAATCAGTTCTAAGTGTCTGATTCAAGTCTGAGTCTAAATCAAACTTGAATTCAACTCAAACCAGAATCCAATTCAAACATGAATCCAAACCATAACATGTATACATGAACCTGATCCTGAATACCAGAACAAGATCAACATTCAAACATAACTTGACTTGATCGAACCATGGTTATAACTTGACTTGATTACATGCCTACTTGTTTACATCCTGAACCTGATTACATGAACAACTTGTATCTGTGGTCTCGGCAAGTCTGATAATTATAATCTATACAACACATTACGAGGTTAAAGGGGTAGATTGATACGGAATGTATTAAAAGTGGCATGATGATGGACACTAAAAGATACCTATATGAACTCTCATGCCGTTGTCCCGTGGGTTTTAACGGGGCCTTGTACTTACATGTTACCATAGTCCACGGGATAGTTGGACTCCTCTTGTATACACTGATACCTTCTGTACCAAGCTACAAACAACTACGTTAGAATAATAAACTGATACATGTATAACTTAACAGTTTCCTTCCATGTTACTTGTTGTATTCCTTCCTTTCTTTTGGGACTTACCGAACGCTAGATCGCTGACGACATTCCTGTCTCTTTCTTTCTTTGGAATATTCATCAGGAGGACTGGACCCTCAGGAGACCGAGCCCAGCCAGGAGTACTTGGAGCAGATTGAGGCACAGCCAGACCTCTAGCTTACTTGTACATACCTTCCAGTTTGTATGTCCTTGTTTAGGTATTGCTTTTATTATTGTACATTTCCTTTTTCAAATCAATTGTATTGTAAAAATGAATATTAATAAAAGTTGTTGTTTACATTATATCTCTTATCATTTTTTATGCATTTTATTTATATATTGCTTATTTACGCTTAACGTGCTTACTTGTGAGTAAATACGTCGCGTGCCCGTCGCGTCTCCTTCTCCGTATACTGGGAAACGGGGCGTGATAGGATTAAAAATCCAATGGTGATTAAAAATCATCATTTTACAAAATAAATTCTGTATATGGGAAAATATTTCCCCAATTTTGTTAAAAACAAGAAAATATATTCTGTAAAACAGAAACACTTGGATTAAAGATCCAACGGTGGGTAAAATTCCTGTAACAACTCTAAAATATTTGTACGGAAATTTTCCGGTTAATATACAAGAAAAGAGTATTACAGCTTGAGTTTGAGTTATAAGTCACTTTTACTAAATAAAAACAAGAAGCCACTTGTAGCTCACTGGTAAAGCCTTCGCACTGCTGTGACGTAGCCTCTGTGTTCGATTCCTATCAGACACAATTATTTTTTCTGATTTTTTAAAAACTTTTTGGAAGCCCAAAAGATTGCACGTGCAATACACAGGAAAATGAAAAGTTCAGAAAAATCAAACATGTGGAAAATGGTGTAAACACAAAGAAATATACGTGGCACAAATCTTAAGAACACAAGCCCTAAAACAACCGGCGGATCTGCCTATATGGCCGGCGGGGACAGTCGAGATTTCTCCAATTTTCCCCGTGCTTTGCACATACACCTATTCAGCTACCCCTAACTCCTCTGCACTGTTTGATTTTCCTACAATCAAACAGAGACCCTTCAATTCACAATTTAACATCATTTTTAATGCTTTTTAATCCAAATTTTAATTCCCAAATCCTAATTCTCCACTATAAATACCACCCCACACTTTAGCTCAGTACCGTTCTGAAAATTATAGCCAAAACTCTCTAAAAAATTTCTAGATGCAAGTGGAGTTAGCAAGAAAATTGGTTCCGGCGAAGATCGAAGCCAATTCCGGAGCTCTCGTGACACCCCGACGCATCCCTCCTCTTCCTTAACCCCTTCTTGACATTTCTAAACAGTAGTCCCTCCCAAATCTCCTCCTTCCTATTGAAATTCCTCTTAAAATTTTATATCGGTAAAAGTGGAGTTAATACCGACATCTTCTTTTTTAAAACACATAACTCCCTTTTCCTTTACAATTTAGTCAATCTAATTTTACTACATCCCTTGTAACCTTAAACACTAATATTTAGAATCAAATTTCATCAAAATTCTCATGTGAAACAACCATAGTAGAACTTTTTCATTAAAATACCTTCAACTTTATAAACACCTCTTTTAGTATTTGTTAAAACAATACCTTTAGGAAAAACTTCACGGGGTAACGACCTACCCCCCCCCACACACTTGGTTTCATAGCACGATCCTATTTGCATGTAATTTTGGTTCGAAGAATAGTATTACAATAAAATACCACATAATTCTAAAACCGGATTTCTTTTAAGCGGTATTTCATTTCCTTTACGATTACGCATCTACAACCCTCTTTAGGGGACCCGCTAACGGATAGTGTGGATTATCGCACATTCTTGGGCTAGTAGAACGAGATACAGACCTCCTCATGGAGTATTCGATCTCGAAAGAAAATACGGTTTTTTAAGAAATACGAATTTTCTAAATAAAATAAAAATTATTTTTAAAATTAAAATTATGTAAAATTATAAATTCATATTTTAAAAATATAATAAATCTATATTTTTCAAAAAATGAAAAGATTAACAAATGACCATAAAATACAATCAAGATACCAAAAGGGCAAATTTTTCAATAAAATGCCGTGTACTTTCCAACGTTAAGTATTTATCTCTAAAAATACCCCAATACTTAAAATCCATAATCATAACAACCCTAAATAATACTAATTACCCTCAAGGTTTACTTTTTTATCTATACTAAAATATTTTTCATTAAACCCCCTCGAGATATATAAAACACTATTTAAGGACTTTAGTAAATATACGTGTAAGCGGGATCAATTCTCTTGAGCCCCAGGGAGCCAGAGAAAGTGAGTGCTTGCCTATTTAAGGTAGAAAACTTAACGGAGCTATCAATGGTAATTGTCTTGGAAAAAGGCACAAATCCTGTCGTCCATGTGCAGCAGTTACCGATGACTCCCGAACCTAATTCAAGAGCTAAATCTGTTTACAAGCATCTGACTCAGTCTGAGTCCAAACTCAAACCTGAATCCAAGATCAAACACGAATATCTAATCATGAATTTGAACACTCAAAATCAATATCAAACTCAAATATGTAAACTTGACTTGACCAAACCCTGGTCATAATTTGACATGAACTTGACATGAATACCAGAACACAATGGCTGCTATTGAAACTAACTTGACTCGAATCATGAATACAACTTGACATGATTACATGAACACTTAACATGAATACATGAACACTTGACATAAATATTTGGTATTGATATGAACTCAATCTTGCCACTTGATGTATTCATGGATTCGAGCAAGACTGGTAATTTTAACTGTAACGTAGAATACACGGGGTGTTGGGTAGTTCATGTGTGAATCCAACGAAATCTCAGGAGTCCCCCTAGATCATGAATCTATATCTACTAACACAAGCAAGCTATCATGAGGGCGCGTGTTCCCTTGCTCCTGGATTATAGCATGTTGAGTTTGGAATACTTCAACACTAGGTTGAAGTCCCGTTACTAACACTTGATTCGGGCCCGTGGTTCCTTACCCCTGGATTACAGCCTGTTAGGTTCGAGAACACTCTTGAGACTGGTTAACATTCACCCTTAAACTTACGTTACATTAGTTGACCCATGTAAAGATCTTTTAGGACACTTATACTCACTTCATGTTCACTATAGCTACACCACACGGCCATGTATACTATGTTCATGTTATTTTGCTGTGATAAATATATAGAACTGCATGCTAAAGAGAATTGACATGATTACATTGAATGATATGTTTAAACAGCATAGCTCCTAGTCTATTGCTTCATAATATACATTTTTATTTATCATTATACTTCACACCCTTTTCTTGGGGACTTACTGAGAGAAAGTTCGCTGACGGGCATTCACCCATCTTTGTTTCTTAGAATGTTCATCAGATACTGTGGAGACTAAGGAGGTGGACACCACCGAGGAGGAGCACGATCAGATCATGACTCAGGACTAAACTAGCTATTTTTTTAGTTTATGTATGCCACCTATTTATGCATTTCTCTTTTTGTATTGTATTTCCTTTCAGTTGAACTCATGTATTATAAATGCTTTAAGTTAAATGTAAATAAAGTTTTTGAAATTTAAATCTTATGTTTATTTCTTGTCATTTTATATTGCTTATTTTACGCTTAGCGTATTTATTCCGGGAAATGACCTTCTCGAAATAAATACATCGCAGGCTTGCCACGTCACCATTTCCGTCTATTGGGAAGCGGGGCGTAACAATTCCCCAAATCAATTTTGAGACCAATTAAATCAATTAGAATCTCTCAATAAGAGATTTTCTTAAAACTAATTAACAAACTTGCCTCCACTATATAAAGGACCCGAGACTTCAAGTCTCATATAGAGGAAACCCCCCATAAGCTTCTGAAAAATACAGAAAGCTTTAAAAACAACAGAGAATTTAATTCTCAATAAAAGAAGAAGACTTGCCTTCTCAAAACCCTAGGTAAAAAAAACACAGAGATTAAAATATCTCCTTTTACCTATTTAAGGGTTTAACCCTTCTCAAAGAACTTATTTCTTTCTCTAGATCAGAGATCCACAAGACAAGTCTCCCATAGGTTGAGAATTTAATTCTCATCGGGAAGATCTTATTATTCAGAATCAAAGATTCAGAAAAGAACTAGGTTAAAAAGAAAAAAAAAGAACATGTGTTTTGGGAATTTTATTCCTCCGAAATTAGGGTTTAACCCTACATAAAGAACTTAGTTCTTATAAAGAGAAAAGAAGAACCTAGTTCTCCAATGAAGAAAAAACGATCCAAGGTCTTCAAAATGGAGATCTTGATGATCCAAAAATAACATTAACAGAGATTTAATCTCTAAAAAAAGAAAAGAGCTTAGCGCCTCACGTGTTTCCCACGTAGACGCCCTACCAACAGCGCCCAGCACCTCACGTGAAAAACACGCGGGCGCCCAAAGCAGAAGGCCAGCGTCTTACGTGAAATACACGTGAGCGCTGAATAAAAGTGCTAAGCACTTCATAAACAGCCAAAAAAGCCGCGTGCTTAGCACAGATTGGGCAGCGCCCAACGCCTCATGTGCTTCTCACATGGGAGCTACACAAAAAGTGCTTAGAACTTCATATATAAACAAAACGGCTGAGTGCTTAGTATTGATTGGGCAGCGCCCAACGCCTCACGTGCTCCTCACGTGGGCGCTACACAAAAAGTTCTTATCACTTCATATACAGCAAAAACGGCTGGGTGCTTAGCACTGATTGGGCAACGCCCAGCGCCTCACGTGGATGCCACACAAAAAGTGCTTAGCACTTTATATACAGCTAAAATGGCTGAGTGCTTAGTACTAATTGGGCAGCACCCAGCGTCGCACGTGCTCTTCACGTGGACGCCATATAAAAAAAGTGCTATATATAACTGAGTGCTTTGCACTGATTGGGCATCGCCCATAACTGAAGGCTTCACATGATACCCATGTGAGCGCCAGAGTATCAAACAAAGTGCTTAGCACTTTTGCATAAAAAGGAGGCTGAACAAACAGAGCCCAAATAAGTACTTGGCACTTTTGAACAAAAAAGAAACTGAGCAGACTAAACCCAAATTAGTTAAGTCTCTTGCAGTTGAGCCCAAATGCTCTGTTGTTGGACCTTAATAAAATTTGAGAATCCTTAAAATATTTCTAAGTTGATCTTAGTCTCATATAAGACTAATGTATCCTTAGTTAAAAATAAATTGGACCCAAATGCTTATATGTTTAAGTTGATCTTAATCTCAAACTAGATGAACGGTCCTTAAACCAAACAAAATATTTTTGAACTAAAGGAAAAATATAACTTAAGTTCAAAATCCCAAATCTAAAATATACGGATTTGGACTAATCCGCACCCTACGGGCGACGACATAAACTAGTCTCCGTATACAATCCACGGGAAACCAAAATAAACAAAAATACACACGACATGAAGTGAACTGCTGGAGAAGGTGAAAGTGGTTATCGCAATGTGGTAACGTAATTAATTGCAGAGGCTTGTGCCTGCAGAGAAAAGCATCCCCACAATAAAAAAAACCCTCATAAATGAGGGAGAATCTAATGAAGTTTGCTACAACGGTCGCGTCTGTCCGAACCTCGGATATATGGTACCATAAATCAACTTGGTATCTTCAGAAAGGTGGATGGATAAGTCTAAATAGTATATGTCCCTAAATTCAAGCCAGACGTCCCAACATCCCGGTCCGGTCTTTTAGCGGTGAACAGCAGTGCCTTCAAGAAGTGTTGGTAAGGATACGTTGCCCATAAAAAACAATTCAAGAGGATGAAGTGCGAAACTCATGCTCGTCGACGGCAAAATAGTGCGACAAACCCCATGAAGAAATGACTGGAAACTGTCATATGATTGGTACCAGTTCAGAAGGGGAAACCCCATGTTTTTACCTTCGGGAGCGATTCTGAAGACGAGATATCCCTCAACCCTCTCTTTAAAGACTCCACCTCAAAAAAAGAAGAGGAGGAGGAGAACTACGAGAATATTCAGCTGCGTAACCGCACGCTGCCTAAGAAGAATTTCGGAACTACAAACAAAGGTTTGAACAAAAAGGACAAAGGGAAAAGAAAAATCCCGAGAAGATCACCCTCGATGAGGAAGCAATCAAAGAGCTCGCGGCAAAACATCCGCCTAAGAAAAACAAGGTGGATTACAATGTCCTGGCACGTCTGAGGAAAATACCCTCACAACTGAGCATATCGAATGCTCTCCTCCTATCCAAAGCGGCACGAGATTCCCTGATCAAGACATTACAAGAGCCCGATCAGTTCTAAACTTTCTTCACAGAAGAGAAGATGAAAGATGAGCTGGCGGAGATCCACACGGCTGATATTATACTCAGCGATGAAGATATCCTCCTCGATACATGCGAGAATAATAGCCCATTATATGTCACCGGCTACTGCCACGATATCAAGATAGGGAAAATCCTTGTCGACAACGGATCCTCCGTTAACCTTCTCAATGTGAGAGTGCCGAGGGAGATTTGCATGAACGTTCAGCACCTTGCCTGAGATAAAATTGTTAGTGATATATGCCCTAGAGGCCATTATTGTATCATACTGGATTGTATATTACATATTAGAAGCTTGCGATATTCAGAGTTTTAATAACAGTCTTACTCAACATGGTAGTATGCTACTTGGTTTGATTCTGCCTCAATATGTGCATGTGTTTCTTTTCGCATATCGCTTATATATATATTGGTAGAGCCCTTAGGATCTTTGCTTGACTACCAGCATTGTGAAGGCAGTCACACTAGTGGGGGCTGGGTAGTCTATAAGCATATCCTTATACAAGTCCTTAGTCGTAGGATTATCGAGATGGAGCATCGATACTCCATAGTAGACTAGTGTATACACTTCTCATCCCAGCAGGGGAGATGGTCTGTCCCACAGCTATTAGTACGTCGTACTGGAGATAGTATACAGGTGGTCATTGGATTATGTGTTACACTGGATGGACTCGTTGGGAACTCCTGGTTGGTATTATACTTATCGTCAGGTAGCAGTTCCCGGGTGGCATGAGTACAGGTTAGTCCATTGACTTGGTATCACTATTCGTCTTAAGTGTATTCCCACTGCACTTAGATTACTACCCTACCACGGCTCAAAGGAGTCGTGCAAACAGGTAGTAGTTGGTTGCAGTATTGAAGCACTTGGAGGCAGTAGTGGTTAGATAAGATTCGTCTCTCCCGGTATTGGGGGTTGATATCGCCCTGTGTTCGGAAAACCATTACACAAAGTCCCTGGTCAGGGCAAGCGAGATTTACTGGTAGGTACTCCAGTAGTTTCTTAAGGTGTATTGGGCTCTATCCCGGTACGACTTATTGCGTTGTTAGGGGTCTAACGTTTACCACCCCCTAGGCCCGATATGCGAGTATCTTAGACGAACAGATCGGACTGTACGAAGATTGTCACAAATAGGCTCAGTAAGAGTTCGGATGAGTTTGCTCATCGGCCTTCTTATCGACAGATAGCTGGGTAGCCATTACGTGCAGCTAGTAACGCTGACGAACTTGTGATTAAACCCACTGCCTGTAGGGTTCCTAGGCACACTATAGAGGTCTCACAAGGCATCAACCATGCCAATTTCAAAAATTATGGGTGCCGAGAAACCCTAATACGGATCGTTAACTAGAAATTTAGGCGATAAACGGAACTAGTTAACATCTTAACTAAAGGAGAGAGGCTACAACCTTTGTAGATCCGGTTCTCCACTTCCTTAGCTCCACGTACGCGTCCTCTCGCTGTCCATCTCGAATCCCGAACTCAAACGTCGGCTTCATCGGAGAATTGGGCGTACTAGGTCGTCGGCTTCGTGCCGAAGATGATCTACGTCGAGGTTTCACAAGTTCAAGCTCCGACTTCACCAAGTTGTGAAACTTGTGAAGAAAACACCTAAAACAACTTGGCAAGAAGTAGAGGGTGATGAAATAGGAGGTGGGTTCACTTTGGAATTGGATTTCTCACTTTAGATCACAAGTTGCCATTGATGGCATCAAGTTTTCTATCTTGAAGAAGAAGATGAAGAAGAAGAAAGAATATGATAAGTGTTGAATTAAAATGAAAATAATTCAATACTTATCATAAGCTAACCATAGTTGAGTGTAGAGAATAGACCATGGTTACTTGGATGGGTTAGGGTTAAGCATGAAGACAAGAATGGTTAAGAAGTCAAAGCTTCATGAAGCTTCAACTAAAAACAAACATAGCCACCATTCTTATCTAAATCTTTTCCAAATAAATAAATGAACAAATAAATAAATAAATGAATATGCAAAACCCTAATTATCAAATTAACCATGGTTTAATTCTATACACTTAACTAAATTATCAAGTATCATCAAACATGATACAAATATGTGCACAAAAGTATATCACATATACTTCTTGAACATCAAGTGAGAAAATCCATATAAAGTGAACTAATACTAGCTAATATAAAGTAATATATCAAATATATAATTATACATTAAATCATTAAATCAACACTTGACTTAACGATCCGGTCATATCGCATATAACCGACTAGTATCCTATGTATCGGCTTATCGAATCAATCGTTGATTCGATATCTAGGTTATATCGAATATAACCATTCGATACATTCATCGCGAGAATGGAATACGGTATCACATACACGCATTATTCTCGGTCCTGCACATATCTCATGCACGCTCCTATTTCGTTTCACTTGAGCCAGGAAACCTCTGTGTGGGACTCTAAAGACTCGTCAATACGCCGGTAGCAGATGATGATCATATCAAGCACCCACAAGCCGCAAGCGGTCTGCTAAACGTAACGGCCATCCAGGTATTGAGCGATCAGAAGATCGACGAGCTAGCCCGCTCACACTCCTGTGAATCCAACCAGTAACACTTACCGTACAGTCCGGTCTGTTCATCTGATATGTCGCATATCAAGTCTAAGGGTGGTAAACGTCAGACCCCAATAACCGATAAGTCGTGCCGATGTGAGGCTCATAACGGGTCGAGAAACTACTGGTAACATTTACCAGCAAATCTCTGATCAGCCCTGGCCAGGGACTTCCCTGTTACGGCCAATCGAGCACAGCGCAACATCAACCCCCAATACCGGGAGAGACGAAACCCCTCCTATCGCTCATTGCCTCCATGTGACTCGGGACTGTACCCAAAGACCACCGTTTTGCACGCCCTCATGGACGTGGTAAGATGGAGATCAAAGCACAGTGGGAATTACACAAGACTCTATGACGATCTCGGGTCTACAGACTAACCTGTACAAGTGTCACCTGAGAACTGCCATCTGACGTGAGGTATAATACCATCTGGGAGTTCTCGGCGAGTCCGTCCAGTGTACCCAGTCTCCACTGAGCACCCGTACACCATCTCTGATGTCAAACACCAATGGATGTGGGATCATCCATCGCCCATCTCATGGGTCGAGAAGCGTATACGCTAGTCTACACTGGTATATCGATGCCCCGTCTCGATACACCCACGACTAGGGACCTTGAAGGATGTACTTATGGACTACCATGTCCCCACTAGTATGATCTGCATCACAGTCCAGGTAGTCAAGTGTAAGTGCACGGCGGCGCCCCGGCCGTCAATCCGACGGCCAAATGCGGAAGCGGTGATAAACTTTAATTTTGCGAACTTAGCAAACCGGCACCACCGCGCACTAAACCCCGGATCGAACCATTAACTAGTCCTAGCTAACTAACAAGATAGGGAAGAGATATACCGAGTGATCCGAGTCCTCCGGTCTTCTCGTCGTCGTCCTGATCTCCCGCGGAAACTCCGGTCGTCGCCTCCTTGCCGGAAGGGCACCACATCGCCTGTATCTTTTACGGGCTCCCGTCTCTGTACCGAGGCAACTCGGGCATGAAGCTGGCAAGTCGATATGCCCAAGATTTGCTGTAGGCTAGTGTAGAACATGTTGTCTCTTTTAGGGTTAAGTGTAGTTGCCATTTGATGATGGAGGAATGAGGTTAAGAAAATTGGTGCTTTCAATTTTCTATCAAGAAGAAGATGAGATGAAGAATTCCTCACATAACCAAAAATGAACTCTCTCATTCTTTTCTCTCAAGTGTAGCCATCTCTCCTTTTGTGAGAATGGTGGAGGAAAGAAATATATCAATCCAAAACAAGAAGGAAGGTGAGTGTAGGAAAAGGTGGAGGGTGACCCCTTCCTCCAAGGTAAACCTCAAATCAAACCCTTAATCAACCCATATCCTATCAAATCTTATAAAAGCAAAGACCATCATGAAAAAGCAAAGATGCTTATCCTATCATAATGAATACATTTGCAAGAAACCCCCTCCACAAATGTTATTTGCACAATTGCAAATAACCCCCTCCATCAGAAAAGTCCGGCCGGGAAAGAACAAAGGAAAACTGGCCGGAACGGAATGCAAAATGGCAACTCCAGAAAACTGGTCCCGTAATAAATTACAGGAAAACCCCGATACTGTGCATACACACCCGCATCTGTATTCCAACCGGATACAAATGCAATGAGACAAAATCTACACTGTACAATACTAGGATCCGGCTTAAACCAAAGCCGGCTAGTAAAATCCGTTCGATCCTGATCCGTGCAATACCGCACGTATCTGATCGAACCGTGCCATATAACTATACGGCCTCTAGTACTAACCGTCCGATCCTGATCCGTGCAATACCGCACGTATCTGATCGGACCCTGCCATATCTCCATACGGCCTCTACAGCGTTTCGCCCGAAAGCTGAGTAACTGAAAGTGTGGTGGACTCTAAAGACTCGTCAATACAATGGCTGTGGATTTAACCACTAGCACGTCAGAGGTATAAGCCAATACGTAACGGGCCACCAGCTATTGACCAAAAGGGACGTCGATGAGCGAACTCATCCTGACACCCTACTGAGCCTGTCAGTGACAATATCCGTACAGTCCAGTCCGTTCGTCTATGAGCATCGCATGTCGGGCCTAGGGGGTTGGTAAAAGTCAGACCCCCAAAAGCGGTACAAGTCGTGTCGGAGTGTAGCCCAGAACACCCTGAGATACTACTGGAATACCTACCAGTAAATCTCCTGCCTTGGCCAAGGACTTTGTGTAATGGCTCTCCTAGACACAGCGCGACCTCACCCCCAATACCGGGAGAGACAAACCCCCGAAGATCCGCTCACTGCCTCCATATGGCTCGGGACTGTACCCAACTAAAACCTGTTTGCACGACTCCTTTGAGCCGTGGTAGGGTAGTAATCAAAGTACAGTGGGAACTCACACGAGACAAATGACGATCCCCAGGTCGATGAACTAATCTGTACTCATGTCACCAGGGAACTGCTATCTGATGTCAAGTATAATCCCAACTAGCAGGTTCCCGGCGAGTCCTGTCCGGTGTACTCATAACCCAATGAGCACCTGTATACATCTTAGGTGAACCAACTGACACCAGTGGCTTGTGAGACCGGCCACCGCCCCTCGTCGGGGTCTCAACTGTATACACTAGTCTACTCTGGAGAATCGATGCCCTGTCTCGAAACTCCCACGACTAGGGACCTTTTAAGGATGTGCTTATAGACTCCAGCTCTCACTTATATGATCGCCCTCATACTGCTGGCAGTTAAGTAAGAATCCTAGGGGCTCTATCAACGTGTAATAGCGACCTGTCAGGTCACCTAAAGCAGTACACGATGATAAAGGTAAACCAGATAGCATACTATCATCTCGAGTAAGACTGTCGTCCCGGGATAGGTCCTCCCTCAATCATTGCAATCACGTGCCTGTGATCCAATAATTTACTCTGAGGGCACTATCTCCAACAATCTCCCACTTGCACTCAAGGCTAATTATTGCGATGTCGCATACTCACAGCCCGTGTGATACCGAACACCCAACTCCTCTACTAGTCAGTCTCACAAAGCATGTTTGCGAAACTCTTGCGTTCGAGGATTAGCCTCAGTGAGTGGATCCGCCATGATGTTTCTTTCTATGTCTCTCAATATCTCAAGTTCGCGGAGAAAACCATCTCCCGAAATGAGCAATACCTGTCTTAGAATGTCTGGATGTCTGATGGGACCTAGTTCATAAATGAACTCCAAATCCAAACTTCTTCGACTGTATCGTCAACTGAACTTAATCAGTATCCTGCGCCATGCCTCCCTCAGTATTGCCTTGGATCACCTGTCCAAAATACTGCCCCTCGTCAGAGGGAAAACTATAACTCTGACAACCTCCTTGTCGTCCAGGTCACCTTGGAAGCCTAGAATGATAACCGTCTCCTAAAGGAGGCTGCCGTTATCAATTCCCTAGAACATTAACTTATGTTCTAAAACTGCTTCCGATTGTTTCTCCAGGATTGGATCAATATCATCTTATTGCATCTAGTGCAAGAACAACATCTGGTGTGGTACTTGACATCTCATGATTGACTCAATTGCCTAAGCAAGTGATCTGCCAATCATGCACATCCCTCTCTACTTTAGTCTATAAGACACTTTTAGAGAGGGTGACTCCATTACCTGCAGGTACACTACCGTGCCAGGAGTCGTTCATTCTAAATACTCTTAGAATGCTGTCTAAGTACCCTGATTGGGAAACCACCCAAATCTAAATCTAAAACCATAGACCTAGTAACCAGTATGTCTGACATAATATTCAAGTCCTATATGGAGAAACCACTGTGTGACAACCAAAGAATAACCGATCGTAGTATAGGAGTTTCCTTTCCTACTTTGTGTATGTCATCCAAATACCATGACATCACACCCTACTACCTTCTCAACAGATCCATCCCCTATTCTGATGACGTCAAACCCATGACTGTCACATCAGAAATAGATGATCTATCTCCGCTATATCTGCTTTAGTCTATAAATAGACATAAGCCTGATGTCCACCAATGCTTCCGCTGCTCCCACTGACTACGACAACCCTCTGGCAGAGTCATATAGACGTGGACTTCTAAAGCTAGTTTAGAACGACGCTATACTCATCCTCCTGTCGGGTCTCGCAGCCTGGAACAACAACAATGGCAAGTGTGGGTAAACAAGAACTTCCCTGTCACCGTCCTTGAGGCTACCGGGGTACCTCTCGGGTGCCTGAAGTTACCCACCTTATCTGCGGAGTGGCCAATGGAATGTCAATCCATATTGAATCTTTAGGTTCCTTATCAAATCTTCAGTAATCGTTTGCGGTTCTGGAATCACTTCCAGTTCTACCATACTCCCACTACTGCTTTTGAAAAAATCCATTTTTATTAAAACTGTGGCGAGTCCAGAACAATATTACTATTGATCTCCCAGATGGTAGAAAGTCAACCCTCGTCATAGCCTGGGTCAACCCACAAACAGCCATTACAGAAACGTGCCTTGAGTTGTCCAGTGTCTGGTTTTAATCATAAGCCGGACAACTCCCCGTACCTTAACATCGTTAAGATATGAACTGTTCTATATCCAATATAGAACCAGAGGCACTGATTTAATTTAACCGGATTCAAATCATGCAGCTGTCTCCAGTGCATGTCAACTAAATGGAAAAAGGCTGATCAGCGTTACTCAACTTAGGAATGCTTCCAATTATAAGTAACCTGAAAGAGAAGCAATTTCTCTTTATCATTAATATCAACTGAATACCATACACAAGTATCTACATCTTCGATCACTTTGAAGAATCCCGATACTTGCTACACCTGGTTCTCTACTCTATTCAAATACCTATAACTCCTCAAAACTTAGACCCTGTTTTTCTACGAAACACATGTCTAAGAACTAGAGAAGTTAAAAGTAAACAGAATATAGTATGAGGACCAACCCCTCTGTCCTAATGGACACTGGACAACATACAATACTCTGTATAAGTCCGCTGAGTTTAACAACTCTTTCACTGTGTATCGTAGGTTGAAAACTGTACTTATGGTTAAGAAGAATTACACCGCTGTTTAATGCTCCCTACCTAACCATCCACTGATATAGGTAAATGTCGTAGACATAATTTCAGAAAGGTATATCTCACTCTATGAAAATAGACGTACAGATATATCAATTTGAAATTGGTGCATAAAAGCGGATATTCAAAACCAAATATTTGCCGACCGGCAAACAGCCCAGGTGATCTCCTCAAATATCACCGATTACAATGAATCCCGATAAAATGAGGATGATCACCCAATTCCCAATAACTTACTCCCACTCATCATCTGTAAGACCATACAGATGTGAGAATCATACCTGGTAAATACATACCCTGGAGTAAGTATCTAATCAGGAAATCAGTTTTCTTTTAACATTACACAGTGAACTGAAACATTGAAATGTTTCGATGGGGTATCCTGGTATTCCTAGTAATGCTTCTACCATTATCCAGATTCACAACTATAACCGTATAATTCTTTGCCACCTCTCCAAATCCCTTTATATGTCTTTAGTCATTACCTTCTGCACACCCCTTTAGGCCAATTGGTTTTCTTCCTTCCCTACCGTTCGGCACCAGCCTATGGTTTGGAAGAAGACTATCCAATAAACATAATGGGTGTACTGTCCTAGTCCTAGGAGCACTCGCAATGCGAGAGAAGGTGAAGATAAAAGACAACCGAATAAACCTTATTCCTATTTCTCCTGGACCAGAATCCATCCCGAACTGGAACAAGTTCCTTTCGAGTTCGTATATAACCATACGATGGATTATCCAATAAACTGTGGATCTTCGTAGTGATACAGAGTGTCCTGGAGAAATACAAAGGTGATTTAGGATTGGCGAAGAAATACTTGGTTTGGTCGTGAATATCAGTCGCAATTTACTTTGCCCTCTTACTAATCCCTTGCTTTGTCTTAATCTTAATACCTTCTGCACACCGTTTAGGCTAATTGGTTTTCTTCATTCCCTACCGGTCGGCACCAGCCTAAGGTTTGGAAGAAGACTATCCAATTTGCATAATAGGTGTACTATCTCCTAAACCAAGGAGTACTCACTACTTGAGAGAAGGTAAAAGGGAAAAGACAACTGAATAATCCTATCCGTTTTCTCCAGAACCGGAAACCATCCTCGAATTCCTTTGAGTTCGTATCTAACCATACGATGGTTTTGTCCAATGGAAGTGGACGTTCGTAGTAATATGGGGTGTCCTGGAGAAAAGGGTAAAAGTAGGAGTGGCAATGAAGTCTGCAACTCTAACAATCCAAAAGTCAGTGTAAAGAAGGTTCGGTTAACTTGGTCTCTGAGTCATAGTCTTAGGGTCGGGTCAATGGTCGCTGCCAAAGAGAGAGAGAAAAGAAACACTCAGCGTGCACTCTAACCTAGATCAGAATGGTTACCAATTTATCTAATCAGGAAACCTCCCACTGTACCTCAAATTCTCCTCCAAACCTAAAAGAAGAATTAATCGGGGATACCCGAGGAGTAAACTAACTCATCAGTGGGAATCGGGATCCAACTCTCATCGCATGATAAAGTGACGGAATCCGCTCACGTTATCACACTCCAGAAGGTATGCGCATATCTGGCAAGTTTCAGTTCTTTTGAAACTCCCGATGTGATTTTTACCCCATGCTCTTATGACCTTGACTTTGGCCAACATATCATAAGTCACATGTCAAGTTCAACCCGTCATTCTCCAGGTTAATTTGAATCCACCCGTACCTACCCTTGACTTTGGCCAAAATGGCAGTACGACTGTCCCAAACCAACGCATCTATCTATGCTGCATATGAATACCCAATAGCTACCAATCACTGTGCCTTGACTTTGGCCAACATACACAGCTTGAATACTATTGACTACCCATATGAAACGACGGAGGGCTACGAATGGTTTCTGGCGAAAACCTTTAACGTAATGAACTTGATATCGTTGAAGGAACGGATAGCTTTTTAGAAAATATAGTGACGAAAACCTTTACTAAAGAGGTCACTCCCGGTGAAGGGATCTCGGCTCTTTCCCCATAGAATGGGGTGCAGGATATTCATAACCGAATATCACTGTGCAAAGCAAAAGTAATCGGCTATAGTGAAGTTAATGCCCTGACGCAAACTTCCGTCCAAGGGGTCACTCCCGGTGAAGGGATCTCGGCCCTTGCCTCGTCGACTGAGGAGCAGGATATTCCAAATGAATACCACGATGCAAAACAAAATGAACGTCCTTGCAATAACAGCTTTTTGAAAAGTGTTCCAACAACATCAGAATAGGTTTGTTTTAACATGCATTGATCCGAATCAACGCAGTCCCATCAATTGATCACACCACAAAGAACGAAAATATACTGATGTACGTATATGCCATCCGCATTCGCCACTGGGTCCCGTCATCCCCCGTTAGGTTAGCTAACTAACGGCAGAGCGGGGACTGGACTAGCGCGGATGAAAAACATATACAACATCTACTAATATATATACCAATATATTATATTTCGCTCAAGGCGTGATAAAATGCAACATCACAGAAATGTACAGCATCACAGAACAAAACAGATATCTGGGATCCACGGGTTTCACAGAGCCACTACTGAAACCCGACGTTCCCCTGGTCGTGTGGATAGCCTGTGCAATGAAATCCTAGACCCCTACGGGCACGGCAAGTTACCCGCCAAAACCTGAAGCGAGGCAGCCCCCTTCAGCACCGTGAATGGACCACCCAGCACTTCACAGAATCCGACAACTTGGGCACCCCTCCTGGGTCAACCTGTACCCCCTACGAGTGCGGTGAATAGCCCGCCAATCCTAGAGTGAAGCCCCCTCCGTCTCAATGCCATGAGATGCGGGCTTGTTGCCCTCCAGAACCCGGCTATCCGTGCACCCCACCGCGGGGTAATCCTAGTACAGAAAGTAAAATATACATACAACGGGTACATCGACCGCAACCAGGTCGTGCCCCAAAAGAATAATACAAACATGCAGTGACGGCAGGCCACATGTCGGACGCTCGCCCCGCAATATCAAATGTACATAATACAACAAAACTGTACTAGCATTGCATCCAGGCTATCCCCCACGACCGATCCGCAACATCACAGCAAAAACACAGAACATCAACGTGAAAGTCACGTTCGCAAATCCATCTAACCGGGCTATAGCAGTTAGACAGGATTTACCGATCAAGTGACATTCACGGTCGCAGATATAATGTAAATACTGTGAAATAATGTGTTTAAAATATCCGATCGATCAAAAATTAACAAGTGGGCCCCCAAGCAATACTGTAGCACTCACAGAAATTCTGGGCCCAATTTTAATATTCCAAAACCCATATTTTTAGCCCACAAGCCCACTGCAAAAAAACGATGACATGATCCCTCATTCCTGCGGCGGAACCGCGGCCAAAGAGGGGTTATGGCCGCGGTTCCGCGGTCGTACGGAGGGATCGTGTTGTCGAATTTTTCCAGTGTTCTTAGAACTCCCTGCACATCATTCTGAGACAACCTGAAAAATTTTTGGACTTCAAAAAATTTCGACAGAAAACTGATGCAAAGAAAAACGCGGGTTTTTGGAATTTTGGTCGATCGGAAATGCAAACACATCAAACAAAGCTAGACTAAGTTAATGGCGAGTCTCTGATACCACTGTAAGTGCACGGCGGCGCCCCGGCCGTCAATCCGACGGCCAAATGCGGAAGCGGTGATAAACTTTAATTTTGCGAACTTAGCAAACCGGCACCACCGCGCACTAAACCCCGGATTGAACCATTAACTAGTCCTAGCTAACTAACAAGATAGGGAAGAGATATACCGAGTGATCCGAGTCCTCCGGTCTTCTCGTCGTCGTCCCGATCTTCCGCGGAAACTCCGGTCGTCGCCTCCTTGCCGGAAGGGCACCACATCGCCTGTATCTTTTACGGGCTCCCGCCTCTGTACCGAGGCAACTCGGGCATGAAGCTGGCAAGTCGACATGCCCAAGATTTGCTGTAGGCTAGTGTAGAACATGTTGTCTCTTTTAGGGTTAAGTGTAGTTGCCATTTGATGATGGAGGAATGAGGTTAAGAAAATTGGTGCTTTCAATTTTCTATCAAGAAGAAGATGAGATGAAGAATTCCTCACATAACCAAAAATGAACTCTCTCATTCTTTTCTCTCAAGTGTAGCCATCTCTCCTTTTGTGAGAATGGTGGAGGAAAGAAATATATCAATCCAAAACAAGAAGGGAGGTGAGTGTAGGAAAAGGTGGAGGGTGACCCCTTCCTCCAAGGTAAACCTCAAATCAAACCCTTAATCAACCCATATCCTATCAAATCTCATAAAAGCAAAAACCATCATGAAAAAGCAAAGATGCTTATCCTATCATAATGAATACATTTGCAAGAAACCCCCTCCACAAATGTTATTTGCACAATTGCAAATAACCCCCTCCATCAGAAAAGTCCGGCCGGGAAAGAACAAAGGAAAACCGGCCGGAACGGAATGCAAAATGGCAACTCCAGAAAACTGGTCCCGTAATAAATTACAGGAAAACCCCGATACTGTGCATACACACCCGCATCTGTATTCCGACCGGATACAAATGCAATGAGACAAAATCTACACTGTACAATACTAGGATCCGGCTTAAACCAAAGCCGGCTAGTAAAATCCGTTCGATCCTGATCCGTGCAATACCGCACGTATCTGATCGAACCGTGCCATATAACTATACGGCCTCTAGTACTAACCGTCCGATCCTGATCCGTGCAATACCGCACGTATCTGATCGGACCCTGCCATATCTCCATACAGCCTCTACAGCGTTTCGCCCGAAAGCTGAGTAACTGAAAGTGTGGTGGACTCTAAAGACTCGTCAATACAATGGCTGTGGATTTAACCACTAGCACGTCAGAGGTATAAGCCAATACGTAACGGGCCACCAGCTATTGACCAAAAGGGACGTCGATGAGCGAACTCATCCTGACACCCTACTGAGCCTGTCAGTGACAATATCCGTACAGTCTGGTCCGTTCGTCCATGAGCATCGCATGTCGGGCCTAGGGGATTAGTAAAAGTCAGACCCCCAAAAGCGGTACAAGTCGTGTCGGAGTATAGCCCAGAACACCCTGAGATACTACTGGAATACCTACCAGTAAATCTCCTGCCTTGGCCAAGGACTTTGTGTAATGGCTCTCCTAGACACAGCGCGACCTCACCCCCAATACCGGGAGAGACGAACCCCCGAAGATCCGCTCACTGCCTCCATGTGGCTCGGGACTGTACCCAACTAAAACTTGTTTGCACGACTCCTTTGAGCCATGGTAGGGTAGTAATCAAAGTACAGTGGGAACTCACACGAGACAAATGACGATCCCCAGGTCGATGAACTAATCTGTACTCATGTCACCAGGGAACTGCTATCTGACGTCAAGTATAATCCCAACTAGCAGGTTCCCGGCGAGTCCTGTCCGGTGTACTCATAACCCAATGAGCACCTGTATACATCTTAGGTGAACCAACTGACACCAGCGGCTTGTGAGACCGGCCACCGCCCCTCGTCGGGGTGTCGACTGTATACACTAGTCTACTCTGGAGAATCGATGCCCTGTCTCGAAACTCCCACGACTAGGGACCTTTTAAGGATGTGCTTATAGACTCCAGCTCTCACTTATATGATCGCCCTCATACTGCTGGCAGTTAAGTAAGAATCCTAGGGGCTCTATCAACGTGTAATAGCGACCTGTCAGGTCACCTAAAGTAGTACACGATGATAAAGGTAAACCAGATAGCATACTATCATCTCGAGTAAGACTGTCGTCCCGGGATAGGTCCTCCCTTAATCATTGCAATCACGTGCCTGTGATCCTATAATTGACTCTGAGGGCATTATCTCCAACATCAAGTACATATCCTAAGGGCTTTACCAACATATAACTATAAGACAGTATAAAGAGACAAGTGTACATGTTAAGATAAAGAGTAACCAGATAGCATACTATCATATCGAGCAAGAAAGTCATCTCTATATATGTCCAAGCATCCAATATAATATACATCATCTGTACAATACTGGCCTCTAGGGCATACATACAACTAACAATCTCCCACTTGCACTAGGGCCAGCTGCTGTAGTATCGCATACCGAGCATCCCGAAGAGTCTCTCAAACTGTATCTGGGGAATGGCCTTCGTGAGTGGATCCGCCGTGTTGTTCTTCGTGTCAACTCTCCTGACCTCGATCTTCCGGCGATCAACTATCTCCCGGATCAGGTGATACCGCCTCAGAATATGCCTGGATCGCTGATGGGACCTGGGTTCCTTGGCCAAAGCCACCGCTCCATTGTTATCGCAATACAAAGGTATTGGATGCTCAATGGATGGAACCACTCCAAGTTCAGTAATGAACTTCTTGACCCAGACAGCCTCTTTGGCAGCATCGTTGGCAGCGATGTATTCAGTCTCCATCGTCGAGTCTGCCACGGTTTCCTGCTTGGAACTCTTCCAGCTAACCGCCCCTCCGTAAAGGGTAAAGACAAAGCCCGACTGCGACTTAGAGTCGTCCTTATCACTCTGGAAGCTCGAATCGGTAAAGGACTCCACTTGGAGTTCTCCGTTACCATACACCAAGAGCATCTCTTTAGTCCTTCGTAAGTACTTGAGAATGCTCTTCACAGCTGTCCAGTGACTCTCTCCAGGATCAGCTTGATACCTGCTCACTACACTTAGTGAGTATGCAACATCGGGTCTGGTACATAGCATCGCGTACATGATAGAGCCTACAGCCGAAGCATAGGGTATCCCTTGCATGCGAGCTCTCTCCAAATCAGTCTTGGGAGACATCTCTTTGGAGAGAGTGACTCCAGAGATCGTGGGCAAGTTCCCACGCTTGGATTCTTCCATACTAAACCTCTTTAGTATGGTGTCAATGTACCTGGATTGGGACAATCCCAGTATCCGTTTGGATCTATCTCTATAGATCCTGATCCCCAATATGTAGGAGGCATCACCAAGATCTTTCATTGAGAATCTTTGTGATAAGAAGAGCTTAACCGATTGCAGCATAGGAATATCATTTCCTATCAAGAGTATGTCGTCCACGTACAATACGAGGAAGACAACCTTACTCTCTGCCACCTTCTTGTAAATACAAGGTTCATCTGGGTTTTTGACGAAATCAAACTCTTTGATAACGACGTCAAAGCAGATGTTCCAACTCCGCGATGCTTGCTTTAATCCATAAATGGATTTAAGCAGCTTGCACACCTTCCCGCTGCTCCCACTGTCTACGAAGCCCTCTGGCTGAGTCATGTACACGCACTCTTCTAAATCACCATTTAGAAAGGCGGTCTTAACATCCATTTGCCAGATTTCGTAGTCATGATATGCAGCGATGGCAAGCATGATTCGGATGGATTTAGGCATGGCCACTGGAGAAAAGGTTTCGTCATAGTCCACACCTGGTCTATGACGAAAACCTTTTGCAACAAGTCTAGCTTTGAAAGTCTCCACTTTCCCATCTACACCAAGTTTCTTCTTAAAGATCCACTTGCTCCCGATGGGTTTTACCCCTTCAGGAGCAACATCCAAAGTCCATACTTTGTTGGTGTACATGGATTCCATCTCGGACCGCATAGCATCCAGCCATTTCATTGAGTCCCTACTCGTGATGGCCTGCTCGAAGCTAGTTGGGTCATCATCCTCCATGATGCAATCCTCGCTTCCACCGTCAATGAGAAAACCGTAGTATCTCACAGGTGGACGAGAAACCCTACTAGATCGGCGGAGAGGCTGGGGTTCGTCGAGTTCTACTGAATCCTCTGGTTTTACCAAGTCTTCTGTTTCAGTTTGTATTGCTGAAACCTCTTCCAGTTCAACCTGAATGCTACTTGTCTGTTTCATAAGAAAACTCTTTTCTAAGAAAGTGCAATATCGAGAAACAGACACTTTTTGTTCCTCGGAGTGGTAGAAGATATACCCTCGCGAATGTTTGGGATATCCAACAAACTTACATAGAACAGACCTTGCCACGAGTTTGTCCGGAATTTGTGTCTTAACATAGGCCGGACAACCCCATATCTGAATAAATTAAGACATGGTCTCTTACAATTCCATATCTCATATGGAGTGGTAGGCACAGATTTGGTTGGAACTCTATTCAATAGATATGCAGCAGTCTCCAGTGCATATCCCCAGAAGGAAATAGGTAACTCAGCTGCACTCATCATAGAGCGCACCATATCTAATAGGGTGCGATTTCTCCGCTCCGATACACCGTTGTGCTGTGGTGTATAAGGAGGAGTAAGCTGAGAGAGAATCCCATTCTCTTTTAGATAATCTCTAAATTCGTTACTTAAGTATTCTCCTCCTCGATCAGATCGAAGGATCTTAATACTTTTGCCCGTTTGGTTCTCTACTTCTTGTTTATATTCTCTAAATTTCTCAAAAGCTTCTGATTTGTGTTTCATCAGGAACACATATCCGAATCTAGAGAGATCGTCAGTGAATGTAATGAAGTACAAAGAACCATCCCTGGCATGTGTAGACATGGGACCGCATACATCACTATGTATTAGTCCCAAGAGTTCGGTAACTCTTTCTCCGTATCCAGTAAACGGAGTTTTGGTCATCTTGCCTTTGAGACATGACTGGCAAGTGTCATAAGATGAAAATTCAAACGGATTTAAATATCCATCCTTATGCAACTTAGCTAGTCGTGTCGCATTGATGTGACCCAGTCTACAATGCCACAAGAAGGATTCGTTCAGTCAGAACTCTTCCTCTTGTGTGTGTTTTGTAAATTGAGGACTGTATTTTGATTTAGAATGAATATGCCATTATGTAATGAGCCTGATGCAATCAACTTTTGATCTAGGAATATGTTCATAACATTATCCTGTACTACAAAATTATATCCTTCTTTACTCAATAAAGAAACTGATATAATGTTGCACATCATGTTCGGTATATAATAGCACTCATTCAGAATCATAGTATCACCACTTGGTAATACTAGGTGATATTCGCCAACTGCTTTGGCTGCAACATTTGCACCATTCCCTACTTGAACGGAATGATCACCTTTTCCCAGTTCCCTACCTTTCCGTAGCCCATATAACATCTTACATATTTGGGATCCTGATCCGGTATCTAATACCCAGGACGTAGGGTGAACTGAGAAACAGTTCTCAATGACAAACACACCCGAAGATGATGCATCATCATGCATGTTCTCCTTTTGGGCGGTGTGAGAATCCAGATATTCTCCTGTTTCCTGTTCATTCTTATAACACTTATAAGATAGAACGGGTTCAACGTTCCCCCGCACAGTATAACATGCGGGTTCGGTCAATACATCCATATTATTATCTTTATTAGGGCATGAAATGGTCGCTACCTGGAGAGAGAGAGAAGAAAATACTTTAGCGTAAGCTCGTGCAAGATCAGATTGGTTATTATCTTATCTAATCAGGATGGCTCCCACTGCTTTTTATCAAATCTTCCTTCAAACCCTAAAAGGAAAGACTAGCCGGGATTAATTACACACTATAAGTTCGCCAATCTTTCAGCCAGGCCAGTGTCGGTACTTTGAGGGAGGTCCCCCGTGCTTTCGCACGAACCTAATTAATGTAAACCTCGTTTTCCCAGAGGCGTAACCTCGTTAACACCTTTCTAGACACCTACTTGATCGGCTAATTGTAATGTGTAAAACTCTCCCAGGAGTAACTCTTACTCGCAGCGGGTATCGGGATCCAACTATCTCATAGAAGGTATGCAATCTCATTGCAAATTTCAACATTTGAAATTCCCGATAATATTTTGCCCCTAGCGTCCTCTGACCTTGACGGAGGCCAAACAACCCATAGTCCGCTAGTCAAGTTCAACCCGTCATTTCCTGATTGAATTAAACCCACTCGCACGACCCTTGACGGAGGCCAAACAACGCCGTACAAATACCCTAATCCAATCGCATCATATGCTAGCAGATAAGCACTAGTTAGCTACCGTACACTACGCCTTGACGGAGGCCAAACTACCGCAGCACGAATACTAACTAGTACTTATCTGAAATGACGGAGGGCTACGCAGTTTTTTCATAAAAACCATGAGCGTAATGAACTTGATATCGTTGTAGAATCAAATGAAGTTTTGAAATGGAGTGATTTTGAGGCTTTTCTAGTTTTGCTAAAGGGGTCACTCCCGGTGAAGGGATCGTCGGCCCTTTCCTGGTCGAATGAGGTGCGGGATATATCATATATATCACTGTGCAAAGCAGAAACTATAGAAGCAATCAAAAACAAACCGAGTGTGTAGCATCTGCCAGTTATTGCTAAAGGAGTCACTCCCGGTGAAGGGATCTCGGTCCTTTCCTCATCGAATAAGGTGCAGGATATATCACATATACCGCTGTGCAAAGCAAGAACTGTAGCTACCCTTTTTTTATTTAAAATTCGATTCTACAACATCTTTGGTTTCTTTTCTTTCATTAATCACATTAATGAAGTCCCATCATTTAAGTACCTAAACATCACAGATAAATACGACGTACACTTATGCCATCCGCATTCGCCTCGATGTCCCCTCGTGCACCGTTAGGTTAGGTAACTAACGGCAGAGCGGGGCAGGGCTAGCGCGGGTGCAAAACATAAGTAACGTCTATATAATATATCATATATACTATATACTGTATCTATCACTGAACATCACATGATCACATCACAGATAACGCAGCAGAAGAAACATATGAAACATTGGATATACTAGGACGTCCGTGTTTTCAATACGAGCCAGTATAAAACACGGATTCTACGGTCGTGATGAATAGCCAATCCCACACCCCTAGACCCCTACGAGAGCGGCAAGTAACCCTACCAATTCTAGGGTTAGGAGACCCGGACTCGACTCCTTGAGTTGGTCTCCCACTGAACCCCAGAACCCGGTTACTTGTGCTCCCCTCCTTGGGTCTATCCTAATGCGGAAAAGTAAATAATATACAAAAGGTGACAACTTCCGCAACCTGGAAGTGCCCCCAGAAAAAGAATATTACATACAAGTTTTTACATGAATGAAAATGAAAAAACACTCATCTCACATAAAAACCCCCGGCTATTCGAACACGACGATCCAATATAACATATCCAGCAACACATAACATCACATGTCATCAACGTAAGTAAATATGTGCATCCCAATTGTCGTTGACATATAGCAACGAAACCGGCGATATCACATATTACACTTACGGTCACAGAAAAGAAAGTGTAAAACTACAACAGTTGGAATCCGCAACCTCTTTAGACATCACATGCCTAAACAAATGAAATACTTAGACATCACATGCCTAACAGTTATAAACCCCGCATTTTAGTCTCATTATCGAAAACTCTTTTCAATATCAAGTGAAACTAAACCGCTAGATTTATAACATTCATTCAGTTATCTCATAACTGTTTGTGAATTCCAATTATTGTATCACATTCCAGATAAACAGAAAATGTTAAACTTTCCGATCGAACAGTCGAATACCCAAGTTTTCCCGATACAGCTCAACACATGAAATAAGTCTAACAACATTCAGTTCGTGCCTCAGTACCAACGGTCCAGCCATAGAAGGGTCAAGCCAACGCCTCACATGTGGCACGCCGTACTGCCCCAAACCCGAAGGTTCAAAGGGCAGTTCAAGACGGTCACATAATCGAGTTAAGGTTTGTTGTCTTCTAGAGGGTCCATCGCGTTACTTGCACTACTTAGAACGTCGTTAAACTACGGAAAAATCCAACACTTGGAAATTTCCCAACAGGGGAAAAATTGGGTATTTATATCCGGTCGAACTTTTTAACATATTCTAAAATTTATCCGGAAAGCGACATAGACAAAATCTGATACTCCGATCGAAACACCGAATCCCCAAAACAATCCCAGAAAATTCAACCCTTGAATAAATATTAAAAATTCCCATAAAACTCAGCACCAGAAAAGAGGAATTACTATGCAAAAATTATTGCGCATTGTGAACAGTAGGCGGCGGAACCGCGGCAGAAGCCATGCTTCTGCCGCGTTTCCGCGGCGGTTTAGACGTATCATGAGCTCGTTTTGCACCATAATTCTTATATCTTCATGCTGATATTTTTAAGAATTTTTAATATGGAAAAATCCCATTTTTTATAAAAAGTCCAGAGAGCAATATTTGAGTTGGGGTTTCGGGTCGATCGGACTTCAAACTCCGTCTAGACTTCGCCTAAGGCTCTAGCTAGGCTCTGATACCACTGTAGGGTTCCTAGGCACACTATAGAGGTCTCACAAGGCATCAACCATGCCAATTTAAAAAATTATGGGTGCCGAGAAACCCTAATACGGATCGTTAACTAGAAATTTAGGCGATAAACGGAACTAGTTAACATCTTAACTAAAGGAGAGAGGCTACAACCTTTGTAGATCCGGTTCTCCACTTCCTTAGCTCCATGTACGCGTCCTCTCGCTTTCCATCTCGAATCCCGAACTCAAACGTCGGCTTCATCGGAGAATTGGGCGGACTAGGTCGTCGGCTTCGTGCCGAAGATGATCTACGTCAAGGTTTCACAAGTTCAAGCTCCGACTTCACCAAGTTGTGAAACTTGTGAAGAAAACATCCAAAAAAACTTGGCAAGAAGTAAAGGGTGATGAAATAGGAGGTGGGTTCACTTTGGAATTGGATTTCTCACTTTAGATCACAAGTTGCCATTGATGGCATCAAGTTTTCTATCTTGAAAAAGAAGATGAAGAAGAAGAAAGAATATGATAAGTGTTGAATTAAAATGAAAATAATTCAATACTTATCATAAGCTAACCATAGTTGAGTGTAGAGAATAGGCCATGGTTACTTGGATGGGTTAGGGTTAAGCATGAAGACAAGAATGGTTAAGAAGTCAAAGCTTCATGAAGCTTCAACTAAAAACAAACATAGCCAATATTCTTATCTAAATCTTTTCCAAATAAATAAATGAAAAAATAAATAAATTAATGAATATGCAAAACCCTAATTATCAAATTAACCATGGTTTAATTCTATACACTTAACTAAATTATCAAGTATCATCAAACATGATACAAATATGTGCACAAAAGTATATCACATATACTTCTTGCACATCAAGTGAGAAAATCCATATAAAGTGAACTAATACTAGCTAATGCAAAGTAATATATCAAATATATAATTATACATTAAATCATTAAATCAACACTTGACTTAACGATCCGGTCATATCGCATATAACCGACTAGTATCCTATGTATCGGCTTACCGAATCAATCGTTGATTCGATATCTAGGTTATATCGAATATAACCATTCGATACATTCATCGCGAGAATGGAATACGGTATCACATACACGCATTATTCTCGGTCCTGCACATATCTCATAAGCGCTCCTATTTCTTTTCGCTTGAGCCAGGAAACCTCTGTGTAGGACTCTAAAGACTCGTCAATACGCCGGTAGCAGATGATGATCATATCAAGCACCCACAAGCCGCAAGCGGTCTGCTAAACGTAACGGCCATCCGGGTATTGAGCGATCAGAAGATCGACGAGCTAGCCCGCTCACACTCCTGTGAATCCAACCAGTAACACTTACCATACAGTCCGGTCTGTTCGTCTGATATGTCGCATATCAAGTCTAGGGGTGGTAAACGTCAGACCCCAATAACCGATAAGTCGTGCCGATGTGAGGCTCATAACGGGTCGAGAAACTACTGGTAACACTTACCAGCAAATCTCTGATCAGCCCTGGCCAGGGACTTCCCTGTTACGGCCAATCGAGCACAGCGCAACATCAACCCCCAATACCGGGAGAGACGAAACCCCTCCTATCGCTCATTGCCTCCATGTGACTCGGGACTGTACCCAAAGACCACCGTTTTGCACGCCCTCATGGACGTGGTAAGGTGGAGATCAAAGCACAGTGGGAATCACACAAGACTCTATGACGATCTCGGGTCTACAGACTAACCTGTACAAGTGTCACCTGAGAACTGCCATCTGACGTGAGGTATAATACCATCTGGGAGTTCTCGGCGAGTCCGTCCAGTGTACCCAGTCTCCACTGAGCACCCGTACACCATCTCTGATGTCAAACACCAATGAATGTGGGATCATCCATCGCCCATCTCATGGGTCGAGAAGCGTATACGCTAGTCTACACTGGTATATCGATGCCCCGTCTCGATACACCCACGACTAGGGACCTTGAAGGATGTACTTATGGACTACCATGTCCCCACTAGTATGATCTGCATCACAGTCCAGGTAGTCAAGTACATATCCTAAGGGCTTTACCAACATGTAACTATAAGACAGTATAAAGAGACAAGTGTACATGTTAAGATAAAGAGTAACCAGATAGCATACTAACATATCGAGCAAGAAAGTCATCTTTATATATGTCCAAGCATCCAATATAATATACATCATCTGTACAATACTGGCCTCTAGGGCATACATACAACTAACACTGCCAGCGTACTGTCGAGTCTTTAGAGTCCCACAAAGAGGGTTTCCTTGCTTCAGGCGAAACAATGTAGAGGCCGTATGGTTTTATGGCAGGGTTCCGATCACATACGTGTACCAGATACACGGATGTCGTTCGGACGGATAATACTAGTGGGCTTTGGTTTAAGTCGGATCCTAGTATTATATTATTGGATTATTATTATATCTTTGTATTCATATTTTTCGGTATACAAATACGGGTTTGTATATACGGTGAGGGCATTCTTGTAATTTTACATGACATGCTTCTAGAAGGGGACACCTCATTTTTTGGTTTATCAATTTTGAGAAATAGATTAATGAGGTGGAAATTGGAGACATTCATGGCATGCGATGAAGCATGGCTTTTTGTATTTGTTTATTGGTTTGGACTCACTATTCAAGCACGGTTGATATTTTCCATTGGAAAATATTGCATGCTTGAATGAGTGAAGAGAGAGGAGTTATTCTTCACTTGCCATAACCTAGCTCATTGGCTCATTCTCTTTCTCTCTCCATATTTTCCCTCTCCTTCTTCCTCAAGACCCTAACTCTCACATGAGTTGTGAACCCTAGGGTCTTATGAGATAAAACACTCTATTAGATACTCTACATCTTCTAGGCTACTTAGCTTATCAAACTAAGTACCCTAATTACCTCGGTTTAGAGGTTGGAGCTTGAGGTATAGATTCTCGGGTGGATCATCTTCGACATGAGGAGGCCGACGTTGCAAGCTCGATCCGATCTTCAAGGAGCTAAAGAAGAGGAGGAGAAGAAGAAGACCCGAAGGACTTGTTAATAAGGAGGTATACCACTTTTCATAATAGTTAGAACCTCCTAGTAGTTTTAGCTAGTTAAGGTTTCTGTTAAGATCGTGGAGTAAAGTCAGTTTTGCATAGTATAAAATCGTTTTTTTGTAAATTCCGCCTCCCCAAAAGTGCATAGGGTGTGCGACATCGACTTACAAAAATTACCATCTCCGGGTTTGACTCACAGTCGTCATGGACGCTTGGGTTCGTAATACTGACGCTGCACTTTGGGCTGCTCGTCCCTGACATCAAATTTCTTGTCATTGACGCCAAGACTTACTATAACGCTTTGCTCGGCAGGCCTTAGTTACACGAGTACAATGTCATCCCTCCTACACAATATCAGTGTATGAAGTATTTTAAGGATGGCTCGGAGTACACCATCATGGGAGAGATAAGCATGTTCTCAATAAACGAAGTCCGGAAATATGAAGACGCAAAGTACTAGTTTACCGCCGAAAACAGAGACGAAACCGCGTGGGTCGTCTAGCCTGAATTTAGGGGCAGATGCTATTTGGATTTATCCGTCCACCTCTTCGAAGATTCCAAGTTGATTTATGGCACCGTGTATCGGAGGTTTATACGGATGCGGCCGTTATAGCGGACTTCGTCAGTTCCCCCTCATTGTGAGGGGTTTTTGATTGTGGGGACACTCTTCCCTGCAGCCGCAAGCCCCTGCAGTTAATTACGTTACCGCATAGCGATTGTAGGGTTACTAGGCACTATCACAAGGGACTATAAGGCATCAACCATGTCGAATTTAAAATTTTCAAGTGCCGAACAACCTAAAGCGAGGATCTTTGCTAGATAATTAGGGTTAACAAAGCATGTAAACAACTTTTCATACAAGAGTTAGGGATTACAACCTTTGTAGTCCATTCCTTCACTTCATAAGCTCCGTGTTATGGTCCCTTCGCTGCGATCATCAAGTACTCGGACTCTAGAGAGGCACCATGAAGAGAAAGATGCAAGCTTGCTTCCGATTTTCAACAACTAAGATGATCTACCTTGAAGAAACTCAAACCCAAGCTCTTGCTTCATTAATCAATTATTAGCAAAGAAAACACCCTAATCTAAGTGGCAAGAATAGATGAGGATGATGAAGTAGGAATTTAGCTCTCTTTTGTTTTCAATTTCTCACCCATTATCATCACATGTCAAAAAGCTAGAAAGCTTTTTCAAGAGGAAGAAGAAGATGAAAACAATTTTTGATGAATAATGAAATCATTGTTTGAGGTTAGAATTGCAACCATGGGTTAAGAATGAAGACTTAACCCTTGTAGAGAATTAACTATGGTAAAGGGTTTGGGTTGGGTTAATAAATATCTATATAAAATATCATAAGTCAAAGTCAAAGTTTCATGAAAGCTTCATCCAAGCTTAACCCTAATCCAAACCCTAACCTTGTTTAAACTCTACAATGCATGTTGCATTTGTAACCCTAACATGTTACAATATAATATATCACATACACAATATTTATTGTAACAAAATAAAATAATACAATTAACATATATCACATATATATCAACGTATTATCCAAGTGAGAAAAAGAATCTTTAAGTGAGCTAATATTAGTTAATGTAATATATATCAAATATATAATTATATATTAAATTATCGAATCAACACTTGATCTGATAATCCGGCTATTTCACAAATAACCGACTAATATAATCTGTATCAGTTCATCGAATCAACACTTGATCCGATGACCCAGCTATATCACATATACTCGGCCGATATCACATATCGCGAGAATCTAATACGATATCACATACACGTATTGTTCTCGGTCCCACACATAGCACATATGTGCTCCTACTCCGTTTTGCCTGAGCCAGGAAACCTCTGTGTAGGACTCTAAAGAATCGTCAATACGCCGGCAGTGGGTGATGATCATATCAAACACCCACAAGCTGCAAGCGGTCAGCTAAACGTAACAGCCACCCAGGTATTGAGCGATCAGAAGATCAACAAGCAAGCCTGTATATTCTCCTGCAAATCCAATCAGTAACACTCCCGTACAGTCCGGTCTCTTAGTCTGATATGTCGCATATCTCGCCTAGGGGTGGTAAACATCAGACCCCAGTAGCTTGATAAGTCGTGTCGATATGAGGTCCATAAGAGTTCGAGAAACTACTGATAACACTTACTAGTAAATCTCAGCAACCCTGGCCAGGGATTTCCAGTTATAGCTAATCGAACACAGCGCAACATCAACTCCCTATACCGGGAGAGACGAAACCCCTCCTATCGCTCATTGCCTCTATGTGATTCGGGACTGTACCCAAAAGCCACCGTTTTGCATGCCCTCTTGGACGTGGTATGATGGAAATCAAAGCACAGTGGGAATCACACAAGACTCTATGACGATCTCAGGTCTACAGACTAACTTGTACCAGTGTCACCAGAGAACTGCCATCTGACGTGAGGTATAATACCATCTGAGAGTTCTCGGCAAGTCCGTCCAGTGCACCCAGTCTCCACTGAGCACCCGTATACTATCTCTGATGTCAAACACCAATGGATATGGGATCATCCATCGCCCATCTACATGGGTCGAGAAGCATACGCTAGTCTACCCTGGTATATCGATGCCCTGTCTCGATACGCCTACGACTAGGAACTTTTGAAGGATGTACTTAGCGACTACACTGTCCCCACTAGTATGATTTGCATCATAGTCCTGGTAGTCAAGTACTCATCCTAAGGGCTTTATCAACATGTAACATAAAAACAATTAGAGTACATGTTAAGATAAAGAGTAACCAGATAGCATACTATCATGTCGAGCAAGAAAGTCCTCCCTATATATGTCCAAGCATCCACTACAATATACATCGTATGTACAGTAATGGCCTCTAGGGCATACATATAACTAATAATCTCCCACTTGCACTAGGGCCATCTGTTGTGGTATCCCATAGCCAACAATCAGCTGTGGTTGAAGTATCTCATACTCAACCATCCCATAAAAGTCTCTACTGGGAAATAGGCCTTTGTGAGTGGATCCGCGCTGTAGTCCTTTGTGTCTACTCTCCTAACCTCGATCTCCCTGGAGATTAACCATCTCCATGATCAGGCGATACAGCCTAAGAATATGTCTGGATCTCTTATGGGACGGGGGTTCCTAGGCCTAAGCCACAATTCCATTGTCACAAAATGGTTGGAACGAAATTCATCTCATGAACTCACATATATCCAGACTGCCTCTTTGGTAGCATCCTTGGTAGTGATATATCCTGCCTTTATCGTCTAGTATGTCACGGTATCTATCTTGGAACTCTTCCAACATACCGTCCCTCCACTGAGGGTAAAGACAATGCCTGTGACTGACATTCAGTCGACCTTACCACTCTGGAACCATTCCAGTGATTCTCCCCAGGATCGATTGATACCATCTAATTACAATTAGTGAGAATCCTAACATCCAATTACATCTATCTCATAGATCCAAAACCCAGGATTTAGGAGGTATCACTTTGATCCTTATGGAGAATCCTTGTGATAAGAGGAGATTGACCGAGCGTAGCATAGGAAACTCCTTTCCTATCAAGAGTATGTCATCCACATACAATACGAGGATCACCACCATACTCTCTACTACCTTTTTGTATATACAAGGTTCATCTACCATTTTGATGAAGTCAAACTCTTTGACTACCACATCAAAACAGACGTTCCAACTCCGCAATGCCTGCTTTATCCCATAAAGCAACTTGCACACGTTTCCACTGCTCCCACTGTCTACGAAGCCCTCTGGCTGTGTGCTTATAGATGTTGGATATAGTGCCCTCAGAGTCAATTATTGGATCACAGGCACGTGATTGCGATGATTGAGAGAGGACCTATACCGGTAGGACATTCTTACTCAAGATGATAGTATACTATCTGGTTTATCTTTATCATCGTGTACTGCTTTAGGTGAAAATACTGATCACTATTGCACATTGGTAAAGCCCTTAGGATTCTTGCTTGATGGCCATCAGTATGATGGCGATCATATACGTGGCAGCTGGGGTCTATAAGCACATCCTTAAAGTGGTCCCTAGTCGTGGGAGCTTTCGAGATAGGGCATCGATACTCCGGAGTAGACTAGAGTATACAGTCGAGACCCCGACGAGCGGCGGTGGCCGGTCTCATAAGCCATTGGTGTCAGTTGGTTCATCTAAGATGTATACAGGTGCTTATTGGGTTATGAGTACACTGGACAGGACTCGCCGGGAACATACTAGTTGGTATTATACCTGACGTCAGATAGCAGTTCCCTGGTGACATGTGTACAGGTTAGTTCATCGACCTAAGATCGTCATTTGTCTCGTGTGAGTTCCCACTGTGCTTTGATTACTACCCTACCACGGCGCAAAGGAGTCGTGCAAACAGGTTTTAGTTTGGTACAGTCCCGAGCCACATGGAGGCAGTGAGCGGATCTGCAGGGGTTTCGTCTCTCCCGGTATTGGGGGTGAGATCGCGCTGTGTCTAGCAGATCCATTACACGAAGTCCTTGGCCAAGGCAGGAGATTTACTGGTAGGCATTCCAGTAGTATCTCAGGGTGTTCTGGGCTACACTCCGACACGACTTGTACCGCTTTTGGGGGTCTGAGTTTTACCAACCCTTAGGCCCGCCATGCGATGCTCATAGACGAACGGACCAGACTGTACGGATATTGTCACTGACAGGCTCAGTAGGGTGTCAGGATGAGTTCGCTCATCGACCTCCCTTTTGGTCAATACTTGGTAGCCCGTTACGTACGGCTAATACCTCTGACGTGCTAGTGGTTAAATCCACAGCCAAAGTATTGACGAGTCTTTAGAGTCCCCCACAGACAGTTTCTCAAGTTTCGGGCGAAACGCTGTAGATGCCGTATGGATTTATGGCAGGGTTCGAACGTACACGTGCACTTGTGCACGTGTCATTGTTCGGACGGATAATACTAGCGGGTTTTGGTTTAAGCCGGATCCTGGTATTTTACAGTGTAGATTTTGTCTCATTGCATTTGTGTTCGGTCGGAATACAAATGCGGGTATGTATATACAATCGCGGGGTTTTCCTGTAATTTATTACCGGATCGTTTTTTGAAGTTGCCAGTTTGCATTCCGTTTCAGCCATTTCTCCTTTCTTTCTTTCCTTGGCTGAATTTTCCATGGAGGGGCTTATTTGCAAATGTGCAAATTAGCAAAGTGGAGGATGTTTTTTGTGGTTAGAGTTGATGGTTGATGGTGAGTGTTGAGGCTGATTCTTTTTGAATCATTTCCTTTGCATTTATTGTGAGAGGATTGAGTTGGATGGAGATGTGATATTATTTCCTCATTATCATCACACATTTGCTTATGGTCACCTTGCTTTTTCCCACACTCACCTTCCTTGATTGCCTCTCCCTCTCTTTATTTGGCCGACCACATATAGATGGGTGGTTGATTCTTTTGGTGTAGGAAATTTTTGATATCATTTGGATCACACAAAATTCCATAGCTCCATTTCGAAGCTCATCTCCAAAGTTCATTCCTCCATCCCCGTTGTGGCAACTTCATTAACCCCTTGAGACAAACCGTTCTACACTCAGTCTACAGCAATCTTGGACACGTCGGCTAGCCAACTTCGTATCCGAGTTGCCTCGGTTCAGAGGTGGGAGCCCGTAAAAGGACTTCTCGATGTGGTGCCCTTTCCGACGAGGAGAACGAGACCGGAGATGCCGCGAGGAGATCGAGATGGTGGCCGAAGACCGAAAGACACGGATCGCTCGGTATAGCTCTCTACCCTTTCTCTTGTTAGCTAGTAGTAGGTTAATGGTTCGATCCGGGTTTTAAGCATACGATAGCACCGGTTTTTAAGTTAAGAAAAGTTTTCATTTCCGCATTTAGGCCTCGGAAAGACGGCCAGGGCGCTACCGTAGACTTACATGGTATCAGAGCCACGCCATTAACCTTTTCTAGCTTGCTCTAACGTGTTTAGAACTTCGATCGGGCGGAATTTCCAAAAACCGCGTTTCCAAGTCATCAGTTTCTGTCGAAATTTTTCTGTTGTCAAAAAATTATTTGGTGTGTTGCAGAAAATCAGGCAGGGATTTTAGAGAACACTGAATAAAAATGGTCGCATGATGTCACTGTAGAGCCGCGGAACCGCGGCCGTAACCTCCTTTTGGCCGCGGTTCCGCCGCCGAACAGTAACATCTCTAGACCATTTTTCCTACAGTGATTCCTGACCTGAAAAAGGGGTTTCTGGTAATTTTATTTTGGGCCCAGTTTTATTTGAGTACTGGGTATTGTGCTTGAGGCCCACTTCGGGAAATTTTGTCGATCGAAAATTTTAAACATGTTAGTATACAGTATTTACATTATATCTGCGATCGTGAATGTCATTCGATCGGTAAATCTTGTCTAATTGCTATAGTTCTTTTAAACGGATTTGTGAACGTGACATTCACGTTGATGTTCTGTGTTGTGCTGTGATGTTGCGGATTTGTCGTGGTGGATAGCCTGGATGCAATGGTAGTACAGTTTGGTTTTATTTGTACATTTGATATTGCTGGGCGAGCGTCCGACATGTGGACTGCCGTCACTGCCTGTTTGTATATTATTCTTTTGGGGCACGACCGGGCTGAGGTCGATGTACCCGTTGTATGTATATTTTTACTTTCTGTACTAGGATTACCCCGCGGTGGGGTGCACGGATAGCCGGGTTCTAGAGGGCAACGGGCCCGCATCTCATGGCGTTGAGACGGAGGGGGCTTTACTCTAGAATTGGCGGGCTATTCGCCGCACTCGTAGAGGGTACAGGTTGACCCAAAGAGGGGTGCTCAAGTTACCGGATTCTGTGAAGTGCTGGGTGGTCCATTCACGTTGTTGAAGGGGGCTGCCTCGCTTCAGGTTTTGGCGGGTAACTTGCCGCACCCGTAGGGGTCTAGGATTTTATTGCACAGGCTATCCACACGACCAGGGGAACGTCGGGTTTCAGCAGCGGCTCTATGAAAACCGGGGATCCTAGATTATCTGTATTGTTCCGTGATGCTTATTACATTTCTATGATGTTGCATTTTATCACGCCTTGAGCGAATATTATATATTGATATATATACTAGTAGATGTTGTATATGTTTTGCATCCGCGCTAGTCCAGTCCCCGCTCTGTCGTTAGTTAAGTAACCTAACGGGTGATGACGGGACCCAGTGGCGAATGCGGATGGCATATACGTACATCGTATTTTCGTTCTTTTGTGGTGTGATCAATGGATGGGACTGCGTTGATTCGGATCATTGCAAGCTAAACAAACCTATTCTGATGTTGTTGGAACATTTTTCAAAAAAAGCTATTATTGCAAGGACGTTCTCTTTTGTTTTGCACAGTGGTATTCGGTTATGAATATCCAGCACCTCAGTCGACGAGGCAAGGGCCGAGATCACTTCACCGGGAGTGACCCCTTGGACAGAAGTTTGCGTCAGGGTAATAACTTCACTATAGTCGATTACTTTTTTGCTTTGCATCGTGGTATTCAGTTGGAATATCCTGCACCTCATTCTACGGGGAAAGAGCCGAGATCCCTTCACCGGGAGTGACCTCTTTAGCAAAGGTTTTCGCCACTATATTTTCATAAAAAGCTATCCAGTTCCTTCAACGATATCAAGTTCAGTACGTTAAAGGTTTTTCGCCAAAAACCATTCGTACCCCTCCGTCATTTCAGACGGGTAGCACTTAGTATTCATGCTATGTTTGTTGGCCTTCGTCAAGACATAGTGTATGGTAGCTATTTGTTACCTTTCTGCTGCATAGATAGATGCGTTGGTTTGGGACAGTCGTATAGCCTTGTTGGCCTTCGTCAAGGGCTTGTACGGGTGGGTTCAAATTAACCTGGACAATGACGGGTAGAACTTGACATGTGACTTATGATTTGTTGACCTTCGTCAAGGTCATAAGAGCATGGGGTAAAAATCACATCGAGAGTTTCTAAAGAAACTGAAACTTTCCGGATATGCGCATACCTTCTGGAGTGTGATAAAGTGAGTGGATTCCATCACGTTATCATGCGATGATAGTTGGATCCCGAATCCCACTGATGAGTTGGTTTACTCCTCGGGTGATCCCGACTAATTCTTCTTTCAGATTTGGAGGAGAATTTGAGGTTACAGTGGGAGGTTTCCTGATCAGATAAAGAGATAACCATTCTGGTCTAGATTAGAGTGCACGCTGAGTGTTTCTTTTCTCTCTGTCTTTGGCAGCGACCATGGCCCGACCCTAGACTATGACTCAGTGACCAAGTTGACCGAACCTTCTTAAAACACTGGCTTTCGGATTGTCAGAGTTGCATACCTCATTGCCACTCCTACTTTTACCCTTTTCTCCAGAACACTCCGTATTACTACGAACGTCCACTTCCATTGGATAAAACCATCATATAGTTGTATGCGAACTCGAAGGAATTTATTCGAGGATGGTTTCCGGTTCTGGAGAAAACGAATAGGGTTATTCAGTTGTCTTTTCCTTTTACCTTCTCTCAGGTTGCGAGTGCTCCTTGGATTAGGACAGTACACCTATTACGCTTATTAGATAGTCTTCATCCAAACCATAGGCAGGTGCCGAATGTTAGGGAAGGAAGAAAACCATTTAGCCTAAAAGGTGTACAGAAGATATTAAGTAAAGACAAATAAAGGGATTAGTAAGAGGGCAAAGTAAACTGCGACTGCTATTCATGACCAAACCAAGTATTTCTTCGCCAATCCTACATCACCTTTGTATTTCTCCAGAACACTCCGTATCACTATGAAGATCCACAGTTATTTGGATACTCCATCGTATGGTTATATACGAACTCGAAGGAACTTGTTCCAGTTCGGGGATGGATTCTGTTTCAGGAGAAATAGGAATAAGGTTTATTCAGTTGTCTTTTATCTTCACCTTCTCTTGCATTGCGAGTGCTCCTAGGATTAGGACAGTACACCCATTATGCTTACTGGATAGTCTTCTTCCAAACCATTGGCTGGTGCCGAACGGTAGGGAAGGAAGAAAACCATTTAGCCTAAAGGGGTGTACAGAAGGTAATGACTAAAGACGTATAAAGGGATTTGGAGAGATGGAAAAGAAATATACAGTTACAGTTGTGAATCTGATAATGGAAGAGGCATTACTAGGAATACCCGGATACCCCTTCAAAACATTTATATGTTTCAGTTTCACTGTGTAATGTTAAAAGAAAACTGATTTCCCAATTAGTCCTTGCTCCAGGGTATGTATTTACCAGGTATGATTCTGACATCTGTATGGTTTTACAGATGATGAGTGGGAGTAAGTTATTGGGAATTAGGTGGTCATCCTCATTATATCGGAATTCGTTGTAATTGGTGATATTTGAGGAAATCGCCTGGCTTGTTTGCTGGATGGCAAATATTTGGTTTTGAATATCCCTTGTTATGCACCAATTTCAAATTGATATATCTGTACGTTTATTTTTATAAAGTGAGATATAACTTTTTGAAATTATGTCTATGACATTTACCTGTATCAGTGGATGGTTAGGTAAGGGGCAATAAATAGCGGTGTAATTCTTCTTAACCATAAGTACAGTTTTCAACCTACGGCACACAGCGAATGAGTTATTAGACTCAGGGGACTTATACAGAGTATTGTATGTTGTCCAGTGTCCGTTAGGACAGAGGGGTTGGTACTCGTACTATATTTTGTTTACTTATGACTTCTCTAGTTCTTAGACAAGTGTTTCGTAGAAACACAAGGTCCAAGTTTTGAGAAGTTATAGGTATATGAATAAAGTAGTGAACCAGGTGTTGCAAGTATCGGGATTCTTCAAGGTGATCGAAGATGTAGATACTTGTGTATGGTATTTAGTTGATAGCAATGATTAAGAGAAGTTGCTTCTCTTTCAGGTTACTCATAATTGGAAGCATTCCTAAGTTGAGTAATGATGATCGGCCTCTCTCTATTTAGTTGACATGCACTGGAGACAGCTGCATGATTTGAATCTGGTTCCAATTAAACCAGTGCCTCTGTTTCTATATTGGATATAGAACGGTTCATATCTTAACGATGTTAAGGTACGGGGAGTTGTCCGGCTTATGCTTAAAACCAAACTCTGGATAACTCAAGGCACGTTTCTGTAATGGCTGTTTGTGGGTTGACCCGGGCTATGACGAAGGTTGACTTTTTATCATCTGGAAGATCAATAGTGATATTGTTCTTGACTCACCACCGTTTTAGTAAAATGGATTTATTCAGAAAATAGTAGTGGGAGTATGGTAGAACTGGAAGTGATTCCAGAACCGCAAACGATTACTGAAAATTTGATAAGAACCTAAAGATTCAATCTGGATTGACATTCCATTAGCCACTCCGCAGATATGGTGGGTAACCTCAGGCACCCGAAAGGTACTCCGGTAGCCTCAAGGACGGTGACAGGGAGATTCTTGTTTACCCAGATTTGACACTATTGTTGTTCCAGGCTATGAGACCCGGCAGGAGGATGAGTATAGCGTCGTTCTAATCTAGCTTTAGAAGTGCACGTGTATATGACTCTGCCAGAGGGTTGTCGTAGTCTGTGGGAGCAGCGGAAGCATAGTGGACAAGTAGCTTATGTCTATAAATAGACTAAAGCAGATATAGCGGAGATAGATCATATAATTCTGATATGACAGTCATAGGTTTGACTTGATCAGAATAGGGGATGGATCTGTTAAGAAGGTAGTAGGGTGTGATGTCCTGGTATTTGGATGACATACATAGAGTAGGAAGTGAAATTCCTATACTACGATCGGTTATACTTTGGTTGTCACATAGTGGTTTCTCCAGATAGGATATAGATATAATATCAGATATTCTGGTGACTAGATCTATGGTTTTAGATCTAGATTTGGATAGTTTTCCAATCTGGGTACTTAGACGGCATTCTAAAAGTATTTTAGAATGGACTACTCCTGGCACGATAGTGTATCTACAGGTGATGGAGTCACCCTCTCTAAAGGTGTCTTACAGACTAAAGGGGAGAGGGATGTGCATGATTGGCAGATCACTTGCTTAGGCAATTGAGTCAATCATGAGATGTCAAATACCACACCAGATGTTGTTTTTGCACTAGATGCAATATTTTAATATTGATCCAATCCTGGAGAAACGATCGGAAGCAATTTTAGAACATAAGTGGATGTTCTAGGGATATGATAATGGCATCCTCCTTCGGGAGACAGTTATCATTCCAGGCTTCCAAGGTGACCTGGATGGCAGAGTGGCTGTCAGAGTTATAATTTTTTACTCTGACGAGGGGCAGTAGTTTGGAAAGGAGGTCCAAGCGGATACTGAGGGAGGCATGGCGCAGGATACTGATTAAGTTCAGTTGACGATACAGTCTAAGAAGTCTGGATTTGGAGTTCATTTAAGAGCTAGGTCCCATCAGATATCCAGACATATTCTAAGACAGGTATTACTCATTTCGGGAGATGGCTTTCTCCGCGAACTTGAGCTAAAGAGAGACATAGAAAGAAACATCAGGGCGGATCCACTCACTGAGGCTATTCCTCGAACGCAATAGTTTTACAAACGGGCTTTGTGAAACTGATTAGTAGAGGAGTTGGGTGTTCGGTATCACACGGGCTGTGAGTATGCGACATCGTAATAATTAGCTTTGAGTGCAAGTGGGAGATTGTTGGATATAGTGCCCTCAGAGTCAATTATTGGATCACAGGCACGTGATTGCGATGATTGAGAGAGGACCTATACCGGTAGAACAGTTTTACTCAAGATGATAGTATACTATCTGGTTTATCTTTATCATCATGTACTGCTTTAGGTGACAATACTGATCACTATTGCACGTTGGTAGAGCCCTTAGGATTCTTGCTTGACAGCCAGCAGTATGATGGCGATTATATACGTGGGAGCTGGGGTCTATAAGCACATTCTTAAAGTGGTCCCTAGTCGTGGGAGTTTTCGAGACAGGGCATCGATACTCCGGAGTGTAGGGTTCTTAGGCACACTAACAAGGTTCTACAAGGCATCAACCATGCAAAAATCAAAAAAATTTATGTGCTGAACAACCCTATGTAAGATCGTATACTAGAGATTAGACGAAAACTATCAAGTTAAACATTTTAACTACAAGTGAAAGGGATTACAACCTTTGTAGATCCGGTCCTTCACTTCTAAAGCTCCGTGTTGACGTCCCTTCGCTGCGATCATCGGGATCCCGGACTCTAGCGATGGTTTCTTCGGAGAAATGAGCGGGCTAGGTCGTTGACTTCGAGGCCGAAGATGATCTACGTCGAGGAGACTCAAAATCAAGCTCCATCTTCACTAGGTCAAAAACATTGTGAAGAGAACACCCTAAACTAAATGGCAAGTAGTAGAGGATGATAAAATAGGAAGTGGGTTCACTTTGGATTTGGATTTCTCACTCTAAATCTTCACTTAAAAATTTCAAGCAAGGTTTTTCTTCTTCTTGAAGAAAAGGAAAAAGAAGAAGAAAAGAATAAGAATATGAATAATGAATTATCAAGTGAAGTCTATCATAATGCAACCATGAGTGAGTTAACCTTTGTAGAGACTAAACTAGAGTTTAAGTTAATGGTTAGGTTAATGAAAATCTCATGCAAAACAAAATGGTTAGACTTTGTCAAAAATGCTTGAAAGCTTCATGAAGCTTCAAGCAAAGACAAAGAACACCACCATTTTGTTTTACCAAAACAAATAAAAACCTAAACCATTAACCTAAACATGGTGTAAGTCATACACACACACAAGTTTGCATGTATCATCAATCATGATACAAACTAGTGCACAAACATATATCACATATACAACTTGTGCACATCAAGTGAGAAAATCAATCTTAAGTGAACCAATACTAGTTAATGTAAAGTAATATATCAAATATATAATTATACATTAAATCATTAAATCAACACTTGATTTAATAATCCGGTCATATCACATATAACCGACTAATATCTAGTGTATCAATGTATCGAATCAACACTTGATTCGGTAACCCGGCTATATCTCATATAACCTTCCGATGACACAAATCGCGAGAATAGAATACAGTATCACATACTGGTATTATTCTCGGTCCCGTACATATCTCATATGCGCTCCTATTTCGTTTCGCTTGAGCCAGGAAACCTCTGTGTAGGACTCTAAAGACTCGTCAATACGCCGGCAGTAGGTGGTGATCATATCAATCACCCACAAGCCGCAAGCGGTCTGCTAAACGTAACGGCCATCCGGGTATTGAGCGATCAGAAGATCAACGAGTAAGCCTGCTCACACTCCTGCGAATCCAATCAGTAACACTTACCACACAGTCCGGTCTGTTCGTCTGATATGTCGCATATCTCGCCTAGGGGTGGTAAACGTCATACCCCAGCAGCTTGATAAGTCATGCCAATGTAACGTCCATAACAAGCATGAAACTACTGATAACACTTACCAGTAAATCAGTGCAACCCTTGCCAGGGATTTCCAGTTATGGCCAATCGAGCATAGCGCAACATCAACCCCCAATACCGGGAGAGACGAATCCCCTCCTATCGCTCATTGCCTCTATATGAATCGGGACTGTACCCAAAAACCACCTGTTTGCATGACTCAGTAGAGCCGTGGTAGGGTGGAAATCAAAGCACAGTGGGAGACACACAAGGCTCTATGACGATCTCGGGTCAATAGACTAAGCTGTACCAGTGTCACCAGAGAACTGCCATCTGACGTGAGGTATAATACCATCTGGGAGTTCTCGGCGAGTCCGTTCAGTGTACCCAGTCTTCACTGAGCACCCGCATACCGTCTCTGATGTCAAACACCAATGGATATGGGATCATCCATCGCCCATCACATGGGTCGAGAAGATATACGCTAGTCTACTCTGGAATATCGATGCCCCGTCTCGATATTCCCACGACTAGGAACATTGAAGGATGTACTCATGGACTACCCAGGCCCCACTAGTATGATCTGCATCATAGTCCTGCAAGTCGAGTACACATCCTAAGGGCTTTATCAACATGTAACAGAGAGACAGAAAGTATACATGTTAAGATAAAGAGCAACCAGATAGCGTACTATCATGTCGAGCAAGAAAGTCCTACCTATATATGTCCCAGCATCCACTACAATATACATCTCATGTACAGTAAAGGCCTCTAGGGCATACATATAACTAACAATCTCCCACTTGCACTAGGGCCATTTGTAGCAGTGGTTGTAGTAACTCATACTCAACCATCCTATAAAAGTCTCTCTCTGGGAAAAGGCCTTTGTGAGTGGATCCGCCGTGTTGTCCTCTGAGTTTACTCTCCTAACCTCGATCACCCTGGAGATCAACTATCTCCATGATCAGGTGATACTGCCTTAGAATATGTCTGGGTCACTGATGGGACCGGGGTTCCTGGGCCAAAGCCACACTTCCATTGTCACACAATGGTAGGAACCTAATACATCTCATGAACCAATATACACCCAAACTGCCTCTTTGGTAGTATCTTTGATAGCGATGTCACCAGCCTTTATCATCTAGTTTGCCACCGTATCTCTCTTGGAACTCTTCCAACATACCGTCCCTCCACTGAGAGTAAAGACAATGCCTGCGACAGACATTCAGTCTTCCTTATCACCCTGGAACTTTTCCAGTGATTCTCCCCAGGATCAACTGCTACCATTTCACTACAACTAGTGAGAATTCTAACATACAATTAGATCTATCTCATAGATCCAAAACCCCGGATTTAGGAGGTATCACTTTGATCCTATATGGAGTATCCATGTGATAAGAGGAGATTGACCGAGCGTAGCATAGGAAATTCTTTTCCTATCAAGAGTATGTTGTCCACGTACAATACGAGGATGACCACCCTACTCTCTACTAACTTTTTGTATATACAAGATTCATCTTCTATTTTGATGAAGTCAAACACTTTGACTACCACATCAAAATGGATGTTCTAACTCCGCGATGCCTGCTTTATCACACAAAGCATCTTGCACACGTTTCCGCTGCTCCCACTGTTTACGAAGCCCTCTGGCTGTGTTCTTATAGACTCTCTCTTCTAAATTAATATTTAGAAAAGCGGTCATGACACCCAACCACCAGATATCGTAATCATGGTATGTAGCAATGGCAAGTAGGATCCGGATGGACTTAAGCACAGCCACTGGAAAAGGTTTCATCATTATCCATGCCTGGTCGATGACGAAAACCTTTAACAAGTCTAGCATTGAAAGTCTCAACTTTTCCATCTACACCATGTAATCTTCTCAAGATATACTTGCTCCTGATGGGGATTTAACCCTTCAGATATAGCAACCAAAGTCCATACTTTGTTGGTGTACATGGATTCCATCTCAGATCGCTAAGCATCCAGCCATTCTTACAGAGTCCCTACTCTCGATGGCCTGCTCGAAACTATTTAGGTCATCATCTCATGATGCATTCCTCGCTCCCACTGTCATCGAGAAACCGAAGTATCTCTCAGCCGGATGAGGAACCCTGCTAGATCGGCGGAGAGGCTGAGGTTCGTCGGGGACTATTGAATCCTTTGGTTCTGTCAAATCATCAGCTATAGTTTGTATAGCTGGAACTCCTTCCAGTTCTACAGAACTGACCTTGCCTCGATCTTGTCCGAATTTTGCATTCAGACATAGGCTGGACAATCCCCAAATCTTAACATATTTAAGATATGGGCTCTTCCCATTCCATATCTCATATGGAGTGGCAAGCAACTGATTTGATTGGAAACCTATTCAATAGGTATGCAACTTCTCAAGTGCATAACCCCCAAAAGGAAACAGGTAACTCAGTAGTACTCATCATAGAGTGCACCATATCACATAGGGTGCAATTGCTCCACCATGATACACCGTTGTGCTGTGGTGTATACGGAGGAGTGATGCTGAGAGAGAATCTCATTCTCCTTTAGAATAGTTCAAGAATTCCATGCACAAGTATTCCCCTCCCTGATCTCATCAAAGGACAAAATATTTATACCCGTTTTAGTTTTCTACTTCTGACTTATATTCTTTGAATTTCTCAAAAGTTTCAGATATGTGTTTTAACCGGAACATGTGTCCGAATCTTGAGAGATCATCAGCGAATGTAAGGAAGTACAAAGACCCAGTCCTGGCATATGTAGACTGGGGACCTTTATACATCACTATGTATCAGTCCCAAGCGTTCACTAACTCTTTCTCTGTTTCTAGTAAACAGAGCTATTGTCATCTTATCTTTGTGACATGACTGGCAAGTTTCATAAGATGTAAATTTAAACTGATTTAAATATGCATCTAAATGTAACTTAGCTAGTCGGGTCGCATTAATATGACCTAGTCTACAATACTTCAAGAAGAATTCGTTCATTTCTGAACTCTTCCTTTCGTGTGTGTTTTGTATACTAAGAACTGTAGTTTGATTTAGAACGTCAATGCTTTTAGATAACGTGCCTGAACCGATCAACTCTTGATATAGGAAATGTTCAAAACATTATCCAACAATACAAAATTATATCCTTCTTTAATAAATAAAGAGACTGATATGATGTTGTATATCAGGTTCGGTATCTAATAACATTCGTTCAGAATCAATGTATTCTGGTGATAACTATCAACAGACTTGGCTGCAACACTTGCACCGTTTCTATCTTATGAAATTTATCACCCTTTCTCAGTTCTCTACCTATCTGTAGCCCATGTAACAGATTACATAGATGGGATCCTGATCCAGTATCTAATACCCAGGACGTAGAGGATACTGAGAAACAGTTCTCTGTAATGAACACACCCGAAGAAGATGCATCATCATGCACTTTCTTTGTTTGGGCGGCACGGGAATTCCGGTAATCCCCAATTTCTTGCTCTGTCTTATAACAATTATAAGTTGGAGCGGGACCAACGTTCTCCAACTCAGTATAACAAGCGGGTTTGGTCAATACATCCATATTATTATCTTGATTAAGGCATGGCATGGTCGCTGCCTGGAGAGAGAGAGAAGAAAACACTCTGCGTGCACTCTTGCAAGATTAGATTGGTTATATATTTTATCTAATCAGGATGGCTCCCACTGTTTTTATCAAATCCTCCTTCAAACCCTAAAAGGAAAAACTAGCCGGGATTAATTACACTCTACAAGTTCGCCAATTTTTCGGCCAGACCAGTACCGGTACTTTGAGAGAAGTTCCCCGTGCTTTCGCACGGACCTAATTAAAATAAACCACGTTTTCCCAGGGGCGTAACCCCGTTGACATCTTTCTAGACACCTACTTGATCGGCTAATTGTAAAGTGCAAAACACTCCCAGGAGTAACAATTACTCCCAGTGGGTATCGGGATCCAACTATCATATAGAAGGTTTGCAATCTCATTGCAAATTTCAACACTTGAACTCCCGATAAAGGTTTTTACCCCTAGCACTTATAACCTTAACTATGGTCAACAAATCATAAGCACTAGTCAAGCTCTACCTGTCATTTCGTGATGAATTAGACCCACCCGCATGACCCTTAACTAAGGTCAACAAAGTCACGCGACTGTCCTAACTAATTGCATCATATTCTATGTAGGAAGACATCATTTAGCTACCGTACACTGTGCCTTGACTATGGTCAACAAACACAGCACGAATACTAAGTACTCTACTTCCTAAAATGACAGAGGGTTGCGGATGGTTTTTAAGAAAACCTTTAACGCTTTGAACATGATCTCGTTGCAGAATTAAATGGTTTTTAAATGGAGTGTTTTTTAGGCTTTTGCTAGTTTCGCTAAAGAGGTCACTCCCGGTGAAGGGATCTCGGCTCTTTCCTCGTCGAATGAAGTGTAGGATATTCACAATACCGCTATGCAAAGCAAGAACTAGAAAAGCAATCAAAAGACAAACCGAAGGTTGCAGCATCTGCTAGTTATTGCTAAAGAGGTCACTCCCGGTGAAGGGATCTCGGCTCATTCCTTATCGAATAAGGTGCTGGATGTTCTACAAGGAACACCGCTATGCAAAGCAACAACTAGAGCTACCCGATTTTTGAAATTCGATTCCACAACATCATTTAGGTTTATTTTCTTTCATTAATCTCATTAATGAATGTCCCATCATTTAAGTCTACCTAAACATCACAGATAAATACAACGTACACTTATGCCGTCCGCATTCGCCTCGATGTCCCGTCTGGACCGTTAGGTTAGGTAACTAACGACAGAGCGGGGCAGGGCTAGCAAGGGTGTAAAACATAAGCAACGTCTATATAATATATCATATATACTATATACAGTATCTATCTGAACATATCACATGATCACATCACAGATAACGCAACAGAAAATATCATATGAAATATTGGATATACTAGGACGTCCGTGTTTTATTTTGAGCCTATATAAAACACGGATTCTATGGTCGTGATGAATAGCCAATCCCATACCCCTAGACCCCTACGAGAGCGGCAAGCAACCCTACCAATTCTAGAGTTAGGAGACCCGGACTCGACTCCTCGAGATGGTCTCCTACTGGACCCTAGAACCCGGTTACTTGTGCTCCCCTCCTTGGGTCTATCCTAATGCGGAAAAGTAAATAATATACAATGGTGACATCATCCTCAGCCCAGAAGTGCCCCAATAAAAGAACATTACATACAAGTTTTTATATGAATGAAAATGAAAAACACTCATCTCACATAAAAACCCCCGGCTATTCAAATACGACGATCCAATATAACATATCCAGCAACACATAACATCACATGTCATCAACGTAAGTAAATATGCCCATCCTAATTGTCGTTGATATATAGCAACGAAACTGGCGATATCACATATTACACTTACGGTCGCAGAAAAGAAAGGTGTAAAACTACAATAGCTGGAATCCGCAACCTCTTTAGACATCGCATGCCTAACTATATGAATTCCTAAGACATCGCATGCCTAACTATTATAAACCCCGCATTTTAGTCTCATCATCGAAAACTCTTTTCAATATCAAGTCGGGCAATTCAACAAGATTCCCGACATCCTGATCGAATGCTCGTCGCAAACTTTAGTAGACGGCCGTACCCCCGGATGCCGTCGACGAAGTGCACTAAGGCGGAACACCGCTACCGCGAGCACCCGAACGGATGCTTTTGGCTACGGGGTTCTCCTACAGTCACTTGGTCAGGGCTATAGGACGTGGCTATCTATTAAGTTTACCCGGGGAGTATCCGCGTACTTTACGTGATTGCGACGGACTTTTGATCACATCAAAATTCCGTGGCAACCGATCAATTGAGACTGAACTGCTATGTTTATAATATTCAAATTAGTTATCTCATAACTACTTGTGGATTCCAAATATTGTAACACATTCCAGATAAATAGACAATGTTAAACTTTCCGATCGAATAATCAAACACCCAAGTTTTCCCAAATAGCTCAACACTTGAAATAAGTTTAAAAACATCCATTTTATGCCACAGTACCAACGGTCCAGCCGTAGAAGGGTCAAGCCAACGCCTCACATGTGGCACACCGTACTCCCCCAAACCCTAAGATTCAAAAGGCAGTTCAAGACGGTCACATAATCGAGTTAAGATTTGTTGTCTTCTAGAGGGTCCATCGCATTACTTGCACGACTTAGAACGTTCTTAAACCTCAGAAAAATCCAACACTTGGAAATTTTCCGGCAGGGGAAAAAGTGAGTTATTGATATCCGGTCGAACTTTTTAACATGGTCTAAAAATTACCCGGAAAAACACATAGACGAAGTTAAACTTTCCGATCGAATCATCGAGTCCCTAATACAGCCCAGAAAACTCAACTCTTGAGTATAAATTAAAAATTCCTAGAAAACACAGGAATTACATATGGACATTACTGTGCAAACAGTGACCAATGAGGCTACAGTATGGCCGCGGAACCGCCGCGCAAGCCAGGGTACGGCCGCGGTTCCGCGGCGCATTGATCGAATTAGGGACACGTGCTGCACAATAAGTCTTAGAAAACCCTGCTAATTTTTTTGAGAATTTTTAATTAGGAAAAATCCACAGTTTTAAAAAATGTACAGAGAAGGGTATAGATTAGGGTTTCGGGGTTCGATCGGATTTCTAACTTCGTCTACACATCGCCTAAAGCTCTAGCTAGGCTCTGATACCACTGCAGGGTTCCTAGGCACACTAACAAGATTCAACAAGGCATCAACCATGCCAAAATCAAAAAAAATTATGCGCCGAACAACCCTATGCAAGATCGTATACTAGAGATTAGACGAAAACTATCAAGTTAAACATTTTAACTACAAGTGAAAGGGATTACAACCTTTTTAGATCCGGTCCTTCACTTCTAAAGCTCCGTGTTGACGTCCCTTCGCTGCGATCATCGGGATCCCGGACTCTAGCGATGGTTTCTTCGGAGAAATGAGCGGGCTAGGTCGTTGACTTCGAGGCCGAAGATGATCTACGTCGAGGAGACTCAAACTCAAGCTCCATCTTCACTAGGTCAAAAAATTTATGAAGAGAACACCCTAAACTAAATGGCAAGTAGTAGAGGATGATAAAATAGGAAGTGGGTTCACTTTGGATTTGGATTTCTCACTCTAAATCTTCACTTAAAAATTTCAAGCAAGGTTTTTCTTCTTCTTGAAGAAAAGGAAGAAGAAGAAAAGAATAAGAATATGAATAATGAATTATCAAGTGAAGTCTATCATAATGCAACCATGGGCGAGTTAACCTTTGTAGAGACTAAACTAGAGTTTAAGTTAATGGTTAGGTTAATGAAAATCTCATGCAAAACAAAATGGTTAGACTTTGTCAAAGATGCTTGAAAGCTTCATGAAGCTTCAAGCAAAGACAAAGAACACCACCATTTTGTTTTACCAAAACAAATAAAAACATAAACCATTAACCTAAACATGGTGTAAGTCATATACACACACAAGTTTGCATGTATCATCAATCATGATACAAACTAGTGCACAAACATATATCACATATACAACTTGTGCACATCAAGTGAGAAAATCAATCTTAAGTGAACCAATACTAGTTAATATAAAGTAATATATCAAATATATAATTATACAATAAATCATTAAATCAACACTTGATTTAATGATCCGGTCATATCATATATAACCGACTAATATCTAGTGTATCAATGTATCGAATCAACACTTGATTCGGTAACCCGGCTATATCTCATATAACCTTCCGATGACACAAATCGCGAGAATAGAATACAGTATCACATACTGGTATTATTCTCGGTCCCGTACATATCTCATATGCGCTCCTATTTCATTTCGCTTGAGCCAGGAAACCTCTGTGTAGGACTCTAAAGACTCGTCAATACGCCGGCAGTAGGTGGTGATCAAATCAATCACCCACAAGCCGCAAGCGGTCTGCTAAACGTAACGGCCACCCGGATATTGAGCGATCAGAAGATCAACGAGCAAGCCTGCTCACACTCCTGCGAATCCAATCAGTAACACTTACCGCACAGTCCGGTCTGTTCGTCTGATATGTCGCATATCTCGCCTAGGGATGGTAAACGTCAGACCCTAGCAGCTTGATAAGTCATGCCAATGTAAGGTCCGTAACAAGCATGAAACTACTGAAAACACTTACCAGTAAATCAGTGCAACCCTGGCCAGGGATTTCCAGTTATGGCCAATCGAGCATAGCGCAACATCAACCCCCAATACCGGGAGAGACGAATCCCTTCCTATCGCTCATTGCCTCCATGTGAATCGGGACTGTACCCAAAAACCACCTGTTTGCACGACTCAGTAGAGCCGTGGTAGGGTGGAAATCAAAGCACAGTGGGAGACACACAAGACTCTATGACGATCTCGGGTCAATAGACTAAGCTGTACCAGTGTCACCAGAGAACTTCCATCTGACGTGAGGTATAATACCATCTGGGAGTTCTCGGCGAGTCCGTTCAGTGTACCCAGTCTTCATTGAGCACCTGCATACCGTCTCTGATGTCAAACACAAATGGATATGGGATCATCCATCGCCCATCACATGGGTCGAGAAGATATACGCTAGTGTACTCTGGAATATCGATGCCCCGTCTCGATATTCCCACGACTAGGAACATTGAAGGATGTACTCATGGACTACCCAGGCCCCACTAGTATGATCTGCATCATAGTCCTGCAAGTCGAGTACACATCCTAAGGGCTTTATCAACATGTAACAGAGAGACAGAAAGTATACATGTTAAGATAAAGAGCAACCAGATAGCGTACTATCATGTCGAGCAAGAAAGTCCTACCTATATATGTCCCAGCATCCACTACAATATACATCTCATGTACAGTAATGGCCTCTAGGGCATACATATAACTAACAATCTCCCACTTGCACTAGGGCCATTTGTAGCAGTGGTTGTAGTATCTCATACTCAACCATCCCATAAAACTCTCTCTCTGGGAAAAGACCTTTGTGAGTGGATCCGCCGTGTTGTCCTCTGAGTCTACTCTCCTAACCCCGATCACCCTGGAGATCAACTATCTCCATGATCAGGTGATACTGCCTTGGAATATGTCTAGGTCACTGATGGGACCGGGGTTCCTGGGCCAAAGCCACACTTCCATTGTTACACAATGGTAGGAACCTAGTTCATCTCATGAACCAATATACACCCAAACTGCCTCTTTGGTAGTATCTTTGATAGCGATGTCACCAGCCTTTATCGTCTAGTTTGCCACGGTATCTCTCTTGGAACACTTCCAACATACCGTCCCTCCACTGAAGGTAAAGACAATGCCTGCGACTGACATTCAGTCATCCTTATCACCCTGGAACTTTTCCAGTGATTCTCCCCAGGATCAACTGATACCATTTCACTACAACTAGTGAGAATCCTAACATCCAATTAGATCTATCTCATAGATCCAAAACCCAGGATTTAGAAGGTATCACTTTGATCCTATATGGAGAATTCATGTGATAAGAGGAGATTGACCGAGCGTAGCATAGGAAATTCTTTTCCTATCAAGAGTATGTTGTCCACGTACAAGACGAGGATGACCACCTTACTCTCTACTACCTTTTTGTATATACAAGGTTCATCTTCTATTTTGATGAAGTCAAACTCTTTGACTACCACATCAAAACGGATGTTCCAACTCCGCGATGCCTGCTTTATCACACAAAGTATCTTGCACACGTTTCCGTTGCTCCTACTATGAAGCTCTCTGGCTGTGTTCTTATAGACGCTCTCTTCTAAATCAATATTTAAAAAAGCAGTCATGACACCCAACCACCAGATATCGTAATCATGGTATGTAGCAATAGCAAGTAGGATCTGGATGGACTTAAGCACAGCCACGGGAAAAGGTTTCATCATTATCCACGTCTGGTCGATGACGAAAACCTTTAACAAGCCTAGCTTTGAAAGTCTCAACTTTTTCATCTACACCATGTAATCTTCTCAAGATATACTTGCTCCTGATGGGGATTTAACCCTTCAGATATAGCAACCAAAGTCCATAATTTGTTGGTGTACATGGATTCCATCTCAGATCGCTAAGCATCCAGCCATTCTTACAGAGTCCCTACTCTCGATGACCTGCTCGAAACTATTTGGGTCATCATCTCATGATGCATTCCTCGCTCCCACTGTCATCGAGAAACCGAAGCATCTCTCAGGCGGATGAGGAACCCTGCTAGATCGGCGGAGAGGCTGAGGTTCGTCGGGGACTATTGAATCCTTTGGTTCTGTCAAATCATCAGTTGTAGTTTGTATAGCTGGAAATCCTTCCAGTTCTACAGAACTGACCTTGCCTCGATCTTGTCCGAATTTTGCTTTCAGACATAGGCTGGACAATCCCCAAATCTTAACATACTTAAGATATGGGCTCTTCCCATTCCATATCTCATATGGAGTGGCAGGCAACTGATTTGATTGGAAACCTATTCAATAGGTATGCAACTTCTCAAGTGCATAACCCCCAAAAGGAAACTGGTAACTCAGTAGTACTCATCATAGAGCGCACCATATCACATAGGGTGCAATTGCTCCACCCTGGTACACCGTTGTGCTGTGGTGTATACGGAGGAGTGATGCTGAGAGAGAATCTCTTTCTCCTTTAGAATAGTTCAAGAATTCCATGCACAAGTATTCTCCTCCCTGATCTCATCAAAGGACAAAATACTTATACCCGTTTTGGTTTTCTACTTCTGACTTATATTCTTTGAATTTCTCAAAAGCTTACGACATGTGTTTTAACCGGAACATGTGTCTGAATCTTGAGAGATCATCAGCGAATGTAAGGAAGTACAAAGACCCAGTCCTGGCATATGTAGACTGGGGACCTTTATACATCACTATGTATCAGTCCCAAGAGTTCACTAACTCTTTCTCTGTTTCCAGTAAACGGAGCTATTGTAATCTTATCTTTGTGACATGACTGGCAAGTTTCATAAGATGTAAATTTAAACTGATTTAAATATGCATCTAAATGTAACTTAGCTAGTCGGGTCGCATTGATATGACCTAGTCTACATTGCCTCAAGAAGAATTCGTTCGTTTCTGAACTCTTCCTCTCGTGTGTGTTTTGTATACAAAGAACTGTAGTTCGATTTAGAACGTCAATGCTTTTAGATACCGTGCCTGAACGGATCAATTCTTGATATAGGAAATGTTCAAAACATTATCCAACAATACAAAATTATATCCTTCTTTAATAAATAAAGAGACTGATATGATGTTGTATATCAGGTTCGGTATCTAATAACATTCGTTCAGAATCAGTGTATTCTAGTAATACAGGGTGATAACTATCAACAGACTTGGCTGCAACACTTGCACCGTTTCTATCTTATGAAATTTATCACCCTTTCTCAGTTCTCTACCTATCTGTAGCCCATGTAACAGATTACATAGATGGGATCCTGATCCGGTATCTAATACCCAGGACGTAGAGGATACTGAGAAACAGTTCTCTGTAATGAACACACCTGAAGAAGACGCATCATCATGCACTTTCTTCATTTGGGCGGCACGGGAATTCTGGTAATCCCCAATTTCCTGCTCTGTCTTATAACAATTATAAGTTGGAGCGGGACCAACGTTCCCCAGCTCAGTATAACAAGCGGGTTCGGTCAATACATCTATATTATTATCTTGATTAAGGCGTGACATGGTCGCTACCTGGAGAGAGAGAGAAGAAAACACTCTGCGTGCGCTCATGCAAGATTAGATTGGTTATATATTTTATCTAATCAGGATGGCTCCCACTGTTTTTATCAAATCCTCCTTCAAACCCTAAAAGGAAAGACTAGCCGGTATTAATTATACTCTACAAGTTCGCCAATCTTTCGGCCAGACCAGTGCCGGTACTTTGAGGGAGGTTCCCCGTGCTTTCGCACGGACCTAATTAAAATAAATCTCGTTTTCCCAGGGGCGTAACCCCGTTGACACCTTTCTAGATACCTACTTGATCGGCTAATTGTAAAGTGCAAAACTCTCCCAGGAGTAACAATTACTCGCAGTGGGTATCGAGATCCAACTTTCATATAGAAGGTATGCAATCTCATTGCAAATTTCAACACTTGAAACTCCCGATAAAGGTTTTTACCCCTAGCACTTATGACCTTAATTATGGTCAACAAATCATAAGCACTAGTCAAGCTCTACCCGTCATTTCATGATCAATTAGACCCACCCACATGACCCTTAACTAAGATCAACAAAGCCACGCGACTGTCCTAACTAATCGCATCATATGCTATGTAGAAAGACATCACTTAGCTACCGTACACTGTGCCTTGACTATGGTCAACAAACACAGCACGAATATTAAGTACTCTACTTCCTAAAATAACAGAGGGTTGCGGATGGTTTTTAAGAAAACCTTTAACGCTTTGAACATGATCTCGATGCAGAATCAAATGGTTTTTAAATGGAGTGTTTTTGAGGTTTTGCTAGTTTCGCTAAAGAGGTCACTCCCGGTGAATGGATCTCGGCTCTTTCCTCGTCGAATGAGGTGCAGGATATTCACAATACCGCTATGCAAAGTAAGAACTAGAAAAGCAATCAAAAGACAAACCGAAGGTTGCAGCATCTGCTAGTTATTGCTAAAGAGGTCACTCCCGGTGAAGGGATCTCGGCTCTTTCCTTATCAAATAAGGTGCTGAATGTTCTACAAGGAACACCGCTATGCAAAGCAACAACTAGAGCTACCTGATTTTTGAAATTCGATTCCACAACATCATTTAAATTTATTTTCTTTCATTAATCTCATTAATGAATGTCCCATCATTTAATTCCACCTAGACATCACAGATAAATACAACGTACACTTATGCCATCCGCATTCGCCTCGATGTCCCGTCTGGACCGTTAGGTTAGGTAACTAACGACAGAGCGGGGCAGGGCTAGCGCGGGTGTAAAACATAAGCAACGTCTATTTAATATATCATATATACTATATACAGTATCTACCTGAACATATCACATGATCACATCACAGGTAACGCAGCAGAAAATATCATATGAAATATTGGATATACTAGGACGTCCGTGTTTTATTTTGAGCCTATATAAAACACGGATTCCACGGTCGTGATGAATAGCCAATCCCACACCCCTAGACCCCTACGAGAGCGGCAAGCAACCCTACCAATTCTAGAGTTAGGAGACCCGGACTCGACTCCTCGAGATGGTCTCCCACTGGACCCTAGAACCCGGTTACTTATGCTCCCCTCCTTGGGTCTATCCTAATGCGGAAAAGTAAATAATATACAATGGTGACATCATCCTCAGCCCGGAAGTGCCCCAATAAAAGAATATTACATACAAGTTTTTACATGAATGAAAATGAAAAACACTCCTCACATAAAAAAAACCCCGGCTATTCAAATACGACGACCCAATATAACATATCCAGCAACACATAACATCACATGTCATCAACGTAAGTAAATATGCCCATCCCAATTGTCGTTGACATATAGCAACGAAACCGACGATATCACATATTACACTTACGGTCGCAGAAAAGAAAGGTGTAAAACTACTACAGTTGGAATCCGCAACCTCTTAAGACATCGCATGCCTAACTATATGAATTCCTAAGACATCGCATGCTTAACTATTATAAATCCCGCATTTTAGTTTCATCATCGAAAACTCTTTTCAATATCAAGTCGGGCAATTCAACAAGATTCCCGATATCCTGATCGAATGCTCGTCGCAAAGTTTGCATGTATCATCAATCATGATACAAACTAGTGCACAAACATATATCACATATACAACTTGTGCATATCAAGTGAGAAAATCAATCTTAAGTGAACCAATACTAGTTAATGTAAAGTAATATATCAAATATATAATTATACATTAAATCATTAAATCAACACTTGATTTAATGATCCGGTCATATCACATATAACCGACTAATATCTAGTGTATCAATGTATCGAATCAACACTTGATTCGGTAACCCGACTATATCTCATATAACCTTCCAATGACACAAATCGCGAGAATAGAATACAGTATCACATACTGGTATTATTCTCGGTCCCGCACATATCTCATATGCGCTCCTATTTCGTTTCGCTTGAGCCAGGAAACCTCTGTGTAGGACTCTAAAGACTCGTCAATACGCCGGCAGTAGGTGGTGATCATATCAATCACCCACAAGCCGCAAGCGGTCTGCTAAACGTAACGGCCACCCGGATATTGAGCGATCAAAAGATCAACGAGAAAGCCTGCTCACACTCCTGCGAATCCAATCAGTAACACTTACCGCACAGTCCGGTCTGTTCGTCTGATATGTCGCATATCTCGCCTAGAGGTGGTAAACGTCAGACCCCAGCAGCTTGATAAGTCATGCCGATGTAAGGTCCATAACAAGCATGAAACTACTGATAACACTTACCAGTAAATCAGTGCAACCCTGGCCAGGGATTTCCAGTTATGGCCAATCGAGCATAGCGCAACATCAACCCCCAATACCGGGAGAGAGGAATCCCCTCCTATCGCTCATTGCCTCCATGTGAATCGGGACTGTACCCAAAAACCACTTGTTTGCACGACTCAGTAGAGCCGTGTTAGAATGGAAATCAAAGCACAGTGGGAGACACACAAGACTCTATGACGATCTCGGGTCAACAGACTAAGCTGTACCAGTGTCACCAGAGAACTGCCATCTGACGTGAGGTATAATACCATCTGGGAGTTCTCGGCGAGTCCGTTCAGTGTACCCAGTCTTCACTGAGCACCCGCATACCGTCTCTGATGTCAAACACCAATGGATATGGGATCATCCATCGCCCCTCACATGGGTCGAGAAGATATACGCTAGTCTACTCTGGAATATCGTAGCCCCGTCTCGATATTCCCACGACTAGGAACATTGAAGGATGTTCCTAGGAGAGCCATTACATGAAGTCCTTGGCCAAGGCAGGAGATTTACTGGTAGGCATTCCAGTAGTATCTCAGGGTGTTCTGGGCTACACTCCGACACGACTTGTACCGCTTTTGGGGGTCTGAGTTTTACCAACCCCCTAAGCCCGCCATGCGATGCTCATAAATGAACGGACCGGACTGTACGGATATTGTCACTGACAGGCTCAGTAGGGTGTCAGGATGAGTTCGCTCATCGACCTCCCTTTTGGTCAATACTTGGTAGCCCGTTACGTATGGCTAATACCTCTGACGTGCTAGTGGTTAAATCCACAGCCAAAGTATTGAGGAGTCTTTAGAGTCCCCCACAGACAGTTTCTCATGTTTCGGACGAAACGCTGTAGAGGCCGTATGGATTTATGGCAGGGTTTGAACGTACGCGTGCACTTGTGCACGTGTCATGGTTCGGACGGATAATACTAGCGGGCTTGGTTTAAACCGGATCCTAGTATTTTACAGTGTAAATTTTGTCTCATTGCATTTGTGTTCGGTCGGAATACAAATGCGGGTATGTATATACAGTCACGGGGTTTTCCTGTAATTTATTACCGGATCGTTTTTTGAAGTTGCCAGTTTGCATTCCGTTTCAGCCATTTCTCCTTTCTTTCTTTCCTTGGCTGAATTTTCCATGGAGGGGCTTATTTGCAAATGTGCAAATTAGCAAAGTGGAGGGTGTTTTTTGTGGTTAGAGTTGATGGTTGATGGTGAGTGTTGAGTTTGATTCTTTTTGAATCATTTCCTTTGCATTTATTGTGAGAGGATTGAGTTTGATGGAGATGTGATATTATTTCCTCATTATCATCACACATTTGCTTATGGTCACCTTGCTTTTTCCCACACTCACCCTCCTTGATTGCCTCTCCCTCTCTTTATTTGGCCGGCCACATATAGATGGGTGGTTGATTCTTTTGGTGTAGGAAATTTTTGATATCATTTGGATCACACAAAATTCCATAGCTCCATTTCAAAGCTCATCTCCAAAGTTCATTCCTCCATCCCCGTTGTGGCAACTTCATTAACCCCTTGAGACAAACCGTTCTACACTCAGTCTACAACAATCTTGGACACGTCGGCTAGCCAACTTCGTGTCCGAGTTGCTTCGGTTCAGAGGTGGGAGCCTGTAAAAGGACTTCTCGATGTGGTGCCCTTTCCGACAAGGAGAACGAGACCAGAGATGCCGCGAGGAGATCGGGATGGTGGCCGAAGACCGAAGGACACGGATCGCTCGGTATAGCTCTCTACCCTTTCTCTTGTTAGCTAGTAGTAGGTTAATGGTTCGATCCGGGTTTTAAGCATACGATAGCGCCGGTTTTCAAGTTAAGAAAAGTTTTCGTTTCCGCATTTAGGCCTCGGAAAGACGGCCGGGGCGCTACCGTAGACTTATAATAGACACTCTCTTCCAAATCATCATTTAGAAAAGCAGTCATGACACCCAACCGCCAGATATCGTAGTCATAGTATGTAGCAGTGGCAAGTAGGATCTGGATGGACTTAAGCATAGCTTTGAAAGTCTCAACTTTTCCATGTACACCAAGTAATCTTCTCAAGATATACTTTCTCCTGATGGGAATTTAACCCTTCAGATAAAGCAACCAAAGTCCATACTTTGTTGGTGTATAAGGATTCCATCTCAGATCGCTAAGCATCCAGCCATTCTCACAGAGTCCCACTCCTAATGGCCTGCTCGAAACAAGTTGGATCATCATCTCATGATGCAATCCTTGCTCCCGCTGTCATAGAGAAACTGAAATATCTCTCAGGTGGATGAGGAACCCTACTAGATCGGCGGAAAGGCTGAGGTTCGTTAGAAACTATTGAATTCTTCGGGTTTACCAAATCATCAGCTGCAGTTTGTATAGCTGGAACTTTTTCCAGTTCTACCTCATGACCACTAATTTCTTCACAAGAAATTCCCTTTCACAAAGGTGGCATGCTGAGAAACAAAACATCTTTTATTCCTCGATGTAGTAGAAGATATTCCCTTGCTGATGCTTGGAATATCTAACAAACTTCCACAGAACTGACCTTGCCTCGAGTTTGTTCGGATTTTGCTTTTAGATATAGGCCGGACAACCCCAAATCTTAATATCCTTAAGAGATGGGCTCTTCCCATACCATATCACATATAGAGTGGTAGGCACCAGATTTGATTGGAACCCTATTCAATAGGTATGCAGCTTCACAAGTGTATTACACCCAAAAGGAAATAGGAAACTCAGTAGTACTCATCATAGAGCGCACCATATCTAATAGGGTGTGATTGCTCCGCCCCGATATACCGACGTGCTGTGGTGTATACGGAAGAGTAATGCTGTGAGAGAATCTCATTCTCCTTTAGAATAGTCCAGGAATTCCATGCTTAAGTATTCTCCTCCTTGATCACATCAAAAGACATAATACTTATACCCGTTTCGGTTCTCTACTTCTGAAGTACAAAGAACCAGTCCTGGCATGTGTAGACAGGGGACCTTACATACATCATCATGTATCAATCCCAAGAGTTCACTAACTCTTTCTCTGTTTCCAATAAACAGAGTTGTGGTCATCTTATCTTTGTGACATGACCGGCAAGTTTCACAAGATGTAAATTCAAACTGATTTAAATATGCATCTTTATGTAACTTTAACTAGTCAGGTCGCATCGATATGACCTAGTCTACAATGCCTCAAGAAGGATTCGTTCATTTCTGAACTCTTCCCCTTGTGTGTGTTCTGTACGTTAAGAACTGTGGTTTGATTTAGAACGTCTATACTTTTAGATAACGTGCCTGAACTGATCAACTCTTGATATAGAAAATGTTCTAAACATTAACCCACTTCCTATTTCTTCATCCTCTACCACTTGCCATGTAGTATAGGGTGTTTTCTTCACAAGTTTCATGACATGGTGAAGTTGGAGCTTGATCTTGAGTTGCCTCGATGTAGATCATCTTCGGCATCAAAGTCGACGACCAGCCCGATCATTTCTTCGACGAAACCATTACTAGAGTCCGGGATCCGATGATCGCAGCGGAGGGACGTCAACGCGGAGCTATAGAGGTGGAGGACCGGATCTACAAAGGTTGTATTTTCGGTTCACTCTTAGTTAAGTTGTTAACTCGCTTGTTGTATCGCCTTACCTCTAGTCAACGATCCATATTAAGGTTTGTAGGCACATGAAAAAATTATAATTTGGCATGGTTGATGCCTTGTGAGACCTCATTAGTGTGCCTAAGAACCCTATAGTGGTATCAGAGCCTAGCTAGAGCCTTAGGCGATGTGTAGACGATGTTAGAAATCCGTTCGAATCCGAAACCCTAAAAGAATACCACTCTCTGGACTTTTTCTGAAAAAGTGGTTTTTTCCATATTAAAAATAGTCAAAAAATTCAGCAGGGTTTTATAGGAATTACTGTGAAATTCGTGGACCTAATTCAATTAAACCACCGCGGAACCGCGGCCGTACCCTAAGTTGGGCGGCGGTTCCGCGACAATACAGTGAGATTGTTCACTTATTTTTGCACAGTTATTTCTTCCATAAGATGCTGTATTTTATGGGAATTTTTAATTGATATTCAACAGTTGGATTTTCTGGGTTGTTTTGGGGATTCGATAATTCGATCGGATTATTTAACTTCGTCTATGTGTTTTTCCAGGTAATTTTAGAATATGTTAAAAAGTTCGACCGGATATAAATACCCAATTTTTCCCCTGCCGGAAAATTTCCAAGTGTTGGATTTTTCCGTAATTTGAAAACGTTCTAAGTAGTGCAAGTAACGCGATGGTCCCTCTAGAAGACAACAAACCTTAACTCGATTATGTGACCGTCTTGAACTGCCCTTTGAACCTTCGGGTTTGGGGGAGTACGGCGTGCCACATGTGAGGCATTGGCTTGACCCTTCTACGGCTGGACCGTTGGTAGTGAGGCATGAACTGGATGTTTTTAAATTTATTTCATGTGTTGAGCCGCTTCGGGAAAACTTTTGTGTTCGATTGTTCGATCGGAAAGTTTAACATTTTCTATTTATCCGGAATGTGATACAATATTTGAAATCCACAAGTAGTTATGAGATAACTGAATGTTATAAACATAGCAGTTTAGTCTCACTTGATCGGTTGCCACGGAATTTTGATGCGATCAAAAGTCCGTCGCAATCACGTAGCGTACGCGGATACTCGCCGGGTAAATTTAATAGACACCTACACCCCATAGCCCCGACCAAGTGACTGTAGGAGAACCCCGTCGCCGAAAGCATCCGTTCGAGTGCTCGCGGCAGCGGTGTTCCGCCTTGGTGCACTTCGTCGACGGTATCGGGGGTACGGCCGTCTACTAAAGTTTGCGACGAGCATTCGGTCAGGATGCCGGGAATCTTGTTGAATTACCCGACTAGATATTGAAAAGAGTTTTCGATAAATGAGACTAAAATGCGGGGTTTATAATTGTTAGGCATGTGATGTCTAAGGAATTCATTTGATTAGGCATGCGATGTCTAAAGAGGTTGCGGATTCCAACTGTTGTAGTTTTACACTTTCTTTTCTGTGACCGTAAGTGTAATATATGATATCGCCGGTTTCGTTGCTATATGTCAACGACAATTGGGATACGCATGTTTACTTACGTTGATGACATGTGATGTTATGTGTTGCTGGATATGTTATATTGGATCGTCGTGTTTGAATAGCCGGGGTTTTTTTATGTGAGATGAGTGTTTTTCATTTTCATTCGTGTAAAAACTTGTATGTAATATTCTTTTATTGGGGCACTTCCAGGTTGCGGATGATGCCACCATTTGTATATTATTTACTTTTCCACATTAGGATAGACCCAAGGAGGGGAGCACAAGTAACCGGGTTCTGGGGTCCAGTGGGAGACCATCTCGAGGAGTCGAGTTCGGGTCTCCTAACCCTAGAATTGGTAAGGTTGCTTTCCGCTCTCGTAGGGGTCTAGGGGTGTGGGTTTGGCTATTCATCGCGACCGTGGAATCCGTGTTTTATACTGGCTCGTATTGAAAACACGGATGTCCTAGTATATCCAATATTTCATATGTTTCTTCTGCTGCGATATCTGTGATGTGATCATTTGATATGCTGTGATGGATACTGTATATAGTATATATGATATATTATATAGACGTTACTTATGTTTTACACCCGCGCTAGCCCTGCCCCGCTCTGCCGTTAGTTACCTAACCTAACGGTGCATGAGGGGACATCGAGGCGAATGCGGATGGCATAAGTGTACGTCGTATTTATCTGTGATGTTTAGGTACTTAAATGATGAGACTTCATTAATGAGATTAATGAAATAAAAGAAACCTAAAGATATTGTGGAATCGAATTTCAAAAATTAAAACAGGTAGCTACAGTTCTTGCTTTGCACAGCGGTATATATGATATATCCTGCACCTTATACGATGAGGAAAGGGCCGACGATCCCTTCACCGGGAGTGACCCCTTTAGCAATAACTGGCAGATGCTACACACTCATTTTGTCCTTTGATTGCTTCTATAGTTTCTGCTTTGCACAGTGATATATATGATATATCCCGCACCTTATTCGATGAGGAAAGGGCCGACGATCCTTCACCGGGAGTGACCCCTTTAGCAATAACTGGCAGATGCTACACACTCGGTTTGTCCTTTGATTGCTTCTATAGTTTCTGCTTTGCACGGTGATATATATGATATATCCCGCACTTCATTCGACGAGGAAAGGGCCGACGATCCCTTCACCGGGAGTGACCCCTTTAGCAAAACTAGAAAAGCCTCAAAAACATTCCATTTTAAAATCATTTGATTCTACAACTATATCAAGTTCATTACGCAATAGGTTTTCAGAAAAACCTGTCGTAGCCCTCCGTCATTTCAGATAAGTTGTATATAGTATTCGTGCTATATTTGTTGGCTTTCGTCAAGGTGTAGTGTGCGGTAGCTTGTTCACACCATAATATTGTATTATTATATTCCCCATTCTTATTCTTTTTATAAATAAACAGGTACTTTTGACGCATGTCTGCTACATGTTACAGGTTACAGGTTCTTGGACAGGAAACGGTGAAAACGATGTAAAGACAATGAAAATATGGACTTTTGACCAACAAACAGAGGGCTCTTGATCAAGCTTACATCAAAGAACAGTTCACAATCAACAAGGCAAGGCAAGGTCCAAAATAATAAGGCAAACGGTTAAAAGATCCATTGCAAAATGTTCACTGAAGATCTGGAACCAATGGAGAAGTCCAATTAATAAAATAAACCCAAGAACCAGAAGCCCAAAGAACCTTGAAGCAGCCCAGGAAATTTCATGATGTGATCTAACCAATGGGCCGCGGAACCGCGGCCCAAGCCCTACCCATGCCGCGGTTCCGCGGCCATTAAGAGCCCTCTCTTAAAGAAAATTTTACCATAATGTTTATACGGCTCTGAAAAGATTCCCTGGGGCTATTTTTGTAATTTTAGACATGCGGATCAAAGTGTAACCTAGGGTTTCTATTTCCTATAAATAGGAACTCTACAGATTGTAATTCTTTATGCCTCCTTTTAATAAAAATTCAGAAAACCTTTTGGAGAGCATCGGTGCCTCTCTTTAATTCAGAAATTCAGATCTGACAATCTTGCTTTGATGTTTGGAGAGAGCCATCTGTAAGTAATTTAATTTCTTGCCCTAGTGTAGATTTCAATTCCTTGCCCTAGGTAGATTTAAATTCATGCCCTAGGAACTTGTTTAGGGTTTCGCTTTGAGGAAGGATTTTGAGAGATGAGATCTCTCATCCCTTTCTTACCCACCAAATATTTACAATAGGATTCCATGCATACATGCACATACCGCTCCCTACGGCACTCTATCCCTCGAGGTAGCAGTGATACCGTAGTATAAAGGCACGGGTGTGATGTTTTCCATGGAGGTTAGGGTAAGGATCTCTAAAGGAAGGACAAGAACCTAGAGGAAGGAACACCTTCCCGAACGGATCTAATCCACTTTATTGATAATTACCATAACTCCTCATAGATCTTCATTCGGGTATTGAAAGCGGTGAGATTTAATTACATTCCCAAACCATCCCTAAACCTAGCCCTAGCAAGAGTAGATCTAGATAATTGCCCTAGGTTAATTCAGTTTTTAGATTTAATAATTAATCCGAACACCTTTCGGAATTAACTCGTAAGAACGATTAGGAGATTCACAACATCCCTGTGGACCGACCCGTACTCACCGGCTAGCTGCAAAGCGACGCCGTTCTTGATTGCGGTTACAAATATTTTTGATCTATCTTTTAGAAAGTGCAAGCACGCTAAATCATTCAATCATAGTTATATGCTGCTTGTCTGCTGCATACGATGCGATTGGATTAGGGTAGTCGTGCGGCTTTGTTAGTTTTCGTCAAGGGTCGTGCGGGTGGGTTTAATTCAATCAAGAAATGTACGGGTTGAACTTGACTAGCGGGCTATGGTTTGTTGGCTTTCATCAAGGTCATAGCACGTTAGGGGCAAAATATTATCGGGAATTTCAAGTGTTGAAATTTGCAATGAGATTGCATACCTTCTATGAGATAGTTGGATCCCGATACCCGTTGCGAGTAAGAGTTACTCCTGGGAGAGTTTTACACATTACAATTAGCCGATCAAGTAGGTGTCTAGAAAGGTGTTAATGAGGTTACGCCTCTGGGAAAACGAGGTTTACATTAATTAGGTTCGTGCGAAAGCACGGGGGACCTCCCTCAAAGTACCGACACTGGCCTGGCTGAAAGATTGGCGAACTTGTAGCGTGTAATTAATCCCGGCTAGTCTTTCCTTTTAGGGTTTGAAGGAAGATTTGATAAAAACAGTGGGAGCCATCCTGATTAGATAAAATAATAACCAATCTATTCTTGCAAGAGCATACGCTGAGTGTTTTCTTCTCTCTCTCTCCAGGTAGCGACCATATCACGCCTTAATCAAGATAATAATACGGATTATTGACCGCACCCGCTTGTTATACTGAGCTGGGGAACGTTGGTCCCGCTCCAACTTATAATTGTTATAAGACCGAGAAAGAAATAGGGGATTACCAGAATTTCCGTGCCGCCCAAACGAAGAAAGTGCATGCTGATGCATCATCTTCAGGTGTGTTCTTTATACAGAACTGTTTCTCTATTCTCTACGTCCTGGGTATTTGATACCGGATCAGGATTCCAGATATGTAATATGTTACATAGGGCTACAGAAAGGTAGAGAACCGAGAACGGGTGATAAGTTTCATGAGGCAGAAAACGGGGCAAGTGTTGCAGCCAAGTCTGTTGGTCACAGTCACCCTGTATTACCAATACATTGATTCTGAATGAATGTTATTAGATACCGAACCTGATATACAAAATCATATCAGTCTCTTTATTAGTAAAGAAACAATAAATTTTGTATTGTTGGATAATGTTTTGAACATTTCCTATATCAAAAGTTGATCGGTTCAGACACGTTATCTAAAAGCATTGCTGTTCTAAATCAAACTACAGTTCTTAGTATACGGAACACACACAAGAGGAAGAGTTCAGAAATGAACGGATCCTTCTTGAGGTATTGTAGACTAGGTCATATCAATGCGACCCGACTAGCTAAGTTGCACATAGATGCATATTTAAATCTGTTTGAATTTACATCTTGTGAAACTTGCCAGTCATGTCACAGAGATAAGATGACCATAGCTCTGTTTACTGGAAACAGAGAAAGAGTTGATGAACTCTTGGGATGATACATGTTGATGTATGTAAGGTCCCATGTCTACATATGCCAGGACCGGTTCTTTGTACTTCGTTACATTCTCTGATAATCTCTCAAGATTCAGACATATGTTCCTATTGAAACACAAGTCCGAACCTTTTGAGATATTCACAGAATATAAGTTAGAAGTAGAGAACCAATACGGGTAAAAGTATTATGTCCTTTGATGTGATCAGGGAGGAGAATACTTGTGCATAGAATTCTTGGACTATTCTAAAGGAGAATGAGATTCTCTCTCAGCATTACTCCTCCGTATACACCATAGCACGATGGTATATCGGGGCGGAGCAATAACACCCTATGTGATATGGTGTGCTCTATGATGAGTACTACTGACTTTCCAATTTCCTTTTGGGGGTTATGCACTTGAGAAGCTGCATACCTATTGAATTAGGTTCGAATCAGATCACAGCCTACCACTCCATATGAGATATGGTATGGGAAGAGCCCATGTCTTAAGCTAGTTAAGATTTGGAGTTGACCGGCCTATGTCTTAAAGCAAAATCCGGACAAGCTCGAGGCAAGGTCTGTTATATAGAACTGGAAATGTTCCAGTTATACAAACTGCAGCTGATGATTTGACAGAACCAAAGAATTCAGTAGATTCCAACGAACCTCAGCCTCTCCGCCGATCTAGTAGGGTTCCTCACCCACCTGAGAGATACTTCGGTTTCTCTATGACAGTGGGAGCGAGGATTGCATCATGAGATGATGACCCAACTAGTTTCGAGCTGGCCATCAGGAGTGGAACTCTGTAAGAATGGCTGGATGCTTAGCGATCTGAGATAGAATCCTTATACACCAACAAGTATGGACTTTAGTTGCTTTATCTGAAGGGTTAAATCCCCATCAGGAGCAAGTATATCTTGAGAAGATTACTTGGTGTAGATGGAAAAGTTGAGACTTTCAAAGCTAGACTTGTTAAAGGTTTTCGTCATCGACCAGGCGTGGATAATGATGAAACCTTTTCCAGTGGCTATGCTTAAGTCCATCCGGATCCTACTTGCCACGGCTACATACCATGACTACGATATCTGGCGGTTGGGTGTCATGACTGCTTTTCAAAAATGATGTTTTAGAAGAGAGCGTCTGTAAGTACACAGCCAGAGGGCTTCGTAGACAGTGGGAGCAGCGGAAACGTGTACAAGATGCTCTATAGGATAAAGCAGGCATCGCGGAGTTGGAACATCCATTTTGATGTAGTAGTCAAATAGTTTGACTTCATCAAAATGGTAGATGAACCTTGTATATACAAAAGATAGCAGGGAGTATGGTGGCGATTCTCGTAGAGTACGTGGATGACATACTCTTGATAGGGAAGGAGTTTCCTATGCTACGCTCGATCAATCTCCGCTTATCACAATGATTCTCCATATAGGATCAAAATGATACCTACTAAATCCTGGGTTTTGGATCTATGAGATAGATCTAAATGGATGTTAGGATTCTCACTTGTTGAAGTGAGATGGTATCAATTGATCCTGGGGAGAATCACTGGAAGTGTTCCAGGGTGATAAGGACGACTGAATGTCAGTCACAGGCATTGTCTTTACCCTCAGTGGAGGGACGGTATGTTGGAAGAGTTCTAAGCTAAATACCGTGGCATACTAGACGATAAAGGCAGGATACATCGCTACTTAAGATGCTACCAAAGAGGCTGTTTGGGTGTATATTGGTTCATGAGATGAACTAGGTTCCTACCATTGTATGACAATGGAAGTGTGGCTTTGGCACGGGAACCCCGGTCCCATCAGTGACCCAGACATAATCTAAGGCAGTATCACCTGATCATGGAGATGATTGATCTCCAGGGTGATCGAGGTTAGGAGAACAGACTCAGAGGACAACACGGCGGATCCACTCACAAAGGCCTTTTCCCAGAGAGAAACTTTTATGGGATGGTTGAGTATGAGATACTACAACCACTGCTATCAGATGGCCCTAGTGCAAGTGGGAGATTGTTAGTTATATGTATGCCCTAGAGGCCATTACTATACATAGGATGTATATTGTAGTGGATGCTTGGACATATATAGGGAGGACTTTCTTGCTCGACATGATAGTATGCTATCTGGTTACTCTTTACCTTAACGTGTAGACTGATTGTCTCTCTGTTACATGTTGGTAAAGCCCTTAGGATGTGTACTTGACTACCTGGACTATGATGCGGATCATACTAGTGGGGACATGGTAGTCCATAAGTACATCCTTCAAGGTCCCTAGTCGTGGGTGTATCGAGACGGGGCATCGATATACCAGAGTAGACTAGCGTATACCTTCTTGACCCATACAGATGGGCGATGGATGATCCCATATCCATTGGTGTTTGACATCAGAGATGATACACGGGTGCTCAGTGGAGACTGGGTACACTGGACGGACTCGCCGAGAACTCCCAGATGGTATTATACCTTACGTCAGATGGCAGTTCTCTGGTGACACTGGTACAGAGTAGTCTGTTGACCCGAGATCGTCATAGAGTCTTTTGTGATTCCCACTGTGCTTTGATTTCCACCTTACCACGTCCAAGAGGGCGTGCAAAACGGTGGTTTTTGGGTACAGTCCCGAATCACATGGAGGCAATGAGCGATAGGAGGGGATTCGTCTCTCCCGGTATAGGGAGTTGATGTTGCGCTGTGTTCGATTGGCTATAACCGGAAATCCCTGGCCAGGGTTGCTGAGATTTACTGGTAAGTGTTACCAGTAGTTTCTCGAACTGTTATAGACCTCATATCGACATGACTTATCGAGCTATTGGGGTCTGACGTTTACCACCCCTAGGCGAGATATGCGACATATCAGACGAACAGACCGGACTGTACGGTAAGTGTTACCGGTTGGATTCACAGGAGTATGAGCGGGCTTGCTCGTCGATATTCTGATCGCTCAATACCCGGGTGGCCGTTACGTTTAGCAGACCGCTTGCGGCTTGTGGGTGTTTGATATGATCATCACCTGCTGCCGGCGTATTGACGAGTCTTTAGAGTCCTACACAGAGGTTTCCTGGCTCAAGCGAAACGACATAGGAGCGCATATGAGATATGTACGGGACCGAGAATAATGCGTGTATGTGATACCGTATTCTATTCTCGTGATGAATGTATCGAATGGTTGTATGCGATATAACCTAGTTATCGAATCGAGGATTGATTCGATAAGTCGATACATTGGATATTAGTCGGTCATATACGATATGACCGGATCGTTAAATCAAGTGTTGATTTAATGATTTAATGTATAATTATATATTTGATATATTACTCTACATTAACTAGTATTGGTTCACTTAAGATAGATTTTCTCACTTGATGTGCACATTGTATATATGATATAGTTTTGTGCACTAGTTTGTATCATGTTTGATGATACATGCAAACTTGGGTTTGTGTTGATTAAATCATGTTTAAGTAAATGGTTAGGTTTTTATTTATTTATTTATTTATTTATTCTTTTGGAAAGATAAATGAAATGGTGGCTTATTTTGTTCTTTTGTTGAAACTTCATGAAGGTTTGAAAGCTTGACCATTTTGTTTCTTTCCTTTAACCTAACCATTCAACTTAACCCTAGTTTATTCTCTACACTCTACCATGGTTGTATTATGATAAGAATGAATGGGATTTTCTTTTTAAGAGAATTCTTTTTATTCCTTCATCTTCATCATCTTCATCAAGCTTTATGAAAGCTTGCAAGCTTCAATGGTGAAATGAGAAAAAAGAGTGAGAAATCCAATTCTAAAGTGAACCCGCTTTCTATTTCTTCATCCTCTACCACTTGCCATGTAGTATAGGGTGTTTTCTTCACAAGTTTCATGACTTGGTGAAGTTGGAGCTTGATCTTGAGTTGCCTCGACGTAGATCATCTTCGGCATCAAAGTCGACGACCTAGCCCGATCATTTCTTCGACGAAACTATTACTAGAGTCTGGGATCCGATGATCGCAGCGGAGGGATGTCAACGCGGAGCTATGGAGGTGGTGGACCGGATCTACAAAGGTTGTATTTTCGGTTCACTCTTAGTTAAGTTGTTAACTAGCTTGTTGTATCGCCTTACCTCTAGTCAACGATCCGTATTAGGATTTGTAGGCACATGAAAAAATTATAATTTGGCATGGTTGATGCCTTGTGAGACCTCATTAGTGTGCCTAGGAACCCTACAGTATATCAGGTTCGCTATCTAATAACATTCGTTCAGAATCAATGTATTCTGGTAATACAGGGTGATAACTGCCAACAGACTTGGCTGCAACACTTGCATCATTTCCAACTTTTGAAACTTATCACCCGTTCTCAGTTCTCTACCTATCTGTAGCCCATGTAAAAAATTACATTTGCGGGATCCTGATCCGGTATCTCATACCCAGGACGTAAAGGATAATGAGAAACACTCAGCGTATGCTCTTGCAAGATTAGATTGGTTATTAATATATCCAATCAGGATGTCTCCCACTGTTTTAGTCAAATCTTCCTTCAAATCCTAAAAGGAAAGACTAGCCGGGATTAATTACACCATACAAGTCCGCCAATCTTTCAGTCAGGCCAGTGCCGGTACTTTGAGGGAGGTTCCCCGTGCTTTCACACCGACCTAATTAAAATAAACCTCGTTTTCCTAGAGGCATAACCCCGTTGACACTTTTCTAGACACCTACTTGATCGGCTAATTGTAATGTGTAAAACTCTCTCAGGAGTAACTCTTACTTGCAGTGGGTATCGGGATCCAACTGTCTCATAGAAGGTATGCAATCTAATTGCAAATTTCAACACTTGAAATTCCCGATAATATTTTTCCCCTAGCATCTTATGACCTTGATGAAAGCCAACAAACCATAGGCTACTAGTCAAGTCCAACCCGTCATTTCCGGATTGAATTAAACCCACCTGCACGGCCCTTGACGAAAACCAACAAAGTCGCACGACTACCCTAACTCAATCGCATCATATGCTTATGCAGATAAGCATAAATAGCTACCGCACACTACGACTTGACGAAAGCCAACAAACGCAGCACGAATACTATGAAGTACTTATCTGAAATGACGGAGGGCTTCGACAGGTTTTTAAGAAAACCCTTTGCGTAATGAACTTGATATCGTTTTAGAATCAAATGATTTAAATGGAGTGTTTTTTAGGCCTTTGCTAGTTTTTCTAAAGAGGTCACTCCCGGTGAAGGGATCTCGGCTCTTTCCTTATCGAATAAGGTGCAGGATATTTCACAAATACCATTATGCAAAGCAAAAACTAGAAAAGCAATCAAAAGACAAAACCGAGGGTTGTAGCATCTGCCAGTTATTGCTAAAGAGGTCACTCCCGGTGAAGGGATCTCGGCTCTTTCCTTATCGAATAAGGTGCTGGATGTTCTACAAGGAACACCGCTATGCAAAGTAAGAACTAGAGCTACCTGTTTTTGAAAATTCGATTCCACAACATTTTTAGGTTTCTTTTAGTTTCATTAATCTCATTAATGAAGTCCCATTTTATTATGCTTCACAAGCATCACATTTGAAATGAAATCAACAATATATAATATATATCTCATATATATAATATAAACATTCATTTCAGGCAGTAATATTATCTCATCACAAAACATTGCAGCAGAAGAATATATATGAAATATTGGATATACTAGGAGGTCCGTGTTTTCTTGCGAGCCTGAATAAAGCATGGATTCCACGGTCGCGATGAATAGCCAATCCCACACCCCTAGACCCCTACGAGAGCGGCAAGCAACCCTACCAATTCTAGAGTTAGGACACCCAGTCTCGACTCCTCGAGATGGTCTCCCACTGGACCCTAGAACCCGGTTACTTATGCTCCCCGCCTTGGGTCTATCCTAATGCGGAAAAGTAAATAATATACAATGGTGACGTCATCCTCAACCCGGAAGTGCCCCAATAAAAGAATATTACATACAATGAATTTTACATGAATGAAAATAAAAACCCTCATCTCACATAAAACCCCCGGCTATTCAAAATACGACAATCCAATATAACATATCACAGCAACACATAATATCACATGCCATCAACGTAAGTAAATATGCGTATCCTAATTGTCGTTGATATATAGCAACGAAACCGGCGATACACCACATATTACACTTACGGTCGCAGAAAAGAAAATGTAAAACTACAACAGTTGGAATCCGCAACCTCCTTAGACATCTCATGCCTAACCAAATAAATTCCTTAGACATCGTATGCCTCACAATTATAAACCCCGTATTTTAGTCTCAATATCGAAAACTCTTTTCAATATCAAGTCGGGCAATTCAACAAGATTCCCGACATCCTGATCGAATGCTCGTCGGAAACTTTAGTAGACAGCCGCACCCCCCGATGCCGTCAACGAAGTGCACTGAGGCGGAACACCGCTGCCGCGAGCACCCGAACGGATGCTTTTGGCGACGGGGTTCTCCTACAGTCACTTGGTCAGGGCTTGGGGTGTCGCTATCTATTAAGTTTACTCGGCGAGTATCCGCGTACGCTACGTGATTGCGACGGACTTTTGATCACATCAAAATCCCATGGCAACCGATCAAATGAGACTAAAAACTGCTAGATTTATAACATTCAAATTAGTTATCTCATAACTACTTGTAGATTCCGAATATTGTATCACATTCCAGATAAATAGACAATGTTAAACTTTCCGATCGAATAAAGAAACAACCAAGATTTCCCTTTAGTTCTCAACACTTGAAATTAGTTTAAAAGCATCCATCACATGCCACAGTACAAATGGTCCAGCCATAGAAGGGTCAAACCAACGCCTCACATGTGGCAACGCCGTACTGCCACAAACCCTAAGCTTTAGAGGCGGCTCAAACGGTCACATAATCGAGTTAAGGTTTTAGTTCTTCTAGAGGGTCCACCACGTTACTTACACGACTGTGAATGTTCTTTAACTAAGGAAAAAATCCAACACTTGGAAATTTTCCGGCAGGGGAAAAAGTGAGTTATTGAAATCCGTTCGAACTTTTTAACACGTTCTAAATTACCCGGAAAAACTTAAACGAAGTTAAACTTTCCGATCGAATCAATGAGTTCCCAATATATCCCAGAAAGCTCAACACTTGAGTAGAATTAAAAATTCTCAGAAGCATGAAAAAGTACCCTATAATAAACCCCTGAAGTACTAGCCCCCAACTCCCAAAGTTGGCCGCGGAACCGCCGCCAAACGCATGGTCTGGCCACGGTTCCGCGGTCTCTTGAGTGAATTATGGCTTCGTACTTCACAGTAATTCTTAGAATTACCTGCATGATTTTCTGAGTATTTTTAATATGAAAATTTCAACTTTTGAAAAAATTTCCAAAAACTAGGATTTATCGGGGTTTCGGAGTTCGATCGGACTTCAAATTTCGTCTAGACAACGCCTAATGCTCTAGCTTGGCTCTGATACCACTGTAGGGTTACTAGACACTATCACAAGGGTCTATAAGGCATCAACCATGCCGAATTTAAAATTTTCAAGTGCCGAACAACCTAAAGCGAGGATCCTTGCTAGATAATTAGGGTTAACAAAGCATGTAAACAACTTTACATACAAGAGTTAGGGATTACAATCTTTGTAGTCCGTTCCTTCACTTCATAAGCTCCGTGTTATGGTCTCTTCACTGCGATCATCAAGTACCCAGACTCTAGAGAGGCTATATGAAGAGAAAGATGCAAGCTTGCTTCCGATCTTCAACAACTAAGATGATCTACCTTGAAGAAACTCAAACCCAAGCTCTTGTTTCACTAATCAAGTATTAGCAAAGCAAACACCCTAATCTAAGTGGCAAGAATAGATGAGAATGATGAAGTAGGAATTTAGCTCTCTTTTGTTTTCAATTTCTCACTCATTATCATCACATGTCAAAAAGCTAGAAAGCTTTTTCAAGAGGAAGAAGAAGATGAAATCTATTTGTGATGAATAATGAAATCATTGTTTGAGGTTAGAATTGCAACCATGGGTTAAGAATGAAGACTTAACCCTTGTAGAGAATTAACTATAGTAAAGGTTTTGGGTTGGGTTAATAAATATCTACACAAAATATCATAAGTCAAAGTCAAAGCTTTAAGAAGCTTCATGAAAGCTTCATCCAAGCTTAACCCTAATCCAAACCCTAACCTTGTTTAAACTCTACAAAGCATGTTGCATTTGTAACCCTAACATGTTACGATATTATATATCACATATACAATATTTATTGTAACAAAATAAAATAATACAATTAACATATATCACATATATGTCAATGTATTATCCAAGTGAGAAAAAGAATCTTTAAGTGAGCTAATATTAGTTAATGTAATATATATCAAATATATAATTATACAATAAATTATCGAATCAACACTTGATCTGATAATCTGGCTATTTCACAAATAACCGACTAATATAATCTGTATCAGTTCATCGAATCAACACTTGATCCGATGATCCGGCTATATCACATATACCCGGTCGCTATCACATATCGCGAGAATATAATATGGTATCACATACACGTATTGTTCTCGGTCCCGCACATATCACATATGTGCTCCTACTCCATTTTGCCTGAGCTAGGAAACCTCTGTGTAGGACTCTAAAGAATCGTCAACACGCCGGTAGTAGGTGATGATCATATCAAACACCCATAAGCTGCAAGCGGTCAGCTAAACGTAACAGCCACCCAGGTATTGAGCGATCAGAAGATCAATAAGCAAGCATGTACATTCTCCTGCGAATCCAATCAGTAACACTCCCGTACAGTCCGGCCTCTTCGTCTGATATGTCGCATATCTCGCCTAGGGGTGGTAAACGTCAGACCCCAGTAGCTTGATAAGTCGTATCGATATGAGGTCCATAAGAGTTCGAGAAACTACTAATAACACTTACCAGTAAATCTCAGCAACCCTGGCCAGGGATTTCCAGTTATAGCCAATCGAACACAGCGCAACATCAACTCCCTATACCGGGAGAGACGAAACCCCTCCTATCGCTCATTGCCTCCATGTGATTCGGGACTGTACCCAAAAGCCACCGTTTTGCATGCCCTCTTGGACATGGTATGATGGAAATCAAAGCACAATGGGAATCACACTAGAATCTATGACGATCTCGGGTCTACAGACTAACCTGTACCAGTGTTACCAGAGAACTGCCATCTGACGTGAGGTATAATACCATCTGGGAGTTCTCGGTGAGTCCGTCCAGTGTACCCAGTCTCCACTGAGCACCCGTATACTATCTCTGATGTCAAACACCAATGGATATGGGATCATCCATCGCCCATCTACATGGGTCGAGAAGAATACGCTAGTCTACTCTGGTATATCGATGCCCTGTCTCGATACACCTACGACTAGGAACTTTTGAAGGATGTACTTAGAGACTACACTATCCCCACTAGTATGATCTGCATCATAGTCCTGGTAGTCAAGTACTCATCCTAAGGGCTTTATCAACATGTAACATAGAGACAATCAGAGTACATGTTAAGATAAAGAGTAACCAGATAGCATACTATCATGTCGAGCAAGAAAGTCTTCCCTATATATTTCCAAGCATCCACTACAATATACATCGTATGTACAGTAATGGCCTCTAGGATATACATATAACTAACAGTGATAACCACTTTCTCCTGCTCCAGAAGGTCTCTTTGTGTCGTGTGTGTTTGTTTTATTTTTGGTTGCCTGTGGATTGTATACAGAGACTAATTTTTGTTATCGCCCGTAGGGCGTGGATTAGTCCAAATCCGTATTTTCCTAGATTCAGGTTTGGTTTGATTTAAGGATCGTTAATCTCATTTGGGATTAAGATCAACTTAAATGTTTGTTGAGAATACGTTAGTCTAATTTTAGAATAAGATCTACTCAGCAGGATTTTTGGGATCATTCTGTAGGGTTCCTAGGCATACTCAAGAGGTTCCAAAAGGCATCAACCATGCCAAATTCAAAAATTATGTGCCGAGAAACCCTAATGCTAGATCATTAACTAGAGGATAGGCGAAAACAAATGCAAGTAAACAACTTTACTCTAAAGTGAATGGAAATACAACCTTTGTAGATCCGGTCCTCCACTTCCTTAGCTCCGTGACGATGTCCCTTCGCTGCGATCATCGGATCCCGGACTCTAGCGTCGGTTTCATCGGAGAAATGGGCGGGCTAGGTCGTCGACTTCGATGCCAAAAATGATCTACGTCGAGGCAACTCAAGATCAAGCTCCATCTTCACTTGGTCATAGAACTTGTGAAGATAACACACTCTACTACATGGCAAGTGGTAGAGGATGAAGAAATAGGAAGTGGGTTCACTTTGGATTTGGATTTCTCACTTGGAATCATCACTTGGAAATTTTCAAGCAAGCTTTTCTTTTTCTTCATGAAGAAGATGAAGAAGAAGAAAGAAAAAGAATTCTTCCAAAAAGAAAATTCAAGTGATATCTTATCATATAGCAACCATGGGATAGTAAACTCATGTAGAGAATAAACTAGGGTTTAGATAAATGGTTAGGGTTAAGGGATAAAAACAAAATGTTTACATTGTCAAAGATGCATGAAGCATCAAGAAGCTTCTTGCAAAAAACAAAAGCAACCATTTTGTTTTTCTTTTTAGCCAAAAATAAATAAGGTAAATCAAACCCTAACCATTAACCTAATCATAGTTTAAAGCATACACATACCCAAGTTTGCATGTATCATCAAACATGATACAATCAAGTGCACAAAAATATATCATATATACAATGTGCACATTCAAGTGAGAAAATAATCTTAAGTGAACAAATACTAGTTAATGTAAAGTAATATATCAAATATATAATTATACATTAAATTATTAAATCAACACTTGATTTAATGATCTGGTCATACTGCATATAACCGACTAATATCAAGTGTATCAATGTATCGAATCAACACTTCATTCGGTAACCCGGCAATATCTCATATAACCGTCTAATGATACAGATCGCGAGAATAGAATACAGTATCACATACTGGTATTATTCTCGGTCCCGCACATATCTCATATGCGCTCCTATTTCGTTTCGCTTGAGCCAGGAAACCTCTGTGTAGGACTCTAAAGACTCGTCAATACGCCGGCAGCAGGTGATGATCATATCAAACACCCACAAGCCGCAAGCGGTCTTCTAAACGTAACGGCCACCCGGGTATTGAGCGATCAGAAGATCAACGAGCAAGCCCACTCACACTCCTGTGAATCCAACCAGTAACACTTATCGTACAGTCCGGTCTCGTCGCCTGATATGTCGCATATCTCGCCTAGGGGTGGTAAACGTCAGACCCCAATAGCTCGATAAGTCGTGTCGATATGAGGTCTATAACAGTTTGAGAAACTACTGGTAACACTTACCAGTAAATCTCAGCAACCCTGGCCAGGGATTTCCGGTTATAGCCAATCGAACACAGCGCAATAACAACTCCCTATACCGGGAGAGACGAATCCCCTCCTATCGCTCATTGCCTCAATGTGATTCGGGACTGTACCCAAAAACCACCGTTTTGCACGCCCTCTTGGACGTGGTAAGGTGGAAATTAAAGCACAGTGGGAATCACACAAGACTCTATGACGATCTCGGGTCTACAGACTAACCTGTACCAGTGTCACCAGAGAACTGCCATCTGACGTAAGGTATAATACCATCTGGGAGTTCTCGGCGAGTCCGTCCAGTGTACCCAGTCTCCACTGAGCACCCGTATATCATCTCTGATGTCAAACACCAATGGATATGGGATCATCCATCGCCCATCTGTATGGGTCGAGAAGGTATACGCTAGTCTACACTGGTATATCGATGCCCTGTCTCGATACACCCACGACTAGGGACCTAGAAGGATGTACTTATGGACTACCATGTCCCCACTAGTATGATCCGCATCATAGTCCAGGTAGTCAAGTACACATCCTAAGGGCTTTACCAACATGTAACAGAGAGACAGTCAGTGTACACGTTAAGGTAAAGAGCAACCAGATAGCATACTATCATGTCGAGCAAGAAAGTCCTCCCTATATATGTCCAAGCATCCACTACAATATACATCCTATGTATAGTAATGGCCTCTAGGGCATACATATAACTAACACATTCTGACCCAACAAAAGAGCATTGGGGCTCTATTGCATTAGTTTAAGGACGTTACGGTCCATTGATCGCCATTTTTGGTATGAGGGTTTAGTTTAAGGATGTTGTGGTCCACAGCTAGTTTAAAGACATTACGGTCTATTGGGGTATGCTCATGGGTTTGAGGATGCATCCAAGAGCTGTTGGTTGTCAGGACCTTCCACCTCTCTGACATCGTTGAAGAATTACAACGACATGTATCAGATGTGTGGAGAGATGTACCCTTGAACCGAACTCCAGATTGAAGGGACAGACCAAGGTGGAACAAACATCATTTTAGATACCATGTGTCAGGAGATCATTGGTCATCTTTGGAACTAAGATCAATTTGGGGAGACCTGAGTATAAGAGGACTCGGTTGATTGATGGTCAAAAGGTTTTGACCTTGGAAGACTTGGCTAATTTGGGCTAAGGTTGGCCTCTCACAGTATTAAACACTGATATTTCCTTTGGCACTCACATGCTCCCACGTGAGGCTCTAAAGCAGTGTTAAACATGTAATTTGGAGCGCTCACGTATGGCACGTGAGGCACCCGAAAATTGGGCATTGCTTCATTGGGATTATTCCATTTTCTTTTATCAGTGCTAAGCACTATTGAGGGTCACGTGGGAAGACGTGAGGCGCCCCAAAAATGGGAACTGTCTGAATTTATTCCCCTTTTCCTTTTAGAAGTGTTAAGCACTATTAGGGGGTTACGTAGAATCACGTGACTCGATCTCTGTCGTTCCTTTTTGTTCCTCAGAGGTGCTCATGTAGAAACACGTGATCTGTTGTTATAGCGTTATATGCTAATCGTTTCTTTTATGTGCATGGAGATCTTGATCTAAGTTTGGAGAATTTCATGTCCTTTGTTTTATAAGAATTAAATTCTTATGCAGGGCTAAACCCTAGTTTTATCAGAGGAATTAAATTGCTATATCTTTTGGAAGAATTAAATTCTTCAAACTTAGTTCTTTCCTCTAAGTTTTGGGACTGCATAACAGAATCTCCCCGATGAGAATTAAATTCTCAACTTATGGGGAGATCTGCTTTTGTAGACCACAACCAGAGGAAGAACTAAGTTCTTTTTTGGAAGTGTTAAACTCTTGTAAGAGGAGATAAAATGATCTCTAGGTCTTTTTTCTTACCTATGATTTCTTTTCTTCTAAGAGAACTCCTCTTCTTTTTTTTGTTTTTTTAAATCTTATGGGGTCTCTCTCTCTCTCTCTCTGTGTGCAAGAGTTGAAGTCTTGGGACCTTTATATAGTGGAGGCTTAGTTAAAGAAATCTCTCATTGAGAGATTCTTAATTGAATTGGGGATTTTATCCACCATTGGATCTTTGATCTAAGGATTTCTGTTTTACAAAAGATATTTTTCTTGTTTTTAACAAGATTGGGAAAATATTTTCCATACAGAGCTTATTCTGTAGCTTGGTGAGTTTTAATCACCATTGGATCTTTAATCTAACGGCGCTCTGTTTTACAGAGCGTAATCTTTCTTGTTTAGAAAGATTGGGGAAATATTTTCCCATACAGAGTTTATTCTGTAGCTTGGTGATTTTTAATCACCATTGGATCTTTAATCCAACGGCGCTCTGTTTTACAGAGCGTAATCTTTCTTGTTTAGAAAGATTGGGGAAATATTTTCCCATACAGAGCTTATTCTGTAGCTTGGTGATTTTTAATCACCACTGGAACTTTAACCAACGGTGCTCTGTTTTATAGAGCGTAATCTTTCTTGTTTAGAAAGATCTAAGGAAATATTTTCCAAATAGGGTTTTGATCCCTCTTGTTTAGAATTTAATTCTATCGGCTCAGAAGGCATTAGGAACCCTCACGTGTAGCACGTGACCCCCATGATATTAAACTGGTTTGCTTATATGCAGCAGTCCCAGAGAAAGGCATCACGTGTTGGCACGAGAGCTGATATTTAGGAATGTCACGTGTGGCACGTGACCCCCACGAAGTTAAAATCAACAAAGAGCATCACGTACTGACACGTGAGCTTCTTTGGCCTGTTATTTGTTTTAGGAAGGCGCTTACATACTTTGTATATAGATGCTCGCGTGCCTGCTCGTGAGGCTCAATTTCAGCCTTATTTGTTAAGCGCAATGCCTATAATCTTTGCTCCAAGGCGCATCACGTGTGGGCACGTGATACTCCATTTGGGGAATTTTTCCCATTGCTTTTTATTCATTATTTATTTTTTATAAGGGAACAAATGCCCCCGCAGCGTTGTTCTCACGTGGCTTGCACGTGGGTGCAACGCCGTCACCTTTACAGGCGTTGGATTGCTTAGGGGAATGGGGAGGTGAACCGCCCCTGTCACGTCTTATAAATGCAAGGGTTTTGTTTTTGGGAGCCAATGTTCTTTTATCTTCTTCTTTCCTTGTCTTCTTCAAGAATTTAATTCTCTTCTTTAGAGCTTTGTTCTCTGCCCATTGCAATTTCAGAGTTAAACTCTGCCAGAAAAAGAAACCCTTTTTTAGGTAAAGATCTTGAACAACAAAGAAACTCTTTTCTTAAAAAAAATTCCTGGATTTTAAATCCACCATAAGAGCTTTGCTCTCTTCTGAAACCCATCTCTCAGAGAACCAAAGACGTGATCTTTGAGTAGTAAACCTCAATGTCTTGGGAATTCCCCCTCTGATCTTTAAGGATTCATGGCATTTTTATTTTTCATTTCCTCATCATGGGGGTTTCTGGAATTTAATTCCATCGCATAAAAGGAATTTAATTCCTCACCGAAGAGCTTAGCTCTGAAAGATCAAAAGGGCCCTTCAGGAATTTCATTCCCTGGTGTTCTTGAGAACATTTTCATAGGTTTTTTTTTATTTGTACGAATTTAAATTCATTGGGTATTTTAACAGAACTTGTTTTCTCTATGAGGATGTCAAGAATTGCTTAAACTCCCGTGTTTGTTTAATGAGAATCCTTTTTTGATTCTCACAATGATTGTCCTGTCTCATCATTGGTGAGCCGCCATATTGATTTTATGGGATCCATTAGTTTTGCAATCAGTGGTCCCATGAACAAACTTCCTATCGTTTCCCTCTGTTGTTATATGTGTGTGTGTGTGTGTGTTTCATTAACGGCTTTTCTTTCCCTTTTTTCAGGAACAATGGCTTCTCTTCCCTACTTTCCTTTTACTCGCTTGGACGCCGCTTTTCCGCAATCGCCGTCAGATGAGGAGGCCATGGCGATGATCAGGGCCCATGACAGGGACTGTACTAGTTTGCTCCTATGGGGAGTTTGGTATGGGCACATCATCCGAGGCCGCCGCAGCTTTACTTGTAAAATGCCAACAGAGCCTCTCCACCCAATATCGCTGATGGAGCGTCCACAGACCGCTTATGCGGTGGAGGTGGCTAATTGGACTCCTACAGGTCGGCTTGAGCCGTCAACAACTGGGATACCCAACCAGCCCTTGCCGGCCATAGATATTTTGAGGCGCTGCATCTGTCAAGGTGAAGCCCAACCCTGAGGACAAGTTTATAAGGTAGGGCTTACCCCTCGCCACCCAGTCGGCTATCTTCCTTGGGCTCGATATGTTCTCTCCGTCCACCGTACACGGTTGCAGAACGTTGGGTTATATCAAGTGGTTTACGCGTCTCTTTTTCATTACCCGGCTCCTCACGTCTGGTGGGTAAAAGCTTTCCTGAACTAATGGAATCTTCCCACCAACACCTTCTTGCTAGGGGATCGTGAGGTCTCGATTTCACTGGAAGAGTTCCGTGAGATTTTCGGATTGCCGATCAGAAGAGAGCATTATGAAACTTGTTGCCTCCCAATGAGTATGTGTTCATGACCGTGCCTACTACGCTTGACGGCTTGACGACTGAAAACACCGTCCGTCATAAGTACCCCAGTCTAATCAAGACTCTGGGTATTTTCGAGAAGCTGTTCGCGGAGTCAGAAGGACAGGGTGTCACCTTTAAGAGCTTCATCGCATGTTTTCTCCGTGAAGATGTTTTATCAAAAGAGGCTCCAAAATTTGCGAACATTAATGACACTTTTGGGTTTGGGCTGAATAAGCTGCCGGCCAAAGAAGAGGACTTGCCGCAGTTTTACATTCTGGCCTCGTTGGCCGTGCCCTTCGATGCAATTGCGGCCCCTGGCATGGACGAAGAGACCTTCGTTGGCTTCATCAGTCTTTGGCTCAGTTGGTTCACCATGCCGACGCATCGACGCTTCATGAGAGCTTCTGTCTTCTACCCTGCTCATCGTGTAGCCGAAGGGGCACGGTTGGCTGTTGGCATTGCAGTACTGTCGCATCTTTATCAAGGATTGAGTGTTGCGGCCAACACTTCAACCTCAGGTATAGATGTCGTGAATTCCTCCATCCACTACTTTACGTCGTGGATCGAGATGCATGTACTGGGAGCGTTCGCAGCGCATCGGTAGACAGATTTCTATGACTCCTACACCTTCACACGGGTTATGAGGTTGGTAAATACTTCCGCTCCCGATCCGACCCATCTAGGAGCCCTCCACGTACTGCTTAACCCGTACTCCAACGAGGGTAGGATGGTTTTTAGTGACCGAGTCTTCTCTGCTCCCGCGGGGCCTATCCAGCAGCTGTTTGATCTGTCGAAAGGTGGAGCGTCGTCTTTAAAGCCTAAGGAGATCATGCACCTGTACTCGATTAGGCCGGGATACTTGGTGTTTCGTCAGAATAACGCGGCCATTTTTATACGGTACAATCTGCACCGCTTCGCCCAGCAATTGGGCTATAACCAGGGCGTCCCTTTCGAGGCGTTCTTAGTTGAGCCCGCTCTGCCTCTGGAAGTCACGCGTGACGTCTCCCATCACTTTATGCGGCTGAACACTGGCTCCTGTTTCGTGATCCCCGAGGCTGACTATATTCCAAGGTGTGCTGGGTCTTTCACGGGTTGGTATCGTCATCGAGTCGGTCCCGTCATTTTCGAGGAGAGGTGGGTACTCTTTGAATGTCGATCTTCAGCTCCGGTCCAAGCCACTGGTGTTCCATTGCGGCCGCGAATAGTGGTTCGCCCTCCATTGAGGGATAGCGGCACGGTTCTTATCCCGAAAGCCGCAGAAACATAATCGACTCCTCGCACTGCTGGGATGCCAATGCACACTAGAGTTCAAGCAAAGGCCTCCAATGAAGCGCCAGCGGCAGTGTCATCAGCGGTGGTATCGCCAAAAGGGGATACCGGAAGCGAGGTTGGCCAACGCCGCGCTAAAGCGCCGAGGGGAAGGAAGCGATCCTCTTCTAGTGTTAGCTCCAGCTCGAAAAGGAGGAAGAAAACAGTTGCTGGCTTGCTTGACCTCTTGCTAGAATCTAAGCCTATTGTTCAAGACAAACCCATATCCATGCAAGAGATGGATGATAGTCTTATTTACCCTGGCTCGTCCACAGAGGAAGCTACGCAATTGGCTGAAGCTTTAAGGCGCTCGCAGGATGAGACCGAATGTGCTCATCCTGAAAAAGCCCTACCCCTGGTTATCTTCTACGAAGATCCCTCATCACTACGGAGAGTACATATGGGTCCTCTGCGAAGGGAAGACGAAAGAGCCTTCAAGCTGTTCATCTCGGCTGCTTCTGAAGATGAGCTGGCACTGAAAACCGGTGGGCATGAATCCGCATTTGAAGCCAGGGGAGCACATTTCCTCAGGAAGGAACGACGGCTCGAAAAAGCCATACTAGAAGCATCCTGGCATATCGGTATGCGTGTTTTCCGTATTTTTCTTTTAGCAAGTAATTTATATCGCTTTTTATATCTTCTTATCTTTACGAAAACTTTGCAGGGACTTCTGCAACGAAAGAGGATTTGAGCCCAGGTCGTGTCATGACCGTAGATTCTATAGATGTCTCCCATGACGCATCGGTAGGTGTAGAAGAGATCACTACAGCCGCCGTACCTGTTGTGAAACTTCCGGTGGTGACTCTTATTCCTTCGGTGTCAATTCCACCAGCGGAGGTGACCCCATTGGCCGTGGACCTTATGGATGTCTCTAATGACACACCGAAAGGTGTAGAAGAGATTGTCTGTCACGACCCGAAATTGGCACGTGACGGCCCTAATACTACGCAACGCCTAAAAACGTAACGCAGTAAAAGAAAGCCAAAACCCAGAAATTTAAACCAAATAAAGACAAGAAAAGATAATAGCAGTTTTGAAACATTTGAAATCACAACCTAAATTCTTTAAAAAAGTTCAACTTGCTTTCTTAAAAATTTTGGCAGCACCCCCTTTATAAAAACTAACCCCGAAACGGGTACATCAATTAAATATAAATAAAGCATCCCCAAACGGGAGCAAATACACGCGTAAAGGCGGAAAACAATCACCACCACAAATATACGACGCCGTAGCGAAGAAATAAAGACAATAGAGAGAAAACTGTATAAAAGACAACAAATCCACAATTTATACAATATCGTCCTCACCAAGTCTCTAAGTCAACAACATAATAGTAGATGTAGAGTACAAGATACAACGAATATACAATACAAATACAGATAACCACCAAAACCCACCTGGACAAAACAGCACACTGTGAGCCGATGCGGTATCTGTAGCAAAAGATGATAGATGAATAGCAAGCCTCGACTACTCTGGGGAACACTCTGTAACACCTGTGGCACAACGGCGGTGAGTTGCCAACTCGTGAATAGTAAATAACATATGCAGGTAATCCCAAGTATGCACGTAAAGCGTTAATCTAAGATAAGCAATTAACAGCAATAACATGTCATATGAATGCATAATAATGGAAAGTACTCTAGCAGGTACAACCAATATATGAAGCAATAATAATATGACAATAATATGCAATAATCATGCAATAAGGGTGTGAGAATATAAATATGCAACAATCATGAAAGGTACACTAACAGGTACTACTAATACATGAAACAGTGCACAAACAGATAAAGGTGAGGTATGGAGTGAAATATGTCATTTCCACGGAATCCTGACATCGTGGTAGGATCACAATCCATCAAGATACTCAAAATCCCAATTCCTCAATCAACACCCAATTGGCTCTCATAACATATAAGTCTCACATCTCCTCAATGTACAATATCAAGTATATCTCGCATATCCCGACTGTACAACATCAAGTAGATCTCACATATCTATCCAGTATCCAATCTCAATGAATCACTTATATCCCAAATCAAATCTCAAGTAACATTCTAACATCCTAAATATATTTGCATAATAAATATGATGGGGTCAATATACATATATTAGCGTCTCATTCCACTAATAATGGTGTAAGGTTATATATAACAGCGGCTAAATCCCCTATTATATATACAAGGAGTAATTAGAAATATTATGAAACCAATGTGCCAAGAATCGACACAAAAATACTAATCTATCAGATGCTGCCACCAAGACTAGCATCATGATAGGTACGTATCATACGCTATCCCGAAAGCACGAGTGTCTAGCTCTGACCCTCGCCTTTCGACGTATCAATACGTACATGACTCACGTCGGTATCCACATGATAGCCGCTGAGTCAAGTACTGTCACCGGTAGGTACTTGCCCACCTCCAGGCTCAATCGGCAAAGTCCATCGATCATCTTGCCGAGGGGAACCGTACCGGGCCCCACCATGTACCCTCATACGGCAGCCACTCCTCGTACGGAGTATATAATCAGAACCGATAAATCTCATAGTGGATGCGCAAATATCATATCAAGGAAACCGAGCCTTTCATATAATGCATAATTTTATGAACTCCCGCGGTTCCCAAATCCAGAAAATATCATGAAAAATCCATGAATATAATATGTGCGCCATATCTGAAATGCAAGCATATAAAGGAAAAACCGCTAATTAACTGCATCAAGTTAATACAAATATCATGTGGTTCCTATTTATCCACTTCTAAATAACATCAAGTGAAGGTAAACATGTAGCTAAAACCAGATTTATGTGAAATCAATAAGGTATAGCAAGATAATTTGTCCACCTATAAGCAATGATATAGTATACCCCCTGGGTATAAGAACAGTATGTGCAAGGTATACCTGTAGCTATGTCAGGGAGTGTGTATGTACCTATCACTAATGGTACAATACTCTATAGGAATACAGGTATGCTAAAATGCCATATATGATAAGCAGTATGAATCAATGTCACAATGTCCCTAACCAAGCAATATAATATCTATAAGTGATTTGTGTGTGACATGGCAATTATTGATGGTGTGTGTAGCATACAATCAGTGCTCGTGCAACATAAATCGTCAATAATATGTGCAGTGCCCTACTACTACTAGTCCAGACACAACTACATCTAAGTAATAGGGTAAAGGCGCAATTCTAACAATAACATAGAATATGCGACAAGTAATAAAATCTCTAGCCCTGACGCATAACACCATGCGGGCGATTCCCCTGTAGATGTTAAATCTACTCACCGATGGTCTCAAGCTATGAAAATCCGAACATCTGCTTCCCATTATCCGCGGCATTCGAAGTCCCTGCTTGCGAACCTAAAATTTCATAAATACAACACATAAGCTAAATATCCTATGATGACAAAAAGACAACGAAACGCGATGAAAACGCCCGGAAAATTACACTGCGCACTTAGCGCATCTATCGCGCACTATACCTGCCAAAAACCCTAATTGGGGTCGCTAAACTACAAAACACCATGTCTGGACCCCGATCGTCCCGATCGCACAACACAACACAAGAATTACGAGGAATACAATAGATTTAACCTCGCAACGACTAATCGAACGTACGTCGGAAAAACCCCGAAATCTAGTAAGCAACCTATCGCAAAATTTCGCACTAGTTTCAAGGTAATGCATATCTAGCGATTACAAACACCTTAAAATAGCTTAACTAATCTATCTAAACCATTCCTATATTTTTAACACTCGCTAATTATGTTTTAGCAAAAACCTAGTAAGCTAATTGCATAATTAAACAAAGTGTTCATTAGCAAAAATTAACACTTCCTACTAGGTTAATCATCTCCAAAACACAAATTAACACTTCAAATGAACACTAAACACTTAACAAAATTTAACCCTAACATGAATTTCTTAAACCAAATATAAATGAATTAATCATAATTTAAAAACTAAACTAAACACATAATTAGCTAACTAAATTAGCTAGAATAAGATTAAAGAAAATATAAAAGGATTAAGGTAAGAATTATACCTTCCCAAGAACACAAAATGAAACTTAATCCAACATCTTAGCATCAAAAACCAAGCTTTATTGAATATCCATGAAGGATTAGTGAAGGAAAAATGGTTTAATTTTTATATAGGAATTTTTGGATTTATTTTGGAATTTTTCTTGAAGAATTTTGAAGAAATCATGAAGAAATGAGCTTGGGAAATATTTTGGACAGAAATTTGAGATAAGGGTCGGCCATGGGGAGGTTGGGGGTATTTTTGTGAATTTTGGGTGAAGAAATGCTAGGAAAATGAGTAATAAATGCTAATAAATGCACTTTGCCACCTTTCATTCTTTTCTTTTCTATTTTAAATAATTCCTTTTTCACTCCTTAAAATATCTAGATATTTAAAAGGAATCTTCTAAAATAAATCAAGTGACAAAAATAAATTTATTCACAAGAGAAATTTTTTCCGATTTACGTGCACAAAATACCGCTTAAAATAATATTTTATTTGGAAAAAATTCTATCTGAACCAAAACCTCCCAAATACTCCCAAAGTTCGCGCACAAACTTTATTTTATTTAAACTAGGTGCCAGCAAGTTTATACGGACGTTTGATCGAAATCGGGTTAAAACGGGAAAAACCGACAATTTTGCCCTAAAACGGGAAAATTCACAAAACGGTTTCTAAAACGTTACAATCTCCCCCCTTATAAAAATTCGTCCCTGAATTTAAAATTTTCACCAAGCGTACCTTCAAAAAGAAGAGTACAAAACTCCCAATTCACGCTCGCAGCCTCCCGAGTGATCATCTCACTATGCGGCTACGTCCAAGATAACTCTCCACAGATAGCAAGACTCTTGACCGAAGTTTCTCCACCTGCCAGGCCATTAACACCAATGGCTGCCGGTGAGCAAAAAGTTCACGTCAAAGCAAATGGTCTAATGCTGAATCATGTGGAAAAAAAGTCATGAAGGTAATTGCAAAGTATCAACACAAAGAATGCGGGGTGAAAACTTAATAATCTGGGCGGAAGTGCCAAATTAAAGGCAACGAACTAACTCGCTTAAAGGATCTCAAAAGGACCTACAATCCTGGGATAAGATTCCCAAAACTCCACAGGTCATTTATCGGAAAATCCATAGGAATACATGATCTCCCACTGCGAACTCAGGCCTACGACCACCCTGGTCGGCATAAGATCTCTGTCCGCACAGGACTGTCATCATCCTGACCTGAACAACTGGATCATCTCCGAAGTCTCTAGACTAGCTGGGGTCCAAAAATTCAACAACGCAGAGTCAGAAAAAACAGATTGGTGATCGACATGTCCTAACCCCTAAACCTAAAGGTTGCCAATCGGAGTGTCTCCTGATAAAAACTATCGAAGGAGAATCCTAACAGTGGCGAGTGACGATCCCCAACTGCCGACAACAACAACACGAACGCACAAACATATCCTCCAGAGTCGGTATAGCCCGCTCTCACAAACCCATCATCCTGCGGATGGAAAGATGGAGTTAAAGCTTAACCAGTACCCAAGGTTTCCTGAAGCTTCTGCCCAAGACGGCAAGCGAACAGGGTGCCTTCATTGGAAACGACACTCGAAGGAACTCCGTGCAACGCACAACTTAACACAGAACAACTGAGCAAACCGATTAAAACTGGACAACAAGCATCCGAATGGAGTCACACCCTGACTAAACCAGGGTAGACCCATAACGAAATTTTTGGAAATCTGCCCCCATTCCCACTTCGGAACGGTTAAAGGTTGCAACTCTCCAGCCGGTCTCAGATGCTCAACCCAAAACACACAACAAGACAAACACTTTGAAACGAAACCTGAAATTTCTCTTTACATTCCTGCCCACCCGTAACTATCTCATAAGTCACATCAATGTTGGTGGAACTTGAATGAATACAAAGAATTGACAGATGTGCCAGCTCTAGGATTTCACGTCTCTACCCGATAATATCAGGTACACAAACGCGTCCCTAACTTAGCACACTATTGTCACAAATCAAGGACTCCGAATCATTACCCAGCCGAGTATGCTCAAGTATCTCTAATGAGCGAGCGTCGGTAGGCAGTGTCTCGCGAAAGAGATTGAAGACAAGTGGTCGGGCGCGGACATGAGTAAGTTGTTCCCTCCGTAGAGACGAACTTAAGCTGTACTCAACGATCACACAAGAACTGTAAATCTGCGGAGGACTATCACAACAATCAAATCCACTGTAGGAAGATGCACATTAAGCTCTGGTGGTCCGTGAAAAATCTGACACGACTCTCAAACCAGTAGTGTCTCCAAATCTCCAACGCAAAACCACCATGACCATCTCCAGATCATGAGTGGAATATCCTGCTAGTACTTCCTCCAACTGTCGGGAAGCAAAAGCGATAACTCTATAGTGCTACCTCAGCAAACAATCGAGCCCACTCAAGAAACATTACAGTTAAACCACAAAGTCGCCCGAACCAAAAGCAAAGAAAGAACTGATGCAATTGTTAACCGAATCTTCGACTGCCGAAACTCCGCACACATGCCTCAGTCCAAAGAAAGAAACCTCCACTCTGGTCAATTCAGTCGATGGTGCACTACTACACTAACGATCCTGCACGAAACGGCGGTAGAAACCTGCTAAGCCCAAAATCTGCGAACCTCCTTCCTGCACACAAGTCTAGGCCTAAGCTGTATGGCCACGATCTCCCTCGGAACCATACAAAACCGTCTCCCGTAACTACAAGACCTAGGAGTCAACACAAACAAGCCTGAAGGAACACTCCGAGAATCTAACAAACAGCTGGCACTCTCCCAGCATCTGCATAACAAATCCTCAAGTGCTACTCCTGTCTCTCAAGACACATTAAAATAGACCAGAATGTCGTGAATAACACAACAATAACTGGTCGAGGAACGGCCTGAAGAAATCCGGTTCATCACATCTACTAATGCTGCTAGGGCATTGGTGAGTCCAAGGACACACCAAAACACATAAAGCCCGTAGCACGCACAAGGCAGCCTTCGGAATGTCCTCACTCCGAACCCGCAATAATGATGATCTGATCCCAAACAACTTAGAAAATGTCTCGCAATGTGGAGCTGATCAAAGAAATCGTCAAGGCGAGGTAAAGGATACTATCCGCACCTTAAGCCGGTTCAATTGACAATCTATCAATCCAGAGCCGCAATCTGTCGTCTTTCTCCTTGACGAACAGAAATAGGAGCTTCCAAAAGCAAAATGCTCAGACGCACAAAACTCCCCAACAAACAACTCTGCAGCTGACCCTTAAGCTCTCTAAGCTTCGCCAGCTCCTATGGAACATCGTCGGAAAACTCTTGCACGAAAGAAAATCGGTCCATCCTTTGTGGCTACGGTATCACGAATGAACGCCAAGAATCCACGACATCTCCTCAAAAGCCGAATAGCGAAAAAGGCTGAATTCAAGCTGTGAGAGGCGGCACAACTATCTACCTGCACAACAAGAATTGACTCGCCGGGAAAAACAAAACCTAGCTGTTTTCTCACGGTAATCCACAGACGCCTAGCACGTAACTAACCAGTCTGTGCCTAGGAGAACGTCAAATCCAACATCTCTAGAAGGATCAAAGTGACGGACAATTCTCCTAACCAATTGGCATACGACTGAATTACGTGTCGCGCAACAAAAGAATCGCTGACAGAAATTAACACAACAAACGACTGATCTGGCTAACACGATCCCCGTCCCAACCATGGCACAAAGTGTGAAAACAAACCAATACATCAAAAGAACATACGAATTAAGGATACCTGAAAACTCTGCATTGGACGCCCACGCATCCCGATGAGTAGAAGCAAACTCCTGTGTCTGCCTTCTACCCGCAACTGACTGAAATCTTCCTCTGCTAGACTGTCCCCTCTGAGCAAACCTTCCACGTCCACGACCTCTCTGAATACGATCCTGACTCAGTGCTAAAGAACAATCCCTGACGAAGTGCTGAAGGCTTCCGCATCGAAAACATCCATACGATGGCTGCTGACCCACCTGGGGATAAGAGCTGAACGATTGTCCTCGTCCAAAGCCTCTGCTAGTCCCACGGCGGCCACGAAATCTGTCTCGACCACTAAGCCTCTGTCTGTGGGCTGGTACACTGGTACGAGTCCTCCACTATCCTGGAACTCTCAGAGTCTCTGGAATATGTGCCTCGTCAACTTGGGTTGCATCCACTGGTGCTAAGTAGGTGACGGACTGCTGCATGCTGATCCTAAGGAACAACTGTGTAACAGGGTGACAACCTCCTGTCGCTGCGCTCGAACGGCATCAACTAATGATCTCATCGTCTGGCGCAAGTCCTGCATCTCTGCCACAAGCCTAGCGAGCTGCTCTGTCGAAGGCTGATCCGTCTGCACCTGTGCAACTAGCGTGCCATCCTGGTCAGTGCTCGTCTCACCCGAGCTAACTCTGACCTCGGCCCTCGCTGCATCACTCTGAGTCCCCATAGTCATCGGCGGCAAGGCTATAAATAGAGATGAGATTCGATAAGGACACGGAAATCGAATCACAAGGATATGGATCATCAAGGAAGGAATTTCAAGCAATTTGTACTTAGGTCACTTTAGGCGAAGTACCGCATCGTGAGCATGCTGTAGACATACACACACTACGTTACTCTGCTTAATCTACCTACTCCATCATACCCAGGTCATCCTACTCTCCGAAAGGTAAAACCTAGCGCTCTGATACCAACTTTGTCACGACCCGAAATTGGCACGTGACGGCCCTAATACTACGCAACGCCTAAAGACGTAACGCAGTAAAAGAAAGCCAAAATCCAGAAATCTAAACCAAATAAAGACAAGAAAAGATAATAGCAGTTTTGAAACATTTGAAATCACAACCCAAATTCTTTAAAAAAGTTCAACTTGCTTTCTTAAAAATTTTGGCAGCACCCCCTTTATAAAAACTAACCCCGAAACGGGTACATCAATTAAAGTTAAATAAAGGATCCCTAAACGGGAGCAAATACACGCGTAAAGGCGGAAAACAATCACCACCACAAATATACGACGCCGTAGCGAAGAAATAAAGACAATAGAGAGAAAACTGTATAAAAGACAACAAATCCACAATTTATACAATATCGTCCTCACCAAGTCTCTAAGTCAACAACATAATAGTAGATGGAGAGTACAAGATACAACGAATATACAATATAAATACAGATAACCACCAAAACCCACCTGGACAAAACAGCACACTGTGAGCCGATGCGGTATCTGTAGCAAAAGATGATAGATGAATAGCCAACCTCGACTACTCTGGGGAACACTCTGTAACACCTGTGGCACAACGGCGGTGAGTTTCCAACTCGTGAATAGTAAATAACATATGCAGGTAATCGCAAGTATGCACGTAAAGCGTTAATCTAAGATAAGCAATTAACAGCAATAACATGTCATATGAATGCAGAATAATGGAAAGTACTCTAGCAGGTACAACCAATATATGAAGCAATAATAATATGACAATAATATGCAATAATCATGCAATAAGGGTGTGAGAATATAAATATGCAACAATCATGAAAGGTACACTAACAGGTACTACTAATACATGAAACAGTGCACAAACAGATAAAGGTGAGGTATGGAGTGAAATATGTCATTTCCACGGAATCCTGACATCGTGGTAGGATCACAATCCATCAAGATACTCAAAATCCCAATTCCTCAATCAACCCCCAATTGGCTCTCATAACATATAAGTCTCACATCTCCTCAATGTACAATATCAAGTATATCTCGCATATCCCGACTGTACAACATCAAGTAGATCTCACATATCTATCCAGTATCCAATCTCAATGAATCACTTATATCCCAAATCAAATCTCAAGTAACATTCTAACATCCTAAATATATTTACATAATAAATATGATGGGGTCAATATACATATATTAGCGTCCCATTCCACTAATAATGGTGTAAGGTTATATATAACAGCGGCTAAATCCCCTATTATATATACAAGGAGTAATTAGAAATATCATGAAACCAATGTGCCAAGAATCGACACAAAAATACTAATCTATCAGATGCTGCCACCAAGACTAGCATCATGATAGGTACGTATCATACGCTATCCCGAAAACATGAGTGCCTAGCTCTGACCCTCGCCTTTTGACGTATCAATACGTACATGACTCACGTCGGTATCCACATGATAGCCGCTGAGTCAAGTACTGTCACCAGTAGGTACTTGCCCACCTCCAGGCTCAATCGGCAAAGCCCATCGATCATCTTGCCGAGGGGAACCGTACCGGGCCCCACCATGTACCCTCATACGGCAGCCACTCCTCGTACGGGGTATATAATCAGAACCGATAAATCTCATGGTGGATGCGCAAATATCATATCAAGGAAACCGGGCCTTTCATATAATGCATATTTTTATGAACTCCCGCGGTTCCCAAATCCAGAAAATATCATGAAAAATCCATGAATATAATATGTGCGCCATATCTGAAATGCAAGCACATAAAGGAAAAACCGCTAATTAACTGCATCAAGTTAATACAAATATCATGCGGTTCCTATTTATCCACTTCTAAATAATATCAAGTGAAGGTAAACATGTAGCTAAAACCAGATTTATGTGAAATCAATTAGGTATAGCAAGAAAATTTGTCTACCTATAACCAATGATATAGTATACCCCCTGGGTATAAGAACAGTATGTGCAAGGTATACCTGTAGCTATGTCAGGGAGTGTGTATGTACGTATCACTAATGGTACAATACTCTATAGGAATACAGGTATGCTAAAATGCCATATATGATAAGCAGTATGAATCAATGTCACAATGTCCCTAACCAAGCAATATAACATCTATAAGTGGTTTGTGTGTGACATGGCAATTATTGACGGTGTGTGTAGCATACAATCAGTGCTCGTGCAACATGAATCGTCAATAATATGTGCAGTGCCCTACTACTACTAGTCCAGGCACAACTACATCTAAGTAATAGGGTAAAGACGCAATTCTAACAATAACGTAGAATATGCGACAAGTAATAAAATCTCTAGCCCTGACGCATAACGCCATGCGCGCGATTCCCCTGTAGATGTTAAATCTACTCACCGATGGTCTCGAGCAATGAAAATCCGAACTCCTGCATCCCCTTATCCGCGGCACTCGAAGTCCCTGCTTGCGAACCTAAAATTCCATAAATACAGCACATAAGCTAAATATCCTATGATGACAAAAAGATAACGAAATGCGATGAAAACGCCCAGAAAATTACACTGCGCGTTTAGCGCATCTATCGCGCACGATACCTGCCAAAAACCCTAATTGGGGTCTCTAAACTACAAAACACCATGTCTGGACCCCGATCGTCCCGATCGCGCAACACAACACAAGAATTACGAGGAATACAATAGATTTAACCTCGCAACGACTAATCGAACGTACGTCGGAAAAACCCCGAAATCTAGTAAGCAACCTATCGCAAAATTTCGCACTAGTTTCAAGCTAATGCATATCTAGCGATTACAAACACCTTAAAATAGCTTAACTAATCTATCTAAACTATTCCTATATTTTTAACACTCGCTAATTATGTTTTAGCAAAAACCTAGTAAGCTAATTGCATAATTAAACAAAGTGTTCATTAGCAAAAATTAACATTTCCTACTAGGTTAATCATCTCCAAAACACAAATTAACACTTCAAATGAACACTAAACACTTAACAAAATTTAACCCTAATATGAATTTCTTAAACCAAATATAAATGAATTAATCAAAATTTAAAAACTAAACTAAACACATAATTAGCTAACTAAATTAGCTAGAATAAGATTAAAGAAAATATAAAAGGATTAAGGTAAGAATTATACCTCCGCAAGAACACAAAATGAAACTTAATCCAACATCTTAGCATCAAAAACCAAGCTTTATTGAAGATCCATGAAGGATTAGTGAAGGAAAAATGGTTTAATTTTTATATAGGAATTTTTGGATTTATTTTGGAATTTTTCTTGAAGAATTGTAACACCCGAGCCCAATGCTGCTATTTTTCTGTTATTGGTTGAGCATTAGATATTACTCATTTCATTTATCTTGCTTATTTGGGTCTTACTGTAAAATTTTATCTGGCTAAGTCATTCTGCATATAACAAATTTTAGCATCTAAAATAAAATATTCATCTTGGCCTACTTGACACCCTTAGCCTCGTGGTAGCGTCCGTGCATTGTGTTCTCGTCCCGTTCAGTGAAACGGGCGAGTTTGGATGGCTACGTGCACGTGCGTGTGTCCGTTTTGGGAGTATGCTTTTTAATCATAAAACATTTCATTTTAAAATTTGGAACCCGCCTAAAATCCTATTATTTGAATTTCGAATTTTTGGACCCAACCCGGGCGCAATTTGAAAATGTTTCATTTGGCGCCAAAATCCTAAATTTTAATATTATTAAAACCTTCGCATATATTTTTCTAACTAATCTGATATCTTACTGTTCATTACCTATCTTTTAAATCTTTAAGTTAACCATGTAATATTTTTACAATCTTTTATATCCTTCTTAATTTATTCTCTCAGCCAATCGCAACCTCCCCTTTAACCCCGTGGGCCCCACTTTCTCTCTCTCTCTCCAATTTTTCCTCTCTCTCCCTCTCTCCACTTTTTCCTCTCTCTCCCTCTCCCTTATATATTCTCTCGTACTTCTCTTTATCATTTTTCTCTTCTTGCTTCATGTCTCGTTTCTCATTTCTTTTAACTGTTCTTTTGTTGCCGGAATTCCGTCGTGCCGGTGACGTTTCTCGACGTTCCAGCGAGATACCCCGACCCGTGTGGTTCCTTTGTTCGTCGTTTGGGTTCATTCCATGAACCGTGCGCCGTCGCGAGTTTTCCCCGCCGACGGTTAACGTTCCGTTTTCCCGATTCGCGACCCATCGAGGCAAGTTAATCTTGCTACATGCTATATACTTTTATAATCTTCATTTTATAATGTTATACATTTGAAAATCTTATAGTTTACATATGAAGTGTCGTTGAAAAATCGGATATGACAAATCTGAAATTTACTGTACACCTTATCTTATAAAATTCATTATAAATCATAGAAAAATCATTAGTATACGTTCTTTAGTTCGTTACGAAGCTAATTCAGAATACTATAACTTTATGAAGTATTTACTGGCAAAATAAATTTTTTAAATAACGTAAAATGCAAATGAAAATGCCTTTAAACTGCTGTCCAGGGAAATTCCAGCAGCAAACTTTCAACTTCGAATATTCATAACTTTTTGTAGGGATAACCTGAGATGCTTATACTTATAAAACTGAAAACCTTATTGAATTATCTTTGTTTTGGTATAAGATACGTCTCTTTTGGAGAACATTTGTTATTTTTAAGCTATTTTACAAATTAGGGTGACGCTGAATTTCTGAACGGAACCTTCTTGTGCATGGTTAATCAATACATCTTTTATAGTTACTAATCGCTTTGAATATGCTATCCAAATTAATATTATTATATCAATATTTATATCACATATTGTTTAGTTGTACATCCCACATTACCATTTTACATTTTTATAACTTTTCGGATACCCGTTTGCATCTATCGCATTTAAGATACATATAATTGCAAGCATAGATCACACTATTACATAATAATGTGATATTAACACTCCATGTTTAATAAATTGCATCCTAATTAATATTGGAACTATAAATGTAACCCTAGTCGATAACTGTGCATCCATATCCTTGAAATTATGTTTATTTACATATCATATTACATGTTCCAGTTTATTGTTCTGATAGTACTCATGCTTGTTTATTTATACATATGCTTATGTTAGTTTGATTATGAGCACCCACATGACATCTTGTGCTTCCTGACATGACCTGTTACACTTCCTACTTGACATGACATGGTACCGTACACTCTTGACATGACATGACACCCTATACATATCGACTCAACCTGTTAAAAACGTGACCTGACCTGTTACCTGATTTCATGCCTAATGCCGACAAACCTGACCATCCCTGCTGTCTATCCAGACAGACCTACTTTTACCTGATGTTCTGTTGGCATTAGTCCTTGACTACTGAATACCTGACCTGACATACATAGCTTGGGGGTATGGGGAAATCAAAGGTGAAACCGACTTGTAACTCAACAGTTCGATACTTGTTCTGATCAGTCTTACGGGCTTGGCCAGCTCCGGAGTGTTGATGCTGACATCACTCATCTATCCTACTACCTTTTACTGCTTAGCGGCACGTCTCGGATTCAGCCCCGAGGATCATGACCGTGGTCCCGGGCATGCACGGGATACTATTGAGTTACATCGACGATTCATCAATTGATTTCAAAGACTATAGAGTAGAAAACCTGATAGGACAGTTTAGTCACCATTGCACATTACCCTGCTTGTTACTTCTTATTACTGCTTTATTCATGTTCATGTTTGCATTGTTTATTACCATGTTTTACTGTATACTTGATATCATGACGCGCTGACGTCTGGGTTTTGCATGGCCCAGATTCCGGACCCTTGTCGTCGACCGAGCAGGAGTACTTCAGCCAGCAGGCTGAACAGTGAGTCCTTAGGATTTAGTTTATTTATTGCTTTTCATTTCCAGATATGAGCCCGCATTATGGGACGTGTTGTTTATTCATTGTATTGGATCATTAGCTTCCGCACTTATTGTTTATTGATTCTTGTTATTATGGATTTGGACATGTATTAGTTTAGTTTATTATCTTGTTCTTGATATCCTTACAACCGTAATGTGACTGTGGATGGATACTTCCTACCCACAGGTAGCATGGTTGGCTATGTCACGTGCCCAAATCTTGCGTACTCTGGGAAGCGGGGCGTGACATGGTTTTATGGTATCAGAGACATAGGTTAGTCGGGTTGATTCTTTTGTAGTTGGGTATTGTACCCAATACACGAATCAGAATACCCGTGTTTAGGAAACATGTCCAGCCACATTGACCGTTTTACCATTCTTGAATCACATTCTTCCTGATTATATCTTTTACGACGTGCAAACTTACTTTGCATGTCGACTCGGAAACCTGATTTCTTGTTATCCCTAGGACTTGGGCGACTTGGGTGGAGTTAAGTAATTGCGGCTATGATACCGCGGCATAGCTACAATGCGGTACTCTATTTAAGTATCTTGGAGTTCTAGCCTTGATCCACATTCAGAATCTATCATCATGCTAATGTTGGGTGTTTTGAGTTCAGGATTATGACAGGTAAGAAGTTGAAGACTTACCAGAGGCGTGTGAACGAAGCCGCCATACTTGGAGTGATAAGAGGAATGCTGGAAATCAAAGAGACAGACTGAGCTAATCCAGCAATAGCAGATTCGTTTCAGGAAGGTTTGCAGATCGTTCAGCAGTCTGTAAACAACGATGGAACTAGACCAGTCGAACGAGTAGGGACTGTAGCAGATTTCAGACTTTTGGGTCCGTCTACTTTCACTGGTCTGGAGGAGCCGTTGCCAGCCGAGCAGTGGCTAGTGACACGGAGAATTTGCTGATTGCGGCACAGATTCCAGAGGACAAAGGAGTTGATGTAGTGCGCATTCAACTAGTGGATTACGCCCGAGAGTGGTGGCTTGTGGAGGAGAACCGCTTGCCCCAGGATAAGCAGTGGGCGGATTTCTCTAAGAGTTTACTGGAGAAGTCCTTCCGCGGACTGCGCGGAGGAAATGGAAGAGAAGTTCATCGGACCAAGGCAGAATGGAGCAACCGTGGACGTGCATGCAGCAGAATGGACGAGACTCAGTAGTCTTGCTGGACCTTTCGTGGCCAACAATGTAGACAGCGGTTGCGGTAAGGAAGCAGTTCTGTCGGGCCAGTCGAGTTTAGGGCTAGGCCGACAAACAGTGTTCTTGCAGCTATGGAAGTTGATAGTAATGAAGAGCCGGCAGTTGTTCGCGATTTTATGGACGTATTTGAAGATATATCGGGCTTATCGCCGAAGCGAGATGTGGAGTTCGCGATTGACCTTATTCCTGGTGCAGCGCCAGTATCAAAATCTTATTATCCGATGGCACCGGTGGAATTGGAAGAAGTTAAGAAACAGGTGGGTGAATTACTCGAGAAGGGATGGATTCGAAGCAGCAATTCGCCGTGGGGAGCTCCAGTTCTTTTAGTAAAGAAGAAGGATGGCACGAGAAGGATGTGCATCGATTATCGAGAATTGAACCGGGTGACTATTAAGAACAAGTACCCGATCCCTCGCATTGGAGAACTTTTTGAGCAGCTTAGTGGCGCGAGGGTATTCTCGAAACTGGACTTGCGATCAGGATATCATCAGGTCCGAGTGAAGGCAGAAGACATTTGCAAGACGGCGTTTCGGACTCGGTATGGGCATTTCGAGTATTTAGTGATGCCCTTCGGAGTGACTAATGCGCCGGCAATATTTATGGACTTGATGAACAGGATCTTTTCACCGTTCTTGGACCAGTTTATTGTGGTAGTCATTGAAGATATTCTGGTGTACTCGAATAGTCCGGAGGAGCATGCTGAGCACTTAAGGATCGCACTGCAGACGCTGAGACAAGAGAAGTTATTCGCGAAGATGAGTAAGTGCGAATTCTAGCTGGAAGAAGTGAAGTTTCTGGGGCATGTCGCGTCGGGCAATGGAATCGCCGTTGATCCTGAGAGGATTGCAGCAGTTCGAGATTGGCCTACCCCAAGAAATGTGGCTGAGATAAGAAGTTTCCTTGGTTTGGCCGGATACTACAGGAGATTTGTGGAGAACTTCGCTCGTTTGGCAGAGCCGTTAACTAAGCTCATGCGTAAGGAGGTACCGTTTGTTTGGACGGATGGATGTGCGTTGGCCTTCGAGACGTTGAAGCAGAAGTTGATAACCGCCCCTATCCTAACCGTACCGGATGATTCAGGAGGACTGGTGATTCACAGCGACGCATCCGGAAAAGGATTGGGATGTGTTCTGATGCAGAATGGGAAGGTTGTCGCTTACGCATCAAGACAGCTGAAGACTCATGAGAAGAACTATCCGACTCGTGACTTAGAGTTTGCAGCCGTGATCTTCGCCCTGAAGATTTGGAGACACTACCTTTTGGGCGAGAGAGTTGAAGTCTTTACAGATCACAAGAGTTTAAAGTATGTGTTCACTCAGAAGGAGTTGAACATGAGGCAACGCAGATGGTTGGAGCTGATGGCTGACTATGACCTTGATCTTAAGTACCATCCGGGAAAAGTCAACGTCGTGCCGGATGCGCTGAGTCGGTTACCAACAATTCAGTTATTGACCGCACAAAGGGAGATCATTGCGGATTTTCAGAGATTTGACTTGGAGGTCGTGCTACCACATGCTAAGGGACAGTTGATGCAACTGCAAGTACAGTCGTCTTTAGTTGAGAAGATTAAAGCAGCACAATCGCAGGATCCTAGACTGCAAAAGTTTCGGGAGCAGGTTGAAGCCGGATTGCGAACCGATTTACTGATCCATGAAGACGGTTCGTTGAGATATGGTAGCCGTGTGTGTGTGCCAAAAGGAGATGTGCGTGAAGAGCTTATGAAGGAGACACACAGTTCAGCTTACTCTGTACATCCAGGAGGGACGAAGATGTACCGAGATATTCGACAGCATTTCTGGTGGGAAGGTATGAAACGGGAAATTGCTCGCTTCGTGGCTAAGTGCTTGGTGTGTCAGCAAGTCAAGGCTGAACACCAAAGGGTTGCTGGTTTATTGCAACCACTTCCGATTCCTCAATGGAAGTGGGAACATATAACCATGGATTTCGTGACGGCTTTACCGCGGAGTCCAAAGGGCAACAATGCAGTATGGGTGATTGTCGATCGGTTGACCAAGGCAGCTCACTTTATTCCTTTTCGGGTTGGTCAATCAATAGAGACTTTGGCAGAGCGGTACATGCAGGAGATCATAAGATTGCATGGAGTACCGGTGAGCATCGTGTCCGATCGGTACACTCGGTTCTTATCACACTTCTGAAGGAGTTTACAGGAAAGTTTGGGGACTCGATTGAAGTTTAGCACAGCTTATCATCCTCAAACTGATGGACAATCGGAGAGAACGATCCAGACTCTTGAAGATATGTGGAGAGCATGCATGTTAGACTTCAAGGGTTCTTGGGAGGATCATCTACACCTGGTGGAGTTTTCGTACAACAATAGCTTCCAAGCAACTATTCAGATGGCTCCGTTTGAAGCACTGTATGGTCGTAAGTGCCGTTCACCTGTTTGTTGGGATGATGTTGGTGAACGAAGGTTACTAGGACCAGATTTGGTGGTACAGACAGTCGAGAAGGTGAATACAATCAGAAAACATATGAAGGCAGCTCAAGACAGACAGAAGAGTTGGGCCGACACGTCAAGAAGACCTCTAGAGTTCGCCGTGGGTGATTTGGTATTCCTGAAGATATCACCGACTAGAGGGGTGATTCGCTTTGGAAGTCGGGGAAAGCTTAGTCCTCGATTCGTTGGACCCTTCGAGATATTGGAGCGTGTTGGAGAGGTATCGTACCGGTTGGCGTTACCACAGCCTTTAGCAGGAGTCCACGACGTGTTTCATGTGTCTCAACTACGGAGGTATGTTCGTGATGAGACTCATGTCTTGGATCATTCGGAGTTGACTGTGCGAGAGGATCTGACTTTCGAGGAGCGACCAGTTGAAATCAAGGATCGAAGAGAGAAGGTTCTTAAGAACAAGGTTATCCCTCTTGTGCTAGTTTCTTGGGGTAATCGATCGCATGGAGAATCCACTTGGGAGCGAGAAGACGAGATCCGACAGAAGTTTCCTCACCTTTCCTGTAGTTTTCTATCTTGTATTCTTGGAATTTCGAGGACGAAATTCTTTTGTAGTTGGGTATAATGTAACACCCGAGCCCAATGCTGCTATTTTTCTGTTATTGGTTGAGCATTAGATATTACTCATTTCATTTATCTTGCTTATTTGGGTCTTACTGTAAAATTTTATCTGGCTAAGTCATTCTGCATATAACAAATTTTAGCATCTAAAATAAAATATTCATCTTGGCCTACTTGACACCCTTAGCCTCGTGGTAGCGTCCGTGCATTGTGTTCTCTTCCCGTTCAGTGAAACGGGCGAGTTTGGATGGCTACGTGCACGTGCGTGTGTCCGTTTTGGGAGTATGCTTTTTAATCATAAAACATTTCATTTTAAAATTTGGAACCCGCCTAAAATCCTATTATTTGAATTTCGAATTTTTGGACCCAACCCGGGCGCAATTTGGAAATGTTTCATTTGGCGCCAAAATCCTAAATTTTAATATTATTAAAACCTTCGCATATATTTTTCTAACTAATCTGATATCTTACTGTTCATTACCTATCTTTTAAATCTTTAAGTTAACCATGTAATATTTTTACAATCTTTTATATCCTTCTTAATTTATTCTCTCAGCCAATCGCAACCTCCCCTTTAACCCCGTGGGCCCCACTTTCTCTCTCTCTCTCTCCACTTTTTCCTCTCTCTCCCTCTCCCTTATATATTCTCTCGTACTTCTCTTTATCATTTTTCTCTTCTTGCTTCATGTCTCGTTTCTCATTTCTTTTAACTGTTCTTTTGTTGCCGGAATTCCGTCGTGCCGGTGACGTTTCTCGACGTTCCAGCGAGATACCCCGACCCGTGTGGTTCCTTTGTTCGTCGTTTGGGTTCATTCCATGAACCGTGCGCCGTCGCGAGTTTTCCCCGCCGACGGTTAACGTTCCGTTTTCCCGATTCGCGACCCATCGAGGCAAGTTAATCTTGCTACATGCTATATACTTTTATAATCTTCATTTTATAATGTTATACATTTGAAAATCTTATAGTTTACATATGAAGTGTCGTTGAAAAATCGGATATGACAAATCTGAAATTTACTGTACACCTTATCTTATAAAATTCATTATAAATCATAGAAAAATCATTAGTATACGTTCTTTAGTTCGTTACGAAGCTAATTCAGAATACTATAACTTTATGAAGTATTTACTGGCAAAATAAATTGTTTAAATAACGTAAAATGCAAATGAAAATACCTTTAAACTGCTGTCCAGGGAAATTCCAGCAGCAAACTTTCAACTTCGAATATTCATAACTTTTTGTAGGGATAACCTGAGATGCTTATACTTATAAAACTGAAAACCTTATTGAATTATCTTTGTTTTGGTATAAGATACGTCTCTTTTGGAGAACATTTGTTATTTTTAAGTTATTTTACAAATTAGGGTGACGCTGAATTTCTGAACGGAACCTTCTTGTGCATGGTTAATCAATACATCTTTTATAGTTACTAATCGCTTTGAATATGCTATCCAAATTAATATTATTATATCAATATTTATATCACATATTGTTTAGTTGTACATCCCACATTACCATTTTACATTTTTATAACTTTTCGGATACCCGTTTGCATCTATCGCATTTAAGATACATATAATTGCAAGCATAGATCACACTATTACATAATAATGTGATATTAACACTCCATGTTTAATAAATTGCATCCTAATTAATATTGGAACTATAAATGTAACCCTAGTCGATAACTGTGCATCCATATCCTTGAAATTATGTTTATTTACATATCATATTACATGTTCCAGTTTATTGTTCTGATAGTACTCATGCTTGTTTATTTATACATATGCTTATGTTAGTTTGATTATGAGCACCCACATGACATCTTGTGCTTCCTGACATGACCTGTTACACTTCCTACTTGACATGACATGGTACCGTACACTCTTGACATGACATGACACCCTATACATATCGACTCAACCTGTTAAAAACGTGACCTGACCTGTTACCTGATTTCATGCCTAATGCCGACAAACCTGACCATCCCTGCTGTCTATCCAGACAGACCTACTTTTACCTGATGTTCTGTTGGCATTAGTCCTTGACTACTGAATACCTGACCTGACATACATAGCTTGGGGGTATGGGGAAATCAAAGGTGAAACCGACTTGTAACTCAACAGTTCGATACTTGTTCTGATCAGTCTTACGGGCTTGGCCAGCTCCGGAGTGTTGATGCTGACATCACTCATCTATCCTACTACCTTTTACTGCTTAGCGGCACGTCTCGGATTCAGCCCCGAGGATCATGACCGTGGTCCCGGGCATGCACGGGATACTATTGAGTTACATCGACGATTCATCAATTGATTTCAAAGACTATAGAGTAGAAAACCTGATAGGACAGTTTAGTCACCATTGCACATTACCCTGCTTGTTACTTCTTATTACTGCTTTATTCATGTTCATGTTTGCATTGTTTATTACCATGTTTTACTGTATACTTGATATCATGACGCGCTGACGTCTGGGTTTTGCATGGCCCAGATTCCGGACCCTTGTCGTCGACCGAGCAGGAGTACTTCAGCCAGCAGGCTGAACAGTGAGTCCTTAGGATTTAGTTTATTTATTGCTTTTCATTTCCAGATGTGAGCCCGCATTATGGGACGTGCTGTTTATTCATTGTATTGGATCATTAGCTTCCGCACTTATTGTTTATTGATTCTTGTTATTATGGATTTGGACATGTATTAGTTTAGTTTATTATCTTGTTCTTGATATCCTTACAACCGTAATGTGACTGTGGATGGATACTTCCTACCCACAGGTAGCATGGTTGGCTATGTCACGTGCCCAAATCTTGCGTACTCTGGGAAGCGGGGCGTGACAAGAATTTTGAAGAAATCATGAAGAAATGAGCTTGGGAAATATTTTGGACAGAAATTTGAGATAAGGGTCGGCCATGGGGAGGTTGGGGATATTTTTGTGAATTTTGGGTGCAGAAATGCTAGGAAAATGAGTAATAAATGCTAATAAATGCACTTTGCCACCTTTCACTCTTTTCTTTTCTATTTTAAATAATTCCTTTTTCACTCCTTAAAATATCTAGATATTTAAAAGGAAGCTTCTAAAATAAATCAAGTGACAAAAATAAATTTATTCACAAGAGAAATTTTCCGATTTACGTGCACAAAATACCGCTTAAAATAATATTTTATTTGGGAAAAATTCTATCTGAACCAAAACCTCCCAAATACTCCCAAAGTTCACGCACAAACTTTATTTTAGCTAAACTAGGTGCCACCAAGCTTATACGGACGTTTGATCGAAATCGGGTTAAAACGGGAAAAACCGACAATTTTGCCCTAAAACGGGAAAATTCACAAAACGGTTTCTAAAACGTTACAATCTCCCCCCTTATAAAAATTCGGCCCCGAATTTAAAATTTTCACTAAGCGTACCTTCAAAAAGAAGAGTACAAAACTCCGAATTCTCGCTCGCAGCCTCCCGAGTGATCATCTCACTATACGGCTACGTCCAAGAAAACTCTCCACAGATAGCAAGTCCCTTGACCAAAGTTTCTCCACCTGCCAGACCATTAACACCAATGGCTGCCGGTGAGCGAAAAGTTCGCGTCAAAGCAAATGGTCTAATGCTGATTCATGTGGAAAAAAAAGTCATGAAGGTAATTGCAAAGTATCAACATAAAGAATACGGGGTGAAAACTTAATAATCTGGGCGAAAGTGCCAAATTAAAGGCAACGAACTAACTCGCTTAAAGAATCTCAAAAGGACCTACAATCCTGGGATAAGATTCCCAAAACTCCACAGGTCATTTATCGGAAAATCCATAGGCATACATGATCTCCCACTGCGAACTCAGGCATGTGACCACCCTGGTCGGTATAAGATCTCTGTCCGTACAGGACTGTCATCATCCTGACCTGAACAACTGGATCATCTCCGAAGTCTCTAGACTAGCTGGGGTCCAAAAATCCAACAACGCAGAGTCAGAAAAAACAGATTGGTGATCGACATGTCCTAACCCCTAAACCTAAATGTTGCCAATCGGAATGTCTCCTGATAACAACTATCGAAGGAGAATCCTAAAAATGGCGAGTGACGATCCCCAACTGCCGACAACAACAACACGAACGCACAAACATATCCTCCAGAGTCGGTATAGCCCGCTCTCACAAACCCATCATCCTGCGGATGGAAAGATGGAGCTAAAGCTTAACCAGTACCCAAGGCTTCCTGAAGCTTCTGCCCAAGACGGCAAGCGAACAGGGTGCCTTCATTGGATACGACCCTCGAAGGAACTCCGTGCAACGCACAACTTAACAAAGGACAACTGAGCAAACCGAGTAAAACTGGACAACAAGCATCCGAATGGAGTCACACCCTGACTAAACCTGGGTAGACCCATAACGAAATTTTTGGAAATCTGCCCTCATTCCCACTTCGGAACGGTTAAAGGTTGCAACTCTCCAGCCGGTCTCAGATGCTCAACCCAAAACACACAACAAGACAAACATTTTGAAACGAAACCTGAAATTTCTCTTTACATTCCTGCCCACCCGTAACTATCTCACAAGTCACATCAATGTTGGTGGAACTTGAATGAATACAGAGAATTGACAGATGTGCCAGCTCTAGGATTTCACGTCTCTACCCGATAATATCAGGTACACAAACGCGTCCCTAACTTAGCACACTATTGTCACAAATCAAGGACTCCGAATCATTACCCAGCCGAGTATGCTCAAGTATCTCTAATGAACGAGCGTCGGTAGGCAGTGTCTCGCGAAAGAGATTGAAGACAAGTGGTCGGGCGCGGACATGAGCAAGCTGTCCCCTCCGTAGAGATGAACTTAAGCTGTACTCAACGATCACACAAGAACTGTAAATCTGCGGAGGACTATCACAACAATCAAATCCGCTGCAGGAAGATGCACATTAAGCTCTGGTGGTCCGTGAAAAATCTGACACGACTCTCAAACCAGTAGTGTATACAAATCTCCAACGCAAAACCACCACGGCCAACTCCAGATCATGAGTGGAATATCCTGCTAGTACTTCCTCCAACTGTCGGGAAGCAAAAACGATAACTCTATAGTGCTACCTCAGCAAACAATTGAGCCCACTCAAGAAACATTACAGTTAAACCACAAAGTCGTCCAAACCAAAAGCAAAGAAAGAACTGATGCAATTGTTAACCGAATCTTCGACTGCCGAAACTCCGCACACATGCCTCAGTCCAAAGAAAGAAACCTCCACTCTGGTCAATTCAGTCGACGGTGCAGTACTACACTAACGATCCTGCACGAAACGGCGGTAGAAACCTGCTAAGCCCAAAATCTGCGAACCTCCTTCCTGCACACAAGTCTAGGCCTAAGCTGTATGGCCACGATCTCCCTCGGAACCATACAAAACTGTCTCCCGTGACTACAAGACCTAGGAGTCAACACAAACAAGCCTGAAGGAACACTCCGAGAATCTAACAAACAGCTGGCACTCTCCCAGCATCTGCATAACAAATCCTCAAGTGCACATTAAAATAGACCAGAATGTCGTGAATAACACAACAATAACTGGTCGAGGAACGGACTGAAGAAATCCGGTTCATCACATCTACTAATGCAGCTAGGGCATTGGTGAGTCCAATGACACACCAAAACACATAAAGCCCGTAGCACGCACAAGGCAGCCTTCGGAATGTCCTCACTCCGAACCCGCAACAATGATGACCTGATCCTAAACAACTTAGAAAATGTCTCGCAATGTGGAGCTGATCGAAGAAATCGTCAAGGCGAGGTAAAGGATATCTATCCGCACCGTAAGCCGATTCAATTGACGATCTATCAATCCACAGCCGCAATCTGTCGTCTTTCTCCTTGACGAACAGAAATAGGAGCTTCCAAAAGCAAAACGCTCAGACGCACAAAACTCCCCAACAAACAACTCTGCAGCTGACCCTTAAGCTCCCTAAGCTTCGCCAGCTCCTATGGAACATCGTCGGAAAACTCTTCCACGAAAGAAAACCGGTCCACCCTTTGTGGCTACGGTATCACGAATGAACGCCAAGAATCCACGACATCTCCTCAAAATCCGAATAGCGAAAAAGGCTGAATTCAAGCTGTGAGAGGCGGCACAACTATCCACCTGCACAACAAGAATTGACTCGCCGGGAAAAACAAAACCTAGCTGTTTTCTCACGGTAGTCCACAGACGCCTAGCACGTAACTAACCAGTCCGTGCCTAGGAGAACGTCAAATCCAACATCTCTAGAAGGATCAAAGTGATGGACAATTCTCCTAACCAATTGGCATACGACTGAATTACGTGTCGCGCAACAGAAGAATCGCTGACAGAAGTTAACACAACAAACGACTGATCTAGCTAACACGATCCTCGTCCCAACCACGGCACAAAGTATGAAAACAAACCAATACATCAAAAGAACATACGAATTAAGGATACCTGAAAACTCTGCATTGGACGCCCACGCGTCCCGATGAGTAGAAGCAAACTCCTGTGTCTGCCCTCTACCCGCAACTAACTGAAATCTTCCTCTGCTAGACTGTCCCCTCTGAGCAAACCTTCCACGTCCACGACCTCTCTGAATACGATCCTGACGCAGTGCTAAAGAACAATCCCTGACGAAGTGCTGAAGGCTTCCGCATCGAAAACATCCATACGATGGCTGCTGACCCACCTGGGGATAAGAGCTGAACGACTGTCCTCGTCCAAAGCCTCTGCTTGTCCCACGGCGGCCACGAAATCTGTCTCGACGACTAAGCCTGTGTCTCTGGGCTGGTACACTGGTACGAGTCCTCCACTGTCCTGGAACTCTCAGAATCTCTGGAATATGTGCCTCGTCAACTTGGGCTGCATCCACTGGTGCTAAGTAGGTGACGGACTGCTGCATGCTGATCCTAAGGAACAACTGTGTAACAGGGATGATAACCTCCTGTCGCTGCGCTCGAACGGCATCAACTAATGATCTCATCGCCTGGCGCAAGTCCTGCATCTCTGCCACAAGCCTAGCGAGCTGCTCTGTCGAAGGCTGATCCGTCTGCACCTGTGCAACTAGCATGCCATCCTGGTCAGTGCTCGTCTCACCCGAGCCAACTCTGACCTCGGCCCTCGCTGCATCACTCTGAGTCCCCATAGTCATCGGCGGCAAGGCTATAAATAGAGATGAGATTCGATAAGGACACGGAAATCGAATCACAAGGATATGGATCATCGAGGAAGGAATTTCAAGCAATTTGTACTTAGGTCACTTTAGGCGAAGTACCGCATCGTGAGCATGCTGCAGACATACACACACTACGTTACTCTGCTTAATCTACCCACTCCATCATACCAAGGTCATCCTACTCTCCAAAAGGTAAAACCTAGCGCTCTGATACCAATTTTGTCACGACCCGAAATTGGCACGTGACGGCCCTAATACTACGCAACGCCTAAAGAAGTAACGCAGTAAAAGAAAGCCTAAACCCAGAAATCTAAACCAAATAAAGACAAGAAAAGATAATAGCAGTTTTGAAACATTTGAAATCACAACCCAAATTCTTTAAAAAAGTTCAACTTGCTTTCTTAAAAATTTTGGCAGCACCCCCTTTATAAAAACTAACCCCGAAATGGGTACATCAATTAAAGATAAATAAAGCATCCCCAAACGGGAGCAAATACACGCCTAAAGGCGGAAAACAATCACCACCACAAATATACGACGCCGTAGCGAAGAAATAAAGACAATAGAGAGAAAACTGTATAAAAGACAACAAATCCACAATTTATACAATATCGTCCTCACCAAGTCTCTTAGTCAACAACATAATAGTAGATGGAGAGTACAAGATACAACGAGTATACAATACAAATACAGATAACCACCAAAACCCACCTGGACAAAACAGCACACTGTGAGCCGATGCGGTATCTGTAGCAAAAGATGATAGATGAATAGCCAGCCTCGACTACTCTGGGGAACACTCTGTAACACCTGTGGCACAACGGGGGTGAGTTGCCAACTCGTGAATAGTAAATAACATATGCAGGTAATCGCAAGTATGCATGTAAAGCGTGAATCTAAGATATACAATTAATAGCAATAACATGTCATATGAATGCAGAATAATGGAAAGTACTCTTGCAGGTACAACAATATATGAAGCAATAATAATATGACAATAATATGCAATAATCATGAAATAAGGGTGTGAGAATATAAATATGCAACAACATGAAAGGTACACGAGAAGGAACGCCGTTGTTGATTTCTAGGCTGTAGATGTAGCCATTGAGATCTGGCTTCCCTTTGACGAAGCCTGGTGGGACAATATGGTTCCTTTTCATTTGTGCCCATGGATTGTATACAGGGGTCAATGTGATCTCACCTGCAGGGCAAAAGCTTCATTTCATTTTTTATTTCTTTCCGTGATGCTCTATCATTTCATCTTGTTATATCACGAAAGTCGCGATTGCCTAATCATTTCGGCTGTTTTTATATACATATATTTTACTCGCTGATTTTTGTTGCGAGTTACCCTATCATTTCGGCTATTTCATATGCATTTTTGGCTCGCTGATTTTTTGCTGCGAGTATGGAACTTGAGATCTGACACCAATTTTGGCATCAGCATCGCTGCGACTGGAATATTGCCAGGAGAGAATCACCATTTGCCGTGAAAGGGCTTGGAATTCGATGCCAATCTTAGGCATCAGCATCGCTACCATTGGGACATTGCCAGGAGCGAATCATCATTTTTCTTTATCAATTCGAACAAAGGTGGCTTAGCAAACAGGGTTATGATCCTGTCGACTAAGGCTTTTGACTTCATGAGCCGTAAGGGTCTCATAAAAGTGTTTCTCCCTACGAGTCGTGAGGATTTCGTAGGTGTGTTTTCTCCTTAGTAGTCGTGAAGATTCCTCAGTGTGTGTTCTCTTATAAGTCGTAAGGATCTTACAAGAGTGTTTTCTCCTTGTAAGTCGAGAGGACTTACAAGTGTCATTCACCACATGAGGACATTTATCATCGTTGGTGGGACTTGGTAGAGGAAACATTTATTTCTGCCCGTGGATTGTATACAAGAGTCAATATTGAACCGCTTCTAGGGAAAACTGGGGAATGTGATGGCTTAAGAACAGGTTCAGATCCCTGTAACTTAAGGCTTTCGAATCCTATGAGCCGTGAGGGTCTCATAAGAGAGATTCTCCTTACGAGTCGTGAGGATCTCGTACGTGTAATTTCTCCTTAGGAATCGTGGGAATCCCTAAGTGTGTTGCTCCCCTGTGAGTCGTAAGGATCTCATGCAGGTATTTTTTCCTTACAAGGTCGAGAGGACCTTGCAAGTGTGTATGAATTTTTTTACGAGTATGCGTCCTTTCGGGTTTTCAGAAACTCGCCGGTAGTCCTGCTGTTTTTACTCACGGAGCCCTTTCGGGTTTTTATCCGCGCCCATTTCGCTTGTGGACGTACTTTTTTTTTGGCACGATGAAACACTCGAGAATAGTTTCGCCGCATGTGACCCATCTATTTGCCGGTGGGATTTGAGTTGCAGTCCTCACCGCTGGGACTTGTGGACTTGCATTGCACTATCGCCATGTTAGAGGCGATGTTGTTAGTTTAGGGATATCTCGGTCCGTTGTTAGTTTAAAGACATCTCGGTCCAATGTTAGTTTAAGGACATCTCAGTCCATTGTTAGTTTAAGGACATCTCGGTCCATAGATAGTTTAAGGACGTTGCGGTCCGTAGCTAGTTTAAGGACGTTGCGTTCCGCTGGGATTTTGAGGAGAGGTTTCGCCGGATACTACTTATAGAGTTTGGACTCAGGAAGACAGCGAGCGGATACGAGCATCGTCATCCATCATTAACCTGAGCCGCGACTTGTTAAGCGTAGTATTTCTTAAGGAACCGGCCGTTTATTGGCCGGAAGGGTCTTTCACCATGCATATCCATCAGCAAGTAGGCCCCGCCTTGTCTATGATGTACGGGCCCTCATAGTTCGGCTCGAATTTACCCCGTTTAGCATGATTGGGGATCATAGATCTTTTTACGACTAGCACGAGTTCTCCTTGGCGGAATGTTCTCGGCCTAGTTAATCATTCGTATGAGCGCGTCATCCTTACTTTGTAAGCTTCTAGGTTTTGCTGTGCCATGAGACAAGTTTCATCGAGGGCATCGAGCTCCTCAAGTCGAAGATGGGCATTTTCTTCATCCATCAGCTCGTATCGAACTGCTACTCGTAGAGAGGGTAGCTCTATCTCCAAGGGAAGTACCGCTTCCGTGCCAAATACTAACGCGAATGGTGTTGTATTCGTGGCCGTCTTGAACATGGTCCGATAAGCCCAGAGAGCTTCATGCAATCTCTCGTGCCAATCCTTTCTGTTTCTGGACACCGTCTTCTTTATGATCTTCGCCGAGGTCTTGTTGAAAGGCTCAGCTAGACCGTTAACTCAGGGATTATAGACCGGAGAGTATCTCCAATCTATTTTATGCTGATGTGCGAAGCGGCTGATCTTATGGCTTCTGTAGGCCAGCCTATTATCCGAGATGATCCGTCGCGGAGTGCCGAACTGGTAGATGATATGTGTCTTGAAGAAATGGAGGATGTTCTCCGTCTTCACCTCTCTTAACGGTATTGCTTCTGCCCACTTAGAGAAGTAATCGATCGGTGCTAGTATGAACCAATATCCCTTGGATGATGCTGGTTCGATGGGCCCGATTATATCGGTTCCCCACATTTCGAATGGCCAGCTAGCCAATGTTGGGTGTAGCAGATTCGGATGCTGGTGGATGAAGTCCCTATGAGTTTGGCACGAGGGACACTGCTTCGCATATTCGAGGCAGTCCTGAATCATCATGGGCCAATAGTAACCCATTCTTTTGATCTTCAGCTTCATCTTTGGCCTGACTTGGCGGGAACCGCAGAGTCCGTCATGAGTTTCTTGGATGACTCTCCTTGCTTCTTCTGGTCCAAGACACCTTAGCCACAGACAATCGAACGATCTCTTATATAGAGTATCATTGATGAAGACGAAAGACAGAGCTCGCTTCATGAGCTGATGTCTTGATGATGCGTTTTCGGGCGTATGATGAGATTTGAAGTAGTCTACAAAGACTTCTCTCCAATCCTTCGCCTTGTCTTTGTCCTCTATTTAGAAGACCGCTTGTTCAGTCGCTCCCTTCTTTCAGACGACTTCGGAGATATTTCTGCTGGCGCGAGAATCCGGCGGCTTTGCACAATGATCCTTACGTCATCGAGGTTTTCGTCGGCCAATTCTTTAGCGAGCTTGGCTAACGCATCCGCCTTGCTATTTTCTGTCCGCGGTATGCTTTCCAGGATGTAAGAGAGGATTTGAGTTAGTAATTGTTGCACTCTCTCGCCATATTTTACCAACTCAGGTTTACACGTCTGATAGTCACCATTTACTTGGTTGACGACCAGCTGGGAGTCTCCATATATGAGGAGGTTTTCGATTCCCATGTCAATGGCGATCTCGAGACCTGCTATCAAAACTTCATCTTCCGCTTCGTTGTTTGTTCTTGGCTCCGTTAAGGAAAGGGCGAAACGCATTATCCCTCCTTGCGGTGTTACGAGAATAAGGCCCACCCCGACTTTGATTATGGCGGTATTTTGCTTTCGCTTCTTCAAAAACGATGCTCCATCGAAATAGAGTTCCCATCGGGTATCACTCCATTCTTTCTCCCCATCGATTGCGTCAAACGCGTGTTCGTCCGGCAACTCGCGGTTTAAGGGAGAATCAAATATTTGAGAGGGTCCACCTTTGATATGAGATGGACCTCATATGCCAAGGCGTAATGTCGGAGCTTCGTTACCGCGAAGATTAGTGTCAGGCAATGCTTTTCGATAGGGGAGTAATTATTTTCTTCCCCCAGGAGAACTCGGCTCAAATAATAAAGAGCTCTCTCCATCCCATGATCGTTCTCATGTACCCATAGCGCGCCTAAAGAACCTTCAAGGGTTGCTGTGTACAGGATGAGGGGCTTTCCCTTGACCGGAGCGGTCAGTACCGGCGGGTTCTGCAGATATTGCCTGATTTTGTCCAGTGCGTTTTAGAATTTACGATCCCAAACGAACGGGGTCCCCTTCTTCATTAGATGGCTGTAGGGGCGACATTTGCCAGAGAGGTTGGCTATGAACCGTCGGATATACGCGAGCTTTCCTTGAAGAGACCGCGGTTGTTTGAGATTTCTTGGCGCGGGCATTTCCATAATCGCCTTAATCTTTGATGGGTCTATTTCGATGCCCCGGTGTCATACGATGAATCCTAGGAATTTTCCTGAGGAAACTCCAAATGCGCATTTCAGAGGGTTCATCTTCAGGTTGTACTTCCGAAGGCGCTAGAACACTATCTTCAGATGCTCCCAGTGCTCCTCGTACAATTTTCTTTTCACCACGAGGTCGTCGATATAACATTCGACAATCTCATGTATGAGGTCATCAAAGATCTTCGTCATGGCCCTCTGGTAGGTAGCGCCAGCGTTCTTCAGACCGAAGGGCATCACTTTATAGCAGAATATGCCCAGCGGAGTCCGAAAGGCGGTATGCTTTTGGTCTTCAAGACGCATCTTGATTTGGTTGTACCGTGAGGATCCATCCATGGAGGAGAAGACTTCATGGGTGGATGTGTTATCGATCATCAGCTCAGTAACAGGCACTGGGAAGTCATCCTTCGGATAAGCTTTGTTGAGATCCCGAAAATCTACGCAGATGCGTACTGTCCCATTTTTCTTCATTACCGGAACGATATTAGCGATCCAGTCAGGGTATTGAACTTCTTGGATGAAGACGGATTCGATTAGCTTCTTGATTTCGGCATTGATACTCATCTCAAACTCGAGCCGCATTCTTCTTGGCGCCTGTTTGACTAGTTTGACGTACGGCGATATCGCCAGTTTATACAGCTATCTCTGGATATAATCCCGGCATCTCGGAATAATTCCATGTGAAATAGTCTTTATACTGCATAAGCACGTCTTTTAACGTGGCCACCTGTTTCTCAGACAGCAGCTCACTGACGAACCTTGGCCTTGGGTCGTCTGCCATCCCCAAGTCGATTTTTTTTAGATTGTCCACCGTGGTATGTATCCCATCTTCCAGCTTTTTTGGCGCCGGTGGAAATTCTGAGATCACCTCATTCTCATCTTCATTTGCGAAGCACTGGGAGAGGTCGTCCATATTCTCGTGCTCTCCCTCCTTTGAGAATGTTATCATATGGCAGGTACAAGCTCATTTCCTAGCTCGATGCTGATCTAGACTTTCCTTCACGGTGTAGATTGCTCTCGGCTCATGCTTTCGTGGCGGGGCTACCCTCCAACTGTCGGATAGAGCAAACCTGCCTTACTGATACTGAGCTTCAACCCAGTCTTTAAAGGTGAAACAGTCTTCAAGAGGATGTCCCACTACTCGGTGGTAGGAGCAATAATCCGGGTGATGGACCTCGTTTATCTGCTCGGGGTATCGAGACTCCGGGAGCGTCATTATTTGATGCTTCATGACAGGGTTTAATATTTTCCTTGTCTTATCTTGAGGGAAAGAGTACTCCCGACCCATCTTCTTCATCAAAGACGGGTTCCAGCTGACTTTTTCTCGCTCGCGTGGCTTCTTGGATCTGCTTCGCTATCTTTGAACACCGTCCCCGTTCTTGGTCTTTTCATTGCTTCTGCGTCGGAACTTTTTCTTGCCGCGAGAGCGCACAGCAGGCTGAGGGTGAAGGGCATCGTCGTCTTCTCCTTCCGTAGCCTGTTGAATGATATGCTGCATCCTGGCTTTCTCGTAAATGGCAATTTCGCGGCTATGGTCATCCCAAACCTTTTGACCCGCTTCTCTTATCAGCTTGTCAATCTGTTCTTCGAATGACGGGCTTGGTATTATCACGGCGGGATCTCGCTCTGGTTCGACATCAACGCTATCTGGAAATGCATTCGCTTCTCTACGGAAGTTATTTATGACATGGCAGCCATGGAACCGCTCCTGTTTTTTGGACCGAACGTATCCAAGACCAGTCGTCTCCATTCTCCCGTTGGGCATCTTCCGCTGAGTCCCGGGAACGTCCCAAATCTTGTTATAGAACTGGGCTTGTCGAGCAGTTTGTTTGAAGGGTACGCCTTGGCGTCTCAATAGCCATTTCAGTCCCTCTGCGTAGTATTTAGGCAGACGGATTGGCTGAAACCTGTCGAGCGCAGGTTCGGCACCGTGTCAGACTTCTTTCTCCCCTTTAGTCTCCGTGGATTGGGAGAAAAAGATCGCCTTTTCACCTCTTTGCTTAGGAGAGACGTAGAAGGTCTGCAGCTCTTGCACGCTGCACGTATCAAGTGCATCAAGTTCTTTGTAATGCTGTTGCAGAACCATGGTAATTTGTAAACTCTGGTCAGCTCCAGCAAAGGTCTGCATTGATGGGCAGATAGAGAACACTGTGTTGGTCTCGTCTTCAGAGTCACTGCCAAAGACCAGAATAAGAGTAAATGGTCCGGGCCTATTGCCTTGGGGTTGCCCCAAGTAGACCATCTCTTCATCCTCCTCGATGTCGCTTCCAAATATCGGGATAGTGGCGATGGCTTTTTGTTTATTCTCCGGTTTGCGACATCTTTCCATGTCTTCAAAGTCTGGTAAGAAGTACTTGGCGTCTTCATATTTGCGGACTTCATTTACGGAGAATGGGTTCAGCTCCCCTGTAACTGTGTACTCGAGGCCGTCCTTGAAGTACTTCATACACTGATGTTGTGTAGAAGGGATGATGTTGTACTCATGTAACCAAGGCCTGCCGAGCAAAGCGTTGTAGCAAGTCTTGGCGTCAATAACATGGAACTTGATGTCAGTGACGAGCAGCCCGAAGCGTAATGTCCGTATTACAGACCCGAGCGTTTGTGATGATTGGGATTCAAAACCAGAGATGGTAATTTTATCCCGAGCCAAGTGCTGCACATTCATGCAAATCTCCTTCAATACTTTTACATTGAGAAGGTTGACGGAAGACCCGTTGTCGACCAGGATCTTCTCTATCTTGATGTCGTGGCAGTACCCAGTGACATACAGAAGACGGTTGTGCTCGCACGTTCCAAGGAGAAGATCTTCATCGCCGAATGTGATGTCAGCTGTATGAACCTCTGCCAGCTCGTCCTTCATCTTTTCTTCCGTAAGGAAAGCTTGGAACTGATCGGGCTCTTATAACGTCTTGATCAGGGAATCTCGTGCCTCTTTAGATAGGAGAAGAGCATCCAAAATACTCAATTGTGAGGGTATCTTCCTCAAATGTGCCAGGACATTGTAATCCACCTTGTTCTTTTTGGGCGGGTCCTTGACTGTGAGCTCTTCGATGACTCTATCATCGAGGGCAATCTCCTCAGGGACTTTTTCCTTCCCTTTGTCTCTTTTGCCCGAACCTTTGTTTGAAGGTCCGAGATTCTTTTCAGGCAACGTATGGTTACGCAACTGAATGTTCTCACAGTTCTTCATCTCTTCTTCTTTTTCAGAGGTGGATTCCTTAAAGAGAGGGCCGAGAGATATTTCTTCGTCGGAATCGCTCCCGAAGGTAAGAACTTGAGATTTTGCTCTTGGCGAACTGGTATCAACCATATGACAGTTGCCAGCCATTCCTTCACGCTCGTCTGTCGTGCTTCTATGCTCCCGATGGGCTTTGCGCTTCATTCGCTTGAATTGTTGTCGATGGGCAACGTATCCCTGCCACCACTTCTTGAAGGCATTGCACTCTTCGGTAGGGTGCATAACCTTCCGATGGTATAACAAGTAGTTTGGATGTACATCCGGTTCGTCGGGGCATATACTCCCGGAAGTATTTTCTTTGAAAGGTGGTGGCTTCATTCCCATTGACAGAGCTTTGGAGAACTACTTCCTTATCTTGATTCTGCTCTTGCTGGTGGCAAGGGCATTTTGATCCGGTTGAGGTACTTTATGGCTTCTCATCACCGGAGCTTTTTCAGCCTGACACCGACGCTTGGCCTTTTCGTAAATGGCCGCTTCACGTTCTCGATCAGCTTTTCTCTTTTGAAGAGCTTCGTTCAGCAGCTTGTCGATGAGGTCATCTGACGGTTACATGGATTTTGGTTCTGAATCTGCCCCCAATTTCTCTACGTCAGGAGCTTCTTTGCCATTTATCGACGAGTGAGAGATCATGTGGCAACTCGCTACATAATCCTCGGGTTCTTCTGAAGAATCGTCTCCTTCATCAATGTTACTATTTCCGTTCTCAAGAACATGCTTGAAGAACTCTTCCAGTGTGACTGGGGTCCGTGCCTCTTGGTTGTATTCCTCAAGTGCATCGATGTATTTCTGCAGACCCGTACGATCGTCGTTGAGCTGGATGGGCTTCTTGGCCTTCTTCTTTTACTTTGAAGACTTCGGAGGCTTAGCCTGGAGGTTTTTCCCATCGTTACCAACTTTCGGCGTTGGGCGTGGTTTCAGCATCCCGTCAATAATCTCAGACTCCAGTGGGCTTTTCCACCTAATCGCCGGACATGCTTGAAGATCCTTCAGTATTCTTTTAGTTTTAGCCGAAAGGACAACTTCCTATGGAGCTTCCTCTACAAATGAGTATGATGCCCCCGGCGTATCCACCTTTTTAGGAGCGTGCTGCTGTGGTGGGTTTACCTTCCAGTTTTCGGACAGCGCGAACTTGCCATGTTGGTACTGGTCTTCAACCCAGTTTTTGAAGATGTAGAAATCTTTGATTGGGTGGCCCATTATTCGGTGGTAGGAGCAGTAATTGGGATTGTTGACGTCGCCCGGTTGCATTGGGCGTCTCGGATCCGGCAGAGTAATGAGCCTGTTGCGCACCGCCAGTTCGAATAGTCTCATCGTTTTATCCCGGGGGAACGAGTAAAGACATCTCAACTTTTCTTCGAAAGATCTTGGTTTGTTGTTTTGGCGAGCTACTGGTTTCGGATCACTCAGTTGTTGTTGAGCGTTGGCGACGAAGGTCGCTTTCCCTTTGCCCTTTTCATTCCGAAATCTGTCTTTGAAGAGGACGGCCAATGGCCCATCTGGTCCATTTGGGCCAGTTTGTAAATCAAGGCCTGGAAGGTGATCGGCTTGAAGAACATCATAAACTGGGATATAGTTGCCGGAGGATCAAGGGTCCCCACGAACATGCCCACAGCAGGAGCTTCATCTATGCGATGTTCACACTTTGACCATAGGTTACGCCACTGAATTGCGTATTAAACCCAGGTCTCTCCTGGCTTCTCTCTGGCATTGATTAATGTCGTGATTGGGTTGCGCTTGCGAACCGCTGTATAAACAGTAGTTCCATCTCCGTAAATGTCTTGACATATTCATTTGGGAGCTCGGAGTACCATTCAAATGTCGTCTCCAACAAGCTGCCAACAAACTGGCGAAGCAACAGTTTGTCATCGCCCCGGGTATTACCGCACAAAGCTCTGAATTGAGCAACGTGTTGGTGCGGATTGCCCGTCCCTTTATACACATGGAATTTGGGGATCATATATCCTGGCGGATACTTAATTTGGTCGTACCAGCCTGGATAAGGTCGCCCAGTTCTTATGACTTGGCATGCCGCTTCGTTCGCTTGATGAGCTCGTATTTGTTGAGCTATGTAGTCATCAAGGGTAGCTTTGGAGATCGTCTCTTCCCTAGCTGCTGATAAGGCCGGATGAGGGTTTGATGTCTCCCCTCTGTCGTCTTCAATGATTATTGGAGGGTCTTCGGCTGGAGGATCCGTGTAACATTCTGAAATTTTAGGAAATAAATAAAATTAATTAAATAAATAATAAAATGTTAAATTAAAAAGTTATTAAAACCAAATTAGACAATTTCATAAGATGTATGTAAAACAAATTAAATTTTAATTTTAGTATGCAACATAAATAAATTATAAATGTTTTAATGGGAATTTTAGCTTCATTTTGATAAAAAGGGTGTTTTATAATAACATAGTTAGTGAGGGGTCTTTGTGTAAAAAGTTAGAAAAGTTGCGCAAACTAAGAAATGCGGAGGGTGTAAGTGAAAAAGGGTAGAAAATGTTTAGCTCAGAATTTTATTACAAATTAAAACAAATTTATGAGATATTGCAAGGACACCTCCTACTTGCATGCACACACTCACACAACACCTCCAACTTGCATGAAGATGGCACCCTTTTAGCTTTTGACACCTCCTCCTTCCCCTTATTCCTTCCTCTTCTCATATATATATTATGTTCAGATTATTTAACTATTTTACAATCTAAAAATTTAAAGGAAAGAAAAAGAAAATTAAAGAAAACAAGGAAGAACAAGAGAAAGAAGAAGAAAAGAGCTAAGTCTAGGGATTCCTCATCATCAAGCTAGGACAAGAAACTTGTGCATCTTGGAGGGTGTTCTTCCAGCAAGTTATTCCAGGTAAAATCCTTAATCACGGTAGGGATTTAATTCTGTAACTAATTCAAAATCTGAAATCAAAATGTCTAAAATATCGTATTTTAAAGAAAAATCGAGTCTGTTTGAATCTGCTATAGTTTAGAGAAAAGTTAACTGAACTAAACAGGGTCTAAATGATGTATGTTGAATCTAGAGCAAACCATAGGAACACGAACCAAAGGGCTCGGATTTTGGCCGGCGACCCAAAGGCAAATTCCGGCGACGCCGGATTTTTGGGTGAGTTGGGTAGTGTGGTTTTTGGGTAGGTCTCTATGTAGGTGTTTGGTTAGTTTGGTATTGTTTAATCAAGTTAGTTTAACTGTATATAAAATCTGGGAGCTAATATCGGAAAAAAGTATCTAAAATCTAAAATACGACATGGTTAAAACGTAACGCATTCTCTTTTTAGTCGCAATGCAGCGTTGGGTTAAATTTCAGTGAGGTTAAGTGTTAGATCGTTTGCAATAGTCGTACGTAATGTGATTAACACTTACAACTTGTGTTTCTTGATTTTTGACGTAGCGGAATGTAGCCGTTTCCTTATACAAGTGTAAGACTACAGTAGTGCTCCGGCCGTCTTTCCGAGGCCAAAATGCGGAAAGGAAAATTTTTCAAAACTTAAAAACCGGCGCTATCGTATGCTTAGATCCCGGATCGAACCATTAACCTACAACTAGCTATCTAGAGAAGGGATAGAATGCTATACCGATCGATCCGTGTCCTTCGGTCTTTGGCCACCATCCCAAGCTCCTCGCGGTATCTCCGATCTTGATCTCCTCGTCGGAAAGGGCACCACATCTACGAGTCTTTTTACGGACTCCCGCTTCATCCGAAGCAACTCGGGCATAAAGTGTGCTAGCCGACGTGTCCAAGGTGTTGTAGAGAATGTTTGTGATCACTTTGTCTCTTGCATCCATTGCTTGGATGGAGGTTAGAGATGAAGCCATTGATGGAAGCTTTGAGCTAGAGGAAGAAGAAGAAGAGGTTGTTTTCTTTTTGTGTTTTTTTGTGTTTTTTATCTTGTGTGATAAAATGAGAGTGAGAGTGATAATAAAAACCAAGAGCAAACCCCTCACATGGCAGCCCACTTTCTCTCTCCCTCTCATTTCATCCACTCAATCATCAAATAATGTGACATAAGTGCTAAAAAAGAGACCATGAGTCACCAATATGTCCATGTCACATTAAATGCATGTCATGATGAATTCTAGCTCATTATTTCCAAATGCAAACATTAATCCAAATGTTTGCCACAACAAAAAGATACGGCAACATCTAAAGTAAACTCGTGACGGATCAAAAGGATACCCTTCACCTGTATATACATACCTGCATCCTCATTCCGACTGAATGCGAATGCGATGAGACTAAAGTAATCCAACAAATCTAATACTAGGATCCGGCTTAAACCAAAGCCCACTAGTATGATCCGTCCGATCATGATCCGTGCAATACCGCACGTATATGATCGAACTCTGCCATATATCATACGACCTCTACAACGTTTCACCCGAAACTTGAGAAACTATCTGTGGGGGACTCTAAAAACTCGTCAATACATTGGCTGTAGATTTAACCACTAGCACGTCAGAGGTATTAGCCGTACATAACGGGATACCAGGTATTGACTACAAGGGAGGTCGATGAGCGAACTCATCCTGACACCCTACTGAGCCTGTCAGTGACAATATCCGTACAGTCTGGTCCGGTCGTCTATGAGCATCGCATGTCGGGCCTAGGGGGTTGGTAAAAGTCAGACCCCTAAAAGCGGTACAAGTCGTGTCGGAGTGTAGCCCAGAACACCCTGAGATACTACTGGAATACTTACCAGTAAATCTCCTGCCTTGGCCGAGGGCTTTGTGTAATGGCTCTCCTAGACACAACGCGATCTCACCCCCAATACCGGGAGAGACGAAACCCCTGCTGATCCGCTCACTGCCTCCATGTGGCTCGGGACTGTACCCAACTAAAACCTGTTTGCATGACTCCTTTGAGCCGTGGTAATGTAGTAATCAAAGTACAGTGGGAACTCACACGAGACAAATGACGATCTCAGGTCGATGAACTAACCTGTACACATGTCACCAAGGAACTGCTATCTGACGTCAGGTATAATACCAACTAGCATGTTCCCGGCGAGTCCTGTCCGGTGTACTCATAACCCAATGAGCACCTGTATACATCTTAGGTGAACCAACTGACACCAATGGCTTGTGAGACCGGCCACCGCCCCTCGTCGGGGTCTCGACTGTATACACTAGTCTACTAATGGAGTATCGATGCCCAGTCTCGAAACTCCCACGACTAGGGACCACTTTAAGGATGTGCTTATAGACTACTCAACTCTCACGTATATGATCGCCATCATACTGCTGGTAGTCAAGTAAGAATCCTATGGGCTCTATCAACGTGCAATAGTGACCTGTAAGGTCACCTAAAGCAGTACACGATGATAAAGATAAACCATGGTAGCATACTAATCTCTATCAACGTGTAATAGTGAACCACAATGTCACCTAAAACATGTACACGATGATAAAGACAAACCAGATAGTATACAATCATCCCGAGTAAGATTGTCCTACCGGTATAGGTCCTCCCTCAATCATTGCAATCACGTGACTGTGACCCAATAATTGACTCTGAGGGCACTATATCCAACAATCTCCCACTTCCACTCAAGGCTAATTATTGCGATGTCGCATACTCACAGCCCGTGTGATACCGAACACCCAACTCCTCTACCAGTCTGTCTCAAAAAGCCCGTTTGCGAAACTTTTGCGTTCGAGGAATAGCCTTAGCTAGTGGATCCGCCTTGATGTTTCTTTTTATGTCTCTCTTTATCTCAAGTTCACGGAGAAATCCATCTCCCGAAATGAGCAATACCTGTCTTAGAATATGTCTGGATATCTGATGGGACCTAGTTCATAAATGAACTCCAAATCCAAACTTCTTAGACTGTATCGTCAACTGAATTTAATCAGTATTCTACGCCATGCCTTCCTCAGTATCCCCTTGGACCACCTGTCCAAAATACTGCCCCTCGTCAGAGGGAAAATTACAACTCTGATAGTCACTCTGTCATCCATGTCACCTTGGAAACCTGGAATGATAACCGTCTCCCGAAAGAGGCTGCCGTTATCATATCCCTAGAACATCCACTTATGTTCTAAAACTGCTTCCGAATGTTTCTCTAGGATTGGATTAATATCATCTTATTGTAACTAGTACAAAAACAACATCTGGTGTGGTACTTGACATCCTCAATTGCCTAAGCAAGTAATCTGCCAATCATGCACATCCCTCTCCCCTTTAGTCTGTAAAACACCTTTAGAGAGGGTGACTCCATCACCTGCAGGTATACTACCGTGCCAGGATTCGTCCATTCTAAAATACCTGTAGAATGCTGTCTTAGTACCCAGATTGGGAAACTACCCAAATCTAGATCTAAGACCATAGATCTAGTAACCAGAATATCTGATATAATATTCATATCCTATGTGAAGAAACCACTGTGTGACAACCAAAGTATAACCGACCGTAGTATAGGAATTTCACTTCCTACTCTGTGTATGTCATCCAAATACCAAGACATCACACCCTACTACCTTCTTAACAGATCCATCCCCTATTCTGATGAAGTCAAACCTATGACTGTCACATCAGAAATAGATGATCTATCTCCGCTATATCTGCTTTAGTCCATAAATAAATATAAACTACTTGTGCATTGTGCTTCCGCTGCTCCCACTGACTACGACAACCCTCTGGCAGAATAATATACACGTACACTTCTAAAGCTTGTTTAAAACGACGCTATACTCATCCTCCTGCCGGGTCTCACAGTCTGGAACAACAGCAATGGCAAGTCTGGGTAAACAAGAACCTCCCTGTCACCGTCCTTGAGGCTACCGGAGTACCTCTCGGGTGCCTGAGGTTACCCACCATATCTGCGGAGTGGCCAATGGAATGTCAAACCAGATTGAATCTTTAGGTTCTTATCAAATTTTCAGTAATCGTTTGCGGTTCTGGAATCACTTCCAGTTCTACCATATTCCCACTACTGTTTTCTGAAAAAATCCATATTAATTAAAACTGTGGCGAGTTAAGAACAATATCACCATTGATCTTCCAGATAGTAGAAAGTCAACCCTCGTCATAGCCCGGGTCAACCTACAAACAGCCATTAGAGAAACGTGGCTTGAGTTATCCAGAGTCTGGTTTTAAGCATAAGCCGGAAAACTCCCTGTACCTTAACAAAGTTAAGATATGAACTATTCTATATCCAATATAGAAACAGAGGCACTGATTTAATTGGAACCAGATTCAAATCATCCAGCTGTCTCCAGTGCATGTCAACTAAATGGAGAGAGGCCGATCAGCATTACTCAACTTAGGAGTGCTTCCAAATATGAGTAAACTGAAAAAGAAGCAAGTTCTCATAATCATTACTATCAACTGATACCATACACAAGTATCTACATTTTCGATCACCTTGAAGAATCCTGATACTTGCAATGCCTGGTTCTCTACTTTATTCTTATACCTATAACTTCTCAAAACTTGGATCTTGCATTTCTACGAAACACATGTCTAAGAACTAGAGAAGTTATAAGTAAACAGAATATAGTACGAGTACCAACCCCTCTGTCCTAATGGACATTGGACAACTTACAATACTCTGTATAAGTCCCTTGAGTCTAATAACTCATTCCTTGTATGTCGTAGGTTGAAAACTGTACTTATGGTTAAGAAGAATTACACCGCTGTTTAATGCTCCTTACCTAACCATCAACTGATATAGGTAAATGTCACCGACATAATTTCAAAAAGTTATATCTCACTTTATGAAAATAAACGTACAGATAAATCAATTTGGAATTAGTGCATTACAACGAATATCCAAAACCAAATATTTGCCGTCCGGCAAACAACCCAAGTGATTTCCTCAAATATCACCAATTACAACGAATCCCGATATAATGAGGATGATCACCTAATTCCCAATAATTTACTCCCACTCATCATCTGTGAATCATACAGATGTGAGGATCATACCTGGTAAATACATACCCTGGAGCAAGTGTCTAATTGGGAAATCAGTTTTCTATTAACAATGCACAGTGAAACTAAAACATGTAAAAGTTTCGAAGGGGTATCCGGGTATTCCTAGTAATGCCTCTTCCATTATCCAGGTTCACAACTGTAACCGTATATTTCTTTGCCATCTCTCCAAATCCCTTTATATGTCTTTAGTCATTACCTTCTGTACACCCTCTTAGGCTAAATGGTTTTCTTCCTTCCCTACCGTTCGGCACCAGCCTGTAGTTTGGAAGAAGACTATCCAATAAGCATAATGGGTGTACTGTCCTAATCCTAGGAGCACTTGCAACCTGAGAGAAGGTAAAGATTAAAGACAACTGAATAAACCTTATTCCTATTTCTCCTGAACCAGAATCCATCCCCGAACTGGAACAAGTTCCTTCGAGTTCGTATATAACCATACGATGGAGTATCCAAATAACTGTGGATCTTCATAGTGATACGGAGTGTTATGGAGAAATACAAAGGTGAAGTAGGAGTGGTAATGAAATACTTTGTTTGGTTATGAATAGCAGTCGCAATTTACTTTGCCCTCTTTCTAATCCCTTTATTTGTCTTTACTTAATACCTTCTGTACACCATCGTTAGGCTAATTGGTTTTCTTCATTGCCTACCGTTCGGCACCTGCCTATGGTTTGGAAGAAGACTATCCAATTAGCATAATAGGTGTACCGTCCTAATCCAAGGAGCACTCGCAACCTGAGAGAAGGTAAAAGGAAAAGACAACTGAATAGTCCTATTCGTTTTCTCCATAACCGGAAACCATCCTTGAATATATTCCTTCGAGTTCGTATATAACCATACGATGGTTTTATCCAATGGAAGTGGATGTTCGTAGTAATACGGGGTGTTCTGGAGAAAAGGGTAAAAGTAGGAGTGGCAATGAGGTATGCAACTCTGACAATCCAAAAGCCAGTGTTATAAGAAGGTTCGGTCAACTCGGTCACTGAGTCATAGTCAAGGGTCGGGCCATGGTCGCTGCCAAAGAGAGAGAGAAAAGAAACACTCAGCGTGCACTCTAACCTAGATCAGAATGGTTACCAATTTATCTAATCAGGAAGCCTCCCACTGTATCCTCAAATTCTCCTCCAAACCTGAAAGAAGAATTAGTCGAGATCACCCGAGGAGTTAACCAACTCATCAGTGGGAATCGGGATCCAACTATCATTGCATGATAACGTGACGGAATCCACTCACGTCATCACACTCCAGAAGCTATGCGCATGCTTGGAAAGTTTCAGTTTCTTTAGAAACTCCCGATGTAGTTTTTACCCCTAGGACCCAAGTGACCTTGACGAATAATCAACAAATCGAAAGGTCCTAGTCAAGTTCAACCTGTCATTATCTTGATTGCGTTAAACCCACCTGCATGACCCTTGACGAATAATCAACAAAGTCGAACGACTGTCCTAACCAATCCACATATTCATGCGACAGAAAGCATTACAGAGCTGCCGCACACTACGCCTCGGCGAATAGCAATGACAAACGTAGCGCGAATACTAAGCAATACTAATCTGAAATGACGGAGGGCTACGTCTATTTTTTGGCGAAAAACTTTTAACGTAATGAACTTGATATCGTTGAAGGAACTGCATAGCTTTTTATAAAAATATAGTGATGAAAACCTTTGCTAAAGAGGTCACTCCCAGTGAAGGGATCTCGGCTCTTTCCCCGTAAAATGAGGTGCAGGATAATCCAACTGAATACCACGATGCAAAGCAAAAAGTAATCGGCTATAGTGAAGTTATTACCCTGACGCAAACTTCTGTCCAAGGGGTCACTCCCGGTGAAGGGATCTCGGCCCTTGCCTCGTCGACTGAGGTGCTGGATATTCATAACCGAATACCACTATGCAAAACAAAAGAGAACGTCCTTGCAATAACAGCTTTTTTTGAAAAATGTTCTAACAACATCAGATTAGGTTTGTTTAACTTGCATTGATCCGAATCAATGCAGTCCCATCAATTGATCACACCAATAAAGAACGAAAATACGATGTACGTATATGACATCCGCATTCGCCACTGGGTCCCGTCATCACCCGTTAGGTTACTTAACTAACGACAGAGCGGGGACTGGACTAACGCGGGTGTAAAACATATACAACGTCTACTAGTATATATATCAATATATAATAATCGCTCAAGGCATGATAAAATGCAACATCACAGAAATGTAGTAAGTATCACAGAACAATACAGATAATCTGGGATCCCCGGATTTCATAGAACCGCTACTGAAACCCGACGTTCCCCTGGTCGTGTGGATAGCCTGTGCAATGAAATCCTAGACCCCTACGGGTGCGGCAAGTTACCCGCCAAAACCTGAAGCGAGGCAGCCCCCTTCAACAACGTGAAAGGACCACCCAGCACTTTACGGAATCCGGTAACTTGAGCACCCCTTCTTGGGTCAACCTGTACCCCCTACGAGTGCGGTGAATAGCCCACCAATTCTAGATTGAAGCCCCCTCCGTCTCAAAACCATGAGATGCGGGCTCGTTGCCCTCTAGAACCCGCTATCCGTGCACCCCTCCGCGGGGTAATCCTAGTACAGAAAGTAAAATATATACAACGGGTACATCGACCTCAGCCCGGTCGTGCCCCAAAAGAATAATATACAAACAGGCAGTGACGGCAGTCCACATGTCGGAAGCTCGCCCCGCAATATCAAATGTACAAATATAACCAAACTGTACTAACATTGTATCCAGGCTATCCACCACGACAAATCCACAACATCACAGCACAACACAGAACATCAACGTGAATGTCGCGTTCGCAAATCCGTCTAAAAGGGCTATAGCAATTAGACAAGATTTACCGATCAAATAACATTCACGGTCGTAGATATAATGTAAATACTGTGAACTAACATGTTTAAAAATTTTCGATCGACAAAATTTCCCGAAATAGGCCCCAAGCACAATACCCAGTACTCAAATAAATCTGGGCCCAAAATAAAACTACCAGAAACCCCTTTTCCAAGTCAGAGACCAACTGAAGAAATTTCGTGCACTGTGGCTACAGTACGGCGGCGGATCCGTGGCCAAAAAGTTAGTACGGCCGCGGATCCGCCGCGCTACAGTGAAATCAGCCCACCAAATTTTCTTAGTTCTCTTAAAAAACCCTGCCTGTTTTTCTGCAACACACCAAATAATTTTTTGACGACAGGAAAAAATCGACAGAAACTGATGACTTGGAAATGCAGTTTTTGGAAATTTCGTCCGATCGAAGTTCTAAATACGTTAGAGCAAGCTAGTAATGGTTAATGGCGTGGCTCTGATACCATGTAAGACTACGGTAGCACCCCGGCCGTCTTTCCGAGGCTAAAATGCGGAAACGAAAATTTTTCAAAACTTGAAAACCGGTGCTATCGTATGCTTAGATCCCGGATTGAACTATTCACCTACAACTAGCTATCTAGAGAAGGGATAGAATGCTATACCGATCGATCCGTGTCCTTCGGTCTTTGGCCGCCATCCCAAGCTCCTCGCGGTATCTCCGATCTTGATCTCCTCGTCGGAAAGGGCACCACATCTACGAGTCTTTTTACGGGCTCCCGCTTCATCCGAAGCAACTCGGGCACGAACTGTGCTAGCCGACGTGTCCAAGGTGTTGTAGAGAATATTTGTGATCACTTTGTCTCTTGCATCCATTGCTTGGATGGAAGTTAGAGATGAAGCCATTAATGGAAGCTTTGAGCTAGAGGAAGAAGAAGAAGAGGTTGTTTTCTTTTTGTGTTTGTTTTTGTGTTTTTTATCTTGTGTGATAAAATGAGAGTGAGAGTGATAATAAAAACCAAGAGCAAACCCCTCACATGGCAGCCCACTTTCTCTCTCCCTCTCATTTCATCCACTCAACCATCAAATAATGTGACATAAGTGCTAAAAAAGAGACCATGAGTCGCCAATATGTCCATGTCACATTAAATGCATGTCATGATGAATTCTAGCTCATTATTTCCAAATGCAAACATTAATCCAAATGTTTGCCACAAAAAAAAGATACGGCAACATCTAAAGTAAACTCGTGAAGGATCATAAGGATACCCCTCACCTGTATATACATACCTGCATCCGCATTCCGACTGAATGTGAATGCGATGAGACTAAAGTAATCCAACAAATCTAATACTAGGATCCGGCTTAAACCAAAACCCACTAATATGATCCGTCCGATCATGATCCGTGCAATACCGCACGTATATGATCGAACCCTGCTATATATCATACGGCCTCTACAACGTTTCGCCCGAAACTTGAGAAACTGTCTGTGGGGGACTCTAAAGACTCGTCAATACATTGGCTGTGGATTTAACCACTAGCACATCAGAGATATTAGCCGTACATAACGGGCTACCAAGTATTGACCACAAGGGAGGTCGATGAGCGAACTCATCCTGACACCCTACTGAGCCTGTCAGTGACAATATCCGTACAGTCCGGTCCGTTCGTCTATGAGCATCGCATGTCAGGCCTAGGGGGTTGGTAAAAGCCAGACCCCCAAAAGCGGTACAAGTCGTGTCGGAGTGTAGCCCAGAACACCCTGAGATACTACTGGAATACTTACCAGTAAATCTCCTGTCTCGGCCGAGGGCTTTGTGTAATGGCTCTCCTAGACACAGCGCGATCTCACCCCCAATACCGGGAGAGACGAAACCCCTGCCGATCCGCTCACTGCCTCCATGTGGCTCGGGACTGTACCCAACTAAAACCTGTTTGCACGACTCCTTTGAGCCGTGGTTGGGTAGTAATCAAAGTACAGTGGGAACTCACATGAGACAAATGACTATCTCAGGTCGATGAACTAACCTGTACACATGTCACCAGGGAACTGCTATCTGACGTCAGGTATAATACCAACTAGCATGTTCCCGGCGAGTCCTGTCCGGTGTACTCATAACCCAATGAGCACCTGTATACATCTTAGGTGAACCAACTGACACCAATGGCTTGTGAGACCGGCCACCGCCCCTCGTCGGGGTCTCGACTGTATACACTAGTCTACTAATGGAGTATCGATGCCCAGTCTCGAAACTCTCACGACTAGGGACCACTTTAAGGATGTGCTTATAGACTACCCAACTCTCACGTATATGATCGCCATCATACTGCTGGTAGTCAAGCAAGAATCCTATGGGCTCTATCAACGTGCAATAGTGACCTGTAAGATCACCTAAAGCAGTACACGATGATAAAGATAAACCATGGTAGCATACTATTCTCTATCAACATGTAATAGTGAACCACAATGTCACCTAAAACATGTACACGATGATAAAGACAAACCAGATAGTATACAATCATCCCGAGTAAGATTGTCCTACCGGTATAGGTCCTCCCTCAATCATTGCAATCACGTGCCTGCGACCCAATAATTGACTCTGATGGCACTATATCCAATAACAAGTTATTGCAATGTTAGATTCAAATACGGGAACTTCGGAGGCCGCAAGGAAAGGAAAAGGATTGGCGATTCCTGAGTAGATACGACGTATTTCCGGTGAGTAGATTTATATCTACGGGGGAATTCGGGTGGATGGCGTATAGCACCCCCGCAACATTATAACTATTATTATGATATCTAGTTAAGTTTAGCTTTTCTTCAAAGTATTGATATAGTATTGCATCTTGTATGCCCGCCATTTGCATAAAGTTTCATATGTAGTTTTTAAATGAGATATACGTGATATTTGGTCCGTACGATATGAATATAGTTTGATGGATTTGTACGAGGGATCATGCCGTAATTGAGATGATATGGATATAGTTATATGATGAGATATAATAAAAGGGTTGATACGTATTGGAAATGATGAATTGGTATGCCGAATGATGGCTAATTTATTCTTTGACTCGTAGAGTTAGGTTATATTCTATTTTAGGATGTAATGCTTGTGTGAGCTATATTCTTTTAAAAACTACGATTCGTTGCCTTTTTATAAAATACTAGGATACGGTGCCGATTTTCAAAACGAATATCTATTTTAAATCTAGGGCGGCTTCCTTATTTCAAACTTAACGTTTCGTTTCATTTCTAAAGATAATAGTATAGCTTATAACAAGTAATTACAATAGTTGTTCTTAAATTAATTTATAGGTTTGCATTATATTATCAATATCATACGTTTCTGCGATATGCACACTCTGAAAGAACACTGCACAAATACCAATGATTTCCATACTGCACAAGCATGTAAATATATGTTACACTACACCTCATTGGTACTGCCATGTCACTGTAGAATCGTTCTGTTATATATATGTTAATATATAGATTGTTACACCGTGGAACACTTGCACAAATACTAATGATTTCCATGTTGCACGAGCACAGATGCGTATGCTACACTACACATCATTAGTTGTGCCATGACACATTAGAATTGAAGTCATTATGTTATGTGATATGATTACGTAGTCTTTTCCTATTCATGTTGTAGTACTATAGATGCTGTATTTGATTTCTTGGGATTTCTGGGTATTTTACTCCTGATGATATATATATCAGTGGTATGGGACAATGATATATATATATAGTATATCATCAATACAATCTATGCAATTATTCTTATTCCTTACTTGATATTTTGATATGATGAATAAAGCGTCCACCATGAGTTTTGTGTTTTTTGGTTTTATTCCGGAACGAGTGAGGGAGATATACGGTCGCAGATTTTTACGTTATCTAGACTGAGTGGGGGAGATATACAGTTGGATACATGGTGGACCTGGTCGAGACCGAGTGGCGGGATAGCCGCATTGAGGCGGGGGAGCCTAGCGAGGATACTCAATACCGGAGATAGAATTGAGCACGGCACATATCCAGGGGATACTGGCCGGAGATTGAGATGAGCACGGCAGCTATCCAGAGGATACCGACCGGGGTTCGATTAGGTACGACAGATATCCAGGGGATACTGATCGTAGCCAAGATATCGGGTGGCGATCTGTTGGCTATAGTGCCCTCAAGGAAATTATCATAGTCGCGGACTTGTGATTATGATGATTGAGTGAGGACCTATACCGATAAAACAGTCTTACTCAAGATGATAGTATGATATCTGGTTTGTCTTTATCATCATATACATGTTGATAGAGCCCGTAGGATTCTTGCTTGACTGCCAGCATTGTGATGGCGATCACATACGTGGGAGCTGGGGGTCTATAAGCACATCCTCAAATGTCCCTAGTCGTAGAAGTATCGAGACCGGGCATCGATACTCCAGTGTAGACTAGTGTATACTGATCGAGACCCCGACGAGGGGCGGTGGCCAGGTCTCACAAGCCATTGGTGTTAGTTTGTTCACCTAAGGTAGTATACAGGTGCTCATTGGGTTATGAGTACACTGGACGGACCCGCCGGGAACCTGCTAGTTGGTATTATACCTATTATCAGATAGCAGTTCCCAGATGACATGTGTACAGGTTAGTCTGTCGACCTGAGATCGTCATTTGTCTCGTGTGAGTTCCCACTGTGCTTTGATTACTACCCTACCACGGCTCAAAGGAGTCGTGCAAACAGGTTTTAGTTGGGTACAGTCCCGAGCCACATGGAGGCAGTGATCGGATCGTCGGGGATTCATCTCTCCCGGTATTGAGGGTTGATGTTGCGTTGTGTACGGATGGCCATCACCATAAATCCTTGGCCACGGTGGACGAGAACTACCGATCCAGGATCGATAGTTTCTCAGGTGGTGATGGGTTTCATACCGACACTAAATATCGCGTTGTTGGAGGTCTGACTTTATCCACCCCCCTAGACTCGATATGCGATACTCTTAGATAAACAGACCGGACTGTATGGAAATTGTCACTGACAGGCTCAGTAGGGGTTCAGGATGAGTTTGCTCGTCGGCCTCCCTTTCGCTCAATACCTGGGTAGTCGTTACGTATAGCTAGTGCCGCTGACGTGCTTGTGGTTAAATCCACTGCCAGTGTATTGACGAATCTTTAGAGTCCCACACAGAGGGTTTTCACGGTTCAGGCGATATGGTGTACATGAGGTATGTTGATACATACAGATGTCCGATTAAATATGTGCACTTGCTGCGCAGACTTTAATTGGACGGTTGATAATACTAGCGGCTTTGGATTAAGCCAGTTTATTAAATCAGGTTTTGATTTAATAATTATATATGTATTTGTATATACGTATTCTAGTATTATTGTTCACTATTCGTTTTCTCTCTCGACTATTCGTATTTTAGTACGAATACACGTATATGTATTTCGGTACATGTACCGGGAAGTATTCCGTATTTTGTACGGAATAGCTTCTAAAAGAAGATGCCACCTCATTATTGATTTTCCTTTAGAAAATTAATTAGGAAATGAGGTGGAAAAGGTGACTAAGTCAAGGCATGGGTCAAAGCATGGTGTATGGCATGGTTTGGATTTTTTTAATGAAATTAAACAAATGGCATTTTTTGTGTGGATGAAAGAGGGGGACCGGCCACAATTGGGAGGGGTGATTTTCATTTTGGGTTTTTGATATGAAACATTTTACACTAGCCTCCTCTCTCATTCACTCAAAAGTTCACAAAAAGCCTTCACCATTTTGGTTCATGCCAAGACTTCATCACCTCATTCTTCTTCTATGGTTGCTCCATTGAGCACAAGAAAAGAGAGAAAATGGTAGTGACACTTTCATACACCCTCACTCTCCATAGCTAGCGACTTTGGAGCGTCGGTTACCTCGTTTGTCGAGATTGGAGCTTGCGTCGTTTCCTCGGGTGGATCATCGGAGATGGAGGAAGACCGGCAACCAAACATCATCAAAGGATCGCTAGGAGATTAGAATGAAGACCGAAGGACTTGGATCATCTCGGTATAACCTTCCTAACTCTTAGTTAGCTCGCTAGTATAGGGTTTAAAGTCGATCCGGAAATCGGGTAACGGTAGCGCCGGTTTAATAAATTTTTTTTCCGCATTTTGGCCGCGTTTCGACGGCCGGGGCGCTGTCGGGACCCAACATGGTATCAAAGCCACCCTTTAAACCCCTTACTAGCTTGTCTAGACGTGCTTAAAAGATCAATCGACGGAATTTACCGAAATCACGAATCCATTTTCATAGTTGCTGTCGATTTTCAAATGTGGTCAAAAAATTATTTCACACATCTTAAAAATCCGTGCAGGCAATATTAAGGTTACTGGAAATATTTGGGCTCGTGATTCCATAAAAGCGTCGTGGATCCACCGCACTAAGCCCCTATTGGCGGCTGTTCCGCGGCGGTTTAGTGGCAACGGGCGACCAAATTTTTTCTGTAGCCCACTTACTTGGAAATGTGATTTTATTGATATTCTGTTTTGGCCCAGCTTTCAGTGAAGTGTTTTTTTTACTATTGGGGCCAATTTGGAACTTAGTCGATCGATATTTAAAGCTTGTGTTTGACAGTACATACATTTCTATCTGCGACCGTGAATGTCATTTGATCGGTGAACTCGTCTAATTGCTATATGTCTTTTAGACGGGTTTGCGAACGTGACATTCACATTGATGTTCTGTGTTGTGCTGTGATGTTGGTTGGATCGTCATGGTGGATAGCTATGGTGCAATGTTAGTACAGTTTTATTTCATTTGTACATTTGATATTGCGGGACGAGCGTCCGGCATGTGGACTGCCGTCACTGCCCGTTTATATATTATTCTTTTGGGGCACGACCGGGCTGAGGTCGATGTCACCCTTATATATGTTATTTTTATTTTCTGTACTAGGATTACCCCGCGGTGGAGTGCACGGATAGACGGGTTCTAGAGGGCAACTGGTCTGCATCTCAAGACATTCAGACGGAGGGGACCTTACTCTAGAATTGGGGGGCTGTTCGCCGCACTCGCAAGGGGTATAGGTTGACCCAGGAGGGGTGCTCAAGTTACCGGATTCCGTGAAGTGCTGGGTGGTCCATTCACGTTGCTGAAGGGGGCTGTCTCGCTTCTGGTTTTGGCGGGTAACTTGCCAAGCTCGTAGGGGTCTAGGTTTCATTGCACAGGCTATCCACACGATAGGGAACGTCGGGTCTCACTTGCGGCTCAAGTGAAACCCGGGGCTCCAGATTATCCACCATTCTGTGTTGTTTCTGTGATGTTGCTTTATATCATGCCTGGGACGAATGTTATATATATATTTATATTTACTAGTAGATGTTGTATATGTTTTGCACCCGCGCTAGCCCAATCCCCGCTCTGTCGTTAGTTAAGTAACCTAACGGGTGATGATGGGACCCAATGGCGAATGCGGATGGCATATACGTACATTTTATTTTCGTTCTTTTCTGGTGTGATTAATTGATGGGACTGCGTTGATTCTTATCATTACAAGGATAAAACAAACCTATATTTGATGTTGTTAGAACCAAGTTTTTAAAAACTGACATTACAGACGTTTTCTTTTGCTTTGCCTCGTGGTATTCGATTGGGAATATCCTGCACCTCATTTGACGAGGCAAGGGCCGAGATCCCTTCATCGGGAGTGACCCCTTAGGTAAAAGTTTGCGTCAACGTAATAACTTTACTATAGTCGATTATTTTTGCTTTGCATCGTGGTATTCATTTGGAATATCCTGCACCTCATTCGACGGGGAAAGAGCCGAGATCCCTTCACCTGGAGTGACCTCTTTAGCAAAAGTTTTCGCCACTATATATTTATAAAAACCCACTTGGATTCCTTCAACGATATCAAGTTCATTACGTTAAAGGTTTTTCGCCAAAAACCATCCGTAGCCCTCCGTCATTTCAGATTAGTATTGCTTAGTATTCGTGCTGCGTTTGTTGACCTTGTCAAGGCATAGTGAGCGGTAGCTCTGTATTTTCTGTCACAAGAAAATGTGGATTGGTTAGGACAGTCGTTCGACCTTGTTGACCTTATCAAGGGTCTGTGCGGGTGGGTCTAATGCAATCAAGATAATGATGGGTTGAACTTGACTAGGACCCTTTGACTTGTTGACCTTGTCAAGGTCACTTGGATCCTAAGGGTAAAAACACACATCGAGAGTTTCAAACATACAAGAAACTTGCCATGCTTGCGCATACCTTCTGGAGTGTGGTGACTTGAGTGGCTTCCATCAAGTTATCATACGATGATAGTTGGATCCCGATTCCCACTGATGAGTAGGATTACTCCTCGGGTAATTCCGACTAATTCTCCTTTTGGGTTTGGAGGAGAATTCGAGGAAACGGTGGGAGCCATCCAGATTAGATAAAATGATTAACCATTCTGATCTAGGTTAGAGTACACGCTGAGTGTTTCTTCTCTCTCTCTCTCTGGCTGGGACTATGACCCGACTTTTGACTAAAACTCATGGACCAAGTTGACCGAACCTTCTTAAAACACTTTGGCTTTTGGAATGTCACGGTGTCGCATACATCATTGCCACTTCTATATCGCCTTTGCTTTTCTCCAGAACACCTCGTATCACTGCGAGTATCCACTTCCATTGGATAAATCCATCGTATAGTTACATACGAACTCGAAGGAACTTTTTCGAGGATGGATTCAGGTTCTGGAGAGAATGAATAGGATTATTCGATTGTCTTTTCCCTTTACCTTCTCTCAGGTTGTGAGGGCTCCTAGGATTAGGAGAGGGTACACCTATTAAGCTTATTGGATAGTATTCCTCTAAACCTTAGGCTGGTGCCAAACGGTAGGGAAGGAAGAAAACCAACAAGCTTAACTGTGGTGTACAGAAGGTAATAAGTAAAGACATATAAAGGGATTGGAATAATGGCAAAGGAAATTGTGATCACCATCATTCAGGACGAAACCAGGTATACCTCTGCCGCTCCCACATCACCTTTTGCTTTTCTCTAGAATACTCCGTATCACTACGGATATCCACTTCCATTGGATAAATCTATCGTATGGTTATATACGAACTCGAAGGAACTTTTTTGAGGATGGATTCTGGTTCTGGAGAGATTGGATAGGATTATTCAGGTGTCTTTTCTCATTACCTTCTCTCAGATTGCGAGGGCTCCTAGGATTAGGAGAGTATACCTATTACGCTTATTGGATAGTCTTCTTCCAAACCTTAGGCTGGTGCCAAAGGGTAGGGAAAGAAGAAAACCAATTAGCCTAAAGAAGGTGTACAGAAGGTAATAAGTAAAGACATAATAAAGGGATTGCAGTGAGGGCAGGTATAGTATATGGTTACTGTCGTGAATCAGGATAGTGGAAGAGGCGTTACTAGGAATACCAGTTAACCCTTTCGAAACATTTTCATGTTTCAGTCCCACTGTGCGATGTTAATTGAAAACTGTTTTCCCAATTGGAATATAACTCCAGAGTATGTATTTACCAGATCAGTTTCTCACATCTGCATGTTATTACGGATGGTGAGTGGGAGTAAGATATTGGGAATTGGGTGATTAGATCCTCATTATATCGGAATTCGTTGTAATTGGTGATATTTGAGGAAATCATCTGGATTTTGCTGGATGGCAAATATTTGGTTTTGAATATCCATTGTTATGCATCAATTTCAAACTGATATATCTGTACATTTATTTTATAAAGTGAGATAGAACTTTTTGATATTGGGTCTATGACATTTACCTATATCAGTTGGTGATCAGGTAAGGTGTATTCAACAGCGGTGTAATTCTTCTTAACCATAGTACAGTTTTTCAACCTACAACGCACAGGGTTTGAGTTATTGAACTCAGGGGACTTATACAAAGTATTGTATGTTGTCCAGTGTCCATTAGGACAAAGGGGTTGGTACTCGTACTATATTCTGTTTACTTATGACTTCTCCAGTTCTGGACATGTATTTCGTAGAAATGCAAGGTCCAGATATTCAGAACTTATAGGTATAAGAATAAAGTAGAGAACCATCTGTTATAAGTATCTGGATTCTTCAAGGAAGTCGAAGATGTAGATACTTGTGTTTGGTATTCAGTTAATAGTAATGGTTTTGAGAACTTGCTTCTCTTTCGGGTTACTCATATATGGATGCACTCCTAGATGAGTAATGTTAATTGTCCTCTTTCCATTTGGTTGATATGCACTGGAGACAGATACATGTTTTTGAATCTGGTTCAAATTAGATTAGTGCTTTTGTTTCTATATTAGATTAATATAAAATCAATTTATATCTTAACGATGTTAAGGTATAGGGAGTTGTCCGGCTGATACTTAAAACCAGAATCCGGATAAACTCAAGGCACGTTTCAGTAATGGTTGTTTGTGGGTTATCCAGGGCTTTGACGAGGGTTAACTTTCTACCATCAGGAAGATCAATATTTATATTGTTCTTGACTCGCCACAGTTTTAATAAAATGGATTTTTTTCAGAAAACAGAAGTGGGAGTATGGTAGAACTGGAAGTTATTCCAGAACCACAAACGATTACTGGAAATTTAATAAAACCTAAGGATTCAATTGGATCTGATGTTCCATTAGCCACTCCGCAGATTTAGTGGGTAACCTCAGTCACACGAGAGGTACTTCGGTCTTCTCAGAGACGGTGACAGGGAAGTTCTTGTTTACCCAGACTTTCCATTGCTGTTGTTCTAGACTATAAGACCCGGCAGGAAGATGAGTATAGCGTCGTTCTAAACTAGTTTTAGAAGTGCACGTGTATATGACTCTGCCAAAGGGTTGTTGTAGTCAGTGGGAGCAGCGGAAGCATAGTAGGCAAGTAGCTTGTGTCTATTTATAGACTAAAGCAGGTATAGCGGAAATAGATCATCTATTTTTGATGTGACAGTCATAGGTTTTGACTTCATCAGAATAGGAGATGGATCTGGTAAGAAGGTAGTAGGGTGTGATGTCCGAGGATTCGGGATGACATGCACTTGATAGGAAGAGATATTCCTATACTACGATCGGTTATACTGTGGTTGTCACAAAGTTGTTTTCTCCACATAGGATATGGATATAATATCAGGTTTTCTGGTTACTAGATCTATAGTTTTAGATCTAGATTTGGGAAGTATCCTAATCTGGGTACTTTGACATTAAATGGACGACTCCTGGCATGGTGGTGTACCTGCAGGTGATGGAGTCACCCTCTCTAAAGGTGTCTTACAGACTGAAGGGGGGAGAGATCTGCATGATTAGCATATCACTTGCTTAGGCAATTGAGTTAATCATGAAATGTCAAGTACCACACCAGATATTGCTTTTGCACTAGATACAATAAGCAGATATATTAATCCAATCCTGGAGAAACATTGGGAAGCAGTTTATGAACATAAGTGAATGTTCTTGGGATATGGTAACGGCAGCCTCCTTCGGGAGACGGTTATCATTTCAGGCTTCCAAGGTGACCTGGATAACAGAGTAACTGTCAGAGTTATAGTTTTTCCTTCTTTTGAGGGACAGTATGTTGGACAGGTGGTCTAAGCGGATACTGAAAAAAGGCAAGCTGCAGGATACTGATTAAATTCAGTGGACGATACAGTCTAAGAAGTTTGCTAGATTTGGAGTTCATTTGTGAACTGGGTCCCATCAGATATCCAGACAAATTCTAAGACAAGTATTGCTCATTTCGGGAGAAAGTTTTCTCCGCGAAGTTGAGATTAAGGGAGATACAGAAAGAAACAATGGAGCGGATCCACTCACTGAGGCTATTTCTCGAACGCAATCATTTTCGCAAACAGGCTTTGCAAAACTGATTAGTAGAGAAGTTGGGTGTTCGGCATCACACGGGCTGTGAGTATGCGACATCGCAATAATTGGCTTTAAGTGCAAGTGGGAGATTGTTGGCTATAGTGCCCTCAAGGAAATTATCATAGTCGCGGACTTGTGATTATGATGATTGAGTGAGGACCTATACCGATAAAACAATCTTACTCAAGATGATAGTATACTACCTAGTTTGTCTTTATCATCATATACATGTTGATAGAGCCCGTAGGATTCTTGCTTGACTGCCAGCATTATGATGGCGATCACATACGTGGGAGCTGGGGGTCTATAAGCACATCCTCAAATGTCTCTAGTCGTAGGAGTATCGAGACCGGGCATCGATACTCCAGTGTAGACTAGTGTATACTGATCGAGACCCCGACGAGGGGCGGTGGCCAGGTCTCACAAGCCATTGGTGTTAGTTTGTTCACCTAAGGTAGTATACAGGTGCTCATTGGGTTATGAGTACACTGGACGGACTCGCCGGGAACCTGCTAGTTGGTATTATACCTATTGTCAGATAGCAGTTCCCAGGTGACATGTGTACAGGTTAGTCTGTCGACCTGAAATCGTCATTTGTCTCGTGTGAGTTCCCACTGTGCTTTGATTACTACCCTACCACGGCTCAAAGAAGTCGTGTAAACAGGTTTTAGTTGGGTACAGTCCCGAGCCACATGGAGGCAGTGATCGGATCGTCGGGGATTCGTCTCTCCCGGTATTGGGGGTTGATGTCACGTTGTGTACGGATGGCTGATTATGTATTGGTTTTACGATCACCAAAAATATTTTACCGTAATCAGAAACGGCGTCGCATGAAGCTAGCCGGTGAATACGGGTCGATCCACAGGGATGTGTAATTTTCCTAATGTTCTTACGAGTTGATTCCAATGGCTGTTTGGTTTTGTTGATTGATTCTAAAAATAAGTTGTACGATGGTTAAGGAACTTGCTAGGGTTAGGTCTAAAGTAGGGTTTGATAAGATTAATATTAACACCTCTTTCAATGCCCTCGATTAAATCTTTTTAGAAGTTATAACAATTATTAGTAAAGGGGATTAGGATGATTAGGAAGAAACGAAGTTTCTTCCTCTAGATCCTTGTCCGTCCTTTCCTACTAATTGCTATAACCTTCATGGAAGTTATGCATGACTGGTCCTTTGTACTGCGGTTTCACCATTACCTCGTGGGTAGGGTGCCGTAGGGAGCGGATCATGCATGCATGCATGAAGTTCTAGTTATGAAAAATTATTGGGCATGAAAGAGATGAGAGATATTCATCTCTCAATCCCTCCCTTATTCCTAACCCTAACAAGCGAGGAAATTACTCGCTCATTAGGGGATCTTCTAAAAATAACATTTTAAAATAACTTACCTACGGCAGTTTAAGAAAGATTACACTAGATTAAATTAGGGCAAAAGATTAATTAGATATAGGGCAATAATTAAATTAACAACTAAGGCCGAAATTAAAATAAGAACTTACAGAAACGATGCTCTTCCCACTGAATTAAATCTGAATTTTATTTCATTGAAAGGAGGCATCCCTTTACAGTATTTTGATTACACATTTATAAGTAAACAGGAAAACTAGGGTTACAAATTCTCGCGCATGTGCTTTTACAGATATGCCCACGAAAAATCCCAACCCACGCACCGACGCACCGTCACAAAAATTCTGCGCCGACACGTGCACTAAGCGGCCGCGGAACCGCGGCAAATGTGGGGGTAGGGCCGCGGTTCCGCGGCCCTTTGGTGAGGTCACACAGTGAAACTTTCTGTACCTCTCCATGTTGGCTTTGTCTTCTTTTTTCTATGGTTCTTTTCTTATTTTGGCTTATAGGCTTCTTCCAGATCTTTCAGTGAAACTTGTAATGACCTTTTAACCGTTCACCTTGATATTTTAGACCTTGCATTGCCTTGTACAATTGTGAATTGTTCTTCGTCTATGCTTGACTAGAATCCTTCTACTTGTGGGTCAAAAGTCTTTCTTTTGTATCATCTTTTGTCCTTTTCACTGTCTTCACTCCAAGAACCTGTATCCTGTAATATGCAGCAGACATGCGTCAAAAGCATCTGTTTATTTATAAAACGCATAAGAATGGGGAATATAAAATGCAATATTATGATATGAACAATTGCCATCACCATAAATCCGTGGCCACGGTGGACGAGAACTACCGATCCAGGATCGGTAGTTTCTCAGGTGGTGATGGGTTTCATACCGACACTAAATGTCGCGTTGTTAGGGGTCTGACTTTACCCACCCCCTAGACTCGATATGCGGTACTCTTAGACGAACAGATCGGACTGTATGGATATTGTCACTGACAGGCTCAGTAGGGGTTCAGGATGAGTTTGCTCGTCGGCCTCCCTTTCGTTCAATACCTGGGTAGCCGTTACGTACAGCTAGTGCCGCTGACGTGCTTATGGTTAAACCCACTGCCAGCGTATTGACGAGTCTTTAGAGTCCCACACAGAGGGTTTTCACGGTTCAGGCGATATGGTGTACATAAAGTATGTTGATACATACAGATGTCCGATTAAATATGTGCACTTGCTGCGCAGACTTTAATTGGACGGTTGATAATACCAGCGGCTTAGGATTAAGCCAGTTTATTAAATCAGGTTTTGATTTAATAATTTATATATATATTTGTATATACGTATTCTAGTATTATTGTTCACTATTCGTTTTCTCTCTCGGCTATTCGTATTTTGGTACGAATACGCGTATATGTATTTCGGTACATATACCGGAAAGTATTCCATATTGTATACGGAATAGCTTCTGGAAGAAGATGCCACCTCATTATTAATTTTCCTTTAGAAAATTAATTAGGAAATGAGGTGGAAAAGGTGACTAAGTCAAGGCATGGGTCAAAGCATGGTGTATGGCATGGTTTGGATTTGTTTAATGAAATTAAACAAATGACATTTTTTTATGTGGATGAAAGAGGGGGGCCGGCCACAATTGGGAGGGGTGATTTTCATTTTGGGTTTTTGATATGAAACATTTTACACTAGCCTCCTCTCTCATTCACTCAAAAGTTCACAAAAAGCCTTCACCATTTTGGTTCATGCCAAGACTTCATCACCTCATTCTTCTTCTATGGTTGCTCCATTGAGCACAAGAAACGAGAGAAAATGGTAGTGAAACTTTCATACACCCCCACTCTCCATAGCTAGCGACTTTAGAGCGTCGGTCACCTCATTTGTCCAGGTTGGAGCTTGCGCCGTTTCCCTCGGATGGATCATCGGAGATGGAGGAAGACCGGCAACCAAACATCATCAAAGGATCGCTAGGAGCTTGGAATGAAGACCGAAGGACTTGGATCATCTCGTTATAACCTTTCTAACTCTTAGTTAGCTCGCTAGTATAGGGTTTAAGGTCGATCCGGAAATTGGGTAATGGTAGCGCCGGTTTAATAAATTTTTGTTCCGCATTTTGGCCGCGTTTCGACGGCCGGGGCGCTGCTGGGACCCAACACGATCATCTGTTGAGATGGTGTCGACGGTATCTGCATTTACGTGTCGATGCTTAACACGAGAGATTTCGGATTATGATGTCGATGCTGGACATCTATATGTATATTGATACGATCATTATCATGAGGTACACCGTTAGATATTATTTATTGTATTCCACCAGGACTGATCCGGGGGACAGTACCTGCATATGTTGTACAGACATTCATAGACAAAAAGGGGATTCCAATACGGATTATAGATTCATGATTTTGACTCATATGACATGGAGATATTATGCTTGTGATTGCATGATAGTTAGTGTTGGACATATGCATGTTACATAGCATATCGGTACAGATTAGGATAGGATTATACTTATGACCTAGGTATCGTCATGTATTTCGATTTCTACCTTTAAATGTACTTTTATTCACTGAGTTGGCAACTCATCCCCGTTGTGCCACAGTTTCTTGCAGGTTTCACCACTTGGATTATCAGCGGCTTGGACATACATTCTTTTTCGAGGATTGATTGGTAAGTGGGTTATTATTGTGTTATACACACTCTTGATTATCCATATATTCTTGTATCTAGTGGAAACTCCATCAACTTAGAAGTGGTATATTATGGACTTAGAAGCAAGACGTAGAGTTTATGTGTGGTGATGTTACACTCTTTGGAGTCGATTTCTGATTTAGGTTAATTGGTCGCTCCATTGTTTGGAAGTGGAGACTAGCTTCCGTTGGAATGCTATTTTATTATGTAGTATCTGGTTTTTATAAAAATGCAAAGGAGGTGAGGTCAAGTTTCAAAACGTCATAAATGCTTTTCAACATACTTAATTAAAACTAGATGTTATTTTAAATTGATTTTATCGGATGATTATTTAAACCTCACCTCCAATATTTTCAAAAAGGGTTTAGATTCCGGGTTTCGGCTTACTTAGATTGCGTCGATGCATTTAGATGTCACATGTTTTAAGTGTCGGTCACGTGTCATATTTGGGTCGTGACAATCCGGCCGGATCATCATTCCCACCATGTCTTGGAACATAAGCGCCATTTGTTTTATATTAGACGCTTGTTCCGCGGCCTCTTTGTCTTTCTTTTCAAGAACCCTCCGTAGGAATTCGGTGTCGGTCTCCTGCTCCTGGCGTTGTTCCGACGATACTTCTGGGCTTTCTTTCTGCCCAGTGAGTGCGGCCATCCTTGTCAACATCTCCTGGAGCTTTTGTTGTTGCTCCTGAGCTTTTGTCATAGACTGTGTGAGTGGTTGATGACCCGTTGAAGTACGGCTTTCCTCTTTCCCGGAAGCCGTGTATACCGTGTGTACCACCATGCCCCCAGACTTGGGGCGTTTGGGTCCACTGCCTTTGCTCTTTGCTGCCGGTATGGGACCTTCTCCGGCCTTCTCCTCTTGTGGGAGGTCGAGGTTGAGGGGGCCGTTGCAGCAGGCACCTACGCAGATGATACCTTTTGTGGTATGACGGAGGGATGATCCTCCTCTTGCCAAGCCTTCTTTTTCTTTAGCCGGCGAGTGTAATCTTTATCAATTACAGAGTCTTAGACTTTCCGCCAAACTTTGTGGATCTTGGAGGACAGCCGTTGAGGAGGTTGTTCCGGCTTCACTTGTGTCATGCTTTCAGCGGGCGGAGGATATTTCTTCAAGATGGCGGTTGGAGAGTTCTTGCACACCCTCCTGAGCAACTCGAAACTGTTCCCAGTTGGAACAGCATCGTTGGTCTCCACCATTGGAGCTGGTGGGGTAAGTACAGAAAGGGAACCGCCCCCAGCTTTCCTAACTCGGGGCCAATGGCGATGTCGAGCATGTCTTGCGGATGGGATTACCTCAGTTGTAGAAGCAACCTCGTTATGCCCCCTGCTTTGGTGAGGGGCTGATTTCGGTGTCAGCCTGTCAAAGACTGACGTCCGCTGAGAGGGAACGGTCAATCTGTCGAAGGCAGACTTTCTGGCGGGGGAAGCATTTTTAACAACCTCGCCTGCAGCAGGAGTTGGAACGGCCGGTCTTGCCAGGACTGATCCCTTAGCAGGAGAAGCCCCTTTGACGACTTCGTCTACCAGAACTAGAATGGCTATCCGCTTCGGGATAACCCCTTCAGGTATCGCGGGCCTCTTTGCGGGCCCACTGGAGCTTTGGCCCAGCCTTTCGAAGACTGACGCGGCATACTTGGATGACTCGTTGAGTGGGGCCATGGTGGTTGCGAGCCGATCAAAGACCGACTTCTTTGGAGCCTCTTGTGATGGCATTGAGGCATTGAAGCTTATTGGCGGGAGCATGGTCCCAAAAAATAGTCCAGTTGTGGCCTGAGTCACCTATTCCACCGGCATTGCAAAGATGGAGGCCGCTTGGGGCCCATAAGTCACTCCTCCAGTAGGGACGGAGTGGGAGCTACTGTTGCAATTGGTGCAGTTGGAAGCCATTGATGTCATCTTCTCTTCTGCATGGAGCAAGACACCAAATCTTAGTATCTTGAATCCAGGGGAAAACATATTAAACCGCGATCCGTTCACGAACACGGCACACGAAGTGTGGAGTGGAAAGATGAAAAGGTCCCACCGGGCGTGCCAGAATCTGTTTACCGCCGAAAACATAGAAGAAACCGCGTAGGTCGTCTAGCCTGAATTTGAGGGCAGATGATATTTGGATTTATCCGTCCACCTCTCCGAAGATGCCAAGTTGATTTATAGCACCGTGTATCAGAGGTTTAGACGGATGCGGCCGTTGTAGCGGACTTCGTCAGATTCCCCCTCATTGTGAGGGGTTTTTGATTGTGGGGACGCTCTTCCCTGCAGGCGCAAGCCCCTACAGTTAATTACGTTACCGCATAGCGATAACCACTTTTTTCTGCTCCAGAAGGTCACATCGTGTCGTGTGTATTTGTTTTATTTTTGGTTGTCCGTAGATTGTATACGGAGACTAATTTGTATTGTCACCCGTTGGGCGTGGATTAGTCCAAATCCGTATTTTCTTAAATTCGGGTTTGGTTTGATTTAAGGATCGTTAATCTCATTTGGGATTAAGATCAACTTAAATTTTTATTGAGCACACGTTAGTCTAATTTTAGACTAAGATCTATCCAGCAGGATTTTTGGGATCATTCTGACCCAACAAAAGAGCATTTGGGCTCTATTGCTTTAGTTTAAGGACGTTACGGTCCATAAATCACCATTTTTGGTATGAGGGTTTAGTTTAAGGACGTTGTGATCCACAGCTAGTTTAAGGACATTACGGTCCATTGGGGTATGCTCATGGGTTTGGGAGTGCATCCAAGAGCTGTTAGTTGTCGGGACCCTCCACCTCTCTGATATCGTTGAAGAATTACAACGACATATATCAGAGGTGTGGAAAGATGTACCCAACCGAACTCCAGATTGAAGGGAGAGACCATGGTGGAACGAACATCATTTTAGATGCCATGTGTCAGGAGATCATTGGTCATCTTTGGAACTAAGATCGATTTGGGGAGACCTGAGTATAGAAGGACTCGGTTGATTGATGGTCAAAAGATTTTGGCCTCGGGAGACTTGGCTAATTTGGGCTAAGGTTGGCCTCTCACAGTGTTAAACACTGATATTTGCTTGGCGCTCACGTGCTTCCACGTGAGGCTCTAAAGCAGTGTTAAACACTGCAATTTGGAGCGCTCACGTGTGGCGCGTGAGGCACCGAAAATTGGGCATTGCTTCTTCGGGTTTATTCCATTTTCTTTTATCAGTGCTAAGCACTATTGGGGGTTACGTGGGATCACGTGAGGCGTCCCAAAAATGGGAACTGTCTGAATTTATTCCTCTTTTCCTTTTACAAGTGCTAAGCACTATTAGGGGGTCACGTAGAATCACGTGACTCAATCTCTGTCGTTCCTTTTTGTTCCTCAGAGGTGCTCACGTGGGAGCACGTGATTTGTTGTTATAGCGTTATACGCTAATCGTTTCTTTTATGTGCATAGAGATCTTGATCTGAGTTTGGAGAATTTCAGGTCCTTTGTTTTATAAGAATTAAATTTTTATGTAGGGTTAAAACCTAGTTTTATCAGAGGAATTAAATTCCTATATCTTTTGGAAGAATTGAATTCTTCAAACTTAGTTCTTTGCTCTAAGTTTTGGGACTGCATAACAGAATCTCCCCGATGAGAATTAAATTCTCAACTTGTGGGGAGATCTGCTTCTGCAGACCTCAACCAGAGAAAGAACTAAGTTCTTTTTTGTAAGAGTTAAACTCTAGTAAGAGGAGATAAAATGATCTCTAGGTCTTTTTTCTTACCTGGGGTTTCTTTTCTTCTAAGAGAACTCCTCTTCTTCTTTTTGTTTTTTTTAAAATCTTATGGGGGGTTTCTCTCTCTCTCTCTCTCTCTCTCTCTGCAAGACTTGAAGTCTTGGGACCTTTATATAGTGGAGGCAAGTTTGTTGATTTAGTTTAAAAAATCTCTTATTGAGAGATCCTTAATTGATTTGGGGATTTTATCCACCGTTGGATCTTTGATCCAAGAATTTCTGTTTTACAGAAGATATTTTTCTTGTTTTTAACAATATTGGGAAAATATTTTCCTTACAGAGCTTATTCTGTAGCTTGGTGATTTTTAATCACCATTGGATCTTTAATCCAACGACGCTCTATTTTACAGAGCGTAATCTTTCTTGTTTAGAAAGATTGGGGAAATATTTTCCCATACAGAGCTTATTCTGTAGCTTGGTGATTTTTAATCACCATTGGATTTTTAATCCAACGGCGCTCTGTTTTACAGAGCGTAATCTTTCTTGTTTAGAAAGATTGGGGAAATATTTTCCCATACAGAGCTTATTCTGTAGCTTGGTGATTTTTAATCACCATTGGATCTTTAATCCAACGGTGCACTGTTTTATAGAGTGTAATATTTCTTGTTTAGAAAGGTCTAAGGAAATATTTTCCAAATAGAGTTTTGATCCCTCTTATTTTGAATTTAATTCTATCGGCTCAGAAGGCTTTAGGAACCCTCACGTGTAGCACGTGACCCTCATGGCATTAAACTTGTTTGCTTATATGCAGCAGTCCCAGAGAAAGGCATCACGTGTTGGCACGTGAGCTGATGTTTAGGAATGTCACGTGTGAGACGTGACCCCACGAAGTTAAGCTCAATAAAGAGCATCACGTGCTGACACGTGAGCTTCTTTGGCCTGTTATTTGTTTTAGGAAGGCGCCTACATACTTTGTATATAGATGCTCACGTGCCTGCTCGTGAGGCTTAATTTCAGCCTTATTTGTTAAGCGCAATGCCTATAATCTTTCCTCCAAGGCGCATCACGTGTGGGCACGTGATACTCCATTTGGGGAATTTTTCCCATCACTTTTTATTCATTATTTATTTTTTATAAGGGAATAGTACTTCCTTCCTGACTTCGATGATACGGAAAGGTGTCATAAGCCAGAGGATAAACAGAAGTCCGTCGCCACTATCCCAATCTTTGGGTGCGATACCGAGGAGGATGAAGAAATAGACTACTCGGGGAAACCCCAGAATGAAAACAATAAGCCCGGACCATCTACCCCTATTTTGATCTTTGGCAGCGACTCTAAGTACAAGGCCAACGCAGTGTTCTCCGTCCGCCCGTCAATGCAAACTTTTGCCGGAACAAATCAGAGTCTACAAATTACAATGGCTCCGCCTTGGCATTACAAAGAACTTGATGCGCTCCATACACACAGCATACAAGAACTGCAAACTTTCTACATACCTCCCAGGCGAAGAGGTGAAAAAGAGATCCTCTTCTACCAATCTATGGAAAATAAAGTAGAAAAAGAAGTCTGGCATGGTGTCGATTTTGCACTCGACAGGCTTCAGCCAATCCGTCTGCCAAGATACTACGCGGAGGGATTGAAAAGGCTGTTAAGATGCCAAGGTGTACCCCTCAAACAAACTGTTCGATAAGCCCAATTTTACAAAAAGATTTGGGATATTCCCGGAACTCAACAAATGATGCCCAACGAGAAGATGGAGATAACCAGGCACGGATACGTTCGGTCCAAGAAACAGGAGCAGATCCAAAGTTGCCGCGTCATAAACAGCTCAAGTGAAGCAAAAGACGCTCTTCCAAATAGCCGTGACGTCAAATCGGAGCAAGATCCCGCTCTAAAAACGTTAAGTCCGTCGCTGGAAGAACAAATTGACAGGTTAATAAAAGAAACTTGTCAAATGAGCCAGGACAATCATAGCCGCGGAATGGGCATTTATGAAAAGGCCAGGGTGCAGCGTCTTAGTCACAATATGCGGAGAAGGTAGACTATAATGCTCTTCATCCCAAGACTACTGTATATTCTCGTGAAAGGGAAAAATCCCGAAATAGAGGCAAAAACAGGGCAAAGGATGCAAACAACGTTCGAAAAAAACAAAGCGGATCCAAGACGCCATGCAATCGAGAAAAACTCGATTGGAGCCCGTCCTTTATAAGGAAGATGGGTTGGGAATACTCTTTCCCTCAAGACAAAACAAGGAAAATATTCAACCTTGTCATGAAGCACCAAATGATGACGCTTCCGGAGTCTCGGCACCCCGAACAAATAAACGAGGTCCATCATCCGGATTATTGCTCCTACCACCGAGCAATAAGTCATCCCCTTGAAGATTGCTTCACCTTCAAAGACTGGGTAGAAGAACATATCGACAAGGTAGGTTTATATTATATGACAGCTAGAGGGTAACCCCGCCGTAAAAGTATGAGCCAAAAAGAACCTACAACGTCAGGTTAGGACCAGCTCAACAACAAGAATTGAAGCGAACTCGTACCTGCAATATGATAACACTCTCAAAAGAGAGAGGGCACGAGACTATGAATGACCTCTACATGTGCTTCACAAATGAAGATGAGGAAGAGATGATCTCAGAGTTTCCACCAGCTCCAAAAGAGCTGGAAGATGGGATATACACCACGGCGAACAACCTAAGAAAAATTGACTTAGGGATAAAATGATCCGAGGCCAACGTTCGTCAGTGAACTACGATCTGAAAAACATGTACTCACGTTAAAAGACATGCTCATGCAATATAAAGACTGCTTCGCCTGGAACTACTCTGAAATACCGAGTCTAGATCCAAAAGTGGCAGTACATAAACTGGCTATATCACCGGAAATAAAGCCAATCAAATAGGCACCGAAAAGGATGCGACTCGAACTTGAGATGTGTATCGTCGCTGAAGTCAAGAAACTAATCGACTCTGGCTTCATCCAAGAAGTTCAATATCCCGACTGGATCGCTAACATTGTTCCGGTGATAAAGAAAAATGGGACGGTACGCATCTGTGTGGACTTTCGGTATCTCAACAAAGCTTGCCCGAAGGATGATTTCCCAGTACCTGTTACCGAGCTGATGATCGATAACACGTCTACCCATGAGGTCTTCTCCTTCATGGATAGATCTTGAGGATAAAACCAAATAAAAGTGCATCCAGAAGACCAAAAGAATACCGCCTTCTGACCCTCATTGGGCATATTCTGCTATAAATTAATGCCCTTCGGTTTAATGAACGCTGGCGCTACCTACCAGAGGGCCATGACAAACATCTTCGATGACCTCATCCATGAGATTGTCGAATGCTACATCGACGACCTTGTGGTAAAGAGCAAATCTCACGAGGAACATTGGGAACATCTAAAAATAGTGTTCCGGCATCTTCGAAAGTATAATCTGACGATGAATCCTCTAAAACGCGCGTTTAGAGTCTCTTCTGGCAAATTCCTAGGATTCATCATACGTCACCAAGATATCGAAATCGACCCCTCAAAGATCAAGGCGGTTTTGGAAATGCCCATGCCAAGGACCCTTAAACAACTGCAGTTTCTCCAAGGAAAGCTCACGTATATCCGGCGATTCATAGCCAACCTTTCTGGAAAATGTCGTCCCTACAGTCATCTGATGAAAAAGGGGACCCCGTTCGTCTGGGATCAAAAGTGCCAAAACACACTAGACGAAATCAAGCATTACCTGCAAAATCCGCCGGTATTGACCGCTCCGGTTAAGGGAAAACCCTTTATCCTATATACAACGGCCCTTGAGGGTTCTCTAGGCGCACTATGGGCATAAGAGAATGATCAAGGAAAGGAGATAGCTCTATACTATTTGAGCCGAGTTCTCCTGAGGGCAGAAAACAACTAGCCCCCATCGAAAATCATTGCCTGGCACTGATCTTCTCAATAACGAAGCTCAGACATTACGCCTTGGTATACGAGGTCCATCTTATATCGAAGGTGGATCCTCTTAAATATCTAATGTCAAGGGCCATACTAACAGGAAGGCTTACCAAACGGGCCCTCCTCTTGATGGAGTTCTCGATAACGTATTGCCCCCTCAAAGCAGTGAAAGGGCAGGCCATTGCCGATTTTCTCGTGGAGCATCCAATACCAGCCGACTCCTCCTTAAATTGTGAGTTGCCGGATGAACACGCGTTCAATGCAATTGAAGAAGAAAATGATTCCCAATGGGAACTCTACTTCGATGGAGCATCTTCCATCAAACGGCGAAAGCAAAACACCCCTATAATCAAAGCCGGGGTAAGCCTTCTCTTCGTGACTCCCCAAGGAGGGATATTGCATTACGCCCTTTCCTTGACAGAGCCAAGGACTAATAATGAAGCTGAATATGAAGCTTTGATAGCAGGTCTCGAGATCGCTATCAACATGGGAATCAAAGACTTCCTCATATACGAAGACTCCCAGCTGATCGTCAGCCAAGTAAATGGTGACTATCAAACATGCAAGCCAGAGCTGATAAAGCATGGAGAAAGAGTGCAGCAACTGCTGACATAAATCCCTGCATATATCTTAGAGAGTATACCGCGTGCGGAAAACACAATGACGGACGCGTTGGCCAAATTAGCTAAGGAACTGGCCGATGAAGACCTCGATGACGTAAGGATCATTGTGCAAAACAACAGGATTATCGCGCCAATAAATATATCTTCGAAAGACCTGATAGAGCCATCTGAAGGAAAAAAAAGACTGAAGAAGTAGCCCTTCAAATAGAGGACGAAGGAAAGGTAAAGGATTGGAAAGAAGTCTTCATAGACTGCTTCAAATCCCAACGAACATCCAAAATGCATCGTCTAGACATCAGCTCATAAAACGAGCTCTGTCTTTCACCTTCATCACTGATACTCTATATAAGAGATCGTTTGATTGTTTATGGTTAAGATGCCTGGGGCCGGAGGAGGCAAAGAAAGTGGTTCAAGAGATACACGATGGACTCTACGGTTCTCACCAAGCTACGCCAAAGATGAAACTGAAGATAAAATGAATGGGTTACTATTGGCCCACAATGATTCAGGACTGCCTCGAATATTCAAAGCAGTGTCACTCGTGCCAAATTCATGGGGACTTCATCCACCAACATCCAAATCCGCTACACCCAACAGTGGCTAGCTAGTCGTTCGGAATGTGGGGAACCGATATAATTGGCCCCATTGAACCGGCATCGTCCAAAGGATATCAGTTCATACTGGCAACGACCGACAACTTCTCTAAGTGGGAAGAAGCAATACCATTAAGGAAGGTGAAGACGGAGAGTATCCTCCATTTCTTCAGAACCTATGTCATCTATCGGTTCGGCATCCCGCGAAGGATAATCTCGGATAATGGACCAGCTTATAGAAGTCATAAAATCAGCCGCTTCGCACAACAACATAAAAAAAATTGGAGATACTCTTTAGTCTATAATTCTCAGGCTAACGGTCTAGCTGAAGTGTTCAACAAGACCTTGATAAAGATTATAAAGAAAACGGTGTCCAGAAACAAAAAAGACTGGCACGAAAGGTTGCATGAAGCTCTCTGAGTGTAATGAACAACGTTCAAGACGGCCACGAATACAACACCATACACATTAGTGTTCGTCACGGAAGCAATGCTCCCATTGGAAATAGAGCTCCCCTTTCTACTAGTAGCGGTTCGATACGAGCTGACAGATGAAGAAAATGCACATCTTAGGCTTGAGGAGCTCGACGCCTTCGATGAAACTCTCTTTATAACACAACAAAATATGGAGGCTTATAAGGCAAGGATGATACTGTATACGAAAAATTGATCAGGCCAAGAAAATTCCGCCAAGGAGAACTCGTGCTGGTCGTCAAAAGACCAATGATCCCTAATCGTGCAAAACGGGGGAAGTTCGAGCCGTACTATGAAGGCCCGTACATCATATACAAAGTCTACCAAGGTGGAGCCTACCTGCTCATGGATATGCATGGCGAAAGACCTTTTCGGCGAATAAACGGCCAATTCCTCAAAAAGTACTATGCTTGAGAAGTCATGACTTAGGTCAATGATAGATAATGACGTTTGTGTCCGCTCGCTATCTTCCTGAGTCTGAACCCTGAAAGTAGTATCCAAAAGCTCTGTTGCCTCAAAATACGACAATAATGGACCTAAATGTCCCTAAACTAACAATGGACTGAGAAGTCCCTAAACTAACAATCCGCCTCAAACATGACAATATTGAACCGAGAAGTCCTTAAACTAAAATGCATCCTCAAATACGGAAATGATGGACCAAAAAGTCCCTAAACTAATAATGGACCGAGAGATCCCTAAACTAACAATTCACCTCAAACATAGCAATATTGGATCGAGAAATTCTTAAACTAAAATTACGGGAATGATGGACCGAAAAGTCCCTAAACTAATAGCGGACCGTAACATCCCTAAACTAGCATTTTGCCCCAAAATACGGCGATATGCTCTCTTGAGATCTACACTACAATTGAAACCCCCAACGACGAAGATTGCAACTCAAGTCCTGCCGGCTGCACAGCTTCACCAGCAATGAAGCCACCCCCAAGTCCTACCGGCAAACCGATGGATCACCTACGACGAAAATATTCTCGAGAGTTTCACCGCATTAAAAACGATATGTCCACAAGCAAAATGGGCACGGATGAAAACCCGAAAGGGCGCTGTAAGTAAGAACAGCAGGACTGCCGACGAGTTTGTGAAAACCCGAAAAAGGAAAAAAAACTCGTAAAATAAAAAATTCATGTGCACTTGATGTTGGATATATGTATGCCCTAGAGGCCATTATATGTATAGTGGATGCTTGGACATGTATATATATATATATGACTTTCTTGCTCGACATGATAGTATGCTATCTGGTTTACTTTATCTTGACATGTTCATTTGATCATGCATCTTATTCATTTGGTACATGTTGATAAAGCCCATAGGATATTTGCTTGACTACTGCGACTATGATGCAGATCATACTAGTGGGACACCTGTAGTTTATAAGCATATCCTTTAACTGTTCCTAGTCGTGGGTGTATCGAGACGGGGCATCGATATTCCAGAGTAGACTGGCGTATACCATTCTTGTCCCGTATGATGGGCGATGGATGATCCCATATCCATCTGGTGTGGTGACACCTAAGATTGTATGCGGGTGCTCAGTGGAGATTGCGTACACTGAATGGACTCGCCGAGAACTCCTATATGGTATTATATCTATCGTCGGATAGCAGTTCTCAGGTGACATTGGTACAGGTTAGTCTGTAGACCCAAGATCGTCATAGAGTCTTGTGTGTCTCCCACTGTGCTTTGATCTTCACCCTACCACGGCTCTACTGAGTCGTGCAAACAGGTGGATTTTGGGTACAGTCCCGAGGCACATGAAGGCAATGAGCAATAGGAGGGGTTTCGTCTCTCCCGGTATTAGGGGTTGATATTGTGCTATGCTCGATTGGCTATAACAGGAAGTCGCTGGCCAAGGCTGCTGAGATTTACTGATAAGTGTTATCAGTAGTTTCTCGATCCGTTATGAGCCATACACCGGCATGACATATTGAGTTATTGGGGTCGACGATTCCATCCCTAGACTCGATATACAGCATATCTAACGAAGATACCGGACTGCACAGTAAGTGTTGCCAGTTGGCTCGACGGGAGTTTTGACAGCTTCGCTGGTTTTCTTCTGATCACTCAATACCCGGGTGGCCGTTACATTTAGCTGACCGCTTGCGGCTTGTAGGTGTTTGATATGATCATCACCTACTGCCGTCGTATTGACGAGTCTTAGAGTCCCATACAGGAGTTTCCTAGCTCAGGCGAATAGATGTGGTGTGCCTATGAGATATGCGCGGAGACCCGATTAAATGCGTGTATGTGATACCGTATATTAATCGGGCATTTTTCTATTGGTCGGGTCGTATGTGATATGACCGGTTTGTTAAATCAAGTGTTGATTTAACAAAGACTTTTCGCTTAATTCTTTATTAAACCCTTTTCTTTGTTGATGTATGCATGCATATATGCACATGATGATGTGCATGGACACATACATACATTGTATTATGGTTGATGATACACTAGTGGTGGCAATGCAAGACTCACATGGGAATAAATATGTATATATATTTATTTTTTAATTAAAGAGGTAGAAAATCAATTCATGGTGGATAATTATCCTTGACCTTTATCTTAACCAAAGCTCCCACCATGAGTTAACTTTCTATTGTTCTTTTTCTCCAAAATAAATATCTAGATATTTGTTAACCCATGGTTAAGGATGAGGGTGGAAAATATTTATATTTTCTATTCTCATTTTTATCATTCATCATATCATTATCTTTTGAGAAAAGCTAAGCCACCATTATCTTCTTCTTCCTCCAAGCTCTCTTGAAATTTCTAAAGAGTGAGATTGATAAAAAGAAAGGGTTTTGATTATAGAATACAAACCACCTCATTATTCTACACCTCTCTAGCCCACTTGTGTAGAATGTTTGCTATACTTCTTTCAAAGATCAAGTAAAGCAAGGAGCTTTAGGAAAAGGGACTTTGGGTGGATCATCGTGGATGAGGAAGGCCTCTAGCGATCCGTTCCATACTCTCAAAGGTACAGGGAGTCACCAAGGGAGGTCTACAAAGGTTGTAATCTCTACACTTAGTGATAGATTCTCATTTGTATGTGATACTTGTTCAATGTTACCCTAAAATTCTAGTTAAGATTCTAGTTTAGTTTATTTAGCACCTTTAAAAATTTAATTGTGGCATGTGTGATGCTTCCAAACTCTAGATTAGGTGCTAGGTAAACCCAACAATAGTATCAGAGCCAAGCTAGAGTTTTAGAGTAACCTAGACGACGTTAAAAAGCTCGAACGAACGAAACATGTAACCCGAATCATGCTCTCTGGAAATTTTTCAAAAAGTTGGATTTTTTCACATTAAAAATACTCAGAAAATCTTGCAGGGTATTGTATGAGCCCACAAGAAGAACGAAGCCCTAACTCTACACAACGACCGCAGAACCGCGGCCGAAAGGTTCTTTTTGTGGCGATTCCGCGGCGCCGTTGGTGAGGCTTGGACTGTGCCTTCTTGTGCTGGCTCGTATATGCTAATAGCAGTCTCTGGTATATTTTAAAATTGCTTAAGTGTTGAGCTTTCTGAGAATTATTTGGGTAATTGATCGTTCGATCGAATGTTTTAACTGTGCCTAGTTTTTGAGAATGTGATACAATAATTGGAATCTACAAATTTATTTGTTGTGTGTAAATCTAACATTTCGGTCTCGGATTTAATCGGAAATATTGTTGAATTATCCGACTTAATTTGAAAAGTGTTTTTATGGGAGAGACCTAAATGTGATTGTTGAACATGAAATCTTTGATATGTGATATCCCGGGTTTATGATGTCTAAGGGCAGTTATGATTCCAATTGTTGTAGTTTTTCAATTTCTTTTCTGCGACCGTAAGTGTAGTATGTGGTGTATCGCCGATTTCATTGCTATACATCAACAACAATCGGGATACGGATACTTGCTTACGTTGATGATATGAGATATTATGTGTTACTGAGATATGATGTGCAGGATTGTCGTGATGGAATAGCCGGGGGTTTTATGTGAGATGGGAGTTTTATTTTCATTCATGTATAAATCAATTGTATATAATATTCTTTTATTTGGGGCACTTCCGGGTTGAGGATGTTGTCACCATTATTGTATATTATTTACTTTTCCATATTAGGATAAACCCAAGGTGGGGAGCACAAATGACCGGGTTCTAGGGTTCAGTGGGAGGCCATCTCGAGGAGTCGAGACCGGGTCTCCTAAATTCTAGAATTGGTAGGGTCACTTGCCGCTCTCGTAGGGGTCTAGGGGTGTGGGCTTGGCTATTCATCACGACCGTGGAATCTGTATTTTCTATTGTTGGCTTAATACAAAATACGGACATCCTAGATATCCTTTTATTTTCATATGTGCTTCTGCTATTGATATTCTGTGATGTGATTACTTAATATCTGAGACGAATGGATTATTATTATATATATGATATATAATAAACGTTGCTTATGTTTTACACCCGCGCTAGTCCCGCCCCGCTATGCCGTTAGTTAAGTAACCTAACAGTGCATAACGGGACACTGTGGCGAATGCGGATGGCATAAGTGTACGTTCTATTTTCATTTCTTTTCTGTGATGGCTTAGGAACTTAAATGATGGGACTACATTAATATGATTAATGTAAATAAAAAGAAACCTAAAGATGTTGTAGAATCAGATTTGAAACTCACTCGGTCTTTTTTTTATGAAAAATGCAAGTTTCAAAAGATGCGGAGCTTAAGCCACTCCTTTTCTAAACTGTTTTGATTCTACAACGAGATCAAGCTCAAAACGTTAAAGGTTTTCATAAAAACCATCCGCAACCCTCCATCATTTGAGGAAGCAGAGTACTTAGTATTCGTGCTACGTATGTTGATCATAGTCAAGGCGTAGTGTACGGTAGGTAAGTGATGTCTTCCTACAAAGCATATGATGCGATCAGTAAGGACATTCATATGATTATGTTGATCATAGTCAAGGGTCATATGGGTGGGTCTAGTTAATCTCGAAATGACGGGTAGAACTTGACTAGTGCTTATGATATGTTGACCATAGCCAAGGTCATAAGCAACTAAGGGTAAAAACCATATCGGGAGTTTCAAGAGTTGAAATTTGCAATGAGATTGCATACCATCTATATGATAGTTGGATCCCGATCCCACTGTGAGTAAGAGTTACTCCCAGGAGAGTTTTGCACTTTACAATTAGCTAATCCAGTAGGTGTCTAGAAAGGTGTTAACGGGGTTTGACCTCTGGGAAAATGAGGTTTATTTTAATTAGGTCCGTGCGAAAGCACGGGGAACCTCCCTCAAAGTACCGACATTGGCCTGGATGACCGGTTAGCAAAACTGTAGAATGTAATTAATCCTGGCTAGTTTTCTTTTCAGGTTTTGAAAGAAAATTTGATAAAAGCAGTGGGAGACATCGATTAGATAAGATAATAACCAATCTAATTCTTTGCAAGAGCATTTCGCTGAGTGTATTCTTTTCTCTCTCCTAATGGCAGATACCGATGATGGGACTTAAGCTTCTTTTAGAGAAAAACAAACTGACAGGACCGAATTATAAAGAATGGTTGAGGAACTTGAACATTGCATTCACATATGATAAAGTATCATATGTCCTCACTGCCAAAGCCCCACCCGTCCCAGGACCTGAATCATCTGTTTCGGATAAGGAGGTCAGAAAAACATGGGATATTGACTGTAACACGGCCAAGTGCATCGTGCTTGCTTCTATGAACAGTATTCATCAGAAGCAGCACAAGAAGATGGATGTTCAATCCATCTTTCTTCATACAAAGGAGTTGTATGCAAAGCAATCTCGGAATTTACGATACGAGACATTTAAAAAGTTGTTTCAGATGTGTATGGCCCCTGGCACATTAGTAGGAGAACATGTCTTGTAGATTATTGGTCTTATAGAAAAACTTGAGGACCTGGGATGGACCATGGATCATGAGCAATATACAGATATTATTCTACAGTCTCCCCCCTGCCTTTGCTCCGTTCATAGTGAATTTCAATATGAACGATTTGGAGAAATCATTGCCTGGACTTCTCAATATGTTGAGAAGTGCAAAGAGCACGCTTAAGACGGCGAGAACTCCCGCTCTGCTTGCTGGGCCATCTTCCTCTTCCGTCCCAAAAGCTAAGGCCAAGAAAGAAGAAGAAGAAACCCATCAAACCGAAAGGTGGAGTTCAAAAGACGAAGGGGAAAGACAAATCTGGGGCCGTAGGAAGTGGAAAAGGAGAATGTTTTTACTGCCACAAGTCAAGACATTGGAAACGCAACAGTGCTGTGTATCTTGCTGATCTCAAGAAAAAGAAGCATGTTGATGCTTCCGCTTCAGGTGTGTTTGTAACTGAAAACTGTTTTCTATAAACTCTGCATCTTGGGTATTAGATACCAGTTCTGGTTCTCACATCTGCAATTGTATGCAGGGATTGAGAAACGGTAGAGTTTTGAGGACTGGTGACCATACCCTACGGGTTGGAAATGGTTCCAATGTACATGTTGTATCCGTAGGAGAGTATCATCTGGGGTTGCCTTCGGGTTGTATTATGGTTTTGAACCCTTATTATTATGTACCAAGTATGCTATGTAATATAATATCCGTTTCTTTGTTGAACAATGAAGGATATCATTTTGTGTTGCAGAATAATATTATGAACATTAACTTGAATCAACAGTTGATTGGGTATGGTACACTAAATAACGGCATTTACATCCTGAACCAACACATAGTTTTCAATATACAACATACTAATAAAAGAAAGTTTTCAAATATAAATGAAGCTTTTCTTTGGCATTGTAGACTTGGTCATATTAATGAAATAAGACTAAACAAGCTACATAAAGATGGATATTTGAATCCTTTTGAATATAAATCTTATGCTGTTGGATGTATATGCCCTAGAGGCCAGTATTGTATATGTATACATATGCACACTAGGGATATGTATGTACAGAACAATCTTGCTCAGTTTTATAGTATATTATTTGACTTGCCTTTATCAGGATATGTGTATTTATTTATATTGTTGTTATGTCTGGTTTGCACATATTGATAAAGACTAGATACGGTAATATACTATGGTGGTTTGTCTTTATCTTAACACGGCATGTGTCATACTCGTTATTACATATTGCAGTTACATGTTGATAAAGCCCCTAGGATCTTGCTTGAATACCTGCGTTGTGATGGCGATCATACTTGTGGGAGCAGGGTAGTCCATAAGAACATCCTTAAATGGTCCCTAGTCGCGTGAGTATCGAGACTGGGCATTGATACTCCAGAGTAGACTGGTGTATACGTTTTTACCCCCATCGGGGGATGGTTGGTCCCGCAGCCATTGGTCTGATGCACCTAAGATCGTATACAGGTGCTCACTGGGTGTGAGTACACTGGACAAACTCGCCGAGCACTTCCATATGGTACTATACCTATCGTCAGATGGAAGTTCTCAGGTGACATGTGTACAGGTTAGTCTTTGGACCCGAGATCGGCATTTGTCTCATGTGAGTTCCCACTGAGCTTTGAACACTACCCTACCACGGTTCTACTGAGTCATGCAAACAGGTTTTGGTTGGGTTCAGTCCCGAGCCACATGGAGGCAGTGAGCGATTGTCGGGGATTCGTCTCTCCCGGTATAGGAAGTCGATATCGCACTGTGATTCGATTGGTCAGGACCATAAGACCTTGGCCAAGGCACTTGGGATTTACTGATAGGTTGATCAGTAGTTTCCCGGATTGGTCCTGAGCCACATCGGCACGACTTATCAGGTTGTTAGGGTCTGACGTTCACCATCCCCTAGACCCGGTATGCGATACTCTTTGAAGAAGAGACCGGACTGTACGGATATTGTCACGGATAGGCTCAGTAGGAGATCCGGATGATTTTGCTCGTCGGCCTTCCATTTCGACAGGTACCTGGGCAGCCGTTATGTACAGCTAGTGCCGCTGACGTGCTTGTGGTTAAACCCACTGCCAGAGTACTGTCGAGTCTTTAGAGTCCCACACAGAGGGTTTCCCTGATCCAGGCAAAACGATGTAGTAGCCGTATTGGATACGTGCAGGATTCGATTGATTGATATACTTGGTACTCGGATTTTCGATCGGACAGTTTATAATACTAGCCGGCTCGGGTTTGAGCCGGATTATTAAATCAGGTATTGATTTAATAATTTACATATATATATTTTGATATATATATTCTAGTATTACGTTCTTCGTGTTATTCTATCTCTTTTGGGCGTTCGGATTTTTATCTGATTGCCGGTATATTTGTACTGTAGACTGAAATCCGTATTTACTACAGATTTCCTTCTAGAAGGTGGCCACCGCATTTTGGATTTTTCATTTATTTGATAAATGGAAATGAGGTGGAAAGTGAGAGGTGAGGGTGGTATGGAGTTGACCATGCTTCAATAGTTTACAAATGAATTTATAATACATTTTGGGTTTACTATTGAAGCATGGTTGCTATTGTTTAATGAAAGATAATTGCATACAAAACCATTGTGTGTTATTTTCTCTCTCATGCTTGCTCATTATTTTCTTGAGCTCCATTTTCTCTCCAAGCTCTTCCTTCCTCTCTAGCTTCCTCCACCTTCATTTTCTTCCTCTTCACTACTTTCTCATGTGTTGAGAATCAAGTGAAGAGGCAAGAAAGAGATAGCTAAACACTAAGACACCCTAAACTACACCCTAGATTACTTGGTTTAGCAAACCAAGTTCTCTAGTTGCTCCTTTTGTTATATAGTTAGGAGCTAGAGCCATGGATCATACTCCCCGGGTGGATCATCTACGAAAAAAGGAAGCCGGAGAACAAGCTCGATCCCGGAGGACCGATGGAGCCGGAGATGATGATCGAACAAGTTCAAGGAGGCCACTTGGAGCACATGACGAGGAGAGAAGACCGAAGGACTTGAGCCTCTTGGTATATCTTCTTTCATAGTAGATAGAACTCACTTTTAGCTGGCTAGGTTTATGGTTAAAGATCCGGTCAAGTTTTATTCTAGTGCCGAGTTTTCGCTCGTTTTGAAATTTTTGTTCCGCATTTGGCCACGGTAGTTGGCCGGGGCACTAGGGTAACCCTTCATGGTATCAGAGCCACCCATAAAACCTATACTAGCTTGTTAAATCGTGTTTAGAATAACGATCGTCTGGTTTTTTCAAAAACTGCATTTCCTCACATGATGTTTCTGTCGATTTTTAAAGTGCTCGAAAAATCAATTTTTTGCTCTCATAAAATCATGCAGGCTTTCTTAAGACCACAGAAGAAAATTTGGCACGTGAGCCTTCTAAACTGCCGCGGATCCGCCGCGCAAACCCCCTATTGGCGGCGGATCCGCGGCCATTTTGGGGGCCCACGTGGTCAAATTTTTTATGGGCCTCTTATTTTTAGAATTGTGGTTTCTGGAATATTTTCTTTTTGGGCCCAGTTTTGTTACAGTATTGGTTTAATACTTGAGGCCCACTTGGAAAGTTTAGTCGATCGTAATGTTAAAATACGTGTTTTATTTTCAGTACATTCATTTTATCTGCGACCGGGAATGTCACTCGATCGGTAAAACTCATCCAATTGCTATATGTTCTTTTAGACGGGTTTTGCGAACGTGACATTCGCGTTGATGTTGTGTGCTTGTGCTATGAGTGTGGTTGGATTGTCGTGGTGGATAGCAAGTGGTGCAATGTTAGAAATACAGTTTATAATTCAATTGTACATTTGTTATTGTGAGGCGAGCGTCCGACATGTGGACTGCCGTCTTTGCCATTTGTATATTATTTTGGGGCACGACCGGGCTGAGGTCGATGTCACCGGTTGTGTATATATATATATATATATATATATTAATATTCTGTACTAGGATTACCCCATGGAGGAGTGCACGGATAGCCGGGTTCTGGAAGGCAACAATCCCGCATCTCATGGCGCTGAGACGGATGGGGCTTCGTTCTAGAACTGGCGGGCTATTCGCCGCACTCATACGGGGTACAGATTTTCATTGCACAGGCTATCCACACGAAAGGGAACATCGGGTTTTATTTGCGGCTCAAATGAAACCCGGGGCTCCAAGATTATCTGCCATTCTGTAATGTTATCTGTGATGTTGTTTATTATCATGCCTGGGACGAATGTTATATATACTTATATATATACTAGTAGATATTGTATATATTTTGCACCCGCACTAGTCCAGCCCCCGCTCTGTCGTTAGTTAAGTAACCTAACGGGGCCCCGTGGCGAATGCGGATGGCATATACGTATATTTTATTTTCGTTCTTTTCTGGTGTGATAGGTTACAAATTTGATGGGGCCGCATTAATTTTAATTAATGCAAGATAAAAACCTAAAAAAAGATGTTGTTGGAACCAGACTTTAAAAACTGACATTACAGATGTTCTCTTTTGCTTTGCATAGTGGTATTCAGTTTGGAATATCCTGCACCTCATTCGATGAGGCAAGGGCCGAGATCCCTTCACCGGGAGTGACCCCTTGAGTAAAAGTTTGCGTCAGGGTAATAACTTTAATATAGTCGACTATTTTTGCTTTGCATCGAAGTATTCAGTTTGGAATATCCTGCACCTTATTCGACGAGGAAAGAGCCGAGATCCCTTCACAGAGAGTGACCTCTTTAGCAAAAGTTTTCGCCACTATATATTTACAAAACTACTCAGGTTCCTTAAACGATATCAAGTTCATTACGTTAACGGATTTTTCACCAAAAACCCAGCTGTAGCCCCCTCCGTCATTTCAGAATAGTAATATTTAGTATTCGTGCTGCGTTTGTTGACCTAGTCAAGGCGTAGTGTACGGTAGCTAAGTAGTATTTTTCTGTGCATTGTAAATGCGATTGGTTAGGACAGTCGTGCGGCCTTGTTGACCTAGTCAAGGGCTCGTACGGGTGGGCTTAATGCAATCAAGAAAATGACGGGTAGAACTTGACTAGCGGTTTATGGTTTGTTGACCTAGTCAAGGTCATAAATCGTTAGGGGTAAAAACCACATCGGGAGTTTCAAACATACAGGAAACTTGCAAATTTAGCATCCTTCTGGAGTATGGTGACTAGAGTGGATTCCATCTAGTGCATCACACAATGATAGTTGGATCCCGATCCTACTGATGAGTAGGATTACTCTCGGGAGATTATCACACTTAACAATCAATGCTATAAACCAAGTAGGTGTCTAGAACGGTGTTAGCGGGGCTACGCCTCCAGGGAAAAAAGGTTATATAATTAAGGAACTTCGCGAAAGCGTTGGAAAACCTCCCTCGAAGTACCAACACCATCCTGGCTGAAAGGTTAAGCAAGTATTGTGACGTGCGATTAATCCTGACTAGTTCTTCTTTTAGGGATTGAAGAAGAATTTGAGGAAACGGTGGGAGCCATCCTAGTTAGATAAAATAAACCAATCTAATCTTACAAGAGCGCACGCTGAGTGTTTTCCCTCTCTCTCTCCAGGTAGCAACCATTTCACGCCCTAATCAAGATAATAAAATGTATCGCTTGACCGATCCGAATTCTTATTCGGGGCTGGGGAACGTCGGTTTGGCTCCAACTTACGACAACTGTCATAAGTATGAGAAAGGGAAAGAGGAAGGTTTTAATTCCTTGATAACCCCATCGAAGAAGAAACATACTGTTGCGTCTTCTTCAGGTGTTCTTGTTATTGAGAACTGTTTTTCGGTCAGTCCTACCTCCTGGGTACTCGATACCGGATCAGGATCTCATATCTGTAATTTATTACAGGGACTGAGAAAAAGTAGGATAGTTGCACCTGGTGATATGTCCCTCAGAGTAGGGAACGGAGCACAAGTGAATGCTGCAGCCGTCGGTGAATATCACCTAGTGTTGCCAAATGGCAATACTATGATTTTGAACAATTGCTACTATGTACCTTCCATGCTTTGCAACATCATATCAGTTTCTTTACTTGATAAAGATGGATATAACTTTGTTCTTGATAGAAATATCATGAACATTTACCTTGATAAGGTACTGGCTGCAGAAGGTACACTGTGTAATGGTATCTATGTTCTAAATCAGAATACAGTGCTCAATATACAAAACACACGCAAGAGAAAGAGTTCAGACACGAACGAATCCTACTTGTGGCATTGTAGACTTGGTCATATCAGAGAGAAAAGACTGAGTAAGTTACATAAAGATGGACTCTTGAATACATTCGAATTTTCATCTTATGAAACTTGTCAATCTTGTCTCAAAGGAAAGATGACCAAATCTCCGTTCACCGGACATGGAGAAAGAGCAAAAGAGCTCTTGGGACTCATACACAGTGATGTGTGTGGTCTAATGTCTATACATGCAAGGGGTGGATTCTCGTACTTCATCACATTCACTGACGATCTCTCTAGATTCGGGTATGTGTATCTTATGAAACACAAATCTGAAGCTTTTGAGAAATTCAAAGAATTCAGGAACGAAGTAGAGAACCAGATTGGAAAAAGTATTAAGATCCTCCGATCTGATAGAGGAGGGGAGTACTTAAGCACGGAATTCCTAGAATACTTAAAAAAGAATGGAATTCTCTCTCAGCTTACTCCCCCTTATACACCACAGCACAATGGTGTATCGAAGCGGAGGAATCGTACCCTATTGGATATGGTTCGCTCCATGATGAGTAATACCGAGTTGCCTCTTTCATTTTGGGGACATGCGCTTTTAACAGCGGCATATCTGTTGAATGATGTTCCATCCAAATCTGTGCCTAAGACACCATTCGAAATATGGAATGGAAAAAGGCCGTATCTTAAAAGATTTAAGATATGGGGTTGTCCGGCTTATGTTAAAAAGCACAATCCGGATAAACTGGAAGCACGGTCAGTTTTGTGTAAGTTTGTGGGATATCCTAAGAACAGTTATGGATATCAGTTCTACCACACCGAGGAACAGAAGGTGTTTATTGCTCAACATGCTATTTTCTTGGAAACAGAGTTTCTTGCAAAAGAAATTAGTGGGAGCACGGTAGAACTGGAAGAAATTCCAGAGGAACAAACTGTAACTGAAGATTTGGTGGATCATCAGGATTCAATAACCCCGGACGAACCTTAGCCACTCCGCAGATCTAGTAGGATTTCTCATCCGCCCGAGAGATACTACGGTTTTCTCATAGATGGGGATCGAGAGGATTGCATCTTGGAAGAAGATGATCCTACTAGTTTCAGACAGGCCATTATCAGTAGGGACTCTAATAAATGGCTGGATGCTATGCAATCTGAAATGGAGTCCATGTACACCAATAAAGTGTGGACCCTGGAAGTTGCTCCACCTGGGGTAAAACCCGTTGGATGCAAATGGATCTATAAGAAGAAACTTGGTGTAGATGGGCAGGTGGAAACCTATAAAGCTAGACTCGTTGCAAAAGGTTTTCGTCAAAGACCAGGAGTGGACTATGACGAAACCTTTTCTCCAGTGGCTATGCTCAAATCCATTAGGATCCTGCTTGCCATTGCTGCCTTCCATGACTATGAGATCTGGCAGATGGACGTAAAAACGGCTTTTCTAAACGGAAGTTTAGAAGAGTGCGTTTATATGGATCAGCCGGAAGGTTTTGTAGACAGTGGGAGCAGCGGAAAGGTGTGCAAGCTGCTCAAATCCATTTATGGATTGAAGCAAGCATCGCGGAGCTGGAACATATGTTTTGATGAGACAGTCAAGGACTTTGACTTCATCAAGAACGAAGATGAGCCATGTATTTATAAGAAGATTGTAGGACGAACTGTCGTATTCCTAGTCTTGTACGTGGACGACATTCTTTTGATAGGAAATGATATTCCTATGCTACAATCGGTCAAGCTATTCTTATCACAAAGGTTCTCTATGAAAGACCTAGGTGATGCCTCGTACATTCTGGGGATCAAGATCTACAGAGATAGATCCAAGAGACTACTGGGACTTTCACAGTCTAGGTACATAGAGACCGTACTAAAGAGATTTAGTATGGAAGATTCCAAGCGCGGTAACATACCCGCATTGCACGGAATCACCCTCTCCAAGGAGATGTCTCCCAAGACTAACGAGGAGAGGGTTCGCATGAGCACTATACCCTACGCTTCGGCGGTAGGATCTATAATGTATGCGATGCTATGTACAAGACCAGATGTAGCTTACGCACTAAGCGTGGTGAGCCGGTATCAGTCGGACCCAGGTGAGGACCACTGGACAGCAGTAAAGAACATTCTCAAGTACCTGAGAAGGACTAAGGAGATGTTCTTGATTTACGGTAATGGAGACCTCAGGGTCGAGTCCTTTACTGACTCAAGCTTCCAGAGTGACAAGGATGACAGCAAGTCTGTCTCAGGTTTTGTGTTTACCCTCAACGGAGGGGCGGTATGTTAGAAGAGTTCCAAACAGGATACCGCCGCAGACTCGACGATGGAGGCAGAATACATTGCAGCAAGCGATGTCGCAAAAGAGGCGGTCTGGATAAAGAAGTTCATAGCCGAACTTCAGGTGGTTCCATCCATTGTTGATCCAATACCAGTGTATTATGACAACAATGGGGCTATAGCTTTAGCGAAGGAACCACGGTCCCATCAAAAATCCAGGCACATCTTAAGGCGGTATCACCTGATCAGGGAGATCGTAGATCGCCAGGAGATCGAGGTCCGGAGAGTGGATACGAAAGACAACACGGCGGATCCATTTACAAAGGCACTCCTTCAAGCACAGTTCGAGCGAATTTTTAGGATGTTGGGTATGCAGTACGCCAGCAGCTGGCCTTAGAGCAGACGTTGGGTATTCGGTACGCCAATCACTGGCCTTTAGTGCAAGTGGGAGATTGTTGGATGTATATACCCTAGAGGCCAGTATTGTATATGTATACATATGGACACTAGGGATATGTATGTACAGAACAATCTGACTCAGTTTTATAGTATATTATTTGACTTGTCTTTATCGGGATATGTGTATTTATTTGTATTGTTATTATGTCTGGTTTGTACATATTGATAAAGACTAGATACGGTAGTATACTATGGTGGTTTGTCTTTATCTTAACACGGCATGTGTCATACTCGTTATTACATATTGCAGTTACATGTTGATAAAGCCCCTAGGATCTTGCTTGAATACCTGCGTTGTGATGGCGATCATACTTGTGGGAGCAGGGTAGTCCATAAGCACATCCTTAAATGGTCCCTAGTCACGTGAGTATCGAGACTGGGCATTGATACTCCAGAGTAGACTGGTGTATACGTTTCTACCCCCGTCGGGGGATGGTTGGTCCCGCAGCCATTGGTCTGATGCACCTAAGATCATATACAGGTGCTCACTGGGTGTGAGTACACTGGACAGACTCGCCAAGAACTTCCATGTGGTACTATACCTATCGTCAGATGGAAGTTCTCAGATGACATGTGTACAGGTTAGTCTTTGGACCCGAGATCGGCATTTGTCTCATGTGAGTTCCCACTGAGCTTTGAACACTACGCTACCACGGCTCTACTGAGTCGTGCAAACAGGTTTTGGTTGGGTTCAGTCCCGAGCCACATGGAGGCAGTGAGCGATTGTCGGGGATTCGTCTCTCCCGGTATAGGGAGTCGATATCGTACTGTGATTCGATTGGTCAGGACCATAAGACCTTGGCCAAGGCACTTGGGATTTACTGATAGGTTGATCAGTAGTTTCCCGGATTGGTCATGAGCCACATCGTCACGACTTATCAGGTTGTTAGGGTCTGACGTTCACCATCCCCTAGACCCGGTATGCGATACTCTTTAACGAAGAGATCGGACTGTACGGATATTGTCACGGATAGGCTCAGTAGGAAATCCGGATTAGTTTGCTCGTCGGCCTTCCTTTTCGACAGGTACCTGGGCAGCCGTTACATACAGCTAGTGCCGCTGACGTGCTTGTGGTTAAACCCACTGCCACAGTACTGTCGAGTCTTTAGAGTCTCACACAGAGGGTTTCCCTGATCCAGACAAAACGATGTAATAGCCGTATTGGATACGTGCAGGATTCGATTGATTGATATACTTGGTACTCGGATTTTCGATCGGACGGTTTATAATACTAGCCGGCTCGGGTTTGAGCCAGATTATTAAATCAGGTATTGATTTAATAATTTACATATATGTATTTTGATATATATATTCTAGTATTACGTTCTTCGTGTTATTCTATCTCTTTTGGGCGTTCGGATTTTTATCTGATTGCCGGTATATTTGTACTGTAGACTGAAATCCGTATTTACTACAGATTTCCTTCTAGAAGGTGGCCACCTCATTTTGGATTTTCCATTTATTTGATAAATGGAAATGAGGTGGAAAGTGAGAGGTGAGGGGGGTATGGAGTTGACCATGCTTCAATAGTTTACAAATGAATTTATAATTCATTTTGGGTTTACTATTAAAGCATGGTTGTTATTGTTTAATGAAAGATAATTGCATACAAAACCATTGTGTGTTATTTCTCTCTCATGCTTGCTCATTATTTTCTTGAGCTCCATTTTCTCTCCAAGCTCCTCCCTCCTCTCTAGCTTCCTCCACCTTCATCTTCTTCCTCTTCACTACCTTCTCATGTGTTGAGAATCAAGTGAAAAGGCAAGAAAGAGATAGCTAAACACTAAGACACCCTAAACTACACCCTAGATTACTTGGTTTAGCAAACCAAGTTCTCTAGTTGCTCCTTTTGTTATATAGTTAGGAGCTAGAGCCATGAATCATACTCCCCGGGTGGATCATCTACGACAAAAGGAAGCCGGAGAACAAGCTCGATCCCGGATGACCGATGGAGCCGGAGATGATGATCGAACAAGTTCAAGGAGGCCACTTGGAGAACATGACGAGGAGAGAAGACCGAAGGACTTGAGCCTCTTGGTATATCTTCTTTCATAGTAGATAGAACTCACTTTTAGCTGGCTAGGTTTATGGTTAAAGATCCGGTCAAGTTTTATTCTAGTGCCGAGTTTTCGCTCGTTTCGAAATTTTTGTTCCGCATTTGACCACGGAAGTTGGCCGGGGCACTAGGATAACCCTTCATATGCGACTTTTCGGTCCTGTATCAAAGGTAAAATGACCAAAACTCCGTTTACTGGACACGGAGAAAGAGCTGTGGAACTCTTAAGCCTCATACATAGTGATGTATGCGGACCAATGTCTACACATGCTAGAGGCGGTTTTTCATACTTCATTATTTTTACTGATGATTTCTCAAGATTCGGACACGTGTTTTTATTAAAGCATAAATCCGAAACTTTCGAGAAATTCAAGGAATACAAATTTGAAGTAGAAAAACAAACAGGCTTGAGTATCAAGAAACTTCGATCAGATCGAGGTGGGGAGTATTTGAGTACAGAGTTTTCAGACTTCTTAAAAGAGAATGGGATTCTCTCTCAGCTCACTCCCCCTTACACACCACAGCACAATGGTGTGTCAGAACGGAGGAATCGTATCTTATTAGATATGGTATGGTCCATGATGTGTGATGCTGAGTTACCGCTTTCTTTTTGGGGACATGCATTGGAGAGAGCAATGTATCTGTTAAACAGGGTTCCAACCAAGACCGTGTCTACCACTCCATATGAGATATGGAGTGGAAAGAGACCATCTCTTAAAAGTGTTAGGATATGGGGTTGTCCGGCTTTTGTCAAAAAGCAGAATCCAGACAAACTCGAGACACGATCGGTCATGTGTAAATTTATGGGAAATCCAAAACATTCATATAGATATCTATTCTACCACAAGGAGGAACAAAAGGTGTTTGTTTCCCAACATGCCACATTTTTAGAAAATGAGATTTTTACGAAAGGTGATGATGGCAATGCCGTAGAACTAGAAGAGGTTCTAGAGACACAAATTACTCATGACGAATTGGTTGAAACTGATGTTGCAGTAGAACTTCAAGAACCTCAGCCGCTCCAGAGATCTAGTAGAACTTCTCCCCCACCAGAGAGATACTATGGGTTTCTCATTGATGGTGACAGAGAAGATTGCATCATGGATGATGATGATCCTACTAGTTTTCAGCAAGCTATCACGAGTAGTGACTCAGTGAAGTGGCTGGACGCCATAAGATCCGAAATGGAGTCCATGTACACTAACAAAGTATGGACTTTGGACGTTGCACCTCCTGGGATAAAACCCGTAGGGTGCAAGATATTTAAGAGAAAGATTGGTGTAGATGGATAGGTAGAGACCTATAAAACAAGGCTTGTAGCGAAAGGTTTTCGTCAAAGACCAGGATTGGACTATGATGAAACTTTCTCTCCAGTAGCAATGCTTAAATCCATTCGGATCCTACTTGCTATTGCTGCTCACTACGACTATGAAATCTGGCAGATGGACGTTAAAACTGCATTTCTAAATGGTGATTTAGAATAATGCGTTTATATGGATCAGCCAGAGGGCTTCATTGACAGTGGGAGCAGCGGGAAGACATGTAGGTTGCTTAAATCCATTTATGGATTTAAGCAGGCCTCACGGAGCTGGAACATCTGCTTTGATGATACAATCAAAGAGTTTGATTTTATCAAAAATATAGATGAACCATGCATTTATGAGAAGATTGTTGGGAGTACTGTCACATTCCTCGTATTGTACGTGGATGACATTCTCTTGATAGGAAATGATATTCCTATGTTACAATCGGTCAAACTATTCTTATCACAAAGGTTCTCCATAAAGGACCTGGGTGATGCCTCGTGCATTTTGGGCATAAGGATCTATAGAGATAGATCCAAGAGCTTATTGAGATTGTCCCAATCAAAGTACATTGACACCATCCTAAAAAGGTTTAGTATGGAAGATTCTAAGCGTGATGCCTTGCCCGCTTGTCATGGAATCACTCTCTCTAAGGATTTCTATCCGAAAACTGATGAAGAGATAGCTCGCATGAGCATTATACCCTACGCTTCAGCTGTAGGTTCTATAATGTATGCGATGTTATGTACCCGCCCTGATGTAGCTTATGCACTAGCTGTAGTAAGCAGGTATCAATCCAACCCAGGGGAGAAACATTGGATAGCAGTGAAGAACATTCTTAAGTACTTGCGAAGGACTAAAGAACTGTTCTTGGTGTATGGTAATGGGGATCTCCAAATAGAGGCCTTTACCTATTCCAGCTTCCAAAGTGATAAGGATGACAGCAAATCTATCTCAGGGTTTGTATTTACCCTCAATGGAGGGGTGGTTAGTTGGAAGAGTTCCAAACAGGATACCGTTGCAGACTCCATGATGGAAGCTGAGTATATTGCTACAAATGATGCTACCAAGGAAGCCGTCTGGATGAGGAAGTTCATCGCGGAATTAGGAGTAGTTCCAACCATTGTTGATCCAATACCATTATGATAATAATGGGGCTATGGCGTTAGCCAAAAAACAAGGTCCCATCAGAAGTCCAGACACATCCTAAGGCGATATCATTTGATCCGGGAGATAGTAGATCGCCATGAGATCGAGATTCGGAGAGTAGATACAAAGAATAACACCGCGGATCCACTCACCAAGGCCCTTCCACAGCCGCAGAATGAGCAACTTTTTGAGATGTTGGGTATGAGATACGCCAATAATTGGCCTTAGTGCAAGTGGGAGATTGATGGATATATGTATGCTCTAGAGGCCATTATATGTATAGTGGATACTTGAACATGTATATATGTATATAGATGACTTTCTTGCTCGACATGATAGTATGCTATCTGGTTTACTTTATCTTGACATGTTCATTTGATCATGCATCTTATTCATTTGGTACATGTTGATAAAGCCCATAGGATATTTGCTTCACTACTGCGACTATGATGCAGATCATACTAGTGGGACACCTGGAGTTTATAAGCATATCCTTTAAATGTTCCTAGTCGTGAGTGTATCGAGACGGGGCATCGATATTCCAGAATAGACTAGCGTATACTATTCTTGCCCCGTATGATGGGCGATAGATGATCCCATATCCATCTGGTGGGTGACACCTAAGATTGTATGCGGGTGCTCAGTAGAGACTAGGTACACTGAACGGACTCGCCGAGAACTCCTATGTGGTATTATATCTATCGTCGGATAGCAGTTCTCAGGTGACACTGGTACAGATTAGTCTGTAAACCCAAGATCGTCATAGAGTCTTGTATGTCCTCCCACTGTACTTTGATTTTCACCCTACCACGGCTCTACTGAGTCGTGCAAACAGGTGGATTTTGTGTACAATCCCAAAGCACATGGAGGCAATGAGAGATAGGAGGGGTTTCGTCTCTCCCGGTATTGGGGGTTGATATTGTGCTATGCTCGATTGGCTATAACAGGAAGTCTATGCGGGTGCTCAGTGGAGACTGGGTACACTGAACGGACTTGCTGAGAACTCATATGTGGTATTATATCTATCGTCGGATAGCAGTTCTCTGGTGACACTGGTACAGGTTAGTCTGTAGACCCAAGATCGTCATAGAGTCTTGTATGTCCTCCCACTGTACTTTGATCTTCACCCTACCACGGCTCTACTGAGTCGTACACAGGTGGATTTTGTGTACAATCCCAAAGCACATGGAGGCAATGAAAGATAGGAGGGGTTTTGTCTCTCCCGGTATTGGGGGTTGATATTGTGCTATGCTCGATTGGCTATAACAGGAAGTCCCTGGCCAGAGCTGCTGAGATTTACTGATAAGTGTTATCAGTAGTTTCTCGATCTGTTATGAGCCATATACCGGCATGACTTATTGAGTTATTGGGGTCGACAATTCCATCCCTAGACTCGATATGCAGCATATCTGATAAAGAGACCGAACTGTACGGTAAGTGTTGCCAATTGGCTCGACGAGAGTTTTGACAGCTTCGCTGGTTTTCTTCTGATCGCTCAATACCCGGATAGCCGTTACGTTTAGCTGACCGCTTGCGGCTTATAGGTGTTTGATATGATCATCACCTACTGTCGGCGTATTGACGAGTCTTAGAGTCCCACACAGGAGTTTCCTAGCTCAGACGAAAAGATGTGGTGTGCATATGAGATATGCGCGGGGACCCGATTAAATGCGTGTATGTGATACCGTATATTAATCGAGCGTTTTTCTATTGGTCAGGTCGTATGTTATATGACCGGTTTGTTAAATCAAATGTTGATTTAACAAAGACTTTTCGCTTAATTCTTTATTAAACCCTTTTCTCTGTTTATGTATGCATGCATATATGCATATGATGATGTGCATGGACACATACATACATTGTATTATGATTGATGATACACTAGTGGTGGCAATGCAAGACTCGCATGGGAATAAATATGTATATATATTTATTTTTTAATTAAAGAGATAGAAAATCAATTCATGGTGGATAATTATCCTTGACCTTTATCTTAACCAAAGCTCCCACCATGAGTTAACTTTCTATTGTTCTTTTTCTCCAAAATAAATATCTAGATATTTGTTAACCCATGGTTAAGGATGAAGGTGGAAAATATTTATATTTTCTATTCTCAATTTTATCATTCATCATATCATTATCTTTTGAGAAAAGCTAAGCCACCATTATCTTCTTCTTCCTCCAAGCTCTCTTGAAATTTCTAAAGAGTGAGGTTGATAAAAGAAAGGGTTTTGATTATAGAATGCAAACCACCTCATCATTCTACACCTCTCTAGCCCACTTGTGTAGGGTGTTTCCTATACTTCTTTCAAAGATCAAGTAAAGCAAGGAGCTTTGGGAAAAGGGGCTTCGGGTGGATCATCGTGGACGAGGAAGGCCTCTAGCGATCCGTTCCATACTCTCAAAGGTACAAGGAGTCACCAAGGGAGGTCTACAAAAGTTGTAATCTCTACACTTAGTGATAGATTCTCATTTGTATGTGATACTTGTTCAATGTTACCCTAAAATTCTAGTTAAGATTCTAGTTTAGTTCATCATTGCCCACAGTATTTCCGCACGATGTTTTAAAGTGGGCAATGTGCTGGCTTATATTTCCCGTTCCATCAAATCTTCCGAATTTGGGAACAACGTAGTCGCTAGGATACTCCACGAGGTCATATCGTGTCAGGTACGGTCTCCCACTACTGATGACGTTTTTCTGCGCTTCGGCTGCGACCGCCAATGTCTTGACTTTACTGGTGACCAAGTCCATTAATTTATCTTGGGTTAACGCACTACCATCGTCGAGGGTCAAAACATCTCCTAAGGCTGAGTGTGGTCGACTCCTCTGTGGCTCGCCTGCTTTTGGACTTAGGGGGACAAGCGTCGGCTGCTTCAAGGTACCGCTTCCCAATTTATGGATGGAGCCCTGCATTTGATTAGACTGCCCTTGTCCGATTTTGGCTGTGAGTTGCAGCACACCATTTACTAAGTCGTCAATCTTGGAGCAGAGCTTGGCCATCTCCTTGTCTTTGCTTTTGAGCTGTTTCCGAAGTTCTTGAAGCAGTTGTTGTTCTGCAGTCTTAAGGACGAAAATCGGCTCCTCGTTGCTCTCTGAGCTTGACTCCCCGGGAATTGACGGATCTTTCTGCTTATCAGCCTCGCCGAAGGGCTTTTCATTGTCTTCCGGAGGAGGCTGGGCTTGGGAAGTGGCAGCCACATTCAAACCAGATTGGGCTTGAGATGTGGTGGCCCCATCTTTTCTCTTATCGCGGAGATTATCACTGGAACGTGCGCTGGCCATATAAACCGTGTGGATCATGCATCCGGCCAAGCCTTTACCATTGACAGCAGAATTTTTCAAGCCTTCGGTTTGTTGTTTCGACCCATTCTTTTTGGGGAAAGACAGGCGGCTGAAGACGGATAGTCTAGCCGGAGCTTCAAGTAAAACTGGTACCCTCTGCTCTGACTCCCTTCTTGGTTTTCGGGCTGCTACGAGTGCTTGGTAGACTTTTGAGGAGATAATGTCATGCTTTCTGTGCTGAGGCTTCGACACATCTCTTCGCAGCACCGTTCGGATTAATGACTTCTTGATTCTTGCCCTTATAGAGTTTTTCTGAACCTACTTCAAGGGTTCGAAAGAATTGTTGATTTTTATGGTCGACTCGGCTTGCATCGCGAAGTAACCATCTTTCTGGAACCTCACGAAGTTTAGTGGCGCAGAAGCCCTAGCCATTTAGTTGGCTCTGTATCTGAGCCTTTCTGTCTTAGCTTCTCGATTTTAAGAGCTTGGCGGTGAAGGGTTTCCTACAGCACCACTACAAGGATTTGGAGGCAACACACATGCCAAATTAAAATTTTACATGGTGCTAAAGAAACTATCTTAAGGATCATGCTACAAAAATTAGGGCAACTAAACTTTAACACAAACACAAGTAGTAAAAGCTAGGGTTTTGAGAGTACAGCCTTTGAAGCTCCCTACGCTAGACTCCTTAGCTACTTGAGGGTTGGGAAAAAGTCCGCTTGAGATCCTCTAGGTCTACGACGATCCACCCGGAGTCCTCTTTGTCCAAGCTTGAAACTCCACAAGATCAAGAGAAGAAATGGAAGCTAACACTCTACACTAATGGGCAAGACTAGTGTAGAATAGTGTTGTGGTTGGTTTTCTCACTTCAAAATCCTAACTTGGTAACTCTTTTGCTCACTTGAGGGAACTAGAGAGCAAGAGAGAAAGGAGGAAGAAGATGATGGCTTATAAAACTCAAGATAATGATAAGCATGTAAAATAAAAATGAGAAAAGTGAATATATATATTTTCTATCTCTCATTCTTAACCATAGTTATAAAATATCTAGATATTTTAGTTTGGAACAAAAATGACCATGGAAAATGAATCATGGTTAATCCAAGGGGTTAGTGCAAGAATAAAATATTCAACCATGAAACAATTTCCATTTCCATTTTCCTTTTCCAAAAATAATATCCATATATTTTATAAAAGGTGCGAGTCTTATATTGCCACCATCCACTATATCAACAACCATGATAGAATGGTGTATGCATGTATGTGTGCATGCACATCCATATGTGCATGAATAAGAATGAATGCATACATGCATGCATACAATAAAAAGACAAGAAGGGATTTCAAGTGAGAAACTAATGGTCAATGATAAATCAACACTTGATTTAGCAACCCGGTCATATCGCATACGACCCGACCAAAAGCAAACCGCCCGATTAATGTGCAGTATCTCATACGCGCATTTTAACCGGGTCCACGCGCATATCGTATATGCGCACCACATCGTTTCGCCTGGACTAGGTAACTCCATTGTGGGACTCTAAGACTCATCAATACGCCAGCAGTGGGTGATGATCATATCAAGCACCCCCAAGCCCCAAGCGGTCAGCTAAACGTAACGGCCACCCGGGTATTGAGCGATCAGAAGAAAACAAGCGAACCTGTCGCAACTCTCGTCGAGCCAACCGGCAACACTACCGTACAGTCCGGTCTCTTCGTCAGATATGCTGCATATTGAGTCTAGGGATGGTAACGTCGACCCTAATAACTCAATAAGTCGTGCCGATGAATGGTCTATAACAGATTGAGAAACTACTGATAACACTTATCAGTAAATCTCAGCAGCCCTGGCCAGGGATTTACTGATATAGCCAATCGAGCACAGCACAGCATCAACTCCCAATACCGAGAGAGACGAAACCCCTCCTATCGTTCATCGCCTTCGTGTGTCTCGGGACTGTACCCAACGGCCACCTGTTTGCACGGCTCAGTAGAGCCGTGGTAGGGTGGTAATCAAAGTACAGTGGGAGAACACACAAGACTCTATGACGATCTCGGGTCTACAGTGTAACCTGCACCAGTGTCACCTGAGAACTGCTATCCGACGATAGATATAATTCTACATAGGAGTTCTCGGTGAGTCCGTCCAGTGTACCCAGTCACCACTGAGCACCCGTATACGATCTCGATGTCAAACATCGATGAATATGGGAACATCCATCGCCCATCATATGGATCTAGTATCATATACGCTAGTCTACTCTGGTATATCGATGCCCCATCTCGATACACCTACGACTAGGGACATTCCAGGATATGCTTATAAACTACAGATGTCCCACTAGTATGATCTCTATCACAATCACAGTAGTCAAGCCTATATCCTCAGGGCTTTATCAACATGTGTGAATGAATAAAAGCATGATCAAATCAACATGTCAGATAAAGAAGAACCGGATAGCATACTATCATGTCGAGCAAGAATGTACACTGAATATATATATATATACACACACATGTATAAATACATCCACTATCATATAATGGCCTCTAGGGCATACATATATCCAACAATCTCCCACTTGCACTAAGGCCAGTTATTGGCGTATCTCATACCCAACATCTCAAAAAGTCGCTCATGCTGCTGCTGAGGGAGGGCCTTGGTGAATGGATCCGTGGTGTTATTCTTTGTGTCTACTCTCCTAATCTCGATCTCACGGCGATCTACAATCTCCCGGATCAAATGAAAACGCCTCAGGATGTGTCTGGACCGCTGATGGGACCTGGGCTCCTTGGCTAACGCCATAGCCCCATTATTATCACAATACAATGGTATTGGATCAATAATGGTTGGAACTACTCCTAGCTCCGAGACGAACTTCTTCATCCAGACGGCTTCCTTGGCGGCATCATTCGCAGCTATGTACTCAGCCTCCATCGTAGAGTCTGCAACGGTATCCTGTTTGGAACTCTTCCAACTTACCGCCCCTCCATTGAGGGTAAATACAAACCCGGAGATAGATTTGTTGTCGTCCTTATCGCTCTGGAAGCTCGAATCGGTAAAGGCCTCCATTTGGAGATCTCCATTACCATACACCAAGAACAATTCTTTAGTCCTTCGCAAGTACTTAAGAATGTTATTCACAGCTACCCAGTGATTCTTCCCTGGGTTGGATTGATACCTGCTTACAACACAAAGTGCATAAGCTACATCTGGGCGTGTACATAACATCGCATACATTATAGATCCTACTGCCGAAGCATAGGGTATAATGCTCATGCGAGCTCTCTCTTCATCGGTCTTTGGGCAAGAATCCTTGGAGAGAGTGACCCCATGGCAAGCGGGTAAGGCACCCCGCTTGGAGTCTTCCATACTAAACCTTTTTAGGATGGTGTTGATGTACCTGGTTTGGGACAATCCCAATAACCTCTTGGATCTATCCCTATAGATCCTAATGCCCAGAATGTATGTGGCATCACCCAGGTCCTTCATGGAGAACCTTAGTGATAAGAAAGATTTGACCGACTGTAGCATAGGAATATCATTTCCTATCAGAAGAATGTCATCCATGTACAATACGAGGAATGTGACAGCTCTCTCTACAGCCTTCTTATAAACACAAGGTTCATCTGGATTTTTGATGAAATCAAACTCTTTGATAACATCATCGAAACAGATGTTCCAACTCCGTGATGCCTGCTTTAACCTATATATGGATTTAAGAAATTTACATGCTTTCCCGCTACTCCCACTGTCAATGAAGCCCTCTGGCTGATCCATATAAACGCATTCTTCCAAATTTCCATTTAGAAATGTCGTTTTAACGTCCATCTGCCAGATTTCATAGTCGTAGTGAGCAGCAATAGCAAGTAGGATCCGAATGGATTTAAGCATGGCTACGGTAGAAAAAGTCTCGTCATAGTCCAATCCTGGTCTTTGACGAAAACCCTTCGCCACAAGTCTTGCCTTATAGGTCTCCACCTGCCCATCTACACCAATCTTTCTTTTAAAGATCCATTTACACCCCACAGGTTTTACCCCATGTGGTACAACGTCCAAAGTCCATACTTTGTTAGTGTACATAGACTCCATTTCGGATCTCATGGCATCCAGCCACTTCACAGAGTCTCCACTCGAGATAGCTTGCTGAAAACTGGTAGGATCATCATCCTCCATGATGCAGTCTTCTCCGTCACCATCAATGAGGAAACCGTAGTACCTCTCCGGTGGGCGAGAAGTCCTACCAGACCTACGGAGTAGCCGAGGCTCCTCAGTTTCTACTACAACAGCCGGTTCAACCAACTCGTCATTTGTAGTTTGTGTCTCTAGAACCTCTTCTAGATCTACCACATTACTATCAGTTTCATTTGTGAAAAACTCTTTTTCCAAGAATGTGGCATACTGAGAAACAAACACCTTTTGTTCCTTCTTGTGGTAGAATAGATATCCATAATAATTCTTAGGATACCCCACAAAATTACACATGACCGACCATGTCTCAAGTTTGTCCGGATTCTGCTTTTTAACATAGGCCGGGCAACCCCAAATCTTAACTCTCTTAATAGATGGTCTCTTCCCATGCCATATCTCATATGGTGTGGTAGACAAGGTTTTGGTTGGGACCCTATTCAGCAGAAATGCTGCAGTCTCCAATGCATGCCCCCAAAATGAGACGGGTAACCCAGCATCACTCATCATGGATCGGACCATATCTAATAGGGTCCGATTCCGTCGTTCAGACACACCGTTGTGCTGTGGTGTGTAAGGAGGAGTGAGTTGAGAGAGAATCCCATTCTCTTTTAGGAAATTTGCAAATTCTGTACTGAGGTACTCCCCACCTCGATCTGATCGAAGCATTTTGATACTCAAGCCGGTTTGTTTTTCTACTTCGAGTTTATATTCAGTGAATTTCTCGAAATCTTCGGATTTGTGCTTTAATAAAAATACATGACCGAATCTTGAGAAATCGTCAGTGAAAGTAATGAAGTATGAAAACCCGCCTCTAGCCTGTATAGACATTGGCCCACATACATCACTATGTATGAGGCCTAGGAGCTCAGTAGCTCTTTCTCCGTGTCCGGTAAACGGAGTTTTGGTCATTTTACCCTTGATACAAGACTGGCAAGTCGCATAAGATTTATATTCAAAAGAGTTTAAATATCCATCTTTGTGTAACTTGTTTAGTCTTGTTTCGTTAATATGACCAAGTCTATAGTGCCAAAGAAAAGCTTCATTTATTTCTGAAAGTTTTCTTTTATGAGTGTGTTGTATGCTGAAAACTGTGTGTTGATTTAGAACGTATATCCCGTTATTAAGCGTACCATACCCAACCAACATTTGATTCAGGTGAATGTTCATAACATTGTTCTGCAATACAAAATTATATCCTTCATTATCTAACAAAAAAACATATATTATATTACAAAGCATACTTGGTACAAAATAACATGGGTTCAAAACCAATATACACCCAAATGGCAACCCCAAGTGATACTCTCCCATTGCGACTGTATGTACATTGGAACCATTTCCAACGCGGAGAGTATGGTCACCTGTCTTCAAAACCTTGCTATTTCTCAGCCCCTGCATAGAATTGCAAATGTGAGAAGCTGAACCGGTATCTAATACCCAGGAAGCAGAGTTTATTGAAAAACAGTTTTCTGTCACAAACACACCTGAAGCGGAAGCATCCCCATGCTTCTTCTTGAGATTTAAGTACTCCGTGCAGTTGCTATTCCAATGTCCTGTTTTGTAGCAATGAAAACATTCCCCTTTTCCCGATTCTCCAGCTTTGGACTTGTCCTTCCCCTTAACCTTTTTAACTCCACCCCTAGGCTTGTTGGGTTTCTTCTTCATCTTTCCCTTGGCCTTAGCCTTTGGGCGAGAAGAGGAAGATTGCCCAACACTCAAAACGGGAGTTTTCACTGATTTCAGTGTGCTCTCTGCACTCCTTAACATATTAAGAAGTTCAGGTAGTTCTTTCTCCATGTTGTGCATGTTGAAGTTAACTATAAATTGAGTAAAGGTGGAGGGGAGGGACTGCAGAATAATATCCGTATATTGTTCATTGTCCATCGTCCATCCAAGGTCCTCAAGCACTTCTATGAGAGCTATCATCTTCAGAACATGATCTCCTACTGGTGTGCCAGGGGCCATTCTCATCTGAAACAATTTCTTTGATACTTCGTATCGTAATACACGGGATTGCTCTCCATACAACTCCTTTGTATGGAGGAATATGTCGTGAATGTCTATATTCTCGTGCTGCTTTTGATGTGTGTTATCCATCGATGCAAGCGCGAGGCATTTGGCCGTGGCACAATCAGCGTCCCATGTCTTGCGGACTTCTTTATCCGCAACTGAGGATTTTGGACCTGGGACGGGCGGGGCTGGAGCCGTGAGGACATATGATACTTTACCATAAGTCAAGGCAATTTTCAGATTCCTCAGCCAGTCTTTATAATTGGTCTCATTCAGTTTATTTTTATCTAGTAGAAGCTTGAGTCCTGTCATGGGTATCTGCCATTAAGAGAGAGAAAAGAATACACTCAGCGAAAGCTCTTGCAAAGATCAGATTGGTTATTATCTTGTCTAATCGATGTCTCCCACTGCTTTAATCAAGTTTTTCTTTCAAACCTTAAAAAGAAAACTAGCCAGGATTAATTACAGTCTACAACTTCGCCAACCATTCAGCCAGGTCAGTGTCGGTACTTGAGGGAGGTTCCCCATGCTTTCGCACGGACCTAATTAAAGTAAACCTCATTTTCCCAAAGGCGTAGCCCCGTTAACACCTTTCTAGACACCTAATGGGTTGGCTAATTGTAAACTGCAAAACTCTCCTGGGAGCAACTATTGCCCACAGTGGGATCGGGATCCAACCATCATATGGAAGGTATGCAATCTCATTGCAAATTTCAACTATTGAAATTCCCGATGTGGTTTTTTTACCCCTAGTACCTATGACCTTAACTACGGTCAACAAATCATAAGTACTAGTCAAGTTCTACCAGTCATTTCTTGATTAATTAGACCCACTCATATGACCCTTAACTATGGTCAACAAAGTCGCATGAATGTCCTAATTAATCTGCATCATATGCGGTGTAGGAAGACATCACATAGCTACCGTACACTACGTCTTAACTATAGTCAACAAACGTAGCACGAATACTAAGTACTCTACTTCCTAAAATGACGGAGGGTTGCGGATGATTTTTAAAAAAATCTTTAATGCTTTGAACTTGATATCGTCGTAGAATCAAATGGTTTTTAAAAGGAGTGGCTTAAGCTCCGCAGTTTTGAAAAGTAGCTTTTTCATAAAGAGCCGAGTGGTTTTCAAATCCGATTCTACAATATCTTTTAGGTTTATTTTCTTTACATTAATCATATTAATGTAGCCCCATCATTTAAGTCTTTAAGCCAATCACAGAAAAGAAACGAAAATACAACGTACGCTTATGCCATCCGCATCCGCCGCAATGTTCCGTTATGCACCGTTAGGTTACTTAACTAACGGCATACCGGGACGGGACTAGCGCGGGTGTAAAACATAAGCAACGTCTACTATATATCATATATATAATATATCATTCGTCTCAGATATCACATCACAGAATACAGGCAGCAGAAACACACAAATGATAATACAAGATATACTAGGACGTCCGTATTTAGTATTTAGCCAATCAATAGAAAATACGGATTCCACAGTCGCGATGAATAGCCAAGCCCACACCCATAGACCCCTACGAGAGCGGCAAGCGACCCTACCAATTCTGGAGTTTAGGAGACCTGGTCTCGACTCCTCGAGATGGCCTCCCACTGAACCCCAGAACCCGGTCACTTGTGCTCCCCTCCTTGGGTCTATCCTAATGCAGAAAAGTAAATAATATACAACACTAGTGACATCAACCTCAACCCGGAAGTACCCCAGATAAAAGAATATTACATTATATTTGAATTTTATATGAATGAAAAGAAAACTCTCATCTCACATAAAAAAAACCCGACCATTTGATCGCGACAATCCTGCATATCATATCTCAGCAACATATAATATCTCATATCATCAACGTAAGTAAGTATGCATACACCGATCGTCGTTGATGTATAGCAACGAAAACCGGCAATACAACTACATACTACACTTACGGTCACAGAAAAGAAAGTGTAAAACTATAATATTTGGAATCCACAATAACTTTAGACATCGTAAATCCGAAATATCGCATACTTCGCATTTCATGCCTAACTATATGAATTCCACATATTATATCACATTCCAGATAAATAGACAGTATTAAACTTTCCGATAGAATAATCAAATACCCAAGATTTCCTAAATAGCTCAACACTTGAGCGGGGTTCAAAAATCCCGGAATGTGTCACAGTAGCAGCGGTCCAGCCGTAGAAGGGTCAAGCCAACGCCTCACATGTGGCTCGCCGTACTGCCCCAAACCCTAAGGTTCAGAGGCAGTTCAGACGGTCACATAATCAAGTTAAGGTTTGTGTTCTTCTAGAGGGTCCACCACTTAACTTGCACGTATTTCCGAAAGATTTAAACTCGAGAAAAATCCAACACTTGAAAGTTTTTCGTGCCGGGAAAAGTGAGTTAATGATATCCGTTCGAACTTTTTAATACTTTCTAAATTACCCGAAAACAGCACGAAATTAAATATTCCGATCGAATCAACGAATCCAAAACGATCCCCAGAACACTCAACACTTGAATCAGATTAAAAATACCCAAAAATATCCACAAGCAGACAAGAACATTACTGTATAAAAACGAGGCCATACATCTCATGTACGGCCGCGGATCCGCGGCCTAAGCAAGGTCTGGCTGTGGTTCCGCGGCTGTATATACGAATTATTGCGTCGTTTTTTACAGTATTGCTTAGATTTCCCTGCTTAATTTTTTAAGTATTTTTAATTCTGAAAATAACACAGTTTCAAAAAATGTCCAGAGAAGGGTCAAAATCCGTATTTTTTGGTTCGATCGGAGTTTTAACTTCGCCTAAGCGTCGCCTAAGGTTCTAGCCTGGCTCTGATACTATGAAGGGTTTCCTACAGCACCACTACAAGGGTTTGGAGGCAACACACATGCCAAATTTAAATTTTACATGGTGCTAAAGAAACTATCTTAAGGATCATGCTAGAAAAATTATGGCAACTAAACTTTAACACAAACACAAGTAGTAAAAGCTAGGGTTTTGAGAGTACAACCTTCGAAGCTCCCTACGCTAGACTCCTTGGCTACTTGAAGGTTGGAAAAAGGTCCGCTTGAGATCCTCTAGGTCCACGACGATCCACCCGGAGTCCTCTTTGTCCAAGCTTGAAACTCCACAAGATCAAGAGAAGAAATGGAAGCTAACACTCTATACTAATGGGCAAGACTAGTGTAGAATGGTGTTGTGGTTGGTTTTCTCACTTCAAAATCCTAACTTGGTAACTCTTTTGCTCACTTGAGGGAACTAGAGAGCAAGAGAGAAAGGAGGGAGAAGATGATGGCTTATAAAACTCAAGATAATGATAAGCATGTAAAATAAAAATGAGAAAAGAGAATATATATATTTTCTATCTCTCATTCTTAATCATAGTTATAAAATATCTAGATATTTTAGTTTGGAACAAAAATGACCATGGAAAATGAATCATGGTTAATCCAAGGGGTTAGTGCAAGAATAAAATATTCAACCATGAAACAATTTCCATTTCCATTTTCCTTTTCCAAAAATAATATCCATATATTTTATAAAGGGTGTGAGTCATATATTGCCACCATCCACTATATCAACAACCATGATAGAATGGTGTATGCATGTATGTGTGCATGCACATCCATATGTACATGAATAAGAATGAATGCATACATGCATGCATACAATAAAAAGACAAGAAAGGATTTCAAGTGAGAAACTAATGGTCAATGATAAATCAACACTTGATTTAGCAACCCGGTCATATCGCATACGACCCGACCAAAAGCAAACCGCCCGATTAATATGCGGTATCTCATACGCGCATTTTAACCGGGTCCACGCGCATATCGCATATGCGCACCACATCGTTTCGCCTGGACTAGGTAACTCCATTGTGGGACTCTAAGACTCGTCAATACGCCAGCAATGGGTGATGATCATATCAAGCACCCCCAAGCCGCAAGCGGTCAGCTAAACGTAACGGCCACCCGGGTATTGAGCGATCAGAAGAAAACAAGCGAACCTGTCGCAACTCCCGTCAAGCCAACCGGCAACACTACCGTACAGTCCGGTCTCTTCGTCAGATATGCTGCATATCGAGTCTAGGGATGGTAACGTCGACCCTAATAACTCAATAAGTCGTGCCGATGAATGGTCTATAACAGATCGAGAAACTACTGATAACACTTATCAGTAAATCTCAGCAGCCCTGGCCAGGGACTTACTGATATAGCCAATCGAGCACAGCACAGCATCAACTCCCAATACCGAGAGAGACGAAACCCCTCCTATCGCTCATCGCCTTCGTGTGTCTCGGAACTATACCCAACTGCCACCTGTTTGCACGACTCAGTAGAGCCGTGGTAGGGTGGTAATCAAAGTACAGTGGGAGAACACACAAGACTCTATGACGATCTCGGGTCTACAGACTAACCTGCACCAGTGTCACCTGAGAACTGCTATCCGACGATAGATATAATTCTATATAGGAGTTCTCGGTGAGTCCGTCCAGTGTACCCAGTCACCACTGAGCACCCGTATACGATCTCGATGTCAAACATCGATGAATATGGGAACATCCATCGCCCATCATATGGGTCTAGTATCATATACGCTAGTCTACTCTGGTATATCGATGCCCCGTCTCGATACACCTACGACTAGGGACATTCCAGGATATGCTTATAAACTACAGATGTCCCACTAGTATGATCTCTATCACAATCACAATAGTCAAGCCTATATCCTCAGGGCTTTATCAACATGTGTGAATGAATAAAAGCATGATCAAATCAACATGTCAAATAAAGAAGAACCGTATAGCATACTATCATGTCGAGCAAGAATGTACACTGAATATATATATATACATGTATAAATACATCCACTATCATATAATGGCCTCTAAGGCATACATATATCCAACAGGCGGGCATATGCTTTCCTGGCAACCGTCGTTGGCTGATTAACGGGGAGTTTTAAGAAGACACCCGGTCGAGATGTTGTCAAGGGCATCGCCTGGGCTTGCCCGATACGCCTTGGGGTTTCCTTGGTTTTGACGGCTTTGCCCCCAGATGGAGTAACAGATAACGTTCAATGATGGATTTGCGCTTGAGTTGGGGTGCCTTTGCCACCGCCACATTTGTCCTCCTGCCCCTTGAGGAGGGCTTGGCCACTTGGCTTTCCAGGGTTTCGACGGTAGGAGCGTTGAAAGCTGGATAGATCAAGACGGAACCGAACTGACGTGCATGTTCCTCCTATTGCCATGCAAGACCCGCTGGGAGAACCACCCGCGCATTCATCTTGACGACGTACGTGATCGGAGTTGCGTCGGAAACTGAATTCATCTTAGGAGATATCGTATTTAGTTGTTGAAAGTTGATTGTTGATTACTGCATAAAAGAGCAGATTTTAGTACATATAACAATATATGTGTTGCATAAATTCGCATGATTGCTTAACCCGAAATATGAGAGGAAAGAAATGTCCCACCGGGCGTGTCAGAATCTGTACAATGTTTTCGTCACCCTATTAAGATGAAATGCGCACGCTTGTCAGGCGTGTACAGATTCCCCCGGCCTAGGATAGGCGGGGGTTTATTGATTGTGAAGATCCAAATCACCGGTATTCGCGGACAAAACTGTCGTTAATTACCCTTCTCTTGTAGAGTAAGGGAACCTCCGATTAACGGGTCAACCAGATCATGCGAACTCAATGTGCAGTATGTGATGTGTGTGTTGTGTTTTGAAAACAATATAAAAAGGCGCGTTCATTTCATTTTTTTTATTTTTGCAAATATGTACAAGAAAAACTTTAAAATAAAAGAGGTTTTAAAAGAAAAATTTTAGAATCTTTTTCTTTATTTATATATATATATATATATATATATATATATATATTTATTTATTTATTTATTTATATTTAAAGTTTTATTCAAAATAGATTTTTTTTAAAAAAAGCTATCTTTTTTATATAAAAAAAAAAGGGTGCGCGCATGCGTGGCATACGTGTGCATGTGCACCGCACGCCCGCGGCGTGCGATGAAAGGCCGAAAAGTCCCGTATGAGCCAAAAGGTATGGTTTTGGGGACTAAGCCTGGGCTTGGAGCTCATGGGGGGTATTCTTCTTCTCTTTTGGTCTTGAGAAGCTCTCTTGATTCTTTAAAACTTGGATCTTGGATAATGAAAAGGGCCTTCTTTTCCCATTCTCAAGTTTTGGACCTTCTCTTGATAGAGCTTTTGATAATGGGTTCTCCTTCTTTCTTCTCTCTTAAATTGGATCTTGAGAAGGAAAAAGAAGATGGGTAAAAAAAATCTTTCCATTGGGGTATTTGATGAGAGATTGGTGTTCCTCTCAATAGGTTTATTGCTATAATCAATTTTGTTTTGAAAAAGGAAAGCTTAAGTTCTTAATTTAATTAAAAAAGAGAAGTAGATGAAGAACTTGAAGAGAGAGAGAAGATGGAGACACAAACCCTAATAGGGAATTGATTATTATTGATTTCTTTATAATATTTGCTTTATATAGGCTATATATTTTACACATAACCCCTTGGGCTTTATAAAATGGCATTTTGCCCATCTCATGCCCATGTGCTCATTTATTTTTGCACATGAGCCATGGGTTCTGCATAATTTTGGATTTTTGCCTATTTAATTTACAATTTAGCATTTATTTGCATATAAAAACTATTTATTATATATTTCTCTTTTTTCTTTCTTCTTTAACGGTCGGCCGGCTTCGTTTGGGTTTGAGGTGATTTGGGCGTGAGCCCAGTTGCTTGGGTTCGGATCCAGGTCCACTTGGGTGTTGACTTTGACCCGTTGACTCTGACTTTTTTTGACTTTTTGACTTTTAATTTGGATTTTTAATTTTGGTAATGGGATGTAAATTTTGACCCCAACAGTCATATGTACTATTCCACTTAGTGGAAATATTTTTTCTAAGAGACGGCCTTAATGTTACAGTGTTGCATCTAACTTTATATTCAGATTTTCTTTTTCCAGAACTTTTAATAAATCTACATGCATTTTTAATTATTTGAATATTTAAAGATTATAACTGATATGTATCCTGTACAACAAGATTAAGTATATGACAGGCACATCGAATATGAAAAAAATGACCATTGCAAATTGATTTGCACAGCCTAATAAGTTCAGTAATATCAGAATTATTGTTGCTAGTATTGTCGAAAGAAATAGAAATTTTTTTATTTACACATTGATATTCTTCTAAAACAGATTTAATTTCAGAATATATATTCAAAGCATTATGCGGGAATTGATACCGTCTAAAAGCAATAAATTTTTTTGCAAATACTAGTCATAATCTATCCAATGTGCAGTAACACAAATCCAGGAAAATTGCCTTCTATCGGTCCAAATATCAGAAATTAATGAAATACTAGTATCAAAAAATGTAAGAGTAGCAATTAATAGTTGTTTACCTTCATTGTAGAGCCCAAAACAACGACTTTTAAGCGTACTCCTTGAAAGCATTTTGTATCCCGGTTGTAATGCCTTTTGAACGTACCACTCAAAAACTTGGTTTTTTCGCAATCCAAGAACGTGTTCATCTGCCATAAAAAATTCTTTCATTTCTTCAACATTTAGATCATGATTATATTGAAAAAGATCTTCACCGGAAAAATTAATTTATGATTGTGTGGAGAAGTAACTGGTCGTGCTTTCTAAATGTTTTTAAAAATGTTTATGTAAAATACCGGTGCTGATACCTTCCTTATGTTTATACGGAGCAGCACAACATTTGCATATTGCATATCTAACCCCTTCCCTATGTTCAATTATAAAGTGTTCCCAAACATTACTGCTAAGTGTACGTTTTCTACCTTCTCTAGATGTCTGTGTGAGTTCTTCGCCTTCTGCATGCGTTGCTAAATCAGGATTAGTAACTAGGTTGTGATGTGTATCAGACGAACCCTCGATATAACTAATTAAAATAATTAAATACTAAATTTTATCAATACGAATTTAATCACAAGAAAAGAGTTAATAAAATAAAAGCAAGAATAGCTAAAACGTTATAGTAGAGCAATTAAGAAGAAGCGCCGTAGAGTGGAATAAGTCGGTCAGAGCGTCGAAAACTCGGAGTCGGAGTTTCAATTCTTCAAAACTTGAAAGTTGAGAGCAGAAACTTGAGAGAAGGTTTTTTTTAAATTTAAGAGAGAAATAGATTTGGTGTGAGATGAAATGGGTGTGGGGTTGTATTTATAAGGATTTTAAATTTTTTTAAATTTTTAGTCGTTACGAGGTGAGGTGAGGTGAGGCGAGTCGTCACAAAATCCAACGAATTCGACCATTGGATTTAGATTTTGAGGCGGGGCGAGACGAATTATCACAAAATCCAACAAGTCCGACCGTTGGATTTGGATTTTGAGACGGGACAAGTCGAATTTTTACCGTTGGATGTGGGTTTCGAAGCGATATGAGGTGAGGCAATTCATTTGGAATCCCACCGTTACCGACCGTTGGATTGGAATCTCGATGCGAGTTGAGGCGAGGGGCGAGTTATGGGAGATGAACTGAAGCGAGTCGGCGAGGCAGGCGAGATGAGGGGCGAGTTAGGCAAGACGAACTGGAGCGAAGCAACATCGGGAAATTTGGGAATCCACCCGCTTCGCCCAACTCAACTAGACAAGGCAAGTCGACTCGCCGACTCACCCACGTCAGCAACGAGGCGAATAAAATTAGCCTCGTTGCGAAGCTCAGCGAGTCGCCGTCAACTCGCCTCATTTGCCAGGCCTACTTGTTTGATCAAAAATACTTTTCCTACCGCAATTTGTCTAACCAAAAGTTTACCAAAGAGACAAACACCATAAACCCACATGTTTAACACTATTATCTAGGTGTTGTGGGTCATATCATTTTTTCTAAGCCCACATGTTTAACACTATTACCTAGGTGTTGTGGGTCATATCATTTTGTCTCTTTGGTAAACTTTTGGGTAGACAAATTGCGGGTATGAAAAGTATTGCACTTGTTTGATGGTTCAAAAAAAAGTAAAAAGTACCTTCTACTTTTTTGTCCTATATGTATTTTTCTCCAATCCACTTTCTCATCAAAACTTAAGAAAAAGAAGGAAAGTAAAATGAAAGAGAATATTTTATTATTTTTTAATATTGTTTTATTCTACTTTCCTTTTTTGTTATTTACTTTGTTATTTTTTACTACTCCAACCAAATGGTCCAATTTCACTTTCCATTGCCGCACAAGTGTCAGAGCTTCTTTCTCATTTTCTATTTAACAAAATAAACAAGAATCAGAACTTTCTTTTCGCTTTTTTCCATTTCACTTTTCAACTACTTTTTTACTTTCCTGCTTTCTTTTCACTTTCCATTTGCCAAAAGGCCCCTTAAGACAAAAAAGCTCATGAAAGTGTCATCTCATTAAACTTGACAGCACTATCCAATACTCCAGCATTCCCTAAAATGTCATCACCAGCATTTACTTTATGAAAAATATGAGAAACTCAAAAAACTCTCTAGCAGCCTAATTGTCACGACCCGAAATATTAGCTCGTGACCAGCACTTGAATCACGCAACGTCTAAAGGCGTAACGGAATTCAAGTAAGCTGAAACCCAGAAATCTAAACTTTTTTTGAAAAATAAAGGAGGTGAAGTTTTGAAATAAGGGTATAATGAAATCAAGTTTTCTTAATGCATAGAATAGGAACATGAAAAATGCAAGTGGATTATGCAAGTTTGAAAACATGTTTCGTCTTTTTTAAAATTTTAGGCAGCACCTCCTTTGTATATTTTGATCCAAAACCACATATACAAGATAATGATAAAGGCATCCCCAAGCGGGAGCTAGCTCTTCGCCAAATGGCGGATCACAACCACGCAAGACAATATATAAGTATACAACGCCCAACGGCGAAAATCACCACAAAACATAAAGAAATAAGCAAGACATCAAAACCACCAGTAGCGGAAAACCCCTCGCTCGAAGTCTCGCAACCACCATCTCACTACGTCTCATTACTTATACAATTTACTAATTTTGATTGATGGAGTTGACTAGATACAATGTGAAATATAAATACAAGAGTGGGTACGATACAAATGTCCCACCTATCAATGCAAAACACCCAAATGAAACTATGTGCCAGCGATGCCGCTACGGATCTATGCGGTCAACCTGCAAGAACTGTGGCACAACGAGGGTGAGTTGCCAACTCGTGAGTAGAAAAATATCAACAAGTAGAAATCGAATAAACAACGACTCCTAAGTCAACTATATCATAAAGGTAATACTATGATATCTAGGGTGACCGGGTCATCATATATGCCAACAATGTAATCAATACCTATATGCATGCGGATATCATCCATCCATATAATCAATGTATGTGTGCATGTGGATCTCATCCAACCATATAATCAATGTATGTATGTAGGTGGATCTCTTCCAACCATATAATCAATATATGTATGCATGTAAGTATGAGGATATAAGTCAACGGTGTCCCTCGCGACACATCAAAATTATAGAACCTGAGTGTCCAACATCGACACCCGAAAACATCATGAAACCCATATCCAGCATCGACACGTAAATCCTCATATCTCGGGCTCCGTCAGCCTGGATCGACCCACGGGCTCCGTCAGTCCGGATCGGCCCATATCATCTCTCGACTCCGGTCGGTATCCTCCGGATATCCGCCAAGCCTAAATACTATCACCGGTAGGTAATTGTTGTAAGACTACGGTAGTGCCCCGGCCGTCTTTCCGAGGCCAAAATGCGGAATCGAAAACTTTTCTTAAACTAGAAACCGGCGCTATCGTATGCTTAAAACCCGGATCGAACCATTAACCTATAACTAGCAACTAGAGAAAGGGTTGGAAAGCTATACCGATCGATCCGTGTCCTTCGGTCTTTGGCCACCATCCCAAGCTCCTCGCGGCATCTCCGGTCTCGATCTCCTCGTCGGAAAGGGCACCACATCTTCGAGTCTTTTTACGGGCTCCTGCTTCATCCGAAGTAACTCGGGCACGAGGTTCGCTAGCCGACGTGTCCAAGGTGAAGTAGAGAATGTGTGTGACAACTTTGTCTCTTGCATCCATTGTATGGATGGAGGTTGAAGATGAAGCCATCAATGGAGGTTGTGAGCTAGAGGAAGAAGAAGAAGAAGAGGCTCTCTTTTTCTTTTCTTTTCTTGTGTTGAATTATTGTGAGAGAGCTTGAATGAAAATACAAGAGCAAACCCAATATCAAGTGGCTGCCCTACCTCTCTCCTCACATCAATTCAACACACTAATCAATCACATAATGTGATATTTGCACAAGAAATGAGACCATGAGTCATCATGGAAGTACATGTCTCATTTAATGCACAAAATGATGGCTTAAGCTCACAATTTCCATTAGTAAACATTAACCCAAATGTTTACAACAGTAAAAAGATACGGCAACATCTAAAGTAAACTCGTGACGGATCACAAGGATACCCCTCACCTGTATATACATACCTGCATCCGCATTCCGACTGAATGCGAATACGATGAGACTAAAGTAATCCAACAAATCTAATACTAGGATCCGGCTTAAACCAAAGCCCACTAGTATGATCCGTCCGACCATGATGCGTGCACTACTGCACGTATATGATCGGACCCTGCCATATATCATACGGCCTCTACAACGTTTCGCCTGAAACTTGAGAAACCGTCTGTGGGGGACTCTAAGGACTCGTTAATATTTTGGCTGTGGATTTAACCACTAGCACGTCGGTGGTACTAGCTGTACGTAACGGGCTACCAGGTATTGACTAAAAGGGAGGTCGATGAGTAAACTCATCCTGACACCCTACTAAGCCTGTCAGTGACAATATCCGTACAGTCCGGTCCGTTCGTTTATAAGCATCGCATGGAAGGCCTAGGGATTGGTAAAAGTCAGACCCACAAAAGCGGTACAAGTCGTGTCAGAGTGTATCCCAGAACACCCTGAGATACTACTGGAATACCTACCAGTAAATCTCCTGCCTTGGCCAAGGACTTCGTGTAATGGCTCTCCTAGACACAGCGCGATCTCACCCCCAATACCGGGAGAGACGAAACCCCTGCCGATCCGCTCACTGCCTCCATATGGCTCGCGACTGTACCTAACTAGAACCTGTTTGCACGACTCCTTTGAGCCGTGGTAGGGTAGTAATCAAAGCACAGTGGGAACTAACACGAGACAAATGACGATCTCAGATCGATGAACTAACCTGTACACATGTCACCAGGGAACTGCTATCTGACGACAGGTATAATACCAACTAGCATGTTCCCGGCGAGTCCTGTCCGGTGTACTCATAACCCAATGAGCACCTGTATACATCTTAGGTGAACCAACTAACACCAATGGCTTATGAGACCGGCCACCGTCCCTCGTCGGGGTCTCAACTGTATACACTAGTCTACTAATGGAGTATCGATGCCCAGTCTCGAAACTCCCACGACTATGGACCATTTTAAGGATGTGCTTATAGACCCCAGCTCCCACGTATATGATCGCCATCATACTGCTGGCAGTCAAGCAAGAATCCTAAGGGCTCTATCAACGTGTAATAGCGGCCTGTAAGGTCACCTGAAGCAGTACACGATGATAAAGATAAACCAGATAGCATACTGTCATCTTTGAGTAAGATTGTCCTACCGGCATAGGTCCTCCCTCAATCATTGCAATCACGTGCCTGTGATCCAATAATTGACTCTGAGGGCACTATATCCAACAATAGTCCCTCTGCCAGGCTCACCGTCTACTGCACAGCATCCATTTCTTGCCCCGGGTCTACCATGTACCCGCAATTGGCCTCATCCAGCTCCTCGAATCGGGTTTCACATGTCACACTCAGAACCGAGAAAACACATGGTGGACGCACTGAAATATCATATCAAGATAAAGCGGGTTTTTAAAACAGTACATGCTTTCTTTTGAAATAGCCACGGTTCTCAAATCCAGAAATCTCATGAAAACAGCATATCTCAATGCGTAAAATCATAAAGCATGATGTATGCGACATATGATAGAAATGTAAGCATATCCGTATATCATGCAACATGGAACAGTGATGTATCATATTAAGAGAAAACCGCTCTTATAAATGATTCCAGTTTTGAAAATATGTCCTGCGGTTCCCAATATCTCCAAAATCAAATGCAACATCGTATAAAGGTGCATAGGTAACTATAGCAAGTAAATTATGCAAAGAGTCATATCATGATGCAGCAATCCTACTGTGTAATGACATGGAAATTATCGATGATGAAGTGTGTGAGCCGGCAATCTGTGTGCGTGTAACATACGCATCATCGATAATGGTGTAAGTTTACTAGCACAGGTATAAGTAATGCAATGCGAATAACATGAATGCAGCATAAGGTAAATCACATGCAAATGCTGACAGGTACACGTATCTAATATGACCGAGTCGGTGAATCTATCAATTGGTATCCAGCCTCACAACATCATGTATGGTATAATCTATCGTACGACATCCTCTAGTCAAGGGTATGGATCAATCATCAAGTCAAACTCATCACGTACGGAAAATCATCATACGGCGGCATTAAACCAATAGGGATCCTATCATCCTATATGACAAATGAGGGGTTCGGACCTAACGTGTCACGCCCCGCTTCCCAGAGTACGCTAGATTGGGCACGTGACATAGCCAACCATGCTACCTGTGGGTAGGAAGTATCCATCCACAGTCACATTACGGCTGTAGAGATATCAAGAACAAGATAAAACTATCTAAAACATGTCCATAATCCAGAATAACAGGAGTCAATAATAAATAAATGCGGAAGCAAACGATCCAATACAAATAACTGAAAAGTGTGTCCCATAATGCGGGCTCACATCAGGAAATAAATGTAGGAAATAAAACTAACTACTACTGAACTCACAGCTCAGCCTGCTGGCTGAAGTACTCCTGCTCGGACTGCAACAGCGGCACGGAATCTAGGCCATGCAAAACCCAGACGTCAGCGCGTCATGTCATCAAGTAATATAATATGAACAGTGTAGCAGGCAATGTAATATAAACATGAATACAGCAAGAATAACAATAATATGAATCATACCAGTATAGGGTAGCGTGCAGTGGGTAAACTAAACTGTTCTATCAGGTTTTCTATTCTAAAGTCTTTGAAATCAATTGATGAATCGTCAATGTAACTCAATAGTATCCCGTACATACCCGGGACCACGGCCACAATATTCTCGGCTGCAGCCGAGACATGCCGCTAGGCACAAAACAGGAATGTGTACACTCGATAGTATCCCGTACATACCCGGGACCACGGCCACAATATTCTCGGCTGAAACCGAGACATGCCGCTAGGCACAAAACAGGAATGTGTACACTCAATACAGGTAGTGAACTGTCGAGTTACAGGTCAAATTTCACCTTTGATTTCCCCATACCCCCAAGTTATATGTGTCGAGTCAGGTATTCAGTAATCAAGAACTAATGCCAACACAGGATCAGGTAAAAGCAGGTTTGTCTGGATAGACAACAGGAACGGTCCATGAGAACTACATGTCAGGTTTGTTGGCATTAGGCACGAGATCAGGTAACAGGTCGGGTCATGGTACATCAGGTCAAGTCAACAGTATACGGTACCATGCCAGGTGTATCAATATATACATGTGTAGCAATGTCAGGTCAAGATGTACGCAATATCGTGAGTGTGCTCCCAATCAGATATATAATCACACGTGGGTATTAACGACATGAAATAAGCAATGAATTAAATAATAAGCAGTTTCATTCAATCACAAGAGTGCAGTAATACAATGTAGCCGTTTAGTCATGTTAACAGGTTTAAGCACCCTTAGCGGTGCAATGATTTATATGACGGTTCAATATAGTTATATCAGGTTAAATGCATACGAGTGTCCGAATGTAACAGAACTACATGCATAATTGCCACCATCTATTTAACAGTAAAATGTGATTAAACAGGTAGATTTGATTATTGGGTTTCAATTGCGAACTGTAAGTTTCATGTTTAACCGTAAAATGATTTAATGCAATTTATAACCGAAATGGAAAACGATTGTACCAAGCTAATTTTACAGGTTTAGGATGTCAATACATATATAGATATATTGTATAGCATGTAGAAAGGGGTACTTGCCTCGACGGGTCGCGAACCGGGAAAAACGGAACGTAACGTCGGCGGGGAAACTCGCGACGAACGCACGGTTCATGGATTGAACCCAAACAACGAACCAAGGAACCACACGGGTCAGAGTACTCTGCTGGATCGTCGGGACACGTCGCCGGCACGGCCGGATTCCGGCGAGCACAAAAACAGTGAATAGGGTTTCTACGGGCGTAGATCATGGAAAAGAAGGAAATGAACAGAGAAGGAAGAAGATGGGAATACTCACTGGTCTCAGAGGGCACTAGCAACGACGGCGAGATTGACGGCGGCGAGAACGGCGTCTCCGGCGATCTGCAGAAAGATCCAGCTGCAGTTTTTCAGTTTTGAACAAATGAAGAGAGGAAGGGTGAGATGAAGAACCACTTACAAGTGTTCTGGGGTGGTCGGGGATCGTCGGCGACGACCGGGGCGACGCAGGTGGTCGCCGGTGGCGAGCAGACGGCTGCAGGGAAGACTGCAGGCGGGGGTGCTCTGTGGCTGTGAGGGTGCAGGCAAGGAGGATATGGGTGAGACGAGGAGGAGGATGCGAGGGTGCTGGTGGTATCGGCGTCGGCGTCGGCGTCGGGGCTGCGGCGGTGACGGGTGAAGGTGGCTAGGGTTGCGTTGAGGCGAGGCTCGCTGGTTCTGTTCTCGTGGGGAAAAATGAAAAAGAAACAGTAGCATTTAAAAGAGAAGAGAGAGAGAGGAAGAATAGATTTAGAGAGAGAGAGAGATAGAGAAAGAGAGAGAGAGAGAGAGGAAGTGAAGGTGGGGTCCCGGGGGTAACATCCTCGTGATGATTGGCTAGAGGAAAAATTTTGCAAAGATTTAAACTGTTGAGAAATATTTATCCTGTTAAGAATATTTGATTGGTTAATGTTAACGAAATATATATAAGGTTTTAAAGATTATAGAAATTTGGGATTTTGGCGCTAAATAAAATATTTCCAAATCGCGCCCGGATTGGGTCCAAAAATTCGAAATTTAAATAATAGGATTTTAAGCGGGTTCCAAATTTTGAAATTGATTGTTTTATGATTAAAAAGCATACCCCCAAGACGGACACCTGTACGCGCGTGTAGCCGTCCAAACTCGCCCGTTTCACCGAACGGGACGAGAACTCGAAGCACGGACGCTACCACGAGACTACGGGTGTCGAGTAGGCCAAGATAGATATTTTTAATTTTATTTTAGATGCTAAAATTTGTTATATGCAGAAATGACTTTGCCAGATAAAATTTTACAGTAAGTGACAAACGGGCAAGCTAAATGAAATGAGTACCATCTAATGCTCAACCAGTAACAGAAAATAGTAGTATTGGGCTCAGGTGTTACATAACGTCTCGTACGGAAATCTCTCATGATTCACAACATATATAAATATATCTATATACCTATGTCTCAGGTCACATCCACAACAATCTCATATCAGGGGACCGATAAGGTATCAATCATATCAATCGACTCGCATCCGTATACCAACATATCATCAAATCATCATATCGCGTCATATATTCTTTTCATCGCATTTATATCCCACATCAAGTCAATTTTACAAATACCTTCTACATTTACTAAAAGCATACGTATCTAATCTAATATACACACCCGAACCATACAAACAGTTTTTGAAAGATGCGAATCGTAGTTTTGAAAGTAGGGGGTACGGTGTTTTAAGAAAAAGATATCATTTGAAAATCTGTAACGTCCCTCAAGATATCTGTTTAAAAGATGCATACGATTCTTCAGTTTGGAAATAGTTATGGTTCGGATGACACATCTACGTCGACTATCTAGTCCTATAGCACCATAAACAGCAATACCATCAAATATCATCCTCAAATCCTGTCATCACATACTAGTCGTATCATATCACTTATAACTATCCTTAGTTTCTAATACGGTTCTCTAACTACCTTTTTAACTCTATCTATAGTTTTCTATTAAGGGTTTCATTAACCAAAATCTATATATAATCGGTTTCCATCAAAGTGTGCGGGGGTGCTATACGCCATCCACCCGACTTCCCCCCTAAATATAGATTTACTCACATTGGTCTTCGCTTGCCGAAGTCGATGACGCCACGCTCCGTCACCTCGGAATCCACGCGAAGGTACCTACAATAACAACACATATCACAACGCTATAAAAATTAAGTTCTGAAATCCAAAACGGTACACGGATCGCCTATAGGTTAGAACCTATAGCCCACATATGCAAAACCAACAAATAACCGTCGTTGTTGACGTTCAAACGCCACACGGTAGAACACAATAACAAATACCAAATCCCAATATCAAAACCGAGAATCCCAAAATATGGAAAAAAATAGCCAAAAACACCTCGATGTACTCCCAGATTTTACCCTAGATGAATTTAGCCAATTTTGCATATGTGGAGGGGCTATTTACTGGACAAAGGAGACATGGACCAAACCTGGAGGCAAACATCCCTAACCTGGCCGCAAATTGCGGCCAGGATGATTAAATCTGCGGCCTCGACTAAAGGGTTGGGTCTCGGGTCTTGGGGTTACCTTCCTGGGTGCCTGCATGTGTCACTGTGCTCGCTAAATAATTTTCCAGGTCTCCGGGTGTTAGCAGATCTCTAAACAACCTCATAATTTTCACAATTTCCCGATATCGACGAATCTAAAGTTCGTGTTTTGGGGTTTGGTCACTGGTCCAGGTCAAGAATTGGTCTCTAGGTTCTTATCACAGCCACTAGGCATCCCCCAATCCACACAACACTCAAACCCCTCTCTAGAATTTTCCAAGTTCACAAATCTACATCTTAAACCCATTTCTAACTAAATAGAATATAAAGAAACTTAAAACTATCTAAATGGTAGAAATTATACCTAATTTAGGCCACTCAAGAAAACCCTAGCTTCTCAATTTCATCAAAATCCAACTTTGCTTGGTCCAATACGATGAGGGTAAGGAGGTGATCAACTTGTGTGAAGGGGGTTTAGGGTTTGGCATGGTTTTAGAGATGGATCCTAGGGTTGAAGGTGGAGGGAGATGAGTTTAGAAAAGATGAAGAAAGAAAATAATGGGGGAGGGAACTAAGGATATGGCTGCCCTCTCTCTCTCTCTTCCTCTTATTCTCACCCTCACTCATATCTCACACTCTCTCTCCAATCATTTCCCTTTTTAACCCTTTCTCTTTTCTTTTCTTTTCCCTCACAAAACCAAATACCAAAAGAAAGCAACACTACAAATGAACCAATATGTAACATGTCATGGTGCATTAACCATGAAAAACTGTAGAAACACGGATTTGACTTAATCGCGATTAGCAGTGCACTAATCGGGTTTTTGTTAAACTGCATATAATCAAATTTTAAAAATGCCAAATCCTTTAAATATATTTTTAAATGAATAAATCATTTTAATTTTCATTTATTTCACAATTATTGGTATATATTTATACCCTTTTTCGAAAACCCCAATTTCGCAAATCGGGCAGTTTTCGGGAAAAATATTATTTTAATATTAAATTCCAAAAATAATATTTTATATTTTCTGAAATGTTACAATCTTCCCCCCTTAAAGAAATTCGGTCCCCGAATTTAAATTTAAACCCCCAAAATCTAAAACATTTCAATAATCAGCTCAAATCAACGGGGCTCCGAAATTATGGAAAACGCAGAAATAACACAGCGCGTCGCGTGCGGCTGAAAACGAATACGAAACTCAAAATCGAACTCCGTCAAGCGTCACGCAAATCATCTGATTTGCACACATATTCTCGGAGTTACAATAGAGGTACAGATCTCGAAATCCACTACTGAAGTCCAATATACACTAGTCAAATACTATAATATGTATATAGTACGCATACTTGAAAAAAATCTCCAAAAACTAAATAAAATACATGCAAAATCTTGTCTGAATCATCGTGTGATGCGTAACCCACGGCTCTAGTGATGGACGCTCATTTGTAAAATAGTAATATATGTCCATATATGTTTTGCTAAATATACGTTCCATCGTTTCAAAATATCCCAAAAGGTTTTCCTTTAAAAACGTTCGCATCGCTCACGGACACGTAGGAAATAGCGAGACTATAGCTCCTTTGAAAACCTCTTGGTAAGCTTTTAATGAATGCAAAGTACTCAGGTATTTTCCTCCGATCAGTCCTGTTCGGCTACTATATAATATATAGTACCTATCATGAAAACAATGTGCTCAAAAGCAAAGTCAGCCTCAAAAGGCGTACCCAACAATCACGTACGTCTGGTGCGCATGGAAATCAAATCCAAACACAGGTGCCACAATATGCACAAAGCAAAACTAAGTGCAACGGGTGTGCACGAAAACATCTGTCCAGTGCAACGGGTGTGCGCGACAACACATCTGGTGCATCTATTGTGCACGAAAATCTCAAATCTGGTGCATCAAATGCGCGAAATACAAGTACGGTGCAACCAATGCACGAAAATCACATTAATAACTCAAATGCGTATAAGAATGACACCGAGTGTACCAAAGTGTATAAATCAAAAACGTGTGCAACTATGAGCACAAAATCCGTATCAATGCACTGCAAGCACATGTGAGCTATACCGAGTGCAAAATCACATCATCCATATGAAATCCACGAAATCGTAAACACATGCTACGAAGGTACAAAATCGACATCAAATGCAATAGATATGCACAAATCGCAAATCAACACAACGGTGTATAAAATATATATCAAGTGCGATAACTATGCGCAAAATGTAAATACCCAATAGGTGCAGCCATGGTGCACGAAAACAATATCATGAAACTCAATCATCAAAACTCAAATCCAAGCGATATAAGGGTGATACTCGGATCACAACGCAAATCGCAGTAAATGACATTGAGGTACACCTCCTACAATGTCGAAAAATGTGTCGGTGCGCCCAAACTGGCGGAGCAAGAACATCCGCTTGCCTCCTGCTCATGGTCTGGCATCCTCTGTCTCTGGGTCCTCGTCTTCTCTGTAGATTTACAAATATCGCAATCTATCGGCTCATCGGCCTGGTTAGGTGTGCTAACGGGAACGATTCCGTTCTGGCACTTCTCTGGTCATCTCTTGGCCAATTATCATGACCACTCGTAAAGCAGCACGTCACCGGCGTCGGCCTCTGGCTCTCTGAGTACACGTAATACAACTGATCCTGGGGGTAAATCTCATTGCAGCAGTGTCCTGGAAGGAATCCTCCTCAAGGTCGCTTTCCGATCTCGCCTATGCCAAACTGTACGGGGGCTGGTACTCTTACATAATCTGTTCTCATTTTCTGGACATCTGCGTTTTCAGCACAACATTTTCTCGGGAACCGGTCATATCCCAACGCCTCTGTATGCATATCAGATCTCTAATCTCGACGGGGAGTAACAACAGCTCGTCAGCATCTCGCACGAACCTCCGGTACCACTTGTCTTTATTATCGTCCACTTCGACATCACGCCATGCTATCTGCGCACTGCAACTGTTCTCGGCCACGGTCAATCCGGAGTCTCTCACACGGACTCGAAGTCATGAACTCGGTATCTTCATCACTCTGTAGAAGATATCTGGCCGAACACGTCCTCGGGAACTCGTCCCAACCATCGGAGGAATACTCAATACTCGTCCGTCCTCGATCAGCTCACAACGCATCTGGGTGAGGTCCTCTATCCGAAGCTGGTCAGCTTACTGGTCTCTTATCACATGGTATCCGGATGGCGTTAAACTTTTCGATCGAGTCATCTAGGTCCCAAAATCTCCTGAAGGCTCAACACCTGAGCACAGTCTAAAAATATCCGGTATATACCACAGTACCTCTGGACCAGCCGTAGAAGGGCAAACCCAAGCCTCACTGATGGCACCGCTAAACTGCCGCAAACCCTAAGGTTCAAAGAGGTTCCATGGTCATCATGTCGAGTTAGGGTTTCATTCTTCTAGAGGGTCTACAGAATGACTTGCATGTTCCTCCGAACACTTTAAACTTGGGAAAAATGGGTTCCTGACACTCGTTCGAACTTTTTAGCTTCGCCTATACAACATGTGAATACCCTTCGTCCGCATGCTAAACAATGCCTCAATCCTCCAGAAAAGACGATATATCAACGGTCATCTCTGGATCGGTCTGCTCTAAATCTGAGTAAGAATCTCCACACTGAAAATCTTCAACTCAACTGGGTCTGTGTCGGCGCATCAATCTGACTAATCACCTTCGTCTCTCAACTTGGGATAAACTAGCTATCATCTGTCGCATCTCTGCCTGGAAGCTCCAGCGATCTCAGCTCGTAAACTCTGGAAGCGACATCCCATCAATCTCAGCAACAGCTGGGTCATCTGTCCACACGGTAGATGACATCACAATCTTTGAGGTAGGCTGTACATCAACAATCCTCTCACAACTGGCAGCTCTAACAATGGCCCGATCATCTGGTGCAAAACCAAACATTCGCCTCATCCGAGAGGTCACAACATAAACGCTAACTCGAGTCGTTCCCGTGTCACCAGAAAACACGATGGTCAGTCCTCGTCCATGACGAGCTCGTCCTGACCGCATCACTAGCAGCAGCTCAATCTGCACTCAAACCATGGTGACAGGAACCTCTATCGAGTATCGAAGAAAGCAGATCAACGGCATGAAAGGAAACGACAGATCCAGAATGGATACATGATCATAAGAAAGAATAACATCAATGAGAGTATGATCATGGAAACAAATAGAATCGAGAATCTCAAATGGATGTATGATCGAGAGAATAAGGAGAATCACAGATCTCAAAATATGTACATCCTAAGGTTTCTTAAGTGGAGTATCATATCGTAAATATGCCGCGGAACATACGTACGGTACGTCACTCTACCCAAGCTACCTACTCCATCAATCAGGGTCAGCCTATGTAACGAAAGTTCGGGTCTAATACCCCTCCCCCCGTTCAACTCTAAGTTCCGTAAGGTCAAGCCTATGTTCTGAAATACATACCCGCCCTAGACTCCTCATAGTCAAATATAGACTCGAACCAAGGTTAATGTCACGACCCAAAGTTTGTCCCGTTACCGGCACTTAACCACGTAACGTCTATAGGCGTAACGCGACTAAGTGAACCGAAAACCCAGAAATCAAACCAGTGAAAGTATAGAGTGTTATAAGTTTTAAATGAAAGCACTTACTAACATGTTAAGAAATCTAAGTAAACAATCACCAAGATAGCAATATACGACGCCGTAGCGAAGATCAAGATCCACAAGTGGGAACATCACAGATAGAATAAACTGCAAGTACAGTCGGCTCACCACGAGCTCGACACCAGAATACAAATAATTTACATCATGGTCCTCACACTGTCCCTAAGTCAAATACATACATAGTAGGTGGAGAATACTAGATACAACAATGTACATAACTGAAAGATAAATAGATACCGCACAAAACCCACCTATCAGTAAAAGAGCTAGTACACCAACTATGGGGGTATCTGTGTCAAAAGATGCAAAACGCAGCCTCCCGCGACTACTCCGAAGGGCAACCTGCAAACACTGTGGCACAACGGGGGTGAGTTGCCAACTCGTGAATAGAGATAACATGTAAAGGTAATCGCGAGCATGCACGTACTGCGCTACTCTATCATATGCCAACAGATGATATCAATGTGTGATAAGCAGTATGTCCAATAATCATGCAAGTGCTCTATCAGGTAATATAACTACAAGATGAGGTACAATAATAAATGTTGAGCATGGGCAATATAACATCTACACGGAATGTCAACGTGGAATATATAATCGGTATCCATCAATGCACCCAGATCCCCCCAAATAGTTCAGGCGCCGGCACCCTCATCGGCCTTCAAATCCTGTAAATCTCTGAGAATCCCGAGTGCCCAACATCGGCACCCAAATATCATAAATACTCGTGTCCAGCATCGACACGCAAATCCTCACCCATCGGGCCCCGTCAGTCCGGGTCAGCCCACGGGCTCCGTCTACGGTATCGGCCCTTGGCTCCGGCAGTACGGATCACCTCGCATCCATCTATCGACTCTGATCAGTATCCTCCGGATAACTGTCAGGTCCAACCAATCACCGGTAGGTAGTAGTCCCTCTGCCAGGCTCACCGTCTACTACACAGCGAAACCGTTCTCGCCCCGGGGTACCATACCGGGTCCACCATGTACCCGTAATCGTTCTCAACCAGCTCCTCGATTCGGGTTTATATATATCACTCTAGCACCGAGGAAACACATGGTGGACGCACCGAAATATCATATCAAGGGAACCGGGTTTTTAAATGATTACATATTTGAAATAGCCACGGTTCCCAAATCCAGAAATCGCATGTAATCCAAACCAATATGCAAGTCAATGATCCGATATGATATGTGCATCAAGTATGAATATCATGTCAAGTCACATATAGATGAGCTACAATATAATAATCCGATATGATATGTGCATCAAATATGAATATCATGTCAAGTCACATATAGATGAGCTACAATATAATGATCCGATGTAAATTCTACAGTGTGAGTGTCATGGCAATTACTAACGGTGTGTGTGTAACATGCAGGATAGTGCTCGTGCAACATGGACCGTTAGTAATGGTGCGGTGTTCTATCAATTCTAGTTTATATCCATATAGCAGGGAATGCAGTATGCACTAAATAGTAGCCATGAACAGTCAATGTATGTAAATGTAGCTATAAGGTCCTATCAGCCCTGACGTAGAACGCCATACGGGCGATATCCCCGTAGATGTTAAATCTACTCACCGTAGTCTCTCGCTAGGTATAGCCAACAACTTATTTCCCCTTCTGCGCGGCGTCTGCCGTACTCGCCTGCGAACCTAGAATTACACAATTATATCACACATAAGCTCAAAGTCACATAAACACGTCATTAAAGCCGAACTAGTAACTCGTGTCGCGAACCAAGCGCGCGTGTGCGCGATACGCTAAAACATGTGATTACGCGCCTGAAGTCACTCCGACGCGTCGCGATACGCAGAAACCCAAAACCCATACACACGTATCACGCGTGTCGCGAAGATTAAAATACGGGAAAATAGGTATTCTACTCCAGATTTTGATACAGAACGGATATTGTAAAACTATATATACCAAAATAACCTACATAGCAGCAGACACCAACACCCCAAACCCCAACCGAAAACACCCCCATCTGGCCGCAAATTGCGGCCAGAATGCTTATTTCGGCGGCCTGGGTAGGGAATTGGGCTCCCAGGTTTTGTGTGTGCACTCTATACCCCCCATACATACTACAGTAACATCTAGTTTCACTCTGAAATATCTCAGGTAGCAGCAGATCCTACAGAGCCTTATTTCTATTTAAAATCCACACTTTTGCACTAAAATGGAACTTTATGGTATTTCTGTGCAAACTGAAACAAACCTGGCCTAAAAATAGTTCTAATAACCCACAAAAGAGTTAACACAACAAACAAAACCCTAATCTAACATGTGAATCACAAATATCCTTTAATATCACTAAAAATGCACAAAAAAGAGATTTTTACTAAAGAACACTACAAGTTATGGAAAAAGAGGTTAAGACATGAGTTTATACCTTCTAGAGACCTTATAAAACACCAAAAGTCTCAGCTTCTCTCTCAGGTGTGCAGATTTGCCTTCAAACGCCCTAAAAAGCCCCTTTTTCCAAGGTTTTGTGAAGGAAATGTGTGGTTTTTGTGTAGGATTTGTATGGAGATCAAAGGGAAAAGAAGAGAAGAAGAAAAGATGAAGAAAATGAGAGGGTTTTTCTGCTGGAGCTGCAGAAATTCTGAGATGGAGAAAGAGAGAGAGAAGAGAGGGAAAAATGGGGGTCAAAAGTCAAAGTTCATACCTAACACCATGGCTCATTTTTAAAAGGATTTGAAATTATAAAAAGGGTTTATGATATGATTAAAAATGGTGGGAATTAAGTTAACAACCATGCAACAAAAGAATGGTTAACATGTTACCAAAAACCCTAAGTCACAAAATGCTAAGTGTGCAAGTGTACACTACAAAGGGAAATTTCCAATTTGCCAACACGACTAAATATAACTAATAATCCTATGAACACATATACAATAACGCGCTCAATTTCTAATTATCACGAAAAACATTCTAACGGAAATTCAAAGTGTTACAGTTAAACCTAGCGCTCTGATACCAACTTTGTCACGACCCGAAATATTAGCTCGTGACCAGCACTTGAATCACGCAACGTCTAAAGGCGTAACGGAATTCAAGTAAGCTGAAACCCAGAAATCTAAACCTTTTTTGAAAAATAAAGGAGGTGAAGTTTTGAAATAAAGGTATAATGAAATCAAGTTTTCTTAATGTATAGAATAGGAACATGAAAAATGCAAGTGGATTATGCAAGTTTGAAAACATGTTCCGTCTTTTTTAAAATTTTGGGCAGCACCTCCTTTGAATATTTTGATCCAATACCACATATACAAGATAATGATAAAGGCATCCCCAAGCGGGAGCTATCTCTTCGCCAAACGGCGGATCACAACCACGCAAGACAATATATATAATTATACGACGCAACGGCGAAGATCACCACAAAAGATAAAGAAATAAGCAAGACATCAAAACCACCAGTAACGGAAAACCCCTCGCTCTAAGTCTCGCAACCACCATCTCACTACGTCTCATTACTTATACAATTTACTAATTTTGATTGATGGAGTTGACTAGGTACAATGTGAAATATAAATACAAAAGTGGGTACGATACAAATGTCCTACCTACCAATGCAAAACACCCAAATGAAGCTATGTGCCAGTGATGCCGCTACGGATCCATGCGGTCAACCTGCAAGAACTGTGGCACAACGAGGGTGAGTTGCCAACTCGTGAGTAGAAAAATATCAACAAGTAGAAATCGAATAAACAACAACTCCTAGGTCAACTATATCATAAAGGTAATACTATGATATCTAGGGTGACCGGGTCATCATATGTGCCAACAATGTAATCAATACCTATATGCATGCGGATATCATCCATCCATATAATCAATGTATGTGTGCATGTGGATCTCGTCCAACCATATAATCAATGTATGTATGTAGGTGGATCTCGTCCAACCATATAATCAATGTATGTATGCATGTAAGTATGAGGATATAAGTCAACGATGTCCCTCGCGACACATCAAAATCATGGAACCTGGGTGTCCAACATCGACACCCGAAAACATCATGAAACCCGTGTCCAGCATCGACACGTAAATCCTCATATCCCGGGCTCCGTCAGTCCGGATCGGCCCACGGGCTCCGTCAGTCCGAATCGGCCCATATCATCTCTCGACTCCGGTCGGTATTCTCCGGATATCCGTCGAGCCCAAATACTATCACCGGTAGGTAGTAGTCCCTCTGTCAGGCTCACCGTCTACTGCACAGCATACCTTTCTTGCCCCGGGGTACCATACCGGGTCCACCATGTACCCGCAATCGGCCTCATCCAGCTCCTCGAATCGGGTTTCACATGTCACACTCAGAACTGAGAAAACACATGGTGGACGCACTGAAATATCATATCAAGAGAAACCGGATTTTTAAAACAGTACATGCTTTCTTTTGAAATAGCCACGGTTCTCAAATCCAGAAATCTCATGAAAACAGCATATCTCAATGCGTAAAATCATAAAGCATGATATATGCGACTGTTGGGGCAAAAATTTACACCCCGGTTGACCGAGTCAAAGTCAAGGTCAACCCCCAAGCTAAGTGGGCCCAAGGCCAGGTCAAGCAGGCCCATGCCCAAGTCGAGCCCGCGGCCAGCCTCCCCATGCCAACAACAAAATCATGTCATAAATAATTTTTATGTAATTTTTTATGCATGAATGTAAGCAAAATGGGCATAAAGCCAATATTTTGTAAGCCCATGGCTTGTGTGCAAAAATGAAATGGCACATGAGCCATGGGATGGGCAAAACGCTATTTTTGTGAAGCCCAAGGGGCTATATGTAAATATGTAAGCCTATATAAGGCAAAATGATGATGAATAAAAAAAAATACACATTTCATTCCCCCAAAAAACTAAGGTTTTTTGTGCCTCCTGCTCCTTCTCTAATGTTCTAAACCTTCTCATTTCATTTAAATTAAATCAAGAGTTTTACCCTTTCTTTTCCAAAACTAAGTAGTTTTCCACCACAAAACCCACAAAGGGTAACTCAGATCTCCCATCAGATCTCAAAAAGGAGTGATTTTTAAAATCTCCTACTTCTTGATCTTCAAGATCCGGCCAAACAACAGGAGGAAGAAGAAGAAACCCCTTCATCAGCTTCAAAATATCCTAGGAGTTTTAACTATATATATATATATATATATATAACAACAAATATTTCCTTTCTGAAGCATAGCTTCTGTTTCTTAGGCTAAAAGCCTCCTTTTCTCGCCGGCACTCAAGCGCAGAGCGCCCTCGTGCCGACACGTGGCGCGCTTGCGATCGAGCGCAAAGCGCCCATGTGCCGACACGTGGCGCGTTTGCACTACAGCGCCCTGCGCTCAAGCACAAAGCGCCCATGTGCCGACACGTGGCGCGCTTGCGCTCAGCGCAAGCGCTCGAGCGCAAGTCGCCCCCGTGCCGACACGTGGCGCGCTTGCGCTTAAGCGCAAGCGCTCAGGCGCAAGTCGCCACCTTGCCGACACGTGGCACACTTGCGCTCAAGCGCAAAGCGCCCACGTGCCGACATGTGACGCGCTTGCGCTCGAGTGCCCAGCGCTCAAGCGCAGAGTGCCCACGTGCCGACACGTGGCACTCTAACGCCTGAGCACACAGCACCTAGGCGCACAGCGTCCAAGGTGCTGCCCCCACGCATCCTTTGGATGCCTTTTCTTCCCTTTTTTTCCTTATATATATGCATCCATATATATATATATACATATGTATACATATTTGCACACACACGTGCTCCACGATGCTGTCCCTGTTAGAAAAAAAATTCTAACGAGACGCTGCCCCGCACCCCGTAAGGGGGCTGCTAGCCTCCTTGACCCCCAGCCCGCTATCCGGGTAGCGGGACCCCTGTAAAAACTCTGCGTGGCTCCCGATATATCCAAAAACCCCTTTCAAAACACAACACATGCACACCGCACATTGAGTTCGCATGACCAGTTTAACCCGTTAATCGGAGGTTCCCTCGCCCCAAAGACGAGGGGTAATTAACGGCAGCTTAGTCCGCGGCTGCCGGAGATTCGGATCCCCACAATCATTAAACCCCGGCCTACCCCAGGCAGGGGGAATCTGTAGTACGCCTGACAAGCGCGCGTGTATTCCCATCTCAATGGGGTGGCGAAAAACACCCTACAGATTCTGGCACGCCCGGTGGGACCAATCTCTCCTCCCATATTTCGGGTTAAGCGTTTGTGCGAACTCAATCTATATACATGTCTATATTTATACTAAAATAATGCTTTTTCATGCAGGTTTTCAAGCAATCACTTTCCAACAATGTCTCTGATGATGAACTCAGCTCTCAACACAGCTCCTGTCTCCTACACAATGAAGATAGACTCCAGGACGGTCCTTCCGGCCAGTCTTGGGCGACAATGGGAGGAGGAGCCACTACCATTTGGGTCTATTATATTCGTGTCAGCTAATGCCGTCCCAGCTCCTCAAGCTCCGGTAACAGACAAACCGGTCTCAAAGAGAAAAAGGCCGAATGTCGTGGTCTCGAGGGCACCCCAACCCAAACGCAAGTCGGTGTTTGAACGAATTTCCTTGGCCCCAACTGGGGGCAAGACCATCAACACCAACAAAGCTACAACGCATCTTGAACAATCTCCAGCGGCGCCTCCGACAACTGCTCGATTGGGTGTCTTCTCAAGCCTCCCCATCACTCAGCCTATGGCGGCTCCCAGAAGAGCAGAAGCCTACCAAGCGCTTAAGGCAGAGAAGCTGAGGCAGAAGCGGCTCAGATATAGAGCCAACAAAAGGGCTAGGGCTCTGGCCATGTTAAAATTTATGAATTTCCAAAGCCTGGACCGCTCTGCGAAACCGGCTGCCAGTGATGAAAGAATGGCTGAATGTGTTATCCGCACTGTCTACATGGCCGGACATGAAGAAACGAACCCTCCTCTTCTTCACAGCCATGGTGATGATATGGTTGACGCTACCCAGTATCGGCTCGATCTAAATGATGAAGAGCCCGCTCAGGCCGATAAGCCAGAGGAGCCCGTGGTTCCTACGGAATTGAGCTCAGGCAATAAAAATTACCCGGTTGTCATAGTCGGAACTACAGAACAAGCATTATTCCAATGGCTTCAAAGGCAATTTCAGGACACTGATGAGAAGATTGCCGAGGTCTATTCCAAAGTCGACGAGCTGGCAAACGTCGTGGCAGACCTCGCGACCCAAGTCGCCCGATTGCAATTACAGCAGAATCAAATTTTGGCTCATGAGCCAGGGATTGATACCCGGGGGCAGCCAACTGATATCCCTTTCAACCTAAAAGCGGAGCGCCTTCGCGAAAAACGGCCGCAATCAACCTCCAGTCCCTCCGATACATACACCGGGGGAGGATCGCCTCTGAAAGAGAAGCTGGAAAAGGTCTATTCCTTCAAGAGGGAAAAGGTCCACAAGATATTCAGGGACGCCCTAAGAAACATTCTACAACTTCCAGAATCAAAGAGACCGTAAGAAGAGAATATGACCGACGACCCAAAATATTGCCCCTATCACAGGGTGATAGGTCATGCCATTGAAGACTGTTTCGTCTTCAAAGATTGGGTCGAAAGGCAATACAAGATAGGAGAGATAGAACTGTCTAAAGGCGTGTTAGCAAACAGTCAAGCTACGATCGCCGATTTCATGCAAATGGAGACCGAAACCTTTCGGGAACCTAATCCTCCCAGACATGTGCCTCGAGGACCAGCATCAGTAAAGGCACCTACTCCAATGGAGAAAAAGAAGAAGGTATACTCCTTCAGGAGGGATGAAGTCCACAAAATATTCATGGACGTCTTGAACAACGGTCTGCAACTGCCTGTTCCAAAGAGGCCACAGGAAATGAACATGACCGGCAATCTCGTATACTGCCCATATCATAGAGTGGTGGGTCATAACATCGAAGACTGCTATATTTTCAAAGATTGGGCAGAGGACCAATATAAGCTTGAAAAAACCTCACAATCCTCGGATGTATCGGCAAGCCACAGAGCTAGGTCATCAACACAGCTCCGCCAAGATCAAAGTTCAAGGAGCTGGGATAAGCAAAGAGAACCACCACGTTGTTAAACTGGGAACAGCTGACCACCGCGTCATTAAACTGGAAACAATCGACCTCTAAGTCGTTAAACTGGGAATGTAAAAATATACATATATATATATATATATATATGTAAATAAACAAAAAAATGTGTAAATAAAAGAAAAATAGAGAAAAACCGAAATGATGGGGCAACTCGCAATAAAAATCAGCGGGTAAAATAAAAATGAAAATAAAGCCGAAATGGTGGGGCAACCGCGAATAAAAGCTGAAATGATAGGGCAATCGCGATCTTCGCGGTAAGAAAAACTGAAAGGATAGAGCAATCACGGTAAAACAAAAAAAAACACAAACAAAAATCCAATTTTTCAAAGTTCTCTCGGCTCTACGGTTAGTCCCCAAATTGACTACCGTATACAATCCACGGGCTCAAATAATTCTCATCATACATATGCCCCTGGATAGACCTCTAAGTCTTTAAACTGGAAACATATGACCTCTAAGTCGTTAAACTGGAAACAGATGACCACCACGTCGTTAAACTGGAAACAGATGACCTCCAAGTCGTTAAACTGGAAACAGATAACCTCCAAGTCGTTAAACTGGAAACAGATGACCACCACGTCGTTAAACTGGAAACAGATGACCTCTAAGTCGTTAAACTGGAAACAGACGACCTCTACGTAGTTAAACTGGAGACAGACGACCTCTACGTCGTTAAACTGGAAACAGATGACCTCTAAGTCGTCAAACTGGAAACAGTCGACCTCTAAGTCGTTAAACTGGAAACAGATGACCACTAAGTCGTTAAACTGGAAACCAATGACCTCTAAGTCTTTAAACTGGAAACAGATGACCTCTAAGTCGTTAAACTGGAAACAGTTGACCTCCAAGTCGTTAAACTGGAAACAGATGACCTCCAAGTCGTTAAACTGGAAACAGATGACCACCACGTCGTTAAACTGGAAACAGATGACCTCTACGTCATTAAACTAGAAACAGACGACCTCTAAGTCATTAAACTGGAAACAGCAGACCTCTAAGTCGTTAAACTGGAAACAGATGACCTCTAAGTCGTTAAACTGGAGACAGATGACCTCTAAGTCGTTAAACTGGAAACAGATGACCTCCAAGTCGTTAAACTGGAAACAATAGACCTCCAAGTCGTTAAACTGGAAACAGATGACCACCACGTCGTTAAACTGGAAACAGATGACCTCCAAGTCGTTAAACTGGAAACAGATGACCTCCAAGTCGTTAAACTGGAAACAGATGACCTCCAAGTCGTTAAACTGGAAACAGATGACCACCACGTCGTTAAACTGGAAACAGATGACCTCTAAGTCGTTAAACTGGAAACAGATGACCTCTACGTCGTTAAACTGGAAACAGACGACCTCTAAGTCGTTAAACTGGAAACAGCAGACCTCTAAGTCGTTAAACTGGAGACAGATGACCTCTAAGTCGTTAAACTGGAGACATATGACCTCTAAGTCGTTAAACTGGAAACATATGACCTCTAAGTCGTTAAACTGGAGACAGTAGACCTCTAAGTCGTTAAACTGGAAACAGATGACCACCACGTCGTTAAACTGGAAACAGATGACCTCTAAGTCGTTAAACTGGAAACAGTCGACCTCTAAGTCATTAAACTGGGAACGAGGGAAATCCACTCATGTGTCCTCACGATACATGAGGAAGAACAAACCTTCGTGGGATCCTTACGACTCACGAAGGAAAAACACACTTGGGAGTCCTCACGACTCCTAAGGAGAACATACACCTACGAGATCCTTACAACTCGTAGGGAGAAAATGCTTTTATGAGACCCTCACGGCCCATAAAATTGAAAAGTCTTAGGTGACAGGGATCTAAACCTGTCTCCTAAGCCATCGCTCCCCAACCCCCAAGTAGCGAATGATGAGTCGCTCCTGGTACCATATTCCAGTGCAGTGATGCAGACGCCAACCAAATTCCAAATCCAAATTCCTAAGTGGCGAATGATGAGTCGCTCCTGGTACCACATTCCAGTGCAGCGATGCAGACGCCAACTAAATTCCAAATCCCAGTGGCGAATGATGAGTCGCTCCTGGTGCCATATTCCAGTGTAGCGATGCAGACGCTAACAATGTCCTGAAATTTTTCCGGCCCTACGGTCTGGATCATACATCCTGCAAAACCGTATACAATCCACAGGCGTAAAACAATCCCGATCTCTCCAAAAAAAAAAGAACGGTATGTCCACAAGCAAAATGGGCACGGATGAAAACCCGAAAGGGCTCCGTGAGTAAAAACAGCAGGACTGCCAGCGAGTTTGTGAAAACCCGAAAAGGCGCAAACTCGTAAAAGAAAAAAAAAGGAAATGAAATGCACTCGCAAAGTCCTCTCGACTTTGTGAGGAGAAAATTCCCGCGTGAGATCCCTACGACTCACAAAGGAGCAACACACTTAGGAGTCCCCACGACCCCTAAGGAGAAAATACACCTACGGGATCCTTACGACCCGTAGGGAGAAAGTGCTTTGTGAGACCCTTACGGCTCACAAAATGGAAAAGCCTTAGGTGATAGGGATCTAAACCTGTCTCCTAAGCCACCAATTCCCAAATCCTCCCGGGGCACATGATGAGTTGCTCCTGGTATTATTCCAGTGCAGCAATGCAGTTGCCAAACAAAAACCAATTCCTAAATCCTCCCGGGGCAAATGATGAGTTGCTCCTGGCATTATTCCAGTGCAGCAATGCAGATGCCAAACAAACCAAATCCCAAATCCTCCCAGGGCACATGATGAGTTGCTCCTGGCATTATTCCAGTGCAGCAATGCAGATGCCGAACAAAAAAAAATAATTCCCAAATCCTCTCAAGACAGATGATGATTCGCTCCTGGTACCATATTCCAGTGTAGCGATGCTGATGTCAACCCAAATCAAATCAAACCAACAACCTCTATGGCGGAATCATGCTCCGTCCCAGAATTTACCCCGTGTCAAAATCATGCTTCGCCTCGGGATATCTACCTTCCCTGCCGGAATTATGCTCTGCCTCGGAATCAAGTCAACTAGCGACACTCCGTGCCGGGAAAAAGTCAACCCGACACTCCGTGCCGGGGAAAAGTCCATCAGCGACACTCCGTGCCGGAGAAAAATCAACCAGCGACACTCCGCGCCGGGGAAAAGTTGACCAGCGATACTCCGCGCCGGGGAAAAGTCGACCAGCGACACTCCGCGCCGAGGAAAAGTCAACCCGACACTCCGTGCCGGGGAAAAGTCAACCCGACACTCCGCGCCGGGGAAAAGTCGATCAGCGACACTCCGTGCCGGGAAAAAGTCAACCCGACACTCCGCGCCGGGGAAAAGTCCATCAGCGACACTCCGTGCCGGGGAAAAGTCAACCCGACACTCCGCGCCGGGGAAAAGTCGATCAGCGACACTCCGTGCCGGGGAAAAGTCAACCCGACACTCCGCGCCGGGGAAAAGTCGATCAGCGACACTCCATGCCGGGGAAAAGTCAACCAGCGACACTCCACGCCGGGGAAAAGTCGATCAGCGACACTCCGTGCCGGGGAAACGTCAACCAGCGACACTCCGCGCCGGGGAAAAGTCGATCAGCGACATTCCGTGCCGGGGAAAAGTCAACCTGCGACACTCCGCGCCGGGGAAAAGTCCATCAGCGACACTCCGTGCCGGGGAAAAGTCAACCCGACACTCCGCGCCGGGGAAAAGTCCATCAGCGACACTCCGTGCCGGGGAAAAGTCAACCAGCGACACTCCGCGCCGGGGAAAAGTCCATCAGCGACACTCCGTGCCGGGGAAAAGTCAACCCGACACTCCGTGCCGGGGAAAAATCAACCAGCGACACTCCGCGCCGGGGGAAAGTCGACCAGCGACACTCCGCGCCGGGGAAAAGTCCATCAGCGACACTTCGCACCGGGGAAAAGTCAACCCGACACCCCGCGCCGGGGAATGTCAACCCGACACCCCGCGCTGGGGAAAGTCAACCCGACACTCCACGCCGGGGAAAAGTCGATCAGCGACACTCCGTGCCGGGGAAAAGTCAACCAGCGACACTCCGCGCCGGGGAAAAGTCCATCAGCGACACTCCGTGCCGGGGAAAAGTCAACCCGACACTCCGCGCCGGGGAAAATTCCATCAGCGACACTCCGCGCCGGGGAAAAGTCCATCAGCGACACTCCATGCCGGGGAAAAGTCAACCCGACACTCCGCGCCGGGGAAAAGTCGATCAGCGACACTCCGTGCAGGGGAAAAGTCAACCAGCGACACTCCGCGCCGGGGAAAAGTCCATCAGCGACACTCCGTGCCGGGGAAAAGTCAACCCGACACTCTGCGCCGGGGGAAAGTCAACCAGCGACACTCCGCGCCGGGGAAAAGTCCATCAGCGACACTCCGTGCCGGGGAAAAGTCAACCCGACACTCCGCGCCGGGGAAAAGTCCATCAGCGACACTCCGTGCCGGGGAAAAGTCGAACAACGACACTCCGTGCCGGGGAAACGTCAAGCAGACACTCCGTGCCGGGGACACGTCAGCAAGCGACACTCTGCATCGGGGAAACGTCCAACACAGACACTCCGCATCAGGGAAACGTCCAACAACGACACTCCGCCTCGGGGAAACGTCGACCAGCGACACTCCGTGCCGGGGACACGTCTACCAAATCGCTCCGGATCAGAGCGTCGACCATCCATGTCGCAAAACGGGCAGTGCAGGCTCCTTACAAATCGGGAACCAAATCACTCCGGGTTAGGGAAACGTCTACCACGGACACTCCGTCTCGGAGACGCGTCAAGCGTCGACCGTCCATGTCGCAAAAAGGGCAGTGCAGGCTTCCTAAAAAGCAGAAACCGGATCGCTCCGGGCAAGAGAAACGTCTACCACGGACACTCTGTCTTGGAGACGCGTCAAGCGCCGACCGTCCACGTCGTAAAAAGGGCAGTGCATCCAAAAAAGTGGGGACCAAAGCAAGTCGCCTCCACGCAAAAGAAGATCCATCAATTTCATGCACACGACCCACATGTGCGGTGTGCGTTCATTGATGGGGGGCAATTTGTTGGGGCAAAAATTTACATCCCGGTTGACCGAGTCAAAGTCAAGGTCAACCCCCAAGCTAAGTAGGCCCAAGCCCAGGTCAAGCAGGCCCATTCCCAAGTCGAGCCCGCGGCCAGCCTCCCCATGCCAACAACGAAATCATGTCATAAATAATTTTTATGTAATTTTTTATGCATGAATGTAAGCAAAATGGGCATAAAGCCAATATTTTATAAGCCCATGGCTTATGTGCAAAAATGAAATGGCACATGAGCCATGGGATGGGCAAAACGCCATTTTTGTGAAGCCCAAGGGGCTATATGTAAATATGTAAGCCTATATAAGGCAAAATGATGATGAAAAAAAATACACATTTCATTCCCCCAAAAAACTAGGGTTTTTTGTGCCTCCTGCTCCTTCTCCAAGGTTCTAAACCTTCTCATTTCATTTAAATTAAATCAAGAGTTTTACCCTTTCTTTTCCAAAACTAAGTAGTTTTCCACCACAAAACCCACAAAGGGGAACTCAGATCTCCCATCAGATCTCAAAAAGGAGTGATTTTTAAAATCTCCTAATTCTTGATCTTCAAGATCCGGCCAAACAACAGGAGGAAGAAGAAGAACCCCCTTCATCAGCTTCAAAACATCCTAGGAGTTTTAACTCCATATATATATATATATATATATATATATATATAACAACAAATATTTCCTTTCTGAAGCATAGCTTCTGTTTCTTAGGCTAAAAGCCTCTTTTTCTCGCCGGCGCTCAAGCGCAGAGCGCCCTCGTGCCGACACGTAGCGCGCTTGCGCTCTAGCGCTCAGCGCTCGAGTGCAAAGCGCCCACGTGCCGATACGTGGCGCGTTTGCACTACAGCGCCCTGCGCTCAAGCACAAAGCGCCCACGTGGCGCGCTTGCACTCAGCGCAAGCGCTCGAGCGCAAGTCACCCCCGTGCCGACACGTAGTGCGCTTGCGCTCAAGCGCAAGCGCTCAGGCGCAAGTCGCCCCCTTGCCGACACGTGGCGCGCTTGCGCTCAAGCGCCCAGCGCTCAAGCGCAGAGCGCCCACGTGCCGACACGTGGCACTCTAGTGCCTGAGCGCACAGCACCTAGGCGCACAGCGCCCAAGGTGCTGCCCCCACGCATCCTTTGGATGCCTTTTCTTCCCTTTTTTTCCTTATATATATATATATATGCATATGTATACATATTTGCACACATACGTGCTCCACGACACTGTCCCTGTTAGAAAAAAAATTCTAACGAGGCGTTGCCCCGCACCCCGTAAGGGGGCTGCTAGCCCTCTTGACCCCCAGCCCGCTATCCGGGTAGCGGGACCCCCGTAAAAACTCTGCGTGGCTCCCGATATATCCAAAACTCCCTTTCAAAACACAACACACGCACACCGCACATTGAGTTCGCATGACCAGTTTAACCCGTTAATCGGAGGTTCCCTCGCCCCAAAGGCGAGGGGTAATTAACGGCAGCTTAGTCCGCGGCCGCCAGAGATTCGGATCCACACAATCATTAAACCCCAGCCTACCCCAGGCAGGGGGAATCTGTAGTACGCCTGACAAGCGCGCGCGTATTCCCATCTCAATGGGGTGACGAAAAACACCCTACAGCGACATATGATAGAAATGTAAGCATATCCGTATATCATGCAACATGGAACAGTGATGTATCATATTAAGGGAAATCGCTCTTTTAAATGATTCCAGTTTTTAAAATATGTCCTGTGGTTCCCAATATCTCCAAAGTCAAATGCAACATCGTATAAAGGTGCATAGGTAACTATAGCAAGTAAATTATGCAAAGAGTCATATCATGATGCAGCAATCCTACTGTTCAGTGACATGGCAATTATCGATGATGAAGTGTGTGGGCCGGCAATCTGTGTGCGTGCAACATACGCATCATCGATAATGGTATAAGTTTACTAGCACGGGTATAAGTAATGCAATGCGAATAACATGAATGCGGCATAAGGTAAATCACATGCAAATGCTGACAGGTACACGTATCTAATATGGCCGAGTTGGTGAATCTATCAATCGGCATCCAGCCTCACAACATCACGTACGATATAATCCATCGTACGGCATTCTCTAGTCAAGGGTATGGATCAATCATCAAGTCAAACTCATCACGTACGGAAAATTATCGTACGGCGGCATTAAACCAATAGGGATCCTATCATCCTATATGACAAATGAGGGGTACGGACATAACGTCCCGTACGGCAATCTCTCATGATTCACAACATATATAAATATATCTATATACCTATGTCCCAGGTCACATCCACAACAATCTCATATCAGGGGACCGACAAGGTATCAATCATCTCAATCGACTCGCATCCGTATACCAACATATCAACAAATCATCATATCGCGTCATATATTCTTTTCATCGCATTTATATCCCACATCAAGTCAATTTTACAAATACCTTCTACCTTTACTAAAAGCATACGTATCTAATCTAACATACACACCCGAACCATACAAACAGTTTTTGAAAGATGCGAATCGTAGTTTTGAAAGTATGGGCTGCGGTGTTTTAAGAAAAAGATATCATTTGAAAATCCGTAACGTCTCTCAAGGTATCTGTTTAAAAGATGCATACGATTCTTCAGTATGGAAATAGGTATGGTTCGGATGACACATCTACGTCGACTATCTAGTCCTATAGTACCCTAAACAGCAATACCATCAAATATCATCCTCAAATCCTGTCATCACATACTAGTCGTATCATATCACTTCTAACTATCCTTAGTTTCTAATATGGTTCTCTAACTACCTTTTTAATTCTATCTATAGATTTCTATTAAGGGTTTCATTAACCAAAATCTATATATAATCGGTTTCCATCAAAGTGTGCAGGGGTGCTATACACCATCCACCCGACTTCCCCCGTAGATATAGATCTACTCACATTGGTCTTCGCTTGCCGAAGTCGATGACGCCACGCTCCGTCGCCTCGGAATCCACGCGAAGGTACCTACAATAACAACATATATCACAACGCTATAAAAATCAAGTTCTGAAATCCAAAACGGCACACAGATCGCCTATAGGTTAGCTATAGCCCCCGTATGCAAAACCAACAAATAACCCTCGTTGTAGACGTTCAAACACCACACGATGGAACACAATAACAAATACCAAATCCCAATATCAAAACCGAGCATCCCAAAATACGGAAAACATAGCCAAAAACACCCCAATATGCTCCCAGATTTTACCCTAGATGAATTTAGCCAATTTTGCATATGTGGAGGGGCTATTTACTGGACAAAGGAGCCATGGACCAAACCTTGAGGCAAACATATCTAACCTGGCCGCAAATTGCGGCCAGGATGATTAAATCTGCGGCCTCGACTAAGGGGTTGGGTCTCGGGTCTTGGGGTTACCTTCCTGGGTATGTCACTGTATTCGCTAAATAATTTTCCAGGTCTCCGAGTGTTAGCAGATTTCTAAACAACCTCATAATTTTTACAATTTCACAATATCGACGAATCTAAAGTTCGTGTTTTGGGGTTTGGTCACTGGTCCAGGTCTAGAATTGGTCTCTAGGGTCTTATAACAGCCACTAGGCATCCCCCAATCCACACAACACTTAAACCCCTCTCTAGAATTTTTCAAGTTTACAAATCCACATCTTAAACTCATTTCTAACTAACTAGAATATAAAGAAACTTAAAACTATCTAAATGATAGAAATTTGTAAATCCCCGTTCACATCAATAAAATCTTTCTCTATTTCCCTAATTCCCCGAATATTTCCCTTTTCTTTTTCCTCGTAATTTTGTAAGAAATTGGTTGCTAGATTTGTAGTATTTAAAATTTTCTAACGATTAAAAACAAAGCCTAAGAAAATAATATATAATTTCCCCATTTAAACCAAGCCCAAACCAATAAATTAAAACCAAAGTTATATATTAAAACCTAAGCCCAAAAACTAAAACTAAATATATATATTAAACCCCAGCAAGCCCAAGAAAACAAAATATATAAAAACTACCAAGCCGGCCCAGCCCAAGCCTACCAAACCGGCGCCAACCCGACCCGACCCGCTCCATTACTCTTCTTCCCCACTCATTTTCTTTCCCGCTCGATTCCTGCGCGTTCCCACATCGTGCCCACGTCGCCCCACGCCCGCGTCGTCGCCCCATGCCAGCGTCGCCGCCCCACGTTTCCACGCTCCTCGACCACGACCGCATGAGCTCCTTAAGCTCACCCTCGTCCCCCTCTCTCCTCTCTCCCTCCTCACTCTCGATCTCTCAAACTCCTCCTCTCCTCTCTCCAAAGAAAACTCCCTTCTCCTTCACTACACCCGCCGACGACGCCGACGACGACGAGGACGATCACCTAAATCACCTCGTTTTCCCTCCCTCGCTGTTCTCCTCAGAACTCGAACCCCCACTTCACCTCCCCATCTCGCCTGCAACCACCGAGCCGGAACCCAACCCACTCGCCACCGAGCCTCCCCTGTACAGCACTCTCGCCGACGAGCTCCCCACTGCCCCATCGACCTCTACATCCTCAGCATCATCACCATCACCACCAAACCCGAGCACACCCACTGCCTCCTCTCTATCCTAGGCCACCAAACCACGAGCCTTGAACCCCTGCTGCACCATCGCCGGAGCGACCGCCGCCGACCATCGCCGACCTCAACACATTCCCAGGAGATCCACAGCACCCCACTCCGCCTCCAGTGATCACGAGCCATCCCCCGGGCGATTCCGACGACGAACCCAAACGCGAGCCAAGGCCGTGAACCCAAACCGTACCGTTCGTTGCGCGTTCGTGCCGTTGTCGCTACCGTGCGTCGCCAAAGCGTCTCCAGGCAAGTACCCTACTTGCTACATGCTAAGTTGTACTGTTACGATTCAAAATAATATTAATTCCATGTTTACGATTCATGAAAACTTATATGACATAAGTGTTTGATGCAAAACCCGAACGAAAACCTTCCATTAAACTGACGGAACTTGATTATATATGCTGTCCCGTGTGGCAATGAATATTGTGGTGAAATTTTACTGGAAAATATAATCGTTACTGGCTTGAACGATCACCCCCAATTACACCCGTTAAAACTGAAAATTTCCCGCGTCTGAAACTTGTAAAAATCATAATTAATTGTGTACATATTGAAATAATGTGTTCAAGGGCTCAAATCTAAGCCGACTCGACGATCTGAAACCCCATATAAGTTTTAAATTGTTTCTATACTTAAAATACGACGGAAACTGATTCGGAGAGCGGCTCTGGACTGTTGTCCAGAGCAGCTCTGGCTATTGATTTCTATCCCGTAATGCTCACCCCTTTGCTGCTTGAACTTGTATATTGCGGAACCCTATACTTTAGTGAATATGGAACAGTTATATAAATAACAAAAGTGATTTCACCCCTTTTTACCGTCGTTTACTATTTAAACTGTAATTTAAAAGAACAGGACGTATAGCAGTCCCAAACTGAAACAGAACTGATACCCTAGTGTTGAACAGTGCATAACTTCTGATGTAGAGGCACGATTGAGAATCCATCTGGTGCGTTGGAAACTTTATTGAAAAACCTAAATTTAATTCAACTGTAGCATCTCTAAATTCTGATCCCAACAGGGTGAAAATTGTGTCGCGAAACAGACGTTCAGTTCAGAAACTGAATTTCCTGCAGCGAGCACGTAAAATGAAACGGCTGTAACTTGCAAACCCGGAATCCGATTGTACTGAAATAAATTTTTCTGAACTTCTGACTGAGTCTACTTGTTACCGTCATTGTATTATTTTATTGAATTTTGAACGCATGATTTACTGCAATTTTTATAAGCTCATGAGGTGCATAATAGTTCATATTACACATGACTTGTTAACTGTATAAATGCACATATCTTACCCGATTTCCATATACCTAGTGATAGTGCGCGTTATTATTCAGTATACAATGCATTATCGTGCATGAATGGTATTGGTTTATGAGTGTCAAGTACGCCAATGAAAAAAGTGAATGATTCGTGACAGTGATTAATACAGTGAACAGTGACAAAACCGTGTTATTGATGCATACTTGTACACGACTAGACCATACTCGTCAATAGTGTAACCTGGGGAAAAAGGGGAAATCAAAGTGGAAAGAGCATCGTATTTAGCGAGGACATTGATTTAGAGGATGATCATTCGAACAGCGACTCTTATATATTAGGTAGGATCTAGCGATCCGGCTGACAGGGTTATGTCCCGGGCGTGTGGGCCGTAGTCTCGGGTATGTACGAGACCCTCGTTAAACATGATCCTCCTTTCCACAACTCGATTTCAAACATGACTTAGAGACTGATAGGGACACAAATCATACTTTGCATCATTTAGTGACATGGTGATTACCTGCATTTTACTTTCACTGTTATTACCTTATTTGTCTGTTTCATGTCACTATTATAATATTGCTATTGCGTTGCTCTGACGACCTGAGTATGTATGCTCAGACCCCGAGAAAGAACCAGCGCAGGAGTCGGACTTACCCTTCGAGCTAGCGGAGATTTAGTCAGGAGTACCTCTTTCATCTTTTCTGCTTTCCCTAAAGAGACCTTGTAATCGAACTTGGTTAGTAGTTCTTTTCTTGCTTATTTGTAAATTGTGAACATGAAAGTTGATGTAATATTTTAGTGATGTATTTCCTTTACTTTTGTGTTTTGTTACTGATTACCATGTAATGCTAGAAGCCGAAGTGTGACTGCGGCGGGATTATTCCTTGACCGTAGGAGCATGGCTGGCCTAGTCATCCCTCGTTTTCCGTATTTTGGGAAGCGGGGCGTGACATGGTTTTGTTGGTATCAGAGCCGCGTTTAGTAGTAAAGGATTACATTAACTACACTGTATTACATTATTTTCGCTTCACTATTCCTGACTTTCATCCTTGTATCTAATCTTATCCTTTAAATATCTTCCAGCGATATGACGTTCCCGAACTACCACTCCTCGGACTCAAGTTCTCAGGATCGCACGGAGATGATACTTAGTGCACTAACGTCTCTCGCAGAAGCCTAGGAGAGAAAAACGGATCTACTCGTCGAGGGACTCAGGGCTATTACCGCTGTAGGGGGACCCTCCGCACTCATTACCGCCCCCGAGGGCACTGCTCCACCAGCTTTTTCTGCCAGGGCTGGCACCGTATCAGATTTTCGGAGGCTACATCCAGCTGCATTTACAGGACTAGCCAAGCCACTCGAGGCCGAGCAATGTCTGGTTAATATGGAGAACCTATTGACGGCTGCCAGGGTACCAGATGAAGATAAAATGAATGTGATAAAGATCCAGTTGGAAGACGAAGCCCGTACTTAGTGGTCAATGGAAGAAAGCAGACTAGAAAGGCCAATCGAATGGAACTGATTCAAGGAGTACTTCTTGGACCACTATTTCCCTTCCACCGCCAAGGCAGAGATGGAAGAAAGATTCATTCTACTGAAGCAGAATGGCCATCCCGTGGACGTATATGCGGCAGAGTTCAACCGTCTGAGCCGATTTGCTCCGTATATGGTCGCTTCAGAGGCCACCAGGGCCAGAGGCTTCTTGCAGGGACTTGATTTTGAGCTGCAGCAGTTGATTGCGTCACTTGAGTTACAGACTTTTGCACAGGTACTCAACACGGCGAGAATTCAGGAGAAACTGATCAACAAATTCAGGAAGCCCCCAGTTATTCCAGCACGCAACCATGCACCGACTCGAGGAGTCATACCAGTTCACAGGCCAGGAACGACACAGATGAAGCGTCCGTTCATGCCCCAGCATCGCCCCCAGAGTAAGAATGTAGTTTGCGGCTACTGCAACAGAGATGGGCATACCCAGAAAGACTGTCGCCGCGCCAAGGGACAGTGTTTGATTTGCAGATCCAGTCAGCACAGAATTAGCGGTTGCCCCGAGCGAGCAGAGATACAGGGAGGGTCTGGACCACAGACGCAGAGATCGCAGGAGCAGAGGCAAACCTACACAGGCCGCAGTCAGGGACGGGCTTTCACCTTGACCGCTGAGCAGGCAGAGGCTTCAGGCGAAGTTGTCACAGGTATTCTACTCGTACATTCCATGCCAGCTAGAGTACTATTTGATTCTGGAGTATCGCACCGTTTCATATCTGTGCATTTCGTTGATACACACTCCATACCACATGTACCATTAACCAAGGGCTGGGAAATACATACGGGTAATGGCGTTATAGTATCTAGTCGAGAATGTAAATCATGTCCGGTTGTAGTGTGTAGCAGGGAATTCTATGCAAATTTCCTTTTGATCGGGACAGGCAGCTATGACGCAATTCTCGGGATGGACTGGATAAGTACCTTCCATGCAGTTATCGATTACCGAGCAAGGAATGTGATTTTCCGCATTCCCAATCACCTAGAGTTTATTTTCGAAGGCGGGAGCGAATCTTTGGAACCAGCCAAGTATAGAACCAAGCCAAAGGAGTTGACAGCTATGGAGATTGATGAGAGCCCAGCCCCAGAGATTGTTCGGGACTTTCTGGACGTGTTTCCTGAAGATTTACCAGGTCTACCACCTCCACGCGTCTTGGAATTCTCGATCGATTTGACTCCAGGTACAGCACCAGTTTCCAAGGCCCCGTACAGAATGGCACCGGTTGAGTTGGCAGAATTGAAGAAGCAAATTGAAGAGCTCCTGGAGAAGGGATTTATCCGGCCAAGCGTTTCACCGTGGGGTGCACCAGTTCTGTTGTGAAGAAGAAAGATGGATCGCTACGGATGTGTATAGACTATCGAGAGCTGAACAAAGTCACAATAAAGAACAAGTACCCAATTCCGCGCATCGATGACTTATTCGATCAGTTAAGTGGGGCCAAGGTATTTTCGAAGTTGGATCTCCGTTCTGGCTATCATCAGATCAGAGTAGCAGCCGATGATATATGCAAAACGGCTTTCAGGACCCGATACGGACATTATGAGTTCCTCGTGATACCGTTCGGTGTTACCAATGCTCCAACAATATTCATGGATTTGATGAACAGGGTATTTGCAAAGTACTTGGACAAGTTTGCCGTTGTATTTATCGACGATATACCAGTCTACTCGAAGACCCGGGAGGAACATGTCGAGCATTTGCGCACGGTTTTACAAATTCTTCGGGAAGAGAAGCTGTACGCGAAATTGAGCAAGTGTGAATTCTGGCTCGACAAGGTTCAGTTCTTGGGACACATTGTTTCGGGCGAAGGCATCTCAGTGGACCTGGCAAAGATAGAATCTGTCAGAGATTGGCCAACGCCGAAGTCAGTGGCCGAGATCAGAAGCTTTCTGGGATTGGCAAGATATTATCGGAGGTTCGTCCAAGACTTTTCACGAATCGCTGAACCATTGACGAGGCTGACACAGAAGGATGTACCGTTTGCGTGGACAGAGGAGTGTACTCAGGCATTTGACACACTGAAGCAGAAGTTAATTACGGCACCCATTCTTATAGTACCAGATGATTCCGGTGGTTTGGTGATACATAGTGATGCCTCAAGGAAGGGCTTAGGCTGTGTTCTGATGCAGCATGGTCGGGTGGTTGCTTACGCCTCTTGACAGCTGAGAAATCACGAAAGGAACAACCCTACGCATGACTTGGAGTTAGCTGTAGTGGTTTTTGCGTTGAAGATTTGGAGGCACTATCTATTGGGCGAGAAGGTGGAAGTGTACACGGATCACAAAAGTAGGAAGTACGTCTTCACACAGAAGGAACTAAACATGAGGCAGCGCCGATGGCTAGAATTGATGGCGGATTATGACTTGGACCTTCAGTATCACCCGGGGAAAGTAAATGTTGTACCAGATGCTCTCAGTCGTAAGCCAGCAGTCATGATGTTGACCAGTCAGAGAAGCATCATTGAGGACTTTCAAAGACTCGAGCTTGAAGTCGTCACACCGAGCGCAATCAGTCAATTTTGGCAACTACAGGTGCAGTCTTCCCTTATGGATCGCATCAAGGCTGCACAAGCGGATGATCCTCGATTGCAAAAGTTCAGAGCGCAAGTAGAAGCCGGGCTGAGAACGGACTTAATCATACATGAAGACGGTTCTCTGAGATTCGGTAGCAGACTCTGCGTACCCAAAGGGCATGTTCGAGAAGAGGTACTGGCTGAGGCGCATAGCTCAGCTTATTCTGTGCATCCGGGAGGTACGAAGATGTATCGAGATCTAAAGCAGCAGTTTTGGTGGAATGGGATGGAGCGAGAAATTGCGCTGTTCGTATCCAGATGCTTGGTATGTCAACAGGTGAAGGCGGAACATCAGAGGACAGCAGGATTGTTACAACCGCTTCCGATACCAGAATGGAAGTGGGAGCACATTACTATGGATTTCATGACGGCCTTACCACGGAGCCCTAGGGGCAACAACGCCATTTGGGTTATCATCGACCGCCTCACAGAAGCTGCACATTTCTTACCATTCTAAGTGGGACAGTCGACAGAGTCACTGGCAGAGAGATACATGCAGGAGATAATGCGACTTCACGGAGTCCCGGTCAGCATTGTATCAGATCGAGATACCAGATTTGTTTCGCACTTCTGGAGGAGCTTACAGGAGAGTTTGGGTACCCACCTCAAGTTCAGTACAGCTTATCACCCGCAAACGGACGGGCAATCCGAGCGTACGATTCAAACGCTCGAGGATATGTTGAGGGCCTGCATGTTGGATTTTCAGGGTTCCTGGGAAGATCATCTGTATCTAGTCGAGTTTTCCTATAACAACAGTTACCAGGCTAGCATCCAGATGGCTCCTTTCGAAGCACTTTACGGACGGAAGTTTCGATCCCCAGTTTGTTGGGATGATGTGGGAGAACGAAAATTACTGGGTCCCGAGCTTATTGTTCAGACAGTCGACAAGGTCCAAATGATCAGGCAGCGCATTAAGACGGCTCAGGATCGACAGAAGAGTTGGGCAGATACCAGCAGGAGAGCGCTAGAATTTGAAGTCGGAGATCACGTTTTCCTGAAGATTTCCCCTACCCGCGGAGTTATCAGGTTTGGAGGTTGCGGGAAACTCAATCCCCGTTTCATTGGACCTTTTGAGGTGCTAGAGCGAGTAGGAGAGGTGGCCTACCGACTTGTCTTACCTCCATCGCTAGCTGGTGTGCACAATACTTTCCACGTGTCTCAGTTGCGGCGTTATATTCGGGATGAGAGCCATATTCTGGACTATTCGGAGTTAGCCTTGGGTACCGACCTATCTTACGAGGAGCAGCCCACCACCATTCTCGACCGCAGAGAAAAAGTTCTGAAGAATAAGGTCATTCCGTTAGTCCGAGTGTCTTGGGGCGGTCGTTCCCTAGGAGAATCTACCTGGGAGCGGGAGGAAGATATCCGTGCACGTTTTCCACATCTCTTTGTTTAGTACTTTTGTTTCATTGTATCCTCGTTAAATTTCGAAGACGAAATTTTTGTACGGGGGGTATGATATAAATCCCCGTTCCCATCAATAAAATCTTTCTCTATTTCCCTAATTCCCCGAATATTTCCCTTTTCTTTTTCCTCGTAATTTTGTAAGAAATTGGTTGCTAGATTTGTAGTATTTAAATTTTTCTAACGATTAAAAACAAAGCCAAAGAAAATAATATATAATTTCCCCATTTAAACCAAGCCCAAACCAATAAATTAAAACCAAAGTTATATATTAAAACCTCAGCCCAAAAACTAAAACTAAATATATATATTAAACCCCAGCCAGCCCAAGAAAACAAAATATATAAAAACTACCAAGCCGGCCCAGCCCATTCCTACCAAACCGGTGCCAACCCGACCCGACCCGTTCCATTTCTCTTCTTCCCCACTCGTTTTCTTTCCCGCTCGATTCCTGCGTGTTCCTACGTCGTGCCCACGTCACCCCACGCCCGCGTCGCCGCACCACGTTTCCACGCTCCTTGACCACGACCGTGCGAGCTCCTCAAGCTCACCCTCGTCCCCCTCTCTCCTCTCTCCCTCCTCACTCTCGATCTCTCAAACTCCTCCTCTCCTCTCTCCAAAGAAAACTTCCTGCTCCTTCACCACACCAGCCGACGACTACGACGACGAGGACGATCACCAAAATCACCTCGCTTTCCCTCACTCACTCTTCTCCTCAGAACTCGAACCCCCACTTCACCTCCCCGCCTCGCCTGCAACCACCTAGCCGGAACCCAACCCACTCGCCACCGAGCCTCCCCTGCACAGCACTCTTGCCGACGAGCTCCCCACTGCCCCGTCGACCTCTACATCCTCAGCATCATCACTCTCGTCGACGAGCTCCCCACTGCCCCGTCAACCTCTACATCCTCAGCATCATCACCCTCACCACCAAACCCGAGCACACCCACTGCCTCCTCTCTATCCTCGGCCACCAAGCCACGAGCCTCGAACCCCTGCTGCACCATCGCCGGAGCGACCGCCGCCGACCATCGCCGACCTCAGCACACTCCCAGGAGATCCACAGCACCCCACTCCGCCTCCAGTGATCACGAGCCATCCCCCGGGCGATTCCGACGACGAACCCAAACGCGAGCCGAGGCCGTGAACCCAAACCGTGCCGTTCGTTGCGCGTTCGTACCGTTGTCGCTGTCGTGCATCGGCAAAGCGTCTCCAGGCAAGTACCCTACTTGCTACATGCTAAGTTGTACTGTTACGATTCAAAATACTATTAATTCCATGTTTACGATTCGTGAAAACTTATATGACATAAGTGTTTGATGCAAAACCCGAACGAAAACCTTCCATTAAACTGACGGAACTTGATTATATATGCTGGCCCGTGTGGCAATGAACATTGTGGTGAAATTTGACTGGAAAATATAATCGTTACTGGCATGAACGATCACCCCCAATTACACCCGTTAAAACTGAAAATTTTCCGCGTCTGAAACTTGTAAAAATCATAATTAATTGTGTACACATTGAAATGATGCGTTCGAGGGCTCAAATCAAAGAATGCTCGACGATATGAAACCCCATATAAGTTTTAAATTGTTTCTATACTGAAAATACGACGGAAACGGATTCGGAGAGCGGCTCTGGACTGCTGTCCAGAGCAGTTCTGGCTGTTGATTTCTATCTCGTAATGCTCACCCCTTTGCTGCTTGAACTTTTATATTGAGGAACCCTATACTTTAGTGAATATTGAACAGTTGGATAAATAACGAAAGTGATTTCACCCATTTTTACCGTCGTTTACTATTTAAACTGTAATTTAAAAGAACAGGACGTATAGCAGTCCCAAACTGAAACAGAACTGATACCCTAGTGTTGAACAGTGCATAACTTCTGACGTAGAGGCGCGATTGAGAATCCTTATGGTGCGTTGGAAACCCTATTGAAAAAACTAAATTTAATTCAACTTTAGCATCGCTAAATTCTGATCCCAACAGGGTGAAAATTGTGTCGCGAAACGGACGTTCAGTTCAGAAACTGAATTTCCTGCAGCGAGCACGTAAAATGAAATGGCTGTAACTTGCAAACCCGGAATCCGATTGTACTGAAATAATTTTTGCTGAACTGCTGACTGAGTCTACTTGTTACCGTCATTGTATCGTTTTATTGAATTTTGAACGCATGATTTACTGTAATTTTTATAAGCTCATGAGGTGCATAATAGTTCATATTACACATGACTTGTTAACTGCATAAATGCACATATCTTACCCGATTGCCATATACCTAGTGATAGTGCGCGTTATTATTCAGTATACAATGCATTATCGTGCATGAATGGTATTGGTTTAGGAGTGTCGAGCACGCCAATGAAAAAAGTGAATGATTCGTGACAGTGATTAATACAGTGAACAGTGACAAAACCGTGTTATTGGTGCATACTTGTACACGACTAGACCATACTCGTCAATAGTGTAAACCTGGGAAAAAAAGGGGAAATCGAAGTGGAAAGAGTATCATATTTAGCGAGGACCGTGATTTAAAAGATGATCATTCGAACAGCGACTCTTATATATATTAGGTAGGATCTAGCGATCTGGATGACAGGGTTATGTCCCGGGCGTGTGGGCCGTAGTCTCGGGTATGTACGAGACCCTCGTTAAACATGATCCTCCTTTCCACAACTCGATTTCAAATATGACTTAGAGACTGATAGGGACACAAATCATACTTTGCATCATTTAGTGACATAGTGATTACCTGCATTTTACTTCCACTGTTATTACCTTATATGTCTGTTTCATGTCACTATTATAATATTGCTGTTGCGTCACTCTGACGACCTGAGTATGCATACTCAGACCCCGAGTAAGAACCAGCGCAGGAATCGGACTTACCCTTCGAGCTAGCGGAGATTTAGTCAGGAGTACCTCTTTCATCTTTTCTGCTTTCCCTAAAAAGACCTTGTAATCGAACTTGGTTAGTAGTTCTTTTCTTGCTTATTTGTAAATTGTGAACATGAAAGTTGATGTAATATTTTAGTGATGTATTTCCTTTACTTTTGTGTTTTGTTACTGATTACCATGTAATGCTAGAATCCGAAGTGTGACTACGGCGGGATTATTTCTTGACCGTAGGAGCATGGCTGGCCTAGTCATCCCTCGTTTTCCGTATTTTGGGAAGCGGAGCGTGACAAAATTATACATCATTTAGGCCACTTAAGAAAACCCTAGCTTCTTAATTTCATCAAAATCCCACTTTGCTTGGTGCAATACGATGAGGGTGAGGAGGCGATCAACTTTTGTGAAGGGGTTTTAGGGTTTTGGCATGGTTTTAGAGATGGATGCTCGGGTTGAAGGTGGAGGGAGATGAGTTTAGGGAAGATGAAGAAAGAAAATAACGGGGGAGGGAACTAAGGATATGGCTGCCCTCTCTCTCTCTTCCTCTTATTCTCACCCTCACTCATATCTCACTCTCTCTCTCCAGTCATTTCCCTTTTTAACCCTTTCCCTTTTCTTTTCTTTTCCCTCACAAAACCAAATACCAAAAGAATGCAACACAATAAATGAACCAATATGTAACATGTCACGGTGCACTAACCATGAAAAACTGTAGAAACACGGATTTGGCTTAATCGCGATTAGCAGCGTACTAATCGGGTTTTTATTTAAACTGCATATAATCAAATTTAAAAAATGCCAAATCCTTTAAATATATTTTTAAATGAATAAATCATTTAAATTTCCATTTATTTCACAATTATTGGTATATATTTATACCCTTTTTCGAAAACCCCAATTTTGCAAATCGGGCAGTTTTCGGGAAAAATATTATTTTAATATTAAATTCCAAAAATAATATTTTATATTTTCTGAAATGTTACACCAATCCCATGTTGTATTGTATTAAGGGCATGTTTGGATATGCACTTTCTATTGGATTAAAAGCATAAATTCCATTTTTATTCCGGATTAAGCTAATTCAGCGGAATTGTTTGTTTGGATGTGGTTTTCTAAGAGTAAATCCGGAAGGAAAAAAGCCTCCAAATTGTCCATCACTCCGGATTAGAAAAATTAGCTCAAACCTAATTTTTCTGGTCCTAATATTGAATGCTTGCATTTTTCTTGGAATTTGAACCATTTATTACCTCTTTCTTTCATTTTTCTTTATCTTAATAAACGAACAAAATATGTCTTTTCTATATTTTCAACTCCCAATATTTTCAATATAATTATGAAGTGCAAATCCGTACCTTATATTAGCCAAATATGTATTAATATGAAATTTTCTATTATTTTTTACTTGAAGAAATGTAGATGCATTTCTTGACATTATTATCCAAAACTTAAGACGTCGGATTTTAATTTAGAATTTTTTCCCTTCTTCGAGGTTTTTCCTTTGTTTGGATACAAGCTCGATAGTTGAGCTCATGTCTATCTCACATCAAAAAGATGGAAATGCATTTCCTCTTAAATTGTAGTGAAAAGGTTGGACACTTTTTTTAACTAAATATGTCTTGATTATGTATGGGACACATGGCAATTGGAGATTCTACTTATTCTAAAATAAAATAAAAAGTGTAGCTATTATTTTCCTTTCAAAACAAACACGTGAGGAGATGGAAAAGCAATACATTGTTAAAAAGACTATCCTATTTTCATTTTATCCAAACATTGAAAACCATTTCAATGACAAAGTAGGGTACTTCATTTCATTGGAGGAAATGCGTTTCCTTATTTACTTTCTTTGAGCCAAACATGCCCAAATACAATTTCTAAATTCTGCTTTGCACCAAGCCATGTCAGCAAAATGGAGAATCGCTTTGCGCTCTCAAAGCTTGGAAATAGCAAGGAAACCCGACAGCTTCTGGGCAAAAAATTATTTAATTAATGCTTGGAAGAGAGAGGTAGAGACATCATTCAGACCCAATGTACGTACACCACACAGCCTCATTAAGAAGCACATCTCGTCCATCTCCCTCTCTCATCATTTCCATAAAATTAATAAAGTCGCCGGCATGCATCTTTGAGATCTCTCTCTCTCTCTCCTCCCGAAACAGACCCAATGTGTATACACCACATCAGTGGCGGATCCGTGCATTTCGGTCAATGGAAGCATAATATATAGTAATGTTCCATTGAAAAAGTCCAGGTACATAATATATAAAATTAATTTCAATGTAATACTTTTTTTCTAGACTTTATAGTCTAGACTTGGCATACACACCATTCATTTGATGAAAACAGTCTTATATTAGTGCATATGTGGTGCCCGTGTGTGTATGTATGAATTTATGTATATCTATATGTGTGAGAGAGAGAAGCATCCGAAGCTATATATTTTTTATCAGTTTCTATTCAATTCTATTTTGAAAAGAGAGGAGGCATTTGTTGGGTTTTGGTTATGGTAGTAGTGATGGTTTACGAACAAAGATTTTAAAATATTCTATTATTTTCTCAATCAAAATTGTGAAAAGAACACATGATAACATTCATAATTAAATACTTCTCAAAAAAAATTTGCCAAAACTCAAGCAATTAAAAGTGCCATGCCACCTATTAACTAAACAAAAGCATCTTTATGATATGATTATAAATAAAATATATATAATATATCCTCATTTATATGTATTTGCATTAATGGATCGAAATAATGACTTTTCTTCTCCGAAAATCTCAGTGGGGGAATGTGCCTCCCTCTGAGCTTTATGTGGGTCCGCCCTTGCACCACACAGCCTTATAGGTTTTTCATATTTATTTTATTTTAGCTATTTTTCCTTAATAATTTGAATATAGAATGCATTTAGGCGTAGATGTGGATTTGGCAAAATATTTATACTTAAATCTACGATTATCTACCTCACCACTCCTACACTCCCCCACACCCTTAAGAAAAAAGGGCAAAAAAAAAACAATATGATGAGCCTCACCATGTATAATATTATAAATTTATAATACGGGTCGGTTTACAGAGAGATAGAAATGAAGGTTGTGAGTAGAAATATTAGGGTTTTGTACGTTCTATACATGTGTACACCATTATAAATATTTTGTACAAAATACAAGTCCTTTTCTTTTATATAGTCAAGATCTTACAATTTGTAACCGTCTCCAAGAAGAAAGAAAATAGCAAAATGACACCTAGCCTAGTCGCGGTTATTGTTTTTTTGAAAGGGCTGCAGATTTAAGCAACTAAATTAGCATTGAATAGTCTCGATTTTAAAAAAAATAACGACGCTCCAAATAAAAATGTCAAATTTATACATTCGAAGATCCGTCCCATTTTTATCGAATTTGGTATGGCTTTAGGTCAACGTCATATGGTTGCTTGACAGCGAGCAACAAGCGGCTCATTAGTCAAAAGTCTTGCCACAAACTCCAATGGCGTGCACTTGAAGTTTATGGGAACCGAAACAATCGAGACTACAATGATGGTCCGTAAGTTAGGAATTGCGACAAATTAAACAACCATTCCGGATTCTGTATGAAAGGGAAGAACCGAAGCATTTAAGCCTATGGTGATGTTCCCTAAGTTACAAATTTTGCAACATACCAACTATATTCCGAACCATGCATAAAAAGAATGAACCGAAGCAATCAAGACTGCGGTGATGTTCCCTAAGTTATTGCAATTCCAAACCATGGATAAAAAGAAAGAGCACATTATTTGATGGAGTAGCGATTTGATGCCTGCAGACAGATGATCTGAGAAGTCCACTGTATCCAACTCTGATCACTGACCATGTTGCGTTGTACCATTGATTGCATTACCCGATCTCTCTTTCCTCTAGAATGAAATAGGGGAAATGGATTACACTGCCTCCTTAATGTTTGTTACACATAAGGGGAGGAAGAAAGCCATGACCAAAAGGTTTATCTAATTTGACTTTTCTTCTCCGATGTCATTGAAGCAGCTCTTTATTCGACATCGAGGTATGGAAGCTTTACTTACCTTAATGCTTAGCTTCACGATGCGGATTGGATTATAGAGTCCATGATGATGTTCGGTACTGAGAACTCCTCAGATCACGACACGTGGCAGATGACGTATCATGAGGCTTATGAGATGGGAGCAAGAACGGTACATTGGAAGCGTACCCCGGACCTTCCTCCCGAGTATGTTCCTGACATTCGGTGGCCTTCCAGATCACGCCTATGCTCGTCTTACAAATAACCATTGGCTCGCCTTCGAGCCCTCCCGCACGCTGAGCTTCCTCAGCCCACCTAGCTCGCCTCCGAGCTATCACAGAACCAAACTTGCTCGGCCTTCCGCTCGCCTCCGGGCCTCCCGCCGAGCTCAGCTTCCTCGGTATCACTGACCGACCAACAACACGATCACAGGCGTCTCTGCCACGGCTCCGCAAATCTCGCCAGACGCGAGATATCCGCCGCCCACGATCCCGCATCCCACGCTATCGCGTTCCCCCCATTAACGAGCGTATCCCGTCATTAATGGGGGATCTCTTCTTTCACGCAAGCATAACGCCATCGGCGTAATGGCCGGCGTGAATCTCGCGCCCGCCAGCCCATGGCTGCCACTATATAAACCCCTTTCTCAGACGACTCAGGTAAGCCATCTTTACCCCCAATAAGCCGTTACTCTGCCCAAATATCTCGACTAACTTGATTGTCGGACGTTCCACGGTGGTACAACCACCCCGGGACTTCCTTGCAGGTAGCTCAGCTTCATTCCAAATCAAGCCCACTGAAATCCACACGCTTCCAGAGGCAACCCTCAAACCCAATCTCAGTCATCCATCAACGCTCGCTATAGATCGACGGAAGAAAACATCTGAAGAAGATCAAGGCCTCCATCAGTTGGCGCCGTCTGTGGGAAAGAAAAAATTCCACTCAAGGAAAGTTAATCTTCCGATCTCGGAGTTATGGCGAGCGATCACCGCGACGATCCCAGCACTAGCCGCCGCCCTCCTCACAACGGGGGCGACGGATCTCCTCCTCCCCCGAACGCCATTCACGCACTGTCTGCGCAAATAGATCGGCTCACGTCCGTCGTGGATGCCCTTGTCTGTGTCCAAACGGCGGGATAAGCTCCCCAAGTTGCCGCTCCCCCACCTCGAGAGCGACACATAGGGAGAGAAGACACTGTCCGCGCCGGCGCATCCGAGCACCGCCACGCTATCTCCGGCGGCCACAGATCCCCCGTGGCGACCAATTCGATAACCCGGTGGGCACCCCACAACTCGACACCGAGGTCTTATGAAAGAGCGCCCCGTCCTGAGGCCCATCGCGCCCCTGTCCCTCCCGAGGAAGTGTCGGTCAGCTCGCCTTCTCCCAGGCATTGCTGGCGCCCTCTCCCTCAACAAGTTCGCGCGGAAGGGACTCACCACGGTAGCTCGAGGACGATCTCGCCAGGGGACCTGAGGAACCTCATAGAACAGAACCGGAACCGCGGCCAGGTGCAGGTCGCCAGCAGCAGGGGCCATAAATCCGAATATGCCGAATCCTCGGGATACCACGACCGACTCGATGCCCTCGAAAAGAAGATCGAGGGTATACATCAGGAGAGTCGTCCTTCAAGCGACGGGGATAGATATGCCGTCGACTCGCTTACGAATCCCTTCACCGAAGAGCTGCTCGCTGTTCACGTCTCCTCTAGGAACAATCCCCCAAAGGTCTCCCTCTTCGACGGGAAGTCCGACCCGAAAGACCATTTGGACGCGTTCATATCAGGGCTAAGCTTTCAGGACAACTCCGACGCCGCACAATGTCGTGCGTTCCCCGCCACTCTCATCCGCTCTGGACGAGACTAGTTCCGAGGAGTCACGCCGCGCTCCATCTCTATTTTCGATGAGCTGGCCACCCAGTTCCTCGGCCATTTCGTCGGGAACAGACGGCAGAAGCGGACCGTCGATCATCTCTTCACCATAAAAAGCGGGGACAAGGAATCCTTCAAAGGATACGTCACCCGCTTCTACAACGCTCTTCTTGAGATCCCAGAGCACCGGGACGAGACGGTCATCACGGCCCTTAGGTCGGGTCTTAGGCACAAAGAGTGGCTCCACTCCTTTGCATTAGCGCAACCTAAGACCATGGCCGAGATAAAAGCCTGGACTAAACGAGAGATCCAGCTCGAGTCCGAAGTAAATGCGAACCTACCCCGGACCGACCAGGCCGATCAAAAGAAGAGAGCCAGAGAAGAGAAAAAGAAGATTGAACGGCCAAAGCCGTATTCCCCGAAGTTCCAAGAGTATACCCCGCTCAACATCTTCCAGACAGAGCTGTTGGAGGAGGCGAAGGGCGAAAGATTCTTCAAACTCCCCGGTCAGAAATAAGGCGGCCAAACGGATGCGATGCCCCTATTGCGCCTTCCACAGGTCACAGGGACACCCCACCGAGAACTGCAAACAGCTCCGAGACTATATCGAGGAGTTAATCCGCTCGGGGCACCTAGCAAGATACTTGCGGGACAAGCGACAAGCCGACCGAGAGTAAGAGCACCACCCCTTCCCGGCGAGTTGACGATCGGCCAGATCATGGTCGTATCAGCGGGGGGTGTGCCTAGGGCCGACGAGACGCGGCGCCCCTTGCCGGTCGAAGGGATTAGCAGCCAACCCAGGAAGAAGGTCAAAGCAGCTGAGCCCATCATCTTTACCGATGAATACCTCCACGGGATATCCCTGCCTCACAACGACCCTATGGTAATTATAGCGTGGGTCCACCGTTACGAAGTGCAAAGGATATTGGTTGACTCGGGAAGCTCGGCAGACATCCTCTTCTACGGCTGCTTCCTGCGTATGGGACTTACCTCGTCGGACCTGAGGCCGACCGCCCACATCCTGTCGGGGTTCACTAACCACTCCATCCCGGCAGAAAGGGTGGTCACCTTCCTGCTTAACATCAGAGAGACAGGCCATACGCATACCGTGCCTGTGGAGTTCATCATCGCCAGAATTCCATCGGCCTACAATATCCTCCAGGGACGCCCAACGCTGAATTCCCCCCGGGTCCAGATATCGACCTACCACCTAGCAATCAAGTTTCCCCTCGACCAAGGCATGATAGGTCGGGCCTATGGGAACCAGCAAACCGCGAAAATTTGCTTCACAGCGATATCTATGCCCGAGGAGAGAAACGATGATCTTGAGAGCATGGATGATTTCAAGGGATCTTTAGATACTCGGGACGAGCATAAAGAGATCCGAGGAGCCCCGGTAGAGCCGCTAACAAAGGTCTGTTGGGGTAAAAATTTACACCCCGGTTGACCAAGTCAAAATCCAAGTCAACCTCAAGCCAAGTGGGCCCAAGCCCAGACCCAGTGGGCCCATGCTCGGGCCGAGCCCGAACATGAAGCGGTCGGCCTCCCCCACGCCGAGATAAAAAAATTTGTAATAAACAATTTTGTTGTATTTCTTTTGTTTTATTCTATGGATAAATGTAAGAAAAATAGGCATAAAGCCAAATTTTTGTGAAGCCCATGGCTTATGTGCAAAAAGAAATAGCACATGAGACATGGGATAGGCAAAATGCCATTTTGTGAAGCCCAAGGGGCTATGTGTAAAGTGTATAGCCTATAAAGGCAAAGATAATGAAATATCTCAACAACTTTTTTTCTCTCTCTAAAAATTTTCTTCAGATCTGAGATCTTTTTCTCCTTCTTCAAGGTTCCAAAACCTTCCCTTTTCTCTTAAATTAAACCAAGAGTTTTACTCTTCTTTTAATAAAACAAATTAGTTTTTCACCACAAGACCCATAAAGGGGAACTCAGATCTTCCATTAGATCTCAAAAAGAAGAGATTTTTAGAAATCCCATATCTCTTGATCTTCAAGATCCAGCTAACAGAGGAGGAGGAAGAAGAACATCGTTCACTAAACCAAAAAAAAAAAAACACACTCAGGAGTCCAACTCCTCTCTGATTTCTCTTCTGAGAAATTTTTTTAGGCTAAAAGCCTCTTTTTCTCGCCGGCGCTCAAGCGCAGAGCGCCCGCGTGCCGACACGTGGCGCGCTTGCGCTCAAGCGCAAGCGCTCGAGCGCAAGTCGCCCCCGTGCCGACACGTGGCGCGCAAGTGCTCGAGCGCAAGTCGCCCCGTGCCGACACGTGGCGCGCTTGCGCTCGAGCGCAAGTCGCCCCCGTACCGACACGTGGCGTGCTTGCGCTCCAGCACCCAGCGCTCAAGCGCAGAGCGCCCACGTACCGACACGTGGCACTCTAGCGCCTGAGCGCACAGCACCTAGGCGCACAGTGCCCAAGGTGCTGTCCCCACGCATCCTTTGGATGTCTTTCCCCTTTTTATATATATACATGTATATCTGTATATATGTATACATATTTACATACACACATACTCCACGACACTGTCCCTGTTAGAAAAAAATTTCTAACGGGGCGCTGCCCCGCACCCCGCACCCCGCAAGAGGGCTGCTAGCCCCCTTGACCCCCAGCCCGCTATCCGGGTAGTGGGACCCCCGTAAAAAACTCTGCGTGGCTCCCGATATAATTAAACCCCCCCTCCAAAACAAAACACACGTACACTGCACATTGAGTTCGCATGACCAGTTTAACCCGTCAATCAGAGGTTCCCTCGCCCCAAAGGCGAGGGGTAATTAACGGCAGCTTAGTCCGCGGCTGCCGGAGATTCGGATCCCCACAATCATTAAACCCCGGCCTACCCTAGGCAGGGGGAATCTGTAGTACGCCTGACAAGCACGCGCGAATTCCCATCTCAATGGGATGACGAAAAACACCCTACAGATTCTGGCACGCCCGGTGGGACCAATCTCTCCTCCCATATTTCGGGTTAAACGTTCATACGAACTCAATCAATATACATATCGATTGCCTATACTGAAATGGTGTTCTTTTTTTTCCATGCAGCAATCAACCTTCGTCGACAATGTCTCTCCAGACGAATTCAGCTTCCAACATGACCCCGATTCCGTACGTGGTCAAGATCAACGCTCGTGTAGTTCTCCCCGCGAGCCTCAGTCGACAGTGGGAGGAACCGTCCCGCCAGTTTGGCTCCGTCATCATCTATCCTGCCGGAAGCACTCATCTGGCGGAGATCCCAGCGGAACAGATGGCCAAGCCGGTCTCAAGGGCGGGATGCAAGAACTTCGGTACAAAGGGCAAAATCAAATGTTGCGGACGAGCTCAGGCGATGACTCCAACAAATGCACAATCGAGCGTATCTCCAAGGCCCTCCATCGCCCGGTCTGCGGCATCTTCCCAAAGAGCCGAAATCTGTCAGGTGCTTAGAACAGAAAAGTTAAGGCAGAAGCGGCTCAGGTATCGAGCCAACAAGAGGGCCAAGGCTTCGGCCAAATGGAATCATGTGAAGTTCTAAGTGCAGGGTTGCCCCGCGACGACAGCTGAGTCGGACGTAAGAATCAGCAATTCCTTCGAGCCTCTGAAGTGGGTTCAGAAAAATGCCATGACCGCCAGAATCAAGAAGACAGCGGTCCGAATAGTGCCACAAAGAGACGTGTCCCGGCCCCAACAGAAGAAGTATGACACTGTCTCTTCAAGAGTCTATCAAGCACTCTGTGCCGCACGAAAGCAGTGGGGCAAACCCAGAAAAGAAGCGCCAGCACCATTCAAGAACCTGGTTAGGCCAGCCACCTTCAATCGACTACCAGCTACCGAAACAAGGGGGTCAAGACAGCGATCCGTGAGATCAGCTGCCAATGATAGAAAGACGGCCGGATATATCATCCATACGGTCTATATGGCGGGCGGGCGCCCCAGCGACAACCTTCGCAGCAAAAGCAAGGATGGGGCCACCACATCCCAAGCTCAATCTAGCCTGAATGTGGTTGCCGCTGCCCAAGAACAGCCGCCCCCGCTGGATGAAGAAAACCCTCTCGATGAGGATGATAGGCAGAAAGACCCCTCGGTCCACACAGAGTCAAGCTTGGACAGCGAGGAAGAGCCGACTTTCCGTCCCAGGACTGCAGAGCAAGAGCTGCTTCAAGAGCTTCGAAAACAGCTCAGGAGCAAAGATAAAGAGATGGCCAAGCTCTATTCGAAGATTGACGACTTAACGAACGTGGTGATGCAGCTTACGGCTCAAATCGCTCGAGCGCCTCCCAACCAAGCACAAGCCACTACTAATCAGCCGGGTGATGAAAATCCGAGGCAGCCAATGCCTGTTCCTTTGGGACCAAGACTGGTCGAGCCGCATGAAAGCCGGCCACATTCCGCTTCTGGGGACGCCTTGGCCCCAGATAATACTATCCCGCTAACACAGGATCGGATAATGGATTTGGTCACCAGCAAGGTTAAAACATTGGTGGCCGAAGCTGAAGCTCAGAAAGAAATCGGCAGTAGCGGGCGGCCATATCCCGCGCAGTACGATCTGATTGAGTTCCCAAGCGGCTACGTTATTCCTAAGTTCGGAAGATTTGATGGAACGGGGAATGCAAATCAGCACGTCGCCCACTTCAAAGCATCGTGCGGAAATACAGGGGGCAATGACGCGCTCCTTCTTCGTCAGTTTGTCAATAGCCTGACCGGCGTCGCCTTCGACTGGTATGCGAGTATACCGGACGGGTCCGTCATTACCTTTGCCCAAATGGAGTCCCTGTTTCGGCAAAGGTTCATGAGTGTCAGTGATAAAATCTCCATTGCCGACCTGTGAGGACCAAGCCGGGGAAGAATGAAAGCAACACCGACTTTATTGCCCGATGGCGTAATCTCACGGTCAAGTGCGAACCGCCGCTGGAGCAGGACCAGTCCGTCAGCCTTCTCATTGGGAACCTCAGCAATTGGATGGTCCCATTCTTGTGTACAGCAGGCCTCAAGACGTTTCAAGAGCTAACCAAGAAAGTCCAAATGCTGGAACGCTCGAAGCAAGAGTCCCCGCCGGACTCTCAGAGAGACAAAACTTGGAAAAGCAAGCGGGACGACAGCCGTAGAAGCGGGAGTTCCAGCAGTACCAATGTCTTCAATGCGTCCGACAATGAAGAAAAGCGAAGGGCGGCCGAATCCAAAACTAACCGGTCTCGAAAGCCATTGCTGGGAGGAGATGGGCCCTCCCTAGAGAAGAAAAAGAACAAGGTTTACTCTTTCAGAAGGGACAAGGTCCGCAAGATATTTAAAGATGCCTTGAACAACGGCCTACAATTGCCGGAGTCGAAAAGACCCCAAGAAGCAAAAATGACCGACAATCCTCTGTATTGCCCGTATCACCGAGTAGTGAGCCATGCGATCGAGGATTGCTATATCTTCAAAGACTGGGTCGAGAAGCAGTACAAGGCTAGAGAAATCGAGCTGTCCAAAAGTGTGTTGGTGAACAATCAAGTTGCAACCACCAACTTTATACAGATAGAAACTGAAGCCTTCTGGGAGCAGACAGCCGAACCCGCTGCCCTGAGAAATGAAACGGACTCATCGCGGCCTCCGTGGGGTACGCACATATCTAATAAGACAAAGAAGATGATAAAGCTACTTCGGAAGGAACCCAGGATGGAATGGGAAGGGCAGAAGAAGCCTACCAGTCCAGCTGCCAATGCGGCTCCATCAAGCTCAAAATCCAAGAAGCTCAAGAAGAAGAAAAGTGCAGCTCGGCGCGAAAAAGAGTCTGTAGGGAGATCAACCATTCAAAAATATATCGATTCCCTCGAAGAATATGAACAAAAGGAAAGAACATTGATTCAATTGAAGGAGTTCTTCCCTGTACAAGCGGCTGAAATTCTGGAGGAGTTAGAAGAAGACTCCAATGAAGAGATCCCAGTAGTGACCTGCTACGCTATCCATCTTGGCAGCGACTCCGAGGATGAGCTCTGTTTTCCTGAAGAAGATGAGGAGCTCGCCACAAAGGCCAATCAAATCCAGCTCAGAAGCGGCAGGGCTCTACCGCCAAATCAGGGCAACGCCCCAAAAGGGAAGGAAAAACAAGTCGCTAATAAAGAAGATGGCAGAGAACTGGCTGATGAAAACATAGGTCCTTCCTCGGTGGACTATAATGTCTTGGCACATCTCCGGAAACTTCCGTCTCTCCTGAGCATCTACGACGCCTTGGTCCTATCTAAGGAGCTTAGAGATGTTCTCATTCACGCTCTACAAAACCCCGAGCAGTATCAGGCTCACTTTGCGGAAATTAATATGAAAGAAGCCCAGCACGCTTTGCATGCCGCCACAGTCACATTTAATGATGAAGAATTGCTACTGGGAACGGCTGAGCATAATCGGCCGCTTTATGTGACCGGGTACAGCGACGGAGATCGAATTAATCGCATATTGATTGATCCGGGGTCCTCAGTGAACATCATGAACTTGCGGACGCTGAAGAGTTTGTCAATGGACGTCCGACACCTGTCAAGGGAAAGGATTGTCATTCAAGGCTTCAACCAAAATTGCCAGCAAGTTCTGGGGTCCATAGCTCTGCCAATCAAATTTGGGGATCTGCAAACTGAAGCTAAGATATACGTGATCGACGCCGACACGTCTTATAAGATTCTTTTGGGGCGACCGTGGCTCCACGATTACGGCATCATTCCGTCAACTCTCCATCAATGCATGAAGTATACTAAAAATGGCGAAGAAAGACGCATTGACGGAGACATCCAGCCGTTCGGTGTGCATGAAGTCCGCTATGAAGATTCTCGGTACTTTATGAACCACCAAAATGCTAAGCCTCAACTGACTGAGGATAGACCGGCCCCAAGACCCAAAAGCAAATCCACGCCGGTTGTCACTTTCAAAAGTAAAAACGCCCAAGTGCGCCCACATTTCGGTAGCGACACTGACGAGTCTGACGCTGGAAGCCCGTCCTTCCGTAAAACTCGCCCTCGTTTCGGCAGCGATACAGACGAATCTGTCACTGAAGCCCCATCTTGCAGTAATGTCCGCCCTCATCTTGGCAGCGACACTGAAGAGTCAGAGGAAGAGGACCTGTCGTGCAGCAGCGGTGCAGATCGGACCCCCATGCAAAAAGCGAAACTACTAGAGACCCTCGAAATTGCAGAAGGGTCCCTAGCCGTCACAAGGGTGCCGGAGCAGATGTGCAAAGAGCTCGACGCATTGTCAGTCTCTACCGTGGACCAGCTGAAAACTTTCTACGTGCCCGGGTGGAAAAATGGACAAAAGGGCATCCTGTTTTACGGGTCAACCCCCGTTGTGCACCCGGACGATCTTTCTGTCACGTGCCTTCCCTATGAGAGAGGCATAAGAGCCGTCCTCAATCCCAGATACTATGCGCCCGAGATGCGGGAATACTTTAAAAAGCGCGGATACCGGTTATATCAGACGGAGTCCGAAGCAAAGTTTTACGAAGGGCTATGGCATCCACCCCAGGTCCGAGCACTCATCGATGGACGAATTCCAGATAGACGGGGCATAGGCTACATTCAACCTGATTCCAAAGCGTGCTACATGATCCATGTTGGCGAGGCCAGCGAAATATCAAATGATGATGACGAGATAGCCGAGCCAGAAGAAGCTCCTCAAGAGATCGAAGATGGTGGACAAGCAACCTTTGACGAGCTAACCAAGATTGACTTAGGAACGCCCGATAATCCAAGGCCAACCTACATCAGCTCGCTCTTGTCAGAGGAAATGAAAGCGCAGATAATTGCCCTGCTGCATGAGTTCGTCGACTGCTTCGTGTGGACATACAAAGAAATGCCAGGCCTTTCCCCTGAAGTGGTTGTGCATAAGTTGGCTATATCTCCTGATGCTAAGCCAGTCAAACAAGCTCCTCGAAGAATGAGAAGGGAACTAGAAGAAACGGTCATCGAGGAAACTAAGAAGCTCATCGACGCCGGCTTCATCAGGGAAGAGAAATATGCGGACTGGATCGCATGCATAGTCCCAGTGAAGAAGAAAAATGGGCAGATCCGAGTTTGTGTCGATTTCAGGGACCTCAACAAGGCATGTCCTAAAGACGACTTCCCGCTACCGGTCATGGAAATGATGGTTGATGACACCTCAAATTACGAGCTGTTCACCTTTATGGATGGCTCGTCTGGATACAATCAGATCAAGATGTCGCCTGAGGATGAGAAACACACATCATTTCGAACCCCGATCGGAATATATTGCTACAAGGTGATGCCGTTCGGACTGAAGAACGTAGGTGCTGTTAGTTATATGTATGCCCTAGAGGCCATTACTGTACATTGGATGTATATTGTAGTGGATGCTGGGACATATATAGGTAGGACTTTCTTACTCGACATGATAGTACGCTATCTGGTTGCTCTTTATCTTAACATGTATACTTTCTGTCTCTCTGATTACATGTTGATAAAGCCCTTAGGATGTGTACTCGACTTCCAGGACTGTGATGCAGATCATACTAGTGGGGCCTGGATAGTCTATGAGTACATCCTTGAAATGTTCCTAGTCGAGGGAATATCGAGACGGGGCATCGATATTCCAGAGTAGACTAGCGCATATCTTCTCGACCCATGCGATGGGCGATGGATGATCCCATATCCATTGGTGTTTGACATCGAAGATGGTATGCGGGTGCTCAGTGGAGACTGGGTACACTGAACGGACTCGCCGAGAACTCCCAGATGGTATTATACCTCACGTCAGATGGCAGTTCTCTGGTGACACTGGTACAGCTTAGTCTGTTGACCCGAGATCGTCATAGAGTCTTGTGTGTCTCCCACTGTGCTTTGATTTCCACCGTACCATGGCTCTACTGAGTCGTGCAAACAGGTGGCTTTTGGGTACAGTCCCGATTCACATGGAGGCAATGAGCGATAGGAGGGGATTCGTCTCTCCCGGTATTGGGGGTTGATGTTGTGCTATGCTCGACTGGCCATAACAGGAAATCCCTGGCCAGGGTTGCAGTGATATACTGGTAAGAGTTATCAGTAGTTTCACGAATGTTATGGACCCCACGTCGGCATGACTTATCGAGCTATTGGGGTCTGACGTTTACCACCCCTAGGCGAGATATGCGACATATCAGACGAACAGACCGGACTATACGGTAAGTGTTACTGGTTGGATTCGCAGGAGTGTGAGCGGGCTTGCTCGTCGATCTTCTGATCGCTCAATACCCGGATGGCCGTTACGTTTAGCAGACCGCTTGCGGCTTGTGGGTGTTTGATATGATCATCATCCGCTGCCGGCGTATTGACGAGTCTTTAGAGTCCTACACAGAGGTTTCCTGGCTCAAGCGAAACGAAATAGGAGCGCATATGAGATATGTGCGGGACCGAGAATAATGCGTGTATGTGATACCGTATTTCATTCTCGCGATGAATGTGTGTCGAATGGTTGTATGCGATATAACCTAGTTATCGAATCAAGGATTGATTCGATAAGCCGATACATTGGATACTAGCCGGTTATATGCGATATGACCGGATCATTGGATCAAGTGTTGATTTAATGATTGAATGTATAATTATATATTTGATATATTACTTTGCATTAACTAGTATTGGTTCACTTTAAATGGATTTACTCACTTGGTTTGTGCACATTGTATATGTGATATATTTTGTGCACATGATTGTATCATGTTTGATGATACATGCAAGCTAGGGTTAGTGCAAAGAATTAGACCATGGTTAGGTTTATGATTAGGGTTTTCTTTTTATTTACTTATTCATTTATTTATTCTTTTGTTTATTTTGGAAAAAGAAAAAGGTAAAGAGAAAAAGAATGGTTGCTAGTTTTGTTTGTAGTTGAAGTTTCTTGAAACTTTGACCAAGTCACCATTCTTATCTCATCCTGTAACCTAACCATTCAAGTTAACCATGGTCCATTCTCTACAACTAACCAAGGGTTAGTAAATGATAAGTATTGATTTATTTATCATTTACTTAACACTTATCATATTCTTTTTCATTATCTTCTTCTTCTTCAACATGAGAAAAAGCTTGCTACATCAATGGTGATTGATGAAAAAGTGTGGGAAATCCAAAACTAAAGTCTACCCAATTCCTATTTCTTCATCCTCTACCTCTTGCCAAGTTGTATAGGGTGTTTACTTCACAAGTTTTCAAAGCTTGGTGAAGTTGGAGCTTGTTCTTGCGATGCTTCAACGTAGATCATCTTCGGCATCGAACCGACGATCAAGCCCGCCTATTCTTCGATGAAGCCGACGCTAGAGCCCAAGATATGATTTGGACAGCGAAGGGACTTCATCACGGAGCCTAGGAGGTGGTGGACCGGATCTACAAAGGTTGTAGTCACTTTCCCTTAGCATTTAATTCGATTACTTGCTTGCTTCGCCTTGATTTCTAGTTAACGATCCGTATTAGGGTTTGTAGGCACCCGTAATTTTAGAAATTAGCGTGTTTGATCACTTGTGAGACCTCACAAGGGTGCCTAGGAACCCTACAGTGGTATCAGAACCTAGCTAGAGCCTTAGGCGAAGTCCCGACGGAATCAGAAGTCCGATCGACCCAAAACCCGACTTTGAAAATGCTCTCTGGACATTTCTGTAAAATGTGGTTTTTTCGAGATTAAAAATATTCAGAAACATCAGCAGGAAGATCTAAGACATACTGTGAAATTCGTGGTCCTGATTCCACAAAGTAGGCGCGGATCCGCGGCCATACAGAAGGCTCATGCGGCGGATCCGCGGCCACTTTGTCGTTTTGTGCATCTATTTCTGCACAGTAATTCTTATTCTTCTGTGCTGATTTTCCTGGGAATTTTTAATAATTTTTCCAGAGTTGTATTTTCTGTGTTGTATTGGGACTCGGTTTATTCGATCGGACTGTCTAATTTTGTCGGTGTGCTTTTCCGGGTATTTTTAGAATATGTTAAAAAGTTCGACCGGATATAAATACCCACTTTTTCCCCTGCCGGGAAATTTCCAATTGTTGGATTTTTCCGTAGTTTAACGACGTTCTAAGTAGTGCAAGTAACGCGATGGACCCTCTAGAAGACAACAAACCTTAACTCGATTATGTGACTGTCTTGAACTGCCCTTTGAACCTTCGGGTTTGGGGCAGTACGGCGTGCCACATGTGAGGCGTTGGCTTGACCCTTCTACGGCTGGACCGTTGCTACTGAGGCACGAACTGAATGCTGTTAGACTTATTTCATGTGTTGAGCTGTATCGGGAAAACTTGGGTGTTCGATTGTTCGATCGAAAAGTTTAGCATTTTCTATTTATCCGGAATGTGATACAATAATTGGAATTCACAAATAGTTATGAGATAACGGAATGAATATTATAAACATAGCAGTTTAGTCTCACTTGATCGGTTGCCACGGAATTTTGATGTGATCAAAAGTCCGTCGCAATCACGTAGTGTACGCGGATACTCGCCGGGTAAACTTGATAGACAGCCTCACTCCATAGCCCCGACCAAGTGACTGTAGGAGAACCCCGTCGCCGAAAGCATCCGTTCGGGTGCTCGCGGTAGCGGTGTTCCGCCTTGGTGCACTTTGTCGACGGCGTCAGGGGTGCGGCCGTCTACTGAAGTTTGCGACGAGCATTCGATCAGAATGTCGGGAATCCTGTTGAATTGCCCGACTTGATATTGAAAAGAGTTTTCGATAATGAGACTAAAATGCGGGGTTTATAATTGTTAGGCATGCGATGTCTAAGTAATTCATTTGGTCAGGCATGCGATGTCTGAGGTGGTTGCGGATTCCAACTGTTGTAGTTTTACACTTTCTTTTCTGTGACCGTAAGTGTAATATGTGATATCGCCGGTTTCGTTGCTATATGTCGACGACAATTGGGATGCGCATATTTACTTACGTTGATGACATGTGATGTTATGTGTTGCTGGATATGTTATATTGGATCGTCGTGTTTGAATAGCCGGGGTTTTTTTTTTTTTGTGAGATGAGTGTTTTTCATTTTCATTCATGTAAAAACATGTATGTAATATTCTTTTATTGGGGCACTTCCAGGTTGCGGATGTTGTCACCATTTGTATATTATTTACTTTTCTGCACTAGGATAGACCCAAGGAGGGGAGCACAAGTAACCGGGTTCTGGGGTCCAGTGGGAGACCAACTCGAGGAGTCGAGTGCGGGTCTCCTAACCCTAGAATTGGTAGGGTTGCTTGCCGCTCTCGTAGGGGTCTAGGGGTGTGGGATTGGCTATTCATCACGATCGTGGAATCCGTGTTTTATACTGGCTCGTATTGAAAACACGGACGTCCTAGTATATCCAATATTTCATATGTTTCTTCTGCTGTGTTTTATCTGTGATCATGTGATGTTCTGTGACAGATATTATATATAGTATATATGATATATTATATAGACGTTGCTTGTGTTTTACACCCGCGCTAGCCCTGCCCCGCTCTGCCGTTAGTTACCTAACCTAACGGTGCACGAGGGGACATCGAGGCGAATGCGGATGGCATAAGTATACGTCATATTTATCTGTGATGTTTAGGTAATTTATATGATGGGATATTCATTAATGAGATTAATGAAAGAAAATAAACCTAATTGATGTTGTGGAATCGAATTTCAAAATAAAACAGGTAGCTACAGTTCTTGCTTTGCATCGTGGTGTTCATTATAGAACATCCTGCACCTTATTCGATGAGGAAAGGACCGAGATCCCTTCACCGGGAGTGACTCCTTTAGCAATAACTGGCAGATGCTACAACCCTCGGTTTGTCTTTGATCGCTTCTATAGTTTCCGCTTTGCACAGTGATATATATGATATATCCCGCACCTCATTCGACGAGGAAAGGGCCGACGATCCCTTCACCGGGAGTGACCCCTTTAGCAAAACTAGAAAAGCCTCGAAAACATTCCATTTAAAACCATTTGATTCCGCAACGAGATCAAGTTCAAAGCGTTAAAGGTTTTCACAAAAACCAGTCGCAACCCTCCGTCATTTTAGGAAGTAGAGTACTTAGTATTCGTGCTGTGTTTGTTGACCATAGTCAAGGCACAGTGTACGGTAGCTAAGTGATGTCTTCCTACACCGCATATGATGCGATTAGTTAGGACAGTCATGTGGCTTTGTTGACCTTAGCCAAAGGTCATGTGGGTGGGTCTAATCAATCACGAAATGACGGGTAGAACTTGACTAGTACCTATGATTTGTTGACCTTAGCCAAGGTCATAGGTGCTAGGGGTAAAAACCATTATCGGGAGTTTCAAGTGTTGAAATTTTGCAATGAGATTGCATACCTTCTATGTGATAGTTGGATCCCGATACCCACTGCGAGTAATTGTTACTCCTGGGAGAGTTTTGCACTTTACAATTAGCCGATCAAGTAGGTGTCTAGAAAGGTGTCAACGGGGTTACGCCTCTGGGAAAACGAGGTTTACAGTAATTAGGTCCGTGCGAAAGCACGGGGAACCTCCCTCAAAGTACCGACACTGGCCTGGCTGAAAGATTGGCGAACTTGTAGAGTGTAATTAATCCCGGCTAGTCTTTCCTTTTAAGGTTTGAAGGAAGATTTGATAAAAACAGTGGGAACCATCCTGATTAGATAAAATATATAACCAATCTGATCTTGCAAGAGCGCACGCAGAGTGTTTTCTTCTCTCTCTCTCCTGGTAGCGACCATATCACGCCTTAATCAAGATAATAATATGGATGTATTGACCGAACCCGCTTGTTATACTGAGCTGGGGAACGTTGGTCCCGCTCCAACTTATAATTGTTATAAGACAGAGCAGGAAATAGGGGAATACCAGAATTCCTATGCCGCCCAAACGAAGAAAGTGCATATGATGCATCTCCTTCGGGTGTGTTCATTACAAAGAACTGTTTCTCAGTATCCTCTGCATCCTGGGTATATGATACCGGATCAGGATCCCAGATATGTAATCTGTTACATAGGGCTACAAAAAGGTAGAAAAGCTGAGAACGGGTGATAAGTTTCATGAGACAGAAAACGGGGCAAGTGTTGCAGCCAAGTCTGTTGGTCACTGTCACCCTGTATTACGAATACATTGATTCTGAACAAATGCTATTAGATACCGAACCTGATATACAAAATCATATCAGTCTCTTTATTAGTAAAGAAAGGATATAATTTTGTATTGGTGGATAATGTTTTGAACATTTCCTATATCAAAAGTTGATCGGTTCAGGCACGTTATCTAAAAGCACTGACGTTCTAAATCAAACTACAGTTCCTCGTATACAGAACACACACAAGAGGAAGAGTTCAGAAATGAACGAATTCTTCTTGAGGTATTGTAGACTAGGTCATATCAATGCGACCCGACTAGCTGAAGTTACATTTAGATGCATATTTAAATCAGTTTGAATTTACATCTTGTGAAACTTGCCAGTCATGTCACAAAGATTAGATGACCATAGCTCTGTTTATTAGAAACAGAGAAAGAGTTGGTAAACTCTTGGGACTGATACATGATGATGTATGTAAGGTCTCCTGTTTACACATGCCAGGATTGGTTCTTTATACTTTATTATATTCTCTGATAATCTCTCAAGATTCAGTCATATATTCCTGTTGAAATATAAGTCCGAACCTTTTGAGGTATTCACAGAATATAAGTAGGAAGTAGAGAACCAAAATACGGGTATAAATATTATGTCCTATGATGAGATCAGGAAGGAGAATACTTGTGCATAGCATTCCTGGACTATTCTAAAAGAAAATGAGATTCTCTCTCAGCATTACTCCTCCGTATAAACCATAGCACAACGGTGTATCGGGGCGGAGCAATCACACAATATTAGATATCGTGTGCTCTATGATGAGTATTACTGAGTTACCTATTTCCTTTTGGGGTTATGCACTTGAGAAGCTGCATACCTATTGAATTAGGTTCGAATCAAATCAGTGCCTACCACTCCATATAAGATATGGTGCGGGAAGATCCTATCTCTTAAGTAAGTTAAGATTTGGGGTTGTCCGGCCTATGTTTAAAGCAAAATCCGGACAAGATCGAGGCAGGATCAGTTCTGTAGAACTGGAAAGGTTCCAGCTATACAAAACTGCGGTTGATGATTTGACAGAACCATAAGATTCTATAGTTCCCGACGAACCTCAGCCTCTCCGCCGATCTAGTAGGGTTCCTCATCCGCCTGAGAGATACCTCGGTTTCTCGATGACAGTGGGAGCAAGGATAGCATCATGAGATGATGACCCAACTAGTTTTGAGCAGGCCATCAAGAGTAGGGACTCTGTAAGAATGGCTGGATGCTTAGCGATCTGAGATGGACTCCACATACACCAGCAAAGTATGGACTTTAGCTGCTATATCTGAAGGGTTAAATCCCCATCAGGAGCAAGTATATCTTGAGAAGATTACTTGGTGTAGATGGAAAAGTTGAGACTTTCAAAGCTAGACTTGTTAAAGGTTTTCGTCATCGACCAGGCGTGGATAATGATGAAACCTTTTTCCAGTAGCTATGCTTAAGTCTGTCCAGATCCTACTTACCACGGCTACATACCATGACTACGATATCTGGCGGTTGGGTGCCATGACTGCTTTTCTAAATACTGATTTAGAAGAGAACGTCTATAAGAACACAGCCAGAGGTCTTCGTAAACAGTGGGAGCAGCGGAAACGTGTGCAAGTTGCTTTACATAATGAAGCAGGCATCGCGGAGTTGGAACGTCTGTTTTGATGTGATAGTCAAAGTGTTTGACTTCATCAAAATGGTAGACGAACCTTGTATATAAAAAGGGGTAGTAGAGAGTAAGGTGGTCATCTTCGTATTGTACGTAGACAACATACTCTTGATAGGAAAAGAGTTTCCTATACTACGATCGGCCAATCTCCTATTATCACTAGGATTCTCCAAATAGGATCAAAGTGATACCTCCTAAATCCTGAGTTTTCATCTATGAGATAGATGTAATTGGATGCTAGGATTCTCACTAGATGTAGTGAGATGGTATCAATCGATCCTGGGGAGAATCACTGGAAACGTTCCAGGGTGATAAAGACGACTGAATGTCAGTCACAGGCACTGTCTTTACCCTCAGTAAAGGGACGGTATGTTGGAAGAGTTCCAAGCTAGATACCGTGGCAAACTAGACAATTAAGGCTGGTAACATCGCTATTGAAGATACTACCAAAGAGGAAGTTTGGGTGTATATTGGTTCATAAGATGAACTAGGTTCCTACCATTGTGTGACAATGGAACTGTGGCTTTGGCCCTGGAACCCTGGTCCCATCAGTGACCCAGACATATTCTGAGGAAGCATCACCTGATCATGGAGATAGTTGATCTCCAGGTTGATCGAGATTAGGAGAGTAGACTCAGAGGACAACACGGCGGATCCACTCACGAAGGCCTTATCCCAGAGAGAGACTCATATGGGATGGTTGAGTATTAGATACTGCAACCACTGCTACAGATGGCCCTAGTGCAAGTGGGAGATTGTTAGTTATATGTATGCCCTAGAGGCCATTACTGTACATTGGATGTATATTGTAGTGGATGCTGGGACATATATAGGTAGGACTTTCTTGCTCGACATGATAGTACGCTATCTGGTTGCTCTTTATCTTAACATGTATACTTTCTGTCTCTCTGATTACATGTTGATAAAGCCCTTAGGATGTGTACTCGACTTCCAGGACTGTGATGCAGATCATACTAGTGGGGCCTGGATAGTCTATGAGTACATCCTTGAAATGTTCCTAGTCGAGGGAATATCGAGACGGGGCATCGATATTCCAGAGTAGACTAGCGCATATCTTCTCGACCCATGCGATGGGCGATGGATGATCCCATATCCATTGGTGTTTGACATCGAAGATGGTATGCGGGTGCTCAGTGGAGACTGGGTACACTGAACGGACTCGCCGAGAACTCCCAGATGGTATTATACCTCACGTCAGATGGCAGTTCTCTGGTGACACTGGTACAGCTTAGTCTGTTGACCCGAGATCGTCATAGAGTCTTGTGTGTCTCCCACTGTGCTTTGATTTCCACCCTACCACGGCTCTACTGAGTCGTGCAAACATGTGGCTTTTGGGTACAGTCCCGATTCACATGGAGGCAATGAGCGATAGGAGGGGATTCGTCTCTCCCGGTATTGGGGGTTGATGTTGTGCTATGCTCGACTGGCCATAACAGGAAATCCCTGGCCAGGGTTGCAGTGATATACTGGTAAGAGTTATCAGTAGTTTCACGAATGTTATGGACCCCACGTCGGCATGACTTATCGAGCTATTGGGGTCTGACGTTTACCACCCCTAGGCGAGATATGCGACATATCAGACGAACAGACCGGACTATACGGTAAGTGTTACTGGTTGGATTCGCAGGAGTGTGAGCGGGCTTGCTCGTCGATCTTCTGATCGCTCAATACCCGGGTGGCCGTTACGTTTAGCAGACCGCTTGCGGTTTGTGGGTGTTTGATATGATCATCATCCGCTGCCGGCGTATTGACGAGTCTTTAGAGTCCTACACAGAGGTTTCCTGGCTCAAGCGAAACGAAATAGGAGCGCATATGAGATATGTGCGGGACCGAGAATAATGCGTGTATGTGATACCGTATTTCATTCTCGCGATGAATGTGTGTCGAATGGTTGTATGCGATATAACCTAGTTATCGAATCAAGGATTGATTCGATAAGCCGATACATTGGATACTAGCCGGTTATATGCGATATGACCGGATCATTGGATCAAGTGTTGATTTAATGATTGAATGTATAATTATATATTTGATATATTACTTTGCATTAACTAGTATTGGTTCACTTTAAATGGATTTACTCACTTGGTTTGTGCACATTGTATATGTGATATATTTTGTGCACATGATTGTATCATGTTTGATGATACATGCAAGCTAGGGTTAGTGCAAAGAATTAGACCATGGTTAGGTTTATGATTAGGGTTTTCTTTTTATTTACTTATTCATTTATTTATTCTTTTGTTTATTTTGGAAAAAGAAAAAGGTAAAGAGAAAAAGAATGGTTGCTAGTTTTGTTTGTAGTTGAAGTTTCTTGAAACTTTGACCAAGTCACCATTCTTATCTCATCCTGTAACCTAACCATTCAAGTTAACCATGGTCCATTCTCTACAACTAACCAAGGGTTAGTAAATGATAAGTATTGATTTATTTATCATTTACTTAACACTTATCATATTCTTTTTCATTATCTTCTTCTTCTTCAACATGAGAAAAAGCTTGCTACATCAATGGTGATTGATGAAAAAGTGTGGGAAATCCAAAACTAAAGTCTACCCAATTCCTATTTCTTCATCCTCTACCTCTTGCCAAGTTGTATAGGGTGTTTACTTCACAAGTTTTCAAAGCTTGGTGAAGTTGGAGCTTGTTCTTGCGATGCTTCAACGTAGATCATCTTCGGCATCGAACCGACGATCAAGCCCGCCTATTCTTCGATGAAGCCGACGCTAGAGCCCAAGATATGGTTTGGACAGCGAGGGGACTTCATCACGGAGCCTAGGAGGTGGTGGACCGGATCTACAAAGGTTGTAGTCACTTTCCCTTAGCATTTAATTCGATTACTTGCTTGCTTCGCCTTGATTTCTAGTTAACGATCCGTATTAGGGTTTGTAGGCACCCGTAATTTTAGAAATTAGCGTGTTTGATCACTTGTGAGACCTCATAAGGGTGCCTAGGAACCCTACAGTGGTATCAGAACCTAGCTAGAGCCTTAGGCGAAGTCCCGACGGAATCAGAAGTCCGATCGACCCAAAACCCGACTTTGAAAATGCTCTCTGGACATTTCTGTAAAATGTGGTTTTTTCGAGATTAAAAATATTCAGAAACATCAGCAGGAAGATCTAAGACATACTGTGAAATTCGTGGTCCTGATTCCACAAAGTAGGCACGGATCCGCGGCCATACAGAAGGCTCATGCGGCGGATCCGCGGCCACTTTGTCGTTTTGTGCATCTATTTCTGCACAGTAATTCTTATTCTTCTGTGCTGATTTTCCTGGGAATTTTTATTAATTTTTCCAGAGTTGTATTTTCTGTGTTGTATTGGGACTCGGTTTATTCGATCGGACTGTCTAATTTTGTCGGTGTGCTTTTCCGGGTATTTTTAGAATATGTTAAAAAGTTCGACCGGATATAAATACCCACTTTTTCCCCTGCCGGGAAATTTCCAATTGTTGGATTTTTCCGTAGTTTAACGACGTTCTAAGTAGTGCAAGTAACGCGATGGACCCTCTAGAAGACAACAAACCTTAACTCGATTATGTGACCGTCTTGAACTGCCCTTTGAACCTTCGGGTTTGGGGCAGTACGGTGTGCCACATGTGAGGCGTTGGCTTGACCCTTCTACGGCTGGACCGTTGCTACTGAGGCACGAACTAAATGCTGTTAGACTTATTTCATGTGTTGAGCTGTATCGGGAAAACTTGGGTGTTCGATTGTTCGATCGAAAAGTTTAGCATTTTCTATTTATCCGGAATGTGATACAATAATTGGAATTCACAAATAGTTATGAGATAACGGAATGAATATTATAAACATAGCAGTTTAGTCTCACTTGATCGGTTGCCACGGAATTTTGATGTGATCAAAAGTCCGTCGCAATCACGTAGTGTACGCGGATACTCGCCGGGTAAACTTGATAGACAGCCTCACTCCATAGCCCCGACCAAGTGACTGTAGGAGAACCCCGTCGCCGAAAGCATCCGTTCGGGTGCTCGCGGTAGCGGTGTTCCGCCTTGGTGCACTTTGTCGACGGCGTCAGGGGTGCGGCCGTCTACTGAAGTTTGCGACGAGCATTCGATCAGAATGTCGGGAATCCTGTTGAATTGCCCGACTTGATATTGAAAAGAGTTTTCGATAATGAGACTAAAATGCGGGGTTTATAATTGTTAGGCATGCGATGTCTAAGTAATTCATTTGGTCAGGCATGCGATGTCTGAGGTGGTTGCGGATTCCAACTGTTGTAGTTTTACACTTTCTTTTCTGTGACCGTAAGTGTAATATGTGATATCGCCGGTTTCGTTGCTATATGTCAACGACAATTGGGATGCGCATATTTACTTACGTTGATGACATGTGATGTTATGTGTTGCTGGATATGTTATATTGGATCGTCGTGTTTGAATAGCCGGGGGGTTTTTTTTTTTGTGAGATGAGTGTTTTTCATTTTCATTCATGTAAAAACATGTATGTAATATTCTTTTATTGGGGCACTTCCAGGTTGCGGATGTTGTCACCATTTGTATATTATTTACTTTTCTGCACTAGGATAGACCCAAGGAGGGGAGCACAAGTAACCGGGTTCTGGGGTCCAGTGGGAGACCAACTCGAGGAGTCGAGTGCGGGTCTCCTAACCCTAGAATTGGTAGGGTTGCTTGCCGCTCTCGTAGGGGTCTAGGGGTGTGGGATTGGCTATTCATCACGATCGTGGAATCCGTGTTTTATACTGGCTCGTATTGAAAACACGGACGTCCTAGTATATCCAATATTTCATATGTTTCTTCTGCTGTGTTTTATCTGTGATCATGTGATGTTCTGTGACAGATATTATATATAGTATATATGATATATTATATAGACGTTGCTTGTGTTTTACACCCGCGCTAGCCCTGCCCCGCTCTGCCGTTAGTTACCTAACCTAACGGTGCACGAGGGGACATCGAGGCGAATGCGGATGGCATAAGTGTACGTCATATTTATCTGTGATGTTTAGGTAATTTATATGATGGGATATTCATTAATGAGATTAATGAAAGAAAATAAACCTAATTGATGTTGTGGAATCGAATTTCAAAATAAAACAGGTAGCTACAGTTCTTGCTTTGCATCGTGGTGTTCATTATAGAACATCCTGCACCTTATTCGATGAGGAAAGGACCGAGATCCCTTCACCGGGAGTGACTCCTTTAGCAATAACTGGCAGATGCTACAACCCTCGGTTTGTCTTTGATCGCTTCTATAGTTTCCGCTTTGCACAGTGATATATATGATATATCCCGCACCTCATTCGACGAGGAAAGGGCCGACGATCCCTTCACCGGGAGTGACCCCTTTAGCAAAACTAGAAAAGCCTCGAAAACATTCCATTTAAAACCATTTGATTCCGCAACGAGATCAAGTTCAAAGCGTTAAAGGTTTTCACAAAAACCAGTCGCAACCCTCCGTCATTTTAGGAAGTAGAGTACTTAGTATTCGTGCTGTGTTTGTTGACCATAGTCAAGGCACAGTGTACGGTAGCTAAGTGATGTCTTCCTACACCGCATATGATGCGATTAGTTAGGACAGTCATGTGGCTTTGTTGACCTTAGCCAAAGGTCATGTGGGTGGGTCTAATCAATCACGAAATGACGGGTAGAACTTGACTAGTACCTATGATTTGTTGACCTTAGCCAAGGTCATAGGTGCTAGGGGTAAAAACCATTATCGGGAGTTTCAAGTGTTGAAATTTTGCAATGAGATTGCATACCTTCTATGTGATAGTTGGATCCCGATACCCACTGCGAGTAATTGTTACTCCTGGGAGAGTTTTGCACTTTACAATTAGCCGATCAAGTAGGTGTCTAGAAAGGTGTCAACGGGGTTACGCCTCTGGGAAAACGAGGTTTACAGTAATTAGGTCCGTGCGAAAGCACGGGGAACCTCCCTCAAAGTACCGACACTGGCCTGGCTGAAAGATTGGCGAACTTGTAGAGTGTAATTAATCCCGGCTAGTCTTTCCTTTTAAGGTTTGAAGGAAGATTTGATAAAAACAGTGGGAACCATCCTGATTAGATAAAATATATAACCAATCTGATCTTGCAAGAGCGCACGCAGAGTGTTTTCTTCTCTCTCTCTCCTGGTAGCGACCATATCACGCCTTAATCAAGATAATAATATGGATGTATTGACCGAACCCGCTTGTTATACTGAGCTGGGGAACGTTGGTCCCGCTCCAACTTATAATTGTTATAAGACAGAGCAGGAAATAGGGGAATACCAGAATTCCTATGCCGCCCAAACGAAGAAAGTGCATATGATGCATCTCCTTCGGGTGTGTTCATTACAAAGAACTGTTTCTCAGTATCCTCTGCATCCTGGGTATATGATACCGGATCAGGATCCCAGATATGTAATCTGTTACATAGGGCTACAAAAAGGTAGAAAAGCTGAGAACGGGTGATAAGTTTCATGAGACAGAAAACGGGGCAAGTGTTGCAGCCAAGTCTGTTGGTCACTGTCACCCTGTATTACGAATACATTGATTCTGAACAAATGCTATTAGATACCGAACCTGATATACAAAATCATATCAGTCTCTTTATTAGTAAAGAAAGGATATAATTTTGTATTGGTGGATAATGTTTTGAACATTTCCTATATCAAAAGTTGATCGGTTCAGGCACGTTATCTAAAAGCACTGACGTTCTAAATCAAACTACAGTTCCTCGTATACAGAACACACACAAGAGGAAGAGTTCAGAAATGAACGAATTCTTCTTGAGGTATTGTAGACTAGGTCATATCAATGCGACCCGACTAGCTGAAGTTACATTTAGATGCATATTTAAATCAGTTTGAATTTACATCTTGTGAAACTTGCCAGTCATGTCACAAAGATTAGATGACCATAGCTCTGTTTATTAGAAACAGAGAAAGAGTTGGTAAACTCTTGGGACTGATACATGATGATGTATGTAAGGTCTCCTGTTTACACATGCCAGGATTGGTTCTTTATACTTTATTATATTCTCTGATAATCTCTCAAGATTCAGTCATATATTCCTGTTGAAATATAAGTCCGAACCTTTTGAGGTATTCACAGAATATAAGTAGGAAGTAGAGAACCAAAATACGGGTATAAATATTATGTCCTATGATGAGATCAGGAAGGAGAATACTTGTGCATAGCATTCCTGGACTATTCTAAAAGAAAATGAGATTCTCTCTCAGCATTACTCCTCCGTATAAACCATAGCACAACGGTGTATCGGGGCGGAGCAATCACACAATATTAGATATCGTGTGCTCTATGATGAGTATTACTGAGTTACCTATTTCCTTTTGGGGTTATGCACTTGAGAAGCTGCATACCTATTGAATTAGGTTCGAATCAAATCAGTGCCTACCACTCCATATAAGATATGGTGCGGGAAGATCCTATCTCTTAAGTAAGTTAAGATTTGGGGTTGTCCGGCCTATGTTTAAAGCAAAATCCGGACAAGATCGAGGCAGGATCAGTTCTGTAGAACTGGAAAGGTTCCAGCTATACAAAACTGCGGTTGATGATTTGACAGAACCATAAGATTCTATAGTTCCCGACGAACCTCAGCCTCTCCGCCGATCTAGTAGGGTTCCTCATCCGCCTGAGAGATACCTCGGTTTCTCGATGACAGTGGGAGCAAGGATAGCATCATGAGATGATGACCCAACTAGTTTTGAGCAGGCCATCAAGAGTAGGGACTCTGTAAGAATGGCTGGATGCTTAGCGATCTGAGATGGACTCCACATACACCAGCAAAGTATGGACTTTAGCTGCTATATCTGAAGGGTTAAATCCCCATCAGGAGCAAGTATATCTTGAGAAGATTACTTGGTGTAGATGGAAAAGTTGAGACTTTCAAAGCTAGACTTGTTAAAGGTTTTCGTCATCGACCAGGCGTGGATAATGATGAAACCTTTTTCCAGTAGCTATGCTTAAGTCTGTCCAGATCCTACTTACCACGGCTACATACCATGACTACGATATCTGGCGGTTGGGTGCCATGACTGCTTTTCTAAATACTGATTTAGAAGAGAACGTCTATAAGAACACAGCCAGAGGTCTTCGTAAACAGTGGGAGCAGCGGAAACGTGTGCAAGTTGCTTTACATAATGAAGCAGGCATCGCGGAGTTGGAACGTCTGTTTTGATGTGATAGTCAAAGTGTTTGACTTCATCAAAATGGTAGACGAACCTTGTATATAAAAAGGGGTAGTAGAGAGTAAGGTGGTCATCTTCGTATTGTACGTAGACAACATACTCTTGATAGGAAAAGAGTTTCCTATACTACGATCGGCCAATCTCCTATTATCACTAGGATTCTCCAAATAGGATCAAAGTGATACCTCCTAAATCCTGAGTTTTCATCTATGAGATAGATGTAATTGGATGCTAGGATTCTCACTAGATGTAGTGAGATGGTATCAATCGATCCTGGGGAGAATCACTGGAAACGTTCCAGGGTGATAAAGACGACTGAATGTCAGTCACAGGCACTGTCTTTACTCTCAGTAAAGGGACGGTATGTTGGAAGAGTTCCAAGCTAGATACCGTGGCAAACTAGACAATTAAGGCTGGTAACATCGCTATTGAAGATACTACCAAAGAGGAAGTTTGGGTGTATATTGGTTCATAAGATGAACTAGGTTCCTACCATTGTGTGACAATGGAACTGTGGCTTTGGCCCTGGAACCCTGGTCCCATCAGTGACCCAGACATATTCTGAGGAAGCATCACCTGATCATGGAGATAGTTGATCTCCAGGTTGATCGAGGTTAGGAGAGTAGACTCAGAGGACAACACGGCGGATCCACTCACGAAGGCCTTATCCCAGAGAGAGACTCATATGGGATGGTTGAGTATTAGATACTGCAACCACTGCTACAGATGGCCCTAGTGCAAGTGGGAGATTGTTAGTTATATGTATGCCCTAGAGGCCATTACTGTACATTGGATGTATATTGTAGTGGATGCTGGGACATATATAGGTAGGACTTTCTTGCTCGACATGATAGTACGCTATCTGGTTGCTCTTTATCTTAACATGTATACTTTCTGTCTCTCTGATTACATGTTGATAAAGCCCTTAGGATGTGTACTCGACTTCCAGGACTGTGATGCAGATCATACTAGTGGGGCCTGGATAGTCTATGAGTACATCCTTGAAATGTTCCTAGTCGAGGGAATATCGAGACGGGGCATCGATATTCCAGAGTAGACTAGCGCATATCTTCTCGACCCATGCGATGGGCGATGGATGATCCCATATCCATTGGTGTTTGACATCGAAGATGGTATGCGGGTGCTCAGTGGAGACTGGGTACACTGAACGGACTCGCCGAGAACTCCCAGATGGTATTATACCTCACGTCAGATGGCAGTTCTCTGGTGACACTGGTACAGCTTAGTCTGTTGACCCGAGATCGTCATAGAGTCTTGTGTGTCTCCCACTGTGCTTTGATTTCCACCCTACCACGGCTCTACTGAGTCGTGCAAACATGTGGCTTTTGGGTACAGTCCCGATTCATATGGAGGCAATGAGCGATAGGAGGGGATTCGTCTCTCCCGGTATTGGGGGTTGATGTTGTGCTATGCTCGACTGGCCATAACAGGAAATCCCTGGCCAGGGTTGCAGTGATATACTGGTAAGAGTTATCAGTAGTTTCACGAATGTTATGGACCCCACGTCGGCATGACTTATCGAGCTATTGGGGTCTGACGTTTACCACCCCTAGGCGAGATATGCGACATATCAGACGAACAGACCGGACTATACGGTAAGTGTTACTGGTTGGATTCGCAGGAGTGTGAGCGGGCTTGCTCGTCGATCTTCTGATCGCTCAATACCCGGGTGGCCGTTACGTTTAGCAGACCGCTTGCGGCTTGTGGGTGTTTGATATGATCATCATCCGCTGCCGGCGTATTGACGAGTCTTTAGAGTCCTACACAGAGGTTTCCTGGCTCAAGCGAAACGAAATAGGAGCGCATATGAGATATGTGCGGGACCGAGAATAATGCGTGTATGTGATACCGTATTTCATTCTCGCGATGCATGTGTGTCGAATGGTTGTATGCGATATAACCTAGTTATCGAATCAAGGATTGATTCGATAAGCCGATACATTGGATACTAGCCGGTTATATGCGATATGACCGGATCATTGGATCAAGTGTTGATTTAATGATTGAATGTATAATTATATATTTGATATATTACTTTGCATTAACTAGTATTGGTTCACTTTAAATGGATTTACTCACTTGGTTTGTGCACATTGTATATGTGATATATTTTGTGCACATGATTGTATCATGTTTGATGATACATGCAAGCTAGGGTTAGCGCAAAGAATTAGACCATGGTTAGGTTTATGATTAGGGTTTTCTTTTTATTTACTTATTCATTTATTTATTCTTTTTTTTATTTTGGAAAAAGAAAAAGGTAAAGAGAAAAAGAATGGTTGCTAGTTTTGTTTGTAGTTGAAGTTTCTTGAAACTTTGACCAAGTCACCATTCTTATCTCATCCTGTAACCTAACCATTCAAGTTAACCATGGTCCATTCTCTACAACTAACCAAGGGTTAGTAAATGATAAGTATTGATTTATTTATCATTTACTTAACACTTATCATATTCTTTTTCATTATCTTCTTCTTCTTCAACATGAGAAAAAGCTTGCTACATCAATGGTGATTGATGAAAAAGTGTGGGAAATCCAAAACTAAAGTCTACCCAATTCCTATTTCTTCATCCTCTACCTCTTGCCAAGTTTTATAGGGTGTTTACTTCACAAGTTTTCAAAGCTTGGTGAAGTTGGAGCTTGTTCTTGCGATGCTTCAACGTAGATCATCTTCGGCATCGAACCGACGATCAAGCCCGCCTATTCTTCGATGAAGCCGACGCTAGAGCCCAAGATATGATTTGGACAGCGAGGGGACTTCATCACGGAGCCTAGGAGGTGGTGGACCGGATCTACAAAGGTTGTAGTCACTTTCCCTTAGCATTTAATTCGATTACTTGCTTGCTTCGCCTTGATTTCTAGTTAACGATCCGTATTAGGGTTTGTAGGCACCCGTAATTTTAGAAATTAGCGTGTTTGATCACTTGTGAGACCTCACAAGGGTGCCTAGGAACCCTACAGTGGTATCAGAACCTAGCTAGAGCCTTAGGCGAAGTCCCGACGGAATCAGAAGTCCGATCGACCCAAAACCCGACTTTGAAAATGCTCTCTGGACATTTCTGTAAAATGTGGTTTTTTCGAGATTAAAAATATTCAGAAACATCAGCAGGAAGATCTAAGACATACTGTGAAATTCGTGGTCCTGATTCCACAAAGTAGGCGCGGATCCGCGGCCATACAGAAGGCTCATGCGGCGGATCCGCGGCCACTTTGTCGTTTTGTGCATCTATTTCTGCACAGTAATTCTTATTCTTCTGTGCTGATTTTCCTAGGAATTTTTAATAATTTTTCCAGAGTTGTATTTTCTGTGTTGTATTGGGACTCGGTTTATTCAATCGGACTGTCTAATTTTGTCGGTGTGCTTTTCCGGGTATTTTTAGAATATGTTAAAAAGTTCGACCGGATATAAATACCCACTTTTTCCCCTGCCGGGAAATTTCCAATTGTTGGATTTTTCCGTAGTTTAACGACGTTCTAAGTAGTGCAAGTAACGCGATGGACCCTCTAGAAGACAACAAACCTTAACTCGATTATGTGACCGTCTTGAACTGCCCTTTGAACCTTCGGGTTTGGGGCAGTACGGCGTGCCACATGTGAGGCGTTGGCTTGACCCTTCTACGGCTGGACCGTTGCTACTGAGGCACGAACTGAATGCTGTTAGACTTATTTCATGTGTTGAGCTGTATCGGGAAAACTTGGGTGTTCGATTGTTCGATCGAAAAGTTTAGCATTTTCTATTTATCCGGAATGTGATACAATAATTGGAATTCACAAATAGTTATGAGATAACGGAATGAATATTATAAACATAGCAGTTTAGTCTCACTTGATCGGTTGCCACGGAATTTTGATGTGATCAAAAGTCCGTCGCAATCACGTAGTGTACGCGGATACTCGCCGGGTAAACTTGATAGACAGCCTCACTCCATAGCCCCGACCAAGTGACTGTAGGAGAACCCCGTCGCCGAAAGCATCCGTTCGGGTGCTCGCGGTAGCGGTGTTCCGCCTTGGTGCACTTTGTCGACGGCGTCAGGGGTGCGGCCGTCTACTGAAGTTTGCGACGAGCATTCGATCAGAATGTCGGGAATCCTGTTGAATTACCCGACTTGATATTGAAAAGAGTTTTCGATAATGAGACTAAAATGCGGGGTTTATAATTGTTAGGTATGCGATGTCTAAGTAATTCATTTGGTCAGGCATGCGATGTCTGAGGTGGTTGCGGATTCCAACTGTTGTAGTTTTACACTTTCTTTTCTGTGACCGTAAGTGTAATATGTGATATCGCCGGTTTCGTTGCTATATGTCAACGACAATTGGGATGCGCATATTTACTTACGTTGATGACATGTGATGTTATGTGTTGCTGGATATGTTATATTGGATCGTCGTGTTTGAATAGCCGGGGGGTTTTTTTTTTTGTGAGATGAGTGTTTTTCATTTTCATTCATGTAAAAACATGTATGTAATATTCTTTTATTGGGGCACTTCCAGGTTGCGGATGTTGTCACCATTTGTATATTATTTACTTTTCTGCACTAGGATAGACCCAAGGAGGGGAGCACAAGTAACCGGGTTCTGGGGTCCAGTGGGAGACCAACTCGAGGAGTCGAGTGCGGGTCTCCTAACCCTAGAATTGGTAGGGTTGCTTGCCGCTCTCGTAGGGGTCTAGGGGTGTGGGATTGGCTATTCATCACGACCGTGGAATCCGTGTTTTATACTGGCTCGTATTGAAAACACGGACGTCCTAGTATATCCAATATTTCATATGTTTCTTCTGCTGTGTTTTATCTGTGATCATGTGATGTTCTGTGACAGATATTATATATAGTATATATGATATATTATATAGACGTTGCTTGTGTTTTACACCCGCGCTAGCCCTGCCCCGCTCTGCCGTTAGTTACCTAACCTAACGGTGCACGAGGGGACATCGAGGCGAATGCGGATGGCATAAGTGTACGTCATATTTATCTGTGATGTTTAGGTAATTTATATGATGGGATATTCATTAATGAGATTAATGAAAGAAAATAAACCTAATTGATGTTGTGGAATCGAATTTCAAAATAAAACAGGTAGCTACAGTTCTTGCTTTGCATCGTGGTGTTCATTATAGAACATCCTGCACCTTATTCGATGAGGAAAGGACCGAGATCCCTTCACCGGGAGTGACTCCTTTAGCAATAACTGGCAGATGCTACAACCCTCGGTTTGTCTTTGATCGCTTCTATAGTTTCCGCTTTGCACAGTGATATATATGATATATCCCGCACCTCATTCGACGAGGAAAGGGCCGACGATCCCTTCACCGGGAGTGACCCCTTTAGCAAACTAGAAAAGCCTCGAAAACATTCCATTTAAAACCATTTGATTCCGCAACGAGATCAAGTTCAAAGCGTTAAAGGTTTTCACAAAAACCAGTCGCAACCCTCCGTCATTTTAGGAAGTAGAGTACTTAGTATTCGTGCTGTGTTTGTTGACCATAGTCAAGGCACAGTGTACGGTAGCTAAGTGATGTCTTCCTACACCGCATATGATGCGATTAGTTAGGACAGTCATGTGGCTTTGTTGACCTTAGCCAAAGGTCATGTGGGTGGGTCTAATCAATCACGAAATGACGGGTAGAACTTGACTAGTACCTATGATTTGTTGACCTTAGCCAAGGTCATAGGTGCTAGGGGTAAAAACCATTATCGGGAGTTTCAAGTGTTGAAATTTTGCAATGAGATTGCATACCTTCTATGTGATAGTTGGATCCCGATACCCACTGCGAGTAATTGTTACTCCTGGGAGAGTTTTGCACTTTACAATTAGCCGATCAAGTAGGTGTCTAGAAAGGTGTCAACGGGGTTACGCCTCTGGGAAAACGAGGTTTACAGTAATTAGGTCCGTGCGAAAGCACGGGGAACCTCCCTCAAAGTACCGACACTGGCCTGGCTGAAAGATTGGCGAACTTGTAGAGTGTAATTAATCCCGGCTAGTCTTTCCTTTTAAGGTTTGAAGGAAGATTTGATAAAAACAGTGGGAACCATCCTGATTAGATAAAATATATAACCAATCTGATCTTGCAAGAGCGCACGCAGAGTGTTTTCTTCTCTCTCTCTCCTGGTAGCGACCATATCACGCCTTAATCAAGATAATAATATGGATGTATTGACCGAACCCTCTTGTTATACTGAGCTGGGGAACGTTGGTCCCGCTCCAACTTATAATTGTTATAAGACAGAGCAGGAAATAGGGGAATACCAGAATTCCTATGCCGCCCAAACGAAGAAAGTGCATATGATGCATCTCCTTCGGGTGTGTTCATTACAAAGAACTGTTTCTCAGTATCCTCTGCATCCTGGGTATATGATACCGGATCAGGATCCCAGATATGTAATCTGTTACATAGGGCTACAAAAAGGTAGAAAAGCTGAGAACGGGTGATAAGTTTCATGAGACAGAAAACGGGGCAAGTGTTGCAGCCAAGTCTGTTGGTCACTGTCACCCTGTATTACGAATACATTGATTCTGAACAAATGCTATTAGATACCAAACCTGATATACAAAATCATATCAGTCTCTTTATTAGTAAAGAAAGGATATAATTTTGTATTGGTGGATAATGTTTTGAACATTTCCTATATCAAAAGTTGATCGGTTCAGGCACGTTATCTAAAAGCACTGACGTTCTAAATCAAACTACAGTTCCTCGTATACAGAACACACACAAGAGGAAGAGTTCAGAAATGAACGAATTCTTCTTGAGGTATTGTAGACTAGGTCATATCAATGCGACCCGACTAGCTGAAGTTACATTTAGATGCATATTTAAATCAGTTTGAATTTACATCTTGTGAAACTTGCCAGTCATGTCACAAAGATTAGATGACCATAGCTCTGTTTATTAGAAACAGAGAAAGAGTTGGTAAACTCTTGGGACTGATACATGATGATGTATGTAAGGTCTCCTGTTTACACATGCCAGGATTGGTTCTTTATACTTCATTATATTCTCTGATAATCTCTCAAGATTCAGTCATATATTCCTGTTGAAATATAAGTCCGAACCTTTTGAGGTATTCACAGAATATAAGTAGGAAGTAGAGAACCAAAATACGGGTATAAATATTATGTCCTATGATGAGATCAGGAAGGAGAATACTTGTGCATAGCATTCCTGGACTATTCTAAAAGAAAATGAGATTCTCTCTCAGCATTACTCCTCCGTATAAACCATAGCACAACGGTGTATCGGGGCGGAGCAATCACACAATATTAGATATCGTGTGCTCTATGATGAGTATTACTGAGTTACCTATTTCCTTTTGGGGTTATGCACTTGAGAAGCTGCATACCTATTGAATTAGGTTCGAATCAAATCAGTGCCTACCACTCCATATAAGATATGGTGCGGGAAGATCCTATCTCTTAAGTAAGTTAAGATTTGGGGTTGTCCGGCCTATGTTTAAAGCAAAATCCGGACAAGATCGAGGCAGGATCAGTTCTGTAGAACTGGAAAGGTTCCAGCTATACAAAACTGCGGTTGATGATTTGACAGAACCATAAGATTCTATAGTTCCCGACGAACCTCAGCCTCTCCGCCGATCTAGTAGGGTTCCTCATCCGCCTGAGAGATACCTCGGTTTCTCGATGACAGTGGGAGCAAGGATAGCATCATGAGATGATGACCCAACTAGTTTTGAGCAGGCCATCAAGAGTAGGGACTCTGTAAGAATGGCTGGATGCTTAGCGATCTGAGATGGACTCCACATACACCAGCAAAGTATGGACTTTAGCTGCTATATCTGAAGGGTTAAATCCCCATCAGGAGCAAGTATATCTTGAGAAGATTACTTGGTGTAGATGGAAAAGTTGAGACTTTCAAAGCTAGACTTGTTAAAGGTTTTCGTCATCGACCAGGCGTGGATAATGATGAAACCTTTTTCCAGTAGCTATGCTTAAGTCTGTCCAGATCCTACTTACCACGGCTACATACCATGACTACGATATCTGGCGGTTGGGTGCCATGACTGCTTTTCTAAATACTGATTTAGAAGAGAACGTCTATAAGAACACAGCCAGAGGTCTTCGTAAACAGTGGGAGCAGCGGAAACGTGTGCAAGTTGCTTTACATAATGAAGCAGGCATCGCGGAGTTGGAACGTCTGTTTTGATGTGATAGTCAAAGTGTTTGACTTCATCAAAATGGTAGACGAACCTTGTATATAAAAAGGGGTAGTAGAGAGTAAGGTGGTCATCTTCGTATTGTACGTAGACAACATACTCTTGATAGGAAAAGAGTTTCCTATACTACGATCGGCCAATCTCCTATTATCACTAGGATTCTCCAAATAGGATCAAAGTGATACCTCCTAAATCCTGAGTTTTCATCTATGAGATAGATGTAATTGGATGCTAGGATTCTCACTAGATGTAGTGAGATGGTATCAATCGATCCTGGGGAGAATCACTGGAAACGTTCCAGGGTGATAAAGACGACTGAATGTCAGTCACAGGCACTGTCTTTACCCTCAGTAAAGGGACGGTATGTTGGAAGAGTTCCAAGCTAGATACCGTGGCAAACTAGACAATTAAGGCTGGTAACATCGCTATTGAAGATACTACCAAAGAGGAAGTTTGGGTGTATATTGGTTCATAAGATGAACTAGGTTCCTACCATTGTGTGACAATGGAACTGTGGCTTTGGCCCTGGAACCCTGGTCCCATCAGTGACCCAGACATATTCTGAGGAAGCATCACCTGATCATGGAGATAGTTGATCTCCAGGTTGATCGAGGTTAGGAGAGTAGACTCAGAGGACAACACGGCGGATCCACTCACGAAGGCCTTATCCCAGAGAGAGACTCATATGGGATGGTTGAGTATTAGATACTGCAACCACTTCTACAGATGGCCCTAGTGCAAGTGGGAGATTGTTAGTTATATGTATGCCCTAGAGGCCATTACTGTACATTGGATGTATATTGTAGTGGATGCTGGGACATATATAGGTAGGACTTTCTTGCTCGACATGATAGTACGCTATCTGGTTGCTCTTTATCTTAACATGTATACTTTCTGTCTCTCTGATTACATGTTGATAAAGCCCTTAGGATGTGTACTCGACTTCCAGGACTGTGATGCAGATCATACTAGTGGGGCCTGGATAGTCTATGAGTACATCCTTGAAATGTTCCTAGTCGAGGGAATATCGAGACGGGGCATCGATATTCCAGAGTAGACTAGCGCATATCTTCTCGACCCATGCGATGGGCGATGGATGATCCCATATCCATTGGTGTTTGACATCGAAGATGGTATGCGGGTGCTCAGTGGAGACTGGGTACACTGAACGGACTCGCCGAGAACTCCCAGATGGTATTATACCTCACGTCAGATGGCAGTTCTCTGGTGACACTGGTACAGCTTAGTCTGTTGACCCGAGATCGTCATAGAGTCTTGTGTGTCTCCCACTGTGCTTTGATTTCCACCCTACCACGGCTCTACTGAGTCGTGCAAACATGTGGCTTTTGGGTACAGTCCCGATTCACATGGAGGCAATGAGCGATAGGAGGGGATTCGTCTCTCCCGGTATTGGGGGTTGATGTTGTGCTATGCTCGACTGGCCATAACAGGAAATCCCTGGCCAGGGTTGCAGTGATATACTGGTAAGAGTTATCAGTAGTTTCACGAATGTTATGGACCCCACGTCGGCATGACTTATCGAGCTATTGGGGTCTGACGTTTACCACCCCTAGGCGAGATATGCGACATATCAGACGAACAGACCGGACTATACGGTAAGTGTTACTGGTTGGATTCGCAGGAGTGTGAGCGGGCTTGCTCGTCGATCTTCTGATAGCTAAATACCCGGGTGGCCATTACGTTTAGCAGACCGCTTGCGGCTTGTGGGTGTTTGATATGATCATCATCCGCTGCCGGCGTATTGACGAGTCTTTAGAGTCCTACACAGAGGTTTCCTGGCTCAAGCGAAACGAAATAGGAGCGCATATGAGATATGTGCGGGACCGAGAATAATGCGTGTATGTGATACCGTATTTCATTCTCGCGATGAATGTGTGTCGAATGGTTGTATGCGATATAACCTAGTTATCGAATCAAGGATTGATTCGATAAGCCGATACATTGGATACTAGCCGGTTATATGCGATATGACCGGATCATTGGATCAAGTGTTGATTTAATGATTGAATGTATAATTATATATTTGATATATTACTTTACATTAACTAGTATTGGTTCACTTTAAATGGATTTACTCACTTGGTTTGTGCACATTGTATATGTGATATATTTTGTGCACATGATTGTATCATGTTTGATGATACATGCAAGCTAGGGTTAGTGCAAAGAATTAGACCATGGTTAGGTTTATGATTAGGGTTTTCTTTTTATTTACTTATTCATTTATTTATTCTTTTGTTTATTTTGGAAAAAGAAAAAGGTAAAGAGAAAAAGAATGGTTGCTAGTTTTGTTTGTAGTTGAAGTTTCTTGAAACTTTGACCAAGTCACCATTCTTATCTCATCCTGTAACCTAACCATTCAAGTTAACCATGGTCCATTCTCTACAACTAACCAAGGGTTAGTAAATGATAAGTATTGATTTATTTATCATTTACTTAACACTTATCATATTCTTTTTCATTATCTTCTTCTTCTTCAACATGAGAAAAAGCTTGCTACATCAATGGTGATTGATGAAAAAGTGTGGGAAATCCAAAACTAAAGTCTACCCAATTCCTATTTCTTCATCCTCTACCTCTTGCCAAGTTTTATAGGGTGTTTACTTCACAAGTTTTCAAAGCTTGGTGAAGTTGGAGCTTGTTCTTGCGATGCTTCAACGTAGATCATCTTCGGCATCGAACCGACGATCAAGCCCGCCTATTCTTCGATGAAGCCGACGCTAGAGCCCAAGATATGATTTGGACAGCGAGGGGACTTCATCACGGAGCCTAGGAGGTGGTGGACCGGATCTACAAAGGTTGTAGTCACTTTCCCTTAGCATTTAATTCGATTACTTGCTTGCTTCGCCTTGATTTCTAGTTAACGATCCGTATTAGGGTTTGTAGGCACCCGTAATTTTAGAAATTAGCGTGTTTGATCACTTGTGAGACCTCACAAGGGTGCCTAGGAACCTTACAGGTGCTACATATCAAAGGGCAATGACTAATATCTTTGATGACCTAATCCATAAAGTCGTCGAATGTTATGTTGATGATCTGGTCGTCAAAACTAAAGCCAAGGCCGACCACATCCAAGATCTTAGGATTGTTCTCACCAGACTGAGGGAATACGATCTGAAGATGAATCCTCTGAAGTGCGCTTTTGGCGTGTCATCGGGAAATTCCTGGGCTTCATAGTCCGACATCGAGGGATCGAAGTTGACCCATCAAAGATAAAGGCCGTCATGGAGATGCCCCCTCCGAAGAGTCTGACGCAGCTAAGATCTTTTCAAGGCAAGCTTGCTTATATACGGAGGTTTATCTCAAATTTATCGGGGAGATGTAGGCCCTTCTCAAAGCTCATGAAGAAAGGAGCTCCTTTTATCTGGGATGCCGAATGTCAAGCAGCGTTCGAAAGCATCAAACAATACTTGTTGCACCCTCCAGTGCTGGCCGCTCCCATTCCAAATAAACCGCTGATTCTCTACACTGCCGCGCTGGATGAGTCACTCGGTGCGCTCCTTGCCCAGAATAGCGAGGAGGGAAAAGAAAATGCCCTCTACTACCTTAGTCGAACTCTAGTCGGGGCGGAACACAACTATTCCCCAATCGAAAAGCAATGCCTGGCTCTGATATTTGCAGTGAAGAAGCTGAGGCACTATCTGCTTGCTCATCGGGTTATGCTGATCTCCAAGGTCGACCCGCTCAAATACTTGATGACCAGAGCGAGCCTAGCCGGCAGAATGGCAAGATGGGCTGTCATGTTACTTGAGTTTGACATAGTTTATACTCCTCAGAAAGCAGTGAAAGGGCAAGCTCTTGCAGACTTCCTCGCCGCTCATCCTATACCAGAAGGGTCGCCGCTAAATTATGAGTTACTCGACGAACAAGTGCTGCACCTCGAGAGAGATGAGCCATGTTGGGAGCTCTACTTCCATGGGGCCTCATCGATAAGGACCTCCAGTAAATCAAGCGTCCCGGAGATAAAAGCAGGGATAGGATTGGTGTTCATCATACCATCAATGGGAACCCTACGGCGTTCTTTCGCTCTCACCGAGCCTCGGACAAACAATGAAGCTGAGTATAAAGCTCTGATAGCTGGTTTGGAGCTCGCCATAGAAATGGAAATCCGTCGGCTACGAGTTTACGGTGACTCCCAACTCGTCGTCAACCAAGTAAGCGGTGATTATAAAATATGCAAACCCGAGTTAGCTCGGTACAGAGGCCGAGTGGTGGAACTCATGAAACGGTTCACTCACATTGAACTAATGAGAGTCCCTAGAGCGTTGAATGGAAAGGCTGACGTACTCGCTCGCTTAGCCAAGGAGCTGGCTGATCCTGACATGGACGAAATTCTGATCACAGTCAAGAGCCGACAAATTCTACCCCCAGTCTCTCTACGAGAAGAGGAAAGCGCGGAACAGAAGAGCAGTCCTGCCGAAGAAGCTTCGATCATCCAAGACGAGCCCGATTGGAGAGAACCCTTCATAGAGTACCTCCGATACGACAGGCTGCCCGAAGAAAAATCTGCGAGGATTCAGTTGAAGAAGAGAGCTCTCCGATACGTGTTTGTAAATGATACGTTATACCGCAGGTCATATGACCAACTTTGGCTCAGGTGCCTGTCATCGGCCGAAGCCCAAAAAGTCATGAAAGAAGTTCACTCAGGCGTTTGCGGTGCTCACCAATCTGGCCCCAAGATGCGACTGCAGATTAAACGGCTTAGGTATTACTGGCCCACCATGATACGGGATTGCGGAGAGCATGCAAAGAAATGTTATATCTGCCAAATTCACGGTGATTTTATTCACAAGCATCCCAATCCATTGCATCCTACGGTGGCGTCGTGGCCCTTCGAAGTCTGGGGCACCGACATTATTGGCCCAATTGATCCTCCGTCATCCAAAGGCCATCGGTTCATACTGGCCGCGACAGACTACTTCTCCAGATGGGCTAAAGCTGTCCCGCTAAAAGAAGTCAAGACAAAAGATATTCTGACATTCTTCCAGCATAATATTCTATACCGTTTCGGTACACCAAGAAGAATCATTTCTGACAACGGGCCTTCTTTCAAGAGCATCAATGTCTCAAGGTTCGCTACTCAGCACAAGATAGACTGGAGATATTCCTCCATCTATAATCCAAGAGCCAACGGGCTAGCCGAAGCCTTCAATAAGACTCTATGCAAGCTCCTGAGGAAAAATGCTTCAGCCAACAAGAGAGACTGGAATCTCAAACTTCACGAGGCGTTGTGGGCATATCGTACCACGCACCGTACTCCAACTCAGTCCACTCCATACTCATTACTCTTCGGAGTGGAGGCGGTCCTCCCCCTCGAAGTCGAAGTTCCAAGCTTAAGAATGGTCGTTCAGCACGAGTTGACGGAGGAGGAAAACGTGCTCCTTCGACTTGAAGAGCTCGATGCCCTCGAAGAAAAGAGGCTCGCGGTGCAGCAAAATCTGGAGCTATACCGAGCCCAAATGTCACGGGCCTATGACAAGATAACCCGTCTCCGCGCTTTCAAGAAAGGTGAATTGGTGTTGGTCCTCAAAAGACCGATCATCCCCAATCGACATGCCAAGGGAAAATTTGAGCCAAACTGGGAAGGACCATACGTCATCGAGAAAGTGTTCGACGGAGGATCCTACCAACTAATAAGTGCCGAGGGAGAAAGGCCCATGCCACCCATCAATGGCCGATATCTCAAGAAATACTACACGTGAATGCTCCAAGTCGCAGGCGAATTGAGCACATCAGCCCTACGGTCTGGATCATACATCCTGCAAAACCGTATACAATCCACGGGCGTAAATGACCCCTATCTCTCCTAAATCCTGCCGGTGAGACTACTTTTAAAGTCCCACCAGCGGCCAAAAAAAAGGAAAAAAAAATAATAAAAAAAATAAAAAAAATATATAATAAACGGTACGTCCACAAGCAAAACGGGCATGGATGAAAACCCGAAAGGGCTCTGTGAGTAAAAACAGCAGGACTACCGGCGAGTCTGTGAAAACCCGAAAGGGCGCAAACTAGTGAAAGGAGATGAAATACACTCGCAAAGTCCTCTCGACCTTGTGAGGAGAAAACCCTGCGTGAGATCCTTACGACTCACAAAGGAGCAACCCACTTAGGAATCCTCACGATTCCTAAGGAGAAAATACACCTGCAGGATCTTTACGACTCGCAGGGAGAAAATGCTTTTATGGGACCCTCACGGCCCATAAAAATTGAAAAGCCTTAGGTGATAGGGACCCAAACCTGTCTCCTAAGCCATCGTTCCCCAACGGGCAACGGCAAATGATGAGTCGCTCCTGGCATTTCGCTTCAATGTTAGCGGTGCTGATGCCGACCAAAAACCCAAATCCCAAGTCCTCCCAAGGCAAATGATGAGTTGCTCCTGCCGTTATTCCAGTGCAGCAATGCTGATGCCAAACAAGATACAAATTCCAAGTCCCCAAACGGCGAATGATGAGTCGCTCCTGGTACCACATTCCAGTGCAGCGATGCAGACGCCAACCAAAATCCAATTTCTCAAAATTCTCCAGGCCCTATGGTGGGTCCCCAAGTTGACCATCGTATACAATCCACGGGCTCAAATAATTCTCATCATACCCATGCCCCACCGTAATCACCAGTTACGCGGCTGGTCTCCGCTTTGGGAATGATGCTCCATTGATAAGACCCACTCATGTGTCCTCACGATATATGAGGAGAACAAACCTTTGTGGGATCCTTACGACTCATAAAGGAAAAACACACTTAGGAGTCCTCACGACTCCTAAGGAGAAAATACACCTGCGGGATCCTTACGACTCGTAGGGAGAAAATGCTTTTATGGGACCCTCACGGCCCATAAAATTGAAAAGCCTTAGGCGATAGGGATCTAAACCTGTCTCCTAAGCCATCGCTCCCCAATCCCCAAATGGCGAATGATGAGTCGCTCCTGGCACCATACTCCAGTGCAGCGATGCAGACGCCGACCAAATTCTAAATCCCATACCCCAACGGCGAATGATGAGTCGCTCCTGGTACCGTATTCCCGTGCAGCGATGCAGACGCCGACAAAGTTCCGAAATTTTTCCGGCCCTACGGTCTGGATCATACATCCTGCAAAACCGTATACAATCCACGGGCGTAAAACAATCCCAACCTCTCCCAAGTCCTACCGGTGAGACCACATTCGAAGTCCCCAAAAAAAAAAAAAAAAAACAAAACAAAAACAACAAAAAAAAAACCAATTCCCAAATGCTCCCGGGGCAAATGATGAGTTGCTCCTGGCATTGTTCCAGTGCAGCAATGCAGATGCCAAACAAAAACCAAAATCCCAAAATCCTCTCAATGACAGGTGATGACTCGCTCCTGGTACCATGTTCCAGTATAGCGATGCTGATGTCAACCCAAATCAAAATCAACAAGTCAACTTCCACTCCGACACCGCAGAAAGCGGAGCAAGTCAGAATCCAATCTCGACACTGCAAGAAGCGGAGCAAGTCAAGTCTACCCCTGACACTGCAAGAAGCAGAGCAAGTCAAATCAAGCACCGACCGTCCAAGTCGCTAAAAGGGCAGCATCGACCGTCCAAGTCGCAAAAAGGGCAGAACCGACCGTCCAAGTCGCTAAAAGGGCAGCATCGACCGTCCAAGTCGCAAAAAGGGCAGAACCGACCGTCCACGTCGCAAAAAGGGCAGCATCGACCGTCTAAGTCGCAAAAAGGGCAGCACCGACCGTCCAAGTCGCAAAAAGGGCAGAACCGACCGACCACGTCGCAAAAAGGGCAGCATCGACCGTCCAAGTCGCAAAAAGGGTAGCACCGACCGTCCAAGTCACTAAAAGGGCAGCAACGACCGTCCAAGTCGCAAAAAGGGCAGCATCGACCGTCCACGTCGCAAAAAGGGCAGCATCGACCGTCCACGTCGCTAAAATGGCAGCACCGACCGTCCAAGTCGCAAAAAGGGCAGAACCGACCGTCCACGTCGCTAAAATGGCAGCATCGACCGTCCACGTCGCAAAAAGGGAAACAACCGACCGTCCAAGTCGCAAAAAGGGCAGCAACGACCGTCCAAGTCGTAAAAAGGGCAGCACCGACCGTCCAAGTCGCAAAAAGAGCAGCAACGACCGTCCAAGTCGCAAAAAAGGCAGCATCGACCGTCCACGTCGCAAAAAGGGCAGCATCGACCGTCCACGTCGCTAAAATGGCAGCACCGACCGTCCAAGTCGCAAAAAGGGCAGAACCGACCGTCCACGTCGCTAAAATGGCAGCATCGACCGTCCACGTCGCTAAAAGGGAAACAACCGACCGTCCAAGTCGCAAAAAGGGCAGCAACGACCGTCCATGTCGCTAAAATGGCAGCACCGACCGTCCATGTCGCAAAAAGGGCAGCACCGACCGTCCACGTCGCTAAAAGGGCAGCACCGACCGTCCACGTCGCTAAAATGGCAGCACCGACCGTCCACGTCACTAAAATGGCAGAACCGACCGTCCACGTCGCTAAAATGGCAGCATCGACCGTCCACGTCGCTAAAAGGGAAACAATGACCGTCCATGTCATAAAAAAAGGCAGCGCCAGCTTCCCAAAAAGCGGGAACCAAATCAGGTCGCCTCCAAGTAAAAGAAGATCCATCAATTTCATACACACAACCCACATATGTGGTGTGCATTTATTGATGGGGGGCAATTTGTTGGGGTAAAAATTTACACCCCGGTTGACCAAGTCAAAATCCAAGTCAACCTCAAGCCAAGTGGGCCCAAGCCCAGACCCAGTGGGCCCATGCCCGGGCCGAGCCCAAACATGAAGCGGTCGGCCTCCCCCACGCCAAGATAAAAAATTTTGTAATAAACAATTTTGTTGTATTTCTTTTGTTTTATTCTATGGATAAATGTAAGAAAAATAGGCATAAAGCCAAATTTTTGTGAAGCCCATGGCTTATGTGCAAAAAGAAATAGCACATGAGACATGGGATAGGCAAAATGCCATTTTGTGAAGCCCAAGGGGCTATGTGTAAAGTGTATAGCCTATAAAGGCAAAGATAATGAAATATCTCAACAACTTTTTTTCTCTCTCTAAAAATTTTCTTCAGATCTGAGATCTTTTTCTCCTTCTTCAAGGTTCCAAAACCTTCCTTTTTCTCTTAAATTAAACCAAGAGTTTTACTCTTCTTTTTATAAAACAAATTAGTTTTTCATCACAAGACCCATAAAGGGGAACTCAGATCTTCCATTAGATCTCAAAAAGAAGAGATTTTTAGAAATCCCATATCTCTTGATCTTCAAGATCCAGCTAACAGAGGAGGAGGAAGAAGAACATCGTTCACTAAACCAAAAAAAAAAAACACACTCAGGAGTCCAACTCCTCTCTGATTTCTTTTCTGAGAAATTTTTTTAGGCTAAAAGCCTCTTTTTCTCGCCGGCGCTCAAGCGCAGAGCGCCCGCGTGCCGACACGTGGCGCGCTTGCGCTCAAGCGCAAGCGCAAGTCGCCCCCGTGCCGACACATGGCGCGCAAGCGCTCCAGCGCAAGCGCTCGAGAGCAAGTCGCCCCCGTGCCGACACGTGGCGCGCAAGTGCTCGAGCGCAAGTCGCCCCGTGCCGACACGTGGCGCGCTTGCGCTCAAGCGCAAGCGCTCGAGCGCAAATCGCCCCCGTGCCGACACGTGGCGTGCTTGCGCTCCGGTACCCAGCGCTCAAGCGCAGAGCGCCCACGTACCGACACGTGGCACTCTAGCGCCTGAGCGCACAGCACCTAGGCGCACAGTGCCCAAGGTGCTGTCCCCACGCATCCTTTGGATGTCTTTTCCCCTTTTTATATATATACATGTATATCTGTACATATGTATAAATATTTACATACACACATACTCCACGACACTGTCCCTGTTAGAAAAAAATTTCTAACGGGGCGCTGCCCCGCACCCCGCAAGGGGGCTGCTAGCCCTCTTGACCCCCAGCCCGCTATCCGGGTAGCGGGACCCCCGTAAAAAACTCTGCGTGGCTCCCGATATATTTAAACCCCCCTCCAAAACAAAACACACGTACACTGCACATTGAGTTCGCATAACCAGTTTAACCCGTCAATCGGAGGTTCCCTCGCCCCAAAGGCGAGGGGTAATTAACGGCAGCTTAATCCGCGGCTGCCGGAGATTCGGATCCCCACAATCATTAAACCCCGGCCTATCCTAGGCAGGGAGAATCTGTAGTACGCCTGACAAGCACGCGCGAATTCCCATCTCAATGGGGTGACGAAAAACACCCTACAAGGTCCCCCTCGTCGAAGAGGACAATGAACGAACCGTCCAAATTGGGTCACTCTTAACAGGAGCTCGGGGCGATGACCTGGTCCACTTCCTCAGAGGAAACTCAGACGTGTTCGCCTGGGCGCCCGCCGACATGCCCGGGATCGACCCCAAAATAATATCACATAAACTCGGGGGCGATCCGGCGGTCCGACCCGTCAGGCAGAAGAAACGAAGCTTCACGCCGATCAAGCAAAGAGCGATCGAGAACGAAGTTGACAGGCTGCTCGCAGCCAACTTCATTTGGAACGTGGCTTACTCGGAGTGGTTGGCAAATGTGGTCATGGTTAAAAAGGCAAGCGGGAAGTGGTGCATGTGCGTCGACTTCACCGACCTTAACAAGGCCTGCCCGAAAGACAGCTATCCCCTCCCTCGGATAGATCAGCTCGTCGACAGTTCGGCAGGTCATGAGCTACTCAGCTTATGGACGCCTTCTCCGGCTACAATCAGATCCGTATGAATCCGGCAGACGAAGAGCTCACCGCATTCATAACGGACCGAAGGGTATACTGCTATAAAGTGATGCCCTTCGGCCTTAAAAACACCGGGGCTATGTACCAACGCTTAGTCAATAAGATGTTCAAGCCTCATATCGGCAGGAACATGGAGATTTACGTTGACAACCTCGTCAGATCAGCACGCCAAAGATCTGGGAGAGGATTTCGACGTCCTCCGCAAATACAAAATGAAACTGAACCCCGCCAAGTGCGCGTTCGGGGTCACTAGTGGAAGGTTCCTCAGGTTCATGGTCACCCACCGAGGAATCGAAGCAAACCCGGAGAAAATCAGCGCCATCCTTAACATGGCAGCACCCAAGACCAACGTCGAAATCATGCGGCTCACGGGGCGGGTAGCCTCTCTGAGTCTTTTCATGTCAAGATCCGAGGAAAAGTGCCTCCTGTTCTTTAAAGCTCTGAGGAAGATCCCAAGGTTCGAATGGTCGGAGGAGCGTCAGATCGCTTTCGAGCAATTGAAAGTGCACCTGGCGACTTCCCCGCTACTCACCCGGCCAGTTGAAGGAGATGAGCTATCACTGTACCTGGCGGTGTCCGATCAATCTGCAGGTTCGATGCTCGTCCGAGAAGTCGAGGGAGTCCAAAAGCCGGTCTACTATGTAAGCCATATCTTCAAGAACGCGGAAACAAGATACCCGGCCATAGAGAAGATTGTATTTGCACTAATCGTGGCCTCGAGGAAACTACAACACTATTTCCAGGCGCACACCATACGCGTCCTCACCAAACGCCCCTTAGGGGCTATTCTCGCCTCCCCCGAGTCTTCTGGTCGTTTGGAGAAGTGGAAGTGGGAGTTGTCCCAATTCGACATCAAATACCGCCCGAGGCAAGCTATCAAGGCGCAAGCCCTGGCCGATTTTGTCGTCGAATGCACTATCCCTAACAAGGAGGCAGTGCCCGTGCCGGTCCTCGAATCTCAACCCTCGATCGATGGGATGCCCGACTCCGTCCCCGATTGGGTCCTTTATGTCGACGGGTTATCAACCGATGAAGGCTGTAGTGCCGGCCTCATCATTCGGGACCCGAACGAGGCAGAGATGGAGTATTCTTTGAAGCTCAGGTTCAAAGCCTCAAACAACGCAGCAGAGTACGAGGCTCTGTTCGCTGGACTGCGGATCGCCTCCGGAGTGGGGCTGAAGACGATCCGAATCCGTAGCGACCCCGCTTTGGTCGTCGGCCAAGTGATCGGCTGTTTCGAGGCACGGGAGCCCCTGATGGTGAAGTACTGAGCCGAGGTAAGAAGGTTGAGAAAGGACTTCGACGAAGTTCAAGTGGAGCAGATCCCCCGACACCTAAACGCCCAGGCCGACGCCCTAAGAAAGCTAGCTTCCTCCTACATGGCCAACAACAAGAGAAATATCCTCTTCGAGGTCTTGCCACAGCCCAGCGTAGAAGACATGGCGACATCGCTCCAAGTTTACACAGCCCGGGAAGAGGACCAAGATTGGAGGAAGCCCATCGTGGAATTCCTGAAGAAGGGTATGCTCCCCGGAGATCGTGGGGAGTCCCACCGCCTCTGAGCCAAATCCCTCCATTTTGTCTGGAGCAATGGGAACCTCTACAAAAAATCCTTCACTCAACCCCTGCTTCGATGCGTCGACCCCCACGAAGCCGACTATGTCCTCCGTGAGGTCCACGAAGGGATCGACGAACCACATCAAGGGGCCCGCGCCTTAGTCCAAAAGGCCCTGCTCCAAGGATACTGTAGGGTGTTTTTCGTCACCCCATTGAGATGGGAATACGCGCGCACTTGTCAGGCGCATTATAGATTCCCCCTGCCTAGGGTAGGCTGGGGTTTATTGATTGTGGGGATCCGAATCTCCGGCGGCCGCAGACTAAGCTGCCGTTAATTACCCCTCGCATTTGGAGCGAGAGAACCTCCGATTGACGGGTTAAACTGGTCATGCGAACTCGATGTGCAGTGTTGTGTTTTGAAGGGGTTTGGGATATATCGGGGGCCCCGCAGAGTTTTTTATGGGGACCCCGCTACCCGGATAGCGGGCTGGGGGTTAAGGGGGCTAGCAGCCCCCTTGCGGGGCAGCGCCCCGTTAGAAATTTTTTCTAACAGGGACGGTGTTGTGGAGTGTGTGTGTATCTATATATATACATGTATAGATATATATAAAAAGGGGGAAAGCGTCCAAAGGACGCATGGGGCCAGCGCCTCACGTGCCTAGCACGCGAGCGCTGTGCGCTTAAGCGCTAGCGCACCACGTGTCCGACACGTGGGCGCTGTGCGCTTCGGCGCTGTGCGCTTGAGCGCTAGCGCACCACGTGTCCGACACGTGGGCGCTGTGCGCTTAGGCGATGTACGCTTGAGCGCAAGCGCACCACGTGTCCGACACGTGGGCGCTGTGTGCTTAGGCGCAGTGCGCTCGAGCGCTAGCGCACCACGTGCCCGGCACGTGGGCGCTGGGCGCTTGAGCGCTTGGGGCGCTAGGTGCTCGGGCGCTTGGGTGCCGGCGAAGAAAAGAGGCTTTTAGCCCCAGAAATAGGATTTAAAATCCCAAAAGAGGATTTATAGTGGAGTTAAACTCCTAAGATGTTTTGGAGTTGATGAAAGGGGTTCTTCTTTAGAGCTCTGGATCTTCCCCAAAATGGTGTTTTCGGAGATGGGCCTCCTTCTTCCTCCTCTATTGCCCGGATCTTGAAGATCAAGAGATGTGAGATTTTAAAAATCTCTTCTTTTTGAGATCTGATGGGAGATCTGAGCTCTCCTTTATGGGTTTTATGGTGAAAAACTATTTAGTTTAGGAAAAGGAAGAGTAAAATTCTTGATTTAATTCAAAAGAAAGAAGAAGGTTTAGAACCTTCAGAAAGGGGAAAGTGGCACAAACCCTAGATTTTAAGGGGAATGAAAAGTCTATCTTTTATTCATCATCATGTTGCCTTATATAGGCTTACATATTTACATGTAGCCCCTTGGGCATTACAAAATGGCGTTTTGCCCATCCCATGGGTCATGTGCCATTTCTTTTTGCACATAAGCCATGAGCTTTACAAAAATTTGGTTTTATGCCCATTTTTTATATATTCATGCATAAAAAATTACATAAAAATTATTTATCACATGATCTATATTTCAGCATGGAGGAGGCTGGCCGCGGGCTCGACTTGGGCATGGGCCCGTCTGACTTGGGCTTGGGCCCACCTGACTTGGGGTTGACCTTGATTTTGACTTGGTCAACCGAGGTGCAAATTTTAACCCCAACAAAGTGCCCCCATCAATAAATATACACCACACATTTGAGTTGTGTGCATGAAATTGATGGATCTTGAAGCTGGACTTCGAGGTGGAACATCATTCCGGGGGCGGAGCATCCTTCGGGGAGCATGATTCCCAGGGATCGGAGCATCATTCTGATTTGCGGAGCATAATTCCAAGGTTGGAGTATCCCTCGGGGAGCATGATTCCCGGGGATCGGAGCATCATTCCGAAAAGCGGAGCATGATTCCGAGGATCGGAGCATCATTCCGAAGCGCGGAGTATGATTCCAGGGATCGGAGCATCATTCCGAAGCGCGGAGCATGATTCCAAAGATCGGAGCATCATTCCGAAGATCGGAGCATCGTTCCGAAGAGCGGAGCATGATTCCAAGGATCGGAGGAGATCAGAGCATCATTCCGAAGAGCGGAGCATGATTCCAGGGATCGGAGCATAATTCCGAAGCACGGAGCATAATTCCGAAGATCGGAGCATCATTCCGAAGAGTCGGAGCATAATTCCGGGATCAGAGCATCATCCCGATGAGCGGCAGATATTCTGACCGAAGCATAATTTCGATGCAGAGGTTGATTCCCAGGCGAAACATAATTCCGACAGGGAAGGCAAATACTCCGAGGCGAAGCATGCTTTCGACACGGGGTACATTCTGAGACGGAGCATGATTCCGGCGCAGAGCTTGTTGGCCGACATGATTCTGAGACGAAGCATAATTTCGATAAGGAAGGCAGATACACCGAGGCGAAGCATGATTTCGACACGGGGTGCACATTCTGAGACGAAGCATGATTCCGACGCAGAGCTTGCTGGTTGACATGATTCCGAGGCGGAGCATAATTCCGACGAGGAGGTCGTTGGTTGATTCCGAGCCGAAGCATAATTCCGACAGGAAAGGCAGATACACCGAGGCGGAGCTTGATTTCGACGTGGGGTACACTCTGAGACGGAGCATGACTCTGACGCAGAGCTGGTTGGTTGATTTGATTCCGAGGCGAAGCATAATTCCGACAGGGAAGGCAGATACACCGGGGCGAAGCTTGATTTCGACGCAGGGTACACTCTGAGACGAAATATGATTCCGACGCAGAGCTGGTTGGTTGATTTGATTCCGAGGCGGAGCATAATTCCGGTAGGGAAGGTAGATATCCCAAGGCGAAGCATGATTTCGACACGGGGTAAATTCTGGGACGGAGCATGATTCCGCCGCAGAGGTTGTTGGTTTGATTTGATTTGGGTTGACATCAGCATCGCTACACTGGAATATAGTACCAGGAGCGAATCATCATTTGCGCTTGTTTATCAGGAAGCGATGGCTTAGGAGACAGGTTTTAGGTCCCTATCACCTAAGACTTTTCAATTTTGTGAGCCGTAAGGGTCTCACAAAGCATTTTCTCCCTACGGGTCGTAAGGATCCCGTAGGTGTATTTTCTCCTTAGGAGTCGTGGGGACTCCTAAGTGTGTTGCTCCTTTGTGAGTCGTAAGGATCTCACGCAGGAATTTTCTCCTCACAAAGTCGAGAGGACTTTGTGAGTGCATTTCATCTCTTTATTACGAGTTTGCGCCCTTTCGGGTTTTCACAAACTCACCGGCAGTCCTGCTGTTTTTACTCATGGAGCCCTTTCGGGTTTTCATCCGTGCCCATTTTGCTTGTGGACATACCCTTTTTTTATTGAATCTTCACCGCCGGTGGGACTTTGAATGTGGTCTCACCGGTAGGACTTGGGAGGGATTGGGATTGTTTTATGCCCGTGGATTATATACGGTTTTGCAGGATGTATAATCCAGACCGTAGGGCCGAAAAAATTTCGGGACTTTGTCGGCGTCTGCATCACTGCACTGGAATATGGTACCAGTAGCGACTTATCATTCGCCGTTGGGGTATGGGATTTGGAATTTGGTTGGCGTCTGCATCGCTGCACTGGAATATGGTACCAGGAGCGACTCATCATTCGCCATTTAGGGATTGGAATTTAGAATTTGGTTGGCGTCTGCATCGCTACACTGGAATATGGTACCAGGAGCGACTCATCATTCGCCACTTGGGGATTGGGGAGCGATGGCTTAGGAGACAGGTTTAGATCCCTATCGCCTAAGGCTTTTCAATTTTATGGGCCGTGAGGGTCCCATAAAAGTATTTTCTCCCTACAAGTCGTAAGGATCCCGCAGGTGTATTTTCTCCTTAGGAGTCGTGAGGACTCCTAAGTGTGTTTTTCCTTTACGAGTCGTAAGGATCCCACAAAGGTTTGTTCTCCTCATGTATCGTGAGGACACATGAGTGGGTCTTCTCAATGGAGCATAATTCCAAAGGCGGAGACCAGCCGCGTAACTGGTGATTACGGTGGGGCATGGGTATTATGAGAATTATTTAAGCCCATGGATTGTATACGATGGTCAACTTGGGGACCAACCGTAGGGCCGGGAGAATTTTGAGAAATTGGATTTTGGTTGGCGTCTGCATCGCTACACTAGAATATGGTATCAGGAGCGATTCATCATTAGCCATTTTTTTTGTTTTACCGCGATTGCTCTATCATTTCAGCTTTTCTTATCGCGAAGATCGCGATTGCCCCATTATTTCGGCTTTTATTCACGGTTGCCCCATCGTTTCGGTTTTTATTCGCGGTTGCCCCATCATTTCGGCTTTATTTTCATCTTTATTTTACTTGCTGATTTTTATTGCGAGTTGCCCCATCATTTCGGCTTTTCTTTATTTTTCTTTTATTTACACATTTTTTGTTTATTTACATATATATATGTATATATATATATTTACATTCCCAGTTTAACGACTTAGAGGTTGACTGTTCCCAGTTTAATGACGTGGTGGTCGATTGTTTTCAGAGAAAGGCAGATGTCTGAGAGAATCAGTTTCACGAAGAACTTCGGTCTCCGTTTGTATGAAATTGGCTGTCGCGGCTGGACTGTTTGTTAACACGCTTTTAGACAGTTCTATCTCTCCTGCCTTGTATTGCTTTTCGACCCAATCTTTGAAGACGAAACAGTCCTCAATGGCATGACCTATCACTCTGTGATAAGGGCAGTATTTGGGGTCGTCGGTCATATTCGCTTCCTGCGGTCTTTTTGACTCTGGCAGTTGTAGACCGTTCTTCAGGGCGTCTTTGAATATTGTACGGATTTTGTCCCTTCTGAAGAAATAGACCTTATCTAGCTTCTCTTTCAGTGGAGATTCTCCTCCCTTTCCGAACACTGGCTTCCGAGGCTGGTTGGCATTAGGCCCGCTCATCCCTTGCTTATTTCGGTTAGCCGAAGTGTTAAAAGATTCAGAATCGTCGGAATTCCCGCCTTTGCGATTATCATCCTTTCGGTTTCTCCAGGATCTATTGTTATTTTGGGAATCCGAGGAGAACTCCTTCTTTGAGCGCTCCAGCATCTGAACTTTCCTGGTCAGCTCTTGGAATGTTTTGAGACCCGTGGTGCATTGAAACGGGGCCATCCAATTGTTGAGATTTCCGACGAGGAGACTGACAGATTGGTCCTGCTCTATCGGCGGTTCGCATTTGACGGAGAGATTGCGCCATCGGATTATAAAATCCGTGCTGCTTTCGTTGTTCTTTGGCTTGGTCCTTACGAGGTCGGCGATGGTGATCTTATCGCTGACACTCATGAAGCTCTGCCGAAACAGAGACTCCATTTGGACGAAAGTTGTGATGGAGCCATCCGGTATGCTCGCGTACCAGTCGAAAGCAACATCGGTCAAGCTATTAACGAACCGACAGAGGAGAAGCGCATCATTGCCCCCAGTATTCCCGCATGAGGCTTTAAAATGGGCGACGTGCTGATTCGCATTTCCCGTCCCATCAAATCTTCCGAATTTGGGGATGACATAGCCGCTAGGAAATTCTACCAGATCATACTGAGTAGGATATGGTCTCCCATTACTGCTGATATCTTTTTGCGCTTCGGCTTCGGCTACCAAGGTTTTGACTTTGTTGGCAACCAAATCCATGATTTGATCTTGAGTTAGCAGGCTACTATCATCGGTAGCCAAGACATTTTCCGAGATAGGATGTGACTGATTTTCATGCGGTCCGCCCACTTTTGGATTTGAGGGAACGGGCGTCGGCTGTTTCGGGACACCGTTTCCCGGTTCATGAGAGTCCTGCGCCTGATTGGGCAGCTGAGAGGCAAGTTGGGCCGTGAGCTGTAAGACGACGTTTATCAAGTCATCAATTTTTGAGTAGAGCTTGGCCATCTCCTTGTCTTTGATTCTGAGCTGTTTTCGGAGCTCTTGGAGAAGTTGCTGCTCTGCGTTCTTGGGACGGAAGATTAGCTCATCTTCGCTTTCCGAGCCCGACTCCTCATGGACCGAAGGGTCTCTCTGCCTATCATCCTCATCGAGAGGGTTTTCATCACCCAGCAGAGACAGCTGTTCTTAGGAAGCGGCAACCACATTCAGGCCAGATTGGATTTGAGATATGGTGGCCTCGTTCTTGCTCTTGCTGCGCGTGCCTACCATGTAGACAGTGTGGACCACATATCCAGCCATTTCCTCATCTTTGGCAGGGTAACCCTGTTCTTCGAACCTCATGAGGTTCAGCCTATCAGGAGCCCTAGCCCTTTTGTTGGCTCTATATCTGAGCCTTTTCTGCCTTAGCTTCTCAATTTTAAAGGCTTGGCGGGCATCCATTCCCAGGGAAGCCACCGTGAGTCGATTAGCGGGGAGTTTAGAGAAGACACCCGATCGAGCAGTTGTCAGGGGCACCGCCGGAGCTTGCTCGAGATGCCCTGTTGCTTTGTTGGTGTTGATGGCCTTGCCCCCAGCTGGGGCCAAGGAGAGCCGTTCAAACACCGACTTGCGTTTGAGTTGAGGCGCCTTCGAGACCACCACATTTGGACCTTTTCCTTTCGAGACCGGTTTGTCTGTTACCGGGGCTTGAGGAACTGGGATGGCGTTAGCTGACACGAACAGAATAGAGCCAAATGGTAGCGGCGGCTCCTTCCACTGTCGCCTGAGACTGGCCGGAAGGACCGTCCTGGCGTCCATCTTCATCATGTAGGAGATGGGAGCCGTGCTGAGAGCTGAGCTTGTACTTGGAGACATTTTTGCTGCGACCGGAGATTGCAATTTGAAATTTGTTAACCTGCACAAAGAAGCATGATTTCAGTACAGGCAGTCGATATGTATATTGATTGAGTTCGCATGAACATTTAACCAGAAATATGGGAGGAGAGAATGGTCCCACCGGGCGTGCCAGAATCTGTAGGGTGTTTTTCGTCACCCCATTGAGATGGGAATACGTGCGCGCTTGTCAGGCGCATTACAGATTCCCCCTGCCTAGGGTAGGCTAAGGTTTATTGATTGTGGGGATCCGAATCTCCGGCGGCCGCGGACTAAGTTGCCGTTAATTACCCCTCGTATTTGGAGCGAGAGAACCTCCGATTGACGGGTTAAACTGGTCATGCGAACTCGATGTGCAGTGTTGTGTTTTGAAGGGGTTTGGGATATATCAGGGGCCCGCAGAGTTTTTTACGGGGGTCCCGCTACCCGGATAGCGGGCTGGGGGTTAAGGGGGCTAGCAGCCTCCTTGCGAGGTGCGGGGCAGCGCCCCGTTAGAATTTTTTTCTAACAGGGACGGTGTTGTGGAATGTGTGTGTATCTATATATATATACATGTATAAATATATATAAAAAAGGGAAAAGCGCCCAAAGGACGCGTGGGGCCAGCGCCTCACGTGCCTAGTATGCGAGCGCTGTGCGCTTAGGCGCTCGCACACCACATGTCCGACACGTGGGCGTTGGGCGCTTGAGCGCTGTGCGCGTAAGCGCTAGCGCACCACGTGTCCGACACGTGGGCGCTTTGCGCTTAGGCACAGTGCGCTTAGGCGCAGTGCGCTTAAGCGCTAGCGCACCACGTGTCCGACACGTGGGCGCAGTGCGCTTAAGCGCTAGCGCACCACGTGTCCGACACGTGGGCGCTGTGCGCTTAGGCGCAGTGCGCTTAAGCGCTAGCGCACCACGTGTCCGACACGTGGGCGCTGTGCGCTTAGGCGCAGTACGCTTAAGCGCTAGCGCACCACGTGTCCGACATGTGGGCACTGGGCGCTCGAGCACTAGCACACCACGTGCCCGGCACGTGGGCACCGAGCGCTTGAGCGCAAGACGCTAGGCGCTTGGGCGCCGGCGAAGAAAAGGGGCTTTTAGCCCCAGAAATAGAATTTAAAATCCCAAAAGAGGATTTAGAGTGGAGATAAACTCCTAAGATGTTTTGGAGTTGATGAAAGGGGTTCTTCTTTAGAGCCCTGGGTCTTCCCCAAAATGGGGTTTTCGGAGATGGGCCTCTTTCTTCCTCCTCTGTTGGCCGGATCTTGAAGATTAAGAGATGTGAGATTTTAAAAATCTTTTCTTTTTGAGATTTGATGGGAGATCTGAGCTCCCCTTTGTGGGTTTTATGGTGAAAAACTATTTAGTTTTGGAAAAGGAAGAGTAAAACTCTTGATTTAATTCAAAAGAAAGAAGAAGGTTTAGAACCTTTAGAAAGGGGAAAGAGGCACAAACCCTAGATTTTGAGAGGAATGAAAAGTTTATCTTTTATTCATCATCATATTGTCTTATATAGGCTTACATATTTACATATAGCCCCTTGGCCTTTACAAAATGGCATTTTTCCCATCCCATGGCTCATGTGCCATTTCTTTTTGCACATAAGCCGTGGGCTTTACAAAAATTTGGTTTTATGCCCATTTTTCATACATTCATGCATAAAATATTACATAAAAATTATTTATCACATGATCTATATTTCGTTATGGAGGAGGCTGGCCGCGGGCTCGACTTGGGCATGGGCCCGCCTGACCTGGGCTTGGGCTCACCTGGTTTGGGGTTGATCTCGACTTTGACTTGGTCAACCGGGGTGCAAATTTTAACCCCAACAGGTACTACTGGCCGACCATTCATCAGGACGCTCAGAAGCTCATCAGAAGGTGCAAGAGTTGCTAACTCCATGGCGGCATACCCCGCCTTCCGGCTACCGAGCTGACTACCCTGACCTCCCCATGGCCGTTTGCCCACTGGGGAATGGACATGATAGGCCAGCTCCCTACAGGTACGGGCAGGTACAAATACATTCTCGTCGCGGTGGACTAGTTTACGAAGTGGATCGAGGCCGTTCCCATCAGAAAACCGGACACTACCATGACCATCAAGTTCCTGCAGAACAATGTAATATTCCAGTTCGAGATCCCGAGGTGTATCATCATCGACCACGGGACAGATTTCGAAAACGAAAGAGTTAAAGGATTCTGCAGCAAATACCATATATTGATGAAGTTCGCAGCAGTCGCGCACCCCCAGTGCAACGGACAAGCCGAGGTCGCTAACACGGACGTCATTCGAGGACTTCGAGCTCTCCTGGAAGGACGACAGAGCAGCTGGGTCGACGAATTATCCCGGGTCTTAGGGGCCTTGCGCACATCGAAGAAGACCCCCACCGGAGTAACCCCCTTCAGCCTCTGCTACGGTACCGAGGTGATGGTCCCAGCAGAGATCGGGCTGCCCAGTTACAGGGTCGAGCACTTCGACGATGAAGCAAACACCTCGGCCCTCCGTACTAATTTGGACGTCTTGTTGGAGAAGCGGGACCGGGCAAAAATCAGAGCTGCCGCTTACCAACGACAGACTGCCCGCTACTACAACGCTCAGGTCAAACATCGCGCCTTCAAGACCGGAGATTTGGTCCTAAGGCGGAACGAGTTTGTTGATCAGGGCAAATTGCATAAGTTTTCTCCGAAGTGGGACGACCCGTTCTTCGTCTCCGGAATTTTGTCCGGTGGGGCCTATCGCTTACAAGACGCTGCGGGTCATAAATTTCCGCGGCCTTACAACGTCGAGAAGCTCAAGTTATACCTTTGAAAGGAATATCTATGAATGTATATTTTTTCTTTCACAAAAGCGATGTAAATTTTTCTAAGTTTTTTTTAAAAACAAGAAGGAAACAATAAAACATCGTAAAAAGGAGAACTTTATTTATTTATAAGGTATTGTGGGCTCCTTAGCCTTACATAAAAGTTGAAATTACAACAGCGGGGGAAGGGGTGCAGGAAGCATTGCTCGTGGTACTCCGAAGAAATTGCCGCCAACGAGCCCATGCCGCCTCGGATCTCTGCCTCTGATGCCTCGGTTGGTAACACTCGAAGACGAGTGCCACCGAGTGATCGCGCCGACTTTTCGAGATCAGGCCGAGACGGCATAGCGATCTCAGCTTGCCAACCGCCTCGTCCTTCAGTTGCTCGGACAAGGGGTTGTGCAGCCCCGGCGACGCCCTCCAAATCGAGTACATCAGCAGCTGGAGCAAGGGTGATCGCTGGGGAAGCAGGCGACCGAAATGGTCCTCCACACGCCGAACCACCGCCTGAAACGTCTCCTCGGAGCTCAGATGTTCGTACAAGTATACATCTTCGAAGGAAATGATCTCGGGGATAGAGAAAGGGAATCCGTCCATTCTTATGTTTCGAGGTGCAAAGTTAGGAATGAGCAATACACCCTCTCTATTTTATAGCCTCCAAAGAATCCCCAGGGTCCAAATTTGTGCGCGCATGGGCGCGAATCTAGGGATTCGCTCAATTATTCCAATACCATACCGCCACGTGGCAGATATCCCGTATTTCTCGGCAAATCGAAGTCGGAACGACGCGGATCTTGGAACGCCTCTCCTCGCCTATGCGTTCCTGCCACGTGCCGCCCGCGACGGTCACTCTCCCCGATATTCACACATCTCGGAAGGTCGAGTAGAGCCTCGCAACACCGAGCAGCCACCCTACTCGGTCCATCCATGGCTGGTAGTTCATTACCCACCGACGCCAAGGATCAAAGCCCTCGTCAAGAGGCAACCGAGCAGCTACCCTGCTCAGTCCATCCATGGCTAGTAGTTCACTACCCACCGACGCCAAGAATCAAAGCCCTCGCCAAGAGGCAACCGAGCAGCTGCCCTGCTCGGTCTATCCTTAGCGGGTAACTTCTTACCCATCTACGCTAAGGATCGAAGCCCTCGCCAAGAGGCAACCGAGCAGCTAACCTGCTCGGTCCATCCATGGCTGATAGTCCATTACCCACCGACGCCAAGGATCAAAGCCCTCACCAAGAGGCAACCGAGCAGCTGCCCTGCTCGGTCCATCCTTAGCGGGTAAATTCTTACCTATCTACGCTAAGGATCAAAGCCCTCGCCAATAGGCAACCGAGCAACTACCCTGCTCGGTCTATCCTTAGCGGGTAACTTCTTACCCATCTACGCTAAGGATCAAAGCCCTCGCCAAGAGGCAACCGAGCAGCTACCCTGTTCGGTCCATCCATGCCTGGTAGTTCACTACCCACCAACGCCAAGGATCAAAGCCCTCACCAAGAGGCAACCGAGCAGCTGCCCTGTTTGGTCCATCCTTAGCGGGTAACTTCTTATCCATCTACGCTAAGGGTCAAAGCCCTCGCCAAGAGGCACCCGAGCAGCTGCCCTGCTTAGTCCATCCACGGTTGGTAGTTACTACCCACCGACGCCAAGGATCGAAGCCCTCATCTAGAGGCCATGGAGCAGCTTCCCTGCTCGGTCCATCCTTAGTGGGTAACTCCCTACCCATCTGTGCTAAGGGTCAGAAGTCCTCAACCTCGGCGACGCCGACCGATCTTAAGAGCGGCGGTCGCCGGTTCAACTCGACGTATCTTCAACGAGCGATCGCCACCTCGACTTCGGGGCCATAAGGATGCCGACCTTACACCGGCCATTGTACACATTGATGAATAATTGGGTTTAACTCGATACGCGATTGCCAAGTAAAAGATCGGTCCCTGACCTAGCGCTCATCAGGTGAGCAAAATGAAGACATTGCAGCGAAATGGAAACATTGCCACAAAAATTCTGCAAGAGAGCTTTATTTACAACTCGGGAGTCTTTACAAATGTATTGTGGGCTCCTCAGCCTTACAAAATTGCCCGAAGGCTTAAAAAATTCCAAGACGAAAACAAAATATATATATAAAAGAGGGCATGGAGCCTTAGGGCCTGGAAGGACCTCGGCGTGCTTCGCGGTCACCTCGGGAGCCGGGGTGACTGCTTGAGGGTCGGCGCCCACTGCAGAAGCTTCGGCACTGGGAGCTGGGGTGACCGCTTTCTCCCCGACACCCCCACCAGGGGCCTTCCCCCGGCGACGCTTCCGGTGGCATCCCCCTGCACCTCACCCTCGAGGAGGTGCTCGAGCCGGAGCTTAGAGCCGGGAAACTCCGGCATCAGCGCCTTAACGACGTCGAGGGCATCATGTCAGACGAGGGCCGAGGCTTCGGCGAGGTCGGCGTAGAATTGATCCGACGTCCTATAGCTCTCCACCGCCTTCGCAGCCCGGAGGTCGGCACGCCTCATTGCTTTCTTCATCACCTCGTTTTCCCTCTTGAGGGTGTCCCGCGTCTCTTTAGGAAGGCGGCGAGCACCTTGGCATCCTCCAAATTGGCCTCAACGGTCTTGTTAGACTCCATCAAAACTCCGATGGTCTCTCAGCAGCCGGCGTTCACCCAACCCTTGGCTGCCATCCGGTCTTCGAGGGCGGCGATCCTCTCCTTCGCTTCATGCAGCTCCCGGCTCAAGCCCTCCTCCCGCGAGGAAAACTCGCCAGCGATCTGCATCGCCGAGGCAATTTCCAAGTGCTCTATGTTGACAACGAGGGCGCAGTGCTGGAGGACCTGAGGAAAACAAAAGGAAGGGTTAAAAAGGCACCCGATCCTGCGGAAAAAAGTACTTAATAAAAACCCGAGTGTGAGGTGGACACCGACCTGCACGGCATCCTGGGCTATGGCCACTATTTGGGCCTTGAGGGTCCCCCGGGGGATTTTTCCCCCAGCCGACCTTTCCATTTCCGAGAGCAGGCTATCAGCGACAGCAAGCCCCGAGGGCACCTCGAAGCGAAGATCCCCTTCATCTGCGAAGATCGGGAAAGACGGGGAACGGGGCACCGTCCTATGGTGCCTCTTGAGGAGAGGCGCGGGAGGATCGGTCTCGCCTCCCATCTCCAAAACCCGGGGTTCCTGCTCCCGAGCGTGTTTGCGGCTCTGCGCGCGGCCGGCCTCCGAGCCCCGGGGCGTGCTGGAGCACCTGGCCGGAGCGGCAGCCGATGGAGCCGGGCTCGCAGCGCGGCGTGATGGGCTGGCGCCTCCGGCCTTCCTCCCTTTCTTCTCGGCCAGGGCAGCCCGGAATTTAGATCGGTCCATCGGCTCTGCAAAAAAAGCGAAAATACAAAGAAGGGGTTAGCAATGCCAGAAAGAATAGAAGAATACACAAGTCTAAACAGGTCACCTAAGCTCCCAACTTACTCGCAAACTGAGCGGGGCTGAGCCCGGCCCAACTAAGGGCCTGCTCGGACAGCAACACATCAGCCCGATGGACGGGCCCCCACTCCGACACCGCCACCGCATCAGGATCGGACGATCGCCTCACTCGCGGGCAGTTGGTCCTGTGCCACTAGACAGGCACATGCCAATCCTCACCCTCGGGTGGCCCGACGAACAAGAACTTCTCCTTCCATTCATGAATGGAAGAAGGTACTGCTATGACCTTCGACCCGGCCGCCCCTCCTCTGTATTTTCTAAAAGAAACGTATACCCGGCTAAGCTCGTCCCTACGAATGCCGGGATGATTTTTGTAGCAGAGGGAGAAAAGGAGAATGTTTAGGCTGAAAGGGATCTCCTGCAGTCTCAACCGGACCAGGAACCCGAGAAGAGTCCTCCACGAGTTCGGCACTAATTGGCCCGGGGCTAATTGAAAGCAATGCAGCACCGCACTCACCTCGGGGGAGAAGGGCAGACGCATTCCGGCCCAAAAGGCTTCCAAGTACAAGGCAGTCTCCTTGCCCCGTACCTGGTCTGCCCTCTCTCCCTCCCCGGCCAAGCGAAGCGAGTAGCCGGGGGGAATGTGGAAGCGAGCCCAGATTGTGGTGAGCTTGTCCACATGCTTCAGGAGGGAAGGTGCGTCACGGACACTCTTGATACGCGCTTTGGGGACTATCTCCGTCGCACGGCCCCGGGGAGCATGACTAACCCTAACTTCTCGGGGGGATTCCGACTCGGACGAGGAAGAGGAAGAAGCAGAAGAGGAAGCTACAGAAGACTCCCTAGACTCTACCCGAACTATTTCTATGGGCTCCCCAGAGGAACACATCTAACCTGAGCAAAGGAAGGAGTCCTCCGAGGAAAGAATGTAAGAAATCCGACCTAAGAGGAAAAGCGCCGAGCTAACACACGAAGGGCTGAGGAAATTAGAGCGATATGTGGACCCTGGGGGGATCTCGCCTCTATTTATAGCAGTCGGCGAACACATCCTACGGTGCCGATCGTCTCCCGCCAAAACAACACTTCGCATTCAACGACCGTCAACGTTCCACCTGTCGCACACGCATTGGGCACGTCCCGTCAAGCGCGAAGAACACCGACGGCCCGTCACGTCAGCCAACCAGTGCCGGACACATGGCCTGGCGTTTCGGCGAACGTACGCCCGAATCAGCGCTTCCTCTTTAATGCAATATCTCTCCCCTGATCCGCTGACGTCATCGAAAAGATACAATTAATTGCCCGGGGATCCACGCCGACGATGTCTTCAAATAAGAGCTTAGCCTGGGTGACCGCTCAGACCGCTCTTGACCCGACCTATAAATAGGTCGAGACGAGAGTGGGGGGCTAATGATGATGCTCGGTACTGAGAACTCCTCAGATCACGACACGTGGCAGATGACGTGTCATGAAGCTTACAGGATGGGAGCAAGAATGGTACATTGGAAGCAGACCCCGGGCCTTCCTCCTGAGGATGTTCCTGACCTTCGGTGGCCTTCCAGACCAGTTCTATGCTCGTCTTATAAACAACCATTGGCTCGCCTCCGAGCCCTCCCGCACGCTGAGCTTCCTCAGCCCACCTAGCTTGCCTTCGAGCTATCACAAAACTAAGCTTGCTCGGCCTCCCGCTCGCCTTCGGGACTCTGCCAAGCTTAGCTTCCTCGGTATCACCGACCGACCAACAGCATGATCACAGGCATCTCCGTCACGGCTCCGCAAATCTCGCCAGACGCGAGATATCCGCCGTCCACGATCCCGCCCACGCCATCGCGTTCCCCCCATTAACGAGCGTATCCCGTCATTAATGGGGGATCCCTCTTTTCACGCAGGCGTAACGCCAGGGGCGTAACGGCCGATGTGAATCTCGCTCCCGTCAGCCCGTGGCTGCCACTATATAAACCCCTCACTCAGACGACTCAGGTAAGGCATCTTTACCCCAATAGGCCGTTACTCTGCCCAAATACCTTGACTAACTTGATCGTCGGAGGGTCCACGGTGGTACAACCACCACGGGACTTCTTTGCAGGTAGCTCGGGTTCATTCCAAATCAAGCCCACTGAGATCCACACGCTTCAAGAGGCAACCCTCAAACCCAATCTCAGCCATCCATCAACGCTCGCTGCAGATCGACGGAAGACGACATCTGAAGGAAATCAAGGCCTCTATCAGTCCATTTTCTTGAGATCGAGGATAATGACTCTATTTCTCTAGCGACTCTACAACTCTACAAGTTTATATTCCTGCCATTTGTTATTAGGGGCATCCCGAAAACGATAGGGTTTAGATATGGTTCTCAAATTAAGTTCCAAATTAGTACATATTGCCAAATGGAGTGCCAATGCCATATGCAAAACGGAAGAGATTCATAGAACAGCAAAAGCAAATAAAGCCTTTGCGCATTTGTGTCAATCCATTAGATATATATTGTGATATAGATCCATGAATACATACCTCTAGGAAAATAATAAATAGAAAAACAAAGAATCAAAATTGATCAATATATTTTGCATTGGTTATTAAGGGCATCCGAAAACGTTCAGGTCTAAATATGGTTATCAAATTAAATTCCAAATTAGCATATAATACCAAATGCAAAGCAGAAAAGACTCTTAGAACCTCAGGGGTAAATAAAGCATTTTGCACATTTACTTAAATCAGTCAATATGAGATCAGATATAAATTCATAGATACATAGCTCTTGATTGGAAAATAATCAATAGAAAAATAAAGAATCAAACTCGATTGTTATTTTCTTTTGAAACAAAAAAGAAAAAAAGATGAAACATAAATCATGGACCAATTGATAATAACAAGAAAGAGAAATCAATACTGCTGGGCTATTTGAAAAATGGTAAAATTTGGAGGGTTGGAGGTGATATATGAAAATAGGTGGTTTGTGTGGGCGCATGAGACCAACCTAATTATAGTGTATTTTTCTCACCATCCGATCTGCTACCGACATCCGCCCCCGCTACCAACAAACTTTTCGGAAAAGGCCGCTACAAACTCTACGCTCTCCTCGCCGTTCTCCTCCTCGCCTCTTGTTCCATGCTCACCGCCACCGTCTCCTTGAACTCCTCCGCCGCCGACGCCGACGCGGATGCCACGATCCGCTCCGATCTCGACGTCTTGGTTCGTAACGGTCGAGATCGATCGCTTTGATTCCTCTCCAAGTTGTCATTTTATTCGATTCATGTTCCTTTTCGTTTGATTTAGGAAGTGGAGGAGAGAGAGAAAGTCGTGAGAAATTTGTGGGACGTTTATTCTCACAATCGCCAGATTCGATTGCCGAGGTTTTGGCGAGAGGCGTTCGAGGCTGCGTACGAGGAGCTCGCTCACGATGAGCTTCGGATCAGGGAGGATGCGATCTCTGAGATCGCGGAGATGTCGATGCATAATTCAAAGGTATTGAATGTGTAATTATTTATTAAATTTGATCATTTAGATTCGAACATGCGATAATTCTGAATTCTTGATACAATATATTCTTTTAGTTTTAGATTTGTTTTGTTAAAGTCCAGTTTTGAGTCTATATGTAGGATGATTGCCTTTGTAATAGTATGAATTCAATCCCTCGAATGTTTAGACTTCATTTTGTTGTCAAAGCACCTTGCAATAGGCTTTCATTTCTAATATTAAACTAAACTTCCATGTAATGCGTTGTTTGGTTGATTTACTTTTTTTTTAAAGTTTCTTGATTTTTTATTTATTAAATGTGGTGCAAGAGCCAAACAAGGGGAGTAGGTCTGCCCCACTTAAACCTCAAGTGGGGCCAACTGTTATAAGCTCTTGTGCCCGCAGCCTCTTAAACCTCATAAGTTGATGTTACTTCGCAGCTCTTGGTTTTTATATGTATGTACGTATCTGTAACATGTAATATATATATGTGTGTGCATGTAAATGTATCTCTCTCTCTCTCTCTGTGTGTGTAGAGAGAGAGAGAGAGAGAGAGAGAGAGAGCTAAAGAAGAGGAGTAGAAGACCAAAGGATGCGGATCTTCAGGTAAACATTCTAACAGAGTAGTTAGAATCCTCTTAGTTTACTAGTTTTAGTGTTTGGATAGATTCTAGGTCGTAGTTGTTAGCGCCAAGTTTTTAAAAGTTAAAGTTTTTCGTTCCGCAACGGCCATGGTTAGCGGCTAGGGCGCTAGGAACTATAACATAGTATCAGAGCCACCCAAACACATAAACTAGTTAGGTACAAAGTTCGAATTCCGTTGTTTTCGTCGCGCAAAAATCGACGACAAAAACAGTCCCTAAATTCCACATGACCTGACCATTGGAAAGTTTGCAGTCACCATGTTGCAACAAATACGATCACAAAAACAAAACAAACGATATAGAGAAGAAACAAAACCACTGACAAATAAAAAATACGAGAACTTACTAATAAGACAAAGGCGAAGCTTTATTTATAACAAAAAGTGGAGGAGTACAAACAGTGGACGAATACAAATCCCTCTCACAAATAGTTCTCTCTCAAAAAACCATCTCAAAGGTATCAATTTCTAGGGTTACAAAATACTACAATATATAGTATACTAGAGATAAGTTTAAATAACTAGAGACAAGTCTAAATAACTAATTTACCAACTAATAAATATCCACCTTGCTTGTAGATAAGCCTGAATATGTTATCGCTTGCCTAGTAGATAAATCTGAATCTGTTATCCCTTAGTTTGTTGACAACTCTGAATTTATAGGAAATCAATAGGGATCGGAATGGAAGGCATACACAACAAATCTCTATCTTACCTCACATTCCTACAAACTCCTCCATCAAAATTAATAATAGCTTTACATTCACCACAAAACCCCTCAAGGGCTTAAATGAATGCGATGCTGTCCAATAAAGTTCAAGCAATACTCAAACTTAACAACCGAAAGAGACTTTTTCAATATGTCGGCTGGATTATCCGCTGTGCCAACCTTCTTCACAATAATCTCTTCTTTCTCAACGACTTTCTGTACAAACCATTACCTCATATCAATGTGCTTCGTCCTATTATGATGCATATGATATTTCGTTAAGTGAATCGCGCTTTGGCAATCACAGTAGACTATTATGGTATCCTTTTGAATACCAAGTTTCGAAAATAGTTCCTTCAACCAGATCGCTTCCTTAATGGCCGCAACAACGGCCATATACTCTGCCTCCGTCGTAGACAACGCTACTGTAGGCTGTAATGAAGCACACTAACTGGTGGCACATCCTCCCAAAGAGAATACATTACCGGTGATCGATCTTCGTCTATCACGATCACCCGCATAATCAAAATCGCTGAATCCAACCAAACCGTCATTCCTTCCAAACACCAACCCCACTCAGACGTACTTCGTAGGTATCGTAATATCCATTTCACTGCCTGCCAATGACCTTTATCAGGAGAAGCCATATAGCGACTAACAACACTAACAACATATGAAATGTCGGGTCATATACAAATCATGGTATACATGATGCTACCCACCGCATTCGCATATGGAATATTCGACATATACTTAATCTCATTCTCTGTTTGCGGTGATGAACGAGATGAAAGTTTAAAATGAGCTGCCAACGGAGTACTTATAAATTTAGCGTTTGCCATGTCGAAACCTTCAAAACTTTCTCAACGTATCGCTATTAAGACAAGTAAAACTTTCATCCTTTATGATCGCGCATGATCTCCATACCAAGTATTTTCTTGGCCGCTCCTAATTCCTTGGTCTCGAACTTGCCTTTCAATTGCTCCTTCAAATTCTGAATGTCAACCATATACTTTACTGCTATCAACATATCACCAACATAAAACAATAAGTATATGAAAGAACTATCGGTGAGTTTCGAATATGCACAACTGTCGCCCATCCTTCTCGTAAACTCAATTTCTTTCATAAAAAAGTCAAACTTCTTATACCAACGTTTAGATGATTACTTCAAACCGTAGAGAGACTTCTAGACAATAAGTCACAACAATTCAGTATAGTCAGCATTGGTAATAATCCAAGTAGCAGGTCTTGTAACACGTCATGAACATGTCAGGTAGTATTTTAACATGATAAATACTAGATGGAAAACAATAGCCAGTTTATTTAAACAGTGTAGGAATAACTAATGTATTTTATTTAAAAAGAAATGTAAAATTAATTAATTAACTAATTTACTATATATATAAACCTGTGCGTAGTAATATTTACGTCTGCTACTCAACATACAGCCATATAGTTAAAGGATCACGAATTATAATAGAATTATATTGAAACCATCATGAACTAGCATGCAACCAGATAAACTTGTTATCGGTAAAATACGGATTAATGCTATAATATTGAAAAAATGATATTACCTACTAAACAATATAATGCATACACTTTAAATAATTGTATAAAAATTGGTGTAGATAAAATAACATGATGCAAATTTAGGAACTTGCCTCGATTGATATATTCATGACGAAATACGGATTTTCCGAACGACGACGACGTTTGAAATCACGACGTATACACAATCTTGGTCACAAACGACTGTGTACTGGTTGGGGTAACCGCTGATACTCTGTGGAATTCCCAGAGGCTGGTGATTAGTGTCGAAGGCGACAGCGACGAGTCAGGGTTCGCCGGCGACGAAACGAAGTCGGGAAAACAACTTGAGAAAGAAGAAAGAGAGAAAAGAGATGAAGGGGGTCTGGATTTGAAGAGAGGGTGACTGGAGATGAGTTCTGGGTCGAGTTCGTCGGCGAGGAACTGGGGTGACGACGGTGACCGGCTTCGGCGAAGCAACGATAGAGAACCGAGAAGAAAAGAAGAAGGAGAAGAAGATATCGGGATGAGGTAGGTAGTGAAAGGATTGTTGGAGACGACGAGAGGGAAGGAGTGATGAGGGTGATGGTGGGAGTGATCGGGTTCCGACGACGGTGAGAGGGGAAGACGAAGGAAGTGGGTTCGGTTGTGGGGGGTCGGAGCTCAGGTGTAACACCCTAGTACTATTATACTATATCTTATTTGGGGTATTTCAATCTTGCGACAGATTCTTTGATTACTATTGCTTTTGGGTGCGGATAGTGCATTTGGTAACTGTGGTTAGTATCCGACCCGACCCGCATGTTTGAAACCCATCATGGTTCAAGATTACATCATATATTTGCTAGTACAGAGGATTCATTCACATCTAGATTCTATACACATATATGATATATTTTATATCCGCATATCTTTTAATAATACAAACAAGAATCAAATAATATATTTTGATATCTAGTATGACATGTTATCGTATCCCATATCATGTGGTTGCATCCATACATCATGTTCATGTCCAAATTGTTAAAACAGACTCGTTTGGATCGCTACGTATATTTACGTAGATCCGTACTTGGGGATATGCATTTTTATTGACCGGGTATCGCATTATGGTTTTAAATTTTATGTATATTCTTCATATTTAAAAACTAGATTTTTAGAAGAGACCCGTGTAATTTTCGGAGTAATTTGATATTAGCTGTATAAACCCAAAACATATATATTATAATATTCTTATACTAACAGTATATATATATATAATATTAATAATTAACTAAATTATTTCTTAGCCTCTCTCTCTGTCTCTCTCGTCACCTTTTCTCTCTCTATCTCTACATATATATATTAAACCTAATTATTATACCTAACCCTTCACCTTTCTCTCTCATCTCTTTCTTTTCTTCTTCTGTTCTTTCACCCGCCGCGAAACCCAAACCCTAGCCTACGCCCGCATCCTCGCCGCCGACCTCACCTCGTGGTCATCCTCACCACCTCACTATCATCACCTTCGTCACCACCTCCACTTCCTCTCCCTCTCTCTTCTCCATTCCCGAAGCACCCTGCAACCCTGACGACCCCCTGCAACAACCCCAGAAACCCTATCTCGCCGGAGACCTCACCGTCGCCACCCGCCATCACACCCACCTTCACCTCCTCACCACCCTCTCCTCTCCCGACAGCCCAGACCACCAACACCAACTCCACGACACCCCCTGCACCCCGAACACCAACTCAAGAAACCCATAGCCACCTTGCCGCTGACGGCAGCTCATCGTTGCCATCATCGTGCCTCAGTTCTCGCCACCCCACCACCTCAGAGCCCGACACAACAGCACCCATTCTTCTTCCTCTTCATTTCTTGTTCTCATTTCGATCGTTTCTTGATTTTCCGATCGGCCCGCTGGAGTTACGAGTGTTGCCGACGATCCAGATGACCCAGTCACCGTTGTCGTTCAGCCTAGTCATCACGTCACGTCACCGCTCAGCCAGGTCCAGTCTTGCGCGCGTAAGTTTACATCGCGACGTTATTTCGACGTCCGACGTAACATCCGTATCTCGACGTGAGATCCGATCAGGCAAGTTTTAAACCTGCAACATGTTATGTTATATTATATCGATCTCTATATGATTAAGAATAGTGCATGTGTTTTATTATTCAGAGAATTGTAACGATTTACAGTTTTACGATATCCGTTCGTATCCGTACTGATAATCGTTTATCTAGTTGCATGCCGGAATATCATGATATCGTTATACTACTATACCAGTACAATATGTTATCTAGTTTGCATCATACATGATAATGGACGTATAATGGTTATTACAAAGAGATACATATACATCCTGGCATCAGTTGTGTTTACCGTGTTTCGATATTGATTACAGTCTCACATTGGGTATCTATTTGGTTCATATGCATTACATGACATGTTCACGACACACTACCCGACTTGTTACTTGGATTTTATTGCTAATGCCAACAATCCTGACGTGTTGTCCTGACAGACGTAACTTGTTGTCTGCATAGACTAGAACTGTACCTGCTGGGTTCTGTGTTGGCATTAGATTTATATCGGAAATACCTGACTTGAACACAAACCTTAGGGGAAAAGGGAAAATCAAGAATGTAACCGAAACGTAACTCAAGAAAATATTATTATTGTTCGCCGTTTTTTCGGGCGTTATGGAATAAATACTTATTTGCCGTTTTTCCTGGCGTTACGGAATAAATATTTATTTGCCGTTTTTTCGGGCGTTACGGAATAAATATTTATTTGCCGTTTTTTCGGGCGTTACGAAATAAATACTTGTTTGCCGTGTTTCTAGACGTTACGGAATAAATACTGTTACCGTGGTCCCGGGGGGAATGAACGGGATTTATGCTGTTGGGTTACGATGAGAATTACATTAATTAATTTCAAATATTTTTAGAATAGATAACCTAGAAGCACATATTTAGGTTATAGATCATACACCCATACATACACATAGCTCACTATTTATACCTGTGTTTAATATTTATATTCATGTTTAATTATATCATTATATGATCGTCATTCCTATTATTTTGATATTGTGACGCACTAACTTCTGGGTTTTGCATAGTCCAGTTCCTCTACCTTTATCGCAGGCGGATCAAGAATATTTTACCAATCAAATTGAGCAATGAGGAATTGAACGTGTATTTGGAGATGTTTAGTTTATTTCCGCAGTTTTATTTCTTTGATGTGAGCCCATATTGGGACATGATTCAGATATTGTTTATTGGATCTTGATTCGTTTCCACTTTATGTATTTTCTTGACTCTATTTATTGTGGCAATAGACATGTACTAGATAGATTATATTCTTTTATGTTCTTGATATCCGATAGACAGCCGTAATGTAACTGTGGAGGGATGATTCCTAGTCACAGATAGCATGGTTGGCTCCGTTATGTGACATAGTTTATGTATTTTGGTAAGCGGGGCGTGACATCAGGCGAGGTCTCGGGAAGGGAAGAGGTGGTGACTACGAAGAAGAGGAGATAAAGATGAAGGGGTGGCGACGATGAGGAGAGGTGAACGGCGGCGAGGTTCTGGAGATGGGTTAGGGCTCGGACGAGAAAAAGAAGAATGAGAAGAGAGGGAGAGTACGACGGGGGGAGAGAGAGTTTATAATTAAAATGTTTGTATATATATATATATAGTATATGTATTATAGATTTATATATATTATAATTTGTAGATAATCTCAATTGTTACCAAACTTTTACCTGAAAATCTTTAAAAATATATTTTTGAAAGATATACCCATACGTAAGATCTTAAACCATAATGCAATATTCCTATAATAAATACATATGCTCCCAAGTAAGATTAAAAAAACATATATAAAGTTTTAATTAAAGATATAAGATTATTAAATATTTTGTTAACTTATATTTTAGGATTTGCATATAAAAGATAAGAGTGAAATGAGATATGAGGTGATATACTATGCAATGTCAGGTAGCAACAGAATTATTTTATTCATAACTTTTGATATATAGATATATAAAGATCTAAATATATATAATGTGGGTATTATTCTAGATTCACATAGATACACTTCACTGGTAAATCTCAGATACAATCTTACACCATATTGGGTTCTAAACATACGGGTCGGGTCGGATAACGACTACTATTATTCGAATCATTCTCAACCTAAAAGGTGAAATAAAAGAATTATAAAACAAGACTTAAAATCCCAAGTTATATTGTATAAACGTATTAGGATGTTACAGACGTGCTGTTAGGTAGTAGAACAATGCCATGTATAGATGAATGAATGATGTCAGTATCATCATTCCGGAGCCCGAAGCTCGTATCGACTGATCAATTTCTGGAAAGCAGTGAGCTGTTGAGTTACAAGTCGGGTTTCATTCTTGATTTCCTCTTTTCCCCAGGTTTCATATTCTAGTCAGGAATCAATAGAATGTTTACCTAATACCAACACATGAATAATCGTGAGCATGTCTTGTTTAGCAAGACAATAAGTCGGGTCAATCAGTATAACAAGTCAATATTGGTGGCATTGGTAAACAATATAGGTAACATGTATAAGCAATATAGCAATAGCAGTAGGTCGCAGGCATATCAGGTATTGTGTCATAACCAGGTGAAATATTTGCTTGCGCAACCTGTCACAAAGCAGTAATATAATTGTCATGATTATCTAGTTGTAACGAGTCAATGTATGCATCATTACTTGTTAAAAGATACATCTAAATATATTTGTAATAGCGTTTTACACTTGTTAATTATTATCAACTAAATTGTATCTACTAAAATAGTTCATATAAGTAATTTTGCATAGCCTCAACAATTGTTACTATGCACGTACTATTGTTACTAAATAATGAAGTATAGATTATCTTTATAAAATTGTATAATGATTATAACTTGCAATATTATAAATGTATGTATATATATTATAAATAGATATATTTAGGTATAGGTAAACTAGCATGTTGCAGGATAAACTTGCCTCGATCGGTATAAATACGACGACGAATACGGATACCCGCACGACGACAACGATCGCAAAAAACGACGCAAATAAGACCTCGGCTAAAGGTGACGATGTAACTGTGCTGGGGTAGTCTGCTCGGCTCTGGAATTTTAGAGAGCTCGGGTTTGAGATTAGCGACGGCGACGATGAGGGTTATCACGGTGATGGGTTGCCGGTCAAGGGTTGCAGGTGGTGTGAATGGATGTTCGATGAAGGGAGATAGTCTGGGTTGTTTGGAGGATGGAAATTAGTGAGTTGAGGGGTTGCAGGTGATCAGGGGTGCCGGAGGAGGCGACAGTGTAGAGAGGAATCGGCTCTGGCAAAGAGAAAAAGGAGAATAAAATGTTGCTGCTGATGATGAAGGTGGTGCTCGGGTTCAGGCGAAGAAGAAAAGGAAGGAGTCGACAACGACGAGGAAGGCGAGGAAGGTTGAGGTCGATAGAGGCGCGGTGATGGCGGCGACGAGGACGACGACGACAATGGGCTTGGGTTCTTGGTTGAGACGGCGGAGGAGGGTCGGCGCCGAAGAGGACGGCGACGAGATGGAGGGGATGAGGAAAGGGGTGAGGTAGGGTGCAGGCGATGGTGGGTTAGGGGATCGGGGATGAGACGAGGGAGTTAAGGAGAGAGAAGGGTTTTGTTTTGGAAAAATAGAATTATATATATTTTATATATAGTATTAGGTTATAAATATATATTATAGTTTTAATATATATAGATAATATCAAACTACAGCCGATCTCCACCAAAATCTCATCAAAAATATATTTTGGAAAATAATTTATATACGTAACCTTTTTAAACCATAACGTAAGAATATAATTTAAATAAATTATAGCCCTACTATAAGATTTAAAAGGATTTTAAATATATATCTAGATTTAATAAATATTTGGTATTAAATATCTTGAGATTTAAACGTAATAGATAAACGTAAAAAAAAGATATGGGATGCTTAACCATATGATGACAATTGACAATTATAAATTATCCTCAAGTTGTGGCTACAAAAGATATGTGCTTATAATTTAGATATTATGTATATATGCTATACTACATTCTTATGGATTTAGTTTACGGATAAATATTAAATAAAATATTTATCTAGCACCATACTGGGTTTCACACATGCGGGTCGGGTCGGATAAATACCTCTACTATTCGAATTGATCGCAACCCAAATGAATAAAATAAAAGAAATATAAAGCAAGTTTTAAAATACTAATTAATATCGTATAATCGTATTAGGGTGTTACAGTTTTGATTCCGGTTCTAGGCAAAATTAAGGTGGTTCTCCAACCGGGATTATATGTGGAAGAGTATGGATCGTTTCTTGGTCTTTACTGAAATGCAACATTAACCTGATTCTGTTCTTGAGATGGTGGATTATAAGGACACTCTTTCGTCAAATGTGACGGATCCGAACAACAAGCACAAATGGTGCGCAGAGGAGTAACAGGGCTAGGGGTAGGGATGAAAATTTGCTCTCAACCGTTTCAAGTTTCTGCGTGATTGAGGCCAGTTCGTCTTTCATCGCAATTGAGACGTCCAGATGGTGAACTCCTGTCCTAGTTTGGCCGGAAGGGATGTAGAAGATGAAGAGGTCGGTCGGGTGCTTTTCCATTACAGAGTTTGCTCAGCAAGATCTTCCAAGAATGGCCAAGCTTCCTTGTTGGATTTAGATAGAAAGTGACATTGATAAATGGTTTCCGGTAACTGTCTAGTTTTTGGAAGCAGTCCCTCATATAAAGTGCGGAAAAGTTGCCATTTTTCAAAACCATGATGAGGACCGCACAAGGAGATCCTTGTACCGTTCGAAACACTTAAAAATGGTTCATTAGGAAGATGAGTGAATTAATTGATTTCAGTTCTGACGCGCACGGTCTTATGATTTGGATAAACTTCTTTGAAAAGGTTTTTACAAACTCATCCCAGCTGGATATGGAATGAGATGCGGTGGAATAAAACCATTTTCCCGTTAAATCATAAAGGGTGAAAGGGATCATCCTTAAGTGGACCGCATCATCAGAAAGTGAGTTGTTTTCATCATCCGACAAACTTGCTGAAATTTGTTGATGAAGACGTACGGGTCATCAGAATCAAGCCCGTGAAATTTTGGCAAAATATTGAGAAAATATGGCTTAATCTCAAAATTATCCCCATTGGCTGGTGGTATAAAAAGGTAGGTGGGAAGAGCTGTATGGATATGATAACATTGGTCTTGTAACGCGATGCATGGTGGTGCTCCTACGGGAGATAGATTATTCGCACCAAGAAGAGGCGGAATTATTTCCGAAGGAGGTGGATTATTCGCACCAAAAGGTGGTGGAATCATGTTGGGAAATGCATGATTGGTTTAATCGAGAAAAGGCGGAGGTTCCGAAATTTCACGAGAAGAGATACGGGATAAAGAAGGTGAAGATGTGTGAACAGAATCCCGGTCAACCTCGGTGTTGACCGGTAAAGGTAAGATGTGCGTGGGGGAAGATGAATTGACTTTGGAGTCGATCGCGTAGTCGGTAGGGACTAGCGAAACACGGACTAACCGGGCATTAGTGTCTCGAGTCCAAGAAGATATACACTAAACACGCTAGTGTTGTCAAAACGTGTTGGTAGAATGTGAGGGTAAGAAAACGATTATGAGAAATGTAGGTGGAATGGAAATTTGGTGATAAATGGTAAGTTTTTATGAAAGTTTTTGGGTATTATTTTTTTTATAGAGTTTTGAAAAGATATACGGAATTAAGGACACAATTTCAAACAATTACAATCACAATATGCACAATCACAGCTAGAGCTATGGTTTTCAAAGTCCAACTAGACTATTCCTAACTGTTTCAAAGTGACAAGTTGTGAGATAACTTTCGAATCGTCTCTTCACTGCCAATTGTGGCCAGGTAAGCACAAGTGAGATAAGGAAGGTTTCGCTCACGAATCACCGTGAGACGAGCCTTTTAAAGTTACCTCCTCACTTGTCTAGCTTAGACACCACAAAATCAAGTTTAGATAAACGACCGAATGCCTACAACATTTCTCTATCCTATTGAGCACGACAAGTCCTTAATTGGCTGAGTTTAGATATTTTTTAATTAAGCTCGATGGTAATGCGTATGCTTTTTGTGATTTTTGGGGTCTTAGAAAGGGTGATGAAATCCCTACCCAATCTGAATTGGTGTTATAGCCCTTTAAAGTCCGCATTATTTATGCAAAACAATAACAAACAAAATCTAGAACACTTGCAAAAATTTTATTTGGCGGCGACGTAAAGAATCTTGCACAAAAACAGTTTATTGGAATGGGGGAGAGTATGTGCAAAGAACACTACAGAAAAAGCAATTCAGTGAAGTTAAGAGGGGTTTCTGGAAGAAAGAACTCACAAAAATTTTTGGGCCCTGAAGCAATCTTTTGACCGTGGAACCGCGGTCAAATCCCTTCACTGGCCGCGGAAGGATGGTGGAAATTTGGAGTTTTGACTTAAAATTTCTTAGGTGTACTCTGGTTTTGTTCTTCTATGGTTTAGCCCCTGCTTCTTGATTTGGTCACTGAATTTGCTTCAGATTTAGGTAAGGTTAGCCACGGTTTCGTCTTGATCCGCCGCGGTGTAGCCGTGAGATGTGGGTCATCTTCCCATGACTTTGGCACTGAACTTGCTCTTCTTCCTATCCTGCACACTCGCACAAAAAGAATCAATGAATAACAAGATGATTTTTATGGTTTTGTTTTTTTATTCACAAATTAATCCGAAACTACAAAAAGAAATAAACTACCGTCTTCCTGGCAACGGCGCCATTTGATTGGAAGGGTTTCACCCTAGTTTTTAAAGTCCTATTCCGTAATCAAGACAGGTTCGTTTGGTAGCTACCCGGTTGAGTACGAGTCAATCCACGGAGAGATGGGAGGTTTTTTCTTTATGTTTTAACGAGTTAAGTCAAGTTTGTCCATGTTTGTTCAAAGCTAACTGTGTTTGGTTAAGTAAGTTAAAGAAAGCTGGTTATGATTAGGTTAGTTTGAATTAGGAATTCGCTCACTTCTTCTATTTGCCTATCTTGATATTGATGTTACGGAAGGATACTTGCGAGTATAAACTAGGCTTTCCAACGCTTAATCCTTTTTCTTTGGTCCTTATCTATCCGTTCTTGACTCTTAGCCATAATCTCCGGTCAATTCATCTACAACCGGTCTTATTAGGGTGTCACCGCTATCATAGAGGATAGGGTGTCTTAAAGAGCGGATTATAGATGCTTTGACGGCAGTTTAACTCAAGTTGTTGGGCAAAAAAAAGAGCGAGGAAGATTTCTTTCTCTCAAACTTCCTTATCCTATCCTAACAAGTGAGAAAAACTACTCACTCATGTTAAAAAAGAAAACAAGAAGCATAGAAGAAGATAGAAAAGAATGAAGGGTAGAAAAGAACAACTAGCTATTTGGGATCTCATTTAGGTAAGATCACAGTTGAGCATTATAGTTGCAAGGATAAAAGAAAAGAGAAGAAGAAAAAAAAGGCAATAAAAAACTACTTATCAAAGAAAATAGCAAAGCAATAAATACAACCAAGTTACTAAATGAGACAAGATAAGCAATAACTCTCAATCTTCATTTATCATCCACTCAAATTCTCTCACTACAATTTTAATGGAGGAAGGATGGTGAAAAAAAACTACACTATTTTAAAGAAAAATATACATGGTTTCTTTGAAACAAATATGGTGTATTTTTAGGAGTTGGATCGAGCAACTGTAGCAATGAGAAGAACCAATTTGATAAGACCAAGCGGCTTCAGGAATTCTTCGACGAACGGCGCCGAACGTGCGGTGGATCCGCGGCGTCCCTTTGCAATTGACGGCGATTTGGCGGCGGTACTGTAGATTTAGGCGTCCATTTTTCTTCAATGATCTTCTGGCTCTTTTTCTGGGTGTTTGGGCTATTGATATTTTTATTTAGGCTTCATTGAAATCTCCAGGGTTTAACCATTGACCTGTTGATTTTGATCAGTCCAAATTGTTCCATTTTAAGTTCGCAAGTCCGTCAATTGCTTCAGTACCTATTTTCCTGCACTTATTGAGCAAACACAGATCAAAAGTACATACCGACATGCAATGCGATCAAGAATTGGTGGTATAAAAGTACAAAATTCTAATATGAACAATTGGAGCTCTCTCAGCGCAAGTATGCACTTGATCTTTTATCCGAGACAGGATTTCTGGAATGTAAACCAGCAAATACCCCTATGGATTCCTCAGTCAAGCTATCTCGATTAAGCTCTCTTTCGGATCCTCTACTACCTGACCCAGGAGGATATCGACATCTAGTTGGGAAACTTATTTGCCTCACTGTCACTCGGCCAGACATTGCCTTTGCCGTTAGTACAGTGAGTAAATATATGCAGAATCCTTTGAACTCCCATCTTAAGAAAGTGGAGCATATTCTCATATATATTAAAAGTTCTCCAGAACAGGGTTTCTTTACAAACCATCATCTATATTGTCGCTCACGGCCTTTGCAGATGCTGACTTTGCTGGATTTGTTGATGATCGTCGTTCCACGTGTGGTTATTGTGTTTTCTTGGAAGGAAATTTGGTTATATGGAAAAGTAAAAAGCAAAATGTAGTTGCTCGTTTTTCTGCAGAGTCTGAGTATAGATTTATGGCGTATACAGCTGCTGAGTTGGTATGGCTGACCTTCCTGTTGGCAGATCTTAGAGTTCGTTCTTCTCTTCCGATTACATTATTCTGTGATAACAAGGCCGCAGTTCATATTGTTGAGAATCCGGTTTTTCATAAGCGGACCAAATATATCGAGATAGATTGTCATTTCATTCGTGACAAAATGACAGATAAGGTGGTTACACTCTAGCATGTTTCCTTTGCAACTCCTAGTAGATATTCTTACCAAAGCTCTTTTTCGACCGGTTTTCGCTCGTCTTCTGTCCAAATTTGGTATGATTGACATCTACGCTCCAACTTGCATGGGAGTGTTATGAATATTGTTATGGAAATATATTTAGTTATTATATTCAGTTATTAATTTGATTGGTTATTATATATTTGTTAGGAGATGTGATCTATTACTTTATATATATAGTTGTATGAACCATTACTTTTCTAATAAGCCAATAGAATTTTCCTCTCTTTAAATCTGTTCAGGATGGATAGAGGGGTAGGTTTCTTTCTTTAGGAGGGAGAATTGCATTATTGAATGCAGTTCTTTCGGCGATCCCAACGTACTAATCATTTTATAAAATGCCTATTTGGGTAAAGAGTCGTATAGATAGAACATGACTGACATTTTTATGGAAAGGAGTAAACGACAATGCAAAGGGATACCCATTAGTCCGCTGGTCGGAGGTTTGCAAAAAGGAGGAGGATTGGGTCTCATCAATCTATGAAATATGAATAGGGCATTGCTGAGTAAATGGTGGTGGAAACTTCATAGTGGCGAGCATCCGTCATGGGCAAAATCATTAATAAAAGGTTATTCTCATTCAGAGGTTTTGAGTGGGAAGAATAAGAACGATACTACATTATCTGGATTTTGGAAGGGAATTCACAAAGTGAGGTTTGTTTTATGCAGGAGCCAACTTTTCAATTGGTCGAGGGGATCATATTAATTTTTGGAAAGATAGATGGTGCGGATGACAAGCATTATGATACAAGTTTCCGGGATTATTACTTCTTGCGAAAGATAAGCATGAGCCCGTTCAAAGGAACGAGTGGAAAATTCGATTCAAGCAAAGACTATGAATAAAGACTATGAATAACGGAGTGTATGTGTCTTTACGAGTTACAACACTACTTGGAAGATAGGAAACCAGACAAGCTACAAGAAGATAAATGTGTATGGAGATGGGATGCTAAAGGAAATTTCACAGTGAGGTCTTTATATGATATACTTAATAAGGGAGGATCTATCAAGACGGTGACATCAAATATGGAGAGCTAAGGTTCCACACAAAGTTAAGGCTTTCTGCTGGTTGGCATTTAGAAACTCTATTTTGACGATGGACAATTTACAAAAGAAGGGATGGCAAGGGACATCTGTGTGGGGGCTTTGTAGAGGAGACTCTGAAACAGTGGATCATTTGTTGTTGAGGTGTCCATTTTCTGAAAGAGTGTGGGCGGAATTTACTTTTAGATTTCAACGGCAGTCCTATCTGATTTTATTTTTTGAACTTTGGGGATCTTGGAGAACCGGAGTAGTAAACCCTGATTTTAGAGAGGGATATGATTTGGTGGTAATTGCTTATTCTATGGGGCTTATTGCGGGAACGTATCGATTGAGTTTTTAACAACAAATGTCATTCTATCAATTCAGTTATAGCTTCCATTTATGCTACCATTACTAATTGGATGCTCTTGGCGTCGGATCGTACTCGGAAGGAGATGAGTATAGTTTTGCCGCAGATAGACCAAGAAGAGCAGCATTGACAAGGATATCAGAGCTTCGGAGTTGCAAAAATATAAAAGTAATGGCAAATGAACTTATAGAGAGAGAGTATGATGCTTTTTAGCACTTGTTATGTTGGTTGTTGTTTTTTGTCTTTCATTTGTAGAATGGTATAAGTTTGAGGGGCTTGGAGTTTTGTAATCATTAAATTCTTTTTAATGAACTTTAAGGGGGCTAATCATCCCACCTTTTTTCTCAAAAACAAAAACAAAAACTAAAAAAAACAAACCACCACAAGAACACAGTACAATATAGACATTTATGGTGACTGTTATTACTGGTAACACAAACCTATAAATAAATCTGGTCCATTTCAAATATATATACTTGATGCCTATCTTATCGATATCATAATGGTAATGATAGTCAAGGACTCTAGAAGTTAAGTTTATGCAAATATTGATTTATAGATACAATGACCGCCCTTGTTGCTGTAAGGAATTCCCTATATGTAACCTTGGAACGGTGCCCATACAGTGGACTTCTTTCTTGCCATTAACTGAAGAGCGGACACGATGCATGTTATGGCTATTTACCAAAATTTAGTTTCCGATGAATTATCAGTTAATGTACAATCATGGTAACTATTCTTGTAGCTAGAATTGATACTTAACAGAATTAAGGGTTATGAAAGCGTTGTACCCCACAGAACTAAAAATATATAGGATAAACAAGAACAAAACATACCATATGGCAAAACTTAGTTTCTAAAGAATTAACTTCAACCTACAGTTTTAGTAACTAATTATGTAGATATAACGAATTCTGCTAATACGACCTTTAATTAGCAACTATACATTGATCTTTAACGAAATAACAAGTAACAACCATGAAACCATTGCTGCCGCCTCCGGATCGATGAAAATATGCAGGATGTACAAGAACTGAACACATAATAGCATACATTTGCATTGCAATGACTATTATTAGTTATTATTGTCACATATACCTATGACCTCATCTAGTCTTCAAATGTAGTAGTTCCACTCTCAATTACAACTATGCAATAATCGTGATGGGTGCTTATATAATGACTTCTTATTGTAATCATAATGGTACAAAGAGTCACAAATTGTCATTAGTAATTATTAAAATTTTAGTTTGAGTGGGTTAATATATTGATCTATATATATTAATGATCATTGTTACACGGATTCCTCATATATATTATAACCTTCCATTGTCGCTGATGCATTGTGCGTGTTTAACTGTACAAAAAATCATGATGCATCTCATGGCTATTTGCTTAAACTTAGTTTGCAATGAAATTCACTCTGATTATAGACTTATAGTAACTATCTATGGCTACAACAAATTTTGCGAATACAACCTTCAACCAATAGCTATGTATTGAACTTCTTATCGATTGTTTAACAGAAATAATGACCATGAAATCATCGTTGCCCCACACCGCAAAAATGCCAAAAATATATGGACAAATAAGAACACAACAATAGTATAAATTTCCAAGACTACTACATAAACATGCAAATACATATATGGTAAGATTAAAAGTTCATGCTATGTTCGTTCACCCTTGATTCTCACGAGTCATCGCCACCTTGCGACATTGAACTTGGACCTTCACCATTTACTACCTGATGTTTTTTGAAAGCTGCCAATTTTTCTTCACTAATCCGTCCTTGCATACCTCTCACCCTAATCCTCCATCCCGTCAGGCAACATGGAGAAGAAGACTAAAGGTCGCTAGAAGGTGGAGATGAAGAAGATAGACGATGTAGATGCTCGCCAGGTCTGCTTCTCGAAACGCTGAATGGGGATGTTCAAAAAAGCCAGTGAACTATCCACCCTTTGCGGTGCAGATATTGCAATTTTGGTGCACTCACCCGCCGGCCGAGCATTCACGTTCGGCCAGCCGGGAGTGGAGTCGGTCATAGATCGATTTGTGGGGAGCAGCTCCGGGTCGGGCCCGAAAGTATTCCCTAACCGAAACCCAAACCCTGATCCTGTGGAGCTTCTCCGCAATGCCAGTATTCAACATTCAAATAGTTGCTGCATGGAGTTTGATGAGTTCCTCTACGCAGAGAAAGAGGAAGGAGGCACTTGATCGAAGGCTCCGCGTGCTTGCTCACAGCCCCCAGGGAGCTTTGGAACGAGGGCTTGAGGGGCTTGAGAGCCTTGGACTCGAGGACTTGCTGGAGCTAGCAAAAGCGTTGGAGGATCTGAAACAGAAGGCTACTGCTAGAGTTAATGAGTTACTGAAAGAAGCAAACAGGGCCATTGGGTGTGCCTTTAATTTCTGGTTAACCCTGTTCACATGGTTAACCCTATTCAGATGGCTAAACCTTATGGGAATATGGTTCACTCATATGGGAGCAAAACGATGGGCACCACCCTTACCCCTAGTTGGTTTCCAGGAGTGGGTGGCCCAAGCTTCAAGTAATGTGTTTGATTGAACTATGTTCTAGTATTTGGAAAATTGAATAATGGAGTTTTATGAAAGTTGAATTATGGTGAAGGATGGGTGCCATTTATTATTATTATTTTGTTTATGTTATGCCGAACTTTTTTTTATGATTTTATTTATTCAAGGGCAGTGAATTTTTATGAATTAAAGAAGTGTAAAAATGTGAAGTGACAGTTATAGAACTTGATGGATCTTGAATAATGAGGAAAAACTGAAATATACAATATGCAGTATACTTAAAAAATGAATATGGATTAGACTTATTATTGATTGCTGATATGCCTGGAGAACAACCCTTTTTGGATTAATTCATGATGGTGGGATCAAGGAGGACATCGTTTGTAAAGATTGAAGCAGGATAGTTCATGTGGAGACATGGTTTCAGAAAACATCATGTCTAGGTTTGATGACATATGCAATATGTAGTAGAAAGATTTTATGACATGGGTTTATGCATTAGGCAGCTTAGACGACTGCGACAATTAGGTAGAGCAGAATTTTGGTTTAAGCAACAACTGTGACTAGGTCTGGACCAAAATGAACCTAAATGGTGCAGACACTTGTTAATTTGATCAACAAGGCCACACTTCATAGAGTTCAATGCAAAGCAGGAAAGGATCCCTGCAGGCGACCACAAAATTTGAGGATAGAATTTCTTTGCTCCCGGAAAAAGCCTTTAGGTAGATGATTTCATTTCTCTTTATCATATGCAACATAGGGAGAAGGAAAAATTCAAGTTTACTGTCTTGGCGTTGTGTTGAAATTAAACAAAGCGGATGAAAGGATTTATTATTCCTAGCCTGATCTAATTATAATAGCCTATTTTGGTGAACGATCTCTCTGGATGAAGCCTTTAAGCTCAGCTAGTTAAGCTTTAATAGGATTGAGATAATCAAAATTGTGGATGATTGCATTTCACAGCTCTTAAAAACAAATATTATTGTCACTCATATCTTAATGTTCTCATTTCAACTTCTTATAAATGCACTTATTTTCGCATTGGTCTCTTAAGTCATTGTCCCTTATCTATCTTAATGTTCTTGATTCATTTACACTATATTTTGGACGTGTTGTTTCTTAATTGCTGAACGTTCCAATTCAAATTCCATAGAAAACATATTTGGATAAAGTGGACAAGTCAAAAACCACTGCAGATACCATGTTTCGACCCTAAATAAGGAGCTTAGTCTACAGGATTGTGTTAGAATATAAAAATATATACCTCAACTTCACCAAAAAAAAACGTTGGAGTTTTGATGTGGTGGTAGGGGCTTAAGCAATAATATCTCACCAGAGAATCGCTGTATACAAGTTCACTGGAAGATTAGCAATATTTGAAAGAGATGAGTGCATCATATCTCAAACTGCTTGCTGGTTGCATGGGCATGGGCTAAATACTATTTGACTAAAAAGTTTAGTTTCCCATGCACTTACCAATCTTATAGCATCACGGTATGTTTGCCTCTTCCCAGAAATTGTCACCAATTCCTTGGTTTCCATCAGAGCTGACTTTGACCAATTCTGAGGATGGCAAGTTTTAAATGAAGCGAGGTCAGTATTTGTATGTAGCCTTTTGTTAGCACCTAATAGAAATGCTGCAAATGCATATCACATGCCAATGAGAGGCATGATGATCAATTGCTAAATACACACGGATCGTTTCATTTACATCCTTCTGTTATTTTCTTTGTGCACGTAGTGGTAGACCTCTCACTTTAACCATTTCTTTCTCTTGTGGACTTGTGGCTTGGGATCCATGTTTTATTTTTCATTTGTTGCGGAGACATCTCAGTATCTGATTCGTTTCCAAATTAGATTCATATCAGATTCGTCGAGGATACTTTTGGAGTCTTTTTGACGCATCTTAAAAATTGTATTGACTTCAGATTACCAAATATGTATCAATGATCAAGACATCAATAATCAGTGCATCAATAGTTCATAGTTTAATTTACTTCAGAAATGAATTAATGTTATGCTTTTTAGTGGAAAAATATAAAAGATGATAATTTTTCAGGTAACTACTACTTCGCATAAACAATAACCAGTTGACAGCCTTTATATTCTACCCAAATGGCTGGGATTGTCTGTAAGTAGAAGGAATCTTCAAAGGTTCTTCATGTAGATTTGTTCAAATCAGAATCTTTTATGATTCTGTGTATATATCTAAAAAGGTTAATAAAAATTGCAATATCCCACTATCCCAGTGTATAGTTTTCTTGATGTCTGAAGAATTATGGACCGGTGAATCCAACTCATATTGTGTCTCATATCCATCGAGTCTCTGCTACTTAATTTCGGGGCACCATTGTTTGTTGGTCGAATCTTGCATATATATCTCACGCATTGATCAGGAGGAACAATACATTTTCCCTTCCTTTGAGCTCATCACCAGGGGAACAAAGCTCCCCAAAATGGCGAAAACCCTTACAAAAATCTGCTGTGGCGAACACCCTTGTCATTAGAGTTTGGCTCCATATCCAAACCCTTATGCAACAAAGCTGAGATGCAGATCTTGATGCAAAGGCTAAGATGCTGATAACGATCGTTCTTGGAACTCAAAATTGACATATTTGGCCATACTTGGCCATATTTGGCTGCATCTTTCTGGCACTTCTCCTGGTTAAATTGTTGCAACCAAATTGTTATAATATTCATGTATTATTGTTGCTGCAAATAGGTATTTGGCTTAATAAGCATGTGTGTAATCCTTGTTTTCTTTTTTTCTTCCTTCCCAGAACACGGTAGATGAGAAGAATCGCCAAGCCAAGGAAAGGCAAAGGTGAAGTAGTCATCCATGTTGGAAGAAGCTTTATGGATGTTCCTTATATCAAAGTATTGTTCTTATTGGCCTTTTGTCCAGAAAGCATCGCTAACTGAATTTGCTTTTGAAAAGTAAATTACATTTTTTTTTACTTGTGTTCTAGGTTGTAGCTTCAGGTTCTTGTTACCTGCGAAACCAGTTTATGAAAAATGTTACACATTAATCTTAAAATACCAGATAATTTTGAATACTTGGTAATGGTGTGAGGTAAATGTCTGTGAAGCTCGTAACTTCCCTTTTTGTGTTATGTTGCAGGCTATGAGTTCTTATTAGCAGGTCTTGAGTCGAGGTATGTGTCCACGCCTAATGAACAAAAATTTCCTTGCCGTACATCATTTGTAGAAAATTTGTTCTCTTTTTATGGTGGGATGCCTTCATCAATCTTTGTTGATAGCATTCTGAAGGCTAGGATTCTCAAAACCGATGTGCATTTTGTGTATTTACAATCTCTTCTGTAGTTAAGTTTAATCATCAGAAATGATTATTCTCTATTTCCTATGTTGCAATATAATTGCATCACATCTTTCCTTTCTAAGGAGTGTGTAAGCTTCAAAATGTTAACATAACAGCGGTCAGTGATTGACATTATGGCGCAGAATTTCATCTTATTCATCCACAGGACAAGTTAATAATTGTAAATTTCACCTTATTTCACTGTACTCCCACTAGAACAACTAGTAAGTTGACAACAATTACATTGTTTTCCTTGAAAACATGGAACATTAATTCCTGTGCAAGTAATTTTTTTTGACTTGTTTTTCAAATTTCTTTTTGTAATAATGTTACCTCTTTGGTTTCCTTAGCTTTTTGATTCATATTATTTGCAAGTAGACTTTATACAGAGTTTTTCTTTTGGTTGCAAAAGTTGGAATAAAGTTTACAAAAAGTTAGGTATTTTTAATTCGATTTCAGGGTCGTGTAGCCCACATAATGGTGCTCTTTCTATTCTGTCAATCTGCATAGATAATAACTTTGATAATATTAGAAACCTCCGTGTTTGGAATGGATCTTTTGCATACTGTAGGATTGGAAAATGTTTTTCTCATCAGATTTGTGAATAGGTGTCTTTATACTTGTATAGTAATTATGAGATATGAATTCCATAATTCAAAATTGTCAATCTTTAACACCCTCCAGCTGTTCTTTAATAATTTCTATCCATAAATGCTTATTAGTCATTTTAAAACTTATCTGTGCTAGTTGGATTTGAGTTGTGCATGTTTCCTACACAACAATTGCTGGATGCTCCGCGTTCAAGAAACTTTTATACATATTTTCATAATTCATTAGCATATTTGCAAATCGTTTTAATATGCATTGCACATTATGGGGTATGATTTCTTTCATTTTCTTTTATATATGTATCTTAAAATAGTAGAGAGCATTGGAATGCAATAAATAATTTATATATGTTACAGTATAGAAGAGATAGATCATGGCAATTGAAAGATTAAAGAAGATGATTTATAACCTTCCGTTTTTAGATTTTATGTCATATTATTGTTGAATTACAAGTTATATTTGTATTTTAGTCTTTTAGAACTTGTTATGTCTGTGGATTGTTTGTCATGCTTAATTTTTGGCAGTCACTTTCTATTCATTTCTTAACTTTGCCGAATTTGAATCCGGTTTCTGATATTAAGAAGCCGTTTAGGATGGCTACATGTATATTATAGTCGATTTCGATTCCACAACAAACTTAATTTGCTAAATCAGAGCTAAATGCAAATGACATGATTGAGCTGTCTTGAGCAGTTGAACAAAATGCAAATGGCATGAACATTATGCTTTGTTTTTGGTGCATGTGTGCATGTATTTGTTCCATTACTAAGGTGTTGTATCTACAATTCTGCATTTTAGGTTGCCTATTTACAATTCCAACTGTTGAATGCACAGCTAAATGTTTGTATTCCTTTGTAGTGTGCTGCCCATCTGGTTGCTTGCTGTTGCACCAATATTTTTAGTTTTTTGTTTAACTCAGCTGCAACATCATTAGTTTTCTTTACTCGAAGTTTAGATAGAAAGATATTGGTAGGAATTTAATATGTGGAGATAAGAGCAAGTCTGTGTCATCACTTGTCATTTGTTGTATAGACTAATGCATCATGTGATTAGCAGAAAATGATGTTTGATGCCTTTCGTGATTTGAATTACTTGAGGTGACCAATTCTTGTCAGTTTGCTGCTGCCTCGACTTGATCTTGATCTTGCCTACTCATGTTAGGTGAACTGATTCTCAATTATACTTGATTTGCTACAATATACAACAGCTAACCAAGGCCATTTTTTGTTTCAGCAGTATAGAATAAATTTATTTATTTTGATGAAAAGTTGAGCAGTAACTTACCTAATTACATTCTTATATTAACAATGGTAAATATTTCTTGCTCTAATTTTATATTTTAACCATTTTTGGCTGGAAAAAAGGCCGCATTTTCTGATTTTCCTCAATCTCTCCGGTTCCCTGTAAATTAGAGTTGCAGCACTATGATTAAAGCCGCACTCCATTTATATTTGCCTTTGCTTGGTGTGTGGTAAAAAAAAAATTAGACCAAATTCTGTAAGGGTATGTTTGGTAATTGGAAAATGAAGAGAAAGTACGAAACTAAGAAAGTGGTAAGAAAGTGAAATGAAAAGAAAGTATCAATTCTTATTTGTTTTGTTAAAATGAAAGTGGGAAAAACGCTGAGTTGACGTTTATGTAAATGGAAAAAGAGATTTAGTTGTTTGGTTGAAAAAGAATATAAGTTAGTAGAATAAAATAATAATTAATTAGACACTTCCTTGCATTTTCCAAACACTTTGTACAGTTTTGCTAAGAAATTGAAATCACTCCAAAAGCCCATGTGGCAAGAAAGTGAGAAAACACTTTCTCATATTTTTCCCATTAACCAAACAAACAAGTTGGAAAGTACATTCACTTTCTACTTTCTCTTCTATTTTCCATTTGCCAAACATACCCTGAAGTCATACCAAATGCTCAAATGTTGTTTTGATCCATTAAGTTGGATTAAAACAAGTCATCCATTATTTACAAATTAGTTACAATTTCTTGTTACAAATAAAATTTGCAATACCTAATCTCCAATCGAAAATCTTTATTCCTTGTACTGTTTTCAAGTGAAAAAACGCTAGCTATTATAATGGCAAAGGAAGAGGCTTAGTTACTTTCTTTGAAATTGATACCCTCGTTTTATATCAAATAAGATTCAGTTATGTGTCAAAATATTATTATATTATCATTTTAATGTTAAAAGAAGACCTTATAACTAAATTCTCCATTATAGAAATTACTTCCACTTTTTGTGGACAATTATCTTTATTTATAAAACTAATCATATCATTTAAAAATTTAGAAACTTTTAGTGTTTAATTGTTTTATTTTCAAAGTGCATTGCTGTGCAAAGTTACTCGTCACATACAGGGATAAGAGGCAACACATCTTTCCTTTCATCATTAGACCATTTCCCATATCCAAATTAGTAAATAGATTAAGAGCCCTTCATAGTTGTTCCCCACCCGGTCTATTACAAATAGTACATCTAAGTAATGTCACACTCAAGTCCCATGACATGTGAAGCCCTTGTCAATTGATGTTGGAACAATCCACTTTCAATAAATAATTTGTTGGGACAGGTCAGAGGAGGAGGTGGAATTATGTTTTTCTTTCCTTTCCTTTTCTATTGGAGTCTTGATTGAGATCATGTCCATTGATTATGGATATTTTACTAAAGCTAAGCAAGTTCCCCCAAAAATTACATCAGCTCCAGTCCATCACAATTCACAAAGCAATAGCCCAAACAGATTACAAAATATCCACTTTAATAGTCCTTTTGCAAATTTTTTATAAATGTTATGGTATGGTAAAATCAGCTTAGAGTGACGCTATACATCCCGATTCCTCTTATAGTATTTAGAGATTGATTGGACTTTTAAGAATTTCTCTTCGGTAGATATTGCCTTTTTGTTGATTTACTGTTGCTTTATCTATCTTAGAATCGAACATAACTTTTTCTTGCGCATTTCTTAACTTTCTTATTTTATACCCTTTTTGTTGTCTTGTAAGATATTGTGGATGCCAAATATGGCTTGGGATTATGGTAGGCATATATCAGAGAAGTGATGCATTATTTCTCAAGTTTTTTTATGACCCTATTTTGATGGAAAATTCTTCAAGGTTGAAGATAATGACCTAGCTATCAAGTTGCACCCTATTTTGTTTGAAAGACCTATATCAATAGAGAACAAGCCAGTTAATGCCTTTGAGTAGTTGGCTTGTGTGGAGGATTACATTTTTTTGATGTTATTCCTCACCTTTTCAAATCCTAGAAAGATAATAATGGCCAACAAGAGCTAGCCAATCATTTCAAATAAGGTGCAAGGATTTCTTCTCTCATTAATTTATTTGTTTCCTTTTGCGCTAACCTTTGGATTGGATTAGGCAATCCTCCATATGCAAACACATTATTAGCACATGGAACTTTGTACTAGTGAAAGAGGTGATGCTTGCACTCCTCTTTTGGAATGATTTCCAAGTCCCTGCCCCAATCCCCATTATTTTCCCCAACCTTTTTTCCCCTCAACTTTAACTACATAATAACCCTATTCCACCAACCCAACAAATCAATTCATCCATCCATTGAGAGTCAAATGATATAGCAACCTCATTTATATAGCCCCACATTGAGGAATTTGCAAAGTGTTGTTAAAGATCTTGTGCATCCATCTTATATTTGTTAATTTGTATCCTTTTGTTAATGGTGCATGGGTTTAGCTTTTACAAATTATGGTAATTTTGTTGGTCTTTACCTGCCCCAATGCGATGAAAAAAATACGGGCATAATGTATCATTTTATACGACAATTCTGATGCGAGATGCTTTGGTCGTCTTTTGAGATCATGTGCCCGTAAAAAGGTGCAAATTCCGTCATCAATAGATGACGTGGATCATGTAAACATGTACATGAAAAGGATTAAAAAGCATCAATCGAATAAGCATTGTGATATGGTGTAACTAGAGCTAGGTGTATGCTTTTTAGGATAGGATATGAAATCCCAAACACAAAATGCATGAATGGTACTGTATGAGATACTAAAGGGGAAAGAGGATAGCTATAGCTATACCCTCTCCCTCTCTCTCCCTTTTGAGGTAAGGGGGTAACTGATTCATTCATCCTTATACAAAAGCTCAAGGGGAGAGGAGTAAATGCATGGGCCACTTCAAAAAGACAAGGAATATATACATAGAACAAAGGAAGAACCCACATCAGATCTTCAAGTGGAGGAGACTACATGTGTGTTCATTAAAGGAAGAAATAATTAATCCACATTCGTTCTTTCAAAGGTGAAGCTTTTAGAAAGTTAGGGTTATCATCTGTTATTGGGGCAAAAGTATTGGTATTTCTTGAAACAGTCGTTTATTTATTAAGGTCAAAATTTATCATCATAGAACCGGTGATTTTGCAACCATTTGTTGAAGGGAAAAGTAAGGTTTCCACCGTTATAAAGTTAAATCAAAGAATATTGATTTACGTATCTTTCCCACATCAATGTAATTCATTTCCGTCGTTTTCATTTGTAGTAGGCCCTGTATGAAACGCAAGGTATATAATTATAGTAAAAGCAAAGGCATGGCCTAAGATGCTTACTGAGCCTCCAAATGGACCACCAAGTTAAGCTAATTAGCTAGCCAAGCTAGCAATGTTTTTTCTTATATATATAACATAATTATAATGAAAAAGACATAAATAAAATAAATTAAAAGCATTGGGCAATATGTGTCTGCATCTACCCCTCATCGTGGGCAGGTTGCCTTGGGTTTGTACATCTGATGGTGGACAGGTGGTGTTCCAATATACTGTCATTCGATATGTTCGACGCCGACTTCATTATCTCCATTATTTCCACGTACATAGTTACCAGATAACCATACCGGTAAACAATTTATTGAGCAAAAAGGAACAAAAGCGGAGGCTTGTGACCCACCTATACTGTTGTCTCCATTCTTGTTTTGTTTCTTGTTGGTTAGAAAAGTGTTATTTAGGGATACTTTCCTTTAGGTTACTCTACCAAAACACATGGGATGCACATGACCTATCCAATTTAACACAATAAGAAAACAAACTTTTTGTTCACGTTCGAAGTCCTTGCATTAGGAAAAATTGGAATTCCTTTGGCCGTGGAGAAGGAAATTCTCCTTCTAAGTTTTTCAGAAGATGCAACCATATATCCAGTATTTCTTTGGATGATCTCATGACCTAAATTAACTTTATGTACAGCAATTTTTGATGTAATTTGATATTATAAGTCGGTTAGTATCAGGACGAGAAATGCTTTGTTGTCTCTGGATCATTGAATGTTGGCTGACTGACTCCGTATTTGTATTTTCTCATACCGAATGTTTATACCAGCAGTTCTGTCGATCAATATTTATTTCTAAACCGATATGTCGGACGAAATAGCATCGAACACCCTTTGTGCATGGGGAATAGCAAGAGCCAGGGATGGTGGAGATGGAGCCCCACATAAGACTGCTATGTTAAAGACAATCGAAAGGATTAGAATATATATAGAGACTGTGAGAGAGAGAGAGAGAGTATTTTACTGTTTGATATGATCTGATTCGATATAGTTCTGTCTTTTAACTATTTGTTTGCTGGATAGGTCCTTGATATCATTAACAGAGGTTGGCATTTTACCTTCATACCCCCGCCACTTCACTGGTTACAGGAAAAAGCCATCAAGCCCAGTTCATCCTAAAATAAACCTCGGGCTCTCAACAAATATAAAAAGAACGCCCTAAATGAAAAATCTCTTATGATGAAAAACCATAGATTGCACGAACCTTATTCTTTGGGTTTTGTAGCCAGTGTTTCGAAGTTAATTGGTAGTCTTCTTCTTGGATCGTGAAGTTTAGTAGAATTTGATAGCAAGATTAGTTTTTCGTTGAGAGAAAGAACAAGTATTATGTAGAAAACGAAATGGCGGAGAAGGAGTAAAGGCGGGGACAGCACTAAAAAATAAAAAGAGTGATAACTACTTCCACAAGGGTATTTTGGTCTTTAAGAAATCCTAAAGCCGCCATTTAACATGCTACTTGGATAACTGAAGGAGAGGATGTTTAAGTGTAAAATCCGGGATGGTTTAAGGTATTTGTCTATAATTCCTAAACTTTAAGGTATTATCTGAAAAAAGTCAATAATTAAGCATATTTATATGAAGTTTACCCATGACAAGGGAATTTTTTTTTGGTAATAATGGCCATAGAGTCCTGACCATCTTCTTGACCAGAAAGCCCTTTGCGGCATGTCTTCTTTCGACATGTGTCCCGAGCATATTTATTATACACATCATCACTCAAATTTATAGATTCATGTAACTAGAAAAAAAGAGAACCTTTACTAAAACCTTTAATCTTATATATGTAAAATAAATCATTTTCTTCTCCAATTCTAAAGAACCCTCTTTGAACTAGTTTGAATAACATATCCTTTTTTGCCGTCTTCAACTTTGTTCGTCTCCCGGTAACTTTTGCCTCAGGCCTGTATAACCAACAAGCGATGAGTCAATATATAATCTACTCAAATAAATTAGAATGATAAAATATTACAAGTATCATGATATAAAATTAATTAAGCACGCAATACCTATATAATACCCAGATCCCTTATGAATATTTTTCCGTATTTGTAAATTATGTTTCCCAAATTTTTTGAATTTAAATATTTCTATATTTTATTTATAAACCCTAACCTTTAATTTATTTATTCTAATTTTTCCTTCTTCTTTAAAACCTAATCTAAACCCTAAACAACCCAAACCTAGCCCATGACCTGCACTCTAAACCCTTATATTTATTTCCCCATAATTCTTTCTAATCCTTTAACTCAAATCCTAAGCCACAACCCTAACAAGCCCGACCCGACACCCTACCCGAACACAGACTCGGCCCGTCCTTCTAAACCCGACCCGAACCCCCACCCTTGTCCTTCTTCTTCTCCCCTTCATTCTTTCCCGCCTCTTCCTCAGCCCATGACCCGTTCCCTCACCCTACACCCCCGCGACCCGCTCCACCCCAGCGACCACATCCCCGCTCCTCTCTCATCAACTACCCCGCGTGCTTCTCTCGCCAAACTTCTCCATCCCCTCAACGTCCCTCTTCCCCTCACGCTCCACGAGACCCACGCCTACTTCCCCACTCCCGCAAGACTCGCTCCCCTCAACAACCCACGATCCCCTTCACCTCCCTCTCTTCTCACAACCGAACCTCTCTCTTCGTCTCTCTCTCTCTTTCTTGTTCCCCCACTCTCGCCCCATCTTCTTCTGCAACCCCCACCAACCTCCATCAACTCCTAACTCAAACCCCACTTTACCATTGTCCACCTTAAGCTCCATTTCAACACTATTATCTCAGCACCACCCTGCTCCTCTACCTTTCGCCGACGAGTCACCGACGACCACCGAACTCCCCAGCTCCTCCTCTTTTAGCTTGAGCCACGCCCCAAGTCTGGCGTGTCACGCCCCGCTTCCCAAAATACGGGATACTGTAAGTCGATGTACAACACCCCACGAGTTGCGGGGAGGCGGAAATATAAAAAACGATCTTGTTTTGTATGTAAACATCGACTAACCGAAGATCTTTACTAAACGATAATTAACAACAAGCATAGAGTTCTAAGCTACTATGTAAAGAGATTATACCAAATGATTCTAGTCCTTCGTCTTTATGATCTCTAAGTCCTCCTCGGCCTCCTATCCGTGATAGATGATCCACCCGAGAACCCTAATCCAAGCTATAACCTCTAAACTTGAGGTTACTTAGTTTCTCTAGTTGCTAATCAAAGTAATTAAGATGATATAGAGTTAGGTTATGGAGTGTTTAGTCTATACTAATCCTTGGTCTCAACTCATGAGTGGTAGGATTAGTGTTTGAAGAGAGAGTGAGCTTGAGGAGAGAGAATGTGGAGATGATAATGAAAATAGAAAAGCTTCTCACTTGAATATATGAAACATAATGAATTATCAAATAAATAAATTTAAATGATTATTCACCATGCTTCATTAATTCAATATGAGTGATTCACTATGTGAGTCATTAAGCAATAAATGATGCATTAATGACATAGTGAATCACACAAATGAGTCACAATTTGCATTTAATGAAAATGCCACCTTAACCTCCTTAGTCACCATCCTTCTAGAAGCTTCCCGGAAAATTACACGAACGCCCCTCGTATCCGTGAAAACAAGGAAAAACTTTAGACTGTATAAATCCAATAACCCGATACTAGAATCTGGCTTAAACCAAAGCCGGCTAGTAAAAACTGTCCGAATGTCGTACGTGCGTTTAAACACGTATGCGTTCGAACCCTTTGTCGTAAAACCATACGACCTCTATATCTTTTCGCCTGGAGTTGGGAAAACTCTGTGTGGGACTCTAAAGACTCGACTACTACGCTGGCAATGGGTTTAACCACAGACCGCAAGCGGCACTAGCTGTACGTAACGGTCCCCAGGTAGATGTCGATAAGAAGGCGGGTGAGGATACCCATCCGAACTCCTACTGAGCCTGTGCGTGACAATATCCGTGCAGTCCGGTCTGTTCGTCTAAGAGTATCGCATGTATGGTCTAGGGAGGTGGTAAATGTCAGACCCCTAATAACCGTACAAGTCGTGTCAGTATGGCTCTATCACCATCCGAGAATCTACTGATCAATCTATCAGTAATTCTCAATCAGCCCTGGCCAGAGACTTATGGTAATGACCAACCGATCACTGTGCGATATCAACTCGCTATACCGGGAGAGACGAGTCCCTAACAGTCACTCACTGCCTCCACGTGGCTCGGGACTGTGCCCAACTAAAACCTGTTTGCACGACTCCTTTGAACCGTGGTAGGGTAGTAATCAAAGCACAGTGGGAACCCACACGAGACAAATGACGACTTTAAGTCAACGGACTATCTGCACACATGTCACCTGAGAACTGCTATCTGACGTTAGGTATAAATACCATCCAGTCAGTTCTCGGCGAGTCCTGTCCGGTGTACTCACACCCAGTGAGAATCTGTATACAATCTTAGGTGCACTCCACCAATGGCTGCGGGACCAATCCATCGCCCCTCCTCAGGGTCTAGATATGTATACACCAGTCTACTCCGGAGTATCGATGCCCAGTCTCGATACTCCTGTGACCAGAAACATCTAAGGATGTGTCTATTGACTATCCAGCTCCCACTAGTATGACTGCCATCATAACGCCGGAAGTCAGGCGAACACCCTATGGGCTTTATCAACACGTATATATATATATATATATATATATATATATATATATATATATATATATATGAATACTACGCAAAATATATCATACGTTAAGATAAAGACAAACCAAATAGCGTACTATCATATTAAGCAAGACTGCTATGTACATATATATCCCAGTATCCTATACAATGAAGGCTTCTGGGCATATATATCCAACAATCTCCCACTTGCACTAAGGCCTATAATTGGCGCAATGAGTACCCACTGTCTTCACTATATCCAGTTGCTGGAGTACCGCATGCCCAACATCTCAAACAACCTCTCGAACTGAACTTGAGAGATGACCTTTGTGAATGGATCTGCCGTGTTGTCTTTTGTATCCACTCTCCGTACGTCGATCTCCCGACGATCAACGATCTCCCTGATCAGGTGAAAACGCCTTAAGATATGCCTGGATTTCTGATGGGACCTGGGTTCCTTCGCCAATGCTACGGCCCCATTGTTATCACAATACAAAGGTATTGGATTGGCAATGGACGGAACTACCTGAAGTTCAGAGATGAACTTCCTCATCCAGACAGCTTCTTTTGCGGCTTCACTAGCAGCTATATACTCAGCCTCCATAATTGAGTCTGCGACGGTATCCTGTTTGGAACTCTTCCAACATACCACCCCTCCATTGAGGGTAAACACAAAACCCGAAATGGATTTAGAATCATCTTTGTCACTTTGGAAGTCGGAGTCGGTAAAAGCCTCTACCTGGAGGTCCCCATTACCGTAAATCAAGAACATCTCCTTAGTCCTTCTCAGGTACTTGAGAATGTTCTTTACCGCTATCCAATGTTTCTCACCTGGGTCAGACTGATACCTGCTTACCACACCAAGTGCGTAAGCTACATCCGGTCTTGTACATAACATCGCATACATTATAGATCCTACCGCCGAAGCGTAGGGTAAAATGCCCATGCGATCGCTCTCTTTATCAGTCTTTGGAGACATCTCTTTGGAGAGGGTGATCCCGTAACAAGCGGGCATGTTACCGCGCTTGGAATCTTCCATACTAAACCTCTTTAGTATAGTGTCAATATACCTGGACTGTGAAAGACCCAACATTCTATTAGATCTATCACGATAGATCTTAATGCCCAAAATGTAGGTTGCATCTCCCAAGTCTTTCATGGAGAATTTCTGTGATAAGAAAAGCTTTACTGATTGTAGCATAGGGACATCATTCCCTATCAGTAGTATGTCATCGACGTACAAAACGAGGAAGACTACTGCTCCTTCTACAATCTTCCTATAAATACATGGTTCATCTACATTTTTGATAAAGTCAAACTCTTTGACTGTCTCATCAAAGCAGATGTTTCAACTTCGCGATGCTTGCTTTAATCCATAAATGGATTTAAGCAACCTGCACACTCTTCCGCTGCTCCCACTGTCTAAGAAACCTTCTGGTTGATCCATGTAAACACTCTCTTCTAAATGTCCATTTAGAAAAGCTGTTTTTACATCCATTTGCCAGATTTCATAGTCATGGAAGGCAGCAATGGCAAGCAGGATCCGAATGGATTTAAGCATAGCTACAGGTGAAAAGGTTTCATCATATTCCAATCCTGGTCTTTGACGAAAACCTTTTGCAACGAGTCTAGCTTTGTAGGTTTCCACTTGTCCAGGTGCACCAATCTTCTTTTTGAAGATCCATTTGCATCCAACTGGTTTCACCCCAAGAGGAGCAACTTCTAAAGTCCATACTTTATTGGTGTACATGGATTGCATTTCGGATCTCATAGCATCCAACCAGTTCATCTAGTCAATACTCGTGATAGCCTGCTGAAAACTAGTAGGCTCATCATCATCGATGATGCAATGCTCTCGATCCCCATCTAGAATAAAACCATAGTATCTCTCTGGAGGATGAGAAAACCTACTAGATCTGCGGAGTGGCGTTGGTTCGTCATGTTCTATTGAAATATGAGGTTCTTCTAAGTCCTCGGTAGCAGTTTGAGGTTTTGGAATTTCTTCCAGCTCTACCGTGCTCCCACTAATTTCTTTTGCAAGAAATTCGCTCTCTAAGAAGACAATGTGGCGAGCGACAAACACCTTTTGTTCTTCAGTGTGGTAGACCATGTACCCTCTTGAATGTTTGGGGTATCCTACAAACTTGCACAAAACCGATCGTGCCTCGAGCTTGTCCGGTCTATGCTTTTTAACATATGCCGGACACCCCCATATCTTGATATACTTGAGATATGGTCTCTTCCCGCTCACATTTCATATGGAGTGGTAGGCACAGACTTAGTTGGAACTCTATTCAATAAGTATGCTGCTGATTCTAGAGCAAATCCCCAGAAGGAAAGTAGCAACTCAACACTACTCATCATTTAACGCACCATATCTAATAGCGTGCGATTCCTCCTTTCTGATACACCATTATGCTGAGGTGTATAAGGCGGAGTAAGCTGAGAGAGAATTCCATTCTCTTTTAAGTATTCAAGGAAACTGGTACTTAAGTATTCTCCACCTCGATCAGATCGAAGTGTCTTGATGCTTTTACCAGTTTGTTTCTCTACTTCATTTTTATACTCCTTAAACTTCTCAAAGGCCTCTAATTTATGTTTCATTAAGAACACATGTCCATACCTAGAGAAGTCATCAGTAAAAGTGATGAAGTAGGAGTGACCGCTTCGCTCATGTGTAGATATTGGACCACATACATCACTGTGTACAAGTCCCAAGAGTTCAGTAGCTCTTGCTCCGTGTCCAGAGAACGAAGATTTGGTCATTTTTCCTTTGATACATGATTGACAAGTTGCATATGATGAATATTCAAACGGATCTAGATATCCATCTTTATGTAACTTAGTCAACCTTGTTTCGTTTATATGACCAAGTCTACAATGCCATAAGAAGGCTTGATTTGAATTTGGAGCCTTTCTTTTAAGTGTGTTTTGAATATTGAAAATTCGAGGTTGATTAAGTATGTATATGCCGTTTTCCAGTGTGCCATACCCAATCAGTTCTTGATTTAGGAGAATGTTCATGACATTACTTTCAAGCGCAAAATTATATCCTTTATTAGACAACAAAGATACTGATATAATATTACACAGCATACTGGGAATACAAAAACAGCTGTACAACACCAAAACGTGCCCACTAGTCAACCCTAGGTGATATTCCCCTATTGCAACAGCATCTACATGCATTCCATTGCCCATCCGGAGAGTCATATCACCTGCCCCCAGTACTCTACTATTTCTCAGATCCTGCAATGAATTATAGATGTGAGAACCAGAACCGGTATCAAGTACCCATAATGTAGAGTTTACTGAAAGACAATTTTCGATTACGAACACACCTGAAGCAGAAGCAACCGCTTGCTTCGTGTCCTTTGCCTTGAAGGCCATATAGTCCTTCTTCCAGTGCCCTTGCTTGTGACAATAATGACATTCGTTTATATCCGCTTTCACCCTTCCTGCCTTGTTCTTTCCCTGCACCTTCTTGACCCCACCTTTCGGTTTGATGGCTTTCATCTTCTTCTTCCCTTTAGCTTTCGCTTTAGATTTAGAAAAGGATGATTGGCCAGCATACAGAACGGGGGCCTTCTCTTTTTTCAAAGAGGTCTCTGCTACCCTCAACATGTTGAGGAGCTTTGGAAGATCAGCTTCCATTTCGTGCATGTTGAAGCTAAGCACGAACTGAGAGAAGGTGTGGAGAAGGGACTGCAAAATCAAGTCGATATACAAATCATTCTCTAGCACGCATCCCAGGTTTGCGAGTTCCTCAATGAGGCTGATCATTTTGAGGACGTGCTCTCCTACAGGCGGTTCTGGAGCTAACCTCATCTGGAAGAGTTTCCTTGAGGTCTCGTACCTTGTGATACGGGAGTGCTCTCCATATAATTCCTTAACATGGAGAAAGATGGATAAAATTTCCATACTCTCGTGCTGTTTCTGGAGTTCATTGTTCATGGACGCCAGCACGATACACTTAGCTCGCTCACAATCCAGATCCCAAGTTTTGCGAACTTCCTTGTCCACAACTGAGGAATCTGGTCCAGGGATAAGGAGAGGAACAGCGGTGGTAACATATGCTACTTTGTCATAAGTCAGTGCAATGTTGACGTTCCTTAGCTAATCTTTATAGTTCTGCCCGGTCAGTATATTTTTTTCAAGTAATAGTTTTAGTCCTGTCATGGTAGCTGCCAGAGAGAGAGAAAAGAAAACACTCAGCATATGCTTCTTGCAAGTTTAGATTGGTTTATTAATTTATCTAAACAGGATGGCTCCCACTGTTTCCTATAATCCTTCTTCAAAACCTAAAAGAAGAACCAGTCAGGATTTAATCACACGTTACAATACTTGCTTAACCTTTCAGCCAGGTCAGTGTTGGTACTTCGAGGGAGGTTTTCCAACGCTTTCGTGAAGTTCCTTAATTAAATAACCTCTTTTCCCTGGAGGCGTAGCCCCTCTAACACCTTTCTAGTCATCTACTTGGTTTATAGCATTGATTGTTAAGTGAGAAAAATTCCCGAGAGGAATCCTACTCATCAGTGGGATCGGGATCCAACTATCATTGCATGATGCCCTAGATGGAAGCCACTCTAGTCACCACACTCCAGAAGGTATGCTAAATCTGCAAGTTTCTTTTATGTTTGAAACTCCCGATGTGATTTTTATACCCCAAGCTCTTATAGACCTTGACGTAGGCCAACAAGTCATAAGACGCAAGTCAAGTTCTACCCGTCGTTGTCCTGATTAATTTAGGTACATCGTACATGCCCTTGACGTAGGCCAACAAGGCTGTACGTCTGTCCTATACTAATGCATCTATCTATGCAACAAATAAGCAAGCCACACTGCTACCATTCACTATGCCTTGACGTAAGCCAACAAGCATAGCATGAATACGATGTGCTGTCTATTTGAAACGACGGAGGGTTATGGCTGGTTTTTGGCAAAAAACCGTTAACGTAATGAACTTGATATGATCGAAGGAACCATGATAGCTTTTATTAAATGGAGTGGTTTAAGCTCCGCATTTAAAATTTGCTTTTTGAAGAAAAACCGAGTGGTTTTAGAAATTATTCCAACGATTCAGTTTAGGTTTTATTTTCCTTTGCATTAATAATAATGCGTCCCATCATTAACCTATCATTACAGATAACAACGAAAATACAACGTCCTCTTATGCCATCCGCATTCGCTACGGGGTCCCATCATCACCCGTTAGGTTACTTAACTAACGGCAGAGCGGGGGCTGGGCTAGCGCGGGTGTAAAACATAAGTGACGTCTAAATAGCTATCATATATAGATATTGTACATTCGTCAGACGCAATAATAGGCATTCCAGATCACAGATAAACTTTATTGGATATGCAAGCAATCCGCGTTTCTTTTGAGCCTGTAAGAAAAGACGGATTACACAGTTATGATGAATAGCCATTACCCCACCCCAGACACCTACGGGTACGGCAAACTACCCGCCAAGTACCCGAAGTGAAGCGGTCTTCCTCAACAACGTGAGTAGGCCACTAAACACTTCGAAATACCCGGTAGTTTGTGCACCCCTCCTTGGGTCTATCCTAGGAGCAAAACAGTAAAAAGAAATAATACAACGGTGGCTACAACCGCAACCTGGATGTGCCCCGCAAAATAATATTACAGCTTATTACAATCATATCGAATGAATTAATACAATAACCCATCACAAAACCCGGCTAATCATCACAACAATCCAACATAGTTCATATCCACAAACAGTTAAAAACATTACAGATATGTGCAACCCCCTGCCAACCGACATACTAGCAGTTAGGGGAGGTTTACAAACACATAATACAGTTCACAGATATAATCAAACAAGCAAACATCGTATAATTTCGATCGATTAAACACATTAAATTCTACTCCAAATCTTCTCTGTAAATTTGAAACCTGAGCAGAAAATAAACAATACCAGAAAATACAAAATATCACAAAAGATGCACAGAGGAAAACTGGGCTGAATCGCCAACAACTAGGCCGCGGATCCGCGGCGGATCGGTGGGATCGGCCGCGGTTCCGCGGCTCAGTGGCCGATTCAGGAGCCCATTTTTCTTCTGTGTTCTTATATTTTCATGCTGGTCATTCTGGAGGTCCCTGAAAAATTTTTAGACCTCATTTTTAAATCGACAGAAACTATGCAATATCGGTGTATTTTCCGGTTTGTTTTCCGTTCGAAATTCATACGACTTTGCAAGTGAGTTAATTATAGTTTAGTGAGGCTCTGATACCACTGTAAGTCGATGTACAACACCCCACGAGTTGCGGGGAGGCGGAAATATGAAAAGCGATCTTGTTCTGTATGTAAACATCGACTAACCGAAGATCTTTACTAAACGATAATTAACAACAAGCATAGAATTCTAAGCTACTATGTAAAGAGATTATACCAAATGATTCTAGTCCTTCATCTTTATGATCTCTAAGTCCTCCCCGGTCTCCTATCCGTGATAGATGATCCACCCGAGAACCCTAATCCAAGCTATAACCTCTAAACTTGAGGTTACTTAGTTTCTCTAGTTGCTAATCAAAGAAACTAAGATGATATAGAGTTAGGTTATGGAGTGTTTAGTCTATACTAATCCTTGGTCTCAACTCATGAGTGGTAGGATTAGTGTTTGAAGAGAGAGTGAGTTTGAGGAGAGAGAAGGTGGAGATGATAATGAAAATAGAAAAGCTTCTCACTTGAATATATGAAACATAATGAATTATCAAATAAATAAATTTAAATGATTATTCACCATGCTTCATTAATTCAATATGAGTGATTCACTATGTGAGTCATTAAGCAATAAATGATGCATTAATGACATAGTGAATCACACAAATGAGTCACAATTTTCATTTAATGAAAATGCCACCTTAACCTCCTTAGTCACCATCCTTCTAGAAGCTTCCCGGAAAATTACGAGAACGCCCCTCGTATCCGTGAAAACACGGAAAAACTTTAGACTGTATAAATCCAATGACCCGATACTAGAATCTGGCTTAAACCAAAGCCGGCTAGTAAAAACTGTCTGAATGCCGTACGTGCGTTTAAACACGTATGCGTTCGAACCCTTTGTCGTAAAACCGTACGACCTCTATATCTTTTCGCCTGGAGTTGGGAAAACCCTGTGTGGGACTCTAAAAACTCGACTACTACGCTGGTAGTGCGTTTAACCACACCGCAAGCGGCACTAGCTGTACGTAACGGTCCCCAGGTAGATGTCGATAAGAAGGCCGGTGAGGATACCCATCCGAACTCCTACTGAGCCTGTGTGTGACAATATCCGTGCAGTCCAGTCTGTTCGTCTAAGAGTATCGCATATATGGTCTAGGGAGGTGGTAAACGTCAGACCCCTAATAACCGTACAAGTCGTGTCGGTATGACTCTATCACCATCCGAGAATCTACTGATCAATCTATCAGTAATTCTCAATCAGCCATGACCAGGGACTTATGGTAATGACCAACCGATCACTGTGCGATATCAATTCCCTATACCGAAAGAGACGAATCCCTAACAGTCACTCACTGCCTCCACGTGGCTCGGGACTGTGCCCAACTAAAACCTGTTTGCACGACTCCTTTGAACCGTGGTAGGGTAGTAATCAAAGCACAGTGGGAACCCACACGAGACAAATGACGACTTTAAATCAACGGACTATCTGCACACATGTCACCTGAGAACTGCTATCTGACGTTAGGTATAAATACCATCCAGTCAGTTCTCGGCGAGTCCTGTCCGGTGTACTCACACCCAGTGAGCATCTGTATACAATCTTAGGTGCACTCCACCAATGGCTGCGGGACCAATCCATCGCCCCTCCTCAGGGTCTAGATATGTATACACCAGTCTACTCCGGAGTATCGATGCCCAGTCTCGATACTCCTGCGACCAGGGACATCTAAGGATGTGCCTATTGACTATCCAGCTCCCACTAGTATGATTGCCATCATAACGCCGGAAGTCAGGCGAACACCTTATGGGCTTTATCAACACGTGTGTGTATATATATATATACTACGCAAAATATATCATACGTTAAGATAAAGACAAACCAAATAGCGTACTATCATATTAAGCAAGACTGTTATGTACATACATATCCCCAGTATTCTATACAATGAAGGCCTCTAGGGCATATATATCCAACAGATACGAGGGATGACTAGACCAGCCATACTTCTACGATCAGGGAATAATCCCGCCGTAGTCACACTTCGGCTTCTAGCACTACATGGTAGTTAATAAACAGTGCTTGAGTAAAGGAAAAATCATAGTTCACGACTTTATTACATTGCAATTTAAAAGAGTTCGAGGTACATTTATTTCACAGAATAAACAACTAACCAATAACAAATGCTGAAATCAAAGAAAGTAGCGCTGGTAGTGCAGTCTAGATCTCCACATTCTCGAAGGATAAGTCCTGCTCCTGGGCTGGATCCACTTCGTCCTCTGAGCATGCATACTCAGGTCGTCAGGGCGACACATATAGCAATAAATATGTATAATAGGAGTGCGGTATTATTAAACATGGGGAGTACAATGGATTGCAGAACATGTATATAATGACATCAACTGAAAATGAATAGTGCACTATGAGTAAGATGTCGATGAACTAAGCAATGTATATGTCACTACTTGACGGTCATTAAGTCCATGAAATCAATTGGTGGAGAGGATACTCGTGTTTAACAAGGGTCTCATGCATGCCCGAGACTACGGTCCACTGTGCCCGGGACATAACCCTGTCAGCCGTACCGCTAGGCCCACGACCTAAAGTATATATATATATATATATATATATATATATATATATATATATATATATATATATATATATATATATATCACTGATAGCGAATGATCATTCTCTAAATCACTGTACCTCGCTAAATACGAGTTCAATTCCACCTTGATTTTCCCATTCCTCCAGGTTATGGTATGTATTCATGAATCAGATAGGTTGTGGACAATACGTATCACTGTCGTTTTCAATCACTTTTTTCCACTTATCAATATCACTGTCGTATTTGCCACAACCCAATCACTAATCATTAATATATCGACAATGCAAATGATTCACTATGCGGCAGGTATAACTCAAGTATGGGAAAATATGTAGAAATGCACTGAATAGGTATTCATTATACTATAACGACTAATGCCACATAACTTGCAAAATTCACGGTAAATCATACGCTTAGAATTGACCAAAACAATATAAAGGGCGTATGAAGCACACTGGATTATCTAAGCAATAAAATTTATTTCAGGTGAATCAGAGTTCAGGTTAGAGAATTATCATCGTTTGAAGGTAGCAATCGATTTATGAGATTCCAGTTCCAGAACTGGAAGCCCAACTTCATGCACAGTTTATCAGTAATTATGTGCAGATTCAGCTTTGCCCTAGTTGAATAAAATTTAGTTCTGCCAGTTAAGTTTCCAACGCACCAAACGGATTATCAATTGCACCTCTACATCAGAAGTTATGTCCAGATTAAAGTGACAATGTACTGAACATTTCTTCAGAAACTGCAGAACGCACTGACATTCTAAAATACGATTTAAATACCAAACGACCGTAAAAATGCACGGGACCGATTTCAGGTGTTAGCTAATTAAGTTATCTACGCTACCATATGGGGCTCCGCGCATTTTCAGTTTTAAGCAGGTGTGTACAGGTGCTTAGAATTCAGTTTCCCCCATGGATTGCTATCTCGGACTGCAGTCCAGAATAATAAGTCGATACAGTTTTCACTATTTAAACCACATGATTTTCTGTGACCGTATACATGGATTCATAGATTATTCAGTTCCCTTCACAACGAGCCTAAGCACGCCACGATCCGATTTTTTTATAATTTATTATGAAGCTAACAAGGCTGCATGATCAGAAAATTCAGTTTTGACGATGCATCCTGAGTGCATCGTATTATGCTTGGAACTTCAATAATTTAACACCAATTTTATACACACTACCAGTTAACAGTACCTGGATCCTTTAAATCATAAATTTGGGGAATTTCAAACGAGGTTTTGGTTCAAGACAATTGATCGAGAACGTAGTATACACATGAAACTATCGATCGGAACTTCGTGTTTCGTCTAATCGATTCAAACGGGATTGATCCCCCCGATCCCTACATGTATTAACCCTGGGTTATAGTCCCGATTCCAAATGATCACGCATAACTCCAAGCCATTACAGGTCGTAGTAGAAACTAGTTGATAACAATACGACAGACACACACCCAATTTCAATTGTCTCATTTGTTTCTAATTGAAATTAAAGAATACCAATTCCAATGGTCTAATCCATTTCAATTGTCTCGTAGGTTCAAGATATAGCATGATAAGCAAGTAGAAGATACTTGCCTTAGGCGAAGGTGACACGGCAGCGACGACGAGCACGATCAAGGCACGATGCGCGCTCGACTGGGCTAGATCGGAGCACTCGGGCTCAGCACTGGCGTGAAGGCGGTCACGACAGGGGTTTCCGGCAACTCCGTCGAAGTGCTCGAGTGCAGTGGGGATGCCGGCAGTGAGCTCAGGCGACTCGGGGATTGGAGCTGGTGAGTCGTGGAGCTCAGGGTTGCAGGGAATCGATGCAGTGGCTCTGTCAGTGAGGTGTTGGTGGCCCAGCGGACGTGTGCGAGGCGATGTGGCTGCGACAGCGGTGAGTTTGCAGGCGTGGGTTCTCGTGACGAGGGGAAGCTAGTGCGGTGATGGTTCCTCGATGGTGAGGGATCGAGAGGGGAAATGAGCTCGGGTGTGGTGGCTGTCGGCGGTGAGCAGGGGAAGGGAGGAGACGGGGATCGAGCTCGTCGGCGGGGTCGTGCTGGTGGTAGCCGTGGTGATGGTCCGAGCTCGGTAGGGAGTTCGGCGGCGGTTCAGGATGGCGCCGGTGGGGGTTGTTGGGAGTGGCAGTGGGTGTTGGCGAGGAGATGTTAGAGGTAGCGAAAGAGAGCGGGAGAGTGAGAAAAACAGAGAAGAAGTGAGGGAGAGGGGTGAAGTAGTGACGAGGGAGTTGTGGCCGTTGGAGTCGAGGACGTGGAGAGAATGGGTGCGCCTTGGGGAGTGAGTGGATCAAGTGGCGGCTGGCGGAAGGAAGTTGCGAGCGGACGTGGGAAGCGTTTGTCGTAGGCGTGAGAAGCGGGGCGACGTGGGTTGCGCGAGGAAAGTGGCGGGAAAGAAACAAGGGAGTAAGGAAGAAAGATGAAAGTGGGTCAGGTCCGGGTTGGTTCGGGCGTGGGTAGAAAATAAGATTTGGGTTTGGGAATTTTTGTTTAGGTTAGAGTTTAGGAAATTAATTTAAATAATAATAAAATATATAAAAATGAAATAAATTTGGATTAAATTCTGAAAAAAATACGGAAAATTTTTATTTGGAACTGGGGATTTACATGGCGTCTCCCCGAGCCAACTCCTAGCCATCGCCTCCTCTCACTACCTCCTCGACGTCAACCCCATCTCACGACGAGCTACCCGAGCCAGCCACCATCAACATCATCTCGCTATTTCCCCTGGACCACCATCACCGCTTCTGCCTTACCCCCTTCTCCTCCTTGCAACCCAGTAGCCTCTTCTCCTCCTCGAACTCAACCCCAAACACTTAACCCCTCACTTCCCCAAGCCGAGAATTGCCCCAGAGCCACCTGAGCATCACCGCCCTCCACCTTCGACGACCACCAGCACCGCCGACCTCACGGAGTCGCCGTTAGCCGAGCCCAACCGAGCTTGCTGCCGTTGCTGCTGCACGTGCTGGTGCTGTGTCACTGCCGTTGTTGTTGTCCATGCTGGTGCTCGTGTCGTTGCCACCTCTACCGTGTTGCCGTCGTTGTGCCGTCGCCAGGCAAGTTTCTGAACTTGCTATCATGCTACATATACTTAAATATACTTATGTATGTATATGTGATACATTGTTATAAAACCCCATAATGATTATTAAAACTCAATAATCACCTTTTGAGATATATATATATATATATATATATATATATATATATATATATATATATATATGTTCCGGTCAATTAAAACTCACGTTTCGTGATATATAGATCATGCACTGATAATTAACTACATGTTGGGATCTAAATCTTAACGTTTCTATATTGAAATGATATCCCCGAGAACCGACGCTAAATCTGGAAATCACCGTACATATCACGTTGTAAAATTAATAGTAAATTAAATACAAATCGAAATGCGATTTTCTAGGGTTCGTATCGAATTCGACTAAATAACCTAGAACCCTATGCAAATTGTTATTTAATATGAGCTCGATATGATATTGATAACTGGAGAGAAATACGGTTCTGGACTGCAGTCCAAAGCAGTATTTTCCGACGACGCCTGATTTTAGATGTATATATATCCCTGTAAAAATCTGAAAAAACGCGGAGTCCTATATCATAGCGTAGATAATCAAGTTATCTAAATAATGGTGTTAGTTTCATTTAATTTAAATAATTTTCCTATTTTAGAAGTATTTTAGATCGTCGACATATCCTGCAGTTTTCTGCAGTGACAGTTTGTACACATTGATATTAAACTGAACATATCTCCCCGTATACAGCGGTTATTATTGATTCTTCTATTGCGTTGGAAACCTAACTGATAGGGCTAGATTTTATTAAACTGTAAAGCTCCCTAAATCTGATCATAATCTACAGAAAATTGCGCTTGAAATTGGACTTCCAGTTCTGAAACTGGAATTCCAGCAGCTTACACCCATTCTAAAATAAACATAACTCCTTAATCGGAAAACCTATTGATATAAAACCAATTTTACTTCTTAGGTAATCAAGTATGATTCATATGCCTTTTATATTTTTTGTTCAATTCTGCACGAGTGATTTATAATGAATTTTACAAGTTATATGACACTGGCTGCTGATATTTTTATTCATATCGTAATCAATTGCATTCTCACCATATCATATAACGGTTATACTCTCATTGAATAGTGGTCATAAAGTATTGATAACCTAGTGATCGTGTACATTACCCAGTGATAGATATTGGTGATTGGATTGTGGCAAATACGTTAGTGTATAAGCGTGATAGAATAGTGAAAGTGACACGTACTTGTACACAATCAGCGGAACCAGTTAATTATTGCATTGTCGACGCCTATGGGGCATATGTAAGTGTAACTATAACTGGAATGAGACGGTTATGGAAACACTTATATTAGTGTCATAGGTAAGACGTCGAGTACTGTCCATTTATCTTGGATATCAGTCGAGACATGCTTGATGGAGACCCTGCCTCCAGTTCTCGCGTAGACTTGTCATGGAGCGACTAGTATTTGATTTCATAGTCGGTGTTTGATGTAGACCACGGGGTGTGGGGTAGTTTGAGTGTGAGTTCGATCAACGGAATCTCGGGAGTCCCACTGCCGGCATATACAGCGATTCTGGGAGTCATAAGATTATTAAGAAACATTTAAATAAAGGTTATATTTTCTAAACGATCCCCCATATCTTCATATTGCTAAAACAGCCCTCACGATTCTCTTAATTAATCTATTTGTTCTATCAGATATAATAAGATTATTAAGAAATATTTAAATACAAGTTATATTTTCTAAATGATCCTCCATATCTTCATATTGCTAATTAATCTATTTGTTCTATCAGATATAATAAGATTATTAAGAAATATTTAAATACAAGTTATATTTTCTAAATGATCCCCCATATCTTCATATTTCTAAACAAGCCCTCACGATTCTCTTAATTAATCATTTTTTTGCCTCCCATGTTGTTTATCGTCCATCAAATGTTAGAAAATTCAGTTAAATAGATAATTTTACCATAACGCTCTCACTCCCGAAACACGAAGAAGAAGATGATGATGAAAGAAGAAGAAGAAAAAGGAGGCGACAACGAAAACGTGCGTGGCGGCAAGCAACAGGCAATGATATGTATGATGATATACACATAGCTACAGACATGAAGCTCAAGATGGTCGGTGCCAATCGTGAAAAATTGATGGAGGACTGTCTTTTAGAGATATCTGCTGATGTACAATTATTTTCTATTCATGTTACCCTGTTTTCTCTTGGAGTATATGTGCAGTAGTGAACGTTTCTATTTATTTTGATCTCTATATTGCCATTTTTATCTTATTCATTCTCGCTGTTATTTTCTTGGATTCTATATGTTATTGGATTGGATAGAACGCCAACTGATTAAAATAGTTTATTAGTGGTTTTGTGCTCATGGATCTTTTGTCAAAATTGCATTTATTGCTTTTGTCTTGTTATGGTGGCATGACATTATCAAATTTATTATAAATGATAACATTTTTACTTTTATTTTTCTAGTATATGAATGCGCTACATGAGTTTCCGTCGCAATAGGAGAGGTGATTGATTATTTTGCATTCATTGCATCAATTTCCATGAATCACTTTCAAAGTAGCAACAAAGCAAAAATAAAAAGCATCACCACCTGGCAGAATGAAAATCCAACCGTGAAAGTTTTTATTTCATGCGAGCCCACTTGTTCTCTCATACACGACAACCTAGGTTTGGCAAGCGTCATCCCAATCTTCATACCCTTTTTTGTCTCGTTCATCAATAATCCACAATTTTTACGTCCATACAACAGGAAAAATTATACGGGTCCCTTAGAAACTTGGTAATTTGCACAGATTCATTAATCATCCAAAAAAGATGAAATTTAAATATGAATTCGTGAAAGAAATCACATGGGATTGATCAGAAATAGGACAAAATCCACGCCGTGCATCATGGATACGTTAATTATTGTCGGACCGCATCCATCCTTTTCACTTTACTATGCATGATGCCGACGTGTTTCAGTGCATCACACGTGGTAGAATACGTTAGCTATTTTAAAGAGAAGAAGAGTCGGTTGGAGAGAAGAGTCCATGATGGAAGAGTCCAACCTCTTCCCTTTTGTCTCGCAACTCATTAGAGAGTAACCTCTTCTATTTTAAATACGTTAACTATCGTCGAATTGCGAGGAATGAATATGGCGGCGGATCAGATCAAGAGACGTCGACGGAATCGCACAACGTATTTCAATTGTTTTCCATCATCAGCTTTACTTATCCTTATAGCTGCATTCGAAACAAGATAAATACGGCGAAATAAAAGTTGTGGCTCTCACACAAGTGTTGATTATTAATCTTAAATATAAATTCGCAATTAAAAATTCAACCGAAGCACCGTTTTAATTTAATGATAGAATTCTCGAAAATACATAACTTCCATAGGATGATAGAAATATAGTAAACAAGATACATGCCATTCTAATAAAATTAACCATATCAGTTTTCATTGAACCAAAAAAAAATTGAAAATAACCATAACAGTATCTTAAACAAAATAAAATTATAAAATATCAATATTTAATTGTAGGTGTACTTTAAATTTAGAAATTTGAAAATTTTAAGGATGTACTCTTCTCAAAAACGTTAATATAAAGACATTTCAACTCGCTCTTGAAATTAAATGAAAAAATTAAAAAAAAAGCAAGATTAGTAAACTCTTGAGAATTAAATCGGTGATAATTCCAATCTAAATGTATCAATAGTTATCTAATCTCAACCGAATTCGATTTAGCCTCATTAAGATACGTACATACACTCTCTTTTTTTCAAGGGGAAAAAAAAAACAGCTGCCAAATTATAACTTTCTCGAACTTTATATATATAATCCTTCATCAACTCTTTCTAATAAAAAGTTGTGAAATAAAATTAAAAAGAAAAATAATTGTAGCTAGCTACATTAATTCTAACCTCAACACAAATTTACATTGACACTCCCAGTCATGCTGCATTTACAAATCGGACAGGCGTCGACGGCCGGCCCGCACGCCGCGCAGACGCACATGTGCCGGCACGGCAGCAGCAGCACCGACGGCTCTCCGTCCCCGCAGCACCTGCACTTCATCCTCCAGCAACCACCATCATTATCTCCCCCCTCGCAGCGGGACTCCGCGTCCTCGGCCGCGGCCGCCGCCGCCGCCTGATCCGCCAGCACCCGCTCGAGGTTCGCCCCGATGGCGGCCGCGGCCGCCTCGTGGGTCTGCGCCAAGTATCTCCAGGCATTGTTCTCGACGCCGAGGCTCTCGATCCTCTCCTCCATCGCCCTGTTCAGCCTCTTCAGCCGCTCGATCTCTTCGTCCTTCGGCCTCAGCTGCTTCGCCAGCGCCTCGTGCGCCGCCGACACGATCTGGCTCGAAAACCTCTTCCTCTTCTGCGACAGCTCCGTCCTCGCGTTAACTATCTGAGAAAACTAAAATTAATCAGGCAAATAATTCAATACATAATCGTAAAAATCCATATATTAATTTATGGCCGATCGAGGAGGGAGGGATTTGAGGATTAATTATATTAATTACATGTTGGACGAGGAGGCGGTCGACGTCGAGCATGTGGTTGAGGACCTGAGAGGATATGTCTTCGCCGAGGAACGCCAAGGACTCATGATGTTTGACGCATCGGTTCTCCACCTGCATCAAGCCCATTTGTTGGTTGACACCATAATTCTCTACAGTGTTCATAATTTCTCTGATACAAGAAAACAACACGAAATAAGTATATATGGATACAAGGTTGGGATAATATTTGTATGGGCGATATGGCTACCTGGCTTTGTAGAGCTGAGGGGTGAAGATGCCAACATATTGTGCTTCAACTGCCATTAGAGTGCTTATATTATAAACTTTTATTTTGGCTTTTTTCTGGGAGAGAGGGTGAGGGTGAGGGTGAGGGTGAGGGAAGTGGGGAACATGCAACAAGAATGGGGGGTGACGGTGGGGATTTATTACGGGGGTTGAGGTTTAGAGAGAGAAACATGGGGAATGAACATGTGGCCAATCAATTAATTAATTAAAAAGACATAGTGGAGTGAGAAATATTTGGTGAAAATTTGGTCATTTATATGGTTCCTTTTGCTTAATTATGAATTCTATTACTTCTATGACCTTTGTTTCCTTATTTTCAGAAGAAAAAAACAAGAAGGAATTCTACTGGGTCCACTGTATATCAGATTTGAAAACAGAGGTGATTGTGTTTTGCTTAGCGTATATGATAATGCCTTAAAATTAAGCTGTAGAAAAGATTTAATGAGAAATGAATAGGGGAAACTTGGTCGTATACAGAGAAGTTGTAATTTTTGCAATCTTTTCTTTCTTCATTAGAAGTAGAATGAGGAAAAAACATAAAATTGCTTGTGTGTTTGGGGTTATTCGGGGAAGGGGCGGGGGCATTTTGGGAAGGGGAAATGAATGCATGCACCGTCGTTGGAGGCGTGTCGTGTTGTTGGGGCGCGGCGCCACGTGGCAGGCCGAACAGGCGGGGGCACCTAATTCACTCTCGCGATCGTCGTGAATGGGCCGCCCCCACGTGGGCCCCGAGGACACGCGCGTGTGGGGCCAGGCGCTGCGGATCCGACGACGGGACCACAGCTGGGGCCCGCACGTGTGGAGCCAAGCCTTAGAAATCTTTCTTGCCTCTGTCTTGGTACACGACAATTACGCTATTGCAAACTTCAGCTTTACAGCAAGCATTACGTTTACGAAACAGGACAAACAATTTAGGTATTTGCAGATGAGGGTTTCCTTTCTTTTCCACCACTTTTTAGAAAAGCTAAAAGATAACCCTAAAAATTCTTGGTTTATGTATATCGGTAATGTTCTAAATGTACATATGCATACAATCTTTTTTTCTCGGTATTAAATTATGGCATAAGTAAAATTAATTTGTACGTGATCAACGCCGCTTGTCCACAGTAGTACAATCCGAGCGTCAAGTATTATGTATGGGAGTGCTCCAATGCAAACCGGTCCGTTTTTTTTAAAAACGGGAACTCCCGATCTACGGCATATTTTAACTATTAGATTCGTTCAAGTTGATCACCCTACCCTCAAATATATGTGTATGAAAAATCAAAGAATTTAAAGGTTTCTAACCTATGCATTGGATGACGTTTATGTTGCATTATCGAAATACGTTCATTTTTGCATCCATTGATGCATAGCTTAGTGATCTTTAAATATCTTAATTTTTCATACGCATATATTTGAGAATAGGGTGATCAACTTGAACAGATCGGATCGTTGAAATATGTCGCAGATGAGGAGTTCCCGTTTTTAAAAAAAACGCGAATCAATTTGCAATTGATCACTCCCCTGTGTGTGTAGAGGGAATAATGGAGGAAAGATATCATAGGAGGAAATTTCCGCCTTTGACGTCGAAAAATTACACCCTCCACGATTTTAAAAAAAATACAACATATATATCGTTATTTGTACTGAAATCATGCAAACTCAATCAACATATATATCGTTATTTGTACTGAAATTATGCTCTTTCATACAGATTATCAATCTTCAGCAACAAGCAACAAGCAACAAGCAACATCACTCGACAATTTCTCCGAAGACAAACTCGGCTTCTGATCCAATCCCAATCTCGTATATAATCAAGACGACTGCTCGAGTGATTCTTCCGTCAAATCTCATGCGGCAGTAGGAAAAACCGCCGCTTCAATTCGGTTCCATCCTATTTTCTTTAGCCTTCAGTGCTCCCACCGCGGAGCTTCAGCATGCCAAGTGGCTAAACCAGCCTCAAAATGGAGGAGATCAAATGTCGTAATCGTGGGGGCGTTCAAGCCCAAACGCAAGTCTGTCTTTGAACGGCTCTCTGTTGCTCTACTTGGAGGAAAGGCCGTAAACACCAAGGAAACGAAAAGGCGTCTCGGGCAAGCTCAGGTGCTGCCTTTGACAACCGCAAGCTCGAATGTCTTCTCCACACTCTCGGTCAATCGGCCTATGGCGGCTTCCAGGAAAGCAGATGCCTACCAAGCCCTGAAAAATGAGAAGCTAAGGCAGAAACATTTCAGATACAGAGCCAACAAAAAGGCTAGAGATCCTACGCAGCCAGATTTCATGAGGTTCCAGAAGGATAGTTACCCCGCGACACAAGTTGGGCCAGCTGTGAAGCACGCTAACTTTTTTGAACCATTAAAGTTGGTTTAGAAGAATGCTATGACCATTTTAGTTTGATTTGACAAAAATTAACAACAATTTTATTTTATTTTGAAAAAATAAACAAGAGTTGGAGTTAATTATATATTCAACATGCATCATTGTTTATACATAGCCATGTTTGAGCCATTTTAATAAAACTATCATTACCTTTAAAACTATCAAGAAACTACCAAAATTAACAGCGCTATGTCAGTACCGTCTGTGACACATCACGTAAGTTGCCACCTCATCAATTTTTATTTGAAAACCCCAAATAACATCTATTTTAATCTTAACCCTAAGTTAAAAAAATTAAAAAATAAAAATACATAAATTAAAAAAACCTCACTTCGTCATCCTCCTGGCCATCACTACCAGCGACGGCGGCATCTCGCCGCCGCCTCCATCATCATCAATAACAACACAGCCGCCGCTGCCAATCGTCACCACCACCTCTTTCTTCCTCTTCTTCAACCCACTACTGCGGCACCGCCATCATCACCCCCCGTCAACAACAAAAACACCACCACCATCATTTTCGCTGCTACCACCACCATCACCATCATTGTCAAGACCTAAATTGGCACGTGACCGGCACTTAGATCATATGACGTCTAAAGATGTCGATGCGATCCAAATAACCCAAAAACCAAGATCTAAAGATTTTTAAAGAATAAAGAAGGTGGAGTTTTAAAAAAAAATGGTATTTAATATGAAACACAATTTTATTTATAAGGATTGTTTGTTTTGAATCATATGTCAAGTGTTTTTAAATGGGGTTGAAAATGTTTTCGTTATTTGAAATTTCGGCAGCACCTCCTTTGTAATTTTTGATAAAAACAAGTACATAAACTTATAATATAACGGTATCCCCACTTAGGAGCTATCTCAACGCCAATTGGCAGAATCACAACCACGCAGTTATATACGACGCTCGAAAGTGAAGGATCACAAGCAAATATATAAATAAACTACGTATGTAAAGCTAACTAGTCGACTCTATCCGAGTTCGACCTAAAAGAACATACATAAAGTCACAACTCGATCTAAGTCAAATAATACAGGTGGTATGATGGAGTGACGTTAGATACAAGATACAACATATACAAAAGAGACAGTTACTATACGTGTAACACACCTAGCAAAATATGCGATGAACTCCAAAGTATATGTCTGTGACGCCGCTAAGTGTCCGTACGGTCCGTCCTGCAAGAAACTAAGGCACAACGGGGATGAGTTTCCAACTCAGTGAATAGAAATATGCATCACAAGATATAACATGATATGCGTAGTCAAGTGTGATATAAATGAAGTCGCATAAGAAGACTATCAATCATCATCAAATCCTCATCAAACTCGTATCCATCATCGACACTAAAAATCTGGATATTGTAGACACCGTCTAACCGATTGGCCCTCTCCTGATATCAACTCAGCCACGGTCGGAATCCTTCAGATATCCTTCGCGCTCCAATTTCACCTCCAGTATCGATCATCCTCGTTAGGCTCTCCGTATCTCCCTACGGTCTTCCTACTCATCAGAGTCGTACTGAGTCTACCATGTATCCATAATCGGTTAATCCCTACCTCGATTCAGATATCTCATCATGAAAATCAAAACTCATGATGGACGTCAAATCATCATATCACGAGAAAACCGCACTTTTGAAAACATAATCTGTTTTATAAAGCATACCTGCGGTTTTTCAAATTAATAGAAACATCAAATCTATGATATCAACAGTAAATGATTCATTTATGTAACATTTGGCAACTATAACATGTAATTATACGGACCATAACATTCGAATAATGGAACATGGTAAATAGCAACTAATACTATCATGAAATATGGTAATACGGTTTAAACATAGCAATCCTACGTGTCATGGCAGTACTAATGATGTGTGGTGTAGTATGCGAATCTGTGAACCGTGCAATATGAAATCATTAGTATTGTGTTTGTGTTCTATCCAATGTATTTATTCTAGCAAGTATAATTATACACTAGGGATGTCATGTACTCAATGTATGTATATAGGATAGAAATGCGGTTAAGTATCGCAATTAGAGTTTAAAAACTGATATATAGTTTTATAAAACTTCTGGTAGTCGGGGATGCTATACGCCATCCGCCCGAGTTCCCAATTGTAGATGTCTCCCTACTCACCTAAAATCGACACATGCTAGACAAAACTTGCGAATGATTTTCCTTTCTTTGCCGCATCGGACGTCTCCGCGACCGATCCTATATGTTAAATCATACACACTCATAAGAATCGAAACGCAAACGTTACTCAAATTCTAACACACATAGATTAAGATGCACGATCGACGTATTCTAACGCGTGCTATCTATATCGAACTACCCCCGGCAATAACGAAATCCAAAACTAAAGTTTTAAAAACGTAAAATATTGAACTACAATAAGCTATGTGCTCCAGATTTTTCTACAAGTAATCTGGAACAAAACAAAGTATAAAAGGATCTAATTGAGACGTTGAGAAGCTACTACAAAAATCCCACACCATGAATCATCTTCCAAACCGTAAATTGCGGTAATATGCATCAAATCTGCGGCCAAGATTCCTCTAGATGGGCTTAGGCTTTGGATGTGGTCTCAAGTTGGTCTTACTGTATCAGGAAAACACTCCGATAAATTTTCAAAGCTCTCAAATAACAGCTGATATCATTTGAGTACCAAAAACACTAAAATCTTAGTTCAAAAACTTAGTTTACAAATACTAAAACACTTCTATTTTTTCCAAACTGGTAGAAATTATACACAAAACCACGTAAACCAGGAAAGATAAGAATACAACTTGAATAATTTTTTTTTTACCTTCTTGAAGAATATAGAGAGGGATCCAAGCTTTAGTGGTGTCAAAATGAATTTTTTTTAAAGGACATATACTTAACTTGGTGTCTAGATCAACTTACTTAAAGAAATCCTCAAAAAAACATGGTGATTTATGATGAAGGAATTGTAAGTCGATGTCGCACACCCCACGGGTTCGCGGGAAAGCGGAATATGCAAAAAACGATTTTTACCGGCTTCGCAACACCGACTTGAACTCCAGGATCGATACTAAACCCTGACTAGCTAAACTGAATGAGGTTAACTATTTGGAAAGAATGTTATACCTCACAGTATCATGTCCTTCGGGTCTTCTTGCTGTCCTCCTCGTCATAAGCTCCTCGGATCGTATACGGATCGCGCCTCCTCGTCGGTCTTCTCAAGTCAAAGACGATCCACCCGAGAGTCTATAGTCCGAACTCCAACCTCAAATCCGAGGTAACTAAGGCACCAAATTCGCTAAACTAGATGTCCTAGATGATGTAGAGAGTGAAGATGGATTAATTTGTCTCAAAATACCCTAGGTTTCTCAACACATGAGATATTTAGGGTTAGAGGAAGAAGAAGGGGAGCTTGAGGAAATGAGAGCGAAGATAGACATTATAATGAAGAAGGCTCTCATTTGTGATGAATAATGAAGCATACAATAATGCAATCCTTAAAATATCAAGCATCCTTGCAAAATATCTAGTATGCTTCAATTATCACTTAGTGAGTCACCCCCATGAATCACTAAGTAGCCATGCCTCATTTAATATAAATCTCTACCTCAATAATCTTTTAATCAAAACATTAAATACAAAATGAGTTGTCTTCTTCTAGAAGTATACTTGAGCAAATTACAAAAATACCCCTCACCGTATATACATACTCGTATGCGTATTCCGAAAAATACGAATACTTAGAGACGAAAATAATCCAACAATATAATACTAGGACGGGGATTAAACCAAAGCCCACTAGTATTATCCGCCCGAACATCATCCGTGCACAAGTACACGTATGTGATCGAAGCCCTGCCGTAAAACCATACGGCGTCTACATCATTTTCCCGATGTAGGGAAACCCTCTGTGTGGGACTCTAAAGACTCGACACTACACTAGCAGTGGGTTTAACCATAAGCCGTCAGCGTTACTAGCTGCACGTAACGGCTACCCAGGTATTTGTCGATAAGAAGGCCGATGAGCAAGCTCATCCGAACTCCTACTGAGCCTATCTGTGACAATCTCCGTACAGTCCGGTCTGTTCGTCTAAGAGTATCGCATATCGGGCCTAGGGGGCGGTAATCGTTAGACCTCTAATAGCGCAATAAGTCATGCTGGAGTGTAGCCCAAAACACCCTGAGAAACTACTTGAGTACCTACCAGTAAATCTCGCTTGTTCTGGCCAGGGACTTTGTGTAATGGATTTTCGAACATAGCATGATATCAACCCCCATACCATGAGAGATGAATCCTATCTAACCACTACCGTCTCCAAGTGCTTCGGGACTGCACCCAATTACTACCTATTTGCACAAATCCTTTGAGCCGTGGTAGGGTAGTAATCTAATAACGGTGGGAACACACTTGAGGCGAAGAAGCAGTGTCAAGTCGACGGACTAAGCTGTACTCATGTCATCTGGGAACTGCTACCCGACGATAGGTATAATACCTACCAGCAGCTCCCTACGAGTCCTGTCTTATGTACTCATAACCCAATGAGCGCCTGCATACTATCTCCAGTACGACGTACTAATGGCTGTTGGACAGACCATCTCCCCAGCTGGGATGAGAAGCGTATACACTAGTCTACTCTGGAGTATTGATGCCTCGTCTCGATAATCCTATGGCCAGAGACCTGTATAAGGATATGCTTATAGACTGCCCAGCTCCTAAGGGCTCTACCAATATGTATAAGCGATATGCTAAAAGAAACACATGCACATATTGAGGTAGAAACAAACCAGGTAGCATACTACCATTTCGGACAAGACTGTTACTGTATCCGTGTATATCCTAAGCTTCCAATTATAACATACAAACCAGTATGATACAATAATGGCCTCTAGGGCATATATCACTAACAATCTGCCACTTGCACTAAGGCCATGCATTGGCATACCGCAAACCTATCATCTCGAATAGTCTCTCGAACTGTGTATGAGGGATGGCCTTTGTGAGTGGGTCTGCAGTGTTGTCCTCCGTATATACTCTCCGCACCTCGATCACCCGGCGATCAACGATCTCCCTGATCAGGTGGTACCACCTCAAGATATTTCTTGACTTCTGATGGGACTTGGGTTCTTTCGCTAAAGCTATAGCGTCGTTATTGTCACAATACAGAGGTATTGGATCTACAATGAACAGAACCACATGAAATTCTGTTAGGAACTTCCTCATCTAGACTGCTTCTTTTGCGGCGTCATAAGCAGCGATAAACCACGCTTCCATCGTCGAGTCAGCAACGGTGTCCTGCTTGGAACTCTTCCAACAGAATGCCCCTCCATTGAGGGTAAAGACATAACCCGACATAGACTTGGAGTCATCCTTGTCACTCTGGTAGCTGGAGTCAGCAAAGGCCTCGATCTGGAGTTTTTTTTCCGCCATACACCAAGAACATCTCCTTAGTCCTTCTCAGGTACTTGAGAATGTTCTTTACTGCTATCCAGTGGTTCTCTACTGGGTTTGACTGATACCGGCTTACCACGCTAAGTGCGTAAGCAACATCTGGTCTGGTATACAACATCACATACATTATAGAGCCTACCGCAGAAGCATAGAGCATAATCGAAATGCGAGCCCTTTCCAAATCAGTCTTGGAAGACATCTCTTTGGAGAGGGTGATTCCGTGATAAGCCGGTAGACTACCGCGCTTTGAATCTTCCATACTAAATCTCTTTAGTATGGTGTCGATATACCTGGACTGCGAAAGTCCCAACATCCTCTTAGATCTATCACGATAGATCTGGATCCCCAGAATGTAGGAGGCATCACCTAGGTCTTTCATAGAGAACCTTTGTGATAAGAATTCTGTGACTGATTGTAGCATAGGAATGTCATTTCCTATCAAGAGAATGTCATCCACGTACAAGACTAGGAATACCACAATTATCGCTACAATCTTACTACAGATACATGGTTCATTTGGATTTTTGATAAAGTCGAATTCTTTGACTGTCTCATCAAAACAGATGTTCCAACTCCACGATACTTACTTTAATCCATAAATGGATTTAAGAAACTTGCATACTTTCCCGCTGCTCCTATTCTAAATGAAACCCTCTGGCTGATCCATATAGATACGCTCTTCCAAATTACCATATAGAAAAGCGGTCTTTAGTCCATCTGCCAAATCTCATAATCGTGGAAGGCAGCAATGGCAAGAAGGATCCGAATGGATTTGAGCATAGCCACTGGAGAAAAGGTTTCATCATAGTCCAAATCAGGTCTTTGACAAAAACCTTTAGCAACAAGTCTATCCTTATAGGTTTCAATCTGTCCATCTACACCAATCTTCTTTCTGAAGATCCATTTGCAGCCTACGAGTTTTACCCCTTCTAGAGTAATATCCAAAGTCCATACTTTGTTAGTGTACATGGACTCCATCTTGATCCGCATTGCATCCAGCCATTTTACCGAGTCACCGCTCTGAATGGCTTGCTGGAAGATAGTTGGCTCATCATTGTCAATGATGCAATCCTCTCTATCCCCATCTATGAGAAAACCGTAGTATCTCTCGGGCGGATGAGACTTCCTACTAGTCCTGCGGAGTGGCGTGTGGATGTCATGTTCTTTTGAAACCTTTGGTTCTACCATGCTTTCAGTAATAGTTTGTGATTCTGGAATTTCTTCCAGTTCTATTGCACTTCCACCAGTTTCTTTTTCCAAAATTTGATTTTCCGAAAAGTGGGCATAACGAGAAATAAAGACCTTTTATTCCTCTGCATAATAGAAAAGATATCTCCTGGAGTTCTTTGGGTATCCCACAAACTTACACAGTACTGAGCGTGCCTCGAGCTTGTCCGCATGCTGTTTTTTTACAAAAGCTGGACATCCCCATATCTTCATATACTGAAGATAGGGTTTCTTCCCACTCCACATCTGATATGGTGTGGGAGGCACAGTCTTGGTAGGAACCTTGTTCAAAAGATATGCAGCTGATTCTAGTGCATAACCCCAGAAGGATCGCGGTAACTCAGTGTTACTCATCATGGAACGTACCATATCCAATAGGGTTCTGTTCCGTCTTTCCGATACACCGTTGTGTTGTGGTGTGTATGGAGGAGTAAGGTGAGAGAGAATTCCATTCTCCTTTCAGTAATCCAGGAACCCGGCACTTAAGTATTCACCACCTCGATCAGATCTCAGTGTCTTGATACTTTTGCCGGTTTGTTTTTCCATTTCATTCTTATATTCTCGGAATTTCTCAAAGGCCTCGGATTATGTTTCATCAAGAAGACATGTCCATACCAAGAGAAATCATCCGTAAAGGTAATGAAATAGGAATAACCACTTCGTGCATGTGTAGACATTGGACCACACACATTGCTGTGTATGAGTCCCAAGAGCTCGCTCGCTCTTACTCCGTGTCCAGTGAACGGAGTCTTTCTCATATTTCCCATGAGACATGATTGAAAAGTTGCATAAGACTGATATTTGAACGGATCCAAATATCCTTCTTTATGTAACTTCGTTAACCTTGTTTCATCGATGTGACCCAGTCTACAATACCATAAGAAAGCCTTATTTAATTCTGGAGACTTTCTTTTAAGTGTGTTCTGGACGTTGAAAACCTGAGCTTGATTTAACACGTATATACGGTCCTTTAGTGTACCTGACCCAATCAAACTTTGATTAAGGTGGATGTGGACCACATCTCTTACAAATGTAAAATCATATCCTTCTTTAGAAAATAAAGATACATATGATATTACAAGCTAGACTAGGTACACACAAACAGTTACGTAAAATCAATATCTGCCCACTTGTCAATCCTAGGTGATATTCCCCTATGGATATAGCGTCCACGCTCATTCCGTTAGAAACCGTGAGAGTCATATCACCTGCCCTGATAACTCTACGGTTTCTCAAAGCTTGTAATGAATTACAGATATGAGATCCTGATCCGGTATCTAGTACCCAGGAAGTAGAGTTAATTGACAAACAATTTTCAACACAAACACACTCGAATCCGAAGCCACAACGTGCCTCGGATCCTGGTTCTGGCTTTCCAAGCCCTGCAATCCTTCTGCCAATGCCCTTTCCTATGACAATAGGAACAATCCTCCTTCCCTACTGTTAGACCCAAAATTTTTGCCCTTCTCTTTCCTTCTACCTTACTGACACCGCCTATCGTCTTGGTGAATACCTTCTTCTTCTTTCTCTTGGCTTTCTCCTTGGATCTAGAAGAGGGTGATTCCTCAATAAGCAGAACGGGTGTCTTCCTGGTTTCCTTCAAGGTGTAAGTAAAAGGGAGGGACAGTAGAATCAAGTTAGTACATAACTCGTTCTCCATCGTGGTCTCCAGATCCGTGAGCTCTATAATATAGCTGATCATTGTAGGGACGTGGTCCCCGACAGATGACCCGACAGCCAACCTCGCTTGAAGCAATTCCTTCGAGCTTTTATATCTTGCCATACGAGATTGGGCTCCATATAAATTTTTGGTATGGAGGAAGATGGAAGCTAAGTCCATCTTCTCGTGCTGCCTCTGGTGTTCATTATCCATTGAGGCCAACATGAGACACTTGGTATTCACACTGTCCTTTTCCCTTGACTTACGGATATTAACATCCGCGGCGGTGGAAACTGGACCTGGGACGACGGGGGTTTTAGCATTAAGGAGGTGGCCCAGCTTTTCATAGGTAATGGACATCTGGACAAATCTTTGCTAATCAATATAGTTTGGCTCAGTCAATTTATTATCTAGCTGTAACCTAAGTCCGGTCATCTGGTCGCTGCAATTAAGAGATAGAGAGGAGGAAACACTCAGCATGATGCTCTTGCAAATTTAGATTGGTTTTAAACAGGATGGCTCCCACTGTATCTCGAATTCTTCCTCCAATCATAAAATAAGAATTAGTCAGGATTAATCTCACTCTTACAATACTTGCTTAACCTTTTCGGCCAGGCTGGTGTTGGTACTTCGAGAGAGGTTTTCCAACGCTTTCGTAAAGTTCCTTAATTACATAACCTCTTTTCCCTAGAGGCGTAGCCCCGCTAACACCGTTCTAGACACCTACTTGGTTTATAGTATTGATTGTTTAGTAAAAAAATCTCCCGAGGAGTAGCGGATACTCACAGTAGGATCGGGATCCAAATATCATCGTGTGACAACTTTGAAAGAATCTTACCAAAATCATCACACTCCAAATGGTATACAAAACTAGCAAGTTTCAGTTTCCTTAGAAACCCCCGATGTGGATTTTTGCCCCAAGCTCTTATGACCTTGACGAAGACCAACATATCATAAGTCGCAAGTCAAGTTCTACCCGTCATTGTCCAGGTTAATTTGAACCCACTCATACATACCCTTGACGAAGGCCAAAATAGTAGTATGACTATCCCAAACCAACGCATCTATCTATGCAACAGATGAATATTCAGCAACTACCAATCACTATGCCTTGGCGAAAGTCAAAATACATAGCTTGAATAATACTGAATACCCATCTGAAATGACGGAGGGCAACCAATGGTTTTGGAGAAACCGTGAACGTAGTGAACTTGATATAATCGAAGGAACCATGATAGCTTTTAAAGTAGTGGTTTAAGCTCCGCATTTAAAAGTTGCTTTTTAAAAAAAACCGAGTGGTTTTTGAAATTGTTCCAACGAGTCAACTTTGGTTTGTTTGCTTTGCATTAAACATATAATGCAGTTCCATCATTTACACCTACCATTGCAGAAAGAAACGAAAATACCACGTACGCTTATGCCATCCACATTCGCCACTGGGCCCCGTCTTACACCGTTAGGTTACTTAACTAACGCCAGAGCGGGGGCTGGACTAGCACGGGTGTAAAACATAAGCAATGTCTGTTATATAAGATATATAATATATCCATTCGTCTCACGCAATAATAGGCATTCCGGATCACAGATGAACATATTAGATATACTAGGAATTCCATGTTTCGTTTAAGCCTGTAACGAAAGAAGGATTCTACGGTCGTTGTCACGCCCCGCTTCCCAAAAATACGGAAAACGAGGGATGACTAGGCCAGCCATGCTCCTACGGTCAAGGAATCATCCCGCCGTAGTCACACTTCGGCTTCTAGCATTACATGGTAATCAGTAAATAAAGCGCAGTGGTAAAGGAATCACATCACTAATTTATTACATTAATATTCCATTGTTCACAAATTACAGATAACAAGAACAAATACTAACCAAAGTCAAACTTACGATCACTTTTATGGAAAGCAGAAAAATAGAAAGTACACCAGTCTAAATCTCCGTGAACTCGAAGGGTAGATCCGTCTCCTGTGCTAGTCCTCCCGCGGGATCTGAGCATGCATACTCAGGTCGTCAGAGCGACACAATAACAATATTATTATAATGAGACGAAACATGTATATGAGGTGATACTGGTGTAAGAACGATGCAAGTAATCACTATGTCGTTATATGATGCAGAATATGTTATGTGTCCCTATCGGTCTCTAAGTCATGTTTGAAATCACATAGTGGAAGGAGGATCATGTTTAACAGGAGTCTCGTACATACCCGAGACAACGGCCCACATGCTCGGGACATAACCCTGTCAGCCGGATCGCTAGATCCTATCCTACATGTATCAATATCTCTGTTCGAATGATCATCCTCTAAACACGGTCCCGCTAAATACGATACTCTTTCCATTTTGATTTCACCCCTTTTCCCCCAGGTTCTCACTAATTATGATCTTGATCTAGTTATGTACAAGTATATCAATGGCACGATTTTTATCACTGTTCACTGTATCAATCACTGTCACGAATATTCACTTTCCATTGATGTACTTGTCACAACTAAACCAACATCTATCACGTACGATAATGCAATGTCCACACGTACTAACACTGAGTATATGGCAAGGGTATGATATATGTATGTATGCTACCAATGAGTTCTGTATATTATGAATCAACATGCATGTCATGAACTGAAATAAATTGCACAAATTATTATGTTAAGAATTCAGCGAAGTGATGTAAGTAAGATATATAGAGCACTCAGTCAGTAATTCATCAGAATTTGTTTCAGTTCAATCGGGATTCCGGTTCTCAAGATATAGCTATTTCAGTTTAAGTGCTCGCGGCTGGAAATTCAGTTTCAGAACTGAACGTCCATTTCGCGGCACGAATTGCACCCACTTGGGCTCAGAATTTAGCGACGTTAAAGTTACATGAAATCTAGGATTTCCAATAGAGTATTCAACGCAACAGACGGATCTTCAATCGCATCTGTACGTTGAAAGTTATGCACAGTTGAACCTCAATATGTCATTTCTGAATCTGTTCTGGACAGATATACGTTCTGCCCTTTTAAATACATTTAAAAATAGCAAACAGCGATGAAATGGAATGGAACCACTTGGTTTGTTCAGATAATAGAAATATCTTTAATCTACAGTAGGATTCCGTAACATACGACTTCAAGAAACACAGTGGTACCGATCTTTGAACAGAGCACAATAATCAGAAACGCTCTGGACTGCAGTCCAGAGTCGTGTTCCGACCCAGGTATCATCATGATTACAGAACAGAAATCATTAGGATTTTCCATAGGGTTAAAGCTCGTCAATTCGGCTTCGATTTAAGCCCTAGAACACATCAATCCATTATGCATATGATTTATGGTGATTTTATCCATTTTCAGGCACGAGAAAATTCTAGTTTTAACGGCATATTTGGGGGTATCAATTTTTTGTTACAAACAATCGTATTTTCCAACGAGATTCATACACTATATTTATCACTATATGGGCCAACAGATAGCATCAATTTCCGTCAAAACAACCAATCATTTTCATAGGAGATTAGCATCGAACACCTTGATCGTATTATGTATTAGTATTCGACAAATCCGTAAACTAGATATTTTAGGTTCATACCACTAATAATTTAGCATGAAGCAAGTAAATACTTGCTTGGTGACGTCTCGAGGTCTCAAGGCAGCAACGATGTCGCGAACGCGCGTTGTACGCCGCGGAACGAGTTCGCGCGAGCTTCGATCGAAACACGGGTTTTACGTCGGACTTGCCAAGTGCTCGTTGGGGGTATGGAGTGCGCTCTGTGGATCTCTTGGGAGGTGTTGGGATCGACAACGGTCGGCGATGGTGGCTCCGACGATGTGCACAGTGAGTGCAGAGAGTGGGTTCTTTGGAGAGAGAGAGAGAGAGAGAGAGTGTGTGTGTGCAGTGGGGCTTGGGTTTGTGGTGATGGTGATGATGCTGAGGAGGTTAGGGAGTCTCAGAGTGGTTCAGGCGAAGTGGAGGAGGCTCGTCGGCGTCGGTCGCAAGGTGGCCGAGCTCGGTAGTGGGGTGTGCAGTTGAGGGGGTGCTCGGTTGAGGCTGGAAAAGGTGAGGGAAACTTGGTGAGGGATGAGCTCTGAAGAGAGGAGAGCGAGGGAAGAGAACGGGGGACGAGGGGATCATCATCGTCGGCACAGCGTCGGCGTCGACAGTGGGTTCGTGGGGGAGAAAAAACTTGGGGGGTTAGAGTTTGAGGAGTTTGGAGGTGAGAAGTTGGAGAGCGAGAGTTAGAGGGAGTCGGGGTCGGGGTCGTGGGCGACGGCAAGGGCGACGTGGGGAGCTCGAGAACGTGGGGGTCGCGACGAGGGAGAAGGAAAAACGAGCGGGAACAGTTGTCGCGAGGGAGAAGGAAGGAAAGGTTTGGGTCGGGTCGGGTTCTGTTGGGCGCGAGCGGGCCGGGGTCGTGGGCCGGCCAAAAACAATTAATTCCCTTAAAAGAGATAGTGGGTTGAGGAGATATGGGCCGGGGGATTTTAATTGATAAAAAGGTTTTGGGCTGCAGGGAAAATAGTGTGTGTAGAGATTTATTTTATATTAGGTTTTAGTTTAGGTTTTAGTTTAATTGGCTTGGTTTTAACTCTTGGGTTTTAACTTTTAGGTTTTGGGAAAAATATAAATATTGGGTTTAACAACCAATTCAAAAAAAAGAGGGAAAAGAAAAGAAAATCACTGGAATTCAGAGAATACGAAACTTCTATAACAATGGAAACGGGGATTTACATCATACCCCCCTTAACAAAAATTTCGTCCTCGAAATTTGACAAGAATGCAGGGATACAAGGTACTAAACAAAAAGATGTGGATAACGATCACGGATGTCTTCCTCCCGCTCCCAGGTGGATTCTCCTGGGGAACGACCGCCCCAAGACACTCGGACAAACGAAATGACCTTATTCTTTAGCACTTTCTCTCTGCGGTCGAGAATGGTAGTAGGCTGCTCCTCGTACGATAAGTCAGTACCCAAAACTAGCTCTGAGTGGTCCAGGACATGGCTCTCATCTCGAACGTAACGCCGCAACTGTGACACGTGGAAGGTATTGTGCACACCAGCTAGCGATGGAGGCAAGGCGAGTCGATAGGCCACCTCTCCTACTCGCTCTAGCACCTCAAAAGGTCCGATAAAGCGGGGACTAAGCTTTCCCCGACCTCCGAACCTGATAACTCCACGAGTAGGGGAAATCTTCAAGAATACATGATCTCCGACTTCAAACTCAAGTGCCCTTCTGCTGGTATCTGCCCAACTTTTCTGTCGATCCTGAGCCGTCTTGATGCCCTGTCTGATCAGTTGAACTTTGTCGACTGTCTGAACGATGAGTTCGGGGCCCAGTAGTCTTCGTTCTCCCACGTCATCCCAACATACTGGAGATCGACACTTCCGCCCGTATAGTGCTTCAAAAGGAGCCATCTGAATACTAGCCTGATAACTATTGTTATAAGAGAACTCGACTAGATGCAGATGGTCCTCCCAGGAACCTTGAAAGTCCAACATACAGGCTCTCAGCATGTCCTCGAGCGTCTGAATCGTACGCTCGGATTGTCCATCCGTCTGTGGGTGATAAGCTGTGCTGAAATTTAGGCGGGTACCCAAGCTCTCCTGTAAGCTCTTCCAAAAGTGCGACAAGAATCTCGTGTCCCGGTCTGATACAATGCTGACTGGAACACCGTGAAGTCGTACAATCTCCTGCATATATCTTTCTGCCAATGATTCTGTCGACTGTCCTACTCGGAAAGGTAGAAAGTGTGCAGCTTTTGTGAAGCGATCGATGATAACCCAAATGGCGTTATTGCCCCTAGGGCTCCGTGGTAAGGCCGTCACGAAATCCATAGTAATGTGCTCCCACTTCCATTCCGGTATCGGCAGGGGTTGTAACAGTCCTGCTGTCCTCTGATGCTCCGCCTTCACCTGTTGGCATACCAAGCACCTGGATATGAACCTCGCAATTTCCCGTTTCATTCCGTTCCACCAAAAGTGCTGCTTTAGGTCCTGATACATTTTTGTACTTCCCGGATGCACAGAATAAGCTGAACTGTGTGCTTCAGCCAACACTTCTTCTCGAACACCTCCTTTAGGTACGCAGAGTCTTCTACCGAATCTCAGAGAGCCATCTTCATGTATAATCAATTCCGTTCTTAGTCCAGCTTTCACTTCCTCTCTAAACTTTTGCAATCGGGGATCGTCCGCTTGCGCAGTCTTGATGCGGTCCACCAGAGAAGATTTCACCTGTAGCTGCCAAAATTGACTGAGTGCGTTCGGTGTAATGACCTCAAGTGCAAGTCTCTGGAAATCCTCAATAATGCTTCTCTGATCGGTCAACATCATGACCGCTGGCTTGCGACTGAACGCATCTGGTACAACATATACCTTCCCCGGGCGATACTGAAGGTTCAAGTCGTAATCTGCCATCAGCTCCAGCCATCGGCGCTGCCTCATATTCAATTCCTTCTGGGTGAAAACATACTTCAAACTTTTGTGATCTGTGTACACCTCCACTTTCTCACCCAATAGGTAGTGCCTCCAAATCTTCAATGCAAAGACTACCGCAGCTAACTCCAAGTCGTGTGTGGGGTAGTTCTTCTCATGATTTCTCAGTTGTCGAGAGGCGTAAGCAACCACACGTCCGTGCTGCATCAAAACACAGCCTAAACCCTTTCCTGAGGCATCACTGTGTATCACCAAACCACCTGAATCATCTGGTACAGTAAGAATAGGCGCCGTGGTTAACTTCCGCTTTAGTGTGTCGAAAGCCTGAGTGCACTCCTCTGTCCATGTAAACGGCATGTCCTTCCGTGTCAGCCTCGTCAATGGTTCCGCGATTCTTGAGAAATCTTGGACGAATCTCCGATAATAGCCTGCTAATCCCAGAAAACTCCTGATCTCAGCCACTGACTTCGGCGTCGGCCAATCTCTGACAGATTCTATCTTTGCCGGGTCCACCAAGATGCCTTCGCCCGAAACAATATGTCCCAAAAACTGTACCTTGTCGAGCCAGAACTCACACTTGCTTAGCTTCGCATACAGCTTCTCCTCCCGAAGAATTTGTAGGACCGTGCGCAAATGTTCAGCGTGCTCCTCCTGAGTCTTCGAGTAGACAAGTATGTCGTCGATAAACACAACGACAAACGTGTCCAAGTATTTTGCGAACACCCTGTTCATCAAGTCCATGAATATTGCTGGGGCGTTGGTAACGCCGAACGGCATCACAAGGAACTCGTAATGTCCGTATCGGGTCCTGAAAGCCGTCTTGTACACATCCTCGGCTGCTACCCTGATTTGATGATACCCAGAACGGAGGTCCAACTTCGAGAAAACCTTGGCTCCACTTAGTTGATCAAATAGGTCGTCAATGCGCGGTATTGGGTACTTGTTCTTTATGGTAACCTTGTTCAGCTCCCGGTAATCTATACACATTCGCAACGATCCATCCTTCTTCTTTACTAATAGAACTGGTGCACCCCACGGTGAAGCGCTTGGCCGAATGAATCCTTTCTCCAATAGTTCTTCAACCTGCTTCTTCAATTCCGCCAATTCAACCGGTACCATTCTGTATGGGGCTCTGGATACTGGGGCTGTGCCTGGAGTTAAGTCGATTGAGAACTCCAAAATTCGAAGAGGTGGTAGACCGGGTAGATCCTCGGGAAATACGTCCAGAAAGTCCCGAACAATTTCTGGGTCCGGGCTCCTATCAATCTCCATAGCTGTCAGCTCCTTAGGCTTTGCTCTGTATTTAGCTGGCTCCAAAGATTCGCTTCCGCCCTCGAAAATAAACTCCGGGTGATTGGGAATGCGGAAGATCACATTCCTTGCGCGACAATCGATAACAGCATGAAAAGTGCTCATCCAATCCATCCCAAGAATTGCGTCGTAACTGCCTGTCCCAATTAGGAGGAAATTCGCATAGAATTCCCTGCCACACACTACAACCGGGCATAATCTACATTCTCGGCTAGATATTATGATGCCATTACCCGTATGAATTTCCCATCCCTTTGTTAGTGGTTCATGAGGTATTGAGTGTGTATCAGTGAAATACTCAGACAAGAAACAATGCGATGCTCCTGAATCAAAAAGTACTCTAGCTGGCAAAGAATGTACGAGCAGAGTACCTGTAACCACATCTCCTGACGCCTCTGCCTGCTCGGCGGTCAAGGTGAAAGCCCGTCCCTGACCGCGACCTGTAAAGGGCTGTCTCTGCTCCTGCGGCCTCTGCTGTGGCGGTCCAGAACTTCCCTGTACCTCTGCTCGCTCAGGGCAACTGCCAATCTTGTGCTGACTGGAACCGCAAATCAAACACTGTCCCTTGGCACGGCGACAGTCCTTCTGGGTATGTCCTCCTCTACCGCAATAGCCGCAAGTTACGCCCTGTCTCTGGGGGCGCTGCTGTGGTACAAACGGGCGCTTCATTTGTGTCGTTCCTGCTCTGTGAACCGGTATGGCTCCTCGAGATGGCGTGTGGGTACGTGCTGGAACGACCGGGGGTCTCCTGAACTTGTCAATCAATTGCTCCTGAACTCTCGCTGCGTTGAGCACCTGCGCGAAAGTCTGTAAATCCAACGATGCAATCAACTGCTGCAATTCAAAATCTAACCCCTGAAGGAAACGCCTGGCCCTGGTGACCTCTGAGGCGACCATGTACGGAGCGAAGCGACTCAAGCGGTTGAACTCTGCCGCATAAACATCCACTGGGCGTCCATTCTGCTTCAAAAGAATAAACCTCTCCTCCATTTCTGCCTTGGCTGTGGAAGGGAAGTAATGATCTAGGAAGCACTCCTTAAACTTGCTCCAATCGATCGGCCTGTCAAGTCTGCTCTCTTCCACCGACCACCACGTACGGGCTTCGTCTTCTAATTGTATCTTTATCACGTCCACTCTGTCTTCCTCTGGAACCCTGGCGGCAGTCAATAAATTCTCCATGTTCACCAGCCATTGCTCAGCCTCAAGGGGTTCAGCTAGCCCTGTAAACGCAGCTGGGTGTAACCGTCGGAAGTCTGCTACTGTACCAGCCCTAGCATGATAAGCTGGTGGAACAACGCCCTCGGGGGCGGTAATAAGTGCGGAGGGTCCTCCTGTGGCGGTAATCGCCCTGAGTCCCTCAGTGAGCAAGTCGGTCTTCCTCTCCTGAGCTTCCGCGAGAGTGGTCAGTGCGCTGAGTATCCTTTCCGTGCGGTCCTGAGAGCTGGAGTCCGAGGAGGGGTCGTTCGGGGACGTCATATCACTGGAAGATTCAAAGGATAGGATCAGATTCAAGGATGGAAATCAAGAGTAGTGAAACAAGAATAACGTAATATTGCATAGTTAATGTTATCTCTTGATACTAAACACAGGCTCTGATACCAACTAAACCATGTCACGCCCCGCTTCCCAAAAATACGGAAAACGAGGGATGACTAGGCCAGCCATACTCCTACGGTCAAGGAATCATCCCGCCGTAGTCACACTTCGGCTTCTAGCATTACATGGTAATCAGTAAATAAAGCGCAGTGGTAAAGGAATCACATCACTAATTTATTACATTAATATTCCATTGTTCACAAATTACAGATAACAAGAACAAATACTAACCAAAGTCAAACTTACGATCACTTTTATGGAAAGCAGAAAAATAGAAAGTACACCAGTCTAAATCTCCGTGAACTCGAAGGGTAGATCCGTCTCCTGTGCTGGTCCTCCCGCGGGATCTGAGCATGTATACTCAGGTCGTCAGAGCGACACAATAACAATATTATTATAATGAGACGAAATATGTATATGAGGTGATACTGGTGTAAGAACGATGCAAGTAATCACTATGTCGTTATATGATGCAGAATATGTTATGTGTCCCTATCGGTCTCTAAGTCATGTTTGAAATCACATAGTGGAAGGAGGATCATGTTTAACAGGAGTCTCGTACATACCCGAGACAACGGCCCACATGCTCGGGACATAACCCTGTCAGCCGGATCGCTAGATCCTATCCTACATGTATCAATATCTCTGTTCGAATGATCATCCTCTAAACACGGTCCCGCTAAATACGATACTCTTTCCACTTTGATTTCACCCCTTTTTCCCCAGGTTCTCACTAATTATGATCTTGATCTAGTTATGTACAAGTATATCAATGGCACGATTTTTATCACTGTTCACTGTATCAATCACTGTCACGAATATTCACTTTCCATTGATGTACTTGTCACAACTAAACCAACATCTATCACGTACGATAATGCAATGTCCACACGTACTAACACTGAGTATATGGCAAGGGTATGATATATGTATGTATGCTACCAATGAGTTCTGTATATTATGAATCAACATGCATGTCATGAACTGAAATAAATTGCACAAATTATTATGTTAAGAATTCAGCGAAGTGATGTAAGTAAGATATATAGAGCACTCAGTCAGTAATTCATCAGAATTTGTTTCAGTTCAATCGGGATTCCGGTTCTCAAGATATAGCTATTTCAGTTTAAGTGCTCGCGGCTGGAAATTCAGTTTCAGAACTGAACGTCCATTTCGCGGCACGAATTGCACCCACTTGGGCTCAGAATTTAGCGACGTTAAAGTTACATGAAATCTAGGATTTCCAATAGAGTATTCAACGCAACAGACGGATCTTCAATCGCATCTGTACGTTGAAAGTTATGCACAGTTGAACCTCAATATGTCATTTCTGAATCTGTTCTGGACAGATATACGTTCTGCCCTTTTAAATACATTTAAAAATAGCAAACAGCGATGAAATGGAATGGAACCACTTGTTTTGTTCAGATAATAGAAATATCTTTAATCTACAGTAGGATTCCGTAACATACGACTTCAAGAAACACAGTGGTGCCGATCTTTGAACAGAGCACAATAATCAGAAACGCTCTGGACTGCAGTCCAGAGTCGTGTTCCGACCCAGGTATCATCATGATTACAGAACAGAAATCATTAGGATTTTCCATAGGGTTAAAGTTCGTCAATTCGGCTTCGATTTAAGCCCTAGAACACATCAATCCATTATGCATATGATTTATGGTGATTTTATCCGTTTTCAGGCACGAGAAAATTCTAGTTTTAACGGCATATTTGGGGGTATCAATTTTTTGTTACAAACAATCGTATTTTCCAACGAGATTCATACACTATATTTATCACTATATGGGCCAACAGATAGCATCAATTTCCGTCAAAACAACCAATCATTTTCATAGGAGATTAGCATCGAACACCTTGATCGTATTATGTATTAGTATTCGACAAATCCGTAAACTAGATATTTTAGGTTCATACCACTAATAATTTAGCATGAAGCAAGTAAATACTTGCCTGGTGACGTCTCGAGGTCTCAAGGCAGCAACGATGTCACGAACGCACGTTGTACGCCGCGGAACGAGTTCGCGCGAGCTTCGATCGAAACACGGGTTTTACGTCGGACTTGCCAAGTGCTCGTTGGGGGTATGGAGTGCGCTCTGTGGATCTCTTGGGAGGTGTTGGGATCGACAACGGTCGGCGATGGTGGCTCCGACGATGTGCACAGTGAGTGCAGAGAGTGGGTTCTTTGGAGAGAGAGAGAGAGAGAGAGAGAAAGAGAGAGTGCAGTGGGGCTTGGGTTTGTGGTGATGGTGATGATGCTGAGGAGGTTAGGAAGTCTCAGAGTGGTTCAGGCGAAGTGGAGGAGGCTCGTCGGCGTCGGTCGCAAGGTGGCCGAGCTCGGTAGTGGGGTGTGCAGTTGAGGGGGTGCTCGGTTGAGGCTGGAAAAGGTGAGGGAAACTTGGTGAGGGATGAGCTCTGAAGAGAGGAGAGCGAGGGAAGAGAACGGGGGACGAGGGGATCGTCGTCGTCGGCACAGCGTCGGCGTAGGCAGTGGGTTCGTGGGGGAGAAAAAACTTGGGGGGTTAGAGTTTGAGGAGTTTGGAGGTGAGAAGTTGGAGAGCGAGAGTTAGAGGGAGTCGTGGTCGGGGTCGTGGGCGACGGCAAGGGCGACGTGGGGAGCTCGAGAACGTGGGGGTCGCGACGAGGGAGAAGGAAAAACGAGCGGGAACAGTTGTCGCGAGGGAGATGGAAGGAAAGGTTTGGGTCGGGTCGGGTTCTGTTGGGCGCGAGCGGGCCGGCCAAAAACAATTAATTCCCTTAAAAGAGACAGTGGGCTGAGGAGATATGGGCCAGGGGATTTTAATTGATAAAAAGGTTTTGGGCTGCAGGGAAAATAGTGTGTGTAGAGATTTATTTTATATTAGGTTTTAGTTTAGGTTTTAGTTTAATTGGCTTGGTTTTAACTCTTGGGTTTTAACTTTTAGGTTTTGGGAAAAATATAAATATTGGGTTTAACAACCAATTCAAAAAAAAGAGGGAAAAGAAAAGAAAATCACTGGAATTCAGAGAATACGAAACTTCTATAACAATGGAAACGGGGATTTACAGTCGTGATGAATAGCCAAACCCCACCCTAGAGCCCTACAAGTGCGGCAAACTACCCGCCAAATTCCCGAAGTGATGCGGCCTCTCTCAGTAAAATGAGTAGGCCACTCGGCACTTCAAGAACCCAGTAGTTTGTGCACCCTACCTTGGGTATATCCTAGGAGCAAAAAGCAGTAAAAGAAATAATACAACGGCGGCTACAACCTCTACCCGGATGTGCCCCACAAAATAATATTATATCACTTTACAATTTACATCGAATGAAAGAAAATTCTCTTCTCACATCACTAGCAATTCATCCACGACGATCCAATATTCCATATCCACAAACCAACATCACAGATATGTGCAACCCCCAAGTAACCGACATATAGTAATTAGCGGGAGTTTACGAACACATATATCCAAACATAGAAAACCCGATAGCCAAGAACTTTAGAATTTCGATCGAAACATATTTTCCGTGTCTACCCCAAGTGCAAACCAGCACCCAAACAATATTGGGTAGAAACCAAATATACCAGAAAACAGAATACCAAAAATAAGAAGCACAGAAGAAATACGAGTTGAATCGGTTTCGACTCGGCCGCGGAACGGTGGCGAAACCCACTGTGATGAATAATGAAGCATATAATAATGCAATCCTTAAAATATTAAGCATCCTTGCAAAATATCTAGTATGCTTCAATTATCACTAAGTGAGTCACCCCATGAGTCACCAAGTAGCCATGCCTCATGTAATGTAAATCTTCACCTCATTTCCTCCACCTCATTAATTTTTTAATCAAAAGATTAAATACAAAATAAGGTGTTTTCTTCTAGAAGTATACTTGAGCAAATTACAAGAATACCCCTCACTGTATATACATACTCGTATCCGTATTCCGAAAAATACGAATACTTAGAAACGAAAATAATCCAACAATATAATACTAGGATCTGGCTTAAACCAAAGCTCACTAGTATTATCCGCCCGAATATCATTCGTGCACAAGTACACGTATATGATCGAAACCCTGCCGTAAAACCATACAGCCGATACATCTTTTGCCCGATGCAGGGAAACCCTCTGTGTGTGACTCTAAAGACTTGACACTACGCTGGCAGTGGGTTTAACCACAAGTCGTCAGCGGTACTAGCTGCACGTAACGGCTACCCAGGTATCTGTCAATAAGAAGGCCGATGATCAAACTCATCCGAACTCCTACTCAGCCTATTTGTGACAATCTCTGTACAGTTCGATCTGTTCGTCTGAGAGTATCGCATATCGGGCCTAGGGGCGGTAATCGTCAGACCCCTAATAGTACAATAAGTCGTGCCGGAGTGTAACCCAAAACACCCTGAGAAACTACTTGAGTACCTACCAGTAAATCTCGCTTGCCCTGTCCAGGGACTTTGTGTAATGGATTTCCAAACATAGCACGATATCAGCCCCCATACCGGGAGAGACGAATCTTATCTAACCACTACTACCTCCAAGTGCTTCGGGACTACACCCAACTACTACCTGTTTGCACGACTCCTTTGAGCCGTGGTAGAGTAGTAATCTAAGAACAGTGGGAACACACTCGAGGCGAAGAAGCAGTGTCAAGTCGACGAACTAAGCTGTACTCATGTCACCTGGGAACTGCTACCTGACGATAGGTATAATACCCACCAGCAGCTCCCTACGAGTCATGTCTAGTGTACTCATAACCCAATGAGCACCTGTATACTATTTCCAGTACGACGTACTAATGGCTATAGGACAGACCATCTCCCCTGCTGGGATGAGAAGCATATACACTAGTCTACTATGGAGTATCGATACCCCGTCTCAATAATCCTACGGTTAGGGACCTGTATAAGGATTTGCTTATAAACTACCCAGCTCCCACTAATGTGACTGCCATCACAACGCTGGTAATCAAGTAAAGATTCTAAGGGCTCTACCAATATGTATAAGCGATATGCTAAAAGAAACATATGCACATATTGAGGTAGAAACAAACCAGGCAGTATACTACCATTTCGAGCAAGACTGTTACTATATCCGTGTATATCTCAAGCTTCCAATATGTAAAATACAAACTAGTATGATACAATAGTTGTCTCTAGGGCATATATTACTAATAGGAATGTTATGTTGGAGTGAGAGTGAAGAAGAGCTTAGATATTTCATTTGTGTTTGTGAAGAATGATATAGAGAATGAGAGGATAAGCTATTGCATATATGATATTTAAGATATTTTTTAGATATTTGTATGGTATCATATTGTGAGAGTGAGAACACAATAGTATTACCTTTTTCCTTCTTTTCATTTTCAAAATAAATAGAATTTAACCAAACTTAAATGAGAACAACATGTTTTTTGCCATGACACATGTAAAAATAGATTTTGAAAAAAAAATAAATATTGTCTCATATATAAAATTTAAATTATTATTAAATAAATGGAAAAATAAATATTTTAAATTTTTACGAAATGTTACAATCATCATCAACATCTCCATCATCATCTTCCTCCTCTTCTTCAACCCGTCGCTGCCATCTCCTCCTCCTCCTCCTCCGCCGCCACCATCATTTTCTTCTTCTTTCTCATCTTCTTCAACACCACCACTACCACCACCATCATCTCTCCCACGAGCATACTCTCCCTCCCCTACTCCAGCTCCTTGCCTTCCTAAGCCGTCCCTCCCTCCAACCCCCTATTCTTCCTTCGATCCTGTCCCCTCGCTCTAGCGCCACCACCACCATCATCGCCGTCGCCATCATAACCGCCGTCTAAATCACTGCCACAATCAATCGTTGCCGCCACCGCCATTAGCCCGCCCCACCCTCCAATTCCCCTCCATCTCTCGGTCTCCCCTGCCCTATCTCATCTTCGAGCCTCTCCCGAGTCCCTAACCTCCCCGCCCCATTTTCGAGGACCCTGACAAAAAAATATTAATTTATTAAATTAATAGTTAATAAGTATAGAAATATTAATACCATACTTAATAATTAATTATTTGTTTTATGATATGTCAAACTGGTCTTTTACTTTGAAATTTAACACCGTTAATTTAAACTGTTAATTTATGGTATTTTCTTGATAGTTTTAAAGATAATGATAGTTTTGTTAAAATAACCCAGATCTGTTAGGTGTTTTCAGCAAATAAGCCTTGTATATATCCTCTATTCAAGCTAGTGTTTTACACGTGCGATGCACGTTGGTAATTGAAAGAAATTTGTGAGTTCGTTATTGAAAGAGATAGTGGAGAAGTAGTTAGTCCAGAGAGAGAAAGAGAGTGGTTAGCATATTTTATTTTATTTTAATTTTTTGTGCTTGAAAAAATGAAAAGAAAATTTATAGCCATTCAGAAAGGCTGTTATTGAAATTGAATTCTCAATTTTGATGTCCCTCCTTTTAGTATTATAATAATAGAGACAGAGATAGGCCACGTTGTCAACTTGATCACGTTTCTTGTTGCCTTTATCTTGGCTTCTTAATTAGTGTCATGTCTCATTCCATAGGTAGGTCGTTGTGATTAATATGTGGAATTCTCTAATCTGTTGACAATTGTGAAGACTTCACAAATTTCTACCTAAAGTTTCTAATTAATTATATATAGAGTAGTTGTTTCCGATTTAATTTTCATATTGTATAGTTTATTAAATGTTCTATTCTCTCTCTTTCTTTTTTTGGGAATTTGAATAATAGGTAATCTGATTAAAACATGATTTTAACTCCAAACCTATTCCTGATCAACAGCAAGGGTGGCTTTGACATTAGGTAATTATGGCATTCATATATTTTGTATATTATATATGATTTATTTTATTTTATTTTATTTTTTTGCCTTTCCAAACTTAACATATTGAACAGGTGTATCTCATCTTATGAACTCAAACTGGCTTATAATGTTCACTAATAGCTCCATGACTATCCTCATATTTATCATTTTCAAACTTTTCCTAACAGCCTAATTATCTATAGACAATGAAATTTGTGATTATCCTAAAATTTTCTTATACATCAAAACCGACCGCCCTGGTTTCACCCCTACACGCACCCAGATGGCCCATGAATTTTGTCACAGAAACGTTAATTTATGGCCATATTCTCAAGGATTGAACCCCACACTCTCCCCATGAGGGGAAGCGCCGTAACAATTGAACATCATTGCTAATTGGTTATTATTTAAAGAAATTATGCTGACTTATGCAATTGCCAGTAGCACAATTATGCCTTTAGTAACTAAAATTTTCTATATATATCCAACTTAATTTTAATTAGTTTCTCTATAAAACAAACTTGGAGAACTCTCATATCATTTAGAACTTGGTAGATGATGCTTTTATGCGTCTAAATGGAGATCAATTGGTTTGTATTTCTAAACATTGTCTAAGAATTCATTTTCTAAACCAAGAGAATGAGATACAACACACAAGGCTCATTAGATATATATTGTAATGATATGCTAGTCATTTGGATAAAATAATACATAGATTCAGTCTCCTACTACTGAAAGGGGAAAATATTATTTTGGATAAAGAAGTCCACCAATTCCAACCAAAATTTGACTAATAATAAAGCCCATGTTGCACAACAAGCCATTGTTGCATGATTCCTTAATCTATTCAAGGTGTTATATATCTAATTGCAATGGGCATAGATATTGCTGCTATAGCCTTAAAATACTTGTCCTTGTGACCTAAATTAGAGTTGGCAAGGATAAACAAAGCTTATAGCTTATGCTTTCAACTTTCCCTTTAATATAATAGTTAGGCAACTATTAAGATAATCATGATCTCTCGCATTGAGAGACGGAGAGCGTATTGATATGCTCTGCATCATATATTCTTTTTTATAATCTTTCGATTCGTTAACTAGGTTTAACTTTAAGATTGTCCATGATCTGAATCTTTTCTCTTCAATCTTGCTCTCTGAATTCATCTTTTCTTTTTTCTCCTTAATGCCTCGTGACTCGATGTAAGCTATCATTACTATTACTAAATGGACGACATATGTAGCGCTTCAAGTTGGCCCACCAAGACGCCATCCTCACTCGTTCCTCGAATCGCTCCATCAATCGGATAAAAAGGAAAAGAGCTAGGAAAAAGAAGAAAGGAAGAAAAGAGAAGCTGAGAAAAGGAAATGCCCATCAAAGAGCATATAAATATGTGCAAGGGATCCTCTGCACTAACATTATTGCACCCCTCACTCACAACTATATTCATCTCCCCCCACTTTGTTTTAACCACCAGCTATATAAAAAGGAAGGGAAAGGTTCACACAACCCTCACATCATTTAGGTAGGTCTAACATGATTCGATAGGGATGCGAATTGGACGGCCAGGATTGTCCGTCCGTCATCGAGCATTTTAGATCTCGACCATCGATGAATCTTGAAAAGGAAATGAAAGAAAAAGAGAGGTTAGATTTGTTCTTGTGCCTCCCTCTTTTAGAGGCAATTTGCAAGCACCTTGACTTGTGTGTGGGATCTCCTTGTTGTAAAGATTATGTATCTATACACAGCGGAAATCCAAGGATTTTGTTTTAAGGTAGATTGAAAAAGACCATCCGACAGATATTAAATCATACGAAAAGAACACACCAAAAAACACAAATAAGATTTACCCAGGTTCGGCACAACTAGCACCTAATCTTGCAAACCGCGACGAGAACTTCCACTATGAGAAAGAATTATAAGAGATTACACCGACTTCTTACCCTCATTTACAAAAAAACACCCTCTTACAAAATCTCTTTTTATCACACGACCGTGCTTGGCCGTCTCTCCCACTCTAATCAAACCGTATGTTGTAAGAAAATTATGGATTCTTTAAAAAAAACTAGAGAAAGCCTCATTCTCATATATATATATAGGGTATATAAATATTAAGAGATAAATTCATATTTAAATTAAAAATAAAAATAAATTTAATTTAGAGATTAGATTTAAATCTAAACTAATTTACGCTCCATGGACACTATTTCACTTTCCCATCTTAACTCAAAAGTTAAATCCTATGGCCATGTGCCCTTTATTTGTTTCTTTTTAAAATCATCATTATTGTCCTGGGTGAGAATCTCACTGACCCTTACCCTCCTCACCTTTTCCTTTTCACTTTAATTTTCTTCTGGTTTCTTATTCACGGATCATATATTCATATATCATTGTTATTTTATCAAAATCTTACAATTGAAAAAAATTACTTTTATTCTCTAAACCAATATTCATAAACAATATCAAGCATTTTTGTTTGGAGGAACATGTACTTTTTTCCATGATTATATCTCCTTTTCAATTTAGCTTTTTCCGGTATGCGACTTAGTTTCTTGATACTTTGGAACTAGTTTAAGATTTCAAACAATACATCAAGACTCGAAAATTATATTTGATTAAAAATTTACATTTTTTTTTGCAAGATTGAAAAATTACTTTATAATCTAGCTTTCTCAAAGTTGAGCAATATTTTAGTAGAGTGAAACCTATACGTTTTTGGAAAGCAAATAGATATTCCACATTTATGTTTTAAATGCGTTTTCTGCTGAAATTAATCTGGTTGCAAATATTTTCGTATATGTTTTACACCCTAATTTTAATTAAGATATATATGATGACAACTGATGAAATTTTTAGCACTTTCGGCATATAGCACTTATAATATACCCCTCCTGGCATTTATTAAAGCAAACACTCTCTGCTCATTGACAAAACTTATTAAAGCTTTTAAATTCTACTCTAAAAAATACAAAAATAAAGACTGAAGTTAAATCAGATAACCGTTGCTTTATAACATGGTTTGCTCGAAGATAAACTTTATAAGCGATTATGATAAATAAGTTGTTTGGTGTTTGGATAATTTTGTATGAAAAGTGATAGATAAGTGATTATTGAGTGTAAAATGATCGTATCATCAATGGCATTTCAAAATTTGGATGAAAAGATAAGGAGTATTATGGTATATTACTTGATCAACTTTAGTATTCTATAATCACTTATCAGAAAAGTTAAGAATCCGAGCTTATTTTTAAGTGGGGAAAAATGCCATTTTTAAGTGGAAACATACAATTCAAAGCAACAATCACTTATTCTCGGAATGCATCCAAACAAGCTTATTGATGCGGGACCCACGTTGATGTAAAAAATAAATGGTTGTTGACCAAATTATTTTGCATGGAAACATGCCCAGCGTCGAAAGCAAAGGCTGTACCATATTCTGACCAGAAGCACCAGAGGAAAGATTCAAAGATTGGGAGAGGGTCAGGTTCCCAACACACACATGAAAGTTTCGAAAGTCGCTGAGAGGCATGCAATGCAATGAGGGCAAGACTTTCTCTGCCATCAATGCCATCACCACCACTATCTAAAAATTGTGAAGGGTTTTGGTTGGTCTCCCAACTCCATCATTATTTCTTGTGCTAGAAACATGCCTAAATTAATTTACTTGCCCACTTGTTCTCTCTCACAATGACCTCACTTTCTTCTATAAAGAAAAGAAAAGAAAAGAAAAGGATGAGAATCACCCCTTGCTCTAAATCTTTGACCTTTTGGCCCCCAACATTGATGTGGAGGCTGATTATAAGGGAGAAAGAATTCCTGGAACAAGGTATGTATGGGGTTCATACTTCAATTTATTAGCAGGTCCTCCACATGCATGCAAGAAATGATATTTGGTAAATGATGGATTTAATTAGAAGCAAACTAAATTGTTAATTTGATATGCATGCATGGAAAATGAGGTCATCCTGTTCAAGAAGTAAAACAAGCCGAGGTGCAAGCAGAGAGGAAAAGATTTTATATTTAGAAAAAAACATTCATACACTAAAAATAAATCTATATAAGGATCAATGAATAATATGCCTTCTTCTTTTTAATTTATGATTCTATATAAGGATCAATGAATAATATGCCTTCTTCTTTTTAATTTATGACCTATGGTTGAAATGATTATGTTATTACTGTAACCAGAGCTATGCACTAAACTAAAATAAGCTTTTTTTGGTCCGGGTTATTCCGTCGGCTATTATCCAACAAAATAAACTCCCCAAACTGCCACGCATAACCCAAAATACCTAATAAATTTTTTTTTTGGGTTATTCCGTCGGCTGATCCTTTTACCAAAAAAAAGCCCCAAAGGGCTCCGGGTTTGAGAACATTTGAACTCAGATCCTAGCCCCTAAATACTCCTTCTCCTCCCCTCTGCGCCGTCCTCCTTCTCTCGACCCCCTCGCCAGAGACGACATCCTCGTCCCATCGGCTTCGACCTCCTCCTCCTTCCCTCGACACCCCATCGCCTCCGTTGACCTCCTCCTCCCCTCGTCTCTGACCTCTTCCACCTCCTCCCCTCGTCCTCCGTCGACCCCTTCCTCCTCCTCCTTTCCTGGACCCTCAAAGGCGACGCCTCCTCTGAACCTCCCTCTCTTCGAGACGACGCTTGCTCATCTGAGCTGACGACTTCTCGAGCTCGACGCCGTAGCCTTCATCCTCCAAGCTCGACTACAAGTCTCTACTCGGAGCATCTAAAGGTTATGCTTCACTATTCCTTTTCTAGATTTAAGGTTTTTAATTTCATGTTGTCGTGTGGATGTTGAATTTGTATTGATCGATCTTGTGATAGTAACATATGTTGAATTTACGATAATCAGTCTTGTGGTAGTAGTATGTGTTGAGTTTGTGGTGATCGATTATTGTGAAAAGTAAAAACTTAAAAATTTGAGAAGTTGAAAAGCCTAAAGTAAAAACTTGAAAATTTGAAAACTTCATATCCCATAAATTATAACTTGAAAATTTGAGGAATTAAGAATTTGAAAACGAAAACCTGAAAATCCTAAAGTAAATGCTCAAAAACTTGAAACCCTCAAATAAAAACATGAAAATCCTAAAATAAATACTTGAAAACTTGAAAACCCTGAGGCCAAAACTATGAAACTTGAAAACTTAAAAACCTAGAAATCGAATTATAATAAAACAAGAAATGATGATAAGAAAACCCTAATTAATAACTATGAAACTCCTAAGCAAAAACTTAGAAACTTCAAAAGCTAAAAGTAACCCTTATCCATGTTTATGATATAACTCGATGATAACATGGAAATCCATGTTATCATTGAGGATATCACAGAATAAATCATCGCGCCTTAGTACTCGTCTATCAATTATATGCGTAATAGTTTTCGTCGTGACATAAAACTCCTTGATGGTTGTCATCATCAAGCGTTAATAGTATGTTTTTTACAACCGTCATATAGTTTATTTGAAGAGGAAACTAGTCGTACTATAACTGATAGATTTGTTCAGTGTTAACACGTTAAGAATTTATAACGCAAACACATCATGCATTTGTGCTTTCATTCGTTTCGAGATTAGTTTTGTCGACGCCTTTTTGCTGGTTCTCCTTGTACAAATATAGAGGGGATGGTCATTTCAATATTGATATTTAGTATTGAAATGATTATTATCCCTTCAATGGTAGCGTACTCGAAGAACAGCGAGGAGGTGCTGTCGAAATTTTCTCAAAATGAATGAAAGTATAAATGCATAGGTGTTTGCGTTATAAATTCTTAATGGGATAGAAATCTTACCCTCAACAACTAATGTGATATATTGATGGATGATCGTGTCTTTGTTAGTCAACCTGAAACATTAAACCTAATCTACAAGCCATAAACTAAAATTTCAAAATGATATGCGAATTATTTAAAACATGATGTTAGATATTGGAAAGTAACGGATAAGAGTTGGATGAAACTAATGAAATTTAGTAATGATTATACGGCATGCGTCGAAGAGTTTATGGAATTTACGTTGAAGGACCGATCCTTTGAAGGTTTGATTTTGTGTTCGTATAGAAAGTGCGTGAACGGTATCGACCTTCGTCAAGATATTGTTTATGACCATCTACTGAATAACAAGGTTTCACAAGGTTATATATAATGGAAGTATCATGGAGAAGCTACACCGAGCATCGAACTTTCTATGAGTCGTTGGATCAGAAAAAATGATCCTCCTCGTAGGTGTTGTAGGGACACGGGTTTGAATAATATGTTGGACGAGCTCCGAACTGGTATACATCCTGAGCTTGATATTGACCCCGAACCTAATATTGGAAAGAAAGATATCCATAGTCTTCCTGATGCAGAATCAGCAAAATATATGAAATATATGGATGATATGAATGTACCCATTTTCGAAGGTGCAAACATTTGTAACTTGGTTGGATTGTCAAAATATTTCATATCAAATGCCAGAATAATTGGAGTGACAAGTCATTTGATCAGTTTCTTAAGGTGCAAAGGGAGAATTACCTGAAAGCAATATTGCCGAAAAACAACACAGAGATGAAGAAGATCTTGAAGGAGATAGGTTTTGGTTATCAGAAAATCAAATCATGTCCGTGAAAGTAGATCCTAGCACCTCTACTAGGGTTTTAAGAACATCAAGTATGCAATTTAAAAATTTCTAGAGAGCTAAGTCTACATATAAGATCATACTAAAGGATTATGGTTTCAAAGTTAGCAAACTAGAATACTATTCTAAGTGAAAAGAAGCTACAACCTTTGTAGTCGAGTCCTTCACTTCAATAGCTCTTTGTAGTAGTCTCTTGAACTGCTTCTAAGGCTCCACTTGAAGAAAGGAACGAGTTTGCTTGAAATCTTCTTCGTCGAAGTTGATCCACCTTGAGGCAACTCACACTCAAAAGCTCACACTTCACTAATCAAGATATTAGTGAAGAGAACAATCTAAACTAAATTGCTAGAATAGTTTAGGTTGATAAAGTAGGGTTTTCACTCACTAAAAATCTTTCTTTTTTCTTTTTCTCTTGAGTTGATAGTATCACAAAAGAAGAAGTGAAGAAGATCAAGATGATGATGAGAATGAGCTTGGAGATAGGATAAGTATAGAAATGATAAACTTAAATGAATAAGATAAAGAAAAAAAATGAGTCATCCAAACTAGGATGTTCCAAAAGTAACGACTCATTGTTTCTTCATTCAAATTCAAATAATGAAATCATTATCCTCTTATCTTGTCTCCTATATAATTCGTATACATCCAACTTCCATGTATCATCAACCATGACACAAATGAATATATATTTATATCATATATATAAATATATAAAGAGAAGAAAATATCAAGTGAACATAATATTAGTTTATATATATATATATATATATATATATATATATATATCAAATTATTAAATCAACACTTGATTCAATAATCTGGTTATATCATATATAACCCGACTAATATCAATTAATACTAGATTAGAATACAATATCATATACTCGTATTTAATCAAGCTCCCGCACATATCTTTATACACGCCCTACTTCGTTTCTCTTGAACTAGGAAACCTCTATGTATGACTCTAAAGACTCGCCAATACGCTGGCAGTAGGTAATAATCACATCAAACACCTACAAACCGCCAGCGGTACTAGCTGCACATAACGGCTACGCAGGTATTGAACGAATAAAAGATCAACAAGTAAATTTGTTCAAACTCTCGTAGAGCCTATAAGAAACACTTACCGTACAGTCCGTTCTTTTCGTCTGATATGTCGCATATCGAGTCTGGGGGTGGAATTGTCAGACCCAAATAACTCGATAAGTCATGCTGATGTGTAGCCTATAACAAATCGAGAAACTACTAATAACACTTATCAGTAAATCTCATCAGCCCTGACCAGGGACTTGCTGTTATAACTAATTGAGTATAACACAACATCAACTCCTAGTACCAGGAGAGATGAAACCCCTCTCCTATCACTCACTGCCTCTATGTGATTCGGAATTGTACCTAACTACCACCTATTTACACGACTCAGTAGAGCCGTGATAGAAAGGTAATCAAAGCACAGTGGGAACCACACAAGACACTATGACGATCTCTGGTTTTCAGACTAATCTGTACAAGTGATATCAGAGAACTACAATATGACGATAAGTATGGTACCATTTAAGAGTTCTCGGCGAATCCGTTCGGTGTACTCATTCTCTAATGAGCACTTGTTAGTGATATATGCCCTAGAGACCACTATTGTATAGTACTAGTTTGTATATTACATTTTGGAAGCTTGGAATATACACAGATATAATACCGGTCTTGCTCAAAATGGTAGTATGCTACTTGGTTTGATTCTACCTCAATATGTGTTTATGTTTCTTTTACGATATCGCTAATACATATTGGTAGAGCCCTTAGAATATTTGCTTGACTACCAGCGTTGTGATGGCAGTCACACTAGTGGAGGCTGGGCAGTCTACAAGAACATCCTTATAAAGGTCCCTAGTCGTAGGAATATCGAGACAGGGGCATCGATATTCCAGAGTAGACTAGTGTATACGCTTATCATTCCAGCATGGGAGATGGTCTATCTCAAGTCATTAGTATGTCATACCGAAGATAGTATATAAATGATCATTGGGTTATAAATTACACTGGACGGACTCGCGGGGAACTCCTGGTTGGTATTATACCTATCGTTAGTTAGCAGTTTCCGGATGGCATGAATACAGGTTAGTCCGTTAACTTGACATCACTATTCGTCTCGAGTGTGTTCCTACTGTACTTAGATTACTACCCTACCATGGCTCAAAGGAGTCGTGTAAACATGTAGTGTTGGATGCAGTCCCGAAGCACTTAGAGGAAGTAGTGATTAGATAGGATTCGTCTCTCCCGGTATTGGGGGTTGATATCACGCTGTCTTCGGAAAGCCATTACACAAAGTCCCTGGGCAGGGAAAGCGAGATTTACTGGTAGGTACTCCAGTAGTTTCTCAGGGTGTATTTGACTCTACTCCGGCACGAATTATTATGCTATTAGGGGTTTGACGGTTACCATCCCCCTAAGCCCGAATGCGAATATCCTAGACGAACAGACCGAACTGTATGGAGATTGTCACAGATAGGCTCAGTAGGAGTTCGGATGAGTTTGCTCATCGGCATTCTTATCGACAGATATCTGGATAGCCGTTATGTGCAGCTAGTACCGCTGACGGACTTATGGTTAAACCCACTGCCAGTACCGCTGACGGACTTATGGTTAAACCCACTGCCAGTGCAGCTAGTACCGCTGACGGACTTGTGGTTAAACCCATTGCCAGCGTACCGTCGAGTCTTTAGAGTCCTACACAGAGAGTTTCCCTGCTTCGGGCGAAACGATGTAGAGGCCGTATTGTTTTACGACAGGGTTCCGATCATATGCGTGTACTGGCTACACGGATGTTGTTCGGACGGATAATCCTAGTGGGCTTTAGTTTAAGCCGGATTCTAGTATTATATTATTGGATTATTATTATCTTATTATATTCATATTTTTTGGAATACGAATAAAGGTATGTATATACGGTGAGGGCATTCTTGTAATTTCATAAGAATGCTTCTAGAAGGGGACACCTCATTATTTGGATTTATCTATTTTGGAAATAGATTAATGATGTGGAAAATGGAGATATTTGAGGCATGGGAGTGAAGCATGTCTTATGCATTTGTTTATTAGTTTGGATACACTATTGAACCATGGTTGTTATTTTCTATGTGAAAATAATCCATGCTTCATGAGTGATATAGTATGAGCCATTCTTCACTTGGCAAAAGACTTAATCATTTGCTCATTTTCTTTCTCTCTCCATTTTCTTCTCTTTCTTCCTCAAAAACCCTAACATTCACATGTGTTGTGAGCCATATGGTTATTTGAGATAAAACACTCTATTAGACAATCTATATTTTCTAAGCTATCTACCTTAGCAAACTAGGTACCTTAGTTATCTCGGTTTAGAGGTAGGAGCTTGAAGTACATACTCTCGGATGGATCATCTTCGACACGAGGAGGCCGACGTTTCAAGCGCGATCCGATCTTCAAGGAGATCAAGAAGAGGAGGAGAAGAAGACCCGAAGGACTTGTAAACAAGGAGGTATAAAATTCTTACTGAGTAGTTAAACCTCCAAGTAGAATAACTAGTTAAGGTTTCCGTAAAAATCCTGGAGTTAAAGTCGATGTTGCATAGTATGAAAAATTATTTTTTGTAAATTCCGCCTCCCTATAAGTCCGTGGGGTGTGCGACATCAACTTACAATGGTATCAGAGCCTACTAAGACCTTAACTAGTTTATTAGACGATGTTTCAAGTTACGAAACCGAAATAACTCTGAAACAGTTGAAACGAAATCCAAGTTTCTGTCAAATTTCAAAAAGCCTCTAAAAATTATTTAAACAATTGCAAAGTGCTCTTTTAGTTGTAACTAGAACACCATAGAAAAACGAGGCCCAAACTCCAAAACTTGGCCGGCGGAATTGCTCAATTTCCCGGTATGGCCGGCCAAAATGAAGAGTTAGGTCTTGAGTTTTGTGTGGTGTTTTGGAATCTTGGATTTAGGTTTTTAAATGTTGTTTGTTTTTGCCCAGATTTCATATTATGTTATCTTTGTGTTGGGGCAATATGGAGTATTTCGAAGTCGCGGTTTTAACATCGTTTATAAGTTTCAATTTGTATATGTGTTGCTAAACGTCTGCTAATCTCTATATGTCGATTAGTAGGGGTTACACATATCTGTATTGTGATGGTTTGTGTATATGAAGTATTGGATCATCGTGGATGTATAGCCGGAGGGATGTGAGAAGAGAGTTTTCTTTTCTTTCATTCATGTAAATTTTTAAATTGATGCAATATTATTTTTGCGGGGCACATCCGGGTTGAGGTTGTAGCCACCGTTGTATTATTTCATTTACTTTTTCTTGTATCTAGGATAGACCTAAGGTGAGGTGCATAAACTACTAGGTTCTTGAAGTTCCGAGTGGCCTACTCATTTTATTGAGAGAGGTTGCTTCACTTCGGGAATTTGGCGGGTAGTTTGTCGCACCCGTAGGGGTCTAGGGTGGGGTTTGGCTATTCATCAGCACCATGGAATCCGTCTTTCGTTCTAGGTTAAAACGAAACACCGAATTCCTAGTATATCCAATATATTCATTTGTGTTGCTGTGATCTGGAATGCCTATTATTACGTGAGACGAATGGATATATATATATATATATATATATATATATATATATATTGGATATAATAAACGTTGCTTATGTTTTGCACCCGCGCTAGTCCAGCCCCTGATCTGCCGTTAGTTAAGTAACCTAACGGTGCATGACGGGGCCCCGTGGCGAATGCGGATGGCATAAGCATACATTCTATTTTCGTTTCTTTTCTGCAATGATAGGGTTAAATGATGGGACCACATTAATATTGATTAATGCAAGGAAAACAAACCAAAGTTTAAATTGTCAGGACAATATCAAAACCACTCGGTTTTCTTGAAAAACAACTTTTAAATGCAGACCCTAAACTACTCATTTTAAAAGCTATCATGGTTCCTTCGACTCTATCAAGTTCATTACGTTCACGGATTCACCAAAACTATTCGTAGCCCTCCGTCATTTCATATGGGTATTCAGTAGTATTCAAGCTATGTATTTTGACCTTCGCCAAGGCATAGTGATTGGTAGCTGCTGGGTATTCATCTGTAACATATATAGATGCGTTGATTTGGGACAGTTGTAGAGCTATTTTGGCCTTCGTCAAGGTTTTGTACGGATGAGTTCAAATTAACCTGGATAATGACGGGTAGAACTTGATTTGCGTCTTATGATATGTTGATCTTGGTCAAGATCATAAGTGCCTGGGGCAAAAATCCACATCGGGAGTTTCAAAGGAAAATGAAACCTGCTAGTGTTGCATACCATTTAGAGTGTGATGATTTTGGTAGGATTCCTTCAAGATTGTCACACGATGATATTTGGATCCCGATCCTACTGTGAGTATTCGCTACTCCTCGGGAGAATTTTTCACTAAACAATCAATACTATAAACCAAGTAGGTGTCTAGAATGGTGTTAGCGAGGCTACGCTTCCAGGAAAAAGAGGTTATGTAATTAAGGAACTTCACGAAAGCGTTGGAAAACCTCTCTCGAATTACCGACACTAGTCTGGCCGAAAGGTTAAGCAAGAATTGTATGGTGAGATTAATCCTGACTAATTCTTCTTTTATGGTTTGAAGGAGGATTCGAGAAAAAGTGGGAGCCATCCTGTTTAGATAAACTAATAACCAATCTAAACTTGTAAGAGTATCATGCTGAGTGTTTTCTTTTTTCTCTCTTGACAGCAGCGACCAAAAATGACCGGGCTTAAGTTACTGCTAGATAATAATAAATTGACTAGGCAAAATTATAAAGATTTGCTAAGTAATGTCCAGATGGCCATTACCTATGACAAGCTGGGCTACCTCCTTACTACCAAAGCCCTCGCCGTCCCAGGTCCAGATTCTACCATCGTGGATGTTGAAATCCGTAAGACATGGGAAATAGACAGTGCGAGAGCTAAGTGCATCATATTGACCTCAATGGATAATGAACACCAGAGACGGAATGAGAAGATGGACTTAGCTTCCATCTTCCTCCATATCAAAGATTTATATAAAGAGCAATCTCGTATCGTAAAATATGAGATCTCAAAGAAATTGTTTCAGGCGAGATTGGCTGTCGGGTCATCTGTAGTGGACCACGTCCTTAAGATGATTAGCTACATTGAAGAGCTCGCGGAGTTTGGGACACGTTGGAGAACGAGTTATAGACTAACTTGATTCTACAGTCCCTCCCCTCTACCTACGTCCAGTTTATCTTGAATTTCAATATTCATGGTAAGGAAGTTTCACTTCTAGAACTCCTCAATATGTTGAGGAGCGTTGAGGGCACCCTGCAGAAATCCAGGGGGACACCCGCTCTGCTTATTGGGGAATCTTTCTCTTCTAGATCCAAGGCGAAAGCTAAAGGGAAGAAGAAGAAGGCCCCCACCAAACCGAAAGGCGCTGTCAGTAAGGTAGAGGGAAAGGGCAAAGCAAAAGTTTAGGGGCCGACAGTAGAGAAGGAGGAATGTTTCTATTGTCACAGAAAAGGCCATTGGAAGAAGGACTGCAGAGCTTGAAAACCCAGAAACCAGGATTCGAAATATGTTGTGGCTTCAGCTTTAGGTGTGTTTATGATTGAAAATTGTCTATCAAATAACTCTACTTTCTGGGTACTAGATACCGGATCAGGATCTCATATCTGTAATTCATTGCAAGCTCTGAGAAACCGTAGAGTTATCAAGGCAGGTGATATGACTCTCAGGGTTGCTAACGGAATGAGCGTGGATGCTGTATCCGTAGGGGAATATCACCTAAGATTGACAAGTGGGCAGATTTTGGTTTTGCGTAACTGTTTTTGTGTACCTAGTTTGATATGTAATATCATTTCTGTATTTTTACTATCTAAAGAAGGTTATGATTTTACATTTGTAAGCGATATCGTCCACATCCACCTTAATTGTGGTTTGATTGGGTTAGGTACACTAGACAACAGTATTGAAAGCCTACCCTAGCACCGCCATGAGGTTTTAGTAGCATCAAACATTCCAAATTTTAAAATTTTTAGGTGCTAAGTTAGATTAACAAGATCTTTAACTAGAATATTAGGGTTTAAAACTATGATGATATGAAAACTAAAGAGAAGGAAAGGAGGATATACCCTCGTAGATCGAGTCCTTCGCTTCACTAGCTCCGCATTGTGGTCCACGTGACTCCACTAGGCTCCACTTCGAGTTGAATGAACCTCCTCAGAGATCTTCGCACCGAAGACGATCCATCCGAAGTCCTTCTGGCTCAAGCTACTTCTTCACTAAACTATCTTTAGTGAAGGCAACACACCATACCAAATTGCTGATTTAGTGTGGGATAGTGAAGTAAGGATTTTGAAAGCTCACTAGGATTCTCACAAGCTCAATGATTCACATCACATATGAGGGTTTTGAGCTTGGAGGTGAGATGAAGAAAGTGTAGAGATCAAGAGAGAGCAAGAGTTCAAGAAGAAGAAAATGGCTAAGGCATGAACACAAGAATAAGCAAGCATAGAATGAAAAATCAATGGCTCCTCACTTATTCAAGCATGGAATAAATTGCAATTCTAAATTGCAACCATGCTTGAATAGTGGGTCAAGACCAATATAATATGATAAAGACCATTCCTTAAACTATACCCAAAATATCTCCATATTTTACACTTCATTTTTCTATTTTCATAAAATAGAAAATCATGCCACGCTTATATGTGTGTGTGTGTATCAAATATATATATATATATATATATATATATATCAAATATATATGAACATATATATATATATAAAGCAATTAGTGAGCTAATATATTAGTTAATATATAATTATATCAAATATAATTTATATAAAATTATTAAATCAACACTTGATTTAATAATCCGGTTATATCGCATATGACCGACTAATATCATTTATCTGTGTATCACATTATCAAATCAACACTTGATTCGATAATCTGGTTATATCACATATAACCTAACTTGATAACAGATAATTACCAGATTATAATACGGTATCACATACACGTATTTAATCAGGCCCACGCACATATCACATATGTGCCTTACCTCGTTTCGCTTGAACCAGAAAACTTCTGTGTGGGACTCTAAAGACTCGTCAATACGCCAGCAGTAAGTAATGATCACATCAGTCACCTACAAGCCGTCAGCGGTACTAGATGGACGTAACGGCTACCTGGGTATTGAGCGGTATGAAGATCAACAAGTAAGCTCATCCATACTCTCCATGAAGCCTATCAGTAACACTAGCGTACAGTCCGATCTCTTTGTCTGATATGCGGCATATCATGTCTAGGGGTGGTAAATGTCAGACCCCGGTAACGTGATAAGTCATGCCGATGTCTGGCCCATAACGGTTCGAGAAACTACTGATAATTCTTATCAGTAAATCTCAGCAGCAGTCCTGGCTAGGGACTTCCAGTTATAGCGAATCGAGCATAGCGCAACATCAACCCCCAATACCGGGAGAGATGAAACCCCTCCCATCGCTCATTGCATCTATGTGACTTGGGACTGTACCCAAAATCCACCTGTTTGCACATCTATTTTGAGCGTGGTAGGGAGAAAATCAAAGCACAATGGAAGCCACACAAGACTCTATGATGATGTTGGGTCTACAGACTAGCATGTACCAGTGTCACCAGAGGACTGCTATCTGACGATAGGTATACCACCAACTAGGAGTCCTCGGCGAGTCATGTTCGGTGTATCCATTCTCCAATGAGCACCTAAGTACAATCTTTGATGTCGCACACCAATAGTTATGGGATCAACCATCGCCCTCTAAGGGACAAGAAACATACACACTAGTCTAATCTGGAATATCGATGCCCTATTCTTGATATCCCTTCGACTAAGAACTGATTAAAGGATGTACTTTTGGACCACCCTGGCCCCACTATTATGATCTCATCATAATCCTAGTAGTCAAGTACATATCCTAAGGGCTTTATCAACTTGTGAGAGAAAGACAGTAAAGAATACGAGTCAACATGTTAAGATAAAGAGTAAGCAGATAGCATACTATTATGTCGATCAAGAAAGTCCTCTATATATATGTCTAATTATCCACTATAATATACATCAATGTACAATAATGGCCTTTAGGGTATACATATTCCTAACAATCTCCCATATGCACTAAGGCCATGTGTTATAGTACCTCATACCCAACATCCTAAAAAGTCTCTCAAACTACATCTGGGGAAGGGCCTTCGTGAGTGGATCCGCTAAGTTGTCCTTCGTGTCATCTCTCCTGACCTCGATCTCCCGGCGATCTACTATCTCCCTGATCAGGTGATACCACCTAAGAATATGTTTGGATCGCTTATGGGACCGGGGTTCCTTGGCCAAAGCCATAGCTCCATTGTTATCACAATACACAGGTATTATATTCACAATGGATGGAACCACACCAAGTTCAGCTATGAACATCTTCATCCAGACAGCCTCTTTGGCAGCATCGTTAGCAGCGATGTATTCAGCCTCCATCGTCGAGTCTGCTACGGTGTTTTGCTTGGAACTCTTCCAAAACACCGTCCCTCCGTTGAGGGTAAAGACAAAACCCGAGACCGACTTACTGTCGCCTTAATCACTCTAAAAGCTCGAATCGGTAAAGGACTCCACCTAGAGTTCACCATTACCATACACCAAGAAAATTTCTTTAGTCCTTCTCAAGTACTTAAGAATGTTCTTCACAGCCGTCCAGTGTTTCTTCCCAGGATCTGATTGATACCTGCTCACTACACCTAGTGAGTAAGCTACATCCGGTCTGGTACAAAACATCGCATATATGATTGACTCGATCGCCGAAGCATAGGGTATCCCTTACTTGTGAGCCCTCTCTAATTCAGTCTTGGGAGACATCTCTTTGGAGAGAGTGATTCCTGAGCAAGCGGATAAATTACCTCGCTTGGAATCTTCCATACTAAACCTCTTTAGTATGGTGTCTGTACCTGGATTGGGACAATCCCAATATCCGTTTAGATCTATCTCTATATATCTTTATCCCCAGGATATAGGAGGCATCACCTAGATCTTTCATGGAGAACTTATGTGATAAGAAGAGCTTGACCGAGTGTAGCATAGGAACATCGTTTCCTATCAAAAGTATGTCATCCACGTACAATACGAGGAAGACCACCTTACTCTCTATATCCTTCTTATATATACAAGGTTCATCTACATTTTTGATGAAGTCAAACTTTTTGACAGCTTCATCAAAACAGATGTTCCAGCTCCGCGATGCCTGCTTCAATCCGTAGATGGATTTAAGTAGCTTACACCTTTCCGCTGCTCCTACTGTATACGAAGCCCTCTGGCAGTGAGATGTACATGCTCTTTTCTAAATCAGCATTTAGAAAAGCGGACTTGATATCCATCTGCCAGATTTCGTAGTCATGGTATGCAGCAATGGCAAGTAGGATCCTGATGGACTTAAGCATAGAGACAGGAGAAAATGTTTCATTATAGTCGACACCAGGTCGTTGACGAAAGCCTTTTTCTACAAGTCTAGCTTTGAAAGTCTCAACTTTTTCATCTACACCAATCTTCTTTTTGAAGATCCACTTACTCCCGATGTGTTTTACCCCTTCAGGAGCAACCTCCATAGTCCATACTTTGTTAGTGTACATGGATTCCATCTCAGATCGCATAGCATCCAGCCATTTCACAGAGTCCCCACTCGTGATGGCCTGCTCGAAACTAGTCGGGTCATCATCTTCCATGATGCAATCCTCGCTCCCACCGTCTACGAGAAAACCGTAGTATTTCTCAGGTGGATGAGAAACCCTACTAGATCTGCGGAGTGGCTGGGGTTCTTTGGGTACTATTGGACCCTCCGGTTCTACCAAATCATCAGTTGTAGTTTGTGCTATTGGAACTTCTTCTAGTTCTACCTCATTGCCACTAATTTCTTTAACAAGAAATTCTTTTTCTAAAAAGGTGGCATGTTGAGCAACAAATAATTTTTGTTCCTCATATGGTAGAAGATATATCCATAAGAATCCTTTGGATATCACACAAACTTGCACAAAATAGATCTTGCCTCGAGCTTGTCCGGATTTTTCCTTTTAACATAGGCCGGACAACCCCATATCTTAACTCATTTAAGAGACGGTCTCTTTCCATTCCATATCTCATATAGAGTGGTAGGCACTAATTTGGTCGGAACTCTATTCAATAGGTATGCAGCTGTCTCAAGTGCATAACCCCAAAAGGAAATAGGTAACTCAGCAGTACTCATCATAAAGTGCACCATATCTAATAAGGTGCGATTCCTCCACTCCGATACTCCATTGTGCTGTGGTAAATATGGAGGAGTAAGCTGAGAGAGAATTCCATTCTCTTTTAAATAGTCTCGGAATTCCCCGGTCAAGTATTCTCCTCCCCGATCAGATCGTAAGACTTTAATACTTTTGCCCGTCTGGTTTTCAACTTCGCACTTATATTCCTTGAATTTTTCAAAAGCTTCAGACTTGTGTTTCAACAAGAACACATGTCCGAACCTTGAGAGATCATCGGTGAACGTAATAAAGTATGAGAAACTATTTATGGCATGTATAGACATAGGACCGTATACATCACTATGTATCAGTCCCAAGAGTTCCGTAGCTCTTTCTCCATGTCCAGTAAACGGAGTTTTGGTCATCTTGCCTTTGAGACATGACTGGAAAGTTTCATAAGATGAAAATTCGAACGGATTCAAATATCCATCTTTATGCAATATAGCCAGCCTTATCGCATTGATATGACCTAGTCTATAGTGCCACAAGAATTCTTCATTCATTTCTGAACTCTACTTCTTGTGGGTGTTCTGTACGTTAAGAACTGTACTTTGATTTAGAATGTGTATACCGTTACATAACATACCAAATCCAACCAACACTTGATTTTGGAAAATGTTCATAACATTATCTTTTAATGTGAGATTATATCCTTCTTTAGTTAGTAAAGAAACCAATATAATGTTTCACATCATCTTTAGTACGTAGTAACAGTCGTTCAGAATCAATGTATTACATGTTTGTAACACTAGGTGATATTCGCCAACTGCTTTGGCTGCAACAATTGCACCATTCCCTACTGTTAGAGATGTATCACCTTTTCCCGGTTCTCTACCTCTCTTTAGTCCATGTAATAATTACATACGTGGGATCCTGATCCGGTATCCAATACCCAGGACGTAGAACAAACTAAGAAACAGTTCTCGGTAATGAACACACCCGAAGAAGATACATCAACATGCTTTTTCTTCATACAGGTGGCATGGGAATCCTGATATTCCCCTATTCCTACGGAACCAACGTTCCTCTGCTTTTTATAATAAGAGGGTTTGGTCAATACATCCATATTATTATCTTGATTAAATCGTGACATTAGTTGCTGCCTGGAGAGAGAGAGAAGGAAACACATTAGTGTGCGCTCTTCGCAAGATTAGATTGGTTATTATTTTATCTAATCAGGATGGCTCCCACTGTTTTTCTCAAATCTTCCTTCAAACGATAAAATGTAAGATTAGCTGGGATTAATTACACCCTACAAGTTCTCTAATCGTTCAGCCAGGTCGGTGTCGGTACTCCGAGAGAGGTTTCCCGTGCCTTCGCATGGACCTAATTAAAATAAACCTCATTTCCCTAGAGGCATAACCCCATTGACACCTTTCTAGACACCTACTGGATTAGCTAATTGTAAAGTGCAAAACCCTCTCAGGAGTAACTCTTACTTGCAGTAGGTATCGAGATCCAACTATCATATAGAAGGTATGCAATCTCATTGCAAATTTCAACACTTGAAATTCCCGATAATGGTTTTTACCCTAGCAATTATGACCTTGGCTATGGTCAATAAATCATAAGTACTAGCTAAGTTCAACCTATCATTTTTGATTGAATTAAACCCACCCGTACAACCCTTGGATAAAGTCAACAAAGCCGTACGACTACCCTAATCCAATCGCATCACATGCTGCAGACAAGCACTAATTAGCTACCGTACACTACGCCTTGGGTATGGTCAACAAACGCAGCACGAATACTAAATAGTTCTTATCTGAAATGACGGAGGGCTACGGCTGGTTTTTAAGAAAACCTTTTGCGTAATGAACTTGATATCGTTGTAAAATCGAGTGATTTTGAAAAAGAGTGTTTTTTAGGCTTTTGCTAGTTTCGCTAAAGAGGTCACTCCCGGTGAAGAGATCTCGGCTCTTTCCTCATCGAATGAGGTGTTGGATATTCATCAAAGAATACCACTATGCAAAGTAAGAACTTGAGAAGCAATTAAAAGGCACGACCAAGTGTGTTGTAACATCTTCTAGCTTTTGCTAAACAGGTCACTCCCCATGAAGGGATCTCGGCTCTTTCCTCATTGAATGAGGTGCTGGATATTCATCAAGGAATGCCACTATGCAAAGCACGAACTAGAGCTACTCTTTTTGAAAATTTTGATTCTACAACATCTTTAGGTTTCTTTCTTTTCATTAATCTCATTAATGAAGTCCCATCATTTAATGTTTCCTAAACATTATAGAAAAATGAAACGAAAATAGAATGTACACTTATACCATCCGCATTCGCTACTGGGTCCCGTCATGCACCGTTAGATTACTTAACTACCGGTAGAGCAGGGGATGGACTAGCATGGGTGCAAAACATAAGCAACGTTTATTATATATCATATATATAATATAACATTCATCTCACGCAGTTATATGATCACATTACAGAACCAAGCAGCAGAAATACCATATGAAATATTGGATATAATAGGATACCCGTGTTTTAAATTTAGCCAGTAATATAAAATATGGATTCCACGGTCGTGATGAATAACTAAACCCACATCCTTAGACCCCTACGAGGGCGGCAAGTAACCATACCAATTCTAGAGTTAGGATAACCGGTTTCAACTCCTTAAGATGGTCTCCCACTGGACTCCAGAACCCGGTTACTTGTGCTCCCCGTCTTGGGTCTTTTCTAATGCGGAAAAAAATAATATACATCAATGGTGACATCATCCTCAACCCGGAAGTTCCCCAATAAAAGAATATTACATACATATTTTATATGAATGAAAATAAAAACTCTCATCTCACATAAAACTCCCCGGCTATTCATTCATGATGATCCACTAAATCATATCACCAGCAACACATAACATCTCATATCATCAACGTACGTAAATATGCGTATCCCGAAATTTCATTGACATATAGCAACGAGATCGGGATACCCCACATATTAAACTTATGGTCGCAGAAAATAAATAGAAAACTACAATAATTAGAATGCATATATCCTTAGACATCATAAACCCGGACTATCTCATATTCCGGATTTCATGCCTAACCTATAAATCTTGTATTTTAGTCTCAAATTGAAAACACTTTTCAATATGCCATATGCGTATATTGTAGCTTGAAAACGATTTTGAGGGTGTTGGGGAGCTCTTGAAAGGGAGAAGGACGCAAAAATGCATGCACCCTTTATATATATATATATAAGATTTAATGAAAAGTTGAGATAAATAAAAAAATTAATTCCTTTTTTTCTCTTTTTCTTTTAAAAATACAGGTTTTATTTAAAGAAGGGAGTGGGCGTGCGCGCGGACCGCCTGCCAACCATGTGCACTGTGCGTGCGCGTCGTGCGCACGGGCCGTGCCCGTGCAAAGGGTCAAAACTTGGGGGAGTCTTAGCTCAAGAGAGGTCACCCTCAACTTCCTCCTTGTTTAGCCTCGAAGGGCTTTCTTGAATCTTCAAAGCCTTCGGTTTAAATTTAAAATGATGAATAAAAAGGCTCCCTTTTCCCTCTCTAAAGCTTTGAATCTTGTCAAAATGGTGTTTTTGGTGGTGTGTTCTTCTTCTTCTTCCTCTCCCCTCTTTGGATCTTGAAGGAGAAGAAGAAGAGATGCAAATATCTCTCCTTTTGAGATTTTGATGTGAGATTTTCTCTCTTTTCAATTGATTTGTGGCCTAATCCTATTTATTTTTTAAAAAAGAATGGTTTTTCCCTTGATTTAATTGAAAAAAGAAGAAAGAGATGAACCTTGAAGAGAGAGAGAAGGGAGGCACAAAACCCTGGAAAGATTGCGAAGAGAATAATTGTTGTTATCATTCATCATGTTGGCTTTTTATAAGCTTACAAGTTTACATATAGCCTCTTAGGCTTTACAAAATGGCACTTGTGCCTTTTTCATGGCTGTGTGCTCATTTCTTTTTGCACATAAATCATGAGTTTTACAAAATTTAGCTTCTTATCTATTTACTTTACATTTATTTTCTAACAATTACACTAAAATTTATTCATTACATAATTTTGTCTATTCATGGCATGGGGCCAGCCCCTCCCCTCTGGCCTGACTTGGGCTCAGGTCCGCTTGGCTTGGGTTTGGGCCCACTTGGCTTGGATGTTGATATTGAGTTTGACTCGGTCAATGGGGTGTAATTTTAACCCCAACAGACCCCATCTAGGATGTCCTGCTTACACTTCAAAATGAAGTGATGTGGCCCCTGCATAAGGCAGTGCCTATCAACTTTCATCAAGTTAACACTAAAATACCCCTAAGTACTGAAAACAAACTCTTAAATTGGATCTCATGTAACTTTACATTTCTTTGCAATATTGATGTAATTTACATTCAAATTGTACACAAAATATGAATGAGTGAATAAAATACATATTCTTTTGTTTATCACTTGCAAGTGTTTTATATTTGTACATACGCTCTTTTTTCATAACGATACGATTTAAAGCAAGTTAGTATGGTATCCCGTCTTAGATGTGCTCTAAGATAATAGGATGTAATTAATGGTATGCACTTGCGCTGCCGAAAGTCTTGACCCCAGGACATTCAGGTCAAATTTTAAAACTGCAAACTTGTTTTGTTTAAACTCTACCTATTCATTTTAACGTTCAGTCGTTGGAGATCCTAAAAAGGGTAAACAGAGACGAGAGTACAGATCATAGAGAGCTTGAAGTCTAAAGGGAAGTAAATACCGGTGTAAGTTTCATAATCCTTGGTTTCAATACATTTTTCATATAAAACAAAAAAATGTATACTAATAATTGTCTATTAATAACACTATAGTATCTGCTCGATTTCAATGATTTTCCGAATGACGGCGATGGCGAAGAGTAAGTTCGAGATAGTGATAAGCACCCGACGTGCACATCGATATTCAAATCACTCCATTTTAATGAATTTCTCGAATTCTATAATTTCTTGAAGTTTTATTAGAAAATGAAATTTATTTCAATATCTTCTGGTATCGTAATGGATTTGTGTCTATTATATAATATCTTATGAATTGATTATAGAAATGATTGATTTTGTATGCGGCACGACCGCATTTATTATGATGTGTATTGGTTGTTTGTTGGTTATGATTTTAGTAAATGAATTAAATTTGTATCGAATTATCGAATGAAACCAAAAAACCGCTCACTGTTTTCTCCTCTGTACAACACTTATTCTGTCTTATATCCGACGAAATAAGTTATTTCTTCGGATAGAAGCCGACGAGATAAGTGTTGTATTGAGAAAAAATCCAAGTTCAGACGAGTTTATTTCGTTGATAAGTGTTGAACTGAGAAAAAAATCCAAGTTCAGACGAGTTTATTTCGTTGGATTGTATACGACTGAATAGAGTAACCGACGAAATAAATTTATGACCCGGCGGAATAAATTTATTTCGTCGACATTTGTTCCGTCGGATTGCGCTCGATGAAATAAATTTATTTCGTTGGATACCCCTTTATTCAGTCTGGCGGGGTGTTTCTTGTAGTCATGGTTGACTTATAATCCTTATACCTGTAACAAAGATCAGAAAATAAATGACTTGTTTTTATCTGGAACTCTACCAGATTTGTATCATAAAAAGATGAGTTACTTAATCCTAATAAATACCTTCTTAGGTATGTTAAGCTTTACGGATAACACCAAATAACAAATTGGAGTTCGGGGTACGGGTACCGACACGAAAAAATTTGGAATAATACATGAGGGTTTTTGGATATTAAAAATCTAGGGTTTTGACGCAACCTGGATCACGCCAAGATGTTACCTTCCGTTGATCTGCTGATGATGGCGACGGGTGGTTGAGATTGGATCTGGAGGCTGTCGCTCCTGAAGCGTGTGGATCTCAATGGGTTTGAGGTTGTGGTTGCCGAGCTACCGGCAAGAAAGTCCTGAGGTGGTTATACCACCGAGGACCCTCCGACGGTCAAATTAGACTAGAGATCCGAGCAGAGTAACGGCTTAGTGGAGTAAAAATGGCTTATTTGAACCGTCTGAAGAAGGGGTTTATATAGCGGTGGCAGCAGGCAGGGCAGGCGCGAGAATCACGCCGGCCGTTACGCTCCCGATGTCACGCCCGCGTGATGAGCATGACCTCCCATTAATGGCGAGACATGCTCGTTAATGGGGGATCGTGGTGGCATGGAATGTAGGATGTGGCCGGCGGAGATCTCGCACATGGCGAGATTCGCGGGATGGCGGTTACGCCTGCAAGCGGTGTCGTTGGTCGATCGATGAGACCGAGGAAGATGACCTCGGCGGGAGAGCTCGCGGAGGGACGGTAGAGCTCGCGGAGGAGCGGGAAAGCCGAGGTATTTTGGTTCTGCTCGAGCCCGGAGGTGAGCTAAGGGGGCCGAGGAGGCTCGGGCCTGTGATAGCTCAGAGACGAGCTGTGAGGCTGAGGAGGCCAATTGTGCTTGGGGCTCGGAGGTGAGCCAGCGTTTTCCTGTAGGACGGGCACAAGAGTGGTCTGGCCGGCCACTGTAGGTCCTTTCTTGTGAGCCCTGGGACACGTCATCTGTCACGTGTCCCGATCTGGGAGATCACCGATATCGAGCATCATCATTAGCCCCTCACTCTCGTTCCGACTAGCTGACGGGTCGGGTCGAGAGTGGTTTGCCGGGTCACCCGAGATGATCTCCTTTCCGAAGATATCGTTGGGCGTGTCTCTAGGCAATTGGTTGTGTTTTTTGGATGAAGCCAGTGAATCAGGGGGAGATCCTTTACATTAAAGAGGGTGCGCTGGATCGTGTGCACTTTTGCTGAAGTGACAGACTACGTGTCGGGAGCCGGTTGGCTGATGTGACATGCCGCAGGCTTCTGGCGTCCAATGGGACGTCGCCAATGCGCTTGCGACAGGTGGGGCGATCGTGGCCATCGAGTGAACTGAATCATTTTGGCAGGAGTCGACTGTCGCCGCTGAATGAGGACGCCGGTAGAGTAAATAGGGAGGAGGCCTGATTCAGGATCTCTCTCTCCTTACATTTTTCTCATTCTGAGTCTTATTTGCTCGGCGCTCTCCTTTTAGGCGGGATCTTGCATTTTCTCTTCTCGAGGACTTCTTCTCATCAGGTTAGATATCTTGTTTTGAGGAGTCCGTAGATGCCGTAGGGGTAGATTCTAGGGATTCTTCCCCTGGGTTGGAGCCTCTTCGGGAAGTTGGGGTCAGATTCTCTTCCCGGGGTCACGCGTCTGGGGCGGTTCCCGGAGTGGTGGCAGCGGACGCTCCTGGTGCGTCGTCCTCAGTGAGATATGAGGACGAGCTTGCCACCGCTCAGGCTCGTTTCCATATCCCTTCTGGCTACACGCTACGATTGGCCGAGAAAGGAGAGAGGGCAGATCAGGTGAGAGGTAGAGAGATCGCCTTGTACCTGGAAGCCCTTTGGGCCGGAATGCGGCTGCTTTTCTCTCCCGAGGTTGTAGCTGCGTTGAATTACTTTGGGTTAGCCCCGGGCCAACTAGTGCCGAACTCCTGGAGGATTCTCCTTGGGTTCCTGGTACGGCTGAAGTTGCAGATGATCCCCTTTAGTCTGTCCATCCTTGCCTCCTCCCTTATTTACAAAAGTTACCCCGGGACTCGCGCGGGCGACCCGAGGTGTGTTTACCTCTCCTTTAGGAAGCAACGGGGGAGCGTAGTCGGGTCAGGGGTTGTCTTCTTGCCTTCTTCCATCCATGATTGGAAAAAGAAGTTTTTCTTCGTCGGGCTGCCAGAGGGTGATGACTGGCTCATACCCATCCAATGGTCTAGGGATAGGTGCTGGCTGGGAAATCCGTCCAATCACCCGATGAGGCGAGAGTGGTAGCGTGGGAGCCTATTCCTTGGGCTGATGTGCTACTTTCTGAGCGGGCCCTCAGTTGGGTCGGGCTCAGTCCTACCCAGTTTGTTGGTAAGTTAGGAGCTTGTATTTGTTTTTACTTTGTTGGTGTCGCTGATCCCATTATATCTTGTCTTGTGCAGAAACCATGGACGCGGACCTCCTCTGAGCAGCTATGCGCAGGCCGAAGAAGGGGTCGAAGGCTGGAGGGGCCAGCTCTTCTCGTCAGATGCCGGTCCCGCCTCCCCGAGCAGCCGTTGCACCCCAGCGCTCGAGTGCGGATCGCGCCCCGGAGCCCAGCCAGGCGCCGAGCAGAAAAAGGGCTCGGGGAAAGGACACCCAGGCTTCGGAGGTGGAGACGAGCACTCCGTCGTCGTCTCTCAAGAGGCTCCCCCGAATAGTTCCACGGTCCCCGGCCTCTCCGATCTTGGTGGACGAGGGTGGGCTCCGCTTTAAGGTGCCCTCAGGGCTCTCCGTCGCTGACAGCTTGTTGCACGACATGGAGAGGTCGGCCGGAGGCCGGGTTCCTGGAGGGACGCTGAAGGCGCAAATGGCGTCCATCGCCCAAGAGGTCATGCAAGTGAGTGTTCGTACATTGTCTCATCATTTGCGAGATTAAATGCCCCTTTTTCTTTCTGACCCCCCTTCGATTTCTTCAGGTCCTCCAGCATATCGTTATCGTCGCCCGGATGGAGGAGGGGGAGATAACCCCGGCGATGCGAGCCGCGGGCGAGCTCTCCTCGCTGGGGGAGAGCTCGAAGCGGGAGCTGGAGGCGGCGATGGCGAGGGTCGTTGCCCTTGAAGGTGAGGTGGCTGTAGGGAGGCAGGAGGCGGCCGCCGCGAAGCAGGAGGCGGCGGCCGTGAAGTAGGAGGTGGACAAGCTCCGCGAGGCTGCCTAGGCAGCCGAGGTCAAGCTTCAGGACTCCCAGGTGCTCGTCGGCACCATGAATAAGTCAGTGAGCACTCTTCGAAAGGAGTTGGGGGCTGCGGTAGAGGCGGCGAAGCGAGCCAACCTCAGGGCGGCGGAGGCAGTGGAGAACTTCCAGAAGTCGGAGCAGTTCTACACCATCCTAGCCTCGGCCACCACCCTCATTTGGCATGAGGCTCTCGATGCCGTCAAGGCCCGGTTGCCGGAGTTCGCTGATGAAAAGCTCCGGGCAGAATATCCCCGCTGGGATGACGAGCAGAGGGACGCCCCCGGGAGCACTGCCGGGGTAGGGACTCTCGGCGAGGGCGGCGTCGAGGCTCCCGTGATGGACGCATCCCCAGTCGTGGTGGCCGTCAAGCTCATCGGTATCGCGTCCGGCCCTGAGGCCTGAAGCGCCTCGTCTTCTCTTTGTCTTTTCCTTTGTTGCCTCGTTGTTTTGTGGGCCTCCGGGCATTCTATAAGGCTGGGGAGCCTATAATACCCTTGTATAGGCTTTGACTTCTTGAATAAAGATTTTTTGTTTTCGCGGTAGTGTTTGTGCATGTACTTCCTTTTGTTGGTAGACAATTGTATTCGCACAATAGCTTTATGTTTGGCATGTTCCTCGTCTAGCGATTACTCGTCGACTTGAATCCGATCACTTGCCGAGTGTGCGAGGACCGGTGGGAAGACGGTGTCTCCATGGCCCCGAAATCAAAGTGGAGATTGCTAAGGCATTGATAGACCGGATGCCTCTTGTTGAGTTCATGTTCCTTAGCTGTTGGGGGGGCCGTGAGTGGCCTACTGAGGATGGCGCCGAGCAAGATAGCTGCTCGGTGCCTCATGGCGAGGGCTTTGATCCTTAGCGTGGGAGAGGCCGTGAGTGGCCTACTAAGAATGGCCGAGTAGGGTAGTTGCTCGGTGCCTCATGGCGAGGGCTTTGATCCTTAGCGCGGGAGGGGTCGTGAGTGGCCTACTAAGGATGGCCGAGCAGGGTAGCTGCTCGATGCCTCTTAGCGAGGGCTTTGATCCTTAGCACGGGAGGGGCCGTGAGTGGCCTACTAAGGATGCGGCCGAGCAGGGTAGCTGCTCGATGCCTCTTAGCGAGGGCTTTGATCCCTGGTTTGTTAGGGTAGGGAGCTACCAACCAGGGATAACCGAGCAAAGGCGGGCCCGGTTGCCTCTTGTGAAGGCTTTGATCCTTAAGGACGAGCCGGGCAGGGTTGTTGTCCGGTGCCTCCTTGCGAGGGCTTTGATCCCTGGTTTGGTAGGGAGCTACCAGCCAGGGATAACCGAACAAGGGCGGGTCCGGTAGCCTCTGTGAGGACTTTGATCCCTAGTTTGTTGGGGTAGGGAGCTACCAGCCAGGGATAAACGAGCAAGGGCGGGCCCGATTGCCTCTTTTCGAGGGCTTTTCATCCTTAGCGCGGGAGGGGCCATAAGCGGCCCACTGAGGATGGCCGAGCAGGGTTACTGCCCGATGCCTCTTGGCGAGGGCTTTTTGTCCTTAAGGATGGCCGAACAGGGTTGCTACCCCGTGCCTCTTGGCGAAGGCTTTGATCCCTAGCGTCGTGGGGTAGAGAGGTTACCAGCCAGGGATAGCCGAGCAGGGTAGTTGCAGGGCTGCCTCTTGACGAGGGCTTTGATCCCCAGCGTTGTGGGGTAGGCGAGCTACCGGCTAGGGATAACCGAGCAAGGTAGCTGCAGAGCTGCCTCTTGGTGAGGGCTTTGATCCCCGGCGTTGTGGGGTAGGCGAGCTACCTGTCAGGGATAACCGAGCAGGGTATCTGCTGGGCTGCCTCTTGGTGAGGGATTTGATCCCTGGCGTTGTGGGGTAGAGAAGCTACCAGCCAGGGATAGCCGAGCAGAGTAGCTACTGGGCTGCCTCTTCATGAGGTCTTAGATCCCTGGCGTTGTAGGGTAGGGGAGCTACCAGCCAGGGATAGCCAAGCAGGGTAGCTGCTGGGCTGCCTCTTCGTGAGGGCTTAGATCCCTGGCGTTGTAGGGTAGGGAAGCTACCAGCCAGGGATAGCCGAGCATGGTAACTGCTGGGCTGCCTCTTCGTGAGGGCTTAGATCCCTGGCGTTGTGGGGTAGGGAAGCTGCCAGCCAGGGATAGCCGAGCAGGATAGTTGCAGGGCTGCCTCTTGGCAAGGGCTTTAATCTCTGGCGTTGTAGGGTAGTCGAGCTACCGGCCAGGGATAGCCGAGAAAGGTAGCTGCATGGCTGCCTTTTAGAAAGGGCTTTGATCCCTGGCATTATGGGGTAGGCGAGCTACCTATCAGGGATAGCCGAGCAGGGTAGCCGTTGGGCTCCCTCTTGGTGAGGGCTTTGATCCCTGGCGTTGTGGGTAAAGAAGATAACAGCCAGGGATAGCCGAGCATGGTAGCTGCTTGGCTGCCTCTTCGTGAGGGCTTCGATCCTTGGCGCTGGAGGGGCCATGGGAGGCCTGCCAAGGATGAACCAAGCAATGAGGCTGCTCGGTCTCCTCTTAGTGAGGACTTAAATCCCTGGCGTCGTGGGGTAGGAAAGCTACCGGCCAGGGATAGTCGAGCAGGGTAGCTACTGGGCTGCCTCTTCGTGAGGTCTTAGATCCCTGGCGTTGTGGGGTAGGGAAGCTACCAGCCAGGGATAACCGAGCAGGGTAGCTTCTGGGCTGCCTCTTCGTGAGGGCTTTGATCCTTGGCGCTCAAGGGGCCGTGGGAGGCCTGCCAAGGATGAACCAAGCAGTGAAGCTACTCGGTCGCCTCTTGGTGAGGGTTTCGGGAAGATGGACGGTCGCGATTGACGCGTGCCACGAACACGTGGAGGAGGTGAAGTGCCAGAGCCGCGTTGTTTTGATTTCACATTGAGCGGCGCGGTGTCTGTCGCGTGGTGGCACAGTTATGGGCGACTGTTGAACTCCGTAGGCATTGTGGGCTATAAAATGGAGGGATTGTTGATGACTCCTTTCCTCACACTCAAAATGCCAGAATGGAGGACTTCCCATTCACCATCCCCGAAATCATAAGCTTCGAGGACGTGTATCTCTATGATCAGTACTGCACTGATGACACGGTGCAGTTGGTGATAGGCCGTATCGAGGATCATTTCGGCCGATTGCTCCCCCGGCGCTCCTTCCTGCTTCAGCTGTTGATGTACTCCATCTGGAGGGCGTCGCCGGGGCTCTACAACCCCTTATCCGAGCAGCTGAAAGAGGAGGCCGTTGGTAAGCTGAGGTCTCTAAGGCGTTTCGGCCTGATCTCTGCAAGCCGGCTAAATCGCTCGGAGGCGCTCGCCCTTGAGTGCTTCCACTTTAGGCTCGATAGCGACGCCAGCGGGGGTCATCGAAGGGAAAGGTTAGACGCCGTGAGGGCTCGGCTGGTGGAAATATCTTCAGAGTACCACGAACGGTGTTCTTTGTACCCCATTCCCCCGCTGTTGTAATATATATTTTTATGTACGACTGAGGAGCCTATAGTACCTTTTGAATGAATAAGATTCTTTTTCTTTTCTGCAATACTTTATTGATCCCTTTATTATATAAACAAAAGATCTCAAGAAAGATGTACATTGCTCTGAAAAGAAAATACATGCTAGTAGATGTTCTTATTCATGCATCTTGAGCCCCCCGGATGTCTGTTGGCATCTATGCCCGGCACAGGGTATCGAGCTTCGATTGGTACTAGGCGTATCCTCCGCTGACACTACCATGATCTGGTCGATGATCAGCTCGGCGGGAGGGGGACGCTGCTCCTGCTCGCGGTCAGGTTGTCGCTTGTCCCTTAGGTACGCTGTGAGGTACCCCCAGCAGATGATCTCTTCAATGTAGTCCCGGAGTTGTTTGCAGCTCTCCATGGAGTGGCCTAGCGACCTGTGGAACTCGCAGTAGGGGCCCCGGGTTCGCTTTGAGGCCATTCGCGGGACCGGGGGAAGCTTGAAGAACCCCCCACTCTTGGCCTCCTCTAGTAGCACCGCCTGGGAGACGTTGAGCGGGGTGTACTCCTGGAATTTTGGGAGATAGGGTTTTTGCCGCTCAGGACCCCTTCTCTCTTCTCTTGCCCTCTTTTGGTCGGTTTGCTTTGCCCGGGGGAGATTTGCGTTTACCTCAGATTCGAGCTGGACCTCGTGCTCGGTCCAGGCCTTCACCTCGGCCATGGTCTTAGGTTGAGCTACTGCAAAGGAGCGTAACCACTCCTTATTCTTAAGACCAGAGCTTAGTGTCATGATGACCGTCTCATCCCAGTGCTTGAGGACCTCGAGAAAGGAGTTGTAGAAGCGGGTGACATACGCTTTGAACGTCTTTTTATCCCCGCTCTTGATCGTGAAGAGGTGGTCGACGGTGTGTTTTTGCCGCATGTTCCCGACGAAGTGGCCGAGGAATTGGGTGGCCAGCTCGTCGAAAGTTGAGATTGAGCACGGCACGAGTCCTTAGAACCAGTCTCACCCGGAGCGGATGAGAGTTACCGGGAAAGCCCGGTACTGGGCAGCATCGGAGTCGTCTTGGAAGCTCATTCCCACGGTGAATGCATCCAGGTAGTCCTTCGGGTCAGATTTGCCGTCAAAGAGGGAGACCTTTGGGGGCTTGTTGCGGGAGGAAACGTGGACGGCAAGCAGCTCCTCGGTGAACGGTTTTGTGAGCGAGTCGGCGGCGTACTTAGCCTCGTCGCTCGAACGGTGTCCTTCCCGGTGCATACCCTCGATCTTCTTCTCGAGGGCGTCAAGTCGGTCGTGGTATCCCGATGACTTGGCGCATTCAGATCCCCGGCCTCTGCTGTTGGAGGCCTGCGTCTGGCCACGGCTCCGGTTCCTCTCAATAAGGTTCCTTAGATCCCTCGGCGAGGTGGCCCTAGAGCCGCCGCGGCGAATTCCGTCCACGCGACCCCATCGAGGGAAGGGGTGTCGGTTATGCCTGGTAACAGGCGAGCTGACAGACATCTCCTCGGGAGGGACAGGCACGCGGAGGATCTCGGGGCGAGGCGCTCTGGCGACGGACTTCGGTGTCGAACTATGGGGTGCCCAGCGGGTCTCAGAACGTATCGGCCCGGGAGATCTACGGCCGTGGGAGGTAGCGAGGCGGTGCCGACGCGAACGGAGTCATCTTTCCCCCTGTAGGGGTCCTAGTCCCGAGGCGGGGGAGCGGCGACTTGGTGATCTTGCCCCGCCGTTTGGACGTGGATCAGCGCCTCCACAATAGACGCGAGTCGGTCTATCTAGCCGGCGAGGACGTTGATGGAATTCAGCGGAGGATGTTCATCCGCGCCTCCGTTCAGAGGGAAGCGGCGGCTGGTGCTTGGATCATCGTGGTGATTGCTCGCCATTGGATTAAGATCGGAAAGTGAACTTTTGTTCTTGTGGAATCAAGGGGTTCCCACAGACGGCGCCAGCTGACGCGACCTGGATCGCGCTAAGATGTTACCTTCCGTTGATCTGCTGATAGCGGCGACGGACGGTTGAGATTGGATCTGGAGGCTGTCTCTCCTGAAGCGTGTGGATCCCAATGGGTTTGAGGTTGTGGTTGCCGAGCTACCTACAAGGAAGTCCTGGATTGGTTGTACCACCGAGGACCCTCCGACGGTCAAGTTAGACTAGAGATCCGAGTAGAGTAACGACTTAGTGGAGTAAAAATGGCTTACTTGAACCGTCTGAAGAAGGGGTTTATATAGCGGTGGCAGCAGGCAGGGCAGGCGCGAGAATCACACCGGCCGTTACGCTCCCGACGTCACACCTGCGTGATGAGCGGGACCTCCCATTAATGGCGAGACATGCTCGTTAATGGGGATCGTGGTGGCGTGGAACGTGGGATGTGGCCGGCGGAGATCTCGCGCATGGCGAGATTCGCAGGATGGCGGTTACGCCTGCAAGCGGTGCCGTTGGTCATTCGATGAGACCGAGGAAGATGACCTCGGCGGGAGAGCTCGCGGAGGAGCGGGAGAGCCGTGGTATCTTGGTTCTGCTCAAGCCCGGAGGCGAGCTGAGGGGGCCGAGGAGGCTCGGGCCTGTGATAGCTCGGAGACGAGCTGTGAAGCTGAGGAGGCCAATTGTGCTTGGGGCTCGGAGGTGCCAGCGTTTGCCTGTAGGACGGGCATAGGAGTGATTTGGCCGGCTACTGTAGGTCTTTTCTTGTGAGCCCTGAGACACGTCATCTGCTACGTGTCCCGATCTGGGAGATTACCGATATCGAGCATCATCAGATTTGTTTTTGACATTTATAGGTTGAAGTATAGATGACTTCCTCCCATAAAAAAAATAATAATAACTTTAAGTTTTGATTGAGTTAAGCATATGGAGCACAAATATGAATTTGACATGAAGTTGATTACCTCTATTTAGACACGTATAGAGAAACAATATACTCTGGGTAGCGCACATGCCAGATCAAACTCGCTCCGCTTATCAGACTCGCTCTGCTCTAGAAAGACTATGAACGGTTGGTAAACAGAGCTAGTTTGGAAAACATAACAGAGTTAGAATTCAAGACATCCCAATAAATTTCCACCTTAACTAAATCCTATCATATGTAAAATGAACTGTTAGAAATCTGTTACTTCGATTGCCCCTTAAAGCTATCTCCATCTATTAATACTATGCAATTTCAAACAATGTCTGAACGTGAGAGTAGAAACCGGCTTAGTAAACATATTTGTTGGATTTTCTTCTATTTTTTATTTTGATCATTTTCTTCGTATGTATGAAATGATATCTCATGTCAATGTGTTTGGTTCTGTCATGCCGCATCTAATCTTTTGCCAAATATATAACACTTAAGCTGCCATGGAATAATACAACTTGATCCTTATGTACGTCAAGATCACCAACTAAACCTTTTAATCAGATGTCCTCCTGCAATGCTTCCGTCAATGCCATACATTCTTCCTCGAAAAAGTTATTGAAGGTTGTAAAGTAGCCTTCTAATTGATGACAGAACCAGAAAATGTGAAAACATAATCAATCTCTGATCTCCTCCCATCAAGATTTGCTGCATAACGAAAATCTGAATAACCGGCCATTTCGCAACATGTATCGCCAGCTCCATAAATAAGGCCAACATATGTTGTTCCTTTAAGACATCGAAATGACTGATTCACTGTTTTCTAATGCTTCATTTCTGGTTGAAACATGTACCTACTAATTGCATATACAATCTCTGGCTTAATGCGCACCATGGCATATATCAAACTTTTCATAACAGCAGTCTGTGAGACTCGAGATATATGCTTTGTTTTTACTTCTAACTAGTACATAAGAATTGCCAAAAGACGAAAATGTCCCGCCAATGCAAAACTCAAGGTCTTCAAATCTGTCATACGAAATCTCTTCAACATATTCTGAATGTATCTCTCTTGTGATAAATAAAGCTTCCGCGACTTGCGACCCTTGTGAATTTTCATATCCAAAATCTTTCATCTCGAATTCACTACTAAAAAACACCTTCAACTTTTGACTTTTGAATTGTGGAGCCGCAGAGAGCATATCATATACATACAGAAATAAGTAAACAAATGAGCCATCCTTGAGTCTCATGTGATAAATATAACTATCATACGGACCAGGGTTTGATAGAATATTTACAACATTTGGATTCGAAAGGAATGATTAGCAATTATGAAAGTGAAGGAGGAATTTTGAGATGGAGAACCAAAGTATGGGTTTGAACAGTCTTTTCTCCTTCTTCCTTTTTATTTTTTTGTAATTTCTATGAAATCAATGTTCTTATGATGCTCATGAGACCTATGTGAGATTGAATTTAAACAATTTAGTTTATTTACTTGAATTATTGCACCGGTTGGGTTTTTTTCTTTTAATGGAATGATTATGAGAAGAGAGAAACATAGATGCTTATGGGAAGAATAGAGTTGAGGAGAAACCAAAAACATATGATTTTGTTGATTTTTAACCAACCATCACCAAATGATTTGTGCCTTGAATCCTATTTTCTTCGTATTGAAGTAGAGTTTGTTTCAGTCTGATTTTTTTTTTATAACACAAGTGTGGATCACAACTATTATTTCAACCAAATTTTAAAAAAAAATAATAAGGTTTAATCTCTTAAAAGTTTATGGTGTTTCATTGATTGAGAAATTGGTTATGGATTGATTATGTCCAGAACAGGAGGAGCTTGGTTTAGATTTTAATGGGTTTAAAATTGGGAAGAGGAATGAGATTAGATGAAGACCAAAGGACGGCCGGGAATGCACTGAGTTCGTGCGAGGCGTGTATAGAGATGAACCGACACGTGGTGACTTATGATTGGTTGAAACGGGATTTGAGGGGGAGGGGAAGGACGCATAATCACAATATTCGTGAATTATTCGGCGAATTCGTGAATAATTCACGAATTTTTGAATTGGATCCCTTTCTTCCGTTGCATGACTAGTTTTTAATTTTTTGTATGGGGTTTATTCCCTTGGAATTTTGAATGTCTTTTTTCTTTCTTTCTTTCTGTGACTTTGAACAGTCATTTCATTAAAAAAAAATTAATGAAACATGGGGTGTTTTACCTTCCTTTAGTCCAAAAAAGAAAGAAAGAACCTATAGGCATTCTTGATACTTATTTGTAGAATAATTGGAACATGTTGTCGTTTTCCCTAAGTTCCCCACAAGTTTATCTACAACCGCATTTCACCCTCAAAAATCATGCCTACTTAATTTAACATGACTTTTATTTCAAGAATCATTTGAGCCCACTGATTGATGAACGACTAGTTTGGATGATGCTGGGCCTTAAAGATCCATTTTAGAGAGCTATCTACCAACAAATATTAATTTGACAAATTAGGCATGATATAAGCTTGGTAGGGCTAAATTGGGTGGCAATAATTTTCTTTATAATCATTTAGAACCCATTCTTCACTCTCCTTCACTTCTTCCTTTTTCCAAACATTCTATAGCTATTTGACAAGACCAAGGACTAACAAATCAAAGAATAATTATGTCATATATAGAGCCTAATTTATGGATGCAATTTAAGGATAGATGACAAGCCGAGTATTAAGCATCATCCATGAGGATTTTGATATTACTCCTCAAAAGCGTCTATAGCTATCCATTAGGTTTCATAGTCGTCATTTTCATATTTTATAAAATATTTTGACAAACTAACATCAACTCTATGATCAACCCATTAAGTAAAAGGTCGCGTTTTCCGAAACAGCTGATCCAAATTCAACTAGACTTGATGGAGCAAAACAAAAGAAAAAAGATAGGTTTGTTTCAGACAATTATATTCTACTTTAAACTATAGATAGATAGTGAAACATAACCCTCCACCACTCATTGCTATATATCTATGAAATATGCAAACGTCATGTCATGTTGTAGGAGAGTGATGACGCCCATAAATGGGAGCTCCCCAGATCATGACACGCTGCAGAGGACGTGTCCCGATACTCACGGAAACATGACTACACATTGGAGGCGTCCCCCGGGCTATTGCCCCGCTGCTTGGACCCGACCTTCGAGAATTCCCTGAACAGTCATGTGGTCGGTGGGTATACGACCGTTAGCTCACCACCGAGCCCTCCTACATGCTGAGCTTCCTCAGCCCTCCCAACTCGCCTCCGAGCTATCACAGAACCGAGCTTTCTCTGCCTCTCGCTCGCCTCCGAGCCTCCCGCCGAGCTAAGCTTCCTCGGTTCTATCGAGCGAATTAGAACGCAGATCACCGACGTCTCCGCCACGGCTCTGCGAATCTCGCTAGACGCGAGATATCCGCCGTCCAACAATCCTGCGTTCCACGCCGTCGCATCCCCCCATTAACGAGCGTATCTCGTCATTAATGGGGGATCCCGCCATTCTCGCAGGCATAATGCCATGGGCGTAACGGCTGGCGAGAATCTCACGGCCGCTAGCTCATGACTGCCACTATATAAACCCCTCTCTCAGACGATTCAGGTAAGGCAATTCTTATCCAATAGACCGTTACTCTGTCCAAATAGCTCGATTAACTTGATCGTTGGAGGGTCCACGGTGGTACGACCACCCCGGGACTTCTTTGCAGGTAAGTAACTCAGCTTCGCATCAAACAAAACTCATTGAGATCCACACGCCTCAGACGACAATCCTCAAACCCAATCTTAGCCGTTCGCCTACGCCGTCGGCAAATCGTCGGAAGACAACATCTGAAGAAAATCCAGAGCTCCATCAGAGAGGCATGACATTAATGCCTCATTTGTAGAGAAGATTAAAGTCCCTTTTTGCTTGTAAATACATTCCAAGATAAACACATCTCCATCATCAGAATTTGGTATGCATCATCAACATCAAATAGCACTGGTTGAGTATGTCTTTGCCTAATTAATAGAAAGACCAATCCATGTGCTTGAATAAATTAGAGGGGTTGCTGTAAAACTTGCTAAGATGGAACACAATTAATATCAAATGAATTTCCTAAAATTTTGGCTTTTGAAAACTAAAGACAATTGGTGTGCAATATATATCAAACAAACTTTAACTTGTTTCTGCTTGTATGGTCCTTTGGTATATTAAATTGCCATAACGAAACCGTGTTGAAAACCACTTAAACCGATGGATCATGGACTAACAATGTTCAAGTAAACTTAACAATTGGTCAACTTAACAAAATGGTTGAAGACCTCTACCCTAAATTTTTGATACGATTCCAAAATGAAGACTATTAACAAATAAAATTTGAGACTCAAATCTGTGGATGCCTCTGAAAATGTTTGTTCGAAAGAGGCTCTTTGATTGCAATTTTCAAAGGGAAAAAAAAGCTAGTTAAAATGGAGGAATCTATTGAGAGACAGAAATGGGGAAGCAAAGGGTGGAAGATGTGATGTATAAGACTGTAAGACAAATAGTCCTGACAAGTGACATGAAATTATGTGTTGACAGGCACAAACCATGTGCTTCATAGCCAATAATTGATCAATAGAAAGGTGACCACCATGCTAAGATATGAAATACATAACAAGCAAATATCATATCATACATGATGCTTTTGTCATCGATGTTTAGAAAGCAACAGCAAATAAAAATTGGTCCCCATCATAGATTGAGACTTGAGAAAAAGCACAAATCATTCATGGCATCCACCGAGAGACTATAGTTCAAGTCTCAATCCAATGCATGAACATAGAAATATATATAAATTCTTGCACTTTTATTGTCATTACTCATTGCAGTGAAAGGAAGAAGCAAATGGCCCACCATTTCATTAATTGAGAGAATTGGAGGTAATACACGTCAAAGATATCATGTTCCCTTCTCATTACCTAATTCAGAAGGCTAATGTAACCATCTGATTTCCTTTCTTGATGTCTACCACTATGAAACGAGTCCTCACCAATAAAAAAGCCAATTTCAATGAGCAGTAAAAAGTACAAAGCTCATTTCATATAATATCTCAACTCCTATACAATACCTTCTTTCTAAAGAAAGTTTAATTACACATGTTAGAGAGATATGAAAACATTATATGGCTTATCTTGTTAAAATAATCCCAAAATTAATTTAGTGCCATTATATGATGAGAAGGTAGGGTGCCAACCCATTGGAGATCTACTACTACACTTAATACTTAGGCATGATAATTTCATCTTTTCATAGGGCATGTTTGTTTGCCATGAAGTAGTATGGAAGTACCGGAAATAAGCTTACTTCCGATACTTCAAGTATTTGTTTTGACAAGCAATAATATTTGAAGTTACTTCCATATGATGATGTGGATCCTATATGGAGTCCTGATGAGGCTCATAAATGGGAATTCCTCAGATTGCGACACGTGGAAAATGACGTGTAGTCTACGCAAGCCCGATGGATTCCTGAGGGCTACGAAGGGGAATGTGATACATTGGGAACCTTCCTTGGGACCTCGTCTCCGAGATGGCACTTGACCTTTCGGAAGCCTTCCGGGGTACCCGCCCTATGCAATTAGCAGCCAGCCAACGACTCGCCCCCGAGGCAGTTGGGCAGCCGAGCTTTCATGGCCTCCTTGATCGTCTCCGAGCTGATAAAAAGCTGAGCTTCCTCGGCCTCCTCGCTCGCCTCCGAGCTATCCACCGAGCTGAGCTTCCTCGGCTTCCCTATTCAACCGAGAGCACAGAGCCCAAACGCCCCCGTAACGGCTCCGTGTATCTCACCAGAACGAGATCTTCGTTGTTCTACGTCCCGCTTCCCACGCTGGCATATCTCTATATTAATGGGCATACCCCGCCATCAACGCGAATGTGTCGTAGGGGCGTAATGGACGGCGAGAATCTCGCGCCGGTTCGCCCCCCATGCGACCGCTATATAAATCCTCTCTTCCAGACGACGCAGGTAGGTCAAACTCAATCCAATACGCCGCTACCCTGCCTTTTATTTCTCGGTACTTACTTTGATCGTTGGAGAGTCCTACGGTGGTTACCTATCCCGGGACTTCTTTTACAGGTAGCTCTGCGTCAACAACAACCTATTGAGATCCACACATTCAACCTTCACTTCCAATCTTAACCATTCAAAACCGCTTGCAGCGAAATCGACGGAGAACAACAACTGAGGGAGATTCCGACTTCCATCAGCCGGCGCCGTCTGTGGGAAAAGCGAAGGACTTTTCCACCACAAAAGGTTGATCCCCCGCCTTCGATTTAATGGCAAGCGACAACCGCGACGATCCCGGCGCGAACCGCCCCATCCTCCATAACGGAGGCGGGAGCGGTCCTACTCCCCCTCCTAACATCATCAACGCCTTATCCGCTAGGATTGACAAGCTCATGGCGATGGTGGATGCTTTCGCCCGCATTCAAGCGGCCAGCCATGTCCACCAAACCGCGGTTTTCCTTCCCCGGGATGACGATGTACGCAGGCTGACGAGAGCACACACTCAGGCTCTTAACCTCAATCACGCTCATCCTGATGTTACCGAACGCCGGCGTGCCGATTCCGACAGTCATGACCCGCATGCGGGGAATAATTCCATGACCCGATAGACGCCGAACAGTTCGACGTCCCGATCTCAGGGGAGACCAGGCCATCGTTTCGACACCCGCCGCATTTTCTCACCCCGTGAAGAGGTGTCGATCATTTCGCCTAGTTCTAAGAATGACCGACGCCCCTACTTCCGTCGAAGCTGGGCATACGGCGAACGTCGGGACTATCCATGAAAGGTCTCCCCCAAGGATTTAAAAGATGTGATAGAGCGAAACCGAAGCTGCTCCATTGTGCAAGCCCGGAGTAGAGATAGCAGGCTTGTCACGACCCGGAAATTTGGCACGTGACCGGCACGAGAATCACGCAACGTCTAAAGGCGTAACATAATTCAAGTATGCCGAAACCCATAAATCTAAACCATTTTGCGGAAAATAGTGGCGGTGCAGTTTTGAAATAAAGGTGTAATGAAATCAAGTTTTTCTTTAAATACATAAATAATGATATATGAAAATGCAAGTGAATTATATACTAGTTCAAAACATTTTTCGTCTTTTAAAAATTTGTGCAGTACCTCCCTTATATATTTTGATCCAAAACCACATACATGCAATATATATAGGCATCCCCAAGCGGGAGCTAGCTCTTCGCCAATTAGCAGAATCACAACTACGAAATAAAGTAGTAAATATACGACGCACTACGGCGAAAATCAAACACAGAAAGAACAATAAATAAAGCAAGACATCAAAACCCTCAAATAGAGAACATACACCCATCGCTCTAAGTCTCGCAAACACAAGTCTGTCTAGGTCTACCAATATACAAAATTTAGTTTCTGATTTGATGGAGTTTATCTAGATACAATACAATATAAAAGGTATAAGAGTGGGCACGATCTAATGTGTGTCCCACCTACTATAGCAAAACACCCTGAATGAAGCTGTGTGCCAGTGATACCGCTACTGATTCAAGCGGTCAAACCTGTAAGAAAGCTGTGGCATAACGGGGATGAGTTGCTAACTCGTGAAGAGAAAATATCTGCAGGTAGATATCGAATAAATAACGATTTCTAGATCATTGTCACGATCCGGAAGTACGGAACGTGACCGGCACTTAAATTACGAAGCGTCCAGAGGCGCAACGTAATCTAAGTAAGCCGAAACCCAGAAATCTAAACCATATAAAAAGAAGAAGTAAAGGAAAACAAGTTTTAAAAAAACAATATCAAAATTTTCTCAAAAATTTCGGCAGTCTCCTTTGTAAAAACATGCCCTAAATGGGTACAAACAAGAATAATATATACAAACGATAAAATGGCATCCCCAAGAGGGAGCTAGCTCCACGCCAACAGGCGGAAACAACCACACCAAGCACAATAATATACAACGCCAAAGGGCGAGACTCAAAACTCAGAAGAAAACAAATCCACCAAACCATAATAATACATGCGCGACTCTAAGGTCGAAATAAACAACCGGTCCTATAAACTTATCAAGTAATACAAGTTTGGTTGATGGAGTTCTCTAGATACAAATGAAATAATAAAAGTACAACGGCGATCCAGATACAAATGAACCAACCTACCGTGCAAATCACCCGGAATGAAATGATGTGCCAGCAAACAGCCAAGGAACCCAGTACATCAACCTGTAAAAAAATTTGGCACAACGGGGGTGAGTTGCCAACTCGTGAGTAGAAGATATCTGCGAAAAGAAATCGAATGCACGCCGCTGTCCTAGGTCATAATAATATACTAATATACGACTAGTCATCAAGTAAAGACAGGATAATAAGCTACGTGTAAGTGCAAATGCTCCGTGCTCGTATCAGTGCCTCATATAGAACTATGTCATGTGAATGAGTATGCATGCACCATGAATGTGAAATAACCAATCATGAAATATAGATATATCTGTATAAGAAATCTTTAACTTTTATCATGGTAAAATGTGTATAGAAATCTGAAATATCAACGATGAAATCCATGGAAATCCGTGTCAAGTATCGACACAAAACATGTAAATCTCAAGTCTCAATACCTCATAATCTCAATATCTCATAGTCCCAATATTTCGGGCTCCGTCAGTCCGGATCGGCCCATATCATCAAATCTCACGACAACGGTCGGTATCCTCCGGATATCCGCCGCTCCAGACATCACCGGTAGGTAGTCCTCCCCTGCCAGGCTCATCGTCTACAACTCGATCTTCTTGCCCCGGGGTACCATACCGGGCCCACCATGTACCCGAGACGGTTCATCCACTCCTCGAATCGGGTCTCGAAATCCAACAGAAAACATGAAATCTCATGGTGGACGACACATACATCACGAGAAAACCGCATCTTATGTTTTAAAAAGAGAGGAGGAGAGAGAGAAGTTTTTATATATTCTTGCAGTTTTCCCCAAAAATCCAGAAATCCAAAATCCCAAAATCATGAGTAAGTATATGATAAGTGTCGGCATATGCCCCATAATACTGCATGATAACATGAAAATGCGAATGCATGAAATGTCTAAGTAATAAATACCATGTCTATACTAACACCAGAGAGTAATCAAAATATTATATCGATCTAGCTGTTAGCTGATTCTATCAATAAAAGATAATATGATCTAAAATGTACGTGACATAGCAATTACCGATGATGATGTGTGTGAGCCGGCAAATAAGTGTGCGTGGAATATGCGCATCATCGGTAATGGTGCTGGTGTCCTAACAGGCAGAGTTTTATACTGATTATAGAAACATATGAATGAGCATGCACCATGATGATTACAGTCTGAAAGTAAAGACGGATGTGTATTATCCACTCATTTGATATACAAGTATAACTACAACTATATGTCTAGAGCCTAAACTAGTGTCCATTTAACCTCCTAAGAAACTAAACCTAAGAAACTAATCGATAAGAAATAAAAGTACACCTAAAGTCTGAGTCCATATCTTTAATAGTCGGCGATCCAGCCTCAATAGCGTCACGTACGTAGTACGGCTTCCTCAAATCAAGAGTGCGGATCAATCATCATATTTATGCCTCGTACGGTAAAATCTATCGTACGGCATCCCAATATCGGGGTACAAGTATCACCTACGTGTCTCATCATTCGTATAATATCATCATCAACACATGTCAAGATCAATGTGCTATACTGTAATTGCATATATCAATCATATATCATTACCAGCATAAATATACATCGTTAATTTATCATCAGAAATATCATATATATATCATATTGTGATTAAGTCACATTTAGATCATATCGTAATCAAGTCACACCTATATGATATCGTAATCAAGTTACACATATATCATATCGAAACCAAGTCACACCTATATGATGTCGTAATCAAGTCACACATATATCATATCGAAACCAAGTCACACCTATATGATGTCGTAATCAAGTCACACATATCATATCAGAATTTCAGGCACAGGTTACGGTCCGGGTTCTATTTTAGAGTCCCATGTACTTCAATATCATCACCACCCTTTATTATTTATGTATACCTATTCATTATCTCATTTCCTAATGATCCGCTAACATCATAACACGACCGTAAAGCCAAGATTCACGGCATCAAGCCCAGTTATATTGTTTCATTCCTGTGTATTATATCATATCCTTGTATCGCATATATGTATTGTGTATATATATATATATACTTACACCTAGTCCTATATATATATATATATATATATATATATATATATATATATATACATACATACATACACATACACGTATACACCACATCGAGTCTCAGTGTGTGCGTGGGTGTGTATCTACCTGAAACCTACGAATCTCCTCCAAGATATTCATCCTCGGGTAAGGTCTTTCTAAATCAATCTAGTCCAACCTAAGGTCACTACCAGGGTCCTACTCATCGAAATTCTAAGGTCACGTCTGGCTTCCTAATGACAATAAGTACTATTCCTATTCTATATTTGCGGGGGTGCTAAACGCCATCCACCCGACTTCCCCCCGTAGATATACATCTACTCATCTCGTCCTTGTCTGCCGAAGACGGTGTCGCCATCCTCTTCTTCATCGCCTGCAGTCCACGTGAGGGATACCTATACGCAAACACATATAATATCGTAAACTGAATCACGGACAACATCAAAATGACGCACGAAACGTGCATAGGTTAAAACCTATTTCCCGCTCATGCAAAAGAACCAAATATCGCTCGATATCGGCGTACAAACGTCGATTGATCGTGATAAGCATCAAAAAACAACTCATAGTTATAAAACTCATTTCTTATAATATAAAACATGATTTAATTCATCGAAACCCTAAAAATCGATCAAATCGTCCGATTCCGTAAAAGCCGAAAACACCAATTTACCGTTTTACTTCAAAACTTGATGTTTAAAAAAACTAATGGTCATAATATTCATTAATTAGCATAACTAGATTATATAAATCATCACTATATTTTTAACGCCCCAATTGTATTAATTGGAAAATTCTAATTTGCAAACTTGCCCGATTTCGATACTTTTAAGCAAAATTTCACAATATCACAACTAAACTTGATTTTGCATGAATTAATGTATTAAACTACAATTCATGATGATAATAATATAATGAAATCATAATTTTTATTTTAAATCTCATTTATTTAAGAATTTCCAAAATCTAGTTAGCAAAATAGCATTTTTATTATTATTTTTCAATTATCAATAGAAACTAGTAACCAATTTAAGTTTTTCATTCCACTAACAAGTTAATATCCTCATTAAACCATAATCTAGTGTTACAAATATTAATTGGAATTTTATCTCACCAATATATACAATATATAGAAATCTAGTTTGCAAAAAAGATTAATTTAAACAATTTTGGATAAACAATTTACAATATATCATCCATACAAGATTTTCCACTTCTAAAAATGTTAAACTATTTATTATAACCCTACTTAATTAATAAAAACCATAACTTAATTTTATAAACCCTAACTTGAATTTTAAAACTTGTAGATAGAAATTATTTATTAAATCTAATTATGCTTAAATGAAACATCTAATAACAATAAATCAAAAGAAGAAAATTTATACCTCCACAACATGAAATCCAAACATGAAAAAAATCCTCCAAAATGAATACTTTCCATCTCCAAAATCCATGTAAAGATGAGCAACGAATAGAGGGTAGGAATTAATTAGGATTTTGTGGGTTTTTTATTGAATTTTTTGATGAATTTTGATGATTTTTAATACAAAAATGATGGGAGAAAAATTTTGGGGCTGCCCATGGTGGTGAGGCCGGCCATGAGGTGAGGAAAAGAGAGGAGAGTGAGAAAAGGTGAAGAAAAGTGTAGAAGGTTTCACTAAAATATCATACAATTTAGTCTTTTCATAAATTTATTTAAAAATTCTTTATTTTCTTCACTCCATTTGACCTAGAATGGTCTAGAACCATGAAAAATTTTGAAAATAAATTTTGCATGAAACACACTTGATTCTAATATGTAATGGTTCACTTTTGCTAATTAAACCCATTCAAATTTGTAATTTACACTAATTTAGTGTATAAATAAAACTTATGTTAATAATTAAAATAATTAATTTAGGAAAAATATTTAATTAAACTAAAAATTTATAAGTGGCTAAATAAACACCATTTACTAGTAATAACATAATTGAAATAGGTATTTTTAAATTTATAGTGAAAAATAATTACAGTTTAGTTTTACGAAAAATACGTTTTAGTTTACCGAAAATTATAAAATTCACTTAAACGATTTTATTTATTTATTTATTTTTAAAATGTTACAATCTTCCCCCCTTTAAGAAATTCGGTCCCCGAATTTAAATTAAAACTCTCCCCAATTACTAAAATATTCAGCCAAAACACTCAAATCGTCGGGGCTCCGAAATCATCAATACATAACTAAAATCAACTCCGTCAAGCATAACACAATCATCGGAGTTATGGCGAAAATAAAATACCAAAACCCAATACGAAAACCAACATAATATACATCAAAACTACAACTTATCTATTGTGCGCATCATAGTAAAATCGTCCAAACATCTGGATAAAGAAGCATGCAAGAACCCCTTTTGAAAATCGCCGTGTGATGCACGTGCCACGGCATAAGTAGCGGACGTTTATTTTTTAAAAAAATAGATATATATATATATATATATATATATATATCTTTTATTTAACATACACGTCCCGCCCGGTTACCAAATCAATAGTAATGATTATAAAAACATACTGATCAAACTGAAATCAATCCCAATCACATCATAAAAATATCATGTGCGTCCGGTGCGTACTGAAATTGAAACCAAATACAGATGCCACGAATTCATACAAAAACAAAACTGAGTGCAACAGGTATGCACCAAAAACATCTGTCAAGTGCAACGGGCGTGCACGACTCTAATATCAGGTGCATCTAATCTGCACAAAACCACGATTTAGTGCATCTGGTGTGCACAAATCGTATCAGGTGCACCGAATGTGCGCAAGAATCTTAATCAGGTGCACATGGTGCACAAAAACATACACCGAATATCAAAATCGAAATCACAGTACGAAAATGCATGAAAACCAGGTCGAAGCATATGTCAAAATCATGTGTAACCCATATGCACGAAATCAAATCAAAATCTCAAAATGTCTAAAACCAAATCGAGTGCACTGGGTATGTACAAAACAACATCAATACAATTGATATATGAAACACGAATAAAATATAATGAATGTACACATAAGAAATACCAATCGTAGAACAAAATCCTCAAAATACCAAAATCCAACAACGGGAATATGAAATTCAAATCACCAAATCATAATCGTAAACACTATCGTCAATGTGCGCCTCTTTCCTCTGATGTCGACTGCTTCGAACTCATCTCTTCGTAGGTGTGCTGACTGCGCTACCAACGGCAAAACTCATATCTAGAGTCTCCCACGTAATTTATCCCTTCACCTGATATCCGGACTACATTAAACTTTTTGATCGATTCATAAAAATTCCATAATTCCCCGAGAGCTCAACACTCAAGTACAGTTTAAAAATATCCAGTACATACCCCAGCATCGATGGTCCAACCGTAGAAGGACAAACCCAAGTCTCACTAATGGCACCGCGGAACTGCCGTAAACCCTAAGATTCAAGAGCGTTCTCGTAATCATTATGTCGAGTTAGGGTTTCATTCTTCTAGAGGGTCCATAGAAATACCTGCATGTTCTTCCGAATACTTTAAACTTGGGAAAATGGGTTTCTGACAATCGTTCGAATCCTTTAACTTCGTCTGGACGGCATGTGAATACCCTTCGTCCGCACGCTAAACAATACTTCAATCCTCCAGAATAAACGATACCCTAAGGGTTATCGCATTCGAGCCGCAGCTCCCTTTGCCCGTGCGCCCGTGTTAACCGAAACCACCCTCCGATATCGACGAAGATAGATCAAAAGAACGAATGAAATGCGGTGCAAACAAATGTACATCCTAAGGCTGCTTAAAAAGAGTAGCGTATCGTAAGTATGCCGCGGATCATACCCACAGTACGTCACTCAACCTAAGTCGCCTACTCCATCAAGCAAGGGTCACCTAGAATTATACAAGAAACTTAGCGCTTTGATACCAACTTTGTCACGACCCGAAAGTACGGAACGTGACCGGCACTTAAATTACGAAGCGTCTAGAGGCACAACGTAATCTAAGTAAGCCGAAGCCCAGAAATCTAAACCATATAAAAAGAAGAAGTAAAGGAAAACATATAGGAAAACAAGTTTTAAAAAAAAACAAGATCAAAATTTTCTCAAAAATTTCGGCAGAGTCTCCTTTGTAAAAACAGGCCCCAAATGGGTACAAACAAGAATAATATATACAAACGATAAAATGGCATCCCCAAGAGGGAGCTAGCTCTACGCCAACAGGCGGAAACAACCACACCAAGCACAATAATATACAACGTCAAAGGGCAAGGCTCAAAACTCAGAAGAAAACAAATCCACCAAACCATAATAATACATGCGCGACTCTAAGGTCGAAATAAACAACCGGTCCTATAAACTTATCAAGTAATACAAGTTTGGTTGATGGAGTTCTCTAGATACAAATGAAATAATAAAAGTACAACGGCGGTCCAGATACAAATGAACCAACCTACTATGCAAATCACCCGGAATGAAATGATGTGCCAGCAAACAGCCAAGGAACTCTGTACATCAACCTGTAATAAAATTTGGCACAACGGGGGTGAGTTGCCAACTCGTGAGTAGAAGATATCTGCGAAAAGAAATCGAATGCACGACGCTGTCCTAGGTCATAATAATATACTAATATACTACTAGTCATCAAGTAAAGACAGGATAATAAACTACGTGTAAGTGCAAATGCTCCGTGCTCGTATCAGTGCCTCATATAGAACTATGTCATGTGAATGAGTATGCATGCACCATGAATGTCAAATAACCAATCCTGAAATATAGATATATCTGTATAAGAAATGTTTAACTTTTATCATGGTAAAATGTGTATAGAAATCTGAAATATCAACGATGAAATCCATGGAAATCCGTGTCAAGTATCGACACAAAACATATAAATCTCAAGTCTCAATACCTCATAATCTCAATATCTCATAGTTTCAATATCTCGGGCTCCGTCAGTCCGGATCGGCCCATATCATCAAATCTCACGACAACGGTCGGTATCCTCCGGATATCCGCCGTGCCAGATATCACCGGTAGGTAGTCCTCCCCTGCCAGGCTCATCGTCTACAACTCGATCTTCTTGCCCCGGGGTACCATACCGGGCCCACCATGTACCCGAGACGGTTCATCCACTTCTCGAATCGGGTCTCGAAATCCAACAGAAAACATGAAATCTCATGGTGGACGACACATACATCACGAGAAAACCGCATCTTATGTTTTAAAAAGAGAGGAGGAGAGAGAAAGAGAGAAGTTTTTATATATTCTTGCGGTTTTCCCCAAAATTCCAGAAATCTCATAGAAATCCAAAATCTCAAAATCATGAGTAAATATATGATAAGTGTCGGTATATGCCCCATAATACTGCATGATAACATGAAAATGCGAATGCATGAAATGTCTAAGTAATAAATACCATGTCTATACTAACACCAGAGAGTAATCATAATATTATACCGATCTAGCTGTTAGCTGATTCTATCAATAAAAAATAATATGATCTAAAGTGTACGTGATATAGCAATTACCGATGATGATGTGTGTGAGCCGGCAAATAAGTGTGCGTGGAATATGCGCATCATCGGTAATGATGTTGGTGTCCTAACATGTAGAGTTTTATACTGATTATAGAAACATATGAATGAGCATGCACCATGATGATTACAGTCTGAAAGTAAAGATGGATGTGTATTATCCACTCATTTGATATACAAGTATAACTACAACTATATGTCTCGAGCCTAAACTAGTGTCCATTTAACCTCCTAAGGAACTAAACCTAAGAAACTAATCGATAAGAAATAAGAGTACACCTAAAATCTGAGTCCATATCTTTAATAGTCGGCGAACCAGCCTCAATAGCGTCACGTACGTAGTACAGCTTCCTCAAATGAAGAGTGCAGATCAATCATCATATTTATGCCCCGTACGGTAAAATCCATTGTACGGCATCCCAATATCGGGATACAAGTATCACCTACGTGTCTCATCATTCGTATAAAATCATCATCAACACATGTCAAGATCAAGGTGCTATACTGTAATTGCATATATCAATCATATATCATTGCCAGCATAAATATACATCGTTAATTTATCCTCAGAAATATCATATATATGTATCATATTGTGATTAAGTCACACTTAGATCATATCGTAATCAAGTCACACCTATATGATATTGTAATCAAGTTACACATATATCATATCGAAACCAAGTCACACCTATATGATGTCGTAATCAAGTCACACATATATCATATCGAAACCAAGTCACACCTATATGATGTCGTAATCAAGTCACGCATATATCATATCAGAATTTCAAGCACAGGTTACGGTCCAGGTTCTATTTTAGAGTCACATGTACTTCAATATCATCACCACCCTTTATTATTTATGTATACCTATTCATTATCTCATTTCCTAATGATCCGCTAACATCATAACACGACCGTAAAGCCAAGATTTACGGCATCAAGCCCAGTTATATTGTTTCATTCCCGTGTATCATATCACATCCTTGTATCATATATACGTATTGTGTATATATATATACCTATACCTAGTCCTATATATATATATATATATATACATACATACATACACGTATACACCACGTCGAGTCTCAGTGTGTGCGTGGGTGTGTATCTACCTGAAACCTACGAATCTCCTCCAAAATATTCATCCTCGGATAAGGTCTTTCTAAATCAATCTAGTCCAACCTAAGGTCACTACTAGGGTCCTACTCACCGAAATTCTAAGGTCACGTCTAGCTTCCTAATGACAATAAGTACTATTCATATTCTATATTTACGGGGGTGCTAAACGCCATCCACCCGACTTCCCCCCGTAGATATACATCTACTCACCTCGTCCTTGTCTGCCGAAGACGGTGTCACCATCCTCTTCTTCATCGCCCGCAGTCCACGTGAGGGGTACCTATACGCAAACACATATAATATCGTAAACTGAATCACGGACAATATTAAAACGACGCACGAAACGCGCAAAGGTTAAAACCTATGTCCCGCTCATGCAAAAGAACCAAATATCGCTCGATATCGGCGTACAAACGCCGATTGATCGAGATAAGTATCAACAAACAACTCATAGTTATAAAACTCATTACTTATAATATAAAATATGATTTAATTCATCGAAACCCTAAAAATCGATCAAATCGTCCGATTCCGTAAAACCCGAAAACACCAATTTACCGTTTTACTTCAAAACTTGATGTTTAAAAGAAAATAATGGTCATAATATTCATTAATTAGCATAACTAGACTATATAAACCATCACTATATTTTTAACGTCCCAATTGTATTAACTGGAAAATTCTAATTTGCAAACTTGCCCGATTTCGATACTTTTAAGCAAAATTTCACAATATCACAACTAAACTTGATTTTGCATGAATTAATGTATTAAACTACAATTCATGATGATAATAATATAATGAAATCATAATTTAGATTTTAAACCTCATTTATTTAAAAATTTCCAAAATCTAGTTAGCAAAAATAGCATTTTTATTAGTATTTTTCAATTATCAATAGAAACTAGTAGCCAATTTAAATTTTTCATTCCACTAACAAGTTAATATCCTCATTAAAACCACAATATAGTTTTACAAATATTAATTGGAATTTTATCTCACCAATATATACAATATATAGAAATCTAGTTTGCAAAAAGGATTAATTTAAACAATTTTGGATAAACAATTTACAATATATCATCCATACAAGATTTTCCACTTCTAAAAATTTTAAACTAGTTATTATAATCCTACTTAATTAATAAAAACCATAACTTAATTTTATAAACCCTAACTTGAATTTTAAAACTTGTAGATAGAAATTATTTATTAAATCTAATTATGCTTAAATGAAACATCTAATAACAATAAATCAAAAGAAGAAGATTTATACCTCCACAGCATTAAATCCAAACATGAAAATAATCCTCCAAAATGAATGCTTTCTATCTCCAAAATCCATGTAAAGATGAGCAAAGAATAGAGGGTAGGAATTAATTAGGATTTTGTGGGTTTTTTATTGAATTTTTGATGAATTTTGATGATTTTTAATACAAAAATGATGGGGGAAAATTTTTGGGGCTGCCCATGGTGGTGAGGCCGGCCATGAGGTGAGGAAAAGAGAGGAGAGTGAGAAAAGGTGAAAAAAAGTGTAGAAGGTTTCACTAAAATATCATACAATTTAGTCTTTTCATAAATTTATTTAAAAATTCTTTGATTCTTCACTCCATTTGACCTAGAATGGTTTAGAACCATGGAAAATTTTGAAAATAAATTTTGCATGAAACACACTTGATTCTAATATGTAATGGTTCACTTTTGCTAATTAAACCCATTCAAATTTGTAATTTACACTAATTTAGTGTATAAATAAAGCTTATGTTAATATTGAAAATAATTAATTTAGGAAAAATATTTAATTAAACTAAAAATTTATAAGTGGTTAAATAAACACCATTTACTAGTAATAACATAATTAAAATAGGTATTTTTAAATTTATAGTGAAAAATAATTACAGTTTAGTTTTACGAAAAATACGTTTTACTTTACCGAAAATTATAAAATTCATTTAAACGATTTTATTTATTTATTTATTTTTAAAATGTTACAGTCATACTGTATCATGAAAGTAATACTATGGTATTTTGGGTGACCATATATGCATTATGTATCAACAATATAATCAATGCCAATGACAACATGTAAAATCAAATCATTTGAAATCATTTACCTATATGTATGAGGAAAATCAACAAACATGTGTCCATCAACGACACATCAATATCATGGAACCTGAGTGTCCAATATCGACACTCAAAATATCATAAAACTCATGTCCAGCATAGACACGTAAATTCTTATATCTCAGACGCCACATCCTCTGATTGGCCCTCATATCTATCTCACGACTTCGGCCGGTATCCTCCGGATAACTGCCGGGTCCAAACTATCACCGGTAGGTAGTATTTCCCCTGCCGGGCTCATCGCCTAACTCTACGAGCTTCTTGCTCCGGGGTACTTCACCGGGTCCACCATGTACCCGCAAACGGTTCCTCCCTATCTCGAGTCGGGTATCATATAGTTCAGAACCGAGAAAACTCATGGTGGACACGAAATATCATATCAAGAGAAACCGCGTTTTTGTAAACAATACACAATTTCCTTTGAAATATAACCACGGTTCTCAAATACTGAGATCTCATAAAAACAGCACATCGATGCATATAATCAAAAAGTACGATATATGCAAACATAGAATAGTAATATCAGCATGTCAAGTATAACATATAAGGATGTCCTATGATAGTGCTGGACAATGAATGTACTTTTACGGTTAAAATTAATATCATGATATGGCAGTTCTACTGTGCAAGTGGTATGGTAATTACCGATGATAAATGTGTGTGAGCTGGCAAATTTGTGTAAGTGTAACATGTGCATCATCGGCAATAGTGCAGGTGTACTAGCAGATGATATCATAAAGCGGTAAATATCAGAAACATAATACGTATCTCACAAGTGATAATCCAACATAAACATAAACGACAATAAGGTACGTAACTACACATGAACCATACGATCAGTTTAAATGATACGAATCATAGTTTTGAAAATAGGGGCTACGGTGTTTTTGAGGAAAAGACACCATTTGAAAATCCGTAGCTTCCCTTGAGGTTTCCATTTAAAAGTATATACGATTCGTCAGTTTTGGAAATAAGTATGGTTCAGGTGACATCCTTACGTCGGTGATCCAGCCTCATAATATCCGATATGGCAATATCCTCGATCATCATTCTCAAATCATAAGCGCGGATCAATCATCCTGTACATCTCATCGCGTAAGGTAATCCATCATACGGCGGCATCAATGTAACAACTCCAATTTTCGTGTACATAAAATTCATTTAAAGTTAATGTATACTTGGGGTATCTACAATTCCTGTGAGTACTATCAGAATTTATTTTGCTTTTGAACAGCAAGAAGGAGCTTGTAGCTCACTGGTAAAACCTTGCACTGCTGAACCAAAGCATCAAAATTCAAATCTCATCAACCACACATTTTTTTAAATTAAATTCTTTTAATCTTTTAGAAACTCAAAGGTCTACACGTGCACAACACGTAAAACCAAGAGTCACATATAAAACAAACGAGTCCACTGCAGTAGACCAAGCGTCAGGGACACGTGGCGCCAAGACGAGCTCTGACTCGCCCGACTCGGGCAGGCGAAACGGTTGACTCGGCCGGTGCCGCCGGTCCAACTCGGTCCGATCCCAATTTTTCTTTAACCCACTGCACCCTTTGACCAACCCCACTCCCCCTACACTGTTTAAATTCTCTGCAATTAACCGGAGAATTAAAATACCCTCATTTAATCCATTTTAATACAAATTTTTAATACACATTTTCACTACCCTAAAACCCTAATTTTTTCTATAAATACCACTCTCAAATCACCCATCCTCACTCCCAAATCTCTGCCCAAACTCTCAAGAAAATTTCCAAGTCTTTTGTGTGCAAGTGGAGTTAGCAAAAGGGCGAAACTCCGACGAACTTCCAACGGCAATCCGAGAAGATTCCGAGGACGAAACGACGCACCGACACCTCCCACCTCTTCCTCCTTCTCTCTTATAGTCAAATAATCTGTAGGTCCCTACTTCTTCCTCTTTTCTCTATTCTAAAAACATTCAAAACAAACCCGACGGAAGCGGAGTTAGTCCGACTTCCAATTCGGTTTTCTTTAAAAACTACACTTTTCCTTAACGAAATAAAACCTTACTCTTATATGTTGACTAATAAACATTAACAAATTTAATAAAATAAGTAGCACATCAAACTAATCATTTTTTGTAACTTTTATTATACCTTTTCAGAAAAATACCATATAGTTTTGTTTCGACATAAATCATCATAATTCTTTGTTATACCTATAGATAGCTCACGAGGTAATGACATGCCACCTCATAACACTCATATCTAACATATCACGATGGAATTTGGGAACACAGCTTCGGAAAATACGACTTTATATATAACTACCTTCGACTATTAAAACATTTTTCTACGAGAAGTGTATTTTAACAATTCTTTGCAATTGCGCCTCTACAACCCATTTGGGGAACCCGTTCGGGATGGTGCGGATTATCGCACATCCTCGGGCTCAGTAGAGTGAGATGCAGACCTCCGCAAGGAGCATACAATCTCGAAAGATTTTAATACAATTTTCTTTAGAAAAATATGATTTCTATTATAAATAAAACTTATATTTTTATAAATATATATATATATATATATGTGTGTGTGTGTGTGTGTGTGTGTGTGTGTGTGTGTAATTAATATCAAAATATCTATTTTTAATATTTATAATATTCCACATTTCTAAATTTAAGAAAAACATCCTATTTACAAGAAAATACTGTACAATTCCAATATTACAAATAAATACCCTATATTATTAAATTAGGTTTTATTCAATAGAAATATCACATTGATAAAATATACATCCATGAAAACTCTAAAGACGATAATAAAATACTTGAGATGTATTTTGAAAATTATACAAAATTATTTTTACATAAAACCCCCTCAAGTTATACTAAATTACAATAAGGACCCTAGTAAATATAGGTTTAAGCGGGACCAGTCTCTTGAGCCTCAGGGAGCCAGAGATATGGGTGTTTGCCTATTTAAGGTAGAAAACTTAACAAACGGTGTTATCAACACGGTAACTGTCTTTGAAAAAGACACAAATCCTGCCGTCCACATGCAGCAGTTACTGATAGCACCAAGACATAATTCAGGACTTCAATTTCTTTTCTAATTGTCTGACTCAGACCGAGTCTCAATATGATCAATCTAACTTGAATATGATTCAAGTATGAAATTACAAAACTACAATTCAACATGAATCCATGAATCTATATATTCAATCTATTCAATCTATACAATTTGACTGAACCGAACCGTGGATATATATCATTTGTATGATCATCCATTATATCCGTTCCATTACTGATATCATGGTTTTGGCAAGTTATCCATCTATATACAATATACAATTCATACAATACAATCAAGACATCGCGGGGTTTATAAGGGGTAGATTGGTACGGAAGGTGTTAGAAGTGGTACAAGACAGCAACCATAAAGACACCTAATCTGAATTCAATTGCCGTTGTACCGTGGCTGAACGGTTCCTTGTACTCTGTATACCGTAGTCTCTGGTCTAGTGAGACTTCTCTCGTATACACTGGCCTCTTCTGTACCAAGCTATAAACAACAGCGTTAACACTAAATACAACATTATAATAATATACTCTCTATTCTGTCTATTCCATTCTTGTCTATTTACGGGACATACCGAGCGATTTGTTCGCTGACGAAATTCTCTTCTTTTTCTTTAGAATGTCGTCAGGTGATTCGGACTCATTAGAGATCGAGCCCACCAGCGAGAATTTGAACCAGCTAGCTTTCGACCCAGAGCTTTAGATTCCTTATACACATTTATATTCTGCATTTCCATTTCTGTTATGCTGCTGTTTAGGTATTGTTTTCCATTCCATGTATTTACTTTTCAGATGTATTGTAAAAAGAATGTTAATAAATAATGTTGATGTTCATTTACATCCTGTCTCTTGTGCAGTTTACTTACATTGCTTAGATTCTCTTAGCGTGTTTACTTCTGAGTAAATACGGCATCGTCACATCCTCTGCCCGTATACTGGGAAGCGGGACGTGACAATCAAACAGAATAAGGATCCTATCGTCCTATTTATCAATAAGGGTACGGATCTATGGTCTCATACAGCATATCATCTTTGATTCTCATCCATATATATAACATCAATCTCATGTCATCGCTATATTAATCTTATAATATATCTTGGCACATGTATTTGTGCATCTATATCGCCTCACATCCTCATATCAAGTATATCCGCACATATCATCTTATGTCATCATAAGCTCATATATCAATCCGAGTCATCTTTTATTTAACATATCGTCACACCCTAAATCCTTTGATCATGTCCATAGGTTCATATCTATATTTTCTCCTAATTATAATTTATATATCGATTTTCCATATCAATGGTTGTGGGGGTGCTATACACCATCCACCCGACTTCCCCCATAGATATAAATCTACTCACTTGTAATCATTTTGCTTAGTCGAAGTCGATGTGCTTCGTCGTCTCGGAAGTCCACGCGAAGGTACCTACAATCAAAACACATCGTAATGCTATTAAAACCAAGTCCAAAAAACCGATACGGCACATGAACTGCTCATAGGTTAGAACCTATAGCCTACGTATGCAAAAACAACCAAATAACCCTCGTCGTTGACGTACAAACGTCCAACGACGAAATCCAAACTAAAATACCAAAACTAAGTTCCGGAAACACGAAATCAGCAACTAAAGAAATCTCTCCTAGATTCTACCATAAGTCAAATCAAGACATTTTGCATATAAGGTTGCTCTAGATATCACAGAAGGAAGCCACTCAAAAAAAACCAAACCCTGACTCACAAACATGGCCACAATTTGTAGCCATACACAATAAATCTGAGGCATGAACCTGGGAAAATGGGCTCGGGTTTCAGGTGTTTCTTCATGGTTGTCTGTTCGTCTCACTGTCATGGGAACTTAATTTATGGGGCTCTCTAATCATCCCAGATTCCAAAATACCCTCACAATCTGTCAAATATTCGATGTCGGGAAAATTCTAAGTTCGTGGTTTTGGGTTCTAGTCTCTGGTCTTGGCCAGTAAAACATCACTAAGGTCAAGTAAACACTCACTACACTTCAATTTACCACATACAAGTCCAAACTTCCACTAAACATGAACCTAGAAAATTCTAAGATCACAATCTACACTAAAATGAACTCTACACTAAACTAGAAGGTTAAGAAACCAATTACAAGATGAGAAGTGGAATTATACCTCATGAAAGCAACTCAAGAAAACCCTAAATGGTTGAAAGTCTTCAAAATCCAAACTTGAGCTTGCTATAGGCTGTAGGATAAGATGGTAATCATTTTTAATGAAGGAAGTATGGGGTTTTGAGATGGTTTTGAGGATGATTCATGGTGATAGAGGAGGTGGAGAAAGGAGGTGGAGTTGAAGAAGTGTAGTGAAGAAATAATGAATGATGAAGAAAAGAAAATAAATGAGGAATGGTCAAGGGTTGTAGGAACCATACCCACTCTCTCTCTCTCTCTCTCTCTCTCTCTCTCTCATACTCTCACAAGCCCATGCTCTCAGAACCAAGATACGTCGGCTCTCCCGCTCGTCCGCGAGCTCTCCCGCCGAGGCCATCTTCCTCGGTCTCATCGACCGACCAGCGGTACCGCTCACAGGCGCAACCGCCATCCTGCGAATCTCGCTATGCGCGAGATATCCGCCGGCCGCATCCCCCGTTCCTCGCCATCACGATCCCCCATTAACGAGCCTGTCTCGTCATTAATGGGAGATCCTACTAATCACGCAGGCGTGACGTCGGGAGCGTAACGGCCGGCGTGATTCTCGCGCCTGCCCTGCCTGCTGCCACCGCTATATAAACCCCTTCTTCAGACCGTTTAAGTAAGCCATTTTTACTCCACTAAGCCGTTACTCTGCTCGGATTTCCTCTCTAGCTTGACCGTCGGAGGGTCCTCAGTGGTACAACAACCCCGGGACTTTCTTGCACGTAGCTCGGCCCAACCAACCTCAAACCCATTGAGATCCGCATGCTTCAGAAACCTGCCTCCGGCTCAAATCTCAGCCATTAATCGCCGCCATCAGCAGATCAACGGAAGGTAACATCTTGGCACGGTCCAGGTTGCGCCACCAACTTTATGAATATCTCTAGATTGCAAGTGTAAAACACTAGAGTATATAATGCCAACTCTTCCAGGATATTTGTAATTTCTATGTGATTTGAATTGATACACTCTAGATAAATGACATCTCAGTCTACTAATTATACAGAATCCTCAAAAGTAAATGTTGTACCCAGGCAGGCCCCAATTGAATCTACACCTCGTATGCTTTTTTGGGAAAAAATGGATGTGGGGATCACAACATGGTGAAGGTCTACCACATGTTAAAACAGATCTAAATTTAGAATTGTAATCGTACATAAATCCTATTTGCATATACAACTTTATTAAGGAAACATGCAAAACAGGTTTTTAATTGCATAACTTATTCTATAGATTTCGATACCATTTCTTAAAATATTAATAAAAAATACAAACAAAGTAATATTCATGAATATATTTTCAGAATTACTGCTCAAAAATTGCCATAACTTTATATTCGAAATAATATATATAGTTTGGAAAATGAAACAAAAGTATAAAAATTTAGGGTAAATTGTCAGGGAAAAAACTGGCCTGCTTCAAATTTGTGTAAAACCCTGGACCTTTAGCTCTTGTTAAAAAACCTCTGGGCTCAATTAAAACCCCCTTTATACTAGTAGCATGTAATATATAAGCAGTTGCATGTAATATCTAAACAGTTACCTGTAATATCTTATCAGTTGGAAGGAATAAAGGCCTAAATAAAATACAGCCCGGGGTTTTTCACAAAGATTTTGAACAGTAGGCCATTCATAACAATTTTGAAAATAACAGGGGTTTTAAGACAACTCTCGAGCAGGCCGAGGGCTTTTTGACAATTTACCCAAAAATTTATCATTGTTAACCTATCGAATTTGACAGGTCATTATGGAAAAGCAATGAAATATATTTCTTTTATCTAATTATACTTATGCATGGCACGTGCTTAAGATCTAATATATATTCAATTTAAACAACACATTTTCTAATTTGACACAAATTATTTAATACGAGAGACATACAAAAAAAATTATTCTCATCTAGCATCTATCAATTACAATCAAATTACATAGTAAGCAAAAACATTATGCTCAAGTGGTATGTACAAACTCATGGATGAAAACTTAGCCCGAAATAGACCTATAGGTTGGCTATAACTTTAAGGGCCAAGTTCATCCAGCCCATATATCATGTCTAGCTTTATATAGGCCGAAGCTCAAAATTAAAGCTACATGTAGATCAATTTTCAAAAATACCATCTCTACTATTTCTGCTATTTAATTCAAATGGAAAGACTTAAATTAAAGAGAAAAGTGACTTTGCGCAAGTGCTAACTGCGCCAGGCTACGCAACAAGACGGGGGATGGGCCCATGCATCTCTGGTGGGGTCACTGCCTTTGTGTGGCGCTATGAGGTTCCCACTTACGCAGACCCAGTTCTATAAATTTTCAAGGTTCTTGATTTAAGGATTTACTATAGATAATCCTTGTTTCTTGTTTTGGGCCTATTGCTTTTCGTAATCGACCATATTTTATGATTGATCTTTGAGAAAGCCGCTCTGATCGATAAGATCTTATATGTCCTTAGCACGACTAAGAACAATAGACAGGACAAATCCCTGAAGGATAAAGATCCAATAGAATCCCCATTTGATGCAAAAAGATAGAAGATGATTATCCACCATCCATGGTATGATACATGAACGATTGAAATTTAAAAGGAAGAAAAAATGACCTCAAAAAGAAGAATTAGTTTTTTTTCTTTTAATTTCAACCGTCCATGCATCAGATGGTGATTCTACTAGATCTTTACTCATCTCGGAAGCAGGCATGCAACCCTACTGAACTTTTGAGAAGGAAACAATAAACTGATACCAATTATTAACAAGGGTTGTCGTATTAGCTGGTGTCACATCCCGCTTCCCGAAAGACAGTAGCAGGCGACGAGACCCGCGACGTATTTATTCCGAAAAGGTTTTTTCTCGAAACAAATACGCTAAACGTTTATAATCAATATGAAATATAACAAGAATAAACATGATACTGAAAATTCCAACAAGCTATCTTATTTACATTCAATTTCCAATAGTTTCAAACTGGTACAAGATATCTGAACAAGAAACATAAACATAAAGTGCCTAAATATGTGGCATACTGAAAATAAAAGCTGAAGAAACTAAGGATCGATTTGTAATACAAACTGGTCGTAATCCTTTGCATTCGGTTCCACTTCCTCGGACCCTAGATCACCTGTCAAACATTCCAAGAAAATAAAGAAATAGACGGAATGCCCATCAGCCAACTTGTGCTCGGTAAGGCCCCAAGATAGACGTGAATTATAGGATTAAAGTGCAAGGTAATATGTGATATAGTATGAATGGGTATCGTAAAACATGAACAAGTATAACATGGCAGTGTTAATAGAGACTATGTAAGCATGGTAAGATAACATGAATTTGGCAGTAAGTTATAGCTTGTGTTGGTCAACGTGAGCAGCTAATAAGTGAAAGTACTGAACATGAAGTAAATCACAATGTATCCTAAAGGTCTCTGCAAGGATCATCTAAACTAACGTCTGTTCAAGTGTGAATGTCAATCAAATCTCTCGAACGTTCTCGAACCCAATAGGCTATCATCCAGAAGTAAGGAATCACGGGCTTGAATCAAGTGTAACGATCCTAAAATTCATATACCTTCGTATTAGTAAAATACGGTATTTAATTGTTTTTTGTATTTTCCGTATATTTTGTTAAAGATATTATTTCATTCCTCTATCTAGTTTCCTATCTTATTATTTTCCAAAACCCATTTCTTTTTAACCAAAACTTAACCCAAGCCCAAAACCCAAACCCTCTCACCAAATCAAATAACACATAAACCCTAACCTATATTCTTTCTCTATTCTTTCAAACCCAAAAGCTCATAACTCCCAACCCATCTAATTAAATCTATTTTCCTATTTAAATTTCAACTTAACCCACATCCTGTTAGATATAGTGCCCTCAAGGAAATTATTATAATTGCAGGTAGACGATTATGATAATTGAAAGAGGACCTATACAAGTAGAACAATCTTACTCAAGATGATAGTATACTATCTGGTTTGATTTTATCATTCATGTGTATAAGTTTTACTTGTTATTACGCATTCTAATAAGCCCGTAGGATTCTTACTTGACTACCTGCATTATGATGGTGATCATATATATGAGAGCTGGGTAGTCCATATGCATATCCTTAAATGTCTCTAGTCGAGAGAGTATCAGACTGGGCATCGATATTCCAGAGTAGACTAGTGTATACGTTTCTAGACCCCGACGAGGGGCGGTGGCCGATCTTATAAGCCATTGATGTTGTGTCACCTAAGATAGTATACAGGAGCTCACTAGAGGTAATTACACCGGACGGACTCGTCGAGAACTTCTAGATGATATTATACCTATTGTCGGATAGCAGTTCTCTAGTAGCATGAGTATAGATTAGTATTTTGACCTGAGATCATCATTTGTCTCTTGTGAGTTCCCACTGTACTTAGATTACTATTCTACCACGACTCAAAAGAGTCGTGAAACAAGTTTTCATTGGGTAAAGTGCCGAGCCATAAGGAAGCAGTGAGTGATTGTCAGGAATTCGTCTCTCCTGGTATCAATAGTCGATGTCGCGCTGTATTCGGTTGGCCATGACTATAAATCCGTGGCCACGATGAATGAGATTTGCTGATAGGAGTTCAGTAGTTTCTCGGTTGGTGATGAGCTTGACTCTGGTACGACTTATCGAGTTTTTAGGGGTCTGACGTTATCTACCTTTTAGACCCGGTATGCGATACTCTTAAACGAAGAGACCAGACTGTACGGAGATTTTCACATTCAGGCTCGGTAGGGTACGGACGAACTTGATTGTCGACCTCCCTTTCAGCAGATACCTGGGTAGCCGTTACATACAGCTAGTGTCGCTAACGTGCTTACGGTTTTAGATTTATCCAGTAAATCACTATCAGCGTATTGTCGAGTATTTAGAGTCCCACACAGAGAGTTTTACCGGTTTAGACAATATGCTATAGAAGTCGTATATTGATACGTGCAGAAACAGTATATGGCTACACAGACTTTAATTGGACACTGATAATACTAGCCGGCTTAGGATTAAACCGGATTATTAAATCAAGTTTTAATTTAATAATTTATATTATATATATATATATATATATATATATTCTAGTATTATGTTCACTATTCATTTTCTCTCTCTTGGCTGTTCATATTTTTTATACGAATACGTGTATTTGTATTTCGATACATATACCTGGGTTGTATTCCGTATTTATACAGAATACTTCTAGAAGGAGGACGCCTCATTATTGATTTTCTTTTTAGGAAATCAATAGGAAATGAGGTGAAGAGTGAAGTGGCTTTGATTATGGTTGAGGGTATGTAGAGAGGGACGGGATTCATTTATTTATTGAAAAAAGGTTAAGTCACATTTTTTCTTTTATGGTTGAAAAATGATATGAAGTCATTCTTGTCTCATATTCATTCATACATATACGCTCTCTGTCCTCTATTCTCCTCCTTCCTCTTGAGTGAGGATGTTCTCTTGAGCATGTAAAATGAGAGAAAATGATAGTGGAAAAATCCTACATTTCCACACTCCATTTCTAGTAAGTTTGGAGTGTCGGTTGCTTCACTAGTTAAAGCTGGAGCTTGGATCGGTTTCTCTCAGATGGATCATTTTCGGTAAGGGCGGTCTCCTCTAAAGCTTGTTCCCGATGGCCTATGAGGATCTTGGAGTGGTCTTCCATGATTGGGCGGACACGCATCAAAGGTTGTAATCCCTAAACCTTGCATGCTTAGTTTTCTAGTTTAGTGTTTGGAACAATCGCTAGGGATTAGTTTCTAGTGCACCCCGTAAAATTTTTGTTTTTCAATTCTGCATCGGCCGTGGTTGTAGCGACAAGGGCACTAGGAACTTTTAATGGTATCAGAGCCACCCAAACATTAGAAGTAATTGTAGACAATATTTTAGTTTCGATGCCAAAAGTTTTGCCGGACCAAGTTTCGAATTCCAAATTTCTGTCCATTTTTTGAAAACACACCTGAAATTTTTTTAGAGTATGTCAGCGGAACTGTTTTGATGTATGAAAACATGGTACAAAACTGGAGGACCTAACTCAAAACTTGGGCCGCCGAAATATTCATTTTGGCCGCTATTTACTTCCCAAAATTTTCCATAGGTCCCTGCGTTTTTATGGTTGCTTGGAATTGATGAAACTTGATTTTTGGTATCATCTGTTTTTGCCCAGATTTTTTTGTTTTCTGTTTGTGCGTTGGGGCAATACGGAAAACTTTTGATCGAAATTTTTGCATCGTTTATGATCCGCTTGTTTGTATATATTGTTAAACGTCATCTAATTGCTATATGTTCGATTAGACGGGGTTGCACATATATTGTTGCTTGTTATGTAATCTATATATATATATATATATATATATATATATATATATTGTGATAGTTTAGCCGGATTGTCATGACGGATAGCCCCACATGCGATTGCTTGTACAGTTTTGATTTATAATGTTGTATTCATTTGTTCGGGACGAGCTCCAACTTGTGGCTGTCGTTTCTGCATTATGTACATTCTTTTATTGGGGCTCAACCAGAATGTGATCGATGTCACCACTGTATATATATTTTATTTCTGTACTAGGATTAACTCAGGAGAAGTGCTCGAGTAGCAGGGTTCTAGAGTGCGGTAGGTGGCCATCTCATGGTGTTTAAGATCGAGTCGCCTCGCTCTAGAATTGGCGGGTTGCTCGCCGCACTTGTACGGGTTACAGGATCGACCCGCGGAGGAGTGTCCAAATTACTGGATTTTAGAAAGCGAAAGGTGACTGACCCATGATATTGAGGGCAGGTTATCCAGTTTCTAGAATTAACAGGTTGCTTACCGCACTCATAGGGGTCTATGATCGATATTTTATGGGCAATCCACATGTCCGGGAAACGTCACATTTTATTTGTAGCTCAAATGAAACGTAGGGCTCCTAATTTATCCGCTACTCCATTTTGTTTGTTGCATGCCTGTGATGATAATAGATATATTATATATATTGCTTCCATATGTTTTGCATCTGCGCTAGCCATGTCCCTGCCTTACCGTAAGTTAAGTAACCATACAGTGAAGACCTGGGACCCCGTGGCGAATACAGATGACATATAAAAGTATGTTATTTTGGTTGTTTCTGGTGTGGCTTAGAAACTTGTAATGATGGGACTGCATTATATGTAAGGAAAATAAACCCGAACGATGTTGTCGGAACCAAATTTTAAAACTTATAGTTATATTATTTTTCTTTGCATAGAGATATTCGGTTAGGAATATCATGCACCTCATTCTATGAAAAAAGAGCCTTAATCCCTCATAGGGAGTTCGCTCTTAAGAAAGTTTATATTACTATGACACTCGGTTTTCTTCAAAACCACTCGTTTTTTAAAATGTGGAGCCTAAACCACTCCTTTTCAAAGTCACTCGAGTTCCTTCAATGATATCAAGTTCATTACGTTAAAGGTTTTTCGCCAAAAACTAACCGTAGCCCTCTGTCATTTCAGATTAGTATTGCTCAGTATTCGTGCTACGTTTGTCGTGCTTGTTAGTCAGACAGCGAACCCCATCCAATGGGGTCATCGTGGCACCTATAGTCCCCTCAGCAGCTACTTTTTACGCATTCTCCCTCTCGAGGACTACAACCCTCACGGAACCATTCCGGTCTCGAGACACCTAGAAGGTAAGAGCCCATGCTTCGCCACAATGTCACATATTGGGAACCCCCATAGGTCGACATCCAATGCCTAGTAACTCTGATACCACTGTTAAGACCCTAGTGCTCGCGCCACAAAACTTGCGGCGAAGGCGGAAGCGAAAAAAAAACTTTTATGTAAGCACTAGCAACCAAAACCCCAGAATCAATTCCAAACACTACACTAGATATCATACATACAAGGTTAAGGGGGCTAGCTACCTTTGTAGTGTGTCCGCGCAATTGCGGAAGACCCCTACACCACTCCAAGGACTCTAGTAAAGCTCCGAAGTCGCCGGGAACAAGCTTGGTCACCGATCTTCCTCATCGAAAATGATCCACCAGAGAGAATTTGGATTCAAGATCTAACTTCACACCACTTGATCTAGTAAAGCAACTCATGATCACAACCTGCTAGGAAGTGATGATGACATTGATGTAGTGAAGATTATCACTTTGTTCTCTCTCTTTTTCAAATTTTCCTTTTCTTTTAGAAGCTAGCAAAGAAGAAGAATAGAGAAAAAGGAAATGAACAAAACTAAGCTTATCCATTCTCTCTCTCTTCTTTTTGCTTTTATGGAGAGGTGGTGAGTATGTGTGACTCATACATACGACTCACCCCTCCACTCACATAACAAAGCTTCTAAAAAGAACTAGAAAAGAATAGAGTGTGTGTGTGTACATACACACATAAATACATACATGTTCCCCTCCGAAGGACGGCGCGACAGGGACGTCTTACCTGAGATTCAGGGCAGATGCTAATAGGTGCTATCCGTCCACCTCTCCGAAGATGCCAAGTTGATTTATGGCACCGTGTATCGAAGGTTTAAACGGATGCGGCCGATATAGCAGACTTCGTCAGATTCCCCCTCGCTCGAGGGGTTTTTGATTGTGGGGACGCTCTTCTCTGCAGGCGCAAGCCCCTGCAGTTAATTACACTACCGCACCGCGGTAACAACTTTCTCCTTCTCCAAATGGTCACTTCGTGTCGTGGGTGTTTGTTTTGTTTGTGGTTGCCCGCGGATTGTATACGAAGACTAATTTATGTTGTCGCCCGTAGGACGTGGATTAGTCCAAATCCGTATTTTCTTAGATTTGGGTTTGGGGTTTTAGTTTAAGGATACGTTAGCCATATTGAGGCTAAGATCAACTTAAACGTTTGTTAAGGATACGTTAGTCTAATTTCCAGACTAAGATCAACTTAACGAGATCGTTTAGATCCGACAAAAGAGCAATTGGCTCTATTGTTCCAGTTTAGGGACATAGTGGTCCATGTTCCAGTTTAGGGACGTGGGGGTCCATTGTTCCAGTTTAGAGACGTAGTGGTCCATTTCCAGTTTAGGGACATAGGGGTCCATAGAATGTATGGCCGTCGGGACCCGTCACCTCTCTGACGACGTTGAAGGATTACAACGACAGGTGTCAGAGGAGTTCAGAGATGTACCCTTGAACCAGGTGTAAATTGATTTAAGAGAGCAGCCGTGCTCAGTTCAATTTAATTTGAGGACTTACGGCCAGAATTGGGCTAAGTCCAATTAAGAATGTTCGACATTTTATTTATCTTTGGCCTATTAGGCCTATGCTAGGGCTTTGCCCCTGTTTAATAATGCACTGCATTTTATTCTGGCCTGCTAGGCCTATTTGATTTGGGCTATGTCCCTTTACTTTTATGATGCAGAGCATCTGTCTTGGTTCATTGGGCCTTTTAATTGGGCTCTGCCCTTTAATAATGCGCTGCATTAATTAGTCTGACAGAGTGCCACGTGGCTTGTCAGGCGCTTTGCGCCAATTGAGGAGCGCAAGGCGCAAGTCCATAGGGAGGTGACACGTGTCACGCTTTGGTGAGCGCAAGCGCAGTGCACTGCGCTGTTGCGCTGCTGACACATGGCGCGCTCTGGTGAGTTGCGCCAATGAGAGCAGTGCTTTGTTTTTAGAAGTGCATAGCGCAGATCATTATGGGGCTGACACGTGGCGCTCTCTGGTGGCTTGCGCCAACCCGAGAGTGCAATAGTGCAGATTTTGCAAGTGCAGGGCACTGTTTTATATCTTGATCCAATTTTGGATTCAAGAAAAGAATCTTTAAGATTCCAGAACCAATGGTTCATAAAATGGCAATGCCTTTTTTATTATTTATTTTTTTTATTGAAGATCCTTGATCTTGTTCTTAGATCAATGATCTATTCAGAAGAAATTCTTCTTTTCTTATTCAAAGGTTTTACCTTTCTTTCTTTTTAAGTTCTTCTCAAAATTCTTCAGAGTTCTCTCTCTGTTTCTTGAATTTCTTTATTTTCTGTGTTGTGTTGTGTTTTAGAATTGGGGTCTAGGGGCCTTTATATAGTGCCCATTAATTTGTTAAATTTGTTAAAGAGATCTTTCTCTGAGTGATTTGGGGATTTTTCCCCATCGTTGGATTTTTGATCCAAGGGCTTCAGTTTTACAGAAGATAATCTTCTTATTTTAACAAGAACAGAAAGATCTTACTGGAATTTTAATCTGTTCGGCGCAAACGCATCTGCGCTCGACACGTGTCGCGCAGCGCAACTGCGCTGACACGTGTCGCGCAGCGCAGAGCGCACTGACACGTGTCGCGCAGCGCAGGGCGCGGCGCAACCGCGCTAGCGCAACTGCGCTGACACGTGTCGCGCAGCACAGAGCGCAGTGCATTTGAAGCGTTGCTTCTTTTAATTTTGTTTTTAAATAGAACCTTGCTCTGATTGGGCACGCTGTCTTGGGCGCTGCGCTTTGAATTTGAAATTCAAACAGAGTTTTGCTCTGAAAGGGAGATTTTCTCCTTTATTATTATTATTATCATTTATTTATTTATTTATTTATTCTTTTATTATTGTTATTTTATACGGAGCGGGTTTTGAGCCAAAATTTTTGGCGGGAACAAATGCCCCCTACTAGTTTGCCCACGTAAGTATGCACGTGGGTGAAGTAGTGCAAAGTTATGCATGGCCACCGTATTGAGTGCTTGGGAGACAAGTTTAGGGTCCTTGTAGCCTAAGACTTTCCAACTTTATGTGCCGTGCGGGTCCCACAAAGAATTTTCTCCCTATGGATCGAAAGGATCTCGTAGGTGTATTTTCTCCTCAGGAATCATGAGGATCCCTAAGTGCGTTTTCTCTTATAAGTCGTAAGAATTTTATAAGAGAATTTTCCCTTTTACGAGTCGAGAGGACTCGTAAGCGGTTGTTTCTCTCCTTGTCGAGACTCGACTTTGGAGAGTGAGACCCGTGGATAGTATGCAAGAGTCCGTTTTGGGCCAACTTGCAGGGCCCTAGTGCATAGGAAACAGGTTTTTTAATCCTTACTGCCTAAGGCTTTATCTTACGAGTCGAGCCGCATCGAGAAGTTCTCGCAAAGACATCAATTTCTTCACAAGTCAAAACGAATCGAGCATTTCTCGCAAGAATATCCTAACGTCACAGTTAACCTCTGCTCTTTACGACAGAAGTCCGTTAGGGTCTGTGGTGCTTAGGGTTTTGGCCGTCGTACCGTCGCATCAGCTGATATATTCCTCGATAGGCAATCATGCTGTTCGAGTAGCCCTGCGACTGCCGTGTCTCTGATCCCTTCGGGGGCTGGACAAGACGTCTTCAAGCAATCCTCCTTGGCAGTTTGACCGTCGGAAGAGCAAGCGTTAGGAATTTTGCCATGCCGTTTTTTACTTGAGGTTAGGCTCATTTTGGAGAGCCCCGATGAGTCATAACCACTCCGCGCTGGTGTGAGATGATCTCCGATAGTCTTTCAGGTTTTATGTGAGTTGCCGTCAAGACCCTGAAGCTAGGAATTTGGCCTTTGCTTCGTTTGCTGGCATCGCGTCTGCTGTATCGAGACGAATGTCGCGGTTGTCTCTAGGTTGCTGGTGAACCGTCGAGATTTGGAACTAGGGATTTTGCCGTGGCTCTATTTGTTTGATTGTCGCGTCTGAACCCTGCTGGAGGAAGAACGCTGGGGTGACATCTCGTCTGCTGTATCGAGACGAACGTCGCGGTTGTCTCTAGGTTGCTGGTGAACCGTCGAGGTTTGGAACTAGGGATTTTACCGTGGCTCCGTTTGTTTGATTGTCTCGTCTGCTGTATCAAGACGAACATCGCGGTTGTCTCTAGGTTGCTGGTGAACTGTCGAGGTTTGGAACTAGGGATTTTGCCGTGGCTCCATTTGTTTGATTGTCGCGTCTGAACCCTGCTGGAGGAAGAACGCTGGGGTGACATCTCGTCTGCTGTATCGAGACGAATGTCGAGGTGGTGATCGCTCCATGTGGGATGATCTCCGGTAGTCTTTTAGGTTTTATATGAGTTACCATCAAGACCCTGAAGCTAGGAATTTGGCCTTTGCTTCGTTTGTTTTGTCATGTCCGAATCTTGTTGGAGGAAGGACACTGTTGTTAACATTGCGTCTGCTGTATCAAGACGAATGCTGAGGTGGAGCTGGGATTTTGCCGTCACTCCGCTTTACTGACCATGGGGTCTTTTGTTGACGTTGCATCTACATTCTGTTGGACTGCGAAGGAACGCCATTATTGATATCTCGTCTGCTGTATCAAGACGAATGCTGAGGTGAAACTAGGGTTTTGCCGTCGCTCTGTTTGATGGTGTAACCTCTGTATCATGCTGGAATGAGGAGGCCCGCCGTTGTTGGTCTCCAGGCTGTAGATGTGGCCATTGAGATTTGGAACTAGGGATTTTTCCATGGTTCCGTTTCGTTGCGACTCTGAGGTCGGTTGTTGACGTCATGTCTGCATCTGGTTGGAATGAGGAGAAACGCCGTTGGTGATCTCTAAGTTGTCGATATCGACGTCGAGATCCTGAAGCTAGGGATCTTCTTTTGCTTTATTTGTTGACATTGTGTTTGCAATATTGCGATAAATGTCGAGGTTGTCTCTAAGTTGTCTATGAACCGTCGAGATTTGGCTTCGCTTTCTGATGGAGCCTGTTGGGAAGGTATGGTTCCCTCTTTGCTTGTGCCCCTGGATTGTATACAGGGATCGATGTGATCTCACTTGTAGGGCATAAAGTTTCATTCTTTCATTTTTTTTTCTTTTTTTTTAATTCTTTCCGCGATACTCTATCATTTCAGCTTTTTATATCGCGAAGGTCGCGATTGCCCAACCATTTCGGCTATTTTTCGCGGTGCCCAATCATTTCGGCTATTTGTTTTATTTTTACTCGCTGCTTTTTATTGCGAGTTGCCCAATCATTTCGGCTGTTTTTGTATGCATACATTTTTACTTGCTGATTTCGTTGCAAGTTGCCCCATCATTTCGGCTATTTCATATGCATTCTTAGCTCGCTGATCTTTTATCGCGAGTGTGGAACTCGGAATCTGATGCCAATCTTAGCATCAGCATCGCTACGACTGGAATATTGCCAGGAGCGAATCATCATTTGCCATGAAAGGACTTGGAATTTGATACCGATTTAGGCATCAGCATCGCTACAACTAGGATATTTCCAGGAGCGAATCATCATTTGCCTTCGTCGATGTCGAACAAAGATGGCTTAGTAAACAGGGTTAGAATTCTGTAGACTAAGGCTTTTGACTTCATGAGCCGTAAGGGTCTCACAAAGGTATTTCTCCCTACAAGTCGTGAGGATCTTGTAGGTGTATTTTCTCCTTAGGAATCGTGAGGATTCCTAAGTGTATGTTCCTCTGTAAGTCGTAAGGATCCTACAAGGGGGTTTTCTCCTTGTAAGTCGAGAGGACTTACAAGAGTTGTTCACCGTGCAAACATATCCCTAGTCACGGATGGGACTTTGTTAGGAAAATGTTTATTCGTGCTCGTGGATTGTATACAAGGGTCAGTATTGAGCCATTTGTAGGGCCATATCGAAGGTTGTGGGAGTTGCTTAAGAACAGGTTCAGGTCTCTGTAATTTAAGACTTTCAAATCTTATGAGCCATGAGGGTCCCATAAGAGAGTTCTCCTTACGAGTCGTGAGGATTTCGCAAGTGTAATTTCTCCTTAGGAATCGTGAGGATCCCTAAGTGTGTTGTTCCCTTGTGAGTCGTAAGGATCTCACGCGGGTGGTTTCTCCTTACAAGGTCTAGAGGACCCTGTAAGTGTCTTTTAACGAGGTTGCACCCTTTCAGGTTTTCACAAACACTCGCCGGTAGCCCTGCTGTTTTTACTCACGGAGCCCTTTCAGGTTTTCATCCGTGCCTATTTTGCTTATGGACATACCGTTTTTTTTATTCTCTTTTTTTTTGGTTCTTTCTAACGAGGTTGCGCCCTATCAGGTTTTCACAAACACTCGCCGGTAGCCCTGCTGTTTTTACTCACGGAGCCCTTTCGGGTTTTCATCCGTGCCCATTTTGCTTATGGACATACCGTTTTTTTTATCACGTCAGCCCTGAGGATGCTGCGGTAGTAGTTTAAGGACGTTTCGGTCATTTGCAAGTTTTAGGACATTGCGGTCCATCGTTAGTTTAAGGACGTTTCGGTCCGTCATCGCCGTATTTGAGGCGAATCTCTAGTTTACTGACTTTTCGGTCTATGGGGCTTTCCCTATGACTGAGCATGATGCCCCCGGCGTGTCCATCTTTTTAGGGGCATGTGGTTGTGGCGGGCTCACCTTCCAGTTTTCGGACAGTGCGAACTTACCCTGTTGGTATTGGTCTTCAACCCAGTTTTTGAAGACGTAGCAATCCCCGATCGGATGGCCCAATACTTGGTGGTAAGGGCAATAATTAGGATTGTCGACATCATTCAGTTGTAGCTGGTGTTTCGGCTCCGGTAGAGTGATAAGCTTGCTGTGCACTGCCACTTTGAACAGCCTCCTTGTTTCATCCTGGGGAAACGAGTAAGGACGTTTCAACTTTTCATGGAGGGATTGTCGCTTGTTGTTTCGGAAAACAACCGGTCTAGGGCCACTCGATTGCTGTTGAGTGTTGGCTACGAGGGCTATTTTTCCCTTCCCTTTATCCTTTTTGCTCGATCCTTTGTTTACGAGGCCGAGATTTTTTCAAGTAACGTGCGATTGCACGGCTGAACATTCTTGCAACTCCTCAATTCTTTCATTTTTGAAATGGATTCCTTGAGGAGAGGGTTAAGGGTAGCTTCTTCGTCAAAGTCGCTTCCAAAGGTGATAATTTGCGATCCCTTGGAGTCGGCTATGTGACAGTCGGCGGCGGCTCTTTTGCGCTCACCTATCGCATTTTTCTGACGTCTACGAGCTTCACGCTTTGTCCTGTTGAAGTGTTGCTTTTGAGAGACATACCCTTGCCACCAACACTTAAAGGAGTCGCAGTCTTCGGTAGAATGTATGATCTTCTGATGATATAAGCAGAAGTTAGGATGCGTCTCTACTCCACCAAGAGTATTTTCTTCAGAGGGTGGTAGCTTCATTCCCATTAATAGGGCTTTAGCGAACCTTTTCCTCGTCTTGAATTTGTTTTTATCCGCAACGGATGACTTTTGATTTGACGAAAGTGCCTCGACTCTTTGGTCTAGTAGTCGGTGTTTGGCTCCTTCCAGTATGGCCATCTCACGCTCTTGATGGGCTTTAATTTTCAGACGAATCTCATTCAGGAAGGCATCGATCAACTCGTCTGATGGCCACAGAATTTCTGGTTCAGGGTCCGCCCTCGATTTCTCGGCGCAAGGAGCCTCTTTATCATCCACCAATGAGTGAGAGATCACATGACAACTTACTACGCAGTCTTCGGATTCATCTGATGAGTCTTCTCCATCGTTTTCGTCCTCAACAAAAGAACAAGCTGCCCCCATCGTGTCCGTCTTCTTTGGAGTGTGCGGCTGTGGTGGGTTTACCTTCCAGTTTTCAGACAGCGCGAACTTGCCTTGTAGGTACTGATCCTCGATTCATCCCTTAAAGACGAAACAATCCTCGATCGGGTGGCTTACCGTTTGGTGGTAAGGGCAATAATTGGGATTATTGAGATCGCTTGGCTGTGACAGACGTTTTGGACTCGGCAGACTGATGAGTCTGTTGCGCACTGCCAGTTTGAACAGTCTTCTCGTTTTATTCTGAGGAAACGAGTAAGGACGTTCCAGTCTCTCTTCGAGGGATGGGCGTGGGCGCACGTTATTTTGGCGAACAACCGGCTTTGAGTTGCTTGGTTGTTGTTGAGCATTGGCACCGACGATCGCTTTTCCTTTGCCCTTTTCATTCCAAGACTCCGTCTTCGAAGAGGAAGGCCTATGGCCCATCTGGTCCATTTGGGCCAGCTTGTCAATCAAGGCTTGAAAAGTGGTCGGCTTGAAGAACATCATAAATTGCGAGATGGTCGCTTGTGGATCAAGAGTGCCCACGAACATGCCTACCGCAGGTGCTTCTTCAATGCGTTGTTCGCACTTCGACCATAAGTTTCACCATTGTATTGCATATTGGATCCAGGTTTCACCCGGCCTTACCCTGGCATTAACCAGTGCTGTTATCGAGGTGCATTCACTAGCACTCGCGAATCTTTGTGTAAACAGTAGCTCCATCTCCGCAAATGTTTTGACAGAGTCGTTAGGTAGCTCCGAATACCATTCAAAGGCTATTTCTGCTAAGCTGCCGACAAATTGGCGAAGTAGCAGTTTGTCATCGCCTCCAGTGTTGCCGCATAAGACCCTGAATTGAGCGACATGCTGGTGTGGATTCCCTGTCCCTTTGTACACGTGGAATCTAGGGATCGTATATCCCGGCGGGTAACTGATTTGGTCATACCAGCTCGGATATGGTTGTCCAGTTTTAACAATTTGCCCAGCTGCTTCACTCGCCTGATGAGCTCGTATTTGCTGAGCTATATAGTCATCCAGTTCAGCCTTAGAAATGGTTTCCTCCTTGGCTGCTGAAAGAGCCAGAGGAGGATTGGATGTCTCCCCTCTATCGTCTTCAATAATGATCGGAGGGTCTTCAGCTGGAGGATCCGGCTGTAACATCATTCCTACCATGTCTTGGAAGAGAAGTGCCATTTGCCTTATGTTGGCAGCTTGTTCCGCTGCCTCTTTGTCCTTCTTCTCGAGGACCTTGCGTAGGAAGTCAGCGTCAGTTTCCTGTTCATGACGCTGCTCTGATGATGTTTCCGGGCTTTCTTTTGGCTCAGTAAGTGCGGCCATTGTAGTCAGCATCTCCTGAAGCTTCTGTTGTTGCTCCTGGGCTTTTGTCACGGATCGGGTGAGCGGTCGGTGTCCCGTCGAAGCACGGCTTTCCTCCTTTCCGGAAGCCATATAAATAGTATGGATCATTATTCCCCCAGACTTAGGGCGTTTAGATTCAGTGTCTTTGTGATTTGCCAAAGACACAGGGATCTTCTCCGGCCTCCTTCTTTTATGAGCGGTCGAAGTTGAGGGGACCGTTGTAGTGGGCACCCAAGTAGTTGTTGCTTTTTCTGGCTTGACAGAGTAGTCCTTCTCCTACCGAACCTTCATCTTTTCCTGTCGACGGAGATAGTCTTGATCCACTACGGAGTCCTGGACTTGACGCCAGACCTTGTAAATTTTAGAGGACAGCCGTTGAGGGGGCTGCTCTAGCTTCTTCTCTGGAGTATTCTCCACAGGTGAAGGAGTTCGCTTCAGCACCGCAGTAGGAGAGTTTCTGTGCACCGTGTTCAGCAATTCAAAGTTGTTCCAGGTTGGAACAGCAGCATCGATCCCCACCGTTGGAGCTGGCGGAGTTATCCCAGAGGGGGAGTTGCCCCCAGCCTTCCTCACTCGGCGCCAGTGGCGACGTCGAGCGTGTCTTGCGGATGGAGTTGTTTCAGCTATAAGGGTGACTTCGTCGTGCCCCCTGCTTTGAGGAGAGACTGTTATTGGTGCTAGCCTGTCGAAGACTGACACCCGTTGAGAAGCAATGTCTAATCTGTCAAAGACAGACCTCTGAGCAGGGGAAGAAACTTTGAGGACCTCGCCTCGGGCAGCAACCGGACTGGCCAACCTTGTAAAAACCGACTTCTTGGAAGGAGGAGCCTTTCCAATGATTTCGTCCGCTTGAGCCGGGATAGCTATCCGCTTTGGGATGGCAGCTTCGGGTATCGCGGGTTTGCAGACGTTCTGGCCCAGTCTGTTGAAAACTGAGGTATTGGAGTTGGGCGACCCGTTGAGAGGGGCCGCGGCAGTGGTAAGTCGATCAAAGTCCGACTTCTTTGGGGCTTCTTGCAACGTCATTGGGGTATTGAAGCTCATCGGTAGGAGCATGGTCCCGAAGAATAGTCCAGTGGTGGCTTGAGTTACTTGCTCCACTGGCATCTTGAAAAGGGAGGCCGCTTGGGGCCCATAAGTCACTCCTCCAGAAAGGACGGAATGAGAGTTGCAGTTGCAGGTAGTGCAGTTTGAAGCCATTGATCTTCTGTTTTCTGCACGGAGCAAGACACCAAATCTAAGTACCTTGAAACCACAAGCAACCATTAACAAACCGCGATTGGTTCGCGAACACGACACACGAAGTGTGGAGTGGAAAGAGGAAAAGGTCCCACCGGGCATGCCAGAATTTGTTCCCTTCCGAAGGACGGCGCGACAGGGACGTCTTACCTGAAATTCGGGGCAGATGCTAATAGGTGCTATCCGTCCACCTCTCCGAAGATGCCAAGTTGATTTATGGCACCGTGTATCGAAGGTTTAAGCGGATGCGGCCAATGTAGCAGACTTCGTCAGATTCCCCCTCGCTCGAGGGGTTTTTGATTGTGGGGACGCTCTTCCCTGCAGGCGCAAGCTCCTGCAGTTAATTACGCTACCGCACCGCGGTAACAATTTTCTCCTTCTCCAAATGGTCACTTCGTGTCGTGGGTGTTTGTTTTGTTTGTGGTTGCCCGTGGATTGTATATGGAGACTAATTTATGTTGTCACCCGTAGGACGTGGATTAGTCCAAATCCGTATTTTCTTAGATTTGGGTTTGGAGTTTTAGTTTAAGGATACGTTAGCCATATTGAGGCTAAGATCAACTTAAACGTTTGTTAAGGATACGTTAGTCTAATTTCCAGACTAAGATCAACTTAACGAGATCGTTTAGATCCGACAAAAGAGCAATTGGCTCTATTGTTCCAGTTTAGGGACATAGTGGTCCATGTTCCAGTTTAGGGATATGGGGGTCCATTGTTCCAGTTTAGGGACGTAGTGGTCCATTTCCAGTTTAGGGACATAGGGGTCCATAGAATGTATGGCCGTCAGGACCCGTCACCTCTCTGACGACGTTGAAGGATTACAACGACAGGTGTCAGAGGAGTTCAGAGATGTTCCTTTGAACCAGGTGTAAATTGATTTAAGAGAGCAGCCGTGCTCAGTTCAATTTAATTTGAGGACTTACGGCCAGAATTGGGCTAAGTCCAATTGAGAATGTTCGACATTTTATTTATCTTTGGCCTATTAGGCCTATGCTAGGGCTTTGCCCCTGTTTAATAATGCACTGCATTTTATTCTGGCCTGCTAGGCCTATTTGATTTGGGCTATGTCCCTTTACTTTTATGATGCAGAGCATCTGTCTTGGTCCATTGGGCCTTTTAATTGGGCTCTGCCCTTTAATAATGCGCTGCATTAATTAGTCTGACAGAGTGCCACGTGGCTTGTCAGGCGCTTTGCGCCAATTAAGGAGCGCAAGGCGCAAGTCCATGGGGAGGTGACACGTGTCACGGTTTGGTGAGCGCAAGAGCAGTGCGCTGCGACAGTGCGCTGCGCTGTTGCGCTGCTGCGCTGCTGACACGTGGCGCGCTCTGGTGAGTTGCGCCAATGAGAGCAGTGCTCTGTTTTTAGAAGTGCATAGTGCAGATCATTATGGGGCTGACACGTGGCGCTCTCTGGTGGCTTGCGCCAACCCGAGAGCGCAACAGTGCAGATTTTGTAAGTGCAGGGCACTGTTTTATATCTTGATCCAATTTTGGATTCAAGAAAAGAATCTTTAAGATTCCAGAACCAATGGTTCATAAAATGGCAATGCCTTTTTTATTATTTATTTTTTTATTGAAGATCCTTGATCTTGTTCTTAGATCAATGATCTATTCAGAAGAAATTCTTCTTTTCTTATTCAAAGGTTTTACCTTTCTTTCTTTTTGAGTTCTTCTCAAAATTCTTCAGAGTTCTCTCTCTGTTTCTTGAATTTCTCTATTCTCTGTATTGTGTTGTGTTGTGTTTTAGAATTGGGGTCTAGGGGCCTTTATATAGTGCCCATTAATTTGTTAAATTTGTTAAAGAGATCTTTCTCTGAGTGATTTGGGGATTTTTCCCCACCGTTGGATCTTTGATCCAAGGGCTTCTGTTTTACAGAAGACAATCTTCTTGTTTTAACAAGAACAGAAAGATCTTACTGGAATTTTAATTCTGTTTGGTGCAAACGCATCTGCGCTCGACACGTGTCGCGCAGCGCAACTGCGCTGACGCAACTGCGCTGACACGTGTCGCGCAGCGCAGGGCGCGGCGCAACTGCGCCAGCGCAACTGCGCTGACACGTGTTGCGCAGCGCAGAGCGCAGTGCATCTGAAGCGTTGCTTCTTTTAATTTTGTTTTTAAATAGAGCCTTGCTCTGATTGGGCACGCTGCCTTGGGCGCTGCGCTTTGAATTTGAAATTCAAACAGAGTTTTGTTCTGAAAGGGAGATTTTCTCTTTTATTATTATTATTATTTATTATTTATTTATTTATTTATTTATTTATTTTTCTTTTATTGTTGTTATTTTATACGGAGCGGGTTTTGAGCCAAAATTTTTGGCGGGAACAATACATATATACATACATACATATATATACATATATACATAACTCGTATATGCCACAAATACATATATCCGTATTCGTATCAAAATATGAATACCGTATTCATATAAAAATACAAATACCCGTATTTGTATTGAGATAAAAATACATGTATTCGTATTAATGCAAATGCATGTATTTATACAAATACTCGTATTCGTATAAATACCGTATTCGTATCAAAATATAAATACCCGTATTCATATAAAAATGCGAATATCCAAAAGAGAGATAAAGAGAGAATAATACTAGCTCACAATGATCCGCTATTTTTCAAACCTGCTAGTATTATCAAAACGTCCGATTAAAGTACATGTATAAAATACACGTGTTTAATCGAACTCCAATACGTATCAAAATACGCACACTACATCGTTTCACCGGAACTGGGAAATCTTATGTGGGGGACACTAAAGACTCAATAATACGCTGGCAGTAGGTTTAACCTCAAGCATGTCAGTGGCACTAGTTGTACGTAATGGCTACCCAGGTATTGAACGAAAAGAAGATCGACGAGCAAACTCATATGTATCCCTACAGAGCATGTAAGTGACAATCTCCATACAGTCCGGACTCTTCGTTTAAGAGTATCGCATACAGGGTCTAGGGGGTGGATAACATCAGACCCCTAATAACCCGATAAGTCGTATGGATATCAAGCTCATCACTTACAGAGAAACTACTGATCTATAATCAGTAAATCTCATCCACTATGGACAAGAATTTATGGTTATGGCCAACCGAATACAGCGCGACATTGACTCCCTATACCAGGAGAGATGAATCCCTGACGATCGCTCACTGCCTCCATGTAGCTCGAGGCTGTACCTAACTAAAACCTGTTTGCACGACTCAGTAGAGCCGTGGTAGGGTAGTAATCTAAGTACAGTGGAAACTCACACGAGACAAATGACGATCTCTGGTCAACAAACTACCTGTACTTATGTCACCAGAGAACTGCTATCTGACGATAGGTATAGTACCATCTAGAAGTTCTCGGCGAGTCTGTCCAGTGTACTCACCTTCAGTGAGCACATGTATACAATCTTAGGTGCAATACACTAATGGCTGTGAGACTTGCCACCGCCCCTCTTCGGGATCTAGAAATGTATACACTAGTCTACTCTGGAATATCGATGCACGGCCTTGATACTCCCACGACTAGGGACATTTAAGGATGTGCTTATGGATTATCCAGCTCTCACAAGTATGATCGCCATCATAACTCTGGTAGTGAAGCATGTTGGGTTAGCCTAGCACCCCATGAAGGGTTTGGAAGCATCACATGTACCAAAGGTAGAGTCTTTAGGGTGCTAAGTTAACAAACATCGGATCGTTCCTAGAAAATTTGGGTTTCTAAAACTTGCATATCATCATATGAAAGAAAAGCTAGGGTTTGGAGAGTACAACCTTTGTAGCTCCCTATGCTGGACTCCTTGGCTACTTGGGGTTTGGAAAAGCTCCGCTTGAACTCCTCTAGGTCACCGATGATCCACCCGGAGTCCGCTTTGTCCAAGCTAGCAACTTCGCAAGATCAAGAATGAAAATCGAAGCTAACACTCTAAACAAGTGGGCTAGACTTGTGTAGAATGGTGTTGTGGTGGCTTTTCTCACTTCAAAATCCTATCTTGATGAATATTTTTCTCACTTGAAAATTCTAGAGAGCAAGAGCTCAAGGTTGAAGAAGATGATGGATATTTTTCAAGAAGAGAAGAATAACTCTTAAGAGAAAAAGAAAAAACATAAGAATATATATTTTCCTTTCTTCATCTCAAACCATGGTTATCTATTTATGGATATTTAATTTTACTTTAGTTAAACACAAGAGAAAGACTAAACCATGGTCAAAAGTTAGGTGCAAATGGTTAGGTCAAAAGAAGAGTGTAGAAACTTTTGACCATGATTCAATCTTATCTTATTTCTTTTGTTTTAGCAAAAATAGAAATAAATATCCATAAAATAAACCATGGTGTGAGTCTTATATATCCACCATTTTCTATGTATAAACAATCATGATAGATGATGTATGTATGTATGTGTGCATGCACATCCATATGTGCATGAATCAACAAGGAATGCATACATGCATCCATACATCCAAAGATACAAGAAAAGATTTCTAGTGAGAATTTAATGGTTAAATGATAAATCAACACTTGATTTATCAATCCGGCCATATCACATACGACCCTAACCAAAAGCAAGCCGCCCGATCAATATACGGTATCCTATACACGCATTTTAATCGGGTCCATGCGCATATCGCATACACGCACCACAATGTTTCGCCTGGACTAGGTAACTCCATTGTGGGACTCTAAGACTCGTCAATACGCCGGCAGTGGGTGATGATCATATCAAGCACCCCCAAGCCACAAGCGGTCAGCTAAACGTAACGGCCACCAGGGTATTGAGCGATCAGAAGAGAACAAGCGAACCTGCTACAACTCCCGTCGAGCCAACCGGCAACACTTCCCGTACAGTCCGGTCTCCTCGTCTGATATGTCGCATATCAAGTCTAGGGGTGGTAAACGTCAGACCCCAATAACCGATAAGTCGTGCCGATGTGAGGCTCATAACGGGTCGAGAAACTACTGGTAACACTTACCAGCAAATCTCTGAATCAGCCCTGGCCAGGGACTTCCCTGTTACGGCCAATCGAGCACAGCGCAACATCAACCCCCAATACCGGGAGAGACGAAACCCCTCCTATAGCTCATTGCCTCCATGTGACTCGGGACTATACCCAAAAACCACCGTTTTGCACGCCCTCATGGACGTGGTAAGGTGGAAATCAAAGCACAGTGGGAATCATACAAGACTCTATGACGATCTCGGGTCTACAGACTAACCTGCATAAGTGTCACCTGAGAACTGCCATCTGACGTGAGGTATAATACCATCTGGGAGTTCTCGGCGAGTCCGTCCAGTGTACCCAGTCTCCACTGAGCACCCGTATACCATCTCTGATGTCAAACACCAATGGATATGGGATCATCCATCGCCCATCTCATGGGTCGAGAAGCGTATACGCTAGTCTACACTGGTATATCGATGCCCCGTCTCGATACACCTACGACTAGGGACCTTGAAGGATGTACTTATGGACTACCATGTCCCTACTAGTATGATCCGTATCATAGTCCAGGTAGTCAAGTACACATCCTAAGGGCTTTACCAACATGTAACCATAAGACAGTATAAAGAGACTAGTATACATGTTAAGATAAAGAGCAACCGGATAACATACTATCATATCGAGCAAGAAAGTCATCTCTATATATTTCCAAGCATCTAATATAATATACATCATCTGTACAATACTGGCCTCTAGGGCATACATACAACTAACAATCTCCCACTTGCACTAGGGCCAGCTGCTGTAGTATCGCATACCGAGCATCCCGAAGAGTCTCTCAAACTGTATCTGGGAATGGCCTTCGTGAGTGGATCCGCTGTGTTATTCTTCGTGTCAACCCTCCTAACCTCGATCTCCCGGCGATCAATTATCTCCCGGATCAGGTGATACCGCTTCAGAATATGCCTGGATCGCTGATGGGACTTGGGTTCCTTGGCCAAAGCCACCGCTCTATTGTTATCGCAATACAAAGGTATTGGATGCTCAATGGATGGAACCACTCCAAGTTCAGTAATGAACTTCTTGATCCAGACAGCCTCTTTGGCAGCATCGTTGGCAGCGATGTATTCAGCCTCCATCGTCGAGTCTGCCACGGTTTCCTGCTTGGAACTCTTCCAGCTAACCGCCCCTCCGTAAAGGGTAAAGACAAATCCCGACTGCGACTTAGAGTCGTCCTTATCACTCTGGAAGCTCGAATCAGTAAAGGACTCCACTTGGAGTTCTCCATTACCATACACCAAGAGCATCTCTTTAGTCCTTCGTAAGTACTTGATAATGCTCTTCACAGCTGTCCAGTGACTCTCTCCAGGATCAGCTTGATACCTACTCACTATACTTAGTGAGTATGCTACATCGGGTCTGGTACATAGCATCGCGTACATGATAGAGCCTACAGCCGAAGTATAGGGTATCCCTTGCATGCGAGCTCTCTCCAAATCAGTCTTGGGAGACATCTCTTTGGAGAGAGTGACTCCAGAGATCGTGGGTAAGTTCCCATGCTTGGATTCTTCCATACTAAACCTCTTTAGTATGGTGTCAATGTACCTGGATTGGGACAATCCCAATATCCGTTTGGATCTATCTCTATAGATCCTAATCCCCAATATGCAGGAGGCATCACCAAGATTTTTCATTGAGAATCTTTGTGATAAGAAGAGCTTGACCGATTGCAGCATAGGAATGTCATTTCCTATCAAGAGTATGTCGTCCACGTACAATACGAGGAAGACAACCTTACTCTCTGCTACCTTCTTGTAAATACAAGGTTCATCTACGTTTTTGACGAAATCAAACTCTTTGATAACGACGTCAAAGCAGATGTTCCAACTCCGTGATGCTTTCTTTAATCCATAAATGGATTTAAGCAGCTTGCACACCTTCCCGCTACTTCCACTATCTACGAAGCCCTCTGGCTGAGTCATGTACACGCACTCTTCTAAATCACCGTTTAGAAAGGCGATCTTAACATCCATTTGCCAGATTTCGTAGTCATGATATGCAGCGATGGCAAGCATGATCCGGATGGATTTAAGCATAGCCACTGGAGAAAAGGTTTCGTCATAATCCACACCTGGTCTTTGACGAAAACCCTTTGCAACAAGTTTAGCTTTGAAAGTCTCCACTTTCCCATCTACACCAAGTTTTTTCTTGAAGATCCACTTGCTCCCAATGGGTTTTACCCCTTCAGGAGCATCTTCAAAAGTCCACACTTTGTTGGTGTACATGGATTCCATCTCGGGCCGCATAGCATCCAGCCATTTCACTAAGTCCCCACTCGTGATGGCCTGCTCGAAACTAGTTGGGTCATCATCCTCCATGATGCAATCCTCGCTCCCACCATCAATGAGAAAACCGTAGTATCTCTCAGGCGGACGAGAAACCCTACTAGATCGGCGGAGAGGCTGGGGTTCGTCGGGTACTACTGAATCTTCTGGTTCTACCAAGTCTTCTGTTATAGTTTGTGTCGCTGGAACCTCTTCCAGTTCTACCTCAATGCCACTTGTCTGTTTCATAAGAAAATCTTTTTCTAAGAAAGTGGCATGTCGAGAAACAAACACTTTTTGTTCCTCGGAGTGGTAGAAAATATACCCTCGCGAATGTTTGGGATATCCAACAAACTTATATAGAACAGACCTTGCTTCGAGCTTGTCCGGATTTTGTGTTTTAACATAGGCCGGACAACCCCATATCTGAATAAAATTAAGACACGGTCTCTTACCATTCCATATCTCATATGGGGTGGTAGGCACAGATTTGGTAGGAACCCTATTCAGTAGGTATGCTGCTGTTTCCAGTGCATATCCCCAGAAGGAAATAGGTAACTCAGCTGCACTCATCATAGAGCGCACCATATCTAATAGGGTGCGATTTCTCCGCTCCGATACACCGTTGTGCTGTGGTGTATAAGGAGGAGTAAGCTGAGAGAGAATCCCATTCTCTTTTAGATAATCTCTGAATTCATTGCTTAAGTATTCTCCTCCTCGATTAGATCGAAGGATCTTAATGCTTTTTCCGGTTTGGTTCTCGACTTCTTGTTTATATTCTCTAAATTTCTCAAAAGCTTCTGATTTGTGTTTCATCAGGAACACATATCCGAATCTAGAGAGATCGTCAGTGAATGTAATGAAGTACGAAGAACCATCCCTGGCATGTGTAGACATGGGACCGCATACATCACTATGTATCAGTCCCAAGAGTTCGGTAACTCTTTCTCCGTATCCCGTAAACGGAGTTTTGGTCATCTTGCCTTTGAGACATGAATGGCAAGTATCATAAGATGATAATTTGAACGAATTCAAATATCCATCTTTATGTAACTTAGCCAGTCGTGTCGCATTGATATGACCAAGTCTACAATGCCACAAGAAGGATTCGTTCATTTCTGAACTTTTCCTCTTGTTTGTGTTTTGTATATTGAGGACTGTATTTTAATTTAGAATGAATATGCCATTATGTAACGAGCCTGATGCAATCAACTTTTGATCTAGGAATATGTTCATAACATTATCCTTTACTACAAAATTATATCCTTCTTTACTTAATAAAGAAACTGATATAATGTTGCACATCATGTTCGGTATATAATAGCACTCATTTAGAATCATTGTATCACCACTTGGTAATACTAGGTGATATTCGCCAACTGCTTTGGCTGCAATACTTGCACCATTCCCTACTTGAATTGAATGATCACCTTTCCCCAGTTCTCTACCTCTCCGTAGCCCATGTAACTGTTTACATATGTGGGATCCTGATCCGGTATCTAATACCCAGGACGTAGGGTGAACTGAAAAACAGTTCTCAATGACAAACACACCCGAAGAAGGTGCATCAACATGCATGTTCTCCGTTTGGGCGGCGTGAAAATCCAGATATTCTCCTGTTTCCTGTTCAGTCTTATAACACTTATAAGATAGAACGGGTTCAACGTTCCCCTGCACAGTATAACATGCGGGTTCGGTCAATACATCCATATTATTATCTTGATTAAGGCATGACATGGTCGCTACCGGGAGAGAGAGAGAAGAAAACACTTTAGCGTATGCTCTTGCAAGATTAAATTGGTTATTATCTTATCTAATCAGGATGGCTCCCACTGTTTTTATCAAATCTTCCTTCAAAACCCTAAAAGGAAAGACTAGCTGAGATTAATTACACCCTACAACTTCGCCGATCTTTCAGCCAGGCCAGTGTCGGTACTTTAAGGGAGGTTCCCCGTGCTTTCGCACGGACCTAATTAAAGTAAACCTCGTTTTTCCAGAGGCGTAATCCCGTTGACACCTTTCTAGACACCTACTTGATCGGCTAATTGTCCTATGTAAAACTCTCCCAGGAGTAACAATTACTCGCAGTGGGTATTGTGATCCAACTATCTCATAGAAGGTATGCAATCTCATTGTAAATTTCAACACTTGAAATTCCCGATAATGCTTTTTCCCCTAGCGTCCCATGAGCTTGACGGAGGCCAAACTACCCATAGGGCGCTAGTCAAGTTCAACCCGTCATTTCTTGATTGAATTAAACCCACCCGTACGACCCTTGACGGAGGCCAAACTACGCCGTACGAATACCCTAATCCAATCGCATCATATGCTAGCAGATAAGCATTAGTTAGCTACCATACACTACGCCTTGACGGAGGCCAAACTACCGCAGCATGAATACTAAGTAGTACTTATCTGAAATGACGGAGGGCTACGCAGGTTTTTTTCTGTCACGCCCCGCTTCCCAGTGTACGGCGAAGTGGATGCGACGAGGTCCGCTACATATGAACTCAGAAGTACATACGCTAAGCGTAGCTAAGCAATATAAAATATTACACAAGAGACAAGAGATAAAAATAACAGCAACTTTTATTTATTAACATTCTTTGTACAAAACATGGAAAGGAATAAATACAACTGAAATAAAGATGCCTAAACAGTGGTATAACAGGAAATGGAAAGTACTGAAAAGAAAAGTGTACAATGAAATTATACTGCAGGGTCTTCAGCAAATTGCTCCAAGTCTTCCTGGGTTGGCTCAACTTCTGCCGGGTCCAAGTCACCTGACGACATTCAAAGAAGAGAGAACAGAATGTCGTCAGCGAACAGATCGCTCGGTAAGTCCCAAAGGTAAGAGGGAAGTAGAGAAGACAGAATAAGAAGATACATTTTAAAGTGTAAACTATTGTTGTAATGTTATGTTAACGCTATTGTTTGTAGGTTGGTACAGAAGAATGCCAGTGTATACGAGGGGAGTCTCACTTGCCAGAGACTAGGGCACGTGTAGTACAAGGAACCGTTATTCCACGGTACAACAGCAATGGGATTCACGTTAGGTGTATTAATCTGATCACCTCGTGCCACTTTTAACATCTTCCGTACCAATCTACCCCTTAAACCCCGTGATATCTTGTTTGTATTGTTATCTTGTAAATTGTGTTGGTTGTATGATTGATTGACTGACTGACCAAAACCATGATATCAGGAAACGGTTATAACCATAGAGTCATGTAAATGGAATACTGGGAATCATGTAAAAGGAATATATCCATGGTTCGGTTCAGCCAGATTGTGTAAATTGATAATTGTATTCATGGATTCATGTGTTCATATTGACTTGGAATCTTGAAAATTTATATGGTACTTGAATCATATTCAAGTCGGATTATGATCAGACTCAAACCCAAGTCAGACCATAGAAATGTAAATCGAAGTCCTATAATTGCTAGGGTCCTTAGGGTAATTTATAAAACTTGAGGGGGTTTTATGTAAAAATACTTTTGTATAGTTTTCAAAATACAACTCAAGTATTTAATTATCGTCTTTATGTATATACAACAATTTAATGATCAAGATAAATATGTATACATATTCGAATAGCATGAAATGAGTCAAGTATATTATACGAGTAACTACCAAAAACAATGCTGTAAAGAAATATTATGTACGACTAATTAATCAAGTCAAACGAATGCGAGAACATAAACAAAAATATGGCTCTAAGTGTTTTGCATGCGTGAGTTCCAGTTTCACCTAAATACGACTACCGGTTTGAGAGATATATATGTTTTCGTATCGTCGCGCAAAACAGATCAAAATCTATTCGGCACCGTCACATATTTTTAAAATGCAGTTTGAGTTAATTTCCATCGATTTTCAGGTTATGAAAAGTATTATAAAATTGTAGGTATTTCGATGAACTTATCGAAAACACCAAGATTCACATGATTTGGATTTCTGAAACTCTAGTTATGATCATTTTAATATCAACATTTAAAACAGAAATTCAGATTTCTGGACAGCAACTATATATTCTATTTCAAAGACTATATCAGATTGTTTCATGCATTCCTAAGTAATATAATATACATAAAATTATAGTTCTATCAATGGTGCATCTATACATCTAAATTTTGTCACAAACGGATATCGGGTGTTCGAGTTATGTCCAATTTAAAAACAGTGTGCGAATCAGAACAGATTCTGTCCAGATCCGTAACTTAATATTGTAACACAGTTTTCTTTATCTTAGATGGGTTTTTAGTAAAACTATAAAACTAAGAAAATCTAGATTATTCGATGTAGATATCAAAAACATCTGAGTTTGCTCAATTTGGATACCGGTATACCAAGTTTTCTGTTTTACGATCAGTGAATAAATACTATGTAATTCCTAAACCGTTATGCGGAACGATCTAAAATTTTTACAGCATGTATAAAATAATATAATCTATCATATGTAAATTCCGTGAAATTTTCAGAAGTAAAAATTAATTTCTAAAAATTATTTTAAAGCTAAAGGTATTGATGTGTATACTAAAATCGGCAGAAAGATTAACTAGTATTTTATGCAGGCTTCTATTTTTTCTTTTAATAAACAAACCGATTTCATGTGACATTATAGATATATTGTGGCATGAAATTTGTGTTCTCACAACTTATAATAAACATTCATAGTCATGAACAAAAAAATTAAAAACACTTTAATTTGAACAAGATACAATAAGGTATTATCAACCATATAAAACAATATATATCTAGACTTATATATATTTTATATTTATCTTCTCTTACGGTTTATGATATGAAAAGAATAGAGAATTCACGAGATATGACAAAAGAAAAATAAGAGGAGAGAAAAGGGATTTACATACACAAGCCGGTATTGTCACCGGGCTTGTCTATCCGCCGATAGCCTCGCGTTACTAGCGAGACCTTCTTGAAGACTTCTTCATGTTCTTCTTGGACTCTAGGTGAAGAGAGAGGAGAGATAAAAATGTGAGAAAGGAAAAGATAGAGGAGGACAAATAAAGATGGTGTAATGGTGAATACTAATATATGCATTTTACATGAGAATTAAAAGAGAAATGAAAGGCCACCATTCATTTTGGAAATGAAAGGTCTCATTTGTAGGTTATGAGAAGAATAAAAAATGATAAAAAATAATTGCAAGAATGGGGATTTGAACATGTGACTTATGAAATAACAATGCAAAGACTTAACCAATGAGCTACAAGGTTGTTCATGCATATATTTAATTAGAATTAAATAAATGATGTTGTTTAAAAAGAAAGTGGGCTTTTTAGATGGGCTGTAGAGAATAAAAATAATGGATTTGGGTTAAATATTTATGAAAGGAAAAATAAGAATGAGAAGTTAAAAACTTAAATATAAGAAAAAGAAATTGTACCTAGAAAAATATACATAATAGATTGAGGAATAAACTAACAATAAATTTAGGAGAAAACGGAAAATACCAAGTACAAATAAATACGGTATATTATTGAAGAGGGATAATACAAATGTATAAATATTTTGGGGTCATTACATTTTCAGAAAAACCATGAGCGTAATGAACTTGATATCATTTGTAGAATCTAGTGAATTTTGAAATGGAGTGATTTTGAGGCTTTTATTAGTTTTGCTAAAGAGGTCACTCTCGGTGAAGGGATCTCGGCTCTTTCCTCATCGAATAAGGTGCGGGATATATCATATATATCACTGTGCAAATCAAAACTCCAAAAGCAGTCAAAAGTCAAACCGAGTGTTGTAGTATCTGCCAGTTTCGCTAAAGAGGTCACTCCCGATGAAGGGATCTCGGCTCTTTCCTCATCGAATAAGGTGCAGGGTATATCATATATACCGCTATGCAGAGCAAAACTGTAGCTACCCTTTTATTTTAAAATTTGATTCTACAACATCTTTTAGGTTTCTTTTCTTTCATTAATCACATTAATGAAGTCCCATCATTTAAGTCACTTAAATATCACAGATAAATACGACGTACACTTATGCCATCCGCATTCGCCTCGATGTCCCCTCGTGCATCGTCAGGTTAGGTAACTAACGACAGAGCAGGGCAGGGCTAGTGCGGGTGCAAAACATAAGTAACGTCTGTAAGTCCACGTTGCCCACCCCGGTGCTTGCGGGGAGGCGGAAAACGGAATAAAAATCGGATTTTTATCACTTTAGGCAACATGGACTAGACAAAGAAGGATCTTTGCTAAACAAAAACAAGCTAAAGCTAACTAGAAACTAGCTAAGTGCTAGAAAGGTTATACCTTGGGTTTTATGTCCTTCTCTCCTTGCTCCTTGGAGTAGTAGAAAGAGGTCACCTTTGTCGTCTTCTCACGTCAAAGAAAGATCCACCCGAAAGCCTCAACTTTTGGCTTCAACTCCAAGCTAGAAGTAACTAGGGTGCTAGAAGTGCTAATCCTAGAACCCTAGATGAAAGTAAAGATTATCAAGAAGAGGTTTTTCTCAAGCTCAAGTGTTTCTCAACACATGAGAGGGGAGAGCTTGAGGGAGAGGAAGAACAAGAGAGAGAAAGTGAATGATGGAATGAGAATAAAATAAACCATTCTCACATATATGTGTGTATTATTTTAATTAGATAATTAGTAAGATAATTGTCATGGCTTAATCAAGACATGACCATTATCATTTCATTTTAAATGCAAATTGCAAGGATCAAAGAGCATCTTCCAAATGAAATGATGATGGTCAAAGTGTCGACATAGGTCAACAAGTCAAGGAGATCAAATGGTCAACAACCATAACCATGCACAATTATTTAAATTAATATCAATTAACCATAATACACACATAAGCATTAGGGTTAATAAAATGACAATAGTCATTAACCCTAATCAAAGTCCTCTCCCTCTGTCTCAAGCAACTGTGCATACGCACCCGTATTCGTGATCCGAGGAACATGAATACAATGAGATAAAACCAATCCAAAATCTATACTAGGATCTGGCTTAAACCAAAGCCCGCTAGTATAAGCTGTTCGGACAGCAAACGTGCACAAGTGCGCGGATGTGAACGAACCCTGTCGCAAAACCATGCGACCTCTACTCATTTTGCCTAAAGGCGAATAGCTCTCTGTGTGGGACTCTAAAGACTCGACACTACGCTGGCAGTGGGTTTAACCACAGACCGCAAGCGGCACTAGCTGTACGTAACGGTCCCCAGGTAGATGTCGATAAGAAGACTGACGAGGTGAACCCCATCTGAACTCCTACTGAGCCTGTATGTGACAGTCTCCATACAGTCTGGTCTGTTCGTCTGATACATCGCATGGCGGGCCTAGGAGGGCGGTGAACGTCAGTCCCCTAATAGCGGTACAAGTCGTGTCGGAGTGTAGCCCAGAACACCCTGAGATAACACTGGAAACCTACCAGTATATCTCGCTTGCCCTGGCCAGGGACTACTCGTGTAATGGCTCTCCTAGACACAGCGCGATATCAACCCCCAATACCGGGAGAGACGAATCCTGTCTAACCGTCACTGCCTCCAAGTGCTTCGGGACTGCACCCAAAAACTACCTGTTTGCACGACTCCTTTGAGCCGTGGTAGGGTAGTAATCAAAGTGTAGTGGGAACACACTCGAGGCGAAGTGACAGTGTCAAGTCAGCGGACTAAGCTGTACTCATGTCACCTGGGAACTGATAACTAACGATAGGTATAATACCAACCAACAGTCCCCGACGAGTCCTGTCCAGTGTACTCGTAACCTAACGAGCACCCGCATACTATCTCAAGTACGACGTACTGACGGCTGTGGGACAGACCGTCTCCCACGCTGCGATGAGAAGCTCATACGCTAGTCTACTCCGGAGTATCGATGCCCTGTCTCGATAGTCCAACGACTAGGGACCTGTATAAGGATGTGCTTATAGATCACCCAGCTCCCACGAGTGTGAGCGCCATCACCACGCTGGTAATCAAGCAAAGATCCTAAGGGCTCTACTAATATGTATATCAGCAATATGCTAAAAGAAACACATGCACATATTAAAGCAGAGACAAACCAAGTAGCATACTACCATTTCGAGCAAGATTGTATATACAACTGTGAATATCCCAAGCTTCCATCAAGTAATATACAAACTAGTATGATACAGTAATGGCCTCTAGGGCATATACACTAACAATCTCCCACTTGCACTAAGGCCATGTACTGGCGTATTGAAGACCTATCATCTCGATCAGCCGCTCGAACTGAGTCTGGGGCAAGGCCTTGGTGAATGGATCTGCTGTGTTATCTTCTGAAGCAACCCTCCGAACCTCGATCTCCTGGCGATCCACGATCTCCCTGATCAGGTGATACCGCCTTAAGATGTGTCTGGATTTCTGATGGGACCTGGGTTCCTTCGCTAAAGCTATAGCCCCGTTGTTGTCGCAATACAGAGGTATTGGGTCAACAATGGACGGAACCACCTGAAGTTCTTTCAAGAACTTCCTCATCCAGACAGCTTCTTTTGCGGCATCAGATGCAGCGATGTATTCCGCTTCCATAGTCGAGTCAGCAACGGTTTCCTGTTTGGAGCTCTTCCAACACACCGCCCCTCCATTGACGATAAAGACAAAACCCGACATGGACTTGGAATCATCCTTGTCACTCTGGAAGCCGGAGTCAGCAAAGGCCTCAATCTGGAGGTCTTTTCCGCCATACACCAAGAACATCTCCTTAGTCCTTCTCAGGTACTTGAGAATGTTCTTTACTGCTATCCAATGTTTCTCCCCAGGGTTTGACTGATACCTGCTTACCATACTCAGTGCATAAGCCACATCCGGTCTGGTACACAACATCTTATACATTATAGAGCCTACCGCAGAAGCGTAGGGTATAATAGACATGCGATCCCTCTCCAAATCAGTCTTGGGAGACATCTCTTTGGAGAGGGTGATCCCGTGACAAGCCGGTAGATTGCCGCGCTTGGAATCTTCCATACTGAATCTCTTCAGTATGGTGTCGATGTACCTGGACTGTGAAAGTCCTAATATCCTCTTGGATCTGTCACGGTAGATCCGGATACCCAGAATGTATGAGGCATCACCCAGGTCTTTCATGGAGAACCTGTGTGACAAGAACCCCTTGACAGATTGTAGCATAGGAATGTCATTTCCTATTAAGAGAATGTCATCCACGTATAAAACGAGGAATACTGCAGTTCTCGCTACAAATCTACAATAGATGCATGGTTCATCTGGATTTTTGATAAAGCCAAATTCCTTGACCGTCTCGTCAAAACAGATGTTCCAACTCCGCGATGCCTGCTTTAGTCCATAAATGGACTTAAGCAACTTGCACACATTTCCGCTGCTCCCACTCTGAATGAAACCCTCTGGCTGGTCCATATAGACACACTCCTCTAAATGTCCATTTAGAAAAGCTGTCTTTACGTCCATCTGCCAAATCTCATAATCGTGGAAGGCAGCAATGGCAAGAAGGATCCGAATGGATTTCAGCATAGCTACTGGAGAAAAGGTTTCATCATAGTCCAAACTAGGTCGCTGACGAAAACCCTTTGCTACCAGTCTAGCTTTATAGGTCTCAACCTGTCCATCTACACCAATCTTCCTTTTGAAGATCCACTTGCATTCTACGGGTTTTACCCCATCTGGAGAAATGTCCAACGTCCATACTTTGTTGGTGTACATGGACTCCATTTCGGTCCACATTGCATCCAGCCATTTTACCGAGTCGACGCTCTGAATAGCTTGCTGGAAGCTAGTAGGTCATCAAAGTCTATGATGCAATCCTCTCTATCCCCGTCAACGAGAAAACCGTAGTATCTCTCGGGCGGATGAGACTGCCTACTACTCCTGCGGAGTGGCGTGGGAATGTCCTGATCTTTCGAACCCTCTGGTTCTACTAAGCTGTCAGTAATAGCTCGTGGTTCTGGAATTTCTTCCAGTTCTATTGCGCTCCCACTTAATTCTTTTTCTAAGAACTGATGTTCCAGAAAATGGGCATTACGAGAAACAAGGACTTTTTGTTCCTCTGCGTAATAGAAAAGATACCCCTGGAGTTCTTTGGGTATCCCACAAACTTGCACAGTACTGAGCGTGCCTCGAGTTTGTCCGCATGCTGCTTTTTTACAAAATCTGGACATCCCCAAATCTTCAAGTATTGAAGATAGGGTTTCTTCCCACTCCATAACTCATATGGTGTGGTAGGCACAGTCTTAGTGGGAACTCGGTTCAAAAGGTATGTAGCTGATTCTAGCGCATATCCCCAGAACGATCGCGGCAACTCAGCGTTACTCATCATGGACCGTACCATATCCAATAGGGTTCAGTTCCGTCTCTCCGATACACCGTTATGTTGCGGAGTGCATGGAGGAGTAAGCTGAGAGAGAATTCCATTCTCTTTTAAGTAACCCAGGAACTCGGCACTCAAGTATTCACCACCTCGATCAGATCTCAGTGCCTTGATACTTTTGCCTGTTTGTTTTTCTACTTCATTCTTATATTCCTGGAACTTTTCAAAAGCTTCGGATTTATGCTTCATCAAGAAGACATATCCGAACCTTGAGAAATCATCCGTAAAAGTAATGAAGTAAGAATAACCGCTTCGCGCATGTGTAGACATTGGCCCGCACACGTCGCTGTGTACGAGTCCTAAGAGCTCGCTCGCTCTTACTCCGTGTCCAGTGAACGGAGTCTTTGTCATCTTTCCTTTGAGACAGGATTGACAAGTTGCATACGATTGATATTCGAACGGATCCAAATATCCTTCTGTATGTAACTTAGTCAACCTTCTCTCATTGATGTGACCCAGTCTACAATACCATAAGAAAGTTTTATTGATTTCTGGAGACTTTCTTTTGTGTGTATTCTGGACATTGAAAATCTGTGGTTGGTTTAACACGTATATACCGTTGTTCAATGTACCTGACCCAATCAAAACTTGATTAAGGTGAATGTTCACTACATTACTTACAAATGCAAATTCATAACCTTCTTTAGATAATAAAGATACAGAAATGATATTACAGGTTGCATTTGGTACATAATAACAACTACGCAAAACCAAAAAGTGTCCATCCGACAATCCCAGGTGATAGTCCCCCACGGCCTCAGCATCCATGCTAGCACCGTTTGCAACTCTGAGGGTCATGTCACCTGCCTTCAAAACTCTACGCTTTCTCAACGCCTGCAAAGAATTACAGATATGAGATCCTGATCCGGTATCCAATACCCAGGATGTAGAGTTTATTGATAGACAGTTTTCAATAACATACACACCTGAAGCTGAAGCCGCAACTCGCTTCAAATCCTGTGTTCTGGCCTTCCAAGCCTTGCAATCCTATTTCCAGTGACCACTTTTGTGACAGTAGAAGCATTCTTCCTTCCCCACCAGCTTTCCTGCTACCTTTGTTGCTTTTCCTTTTCCCTTCATATCCACTTTACTGACACCGCCTCTTGGTTTGGCGGGGGCTTTCTTCTTCTTTCCCTTGGTTTTCGCCCTGGATCTAGAAGAGGAAGATCCTCCTACAAACAAAGTGGATGTCTCCCAACTTTTCTGTAGGGTGCCCTCTGCACTCCTCAGCATGTTGAGGAGCTCTGAAAGTTCAACTTCTTTTTCCTGTAAGTTGAAGTTCAGGATGAACTGGGCGTAAGTGGAAGGAAGGGACTGGAGAATCAAGTCCGTATAGAGCTTATTCTCCAACGTGGTCCCAATTTCTGCGAGCTCCTCTATGTAGCCAATCATCTTAAGCACGTGTTCCGCTACCGATGATGAAAGGTTCCTAGGCACCCTAGTGGGTTCTCACAAGACATCGAACATGCCAAATTAAAATTTTTGGTGCCGAGAAACCCTAGACTACGGATCTTAACTAGATGTGTAGGCGAAAAAGAAAGCTAGTTAACACTTAACAATAGTTTAAACGGAAATACAACCTTTGTAGATCCGGATGTCCACCTCCACGGCTCCGCAACGATGTCTCCTCGCTGTCCAAGTCGAACTCCGGGCTCAAACGTCGGCTTCTTCGGAGAAACGGGTGAGCTAGGTCGCCGGCTTCGTGTCAAAGACGATCTACGTCGAGGCATCGCAAGTTCGAGCTCCGACTTCACAAAGTGATGAAATTTGTGAAGAAAACACACTCTACAACTTGGCTAGAGGTAGAGGGTGAAGAAATAGGAGATGGGTTCTCTTTAGATTTGGATTTTGCTCACTAGATCATAAGTTGCCATTGATGGCATGAAGGTTTCTCACTTGAAGAAGAAGGAGAAGATGAGCTAGAATAATGATAAGTGTTTTTAAAATAAAAAGAAAATGGAATACTTATCATAATTCTTACTAGGGTTAAGTGTAGAGAATCTACCATGGTTAATGGATGGGTTAGGGTTAAGCATGAGTCAAAGCTTCTTGAAGCTTCAACAAAAGGACAAAGAAAGCCACCATTCCTTTTTAAACTTATCCAAATAAATGAATAAACAAATAAATGAATAAATATGCAAAACCCTAATTATCATAATAACCATGGTTTAATTCTATTCACTTAACCATAAGATCATGTATCATCAAACATGATACAAAAAAGTGCACAAAAGTATATCACATATACAATGTGCATCAAGTGAGAAAAATCCGTTTAAAGTGAACCAATACTAGTTAATGCAATGCAATATATCAAATATATAATTATGCATTAAATCATTAAATCAACATTTGATTCAATGATCCGGTCATGTCGCACATAACCGACTAGAACCCAATGTATCGATTTATCGAATCAATGATTCGATAACTAGGTCATATCGAATATAACCATCCGAAACATATATCGCGAGAATGAAATGCGGTATCACATACACGCATTATCCTCGGTCCTGCACACATCTCATATGCGCTCCTATTTCGTTTCGCTTGAACCAGGAAACCTCTGTGTAGGACTCTAAAGACTCGTCAATACGCCGGTAGCAGATGATGATCATATCAAGCATCCACAAGCCGCAAGCGGTCTGCTAAACGTAACGGCCACCCGGGTATTGAGCGATCAGAAGATCGACGAGCTAGCCCGCTCACACTCCTGCGAATCCGACCAGTAACACTTACCATACAGTCAAGTCTCTTCGTCTGATACGTCGCATATCAAGTCTAGGGGTGGTATACGTCAGACCCCAATAACCCGATAAGTCGTGCTGATGTGAGGCTCGTAACGGGTCGAGAAACTACTGGTAACACTTACCAGCAAATCTCTGATCAGCCCTGGCCAGGGACTTCCCTTTTACGGCCAATCGAGCACAGCGCAACATCAACCCCCAATACCGGGAGAGACGAAACCCCTCCTATCGCTCATTGCCTCCATGTGACTCGGGACTGTACCCAAAGACCACCGTTTTGCACGCCCTCATGGACGTGGTAAGGTGGAGATCAAAGCACAGTGGGAATCACACAAGACTCTATGACGATCTCGGGTCTACAGACTAACCTGTACAAGTGTCACCTGAGAACTGCCATCTGACGTGAGGTATAATACCATCTGGGAGTTCTCGGCGAGTCCGTCCAGTGTACCCAGTCTCCACTGAGCACCCGTATACTATCTCTGATGTCAAACACCAATGGATATGGGATCATCCATCGCCCATCACATGGGTCAAGAAGCGTATACGCTAGTCTACTCTGGTGTATCGATGCCCCGTCTCGATACACCCACGACTAGGGACCTTGAAGGATGTACTTCTGGACTACCAAGTCCCCACTAGTATGATTTGCATCATAGTCCAGGTAGTCAAGTACAAATCCTAAGGGCTTTACCAACATGTAACTATAAGACAGTATAAAGAGACTAGTGTACATGTTAAGATAAATGGCAACCAGATAGCATACTATCATGTCGAGCAAGAAAGTCATCTCTATATATGTCCAAGCATCCAATATAATATACATAATCTGTACAATACTGGCCTCTAGGGCATACATACAACTAACAATCTCCCACTTGCACTAGGGCCAGCTGCTGTAGTATCTCATACCGAGCATCCCGAAGAGTCTCTCAAACTGTATCTGGGGAATGGCCTTCGTGAGTGGATCCGCCGTGTTGTTCTTCGTGTCAACTCTCCTGACCTCGATCTCCCGGCGATCAACTATCTCCCGGATCAGGTGATACCGCCTCAGAATATGCCTGGACCGCTGATGGGACCTGGGTTCCTTGGCCAAAGCCACCGCTCCATTGTTATCACAATACAAAGGTATTGGACGCTCAATGGATGGAACCACACCAAGTTCAGCAATGAACTTCTTGATCCAAACAGCTTCTTTAGCAGCATCGTTGGCAGCGATGTATTCAGCTTCCATCGTCGAGTCTGCCACGGTTTCCTGCTTGGAACTCTTCCAGCTAACCGCCCCTCCGTAAAGGGTAAAGACAAAACCCGACTGCGACTTAGAGTCGTCCTTATCACTCTGGAAGCTGGAATCGGTAAAGGACTCCACTTGGAGTTCTCCGTTACCATACACCAAGAACATATCTCTAGTCCTTCGCAAGTACTTGAGAATGCTCTTCACAGCTGTCCAGTGACTCTCTCCAGGATCAGCTTGATACCTGCTCACTACACTTAGTGAGTATGCTACATCGGGTCTGGTACATAGCATCGCATACATGATAGAGCCTACTGCCGAAGCATAGGGTATCCCTTGCATGCGAGCTCTCTCCAAATCAGTCTTGGGAGACATCTCTTTGGAGAAAGTGACTCCAGAGATCGTGGGCATGTTCCCACACTTGGACTCTTCCATACTAAACCTCTTTAGTATGGTGTCAATGTACCTGGATTGGGACAATCCCAAAATCCGTTTGGATCTATCTCTATAGATCCTGATCCCCAATATGCAGGAGGCATCACCAAGATCTTTCATTGAGAATCTTTGTGATAAGAAGAGCTTGACCGATTGCAGCATAGGAATATCATTTCCTATCAAGAGTATGTCGTCCACGTACAATACGAGGAAGACAACCTTACTCTCTGCCACCTTCTTGTAGATACAAGGTTCATCTGGATTTTTGACGAAATGAAACTCTTTGATAACGACGTCAAAGCAGATGTTCCAACTCCGCGATGCTTGCTTTAATCCATAAATGGATTTAAGCAGCTTGCACACCTTCCCGCTGCTCCCACTGTCTACGAAGCCCTCTGGCTGAGTCATGTACACGCACTCTTCTAAATCACCATTTAGAAAGGCGGTCTTAACATCCATTTGCCAGATTTCGTAGTCATGAAAGGCAGCAATGGCAAGCATGATTCGGATGGATTTAAGCATAGCCACTGGAGAAAAGGTCTCGTCATAGTCCACACCTGGTCTTTGACGAAAACCCTTTGCTACAAGTCTAGCTTTGAAAGTCTCCACTTTCCCATCTACACCAAGTTTCTTCTTAAAGATCCACTTGCTCCCAATGGGTTTTACCCCTTCAGGAGCAACTTCCAAAGTCCATACTTTGTTGGTGTACATGGAATCCATCTCGGACCGCATAGCATCCAGCCATTTCACTGAGTCCCCACTCGTGATGGCCTGCTCGAAGCTAGTTGGGTCATCATCCTCCATGATGCAATCCTCACTGCCACCATCAATGAGAAAACCGTAGTATCTCTCAGGTTGGCGAGGAACCCTACTAGATCGGCGGAGAGGCTGGGGTTCATCGGGAACTACGGAATCCTCTGGTTCAACCAAATCTTCTGTTGTAGTCTGTATTGCTGGAACCTCTTCCAGTTCTACCTCAATGCCACTTATCTGTTTCATAAGAAAACCTTTTTTTAAGAAAGTGGCATGTCGAGAAACAAACACCTTTTGTTCCTCGGGGTGGTAGAAGATATACCCTTGTGAATTTTTGGGATATCCTACAAACTTACATAAGACAGATCTTGCCTCGAGTTTGTCCGGATTTTGTCTTTTGACATAGGCTGGACAACCCCATATCTTAATATAATTAAGATGTGGTCTCTTCCCTTTCCATATCTCATATGGAGTGGTAGGCACTGATTTGGTAGGAACTCTATTCAATAGGTGCATGGCTGTCTCAAGCGCATGTCCCCAGAAGGAAATAGGTAACTCAGCTGTACTCATCATTGAGCGCACCATATCTAATAGGGTGCGGTTTCTCCGTTCAGATACACCGTTGTGCTGTGGTGTATAAGGAGGAGTCAGCTGAGAGAGAATCCCATTCTCTTTTAGGAAGTCCAGGAATTCATTGCTCAAGTATTCACCTCCTCGATCAGATCGAAGGATTTTAATACTTTTTCCGGTTTGGTTCTCAACTTCTTGTTTATATTCTCTAAATTTCTCAAAAGCTTCTGATTTGTGTTTCATCAGGAACACATATCCGAATCTAGAGAGATCGTCAGTGAATGTAATGAAGTACGAAGAACCATCCCTGGCATGTGTAGACATGGGACCGCATACATCACTATGTATCAGTCCTAAGAGTTCGGTAACTCTTTCTCCGTGTCCCGTAAACGGAGTCTTGGTCATCTTGCCTTTGAGACATGACTGGCAAGTGTCATAGGATGAAAATTCAAACGGATTTAAATATCCATCCTTATGCAACTTAGCCAGTCGTGTCGCATTGATGTGACCCAGTCTACAATGCCACAAGAAGGATTCGTTGAGTTCAGAACTCTTCCTCTTGTGTGTGTTTGTTATGCTCAGGACTGTTGATTGGTTTAGAACATAAATGCCATTGCACAACGTGCCTGATCCAACCAACTTTTGGTTATGGAAAATGTTCATAACATTGTCCTGTAATGCAAAATTATATCCCTCTTTACTTAATAAAGAAACCGATATAATGTTGCATATCAGGTTCGGCATGTAATAGCATTCGTTCAGAACCAATGTATTACCAGTTGGTAATACAAGGTGATATTCCCCGACAGTCTTGGCTGCAACAATTGCACCATTTCCAACTCTAATGTCTTTATCACCTTCTCCAAGTTCTCTACCTTTCCTTAGCCCATGTAACTGATTACATATATGGGATCCCAACCCGGTATCCAATACCCAGGACGTAGAGCAAATGGAGAAACAGTTCTCAGTAACGAACACACCCGAAGAAAATGCATCATCATGTACTTTCTTCATTCGGGTGGCATGGGAATCCTGGTATTCCCCTATATCCTGTTCAGTCCTATAACTGTTATAGGAAAGAACGGAACCAACGCTCCCCAGCACAGTATAACATGCGGGTTTGGTCAATACATCCATTTTATTATCTTTATTAAGGCATGAAATGGTCGCTACCTGGAGAGAGAGTGAAGAAAACACTTTAGCGTATGCTCGTGCAAGATCAGATTGGTTATTATCTTATCTAATCAGGATGGCTCCCACTGCTTTTTATCAAATCTTCCTCCAAACCCTAAAAGGAAAGACTAGCCGGGATTAATTACACACTACAAGTTCGCCAATCTTTCAGCCAGGCCAGTGTCGGTACTTTGAGGGAGGTCCCCCGTGCTTTCGCACGAACCTAATTACTGTAAACCTCGTTTTCCCAGAGGCGTAACCTCGTTAACACCTTTCTAGACACCTACTTGATCGGCTAATTGCACTGTGTAAAACTCTCCCAGGAGTAACTCTTACTCGCAGTGGGTATCGGGATCCAACTATCTCATAGAAGGTATGCAATCTCATTGCAAATTTCAACACTTGAAATTCCCGATAATATTTTGCCCCTAGCGTGCTATGACCTTGACGCATGCCAAACAACCCATAGTCCGCTAGTCAAGTTCAACCCGTCATTTCCTGATTGAATTAAACCCACCCGCACGACCCTTGACGCATGCCAAACAACGCCGTACGAATACCCTAATCCAATCGCATCATATGCTGGCAGATAAGCACTAGTTAGCTACCGTACACTACGCCTTGACGCATGCCAAACAACCGCAGCACGAATACTAACAAATACTTATCTGAAATGACGGAGGGCTACGCAGGTTTTCATAAAACCATAAGCGTAATGAACTTGATATCGTTGTAGAATCAAATGAAGTTTTGAAATGGAGTGATTTTGAGGCTTTTCTAGTTTTGCTAAAGGAGTCACTCCCGGTGAAGGGATCTCGGTCCTTTCCTCGTCGAATGAGGTGCGGGATATATCATATATATCGCTGTACAAAGCAAAAATCCAAAAGCAGTCAAAAGCAAACCGAGTGTGTAGCATCTGCCAGTTATTGCTAAAGGAGTCACTCCCGGTGAAGGGATCTCGGTCCTTTCCTCGTCGAATGAGGTGCAGGGCATATCACATATACCGCTATGCAAAGCAAGAACTGTAGCTACCAGTTTTATTTTAAAATTCGATTCTACAACATCTTAGGTTTCTTATCTTTCATTAATCACATTAATGAAGTCCCATCATTTAATACCTAAATATCACAGATAGATATGACGTACACTTATGCCATCCGCATTCGCCTCGATGTCCCCTCGTGCACCGTTAGGTTAGGTAACTAACGACAGAGCAGGGCAGGGCTAGCGCGGGTGTAAAACATAAGTAACGTCTATATAATATATCATATATACTATATACTTTATCCATCACAGAGTCACAACACAGATATCGCAGCAGAATAAACATATGAAATATTGGATATACTAGGACGTCCGTGTTTTCAATACGAGCCAGTATAAAACACGGATTCCACGGTCGTGATGAATAGCCAATCCCACACCCCTAGACCCCTACGAGAGCGGCAAGCAACCCTGCCAATTCTAGGGTTAGGAGACCCGGACTCGACTCCTCGAGTTGGTCTCCCACTGGACCCCAGAACCCGGTTACTTGTGTCCCCTCCTTGGGTCTATCCTAGTGCAGAAAAGTAAATAATATACAAAGGGTGACAACTCCCGCATCCTGGAAGTGCCCCGAATAAAAGAATATTACATACAAGTTTTTACATGAATGAAAATGAAAAACACTCATCTCACATAAAAACCCCCGGCTATTCGAATACGACGATCCAATATAACATATCCAGCAACACATAACATCACATGTCATCAACGTAAGTAAGTATGCATACCCCAATTGTCGTTGACGTATAGCAACGAAACCGGCGATATGAACATACTACACTTACGGTCACAGAAAAGAAAGTGTAAAACTACAACAATTGGAATCCGCAACTACTTTAGACATCACATGCCTAACAGTTACAAACCCCGCATTTTAGTCTCATTATCGAAAACTCTTTTCAATATCATATGGGACTAAATTGCTAGATTTATAACATTCATTTAGTTATCTCATAACTACTTGTGAATTCCAATTATTGTATCCCATTCCGGATAAACAGAAAATGTTAAACTTTTCGATCGAACAATCTAACACCCAAGTTTTCCCGATACAGATCAACACATGAAACTAGTCTAACAACATTCAGTTCGTACCTCAGTACCAACGGTCCAGCCGTAGAAGGGTCAAGCCAACGCCTCACATGTGGCACGCCGTACTGCCCCAAACCCGAAGGTTCAAAGGGCAGTTCAAGACGGTCACATAATCGAGTTAAGGTTTGTGTCTTCTAGAGGGACCATCGCATTACTTGCACGACTTAGAACGTCGTTAAACTACGGAAAGATCCAACACTTGGAAATTTCCCGACAGGGGAAAAGTTGGGTATTTATATCCGGTCGAACTTTTTAACATATTCTAAAATTTATCCGGAAAGCCACACAGACAAAATTTGATATCCCGATCGAAACACCGAATTCCCAAATCAACTCAGAAAAATTCAACTCTGGAAAAATATTAAAAATACCCAGAAAATCCAGCATTAATAATTTTGAGATACTGTGTAAAAAGCACTGAACAAACAGGCCGTACCGCCGCGCAACCGCCGCACGAGGCTAGCTCGTGCCGCGGAAGCGCGGCAATATAAAGGAATTATGGGCACGAATTTCACAGTATTTCATATATTCACCTGTTGATTTTTCTGAACATTTTTAATGTGGAAAAATACTAGATTTTAAAAATTGGACAGAGAGCAAATTTCCGGGTATGGTTTCGGTTCGATCGGACTTCAAATCGCGTCTGGACTTCGCCTAAGGCTCTAGCTAGGCTCTGATACCAATGAAAGGTTCCTAGGCACCCTAGTGGGTTCTCACAAGGCATCGAACATGCCAAATTAAAATTTTTGGTGCCGAGAAACCCTAGACTACGGATCTTAACTAGATGTGTAGGCGAAAAAGAAAGCTAGTTAACACTTAACAATAGTTTAAACGGAAATACAACCTTTGTAGATCCGGATGTCCACCTCCACGGCTCCGCAACGATGTCTCCTCGCTGTCCAAGTCGAACTCCGGGCTCAAACGTCGGCTTCGTCGGAGAAACGGGTGAGCTAGGTCGCCGGCTTCGTGTCAAAGACGATCTACGTTGAGGCATCGCAAGTTCGAGCTCCGACTTCACAAAGTGATGAAATTTGTGAAGAAAACACACTCTACAACTTGGCTAGAGGTAGAGGGTGAAGAAATAGGAGATGGGTTCTCTTTAGATTTGGATTTTGCTCACTAGATCATAAGTTGCCATTGATGGCATGAAGGTTTCTCACTTGAAGAAGAAGGAGAAGATGAGCTAGAATAATGATAAGTGTTTTTAAAATAAAAAGAAAATGGAATACTTATCATAATTCTTACTAGGGTTAAGTGTAGAGAATCTACCATGGTTAATGGATGGGTTAGGGTTAAGCATGAGTCAAAGCTTCTTGAAGCTTCAACAAAAGGACAAAGAAAGCCACCATTCCTTTTTAAACTTATCCAAATAAATGAATAAACAAATAAATGAATAAATATGCAAAACCCTAATTATCATAATAACCATGGTTTAATTCTATTCACTTAACCATAAGATCATGTATCATCAAACATGATACAAAAAAGTGCACAAAAGTATATCACATATACAATGTGCATCAAGTGAGAAAAATCCGTTTAAAGTGAACCAATACTAGTTAATGCAATGCAATATATCAAATATATAATTATGCATTAAATCATTAAATCAACATTTGATTCAATGATCCGGTCATGTCGCACATAACCGACTAGAACCCAATGTATCGATTTATCGAATCAATGATTCGATAACTAGGTCATATCGAATATAACCATCCGAAACATATATCGTGAGAATGAAATGCGGTATCACATACACGCATTATCCTCGGTCCTGCACACATCTCATATGCGCTCCTATTTCGTTTCGCTTGAACCAGGAAACCTCTGTGTAGGACTCTAAAGACTCGTCAATACGCCGGTAGCAGATGATGATCATATCAAGCATCCACAAGCCGCAAGCGGTCTGCTAAACGTAACGGCCACCCGGGTATTGAGCGATCAGAAGATCGACGAGCTAGCCCGCTCACACTCCTGCGAATCCGACCAGTAACACTTACCATACAGTCAAGTCTCTTCGTCTGATACGTCGCATATCAAGTCTAGGGGTGGTATACGTCAGACCCCAATAACCCGATAAGTCGTGCTGATGTGAGGCTCGTAACGGGTCGAGAAACTACTGGTAACACTTACCAGCAAATCTCTGATCAGCCCTGGCCAGGGACTTCCCTTTTACGGCCAATCGAGCACAGCGCAACATCAACCCCCAATACCGGGAGAGACGAAACCCCTCCTATCGCTCATTGCCTCCATGTGACTCGGGACTGTACCCAAAGACCACCGTTTTGCACGCCCTCATGGACGTGGTAAGGTGGAGATCAAAGCACAGTGGGAATCACACAAGACTCTATGACGATCTCGGGTCTATAGACTAACCTGTACAAGTGTCACCTGAGAACTGCCATCTGACGTGAGGTATAATACCATCTGGGAGTTCTCGGCGAGTCCGTCCAGTGTACCCAGTCTCCACTGAGCACCCGTATACTATCTCTGATGTCAAACACCAATGGATATGGGATCATCCATCGCCCATCACATGGGTCAAGAAGCGTATACGCTAGTCTACTCTGGTATATCGATGCCCCGTCTCGATACACCCACGACTAGGGACCTTGAAGGATGTACTTATGGACTACCAAGTCCCCACTAGTATGATTTGCATCATAGTCCAGGTAGTCAAGTACAAATCCTAAGGGCTTTACCAACATGTAACTATAAGACAGTATAAAGAGACTAGTGTACATGTTAAGATAAATGGCAACCAGATAGCATACTATCATGTCGAGCAAGAAAGTCATCTCTATATATGTCCAAGCATCCAATATAATATACATAATCTGTACAATACTGGCCTCTAGGGCATACATACAACTAACAGATGATCCGACGGCCAACCTTGCCGAAAACAACTTCTTCGACACTTCGTATCTGGCGATACGAGACTGCTCTCCATACAGTTCTTTTGTATAAAGAAATATGGACTCTAGGTTCATATTCTCGTGCCTCCTCTGATGTTCATTGTCCATCGAGGCAAGTACGAGGCATTTGGCCTTCGCGCAATCTATTTCCCATGTCTTACGGATTTCCCTATCCGCGACACTGGTTTTGGGACCTGGGACAGGAGGAGCTTTGGTGGTAAGGAGATACCCCAGCTTGTCCTAAGTGATTGCCATCTTGACATTCCTGAGCCAATCTTTGTAGTTTGGCCCTGTCAATATGTTTTTATCTAGTAATAACTTAAGTCCGGTCATGTTGAATGGTCGCTACAATTAGGAGAGAGAAAAGAAACACTTTAGCATGATGCTCTTGCAAGTTTAGAGTGGTTTTTAGTTTGTCTAAACTGGATGGCTCCCACTGTCTCTCGAATCCCTTCTCAAACCGTAAAGAAAGGATTAGTCAGGATCAATCTCACCGTACAATACTTGCTTAACCGTTCAGCCAGGCCAGTGTCGGTACTTCGAGGGAGGTTTTCCAACGCTTTCGCGAAGTTCCTTAATTAAGTAACCTCTTTTCCTTGTGGGCGTAGCCCCGCTAACACCTTTCTAGACACCTACTAAGTTTATAGCATTGATCGTTAAGTGAGAGTTTTCCCGAGGAGTAGCATATACTCACAGTAGGATCGGGATCCAAATATCATTGCGTGATAAAACCGAAGGAATCCTACTAGAATCATCACACTCCAAATGGTATGCAGCGCTAGCAAGTTTCAGTACTTATGAAACTCCCGATGTGGATTTTTGCCCCATGCTCTTATGACCTTGGCGTGAGGTCAAAATGTCATAAGTCACATGTCAAGTTCTTCCCATCATTATCCCGGTTAATTTGAACCCACCCGTACCTACCCTTGACGTAGGCCAAAATGGCAGTACGACTGTCTCAAACCAACTGTAACACCCGAGCCCAATAATACTATGTATATTACTAGTTGAGGGTTGTGGTTGCTCATTTCCAATTTTCTTGATTTTCTGGTGTTTATTGCTAAATTTTACCCGGTTAAGTCATTTTGGCACATAACAAATTTTAACTCCGAAAATGAAATTTAAGATGTCCATGTTGGCCTACTCGTCGCCACTAGTCGCGTGGTAGCGTCCGCGTGTCGAGATTCCGTTCCGTTTGGCTAAACGGGCAAGTTTGGGCGACTACGCGCGCGTGCAAGTGTCCGACTTGGGGGCATGCATTTTAATCACTAAACACCTCTTTTCAAAATTTGGAACCCGCTTAAAATCATATAATTTGAATTTGGAACATTTGGGCGCAACCCGGGCGCGATTTGGAAATGTTTCATTTCGCGCCAAAAAGGGCCCGTTTCAATTTAATATAAAACTAAAATATTTATACGAATATATATTCGTTATCAGTTAATCCTTTAAAATCTCTACTCAAACAATTTCCTCACCTCCCTCAGCCAATCGCAGGCCACGAATCCCCGCGTGGGCCCCCTCTTTTCAATCCCTCTCTCTGCCTCTCTCCTCTTCTCTCAATCTCTCTCAAATCTCTCTCTCTCTCTCTCTAATCTTTCTCTCTCTCCTCCTGTATATATTCCCACGCAGCCGCCTCTCTCTCTCCCCATCGCGAGAAACCCACGAGGAACATCCCACGAACCCTAACCCTAGCCACCTCCGGTCTTCGCCGCCGACCTCCCCGCGATCTCACCGTCGCCGTCGTCGCCTCTACAACCTAGCCGCACCCATTCCTCCTTCCTCCGTTCAACTTCCGCGCCTGCACCCAACCCCGACCTCGCCTCCACCCTCGCAGACGTCGCCGTCGACGTCGCCTCCGACCGTCGACGCCTCCCACGACTCCCTCTCACACCCCTCGTCGATACCTCGTCGTCGTTCCCTCCTCCCCTCGCCGGAACAGTGAACCCTAGCCTTCATCCTTCGTCTACCCCCACTGTTCGCCGGAGAAACGTGCCGGCGACCCCGTCGACACCACCTCCGACCACCTCCCTTCCCTCTCGACCACCAGAGGCGACTACCACCCTCGCACTCGCTGCAGCACCCCATTCCAGCGAACTCAAGATTGTTCCAGCCACCGTTCTTCGCCGTCGCTGCTTCGCCGGCGATCCGTGCCGTCGAGCCATCGTGTTTGCACCTTGTTTCTTCCCTGTAAGTTTCCTTCTCCTTCATTTTTGGTGCAACACCCCCGCTGGTCCGTATCGTGAATGTGTAGTTTGTGTTTACTAACTTTGTTGTTTCTGTTTACTGCCGGATCCGACCGTGCTGTCTTGGCGAACCCGACGCTCCAGCGAAGTCCCCTGGTCCGTGTGATCCCGCTGTTCGTGTTTGGACTCGGCCCGTACCGTGCACCAGATCGCGCTGCAGACCGTGACCGTATCACGCCCGTACCGTGCACCAGATCGCGCTGCAGACCGTGACCGTATCGCGCCCGTACCGTGCACCAGACCGCGCCGCAGATCGCGTCCGTATCGCGCACCAGACCGTGCCGCAGATCGCGTCCGTATCGCGCACCAGACCGCGCCGCAGATCGCGTCCGTACCGCGCAGCAGATCGCACCCGGACACAGTACCGTGTCGCGCCGTTTCACACACCGTATCGTGACTTGTGCATCAGGCCGCCTGCATCTCGACCCTTGTTCCGAGGCAAGTATTTGAATACTTGCTTAACATGCTACAACTTAATCATCATATTATAACCACACAACTAATATAACATCGATACCTGTTATAACTTAGAATTGCTAGCCACGATTATCCGTAGCTTTAAATCAATGAAATCATTGCTCGCTTTAACCGGTCTGCTATTAAGTTATACTTGCTAATCAAACCAAGTAGATCACCCCCAATTCATTTGTTAAAATCACTCGTGAGACAATTATTGTGCTTAGTTCAGATTCATGTAACTCCATTACGTATATTATCGATATTGTTCGTCTGGTGGCTTTTGCACCTCAAAGGTGCGTGAACCGGATTAATAAGAGAGTACGAAACATCACTGTGTTTACCTAGATTTATATTGTTATTTACTGTTTCCTGCTACTGTTCATTATTGATTGTGTACCTGTTGTGAGCACTTACCCGATTGCACGACATATTGACCTGACCCTGCTATACCTGACACATACATGTATACCGACTCATCCTGTTGTACCATGACATTGCTTGTTCCTGATCTCGTGCCTAATGCCGACAGACCTAACCATTCCTGCTGTCGATCCAGACAGACCTACCTTTACTTGACTTGTGTTGGCATTAGTCCTTGACTACTGAATACCTGACTGACATACATAGTTTGGGGGTATGGGGAAATCAAAGGTGAAACCGACTTGTAACTCAACAGTTCGATACATTGTTCTGATCAGTCTTACGGGCTTGGCCAGCTCCGGAGTGTTGATGCTGACATCACTCATCTATCCTACTACCTTTTACTGCTTAGCGGCACGTCTCGGATTCAGCCCCGAGAATCATGACCGTGGTCCCGGGCACGCACGGGATACTATTGAGTTACATCGACGATTCATCAATTGGTTTCAAAGACTATAGAGTAGAAAACCTGATAGGACAGTTTAGTCACTACTGCACGTTACCCTGTTATTTCTTCTTATTACTGCTTATTCATGTTCTTGCTTGCACTGTTTATTACCATGTTTATGCTACATACTTGATATCATGACGCGCTGACGTCTGGGTTTTGCATGGCCCAGATTCCGTACCTTTGTCGTCGACCGAGCAGGAGTACTTCAGCCAGCAGGCTGAACTGTGAGTTCTTTAGAGTTTAGTTCATTTATGTCATTTCATTTCCAGATGTGAGCCCGCATTATGGGACATACTGTTTATTCATTGTATTGGATCATTAGCTTCCGCACTTATTGTTTATTGATTCTTGTTATTATGGACTTGGACATGTATTAGTTTAGTTTATTTTACTGTTCTGGATATCTTTACAACCGTAATGTGACTGTGGATGGATACTTCCTATCCACAGGTAGCATGGTTGGCTATGTCACGTGCCCAAATCTTGCGTACTCTGGGAAGCGAGGCGTGACATGGTTTTATGGTATCAGAGCCAGGTTAATTGGGTTGATTCTTGTAGTTGGGTATTGCACCCGATACACGAATTATAATACCCGTAATTAGGAAACATGTCCTGCCACTTGACCGTTTTACCGTTCTTGAATCCTTCTTCCGGATCATGTCGACATGCAAACTTACTTTGCATTGTCAACTCAAAAACCTAATTTCTTGTTATCTCTAGGACTTAGGCGACTTGGGTGGAGTTAAGTAATTGCGGCTATGATACCGCGGCATAGCTACAATGCGGTACTCTATTTAAGTATCTTGGAGTTCTAGCCTTGATCCATATTCAGAATCCATCATCATGCTAATATTGGGTGTTTTGAGTTCAGGATTATGACAGGTAAGAAGTTGAAGACGTACCAGAGGCGTATGAACGGAGCCGCCATGCTTGGAGTGATAAGAGGAATGCTGGAAATCAAAGAAAACAGCCCGAGCTGATCCAGCAGCAAGCGGACTCGTTTCAGGAAGGTTTGCAGATCGTTCAGCAGTCTGTGAACAAGATTGGAACTAGACCAGTTGACCGAGTAGGGACCGTGGCAGAGTTCAGACGTGTGGGTCCTACTATTTTCACTGGTTTGGAGGAGCCATGCCAGCCGAGCAGTGGCTAGTCAGCACGGAGAATTCGCTGATTGCGGCACAGATTCCAGAGGACAAACGAGTTGATGTGGTGCGCATTCAACTAGTGGATTACGCCGAGAGTAGTGGCTTGTGGAGGAGAACCGTTTGCCCAAGCCAAGCAGCTAGGCGGATTTCTCTAAGAGTTTCCTGGAGAAGTTCTTTCTGCGGACTGCACGGGAGGAAATGGAAGAGAAATTTATTGGGCTGAGGCAGAATGGAGCACCCGTGGACGTGCATGCAGCAGAGTGGACGAGACTCAGCAGTTTCGCTGGACCTTTAGTCGCCAACGATGCAGACAGGGCACGAAGGTCCATGCGCAGCTTGGATGTGGACATCCAAAGGCAAACCGTCTCCCTGGGTTTGACCACTTTCTCACAGGTTCTTACGGCAGCTCGAGAACAGTAGAGCATATCAGGAAAATTGGGAGTTCACAGCAGACAGCAGTTGCGGTAAGGAAGCAGTTCTGTCGGGCCGGTCGAGTTTAGGGCTAGGCCGACAAACAATGTTCTTGCATCAATGGAAGTGATGAAAGTAAAGAGCCGGCTGTTGTTCGTAATTCTATGGACGTGTTTGAAGATATATCGGGCTTACCGCCGAAGCGAGACGTGAAGTTCACGATTGACCTTAGTCCTGGTGCAGCGCCAGTGTCTAAATCTTATTATCCGATGGCACCGGTGGAATTGGAAGAAGTTAAGAAACAAGTGGGTGAATTACTCGAGAAAGGATGGATTCGAAGCAGCAACTCACCTTGGGGAGCTCCAGTTCTTTTAGTAAAGAAGAAAGATGGCACTAGAAGAATGTGCATCGATTATCGAGAATTAAACCGGGTGACTATTAAGAACAAGTACCCGATCCCTCGCATTGGAAAACTTTTTGAGCAGCTTAGTGGCGCGAGGGTATTCTCGAAACTGGACTTGCGATCAGGATATCATCAGGTCCGAGTGAAGGCAGAAGACATTTGCAAGACAGCGTTTCGGACTCGGTATGGGCATTTCGAGTATTTAGTGATGCCCTTCGGAGTGACTAATGCGCCGGCAATATTTATGGACTTGATGAACAGGATCTTTTCACCGTTCTTGGACCAGTTTATTGTGGTATTCATTGACGACATTCTGGTGTACTCGAAGAGTCCGGAGGAGCATGCTGAACACTTAAGGATCGCACTGCAAACGCTGAGACAGGAGAAATTATTTGCGAAGATGAGTAAGTGCGAATTCTGGTTGGAAGAAGTGAAGTTTCTGGGGCATGTCGTGTCGGGCGATGGAATCGCCGTTGATCCAGAGAAGATTGCAGCAGTTCGAGATTGGCCTGTTCCAAAGAATGTTGCAGAGATAAGAAGTTTCCTTGGACTCGCCGGTTACTACAGAAGATTTGTGGAGAACTTCGCTCGTCTAGCTGAGCCGTTAACCAAGCTTACGCGTAAGGAGGTACCGTTTGTTTGGACAGATGGATGTGCATTGGCCTTCGAGACGTTGAAGCAAAAGTTGATAACCGCCCCGATACTGACCGTACCGGATAATTCAGGAGGACTGGTGATTCACAGCGACGCATCTGGAAAGGGATTGGGATGTGTTTTGATGCAGAACGGGAAAGTCGTCGCTTACGCATCGAGACAGCTGAAGACTCATGAGAAGAACTATCCGACTCACGACTTGGAGCTTGCAGCCGTGATCTTCGCCCTGAAAATTTGGAGACACTACCTTCTGGGCGAGAGAGTTGAAGTCTTTACGGATCACAAGAGTTTGAAATATGTGTTCACTCAAAAGGAGTTGAACATGAGGCAACGCAGATGGTTGGAGCTGATGGCCGACTACGACCTTGATCTTAAGTATCATCCGGGAAAAGTTAATGTCGTGCCGGATGCACTGAGTCGGTTGCCAGCAATTCAGTTATTGACGGCACAGAGAAAGATCGTTGAGGAGTTTCGGAGATTTGACTTGGAGGTTGTGCTACCGCGTACTACAGGACAGTTGATGCAGTTACAAGTACAATCGTCCTTAGTTGAGAAGATTAAAGCGGCGAAATCACAGGATCCTAGACTGCAAAAGTGTCGAGAGCAGGTTGGAGCCGGACTACGAACCGATCTACTGATCCATGAGGATGGTTCGTTGAGATATGGTAGCCGTGTATTTGTGCCAAAAGGAGATGTGCGTGAAGAGTTTATGAAGGAGGCACACAGTTCAGCTTACTCTGTACATCCAGGAGGGACGAAGATGTACCGAGATATTCGACAGCATTTCTGGTGGGAAGGTATGAAGCGGGAAATCGCTCGCTTTGTGGCTAAGTGCTTAGTGTGTCAGCAAGTCAAGGCTGAACATCAAAGGGTTGCTGGTTTGTTGCAACCACTTCCGATTCCTCAATGGAAGTGGGAACATATAACCATGGATTTCGTGACAGCCTTACCGCGGAGTCCAAAGGGCAACAATGTTGTATGGGTGATTATCGATCGTTTGACCAAGGCAGCTCACTTTATTCCTTTTTGGGTTGGTCAATCGACGGAGACTTTGGCAGAGCGGTACATGCAGGAGATTGTCAGATTGCATGGAGTACCGGTAAGCATCGTGTCCGACCGGGACACTCGGTTCTTGTCACACTTTTGGAGGAGTTTACAAGAAAGTTTGGGGACTCGATTGAAATTTAGCCCAGCTTATCATCCTCAAACCGATGGACAAATCAGAGAGAACGATCCAGACCCTTGAAGATATGTTGAGGGCTTGCATGTTAGACTTCAAAGGTTCTTGGGAAGATCATCTACACCTGGTGGAGTTTTCGTACAACAACAGCTTCCAAGCAACAATTCAGATGGCCCCGTTCGAAGCATTGTATGGTCGTAAGTGCCGTTCACCTGTATGTTGGGATGATGTGGGTGAACGAAGGTTGCTAGGGCCAGAATTAGTGGTACAGACAGTTGAGAAGGTGAATACAATCAGAAAGCATATGAAGGCAGCTCAAGACAGACAGAAGAGTTGGGCCGACACGTCAAGAAGACCTCTAGAGTTCGCCGTGGGCGATTTGGGATTCCTGAAGATATCACCGACTAGAGGGGTGATTCGCTTTGGAAGTCGGGGAAAGCTTTAGTCCCCGATTCGTTGGACCCTTCGAGATATTGGAGCGTGTTGGAGAGGTATCGTACCGGTTGGCGTTACCATCGTCATTAGCAGGAGTTCATGATGTATTTCATGTGTCTCAACTACGGAGGTATGTTCGTGATGAGACCCATGTTTTGGATCATTCGGAGTTGACCGTCGGGAGGACCTGACTTTTGAGGAGCGACCAGTCGAGATCAAGGATCGAAGAGAAAAGGTTCTTAAGAACAAGGTTATCTCTCTTGTGCTAGTTTCTTGGGGGAACCGATCGCATGGAGAATCTACTTGGGAGCGAGAAGACGAGATCCGGCAGAAATTCCCTCATCCTTTCCAGTAGTTAGTTATCTTGTATTCTTGGAATTTCGAGGACGAAATTCTTTTGTAGTTGGGTATGATGTAACACCCGAGCCCAATAATACTATGTATATTACTAGTTGAGGGTTGTGGTTGCTCATTTCCAATTTTCTTGATTTTCTGGTGTTTATTGCTAAATTTTACCCGGTTAAGTCATTTTGGCACATAACAAATTTTAACTCCGAAAATGAAATTTAAGATGTCCATGTTGGCCTACTCGTCGCCACTAGTCGCGTGGTAGCGTCCGCGTGTCGAGATTCCGTTCCGTTTGGCTAAACGGGCAAGTTTGGGCGACTACGCGCGCGTGCAAGTGTCCGACTTGGGGGCATGCATTTTAATCACTAAACACCTCTTTTCAAAATTTGGAACCCGCTTAAAATCATATAATTTGAATTTGGAACATTTGGGCGCAACCCGGGCGCGATTTGGAAATGTTTCATTTCGCGCCAAAAAGGGCCCGTTTCAATTTAATATAAAACTAAAATATTTATACGAATATATATTCGTTATCAGTTAATCCTTTAAAATCTCTACTCAAACAATTTCCTCACCTCCCTCAGCCAATCGCAGGCCACGAATCCCCGCGTGGGCCCCCTCCTTTCAATCCCTCTCTCTGCCTCTCTCCTCTTCTCTCAATCTCTCTCAAATCTCTCTCTCTCTCTCTCTAATCTTTCTCTCTCTCCTCCTGTATATATTCCCACGCAGCCGCCTCTCTCTCTCCCCATCGCGAGAAACCCACGAGGAACATCCCACGAACCCTAACCCTAGCCACCTCCGGTCTTCGCCGCCGACCTCCCCGCGATCTCACCGTCGCCGTCGTCGCCTCTACAACCTAGCCGCACCCATTCCTCCTTCCTCCGTTCAACTTCCGCGCCTGCACCCAACCCCGACCTCGCCTCCACCCTCGCAGACGTCGCCGTCGACGTCGCCTCCGACCGTCGACGCCTCCCACGACTCCCTCTCACACCCCTCGTCGATACCTCGTCGTCGTTCCCTCCTCCCCTCGCCGGAACAGTGAACCCTAGCCTTCATCCTTCGTCTACCCCCACTGTTCGCCGGAGAAACGTGCCGGCGACCCCATCGACACCACCTCCGACCACCTCCCTTCCCTCTCGACCACCAGAGGCGACTACCACCCTCGCACTCGCTGCAGCACCCCATTCCAGCGAACTCAAGATTGTTCCAGCCACCGTTCTTCGCCGTCGCTGCTTCGCCGGCGATCCGTGCCGTCGAGCCATCGTGTTTGCACCTTGTTTCTTCCCTGTAAGTTTCCTTCTCCTTCATTTTTGGTGCAACACCCCCGCTGGTCCGTATCGTGAATGTGTAGTTTGTGTTTACTAACTTTGTTGTTTCTGTTTACTGCCGGATCCGACCGTGCTGTCTTGGCGAACCCGACGCTCCAGCGAAGTCCCCTGGTCCGTGTGATCCCGCTGTTCGTGTTTGGACTCGGCCCGTACCGTGCACCAGATCGCGCTGCAGACCGTGACCGTATCGCGCCCGTACCGTGCACCAGATCGCGCTGCAGACCGTGACCGTATCGCGCCCGTACCGTGCACCAGATCGCGCTGCAGACCGTGACCGTATCGCGCCCGTACCGTGCACCAGACCGCGCCGCAGATCGCGTCCGTATCGCGCACCAGACCGTGCCGCAGATCGCGTCCGTATCGCGCACCAGACCGCGCCGCAGATCGCGTCCGTACCGCGCAGCAGATCGCACCCGGACACAGTACCGTGTCGCGCCGTTTCACACACCGTATCGTGACTTGTGCATCAGGCCGCCTGCATCTCGACCCTTGTTCTGAGGCAAGTATTTGAATACTTGCTTAACATGCTACAACTTAATCATCATATTATAACCACACAACTAATATAACATCGATACCTGTTATAACTTAGAATTGCTAGCCACGATTATCCGTAGCTTTAAATCAATGAAATCATTGCTCGCTTTAACCGGTCTGCTATTAAGTTATACTTGCTAATCAAACCAAGTAGATCACCCCCAATTCATTTGTTAAAATCACTCGTGAGACAATTATTGTGCTTAGTTCAGATTCATGTAACTCCATTACGTATATTATCGATATTGTTCGTCTGGTGGCTTTTGCACCTCAAAGGTGCGTGAACCGGATTAATAAGAGAGTACGAAACATCACTGTGTTTACCTAGATTTATATTGTTATTTACTGTTTCCTGCTACTGTTCATTATTGATTGTGTACCTGTTGTGAGCACTTACCCGATTGCACGACATATTGACCTGACCCTGCTATACCTGACACATATATGTATACCGACTCATCCTGTTGTACCATGACATTGCTTGTTCCTGATCTCGTGCCTAATGCCGACAGACCTAACCATTCCTGCTGTCGATCCAGACAGACCTACCTTTACTTGACTTGTGTTGGCATTAGTCCTTGACTACTGAATACCTGACTGACATACATAGTTTGGGGGTATGGGGAAATCAAAGGTGAAACCGACTTGTAACTCAACAGTTCGATACATTGTTCTGATCAGTCTTACGGGCTTGGCCAGCTCCGGAGTGTTGATGCTGACATCACTCATCTATCCTACTACCTTTTACTGCTTAGCGGCACGTCTCGGATTCAGCCCCGAGAATCATGACCGTGGTCCCGGGCACGCACGGGATACTATTGAGTTACATCGACGATTCATCAATTGGTTTCAAAGACTATATAGTAGAAAACCTGATAGGACAGTTTAGTCACTACTGCATGTTACCCTGTTATTTCTTCTTATTACTGCTTATTCATGTTCTTGCTTGCACTGTTTATTACCATGTTTATGCTACATACTTGATATCATGACGCGCTGACGTCTGGGTTTTGCATGGCCCAGATTCCGTACCTTTGTCGTCGACCGAGCAGGAGTACTTCAGCCAGCAGGCTGAACTGTGAGTTCTTTAGAGTTTAGTTCATTTATGTCATTTCATTTCCAGATGTGAGCCCGCATTATGGGACATACTGTTTATTCATTGTATTGGATCATTAGCTTCCGCACTTATTGTTTATTGATTCTTGTTATTATGGACTTGGACATGTATTAGTTTAGTTTATTTTACTGTTCTGGATATCTTTACAACCGTAATGTGACTGTGGATGGATACTTCCTACCCACAGGTAGCATGGTTGGCTATGTCACGTGCCCAAATCTTGCGTACTCTGGGAAGCGGGGCGTGACACCAACGCATTCTATCTATGCAACAGATAAATATCCGGCAGCTACCAATCACTATGCCTTGGTGTGAGGTCAAAATACATAGCTTGAATACTACCGAATATTTAACTGAAATGATGGAGGGCTACGGATGGTTTTGGCGAAACCGTGAACGTAGTGAACTTGATATAATCGATGGAACGAGATAGCTTTTAAAAGGAGTGGTTCAAGCTCCGCGTTTAAAAGTTTAGTTTTGAAAAGAACCGAGTGGTTTTCAAAGTGTTCCAATCGACTTTTACTTAGTTTATTTTCTTGCATTAGTTCTTTTAATGCGTCCCATCATTTAATCCTACCATTGCAGAAAACAACCAAAATATGACGTACGCTTATGCCATTCGCATTCGCCACGGGGCCCCGTCATCACCCGTTAGGTTACTTAACTAACGACAGAGCGGGGGCTGGGCTAGCGCGGCTGTAAAACATAAGCAACGCCTAAATAGTTATCATATATAAATATATAGCAATGATAGACATTACAGATCACAGATGAATACATTGGATATACTAGGAATCCGCAATCCGTTCGAGCCTGCAACGAAAAGCGGATTACACGGTCGCGGTGAATAGCCGATACCCCACCCAAGACCCCTACGGATGCGGCAAACTACCCGCCAAGTACCCGAAGCGAAGCAACCTCCCTCACCACCGTGAGTAGGCCACTCGGCACTTCGAGATACCCGGTAGTTTGTGCACCCCTCCATGGGTCTATCCTAGGAGCAAAAACAGTAAAAAGAATTATACAATGACGGCTACAACCCTGACCCGGTTGTGCGGCCAAACAAATAATAATATTACATCAATTTACATATTACAATGAATGAAAGAAAAAGAAATACTCATCTCACATCCACCCCGGCTATTCACCCGCGACAATCCAACACATTCATATACACATACCATCATCAAACACAGATCACAGATATGTATAACCCCGACTAATCGACATATAGCGATTAGCCGACGTTCAATACATATAAACATCACAGATATAACCTTTTAGTCAAAGTGTATTGAAGTTCGATAAAAAATACGGATTTATAGGCCCCCAAAAACAAATTTCTATTCTGGAAAATCTAGGCACATATAAACCATCTTAAAAATCCCAAAACCATGCCAGAAGAACACTGCACCAAACTCGACCCAGTGAAGAGCCAAGACGGCCGCGGTTGCGCGGCAATAGCTTGCTATTGCCGCGGAACCGCGGCACTTTGGTCGAATCACTGGATCGTTTTTGGTGGCTTTCTTCACAAAACCCTGAGATGATTTTTGGAGTATGATTTATTTTGTTTTGAACAGAAAAAATTTTAACAGAAACTTAGGGTTTTGAAAACACGGTTTTTCGATTTTTCCGATTCGAACTTCGATACACTCTACTACCTAGCTAGTTTATGTTTAGTTAGGCTCTGATACCACTGTAAGTCCACGTTGCCCACCTCGGTGCTTGCGGGGAGGCGGAAAACAGAATAAAAATCGGATTTTTATCACTTTAGGCAACATGGACTAGACAAAGAAGGATCTTTGCTAAACAAAAACAAGCTAAAGCTAACTAGAAACTAGCTAAGTGCTAGAAAGGTTATACCCTGGGCTTTATGTCCTTCTCTCCTTGCTCCTTGGAGTAGTAGAAAGAGGTCACCTTTGTCGTCTTCTCACGTCAAAGAAAGATCCACCCGAAAGCCTCAACCTTTGGCTTCAACTCCAAGCTAGAAGTAATTAGGGTGCTAGAAGTGCTAATCCTAGAACCCTAGATGAAAGTAAAGATTATCAAGAAGAGGTTTTTATCAAGCTCAAGTATTTCTCAACACATGAGAGGGGAGAGCTTGAGGGAGAGGAAGAACAAGAGAGAGAAAGTGAATGATAGAATGAGAATAAAATAAACCATTCTCACATATATGTGTGTATTATTTTAATTAGATAATTAGTAAGATAATTGTCATGGCTTAATCAAGACATGACCATTATCATTTCATTTTAAATGCAAATTGCAAGGATCAAAGAGCATCTTCCAAATGAAATGATGATGGTCAAAGTGTCAACCTAGGTCAACAAGTCAAGGAAGTCAAATGGTCAACAACCATAACCATGCACAATTATTTAAACTAATATCAATTAACCATAATACACACATAAGCATTAGGGTTAATAAAATGACAATAGTCATTAACCCTAATCAAAGTCCTCTCCCTCTGTCTCAAGCAACTGTGCATACGCACCCGTATTCGTGATCCGAGGAACATGAATACAATGAGATAAAACCATCCCAAATCTATACTAGGATCTGGCTTAAACCAAAGCCCGCTAGTATAAGCTGTTCGGACAGCAAACGTGCACAAGTGCGCGGATGTGAACGAACCCTGTCGCAAAACCATGCGACCTCTACTCATTTTGCCTAAAGGCGAATAGCTCTCTGTGTGGGACTCTAAAGACTCGACACTACGCTGGCAGTGGGTTTAACCATAGACCGCAAGCGGCACTAGCTGTACGTAACGGTCCCCAGGTAGATGTCGATAAGAAGACTGACGAGGTGAACCCCATCTGAACTCCTACTGAGCCTGTATGTGACAGTCTCCGTACAGTTCGGTCTGTTCGTCTGATACATCGCATGGCGGGCCTAGGGGGGCGGTGAACGTCAGTCCCCTAATAGCGGTACAAGTCGTGTCGGAGTGTAGCCCAGAACACCCTGAGATAACACTGGAAACCTACCAGTATATCTCGCTTGCCCTGGCCAGGGACTACTCGTGTAATGGCTCTCCTAGATACAGCGCGATGTCAACCCCCAATACCGGGAGAGACGAATCCTGTCTAACCGTCACTGCCTCCAAGTGCTTCGGGACTGCACCCAAAAACTACCTGTTTGCACGACTCCTTTGAGCCGTGGTAGGATAGTAATCAAAGTGTAGTGGGAACACACTCGAGGCGAAGTGACAGTGTCAAGTCAGCGGACTAAGCTGTACTCATGTCACCTGGGAACTGATAACTGACGATAGGTATAATACCAACCAACAGTCCCCGACGAGTCCTGTCCAGTGTACTCGTAACCTAACGAGCACCCGCATACTATCTCAAGTACGACGTACTGACGGCTGTGGGAAAGACCGTCTCCCACGCTGGGATGAGAAGCTCATACGCTAATCTACTCCGGAGTATCGATGCCCTGTCTCGATAGTCCAACGACTAGGGACCTGTATAAGGATGTGCTTATAGATCACCCAGCTCCCACGAGTGTGAGCGCCATCACCACGCTGGTAATCAAGCAAAGATCCTAAGGGCTCTACTAATATGTATATCAGCAATATGCTAAAAGAAACACATGCACATATTAAAGCAGAGACAAACCAAGTAGCATACTACCATTTCGAGCAAGATTGTATATACAACTGTGAATATCCCAAGCTTCCATCAAGTAATATACAAACTAGTATGATACAGTAATGGCCTCTAGGGCATATACACTAACAACGTCTATATAATATATCATATATACTATATACTGTATCCATCACAACATATCAAATGATCACATCACAGATATAGCAGCAGAAACATAGATATAATGTGAGATATACTAGGACGTCTGTATTTAGTATTTAGCCAACAATAGAAAATACGGATTCCACAGTCGCGATGAATAGCCACGCCCACACCCTGGACCCCTACGAGAGCGGCAAGCGACCCTACCAATTCTGGAGTTTAGGAGACCCGGTCTCGACTCCTCGAGATGGCCTCCCACTGAACCCCAGAACCGGGTCACCCGTGCTCCCCTCCTTAGGTCCATCCTAATGCGGAAAAGTAAATAATATACAATACCGGTGGCATCAATCTCAACCCGGAAGTGCCCCAAATAAAAGAATATTACATTACATTTGAATTTACATGAATGAAAAAATAAAACTCTCATCTCACATAAAAAAAACCCGGCTATTCAATCGTGACAATCCTGCACATCATATCTCAGCAACACATAATATCTCATATCATCAACGTAAGTAAGTATGCATACACCGATTGTCGTCAACGTATAGCAACGACAATCGGCAATACCACTACATACTACACTTACGGTCACAGAAAAGAAAGTGTAAAACCGCAATATCCGGAATCCATATTCTCTTTAGACATCGTAAATGCGAAGTATCACATACCTCGTATTTCATGTCTTATAATATGAATTCCACACATTGCATCACATTCCAGATAATTAGACAGTATTAAAGTTTTCGAACGAACGATCAAATACCCAAGATTCACTAAAGCTCAACACTTGAGCGGAGTTCAAAAACCGGAGTGTGACACAGTAGTAGCGGTCCAGCCGTAGAAGGGTCAAGCCAACGCCTCACATGTGGCATGCCGTACTGCCCCAAACCCTAAGGTTCAAAGGGCAGTTCAAGACAGTCACATAATCGAGTTAAGGTTTGTTTTCTTCTAGAGGGACCACCACAAAACTTGCACGTATCTCCAAAATATTTAAACCCCGTGAAAAGTGAGCAAATGATACTTGTTCAAACACTTCAATACTTTCTAATTTATCTGAAAAAGCCACGAAATGAAAATTCCGATCGAATCGATGAGTCCAAAACCATCTCCAGAATTTACAGTACTAAATTCAGATTAAAAATACTCCAAAACAATACACAAGCAGAGCAATGAGTTACTGTACAAAAATGACACCATGAAGCAACAGAACGGACGCGGAACCGCGGCCTAAGCAGGCTATTGCCGCGGTTCCGCGGCAGATTTAACTTTTCATGGCCTCGTTTTTCACAGTAACTCTTATATTTACCTGCTGGATTTTTTGCATATTTTTAATTCTGAAAAACAGCAGTTTTGAAAAAAAGTCCAGAGAGTGTTAAAAATCCATATTTTCCGGTTCGATCGGAGTTTTAACTTCGTTAAAGTCTCGCCTAATGTTCTAGGTTGGCTCTGATACCAATGTTGGGTTAGCCTAGCACCTCATGAAGGGTTTGGAAGCATCACATGTACCAAAGGTAGAGTCTTTAGGGTACTAAGTTAACAAACATCGGATCGTTCCTAGAAAATTTGGGTTTCTAAAACTTGCATATCATCATTTGAAAGAAAAGCTAGGGTTTGGAAAGTACAACCTTTGTAGTTCCCTACGCTGGACTCCTTGGCTACTTGGGGTTTGGAAAATCTCCGCTTGAACTCCTCTAGGTCACCGATGATCCACCCGGAGTCCGCTTTGTCCAAGCTAGCAACTTCACAAGATCAAGAATGAAAATCGAAGCTAACACTCTAAACAAGTGGGCTAGACTTGTGTAGAATGGTGTTGTGGTGGCTTTTCTCACTTCAAAATCCTATCTTGATGAATATTTTGCTCACTTGAAAATTCTAGAAAGCAAGAGCTCAAGGTTGAAGAAGATGATGGATATTTTTCAAGAAGAGAAGAATAACTCTTAAGAGAAAAAGAAAAACATAAGAATATATATTTTCCTTTCTTCATCTCAAACCATGGTTATCTATTTATGGATATTTAATTTTACTTTAGTTAAACACAAGAGAAAGATTAAACCATGGTCAAAAGTTAGGTGCAAATGGTTAGGTCAAAAGAAGAGTGTAGAAACTTTTGACCATGATTCAATCTTATCTCATTTCTTTTGATTTAGCAAAAATAGAAATAAATATCCATAAAATAAACCATGGTGTGAGTCTTATATATCCACCATTTTCTATGTATAAACAACCATGATAGATTATGTATGTATGTATGTGTGCATGCACATCCATATGTGCATGAATCAACAAGGAATGCATACATGCATCAATACATCCAAAGATACAAGAAAAGATTTCTAGTGAGAATCTAATGGTTAAATGATAAATCAACACTTGATTTATCAATCCGGCCATATCACATACGACCTTAACCAAAAGCAAGCCGCCCGATCAATATACGGTATCCTATACACGCATTTTAATCGGGTCCATGCGCATATCGCATACGCGCACCACAACGTTTCGCCTGGACTAGGTAACTCCATTGTGGGACTCTAAGACTCGTCAATACGCCGGCAGTGGGTGATGATCATATCAAGCACAAGCGGTCAGCTAAACGTAACGGCCATCCAGGTATTGAGCGATCAGAAGAGAACAAGCGAATCTGCTACAACTCCCGTCGAGCCAACCGGCAACACTTCCCGTACAGTCCGGTCTCCTCGTCTGATATGTCGCATATCAAGTCTAGGGGTGGTAAACGTCAGACCCCAATAACCGATAAGTCGTGCCGATGTGAGGCTCATAACGGGTCAAGAAACTACTGGTAACACTTACCAGCAAATCTCTGAATCAGCCCTGGCTAGGGACTTCCCTGTTACGGCCAATCGAGCACAGTGCAACATCAACCCCCAATACCGGGAGAGACGAAACCCCTCCTATCGCTCATTGCCTCCATGTGACTCGGGACTGTACCCAAAAACCACCGTTTTGCACGCCCTCATGGACGTGGTAAGGTGGAAATCAAAGCACAGTGGGAATCACACAAGACTCTATGACGATCTCGGGTCTACAGACTAACCTGAACAAGTGTCACCTGAGAACTGCTATCTGACGTGAGGTATAATACCATCTGGGAGTTCTCGGCGAGTCCGTCCAGTGTACCCAGTCTCCACTGAGCACCCGTATACCATCTCTGATGTCAAACACCAATGGATATGGGATCATCCATCGCCCATCTCATGGGTCGAGAAGCGTATACGCTAGTCTACACTGGTATATCGATGCCCCGTCTCGATACAACTACGACTAGGGACCTTGAAGGATGTACTTATGGACTACCATGTCCCCACTAGTATGATCCGTATCATAGTCCAGGTAGTCAAGTACACATCCTAAGGGCTTTACCAACATGTAACCATAAGACAGTATAAAGAGACTAGTATACATGTTAAGATAAAGAGCAACCAGATAGCATACTATCATATCGAGCAAGAAAGTCATCTCTATATATGTCCAAGCATCCAATATAATATACATCATCTGTACAATACTGGCCTCTAGGGCATATATACAACTAACAAAGCAAAGATCCTACGGGCTTTATCATTATGTATTAGCGACGCATAATAACCAGTAAAACGTATACACATCAATGATAAAGACAAACAAGATAGCATACTATCATCTCGAGTAAGACTGTTTTACCTGTATAAGTCCTCCATCAATTATCATAATCGTCTACTTTCGATTACAATAATTGCCTTGAGGGCACTATAACCAATAATCTCTCACTTGCACGGTATCACATACCCACAGCTCGTGTGCTACCGAATACCCAACTTCTCTATTAACAGCTCGTGTGTTCGAGAAATAGCCTCAGTGAGCAGATCCGCTACAATACTTCTAACTTTCTCTCACTATATCTCAATTTTGCGGAGATCAACTATCTCCCGAAATGAGCAACACCCTGCCTTAGAATTTAGCTAGATACCTGATAGGACCAAGTTTATAAATGAACAATTTTATCCAACAAACTTCTTAGGTTGTATCATCCTGGGATCAAAATCAGCAATCCGCACCATGTCTATCTCAGTATTCTGCTTGGAACTCCGTCCAACATATTGTTCCTCAGAAGTGGATAAATTTATAACTCTGACAGTCACTCTGTCATCCAAGTTATCTTGGAAGATAGAACCGATAATCGCCTCCTGAAGGAGGCAGCCGTTACCACATCCTAAGAACATCCCGATATATTCTTCAGCACTTCCTTTTTTCTCTAGGATTAATATCTACTTACTACACTAAGTGCCAAAGCAACTTTTGGTTTGGTACTTGACATTGCATAATTGACCCAATTGTCAAAGCAATTGGTATGTCATTCATGCGAGTCTCTCTCTTCATCAGCCTAGAAGAAATCTCTTTAGAGAGGGTGACTCCATCACCTACGGGTACACTACTACGTCAGGAGTCCTTCATTCTAAAATCCTTTAGAATGGTGTCCAAATACCCAAATTCAGACACTTCCCAAATCTAGATCTAACAATATAGATCTACTTACCAGAATTCCTGATATATTGTCCAGATCTTATATGGAGAAACAATTATGACAACCACAGTTTAACCGATTGTAATATAAGAATATCACTTCCTATCTGGAGTATATCATCCAAATCTCAGGATAATGCTCCCTACAACCTTCTTATTAAGTTCATCGGTTCTTTTGATGAAGTCAAACACCTTGATTTTCACATCAAAACAGATGATCCGTCTTCGCTATACCCGCTTTAGTTTATGAATAAATATAAGCAACCTGCACACCTTCCGCCGCTCCCACTGACTATGACAACCCTCTGGCAGAGTCATATACACATGCACTTCTAAATCCCCATTTAGAAAGACGTTAATCCACCTGCCAGATTCATAATCATGAATAGCAACAATGGAAAGTAATATCTGTATGGAGTTCAGCACAGGCATTGAAAAAAATTCACCACAATCCACAGCGGGTATTTGATGAAAACTCTTTATTACAAGTCTAGCCTTATTAGGTTATTACATTTCCACTTGCACTGATCTCGAAAGATCTACTTACTCCTAATAGGTTTTACCTCTTCAGGAGCACCCAGCAACTTCCATAATTTGCTGAATTGCGTGGAGTCCAACTTGGATATTTGGCATCTGGCCATTATCCGGAAGTCACCACTTCCCAATGGCTAGCAGATAACTAATAGGGCTATCTTAACCATGATGCAAACCTTCCTTTCACTATCTATGAGAAAACCGAAGTGTCTCTCGGATGGCTGAGCTTACCTACAAAAATCCGCAGGGTGGCTATGGTTTGTCGAATTCAATTGAATTTTTAGGTTCTACTAAATTTTCAGTAATTATTTATTGTTCTGGAATCACTTCCAGTTCTATCATACTCCCACTAAATTCTTTTGTATAGAATTCCTTTTATAAAAAGGAGGCAAGTCAAGAACAATGAAACTATTGATCTTGCAAATGGTAAAAGTTAAATCCTTGCGAAAACTTCGGATAACGTACAAACTGTCATTACAAAATCGTGCCTTGAGTTCATCCGGATTCTGTTTTTAAACAAAAATCGGATAACTCCATATCTTAACAACTATAAGATATGCTACCATTCTATATCTATATAGAATCAAAGGCACTAATTTAGATAGAACCAGATTCAAAAAGTTATGCAACTGTGTCCAGTACATATCCCCTAAATGGAAAAAGGCTATACGGCATTACTCATCATGGAGCGCACCCATGGATGAGTAACATGTGACTGAAATGATATTCTAGTTATTACTATGACGGAATACCTAATATAAGTATCTACATCTTCGATTACTTCGAAAAATCTTGATACTTCTAAAGTCTGGTTCTCTACTTTATTCTTATACCTATGAACTTCTCAAAATCTTTGGACCATCCATTTCAACGAGTGCGTATCTAAAACAAGAGAACTCATAGGTAACCTGAATGGAGTGAGAGTACCAACCCCTTGTCCCGAAAGACACTGGACAATATACATTTTCATGTATAAGTCCCAAGAGTTTGCTAACTCAAATTCTGTGTGTTTGTAAGTTGATAATTGTATTTTGGTTAAGAATATCTTACGCCATTATTTAATGCACCTTACCTTATTCTCAACTAATAAAGGTAAATATTTTTCAAAAAATATATCTCACTTTATAAAATAAAGAGACATATATATCAGTTTTAAAAATTGGAGCATAACAACGGTTATTCAAAACCAAATATTCGTTGTTAGGCAAAACCAGGTGATTTAATCCAATATCACCAATTTCTACGAATTCCGATATTGAGGATCCAATCACGCATTTCCCAATATTCTACTCCTTCTCAATATCTGTAACGACATACAGATGTGAGATTCCAATTCGTTATACACATACCCTGGAGTCAGAATTAATTAGGAAACAGTTTTTCAATTACAAACACACAGAAAAACTGAAACATGAAAATGTTTTAAAGGTGGCTAGGTATTCCTAGTAATGCCCTTTCCAATGCCTAGATTGATGACAGTGGTTGCAATTTCCTTTGTCCTTTGTTCGATCCCTTTATATGTCTCCGCTTCTTACCTTCTGTACACCATACTTATGCTAGTCGGTTTTCTTCCTTCTCTACCTTTCAGTACCAGCCTAAGGTTTAGATGAAAACTATCCAACAAGCATAATTGGTGTCCTTTCCTAATACAAGCATCTCACAACTTGAGAGAAGTTAAAGAAAGGGAGACAACCAAATTACGCAATTCAATTTCTCCAGAATCCATGGCCATCCTCGAACTGAAATAAATTTTTTTGAGTTCGTATGTAACTATACGAGATGGACATTCCAAGCAATATGTATATCCGTAGTAACACAGAGTGTTCTGGAAAAGGCAAAGGGTTAAGTAGGAGTGGCAGGGATATATGCAATTTTGTCATGAATCATGACAATCCAAAACCAGATGTAAAAAAGTTCGGCTAACTTGGTTTACGAGTTATAGTTTAAGGTCAGTCATGGTCGCTGCCAAAGATAGAAGAAATACTCAGCGTGCACCCTATCAAAATTAGATTGGTTAATTAATTTATCTAATCAGGACGGCTCACACTGTTTCCTCAAATTCTCCTTCAAACCCTAAAAAGAGAACTAGTCGCGATCATTTATACCTTATAAGTTCGCTAACCATTCAGCCAGGCCAGTGTTGGTACTTTGAGGGAGGCTTCCTGTGCTTTCGCACGGACCTAAATAACCCCGTTAATATTTTTCTAGACACCTAATAGGTTAGCTGGTTGTGAAGTGAATATCTCCTGGGAGTAATACATACTCATCAGTGGGAATCGAGACCAAACTATCATCATGTGATAACCTTGATGGAAGCCAACCAAAGTCACCACACTCCAAAAGATAAGCGCACACTTGGCAAGTTTCCCTTATATTTGAAACTCCTGATATAGTTTTTCACCCGTAACGACTTATGACCTTGACTAGGTCAATATATCAAAAGTCTGAAGTCAAGTTCAACCTGTCATTATCCTAGATTAATTTAAACCCACCTGCATGAGTCCTTGACTAGGTCAAAATAACCATGCAACTGTCCTAGATAATCGAATCACCATGCAACAGATAAGCATTACAGAGCTACCGAACACTACGTCTTGACTAGGTCAGTATACGCAGCATGAATACTAATCAATACTAATCTGAAATGATGGAGGGATACGACTGGTTTTTGCCGAAAAAACCTTTAACGTAATGAACTTGATGTCATTGAAGGAACTCGAATGGCTTTGAAAAGGAGTGGTTTAAGTTTCGGTTTTAAAACAATTGGTTTTGAAGAAAACTGAGTGGTTTTAAAATTTGGTTCCAACAACATCAATAGGTTTGTTTACTTTGCATTAAATATATAATGTGAATCCATCATTTAAGTTTCAAGCCACAAAAGAAATAGCCAAAATAGCATGCTTTACATGCCATCCACATTCATCATGGGGTCCCGGGTCTTCACCGTAAGATTACTTAACTTATGGCAGGGCCGGGACAGGGCTAGTGTAAGTCCACGGTAGCGCCCCGGCCGTCTAACAAATGCCAAACACGGAACAAAAACTTTTACAACTGGCGCTATCGCGTACTATAACCCGGATCTGCCATTAAAGCTAAACTAACAAACTAAAAAGTGGGTAGAAATGTTATACCGAACGATCCGAGTCCTTCGGTCTTCATCCATCATCCCATGCTTTGTTGCGGCTGCTCCGATCTCCTGAATCTCCAGTCTTCTCGTCCAGGTGGCACCACGTCGACGGATCTTTAAACGGGCTCCCGCCTCTGAAACGAGGCAACTCGATCATCAAGTTTGCTAAAAGAGATGACCAAGATTGATGTAGAGAATGAGTAGAACACTTTTTCTCGTTACGTCCAAGGCTATGGACGAACGGTTAATGAAGTTGCCTTTTTGGATTGGAATGAAATGAGAAATGTTTCTATTTAATTTCCATGAATCCCAAACTATAATCTTTTAATCAAGCAACCATCCTCTCTACCAAAAGAATGGCCAGCCATAAATAGGAGAGGGAGGTTGAGTGTAAGAGAGGGGGAGGTGACCATTAGCACAAAACTTATCATAACTCATTTAAAGCAAAATGACTCACTAATAAACATTAAATGCAAACCAATGATAAAAAACCTAGTCACCCTTACATTAAATGAATCATTAAATGCCCTAATGAGTCACTTAACACCTCACCAACCTAGTCATCATCTAGAAGCTTCCACACTCTTCTCAAGAAAAGATAAATCCGTTTTTAATCGAATGATAAAGACGGGCGATAGAAAACTGGAAACTGGCAACTTCCAAAAGCGATCCTGAAACGAATTTTAGGATAACCCCGTATCAGTATAAACATAACCGCATTTGTATTACGACCGAATACAAATGCAGCTGAGACAAAGATATTATATCGACACAGTATAATACTCAGATCCAGCTTAAACCAAAGCCGACCAGTATTATCGGCCCGAAATATGACACGTGCGTAAACGCACGTGTATTTTCCGAACCCTGCCATAAAACCATACAGCCTCTACAAAGTTTCTCCCGAACTTGGGAAAATGTCTGTGGGGGACTCTAATGACTCATCAACACACTGGCACTGGGTATAACCACTAGCACGTCAGAGGTACAAGCTGTACGTAACGGTTGCCTATGTATTGATCGAAAGGGAAGCTGACGAGCGAACTCATCCAGAAAATCCTACTGAGCCTAACAGTGACAATATCCGTACAGTCCGGTCCGTTCGTCTGAGAATATCGCATATCGAGTTTAGGGGGGTGGATAAAGTCAGACCCCTAATAATGCGATAATTCGTGTCGGTATGAAGCCCATCACCTCCTGAGAAACTACTGATCCAAATCAGTAATTCTCCACTACCTCGGCCGAGGATTTCTAGTGATGGCCACTCGTGCACTGTGCGACATCAACCCCCAATACCGGGATAGACGAATCCCCGACAATCCGCTCACTGCCTCCATGTGGCTCGGGACTGTACCCAACTAAAACCTGTTTGCACGTCTCCTTTGAGCATGGTAGGGTAGTAATCTAAGCACAGTGGGAACTCACACGAGACAAATGACGATCTCAGGTCGACAAACTAACATTTACACATGTCACCAGGGAACTGCTATCTGAGGATATGTATAATACCAACTAGTATGTTCCCGGCGAGTCCTGTCCGGTGTACTCATAACCCAATGAGCACCTGTATACATCTTAGGTGATCCAACTGACACCAGTGGCTTGTGAGACCGGCCACCGCCCCTCGTCGGGGTCTCGACTGTATACACTAGTCTACTCTGGAGTATCGATGTCCTGTCTCAAAACTCGCACGACTAGGGACACTTTAAGGATGTGCTTACAGACCCCAGCTCCCACGTATATGATCGCCATCATACTGCTGGCAGTCAAGCAAGAATCTTAAGGGCTCTATCAACATGCAATAGTGAACTAAAGCATGTATACGATGATAAAGACAAACCAGATATCATACTATCATCTCGAGTAAGACAGTCATATCGGTATAGGTACTCCCTCAATCATTGCAATCACGTGCCTGCGATCCAATAATTGACTTTGAGGGCACCATATCCAACAATCTCCCACCTGCACTTAAGGCTAATTATTGCGATGTCGCATACTCACAGCCCGTGTGATACCGAACATCCAACTCCTCTACTAATCAGCTTCACAAAGCTCGTTTGTAAAACTATTGTGTTCGTGAAATAGCCTCAGTGAGTGGACCCGCCCTGATGTTTCTTTCTATGTCTCTCTTAATCTCAAGTTCGCGGAGAAAGCCATCTCCCGAATCGAGTAATACCTGTCTTAGAATATGTCTGGATATCTGATGGGACCTAGTTCATAAATGAACTCCAAATCCAAACTTCTTAGACTTTATTGATAACTGAACCTAATCAGTATCCAGCACCATACCTCCCACAGTATCCTCTTGGACCACCTGTCCATAATACTGTTCCTCATCATAGGAAAAACTATAACTCTGACAATCATTCTGTCATCCATGTCACCTTTGAAGCATGGAATGATAACCGTCTCCCGAAGGAGGCTGCCGTCATCAAATCCGTAGAACATGTACTTTTGTTCTAAAACTGCTTCCTTATGTTTCTTCAGGATTGGATTAATATAAACTTATCGCATCTAGTGCAAAAACAACATCTGGTGCGGTACTTGACATCTCATAATTGACTCAATTGCCTAAGCAAGTGATCTGTCAATCATGCATATCCCTCTCCCCTTTAGTCTGTAAGACACCTTTAGAGAGGGTGACTCCATCACCTACAGGTACACCACCATGCCAGGAGTCATCTATTCTAAATACTTTTAGAATACTGTCAAGGTACCCATATTGGGAAACTACCTAAATATAGAACTAAAACCATAGATCTAGTAACCAGAATGTCAGATATTATATCCATATCCTTTGTGAGGAAACAACTGTGTGACGACCAAAGTACAACCGATCGTAGTATAGGAATTTTACTTCCTACTCTGTGTATGTCATCCAAATACCAAGACATCACACCCTACTATCTTCTTAACAGATCCATCCCCTATTCTGATGAAGTCAAACCTATGACTGTCACATCAAAATTAGATGATCTATCTCCGCTTTATCTGCTCAAGTCAATAAATAGACATAAGCTACTTGCCCACTATGCTTCCGCTGCTCCCACTGACCACAATAACCCTCTGGCAGAATAATATATACGTGCACTTCTAAAGCTAGTTTAGAACGACACTATACTTATCCTCCTGCTGAGTTTCATAGTCTGGAACAACAGTAGTGTCAAGTCTGGGTAAACAAGAACCTCCCTGTCACCGTCCTTGAGGCTACCGGAGTACCTCTCAGGTGTCTGAGGTTACTCACCATATCTGCGGAGTGGCTAATGGAATGTCAAATCTAATTGAATATATAGGTCCTATTAAATTTTCCGTAATCGTTTGCGGTTCTGGAATCACTTCTAGTTCTACCATACTCCTGTTCATATCAGATTTTTGCATTTTTATACCGCCCAATTTTTATCACATTGCATATCGGTAGGTACTCTTGAGCCGTGTTTGCTAGTCAATTGCAGGATACAGGTTCTCGGCTCTGAACGGTGAAATTCATGGAAAAACACGACAAAACCCGGGTTCCTGCCAACCACAGATAAAACACGGATCTCCGCTCTTTATCCGTCTGTTGCCACACACCAGTTTATAAGACAAAATGGCAAATCGATTGTCACCTTCATGCACAAAGCACAATGGCAACACCAATTCCAAGAAATCTACGCGGAGCTCAAGAAAATCATGACAAATGATCCATGTCCAATCACCTTTTGATCCACTAAAATTCTGGAAGAAATGTGGAAAGATTATCAGGAAAAACATACACCAGAAAAAAGGGGACAGCAGATCAGGGAAGTACAGAAAAGACCATGCCCCAACTCCATCATAGGGCCGCGGATCCGCGGCCAATAGGGGGTATAGGCCGCGGATCCGCGGCCGTACTAGTCCCTCAGTGTATCGTGTTTCAGGGGTAGTTTGGACTTTATGTATAGAGGCAGAATTTTGCCCTAGGTTTTCATTTTCCAGCCTATAAATAGCCCAGAACCTTGTGAAGCCAAGGGTGCTTAATCTTGTATTTTTTCTAGGTTTTAGAATACTTGTTCTTCTTCCTCTTCTCATCTCTTCTCCATTGAAAAACTTGTAGTGAGCTTTTGTGAGTGAAGAATGATGAATAAAGAAGTTCATTTTATTATCATACTTGTCTTGCTCTTATGTTAAATGCTTGTAATTTTTATTTGTTAACTTAGTTGTTGTTATTTCTTATTGTTTCTTTCTTTTCTCTTTTCCTTTATCCTTAAACAACCATGATGCTTACGCTTGATCCTTGCCGAGGTGAGGTCGCAAATAGCTAGTTGTTATCTTTTAATCTCCTTCTTTCTATCTTCCTCTTTTGTGTTATTTTCTTTTCCGTATAATGGGTGAGTAGTTTCATACTTGTTAGGGTAGGATAAGGGAAGTGTGAGAGAAGGAAATCTCTCTCACTCTTTCCTTGCCCAACATCTTAAATCGACTCCCGTTAATTGAACCACAATCCGCTCCTTACGGCACCCTATCCTACATGATAGCGGTGATTCCGTAGTGAGACCGGTTGTGGTTGAATTAACCGGAGGTTATGGCTAAGAGCCAAGAACGGACGGACAAGCACCAAAAGGAAGAACTTAAGCGTTGGAAAGCCTAGCTTATATTCGCAAGTCCTTCCTAGTCGTGCTAATCCCCGTTGTTGCCGATTACCGTAACACCGATATTAAGAGTGGCAACGAAAGAAGTGAGCGACTCCTAACTCAAACTAACCTAATCCTAACCCTAACAAGCTCTCTTTACATATCATTTTAACACTTAGTTAATCACAAACAAACCTGGAAAATTGGACTTAACTCGTTAAAGCACATAGAAAAAGATTCCCATCTCCCTGCGGACGACCCGTACTCAACCGGCTAGCTATAAGCGAAACCGTTTTGATTGCGGTAATTAACTAAACTTAAACACGCAGAATCTCTAACAATCAAATGGCGCCGTTGCCGGGGAGACGGTAGTTTATTTCTTTGTGTAATTTTGGGTTAACTTGTGAATATAAATCTAACCGAAAAACAAAATAATAAAATATACGTTGTAAAAAAAATCATCTTGTTATTTTTGATTAGTTTTTGTGCAAGTGTGCAGGATAAAACGAAGTTCAAGTTCAGTGCCAAAGACGTGGGAAGTTAGACCCACATCTCGCGGCAACCCCGCAACGGATCAAAACGAAGCAAACGGTCTACTGTAAAAATCTGGAGCAGATACAGTGAGCAAATCAAGATTCAGCAAATCCAGACAAGCAGAGAACAACCACAGCAGCACACACAAAAAAAATTGAAGTCCCAAGCCCACCATCTTGCCGCGGAACCGCGGCCTGAGCACGTGTTTGGCAGCGGAACCGCGGCCATTTGGAGCCTTCAGGGTGCCAAATTTTTTGTGAGTTTTTCTCTTCTCCTCCCCACTCCTCTGGACTCCACTGAACTGTGTTTTCTGCAGCATTCTTTGCGCAAACTCTCTTCCCCCTTCCAATAAACTGTTCTTGTGCAGGATTCTTTGCGCCGCGCTAAAAAAAATAAAAATTGTTTGCAGTTGATTTGTTACTGCTTTGCATTCATTAATACGGACTTAAGAGGCTTGAAACCAATTCAGATTGGGTGGGGATTTCATCACCCTTCCCAGGACCCCAGAAATCACAAAAAGCATATGCATTGACCATTGTTAAATTAAAAAATACTAGACTCGGCCCTAAGGACTTCGCGCTCAATAGGACAGAGGACTAGTTACAGGTATCGGCCGTTTATTCTATCTGACTTTTGCGGTGTCTAGGCAAGTGTGTCGAAGGCAAGTGGTTATTTAATTAAAGAACTTCACGAAAGCGTTGGACAACCTCCCACTTACCTGGACTTACCTGGTCGCAATTGACGGAGAAGAGGCGGTTTGAGGTCCTATTTCTAGCCCTCTAGAACAGTTAGGAGCTGTCTAGCAGACCTAGGTGACCTTAGATCTAGGTGTGATTGTGCATATCTTGTTTGTGATTGCTTAAAGCCGTAAGTCCGTACATATTTCTGTAAAGCTCTTTCTAAAAATAAAAAAAAGGAAAAAATCAAAAACTTTTATAAAAACTTGCCCTTTGTCGCCAAAATCCATTTTTCACCCACCACCCATCGCCTTTCTCTATTGACGTTTTCTTACTCTCACCTTCTCCGCTTTGACTATACTAAACTCGTTTAGTGTATGTCCGCTTGGACTCGGGACACTAGCGCCCGCCTAGTCCGCGTTACGTTAGTCGCTACCGACTACGCGATCGACTCAGACGTCGAAACTCCGTCCACTCCTCTTTCACCTTTACTTTTGCCGGCCAACTCCGACGTTGACCGGAATTCTGTTCATACATCTTCACCTTCACCATCACCAACCTCTTCTTCCGCGATATCAGGATTTAATCCGAACATCTCTTTGACTACCCCTGGATTGGCTCCACCTCCTACGGAGACCAATAACCCACCACCACCGCCTGTTGTAGCGCCGCAGCGAATCGCGCTCCAGGATCGTTTCTATCCCACCCGTTCTGCACTTCCCACCTGCCTTTCTCTTACACCAGCCAATGGGGATAATTTTGAAATTAAGCCCCACTTCATCAACATACTTCCACGATTTCATGGGCTTGAATCTGAAGATGCCTATATCTTCATCAATAAATTTCAAAACGTTTGTGCCATGATGAAAACCACCCAGCTGTCGGACGATGCTATACGCCTACGGGTCATTCCGTTCACTTTATGCGATCTTGCTGAAAAATGGTTGTATAGCACCGCTTCCCACTCCATAACCAGTTGGGACGAGTTTGTAAAAGCGTTTCTTAAAAAATTCTATCCGAATCATAAAGCCGTAAGGATACGTAACGAAATCAACCAATTCTCTCAACTTCCTTCTGAACCCTTCTGGAAGTGCTTTGACCGGTACAAAGACCTTTTTGTTCAGTGCCCTCACCACGGTATAGAGAAATGGCAACTTTGCCAAACCTTATACGAAGGCCTGAACCCAGCAACGAAGCAGTTGTTGGAAACCATCTGTCAGGGCCACTTCCTATCGAAATTTGACGAGGAAGCGTGGCAATTCTTTGACGACCTTGCAGAGCAAACGCTACAATGGGAGAGCACCAGACCGACTTCTTCTTCTTCTACCTCCACGTCTACCGGTCAGTCTAGGGTAGGAATTCACCAACTTGATGTCTCTATTGCCATGAAAGCTGAAATGGCTGCAATAACGAGAAAGCTTGAAGCGATAGAGAGCAAATTTTCTTCTCCTGCTCCTACCCCTGTTCTCCCCCTTCGTACCATTTGCGCTTGTTGCTCCGATCCTTCTCACTTAACCGAAGAGTGTCCTTACAATCCACCATCGCAAGGACAGGATCAGGTTAATGCTGCATTTCAGCAAAGACCGAGGAATGATCCATACTCTTCCACTTACAATGCCGGTTGGAGGAACCACCCCAATTTCGCCTGGAATCAGAATCAGAATCAATTCCAAGGCAACAATTTCCAAAGGCCCCCTCCGCAGCAACAACAAGCGCAACAACAAACTCAACATCAGTTTCAGCAGCCCTTCCAACCCCAACCTTTTCAAAATCAGATGAACAACTTTGCACCCAACAATTCTTTTCCCCAAAACAATTTTGTTCCGTCAAACAACGATAAGGTTTCCACGCTCGAACGAAGTCTGGAGGCGTTCGTTAAACAATCGACACAATCCACTGCCAACATCCAGTCTTCCATTCAGTCCTTAGTGCAACACACTGCCGCTCACGGGCAAAGCATCAAGACCATCGAGGCCCAGATTGCACAGCTGAATGCGGCCTTAAGCGAGCGAGAGAAGGGGAAGCTCCCGTCCCAGCCCCTCCCAAATCCCGGTCACCCACAGAATGTACATGTTGCTCTTGAACAACAGAACCATAATGTGAGTGCCGTGACCACATTGAGATCGGGAAGGATGCTGCAAAACAACATTGGCACACGGATCAACGATGACACCCCGGCCGCTTCTTCTTCTTCTTCTTCTCCTGCTTCTTCGTCTTCTGAGCCTATTCTCCATTCTTCAAAAGGCTCTTCTTCTTCTTCTTCTTCTTCTTCTTCTGCTCTGAACGGACCCGCTTCTCACTCCACGAAAACACCTGTTCTGGGATCCGTTCCAACTCCACAATCTCCTCCACAAGCATTAGACTCAACCAATTTTAAAAACGTCCCATTTCCGAACCGGTTGAGGTCTAATAAACAAAATCCTCAAATGGAGAAGATTCTGGAGTTATTTAAGCAGGTTAACATTAACATTCCTCTTTTAGATGCCGTCCAACAAGTCCCATCCTACACGAAAATCTTAAAGGACTTGTGCACGAAAAAGAGGAATTCTCAGGTACCAAAGAAAGTTTTCTTGGCTAGTGCTGTGAGTGATGCTCTTACCCAATCTTTACCATAAAAATGGAAGGACCCTGGCTGTCCTACGATTTCTATTACCATTGGGGATAAGAACATCAACCGCGCACTATTAGATCTTGGTGCCAGTGTTAACCTACTTCCGTACTCAGTATACGAGCAATTAGGCGTAGGAGAGCTGAAACCCACGCACTGCACTCTCCAAATGGTCGACCGATCAATCACCCATCCTAGGGGTGAGCTAGAGGATGTGTTAATCAAATTTGAGGACTTCATATTCCCCGTTGAATTCATTGTATTAGACACACAGCCTGTAGCTAACCTCCGGAATCAAATTCCGTTGATACTCGGTCGCCCATTCCTTGCAACCTCAAATGCTGTGATCAATTGTCGCAATGGTTCGATGAACCTCTCTTTTGGAAACATGACAATTGAACTCAACATTTTTAGGTTGGGGAATCAGCCCTCCGAACCTAATGCTCATATACTGGACGTCTGCTCGATCCAGGAGATCACCCCTGAAGAGTGTGAATTCGAGGAGTTTCTGTTCGATCATGCTAACCTTAACGCCACTAGTGCGTTCCTCCTCGAACCTGCTGCTGTTTCTGCGCCCGACAACGACTACGAGTGTTTCACGTTCTTGAACGATCTTTGCCGCTCGCAACCCGAGTTTGAATCCTTCGAATTTTCGGATGAGTTACCTGAACCATCCGACTCGGTCGCTTACACTCGTTTTGAACCTTTGCTGGAGTCCTTTGAGTTCGAGACCTCTGCACCAATCTTGCCTTCAATCGTTTCACCTCCGACGCTCGAACTCAAGCCTTTGCCGTCTCACCTTAAGTACGCTTACTTAGGTGAGAACGAGACCCTCCCTGTCATCATCTCGGCTTCTCTAGCTCCAGAGCAAGAGAAAGCCCTTCTCGCGGTCTTGCACGGCAACAGGCAAGCTTTTGGCTGGTCCATGGCGGACATCAAGGGGATTAGTCCCCTGATCGTTGAGCATCACATTCATCTGATGGATGAAGCCAAACCAGCCCGGGATCCACAAAGACGTCTCAATCCAGTCATGAAAGAGGCTGTGAAGAAGGAGATTGTAAAATGTCTGGATAGTGGTATCATTTACCCTATCTCTGATAGCCAGTGGGTTAGCCCTATTCACGTTGTCCCCAAGAAATCAGTTATAACGGTCATAACTAACGAGGCGAACGAGTTAATCCCTACTCGCACCCAAACTGGGTGGCGAGTATGCATCGATTACAGAAAACTCAACGCCGCAACGCGGAAGGACCACTTTCCGCTACCTTTCATTGACCAAATGCTTGAACGATTGGCCGGACACGAGTACTACTGCTTTCTTGATGGCTACTCCGGCTATAATCAGATTCCCATCGCCGAAAAAGACCAGGATAAGACCACTTTCACTTGTCCTTTCGGCACGTTTGCATATCGTCGCATGCCCTTTGGGTTATGCAATGCGCCCGCTACCTTCCAGCGGTGTATGATGGGAATCTTCTCAGACATGGTGGAAAAATTTCTGGAGATCTTCATGGATGATTTCTCCATCTTCGGCGATTCCTTCAACGAGTGTTTGCTGCATCTTGACGCTGTCCTTACCCGATGTAAGGACAAGAATCTCACCTTAAATTGGGAGAAGTGCCACTTCATGGTGCGCGAAGGTATTGTCTTAGGACATATCATCTCGCAAAATGGCATAGAGGTTGACAAAGCAAAGATTGAGGTCATTTCCAATCTCCCTCCTCCCCGATGCGTCAGAGATATCCGAGCCTTCCTTGGCCATGCCGGTTTCTATAGACGGTTCATCAAGGACTTTAGCAAGATTGCTAGGCCCTTGACTCTTCTACTGGCCAAGGACACGCCATTCGACTTCAACTCGAGCTGTATGACTGCGTTCGAGTCATTGAAAAGCTCACTCACTTCTGCTCCCGTTCTTTCTTCTCCTGACTGGACGCACCCATTTGAGATTATGTGCGATGCATCCGACTTTGCCATTGCTGCTGTCCTTGGACAACACATCAACAAGATGCCGCACGTAATCTATTATGCGAGCCGAACCCTGAACGATGCCCAACTCAATTATACAACAACTGAGAAGGAATTCTTGGCTGTTGTATTTGCTTTAGAAAAGTTCAGGCCCTACCTTATCGGCTCTCCAGTCATTGTCTACACAGACCATTCTGCTCTGCGCCATCTTTTTGCGAAGAAAGATGCAAAATCTCGGCTAATACGTTGGATCCTCTTGCTTCAAGAGTTTGACCTTGTCATTAAGGACAAACGAGGATGTGAAAACGTAGTTGCCGACCATCTCTCACGACTTCCTTCTTCGCCTTCGCTTCCAATTCCGATCAACGACGTTTTCCCGGATGAACAGCTCTTGACAGTATCTTGTGAACCCTGGTTCGCAGATATTGTGAACTATTTGGCCACGGGATTACTACCGACTGAATGGTCAAGTCAGGACAGACTTCGCTTCTTATCCCAAGTAAAACACTTTTACTGGGACGAACCCTATTTGTTCAAGTACTGTCCCGACCAGATTATTTGTCGGTGTGTCCCTGACGAGGAATTCAAGAGTGTGCTGTCATTTTTGCCACGATCAAGCGTGTGGCGGGCATTTTGGTCCCAGAAAGACAGCTGAGAAGATCTTGCAATGTGGTTTCTACTGGCCACAACTCTTCAAAGACGCTCATGACTATTGCAAGACTTGCTCCCGGTGCCAACACATGGGCCGGATATCCCGGAGGAACGAGATGCCGCTCCAACCGATCTTGGTTGTGGAGATTTTCGATGTTTGGGGGATAGATTTCATGGGGCCGTTTCCCAGCTCTTTTGGGAACTTGTACATCCTTCTCGCTGTTGATTACGTCTCTAAGTGGGTCGAGGCTGTGCCCAGCCGGACTAACGACAACAAGGTTGTCGTTAGGTTTCTTAAAGAAAATATTTTCTCCCGTTTTGGGCACCCCCGAGCGATCATTAGCAACAATGGAAGTCATTTCTGCAACAAGACTTTCGAGGCCTTAATGCGGAAATATTCCATTAATCATAATCTCTCTACGCCCTACCATCCCCAAACCTGCGGGCAGGCTGAAGTTTCAAATCGGCAAATCAAGCAGATACTGGAGAAGACGGTTTCCAAGAACCGTAAAGATTGGTCGCTGAAACTCACTGATGCCCTTTGGGCATTTCGAACCGCTTATAAGACCGACCTTGGCATGTCTCCCTATCGGCTTGTGTACGGAAAGGCTTGCCACCTACCTGTCGAAATAGAGCATCGCGCATTTTGGGCGATAAAGGAGCTGAATCTGTCTCTCGAAGTTGCGGGCAGCTATCGGAAGCTGCAGTTGAACGAATTGAGCGAGCTTAGGGATGAGGCTTACGATAACGCGGTTGTCGTTAAGAACCGAACGAAGGTGTTTCACGATAAATACCTTTTGCGCAAAACTTTCGTACCTGGTCAACAGGTACTGCTTTACGACACCAGACTACACTTCCATCCAGGAAAGCTCAGATCTTGCTGGAAAGGGCCGTATTTTGTGCGGAATGTGTATCCGCATGGCGCTGTGGATTTGGAGAATCCAAAGGACGGTTCATTTTTCAAAGTGAACGGACACCGACTAAAACCGTACCTTAGCGCCGAACCAACAGAGGAGCTCCTGGTCTTACAGGAGCCGGTTTACCCTGCATAATCTTCCTCTGCCTACCTACAAACTTCGGTTATCCAGCCAAGAACAAGTGGACACTGTTCCAAATAAGTTTGGGGGTATGTATATACCATTTTGTACATTTTTGTGGATATTCTTTTCCATTTTTGCTTTTCTTTTCTTTTCCAACAAAAAAATAAAAATAAAAATTTTGTGTATATCTAACCGACAATTTTGACCCTTCAAATGATCTCTTCATGCAATGACAGTGAGGACACCGTCCAGTTTAAGTTTGGGGGTATGCTCGGTACGCATTTCTAACCTTCGCATTCATATGTATATTTTGCATCTGCATATTAAAATCCATAAAATCCATAAAAATCAGAAAATTTTCTAAAAACATAAAAACTTTTCTGTCAAGTTAGCTAGTGGGAAAACTCTGATTCAACATTTCGACGGTTTTGTTTGATAAAATAAAAATAACTAAATCTTATTTTTAGATTTTGAAAACCTGAAAGATAGCTCTCCTTTGAAGTTAACTATAGCTGTTATACGTCTTTACATCACACTACACATGTCGTGAGTTTTGGAAATTAGATGACAAGTCTTTTATGTCTAAAAACTTTTAAATGGATAAATGATTTTCTGAGGATCAAATAGGTTTGTTCTGAAATAAGTAATATCAAGAATAATTTATGAAGTGAAGTGAATATGAAGGGATATTATTGATGCCTTAATTGGAACTAAGTCTGAAAAATAACCCATCTGAAACTTGATTGGAATGATTACACACCGAACCCACTAAACACGTCTTTTATCCAAAAAAATAATAATAATTGAACTGCCGGCTATATCTCCGTTCGTATTAAATCATCATGATTTTCACGCCAAACTGTCTTTTGTTTTTGGACCTAGGTAACTTGAGTAATTAAGTCCGCTGGGGTGTTTCTACACCTAATGCCCTAAAGCCAACTGGTTTGGGTGCATTGGCCCAAAGCTCGCTAAGAAGCCTAGAAAGTCCAGATTAAAACAAAGTCAAGCAAGTGTTCTCTCCGAGTTAAAATTCCTAACGGTTCTTTGTGTGAGAATAATCTTGATAAAAGACAGGCTTTTATAAAAATTTTAGCGGAGATATGAAGGTTTTATTCTATGATAAAGACTATTGCACGTTCATAGAGGTGTGTATGAAATGAAAACAAGAAAAAGGTGGAGTGAAATATAAGACTAGTTTCCTGTTAAGGAAGATAGAAATTCTAAAGTTGAAACTTTACTGGAAAACGAAACTTGAAAAATGTTTAACTCTTTAAAAAACTTATGTGATCCTTTCAAAATTTTTATCTGGGCTTTATTGTGTGATATGATGACATAAATCGATCCTTCTGGAAACTTAACGACACTATTTGCACTGCACGTAAAGACATATAAAATCTGTAGTTAAATAAGAAGCGAGGTGTGAAAAATAAGGGTTTGATAGTCTAGACTTGGGATCATAGAATTGTTATTTTCTGAAACAAAACTTTAGGGTTTGAATCTTAGTTATTTTTTACAAAACCAACCTGACCGGATTTTGTGGGTAGTATCCGCTGAAAATCCTCAGGAGACAACACTCCTCCTACTAGGGACACCTAGAGGTTTAAACGGCTTGTTGCACATGCTCAGTGCAATCGCGTTCCCTGCGAAAGTGAGGTTAGGAAATTTTTTGTGAATAAATTGGCTTTACTCGGGACGAGCAAATGATAAGTTTGGGGGTATTTGTTCATATCAGATTTTTGCATTTTTATACCGCCCAATTTTTATCACATTGCATATCGGTAGGTACTCTTGAGCCGTGTTTGCTAGTCAATTGCAGAATACAGGTTCTCGGCTCTGAACGGTGAAATTCATGGAAAAACACGACAAAACCCGGGTTCCTGCCAACCACAGATAAAACACGGATCTCCGCTCTTTATCCGTCTGTTGCCACACACCGGTTTATGAGACAAAATGGCAAATCGATTGTCACCTTCATGCACAAAGCACAATGGCAACACCAAGTCCAAGAAATCTACGCGGAGCTCAAGAAAATCATGACAAATGATCCATGTCCAATCACCTTTTGATCCACTAAAATTCTGGAAGAAATGTGGAAAGATTATCAGGAAAAACATACACCAGACAAAAGGGGACAGCAGACCAGGGAAGTACAGAAAAGACCATGCCCCAACTCCATTATAGGGCCGCGGATCCGCGGCCAATAGGGGGTATAGGCCGCGGATCCGCGGCCGTACTGGTCCCTCAGTGTGTCGTGTTTCAGGGGTAGTTTGGACTTTATGTATAGAGGCAGAATTTTGCCCTAGGTTTTCATTTTCCAGCCTATAAATAGCCCAGAACCTTGTGAAGCCAAGGGTGCTTAATCTTGTATTTTTTCTAGGTTTTAGAATACTTGTTCTTCTTCCTCTTCTTATCTCTTCTCCATTGAAAAACTTGTAGTGAGCTTTTGTGAGTGAAGAATGATGAATAAAGAAGTTCATTTTATTATCATACTTGTCTTGCTCTTATGTTAAATGCTTGTAATTTTCATTTGTTAACTTAGTTGTTGTTATTTCTTGTTGTTTCTTTCTTTTCTTTTTTCCTTTATCCTTAAACAACCATGATGCTTACGCTTGATCCTTGCCGAGGTGAGGTCGCAAATAGCTAGTTGTTATCTTCTAATCTCCTTCTTTCTATCTTCCTCTTTTGTGTTATTTTCTTTTCCGTATAATGGGTGAGTAGTTTCATACTTGTTAGGGTAGGATAAGGGAAGTGTGAGAGAAGGAAATCTCTCTCACTCTTTCCTTGCCCAACATCTTAAATCGACTCCCGTTAATTGAACCACAATCCGCTCCTTACGGCACCCTATCCTACATGATAGCGGTGATTCCGTAGTGAGACCGGTTGTGATTGAATTAACCGGAGGTTATGGCTAAGAGACAAGAACGGACGGACAAGCACCAAAAGGAAGAACTTAAGCGTTGGAAAGCCTAGCTTATACTCGCAAGTTCCTTCCTAGTCGTGCTAATCCCCGTTGTTGCCGATTACCGTAACACCGATATTAAGAGTGGCAACGAAAGAAGTGAGCGACTCCTAACTCAAACTAACCTAATCCTAACCCTAACAAGCTCTCTTTACATATCATTTTAACACTTAGTTAATCACAAACAAACCTGGAAAATTGGACTTAACTCGTTAAAGCACATAGAAAAAGATTCCCATCTCCCTGCGGACGTCCCGTACTCAACCGGCTAGCTACAAGCGAAACCGTTTTGATTGCGGTAATTAACTAAACTTAAACACGTAAAATCTCTAACAATCAACTCCCACTCTTGTTTTCTGAAAAAATCCATTTTACTAAAACTGTGGCGAGTCAAGAACAATATCACTATTGATCCTCCAGATGGTAGAAAATCAACCCTCGTCAAAGCCAGGGTCAACCCACAAACTGCCATTACAGAAACGTGCCTTGAGTTATCCGGTGTCTGGTTTTAAGCATAAGCTGGACAACTCACCATACCTTAACATCGTTAAGATATTAACCATTCTATATCCAATATAGAAACATTTAGCACTTTATTTAATTGGAACCAGATTCTAATCATGCAGCTGTCTCCAGTGCATATCAACTTAATGGAGAAAGGCTAATCAGCATTACTCAACTTAGGAATATATCCAATTATGAGTAACCTGAAAGAGAAACAAGTTTCTCAAAACCATTACTATCAATTGAATACCAATCACAAGTATCTACATCTTCGATTTTTTTGAAGAATCCCGATACTTGCGACATCTGGTTCTCTACTTTATTCTTATACCCACAACTTCTCAAAACTTAGACATTGTATTTCTACGAAACACTTGTCTAAAAACCAGAGAAGTTACAAGTAAACAGAACAGAGTACGAGAACCTACCCCTTTGTCCTGACGGACACTGGACAACATACAATACTCTGTATAAGTCCGCTGAGTTGAATAACTCAAAACCTGTACATCGTAGGTTGAAAATTGTACCCAGGCGATTTCCTCAAATATCACTAATTACAACGAATTCCGATATAATGAGGATGATCACCTTATTCCAAATAACTTACTCCCACTCATCATCTGTAAAACCATGCAGATATGAGAATGAAACCTGGTAAATACATACCCTGGAGTAAGTATCTAATCGGGAAATCAGTTTTACTTCAACAATGCACTGAAACAAAAAAATGTTTCGCAGGGGTATCCTGGGATTCCTAGTAATGCCTGTTCCATAATCCAATTCATGACTATAACCGTATATTTCTTTGACATCTCTCCAAATCCCTTTATTTGTCTTTAGTCGTTACCTTCTGTACACCTTCGTTAGGCTAAATGGTTTTCTTCCTTTCTTACCGTTCGGCACCAGCCTATGGTTTGGAAGAAGACTATCCAGTAAGCATAATAGGTGTACCCTCCTAAAACAAGGAGTACTCGCAACTTGAGAGAAGGTGATGATAAAAGACAACTGAATAATACCTTATTCAATTTCTCCTGAACTGGGGAAAAAGGCAAAGGTGAAATAGGAGTGGCGATGAAGTACGCGGTTTGGTCGTGAATGATAACAGTCGCAATTTACTTTGCCCTCTTTCTAATCCCTTTATCTTGTCTTTACATATTACCTTCTGCACACCTTACTTACGCTAATTGGTTTTCTTCATTCCCTACCTTTCGGCACCAGCCTATGGTTTGGAATAAGACTATCCAATAAGCGTAATAGGTGTACTCTCCTAAACTAAGGAGCCCTTGCAACCTGAGAGAAGGTGATAATAAAAGACAACTAAATAAACCAATTCTATTTCTCCTGAACCTGGATCCATCCTCGAAGAAGTACCTTCGAGTTCGTATATAACCATACGATGGATCTATCCAATGGAAGTGGATGTCCGTAGTAATACGGGGTGTTTTGAGAAATGCAAAGGGTAAAAGAAGTAGCGGCAATGACTTATGCAACTCGGACAATCCAAAAGTCAGTATTTTAAGAAAGTTCGGTCAACTTGGTCACTGAGTCCTAGTCTAGGGTCGGTCAAAGGTCGCTGCCAAAGAGAGAGAGAGAAAAGAAACACTCTGCGTGCACTCTAACCTAGATCAGAATGGTTATCACTTTATCTAATCAGGAAACCTCCTACTGTTCCGTCAAATTCTCCTCCAAACCTGAAAGAAGAATCAATCGGGATCACCCGAAGAGTAAACCAACTCATCAGTGGGAATCGGGATCCAACTCTCATCAACGTGACGGAATCCACTCACGTTATCACACTCCAGAAGGTATGCGCATGCCTGGCAAGTTTTCTGTATGTTTGAAACTCCTGATGTGATTTTTACCTCATGCTCTTATGACCTTGACGAAGGCCAACAAATCATAAGTCACATGTCAAGTTCTACCCGTCATTGTCCAGGTTAATTTGAACCCACCCGTACAAGCCCTTGACGAAGGCCAACAAGGCTATACGACTGTCCCAAACCACATCTATTTATGCAACAAATGAATACCCCAGCAGCTACCAAGCACTATGCCTTGACGAAGGCCAACAAACATAGCTTGAATACTACTGACCATCCATAAGAAATGACGGAGGGCTACGGCTGGTTTTTGGCAAAAAACATTTAACGTAATGAACTTGATCTCGTTGAAGGAACCTGATAGCATTTTATAAAAATATAGTGACGAAAAAACTTTTGCTAAAGAGGTCACTCCCGGTGAAGGGATCTCGGCTCTTTCCTCGTGGAATGAGGTGCAGGATATTCCAAACTGAATACCACGATGAAAAACAACTTGTAATCGACTATAGTGAAGTTATTACCCTGACGTAAACTTCTGCCTAAGGGGTCACTCCCGGTGAAGGGATCTCGGCCCTTGCCTCGTCGAATGAGGTGCAGGATATTCCAACTGAATACCGCTATGCAAAACAAAAGGAAACATCTTTGTAATAACACCTTTTAAAATTTGTTCCAACAACATCAAATATAGGTTTGTTTTATCCTTGCATTGATCAGAATCAACAAAGTCCAATCAGTCAATCACACCAGAAAAGAACGAAAAATAAAATGTACGTACATACCATCCGCATCCTCCACTGGGTCCGTCATCACCCGTTAGGTTACTTAACTAACGACAGAGCGGGGACTGGACTAGCGCGGGTGTAAAACATATACAACATCTAATAGTATATATACCAATATACAATAATCGCTCCAGGCGTGATAATATGCAACATTACAGAAAAGTATTAAGCATCACAGAACAATACAGATAATCTGGGATCCCCAGGTTTCACAGAGCCGCTACTGAAACCCGACGTTCCCCTGGTCGTGTGGATAGCCTGTGCAATGAAACCTAGACCCCTACGGGTGCGGCAAGTTACCCGCCAAAACCTGAAGCGAGGCAGCCCCTACAGCAAAGTGAATGGACCACTCGGCACTTCACGGAATCCGGTAACTTGAGCACCCCTCCTTGGGTCAACCTGTACCCCCTATGAGTGCGGTGAATAGTCTGCCAAGAGTGAGGCCCCTTTGCCTCTCAAAGCCATGAGATATGGACCCGTTGCCCTCCAGAACCCGGCTATCCGTGCACTCCGTCGCGGGGTAAACCTAGTACAGAAATAAAAATATGTACAACGGGTACATCGACCTCAGCCCGGTCGTGCCCCAAAAGAATATTATACAAACAGGCAGTGACGGCAGTCCACATGTTGGACGCTCGCCCCGCAATATCAAATGTATAAATAAATCCAAACAGCACTACCATTGCACACTGCTATCCACCACGACATATCCGCCACATTACAGCACAACACAGAACATCAACGCGAATGTCACGTTCGCAAACCCGTCTAAAAGAACTATAGCAATCAGACGCGGTTTACCGCTCGAATGACATTCCCAGTCGGAGATATAATGTAAATACTGCATACTAACAAGTTTAAAATTTCGATCGACAAAACTTCCCGAAGTGGGCCCCACGTACATCTGGTGTACAGTAATAAAATCCGGGTCCAAAAGAATATTCCAAAAACCACAATTTACCAAGGAAAGCCTACTGGAAAATTTTGATGCACTGTTCCCACAGTACTGCCGCGGTTCCGCGGTCAAACCCTAGGTTTGCCCGCGGTTCCGCGGTCAAACCCTAGGTTTGCCCGCGGATCCGCGGCAGTCACGTGGGATCACGTGCTCAAAATTTCCTAGTTTGCTTTAAAAACCCTGCTTTGTTTTCTGTGATATGCAAAATTATTTTTGGTCCTGATTTAAAATCGACAGAAACTTGTGTGCTGAAAATTGTGATTTCGGAAATTCCGTTCGATCGATCTTTTAAACGTGTTAGCACAAGTTAGTATAGCTTAATGGTGAGGCTCTGATACCACTGTAAGTCCACGGTAGCGCCCCGGCCGTCTAACAGACGCCAAATGCGGAACAAAAACTTTTACAACTGGCGCTATCATGTACTATAACCCGGATCTGCCATTAAAGCTAAACTAACAAACTACAAAGTGGGTAGAAATGTTATACCGAACGATCCGAGTCCTTCGGTCTTCATCCATCATCCCATACTTTGTTGTGGCTGCTCCTATCTTCTGAATCTCCAGTCTTCTCGTCCAGGTGGCACCATGCCGACGATCTTTAAACGGGCTTCCGCCTCTGAAACGAGGCAACTCGATCATCAAGTTTGCTAAAAGAGATGACCAAGATTGATGTAGAGAATGAGTAGAATACTTTGTCTCGTTACGTCCAAGGCTATGTGTAATGACCCCAAAATCTTTATACATTTGTATTATCTCTCTTCAATAATATACCGTATTTATTTGTACTTGGTATTTTCCGTTTTCTCCTAAATTTATTGTTAGTTTATTCCTCAATCTATTATGTATATTTTTCTAGGTACAATTTCTTTTTCTTATATTTAACTTTTTAACTTCTCATTCTTATTTTTCCTTTCATAAATATTTAACCCAAATCCATTATTTTTATTCTCTACTGCCCATCTAAAAAGCCCACTTTCTTTTTAAACCACATCATTTATTTAATTCTAATTAAATGTATGCATGAACAACCTTGTAGCTCATTGGTTAAGTCTTTGCATTGTTATTTCATAAGTCACATGTTCAAATCCCCATTCTTGCAATTATTTTTTATCATTTTTTATTCTTCTCATAACCTACAAATGAGACCTTTCATTTCCAAAATGAATGGTGGCCTTTCATTTCTTTTTTAATTCTCATGTTAAATGCATATATTATTATTCACCATTACACCATCTTTATTTGTCCTCCTCTATCTTTTCCTTCCTCACATTTTTATCTCCCACTTCTCCCTCTTCACCTAGAGTCCAAGAAGAAGAACATGAAGATGTCTTCAAGAAGGTCCCGCTAGTAACGCGAGACTATCGGCGGATAGACAAGCCCGGTGACAATACCGGCTTGTGTATGTAAGTCCCTTTTCTCTCTTCTTATTTTTCTTTTGTCATATCTCGTAAATTCTCTATTCTTTTCATATCGTAAACCGTAAGAGAAGATAAATATAAATATATACATATATATAAGTCTAGATATATATTGTTTTATATGGTTGATAATACTTTATTGCATCTTGTTCAAATTAAAGTGTTTTTAATTTTTTTGTTCATGACTATGAATGTTTATTATAAGTTGTGAGAACACAAATTTCATGCCACAATATATCTATAATGTCACATGAAATCGGTTTGTTTATTAAAAGAAAAAATAGAAGCCTGCATAAAATACTAGTTAATCTTTCTGCCGATTTTAGTATACACATCAATACCTTTAGCTTTAAAATAATTTTTAGAAATTAATTTTTACTTCTGAAAATTTCACGGAATTTACATATGATAGATTATATTATTTTATACATGCTGTAAAAATTTTAGATCGATCCGCATAACGGTTTAGGAATTACATCGTATTTATTCACTGATCGTAAAACAGAAAACTGCAGTTATCGGTCAATTTCTAGGACATGTAACTTGGTATACCGGTATCCAAATTGAGCAAACTCAGGTGTTTTTGATATCTACATCGAATGATCTAGATTTTCTTAGTTTTATAGTTTTACTAAAAACCCATCTAAGATAAAGAAAACTGTGTTATAATATTAAGTTACGGATCTGGACAGAATCTGTTCTGATTCGCACACTGTTTTTAAATTGGACATAATTCGAACACCCGATGTCCGTTTGTGACAAAATTTAGATGTATAGATGCACCATTGATAGAACTATAATTTTCTGTATATTATATTACTTAGGAATGCATGAAACAATCTGATATAGTCTTTCCAATAAAATATATAGTTGCTGTCCAGAAATCTGAATTTCTGTTTTAAATGCTGATATTAAAATGATCATAACTAGAGTTTCAGAAATCCAAATCATGTGAATCTTGGTGTTTTCGATAAGTTCATCGAAATACCTACAATTTTCTAATACTTTTCATAACCTAAAAATCGATGGAAATTAACTCAAACTGCATTTTAAAAATATGTGACGGTGCCGAATAGATTCTGATCTGTTTTGCGCGATGATACGAAAACATATATATCTCTCAAACCGGTAGTCGTATTTAGGTGAAACGGGAACTCACGCATGCAAAACACTTAGAGCCATATTTTTGTTTATGTTCTCGCATTCGTTTGACTTGATTAATTAGTCATACATAATATTTCTTTACAGCATTGTTTTTGGTAGTTACTCGTATAATATACTTGACTCATTTCATGCTATTCGAACATGTATACATATTTATCTTGATCATTAAATTGTTGTATATACATAAAGATGATAATTAAATACTTGAGTTGTATTTTGAAAACTATACAAAAGTATTTTTACATAAAACCCCTCAAGTTTTATAAATTACCCTAAGGACCCTAGCAATTATAGGACTTCGATTTACATTTCTATGGTCTGACTCGGGTTTGAGTTTGATCATAATCCGACTTGAATATGATTCAAGTACCATATAAATTTTCAAGATTCCAAGTCAATATGAACACATGAATCCATGAATACAATTATCAATTTACACAATCTGGCTGAACCGAACCATGGATATATTCCTTTTACATAATTCCCAGTATTCCATTTACATGACTCTACGGTTATAACTGTTTCCTGATTTCATGGTTTCGGTCAGTCAGTCAATCAATCATACAACCAACACAATTTACAAGATAACAATACAAACAAGACATCGCGTTTAAGGGGTAGATTGGTACGGAAGGTGTTAAAAGTGGCATGAGGTGGTCAGATTAATATACCTAACCTGAATCCCATTGCTGTTGTACCGTGGCATAACGGTTCCTTGTACTACACGTGCCCTAGTCTCTGGCAAGTGAGACTCCCCTCGTATACACTGGCATTCTTCTGTACCAAGTTACAAACAACAGCGTTAACATAACATTACAACAATAATTTACACTTTAAAATGTATCTTCTTATTCTGTCTTCTCTACTTCCCTCTTACCTTTGGGACTTACCGAGCGATTTGTTCGCTGACGACATTCTGTTCTCTCTTCTTTGAATGTCGTCAGGTGACTTGGACCCGGCAGAAGTTGAGCCAACCCAGGAAGACTTGGAGCAATTTGCTGAAGACCCTGCAGTATAATTTCATTGTACACTTTTCTTTTCAGTACTTTCCATTTCCTGTTATGCTACTGTTTAGGCATCTTTATTTCAGTTGTATTTTTTCCTTTCCATGTTTTGTACAAAAAATGTTAATAAATAAAAGTTGCTGTTATTTTTATCTCTTGTCTCTTGTGTAATATTTTATATTGCTTAGCTACGCTTAGCGTATGTACTTCTGAGTACATATGTAGCGGACCTCGTCGCATCCACTTCGCCGTACACTGGGAAGCGGGGCGTGACAGAAAAAAACCTGCGTAGCCCTCCGTCATTTCAGATAAGTACTACTTAGTATTCATGCTGTGGTAGTTTGGCCTCCGTCAAGACGTAGTGTATGGTAGCTAACTAATGCTTATCTGCTAGCATATGATGCGATTGGATTAGGGTATTCGTACGGCGTAGTTTGGCCTCCGTCAAGGGTCGTACGGGTGGGTTTAATTCAATCAAGAAATGACGGGTGTGACACTATGGACGAACGGTTAATGAAGTTGCCTTTTTGGATTGGAATGAAATGAGAAATGTTTCTATTTAATTTCCATGAATCCCAAACTATAATCTTTTAATCAAGCAACCATACCAAAAGAATGGCCGGCCATAAATAGGAGAGGGGGCGTTGAGTGTAGGAGAGGGGGAGGTGACCATTAGCACAAAACTTATCATAACTCATTTAAAGCAAAATGACTCACTAATAAATATTAAATGCAAACCAATGATAAAAAACCTAGTCACCCTTGCATTAAATGAATCATTAAATGCACTAATGAGTCACTTAACACGTCACCAACCTAGTCATCATCTAGAAGCTTCCATACTCTTCTCAAGAAAAGATAAATCCGTCTTTAACCGAATGATAAAGACGGGCGATAGAAAATTGGAAACTGGCAACTTCCAAAAGCGGTCCTGAAACGAATTTCAGGATAACCCCGCATCAGTATAAACATACCCGCATTTGTATTACGACCGAATACAAATGCAACTGAGACATAGATATTATATCTACACAGTATAATACTCGGATCAGGCTTAAACCAAAGCCAACCAGTATTATCTGCCCGAAATATGACACGTGCGTAAACGCACGTGCATTTTCCGAACCCTGCCATAAAACCATACAGCCTCTACAACGTTTCGCCCGAACTTGGGAAAATGTCTGTGGGGGACTCTAATGACTCATCAACACACTGGCACTGGGTATAACCACTAGCACGTCAGAGGTACAAGCTGTACGTAACGGTTGCCTATGTATTGATCGAAAGGGAAGCTGACGAGCGAACTCATCCAGAAAATCCTACTGAGCCTAACAGTGAAAATATCCGTACAGTCCGGTCCGTTCGTCTGAGAATATCGCATATCGAGTCTAGGGGGGTGGATAAAGTCAGACCCCTAATAACGTGATAATTCATGTCAGTATGAAGCCCATCACCTCCTGAGATACTACTGATCCAAATCAGTAATTCTCCACTAGCTCGGCCGAGGATTTCTAGTGATGGCTACTCGTGCACTGTGCGACATCAACCCCCAATACCGGGATAGACGAATCCCCGACGATCCGCTCACTGCCTCCATGTGGCTCGGGACTGTACCCAACTAAAACCTGTTTGCATGTCTCCTTTGAGCGTGGTAGGGTAGTAATCTAAGCACAGTGGAAACTCACACGAGACAAATGACGATCTCAGGTCGACAAACTAACCTGTACACATGTCACCAGGGAACTGCTATCTGACGATATGTATAATACCAACTAGCATGTTCCCGGCGAGTCCTGTCCGGTGTACTTATAACCCAATGAGCACCTGTATACATCTTAGGTGATCCAACTGACACCAGTGGCTTGTGAGACCGGCCACCGCCCCTCGTCGGGGTCTCGACTGTATACACTAGTCTACTCTGGAGTATCGATGCCCTGTCTCGAAACTCCCACGACTAGGGACACTTTAAGGATGTGCTTACAGACCCAAGCTCCCACGTATATGATCGCCATCATACTGCTGGCAGTCAAGCAAGAATCCTATGGGCTCTATCAACATGCAATAGTGAACTAAAGCATGTATACGATGATAAAGACAAACCAGATAGCATACTATCATCTCGAGTAAGACAGTCATATCGGTATAGGTCCTCCCTCAATCATTGCAATCACGTGCCTGCGATCCAATAATTGACTTTGAGGGCACCATATCCAACAGCTAGCGCGGATGCAAAACATATAGAAGCATCTAATAATATATATATATATATATATATATATATATCATTATCACAAGCAAGTAATAAACATCACAGGCATGCGATAAACAACAAATAAGATAGAATAGCGGATTAACTAGGAGCCCCGTGTTTCGTTTGAGCCGTAAACGAAAACCAACGTTCTCCGGTCGTATGGATAGCCCATAAAACATCGAGCCAAGACCCCTACGAGTGCGGCAAGTTACCCGCCAATTCTAGAAGTGAGGAAACCCACACTCAATATCATGAGTGGGCCACCCGACACTTCTTGAAATTCAATAACTTAATCACTCCTCCATGGGTCAACCTAAAACCCTTAAAAGTGCGGCGAGCAACCCACTAATTCTAGAGCGAAGCGGCTCAAACTCATCACCATGAGATGACCACCTTCCACACTTAAGAACCCAGCCACTCGAGAACTTCTCCCGGGTTTATCCTAGTAAAAGAATGAAATATATACAATGGCGACAACGACCTCAGCCCAGACATGTCCCAAAAAGAATATACATCAAGCGAAAATGATGGCTATAATCCGGCCATTCGTCCCGAATAAATGAATACAAATATCAAAACTGTACAACCAAGTCACACGATGAGTTATCGATTTACGACAATCTGGCTAAACCACACAAGATATATATCCAAAACAACATAACAAGTAACATTTGTGCAACCCCATGTAATCGAACATATAGCAATTAGATGACATTATCCAACATACAAACAAAGATACGGATCATAAACGATGCATTAGTTTTAACCGAAAAGTTTCCCGAACTTGCCCGAATACAAAGATAACACAAACTGAAATCTGGGCAAAAACAAATATCACATAAAATCAAGTTTCATAGCATCCACAAAAATCCAGGGACCATAACCAAAAATTTGGCCGACGGAAAAGTAAAACTGGCAGCTAATCCGGCCAAAATGCCTCGAATTTTGTGCCACATTTTCTTTTTAAAAAAGGAGTCCACTGTAATAGTTTTGAAAATTTTCAAGTGCCGTTTTAAAAAATGGACAGAAACTTGGTTTTTGAAACTTGATACGGTTAAACTTTCGGTTTTGAAACGTAAATATCGTCTACAACTAGTTAAAGTGTTTGGCATGAATCTGATACCACTGTTAGTCAAACAACGAACCCCATCCAATGGGGTCGCCGTGGCACCTACAGGTCCCTCAGCAGCTAGTTTTTCCACATGCCCCTTTCAAGGACTACAACCCTCACGGAACCATTCCGGCCTTGGGATACCCTGGGGGTTAAAATCCCATGCTTCGCCACACTGTCACACGGTGAGAACCCTCCATAGTTCGGCATCCAATGCCCAGTAGCTCTAATACCACTGTGACCCTAGTGCTCGTGCCGCAAGACTCGCGGCGGAAGCGGAAGCGAAAACAAAAACTTTTATACAAGCACTAGCGACCAAAACCCTAGAATTGATTTTAAACACTGAACTAGATATCATACATACAAGGTTAAGGGGGCTAGCTACCTTTGTAGCGTGTCCGCGCAATTGCGGAAGACCCCTACACCGCTCCAAGGACTCTAGCAAAGCTCTGAAATCGTCGGGAACAAGCTTGGTCACTGATCTTCCTTGTCGAAGATGATATTCCTTATCGAAGATGATCTGGTGAAATCGGCTTTCATTGGTACGTGTTGTTGTGGGGGATCTACCCTTTAGCTGTCACTTAACATGAACCTGTCTTGTTTGTACTGCTCTGCAACCCAATTCTCGAAGACGAAGCAGTATTTAGTCAGGTGGTTTATGACCCGGTGGTATAGGCAGCAATCAGGGTTTTCAACAGCATTTACTTGGAAAGGGCGTTTAGACTCGGGCAGTGTTAGCATTCAGTGCTTCATAATAAGGCCAAACAATTTTCTTGTCTTGTCGCGCGGGAATGAATATTCCCGTCCCATCTTCTTTATAAGGGTGGACTCAGATGACACTTATTCCAGCGGCTAGGCACTTTGAGGCCATCTTGTTGTAGAGTATTAGCCGTGGACGCCGTCTTGTTCTTGACACCGCTGTTTTGGAATTCCGCTCCTATAGAGGACGGAGTCAACTGTTGCTGAGGAGTACTATCACTCGTCTCTTTCGCAAATTGGTTGCATAAGCTCAATCGTCTGGCCGTTTTGTATATAGCCATCTCACCGATTTGAAAAGTTTCTCTTATCAGCTTGTCAATCGGGTCCTCTTGTGATAGAGTTGAAGCCCTTTGTATAGTGCCTGCCCCCTGCTCAGCCGCATTGTTTATAGGCAGAGCGTCTCCTTTATTTGAAGATTTTATGGCATGGAAACTGTGAATTCTTTCCCTCTTCTTGGATCAAATATATCCGAGACCGGTGGTATCGGCTTTACCTTAGGGCCGACTCTACGAGCCCTTGGCACTTCCAGATCTTCTTATAGAATTGTCTCTTGAACGGTTTGTTTCGAAAGGCACCCTTTGACGTTTGAGGAATTCTTTTAAATTCCTTCAGAAGTACTTTGGTATACAATTCGGCTGCAACCTGTCGAGATTTGAATCGAGGCGCGGCCAGATTTCTTTCTCTATTTCGGTCTCTTCAGAATTGCTTTCGCGGCTTTATATTTAGGAAGCATGAAGAAAGTTACCAGCTCCACCTGGTAAGTGCTGACTGCATCGAGTTCTTTATAATATCGAGATGGGGCGATGGCGACATGCAAAGCCCGATCGACTTCGTTAAGGCTTTTTGACATAGGGTGTGGAGAACACAGCCTCAACTTTGTCTTCTGAATCGCTTCCAAAGGCTGGGATGATGGCCGGCGGATTTTGTTTGTTACCTTCCACCTAGGATTGACTTGGGAATATAGTCTCTTCTTCATTCTCGGAGTCGCTTCTGAATACTGGAATGAAGGCGACCTACTTTTGCTATTTTCCTTCAGATGTGAGTTTTCCGTATCTTTCAGTATCTTCAAAGTCGGGTAGAAAGTACTTGACATCTTCGTACTTGCGGACTTCGTTTATAGAGAAAGGATTGAGCTCTCCTCTGATGATATGCTCTCTGCCATCCTTGGAATATTTCATATACTGATATTGTATAGAAAGGATGATATTGTACTCGTGCAGCCAAGACCTTCCAAGCAGAGCTTTATATCATGTCTTGGTGTGGATGACGTGGAACTTAACATTAGTGATGATTTTTCTGAACTGAAGTGTAAGTACGACGGAACCACAAGTTTGCGAGGACTGGTAGTCGAATCCGGATATCATGATCCTCTCCCGGGCGAGAACTCTGCCGTCCATAGCAAGCTCCTTGAGCACCATCACGTTCAGTAGGTTGATCGAGGATCCATTATCAACGAGGATTTTCGTTATCTTCATATTTGCGCAGTAGCCGGTGACTGAGTTGTCGGTTGTGCTCGAATGTCCCTAGTAGGAGATCTTCTTCGCTGAAGGTAATATCGGCAGTTTGGACTTCCGCAAGCTCATCCTTCAATGTTCTCTTCGGTGAAGTAAGCTTGGAACTGGTCAGGCTCGCTTAGTCCCTTGATTAGGGACTCCCGGAGTTCTTTTGATAGGAGTAGAGCATCATATATGCTCAGGTATGATGGTAGCTTCTTCAGATGTGCTAGGACGTTGTAATCTACCTTAATCTTTTTAGGTGGGTTCTTGGCAGTGAGGTCTTTAGCAACTTCTTCATCGACCTCGATCACTTCAACCACCTTTTCTTGTCACTTATCCTGCTTCTTTGAGGTCTTATTTACTTGTCCGAGATTTTTCTTGGGGAGGCTGCGATTTCGATATTGCCGTAGGCTTTCATCTCTCCTTTTTCCGAAGAGGAGCTTGCAAAAAGTGGGTTGTATAAGACTTCTTCTTCAAAGTCACTCCCAAAGGTAGGAACTTCACCACTTTTTGCTTTCAGAAGTTTGGCCTTCTAAGAAATTATGTGGCGGTTCTCCGTCGTTGATTCCACATTATCACTAGCTTCGGACTTGTTATTCTTGAGTCGACAATCGCGAGCTTTTTGCTTCTCCTTTTTCAGCTTTCTTTGGTGAAAGACATATCATCGCCACCATTTCTTGAATGCATTACATTCGTCGATGGGATATGAAATTCTCCGGTGATAGAGATAGTACTTTGGATGTTCTTCCCCACCTTCGAAATAAGATACTCCAGTAGTGTATATCATGAGGGGCGGTAGCTTCATCCCCTTTAATAGGGCCTTGGCAAAATGCCTTCGGTTTTAGACTTGCTTCAGCACTTTATGGCTAGAACTTGCTTAAGCTGGGGGTATCGCGACTCGTCCTTTCTGCGGTTTGCTTGCTAAGACGCAGTCTCCAGGCTTTATCGTAGAGGGCTATTTCATGCTTTCTCGCATCCTCTGTTCTTTGCATAGCTTCGTTTATCAGCGTATCAATTTCTTCGTCTGTTGGCAGAGTCAAGGCACTTTGTGCAGCCCTTGCCCCCTGTTCGGTCATGCTTTCTGCTGACTGAACATCTTCGTCTGACGCTGGTGGAGCATCTTCGGCTGATATGATAGGGTAAGACCATGTAGCAGCTTTCCACACGCTCTTCCTTTTCTTCTGTTAAGCCCTCTTCTTTGGCATTGCCATTTTAAAAGAGGTGTCGGAGGAATTCCTCTAACGTTATAGGGATGCGATCCTTTTGATTATACTCTTCTAGCGCATCAATATATCTTTAGAGATCCGTACGTTTATCGACATATTTTTCACGCTGTACATGTTTCTTTGTTTTCTTTTTCTCCTTTAGAGGAAGGACTCGGGAGGCTTTTTCCTTTGTCGGTTTTTGGAGTGGGACGTGGCTTTAACATCCCCTTAATGATTTGTAGTTCAAGCGAGCCTTTCCACTTGATTGTCGGACATGCTTGGAGTTCTTTCAGCATCTTCTTTGTTTTTGATGAAAGAACCCTTTTCCATAGAGTTTCTGCTACTCTTGAACAGGACGCCCCTGCCATATCAAGCTTTCTTGGGGGTATGTTTTTGCGGTGGATCCACCTTTCAACTATCCAACTGCATAAACTTGCCCTGCTTGTATTGGTCTTCGACCCAGTTTTTGAATACGAAGTAATTCTCGATCGGGTGACTTACAAGCCGATGGTAAGGACAGTAGTTAGGGTTGACCGAATTTGCTTGAGTCGGCCGCCGAGTTTCGGGCAGTGCTAACATACGATTATTCATGGTAAGTTCAAACAATTTCCTCGTCTTGTTGCGAGGGAAAGAGTATTCGCGTCCCAACTTCTCTTCAAGGGCAGGACCCGAACGGTATCTATTCGGCGACCTGCTGCTTTGGAGCTGCCTGACTGATGTTGAGTATTGGCGACAAACGCCATCTTGTTTTTGTTCTTATTGCATGATTCCCCGCTTGAAGAGGAAGGGGTTTGACCAATCTGTTTCATCTGGACTAAATTATTGATTAGTTCTTGATAGGTCGAAGGCTTGGCAAAGGCCGGGAACAGGTACACCTTCTAGTGTGGATCAAGGATACTTATAAACATTCCAACAGATGGACCATCAGCGATGCATTGTTCGCATTTGGACCAAATGTTCATCCATCGAATAGCGTATTATACGAGCGTTTCATTGGATCTCGCCCTTTCATTGATCAATGCAGAGATTGTAATGCGTTCACTTGCACTAACGAATCTATGTATGAAAAGTAACTCCATATCAGCAAAGTTCTTAACAGGGTCGTTTAGGAGCTTCGAATACTATTCAAAAGTTGTGTCTGCCAGACTGCCAACAAATTGTCGAAGGAGCAGCCTATCGTCACCTCTGGTGTTACCACACATGGCTCTACACTGCGCGATATGCTGTTGTGGGCTTCCCGTCTCCTTGAAAACATTAAACTTCAGGATCGTATATCCTGAAGGGTACTGCAGATGGTCGTACGACGCTGGATACGGCCTACCAGTCTTGACCAACTTGTTCGCTATTTCGCTGGCATTGTGAACTTTGATTTGCTAGGCGATATATTCATCGAGTTGTGCCTTCGAGATCATTTCACCCTTAACGGCTGAAGGGGCAGGCAAAGGACTTGAAGCTTCTCCCTTCTCATTATCAAGGACCGCTTGCGGATCTTTGGTCGGTGGTTCCAAGGGTTGAGACATTATCCCGCACGTATTTTGTATCAGGAGAGCCATCTTATTCATATTAGCCGCCATTTCCAATACTTTATCTTTTCTTTCAAGGGTATGCTTTAAAGAGTCAACTTCCGACCCTTGTCCCTCAAGATTTTCGTGTTTGTCCGCACTTGCTTTTGGGGGAGGAGTAACGAGTGATGCAGCCTGAGCAGCCATTTCCTGCAATTGCTGTTGTCTCTCAGCTTGAGTCAATGACCTAGTATGAGGTCTATGACTGGAGAAAGCGTTATTTTCACTTCCAGAGTTCACCATGTACTCGGTGTGCACTATCATACCCCCATGGTTAAGGTGTTTGGAACCTCGCCCCTTGGAATTTGCCTTTGGTCGTTGAACTTTTTCTGGCCTTTGTCTCTTATGAGGGCCATCTTAGGCTTGAGAGAGACATTGTCAGCTTCTGGCTGAGTTTTGATCTTCTTTGGCCTGGGAGAGCAGTCGTTGACGATGACAGAACTCTTGACCTCATTCCAAACTTTATATATCGTCGAGGATAGTCGTGGCGGTGAGCGCACAGGTTTTGTCTCAACCGCTGTTTCCACTGGTGGTGACCTCTTTAGAACAACGGTTGGCGAGTTGCGTCTGACCCTATTCAACAGCTCGAAGCTGTTCTCAGTTGAAACAGCCACTTTGACGGTTGGCAGCTGTGGAGTCAGTCCAGATGGGGAACTGTCCCAGCCTGCCTCACTTGATGCCAGTAACGACATCGAGCACCTCTTGTAGCCGGCGCTTCTTCAGCTTTGGGAGTTGCCTGGACTTGCCCCCTATGTTGATCTTGACTTTCGGCAAGCGGCAGTCGTTTGAAGACTAACTGTTTCAGCAGAGTAGGAGATGTCAGTCTGTGGAAGACAGAAGGCCTTGGAGGTGAAGCGCCCTTTGATGCTTTGGGAGCAGCAGGGGCTGCAGGTGTCAGTCTCTTACTGACAGTCTTCCTAGGAATGGCCAGGACGGTTGAAGCGTCGGCAGCAGCAAAGTTCAGCCTCTTGAAGACTGATTTCTTTGGAATCATGGGCTTCTTAGCGAGGCTTACGGAGCTTGTGTTCAGCCTCTTGAAGACTGATTTCGTTTGAAGACTAACTGTTTCGGCAGAGTAGGAGATGTTGGTCTGTGGAAGACAGAAAGCCTTGGAGGTGAAGTGCCCTTTGATGCTTTGGGAGCAGCAAGGGCTGCAGATGTCAGTCTCTTAGTGACAGTCTTCTTAGGAATGGCCAGGACGGTTGAAGCGTCCAGAGCAGCAAAGCTCAGTCTCTTGAAGACTGATTTCTTTGGAATCATGGGCTTCTTGGCAAGGCCTACGGAGCTTGTGTTCAGCCTCTTAAAGACCGAACCTTCAGACTTGGCAGGCTTCTCGGAAGGGACTGCGGTGGTGGTTGTCAGCCTGTTGAAGACTGACTCCTTCCGAGCTTTACCATTCGGCGTTGAAACACCTATGGTGGGTTGGGGAAGCATTACTCCGAATTGGAGTCCATTGAGATCCTGCATGATTTGGGTAGTCGGGATGTAAGTAATGGAGCCATGACCCCTGCAGAGAAAACCACTTTGGATGGAGTGGTGTTGGTGTTGCATTTGCATTTGCCAGAGGATGCCATAGAGTTTTTCATAGGAAGGAGAACACCAGCTTTAATATCCCGAAACCCAAGAGCAACCATAAACATAAAAAACCATGATTTTGTTCACAAAAACAAGACACACGAACTAGAGTGGAAAGAGAAAGAGGTCCCACTGAGCGTGGCGGAATCTGTTTATTGCCGAAAATCAGACTGAGGCGCGGGGAGCGCGTCTAGCCTGAATTTAGGGGCAGATGCATATGTACGATCCATCCACCTCTCCGAAGATACCAAGTTGATTTATGACACCGTATATCGGAAATTTGGAATGATGTGACCGATATAGTTGACTTTAGATTCCCTCTCAGGGTGAGCTTTATTGATTGTGGGGACAGATCTTTCCTGCAGGCGTGAGCCCCTGCAATTAATTATGCACGAATGATAACAACTTTCTGCTACTCTAAGCTTTGTTTCGTGTGTCGTGTTTTGGTTTTCGTTTATTTAGATTTAGAATTTTGAGTCCACGTTGGTATCTTAGTTTGCCAACGGGAGTGAACTTAGGTTGTATTTCTCACATTTGTGAGGTCCATCCGTTCACGGGTACTTGAGTTTGATCTAAGGATCCTAAATCTTCTTTTAGATTAAAATCAACTTAGATAACAGGGTTATAAATTTGAAAATATATTCTCTGTTGATCATTAGATCGCATATGAAGCATAAGCTTCTATATTTAGCTTATTTTACTATGTCATCAAGAATTGGCTTGATATCATATACGCTTGCGTAGTGTAGATACGCATGGCATCAGCGCACGTGCATAGCATGGGGTGCACATACCTTTGCATAGTTCTCAATGGTACTTGACGCACGTGTTTTTCATGTGTACGCAGAGCATTCTTTTCAGAGGAGAGCGCTATTGACTTATGCGTATGTTCATATCATAATATTGCATTTTACATTCCCCATTCTTATGCATTTTACAATAAAAACAGGTGCTTTTGACGCATGTCTGCTACATAGTACAGGTTACAGGTTCTTGGAGCGAAAACAGTGAAAAAGACAAAAGATGATACAAAAGAAGGACTTTTGACCCACAAGTAGAAGGATCCTAATCAAGCCTAAACGAAGAACAGTTCACAATTAACAAGGCAACGCAAGGTCCAAGATGTCAAAGCGAACGGTTAAAAGTCCACTACAAGTATTCACTGGAAGATCTGGAGAAGACCCAGAGGCCAAGTGGAGAAAAGAGCCGAAGAAATAGAAAGCCCAAGAAGTCCAAAGCAAACATACAAAGTTTCACACAATGATCTCACCAATGGGCCGCGGAACCGCGGCCCAAACCCCACCCATGCCGCGGTTCCGCGGCCATATAGTGCCCGGGGTTCGTGGATTTTTTACCAAAACTCGAGGCGGTGCTGAATAGTTAACCTAAGGGCAAATTCGTAATTGCAGACGTGCGAATCAATTGTAAACCTAGGGTTTCTATGTCCTATAAATAGAACCCAAGTCATTGTATTTTCTCATGCCTCTATTCATCAATAAAATTTCATTTTCTTTGAAGTTGGAAAGTATCAATCGTAAGTAGGTTATTTTTCTGCCCTAGTTCTAGTTTTTAATTTCTGCCCTAGGTAAATTCTTTTCTTGCCCTAGTTTAATATAGTTTAGAATTCTTATTAACTTGTAATAGATCTTTCCTCTCTTTAATTAAAATAAAATAAAAATCATGTCTTTCGTAGATCCCTCAATGAGCGAGTAACTTCCTCGCTTGTTAGGGTTAGGAATAGGGAAGGGTTTGAGAGATGAAGATCTCTCATCTCTTTTCTTTGCCAATCTTTTATGAACATTAGGACTCCATGCATACTTTCATCTTCCGCTCCCTACGGCACCCTACCTACGAGGTAACGGTGATCCGTAGTATAAAAGACCGGATTTGTAAGTTTTCCATAGAGGTTAGGGTAAAGATTAAGTAAAGAAGGACAAGGATCTAGAGGAAGAAACATTTTCCCAATCATCCTAATCCCCTTTATTAAAATTTACCATAACCCCTAATATGTATCTAATTAAAGACATTGGAAAGAGGTGTAGATCTTTATTTACCAAACTTTACCTAAAGCTAATCCTAGCAAGTTTCTAATCCTAGTATAACACAACTTAGTTTTTAAATCTAATTAAAAGACTAAACACCATTTGGAATTAGCTCGTAAGAACATTTAGGAAAATTACAACATCCTTGTTGATCGACCCGTATTCACCGGCTAGCTTCATGCGACGCTGTTCTTGATTGCGGTAATATATTTTTGATCGAAAAAAAACCTCTCTAAATCAAATGGCGCCGTTGCCGGGGATCGAACCCGGGTCACCAGCGTGACAGGCGGGAATACTCACCACTATACTACAAACCCCTTTTGCGTAATACATTTAAACCTGGTCAACAGGTTTTACTCTATGATACTCGGTTATATTATCACCCCGGCAAGCTCCGTTCTAGATGGAAAGTGCCTTTTGTAGTTCGCACCGTTTATCCGCACGGTGCGGTTGATCTTGAAAATCCGAAAGACGGTACTTTATTCAAAGTAAATGGACATCGCTTGAAACCGTTCTTCACAACTGACCATTCGGAGGAGCTCCTGTTTTTACAGGAGCCGCTTTACACTGATTGATTTTCCTCCACTTTCACCCCCGAATTTCCACTCAATTTTTCAAAACGTTATTTCAAATAAGTTTGGGGGTGTGTATAATATGTAAATATAATAATAAGCAGGAAATTGCCGACATTATCAACCCACTTGGTGCAGCATGACAGTGAGGACACTGTCCAGTTTAAGTTTGGGAGTATGCTCGGTAAGTTTTCTTCATTCGCATTCATATGTATATTTTTGCATGAAAATCATAAAAATTTGAAAAATTTGAAGGAAAAAAAATAGAAAAAGAAAAACCCATAAAAAATTGAAAATTTCAAAAACTATAAAAATTAATGTATTCAATTTTGGCTAATTGACTTAAGTTTGACAAATAGGTTAACTGGTTAGGAACAACTAGATCTTAGACTTAGTGAATTAAAAACCCTAAAAATAACCTTGCTTAAAGTTTAATGGTAGAAAGTATATGTCTTTGTAGTTTATTTAGAAATAGGCAAATTTTAAGTTCACTTTTTGGGCTAAGTCGAAACAAAGGAAAAGTATTGATATCTTTATTAGAGTATAAATTTGAAAAATAACTCCTAGCTTAAGTCTAGATTCTGAAAATGTATATCCTACAAATTTGCACAATCACGCACCTTGAAACTTGGAATAGTAGAGGATATCTTGAAATGCTCTTGTCTAAAGTCCTTAGTACGAAGAAAATAAAATATACAAGTGTGAATAAAAAAAATGAATGAACACTGGTTTTTGTGATTGCTTAAGGCTAAAAATAGAAAAATATTTAGCGAGGGTGCTTCATCACCTAGTGCCTTAGACCAACTGGTTTGGGAGTCACTGCTAAAGCCTTGGGTGTTGCAAGACTAGGAAGTGCGCTTTAAAGTGCTAACGCATCTTGTAATCGGTTGTTGGTACCTCAAGAAGTATTAACTATCGCATGAAGGATGTGTAAGCAAAATTCAATTAAAAATTCACCAATTAAGAAGTGCTTTGGACAACGGACAAGAGTATGATTGCTTGATTTGAATTTCCAAGTGTAGGGGTGATTTATACACACACGTGGGGATATGTGATTGGGATTTAGATGAGAGAAAGGAGTGAAGAACAGAACTTGTATCTTTAGTAAAGTTGATAAAAATTCCTAAGTGGAGATGGACCCCTAGGAGGAAAACTTAAGAGATGCCGAAAGCTAAGTAAGTCTGCAGAACATATATAGTCTTAAGTTAAATGATGAGGAAGTGTGAAGAATATGGACGGATAATTTACGAGTCGACGATAATAGAATTCCTTGTTAGAAAACCTAATTGGAGAACAAAAGTCAAAAAGCCGAATTGATAGGATTTTGTGGGTAGTATCCGCTGAAAACCCTCAGGAGACGACACTCCTCCTACTAGGGACACCTAGAGGTTTAACGGCTTGTTGCACGAGCTCAGTGCAATCGCGTTTCCCTACGAAAGTGCGGTTAGGTTTTATCGAGAATAAAAAAATAATAAGTTTGCTCGAGGACGAGCAAAAGATAAGTTTGGGGGTATTTGTTCATATCATAATATTGCATTTTATATTCCCCATTCTTATGCATTTTACAATAAAAACAGGTGCTTTTGACGCATGTCTGCTACATAGTACAGGTTACAGGTTCTTGGAGCGAAAACAGTGAAAAAGACAAAAGATGATACAAAAGAGGGACTTTTGACCCACAAGTAGAAGGATCCTAATCAAGCCTAGACGAAGAACAGTTCACAATTAACAAGGCAAGGCAAGGTCCAATATGTCAAAGCGAACGGTTAAAAGTCCACTACAAGTATTCACTGGAAGATCTGGAGAAGACCCAGAGGCCAAGTGGAGAAAAGAGCCGAAGAAATAGAAAGCCCAAGAAGTCCAAAGAAAACATACAAAGTTTCACACAGTGATTTCACCAATGGGCCGCGGAACCGTGGCCCAAACCCCACCCATGCCACGGTTCCGCGGCCATATAGTGCCCGGGGTTTGTGGATTTTTTACCAAAACTCGAGGCGGCGCTGAATAGTTAACCTAAGGGCAAATTCGTAATTGCAGAAGTGCGAATCAATTGTAAACCTAGGGTTTCTATGTCCTATAAATAGAACCCAAGTCATTGTATTTTCTCATGCCTCTATTCATCAATAAAATTTTAGTTTCTTTGAAGTTGGAAAGTATCAATCGTAAGTAGGTTATTTTTCTGCCCTAGTTCTAGTTTTTAATTTCTGCCCTAGGTAAATTCTTTTCTTGCCCTAGTTTAATATAGTTTAGAATTCTTATTAACTTGTAATAGATCTTTCCTCTCTTTAATTAAAATAAAATAAAAATCATGTCTTTCGTAGATCCCTCAATGAACGAGTAACTTCCTCGCTTGTTAGGGTTAGGAATAGGGAAGGGTTTGAGAGATGAAGATCTCTCATCTCTTTTCTTTGCCAATCTTTTATGAACATTAGGACTCCATGCATACTTTCATCTTCCGCTCCCTACGGCACCCTACCTACGAGGTAACGGTGATCCGTGGTATAAAAGACCGGATTTGTAAGTTTTCCATGGAGGTTAGGGCAAAGATTAAGAAAAGAAGCACAAGGATCTAGAGGAAGAAACATCTTCCCAATCATCCTAATCCCCTTTATTAAAATTTACCATAACCCCTAATATGTATCTAATTAAAGGCATTGGAAAAAGGTGTAGATCTTTATTTACCAAACTTTACCTAAACCTAATCCTAGCAAGTTTCTAATCCTAGTATAACACAACTTAGTTTTTAGATCTAATTAAAAGACCAAACACCATTTGGAATTAGCTCGTAAGAACATTTAGGAAAATTACAACATCCCTGTGGATCGACCTGTATTCACCGGCTAGCTTCATGCGACGCCGTTCTTGATTGCTGTAATATATTTTTGATCAAAAAAACCTCTTTAAATCAGCATACATGCATAACACGTGGTGCGTATATATTTATAGAAGGTGCTTTCCACTTGCGCACACGTGGCGAAGCGCATGGTAAGATTTTAGGGAGTGCACCCAAAGTTAAGATGCGTCCTTAATTTTTCAAGAAAAGTTTTGCTTTCAAAAGACCGAACCCTATTCTTTGTGGCACGTGGCATTGCGTTTCCATGCAGGTGCGCAATTTATTGGGTGCATCCTAGTTTTGGCAGAGGAGACTGCTTCTTGGTGTTGAAGTCAAAATTTGCACCCCGGTTGACCAAGTCAAAGTCAAGGTCAGCCCCAAGCCAAGTGGGCCCATGCCCGAGTCGAGCCGGAACATAAAGCAGCCGGCCCTCCCCCATGCCAAAATATAGATCATGTAATAAATAATTTTTATGTAATTTTTTATGCATGAATGTATGCAAAATGGGCATAAAGCCAAATTTTTGTAAAGCCCATGGCTTATATGCAAAAAGAAATGGCATATGAGCCATGGGATGGGCAAAACGCCATTTTGCAAAGCCCAAAGGGGTTATATGTAAATATGTAAGCCTATATAAGGCAATATGATGATGAATAAACAAAAAATATACCTTTTCATTCCCAAAAAAATTAGGGCCTGTGCCTCTTCCTCTTTCCTCAAGGTTCCAAAACCTTCTTCTTTCTTTTTGAATTAAATCAAGAGTTTTACTTTTCCTTTTTCAAAACTAAATAGTTTTTCACCACAAAACCCACAAAGGGGAACTTGAATCTACCATTAGATCTCAAAAAAAAGAGATTTTTAAAATCTCACATCTCTTGATCTTCAAGATCCGGCTGAACGACAGGAAGAAGAAGGAGACCCATCTCCAGAAACCCCACTTTGGGGAAGAACTAGGGCTTAAGGGGTGAAGCCCGTTCATCAGCTTCAAAACATCCTTGGAGTTTAACTCCTCATACACACACACACACACACAAAAAAAAAAGAAAAAAAATAATATGTGCTCCTTTCTGGGAGTACAACTCCCATTGCAGGGACCAAGTCCCTTTTTGCGCCCGAACGCCCACGTGCTGACACGTGGAGCGCTAGCGCTCTTGCGCTCAGGATGCTAGCGCCCAAAGCGCTAGCACCCGAGCGCCCATGTGCTGACACGTGGAGCGCTAGCGCCCTTGCGCTCAGAGCGCTAGCGCCCGAACGCCCACGTGCTGACACGTGGAGCGCTAGCGCTCTTGCGCTCAGAGCGCTAGCGCCCGAGCGCCCACGTGCTGACACGTGGAGCGCTAGCGCTCTTGCGCTCAGAGCGCTAGCGCCCAAAGCGCTAGCGCCCGAGCGCCCACGTGCTGACACGTGGAACACTAGCGCCCAAAGCGCTGGCGCTTTTCTCCACGCATCCTTTGGATGCCCTTTCCTTTTTATATTTTATATATATATATATGTATACACACACACACACATACTCTACAACACTCTCCCTCCCAAAAAAATTTTGGGCCGGGGCGCTGCCCCGCACCCCGCAAGGGGGCTGCTAGTCCTCTTGACCCCCAGCCCGCTATCCGGGTAGCGGGACCCCGTAAAAACTCTGCGTGGCTCCTGATATATCCAAGCCCCCCTCCGAAACAAAACACGTGTATACTGCACATTGAGTTCGCATAACCAGTTTAACCCGTTAATCGGAGGTTCTCTCGCTCCAAAGGCGAGGGGTAATTAACGGCAGCTTAGTCCGCGGCTGCCGGAGATTCGGATCCCCACAATCAATAAACCCCGGCCTACCCTAGGCAGGGGGAATCTGTAGTACGCCCGACAAGCGCGCACGTATTCCCATCTCAATAGGGTGACCAAAAACACCCTACAGATTCTGGCACACCCGGTGAGACCAATCTCTCCTCCCATATTTCGGGTTAAACGTTCATGCGAACTCAATCAATATACATATCTATATTTATACTAAAATAATGCTCTTTTGTGCAGGTTTTCTAGCAATCACTTCTCGACGATGTCTCCAAAGATGAGCTCAGCTCTCAGCACGGCTCCCATCTCCTACACGATGAAGATAGACTCCAGGACGGTCCTTCCGGCCAGTCTCAGGCGACAATGGGAAGAGCCGCCGCTACCATTCGGCTTTATTCTGTTCATGTCAGCTAACGCCATCCCAGCTCCTCAAGCTCCAGCAACAGACAGACCAGTCTCGAAAGGCAGGAGACCAAACGTGGTGATCTCGAGGGCGCCCCAACCAAAACGCAAGTCGGTGTCTGGACGACTTTCCTTGGCCCCAGCTGGGGGCAAGGCCATCGACACCGACAAAGCTACAACGCGTCTCGAGCAAGCTTCGGCGGTGCCCCTAACAACTGCTCCATCGGGTGTCTTCTCTAAGCTCCCCGCTAATCGACTCACGGTGGCTTTCCAGGAAACAGATGCCCACCAAGCCCTTAAAATTGAGAAGCTAAGGCAGAAAAGGCTCAGATATAGAGCCAACAAAAGGGCAAGGGCTCCTGCTAGGCTGAACCTCATGGGGTTCGAAAAACAGGGTTAGAAGATGGGGAAATCGCTGGATATGTGGTCCATACTGTCTACACGGTGGGCACGCGCAGCAAGAGCAAGGACGGGGCCACCACATCTTAGATCCCATCTGGCTTGAATGTGGTTGCCGCTTCCCAAGAACAGCCGCCTACGCTGGATGATGAAAACCTTCTCGATGAGGATGATAGGCAGAAAGACCCTTCGGTCCATGAGGAGTCGGGCTCGGAAAGCGAAGATGAGCCAATCTTCCGTCCCAAGAATGCAGAGCAGCAACTTCTCCAAGAGCTCCGAAAACAGCTCAGAAGCAAAGACAAGGAGATGGCCAAGCTCTACTCAAAAATTGACGACTTGACAAATGTTGTCTTACAGCTCACGGCCCAACTTGCCTCTCAGCCGCCCAATCAAGCACGGGGCCCTGCTCATGAACCGGGAAACGGTGTCCCAAGACAGCCGACGCCTATTGCCTCAAATCCGAAGGTGGGCGGACCGCATGAAAGCCAGTTGCATCCTGTCTCGGGAAATGTCTTGGCGGCCGATGACAGCAACCCGCTAACTCAAGATCAAATCATGGATTTGGTTGCCAACAAAGTCAAAACATTGGTAGCCGAAGCCGGAGAGCAAAAAGATGCCAGCAGTAGCGGGAGACCATATCCTACCCGGTACGATCTTGTGGAGTTTCCCACTGGCTATGTCGTCCCCAAATTTGAAAGGTTCGATGGGACGGTAAATGCGAACTGGCACATTGCCCAATTTAAAGCATCATGCGCAAATACTGGGGGCAATGATGCGCTCCTTCTCCGTCGGTTTGTTAATAGCTTGACGGATGTTGCTTTTGATTGGTATGCAAGCATACCAGATGACTCGATCACGACGTTCGCTCAAATAGAATCCATGTTCAAGCAAAGATTCATGAGTGTCAGTGATAAAATCACCATTGCCGACCTCGTAAGGATTGAGCCAAAGAACAACGAAATCAACATGGATTTTATAGTCCAATGGCGCAATCTCTTGTTAAATGTGAACCGCCATTGGAGCAAGACCAATCCGTCAGTCTTCTTATTGAAAATCTGAAGGACTGGATGAAACCTTTCATGTGCACCGCGGGCCTTAAAACATTCCAAGAGCTGACCAAAAAGGTCCAAATGTTGGAACGCTCAAAGCCCGAGGCCACTCAGGATATTCAGTTCACAAACAGATCGAAACCTTGGAGGGACGACAACCGAAAGGGCGGGAGTTCTAACAGCACCGATTCTCTAAATAAGCAGAGAGCGGGCGGAGCAAAAACTAACAAATCTCGAGAGCCAACTTTGGAAGAAAGAAGAAATAAGATCTACTCTTTCCGAAGGGACAAGGTCCACAAAATTTTCAAAGATGCTCTGAAGAATGGCCTGCGGCTACCAGAACCAAAAAGGCTAAGTGAAGCGAGCAGGACCGATCATCCCAATTTTTGCCCATACCACCGAGTTCTAGGGCACACTATTGAAAACGGTTGCATCTTCAAGGATTGGGTCGAGAAACAATACAAGGCGGGAGAAATATCATTGTCACCTGGCGTGTTAACAAACAATCAAGCTGCGACCGCCAGTTTCATACAGACGGAGACCGAAGTCCTTCAGGGACCTGATTCTCTCAGACGTCTACCTTTCTCTGAAAACAATCAACCACCACGTCATTAAACTGGGAACAGTCGACCTCTAAGTCGTTAAACTGGAATGTAAAAAAAATGTGTAAATAAAAAAAAAGAAGGAATGTGTAAATAAATAAATAAAAAGAAAAGCCGAAATGATGGGGCAACCGCGAATAAATAGCCGAAATGATAGGGCAATCGCGACCTTCGCGATGAGAAAAGCTGAAATGATAGAGCAATCGTGGTAAAACAAAAACAAAAACAAAAAAAAAACAAAACAAAACAAAGGCGAATGATGAGTCGCTCCTGGTACCGTATTCCAGTGCAGCGATGCAGACGCCAACAAAAATTCAAATTTTCAAAAAAAATTCCGGCCTTACGGTTAGTCCCCAAATTGACTATCGTATGCAATCCACGGGCTCAAATAATTCTCATCACACTCATGCCCCACCGTAATCACCAGTTGTGCGGCTGGTCTCCGCCTTTAGAATTATGCTCCATTGAGAAGACCCACTCATGTGCCCTCACGATACATGAGGAGAACAAACCTTTGTGGGATCCTTACGACTCATAAAGGAAAAACACACTTAGGAGTCCTCACGACTCCTAAGGAGAAAATACATATGCGGGATCTTTACGACTCATAGGGAGAAAATGCTTTTATGGGACCCTCACGGCCCATAAAATTGAAAAGCCTTAGGTGATAGGGATCCAAACCTGTCTCCTAAGCCATCGCTCACCAATCCCCAAGTGGCAAATGATAAGTCGCTCCTGGTACTATATTCCAGTGCAGCGATACAGACGCCAACCAAATTCCAAATCCCAAAACGGCAAATGATGAGTCGCTCCTGGTACCATATTCCAGTGCAGCGATGCAGACGCCGACCAAATTCCAACTTCCATACCCCAACGGCGAATGATGAGTCGCTCTTGGTACCATATTCCAGTGCAGCGATGCAGACGCCAACAAAGTCCCGAAATTTTTCCGGCCCTACGGTCTGGATCATACATTCTGCAAAACCATATACAATCCACGGGCGTAAAGCAACCCCAATCTCTCCCAAGTCCAACCGGTGAGACCACATTCAAAGTCTCACCCAAAAAATAATAAAATAATAATAAAAAATAAAAAATAAAAAAATAAAAAAAATTGTATGTCCACAAGCAAAATGGGCATGGATGAAAACCCGAAAGGGCTCCGTGAGTAAAAACAGCAGGACTGTCGGCGAGTTTGTGAAAACCCGAAAGGGTGCAAACTCGTAAAAAAAAGAGATGAAATGCACTCGCAAAGTCCTCTCGACTTTGTGAGGAGAAAATTCCCGCGTGAGATCCTTACGACTCACAAAGGAGCCACACACTTAGGAGTCCTCACGACTCCTAAGGAGAAAAAGCACCTACGAGATCCTTTTGACTCGTAGGGAGAAAATGCTTTTATGGGACCTTTACGGCCCATAAAATTGAAAAGCCTTAGGTGATAGGGATCTAAACCTGTCTCCTAAGCCATCAATTCCCAAATCCTCTCGGGGCAAATGATGAGTTGCTCTTGGCATTATTCCAGTGCAGCAATGCAGATGCCAAACAAAAAAAACTAATCCCTAAATCCTCTCAAGACAGATGATGATTCGCTCCTGGTACCATATTCCAGTATAGCGATGCTGATGTCAACTCAAATCAAACAAATCAAACCAACCAATTCCAACATCGACCTTTGCGTCAAACAGCGACACTCCGCCTAGGGGAAACGTCAAGCAGACACTCCGTGCCGGGGGCACATCGACAACAGACACTCCGTCTCGGGGACACGTCAACCAGCCTATACTCCGCCTCGGGGAAACGTCAAGCAGACACTCCGTGCCGGGGGCACATCGACAACAGACACTCCGTCTCGGGGACACATCAACCAGCCGATACTCCGCCTCGGGGAAACGTCAAGCAGACACTCCGTGCCGGGGGCACATCAACAACAAACACTCCGTCTCGGGGACACGTCAACCAGCCGATACTCCGCCTCGGCGAAACATCAAGCAGACACTCCGTGCCGGGGGCACATCGACAACAGACACTCCGTCTCGGGGACACGTCAACCAGCCGATACTCCGCCTCGGGGAAACGTCAAGCAGACACTCTGTGCTGGGGGCACATCGATAATAGACACTCCGTCTCGGGGACACGTCAACCAGCCGATACTCCGCCTCGGGGAAACGTCAAGCAGACACTCCGTGCCGGGGGCACATCGATAACAGACACTCTGTCTCAAGGACACGTCAACCAGCCGATACTCCGCCCCGGGGAAACGTCAAGCAGACACTCCGTGCCGGGGGCACATCGACAATAGACACTCCGTCTCGGGGACACGTCAACCAGCCGATACTCCGCCTCGGGGAAACGTCAAGCAGACACTCCGTGCCGTGGGCACATCGACAACAGACACTCCGTCTCGGAGACACGTCAACCAGCCGATACTCCGCCTCGGGGAAACGTCAAGCAGACACTCCGTGCCGGGGGCACATCGATAACAGAGACTCTGTCTCGGGGACACGTCAACCAGCCGATACTCCACCTCGGGGAAACATCAAGCAAACACTCCGTGCCGGGGGCACATCGACAACAGACACTCCGTCTCGAGGACACGTCAACCAGCCGATACTCCGCCTCGGGGAAACGCCAAGCAGACACTCCGTGCCGGGGGCACATCGACAACAGACACTCCGTCTCGGGGACACGTCAACCAGCCGACACTCCACCTCGGGGAAACGTCGACCAACGACACTCCGTACCGGAGAAACGTCCAACGCAGACACTCCGTACCGGGGAAATGTCCACCAGCGACACTCCGTACCGGGGAAACGTCCAACGCAGACACTCCGTGCCGAGGACACGTCAGCCAGCAGACACTCCGTCTTGGGGACACGTCAGCCAGCAGACACTCCGTCTCGGGGACACGTCAACCAGCCGACACTCCGCCTCGGGGAAACGTCGACCAGCGACACTCCGTGCCGGGGGCACGTCTACCAAATCACTCCGGGCCAGGGAAACGTCTACTACGGACACTCCGTCTCGGAGACACGTCAAGCGTCGACCGTCCACGTCATAAAAAGGGCAGTGCATCCCAAAAAAGGGGAAGCAAAGCAAGTCGCCTCCTCGTGAAAGAAAATCCATCAATTTCATGCACACGACCGAAATATGTGATGTGCATTTATTGATGGGGGCACTTTGTTGAAGTCAAAATTTGCATCCCGGTTGACCAAGTCAAAGTCAAGATCAGCCCCAAGCCAAGTGGGTCCATGCCCGAGTCGAGCCGGAACATGAAGCAGCCGGTCCTCCCCCATGCCAAAATATAGATCATGTAATAAATAATTTTTATGTAATTTTTTATGCATGAATGTATGCAAAATGGGCATAAAACCAAATTTTTGTAAAGCCCATGGCTTATGTGCAAAAAGAAATGGCACATGAGCCATGGGGTGGGCAAAACGCCATTTTGCAAAGCCCAAAGGGGCTATAGGTAAATATGTAGGCCTATATAAGACAATATGATGATGAATAAAAAAATATATACCTTTTCATTCCCAAAAAAAATTAGGGCCTGTGCCTCTTTCTCTTTCCTCAAGGTTCCAAAACCTTCTTCTTTCTTTTTGAATTAAATCAAGAGTTTTACTCTTTCTTTTTCAAAACTAAATAGTTTTTCACCACAAAAACCACAAAGGGGAACTTGGATATACTATTAGATCTCAAAAAGAAGAGATTTTTAAAATCTCACATCTCTTGATCTTCAAGATCCGGCCAAACGACAGGAAGAAGAAGGAGATCCATCTCCAGAAACCCCACTTTGGGGAAGAACTAGGGCTCAAGGGGAGAAGCACGTTCATCAGCTTCAAAACATCCTTGGAGTTTAACTCCTCATATATATATATATATATATATATATAGACACACACACACAAAATAATAAGTGCTTCTTTCTGGGAGTACAACTCCCATTGCAGGGACCAAGTCCCTTTTTGTGCCCGAGCGCCCACGTGCTGACACGTGGAGCGCTAGCGCTCTTGCGCTCAGGAAGCTAGCGCCCGAGCGCCCACATGCTGACACGTGGAGCACTAGCGCTCGAGCGCTCAGAGCGCTAGCGCCCGAGCGCCCACGTGCTGACACGTGGAGCGCTAGCGCTCAAACGGCTAGCGCTCTTACGCTCAGAACGCTAGCGCCTAAAGCGCTAGCGCCCGAGCGCCCACGTGCTGACATGTGGAGCGCGAGCGCCCAAAGCGCTGGCGCTTTTCCCCATGCATCCTTTGGATGCCCTTTCCTTTTTTTTATTTTATATATATATGTATGTATACACACACACACACACACATACTCTACAAATTCTCCCTCCCAAAAAAATTTTGGGCCGGGGCGTTGCCCCGCACCCCGCAAGGGGCTGCTAGCCCCCTTGACCCCAAGCCCGCTATCCGGGTAGTGAGACCCCCGTAAAAACTCTGCGTGGCTCCCGATATATCCAAGCCCCCTCCAAAACAAAACACACGTACACTGCACATTGAGTTCGCATGACCAGTTTAACCCGTTAATCGGAGGTTCTCTTGCTCCATAGACGAGAAGTAATTAACGGCAGTTTAGTCCGCGGCTGCCGGAGATTCGGATCCCCACAATCAATAAATCCCGGCCTACCCTAGACAGGGGGAATCTGTAGTACGCCCGACAAGCGCACGCGTATTCCCATCTCAATGGGGTGACGAAAAACACCCTACACTTGGGAAAAACATGTTTTTAATGAAGTCAAAGTTTCAGTGATTTTCTTTGAGTGCGCATGCCCCTTTTTTGGGTGCTGTTGGGAATTCATCCGCGCGCGCAAATGCGCATGTTATGGAACGGATATGAAATGAAGGAAACGGAATGCGCACACGAGATCGTTCTCGTTTTACTATTTATAAACCGCAAGTGCACGGCGCGTTGTAGCGAGCCGGCAAGCACGGGTCGATCCACAGGGAGTTGTGAATTAAGTGTTGTGATTTAAGGTTCAACAAATTAATGGATTGGGTTGGTTGTCACAAAAAATATAAAGAATACGAAAATACGGAAAACAAAGAAAGAAGCTAAGGAAGAAATTGGCTGTGGCTTTGGCTCGGAAGGTTGAATCGCGACGAATCCTTCGACGCTCCCTTGATCATGAGTTTTCCGTTCTTGCGTTGATCCCAGCACGAAGCATGAATCGTTAAAGCGGTTGCGAAGTACGAATCATCAAGTTGCCGATATTCACCGCAAAACACGAAACGAGTCCGTTTGTTCACTTACCGTTTGTATGTCCGAGCTTGTGGTATCAACACTAAATACAGAGGTTAGCAAGCATACCATAACAATAAAAACACAAAGTAGTGAGTGGGAGCAAATGATTTTGGTGTTAACTTTGCTAAGGGGTTGTGATAGTATACGATATATGAAAACGAGGGTTTGTCAAGCACTTGGTCATAAAATACCATATCCAAACTTAGCAAGCTCAACACCAATTTGATTCTAACTTAAACATTGAAATGGGGAAAGTGAGTGGATATGGTATATAAGGAGGTTACAGAGTAACCATATTTCAAAATACCATATCACATCAATACATAAACAATCTTTAAGTTAGAATCATATAGTTAAGCACATTTAAACATAAACAAGAGGTGGAGGAAGCAAAAGCCTTTCATCTCACTTCCTTACCAATACCACAACCAAAGAAATGATTAGTTAAGCATGATAAAGAAAAGCAAGTAAGGAAAATAAGTAAGTATAAAAGAAACAACAATTTATTAACACTTGAAGAAAGATATACAAGATTTTGGTTATTTGTTCAACCTCCTTAATGAAGCTTTCCAAAAAAAGCTTCAAGAGGAAAGAAGAAGAAGAAACCAATGATGAAGTCCACTCACCCTCTAAACAAAAGAACTAAAACTATAAGATAGAATATGTGCATATGAGACCCCCATCCCTTGCCCACTGGTTCTGCTTTTATAGGCACCAAATAAAAATAAACAAACAATAAAAATAAGATGACAAGGCAGCAAGGAAGGGCCCACAGAAATTTGGTGCAAAATGGAGGCAAGGGGGCCGGCCTACTTGGTTTCTAGGGGTGTCTCGCCGGTCCAAAACCGAGCTCCAAGGCTCGTATTGATGTGGTGGGTTAGTGTCAATTCCAACATCATTCTGGTGCTGTTTGGTTGGTCTAAAATAACCTGATTTGTATGCAGAGATTTATAGGGAACAAGATGCCAATATCACATCAACACTTTATTGCATTTATTGCCCATTCAATGCACATCACACTATATATGCACAATTTGTGCCAAGGGCAGCCCCACCATGGTTCAAGCCATCATGTGCACACTTGCATGTGTTGGACCAAAATTGTGTGCACACATGTTTATTTGCAAAAGCCCTTGGGATATCGGTCGGTTTCCTATTCTGCTTGCAGTGTCAGCTTCCAAATGCTATATCCGTGATATTAAATATGTTTTCGGTATTTTATCACGAATACCTGTAACCTGTAATACTGAGCAGACACTGGTTAATAACACCGATATATAACAAAATAGATAATGAATAAGCGGTATTAAAATGCAGTTTTCTGAGATGAACAGGTACGCATCATGAAAAAAGTGAAGGCTTTCAAGAAAGCGATGGCTTTCGATGAAGCGAAGGCTTCAAAATATGATTTTTCATCAAAGTTCTTTTTGGGTGCGAACATATGTTCATACTGAGAACCAAGGTTCTATGAAGTCTGTGCTTTATATCATGCTAATTATTTACATCCTTTTTGATGGCAAATCGAAGTTTTTCCTCATAAGATTTTTAGATCTTGCAAAGAGTCAAAACTCTATCAAAGTCGATGCTTTATATGACAAGAGAGAATTTTAATCTCTTTTGTTTACCTAGTTGATGCTAGGGTTTTTTGTCGAAGAAGATGGAGACGGAGATCTTGAGATTTTTTTTATCTCAGTTGAAGAGAAAGATGCTGATAATAATTATCGCCGATCCTTTTTCTTTCTTCCAAGGGGTTCCTATTTTTATGAAGGGAATAGTTAGGGTTTGTTGGCAACTATATAATTTGAAAAATCTTTAATTGATTTGAATTGATTTAAATTGACTTATATCAAATTAGGGTCCATGCGCACCGTTGGATCGTTGATCCTAACAGCCTTTTGTTAAGAAAGTTATCAAGAGAATATTTCCTTCCAAGAATAAAGTTTTGGCTCAATAAAAACGCATGCGTTAACGCGGTGTGCTTGCGCACCACCAGGAAGTGCACACGTGCTTTGCATGGGTCGCAGCCCATCAAAAGCTTAGCTTATGCGTACGTGCATTGCATGGGTCGCAGCCTATCAAAAGCTTGCCTACGCTCATGTGCATTGCACGGGTCGCATCGCATCAAGGGCTTAGCCTATGTGCACGTGCATTGCATGGGTCGCATCGCGCACACATGGTACTTATGCCAAGTATGCGCCCTAATTGGCGGGGAACAATTCCGCGTTCTAGGTAACACCCATACATATGTACATATGTATACGCATGTCTGTGTGCGTGTCTCTCTCTGTGTGTGTGTGTGTGAAGGCGTTAATTAAAGCGAGGACACACAAAGGGTGTCAGGGCTTCAGTGCGTCATAGTATATATATGCGTGTGTGTGCGCGCGTGCGTGTGTGTGCGCGCGTGCGTGTGTGTGAGATTGGCTCAGGTTATTATCCTAGCTATTAGTTAATTCTTCAGCTGTCGGGTATGCAACTTTATTATATTTTATATTTTCTGTGCTAGTGACAGTAGTCTTTCATGTGAATGTTCATTACTGGTCACAGAGATATATTATACATAGAAAAAAAATTCAGTGAACTTCATCGATATATGTCTTGTATGCTATTTAGGTAGCCTAAACCATATTAAGCTGGGTATTGTTGATTTTATACCTGTACAATGCAACCCTTCAATGGCGTCGTCCTGTGGAATAATTGTTCGGTTGATATTGGGCTAGACATCAGGAAGCAAAAATTTGGCCAATTCTTTTGTTTACTTTCTTGGACTTTGGATCGACTCTACAACCAACTAAACCTTTTTGTTTGTAAATGCTTAGATGACGATGCTAAGTTATATGCGTTCCTATATGGTCAAAAATGTTCCAGGCCCATCTCTGCCTAAAGGATTGCTTTCGACCTAAATAGATTACTTAGTGTCAATTATTATGGGAAACAAGTTTTTCCAGATTATGGACGTTTGTTTGTTGCTAAACTAAGACCCAGCCAGTCTTTTCCATTTGTGCATGATCTGCAAGGTTGACAGACTTTGAATATTCAAGCTGAATTTGTGTGCATACAAGCGGAGAAAAACCTCGGCTTGGATGTGACGCCTGCCATAAAACCACTGTAGAATTTGTTTGTAAAGTTGCAGGCTAAGCCTGTTGGTTGATGGAAGATGCCCAACAGGAATATACTGAGATTTAGTAATACTGTAGGTGTAACCCATATTATCATGGTATGCGTTATACTATGTAATGTTATTAAATTTTGTCTGTATAATTTGATCCTCCCATACTGTAGCCGAAAATAAAACCATGTTGGTGGCTTAGTTCAAAAAGGCATCAAGTAAAAAAAAAATTAGTTGAGGAAAGTAGTGCCAACTAATTCATGGAGCCTAGTGGATGTAGCAAATCTAACGTAAGCAAAGGCTAGACAGCGAGCCACATTTAGCAACAAGCGGACAAAATAGAACCGCAACAAGCACGTAAAAGAAAAGGGTCAGAAACATGAAGGCACAAATCTTTGATCAGACTAGAACCTTGTTAGATGAAAGATTGGATTGAGAAGAGAATCAGTGGGTCGGTGGAGGAGTTCTAGGAAAATAAAGATGATAAAGTTTAATATAGCAGAGAACAATTATCATACTGAATAGGCCACCAGTATTGCGTGAAAGCTGTCAAGTACTTCTCTTAAAATTGGCTGCAGCTGGTAAAGGTGATTCAGAGTCTGCATGACATATTTTTCTTCAGCCTTTTGTACGGGGCACATAAGAGTGTCTGTCACGCCCCGCTTCTCAAAATATGTAATTACGGCACGTGACAGAGCCAACTATGCTACATATGGCTAGGAATTATCCATCCATAGTCACATTACGACTGTCAATCAGATATCAAAAACAATAAATAAAATTTAACAAACACATATCCATCTGCCACAATAGATAAAAGTTAAGAAATGCATACAGCGGAAACAAATCAACATCCAATAAAGAACAATATCTGAATCACGTCCTTTATGGGATCACATCGATAAAATAAAACTACGGAAATAAAATAACTAAACATCTCTAAAACTAAATATCTAGCTCCTCAGTACTCGGCTTGCTTGCTAAAATACTTCTGATCTGCCTGCGATAAAGTCAAAGGAACCGGGCCATGCAAAACCCCGACGTCTGTGCGTCATAAATATCAAAATAATAGTAATAACCATGATGGGATGCTATGATTAAACATAAGTATAAATAATAAACACATACATGAAACAATGAGCTATATATATGTGATGTGTATTCTAAAGTCTGTGCTTATAGGTTATATATTCTACAAGTCTTTGAAATCAATTAAATGGAATCGTCGATATAACTCAGTAATATCCTGTGCGTGCCCGGGATCACGGTCAAGACTCTCGGGGCTGAATCCGAGACGTGCCGCTAAGCAGTAAAAACATGTATCATGTACAGACGAATGATGTCAACAGCATCATTCAGGGACCGGCCAAAGCCCATATCAACTGATCAGTCTCTGGAAATATCGAACTGTTGAGTTACAAGACTGGTTTCATTATTAATTTCCCCTTACCTCCAGTTTTTGTGTTCAAGTCAGGTATTGATGATCTCAATCTAATGCCAACACAGGATCAAGCATGTACAGATCTTGTCTATGTAGACAACAAACCACGTCCATTAGAACAATAAATCAGGATTGTCGGCATTAGTAATAATCCAAGTAACAGGTCTGGTAATGTGTCATGTACAAGTCAGACAATATATTTTAACCAAAATAGATACCAAAAGAAAACTGTAACCAATATCTAAATATGGTAAACATGACTAATGCCCGGATGTATAACCGTTTTATGTCCATTACCAAGTATAATGCACTCTAGATAAAATACCGAATTGATTTAGCAGTATAATAATATTGTGATGATCCGGCATGCAACTAGATAAACCATTATTGGTACGGATACAGACTGATAATATAAAACCGTAAATCGATATTATTTGTTGAATAGTAAAACACATGTACTATAATAAATCACATAAATATTTATATAAAAAATAGCATGTTGCAAGTTTAGAACTTCCCTCGATGGTGTACTCACGACGAATACGGATTTTCCAAACGACGGCGACGTCCGAAATCACGACGTAAATACGACCTTACCCACAAACTATTGCGTAATGTTCTGGGTAGCACCTGATGCTCTGTGGAATTTCCAGAGGCCGCTGTTCAGGGTCGAAAGCGACAACGACGAGTCGGGGTTCGCCGGCGATGAGATAAAGTCGGGTTTTGAACTTGGAAAGAAGAAAAGAAAGAGAACGAGACGAAGAGGATCTGGGTTTTGCGGAGATTTCAAATGGGGACGAGGTCTGGGTTGTGCTCATCGGCGACGAGGTGACGACGAGTGCAGGAGGCTCGTCGCCGACGAGTGCAGGAAGCGATAGTGATGGATTTAGCGGCAGGGTGGCAGTGTTGGTGGTGGCTGGTGATGGGTGATGGAGTTAGGACTAGAATCGGGATTGGGATCGAGAACGAGGGAGTAGGAGATGGAGGTGGTCGCGACGACGGTGAGATGGGTGCTCGGGTGTGACGACGTGAGGTCGAGGGTTGATGGTAATCGGGAATGAGAAGATGAAGACGAAGAAGTTGCGGTGTGGTGTGTGGGTGTTCTGGTGATGCCGACGAGGAGGAAAGGTGATGGGGTGATGGTGGTGGTCGGTTCAGGCGACGGCGAGAAGGAGTTGATGGGTTCTCGGCCTCTCGAGGAAAGAGGAAGAGGAGGTATGGCCGGTGGTGGTGATGAGGAGGTGAGGGTGAAGGAGTGGGGACGGCGATGAGAGGGGGACGGCGACGGCGTGGATTTGACGCGGGTTAGGGTTCGGTGAGGAAGAGAAGAAGATGAATACGAGAGAGGAGAGAGTGTTTTATTAAAATATTATACGATTAATATTTTATATATATAGGGAGAGAGAGGTAGCGACGGAGAGAGCGAGCGACGGAGAGAGAGAGAGTTTTTAATAAATAAAATTATTAATATAATTTATATATATATATATATATATATATATATATATATATTCTGTTATATATTATAGTTATAGTAAAATAATATATATATATATATATATATATATATATATATATATATATATTGTAGGATTTTGCAGATAATACCGGATTTCCAAATATTACCCGTACCCGTATCCCTTTAAAAACATAGTTTTCAAATATAAAGAGCATACGTAAGAATTTTAATCATAATCCAATATTCTGTAGTTAAAAACATATACCCCAAATAAAATCTACGTAAATATACTTAGCGATCCAATTACTAATCTGTCTAACCCTTCGGATATGAACATGATATATGGGCGCAACCACTTGATATGGAGTAATTTGCCATGCAAGGCTAGATAGGAAAAGAGTATTATTCGTTTTTATATTGTATTATAAAGAGACATGTAGAGCTTAAAATATTTTATATATATATATATATATATATATATATATATATATATATATATATATATTACTCGATTCACATGGATACACAATACTAGCAAATATATGATATATTCTCGCACCATATTGGGTTTCAACATGCGGGTCGGGTCGGATAATGACCATAGCTACTAATTGCATCATTCGCAACCCAATAACAACAATAGTCAAGAATTTCACCGCAAGATTTAAAATACCAAAAATATATAGTATAAATGCACTAGGGTGTTACAGTGCCGTGAGGGGCGGAAGATGTTTTGGAAGAGGATGGTATATAGAAGTTTGGATAAATCCCAAATGGGTGGAAGATGTTTCTCATCACCACAAATGAAAAAAAAACAAGGCACACAGATTCGAAGTTTTTTTCTTATTCTCTCTTCTCTTTTCTCTTTTATTCCTTCATGGCGGTTGGCAATTTAAGTAACTACTGTATCCAATAAAAACCAAATCAATGAGATTTGGAATTTTGATGTTCCTTTCTCCAACTTTATTGCTGTGTAGTTTAGAAGACGAGAGGCTGGGCTTGTGGCTGGTGGCTAGCAATTGTGACAATTGGGGCTAGGAGTCTTGTTCCATCACCTGTTCTATTTATCTAATAATACTACCAGAACACCTCTCAAGTCTTTTTATTTATTTTCTACCTTTTTGGGGCATGTACATTGAGATGCAAGCTCTATAAAGAGTAACATACAAGCTGTAGTTATTCTAATTACTATAGGAAGTGAGATTTCTCCCCTTTGAGTTTGGTAGCTTTTAAATTGGAATGTGATAAATGAAAAACAGCTCTATTATAAGACTGTAGGCGCTGTTCTTTTCATATTACAGTATTTTAATGACCCTCTTGAAGGAATTATCACTATTTTGCAATATTTGGAATTATTTTAGTTATTACTGTGGGTATAAGTCTGCTACTTTTATGGTTTATGTACATCTACGTGTGACCAGGTAAATAGTTAACTTTAGAAGGCACCATTCGTTCATTGTCATAGTAGTAGTCGTATAGTCGGATGGTCATACGATTATTCAAGTTGCTTTTAGCTTACAAAAGGCATGATCTTCTAGTAGAAGCTGATGTCTTAATAATTTACAGGATGAAATCCATGAAAGGGACAGGTTTTCCGATTTCATGCTTGCAATTCTAAGGTACATCATTATCTCTTATTTTTTCCTAGTTTATCACTTCGTCAAGATTTCTTGCATTGTTTATGAAAAATTATCATGTTATGAAACAGATCCTAGTGATATGTCATCAGCTTTATATTGGATATTTGGTATCTGAGCAGTCTTAGAATGGTCCGTTGAACCTCTACTTCCTTTCAAAAGATTGTCTGCATCTCTTTTGTGAATCAATACACTAGAATCACTTAATGCTTCTGATCAATACACGTCATCGACTGAATTTTATGACATGTCCCATTCCACATATCTTATAAATATCAGAAGATGGAATTTCAAATGTCTTTACTATAGAAAACCTGGTTCTAATCTTTGTGGAGCTTGTCTGCAGAGATCTGCTGCCTGCATATCCTCATCTGCGCCTGGTGAGCATGATCCACTTACTATATTTATTAGAAGGCAGCATGTTGCATGACCTGGAATGTTGCACATAATTTCCTTTAAATTAACCAGTGTTTCATTCCGTTCTTCATTCATTCAGGTTCTCATGAGTGCGACTTTTGATGCCGAGCGATTTTCTCGGTACTTTGGTGGTTGCCCTATTATTCAGGTCCCAGGATTTACTCATCCAGTAAGAGCTTCTCACACTTGCTTTACAAGTATTTATACACTTGTAACAAAACTATAGAAATCTGGTGTAATTCAATGGTTTTGTGCTTTAGGTCAAAACGTTTTTCTTGGAGGATGTGCTTTCATTCTTAAGGTCGGCAGATGATAACCGTCTGAATCTTGCTGATTTAAAAAGTGTGGAGGATGCGTCTCCATTAACAAAAGATTACAAAGCAGCCCTCGATGAATCAATTGACTTGGCTTTATCAAGTGATGAGTTTGACCCTTTGCTGGAACTACTTTCATCCCAGCGAACTTCAGAAGTATATGACTATCAATATTCGTTGACGGCCATATCACTGTTGATGGTGTTTGCCGGAAAAGGAAGGGTAAGGGATGTCTGTATGCTTCTTTCATTTGGTGCTGACTGCTCTTTGAGTGCCAAAGATGGAAGCTCAGCATTGGATGGACTCAGAGAGAAAAACAACAAGAAGTTTATGATATTATCAAAAAGCATATGGAGAAAGACTCATCGAAGTTAGCTGAAGAAGAGGAGCTACTCGAGAAATACCTATCAAGTATCAATCCAGAACTTATTGACACCGTGCTTATAGAACGATTACTTAAGAAAATATGTACCGATTCTAAGGAAGGGGCTATCCTAGTGTTTCTTCCAGGATGGGATGACATAAATCAAACAAAACATTTTGTGGACACTTCAAAATTTAGTATATTCTCTCTCCATTCTATGATTCCATCTGCTGAGCAGAAGAAAGTTTTCAAACGCCCACCAGCCGGTGTTTGCAAAATAATTCTTTCAACGAACATTGCTGAGACTGGTGTTGCAATCGATGAGGTTGTATATGTTATAGATAGTGGTAGAATGAAGGAGAAAAGCTACGATCCTTATAGCAATGTATCCACTCTCCATTCTTCTTGGGTTTCAAAGGCTAGTGCGAAGCAGCACGAGGGACGAGCTGGCCGTTGTCAGCCAGGAACTTGTTATCATCTCTATTCAAAATCCCGAGCAGCATCTTTTTCGGAGTACCAGGTTCCCGAAATAAAGAGGATGCCAATTGAGGAACTCTGCTTGCAGGCAAGTGTCATTTTCGGAGTACCAGATTCCCGAAACAAACTTTTTGTAGAAAACTTTGGACCCGCCAGTGTATGAAACTGTACGCAACGCAATTATCGTTCTTCAAGGCATTGGTGCTTTAACACAAGATGAAAAGCTTACAGAGCTTGGGGAAAAACTGGGTGCACTCCCAGTTCACCTGTCAACCAGCAAGATGCTTTTGTTTTCTATCTTGATGAACTGGCTTGAACCTGCGTTAACATTAGCATGTGCTGCTGATTATAGGGACCCCTTTCTTCTGCCAATGGCCCCTGAGGAGAAGAAGAAAGCTGCTGCTGCAAGAGCTGAGCTAGCTTCCTTGTATGGTGGCTATAGTGATCAACTGGCAGTTGTCGCAGCTTTTGAGTGTTGGAAGCGAGCAAAAGATAGAGGTCAAGAGTCTCAGTTCTGTTCGAGGTGTTTTGTCTCGTCCAACACAATGGGCATGTTATTTCACATGCGTAAGCAGCTTCAGAACGAATTGGTTAGAATTGGATTTATTCCTGAGGACATGTCCAGCTGCAGCTTAAATGCCCTGGATGCAGGCATTTCGCGGGCTGTACTTACAGCTGGTACTAATCCGATGGTCGGAAAACTGCTCCCACGCCGCAAACAAAATAGAAGAGTTATGGTGGAGACTTCGGGTGGTGCTAAAGTTTGCCTGCACCCTCATTCCTTAAACTTCAATGTATCTTTTAGTAATTCTAGTGGTAATCCAATTATTATTTATGATGAGGTTACTTGTGGAGATGGGGGATTGTACATCAGAAATTGCTCTTTTGTAGGGCCATATCCATTATTGTTACTTGCGATGGATTTGGCAGTCGCTCCTTCAACTGAGAATGATGAAGACAGCGATGAAGATCTGGAAGCTTCTAGTGATGAGGAAGATGTGATGAAGACTAAGATGTGTTCTGGACAGCAAGGAGAACAGATTATGTTCTCCCCTGACAATACTGTCTCGATTGTTGTTGATCGGTGGCTAAAGTTTGAATCAACTGCCCTTGATTTTGCTCACGTTTACTGCTTAAGGGAGCGCCTGTCTGCAGCAATGCTCTTCAAAGTAAGATTTCTTAATTGCTAATTATGGAATATTGAACAGATGAGCATAGCCTAAATAGTCATTTATGTTTTTTTGATAATTTTATTCTTGATGTTATAACTTAAATGGAGAAGACATGGTCATAATTCTTCCACCTCTAATTAGATATTATTTTATGTTGACGGTCTGTACTTCAATTTTCAGGCCCTTCAGCCGAAAATTGATCACGCTTGCATTTTATCAACAACATGATTTCGTACTTACAATGAAGCTTATTTTGTGCAATCTTTTTTTTTTCCAGTAATGCACACCTTAATGCCAGCTAGTTTTAGTATTAGATATGTTTGGTAAACATGTAACAGATCTCATGAAGTGAAAACTGTTCTGTGCAATAACATGTTTTATTTCAGATTAATTTAGATATTTATGTATTTTAAGTTGAGCCTTCACAAGAAGAGGCTTCGATTTACTTTTAATGGGACATCTAAATATTATAATATACTATTAGTTGACATTTTTCATAAATATAATTCTTTTCGGAAATTGTTAAATTAGAGCTTGGGCTTCTATCCTTGTATTTCTGAAGTAAATACTTGGACTTGTACAGTTTGTTTGTTGGTGTTATCCCTGATCATTTGTTCTCATAGTTGTGAAAAAATATTTGGATTGGAGAAGCTGAATAAATATGTTTTGCTTACTTTTCTGAATAGTTTATGGGTTATTCTTATATCCCTCCTTAAATTCTCTCGTATTTTTTTAAAACAATCTCTCTAATCTTAATATTTTAAATTTCTCCCTTAGCTCTCTTATGTCATTTCATATTTTCCTTTTAATAATGTCCATTCAAAAAATACCCTTTCGTTACCGAAGTTGTTTTATAACTAAAATTATGATCTCTCTGTAGCATTTTGCGTATTATGATAGTAGTATTGGTTAACATAACGTTGGCTTGGATTAATTTTTGGATGGAAAATTTTAGAAGCGATATATGAAATATCTTACGAGATAATATTTTTGGTGGTGGAAGACAATATTTTTGGTGGAGAGAAGAATTTTTTGTCCAAAATACTTTATTTGTTTGCTTTCCTCGTAATTATTTTAGAACACTTAAGATAACATGCTTCAAACATTGCTTTCAGTGAGATTTATTGTTATTTTTGTATAATAGCATCAATACACTCCGAATCTGTGTATCTATGCAACTTCTAATTGTCTTAGAAGTATGCGTAATTCAGGCATGATCCACCAGATCACATGTTGGTTCTATTCTTAAGGCCATAGATTTATTAGCAAAAACATTGAAGTCATGTCCACAGGCAAGATACTTCCGGATCACTGTCATTTGTGCTAAAATAAAGGAAACAGAGCTGGGGCAAAAATTGGAATAATTATAGGTAATCTCTGTTGCCTTTTTCTTGAATGGAAACAGTCGCATTTTTTTGGGTGACAAGATGAAGGTATATTTCAGTAATCAATGATCTTTGTGTGGAAGATGAGTTCCAGGAGTTATGCACACTATAAAATATGCTTTTTACCTTGATGCAGAACATTGATCATTTTGAAGTAATATTATATTTAGGGTGATAATCTCTGGGACAAAATTTGATCTCTATTTAAAATAGATTTGTTCAAGTTTCAATTTATTATGTTAGTTCTTTTTAAATATGATTTGGTTAGGGTTTATTTGATTATATTTTTTCCATATCTTTCAGGGAGGCTGTAAAAGAGCTAAATGCAATCCTCTTGTATTAAGACTTTATTTGTAAATTTTTGACTTAAACTCAGTTTTTGTGGATCCTAAACGATTTGGTGAATTCTGATCGAACGCCCCCTATGTTCATATTATCAATTCTTAATGCTAGAAAGTTGGCGCTTATAAACAAGAACATACCACAAGCAACGTAGAGAAACTTCCTATATAATCTGCATTTTCCCCAGAACCTCCATCTTTTTTCCAACACGCATGTGTGCTGCTTTATACAAGCTATCTTCAAGAGTCTTAATTCTGAAACACAGTTGTAATCCATGAATATTCAGATAATTTATGTAAATCCCGCGTGCACTTGAAAATCCATCGTGGACAAGGCTGCATAGTGTTTGGATAAAAAATAAAAGCAACTATATATGCTTCCCATGAAGTTCACTCTCTTGTGTTTTAAATACATATCAAAGATGATGTCTGTTCTTGACTTCATATTAAGGACAACACCTGTTGTATACATCTTTCTTTTTAAATGGTATGTCGCATCCTCATATTCAAAATTTTTCAGAGTTCGGGTTATAGAATCTGAGGGCATCAACAATTATGGCCTCATTATCAATCTTAGCAACTTCAAATATTACTTGGATGGGTGTTTTTTTCAAAATATTTGTATGTGCAGGTTCGATTTGGATCGATTTGGAAGGAAACGTTTTTTTAAGAAACTTACTAAACGATTTCAATCTCCGCCTTGTTCTCAAAATGAGTTGTTCATTCTTTGTTTTAATTGTTTGATAGATACTTTGTTCTTTAGGGGCCACTCTTCCTAGAATAAAAGCATTATGGGAAAACAATTCATAACTTATTTCAGCTAAGAATAATATTAAATCTTATAAGCATAATTACATCCTAACATGATATGATATTTAACATTTGCAGCTAAATTATGTCATTATGAAGCATTTCACACTAGACAAATCATAACATGAGTTCCTCAATTATAACATTTATAGATAAAAGTGAACGAATAACAGTTAATCATAACATAGCTCACTAAATAATGACACTTCAATACATAAATATCTACAATCAGACACACCATAACATGAAGCCCCAAATTATATCATTTATAGATAAAATTAACATATCTCACCAAATAATGACACTTTTATACATAAACATCTAACATTAGACACATCATAACATGAATATGCAAATCATAACATGAATAGATAAATATGAATGGATATATGTTAATTGTAACATGTCTCACTAAATAATGACACTTATATGCATTTAATATTAGATAAATCATGACATAATCACTCAAATTCTAGTAATAAACTTAAAAAATTTAATCAAACTTACAATGTGTAATCTCACTGGATATCATTGAAGAATTTTGTGTAAACATATAGCGGGATCCATAGAGGTTGAGGATATACAAAAGCCATGGTCGATATTTTTAAGCCCAAAATAGATGATACGTGTATAATGCATGATGCATGGGATATTTTTTTCCAGAAATTCAAGTCTACTCTTAGGCAATTAAATGTATATTGGATTCTCTCTACTCCCATAGCTACTATTCACTCCTCCATCTCTTTGGTGCTTCTTTCCAAATTTTCCAATTTTCTCATCTTCGTTCCTTATTCCACTCTCTCTCTCAATTTCTGCATTTTCGCTCCCAATTTTCTCATCTTCGCCCTCAATTCCCTGTCTCTACTAATTTCTTGCATCTTCACTTTCAATTCCCCATCTCTTATCCTAGTTTCTGCATCTTCGCTCCAAATTCCCCATCTCATCTCCCAATTTCTGCGTCCTAATCCCCACATCTCCTCACCTAATTTCTTGATCTTCGCTCTCAATTTTCCTCGTTGCCTCAATTTTACTTACACTAACAATGACTGTGGTTTTTTTATTGAAAATCTTGAGATCGATACCATTCAACCCTTGTGGATTGATCATTATCTTTGCATAAAATTCTTCAACCATATCCAGTGGGATTACTTATCAGTCTAAAATATTGCATATTTGAATGAACGTTTTCCTTACTATTTTTAATAAATAAAAGATGTTAATTGTAAATATGAAACATATGTGGGTTTATTTGTAAAAACATTATTATCATGGGTTTCTACATTTTAATTAACACAATTAGGGAAAATATATGCATATAATATTTAAATGAAAAATTAGTAATTAAAATATGCATATCATATCAAATATTTCTAATTAATATTCTTAAAATTTAATATCATATAAAATGGTTAGGATAATATCTCAAAAATACCAAATACTACTAACATTTTGATTTGAGATATTATGCAGATATTAGCTCAGGACTGGAATCCAAGAGATCCGAGTTAAATCGGGATGTCGAAATTGAATCTGCCAAAAATATAGAGGTAAATCAAGAGATCTAGCAACGACAGAGACTCAGAGTATGATTTGCAGAATCTAGACATCAAAAGGATCTCCACATATCAATACAAGAGTCCAGAAGAAATCCCAAAACTAGGTTGCGATGGATCCGCGGCTAAATTGGAGGATATGCAGCGAAACCACAGCTCAATAAGGGCCATAGGATATGAGATTTTATGACTTAGATCTTAACACATATATTCACTTATGGCATTTAGGGTTTCTGGTTTCTGTGACTATATATGGGACCGAGAGCTGCACATTAAAGATCATCACCGATGAGATCAAGAGACCTAAGAGGTCCGCGTATCCGAGTGATCATCATCTATTCATCTACCTCCTACAAGAGAGAGATCTAGAACAAACCAGGGTTCTTGTATTTTACTTTCTAAAGAGAATTGTTGTAACACCCTAACTCATTTAGACCAGTTCTATTTTGAGTATTTATTCATTTATGGTATTTTCTTGATTTACTGTGTTTTGGATGCAGATAGTGTATTTGACATCTGTATTTGCATCCGACCCGATCCGCTTGCTGGAAACCTGTCTTGATTCCTGTTTATGATCTATCCTGGCTTGTTATGTGGATCCGTGCACTTTCATATTTTATACTGCATACTTGCATTACATCGAGCATCTGCATTTTTTAATAAAACAAATAAAGTCAAATAAAATATTTTAAAAATATCTAGCATGGCCTGCATGATACCCCTAACCCTGTCGTAGCATCCGCGCATCTTGTTCTTATCCCGTTCAGTGAAACGGACCCATTTGGATAGCTACGTGCACGCTACGTGTATCCGTTCTTGGGGGTATGCATTTTCGTTACCCGGATATTATATTTTGGTTTTGGTTGATATAAATATTATCCGTATTTTTTAAACCGTGATTTTAGACCCGACCCGGACTTGTTTTGAGTATTTTTGTATTAGCCAAAATCTCGAATTTAACTAATATTATAATATATATATACGGTTATATAAGTTTTCTAACTAAAAATATATTCAAATATATTTTAAATCCCAATCTTTTCTATATCCTAAGGAAGCCCAGATCCCACGTACCATGTCCATCTCTCTCCAATATATATTATATATATTAATACATTTTTTTTGTTAACCCTATTTAAACACCGTTCCTCTCTCTCTCTCTCTCTCACCCTTCTTCTTCTTTTTCTCCCGTCTCGTAAACCCATACCTCCGACCCTAGCCCTCTGCCCATGCTCGCCTCTCGCCATCGCCGACTCCCTTGACCCCTCGTCGTCACCACCCCCTTCTCCTCTCTTCCTCCGCCTCCTCCTATCACCGCAACCACCACCGCCATCACCTGACGCCGCTACCCACGACCACGAGAATCCCCGACTGCACAACCTGACCCCGGCCGACGTCTGTCCTCGTCGCCATCGACCTCCACGTCGCCGCCAGCACCGCCTCCACCTTATCCTCTTCTTCCTCCAACCCGAGCAAACCCACTGCAACCCGAGAACATCCTCCAACCCATCATCAGCGACTCGCCGTCGCAACCGTCCTCGTCACACCACCTCGTCGATCTCACCCCAACGTCGCCAGAATCACCCCGCCACCACTTATACCTCCTTTCCTTCCCTGACCCCAAGAATCTCGAGCCCCTCTCTTTCCTGCACCCTAGCACCCGCAGAACCCAACGACGCTGGCAAACCCCATCTCCGGAGACCTCGACATCACTCCTCACCTCTGTCCCTAAACACCAGTCCAGAGCAACATCCCTTCTTCTTCTTCTTCTTCTTCTTCTTTCTTCTTCTCTTTCTTACTTTTGATCGTGCATTTTCCGGTCATCGCCGGAGCCATGCCGTCGCCAACGATCCAGGTAACCCAGTGGACGTTCCCAGCCAGCGTGGTTACCTTCTTGCCTTGTCTGGACCCGTCCCGTGTGCCGTGTGTGCGTTGCGACGTTTACCTGACGTCGGACGTGCCGGACGCACCCGTCGTGTGTTCCGCTCAGGCAAGTTCATCTTGCTACATGCTATGTATCTTATTTTGCATCCATATGAATAAAAATATCACATGTTGATTGCATTGTACATCCATACTAATGTTTTACTGTTTTCGGATACCCGTATGCATCCATATCATTTATTATATATGTAGTTGCATCTACAGATCACATTAATTCACATTATTATTACATTAGTATCCCATACTTGATAGTGTGCATCTTACATAGTCATGGAGCTGTAGTTGTAACCCGTGATAGATATTTAGGCATCCATGTTTTATTTGTTGGATATGGTGCCCTCAAAGTCAATTATTGGATCGCAGGCACGTGATTGCAATGATTGAGGGAGGACCTATACCGGTAGGACAGTCTTACTCGAGATGATAGTATATTATCTGGTTTGTCTTTATCATCACTATTACATGTTGATAAAGCCCATAGGATTCTTGCTTGACTACCAACATTATGATGGCGATCATATACGTAGGAGCTGATGGTCTATAAGCGCATCCTTGAATGTCCCTAGTCGTGGGAGTTTCGAGACTGGGCATCGATACTCCAGAGTAGACTAGTGTATACTGATCGAGACCCCGACAAGGGGCGGTGGCCAGGTCTCATAAGCCATTGGTGTTAGTTTGTTCACCTAAGATAGTATACAGGTGCTCATTGGGTTATGAGTACACTGGACAGACTCGCCGGGAACCTGCTAGTTGGTATTATACCTATTGTCAGATAACAGTTCCCAGGTGACATGTGTACAGATTAGTCTGTCGACCTGAGATCGTCATTTGTCTCGTGTGAGTTCCCACTGTGCTTTGATTACTACCCTATCACGGCTCAAAGGAGTCGTGTAAACAGGTTTTAGTTGGGTACAGTCCCGAGCCACATGGAGGCAGTGAGCGGATCGTCGGGGATTCGTCTCTCCCGGTATTGGGGATTGATGTCGCGCAGTGCACGGGTGGCCATCATCAGAAATCCTTGGCCAAGGTAGTTGAGAATTACTGATTTAGGATCAGTAGTTTCTCGGATGGTGATGGGTTTCATACCGACACTAAATATCGCGTTATTTAGGGTCTGACTTTATCCACCTCCTAAACCCGATATGCGATACTCTTAGACGAACAGACCAGACTGTACGGATATTGTCACTGTTAGGCTCAGTAGGGTTCCTGGATGTTGGATATATGTATGCCCTAGAGGCCATTATATGATAGTGTATGTACTGATGTGTGTGTGTGTGTGTGTGTGTGTGTGTGTGTGTGTGTGTGTGTATTCAGAGGACAGTCTTGCTCGACATGATAGTATGCTATCTGGTTTCTCTTTATCATATGTTCACTTGATCATGTTTTTTACTCATTTGGTACATGTTGATAAAGCCCTAAGGATATTGGCTTGACTACTGGGATTATGATGTGGATCATACTAGTGGGACACCTGTAATTTATAAGCATATCCTTGAAATGTTCCTAGCCGTAGGTATATCGAGACAGGGCATCGATATTCCAGAGTAGACTAGCGTATACCATTCTTGTTCCATATGATGGACGATGGATGATCCCATATCCGTCTGGTGTGATGACACCAAAGATTGTATACGGGTGCTCAGTGAGACTGGGTACACTGAACGGACCCACCGAGAACTCCTATATGGTATTATATCATATGTCGGATAACAGTTCTCAGGTGACACTGGTACAGGTTAGTCTGTAGACCCGAGATCGCCATAGAGTCTTGTGTGTCCTCCCACTATGCTTTGATCTCCATCCTACTACGGCTCTACTGAGTTGTACAAACGGGTGGATTTTAGGTACGGTCCCGAGGCACATGGAGGCAATGAGCGATAGGAGGGGTTTCGTCTCTCCCGGTATTGGGGGTTGATGTTGCGCTGTGCACGATTGGCTATAACAGGAAGTCCCTGGCCAGGGCTGCTGAGATATTACCGATAAGTGCTATCAGTAGTTTCTCGATCTGTTGTAGACAATATACCGGTATGGCTTATTGAGTTATTGGGGTCGACGATTCCATCCCTAGACTCGATATGCATCATATCTGACGAAGAGACCGGACTGTACGGTAAGTGTTGCCAGTTAGATTGACGAGAGTTTTGACAGGTTCGCTTGTTCTTCTTCTGATCGCTCAATACCCGAGTGGCCGTTACGTTTAGCTGACCGCTTGCGGCTTGTAGTTGTTTGATGTGATCATCACCTATTGCCGGTGTATTGACGAGTCTTAGAGTTCCACACAGAAGTTTCCTAGTTCAGGAAAAACGATGTGGTGTGCATATGAGATATACGCGGGAGCTCGATTAAATGCGAGTATGAGATACCGTATGTTAATCGGGTGTTTACTATTAGTCGGATTGTATGTGATATGACCGATTTATTAAATCAAATGTTGATTTAATAATGACTTTTAGCTCACTTTTATTAAACCCTTTTCTTTTGGATGTATGCATGTATATACATACACATGTTTATATGAATGCATGCATACATGCATGCATATGTATCATGGTTGTTGATATATTGAAGATGGAAATGCATGACTCACATGGTTCATATTAATATATATAGATTTTTGTTTTAAGATAAAAGATAAAAGAAATTAACTAATGACTCATTCTTTCCAAATGACTCATAGTTTCCACACACTTCTTTGTTTGACCATTGACTTAACCTTGGTTAATTTCCTTTGCTCTTTAACTCATCACAAAATATCTAGATATTTATATTAACCATAGTTTGTTGTGAGAGTGTCTCACATATATATATCATTTTGTTTTATTTTTAAAACATAACAATTATCATTATCTTGAAAAAACTTTGCTATCTTCATCTTCTTCCTTCTTCAAGCTCTTTTGAGATTTGTTTAGAGTGAGGAAAAGAAAAAGATAGGGTTTTTAAGTGAGAACATAAACCATTTCATCATTCTACACATCTCTAGCTCTTTTGTGTAGGGTGTTTGCTCCACGAATTCGAAAGAACAAGTGATGCAACGAGCTTTGAGCAAAGGACTTCGGGTGGATCGTCGTGAACTCGGAAGTGTTCAAGTGAGCCGTTCCAAACTCTACGAGATCCAAGGAGTCACTCAAGGAGGTCTACAAAGGTTGTAGTCTCACCACTTAGTGATAAATTAACTTTTGTATGTGATACTATTAGTTGTTACTCAATATTTCTAGTTCGATTCCTAATTAAGTTTGCTTAGCACCTCTTAAAATCAAAGTTGTGGCATGTGTGCTGCTTCCAAACCCTATTTGAGGTGATAAGGAAACCCTACAGTGGTATCAGAGCCAAGCTAAATGTAACACCCGAGCCCAATAATACTATTTCTGTTACTGGTTGAGTGTTTGGCATTGCTCATTTCATTTATCTTACTTGTTTGGTTCTTATTGCACAATTTACCCGGCAAAGTCATTTCTACATATAACAAATTTTAGCATCTAAAATAAAATTGAAAATATTCATCTTGGCCTACTTGACACCCTTAGCCTCGTGGTAGCGTCCGTGCATTGTGTTCTCGTCCCGTTCAGTAAAACGGGCAAGTTTGGATGGCTACGTGCACGCACGTGTGTCCGTTTTGAGAGTATGCTTTTTAATCATAAAACATTTCATTTTAAAATTTGGAACCCGCTTAAAATCCTATTATTTGAATTTCGAATTTTTGGACCCAACCTGGGCGCAATTTGGAAATGTTTCATTTGGCGCCAAAATCCCAAATTTTTAATATTATTAAAACCTTCGCATATATTTTTCTAACTAATCTGATATCTTACTGTTCATTACCTATCTTTTAAATCTTTAAGTTAACCATATAATATTTTTACAATCTCTTATATCCTTCTCAATTTATTCTCTCAGCCAATCGCAACCTCCCCTTTAACCCCGTGGTCCCCACTTTCTCTCTCTCCACTTTCTCTCTCTCTCTACCCCTTATATATTCTCTCGTACTTCTCTTTATCATTTTTCTCTTCTTGCTTCATGTCTCGTTTCTCATTTATTTTAATTGTTCTTTTGTTACCGGAATTCCGTCGTGCCGGTGACGTTTCTCGACGTTCCAGCGAGATACCCCGACCCGTGTGGTTCCTTTGTTCGTCGTTTGGGTTCATTCCGTGAACCGTGCACCGTCGCGAGTTTTCCCCGCCGACGGTTAACGTTCCGTTTTCCCGATTCGCGACCCATCGAGGCAAGTTAATCTTGCTACATGCTATATACTTTTATAATCTTCATTTTATAATATTATACATTTGAAAATCTTATAGTTTACATATGAAATGTCGTTGAAAAATCGGTTATGACAAATCTGAAATTTACTGTACACCTTATCTTATAAAATTCATTATAAATCATAGAAAAATCATTAGGATACGTTCTTTAGTTCGTTACGAAGATAATTCAGAATACTATAACTCTATGAAATATTTACTTGCAAAATAAATTATTTAATTAACGTAAAATGCAAATGAACACGTCTCTAAACTGCTGTCCAGGGAAATTCCAGCAGCAAACTTTCAACTTTGAATATTCATAACTTTTTGTAGGGATAACCTGAGATGCTTATACTTATAAAACTGAAAACCTTATTGAATTATCTTTGTTTTGGTATAAGATACGTCTCTTTTGGAGAACGTTTGTTATTTTTAAGCTATTTTACAAATTAGGGTGACGCTGAATTTCTGAACGGAACCTTCTTGTGCATGGTTAATCAATACAGCTTTTATAGTTACTAATCGTTTTGAATATGCTATCCATATTAATATTATTATATAAATATTTATATCACATATTGCTTAGTTGTACATCCCACACTACCATTTTATAGTTTTATAACTCTTCGGATACCCGTTTGCATCCATCGCATTTAAGATAAATATAATTGCATCCATAGATCACATTACTACATAATAATGTGATATTAATACTCCATGTTTAATAAATTGCATCCTAATTAATATTGGAACTATAAATGTAACCCTAATCAATAACTGTGCATCCATATCCTTGAAATTATATCTATTTGCCTATCATATTACATGTTCCAGTTTATTGTTCTAATAGTACTCATGCTTGTTTATTTATACACATGTTTATGATAGTTTGATTATGAGCACCCACATGACATCTTGTGCTTCCTGACATGACCTGTTACACTTCCTACTTGACATGATATGGTACCGTACACTCTTGACATGACATGACACCTTTATACATTACCTGACCTGTTACCTGATCTCATGCCTAATGCCGACAAACCCGACCATCCCTGCTGTCTATCCAGACAGACCTACTCTTACCGGATTTTGTGTTGGCATTAGTCCTTGACTACTGAATACCTGACCTGACATACATAGCTTGGGGGTATGGGGAAATCAAAGGTGAAACCGACTTGTAACTCAACAGTTCGATACTTGTTCTGATCAGTCTTACGGGCTTGGCCAGCTCCGGAGTGATGATGCTGACATCACTCATCTATCCTACTACCTTTTACTGCTTAGCGGCACGTCTCGGATTCAGCCCCGAGGATCATGACCGTGGTCCCGGGCACGCACGGGATACTATTGAGTTACATCGACGATTCATCAATTGGTTTCAAAGACTATAGAGTAGAAAACCTGATAGGACAGTTTAGTCACCACTGCACATTACCCTGCTCGTTATTTTCTTATTACTGCTTATTCATGTTCATACTTGCATTGCTCATTACCATGTTTATACTATGTACTTGATGTCATGACGCGCTGACGTCTGGGTTTTGCATGGCCCAGATTCCGTACCTTTGTCGACGACCGAGCAGGAGTACTTCAGCCAGCAGGCTGAACAGTGAGTCCTTAGGGTTAGTTTATTTATTTCTTCTCATTTCCAGGTGTGAGCCCGCATTATGGGACGTATTGTTTATTCATTGTTTTGGATCATTAGCTTCCGCACTTATTGTTTATTGATTCTTGTTATTATGGATTTGGACATGTATTAGATTAGCTTATTATCTTGTTCTTGATATCCTTACAACCGTAATGTGACTGTGGATGGATACTTCCTACCCACAGGTAGCATGGTTGGCTATGTCACGTGCCCAATCTTGCGTACTCTGGGAAGCGGGGCGTGACATGGTTCTTTTGGTATCAGAGACATAGGTTAATTGGGTTGATTCTTTGTAGTTGGGTATTGCACCCGATACACGAATCAGGATACCCGTGATTAGGAAACATGTCCTGCCACTTTGACCGTTTTACCATCCTTGAATCATTCTTCCGGATCATGTCGACATGCAAACTTACTTTGCATTGTCAACTCGAAAACCTAACTTCTTGTTATCTCTAGGACTTAGGCGACTTGGGTGGAGTTAAGTAATTGCGGCTATGATACCGCGGCATAGCTACAATGCGGTACTCTATTTAAGTATCTTGGAGTTCTAGCCTTGATCCACATTCAGAATCTATCATCATGCTAATGTTGGGTGTTTTGAGTTCAGGATTATGACAGGTAAGAAGTTGAAGACGTACCAGAGGCGTGTGAACGAAGCCGCCATGCTTGGAGTGATAAGAGAAATGCTGGAAATCAAAGAAACAGACCGAGCTGATCCAGCAGCAAGCGGACTTGTTTCAGGAAGGTTTGCAGATCGTTCAGCAATCTGTAAACGATGTTGGAACTAGACCAGTTGACCGAGTAAGGACCGTAGCAGATTTCAGACTTTTGGATCCGTCTACTTTCACTTTTCTGGAGGAGCCGTTGCCAGCCGAGCCGTGGCTAGCGACACGGAGAATTTGCTGATTGCGACACAGATTCCAGAGGACAAAGGAGTTGATATGGTGCGCATTCAGTTAGTGGATTACGCCCGAGAGTGACGGCTTGTGGAGGAGACCCGCTTGCCCAAGCCGATCAGTTGGGCGAAGTTTTTCTAAGAACCCCCTGGAGAAGTTCTTCCCGCAGACTGCGCGGAGGAAAGGGAAGAAATTTATCGGACTAAGGCAGAATGGAGCAACCGTGGACGTGCATGCAGCGGAGTGGACGAGACTCAGTAGTCTCGCTGGACCTTTCGCGGCCAACGATGCAGACAGCAGTTGCGGTAAGGAAGCAGTTCTGTCGGGCCGGTCGAGTTTAGGGCTAGGCCGACGAACAATGTTCTTGCGGCTATGGTAGTGGATAGTAATGAAGAGCCGGCAGTTGTCCGCGACTTTATGGATGTATTTGCAGATATTTCGGGCTTACCGCCGAAGCGAGATGTGGAGTTTGCGATTGACCTTATTCCTGGTGCAGCGCCAGTATCAAAATCTTATTATCCGATGGCACCGGTGGAATTGGAAGAAGTTAAGAAACAAGTGGGTGAATTACTCGAGAAGGGATGGATTCGAAGCAGCAACTCACCTTGGGGAGCTCCAGTTCTTTTAGTAAAGAAGAAGGATGGCACGAGAAGGATGTGCATTGATTATCGAGAATTGAACCGGGTGACTATTAAGAACAAGTACCCAATCCCTCGCATTGGAGAGCTTTTTGAGCAGCTTAGTGGCGCGAGGGTGTTCTCGAAATTGGATTTGCGATCGGGATATCATCAGGTCCGAGTGAAAGCAGAAGGCATTTGCAAGACGGCGTTTCGAACTCGATATGGACATTTCGAGTATCTAGTGACGTCCTTCGGAGTGACTAATGCGCCGGCAATATTCATGGTTTTGATGAACAGGATCTTTTCACCGTTCTTGGACCAGTTTATTGTGGTATTCATTGACGATATTCTGGTATACTCGAAGAGTCCGGAGGAGCATGCTGAGCATTTAAGGATCGCACTGCAGACGCTGAGACAAGAGAAGTTATTTGCGAAGATGAGTAAGTGTGAATTCTGGCTGGAAGAAGTGAAGTTTCTGGGGCATGTTGTGTCGGGCAATGGAATCGCCGTTGATCCCGAGAAGATTACAGCAGTTCGAGATTGGCCTATTCCAAAGATGTTGCGGAGATAAGAAGTGTTCTTGGACTCGCCGGTTACTACAGAAGATTTGTGGAGAACTTCGCTCGTTTAGCTGAGCCGTTAACCAAGCTTACGCGTAAGGAGGTACCGTTTGTTTGGACGGATGGATGTGCATTGGCCTTCGAGACGTTGAAGCAGAAGTTGATAACCGCCCCGATCCTGACCGTACCGGATAATTCAGGAGGACTGGTGATTCATAGCGACGCATCTGGAAAGGGATTGGGATGTGTTTTGATGCAGAATGGGAAAGTCGTCGCTTACGCATCGAGACAACTGAAGACTCATGAGAAGAACTATCCGACTCATGACTTAGAGCTTGCAGCCGTGATCTTCGCCCTGAAGATTTTGGAGACACTACCTTTTGGGCGAGAGAGTTGAAGTCTTTACGGATCACAAGAGTTTGAATTATGTGTTCACTCAGAAGGAGTTGAACATGAGGCAACGCAGATGGTTGGAGCTGATGGCCGACTATGACCTTGATCTTAAGTACCATCCGGGAAAAGTTAACGTCGTGCCAGATGCGCTGAGTCGGTTACCAGCAATTCAGATATTGACTGCACAGAGAGAGATCGTTGCGGATTTTCGGAGATTTGACTTGGAAGTTGTGCTACCCCATGCTACAGGACAGTTGATGCAGTTGCAAGTACAGTCGTCCTTAGTTGAGAAGATTAAAGCGACACAATCGCAGGATCCTAGACTGCAAAAGTTTCGAGAGCAGGTTGGAGCCGGACTACGAACCGATTTACTGATCCATGAAGATGGTTCGTTGAGATATGGTAGCCGTGTGTTTGTGCCAAAAGGAGATGTGCGTGAAGAGCTTATGAAGGAGGCACACAGTTCAGCGTACTCTGTACATCCAGGAGGGACAAAGATGTACCGAGATATTCGACAGCACTTTTGGTGGGAAGGTATGAAACGGGAAATTGCTCGCTTCGTGGCTAAGTGCTTGGTGTGTCAGCAAGTCAAGGCTGAACACCAAAGGGTTGCTGGTTTATTGCAACCACTTCCGATTCCTCAGTGGAAGTGGGAACATATAACCATGGATTTCGTGACGGCTTGCTGCGGAGTCCAAAGGACAACAATGCCGTATGGGTGATTGTCGATCGTTTGACCACAGCAGCTCACTTTATTCCTTTTCGGGTTGGTCAATCGACAGAGACTTTGGCAGAGCGATACATGCAGGAGATTGTCAGATTGCATGGAGTGCCGGTAAGCATCGTGTCCGATCGGGACACTCGGTTCTTGTCGCACTTTTGGAGGAGTTTACAAGAAAGTTTGGGGACTCGATTGAAGCTCAGCACAGCTTATCATCCTCAAACTGATGGACAATCAGAGAGAACGATCCAGACCCTTGAGGATATGTTGAGGGCTTGCATGTTGGACTTCAAAGGTTCTTGGGAAGATCATCTACACCTGGTGGAGTTTTCGTACAACAATAGCTTCCAAGCGACTATTCAGATGGCTCCGTTTGAAGCGTTGTATGGTCGTAAATGCCGTTCGCCTGTTTGTTGGGATGATGTGGGTGAACGAAGGTTACTAGGGCCAGATTTGGTGGTACAGACAGTTGATAAGGTGAATACAATCAGAAAGCATATGAAGGCAGCTCAAGACAGACAGAAAAGTTGGGCCGACACGTCAAGAAGACCTCTAGAGTTCGCCGTGGGTGATTTGGTATTCCTGAAGATATCACCGACTAGAGGGGTGATTCGCTTTGGCAGTCGGGGAAAGCTTAGTCCTCGATTCGTTGGACCCTTCGAAATATTGGAGCGTGTTGGAGAGGTAGCGTACCGGTTGGCGTTACCGCAGTCATTGGCAGGAGTGCACAATGTGTTTCACGTATCTCAACTCCGTAAGTATGTTCGAGATGAAACACACGTTTTGGATCATTCGGAGCTAACAGTACGAGAAGACTTGACTTTTGAGGAGCGACCAATTGAAATCAAGGATCGAAGAGAAAAGGTTCTTAAGAACAAGGTTATCCCCCTTGTGCTAGTCTCTTGGGGTAATCGATCGCATGGAGAATCCACTTGGGAGCGAGAAGACGAGATCCGGCAGAAGTTTCCTCACCTTTTCCTGTAGTTATCTATCTTGAATTCTTGGAATTTCGAGGACGAAATTCTTTTTGTAGTTGGGTATGATGTAACACCCGAGCCCAATAATACTATTTCTGTTACTGGTTGAGTGTTTGGCATTGCTCATTTCATTTATCTTACTTGTTTGGTTCTTATTGCACAATTTACCCGGCAAAGTCATTTCTACATATAACAAATTTTAGCATCTAAAATAAAATTGAAAATATTCATCTTGGCCTACTTGACACCCTTAGCCTCGTGGTAGCGTCCGTGCATTGTGTTCTCGTCCCGTTCAGTAAAACGGGCAAGTTTGGATGGCTACGTGCACGCACGTGTGTCCGTTTTGAGAGTATGCTTTTTAATCATAAAACATTTCATTTTAAAATTTGGAACCCGCTTAAAATCCTATTATTTGAATTTCGAATTTTTGGACCCAACCCGGGCGCAATTTGGAAATGTTTCATTTGGCGCCAAAATCCCAAATTTTTAATATTATTAAAACCTTCGCATATATTTTTCTAACTAATCTGATATCTTACTGTTCATTACCTATCTTTTAAATCTTTAAGTTAACCATATAATATTTTTACAATCTCTTATATCCTTCTCAATTTATTCTCTCAGCCAATCGCAACCTCCCCTTTAACCCCGTGGTCCCCACTTTCTCTCTCTCCACTTTCTCTCTCTCTCTACCCCTTATATATTCTCTCGTACTTCTCTTTATCATTTTTCTCTTCTTGCTTCATGTCTCGTTTCTCATTTATTTTAATTGTTCTTTTGTTACCGGAATTCCGTCGTGCCGGTGACGTTTCTCGACGTTCCAGCGAGATACCCCGACCCGTGTGGTTCCTTTGTTCGTCGTTTGGGTTCATTCCGTGAACCGTGCACCGTCGCGAGTTTTCCCCGCCGACGGTTAACGTTCCGTTTTCCCGATTCGCGACCCATCGAGGCAAGTTAATCTTGCTACATGCTATATACTTTTATAATCTTCATTTTATAATATTATACATTTGAAAATCTTATAGTTTACATATGAAATGTCGTTGAAAAATCGGTTATGACAAATCTGAAATTTACTGTACACCTTATCTTATAAAATTCATTATAAATCATAGAAAAATCATTAGGATACGTTCTTTAGTTCGTTACGAAGATAATTCAGAATACTATAACTCTATGAAATATTTACTTGCAAAATAAATTATTTAATTAACGTAAAATGCAAATGAACACGTCTCTAAACTGCTGTCCAGGGAAATTCCAGCAGCAAACTTTCAACTTTGAATATTCATAACTTTTTGTAGGGATAACCTGAGATGCTTATACTTATAAAACTGAAAACCTTATTGAATTATCTTTGTTTTGGTATAAGATACGTCTCTTTTGGAGAACGTTTGTTATTTTTAAGCTATTTTACAAATTAGGGTGACGCTGAATTTCTGAACGGAACCTTCTTGTGCATGGTTAATCAATACAGCTTTTATAGTTACTAATCGTTTTGAATATGCTATCCATATTAATATTATTATATAAATATTTATATCACATATTGCTTAGTTGTACATCCCACACTACCATTTTATAGTTTTATAACTCTTCGGATACCCGTTTGCATCCATCGCATTTAAGATAAATATAATTGCATCCATAGATCACATTACTACATAATAATGTGATATTAATACTCCATGTTTAATAAATTGCATCCTAATTAATATTGGAACTATAAATGTAACCCTAATCAATAACTGTGCATCCATATCCTTGAAATTATATCTATTTGCCTATCATATTACATGTTCCAGTTTATTGTTCTAATAGTACTCATGCTTGTTTATTTATACACATGTTTATGATAGTTTGATTATGAGCACCCACATGACATCTTGTGCTTCCTGACATGACCTGTTACACTTCCTACTTGACATGATATGGTACCGTACACTCTTGACATGACATGACACCTTTATACATTACCTGACCTGTTACCTGATCTCATGCCTAATGCCGACAAACCCGACCATCCCTGCTGTCTATCCAGACAGACCTACTCTTACCGGATTTTGTGTTGGCATTAGTCCTTGACTACTGAATACCTGACCTGACATACATAGCTTGGGGGTATGGGGAAATCAAAGGTGAAACCGACTTGTAACTCAACAGTTCGATACTTGTTCTGATCAGTCTTACGGGCTTGGCCAGCTCCGGAGTGATGATGCTGACATCACTCATCTATCCTACTACCTTTTACTGCTTAGCGGCACGTCTCGGATTCAGCCCCGAGGATCATGACCGTGGTCCCGGGCACGCACGGGATACTATTGAGTTACATCGACGATTCATCAATTGGTTTCAAAGACTATAGAGTAGAAAACCTGATAGGACAGTTTAGTCACCACTGCACATTACCCTGCTCGTTATTTTCTTATTACTGCTTATTCATGTTCATACTTGCATTGCTCATTACCATGTTTATACTATGTACTTGATGTCATGACGCGCTGACGTCTGGGTTTTGCATGGCCCAGATTCCGTACCTTTGTCGACGACCGAGCAGGAGTACTTCAGCCAGCAGGCTGAACAGTGAGTCCTTAGGGTTAGTTTATTTATTTCTTCTCATTTCCAGGTGTGAGCCCGCATTATGGGACGTATTGTTTATTCATTGTTTTGGATCATTAGCTTCCGCACTTATTGTTTATTGATTCTTGTTATTATGGATTTGGACATGTATTAGATTAGCTTATTATCTTGTTCTTGATATCCTTACAACCGTAATGTGACTGTGGATGGATACTTCCTACCCACAGGTAGCATGGTTGGCTATGTCACGTGCCCAATCTTGCGTACTCTGGGAAGCGGGCCGTGACACTAAAACTTTAGAGTAACCTAGACGACGTTAAAAACCTCGAACGAACGAAATATGACGCCTGGAGGGTGCTCTCTGGACTTATTTTCAAAAACGTGGTTTTTATCACATTAAATATACTCGGAAAATCCTGCATGGTATTTTATGGGCCCACAAGAAGAACGAAGCCCTAACTCTACTATACGACCGCGGAACCGTGGCCAAAATGGTCATTTTGCGTTAGTTCCGCGGCGCCGTTGGTGAGGCTTGGACCGTGCCTTCTTGCGCTGGCCCGTATGTACTTATAGCAGTCTCTGGTAAATTTTAAAACTGCTCAAGTGTTGAGCTTTCTAAGAAGTATTTAGGTGTTGAATCGTTCGATTGAATATTTTAACCACGCCTAGTTTATTAGTATGCGATAGAATAATTGGAATATACAAATTTGTTTGTTGCGTGTAAATCTAGCATTTCGGTCTCGGGAACAATCGGAAATCTTGTTGAATTATCCGACTTGTTTTGAAAAGGTGTTTTCATGGGTGAGATCTAAATGCGAGCTTTACATTGTTAGGTATGAAATCTTGGATATGTGATATTTCGGGTTTATATTGTTTAAAGGCAGTTACGATTCCAATTGTTGTAGTTTTCCATTTTATTTCTCTGTGACTGTAAGTGTAGTATGTGGTGTATTGCCGGTTTTGTTGCTATACATCAATGACAATCAGGGTACGCACACTTACTTACGTTAATGATATGTGATATTATGTGTTGCTGAGATATGATGTGCAGGATTGTCGTGATTGAATAGCCGGGGGTTTTATGTGAGATGAGAGTTTTCTTTTCATTCATGTAAAATTCAATTGTATGTAATATTCTTTTTTTTTTGGGGCACTTCCGGGTTGAGGATGATGTCACCAGTGTTGTATATTATTTACTTTTCCACATTAGAATAGACCCAAGAAGGAGGGCACAAGTGACCGGGTTCTAGGGTTCAGTGGGAGGCCATCTCAAGGAGTCGAAACGGGTCTCCTAAACTCCAGAATTGGTAGGGTCACTTGCCGCTCTCGTAGGGGTCTAGGGGTGTGGGCTTGGCTATTCATCGCGACCGTGGAATCCGTATTTTCTATTGATGGCTAAATACAAAATACAGACCTCCTAGATATCCTATATTAAATGTGCTTCTGCTGGTTATATTTTGTGATGTGATCATTTAATATATCTGAGACGAATGGAATATTATATATATATATATATAATATATAATAGACGTTGCTTATGTTTTGCACCCGCGCTAGCCCCGTCCAGGTATGCCGTCAGTTAAGTAACCTAACGGTGCATAACGGGACACTGTGACGAATGCGAGTGGCATAAGCGTACGTTATATTTTCGTTTCTTTCTGTGATGGCTTTAGAATTTAAATGATGGGACTACATTAATGAGATTAATGTAAAGAAAAATGAACCTAAAAAGATGTTGTAGAATCGGATTTGAAACACACTCGGCCTTTTATGAAAAAACAAGTTTTCAAAGTATGGAGCTTTAGGCACTCCTTTTAAACCCATTGGATTCTACAACTATATCAAGTTCAAAGCGTTAAAAGTTTTCTTAAAAACTATCCGCAACCCTCCGTCATTTTAGGAAGTAGAGTACTTAGTATTCGTGCTGCTTATTTTGACTTTAGTTAAGGCGCAGTGTACGGTAGCTAAGTGATGTCTTCCTACACTGCATATGATGCAGATTAGTTAGGACATTCATATGATTATGTTGACTTTAGTTAAGAGTCATGTGGGTGGGTCAAGTTAATCACGAAATGACGGGAAGAACTTGGCTAGTACTTATGATATGTTGACCATAGTTAAGGTCATGAGTACTACGGGTAAAAATAATATCGGGAATTTCAAGAGCTGAAATTTGCAATGAGATTGCATACCTTCTATATGATAGTAGGATCCTGATCCCACTGTGAGCAAAAGTTGCTCCCGGGAGAGTTTTGCACTTTACAATTAGTTAACCCATCAGGTGTCTAGAAAGGTATCAAACGGGGCTACGCCTCTGGGAAAACGAGATTTATTTTAATTAGGTCCGTGCGAAAGCACGGGGAACCTCCCTTAAAGTACCGGCACTGGCCTGGCTGAACGGTTAGCGAAGTTGTAGAATGTAATTAATCCCGGCTAGTTTTCTTTTTAAAGGTTTTAAAGAAAATTTGATAAAAACAGTGGGAGACATCGATTAGATAAGATAATAACCAATCTGATCTTTGCAAGAGATTTCGCTGAGTGTATTCTTTTCTCTCTCTTACTGGCAGATATCAATGACAGGACTCAAGCTTCTATTAGATAAAAATAAACTGAATGGGACCAATTATAAAGACCGGCTGAGGAATCTAAATATTGCCTTGATTTATGATAAGGTATCATATGTCCTCACAGCTCCAACCCCGCCCATCCCAGGTCCTAAACCTTCAGTTGCGGATAAGGAAATCCGCAAGACATGGGACGCTGACTGTGCCACGGCCAAATGCCTCGCGCTTGCATCGATGGATAACACACATCAGAAGCAGCACGAGAATATGGACGTCCAAGCCATATTCCTCCATACAAAAGAGTTGTATGGAGAGCAATCTCACGTATTACGATACGAAGCATCCAGAAAGTTGTTTCAGATGCGAATGGCCCCTGGCACACTAGTAGGAGACCATGTTCTGAAGATGATAGCTCTCATAGAAGAGCTTGAGGACCTTGGGTGGACAATGGACAATGAGCAATATACGGATATTATTCTGCTGTCTGTCCCCTCCACCTTTGCTCAATTTATAGTTAACTTCAACATGCACAATATGGAGAAGGAACTACCTGAACTCCTTAATATGTTAAGGAGTGCAGAGAGCACGCTGAAGTCAGTGAAGACTCCCGTTTTGAGTGTTGGGCCATCTTCCTCCTCTCACCCGAAGGCTAAGGCCAAGGGAAAGATGAAGAAGAAATCCACCAAACCTAAGGGTGGAGTCAAAAAGGTTAAGAGGAAAGACAAGTCCAAGGTTAGGGAATCGGGGAAAGGAGAATGTTTCCACTGCAAGAAGACGGGACACTGGAAGCGGAACTGTACTGAGTACCTTGAACTCAAGAAGAAGCATGGTGATGCTTCAGGTGTGTTCGTGATTGAAAACTGTTTTTCTATTAACTCTGCTTCCTGGGTATTAGATACCGGTTCGGATTCTCATATTTACAATTCTGTGCAGGCGTTGAGAAATATCAGAGTTTTGAAGACAGGTGATCATACTCTTCAGGTTGGAAATGGTTCCAATGTAAATGCAGTTTCAGTGGGAGAGTATCACCTAGGGTTGCTGTTGGGTTGTATATTGGTTTTGAACCCATGTTATTTTATGCCAAGTATGCTTTGTAATATTATATCCGTTTCTTTGTTAGACAATGAAGGATATCATTTTGCTGTGCAACACAATGTTATGAACATTAGACTTAATCAAGAGTTGATTGGTTGTGGTACACTAAATAACGGGATATACGTTCTTAATCAACACACAGTTTTCAACATTCAACACACAAGTAAAAGAAAATTTTCAGATATAAATGAAGCTTTTCTTAGGCATTGTAGACTTGGTCATATTAATGAAACAAGATTAAACAAGCTTCATAAAGATGGATATTTAAATTCTTTTGAGTATAAATCTTATGCAACTTGCCAGTCTTGTATCAAAGGTAAAATGACCAAAGCTCCGTTTACTGGACACGGAGAAAGAGCTACTGAGCTCTTAGGCCTCATATATAGTGATGTATGTGGGCCAATGTCTACACATGCAAGAGGCGGTTTTTCTTACTTCATAACTTTTACCGATAATTTCTCAAGATTCGGTCATGTGTTTTTGATAAAGCATAAGTCTGAAGCTTTCGAGAAATTCAAGGAGTACAAACTTGAAGTAGAAAACCAAACAGGAATGAGAATCAAGATACTTCGATCAGATCGAGGTGGAGAGTACTTAAGTTCTGAGTTCTTGGACTTCCTAAAAGAGAATAGGATTCTCTCTCAGTTCACTCCCCCTTACACACCACAGCACAACGGTGTGTCAGAACGACGGAATCGTACCCTATTAGATATGGTACGATCCATGATGAGTGATTCTGAGTTACCCCTCTCCTTTTGGGGGCATGCATTGGAAACTGCTGCTTTTCTGTTAAACAAAGTTCCAACCAAGACCGTGTCTACCACTCCATATGAGATATGGCATGGGAAGAGACTCTCTTAAACGAGTTAAGATTTGGGGTTGTCCTGATTTTGTCAAAAAGCAGAATCCAGACAAATTAGAGACACGATCGTTCAAATGTATATTTATGGGATATCCAAAACATTCGTTTGGGTATCTTTTCTACCACAAGGAGGAACAAAAGGTGTTTGTTTCTCAGTATGCCACATTTTTAGAAAATGAGATTTTTCCAAATGATAGTGATGGCAATGTGGTAGATCTAGAAGAGGTTCTAGAAACACAAGTTACAAATGACGACTTGGCTGAACCTGATGTTGCAACAGAATCTAATGAACCCCAGCCACTCCGTAAATCTGGTAGGACTTCTCGCCCACCGGAGATGTACTACGGTTTTCTCATTGATGGTGATAGAGAAGATTGCATCATGGATGATGATGATCCTGCCAGTTTTCAGCAAGCTATCACGAGTAGTGACTCTGTGAAGTGGCTGGATGCCATGAGATCCGAAATGGAGTCCATGTACACCAACAAAGTATGGACTTTGAAGATTGTACCCTCTGGGATAAAACCTATAGGCTGCAAATAGATTTTTAAAAGAAAGATCGGTGTAGATGGACAGGTGGAGACCTATAAGGCAAGGTTGGTAGCGAAAAGCTTTCGTCAAAGACCAGGTTTAGACTATGACGAAACTTTCTCTCCGGTAGCCATGCTTAAATCCATTCGAATCCTACTTGCTATTGCTGCTCACTATGACTATGAAATCTGGCAGATGGACGTTAAAACTGCATTTCTAAATGGTGATTTGGATGAATGCGTTTATATAGATCAGCTAGAGGGCTTCATTGACAGTGGGAGCAGCGGTAAAGCATGTAAATTGCTTAAATCCATTTATGGATTAAAGAAGGCATCACGGAGTTGGAACATCTGTTTTGATGATATTATCAAAGAGTTTGATTTTATCAAAACTCCAGATGAACCTTATGTTTATAAGAAGACTGTAGGGAGAACTGTCGCATTCCTCGTATTGTACGTGAATGACATACTTCTGATAGGAAATGACATTCCTATGCTACAGTCGGTCAAATCATTCTTATCACAAAGGTTCTCCATGAAGAACCTGGGTGAAGCCACGTACATATTGGGCATACGGATCTATAGGGATAGATCCAAACGGTTATTGGGATTGTCCCAAACCAAGTACATCAACACCATCCTAAAGAGGTTTAGTATGGAAGACTCCAAGCGGGGTGCCTTACCCGCTTGCCATGGAGTCACTCTCTCCAAGGACGATTGCCCAAAGTCTGATGAAGAGAGAGCTTGCATGAGCATTATTCCCTATGCTTCGGCCGTAGGATCGATAATGTATGCGATGTTGTGTACACGCCCTGATGTAGCTTATGCACTTAGTGTAGTAAGCAGGTATCAGTCAAACCCAGGAGAGAATCACTGGACTGCTGTGAAGAATATTCTTAAGTACTTACGAAGGACTAAAAAATTGTTCTTGGTGTATGGTAACAGGGATCTCTAAATGGATGCCTTTACCAATTCGAGCTTCCAAAGTGACAAGGATGACAGCAAGTCTATCTCAGGTTTTGCATTTACCCTCAATGGAGGGACGGTAAGTTGGAAGAGTTCCAAACAGGATACCGTTGCAGATTCAACAATGGAAGCTGAGTACATCGCTGCAAATAATGCTGCCAAGGAAGCCATCTGGATGAGGAAGTTTATCTCGGAGTTAGGAGTAGTTCCAACTATTATTGATCCAATACCTTTGTATTGTAACAATAATGGGGCTATGGCGTTGGCCAAAGAGCTCAGGTCCCATCAGAAGTCCAGAAACATCCTGAGGCGATATCATTTGATCCGGGAGATAGTTGATCGCCACGAGATCGAGATTAAGAGAATAGATACAAAGGACAACGCTGCGGATCCATTCACTAAGGCCTTCCCTCAGCCGCAGCATGAGCGACTTTTTGAGATGTTGAGTATGAGATACGCCAATAATTGGCCTTAGTGCAAGTGGGAGATTGTTGGATATATGTATGCCCTAGAGGCCATTATATGATAGTGTATGTACTGATGTGTGTGTGTGTGTCTATATATATATATATATGTATGTATGTATGTATATATTCAGAAGACAGTCTTGCTCGACATGATAGTATGCTATTTGGTTTCTCTTTATCATATGTTCACTTGATCATGTTTTTTACTCATTTGGTACATGTTGATAAAGCCCTAAGGATATTGTCTTGACTACTGGGATTATGATGTGGATCATACTAGTGGGACACCTGTAGTTTATAAGTATATCCTTGAAATGTTCCTAGTCGTAGGTATATCGAGACAGGTATCGATATTCCAGAGTAGACTAGCGTATACCATTCTTGTTCCATATGATGGACGATGGATGATCCCATATCCGTCTGGTGTAATGATACCAAAGATTGTATATGGGTGCTCAGTGAGACTGGGTACACTGAACGGACTCACCGAGAACTCCTATATGGTATTATATCATACGTCGGATAGCAGTTCTCAGGTGACACTGGTACAGGTTAGTCTGTAGACCCGAGATCGCCATAGAGTCTTGTGTGTCCTCCCACTGTGGTTTGATCTCCACCCTACTACGGCTCTACTGAGTCGTACAAATGGGTGGATTTTGGGTACGGTCCCAAGGTACATGGAGGCAATGAGCGATAGGAGGGGTTTCGTCTCTCCCGATATTGGGGTTGATGTTGCGCTGTGCACGATTGGCTATAACAGGAAGTCCCTGACCAGGGCTGCTGAGATATTACTGATAAGTGTTATCAGTAGTTTCTCGATCTGTTGTAGACCATATACCGGCATGACTTATTGAGTTATTGGGGTCGACGATTCCATCCCTAGACTCGATATGCAGCATATCTGACGAAGAGACCGGACTATACGGTAAGTGTTTCCAGTTAGATTGACGGGAGTTTTGACAGGTTTGCTTGTTCTTCTTCTGATCGCTCAATACCCGGGTGGCCGTTACGTTTAGCTGACCGCTTGCGGCTTGTAGGTGTTTGATGTGATCATCACCTACTGCCGGCGTATTGACGAGTCTTAGAGTCCCACACAGAAGTTTCCTAGCTCAGGAAAAACGATGTGGTGTGCATATGAGATATGCGCGGGAGCTCGATTAAATGCGAGTATGAGATACCGTATGTTAATCAGGTGTTTACTATTGGTCGGGTCGTATGTGATATGACCGGTTTATTAAATCAAATGTTGATTTAATAATGACTTTTAGCTCATTTTTATTAAACCCTTTTCTTTTGGATGTATGCATGTATATACATACACATGTTGATGTGAATGCATATATACATGCATGCATATGTAACATGGTTGTTGATATATTGAAGATGGCAATGCATGACTCACATGGTTCATATTAATATATATAGATTTTTGTTTAAAGATAAAAGATAAAGGAAATTACTAATGACTCATTCTTTCCAAACGACTCATAGTTTCTACACACTTCTTTGTTTGACCATTGACTTAACCTTGGTTAATTTCCTTTGCTCTTTAACTCATCACAAAATATCTAGATATTTATATTAACCATGGTTTGTTGTGAGAGTGTCTCACATATATATATCCTTTTGTTTTATTTTTAAAACATAACAATTATCATTATCTTGAAAAAGCTTTGCCATCTTCATCTTCCTCCTTCTTCAAGCTCTTTTGAGATTTGTTTAGAGTGAGGAAAAGAAAAAGAGAGGGTTTTTAAGTGAGAACATAAACCACTTCATCATTCTACACATCTCTAGCTCTTTTGTGTAGGGTGTTTGCTCCACGGATTCGAAAGAACAAGTGAAGCAACAAGCTTTGAGCAAAAGACTTCGGGTGGATCGTTGTGGACTCGGAAGTGTTCAAGTGAGCCGTTCCAAACTCTAGGAGATCCAAGGAGTCACTCAAGGAGGTCTACAAAGGTTGTAGTCTCACCACTTAGTGATAGATTAACTTTTGTATGTGATACTATTAGTTGTTACTCAATATTTCTAGTTCGATTCCTAATTAAGTTTGCTTAGCACCTCTTAAAATCAAAGTTGTGGCATGTGTGATGCTTCCAAACCCTATATGAGGTGATAAGGAAACCCTACACTGGATGAGTTCGCTCATCGACTTCCCTTTCGCTCAATATCTCGGCAACCGTTACGCACAGCTAGTGCCATTGACGTGCTTGTGGTTAAATCCACAGCCAGCATATTGATGAGTCATTAGAGTCCCCCACAGAAAGTTTTCCAAGTTTGGGCGAAACGTTGTAGAGGCCGTATGGTTTTATGGCAGGGTTCGATCATATATGTGCACGTGTGTACGGATCATGATCGGACGGATTATACTAGTGGGCTTTGGTTTAAGCCGGATCCTAGTATTAGATGTATTGGATTACTTTCGTCTCATTGCATTCGCATTCAGTCGGAATGCGGATGTGTTCACATCATAATATTGCAATTCATACGCCCCACTTTTGTGCATTTTATAAGTAAACAGATGCTTTTGACGACCGTTTGTTACATGATACAGGATACAGGCTTTTGAAGCAAATACAGTGAAAAAGACAAACATGATACAGGAAATTCAAATCAAGACCAACCAGCACACGGATCTTACTCAAGCCGAGACGAAATGTCAAAGTGAACGGTCAAAAGATACGAACAAGTTTCATTGAAGATCTGGAGAAGACTCAGAAGCCAAACAGAGAAAAGTTATGAAGAACTAAGAAGCCCTAAAAACCCAGATGCAGCACAGAAAATATGGCGGCCCAAGACCACCAAAGGGCCGCGGATTCGCGGCCCAAGCCAACAATTGCCGCGGATCCGCGGCCATTATGTGCCCGTGTCGGTGCATTTTTACTGTGCCGGTGCGTCGGTGTGGGTGTTGGGATTTTCAGTGGGCAAATATGTAATTGCGCATGTGCGAGACTCTGAAACCCTAATTCTCCTGTTTGCTTATACATTGTAATCTAAAATTGTAAAAACCCTATGCCTCTTTTCAATCAATAAAAGTGAGATTTGTTGGGAGAATTCAGAGCATCATCTTTTCTTGTAAGTCTTTTAGTTTTATTTAATTCTTGCCTTAGTATAATCTTTTACTTGCCCTAGTTATCTAATTTTTGCTTTGGTGTAATCCTCTTTAATCTGCTGTAAGTAATTACCCTTTAAAACATAAACATAAAAATGTCTCTTTTTAATAATTCCTTAATGAGCGAGTAAAATTCTTGCTCGTTAGGGTTAGGAACAAGGGAGGGAGTAAGAGATGGATGTCTCTCACCTCCTTCAATGCCAACTTATTTTTTTAAACGAAATCTTCATGCATGCGTATATGATCCGCCCCCTACGGCACCCTATCTACAAGGTAACGGTGAACCGTAGTATAAAAGGCCGGACATATATGACGTCCATGAAGATCACAGCAATTAATAGGAAAGGACGGACAAGGATCTAGAGGAAGAAACTTTGTTTCTTCCCGATCATCCTAATCCCCTTTGCTAATAATTGTTGTGATTTTTCTAAAAAGCTTAAATCACGGCATTGAAAGAGGTGAAAACATAGATCTCAACACCCCTACCTTCGACCTAACCCTAACGAGTCCTTTCTTATCACATAACTTCGTCTTTAATTCAATCGATAAAAACCAAACAACAATTTGAATCAACTCGTTATAACACAAAAACAGAAATTCACACATCCCTGCGGATCGACCCGTATTCACCGGCTAGCTGCGAAGCGACGCCGTTTCTGATTACGGTAAACTTAATATTTTTGGATTAATCAAATGGCGCCGTTGCCGGGGATGGCGTAATTTTCTCGTTTTTGTATGATTTCGGGTTGATATTAAATTTTGAAAAATTATAAAAATCAGAAAATACAAAATACAAAAATATTCTTTTCATTATCTTTATCTGGTTGAAGGGTTCTTCGTTGGAATCTTGCAGGAACAGCAAAAACTTTTGGATCTGGAGTTTTACAGAAGTTCAAAACAGAAAAGAAAACATAAAAACAGAGAGGAGTTGATAGCCCAGAACCACAGAATTTTTTTCAGAGCCCGATCCCCTCTTTCCACCGCGTTTCCGCGGCAGAGGTGGGCCCAAGACCGCGGATCCGCCGCACTCTTGCCACGTCAGCATCTGAAATTTTGTAGGTTTGTTCTCTTTTTCTCCCCTCTGAAACCTCCATATCTCTATCTGTGAAAATTTTCTGCAGGAATTCTTTACGTAAAAAGTCTTTCTCCCCCTTCTAAATAACAGATTTCTGCAGGGTTCTTTGCACCGCGCTAAAATTGATTGCAAGTGAATTTTTGTTTTGCATAATTTAATTGGACTTAAGGGGCTATTTGACCAAACTCAGATTGGGTGGGGATTTCATCACCCTTCCCAGGACCCCAGAAAACACCTAAAACATTTTGCATCGACCACCTTTAATAAAAAAAGATTAGACTCAGACCTAAGGACAGCGAGCTCAATAGGAAAAGGACTAGGGTAGGCATCGGCCGTTTATCGTAACCGACATTGCGGTGTCTAGGCTAGTGGTTATTAATTAGGCCCACTGTAGTGGTGGTTCCTTCTTACTTACCTGGCCGTACTTATCCGTGAAGAGGCGGTTCGAGGTCTATTTCTAGCCCTAGTTAGGAGCTGTCTAGTAGACCTAGGCGACCCTAGATCTAGGCCTGATTGTGCATGTGTGGTTGATACAGTTGTGTCACGAGTCTTTTTTCAAAAACCTCTTTGCAAAACTCCCACATAAAATAAAAAAAAAACAAATAAAACTTTTCAAAACTTGCAACTTGTCGCAAAAAAAAAGAAAACCTGCAAATTCACCACACCACTTTCCCTCACTGACGTTATCTTACCCCCACATTCTGTTTTTCTTTTTTTTTTTCTGACTGCACTATCCCCTTTAGTGTATGTCACTTTGGACTAGGGATACAGACGCCCGATTAGTCCGCGTTTCGTTGGTACCGACCAGCGAACCCTTCGACACCGAAGTCGAAAATCCGTCCACTTTCTTACCTTCACCTTCAACTTCTTTCACCGAAGGTATGTCGGGATTCAACCCCAATAATACCTTGCCGACGGGAATGATTCCGCCTCCACCAGGTGCGAATAACCCGAACCAGCCTCCTGTTGAAGCGCCCGCACGAGTTGCGCTCCAGGACCTCTTTTACCCCATCCGCACTTCTTTACCCACCTGTCTTTCACCCCCACCGGCAAATGGGGACAATTTTGAGATTAAACCACATTTCATCAATATGCTGCTGAAATTTCACGGTTTGGAAACTGAAGACGTATATATCTTTATTAATAAATTCCAAAATGTGTGCGCTATGATGAAAACGACCCAATTGAGTGATGACGCTATAAGGCTAAGGGTCATTCCTTTCACCTTATGTGACCTAGCCGAGAAGTGGCTATATAGCACCGCATCACATTCTATTAGGAATTGGGATGAGTTTGTGAAAGCTTTTCTAAAAAAATTTTATCCTCACCATAAGACTGCTAGAATCCGCAATGAAATAATTCAATTCTCACAACTTCCGTCTGAACCATTTTGGAAGTGCTTCGAGAGATTCAAGGACCTATTAGTTCAATGCCTTCATCATGGGATAGAAAGTTGGCAACTTTGCCAAACATTATACGAGGGATTGAACTCGGCAACGAAGCAGTTGCTAGAAACCATCTGTCAAGGTCATTTTCTCTCTAAGTCTAATGATGAAGCGTGGCAGTTTCTCGAGGATCTCAGTGAGCAGACAATACAGTGGGAGAGTACCAAGACCACGTCATCTTCTAGTGGTCAATCTAGGGCAGGCATACATCAAGTAGAGATGTCGATTGCTATGAAGGCCGAGATGGCCGCTCTTACGAAAAAACTAGAAGCGATCGAGACCAAAATCTCGTCGTCTTCTCCTGCCCCTGCTATGCCCCCACGAACTGTCTGTGCTTGTTGTGCGGATCCTTCGCACCTGACCGAAGAGTGTCCTTATAATGCATCTACACAAGGACAGGATCAAGTCAATGCTGCATTTCAGCAACGACAAAGAAACGATCCGTACTCTTCGACGTATAATCCGGGGTGGAGGAGTCACCCAAATTTCGCTTGGAACCAAAATCAACAATTCCAAGGAAATAATACTAATTTTCAAAGACCTCCTCCTCCACAACAACAACAACAAGCACCCTCGCAAACTCAATATCAACCGCAACAATTTCAACAACAACCTTACCCTAATCAGGTGAACAATTTTGTGCCGAACAATGCTTACCAGCCAAACAATTATGTTCAACCTAATAATGATAAGGTTAGCTCGCTCGAAAGAAGTCTAGAAGCGTTCCTTAAGCAATCTACACAGTCTACAGCAAGACTTGAGACTTCTATTCAATCTTTAGTGCAAAATAGTGCCTCCCACGATCAGAGTATCAAATCTATTGAGGCACAAATTGCACAACTCAATGCAGCTTTGAGCGAGCGCGAAAAAGGAAAACTCCCGTCTCAACCGTTGCCCAACCCCGGTCACGCACATGCTGCACACAATCAGCAAAATCATAATGTGAATGCGGTGACCACGTTGAGATCGGGGAAAGTGTTGCGAAACAATGTGGGCATTAACAATGACTCCCCTGCCGGTGGGCCTTCTTCTTCTTCTTCACCATCTTCTTCTTCTTTAGAGCCTATTCTCCACCCTTCACATGGCTCTACCTCTTCTAGCTTGAACGGACCTATTTCTCACAACACGAACACATCTACACGAGGTACCGTTCCAATTCGACAATCTGATCCACAAAAATTGGACTCAACCACTTTTCAAAATGTTCCTTTTCCTAATAGGTTGAGATCCAATAAACCAACTCCTTAAATGGAGAAGATTGTTAAGCTGTTTAAACAGGTTAGCATAAACATCCCTCTTTTGGATGCAATTCAGTAAGTTCCTTCATATGCCAAAATTTTAAAGGACTTGTGCACCAAAAAGAGGAAGTCGCAAGTGCCAAAGAAAGTTTTTGTGGCTAGTGCTATTAGCGATGCTCTTGTAAATTCCTTACCCCCAAAGCAAAAGGACCCCGGGTGTCCTACCATTTCGATAACAATTGGGGACAAGAACATCAATAGAGCACTATTAGATCTTGGTGCGAGCGTCAATTTGCTACCCTATTCTGTGTACGAGCAATTGGGCGTTGGAGAGCTTAAGCCCACTCACTGTACTCTCCAAATGGCTGACCGGTCAATAACCCATCCTAGGGGAGAGCTGGAGGATGTGTTAATAAGAGTAGGGGATTTCATTTTCCCCGTTGACTTTATTGTGATGGATACACAACCTGTCGCTAACCCCCGGAACCAAATTCCGGTAATACTAGGTTGGCCATTTTTGGCAACTTCCAATGCAGTGATCAATTGTCGTAACGGTTCAATGAACTTATCTTTCGGCAATATGACAATTGAGCTCAATATTTTCAAGTTGGGAAGTCAGCCTGCTGAGCCCAATGCTAGCGTACTCGATGTTTGCTCGATCAATGAGATCGCGGAGGAGGATTGTGAGTTCGAGAATTTTTTGTTCGACCACTGCAACGTTAATGCCACTAGTGCGTTCCTCCTAGAATCCGACACAGCTTTCACGGCGGATAACGATTTTGAATGCTTTACATTCGTCGATGACTTTGAAGACTCATCACCTGAATTGGAGTCTTTTGCTTTTGCGGATGAGTTAGTTGAACCATCCGACACTGTTGCGTACACTCGGTTCGAACCTTTGATGGAATCATTCGAGTTTGAAACAACTACCCCTTTGTTACCATCTATTGTTTCACCTCCTAAACTCGAATTAAAGCTTTTGCCGACACACCTAAAATATGCATATCTAGGTGATAATGAGACCTTACCCGTCATTATATTAGCCTCTCTAGCTCTTGAGCAAGAGAAGGCTCTTTTGATGGTCTTACATAATAATCGGCAAGCTTTCGGCTGGTCTATGGCGGACATTAAGGGGATTAGTCCCCTCATAGTCGAACATCATATACACTTAATGGATGATGCCAAGCCAGCACGAGATCCACAAAGGCGCCTCAACCCCATTATGAAAGAGGCGGTGAAGAAGGAAATTGTCAAATGTCTGGATAGCGGTATTATTTACCCTATCTCGGATAGCCAATGGGTTAGCCCAATCCACGTCGTGCCAAAGAAATCGGGCATTACGGTCATTACAAACGAGGCAAATGAGTTGATTCCCACTCGCACCCAAACTGGGTGGCGAGTCTGCATAGACTATAGGAAACTCAATGCCACAACAAGGAAAGACCACTTTCCTTTACCTTTCATTGACCAAATGCTCGAGCGATTGGCAGGGCACGAGTTCTATTGTTTTCTCGATGGCTATTCCGGTTACAATCAAGTCCCCATCGCCAAAGAGGACCAAGACAAGACAACATTCACTTGTCCCTTTGGCACCTTTGCTTATCGTCGCATGCCCTTCGGGTTATGCAATGCACCCGCGACATTTCAGCGGTGTATGATGGGGATCTTTTCAGACATGGTTGAAAAGTTCTTGGATATTTTTATGGATGATTTCTCCATCTTTGGCGACTCCTTCGACGAGTGTTTACGCCATCTTGACGCTGTTCTTACCCGCTGCAAGGATAAGAACCTAACATTAAATTGGGAGAAGTGCCATTTCATGGTGCGAGAGGGCATTGTCTTAGGACATGTCATCTCGCAAAACGGCATTGAGGTAGACAGGGCTAAAATCGAAGTGATTTCTAACCTACCTCCCCCAAGATGCGTCAAAGATATCAGAGCCTTCCTTGGCCACGCCGGTTTTTACAGACGGTTTATCAAGGACTTTAGCAAGATTGCTAGACCCTTGACTCTATTACTGGCCAAGGACACAACTTTCGCTTTCGACTCCACATGCACTGAAGCATTCGAGTCTTTAAAACATTCACTCATCACTGCGCCCATCCTCTCATCTCCCGACTGGACGCAACCTTTTGAAATCATGTGCGACGCATCAGACTTTGCTATTGGCGCTGTTCTTGGACAACACATTAATAAGATGCCGCACGTGATTTATTATGCTAGCCGAACACTAAATGAGGCCCAACTTAATTACACAACAACAGAGAAAGAATTTTTAGCTGTTGTGTTTGCACTCGAAAAATTTCGGCCTTATTTAATCGGCTCTCCAGTCATTGTTTATACTGATCATTCGGCTCTTCGCCACCTTTTTGCGAAGAAGGATACTAAGTCAAGGCTAATTCGTTGGATCCTTTTATTGCAAGAGTTTGACCTTGTCATTAAGGACAAAAAGGGATGTGAAAACGTAGTAGCTGATCACCTATCACGACTTCCTTCTTCGCCCACGCTCGATCTTCCAATCACTGACGTTTTTCCCGACGAGAAACTCTTGACCATTTCTTGCGAACCATGGTTCGCCGATATTGTAAACTATTTAGCCACCGGCCTGATTCCTAATGATTGGTCGAAACAGGATAAGCTTCGATTTTTGTCCCAAGTAAAGCATTTTTACTGGGATGAACCCTATCTTTTTAAATACTCTTCCGACCAAATCATTCGTCGGTGTGTGCCCGAGAGTGAAGTCAAGAGCGTGCTGTCTTTCTGCCACGATCAAGCATGTGGCGGGCACTTTGGCCCAAAGATGACAGCCGAGAAAGTTTTGCAGTGTGGGTTCTATTGGCCACGACTCTTTAAGGATGCATTTGAATACTGCAAAACTTGTTCCCGGTGCCAACACTTGGGCCGGATTTCGCGGAGAAACGAAATGCCACTCCAACCCATTTTGGTAGTGGACATTTTTGATGTTTGGGGTATAGATTTCATGGGACCATTTCCTAACTCTTTTGGAAATGTGTATATTCTGTTGGCGGTTGACTACGTTTCTAAGTGGGTCGAGGCTGTGCCCAGCCGAACGAACGATAATAAAGTTGTCGTTCGATTCCTTAAAGAACACATATTTTCTCGATTCGGGCACCCTCGGGCGATAATAAGTGATAATGGTTCTCACTTCTGCAATAGGACTTTCGAGTCCTTAATGCGTAAATATTCTATCACCCATAAATTGTCAACGCCATATCACCCCTAAACATGTGGGCAAACCGAGATTTCAAATCGGCAGATAAAGCAAATTTTGGAGAAAACGGTTTCCAAAAACCGTAAGGATTGGTCACTAAAACTGATAGATGCACTATGGGCTTTCCGTACTGCATATAAGACCGATCTTGGTATGTCTCCATACCGGCTTGTGTACGGGAAGGCTTGCCACCTCCCAGTGGAGATCGAGCATAAAGCATTTTGGGCTATCAAAGAGCTAAATTTGTCTTTAGGAGATGAGGGCAGCAACAGAAAGCTGCAATTGAATGAGTTGGAAGAGCTGAGGGATGAGGCATATGATAATGCTATAACTGCTAAGAACCGAGCTAAGGTGTTCCACGATAAACACCTTTTACGAAAAACTTTTGAACCTGGTCAACAGGTTCTACTTTATGACACTCGGTTACATTTTCATCCTGGTAAGCTCAGGTCCAGATGGAGAGGACCTTTTGTAGTCCGCACCGTTTATCCGCACGGTGCGGTTGATCTTGAGAACCCTGAAGACGGTACCTTATTCAAGGTAAATGGGCATCGACTAAAACCGTTCTTCACAGCGGATCCTTCGGAGGAGCTCCTGTTTTTGCAGGAGCCGATTTACACTGATTGATCTTCCTCCGCTTTCACCCCCAAACTTCGTTTCCCGAAGACACTATTTCAAATAAGTTTGGGGGTGTGTATATCATTTGTATGTATATTTCCAAAATACCATAAAAAAAAAAAATAATAATAATTTTTGGACCTAATTGCAAATTTGCAGATTACAAGCTGTTTTTACGAATAAAACCCTCGTCTTAGAGGGTGTTTTACGTAAAACACCAACCCATCCTCTATTTAAAGGAACCGACCCCCCCTCTGTGATTGCCCTAAATAACTTTTCATCTCATAAAACCCTAGCCGCCGCCCCCTGCCCTCTGCAGAAAATTGCCGACGCGCCGCCACCAGCCGACCGCGGAACCGCCGCCTCTGCCGCCTCCCGCCGCTGATCCGCCGCCATCCTGCTTCTTCACCCCTTGAATTTTTCAGGGGAGGTAAATCTGACCCTTTAGTCTCTGTTTCTGCATATATTTTCTCTGTAAAATCATGATGGCACACAAAATGCAGTATGAGAGGGATTTTTCTCCTGTTTTCGCACACGAGATTTACGGTTCATATTTCCCACACGAAATCGCACAAAGGGGCTGGAATTTCCTCCTCTATAATTATGCTGCTGCATTTGCTCTACCGACCCTAGTTGCTCTATTTTACGAATCCATGGAAGATAATAGCTTAGACAATTTAGGGTACATTAAACTGAATTGGGGAAACCGTGAAATTCGCATCGATAGGGACATGATACACGAGGTTACACTCATACCACGTGTACCTGCACATGAACACCCACTTCGCTTTGAAGATTATATGCCATTAATGGGTAATGATTGTGCACGAGAACCGCGTAAGGGGATCCAAGCACGGACCCTTTTCGCAAATGTTTTAACTGTGTGCCGGTGGGCACAAAACAATATTTTTGGAAGTTCTCACAACACGACCTTTTTCACCCCATCGTTACATGTCGTCCACACTTTAATGACGAAAAATCCTAGGTTCGACATGTGCACGGTTTTGCTCCAATCCATAGGTACGGGGAAACGAGGTAATGTATATCCATGTCCCATGCTCATTACCCAACTCTGCCGTTATTTCCTCCCAGCCGAGGAATTTGACTCAATTATGATAGACGATGTCCCGGTTCGACCACTATTAGAGGGTGTTTCGTCGTCCTACTCTAGACTTACAGATATTTGGACACGAACAGAACCGGCAGAGAATGTACCTGCACACACTCCTAGCTCGAGCTCGACTTCGAGTGGGGAAGAGCTAACTCCCCAGGAGCATGCGCGATTAATGCGAAGAACTGTGAGAAGAATAGACTCTTTGAGAGATGAGTTTCGGGCAACTGCACGAGAGCACGACCGTCGGTTGACGGAAATTGAGCGAGGGATCCAAACACTTTTGGCTAGAGGGGAAAGATCACGTTCACTCTCACGAGCGCGACGCGGGGGCCGGGCAGTGAGGGCACTGCTTTGCTCAAGTTTGGGGGTATTAGAGGGTGATGTATATAGTTATCCTTCGCATTGCATATTGTATATATATTTGTTTTTCCTTTTGCATATTTAATTTCTGCATTGCATTTTTTTATAAAAATCATAAAAATTTAAAAATTTGAAAAATAAAAAAATTAGAAAACTGAAAAACCCATAAAAATTGAGAAAATTTCAAAAATTATAAAAATTATTGTATTCAATTTTGGTTAATTGACTTGAGTTGATAAAAAGGTTAACTAGCTAGGAAAAACTAGATCTTAGACTTAGTAAATTAAAAACCCTAAAAATAACCTTGCTTAAAGTTTAACGGTAGAAAGTGTATGTCTTTGTAGGTTATTTAGGAATAGGCAAATTTTGGGTTCACTTCGTGGGTTAAGCCAAAACGAGGGAAGAGTATTAATGCTATTATTAAAGTATAAGTTCGAAAGATAGTTCCTAGCTTGAGTTTAGATTCTGAAAACATGTACCCTACAAAATGCACAATCACGCACCTTGAAACTTGGATTAGTAGAAGAGACCTTGAACTACTCTTGTCTAATGTCCTTAGCACAATGGAAAAAAAAGGGTGAATAATAAAAAAAAATGGACACTGGTTTTTGTGATTACTCAGGGCTAGAAAATTAATTAGCGAGGGTGCTTCATCACCTAGTGCCTTAGACCAACTAGTTTGGGAGTCACTGCTAAAAGCCTTGGGTGTTGCAAAACTAGGAAATACGCTTTAAGGGCCTAACGCATCTTGTAATCGGCTGTTGGTACCTCAAGAAGTATTAACGGTCGCATAAAGGATGTGTAAGCGAAAGTTAAGTGCTTTGGACAATGGACGAGAGTACGATTGCTTGATTTGAATTTCCAAGTGTAGGGGAGAAAATTACACACACGTGGGGATATGTGATTAGAGTTTAGATAAGAGAAAGGAATGAAAAATAAAACTTGTATCTTTAATAGAGTTGATAGAAATTCCTAAGTGAAAATGAAACTCTAGAAGAAAAACTTAAGAAATGCTGAATTCTAAGTAATTCTATAGAACATGTACAATCTTAAGTTACATAATAAGGAAGTGTGAAGAATATGGGTGGATAATTTGCGGGGCGACGATAATAGAATTCCTTGTTAGAAAACCTGATTGGAAAACAAAAGTCGAAAAACCAAGTTGATAGGATTTTGTGGGTGTAATCCGCTGAAAACCCTCAGGAGACAACACTCCTCCTACTAGGGACACCTAGAGGTTTAACGGCTTGTTGCACGTGCTCAGTGCAATCGCGTTTCCCTGCGAAAGTGTGGCTAGGTTAGAATAAAATAATAAGTTTGCTCGAGGACGAGCAAAAGGTAAGTTTGGGGGTATTTGTTCACATCATAATATTGCAATTCATACGCCCCACTTTTGTGCATTTTATAAGTAAACAGATGCTTTTGACGATCGTTTGTTACATGATACAGGATACAGGTTTTTGAAGCAAATACAGTGAAAAAGACAAACATGATACAGGAAATTCAAATCAAGACCAACCAGCACACGGATCTTACTCAAGCCGAGACGAAATGTCAAAGTGAACGGTCAAAAGATACGAACAAGTTTCACTGAAGATCTGGAGAAGACTCAGAAGCCAAACAGAGAAAAGTTATGAAGAACTAAGAACCCCTAAAAACCCAGATGCAGCACAGAAAATATGGCGGCCCAAGACCACCAAAGGGCCGCGGATCCGCGGCCCAAGCCAATAATTGCGGCGGATCCGCGGCCATTATGTGCCCGTGTCGGTGCATTTTTACTGTGCCGGTGCGTCGGTGTGGGTGTTGGGATTTTCAGTGGGCAAATATGTAATTGCGCATGTGCGAGACTCTGAAACCCTAATTCTCCTGTTTGCTTATATATTGTAATCTAAAATTGTAAAAACCCTATCCCTCTTTTCAATCAATAAAAGTGAGATTTGTTGGGAGAATTCAGATTTCTTGTAAGTCTTTTAGTTTTATTTAATTCTTGCCTTAGTATAATCTTTTACTTGCCCTAGTTATCTAATTTTTGCTTTGCTGTAATCCTCTTTAATCTGCTGTAAGTAATTACCCTTTAAAACATAAACATAAAAATGCCTCTTTTTAATAATTCCTTAATGAGCGAGTAAAATTCTCGCTCGTTAGGGTTAGGAACAAGGGAGGGAGTGAGAGATGGATGTCTCTCACCTCCTTCAATGCTAACTTATTTTTTTAAACGAAATCTTCATGCATGCGTATATGATCCGCCCCCTACGGCACCCTACCTACAAGGTAACGGTGAACCGTAGTATAAAAGGCCAGACATATATGACGTCCATGAAGATCACAACAATTAATAGGAAAGGACGGACAAGGATCTAGAGGAAGAAACTTTGTTTCTTCCCGATCATCCTAATCCCCTTTGCTAATAATTGTTGTGATTTTTCTAAAAAGCTTAAATCACGGCATTGAAAGAAGTGAAAACATAGATCTCAACACCCCTACCTTCGACCTAACCCTAACGAGTCCTTTCTTATCACATAACTTCGTCTTTAATTCAATCGATAAAAACCAAACAACAATTTGAATCAACTCGTTATAACACAAAAACAGAAATTCACACATCTCTGCCGATCGACCCGTATTCACCGGCTAGCTGCGAAGCGACGCCGTTTCTGATTACGGTAAACTTAATATTTTTGGATTAATCAGGATGCAGGTATGTATATACAGGTAAGGGGTATCCTTATGATCCGTCACGAGTTTACTTTAGATATTTCCATTCTCTTTTTGGATTAAAACATTTGTATTAATGTTTATTAGTGGTAATTATAAGCTCAAGTCATCTTGAGGAGCATTAATTGTGGCATGTGCATGGGCGATGACTCATGGTCTTTTTATTTGTGCAAATGTGACCTTTTTGATTGATTAGGGTATTGAAATGATATGAAGAGAGAGAGAGGGCAGCCATGAGGTTTGGGTTTGCTCTTGAGATTTCATTCTAACAGCTCTCTCACATTATCATTCCAACACAATAACAAAAGAAAGCTCTTCTTCTTCCTCTTTCTTTTTGAGCTCACAATCTCCATTAATGGCTTCATTTTCAACCTTCATCTATACAATCTCATGAGTTGAGAATCGATGGATGTATGAGACAAAGTTATCACACGCATTCTCTACTTCACCTTGGACATGTCGGGTAGCAAACTTCATGTCCGAGTTGCTTCGGTTTGAAGCGGGAGCCCGTAAAAAGACTTTTTGATGTGGTGCCATTTTCGACAAGGAAACCGAAGATCGACGAGATCGGAGATGCTGCGAGGAGCTAAGAATGGTGGTTAAAAACCGAAGGACACGGATCGATCGGTATAACCATTCTAACTTCTTAGTAGTTTCTAGTTAACGGTTAATGGAACGATCCAGGTATTTGGTTATGGTAGCGCCAAGTCTTGAAAAGTTTTTTTTGTTCCGCATTTGGCCTCGGAAAGATGGCCGAGGCGCTGCCGTAACCCAACATGGTATCAGAGCCACGCCATTAACCTTTACTAGCTTGTTCTAACATGTTTAAAATATCGATCGATCAAAATTTTCGAAACCGCAATTCCATTTTCCAAGTTTCTGCCGAATTTTAAAAGTCGTCGAAAAATTATTTTCAGTATGTCAGAAAATCGAGCAGGCTTTTTTAAGAACTCCGAAGAAATTTGAGAGCACGTTCTCATCACGAACCGCGGAACCGCGGCGGAAACATCATGTTTGCCGCGGTTGCACGGCGGTATGGTGGCAACAATGCACCATTTTTCTTCTGAGTGTTTTTCATTTGGAATTATGGTTTCTGGAATATTTAGTTTAGGTCCAGATTTGTTTGAGTGCTGGGTTTTGCACTTGGGGCCATTGTGGGAAGTTTTGTCAATCGAAATTTTAAATATGTTAGTTCACAGTACTTACATTATTATCTGCGACCGTGAATGTCATTCGAGTGGTACAACTCGTCTAATTGCTATTGTCCTTTTAGACGGGTTTGCGAACGTGACATTCACGTTGATGTTTTATGTTGTGCTGTGATATTGCGGATTTATTGTGGTGGATAGCTTGGTGCAATATTAGTGCAGTTTAGTTTTATTTGTACATTTGATATTGCGGGGCGAGCGTCCGACACGTGGACTGCCATCACTGCCTGTTTGTATATTATTCTTTTGGGGCACGACCGGATTGAGGTCGATATACCCGTTGTACATATTTTCTTTTCTATACTAGTATTACCCCGTGGTTGAGTGCACGGGTAGCCGGATTCTAGAGGGCAACGGGCCCGCATCTCATGGCTTTGAGACGGAAGGGGATTCACTCTAGAATTGGTGGGTTATTCGCCGCACTCGTAGGGTGTATAGGTTGACCTAAGGAGGGGTGCACAAGTTACCGGATTCCGTGAAGTGCTGGGTGACCCATTCACTTTGCTGAAGGGGGGTGCCTCGCTTCTGGTTTTGGCAGGTAACTTGCCGCGCCCGTAGAGGTCTAGGTTTTCATTGCACAAGCTAGCCACACGACCAGGGGAACGTGGGGTTTCACTTGCGGCTCAATGAAACCCGGGGCTCCCAGATTATCTGTATTGTTCTGTGATACTTATTACTTTTCTGTGATGTTGCATTTATCACGCCCGGAGCGATCATTATATATTGTTATATATATATACTAGTAAATGTTGTATATGTTTTACACCCGCGCTAGTCCAGTCCCTGCTCTGTCGTTAGTTAAGTAACCTAACGGGTGATGACGGGACTCAGCGGTGAATGCGGATGGTATATACGTACATCATATTTTCGTTCTTTTCTGGTGTGATTAATTGATAGGACTGCGTTGATTCAGATCAATGCAAGGAAAACAAACCTATTCAATGTTGTTGGGACAATTTTCAAAAAGCTGTTATTGAAAGGACGTTCTCTTTTGTTTTGCACAAAGGTATTCAGTTATGAATATCCAGCACCTCATTCGACGAGGCAAGGGCTGAGATCCCTTCATCTGGAGTGACCCTTGGACAGAGTTTGCGTCAGCGTAATAACTTCACTATAGTCGATTACTTTTTTCTTTGCATCGCGGTATTCAGTTGGAATATCCTGCACCTCATTCTACGAGGAAAGAGACGAGATCCCTTCACCAGGAGTGACCTCTTTAGCAAAAGTTTTTCGCCACTATATATTTATAAAAAGCTATCCGGTTCCTTCAACGATATCAAGTTCATTACGTTAAAGGTTTTTCGCTAAAAACCAGCCGTAGCCCTCCGTCATTTCAGATTAGTATTACTTAGCATTCACGCTACGTTTTCGTTGCTATTCGCCGAGGCGTAGTGTGCGGTAGCTCTGTAATGATTTTCTGTCGTATGGATATGTAGATTGGTTAGGACGGTCGTACGACTTTGTTGATTATTCGTCAAGGGTCGTGCGGGTGGGTTTAACGCAATCAAGATAATAACGGGTTGAACTTGACTAGGACCTTTTGATTTGTTGATTATTCGTCAAGGTCACTTGGGTCCTAGGGGTAAAAATCACATCGGGAGTTTCTAAAGAAACTGAAACTTGCCAGGCATGCGCATACCTTCTGGAGTGTGGTGACTTGAGTGGATTCCATCAAGTTATCATGTGATGATAGTTGGATCCTGATTCCCACTGATGAGTTGGATTACTCCTTGGGTGATTTTAGGTGATCATGACTAATTCTCCTTTTGGGTTTGGAGGAGAATTCGAGGAAACAGTGGGAGCCATCCTAATTAGATAAAGTGATTTATCATTCTGATCTTGGTTAGAGTGCACGCAGAGTGTTTCTTTTCTCTCTCTCTTTGGCTGCGACCATGGCCCGATCCTAGACTATAACTCAGTAACCAAGTTAACCGAACTTTCTTAAAACACTGGTTTTTGGATTGTCCGAGTTTCATACATCATTGCCACTCCTTCTTTTACCCTTTGAGTTTCTCCAGAACACCCCGTATTATTACGAACATCCACTTCCATTGGATAAATCCATCGTATGGTTATATACGAACTCGAAGGAACTTGTTCCAAATTCGAGGATGGATTCTGGTTCTGGAGAGATTGAATAGGATTATTCAGTTGTCTTTTCCTTTTACCTTCTCTCAGGTTGTGAGTACTCGTAGGATTAGGAGAGTACACCTATTACGCTTATTGGATAGTCTTCTTCCAAACCATAAGCAGGTGCCGAAAGGTAGGGAAAGGAGAAAACCAATTAGCCTAAATTGGGTATACAGAAGGTAATAAGTAAAGACAAAATAAAAGGATTAGAAAGAGGGCAAAGTAAATTGCGACTGCTATCATTCACGACCAAACCACATATTTCATCGCCACTCCTACTTCACCTTTGTATTTCTCCAGAACACCCCGTATCACTACGAACATCCACTTCCATTGGATAAATCCATCGTATGGTTATATACGAACTCGAAAGGAACTTGTTCCAGTTCGATGATGGATTCTGGTTCAGGAGAAATAGGAATAAGGTTTATTCAGTTGTCTTTTATCTTTACCTTCTCTGAGGTTGCGAGTGCTCCTAGGATTAGAAGAGTACACCTATTACGATTATTGGATATTCTTCTTTCAAACCATAGGCTGGTGCCGAACGGCAGGGAAGGAAGAAAACCATTTAGTCTAAGTGTGGTGTATAGAAGGAAATGAGTAAAGACAAATAAAGGGATTTGGAGAGATGGCAAGGAAATATAGGGTTATAGTCATGAATCTGATAGTGGATGAGGTATTACTAGGAATATCCGGAGACCCCTACGAAACATTTTAATGTTCCAGTTTCACTGTGCGTTGTTAATATTTACCCTTACTTCAGGGTATGTATTTACCAGGTATGATTCTCACATCTGTATAGTTTTACAGATGATGAGTGGGAGTAAGTTATTGGGAATTAGGTGATCATCCTCATTATTGTTGGATATATGTATGCCCTAGAGGCCATTATGTGATAGTGGATGTATCTATACATGTATATATATATTCAGTTTGCATTCTTGCTCGACATGATAGTATGCTATCTGGTACTTCTTTATCTGACATGTTTATATGATCATGCTTCTATTCATTCATACATGCTGATAAAGCCCTAAGGATATCGGCTTGACTACTCTGATTATGATGGAGATCATACTAGTGGGACATCTGTAGTCTATAAGCATATCCTGAAATGTCCCTAGTCGGAGGTGTATCGAGACGGGGCATCGATATACCAGAGTAGACTAGCGTATATGATACTAGACCCATGTGATGGGCGATGGATGTTCCCACATGCATCGATGTTTGACATCAAGATCATATACGGGTGCTCAGTGGTGACTGGGTACACTGGACGGACTCGCCGAGAACTCCTATATGGAATTATATCTATCGTCGGATAGCAGTTCTCAGGTGACACTGGTACAGGTTAGTCTGTAGACCCAAGATCGTCATAGAGCCTTGTGTGTTCTCCCACGGTACTTTGATTGCCACCTTACCACGGCTCTACTGAGTCGTGCAAACAGGTGGCCGTTGGGTACAGTCCCGAGACACACGAAGGCAATGAGCGATAGGAGGGGTTTCGTCTCTCCTGGTATTGGGAGTTGATGCTGCGCTGTACTCGGCTGGTTATAACAGCAAGTCCCTGGCCGAGGCTGCTGAGATTTGCTGATAAGTGTTATCAGTAGTTTCTCGATCTGTTATAGACCATTCACCGACACGACTTATTGAGTTATTGGGGTCGACGTGACCATCCCTAGGCTTAATATGCAGCATATCTGACGAAGAGACCGGACTGTACGGTAGTGTTGCCGGATGGCTCGACGGGAGTTGTAACAGGTTCGCTTGTTTTCTTCTTATCGCTCAATACCCGGGTGGCCGTTACGTTTGGCTGACCGCTTGCGGCTTGCGGGTGCTTGATATGATCATCACCCACTGCCGGCGTATTGACGAGTCTTAGAGTCCCACACAGGAGTTACCTAGTCCAGGCGAAACGTTGTGGTACGCGTATGCGATATGCGCTTGGACCCGATTAAAATACGTGTATGGGATACCGTATATTAATTGGGCGGCTTGCTAATGGTCGGGTCATATGTGATATGACCGGATTAGTGAATCAAGTGTTGATTCATTATTATTTTCTCACTACAAATCCTATCTTGTTTATGTTGTATGTATGCATGCATGTGTACATTCATTTTTGTTCATGCACATGTTGATGTGCAAGCACACATGCATACATACATCAAATTCTATCATGGTTGTTTATACAATGGAAATGGTGGATGTATAAGAATTACACCATGGTTGTATTTGGATAATTATTGGATTTAAATTAAAGCAAAAGAAAATGAAAAATGGGTTAAATCAATTTAGAATTTCTACACTCTTCTAACTCAACCATGCTCACCTAACTTTTAACCCATAGTTTATTTTCTTATCATGCTTTTAATTTAAAATAAAATAATATCTAAATACTTAACCATGGTTGGTTAAGAGAAAGAAAAATATATATAGCTATTTTTCTTTTCTCTTTGTTAAGATAATTCATTCTCTTCTTAAGAAAGTCCATCATCTTCATCAACCTCCATGCTTAAGCTCTCTAGTTCTTACAAGAGAGTGAATCCTTCATAAAAATAGGATTTTGAAGTGAGATCCATAACCACAACCTCATTCTAATCAAGTCTAGCTCACTTGATTAGTGTGTTCTCTTTGTTTTTCAAAGTTGCAAGCTTGGACGGGATAGCTCCGGGTGGATCGTCGTGGACGCAAGAGGAGGAAGAGTGGACCTTCTTCCAACACCCCAAAGTCAAAGGAGCAAAACAAAAACGGGAGCTACAAAGGTTGTAGCCTTCTAACCCTAAGCTTTTCTAGTTTAAAGTTTGTTAAACCTAATTTTCTAGGATCGATTCCTTTGCTTGTTAGTTTAGCACCATAAAAATGAAAACTTTAGGTCATGTGATGCTTGTAATCTCTTCATAGGGTGCTAATCTAACCTTACATTGGTATCAGAGCCGACCTAGAACATTAGGCGACCTTTTTGCGGAGTAAAAAGTCCGATCGAAACAAAAATACGGATTTATGGGATGCTCTCTGGAAATTTTTTAAAAATTGATCTTTTTCAGAATTAAAAATTCTCAAAAAATAGAGCAGGTAAAAATTAGAGGATCTGGAAAATCCGTACCCATGAACAATAATATTGACCGTGGAAGGGCGGCATAAGCAAGGCTTAGGCCGCGCTTCCGCGGCTATTTGAGGGGCTCTCTGGTATTTTTTTGCACAGTAACTTTCTTTACCTGCTACAGTAATTTTTGAGAGTATTTAATCTGAATCTACTGTTGAAAATTCTGGAAGATGGTTTTGAACTAGTTGTTTCGATCGGAATTTTCATTTCGCTTTCTTTTCCGGGTAAACTAGAAAGTATTGAAGTGTTTGAACGAATATCATTTACTCAATATTCACGGGGTTTAAATAGATTGGAGATGCGTGCAAGTCTTTTTGCGGTGGTCCCTCTAGAAGACAACAAACCTTAACTCGATTATGTGACCGTCTCGAACTGCCCTTTGAACCTTAGGGTTTGGGGCAGTACGGCGTGCCACATGTGAGGCGTTGGCTTGACCCTTCTACGGCTGGACCGCCGCTACTATGTCACACTCCGGATTTTTGAACCTTGCTCAAGTGTTGAGCTTTAGTGAATCTTGGGTGCTTGATAGTTCGTTCGAAAACTTTAATACTGTCTGTTTATCTGGAATGTGATACAATATGTGGAATTCATATGGTTTAGATATGAAATACGGAATATGTGATATTTCGCATTTATGATGTCTAAAGAGAATCTGGATTCCAAATATTGTAGTTTTACACTTTCTTTTCTGTGACCGTAAGTGTAGTATGTTAGATATCGCCGGTTTCGTTGCTATACATCAACGACAATCGGGGTACGCATACTTGCTTACGTTGATGATATTATGTGTTGCTGAGATATGATGTGTAGGATTGTCGCGATCGAATAGCCGGGGGGTTTTGTGAGATGAGAGTTTTTTTTATTTTCATTCATGTAAATTCAAATGTAATGTAATATTCTTTTATTTGGGGCACTTCCAGGTTGCGGTTGTGTCACCAGTGTTGTATATTATTTACTTTTCCGCATTAGGATGGACCCAAGGAGGGGAGCACAAGTGACCGGGTTCTGGGGTTCAGTGGGAGGCCATCTCGAGGAGTCGAGACCGGGTCTCCTAAACTCCAGGATTGGTAGGGTCACTTGCCGCTCTCGTAGGGGTCCAGGGTGTGGGCTTGGCTATTGATCGCGACTGTGGAATCCGTATTTTCTATTCTGGCTAAATACTAAATACGGACGTCCTAGTATATCCCACGTTATATCTATATTTCTGCTGCCTGTGTTCTGTGAAATCTGAGACGAATGACTTATTATATATATGATATATAGTAGACGTTGCTTATGTTTTACACCCGCGCTAGTCCCGTCCCGGTATGCCGTTAGTTAAGTAACCTAACGGTGCATAACGGAACATTGCGGCGAATGCGGATGGCATAAGCGTACGTGATATTTTCGTTTCTTTTCTGTGATTGGCTTTAGGACTTAAATGATGGGATTACATTAATGTGATTAATGTAAAGAAAATAAACCTAAAAAGATGTTGTAGAATCGGATTTAAAAACTACTCGGCTATTTATGAAAAAGCTTCATTTCAAAACTGCGGAGCTTAAGCCACTCCTTTTGAAAAACTGTTTGATTCTACAACGATATCAAGTTCAAAGCGTTAAAGATTTTCTTAAAAATCATTCGCAACCCTCCGTCATTTTAGGAAGTAGAGTACTTAGTATTCGTGCTACGTTTGTTGACTTTAGTTAAGGCGTAGTGTACGGTAGCTAAGTGATGTCTTCCTACACTGCATATGATGCAGATTAATTAGGACATTCATACGACTTTGTTGACCATAGTTAAGGGTCATATGGGTGGGTCTAATTGATCAAGAAATGACGGGTAGAACTTGACTGGTACTTATGATTTGTTGACCATAGTTAAGGTCATAAGTACTAGGGGTAAAAATTACATCGGGAATTTCAAGTGTTGAAATTTGCAATGAGATTGCATACCTTCTATATGATGGTTGGATCCCGATCCCACTGTGGGCAATAGTTGCTCCTAGGAGAGTTTTGCAGTTTACAATTAGCTAACTCATTAGGTGTCTAGAAAGGTGTTAACGGGGCCCCGCCTCTGGGAAAACGAGGTTTACTCTAATTAGGTCCGTGCGAAAGCACGGGGAACCTCCCTCAAAGTACCGACACTGGCCTGGCTGAACGGTTAGCGAAGTTGTAGACTGTAATTAATCCTGGCTAGTTTTTCTTTTTAAGGTTTGAAAGAAAAACTTGATAAAAAGCAGTGGGAAACATCGATTAGACAAGATAATAAAACCAATCTAATCTATGCAAGAGCTTTCGCTGAGTGTATTCTTTTCTCTCTCTTAATGGCAGATACCAATGACTGGACTTAAGCTTCTACTAGATAAAAACAAACTGAACGGAACCAACTATAAAGACTGGCTAAGGAATCTGAAGATCGCCTTGACTTATGATAAAGTATCATATGTCCTCACGGCTTCAGCCCCGCCCGTCCCAGGCCCAAAATCCTCAGTTGCGGACATAGAAGTCCGCAAGACATGGGACGCTGACTGTGCCACGGCCACATGCCTCGCGCTTGCATCGATGGATAACACACATCAAAAGCAGCACGAGGACATGGACATCCACGGGATACTGCTCCATACAAAGGAGTTGTATGGGGAGCAGTCCCGCGTATTACGATACGAGGCATCAAAGAAACTGTTTCACATGCGGATGGCCCCTGGCACACCAGTAGCAGACCATGTTTTGAAGATGATAGCTCTTATAGAAGAGCTTGAGGACCTCGGATGGACTATGGACAATGAACAATATATAGATATTATTCTGCAGTCCCTCCCCTCCACCTTTGCTCAGTTCATAGTGAACTTCAACATGCACGGCATGGAGAAGGACCTCCCTGAACTCCTTAATATGTTAAGGAGTGCAGAGAGCACTATGAAGTCAGCAAAGACTCCCGTTATGACGATTGGACAGTCTTCTTCTTCTCGCCCGAAAGCTAAGGCTAAGGGAAAGAAAAAGAAGAAACCCACTAATCCTAAGGGCGGAGTCAAAAAGGTGAAGGGAAAGGGAAAGTCCACGGCTGGAGACCCAGGGAAAGGCGAGTGTTTTCATTGCCACAAGACAGGACATTGGAAGCGCAACTGCACGGAGTACCTAAGTCTTAAGAAGAAGCATGGTGATGCTTCTGCTTCAGGTGCGTTTGTGACTGAAAACTGTTTTTCTATAAACTTTGCTTCCTGGGTATTGGATACCGGTTCAGGTTCTCACATTTGCAATTCTATGCAGGGGCTGAGAAATAGCAAGGTTTTGAGGACAGGTGACCATACTCTCCGCGTTGGAAATGGTTCCAATGTACATACAGTCGCAGTGGGAGAGTATCACTTGGGGTTGCCATCTGGATGTATTTTGATTTTGAATCCATGTTATTTTGTACCAACTATGCTATGTAATATAATATCCGTTTCTTTGTTGGACAATGAAGGGTATAATTTTGTGTTGCAGAACAATGTTATGAACATTTACCTAAATCAAATGTTGGTTGGGTATGGTACACTTAATAACGGAATATATGTCCTAAATCAACACACAGTTTTCAGTATACAACACACTAATAAAAGAAAACTTTCAGAATTAAATGAAGCTTTTCTTTGGCACTGTAGACTTGGTCATATTAACGAAACAAGACTAAACAAGTTACACAAAGATGGATATTTAAATTCTTTTGAATATAAATCTTATGCGACTTGCCAGTCTTGTATCAAGGGTAAAATGACCAAAACTCCGTTTACTGGACACGGAGAAAGAGCTACTCAGCTCCTGGGCCTCATACATAGTGATGTATGTGGGCCTATGTCTACACAGGCTAGAGGTGGTTTTTCATACTTCATTACATTCACTGATGATTTCTCAAGATTCGGTCATGTATTTTTATTAAAGCACAAGTCCGACGCTTTCGAGAAGTTCGTTGAATATAAACAAGAAGTAGAAAAACAAACCGGCTTGAGTATTAAGATGCTTCGATCAGATCGAGGTGGTGAGTATCTCAGTACAGAATTTGCAAACTTCCTAAAAGAGAATGGGATTCTCTCTCAGCTCACTCCGCCTTACACACCACAGCACAACGGTGTGTCAGAACGACGGAATAGGACCCTATTAGATATGGTCCGGTCCATGATGAGTGACGCTGAGTTACCAGTCTCGTTTTGGGGGCATGCATTGGAGACTGCGGCGTTTCTGCTAAACAGGGTTCCGACCAAAGCCGTGTCTACCACGCCATATGAGATATGGAATGGGAAGAGACCATCTCTTAAGAGAATTAAGATTTGGGGTTGCCCGGCCTATGTTAAAAAGCAGAATCCGGACAAACTCGAGACACGGTCAGTCATGTGTAACTTTGTGGGATATCCAAAGAATTCTTATGGATATCTGTTCTACCACAAAGAGGAACAAAAGGTGTTTGTTTCTCAGTATGCCACATTCTTGGAAAAAGAGTTTTTCACAGATAAAGATGATGGCAAGGTAGTAGATCTGGAAGAGGTTCTGGAGACACAAACTACAAATGACGATTTGGTTGAACCGGCTGTTGCAACAGAAACTGAAGAACCTCGGCCACTCCGTAGGTCTGGTAGGACTTCTCGCCCACCGGAGAGGTACTACGGTTTCCTCATTGATGGTGACAGAGAAGACTGTATCATGGAAGATGATGATCCTACCAGTTTTCAGCAAGCTATCACGAGTGGTGACTCTGTGAAGTGGCTGGATGCCATGAGATCCGAAATGGAGTCTATATACACCAACAAAGTATGGACTTTGGACGTTGTACCCCCTGGGGTAAAACCTGTAGGGTGCAAATGGATCTTTAAAAGAAAGATTGGTGTGGATGGGCAGGTAGAGACCTATAAGGCAAGACTTGTGGCAAAAGGTTTTCGTCAAAGACCAGGTTTGGACTATGACGAAACTTTTTCGCCCGTAGCCATGCTTAAATCTATTCGGATCCTACTTGCTATTGCTGCTCACTACGACTATGAAATCTGGCAGATGGACGTTAAAACAGCATTCCTAAATGGAGATTTAGAAGAATGTGTTTATATGGATTAGCCGGAGGGCTTCATTGACAGTGGGAGCAGCGAGAAAGCATGTAGATTGCTTAAATCCATATATGGGTTAAAGCAGGCATCTCGGAGTTGGAACATCTGTTTCGATGATGTTATCAAAGAGTTTGATTTCATCAAAAATCCAGATGAACCTTGTGTTTATAGGAAGGCTGTAGGAAGAGCTGTCACATTCCTCGTATTGTACGTAGATGACATTTTTCTGATAGGAAATGATATTCCTATGCTACAGTCGGTCAAATCATTCTTATCACTAAGGTTCTCCATGAAGGACCTAGGTGATGCCACATACATCCTGGGCATAAGGATCTATAGGGATAGATCCAAAAGGTTATTGGGATTGTCCCAAACTAGGTACATCAACACCATCCTAAAGAGGTTTAGTATGGAAGACTCCAAGCGGGGTGCCTTACCCGCTTGCCATGGAGTCACTCTCTCCAAGGATTCTTGTCCAAAGACCGATGAAGAGAGAGCTCGCATGAGCATTATACCTTATGCTTCGGCAGTAGGGTCTATAATGTATGCGATGTTATGTACACGCCCAGATGTAGCTTATGCACTTAGTGTTGTAAGCAGGTATCAATCCAACCCAGGGGAGAACCACTGGACAGCTGTGAAGAACATTCTTAAGTACTTACGAAGGACTAAAGAATTGTTCTTGGTGTATGGTAATAAAGATCTCCAAATGGAGGCCTTTACCGATTCGAGCTTCCAGAGCGACAAGGATGACAGCAAATCTATCTCAGGGTTTGTATTTACCCTCAATGGAGGGGCGGTAAGTTGGAAGAGTTCCAAACAAGATACCGTTGCAGACTCTACGATGGAAGCTGAGTACATTGCTGCAAATGATGCCGCCAAGGAAGCCGTCTGGATGAAGAAGTTCGTCTCGGAGCTAGGAGTAGTTCCAACCATTATTGATCCAATACCCTTGTATTGCGATAATAATGGGGCTATGGCGTTAGCCAAGGAGCCCAGATCCCATCAGCGGTCCAGACACATCCTGAGGCGATTTCATTTGATCCGGGAGATTGTAGATCGCCGCGAGATCGAGATTAAGAGAGTAGACACAAAGAACAACGCCGCGGATCCATTCACCAAGGCTCTCCCTCAGCCGCAGCATGAGCGACTTTTTGAGATGTTGGGTATGAGATACGCCAATAACTGGCCTTAGTGCAAGTGGGAGATTGTTGGATATATGTATGCCCTAGAGGCCATTATGTGATAGTGGATGTATCTATACATGTATATATATATTCAGTTTGCATTCTTGCTCGACATGATAGTATGCTATCTGGTACTTCTTTATCTGACATGTTTATATGATCATGCTTCTATTCATTCATACATGCTGATAAAGCCCTAAGGATATCGGCTTGACTACTCTGATTATGATGGAGATCATACTAGTGGGACATCTGTAGTCTATAAGCATATCCTGAAATGTCCCTAGTCGGAGGTGTATCGAGACGGGGCATCGATATACCAGAGTAGACTAGCGTATATGATACTAGACCCATGTGATGGGCGATGGATGTTCCCACATGCATCGATGTTTGACATCAAGATCATATACGGGTGCTCAGTGGTGACTGGGTACACTGGACGGACTCGCCGAGAACTCCTATATGGAATTATATCTATCGTCGGATAGCAGTTCTCAGGTGACACTGGTACAGGTTAGTCTGTAGACCCAAGATCGTCATAGAGCCTTGTGTGTTCTCCCACGGTACTTTGATTGCCACCCTACCATGGCTCTACTGAGTCGTGCAAACAGGTGGCCGTTGGGTACAGTCCCGAGACACACGAAGGCAATGAGCGATAGGAGGGGTTTCGTCTCTCCTGGTATTGGGAGTTGATGCTGCGCTGTGCTCGGCTGGTTATAACAGCAAGTCCCTGGCCAGGGCTGCTGAGATTTGCTGATAAGTGTTATCAGTAGTTTCTCGATCTGTTATAGACCATTCACCGACACGACTTATTGAGTTATTGGGGTCGACGTGACCATCCCTAGGCTTAATATGCAGCATATCTGACGAAGAGACCGGACTGTACGGTAGTGTTGCCGGATGGCTCGACGGGAGTTGTAACAGGTTCGCTTGTTTTCTTCTTATCGCTCAATACCCGGGTGGCCGTTACGTTTGGCTGACCGCTTGCGGCTTGCGGGTGCTTGATATGATCATCACCCACTGCCGGCGTATTGACGAGTCTTAGAGTCCCACACAGGAGTTACCTAGTCCAGGCGAAACGTTGTGGTACGCGTATGCGATATGCTCTTGGACCCGATTAAAATACGTGTATGGGATACCGTATATTAATTGGGCGGCTTGCTAATGGTCGGGTCATATGTGATATGACCGGATTAGTGAATCAAGTGTTGATTCATTATTATTTTCTCACTACAAATCCTATCTTGTTTATGTTGTATGTATGCATGCATGTGTACATTCATTTTTGTTCATGCACATGTTGATGTGCAAGCACACATGCATACATACATCAAATTCTATCATGGTTGTTTATACAATGGAAATGGTGGATGTATAAGAATTACACCATGGTTGTATTTGGATAATTATTGGATTTAAATTAAAGCAAAAGAAAATGAAAAATGGGTTAAATCAATTTAGAATTTCTACACTCTTCTAACTCAACCATGCTCACCTAACTTTTAACCGATAGTTTATTTTCTTATCATGCTTTTAATTTAAAATAAAATAATATCTAAATACTTAACCATGGTTGGTTAAGAGAAAGAAAAATATATATAGCTATTTTTCTTTTCTCTTTGTTAAGATAATTCATTCTCTTCTTAAAAAAGTCCATCATCTTCATCAACCTCCATGCTTAAGCTCTCTAGTTCTTACAAGAGAGTGAATCCTTCATAAAAATAGGATTTTGAAGTGAGATCCATAACCACAACCTCATTCTAATCAAGTCTAGCTCACTTGATTAGTGTGTTCTCTTTGTTTTTCAAAGTTGCAAGCTTGGACGGGATAGCTCCGGGTGGATCGTCGTGGACGCAAGAGGAGGAAGAGTGGACCTTCTTCCAACACCCCAAAGTCAAAGGAGCAAAACAAAAACAGGAGCTACAAAGGTTGTAGCCTTCTAACCCTAAGCTTTTCTAGTTTAAAGTTTGTTAAACCTAATTTTCTAGGATCGATTCCTTTGCTTGTTAGTTTAGCACCATAAAAATGAAAACTTTAGGTCATGTGATGCTTGTAATCTCTTCATAGGGTGCTAATCTAACCTTACAATTATATCGGGATTCGTTGTAATTGGTGATATTTGAGGAAATCGCTTGGGTTTTTGCCGGACGGTAAATATTTGGTTTTGAATATCCGTTGTTATGCACCAATTTCAAACTGATATATCTGTACGTTTATTTTATAAAATGAGATATAACTTTTTGAAATTATGTCGATGACATTTACCTATATCTGTTGATGGTTAGGTAAGGAGCATTCAACAGTGGTGTAATTCTTCTTAACCGTAGGACAGTTTTCAACCTACGACGCACATGGTTTGAATTATTAAACTCAGGGGACTTATACAAAGTATTGTATGTTGTCCAGTGTCCATGAGGACAGAGGGGTTGGTCCTCATACTATATTATATTTACTTGTGACTTCTCTAGTTTTTAGATAAGTGTTTTGTAGAAATACAAGGTTTAAATTTTGAGAAGTTATAGGTACAAGAATAAAGTAGAGAACTATGTGTTGCAAGTATCGGGATTCTTCAAGGTGATCGAAGATGTAGATACTTGTGTTTGGTATTCAGTTGATAGTAATGGTTTTGAGAACTTGTTTCTCTTTCAGGTTATTCATAATTGGATGCACTCCTAAGTTGAGTAATGCTGATCGTCCTCTCTCCATTTAGTTGACATGCACTGGAGACAGTTGCATGATTTGAATCTGGTTCCAATTAAATCAGTGCCTCTGTTTATATATTGTATATAGAATGGTTTATATCTTAACAATGTTAAGGTACGGGGAGTTGTCCGGTTTATGCTTAAAACCAGACTCTGGATAACTCGAGGCACGTTTCTGTAATGGCAGTTTGTGGGTTAACCCGGGCTATGACGAGAGTTAATTTTCTACTATCTAGAAGATCAATAGTGATATTGTTCTTGACTCGCCACAGTTTTAGTAAAATGGATTTTTTTTCCAGAAAACGGTAGTGGGAGTATGGTAGAACTGGAAGTGATTCCAGAACCGCAAACGATTACTGAAAATTTAATAGGACCTAAAGATTCAATCAGGTTTGACATTCCATTAGCCACTCCGCAGATATGGTGGGTAACCTCAGGCACCCGAGAGGTACTCTGGTATTCTCAAGAACGGTGACAGGGAGGTTCTTGTTTACCCAGACTTGCCATTACTGCTGTTCTAGACTATGAGACCCGGCAGGAGGAGGAGTATAGCGTCGTTCTAAACTAGCTTTAGAAGTGCACATGTATATGACTCTACCAGAAGGTTGTCGTAATCAGTAGGAGCGGCGGAAGCGTAGTAGACAAGTAGCTTATGTCTATTTATAGACTAAAGCAGATATAGCGGAGATAGATCATCTATTTCTGATGTGACGGTCATGGGCTTTGACTTCATCAGAATAGGGGATGGATCTGTTAAGAAGGTAGTAGGGTGTGATGTCCTGGTATTTGGATGACATACACAGAGTAGGAAGTGAAATTCCTATACTACGATCGGTAATACTGTGGTTGTCACACGGTGGTTTCTCCACATAGGATATGAATATAATATCAGTCATTCTGGTTACTAGATCTATGGTTTTAGATCTATATTTGGGAAGTGTCCCAATCTGGGTACTTAGACAATATTCTAAAAGTATTTTAGAATGGACTACTCCTGGCACGGTAGTATACCGGCAGGTGATGGAGCCACCCTCTCTGAAGGTGTCTTACAGACTAAAAGGGAGAGGGATGTGCATGATTGACATATCACTTGCTTAGGCAATTGAATCAATCATGAGATGTCAAGTACCACACCAGATGTTGTTTTTGCACTAGATGCAATAATTTGATATTAATCCAATCCTGGAGAAACGTTCGGAAGCAGTTTTGGAACATAAGTGGATGTTCTAGGGATTTTGATAACGACAGGCTCCTTCGGGAGACGGTTATCATTCCAGGCTTTCAAGATGACCTGAATGACAGAGTGACTGTCTGAGCTATAGTTTTCCCTCTGACGAGGGGGGTATTTTGGACAGGTGGTCCAAGTGGATACTGAGGGAGGTGTGGCGCGGGATACTGATTAAATTCAGTTGACGATACAGTCTAAAAAGTTTGCTGGATTTGGAGTTTATTTATGAACTAGGATCCCATCAGATATCCAGATATATTCTAAGACATGTATTGCTCATTTCGGGAGATGGTTTTCTCCGCGAACTTGAGATCAAGAGAGACAAAGAAAGAAACATCAGGGCGGATCCACTCACTGAGGCTATTTCTCGAACGCAATAGTTTTACAAACGAGCTTTGTGAAACTGATTAGTAGAAGAGTTGGATGTTCGGTATCACACGGGCTGTGAGTATGCGACATCACAATAATTAGCCTTAAGTGCAAGTGGGAGATTGTTGGATATGGTGCCCTCAAAATCAATTATTGGATAGCATGCACGTGATTGCAATGATTGAGGGAGGACCTATACCGGTAGGACAGTCTTACTCGAGATGATAGTATGCTATCTAGTTTGTCTTTATCATCACTATTACATGTTGATAGAGCCCATATGATTCTTGCTTGATTACCAGCATTATGATGGCGATCATATACGTGGGAGCTGGTGGTCTATAAGCGCATCCTTGAATGTCCCTAGTCGTGGGAGTTTCGAGACTAGGCATCGATACTCCAGAGTAGACTAGTGTATACTGATTGAGACCCCAACGAGGGGCGGTAGCCAAGTCTCACAAGCCATTGGTATTAGTTTGTTCACCTAAGATAGTATACAGGTGCTCATTGGCTTATGAATACACTAGACGGACTCGCCGGGAACCTGCTAGTTGGTATTATACCTATTGTCAGATAGCAGTTCCCAGGTGACATGTGTACAGGTTAGTCTGTCGATCTGAGATCGTCATTTGTCTCGTGTGAGTTCCCACTGTGCTTTGATTACTACCCTATCACGGCTCAAAGGAATCATGCAAACAGGTTTTAGTTGGGTACAGTCCCGAGCCACATGGAGGCAGTGAGCGGATCATCGGGGATTCGTCTCTCCCGGTATTGGGGGTTGATGTCGCGCAGTGCACGGGTGGCCATCACCATAAATCCTTGGCCAAGGTAGTTGAGAATTATTGATCTAGGATCAGTAGTTTGTCAGGTAGTGATGGGTTTCATACCGACACTAAATATCGCGTTATTTGGAGTCTGACTTTATCCACCCTCCAGACCCGATATGTGATACTCTTAGACCAACAGACCGGACTGTATGGATATTGTCACTGTTAGGCTCAGTAGGGTTCCTGGATGAGTTCGCTCATCGGCTTCCCTTTCGCTCAATACCTTGGCAGCCGTTACGCACAGCTAGTGCCACTGACGTGCTTATGGTTAAATCCACAGCCAGCGTATTGATGAGTCATTAGAGTCCCCCACAGAAAGTTTCCCAAGTTCGGGCGAAACGTTATAAAGGCCGTATGGTTTTATGGCAGGGTTCGATCATATACGTGCACTTGTGCACGGATCATGATCGGACGGATCATACTAGTGGGCTTGGGTTTAAGCCGGATCCTAGTATTAGATTTGTTGGATTATTTTCGTCTCATTGCATTCGCATTCAGTCGGAATACGGATACAGGTATGTATATACAGGTGAGAGGTATCCTTGTGATCCGTCACGAGTTTACTTTAGATATTGCCATTCTCTTTTTGGATTAAAACATTTAGATTAATGTTTATTAGTGATAATTATGAGCTCAAGTTATCATGAGGAGCATTAATTGTGGCATGTGCATGGGTGATGACTCATGGTCTTTTTATTTGTGCAAATGCCAACTTTTTGATTGATTAGGGTGTTGAAATGATATGAGGAGAGAGAGAGGGCGGCCATGAGGTTTGGGTTTGCTCTTGAGATTTCATTCTAATAGCTCTCTCACATCATCATTCCAACACAATAACAAAAGAAAGCTCTTCTTCTTCCTCTTTCTTATCGAGCTCACAATCTCCATTAATGGATTCATCTTCAATCTCCATCCATACAATCTCATGAGTTGAGAATCAATGGATGCTTGATACAAAGTTATCACATACATTCTCTACTTCACCTTGGACATGTTGGCTAGCAAACTTCATGTCCGAGTTGCTTTGGTTTGAAGCGGGAGCCCGTAAAAAGACTTCTTGATGTGGTGCCCTTTTCGATGAGGAAACCGGAGATCAACGAGATCGGAGATGCCGCGAGGAGCTAAGAATGGTGGCTAAAAACCGAAGGACACGGATCGATCGGTATAATTATTCTAACTTCTTAGTAGTTGTTAGTTAACGGTTAATGGAACGATCCGGGTATTTGGTTATGGTAGCGCCAAGTCTTGAAAAGTTTTTTTGTTCCACATTTGGCCTCAGAAAGATGGCCGGGACGCTGCTGTAACCCAACATTATTGTGTATCCATACCATTAATTCTGCATATCTAGTTGCATGACATATTAATTAATGCATATTATTGTTACATTAGTACCCCATGCTTGATAATATGCATCCTACATAGTCATGATGTAACCTCTGATAGACATTTATGCATCCATGCTTTTACCGTACATCCGTACTTTTACCCTGATTCAATACTTACTACATTTTACTGTTGGGCACCTATTTGATACACTGTGCACTACTTGACATGACTTGATACACCACTGCTTGACCTATTACTTGATCATGTTACTAATGCCGACAATCCTGACTTGTTGTCTCGACGGACATATCCTGTTGTCTATTCAGACAAAACCTGTACCTGCTTGATCCCGTGTTGGCATTAGCTCCAGATTTATCAATACCTGACTTGAACACATAACTTGGGAGTAAGGGAAAATCAATGATGAAATCTGACTTGTAACTCAACAGTTCGACGCTTATACTAATCAGTTTTACAGGCTAGGTCAGCCCCGGGATGATGTTGCTGACATCATTTATCTGTACATGTTTCCTGTTTAATGCCTAACGACATGTCTCGGATTTCAGTCCGAGAATCTGGACCGTGGTCCCGGGCACGCACGGGATACTATTAAGTTACATCAATGATTCATTAAATTGATTTCAAAGACTTGAGAGTAATTAACTCAGTAGCATAGATTACTCACCGCATGCACATACACTTCACTGTTCTATATTCATGTTACTGTTATACACTCATTATTGTTCATACTCATGCCTGCATATGTTGTTACCTCATGATTATATTTTATTGTTTGATATTATGACACACTGACGTCTGGGTTTTGCATGGCCCAGTTCCTTTATCTCTTTCGCAGGCTGACCAGGAGTACTTCAGCCGACAGGCCGAGCAGTAAGGATCCTGTTAGTATCCAGTTTAGTTTAGTTTCTTTCTGTACTTTTATTTCCTGATGTGAGCCCGTGTTTGGGACGTACTTTCCGGATATTATTGTTTATTGGATTTATTGCTTCCGCAAGTAGCATGGTTGGCTCTGTCACGTGCCGATCTTAGCGAACTCTGGGAAGTGGGGCGTGACAGTGTTTGTTTGGTATCAGAGCCATAGGATTTAGATTAATCGGGTTTGATTCTTTTGTAGTTGGGTATTGGACCCAATACACGAATCGGAAAACCCATAATTAAGAACATGTCCTGCCACATTGTTCTCGTGATTCTTGAATAATATCTTTCTCTTGATCCTTTGTCTTGACGATATGCAAACAACTTTGCATCTCGGCTTGAAATCTTTTTGGTTCCCTATTGGTTATCCTTTCCTATTCCTTTGATTCTGATACTAGGATTTGGGCGACTTGAACGGAGTTATGTAATTGTAACTATGAACTGCAGTATGGTCACAATGCGGTACTATATTTAAGTAACTTTGAGTCCTAGTCTTGATTCATTTCCTTATTTTATAGTCATGATATTACCTTACTTCTCTCAGTTTCATCGCTTACCAGTTCATGTTTTATGGCAAGCTTGAATCCTGTTTATCGTGCTAATCTTCTTCGGTATCTTGGCTTCGGATGAAGTTGTTTCAGGTATTCTACTTGTTCATGATTTTCACGCATTAGCATTATTCGATTCTGGTGCATCCTATTGTTTTATGTCGTCCAAGTTTATTGCCGCACATTCGTTTTCTTGCACGGACCTGTCTAGTTGTTAGGACATACACACTGGGAATGGGAAGATCATATCTAGTAGTGAGTGCAAGGATTTTTCTGTTGTTATTTGCAGACGAGAGTTATTTGCAGATTTCTTGGTGATCGATACCGGCAGTTATGATGTTGTCTTGGAAATGGACTTTCTCGGCAATTTCCACGCTTACATTGATTATGGGGCAAAGAAAGTGATTTTCCAGATTCCCGGACATCCGGAATTTGTTTTTGCTGGAGGTAGCAATTCTGTCGGGCCAGTGGAGTTTAGGGCTAGGCCGACAAGTAGTGTTCTTTCAACAATAGAAGTTGATAAGGAGGAAGCACCAGTTGTAGTTCGAGAGTTCATGGACGTGGTCGAGGACATCTCGGGTTTACCGCCAAAACGAGATGTGGAGTTCGCGATCGATCTTGTTCTTGGTGCAGCGCCAATCTCAAAGGCGTACTATCCGATGGCACCAGTAGAGTTGGAAGAAGTAAAGAAGCAGGTTACCAAATTGGTAGAGAAGGGTTGGATTCGGAGCATTAGTTCACCTTGGGGAGCTCCAATTCTTCTAGTCAAGAAGAAAAATGGCACAAGGAGGATGTGCATAGATTATCGAGAATTAAACCGGTGACTATTAAGAACAAGTACCCGATCCCTTGCATTGGCGAATTGTTCGAGCAACTCAGTGATACAAGGGTATTCTCGAAGCTGGATTTGCGATTTGGATATCATCAAGTTTGAGTTAAATCAGAGGATATCTGCAAGACTGCGTTCCGAACTCGATATGGACATTACGAGTATTTAGTGATGCCATTCGGAGTCACGAATGCACCGGCGATGCTTATGGACTTGATGAACCGAATCTTTTCACCGTTCTTAGACCAGTTTATAGTGGTGTTCATCGATGATATTCTGGTCTACTCGAGGAGCCTAGAAGAGCATGCAGAACACTTGAAGATCGCATTACAGACATTGAGGCAAGAAAGATTATATGCAAAGATGAGCAAGTGCGAGTTTTGGCTTGAAGAAGTGAAGTTTTTGGGGCATGTCGTATCCGGAGATGGAATCGCCGTTGACCCTGAGAAGATTGCAGCAGTTCAAGATTGGCCGATTCCGAAGAGCGTAGCAGAGATCAGAAGTTTTCTTGGACTTGCCGGATATTACAGAAGGTTCGTGGAGAATTTTGCTCGTTTAGCTGAGCCTTTGACCAAGCTTAAGAGAAAGGAAGTACCGGTCGTATGGACGGATAGATGTGCATCAGCTTCTGAGGAGTTGAAGCAAAGATTGATAACTGCTCCTATTTTGACCGTACCAGACGGTTCCGGAGGATTGGTGATTCATAGCGACGCATCTGGAAAAGGTTTGGGATGTGTTTTAATGCAGCAATGGGAAAGTTATAGCCTACGCATCGAGACAGTTGAAGACCCATGAGAATAATTACCCAACTCTTGATTTAGAGCTTGCAGCAGTGATTTTCGCTTTGAAGATTTGGAGACGCTACTTATTGGGAGAAAGGGTCGAAGTATTCACCGATCACAAAAGCCTAAAATATGTGTTCTCGCAAAAAGAGCTTAACATGAGGGAGCATAGATGGAGGGAGTTGATGGATGACTACGATCTTGATCTCAAGTACCATCCGGGAAAAGTTAATATAGTGCCGGATGCGCTTAGTCGGTTGCCAGCAATTCGGATGTTGACTGCACAGAAGGAGCTTATCGAAGATTTTCGGAGATTCGAGTTAGAGATCATGTTACCGCATTCTTCGGGACAGTTGATGCAGCTGCAAGTACAGTCGTCGTTGATCGATAATATTAAAACAGCACAGTCACAGGATCCAAGATTGCAGAAGTTTCGAGAACAGGTAGAAGCGGGACTTCAAACGAAATTGTTGATTCATGAAGATGGTTCATTGCGTTATGGTAGCCGTTTGTGTGTGCCGAAAGAAGATATTCATGAAGAAGTTATGAAGGAGGCACACAGTTCCGCATATTCTGTACATCCAAGAGACACGAAGATATACCGTGATCTAAGATAGCATTTCTGGTGGAAAGGCATGAAAAGAGAGATTTCCCGCTTTGTAGCGATGTGCTTGGTGTGTCAGCAAGTTAAGGCTGAATATCAAAGGGTAGCTGGTTTATTGCAACCACTTCCGATTCCTCAATGGAAGTGGGAACATATAACCATGGATTTCGTGACAGCTTTACCGCGGAGTCCAAAGGGCAACAATACAGTTTGGGTGATTGTCGATCGATTGACCAAGGCAGCTCATTTCATACCATTTCGAGTTGATCAGTCAACGGAAGCGTTAGCAGAACGGTACATGCAGGAGATTGTGAGATTGCATGGAGTACCTGTGAGCATCGTTTCTAACCGTGACACCCGATTCTTATCGCACTTCTGGAGGAGTTTACAGGAAAGTTTGGGGACGCGATTGAAGTTTAGAACTGCTTATCATCCTTAAACAGATGGTCAGTCGGAGAGAACGATCCAAACTCTTGAAAATATGTTGAGAGCTTGCATGTTGGACTTCAAGGGTTCTTGGGAGGATCATCTACACTTGGTGGAGTTTTCTTACAATAACAGCTTTCAGGCGACTATTCAGATGGCTCCATTCAAAGCGTTTTATGGTCACAAATGTCGCTCACCTGTTTGTTGGGACGATGTTGGAGAACGAAGATTTTTGGGGCCGGATTTGATCGTACTGATAGTAGAGAAGGTTAATACTATCCGGAATCATATGAAGGCAGCACAGGATCAACAGAAGAGTTGGGCCGATATATCGAGAAGACCTCTAAAGTTCGCTGCTGGTGATCTGGTATTCTTAAAGATATCACCGACTTGGGAGTCGAGGCAAGCTTAGTCCTCGATTCATGGGGCCTTTCGAGATTATTGAGCGTGTTAGAGAAGTGGCTTATCGATTGGCATTACCATCATCTTTGGCGAATGTTCATGACTTGTTTCATATATCTCAACTGCATAAGTATGTTCGAGATGAAACACACGTGCTTGATCATTCGGAGCTGATTGTAAGGGAGGATTTGACCTTTGAGAAACGACCGATGTCGATTGTTGATCGAAGAGAAAAGGTCCTCAAGAACAAGATTATCCCTCTCGTACTTGTTTCTTGAGGGAGTCGCTCGCACGGAGAATCGACTTGGGAACGTGAAGACGGGATTCGACAGAAGTTTCCACACTTATTCTTGTAAATTCATGTTTGTTTATCTTTTCTTGTTCCGGGAATTTCGAGGACGAAATTCTTTTTGTAGTTGGGTATAATGTAAACACCCTAGTTCATTTATATCAGTTCTATTTTGAGTATTTCTTCATTTATGGTATTTTCTTGATTTACTGTGTTTTGGGTGCGGATAGTGTATTTGACATCTGTATTTGCATCCGACCCGACCCGCTTGCTGGAAACCCGTCTTGATTCCCGTTTATGATCTATCCCGGCTTGTTATGTGGATCCGTGCACTTTCATATTTTATACTGCATACTTGGATTATATCGAGCATCTGCATTTTTTAATAAAATAAGTAAAGTCAAATAAAATATTTTAAAAATATCTAGCATGGCTTGCATGATACCCCTAACCCTGTCATAACATCCGCGCATCTTGTTCTTGTCCGGTTCAGTAAAATGGACCCGTTTGGATAGCTACGTGTACGCTACGTTTATCCATTCTTGGGGGTATACATTTTCTTTACCTGGATATTATATTTTGGTTTTGGTTGATACGTATATTATCCGTATTTTTTAAACTGTGATTTTAGACCCGACTCGGACTTGTTTTGAGTATTTTTGTATTAGCCAAAATCTCGAATTTAACTAATATTATAATATATATACGGTTATATAAGTTTTCTAACTAAAAATATATTCAAATATATTTTAAATCCTAATCTATTCTATATCCTAAGGAACCCCAGATCCCACGTCCCATGTCCATCTCTCTCCAATATATATTATATATATTAATACATTTTTTTGTTAACCCTATTTAAACACTGTTCCTCTCTCTCTCTCACCCATCTTCTTCTTTTTCTCCCGCCTCGTAAACCTATACTTCCGACCCCAGCCCTCTGCCCGCGCTCGCCTCTCGCCATCGCCGACTCCCTCGACCCCTCGTCGTCACCACCCCCTTCTCCTCTCTTCCTCCGCCTCTTCCCATCACCGCAACCACCACCGCCATCACCTGACACCGCTACCCACGACCACGAGAATCCCCGACTGCATAACCCGACCTCGGCCGACGTCTGTCCTCGTCGCCATCGACCTCCACGTCACCGCCAGCACCGCCTACACCTTATCCTATTCTTCCTCCAACCCGAGCAAACCCACTGCAACCCGAGAACACCCTCCAACCCATCACCGGCGACTCGACGTCGCCACCGCCCTCGTCACACTACCTTGTCGATCTCACCCCAACGTCGCTAGAATCACCCCGCCACCACTTACACCTCCTTTAATTCCCTGACCCCAAGAATCCCGAGCCCCTCTCTTTCCTGCACCCTGTTGGGGTAAAAATTTACACCCCGGTTGACCGAGTCAAAGTCAAGGTCAACCCCCAAGCTAGGTGGGCCCAAGCCCAGGTCAAGCGGGCCCATGCCCAAGTCGAGCCCGCGGCCAGCCTCCCCATGCCAACAACAAAATCATGTAATAAATAATTTTTATGTAATTTTTTGTACAAGAATGTATACAAAAGGGGCAGAAAGCCAAATTTTTGTAAGCCCATGGCTTATGTGCAAAAATGAAATGGCACATGAGCCATGGGATAGGCAAAATGCCATTTTGTGAAGCCCAAGGGGCTATATGCAAATATGTAAGCCTATAAAAGGCAACATGATGAATAAAAAAAAGATAATACTTTCATTCTCTCAAAAACCTAGGGTTTGTATTTCTTTCCCTTTTCTGAAGGTCTCAAACCTTCTTCTTTCTTCTGAATTAAATCAAGAGTTTTACTCTTCCTTTTCAAAAACAAAATAGTTTTTCACCACCAAACCCACAAAGGGGAACTTGGATCTGTCTTTAGATCCTAAAAAGGAGAGATTTTGAGATCTCACATCTCTTGATGTTCAAGATCCAGCTAACAGAGGAGGAAGAAGAAGAATCCTTTTCACTAAACCCAAAAGAAAAACACACTCAGGAGTCCAACTCCTCTCCGATTTCTCTTCCGAGAAATTTTTTAGGCTAAAGGCCTCTTTTTCTCGCCGGCGTTCGAGCGCAAAGCGCCTGCGTATCGACACGTGACGCACTTGCGCTCAAGCGCTCAGAGTTCGAGCGCAAAGCGCCCACGTGCCGACACATGGCGCGCTTGCCCTACAGCGTCCTGCGCTCGAGCGCAAAAAGCCCAGGTGCCGACACGTGGCGCGCTTGCGTTCAAGAGCGAGCGCTCAAGCGCAAGTCGCCCCGGTGCCGACACGTGGCGCGCTTGCGCTCAAGCGTGAGCGCATGAGCGCAAGTCTCCCCGGTGCCGACACGTGGCGCGCTTGCGCTCAAGCGCAAGTGCTCAGGCGCAAGTCGCCCTGGTGCCGACACGTGGCGCACTTACGCTCAAGCGCCCAGCGCTCAAGCGCAAGTCGCCTCCATGCCGACCCTTGGCGCACTTGCGCTCGAGTGTCAGGCGCTGAAACGCAAAGCACCTACGTGCCGACACGTGGCGCGCTTGCGCTCAAGCTCCCAGCGCTCAAGCGCAGAGCGCCCACGTGCCGACACGTGGCACTCTAGCGCCTGAGCGCACAGCACCTAAGCGCACAGCGTCCAAGGTGCTGCCCCCACACATCCTTTGGATGCCTTTTCTTCCTTTTTTTTCTTATATATATATATATATATACATATGTAAACATATGTGCACACACACATACACCACGACACTGTCCTTGTTAGAAAAAAAATTTCTAACGGGGCGCTGCCCCGCACCCTGCAAGGGGGTTGCTAGCCCTCTTGACCCCCAGCCCGCTATCCGGGTAGCGGGACCCCTGTAAAAACTCTGCGTGGTTTCCGAGATATCCAAAAAACCCCTTTCAAAACACATCACACGCACACTGCACAATGAGTTCGCATGACCAGTTTAACCCGTCAATCGGAGGTTCCCTCGCTCCAAAGGCGAGGAGTAATTAACGGCAGTTTAGTTCGCGGCTGCCGGGGATTCTGATCCCCACAATCATTAAACCCCGGCCTACCCTAGGCAGGGGGAATCTGTAGTACGTCTGACAAGCGCACGCGTATTCCCATCTCAATGGGGTGACGAAAAATACCCTACAGATTCTGGCACGCCCGGTAGGACCCTTCTCTCCTCCCATATTTCGGGTTAAGCATTCATGCGAACTCAATCAATATACATATCGATATTTATACTAAAATGATGCCCTTTCATGCAGGTCTTCAAGCAATAACTTTTCAACAATGTCTCCAAAGATGAACTCGGCTCTCGGCACGGCTCCCGTCTCCTACACGATGAGGATAGACTCTAGGACGGTCCTCCCGGCCAGTCTCGGGCGACAATAGGAGGAGCCGCTGCTACCATTCGGCTCTATTATGTCCATGCCAGTTGGCGCCATCCCAGCTCCTCAAGCCCCGGTGACGGACAGACCGGTCTCGAAAGGCAAGAGGCCAAATGTGGTGGTCTCGAAGGCGTCCCAACTCAAACGCAAGTCGGTGTCTGAACGACTTTCCTTGGCCCCAGCTGGGGGCAAGGCCATCAACACCAACAAAGCTACAACGCGTCTTGAGCGAGCTCCGGTGGTGCCCCTAACAACTGCTCGATCGAGTGTCTTCTCTAAGCTCCCCGCTAATCGACTCACAATGGCTTCCCGGGAAATGGATGCCCGCCAAGCCCTTAAAGCTGAGAAGCTAAGGCAGAAAAGGCTCAGGTATAGAGCCAACAAAAGGGCTAGGGCTCCTGCTATGCTGAACCTCATGAGGTCCGAGGAACAGGGTTACCCCGCCAAAGATGAGGGGAGGGCTGAATATGTGGTCCACACTGTCTACATGGTGGGCACGCGCAGCAAGAGCAAGGACGGAGCCACCACATCTCGAATCCAATCTGGCTTGAATGTGGCTTCCCAAGAACAGCCGCCTCCGCTGGGTGATGAAAACCCTCTCGATGAGGATGATAGGCGGAAAGACCCTTCGGTCCATGAGGAGTCGGGCTCGGAAAGCGAAGAAGAGCCGACTTTCCGCCCCAGGACCGCGGAGCAAGAGCTGCTTCAAGAGCTCCGAAAGCAGCTCAGAAACAAAGACAAGGAGATGGCCAAGCTCTACTCAAAAATTGACGACTTGACAAATGTCGTCCTACAGCTCACAGCCCGACTTGCCTCTCAGCCGCCCAATCAAGCGCAGGGCTCTGCTCGTGAACCGGGAAACGGTGTCCCAACGCAACCGACGCCTATTCCCTCAAATCCAAAAGTGGGCAAACCGCATGAAAATCAGTCGCATCCTATCTCGGGAAATGTCTTGGCAACCGATGACAGTAGCCCGCTAACCCAAGATCAAATCATGGATTTGGTTGCCAGCAAAGTCAAAACACTGGTAGCCGAAGCTGAAGCGCAAAAAGATGTTAGCAGTAGCGGGAGACCATATCCTGCTCAATATGATCTGGTAGAATTTCCTAGCGGCTATGTCATCCTCAAATTCGGAAGATTCGATGGGACGGGAAATGCGAATCAGCACATTGCCCACTTCAAAGCCTCATGCGGGAATACTGGGGGAAACGATGTTCTTCTCCTCCGCCAGTTCGTTAATAGCTTGACCGATGTTGCTTTCGACTGGTACGCGAGCATACCGGATGGCTCTATTACTACTTTCGTCCAAATGGAATCTTTGTTTCAACAAAGGTTCATGAGCGTCAGCGATAATATCACCATTGCCGAGCGTAAGGACCAAGCCCAAGAACAACGAAAGCAGTACGAATTTTATAACCCGATGGCGCAATCTCTCCGTTAAATGCGAACCGCCGATAGAGCAGGACCAATCTGTTAGCCTCCTCGTCGAAAATCTCAACAATTGGATGGCCCCGTTTCTATGCACCGCGGGTCTCAAAACATTCCAAGAGCTGACCAGGAAAGTTCAGATGCTGGAGCACTCAAAGCAGGAGTCCTCCTTGGACTCCCAAAATAACAATAGGTCCTGGAGAAACCGAAAGGACTGTTTCCTGATTTAAAATCAGGAAAGCCTACAGAAGAGGCATCACGTGCTAACACGTGACCAGCAGTCACGTGTTGGCACGTGACATTTGAAAGCAGCTTCAAAGGCACATCAGTTCCCTGATCAAATCAAGGAAAAGGCTTCATAAGAGGTCACGTGCTCACACGTGTGTTGGCACGTGACATTAAAAAGCAGCGGACTCATTCTCTGATTAAATCAAGAAAAAGGCTCCAGACGAGGGTCACGTGCTCACACGTGACCAGGGGTCACGTGTTGGCACGTGACATTAAAAAGCAGCGGACTCATTCTCTGATTAAATCAAGAAAAAGGCTCCAGACGAGGGTCACGTGCTCACACGTGACCAGGGGTCACGTGGTGGCACGTGACGGCTAAGCAGCGGCCAGAAGGCAGAGCGCAAAAGGAAAGAAGAAAGCTCGTTCCAAGGGGGTCACGTGCCCACACGTGACCAGGGGTCACGTGGCCACACGTGACCGACTTTCAAAGCCTATCTATTAACAGAATTAAATTCTGAGAAAAGACCTCTCAAACCTTTCCAAAGGAAAATGATTATTTAGAACCGATTGAATTAAAAATTTAAAGATTCTTAAATATCACCTATCTATGGAAAAATCTTGAATTTGGAAAGATTTCCCCTTTAAATCTAACCGAAATAACAAAAGAAAATCTCTGGATTTAAAATCCAATGGTGAATAAAATTCACCTAATAATCCAAAGGTCCAAATGAATGATGAATACAAATCAAATCTCTCAATGAAAGATTCATCAAAAAACTAATTGATTCTGCTGCTTCTCCTGTAAATAGGAGCCAAGAGACACACAGGGAGAGATGTATGCAGAGAGATCGATACATAGAGAGAAAAAAGAGAGCCTTGATACTTTGAGAGGAATCTGGATCTTCTGCAAAAGAAAACCCTAGGTAAGAAAGGGATGGCTTTTTGAAAGAAAAAAGAGAATTTAATTCTCAATAGAGTTTAACTCTGATATTAAACAGAAGAATATAGTTCTCTCTTTGGTGGAGGATCTGTAAAGTGCACATCTCCCCTTGAATTGAGAATTTAATTCTCATTGGGTTGAGATCCTGCCATGCAGATCCAAAGCATAGAGAGGGAATGGAAGCTTGAGAATTTAATTCTCACAGAACTATAGGAATTTAATTCCTTTAAAATAAAATTAGGGTTTAACCCTATGTTATGGGAATTTAATTCCTTCAGAATGAACAGAATCAGGGTTCAACCCTAGTTAAGAACTTAGTTCTGTTAAAATAACAGGAATTTAATTCCTTTAAGAAAGAAGAAATTATGGTTTCACCCTATGACAGAATCTCATGCCTCTCTAAAAGAGAGTGGGAATTTAATTCCTTTAAAGCTTTTATTAGGGTTTAACCCTATGATAGAATTCAGTTCTTCACATATATGAGGAATTTAATTCCTACAGAAAATTCAGAGTTCAACTCTATCCCAGAATATAAATCTTCAGAAGGAAATAGGAATTTAATTCCTCTTAAATTTATCGTTAGGGTTCAACCCTACGAAGAATTTAATTCTTAAAAAAGGGATTAACAGATCTTCTAAAAAACATACAAAGAGGCAGGGTCACGTACCACCACGTGACCCTCGAAAAGATCCACAGAGAAGGGCCTTTGAGGCAGTGCCTCACGTGACCCACGTGACCTTTGGCAGAAGCTTTAACATACAAGCATTTAAATGCCCGTCACGTGATGGCGCGTGATGCTCTAAAAGATGCAATATTCTCAGCAGAACAAATGAAGGGAGGGCGCCCTCACGTGCTACCACGTGACCCCTCTTGCCTCAGTGTTTAACACTAAATTGGAACCTCTGAATCCAGTGTTAAAACACTGTTTGGCCTTAGTGTTCAACATTAATCAAAGAACTTTATTTGCAGTGTTTGACACTGAATTTCTTAGTGTTTAATACTAAATTAAACCCCTGTTAACAGAGCTTAAGACTAACTCCCTTAGTGTTCAACACTAAATTAAAATCTCTGTCACCAGTGTTTAACACTGATTATTCTTAGTGTTTAACACTAATTTGAAACCTCTGCTGCTAGTGTTTGACACTGATTTGCTCTAGTGTTTAACATTAATTTGAACCCTCTGTTGCTGGTGTTTAACACTAACTTTAGCCCAATTGGCTAAGTGTCTAGAGGCGAAGCCTCTCCTCTAATGGACCAACAGAGGGCCAATATCCTAAATATGATTGGACTTAGCCCAAGCTGGCCATAAGCCCTCAATTCAAATTCAACCGAGCCAATGGGCTCATAACATAATTAATTGGTCTTGATCCCAAATTGGGCCAAAGACTATTCAACCCACCCCGGTTCAATGGTACATCTCTTCACTCCTTTGATACTTGGCGTTGTAATTCCTCAACGTCTTCAAAGAGGTGACGGGTCCCGATGGCCACACATTGATACGGACTATGGGGTCCTTAAACTCATGGACTATGAGGTCCTTAACCTTGACCGGGATGTCTTAAAACTAACGACGGACTGTGGGGTCTTTAAACTCATGGACTATGAGGTCCTTAACCTTGACCGTGATGTCTTAAAACTAACGCCGGACTGTGGAGTCCTTAAATCCACGGACTATGAGGTCCTTAACCTTGACCGGGATGTCTTAAAACTAACTACGGACTGTGGGGTCCTTAAATCCACGGACTATGAGGTCCTTAACCTTGACCGCAATGTCTTAAAACTAACATTGGACCGCAATGTCCTTAAACTACCCATGGACCGCAATGTCCTTAAACTACCTATCGACCGCAACGTCACTAAACTAAACAACAGGGCTCCCTTAATGGCTCTATTGTTGGATCTAAACGATCCCGTTAAGTCGATCTTATTCTAAAAACTAGACTAACGTGTCCTTAACAAACGTTTAAGTCGATCTTAGTCTCCAATGAGGCTGACGTATCCTTAAACCCAAACCCCCAAACCCAAATCTAAGATAATACGGATTTGGACTAGTCTACACCCTACGGGCGACGACATAATTCAGTCTCCGTATACAATCCACGGGCAACGAAACATAAAATAAACATACACGACACGAAGTGGCCATCTGGAGAAGGAGAAAGTGGTTACCATGATGCGGTAGCGTAATTAACTGCAGGGGCTTGCGCCTGTAGGGAAGAGCGTCCCCACAATCAAAAACCCCTCAAGCGAGGCGGAATCTGACGAAGTTTGCTACATCGGACGCATCCGTTTAAACCTTCGATATACGGTGCCATAAATCAACTTGGCATCTTCGGAGAGGTGGACGGATAGCACCAATTAGCATCTGCCCCGAACCTCAGGCGAGACGGCCCGCGTCTCGGCCGCCGTTCGGAGGGGAACAGATTCTGGCACGCCCGGTGGGACCTTTTCCTCTTTCCACTCCACACTTTGTATGTCGTGATTCGCGAACCAATCGCGGTTCGCTAATGGTTGCCCTTGGGTTTCAAGGTACTAAGACTTGGCTTCTTGCTTATTGCAGAAAGCAAAGAATCGATGGCTCCTACTTGGGCGAAATGCTCCAACTGCTCGGACTGCAATTGCAACCAATGCTCAGCCTCGCCAGGAGGTATAGCCTATGGACCCCAAGCTGCTTCGCTATTCGCAATGCCCGTGGAACAAGTCACTCGAGCCACCACAGGATTGTTTTTTGGGACCATGCTCCCGCCGACAAGCTTCACCGCTCCGGTGCTGACAAAGGAGGCTCCCAAGAAGTCGGTCTTTGATCGTCTTACCCCTGCCGCGGCCCCTCTCAACGGGTCGCCCAACGCCAGCGCCTCGGTCTTCTCTAGATTGGGCCAGAACTCCTGTGGACCCGCATTGGGGCCTACAATCCCAGAGAAGGCTGCCCCTAAGAAAGTAACCAGTCCTGCTCCTGAAGTCGTCAAGGTGGCTTCCCCTTCCAAAAAGTCGGTCTTTACAAGATTGACTGTTCCAGCTCCCGCTCCTGCTACCCAAAGGACATCAGCCTTTAACAGGCTGACACCAGCAGCGACCCCCTACCTATACAGGGAGCAAGACGAGGTTATCTCCCTCACCAAGCCGGTTCCATCAGCACGACGCGCTCGACGTCGTTACTGGCGCCGAATGAGGAAGGCTGGGGGCAACTCTCCCTCTGGGCTAACTCCACCAGCCCCGATGGCAGAAGTTAATGCTGCTGTTCCAACTGGGAACAGCTTTGAGATGCTAAATAAGATGCGTAGGAATTCTCCTACCGCGGTGCTAAAGAGGTCTCCTCCTCCGCTGAAAAGGGCTATAGAAGTGAAGCCAGAACAGCTCCAATCTCCTCAACGGCTGTCCTCCCAAATCTATAAAGTCTGGCGGCAGATCCGAGACTCGGTGATCAATCCAAATTTCTCCCGCCAGCACAAGAAACTGAAAATCCAACAGGAAGTCAGTCGCCAGGCTAAGCCACGAAAACCTGTCTGGGTGCCCACCTCAACGGCCCCTTCAATTTCCACTGCTCATAAAAAGAGGAAGCCAGAGAAAACCCCCCAGCCTGCAACGAAAGCTAAAGGCACTAAGCCCAGACGCCCTAAGTCTGGGGGCATGATGGTCCATACCGTATACATTGCGTCAGGAAAGGAAGACAGCCGTGCGTCTACAGGTCATAGACCGCTTACACGGTCAGTGACCAAGGCGCAGGAGCAGCAACAGAAGCTCCAAGAGATGATGAATGCTATGGCCGCAATTACCGGGCCAAAAGAAAACCCAGAAACGTCCTCGGATGAACGCCAGGAAGAAGAAACCGACGCCGAATTCCTTTGCCGAATATTGGAAAAGAAGGACAAAGAGGCCGCTGAACAAGCAGCCAACATACAGCGTATGGGCCTTCTCTTCCAAGATATGATAGGGATGATGATACAACAAGATCTTCTGGCTGAAGAGCCCCCGATCGTCCTTGAAGACGACAGGGGAGAAACGTCGAATCCTCCGCCGGCCCTCTCAACGGCCAAAGAGGAGACAATCTCTAAGGCTGATTTGGTCGACTATATAGCCCAGCAAATCCGGGTTCATCATGCGACTGAGGTAGCTGGTCAAGTCGTAAAAATGGGGCGGCCGTATCCAAGCTGGTACGACCAAATCAAATACCCGCTGGGTTATACAATACCAAAATTCCACGTATATAAGGAAACCGGCAATCCCCATCAACATGTTGCCCAGTTCAGGGCCCTTTGCCGTAACACCGGCGGTGATGATAAACTGTTGCTTCGCCAGTTCGTGGGAAGCTTATCAGAAACAGCGTTCGAATGGTATTCGGAACTCCCGAACGATTCTATCAAGACGTTCGCTGAAATGGAGTTTCTATTCACTCAGCGATTCGCAAGCGCCAGCGAACGCACTCCAATGACGGCATTGATTAATGCCAGGGTAAAACCAGGCGAAACGTGGGTCCAGTATGCTATACGCTGGCGAAATTTGTGGTCGAAATGCGAGCAACGCATTGAGGAAGCACCCGCGGTGGGCATGTTCGTGGGAACCCTAGACCCTCACGTAACTATCTCCCAGTTTATGATGTTCTTTAAGCCAACCACATTCCAGGCTCTAATCGATAAGTTGGCTCAGATGGACCAGATGGGTCATAGACCGTCTCCCCCGAAGCCAGAACCTCGGAATGACAAGGGTAAAGGAAAGGCAACCTTCATCGCGAATGCCCAGCAGCAACCCAATGCCCCAAAGCTGGCGGATCAATTGGAAGAAAGACGCCGGTATTATAACGAGAAGATGAAACGCCCCTACTCGTTCCCGCGGGATAAGACGAAACGGTTATTCGAGTTGGCAATACGTAACAGACTTATAAAACTGCCAAATCCAAGACGACCGCCACAACCCACTGAGGTGAATAACCCTAACTATTGCCCTTACCATCAAACGGTAAGTCATCCGATTGAGGATTGCTTCGTCTTCAAAGGATGGATTGAAGATCAATACCTCCAGTGGAAGTTTGCACTATCCGAAAAGTTGAAGGTGAACCCGCTACAGCCGCATACTCCTAAGAAAGCAGATACACCGGGGGCAACCTGTTCCTTTATTGAAGAAGCTCCATGAGAGGTCGTGCTGTCAACTAAAACCAAAAGAATGCTGAGGGACCTTCATGCGTGCCCGGCGGTCGAATGGAAGGACCCGCTTGAACCTCAAATTATCGAAGGGATGTTGAAGCCGTGCCCAACTACGAAGACTCGTGGTGATGGACCAAATACTCACACCCAACCGTCAAAATCTTCGAAGAAAAAGAAGAAGAAATCCAAAAAGCCCGTGAAGCCTAGAGACGAGCGCACGGATTTACAGAAACAGATTGACGCGCTGGAGGAGTACAATCAAAAGGCGCGGACTCCCGTCACGCTGCAAGAGTTCCTCAACCACGTCTTTCAGGAGGAAGATGATGGAGAGAGCTCATCGGATGAATCCGAGAGATATGTGGCGAGTTGTCATGTGATTTCCCACTCGGAAGATGAAAGAACTCCTGTCACTGAGAAACTGGGGGCACGACCTGAGCCAAAACTTGTATGGCCAACAGATGAAATGATCAACGCCTTTCTAGATGAGATTCGTTTGAAGAGTAAAGCCGATCAAGAGCGTGAGATGGCTGCATCGGAAGGAGCCAAGCGCAGGCGACTAAACGAAAGAGTTGAAGTACTCCCGCCAGATTGAAAGGCATCCGAGGCAGACAAAAAGATATTCAAGATGAGGAAAAGGTTTGCCAAAGCCATGTCAATGGGAATGAAGCTACCACCCTCGGAAGAAAACACGCTCAATGGGGCGGAGAGGCACCTTAATTATTGCGCATATCATCGGAAAATTTCACACCCTGCGGAGGAGTGCGACGCCTTTAAGATATGGTGGCAGGGATATGTTGATCATCGGCAACATTTTAAGCGCATGAAACGCAAGATTCGTCGAGAACGAAGAAGTACTGCCGACGGGCACAACAGAACTACTGGCAACTGTTACATGGTTAACGCCGGAGGGTCACAAGTTCTCACCTTTGGGAGCGACTCTGATGAAGAAATGGCTCTGGGCCCTCTCTTTAAAGAATCCGTTTTAGGAAAAGAGGAAGAACCAGAGGCCTGCGAAAACATTCAGCTGCGCAATCGTACGCTCCCGGAAAAGAATCTCGGGCCCGCAAATAGAAAAGATAAGGGAAAGGAAAAGGTCACTGAGGATATCACTTTAGATGACCAAGTCATGAAAGAGCTGACTACCAAGGACCCTCCCAGGAAAGGTAAGGTGGACTACAACATCCTAGCGCACCTAAGGAAGCTACCTTCTCAACTCAGCATTCTCGATGCCCTCCTATTATCAAAAGAAGCGCGAGATTCACTAATCAAGGAGTTACAAGAACCCGAGCAGTTCCAAGCCTTCCTCGCCGCAGAAAGGATGAAGGATGAACTGGAAGAAGTGCACACGGCCGACATCACTTTCGGTGACGAAGACCTTCTCCTCGGGATGTGCGACCACAACCGTCCCCTATATATCTCTGGATACTGCCATGATATCAAGATAGGCAAGATCCTGGTAGATAATGGATCCTCCGTCAATCTCCTTAACGTTCGGGTGTTAAAGGAAATCTGCATGAGTGTGCAACACCTCACTCGTGACAAAATTACCATCTCCGGTTTCGACTCCCAGTCATCACGGACTCTCGGATCTGTGATATTAACACTACGCTTTGGGCTGCTTGTCACGGACATCAAGTTTCACGTCATTGACGCCAGGACCTGCTACAACGCCTTGCTCGGTCGCCCTTGGCTACACGAGTACAACATCATCCTTCTACACAGCATCAGTGTATGAAGTACTTCAAGGATGGCTTCGAATATACCGTGACAGGTGAGCTGAACCCATTCTCCATGAACGAAGTCCGCAAGTATGAAGATGCGAAGTACTTTTTGCCAGACTTCGAGGATACAGAAAAGTGTCGCAAGCCGGAGAACAAAGCCGCCGTCACCGTCCCTGTTTTCGGGAGCGATACTGAAGAAGAAGAAGAGATAGTCTACGCTGGTCCGTCCCGGCGCAACAACCCGGGACCGTCCGCCCCTATGTTGGTCTTCGGAAGTGACTCGGAAGATGAGGTTAATGCCGTGTTCTCCAGTCGGCCGTCAATACAAGCATCCCCTGGCGATGATCAAGGTTTGCAAATCACTATGGTGCCGCAAGAACACTACAAGAATCTCGACACGCTTCAAGCTTACAATGTGCAGGACCTGCAGACGTTTTACATCCCTCCCAGGCAAAGGGGTGAGAAGGTAATCCTATTCTACCGATCCTCAGAGACGAAAGTAAAGAAAGAGATCTGGCATGGCGCGGATTCTACACCCGACAGGCTCCAACCCATTCGGTTGCCTACATATTACACAAGTGGACTAAAGAGGCTATTGAAGCGCCAAAGAGTACCCTTAAAACAGACTGTTCGACAAGCTCGGTTCTACAACAAGATTTGGAATGTCCCTGGGACTCAGCGCAAATTGCCCAACGGGAGAATGGAAACGCTTGGGCTTGAATATGTGAGATCCGAGAAATGGGAGCGAGCCCACGGCAGCTACTCCGTATATAACTTCGATGAGGAGGAAAACGCCCTGTCCAGCAATGCCAACCCTTCATCAAAACTGGATCCCGCGAGTGAAGTGCCAAGTCCGTCATTTGAAGAACAAGTGGGCAAGCTTATCAGGAAAGCAGGTCAAAAGGCTCAGGAAGACCACAACCGCGAGATGGCCATCTACGAGAGGGCCAGGATGCAACGTCTGTTTCAACAGGCTGCAAAAGACAAAGATGCTCCTCCCTGTCAACCCGTTGTACAAAAGGCCCGACGCAGAGGCAAAAATAAATTAAGAAGCGGAAAGAAAAGCCGACAACAACGACACAGGATTAGAGAGTCGTGTGATCGGGCATCGCGCGGTCCGGATTTGTCCCTCATGAAGAAGATGAGTCGAGCGTATTCCTTCCCTCGAGACAAGACGAAGAAGCTACTCGAGCTCGCTATAAAACATCAAATGATCGCACTTCCGGAGTCTAAGCGCCCTGAGCAAGTTAACGAGGTTTCTTATCCGGGCTATTGCTCTTATCACCGAGCCATAGGACACCCTATCGAAGACTGCTTCACCTTCAAGAACTGGGTCGAAGACTAGTACCAACAAGGCATATTCGCTTTATCCGGCAGCTGGATGGTAACGCCACCATAAAAGCACGAGCCCAAAGCCACAAAAGCAGAACCAGATCCACATCAATCTTGGAAGCGGATTCACATATGTTACACGATTACAATATTAAAAGAAGAGCCCGAGGACATAGATGAGCTCCCTTGGTGCTTCGAAAACAAGGACAATGAGGTAATATCAGAATTCCCACCGGCTCCGAAAGAACTGGAAGATGGCATACATACTACTGCAGATAACCTCAAGAAGATTGAGTTGGGATCGGCAGACGATCCGCGACCGACATTCGTCAGTGAGCGGCTATCTGAAGAAAGGGTGGCTGCATTGAAGAACGTGCTTTTACAGCATAAAGATTGCTTCGCGTGGAATTATTCCGAGATGCCGGGATTAGATCCGGAGATTGCTGTGCATAAATTAGCAATATCCCCGGATATCAAGCCAGTCAAGCAGGCGCCGAGAAGGATGCGGCTCGAGCTTGAGATGAGCATCAACGCCGAAGTCAAGAAGTTGATCGATTCCGGATTTATCCAAGAAGTCCAATATCCTGACTGGATTGCCAACATCGTTCCTGTAATGAAGAAAAATGGGACAGTGCGCATATGCGTGGATTTCAGGGATCTCAATAAAGCCTGCCCGAAGGACGATTTCCCAGTACTGGTAACCGAGCTAATGATAGATAATACGTCCACGCATGAGGTTTTCTCCTTCATGGACGGCTCATCAGGGTATAATCAAATTAAAATGCATCCCGAAGACCAGAAACATACGGCTTTCCGGACCCCTTTGGGAATATTCTGCTACAAGGTTATGCCCTTTGGTCTAAAGAACGCCGGTGCTACCTATCAAAGGGCCATGACAAAGATCTTCGATGATCTCATACATGACATCGTCGAGTGCTATATTGATGACCTCGTGGTGAAGAGCATGTCATACGAAGAGCATTTAAAGCATCTGAAGACTGTATTTCAACGCCTTCGGCAATATAATTTGAAGATGAATCCCCTCAAATGCGCGTTCGGAGTCTCCTCGGGTAAATTTCTGGGATTCATCATCCGACACCGAGGTATCGAAATAGATCCATCTAAGATCAAGGTGATCATGGAAATGCCTCCGCCGAGAACCCTCAAACAGTTGCGGTCTCTCCAAGGGAAGCTCGCATACATCCGGCGGTTTATCGCCAATCTTTCAGGCAAGTGCCGTCCTTACAGCCACCTGATGAAGAAGGGAACTCCATTCGTTTGGGATCACAAATGCCAAGGCGCACTAGACGAGATCAAGCAGTACCTGCAGAACCCTCCAGTGTTGGCTGCGCCGGTCAAGGGAAAGCCTCTCATTCTTTATACAACTGCCTTAGAAGGTTCATTGGGCGCATTATGGGCGCAAGAGAATGACCAGGGAAAAGAAATGGCACTCTACTACTTAAGTCGAGTTCTGCTGCGGGCAGAAAGCAATTACTCTCCCACTGAAAAACACTGCCTGGCGTTAATCTTTGCGATAACAAAACTCAGGCACTATGCATTGGCACATGAAGTCCGTCTCATATCAAGGGTGGATCCCCTAAAATATCTAATGTCAAAGGCCATATTGACAGGGAGACTCGCTAAATGGGCCTTGCTCCTGATGGAGTTTTCAATAACATATCAGCCTCTTAAGGCAGTGAAAGGTCAAGCCATCGCCGACTTCCTTGCTGAGCATCCAGTACCTGCCGGTTCTCCTCTGAACTGCGATTTGCCAGACGAACATGCATTTGATGCGATCGGCGGCGGTGATACCCGATAGGAACTCTATTTTGATGGAGCATCTTCCATGAAGAAGCGCTAACAATATACCCCCATAATCAAATCGGGAGTAGGCCTCATCTTCGTAACTCCACAAGGAGGGATTATGCGCTTCACCTTCTCCTTAACAGAGCCGAAGACGAATAACGAAGCCGAATACGAAGCTTTGATAGCGGGCCTCGAGATCGCCATTGACATGGGAATTGAAGACCTCCTTATATACGGGGACTCTCAACTGGTCGTTAGTCAAGTAAATGGTGACTACCAAACGTGCAAACCGGAGTTGGTGAAGTACGGCGAAAAGGTGCAACAACTGTTGACCCAAATTCCCTCCTATACTTTGGAAAGCATACCACGCGCGAAAAATAGCAAAGCGGACGCGTTAGCTAAGCTCGCCAAAGAATTGGCTGACGAGAACCTCGATGACGTTAAAATTATGGTACAAAGCCGTCGAGTGCTCGCCCCAGCAGAAATATCTCCGGAATCATACGAAGAAAAGGGAGCGACTGAGCAGACGACCCTACAGATAAAAGACCGTGAGAAGGCTGAGGACTGGAGGGAAGTCTTCATAGACTACTTTAAGTCCCACCGAATGCCCGAAGAAGCGTCCTCAAGACATCAGCTCATGAAACGAGCTCTATCTTTCGCTTTCGTCAATGATACTCTGTATAAGAGGTCGTTTGATTCTCTGTGGCTGAGATGTTTAGGACCTGACGAAGCAGAAAGAGTCGTTCAGGAAGTTCATGACGGAATCTGTGGTTCTCATCAAGCAGGCCCGAAGATGAAGTTAAAAATTAAACGGATGGGTTACTACTGGCCCACGATGATCCAGGACTGCCTCGAATATGCGAAGCAATGCCACTCATGCCAAATCCACCGGGATTTCATCCACCAGCATCCGAATCCACTACATCCGACGGTGGCTAGCTGGCCATTCGAAATGTGGAGGACTGACATAGTCGGCCCCATCGAACCAGTATCGTCCCGGAGACATCGTTTCATCCTGGCGACAACTGATTACTTCTCCAAATGGGCAGAAGCAGTACCGCTGAGAGAAGTGAAGACGGAGAATATCCTCCACTTCTTCAAGACGCACGTCATCTATCGGTTTGGAACTCCACGGCGGATTATCTCCGATAATGGGCCAGCCTACAGAAGCCATAAGATTAGCCGCTTCGCGCAGCAGTACAATATAGACTGGAGATATTCTTCAGTTTACAATCCAGAGCTAACAGTCTGGCCGAGGTCTTCAATAAGACCTTGACAAAGATCATAAAAAAGACGGTGTCCCGAAATAAGAAAGACTGGCACGGGAGGCTGCTAGAGGTCCTTTGGGCCTATCGAACTACGTTTAAGATAGCCACGAACACAACGCCGTACGCGTTGGTATTTGGGACGGAAGCAGTGCTCCCCCTCGAGATAGAGTTACCCTCTCTACGAGTGGCAGTCCACTATGAGCTGACGGACGAGAAAAATGCTCACCTTCGGCTTGAGGAGCTTGATGCCCTCGATGAAATCCAGCTCATAGCGCAACAAAATCTGGAGGCCTACAAAGCAAAGATGACGCGCTCGTACGAAAGATTGACCAGGCCGAGGACATTCCGCCAAGGCGAACTCGTACTGGTAGTCAAAAGACCTATGATCCCCAATCGTGCCAAGCGGGGAAAATTTGAGCCAAACTATGAAGGCCCGTACATCATAGACAAGGTCTACCAGGGTGGAGCCTATCTACTCATGGACATGCACGGCGAAAGGCCTTTCAGGCCAATAAACGGCCGCTTCCTAAAGAAATACTACGCTTAATGAGCCACCGCCTAGGTCAATGATAGATGACGACGACTATGTCCGCTCGCTATCTTCCTAAACTCAGACCTTATAAGCAGTAGCCGGCCTTCCCCTGAACGGACCGAAACGTCCTTAAACTAACGACGGACCGAAACGTCCTTAAACTAATGACGGACCGAAACGTCCTTAAACTAACGACGGACCGAAACGTCCCTAGAACTACTACCGCAGCATCCTTAGGCTGACAAACAAAAAAATATAATAATATAAAAAAAAACGGTATGTCCATAAGCAAGAAGGGCACGGATGAAAACTCGAAAGGGCTCCGTGAGTAAAAACAGCAGGGCTACCGGCGAGTGTTCGTGAAAATCCGAAAGGGCGCGACCTCGTAAAAAAATAATATAATAAAAAAAACGGTATGTCCATAAGCAAGAAGGGCACGGATGAAAATCCGAAAGGGCTCCGTGAGTAAAAATAGAGGGCTACCGGCGAGTGTTCGTGAAAACCCGAAAAGGCGCGACCTCGTAAAAAAAATAATAAGAAAAAAAAAAGAAAAACGGTATGTCCACAAGCAAGAAGGGCACGGATGAAAACCCGAAAGGGCTCCGTGAGTAAAAACAGCAGGGCTACCGGCGAGTGTTTGTGAAAACCTGAAAGGGCGCAACCTCGTTAAAGGACACTTGCGGGATCCTCATGACCTTGCAAGGAGAAACCGCCCTCGTGAGATCTTTACGACTCACAAGGGAGCAACACACTTAGGGATCCCCACGATTCCTAAGGAGAAAATACACTTGCGAGATCCTCACGACTCGTAAGGAGAACTCTCTTATGGGACCCTCACGGCTCATAAGATTTGAAAGTCTTAAGTCAAAGAGACCTAAACCTGTGCTTAAGCAAAACCCCCCATACCTTTCGACACTGCCCTACAAGCGGCTCATATTGACCCTTGTATACAATCCACAGGCACGAATAAATATTTCCCTAACAAAGTCCCATCCGTGACTAGGGATATGTCCATATAGTGAACACAACCCTTGTAGGTCCTCTCGACCTATAAGGAGAAAGCCCTCTTGTAGGATCTTTATGACTTGCAGAGGAACATACACTTAGGAATCCTCACGATTCATAGGGAGAAAATACACCTGCAAGATCCTCACGACTTGTAAGGAGAAATACCTTCGTGAGACCCTTACGGCTCATGAAGTCAAAAGCCTTAGTCGACAGGACTCTAACCCTGTTTGCTAAGCCATCTTTGTTCAAGATCGACAGAGGCAGATGATGATTCGCTCCTGGCCATATCCCAGTTATAGCGGTGCTGATGCCGAAATCTGTGTCTAATTTCAGGTTTATGGCGAAAAGCCAGTAGGCCGCACGTGCATACGAGATAGCCGAAATGATGGGGCAACCTGCAATAAAAAGCAGGAGGTAAAAATGTATGCACGCAAAATAGCCGAAATGATGGGGCTACTCGCAATAAAAAGCAGCGAGTAGAAAATAAATAAATAGCCGAAATGATTGGGCACCGCGAAAAATAGCCGAAATGATGGGGCAATCGCGACCTTCGCGATATAAAAGCTGAAATGATAGAGCATCGCAGAAAAAGAAATAAAATATAAAAAAAAGTTTCAATTTATGCCCTACAGGTGATGTTCCATCACACCCTGTATACAATCCAAGGGCGTAAACAAAAAGGGATCATACTTCTCCTCCAAGTTTCATCATAAGAAGAAGCAAAATCTCGACGGGCCGCGAATGACTTAGAGATCATCTCAGCATTCGTCTCGTAACAACGGACACAACTCTAAGTTAAGCGGAACAGCGGCAACTCCCAGTTTCATGGCTCGGTGGTATACATATCGCCAACAGTCAAATCTCCATCCTGTGAAATGCCGATACAATCAGCAAAATTCCTGGTTACGTGGAACGCGGATAACGTCACTCTTTGACCCCATGGAAAACGTCCAGAGCGGATCCTGGTCCTCGCAGAGCATGGCAGTGAACCTGTGTGAAGCATCTGGAGCGGAGCCTAGTCCTCGCCGAGCACGGCAGTGAACCCGTGTGAAGCATCTAGTGCAAAATTCCTGGTTACGTGGAATGCGAATAACGTCACTCTTTGACCCCGTGGAAAACGTCCAGAGTGGATCCTGGTCCTCACAGAGCACGGCAGTGAACCCGTGTGAAGCATCCAGAGCGGAGCCTAGTCCTCACCGAGCACGGCAGTGAACCCGTGTGAAGCATCTAGTGCAAAATTCCTGATTACGTGGAACGCGGATAACGTTGCTCTTTGACCCCGTGGAAAATGTCCAGAGCGGATCCTGGTCCTCGTAGAGCACGGCAGTGAACCCGTATGAAGCATCCAGAGCGGAGCCTAGTCTTCGCCGAGCACGGCAGTGAACCCGTGTGAAGCATTTAGTGCAAAATTCCTGGTTACGTGGAATGCGGATAACGTCACTCTTTGACCCCGTGGAAAACGTCCAGAGCAAATCCTGGTCCTCGCAGAGCACGGCAGTGAACTCGTGTGAAGCATCCAGAGCGGATCCTAGTCCTCGCCAAGCACAGCAGTGAACCCATGTGAAGCATCTAGTGCAAAATTCTTGGTTACGTGGAACGCGGATAACGTCACTCTTTGACCCCGTGGAAAACGTCCAGAGCGGATCCTGGTCCTCGCGGAGCACGGCAGTGAACCTGTATGAAGCATCCAGAGCGGAGCCTAGTCCTCGCCGAGCATGGCAGTGAACCCATGTGAAGCATCTAGTGCAAAATTCCTGGTTACGTGGAACGCGGATAACGTTACTCTTTGACCCCGTGAAAAACGTCCAGAGCGGATCCTGGTCCTCGCGGAGCACGGCAGTGAACCCGTGTGAAGCATCCAGAGCGGAGCCTAGTCCTCGCCGAGCATGGCAGTGAACCCGTGTGAAGCATCTAGTGCAAAATTCCTGGTTACGTGGAACGCGGATAACGTCACTCTTTGACCCCGCGGAAAAACGCCCAGAGCGGAGCCTGATCCTCGCCAAGCACGGCAGTGAACCCGTGTGAAGCATCCAGAGCAAACACCAGATTGTGGAGTCCCTAAATCCACGGACTATGAGGTCCTTAACCTTGACCGCGATGTCTTAAAACTAACATCGGACTGTGGAGTCCTTAAATCTACGGACTACGAGGTCCTTAACCTTGACCGTGATGTCTTAAAACTAACATCGGACTGTGGAGTCCTTAACTCCACGGACTATGAGGTCCTTAAACTTGACCGTAATGTCTTAAAACTAACATCGGACTGTGGAGTCCTTAAATCCACGGACTATGAGGTCCTTAACCTTGACCGTGACGTCTTTAAACTACGATGCCTCGAGAAACCCCTGACTCCGTGAAACACGAATAAGGGTGACCACATCCAACACTTGCAGGTCCTCACGACCTGTAAGGAAGAAAAACTCTCTTGTGATATCCTTACGACTCTCAAGGGACAACCCGCTTAAGAGTCCTCACGATTCTTAAGAAGAACTTACACCTATGAAGTCTTCTCGACCCATGGGGAGAAAAAACTCTTTATGAGACCCTCGCGGCTCATAAAGTGCAAAAGTCTTAGGAAGCAGATCTTAACCCTGAATCCTAAGCTATCGTTGCCCTGCAAGGAGATCAAGATAAATTATCCGCAAAACACATTCAACAAAAAGGAGACGCATCATTGAAAAGAAAAATGTATCTTTTATTCATAAACCAAAATGAATACAAAGTACAATTCATGAAAAAAGCAAAAGAAAATACTCTCATCTATGAGTATATACAGGAAGGCAGGGAAAGATACAAATGTTTCAATCCGGTGGGCGATTTAGCAGCTTGATCAGCTCATCCTACTTTTGTTGGGCCACGGCCTCATGATTTAAGATCGCCAGAAGACGGGCCTCCGCCTGAGCCTGCTGGGCCTGATACGAAGCGAGCCGGCCTTCGAGCTCTTTCTCGGTGGCCTTATGAGCCTCGACCCTCTCATGAGTGAACGTGACAGTTTTATCAAGAGTCACCACCTCCCTGATAGACTCTTGAAGCACCCGCCAGAGCTCATACGCTTTGTTGGCCTTGGCAGTAAGACTCGCCTGAAGCTCGCTCAGCGCTTTAGAAGCCAACTTTCTCTCCGAGAATTTGCGGCCGAGCCTCTCCTCGCACGATATCATGTTTGCCGCGCACCACGCTATCAGCCCCCGCAAGTCCGCCTTTGCAGCCATGACCTCCGAGGAAAGACGGGAACATTCAAGTGCGTGCAAGCAAGCCTCCACCTGCCGACAGAACTCCACCCAGACTCGCACCACCTCTTCGCTATGGTAGGTGGCAAGAAAAGGAAGAGAACCGTTAGCCTCGGCAGCAAATGCTTCAGCTGTTGTTGCACTGCCAGCACGAAGCTCCTCGATCAAAGACGATAGAGAGACAAGGCTCAACTGGGCAAGCGTTCTGAAGCTCGCAAAGCATAAGGGCCAGGCGGCATAATGATGCGCGATTCCAACGCTGTGGAGGCTGGCAGGGCTGTTCAGATTTGAAAGACGTCAATAAAACTCTTAAGCAAGAAGAACGAATAGAACCGTAATGAAATGTCATTTACCTACGGTCATGCAAGTAGGAACTGAAGGTTCCCCTGGCCCTTCAACGACCTCGACCTCGTCGTCAGCTTCCAAAACTATATAAGAGACATCAACGTCATTTCGCAAAAAAAAATGGCGACAATGCTATAATACAAAATGGCGAATGATGCTAACCCTGCCCAGAGGAAAGGACAATGCGCTGAGGGGAGATCGCCTGTGGAGCTGCCATCTCCAATAAACGCTGAAATGACTGTCGAGGCGACAGATCAGCGATAGTGGCCGCCAAACCGCGCGATTCTGGGAAAGATAGAAGAGCTTAGACCATGGAAGGGTTGCTAATTTAAAATGCAGAAGGTTACCTTCAACACTTTTCCCATTCTGAGTCGGGGGGATAGCGGCTTCGACAGCCTCTGCCGGAACCTCGGGCTCTAACAGAGGGAGGGTAGTCTCCACTACCTCCATCTCAGCCTCTGGGCCGCTTTCGGGAAGGGCCGTTGGAGCAGCAACCTCCAAAGGAGCCTCCCGCAAAGGGGCAAGCACTCCCTGATCAAGAACCGCCGCTGGAGGCTCTACCATAAGAGGAGCAGCCTCATCAGCCCCCTCCACATCGAGCAATGCTTCATCGGGAATTTCGGCAGGCTTTAGCTTCAATGAGCCCGTAAGGAGCTCCCCCAGCGTCGAAGATTCTGCACAATTCAAATAAGAATAAGGATACACATATACAGGCGTGAATAATCTGAAGAACTACAAAAGGAACCACAACGTACCGATGCGCAAAGAAGCCCTCAATATGGCTTCTTCAAGCCGCTGCTCCTTCTCAAGGAGGTGGGCTCGCCGGGGTTCAAGGGTAGACTCATGGCCGCCGGTCCATAAAGAGAGTGCGTCCGCTGCGTCTTCTGAAGCGGCCTGCTTCAGAGCCCTTTCCCCCTACTCCTCCAAAGGACCGATAAATCGCCGCTGAATCCACGAAGGGTCTTCGTAAAAAATTACAGCGGGATAGGACTTCTTCGGAACCCTGGCGTTATGAGACACGTCTTTGGAACGCCGTATGGCTTCAGCCAACTGTGCGGCCTCCTCATCGGCCGAACTCGGGAAGGGAAGTCCAGCGTCTGACTCTTGCAGGGCCAACGGTTCGTCTTCAAGAATAGGCTCAGACTCCGCCAAAGAATCGAGCAAATTGGTGGCCGCTTTCCTCCGCCGCTTAGACCCAGAGCCGGTCGCCGAGGATGACCGCTTCCTCCCCCGCGAAGCCTTAGGGCGGCGCTGACCCACATCGCCTTCGACACCCACATCCCTATTACCCTCGCCCGGTGCCATGACCGAAGATGACACTGCCATTGTCGATGCCACGGGGGGCGGTGCTGCCACAGGCAGTGGTGCTACTACTGGGGCCCTTCCACCTCGCGATCGGGAACCCAGGGGCATACCAGCCGTTGGAGTAAGGTCTACCTCCGATTCTCCTGGGATGAGCGCAGTGCCGGTATCCCTTAGAGGGAAGCGGACCGGAGCCCTCGGTCACAGCTTAGCTCCTGGAACCAGAGGAGGGGCGTCGTGGCCAAGAAGCACCCTCCTTTCCTTAAGAATAATTGGGTTGATCCGATGAAGATACCAACCCGTAAACGCGCCCACGCACCGGGGCAGGTACTCAGCTTCAGGGACCATGAAGTGGGAGCCGGTGTTTAGCCTCATGAAATGATTAGCGGCATCGCGAACGGCATCGAGCGAAGGGATCGGGGTGACTATAAAAGCCTCGAAAGGAACACCCTGGTCGTATCCAAACTGTCGGGCGAATTGATGCGGATTGTACCGCATGAAAAGAGCTGCACTGTCCTGGCGAAACACCAAGTAGCCCGGTCTAATAGTATACAAGTGCGTGGCCTCCCGAGGCTTCAAAGAAGGTGCGTTGTCTTTTGACAGGTCCCAGAGTTGTTGAACTGGACCTGATGGAGTAGACAAGACCCGATCATTAAAAACCATCCCGCCAGCGGCAACGTAAGGAGAAATCAGCACCCGAATAGCCCCGAACTGAGTCGGGTCGGCGGCAGAAGCATCCACCAATCGCATAAGTCACGGGAAGGGATAGGCGTCGTAAAACGCGGGCCTCTGATGCATAGCGAAATCCCCCAGCACATGCATTTCGACCTAGGACGTGAAATAATGAAGCGAAAAGTTTACTACATCCACGCCGGGAGTAGAAGTATTAGCTGCGGTGCCCAACCCGTGATAAAGATACGCCAACGCCGGGATACCGATGGCCAACCGCGTCCCCTCAGCTATACAATGAGCCGGGTAGATAACCGAAGCCCTCATAAAACGACGATGCATGGGGATGACAAACCAACTGAGCCAGACACTGACAAACCCCACGAAGAACGTCTCCTCGTCAATACCGGGTGCTGCAATGGACTCAAAAGACATCGGCGACATGATGGGGATATAGTATTGAGGTAGATCCGATTCAGTGGTTGGCAGCTTCTTCGGACCAAACCTAAAGGGGTCTCTAATGTTGGCGAACTTCGGAGCTGTCTTCGACACGACGTCCTCACGAAGGAAACAAGCAATGAAGCTCTTGAAAGTAACACCCTGCTCTTCGGATTCGGTGAACAATCGGTCGAAGATACCTAGCGCCTTGATCAAACTGGGACGCTTGTGGCGAATGGCGTTCTCAACAGACAAGCCATCAACCGGTGCAGGCTCGGGCTCGAAGACATACTCGTCAGGAGGCAACAACTCCTCATACAGTGCACCCCTGATTGGCAATCCCGAGATTTCATAAAATTCTGCCAGAGAAATCGAAACCTCGCGATCTCCTAAAATGAAAGTGTTGGTGGGAAGATTCCATTGATTCAAGAACGCCCTAACCCACCAGACGTTCGGGGACTTATAATGGAAGAGTGACGCATATATTGCCTGATAAAGCCCGACCTTCTGCAATCGCGCACGATGGGTAGAAAGGATATAGCGAGCCCAGAGAAGGTAGCCCGTAGGGTGTCGAGGAGTGGGTCCTATCTTATAAATTTGCCTCCACGGGTAGGCCTCACCCTGGCAAATACGCCGCCCCAAGATATCTATAGCCAGGATCGGATGGTTTGGGATACCGGTCGTCGAAGGCTCGAGCCTCCCCGTTGGAGTCCAGTTGGGCATCTCCACAGCAAAAATCGTTCTCGGAGGGCCCATCGGCAAGAATGGGAAAGTAGGCTCTGTCGGTACTGCACAGAGGAAACTCCGGCGACCCCGGATAATATGGCTGTACCAAGTTCCCCATAGAAGCAAGTTGGTATAGTTCGGGTCATGATCCCGGATCATCGCCATCGCTTCCTTATCGGACGGTGATTGAGAAAAACCGGCCTCCGAACGGGTAAAGGGAAAACACGGGGCAGAAGCCATCGCACCTGAAATCGAATGGAAGAAGACCGTCAAAAGCAAAGTCAGCAATATATATATCCATGCATGGACATGAAGACTAGCTGAAGAAAACAACAGTGGACTTTTTTGGGACCATTGGCTACAAAACACATGGGCCCCACAGAATCAGGATGACGGCTCATTAATAATGAGACCAAGCAGTTATAAAACAGAGGGAATATCCTCATCAAATAAAGAATGGGTTTCAAGTAACCCTACACATCCCCCCTAGAGGACAAATCTGTCTTGGGCTTTACAACAGATCTAACAAGATCAAAGGAATTAAATTCCCACAGAAGACATCATTACGAAGTTCCTGTTTCATTAATTGCAGAATGACAACCTAGGGTAAGGAGACCCTAAGGAGCCTCCATGGGAAGAAACCGAGTTCTTTACAGGAATTAAATTCCTTATTAAGAAAAAGGAATTAAATTCCCAAAATGCCTTTTTCTGCGAACGGAGTTAACCTCCATGGATCATCATATGAACCCTAAGAAATCTACTGTTGGAGGTTAAGCAGTTTCGTATTTTGGTTAAGAAACTCGAAGAAAAATGGGTTCTTTGTTAAAAAAGGGTAAAAACCCTTGTTTTGGATTTAAAATCCAGAGGAATGTGAAAATTCATCGTTTGTTCAAGGACATTACCTGAGGAAAAGAACCCTTTTCGAACAGAGTTAAACTCTGAAAATTGTTTCAAGGCAGAGAACTAAGCTCTGGAAGAAGAGAATTAAATTCTCGAGGAAGATAAGCAAAGTGGAGGCTCTTCTGAAATGACCCCAATATTTATAGGAGGTGATGGAAACGCTTCGTCTCCCCAAATCCTTAGAGAAATCCAATGGTCGCGAAAGGTGACAGCGTTGCACTCACGTGCAGACACGTGAGAACAACGCTGTGGGGGCATTTGTTTCCTGATTTAAAATCAGGAAAGCCTACAGAAGAGGCATCACGTGCTAACACGTAACCAGCAGTGTGTTGGCACGTGACATTTAAAAGCGGCTTCAAAGGCACATCAGTTCCCTGATCAAATCAAGGAAAAGGCTTCAGAAGAGGTCACGTGCTCACACGGTGGCACGTGACGGCTAAGCAGCGGCCAGAAGGCAGAGCGCAAAAGGAAAGAAGAAAGCTCGTTCTAAGGGGGTCACATGCCCACACGTGACCAGGAGTCACGTAGCCACACGTGACCGACTTTCAAAGCCTATCTGTTAACAGAATTAAATTCTGAGAAAAGACCTCTCAAACCTTTCCAAAGGAAAATGATTATTTAGAACCGATTGAATTAAAAATTTAAAGATTCTTAAATATCACCTATCTATGGAAAAATCTTGAATTTGGAAAGATTTCGTCTTTAAATCTAACCGAAATAACAAAGGAAAATCTCTGGATTTAAAATCCAATGGTGAATAAAATTCACCTAATAATCCAAAGGTCCAAATGAATGATGAATACAAATCAAATCTCTCAATGAAAGATTCATCGAAAAACTAATTGATTCTGCTGCTTCTCCTATAAATAGGAGCCAAGAGACACACAGGGAGAGATGTATGCAAAGAGATCGATACATAGAGAGAAAAAAGAGAGCCTTGATACTTTGAGAGGAATCTGGATCTTCTGCAAAAGAAAACCCTAGGTAAGAAAGGGAAGGCTTTTTGAAAGAAAAAAGAGAATTTAATTCTCAATAGAATTTAACTCTGATATTAAACAGAAGAACATAGTTCTCTCTTTGGTGGAGGATCTGTAAAGTGCACATCTCCCCTTGAATTGAGAATTTAATTCTCATTGGGTTGAGATCCTGCCATGCAGATCCAAAACATAGAGAGGGAATGGAAGCTTGAGAATTTAATTCTCACAGAACTATAGGAATTTAATTCCTTTAAAATAAAATTAGGGTTTAACCCTATGTTATGGGAATTTAATTCCGTCAGAATGAACAGAATCAGGGTTCAACCCTAGTTAAGAACTTAGTTCTGTTAAAATAACAGGAATTTAATTCCTTTAAGAAAGAAGAAATTAGGGTTTCACCCTATGACAGAATCTCATGCCTCTCTAAAAGAGAGTGGGAATTTAATTCCTTTAAAGCTTTTATTAGGGTTTAACCCTATGATAGAATTCAGTTCTTCACATATATGAGGAATTTAATTCCTACAGAAAATTCAGAGTTCAACTCTATTCCAGAATATAAATCTTCAGAAGGAAATAGGAATTTAATTCCTCTTAAATTTATCGTTAGGGTTCAACCCTACGAAGAATTTAATTCTTAAAAAAGGGATTAACAGATCTTCTAAAAAACATACAAAGAGGCAGGGTCACGTACCACCACGTGACCCCCGAAAAGATCCACAGAGAAGGGCCTTTGAGGCAGTGCCTCACGTGACCCACGTGACCTTTGACAGAAGCTTTAACATACAAGCATTTAAATGCCCGTCACGTGATGGCGCGTGATGCTCTAAAAGATGCAATATTCTCAGCAGAACAAATGAAGGGAGGGCGCCCTCACGTGCTACCGCGTGACCCTTCTTGCCTCAGTGTTTAACACTAAATTGGAACCTCTGAATCCAGTGTTAAAACACTGTTTGGCCTTAGTGTTCAACACTAATCAAAGAACTTTATTTGCAGTGTTTGACACTGAATTTCTTAGTGTTTAATACTAAATTAAACCCCTGTTAACAGAGCTTAAGACTAACTCCCTTAGTGTTCAACACTAAATTAAAATCTCTGTCACCAGTATTTAACACTGATTATTCTTAGTGTTTAACACTAATTTGAAACCTCTGCTGCTAGTGTTTGACACTGATTTGCTCTAGTGTTTAACATTAATTTGAACCCTCTGTTGCTGGTGTTTAACACTAACTTTAGCCCAATTGGCTAAGTGTCTAGAGGCAAAGTGTCACGTCCCGCTTCCCAAAATACAGAATACGAGGGGTAGACAAGGCCAGCCATGCTCCTACGGTCAAGGAAAAGTCCTGCCGTAGTCACACTTCGGCTTCTAGTTTATCATGGTAAACAGTAAATGATGCGCAGGTAATGAGAAATGCAGTAACTGAAAGGTACAATAATATAAACTGACCTGAAGTGGAACAAACGAATGAATCTCGGAATAGTAAGTCAAGAAGTCTGTGATGCACGTCTAGTTCTGATCCAGGCTAAATCTTCTCCTCACACTGAGCATGCATACTCAGGTCGTCAGAGCGACACAATAGCAATATAATATATATGAAATCAAGCGACAGTTCTAACAGTGGTAATGAATATGAATAACAGTAAATCAACGACAGCATGAATATGAATGTACGGTAGTCAATGCAGCGGAACAGTAAAACAGTATAACGATATGTCACGTATGCCAACTCAGTATATAAGGAATATAAATGCCAGTATCCCTATCCGTCTCTAAGTCTCACTGTACAGGTCACTAAGCCTATCGTCAGTCCAAGTGTGAGAGTCAACCACTCGCGAGTGTCCTCCACCCAAGGGTAGAACCCAAGGGCAAGGGACCACGGGCCCAACATGTAACAAGAATATCATGGTGTATATATCACGTACCCTGTAAATCTCCATATAACTCCCTAAATATATAAGCCGGCACGGGACTCCCGAGATTCTGTTGAACTCACACTTAAACTACCCCACACCCCGTGGTCTACATCAAACGCTAACCATCGCCCTAAATACTAATCGATCCGTGACAAGTCTGTACGAGAACTGGAGGCAGGACCTCCATCAAGCACGTCCCGACTAATACCTAAGATGAATGGCAGTGTCGGATGCCTTATCTGTGACACCCGTGCAAGCGCTTTCATAAGTGTCCCATACCACTTATAGTCACACGTACACGCATCCCACAGACGTCGACAATGCAATAGAAATATAGGGTCACTGATTGTGCACAAGTACGTATCACTTTCACTTAATCACGGATACACGAACAATGACGTACTTGTCACAATCACCACTAAAATCTAACACTGGGTAAATGCAAGATGTCACTAGGTTATCACTACAATGATATGGGTATGATGTGATGCATGAACAGTATAAGAAGCACAATTAAGGTGTCATAAAAACAATCGTTTATCACTTACACGATTTATCATGAAACACATGTATATAATTTAGCGAGATGATACACAGGTAGTAATTAGTATGTTCAGTTAGCGATCCATAGAATTTTGTTTCAAGCCAATCGGGTTCCAGGATCAATAGTTATAACCATTTCATTTTAAGCGCTCGCGGCTGGAAATCCGGTTTCAGAATCAGATGTCCGTTTCGCAACGCATTTTAACCCCAGTTGGGATCAGATTTTAGCGATGCTACAGTTGGATGAATTCTAGGGTTTTCAGTAAGGTTTTCAATGCAACAAACGGATCTTCAATCGCGTCTGTGCGTTAGGAGTTATAAACTGTTTAATAGTAACATGTCAATTCTGATTCTGCTGGGACTGTTATGTGTCCCGATCTTCTAAATTACAGATTAAATATCAACCGGTAGAGAAACAGGATGAAATCAATTGTGTTGTCTAGATAACAGATTTATCTATAATAAACAGTGGAGTTCCGCAACCTACGAGTTAAGGAAATCCGGTGGTATCCAATACGGAACAGCAAGCAATGACTGGAGTCGCTCTGGACTGCAGTCCAGAGTCGTACTCCGATACAATTATCATCACAATTAAAGTACAGGAATGTCTGGAAACTAACATAGGGTTAAAGTTCGTTGAGTTAGCTTCGATTTGAGCCCTCGAACGCACCATTCTAATATGTATATGATTTATGGTGAATTTAACGGTTTTCAGATACAACAGGATTACGGTTTTACGATCAAACTTGGGGGTAGTTGTTTTAATCATTATCTATTACATTATCCAACAAAAATCACCCACTATGCTCTCAGCCCTACGGGCCAACCTACACCATTGAGTTCCGTCAAATTAGATAACATTTTCCTAAGGGAACAAACATCGAACAGGTACGGCACATATTTGTTTTAAACTTGTAACATTATAATTCATGTATTCAACGATTGTAATTTAGATAAATAGCATGGAAACAAGTAGAATACTTACCTGGGAACGTCTCGGGATGCACGACAGCGACGCGGTCTATTGTGATCGCCCGACGCGATCACGACAAGTATTGGCCTCGGCTCGATCTTGGCTCGGCCTCGGAGCTTGGACTAGGCTAGAAGCTCGAGCTTGGCAACGAAGACCCGGTTGCTCGGGTCTTGATAGTGAGGGTGGTGGTTCACAAAGCGGTGTTAGAGAGAGAAAAAGAGAATCGAGAGGGAATAGAGAGAGAGGGAGTGAGAGTGAGAGAGAGAGACTGCAGAGAGATAGAGAGAGAAAAGAGTGAGGAAGAGGGAAAACTGAGAGAGAGAGAGAGCTGAGAATTGAGAGAGAGAGAAAGAGAGAGAAGGCTGAGGGTTAGAGAGAGAAGGACAGAGGGCAGAGTGAGAAAGAGAGAGAGAGAGAGACAGGGAGAGAGAGTGAGAAAGAGAGGGAGAGTCTGAGTTAGAGACAGAGAGAGTGGGAGGGGGGAGTAGGCTGATAGAGAGAGAGAGGGGGGAAACGAGAGAGAGGGCACAGAGTGAGGAAGAGGCAGAGAGAGTGATCTTAGAGAGATAGAGTGAAAGTGAGACAGAGAGGGAAAAAGCCAGAGAGAGTTAGAGAAAGGGCGATTACAGGGAGAGGGAAGCGCAGGGAAGAGGGAGAGAGTGCAGAGGGACGACGACGATGGTGTTGATGATGATGCCGCGGGGGAGGAAAGGTCGACGAGACTTAAGGAGGTGCTCGTGATCGAGGGTGGAGGTGAGGGCGGTCGGGAAAAAGGTGGCCGGAGATCGGAGCTGTAGAGGATGGTCAGTGGTGGTTAATGGTGGATCGGTGGGTGCGACGAGGGTGGGGACAAAGGTGGAGATGACGGTGTGGAGGCGGTGGTGATGATCGGGGATGATCGACGGTAGGGGTGCGAAAAGCTTGGATGGGTGCAGGGACTCGACAGGGGGTGCTCGGGTCGGGAGTGTAGCGAGAAGGGGAGGAAAACGAGAACGAGGGAGGGAGCGAGCGAGGAAGAGGGAGTAGTGGGTATAGGAGAGAGGGTCGTGGGGAAAACGTGCGTGTCGTGGGTAACGTTTGCGCGAGCGAGGGCGGCGGCGGAGGGAGCGAATCGCGCGTGAAGGGGAAAGAGCCGTTAGAGATTTAAAGAAGAGGAACAGTGGCGGGTCGGGTCGAAGCTGGTGCGGGCGAGGAGTGACACGGGCCGGGCCAAGGAAAATTGATGCTGGGCTCGTAAATTAATTTCCTTTTGTTAAAAGAAGTGGGCTGGGGGTTAGCGTGGGCCGGGATTTAACAAAAAAAAAGAAAGAGAAATGGAGCGGGCTGAGCCAGGAAAGAAAACTTTATTAATGGAAAAAAATTTGGTGGCTAAAGGGATCTAATTGAGGGAAAAGAATGGGAAAATTGGGTTTACATTTTCAAATAGAATAAATGGAACTTTTTAAAATAAATAAATAATTATATAAAAATAGACAAAATTCTAAATAAGAATAAATAGGAATCTAGAGTAATAAAATACGGATTTTGGTATTAAATCTTGGTTTTGGCTTTTAGGGTTTAGAAGGAATAGAATTTAAATATATCAACTAAAATTCAAAAATAACAACTATACAGATATTGGTATAAAAAGGGGCTGGGTGTTACACAAAGCCTCTCCTCTAATGGACCAACAGAGGGCCAATATCCTAAATATGATTGGACTTAGCCCAAGCTGGCCATAAGTCCTCAATTCAAATTCAACTGAGCCAATGGGCTCATAACATAATTAATTGGTCTTGATCCCAAGTTGGGCCAAAGACAATTCAACCCACCCCGGTTCAAGGGTACATCTCTTCACTCCTTTGATACTTGGCGTTGTAATTCCTCAACGTCTTAAAAGAGATGACGGGTCCCGATGACCACACATTGATACGGACTGTGGGGTCCTTAAACTCATAGACTATGAGGTCCTTAATCTTGACCGGGATGTCTTAAAACTAACGACGGACTGTAGGGTCCTTAAACTCATGGACTATGAGGTCCTTAACCTTGACCGTGATGTCTTAAAACTAACGCCAGACTGTGGAGTCCTTAAATCCACGGACTATGAGGTCCTTAACCTTGACCGAGATATCTTAAAACTAACTACGGACTGTGGGGTCCTTAAATCCACGGACTATGAGGTCCTTAACCTTGACCGCAATGTCTTAAAACTAATATTGGACCGCAATGTCCTTACACTACCCATGGACTGCAATGTCCTTAAACTACCTATCGACTGCAACGTCACTAAACTAAACAACAGGGCTCCCTTAATGGCTCTATTGTTGGATCTAAACGATCCCGTTAAGTCGATCTTAGTCTAAAAACTAGACTAACGTGTCCTTAACAAACGTTTAAGTCGATCTTAGTCTCCAATGAGGCTGACGTATCCTTAAACCCAAACCCCCAAACCCAAATCTAAGATAATACGGATTTGGACTAGTCCACGCCCTACGGGCGATGACATAATTCAGTTCCGTATACAATCCACGGGCAAAGAAACATAAAATAAACACACACGACACGAAGTGGCCATCTGGAGAAGGAGAAAGTGGTTACCGTGATGCGGTAGCGTAATTAACTGCAGGGGCTTGCACCTGCAGGGAAGAGCGTCCCCACAATCAAAAACCCCTCAAGCAAGGGGGAATTTGACGAAGTCTGCTACATCGGACGCATCCGTTTAAACCTTCGATATACGGTGCCATAAATCAACTTGGCATCTTCGGAGAGGTGGACGGATAGCACCAATTAGCATCTACCCCGAACCTCAGGCGAGACGGCCCGCGTCTCGGCCGCCGTTTGGAGGGGAACAAGGACGAAAATTGCAAAGGCGGAAATTCCGACGATACTGAATCCTTCAATGCCTTGGCTAACCGAAACAAGCAAGGGTCGAGCGAGACTAATGCCAATCAGCTTCGGAAGCCAATGTTCGGAGAGGGAGGGGAATCTCCACTGAAAGAGAAGCTGGACAAGGTCTATTCCTTCAGAAGGGACAAAATCCGTAAAATATTCAAAGACCCCCTGAGGAACGGTCTACAACTGCCAGAGTCAAAAAGACTGCAGGAAGCGAATAGGACTGACGATCCCAAATACTGCCCCTATCACAGAGTGATAGGTCATGCCATTGAGGACCGCTTCGTCTTCAAAGATTGGGTCGAAAAGCAATACAAGGCAGGAGAGATAGAACTGTCTAAAGGCGTGTTAACAAACAGTCCAGCTGCGACCGCCAATTTCATACAAACGGAGACTGAAGTTCTTCGTGAAACTGATTCTCTCAGACATCTGCCTTTCTCTGAAAACAATCGACCACCACGTCATTAAACTGGGAACAATCGACCTCTAAGTCGTTAAACTGGGAATGTAAAAAAAATGTAAATAAACAAAAAATGTGTGAATAAAAGAAAAATAAAGAAAAACTGAAATGATAGGGCAACTCGCAATAAAAATCAGCGAGTAAAAATAAAAATGAAAATAAATCCGAAATGATGGAGCAACCGAGAATAAATAGCCGAAATGATGGGGCAATCGCGACTTTCGCGATAAGAAAAGCTGAAATGATAGAGCAATCGCGGTAAAACAAAAACAAAAACAAAACAAAAAAAACAAAAAAAAACAAAACAGTGGCGAATGATGAGTCGCTCCTGGTACCATATTCCAGTGCAGCGATGCAGACGCCAGCCAAATTCCAAATTCCAATCCCTAAATGGCGAATGATGGGTCGCCGCTGGTACCATATTCCGGTGCAGCGATGCAGACGCCAACCAAATTCTAAATCCCAAAATGGCGAATGATGAGTCGCTCCTGGTACCATATTCCAGTGCAGCGATGCAGATGCCAACAAAGTCCCGAAATGTTTCCGGCCCTACGGTCTGGATCATACATCCTACAAAACCGTATACAATCTACGGGCGTAAAACAACCCCAATCTCTCCCAAGTCCTGCCGGTGAGACCACATTCAAAGTCCCACCAAAATAAAGAAAAATAAATAAATAAATAATAATAAAAAATGGTATGTCCACAAGCAAAATGGGCACGGATGAAAACCCGAAAGGGCGCCGTGAGTAAAAACAGCAGGACTGCTGGCGAGTTTGTGAAAACCCGAAAGGGCGCGAACTCGTAAAAAAAAGAGATGAAATGCACCCGCAAAGTCCTCTCGATTTTATGAGGAGAAAATTCCCGCGTGAGATCCTTACGACTCACAAAGGAGCAACACACTTAGGAGTCCTCACGACTCCTAAGGAGAAAATACACTTACGGGATCCTTATGACCCGTAGGGAGAAAATGCTTTGTGAGACCCTTACGGCTCGCAAAATTGAAAAGTCTTAGGTGATAGGGACCTAAAACCTATCTCCTAAGCCATCGTTTCCTAATAAGCAAACGCAAATGATGATTCGCTCCTGGTACCATATTCCAGTGTAGCGATGCTGATGCCAAACAAAAAAAAACCCAATTCCCAGATCCTCTCATGACAAATAAGGATTCGCTCATGGCATTATTCCAGTGTATCGATGCTGATGTCAACCCAGATCAAATCAAATCAACAACCTCTACGGCGGAATCATACTCCGTCCTAGAATTTACCCCGTGTCGAAATGATGCTTCGCCTCGGGATATCTACCTTCCATGTCGGAATCATGCTCCGCTCATCGGAATGATGCTCCGATCCCCGGAATAATGCTCCGATCCTCGGAATGATGCTCCGAATCCTGGAATTATGCTCCGCCCTTCGGAATAATGCTCCGATCCTCGGAATGATGCTCCGAATCCTGGAATCATGCTCCGCTCTTCGGAATGATGCTCCGAACCCTGGAATCATGCTCCGCCCCTCGGAATGATGCTCCGAATCCTGGAATCATGCTCCGCTCATCGGAATGATGCTCCGATCCCTAGAATCATGTTCCGCTCTTCGGAATGATGCTCCGACCCTTGGAATCATGCTCTGCTCTTCGGAATGATGCTCCGATCCTTGGAATCATGCTCCGCTCATCGGAATGATGCTCCGATTCCTGGTGTCACGCCCCGCTTCCCAGTGTACGGCGAAGTGGACGTGACGAGGTCCGCTACGTATGTACTCAGAAGTACATACGCTAAGCGTAGCTAAGCAATATAAAATAATCACAAGAGACAAATGATATTGAAATAACATCAACTTTTATTAATAACATTCTTTGTACAATGCATGAAATGAAAATATAACTGGAATGAAAAAGCAATGCCTAAACAGTGGCATAACAGAAATGAAAAATACTGGAAAGAACAAGGTACAATTATCTAGAGCTCTGGGTCTTCTTGGAACTGCTCCAAATCTTCACCGGTGGGCTCGATCTCAGCTTGGTCCAACACACCTGACGACATTCAAAGAAGAAAGAAATAGAATGTCGTCAGCGAACAGGTCGCTCGGTAAGTCCCGAAGAATAAGAAGAATGAGAAAGACAGAGTAACAGTATTTTCTAAAGTATTATATTATTGAATATTATGGAACATTGTGTAACGCTATTGTTTGTAGCTTGGTATAGAAGGATGCCAGTGTATACGAGGGGGATCTCTATATGCTAGAGATCAGGGCAAAAGGAAAGTACAAGGAACCGTTATGCCACGGTACAACAGCAATAGGATTCAGGTTAGGTGTCTTAATCTGACCACCTCGTGCCACCTTTAACACCTTCCGTACCAATCTACCCCTTAAACCCCGTAGTGTTTTAACAGTATTGTAGTATTGGAATATGTAAATTGAGTGACTGACCAAAACCATGATATCAGTAAGCATGTTGTAACTGTATAATCAGGTAAATGGAATATCAGGATAATGGATGAATATCCATGGTTTGATTCAGTCAAAAAGAATATATTGTTAACTGGATTCAGGGTTTCATGTATTCAAATTGTGTTGGAATATAAAAGAATATAGATTGACTTGAATCGTATTCAAGTCAGAAATAGTCAGACTCTAACTCGAGTCAGACTAAAAGAAGATAATTTGAAGTTCAATATTAGCTAGGGGCCTTATTGTAATTTGTAAAACTTGAGGGGTTTTATGTAAAAATAATTTTGTATAGTTTTAAAATACACCTCAAGTATTTAATAATCGTCTTTATTGTTATAATGAATGTGAATTTTATTTGTGTTATTCTAATGAATATATGCTAATCAAAGTATTAATTGTTTTATCTGAAATTCATGGTATTTTAGTGTAACTTTTAATTTTGTAATTTTTTAAGAAAAATGTGGAAACTTTATATTATGATAAAATAGGTGTTTAAATGATAATTATATATATATTAACACATGAATAATTTTATATAAATATTTTATTAAAAAAAATCTCATTTTCCCTAAATATTGTATTTTGAACCTTTCGAGACCGAATGCTCCTTGCGGAGGTCTGAATCTCGCACTACTAGCCTGCGGGTGCACGATGAACCGTACTATCCCTAACAGGTTCCCCAAAAGTGGGTTGTAGCGGCGCTTTGCTTAGGTTTAACAAATACTTTTCATTTGGAAAAACGGTTTTATAAATATAAGGTATTTATTTGCAAAAAGTATAGTTTTCCGTATTTTAGTTGTTAGGGTTTCCTAAGCCAACTAGTCTACTTCTAAGGTCTAAACGATGAGTCATTAGAAGCCTCAAATCGCCTCTTCACCGTCAATTGCGGCCAGATAAGTGCCAGGTAAGTGGGAAGGAACCACAGTCGTTGGCCTAATTAAAAACCACTAGCCTTAGACACACTTGCCTAGGCACCACAAGACAGTTTAGATAAACGATCGATGTTCATGACCAATCGTGCTTTCATTTTATTAAAAGATTTTATTTAGAAATGTTTACAACTTAAAGCTTTCAATAAAAATTATAAAGATTAGGGTATTTTAGTGAAAAGTCCTGTAATTTCGTATTCTGTGTTTTGATATTTATCAATTAGGGTTATATTGAGTGTGTGTAGAGGTAGATCATTATCTCGTGACTTATTTTAAGTTTTGGTGAAGTTTAAAGGTAAAACTGACATGTTAAAGTTGAAGGTATTATAGCGCAAGAATACGGTATTCGAAAACGTTATCATTTTATGTGTGAAATTTCATTCAAATTGAGTTCTACAAGTTTTGTGATCAAGATAAACATATTTAGGAGTGAGGTAATTGATTAAACTAAGAAAAATGAACTTCATGGTATTTTTATGAAAAGAATACGGTTTTGCAAAGAAGCTATTATTTCATGTGAAAAAGTTTGATTAAATTGGTTTATGGGTGATTAATAGTCAACATGAATATGGGTAGATATTATGTATTAGGTGACAAGTGGAAATTTATAGAAAAACCGGATCGGAAATTGGTTTGTCCGATTTTCGTCGGGTTCCAAAAAGTCGTATTTTTACCTTAAAGAAAAGAGAGATAGAAGAAGGTGGGACTTACGGTTTGGACAAGCTAATGAAGCTAAGGCATGTGGTGGTTGCCGATTCGTCGAAAGCGTCGCGAAGGTTCTGATCCGGTCGCCGGAATCCGTCGTCGATTTCGGCAGCGCTTCGCTTCTTGCTCTTCGTACCGAGTTCTTGAGAATTTGAGAGAGTAGACTTAGAGTTGTGAGGGGAAAAGGTAGAGGATAGGGGTCTTTATATAGGGCTAGGCTAGGGTTAGGGTTTGGATTAAAAATATTAAAAGAAAATATAAAAAACATTAAAAATTCATTAAAAATCATTAAACCTAGGAGTAAAAGGGATTTATTGGCCAAATCAAAACCGATCCAGCTATAATAAGTATGCAAAAGGGTTGACCAAGTCAAGAGCCAACTTTTCTCAGTTGGTGACTCGGCCGTCCGGCCAAGTCTGGCCGGATCGGCCGGACCGAGTCGGTCGAATCGCCGGCCGGCGGCGCAGCGTCGGGCCGAGTCAAGGGTCCAATAGCCGGGGGTTTTCCTGAGGAACAACTTGGTATTTTTACTTTTTGTTTTCGAGTACATATTTTGGGAGTTATGGCCTTTTTACCGTTGACTTCCAAAAAAAAATAAAACAAAATAAATACAAAAATAATGTGGGGCATGGGATTTGAACTCCGGTGGCTTGGTTCAGCAGTGCAAGATATTACCAATGAGCTACAAGCTCCTTCTTGTAATTATTGTAAGGAATTAGATACTTAAATTGTTTCCAGTAACATCAATACTCCAAGTATACACTATATTTAAAGCAATTTTTTTGGTATACAAAATTGGAGTTGTTACAATCTACCCTCCTTACAAAAATTTCGTCCTCGAAATTTACAACTTTTATTTAAGGACTAGATTACAAAAAGGTGCGGATATCTTGCACGCATCTCATCTTCCATTTCCCACGTGGATTCTCCTGGAGTGTCTTTCTTCCACATTACCCGGACCAAATTAACTTCTTTGTTCCGAAGTGTCTTCACTTTCCTGTCCAGGATCTCCACAGGTTGTTGCTCACAAGACAAATCAGGCTGTATCGTGAGCTCGGAATGATCAAGTACTTGGCTGGGGTCACTCACATACCTTCTGAGTTGGGATATATGGAACACGTTATGCACTCTTTCCAATGAGGGTGGAAGCGCTAAACGATATGCCACTTCACCGACTCGTTCGAGTATATCGAATGGTCCAATGTATCTTGGACTCAACTTTCCCCGTCTTCCAAATCTGATCACTCCGCGGTTCGGAGAGATTTTCAGGAATACATGATCTCCTGGCTGGAACTCCAAGTGTCGTCTCTTCACATCTGCCCAGTGTTTCTGTCTATCTTGGGCTATGCGCATTCTTTCCCTGATAGTACGAACCACATCAACGGTTGCTACTATCATCTCTGGTCCAAGGAGTTCTCTATCTCCGATGTCGTCCCAACTTAATGGCGATCGACACTTCCTTCCATATAATGCTGCAAAAGGTGCCATTCTTATGCTTGCTTGGTAGCTGTTGTTGTACGCAAACTCCACAAGATGTAGGTGATCCTCCCACGATCCTTTGAAGTCGAGAATACATGCTCTGAGCATATCCTCCAAGATCTGAATAGTTCGTTCCGACTGACCATCTGTTTGTGGATGATAAACCGTACTGAAGTTCAAACTTGTTCCCAAGATAGCTTGCAGACTTTGCCAAAATTGCGATCGGAACCTGGTGTTACGATCGGAGACAATGCAGACCGGTACTCCATGAAGTCTCACAATTTCCTGTATGAGTTCATGGGTATCAGAGATAGTACAGTATGAAGAGTTTAAATCTTAAATTATATTATTACCTCCATGTACTTCTTCGCTAATGTCTCAGTTGATTGGCCAACTCGAAATGGGATGAAGTGAGCCGACTTTGTGAGTCGATCCACGATGACCCAAATCGCATCGTTACCCTTTGTGCTGCGAGGAAGAGCAGTTACAAAGTCCATCGTGATGTGCTGCCACTTCCATTCTGGGATTGGTAACGGTTGAAGTAGTCCAGCTGTCCTGTGATGTTCAGCCTTTACCTGCTGACACACCAAACATTTTGCGACACTCCTGGCTACTTCACGCTTCATTCCATGCCACCAATAATTCTGACGTAGATCTTTGTACATTTTGGTACCTCCTGGATGTACTGAATAGGGAGAGCTGTGAGCTTCTTTCATTAACTCTTCCCGAACAGGACCCTTTTGGTACACACAATCTGCTGCCGTATCTCAAAGATCCGTCTTCATAGATGATGAAATCTGTTCTGAGTCCATTCTCCACTTGTTCTCTGATCTTTTGCAACTTAGCGTCGCTGGCTTGAGCTGCTTTGATCTGATTGACAATATTTGATTGAACCTGCAGATTCATCAAATTTGAAACATCACCTGGCATGACTAGTTCGATCTCCATCTGATGTAGGTCTTGCTGAAGCTTCCACTGAGCGGTGAGATTCATTGCTAATGGTTGGCGACTAAGAGCATCAGGTACTACGTTTACCTTTCCTGGATGATATTGCAAGTTAATGTCGAAGTCAGCCATAAGTTCTAACCATCTTCTCTGCCGCATATTCAACTCCTTCTGAGTAAACACATACTTCAGACTTTTATGATCTGTGTAGATGTTCACTCGTTCACCAAGTAAGTAGTGGCGCCAAATCTTGAGAGCAAAAATGACGGCTGCCAACTCCAGATCATGCGTCGGATAATTGCGCTCATGAGTCTTCAGTTGCCTTGAAGCATAAGCCACAACTTTACCGTGCTGATGTAGAACACATCCTAATCCCTTACCGGATGCGTCGCAATGCACTTCGAATCCTCCAGATTGATCCGGTATGACGAGAATAGGTGCAGATGTCAGTCTTGACTTGAGTTCTACGAAATCTTGCTCGCATGCTTCTGACCACACAAATTCTTCATCTTTTCGTGTGAGCTTGGTCAGGGGTGCTGCTATCTTCGAAAATCCTTTAATGAATCTTCTGTAATATCCAGCTAAACCCAAGAAACTCCGAATATCCTTCACTGATTTTGGTGTAGGCCATTCGCTGACTGCTGAAACTTTTGCTGGATCCATAGAAATTCCTTCTCCTGATACGATGTGTCCAAGAAAACCAACTTGTTTTAGCCAAAACTCGCACTTACTGTACTTGGCATAAAGCTGATGTTGACGAAGAGTTTCTAGGACAATTCGTAAGTGCTCCGCATGCTCTTTCCGGTTCTTTGAATATACCAGGATATCGTCGATAAAGATGACAACGAACCTGTCTAAATACTCCCGGAAAACTTGGTTCATAAGATTCATGAAGATTGCTGGTGCATTGATCACTCCAAATGGCATTACTAGAAATTCGTAATCTCCATAGCGAGTTCTGAAAGCTGTTTTGTGAATATCAGCTTCCTTGACCTTCACTTGATGATAACCTGAACGAAGATCTAGTTTAGAGAAAACACAAGATCCACTTAGCTGATCGAATAAATCATCGATGCGCGGGAGTAGATACTTATTCTTTATAGTAACTTCGTTCAAGGCCCTATAGTCGATGCACATTCTGTATGAACCTTCCTTCTTCTTCACCAATAGTACAGATGCTCCCCAACTTGAAGTGCTGGGACGAATCCATCCTTTCGCCAGTAATTCGTCCAACTGTGTTCGAACTTCCTTCAATCCTTCCGGGCTTAGTCTATACGGTGCTTTGATCACTGGTTGTGCTCCTGGTACTAAGTCAATACTGAATTCAAGAGCTCGATCGGGAGGCAAACCTGATATATCGTCAGGGAATATATCATCGAACTCTCGAACTACCTCCGGTCTTGATTCTTCCTCTGCCTGAGCTGCTGCAACTACTGCTTCCCTTGGCTTTGCTTTGTAAGAACTTGGCTCCAGTGTACGATCTCCACTCTTGAAATAGAAGACCGGATGATTGGGAATCTCAAATACTACCCTTCTTTGACGACAGTCGATGGTAGCATAAAAGGCTCCAAGCCAGTCCATTCCTAGAACCACATCGAAATTTGGTATATCCAGTACCTTAAAGTCAGTGTAAAACTCTCGACTGCAGACGACGACTGGACACATGCTGTATCCCATGGTTGCCTTTAGAACACCATTCCCAGAACTGACGTTCCAGCTGGATACAAGCGGTGAGACTGGAATCGCATTGGTTCGGACAAACCGTTGCGACATAAAGCAGTGGGATGCTCCAGTATCAAACAGTGCAAGTGCAGGTAGTGAAGCTACTAGGATTGTACCTAAGGTATTAGGGATAGGTTTTAGGTATAGGGAAAGTGTGTAGGTAAGCAAAACTAAAAGTTGAGTTTGAGAAAGACAGTTTACCGGCCTCAGCTTCTTCCACAGACATCATGAAAGCCTGGCGCTTCGGCACAATCCTCCTGGCCTGAGGAGCATTTCTCCTGGCCTGAGGAGCATTCCTCTGAACGTTCCTTTGAGCTTGATGGAACAGTCGAGGAGGTGGTGCAGCTTGTGGTCCCCTAGGTGGTGCAGGCAGTGCAAGTCTGGTAGCAGGTGCCTGAAGAGCTGGTCGCTGCTGATAAGTATTTGCTGGCCTGGGTGCAGCAACTGAGTTCTGCCTTTGGGGACAAGATCCAATATCATGAGTGGCTGAACCGCAGACTAACAGAGGCGGTTGGCTCGACGGCAGTCCTTCATCATATGTCCAGTTCTCTTGCAGTAGGTGCAAAAGGCTGGGCTAGGACGATGAGTTGGTACTCCGGGTCGCCTCGGTACGAAAGGTGGTCTGGACGTGGCTCCACCTGCCATCTGGTTGGCAGGGCGCTTGACTCCTACGGACTGAGATCTGCCCCTCTCTTTTATTACTGCCTCATAACTGCGGGCAGCTTCTAGGGCTTCCTCATGAGTCAAAAACTTTCCTGTGGCTAGAGCAGCCTTGATCTTTGTGTCCAAACCTTGCTGAAAACGACGGGCTCTGATCTCGTCCGTCGGTATCAGGTGTGCCGCGAATCTGTTTAAAGATTGTATTAGTTGTGTAATATGTGATATTTAAAAATTTAACTATTGTGACATATCTTACCGGCTCAACATAGTAAACTTAGCATCGTATTCATCTACCGATTTCTCCCACATTGATCCTTACTGTAGATGAATAAACTGCTGCTCCATAGCGAACCTGGCAGTCACAGGGAAATATTTCGCGTCAAACTTCTCGCGAAATGTCTTCCATTCAATCGGCTGTGCCAGACGGGTCTCTTCTGCCTTCCACCAATTGCGAGCGTTATCCGTGAGCTGGCAGTCATAGGGAATGATGCTCCGAACCCTGGAATCATGCTCCGCCCCTCGGAATGATGCTCCGAATCCTGGAATCATGCTCCGCTCATCGGAATGATGCTCCGATCCCTAGAATCATGTTCCGCTCTTCGGAATGATGCTCCGACCCTTGGAATCATGCTCTGCTCTTCGGAATGATGCTCCGATCCTTGGAATCATGCTCCGCTCATCGGAATGATGCTCCGATTCCTGGTGTCACGCCCCGCTTCCCAGTGTACGGCGAAGTGGACGCGACGAGGTCCGCTACGTATGTACTCAGAAGTACATACGCTAAGCGTAGCTAAGCAATATAAAATAATCACAAGAGACAAATGATATTGAAATAACAGCAACTTTTATTAATAACATTCTTTGTACAATGCATGAAATGAAAATACAACTGGAATGAAAAAGCAATGCCTAAACAGTGGCATAACAGAAATGAAAAATACTGGAAAGAACAAGGTACAATTATCTAGAGCTCTGGGTCTTCTTGGAACTGCTCTAAATCTTCATCGGTAGGCTCGATCTCAGCTTGGTCCAACACACCTGACGACATTCAAAGAAGAAAGAAATAGAATGTCGTCAGCGAACAGGTCGCTCGGTAAGTCCCAAAGAATAAGAAGAATGAGAATGACAGAGTAACAGTATTTTCTAAAGTATTATATTGTTGAATATTATGGAACATTGTGTAACGCTGTTGTTTGTAGCTTGGTACAGAAGGATGCCAGTGTATACGAGGGGGATCTCTATATGCTAGAGATCAGGGCAAAAGGAAAGTACAAGGAACCGTTATGCCACGGTACAACAGCAATAGGATTCAGGTTAGGTGTCTTAATCTGACCACCTCGTGCCACCTTTAACACCTTCCATACCAATCTACCTCTTAAACCCCGTAGTGTTTTAACAGTATTGTAGTGTTGGAATATGTAAATTGAGTGACTGACCAAAACCATGATATCAGTAAGCATGTTGTAACTGTATAATCAGGTAAATGGAATATCAGGATAATGGATGAATATCCATGGTTTGATTCAGTCAAAAAGAATATATTGTTAACTGGATTCAGGGTTTCATGTATTCAAATTGTGTTGGAATATAAAAGAATATAGATTGACTTGAATCGTATTCAAGTCAGAAATAGTCAGACTCTAACCCGAGTCAGACTAAAAGAAGATAATTTGAAGTTCAATATTAGCTAGGGGCCTTATTGTAATTTGTAAAACTTGAGGGGATTTTGTGTAAAAATACTTTTGTATAGTTTCAAAATACACCTCAAGTATTTAATAATCGTCTTTATTGTTATAATGAATGTGAATTTTATTTGTGTTATTCTAGTGAATATATCCTAATCAAAGTATTAATTGTTTTATCTGAAATTCATGGTATTTTAGTGTAACTTTTAATCTTGTAATTTTTTTAGAAAAATATGGAAACTTTATATTATGATAAAATAGGTGTTTAAATGATAATTATATATATATTAACACATGAATAATTTTATATAAATATTTTATTAAAAAAAATCTCATTTTCCCTAAATATTGTATTTTGAACCTTTCGAGACCGAATGCTCCTTGCGGATGTCTGAATCTCGCACTACTAGCCTGCGGGTGCACGATGAACCGTACTATCCCTAACAGGTTCCCCAAAAGTGGGTTGTAGCGGCGCTTTGCTTAGGTTTAACAAATACTTTTCATTTGGGAAAACGGTTTTATAAATATAAGGTATTTATTTGCAAAAAGTATAGTTTTCCGTATTTTAGTTGTTAGGGTTTCCTAAGCCAACTAGCCTACTTCTAAGGTCTAAACGATGAGTCATTAGAAGCCTCAAATCGCCTCTTCACCGTCAATTGCGGCCAGGTAAGTGCCAGATAAGTGGGAAGGAACCACAGTCGTGGGCCTAATTAAAAACCACTAGTCTTAGACACACTTTCCTAGACATCACAAGACAGTTTAGATAAACGATCGATGTCCATGACCAATCGTGCTTTCATTTTATTAAAAGATTTTATTTAGAAATGTTTACAACTTAAAGCTTTCAATAAAGATTATAAAGATTAGGGTATTTTAGTGAAAAGTCCTGTAATTTCGTATTCTGTGTTTTGATATTTATCAATTAGGGTTATATTGAGTGTGTGTAGAGGTAGGTCATTACCTCGTGACTTATTTTAAGTTTTGGTGAAGTTTAAAGGTAAAACATGACATGTTAAAGTTGAAGGTATTATAGCGCAAGAATACGGTATTCGAAAACGTTATCATTTTATGTGTGAAATTTCATTCAAATTGAGTTCTACAAGTTTTGTGAACAAGATAAACATATTTAGGAGTGAAGTAATTGATTAAACTAAGAAAAATGAACTTCATGGTATTTTTATGAAAAGAATACGGTTTTGCAAAGAAGCTATTATTTCATATGAAAAAGTTTGATTAAATTGGTTTATGGGTGATTAATAGTCAACATGAATATGGGTAGATATTATGTATTAGGTGACAAGTGGAAATTTATAGAAAAACCGGATCGGAAATTGGTTTGTCCGATTTCCGTCGGGTTCCAAAAAGTCGTATTTTTACCTTAAAGAAAAGAGAGATAGAAGAAGGTGGGACTTACGGTTTGGACAAGCTAATGAAGCTAAGGGATGTGGTGGTTGCCGATTCGTCGAAAGCGTCGCGAAGGTTCTGATCCGGTCGCCGGAATCCGTCGTCGATTTCGGCAGCGCTTCGCTTCTTGCTCTTCGTACCGAGTTCTCGAGAATTTGAGAGAGTAGACTTAGAGTTGTGAGGGGAAAAGGTAGAGGATAGGGGTCTTTATATAGGGCTAGCTAAGCTTAGGGTTTGGATTAAAAATATTAAAAGAAAATATAAAAAACATTAAAAATTCATTAAAAATCATTAAACCTAGGAGTAAAAGGGATTTATTGGCCAAATCAAAACCGATCCAGGTATAATAAGTATGCAAGAGGGTTGACCAAGTCAAGAGCCAACTTTTCTCAGTTGGTGACTCGGCCGTCCGGCCAAGTCTGGCCGGACCGAGTCGGCTGATTCGCCGGCCGGCTGCGCCGAGTCGAGCCGAGTCAAGGGTCCAATGGCCGGGGGTTTTCCCGAGGAACAACTTGGTATTTTTACTTTTTGTTGTCCGGTACATATTTTGGGAGTTATGGCCTTTTTACCGTTGACTTCCAAAAAAATAAATACAAAAATAATGTGGGGCATGGGATTTGAACTCCGGTGGCTTGGTTCAGCAGTGCAAGGTATTACCAATGAGCTACAAGCTCCTTCTTGTAATTATTGTAAGGAATTAGATACTTAAATTGTTTCCAGCAATTTAAAGCAATTTTTTTGGTATACAAAATTGGAGTTGTTACACCTGGAATCATGTTCCGCTCTTCGGAATGATGCTCCGACCCTTGGAATCATGCTCCGCTCTTCGGAATGATACTCCGATCCTTGGAATCATGCTCCGCTTTTCGGAATGATGCTCCGATCTCTGGAATTATGCTCCGCCCTTCGGAATGATGCTCCGATTCTTGGAATCATGCTCCGCTTTTCGGAATGATGCTCCGATCCTTGGAATCATGCTCCGCTTTTCGGAATGATGCTCCGATCTCTGGAATTATGCTCCGCCCTTCGGAATGATGCTCCGATTCTTGGAATCATGCTCTGCTCATCGGAATGATGCTCAGATCCTTGGAGTGATGCTCCGAACCCTGGAATCATGCTCCGCCCCTGGAATGATGTTCCACCTCGAAGTCCAACTTCAAGATCCATCAATTTCATGCACACAACTCAAATGTGAGGTGTGCATTTATTGATGGGGGGCACTTTGTTGGGGTAAAAATTTACACCCCGATTGACCGAGTCAAAGTCAAGGTCAACCCCCAAGCTAGATGGGCCCAAGCCCAGGTCAAGCGGGCCCATGCCCAAGTCGAGCCCGCGGCCAGTCTCCCCATGCCAACAACAAAATCATGTAATAAATAATTTTTATGTAATTTTTTGTACATGAATGTATACAAAACGGGCAGAAAGCCAAATTTTTGTAAGCCCATGGCTTATGTGCAAAAATAAAATGGCACATGAGCCATGGGATAGGAAAAATGTCATTTTGTGAAGCCCAAGGGGCTATATGCAAATATGTAAGCCTATAAAAGGCAACATGATGAATAAAAAAAAGATAATACTTTCATTCTCTCAAAAACCTAGGGTTTGTATTTCTTTCCCTTTTTTGAAGGTCTCAAATCTTCTTCTTTCTTCTGAATTAAATCAAGAGTTTTACTCTTCCTTTTCAAAAACAAAATAGTTTTTCACCATCAAACCCACAAAGGGGAACTTGGATCTGTCTTTAGATCCCAAAAAGGAGAGATTTTGAGATCTCACATCTCTTGATCTTCAAGATCCAGCTAACAGAGGAGGAAGAAGAAGAACCCCTTTCACTAAACCCAAAAAAAACACACTCAGGAGTCCAACTCCTTTCTGATTTCTCTTCCGAGAAATTTTTTAGGCTGAAAGCCTCTTTTTCTCGCCGGCACTCAAGCGCAGAGCGCCCGCGTGCCGACACGTGGCGCGCTTGCACTCAAGCGCTCAGCGTTCAAGCGCAAAGCGCCCATGTGCCGACACGTGGCGCGCTTGCACTACAGCGGCCTGCGCTCAAGCGCAAAGCGCCCACATGCCGACACGTGGCGCGCTTACGCTCAAGCGCGAGCGCACGAGCGCAAGTTACCATGGTGCCAACACATGGCGTGCTTGCGCTCAAGCGCAAGCGCTCAGGCGCAAGTCGCCCCCGTGGCGACACATGGAGCACTTGCGCTCAAGCGCCCAGCGCTCAAGCGCAAGTCGCCCCCGTGCCGACACTTGGCGCACTTGCGCTCGAGCGTCAGGCGCTGAAGCGCAAAGCACCCACGTGCCGACACGTGGCGCGCTTGCGCTCAAGCGCAGATAGCCCACGTGCCGACACGTGGCACTCTAGCGCCTGAGCGCACAGCGCCTAAGGTGCTGCCCCCACGCATCCTTTGGATGCCTTTTCTTCCTTTTTTTCTTATATATATACATATGTATACATATGTGCACACACACATACACCACGACACTGTCCCTGTTAGAAAAAAAAATTCTAACGGGGCGTTGCCCCGCACCCCGCAAGGGGCTGTTAGCCCTCTTAACCCCCAGCCCGCTATCCGGGTAGCGGGACCCCCGTAAAAACTCTGCGTGGCTCCCGACATATCTAAAAACCTCCTTTCAAAACACATCACACGCACATTGCACATTGAGTTCGCATGACCAGTTTAACCCGTCAATCGGAGGTTCCCTCACTCCAAAGGCGAGGGGTAATTAACGGCAGTTTAGTCCGCGGCTACCGGAGATTCGGATCCCCAAAATCATTAAACCCCGGCCTACCCTAGGCAGAGGGAATCTATAGTACGCCTGACAAGCGCGCACGTATTCCCATCTCAATGGGGTGACGAAAAACACCCTACACACCCTAGCACCCACAGAACCCAACGACGCTGGAAAACCCCATCTCCGGAGACCTCGACATCACCCCTTGCCTCTGTCCCCAAACACCAGTCCAGAGCAACATCCCTTCTTCTTCTCTTTCTTCTTCTTCTTTCTTCTTCTCTTTCTTTTTCTTGATCGTATATTTTCCGGTCATCGCCGGAGCCGTGCCGTCGCCGACGATCCGGGCAACCCAGTGGACGTTCCCAGCCAGCGTGGTTACCTTCTTGCTTTGCCTGGACCCGTCCCGTATGCCGTGTGTGCGTTGCGACGTTTACCCGACGTCGGACGTGTCGGACGCACCCGTCATGTATTCCGCTCAGGCAAGTTCATCTTGCTACATGCTATGTATCTTATTTTGTATCCATATGAATAAAAATATCACATGTTGATTGCATTGTACATCCATACTAATGTTTTACTGTTTTCGGATACCCGTATGCATCCATATCATTTATTATATATATAGCTGCATCTACAGATCACATTAATTCACATTATTGTTACATTAGTATCCCATACTTGATAGTATGCATGCTACATAGTCATGGAGCTGTAGTTGTAACCCCTGATAGATATTTGGGAATCCATGTTTTATTATGTATCCATACCATTAATTTTGCATATCTAGTTGCGTGCCATATTATATTAATTCATATTATTGTTACATTAGTACCCCATGCTTGATAATGTGCATCCTACATAGTCATGATGTAACCCCTGATAGACATTTGTGCATCCATGCTTTTACCGTACATCCGTACTTTTACCCTGATTCAATACTTACTATATTTTATTGTTGGGCAGCCATTTGATACACTGTGCACTACTTGATATGACCTGATACACCACTGCTTGACCTGTTACTTGATCCTGTTACTAATGCTGACAATCCTGACTTGTTGTCCCGACGAACATATCCTATTGTCTATTCAGACAAAACCTGTACCTGCTTGATCCCGTGTTGGCATTAGCTCCAGATTTATCAATACCTGATTTGAACACATAACTTGGGGGTAAGGGGAAATCAATGATGAAACCTGACTTGTAACTCAACAGTTCGACGCTTATACGGATCAGTTTTACAGGCTAGGCCAACCCCGGGATGATGCTGCTGACATCATTCATCTGTACATGTTTCCTGTTTAATGCCAAGCGGCATGTCTCGGATTTCAGCCCGAGAATCTGGACCGTGGTCCCGGGCACGCACGGGATACTATTGAGTTACATCGACGATTCATTAAATTGATTTCAAAGACTTGAGAGTAATTAACTCAGTAGCATAGATTACTCACCGCATGCACATACACTTCACTGTTCCATATTCGTGTTACTGTTATACACTCATTATTGTTCATACTCATGCCTGCATATCTTGTTACCTCATGATTATATTTTATTGTTTGATATTATGACGCACTGACGTCTGGGTTTTGCATGGCCCAGTTCCTTTATCTCTTTCGCAGGCTGACCAGAGTACTTCAGCCGACAGGCCGATCAGTGAGGATCCTGTTAGTATCCAGTTTAGTTTAGTTTCTTTCCGTACTTTTATTTCCTGATGTGATCCCGTGTTTGGGACGTACTTTCCAGATGTTATTGTTTATTGGATTTATTACTTCCGCACATTTATATTTCTTGACTCGTTTATTCTGGCTTATGGACATGTACTAGATAGATTATTTATTTCTACTGTTCTTGATATCTTATAGACAACCGTAATGTAACTGTGGAGGGATGTTTCCTAACCACAGGTAGTATGGTCGGCTCCGTCACGTGCCAATCTTAGCGCACTCTGGGAAGTGGGGCGTGACAATTGTAAATGCAATAGTTGATTAAAAAAGATAGTGTTTTTATTATTCTTTTTGCAATTAATTTCCGCACTTCCTTTCTGCACTTACATTTCTGCATCTTAATCATATTTTCATTCTTCTTCAACCTTTCTTCTAAATTTTTAATCATGAGCGAGTAATTCTTAGCTTGCTAGGGTTCGTAGGATAGGGTAGAATAATGGATGATAAAATCTTTTAATATCTTTTTTACATTTTAAAGTTTATAAATTTTAGCAAAATAAATGTTAATATTCTTATCGGGTGCGCTGCCAATTTATTGATAGTCACGACTACGATTTGAGATTGGTTTAACACTTGTTTTGTTAAGGGCTATACATGAATAGAGATCAATGCAAGGACAAGAATTAGTAGTGGGGAAATCCTAGTTTCTTCCAAGAACCCTAATCTAGATTCATCACTATCGATCTAGTTTTAAACTATTAAAAAATAAAATTAGTCATTTTAATTATTCATCCATTACTACTAAGTCCTATGAACCCTACGAGCCTTTTCTTTGTAAATTCTATATCCGTAACGACAAACAATCACCCTTCTTTAATCAACTCGTCTAAAGTAAGAAAAGAGTTCACGTTTCCCTGCGGACGACCCGTACTCATCGCGACTAGTTACTAGCGACACCGTCTTGATTGTGGTTACTTTACAAAACACTTTTTAACGATCAATTAAATGGCGCCATTGCCGGAGATACGGTCGTAGTTTTTTTCTTGTTATTCAGGTTGATTTCTTATAAAATCCAACAAACATATTATAAACGAGAACCAAAACCGCATCTTCTGTATTTAACGTTTATTGTGCGAGTTTTCAAGGGAATCTGGAGTAACTGGAGTAAGAAAATAGAGATTCAGAGATTTCAATTTAGACCAGAGGAGCATAGGGGAGCGCTGAAGAAATATTGGCAAAATATCCCTCAAAACAGCGGCGGAACTGCGACAGAATTAGGGGTTTGGCGGCGGAACCGCGGCGCTTTGGGAGAATTGGACCCCCAAAATCCTCTCGTATTTTCATATTATCTTTCTCTCTCCTCTAAGCTCCAATAATCTGATTTTTTCTGTAGGATTCTTTGCAAATATAGCCGCTTAAAAAAATCTTTTTGCGTGTTTTGATATCGGTTTGTTTGTGCATATCTAAACCGGACATTAAGGGGTAATAACCCAAATCCAGATTAGGTGGGGATTTCATCACCCTTCCTAGGCCCCACAAATCACAAAACGGGCATACTATCACTCTATATTAATTAAAAAAATATCTAGACAAAGCCTCTAAGGACCGTCGCGCTCAATTAGAACAGAGGAGGGTCGTGGGTAATCTATTGCTTATCCGCATTTCTCTTGTGGTGTCTAGGCAAGTGTGACTAAAGAAAGTGGTTACTTAATTATGCCCTCTATTTCGGTGATTCGTATAGTGGATAACTCCCACTTACCTGGCACTTACCTGACCATAAGATTGATAAGGAGGTAGTAGAGGATTGATCCTGCGACTTGTTCTTTGGAAGTTTAGGAGCGGTCTAGTGACTTGACTTGGGTGACCCTAGTTCTAGGGATTGATTGTGCATTTTGTGATTTGTTGAGTCAAGCCTCAAGTCCGACTATTTTTCAAAACAAACCCTCTAAAAAATCGTTCTCACACACGCTGCCACGTGCACTAAACCTGCTTAGTGCATGATTGGATGGACATGGGATTCTAGTGCCCGTCTTGTCCGCGTTTTTTCTATCGACTCCGAAATCGGTACTTCTTCATCTTCTATTTCCCCTCCACCCACTACATCTCCCGAAATGGACGGATCTCCATCAGGATTTAACGATACCACCCTGCCACCATCCTTAGGTGTGCAGAATCCACCGCGCATCTCTCTCCAAAAAAGATGCTACCCCGTACGTGGACCCCTTCCTACTTGTATATCTCTTCCACCGGCCAATGAAGATAGTTTTAAAATTAAACCCCACTTCATCAACCTGTTGCCCAAATTTCACGGGCTTGAATATGAAAACGCATACATTTTTATAACCAAATTCGAAAACGTATGTGTAATGATGAGCACAGCCCAACTTTCAGGGGATGCTATGCGATTACGTCTTCTCCCTTTTACCTTGTGCGATCTAGCAGGAAAATGGATTTACAGCACTGCCGCACATTTTATTGCTAAATGGGATGAATTCGTTATAGTATTCCTTAAAAAAATTTATCCTCATCACAAAACCGCCCATGTTCGAAACAAGATTAACCAATTTACCCAACTTCCCAACGAACCATTCTGGAAATTCTTTGAACGGTTTAAGGATCTTCTTGTATAATGCCCCCATCACGGAATTGATAGATGGAAACTTTGCCGAATTATATATGAGGGTGTTAATCCAGCGACAAAATAAATGCTTGAAACCATTTGTCAATGCCATTTCATGTCAAAAGACGATGGCAAAACTTAGCAATTTCTGGAAGATCTCGCCGAACAAACCTTACAATGGGAGAGCACTAGACCAACATCGTCTTCATTTAGGGCAGATATCCATCAGCTCGATATGTCCATCGCAGTGAAATCCGAAATGACAGCGATGCAAAAGAAACTCGAAACTATCAAAAACAAATTCTCGTCAGCCTCCCTAAACCAAGTTACGCTCCCCAAAACCGTGTGTGGTTGCTATTTTGACCCATCACATTTAACGAAAGAATGTACTTTGAATCCTCGGTCTCAAGGTCATGAACAAACCAATGCTGCTTTTCAGCAATAACCTAGAAATGACTCTTATTCATCCACATATAATCAGGGATGGAAAAATCATCCTAATTTTGCTTGGAACCAAAACCAATCTCAAAATCAAAATCAGTTCCCAAGCCAAAATAACTATCAAAGGTTTTCTCCACAACAACAGCCACCACACCAAATTCAACAACCCTTTCAACCACAATCTCTTCAAAATCCGGCCGACAACTTTGCTCCTTATAATAATATTTTAACGGCCGGTACCGATAAAACCTCTGCACTCGAACGAAACTTAGAAACATTTATTAAACAATCAACACAAACGGCGGCTAATTTAACGTCATCTATCCAAACGTTAGTGCAACACAGAGCTTCCCACGGTGAAAGCATAAAATCGATAGAAGCACAACTTGCACAGTTAAATGTTGTGATGAGTGAGAGAGTGAAAGGGAGGCTTCTGTCACGCCCCGCTTTCCAAAATACGGAATACGAGGGGTAGACAAGGCCAGCCATGCTCCTACGGTCAAGGAAATGTCCTGCCGTAGTCACACTTCGGCTTCTAGTTTATCATGGTAAACAGTAAACGATGCGCAGGTAATGAGAAATGCAGTAACTGAAAGATACAATAATATAAACTGACCTGAAGTGGAACAAACGAAAGTAACTCGGAATAGCAAGTCAAGAATTCTGTGATGCACGTCTAGTTCGGATCCAGGCTAAATCTTCTCCTCACACTGAGCATGCATACTTAGGTCGTCAGAGCGACACAATAGCAATAATATATATATAAAATCAAGTGATAGTTCTAACAGTGGTAATAGGTATGAATAACAGTAAATCAATGACAGCATGAATGTGAATGTGCAGTAATCAATGCAGCGGAGCAGTAAAGAAGTAGAACGATATGTCACGTATGCTAACACAGTATAGAAGGATTGTAAATGCCAGTATCCCTATCAGTCTCTAAGTCTCACTGTACAGGTCACTAAGCCTATCGTCAGTCCAAGTGTGAGAGTCAACCACTCGCGAGTGTCCTCCACCCAAGGGTAGAACCCAAGGGCAAGAGACCACGGGCCCAACATGTAACAAGAATATCACGGTGTATATATCACGTACCCTGTAAATCTCCATATAACTCCCTAAATATATAAGCCGGCATGGGACTCCCGAGATTCTGTTGAACTCACACTTAAACTACCCCACACCCCGTGGTCTACATCAAACGTTAACCATCAACCTAAATACTAATTGATCCGTGACAAGTCTGCGCGAGAACTGGAGGCAGGACCTCCATCAAGCACGTCCCGACTAATACCTAAGATAAACGGCAGTGTCTGGTGTCTTATCTGTGACACCCGTGCAACGCTTCCATAAATGTCCCATTCCACTTATAGTCACACGTGCACGCATCTTACAGACGTCGACAATGCAATGAAATAATAGGTTCGCTGATTGTGTACCAGTACGTATCACTTTCACTTAATCACGGATACACGAACACTGACGTACTTGCCACAATCACCACTAAAATCTAACACTGGGTAAATGCACGATGTCACTAGGTTATCACTACAATGATATGGGTATGATGTGATGCATGAACAGTATAAGAAGCACAATTAAGGTGTCATAAAAACAACAGTCTATCACTTGCACGATTTATCATGAAACATATGTATACAATTTAGCGAAACGATAAACAGGTAGTAATTAATATGTTCAGTTAGCTATCCATCTAATTTGGTTTCGAGCCAATCGGGTTTCAGGATCATTAATTATAACCATTTCATCTTAAGCGCTCGCGGCTGGAAATCCGGTTTCAGAATCAGAAGTCCGTTTCGCAACGCATTTTAATCCCAGTTGGGATCAGAATTTAGCAACTCTATAGTTGAATGAATTCTAGGGTTTTCAGTAAGGTTTTCAACTCAATAGACAGATCTTCAATCGCATCTGCACGTCGGGAGATATACAATGTTTAACCCTAATATGTCAGTTCTGATTCTGTCGGAACTGTTATGCGTCCCGATCCTCTAAATTACAGATTAAATATCAAACGATAACGAAACAGAATGAAACCAATTGTGTTGTCTAGATAACAGGTTTATATATAGTGAAAAGTGGAGTTCCGCAACCTACGAGTTAAGGAAAATCCTGTGGTATCCAATACGGAACAGTAAGCAACGACTGGAGTCGCTCTGGACTGCAGTCCAGAGTCGCACTCCGATACAATTATCATCATGGTTTAAGTACGGGAATGTCTGGAAACTAGCATAGGGTTAAATTTCGTCGAGTTGGCTTCGATTTGAGCCCTCGAACGTACTATTCTAGTATGTATATGATTTATGGTGAATTTAACGGTTTTCAGGTGCAATAAAGTTACAGATTTACGATTAAACTTGGGGATAGTTATTTTAGTCGTTAACGATCAAATTATCCAACAAAATTTACACATTAGGTCCACAGCCATACGGGCCAAGCAATAATACTTAGTTCCGCCAAGTTAAATGATAATTTCCTATGAGAACACGCATCGAACAGTTACGCCACATAATTAATCTAAATTGCAACTTTATGATATGTGTAATTAAAGATTCTAACTTGAGTATATAGCATGTAAGCAAGTGTAACACTTGCCTGGAGACGTCCCGGGGATGTACTGTGACTGTGACGTCACGAACGCGCGACACACACGCGGCATGGCAACTTGATTTGGCTCGGACTCGTGTCTCGGCAGCGGCGGATTGGTTACTGGGGGTCGGCTGTTCGAGCTTCAGAGGTGGTGAGCGCAGCGACGGGTGGCCGCAGCTTGGAGGGTGGCCGACGAAGGGTGGCTTGGGTTGAAATGAGGAGAGAGAGAAAATACAGAGGGTGAGGGACAGAGATATAGAAGGTGGAAGAGAGGGAGAGAATGAGAGGGAGGCAGTGAGAGAGAGAGTAAGTTAGAGAGGTATGTAGAGAGAGAGAGAGAGAGACAGTGAGGGAGAGTGAGTAACAGAGGGAGTTAGAGAAATCACAGAGGGAGTGAGAGAGAGGAAACTGAGATGGTGAGAGAGAGAAACCGAGTGAGAGAGAGGCAGAGAGATGAAGGAGAGGGTGAAGGCTCGGGTGAGCGAGGATCTCGTGGAGGATGAAGGAGGGAGCTCGGGGTGCTGGAAGTGAGGGAGAAGGGGGTGGCCGGAGGCGCTGGTCGACGACGAAGGGAGTGAATGTCGGCGACAGAGCAGGCGAGGGCGTGGCTATGACAGAGGAGGTGGGTGCGTGGGTGGAGAAAGGCCTCGGCTAGTGATGCGAGGGGGTGAAGGGAAGTGGGGACGAGGCGGTTGCAGTTGAGGTCACCGTCGTCGGCGGGGGTGGTGTGCAGGGATGGTCGAGCTCGGTGCAGGACGGTTAGCTGCGGGTGAGCGAAGCTGAAGGCAAGGGTGAAGATGGTGAGGTGAAGGCGAGCGACGATGAGGTGATGGAAGAGTGGGAATTGGTCGTCGTCATCGTCGCTGGTGGAAGGAGTGGGAGCGGGAGTGGTTGAGAGAGGAGGAGGAGGAACGAGGCGGGGAAGAGGAGTGAGATCCAGAAAAGAGGGTGTAGGTGTGAAGAGAGGAGAGGTAGTGAAGACGGGTCGCGCGTCGAGGGCGGTAACGCTTGCAAGCGACGAGGCGCGAGCTTCGGCGGAGGCGACGGAGTTGTGTCGAGCGTGTGCGGGGATGAGGGATATAGCCGTTATAGAGAAGAACAGGAGTGGGCCATAATTTGGGCTTGGGAAAGAAATATTAGGAATATAATAAAACTGTGTGGGCTGGGTGAGGAAAACGGGCCGGGGTTTAAAGGGGAAATCAAATGAAAAAGAATTAAAGAATAAGAGGGCCGGGCTCGGTTAATTGGTTGTAGGAAAAAAAAGGAAAAGAAAATGACTTGGAAAAGAAAATAGGAACAGGCCGGGCTGTTGGGTTGGGCTGGGATCAATAAAATAATTAAATTTAAGTTAAGGAAATAGATTTAGTAGATGGGCCGAGGGAAAAATAGATAGGAAGGGAAAGGGCCGGGCTTGGTTTTAGAGGTAAAATAATTAATGGAAAAATAAGGGAGTGGGCTTAGGATTTAAGATTAATAAAGAAGATGAAGTTTATTAACTGGAGAAATGGGTTGGGTTTAATTTAAATAAACGAAATGAGCTGAGTGAAATAAAATATAGCTTGGTTTAGAATTTGGGTTTATAAAAGAGGTTATAATAAATAAATAATTTTCTAAATAAAAGACATAGATTTATAAATAAAATAAATGGAATTCTAAAGTAACAAAATACGGACTTGGTATAAAAAGGGGCCGGATGTTACATCATACCACCCTTATAAAAATTTCGTCCTCGAAATTTAAAAGAAACAACTAGCTATAAATAATAAACGAAGGATTATCATATCGAAAACTAATATGTGTTGATTTATTTAAAATGGGTAGATAAAGTTTTGAAGATACATACATATATATAAAAACCACATACAAAAGTTAGGGCTAAAAGCACAATACAGGAACACTATAAGGGCAACTACAAATATGCAAGAATATAGGTACAATTAACGAATAATATTAATCAAAGTATGCTCGGTAAACGTCGAACCCAAAAGTGTGCACATCTAAGTATATCAAAGTAGCAAACAGAAACAATAAGTATAAGGCTCAACCACTTATAATAGTAAGCATAGACACAGTTCTTGAAAATAGAGTAACGACAATAAAGTAGTGAAAAATTAGTCGGTAAATTAAAACATTTTAGGACGATATATCGATCAGATAGTTTTAAAATAACTTAGAAAACTCGTATCGTGAAAATGAGGAACAGGGAACAAAATATATGCGGTGTAAGGTTGCGCTACTAAAAAAATAAGAATACTAATAGTATACTTAAAATACATAAAACAGAATAATCAATAACACACACTCTTTTAAAATAATGAAAACTAAATTTTGAATAATAATGTCTCTAAATATATTTGGGTAATGAAGAAATCACCAATATGAATAGGGCTAGCTAGGGTAGGGATTACGAGAAGGTGTGGCTCAATCCAAAGGTCGGAGTGTGGCGGCTTTAGGCTGAATGTTAAGAAGATTGGGATAGGGTCAGCACAGGAAGTAAGGATGAGCAACAAATGAATACCAAAGGAAAAGTGTGGGGAAACAACAGTCGGCACAACCCACGAATCAAAACTGAAGAGTTAGTGAACTCGGAAGTTTCACAGGAACTGTTCTCCTCCCAGAAGGATTCTCAACAGGGCACAGACGAGGGATGAAGGGTGGCTTATTCCAAGGATCAGGGTGCGGTACTTTCTAATCGAAACGAGGGTGAAAACTATACAATGAGTAGGGGTGGACAGTCAGGGAACTCAGCAGAACAAATAATTGGATAAGGACAATAAACAAGTATCAAGCGAACCAATAATCAAAAGGTTTATGAATTCAGAACATTTATTTCATTCAAGAAAATCTGAAACAAGGCATTCCCAAAGGCGAAAAGTGGCCCTAACTATACACATTTTTATTTCGCCAGAAGACAACATCAAAAGAAATTTCATCAGTCGCGGTTGTGGTGATTCAGTTGGTTGCGGTAGGCTAGCGCACTCAGATAGGGACGTCCGTTTCCATATCGCCTCGCAGGCATCGCCACTGGAAGTTCGTCCACAGCAGGGTCCTGATCTTCTGGTCCTTCTTCCTCGGATAAAGCTTCTTCATCGAGATCTGATTCCATGTGATTTTCTTCTTCTGGATTTTCTTCCACGGGGTTTTCCTCAACTGGATTTTCTTCTACCGGGTCCTCATCGGGATCTTCTTCTATCTGGTCTTCCTCTACAGGGTTCTCTTCGGGATCTTCTTCCTCTTCATCAGAATCAGCTATCATGTCGAACTCTGGGGCGGCTACTCCTTCGCCTTCTGGAACGTGGTTTCCGAGATTGGCTTGGGGACCGTTGACCTCATCATCGGAACTCATCAGTGTGTGATTTAAGGAAACGCATGACTGTGCATCCTCGTCTAGATGCGGCGCTGCTCCAGGGTGGGCCATGGCCTGAAAAGAGAAGTCATGATTAGACAGTGGAATACATCAAGGAAAGCTCAGGGTACAAAATATAAGGAAATGTGCGGTTGCAGGAACTGAAAGATCAGAATGAAAATACTGTGATAATGAATAGAATTTGACATAGAGAAAGCATGAGAATGATACATATATTATGATTCAAATTTTATTTCATTCAACTAAAAGTTCAACGGATACAAAGGTTCAGTTAGAAGGAAATGTTTATAAGAGTATAACAACATATTACTGAAATTGGAAAACATAAAATTCTTCTTTGACTGCCAGAACGCTGCATCATCGTTACGCGAGTTGGATCCTGTGTTGGGTCCGCTTTATCCTCGAAATTCGAACTAGGTAGAAATCCTCACTTGGCAGCAGTGGAGAGTGTGGACAAGTTTCCTCCTTGTAGTTCTTTCCTTTCTGGACAACCGTTGATGAGATGTTTGTCGGAACCGCATATCAGACATTTCCCTTGGGCACGGCGACAATCCTTCTGAAGATGTCCTGGCCTCTTACAATATCCACAGCAAGGGTTCTTCTGATGCTTCTGTTGACGCTTCATCTTCTTCTCTTTTCCTCGTCTAATAGGGATCTCTTTATGATAGGAGTCTCCCGCTGGGGTCTGACTCACCTGTCTTCTCAGCCCTTCAGCTAATAAGTCGTTTGTTCGCTCCTGGGCTTCCTTTAAACCTTGCAGTACACTGAGGATCTCAACAGTCTGATTCTGAGGAGTGGTTATAGACGAAGAGTCGTTGAAAGACATGATCCTGAGACAACAATTTTGAGAATGATATAAGTCACAAGCTAAACGAATCAGATTACAATATCGATAGGACAAATATTCAAGAATATCAGAGGTGCTGAATTTATTGTAAGTGGGGAATCAACCGTATGACTTTAAGTCACTTGATTAGAGTACGGTAGTGCAATTGCAACCACGTATCCTTGTCAAGTCACCCGAATCATAGCGAATGGATAGCTGAACACACGATGTGATTATGGATCAAGAATAGCAGTTTACAACCTAGACCGAGGGATGTCTTAGATTGCCAAACTATACACGGAAGACTGCAATCCCGATCGATGCACAACCTGGCTTTGATACCAACTAAACCATGTCACGCCCCGCTTCCCAAAATACGGAATACGAGGGGTAGACAAGGCCAGCCATGCTCCTACGGTCAAGGAAATGTCCTGCCGTAGTCACACTTCGGCTTCTAGTTTATCATGGTAAACAGTAAACGATGTGCAGGTAATGAGAAATGCAGTAACTGAAAGATACAATAATATAAACTGACCTGAAGTGGAACAAACGAAAGTAACTCGGAATAGCAAGTCAAGAAGTCTGTGATGCACGTCTAGTTCTGATCCAGGCTAAATCTTCTCCTCACACTGAGCATGCATACTCAGGTCGTCAGAGCGACACAATAGCAATAATATATATATAAAATCAAGTGATAGTTCTAACAGTGGTAATAGGTATGAATAACAGTAAATCAATGACAGCATGAATGTGAATGTGCAGTAATCAATGCAGCAGAGCAGTAAAGAAGTAGAACGATATGTCATGTATGCTAACACAGTATAGAAGGATTGTAAATGCCAGTATCCCTATCAGTCTCTAAGTCTCACTGTACAGGTCACTAAGCCTATCGTCAGTCTAAGTGTGAGAGTCAACCACTCACGAGTGTCCTCCACCCAAGGGTAGAACCCAAGGGCAAGGGACCACGGGCCCAACATGTAACAAGAATATCACGGTGTATATATCACGTACCCTGTAAATCTCCATATAACTCCCTAAATATATAAGCCGGCATGGGACTCCCGAGATTCTGTTGAACTCACACTTAAACTACCCCACACCCCGTGGTCTACATCAAACGCTAACTATCAACCTAAATACTAATCGATCCGTGACAAGTCTGTGCGAGAACTGGAGGCAGGACCTCCATCAAGCACGTCCCGACTAATACCTAAGATAAACGGCAGTGTCTGGTGTCTTATCTGTGACACCCGTGCAACGCTTCCATAAATGTCCCATTCCACTTATAGTCACTCGTGCACGCATCTCACAGACGTCGACAATGCAATGAAATAATAGGATCGCTGATTGTGTACCAGTACGTATCACTTTCACTTAATCACGGATACACGAACACTGACGTACTTGCCACAATCACCACTAAAATCTAACACTGGGTAAATGCACGATGTCACTAGGTTATCACTACAATGATATGGGTATGATGTGATGCATGAACAGTATAAGAAGCACAATTAAGGTGTCATAAAAACAACAGTCTATCACTTGTACGATTTATCATGAAACATATGTATACAATTTAGCGAAACGATAAACAGGTAGTAATTAATATGTTCAGTTAGCTATCCATCTAATTTGGTTTCGAGCCAATCGGGTTTCAGGATCATTAATTATAACCATTTCATCTTAAGCGCTCGCGGCTGGAAATCCGGTTTCAGAATCAGAAGTCCGTTTCACAACGCATTTTAATCCCAGTTGGGATCAGAATTTAGCGATGCTACAGTTGAATGAATTCTAGGGTTTTCAGTAAGGTTTTCAACTCAATAGACAGATCTTCAATCGCATCTGCACGTCGGGAGATATACAATGTTTAACCCTAATATGTCAGTTCTGATTCTGTCGGAACTGTTATGCGTCCCGATCCTCTAAATTACAGATTAAATATCAAACGATAACGAAACAGAATGAAACCAATTGTGTTGTCTAGCTAACAGGTTTATCTATAGTGAACATCAGAGTTCCGCAACCTACGAGTTAAGGAAAATCCTGTGTTATCCAATACGGAACAGTAAGCAACGACTGGAGTCGCTCTGGACTGCAGTCCAGAGTCGCACTCCGATACAATTATCATCACGGTTTAAGTACGGGAATGTATGGAAAATAGCATAGGGTTAAAGTTCGTCGAGTTGGCTTCGATTTGAGCCCTCTAACGCACTATTCTAGTATGTATATGATTTATGGTGAATTTAACGGTTTTCAGGTGCAATAAAGTTACAGATTTACGATTAAACTTGGGGATAGTTATTTTAGTCGTTAACGATCAAATTATCCAACAAAATTTACACATTAGGTCCACAGCCATACGGGCCAAGCAATAATACTTAGTTCCGCCAAGTTAAATGATAATTTCCTATGAGAACACGCATCGAACAGTTACGGCACATAATTAATCTAAATTGCAACTTTATGATGTGTAATTAAAGATTATAACTTGAGTATATAGCATGTAAGCAAGTGTAACACTTGCCTGGAGACGTCCCGGGGATGTACTGCGACTGTGACGTCACGAACGCGCGACACACGCGCGGCACGGCAACTTGATTTGGCTCGGACTCGTGTCTCGGCAGCGGCGGCTTGGTTACTGGGGATCGGCTGTTCGAGCTTCAGAGGTGGTGAGCGCAGCGACGGGTGGCCGCAGCTTGGAGGGTGGCCGACGAGGGGAGGCTAGGGTTGAAATGAGGAGAGAGAGAAAATACAGAGGGTGAGGGACAGAGATATAGAGGGTGAAAGAGAGGGAGAGAATGAGAGGGAGGCAGTGAGAGAGAGTAAGTTAGAGAGGTATGTAGAGAGAGAGAGAGAGAGAGAGAGAGAGAGAGAGACAGTGAGGGAGAGTGAGTAACAGAGGGAGTTAGAGAAATCACAGAGGGAGTGAGAGAGAGGAAACTGAGATGGTGAGAGAGAGAAACCGAGTGAGAGAGAGGCAGAGAGATGAAGGAGAGGGTGAAGGCTCGGGTGAGCGAGGATCTCATGGAGGATGAATTAGGGAGCTCGGGGTGCTGGAAGTGAGGGAGAAGGGGGTGGCCGGAGGCGCTGGTCGACGACGAAGGGAGTGAACGTCGACGACAGAGAAGGCGAGGGCGTGGCTATGACAGAGGAGGTGGGTGCGTGGGTGGAGAAAGGCCTCGGCTCGTGATGCGAGGGGGTGAAGGGAAGTGGGGACGAGGCGGTCGCAGTTGAGGTCACCGTCGTCGGCGGGGGTGGTGTGCAGGGATGGTCGAGCTCGGTGCAGGGCGGTTAGCTGCGGGTGAGCGAAGCTGAGGGCAAGGATGAAGATGGTGAGGTGAAGGCGAGCGACGATGAGGTGATGGAAGAGTGGGAATTGGTCGTCGTCGTCGTCGTCGCTGGTGGAAGGAGTGGGAGCGGGAGTGGTTGAGAGAGGAGGAGGAGGAACGAGGCGGGGAAGAGGAGTGAGATCCAGAAAAGAGGGTGTAGGTGTGAAGAGAGGAGAGGTAGTAAAGACGGGTCGCGCGTCGAGGGCGGTAACGCATGCAAGCGACGAGGCGCGAGAGTCGGCGGAGGCGACGGAGTTGTGTCGAGCGCGCGCGGGGATGAGGGATATAGCCGTTAGAGAGAAGAACAGGAGCGGGCCATAATTTGGGCTTGGGAAAGAAATATTAGGAATATAATAAAACTGTGTGGGCTGGGTGAGGAAAACGGGCCGGGGTTTAAAGGGGAAATCAAATGAAAAAGAATTAAAGAATAAGAGGGCCGGGCTCGGTTAATGGGCTGTAGGAAAAAAAAGGAAAAGAAAATTACTTGGAAAAGAAAATAGAAACAGGAAGGGCTGTTGGGTTGGGCTGGGATCAATAAAATAATTAAATTTAAGTTAAGGAAATGGATTTAGTAGATAGGCCGAGGGAAAAATAGATAGGAAGGGAAAGGGCCGGGCTTGGTTTTAGAGGTAAAATAATTAATGGAAAAATAAGGGAGTGGGCTTAGGATTTAAGATTAATAAAGAAGATGAAGTTTATTAACTGGAGAAATGGGTTGGGTTTAATTTAAATAAACGAAATGAGCTGAGTGAAATAAAATATAGCTTGGTTTAGAATTTGGGTTTATAAAAGAGGTTATAATAAATAAATAATTTTCTAAATAAAAGACATAGATTTATAAATAAAATAAATGGAATTCTAAAGTAACAAAATACGGACTTGGTATAAAAAGGGGCCGGATGTTACAGCTTCCATCTCAACCTCTACCAAATCTCGGCCACTCACGAAGCACAAATCTCATCATTCAAAATTATAATGTGAGTGCCGTAACTACGTTGAGATCGGGAAGAGTGCTAAATAATAATGTTGGTAAACAAGTTGAAGTTGATGATATTGATGAAACCCTGGCTGCTATTTCTATTCCTACTTCGTCTAATCTAACATCTTTTTCTGAGCCTATTCTCCGTTTCCCACTAGGCTCGAACTCTCAGCCAATTTCCTTGAAGGAATTACCATCTACGACCAACCCAAATCCAATTTTGGGATCCATTCTATCCCCACAAACTTCTTCTCAAAAGTTGGACCCAATTCTTATTGATAAAGCTCCTTTTCCAAACAGGTTAAGAGCCAACGGACCAAGTCCCTAAATGGAGAAGATTGTGGAAATTTTTAAACAAGTTAACATAAATATTTCTTTCCTAGATACTATCAAACAAGTTCCTTCCTATGCAAAAATTTTAAAGGACTTGTGCACTAGGAAAAGAAAAATTCAAGTGCCTAAAAAAGTTTTCTTAGCAAGTAATATGAGCAATTCTCTTACCCAATTGGTGCCCACGAAACATAAGGAACCCGATTGTCCTACAATATCTATAACTATTGGGGGTAAAAATATCGATCGTGCTCTACTCGATTTAGATGTTAGTGTTAACTTGTTTCCGTATTCTGTTTATGAGTAATTAGGCATAGGTGAGTTGAAACCTGGGCATTGCACTCTCCAGATGGCTGATCGATCTATCACCCAAGCTCAGGGTGAGCTAGAGAACGTGTTAATCAAAGTCGGGGAATTTATATTCCCTATGAACTTTATAGTTATAGATACATTTCGGTGATTTTAGATCGACCTTTTCTAGCAACTTCCAACGCGATAATCAATCGTAACGGTTCTATGAACCTGTCCTTTGGGAAGATGACAATTGAGCTTAATATCTACAGGTTAGGAAGTCAACCCTCCAAACCTTATGCTCATATAATTGATTTATGTTCTGTCGAAAAGATAGATTCCGACAGTTGCGAATTTGAGGAGCTTCACAATACTAATCTAGACTCCAATAGTGCGTTATTGTTTGATTCTACTATTTATGATACACATGAGGACCCTTCTATCGATAAATCCACACCCATGTCCGAATCCTTTGACTTGTCGAATGAGTTAGTCGAGCTGTCCGGGTCAATATCTAACGCTAAATATGAACCTTTTATGGAGTCCGAGTATCAGCCCGTTCTTTCCGATGAGATTATCATTCGGAATATCGATGGAAGTTTTGAAGACATTTTTGCTGAAAAACTCGCATTCCTAGAAGATATGGGAGTTGTGATGAATCAACCCCCACCCAAAGAAATTGAACCGCCACCCCTTCTTCTTATCAAGAACGAGAATGCGAGTAGTGCGCCATCACTGTTTTGTCTCTACCAACTGAAATATAAACCTGATCGATTACGCCTCTTATCTCTCCACTTTTTCACATTTATGATCTTCCACCAACTATATTGTCACATCGATAAAATATTCGAATGGTTGGTGTTAACTTTTGGTCTTTATAAAGCTTTGCATAGACCTATAACTTTACCCCCCTCTTATAATTTAAAATACTTAATACTGTTTCACTTAAGTTGGGGGGGAGAAAAATATTTTGGCTCTTGAAAGAAAAAGAATTTTTTTGTACAATTGTGAGCCAAAAATAAGTTTGGGGGAGGATTTCACGGTCATTGACTTTTTGTCCCCTTTTGCTAATAATTAAGAACTTTTCCTTCCAAGTCTATAGGTTTTGTGATTACAAGATGACATCAGTGAGGACACTGTTGCAAATAGGTTTGGAGGAGGTTTGTACTTATTCACGCATCATTTTGCATTATACTAAATAAAAAGCACAAAAAAATTTTGATAATAAAAGTTAGGATGTGAAAAATACATATAAAAGATAGAAAGAAATTTAAGAAAAGCAAGAAAATTAGATGTTTTAACAAAGCTAGTAATAGGTAGTCATGAGCTGTTGTCTCAAGAGTTAGTAAGATGAAGGAAATCACTAATGTGGGGATAGAAATAATTCAGAAAAATAGTCCCTATTCTTGAGTCTAAGCATCTGAACGTTGATATCCTACTATACGCACTTACATACATCTTGAAACTTGAGATAGTAGGGGATACCTTGAAATGCTCTTGTCTAAAAGCCTTAGTATGAAGAAATACACACACACACACACACACACACACACACAAACAAAAATATAAATGACATAAAAATGGTGAAGAAAAATGAACATTGGTTTTGTCATTACTTAAGACGGCATAAAAAATATAGCATGAGTGCCTTATCACCTAGTGTCTTAGACCAACTGGTTTGGGAGTCACTGCTAAGCCTTAGGTGTTGCAAGACTAGGATGTTGCTAATTACGCCTTAATGAGTGAGCACATTTGGTAATCGGTTGGTTAGTACCTCAAGAAATATTAACGGTCGCATGAAGAATGTGTGGGCAATTCCATCTGAAAATATTCACCGAGTAAAAAGTACTAAGAAAGATGGACAAGAGCATGATAGCTTGAATTGAATTCTCTAAGTGTAGAGATGTCTTTTACACACACGTAGAGGTATATGATCGTTGTTTAGAAGAAAGGTAGGGAGTAAGACTAAAGGCGGTATTTTATTGAGGAATGATGTGATTTCTGACATCTTTTCACGACTATTAAGATACGGCTCATGACAACTAAAATGCTAGTATAGTTTGAAACTCTTCTTTTCAAGTTTTTTCTTTTATATGTTCTTATCTTTGTATGTAACTTTCATTTTCTTTTTTTTATTATGGGATTTTGTGAGTGTAATCCGCTGAAAACCCTCAGGAGACAACACTCCTCCTGCTAGGGACACCTAGAGGTTTAAAGGCTTGTTGCACGTGCTCAGTGCAATCGTGATTGCCTACGAAAGTGTGCTAGTTAGGTTTTTCTTTTTCTTTTTCTCTTTAATAACTAGTTTGCTCTGGACGATCAAAGATAAGTTTGGGGGTATTTGATTTGTCCAAAATATTGCATATTTGAATGTGTTAGGAATATGTATGCCCTAGAGGCCATTATTGTATGATATAGTGGATGCTTGGACATATATATAGAGGCCTTTCTTGCTCGACATGATAGTATGCTATCTGGTTGCTCTTTATCTTAACATGTACACTTGTATTATTATACTGTCTCTCTGATACATGTTGATAAAGCCCTTATGATGTTTGCTTGACTATCACGACTATGATGCGGATCATACTACTGGGACTTGTGTAGTCCACAAGCACATCCTTTAATTGTTCCTAGTCATGGGGATATCGAGACAGAGCATCGATATTCCAGAGTAGACTAGTGTGTACGTTTCTTGACCCTATAGGGGGCGATGGTTGATCCCATAACTATTGGTGTTTAACATCAAAGATTGTACACAGGTGCTCATTAGAGAATGGGTACACCGAACAGGACTCGCCGAGAACTCCTAGATGGCACCATACCTATCTTCAGATAGCAGTTCTCTAGTGACATTGGTACATGTTAGTCTGTAGACCCGAGATCGTCATAGTGTCTTGTGTGGTTCCCACTGTGCTTTGATTTCCTCCCTACTATGGCTCAATGGAGTCGTGCAAATAGGTGGATTTTAGGTATAGTCCCGAGTCACATGTGTTAGTTGTATGTATGCCCTAGAAGCCAGTATTGTACAGATGATGTATATTATATTGGATGCTTGGACATATATAGAGAGGACTTTCTTGCTCGATATGATAGTATGCTATCTGGTTGCTCTTTATCTTAACATGTATACTTGTCTCTTTATACTGTCTTATAGTTACATGTTGGTAAAGCCCTTAGGATGTGTACTTGACTACCTGGACTATGATGCGGATCATACTAGTGGGGACATGGTAGTCCATAAGTACATCCTTCAAGATCCCTAGTCGTGGGTGTATCGAGATGGGGCATCGATATACCAGAGTAGACTAGCGTATACGCTTCTCAACCCATGAGATGGGCGATGGATGATCCCATATCCATTGGTGTTTGACATCAGAGATGGTATGCGGGTGCTCAGTGGAGACTGGGTACACTGGACGGACTCACCGAGAACTCCCAGATGGTATTATACCTTACGTCAGATGGCAGTTCTCTGGTGACACTTGTGCAGGTTAGTCTGTAGACCTGAGATCGTCATAGAGTCTTGTGTGATTCTCACTGTGCTTTGATTTCCACCTTGCCACGTCCATGAGGGCGTGCAAAATGGTGGTTTTTGGGTACAATCCCGAGTCACATGGAGGCAATGAGCGATAGGAGGGGTTTCGTCTCTCCCGGTATTGGGGGTTGATGTTGCGCTGTGCTCGATTGGCCGTGACAGGGAAGTCCCTGGCCAGGGATGATTTAGAGATTTGCTGGTAAGTGTTACCAGTAGTTTCTCGACCCGTTATGAGCCTCACATCGGCACGACTTATCGGTTATTGGGGTCTGACGTTTACCACCCCTAGACTTGATATGCGATATATCAGACGAGGAGACCGGACTGTACGGGAAGTGTTACCGGCAGGCTTTTACAGGAGTTGGAGCGGGCTTGCTTGTTGATCTTCTGATCGCTCAATACCCGGGTAGCCGTTACGTCCAGCTAGTACCGCTAACGGCTTGTGGGTGCTTGATATGATCATCACCTACTGCCGGCGTATTGACGAGTCTTTAGAGTCCTACACAGAGGTTTTACTGGCTCAGGCAAAACGAAATAGGAGCGCATATGTGATATGTACGAGACCGAGAATAATGCGTGTATGTGATACCGTATTCTATTCTCGCGACTTTTTGTATCGGTCGGTTATATATGATATGACCGGGTTATCGAATCAAGTGTTGATTCGATAAGTCAATACAATGGATGTTAGCCGGTTATATGAAATATGACCGGATTATTAAGTCAAGTGTTGATTTAATAATTAAGTGTATAATTGTATATTAGATATACTAATTTACACTTGCTAACACTTGTTCACTTTAAAGTTTTTTTTCCTCACATGTGAACACTTGAATATATATATGTGTGATATATATATTAAAAGTGTTTTCTTTTGTATCATGGTTGATGATACACTAAACATGGGTGTGTAAGACATACACCATATTTTATTAGATGGAGGTTAATAATTATTTAAGGTAATTACAAAATTGGTGGAATTTTGGAAAGAGCATGAAGCTTGTAGAAGCTTGCTTTGCTTTGACAAAGTCCACTACCTTTGTCTTTACCTTAGATTTTTTTATTAACCTAACCATTTAGATAAACTATAGTTATGGCTCTACAAGAGTTAGTATATGATACTCACTCATCATGGTTAGCCTTCACACTTGATCATTATCCTCTTCACTTTCTTTTGTTCATCATCTTCTTTCTTGAGTTCAAAAGAAAAGCTTGCTAGGGTTTGATCCAAAGTGAGAAATATTGTGAGAAATAAAAATATAAAGAGAACCCACTTCCTATTTCTCCATCCTCTACTAGACTAGCACTTTAGTTTAGGATGTTTACTTCACTAATTCTCTAGTTAGTGAAGTAGGAGCTTGAGTCGGAATTCCCTCGACGTAGATCATCTTCGGCCTCGGAGACTTCAAGCAAGGTCGCATCTTTCGCCTCGTGAAGCTATGCAAGAGCCCGGGAGAATCTTGATCGCAGTGAAGGGACTTCAACAAGGAGCAAATGAAGTGGAGGACCGATCTACAAAGGTTGTATTTCGTGTTCCCTTTAGAGTAAAGTTGTTTACTTGCCATTAGATTCGCCTAAACTCTAGTACAAGATCTTGCTTAGGGATTTTAGGCACATAAATTTTTTAAACGGGCATGGTCGATGCCTTGTAGAGCCTTGTTAGTATGCCTAGTAACCCTACAACATGGAGGCAGTGAGCGATAGGAGGGGTTTCATCTCTCCCGGTATTGTGAGTTGATGTTGCGCTATGCTCGATTGGCTATAACAGTAAGTCTCTGGCCAGGGCTGATGAGATTTACTGATAAATGTTATCATTAGTTTCTCGAACCGTTATGAGCCACACATTAGAATGACTTATCAAGTTATTGGGGTCTGACGATTCCACCCGTAGACTCGATATGCGACATATCAGACGAAGAGACCGGATTGTACGGTAAGTGTTACTTATAGCCTTCATAGGAGTTTGGACAAGCTTGCTTGTTGATTTTCTATTCACTCAATACCTGGGTAGCCGTTATGTTAGTGTATATACCCTAGAGGCCATTACTGTATCATACTGGTTTGTATATTACTTAATGGATGCTTGGGATATTCACCTTGTATATACAATCTTGCTCAAAATAGTAGTATGCTACTTGGTTTGTTTCTACTTCAATGTGTACATGTGTTTATTTTTGTATATCGCCTATACACATTAGTAGAGCCCTTAGGATCTTTGCTTGATTACCAGCGATGTGATGGCCGTCACACTAGTGGGGCTGGGTAATCCATAAGCACATCCTTATGCAGGTCCCTGGTCGCAGGACTATCGAGACAGGGCATCGATACTCCGGAGTAGACCAGCGCATGCGCTTCTCATCCCAGTGTGGGAGACGGTCTGTCCCACAGCCGTCAGTACGTCGTACTTGAGATAGTATGCGGGTGCTCGTTAGGTTACGGGTACACTGGACAGGACTCGTCGGAAACTGACTAGTTGGTATTATACCTATCGTCAGTTATCAGTTCCCAGGTGACATGAGTACAGCTTAGTCCGCTGACTTGACACTGTCACTCCGCCTCGAGTGTGTTCCCACTGTACTTTGATCACTACCCTACCACGGCTCAAAGGAGTCGTGCAAACAGGTAGTAGTTGGGTGCAGTCCCGAAGCACTTGGAGGCAGTGACGGTTAGACAGGATTCGTCTCTCCCGGTATTGGGGGTTGACATCGCGCTGTGTCTAGGAGAGCCATTACACGAGTAGTCCCTGGCCAGGGCAAACGAGATATACTGGTAGGTTTCCAGTGTTATCTCAGGGTGTTTTGGGCTTCGCTCCGGCACGACTTGTACCGCTATTGGGGGACTGACGTTTACCACCCCCTAGGCCCGCCATGCGATGTATCAGACGAACAGATCGGACTGTACGGAGAATGTCACACTCAGGCTCAGTAGGAGTTCAGATGGGTTTCGCCTCGTCGGTCTTCTTGTCGGCACTACCTGGGGACCGTTACGCACAGCTAGTGCCGCTTGCGGTCTGTGGTTAAACCCACTGCCAGCGTAGTGTCGAGTCTTTAGAGTCCCACACAGAAAGCTTTTCGCCTTTAGGCAAAAGAGTAGAGGTCGCATGGTATTGCGAGAGGTCGCATGGTTTTACGACAGGGTTCGGTCACATCCGTGCACTTGTGCACGTACAGTGTCCGGACAGTTTACACTAGCGGGCTTTGGTTTAAGCCAGATCCTAGTGTACCTTATGGGATTGGATTTATCCAGTTTGCATTCGTGTTCCTCGGAACGCGGATGCGGGTGTGTATGCACAGTTGACAGGGAGGCAGAGGCAGTGGATTCTCATTAGGGTTGTTGACAGTTGACCGTTGACTATTTGACTTTATGCTCAACCCTGATGAGAATATGATATGTGATTAACTATTATATTAATTAAGTATTATGGTGATATGGTTGTTGACTTGTTGACTTTTGTTGACTTGTTGACTTTGTTGACTTGTTGACTTTTGTTGACTTGTTGACCGGTTGACTAGGCTTGACTAGTTGACCATCATGATAACCATAGCCATCATTTCATGGCAAAGACTTTTGTTTACTTGCTCATTTGTGTAAAATGAGTACATGAAATGATATGGTTGTGGTTGCTTCAAACCATCACATAAGACTTTTTTTTTGATATGATGAGTTATGATCACTTTGGATTATGAGAGGGTGAAAGACAAAAGAGAGCCTCATTCTTTCTTGCTCATTCTCTCTCTTGTTCTTGAGCTCTCCTCTTGCTCTCACCCTCAACCTCTTGCTCCCTCTCTTGATCTATGGTTCTCTTGTCTCATGAGTTGAGAATCAAGAACCATAGATAAAATCCCATTCTATTTCTTCTCTACTCATTCTAGTTCACTAGGTTTAGCAAACCAAGTGAACTAGTTTCTTCAAAGAACGAAGAAGGAGCTAAAGGTTGGAGCTTTCAGGTGGATCTATCTTCGGCGTACGGAGACGACGAGAAGAAGCCATCGGGCCACCATCGGAGCTTTGAAGACGAAGGAGTTCAAGACAAGCAAGGTATAACCCCCTAACCGAGTAGCTAAAACTCATAGTTAGGATGTTAGATAGATGTTTAACCAAGATCCGGGTTTTAGGTCCATGTTACCATCTTTAAGAAAATCGTTTTTTACCAAATTCCGCATTCCCGAAAGTACCGGGAGAGGTAGCATGGACTTACACGTTACGTCTAGTTAGTACCGCTGACGGCTTATGGATAACTGATGTGATCATTACTTACTGCCAGCGTATTGACGGGTCTTTAGAGTCCCACACAGAAGTTTCTTAGTTCAAGCGAAACGAAGTAGGATACATATGTTGATATGTGCATGGTCCTGATTATATATGAGTATGCGATACCGTATTCTAATCTGGCGATAAATGTTATCAGTTATGTTATATATGATATAACCAGATTATTGAATCAAGTGTTGATTTGATAATGTGATATACAGATAAATGATATTAGTCGGTTATATGTGATATAACCGGATTATTAAATCAAGTGTTGATTTAATAATATGATATATATTTATATTTGATATAATTATATATTAACTAATATTATGCTCACTAATTATTTTCTTATCTTAATATATATATTAAATATGATATATGTATATATATATATATATATATATGATATATGTGTGTGTGTGTGACAAATAAGCAAGGGTCGTCGTCCAGAGACGGCGCGCTACATCGGACCCCGGGTGTAGTGACAAATAAGCAAGGGTCGTCGTCTACAGACGGCGCGCTACATCGGACCCCGGGTGTAGTGACAAATAAGCAAGGGTCGTCGTCCAGAGACGGCGCGCTACATCGGACCCCGGGTGTAGTGACAAATAAGCAAGGGTTTCATAGGATCCGTCTAGCTTCCTGGAACATAGGTTCCCTTACGGGTAGACTAATAGAATTAGTGGAGGTGATGATTAGGAGGAGAGTTGGTATTATGTGTTTGCAAGAAACTAAGTGGGTAGGTGAAAAGAGTAGAGTCATAGAGCCTTGGGGTTATAAGCTTTGGTATACAGGTAGAGATAAAAATCGTAATGGGGTAGGTATAATCATAGATAGACGGTTGCTTGAGGATGTAGTTGAGATTAGGAGAAAAGGTGATAGAATTTTACTGGTTAAGCTTATTCTAGGTGGAGAGATCTTTAATGTTATTAGTGCTTATGCACCACAGATAGGTCTTGATGACGCTAGTAAGCGTCTATTCTGGGAGGATTTAGACGAGGTGGTGCAAAGTATACCTAGTGGAGAGAAGTTATTTATTGGTGGTGATCTTAATGGACATGTAGGTACTAGTCGTAGTGGGTTTGATACTATCCATGAAGGTTTTGGTTTCGGACAAAGGAATGAAGTAGGTGACTCGATTCTAGATTTCGCTTTATCTTATGACTTGATCTTAGCAAACACCTGGTTTAGGAAAAGAGAGTCCCACCTTATCACTTTTAGGAGCGGATCAAATGCTAGTCAAATAGACTTTTTTCTGACGAGAAGAATAGATAGAGGTTGTTGTATCGACTGTAAGGTAGTGCCAGGTGAGAGTGTAACTACTCAACATAGACTTTTAGTTCTAGATTTTCGATTTAGAAGAGAACCTAGGAAGATTAGACGTAAGGTAGAGCCTAAAATTAAATGGTGGCGATTGAAAGAAGGTAATCAAAAGGTTTTTATAGATCGTATAGTACAAGAAGCGGATTGGCAGTCGGAAGATGATCCAGACAAAACATGGAACAAAATGGCCAGTTGTATCAAGAAAGTAGCTAGAGATCTACTTGGTGAGTCGAGAGGTGGTGCTCCACCATCTAAGGACATATCATGGTGGAATGAAGATGTAAAGGCTGCTATTAAAATTAAAAGGGATTCTTATAAAGATTTGAAGAAAAGTAGAGATGTGGAGAGATTTGAGAAGTACAAAATGGCTAAAAAGGAAGTTAAGAAAGCTGTTCGGGAAGCTAAATCTAAGGTCTACAAGGAGGTGTACGAGAAATTAGACACTAAAGAGGCTGCAAATGATATATACCGGATTGCTCGAATGCGGGAAAGGAAGACTAGAGACTTATGTGCGGTGAAGTGTGTCAAAAATGAAAATCAGAAGGTTTTAGTTCGAGACGAGGATATCAAGGAAAGATGGAGAGATTATTTTGACAAATTGTTCAATGAGAGCTTTACTAAGAATTTGGATGGACTTGTCATTCAATCTCAAGATATAAATCGTGATTTCATGCGTAAAATAAGACTTACTGAGGTTAAAGAAGCTTTGAACAGAATGGGTTTAAGAAAAGCGGTTGGTCATGACGGGATTCCTATCGAGATTTGGAGATGCTTAGGCGAAATAGGCGTTAAATGGCTGACAGATCTGTTTAATAAGATTTGGCAGACAAAAAAGATGCCAAATGAATGGAGGAAAAGTATCCTTGTACCTATCTACAAGAATAAGGGTGACATTCAAAGTTGCTCAAACTACCGTGGAATAAAACTAATGTGTCACACCATGAAACTTTGGGAGAGGGTGATTGAACACAGGCTAAGGAAGGATATTAAGATAACAGAGAACCAATTTGGGTTCATGCCTGGACGATCGACGACAGAGGCGATTCATTTGCTTCGTCAACTTGTCGAGCGCTTTCGAGAGAGGAGAAGAGATTTGCATATGATATTTATTGATTTAGAAAAAGCGTACGACAAGGTACCTAGAGAGGTATTATGGGGGACAATGATGAAAAAGGGGGTCCCCGTCAAGTATATTGACATAATCAAGGATATGTACGACGGAGTAGTGGCAAATGTCAGAACTTGCGGTGGCTTAACAAGTGATTTTCCGATTACTATTGGTTTACATCAAGGATCTGCATTAAGTCCTTTCCTGTTTACCATCGTGATGGATGAGCTTACTAGAACTATCCAAGATGAAGTCCCTTGGTGTATGCTATTCGCTGATGATATTGTTCTAGTAAATGAGACGAAAGCAGGGGTTAATGCCAAATTGGAATTATGGAGACAAACATTGGAATCTCGGGGATTCAGATTGAGCAGGTCCAAGACAGCATATATGCACTGCAAATTTAGTAGCCAGAGAAATCAAAACCATATTGGTATAACATTGGAAGGGCAAGAGATATCACCGAGCGACCAGTTTAGATATCTAGGTTCCATCATCCAAAGGAATGGAGAGATCGATAGTGATGTTAATCAAAGGATCCAAGCTGGTTGGTTGAAATGGAGGAGTGCAACAGGGATTTTGTGTGATCGTAACTTTCCGTTAAAATTGAAAGGGAAGTTTTATCGGAGCGCTATTCGGCCTGCCTTATTATATGGTACAGAATGCTGGGCTCCTAAGAAGCATCACACACAGAAGATGCACGTAGCGGAGATGCACATGCTTCGTTGGATGTGCGGTAACACTAGAAAAGACAAGGTGCGAAATGAGGATATTCGTGCAAAAGTTGGTGTAGCACCCGTGGAGGAGAAGATGCGGGAAAACCGGCTTAGATGGTTTGGTCATGTGCGACGCAGACCTATGGAAGCACCGGTTCGACGAATAGATACTCTCGATATGGGTAATGGCAAAAGGGCAAAAGGGAGACCGAAGAAAACATGGATGGAGGTGATACGAAACGATATGGTTGCCAAAGGACTCAATGAAAGTATATTGTTCGATAGAAGTGAGTGGAGACAGAGGATTCATGTGTTGGACCCGGCGTGATTCTCATGTTGGTTCATGTAGCCTACCCCTTATGCTTGGGATAAAAGGCTCAGTTGTTGTTGTTGTTGTTGTTGTGTGTGTGTGTGTGTGTGTGTGTGTGTGTGTGTATTATTTAAGAAGCATGGCATGGATTTTCTATTTTATGAAAATAGAAAAGAGGTGGAAAATGAGGAGATATTTGTGGAATGGTGAAAGGCATGGCTAAAACAATTGTTTATTCATTTGTTTGCACTATTGAAGCATGTTGCATTATATGTATTGATTTATATTCATGCTTCAATAAGTGAGCAAACATATGAGAGCCATATGACTTCACTCATTTTTCACTTGAGATTTTCTTGAGCTCATTTACTCTCTAGCTCTCTCCATTTTCTTCCTCAACCTCAAAGCCATAATCCTCATATGTGATGTGAACCATAGGGCTTTGTATCAACCTAGTGAGTTTAGAACCTCTACTTCACCATCCATCACTTGATTAGCACTTAAGTTTAGGGTGTTTCTGTAAGTGATATATGACCTAGAGACCATTATTGTATCATACTGAATTGTATATTACTTAATGGAAGCTTGGGATATACACGGATATAGTAACGGTCTTGCTCGAAATTGTAGTATGATACCTGGTTTGTTTCTACCTCAATATGTGCATGTATTTCTTAGCATGTCGCTTATACATATTGGTAGAGCCCTTGGGACCTTTGCTTGATTACCAGCGTTGTGATGGCAGTCACACTAGTGGGGGATGAGTAGTCTATAAGCACATTCTTATATAGGTCCCTAGTCGTAGGATTATCGAGACGGGGTATCGATACTCCAGAGTAGACTAGTGTATACACTTCTCATCCCAGCAGGGGAGATGGTATGTCCCATAGCTATTAGTACGTCGTACTGAAGATAGTATGCAGGTGCTCATTGGGTTATGAGTATACTGGACAGGATTCATCGGGAACTGTTGGTCGGTATTATATCTATCGTCGGGTAGCAGTTCCTAGGTGACATGAGTACAGTATAGTCTGTTGACTTGACACTACTACTTCGCCTTGAGTGTGTTCCCACTGTAATTTGATTACTACCCTACCACGGCTCAAAAGAGTCGTGCAAACAGGTAGTAGTTAGGTGCAGTCCCGAAGCACTTGGAGGCAGTGGCGGTTAGATAGGATTCGTTTCTCCCGGTATTGGGGGTTGATATCGCGCTGTGTTCGGAAGACCATTACACAAAGTCCTTGGCCATGGCAAATGAGATTTACTGGTAGGTACTCCAGTAGTTTCTCAGGGTGTTTTGGGCTACTCTCCGACATGACTTATTGCACTATTAGGGGTCTGACGATTATCGCCCCTAGGCTCGATATGCGATACTCTTAGACGAACAGACCGGACTGTACGGAGATTGTCACAAATAGGCTTAGTAGGAGTTCGGATGAGTTTGCTCATCGTCCTTCTTATCGACATATACCAGGGGGACATTACGTGCAGCTAGTACCGCTTGCGGCCTGTGGTTAAACCCACTGCTAGCGTAGTGTCGAGTTTTTAGAGTCCCACACAGAGGGTTTCCCTCCATCGAGCAAAAGATGTAGAGGCCGTATGGTTTTACGACAGGGTTCGATCGCGTACGTGTACTTGTGCACGGATGATGATTCGGACAGATAATACTAGTGGGCTTTGGTTTAAATCGGATTCTAGTATTATACTGATGGATAGTTTTCGCCTCTTTTATATTCGTATTTTTCGGAATACGGATACGGGTATGTATATACTGATAAGGGGCATTTTTGTAATTTGTTCAAAGATGATTCTAGAAGAGACACCTCATAATTTGTATTAAACATTTTAGGTTAAATGTTTATTGAATTATGAGTGGAGGAAATGAGGTGTATTTTGCATATATTTGAGCATGGCTCTTGGTGACACATGTAGGGTTTTCAACCCATGACTCACCAAGTTGAAAATGAACCTTATTTCATTTTGTAATATGAATTACTCATATGAGAAAAAGGTATGGTGCAGTTTAGACACAAGAGAGTTCATGCTCTTTTCTTATGCAAAACTTTCTCACTAGCTTTTCCTCAAGAGTTCTTCTTCTACTTATCTCAATCCATTCTTGTCTCATGAGTTGAGAATCCTATGGTTATGAGAGACAAACCATTCCATCTATATTCTCTACATCGTCTATGACATCTAGTATAGCGAACTGGGTGCCCTAGTTACTTCAGTTGAGGTGGGAGCTCGATCTACAGACTCTCAGGTGGATCGTCTTCGACATGAAAGGACCGACGAGGAGGCCCGATCCAAACGATCCATGGAGCCTATGACGAGGTGGAGGACAGCGATAAGAAGACCCGAAGGACATGTATTCATGAGGTAAAAACTTCTTTCAGGGTAGCTAATCTCTTGCATGTTTGCTAGTTAGGGTTTAGCAACGATCCTGGAGTTCAAGTCGGTGTTGCGATCTTTGTGAAATCTGTTTTTTAAATATTCCGCCTTTCCACGGACCCGCGGGGTGCGCGGCATTGACTTACAGTGGTATCAGAGCCTACTAATCCTTTACTAGCTCATTAGCAAGTGTTAGAATTTCGATCGTCGGAAAAACAGGAAAACGAAACACCAATACCCTCATAGTTTTTGTCGATTTTTAAAAGTGTCAGAAAAATTATTTCAGATGTACTAAAATTATGTGCAGAGTATTTTAAGAATGCTGAAGAAAATTGAGCCCATGAATCGCCAAGATGGCCGCGGAAGCACGGTGGAACGGTCCGTTCCGCTGCGGAGTCGCGGCCGAGTCGAGGCCGATTCACCTCAATTTTCTTCTGTTATTTCTTAATTTTGGTGTACTATTCTCTGGAATATTTGTTTTTTACCTATTGTTTTTTGGTGTTCCAGTTTCCACCTTGGGTAGACACGGAAAATATATTTCGATCGAAATTCTAAATGTTCTTAGCTAACCGGATCTTCTGTTTTGTTTATATGTGTTTTTAAACTTCAGCTAATTGCTATATGTCGGTTAGTTTGAGGTTGTACATATCTCTTAGTTTGTGTATATGAACTTTGTTGGATCGTCGTGGATGAATAGCCGGGAATGTAAGAAAAGAGTTGTTTTTATTTTCATTCGATGTATATTGTAATTTGATGTAATATTGTTTTGCGGGGCACATCCGGGTTGAGGTTGTAGCTATCGTTGTATTATTTTCTTTTTTACTATTTTCTGCTCCTAGGATAGACCCAAGCTGGGGTGCATAAACTACCGGGTTCTTTGAAGTGCCGAGTGGCCTATTCACTTTGCTAAGGAGGTTGCTTCACTTCGGGAATTTGGAGGGTAGTTTTCCGCACCCATAGAGGTCTGGGGTGGGGTTTGGCTATTCATCACGACTGCGGAATCCGTCTTTCGCTACAAACTTAAACGAAACGCGGTATTCCTAGTATATCCAATATGTTCATATGTGATCTGGAATGCCAATTATTGCGTGAGACGAATGATTATTATGTATATGCTATATAGTAGACGTTGCTTATATTTTGCATCCGCGCTAGTCCAGTCCCCACTTTGGCGTTAGTTAAGTAACCTAACGTGTTAGACGGGGCCCAGTGGTGAATACGGATGATATAAGCGTACGTCATATTTTCGTTTCTCTCTGTAATGATAGGTGTAAATGATGGGACTGCATTATTAATGCAAAGCTAACAAACCAAAGTTGAATCGTTGAAACAAATTTTAAAACCACTCGGATTTTTACAAAACAGCAGACTTTTAAATGCGGAGCTTAAACCACTCCTTTTAAAAACTATCAGGTTCCTTCGATTAAATCAAGTTTATTACGTTCACGGTTTCGCCAAAACCAGTCATAGCCCTCCGTCATTTCATATGAATATTCAGTAGTATTTAAGCTATATTTGTTGACCTTCGCCAAGGCATAGTGATTGGTAGCTGCTGGATATTCATATGTAGCGTAGATAGATGCGTTGGTTTAGGACAGTCGTACTACTTTGTTGGCCTTCGTCAAGGATATGTACGGGTGGGTTCAAATTAACCTGAACAATGATGGGTAGAACTTGACATGTGACTTATGATTTGTTGGCCTTCGTCAAGATCATAAGAGCATGGGGCAAAAATTCACATCGGGGGTTTCTAAAGAATCTGAAACTTGCTAGTGTTGCATACCATTTGGAGTGTGATAATGTTGGTAGGATTCCTTCAGGTTATCACACAATGATATTTGGATCCCGATCCTACTGTGAGTATATGCTACTCCTCGGGAGATTTTTCACTAGAACAATCAATGCTATAAACTAAGTAGGTGTTTAGAACGGTGTTATCGGGGCTACGTCTCCAGAGAAAAGAGGTTATGTAATTAAGGAACTTCGCGAAAGCGTTGGAAAACCTCCCTTGAAGTACCAATACCAGCCTGGCTGAAAGGTTAAGCAAGTATTGTAGGGTGAGATTAATTCTGACTAATTCTTCTTTTATGGTTTGATGAAGGATTCGAGAAACAGTGGGAGCCATCCTGTTTAGATAAACTAAAAACCAATCTAAACTTGCAAGAGCATGATGCTGAGTGTTTCTTCTTTCTCTCCTAATTGCAGTGACCAGGTGACCAAGATTAGCTTACAGTTAGATAATATGATGATCGAGTTTTACTATATTGATTGACAAAGGTTTGTCCAGATGTCCATTACCTATGACAAGCTGGACCACCTTCTTACTACTAAAGCCCCTGCCGTCCCAGGTTCAGATTCCACCGCCGCGGATGATATCCGTAAGACAAGGGAAAAAGGCTGTGTGAATGCCAAGTGCTTCTTGTTGGCCTCAGTAGATGGTGTATACCAGAAGTAGCACGAGAAGATGAACTTAGCTTCCATCTTCCCCCATAACAAGATTTATATGGAGAGCAATCCCATATCGCATGATATGAGACCTCGAAGGAATTGCTTCAAGCAAGGTTGACTGTCGGGTCATCTGTAGGGGACCACGTCCCTACAATGATTAGCTGTATTAAAACAACTCACGGACCTAGAGACCACGTTGGAGAACGAGTCCTATGCTGACTTAATTCTACAGTCCTTACTTTCAACTTATGCCCAGGGGAAGAAAGTTTTACTTCTAGTTGAGGGCACCCCGAAGGAAACCAGGGAGACATCCGCTCTGCTTATTGGGGAATCTTGCTCTTCTAGATCTAAGGCAAAAGCCAAGGATGAGAAGAAGAAAACCTCCACAAAGCCGATAGGCGGTGTCAGTAAGGTAGTGGGAAAGGGAAGGGCAAAAGTTTCGGGGCTAACAGTAGCGAAGGAGGGATATTCCTATTGTCACGGTAAAGGGCATTGGCAGAAAGAATGCAGGGCTTGGAAAGCCAAAATCCATAATCCGAAACTTGTTGTTGCTTCGACTTCGGGTGTGTTTGTGATTGAAAACGGTCTGTCAATCAACTCTACTTCCTGGGTACTAGATACCGGATCAGGATCTTATATCTGTAATTCTTTACAAATTTTGAGAAACCGTAGAGTTATCAGGGCTGGTAATATGGCTCTCAGGGTTGCTAACGGAATGAGCATGGACGCTGTATCCATAGGGTATATCATCTAAAATTGACAAGTGGGCAGATATTGATTTTACGTAACTGTTTGTGTATACCTAGTCTAGCTTGTAAGCGATGTTATCCATATCCACCTTAATCAGAGTTTGATTCGGTCAAGTACCCTAGAGGACGGTATATACGTATTACATCAAGCTCAGGTTTTCAACGTCCAGAACACACTTAAAAGAAAGTCTCCAGAATTAAATATAGCTTTCTTATGGCATTATAGACAAGGTCATATCAATGAAACAAGATTGAAGAAGTTACATAGAGAGGGTTATTTGAATCCGTTCGAATATCAGTCTTATACAACTTGTCAATCATGTCTCATAAGAAAGATGACAAAAACTCCGTTCACTGGGCACGGAGTAAGAGCGAGCGAGCTCTTGGGACTCATACACAACGACGTGTGGTCCAAATGTCTACCCATACAAGAAGTGGTTATTCCTATTTCATTACTTTACGGATGTTTTCTCTAGGTATGGATATGTTTTCTTGTTGAAACATAGATCTGAAGCCTTTGAGAAATTCCGAGAATATAAGAATGAAGTGGAAAAACAAACAGGTATAGGTATCAAGACACTAAGATCTGATCAACGTGGTGAACACTTAAATGCTGAGTTCCTGGGTTACTTAAAAGAGAATGGAATTCTTTCTCAGCTTACTCTTCCATACACAATACAACACAACGGTGTATCGGAAAGGCGGAACAGAACCCTATTAGATATGGTTCGTTCCATGATGAGTAACGCTGAGTTGCCGTGATCCTTCTAGGGTTATGCACTAGAATCGGTTGCATATCTTTTGAATAAGGCTCCTACCAAGACTGTGCCTACCACACCATATCAGATGTGGAGTGGGAAGAAACTCTATCTTTAGTACCTGAAGATATAGGGATGTCCAGCTTTTATGAAAAAGCAGCATACGGACAAGTTCGAGACACGCTCAGTACCGTGTAGGTTTGTGGGATACCCAAAGAACTTCAGGGGGTATCTAATCTATTACGCAGAGAAACAAAAGTTTTTTTTGTTTCTTGTCATGCCCATCTTTTAGAAAATCATTTTTTGAAAAAGGATAGTGGGAGAGCAATAGAACTGGAAGAAATTCTAGAACCACAAACTATTACTGAAAGCATGGTAGAACCAGAAGTTTTCAAAAGAACAGGACATCCCCGCGCCACTCCGCAGGAGTAGTAGGCAGTCTCATCTGTCCGAGAGATACTACGGTTTTCTCATAGACGGGGATAGAGAGGATTGCATCATTGTATATGATGAGCCAACTAGCTTCCAGCAAACCATTTAGAGTAGAGACTCGATAAAATGGCTGGATGCAATGCGGTCCGAAATGGAGTCCATCTAACACTAACAAAATATGCACTTTGAACATTGCTCCATAAGGGGTAAAACCCGTAGGCTGCAAATGGATCTTCAGAAAGAAGATTGGTGTAGATGGACAGGTTAAAACCTATAAGGCTAGACTTATTGCAAAAGATTTTCGTCAAAGACCAAATTTGGACTATGATGAAACCTTTTCTCCAGTGGCTATGCTCAAATCCATTCAGGATCCTACTTGCCATTGCTACCTTCCATGATTGTGAGTTTTGGCAGATAGAAGTGTAGACAGCTTTTCTAAATGGATATTTGGAAGAGTGCGTCTATATGGATCAGCCAGAGGGTTTCAATCAGAGTGGGAGCAGCAGGAAAGTGTGCAAGTTGCTTAAATCCATTTATGGACTAAAGCGGGCATCGTGGAGTTGGAACATTTGCGTTGATGAGACAGTCACAGAATTCGACTTTATCAAAAATCCAGATAAACCATACATTTATAGTAAGATTGTAGGGAGAACTATGGGATTCCTCGTCTTGTATGTGGATGACATTCTCTTGATAGGAAATGACAATCCTATACTACAATCAGTCAAAAGATTCTTGTCACAAAGGTTCTCCATGAAAGACCTGGATGATGCCAACTACATTCTGGAGATCTAGATCTATCGTGATAGATCAAAGAGGATAGTGGGACTTTCACAGTCAAAATACAACAACACCATACTGAAAATATTTAGTATGGAAGATTCTAAATGCAGTAGTCTACCGGTTTGTCACAAAATCACCCTCTCCAAAGAGATGTCTTCCAAGACTGATTTAGAAAGGGCTCGCATGTCGATTATACCCTACGCTTTCTGCGGTAGTCTCTATAATGTATACGATGTTGTGTACCAGACCAGATGTTGCTTACGCACTCAGCGTGGTAAGCCGGTATCAGTCAAACCAAGGGGAGAAACACTGGATAGCAGTAATGAACATTCTCATGTACCTGAGATGGACTAAGGAGATGTTCTTGGTGTATGGCAGAAAAGACCTCCAGATCGAGAACTTTGCTGACTCCAGCTTCCAGAATGACAAGGATGACTCCAAGTCCATGTCGGGTTATGTCTTTACCCTCAATGGAGGGGCGGTCTGTTGGAAGAGCTCTAAGCAGGACACCGTTGCTGACTCGACGATGGAAACGGAGTATTTCGCTGCATGAGACGCCGCAAAAGAAGAAGTCTGGATGAGGAAGTTCTTAACTGAAATTCAGGTGGTTCCTTCTATTGTTGATCCAATACTTTAGTATTGACAATAAACGACGCTATAGCTTTAGGGAAGGAACCCATGCCCCATCAGAGATCCAGACATATCTTGAGGCGGCACCACTTGATCAAGGAGATCGAGGTGAGGAGAGTAGATATGGAGAACAACACTGCAGATCCACTCATCGAGGCCATCCCTTAGACACTGTTCGAGAGGCTATTCGAGATCATAGGTCTGCGATACGTCAATATATGGCCTTAGTGCAAGTGGGAGATTGTTAGTGATATATGCCTTAGAGGCCATTATTGTATCATACTGGATTATATATTACTTAATGGAAGCTTAGGATATACACGGATATAGTAACGGTCTTGCTCGAAATAGTAGTATGCTACCTGATGTGTTTCTACCTCAATATGCGCATGTGTTTCTTAGCATATCGCTTATACATATTGGTAGATCCCTTGGGATCTTTGCTTGATTACCAGCGTTGTGATGGCAGTCACACTAGTGGGGGATGGGTAGTCTATAAGCACATCCTTATATAGGTCCCCAGTCGTAGGATTATCGAGACAGGGCATCGATACTCAAGAATAGACTAGTGTATACGCTTCTCATCCCAGCAGGGAAGATGGTCTGTCCCACAGCCATTAGTACGTCGTATTGGAGATAGTATGCAGGTGCTCATTGGGTTATAAGTACACTGGACATGACTCGTCGGGAACTGTTGGTGGGTATTATACCTATCGTTGGGTAGCAGTTCCCAGGTGACATGAGTACAGCATAGTCTGTTGACTTGACACTGCTATTTCGCCTCGAGTGTGTTGTTCATACCATAATATTGCATTATTATATTCCCCATTCTTATTCTTTATATAAATAAACAGGTGCTTTTGACGCATGTCTGCTACATATTACAGGATACAGGTTCTTGGAGCGAAAACAGTGAAAAAGACAAAAGATGATACAAAAGAGGGACTTTTGACCAACAAGTAGAAGGATCCTAATCGAGCCGAAATAAAGAACAGTTCGCAATTGTGCAAAGCGACGCACGATCCAAAATGTCAAAGTGAACAGTTAAAAGACCATTACCACTTTCACTGAAAGATCGGGAGAAGACCCAGAAGTCAAATAGAAAAAAGAACTAGAGAAATACAAAGCCCAAAGTATTATGAATGATCCCAGAAAAATTGAGAAGACGACCTCGCTAATGGGCCGCGGAACCGCGGCCCAACCCCCACCCATGCCGCGGTTCCGCGGCCATCTGATGCACGTGTCGGTGCAAAATTCTTCTGGCGGTGCGTCGGTGCTTTTGTTGGGATTTTTCGGGGGTATATCTGTAATAGCACATGTGCGGGCAATTGTAACCCTAATTTTCCTATTTCCTTATAAATATGTAATCAAAATATTGTATTGAGGATGCCTCTTTTCAATAAATAAATTTCAGATTCTTTGGAAGATTGAAGAGCATCATTCTTGTAAGTTATCTTTTATTTTCTGCCATAGTTTTCTAATTTAATTCTTGCCTTAGATAAATCCTTCCTTTGCCCTAGTTTAATCTAGTGTAGTATCTCTTAAACTGCAGTAGGTAAGTAATCTTAAAATGATGTTTTTAATAGATCCCCTAATGAGCAAATAATTTCCTCGCTTGTTAGGGTTAGGAATAGGGGAGGGATTGAGAGATGAATATCTCTCATCTCTTTCATGCCCAATAACTTGTAATAACTAGAACTTCATGCATGCATGCATGATCCGCTCCCTACGGCACCCTACCCATGTGGTAACGGTGAAACCGTAGTATAAAGGACCGGACATGCATGTCTTCCATGAAGTTTAGAGCAATTAGTAGGAAAGGATGGACAAGGATCTAGAGGAAGGAACTTTGTTTCTTCCCAATCATCATAATCCCCTTTACTAATAATTGCTATAACTTCTAAAAGATTTAATTTAGGGCATTGACAGAGGTGTGACATTTAATCTTTCCAAACTCTACCTTAGACCTAACCCTAGCAAGTTTCTTAATCCTCATACAACTTACTTTTTAGATTCAATTAAAGGACCAAACAACCATTGGAATCAGCTCGTAAGAACACTTAGGAAAATTACACATCCCTGTGGACCGACCCGTATTCACCGGCTAGCTTCATGCGACGCCGTTCTTGATTCAGTAAATATTTTTTATCGTTAAAATCCTACACCAATCAAATGGCGTCGTTGCCGGGGATGGCGTAAAATTTCTTTTGTGTAATTTCAGGTTGATATAAATTTTAAAAATCATAAAAATCTGAAAATATAAAAAGTACAAAAATTTTTATCATTTTTTTTATTGTTTGAAGGGTTATCGTTTGAATCTTGCAGGAACAGCGAAGATTCTCAGATCTGGAAATTTACAGAGTGAGAAACAGAAAAAGTCACATCAAAACAGAAGGGATTTGAAACAACAGAGAATCAGAAAATTTATGGAGCCCTGATCTTTCCTCCCGACCGCGAAACCACGGCCTGAGAGGGCCCCAAACCGCGGTTCCGCGGCTGCCACGTGGCCGAAGTGCGAAAAATCTTCTCTGTTTGTTTTCTTTCCTTCCCCTCTGTCAACCTACATATATCTTTTTGCAAAATTTTCTGCAGGATTTCTTTGCGCCAAAAATCTTCTTCCCCCTTCTAAATAACAGATTTTCTGCAGGTTTCTTTGCGTCGCGCTAAAAATAATTAATTGCAAGTGAATTTACTGTTTTGCATGTTTTAATCTGACTTTAAGGGGCTATTGACCAAACTCAGATTGGGTAGGGATTTCATTACCCTTCCCAGGACCCCAGAAAACACTTAAAGCATTTGTATTGACCACTCTTAAATTAAAAAATATTAGACTCAGCCCTAAGGACGTCGCGCTCATTAGGACAGAGGACTAGTATAGGCATCAGCCGTTTATCCTAACCTGACTTTGCGGTGCCGAGGCAAGTGTGTCAAAGGCTAGTGGTTTTTAATTAGGCCCACTACTGTGGTTCCTTCCCACTTACCTGGCACTTACCTGGCCGCAATTGGCGGTGAAGAGGCGGTTTGAGGTCCTATCTAGCCCTTTGGAACAGTTAGGAGCTGTCTAGCTGACCTAGGTGACCCTAGATCTAGGCCTGATTGTGCATGTGTGGTTGAGTGCATTTATGTCAAAAGTCTCTTTTCAAAAATCTTTTTGCAAAAATCTCACATAAAAAAAATAAAAATAAAAATCTTTTCAAAACTTGCAACTTGTCGCTAAAGAAATTTTGCACCTCACTTACACCATTTTTTCTCATTGACGTTTTCTTACCTCCACATTCCGTCTTTCATTTTTTTTACTACACTACCCCATTAGTGTATGTCATTTTGGACTAGGGACCCTAGCGCCCGATTAGTTCGTGTTTCGTTGGTACCGACCGACGAACCCTTAGACACCGAAGTCGAAATTCCATCCACTTTCTTACCTCCACCTTCAAATTCTTCTTCCGAAGGTATGGCGGGATACAGTCCTAACAATACCTTACCGATGGGAATGATTCCACCTCCGTTAGGTGCGAATAACCCGAATCACCCACCTGTCGAAGCGCCCACACGAGTCGCGCTCCAGGACCTCTTCTACCCCGTCCACACCTCTTTACCTACCTCTCTTTCACCCCCACCAGCAAATGGGGACAATTTTGAAATAAAACCCCACTTCATCAATATGCTGCCGAAGTTTTACAGTTTGGAATCCGAAGATGCATATATTTTTATTAATAAATTCCAAAACGTTTGCGCTATGATGAAAACAACCCAATTAAGTGATGACGCTATAAGGCTAAGGGTCATTTCTTTCACCTTATGTGACCTAGCCGAGAAGTGGCTATACAGCACCGCATCACATTCAATTAGAAATTGGGACGATTTTGTGAAAGCTTTTCTTAAAAAGTTCTATCCTCATCAAAAAACTGCTAGAATCCGTAATGAGATTATACAATTTTCACAGCTTCCTTCCGAACCATTTTAGAAGTGTTTTGAGAGATTTAAAGACCTACTTGTTCAATGCCCTCATCATGGGATCGAAAGTTGGAAACTTTGCCAAACATTATACGAGGGATTGAACTCGGTAATGAAGCAGTTGCTAGAAACCATCTGTCAAGGTCACTTTCTCTCCAAATCTAGTGAGAAAGCGTGGCAGTTTCTTGAGGATCTTAGTGAACAAACAATTCAGTGGGAGAGCACCAAGACCACATCTTCTTCTTCTAGTGGTCAATCTAAGGCAGGCATACATCAAGTAGAGATGTCGATTGCTATGAAGGCCGAGATGGCCGCTCTTACAAAAAAGCTAGAAGCGATTGAGACCAAAATCTCATCTCCTTCTCCTGCCCCTGTTATGCCTCCACGAACTGTTTGTGCCTGTTGTGCGGATCCATCACATCTCACCGAAGAGTGTCCTTACAATGCATCTACTCAAGGACATGATCAAGTCAATGCTGCCTTTCAGCAACGACAAAGAAACAATTTGTACTCTTCGACATACAATCCGGGATGGAGGAGTCACCTAAATTTCGCTTGGAACCAAAATCAACAATTCCAAGGAAATAACAATTTTCAAAGGCCTCCTCCTCCACAACAACAACAAGCACCTCCACAAACTCAATTTCAACAGCCTTTCCAACAGCAACCTTACCCTAATCAAGTGGACAATTTTGTGCCTAACACTAATTACCCGCCAAACAATTTTGTTCAACCTAATAATGACAAGGTTAGCTCGCTCGAAAGATGTCTAGAGGCGTTCATAAAGCAATCTACACAATCTACAGCGAGATTAGAGACTTTTATTCAATCTTTGGTGCAAAACAGTGCCTCACACGATCAAAGCATAAAATCTATTGAGGCACAAATTGCACAACTCAATGCAGCATTGAGCGAGCGCGAAAAAGGAAAGCTCCCATCTCAACCATTGCCCAATCCCGGTCACGCACATGCTGCATATCAACAGCAAAATCATAACGTAAATGCTGTGACCACGTTGAGATCGAGAAAAGTGTTGCAAAACAATGTGGGTATTAACAATGACACCCCTGCCGGTGGCCCTTCTTCATCTTCTTCACCCTTTTCTTCTTCTTCTTCTTCTTCGTTAGAGCCTATTCTCCATCCTTCACACGGCTCTACTTCTTCTAGCTCGAACGGACCCACTTCTCACAACACGAACACATCTACACGGGGTTCCGTTCCAACTCAACAATCTGATCCGCAAAAATTGGACTCAACAACCTTTCAAAATGTATCTTTTCCAAACCGGTTGAGATCCAATAAACCAACTCCACAAATGGAGAAGATTGTCGAGTTGTTCAAACAGGTTAGCATAAATATCCCTCTTTTGGATGCAATCCAACAAGTTTCTTCATATGCAAAAATCTTAAAGGACTTAAGCACCAAAAAGAGGAAGTCACAAATACCCAAGAAAGTTCTAGTGGCTAGTACAGTGAGCAATGCTATTAACCAACTTCAACCCTTACCCCAAAAACGAAAGGACCCCGGTTGTCCTACGATTTCAATAACAATTGGGGATAAGAAAATTAATCGAGCACTTTTAGATCTTGGGTCTAGTGTTAACCTGGTTCCTTACTCCGTGTACGAACAATTAGGGGTTGGAGAGTTGAAACCCACTCGTTGTACTCTCCAAATGGCTGATCGATCAATCACCCATCTTAGGGGTGAGCTAGAGGATGTGTTGATCAAAGTTGGGGACTTCATATTCCCCGTTGATTTTATTGTTATGGACACACAACCTGTTGCTAACCCATGGAACCAAATTCCGGTGATCCTCGATCGACCATTTTTGGCCACTTCCAATGCCGTAATAAATTGTTGCAATGGCTCCATGACTCTATCCTTCGGGAAGACATCTAGTGAGTTCAATATTTACAAGTTAGGAAGTCTGCCCCCCGTGCCTAAAACTAGTACACGAGAAGTTTGCTCTATTCATGAAATCACGCAGGAGGACTGCGAGTTTGAAAGATTTTTGTTTGATGAAAACAGTTTTGACGCCACTAGTGCGTCCCTCCTTGAGCCTACCACAGTTGACACAATCGATATTGATTATGAATGTTTCACTTTTTTGGATGATGATGACTCACTGCCCGAATATGAGTCTTTTGAATTTTTGGATGAGTTAGTTGAACCATCTGAATCGGTTGTTTGCAGTGATTTCGAACCTATGTTGGAATCCTTTGAGTTTGAGGTAGATTCCCCAATATTACCTATGATACTTTCACCTCCAAAACTCGAACTCATGCCCTTACCGTCTCACCTTAAATATGCTTACATAGGTGAGAATGAGACCTTTCCCATTATCATATCGGCCTCTCTAGCCTTCAAGCAAGAGAACGCTTTTTTAATGGTCTTACAAGATAGGCGGCAAGTTTTCGGCTGGACTATGGCGGACATCGAGGAGATTAGTTCCCACATAATTGAATATCATATGCATATGATAGATGATGCCAAGTCGATAAGGGATCCACATAAACATATTGGGGATAGTGTAGTTAGTCAACCTCCTCCTTTAGAAGTTGAACCACCCCCATTTCTTTTAATAAGCTACAAGAATGCCAACATTCCACTGATTGTTGATCATCCCCATTCTCATCTTGATTCATCACCACCTCCTATCTATTCACTTCCACACTTTCCATACCACCACTTCTGTCTTCCCCAATTCTTTTTGGATCGGTACAACATATTCTTCCACCAACCGATACTCTTTACAGATAAATTTTTCGACTGGTTGGTGTTGATGTTTGGTCTATGCAAAGTTTAGCAGTAATGTCTAACATTGTTTAAATGAAGTTTGGGGGGGCATTTCTGTATATATTTTTGTTTTTCTTTTAACAATTCAAAAAAAATTATAAATAAATAAACATAGGAGTGCCGACCCTCTTGGTGTAGCATGACAGTGAGGACACTGTCAAGTTTAAGTTTGGGGGTATGCTCGGTAAGTCTTCTTTCTTCGCACTCATGTGTACATTTTTTGCATTTGCATACTTATTTGAAAACCCATAAAAATTGAAAATTTTCAAAAATTATAAAAATTATTGTATTCAATTTTGGCCATATTTGACTTAAGTTTGACAAATAGGTTAACCGGCTAGGAACAACTAGATTTTAGACTTAGTAAATTAAAAACCCTAAAAATAACCTTTCTTAAAGATTAACGGTAGAAAGTATATGCCTTTGTAGTTTATTTAGAAATAGGCAAATTTTGAGTTAACTTTTTGGGCTAAGTCAAGACAAAGGAAAATTATTGATATTTTTATTAGAGTATAAGTTTGAAAAATAATTCCTAGCTTTAAGTCTAGATTCTGAAAATGTATACCCTACAATTTGCACAATCACGCACCTTGAAACTTGGAATAGTAGAGGAGACCTTGAAATACTCTTGTCTAAAGTCCTTAGTACGAAGAAAATGAAAATTTATACAAGTGTGAATAAAGAAAAAAAAATGAACACTGGTTTTTGTGTTTACTTAAGGCTGCAAAAATAGAAAAAAAAATATTTAGCGAGGGTGCTTCATCATCTAGTGCCTTAGACCAACTGGTTTGGGAGTCACTGCTAAAAAGCCTTGGGTGTTGCATGACTAGGAAGTATGCTTTAAAGTGCAAACGCATCTTGTAATCGGTCGTTGGTACCTCAAGAAGTAATAACGGTCGCATGAAGGATGTGTAAGCAAAATTCAATTAAAAATTCACCAACTAATAAGTACTTTGGACAACGGACAAGAGTATAATTGCTTGATTTGAATTTCCGAGTGTAGGGGTGATATATACACACACGTGGAGATATATGATTGGAGTTTAGATAAGAGATAGGAGTGAAGAATAGAACTTGTATCTTTAGTAGAGTTGATAGAAATTCTTAAGTGGAGATGGAACCCTAGAAGGAAAACTTAAGAGATGCCAAAAGCTAAGTAGGTCTGCAGAACATATATAATCTTAAGTTAAATGATGAGGAAGTGTGAAGAATATGGGTGAATAATTTACGAGTCGACGATACTAGAATTCCTTGTTAGAAAACCTAATTGGAGAATAAAAGTTAATAGACCTAATTGATAGGATTTTGTGGGTAGTATCTGCTGAAAACCCTCAGGAGACAACACTCCTCCTACTAGGGACACCTAGAGGTTTAACGGCTTGTTGCACGAGCTCAGTGCAATCGCGTTTCCCTACGAAAGTGCGGTTAGCTTTTTGTAGAAAATAAAAAATAAGTTTGCTCGAGGACGAGCAAAAGATAAGTTTGGGGGTATTTGTTCATACCATAATATTGCATTATTATATTCCCCATTCTTATTCTTTTTATAAATAAACAAGTGCTTCTGACGCATGTCTGCTACATATTACAGGATACAGGTTCTTGGAGCGAAAACAGTGAAAAAGACAAAAGATGATACAAAAGAAGGACTTTTGACCAACAAGTAGAAGGATCCTAGTCGAGCCTAAATAAAGAACAGTTCGCAATTGTGCAAGGCGACGCAAGGTCCAAAATGTCAAAGTGAACAGTTAAAAGACCATTACCACTTTCACTGAAAGATCGGGAGAAGACCAAGAAGTCAAATAGAGAAAAGAACTAGAGAAATACAAAGCCCAAAGTATTATGAATGATCCCAGAAAAATTGAGAAGACGACCTCACCAATGGGCCGCGGAACCACGGCCCAACCCTCACCCATGCCGCGGTTCTGCGGCCATCTGATGCACGTGTCGGTGCAAAATTCTTCTGGCGGTGCGTCGGTGCTTTTGTTGGGATTTTTTGGGGGTATATCTGTAATAGCACATGTGCGGGCAATTGTAACCCTAATTTTCCTATTTCCTTATAAATATGTAATCAAAATATTGTATTGAGGATGCCTCTTTTCAATAAATAAATTTCGGATTCTTTGGAAGATTGAAGAGCGTCATTCTTGTAAGTTATCTTTTATTTTCTGCCGTAGTTTTCTAATTTAATTCTTGCCTTAGATAAATCCTTCCTTTGCCCTAGTTTAATCTAGTGTACTATCTCTTAAACTGCAGTAGGTAAGTAATCTTAAAATGATGTTTTTAATAGATCCCCTAATGAGCAAGTAATTTCCTCGCTTGTTAGGGTTAGGAATAGGGGAGGGATTGAGAGATGAATATCTCTCATCTCATTCATGCCCAAAAACTTGTAATAACTAGAACTTCATGCATGCATGCATGATCCGCTCCCTACGGCACCCTATCCACGTGGTAACGGTTAAACCGTAGTATAAAGGACCGGGCATGCACGTCTTCCATGAAGGTTAGAGCAATTAGTAGGAAAGGATGGACAAGGATCTAGAGGAAGGAACTTTGTTTCTTCCCAATCATCATAATCCCCTTTACTAATAATTGCTATAACTTCTAAAAGATTTAATTTAGGGCATTGACAGAGGTGTGACATTTAATCTTTCCAAACTCTACCTTAGACCTAACCCTAGCAAGTTTCTTAATCCTCATACAACTTAGTTTTTAGATTCAATTAAAGGACCAAATAACCATTGGAATCAGCTCGTAAGAACACTTAGGAAAATTACACATCCCTGTGGACCGACCCGTATTCACCGGCTAGCTTCATGCGACGCCGTTCTTGATTGCGGTAAATATTTTTGATCGTTAAAATCCTACACCAATCATGTGTTCCCACTGTACTTTGATTACTACCCTACCACGGCTCAAAAGAGTCATGCAAACAGGTAGTAGTTGGGTGCAGTCCCGAAGCACTTGGAGGCAGTGGTGGTTAGATAGGATTCGTCTCTCCCGGTATTGGGAGTTGATATCGCGCTATGTTCGGAAGGACATTACACAAAGTCCTTGGCCAAGGCAAGCGAGATTTACTGGTAGGTACTCCAGTAGTTTCTCAGGGTGTTTTGGGCTACTCTCCAACACGACTTATTGCGCTATTAGGGGTTTGACGATTACCGACCCCTAGGCCCGATATGCGATACTCTTAGACGAATAGACCAGACTGTATGAAGATTGTCACAGATAGGCTCAGTAGGAGTTCGGATGAGTTTGCTCATCGACCTTCTTATCGACATATACCCGGGGGCCGTTATATGCAGCTAGTACCACTTGCGGCCATGGTTAAACCCACTGCTAGCGTAATGTCGAGTCTTTAGAGTCCCACATAGAGGGTTTCCCTGCATCGAGCAAAACATGTAGAGGTCATATGGTTTTATGACATGGTTCGATTGCGTACGTGTACTTGTGCACGGATGATGATTCGGACAGATAATACTAGTGGGTTTTGGTTTAAGCCGGATCCTAGTATTATACCGATAGATAGTTTTCGTCTCTTTTGTATTCGTTTTTTTTGGAATACGGATACGGGTATGTATATACAGATGATGGGCATAAATTTGTAATTTGTTCAAAGTTGCTTCTAGAAGAGACCTCATAATTTGTATTAAACATTTTAGGTTAAATGTTTATTGAATTATGAGTGGAGGAAATGGGATGTATTTTGCATATATTTGAGCATGGCTCTTGGTGACACATGTAGGGTTTTTAACCCATGACTCGCCAAGTTGAAAATGAACCTTATTTCATTTTCTAATATGAATTACTCATATGAGAAAAGGTATGGTTCAGTTTATACACAAGAGAGTTCATGCACTTTTCTTATGCAAAACTTTCTTACTAGCTTTTTCCTCAAGAGTTCTTCTTCTATAGATTCCCCCTGCCTAGGGTAGGCGGGGGGTTATTGATTGTGGGGATCCGAATCTCCGGCAGCTGGGGGCTAAGCTGCCGTTAATTACCCTCGCCTTTGGGGCGAGAGAACCTCCGATTAACGGGTTAAACTGGTCATGCGAACTCAATATGCAGCGTACGTGTGTTTTGTTTTGGAGGGGGTTTGGATATATCGGGAGCCACACAGAGTTTTTACAGGGGTCCCGCTACCCAGATAGCGGGCTGGGGGTCAAGGGGGTTAGCAGCCCCCTTGCGGGGTGTGGGGCAGCGCCCCGGCCCAAATTTTTTTGGGGAGGGACAGTGGTGTAGAGTATGTGTGTGTACATATGTATACATATGTGTATATATATATATGTATATATATAAAAAAAAGGGGGGGAAAGGCATCCAAAGGATGCGTGGGGCCAGCGCTAGCGCTTTGAGCGCTAGCGCAACACGTGTCAGCACGTGGGCGCTCGGACGCTAGAGCACTGAGCGCTAGCGCGCCACGTGTCAGCACGTGGGCGCTAGGACGCTAGCGCGTCATGTGTCAGCACGTGGGCTCTAGGGCGCTAGCGCTTTGGGCGCTAGCGCACTGAGCGCTAGCACGCCACGTGTCAGCACGTGGGCTCTCGGGCGCTAGCGCTTTGGGCGCTAGCGCACTGAGCGCTAGCACGCCACGTGTCAGCACGTGGGCGCTCGGGCGCTAGCGCTTTGGGCGCTAGTGCTCTAGCGCGCCACGTGTCAGCACGTGGGCGCTCGGGCGCTAGCGCTTTAAGCGCTAGCGTTCTGAGCGCAAGAGCACTAGCGCACTGAACGCTAGCGCGCCACGTGTCAGCACGTGGGTGCTCGGGCGCTAGCGCTTTAGGCGCTAGCACTCTGAGCGCAAGAGCGCTAGCGCGCCACGTGTCAACACGTGGGCGCTCGAGCGCAAAAGGGACTTGGTCCCTGCAATGGGAGTTGTACTCCCAGAAAGGAGCACTTATTATTCTGTATGTATGTGTGTGTGTGTGTGTGTGTGTGTGTGTGTGTGTTAGGAGTTAAACTCCTAAGATATTTTGAAGCTGATGAAAGGCTTCTCCCCTTGAGCCCTAGTTCTTCCCCAAAGTAGGGTTTCTGGAGATGGGTCTCCTCCTTCTTCTTTTGTTGGCCGGATCTTGAAGATCAAGAGATATGAGATTCTAAAAATCTCTCCTTTCTGAGATCTGATGGCAGATCTGAGTTCCCCTTTGTGGGTTTTGTGGTGAAAAACTATTTAGTTTTGGAAAAGGAAGAGCAAAACTCTTGAATTAATTTAAAAAAAGTGGAAGGTTTAGAACCTTGAGGAAGGAGAACATCACAGATCTAGATTTTTCTTTAGAGAGAGAAAAAGTTGTTGAGATATTTCATTATCTTTGCCTTTATAGGCTATACACTTTACACATAGCCCCTTGGGCTTCACAAAATGGTATTTTGTCTATCACATGGCTCATATGCCATTTCTTTTTGCACATAAGCCATGGGCTTTACAAAAATTTGGTTTTATGCATATTTCTCTTACATTCATCCATAAAATAAAAATAAAAGAAATACAATAAAATTATTTATTACAAAATTTTTATCTTGGCATGGGGGGAGGCCGGCCGCTTCATGTTCGGACTCGACCCGGGCATAGGCCCACTTGATCTGGGCTTGGGCCCGCTTGGCTTGGGGTTGACTTTGATTTTGACTTGGTGAACCAGGGTGTAAATTTTTACCCCAACAAATTGCCCCCCATCAATAAATGCACACCACACATGTGGGTCGTGTGCATAGAATTGATGGATCTTCTTTCACGTGGAGGTGACTTGATTTGGTTCCCGCTTTTGGGAAGCTGGCACTGCCCTTTTTATGACATGGACGGTCGATTCTGCCCTTTTTGCGATTTGGACGGTCGGTGCTGCCTTTTTAGCGACGTGGATGGTCGATTCTGCCCTTTTTGCGACTTGGACGGTCGGTGCTGCCCTTTTAGCGACTTGAACGGTCGGTTCTGCCCTTTTTGCGACTTGGACGGTCGGTTCTGCCCTTTTGCGACTTGGACGGTCGGTGCTGCCCTTTTAGCGACTTAGACGGTCGATTCTGCCCTTTTTGCAATTTGGACGGTCGGTGCTGCCCTTTTAGCAACTTGGACGGTCGATACTGCCATTTTAGCGACGTGGACGGTCGGTGCTGCCCTTTTAGCGACTTGGACGGTCGATGCTGCCATTTTAGCGACGTGGACAGTCGATTCTGCCCTTTTTGCAACTTGGACGGTCGGTGCTACCCTTTTAGCGACGTGGACGGTCAATTCTGCCCTTTTTGCGACTTGGACGGTCGGTTCTGCCCTTTTTGCGACTTGGACGGTCGGCGCTGCCCTTTTAGCGACGTGGACGGTCGGTTCTGCCCTTTTTGCGACTTGGACTATCGGTGCTGCCCTTTTAGCGACTTGGACGGTCGATTCTGCCTTTTTTGCGACTTGGACGGTCGGTGCTGCCCTTTTAGCGACGTGGACAGTCGGTTCTGCCCTTTTTGCGACTTGGACGGTCGGTGCTGCCCTTTTAGCGACTTGGACGGTCGATTCTGCCCTTTTTGCGACTTGGACGGTCGGTTCTGCCCTTTTTGCGACTTGGACGGTCGGTGCTGCCCTTTTAGCGACGTGGACGGTCGATTCTGCCCTTTTTGCGACTTGGACGGTCGGTGCTGTCCTTTTAGCGACGTGGATGGTCGGTTCTGCCCTTTTTGCGACTTGGACGGTCGGTGCTGCCCTTTTAGCGACTTGGACGGTCGATTCTGCCCTTTTTGCGACTTGGACGGTCGGTGCTGCCCTTTTTGCGATGTGGACGGTCGGTGCTGCCCTTTTAGTGACGTAGACGGTCGATTCTGCCCTTTTTGCGACTTGGATGGTTGGTGCTGCCCTTTTAGCGACGTGGACGGTCGATGCTGCCACTTTAGCGACGTGGACGGTCGATTCTGGATTTGACTTGCTCCGCTTCTTGCGGTGTCAGGGATGAAGTTGACTTGTTTCCGAGGTGGAATTTGATTCTGCCAGGGAGGTCATTGGTTGCTTTGCTGATTTGATGTAATTTGTATTGACATCAGCACCGCTACACTGGAATATGGTACCAGGAGCGAATCATCATCTGTCTTTGAGAGGATTTGGGGATTGGTTTTTTTTTTTTTGTTTAGCATCTGCATTGCTGCACTGGAATAATGCCAGAAGCAACTCATCATTTTCCCCGAGAGGATTTGGAAATTGATGGCTTAGGAGGTAGGTTTAGATTGCTATCACCTAAGGCTTTTCAATTTTATGGGCGTAAGGGTCCCATAAAAGCATTTTCTTCCTACGAGTCGAAAGGATCTCGTAGGTGTATTTTCTCCTTAGAAGTCGTGGGGACTCTTAAGTGTGTTGCTCCTTTGTGAGTTGTAAGGATCTCATGCGGGAATTTTCTCCTCTCAAAGTCGAGAGGACTTTGAGAGTGCATTTCATCTCCTTTTCACGAGTTTGCACCCTTTCGGGTTTTCACAAACTCGCCGGCAGTCCTGCTGTTTTTACTCATGGAGCCCCTTTTGGGTTTTCATCCGTGCCTGTTTGCTTGTGGACATACCGTTTTTTTTCTTTTTTTTTGGAGAGCTTGTGGGACTTTAAAAGTAGTCTCACCGGCAGGACTTGGGAAAGATTGGGATTGTTTTACGCCCGTGGATTGTATACGGTTTTGCAGGATGTATGATCCAGACCGTAGGGCCGAAATTTTTTTTGAGATTTTGTTGGCGTCTGCATCGCTGCACTGGAATATGGTACCAGGAGCGACTCATCATTCGCCATTGGGGTATGGGAGTTGGAATTTGGTTGGCGTCTGCATCGCTGCACTGGAATATGGTACCAGGAGCGACACATCATTCGCCATTGGGATTTGAGTTTGGAATTTGGTTGGCGTCTGCATCGCTGCTATGAAATATGGTACCAGGGCGACTCATCATTCGCCATTTGGGGACTTGGAATTTGGATCTTGTTTGGCATCAGCATTGCTGCACTGGAATAATGCCAGGAGCAACTCATCATTTGCTCCGGGAGGACTTGGGATTTGGTTTTTGGGTCGGCATCAGCACCGCTAACACTGAAGCGAAACTCTAGGAGCGACTCATCATTTGCCGTTGCCCGTTGGAGAACGATAGCTTAGGAGACAGGTTTGGGTCTCTGTCACCTAAGGCTTTTCAATTTTATGAGCCGTAAGGGTATCATAAAAGCATTTTCTCCCTACGAGTCGAGAGAATCTCGCAGGTATATTTTCTCCTTAAGAATCGTGAGGATTCCTAAGTGTGTTGCTCCTTTGTGAGTCGTAAGGATCTCACGCAGGGATTTTCTCCTCACAAGGTCGAGAGGATTTTGCGAATGTATTTCATCTCTTTTCATGAGTTTGCGCCCTTTCGGGTTTTCACAAACTCGCCGGTAGTCCTGCTGTTTTTACTCACGAAGCCCTTTCGGGTTTTCATCCGTGCCCGTTTTGCTTGTGGACATACCTTTTTTTTCTTCTTTTTTTTTGCCGCTGGTGGGACTGTAAAAGTAGTCTCACCGGCAGGATTTGAGAGAGATAGGGGTCATTTACACCCGTGGATTGTGTACGGTTTTGCAGGATGTATGATCCGGACCGTAGGGCGGGTGTACTCAATTCGCCTACGACTTGGAGCATTCACACGTAGTATTTCTTGAGATATCGGCCAATGATGGGTGGCATGGGCCTTTCTCCCTCGGCACTTATTAGTTGGTAGGATCCCCCGTCGAACACTTTCTCGATGACGTATGGTCCTTCCCAGTTAGGCTCGAATTTTCCCTTGGCATGTCGATTGGGGATGATAGGTCTTTTGAGGACCAACACCAATTAGCCTTTCTTGAAACCGCGGAGACGGTTTATCTTGTCATAGGCCCGTGACATTTGGGATCGGTATAGCTCCAGATTTTGCTGCACCGCGAGCCTCTTTTCTTCAAGGGCGTCGAGCTCTTCAAGCCGAAGGAGCACGTTTTCCTCCTCCGTCAACTCGTGCTGAACGGCCATTCTTAAGCTTAGAACTTTGACTTCGAGGGGGAGGACCGCCTCCACTCCGAAGAGCAATGAGTATGGAGTGGACTGAGTTGGAGTACGGTGCGTAGTACGATATGCCCACAACGCCTCGTGAAGTTTGAGATCCCAGTCTCTCTTGTTGGCTGAAGCATTTTTCCTCAGGATCTTGCATAGAGTCTTATTGAAGGCTTCGGCCAGCCCATTGGCTCTTGGATTATAGATGGAGGAATATCTCCAGTCTATCTTGTGTTGAGTAGCGAATCTTGAGACTTTGAAGCTCTTGAAAGAAGGCTCGTTGTCAGAAATGATTCTTCTTAGTGTACCGAAGCGGTATAGAATATTATACTGGAAGAATGTCAGAATATCTCCTGTCTTGACCTCTTTTAGCGGGACAGCTTCAGCCCATCTGGAGAAGTAGTCTGTTGCAGCCAGTATGAACCGGTGGCCTCTAGATGACGGAGGGTCAATTGGGCCAACTATGTCGGTTCCCCAGACTTCGAAGGGCCACGACGCCACCGTAGGATGCAATGGATTGGGATGCTTATGAATAAAATCACCGTGAATTTGGCAGATATAACATTTCCTTGCATGCTCTCCGCAATCCCGTATCATGGTGGGCCAGTAATACCCAAGCCGTTTAATTTGCAGTCGCATCTTGGGGCCAGATTAGTGAGCACCGCAAACGCCTGACTGAACTTCTTTCATGACTTTTTGGGCTTCGGCCGATGATAGGCACCTGAGCCAGAGTTGGTCATATGACCTGCGGTATAGCGTGTCATTTACAAACATGTATCGGAGATCTCTTTTCTTCAGCTGAACCCTCGCAGACCTTCCTTCGGGTAGCTTGTCGTATCAGAAGTACTCTATGAAGGGTTCTCTTCAATCGGGCTCGTCTTGAAAGATCGAAGCTTCTTCGGCGGGACTGCTCTTCTGTTCTGCACTTTCCTCTTCTTGTAGAGAGACAAGGGGTAGAATTTGCTGGCTCCTGACTGTGATCAGAATTTCGTCCATGTTAGGATCAGCCAGCTTCTTGGCTAAGCGAGTGAGTATTTCAGCCTTTCCATTCAACGCTCTATGGACTCTTGTTAGTTCAATGTGAGTGAACTGTTTCATGAGTTCCATCACCCGGCTTTTGTACCGAGCTAACTCGGGTTTGTATATCTTATAGTCGCTGCTTATTTGGTTGATGACAAGCTGGGAGTCACCGTAAACCCGTAGCCGAAGGATTTCCATTTCTATAGCGATCTCCAAACCAGCTATCAGAGCTTCATACTCGGCCTCATTGTTTGTGCGAGGCTCGGTGAGAGCAAAAGAACACCATAGGGTTCCCATTGATGGCGTGATGAACACCAATCCTATCCCCGCTTTTATCTCCGGGACGCTTGATTTGCCGGAGCTCCTCATTGATGAGGCTCCATCGAAGTAGAGCTCCCAACATGGCTCATCTTCCTCGAGATGCAGCACTTGTTCATTGGGTAACTCGCAATTGAGTGGCAATCCTTCTGGTATAGGATGAGCAGCGAGAAAGTCTGCAAGAGCTTGCCCTTTTACTGCTTTCTGGGGAGTATAAACTATGTCAAACTCAAGTAGCATGACAGCCCATCTTGCCATTCTGCCGGCTAGGCATACTTTGGTCATCAAGTGTTTGAGCGGGTCGACCTTGGAGATCAGCATAACCCGATGAGCGAGCAAATAGTGCCTCAGCTTCTTCACAGCAAATATCAGAGCCAGGCATTGCTTTTCGATTGGAGAGTAGTTGTGTTCCGCCCCGACTAGAGTTCGACTGAGGCAGTAGAGGGCATTTTCTTTTCCCTCCTAGTTATTCTGGGCAAGGAGTGCACCAAGTGACTCATCTAGCGCGGCAGTGTAGAGAATCAGCGGTTTATTTGGAATGGAAGCGACCAGCACTGGAGGGTGCAACAAGTATTGTTGGATGCTTTCGAACGATGCTTGACATTCAGCATCACAGATAAAAAGAGCTCCTTTCTTCATGAGCTTTGAGAAGGGCCTACATCTTCCCGATAAATTTGAGATAAACCTCCGTATATAAGCAAGGTTGCCTTGAAAAGATTTTAGCTGCGTCAGACTCTTTGGAGGGGGCATCTCCATGATGGCCTTTATCTTGGATGGGTCAACTTCGATCCCCCGATGTCGGACTATAAAGCCCAGGAATTTTCCCGATGACACGCCAAAAGCGCACTTCAGAGGATTCATCATCAGATCATATTCTCTCAGTCTGGTGAGAACGGTCCTAAGATCTTGGATATGATCGGCCTTGGCTTTAGTTTTGATGACCAGATCATCAACATAGCATTCGACGACTTTATGGATTAGGTCATCAAAGATATTGGTCATTGCCCTTTGATATGTAGCACCTGCGTTCTTTAGTCCGAATGGCATCACTTTGTAGCAGTATATTCCGATTGGGGTTCGAAATGCTGTGTGCTTCTCATCCTCAGGCGACATTTTGATCTAATTATACCCAGACGAGCCATCCATAAAGGTGAACAGTTCGTAATTTGAGGTGTCATCGACCATCATTTCCATGACCGGTAGCGGGAAGTCGTCTTTAGGACATGCCTTGTTGAGGTCCCTGAAATCAACACAAACTTATATCTGCTCATTTTTCTTCTTCACTGGGACTATGCATGTGATCCAGTCCGCATACTTCTCTTCCCTGATGAAGCCGACATCGATGAGCTTCTTGGTTTCCTCGATGACCTTTTCTTCTAGTTCCCTTCTCATTCTTCGAGGAGCTTGTTTGACTGGCTTAGCATCAGGAGATATAGCCAGCTTATGCACGGCCACTTCAGGTGAAAGGCCTGGCATTTCTTTGTATATCCACGTGAAGCAGTCGACGAACTCCTGCAGTAGGGCAATTATCTGCTCTTTCATTTTCTCCGACAAGAGTGAGCTGATGTAGGTCGGCCTTGGATTATCGGGCGTTCCTAAATCAATCTCGGTTAACTCATCAAAGGTTGCTTGTCCGCCATCTTCGAGCTCTTGAGGAGTTTCTTCTGGTTCGGTTATTTCTTCATCATCATTTGATCTTTCGCTGGCCTCACCAACATGGATCATGCAGCACGCTTTGGAATCAGGTTGAACGTAGCCTATGCCCCGTCTATCTGGAATTTGTCCTTCGATGAGTGCTCGGACCTGGGGTGGATGCCATAGTCCTTCATAAAACTTTGCTTCGGACTCCGTTTGATATAACCGGCCTCCGCACTTTTTGAAATATTCCCGCATCTCGGGCGCATAGTATCTGGGATTGAGGACGGCTCTTATGCCTCTCTCATATGGAAGGCACACGACAGACAAATCTTCCGGGTGCACAACGGGGTTTGACCCGTAAAACAGGATGCCCTTCTATCCATTTTTCCTCCCGGGCACGTAGAAAGTTTTCAGCTGGTCCACGGTAGAGACTGACAATGCGTCGAGCTCTTTGCACATCTGCTCCGGTACCCTTGTGATGGCTAGGGACCCTTCTGCAATTTCGAAGGTCTCTCATAGTTTTGCTTGTTGCATGGGGGTCCAATCTGTACCGCTGTTGCACGACAGGTCCTCTTCTTCCGACTCTTCAGTGTCGCTGCCAAGATGAGGCGGACTTTGCTGCTAGATGGGGCTTCAGTGACAGATTCGTTCGTATCGCTATCGAAATGAGGGCGAGTTTTACGGAAGGACGGACTTCCAACGTCGGACTCATCAGTGTCGCTACCGAAACGCTGGCGTACTTGGGCGTTTTTTCTTTTGAAAGTGACAGCCGGCTCGGATTTGCTTTTGAGTCCTGGGGCCGCTCTATCCTCGGTCAGTTGTGGCTTAGCATTTTGGTGGTTCATAAAATACTGAGAATCTTCATATCGGACTTCATGCACACCGAACGGCTGGATATCTCCGTCAATGCGTCTTTCTTCACCATTTTTAGTATACTTCATGCATTGATGGAGAGTTGACGGGACGATGCCGTAATCGTGGAGCCACGGCCGTCCTAAGAGAATCTTATAAGACGTGTCGGCGTCGATCACGTATATCTTAGCTTCAGTTTGCAGATCCCCGAATTTGATTGGCAGAGCTATGGACCCCAGAACTTGCTGGCAATTTTGGTTGAAGCCTTGAATGATAATCCTTTCCCTTGACAGGTGTCGGACGTCCATTGACAAACTCTTCAGCGTCTGCAAGTTCATGATGTTCACTGAAGACCCCGGATCAATCAATATGCGATTAATCCGATCTCCGTCGCTGTACCCGATCACATAAAGCGGCCGATTATGCTCAGCCGTTCCCAGTAGCAAGTCTTCATTCTTAAATGTGACTGCGGCGGCTTGCAAAGTGTACTGAGATTCTTTCATATTAATTTCCGCAAAGCGAGCCTGATACCGCTCAGGGTTTTTTAGAGCGTGAATGAGAACATCTCTAAGCTCTTGAGATAGAACCAAGGCATCATAGATGCTAAGGAGAGACGGAAACTTTCGGAGGTGAGCCAAGACATTATAGTCTACTGGGGAGGGACTCGAATCTTCATGAGAAAGTTCTCTGCCATCTTCTTCATTAGCGGCTTGTTTTTTCTTCCATTTTGGGGCGTTACCCTGATTTGGTGGTAGAGCCCTGCCGCTTCTGAGCTGGATTTGGTTGGCCTTTGTGACGGGCTCCTCGTCCTCTTCGGGAAAACAGAGCTCCTCCTCAGAGTCGCTGCCAAGATGGATGGCGTAGCATGTCACTACTGGGATCTCTTCATTGGAGTCTTCTTCTAACTCCTCCAGAATTTCAGTCGCTCGTACAGGGAGGAACTCCTTCAATTGAATCAGAGTTCTTTCCTTCTGTTCATATTCTTCGAGGGAATCGATATATTTTTGAATGGTCGATCTCCCTGCAGACTCCTTTTCACACCGAGCTGCACTTTTCTTCTTCTTGAGCTTTTTGGATTTTGAGCCTGATGGAGCCGCATTGGCAGCTGGAATGGTAGGCTTCTTCTGCCCTTCCCATTCCGTCCTGGGCTCTTTCCGAAGTAGCTTCATCATCTTCTTCGTCTTATTAGATATGTGCGTACTCCACGGAGGCTGCGGTGGGTCCATTTCATCTCTCAGGGTAGCGGGTTCGGCTGTCTGCTCCAAGAAGGATTCAGTTTTTGTCTGTATAAAGTTGGTGGTTGCAACTTGATTGTTCACCACAACACTTTTGGATAGCTCGATCTCTCCAGCCTTGTACTGCCTCTCGACCCGGTCCTTGAAGATATAGAAATCATTGATCGCATGGCTCACTACTCGGTGGTACGGCAGTACAGGGGATTGTCGGTCATTTTTGCTTCTTGGGGTCTTTTCGACTCCAGCAATTGGAGGCTGTTGTTCAAGGCATCTTTAAATATCTTGCGGACCTTGTCCCCTCTGAAAGAGTAAACATTGTTCTTTTTCTCCTCTAGGGAAGGCCCATCTCCTCCCAGCAATGGCTTTCGAGACCGGTTGGTTTTGGATTCGTCCACCCTTAATTTTTCTTCATTGTCGGACGCATTGAAGACATTGGTACTGCTAGAACTCCCGCTTCTACTGTTGTCGTCCCGCTTGCTTTTCCAAGTCTTGTCTCTCTGAGAGTCCGGCGGGGACTCTTGCTTTGAGCGTTCTAGCATTTGGACTTTCTTGGTTAGCTCCTGAAATGTCTTGAGGCCCGCTGTACACAAGAATGGGACCATCCAATTGCTGAGGTTCCCAATGAGAAGGCTGACAGACTGGTTCTGCTCCAGCGGTGGTTCGCACTTGACCGTGAGATTACGCCATCGGGCGATAAAGTCGGTGTTGCTTTCATTCTTCCCCTGCTTGGTCCTCACAAGGTCGGCAATGGAGATTTTATCACTGACACTCATGAACCTTTGCCGAAACAGTGACTCCATTTGGGCAAAGGTAATGACGGTCCCATCTGGTATGCTCGCGTACCAGTCGAAGGCGACACCGGTCAGGCTGTTGACAAACTGACGAAGAAGGAGCACGTCATTGCCCCATGTATTTCCGCATGAGGCTTTAAAGTGGGCAACGTGCTGATTTGCATTTCCCATCCCATCGAACCTTCCGAACTTAGGAATGACGTAGCCGCTCGGGAACTCGATCAGATCGTACTGTGCGGGATATGGCCGTCCACTACTGCCAATTTCTTTCTGAGCTTCAGCTTCGGCCACCAATGTTTTAACGTTGCTGGTGACCAAATCCATTATCCGATCTTGTGTTAGCGGGATGGTGCTATCTGGGGCCAAGGCGTCCCCAGAAGCGGAATGTGGCCGACTTTCGTGCGGCTCGACCAGTCTTGGACCCAAAGGAACAGGCATTGGCTGCTTCGGATTGTCATCACCCGGCTGATGAGTAGCGACTCGTGCTTGATTGGGAGGCGCTCGAGCAATTTGAGCCGTAAGCTGCATCACAACATTCGTTAGGTCGTCAATTTTTGAATAGAGCTTGGCCATCTCTTTATCTTTGCTCCTGAGCTGTTTTCGAAGCTCTTGAAGCAGCTCTTGCTCCGCGGTCCTGGGGCGGAAAGTCGGCTCTTCCTCGCTGTCTGAGCTTGACTCTGCATGGACCGAGGGGTCTTTTTGCCAATCATCCTCATCAAGAGGGTTTTCTTCATCCAGCGGAGGCGGCTGTTCTTGGGAAGCGGCAACCACATTCAAGCCAGATTGGGCTTGGGATGTGGTGGCCCTATCCTTGCTTTTGCTGCGAAGGTTGTCGCTGGGGCGCCCGCCCGCCATATAGACCGTATGGATAATATATCCAGCCGTCTTTTTATCACCGACGGCTGATTTCACAGATCGCTGTCTTGACCCCCTGTTTCGGTAGCGGGCAGTCGATTGAAGGCGGCTGGCCTGACCAGGTTCTTGAACGGTGCTGGCGCTTCTTTTCTGGGTTTGCCCCACTGCTTTCGTGCGGCACAGAGTGCCTGATAGACTCTTGAAGAGACGGTGTCATACTTTTTCTGTTGGGGCCGGGGCACGTCTCTTTGTAGCGACGTTCGGACCGCTATCTTCTTGATTCTGGAGGTCATGGCATTTTTCTGAACCCACTTCAGAGGTTTGAAGGAATTGCTGATTTTTACGGCCAACTCAGCCGTCATCACAGAGTAACCCTGCTCTTGGAACTTCATAAGATTCCACTTAGCCGAAGCCCTGGCCCTCTTATTGGCTCGATACCTGAGCCGCTTCTGCCTTAACTTTTCTGTTCTAAGCACCTGGCAGACTTCGGCTCTTTGGGAAGACGCCGTAGACCGGGCGATGGAGGATTTTGAAGATATGCTCGACTGTGCATTTGTTGGAGTCATCACCTGAGCTCGTCCGCAACATTTGATGTTGCCTTTTATACCAGAAGTCTTGCCCCAAGCTGGGGCGCCAGAGAGTCATTTAGACACCGTCTTAAGCTTCGGTTGTGGTGCCTTAGCGATCACAACATTCGGCCTCTTGCCCCTTGAGACCGGCTTGGCCACCTGTTTTGCCGGGATTTCTGCCAGATGAGCGCTTCCGGCAGGGTAGATGATGACGGAGCCAAACTGGCGGGGCAGTTCCTCCCACTGTCGACTGAGGCTTGCAGGGAGAACCACACGAGCATTGACCTTGATCACGTACGGGATCGGGGTCACGTTGAAAGCTGAATTCGTCTTGGGAAACATTGTCGTCGAAAGTTGATTGCTGCACGGAAAAAAAAAACATCATTTCAGTATAGGCAATCGATATGTACATTGATTGAGTTCGCATGAACGTTTAACCCGAAATATGGGAGGAGAGAAAGGTCCCACCGGGCGTGCCAGAATCTGTAGGGTGTTTTTCGTCACTCCATTGAGATGGGAATACGCGCGCGCTTATCAGGCGTACTATAGATTCCCCCTGCTTAGGGTAGGCAGGGGTTTATTGATTGTGGGGATCCGAATCTCCGGCAGCCGCGGACTAAGCTGCCGTTAATTACCCCTCGCCTTTGGGGCGAGGGAACCTCCGATTAACGGGTTAAACTGGTCATGCGAACTCAATGTGCAGTGTACGTGTGTTTTGTTTTGGAGGGGGTTTGGATATATCGGGAGCCACGCAGAGTTTTTACGAGGGTCCCGCTACCCGGATAGCGAGCTGGGGGTCAAGGGGGCTAGCAGCCCCCTTGCGGGGTATAGGGCAGCGTCCCGGCCCAAAATTTTTTGGGGAAGGACAGTGGTGTAGAGTATATGTGTGTGTACATATGTATACATATGTATATATATGTATATATATAAAAAAAAAAAAGGGGAAAAGCATCCAAAGGATGCGTGGGGCCAGCGCCAGCGCTTTGAGCTCTAGCGCACCACGTGTCAGCACGTGGGCGCTCGGGCGCTGAGCGCTAGCGCGCCATGTGTCACGCCCCGCTTCCCAAAGTACGCTAAAATAGGCACGTCACATAGCCAACCATGCTACCTGTGGGTAGAAAGTATCCATCCACAGTCACATTACGGCTGTAGAAATATCAAGAACAAAATAAAACTATCTAAAACATGTCCATAATCCAAGATAACATGAGTCAAGAATAATAAAATGCGGAAGCGAAAGATCCAATACAAAATAGCTGGAATGTATGTCCCATAATGCGGGCTCACATCAGGAATAAAATGCAGGAAAGAAAAACTAACTACTGCTGACACTCATAGCTCAGCCTGTTGGCTGAAGTACTCCTGCTCGGACTGCGACAACGGTACAGAATCTGGGCCATGCAAAACCCAGACGTCGGCGCGTCAAGTCATCAAGTAATAACATATAAACAGGGTAACAGGCAATGCGAATAAAACATGAATAAAGCAAGGGTAACAATAATATAAGTCAGAGCAGTGCAGGGTAGTATGCAGTGGGTAAACTAAACTGTTCTATCAGGTTTTCTGTTCTAAAGTCTTTGAAACCAAATTGATGAATTATCGATGTAACTCAATAGTATCCCGTACATACCCGGGACCATGGCCCCAGATTCTCGGGCTGAAACCGAGACATGTCGCTAGGCACTAAACATGAATGTGTACAAATGAATGATATCAGCAGCATCATTCCAAGGCTGGCCTAGCCTCTAAACTGATCAGAACAGGTAGTGAACTGTTGAGTTACAAGTCCGGTTTCACCTTTGATTTCCCCATACCCCCAAGTTATATGTGTAGGTCAAGTCAGGTATCCCGTAATCAAGAACTAATGCCAACACAGGATCAAGTAAACAAGTTTGTCTGGATAGACAACAGGAACGGTCCATGAGGACTACATGTCAGGTTTGTTGGTATTAGACACAAGATCAGGTAATGGGTCAGGTCATGGTACATCAGGTCAAGTCGAGCAGTATACGATACCATGTCGGGTCAATCAATATGTATGTAGCAAGTCAGGTCAAGATGTAAACGATATCATAGGTGTGCTCACCCAGTTACATAATCAAGCATGGTCATCAATAACATAGATTTAAGCAACGAATTAAACAATAAAGAAGCATCGATTAATTAGCAGCACAGTTATCAATTGTGTGTCCGAGGTGTTATCAACATTATAAGAATACAATATGACAGTTAGGGCCGTTAAATCATGTTAACCAGTTTAAGAATTTTATGGATGAAATGATATATATATATATATATATATATATATATATATAGGTTCCATGGATGAAATCACAGTTTATGCAGGTTAAAAGTACACGAGTGTCCGAATGAAGTAAAACGATGGAGAAAGTGCCATAGGCTACGTCATTAGTGAAAGTGTAATTAAAACATGTAAATGTGGTTATTAGGTTCAATACAGTAATTGCAAACGGTAGGTTCCAAGTTTGAAAGATAAAATGATATAACACGACATTGAACATGCAAATGGGGAATTATAGTACTAAAGTTAAACTGCAGGTTTAGAGTGTTATCAATGCGTATGTAAATATTATTTAGCATATAGCAAGGGGTACTTACCTCGACGGGTCGCGAATCGGGAAAACGGAACGTTAAACGTCGGCGGGGAAAACTCACGACGGGCGCACGGTTCACGGAATGAACCCAAACGACGAACAGTGGAACCACACAGATCAGAGTACCTTACTGGATCGTCGGGACAGCGTCATCAGCACGACGGAATTCCGGCAACAAAAGAACAGTTAAAAAAAATGGGAAACAAGACATGAAGCAAGAAGAGAAAGAATGGAGAAAAGAAATGGATGAAGAGAAGTATGAGAGAGGGCTTACCGTAGAGGTTTCCTGTGGTTGCGGAGAGGTGGTGTGAAGGGGTCAACGTCGGCGAACGGAGCTCCGGCGATGGGGTCTTGCTGTTAGGGTTCGGTTGAGTTGCACTAGGGTTTTCAGGTATAAGGGTGTGCAGGGTTCATGTAAAGTGGAGAAGAACCGATGAGAGAGAGGAGAGAAAGAGAGACGGTGATGGATGGGGTGGTCGGCGGCGATGGGAGGAGATGATGTGAGTAGGGTTTTTCTTGGGTGCAGGGTGCACGGCCTCGGGAGATAAAAGGAGGAAGAAGAAGAGAAGATGGAGGTGAGGGTTGTGAGGAGATGTGGAGAGTACGTCGACTAGGGTTGCCGAGCGGGGACAAATATAGGGTTAGGGTTTCCTTGATGGGTTCGCGGCTAAGATATAGAAGGAAAAGAAGAAGAAGGAGCGGGCAGTGACCGTAAGGAAGGAGAGCGGTGTTGGGACCAAAACTCACCGCGAAAGGAGAGAGAGGGAACAGCGAGAGGAGAGAGAGAGGCTTGAGAGAGAGAGAGAAAGAGAAAGAGGAGGAGAGAGAGGGAGTCTCGTGGGAGGTTATTGAGAGTGAATAATAGAGAGAGAAGGAAAAGGGAGAGAGAGAATGAGGCGGTGGGGCCCGGGGCGAGGAGTAAGGAGTTGTGATTGGATAAGGAAAAAATTTGTTATGAGGAAGTTGTAAAAGATTTGAGGGTTTAGAATAGGTTAGGAAAAATTTTAATAAAAGATTGTTGGAAATAGGAAAATACATTACAGGGTTAAATTTTATATATATTCGACGGTTACAAAAATATAATAGAAAAATGGGATTTGGCGCAAAGTAAAATATTTCCAAATTGCGCCCGGGTCGGGTCCAAAAATTTGAAATTGAAATAAGAAAATTTTATGCGGGATCCAAAATTTAAAATGAAGTATTTTACAATCAAAAAGTACACCCCCAAAACGGACACACGTACGTGCGCGTAGCCGTCCAAACTTGCCCGTTTCACTGAACGGGACGAGAACACGATGCACGGACGCAACAACAGGGTTAGGGGTGTCAAGCATGCCATGACGAATATTTTTAATTTTATTTTAGATGCCTTAAATTGTTATATGCAGAAATGAGTTGTCGGGTAAAATTTATACTAGCAACAGTTAATTAGGATCAATAAAATAAATACCATACACCAATCATACGGTAACAGAAACTAGCAGCATTGGGCTCGGTTGTTACATTATACCCAACTACAAAAAGAATTTCGTCCTCGAAATTCCAAGAATACAAAGATAGACAACAAATAACTACAAGAAAAGATGAGGAAACTTCTGCCGGATTTTATCTTCTCGTTCCCAAGTGGACTCTCCATGCGAGCGATTACCCCAAAAAACAAGCACAAGAGGGATCACCTTGTTCTTAAGAACCTTTTCTCTTCGATCCACAATTTCAATCGGTCGCTCCTCAAAAGTCAAGTCTTCTCGTACTGTTAGCTCCGAATGATCCAATACGTGCGTTTCATCATGAACATACTTACGGAGTTGAGATACGTGAAACACATCGTGCACATTCGCCAAGGACCGCGGTAACGCCAAACGATACGCTACCTCTCCAATACACTCCAAGATCTCAAAGGGTCCAACAAATCGAAGACTGAGCTTTCCTCGACTTCCAAAACGAATCACCCCTCTAGTCGGTGTTATCTTCAAGAATACCAAATCACCCACGGCGAACTCTAGAGGTCTTCTTGACGTGTCTGCCCAACTCTTATGTCGGTCTTGTGCTGCCTTCATATGATTTCTGATAGTGTTAACCTTCTCAACTGTCTGCACAACCAAATCTGGTCCCAATAATCTTCGTTCACCGACATCGTCCCAACAAACAGGTGAACGGCATTTACGACCATACAAAGCTTCAAATGGAGCCATCTGGATAGTTGCCTAAAAACTGTTGTTGTAAGAAAACTCCACCAAATGTAGATGATCCTCCCATGAACCCTTGAAGTCCAACATGCATGCTCTCAACATATCCTCAAGAGTTTGGATCGTTCTCTCCGACTGACCATCAGTTTGAGGATGATAAGCTGTGCTAAACTTCAATCGAGTCCCCAAACTTTCCTGTAAACTCCGCCAAAAGTGTGATAAAAACCGAGTGTCACGATCGGACACGATGCTCACCGGTACTCCATGCAATCTTACAATCTCCTGCATGTACCACTCCGCCAAAGTCTCAGTTGATTGACTAACCCGAAAAGGGATAAAGTGAGCTGCCTTGGTCAATCGATCAATAATCACCCATACAGCATTGTTGCCTTTTGGACTCCGCGGTAAAGCCGTCACGAAATCCATGGTTATATGTTCCCACTTCCACTGAAGAATCGGAAGTGGTTGCAATAAACCAGCAACCCTTTGATGTTCAGCCTTAACTTGCTGACACACCAAGCACTTTGCCACAAAGCGAGCAATCTCCCGTTTCATGCCTTCCCACCAGAAATGCTGTCGAATATCTCGGTACATCTTTGTGCCTCCAGGATGTACAGAATAAGCTGAACTGTGTGCTTCTTTCATAAGCTCTTCATGAATATCTCCCTTTGGCACACACAAACGGCTACCATACCTCAATGAACCATCTTCGTGGATCAATAAATCTGTTCGTAATCCAGCTTCCACTTGTCCTCGAAACTTTTGCAGTCTAGGATCCTGCGATTGTACTGCTTTAATATTCTCGATAAACGATAAATGTACTTGCAGCTGCATTAACTGTCCCGAAGAATGCGGTAGTACAACCTCCAAGTCAAATCTTCAAAAATCTCCAACGAGCTCCTTCTGCGTGTTAACACGTGAATTGCTGGTAACCGACTAAGCGCATCCGGCACGACATTAACCTTCCCTGGATGGTACTTAAGATCAAGATCGTAGTCAGCCATCAGCTCCAACCATCTACGTTGCCTCATATTAAGCTCCTTCTGCGTGAACACATACTTCAAGCTCTTATGATCAGTAAAAACTTCGACCCTTTCGCCCAAAAGGTAGTGTCTCCAAATCTTCAAAGCGAAAATCACAGCTACCAGCTCTAAGTCATGAGTTGGGTAATTCTTCTCATGGATCTTCAATTGTCTTGATGCGTACGCTACAACCTTCCCATGCTGCATCAAAACACATCCCAATTCTTTCCCAGATGTGTCGCTGTGAATCACCAATCCTCCGGAATTGTCTGGCACGGTCAGAATAGGGGCGGTTATCAATTTCTGCTTCAACGTCTCAAAAGCTAACGCACATTTGTCCGTCCATACAAAAGGTACCTCCTTGCACGTAAGCTTGGTTAACGGCTCCGCCAGACGAGCAAAGTTCTCCACAAATCTCCTGTAATACCCGGCGAGTCCAAGAAAACTTCTTATCTCCGCAACATTCTTTGGAATTGGCCAATCACGAACGGCTGCAATCTTTTCGGGATCAACGGCGATTCCATCGCCAGACACAACATGCCCCAAAAACTTTACTTCCTCCAGCTAAAACTCGCACTTACTCATCTTCGCATACAACTTCTCTTGTCTCAACGTTTGCAGTGCGATCTTCAAATGGTCCGCATGCTCTTCAAAACTCTTCGAGTAATCCAGAATATCGTCAATGAATACCACAATAAACTGGTCCAAGAATGGTGAAAAGATTCGGTTCATCAAGTCCATGAATACTGCTGGCGCATTCGTTACTCCGAAGGGCATCACTAAGTATACGTAATGTCCATACCGAGTTCGAAATGTCGTCTTGCAAATATCTTCTGCTTTCACTCGGACCTGATGATATCCGGATCGCAAATCCAGCTTCGAGAATATCCTCGCGCCACTAAGCTGCTCGAAAAGTTCGCCAATGCGAGGGATCGGGTACTTGTTCTTAATAGTCACCCGGTTTAATTCTCGATAGTCGATGCACATCCTTCTTGTGCCATCCTTCTTCTTTACTAGAAGAACTGGAGCTCCCCAAGGCGAGTTACTGCTTCGAATCCAATCTTTCTTAAGCAATTCAGCAACCTGTTTCTTGACTTCTTCTAACTCTACTGGTGCCATTGGATAATACGCTTTGGATACTGGCGCTGCACCAGGAATAAGATCAATTGCGAACTCCACGTCTCGCTTCGGCGGTAAACCCGATATATCTTCAAACACGTCAATAAAATCACGAACAACAGCCGGCTCTCCACTTTTATCAACTTCCATTGATGCAAGAATATTGTTTGTCGGCCTAGCCCTAAACTCGACTGGCCCGACAGAACTGCTTCCTCCAGTGAAGCTAAACTCGGGATGTCCGGGAATCTGGAAAATTACCTTCCTTGCCCTACAATCAATGTGAGCGTGGAAAGTACCAAGAAAATCCATTCCCAAGACGACCTCGTAGCTGCCCGTATCAATCACCAAGAAATATGCAAATAGCTCCCGTCCGCACACAACAACTGTACAATCTTTACATTCCCTACTAGCTATGATTTTCCCATTCCCAGTGTGTATGTCCCAGAAACTAGACAGGGTCGTGCAGTCAATCGAGTGTGTAGTTATAAACTTGGATGACATAAAATAATGGGATGCACCAGAATCAAATAACGCTAATGCGGGAAAACCATGAACGAGTAGAGTACTTGAAACAACTTCTCCTGACGCCTTAGCTTCTTCAGCTGTCAAGGTAAAAGCTCGAGCCTGATTAGGTCCTTGAGTCAGCTGTTTCTGTCCCTGGAACGGTCTCTGCGGAGGCTTCTGAAAATCATCTCTCGTACGAAGCTTCGACGGACAAGCACTAACAGCGTGATCTGCCGCTATACAAACCAAGCAGAGTCCCAGCCTCCTTCGACAATCCTTTTGCACGTGGTGTAGGGTTCCTAGGCACTCTAATGAGGTCTCACAAGTGATCAAACATGCAAATTTCCAAAAATTACGGTGCCGAGAAAACCTAGAACGGATCGTTAACTAGATAAATAGGCGAAACAAGCAAGTAAATGGAAATGTAACTAAAGGAAAGGGGCTACAACCTTTGTAGATCCGGTCCACCACTTCCTAAGCTCCATGATGATCTCCCTCCGCTGTCCAAATCGAACTCACGACTCTAGCATTGGCATCATCGAAGAATGGGCGGGCTTGATCGTCGGCTCGATGCCGAAGATGATCTACGTCGAAGCATCACAAGAACAAGCTCCAACTTCACCAAGCCATGAAAACTTGTGAAGGAAACACCCTATACAACTTGGCAAGAGGTAGAGGATGAAGAAATAGGAAGTGGGTAAACTTTAGAATTGGATTTCTCACTTGTTTTGGCTAGTTGCCATTGAAGAGGCAAGCTTTTTCTTCATGTTGAAGAAGATGAAGAAGAAGAAGAAGATATGATGAGAATGATAAAACCAATAATAAAATCAAAATTGATCTTATCATAATGCAACCTTGGGTTAGATTTAACTCTTGTAGAGAGCAAACTCTAGTTTAGCTAATGGTTAGGTTTAAACATAAAACAAAATGGTTACAAATTCAAAGCATCATGAAGTTTCCACAAAAGACAAAATTAGCAACCATTTTATTTTAGCCAAAAGAAATAAAGAATATAAATGAAATGAATAAGTGAATACTTTAAAACCATAACCATTAACCTAAACATGGTTCAAATCAAACATACACCCAAGTTTGCATGCATCATCAAACATGATACAAACTAGTGCACAAAACTATATCATATATACAATGTGCACAATTCAAGTAAGAAAATCCTTTTAAAGTGAACTAATACTAGTTAACGCAAAGTAATATATCAAATATATAAATATGCACTAAATCATTAAATCAACACTTGATTTAACGATCCGGTCATATCGCATATAACCGGCTAGTATCCAATGTATCGGCTTATCGAATCAATCCTTGATTCGATAACTAGGTTATATCGCATACAATCATTCGATACATTCATCGCGAGAATGGAATACGGTATCACATACACGCATTATTCTCGGTCCGCACATATCTCATATGCGCTCCTATTTCGTTTCGCTTGAGCCAGGAAACCTCTGTGTAGGACTCTAAAGACTCGTCAATACGCCGGCAGCAGATGATGATCATATTAAGCATCCACAAGCCGCAAGCGGTCTGCTAAACGTAACGGCCACCCGGGTATTGAGCGATCAGAAGATCGACGAGCAAGCCCGCTCACACTCCTGCGAATCCAACCAGTAACACTTACCGTACAGTCCGGTCTGTTCGTCTGATATGTCGCATATCTCGCCTAGGGGTGGTAAACGTCAGACCCCAATAGCTCGATAAGTCATGCCGACGTGAGCTCCATAACATTCGTGAAACTACTGATAACTCTTACCAGTATATCACTGCAACCCTGGCCAGGGATTTCCTGTTATGGCCAGTCGAGCATAGCACAACATCAACCCCCAATACCGGGAGAGACGAATACCCTCCTATCGCTCATTGCCTCCATGTGAATCGGGACTGTACCCAAAAACCACCTGTTTGCACGACTCAGTAGAGCAGTGGTAGGGTGGAAATCAAAGCACAGTGGGAGACACACAAGACTCTATGACAATCTCGGGTCAACAGACTAAGTTGTACCAGTGTCACCAGAGAACTGCCATCTGACGTGAGGTATAATACCATCTGGGAGTTCTCGGTGAGTCCGTTCAGTGTACCCAGTCTCCACTGAGCACCCGCATACCATCTTCGATGTCAAACACCAATGGATATGGGATCATCCATCGCCCATCGCATGGGTCGAGAAGATATGCGCTAGTCTACTCTGGAATATCGATGCCCCGTCTCGATATTCCCACGACTAGGAACAATGAAGGATGTACTCATTGACTACCCAGGCCCCACTAGTATGATCTGCATCATAGTCCTGGAAGTCGAGTACACATCCTAAGGGCTTTATCAACATGTAATCAGAGAGACAGAAAGTATGCATGTTAAGATAAAGTGCAACCAGATAGCGTACTATCATGTCGAGCAAGAAAGTCCTTCCTATATATGTCCCAGCATCCACTACAATATACATCCAATGTACAGTAATGGCCTCTAGGGCATACATATAACTAACAATCTCCCACTTGCACTAGGGCCATCTGTAGCAGTGGTTGCAGTATCACATACTCAACCATCCCCTAAAAGTCTTTCTTTGGGAAAAAGGCCTTCGTGAGTGGATCCGCCGTGTTGTCTCTGAGTCTTCTCTCCTAACCTCGATCACCCTGTAGATCAACTATCTCCATGATCAGGTGATGCTGCCTCAGAATTTGTCTGGGTCACTGATGGGACCAGGGTTCCAGGGCCAAAGCCACACTTCCATTGTCATACAATGGCAGGAACCTAGTTCATCTTATGAACCAATATACACCCAAACTTCCTCTTTGGTAGTATCTTTAATAGCGATGCTACCAGCCTTTATCGTCTAGTTTGTCACGGTATCTAGCTTGGAACTCTTCCAACATACCGTCCCTTTACTAAGGGTAAAGACAGTGCCTGTGACTGACATTCAGTCTTCTTTATCACCCTGGAACTCTTCCAGTGATTCTCCCAAGGATCGATTGATACCATCTCACTACATCTAGTGAGAATCCTAGCATCCAATTACATCTATCTCATAGATGAAAACTCAGGATTTAGGAGGTATCACTTTGATCCTATTTGGAGAATCCTAGTGATAATAGGAGATTGACCGATCATAGTATAGGAAACTCTTTTCCTATCAAGAGTATGTTGTCTACGTACAATACGAAGATGACCACCTTACTCTCTACTACCCTTTTGTATATACAAGGTTCGTCTACCATTTTGATAAAGTCAAACACTTTGACTATTGCATCAAAACAGACGTTCCAACTCCGCGATGTCTGCTTCATTATGTAAAGCAACTTGCACACGTTTCCGCTGCTCCCACTGTTTACGAAGCCCTCTGGCTGTGTTCTTATAGACGTTCTCTTCTAAATCATTATTTAGAAAAGTAGTCATGGCACCCAACCACCAGATATCGCAGTCATGGTATGTAGCCATGGCAAGTAGGATCTGGATGGACTTAAGCATATTCCATGGAAAAGGTTTCATCATTACCCGTGCCTGGTCGATGATGAAAACCTTTAACAAGTCTAGCTTTGAAAGTCTCAACTTTTCCATCTACACCAAGTAATCTTCTCAAGATATACTTGCTCCTGATGGGGATTTAACCCTTCAGATATAGCAGCTAAAGTCCATACTTTGCTGGTGTACATGGATTCCATCTCAGATCACTAAGCATCCAGCCATTCTTACAGAGTCCCTACTCTCGATGGCCTGCTCGAAAATAGTTGGGTCATCATCTCATGATGCAATCCTTGCTCCCACTGTCATCGAGAAACCGAGGTATCTCTCAGGCGGTTGAGGAACCCTACTAGATCGGCGGAGAGGCTGAGGTTCGTCGGGGACTATAGAATCCTTTGGTTCTGTCAAATCTTCAGCTGTAGTTTCGAATAGCTGGAACCTTTCCAGTTCTACAGAACTGACCTTGCCTCGATCTTGTCCGGATTTTGCTTTTGACATAGACCGGACAATCCCAAATCTTAACTTACTTAAGAGATAGGATCTACCCATACCATATCTCATATGGAGTGGTAGGCATTGATTTGATTCAAACCTAATTCAATAGGTATGCAGCTTCTCAAGTGCATAACCCCCAAAAAGGAAATAGGTAACTCAGTAGTACTCATCATAGAGCACACCTTATCATATAGGGTGTGATTGCTCCGCCCCGATATACCATCATGCTATGGTTTATACGGAGGAGTAATGCTGAGAGAGAATCTCATTTTCTTTTAGAATAGTCCAGGAATTCTATGCACAAGTATTCTCCTCCCTGATCTCATCATAGGACATAATACTTATACCCGGTTATTGGTTCTCTACTTCTAACTTATATTCTGTGAATACCTCAAAAGGTTCGGACTTATGTTTCAACAGGAACATATGACTGAATCTTGAGAGATTATCAGAGAATATAATGAAGTATAAAGAACCAGTCCTGGCATGTGTAGACAGGAGACCTTACATACATCATCATGTATCAGTCCCAAGAGTTTACCAACTCTTCCTCTGTTTCCAGTAAACAGAGCTGGTGTCATTATATCTTTGTGACATGACTGGAAAGTTTCACAAGATGTAAATTCAAACTGATTTAAATATGCATCTAAATGTAACTTCAGCTAGTCGGGTCGCATTGATATGACCTAGTCTACAATACCTCAAGAAGAATTCGTTCATTTCTGAACTCTTCCTCTTGTGTGTGTTTTGTATACGAGGAACTGTAGTTTGATTTAGAACGTCAATGCTTTTAGATAGCGTGCCTGAACCGATCAACTTTTAATATAGGAAATGTTCAAAATATTATCCATCAATACAAAATTATATCCTTTCTTTACTAATAAAGAGACTGATATGATTTTGTATATCAGGTTCGGTATCTAATAGCATTTGTTCAGAATCAATGTATTCGTAATACAGGGTGACAGTGACCAACAGACTTGGCTGCAACACTTGTCCCGTTTTCTGCCTCATGAAACTTATCACCCGTTCTCAGTTTTTCTACCCTTTTGTAGCCCTATGTAACAGATTACATATCTGGGATCCTGATCCGGTATCATATACCCAGGATGCAGAGGATACTGAGAAACAGTTCTTTGTAATGAACATACCCGAAGGAGATGCATCATATGCACTTTCTTCGTTTGGGCGGCATAGGAAATCTGGTATTCCCCTATTTCCTGCTCTGTCTTATAACAATTATAAGTTAGAGCGGGACCAACGTTCCCCAGCTCAGTATAACAAGCGGGTTCGGTCAATACATCCATATTATTATCTTGATTAAGGCGTGAAATGGTCGCTACCTGGAGAGAGAGAGAAGAAAACACTCTGCGTGCGCTGTTGCAAGATTAGATTGGTTATTTATTTTATCTAATCAGGATGGCTCCCACTGTTTTTATCAAATCTTCCTTCAAACCCTAAAAGGAAAGACTAGCCGGGATTAATTACACTCTACAAGTTCGCCAATCTTTCAGCCAGGCCAGTGTCGGTACTTTGAGGGAGGTTCCCCGTGCTTTCGCACGGACCTAATTACTGTAAACCTCGTTTTTCCAGAGGCGTAACCCCGTTGACACTTTTCTAGACACCTACTTGATCGGCTAATTGCAAAGTGCAAAACTCTCCTAGGAGTAACAATTACTCGCAGTAGGTATCGGGATCCAACTATCATATAGAAGGTATGCAATCTCATTGCAAATTTCAACACTTGAAACTCCCGATAAAGGTTTTTACCCCTAGCACCTATGACCTTAACTATGGTCAACAAATCATAAGTACTAGTCAAGTTCTACCCGTCATTTCGTGATTAATTAGACCCACCCACATGACCCTTAACTAAGGTCAACAAAGTCACGCGACTGTCCTAACTAATCGCATCATATGCGGTGTAGGAAGACATCACTTAGCTACCGTACACTGTGCCTTGACTATGGTCAACAAACACAGCACGAATACTAAGTACTCTACTTCCTAAAATGACGGAGGGTTGCGGCTGGTTTTTGTGAAAACCTTTAACGCTTTGAACTTGATCTCGTTGCGGAATCAAATGGTTTTTAAATGGAATGTTTTTGAGGCTTTTCTAGTTTTGCTAAAGGGGTCACTCCCGGTGAAAGGATCGTCGGCCCTTTCCTCGTCGAATGAGGTGCGGGATATATCATATATATCACTGTGCAAAGCAGAAACTATAGAAGCAATCAAAGGACAAACCGAGTGTGTAGCATCTGCCAGTTATTGCTAAAGGAGTCACTCCCGGTGAAGGGATCTCAGTCCTTTCCTCATCGAATAAGGTGCAGGATGTTTTATAATGAACACCGCGATGCAAAGCAAGAACTGTAGCTACCTGTTTTTATTTTGAAATTTAATTCCACAACATCAATTAGGTTTATTTTCTTTCATTAATCTTATTAATGAATATCCCATCATTAAATTACCTAAACATCACAGATAAATATGACGTACACTTATGCCATCCGCATTCGCCTCGATGTCCCCTCATGCACCGTTAGGTTAGGTAACTAACGGCAGAGCAGGGCAGGGCTAGCGCGGGTGTAAAACATAAGTAACGTCTATATAATATATCATATATACTATATACTACATCTATCTGAACAGAGCACAGAACATCGCATGATCACATCACAGATAAAGCACAGCAGAAGAAACATATGAAATATTGGATATACTAGGACGTCCGTGTTTTCAATACGAGCCAGTATAAAACACGGATTCCACGGTCGTGATGAATAGCCAATCCCACACCCCTAGACCCCTACGAGAGAGACAAGCAACCCTACCAATTCTAGGGTTAGGAGACCCGGACTCGACTCCTCGAGTTGGTCTCCCACTAGACCCCAGAACCCGGTTACTTGTGCTCCCCTCCTTGGGTCTACCCTAATACGGAAAAGTAAATAATATACATCAACGGTGACAACTTCCGCAACCTGGAAGTGCCCCAATAAAAGAATATTACATACAAGTTTTTACATGAATGAAAATGAAAAACACTCATCTCACATAAAAACCCCCCGGCTATTCAAACACGACGATCCAATATAACATATCTAGCTACACATAACATCACATGTCATAAACGTAAGTAAATATGCGCATCCCAATTGTCGTTGACATATAGCAATGAAACCGGCGACATCACATATTACACTTACGGTCACAGAAAAGAAAGTGTAAAACTACAACAGTTGGAATCCGCAACCTCCTCAGACATCGCATGCCTGACCAAATGAATTCTTTAGACATCGCATGCCTAACAATTATAAACCCCGCATTTCAGTCTCATTATCGAAAACACTTTTCAACATCAAGTCGGGAAATTCAACAGGATTTCCGACATTTTGATCGAATGCTCGTCGCAAACTTTAGTAGGCGGCCGCACCCCCGGTACCGTCGACGAAGTGCACCAAGGCGGAACACCGCTGCCGCGAGCACCCGAACGGATGCTTTCGGCGACGGGGTTCTCCTACAGTCACTTGGTCGGGGCTATGGAGTGAGGCTGTCTATTAAGTTTACCCGGCGAGTATCCGCGTACGCTACGTGATTGCGACGGACTTTTGATCACATCAAAATTCCGTGGCAACCAATCAAGTGAGACTAAACTGCTATGTTTATAATATTCATTCCGTTATCTCATAACTATTTGCGAATTCCAATTATTGTATCACATTCCGGATAAATGGAAAATGTTAAACTTTCCGATCGAACAATCGAACACCCAAGTTTTCCCGAAACAGCTCAACACATGAAATAAGTCTAACAACATTCAGTTCGTGCCTCAGTACCAACGGTCCAGCCGTAGAAGGGTCAAGCCAACGCCTCACATGTGGCACGCCGTACTGCCCCAAACCCGAAGGTTCAAAGGGCAGTTCAAGACGGTCACATAATCGAGTTAAGGTTTGTTGTCTTCTAGAGGGTCCATCGCGTTACTTGCACTACTTAGAACGTCGTTAAACTACGGAAAAATCCAACAATTGGAAATTTCCCGGCAGGGGAAAAAGTGGGTATTTATATCCGGTCGAACTTTTTAACATATTCTAAAAATACCCGGAAAAGCACACCGACAAAATTAGACGGTCCGATCGAATACACCGAGTCCCCAATACAACTCAGAAAATGCAACTCTGGGAAAAATTATTAAAAAACCCCAGGAAAACCAGCACAGACAACTAAGAATTACTGTGCAAAATTGGATGCACATAACGACAAAATAGCCGCGGAACCGCCGCACGAGCCATGCTCGTGCCGCGGATCCGCGGCTCTTTGATGGAATTACTCCATCGAAATTCACAGTAATTCTTAAATTAGCCTGCTGATTTTTCTGGATATTTTTAATGTGGAAAAATCCCCGAAATTAAAAAATGTACAGAGAGCATATTCAAAGTCGGGGTTTTGGGTCGATCGGACTTCTAACTCCGTCAGGACTTCGCCTAAGGCTCTAGCTAGGCTCTGATACCACTGTAAGGTTCCTAGGCACTCTAATGAGGTCTCACAAGTGATCAAACATGCAAATTTCCAAAAATTACGGTGCCGAGAAAACCTAGAACGGATCGTTAACTAGATAAATAGGCGAAACAAGCAAATAAATGGAAATGTATCAAAAGGAAAGGGGCTACAACCTTTGTAGATCTGGTACACCACTTCCTAAGCTCCACGATGATCTCCCTCCGCTGTCCAAATCGAACTCACGACTCTAGCATTGGCATCATCGAAGAATGGGCGGGCTTGATCGTCGGTTCGATGCCGAAGATGATCTACGTCGAAGCATCACAAGAACAAGCTCCAACTTCACCAAACCATGAAAACTTATGAAGGAAACACCCTATACAACTTGGCAAGAGGTAGATGATGAAGAAATAGGAAGTGGGTAAACTTTAGAATTGCATTTCTCACTTGTTTTGGCTAGTTGCCATTGAAGAGGCAAGCTTTTTCTTCATGCTGAAGAAGATGAAGAAGAAGAAGAAGATATGATGAGAATGATAAAACCAATAATAAAATCAAAATTGATCTTATCATAATGCAACCTTGGGTTAGATTTAACTCTTGTAGAGAGCAAACTCTAGTTTAGCTAATGGTTAGGTTTAAACATAAAACAAAATGGTTACAAATTCAAAGCATCATGAAGTTTCCACAAAAGACAAAATTAGCAACCATTTTATTTTAGCCAAAAGAAATAAAGAATATAAATGAAATGAATAAGTGAATACTTTAAAACCATAACCATTAACCTAAACATGGTTCAAATCAAACATACACCCAAGTTTGCATGCATCATCAAACATGATACAAACTAGTGCACAAAACTATATCATATATACAATGTGCACAATTCAAGTGAGAAAATCCTTTTAAAGTGAACCAATACTAGTTAACGCAAAGTAATATATCAAATATATAAATATGCACTAAATCATTAAATCAACACTTGATTTAACGATCCGGTCATATCGCATATAACCGGCTAGTATCCAATGTATCGGCTTATCGAATCAATCCTTGATTCGATAACTAGGTTATATCGCATACAATCATTCGATACATTCATCGCGAGAATGGAATACGGTATCACATACACGCATTATTCTCCGTCCCGCACATATCTCATATGCGCTCCTATTTCGTTTCGCTTGAGCCAGGAAACCTCTGTGTAGGACTCTAAAGACTCGTCAATACGCCGGCAGCAGATGATGATCATATCAAGCATCCACAAGCCGCAAGCAGTCTGCTAAACGTAACGGCCACCCGGGTATTGAGCGATCAGAAGATCGACGAGCAAGCCCGCTCACACTCCTGCGAATCCAACCAGTAACACTTACCGTACAGTCCGGTCTGTTCGTCTGATATGTCGCATATCTCGCCTAGGGGTGGTAAACGTCAGACCCCAATAGCTCGATAAGTCATGCCGACGTGAGGTCCATAACATTCGTGAAACTACTGATAACTCTTACCAGTATATCACTGCAACCCTGGCCAGGGATTTCCTGTTATGGCCAGTCGAGCATAGCACAACATCAACCCCCAATACCGGGAGAGACGAATCCCCTCCTATCGCTCATTGCCTCCATGTGAATCGGGACTGTACCCAAAAACAACCTGTTTGCACGACTCAGTAGAGCCGTGGTAGGGTGGAAATCAAAGCACAGTGGGAGACATACAAGACTCTATGACGATCTCGGGTCAACAGACTAAGCTGTACCAGTGTCACCAGAGAACTGCCATCTGACGTGAGGTATAATACCATCTGGGAGTTCTCGGCGAGTCCGTTCAGTGTACCCAGTCTCCACTGAGCACCCGCATACCATCTTCGATGTCAAACACCAATGGATATGGGATCATCCATCGCCCATCGCATGGGTCGAGAAGATATGCGCTAGTCTACTCTGGAATATCGATGCCCCGTCTCGATATTCCCACGACTAGGAACAATGAAGGATGTACTCATTGACTACCCAGGCCCCACTAGTATGATCTGTATCATAGTCCTGGAAGTCGAGTACACATCCTAAGGGCTTTATCAACATGTAATCAGAGAGACAGAAAGTATGCATGTTAAGATAAAGTGCAACCAGATAGCGTACTATCATGTCGAGCAAGAAATTCCTTCCTATATATGTCCCAGCATCCACTACAATATACATCCAATGTACAGTAATGGCCTCTAGGGCATACATATAACTAACACGTGGCCAGGTAAATTGCAGTAGTTACAAGTCATGCTCTTTCTTCGATCGACGACAACAGGCTTCTTCATGGGTGCTATACCTCGACGGTCCACTGGAATACCTCTGCGACCATGAGCTCGGTGTGGTACAAATGCTGGCTTCCTTACCGCAACTGCTGTCTGCTGCAAACTCCCCTTCATCCCAGATAAACTCTGCTACTCTCGGGCTGCCGCAAGTACTTGTGAGAAAGTGGTCAAACCCAAGGAGACAATCTGCCTCTGGATGTTCAAGTCCAAGCTGCGCATGAACCTCCGTGCCATGTCTGCATCGTTGGCAACTAAAGGTCCAGCGAATCTGCTGAGTCTTGTCCATTCTGCTGCATGCACATCTGTAGGGTTCCTAGGCACACTATATGTTAGTTATATGTATGCCCTAGAGGCCATTACTGTACATAGGATGTATATTGTAGTGGATGCTGGGACATATATAGGGAGGACTTTCTTGCTCGACATGATAGTATGCTATCTGGTTACCCTTTACCTTAACGTGTATGCTGATTGTCTCTCTGTTACATGTTGGTAAAGCCCTTAGGATCTGTACTTGACTACCTGGACTATGATGCGGATCATACTAGTGGGGACATGGTAGTCCATAAGTACATCCTTCAAAGTCCCTAGTCGTGGGTGTATCGAGACGGGGCATCGATATACCAGAGTAGACCAGCGTGTACCTTCTCGACCCATATAGATGGGCGATGGATGATCCCATATCCATTGGTGTTTGACATCAGAGATGATATACGGGTGCTCAGTAGAGACTGGGTACACTGGACGGACTCGCCGAGAACTCCCAGATGGTATTATACCTCACGTCAGATGGCAGTTCTCTGGTGACACTGGTACAGAGTAGTCTGTTGACCCGAGATCGTCATAGAGTCTTGTGTGGTTCCCACTGTGCTTTGATTTCCATCTTACCACGTCCAAGAGGGCGTGCAAAACGGTGGTTTTTGGGTACAGTCCCGAGTCACATGGAGGCAATGAGCGATAGGAGGGGATTCGTCTCTCCCGGTATAGGGGGTTGATGTTGCGCAGTGTTCGATTGGCTATAACAGGAAATCCCTGGCCAGGGTTGCTGAGATTTACTGGTAAGTGTTACCAGTAGTTTCTCGAAGTGTTATAGACCTCATATCGACACGACTTATTGAGCTATTGGGGTCTGACGTTTACCACCCCTAGGCGAGATATGCGACATATCAGACGATCAGACCGGACTGTACGGTAGTGTTACTGGTCGGATTTACTGGAGTGTGAGCGGGCTTGCTCGTCGATCTTTAGATCGCTCAATACCCGGGTGGCCGTTACGTTTAGCAGACCGCTTGCGGCTTGTGGATGCTTGATATGATCATCATCTGCTGCCGGCGTATTGACGAGTCTTTAGAGTCCTACACAGAGGTTTCCTGGCTCAAGCGAAACGAAATAGGAGCGCATATGAGATATGTGCGGGACCAAGAATAATGCGTGTATGTGATACCATATTCTATTCTCGCGATAAATATATCGAATGGTTGTATGCGATATAACCTAGTTATCGATTCAAGCGTTGATTCGATAAGCCGATATATTGTATACTAGTCGGTTGTGTGCGACATAACCGGATCATTGAATCAAGTGTTGATTTAATGATTTAATGCATATTTATATATTTGATATATTACTTTGCATCAACTAGTATCGGTTTACTTAAGATGGATTTTCTCGCTCGGATGTGCGCATTGCATATGCGATATGTTTTTGTGCATTTTATTGTATCATGTTTGATGATACATGATGACTTGTGCTTGTGTAAAGATTAAACCATGGTTATATGAATGGTTAGGGTTTTATATACTTATTCATTTATTTATATTTATTATTCTTTTAAGGAAAAGAAAAGAAAAATGGTGGCATTATTTTGTTTATTCATGAAGCTTCATGAATACTTTGACTTAGTCACCATTTTTGTCTTCATTCCTAACCTAACCATTCACTTAACTTGGGTTTAGTCTCTACACATAACCATGGTTAAGTTATGATAAAGATTGGATTATTCTTTTCTTTTTATTTTTCAACTTATCATAACTTATTCTTCTTCTTCTTCCTTGAACTCCATGAAGAAAGCTTGCTACTCCAATGGCAAGTGAAGAAAAAGAGTGAGAAATCCAAAACTAAAGTTAACCCACTTCCTATTTCTTCATCCTCTACCTCTTGCCAAGTAGTAGAGTGTGTTTACTTCACAAGTTTCTTGACTTGGTGAAGTTGTGAGCTTGATCTAGCGATGCCTCGACGTAGATCATCTTCGGCATGGACATCGACGACCTAGCTTGCCCATTCTCCGACGAAGCCGATCCTAGAGCCCAGATTCGATTTGGACAGCGGAGAGGACCTTGTTGCGGAGCTATGGAGGTGGAGCACCGGATCTACAAAGGTTGTATTTCCGTTAAACTTTTAGTTAAGTGTTAACTAGTTAGTTTTTCGCCTAGACATCTAGCCGACGATCCGTAGTTTAGGGTTTCTCGGCACAATAATTTTTGAAATTGCCATGGTTGATGGCTTGGGAGACCTCACTAGGGTGCCTAGGAACCCTACACTATAGAGGTCTCACAAGGCATCAACCATGCCAATTTCAAATTTTATGGGTGCCGAGAAACCCTAATACGGATCGTTGACTAGAAGTTTAGGCGATATACGAATCTAGTTAACAACTTAACTAAAGATAAGAAGCTACAACCTTTGTAGATCCGTATATCCACTTCTTTGGCTCCACGTAGGCGTCCTCTCACTGTCCATCTCGAATCCCGGACTCAATCGTCGGCTTGATCGGAGAAATGGGCGGACTAGGTCGTCGGCTTTGTGCCGAAGATGATCTACGTCGAGGCATCACAAGTTCAAGCTCCGACTTCACAAATTTGTGAAACTTGTGGAGAAAACACCCAAAACAACTTGGCAAGAGGTAGAGGGTGAAGAAATAGGAGGTGGGTTCACTTTAGAATTGGATTTCTCACACTTTTGCTCAAGTTGCCGTTGATGAAGGCAAGGTTTTTCTTGAGGAAGAAGATGAAGAAGAAGAAAGAATATGATAAGTTTCTTATTTAAAAATGAAACCAATATGAATACTTACCATATACTAACCATGGTCAAGTGTAGAGATTAAACTAAGGTTAGTTGGAATGGTTAGGGTTAAGGATGAGATAAGAATGGTGGACTTTGTCAAAGCTTCAAGAAGCTTCAACATAGAAACAAAATAAGCCACCATTCTTAATAATATCCAAAATGAATAAATAAATAAATAACTAAGTAAATAATCAAAACCCTAACCATTCATATAACCATGGTTTAATCTTTACACAAACCCAAGTGAGCAAGTATCATCAAACATGATACAAACAAGTGCACAAAAATATATCACATATACAATGTGCATCAAGTGAGAAAATCCTTTTAAAATGAACCAATACTAGTTAATGCAAAGTAATATATCAAATATATAATTATACATTAAATCATTAAATCAACACTTGATTTAATGATCCGGTCATATCGCATATAACCGACTAGTATCATATGTATCGGCTTATCGAATCAATCCTTGATTCGATATCTAGGTTATATCGAATATAACCAATCGATACATCCATCGCGAGAATGGAATACGGTATCACATACACGCATTATTCTCGGTCCTGCACATATCTCATATGCGCTCCTATTTCGTTTCGCTTGAGCCAAAAAACCTCTGTGTAGGACTCTAAAGACTCGTCAATACGCCGGTAGCAGATGATGATCATATCAAGCACCCACAAGCCGCAAGCGATCTGCTAAACGTAACGGCCATCGAGGTATTGAGCGATCAGAAGATCGACGAGCTAGCCCGCTCACACTCCTGTGAATCCAACCAGTAACACTTACCATACAGTCCGGTCTGTTCGTCTGATATGTCGCATATCAAGTCTAGGGGTGGTAAACGTCAGACCCCAATAACCGATAAGTCGTGCCGATGTGAGGCTCATAACGGGTCGAGAAACTACTGGTAATACTTACCAGCAAATCTCTGATCAGCCCTGGCCAGGGACTTTCCTGTTACGGCCAATCGAGCACTGCGCAACATCAACCCCCAATACCGGGAGAGACGAAACCCCTCCTATCGCTCATTGCCTCCATATGACTCGGGACTGTACCCAAAGACCACCGTTTTGCATGCCCTCATGGACGTGGTAAGGTGGAGATCAAAGCACAGTAGGAATCATACAAGACTCTTTGACGATCTCGGGTCTACAGACTAACCTGTACAAGTGTCACCTGAGAACTGCCATCTGACGTGAGGTATAATACAATCCGGGAGTTCTCGGCGAGTCTGTCCAGTGTACCCAGTCTCCACTGAGCACCCGTATACCATCTCTGATGTCAAACACCAATGGATATGGGATCATCCATCGCCCATCTCATGGGTCGAGAAGCGTATACGCTAGTCTACACTGGTATATCGATGCCCTGTCTCGATACATCCACGACTAGGGACCTTGAAGGATGTACTTATGGACTACCATGTCCCCACTAGTATGATCTGCATCATAGTTCAGGTAGTCAAGTACACATCCTAAGGGCTTTATCAACATGTAACTATAAGACAGTTTAAAGAGACTAGTGTACATGTTAAGATAAAGAGTAACCAGATAGCATACTATCATATCGAGCAAGAAAGTCATTTCTATATATGTCCAAGCATCCAATATAATATACATCATCTGTACAATACTGGCCTCTAGGGCATACATACAACTAACAATCTCCCACTTGCACTAGGGCCAGCTGCTGTAGTGTCGCATACCGAGCATCCCGAAGAGTCTCTCAAACTGTATCTGGGGAATGGACTTCGTGAGTGGATCCGCCGTGTTGTTCTTCGTGTCAACCCTCCTGATCTCGATCTCCCGGCAATCAACTATCTCCCGGATCAGGTGATACCGCCTCAGAATATGCCTGGATCGCTGATGGGACCTAGGTTCCTTGGCCAAAGCCACCGCTCCATTGTTATCGCAATACAAAGGTATTGGATGCTCAATGGATGGAACCACTCCAAGTTCAGTAATGAACTTCTTGATTCAGACAGCCTCTTTGGCAGCATCGTTGGCAGCGATATATTCAGCCTCCATTGTCGAGTCTGCCACGGTTTCCTGCTTGGAACTCTTCCAGCTAACCGCCCCTCCGTAAAGGGTAAAGACAAAGCCCGACTGCGACTTAGAGTCGTCCTTATCACTCTGGAAGCTCGAATCGGTAAAGGACTCCACTTGGAGTTCTCCGTTACCATACACCAAGAGCATCTCTTTAGTCCTTCGTAAGTACTTGAGAATGCTCTTCACAGCTGTCCAGTGACTCTCTCCAGGATCAGCTTGATACCTGCTCACTACACTTAGTGAGTATGCAACATCGGGTCTGGTACATAGCATCGCGTACATGATAGAGCCTATTGCCGAAGCATAGGGTATCCCTTGCATGCGAGCTCTCTCTAAATCAGTCTTGGGAGACATCTCTTTGGAGAGAGTGACTCCAGAGATCGTGGGCAAGTTCCCACGCTTGGATTCTTCCATACTAAACCTCTTTAGTATGGTGTCAATGTACCTGGATTGGGACAATCCCAAAATCCGTTTGGATCTATCTCTATAGATCCTAATTCCCAATATGCAGGAGGCATCACCAAGATCTTTCATTGAGAATCTTTGTGATAAGAAGAGCTTGACCGATTGCAGCATAGGAATATCATTTCCTATCAAGAGTATGTCGTCCACGTACAATACGAGGAAGACAACCTTACTCACTGCCACCTTTTTGTAAATACAAGGTTCATCTGGATTTTTGACGAAATCAAACTCTTTGATAACGACGTCAAAGCAGATGTTCCAACTCCGCGATACTTGCTTTAATCCATAAATGGATTTAAGCAGCTTGCATACCTTCCCGTTGCTCCCACTGTCTACGAAGCCCTCTGGCTGAGTCATGTACATGCACTCTTCTAAATCACCATTTAGAAAGGCGGTCTTAACATCCATTTGCCAGATTTCGTAGTCATGATACGCAGCGATGGCAAGCATGATTCGGATGGATTTAAGCATAGCCACTGGAGAAAAGGTTTCGTCATAGTCCACACCTGGTCTTTGACGAAAACCCTTTGCTACAAGTCTATCTTTGAAAGTCTCCACTTTCCCATCTACACCAAGTTTTTTCTTGAAGATCCACTTGCTCCCAATGGGTTTTACCCCTTCAGGAGCAACTTCCAAAGTCCATACTTTGTTGGTGTACATGGATTCCATCTCGGACCGCATAGCATCCAGCCATTTCACTGAGTCCCCACTCATGATGGCTTGCTCGAAGCTAGTTGGGTTATCATCCTCCATGATGCAATCCTCACTACCACCATCAATGAGAAACCCTTAGTATCTCTCAGGTGGACGAGAAACCCTACTAGATCGGCGGAGAGGCTGGGGTTCGTCGGGTACTACCGAATCTTCTGCTTCCACTAAATCTTCAGTTATAGTTTGTGTTTCTGGAACTTCTTCCAGTTCTACCTCAGAGCCACTAATCTCTTTTGCAAGAAATTCCTTTTCTAAAAAGGTGGCATGTTGAGCAATAAACACTTTTTGTTGTTCACTGTGGTAGAAAAAATATCCATTTGAATGTTTAGGATATCCCACAAACTTACATAGAACTGACCGTGCCTCGAGTTTGTCTGGATTTTGCCTTTTGACATAGGCCAGACAACCCCATATCTTAACTCGTTTAAGACATGGTCTCTTCCCACTCCATATCTCATATGGTGTGGTAGGTACAGATTTAGTTGGAACTTGATTCAATAGGTATGCTGCTGTCTCAAGCGCATACCCCCAGAAGGAAATAGGTAACTCAGCCGTACTCATCATAGAGCACACCATATCTAATAGGGTGCGATTCCTCCGCTCCGATACACCGTTGTGCTGTGGTGTATAAGGAGGAGTAAGCTGAGAGAGAATCCCATTCTCTTTTAGATAATCTAGGAACTCATTGCTTAAGTATTCTCCTCCTCGATCAGATCGAAGGATCTTAATACTTTTGCCTGTTTGTTTTTCTACTTCGTGCTTATATTCTCTGAATTTCTCAAAAGCTTCAGACTTGTGTTTCATCAGGAACACATGTCCGAATCTAGAGAGATCGTCAGTGAATGTAATGAAGTAGGAAGAACTGTTCCTGGCATGCGTAGACATGGGACCGCATACATCACTATGTATCAGTCCTAAGAGTTCATTAACTCTTTCTCCGTGTCTACTAAACGGAGCTTTGGTCATTTTTCCTTTGAGACATGAATGGCAAGTATCATAAGATGATAATTCAAATGAATTCAAATAACCATCCTTATGTAACTTAGCCAGTCGTGTCGCATTGATATGACCAAGTCTACAGTGCCACAAGTAGGATTCGTTCATTTCTGAACTTTTCCTCTTGTGTGTGTTTTGTATATTGAGGACTGTATTCTGATTTAGAATGAATATGCCATTATGTAACGAGCCTGATGCAATCAGCTTTTGATCTTGGAATATGTTCATAACATTATCCTTTACTACAAAATTATATCCTTCTTTACTTAATAAAGAAACTGATATAATGTTGCACATCATGTTCGGTATATAATAGCACTCATTTAGAATCAGTGTATTATGACTTGGCAATAGAAGGTGATATTCTCCAACAGCTTTGGCTGCAATACTTGCACCGTTCCCTACTTGAACGGAATGATCACCTTTTCCCAGTTCTCTACCTTTACGTAGCCCATGTAACAATTTACATATATGGGATCCTGATCCGGTATCCAATACCCAAGACGTAGGGTGAACTGAGAAACAGTTCTCAATAACTAACACACCTGAAGAAGATGCATCAACATGCATGTTCTTTTGGGCGGCGTGAGTTCCAGATATGCTCCTGTTTCCTGTTCAGTCTTATAACTCTTATAAGAAAGAACGGGTCCAACGTTCCCCTGCACAGTATAACATGCGGGTTCGGTCAATACATCCATATTATTATCTTTATTAGAGCATGAAATGGTCGCTACCTGGAGAGAGAGAGAGAAGAAAACACTTTAGCGTATGCTCTTGCAAGATCAGATTGGTTATTATCTTATCTAATCAGGATGGCTCCCACTGGTTTTTATCAAATCTTCCTTCAAACCCTAAAAGGAAAGACTAGCCGGGATTAATTACATACTACAAGTTCGCCAATTTTTCAGCCAGGCCAGTGTCGGTACTTTGAGGGAGGTCCCCCGTGCTTTCGCACGAACCTAATTACTGTAAACCTCGTTTTCCCAGAGGCGTAACCCCGTTGACACCTTTCTAGACACCTACTTGATCGGCTAATTGTAATGTGTAAAACTTTCCAAGGAGTAACTCTTACTCGCAGTGGGTATCGGGATCCAACTATCTCATAGAAGGTATGCAATCTCATTGCAAATTTCAACACTTGAAATTCCCGATAATATTTTGCCCCTAGTGTGCCATGACCTTGACAGAGGTCAACAAACCATAGTGCACTAGTCAAGTTCAACCTGTCATTTCTTGATTGAATCAAACCCACTCGCACGACCCTTGATAGAGGTCAACAAGGTCGTACGAATACCCTAATCCAATCTGCATCATATGCATAAGCAGATAAATACTAGTTAGCTACCGCACACTACGCCTTGACAGAGGTCAACAAACGCAGCACGAATACTAAATAGTCTTTATCTGAAATGACGGAGGGCTACGACAGGTTTTTCTGAAAACCTATTGCGTAATGAACTTGATATCGTTGTAGAATCAAATGAAGTTTTGAAATGGAATGATTTTGAGGCTTTTCTAGTTTTGCTAAAGGGGTCACTCCCGGTGAAGGGATCGTCGGCCCTTTCCTCGTCGAATGAGGTGCGGGATATATCATATATATCACTGTGCAAAGCAAAAACTATAGAAGCAATCAAAAGTCAAACCGAGTATGTAGCATCTGTCAGTTATTGCTAAAGGAGTCACTCCCGGTGAAGGGATCTCGGTCCTTTCCTCATCGAATAAGGTGCAGGGTATATCATATATACCGCTATGCAAAGCAAGAACTGTAGCTACCTGTTTTGTTTAAAATTTGATTCTACAACATCTTAGGTTTCTTTTCTTTCATTAATCACATTAATGAAGTCCTATCATTTAAGTCACCTAAACATCACAGATAAATACGACGTACACTTATGCCATCCGCATTCGCCTGGATGTTCCCTCGTGCACCGTTAGGTTAGGTAACTAACGACAGGGCAGGGCTAGTGCGGGTGCAAAACATAAGTAACGTCTATATAATATATCATATATATTATATACTGTATCTATCACAGAACATCACATGATCACATCACAGATATTGCAGCAGAAGAAACATATGAAACATTGGATATACTAGGACATCCGTATTTTCAATACGAGCCAGTATAAAACACGGATTCCACGGTCGTGATGAATAGCCAATCCCACACCCCTAGACCCCTACGAGAGCGGCAAGCAACCTTACCAATTCTAGGGTTAGGAGACCCGGACTCGACTCCTCGAGATGGTCTCCCACTGGACCCTAGAACCCGGTTACTTGTGCTCCCCTCCTTGGGTCTATCCTAGTGCAGAAAAGTAAATAATATACAAAGGGTGACATCTTCCGCAACCTGGAAGTGCCCCAATAAAAGAATATTACATACAAGTTTTTACATGAATGAAAATGAAAAACACTCATCTCACATAAAACCCCCCGGCTATTCAAACACGACAATCCAATATAACATATCCAGCAACACATAACATCACATGTCATCAACGTAAGTAAATATGCGCATCCCAATTGTCGTTGACATATAGCAACGAAACCGGCGATATCACATATTACACTTACGGTCACATTAAAAAAAGTGTAAAACTACAACAGTTGGAATCCGCAATCTCTTTAGACATCACATGTCTAATCAAATGAAATACTTAGACATCACATGCCTAACAGTTATAAACCCCGCATTTTAGTCTCATTATCGAAAACTCTTTTCAATATCAAATGAAACTAAACCGCTAGATTTATAACATTCATTCAGTTATCTCATAACTGTTTGTGAATTCCAATTATTGTATCCCATTCCGGATAAATAGAATATATTAAACTTTCCGATCGAACATTCGAACACCCAAGTTTTCCCGAAACCGTTCAACACATGAAATTAGTTCAAAGTCGTTCACTTCATGCCTCAGTACCAACGGTCCAGTCGTAGAAGGGTCAAGCCAATGCCTCACATGTGACATGCCGTACTGCCCCAAACCTGAAGGTTCAAAGGGCAGTTCAAGACGGTCACATAATCGAGTTAAGGTTTGTTGTCTTCTAGAGGGACCATCGCGTTACTTGCACTACTCAGAACGTCCTTAAACCATAGAAAAATCCAACACTTGGAAATTTTTCGGCAGGGGAAAAGTTGGGTATTTATATCCGGTCGGACTTTTTAACATATTCTAAAGTTATCCGGAAAAACACATAGATGAAGTTTAACAATCCGATCGAATCTATGATTCCCAATGCAACCCCAGAATACTCAACTCTTGAGTCAATTTAAAAATTCCCAGAAAACTTAGCATAATTAAATAGGAGTTACTATGCAAACGAGGAGGGCTGACGTCATCATCAGGCCGCGGAACCGCCGCATAAGCCATGCTTATGCCGCGGTTCCGCCGCACTATATACTGTTCATGAGTTAAATTTTGCACCGTAATTCTTATAATTCCCTGCTGAATTTTTTAAGCATTTTTAATCTGGAAAAATCCCAGTTTTTGAAAAAAGTCCAGAGAGCACATCGGGAATTAGGGTTTCGGTTCGATCGGGTTTCAAACGTCGTCTAGACTTCACCTAAGGCTCTAGCTAGGCTCTGATACCACTGTAGGGTTCCTAGGCACACTATAGAGGTCTCACAAGGCATCAACCATGCCAATTTCAAATTTTATGGGTGCCGAGAAACCCTAATACGGATCGTTGACTAGAAGTTTAGGCGATATACGAATCTAGTTAACAACTTAACTAAAGATAAGAAGCTACAACCTTTGTAGATCCGGATATCCACTTCCTTGGCTCCACGTAGGTGTCCTCTCGCTGTCCATCTCGAATCCTGGACTCAATTGTCGGCTTGATCGGAGAAATGGGCGGACTAGGTCGTCGGCTTCGTGCCGAAGATGATCTACGTCGAGGCATCACAAGTTCAAGCTCCGACTTCACAAATTTGTGAAACTTGTGAAGAAAACACCCAAAACAACTTGGCAAGAGGTAGAGGGTGAAGAAATAGGAGGTGGGTTCACTTTAGAATTGGATTTCTCACACTTTTGCTCAAGTTGCCATTGATGAAGGCAAGGTTTTTCTTGAGGAAGAAGATGAAGAAGAAGAAAGAATATGATAAGTTTCTTATTTAAAAATGAAACTAATATGAATACTTATCATATACTAACCATGGTCAAGTGTAGAGATTAAACTAAGGTTAGTTGGAATGGTTAGGGTTAAGGATGAGATAAGAATGGTGGACTTTGTCAAAGCTTCAAGAAGCTTCAACATAGAAACAAAATAAGCCACCATTCTTAATAATATCCAAAATGAATAAATAAATAAATAACTAAGTAAATAATCAAAACCCTAACCATTCATATAACCATGGTTTAATCTTTACACAAACCCAAGTGAGCAAGTATCATCAAATATGATACAAACAAGTGCACAAAAATATATCACATATACAATGTGCATCAAGTGAGAAAATCCTTTTAAAATGAACCAATACTAGTTAATGCAAAGTAATATATCAAATATATAATTATACATTAAATCATTAAATCAACACTTGATTTAACGATCCGGTCATATCGCATATAACCGACTAGTATCCTATGTATCGGCTTATCGAATCAATCCTTGATTCGATATCTAGGTTATATCGAATATAACCAATCGATACATCCATCGCGAGAATGGAATACGGTATCACATACACGCATTATTCTCGGTCCTGCACATATCTCATATGCGCTCCTATTTCGTTTCGCTTGAGCCAGGAAAGCTCTGTGTAGGACTCTAAAGACTCGTCAATACGCCGGTAGCAGATGATGATCATATCAAGCATCCACAAGCCGCAAGCGGTCTGCTAAACGTAACGGCCATCCGGGTATTGAGTGATCAGAAGGTCGACGAGCTAGCCCGCTCACACTCCTGTGAATCCAACCAGTAACACTTACCATACAGTCCGGTCTGTTCGTCTGATATGTCGCATATCAAGTCTAGGGATGGTAAACGTCAGACCCCAATAACCGATAAGTCGTGCCGATGTGAGGCTCATAACGGGTCGAGAAACTACTGGTAACACTTACCAGCAAATCTCTGATCAGCCCTGTCCAGGGACTTCCCTGTTACGGCCAATCGAGCACTGCGCAACATCAACCCCCAATACCGGGAGAGACGAAACCCCTCCTATCGCTCATTGCCTCCATATGACTCGGGACTGTACCCAAAGACCACCGTTTTGCACGCCCTCATGGACGTGGTAAGGTGGAGATCAAAGCACAGTGGGAATCACAAGACTCTATGACGATCTTGGGTCTACAGACTAACATGTACAAGTGTCACCTGAGAACTGCCATCTGACATGAGGTATAATACCATCTGGGAGTTCTCGGCGAGTCCGTCCAGTGTACCCAGTCTCCACTGAGCACCCGTATACCATCTCTGATGTCAAACACCAATGGATATGGGATCATCCATCGCCCATCTCATGGGTTGAGAAGCGTATACGCTAGTCTACACTGGTATATCGATGCCCTGTCTTGATACACCCACGACTAGGGACCTTGAAGGATGTACTTATGGACTACCATGTCCCTACTAGTATGATCTGCATCATAGTTCAGGTAGCCAAGTACACATCCTAAGGGCTTTATCAACATGTAACTATAAGACAGTTTAAAGAGACTAGTGTACATGTTAAGATAAAGAGTAACCAGATAGCATACTATCATATCGAGCAAGAAAGTCATCTCTATATATGTCCAAGCATCCAATATAATATACATCATCTGTACAATACTGGCCTCTAGGGCATACATACAACTAACAACATCTACGGATGCTCTATTCTGCTTTAGCCCAATGAACTTCTCTTCCATTTCCTCCCGTGCGGTCCGCGGGAAGAACTTTTCTAAGAAACTCTTTGAAAAATCCACCCACTTGATCGTCTTGGGCAAGCGGTTCTCCTCCACAAGCCACCATTCTCGGGCGTAGTCCACTAACTGAATGCGTACCACATCAACTCTTTTCTCATCTAAGATCTGTGCCGCAATAAGCAAGTTCTCTGTGTCAACTAGCCACTGCTCCGCTGGCAACGGCTCCTCCAAACTAGTAAATGTAGATGGACCCAAACGCCTGAAGTCTGCTACGGTCCCTACTCGGTCAACAGGTTTAGCTCCAACATTGTTCACAGACTGCTGAACGATCTGCAAACCTTCCTAAAACGATTCCGCTTGCTGCTGGATCAGCTCGGTCTGTCTTTTTTGATTCTCCAGCATTCCCCTTATCACTCCAAGCATGGCGGCTTCATCCACACGCCTTTGGTACGTCTTCAAATTCTTATCTGCCATATTCCTGAAATCAAAACACCCAACATTAGCATGATGATAGATTCGAAATAGATCAGGGCTAGAAATCCAAGTTACTTAAATAGAGTGCCGCATTGTAACTATGCCGCGGTATCATAGCCACAATTACGTAACTCCACCCAAGTCGCCTAAGTCCTAGAGATAACAAGGAATCGGGTTTCGAGTCGATATGCAAAGGAAGTTTGCACATCATAGAAGATATAACCAGGAAGAACTTGATTCAAGAACGGTAAACGGCAAGGTGGCAGGACATGTTTCCTAAATACGGGTATTCTGATTCGTGTATTGGGTACAATACCCAACTACAAAAAGAATCAACCCGATTAACCTATGGCGCTCTGATACCAAAAGAACCATGTCACGCCCCGCTTCCCAGAGTACGCTAAAATGGGCACATGACATAGCCAACCATGCTACCTGTGAATAGGAAGTATCCATCCACAGTCACATTACGGCTGTAGAGATATCAAAAACAAAATAAAACTATCTAAAACATGTCCATAATCCAAGATAATATGAGTCAAGAATAATAAAATGCGGAAGCGAAAGATCCAATACAAAATAGCTGGAATGTATGTCCCATAATGCGGTCTCACGTCAGGAATAAAATGCAGGAAAGAAAAACTAACTACTGCTGACACTCACAGCTCAGCCTGTTGGCTGAAGTACTCCTGCTCGGACCGCGACAACGGTACAGAATCTGGGCCATGCAAAACCCAGACGTCAGCGCTTCAAGTCATCAAGTAATAACATATAAACAGGGTAACAGGCAATGTGAATAAAACATGAATAAAGCAAGGGTAACAATAATATAAGTCAGAGCAGTGCAGGGTAGTGTGCAGTGGGTAAACTAAACTGTTCTATCAGGTTTTCTGTTCTAAAGTCTTTGAAACCAAATTGATGAATCATCGATGTAACTCAATAGTATCCCGTACATACCCAGGACCACGGCCCCAGATTCTCGGGCTGAAACCGAGACATGCCGCTAGGCACTAAACAGAAATGTGTACAGATGAATGATGTCAGCAGCATCATTCCAAGGCTGGCCTAACCTCTAAACTGATCAGAACAGATAGTGAACTGTTGAGTTACAAGTCCGGTTTCACCTTTGATTTTCCCATACCCCCAAGTTATATGTGTAGGTCAAGTCAGGTATCCCGTAATCAAGAACTAATGCCAACACAGGATCAGGTAAACAGGTTTGTCTGGATAGACAACAGGAACGGTCCATGAGGACTACATGTCAGGTTTGTTGGCATTAGACACAAGATCAGGTAACGGGTCAGGTCATGGTACATCAGGTCAAGTCGAGCAGTATACGGTACCATGTCGGGTCAATCAATATGTATGTAGCAAGTCAGGTCAAGATGTAAATGATATCATGGGTGTGCTCACCCAGTTACATAATCAAGCATGGTCATCAACAACATAGATTTAAGCAACGAATTAAACAATAAAGAAGCATCGATTAATTAGCAGCACAGTTATCAATTGTGTGTCCGAGGTGTTATCAACATTATAAGAATACAATATGACAGTTAGGGCCGTTAAATCATGTTAACCAGTTTAAGAATTTTATGGATGCAATGATATATATATATGTATAGGTTCCATGGATGAAATCACAGTTTATGCAGGTTAAAAGTACACGAGTGTCCGAATGAAGTAAAACGATAGAGAAAGTGCCATAGGCTACATCATTAGTGAAAGTGTAATTAAAACATGTAAATGTGGTTATTAGGTTCAATACAGTAATTGCAAACGGTAGGTTCTAAGTTTGAAAGATAAAATGATATAACACGACATTGAACATGAAAATGGGGAATTATAGTACTAAAGTTAAACTGCAGGTTTAGGGTGTTATCAATGCGTATGTAAATATTATTTAGCATTTAGCAAGGGGCACTTGCCTCGACGGGTCGCGAATCGGGAAAACGGAACGTTAAACATCGGCGGGGAAAACTCGCGACGGGCGCACGGTTTCCGGAATGAACCCAAACGACGAACAGTGGAACCACACAGATCAGAGTACCTTGCTGGATCGTCGGGACAGCGTCATCGGCACGACGGAATTCCGGCAACAAAAGAACAGTTAAAAAAATGGGAAACAAGACATGAAGCAAGAAGAGAAACAATGGAGAAAAGAAATGGATGAAGAGAAGTATGAGAGAGGGCTTACCGTAGAGCTTTCCTGTGGTTGCAGAGAGGTGATGTGAAGGGGTCAACGTCGGCGAACGGAACTCCGGTGATGGGGTCTTGCTGTTAGGGTTCGGTTGAGTTGCACTAGGGTTTTCAGGTATAAGGGTGTGCAGGGTTCATGTAAAGTGGAGAAGAACCGATGAGAGAGAGAAGAGAAAGAGAGACGGTGATGGCTGGGGTGGTCGGCGGCGATGGGAGGAGATGATGCGAGTAGGGTTTTTCTTGGGTGCAGGGTGCACGGCCTCGGAAGATAAAAGGAGGAAGAAGAAGAGAAGATGGAGGTGAGGGTTGCGAGGGCATGTGGAGAGTACGTCGACTAGGGTTGCCGAGCGGGGACAAATATAGGGTTAGGGTTTCCTTGATGGGTTCGCGGCTAAGATATAGAAGGAAAAGAAGAAGAAGGAGCGGGCGGTGACCGTAAGGAAGGAGGGCGGTGTTGGAACCAAAACTCACCGCGAGAGGAGAGAGAGGGAACTGCGAGAGGAGAGAGAGAGGCTTGAGAGAGAGAGAGAGAGAGAGAGAGAGGAGGAGAGAGAGAGTCTCGTGGGAGGTTATTGAGAGTGAATAATAGAGAGAGAAGGAAAAGGGAGAAAGAGAATGAGGCGGTGGGGCCCGGGGCGAGGAGTAAGGAGTTGTGATTGGATAAGGGAAAAGTTTGTTATGTGGAAGTTGTAAAAGATTTGAGGGTTTAGAATAGGTTAGGAAAAATTTTAATAAAAGATTGTTGGAAATAGGAAAATACATTACAGGGTTAAATTTTATATATATTCGACGGTTACAAAAATATAATAGAAAAATGGGATTTGGCGCAAAGTAAAATATTTCCAAATTGCGCCCGGATCGGATCCAAAAATTTGAAATTGAAATAAGAAAATTTTAGGCGGAATCCAAAATTTAAAATGAAATATTTTACAATCAAAAAGCACACCTCCAAAACGGACACACGTACGTGCGCGTAGCTGTAACAACCCTAATTTTCATATACATTTTTTGTACAAATTTTTTTTTAAATTTTTTTTAAAAAAAAACCAAAAAGAAGTATTTTAATCTGAGCACAATATATAGAATTAATTATTTTGTTTTTAAATAATTTTATTTTTAGTGTACATTAAATTGTTTTAAAATTTAAAGTGTACTTTGGATATTTAATTCTGCTAATATCATTTTAAGTATCTATTTTTCTACAATAATTACAAGAAAGAGCTTGTAGCTCATTGGTAATACCTTGCACTGCTGAACCAAGCCACCAGAGTTCGAATCCCGTGCCCCACATAATTTTTATATCATTTTATTTTAAATTTTTTGTGAAGTCAAACGGTCAAACAGCCATAACTCACAATTTATTGCGAATTATAAAAATTAAAGTATGCTAAAATCTCCCCCAGGCCAACCCCCACCCGACGGCACCCGACTCGGCCCTGACTCGGCCGAGTCGGCCGGCGACTCGGCCGAATCGGCAGACGCCGCCGGCCGGACTCGGCCGGTCGGCCGAGTCGTCAACACGAAAAATTTTCGTGTTGACCTGGTCTAACCCCCTGCATAGTCTATTTTTCCAGTACTGTTACACAATTTTAATTAAATCTCTTTCAAGACCAAAATCAATGAATTTTTAATGATTTTTACATATTTTTAAATATTTTTAATCCAAACCCTAACCCTAGCCTAGCCCTATATAAAGACCCCTATCCTCTACCTTTTCACCTCACAACTCTAAGTCCACTCTCCCAAATTCTTGAGAACTCGGTGCAAAGAGCGAGAAGCGAAGCGCTGCCAAAACCGACGACGGATTCCGGCGACCGAATCAGAACCTTCGCGACGTTTTCGACGAATCGACAACCACCTCATCTCTTAGCTTCCTTAGCTTGTCCAAACCGTAAGTCCCATCCCTTCTATCTCTCTTTTCTATAAATATAAAAATACGACTTTTTGGAACCCGACGGAAATCGGATAAACCGATTTCCGATTCGTTTTTTCTATAAATTTCCACTTGTCACCTAATACATAATATCTATCCATATTCATGTTGACTATTAATCACCCATAAACCAATTTAAATAAACTTTTTCACATGAAATGATAGCTTCTTTGCAAAACCGTATTCTTTTCATAAAAATACCATGAAGTTCATTTTTCTTAGTTTAATCAATTACCTCACTCCTAAATATGTTTATCTTGATCACAAAACTTGTAGAACTCAATTTGAATGAATTTTCACACATAAAATGATAACGTTTTCAAATACCGTATTCTTGCGCTTTAATACCTTTAAGTTTAATATGTCATGTTTTACCTTTAAACTTCATCAAAACTTAAAATAAGTCACGAGATAATGACCTACCTCTACACACACACAAATATAACCCTAATTGATATATGTCAAAATATAGAATACGAAATTACAGGACTTTTCATTAAAATACCCTAATCTTTATAACCTTTATGGAAAGCTTTAAATTGTAAACATTTCTAAATAAAATCTTTTAAAAAAATGAAAGCACGATAGGTCATGGACATCGATCATTTATCTAAACTGTCTTGTGGTGTCTAGGCAAGTGCGTCTAAGGCTAGTGGTTTTTAATTAGGCCCACTACTGTGGTTCCTTCCCACTTACCTGGCACTTACCTGGCCGCAATTGACGGTGAAGAGGTGATTTGAGGCTTCTAATGACTTGTCGTTTAGACCTTAGAAATAGGCTAGTTGGCTTAGGAAACCCTAACAACTAAAATACGAAAAACTATACTCTTTTGCAAATAAATACCTTATATTTATAAAACTGTTTTCCTAAATGAAAAGTATTTATAAAACCTAAGCAAAGTGCCACTACAACCCACTTTTAGGGAACCCGTTAGGGATAGTACGGTTCATCGTGCACCCGCGGGCTAGTAGTGCGAGATTCAGACCTCCGCAAGGAGCATTCGGTCTCGAAAGGTTTAAAATACGACATTTGAGAAAAATGAGATTTTGGAGATTAAAATATTTATTTAAAATTATTCTTGTGTTAATATATATATAATTATCATTTAAACACCTATTTTATTATAATATAAACTTTCCACTTTTTCCTAAAATTACAAGATTAAAAGTTACATTAAAATACCATGAATTTCAAATAAAACAATTAATACTTTTATTAAGATATATTCACTAGAATAACACAAATAAAATTCACACTCATTATAACTATAAAGACGAATAATAAATACTTAATGTGTATTTTGAAAACTATACAAAAGTACTTTTTACATAAAACCCCTCAAGTTTTATAAATTACAATAAAGCCCTAACAAATATAGAATTTCAAATTATCGTTCTTTTAGTCTGACTCGGGTTAGAGTCTGACTATTTCTGACTTGAATATGATTCAAGTCAATCCATATTCTTTATATTTCAACTCAAGATGACTACATGAATCCCAGAATCCAGTTAACAATCTACTTGACTGAACCGAACCATGGATATTCCTTTTACATATTTCCCAGTATTCCATTTACATGACTCTACGGTTATAACCGTTTCCTGATATCATGGTTTCGGTCAGTCAATCAAGTCAATCATGCAATCATTACAAGTTTTACAAGATAACAATACAAACAAAACACTACGGGGTTTAAGGGGTAGATTGGTACGGAAGGTGTTAAAGGTGGCACGAGATGGCAAGATTAAGACACCTAACCTGAATTCAATTGCCATTGTTCTGGGTTGTATAACGGAGCCTTGTACTTCCATTTGCCCTGGTCTCTAGCATACTGAGACCCCTCTCGTATACACTGGCATCCTTCTGTACGAAACTACAACAACAGCGTTAACACCATACTACTGTAATATGACAATACAATACAACATTAAAAGCTACTCTCTCTCTCTCTTTTACTCTCTGTCTATTTCTCCCTTATCTTTGGGACTTACCGAGCGACCTGTTCGCTGACGACATTCTATTTCTTTCTTCTTTGAATGTCGTCAGGTGCGTTGGACCAAGCTGAGATTGAGCCCACCGGTGAAGATTTGGAGCAGTTCCAGGAAGACCCAGAGCTCTAGATATTGTACTTTGTTCTTTCCAGTATTTCCATTTATTGTTATGCCACTGTTTAGGAATTGTTTTCATTTCAGTTGTATTTTCCTTTCATGCATTGTACAAAGAATGTTATTAATAAAAGTTGTTGTTAGTTCAACATCATTTGTCTCTTGTGATTTACTTTATATTGCTTAGTTACGCTTAGCGTATGTACTTCTGAGTATATACTTAGCGGGCCTCGTCATGTCCACTTCGCCGTACAGTGGGAAGCGGGGCGTGACAGGTTTTGTTGGTGGCCCATGCAAGTCAGAGCTGTATGAATCCCTGTCATGCAGTTCTGGTCTGCGTGAACAACCTAAGCAATATAACACAAGACGCAGCAACTAAAACATTCTTTACAATTCATGTTCTTTGAATCTTGCAAATCTCTATTTCTTGAATCTTATCATTTCATGTATTTGAATCTGTCCTAATCCGAATTTTTCTTCAGGGATATGGATTCCCCGAACAACACCAGCACCAACGTTAACAACACCCCTCCAGCACTACCTCTCACTCCAGTTGTTCTGGCACCACCCACTGAGCAAACGATGCTATTTGATGCGATCCGCAGTCTTCTCGAGGGACAGCAACAACTTCTGAGTCGTCCTGAGACAGATGCACCTGGAGTAAAGCAATTCAGGGCTTTGCACCCAAAGCAGTTCTCTGGTAAAGGAAGCCCTCTCGAAGCAGAAGAATGGGCACAAAGTATCGAGGACGATCTGGCAGTAGCTCAAGTGCCAGACCACGCTTGGGTCCGTATAGCGAAGCTACAGCTCACAGATAACGCTCGCAATTGGTGGAAGGCGGAAGAGACCCGTCTGGCACAGCCGATTGAATGGAAGACATTTCGCGAGAAGTTTGACGCGAAATATTTCCCTGTGACTGCCAGGTTCGCTATGGAGCAGCAGTTTATTCATCTACAGCAAGGATCAATGTGGGAGAAATCGGTAGATGAATACGACGCTGAGTTCACCATGTTGAGCCGGTAAGATATGTCACAATAGTTCAATATCACATTCTACACAGCTAACACAATCTTTAAACAGATTCGCGGCACACCTGATACCGACGGACGAGATCAGAGCCCGTCGTTTCCAGCAAGGTTTGGACATAGAGATCAAGGCTGCTCTAGCCACAGGAAAGTTTTTGACTCATGAGGAAGCCCTAAAAGCTGCCCGCGGTTATGAGGCAGTAATAAAGGAGAGGGGCAGACCTCAGTCTGCAGGAGTCAAGCGCCCTGCCAACCAGATGGCAGGTGGAGCCTCTTCCAGGCCATCGTTTGAACCCAGGAGGACTGAAGAAATTTGCCATTACTGCCATAGGAAGGGACATTTGTGGAAGGACTGTAGGCGCGCAAAAGGCCTGTGTCTAATTTGTGGCGCATCCAACCATGGAATTGGGAATTGTCCTTACAACAGCAACCCATCTCACGCACACACCAACCAACCGCAGCGGCCAACCATCCAGGCTCCTGCAACTCGTCCTGCACTACCTGCTCCACCACCAGCACAGCCTACTCGCCAATTCCAACAGGCAATGAGGGACATGCCTACAGGGCAGAGAAATAGGCCTCAAAGGAGGAATGTGCATCCAGCTAGAAGGAATATACCACGGCGACAGACCTTCGCTTTAGAAGCCGTAGAAGCCGAGACTATAGGTCAAGGTAACACTGGTAAGCCTTTTTCACCATTGTATCACTTTTTTTCGCCAAACTTTCTAGCACTGTTACACCTTTCTTTTAAAAATTTCGAGGACGAAATTTTTATGAGGAGGGTAGAATGTAACAACCCTAATTTTCATATACATTTTTTGTACAATTTTTTTTTAAATTTTTTTTAAAAAAAACCATAAAGTAGTAATTTAATCTGAGCACAATATATATAATTAATTATTTTGTTTTTAAATAATTTCATTTTTAGTGTACATTAAATTGTTTTAAAATTTAAAGTGTACTTTGGATATTTAATTCTGCTAATATCATTTTAAGTATCTATTTTTCTACAATAATTACAAGAAGGAGCTTGTAGCTCATTGGTAATACCTTGCACTGCTGAGCCAAGCCACCAGAGTTCGAATCCCGTGCCCCACATAATTTTTATATCATTTTGTTTTAAATTTTTTGTGAAGTCAAACGGTCAAATAGCCATAACTCACAATTTATTGCGAATTATAAAAATTAAAGTATGCTAAAATCTCCCACAGGCCAACCCCCACCCGACGGCACCCGACTCGGCCCTGACTCGGCCGAGTCGGCCGGCGCCGCTGGCCGGACTCGGTCGGTCGGCCGAGTCGTCAACACGAAAATTTTTCGTGTTGACCTGGTCTAACCCCCTGCATAGTCTATTTTTCCAGTACTGTTACACAATTTCAATTAAATCTCTTTTAAGACCAAAATTAATGAATTTTTAATGATTTTTACATTTTTTGAAATATTTTTAATCCAAACCCTAACCCTAGCCTAGCCCTATATAAAGACCCCTATCCTCTACCTTTTCACCTCACAACTCTAAGTCCACTCTCCCAAATTCTTGAGAACTCGGTGCAAAGAGCGAGAAGCGAAGCGCTGCCGAAACCGACGACGGATTCCGGCGACCGGATCAGAACCTTCGCGACGTTTTCGACGAATCGACAACCACCTCATCTCTTAGCTTCCTTAGCTTGTCCAAACCGTAAGTCCCATCCCTTCTATCTCTTTTTTCTATAAATATAAAAATACGACTTTTTGGAACCCGACGGAAATCGGATAAACCGATTTCCGATTCGTTTTTTTCTATAAATTTCCACTTGTCACCTAATACATAATATCTACCCATATTCATGTTGACTATTAATCACCCATAAACCAATTTAAATAAACTTTTTCACATGAGATGATAGCTTCTTTGCAAAACCGTATTCTTTTCATAAAAATACCATGAAGTTCATTTTTCTTAGTTTAATCAATTACCTCACTCCTAAATATGTTTATCTTGATCACAAAACCTGTAGAACTCAATTTGAATGAATTTTCACACATGAAATGATAACGTTTTCAAATACCGTATTCTTGCGCTTTAATACCTTTAAGTTTAATATGTCATGTTTTACCTTTAAACTTCACCAAAACTTAAAATAAGTCACGAGATAATGACCTACCTCTACACACACACAAATATAACCCTAATTGATATATGTCAAAATATAGAATACGAAATTACAGGACTTTTCATTAAAATACCCTAATCTTTATAACCTTTATGGAAAGCTTTAAGTCGTAAACATTTCTAAATAAAATCTTTTAAAAAAATGAAAGCACGATAGGTCATGGACATCGATCGTTTATCTAAACTGTCTTGTGGTGTCTAGGCAAGTGCGTCTAAGGCTAGTGGTTTTTAATTAGGCCCACTACTGTGGTTCCTTCCCACTTACCTGGCACTTACCTGGCCGCAATTGACGGTGAAGAGGCGATTTGAGGTTTCTAATAACTTGTCGTTTAGACCTTAGAAATAGGCTAGCTGGCTTAGGAAACCCTAACAACTAAAATACGAAAAACTATACTCTTTTGAAAATAAATACCTTATATTTATAAAACCGTTTTCCTAAATGAAAAGTATTTATAAAACCTAAGCAAAGTGCCACTACAACCCACTTTTAGGGAACCCGTTAGGGATAGTACGGTTCATCGTGCACCCGCGGGCTAGTAGTGCGAGATTCAGACCTCCGCAAAGAGCATTCGGTCTCGAAAGGTTTAAAATACGACATTTGAGAAAAATGAGATTTTGGAGATTAAAATATTTATTTAAAATTATTCTTGTGTTAATATATATATAATTATCATTTAAACACCTATTTTATTATTATATAAACTTTCCACTTTTTCCTAAAATTACATGATTAAACGTTACATTAAAATACCATGAATTTCAAATAAAACAATTAATACTTTTATTAAGATATATTCACTAGAATAACACAAATAAAATTCACACTCATTATAACTATAAAGACGAATAATAAATACTTAATGTGTATTTTGAAAACTATACAAAAGTACTTTTTACATAAAACCCCTCAAGTTTTATAAATTACAATAAGGCCCTAACAAATATAGAATTTCAAATTATCGTTCTTTAGTCTGACTCGGGTTAGAGTCTGACTATTTCTGACTTGAATATGATTCAAGTCAATCCATATTCTTTATATTTCAACTCAAGATGAATACATGAATCCCAGAATCCAGTTAACAATCTACTTGACTGAACCGAACCATGGATATTCCTTTTACATATTTCCCAGTATTCCATTTACATGACTCTACGGTTATAACCGTTTCCTGATATCATGGTTTCGGTCAGTCAATCAAGTCAATCATGCAATCATTACAAGTTTTACAAGATAACAATACAAACAAAACACTACGGGGTTTAAGGGGTAGATTGGTACGGAAGGTGTTAAAGGTGGCACGAGATGGCAAGATTAAGACACCTAACCTGAATTCAATTGCCGTTGTTCTGGGTTGTATAACGGAGCCTTGTACTTCCATTTGCCCTGGTCTCTAGCATACTGAGACCCCTCTCGTATACACTGGCATCCTTCTGTACGAAGCTACAACAACAGCGTTAACACCATACTACTGTAATATGACAATACAATACAACATTAAAAACTACTCTCTCTCTCTTTTACTCTCTGTCTATTTCTCCCTTATCTTTGGGACTTACCGAGCGACCTGTTCGCTGACGACATTCTATTTCTTTCTTCTTTGAATGTCGTCAGGTGCGTTGGACCAAGCTGAGATTGAGCCCACCGGTGAAGATTTGGAGCAGTTCCAGGAAGACCCAAAGCTCTAGATATTGTACTTTGTTCTTTCCAGTATTTCCATTTATTTTTATGCCACTGTTTAGGCATTGTTTTCATTTCAGTTGTATTTTCCTTTCATGCATTGTACAAAGAATGTTATTAATAAAAGTTGATGTTATTTCTACATCATTTGTCTCTTGTGATTTGCTTTATATTGCTTAGTTACGCTTAGCGTATGTACTTCTGAGTATATACGTAGCGGGCCTCGTCGCGTCCACTTCACCGTACAGTGGGAAGCGGGGCGTGACAGGTTTTGTTGGTGGCCCATGCAGGTCAGAGCTGTATGAATCCCTGTCATGCAGTTCTGGTCTGCGTGAACAACCTAAGCAATATAACAAAAGACGCAGCAACTAAAACATTCTTTAAAATTCATGTTCTTTGAATCTTGCAAATCTCTATTCCTTGAATCTTATCATTTCATGTATTTGAATCTGTCCTAATCCGAATTTTTCTTCAGGGATATGGATTCCTCGAACAACACCAGCACCAACGTTAACAACACCCCTCCAGCACTACCTCTCACTCCAGTTGTTCCGGCACCACCCACTGAGCAAACGATGCTATTTGATGCGATCCGCAGTCTTCTCGAGGGACAGCAACAACTTCTGAGTCGTCCTGAGACAGATGCACCTGGAGTAAAGCAATTCAGGGCTTTGCACCCAAAGCAGTTCTCTGGTAAAGGAAGCCCTCTCGAAGCAGAAGAATGGGCACAAAGCATCGAGGATGATCTGGCAGTAGCTCAAGTGCCAGACCACACTTGGGTCCGTGTAGCGAAGCTACAGCTCACGGATAACGCTCGCAATTGGTGGAAGGCGGAAGAGACCCGTCTGGCACAGTCGATTGAATGGAAGACATTTCGTGAGAAGTTTGACGCGAAATATTTCCCTGTGACTGCCAGGTTCGCTATGGAGCAGCAGTTTATTCATCTACAGCAAGGATCAATGTGGGAGAAATCGGTAGATGAATACGACGCTGAGTTCACCATGTTGAGCCGGTAAGATATGTCACAATAGTTCAATATCACATTCTACACAGCTAACACAATCTTTAAACAGATTCGCGGCACACCTGATACCGACGGACGAGATCAGAGCCCGTCGTTTCCAGCAAGGTTTGGACACAGAGATCAAGGCTGCTCTAGCCACAGGAAAGTTTTTGACTCATGAGAAAACCCTAGAAGCTGCCCGCGGTTATGAGGCAGTAATAAAGAAGAGGGGCAGACCTCAGTCTGCAGGAGTCAAGCGCCCTGCCAACCAGATGGCAGGTGGAGCCTCTTCCAGGCCTTCGTTTGAACCCAGGAGGACTGAAGAAATTTGCCATTACTGCCATAGGAAGGGACATTTGTGGAAGGACTGTAGGCGCGCAAAAGGCCTGTGTCTAATTTGTGGCGCATCCAACCATGGAATTGGGAGTTGTCCTTACAACAGCAACCCATCTCACGCACACACCAACCAACCGCAGCGGCCAACCATCCAGGCTCCTGCAACTCGTCCTGCACTACCTGCTCCACCAGCTGCACAGCCTACTCGCCAATTCCAACAGGCAATGAGGGACATGCCTAGAGGGCAGAGAAATAGGTCTCAAGGGCGGAATGCGCCTCCAGCTAGAAGGAATATACCACGGCGACAGACCTTCGCTTTAGAAGCCGTAGAAGCCGAGACTATAGGTCATGGTAACACCTGTAAGCCTTTTTCACCATTTTATCACTTTTTTCGCCAAACTTTCTAGCACTGTTACACCTTTCTTTTATAAATTTCGAGGGCGAAATTTTTATAAGGAGGGTAGAATGTAACAACCCTAATTTTCATATACATTTTTTGTACAATTTTTTTTTAAATTTTTTTTAAAAAAAAACCATAAAGTAGTATTTTAATCTGAGCACAATATATATAATTAATTATTTTGTTTTTAAATAATTTCATTTTTAGTGTACATTAAATTGGTTTAAAATTTAAAGTGTACTTTGGATATTTAATTCTGCTAATATCATTTTAAGTATCTATTTTTCTACAATAATTACAAGAAGGAGCTTGTAGCTCATTGGTAATACCTTGCACTGCTGAACCAAGCCACCAGAGTTCGAATCCCGTGCCCCACATAATTTTATATCATTTTGTTTTAAATTTTTTGTGAAGTCAAACGGTCAAACAGCCATAACTCACAATTTATTGCGAATTATAAAAATTAAAGTATGCTAAAATCTCCCCCAGGCCAACCCCCACCCGACGGCACCCGACTCGGCCCTGACTCGGCCGAGTCGGCCGGCGCCGCTGGCCGGACTCGGCCGGTCGGCCGAGTCGTCAACACGAAAAATTTTCGTGTTGACCTGGTCTAACCCCCTGCATAGTCTATTTTTCCAGTACTGTTACCCAATTTCAATTAAATCTCTTTTAAGACCAAAATTAATGAATTTTTAATGATTTTTACATTTTTTGAAATATTTTTAATCCAAACCCTAACCCTAGCCTAGCCCTATATAAAGACCCCTATCCTCTACCTTTTCACCTCACAACTCTAAGTCCACTCTCCCAAATTCTTGAGAACTCGGTGCAAAGAGCGAGAAGCGAAGCGCTGCCGAAACCGACGACGGATTCCGGGGACCGGATCAGAACCTTCGCGACGTTTTCGACAAATCGACAACCACCTCATCTCTTAGCTTCCTTAGCTTGTCCAAACCGTAAGTCCCATCCTATCTATCTCTCTTTTCTATAAATATAAAAATACGACTTTTTGGAACCCGACGGAAATCGGATAAACCGATTTCCGATTTGTTTTTCTCTATAAATTTCCACTTGTCACCTAATACATAATATCTTCCCATATTCATGTTGACTATTAATCACCCATAAACCAATTTAAATAAACTTTTTCACATGAGATGATAGCTTCTTTGCAAAACCGTATTCTTTTCATAAAAATACCATGAAGTTCATTTTTCTTAGTTTAATCAATTACCTCACTCCTAAATATGTTTATCTTGATCACAAAACCTGTAGAACTCAATTTGAATGAATTTTCACACATGAAATGATAACGTTTTCAAATACCGTATTCTTGCGCTTTAATACCTTTAAGTTTAATATGTCATGTTTTACCTTTAAACTTCACCAAAACTTAAAATAAGTCACGAGATAATGACCTACCTCTACACACACACAAATATAACGCTAATTGATATATGTCAAAATATAGAATACGAAATTACAGGACTTTTCATTAAAATACCCTAATCTTTATAACCTTTATGGAAAGCTTTAAGTTGTAAACATTTCTAAATAAAATCTTTTAAAAAAATGAAAGCACGATAGGTCATGGACATCGATCGTTTATCTAAACTGTCTTGTGGTGTCTAGGCAAGTGTGTCTAAGGCTAGTGGTTTTTAATTAGGCCCACTACTGTGGTTCCTTCCCACTTACCTGGTACTTACCTGGCCGCAATTGACAGTGAAGAGGCTATTTGAGGCTTCTAATGACTTGTCGTTTAGACCTTAGAAATAGGCTAGTTGGTTTAGGAAACCCTAACAACTAAAATACGGAAAACTATACTCTTTTGCAAATAAATACCTTATATTTATAAAACCGTTTTCCTAAATGAAAAGTATTTATAAAACCTAAGCAAAATGCCACTACAACCCATTTTTGGGGAACCCGTTAGGGATAGTACGGTTCATCGTGCACCCGCGGGCTAGTAGTGCGAGATTCAGACCTCCGCAAGAAGCATTCGGTTTCGAAAGGTTTAAAATACGACATTTGAGAAAAATGAGATTTTGGAGATTAAAATATTTATTTAAAATTATTCTTGTGTTAATATATATAATTATCATTTAAACACCTATTTTATTATAATATAAACTTTCCACTTTTTCCTAAAATTACAAGATTAAAAGTTACATTAAAATACCATGAATTTCAAATAAAACAATTAATACTTTTATTAGGATATATTCACTAGAATAACACAAATAAAATTCACACTCATTATAACTATAAAGACGAATAATAAATACTTGAGGTGTATTTTGAAAACTATACAAAAGTACTTTTTACATAAAACCCCTCAAGTTTTATAAATTACAATAAGGCCCTAACAAATATAGAATTTCAAATTATCCTTCTTTTAGTCTGACTCTGGTTAGAGTCTGACTATTTCTGACTTGAATATGATTCAAGTCAATCCATATTCTTTATATTTCAACTCAAGATGAATACATGAATCCCAGAATCCAGTTAACAATCTACTTGACTGAACCGAACCATGGATATTCCTTTTACATATTTCCCAGTATTCCATTTACATGACTCTATGGTTATAACCGTTTCCTGATATCATGGTTTCGGTCAGTCAATCAAATCAATCATGCAATCATTACAAGTTTTATAAGATAACAATACAAACAAAACATTACGGGGTTTAAGGGGTAGATTGGTACGGAAGGTGTTAAAGGTGGCACGAGATGGTAAGATTAAGACACCTAACCTGAATTCAATTGCCGTTGTTCCGGGTTGTATAACGGAGCCTTGTACTTCCATTTTCCATGGTCTGTAGCATACTGAGACCCCTCTCGTATACACTGGCATCCTTCTGTACGAAGCTACAACAACAGCGTTAATACCATACTACTGTAATATGACAATACAATACAACATTAAAAGCTACTCTCTCTCTCTTTTTTACTCTCTGTCTATTTCTCCCTTATCTTTGGGACTTACCGAGCGACTTGTTCGCTGACGACATTCTATTTCTTTATTCTTTGAATGTCGTCAGGTGCGTTGGACCAAGCTGAGATTGAGCCCACCGGTGAAGATTTGGAGCAGTTCCAGGAAGACCCAGAGCTCTAGATATTGTACTTTGTTCTTTAAAGTATTTCCATTTATTGTTATGCCACTGTTTAGGCATTGTTTTCATTTCAGTTGTATTTTTCTTTCATGCATTGTACAAAGAATGTTATTAATAAAAGTTGATGTTATTTCTACATCATTTGTCTCTTGTGATTTACTTTATATTGCTTAGTTACGCTTAGCGTATGTACTTCTGAGTATATACGTAGCGGGCCTCGTCGCGTCCACTTCGCCGTATACTGGGAAGCGGGGCGTGACAGTAGCCGTCCAAACTCGCCCGTTTCACTGAACGGGACGAGAATACGATGCACGGACGCTACAACAGGGTTAGGGGTGTCAAGCATGCCATGACGAATATTTTTAATTTTATTTTAGACGCCTTAAATTGTTATATGCAGAAATGAGTTGTCGGGTAAAATTTATACTAGCAACAGTCAATTAGGATCAATGAAATAAATACCATACACCAATCATACGGTAACAGAAACTAGTAGTATTGAGCTCGGTTGTTACACCCCGTGTCAGCACGTGGGCGCTAGGGCACCAGCGCGCCACGTGTCAGCACGTGGACGCTAGGGCGCTAGCAGTTTGGGCACTAGCGCTCTGAGCGCAAGCGCGCCACCCGTCAGCACGTGGGCGCTTGGACGCTAGCGCTTTGGGCGCAAGAGCCCTAGCGTACTGAGCGCCAGCGCACCGAGTGTCAGCACGTGGGCGCTAGCGCTCGGGCGCTAGCGCGCCACACACGTAGGCGCTCGAGCGCAAAAGGGACTTGGTCCCTGCAATGGGAGTTGTACTTCCAGAAAGGAGCACTTATTATTCTGTGTGTGTGTGTGTATATATATATATATATATATATATATATATATTAGGAGTTAAACTCCTAAGATGTTTTGAAGCTGATGAAGGGTTTCTCCCCTTGAGCCCTAGTTCTTCCCCAAAGTGGGGTTTCTGGAGATGGGTCTTCTCTTTTTTCCTTTGTTGGCCGGATCTTAAAGATCAAGAGATATGAGATTCTAAAAATCTCTCTTTTCTGAGATCTGATGGCAGATCTGAGTTCCCCTTTGTGGGTTTTGTGGTGAAAAACTATTTAGTTTTGGAAAAGGAAGAGCAAAACTCTTGATTTAATTAAAAAAAAGATGAAGGTTTAGAACCTTGAGGAAGGAGAAGATCACAGATCTAGATTTTTCTTTGGAGAGAGAAAAAGTTATTGAGATATTTCATTATTTTTGCCTTTATAGGCTATACACTTTACACATAACTTTTTGGGCTTCACAAAATGGCATTTTGCCTATCCCATGGCTCATGTGCCATTTCTTTTTGCACATAAGTCATGGGCTTTACAAAAGTTTGGCTTTATGCACATTTCTCTTACATTCATCCGTAAAATAAAAATAAAAGAAATACAATAAAATTATTTATTACAAAATTTTTATCTTGGTATGGGGGAGGCCGGCCGCTTCATGTTCGGACTCGACCCGGGCATGGGCCCACATGATCTAGGCTTGGGCCCGCTTGGCTTGGGGTTGACGTCAACCAGGATGTAAATTTTTACCCCAACACTAGCTACTAGCGACACTGTCTTGATTGCGGTTACTTTACAAAACATTTTTTTAACAATCAATCAATCACACATTGTAAGTTTGATTAAATTTTAATTACTAGAATTTGAGTAATTAAGTTATAATTTATCTAATGAGGCCACAATTGTTGATGCCCTCCTCAGATGCTATAATATAACTGGGAACTCTTAAAATTTTAGAATAGAAGGACGTGACATACCATTTAAAGAGGAAGATGTACATAAACTGGCATGATTACCAACGGGAGGTGTTATCCTTGATATGAAGTCAAGAGGGAAGGACAACACCATCCATGATATGTATTTAGAAGACGAGAGAGAGTGAACTTGATGGGAAGCCCATGGCAACATGTAAATAAAGGAAGATAAATTGGTTGGGTTGTTTAAAGATCCTGAAAAATCTCTAAATTGTGTGAAAATGTTGATCGCATATACAGTTTTGATTTTTTGTCTAAACACCATGCGGTTTTGTTCACGATGGATCATCACATCAGTAAATTATTCGAATATTCGTGGACCATTGTTGTGTTTTAAGACTCTCGAAGATAGCTTTATAAAAGACCACAGGCAGTTCTGCCTCCTGCTCTTGGAGCATCTATGTATGCCATCGCCTGCATCCTATCGTATGACGGACTGTCGAGCATATCACCTGGCAACAATGACGAATCTTGTGATCCCCAAGCTTCGAAGCTCAACGCAGCTGACACAAACAAATCCGCTTTGGGAAGAAAATCGTCGGGATTTATTGCACCTGGTGGTTTTTTGAAATCCTTAATGTCTGACAACACCAAAACGTCCTCTTCACATCCTCATAGGGTGAGCGGTTCTATGCCAAATGCTCCACCACCACATAAGAGGTTCCAACATCAAAAACCTAAAATTAGGGCAGAGGTACCGAGTTATGGTCCGGTCCCTAACATGTTCAAATAAAAGCATGGTAAAAGTGATATTTTTACATTTTTTATTTTTGGTTGTGAAAGTGTGAACTACTACTGGGAGTAACTTTTAACTGGATGAATTTATTGCAGGTTTCAGGGTGCTTGTTTTCTTATTTGTTCTTCGCTGACAGGCATGGATGAGTAAAAGTTGCCCAGTATGGTCTCTAACTGGTTGCTTTAGTATTTCTCAGTTTTGTGGTTGGTTATGAAATTATCATAATTTGGATACAGTAAAAATCCTTTTTCAAACTGTTAAAGTTATTTTAAAAATAGAGTAGAGTTTAAAATTAGAGAAGAGTTGGGCTTTTACACATCAGTGGGTTCCAATATTAAGACTCAGAGATTTGAACTATTTTATATTACCCATTTGTTTCTTTTGCTATTTCCAATATGGGACTATTATTAAAGTCTCATCACTTGTTTTTTACTTTCAACAATCCCCCTCACATGCAACCATCATTTTTTTTTGTGGTTGTCACGTGGAAAGTACAACACATGGCAGGATTATCGAGTCATGTTTGGATTGAGTCATTGTCTCTGATATTATGAAAAGCACCAAAAGGAAAATAATTTATTGGCATAATAAAAACAACAGTTCATACAAATATATAGAGAGAGAGTTATAGATCATCTCTTATATTTTAAGCAATCTAATAACTAACTATATTCATAACTAATATATAATAACTAATTATATTCATAATAGAAACCAATTGGGCATAACTCATGCGTTGAGAATTTCTTCTCCAAAGTGAGAGGTCATTGAATTGATTATTGAAGGGGTCATGTCCAAAAATATAAAAAAAAAATCTGTTTTGAATGCTAGTTCTAAGAGTTGAAGAATTTTCTTGAACTGTACACTGTTAAATTGTTCTTGCCATTTTCGATTAATATTATATTTGTTATTACGAGTAGATGTTGATGATCTGGTTTTTTATTGTTAGTCGACTGCAACCAAAATCTAATTTGTTCTTGCCACTTCTGAAATCTGTCTTTAAAGTGTGATAGGAATAGAGAGTTCTTGTTTGATTAAATTCTATTATTTAGCCAAAATTTTAAATAGTTCTAGGGTTTATTTTGGGATGCAACCTTTTTAGGAATCGAACCGGCGAACTCTTATTTTGGAGAGGAAAGTTGTTCCGTATGAGCTATGCCAAATCGGTAACAAGCATAAGATTTTGACAATTTGATGCTGCTACTTATAAGTATAATAATTGTCTATATCGTATTTGAGTAGAATTTCCTATGCAAGTACAATAATTACCTGTATCTTATGAAAAACAACTGAAGGTTTTATTTCTCATCTTCCTTTCTTCTTTTTTGAAAGTTTGTTGCTCTATAAAGGTTGAAAATGTCAATTGAGTTCAAATTTGGTTCTCTCTCATAAACATCTTTGTGCTGTCTAAAATACTATATTAAAGTGGTTCACATATCTCTCTCATTGAATTGTTTCGTTTGTCAAATTGAAAATGGTAACCGAATATTCGCTAATTAAAAGCCACAGGATTAAGTAGCTAGGCTCTGATTAGCAAGCAGTAGTTATAATATCCAAGTCCGTGAATGAGTTGGTGACAACTCGAGTAGTGCAGTCTGTGCCGAAGATCACCATTAGTTTTAGAAGTCCTGCAACTTCTTAATTGGACACACAGAGGAAAGGCTCTAATCACTAATGACTTATGTGCCCTAATCACTAACCAGTAATGTACCATAGAACCAGATTATTGGACGGAAGCTTATATATATACACTTACGTTTCTAAAGGAGCTCGGTTGACTTGGTGCACTAATACTCTTTACGCCGACAAAGTTGGCAACACTGCAAGCAGAAAGTATGGAATCCCATCAAAATCCAATTTGATTGGAGTTTCAGTGCTTGGGTCTTTTAGTTCTCAAATCAACAGCTAATAGAAAGAAAACCGAATATATAAGGTCATCGAGGCCTTTTGCTTTCGAGTTTTTGCTTCAAGTGGTTCGCTTTCAATAAAGTGGTTGCTTAGTATGAAGCAAGAAGAGCAAGAGCCCATTTGCTCCTCTAACTAATGCCTTGACTTTTTGCCCTCTTCTCTATTAACAAGTGCATTATTCTCTCTCTTCTGAAGATTATTTATGTGCATGATGGGGCCTTTGAAGAGGAGGTGAAAGATGCTTTGCTGCAAGATTCCTTCTGAGAGTTTTGAGTGAGGACAGTGCTCCACCATAGGTTTCTTATGCAACTTGGTACTTTAATTATTTATTTGAAAGCTATGCATCATCAATATCAGAATGAGATTTTGAAGTTTTGGTACACGAGACTTTAGATCAATGGTATCAGCACCATCAAGTTCAAATCTAAAATGCGTGTGTGTAGGAGTGATCCATTGCAAACCGGTCCGCTTTTAAAAAAAATGAGAACTCCCGATCTACGACATATTATCGATTCGATCCGTTCAAGTTGACCATCCTAATCTCAAATATATGTGTAAGAAAAATCAAAGGATTTAAAGACCTCTATCCTATGCATCAATGGGTGCAAAAATGGACGTCTTTCAATAATGCAACATAAAATTCATCCTATGCATAGGCCATAGGTCTTTAATTCTTTTGATTTTTAATACACATATATTTGAGGGTAGGGTGATCAACTTGAATGGATCGAATCGTTAAAATATATCATAGATCGGGAGTTTCCATTTTTAAAAAACACGGACCGGTTTGCAATGAAGCACTCCCATATATGTGTGTGTGTATGTATGGTGTTATATATATAGAAAAGATGCGCTAGGAGACTTTTTCGTTAGCTGGAGTCAAAAAACCACACCCTCCACCATTTTATTCGACGATCAGCACCCATCATCATCATCGTTATCATGTAAGTTGTGGATACACCGAATTTCATATGATACCACCATTTTTTCACCATTGAATTAGCAATCACTACTACAATATGGGATTGCTCCTACGGACTCAGGAATCCGTAGGGGCAAATATTTCTTGCCCCTACGGATTTATCCGTAGGGCCACATCGTTATCCCTACGGTGTCTTACGTTCTAATTTTTTGTTTGGCTTTACGGAGCCGCAAACGGTGAACCTACGGTTATGTCCGTAGGGGCATATAAATAGGTTATTAATAAAAAAAAAGCACAGAAAAGTATATTCATCGTTCCCAAAATTTCTCTCTCTCACTCCCGCGCCTCATATCGCCTGTTCCCGCGCCTCGTCGCCACCGTGCTCCGCGCCTCGTCGCCGCCTTCGTCGGTCATTCCCACACCTTCGTCGACTTCCCGCGCCTCGTCGCCACCTTCGCCGATCGTCGTCGACCACCGTCTCCTCCACCGCGCGCCCGGTTAGTAATTAAATCTCAAATTATTTTTAATTTTGATGATGTTAGGTCTAGGGTTGATGCCAGGTTCGGGTAGGGGTGAGGGTTTGGCATCGGCATCGACATCGGGTTCGGTTAGGGTTAGGGTTAGGGTTAGGGTTCGGTTCTGGGGTTCGGTTGGGGTTGGGGTTGGGGTTGGGGCTCGGGCTAGGCTGGGGCTGGAGCTGGGCTGGGGCTAGGGTTCGGTTGGGGTTGGGGCTGGGCTGGGGCTGGGGCTAGGGTTCGGTTGGGGTAGGGCTGGGGATATTGCTATATGGGATAAACTAAAAGGGGGTTTTGTGCAATTAACAGAAAACAAGAAAGATGTGAAAAAATAACAATATGTAATATTACAACTATCCAATCCAAATTTCTCCTTTTCCTTATCCTAATATAAATATATATTTGTTGATTACCTTGACATTTCCAGCTTCTTTAATAGCCTCTTTGATTTTAACTTGATCAACCAACTGCTCATGATATTTGTAGCCCAGCATAGAGATCACCACATCAACTTTCTTTATTGCCTCCACTAAGCTCTTGTGATCATGCATATCACCCTACATATATTCAACATATATATCATCAGGTCTTTCTAAAATCAATGACCTTTAATTCAAAAACAAACAAACATACACACAGGGAGTGAATTAATGAAGAAAAGAGGGTCCACTTTTGTTAGGTGGCGTCAAAAGTTTATATCCTCCATCAATTATCAAGCTACCGAGGACGAAAAGCCACCTTTGTTAGTCGAGAGTCATGCTAATAGACTTGTCATTATAGATCATTGTCAATTGTTTTTCCTATCATTTTCTTGATCCAGATGCTAATCAACTTGTTAATTAGTTACTGTTTTTATGACGTATTTGTCTATATTTGTTGACAGTGGCCTTTCTTTTGGATGAACATGTTTTTTTGATGCATGTTTCAGTCATGTGAATTCATATGTTGCGTATAACGCTTTATGATATCAGTATCCTACATTTGTAGTTTTAATTGTTGATTGTTATAGATGAATGTCAAAAGTTTATATCCTAAGATTCAAGCATGTCCTAAAAATTACGTGTTGTACCGGAAATAGAATTCAGATTTGAAAGAGTGTCCAACATGCGGAGAGGCCAGGTATAAGCCGACAGATTCTGATAAAAAGCTCGATATACCTGTCAAGATAGCACGATACTTTCCCATAACACAGAGGCTACAGAGGCTATTCAGGTGCAAGAAAACAGCCAAGGCAATGATTTGGCATCACCGTGCTCCTCCAAGTGAAGATGGAAAAATGATCCATCCAAGAGATTCACCGGTATGGAAGGATTTCGATAGGAGGCATGCAATATTCAGTAGCGATCCTCGCAATGTCCGGCTTGGACTGGCTACTGATGGCTTCTGCCCATTCAACTATATGGCTGGAAGTCATAGCACGTGGCCCGTTGTAATGATAATTTATAATCTGTCGCCTTGGTTGGTTATGGACCAATCATACTTTATGATGCCTCTTCTTATCGACGGACCAAACTCACCGGGAAATAATATAGACGTCTATCTCCGACCTCTGATCGAGGAGTTGAAATCTTTGTTCATTGATGGTGTAGAGACATACGATGCAAACACAAATACAACCTTCATACTGCGTGCGGCTTTAATGTGGACAATTAATGACTTTCCTGCGTATGGAATGCTATCAGGTTGGTCCGTACATGGTCACAAAGCATGTCCTCATTGTCATGAACACACAACATCGAAATTCTTGAATTTTAGCAGGAAAGTTTGTTATTGCGGCCATCGACGTTTCCTGCCTTCAGACCACCCCTATAGGTTAGACACGGTTCACTTTGATGGTCATCAGGAGCTTCTTGGACCTCCATCCCCATTGTCCGGAGAGTACGTGACTGCTCAATGGGATGGTTACAATAATGTGACCTTCGGGATGGATCCGATGAAACAGGTCAAACCACCATTTTGGAACAAGTTAAGCATTTTCTTCGAGCTTCCTTACTGGTCAACAAATTTAGTGCGTCATTGTCTGGACGTCATGCATATAGAGAAGGGAGTGTCAGAGCACATACACAACTTGCTTCTTTGTAAAGACGGGAAATCTAAAGACAACCTGAATGCTCGGATGGATCTACAGGAGTGGGGAATAAGAAGTGAATTGCACCCTAGACCGGTAGCGGGTAAACCGGGCAAGTTTGTACTTCCCAATGACGCTTATCATATGTCACAACCGGAGAAGAAAAGATTTCTGCAGGTGTTGCATGATTTGAAAGTTCCCACAGGTTTCTCAGGATCATTCAGCAAGAAAATAAAAATTGTGAAAGGCAAGATCGATGGGCTGAAAAGTCATAATCACCATGTTATCGTGGAGCACTTTCTTCCATTAGCCCTCAGGACTTCTCTCCCCAAATCGGTTGGTCTAGTAATCAACGACCTATGTTGTTTTTTCAGAGAGTTGTGTGCTAAAATACTGGAGCTTGTGACGCTGGATAAACTGGAAAATTCTATTGCGTTGATACTTTGCAAGTTTGAGCGTATTTTCCCACCGTCATTCTTCGATATCATAATACACTAGACGGTTCATCTTACAACTGAGGCTAAGTTAGCCGGACCGGTACAATATCGATGGATGTATCCCGTCGAGAGGTACGTGTAATTTTTCGTTTCGCGCAATTTATAAATTTATTGTTGTCCTGTATGCCCGTATTTATTTATTCAAAATATTTTCATTAGGTATCTCTACACTCTTAAAAAGTATATACGCAATAAAAATCGACCAGAGGGTTCTATCATGCAAGGTTATCTTCTTGATGAAGCAACCACATTTTGTTCCCGCTATCTGGACGAGAACATTGAGACAAGACTTAACCGGCCTCGAAGAATTCAAGACGGGCCATATGGTAAAGCCGAGTATAAGAGAGTAGATACTATGTTTATCAACAAGATATACCGGTTTATCTTGCTTAATTACGCATGTCTTGAACAAATTAGAGAGTAAGTTTTTTTGGATTAATTGTTATATTTGTGTTTGTATGTGTATGAAATGATATAATATTAATGTCACCATTATTTGTCGAAAACAGAATTCATTTTAACGAGGTACGTGAGGGGCATCCTGATTGGAACGAAGAACGATTGGAAAAATATCATCAGGATAATTTTTGTGATTGGGTCACAGATCATGTAAGTTATTCGAATAACATTTTATTGCTATCAGTTTTAATCTAAACTTGTATCGTTATGTATTTTTCGTAAAATTTGTTTTGTTAGATCCACGATCCGAACTTGTCTGCATCATTTGAGAGTGATTCAAGATGTTTAGCTCAATTTCCTAGTATGGAGGTTGCATATTACAAAGGATTTGGTGTCATTGGATACAAATTCGAAGTTAAGGACATAGAAATATCTAGAACCACTCAGAATAGTGGGATTGCGACGGTAGGATCGGACGGTGTGTTTTATTATGGGTACTTAAATTGTATACTCGGCATCCACTATCCCGGACGATCAGAACCCTTTTATATATTCCAGTGTACTTGGTACGATACACGAACCGATACGGATAAGTGGAGAAGCAATCTTGGGACTTGGAAAGATGAATATGGATTGTCCAGTGTGAACACACTTCGATTTTACGGTCAGGAAGATCTGTTTATCTTTCCGAACCAAGCGTTCTAAGTATATTACTCACAGTGTTTGAAGTATCCGGGATGGAGTGTTGTATGCCGATGGAAACCCAAAGATGTCTACGATGTCCCAGAATTCGAGGACAGCGATGAGGATGAAGAAGAGAGAAGGCTTTGTGTGCTCCGACCGTCTGTTTCGAAGGACGGGTTGTCTTTGGCCGATCATGAAGTTACGTGGGTTAAAAATGACATCGACGATGAAATCCAAGTAGATATATATAATGCGCCCATGAAACGAAAAAGGTTTTCAATAATGTTATATTATTACTTCACATTTTACGATCTATACATATATAGTCAATAGTTTTAATGATTGTCTAATGCGTCCACGAACCGTTTATCTAAATTTGATGACGATGACGGGAGCAGCAAGGGGCGGCAGGAGCTCCAGCCGCGGCACCGGCAGAGGCAGAGGCAGAGGCAGAGCGGTTCTACCGCCCGGAGAGCTGCGTAGGGAGCTTCAGAGGGCCGGTCTTGCACCCAGATTGGAGACCCCTTCGGATGCCTCCTTCCGTGTGGATTTTGCCACACCTCCAGGTATATTGCATGCATATCCATTTTGAATATAATATTATCGATATTCATGCCTGTTTATGTCAAAATTACTTATATTGTCAATTTTTGATTGTCTAGTTGTTGGTGATGCATCCACATCAGGGACAGAGGCCACTCCCGCTCCTCCAGGTATGTTTATATATCATATAGTGCATGTATATTGATTTAGAATGCTATATCATAAATATACACACATTCCTTTTGCTCTTACTTAGATAGTAATTTTTATTATTGTCTAGCTGTAGGTGGTGACACCACCGCACCTGCGGGTATATTTATATATCCTATAGTGCATGCATATTGATTTAGAATGTTATATTATTGATCTGCACATTCTTTTTACAATTACTTATATAATCTATTTTTAATTGTCTAATTATAGGTGGTGCGTCCACATCTGATGCAGGGGCCACTCCTGCCACTTCCGTACCTTCCGCATCGTCTGTAGGTTAGTATGAATAAATATAAAATATTTATTCATTTTACATATGCTCTATAGAATAAATATGAACTTCATGGAAATTTAGTGTCAATATTTATTTTCTAGTTGGAGGGGATGCGACAGCATCCGGGACACCGGCTGTTCCTCACCGGAGGAACTATCGTCCCGCTCGTACTGCTGCCCGGGCCCAGGCTCGTGCTTTAGTCACCGGAGGTATATATCACACTTCAATTTTCGTTTAACCTTGATTTCTTAATACAACTTTGTCTTAATATTGATTGTCTTGATATTTCTTGCAGACGCACGGCCTCCCCATCCCCAGAGGGGGACTCGAGGCCCGAATCAGTCCAATAGGCCGAGGCCTGACAGAGCTAGGGGGCAACATTCCCTCTCTTTTTTACCCTTGATTATCGCTATACCGGTCCTCATGCCGAGAGGTTCGGCCGGTATATGGGGGATGAGAGCCGGCTCGTGAAGAACTATCCACTTCACGTTGAGTGGGGCGAGCAGTACCGGCGCTCATTCGCCCTCTTCTTTGATCAGGCTCGGGTATTAATATATATTTTCATTTGATTTATCCAATATATTTATTATTAACACTTGCAATCTAATAACAATATTTTTGTTGTATTTTCAGTTGGATTACGATTTTCAGCCTGTACCCGACCCTGATCACCCTGAGAGGGTGCTCGACCTTCATGCTCTGTACAATGGCCTGATGAAGAACACGCAGACCAAGATCCGATACAACAGGAATGAGCTGAAGGTCGACTGCTACTCCCTGTGGATGGCGACCCTCGAGGCAGAGAGAGCGGCCCTCCTATCTACTCCGGCCTTTGCGAGAGTCGACGTAGAGACATGACCTCTATTGTGCGAATATTTCGACTCTCAACGCAAACAGGTATGTATTTTAAATGTAATTCATTGTTTAGGATATAATTTATTTTTTTGTGTTCCTTAATTAGAAAACTAAATATGAATGCGTTATGCAGAAACATGCCGCTTAAAATATAGAGAATAGGAAGTCGGTGAAGAGGGGTCACCCCACTTATACAGGTGGCTCGAGGAATATTACTCGAGCCATGGAGTTATCGGTAAATTACAATAGACCGGCCTTTGTGATATAATGCAATATTAAGAGTTATTTTCTAATATATCTAATATTAAGAGTTATTTTCTAATATTGTAGACAACTCAGACCCTGGCGCAAGGTGGTACACCGAGCGTGCTGTCCGCATATCTTGCCGTCCACGGCACCTCGACAGATCTGCCACGGGCGAGCTTCGATATCCCGACGTCGCTACCCAGGAGTATTGCGTAAGTGTTAATATTTATTCATCCCCTATTTGAAATTTTAGTTTTGGGAGGTTCAAATTTAAATTTTATACTTATATTTTACTGCTTAATGTGGGTGTAAGAGCGGGTGGTTGAGTAGGCCGAGGCATCGGGGATCGATTTTACTGGACAGAGAGATTCGAGGCTGCTGACCCCAGTCCTGGACGCCGCACACGGAAGGCGCCACGGAGGTTGGGAGAGAGGCTGTGGACTGGGCCCTAGCAGGGCCCATATGAGGTTGGACTCCACCCCGGCGGTTACTTCCTCCGTCTCCAATGAGCGACGTGTCCAGCAGGAACTGGAGAGCTTGAAGGCCACCATTCAGGAGTTGAAGGAGATGCTGGTATGTATACTACTTAATAGTAAAATATTATGTCATATTATAGATATCAACATATCCAATATTAGTACGTAGCCTGAGCTTATTTGGTTGTAGACTTAGCTTTAATTAATCATACATACATATCTAATTAAAATAAACTACGGTTTTCCAAACTAGATATCCAAATGGGGTTTCGAAATAACTTGATAATGATACGAATTCGAATAATACACAGTTCTTACACGCTTATTACATACGTTAGGTCCAAACGTGATAGGGTACATCTGCCGAGCCTCCACATGTATCTCCTTCGGCTGCGGCTCCGCAAGCCACTACATCGGCTGCGGTTCCGCAGACAGCTCCTATAACTCCACCGCCTACTCAGACTCCTGCAGCTACGGCTCCGCAAGCCACTACCTTGACGGCGGCTGCGCAGACCACATCGCCAGCTCCACAGCCCGCTCAGACTCCCACACGCTCCGAATTGCATGATTTATTGATCGAGGAGCAGGCGCGCCAGATTCTAGCGTTTATCAGAGGTGGAGCTGGACCGAACTAGGGTAGCTTTTTGATTCTTAATTTTTGAAACATGTATTTATTTATATGATACATATTGTACTACATTTTGGACGATATTGATATTGGTGGTCTTACGGTGTTTATATTTATATCATATTCTGTTTTTTGGTTTCTTTTATATATTATATGCGTGAGATGTGATTATGAATACTGCGATATATGTTGTGTGATAATTAATTTTATATTTGATCGATGTATATATTATTGTGCACAGGACGAGAAAAAAATAGGCAGCCCTTTTTAAAAAAAACTGATAATATGTACCTACGGATTAATCCGTAGGTACCAACGTTGCCCCTACGGATTAAACCGTAGGGGCAAAATATCAGGATAACTGATATTTTCCCCTGTGATCTCAGTATCAGGGGGTTGAGCTTGCCCCTACGGATTTATCCGTAGGGGCAAACAAATGCCCCTACGGATATGTATCTACGCATGCATTCGTAGGGGCTATTACTTGGCCCTACGGATTCATCCGTAGGTACAAGTAATCTATTTTAAAAAACCGTAAATAAAATAAATTTTTTGCCCCTACGGCCTATTCCGTAGGGCAAACGGGACCTACACAGAACTCCGTAGGGGCAAATTTTTGTTTGTAGGGGCAAGTTCAAGGTTTCGACTTGCACCTACGGCGTTTGTACCTACAGGGTATTTTCTTGTCCCTACGGCTATATCCGTAGGGGCAACCCTTATTTGTAGTAGTGAATGCAAAATGTTCTTTTGTCGGTAAACCATTAATTTTGTACCGACTAAATCAACGGTGAAAAGGTAATGGAATCACAATAAATTTGATGTATCCACATCTTACATGATAAAGATGATGATGATGGGTGCCGATTGTTGAAAAAATCGTGGATGGTGTATTTTTTTATGCCATTAAAGGAAATTTCCTCTTATGGTACCTTTCGTCCATTATACTGTCTCTCTCTCTATACACACACACACACACACAACTATCTGGTGACTATTACCGAAGAACAATTTAAGCCGAGTTAAATATATATTCACTAGATAGTCCAGGTTTGAATTTGATGGTGTTGATGCCATTAATCTAAAGTCTGGTGTAAGATGAACAATTTAAGCGGATTAAAAAACTAGATTGCTAGATAAAAACCGTGTTTCAATCCACAAGAAGATCCCTCAACTTATGGAAGATTGTTACGAAATATATATATGCTAAATTACAGCGAACTTCCCACATTTTTGCTGATGAGGATATAGCAACATATTAATCTTTTTGCAAAAGTTGCGCCTTTTAGTCATTTGATGTAATAGCTATTGTTAAAGCAGGAGCAAAGTGTAGTGTTTAGGGAAAAAATGGTGGTATTCTTCCATACAAGGGAAAAAATTGTTTCATGCAAACTTTAGAGTTTTAGTGTAGCTGCTCATACAATTGGGAACTTCTCACCTTTGAACCTTAAGATTTTTGTAGTCTTATCACTACTACAATATAGGGTTGCCCCTACGGCTACAGGAATCCGTAGGGGCAACTTTTTATTGCCCCTACGTATTAGTCCGTAGGTCCCAATGGTTGTTACTACGGTGTCCTATGTTTTAATTTAAAAATATTAAACCGTAATTTGTTGTTTGGCCCTACAGAGCCACAAACAAATGACTTATGGTTAAGTCCATAGGGGCATATATATGGGTTATTAATTAAAAAAAGGCACAGAAAAGCCCTCGCCGTTCCCCAAAATTCTCTATCTCACTCTCCCGCGTCTCGATCGTTCCCGCACCTCGATCCCGCGAGTCGTCGCCACCGCCCTCCGCCCGCGGCCCGCCACCTTCCTTGATCGTTCCCAAAACTTCCTCATCGACTTACTCGTCGCCACCGCCTGCGACTCATCGCCGATTGCGTTGTCGACCACTGGTCTCCTCCACCGCCCGCTACAGGTTAGTAAATCTCCAATTATTTATAATTTTGATGATGTTTGGGTCAGGGTTCAGGGTTCGGGTAGGGGTGAGGGTTAGGGTTAGGCATCGGGTTTAGTTTAGGGCAGGGTTAGGGTTCAGTTGGGGTGGGGGTTGGGGTTAGGGTTAGGGTTAATTAGTAGGGCTTAGGGTTAAGGTAATTAGGGCTAGGGTAGGCTAGGGTTAATTTGGGTTAATTAGAGGGTAAGGTTAATTTGGGTTAATTAGTGATAATTTGAAAGGGTTACTGTCACGCCCCGCTTCCCAGAGCACGTGACATAGCCAACCATGCTATCTATGGATAGGAAATATCCTTCCACAGTCACATTACGACTGTAGAGATATCAAGAACAATAATAAACTATCTAAACATGTCCATAAGCCAAATAAAACGAGTCAAGAATAAAAATAATGCGGAAGCAAAAGATCCAATACAAGAATAACTGGAATGTATGTCCCATAATGCGGGCTTACATCAGGAATGAAAATACTGAAAATAAAAGAACTAACTACTAACGAGTCCTCACTGCTCAGCCTGCTGACTGAAGTGTTAGTGTATATGCCCTAGAGGCCATTACTGTATCATACTAGTATGTATATTACTTAATGGAAGCTTGGGATATTCACCTTGTATTAACAATCTTGCTCAAAATGGTAGTATGCTACTTGGTTTGTTTCTACTTTAATATATGCATGCGTTTCTTTTAGCATATCGCTTATACATATTAGTAGAGCCCTTAGGATCTATGCTTGAATACCAGCATTGTGATGGCAGTCACACTCGTAGGGGCTGGGTAATCTATAAGCACATCCTTATGCAGGTCTCTAGTCGCAGGACTATCGAGATAGGGCATCGATACTCCGGAGTAAACTAGCGTATGCGCTTCTTATCCCAGCTCGGGAGACGGTCTGTCCCACAGCCGTCAGTACGTCGTACTTGAGATAGTATGCGGGTGCTCGTTAGGTTACGAGTACACTGGACAGGACTCGTCGGGAACTGTTGGTTGGTACTATACCTATCGTCAGTTATCAGTTCCCAGGTGACATGAGTACAGCTTAGTCCGCTGACTTGACACTGTCACTTCGCCTCGAGTGTGTTCCCACTGTACTTTGATTACTACCCTACCACGGCTCAAAGGAGTCGTGCAAACAAGTAGTTATTGGGTGCAGTCCCGAAGTACTTGGAGGCAGTGACGGTTAGACAGGATTCGTCTCTCCCGGTATTGGGGGTTGACATCGCGCTGTGTCTAGGAGAGCCATTACACGAGTAGTCCCTGGCCAGGGCAAGTGAGATATACTGGTAGGTTTCCAGTGTTATCTCAGGGTGTTCTGGGCTTCACTCCGACACGACTTGTACTGCTATTAGGGGACTGACGTTTACCGCCCCCTAGACCCGCTATGCGATGTATCAGACGAACAAACCGGACTGTACGGAGATTGTCACATTCAGGCTCAGTAGGAGTTCAGATGGGTTTCACCTCGTCAGTCTTCTTGTCGGCATCTACCTGGGGACCATTACGCACAGTTAGTGCCGCTTGCGGTTTGTGGTTAAACCCACTGCCAGCGTAGTGTCGAGTCTTTAGAGTCCCACACAGAAAGCTATTCGCCTTTAGGCAAAAGAGTAGAGGTTGCATGGTTTTGCGACAGGTCGCATGGTTTTGCGACAGGGTTCGGTCACATCCGTGCACTTGTGCACGTTTAGTTTCCGGACAGTTAACACTAGCGGGCTTTGGTTTAAGCCAGATCCTAGTGTACGTTTTGGGATTGGTTTTATCTCGTATGTATTCGTGTTCCTCGGAACGCGGATGCGGGTGTGTATGCACAGTTGACAGAGAGACAGAGGCAGAGGATTCTCATTAGGGTTGTTGACTGTTGACTATTGACTTTTTGCTAAACCCTAATGAGAATATGAAACATAATTAGCAATAATATTAATTAAGTATTATAGTGACATGGTTGTTGACTTGTTGACTTTGTTGACCGATTGACTAGGTTGGACTAGTTGACCATCATCATCACAATGGTTGTCATTTTCATGCAAAGACTTTTGCATGCTTGTTGTGGTTTGCAAAATGAGTGCATGGAAATGATATTGCCTTTGACATGATATGAACCATCACATAATACTTGATTAACATTATGGCTCATGATGCTTTTGGATTATGAGAGGGTGTATGACAAAAGAGAGGCTCGCTCTTTCTTTGCTTTTCTCTCTGTTGGTTTTGAGCTCTCTCATTCTCTTGCTCTCACCTTCTTCCTCTTGCTCTCTCTCTTGTCTATGGTTCACTTGTCTCATGTGTTGAGAAGCAAGAACCATAGAGAAAATCCCATCACACTCTCCTCTACTCACTCTAGTTCATAAGGTTTAGCAAACCAAGTGAACTGGTTTCTTCAAAGTTCGAAGAAGAAGCCAAATGTAGAAGCTTTCGGGTGGATCGATCTTCGGCGCAAGGAGACGACGGGGTGAAGCCGATCCGTACACCATCAAGAGATGAAGACAAAGGAGTTCAAGAAAAAAGGTATAACACCCTAACCGAGTAGTTAACAACTCGTAGTTAGGTTGTTAGGTAGATAGTTTAACAAAGATCCGTTTTGAGTCCATGTTACCGCCTCTAGAAAATTGTTTTTCATCAAATTCTGCAAGCCCGTAAGTACCGGGAGAGGTAGCATGGACTTACAGTGGTATCAGAGCCTAGTTAAACACTACCTAACATGTTAGCATAGTAACTAGAAATTCGATCGGAGAAAAAGTCGCGAAATACACCCGGATATCAAACTTGCTGTCGATTTTCGAAGTGCTGTAAAAGTAATAAATCATACTTTAAAAATCGACTCAGGGTTTTTAGAAGATACTGTAGAAAAATGGTGCAGAGAACCCATCAAACCGCCGTGGAAACGCGGCAATAGCTTGCTATTGCCGCGGTTCCGCGGCCGTCTTGGCTCTTCTCTGGATCTTCTTTAGTACAGTATACTCAGTGGGGTATTTTGGGAATTTTGGTATATGTTTTTTCAGCCCAGATTTTCCAGAAAGAAAAATTAGTTTTGGGGGCTTTAAAAACCGCATTTTGATCGAGTTTCTAAAGACTAAGGCTGACGGGTTTATTTCTGTGATGTGATATTTGTATTGAACGTCTGCTAATCGCTATATGTCGATTAGTGTGGGTTATACAAATCTGTGATCTGTGATGATGTTGGTTTGTGTATATGAATTCATTGGATTGTCGCGGGTGAATAGCCGGGGGTTGTGAGATGAGAGTTTTCTTTTCTTTCAATTCATGTAAATTTGTAAATTGATGTAATAATTATTTGTATGGCCGCACAACCGGGTCGGGGTTGTAGCCGTCATTGTATAATTTCTTTTTACTGTTTTTGCTCCTAGGATAGACCCATGGAGGGGGTGCACAAACTACCGGGTATCCCGAAGTGCCGAGTGGCCTACTCACGGAGTTGAGGGAGGTTGCTTCGCTTCGGGTACTTGGCGGGTAGTTTGCCGCACCCGTAGGGGTCTTGGGTGGGGTATTGGCTATTCACCGCGACCGTGCAATCTGTTTTTCGTTACAGGCTCGTACGAATTGCGGGTTCCTAGTATATCCAATGTGTTCATCTGTGATCTGAAATGGCTATCATTGCAATATATCTATATATGATATTATTTAGGCGTTGCTTATATTTTACAGCCGCGCTAGCCCAGCCCCCGCTCTGTCGTTAGTTAAGTAACCTAACGGGTAATGACGGGGCCCCGTGGCGAATGCGAATGGCATAAGCATACGTCATATTTTGGTTGTTTTCTGCAATGGTAGGATTAAATGATGGGACGCATTAAAAGAACTAATGCAAGAAAAATACGCATTAAAAGAACTAATGCAAGATAAAATAAACCAAGTAAAAGTCGTTGGAACACTTTCAAAACCACTCGGTTTCTTTTCAAAAATAACTTTTAAACGCGGAGCTTAAGCCACTCCTTTTAAAAGCTATCAAGGTTCCTTCGATTATATCAAGTTCACTACGTTCAAGGTTTCGCCAAAACCATTCGTAGCCCTCCGTCGTTTCATATGAATATTCAACAGTATTCAAGCTGTGTTTGTTGGCCTTAGTCAAGGCACGGTGTTTGGTAGCTGGTGGATATTCATATGTTGCATAGATAGATGCGTTGGTTTGGGACAGTCGTATTACTTTGTTGGCCATAGTCAAGGATATATACGGATGGGTTCAAATTAACCTGGACAACAACGGGTAGAACTTGACATGTGACTTATGATTTGTTGGCCTTAGTCAAGGTCATAAGAACATGGGGCAAAAATCCACATCGGGAGTTTCAAAAGAACTGAAACTTGCTAGCGTTGCATACCATTTGGAGTGTGATAATTCTGGTAGGATTCCTTCAGTTTTGTCACGCGATGATATTTGGATCCCGATCCTACTGTGAGTATATGCTACTCCTCGGGAAATTTCTCACTTAACGATCAATGCTATAAACCAAGTAGGTGTCTAGAAAAGTGTTAGCGGGGCTACGCCCACAGGGAAAAGAGGTTATTTAATTAAGGAACTTCGCGAAAGCGTTGGAAAACCTCCCTCGAAGTACCGACACCAGCCTGGCCGAACGGTTAAGCAAGAATTGTACGGTGAGATTGATCCTGACTAATTCTTCCTTTTTGGTTTGAGGAGGGATTCGAGAGACAGTGGGAGCCATCCTGTTTAGACAAATTAAAAACCACTCTAAACTTACAAGAGTATCATGCTGAATGTTTTCTTCTCTCTCTCTTAATTGCAGCGACCAAGTGACCGCACCTAGGTTACATCTAGATAATAAAATGACTGAATCTGACTGTTATGACAGGCAAAGGTCTGTCCAGATGTCCATTGCCTATGACAAGCCGGGACACCTCTTAACTAATCAAACCCCTGCCGTCTCAGGTCCAGTTTCCCCTGTCACGGATATTTACATCCACAGGACATCGGAAAAGAATTGTGCAAAAGCCAAGTGCCTCGTGTTAGCCTCAGTTGATGGTGCATACCAGGGGCAGCACGAGAAGATGGACTCAGTTTCTATCTTCCTCCATAACAAAGATTTATATGGAGAGCAATTTCGTATCGCAAGATATGAGACTTCGAACGAATTGCTTCAAGCGAGGTTGGCTGTCGGGTCATCTGTAGGGGACAACGTCCTTACAGAGACCAGCTATTTTGAGCTCATGGACCTGGAGACCACGTTGGAGAATGGGTCAAGTACTGACTTAATTCTACAGTCCATGCCCTCTGCTTATACCCTGAAGGAAACTAGGGAAGAAGAAGGAAAAGCAAGGGCAAAAGTTTCAGGACTGGATGTAGTAAAAGAGGGACGTTCCTATTGTAATGGGAATGAACATTGGCAGAAAGATTGCAGGGCTTGCAAAGCCAGTAGCCAGAATTCGAAGCATGTTGTGGCTTCGTCTTCGAGTGTGTTAGTAATTGAGAACTGTATGTCAGTTAACCCTACTTCCTGGGTATTGGATACCGGATCAGGATCTCATATCTGTAATTCGTTACAGGCGCTGAGAAACCGTAGGGTTATCAGGAAAGGTGATATGACTCTCAGGATTGCTAACGGAATGAGCATGTATGCTGAATCCATAGGGGAATATCATCTAGGACTGACAAATGGGCAGATATTGATTCCGCGTGACTGTTTTTATGTACCAGGTGCGACTTGTAATATCATATATGTATCCTTACTTTCTAAGGAAGGATGTGATTTTACTTTTGTAAGCGATGTAGTAAACATCCACCTAAATCAAGTTTTGATTGGGTCAGGTACATTGAAGAACGGTATATACGTTTTGAATCAAGCTCAGGTCTTCAGTGTCCAGAACACACTTAAAAGAAAGTCTCCGGAATTAAATAAGGCTTTCTTATGGCATTGTAGACTGGGTCACATCAATGAGACACGGTTGACAAAGTTACATAAAGAAGGATACTTGGATCCGTTCGAGTACCAGTCTTATGCCACTTGTGAATCTTGTCTCATGGGAAAGATGACAGAGACTCCGTTCACTGGACACGGAGATAGAGCGAGCGAGCTCTTGGGACTCATACACAGTGACGTGTGTGGTCCAATGTCTACACATGCGCGAAGTCGTTATTCATACTTCATTACTTTCACAGATGATTTCTCTAGGTATGGACATGTCTTCTTAATGAAGCATAAATCCGAGGCCTTTGAGAAATTTCGGGAATACAAGAATGAAGTTGAAAAACAAACAGGCAAAAGTATCAAGACACTGAGATCTGATCGAGGTGGTGAATACTTGAGTGCCGAGTTTCTGGGCTACTTAAAAGAGAATGGAATTCTCTCTCAGCTTACTCCTCCATACACACCACAACACAACGGTGTATCGGAAAGGAGGAATCGAACCCTATTGGATATGGTTCGTTCCATGATGAGTAAGGCTGAGTTACCGCGATCTTTCTGGGGTTATGCACTAGAAACATCTGCATATCTCTTGAACCAAGTTCCTACTAAGACAGTGCCTACCACACCATATCAGATGTGGAGTGGGAAGAAACCCCGTCTTAAACCCTTTAAGACATGGGGATGTCCAGCTTTTGTAAAAAAGCAGCATGCGGACAAGCTCGAGGCACGTTCAGTACAGTGCAAGTTTGTGGGATACCCAAAGAACTCCAAAGGATATCTTTTCTATTACGCAGAGGAGCAAAAAGTCTTTGTTTCTCGTCATGCCCGCTTCTTGGAAACTGAGTTTTTAGAAAATCAGATAAGTGGGAGCGCAATAGAACTGGAAGAAATTCCAGAACCACAAGCTATTACTGAAACCTTAGTAGAACCAGAAGGTTCAGGGGAACCGGACATTCCTGCGCCGCTCCGCAGAAGTAGTAGGCAGTCTCATCCGCCCGAGAGATACTTCGGTTTTCTCATAGACGGGGATAGAGAGGATTGCATAGTTAATTATGATGAGCCTACTAGCTTCCAGCAAGCCATTCAGAGCGGTGACTCGGTAAAATGGCTGGATGCAATGCGGACCGAGATGGAGTCCATGTACACCAACAAAGTTTGGACTTTGGACTTTGCTCCAGAAGGGGTAAAACCCGTAGGCTGCAAATGGATCTTCAGAAAGAAGATTGGTGTAGATGGGCAGGTTGAAACCTATAAAGCTAGGCTTGTTGCAAAGGGTTTTCGTCAAAGACCTGGTTTGGACTATGACGAGACCTTTTCTCCGGTAGCCATGCTCAAATCCATTCGGATCCTTCTTGCCATTGCTGCCTTCCACGATTATGAAATCTGGCAGATGGACGTAAAGACGGCTTTTCTAAATGGAAATTTGGAAGAGTGCGTCTATATGGATCAGCCAGAGGGATTCATTCAGAGTGGGAGCAGCGGTAAAGTGTGCAAGTTGCTCAAGTCCATCTATGGACTCAAGCAGGCATCGCGGAGTTGGAACATCTGCTTTGATGATACTGTCAAAGAATTCGACTTTGTCAAAAACCCAGATGAACCATGCATTTACAGTAAGATTGTAGGGAGAAATGTCGTATTCCTCGTCTTGTACGTCGATGACATTCTCCTAATAGGAAATGATATTCCTATGCTACAGTCAGTCAAAGGATTCTTGTCGCAGAGGTTCTCCATGAAGGACCTGGGCAATGCTAACTACATTCTGGGGATCCAGATCTATCGTGATAGATCTAAGAGGATGTTGGGACTTTCACAGTCAAGCTACATCGACACCATACTGAAACGATTCAGTATGGAAGATTTCAAGCGCGGTAATCTACCGGCTTGTCACGGAATCACCCTCTCCAAAGAGATGTCTCCCAAGACTGATTTGGAAAGGGCTCGCATGTCATCAATACCCTACGCATCTGCGGTAGGCTCTATTATGTATGCGATGTTGTGTACCAGACCAGATGTAGCATACGCATTGAGCGTTGTAAGCCGGTATCAGTCGAACCCAGGGGAGAAACACTAGATAGCAGTAAAGAACATTCTCAAGTACCTGAGAAGGACTAAGGAGATGTTCTTGGTGTATGGCGGAAAGGACCTCCAGATCGAGGCCTTTGCTGACTCCAGCTTCCAGAGTGACAAGAATGACTCCAAGTCCATGTCGGGTTATGTCTTTACCCTCAATGGAGAGGCGGTTTGCTGGAAGAGTTCTAAGCAGGAAACCGTTGCTGACTCAACTATGGAAGCGGAGTACATAGCTGCTTGCGATGCCGTAAAGGAAGCTGTCTGGATGAAGAAGTTCCTCACGGAACTTCAGGTGGTTCCTACCAGTGTTGATCTAATACCGCTGTATTGTGACAACAACGGCGCTATAGCTTTAGCGAAGGAACCCAGGTCCCATCAGAAGTCCAGGCATATTTTGAGGCGGTACCACCTGATCAGGGAGATCGTTGATCGCCGGGAGATCGAGGTGAAGAGAGTAAATACGGAAGATAACACTGCTGATCCACTTACGAAGGCCTTACCCCAGACTCAGTTCGAGCGGCTGATCGAGATGATAGGTCTTCGATACACCAGTACATGGCCTTAGTGCAAGTGGGAGATTGTTAGTGTATATGCCCTAGAGGCCATTACTGTATCATACTAGTATGTATATTACTTAATGGAAGCTTGGGATATTCACCTTGTATTAACAATCTTGCTCAAAATAGTAGTATGCTACTTGGTTTGTTTCTACTTTAATATGTGCATGTGTTTCTTTTAGCATATCGCTTATACATATTAGTAGAGCCCTTAGGATCTATGCTTGATTACCAGCATTGTGATGGCAGTCACACTCGTAGGGGCTGGGTAATCTATAAGCACATCCTTATGCAGGTCTCTAGTCGCAGGACTATCGAGATAGGGCATCGATACTCCGGAGTAGACTAGCGTATGCGCTTCTTATCCCCAGCTCGGGAGACGGTCTGTCCCACAGCCGTCAGTACGTCGTACTTGAGATAGTATGCGGGTGCTCGTTAGGTTACGAGTACACTGGACAGGACTCGTCGGGAACTGTTGGTTGGTACTATACCTATCGTCAGTTATCAGTTCCCAGGTGACATGAGTACAGCTTAGTCCGCTGACTTGACACTGTCACTTCGCCTCGAGTGTGTTCCCACTGTACTTTGATTACTACCCTACCACGGCTCAAAGGAGTCGTGCAAACAGGTAGTTGTTGGGTGCAGTTCCGAAGCACTTCGAGGTAGTGACGGTTAGACAGGATTCGTCTCTCCCGGTATTGGAGGTTGACATCGCGCTGTGTCTAGGAGAGCCATTACACGAGTAGTCCCTGGCCAGAGCAAGTGAAATATACTGGTAGGTTTCCAGTGTTATCTCAGGGTGTTCTGGGCTTCACTCCGACACGACTTGTACCGCTATTAGGGGATTGACGTTTACCGCCCCCTAGGCCCGCCATGCGATGTATCAGACGAACAGACCAGACTATACGGAGATTATCATATTCAGGCTCAGTAGGAGTTCAGATGGGTTTCACCTCGTCAGTCTTCTTGTCAGCATCTACCTGGGGACCGTTACGCACAGCTAGTGCCGCTTGCGGTCTGTGGTTAAACCCACTGCCAGCGTAGTGTCGAGTTTTTAGAGTCCCGCACAGAAAGCTATTCGCCTTTAGGCAAAAGAGTAGAGGTCGCATGGTTTTGCGACAGGGTTCGGTCACATCCGTGCACTTGTGCACGTTTAGTTTCCGGACAGTTAACACTAGCGGGCTTTGGTTTAAGCCAGATCCTAGTGTACGTTTTGGGATTGGTTTTATCTCGTATGTATTCGTGTTCCTTGGAACGCGGATGCGGGTGTGTATGCACAGTTGACAGAGAGACAGAGGCAGAGGATTCTCATTAGGGTTGTTGACTGTTGACTGTTGACTATTGACTTTTTGCTAAACCCTAATGAGAATATGAAACATAATTAGCAATAATATTAATTAAGTATTATAGTGACATGGTTGTTGACCGGTTGACTTTGTTAACCGGTTGACTAGGTTGGACTAGTTGACCATCATCATCACAATGGTTGTCATTTTCATGCAAAGACTTTTGCTTGCTTGTTGTGGTTTGCAAAATGAGTGCATGGAAATGATATTGCCTTTGACATGATATGAACCATCACATAATACTTGATTAACATTATGGCTCATGATGCTTTTGGATTATGAGAGGGTGTATGACAAAAGAGAGGCTCATTCTTTCTTTGCTTTTCTCTCTGTTGGTTTTGAGCTCTCTCATTCTCTTGCTCTCACCCTCTTCCTCTTGCTCTCTCTCTTGTCTATGGTTCACTTGTCTCATGTGTTGAGAAGCAAGAACCATAAGGAAAATCCCATCACACTCTCCTCTACTCACTCTAGTTCACAAGGTTTAGCAAACCAAGTGAACTAGTTTCTTCAAAGTTCGAAGAAGAAGCCAAAGGTAGAAGCTTTCGGGTGGATCGATCTTCGGCGCAAGGAGACGACGGGGTGAAGCCGATCCGTACACCATCAAGAGATGAAGACAAAGGAGTTCAAGAAAAAAAGGTATAACACCCTAACCGAGCAGTTAACAACTCGTAGTTAGGTTGTTAGGTAGATAGTTTAACAAAGATCCGTTTTGAGTCCATGTTACCGCCTCTAGAAAATTGTTTTTCATCAAATTCCGCAAGTCCGTAAGTACCGGGAGAGGTAGCATGGACTTACATGAAGTACTCCTGCTCGGACTGCAGCAAAGGTACGGAATCTGGGCCATGCAAAACCCAGAAGTCAGCGCGTCATGACTTCAAGCAATAATATATAAACAGGGTAGCAAGATATGCAAGTATGATCATAAATAGTAAAGCAGGTGTAACAGCAATGTAAATCAGGGCAGTGAAAGGTAGTGTGCAGTGAGTAATCCAAACTGGTCTATTGGGTTAACTACTCTCAAGTCTTTGAAATCAATTTGATGAATCATCGATGTAACTCAATAGTATCCCGTGCGTGCCCGGGATCACGGTCTATGACTCTCGGCCTGAACCCGAGACGTGCCGCAAGGCGTGGTAGGTAATGACGAGTGATGTCAGTAGCATCACTCCAGGGCTGGCCTAGCCCGTAAGACTGATCAGAAAAGGTATAGAACTGTCGAGTTACAAGTCAGGTTTCATCATTGATTTCCCCATACCCCCAAGTTATATGTGCTCAAGTCAGGTATTAAATAATCTGGGGCTAATGCCAACACAGGATCAGGCAGGTACAGGTTTGTCTGGATAGACAACAGAAAATGTCCGTAAGGACAACAGGTCAGGTTTGTTGGCATTAGTCACAAGATCAGGTAACAGGTAAAACCATGGTACATCAGGTCGAGTCAGGTAGTACATAGGTATCATGTCATGTCAAGAATTGCATGGTACCATGTCGTGTCAAGTAGTAGGTGTAACAGGTCATGTCAGGGATGCACAAAATGTCATATGGGTGCTCATAATCAAACTAACATAAGCATGGGTAAACAAAACAAGTATGGGGTACTAGTGGATCAATAAAATGGAACACTGTAATATGAAATACAATCAGGTACAGATTAAGGTATATAGATGCGCAGTTATGATTAGGATTAAAGTTAAAGTTCTAATACTAATTAAACTACAATATATCAAATGTGGAATGTTAATATTATAATATTATATATTCAAGTGATCTATTGATGCAATAATATGTATACTAGACGAGATGGATGCAAACGGGTGTTTGAAACATTATAAACTATCTAAAAGGGTACTATGGGCCATGTAAATAATTATTATATGATTTCAATATGGATATGGGTACTAGGTATAGTAAAACAAAATACAATATGGTAGGTTTCAAGTTGTAAATCTAAAATGATATAACCGGACATCAAAATGTAAAATGGAAACCAATAGCCTTAGGTTTAATTTACAGGTTGAATCATGAAATTAAATATGTATAAAATAATATAATAGCATGTAGCAAGTTTTACTTGCCTCGACAGATCACGAAGCGGGTATACGGAACGTCACGCGTCGGCGGAAAAAGTCGCGACGCGCGCACGGTGTACGGAACGGATCCAAACAACGTACAAGTGGATCACACGGGTCAAAGATGCTTGCTGGGTCGTCGGGATCGTCGTCGGCACAACCGGATTCCGGCAACAAAAGAACAGTGAACATGAGAAGCAAAACATAAAGAAAGAAAAGATAGGATGGAGAGAAGGAATGGAAGAAGGGGAACATGTGAGAGAGCTTACCGTAGATGTGTTCTGTGGTTGCAGAGGGGAGTGTGAACGGCGGTGAACGGAGGGTTTCGGTTAGGGTTTGGGTTTTGTTTGTTGGGGTTTCTCGGTTGGTTTGTGGGTGTAGGGTTGGTGCTCGGGGAAAAGCAGAGGAGAGGAAGAGAAGAAGAGGAAGAAGGTGGCAACGAGATGAGGTGGTCGGCGGCGACGAAGTGGTAGTGTTGGGTTCTCGGGTGCAGTGGGGTTGCTCGGGAATGAAGGGAGAAGGCAGAGGAGAATGAAGGAGATGAGGGAGATGAGGGTGGAGGCGAGATCGAGAGAAGAGAGGCACGGGAGTTAGGGTTAGGTTTTAAGGAGGAGTGAGGAATGATGGGTTCTCGTGGCGAGGCTGCTGGGTTTTAAAAGAAGATGGAGGAGGGAATTAGAAGGGAGGTAACGGGATCCAGAGACGGGTGACGGGAATCGAGAAGGGAACAGTGTTCGCGAGAGGGGAGAGAGAGAGCGAGAGGAGAGAGAAAGAGAAGAGAAAGAGAGCTGCGTAGAAAGAGAGAGAAAGAGAAAGGGAAAGAAGAGAGAGGGATTATGTGGGGCCCAGCGCAAGGAAATGAGGGAATTTCATTGGTTCTGAAGGAGAGAGAGAGAGGCTGGGTTATGAGAAAGGATTTTTAAAAAAATAAAATGAAAAGATTTTAGTTGTTAAAATATTTTCGTTAGCAGTAGAATAAATCTTAGGCTGTTAAACGAATTTAAAGAAATTTAAAATAATTAGAATTTGGCGGGATACAAAATATTTCAGAAATGCGTCCGGGTCGGGTCCAAAATTTTGGATTTGAAATATGAAAATTTTATGCAACCTCCAGAACTTAAAATGAAAGATCAAGTTGCAAAATGTAGTATCCACATTAAATGCACGTGTCTAATTAACAAATCAGAATAGTCTATAAATATGAATTAACCCGTTCAAGCAAGTGGGTCGGGTCGAATGTAATGTAAAAGTGTAGCTATCATTCGCACCCAACACGATATATCAGTAAAATACCATGGATAAAAAATACGGAACAAAATTGGTATAGCTGAACTCGGTTGTTACAATTAGGGTGTTGATTAGGGTTAATTAGGTTAATTTGGGTAAATTGGGTTAAGTTTGGGTTGATTAGGGTTAATTAGGTTAATTTGGGTAAATTGGGTTAATTAGGGATAATTTGTGTTAGGGTAACGATTATGGTTAATCGTGGTTAATTAGGTTAATTTGGGTTATTTAGGGTTAGGGTTTAGGGTGCACTAATTCATTGCAGTAGGATAGTCGATGATAACGTAAACGTACAAATTTACCGTAAACACAAGAAAAATTTACCCTAAACTTGAAATTTCGAACCCTTAATAACGAAACGTAAACGTAAAACCTATTCATGTTAAATGTTCAAGTTAAAACCAATATATGATATTCGATAATAATATGAAACTTTCATATTCTCATCGATACTCATATATGAAACTCAAAGCGCCACTTAGTCCCCGTCTATCGGTTAACATACGTTCGATATTCGTCGTGACATAGAACTATACGAAGGTTGTTAAATATCGGACGGTATAGCTCGGTACTAACAACCGTCGTGTAGTCTATGTGACGAGAAGATTCAATCGTATGATAACCGATAAATTTGTCCCGTGTGGACAAATTAGGAATGTAAAAAGCAAACGCCTGCATTCACTTGTGTTTTCATCCGTTTCGAGTTATTTCGTCAGTAATTTTCCGCTGGTTCTCCGTGTACAAAGATAGATTAGATGTTCATTTCAACGTTGTTTCACAGCTTTGAAATGATTATCTATTCTATTATAGTATACTCGGAAAACAGCGGGGAGGTGCTGCCGAAATTTTCTCGAAACGGTTGAAAGCACAAGTGAATGGGTGTTTGCTCTATACATTCTTAATGGGATAGAAGCCTTACCCCCGACAGCCAAAACACACACATACAACACGAATACACAACAAACGCACGCACAACACATACACACTAACAACCCTACACTTAAGCGAAATCATAAATTAAAACACACATATATAGAATACAACTCAAACATGGGTATCCTTAAATCTAACTTTGATTATCGATAATTTATTCTTTTTAACGACAAACGCACTCATAAAGCATATACACGGATTTTCTCCTTTGTCAGTAACCATCCCGTTCTTAGATTTCTCAATATAGTCATCATAACGTACAATTTATATGTTATACAGTCTAATATGGCCCATGAGCACGTCAGAATTAAAGACTGGATGTATGTGGATTGGCAACAACGTATGCAACCTAAGTTTGTCGCAGGAGTTGCTGCTTTTATTGAATTTGCACGCGTACATAATAAGATCGTGATAGAGAAGATTCTCTGCCCGTGCGATAGATATGGGAATAAGTACTGGCAGAATGTAGAATTTGCAGAGCTTCATATCGTTAAATATGGTTTTACTAGACTTTATACAACTTGGCTATATCACGGGAAAGGAGAAGAACACAGTAATTCGGCAGAAGAAGGAGGAGAAGACGATAATGCGGCAGGAGAAGAAGGAGAAGACGGTAATGCGGCAGAAGAAGAAGACGGTAATTTCTTTCCATCAGAAGAAATAGAGGATATGGTAGAGGCTGCCATAGGTGAATCTATTCTTACCGAAGATGACATTCCTTCCGGTCAAGGATCGCGTGCGGATAAGTATGAAAATTTCATGAATGATTCTAGAAAACAAATTTATGAGGATGCAAAGTAGTCCACCCTCTCATGGTTCGTCCAACTTTTCCAGATTAAGTGCCTAAATGGATGGAGCAACAAGTCATTCACAATACTTCTTTCGTTCTTGAAAGATTCTATGCCCCCGGGAAATAACGTGCCCAGCAGCTGGTACGGAGCCCAAAAGATGATGACTGATTTGGGTCTGAAGTGTAAGAAAATTCAAGCATGTCCTAAAAATTGCGTGTTGTACCGAAAAGAGAATTCAAATTTGAAAGAGTGTCCAACATGCGGAGAGGCCAGGTATAAGCCGAAAGATTCTGATAAGAAGCCCGATATACCTGTCAAGATACCATGATACTTTCCCATAACACAGAGGCTGCAGAGGCTATTCAGGTGCAAGAAAACAGCCGATGCAATGATTTGGTATCACCGTGCTCCTCCAAGTGAAGATGGAAAAATGAGTCATCCAAGAGATTCACTGGTATGGAAGGATTTCGATAGGAAGCACGCAATATTCAGTAGCGATCCTCGCAATATCAGGCTCGGACTGGCTAGTGATGGCTTCTGCCCATTCAACTATATGGCTGGAAGCCACAGCACATGACCCGTTGTAATGATAGTTTATAATCTGTCGCCTTGGTTGGCTATGCACCAATTATACTTTATGATGCCTCTTCTTATCGACAGACCAAATTCACCGGGAAACAATATCAACGACTATCTCTGACCTCTGATCGAGGAGTTAAAATATTTATTCATTGATGGTGTAGAGACTTACGATGCAAACATAAATACAATCTTCATACTGCGTGTGGCTTTAATGTGGACAATTAATAACTTTCCTGCGTATGGAATGCTATCAGGTTGGTCCGTACATGGTCACAAAGCATGTTCTTATTGCCATCAATATACAATATCGAAATTCTTGAATTTTATCAGGAAGGTTGAGTGGATCTTAGTCTAAAATTAGACTAACGTATCATCAACAAACGTTTAAGTTGATCTTAGTCTCAAATGAGATTAACGATCCTTAAATGCAAGCCAAACCCAAATCTAAGAAAATACGGATTTGGACTAATCCACGCCCTATGGGCGACAACATAAATTAGTCTCCGTATACAATCCACGGGCAACCAGAAATAAAATAAACACACACGACACGAAGTGACCATCTGGAGAAGGAGAAAGTTGTTACCGCGATATAGTAGCGTAATCAACTGCAGGGGTTTGCGCCTGCAAGGAAGAGCGTCCCCACAATCAAAACCCCCTCAAATGAGAGGGAATCTGACGAAGTCTGCTACAACGGCCGCATCCGTCTAAACCTCCGATACACGGTGCCATAAATCAACTTGGCATCTTCGGAGAGGTGGACGGATAAAACCCAAATAGCATTTGCCCCCAAATTCAGGCGAGATGACCTACGCGGTCTCGTCTCCCGTATTTCGGCGGAGAACAGATTCTGGCACGCCCGGTGGAACCTTTTCCTCTTTCCACTTCACACATCGTGTGTCGTGTTTCGCGAACGAATTGCGGTTTGCTATGGTTTCCCCTGGATTCGAGGTACTAAGATTTGGTGTCTTGCTCCGTGCAGAAAACAGAAGATCAATGGCTGTCAACTGCACCAACTGCAACAACGGCAATAATTGCCACTCCGTCCTTGTTGGAGGAGTGACCTATGGGCCTCAAGCGGCCTCCGTTTTCACGATACCAGTGGAACAGGTGGCGCAAGCCACTACTGGGTTGTTCTTTGGGACTATGCTCCCACAAATGAGCTTCACGCCCTACAGCCGTCGCAATAAGCTCCGAAGAAGTCGGTCTTTGATCGGCTTACAGCTACTGTGGCCCCTCTCAACAGGTCGCCCAAATCCAACGCCTCAGTCTTTAACAGACTGGGTCGAAACTCCAATGGGCCCATGAAGAAGCCCGCGATACCTGAGGGGGTTATTCCAAAACGGATAACCATCCCTGTTCCAACAAACGAAATCATCAGAGAGGCTTTCCTGCTAAGGGATCGATCTTCGCTAGATTGTCCGCTCCAACTCCCGCTTCAGGCGAAGTCACAGAGGCTGCTTCCCCTGCTCGAAAGTCTTTCTTTGACAGGTTGGCCATCCCCACCCAGCGAACGTCAGTCTTCGATAGGCTAACACTAACAACAACCTTCCACCAGAGCAGGGGGCATGATGAAGCCACCCTCATAGCTGAACCAATACCGTCTGCAAGGCATGCTCGACGTCGCCATTGGCGTCGAGTGAGGAAAGCTGGGGGCAGTTCCCCTTCTGGATTGACTCCACTAGCTCTGATGGTTGAAGTCGATGTTGTTGTTCCATCCGGGAACAGCTTTGAACTACTCAGGGGGGTCTGCAAGAATTCTCCGACCGCTGTATTGAAAAGATCTCCCCCACCTGTGGAGAATGTTATAAACTCAAAGCCGGAGCAGCCCCTCAGCAACTGTCTTCCAAAATCCACAAGGTCTAGTGGAGAGTCTAGGATTCTGTGATCGATAAGGACTATTCCCGCCGACAGAAGAAGTTGAAGATTCAACAGGAAGATGACCATCCCTCTGCCATGCCACGCAAAGTATCATCTGCTCAGGTGCCTACTACAACAGCCCCCTCAACTTCAATCGTCCATAAAAAGAGGAGGGTGGGGAAGATCCCTATGCCTGCGACGAATCTCAAGGGCACTAAACCTAGACACTCCAAGTCTGGGGGCATGGTGGTGCATACTGTTTATATGGCTTCCGGGAAAGAGGAGAGCTGCACTTCCGGGGGTCACCGACCATTCACCCGATCCGTAATAAAGGCCCAGGAGCAGCAACAAAAGCTCCAAGAAATGTTAGCAAAGATAGCCGCACTCACTGGGCCAAAAGAAAGACCAGAGACATCGTCGGAGTAACGCCAGGAGCAAGAAACCGATGCCGAGTTCCTCCGCAGAATACTCAAGAAGAAAGATAAAGAAGCCGCGGAACAAGCGGCCAACATAAAACAAATGGCGCTATTGTTCCAGGACATGGTGGGCATGATGATCCAGCCGGACCCTCCAGCGGAGGATCCTCCGGTGATCATTGAAGACGACAGAGGGGAGACATCAAACCTTCTTCCGGCTTTTTCAACAGTAAAGGAGGAAGCAATCTCGAAAGCTGCGCTCGATGATTATATAGCTCAATAGATACGAGCTCATCAAGCGAACGAAGCTACTGGCCAAATCGTCAGAACGGGGCGACCATATCCTAGCTGGTACGATCAAATCAAGTACCTGCCAGCATACAAAATTCCTAAGTTCCACGTGTACAAGGGGACAGGAAATCCCCATCAACATGTCGCTCAGTTCAGGGCTCTGTGCGGCAACACTGGAGGTGACGATAAGCTACTACTTCGCTAATTCGTTAGCAGCTTGGCGGAGACGGCGTTCGAATGGTATTCAGAGCTTCCCAATGATTCCGTCAAAACTTTTATGGAGATAGAGTTGCTATTCACTCAGCGTTTCGCAAGCGCTAGCGAACGCACCCCAATCACGGCATTGATCAATGCCAGGGTGAAGCCTGAAGAAACATGGGTTCAGTACGCGATACGGTGGCGGAACCTATGGTCGAAGTGCGAATAGTGCATAGAAGAGGCTTCTGCAGTAGGCATGTTTGTGGGAACCCTCGATCCGTAGGCGACCATATCCCAGTATATGATGTTCTTCAAGCCGACCACTTTCCAGGCCTTGATCGACAAGCTGGGCCAAATGGACCAGATAGGCCATAGGCCTTCCTCTTCAAAGACGGAGCCTCAGAATGAAAAGGGGAAAGGGAAAGTGACCTTTGTCGCCAATGCTCGGCAATAACCGAATGGTCCAAAACTAGCTGATCGCCAAAACGACAGATATCGATTTATCAACGAAAAGTTAAAGCGTCCTTACTCATTCCCTCGGGATAAAACAAGGAGACTGTTCGAACTAGCGGTGCGCAACAGGCTCATCACTCTACCAGATCCGAGACGTCCACTGCAGCCAAGTGACTTCAACAATCCCAATTACTGCTCCTACCACCGAGTGGTAGGCCATCCAATCGAAGATTGCTTCGTCTTTAAAGGCTGGATTGAGGACCAATACTAATAGGGCAAATTCGCACTGTCCGAGAATTGGAAAGTAAGCCCGCCCCAGCCGCACGCTCCTAAAAGGGTGGGCACACCAGGGGCATCGTGCTCTTTTATAGAAGAAGCTCCATGGGAGGTCGCTCTTTCAGCCAAAACGAAAAGAATGCTAAAAGATCTCCAAACATGTCCGACGATTAGGTGGAAGAGCCCGTTGGAACCCAAGATTATTGAGGGGATGCTGAAGCCACGCCCAACGCTGATTGTTGGTGAAGATGGACAAAACGTTCAGGCTAAGCCTCCAAAGTCTTTAAAGAAAAAGAAGAAGGCCAAGAAGCCCATCCAACCCGAAGATAGCCGTACAGGTCTGCAGAAATACATCGATGCACTGGAAGAATATAACCAGAAGGCTCGGACCCCAAGCACATTGGATGAATTCTTTAAGCATATTCTTGAGAATGAAGCCGATGACGCTAATGAAGGAGACGGTTCTTCAGAAGAGCCCGAGGATTACGTAGCAAGCTGCCACATGATCTCTCACTCATCAATAAATGGCAAAGAAGCTCCCGATGCAGAGAAACTGGGGGCATATCCAGAACCGGAACCAAAATCCCTGGAGCCATCGGACGAATTGATTGACACACTGCTGAACGAAGCTCTTCAGAAAAGCAAATCTGACCGAGAGCGTTAAACGGCCATATATGAAAGGGCCAAACGTTGGCATCGCGTTGAAGAAGCTCCGGTATTGAGAAGTCATAGAGTACTCCAACCTGATAGAACTACTTCTGCCACCAGCAAAAGCAGGTTTAAGACAAGGAAGCAGTTCGCCAAAGCCCTGTCGATGGGAATGAAATTGCCACCTTTCAAAGAAGACACTTCAGAAAATACATTCCCTGACGAACTAGATGCACATCCAAACTACTGCTTATACCATCGAAGGATCACACACCCTACCGAGGAATGCGTGGCCTTTAAAAATTGGTGGCAGGGATACGTTGCTCATCGACAGCATTTCAAAAGGATGAAGCGCAAAACTCGTCGAGAGCAGAGAAGCACGATAGAGGAGCGCAGAAGAACTACCGGCGAATGTCACATGGTTAATTCTGGGGAATCGCAAGTCCTCACCTTCGAGAGTGATTCTGATGAAGAAATAGCCCTTGGCCCTCTCTTCAAGGAATCCATCTTCGAAAAAGAAAAGGTGAAGACCTTTGAGAACATTCAGCTGCGTAATTGCAAGTTACCCGAAAAAAATCTCGGACCCACAAGTAAGGGAGCGAACAAAAAAGATAAGGGGAAAGAAAAATTCCTTGAAGATATTGCCCTCATTGACCGAGTCATCGAAGAGCCGGCAGCCAAGAACCTGCCAAAGAAAAACAGGGTGGATTACAACGTTCTGGCACACCTGAGGAAGATACCCTCGCAGCTAAGCATTCTCGATACCCTTCTGCTATCTAAAGAGGTGAGAGATTCATTGGTCAAGGCACTACAAGAGCCCGAGCAGTTTCAAGACGTCCTTGCCGAAGAAAAGATGAAGGACGAGGTGGAAGAAGTGCACACAGCTGACATCACCTTCAGCGACGAGAACCTCCTTCTCAGGATGTGGGAGCACAACTGTCCTCTATATGTCACCGGGTACTGCCACGACATTAAGATAGGGAAGATTCTAATTGACAACGGGTCCTCCGTCAACCTTCTAAATATCAGAGTGCTAAAAGAAATCTCCATGAGCGTTCAGCACCTAGCTCGGGATAAAATTACCATCTCCGGTTTTGACTCCCAGTCATCACGGACGCTTGGGTCCGTAATATTGACGTTACGCTTCAGGCAGCTCGTCACTGACATCAAATTTCAAGTCATTGACTCCAAGACTTGCTACAACGCTTTGCTCGGCAGGCCTTGGTTACACGAGTACAACATCATCCCTTCTACACAACATCGGTGTATGAAGTATTTCAAGGATGGTCTTGAATACACCGTAACAGGGGAGCTAAACCCATTCTCCGTGAATGAAGTCCACAAATACGAGGACGCAAAGTACTTTCTGCCAGACTTTGAAGACACGGAAAGATGCCATAAACCGGAGAATAAGCAAAAAGCTATCACCACTATTCCGGTCTTTGGGGGAGAAACCGAGGAGGAAGAAGAGATAGTCTATTCGGGGCCGCCCCAATGCAACAGGCCGGGACCGTCTACCCCTATTCTGGTTTTTGGCAGTGACTCTGAAGACGAAGTCAACGCAGTGTTCTCGGTCCGGCTATCGGTGCAGGCCCTCACTGGAGATGATCAGAGTTTGTAAATCGCCATGGTTCCGCAAAAGCATTACAAAGAGCTCGATTCACTTGATACCTATAGTGTGCAAGAACTGCAGACGTTCTACGTCCCTCCCAAGCGAAAAGATGAAAAGGCGATCCTCTTTTATCGATCCGCGGAGAATAAAGTGGAGAAAGAAATATGGCATGGTGCCAATTCTACGCTTGACAAGCTTCAGCCCATCCGTCTGCCCAGATACTACACAGAAGGATTAAAAAGGCTGTTGAGGCGCCAAGGCGTACCCTTCAAACAGACTGCTCGACGAGCTCAGTTCTACAATAGGATCTGGAACGTTCCCGGAACTCAGCGAAAATTGCCCAACAGATGAATGGAAACGATTGGGCTTGGATATGTTCAATCCAAGAAACGGGAGCGATCCCATGGCTGTTCCGTTATACATGACTTTGATGAAGAAGGAGATGCTATGTTAGAAGACGCTGACGCTGAATCAAAATGAGGTCCAGCCATGAAAGTGCCAAGTCCGTCGTTTGAAGAACAGATGGACAAGCTAATAAGGGAAGTGGGTCAAAAGGCCCAGGATGACCATAACCGCGAAATGGCCATCTACGAGAAAGTTAGGACGCAATGCCTCCTTCAGCAGGCTGCGGAGAATGACGATGCTCTTCGTCGCTAACCCGTCGTACAGAAGACCCGACGCGGAGGCAAAAACAAACTAAAGAATGGAAAAAATGTCCGACAGTGGCAAAGCGGGTCTAAGAAGCCATGCGATCGAGAATTGAGCAGCCGGGATTCTTCTCTTATAAAGAAGATGGGTCGAGCATATTCTTTTCCCCAGGACAAGACAAGGAAGATATTCGATCTTGTCATGAAACATCAAACGATTACGCTCCCAGAGTCCAAATACCCCCGAACAAACAAATGAAGTTCATCACCCGGATTATTGCTCCTATCACTGAGTGATAGGACATCCTCTTGAAGACTGCTTCACCTTCAAAAATTGGGTCGAAGATCGGTATCGGCAGGGCAGGTTCGCTCTATCCAGCAGTTAGAGGGTAACCTTACCACAGAAGCATGTTCTAAAAGCAACGTACATAGCGAGAGTAAAACCAGATCAACATCGGTCTTGGAAACGATCTCGTACCTGTTACGCGATAACGCTGTCAGAAGAAGGAAAATGCAAGGATATGGATGACCTTCCTGGTGCTTGGAAAATGAGGATGAAGATGAGTTGATCTCAGAACTTCCACCGGCGCCAAAAGAGCTGGAAGATGAGATACATACTACTGCGGACAACCTAAATAAAATCGACTTGGGGACGGCAAACGACCCGAGGCCTACGTTCGTCAGTGAGCTACTGTCCGAAGAACAGGTAGCTATGCTAAGAGACGTTCTTATGCAGTATAAATACTTCGCATGGAACTACTCCGAGATGTCGGGGCTAGATCCAGAGATAGCTGTGCATAAATTGGCGATATCCCCGAATGTCAAGCCAGTTAAACAAGCCCCAAAAAGAATGCGGCTCGAACTTGAGATAAGCATCAAAGCCGAAGTCAAGAAGCTGATCGACCCTGGCTTCATCCAAGAAGTCCAATACCCCAACTGGATCGCCAACATTATCCCAGTGATGAAGAAAAATGGGACGGTGCGTGTCTGCATGGACTTTCGGGACCTCAACAAAGCCTGTCCGAAGGATGATTTTCCCGTACCGGTTACCGAGCTAATGATAGACAACATGTCCACTCACGAAGTCTTCTCCTTCATGGACGGATCATCAGGGTACAATCAAATAAAGATGCACCCCGAAAACCAGAAGCATACCGCTTTCCGGACTCCCCTCGGAATATTCTGTTATAAAGTAATGCCTTTCGGCTTGAAGAATGCCGGCGCTACCTATCAAAGAGCCATGACAAAGATTTTCGATGATCTCATACATGAAATCGTCGAATGCTATATCGATGACTTCGTGGTGAAAAGCAAGTCATACGAGGAGAATTGGGAGCATCTGAAGATCGTGTTTCAGCGCCTTCGGAAATACAACCTGAAGATGAACCCTCTGAAATGCGCGTTCGGAGTTTCCTTGGGAAAATTCCTAGGATTCATCGTATGACACCGGGGCATCGAGATAAACCCGTCGAAGATCAAGGCGATCATGGAAATGCCTGCTCCAAGGACTCTCAAGCAACTGCGGTCTCTCTAAGGAAAGCTCGCATATATCCGACGGTTCATAGCCAATCTCTCCGGCAAATGCCGCCCCTACAGTCATCTAATGAAGAAGGGGGCCCCTTTTGTCTGGGATCGTAAATGCCAGAGTGCACCAGAAGAAATCAAGCAATACCTGCAGAATCCTCCGGTGCTGACCACTCCAGTCAAGGGGAAGCCTCTCATCCTGTACATAACCGCCCTTGAAGGTTCCTTAGGCGCACTATGGGCACAGGAAAATGACCAAGGGAAAGAGAGAGCCCTCTACTATTTGAGCTGAGTTCTTCTGGGGGCAGAAAACAACTACTCCCCTATCGAAAAACATTGCCCGGCGTTAATCTTCGCTATAATGAAGCTTCGGCATTATGCTTTGGCGCATGAGGTCCATCTCATATCAAAGGTGGATCCTCTCAAATATTTGATGTCAAGAGCCATACTAACAAGATGGCTCGCTAAATGGGCCCTCTTCTTAATGGAGTTCTCGATAATCTATGACCCTTCAAAGCAGTGAAAGGCCAGACCATTGACGACTTCCTCGCCGAGCATCCAATACCTGCCGATTCACCCCTAAATTGCAAATTGCCAGACAAGCACACGTTTGACACGATCGACGGGGAGGGAGGAGAAAGTGATACCCGATGGGAACTCTACTTTGATGGGGCATCTTCCATGAAGAAGTGAAATCACAGCTCCCCTATAATCAAATCTGGGGTAAGCCTTATCTTCGTGACTCCGCAAGGAGGGATAATGCGCTTTGCCTTTTCCCTAACAGAGCCGAGGACAAATAATGAAGCAGAATATGAAACTTTGATTACAGGTCTTGAGATCGCTGTCGACATGGGAATCGAAAATCTCCTTATATACGGAGACTCCTAGTTGGTCGTTAGTCAAGTAAACGGTGACTATCAAACGTGCAAACCGGAGTTGGTAAAGTACGGTGAGAGAGTGCAGCAACTGCTGACCCAAATCCCCTCCTACATACTGGAGAGCATACCGCGCACAGAAAATAGCAAAGCTGATGCACTAGCCAAGCTCACTAAAGAATTGGCTAATGAAAATCTCGATGATGTAAGGATCGTTGTGCAATGCCGTCAGGTTCTCACACCGGCAGAAATATCTCCGGAGTCGTCTGAAGAAAAGGAAGCGACCAAGCAAGCGGCCCTATGAATGGAGGACCAGGAAAAGGCTAAGGATTGGAGAGAAGTCTTTATAGACTACTTCAAATCCTGTCAAACACCTGAAGATGTGTCCTCAAGACATCAGCTCATGAAATGAGCTCTGTTTTTCACCTTCGTCAATGATACTCTGTATAAGAGATCATTCGACTCCCTGTGGCTAAGATACCTGGGACCGGAAGAAGCAAGGAGAGCCGTTCAAGAAACTCATGACGGACTCTGCGGTTCTCATCAAGCTGGGCCAAAGATGAAGCTGAAGATCAAAAGAATGAGCTACTATTAGCCCACAATGATTCAGGACTGCCTTGAATACGCGAAGAAATGCCATTCATGCCATATTCATGGAGATTTCATCCACCAGCATCCAAACCCGCTACACCCAACGGTGGCAAGCTGGCCGTTCGAAATGTGGTGAACCGGCATAATTAGGCCCATCGAACCAGCATCATCCAGAGGACATCGGTTCATATTGGCGACAACCGATTACTTCTCAAAATAGGCAAAAGCAGTACCGCTAAGAGAAGTGAAGACAGAGAATATCCTCTATTTCTTCAAGACACATGTCATCTATCGGTTCGGCATTCCGCGAGGGATTATCTCCGATAACGGGCCAGCCTATAGAAGTCACAAAATCAGCCGCTTCGCACATCAGCATAATATAAACTAGAGATACTCTTCGGTCTATAATCTCCGAGCTAATAGTCTAGCTGAGACTTTCAACAAGACCTTGACGAAGATCATAAAGAAGACGGTGTCTCGAAATAAGAAGGACTGGCACTGTTCCCTGATTAAAAAATCAGGAAAAACTTCAAAAGAGGCATCACGTGCTCACACGTGACCAATGGTCACGTGTTGACACGTGATGGTTAAAGCAGCAGCACAAATAAGCTAGGAAAAGAATTCAATTTGGGGGTCACGTGCTCATACGTGACCAAAGGTCACGTGTCAGCACGTGACTGGCTTTAAAAGCCTCACAGGTAACAGAATTAAAATTCTGAATTTCTCTAAAAATCTTTCCAAATGGGAAAGGAGTAAGGAGAACCGTTGGATTAAAAATCCAGGGGTGATTAAATATCACCAATTTATGGAAGGAAAGATTTCCCCTACATCTCACCAGAAATAACAAATAGAATATCTTTGGATTAAAAATCCAACGGTGAATAAAATTCACCTAATAATCTAAAGGCTCAGATTAATGACGAAAACAAATCAAATCTTTCAATGAGGGATTTGCTAAACAAATTGATTCTTTTCCTCCTCCTATAAATAGGAGCCAAGGGGAGAATAGAGAGATAGAAAATTTTGGAACAAAAAACTTTGGAGAGAATTTTGGCATCTTGAAAATTCAGAAAGAAAACCCTAGGTGAGAAAAAGAAAGGGGATCAAAACTTCAGAAAAAGAGAATTTAATTCTCAAAAATCTAAGAGTTTAACTCTTTTGAAAAGAACTTAGTTCTTCCTCTGGTTGAGGATCTGCAAAGAGCACATCTCCCCATAAGTTGAGAATTTAATTCTCATCGGGTTGAGATCCTGCCATGCAGATCCAAAACTCAGAGGGGGAATTGAGTTTAGAGAATTTAATTCTCCCAAAACAAAGTTAGGGTTTAACCCTATATGAGAATTTAATTCTCCCAAAATTACAGGAATTTAATTCCTTCATGATGGACAAAATTAGGGTTTAACCCTAATTGAGAATTTAATTCTCTCAAATTCACAGGAATTTAATTCCTCTTAAAAAATGAAGTTAGGGTTTCACCCTATACAAGAATTTAATTCCTTTACATATATGGGGATCTAATTCCTCTAAAAGAAATTAGGGTTTAACCCCACATAAGAATTTAATTCTTTCACAATAGGAATTTAATTCTTCCAAAGTCATAATTAGGGTTTAACCCTACAGAGAATTAATTCTCAGAATAAAATAAGGAGACTTAAAAGATCTCTGTGCATGAAAAGGATTAAGGTCACGTGTCCCCACGTGACCCCTGAAAAAATCCCCAAAAATGAGAAGGAAAAAGCTTTGAGGCAATGCCTCACGTGCTCCCACGTGACCTCCAAAACACATAGATAAAAGCAAAGGAAACCTAAGCTTTGGGCGCTCTCACGTGTCCCCATGTGACCCCTTAGCAAGTGCTTTAATAATCAGTGCATAATTCTCCATCACGTGTCATCACGTGATAACGTAAAACAAAAGGTGTTTAACACTTAATTGCAGAACGAGGAAAGGGAATCTGGTCCCACCTCTGGGCGCCCTCACGTGTCCACACGTAACCCCTCCTTCTTTAGTGTTTAACACTCATTTGAGAGCTTTATTCCCAGTGTTTAACACTGATTATCTTTGAGTGTTTAACACTAATTTGAAAATCTTATTTCCAGGGTTTAACACTGTTATTTTCTAGTGTTTAACACTAATTTGGGATTCCATATTCCCAGTGTTTAACACTGCTGGTCTTTTAGTGTTTAACACTAATTTGAGAGTTCTGTCTCCAAAGTTTAACATTGTTGTTCTTTAGTGTTTAACACTACTTTCAGCCAAATTGGCTAAATTTCCAGAGGCAAAAGTCTCTCCTCCAAATGAATCTCGAAATTGAGGAAATCAAAGATGAAAACAATTAGCATTGCTAAATAATGTGGGCTCGAACCCAGACAAATAGACTAATGGTCCAACAAAGGGTCAATATGTCAAACTCAATTGGACTTAGCCCAAATTGGCCATAAGTCCTCAATCCAGACCTAACTGAGCCAATGTGCTCATAATATAATTAATTGGTCTTGGTTCTAAACTGGGCTACAGATCATTTAATCCACCTTGGTTCAAGGGTACATCTCTTCATCCCTTTGATATTTGTCATTGTAATCCCTCAACGTCTTCAAAGAGGTGACGGGTCCCAACAACCATACATGTCACGGACTGTGGGGTCCTTAAACTCGTGGACTATGATGTCCTTAACCTCGACCGTGATGTCTTAAAACTAACAACGAACTGTGGAGTCCTTAAATCCATGGACTATGATGTCCTTAACCTCGACCGCAATGTCTTAAAACTAACATTGGACCACCATGTCCTTAAACTGGTAATCGACCGCAATGTCACTAAACTAAACAATAGAGCCCAATTGCTCTCTTGTTGGATCTAAACGATCCTGTTAAGTTGATCTTAGTCTAAAATGTGACTAAAGTATCCTTAACTAACGTTTAAGTTGATCTTAGTCTCAAAAGAGGCTAACGTATCCTTAAACTCAACCCCCCAAACCCAAATCTAAGAAAGATACGGATTTGGACTAGTCCACGCCCTACGGGCGACAACATAAATTAGTCTCCGTATACAATCCACGGGCAACCACAAACAAAACAAACACCCATGACACGAAGTGACCATATGGAGAAGGAGAAAGGTGTTACCACGATGCGATAGCGTAATTAACTGCAGGGGCTTGCGTCTGCAGGGAAGAGCGTTCCCACAATCAAAAAACCCTCAACGAGGGGGAATCTGATGAAGTCTGCTACATCGGCTGCATCCGTTTAAACCTTTGATACGTGGTGCCATAAATTAACTTGGCATCTTCGGAGAGGTGGACGGATAGCACCAATTAGCATCTGTCCCGAATTTCAGGCAAAGACGTATATCGCGTCTTCGTCGCGTCGTTCGGAGGGGAACAGATTCTGGCACGCCCGGTGGGACCTTTTCCTCTTTCCACTCCACACTTCGTGTGTCGTATTCGCGAACGAATCGCGGTTTGTTAATGGTTGCCCTTGGGTTTCAAGTTACTAAGATTTGGTTTCTTGCTTGGCGCAGAAAGCAAAACAGCAATGGCATTCACCTGCTCGAAGTGTTCCACTTGCAAATGCAACTCACGTCCTGCCTCAGCTGGGGGCATAACCTATGGGCCCGAAGCGGTTTCTCTGTTCACGATGCCCATGAAGCAGATTACTCAAGCCACCACAGGGCTGTTTTTCGGGACCATGCTTCCGCCAACGAGCTTCACTGCTCCCGTGTCCATACCAGAAGCTCCCAAGAAGTCGGTCTTTGATCGACTTACAGCTACTGCGGCCCCTCTCAACGGGTCGTCCAACACCAGCGCCTCGGTCTTCTCCAGATTGGGCCAAAATTCCTGCAGGCCCACAATGAAGCTTGCAGTCCCAGAGAAGGTTATTCCGAAGAGAGTAACTAACCCTGCTCCCGAAGTCGTCAAGACAGCTTCTCCTGCCAAGGGGTCAGTCTTTACAAGACTGACCGTCCCAACTCCCACTCCCGCTCCTGCTACTCAAAGGACATCAGTCTTTAATAGGCTGACACCGGCAACAGCCCCTCACTTGAACATGGGGCAAGACAAGGCCATCCCCGTCACCGAGCCAACTCCATCAGCGCGACATGCTCGACGTCGCCACTGGCGCCGAGTGGGGAAGGTCGGAGGCAACTCCCTTTCTGGGCTAACTCCACCAGCCCCGACGGCGGAAATTAATGCTACTGTTCCAACTGGGAACAACTTTGAGCTGCTGAATAAGGTGCGTAGGAATTCTCCTACCGCCGTACTGAAAATGTCTCCTCCTCCGATAGAGAATGTTGCGGAAACAAAGCCAGAGCAGTCCCCTCAGCGGCTGTCCTCCAAGATCTACAAAGTCTGGCGTCAAGTCAAGACTCAGTGGTTAATCAAGATTACCCTCGCCGACAAAAAAGGGCAAAGTTTAGCAAGAAGAAAGCCATCCTGCTAAGCCACGAAAAGCTATCTGGGTGCCCACCACGACGGCCCCTTCAACTTCGACCTCTTCTCATAAGAAGAGAAGGCCGGAGAAGACCCCCATGCCTGCGACAAATGTCAAAGGCACTGAACCCAAACGCCTTAAGTCTGGGGGCATAACGGTCCATACCGTTTACATGGCATCTGGGAAGGAGGATAGCCGCGCTTCTACGGGCCACCGACCACTCACCCGATCCATCACAAGAGCCCAGGAACAACAGCAGCAGAAGCTCCAGGAGATGCTAACTGCGATGGTCGCACTCACCGGACCAAAAGAAAGCCCGGAGGCGTTATCGGAACAACGTCGCGAACACGAGACTGATGCTGAATTCCTTCGGAGAATGCTCGAAAAGAAAGACAAGAAGGCTGTGGAAAAAGCGGCCAATATAAAGCAAATGTCACTTCTCTTCCAAGATATGGTCGAGATGATGATACAGCCGGATCCTCCAGCCGAAGATCCTCCGGTAATAATTGAAGATGACAGAGGAAAGACATCGAATCCTCTGCCAGCTCTGTCAATAGCCAAAGAGGAAACAATCTCTAAAGCTGCCCTGGATGATTATATTGCTCAACAAATACGAGTTCACCAGGCAAATGAGGCGTCCGGCCAAGTTGTGAAAACTGGGCGACCATACCCAGGCTGGTATGATCAGATAAAGTACCCGCCGGGCTACACGATCCCTAAATTCCACGTGTACAAGGGGACAGGCAATCCCCACCAGCACGTTGCCCAGTTCAGAGCTCTATGCGGCAACACCGGGGGTGATGGTAAGCTTTTGCTCCGCCAATTCGTCGGCAGCTTATCGGAGACGGCGTTTGAGTGGTACTCCGAACTTCCAAACGACTCCGTCAAAACTTTCACAGAAATGGAGTTATTGTTCACCCAGCGATTTTCATGTGCCAGTGAACGCATCCCAATAACGGCATTGATCAATGCCAGGGTAAAGCCAGGCGAGACTTGGGTTCAATACGCAATCCGATGGTGGAATCTGTGGTCAAAGTGTGAACAGCGCATCAAAGAAGCACCATCAGTGGGCATGTTAGTGGGCACTCTAGATCCTCATGTAACTATTTCACAGTTCATGATGTTCTTTAAACCGACCACGTTCCAGGCTTTAATCGACAAGCTGGCCCAGATGGACCAGATGGGTCACAAACCGTCTCCCCCGAAGCCAGAACCGCGGAATGACAAGGGTAAAAGGAAGGCGACCTTCGTTACGAACACCCAACAGCAGCCCAGTGCCCTAAAGCTAGCGGATCAGCTGGAAGAGAGACGATGCTATTACAATGAGAAAATGAAGCGTCCTTACTCATTCCCACGGGACAAAACGAAGAGATTGTTCGAGCTAGCGGTGCGCAACAGGCTTATCAACTTGCCGAATCCAAGACGACCACCGCAACCTAACGAAATGAATAATCCTAATTATTGCCCTTACCACCAAACGGTAAGCCATTCGATCAAAGATTGCTTCGTCTTTAAGGGATGGATCGAGGATCAGTACCTACAAAGCAGGTTTGCGCTGTCTGAGAAGTGGAAAGTAAACCCACCACAACCGCACACTCCTAAGAAGACGGACACACCGGGGGCAACATGCTCTTTTGTTGAAGAAGTTCCGTGGGAGGTCGTGCTTTCAGCCAAAACCAAAAGGATGCTGAATGATCTTCAGACATGCCCGGCGATCAGGTGGAAGAACCCGCTAGAACCCCAGATCATCGAAGGGATGCTGAAGCCGCGCCCAACCCCAAAGATTGGTGGTGATAGCCAAAGCACTCACACCCAGCCGTCAAAATCTTCAAAGAAGAAGAAGAAGAGATCCAAAAAGCCCGTGAAGCCAGGCGACAAGCGCACGAACTTACAGAAACAGATCGACGTGCTGGAGGAGTATAATCAGAAGGCGCGGACTTCCATCATGCTCCAAGAGTTCCTCAGCCACGTCCTTGAGGACGAAGATGATGGAGAAGGCTCGTCGGATGGATCTGAGAGTTACGTAGCAAGCTGCCATGTGATCTCTCATTCATCGCTAGACAATGAAGAAGCTCCCTGCACAGAGAGGCTGGGGGCAGAGCCCGAGCCGGAACTTCTATGGCCGTCAGATGAAATGATCGACGCTTTACTGAATGAGATTCATCTGAAAAGTAAAGCCAATCGGGAGCGTGAGATGACCATATTTGAAAGAGCCAAATGCCGGTGACTAGACGAAAGAGTCGAGACACTCCTGCCGAATCAGGGAACATCCATCGCGGATAAAAACAAGTTCAAAACGAGGAAAAGGTTTACTAAAGTCATATCAATAGGAATGAAGCTACCACCCTCCGAGGGAAACACTCTCGGTGAAGCAAAAACACATCCTAGCTAATGCTTATATCATCGAAAGATTTCGCACCCCACCGAAGAGTGCAATGCTTTTAAAAGATGGTGGCAGGGATATATTGCTCACCAGCAACATTTTAAGCGGATGAAACGCAAAACTCAGCGGGAGCAAAGAAGTGTGACTGAGGAGCATAAAAGAGATACCGGTAACTGTCGCATGGTCAACACCGGAGGATCGCAAATTCTCACTTTCGGAAGCGACTCTGATGAAGAGATGGCTCTTGGTCCTCTCTTTAAAGAATCCACCTTGGGGAAGGAGGAAGAACCGAAGGCCTGTGAAAACATTCAGCTGCTCAATCACATGCTTCCAGAAAAGAATCTCGGATCCACAAGTAGAAAAGATAAGAGAAAAGAAAAGGTCTCTGAGGATATTGCCCTGGATGACCAAGTCGTGAAAGAACTGACCGCCAAGGACCCGCCAAAGAAGAGTAAGGTGGACTATAACGTTTTGGCGCACTTGAGAAAGTTACCCTCGTAGCTCAGTATTCTCGACGCCCTTCTACTATCCAAAGAAGCGAGAGATTCATTGATCAAGGCGCTACAGGAGCTAGAGCAATTCCAAGCTTTTCTCGCCGAAGAAAAGATGAAGGATGAGATAGAAGAAGTACACACAGCCGATATCACCTTCGGCTACGAAGACCTCCTCCTTGGGACATGCGAGCACAACCGTCCCCTCTATGTCTCAGGATTCTGCCACGATATAAAGATAGGCAAAATCCTGGTCGAAAATGGGTCTTCCGTCAATCTTCTCAATGTGCGAGTGTTGAAAGAAATCTGCATGAGCGTCCAGCATCTCGCTCGTGATAAAATCACTATCTCTGGTTTCGACTCCCAATCGTCACGGACTCTTGGGTCTGTGATACCAACGCTTCGCTTCGGGCTACTCGTCACGGATATTAAATTTCATGTCATTGACGCCAAGACATGCTATAACGCTTTGCTCGGCCGACCCTGGTTACACGAGTACAACATCATCCCTTCTACACAGCACCACTGTATGAAATATTTCAAGGATGGCCTCGAGTATATCGTGACAGGAGAGTTGAATCCATTCTCCATGAACGAAGTCCGCAAGTATGAAGATGCAAAATACTTCTTGCTAGATTTTGAGGACACAGAGATGTCACAAACCGGAGAACAAAGCTATCACCACCATTCCTGTCTTCGGGAGTGATACTGAGGAAGAGGAAGAGATAGTTTATTCAGGTCCACCCCAGTACAACAAGCCGGGACCGTCCTCTCCCATGATGATCTTTGGCAGTGACTCGGAGGATGAGGTCCACGCTATATTCTCCGCTTAGTCTTCGGTACAAACATTCGCTGATGAAGGGCAGAGTTTGCAGGTTGCCATGGTTCCACCCAAACATCATAAAGAACTAGACATGCTTGACACCTACAGTATAGAAGAGCTGCAGACGTTCTATGTCCCTCCCAGGCGAGAAGGCGAAAAGGCGATCCTATTCTACCGCTCCGGGGAAACCAAAGTGGAGAAAGAAATCTGGCACGGCGCGAATTCTACACTCGACAGGCTCCAGCCCATCCGATTGCCCAGATATTACACAAACGGACTAAAAAGGCTCTTGAAGCGCCAAGGGGTACCTTTCAAACAAACCATTCGACAAGCTCGATTCTACAACAGGATTTGGGATATCCCTGGAACTCAGCGCAAGCTGCCCAACGGAAGAATGGAAACGCTCGGGCTTGGATATGTGAAATCCGGGAAACGGGAATGAGTCCATCGTAGCTACGTCATATATGACTTCGATGAAGAATAGGACGCCCTATCAGAAAACGCTGATCCCGAACCAAAACAAGATCCTGCAATCAAAATGCCGAGCCCGTCATTTGAAGAACGAATGGACAAGCTTATCAGGGAAGCGGTTCAAATGGTTCGAGACGACCATAATCGCGAAATGGCCATCTATGAGAAAGCCAGGACGCAGCGCCTTCTTCAACAGGCCGCAAAAGATGAAAATGCTCCTCCCTGTCAACCTGTTGTGCAAAAGGCCCAACGCAGAGGCAGAAACAAGTCAAAGAGCGGAAAAGGCGTTCGACGACAACAAAGTGGAACCAAGAAGCCGCGCAATCGGGAATCGAGCAACCCGGATTCATCCCTTATAAAGAAGATGAGTCAGGCAACTCTTTTCCTCAGAATAAAACACGGAAGATACTTGATCTCGCCATAAAACATCAGATGATTACACTTCCGGAGTCCAAACACCCCAAGCAAGCAGGCGAAGTGTCTCACCCGGACTATTACTCCTATCATAGGACAATAGGACATCCTATTGAAGACTGCTTCACCTTTAAGAACTGGGTCGAAGACCAATATCAGCAAGGCAGGTTTGCTCTATCCAGCAGCTGGAGGATAACACCACCGCAGAAGCATGAACCCAAATCCGCGATAGTAGAACCAGATCAACATCGGTCTTGGAAGCGAGCTCGTACCTATCACGTGATAACGCTGTCATAAGAAGAGCCCGAGAATATGGATGACCTCCCCTGGTGCTTCGAAAACAATGATGACGAGGTGATCTCAGAGTTTCCACCGGCGCCGAAAGAGCTGGAAGATGGAATACATACCACTGCAGATAACATCAAGAAAATTGATTTGGGGACGGCAAGTGACCCGCGACCTACATTCGTCAGTGAGATGCTATCTGAAGAAAGGGTGGTTGCGCTAAAAGACGTGCTTATGCAGCATAGAGACTGCTTCGCAAGGAACTATTTAGAGACGCAAGGACTTGATCCAGAGATTGCTGTCCATAAATTGGCAATATCCCCGGACATCAAGCCAATCAAACAAGCACCGAGAAGAATGCGTCTCGAGCTTGAGATGAGCATCAACACCGAGGTCAAGAAGCTAATCGACTCTGGCTTCATCCAAGAGGTGCAATATCCTGACTGGATCGCCAACATCATCCCAGCGATGAAGAAAAATGGGACAGTGCGCATATGCGTGGACTTCCGAGATCTTAATAAAGCTTGCCCGAAGGACGATTTCCCAGTACCGGTCACTGAGCTGATGATAGATAATGTAAGTCTACGGTAGCGCCCCGGCCGTCAATCTGACGCCAAATGTGGAACAAAAACTTTTATAACTGGCGCTATCATATACTATAACCCGGATCTTGCCATTAACCCTAAACTAACAAACTACAAAGTGGGTAGAAATGCTATACCGAACGATCCGAGTCCTTCTGTCTTTAGCTATCATCCCACGCTCCTTTGCGGCATCTGCGATCTCGCTCGATCTCCGGTCTCCTCGTCCAGGTGGTACCATATCTACGGATCTTTAAACGGGCTCCCGCCTCTGAACCGAGGCAACTCGGACATGAAGTTTGCTAGCCGACATGTCCAAGATTGATGTAGATAATGAGTAGAACACTTTGTCTCGCTACATCCAAAACCATGGATGAACGGTTAATGAAGTTGCCTTTTTATGGAATAATGAGAAATGACTACATCTAATTTCCATGAACCAAATTCCATAATCTTTTTTCCAAACAACCATCATCTTTCCATGAGGGGCCGACCACTATATGAAGAGGAGGGAGGTGAGTGTAGGAGCAAGGGGTGGTGACCATAAAAGGAAAAGATCAAGAAGAAATATCCAAGGCATAACAAAAGGCATTAATGGAAAATGGTGACTCATAAACCTAGTCATCAACCATTAATACAAAATGGTGACACACAAAAACACCTCACCATCTTCTAGAAGCACTCTCATGATTCACCCTCATGACTCACCCTTATGAAGAAAAGATAAATCCGCATTAAACCGAATGTTTAAGATGGGTGATAGAAAACTGGCAACTTCGAAAAGTGATCCCGAAATGAATTTCAGGATAACCCCGTACAGTATAAACATACCCGCATTTGTATTACGACCGAATACAAATGCAATTGAGACAAAGATATTATATCTACACAGTATAATACATGGATCCGGCTTAAACTAAAGCCCACCAGTATTATCTGCCCGAAATATGGCACGTGCGTAAACGTACGTGCATTTTCCGAACCCTGCCATAAAACCATACGGCCTCTACAACGTTTCGCCCGAACTTGGGAAACTATCTGTGGGGGACTCTAATGACTCATCAGTACCCTGGCAGTGGGTTTAACCATAAGCACATCAGCGGCACTAGTAGTGTGTAACGGCTGCCCATGTACCGACCTCAAGGGAAGCCGATGAGCGAACTCATCCTAGAACCCTACTGAGCCTAACAGTAACAATATACATACAGTCCGGTCTGTTCGTCTATGAGTATCGCATATCGGGCCTAGGAGGCTGGTAACGTCAGACCCCCAATAGCGGTATAAGTCATGTCGGAGAAAAGCCCTAAACACCCTGAGAAACTACCGGAATACTTACCAGTAATTCTCACCTGCCTTGGCTAAGGACTTAGTGTAATGGCTTTCCTAGACACAGCGCGATCTCACCCCTAATACCGGGAGAGACGAATCCCCTGCCGATCCGCTCACTTGCCTCCATGTGGCTCGGGACTGTACCCAAAAAATACTTGTTTGCACGACTCCTTTGAGCCGTGGTAGGGTAGAAATCAAAGCACAGTGGGAACTCACACGAGACAAATGAAGACCTCAGGTCGATGAACTAACCCGTACACATGTAACCAGGGAACTGCTATCTGACGCTAGGTATAATACCAATTAGCAGGTTCCGGGCGAGTTCTGTCCGGTGCTTATAACCCAATGAGCACCTGTATACATCTTAGGTGATCCAACTGACACTGGTGGTTTGTGAGACCGGCCACCGCCCCTCGTCGGGGTCTCGACTGTATACACTAGTCTACTCCAGAGAATCGATGCCCTGTCTCGAAACTCCCACGACTAGGGACCACAATTAAGGATGTGCTTATAGACTACCCAACTCTCACGTATATGATCCCCATCATACTGTTGGTATTCAAGCAAGATCCTAAGGGCTCTATCAACGTGTAACAGCGATCAGTCACCTGAACCTGTACACGACTGATAAAGGCAAAGCAGATAGCATACTATCATCTCGAGTAAGACTGTGGTACCGGTATAGGTCCTCCTCAATCATTGCAATCGCGTACCTGCGATCCAATAATTGACTTTGAGGGCACTATATCCAACAATCTCCCACTTGCACTTAAGGCTAATTATTGCGATGTCGCATACTCACATCCCGTGTGATACTGAACACCCAACTCCTCTACTAATCAGTTTCACAAAGCCCGTTTGTAAAACTCTTGTGTTCGAGAAATAGCCTCAATGAGTGGATCTGCCTTGATGTTTCTTTCTATGTCTCTCTTAATCTCAAGTTCGCGGAGAAAGCATCTCCCGAATTGAGTAATACCTGTCTTAGAATATGTCTGGATATCTGATGGGACCAAGTTCAAAAATGAACTCCAAACCCAAACTTCTTAGAAAGTATCGATAACTGAACCTAATCAGTATCCTGCACCATGCCTCTCACAGTATCCTCTTGGGCTATCTGTCCATAATACTGCCCCCTCGTCAGAGGGAAAACTATAACTCTGACAATCACTGTCATCCATGTCACCTTTGAAGCGTGGAATGATAACCGTCCCCCGAAGGAGGATGCCGTCATCAAATCCATAGAACATGCTTATGTTCTAAAACCGCTTCCTTATATTTCTTCAGGATTGGACTAATATAAACTTATCGCATCTAGTGCAAAAACAACATCTGGTGTGGTACTTGACATCTCACGATTGACTCAATCGCCTAAGCAAGTGATCTGCCAATCATGCACATCCTTCTCTCCTTTAGTCTGTAGACATCTTTAGAGAGGGTGACTCCATTATCTGCAGGTACACCACCATGCCAGGAGTCATCTATTCTAAAATACTATTAGAATACTGTCAAAATACCCACATTGGGAAACTACCCAAATCTAGATCTAAAACCATAGATCTAGTAACCAGAATGTCTGATATTATATCCATATCCTTTATGGAGAAACAACTGTGTGACGACCACAGTACAACCAATCGTAGTATAGGAATTTTACTTCCTACTCTGTGTATGTCATCCAAATACCAGGACATCACACCCTACTACCTTCTTAACAGATCCATCCCCTATTCTGATGAAGTAAATGCCATGACTGTCACATCAAAAATAGATGATCTATCTCCGCTATATCTGCTTAAGTCTATAAATAGACATAAGCTACTTTCCCACTATGCTTCCGCTGCTCCCACTGACCACAACAACCCTCTGGCAGAATAATATATACGTGTAGAACGACGCTATACTTAACCTCTTGCCGGGTCTCTTAGCCTGGAACAACAGTAGTCTCAAGTCTGGGTAAATAAGAACCTCCCTGTCACCGTCCTTGAGGCTACCGGAGTACCTCTCGGGTGTCTGAGGTTACCCACCATATCTGCGGAGTGGCTATTGGAATGTCAAACCTGATTGAATCTTTAGGTCCTATTAAATTTTCCGTAATCGTTTGCGGTTCTGGAATCACTTCCAGTTCTACCATACCCCCACTACTGTTTTCTGAAAAAATCCATTTTACTAAAACTGTGGCGAGTCAAGAACAATATCACTATTGATCTTCCAGATGGTAGAAAATCAACCCTCGACATAGCCCGGGTCAACCCACAAACTGCCATTACAGAAACGTGCCTTGAGTTATCAAGAGTCTGGTTTTAAGCATAAGCCGGATAACTCCCCGTACCTTAACATCGTTAAGATATGAACCATTCTATATCCAATATAGAAACTTTGGCACTTATTTAATTGGAACCAGATTCAAATCATGCAGCTGTCTCCAGTGCATATCAACTTAATGGAGAGAGGCTAATCAGCATTACTCAACTTAGGAATACATCCAATTATGAGTAACCTGAAAGAGAAACAAGTTTCTCAAAACCATTACTATCATCTGAATACCAATCATAAGTATCTACATCTTCGATCTCTTTGAAGAATCCCGATACTTGCGACATCTGGTTCTCTACTTTATTCTTATACCCACAACTTCTCAAAACTTAGACCTTGTATTTCTACGAAACACTTGTCTAAAAACTAGAGAAGTCACAAGTAAACAGAACATAGTACGAGGACCAACCCCTTTGTCCTGATGGACACTGGACAACATACAATACTCTGTATAAGTCCGCTGAGTCGAATAACTCAAAACCTGTGCATCGTAGGTTGAAAACTGTACTTATGGTTAAGAACTACTCCGTTGTTCAATGCTCCTTACCCAATCGTCAACTGATATAGGTAAATGTCACGGACATAATTTCAAAAAGTTATATCTCACTTTATAAAAATAAACATACAGATATATCATTTTGAAATTGGTGCACAACAATGGATACTCAAAACCAAATACATGCCGTCCGGTAAAAACCCAGGCGATTTCCTCAAATATCACCAATTACAACGAATTCCGATATAATGAGGATGATCACCTTATTCCCAATAACCTACTCCCACTCATCATCTGTAAAACCATACAGATGTGAGAATCATACCTGGTAAATACATACCCTGGAGTAAATATCTAATCAGGAAATCAGTTTTCCTTTTAACAATGCACAGTGAAACTGAAACATGAAAATGTTTCGTAGGGGTATCCTGGTATTCCTAGTAATGCCTCTTCCATAATCCAATTCATGACTATAACCGTATACTTTTTTTCCATCTCTCCAAATCCCTTTATTTGTCTTTAGTCGTTACCTTCTGTACACCATCGTTAGGCTAAGTGGTTTTCTTCCTTCCCTACCGTTCGGCACCAGCCTATGGTTTGGAAAAAGACTATCCAGTAAGCATAATAGGTGTATTCTCCTAAACCAAGGAGTACTCGTAACTTAAGAGAAGGTGATGATAAAAGACAACTGAATAATACCTTATTCTATTTCTCCCGAACTGGGGAAAAAAGCAAAGGTGAAATAGGAGTGGCGATGAAGTACGCAGTTTGGTTGTGAATGATAGCAGTCACAATTTACTTTGCCCTCTTTCTAATCCCTTTATTTTGTCTTTACTTATTACCTTCTGTACACCCTACTTAGGCTAATTGGTTTTCTTCATTCCCTACCTTTCGGCACCTGCCTATGGTTTGGAAGAAGACTATCCAATAAGCGTAATAGGTGTACTCTCCTAAACTAAGGAGCCCTCGCAACCTGAGAGAAGGTGATAATAAAAGACAACTGAATAAACCAATTCTATTTCTCCTGAACCTGGATCCATCCTCGAAGAAGTCTCTTCGCGTTCGTATATAACCATACGATGGATCTATCCAATGGAAGTGGATGTCCGTAGTAATACGGGGTGTTCTGAGAAATGCAAAGGGTAAAAGAAGGAGTGGCAATGACTTATGCAACTGAGACAATCCAAAAGTCAGTATTTTAAGAAGGTTCGGTCAACTTGGTCACTGAGTCATAGTCTAGGGTTGGTCAAAGGTGTTGGAGATAGTGCCCTCAGAGTCAATTATTGGATCACAGGCACGTGATTGCAATAATTGAGGGGAGGACCTGTCCCAGTAGGACAGTCTTACTCAAGATGATATTATGCTATCTGGTTTATCTTTATCATCGTGTACTGGTTTAGGTGACCTTACGAGTCGCTATTACACGTTGATAAAGCCACTAGGATTCTTGCTTGACTACCAGCAGTATGAGGGCGATCATATACGTGAGAGCTGGAGTCTATAAGCACATCCTTAAAAGGTCCCTAGTCGTGGGAGTTTCGAGACAGGGCATCGATTCTCCAGAGTAGACTAGTGTATACAGTCGAGACCCCGACGAGGGGCGGTGGCCGGTCTCATAAGCCACTGGTGTCAGTTGGTTCACCTAAGATGTATACAGGTGCTCATTGGGTTATGAGTACACCGGACAGGACTCGCCGGGAACCTGCTAGTTGGGATTATACCTGATGTCAGATAGCAGTTCCCTGGTGACATGTGTACAGGTTAGTTCATCGACCTGAGATCGTAATTTGTCTCGTGTGAGTTCCCACTGTGCTTTGATTACTACCCTACCATGCTTAAAGGAGACGTGCAAACAGGTTTTAGTTGGGTACAGTCCCGAGCCACATGGAGGCAGTGAGCGGATCTGCAGGGGTTCGTCTCTCCCGGTATTAGGGGTGAGGTCGCGCTGTGTCTAGAAGAGCCAGAACATGAAAAGTCCTTGGCCAAGGCAGAAGATTTGCTGGTAGGTATTCCAGTAGTATCTCAGGGTGTTCTGGCCTACACTCCGACACGACTTGTACCGCTTTTGGGGGTCTGACTTTTACCAACCCCCTAGGCCCGCCATGCGATGCTCATAGACGAACGGACCAGACTGTACGGATATTGTCACTGACAGGCTCAGTAGGGTGTCAGGATGGGTTCGCTCATCCACGTCCCTTTTGGTCAATACCTGGTAGCCCGTTACGTATTGGCTTATACCTCTGACGTGCTAGTGGTTAAATCCACAACCATAGTATTGACGAGTCTTTAGAGTCCACCACACACACAGTTACTCAAGTTTCGGGTGAAATGCTGTAGAGGCCGTATGGAGATATGGCAGGGTTCGATCAGATACGTGCGGTATTGCACGGATCGTGATCGGACGGTTTTTACTAGCCGGCTTTGGCTTAAGCCGGATCCTAGTATTTGACAGTGTAGATTTTGTCTCTTTGCATTTGTGTTCAGTGGGAATACAAATGCGGGCATGTATATGCAGTAGCGGGGTTTTCCTGTAATTTATTATGGGATCAGTTTTCTGTAGTTGCCAGTTTACATTCCGTACCGACCGGTTTTTCTTTGTTCCTTCCTGGCCGGACTTTTCCGATGGAGGGGGTTATTTGCAAGTTTGCAAATAACCTTTTGTGGAGGGGTTTTCTTGCATTTGTGAGACTTCATGATGGTTCATAATCATGAGATTCTTTTTTAATCAACTCTTGCATTAATTGTGATTTGAATGGATTAGGAGTTGATGTGAGGTTTGCTTTGGATGTGGTCACCTCTTTTATATCCTACACTCACCTCCCTTCTTAGTTTCTCTTCACCATTCTCACAAAATAGGGGTCGGCCACATATTGGGGGGAGAATAAGAGAGTTCATTTTTATGTGAGGGATTGATTAATCTCATTTCATTCTTTGCTTGCTAAAAATTCCAAACCTCTCTCTCCATTGTTCATTCTCTTCTCCATCCATGGCAACTTCACCACCCCAAAAGAGACTACGATTCTACACTTGCCTACAGCAAATCTTGGTCGCGTCGGCTAGCCAACTTCGCGCCCGAGTTGCCTCGGTCCAGAGGTGGGAGCCCGTAAAAGAATCCGGCTACGTGGTGCCCTTTCCGACGAGGACGTGACGGACGAAGATTCCGCGGGAGATCGGAGTGGAGACGAAGACTGAAGGACACGGATCGCTTGGTATAGCTTCTCTACTCTTTTCTAGTTTGCTAGTAGCTAGGTTAATGGCCCGATCCGGGTATTTAGTGCGCGGTGGTGCCGGTTTCAAGTTTTTGAAAGTTTTCGTTTCCGCGTTTCCGGCGTCGGATCGACGGCCGGGGCGCCACCGCGGACTTACATTGGTATCAGAGCCACGCCATTAACTTAGCCTAGCATGGTCTAGTGTGTTTACATTCTCGATTGAACAAAAATCCCGAAAACCCGATTTTGTGTTCACAGTTTCTGTCGAAATTTTTTTGGAGTCTAAAAATTTTTCAGGATGTTTCAGAATGTTGTGCAAGGAATTCTAAGCAATCTGTGAAAAATTGGTCAAGTGATCTCGCCATACGATCGCGGAACCGCGGCCAAACCCATGCTTGGGCCGCGGTTCCGCCGCGCTTTTGACTCTTCATTTGACCAAATTTTTGCAGATTGCTCCTGAGTTCAAAATGGGGGTTTTGGGATATTCTTTTTGGGCCCAGATTTTCTGTAAGTGCTACAGTACTGCTTGGGGCCCACTTCGATAAATTTGTTCGATCGGATATTTTAAACATGCTAGTTCACAGTATTTATATTATATCTGCGACCGTGAATGTCACTCGATCGGTAAATCCAGTCTAACTGTTATAGCCCGGTTAGACGGATTTGCGAACATGACATTCACATTGATGTTCTGTGTTGTGCTGTGATGTTGCGGATCGGTCGTGGTGGATAGCCTGGATGCAATGTTAGTACAGTTTTGTTTTATATGTACATTTGATATTGCGGGACGAGCGTCTGACATGTGGACTGCCGTCACTGCCTGTTTGTATTATTATTTTGGGGCACGACCAGGTTGCGGTCGATGTACCCGTTGTATGTATATTTTACTTTCTGTACTAGGATTACCCCAAGGAGGGGTGCACGGATAGCCGGGTTCTAGAGGGCAACGAGCCCGGATCTCATGGCGTTGAGATGGAGGGGGCTTTACTCTAGAATTGGCGGGCTATTCGCCGCGCTTGTAGGGGGTATAGGTTGACCCAGGAGGGGTGCCCAAGTTACCGGATTCCGTGAAGTGCTGGGTGGTCCATTCACGTTGCTGAAGGGGGCTGCCTCGCTTCAGGTTTTTGCGGGTAACTTGCCGCGCCCGTAGGGGTCTATGATTTCATTGCACAGGCTATCCACACGACCAGGGGAACGTCGGGTTTCAGCAGCGGCTCTGTGAAACCCGGGGATCCCAGATATCTGTATTGATCTGTGTTGCTATACATTTCTATGTTGTTGCACTTTATCACGCCTTGAGCGAAAATTATATATTATATATATACTAGTATATGTTGTATATGTTTTGCATCCGCGCTAGTCCAGTCCCCGCTCTGTCGTTAGTTAGCTAACCTAACGGGTAATGACGGGACCCAGTGGCGAATGCGGATGGCATATACGTACATCAGTATATTTTCGTTCTTTGTGGTGTGATCAATTGATGGGACTGCGTTGATTCGGATCAATGCAAGATAAACAAAGCTATTCTGATGTTGTTGGACATTTTTCAAAAAGCTGTTATTGCAAGGACGTTCTCTTTTGTTTTGCATAGTGGTATTCAGTTGGAATATCCTGCTCCTCAGTCGACGAGGCAAGGGCCGAGATCCCTTCACCGGGAGTGACCCCTTGGACAAAACTTTGCGTCAGGGCAATAACTTCACTATAGCCGATTACTTTTGCTTTGCATCGTGGTATTCAGTTGGAATATCCTGCACCTCATTCTACGGGGAAAGAGCCGAGATCCCTTTACCGGGAGTGACCTCTTTAGCAAAAGTTTTCGTCACTATATTTTTACAAAGCTATCTGGTTCCTTCAACGATATCAAGTTCATTACGTTAAAGGTTTTCGCCAGAAACCATTCGTAGCCCTCCGTCATTTCAGTTAAATATTCGGTAGTATTCAAGCTATGTATTTTGACCTCACGCCAAGGCATAGTGATTGGTAGCTGCCGGGTATTTATCTGTTGCATAGATAGATGCGTTGGTTTGGGACAGTCGTACTACTATTTTGGCATTCGTCAAGGGTATGTACGGGTGGGTTCAAATTAACCTGGACAATGACGGGTAGAACTTGACATGTGACTTATGATATTTTGACCTCACGCCAAGGTCATAAGAGCATGGGGCAAAAATCCACATCGGGAGTTTCAAAAGAGCTGAAACTTGCCAGATATGCGCATACCTTCTGGAGTGTGATAGCGTGAGCGGATTCCGTCACGTTATTATGCGATAATAGTTGGATCCCGATTCCCACTGATGAGTTGATTTACTCCTCGGGTGATCCCGGCTAATTCTTCTTTCAGGTTTGGGGAGGAATTTGACGTTACAATGGGAGGTTTCCAGATTAGATAAAGTGATAACCATTCTGATCTAGGTTAGAGTGCACACTGAGTGTTTCTTTTCTCTCTCTCTTTGGCAGCGACCATTGACCCGACCCTAGACTATGACTCAGTGACCAAGTTGACCGAACCTTCTTAACACTGGCTTTTGGGATTGTCAGAGTTGCAGACCTCATTGCCACTCCTACTTTTACCCTTTTCTCCAGGACACCCCGTATTACTATGAACGTCCACTTCCATTGGACAAAACCATCGTATGGTTATATACGAACTCGAAGGAATTCGAGGATGGTTTCTGGTTCTGGAGAAAATGAATAGGACTATTCAGTTGTCTTTTCCTTTTACCTTCTCTCAGGTTGCGAGTACTCCTTGGTTTAGGAGATAGTACACCTATTACGCAAATTGGATAGTCTTCTTCCAAACCATAGGCAGGTGCCGAATGGTGGGGAATGAAGAAAACCAATTAGCCTAAACGGTGTACAGAAGGTGTTAAGTAAAGACAAAGAAAGGGATTAGTAAGAAGGCAAAGTAAATTGCGACTGATAATCACGACCAAACCAAGTATTTCTTCGTCAATCCTAAATCACCTTTGTATTTCTCTAGAACACTCCGTATCACTACGAAGATCCCAAGTTTATTGGATAATCCATCGTATGGTTATATACGAACTCGAAAGGAACTTGTTCCAGTTCGGGGATGGATCCTGGTTCAGGAGAAATAGGAATAAAGTTCATTCAGGTGTCTTTTATCTTCACCTTCTCTCACGTTGCGAGTGCTCCTAGGACTAGGACAGTACACCCATTATGCTTATTGGATAGTCTTCTTCCAAACCATAGGCTGGTGCCGAACGGTAGGGAAGGAAGAAAACCATTTGGCCTAAAGGGGCGTGCAGAAGGTAATGACTAAAGACATATAAAGGGATTTTGAGAAGTGGCAAAGAATTATACGGTTATAGTTGTGAATCTGGATAATGGAAGAGGCATTGCTAGGAATACCAGGATACTCCATCGAAACATTTCAATGTTTCAGTTTCACTGTGTATTGTTAAAAGAAAACTGATTTCCCAATTAGACACTTGCTCCAGGGTATGTATTTACCAGGTTGAATTCTCACATCTGTATGGTTTTACAGATGATGAGTGGGAGTAAGTTATTGGGAATTAGGTGGTCATCCTCATTATATCGGGATTCGTTGTAATTGGTGATATTTGAGGAAGTCACCTGGGTTGTTTGCCGGACGGCAAATATTTGGTTTTGAATATCCGTTGTTATGCACCAATTTCAAATTGATATATCTGTACGTCTATTTTTATAGAGTGAGATATTTCTTTTTGAAATTATGTCTATGACATTTACCTATATCAGTGGATAGTTAGGTAAGGAGGATTGAACAGCGGTATGATTCTTCTTAACCATAAGTACAGTTTTCAACCTACGACACACAGTGAATGAGTCATTTGACTCAAGGGACTTATACAGAGTATTGTATATTGTCCAGTGTCCATTAGGACAGAGGGGTAGGTCCTTATACTATATTTTGTTTACTTGTGACTTCTCTAGTTCTTAGACAGGTGTTTCGTAGAAACACAGGGTCTGAGTTTTGAGAAGTTGTAGGTATATGAATAAAGTAGAGAACCAGGTATTGCAAGTATCGGGATTCTTCAAGGTGATCGAAGATGTAGATACTTGTGAATGGTATTCAGTTGTTAGTAATGATTAAGAGAACTTGCTTCTCTTTCAGGTTACTCATAATTGGAAGTACTCCTAAGTTGAGTAACGCTGATCGGCCTCCTTCCATTTAGTTGACATGCACTGGAGACAGCTGCATGATTTGAATCTGGTTCAATTAAATCAGTGCCTCTGTTTCTATATTGGATATAGAACAGTTCATATCTTGACATTGTTAAGGTACGGGGAGTTGTCCAGCTTATGCTTAAAACCAGACTCTGGACAACTCAAGGCACGTTTCTGTAATGGCTGTTTGTGGGTTGACCCGGGCTATGACGAGGGTTGATTTTCTACCATCTGCAAGACCAATAGTGATATTGTTCTTGACTCGCCACAGTTTTATTAAAAATGGATTTTTTCAGAAAACATTAGTGGGAGTATGGTAGAACTGGAAGTGATTCCAGAACCGCAAACGATTACTGAAGATTTGATAAGAACCTAAAGATTCAATCTGGTTTGACATTCCTTTGGCCACTCCGCAGATATGGTGGGTAACCTCAGGCGCTCGAGAGGTACTTCGGTATGCTCAAGGACGGTGGCAGGGAGGTTCTTGTTTACCCAGACTTTCCATTGCTGTTGTTCCAGACTGTGAGACCCGGCAGGAGGATGAGTATAGCGTCGTTCTAAACTAGTTTTAGAAGTGTACGTCTATATGACTCTGCCAGAGGGTTGTCGTAGTCAGTGGGAGCAGCGGAAGCATTGGTGGACAGTTGGCTTATGTCTATTTATAGACTAAAGCAGATATAGCGGAGATAGATCATCTATTTTTGATATGACAGTCATAGTTTTGACTTCATCAGAATAAGGGATGGATCTGTTACGAAGGTAGTAGGGTGTGATGTCCTGGTATTTGATAACATACACAGAGTAGGAAGTGATATTCCTATACTACGATCGGTTATACTTTGGTCGTCACACAGTGGTTTCTCCACACAGGACTTGGATATTATATCAGACATTCTGGTTACTAGATCTATGGTTTTAGATCTAGATTTGGGTGGTTTCCCAATCTGGGTACTTAGACAGCATTCTATGAGTATTTAGAATGGACGACTCCTGGCACGGTAGTGTACCTGCAGGTGATGGAGTCACCCTCTCTAAAGATGTCTTACAGACTAAAGGGGAGAGGGATGCGCATGATTGGCAGATCACTTGCTTAGGCAATTGAGTTGATCATGAGATATCAAGTACCACACCAGATGTTGTTCTTGCAGTAGATGCAATAAGTTGATATTAATCCAATCCTGGAGAAACAGTCGGAAGCAGTTTTAGAACATAAGTGGATGTTTTAGGGAAATGATAACGGCAGCCTCCTTTAGGAGACGGTTATCATTCCAGGCTTCTAAGGTGACCTGGACGGCAGAGTGGCCGTCAGAGTTATAGTTTTCCCTCTGACGAGGGGCAGTATTTTGGACAGGTGGTCCAGGTGGATACTGAGGGAAGGCATGGCGCAGGACACTGATTAAGTTCAGTTGACGATACAGTCTAAGAAGTTTGGATTTGGAGTTCATTTATGAGCTAAGTCCCATCAGACATCCAGACACATTCTAAGACAGGTATTGCTCATTTCGGGAGATGGATTTCTCCGCGAACTTGAGATAGAGAGACATAGAAAGAAACATCAGAGCGGATCCACTCACTAAGGCTATTCCTCGAACGCAATAGTTTCGCAAACGAGTTTTGTGAGACTGACCAGTAGAGGAGTTGGGTGTTCGGTATCACATGGGCTGTGAGTATGCGACATCGCAATAATTAGCCTTGAGTGCAAGTGGGAGATTGTTGGAGATAGTGCCCTCAGAGTCAATTATTGGATCACAGGCACGTGATTGCAATGATTGAGGGGAGGACCTGTCCCAGTAGGACAGTCTTAATCAAGATGATATTATGCTATCTGGTTTATCTTTATCATCGTGTACTGCTTTAGGTGACCTTATGAGTCGCTATTACACGTTGATAAAGCCCCTAGGATTCTTGCTTGACTACCAGCAGTATGAGGGCGATCATATACGTGAGAGCTGGAGTCTATAAGCACATCCTTAAAAGGTCCCTAGTCGTGGGAGTTTCGAGACAGGGCATCGATTCTCCAGAGTAGACTAGTGTATACAGTCGAGACCCCGACGAGGGGCGGTGGCCGGTCTCACAAGCCACTGGTGTCAGTTGGTTCACCTAAGATGTATACAGGTGCTCATTGGGTTATGAGTACACCGGACAGGACTCGCCGGGAACCTGCTAGTTGGGATTATACCTGATGTCAGATAGCAGTTCCCTGGTGACATGTGTACAGGTTAGTTCATCGACCTGAGATCGTAATTTGTCTCATGTGAGTTCCCACTGTACTTTGATTACTACCCTACCACGCTCAAAGGAGACGTGCAAACAGGTTTTAGTTGGGTACAGTCCCGAGCCACATGGAGGCAGTGAGCGGATCTGCAGGGGTTCGTCTCTCCCGGTATTAGGGGTGAGGTCGCGCTGTGTCTAGGAGAGGCAGAACATGAAAAGTCCTTGGCCAAGGCAGGAGATTTGCTGGTAGGTATTCCAGTAGTATCTCAGGGTGTTCTGGCCTACACTCCGACACGACTTGTACCGCTTTTGGGGGTCTGACTTTTACCAACCCCTTAGGCCCGCCATGCGATGCACATAGACGAACGAAGCGGACTGTACGGATATTGTCACTGACAGGCTCAGTAGGGTGTCAGGATGGGTTCGCTCATCCACGTCCCTTTTGGTCAATACCTGGTAGCCCGTTACGTATTGGCTTATACCTCTGACGTGCTAGTGGTTAAATCCACAGTTATAGTATTGACGAGTCTTTAGAGTCCACCACACACACAGTTACTCAAGTTTCGGGTGAAACGCTGTAGAGGCCGTATGGAGATATGGCAGGGTTCGATCAGATACGTGCGGTATTGCACGGATCGTGATCGGACGGTTTTTACTAGCCGGCTTTGGCTTAAGCCGGATCCTAGTATTTGACAGTGTAGATTTTGTCTCTTTGCATTTGTGTTCAGTGGGAATACAAATGCGGGCATGTATATGCAGTAGCGGGGTTTCCTGTAATTTATTACGAGATCAGTTTTTTGTAGTTACCAGTTTACATTCCGTACCGACCGGTTTTTCTTTGTTCCTTCCTGGCCGGACTTTTCCGATGGAGGGGGTTATTTGCAAGTTTGCAAATAACCTTTTGTGGAGGGGTTTTCTTGCATTTGTGAGACTTCATGATGGTTCATAATCATGAGATTCTTTTTGAATCAACTCTTGCATTAATTGTGATTTGAATGGATTAGGAGTTGATGTGAGGTTTGCTTTGGATGTGGTCACCTCTTTTATATCCTACACTCACCTCCCTTCTTGGTTTCTCTTCACCATTCTCACAAAATAGGGGTCGGCCACATATTGGGGGGAGAATAAGAGAGTTCATTTTTATGTGAGGGATTGATTAATCTCATTTCATTCTTTGCTTGCTAAAAATTCCAAACCTCTCTCTCCATTGTTCATTCTCTTCTCCATCCATGGCAACTTCACCACCCCAAAAGAGACTACGATTCTACACTTGCCTACAGCAAATCTTGGTCGCGTCGGCTGGCCAACTTCGCGCCCGAGTTGCCTCAGTCCAGAGGTGGGAGCCCGTAAAAGAATCCGGCTACGTGGTTCCCTTTCCGTCGAGGACGTGACGGACGGAGATTCCGCGGGAGATCGGAGTGGAGACGAAGACCGTAGGACACGGATCGCTTGGTATAGCTTCTCTACTCTTTTCTAGTTTTCTAGTACCTAGGTTAATGGCCCGATCCGGGTATTTAGTGCGCGGTGGTGCCGGTTTCAAGTTTTTGAAAGTTTTCGTTTCCGCGTTTCCGGCGTCGGATCGACGGCCGGGGCGCCGCCGCGGACTTACAAAAGGTCGCTGCCAAAGAGAGAGAGAAAAGAAATACCCTGTGTGCACTCTAACCTAGATCAGAATGGTTATCACTTTATCTAATCAGGAAACCTCCCACTGTACTGTCAAATTCTCCTCCAAACCTGAAAGAAGAATCAATCGGGATCACCCAAAGAGTAAACCAACTTATCAGTGGGAATCGAGATCCAACTCTCATCGCATGATAACATGACGGAATCCACTCACGTTATCACACTCCAGAAGGTATGCGCATGCCTAGTAAGTTTCAGTTTCTTTAGAAACTCCCGATATGATTTTTACCCTATGTTCTTATGACCTTGACGAAGGCCAACAAATCATAAGTCACATGTCAAGTTCTACCTGTCATTATCTTGTCAATTCGAACCCACCCGTACATACCCTTGACGAAGGCCAACAAGGTAATACGACTGTCCCAAATCAACTCATCTATCTATGCAACAAAGGAATACCCCACAGCTACCAAACACTATGCCTTGACGAAGGCCAACAAACATAGCTTGAATACTACTGACCATTCATAAGAAATAACGGAGGGCTACGGCTGGTTTTTGGTGAAAAACCTTTAACGTAATGAACTTGAACTCGTTGAAGGAACCTGATAGCTTTTTATAAAAATATAGTGGTGAAAACCTTTGCTAAAGAGGCCACTCCCGGTGAAGGGATCTCGGCTCTTTCCTCGTAGAATGAGGTGCAGGATATTCCAACTGAATACCACGATGCAAAGCAACTTGTAATCGACTATAGTGAAGTTATTACCCTGACGCAAACTTCTACCCAAGGGGTCACTCCCGGTGAAGGGATATCGGCCCTTGCCTCATCGAATGAGGTGCAGGATATTCCAACCGAATACCACTGTGCAAAACAAAAGAAAACGTCTTTGTAATAACACTTTTTAAAACTGTTCCAACAACATCCAAACAGATTTGTTTTCCTTTGCATTGATCAGAATCAACGCAGTCCCATCATTTAATCACACCAGAAAGAACGAAATTAAAATGTACGTATATGCCATCCACATTCATCACTGGGTCCCGTCATCACCCGTTAGGTTACTTAACTAACGGACAGAGCGAGGACTGGACTAGCGCGGGTGTAAAACATATACAATATCTATTAGTATATATACCAATATACAATAATCGCTCCAGGCGTGATAATATGCAACATTACAGAAAAGTAATAAGCATCACAGAACAATACAGATAATCTAGGATCCCCGGGTTTCACAGAGCCGTAACTGAAACCCGACGTTCCTCTGGTCGTGTGGATAGCCTGTGCAATGAAACCTAGACCCCTACGGGTGCGGCAAGTTACCCGCCAAAACCTGAAGCGAGGCAGCCCCCTACAGCAAAGTGAATGGACTACCCAGCACTTCACGGAATCCGGTAACTTGAGCACCCCTCCTTGGGTCAACCTGTCCCCCTACGAGTGCGACGAGGGTCTGCCAATTCTAGAGTGAGGCCCCTCTGCCTCTCAAAGCCATGAGATGCGGACCCGTTGCCCTCCAGAACCCGGCTATCCGTGCACTCCATCGTGGGGTAAACCTAGTACAGAAATGTAAAATATGTACAACGGGTACATCGACCTCAGCCCGGTCGTGCCCCAAAAGAATATTATACAAACAGGCAGAGACAGCAGTCCACATCTTGGACGCTCGCCCTGCAATATCAAATGTAAAAATAAATCCAAACTGCACTACCATTGCACACTGCTATCCACCATGACAAATCCGCAATATCACAGCACAACACAGAACATCAACACGAATGTCACGTTCGCAAATCCGTCTAAAAGAACTATAGCAATTAGACACAATTTACCGCTCGAATGACATTCACGGTCGGAGATATAATGTAAGTACTGTAAACTAACAAGTTTAAAATTTCGATCGACAAAACTTCCCGAAGTGGGCCCCACGTACATCTGCAGTACAGTAAAAAAATCTAGGCCCAAAAGAAATATTCCAGAAACCACAATTTTCAATGTAGAATCCCCAGAAGAAATATGGCCCACTGAAGCACCAAGACGGCCGTGGATCCGCGGCCAAAGCTAGGCATTGGCGGTGGTTTCGCAGCCGTACGGTCGAGTCAGGGGATCAAAATTCTTCAGTTTTCTTTAAAAAGCCTGCACGATTTTCTGAGATGCTCAAAATAATTTTAAGACAAGTATTTAAAATCGACAGAAACTTTAACATAGAAATCGCAGTTTTGGAAATTTCGCTCGATCGATATTTTAAACGCGTTAGAACAAGTTAGTAAAGCTTAATGGCGTGGCTCTGATACCATGTAAGTCTACGGTAGCACCCCGGCCGTCAATCTGACGCCAAATGCGGAACAAAAACTTTTATAACTGGCAATCACATACTATAACCCGAATCTTGCCATTAACGCTAAACTAACAAACTACAAAGTGGGTAGAAATGCTATACCGAACGATCCGAGTCCTTCGGTCTTTAGCCATCATCCCACGCTCCTTTGCGGCATCTGCGATCTCGCTCGATCTCCGGTCTCCTCATCCAGGTGGCACCACATCTACGGATCTTTAAACGGGCTCCCGCCTCTGAACCGAGGCAACTCGGACATGAAGTTTGCTAGCCGACATGTCCAAGATTGATGTAAAGAATGAGTAGAACACTTTGTCTCGCTTCATCCAAAACCATGGATGAACGGTTAATGAAGTTGCCTTTTTATGGAATAATGAGAAATGAGCACATCTAATTTCCATGAACCAAATTCCATAATCTTTTTTCCAAACAACCATCATCTTTCCATGAGGGGCCGGCCACTATATGAAGAGGAGGGAGGTGAGTGTAGGAGCAAAGGGTGGTGACCATAAAAGGAAAAGATCAAGAAGAAATATCCAAGGCATAACAAAAGGCATTAATGGAAAATGGTGACTCATAAACCTCGTCATCAACCATTAATGCAAAATGGTGACACACAAAAACACCTCACCATCTTCTAGAAGCACTCTCATGACTCACCCTCATAACTCACCCTCATAAAGAAAAGATAAATCCGCATTAAACCGAATGTTTAAGACGGGTGATAGAAAACTGGCAACTTCGAAAAGCGATCCCGAAATGAATTTCAGGATAACCCCGTAACAGTATAAATATACCCGCATTTGTATTACGACCGAATACAAATGCAACTGAGACAAAGATATTATATCTACACAGTATAATACATGGATCCGGCTTAAACCAAAGCCCACCAGTATTATCTGCCCGAAATATGACACGTGCGTAAACGTACGTGCATTTTTCGAACCCTGCCATAAAGCCATACGGCCTCTACAACGTTTCGCCCGAACTTGGGAAACTATCTGTGGGGGACTCTAATGACTCATCAGTACCCTGGCAGTGGGTTTAACCACAAGCACGTCGGCGGCACTAGCAGTGCGTAACGGCTGCCCATGTACTGACCTCAAGGGAAGCCGATGAGCGAACTCATCCTGGAACTCTACTGAGCCTAACAGTGACAATATACATACAGTCCGGTCCGTTCGTCTATGAGTATCGCATATCGGGCCTAGGGAGCTGGTAACGTCAAACCCCCAATAGCGGTATAAGTCGTGTCTAAGACAAGTCCTGAACACCCTGAGAAACTACTGGAATACTTACCAGTAATTCTCACCTGCCTTGGCCAAGGACTTGGTGTAATAGCTTTCCTAGACACAGCGCGATCTCACCCCCAATACCGGGAGAGACGAATCCCCTGCCGATCCGCTTACTTGCCTCCATGTGGCTCGGGACTGTACCCAAAAAATACCTGTTTGCACGACTCCTTTGAGCCGTGGTAGGGTAGAAATCAAAGCACAGTGGGAACTCACACGAGACAAATGACGACCTCAGGTCGATGAACTAACCTGTACACATGTCACCAGTGAACTGCTATCTGACGCTAGGTATAATACCAACTAGCAGGTTCCCGGCGAGTCCTGTCCGGTGTACTCATAACCCAATGAGCACATGTATACATCTTAGGTGATCCAACTGACACCAGTGGCTTATGAGACCGGCCACCGCCCCTCGTCGGGGTCTCGACTGTATACACTAGTCTACTCCGGAGAATCGATGCCCTGTCTCGAAACTCCCACGACTAGGGACCACAATTAAGGATATGCTTATAGACTACCCAACTCTCACGTATATGATCGCCATCATACTGTTGGTAGTCAAGCAAGATCCTAAGGGCTCTATCAACGTGTAACAGCGATCAGTCACCTGAACCTGTACACGACTGATAAAGGCAAACCAGATAGCATACTATCATCTCGAGTAAGACTGTGGTACCAGTATAGGTCCTCCTCAATCATTGCAATCACGTACCTGCGATCCAATAATTGACTTTGAGGGCACTATATCCAACAGATAACACGTCCACTCACGAAGTCTTCTCCTTCATGGACGGCTCATCAGGATATAATCAGATAAAGATGCATCCCGAAGACCAGAAGCACACCGCTTTCTGGGCCCCTTTGGGTATATTCTGCTATAAGGTGATGCCCTTCGGTCTAAAGAACGCCGGTGCCACCTATCAGAGGGCCATGACGAAGATCTTCGATGACCTGATACATGAAATCATCGAATGCTATATCGATGACCTCGTGGTTAAAAGCAAATCATACGAGGAACATCTCGAGCATCTGAAGATCGTATTTCAACGCCTTCGGCAATACAACTTAAAGATGAACCCTCTGAAATGCGCGTTCGGAGTGTCCTCGGGCAAATTCCTCGGATTCATCGTCCGGCACCGAGGAAACGAGATAGATCCGTCGAAGATCAAGGCGATCGTGGAAATGCCTCCGCCAAAAACCCTCAAGCAATTGCGGTCTCTGTTAGTTATATGTATGCCCTAGAGGCCATTACTATACATACGATGTATATTGTAGTGGATGCTTGGATATATATAGGGAGGACTTTCTCGCTCGACATGATAGTATGCTATCTGGTTGTACTTTATCTTAACATGTACTCTGATTGTCTCTATGTTACATGTTGATAAAGCCCTTAGGATATGTACTCGACTACTGGGACTATGATGAGATCATACTAGTGGGGCCATGGTAGTCGACGAGTACATCTTATAACTGTTCCTAGTCGAGAGTGTATCGAGACAGGGCATCAATACACCAGAGTAGACTAGCATATACGCATCTTGACCCATATGATGAGCGATGGATGATCTCATATCCATCGGTGTTTGACATCAAGGATGGTGTATGGGTGCTCAGTGGAGACTGGGTACACTGGACGGACTCGCCGAGAACTCCCAGATGGTATTATACCTCACGTCAGATGGCAGTTCTCTGGTGACACTGGTACAGAGTAGTCTGTTGACCCGAGATCGTCATAGAGTCTTGTGTGATTCCCACTGTGCTTTGATTTCCATCATACGACATCCAAAAGGGCATGCAAAAAGGTGGCTTTTGGGTACAGTCCCGAATCACATGGAGGCAATGAGCGATAGGAGGGGATTCGTCTCTCCCGGTATAGGGAGTTGATGTCGTGCTGTGTTCGATTGGCTATAACTGGAAATCCCTGGCCAGGACTGCTGAGATTTACTGGTAAGTGTTATCAGTAGTTTTTCGAACTGTTATAGACCTCATATCGACACGACTTATCAAGCTATTGGGGTCTGACGTTTACCACCCCTAGGCGAGATATGCGACATATCAGACGACGAGACCGGACTGTACGGGAGTGTTACTGATTGGATTCACAGGAGAATGTACAGGCTTGCTTGTTAATCTTCTGAGCGCTCAATACCTAGGTGGCTGTTACGTTTAGCTGACCGCTTGCAGCTTGTGGGTGTTTGATGTGATCATCACCTACTGCCGGCGTATTAACGATTCTTTAGAGTCCTACACAGAGCTTTCTTGGCTCAGGCAAAACGGAGTAGGGGCACGTATGTGATATGTGCAGGACCGAGGATAATGCGATATGAGATACCGTATTCTATTCTCGCGATATTTGATATCAGCCGGGTCATCGGATCAAGTGTTGATTCGATGAATCGGTAAATGATATATTAGTCGGTTATATGCGATATAGCCGGATTGTCGGATCAAGTGTTGATTCGATAATTTAATGTATAATATTATATATGATATATTAAATTACATTAACTAATATTAGCTCACTAAAAGATTCTTTTTCTCACTCGGGTAATACATTGATATATATGCGATATATGTTAATTGTATTATTTTATTTTGTTACAATAAATATTATATATTGGATATATAATATTGTAACATGATATGATAACTAATACAACATGATTAGTGGAGATTAAACAAGATTAGGGTTTGATTTGGGTTAATGCTTTCTAGAAGTTTCTAGAAGGTTTTTATTTTGTCATGAAAAAGATATTTACAAATGACTCATCTTTAGCCTAACCCAAACCCTACACCCTTGGTTAATTCTCTACAAAGGTTTAGCAACCATGGTTGCATTATTGATCATTATCTTCTTTCATTATTCATCACAAATGGATCACTATTCTTCTTCTTCTTCCTTTTGCTTAGAAAAGCTTTCTAGCTTTGATCCAAGTGATGAAAATGAGTGAGAAATAGAAAACAAATGAGAGCAAAAATCCTACTTCATCATTCTCATATACCCTTGCCCTTCAGATGAGAGTGTTCACTTCATTTAGTGAGTGAGAGCTTGTGTTAATGAAACTTCAAGGTAGATCATCTTTGTTATCGAAGATCGGAAGCAAGCTTGCATCTTTCTCTTCGTGAAGCCTCTCGAGAGTCCGGAACACGATGATCGCAGCGAAGGGACCTCAACACGGAGCTTTAGAAGTGAAGGAATGGATCTACAAAGGTTGTAATCCCTCTCACTTAGTGCTAAAGTGTTTAACATGCTTGTTTTCGCATAAACTCTAGTTTAAAGATCCGACTTTGGGTTGTTCGACACGGCTAAAATTTTAATCGGGTATGGTTGATGCCTCGTAGACCCTTGTGCGTGTGCCTAACAACCCTACAGTGGTATCAAAGCCAAGCTAGAGTTTTAGGCGAAGTCTATGCGAAGTTTAATGTCCGATCGAACTCCGAATACACGATATAACCTAGTTTCTGGAAATTTTTCAAAAATGTGATTTTTTATGAATTAAAAATGCTCAGAAAAACATGCAGGAAAAACTAAGAATTATTGTGAAGTACGGCCCACTAATTCGCTCATTCGGCCGCAAAACCGCCGCCAAACCCTTGGTTTGGCCGAGGTTCCGCGGCCAAAATTTTGAATTAGTCCCTGGAACTTCATATATTTATTCTTAGGTCCTTTCTTGTCATTTCTTTCTGGGAATTTTTAATTCCACTCAAGTGTTGAGTTTTCTGGGTTGTATTGGGGACTTGTTGATTCGATCGGATAATTTAACTTCATTTAATTTTTCCGGATAATTTTAGAAACTGTTAAAAAGTTCGAACGGATATCAACAACTCACTTTTTCCCCTGTCGGAAATTTTTTCAAAAGTTGGATTTTTTCTCGAGTTTAAGAACGTTCTAAGTCATGCAAGTAACGCGGCGGACCCTCTAGAAGACAACAAACCTTAACTCGATTATGTGACCGTCTTGAACTGCCTCTAAACCTTAGGGTTTTGGGCAATACGGCGTGCCACATGGAAGGCGTTGGCTTGATCCTTCTACGGCTGGACCATTGGTACTGTGGAATGTGATGGATGTTTTTAAACTGATTTCAAGTGTTGAGATATATTGGAGAAATCTTGAGTGTTTGATTATTCGATCGGAAAATTTAACATTGTCTATTTATCTGGAATGTGATACAATATTTGGAATCCACAGGTAGTTATGAGATAACTAATTTGAATGTTGTAAATCTAGTAGTTCAGTCTCAAATTGATCGGTTGCCACAGAATTTTGATGTGATCAAAAGTCCGTCGCAATCACGTAACGTACGCGGATACTCGCCGGGTAAACTTAATAGATAGCCACGCCCCATAGCCCCGACCAAGTGACTGTAGGAGAACCCCGTCGCCAAAAGCATCCGTTCGGGTGCTCGCGGCAGCGGTGTCCCGCCTTAGTGCACTTCGTCGACGGCATCCGGGGATGCGGCCGTCTACTAAAGTTTGCGACGAGCATTCGATCAGAATGTCGGGAATCTTGTTGAATTGCCCGACTTGATATTGAAAAGAGTTTTCGATAATGAGACTAAAATGCAGAGTTTATAATTGTTAGGCATGCGATGTCTAAGAAATTCATTTGGTTAGGCATGCGATGTCTAAGGAGGTTGCGGATTCCAACTGTTGTAGTTTTACACTTTCTTTTCTGTGACCGTAAGCATAGTATGTGGTGTATCGCCCGCTTCGTTGCTATACATCAACGACAATCAGGATACGCATACTTGCTTACGTTGATGATATGAGATATTATGTGTTGCTATGATATGTTATATTGGATCGTCGCGTTTTGAATAGCCGGGGTTTTATGTGAGATGAGAGTTTTTTCTTTTTCATTCATGTAAAATTCATTTGTATGTAATATTCTTTTATTGGGGCACTTCTGGGATGAGGATGATGTCACCATTGTATATTATTTACTTTTCCGCATTAGGTAGACCCAAGGCGGGAAGCACAAGTAACCGGGTTCTAGGGTCCAGTGGGAGACCATCTCGAGGAGTCGAGACCGGGTCTCCTAACCCTAGAATTGGCAGTGTTGCTTGCCGCTCTCGTAGGGGTCTAGGGATATAGGTTTGGCTATTCATCGCGACCGTGGAATCCGTGTTTTATACAGGCTCGTATTAAAACACGGACGTCCTAATATATCCAATATTTCATATATGTTCTTCTGCTACAATGTTCTGTGATGAGATCATATTACTGCCTGAGACGAATGTTTATATTATATATATGAGATATATGTTATATTGCAGATTTTGTTTCAAATGTGATGCTTGTGAAGCGAAATAAAATGGGACTTCATTAATGAGATTAATGAAACTAAAAAGAAACCTAAAGATGTTGTAGAAACTTGTTTAAAAACTGGTAGCTCTAGTTCTTGCTTTGCATAGCGGTGTTCCTTGTAGAACATCCAGCACCTTATTCGATAAGGAAAGAGCCGAGATCCCTTCACCGGGAGTGACCTCTTTAGTGAAACTAGCAGATTCTACAAACTCGGTTTGTCTTTTGATTGCTTCTATAGTTCTTGCTTTGCATAGTGGTATATATAATATACCCTGCACCTTATTCGATAAGGAAATAGCCGACGATCCCTTCACCGGGAGTGACCTCTTTAGCAAAACTAGAAAAGGCCTTAAAAACATTCCATTTAAAATCACTCGATTCTACAACGATATCAAGTTCATTACGCAAAGGGTTTTCTTAAAAACCTGTCGTAGCCCTCCGTCATTTCAGATAAGTACTAGTTAGTATTCATGCTGTGGTAGTTTGGCCTCCGTCAAGGCATAGTGTACGGTAGCTAACTAGTGCTTATCTGCTAGCATACGATACGATTGGATTAGGGTATTCGTACGGCGTAGTTTGGCCTCCATCAAGGGTGCGGGTGGGTTTAATTCAATCAGGAAATGACAGGTTGAATTTGACTAGCGGTATATGGGTAGTTTGGCCTCCGTCAAGGTCATAGGACGCTAGGGGTAAAATATTATTGGGAATTTCAAGTGTTGAAATTTGCAATGAGATTGCATACCATCTATGAGATAGTTGGATCCCAATACCTGCTGCGAGTAAGAGTTACTCTTAGGAGAGTTTTACACATTACAATTAGCCGATCAAGTAGGTGTCTAGAAAGGTGTTAACGGGGTTACACCCCTGGGAAAACGAGGTTTACTTTAATTAGGTCCGTGAGAAAGCACGGGGAACCTCCCTCAAAGTACCGACACTGGCCTGGCTGAAAGATTGGCGAACTTGTAGGGTGTAATTAATCCCGGCTAGTCTTTCCTTTTAGGGTTTGAAGGAAGATTTGACTAAAACAGTGGGAGACATCCTGATTAGAAAATTGATAACCAATCTAATCTTGTAAAAGTGCACGCTGAGTGTTTTCTTCTCTCTCTCTCCTGAAAGCGACCATGTCACGCCTTAATTAAGATAATAATACGGATATATTGACCGAACCCGCTTGTTATACTGCGCTGGGAAACGTTGGTCCCGCTCCAACTTATAATTGTTATAAGACAGAACAGGAAATAGGGGATTACCAGAATTCCAGTGTCGCCCAAACGAAGAAAGTGCATGTTGATGCATCATCTTCGGGTGTGTTCATTACAGAGAACTATTTCTCAGTATCTTTTACGTCCTGGGTATGAGATACCGGATCAGGATTCCACATATGTAATATGTTACATGGGCTACAAATAGGTAGAGAACTGAGAACGGGTGATAAGTTTCATAAGATAGAAACGGTGCAAGTGTTGCAGCCAAGTCTGTTGGTCACTATCACCCTGTATTACTAGAATACATTGATTCTGAACGAATGTTATTAGATACCGAACCTGATATACAACATCATATCAGTCTCTTTATTAGTAAAGAACGATATAATTTTGTATTGTTGGATAATGTTTTGAACATTTCCTATATCTAGAGTTGATCGGTTCAGGCACGTTATCTAAAAGCATAGACGTTCTAAATCAAACTACAGTTCTTAGTATACAGAACACACACAAGAGGAAGAGTTCAGAAATGAACGAGTCCTTCTTGAGGCATTGTAGACTAGGTCATATCAATGCGACTCGACTGGCTGAAGTTACATGTAGATGCATATTTAAATTAGTTTGAATTTACATCTTGTGAAACTTGCCGGTCATGTCACAGAGATAAGATGACCACAGCTCCGTTTATTGGAAACAGAGAAAGAGTTGGTGAACTCTTGGGATTGATACATGCTGATGTATGAAGGTCCCCTGTCTACACATGCCAAGACCGGTTCTTTGTACTTCATTACATTCTCTGATGATCTCTCAAGATTCAGACATATGTTCCTGTTAAAACACAAGTCCGAAGCTTTTGAGATATTCACAGAATATAAGTTAGAAGTAGAGAACCAAAAATGGGTATAAGTATTATGTCCTTTGATGAGATCAAGGAGGAGAATACTTGAGCACGGGATTCCTGGACTATCCAAAAGGAAAATGAGATTCTCTCTCAGCATTACTCCTCTGTATACACCACAGCACGTCGGTGTATCGGGGCAGAGCAATCACACCCTATGTGATATGGTGTGCTCTATAATGAGTACTACTGAGTTGCCTATTTCCTTTTGGGAGTTATGCACTTGAGAAGCTGCATACCTATTGAATAGGGTTCAAATCAAATCAGTTGCCTACCACTTCATATGTGATATGGAAAGGGAAGAGCCCATATCTTAAGTTTGTTAAGATTTGGGGTTGTCCGGCCTATGTCTAAAAAGCAAAATCCGGAGAAGCTCGAGGCAAGGTCTGTTCTGTAGAACTGGAAAGGTTCCAGTTATACAAACTACAGCTGATGATTTGGTAAACCCGAAGGATTCAATAGATTCCAACGAACCTCAGCCTCTCCGCCGATTTAGTAGGGTTCCTCACCCACCTGAAAGATACTTCGGTTTCTCTATAACAGTGGGAGCGAGGATTGCATCATGAGATGATGACCCAACTAGTTTCGAGCTGGCCATCAGGAGTGGGACTCTGTAAGAATGGCTGGATGCTTATCGATCTGAGATGGAATCCTTATACACCAACAAAGTATGGACTTTGGTTGCTTTATCTGAAGGGTTAAATCCCCATCAGGAGCGAGTATATCTTGAGAAGATCACTTGGTGTACATGGAAAAACTGAGACTTTCAAAGCTATGCTTAAGTCCATCCAGATCCTACTTGCCATGGCTACATACCATGACTACGATATCTGGCGGTTGGGTGTCATGGCTGCTTTTCTAAATGATGATTTGGAAGAGAGCGTCTATAAGTACACAGCCAGAGGGCTTCGTAGACAGTGGGAGCAGCGGAAACATGAGCAAGATGTTTTATGTGATAAATCAGGCATCACGGAGTTGGAACATCTGTTTTGATGTGGTAGTCAAAGAGTTTGACTTCATCAAAATGGTAGATGAACCTTGTATATACAAAAAGGTAGTAGGGAGTATGGTGATGATCCTTGTAGAGTACATGGATGACATACTCTTGATAGGGAAGGAGTTTCCTATGCTACGCTCGGTCAATCTCCGCTTATCACAAGGATTCTCCATATAGGATCAAAGTGATACCTCCTAAATCCTGTATTTTGGATCTATGAGATAGATCTAATTGGATGTTAGGATTCTCACTAGTTGTAGTGAGATGGTATCAATCGATCCTGGGGAGAATCACTGGAAAGGTTTCAGGGTGATAAGGACGACTGAATGTCAGTAGCAGGCATTGTCTTTACCCTCAGTGTAGGGACGGTATGTTGGAAGAGTTCCAAGCTAGATACCGTGACATACTAGACAATTAAAGGTAAGATACATCGTTACTAAGGATGCTACCAAAGAGGCAGTCTGGATATATAAGTTCATAAGATGAACTTCGTTCCTACCATTGTGTGACAATGGAGTTGTGGCTTTTGCCAAGGAATCCCCCGTCCCATCAGAAATCCAGATATAATTCTTAGACAGTATCACCTGATCATGGAGATGGTTGATCTCCAGGGAGATCGAGGTTAGGAGAGCAGACACAGAGGACAACAGCGCGGATCCACTCACAAAGGCCTTTTTCCCAGTAGAGACTTTTATGGGATAGTTGAGTATGAGATACTTCAACCACAGCTAAATGTTGGGTATGTGATACCACAACAGATGGCCCTAGTGCAAGTGGGAGATTGTTAGTTATATGTATGCCCTAGAGACCATTACTATACATACAATGTATATTGTAGTGGATGCTTGGACATATATAGGGAGGACTTTCTCGCTCGACATGATAGTATGCTATCTGGTTCTACTTTATCTTAACATGTACTCTGATTGTCTCTATATTACATGTTGATAAAGCCCTTAGGATATGTACTCGAGTACTGGGACTATGATGAGATCATACTAGTGGGGCCACGGTTGTCGACGAGTACATCTTATAACTGTTCCTAGTCGAGGGTGTATCGAGACAGGGCATCGATACACCAGAGTAGACTAGCGTATACGCATCTTGACCCATATGATGAGCGATGGATGATCCCATATCCATCGGTGTTTGACATCAAGGATGGTGTACGGGTGCTCAGTGGAGACTGGGTACACTGGACGGACTCGCCGAGAACTCCCAGATGGTATTATACCTCACATCAGATGGCAGTTCTCCGGTGACACTGGTACAGAGTAGTCTGTTGATCCGAGATCGTCATAGAGTCTTGTGTGATTCCCACTGTGCTTTGATTTCCATCATACCACGTCTAAAAGGACGTGCAAAAAGGTGGCTTTTGGGTACTGTCCCGAATCACATGGAGGCAATGAGCGATAGGAGGGGATTCGTCTCTCCCGATATAGGGAGTTGATGTCGTGCTGTGTTCGATTGGCTATAACTGGAAATCCCTGGCCAGGGTTGGTGAGATTTACTGGTAAGTGTTATCAGTAGTTTCTAGAACTGTTATAGACCTCATATCGACACGACTTATCAAGCTATTGGGGTCTGACGTTTACCACCCATAGGCGAGATATGCGACATATCAAACGACGAGACCGGACTGTACGGAAGTGGTACTGATTGGATTCACAGGAGAATGTACAGGCTTACTTGTTGATCTTCTGAGCGCTTAATACCTGGGTGGCTGTTACGTTTAGCTGACCGCTTGCAGCTTGTGAGTGTTTGATGTGATCATCACCTACTGCCGGCGTATAGACGATTCTTTAGAGTTCTACACAGAGGTTTCTTAGCTCAGGCAAAATGGAGTAGGGGCACATATGTGATATGTGCGGGACCGAGGATAATGCGATATGAGATACCGTATTCTATTCTCGCGATATTTGATATCAGCCGGGTCATCGGATCAAGTGTTGATTCGATGAATCGGTAAATGATATATTAGTCGGTTATATGCGATATAGCCGGATTGTCGGATCAAGTGTTGATTCGATAATTTAATGTATAATATTATATATGATATATTAAATTACATTAACTAATATTAGCTCACTAAAAGATTCTTTTTCTCACCGGGTAATACATTGATATATATGCGATATATGTTAATTGTATTATTTTATTTTGTTACAATAAATATTATATATTGGATATATAATATTGTAACATGATATGATAACTAATGCAACATAATTAATGGAGATTAAACAAGATTAGGGTTTGATTTGGGTTAATGCTTTCTAGAAGTTTCTAGAAGGTTTTTATTTTGTCATGAAAAAGATATTTACAAATGACTCATCTTTAACCTAACCCAAACGCTACACCCTTGGTTAATTCTCTACAAATGTTTAGCAACCATGGTTGCATTATTGGTCATTATCTTCTTTCATTATTCATCACAAATGGATCTTCTTCCTTTTGCTTAGAAAAGCTTTCTAGCTTTGATCCAAGTGATGAAAATGAGTGAGAAATAGAAAACAAATGAGAGCAAAAATCCTACTTCATCATTCCCATCTACCCTTGCCCTTTAGATGAGAGTGTTCACTTCATTTAGTTAGTGAGAGCTTGTGTTAATGAAACTTCAAGGTAGATCATCTTTGTTATCGAAGATCGGAAGCAAGCTTGCATCTTTCTCTTCGTGAAGCCTCTCGAGAGTCCGGAACACGATGATCGCAGCGAAGGGACCTCAACACGGAGCTTTAGAAGTGAAGGTCCGGATCTACAAAGGTTGTAATCCCTCTCACTTAGTGTTAAAGTGTTTAACATGCTTGTTTTCGCATAAACTCTAGTTTAAAGATCCGGCTTTGAGTTGTTCGGCACGGCTAAAATTTTAATCGGCCATGGTTGATGTCTCGTAGTCCCTTGTGCGTGTGCCTAGCAACCCTACAGTCTCTCCAAGGGAAGCTCGCGTACATCCGGCGATTTGTAGCCAATCTCTCTGGCAAGTGCCGTCCTTACAGTCACCTGATGAAGAAAGGAACCCCGTTCGTTTGGGATCATAAATGCCAAGGCGCGCTGGATGAAATCAAGCAGTATCTGCAGAACCCGCCAGTGCTGGCTGCTCTGGTCAAAGGAAAGCCCCTTATTCTTTATACAATAGCCCTCGAAGGTTCCTTAGGCGCATTATAGGCATAAGAAAACGACCAAGGGAAGAAAAGAGACCTCTACTATTTGAGTCGAGTTCTTCTGGGGACAGAAAGCAATTATTCTCCCATCGAAAAACACTGCCTGGCGTTGATCTTCGCGATAACGAAGCTCAGGCACTTTGCATTGGCGCTTGAAGTCCGTCTCATATCGAAGGTGGATCCTCTCAAATATTTGATGTCAAAAGCCATATTGACGTGACGGCTCGCTAAATGGGCCTTGCTCTTGATGGAGTTCTCAATAACTTCTCAGCCTCTTAAGGCAGTGAAAGTCAGGCCATCGCCGATTTCCTCGCAGAACATCCGATACCGGCCGATTCTCCCTTGAATTGCGAACTGCCAGACGAACATGCGTTTGATGCGATCGACGGTGGTGATACCCGATGGGAACTTTATTTTGATGGAGCATCTTTGGTGAAGAAGCGCAAACAAAACACGCCCATAATTAAATTAGGGGTAGGCCTCATCTTCGTGACTCCACAAGGAGGGATAATGCACTTTGCTTTCTCCTTAACAGAGCCGAGGACAAATAATGAAGCCGGGTATGAAGCTTTGACAGCAGGTCTCGAGATCGCCATCGACATGGGAATTGAAAACCTCCTTATATACAGAGACTCCCAACTAGTCGTTAGTCAAGTGAACGGCGACTATCAAACGTGCAAACCAGAGCTGGTAAAATACGGCGAGAGGGTACAGCAACTGCTGACCCAAATTCCTTCCTACACCCTCGAAAACATACCGCGTGCGGAAAATAGCAAAGCGGATGCATTAGCCAAGCTCGCTAAAGAACAAGCCGACGAGAACCTCGATGACGTGAGAATCGTTGTGCAAAACCGTCGGGTTCTTGCACCGGCAGAAATATCTTCGGAGTCATCCGAGGAAAAAGGAGCGACCGAGCAAATGGCTCTACAAGTAAACGACCAAGAAAAGGTTGAAGATTGGAGAGAAGTCTTTATAGGCTACTTCAAATCCCGTCAAACACCTGAAGATGCGTCCTCAAAAACATCAGCTCATGAAGCGAGCCCTATCTTTAGCCTTCGTCAATGATACTCTGTACAAGGGGTCGTTTGATTCTCTGTGGTTGAGATTCCTGGGACCTGAAGAGGCGAGAAGAGTCGTCCAAGAAGTTCACGACGGACTCTGCGGTTCTCACCAAGCAGGCCCAAAGATGAAGTTGAAGATCAAACGGATGGGTTATTATTGGCCCACGATGATCCAGGACTGCCTCGAGTATGCGAAGCAATGCCACTCGTGCCAGATTCATGGGGACTTTATCCATCAGCACCCAAATCCACTACACCCGACAGTGGCTAGCTGGCCGTTCGAAATATGGGGAACTGATATAATCGGCCCCATCGAACCGGCATCGTCCAGAGGACATCGTTTCATTTTGGCGACAACCGATTACTTCTCCAAATGGGCAGAAGCAGTACCGCTGAGGGAAGTGAAGACGGAGAATATCCTCCACTTCTTCAAGACGCACGTTATTTATCGGTTTGGGACTCCGCGACGGATCATCTCCGATAACGGGCCAGCCTACAGAAGCCACAAAATCAGCCGCTTCGCACAACAGCACAACATAGACTGGAAATACTACTCAATTTATAATCCCCGAGCCACGGTCTAGCTGAAGCTTTTAACAAGACCCTGACAAAGATCGTGAAGAAGACGGTGTCCCGAAATAAAAAAGACTGGCATGAGAGACTACAAGAAGCTCTCTGGGCATATCGAACTACGTTCAAGCCGGCCACGAACACAACGCCGTACGCGTTGGTATTCGGTACAGAAGCAGTACTCCCTTTCGAGATAGAGTTACCTTCTCTACGAGTGGCAGTCCATTACGAGCTGACGGACAAAGAGAACGATCACCTTAGGCTTGAGGAGCTTGATGCCCTTGATGAAACCCGGCTCCTAGCGCAGCAAAATCTGGAAGCTTATAAAGCGAAGATGACACGCTAGTATGAAAGATTGACCAGGCCGAGGACATTCCGCCAAGGCGAACTCGTGCTAGTGGTCAAAAGACCCATGATCCCCAATCGCGCCAAACGGGGAAAATTCAAGCCGAACTATGAAGGCCCGTACATCATAGACAAGGTCTACCAGGGTGGAGCCTATCTACTCATGGACATGCATGGTGAAAGACTTTTCAGGCTAATAAATGGTCGCTTCCTGAAGAAGTACTACACTTGACGAGTCACGGCCTAGGTCAATGATAGATGACGACGACTATGTCTGCTCGCTATCTTCCTAAACCCAAACTCTATAAGTAGTAGCTGGCTTACTTTACAACGGACCGAAACGTCCTTAAACTAACCGCGGACCAAAACGTCCTTAAACTAACGGCGGACCGAAACGTCCTTAAACTAACGGCGGACCGAGATGTCCTTAAACTAATGACGAACCACTATGTCCTAAAACTAGCTGTCGACCGAGATGTCGAGAAACTACGGTGGATTGCAGCATTCCAAAGCTGATACAAAAAAAAACGGTATGTCCATAAGCAAAATAGGCACGGATGAAAACCCGAAAGGGCTCCGTGAGTAAAAACAGCAGGGCTACCGACGAGTGTTTGTGAAAACCCGAAAGGGCGTAACCTCGTTAAAAGACATTTCCAGGGTCCTCTCGACTTTGTAAGGAGAAACCACCCGCGTGAGATCCTTACGACTCATAAGGGAACAACACACTTAGGGATCCCCACGATTCCTAAGGAGAAATTACACTTGCGAGATCCTCACGACTCGTAAGATGAACTCTCTTATGGGACCCTCACGGCTCATAAGATTTGAAAGTCTTAAGTTACAGAGACCTGAACCTGTTCTTAAGCAACACCCACAACCTCCGATACTGCCCTACAAGCGGCTCAATGCTGACCCTTGTATATAATCCATGGGCACGAATAAACATTTCCCTAACAAAGTCCCATCCGTTACTAGGGATATGTTCGCACGGTGAACAACCCCTGTGAGTCCTCTCATCTCATAAAGAGAAAACACTCTTGTAAGATCCTTACGACTTATAAGAGAACATACACTCAGGAGTCCTCACGATTCCCAAGGAGAAAATGCACCTAGGAGATCCTCACGACTCGTAGGGAGAAATACCTTTATGAGACCCTTACGGCTCATGAAGTCAAAAGCCTTAGTCGACAGGATTCTAACCCTGTTCGCTAAGCCACCTTTGTTCGATATCGACAAAGGCAAATGATAATTCGCTCCTGGCAATATCCCAGTTGTAGCGGTGCTGATGCCGAAATCGGTGTCTAATCCCAAGCTTGCAGCAAAAAGCTAGCGAGCCACACATGCAAACGAAATAGCCGAAATGATGGGGCAACTTGCAACAGAAGCAGCAAGTAAAAAAATGTATGCATGCGAAATAGCCGAAATGGTTGGGCAACTCGCATTAAAAAGCAGGGAGTAAAAAATAAAAAAATAGCCGAAATGATTGGGCACCGTGAAAAATAGCCGAAATGATGGAGCAATCGCGACCTTCGCGATATAAAAGCTGAAATAATAGAGCATCGCGGAAAGAAATAAAATAAAAATAAAAATGAAGTTTATGCCCTACATGTGATATTACATCAATCCCTGTATACAATCCAGGGGCGCAAACAAAGAAGGAATCACACTCCTCCTCCCCGGGTTTCATCAGAAGAAGAAACTAAACCTCGACAGTTCTCAGATAGCCTGGAGAGCATCTCAACGTTTGTCTCATTACAACAGACACAACATCAAGCAAAGCGGAACAGCGGCAACTCCCAGTTCCAGGGCTCGTCGGTGTACAGATGACCGAGAGTCAAACCTCGACTCCGTGAAATGCGGATAAAGGCAAAATTCCTGGTTACGTGGAACGCGGATAACGTCACTTCTGACCCCGTGGAAAACGTCCAGAGCGGATCCTGGTCCTCGCAAAGCACGGCAGTGAACCCGTGTGAAGCATCTAGAGCGGAGACTAGTCCTCACCGAACACAGCAGTGAACCCGTGGGAAGCATCTAGAGCAAAATTCCTGGTTACGTGGAACGCGGATAACGTCACTTCTGACCCTATGGAAAACGTCCAGAGCGGATCCTGGTCCTCGCAAAGCACAGCAGTGAACCCGTGTGAAGCATCCAGAGCGGAGCCTAGTCTTCGCCGAACACGGCAGTGAACCCGTGAGAAGCATCTAGAGCAAAATTCCTGGTTACATAGAACGCGGATAACGTCACTTCTAACCCCATGCAAAACGTCCAGAGCGGATCCTGGTCCTCGCAGAGCACGGTAGTGAACCCGTGTAAAGCATCCAGAGCGGAGCCTAGTCCTCGCCGAACACGGCAGTGACCCCGTGGGAAGTATCTAGAGCAAAATTCCTGGTTACGTGGAACGCGGATAACGTCACTTCTGACCCCGTGGAAAACTTCCAGAGCGGATCCTGGTCCTCGCAGAGCACGGCAGTGAACCCGTGTGAAGCATCCAGAGCGGAGCCTGGTCCTCGCCGAACATGGCGGTGAACTCGTGGGAAGCATCCAGAGAAAAATTCTTGGTCACGTAGAATGCAGATAACGTCACTTCTGACCCCGTGGAAAACGTCCAGAGCGGATCCTGGTCCTCGCAGAGTAGGCAGTGAACCCGTGTGAAGCATCCAGAGCGGAAACCGGTCCTCGCCGAGCACGGCAGTGAACCCGTATGAAGCATCCAGAGCAAACATTGGACTGTGGAGTCCTTAAATCCACGGACTATGATGTCCTTAACCTCAACCGTGATGTCTTAAAACTAACATCGGACTGTGGGGTCCTTAAATCCACGGACTATGATGTCCTTAACCTCGACCGTGATGTCTTAAAACTAACAATCAACCATAATGATTTTAAAAACAATTTCATCTTGGTTTAAGGGTACATCTCGTCATCCCTTTGATATTTGTCGTTGTAATTCCTTAACGTCTTCAAAGAGGTGACGGGTCCCGACAACCACACATTTCATGGACTGTAAGGTCCTTAAACTCATGGACTATGATGTCCTTAATCTCGACCGTGATGTCTTAAAACAAACAACGGACTGTGGAGTCCTTAAATCTACGGACTATGACGTCCTTAACCTCGACCGTGATGTCTTAAAACTAACATTGGACTGTGGAGTCCTTAAATCCACGGACTATGACGTCCTTAACCTCGACTGTGATGTCTTAAAACTAACATTGGACTGCGGAGTCCTTAAATCCACGGACTATGACGTCCTTAATCTCGACCGTGATGTCTTAAAACTAACAACGGACTGTGGAGTCCTTAAATCCACGGACTATGACGTCCTTAATCTCGACCGTGATGTCTTAAAACTAACATTGGACTGTGGAGTCCTTAAATCCACGGACTATGACGTTCTTAACCTCGACCGTGATGTCTTAAAACTAACATTGGACTGTGGAGTCCTTAAATCCATGGACTATGACGTCCTTAACCTCGACCGTGATATCTTAAAACTAACATCGGACTGTGGAGGCCTTAAATCCACGGACTATGATGTCTTTAACCTCGACCGTGATGTCTTAAAACTAGCAACAGACGGTGGAGTCCTTAAATCCACGGACTAAGATGTCCTTAACCTCGACCGCGGTGTCTTTAAACTACGGTACCCTGGAAAACATCCAGAGCAACCCCTGACCCCGTGAAATACGGATAAGGGCAACTTCACCCAGCACTTGCGGGTCCTCATGATCCGTAAGGAAGCAAAATTCTCTTGTGGGATCCTTATGACTTTCGAGGGAAAACACGCTTAGGAATCCTCACAATTCTTAAGGATAAGTTACACCTATGGGATCCCCTCGACCTGCAGGGAGAAAATCTCTTTATGAGACCCTCACGGCTCATAAAGTTGAAAAGTCTTAGGAGGCAGATCTTAACCCTGAATTCTAAGCCATCATTGTCCTGCAAAGAGATCAAGATAGACTATCCGCAGAATACATTCAATAAAAAGGGACACGCCATTGAGAAGAGAAATATGTCTTTTATTCATGAACCAAAATGGATACAAAGTACAATTTGTGAAAGAACAAAAAAACTATACTCTCATTCAGGAGTATGTACAAAAAAAAAAGATATACAAGTCTTCAGGACGGCGAGCGATTTAGCAGAGTGGTCAGCTCATCCCTCTTCCGCTGGGCCTCGCCTTCGTGGTTCAATATCGCTAAAAGACGGGCTTCCGCCTGAGCCTGCTGGGCCTGATATGAGGCAAGCCGACCTTCAAGCTCCTTCTCGGTAGCCTTATGAGCCTCAACCCTTTAGCGAGTGAACACGGCAGCTTTATCGAGGGCCACCACCTCTTTGATAGACTCTTGAAGCACTCGCAAAAGTTCATACGCTTTGTTGGCTTTGGCTGTAAGGTTGGCTTGGAGCTCGTTCAGTGCCTTAGAGGCCAGCTCCCTCTCCGAGAATTTGCGGCCGGGCCTCTTCTCGCACGACACCATGTTCGCCGCGCACCGCTCTATCAGACCCCGCAAGTCCGCCTTTGCAGCCACAGCCTCCGAAGAAAGGCAGGAACACTCAAGTACGTGCAAGCAAGCCTCCACCTGCTGACAGAAATCCACCCAGACTCGCACCACCGCTTCACTATGGTAGGTGGAAAGAAAAGGAAGGGAACCATTAGCTTCGGCAGCAAATGCTTCAGCTGTGATTGCGCTGCCAGCGCAAAACTCCTCGATCAAAGATGACAGGGAGATAAGGCTTAGCTTGGCCAAACGTTCTGAGGCTCGCAAAGCATAAGGGCCGGGCGGCATGGCGATGCGCGACTCCAGCGCTGTGAGAGCTGGCAGGGCTGTTCAGATTTATAAAAGATCAGTGAAACTTTTAAGCAACGGAACAAGTGGGACCATATTGAGACTTCACTTACCCACAGTCAAGCAAGATGGAGCTGAAAGTTCCCCTGGCCCTTCGAGGACCTCAACCTCGTCATCGGCCTCCAGGACTGTAAAGGACATCAATGTCATTTTGCGAAATAACAACAATGCTATGAAATGGTGAACGACACTAACCTTGCCCAGACGAGAGGACGATGCGTTGAGGAGATATCGCCTGTGGAGTGGCCATCTCTAGCAAACACTGAAAGGATTGCCGGGGAGACAGATCGGCAATAGAGGTCGCCAGTCCGTGCAGTTCTGAAAAGATAAAAGATTTCAGATAACGGAAAGATCACTAGTTTAAAATGTGGAAGGTTACCTTCGACGCTCCTCCCATTCTGAGCTGGAGGGATAGCAGCTTCAACGGCCTTCGCCGCGACCTCAGGTACAGCACCAAGGACACGAGCCGGTGTAACGGCCTCGGAGGAAGGAGCAGCGGCAGCTACTGCGGGTTCCAACGAAGGGAGGGTAGCCTCGACTATCTCCGTCCCAGCCTCCAGGCCGCCCTCAGGAAGATCCGTTGGGATGGCGACCACCAAAGGTGCCTCTCCCAAAGGAGCGAGTGCTTCGGGAATAAGAGCCACCGCAGGAGGCTCTATCACGAGAGGGACAGCGTCATCAACCCCCTCCACATTGAGAAATGTTTCATTAGGGGTGTCAACGGGCTTTATCGTCAGTAAGCCCGTAGGAACCTCTCCCAGCGCCGAAGTCTCTGCACAATTCACACAAGAATAAGAATACATATATACAAGTGCAAGCAATATAAAGTACTGCAAAGAAATATAGGAACATACCAATGCGTAAGGAAGCCTTCAATATGGCTTCTTCAAGCCGATGCTCCTTCTCAAAGAGGTGTGCTCGTCGGGGTTCAAGGGTGGACTCATGGCCGCCGGTCCACAATGAAAGCGCGTCCGCAGCATCCTCCGAAGCAGCCTGCTTAAGGGCCCTTTCTCCCCATTCCTCCAAAGGGCCGATGAACTGCCGCCGGATTCACGAAGGGTCTTCATAAAAGATTACAGCAGGATAGGGCTTCTTCGGAACCCTTACGTTCTGAGACTCGTCTTTAGAACGTCTTATAGCCTCAAGCAATTGTGCGGCTTCCTCGGCAGCGGAACCCGGAAAAAGTAAGCCAGCATCCGACTCTTGCATGGCCAACGGTTCATCCTGAAGTATGGACTCAGACTCTACTAAAGAGTCGAGCAGGTTGGTAGCCACCTTCCTCCGCCGCTTAGAGCCAGAACCGACCGTCGAAGACGACCGTTTCCTTCCCTGTGGAGCCTTGGCGCGACGCCGACCCACTTCATCTTCAACACCCTCGTCCCTACCACCCTCGCTTGGCGCTACAACTGAGGATGACACGGCTATTGTCGACGCCACGGGTGGTGGTGCTGCTACCGGAGCCCGATTAGCCCGCGACCGGGTGCCTAATGGCATACCAACTGTGGGAGTGAGGTCTACTCCCGACTCTTCCGGAATAAGCGCAACACCGGTATCCCTCAGGAGAAAGCGGACCGGTGCGTGCGGTCGCAGCGTAGCTCTCGTGGCCGGAACCTAAGTAGGAGCACCATATCCAAGGAGTACCCTTCTCTCCTCAACAATAATCGGGTTGACCCGATGAAGGTACCAGCCCGTAAACGATCCCACGGACCGGGGAATATGGTCAGCTTCAGGGATCATGAAGCAGGAGCCGGTGTTCAACCTCACGAAATGATGAGCGGCATCACGAACGGCTTCGAGTGAAGGGACCGGCACGACTATGAAAGCCTCGAAAGGGACGCCCTGGTTGTATCCAAGCTGCCGGGCGAAGCGATGCGGGTTATACCGCATGAAAAGGGCTACACTATCTTGGCGAAATACCAGATAGCCTGGTCTGATTGCATATAAGTGCGTACCTCCCGGGGCCTCAAAGAAGGCACATTGTCTTTTAACTGGTCCCAGAGTTGCTGAGCTGGACCTGAAGGAGAAGATAAAACCCGGTCGGTAAATACCAATCCTCCAGCAGTAGCGTAAGGAGCAATCAACGCCCGAATGGCCCCAAATTGAATTGGGTCAGAGGCAGAAGCATCCACCAATCGCATAAGTCACGGGAAGGTATAGGCGTCGTAAAATGCGGGTCTCTGATGCATAGCAAAAGCACCCAACACGTGCATTTCAATCCAAGACGTGAAATAATGGAGAGAAAAGTTTACTACATTCACGCCAGGAGTGTAGGGTGTTTTTCGTCACCCCATTGAGATGGGAATACGCGCGCGCTTGTCAGGCGTACTACAGATTCCCCCGGCCTAGGGTAGGCCGGGGTTTAATGATTGTGGGGATCCGAATCTCCGGCAGCCGCGGACTAAGCTGCCGTTAATTACCCATCGCCTTTGGGGCGAGGGAACCTCCGATTAACGGGTTAAACTGGTCATGCGAACTCAATGTGCAGTATACGTGTGTTCAGTTCTGAAAGGGGGGTTTGGATATATCGGGAGCCACGCAGAGTTTTTACAGGGGTCCCGCTACCCGGATAGCGGGCTGGGGGTCAAGGGGGCTAGCAGCCCCCTTGCGGGGTGCAGGGCAGCGCCCCGTTAGAAATTTTTTTCTAACAGGGACAGTGTCGTGGAGTACGTGTATATATAAATTTGTATACATATGTATATGTGTATATATGTACACAAAAGAGGGGGAAAAGACATCCAAGGGATGCGCAGGTGCGCAAGCGCGCGCGCCACGTGTCGGCACGCGGGCGACTTGCGCACTTGCGCAGTTGCGCAAGCGCGCGCGCCACGTGTCGGCACGCGGGCGCCTTGCGCAACTGCGCAGGTGCGCAAGCGCGCGCGCCACGTGTCGGCACGCGGGCGACTTGCGCACTTGCGCAGTTGCGCAAGCGCGCGCGCCACGTGTCGGCACGCGGGCGACTTGCGCACACAACAGGCTTTTAGCCTAAAAAGATTTCTCTGAAGAGAAATCAAAGAGGAGTTAGACTCCCGAGTGTTTTTTTTTTTGTTGGGTTAATGGAAGGGTTCTTCTTCTTCCTCCTGTTGCTTGCTGGATCTTGAAGATCAAGAGATGTAAAATCTCAAAATCTCTCCTTTTTAAGATCTGATGGCAGATCCAAGTTCCCCTTTGTGGGTTTTGTGGTGGAAAACTATTTAGTTTTGAAAAAGGAAGAGTAAAACTCTTGATTTAATTCAAGAGAAAGAAGAAGGTTTTGGAACCTTGAAGAAGGAAGAAAGAGCTCAGCTCTAATTTTTGTGGAGAGAATGAAAAAGTTTTTTTTATTCATCATCATTTTGCCTTTTATAGGCTTACATATTTGCATATAGCCCCTTGGGCTTTACAAAATGGCATTTTGCCTATTCCATGGCTCATTTGCCATTACATTTTTGCACATAAGCCATGGGCTTACAAAATATTGGCTTTATGCCCATTTTACATACATTCATGTATAAAAAATTACATGAAAATTATTTATTACATGATTTTTTTGTTGGCATGGCGGAAGGCCAGACGCTTCGTGTTCGGGCTCGACCTGGGCATTGGCCCACTTGCTTGGGCTTGGGCCCACCTGGCTTGGGGTTGACCTTGACTTTGACTCGGTCAACAGGGGTGTAAATTTTTACCGCAACAAAGTGCCCCCCATCAATAAATGCACACAGCATATATGGGTCGTGTGCATGAAATTGATGGATCTTCTTTCACGTGGAGGCGACTTGCTTTGTTTCCCACTTTTGGGACGCACTGCCCTTTTTACGACATGGACAGTCGACGCTTGACGCGTCTCCGAGACGGAGTGTCCGTGGTAGACGTTTTCCTGACCCGGAGTGATTTGGTTCCCGATTTGTGGGGAGCTTGCACTGCCCGTTTTACGACATGGACGGTCGACGCTCTGATCCGAAGCGATTTGGGTTCCCAATTTGCGGGAGCCTGCACTGCCCGTTTTACGACATGGACGGTCGACGCTCTGTTACGAAGCGATTTGGGTTCCCAATTTGCGGGAGCCTGCACTGCCCTTTTTGCGACATAGACGGTCGACGCTCTGTTACGAAGCGATTTGGGTTCCCAATTTGCGGGAACCTGCACTGCCCTTTTTGCGACATGGACGGTCGGTGCTGCCCTTTTAGCGACGTGGACGGTCGGTGCTGCCATTTTAGCGACGTGGACGGTCGATGCTGCCCTTTTAGCGACTTGGACGGTCGATGCTCTGTTACGAAGCGATTTGGGTTCCCAATTTGCGGGAACCTGCACTGCCCTTTTTGCGACATGGACGGTCGGTGCTGCCCTTTTAGCGACGTGGACGGTCGGTGCTGCCCTTTTCGCGACTTGGACGGTCGTTGCTGCCCTTTTAGCGACGTGGACGGTCGATGCTGCCCTTTTAGCGACGTGGACGGTCGGTGCTGCCCTTTTAGCGACGTGGACGGTCGGTTCTGCCCTTTTTGCGACGTGGACGGTCGATGCTGCCCTTTTAGCGACTTGGACGGTCGTTGCTGCCCTTTTAACGACTTGGACGGTCGATTCTGCCCTTTTTGCGACTTGGACGGTCGGTGCTGCCCTTTTAGCGACGTGGACGGTCGTTGCTGCCCTTTTAGCGACCTGGACGGTCGATTCTGCCCTTTTTGCGACTTGGACGGTCGGTGCTGCCCTTTTAGCGACGTGGACGGTCGTTGCTGCCCTTTTAGCGACTTGGACGGTCGATTCTGCCCTTTTTGCGACGTGGACGGTCGATGCTGCCCTTTTAGCGACGTGGACGGTCGTTGCTGCCCTTTTAACGACTTGGACGGTCGATTCTGCCCTTTTTGGGACTTGGACGGTCGGTGCTGCCCTTTTAGCGACGTGGACGGTCGTTGCTGCCCTTTTAGCGACTTGGACGGTCGATGCTTGATTTGACTTTCTCTGCTTCTTGCAGTGTCAGGGGTAGACTTGACTTGCTCCGCTTCTTGCGGTGTCGGGTGGAAGTTGACTTGTTGATTTTGATTGGGTTGACATCAGCATCGCTATACTGGAATATGGTACCAGGAGCGAACCATCATCTGTCATGGAGAGGATTTTGGGATTTTGGTTTTTGTTTGGCATCTGCATTGCTGCACTGGAATAATGCCAGGAGCAACTCATCATTTGCCCCGAGAGAATTTGAGAATTGATGGCTTAGGAGGCAGGTTTAGATCCCTATCACCTAAGACTTTTCAATTTTATGGGCCGTGAGGGTCCCATAAAAGCATTTTCTCCCTACGAGTCGAAAGGATCTCGTAGGCGTATTTTCTCCATAGGAGTCGTGGGGACTCCTAAGTGTGTTGCTCCTTTGTGAGTCGTAAGGATCTCACGCGGGAATTTCCTCCTCTCAAAGTCGAGAGGACTTTGAGAGTGCATTTCATCTTCTTTTCACGAGTTTGCGCCCTTTCAGGTTTTCACAAACTCGTCGGCAGTCCTGCTGTTTTTACTCACGGAGCCCTTTCGGGTTTTCCTCCGTGCCCATTTTGCTTGTGGACATACCCCTTTTTTTTTTTTATTTAGTGGGACTTTGAATGTGGTCTCACCGGTAGGACTTAGGAGAGATTGGGATTGTTTTACGCCCGTGGATTGTATACGGTTTTGCAGGATGTATGATCCAGACCGTAGGGCCAGAAAGATTTCAGGGATTTGTTGGCGTCTGCATCGCTGCACTGGAATGTGGTACCAGGAGCGACTCATCATTCGCCGTTGGGGTATGGGATTTGGAATTTGGTTGGCGTCTGCATCGCTGCACTGGAATATGGTACCAGGAGCGACTCATCATTCGCCATTTAGGGACTTGGAATTTGGATCTTGTTTGGCATCAGCATTGCTGCACTGGAATAATGCCAGGAGCAACTCATCATTTGCCTTGGGAGGACTTGGGATTTGGGTTTTTGGTCGGCATCAGCACCGCTAACACTGAAGCGAAATGCCAGGAGCGACTCATCATTTGCCGTTGCCCGTTGGGAAACGATGGCTTAGGAGATAGGTTTGGGTCCCTACCACCCAAGGCTTTTCAATTTTATGGGCCGTGAGGGTCCCGTAAAAGCATTTTCTCCCTACGAGTCGTAAGGATCCCGCAGGTGTATTTTCTCCTTAGGAATCGTGAGGATTCCTAAGTGTGTTGCTCCTTTGTGAGTCGTAAGGATCTCACGCAGGGGTTTTCTCCTCGCAAGGTCGAGAGGGCTTTGCGAGTGTATTTCATCTCTTTTCACGAGTTTGCGCCCTTTCGGGTTTTCACAGACTCGCCGGTAGTCCTGCTGTTTTTACTCACGGAGCCCTTTCGGGTTTTCATCCGTGCCCGTTTTGCTTGTGGACATACCGTTTTTTTTTTGTTTGTTTTTTTTTTGTTCTTTTTTTTTTGTTTTTTTTTTTTTTTTTTTTTTTTTTTTTTTTTCTTGCCGCTGGTGGGACTTTAAAAGTAGTCTCACCGGAAGGATTTGGGAGAAATAGGGGTCATTTACGCCCGTGGATTGTATACGGTTTTGCAGGATGTCTGATCCAGACCGTAGGGCCGATGTGCTCAATTCGCCTGCGACTTGGAGCATTCATGTGTAGTATTTCTTGAGATATCGTCCATTGATGGGTGGCATGGGCCTTTCTCCCTCTGCACTTATTAGTTGGTAGGATCCTCCGTCGAACACTTTCTCAATGGCGTATGGTCCTTCCCAGTTTGGCTCGAATTTTCCCTTGGCATGTCGATTGGGGATAATCGGTCTTTTGAGGACCAACACCAATTCACCTTTCTTGAAAGCGCGGAGACGGGTTATCTTGTCATAGGCCCGTGACATTTGGGCTCGGTATAGCTCCAGATTTTGCTGCACCGCGAGCCTCTTTTCTTCGAGGGCATCGAGTTCTTCAAGTCGAAGGAGCACGTTTTCTTCCTCCGTCAACTCATGTTGGACGGCCATTCTTAAGCTTGGAACTTCAACTTCGAGGGGGAGGACCGCCTCCACTCCGAAGAGCAATGAGTATGGAGTGGACTGAGTTGGAGTACGGTGTGTGGTACGATATGCCCACAACGCCTCATGAAGTTTGAGATTCCAGTCCCTCTTGTTGGCTGAAGCATTTTTCCTCAGGAGCTTGCATAGAGTCTTATTGAAGGCTTCGGCTAGCCCGTTGGCTCTTGGATTATAGATGGAGGAATATCTCCAGTCTATCTTGTGCTGAGTAGCGAACCTTGAGACATTGAAGCTCTTGAAAGAAGGCCCGTTGTCAGAAATGATTCTTCTTGGTGTACCGAAGCGGTATAGAATATTATGCTGGAAGAATGTCAGAATATCCTTTGTCTTAACTTCTTTTAGCGGGACAGCTTCAGCCCATCTGGAGAAGTAGTCTGTCGCGGCCAGTATAAACCGATGGCCTTTGGATGACGGAGGATCAATTGGGCCAACAATGTCGGTGCCCCAGACTTCGAAGGGCCACGACGCCACTGTAGGATGCAATGGATTGGGATGCTTGTGAATAAAATCACCGTGAATTTGGCAGATATAACATTTCTTTGCATGCTCTCCGCAATCCCGTATCATGGTGGGCCAGTAATACCCAAGCCGTTTGATTTGAAGTCGCATCTTGGGGCCAGATTGGTGAGCACCGCAAACGCCCGAGTGGACATCTTTCATGACCTTTTGGGCTTCGGCTAATGACAGACACCTGAGCCATAGTTGGTCGTATGACCTGCGGTATAACGTGTCATTTACAAACACGTATCGGAGAGCTCTTTTCTTCAGCTGAATCCTCGCAGATTTTTCTTCGGGCAGCTTGTCGTATCGGAGGTACTCTATGAAGGGTTCTCTCCAATCGGGCTCGTCTTGGATGATCGAAGCTTCTTCCGCAGGACTGCTCTTCTGTTCCGCGCTTTCCTCTTCTCGTAGAGAGACTGGGGGCAGAATTTGTCGGCTCCTGACTGTGATCAGAATTTCGTCCATGTCAGGATCAGCCAGCTCCTTGGCTAAGCGAGCGAGCACGTCAGCCTTTCCATTAAACGCTCTAGGGACTCTCATTAGTTCAATGTGAGTGAACCGTTTCATGAGTTCCACCACCCGGCCTCTGTACCGAGCTAACTCGGGTTTGTATATCTTATAGTCGCCGCTTACTTGGTTGACGACAAGCTGGGAGTCACCGTAAACTCGTAGCCGAAGGATTTCCATTTCTATGGCGAGTTCCAAACCAGCTATCAGAGCTTCATACTCAGCTTCATTGTTTGTCCGAGGCTCGGTGAGAGCAAAAGAACGCCGTAGGGTTCCCATTGATGGTGTGATGAACACCAATCCTATCCCTGCTTTTATCTCCGGGACGCTTGATTTACTGGAGGTTCTTATCGACGAGGCCCCATCGAAGTAGAGCTCCCAACATGGCTCGTCATTCTCGAGGTGCAGCACTTGTTCGTCGGGTAACTCACAATTTAGCGGCGACCCTTCTGGTATGGGATGAGCAGCGAGAAAGTCTGCAATAGCTTGCCCTTTTACTGCTTTCTGAGGGGTATAAACTATGTCAAACTCAAGTAGCATGACAGCCCATCTTGCCATTCTGCCGGCTAGGCTTGCTTTGGTCATCAAGTGTTTGAGCGGGTCGACCTTGGAGATCAGCATAACCCGATGAGCGAGCAAATAGTGCCTCAGCTTCTTCACAGCAAATATTAGAGCCAGGCATTGCTTTTCGATTGGGGAATAGTTGTGTTCCGCCCCGACTAGAGTTCGACTGAGGTAGTAGAGGGCATTTTCCTTTCCCTCCTCGTTATTCTGGGCGAGGAGCGCACCGAGTGACTCATCTAGCGCGGCAGTATAGAGAATCAGCGGTTTATTTGGAATGGGAGCGGCCAGCACTGGAGGGTGCAACAAGTATTGTTTGATGCTTTCGAACGCTGCTTGACATTCGGTATCCCAGATAAAAGGAGCTCCTTTCTTCATGAGCTTTGAGAAGGGCCTACATCTCCCCGATAAATTTGAGATAAACCTCCGTATATAAGCAAGCTTGCCTTGAAAAGATCTTAGCTGCGTCAGACTCTTCGGAGGAGGCATCTCCATGATGGCCTTTATCTTTGATGGGTCAACTTCGATCCCTCGATGTCGGACTATGAAGCCCAGGAATTTTCCCGATGACACGCCAAAAGCACACTTCAGAGGATTCATCTTCAAATCGTATTCCCTCAGTCAGGTGAGAACGGTCTTGAGATCTTGGATATGATCGGCCTTGGCTTTAGTCTTGACGACCAGATCATCAACATAACATTCGACGACTTTATGAATTAGGTCATCGAAGATATTGGTCATTGCCCTTTGATATGTAGCACCTGCGTTCTTCAGTCCGAACGGCATCACCTTGTAGCAATATATTCCGATCGGAGTTCGAAATGCTGTGTGCTTCTCATCCTCAGGCGACATCTTGATCTGATTATATCCAGAAGAGCCATCCATAAAAGTGAACAGCTCGTAATTTGAGGTGTCATCGACCATCATTTCCATGACCGGTAGCGGAAAGTCGTCTTTAGGACATGCCTTGTTGAGATCCCTGAAATCGACACAAACTCGGATCTGCCCATTTTTCTTCTTCACTGGGACTATGCATGCGATCCAGTCCGCGTATTTCTCTTCCCTGATGAAGCCGGCATCGATGAGCTTCTTAGTTTCCTCGATGACCTTTTCTTCTAGTTCCCTTCTCATTCTTCGAGGAGCTTGTTTGACTGGCTTAGCATCAGGAGATATAGCCAATTTATGTACGGCCACTTCAGGGGAAAGGCCAGGCATTTCTTTGTATGTCCACGCGAAGCAGTCGACGAACTCATGCAGCAGGGCAATTATCTGCGCTTTCATTTCCTCTGACAAGAGCGAGCTGATGTAGGTCGGCCTTGGATTATCGGGCGTTCCTAAGTCAATCTCGGTTAGCTCGTCAAAGGTTGCTTGTCCGCCATCTTCGAGCTCTTGAGGAGCTTCTTCTGGCTCGGCTATCTCGTCGTCATCATTTGATCTTTCACTGGCCTCACCAACATGGATCATGTAGCACGCTTTGGAATCAGGTTGAATGTAGCCTATGCCCCGTCTATCTGGAATTCGTCCATCGATGAGTGCTCGGACCTGGGGCGGATGCCATAGCCCTTCGTAAAACTTTGCTTCGGACTCCGTTTGATATAACCGGCATCCGCACTTCTTAAAGTATTCCCGCATCTCGGGCGCATAGTATCTGGGATTGAGGACGGCTCTTATGCCTCTCTCATAGGGAAGGCACGCGACAGACAAATCGTCCGGGTGCGCAACGGGGTTTGACCCATAAAACAAGATGCCCTTCTGTCCACTTTTCTTCCCGGGAACGTAGAAAGTTTTCAGCTGGTCCACGGTAGAGATTGATAATGCATCGAGCTCTTTGCACATTTGCTCTGGTACCCTTGTCACGGCTAGGGACCCTTCTGCAACTTCGAAGGTCTCTCGTAGTTTCTCTTGTTGCATAGGGGTCCAATCTGCATCGCTGTTGCACGGCAGGTCCTCTTCCTCCGACTCTTCAGTGTCGCTGCCAAGATGAGGGCGGACTTTGCTGCTAGATGGGCCTTCAGTAACGGATTCGTCTGTATCGCTGCCGAAACGAGGACGAGTTTTACGGGAGGACGGGCTTCCAGCGTCGGACTCGTCAGTGTCGCTACCGAAATGCGGGCGCACTTGGGCGTTTTTACTTTTGAAAGTGACAACCGGCGCAGATTTGCTTTTGGGTCTTGGGGCCGGTCTATCTTCAGTCAGTTGTGGCTTAGCATTTTGGTGGTTCATAAAGTACCGAGAATCTTCATAGCGGACTTCATGCACACCGAACGGCTGGATGTCTCCGTCAATGCGTCTTTCTTCGCCATTTTTAGTATACTTCATGCATTGATGGAGAGTTGATGGAATGATGCCGTAATCGTGGAGCCACGGCCGCCCCAGGAGAATCTTATAAGACGTGTCGGCGTCGATCACGTATATCTTAGCTTCAGTTTGCAGATCCCCGAATTTGATTGGCAAAGCTATGGACCCCAGAACTTGCTGGCAATTTTGGTTGAAGCCTTGAATGACAATCCTTTCCCTTGACAGATGTCGGACGTCCATTGATAAACTCTTCAGAGTTCGCAAGTTCATGATGTTCACTGAGGACCCCGGATCAATCAATATGCGATTAATTCGATCTCCGTCGCTGTACCCGGTCACGTAAAGCGGCCGATTATGCTCAGCCGTTCCCAGTAGCAAGTCTTCATCCTTAAACGTGACTGCGGCGGCATGCAAAGCGTGCTGGGCTTCTTTCATATTAATTTCAGCAAAGTGGGCCTGATACCGCTCGGGGTTTTGTAGAGCGTGGATGAGAACATCTCTAAGCTCCTTAGATAGGACCAAGGCGTCATAGATGCTCAGGAGAGACGGAAGCTTCCGGAGATGCGCCAAGATATTATAGTCCACCGAGGAAGGACTTATGTTTTCATCAGCCGGTTCTCTGCCATCTTCTTCATTAGCGGCTTGTTTTTCCTTCCCTTTTGGGGCGTTGCCCTGATTCGGCGGTAGAGCCCTGCCGCTTCTGAGCTGGATTTGATTGGTCGTTGTGGCGAGCTCCTCATCCTCTTCGGGAAAACAAAGATCATCCTCGGAGTCGCTGCCAAGATGGATGGCGTAGCAGGTCACTACTGGGATCTCTTTATTGGAGTCTTCTTCTAACTCCTCCAGAATTTCAGCCGCTTGTACAGGGAAGAACTCCTTCAATTGAATCAATGTTCTTTCCTTTTGTTCATATTCTTCGAGAGAATCGATATATTTTTGAATGGTTGATCTCCCTGCAGACTCTTTTTCGCGCCGAGCTGCACTTTTCTTCTTCTTCAGCTTCTTGGATTTTGAGCCTGATGGAGCCGCATAGGCAGCTGGACTGGTAGGCTTCTTCTGTTCTTCCCATTCCATCCTGGGCTCTTTCTGAAGTAGCTTTAGCATCTTCTTCGTCTTATTAGATATGTGCGTACTCCACGGAGGCCGCGATGAGTCAGTTTCATTTCTTAGGGCCGCGGGTTCGGCAGTCTGCTCCCAGAAGGCTTCGGCTTCCGTCTGTATAAAGTTGGCGGTTGCAACTTGATTGTTCACCAACACGCTTTTGGATAGCTCGATCTCTCCAGCCTTGTACTGCTTCTCGACCCAGTCTTTGAAGATATAGCAATCCTCGATCGCATGGCTCACTACTCGGTGGTACGGGCAATACAGAGGATTGTCGGTCATTTTTGCTTCTTGGGGTCTTTTCGACTCCGGCAATTGTAAGCCGTTGTTCAAGGCATCTTTAAATATCTTGCGGACCTTGTCCCTTCTGAAAGAGTATACCTTGTTCTTTTTCTCCTCTAGGGAAGGCCCATCTCCTCCCAGCAATGGCTTTCGCGACCGGTTGGTTTTGGATTCGCCCGCCCTTCGCTTTTCTTCATTGTCGAACGCATTGAAGACATTGGTACTGCTGGAACTCCCGCTTCTACGATTGTCATCCCGCTTGCTTTTCCAGGTTTTGTCTCTCTGAGAGTCCGGCGGGGACTCTTGCTTCGAGCGTTCTAGCATTTGAACTTTCTTGGTTAGCTCCTGAAATGTCTTGAGGCCCGCTGTACACAAGAATGGGACCATCCAATTGCTGAGGTTCCCAATGAGAAGGCTGACAGACTGGTCCTGCTCCAGCGGCGGTTCGCACTTGACCGTGAGATTACGCCATCGGGCGATAAAGTCAGTGTTGCTTTCATTCTTCCCCGGCTTGGTCCTCACAAGGTCGGCAATGGAGATTTTATCACTGACGCTCATGAATCTTTGCCGGAACAGAGACTCCATTTGGGCAAAGGTAATGACGGACCCGTCTGGTATGCTCGCGTACCAGTCGAAGGCGACGCCGGTCAGGCTATTGACAAACTGACGAAGAAGGAGCGCGTCGTTGCCCCCTGTATTTCCGCACGATGCTTTGAAGTGGGCGACGTGCTGATTTGCATTCCCCGTTCCATCAAATCTTCCGAACTTAGGAATGACGTAGCCGCTTGGGAACTCAATCAGATCGTACTGCGCGGGATATGGCCGCCCACTACTGCCGATTTCTTTTTGAGCTTCAGCCTCGGCCACCAATGTTTTAACCTTGCTGGTGACCAAATCCATTATCCGATCCTGTGTTAGCGGGATGGTGCTATCTGGGGCCAAGGCGTCCCCAGAAGCGGAATGTAGCCGGCTTTCATTTGGCTCGACCAGTCTTGGTCCCAAAGGAACAGGCATTGGCTGCCTCGGATTGTCATCACCCGGCTGATTAGTAGCGGCTTGTGCTTGATTAGGAGGCGCTCGAGCAATTTGAGCCGTAAGCTGCATCACCACGTTCGTTAAGTCGTCAATCTTCGAATAGAGCTTGGCCATCTCTTTATCTTTGCTCCTGAGCTGTTTTCGAAGTTCTTGAAGCAGCTCTTGCTCCGCAGTCCTAGGGCGGAAAGTCGGCTCTTCCTCGCTGTCCGAGCTTGACTCTGCATGGACCGAGGGGTCTTTCTGCCTATCATCCTCATCGAGAGGGTTTTCTTCATCCAGCAGGGGCGGCTGTTCTTGGGCAGCGGCAACCACATTCGGGCTAGATTGAGCTTGGGATGTGGTGGCCCCATCCTTGCTTTTGCTGCGAAGGTTGTCGCTGGGGCGTCCTCCCGCCATATAGACCGTATGGATGATATATCCGGCCGTCTTTCTATCATTGGCAGTTGATTTCGTGGATCGCTGTCTTGACCCCCTTGTTTCGGTAGCTGGTAGTCGATTGAAGGCGTCTGGCTTAACCAGTTTCTTGAATGGTGCTGGCGCTTCTTTTCTGGGTTTTCCCCGCTGCTTTCGTGCGGCACAGAGTGCTTCATAGACTCTTGATGAGACAGTGTCATACTTTTTCTGTTGGGGCCGGGACACGTCTCTTTGCGGCACTGTTCGGACTGCTGTCTTCTTGATTCTGGCGGTCATGGCATTGTTCTGAACCCACTTTAGAGGCTCGAAGGAATTGCTGATTCTTACGTCCAACTCAGCCGTCGTCGCGAGGCAACTCTGCACTTGGAACTTCACACGATTCCATTTGGCCGAAGCCTTGGCCCTTTTGTTGGCTCGATACCTGAGCCGCTTCTGCCTTAACTTTTCTGTTCTAAGCACCTGGCAGACTTCGACTTTTTGGGAAGATGCCGCAGACCGGTTGATGGAGGGCCTTGGAGATACGCCCGATTGTGCATTTGTTAGAGTCATCGCCTGAGCTCGTCCGCGACATTTGATGTTGCCTTTCGCATCGGAAGTCTTGCCCCCGGCTAGAGTGCCAGGGAGTCGTTCAGATAGCGTCTTGAGTTTCGGTTGTGGTGCCTTGGCGATCACGACATTCGGCCTCTTTCCCCTTGAGACCGGCTTGGCCACCTGTTCCGCCGGGATCTCCGCCAGATGAGCGCTTCCGGCAGGGTAGATGATGACGGAGCCGAACTGACGGGGCGGTTCCTCCCACTGTCGACTGAGGCTTGCGGGGAGAACCACACGAGCGTTGATCTTGACCACGTACAGAGTCGGGGTCGCATTGGAAGTTGAATTCGTCTGGGGAGACATTGTCGTCGAAAGTTGATTGCTGCACGGAAAAAAGAACATCATTTCAGTATAGGCAATCGATATGTATATTGATTGAGTTCGCATGAACGTTAACCCGAAATATGGAAGGAGAGATAGGTCCCACCGGGCGTGCCAGAATCTGTAGGGTGTTTTTTGTCACCCCATTGAGATGGGAATACGCGCGCGCTTGTCAGGCGTACTACAGATTCCCCCGGCCTAGGGTAGGCCGGGGTTTAATGATTGTGGGGATCCGAATCTCCGGCAGCCGCGGACTAAGCTGCCGTTAATTACCCATCGCCTTTGGGGCGAGGGAACCTCCGATTAACGGGTTAAACTGGTCATGCGAACTCAATGTGCAGTATACGTGTGTTCAGTTCTGAAAGGGGGGTTTGGATATATCGGGAGCCACGCAGAGTTTTTACGGGGGTCCCGCTACCCGGATAGCGGGCTGGGGGTCAAGGGGGCTAGCAGCCCCCTTGCGGGGTGCAGGGCAGCGCCCCGTTAGAAATTTTTTTCTAACAGGGACAGTGTCGTGGAGTACGTGTATATATAAATTTGTATACATATGTATATGTGTATATATGTACACAAAAGAGGGGGAAAAGACATCCAAGGGATGCGCAGGTGCGCAAGCGCGCGCGCCACGTGTCGGCACGCGGGCGACTTGCGCACTTGCGCAGTTGCGCAAGCGCGCGCGCCACGTGTCGGCACGCGGGCGTCTTGCGCAACTGCGCAGGTGCGCAAGCGCGCGCGCCACGTGTCGGCACGCGGGCGACTTGCGCACTTGCGCAGTTGCGCAAGCGCGCGCGCCACGTGTCGGCACGCGGGCGACTTGCGCACATAACAGGCTTTTAGCCTAAAAAGATTTCTCTGAAGAGAAATCAAAGAGGAGTTAGACTCCCGAGTGTTTTTTTTTTGTTGGGTTAATGGAAGGGTTCTTCTTCTTCCTCCTTTTGCTTGCTGGATCTTGAAGATCAAGAGATGTAAAATCTCAAAATCTCTCCTTTTTAAGATCTGATGGCAGATCCAAGTTCCCCTTTGTGGGTTTTGTGGTGGAAAACTATTTAGTTTTGAAAAAGGAAGAGTAAAACTCTTGATTTAATTCAAGAGAAAGAAGAAGGTTTTGGAACCTTGAAGAAGGAAGAAAGAGCTCAGCTCTAATTTTTGTGGAGAGAATGAAAAAGTTTTTTTTATTCATCATCATTTTGCCTTTTATAGGCTTACATATTTGCATATAGCCCCTTGGGCTTTACAAAATGGCATTTTGCCTATTCCATGGCTCATTTGCCATTACATTTTTGCACATAAGCCATGGGCTTACAAAATATTGGCTTTATGCCCATTTTACATACATTCATGTATAAAAAATTACATAAAAATTATTTATTACATGATTTTTTTGTTGGCATGGCGGAAGGCCAGACGCTTCGTGTTCGGGCTCAACCTGGGCATTGGCCCACTTGCTTGGGCTTGGGCCCACCTGGCTTGGGGTTGACCTTGACTTTGACTCGGTCAACAGGGGTGTAAATTTTTACCGCAACAAGGAGTAGAGGTATTAGCCGCAGCGCCCAACCCGTGATAGAGATGTGCCAATGCCGGGATGCTGATCAGTCGAAAATATTGCATATTTTAGCCGGCAATTTCCTCATCATTTGCATTCATATAGAAGTGTTCGGTATCCGTATTCTACATATTAGCAAATCTATCACAGATTATCAGATTACATGTACTAGACCTTAAAACCGGTATTTCTAGGGAAATTGACTGCATTTCATTACATGGCATATTTTCTATATATCGCAACCCGTGTTTCGAAGTCTGTGCAAGAAATGAGAAGCTCGCTCGACCATTACACCGCTCGAAAGATACGTAAACTCACTAACTTCAAATCTGGTATCAATCCAAAGGAGCAATCACAAATCAACATATCATACAAAGCCCCAAACATCAGTACAAGACCACAACAGAAGCCACTCAGCCCAAAGCTCCAACTTGGCCGCGGAACCGCGGCCAGAGCCGGCTTAGGCCGCGGTTCCGCGGCGGCTTGACGACATCATCTATGGAATTTTGTACCACAATGCTTCACTCAGGGCCCACTGCTCAGAAATGTATCTCTGTTTCCAGAAGACTCCAGGGGTTTCTGCCAGATCAGCAAACAAGGGTTTCCAAGCCTAATTAAACCTAGCTTAAACCCTAAGCTAGCTCCTAACAAACTACTTCTAGAAGACTCAACAAACTTTGGGAGGGAAAGTTCCAATTCAAACCTAAACCTAGGGTTTGGGAGTTCTATAAATAAGACCCTAGACTCAAGGATAAATAATCTTAGAAAATCTTACAATCTTGCATCCAAGAGAGGGTATGATTCATTTTTAGTACATTTTTAGCCATTCTCCTTCTTCATCTCCTTCCTCCTCAAGTCTAGTGAGAGGGCTTGTAGGAAACCCTAACCCTAATTCCAATTAAAGATCAAGATCCCGAGTGCCCATTAAGCAAGAAGCCTTACAACCTTTAGGAGCGGAGCCGATCTTCAACGGAGCAAGCGATCCGAGCCGATCCACGACTCACAAAGCCGAGCGACGCCCGATCAACGATTTAGATTCTTCCTCTTGTAGTTCTTGAAGCGAATGTAATCAAAATTGTTGAGATAAATAAAGGTGATATTCTTTTATCTTGTTTTCTTTAAATTCTGCATCATGATATCTTTACAATTTGTGAATCTTTTCTGTGTGGTGATGTGTGAATAAAACTCCGCTCGTCGAGGAGTCGAGACGGTTAATAGAATGATGATGTAACATAGCTTTAATCGATTCTTGAGTCCTACGAGTTTTGTAAACCCTAGCAAGTTCAAGAAACGACGACCCATTTCGTTTCGATGCTTTCTTGATTGGCATCGATCGAAATTGGGAAGTTACGATCGTTTCTTGAATTTGGTAGAGGCTAGAAAAGGAATGATATCGACGAAAGAACAAGGGTTAAAAGATGAACCCTAGTTTCATCAAGAAAGCCCTAACTCTCGTCGATGATCATCGATCTAGTATCAATCCTTCGAAGGACAAGAACACGATATCTTTAGATTACATCACGTCTATGGATCCTATCGATTCCTACAAGCCTCTTTTAGATTCTTGATTGTTGATTGGAAAAATATTATCAAAACCCAATTCTTGATTGTTTATCAGTTCTTGATTCTTGATTAAACATCGTGACACCTGAATCAATTGATAAATTCTTGAATCATGTTTTCTTTTCTTGTCAATTAAGTTTTCAATTCAAGCATATCATAAAAACGAATCGTGCAATCCCTGTGGACGATCCGCACTCACTACAAACTACATCCGACACCGTAGTTTGATTGCGGTCAAAATAATTTTTTTGGTTGTGAAGTTCTTTACAAATTTTCTACATACTACACAACGGGAAAAATGATCAATCAAAATGGCGCCGTTGCCGGGGATCGCGCGCTAATTCGTTACATTTTATAGTTTGAATTGAAAGAATTATTACATTTTACTTCTTGAAATCAAAATTCGTACAAACTCTTATACGTGTGTTGTGATTGATTGCAAGGTGATCTAGAGCATTCTGTGCTGTGGAAAATTTTTTTTGAATATACCAGAGAGCTGAGGGAGTCTACAGAAGCTCCCTGAAAAAGTTTGGTGTAGTGTTCTCACTACAAGACCGCGGAAGGGCGGCCATTGCCTACCATTTGCAGCGGAACCGCCGCGCATTCAGGGGTTCTCTGAAAACTTTTTGCTGCAGGTAACTTCTTGCTCTCTCCCCTCTCCTCTTTTAGCTCCAACTAACACTTTGCTGCAGGATTCTTTGCAAATAATCGCTGCGCCGCAAATTGCAAATTAAAATTGTGCGTGATTTTGATTTCTTGGTTGTTTGCATTATAATAAGGAAATTTAAGGGGCACGGCCAAATCCAAATTAGGTGGGGATTTCATTACCCTTCCTAGGCCCCGAAAATCGCAAAACTTGCATCCGCATTACCCTCATTAATTAAAAGAAATCTAGAGAAGACTCTAAGGACTGTCGCGCTCAATTAGGACAAGAGAAGGCCGTGGGTAATTCATTGCTTATCCGCGTTTTCTTGTGGTGCCTAAGGCGAGTGTGTCTAAGGCTAGTGGTTTTTAATTAGGCCCACTACTTACGTAGTGGAGTACCTTCCCACTTACCTGGCACTTATCCAGCCACAGGGGGACAAAGAGGCAATGGAGGATTCTATCCTGCGACTTGTCTTTTGGCAGTTAGGAGCGGTCTAGAGCCGGACCTAGGTGACCACTAGATTCTAGGGTTTGTGTGCTGCATTTATTTTGTCGCATCATTTTTTCAAAATCCGTCCCTTTTTCAAAAGCAAACACCGCATTCATTTTACCCCTAATTATAAGTCAACGCTGCCACTTGTACTAACCCATTTTAGTGCAAGATAGGCTGGACACGGGATTCTAGTGTCCGTTTAGTCCGCGTACCTCTTATCGACTCCGAAGTCGATATTTCTCCATTTACCTTTTCTTTACCTACTACCACACCCACACCGATGGATCCGAATCCATCAAACTTCTTTAACCCTAATCTTCCGCCGTCCGTTGGTGCGCAGAATCCACCCCGCATTTCTATCCAGGAGAGATGCTATCCACATAGAGGTCCTCTTTCGACCTGCTTATCCACACCACCAGCCAATGGGGATAACTTTGAAATCAAGCCCCAGTATATCAATCTTTTACCCAAATACCACGGACTCGAGACTGAGGACGCTTACGTTTTCATTACCAAATTTGAAAACGTATGCGCAATGATGGGTACGTCACAACTTTCAGTGGATGCGATGCGTCTACGACTTCTTCCATTTACCTTGTGCGATATAGCCGAGAAGTGGCTATATAACACTACCGCACATTCTATTACAAATTGGGAAGAATTCGTCGCTGCATTCCTTAAGAAATTCTACCCACACCAAAAGACAGCTCGAATCCGTAGCGAACTGAACCAATTTGCCCAGCTCCCTGCTGAACCATTCTCTAAATACTTTGAACGTTTCAAGGATCTATTGGTTCAATGTCCTCATCACGGCATCCCGAGATGGGAGCTTTGCCGAATCATATATGAGGGCAGTAACCCTAACACTAAACAGAGCCTTGAAAACATGTGTCAAGGTACATTTATGACTAAGGATGATGGGGAAGCTTGGCGATACTTAGAAGAGTTCGCTGAAAAATCACTACAGTGGGAGAGTGGAACCCAACCATTGAATAGGGGTGGCGTACACCAAATAGATGTGTCCATAGGTGTTCGAGCTGAAATGGCAGCAATGCAAAAGAAGCTCGACGCTATGGAACACAAATTTGCGGCAGCCTCCCTAAACCCAATGCCTCTCCCCAAAACTGTTTGTGGGTGCTGTTCTGATCCGTCACATTTAACGGAGGAATGTCCATTAAACTCTGCGTTTCAAGGTCACGAGTATTCTAATGCCGCATTTCAAAGACCTCGAAACGATCCATATTCTTCCACGTACAATCAGGGTTGGAGGAACCACCCGAATTTTGCTTGGAACCAAAACCAATCTCAAAACACGGTTCCAAACACGAATAATTTTCAAAGGGCTCTTCCTCCACCACAACAACAACCCCTTCAACTCACTCAGCACCCCTACCAGTCACAAAATTTCCAAAACCAGGGCAACACTCCTACACAGTCTAATCCTATGCAGTCCTGTTCTGACGAGTTCTCTCAATTCACTCAAACCATGAAATCACTTTTGTCAAATTTCATAGAGGTTTCGGCTGAGGTTAGATCTTCCGTCGGTGAAATAAAGAAAAACTCAGCGTCCCAAGCTGAGAGTATCAGAACGATAGAAGCTGAAATCGTACGACTTAAAGCCGAAATGAGTGCGAGAGAAAAAGGGAAACTACCCTCTCAACCCCTACAGAATCCTGGGCATTACAATGTAAATGCCATTACAACGTTGAGATCGGGAAGAGTGCTGAATAATAATGTCGGGGAAGATATTGATAATACTGAAAATCATATCAACACCCCGGCTGAGACCTTTCCACACACACACACTTCTCCTTCTGATCCTTCTTCTTCTACCAAACCACCTTCTCACGAGCCTATTCTCCATTTCCCTTTAGGCTCAACACCTTCACCCAATCCTTATAGTTCTCCACAGACGGTCCCCACACCTCTTTTGGGACCTCGTCTACCCCCTCTTCCTTCTCTTGTGATAGACCCAGCACTTATTGCGAAAGCTCCTTACCCGAACCGGTTAAGAGCAAATAGAACGAGTCCTCATATGGAGAAAATTATAGAAATGTTCAAACAGGTTAACATCAATATCCCTCTCCTAGATGCGATTCAACAAGTCCCCGCTTATGCGAAAATTCTTAAGGACTTGTGCACTAGGAAGAGGAAGACTCAAGTGCCGAAGAAGGTCTTCATGTCTAATAATATCAGCACTGCTTTTATCCCCCAGCTACCAAAGAAAAGAAAGGACCCAGGATGTCCTACAATATCGATTTCGATTGGGGGTAAAAACATAAATCGTGCTCTGTTAGACCTTGGCGCAAGTGTTAACCTGCTCCCTTATTCTGTCTATGAGCAATTAGGGATTGGAGAGCTGAAACCTGCTCATTGCACTCTCCAGATGGCAGACCGATCTATCACCAAACCAAGGGGTGAATTAGAGGATGTACTGATAAAGGTCAGGGAATTTGTTTTCCCTGTAGACTTCATTGTGCTCGACACACATCCTGTAGCAAACCCCCGGGGCCAAATTCCGGTGATTTTGGGTCGTCCTTTCCTTGCCACTTCCAACGCTGTTATAAACTGTAGAAATGGTTCAATGAACTTATCATTTGGAAATATGACCATTGAACTAAATATCTACAAAGTTGGAAGTCAGCCATCAGAACCCTCTGCTCATATTTTAGATGTGTGCTCTGTCCATGAGATCGCTCCCGATAGTTGTGGAGCTGAGGATCTTTGCTTTACTGATCTCGATGACATTACCACATCTCTGTTTGACTTTGCACAAGATCGTAGTGAGGACACTTTACCTACACATGAGTCCTGCACTTCTGACTTTTCTCCACCCGAGTCTGTATCTGTCACAGGCTCTGAGCTTCTTTGTAGATCCAAAAATCACTCAATGATCCCTCCTTCTATCATTTCTCCGCCTGAGTTAGATCTAAAAATTTTACCTTCTCACCTCAAATATGCATATCTAGGTGAGAATGAGTCCTTACCGGTTATAATATCCGCTTCTCTTGCATCAGAGCAAGAGAATGCACTTTTATCGGTATTGAGATCTAACAAAGAGGCGTTTGGTTGGAGTATGGCGGACATCAAAGGGATTAGTCCCTTGATAGTTGAACATCATATACATGTGATGGATGATGCCAGACCGACCCGAGAACCACAGAGACGGTTGAATCCCGTCATGAAGGAAGCAGTCATGAAAGAGATCGTCAAATGCTTAGATAATGGTATTATATACCCCATCTCCGATAGCCAGTGGGTGAGTCCTATACATGTCGTTCCTAAGAAATCCGGCATCACAGTTATCACAAATGAGGCGAATGAGTTGATTCAGACACGCGTCCAAACTGGGTGGCGTGTATGCATCGATTATAGAAAACTCAACGCTGCCACGAGGAAAGATCATTTTCCTCTACCGTTCATTGATCAGATGCTGGAACGCTTAGCGGGACGAGAGTATTATTGTTTTATGGACGGATACTCAGGCTACAATCAGGTCCCCATCACCAAAAAGGATCAAGATAAAACCATTTTTACTTGTCCTTTTGGTACCTTTGCTTACAGTCGCATGCCCTTTGGGTTATGCAATGCTCCCACTACCTTTCAGCGGTGTATGATGGGGATATTCTCTGATATGGTAGAGAATTTTTTGGAGATCTTTATGGACGACTTCTCGAATTTTGGAGACTCTTTTTCCGATTGCCTAGCGAATCTTGACGCTGTTCTTACTCGTTGCAAAGAGAAGAACTTGACTTTAAACTGGGAAAAATGCCATTTTATGGTCCAAGAAGGAATAGTCCTTGGACATGTTATTTCACAGAAAGGCATTGAGGTTGACAGAGCTAAAGTAGATGTCATTCAAAACCTCCCTCATCCCAAAAGCGTCAAAGATATTCGCTCTTTCCTTGGCCATGCGGGCTTTTATAGGAGATTCATTAAGGATTTTAGCAAAATTGCTAGACTTTTAACACTACTCCTGGCCAAGGATACGACCTTCCATTTTGACTCGGATTGTGAGACAGCTTTCGACTCACTTAAACACTCACTCACTTCAGCCCCCGTTTTATCATCACCAAATTGGGACTACCCCTTTGAGCTGATGTGTGACGCATCTGATTTTACAGTAGGTGCAATCCTAGGACAGCATATTGAAAAGATGCCACACGTGATTTACTATGCTAGTAAGACCCTGAATGATGCGCAAATCAATTATACAACCACAGAGAAAGAACTATTAGCGGTTGTATTTGCATTAGAAAAATTCAGGCCTTACTTAATCGGCTCACCTATAGTTGTGTATACTGACCATTCCGCTTTAAAACATCTTCTGGCGAAGAAAGATGCAAAAGGTCGACTAATACGTTGGATCCTACTGTTACAAGAATTCGATCTTGTTATCAAAGATAAGAAAGGATGTGAAAACATAGTAGCTGACCATCTTTCACGCATCGTTTCTTCCCCTATGACCCTGTCGATCAATGACTCGTTCCCTGACGAACAACTCTTGAGCATATCCGCTGAACCATGGTTCAGGGATATTGTGAACTATCATACCACGGGACTTATACCGAGCGATTGGTCAAAACAGGACAAATACCGTTTTCTATCCCAAGTAAAACACTTTTACTGGGACGAGCCCTATTTGTTTAAATATTGTCCTGATCAGATCATTCGCCGGTGCGTCCCAAATGAAGAGTTCAAGAGTGTTCTTTCTTTTTGTCATGATCAGGCCTGTGGGGGTCACTTTGGTCCTAGAAAGACAGCGGAAAAGGTTTTGCAATGTGGATTTTACTGGCCGACCTTATTCAAGGACGTATTTGACTATTGCAAAACCTGTACACAATGTCAGTATACGGGTAGAATATCCCAGAGGAATGAAATGCCTCAGCAACCCATTCTGGTTGTTGAAATGTTCGATGTTTGGGGCATAGATTTTATCGGTCCTTTTCCCAACTCCTTTGGGAATTTGTACATTTTGCTGGCGGTTGATTATGTCTCAAAATGGGTAGAAGCCATTCCATGTCACACTAATGACAAGAAAGTTGTCATTAAGTTCTTGAAAGAGAATATCTTTTCGCGATTTGGACACCCACGTGCTATCATTAGCGATAATGGGACACATTTCTGCAACAGATCTTTCGAGACTCTGATGCGAAAATACTCAATCAACCACCGACTTTCTACACCCTATCATCCCCAAACAAGCGGGCAGGCTGAGATCTCAAACAGACAAATCAAACTTATCCTGGAGAAAACTGTTGCTAAAAATAGAAAAGACTGGTCGACCAAATTGACGGATGCTCTTTAGGCATTCAGGACTGCATATAAGACCGACCTAGGAATGTCTCCATATAGGATAGTGTTTGGAAAAGCATGTCATTTACCCGTCGAGATAGAGCATAAAGCATTGTGGGCTATAAAAGAAATAAATTTTGATCTAAACCTTGCTTGCAACTTTCGGAAGCTGCAACTTAACGAGCTAAGCGAACTCCGCGATGAAGCTTATGATAATGCTGTAATCACAAAGAATAGGACTAAGGTTTTTCACGATAAAAACATTTTGAGGAAAACATTTTCACCGGGTCAACAAGTCCTTCTTTATGATTCACGATTACACCTTCATGCGGGTAAGCTCCGATCTCGATGGAAGGGACCTTTTGTTGTGCGGTCTGTATACCCGCACTGGGCGGTAGAAGTTGAAAATGTTTAAAACGGCACTGTTTTCAAAGTAAATGGACATAGACTTAAGCCGTATTTTTCCACTGACCCCACGGAGGAGCTCTTGTTCTTACAAGAGCCAGTTTATTTGGATTAAAATTCCTCCGTCTCACCTTCATGTCCAGTATATCACTGCATCATATTTTTTGAATGAAGGTGAGTGAAAGATAAGTTTGGGAGAAGTTCTTCACTTATATATTTTTCCCCCACTAATAATTCCTCCCAGATTTACAGGTTTTGTAGATATAGCTGTCGACAACAGTGAGGACACTGTTGAAAACAAGTTTGGGGGAGGTTTGTGCTTATTTTCGCATCATTTGCATATCATCTGCATAAGCACAAGACATTTCTTTTAAAAATCTATAAAAATTGAAAAATTTTCAAAACCCATAAAAATTAAAAAAATTTCAAATATAAAAATAATTTTAATATTTACACTTTTTGTATATAAATAAGATAATGAAAGTTTAGATAGTGAAAAGTTACATCCATGAGATTAGAAAATTTTAAGAAAACTAAGAAAATTAGAAGTTTTCTTATACGAACTAGTAATAAGTAGTTATGAGCCGTTGTCCCAAGGGTTAGTAAGATGAAGGACGTCACTAATCTGAGGATAAAAATAAGTCTGAAAAATAGTTTCTATTCTGGAAGCCAAACATTTTGAACGTTGATACCCTGCTATTCGCACTTACACACGTCTTGAAGCCTGGGATAGTAGAGGATACCTTGAAATGCTCTTGTCTTAAAGCCAAAAGTATGAAGGAAATAAAAAAAAATGAATAAAGAAAATATAAAGTGGTGAGAAAAATGAACACTGGTTTTGTTATCACCGAAGGCAAGAAAAATGTATAGCAAGGGTGCTTCTTCACCTAGTGCCCTAAGGCCAACTGGTCTGGGAGTCACTGCTATGCCTTAGGTGGTGCAAGACGAGGAAAATACACCAAGTAAGCAAGCACAGGAGTAATCGGTCGGTTAGTACCTCAAGAAGTATTAACGGTCGCATGAAAGTGTGTGAGCAATCACATCTAAATATTCATTAATTAAAAAGTACTGAGGCTGATGGGCAAGAGTATGATAGCTTGAATTGAATTCTCCGGGTGTAGGGATGTCCTTTACACACACGCAGGGTGATATGATCGATGTTTGGAATACAGATAGGAATGAAGAATAAGACGATATTTTATTGAGGGAGGACGTGATTTCTAACATCTTTTCATGACCATTAAGATAGGGCTCATGACAACCGAAAAGCTAGCTTAGTTGGAAACCCTAATTTTCAAAGCTTTTCTTTTACAATTCTCTTCTTTAAATGTAATATTCATGATCTTTCTTTTATTATTGGATTTTGTGGGTGCAATCCGCTGAAAACCCTCAGGAGACAACACTCCTCCTACTAGGGACACCTAGAGGTTTAAACGCTTGTTGCACGTGCTCAGTGCAATCGTGTTGCCTACGAAATTGTGCTAGTTAGTTTTTCTCTTTCTTTATTTTCTCCTTCTCTTTTTAATAAAACATTCGCTCGAGACGATCGAAATTAAGTTTGGGGGTATTTGATCAGTCGAAAATATTGCATATTTTAGCCGGCAATTTCCTCATCATTTGCATTCATATAGAAGTGTTCGGTATCCGTATTCTACATATTAGCAAATCTATCACAGATTATTAGATTACATGTACTAGACCTTAAAACCGGCATTTCTAGGGAAATTGACTGCATTTCATTACATGGCATATTTTCTATATATCGCAACCCGTGTTTCGAAGTCTGTACAGGAAATGAGAAGCTCGCTCGACCATTACACCGCTCGAAAGATACGTAAACTCACTAACTTCAAATCTGGTATCAATCCAAAGGAGCAATCACAAATCAACATATCATACAAAGCCCCAAACATCAGTACAAGACCACAACAGAAGCCACTCAGCCCAAAGCTCCAACTTGGCCGCGGAACCGCGGCCAGAGCCGGCTTAGGCCGCGGTTCCGCAGCGGCTTGACGACATCATCTCTGGAATTTTGTACCACAATGCTTCACTCAGGGCCCACTGCTCAAAAATGTATCTCTGTTTCCAGAAGACTCCAGGGGTTTCTGCCAGATCAGCAAACAAGGGTTTCCAAGCCTAATTAAACCTAGCTTAAACCCTAAGCTAGCTCCTAACAAACTACTTCTAGAAGACTCAACAAACTTTGGGAGGGAAAGTTCCAATTCAAACCGAAACCTAGGGTTTGGGAGTTCTATAAATAAGACCCTAGACTCAAGGATAAATAATCTTAGAAAATCTTACAATCTTGCATCCAAGAGAGGGTGTGATTCATTTTTAGTACATTTTTAGCCATTCTCCTTCTTCATCTCCTTCCTCCTCAAGTCTAGTGAGAGGGCTTGTAGGAAACCCTAACCCTAATTCCAATTAAAGATCAAGATCCCGAGTGCCCATTAAGCAAGAAGCCTTACAACCTTTAGGAGCGGAGCCGATCTTCAACGGAGCAAGCGATCCGAGCCGATCCACGACTCACGAAGCCGAGCGACGCCCGATCAACGATTTAGATTCTTCCTCTTGTAGTTCTTGAAGCGAATGTAATCAAAATTGTTGAGATAAATAAAGGTGATATTCTTTTATCTTGTTTTCTTTAAATTCTGCATCATGATATCTTTACAATTTGTGAATCTTTTCTGTGTGGTGATGTGTGAATAAAACTCCGCTCGTCGAGGAGTCGAGACGGTTAATAGAATGATGATGTAACATAGCTTTAATCGATTCTTGAGTCCTACGAGTTTTGTAAACTCTAGCAAGTTCAAGAAACGACGACCCATTTCGTTTCGATGCTTTCTTGATTGACATCGATCGAAATTGGGAAGTTACGATCGTTTCTTGAATTTGGTAGAGGCTAGAAAAGGAATGATATCGACGAAAGAACAAGGGTTAAAAGATGAACCCTAGTTTCATCAAGAAAGCCCTAACTCTCGTCGATGATCATCGATCTAGTATCAATCCTTCGAAGGACAAGAACACGATATCTTTAGATTACATCACGTCTATGGATCCTATCGATTCCTACAAGCCTCTTTTAGATTCTTGATTGTTGATTGGAAAAATATTATCAAAACCTAATTCTTGATTGTTTATCAGTTCTTGATTCTTGATTAAACATCTTGACACCTGAATCAATTGATAAATTCTTGAATCATGTTTTCTTTTCTCGTCAATTAAGTTTTCAATTCAAGCATATCATAAAAACGAATCGTGCAATCCCTGTGGACGATCCGCACTCACTACAAACTACATCCGACACCGTAGTTTGATTGCGGTCAAAATAATTTTTTTGGTTGTGAAGTTCTTTACAAATTTTCTACATACTACACAACGGGAAAAATGATCAATCAGATGCCGACGGCCAGCCGTGTCCCCTCAGCAATACGATAAGCCGGATAGATAACCGAGACTCTCATGAAATGGCGATGCATAGGGATGACGAACCAGCTGAGCCAGACACTGACAAAGCCCACAAAGAATGTCTCCTCATCCATGCCGGGAGCTACGATAGATTCGAAAGATACCGGCGACATAATAGGAATGTTGTACTGCGGTAAATCCGATTTCTTGGTCGGCAGCTTCTTCGGACCAAACCCAAAGGGGTCATTGATATTTGCGAACTTCGGAGCCGTCTTCAACAGGACATCCTAGCGAAGGAAGCAAGAAATGAAGCTCTTAAAAGTAACGCCTTGCTCCTCAGATTCTGTGAACAGCCGGTCAAAGATACCCAGCGCCTTGATCAGACTTGGACGCTTGTGACGGACGGCATTCTCGCTAGACAAGCCGTTGAGAATTGCAGGCTCAGTCTCAAAGACGTACTCATCGGGAGGCAGCAACTCCTCATAAAGTGTCCCCCTGATTGGCAGCCCCGAGATTTCATAATATTCCTCCAAAGAGATCGAAACCTTGCGGTCCCCTAGAAGAAAAGTGTTGGTGGGAAGATTCCACTGGTTCAAGAACGCCTTAACCCACCAGACATGCGGGGATTGGTAGTAGAAGAGCGACGCATACATCGCCTGGTAAAGCCCGACCTTCTGTAGCCGCGCGCGATGGGAAGAAAGGATGTAACGAGCCCAGAGGAGGTAGCCCGTAGGGTGTCGAGGGGTGAGCCCTATCTTGTAGATTTGCCCCCATGGTTGGGCCTCACCCTGGCAAATACGTCGTCCCAGAATATCTATAGCTGGGATCGGATGGTTTGGGATACCAGTTGTCGAAGGCTCAAGCCGCCCCATCGGAGTCTAATTCGGCATCTCCACGGCAAAGACTGTCCTTGGAGGATCCATTGGTAGAAACGGAAAGATGGGCTCTGTCGGTACTTCGCAAAGGAAACTCCGGCGCCCCCGGATAATATGACCATACCAGGTCCCCCACAAAAGCAAGTTGGTGCAGTTCGGGTCATGAGCCCTGATCATCGCCATCACTTCCTCATCAGATGGTGACTAAGGAAAAGCGGCCACCGAGCGAGTGAAGGGAAAGTACGAAACGGAAGTCATTGTACCTAAAATAAAATGAGGGGAAACTGTTAAAAGCGAAGCCAACAGTGTATATATATATGATTATAAATATATATGTATAAAGAGACAGTAAAAAAAAGCGACAGCGGACTCCTTTTTATGGGACCATTGGTTACAAAACATATGGGTCCCACAAAATCAAAATGGCGGCTGGCTAATGATGAGGCAAAGCAATTATAATGAGACAAAAGGAAGATTCTCATTAAATAAACAGCGGATTTCAAATGACCCTACACATTCCCCTAAAAAGAATTCCATCTTGTCTGTGACAAATCAAACAGAATCAAGGGAATTAAATTCTCAGAAAGAGACATTGCAAACTTCTTCTTCTCGGATGTGAAAGAGACAACTCAGGGCAAGAAACCCCAAGAAGTCCCCATGGGAAGAACTCAGTTCCTCATAGAAATTAAATTCCTTTTTTAAAAAGGGAATTAAATTCCCAGAATTTTTTTTTTCTAGAGCCAGAGCTCCTTGATGATGGAATTAAATTCCATAGAAAAGACAATCGTCGCCATTAGCCCCCTGAAGATCAAAGGCACCCTAAAGGGTCTGTTGATTGAATGATTTTCTCTTTATTTTAAAGAACTTAAAAATGGGCTCTTGTTAAAAAGGAAAACCCTTGGTGTGGATTCAAAATCCAAGGAGTTTATATGTATGAAAGTTCTTCGATTGTCCAAAGCCATTACCTGAAGAGATGGGTCTTTCTTCAACAGAGTAAAACTCTGGAAAATTTGCAAGGCAGAGAACTAAGCTCTGAGGAAAGAGAATTAAATTGTCAAAAGGAAAAGAGATCGCAAGGAGGAAGATGAAAGAGTGGAGGCGCTTCTGAAGAGACCCCTGCATTTATAGAATGTGATGGAAAACGTTTTATCTCCCCGATTCCCTAGATGGATCCAACGGTCATAAAAGTGACAGCGTTGCACTCACGTGCAGACACGTGAGAGCAACGCTGTGGGGGCATTTGTTCCCTGATTAAAAAATCAGGAAAAACTTCAAAAGAGGCATCACGTGCTCACACGTGACCAATGGTCACGTGTTGATACGTGATGGTTAAAGCAGCAGTGCAAATAAGCTGGGAAAAGAAGTCAATTTGGGGGTCACGTGCTCACACGTGACCAGGAGTCACGTGCTCACACGTGACCAAAGGTCACGTGTCAGCACGTGAATGGCTTTAAAAGCCTCACAGGTAACAGAATTAAAATTCTGAATTTCTCTAAAAATCTTTCCAAATGGGAAAGGAGTAAGGAGAACCGTTGGATTAAAAATCCAGGGGTGATTAAATATCACCAATTTATGCAAGGAAAGATTTCCCCTAAATCTCACCAGAAATAACAAATAGAATATCTTTGGATTAAAAATCCAACGGTGAATAAAATTCACGTAATAATCTAAAGGCTCAGATTAATGACGAAAACAAATTAAATCTTTCAATGAGGGATTTGCTAAACAAATTGATTCTTTTTCTCCTCCTATAAATAGGAGCCAGGGGGAGAATAGAAAGATAGAAAATTTTGGAAAAAAAAAACTTTGGAGAGAATTTTAGCATCTTGAAAATTCAGAAAGAAAACCTTAGGTGAGAAAAAGAAAGGGGATCAAAACTTCAGAAAAAGAGAATTTAATTCTCAAAAATCTAAGAGTTTAACTCTTTTGAAAAGAACTTAGTTCTTCCTCTGGTTGAGGATCTGCAAAGAGCACATCTCCCTATAAGTTGAGAATTTAATTCTTATCGGGTTGAGATCCTGCCATGCAGATCAAAACTCAGAGGGGGAATTGAATTTAGAGAATTTAATTCTCCCAAAACAAAGTTAGGGTTTAACCCTATATGAGAATTTAATTCTCCCCAAGTTACAGGAATTTAATTCCTTCAAGATGGACAGAATTAGGGTTTAACCCTAATTGAGAATTTAATTCTCTCAAATTCACAGGAATTTAATTCCTCTTAAAAATGAAGTTAGGGTTTCACTCTATACAAGAATTTAATTCCTTTACATATATGGGGATTTCATTCCTCTAAAAGAAATTAGGGTTTAACCCCATATAAGAATTTAATTCTTTCACAATAGGAATTTAATTCCTCCAAAGTCATAATTAGGGTTTAACCCTACAGAGAATTTAATTCTCAGAATAAAATAAGGAGACTTAAAAGATCTCTATGCATGAAAAGGATTAAGGTCACGTGTCCCCACGTGACCCCTGAAAAAATCCCCAAAAATGAGAAGGAAAAAGCTTTGAGGCAATGCCACACGTGCTCCCACGTGACCTCCAAAACACAGAGATAAAAGCAAAGGAAACCTAAGCTTTGGGCGCTCTCACGTGTCCCCAGTGACCCCTTAGCAAGTGCTTTAATAATCAGTGCATAATTCTCCATCACGTGTCATCACGTGATAACGTAAAACAAAAGGTGTTTAACACATAATTGCATAACGAGGAAAGGGAATCTGGTCCCACCTCTGGGCGCCCTCACGTGTCCACACGTGACCCCTCCTCCTTTAGTGTTTAACACTCATTCGAGATCTTTATTCCCAGTGTTTAACACTGATTATCTTTGAGTGTTTAACACTAATTTGAAAATCTTATTTCCAGGGTTTAACACTGTTATTTTCTAGTGTTTAACACTAATTTGGGATTCCATATTCCCAGTGTTTATCACTGCTGGTCTTTTAGTGTTTAACACTAATTTGAGAGTTATGTCTTCAAAGTTTAACACTGTTGTTCTTTAGTGTTTAACACTACTTTCAGCTAAATTGGCTAAATTTCCAGAGGCAAAAGTCTCTCCTCCAAATGAATCTCGAAATTGAGGAAATCAAAGATGAAAACAATTAGCATTGCTAAATAATGTGGGCTCGAACCCAAACAAATAGACTAATGGTCCAACAAAAGGTCAATATGTCAAACTCAATTGGAGTTAGCCCAAATTGGCCATAAGTCCTCAATCCAGACCTAACTGAGCCAATGTGCTCAGAATATAATTGATTGGTCTTGGTTCCAAACTGGGCTACAGATCATTTAATCCACCTTGGTTCAAGGGTACATCTCTTCATCCCTTTGATATTTGTAGTTGTAATCCCTCAACGTCTTTAAAGAGGTGACGGATCCCAACAACCATACATGTCACGGACTGTGGGGTCCTTAAACTCATGGACTATGATGTCCTTAACCTCGACCATAATGTCTTAAAACTAACAACGGACTGTGGAGTCCTTAAATCCATGGACTATGATGTCCTTAACCTCGACCGTGATGTCTTAAAACTAACAACGGACTGTGGAGTCCTTAAATCCATGGACTATGATGTCCTTAACCTCGACCGTGATGTCTTAAAACTAACAATGGACTGTGGAGTCCTTAAATCCATGGACTATGATGTCCTTAACCTCGACCGCGATGTCTTAAAACTAACATTGGACCACCATGTCTTTAAATTGGTAATCGACCGCAATGTCACTAAACTAAACAATAGAGCCCAAATGCTCACTTGTTGGATCTAAACGATCCTGTTAAGTTGATCTTAGTCTAAAATGTGACTAACGTATCCTTAACTAACGTTTAAGTCGATCTTAGTCTCTAAAGAGGCTAACGTATCCTTAAACTCAACCCTCCCCCAAACCCAAATCTAAGAAAGATAAGGATTTGGACTAGTCCATGCCCTACGGGCGACAACATAAATTAGTCTCCGTATACAATCCACGGGCAACCACAAACAAAACAAACACCCATAACATGAAGTGACCATATGGAGAAGGAGAAAGTTATTACCGCGATGCGGTAGTATAATTAACTGCAGGGGCTTGCACCTGCAGGGAAGAGCGTCCCCACAATCAAAAACCGCTCAACGAGGGGGAATCTGACGAAGTCTGCTACATCAGCCGCATCCGTTTAAACCTTAGATACATGGTGCCATAAATTAACTTGGCATCTTCGGAGAGGTGAGCGGATAGCACCAATTAGCATCTGTCCCGAATTTCAGGCAAAGACGTATATCGCGTCTTCGTCGCGTCCTTCGGAGGGGAACAGGCATGAGAGACTGCATGAAGCTCTCTGGGCGTATCGGACCACGTTCAAAACGGCCACGAATACAATGTCGTATGCATTGGTATTCGGTGTTGAAGCAGTACTTCCCTTGGAGATGGAGCTACCCTCTCTACGAATGCCGGTCCATTACGAGCTAACAGACGAAGAGAATGCTCATCTTCGGCTTGAGGAGCTCGATGCCCTCGATGAAACTCGTCTTATGGTGTAGCAAAACTTGGAGGCTTACAAAGCAAAGATGACGCGTTCATACAAGAGATTGACTAGGCCGAGAACATTCCGCCAAGGCGAACTCGTGCTAGTGGTCAAGAGACCTATGATCCCTAATCATGCCAAACGGAGGAAATTCGAGCCGAATTATGAGGGCCCATACATCATAGACAAGGTCTACCAAGGTGGGGCTTACTTGCTCATGGATATGCATAGCGAAAGACTCTTCAGGCCAATAAACAGCCGGTTCTTGAAAAAATACTACGCCTGATGAATCACGGCCTAGGTCAACGATATATGACGACGCCTATGTCCACTCGCTATCTTCTCAAGCCCAAACTCTATAAGTAGTACCCGACGAAACCTCACCTCGAAAACGTGCGATGGACCGAAACGTCCCTAAACTAACTACGGACCGAAACGTCCCTAAACTAACTACGGACCGAAACGTCCCTAAACTAGCAATAGACTGAAATGTCCTAAAACTAACTACTGACCAAAACGTCTTTAAATTACTGCAAACCCGCAGCATCCTTGGGCTGACGCGTTAAAAAAACAGTACGTCCACAAGCAAAATGGGCACGGATGAAAACCCGAAAGGGCTCCGTGAGTAAAAACAGTAGGGCTACCGGCGAGTTTGTGAAAACCCAAAAGGACGCAGACTTATAAAAAAAAAGGTATGTCCATAAGCAAAATGGGCACAGAAGAAAACCCGAAAGGGCTCCGTGAGTAAAAACAGCAGGCTACCGGCGAGTTTGTGAAAACCCGAAAGGGCGCAATCTCGTTAAAAGACACTTGCAGGGTCCTCTCGACCTTGTAAGGAGAAAACTACCTGCATGAGATCCTTACGACTCACAAAGGAGCAACACACTTAGGGATCTCCACGATTCCTGAAGAGAAATTACACTTACGAGATCCTCATGACTCGTAAGGAGAACCCCCTTATGAGACCCTCACGGCTCATAAGATTCAAAAGCCTTAAGCTACAGGGATCTGAACCCGTTCTTAGGCCATCACCTTTCCCAGACTGCCCTACAAGCGGTTTAATATTGACCCTTGTATACAATTTATGGGCGCAAATAATCATTTCCTTTCCGAGTCCCACCAACGACAAGAAATGCCCTTATTTAATGAACAAACACTTGTAAGTCCTCTCGACTTATAAGGAGAAAACACTCTTGTAAGATCCTCACGACTTATAAGAGAACACACACTTAAGAATCCTCACGATTCCTAAGGAGAAAATACACCTATGAGATCCTCACGACTCGTAGGGAGAAACACCTTTATGAGACCCTTATAGCTCATGAAGTCAAGAGCCTTAGTCGACAGGATTCTAACCCTGTCTGTTAAGATATCTTTGTTTAAATCGACAAAGGCAAATGATGATTCGCTCCTGGCAATGTCCCAGTTGTAGCGATGTTGATGCCTACATCGGTATCAAATTCCAAGTCCTTTCACGGCAAATGATGATTCACTCATGGCAATATTCCAGTCGCAGCGATACTGATGCTAATATTGGTATCAGATCTTGAGTTCCGTATGAAAAAATGCATGTAAAAATAGTCGAAATGATTGGGCAACTCTCAATAAAAAGCAGTGAGTAAAAAAGAAAATAGCCGAAATGATTGGGCAATCGCGATATAAAAAGCTGAAATGATAGAGCATCGCGGAAAGAAATAAAAAAATGAAATATAACTTTTCGCCCTACAGGCGAGTCCATACTGACCCCTGTATACAATCCATAGGCATAAACGAAAAGAGAACCACATGTCCCCTACCAGATCCTGTCAAAAGGGAAAATCAGATCTTAACAGCAACATATGTATCCCAGAAGACCAACAACGGCGTTCCTCCTTATGGAAGCAGAGCACGGACGCGACACCACCAATCGGAGCCACGGTGAAGTCCCTAGTTCCAAGACTCTACGGTTCACGGACAACCTAGAGACAGGCCCAACACCGCAGAAAACGGAGCAAGTCAACATGACCCCATCGCGGAAATACGTCATCCAATGACCCCGTCTCAGAAATACCTCATCCAATGACCCCGTCTCGGAAATACCTCATCCAATGACCCCGTCGCGGAAATACATCAGCACGTGACCCCGTCGCAGAAATACGTCATCCAATGACCCCGTCGCGGAAATACGTCAGCACATGACCCCGTCTCGGAAATATGTCATCCAATGACCCCGTCGCGGAAATATGTCAGCACATGACCCCGTCACGGAAATACGTCATCCAATGACCCCGTCTCGGAAATACGTCATCCAATGACCCCGTCGCGGAAATACGTCAGCACATGACCCCGTCACGGAAATACGTCATCCAATGACCCCGTCTCGGAAATACGTCATCCAATGACCCCGTCGCGGAAATACGTCAGCACATGACCCCGTCACGGAAATACGTATCCAATGACCCCGTCGCGGAAATACGTCATCCAATGACCCCGTCTCGGAAATACGTCATTCAGTGACCCTGTCGCGAAAATACGTCAGCACATGACCCCGTCGCGGAAATACGTCAGCATATGACCCCATCGCGGAAATACGTTATCCAATGATCCCGTCGCAAAAATACATCAGCACATGACCCCGTCGCGGAAATACGTCAGCACATGACCCCGTCGTGGAAATACGTCATCCAGTGACCTCGTCGCGGAAATACGTCAGCACATGACCCCGTCGCGGAAATACGTCGAAAATGTCCCCGGCAACGGAAATGCGGTTAATTTCCTTGGTTATTATTTAAAAGAAATGCGGTTAATTTCCTTTAAAGTGTCGGTTTAAAAGTCTAATACATGCAATCTCATATTTTGTGACAGATTTGCTAATATGTAGAATATGAATGCCGAACACTTCTAAATGTATGCAAATGTCGCGGAAATACGTTGCATTTTTAGTTTGAAGTGAAAGAATTATTACATTTTACTTCTTGAAATCAAAATTCGTACAAACTCTTACACGTGTGTTGTGATTTGACTGCAAGGTGATCTGGAGCATTCTGTGCTGTGGAAAAATTATTTGAGATATACCAGAGAACAGAGGGTAGAAACAGAAAGCACCTGAAGAAATCTTGTACAGTGATCGCACTGAGGGAGCGCGGAAGGGCGGCACAAAGCTACCATACGCGGCGGTTCCGCGGCCTCCTAGGGGGTTCACTGAAAAATTTTCAGTACAGGTAATTTCTTGCTCTCTCCCCTCTCCTCTTTTAGCTCCAATTAACCCTTTGCTGCAGGATTCTTTGCAAATAAATCGCAGCGTGCAAAAGCAAAATAAAAATTGTGTGTGATTTTGATTTCTTGGTTGTTTGCATTCTAATACGGAAATTTAAGGGGCACGGCCAAATCCAAATTAGGTGGGGATTTCATTACCCTTCCTAGGCCCCGAAAATCGTCAAACTTGCATCCGCATTACCTTCATTAATTAAAAGAAATCTAGAGAAGACTCTAAGGACTGTCGCGCTCAATAGGACAAGAGAAGGTCGTGGGTAATTCATTGCTTATCCGCGTTTTCTTGTGGTGCCTAAGGCGAGTGTGTCTAAGGCTAGTGGTTATTAATTAGGTCCACTGTAGTGGTGGTTCCTTTCCACTTACCTGGCACTTATCCGGCCACAGGGGGACAAAGAGGCAGTGGAGGATTCTATCCTGCGACTTGTCTTTTGGCAGTTAGGAGCGGTCTAGAGATCGGACCTAGGTGACCAATAGATTCTAGGGTTGTGTGCTGCATTTGTTTTGTCGCATCATTTTTTCAAAATCCGTCCCTTTTTCAAAAGCAAACACCGCATTCATTTTACCCCTAATTATAAGTCAACGCTGCCACTTGTACTAACCCTTTTTAGTGCAAGATAGGCTGGACACGGGATTCTAGTGCCCGTTTAGTCCGCGTACACTTTATCGACTCTGAAGTCGATAATTCTCCATTTACCTTTTCTTTACCCACTACCACACCCACTCCGATGGATCCGAATCCATCAAACTTCTTTGACCCTAATCTGCCACCGTCCGTTGGTGCGCAGAATCCACCCCACATTTCCCTCCAGGAGAGGTGCTATCCACTTAGAGGTCCTCTTTCGACCTGCTTATCCACACCACCAGCCAATGGGGATAACTTTGAGATTAAGCCCCAGTATATCAATCTTTTACCCAAATTCCACGGACTCGAGACTGAGGACGCTTACGTTTTCATTACCAAATTTGAAAACGTATGCGCAATGATGGGTACGTCACAACTTTCAGTGGATGCTATGCGTCTACGACTTCTCCCATTTACCTTGTGCGATATAGCCGAGAAGTGGCTATACAACACCACCGCACATTCTATTACGAATTGGGGAGAATTCGTCGCGGCATTCCTTAAGAAATTTTACCCAATCCAAAAGACAGCTCGAATCCGTAGCGAACTGAATCAATTTGCCCAGCTCCCCGCTGAACCATTTTCTAAATGCTTTGAACGTTTCAAGGATCTATTGGTTCGATGTCCTCATCACGGCATCCCGAGATGGGAGCTTTGCCGAATCATATATGAGGGCAGCAACCCTAATACTAAACAGAGCCTTGAAAACATGTGTCAAGGTACTTTCATGTCTAAAGATGATGGGGAAGCTTGGCGATATTTAGAAGAGTTCGCCGAAAAGTCTTTACAGTGGGAAAGTCCATCATTTAGGAGTGGCAACAACCAATCAGATGTTTCCATAGGAGTTAGAGCTGACATTTCAGCTATACAAAAGAAACTCGAGACTATGGAAAACAAATTTTTAGCTGCCTCCCTTAACCAAATGTCACTTTCCAAAACTGTATGTAGCTGCTGTTCTGATCCGTCTCACTTGACGGAAGAATGTCCGTTTCAAGGTCACGAGCATTCTAATGCCGCATTTCAACGACCTAGAAACGACCCTTTTTCTTCCACATATAATCAGGGATGGAGGAATCACCCCAATTTTTCTTGGAACCAATCACAATCACAAAACACGATTCCAAACCAAAATAATTTCCAAAGGGTCCCTCCACCACAACAGCAGCCACAACTTCAATTGAGTCAGCACCCCTTTCAAGCACATAATCTTCAAAATCCGGTCAACACACCTGCACTGTCTAGTCCTTTACAGTTGACCGGGACTGATGAATCCTCTTCTTTTATGCAATACATGAATTTGATCTTAACAAATATCATGCAAGTTTCGGCTGAAATGAAATCTTCCGTCGATGACATGAAGAAAAACTCTGCGTCCCAAAACGAGAGTATTAAATCGATGGAAGAAGAAATTGCAAGATTAAAAGCCGAACTAAGTACAAGAGAGAAAGGGAAACTTCCAGCTCAACCCTTACCCAATCCTGATTATTCACATCATGTGAATGCAATCACCACGTTGAGATCTGGACGAGTGCTTGACAATCATGTTGGGGAAGAAGTTGATGATACTGAAAATCATGTCAACACCCCGGCTGAGACCTTTCCACACACACACACTTCTGACCCTACTTCTTCTACCCCACCACCCTCTTCCGAGCCTATTCTCCATTTCCCAAAAGGCTCGCCACTACAGCCCACCTCTTTTACCCCTCCACGGACGATCCCCACTTCTATACTGGGATCGGTTCCACACACACTTTCTTCTCCTATGATGGACCCAGCGCTTATTGCTAAAGCACCTTATCCTAATCGGTTAAGGGCTAACACACCAAGTCCACAAATGGAGAAGATCACTGAGATGTTTAAACAGGTTAACATAAATATCCCTCTTCTAGATGCAATTCAACAAGTCCCTGCATACGCAAAAGTTCTTAAAGATTTTTGCACTAGAAAGAGGAAGAAACAAATGCCCAAGAAGATATTCATGGCAAAAACAGTAGACACAGCTTTCCCCCAACAATTACCGAGGAAACGTAAGGATCCTGGATATCCTACGATTTCCATCTCTATTGGGGAGAAACACATTAACCGTGCTCTACTAGATCTTGGGGCAAGTGTTAACCTGCTTCCTTTCTCAGTTTATGAGCAGTTAGGTATCGGAGAGTTGAAACCATCTCCATGCACTCTCCAGATGGCTGACCGATCAATCACCAGACCTAGGGGTGAACTAGAGGATGTGTTAATAAAAATCGGAGAATTTATCTTCCCTGTGGATTTTATTGTAATTGATACACAACCTGTAGCGAACCCCCGGGGCCAAATTCCGGTGATTCTAGGTCGTCCTTTCCTTGCCACTTCCAACGCTGTTATAAACTGTAGAAATGGTTCAATGAATTTATCATTTGGAAATATGACCATTGAACTAAACATTTATAAAGTTGGAAGTCAGCCATCAGAACCCTCAGCTCATATTTTAGATGTGTGCTCTGTCCATGAGATCGCTCCCGATAGTTGTGGAGCCAAGGATCTTTGCTTTACCGATCTCGATGACATTAGCACATCTCTGTTTGACTTTGCACAAGATCTTAGTGAGGACACTTTAGCTACACATGAGTCCTGCACTTCTGACTTTTCTCCACCCGAGTCTGTATCTTTCACAGGCTCTGAGCGTCTTTGTAGATCCAAAAATCAATCTGTGACCCTTCCTTCTATCATTTCTCCGCCTGAGTTAGATCTCAAAGTTTTACCTTCTCACCTGAAATATGCTTATCTTGGTGAGAACGAGTCATTACCGGTTATCATTTCCGCTTCTCTTGCATCAGAGCAAGAGAATGCCCTTTTATCGGTATTGAGATCTAACAAAGAGGCGTTTGGTTGGAGTATGGCGGACATCAAAGGGATTAGTCCCTTGATAGTTGAACATCATATACATGTGATGGATGATGCCAGACCGACCTGAGAACCACAGAGACGGTTGAATCCCGTCATGAAGGAAGCTGTCATGAAAGAGATCGTCAAGTGCTTAGATAATGGTATTATCTACCCCATCTCCGATAGCCAGTGGGTAAGTCCTATACATGTCGTTCCTAAGAAATCCGGCATCACAGTTATCACAAATGAGGCGAATGGGTTGATTCAGACACGCGCCCAAACTGGGTGGCGTGTATGCATCGATTATAGAAAACTCAACACTGCTACGAGGAAAGATCATTTTCCTCTACCATTCATTGATCAGATGCTGGAACGCTTAGCGGGACGACAATATTATTGTTTTATGGACGGATACTCAGGCTACAATCAGGTCCCCATCGCCAAAAAGGATCAAGATAAAACCACTTTTACTTGTCCTTTTGGTACCTTTGCTTACAGTCACATGCCCTTTGGGTTATGCAATGCTCCCGCTACCTTTCAGCGGTGTATGATGGGGATATTCTCTGATATGGTAGAGAATTTTTTGGAGATCTTTATGGACGACTTCTCGATTTTTGGAGACTCTTTTTCTGATTGCCTAGCGAATCTGGACGCTGTTCTTACTCGTTGCAAAGAGAAGAACTTGACTTTAAACTGGGAAAAATGCCATTTTATGGTCCAAGAAGGAATAGTCCTTGGACATGTCATTTCACAGAAAGGCATTGAGGTTGACAGAGCTAAAGTAGATGTCATTCAAAACCTGCCTCATCCCAAAAGCGTCAAAGATATTCGCTCTTTCCTTGGCCATGCGGTCTTTTATAGGAGATTCATTAAGGACTTTAGCAAAATTGCTAGACCTTTAACACTACTCCTGGCCAAGGATACGACCTTCCATTTTGACTCGGATTGCGAGACAGCTTTCGACTCACTTAAACACTCACTCACTTCAGCCCCCGTTTTATCATCACCAAATTGGGACTACCCCTTCGAGCTGATGTGTGACGCATCTGATTTTGCAGTAGGTGCAGTCTTAGGACAGCACATCGAAAAGATGCCACACGTGATTTACTATGCTAGTAAGACCCTGAATGATGCGCAAATCAATTATACAACCACCGAGAAAGAGCTTTTAGCGGTTGTATTTGCATTGGAAAAATTCAGGCCTTACTTAATCGGCTCACCTATAGTTGTGTATACTGACCATTCCGCTTTAAAACATCTTCTGGCGAAGAAAGATGCAAAAGGTCGACTAATACGTTGGATCCTTCTTTTACAAGAATTCGATCTTGTTATCAAAGATAAGAAAGGATGTGAAAACGTAGTAGCTGACCACCTTTCACGCATCGTTTCTTCCCCTGTGACCCTGCCGATCAATGATTCATTCCCTGATGAACAACTCTTGAGCATATCCGCTGAACCATGGTTCAGGGATATTGTGAACTATCATGCCACGGGACTTATACCGAGCGATTGGTCAAAACAGGACAAATACCGTTTTCTTTCCCAAGTAAAACACTTTTACTGGGACGAGCCCTATTTGTTTAAATATTGTCCTGATCAGATCATTCGTCGGTGCGTCCCGAATGAAGAGTTCAAGAGTGTTCTTTCATTTTGTCATGATCAGGCTTGTGGGGGTCACTTTGGTCCTAGAAAGACAGCGGAAAAGGTTTTGCAATGTGGATTTTACTGGCCGACCTTATTCAAGGACACATTTGAGTATTGCAAAACCTGTACACAATGTCAGTATACGGGTAGAATATCCCAAAGGAATGAGATGCCTCAGCAACCCATCTTGGTTGTTGAAATGTTTGATGTTTGGGGCATTGATTTTATGGGTCCTTTTCCCAACTCCTTTGGGAATCTGTACATATTGCTGGCGGTTGATTATGTCTCCAAGTGGGTAGAAGCCATTCCATGTCGCACTAATGACAGGAAAGTTGTCATTAAGTTCTTAAAAGAGAATATCTTTTCGCGATTTGGACACCCACGCGCTATCATTAGCGATAATGGGACACACTTCTGCAACAGGTCTTTCGAGACTCTGATGCGAAAATACTCAATCAACCACCGCCTTTCTACACCCTATCATCCCCAAACAAGCGGGCAGGCTGAGATCTCAAACAGACAAATCAAACTTATCCTGGAGAAAACTGTTACTAAAAATAGAAAAGACTGGTCGACCAAATTGACGGATGTTCTTTGGGCATTCAGGACTGCATATAAGACCGACCTAGGAATGTCTCCATATAGGATAGTGTTTGGAAAAGCATGTCATCTACCTGTCGAGATAGAGCATAAAGCATTGTGGGCTATAAAGAAAATAAATTTTGATCTAAACCTTGCTTGCACTTTCGGAAGCTGCAACTTAACGAGCTAAGCGAACTCCGCGATGAAGCTTACGATAATGCTGTAATCACAAAGAATAGGACTAAGGTTTTTCACGATAAAAGCATTTTAAGGAAAACATTTTTACCTGGTCAACAAGTCCTTCTTTATGATTCACGATTACACCTTCACGCGGGTAAGCTCCGATCTCGTTGGAAGGGACCTTTTGTTGTGCGGTCTGTATACCCGCACGGGGCAGTAGAAGTTGAAAATGTTAAAAACGGCACTGTTTTCAAAGTTAATGGACATAGATTAAAGCCGTATTTTTCCAGTGACCCCACGGAGGAGCTCTTGTTCTTACAAGAGCCAGTTTATTTGGAATAAAATTCCTCCGTCTCACCTTCATATCCAGTATATCATTGCATCATCTTTTGAATGAAGGTGAGTGAAAGATAAGTTTGGGGGAAGTTCTTCACTTATATATTTTGCCCCCACTAATAATTCCCCCCAGTCTTACAGATTTTTTGTAGATATAGCTGTCGGCAACAGTGAGGACACTGTTGAAAATAAGTTTGGGGGAGGTTTGTGCTTATTTTTGCATCATTTGCATATCATCTGCATAAGCACAAAACATTTCTTTAAAAATCTATAAAAATTGAAAAAATTTCAAAACCCATAAAAATTTAAAAATTTTCAAATATAAAAATAATTTTAATATTTACACTTTTTTGTATATAAATAAGATAATGAAAGTTTAGATAGTGAAAAATTGCATCCATGAGATTAGAAAAATTTAAGAAAACTAAGAAAATTAGAAGTTTTCTTATACGAACTAGTAATAAGTAGTTATGAGCCGTTGTCCCAAGGGTTAGTAAGATGAAGGACGTCACTAATCTGAGGATAAAAATAAGTCTGAAAAATAGTTTCTATTCTGGAAGCCAAACATTTTGAACGTTGCTACCCTGCTATTCGCACTTACACACGTCTTGAAGCCTGGGATAGTAGAGGATACCTTGAAATGCTCTTGTCTTAAAGCCAAAAGTATGAAGGAAATAAAAAGAAAAAAAATGAATAAAGAAAATATAAAGTGGTGAGAAAAATGAACACTGGTTTTGTTATCACCGAAGGCAAGAAAAATGTATAGCGAGGGTGCTTCTTCACCTAGTGCCCTAAGGCCAACTGGTCTGGGAGTCACTGCTATGTCTAAGGTGGTGCAAGACGAGGAAAATACACCAAGTAAGCGAGCACAGGAGTAATCGGTCGGTTAGTACCTCAAGAAGTATTAACGGTCGCATGAAAGTGTGTGAGCAATTTCGTCTAAATATTCATTGATTAAAAAGTACTGAGGCTGAAGGGCAAGAGTATGATAGCTTGAATTGAATTCTCCGGGTGTAGGGATGTCTTTACACACACGCAGGGTTATATGATCGATGTTTGGAAAACAGATAGGAATGAAGAATAAGACGATGTTTTATTGAGGGAGGACGTGATTTCTGACATCTTTTCATGACCATTAAGATAGGGCTCATGACAACCGAAAAGCTAGCTTAGTTGGAAACCCTAATTTTCAAAGTCTTTCTTTTACAATTCTTTTCTTTAAATGTAATATTCATGATCTTGCTTTTATTATTGGATTTTGTGGGTGCAATCCGCTGAAAACCCTCAGGAGACAACACTCCTCCTACTAGGGACACCTAGAGGTTTAAAGGCTTGTTGCACGCGCTCAGTGCAATCGTGTTGCCTACGAAAATGTGCTAGTTAGTTTTTCTCTTTCTTTATTTTCTCCTTCTCTCTTTTTAATAAAATATTCGCTCGAGACGATCGAAATTAAGTTTGGGGGTATTTGATCAGTCGAAAATATTGCATATTTTAACCGGCAATTTCCTTATCATCTGCATACATATAGAAGTGTTTGGCATTCATATTCTACATATTAGCAAATCGGTCGCAAAATATCAGATTACATGTATTCAACCTTAAAACCGGCATTTCTAGGGAAATTGACTGCATTGCATTACATAGCATATTTTCTATATCTTGCAACCCGTGTTTCGAAGTCTGTGCAGGAAAAGAGAAGCTTGCTCGATCATTACATTGCTCGACCATTACAATTGCTCGTAAACTCACTAAAATCAAATCTGGTATCAACACAGAAGGGAAACTGCAATTCAGCATATCAGACAAAGCCCTAAACAGCAGTCTAAGTACACAGCAGAAAGCCCAAGGTCCAAGCTCACCACCCAAGCGCGGAAGCGCGGCAGAATACCCTTACATGCGGCGGATCCGCGGCGGCTACAGGGTGTTAGCTCCTCATTTTTATTGCAAAACTCCTGACTCAGGGCCCACTGCTCAGAAATGCACTTCAACTTCCAGAAGACTCCAGATATTTCTACCAAATCAGCAAACACCTAAACTAGCCTAATACTTCTAGAACTTTCCCTAAACCCTAGCTTAAACCCTAAGCTAGCTCCTAACAAACTCCTTCTAGAAACTCTCCAACAAACTTTGGGAGGGAAAGTTCTAATTCAAACCTAAACCTAGGGTTTGGAAGTTCTATAAATAAGACCCTAGGCTCATTGTAAAAAGGGGATTCAACCTTGGGAAAGCTTAGAAAATTCAATCTCTTTCTTCATCCCCTCTTCCTCAAGTTTAGTGAGAGAGCTTGTAGGAAACCCTAACCCTAAATCCAACCACAATTCAAGATCTTGAGTGCAAGCCAAGCAAGATGCCTTCAACCCTTTTATGAGCCGAGCCGATCTTCAATCGGGCAAGAGATCAAAGTAGATCCACGATCCACGGAGACGAGCGAAGCCGATTCAACGATCGATTTCTTCTTCTTGTAGATTCTTGAAAGAATGTATTGAAATTGTTGATTAAATAAAAGGTGATATTCTTTTATCTTGTTTTCTTTAAATTCCGCATCATGTTATCTTTACAATACTTGAATATTGTCTTTGTGGTGATGTGCGAATAAAACTCCGCTCGTCGAGGAGTCGAGACGGATAATAGAATGATGATGTAACATAGCTTTAATCGATTCTTGATTCCCACGAGTTTTGTAAACCCTAGCTAGTTCAAGAAACGACGACCCATTTCGTTTCGATGCTTTCTTGATTGACATCGATCGAAATTGGGGAGTTACGATCGTTTCTTGAATTTGGTAGAGGCTAGAAAAGGAATGATATCGACGAAAGAACAAGGGTTATAGGATGAAACCCTAGTTTCACGAGAAAGCCCCAACTCTCGTCGATCATCATCAATCTAGTATCAATCCTTCGAAGGACAAGAACACGATATCTTTAGATTACATCACGTCTATTGATCCTATCGATTCCTACGAGCCTCTCTTATATTCTTGATTGTTGATTGGAAATATTATCGAAACACCGATTCTTGATTGTTTATAGTTTCTTGATTCTTGCATAAAGAATAGTGACACTCGAATACAAATCATTCTTGAATCATGTTTTCTTTTATTGTTGATTAACTTTTCATTTCAAACGTATCGAAATACAAGTGAATCGTGCAATCCCTGTGGACGATCCGCACTCATTCATTAACTACATCCGACACCGTAGTTTGATTGCGGTCAAAATAGTTTTTGGTTGTGAAGTTCTTTACAAATTTCTCTATATACTACACAACGGGAAAAACGATCAATCAAAATGGCGCCGTTGCCGGGGACATTTTGATTAGATATTCTTTTAAATAATAACCAAGAAATATTACAATCAAAATGTTGACTTTTTTAGTGTCGAAAATGTCCCCGGCAACGGAAATACGTCGAAAATGACCCCGTCGCGGAAATATACAATATTTGATCAGTCGAAAATATTGTATATTTTAACCGGCAATTTCCCTAACATTTGCATACATTTAGAAGTGTTCGGCATTCATATTCTACATATTAGCAAATCTGTCACAAAATATGAGATTGCATGTATTAGACTTTTAAACCGACACTTTAAAGGAAATTAACCGCATTTCATGGCATCGCATCATTTCTGTATTTGCGCAACACTTGTCTTGAGTCTATGCAGGAATATACGGAAGAAAAACCAAAGAGCTGATCAACATTACACCAACTCCATACTTTCAGATCTGGTAGCAGTGCAGAAGGAATTAGATAATTCTATATATCAAATGAAGGCCCAAAAATGAGCCCAAGACTACCACAGAAAGCACAGGCCCCAAGGCTCCAAGAGCGACGCGCTTCCGCGGCATAAGATGGCTTGAGCCGCGGAAACGCGGCGGTTCTGCCACGTCAGCCGTTCACTTTTTGGTCACAATTCTCAGCTCTGGTCCCACTGTCCATTCTGACACTTCAAAGTCCAGAACTATCTCGAAGATACTGCCAGATCAGCAAAGAAGATTAAGAAGGCTAATCCTAAAATTAAGCTCCTAATTAATCCTCTTCTAGAAGCTCTTCCTAACTAATCACATCTAGAAGCTTCTCCCCTAACTAACTTTTGGAGGGAAATTTGAATTATCTCAACAAACTTTTGGAGGGAAACTTAGAATTTGAAATCCTAGATCTAGGGTTAGTTATCTATAAATAGGAGCCTAGATCTAAGGGTTGAGGTTAATCTTTAATCTTCATTAGTTAAATAATTCCCTCTTTCATCATCTTCTTCCACAAGTCTAGTGACAAGGCTTGTGCGAAACCCTAACCCTAATTCCACTCCAAATCCAAGATCTTGAGTACCAAATCAAGCGAGAAGCCTTCAACCTTTTAGGAGCCGAGCCGATCTTCAATCGGGCAAGTGATCCAAGCCGATCCACGATCCACGGAGACGAGCGAAGCCAAGTCGACGATCAAGTTCTTCCTCTTGTAGTTCTTGAGCGAATGTAACTAAATTGTTGATATAAATAAAAGGTGAAATTCTTTAATCTTGCTTTCTTTTAATTCTTGCATCATGATTAGATCTCAATTTGTAATTGTTGTTCTTGTTGTGATGTTTGAGTAAAACTCCGCTCGTAAAGGAGTCGAGACGATTGTAGAATGATGATGTAACAAATCTTAATACTATTTTTAAGTCCTACGAGTTTTGTAAACCTTAGCAAGTTCAAGAATCGATGACCTAGTTTCGTTGCGATGCTTTCTTGATTGTGATCGCTCGAAATTAGGGATCTACGATCGTTTCTTGAATTTACTAGAGGCTAGAATATGAATGGTATCAATGAAAGAACAAGAGATAAGATGAAACCCTAGTTTCACAAGAAGTTTCTAATTCTCATCGATCATCATCGATCTAGTATCAATTCATCGAAGGATAAGAATACGTAATTGTAAGATTACATCACATCTATAGATCCGATCGATTCCTACGAGCCTCATTTCGATTCTTGAGATTTGGTTTGGAAAAATCAACAAACGATCAATTCTTGATTCTATCTTTTAATGCTTTCTTAGATCTAGTTTTTTCTCATTCTTGAACTTCAATTTCAAATCATGAATTGTTTTGTTTTCTTTTCATTAAAGTTTCGACTCACCTAAATCGAAAGACGAACGATTACACTTTCCCTGTGGACGATCCGCACTCATTAACAATCTACATCCGACACCGTAGTTGATTGCGGTCAAATAATTTTTGGTTATGATTTCTTTACTATTTTCATACTACACATCAAGAATTCTTTACAATCAAATGGCGCCATTGCCGGGGACTATTTGATTTGATTTACTTTTACATCCAATCAAGAAATATATTCAATCAAAATGGCGCCGTTGCCGGGGACTATTTGATTTGATTTACTTTTACATCCAATCAAGAAATATATTCAATCAAAATGGCGCCGTTGCCGGGGATAGTGCGCTAATAGTTCGTATTTTGAAATTTGAGTTGAAAATTTTATTTCATCATAATTTTTAGATCTAAACTCGTGCAAACACTAATACGTGTTGTTGTGATTTGATTGCGAGGAATTCTGGAATCATTGGAGTTGGAGAAAAAAATTTCTGAGCATTCCAGAGAGCTTTGTATGTTAACAGGAGCTTGTGCAGAAAAGATTGTGCAGTGATCCCCTAAAAGTACCGCTCATCCGCGGAATATACCCCTCAAACACGGCGGATCCGCGGCTAACCTAACTCCTCTCTGTGCAAATTTTGCTCTGTGAGTCTCTGTCTTTCTTATCTTCTCCTCCGTCTGCTCCAACTAATAATTTGCTGCAGGTTTCTTTGCAAATAAATCGCAGCGCCGCAAAGCAATAAAAATATTGTGCGTGTTTTGATTCTTTTGGTTGTTTGCATATTAATACGGAAATTAAGGGGCACGACCAAATCCAAATTAGGTGGGGATGTCATTACCCTTCCTAGGCCCCGAAAATCACAAACTTGCATCCGCATTTACCCTCATTAATTAAAAAATATCTAGAGATGACTCTAAGGACCGTCGCGCTCAATTAGGACAAGAGAAGGCCGTGGGTAATTCATTGCTTATCCGCGTTTTCTTGTGGTGTCTAAGGCGAGTGTGTCTAAGGCTAGTGGTTATTAATTAGGTCCACTGTAGTGGTGGTTCCTTCCCACTTACCTGGCACTTATCCGGCCACAGGGGGACAAAGAGGCAGTGGAGGATTTATCCTGCGACTTGTCTTTTGGCAGTTAGGAGCGGTCTAGAGTTTGACCTAGGTGACCACTAGATTTTAGGGTTTTGTGTGTTGCATTTGTTGTGTTGCATCATTTTTTTTCAAAAGTCCGTATCATTTTTCAAAACAAACACCGCATACTTCATTTCCCCTAATTATAAATTCACGCTGCCACTTGTACTAACCCTTTTTAGTGCAAGATAGGCTGGACAACGGGTTTCTAGTGCCTGTTTAGTCCGCGTTTCCCTCATCGACCCAAAGTCGGTATTTCTACATTTACCTTTCTTTTACCCACCACCACACCCACATCGATGGATCCACCTCCATCGAACTTCTTTTCCACTACTCTGCCGCCATCCGTTGGTGCGCAGAATCCACCTCGCATCTCTCTCCAAGAGAGATGCTATCCTACACGAAGCCCACTTTCCACCTGTATTTCCATTCCACCAGCCAACGGGGAAAATTTTCAAATAAAACCCCAATACATCAACCTTTTACCAAAATTCCACGGTCTCGAGTCTGAAGACGCATACGTGTTTATCACGAAATTTGAAAATGTATGCGCAATGATGGGTACCTCACAGCTTTCTGTGGATGCTTTCCGTCTTCGTCTTATCCCATTTACCTTGTGCGATTTAGCCGAGAAGTGGCTATATAACACTACCGCACATTCCATTTCAAATTGGGACGAATTCGTCAAAGCATTCCTTAAGAAATTCTACCCACATCAAAAGACAGCTCGAGTCCGTAGCGAAATCTATCAATTCACCCAGCTTCCAAATGAAACATTTTCAAAATGTCTTGAACGTTTCAAGGATCTGTTAGTCCAATGTCCACATCACGGCATCCCGAGATGGGAACTGTGCCGAATCATTTATGAGGGCATTACTCCTTACACAAGACAGACCCTTGAATCCATGTGTCAAGGCAATTTTATGACCAAAGATGATGGGGAAGCCTGGAACTTTCTAGAAGATTTCGCTGAAAAGTCTTTACAGTGGGAGGGTGTGAGTCAATCGTCTAGGGATGGCAATGATATTTCCATAGGAGTTAGAGCTGACATTGCAGCTATCAATAAGAAACTCGAGAATATGGAAAATAAATTTTTAGCTGCCGCCCTAAATCAAATGTCACTCTCCAAAACTGTATGTGGCTGCTGTTCTGATCCGTCTCACTTGACGGAAGAGTGTTCGTTTCAAGGTCATGAGCATACCAATGCCGCATTTCAAAGACCTAGAAACGATCCATTCTCCTCCACATATGATCAGGGTTGGAGGAATCACCCTAATTTTGATTGGAACCAATCACAATCTCAAAACACGGTTCCAAATCCGAATCAATTCCAAAGGGTCCCTCCACCACAACAGCAACCACCACAATTGAGTCAGCACCCCTTTCAAGCACAAAATTTTCAAAATCCGGTCAACACTTTTGCACCATCTAGTCCTTTGCAGTTGACCGGAACGGATGAATCCTATTCATTTGCACAATGCATGAATTTGGTCTTAACAAATCTCATGCAAGTATCAGCTGAAATAAAAACTTCTGTCGATTATATAAAGAAAAACTCTGCGTCCCAAAGCGAGAGTATTAAATCGATGGAAGAAGAAATTGCACGTTTAAAAGCTGAAATGAGTGCAAGGGAGAAAGGGAAACTTCCAGCTCAACCTTTACCCAATTCTAGCTATTTACATGATGTGGATGCAATCACGTTGAGATCTGGAAGAGTGCTTGATACTCATGTTGGGGAAGAGTTTGATGATACTAATAAATCAATCAATAACACCCCGGCTGAGACCTTTCCTCACACACACACTTCTTACCCCAGTTCTTCTACCCCACCATCTTCTTCCGAGCCTATTCTCCATTTCCCAAAAGGCTCGCCATTACAGCCCACCTCTTTTACCCCTCCACGGACGATTCCCACTTCTATTCCGGGATCGGTTCCACACACACTTCCTTCTCCTATGATGGACCCAGCACTTATTGCTAAAGCACCTTATCCTAATCGGTTAAGGGCTAATACACCGAGTCCACATATGGAGAAGATTATGAACATTTTTAAGCAAGTAAACACCAACATCCCTCTCCTAGATGCCATACAACAAGTTCCGTCCTATGCAAAAACTCTTAAGAACTTGTGCACTAGGAAGAGGAAGACTCAAGCGCCCAAAAAGATATTCATGGAAAAAACAATAGACACGGCTTTCCCCCAACAATTACCGAGGAAACGTAAGGATCCAGGATATCCTACTATTTCCGTTTCTATTGGGGGAAAACACATCAACCGTGCTCTACTAGACCTTGGCGCTAGTGTTAACTTGCTTCCATACTCAGTCTATGAGCAATTAGGGATCGGAGAGTTGAAGCCAACCAATTGCACTCTCCAGATGGCTGACCGATCAATCACCAAACCTAGGGGTGAACTGGAGGATGTGTTAATAAAAATCGGAGAATTTATATTCCCGGTAGATTTTATTGTAATTGATACACAACCTGTAGCGAACCCACGGAATCAAATTCCGGTGATTTTAGGTCGCCCCTTTTTGGCCACTTCCAATACTATTATCAACTGTCGTAATGGTTCTATGACCCTATCTTTCGGGAATAGGTCAATAGAACTAAACATTTACAAGTTGGGAAGTGTACCCTCCGAACCTACTGCTCAGGTCTGTTCTGTCGACTTAATGGATGTCGACAGCAGCGAATTTGATGATCCTCCTGTTATCGATCTTGACTCTTTTCATACGTTGTTGTTTGACCCAATTATGTATCATACACATACGGACTCTTCCACCGAGATGTCCGGGTCAACAATTAACACTGATTATGAACTGATTTTAGAGTCTGAAGATCACCCCGCACTTTGTGATGACATTATTCATCGGGGTATTGATGGAACTTTCGAGGAGATCTTCGCTGATGAGCTCGCATTTTTAAATGACAAGGGTGTTGAGATGAATCATCTCCCAATCAATGAAATTGAACCTCCACCCCTTCTTTTGACTTGTAAAAAGAATGCGAGTTATCCATCACATTCACTGCATCGTCTCTCCAAAATGAGACGCACACACATTCTATTCCACCACTTAACTTTTCCCCACTTCTTCTTCCACCAACCCGAGCACTGCATTGATAAAATTTTTGAATGGTTGGTGTTAATTTTCGGTCTTTGCAAAGCTTGGCATCGACCACGGATTTTTGACCCCCTCATGTGATTTTCAAAGCTTAACATTGCATAACTCAAGTTTGGGGGGGAATAATCGGGCTCTTGAAAAGAAAATTTTTACAAAATTTTGAGCCAAAAATAAGTTTGGGGGAGGTTCTTCACTTAAATATTTTGCCCCCGCTAATAAATTCCTCCCAAGCTTACAGGTTTTTCGAGATTTAGCAGATGGCAACAGTGAGGACACTGTTGAAAACAAGTTTGGGGGAGGTTTGTGCTTATTTTTGCATCATTTGCATACCATTTGCATAAGCACAAAACATTTTTTTCGAAAAACTATAAAAATTTAAAAATTTTCAAAACTATAAAAATAATTTTTGTAAATAAATAAGATAATAAAAGTTTAGATAGTGAAAAATTACATCCATAAGATTAGAAAAATTTAAGAAAACCAAGAAAATTAGAAGTTTTCTTATACGAACTAGTAATATGTAGTTATGAGCCGTTGTCCCAAGGGTTGGTAAGATGAAAGACGTCACTAATCTGAGGATAAAAATAAGTCTGAAAAATAGTTTCTATTCTGGAAGCCAAACATTTTGAACGTTGCTACCCTGCTATTCGCACTTACACACGTCTTGAAGCCTGGGATAGTAGAGGATACCTTGAAATGCTCTTGTCTTAAAGCCGATGTATGAAGGAAATAAAAAGAAAAAAAAATGAATAAAGAAAATATAAAGTGGTGGAAAAAAAATGAACACTGGTTTTGTTATCACCGAAGGCAAGAAAAATGTATAGCGAGGGTGCTTCTTCACCTAGTGCCCTAAGGCCAACTGGTCTGGGAGTCACTGCTATGCCTGAGGTGGTGCAAGACGAGGAAAATACACCAAGTAAGCAAGCACAGGAGTAATCGGTCGGTTAGTACCTCAAGAAGTATTAACGGTCGCATGAAAGTGTGTGAGCAATCTCATCTAAATATTCATTAATTAAAAAGTACTGAGGCTGATGGGCAAGAGTATGATAGCTTGAATTGAATTCTCCGGGTGTAGGGATGTTCTTTACACACACGCAGGGTGATATGATCGATGCTTGGAAGAAAGATAGGAATGAAAAATAAGACGATGTTTTATTGAGGGAGGACGTGATTTCTGACATCTTTTCATGACCATTAAGATAGGGCTCATGACAACCAAAAAGCTAGCTTAGTTGGAAACCCTAATTTTCAAGGCTTTTCTTTTACGATTCTTTTCTTTAAATGTAATATTCATGATCTTCCTTTTATTATTGGATTTTGTGGGTGCAATCCGCTGAAAACCCTCAGGAGACAACACTCCTCCTACTAGGGACACCTAGAGGTTTAAAGGCTTGTTGCACGTGCTCAGTGCAATCGTGTTGCCTACGAAAGTGTGCTAGTTAGTTTTTTCTCTTTCTTTATTTTCTCCTTCTCTCTTTTTAATAAAACATTCGCTCGAGACGATCGAAATTAAGTTTGGGGGTATTTGATCAGTCGAAAATATTGTATATTTTAACCGGCAATTTCCCTAACATTTGCATACATTTAGAAGTGTTCGGCATTCATATTCTACATATTAGCAAATCTGTCACAAAATATGAGATTGCATGTATTAGACTTTTAAACCGACACTTTAAAGGAAATTAACCGCATTTCATGGCATCGCATCATTTCTGTATTTGCGCAACACTTGTCTTGAGTCTATGCAGGAAAATACGGAAGAAAAACCAAAGAGCTGATCAACATTACACCAACTCCATACTTTCAGATCTGGTAGCAGTGCAGAAAGAATTAGATAATTCTATATATCAAATGAAGGCCCAAAAATGAGCCCAAGACTACTACAGAAAGCACAGGCCCCAAGGCTCCAAGAGCGCCGCGCTTCCGCGGCATAAGATGGCTTGAGCCGCGGAAACGCGGCGGTTCTGCCACGTCAGCCGTTCACTTTTTGGTCACAATTCTCAGCTCTGGTCCCACTGTCCATTCTGACACTTCAAAGTCCAGAACTATCTCGAAGATACTGCCAGATCAGCAAAGAAGATTAAGAAGGCTAATCCTAAAATTAAGCTCCTAATTAATCCTCTTCTAGAAGCTCCTCCTAACTAATCACATCTAGAAGCTTCTCCCCTAACTAACTTTTGGAGGGAAATTTGAATTATCTCAACAAACTTTTGGAGGGAAACTTAGAATTTGAAATCCTAGATCTAGGGTTAGTTATCTATAAATAGGAGCCTAGATCTAAGGGTTGAGGTTAATCTTTAATCTTCATTAGTTAAATAATTCCCTCTTTCATCATCTTCTTCCACAAGTCTAGTGACAAGGCTTGTGCGAAACCCTAACCCTAATTCCACTCCAAATCCAAGATCTTGAGTACCAAATCAAGCGAGAAGCCTTCAACCTTTTAGGAGCCGAGCCGATCTTCAATCGGGCAAGTGATCCAAGCCGATCCGCGATCCACGGAGACGAGCGAAGCCAAGTCGACGATCAAGTTCTTCCTCTTGTAGTTCTTGAGCGAATGTAACTAAATTGTTGATATAAATAAAAGGTGAAATTCTTTAATCTTGCTTTCTTTTAATTCTTGCATCATGATTAGATCTCAATTTGTAATTGTTGTTCTTGTTGTGATGTTTGAGTAAAACTCCGCTCGTAAAGGAGTCGAGACGATTGTAGAATGATGATGTAACAAATCTTAATACTATTTTTAAGTCCTACGAGTTTTGTAAACCTTAGCAAGTTCAAGAATCGATGACCTAGTTTCGTTGCGATGCTTTCTTGATTGTGATCGCTCGAAATTAGGGATCTACGATCGTTTCTTGAATTTACTAGAGGCTAGAATATGAATGGTATCAATGAAAGAACAAGAGATAAGATGAAACCCTAGTTTCACAAGAAGTCTCTAATTCTCATCGATCATCATCGATCTAGTATCAATTCATCGAAGGATAAGAATACGTAATTGTAAGATTACATCACATCTATAGATCCGATCGATTCCTACGAGCCTCATTTCGATTCTTGAGATTTGGTTTGGAAAAATCAACAAACGATCAATTCTTGATTCTATCTTTTAAATGCTTTCTTAGATCTAGTTTTTTCTCATTCTTGAACTTCAATTTCAAATCATGAATTGTTTTGTTTTCTTTTCATTAAAGTTTCGACTCACCTAAATCGAAAGACGAACGATTACACTTTCCCTGTGGACGATCCGCACTCATTAACAATCTACATCCGACACCGTAGTTGATTGCGGTCAAATAATTTTTGGTTGTGATTTCTTTACTATTTTCATACTACACATCAAGAATTCTTTACAATCAAATGGCGCCGTTGCCGGGGACTATTTGATTTGATTTACTTTTACATCCAATCAAGAAATATATTCAATCAGACCCCGTCGCGGAAATACGTCAGCATATGACCCCATCGCGGAAATACGTTATCCAATGATCCCGTCGCGGAAATACATCAGCACATGACCCCGTCGCGGAAATACGTCAGCACATGACCCCGTCGCGGAAATATGTCATCCAGTGACCCCGTCGCGGAAATACGTCAGCACATGACCCCGTCGCGGAAATACGTCAGCACATGACCCCATCGCGGAAATACGTCATCCAATGACCCCGTAGCGGAAATACGTCAGCACATGACCCCGTCGTGGAAATATGTCATCCAATGACCCCCATCGCGGAAATACGTCAGCACATGACCCCGTCGCGGAAATACGTCATCCAATGACCCCGTCTCGGAAATACGTCATCCAATAACCCCGTCGCGGAAACAAGTCAGCCAACGACCTCCCCATCAGAGCAATGCTTCGACTCGGAAACAAGTCAACTCACCAACCACTTATGAGTCCTCTCGACTTGTAAGGGGGAAGATTCTCTTGTGAGATCCTTACAACTCTCAAGAGAAAGCACACTTAAGGATCCTCACGATTTCTAAGGAGAAAATGCACCTACAAGATCCTCTCGACTCGTAGGGAGAAAAATCTTTATAAGACTCTCACGGCTCATAAAGTTGAAAAGTCTTAGGCAGCAAACCCGAACCTGTTTCTTAAGCCATCACTACCGTACGAAGAGTTCAAGATGAGTTGATATCTACAGGCTACACTTACTAGAGTAACATGACAACAACACAGCAAAGAAAAGAAAGCGATATAAGATAAAACATTTCCTTTATTCATGAGTTCAATTGAATACAAGATACATCATATAAAAGAATATAAAAAAAATGAATGAATACATGTTATTCATGAATTACAAATGTTCAATCGATACAAAAAACAGCTACTGAGAAGGAGGCGTCTTCAATAAATCAGCCAGCTGCTCGCGCACTCCTCTCAACTCCTTCTCATGATCAGCCGCCGCGGCCAGCTCCGCTTCGATTCGAGCCCGCTGCTGCGAACACGAGGAGACCTTCTCATCGATCTCCCGCTGGGCAGCTTCGCGACTCTGCGTAACCTGCTCAATGGAGTCAAGCTTCTGCCTCAGTGCCAGCCCGTTCGAAATGCATCACTGCAGATTATCAAAGGCGACTTTCAGTTTGGCAGCATTCGCTTTGACCCCGGCTTGCAGCTAGGCAGATTCGCTTAAATCCTCCTCGCGTTCCTTCCGCATCAAGGTCGCCTCTTGTTCGAAATGGCGGAGGAAGGGAATGCTCTGCTCAACCCATGCGGCCCGCTGGGAGTTCAAAGCTAACATTTCCGGAGTAGGACGCCTAAGCTCAATCTCATACAGGCAGGCCTCAATCTTCCTGCAGTGATTAACCCAAGACTTAACGACGCCTTCGCTATGGAAGTGCACAAGTGTCGCCAGCATGGGATTAAGCTCGGCAGCAAAATCTGCAGCGAATGCGGGAGCCTCGGCATCAAGATCCTCAACGAACTCGCTCAACATTCGTAAACTATTCGCAGCACCCCTGGAAGATGGGCGTTTGGCAAAGGGCCCTGCCGGTGTTTGGATTCGAGACTCGAAGGGAGCTGGAGTCGGTGCGATTGCTGCAAAACAAATTATGATCAAATGTCAGCTCGAGAGATAAAGAAAATGCACAAGCAGTGAAGTCTACTATACCCGCTGCAACAGGTGGCAGAGTTGGGAGTACTGGTGGCGCGACGATCTTCTCATCCCCTCCTTCAATTAGTAGTGCCGCAATCAATTCAAAATTAACAACGACTTGGCTGCCCGTAAAAGAAAGGAAGGAGATATTAGCCAAAGACTATACTCACCAACACCACCAGATGGAGCAATCTCCGACTGGAAAGAGAAATACGGGCCCAGCACCTGATATAGGTGGTCAAAAAGGACTACTGCAAAGTTGTGATAATGTACTGTTAGTACAAGGAGGGTGGTGTCCACAGTTTGATCAGGTAAATCGCAAACCCATACCTTCCAGCATTTGAGAGGGCAAGAGAGAAGCCGAAGGGACAGCGACCGTCAGAGCAGCAGCCGGTGATGCTTCTTCGGGTGGCATGACCTCAGCGCTCACTACACCTACATTCGAAACGAACAAAATTTCATCAGAGGAGACTGAAAGGGATTGCGAAACAAAAACAGTGACCCGAGACCTACCTGATGGGTCATCGGCCAAAACCGTGACGGAAATATCACCAAGCGTTGCGGCTTCTTCGCCCGTATTCAGTAGAATAGTTTCCACGCCCGTGGCTTCATCCCTTGATTCTACAGGAGCCGTGGTGGCGCTTGCAAGGCCCGCCGATATCTGGGAGCCGTAAAGGGAAAGAGCAGCAGTTTGGGCAGTCCCAGACTCCCGAGAAAGAGTAGCCGCTTCGGGCTCTGTGGTTGCCATCTTCTCACCCGCCGCCTCATCGCCAAAACTTGGTCCTGAAAGATATGGTATATCAGAATTTGCGGACTAAGTAAAAGTCAAAAGACTGGGCATTACATTACCTGGCAATGGACTCTCAGTTGTCTCCCGAGTCACACGCACGACTTGTCTATGAGTGGTAGACAGGGTAGCTGGAGCATCCTCTGGAGGAGTAGCTATAGATGGGGTGGTGCTTGAACCCGCACCCACAGCCAAGCTGGCGTCACGCTCCCTCGCCACACGCTTTCTACGCTTCTTTTCGGCCTTGGCAGTGAGAAACGATCTCCGCAAGACCTCCGTCAGAGGGACGTCATCGTTCGAACCAGGAGTTGCCTCTGGAGCCGTTACGGCGTCCCTCATCGGCTGCTTAAGCGAAACCTTTTGAGGCAAATACTGGGGGAGATGGGGCCTCTACAGCCGGCTCTGGAAGCGTCGCCGCATCACCGGTCGGGATCAGCACCACACTTGAGATAACCAGTGGTAAGGTCGTTCCTGCAAAAAAAGGAAAGGTCAAGTCACGAATAAAGGAAAAGGGAATGAAGGCACAATGAGCCGAATTATACCAATGCCCAAAGAGGCACGGAGCCTCTCTTCTTCTTCAAAAGTCTTGAGGAAAGCCGCGAGAGCCTCTTCGGCGGAGATACCTATTGAAGAAGAAAGCGTCAGTCAAAGCATAATAATTAAAAATATGGCCACGGAAAGATATGACCGAAGTCTACCTGATTGTGCGATGGTGATTAGGGCTCTTCATCGCGAGCTAATTACTCTGAAATCGCGATAGCAACCTCCAAATTGGTATCATCCGGCGCAATGAATAGACCCTCATTGGTCCCGTACTCATTTAAGCCTTCGCTATAGGGAGCATGGGACTCCTGGCCGAATGCAACGTCCGCAGCAAATAGCGACTTCTTCTTCTTCTACGAACGAGTGCCGGTAGCCGCTGACACGAGCTTGTGCTTGGCGGGTACTTTTGGGCGACGAGTCCCGATCTCCGAACCCACCCCAGAATCCAGAGACACTATATCCACTACTTATATGGGCACACGGGGGAGGGGTAGCTCAGGTATAGCATGCGGGACTATGACCGCAGCAGCTTCTCTCATGGGAGGACGAACGATGGTCCGCCGCTTTAGGGGAATTACCAGCAGGGGCTGCACCCTTACGATCAAGCAAGAGCCGTCTTTCTTCCCTAATAACGGCGCCCACCGAATGCTGATACTACGCCACATATGTGTTTAAGATTCGCGGAACGCAACTCGGCTCACTGATAAAGAAATTGGAGTCGGTGTTCAACCGCATAAAATGGTGTAATGCATTGCGGATACCTTCTTTTGTGGCAACTGGCTCAGCTAGGAAGGCCTCGAGCGGGACGCCCTGATTATAGCTTGATTGCTGGGCAAAACGGTGCGGGTTGTACCTCATGAACAACGCCGAATCATTCTGCCTAAACACGAGAAAGCCCTGCCTGATTGAATATAAATGAAGAATCTTCCGAGCTTTCAAGGTAGAGGCCCCGTCTTTACAAGTGTCCTGCAGTGGCTGCACCGTTTTAGTGGACTCTTTACCGATAGTTAAACCTTATCGACAAAGGTCATGCCGTCTCCGACCATACGCGGACGAAGGACCACACCTCTAGCCACTCGCTATGTCGGAGTTAAAACGGAAGCATCAACTAGGCGCATAATCTGAGGGAAGTTGTAACTATCGTAGAAACAAGGCCATTTGTGAGCACCAAAAGCGCCAAGTATGTGCAGCTCGATCCATGACATAAAATAGTGCAGCGAGAAAGTGACTGGCTGTACCCCCGGCTCGATGTTGTCCGCCGCTAAGCTGAGACCATGGTACAGGTGTTCCAACCCAGCAATCCCTATAGCCACTCGCATTCCCACGACCATGCGATGGGCCGGGTAAAAGACTGATGGCCTCATGTAACGAGGGTGCATCGGAAGCACGAACCAGTTTAGCCACAAGCCAATGAACACCAACACGAACGTCTCTTCATCGACATCCGGAGCAGCAAGCTCCGCGAAGGGAACGACAGGAACATCCGGAATATAGAAACTTTTTAAATCTGCCTCCGCCGTCAGTTGGTTGGCCAAACCAAAACCAAACGGATCGTCAAGTTTGGCGAAATGCGCGGCTTCCGTCGATAAGACTTCCGGACGAAGAAAACGAGCGATGAAGTCTGCGTAGCTGACTCCGTGCCCTCCGGACTCTAGAAATAGACCTTCGTAAATATTCAACACCTTGATCAAGCTCGGGAATTGGTGTTGAATGGCGTTCTCCGGGGTAAGACCCATTACCACCGATTTGGTGGAAAAGATTTACTCGTCCGGAGGAAGTAGCTCCTCGTAGTGTTCTCCCCTAACGGGTAAGCCAGAGATCTCCGCAAACTCCTCTAAAGAGATCGAGACTTCTCGATCCGATAGAAGGAAGGTGTGGGTCGGAATATTCTATTGCTCCAGAAAAGCCTTGACCCACCAAGCAGGGGGCGTGGAATATTGGAAGAGAGACACATAAACGGCGGGGTATAACCCAAGCTTCAGCAGCAACGATCTCTTGGCCGACAAAATGTAGCGGGCCCACTGCAAATACCCAGCTGGATGGCGAGGAGTCAAGCCTATCATGTACGGCTGTCCCCAAAGGCGTGACTCGCCCTGACATATACGCCACCCCAGAGTATCAAAAGCCATCGGCGGCTGCACGGGTATCGCGACCATAGAAGGCTAAAGGCAACCCTCTGAGGTCCAGTTGACCTCCTCCACGGCATAGTTCACCGGAGGTGTGTCGGCATAATGGATCGCCGAAATGGGCTCTGAAGGTGCTGCGCAAGACAAGCTACGCCGACCCCTGATGATCTGATTGTAACACGTTCCCCATAAATAAAGATTCTTCCGCTCTGGGTCGTGATCCTTGATCAGTGTGAAAACTTCCCGGTCTACTGGCGCGTCAGCAAATGCGCTCTCCGGACGAACAAAGGGGAACGAAGTATCGAAAGACATGGTACTTGCACGAAAAAGAACGAGAGTTAGCCGTCAATGCTGCCATTCAAGTTTTGGTACTTGGTACTTTAAATTTGTACCACACTGCAATGCAGTGGAAAAGGACCAAAGGGGACCCACAAAATCAAGATGACGGCTCATCATTGATGAGACAGTCACTCATTAATGAGGAAATTCTAAAAGGATTCTCATTTAATGAGGGCCCCTCGGGCCAGAGAGTAAATCTCCCTTGAGAGCAGCGCTCTACAACAAATATGATATCTGTCATAATTAATGATGAAAGGAATAAAATTCCCCTAAAAATTCTAAAGAGCAATGCTCTGTGAAGAAGATGGAATAATCTATCAAAAAAAACCCTAAAAGCAAAGCTTTTATTAAGTAAAAAACTTCAAGATCTTCAAGATCTGTGAACAAAACTCTAAGAGTTCTTCATGAACAATGTCCCAGTTCATAGATTAAAATCACCCTAAAAAAGATTATATCTTGAAGATCTATGATCTAAAAGATGAGCATGGCTCTGGGTAAAAACCCTAAAACTTTTAGATCTATGATCTAAAGATGAGCATGGCTCTGTTAATGGGTAAAACCCTAAAAAAATATATTTTTAAGATCTATGATCTGAGAAGAGCAAAGATCTGTTAATAAGTTTAAATCTTACTAAAATTGGGCAGAGTTTTGACTCTTAAGAAATTTCTTAAAACAGAGAGCTTGGCTCTGAAGGAGAATTAAATTCTCAAGAACAAGAAAACGAGAAGGAAGATGAATAAACAGTCATCTCAAGGGCCAAAAACCCTATTTATAGGCGCTGGGAGCCGGTTCAACTTCCAAGTTGATCCAATGGTGGAAAAGCTGCCACCGCTGCACTCACGCATGAGCCACGTGAGCGCAACGGTGGGGGGGCCATTTGTTTCCACCAATCAGAGAGCAAAGCTCTATTCAAATTATAAAATTTGAAATTTGAAATTTAAAGTGAGGCGGCGCCTAATGATAGCGCTAGCGCCAAGAGCGCCAGCTCTGAGAGTCAAAGACTCTGAAGCCAGCGCCAAGTGCGCTAGACTCTGAGGCAACGCCGTGAGTGCTAGCAGCGCTAGTACCAGGAGTCAAAGACTCTGAGGTCAGCGCCTCACGTGCAAAGCATGTGAGCGCTAGCACTAAGAGCGCTAGACTCTGAGGCAGTGCCTCATATGCAAAGCACGAGAGCGCTAGCGCTGAAACAAAATGTTCTCGGCCCTTGGATCAAAGATCCAATTAACATGATTAAAAATCATCAAATTCCTAGAATAAAATTCTGTTGAAACTTTCCAAACAGGAAAGATTGTGCTCTGTAAATTAGAGCACCATTGGATCAAAGATCCAATGGTGATTAAAAATCACCAAGATACAGAACAAATTCTGTATGGGAAGATATTTTCCCAATCTTGTTAATAACAAGAAAACTATCTTCTGTAAAACAGAAGCTCTCGGATAAAAGATCCAACGGTGGAAAAATTCCACAAATCAATTAGAGATCTCTCAATGAGAGATTTTCTTAACTGATTCAACAAATCAACCTCCCCTATATAAAGGACCCAAGACTTCAAGTCTAAAAGAAAAAAAACCCACAAATTTTGAGAAATTTCAAAGAGAAGAGTAAGCTCTCGGAAAAAGAATTTCTTCAAGATAAATAAAACAGAGAGATCAAAGTATCTCATCAAAAGAGGAAGAAGAACCTAGTTCTTTTCTAGATCATAGATCTATAAGACAGAGGTTTTTCACAAAAAGAGATCATAGTATCTCATCATAAAAATGGGGGAGAAGAACTTAATTCTCTTCAGATCACAGATCCATAATGATAAAGTCTTTCACAAAAAAACATAAGAGATTGTAACATCTCCTACGAGATAAGAACCTTGTTCTTAAAACTACGAGACAAAGTTGATCAGAATTACCAAAGAAGCGCCTTAGCGCTCCAAGACTGGCGCAAAGCGCCGCAGCGCTCCTAGCGCTCCAATTTAAAGAAGCGTCTTAGCGCTCTAAGTCTGGCGCTCAGCGCCTAACGCTCCAAGCGCTATTTTAAAAGAAGTGCCCAGCGCACCAAGGTTGGCGCTCAGCGCCAAGCACACCACGTGCCCCTCACGTGGGCGCTATATTATAAAAAGCGCTCTGCACTTATTGACTGGCGCTCAGCGCCAAGCGCGCCACGTACTCCTTACATGTGTGTTATCTCATAGGAAGAGCCTTAGCGCTCTAAGTCTAGCGCTCAGCACCAAGCGCGCCACGTGCTCCTCAAGTGTGCGCTATCTCACAGGAAGCGCCTTAGCACTCTAAGTCTAGCGCTCAGCGCCAAGCGCGCCACGTGCTCCTCATGTGTGCGCTATCTCACAGGAAGCGTCTTAGCGCTCTAAGTCTGGCGCTCAGCGCCAAGCGTGCCACGTGCTCCTCACGTGTGCGCTGAGAGAACATAAACTGTTCTTTAAATAAAAGCCCAAAGCCATAATGAGTGCTCAACACTCAACAAAAGTCAAAAAAAGTAGTCAGAACCCAAACCAATGCTCAGCATTATTAAATGAAAAGGGGATGAGCCTAATTAAATGTCCAACATTTTAAGTGAGTGGGCCTGTTACGTCCCGCTTCCCAGTGTACGGCGAAGGGGACGCGACGAGGTTCACTACGTATATACTCAGAAGTACATACGCTAAGCGTATTTAAGCAATATAAAATAAATACACAAGAGACAAGAGATAATAAGAACAACTTTTATTTATTAACATTCTTTGTACAATGCATGAAAAGGAAATACAACTGAAATAAAACGATGCCTAAACAATGGCATAACAGGAAATGAAAAATATTGAATGGAAAATGTACAATGAACTAGAGCTCTGATTCTTCAGCGAACAGTGACGTGCCAGCGCTACTACTTGACTCGATCTCTGCCGAGTCCAAACCACCTGACGACATTCAAAAAAAAAAGAAATAGAATATCGTCAGCGAAGAGGTCGCTCGGTAAGTCCCAAAGATTAGAGGAAGGTAGAATAGACAGAATAAGAAGATATCTTTTAAAGTTGTATAATATTGTTGTAATGTTGTGTTAACGCTGTTGTTTGTAGCTTGGTACAGAAGGATGCCAGTGTACACGAGAAGGGTCTCTATATGCTAGAGACCAGGGCAAACGGAATGTACAAGGAACCGTTAAGCCACGGTACAAAAGCAACGGAATATAGGTTAGGTGTCTTAATCTGACCGCCTAAATTTCCGTGTCCAGACCTTGCTGAAAGCGACGGGCTCTGATCTCGTCCGTCGGTATCAAGTGTGCCGCGAATCTGTTTAAGGATTGTGTTAGCTGTGTAGTATGTGATATTTAAAATTGAACTATTGTGACATATCTTACCTGCTTAGCATGGTGAATTCAGCGTCGTACTCATCTACTGATTTGTCCCACATCGAACCCTGTTATAGATGAATGAACTGCTGCTCCATGGCAAACCTGGTAGTCACAGGGAAGTATTTCGCGTCGAACTTCTCGCGAAAAGTCTTCCATTCAATAGGCTGTACAAGACGGCTTTCTTCCGCCTTCCACCAGTTACGAGCATTGTCCGTGAGCTGCAGTTTCGCCACACGGACCCAAGCTATGTCTGGCACTTGTGCTGCTGCCAGATCATCTTCTATGCTTTGTGCCCATTCTTCAGCTTCAAGGTGGCTTTCTTTTCCGGAGAACTGCTTGGGATGTAAAACCCTGAATTGCTTTACCCCCGGTGCGTCAGTCTCAGAACGGTTCAGGAGTTGTTGATGTCCCTCAAGAAGGCTGCGGATCGCCTCAAGTAGCACTGTTTGCTCGGTGGGTGGCGCAGGAACGATTGGCAGTGGAGGTGGAGGTGTGTTGTTGACGTTGGTGCTGGTGTTGTTCGGGGAATCCATAATCCTGAAGAAAAATTTGGGTTAGGACAGATTCAAGGAATATGAAATTGCAAGATTTAAGGAACATGAATTGTAAAGGATGTTTTAGTTGCTGGTTCTTGTGTTATATTGCTTAGGTTGTTCACGCAGAACAGAACTGCATGATAGGGATTCATACAGCTCGGACCTGCATGGGCCACCAACAAAACCTGTCACGCCCCGCTTCCCAGTGTACGACGAAGGGGACGCGACGAGGTCCGCTACGTATATACTCAGAAGTACATACGCTAAGCGTATCTAAGCAATATAAAATAAATACACAAGAGACAAGAAATAATAAGCACAACAACTTTTATTTATTAACATTCTTTGTACAATGTATGAAAAGGAAATACAACTGAAATAAAACGATGCCTAAACAATGGCATAACAGGAAATAAAAAATACTGAATGGAAAATGTACAATGAACTAGAACTCTGATTCTTCAGCGAACTGCTCCAAGTCTTCTGTAGATGGCTCGATCTCTGTCGGGTCCAAACTACCTGACGACATTCAAAGAAGAAAGAAATAGAATGTCGTCAGTGAACAGGTCGCTCGGTAAGTCCCAAAGATAAGAGAAAGGTAGAATAGACAGAATAAGAAGACATCTTGTAAAGTTGTATAATATTGTTGTAATATTGTGTTAACGCTGTTGTTTGTAGCTTGGTACAGAAGGATGCCAGTGTATACGAGAGGGGTCTCTATATGCTAGAGACCAGGGCAAACAGAATGTACAAGGAACCGTTAAGCCACGGTACAACAGCAACGGAATATAGGTTAGGTGTCTTAATCTGACCGCCTCGTGCCACCTTTAACACCTTCCGTACCAATCTACCCCTTAAACCCCCGATATCTTATTTGTATTGTTTGTCTTGTAATTTGTATTGGTTGTATGATTGACTGACCGAAACCATGATATCAGTAAACGGTTGTAACCGTAGAGTCATGTAAATGGAATAACTGGAGGATCATGAAAAAGGAATATATCCATGGTTCGGTTCGGTCAAGTTGTAGAGATTGATAATTGAATTCATGGTTTCATGTTGAAGGTTGTAGATTGTAGGTTGACTTGAATCATATTCAAGTCAGATTAATCAGACTCAAACCCGAGTCAGGCAGTTAGAAATGTAAATCGAAGTCCTATAATTGCTAGGGTCCTTAGGGTAATTTATAAAACTTGAGGGGTTTTATGTAAAAATATTTTTCAAAATACACCTCAAGTATTCATTATTCATCTTTAGAGTTGTAATGAATGTGGATTTTATATTAAGCCATTTCTAGTGAAAATATCCTAGTTTTATAAATAAGGTATTTATCTGTAATATTGATTTATTTGAAGTTCATGGTATTTTAGTGTAAAATTTATTCTTGTGATTTTTAGGAAAAAGCGAAATATTTATTTCATAATAAAATAGATATTTAAATGATAAATATACATATAATTATACAAAAGTAGTTTTAATAAATATTTTATATTCTAAAAATCTCATTTTCTTAAGATGACGTATTTTAAACCTTTCGAGACCGAATGCTCCTTGCAAGGGTCTGAATCTCACACTACTAAGCCCGAGGATGTGCGATAATCCGCACCATCCCGAACGGGTTCCCTAAAAATGGGTTGTAGCGGCGCTTTGCAAAGATTGTAAAATACTAAATCCTTTAGAAAACGGATTTATAAAGTAAATGGTATTTATTTGTAAAAATGTAAATTTTCCGTATTTTAGATTCTAGGGTTTTCTAAGTCAACTAACCTATTTCTAAATGGTCTAAACGACAAGTTGTTAGATACCTCAAATCGTCTCTTCACCGCCAATTGTGGCCAGGTAAGTACAAATGAGGAAAGGAGGGATCCGCTCACGAATCACCGTGAGACGGGCCTTTTCAAGTTACCTTTCTCACTTTCCTAGCCTAGACACCACAAAGTCAGGTTTAGATAAACGACCGATATTCACAACTTATCGCATTTTCGTAATAAGAAGTATTTTTCTAAAAGTGTATCAAAACTAAATCTTTTAGAATTAGTTTTATTAAGTATATGGTATTTAAATAAAAAGTGTTGTTTTCTCATATTCTAAGGTTTCAATGGTATTGTGTTATGTTGTATGTAAGTGTGTGAGAAGGTAGGTCGTTACCTCGTGATCTACTATAAATGTATAGCAAGTTTGATGGAGTTAAATGAAAGAGTGAAACAATATGGTATTTAAGCGAAAAATACGGTAAACTGAGAAAGCTATTATTTTATGTGGTGGAACTTGTTCAAATTCTTTTATTAGTGTTTAGTAGTCAACATAAGGATGTTTAATTATGATTGTATTAGTGAGAAGTGAAATTTATAGAAAACCGAATCGGAAATCGGATTTGTTTCGATTCCGTCGGGTTTATAATTTTGTAATTTTCTTTTGAGAATAGGAAAGAGAGATAGAACGGGAGTTACGGGTTTCGATTAAACAAGAGAGTGAGGGGGACTAAAGGGATTGCCGATGCGTTGCGTCGTCGCCGGTAGTTCCTAAAAACGTCGCCGGAATTTCCGCCGGAATTTCGTCGGAGCTTCGTCGCGAGCTTGTTTTCAAAGTACACAACTCTTGGAAAATTTTGAAAGAGTGAGCTTAGGATTTTGGGATGAGAGGATGGAGGGTAGGGGGTGTATTTATAGGGTAGGCTAGGGGTAGGGTAGGTGAAGGGTTTTTGATAAAAAAAATTATAAAAATGTGAGAAAATCATTAAAAATTGTAGTAAATAGGGTATATTGAAGTCTCAGGAACCGATCCATTAATTTAGAGTATACAGGAGGGTAGGGGAGACGAAGAGCCTCAACTTTCATGTTGGGGACTCGGCCGTCCGGCCGAGTCCGGCCGGTGGCGCCGGCCCGAGTCAGGTGGTCGGGCGATGGAGGGTCGTCAGGTGAGGGCTCTGGTGCTTTTACCTTTTCAGGTGAAGTTCAAGTTTTGGGAGTTACGATGTGTGGACTGTTGGGCTTCCAAAGAATTTAAAACAAAAACAGTATAAAAATAATGTGAAGCAGGGGATTTGAACTCTGGTTGTTTAGTTCAGCAGTGCAAGGTGTTACCAATGAGCTACAAGCTCCTTCTTGTAATTATTGTGGGAAAATAAATACTTAAAGTGGTATTAGTAACATTAAATACTCCAAGTACACTTTGAATTTAAATCAATTTTTTGTACATTAGAAATGGAGTTTTTACAGGGCCGAGCCCAAGTTGGCCACAGATTCCTAATGTAGATTAATTGAGCCCATATGCTCATAAATCTTTTTAAATGATCTTAGTCCCAAACTTGAGTACAGATATCGCAATCAACATTGTTTCAAGGGTACATCTCTTCATACTTCTGATATATGTCGTTGTAATTCCTCAACGTTTTCAGAGAGATGGAGGGTCCCAATAACCAATAACCAATAACTTTTGGCGCATCTCCAAACGCTTGAACCAAAACCACATAGACTATGACGTCTTTAAACTGGACTATGATGTCCTTAAACTTTACGGGTTATGAGGTCCTTAAACTCATGGACTATGATATCCTTAAACTATGGACCGCAACGTCTCTAAACTAAAACAATAGAGCCCAAATGCTCTTTTGTTAGATCTAAATGATCCTGTTGAGTGGATCTTAGTCTAAAATTAGACTAACGTATTCTCAACAAACGTTTAAGTTGATCTTAGTCTCAAATGAGATTAACGATCTTTAAACCCAAGCCAAACCCAAATCTAAGAAAATATGGATTTGGACTAATCCACGCCCTACGGGCGACAACATAAATTAGTCTCCGTATACAATCCATGGGCAACCAAAAATAAAATAAACATACACGACACGAAGTAACCATCTGAAAAAGGAGAAAGTTGTTACCGCGATGCGGTAGCGTAATTAACTGCAAGGGCTTTCGCCTGCAGGGAAGAGCGTCCCCACAATCAAAAACCCTTCAAATAAGGGGGAATCTGACGAAGTCTGCTATAACGGCCGCATCCGTCTAAACCTCCGATACACGGTGCCATAAATCAACTTGGCATCTTCGGAGAGGTGGACGGATAAAACCCAAATAGCATCTGCCCCCAAATTCAGGCGAAACGACCTACGCGGTCTTGTCTCCTGTATTTCGGCGGAGAACACACGAGACCGCGTAGGTCGTCTCCCCTGAATTTGAGGGCAGATGCTATTTGGGTTTTATCCGTCCACCTCTCCAAAAATGCCAAGTTGATTTATGGCACCGTGTATCGGAGGTTTAGACGGATGCGGCCGTTGTAGCAGACTTCGTCAGATCCCCCATCATTTGAGGGGTTTTTGATTATGAGGACGCTCTTCCCTGCAGGCGCAAGCCCCTGCAGTTAATTATGCTACTGTATTGCAGTAACAACTTTCTCCTTCTCCAGATGGTCACTTCGTGTCGTGTATATTTATTTTATTTTTGGTTGCCCGTAGATTGTATACGGAGACTAATTTATGTTGTCGCCCATAGGGCGTGGATTAGTCCAAATCCGTATTTTCTTAGATTTGGGTTTGGGATGGGTTTAAGGATCGTTAATCTCATTTGAGACTAAGATCAACTTAAACGTTTGTTAAAGATACGTTAGTCTAATTTTAGACTAAGATCCACTCAATAGGATCATTTAGATCCAACAAAAGAGCACTTGGACTTTATTGTTTTAGTTTAGGGACGTTGTGGTCCATAGTTTAAGGACATCATAATCCATGAGTTTAAGGACCTCATAACCCGTAAAGTTTAAGGACATCTGTTTCCCCCAATCAGAGAAAAGCTCTATTTGAAATTTAAATTTTAAAATTGAAGCAACGCTTCAGATGCAGCGCCAAGAGCGCTGCGCCCTAGGTAGCGCACCATGTGTGCGCTAGCGCTAGGTGCGCTGCACTCTATGCAGCGCACCACGTGTCAAACACAGATGCGCTAGCGCAGGGTGCGCTGCACTCTGAGCAGCGCACCACGTGTCAAACACGGGTGCGCTAGCACAGGGTGCGCTGCACTCTGAGCAGCGCACACGTGCAAAGCACTGGTGCGCTAGTGCTGGAATTAAAAAACTCCCCACCGTTAGATCAAAAGATCTAATAATAATGATAAATTATTAATTAATCAGAATTAAATTCTATTATGGAAAGATTTTCCAATCTTGTTAAAAACAAGAAGATTGCCTTCTGTAAAACAGAAGCCCTAGGATCAAAAGGAAACATCCCCAAATCAATCAGAGAAAGATCTCTTTAACTGATTCAACAAATCAGCTTGCCCTATATAAAGGCCCCAAGACTTCAAGTCTTAGATAGAGAAACCCCCCCCCCACCATAAACTTTGAGAAACTCAAAGATAAAGAGCAAGCTCTTGCAAGAAGATTCTTCTTTAAGGTAAAAATGATAATAATGAACATAGAGATGAAATCATCTCATAAAAAGAAGAATTCATTTCTTTAAACAGATCATAGATCTACAAGACAAAAAGTCTTTCACAAAGAGATCAAAATATCTCATCATAAAATAAAAAGTAGAACATAATTCTTCTCACAGATCATGGATCTATAGAGGCAAAGCCTTTAATCAATATAAGAGATTGGAAATATCTCCCGCAAAAATAAGAACTGTTGTTCTTAGATCTTGAGACAAAGTCTCTTTTAAAAGAACACAAATTTGTTTTTTCCAGATCATAAAATTGATCAGATGCGCTTTGCGCTCTTGAACTGCGCTTTGCGCTCTTGAACTGCGCTTCTGCGCTCTCTGGACTGGCGCTCAGCGCCAAATGCGCCACGTGTCAATCACGTATGCGCCAATTAACAACTTGCGTTTGTGCTTCTGAAATAGCGCACTGCGCTCATGGGCTGGCGCTCAGCGCCAAGCGCACCACGTGTCACTTACGTGTGCGCCATTAAACCACAATGCGCTCATGGATTAGCGCTCAGCGCTCATAAACTGGCATCATGCGCTCATCATCTGGCGCCTAACGCTGAGTGCGACACGTGTCCCTTACATGTGCGTTACTTGGCAGAAGCGCACTGCGCTTTTTGATTGGCGCAAAACGCCTAGCGCACCACATGTTGCGCTGACAGAACATAAATTGTTCTTTAATAAGCCCAGAGCTCTGATGAATGCTCAGCGTTCAATAAAAGACAAAAACATTGATAAAAGGGCCAAGCCCAAATAAAGGCTCAACAGCCCAAAACAAAATGTTAAACATTTATTGGACTTAGCCTAAAATTGGCCATAAGTCCTCAACCCATACTAATTGAGCCCATCTGCTCATAAATATTTTAACAGATCTTAGTCCCAAATTGGACTACAGATCTTTCAACCAACTCACATTGGTTTGAGGGTACATCTCTTTACTCCTCTGATATTTGTCGTTGTAATCCTTCAACGTCTTCAGAGAGGTGACGGGTCCCGACAACCAAACATTCTACGGACTGTAGGGTCCTTTAAAACTCACGGACTATGATGTCCTTAACCTTGACTGTGAGGTCTTTAAACTCACGGACTATGATGTCCTTAACCTTGACTGTGAGGTCTTTAAACTCACGGACTATGATGTCCTTAAACTTGACTGTGAGGTCTTTAAACTCACGAACTATGATGTCCTTAACCTTGGACCGAGATGTTCTTAAACTAACATTGGACCATAATGTCCTTAAACTAATTGACCGCAATGTCCCTAAACTAAACAATAGAGTCCAAAAGCTCTTTTGTTGGATCTAAATGATCCCGTTAAGTTGATCTTAGTCTAAAATTAGACTAACGTATCCTTAACAAACGTTTAAGTTGATCTTAGTCTCAAATGAGGCTAACGTATCCTTAAACCCAACCCCCAAACCCAAATCTAAGAAGATACGGATTTGGACTAATCCACGCCCTACGGGTGACAACATAAATTAGTCTCCGTATATGATCCACGGGCAACCAAAAACAAAAAAAACACCCACGACACGAAGTGGCCATCTGGAAAAGGAGAAAGTGGTTACCGCGATGCGGTAGCGTAATTAACTGCAGGGGTTTGCGCCTGCATGGAAGAGCGTCCCCACAATCAAAAAAACCCTCAAATGAGGGGGAATCTGATGAAGTCTGCAACATCGGCCACATCCGTTTAAACCTTCGATACATGGTGCCATAAATCAACTTGGCATCTTCGGAGAGGTGGACAGATAGCACTAATTAGCATCTGCCCTGAAATTCAGGCGAGACGGACCTACCCGGTCACGTCTCCGCGTTTTCGGCGGGGAACAACATCATAGTCCAGTTTAAAGACGTCATAGTTTATGTGGTTTTGGTTCAACCATTTGGGGATATGCCAAAAGTTGTTGGTTATTATGACCCTCCATCTCTATGAAGACGTTGAGGAATTACAACGACATATATCAGAGTTATGAAGAGATGTACCCTTGAACCAATGTTGGTTGGGAGATATGTAGTCAAGTTTAGGACTAAGATCAGTTAAAAAGATTTATGAGCATATTGGCTCAATTAATCTACATTAGGGATCTGTGGCCAACTTGGGCTCGGACCACTCAGTTAAAATGTTAGACATTTAATTAGGCTCGACCCTTTTTCATTTAACAATACTAAGCATTGGTTTAGGTTCTAACAATTTTTTGTCTTTTGTCGAGTGTTAGCACTCATTATGGCTCTGGGGCTTTATTTAAAGAACAATTTATGTTCTCTCAGCGCACACGTGAGGAGCACATGGTGCGCTTGGAGCTGAGCGCTAGACTTAGAGCGCTAAGATGCTTCCTGTGAGATAGCGCACACGTTAGGAGCACGTGGCGCGCTTGGCGCTGAGCGCTAGACTTAGAGTACTAAGGCGCTTCCTGTGAGATAGCGCACACGTGAGGAGTACGTGGCACGCTTGGCGTTGAGAGCCAGACTTAGAGTGCTAAGGCGCTTCCTGTGAGATAGCGTACCCATGAGAAGCACGTTGCGCGCTTGGCGCTGAGCGCCAGTCAATGAGTACAGAGCGCTCTTTACAAAATAGCGCCCGCGTGAGGGGCACGTGGTGCGCTTGGCGCTGAGCGCCAACCTTGGTGCGCTGGGCGCTTCTTTTAAAATAGCACTTGGAGCGTTAGGCGCTGAGCGCCAGACTTGGAGCGCTAAGACGCTTCTTTAAATTGGAGCGCTAGGAACGCTGCGGCGCTGAGCGCCAGTCTTGGAGCGCAAAGGCGCTTCTTTGGTAATTCTGATCAACTTTGTCTCTTAGTTTTAAGAACAAGGTTCTTATCTTATAGGAGATGTTACAATCTCTTATGTTTTTTGTGAAAGACTTTGTCTTTATGGATCTGTGATCTAAAGAGAATTAAGTTCTTCTCTCCCCTTTTTTATGATGAGATGCTATGATCTCTTTTTGTGAAAGACCTTTGTCTTATAGATCTATGATCTAGAAAAAGAACTAGGTTCTTCTTCCTATTTTGATGAGATGCTTTGATCTCTCTGTTTTATTTATCTTGAAGAAATTCTTTTTCCGAGAGCTTGCTCTTCTCTTTGAAATTTCTCAAAGTTTGCGGGCTTTTTTCTTTTAGACTTGAAGTCTTGGGTTCTTTATATAGAGGAGACTGATTTGTTGAATCAGTTAAGGAAATCTCTCGTTGAGAGATCTCCAATTGATTTATGGAATTTATCCACCGTTGGATCTTTGATCCGAGGGCTTCTGTTTTATAGAAGATAGTTTTCTTGTTATTAATAAGATTGGGAAAATATCTTCCCATACAGAATTTGTTCTGTATCTTGGTGATTTTTAATCACCATTGGATCTTTGATCCAACGGTGCTCTGATTTACAGAGCACAATATTTTCTGTTCGGAAAGTTTCAACAGAATTTTATTCTGGTAATTTGATGATTTTTAATCATGTTCATTGGATCTTTGATCCAAGAGCCGAGAACATTTTGTTCTAGCACTAGCGCTCTCGTGCTTTGCACGTGAGGCGATGCCTCAGAGTCTAGCGCTAACATGCTTTGCACGTGAGGCGCTGGCCTCAGAGTCTTTGACTGCTGGTGCTAGCGCTCACGGCGCTGCCTCAGAGTCTAGCGCATTTGACGCTAGCGCTCACGTGATTGCACGTGAGGCGCTGGCTTCAGAGTCTTTGACTCTCAGTGCTGGCACTCTTGGCGCTAGCGCTATCATGAGGCGCTGCCTCACTTTAAATTTCAAATTTTATAATTTTATAATTTGAATAGAGCTTTGCTCTTTGATTGGTGGAAACAGGTTTGTTATTGCAGCCATCGACGTTTCCTGCCTCTAGACCATCCCTACAGGTTAAACGCTTCACTTTGATGGTCATCATGAGCTTCTTGGAACTCCAGCCCCATTGTTCGGAAAGGACGTGACTTCTCAGTGGGATGGTTACAATAATGTGACCTTTGGGATGGATCCGACAAAACAGGTCAAACCCCCATTCTGGAACAAGTTAAGCATTTTCTTCAAGCTTACGTACTGGTTAACAAATTTAGTGCGTCATTGTCTGGACGCCATGAACATAGAAAAGGGAGTATCCGAGCACGTACTCAACTTGCTTCTTTGTAAAGGCAGGAAATCGAAAGACAACCTCAATACTCAGATGGATCTATAGGACTGGGAAATTAGAAGTGAATTGCATCCTAAATCGGTAGCGGGTAAACCAGGCAAGTTTGTACTTCCCAATGCCGCTTATCATATGCCACAACCGAAGAAGAAAAGATTTCTGCAGGTGTTGCATGATTTGAAAGTTCCCACAGGTTTCTCAGGATCATTCAGCAAGAAGATAAAAATTGTGAAATGCAAGATCGATGGGCTTAAAAGTCATGATCACCACGTTATTATGGAGCACCTTTTCCCATTAACCCTCAGGACCTCCCTTCCCGAATCGGTTGGTCTAGTAATCAATGACCTATGTTGTTTTCTCAGAGAATTATGCGCTAAAACACTGGATGCTGTGACGCTGGATAAACTAGAAAATTCTATTGCGTTGATACTTTGCAAGTTTGAGCGTATTTTCCCACCGTCATTCTTCGATATCATAATATACCTGACGGTTTATCTTGCAACTGAGGCTAAGTTAGCAGGACCGATACAATATCGATGGATGTATCCCGTCGAGAGGTACGTGGAATTTTTCGTTTTGCGTAATTTGTAAAATTATTGTTGTCATGTATGCCCGTATTTATTTATTTAACACATTTTTGTTTAGGTATCTCTACACTCTTAAAAAGTATATACGCAATAGAAATCGACCAGAGGGTTCAATCATGCAAGGTTATCTTCTAGATGAAACAACCACATTTTGTTCCTGCTATCTGGACGAGAACATTGAGACGAGACTTAACCGGTCTCGAAGAATTCAAGACGGGCCATATGGTAAAGCCAATTATATGAGGGTGGACACTATGTTTATCAACAAGATATACCGGTTTATCCTCCTCAATAGCGCATGTTTTGAAAAAATTAGAGAGAGTTTTTTTGGATTAATTGTTATATTTGTGTTTATGTGTGTATGAAATGATATAATATTAATATCATAATTTATTGTCGAGAACAGAATTCATTTTAACGAGGTACGTGAGGGGCATCCTGATTGGAACGATGAACGATTGGAAAAATATCATCAGGATAATTTTTGCGATTAGGTTGTAGATCATGTAAGTTATTCGAATAACATGTTATTGCTATCAGTTTTAATCTAAACTTATATCGTTATGTATTTGTCGTAAAATTTGTTTTGTTAGATCCATGATCCGAACTTGTCTGCATCATTAGAGAGTGATTCAAGATGTTTAGCTCAGTTTCCTAGTATGGAAGTTGCATATTATAAAGGATTCGGTGTCCTTGGATACAAATTTGAAGTTAAGGATATAAAAACATCTAGAACCACTCAGAATAGTGGGATTGCGACGGTAGGATCGGATGGTATGATTTATTATGAATACTTAAATTGTATACTCGGCATCCAATATCCCGGACGATCAAAACACTTTTATATATTTCAGTGTACTTGGTACGATACACGAACCGATACGGATAAGTAGAGAAGCAATCTCGAGACTTGGAAAGATGAATATGGATTGAGCAGTATGAACACACTTCGATTTTATGGTCAGGAAGATCCGTTTATCTTTCCGAACCAAGCGTTCCAAGTATACTACTCACAGTGTTTGAAGCATCCGGGATGGAGTGTCGTATGCCGTTGGAAACCCAGGAATGTTTACGATGTCCCAGAATTCGAGGACAACGATGAGGATGAAGAAGAGAGAAGACTTAGAGTGCTTCGACCATTTGTTTCGAAAGACGGGTTGTCTTCGGCTGATCATGAAGTTATGTGGGTTAGAAATGATATTGATGATGAAATCTAAGTAGATATGTCTAATGCGTCCACGAAACGAAAAAGGTTATCATTAATGTTATATTATTACTTCACATTTTACGATCTATACATATATAGCATGCATATGTAATGGTTGTCTAATGCGTCCACGAACCGTTTTATCTAGATTTGATAACGACGACGAGAGCAGCGACGGGCGGCATGAGCTCCAGCCGCGGCACGAGCAGAGGCAGAGCGATTCTACCGCCCGGAGAGCTGCGTAGGGAGCTTCAGAGGGCCGGTCTTGCACCCCGATCGGAGACCCCTTCGGATGCCTCCTTTCGTGTGGACTTGGCCGCACCTCCAGGTATATTGCACGCATATTCATTTTGAATGTAATATTATAGATATACATGCATATTCATTTCAAAATTACTTACATAGTCAATGTTTGATTGTCTAGTTATTGGTGGTGCGTCCACATCAGGGATAGAGGCCACTCCCGCACCTCCAGGTATGTTGCACGCATATTCATTTTGAATGTAATATTATAGATATGCATGCATATTTATGTCAAAATTACTTACATAGTCAATGTTTTTCATGTCTAGCTGTTGGTGCGTTCACATCAGGGACAGAGGCCACTTCCGCACCTCCAGGTATATTTATATATCATATAGTGCATGTATATTGATTTAGAATGCTATATCATAAATATGCATACATTCTTTTTGCTCTTACGTACTTACATCAGGGGCAGAGCCCACCACCGCACCTGCGGGTATGTTTATATGTCCTATAGTGTATACATGTTGATTTAGAATGTTATATTATTGTTATACGCATTCTTTTTGCAATTACTTATATAGTCAATATTTGATTGTCTAATTATAGGTGGTGCGTCCACGTCTGGTGCAGGGGGCACTCCCGTCACTTCCATACCCTCCGCTCAGTCTGCAGGTTCGTATGAATAAATATAAAATATTTATTCATTTTACATATCTTTTAAGAATAAACATGAACTTCATGCAATTTTATCGATGTTTATTTTCTAGTTGGAGGGGATGCGTCCACGTCCTGGATCACCGGCTGTTACTCACTGGAGGAACTATCGCCCCGCTCATGCTGCTGCCCGGGCCCAGGCTCATGCTTCTGTCGCCGGAGGTATATATCACATTTCAATATTCGTTAAACCTTGATTTCTTAATACCACTTTATCTTAATATTGATTGTCTTGATATTTCTTGTAGAAGCAGGGCATCCCTATCCCGAGAGGGGGACTCGAGGCCCGAATCAGTCCCACAGGCTGAGGCCCGATAGAGCTAGAGGGGAGGAAGCATTCCCCTTCTTCTTTACCCCTGATTATCGCTATACCGGCGATTATACCGAGAGGTTCAGCCGGTATATGGGGGATGAGAGCCGCCTCGTGAAGAAGTATCCACTTCACGTTGAGTGGGGCGACCAGCACCGGCGCTCATTCGCCCTCTTCTGGGATCAGGCTCGGGTATTAATATATATTTTCATTTGATTTATCCAATATATTTATTATTAACACTTGCAATTTAATAACATTGTTTTTTTTGTATTTGCAGTTGGATTACGATTATCAGCCTATACCCGACCCTGATCACCCTGGAAGGGTGCTCGATCTTCACGCTCTGTACCATGGCCTGATGAAGAACATGCAATCGAAGGTCCGATACAATAGGAACGAGCTGAAGATCGACTGCTATTCCCTGTGGATGTCAACCCCCGAGGCAGAGAGAGCGACCCTCCTACATACTTCGGTCTTTGCGAGAGTCGACGTAGATACATGGCCTCTATTGTGCCAATATTTCGACTTTCAGCGCAAACATGTATGTATTTTAAATGTAATTCATTGTTTAGTATATAATTTATTTTTTTGTATTGCCTAATTAGAAAACTAAATCTGAATGTGTTGAGCAGAAACAGGCGGATCAAAATAAAGAGAATAGGAAGTCGGTGAAGAGGGGTCGTCCCACTTGTACAGGTGGCTCGAGAAATATTACTCGTGCCATGGAGGTATCGGTAAATTATAATAGATCTACTGTGATATAATGTAATATTAAAAGTTATTTTATAATATATATAATTTTTTTGCGAATTGCAGAGAGATCAGACCCTGGCGCAGGGTGGTACACCGAAAGTGTTGTCCCGTATCTTGCCGTCTACGGCACCTCAACAGATCCCACCACGGGCGAGCTTTGATACCCCGACACCGCTACCCAGGAGTATTGCGTAAGTGTTAATATTTATTCAACCCTTATTTGAAATTTTTGTTTTGAAAAGTTCAAATTTAAATGATATACTTATATTTTACTGGTTAATGTGGGTGTAGGAGCGGGCGGTTGAGCAGGCGGAGGCATCGGGATCGATTTTACTGGACAGAACGATCCGATGCTGCTGACCCCAGTCCTAGACGCCGCATACGGAGGGCACCACGGAGGTTGGGAGGGAGGCCGGGGACTGAGTCCTGGCAGGGCCCATATCAGGTTGGACTCCACTCCGGCGGTTACTTCCTCTATCTCCCATGAGCAACGTCTAGAGCAAGAACTTGACACCTTGAAGGCCACCGTCCAGAAGTTGAAGGAGATGATGGTATGTATACTACTTAATAGTAAAATATTATGTCATATTATAGATAGCAACATATCCAATATTAGTACGTACCCTGAGCTTATTTAGTTGTAGACTTAGTTTTGATTAATCATACATACATAGAACTGTCTAATTAGAATAAACTACAGTTTTCCAAACTTGATATCCAAACGAGGCCTAAGTCGCTAAGTATTCATAGATTAGGTTTTCGCAATAACTTGATAATGATACGAATTTGACTAATACACAGTTCTTACTCGTTTATTACACGCAAAACTGAACAGACGCGACAGGGTAATTCGGCTGAGGCTCCACATGCATCTCCTTCGGCTGCGGCTCCGCAAGCCACTACCTCGGCTGCGGTTGTGCAGACCACTCCTACAGCTCCACAGCCCGCTCAGACTCCCACAGCCGCGGCTCCCCAAGCCACTACCTTGGCTGCGGTTGCGCAGACCACTCCTACAGCTCCACAGCCCGTTCAGACTCCCGCACCGTCTGCATTGCTCGAGTTATTGACTCAGGATTTATCCGAGGAGCAGGTGCGCCAGATTACGGCGATTATCAGAGATGGAGCTGGACCGAGCTAGGGTAGCTTTTTGATTTTTATATTTTAAACATGTATTTACTTATATGATATATATTGTAATATTTTGGACGATATTGGTGGTGGTTGCGTGTTCATATTGATTTAGATTGATATCGTATTCTGCTTGTTGATTTCTTTTATATATTATGCGTGAGATGTTGATTATGAATACTGCGGTATATATTCTGCTTGTTGATTACTTTCATATATGATGTATATATTATTGTGCACAGGGCGAGGAAAAAACAGGCTGTTTTAAAAAAAACCCTGATAATATGTCCCTACGGATTAATCCGTAGGGACACATGTTGCATCTACCGTTTAATCTGTAGGGTCCAATTTTGCCCCTACACATTTATCCATAGGGACAAAATATAAGGATACCTGATATTTTGACCCTGTGGACTCAGTAACATGGGTTAGGCTTGTCCCTACGGAGTAATCCGTAGGGGCCTTAGCTTTACCCCTGCATATTTACCCGTAGGGACAAAATATCAGGATACCTGATATTTTGCCCCTATACATCTGGACCTACGCATTAATCCGTAGGGGCATGTATTTGTCCCTACGGAGTTATCCGGAGGAGCAACTGTTTTATTTTATAAACCGATAAATTAAATAAATATTTTGTCCCTACGGTGTAATCCGTAGGGACAGATGGACCTATGCATTAAGCCGTAGGGCAATTATTTCAATGTAGGGGCATGTTTAAGGCTAAGACTTGCACATGCGGGGTGTGCATCTATGACATATTTCTGTGCCCCTACGAATATAGCCGTAGGGGCAGTGGTTTGCTCATACGGCTTTATCCGTAGGGGCAACCCCTATTTGTAGTAGCGTATATTTCAAGTAATCATAAGAAAATTCTAAATTTTTTGAATCTTCATCCCGTTGGTACTATCCTCACCTCATATCACTAGTGCTATTAACCTGTCTCTTTACTGAACACCACCAAATCTCCTAATGTTTCCTCTCCTGATCCAATTATATTCGGTTACTTCAATGAATTTCTACCCTCGTCAACTCCACTCTTTCCCTACCAAACTAATGAGACAACAAAATAAATAAAAATTCCATCCAATTAATTAAGCTAATTTATTCTATAAGTAGTCCCAATTATCTCTAATCCTCTAATTATACTCATTGCTCAACGCTAGCCTTTGTATTTTTGTGCTTGGTAGTGCCGCCTTGTTCTAATATAAATAATCTCCATTTGGTCTCATTCCTTCTCTTCTTTCTCTGCCATGGATTCCAAGGACAAGGGAAGAGCTCGAGGCGGCCGCAGCCATGGCAGCAGAGGTAGAGCTCAAAGGTCCAATTCGAACAACAAGACTCGAGGGGCTACTTCAAAAGGCAGTAATGGTCATGGCCATAGGAAATCAGTGAACCAGTTTGATGCATCGATTAACGTTCTTAGCCAAAGAGTCGCATGTGAGAGTAACAAAGGGCCGGATGTTGCGCCAGTTGCGGTTTTTCCTCCTCCGCTTCCGCCTGCTAGTAATGGTGAGTGAAGATTATCTCATGTTTTATCCCTTCCAAGGCCTAATTTGAGTAGTAATTGTTAGAATTTGCAAATATTCCCCTCGATCCTTTGTCAAAACTTCAGAGTTTTGGTGCAGTTATATGAACTTTAAAACGAATCAGGGTAGCTCAATCCCAATGTGCTGATAACTATGATTGAGGGTACAAAACTATATCTTAAACCTCATTAGAACCTCAAGTTATGAGAGTTATGTTGCAGCGTCAGAGAGTTTAAGACTAATGAGAAGTTCCATGCTATAAGTTTAAGTTAGTCTGAGTCTTTCGATACTCATTAAGAAGAGGGGTCAAGCACTTAGAGATAACATTTTGGGTCTTTAAAGCAAAGATATCTTCAATCAGGATATCAGTATAATTTTTGTATATTTTGATGGTGGAGATCACCCTTTCCTTCTGTTTTCATTGTAATAAAATGTGTTCGACTTGCAGATGCCTTGGCATCAAATCTTGGCTCATTGCAAATTTCAGCATCCAAGTTGGTGCCTATGCGAAGGCCCGATCGAGGGGGGACTTCTCGCATCCAATCTATCAATCTCCGCATCAACCAATTCCCTATCAATTATGACGAAGAAACCAAAATCTTCCACTATGAATTCATTGTAGAATTCGAAGAACCTCCGAAAATCAATGCAGAAATCTCAAAGTTCGACTATTTCTCTATCAAAAACAAATTATTCGACTCAGAGACTAATCTCTTTCCACAATCATCGATAGCCTACGATGGCCACAGGTACTTGTATAGCACAATCCAACTACCCATCAACAATTTCAAAGTCGAATTCCATCGAAAAACTTACATTGCGTCCTTTGAATTCAAGAAAGAGATATTTCTCTCCAAACTCAAGGAAACGCCTGTCCATAGAGAGATTCTACAGGCACTCGATATTGTAATTCGACAAGCTTCAATTGGCAAAAAGCTCGCGCGTGGTCGAAGCCTATACTCAAAAGAAAATGGTTATTCTTGTGATCTAGGAAGAGGAATCGTAGCTCTTCGAGGCTCACAACAGAGTATACAACTCACTGAACAAGGCCTTAAGCTATTACTTGATTTATCCGTTTTGCCATGTCGAAAAGCTGGGCCTGTACTAAAATACATTGAAACAAACTTGTGCATTACATTCAGAGAATACACGCAGTTAAGCATCACACAAAGAGTAGCGACAGATACCGCGTTGAAAGGATTGAGAGTTATAGTGAGACACCGGAGCAGCAAGCAAAAGTATACGATTAATGGGTTGACGAGTTTGATGGCGAAAGATATTGTGTTTGATGATGATAGCTCGGGGAAAGAGAAGAGATTGTTAGATTACTATAGGGATAAGTATGGGGTTGAGATTAGGTATAAGAGGCTTCCTTGTTTGGATCTAAGTAAGGAGAATAATATGAATTATGTGCCAATGGAGTTTTGTGAGATTGTTGAGGGGCAGATTTATCCCAAGGAGGACCTGAGGAAGGATGAAGAGAGGAAGTTGCGGGATTTGGTGTCCGATAATCCGAAGAAAAGGGAGGAGGAGATCATGAATGTGATCAATGCAGCAGATGGACCTCTCAGGTATAGATCCAAACTAATATTTATTTTCATTCTATTAAAAAACAAAGTCATAGTGCAGAATTATAATCTCAGTTGTATTTATAGTTTCGATATTTTTAAGTATACTTCCTTTTTTCCCCAGATGAAGATGTTACTCACATCTTTGCTTCACCTGTAAACATCCCCTTCAACTTTCAGTGTCCTGTGAGAATAATTTTCAGTTTTTGCTTTCAAATTTGTATATTATTCTGGACAGCGGTTAATTCTATACCAAAAGGCCAACTAGAAATTTGAAAGCAAAACAGAAACTTCAATATTTACTTTAAAATTTAAGCGGATATGCACACATCTATAATCACTTATATATGATTGGAAACAAATAATACAAACTTCGCATTTCACAATTTTGATGAAATATTTTTGTATCGAAATGTATTGACTCCATCCTAGTTTCTTAAGAAGCAAAAGAAGCTAGCTGTGTACCGAAATCAGCATTCTTCGGCTTTCACATAGGCAGCTCGCAGCTGTATGAGAAGTGAAGTTTACATAAGTGATTAATTAGAGTTGGGAAATCATTCTTTTTCTGAAACATTCAGTTGTGATTAAAATTCTGCAATATTTACATGCACATCATTTTACCATATTTCAATATTTTTTACCTTTCTTTTCTGAAACAGTGGAGACCCGGCTAAAAACTTCAAAATTTCCCTCACAAAACAGATGACAGAGATATCCGCCCGTGTCCTCGACCGGCCAATCCTCAAACTCTCCACCACAAACAATAAAACCTGCAAATTCAAAATCCCAAAAGACGACTGCAATTACAACCTCTTCAAGAACAAGCTCATCAGACCACAACGCATCGAAAAATGGGCGATCCTCGACTTCAGCTCAGCCCCATCAAACCCTAAACACCAATCTTTACACGTTTCTTCATTCGTCCCCAACCTCGTTCGCAAATGCCACGATCTCGGCATCCAACTAAACCCGAAGCCCATTTTCATTCGCGGATCTGCGATGGATGTGCTCTCGGACTCGAGTTGGCTTTACGAAGAGCTCTCAGGGATTGAAAACGTCGATTTGCTTATCTGTCCGATGTCTGATAAGCATACTGGGTACAAGACTTTGAAGCTGATTTGTGAGACTGAGCTTGGGATTCTGACACAGTGTTGTTTGAGTTTTCATGCTAATAATCAGCTTAAGAAGGATTTATATCTTGCTAATCTTGCATTGAAGATTAATGCTAAACTTGGTGGGAGCAATGTGGAGCTCTTTGATGAGCTGCCGCGGATATCTTCGGGCGGGGGCCCGTTTATGCTTATCGGGGCGGATGTTAATCACCCGGGTAGCTGGAATAAGACAAGCCCGTCGATTGCTGCCATGGTTGCTACCATTAACTGCCCCCAAGCGGACAGGTATTGATTCTTGTTGATTTAGAGGTTGTTTGGTTTGCTGCAAACTAAGATATGGTCTTGAATCGATTCTGCTTCGCGTAGTTTCTGTTGCGTGTGCTTGATTTGAAACTGATATTTGCTATTTAGTTCTTGCTAAGGGGTGGCATTGAAATTTCAATTATCGCTATTGCATTTTGCAACTCATATACAATTTAGAATTATGAAAATTAGAATTTCTTTAAATGAATGTTGCATGCAGCTGTATATTCTTCCCCTCATACATATGCTTATTGATGGGATCCAACAAAAAACTCTGCAGGTACATTTCAAGAGTCCGGGCACAAACCCACCGTGTGGAGAAGATCCTCGACGCAGGCACAATGTGCAAAGAGCTCATTGATGCCTTCGAAGAATTCAACCGATGCAAACCCGAAAAAATCATCTACTTTCGGGACGGCGTCAGCGACGGCCAATTCGACATGGTCCTCAACGAAGAACTAAACTCCATCAAATCCGCAATTGAATCCAAAAACTACAAGCCAACAATTACGGTCATCGTAGCCCAGAAAAGACACCACACCCGCCTCTTCCCCAAGCACGGCGGGGTTTCCAAAAACGGAAACGTGCCGCCTGGCACCGTGGTTGACACAGGCATCGTGGACCCCACCACGTTCAACTTCTACCTCTGCAGCCATTATGGGAGCTTAGGCACAAGCAAACCCACACATTACTATGTGTTGTATGACGAGCTTGGATTTACTAGCGATGAGCTGCAAAGGCTTGTGTACAACTTGTGCTTCACGTTTGCGAGGTGCACGAAGCCCGTCTCGTTGGTAACGCCTGTGTATTATGCTGACGTGGCGGCGTACCGTGGGAGAATGTACTATGAAGGATTGTCGGAGAGGTCGCCGGTGTCTAGAGCGTCCACGAGCTCTTCATCAAGCTCTTCTATGTCTTATGGCTCATCAGGGGCACTAGTTGGTTTTGCGTTGCCTAAGATGCATTGGAAAGTTTTGAATTTAATGTTTTGGTTGTAGTGTTTAAGCTATGGTTGGATTTTGGAGGGGATTTTTGTGCAGAAATTAAGAAATCTCACTGAGGGTGCATTCGTTGTTTTCTTTGATGGAAATGATTGGAAATGCCTTGACTATAGTTGAACTAGTATTTTGCACGTTTCTATGCTGGTATAAATTGTGGGACATAGGAGGGAAAAAAGTTTGAGAATGTTCTAAAAATTCAGTTAGAAGGGTCAAGATTTTAAACCTTTTTAACAGATATTTTCCTAAATTTTGAATGTTAGAAATATAATTTTTAAATACTTTGTTTTTTCTAATTATGGGGAACCTTGTTGCCCGTGTGCCATGGCTATCTTACCAGTTCGATGAACCTTATGTTTGAAAATGAAAAAATTATGAAAAATCCAATTCCTTCGATTTTGTAGGCCCGTCTTGCGCAACTTGTGAACCCTCAATCACAAACCCAATCCTTTTATACAGAAATAAAGAAGACGGCGGTTGCAAGTGGCAACTGCCCAACCTAAACCAAACCGGCCTTGTCACCTGACTTTCAGCCGCATCTAATCAGCTGGTCTCAGCCCTTACAATAAAATGAGTACAAAAACCTAACCCTACCTACATATTTATGAGTAATTACTCTGAAAAATTTATGTACGGACCCACCATAATTCTCAGCCCATCGACATCAGAACGCAGACCATTTAACCTATCAAAATGAACGCCCCAGATGTTCCAATTCAACCATTTCTTTATTTTTGCTTGTATCCCACGAAAACCCAACGAAATCCCTTCAAAATCCCCCCATTTTTTCCTCAATTTTTTCGTGAAGAAGAAGAAGAAGAAGAGAACTCTAGAACAAATCATTGGTGACTTTTGGGTGCTGGGGTTTTTGTTTGCATTCAAGCAAAGGTGAAGAACATAACCCATCTCCTTTTTCTTTTCTATCTGATGCTCTCTCTCTCTCTCTCTCTCTCTGTTCAAGTAACAGAATCTGTTGAGTTCTGACATTGTTTCTTGTTCTTTTTTCTTTTATGTAGCTTGCTGTTTCTCCTCTCTCGATCTCCCCAAGCTTCTGCGGCTGTTGGTTTCGAGGGTTGAAGGTAGGGTTTCTGGTGATTTTGTTAGATTTCATTTCTTGCATCATTGAATTGGGTCAAAGTTTTGAGTCTATGCGTTTGTGGGGATGAAACCCTTGTTTGATTATGTTATCTGAATTGATTAGATGAACCCCATGTCGAATTATGGGTGATCTTGGTACCGGAAATTGAAACTTTGTGATGACCCAATTGGTAATGGTCGTCAGATCTTTCATTACATTGTAGCTACTGCCCTTTAGTTTATATGCATGATCGTCGGTGAACGAGCTGTGCCTGTTCGTTTTTCGATACATGTATGTATTACAATTTCTTATCATATGCACACAGCAAGTATATTTAAAAACTAATTGATTATAATAATGCACAAATGTTTAATGGATGTGTTAAATTGATTCTCAACCGAGCTGGAAGAAACCTTAGGCTTGTGTATGTCCTTAAAGAATAGAAGAAGTTAGCTTAAAATTTGAGACTGGTCTAAAATACGATGACTGCTAGAAATAAGCATTTTCATTTTCTGTGTTGGCTCTAGCATCATGTGTTATATACTTTGTTTTATAGGTTCCTCGAAGTCCACATTCTTGTGTGACTTGCGCCCTTCATTTATATTGCACACATCTTTACTGTCTCAATTGTTTTGAAATTGCCTGATCTTGTGTCGGTACAAAATTGAAACTTCATCTAATTCTCTCATTGTTTAATCATGTTTCAATGCTTGTTCAGTGCATTCACTGCAATATAACCTCAATCTTGTTCCATAACAATACTCAAGTGTTTTTCTCTGGTTATATCACATCAGGGTGATTCATGGTTATTTGTGAAACCTTATTTTAGCATTCACCTACAGAATGCGGGAATAGAAGGTTAAGTACTTGCGATCTGTGTAGACCACCAAAAATAGCTGCCAGTGCTGTTATGCTTAATTTGCAGGCATGCAATTTTTTTAAAATTGTATATCTTTTGTTCAACCAGTTAACCTACATGTCAAATTCCCTTTAGTTTTGATTATTTTACAAAACCATACTTTAAATATACCGTATGTTACTAATCATGTCAGATATCGTCAATATGCTACACAACTGGAGTTGTTCAAGCATAAGGACAATCAGCACTGCAATGGACATTGACATCAATGAAATCGTACGACTCAGAAACTACAATGTCAATTCAAAGGAGATAACGGAGAAATCAATCAATAGAGATATTCAAGAATTTTTCCATTTTCTTCGAGTCTAGAGTCGTGTCGATTTCAAACGGTTAGAATCTATTTTCCAAATCTATATTTACTTTCTAAACTCGTATTTACTAAAACCAACAATTTCATTTCAAAAATTCCTAAAGTCTAAGTTTCTGTGTTTGGATTTATCAGACATAGAGACGTCCTATGGGACATCCATTACAGCTGATTTTTTTCTTCAAATTTTCTGTTTTTGGCGTATAATTCAAATTTCAATGGCTATAAACTGCCAAAAACGGCCCTAACAATCAGGGGCAGTTATTTTAACTTTTCCAGCCGCCTTAAAATGATTTTCTATAAATATGACCATTTAGTAAAGAGTTTTCACTCACTTTTTCACTCGTTTATCATTTTCTTTACTCTTGAGATTTTTTCATGAAAACCTTGCCTCTCTTTGCTCTCAAGTTTTTACAACACATTTTTAGAGAGGATCTTTCTGGTGCCCTTTAGACTTTTCTAATCTTTTAGAAAAGAAAGATCTCGAAAGTTTCGAAAAAGCGATTGTTTTTCAAATTTGTTTTTAATCTTGAAAACTTCTTCGAATTGATTTTAAATTTTCTTAATCTTCAAAATACAATCCCTCATCTTCTTCAATCGAAAATTTGATTTATCCATTTGAGATCGTTAGGATTGTTGAAGTTGGTCCGTAAAGATTGTAAAATCTTACTTTGTACTACCCAGTGAATAAAGGTCTAAGATTTTTATATTGTAAAGGTTTAGACTTGAGCCTTGAAAAAGATCTAGGCGTTCGTCGTCTGAAAGTGTAAAGGTTTGGATCTCAGCCTGGAAAAGATCTGGGTTTCTCCACCTATGAAGGAGTCATGGGCTAATGAATTTGAATTCTGAGCAGGAGTTCTTAGGTGGGGATTAGCCACATGGTTGGAGAATCTCGATAACAATTCTCTATGTCCGTTCACTTTTCTGTGATTCTGTATTGTTTATGTGATTTTGTGTTGTGATAGTATTTGTATTTTATACTCTGGTTTTATATTCCATTGCATAAATTTTAAATTGTTACAAGTCACGCTGAGTTTGCTATAAAACCTTATTCACCCCTTTTAAAGCTGTTTTCAATTGGTATCAAAGCAGGTTACTCTATTGGTAAGATTAACCTCTTGAGTTTCTGATTCTACGACAAATCAAATGGAAGAACAAACCATTAATCATCCTTCTCTTTTCAATGTCACAAACTATCAGTTCTGGAAAACTAAGATTAAGGTTTTCTTTCAATGTATAGATCTAGAAAATTCTAGAGATCATTGAAAATCCTTTTGTTCCTCCTACCATGAATCCCTTATCTGAAGCCGACAAGAGATTGTTGATATTAAATGTCAAGGCGATGAATGCATTTCATTGCTAGTTGAATTTAGAAGAATTCAATAGAATCTCTATGTGTCAAACTGCCAACGAGATTTGGACCACTCTTCAGACTGCCCATGAAGAAACCAATCAAGTTAAAGAGAGTAAAATCGACCGTCTCATGCACGATTATGAGATGTTCTAAACGAGAGATGATGAATCTATCGACTCCATGTATTCCAGGTTCAACAATGTCATTACCGAATTTTTCAATTGAGGAAAGAAATTTGATGACAAAGAAAAGTGTTATAAGTTGCTGAGATATCTTACTATATCGTGTCAACCTAAGATCACTGCCATCGAAGAGGCTAATGGCATGACAACGTTGAAGGTTGATACCCTTATAGGAAAATTAAAGACTTGTGAGATGCAATTAGGGGATCTCAAACAAAAACAGGAGGATACTCAAAAGAAAAATATCGTGCTAAAGGCAACCACCAAGTCAAAGCCTAAGGAATCATCAAGAGATGATGACAACGACGATGAAGAAATGACCAATATTGCTAGACACTTCAGGAAGTATCTGAAGTCTAGAAAATTCCTCCAGAAGAAAGGTACGTATAAATCTAATAAGAATTTTAATACTAGTAAAATTTTGCGTTGTTTTGAATGTAACAAGGAAGGCCATTTGAAATTAGAGTGTCCGACTCTCAATAAGGACAAGTGGAAGTCAACGAAAGAATAAGAAAAACGTTCGTTTCAAGCAATTTGGGACGATACGGATTCCAGCGGCTCGGAAACCGAAGAAGACGTCAACGTGTGCTTCATGGCGCTAGACAATGAGGTAACTAACTATGACTTTGATATTGAATCTCTCAGTAAAATAGATTTAATAAGTCTTTGTTATTATCTTAAAGATAATTATGATAAATTAAATTTTAAGTATAAGAATTTAAAGTCTAAATTATCTACTAGGAATAGTTTAGAAAAATTATCGCAAGAAGAATTAAAGGAAATTAAATTAGAAAATGAAAGTTTAAATGATAAAATAAAAACCATATCTGTAACTAAAGAAAAATCAAATGAAACTAATGAAACTTTAAATTTTGAAATATTTGATCTTAAAAGAAAACTAGAATTAAAAGACAAAATTCTCTTAAATTTTACCAAAAGTAAAGATAATTTAGATATTATGTTAGGACAATCCATAAAATATTGTAATAAAGAAGTATAGGCTATGCCAAATATTCAGAGTTAGTCCTTAAAACCAAGTTTTTTAGACATAAATACTATTATAAATTTGGAAATAAATACGCTAACTTCACCTGTGACTATTGTTGCACGTTAGGACATATATCACAATATTGTCATATTAAAAACAACTCTAAGTATAAATATCACTTTACTCCTAAAACTAATTCAAATCAATCTAAGATGATGTGGGTCCCAAAAGTAACACTTTTTTTCCTGTGTTGCAGGATTTCCAAAGACGTAGCAGTCGATGGATCCTTGATAGCGATTGCTTTTGGCATATGACTGGAAACGTTCAAACATTCGAAACGCTATTTGTTTTGAATGTAACTTTGCGTTGTTTTGAATATAACAAGGAAGGCCATTTGAAATTAGAGTGTCCGACTCTCAATAAGGACAAGTGGAAGTCAACGAAAGAGTCAGTAAAACGTTCGCTTCAAGCAATTTGGGACGATACGGATTCCAGCGATTCGGAAACCGAAGAAAACGTCAACGTGTGCTTCATTGCGCTAGACAATGACGTAACTGACGATGACTTTGATATTAAATCTCTCAGTAAAATAGATTTAATAAGTCTTTGTCATGATAATTATGATAAATTAAATTTTAAGTACAAGAATTTAAAGTTTAAATTATCTGCTAGGAATAGTTTAGAAAAATCAACTCAAGAAGAATTAAAGGAAATTAAATTAGAAAATGAAAGTTTAAATGATAAAATAAAAACCATATCTTTAACTAAAGAAAAATTAAATGAAACTAATGAAACTTTAAATTTTGAAATATTTGTTCTTAGAAGAAAACTAGAATTAAAAGACAAAATGCTCTTAAATTTTACCAAAAGTAAAGATAATTTAGATATTATGTTAGGACAATCCATAAAATATTGTAATAAAGAAGTATAGGCTACGACAAATATTTAGAGTTAGTCCCTAAAACCAAGCTTTTTAGACATGAATACTATTATAAATATGGAAATAAATACGCTAACTCCACGTATGACTATTATTGCACGTTAGGACATATATCACAATATTGTCATATTAAAAACAACTCTAAGTATAAATATTACTTTACTCCTAAAACTAATTCAAATCAACCTAAGATGATGTGGGTCCCAAAAGTAACGCTTTTTTCTTGTGTTGCAGGATTTCCAAAGACGTAGCAGTCGATGGATCCTTGATAGCGATTGCTCTTGGCATATGACTGGAAACGTTCAAAGATTCGAGACGCTATTTGTTTTGAATGTAACTTTGCGTTGTTTTGAATATAACAAGGAAGGCCATTTGAAATTAGAGTGCCCGACTCTCAATAAGGACAAGTGGAAGTCAACGAAAGAATCAAAAAAACGTTCGCTTCAAGCAATTTAGGACGATACGGATTCTAGCGACTCGGAAACTGAAGAAGACGTCAACTTGTGCTTCATGGCGCTAGACAATGAGGTAACTGATGATGATTTTGATATTGAATCTCTCAGTATAATAGATTTAATAAGTCTTTGTCACTATCTTAAAGATAATTATAATAAATTAAATTTTAAGTACAAGAATTTAAAGTCTAAATTATCTGCTAGGAATAGTTTAGAAAAATCAACTCAAGAAGAATTAAAGGAAATTAAATTAGAAAATGAAAGTTTAAATGATAAAATAAAAACCATATCTTTAACTAAAGAAAAATTAAATGAAACTAATGAAACTTTAAATTTTGAAACATTTGTTCTTAAAAGAAAACTAGAATTAAAAGACAAAATGCTTTTAAATTTTACCAAAAGTAAAGATAATTTAGATATTATTGTTGGGGTCGAAAATTGCACCCCGGTTGGCCAAGTCAAAGTTAAAGTCAACCCCAAGTCAGGTGGGCCCAAGCCCAGTTGAAGTGCGCTCATGCCCGAGTCGAGCCTGAACATGAAGTGGCCGGTCTCTCCCATGCCAAAATAAAAAATCATGTAATAAATAATTTTGATATATTTTTTATGCATGAATGTAAGAAAATGGGCATAAAGCCAAATTTCTGTAAAGCACATGGTTTATGTGCAAAAAAAAATAGCACATGAGACATGGGACGAGCAAGATGCCATTTTGTAAAGCCCAACGGGCTATGTGTAAATGTGTAAGCCTATATAAGGCAACATGATGATGAATAAAAAAAGAATAATTCATTCCCCCTCAAAAATTAGGGTTTGTGTGCCTCCTTCCCCTTTCTCAAGGGTCTAAAATGCTCTTCCTCTTTTTGAATTAAATCAAGAGTTTAACTCTTCCTTTTTAAAAAAGTAGTTTCTCACCACAAAACCCACAAAGGGGAGCTCAGATCTCCCATCAAATCTCTTAAAGGGGAGATTTTGAATCTCACTTCCCTTTTCCCCCAAGACCCGGCCAACTGAGAGGAAGAAAAAGAAGACTCATCTCCAAAAATCCCACGTTGGGAGGATCCAAGGCTTAAAAGAAGAGCCAAAGATTTCTAGGAGTTTAACTCCTTTTTAGATCTGTTGGAGTTTAAATTCATAAATTAAATTTCTGTTAGGAGTTCAACTTCCCAACCTAGAGGCTAAACCCCTTTCCGCTGGTGTTTCCAGCGGTCGCGTGCCGCGCACGTAACCCACTGGCACCCAGCGGTCGCGTGCCTTGCACGTGACCCGCGGGCGCCCAGTGCCCGCGCGTGCCGCGCACGTGACCCGCGGGCGCCCAGCACGCGCGCATGCCACGCATGTGACCCGCGGGCGCCAGGCGCCTACGCGCCAGGTACGTGTCCCGCGGGTGCACGCCTGGCACGTGACCCGCGGACGCCAAGCGCCCACGCGTCGGGCACATGACCCGCCGGCACCAAGCGCCCACGCGCCTGGCACGTGACCCGCATGCGCCAAGCGCCCACGCGCCGGGCACGTGACCCGCGGGGGCCAAGCGCCTACGCGCCAGGCACGTGACCCGCGGGCGCCAAGCGCCCACACGCCAGGCTCCCTCGCGCTAGGCACGTGACCCGCGGGCACCATGCCCCCACGTTCCACGCATACATCTTTAAGATGCCCTTCACCCTTCATTTTTCATGCACTCCACACCAAAACACGTCCCTCGTTAGAAAATTTTTTCTAACGGGGCGTTGCCCCGCACACCGCAAGGGGGTTGCTAGCCCCCTTGACTCTCAGCCCGCTATCCAGGTAGCGGGACCCCCGTAAAAACTCTGCGAGGCCCCCGATATATCCAAAACCCTTTCAAAACATACGTACACTGCAAATTGAGTTCGCATGACCTGTTTGACCCGTCAATCGGAGGTTCCCTCGCTCCAAAGGCGAGGGGTAATTAACGACAGCTTAGTCCGCGGTTGCCGGAGATTCGGATCCTCACAATCAATAAACTCCAGCCTACTCTAAGTAGGGCGAATCTGTAATGCGCCTGACAAGCGCGAGCGTATTCCCATCTCAATGGGGTGACGAAAAACACCCTACAGATTCTGGCACGTCCAGTGGGACTTATCTCTCCTCCCATATTTCGGATGAAACATTCATGCGAACTCAATCAATATACATATCGACTGTCTGTACTGAAATCATGTTTCTTTGTGCAGGTTAATATTTTCGAATTGCAATCTTCAGACGCAGCAAAAATGTCTTCAAGGACAAGCTCAGCTCTCGACACAGCTTTTATCTCCTACACGATGAAGATGGACACCAGGACGGTCCTCCCGGCCAGTCTCGGGCAACAATGGGAGGAGCCGCCGCTACCATTTGGCTCTATTCTGTTCGTGTCAGCTAATGTCATCCCAGCTCCTCAAACTCCGGTATCAGACAAACCGGCCTCGAAAGGCAAGATGCCAAATGTGGTGATCTCGAGGGCGCCCCAACCCAAACACAAATCCGTTTCCGAACGACTCTCCGTCGCTCCAGCTGGGGGCAAGGCCATCAATGTCAACGAAGCAACGGGGCATCTCGGGTAAGCTCCAACGGTACCCTCGACAACTGCCCGATCGGGTATCTTCTTTAAGCTCCCTATCAATCGACTCACGGTGGTTTTCCAGAAAACGGATGCCCGCCAAGCCTTCAAAATCGAGAAGCTAAGACAGAAAAGGCTTATATACAGAGCCAACAAAAGGGCTAGGGTTCATGCTAGGCTGAGCTTCATGAGGCTCCAAGAACGGGGTTATCCCGCCAAAGATAAAGAGACGGCTGGATATGTGGTCCACACTGTTTACATGGTCGGACATGAAGAAACGAACCCTCCTATGCTTCACAGCCATGGTGGTGATATGGTTGACGCTACCCAAAGTCGACTCGGTCTAAATAATGAAGAGCCCACTCAGGCCGATAAGCTAAAGGAGCCCGTGGTTCTCGCCGGATCAAGCTCAGGCGGTAAAGATGACCCTGTTGTCACGTCCGGAACTACAGAACAAGTGTTATTCCAATGGCTTCAAAGACAACTTCAGAACAGGGACGAGAAGTTGGCCAAGGTCCATTCCAAAGTCGATGAGCTGGCAAACGTCGTGGCAGATCTCACGACTCAAATCGCCCGATTGAAATTACATCAAAATCAAATTTTGGTTCATGAGCCAGGGATTGATACCCGGAAGCAGCCAACTGATACCCCATTCTACCCAAGAGTGGAGCGCCTTCGCGAAAAATGGCCGCGATCAGCTTCCAGTCCCTCCGATACGTACACCGAACGTCGTAAGCGGACAACAAACGAATCTAATACCGACCAACCTCGAAAAACAGTGTTGGGAGGGGGAGGAGAATCGCTTTTGAAAGAGAAACTGGATAAGGTATATTCCTACAAAAGGGACAAAGTCCATAAAATATTCAAAGGCGCCCTAAGAAACGGTCTACAACTGCCAGAATCAAAGAGACCGTAAGAAGCGAATATGACCGACGACCTACAATATTGCCCCCATCACAGAGTGATAAGTCATGGCATTGAGAACTGCTTCGTCTTTAAAGATTGGGTCGAAAAGCAATACAAGACGGGAGAGATAGAACTATTTAAAGGCGTGTTAGCAAACAGTCATGCTACGGCCGCCAATTTCATACAAATGGAGACCGAAGCCTTTCGGGAACCTGATTCTCTCAGGCATATGGCATTATCTGAAAAGGGCGAACCAAAGACTGATCGGCCTCAAGGACCAACATTAGTAAAGGCACCTACCCCAATAGAGAGAAAGAAGAAGGTATACTCCTTTAGGAGGGATGAAGTCCGCAAAATATTCGTGGACATCTTGAACAACGGTTTGCAACTGTCTGTTCCAAAGAGGCCATATGAAATGAACATGACCGGCAATCCCATATACTGCCCATATCATAGAATGGTAAGTCATACCATTGAAGACTGCTATATTTTCAAAGATTGGATGGAGAACTAATACAAACTTGGGAAATCCCCACAGTCGTCAGATATACCGACAAGCCACAGAGCTACGATCATCAAGACAACTCCGCCAAGATCAATATTCGAGGAGCTGGGATAAGCAAACTGACCACCACGTCGTTAAACTGGGAATAAAAAATGTGTAAATAAAAAAAAAGTGTAAATAAAAGAAAAAAGAAAAGCCGAAATGATGGGGTAACTCGCAATAAAAATCAGCGAGTAAAATAAATAAGGAAATAAAGCCGAAATAATGGGGCAACCGTGAATAAATAAAGCCGAAATGATAGGGCAATCGCAATCTTCGTGATAAGAAAAGCTGAAATGATAGAGCAATTGCGGTAAAAAAATGGCGAATGATGAGTCGCTCCTGGTACCAATTCCAATGCAGCGATGTAGACGCCAACCAAAATTCAAATTCCCAACGGCGATTGATGAGTCGCTCCTGGTACCATATTCCAGTGCAGCGATGCAGACGCCAGCCAAAATCTAATTTCCCAAAATTCTCCCAGCCCTACGGTTGGTCCCAAGTTGACTATCGTATACAATCCACAGGCTCAAATGATTCTCATCATACCCATGCCCCACAGCAACCACCAGTAACGCGGTCGGTCTCCGCCCTTGAAATTATGCTCCATTAGGAAAGACCCATTTATGTGTTCTCACGATACATGAGGAGAACAAACATTCGTGGGATCCTTACGACTCACAAAGGAAAAACACACTTGGGAGTCCCCACGATTCCTAAGGAGAAAATACACCTGCAGGATCCTTCCGACTCGTAGGAAGAAATGCTTTTATGGGACCCTTACGGCTCATAAAATTGAAAAGCCTTGGGTGATAGGGATCTAAACCTGTCTCCTAAGCCATTGCTCTCCAACAGGCAAAGGCAAATGATGAATTGCTCCTGACATCTGTGCTTCAGTGTTAGCAACGCTGATGCCGACCCCTATCCCAAAATTCCAAGCTTCCGATCCATAGACCCCTAAGTCTTTAAACTGGAAACAGATGACCTCTAAGTCGTTAAACTGGGAACAGATGACCCCTAAGTCGTTAAACTGGAAACGAGGGAGATTCCCTCACGGCGAATGATGAGTCGCTCCTGGTACCATATTCTAGTGCGGCGATGCAGACGCCAACAAAGTCCCGAAATTCTTCCGACCCTATGGTCTGGATCATACATCCTGCAAAACCGTATACGATTCATGGACGTAAAACGATCCCAATCTCTCCCAAGTCCTACTGGCGTGACCACATTCAAAGTCCCACCAGCGATGAAGATTCCAAAAAAAGGTATGTCCACAAGCAAAATGGGCACGGATGAAAACCCGAAAGGGCTCCGTGAGTAAAAACAGCAGGACTGCCGGCGAGTTTGTGAAAACCCGAAAGAGCGCAAACTCATGAAAAAGAGATGAAATACACTCGCAAAGTCCTCTCGACTTTGTGAGGAGAAAATTCCCGCGTGAGATCCTTACGACTCACAAAGGAAAAACACATTTTGGGGGTCCTCACGACTCCTAAGGAGAAAATGCACCTACGGGATCTTTACGACTCGTAGGGAGAAAATACTTTTATGGGACCCTTACGGCCCATAAAATTGAAAAGCCTTAGGTGATAGGGATCTAAACCCGTCTCCTAAGCTATCGCTTCCCAATAAGCAAAGGCAAATGATGAGTCTCTCTTGGTACCATATTCCAGTGTAGCGGTGCTGATGCCAACCCAAAAACCAATTCCCAAATCCTCCCGGTGACAAGTCGATCGGCGACACTCCGTCTCGGGGAAACGCCGACCAGCGACACTCCATGCCGGGGACTAGTCGAACAGCCAGCGACACTCTATGCCGGGGACAAGTCGACCAGCGACATTCCATGCCTGGGAAAAGTCGACCAGCGACACTCCGTGCCAGGACAAGTCGAATAAAATGCGACACTCCGCGCCGGGAAAACGTCGAACAGCGACACTCCGTGCCGGGGACAAGTCGATCAACCAGCGACATTCCATGCCGGGGACACGTCGACCAATGACACTCTGTGCCGGGGAAAAGTCGACTAGCGACCCTCCATGCCGGGGAAAAGTCGACCATCGACACTCCATGCCGGGGACAAATCGAACAAACAGCGACACTCCGTGCCAGGGAAACGTCGAACAACGACACTCCGTATCGGGGACAAGCCGAACAGCGACACTCCGTGCCGGGACAAATCGAACAACCAGCGACACTCCGTGCCGGGGAAAAGTCGACCAAACAGCGACACTCTGCGCCGGGGAAACGTCGAACAGCGACACTCCGTGCCGGGGACAAGTCGAACAACCAGCGACACTCCGTGCCGGGGACACGTCGACCAGCGACACTCCGTGCCGGGGACAAATCGAACAGCGACACTCCGTGTCGGGGACAAGTCGATCGAACAGCGACACTCCGTGCCGGGGAAAAGTCGACCAGCGACACTCCGTGCCGGGGACAAGTCGAACGAACAACGACACTCCGCGCCGGGAAAACGTGAACAATGACACTCCGTGCCGGGGACAAGTCGAACAACGACACTCCGGGCCGGGGACAAGTCGAACAACCAGTGACACTCCATGCCGGGGCATGTTGACCCAATCACTACGGGCCAGGGAAAAGTCTACCACGGACACTCCGCCTCGGAGACGCGCTAAGCGTCGACCGTCCATGTCGTGAAAAGGGCAGTGCAGGCTTCCTACAAAGCGGGAACCAAATCACTCCGGGTCAGGGAAAAGTCTACCACGAACACTCCGCTTCAAAGACGCGTCAAGCGTTGATCGTCCTTGTCGTGAAAAGGGCAGTGCAAGCTTCTTACAAAGCGGGAACCAAATCACTCCGGGCCAAGGAAACATCTACTACGGACACTCCGTCTCGGAGACGCGTCCAGCGTCGACCGTCCATGTCGTAAAAAGGGTAGTGCATCCCAAAAAGTAGGAACCAAAGCAAGTCGCCTCCACGCGAAAGAAGATCCATCAATTTCATGCTCACGACCCACATATGTGGTGTGCATTTATTGATGGGGCACTTTGTTGGGGTTGAAAATTGCACCCCGGTTGACCAAGTCAAAGTCAAGGTCAACCCCAAGCCAGGTGGGCCCAAGCCTAAATCAAGTGGGCTCATGCCCGAGTCGAGCCCGAACATGAAGCGGCCGGCCCCCCATGCCAAAATAAAAAATCATGTAATAAATAATTTTGATGTATTTTTTTATGCATGAATGTAAGAAAATGGGCATAAAGCCAAATTTCTGTAAAGCCCATGGCTTATGTGCAAAAAGAAATAGCACATGAGACATGGGACGGGCAAGATGCCATTTTGTAAAGCCCAAGGGGCTATGTATAAATGTGTAAGCCTATATAAGGCAATATGATGACGAATAAAAAAAGAATAATTCATTCCCCCTCAAAAACTAGGGTTTGTGTGCCTCCTTCCCCTTTCTCAAAGGTCTAAAACCATCTTCCTCTTTTTGAATTAAATCAAGAGTTTAATTCTTCCTTTCTCAAAAAGTAGTTTCTCACCACAAAACCCATAAAAGGGAGCTCGGATCTCCCATCAAATCTCTGAAAGGGGAGATTTTGAATCTAACTCCCCTTTCCCCCAAAATCCGGCCAACCGAGAGGAAGAAAAAGGAGACCCATCTTCAAAAATCCCACGTTGGGAGGATTCAAGGCTCAAAAGAAGAGCCAAAGATTTCTAGGAGTTTAACTCCTTTCTAGATCTGTTGGAGTTCAACTCCATAAATTAAATTTCTGTTAGGAGTTCAACTCCCCAACCTAGGGTCTAAGCCCTTTCCCGCTGGTGTTTCCAGCGGTCGCGTGCCGCGCACGTGACCCGCGGACGCCCAGCACGCGCGCGCGACCCGCGGGCGCCCACGCGCTAGGTATGTGACCCGCGGGGGCCCATGCGCCAGGCACGTGACCCGCGGACGCCAAGCGCCCACGTGCCACGCACGCGTCTTTAAGACGCCCCTCGCCCCTCATTTTTCATGCACTCCACACCAAAACACGTCCTTCGTGGGGAAAAATTTTCTAACGGGGCGCTGCTCCGCACCCCGCAAGGGGGCTGCTTGATCCCCAGCCCGCTATCCGGGTTGCGGGACCCCCGTAAAAACTCTGCGAGGCCCCCGATATATCCAAAACCTTTTCAAAACATACGCACACCGCATATTGAGTTCGCATGATTTGTTTGACCCATCAATCGGAGGTTTCCTCGCTCTAAAGGCGTGGGGTAATTAACGGCAGTTTAGTCCGCGGCTGCCGGAGATTTGGATCCCCACAATCAATAAACCCCATCCTACCCTAGGCAGGGGGAATCTGTAATGCGCCTGATAAGCGTGCATAGTCCCATCTTAATGAGGTGACGAAAAACACCTTACAATTATGTTAGGACAATCCATAAAATATTGTAATAAAGAAGTATAAGCTACGACAAATATTCGGAGTTAGTCCCTAAAACCAAGCTTTTTAGACATAAATAGTATTATAAATATGGAAATAAATACGCTAACTCCACGTGTGACTATTGTTGCACGTTAGGACATATATCACAATATTGTCATATTAAAAACAATTCTAAGTATAAATATCACTTTACACCTAAAACTAATTCAAATCAACCTAAGAGGATGTGGGTCCCAAAAGTAACATTTTTTTCCTGTGTTGCAGGATTTCCAAAGACGTGGCAGTCGATGGATCCTTGATAGCGATTGCTCTTGGCATATGACTGGAAACATTCAAACATTCGAGACGCTGTCAAGAAAAGAAAGTGGTAACGTCACTTTTGGAAACAATAAAGGAAGGATCATCGGTAAAGGTGATATTTGTTTTAATAATATATCTAATACAACTATTATAAAAGACGTATTATATGTAGGAAACATAAAACGTAATCTATTTTTTGTAAGCCAGTTTTGTGACAGGATATAACATTAGTTTCAAAAAGGATATTTGCAACATATTATATGATAATAAAATAGTTTTAACCGGTAAAAGATACAACATATATATTATTTATACTCAAGATTTTAAAAATCAAGATATTAAATGTTTAATAGCAATAAATGAAACACTCTTTACTTTGGCATTGGAGATTAGGTCATTTCTCAATGGATACTTTATCCAAAATCATAAGGAATAATCTAGTCAAAGACATTCCCAATATAAAATTCATTAAAAATAGATTATGTGATGCCTGCCAAAAAGGAAAACAAATTAAAACTTCATTTAAACCTAAAAATAATGTTTCAACTGACACTCCACTCCAGTTGGTTCTTATGGATCTTTTTGGTCCAAGTCGCAATGTGAGTCTAGGAAGAAAATTTTATGCATACGTAATTATAAATGATTACTCAAGATTTACTTGGGTTTTCTTCTTAAAAACCAAAGAAGAAACCTTTAATACTTTAAAAATCTTCTCTAAACAAATTTAAAACGAAATGAACTTAAGAATATCAAGATTAAGAGTGATCATGGTGGAGAATTTGAAAACCAAGTATTTGAAGAATACTGTAATAAAAAGGGTTTCAAACATGAATTCTCCTGTGCCAGAACTCTATAACAAAATAAAGTTGCTGAAAGAAAAAATTGTTCCTTACAGGAAATGATACGTACTATGCTCAATGAAAATAATTTACCAAAATACTTATGGGCTGAAGTAATTAATACTTCATGCTACATAATAAATAGGGTAATAATTAGAAAATATTTAAATAAAACACCATATGAACTATTTTATGGTAAAGTACTTAATGTTAAACACTTCAAAGTTTTTGGTTGTAAATGCTATATACTTAATACCCTAGATAACTTAGGAAAGTTCGACTCTAAATACGATGAAGGTATATTTGTTAGTTACTCTATGACCAGCAAAACCTCTCGCTTTTACAATAAACGAACTTTAACAATTCAAGAAAATATGCACGTTCAATTTGATGAAACCAACCCTTTAAAACTCGAAACCATTCTGGATGATGATGATCCAATCTTAATAAAAGGTTCAGATAACTCATCATCAGACAAAAAAGTTGAAATCAATCAAATGGATCAACAAAGAAAGTAGTTAACATTTCTCTTCTAAAATATTGACAATTCAACAAAAACCATCCTAAGAACCTAATTAGGAGATATAGATAAAAGAGTGGTTACTTGATCATCAACGTTTAACCTGTGCATCAACTCAGCTTTTATTTCGGTTATAGAACCGATTTTTTTTTAAAAAGCTGAGAATGATGAGCATTGGATAGAAGCAATGCAAGAATAGTTAAACCAGTTTGAAAGAAATAGAGTTTGGAAATTAGTTCCAAAACCCGATAATAGACTTATTGTTGGTACAAAATAGGTTTTTAGAAACAAGTTAGTCGAGTCAGAAAATATCGTAAGAAACAAAGCACGTCTGATTGCTTAGAGTTATAATCAAGTCGAAAGAATCGATTATGATGAAATTTACGCATCTGTCGCAAGACTTGAGCCTATCAGAATATTGTTAGCCTTCATTTGTTTCAAAAACTTTAAAATATTTCAAATGGATGTTAAAAGTGCGTTATTGAATGATAAGATAGAAGAAGTATACGTAGCACAACCTTCACGGTTTGAAGACTGCAGACATCCAGAATATGTATACAAGTATCAATAGCCTTGTCTACTCCTGAAGTAGAATACATTGCCGCCGGTGCATGTTGCGTATGAAGTCTTTGGATCAAATATACCTTGGAAGACTATAAGGAATTTGTAACACCCTAATACGATTATACAATGTTAATTGGTATAACACTTGCTTTATATTTCTTCTATTTTTGTTCATTTGGGCTGCGATCGATTCGAACAGTAGAGGTAGTTATCCGACCAGGCCCCATGTGTGAAATCTAATATGGTGATGATATTTATCAGTAAACTGAATTTATATGAATCTAGTATAATATATATCTAGATTATCATATATCTTTTAGTAGCTACAAGTTAAGGATAAGTTATATTTTGATAACTGCCATAACACGGTTAATCATCCCATATCTTATTTTGGTTTTATCGATTACGTTTAAATCTTATGAAAACTAGATATCAAATATTTCTTAAAATTATAATGCATTTAAAATCTTTTTAAATCTTATATTAGCGGGTATAATTTATCTAAGTCATATCATTGCATTATGGTTTAAAACATTCCGTATAAGTAATATTTTACAAAATATATTTTTGATGAATTTTTGGTAGAGATTGGCTGAAGTTTGATATTATCTAGTTATAATTATATTATAATATATATTTGTATCTTAACCATTAACTTACTATACTATATATATTATATACTTTATTATTTTTATTATTAAATAAGATCTCTCTCTCTCTCTCTAACGCCTCCCTCGCCCTAACCTACGCCACTCACCTCACCTCACCTTCATCCCTTCTTCCATCTCGTCGTCGCCTCCTTCCTCGTCATCATCTCGTTGTCATCCTCTTCAAAAACCCCGAGACCCATCTCCTGTCGCCGCTTCCATCTTCTTTCTTCCCTCTTCGCCGGAGCCGACCCCTCGCTACACCGCCGCCTCCACCTTGCCTCCTCTCGCTTCTTATTCCAACCCAGACCCGTCTCCATCGACCACTCCACTTCCTCACGACCCCGACACCACCTCGCCTGAAAACCCACAACTTCTTCATCACCGGCCATCTCCCTCAATCGCAGCAACGACCTCCGTATCGCCGTCGAACCATTGTCGTAGCAGCCCAAAACCCAAGTTTCTGAAGTCCAGAGCATGAGCAGACTACCCTATAGTCGTACTTGCCGGGCCGAGACTTGCTTAGGTCGTACGTCGTGTTTTACGTCGTCGTGCGAGTATCCGTATTAGTCATCAAATTTTACTGATCAAGGCAAGTTTTCTAAACTTGCAACATGCTATGTTACGCATACCAATATATATATATATATATATTTATGATAAGATTAATGGAGGAAAGAGGCCATAGGAGGGGATTTCCTCCTATGGCGTCGAGAAAACATCCCCTCCCTAGTTTTTTCCGACGATCGGCACCCACCAACTTCATCGTCATCATCTAAGATGTGGGTATACCAAATTTCATGTGATTCTACAACTTTTTCACCGTTGATTTAGTGGGTTCAAAATTAACGGTTTACCGACAATAGAACTTTTTACATTGCTAAATCAACGGTGAAAAAGTTGTAGAATCACATGAAATTTAGTGTATCCACATCTTAGATGATGACGATGAAGATGGTAGGTGCCGATCGTCGGAAAAAACTAGGGAGGGGGTATTTTTTCGACGCCATGGGAGGGAATTCCCTTCTATGGCATCTTTTCTCCATTATTCTCATTTATGATATACCTATATTTATGACTTTGCAAACTATTGTCAATATACAATTTTGTGAAAATAATCCGTACTTTATTATTTAGTAATACTAACACGTGTGTAGTTGCAACTGATGAAGTTATACAAATTACCTACACGAACTATTCTAGTTGATACCGTTCAATTTATAATAATTAACAGTCGTAAAATAAATACGGTTAGATATAATATATATATATATCATTTTCGTTATATCTAGATAACCATGACGATTATATTACTGCTTTTATTATGATTGGTTGCGTGATTAAATAATTATCCTGTTAATACACAATACCTGACATGTGCGCGACACGTTTCTTGCCATTGCCATTATTATATTGTTTATACCTGTTAGCTGAATAACTGCCGATGCCAACAATACTGTATTGTTATCCTGATTGACCTGACTTGTTGTCTTGCTAGACAAGGCCTGTACATGATTATTCCTGTGGTGGCATTAGGTAGACATTTTATTTATACCTGACTTGAACGCCCGGGGAAATCAATAATGAAACCCGATTTGTAACTCAACAGTTCACTACTTTCCAGAGAATGATCAGTCGATACGAGTTTCGGGCTCCGGAATGATGATGCTGACATCATTCATCTGTACATGACATTGTTTTACTGCCTAGCGGCACGTCTCGGATTCAGCCTCGAGAATCATGACCGTGGTCCCGGACACGCACGAGATACTATCGAGTTACGATAAGGATTATATTAATTGGTTTCAAATACCGCTAAGGATAGATGACCTAGAATCACAGACTTTAGGATACACGTGAGGTACCTATAGCCTGCTGTTATATGATTTGTGATTGTTTGTTTATAATTATACATTACTTTGCACATAACACCCTATATAGTACATTGCTCAGTTATTATTATTATGATATTTATGACGCACTGACGTCTGGGGTTTGCATGACCCAGTTCTTTTAATCTTGTCGCGGGAAGATCGAGAATATTTTGACAAGCAAGCTGAGCAGTGAAGAGCTTTGCTGATTAGTTTAGTGATGTTTAGTTTTATTTTCTAGTTATGGTTAACGTTGTGATCCCATAAGGGACGTAGCTATGATATTATTTTGTCGGATCCTTGTTCGTTTCCGTTATTTTCTTGTTATTATTTTATTGTGGCAGTTGGACATGTGATAGTTAGATTTTATTTATTGTTCTTGATATCTGATTGAAATCCGTTATGTGACTATGGAAAGATATTTTCTCGCCATAGGTAGCATGGTTGGATTTGTCACATACCGTATTTAAGTATTTTGGGAAGTGGGGCGTCACAAGATTTGGTTGGTATCAAACCGCATAGGTTTTAGGATTTGTCAGGTTCGGTTCAATTTGTAGTTGGGTATTGTACCCAATACACTGACCAGGAAGCCCGGAACTAGGAACACGTCCTGCCACATTACTACCTTACCAGTCTCGAATGTATAGCTTATCGACTTCTTGTTTATTGAATCATGTTTCTGTTGCCAATCCTCTTCGATGTTCTTGGCTTTAGAATCATGGCAGAAAGAGATTTGCGGGCATACCAGAAGTGTGTGGACGCCGCCGCATTACTTGGGGTCATACGTGGTATGCTGGAAAACCAGAAGCGTCAAACAGAATTGAACCAGCGATAGGCTGAGGCTTTCCAAGAGGGCCTGAGGACGGTCCAACAGACTGTTATCACAGCAGCTGAGATGGCAGTAGCTCCTAAACTAACACAGCGTGAGGGTACCGTGGCGGATTTCAGAAAGCTCGGTCCGACCACGTTTGCAGGATTAGAAGAGCCATTACCAGTGGAGCAGTGGCTAGTGGATACAGAGAATCTTCTTGTTGCTGCACAGATTCCAGATGAGAAAAGAGTGGATGTAGTACGCATCCAGTTGGTAGATTACGCTCACGAGTGGTGGCTTGTTGAGGAGTCCCGTCTGATTAAGCCAATCAGTTGGACGACTTTTTCGCGAAGTTTCTTGGAGAAGTTCTTTCCACGAAGTTTCTTGGAGAAGTTCTTTCCGCAATCTTAGATCCGTATCTTGTCTTATCTTATTTCGTGAATTTCAAGGACGAAATTCTTTTGTAGTTGGGTATAATATAGCACCCTAGTATGATTATATAATGTTAATTGGTATTTTAACACTTGTTTTATATTTCTTCTATTTTATTCATTTGGGTTGCGATCGATTCGAACAGTAGAGGTAGTTATCCGACCCGACCAGCATGTATGAAACCCAGTATGGTGCTGATATTTATCAGTAAACCGAATCTATGTGAATCTAGTATTATATATATATATATATATCATATATCTTTTAGTAGCCACAAGTTAAGGATAAGTTATATTTTGTTACCCGCCATAACATGGTTAATCATTCTATATCTTATTTTGGTTTTATCTATTACGTTTAAATCTTATGAAAATTAGATATCAAATATTTCTTAAAATTATAATATATTTAAAATCCTTTTAAATCTTATATTAGGGGGATATAATTTATCTAAGTCATATCATTGCATTATGGTTTAAAACATTACGTATAAGTACTATTTTACAAAATATATTTTTGATGAATTTTTAGTAGAGATTGGGTGAAGTTTGGTATTATCTAGTTATAATTATATTATAATATATATTTGTATCTTAACCATTAACTTACTATACTATATATATTATATACTTTATTATTTTTATTATTAAACAAAAACTCTCTCTCTCACGCCTCCCTCGCCCCAAGCCCTAACCGACGCCGCTCACCTCACCTCACCTTCATCCTTTCCTCCATCTCGTCGTCGCCTCCTTCCCCGTCATCATCTCGTTGTCATCTTCCTCTTAAAAACCCCGAGACCCATCTCCTGTCGTCGCTTCCATCTTCGTCTTTCTTCCTTCTTCGCCGGAGCCGACCCCTCGCTACACCGCCGCCTCCACCTTGCCTCCTCTCGCCTCTGATCCCAACCCAGACCCGTCTCCATCGACCACTTCCTCACGACCATGACACTACCTCGCCTGAAAACCCACAGCTTCATTGCCGGCAATCTTCCTCAACCGCAGCAACCACCTCCGTATCGCCGTCGAACCATCGTCGCAGCGACCCAAAACCTAAGGACCCGAGTCTTTGAAGTCCAGAGCATGAGCAGACCACCCCATCGTCACAGTTGCCGGGCCGAGACTTGCTTGGGGCGTATGTCGTGTTTTACATCGTCGTTGTGCGGGTATCCGTATCAGTCGTCAAATTTTACAGATCAAGCAAGTTTTCTAAACTTGCAACATGCTATGTTACATATACCAAAATATATATTTTTATGATATACATATATTTATGACTTTGCAAACTTATGAAAATAATCCGTACTTTATTTAGTAATACTAACACGTGTGTAGTTGCAACCGATGAAGTTATACAAATTGCCTACACGAACTATTCTAGTTGATACCGTTCAATTTATAATAATTAACAGTCGTAAAATAAATACGGTTTGATATATAATATATATCAATTCCGTTATATCTAGATAACCATGACGTTTATATTACTGCTTTTATTATGATTGGTTACGCGATTAAATAATTATCCTGTTAATACACAATACCTGACATGTGCGCGACACGTTTCTTGCCATTGCAATTACTATATTGTTTATAGCTGTTACCTGAATAACTGCCGATGCTAATAATACTGTATTGTTATTCTGATTGACCTGACTTGTTGTCTTGCTAGACAAGGCATGTACACGATTATTCCTGTGGGGGCATTAGGTAGACATTTTATTTATACCTGACTTGAACGCGAAATCTGGGGAAATCAATAATGAAACCTGACTTATAACTCAACAGTTCACTACTTTTCAGAGACTGATCAGTCGATACGAGATTCGGGCTTTGGAATGATAATACTGAAATCATTCATCTGTACATGACATTGTTTTACTGCCTAACGGCACGTCTAGGATTTAGCCCCGAGAATCATGACTGCGGTCCCGGGCACGCATGATATACTATTGAGTTACGATGAGAATTACATTAATTGGTTTTAAATACCGTTAGGATAGATAACCTAGAATCACAGACTTTAGGATACACGTGAGGTACTTATAGCCTGCTGTTATATCACCTGTTATTGTTTGTTTATGATTATATATTACTTTGCACATAACATCCTATATTGTACATTGCTCAGTTATTATTATTATAATATTTATGACGCACTGACGTCTGGGTTTTGTATGGCCCAGTTCCAGGAAGATCGAGAATATTTTGACAAGCAAGCTGAGCCGTAAGGAGTTTTGCTGATTAGTTTAGAGATGTTTAATTTTATTTTCTAGTTATGGTTAACGTTGTGATCCCATAAGGGACGTAGCTAGGATATTATTTTATCGGATCCTTATTCGTTTTCATTATTTTTTTGTTATTATTTTATTGTGGCAGTTGGACATGTAATAGTTAGATTTTATTTATTGTTCTTGATATCTGATTGATAGCCGAAATATGACTATAGAAGGATATTTTCTCGCCATAGGTATCATGGTTGGATTTGTCACGTACTGTATTTAAGTATTTTGGGAAGCGGGCGTGACAGAATTAGTCTTTATGATACCAATAATTTGTGACAATACTAGCACAGTCCAAATGACTAAAAACTCTGACAAACATAGTCGAACGAAACATATAGATGTTCGATATCACTTCCTACAAGATCATTATCACAAAGGTGATATTGTTCTTGAATATATACTCACAGTTGGCCGATATATTCACAAAACCTTTGTATCACGCCCCGCTTCCCAGTAGACGGAAACGGTGATGTGTCAAGCCCGCGGCATATTTATCCAGCGAAGTTCATTCCTTAAATAAATATACTAAGCGTATTGAAATAATAATACACAATGCAAGAATAAATGGAGACTGTAATTTTTTTTCAACAAATATATTTATTTACATTCAACTTCCAATATTTATAAGTACATGAGTTTCAACTAGAAAGTAAATATAATAAAGGAAAATGCCTAAACATGTGGCATACATAAGCTGAATAAAAAGTGAAGTTGAGCTAGTCCTGAGTAGCGATCCGATTGTAGTCTTCCTCTGTGGTTTTTACTTTCTCTGTCTCGACCGTATCTGACGAACATTCTAAGAGAAGAAAAGTGGATGGAATGCCCGTCAGCGAACTAGCGCTCGGTAAGTCCCAAGAATAAGATAAGAGTAAAAGAATGACAAGTATAGAATATATATATGACGAGTAAAAGTATATGTTCATGGGTAAATATGTACTATAGGTCTCTTTATGGTCACTATGTTAACGTTAAGTTCCAAATGTGAATGTCAACGCAGCCGTAGAAGTATTCACGAGCTTAAGAATGGGCCCCGGGAGCAAGGAAACATGGGCCCATTTCATGTGTTAGTATCGGGGCTTAGGCCGTAGATGAGTCAACCCGACTGATATTCGAGTAAAATAAAAAAGAGGTTAATACGGGACTCCTGAAGCTCCGTTGGATTCACACAAGAAACTATCCCAAGCACCCGAGTATAACTAGTTTATAACTGTATAGTTTACTTAATTAAATTGATTGATTGGTTATAACATGGCTTGATCGAAACCATATATTGCAAAAGGTGTAAAATGAAGTCGAGTAAGTCGAGTAATATGCGAGTCATGACAATTGCAATTTTGGTTCGAGTCAAGTTGGTTCGAGTAGATTGGGTTCGAGTTCATGTTCGAATTTAAATTCGAGTTGGGTTAGAGTACGAGTTTGTGTTCGAGTTCGAGTTCAAGTTTAGATTCGAGTTTGGATATGAGTTTTGGATTCGAGTTCAGATCTTTTCATATGAATTTATTTAAATTATTAAAAATCTTATGTTCGGGAGAAATCGGCAACCGTTGCATATGGACGGCAGGATTTGTGTCTTTTTCCAAGACAATTGCTATTGATCACTCCGTTAAGTTGTCTAACCTGAATAGGCAAGCACTCTCTTCTCCGGCTTTTTGGGGCTCAAGAGAAATAATACCGCTTAAACCTATATTAATCTAGAGTCCTTAATTATTGTTTGCATATCTCGAGGGGGTTTTATGAAAAATACTATAATATAGTTTAAAAATAAATTTAAAGGGTGATTTATAATATTTAGGATTTTCGTAAGACATGTATTTTAATTGCTATAGTGTTTTGGTGATAAAACCCAGCTTTTAAAAGTTTATGATATTTTCATGAAAACTAGCTCTTTTGGAAACTTGATTGTGTTTTATTAAAATTTTATTTTTTCATTTTAAAAATATAGGTTCATAATATGACTTTGTTGAAAATACGAATTCATAGCTTTATAAAATTTTCCAAAATTTAGTTTGTTTAGAAAAGTCACATTTCTTAAAAACCGTATTTTTTTTTATTTCCTTTCGAGATCGAATACCCAGTGAGGAGTTCTGCATTTCGCTTTATTATCCCAAAGATGTGCGATAATTCGTACCATCCATTAGCGGGTCCCCTAAAGAGGATTGTAGGGGCGTAATTGCCAAAGATTTAAAAATATCGTTTTAAAAGAAACCCGTTTTTGTAAAAGTGTGGTATTTTAATGTAAAACCTATACTTTAAATTAGCCATATGTTTAGAATACCGTGCTATGAAATCATAGTGTGCGTATGGGGTAGGTCGTTACCCCGTAAAGTTTTCCTAAAAGTAGATAAACTAGTTATCGAGAAAGATTATACTAAAGTTCATGGTATTTTAATGAAAAAGTTCATTATTTGATTATTTTTCATGAAAACTTTATTAAACTAAAATATAAATGATTGCAAATAAGCTTACGAGTGGTGTGAGAAAGTTAGTTTGACCTATTTTGCTTAAAGAGGGGAGTATAAGAGGTTAAACTACTCGTATCGGAGTTAACTCCACTTTACCGATATGTTTTTAGAAGATGATTTTAGATGAAAGAAAAATAGAGAAGAGAAACTTACTCGTTGTGTAGCGTTGGGAAGCGGTTAAAGAAGAGAGGGGGTTTCGTGGTTTCACGGAAACTCCAGAAATGACTTCGGATTTCGACGAAAAGAGCTTGGTTGCTAACTCAACTTGCACTTAGAAACTTTTGGGATGATTTTGATAGAAATTTTCAGAATGGAGGGGAGCTAGGGGATGGGGTGGTATTTATAGTGAAGAAATTAGGGTTTGGGAATTAAAACTTGGATTAAAAGATTTAAAATGGGTGTTAAATGATGAATTGAAGGGTCACTGTTTAATTGCAGGGAAATCAAACAGTGCAGGGGAGTTGAAGGGGGGTAAGTGTGTAAAGTACGGAGGGAATCGGAGCCATCACGACCGTCGGCGCCGGCCAAATCTCAAGAATGGGTGGTCGGATCTTAGGCAATTGCCTCGAGATTCGTGCCATTAGCTTTAATCTTTGTTTGCTCCTTTTTGCGCATGTTTGATTTTTCTGAAACTTTTCGTTTTTCCGTGAATTGCACGTGCAATTCCTGAGCTTCCGAAAAATTAAAAAGAAAATTCCTAAAAATAATTAGGTTTGATGGGAATCAAACACACATGCTATGTCATAGCAGTGTAGAGGTTTTATCAGTGAGCTACAATTTGCTTCTTACTTTTATGGAACAAAAATAACTTATAACTCTTATACAGGCTGAAACACCCTTTTCTATACAATAAACAAGAAATTTTTGTACAGGGATTTCAGAGTCGTTGCACTTTGGATAAAACTCGTTTTGCAAAAATAAGAAGTGAACTTAACATGCTAGAACAACCATCTTAAAAAAATCGTCAAAACTTAAAACTTTCAGACAAAATTCTAAGTTCTATAGGACAATAGGCGTCCTATTAGACGTCCTTATAAACGTCCTATAAGATGTCTATAGAAATGTCTATTCACAAATTTTGTGCAGTTTTTGTGTTAACTTCTTTCAGATTTTGAATTTTAAACTCTAATCAGTTTCTGAACGTTTTTAAAACAATTTTCTGGTTTTAAAACTACCAATCATCTCTTTAAATTGATGGGCATTGTTCTCTTTCAATTCACAATCCATCTCTTTATTCAAAACTTGCAATTATTCCTACCAACATACTTTAATCAAGCCAAAGCGAACGATGGCTACTAGGACAACCCCCTTATAGAGAAGGGTTCATCATCGTCAAAGAGAGTCAAAGAAGAACGAATTTCTCTGATTCGTCCTTCTCCCAATCCCTCAAGGTCCCCTTCTTTCTGCCAAAATCTCTTTCGCCGCCTTCATCCGAAGAACACCTTTCGGAAGAATCGTTCGAAAAAGAAAATCCGGTTCCTGATCTTCCAATCGACGAAAACCCTTCTCCAGTCGATTCGCCACCACATCGGCCACCACCAAACAGTCCGAACGCGAATCGCTACTACCATACCCCACATGGTTTCGAAACAGGAGAAAATGACCCATTTTACGTTCATCCCGATCAAGATGAACCTATGATGTTCATTACTCGAGTCGAAACACACGAAACCCAGATTCAAGCGTTCGACAGAGTGAAAGGGGAATTTGTCAAAGAGAAGGAGACGAAAATGACTGAAGTTTGGGAGTATCTCCCTTGCTTCTAAATTCCGCCGTTTTCTAAAAAATTTGTGCGTTTTGTTTCAGTTAATGTTTGTTTGTGTATTTGTTTGTATTGTTGGTTTAGTTCGTTGTTGTACTAGGATAGATTTCTTTTTCTTTGTTTATGTATTTGTTATGTACATTTTATATTAATGAAATAAACATGTTTGTTGTTCATTAAAAATTGTTTCTTATCTGTCCATTAGACGTATATACCACGTATATACCCTAATAATCACTAATAGACACCACACATCACCAAACAACCTTTCAAAATCATCTTTTCCCAAGAATTCACACTTCATTGTTTTTCAGAAATTACGTTGCAGGGACGCCTAAATAGATGTTCATAGAGACGTCTATTTGGCCATAGACGTCCTCTAGGACGTATATATCGTGATTTTTTCATGCATCGACGTCTATTCTGGTTGGATATGACCGTTGGTTTTCCCTCCTTTTGATCTAAGACGTCCATTGGAGTCTTATAAAGTTTCCTAACTTTGTCCTAACCCTCTATACTATATCTTTCTTCTTCCATCTTCATCTCCAAAACTTTAAAACCTTGGTTTCCAAAAAAAAAAATGGTGCAAACCGAGAATGTGGGGAGTGAAGAATCTTCCAATCTCAAACGCCCTCGACGCTATACTCGTTCTCCTTCTCAACCCATTGAGGAATCCGAAAATCCTACCTATTAAGAGGAATCCAACGATAGTGATGATGTTCGTGCCAATGAAAAAGAAAGGCTGGAAGATGAAGACTTCATCGTTTGTTTCAACAATGCAAACACCAAAGCTCTCTATGATTGTCTTGTCAAAACGAAAATCGTCATCGGTTGCAATGTCCGATTGAACGTGATAGCAAATTTCCAACTCTCCCATTTGTTTGAATTCCAAGGCTGGCTTCCTTTTTTATGTTTGGATTGTAACACCGATCAAACATTTGTTTATCTTTTCTACGCAAACCTTACTAGCAATCAAGAGAATGTAACCGTTCTTAGAACACGGTTGCAAAAACAAGTTATCACCATTTCTCCTGCATCATTCGCTAGGATGCTTCAGGATCCTAACAATGGTGTCGATATTTTTTGCCAACCCTTTTCTAATTTCGAGCACTATCCATCCAATTTCACCAAAGAAGACGTCTCTAAACTTCTTCATAGTGATGATTACTCTCACCTTTTTGATGATACACACCCAAACCCTTGTCCCTCTTGCTCGTGTTTTAGCCTCTCTTCTAGGAAAACCCGTTTGTCCAAAATCCGATGGAAGGGATCATATCACCACCACACAAACTTATGACATATTGTGTGCTTGTCTAATTCCAATCAACCTACTGTTATTCCTTATCCATACAATGTGGAATTTACCTTTTTCCAAATCGAATCTCTATTATGGTATTGTGATTAGCAAAATCATCGAGGATGCCGATATCAATTCATCTCTTGACTTGACCATTCAACTACCCGATAAACACTCTGGCCTCTACAATATTCACCTTATGTATCTTGCCAACTTCAATGTTCAAGCACCACCTTCTCCTCTACACGAACTACCACAACATCACTCCCCTCCACACAAACCACAACATCACTCTCCTCCACAAGTACCACCACCTCCTCTTATTTATGACAATCATGAAATTCCTCAATACACGTACGATTTTCACGAATTTGAAAACCGTATGTTTCAATACATGACCGATCTTTATCTTGAGACTCTCCAGCATATGGATACTCGCATACATGACGTTCGTACTCATTTTGATACAAGTATTCAAAACGTCACCTTTCAAATCGAAGAAACTCATGCTTTTGTACATCACCACTTCGATTACATGTATGCTCAATCCATGTATCCTCCGGCACCGTCCATTTGTTATCGGCCACCGATAGATTTTGATCAGCCACCACCGCCTTAGGACGATGCCTAGTTTGTTTACATTTAGATTTTTGCTTATGTATTACGAGTTGGTTGTATTAAATTTTATGTTTGTTTGCTTTTGAACTCTATGTCGTTTACTTATATGTGATGTACTTGTAGTTTAATTATATGGGATGAAACCTTAAGTTCAGTCTCTTACCATCCTATTTACATTCATTTTAGTTCATATTAATAACTAATTCTATGTTTCCTCATTTTTTTATATATATTTCTTCCTCCATGTTTCAAATTTTTTGCTATTTACAAGAAGGGAAAGAAATAATGTATATATTCAGGGGGAGCATATGAGTATATTTTTCCATTATTCATGTTTTGTAAGTATAAAAAAGGGTGAGATTGTTGACCTACGTGCCAAATTCCCTTTAGTTTTGATTATTTTACAAAATCATACTTTAAATATACCGTATGTTACTAAGCATGTTAGATAACGTCAATATGCTACACAACTTGAGTTATTCAAGCATAAAGACAATCAACACTGCAACATACATCGCAAAAAGTAACATCCATGAAATCGGACGACTCAGAAACTACAATGTCAATTCAAAGGAGATGACGGAGAAATCAATCAACGGAGATATTCAAGAATTTTTCCATTTTCTTTGAGTCTAAAGTCATGTCGATTTCAAACGGTCAGAATCTATTTTCCAAATCTATATTTACTTTCTAAACTCGTATTTATTAAAACCAAAAATTTCATTTAAAAAATTTCCAAAGCCTAAGTTTCTGTGTCTGATAAATTTATTAGACATAGGACGTCCATTGCAGTTGATTTTTTTTTTCAATTTTTCTATTTTTGGCGTATAATTCAAATTTCAACATGTAAAAACTGCCAAAAACGGTCCTAAAAATTAGGGACGGTTATTTTAACTTCCCCAACCGCCCTAAAATGATTTTCTATAAATAGGACCATTTAGTAAAGATTTTTCACTCACTTTTTCACTCGTTTCTCATTTTTTTACTCTCGAGTTTTTTCCCGTGAAAATCTTGCCTCTCTTTGCTCTTAAGTTTTTACTACACATTTTCAGAGATCTTTCTAGTGCCCTTTAGACTTTTCTAATGTTTTAGAAAAGAAAGATCTCGAAAGTTTCAAAGAAGCGATTGATTTTCAAATTTGTTTTTAATCTTGAAAACTTCTTCGAATTGATTTTAAATTTTCTTAGTCTCTAAAATACAATCCTTCATCTCCTTGAATCGAAAATTTGATTTATCTATTTGAGATCGTTAGGATTGTTGAAGTTGGTCCGTAAAGATTGTAAAATCTTATTTTGTATGACCTAGTGAAGAAAGGTCTAAGATTTTTATATTGTAAAGGTTTGGACTAAGCCTTGGAAAAGGTCCAAGCACTCGCCGCCTAAAAGTGTAAATGTTTGGATATGAGCCCGCAAAAGATCTAGGTTTCTCCACCCGTGAAGGAGTCACTGTTTAGTGAAATTGAATCCGAGCAGGAGTTCTCACGCGGTGATTAGCCACAGGGTTGATGAACCTTGATAACAATCTTCTGTGTCCATTTACTTTTCTGTGATTCTGTGTTGGCTTAGTGATTCTGTGTTGTGATGGTATTTGCATTTTAGACTCTGATTTTATATCCCACTGCATAATTTTTAAATTGTTACAAATCACGCCGAGTTTACCATAAAGCCTTATTCATCCCCCTCTAAAATTGTTTTATCAACCTACTTTGATTCTTAGCTCGGGAAATATAGGAGTCCTACCTATTCCAGGATAAAATGACTTGCTCGATGGGAACAAAGCTAATTCATTCAATTAACTCGAGGACAATTAAGGCTATGAGCTAGAAGTTAAAGAAATTGCATTGAAGGGACAATAGTGAGGATTTATTAATAATTGCAATACTATCTCAATGCTGAATGGTGGGTTATAATTTATAATATCACTGCTGATGTGTGAGATTGAGATTGATTGTATCGGAAGGATTATAGTTTTGGAGTGGGTGCATCCTTTGTGGAAGAATACACATAAGTAACAAATTTGTTCATATTTAATACTTTATATTGTTGGATTTAAGATATAGCTCAAGTTTTTTGATGTGGAAAACTTTGAAGAAACAAATTATCTATATGAAGTGTTGACATGTAAATATCAAGTTGATAGTAGTCGAACATTATAGTGCCGTGTGAGAAACCCATAATTGTTCACAGAGAGAGGGAGGGAGGGTACACCTTTTTCCTGAGGTGAGAAACCCATAATTGTTTAGAAAAGATTTATCGAATAATTTATTAACCTTACTAGGAAACAAAGAAGCCTGTGAAGAAGTACCAAAAAACAGCCTTACCAAGTTTTTGTACCACATAATTACATCATTTGTTTTTGCAATGTACCCAGTCTCTCTTCTCAAGATCCTTGTATTCATTTGTATCTTGGATTTGGTCCTCGTGATGAAAAGAGTGGGATGGATGATGATAGTTAGCTGAATGCATGAACAATTGTTCATGTGCCAAGCAATTGCTGAGAATTCCATCTTCGTTTATTTGCAACACTTCTGAATCTATGTACTGCAGCGTTCGTGGGAAAAGCTATATGATAAAAATAACTTGGACCCCTCTATTTTTCCTGGATACAAAGAATGGTAGTTCTAGTGCATACCGCTTGAATATGTGACAATTCCCTTCATAATGAATATTCCTCATGACAAACCTTTACTAAAGAAACGTTTTGACTTGTCGACCTTTTAAATGATAGCTTTAAAATTTTTTTTTATGGTTTACATAAGTGCACCATTTTTACAAGTTATGCATACCTATGGAGATCAAATTTGAATGTGCACGATGTTTTGTCTCTTTGAGGATTATTCTGATTTGATGTGTAGTTCAAGATATAAATTATTAATGCAGGCTTCTAGAGCTTCGGTTATGGCAATGAAGTTCTACAGGTACCAGGCAGAGTTACTGGTTAGAGACTACTTGTTAGCAGATCCATTTGTTCCGTACTCCTCCGTCCTCTGTGGCATTTTCATGTGCAAGATGGTATGTCTCATATCGCTTCCTTCTTTAAAAAAAAAATTGTTTATAACAGTTTATTTTACGATTTCCATTGTAGCTAGATTGTAATACATTATGGAAATATGCATATCAAAGGAAAATATAAAATGATGAGGTGAAAGGTTTGATTGCAAAAGGTTTAGAGGTGTCCTTAATTTGCATTCTTGCTTTTGTTAGTAATTTGATAAGCGAGAAAATAAACTCCAGGTCTAAACTACATAATTTCTGTTATTTCTTATGACTCCATGGAATCACTCAACACTGTCAGTTCTTAATTACTTACATGGCAAGCATATTGTCTTTTAGCAGAAACCGCTTGATGTTAGGCAATAGCCAATAGGCATCATAGGAGCTATCAACTTGAGAGAAATAATGTTGAAGGAACCTATGGTTTTCTTGAGCGGCCACCCTTGAACAAAGCCGTTGTTTTATTCATCTAATATCAAGCACTATTACTGTTTTGCTTACAAGTTGTTTCTTTTCTTTTAGTCATCCGTTTTGCTTACACTTTGGTGCCTGGTGGGAACAGGTGGTTTATGCTAATTTACGTTTGAAATGAAAGGAAAAAGTTTCCCTAGTGCATAAATAGGTGATGGAGAAACTGATGGAATTATTAACATTCAACGTCCTGCTTTATTATCAATTCTACTAATGCACTTATTTGTCAAATCCTGTTGGACTTTGTATTATAAGCATATGGGTAAATATTCCTTTGGACTCGGTGAAAATTTTCTTCCCAGTGATCAAAGATTATTAAATGTAGACAGAAGTCTTTGCATACAGCATGGTTTTACTTACTCCCGTAACGTTCATTTAGGTCCACTGGCAACTTCATTCTTTATAGATATAGAAACATTGTCATCATGCTCTACCTTTCCTTTTGGTTCCATATACCAATCTGTGTACTAATCATGTACGCGTCTCTGATTTCAAAGACTTTTCTTTAGTTCTTAAAAAATATAATAATTGTTTGTCAGTATTATCAATTGGGTCTTTTTCCCCATCAAAATGGAATTGGGTACAGAGGATTCATTAAAGGATCAGCCAAACTCTAATCCCTGGGATCTTCGAGGAATTGTCATGAAAATGTTGGCAAATTTTGTTAGAGAAAAGTTTCTTGAAAAGTATTATATATATTTAAGAGAAATCTAACATATTTTTTTATTTTTATTTAAGCACAAATAGTTGATCTTTATTGGTATTTGAGACCATGAAAGAACTTGGATGGAAAGGGAATAAGAGAAGTTCTGCCATATGCGTCGTATTCATGAAAGCGCTTGGTGGTGCTAGTCAACAGAGTCGACTGGCCACCTAGTCACTTTTATTGTTTAATCGGATACATATCTTTACTATTATAACTTGAACTCATGAAGGTATGACAAAAAGTTTCTCATTTTTTCATTAAAAGAATACAAAAAAGGAGAAAAATCCATGAGAGGATTCTAGAGTAAAAGCATGCCATGTCATCCTCTCATACACATGTTATTACCTTTATACCCGTCAACAATACTCAATGCAAAATATCTTAAACTTAGTCAAAAAGTCCTTGAATTAATGACCATCAAGAGAGCATACAAATATCATGGGTATGACAAATTTTATTCTCCACACACGTGCACATGTTGTTGCTAGTGTTTAATAGTATAAGCATAACATAACGTTGAAATGCATTAAAATCTATAAACACAAACATATAAAATAATATGGATTTTTAGTAAAAAGCCCCCTATACTTTGCTAACTAAAACACCCCCATACTTCGTATTTACTTAAAGGACCCTCGTACATGTAAATTGCACTAAAAGACCCTCAGTAATTTTCCATCCAAAGTTAGCATCCGGTTAGTGAGATGGAGCTGGAACTTTAGCTTGAGCCACTCTTTTACCTTTTAGATGTTGTCTTTCTCCCAAAAAAAGAATCCAAATCCTCGCTTAATTGAAGATTAGGACTCAGCGCAACTAAAGAATCTTTCTCCTTTCGAATGAGCTTGCCTACTAACTAGAAGTTTGCAATTGACGGGATAACGACATTTGACAAGCTTGTTGCTGGAGAAGGTTAAGAAAGACAAGCTGGTTTTCATTATCAATTTGAGAGATCTTTAATCGAAACCTAACCCTAAAGCCAATTTGGAGGAAAAGATAGGAATTTTGAGAGTAGAGGGGCTGGGGTGTTTTAAAACCTTAACCTGATACTCACTGTTAACCCTCTAACGAAATAATGGAAGATAGTAAAAAATTCTCTTTTTTTGGCATGTTGGGTTCTTTTAGGGCAATTTAAATGTATGGGGTCTTTTAAGTAGATATGAACTATGAGGTTTTTTTAGTAATTAGTAAGTATGGAGGGTCTTTTTAGTAAAAATCCCTTTATTAATAGTAATGTACTGAATTTACATGTAACATATGCACGAAGTGATGGAATATTAATGACCTTAGTTGGATTACAATTATCAACAATCAAAATAACAAATAACAATATAACTAACGTGTAGGACGGCTCCATTCCCACCCAAACCCTCTTAATTTCCCTCTAGCAGACCGATCCGCTTATAATTTGGGCTAGATCAAGGTGTTCTATTGTTCTTCTTTTTTGAACAGTGTCTAGCCCCAAACCAGCCCGCTTCCGCCTAAGCATCTACCAGACCGCTTTTTAATATAATACACATAGTATAGCTTGAGTATGTACTACACAATAATTGTGATGTCCGTAGCCGTTCAGCTTGTATTCTGACTAATAGTTTGTATGGAATATTTTGATGTAAAGATTTTAGTTCAAATCTATTTGGATCCTGTCTATACAAGTTGCTTCATTTTTGCAGGCATATGACCTTACTCGGTTAATTAGTTCTTTCTACTTCAAGAGCTACCCTTCTCTAACAAAGATTCAACGGATTGAGTGGAACAATCGGTAGGGATTGGATTATCTTTCTTTTATCATCTTACTTTTCTCCCTCCTATATCATTAAATGTTTGTATGAACTTCTTTTGCAGGGGTATGTCCAGCTTCCATGCGATTTATATCACATTAATGTCACTATACCTAGTCTTCTTTTCACATCTATTTTCTGATCGCTATGAAGGGCTAGTTACATTAAGAAGTTCGAACCTTTCTACTTTCACATTGGGAGTATGTAACATTGTTGCATTTAATACCTAGCTTTTTATTTATATTTCCTTTTGTCATTTAAATCTCATTATCTGACATGTTATCAATGTGGAACAGGTTTCTGTAGGGTATTTCATCTCAGACCTTGCAATGATATTTTGGTTATATCCTTTGCTTGGTGGAATGGAGTATGTAAGTAAACTTCCTTGAAAAGCTTTCGTTTACCTGCCAACATGGTTATCCTGGAGCTTGATAAAAACATTATGCATTGTGTCCTTCCTTCCCCCGCAAACACAAAAAAAAATTAACTTAGATAATTATAATTCTCTTACAGGTTCTTCATCATTTGCTCTCACTTTGCACCATATCATATGCCATGTTGACTGGTGAAGGGCAGCTATATACTTACATGGTGTTGATATCTGAGGCAACTACCCCTGGGGTTAATTTGCGATGGTAAAATTGTAGTGTCTGCTAGAAAATTGTTGTCATGATCAAAACCTTATTTTTTGTACTTCAATCTGTTGACACTTGATAGCCCCCACCCCCTCCCAACCCAATATTTGAAGGTTTCTTGACACTGGAGGAATGAAAAGATCCAATGCATATCTTATCAATGGTGTCGCCATGTTCCTTGCTTGGCTGGTATGTATTAAAACTTGCTTTGTTTAAGTCACAGACAAAGCATAATAGCAAAGAGATCCTTACTTTTTTCATAATTTTTCTCCCGGTTGTAAATATGCTAATATGAAACACATACGATAGTCTGAACTTCTAGAGCATAAACTATACAATCTAATAGTTAGTGATTCGAAATGATACACTACGAGCCCAAATGCGTACACAGATCTTTTTTGTTTTTAATTTTTTTGTTAGTTTCAAGGTTTGTCACTCAATCCCTTCCCTATGTAAATAGGGTCGGTATTCTCTCTCCTCCTTTTGGCTGCTTGCTTTAAACATGTGCCCTTGTCACTGCATTTACATGCTCCACCCACTCTTCTCACTCTCTCAGGTTGCTTACAAAGGAATGTTGATCCTATACTTAGGGTCTAAATCTTCTGAAGACATGTTAGATTGGCTTGAGGATCTACATCCAGTTATTTGACTTGCTTCTAGATGACTTACATGCTATTAAGCATGGATACTTCTATATACCTCACGTATTGTCCCCGATTGCGTATAGGAGTCCAAGACTCTTGGAACTCTCGGATTCTTTCAGATTTGCTCGGTCTTGTAAATGTCTCACCAATCTCTCTTAAATCGACACCTCTTTCTCTCGAAAATTAAGGTTATCGAAAATTTGAAAGTATATTGAATATCTAAATTATTCCATTATTTATTTATATTATTATATAATATGTATATCTTAATATAATCTAATTAAAAATTGATATAAAATGTATCACGTATCCTTGGTTTTTGAAAAATTATGAATTCGTATCATATCGTATCCCGCATCCATACTACATAGCATTTATGTTTATACTAAGGTTCTGTCAATATCTACAAGAACCATATTCTTTCTTCTAACCTTTTGAGTTGGCCTTTAGGAGAAACCTATTGAAGCATATTAAGAATTTCTACTAGGCTTGTAAATTGATCAGGTTGGATTTAGAACATGTTCTAGATCCAAATCCGCTTTATCTTCAATTTATCTAGGCCCACCCTTTTATCCTACATGCAGTTAAGAAACATACCCAAAAAATGAATGTGGTTGAAATGCGAATGTTAAGATGAATGCATGATAATACACTAAAAGATAGGATAAGAAATGAGTGTATTCGTAAGAAGGTGTAGATAGCTCCCATAAAGGATAAGATGCGAGAGAATCGAATGCGATGGTTTGGACATGTGCCACAGATCGGTCGATGGCTCGATTAGAGAAAACAATAAAATTGTAGTTCTTGGCACAACTAGGGACAAGAATAGACCTAAACATAGGATATATGTTATTAAGAACGATATGTTAATTGTTAATTTAACAGAGAAAATGGTCGACAGAGCAAAATGGAAAACGAAGGATTCATATTGACGATCCCAAAATTTTGGATGAAAGCTTGTTGTTGTACCCTTTTATCCTACGTGAGCATGCGTGTGTGAGTGATAAATCCAAATCCAGAAACTAACCGGGGTCAGACCTGATTATCCAGATATATTAATCTCGTTTCCGTTTTTAAAATAAACTTAATAGGCATAAACTTGTATTGAATTAAGGGATATGCTGAAAATAAAGATAATTATAAATTACAAAAATGTAATACACCGAATTTTATTGCAATGAATTGAAAGTATGAAGAGATTTTTGACTTAATTAATTTAAAAATTTGTAGATAGTTAAGGTTTTATCTCAATATTTATTAGGATTTGAAATATGATGAATACTCTCGATATGGATAATTTATAAGATAACAAGCGGTTCTAATTTGTGATGAGAAAAGATTCGAAACGTGGATATGGAAATATAAAATGATATGCTAGTTTGGATAAATTTAGAAATAATTTGATTATTCTAAAATATCTATAACTATAGAGAATTATCAAATATTAATATTACTAATATATATATATATATATATATATATATATATAAGGATTTCATAGTTGGTAGAACTAATTAGATATCTCATCTCAACAAAATCTGTTGCGATTTAGATTATATTGTTTAGGTTAGTTAAAATCTAATTTCTTTATAATCATGTGTGAAAGTTTCATCCAGTATTTTCTACTAAGCCAAAAGCTTCATCCAGTATTTTCTGCTAAACTAAAATATTTTAGAGTAATAGAGAAAAAGAAAGGAGAAGAAGAATGGATTCGGTTGGGTTTAGCCGATTCTTCCATTTTATATGTATCTGCCTACAGGTCTAATTCTTCTATATTTTGATAATTTTGTTTATGATTAGGATATGACATGTAGATATTAAAAACATGAGCTTTAAAGAAAAGTACAACTTTTGTTAAGGTAAGATAAAATTATTTATGTTCTGCATATATATGGTGGATATATTATAATAATAATAATATAGTTTCTTTTACTTGAGGTAAAATAAAATATATATATTTAAAAGAGATTAATATTAATTATAATTTCAAAATAAACATTATTATAATAAGATCCATAATCAATTTATAAACCAATTTAAATAAAAAATATTTTCTTTTACTTGAGGTAAAATAAAAATATATATTAAAAAGAGATTAATATTATTTCAAAATAAACGTTATTATTAATAAGATCCATAATCAATTTATAAACCAATTTAATAGACTTAAATGTATGCATGTCAGTAATATTAGTTATCTATCCATAAACCTATTATTATTATTATTATTATTATTATTATTATATCCACCATATATATGCAGAACATAATCAATTTTATCCTATTTTAACAAAGTCTATAATTTTCTTCAAAGTTTATGTTTTTAGTATCTACATGCCATATCCTAATCATAAACAAAATCATTAAAATATAGAAAGATAAGATCTTACTTACAGGCTCCTAATTATAATTTGGAAGAATTAGCTAAACTACCTGAATCCTTTCTTCTTCTCCTTCTCTCTCTCTCTCAATTATCTCATTCTAAAATATTTTAGTTTAGCAGAAAATACTGGATGAAACTTTTTCTTACATCTATCTGTATCTATATTATTTTTATAAGCAAATCGATACTTTTTTGGTCCGTATGTTTAGTTAAGATTTGTTATGAATTAAAATATCCTTACTATAACAAATTTAAATATAAGATTTATTAAAATAAGATATATAAATTTAGAAAAACTTTATAAGTTGTAATTTCTTTTTTACATTGAAAAAGTATCTTTTCAAAACAAACAAATCATGTGGGTATAAATATGTGAATTTAAAAGATATAGAACTTTTAAATTTTAACCATGATACGTATGTAATTATCAATTTTGTTTTCAAATAATAAATACTTTATCAATCTCTGTGTGTAGCATGTGAAAATATTTATCTATTTGTACAATATTATACTTGCTACTCTTATAAACAAATTAGTCTAATTTTTCGTCTGTCATATCCTGATTAATTTTATATTCCAATTAAAATTATTTTCTTAAAAGATACATTACAGGTGGTTGAAAATAATCATGTATAAGATATCATATCAATTGTTTCAATGTATAAAGTACATAGCAACCGTTTCAATTTAAAGTTCAAACCCAAACTCTATTTTATAAAGTAGTTTATTTAAATATAATTGAGTTATCAGTTAAGATTTTTATCTTTTACTTTTGTTATGATATGTATATATGAAAAGCAAACCAAGATTTCCTTACAATATTTTTGAAAAAGAAATTTTTTAATAAATAACTTTAAAATTTATGTATGTTCTTTTATCTATAATCTATCTATTTCTACACTTGTCCTCATCTATATTTATAGTACTCTTAAATGTAAATTCATTTTATTTTATCTCCTAGGTTATGATTAAGCGAATTTTTTATTTTTGAATTTTTAAAAATTATAGATAAAGTTTAATATTATTAGTTTATTTGAATTATTTAGTTTGCATATTTTGCTATATCTATAATTTATCTACAAATTATGTTTTGTTTAGTCAAACAAACTCATATGCTATATAAACACCCATCGTTTTTCATCTGTCTGTGTTTTATTTTACATACGATCAATAATGTTGATTTCTTTTTAATTCCACATGACTATTTATTTTTATATATTTTTTATTATTGAAAAGTTTTCACATTGTTCTTAGAAAAGATTCGGTGTTAATTTATCTTTTCTTATTTTATAATTTTTTCTCAAATGATATGAAGGTGGTTGTTGCACAGGCTAAGCAGGATTACACTAATTTGATTCTTCGAATAATTTATTAGAATCTTTATTGAATAAATTTTTATTTGGTTTTATACTTTACATAAATCCGATATATTTTTATGTGTTTATTTATTTTTTATGGAAAAAGTTTGCATCTTTTTATATTTTTTTGTATATTTCAGAATATAGGAAGCCTATTTTTGCATAAGTGAGGTAGGTTACTTTTATCTGATTCGTTAATTGCTAATTGAATTTTTACATTTTGCAGAAGATAGATAGCTTGTTATCCTTATCTGATTCCATTTATTATAAATTATAAATATTATTTTATTTAGTAATTTTTTTTTGAAATCTGTGTTTTGTGTATACTGATATCTTTTCTTATCTGTTACTTTTCTATCCAAAAGTTTGCAAAGGATAGAAAGCCAATTATTGCATAGGACAATGAGTATTACTCTCATCTTAATCTGGTAATTACTAATTAAAAATCTTATTTAATTCAGCAAATTTTTTATTTGAATTTGTAAGTTGTATCTGATTCCGGTAACTACTATTTAAAAACCTTATTCAATTTAGTAACTTTCTATTTGAATCTGTATTTTATGTAAATCTGATATCTGATATCTTTTTTATCTGTTGTGTTTATTAAAATGTTTGCATCTTATTTCAAATAGCACATGATTCTTAATTTAAAATTTTAATTAATTATTTTACAGAAAATAGAAAAAACCCACTGTTGCTGGTCCTATGTCCAGATGAGAAAGGGTGAGGGTTGTGGTAGGCTTGTGATAGCCAACGTAAAATTTTGTCACATTTTATGATATGAACCATAATAAGAATATTGTTGGGGTGTCTTCTACTCAGCGATGCGCTACATCGGATCCCGGGTGTAGTGTTAAATATGTAAGGGCTTCTAGGTCGTCCGGAAGAGGTACGCTACGTCGGACCCCGGGTGTAATGACAAATAAGCATGGGTTTCATAGGGTTCGTACAGCTTCTTGGAACATATGTTCTCTTATGGGTAGACTAACAGAATTAGTGGAGAGGATGCTTAGGAGTAGAGTTGGTATTATGTGTTTGCAAGAAACTAAGTGAGTATGTGAAAAAGGCAGAGTCATAGAGTTTTGGGGTTATAAATTTTGGTATATGGATAGAGATAAAAATCATAATGGGATAGGCGTAATCATAGATAGACGGTTGTTTGAGGATGTAGTTGAGATTATGAGAAAAGATGATAGAATTTTACTGGTTATGCTTATTCTAGGTGGGGAGATCCTTAATGTTATTAGTGCTTTGCACCACATATAGATCTTGATAATGCTGGTAAGCGTCTATTCTGAAAGGATTTAGACGAGATGATGCAAACGATACTTAGTGGAGAGAAGTTATTTATTGTTGGCAATCTCAATGGATATGTAGGTACTAGTTGTAGTGGGTTTGATACTATCCATAGAGCTTTTGGTTTTGAACAAAAGAATGAAGCAGGTAGCTCGATTTTAGATTTTGCTTTTTCTTATGACTTTATCTTAGTAAATACTTGGTTTAGAAAAAAGAGTCACTTTATCATCTTTAGGAGCGGATCAAATGCAAGTCAAATAGACTTTTTTCTGATAAGAAAGATAGATAGAGGTTATATCGACTGTAAGGTAGTGCCAGGTGAGAGTGTAACCACTCAATATAGACTTTTAGTTCTAGATTTTTGATTTAGAAGAGGACCTAGGAAGATTAGACGTAAGGTAAAGCCTAGAATTAAATGGTGACGACTGAAGGAAGGTAATCAAAAGGTTTTTATAGATCGTGTAGTTCAAGAGACGGATTGTCAGTCTGAAGATAATTCAGATAGAATATGAAACAAGATGGCTAGTTGTATTAAGATGGTAGTTAGATATCTATTTGGTGAGTCGAGAGGTGGTGCTCCACCATCTAAGGACACAATATGGTGGGACGAAGAAGTAAAGGTTGCTATTAAAATCAAGAGGGATTCTTATAAAGATTTAAAATAAACAGAGATGCAGAGAGATTTGAGAAGTATAAAATGGTTAAAAAGGAAGTTAAAAAAACTGTTCGGGAAGCTAAACCTAAGATATACAAGGAGCTGTACGAGAAGTTGGACAATAAGAAGACTGAAAATGATATATACTGGATTGCTCGGATGCGGGAAATAAAGACCAGAGACTTATGTGCGGTAAAGTGTGTCAAAAATGAAGATCAGAAGGTTTTAGTTCGAGATGAGGATACCAAGGAAAGGTAGAGAGATTATTTTGACGAATTGTTCAATGAAAGCTTTACTATGAATTTGGATGTACTAGTCATTCAATCTTAAGATATAAATCATGATTTCATGCGTAAAATAAAAATACATGAGGTTAAAGAGGTTTTGAAGAGAATGAGACCAAGAAAAGCGGTTGGTCCAGACGGGATTCCTATCGAGATTTGGAGATGTTTAGGAGAAATAGACGTTAAATGGCTGGCAGATCTGTTTAATAAGATTTGACGGACTAAAAAGATGCCAAATGAGTGGAGGAAAAGTACTCTTGTAGGTATATACAAGAACAAGGGTAACATTCAAAGTTGCTCAAACTACCGTGGAATAAAACTTATATGTCACACTATGAAGTTTTGGGAGAGAGTGATTGAACACAAACTAAGAAAGGATGTTAAGATAACAGAGAACCGGTTTGGGTTCATGCCTGGACGATCGACGACATAGACTATTCATTTGCTTCGTTAACTTATCGAGCGTTTTCAAGAGAGGAAAAGATTTGCATATGATATTTATTGATTTAGAGAAAGCGTATGATAAGATACGTAGAGAGGTATTATGGGGGACAATGAAGAAGAAGGGGGTCCCCGTCAAGTACATTAACATAATCAAGGACATGTACGATGAAGTAGTGGCAAATGTCAGAACTTGCGGTGGCCTAACGAGTGATTTTCCGATTACAATTGGCTTATATCAAGGATCTGCATTAAGTCCATTCATATTTACCATCGTAATGGATGAGCTTCCCAGAACTATCTAAGATGAGATATTTTGGTGTATGCCATTCGCTGATGATATTGTTCTAGTAAATGAGACGAAAGCAGAGGTTAATGCCAAATTGGAGTTATGGAGGCAAACATTGGAATCTCGGAGGTTCAGATTGAGCAGGTCCAAGAAAACATATATGCATTACAAATTTAGCAAACAGAGAAATCAAGACCGCATTAGTATAACACTGGAAGGGCAAGAGATATCACCGAACGTGTAGGGTTCCTAGGCACCCTAATGAGGTCTCACAAGGCATCGAACATGCCATTATAAAATTTTATGGGTGCCGAGAGACCCGACTACGGATCGTTTGCTAGAAAACTAGGCGAAAAAGTAAACTAGTTAACACTTAACTAAGAGATACGGAAATACAACCTTTGTAGATCCGGTTCTCCACCTCCATAGCTCCGCAACGAGGTCCTCTCCGCTGTCCAAAAAGAATCCGGGCTCTAGCGTCGACTTCATCGGAGAATGGGCAAGCTAGGTCGTCGATGTCCATGCCGAAGATGATCTACGTCGAGGTATCGCTAAATCAAGCTCCGACTTCACCAAGTCAAGAAACTTGTGAAGTAAACACACTCTACTACTTGGCAAGAGGTAGAGAATGAAGAAATAGGAAGTGGGTAGACTTTAGATTTGGATTTCTCACTCTTTTTCATCACTTGCCATTGATGGAGGCAAGCTTTCTTCACTTGAAGAAATGAAGAAGAAGAAGGAAATAGTTATGATAAGTTAATTAAAAATGAAAAGAAAAATCAAAACTTATCATAATCTAAACCATGGTCAAGTGTAGAGATTGAACTAGGGTTAAATCAAATGGTTAGGTTAAGCATGAGATAAGAATGGTGGACAAAGTCAAAGGTTCATGAATCTTCAACTACAAACAAAGAAAGCCACCATTCTTCTCATTTCTTTTTCCAAAAAGAAAATAAATAAATAAATGAATAAATAGATATGAAAAACAAAACCCTAACCATTTAAATAACCATGGTTTAATCTTTACACAAACTCAAGTAAACATGTATCATCAAACATGATACAATCAAGTGCACAAAAGTATATCACTTATACAATGTGTACAATCCGAGTGAGAAAATCCATTTAAAGTGAACCAATACTAGTTAATGCAAAGTAATATATCAAATATATAATTATGCATTAAATCATTAAATCAACACCTGATTTAATGATCCGGTCATATCGCATATAACCGACTAATATCAACAGTAACAACTTATCGAATCAACACTTGATCCGATAACCCGGCTATATCGCATATAACCGATCAATGTCACATATCGCGAGAATCGAATACAGTATCACATACTGGTATCATTCTCGGTCCCGCACATATCTCATATGCACTCCTATTTCGTTTCGCTTGAGCCAGGAAACCTCTGTGTAGGACTCTAAAGACTCGTCAATACGCCGGCAGCAGGTGATGATCATATCAAACACCCACAAGCCGCAAGCGGTCTGCTAAACGTAACGGCCACCCGGGTATTGAGCGATCTGAAGATCGACGAGCAAGCCCGCTCACACTCCAGTGAATCCAACCAGTAACACTACCGTACAGTCCGGTCTGATCGTCTGATATGTCGCATATCTTGCCTAGGGGTGGTAAACGTCAGACCCCAATAGCTCAATAAGTCGTGTCGATATGAGGTCTATAACAATTCGAGAAACTACTGGTAACACTTACCAGTAAATCTCAGCAACCCTGGCCAGGGATTTCCTGTTATAGCCAATCGAACACAGCGCAACATCAACCCCCTATACCGGGAGAGACGAATCCCCTCCTATCGCTCATTGCCTCCATGTGACTCGGGACTATACCCAAAAACCACCGTTTTGCACGCCCTCTTGGACGTGGTAAGATGGAAATCAAAGCACAGTGGGAACCACACAAGACTCTATGACGATCTCGGGTCAACAGACTACTCTGTACCAGTGTCACCAGAGAACTGCCATCTGACGTGAGGTATAATACCATCTGGGAGTTCTCGGCGAGTCCGTCCAGTATACCCAGTCTCTACTGAGCACCCGTATATCATCTCCGATGTCAAACACCAATGGATATGGGATCATCCATCGCCCATCTGTATGGGTCGAGAAGGTATACGCTAGTCTACTCTGGTATATCGATGCCCCGTCTCGATACACCCACGACTAGGGACTTTGAAGGATGTACTTATGGACTACCATGTCCCCACTAGTATGATCCGCATCATAGTCCAGGTAGTTAAGCACACATCCTAAGGGCTTTACCAACATGTAACAGAGAGACAAACAGTATACACGTTAAGGTAAAGATCAACCAGATAGCATACTATCATGTCGAGCAAGAAAGTCCTCCCTATATATGTCCAAGCATCCACTACAATATACATCCTATGTATAGTAATGGCCTCTAGGGCATACATATAACTAACAATCTCCCACTTGCACTAGGGCCATCTGTAGCAGTGGTTGTAGTATCTCATACTCAACCATCCCATAAAAGTCTCTCTCTGGGAACAGGCCTTTGTGAGTGGATCCGCTGTGTTGTCCTCTGAGTCTACTCTCCTAACCTCGATCACCCTGGAGATCAACTATCTCCATGATCAGGCGATGCTGCCTTAGAATAAGTCTGGATCATTGATGGGACCAGCGTTCCTCGGCATGAGCCACAACTCCATTGTCTCACAATGGGAGGAACATAGTTCATCTCATGAACCAATATACATCCAAACAGCCTCTTTGGTAGCATCTTAAGTAGCGATGTATCTTGCTTTTATCGTCTAGTTTGTCACGGTATCTAGCTTGGAACTCTTCCAACATACCGTCCCTTTACTGAGGGTAAAGACAATGCCTGCGACTGACATTCAGTCGTCTTTATCACGTTGGAACCTTTCCAGTGATTCTCCCCAGGATCGATTGATACCATCTCACTACAACTAGTGAGAATCCTAACATCCAATTAAATCTATCTCATAGATCCAAAACTCAGGATTTAGGAGGTATCATTTTGATCCTATATGGAGAATCATAGTGATAAGCGGAGATTGATCGAGCGTAGCATAGGAAACTCTTTCCCTATCAAGAGTATGTCATCCACGTACTCAACGAGGATCATCACCATACTCCCTACTACCTTTTTGTTTATACAAGGTTCATCTACCATTTTGATGATGTCAAACTCTTTGACTAATTCATCAAAAACAGATGTTCCAACTCCGCGATGCCTGCTTTATCATATAAAACATCTTGCACACGTTTCCGCTGCTCCCACTGTCTACGATGCCCTCTGGCTGTGTACTTATAGACGCACTCTTCTAAAACATCATTTAGAAAAGCAGTCATGACACCCAACCACCAGATATCGTAGTCATGGTATGTAGCCGTGACAAGTAGGATCTGGATGGACTTAAGCATAGATCCTTAGAAAAAGGTTTCATTATGATCCATATCTGGTCAATTATGCAAACCTTTAACAAGTCTAGCTTTGAAAGTCTCAACTTTTCCATCTACACCAAGTAATCTTCTCAAGATATACTTGCTCCTGATGGGGATTTAACCCTTCAGATTTAGCAACCAAAGTCCATACTTTGTTGGTATATAAGGATTCCATCTCAGATCACTAAGCATCCAGCCATTCTTACAGAGTCCCACTCCTGATGGCCAGCTCGAAGCTAGTTGGGTCATCATCTCATGATGCATTCCTCGCTCCCACTGTCATAGAGAAACCGAAGTATCTCTCAGGTGGGTGAGAAACCCTACTAGATCGGCGGAGAGGCTGAGGTTCGTTGGTATCTACTGAATCCTTTGGTTGTACCAAATCATCTGCTGTATTTTGTATAGCTGGAACCTTTCCAGTTCTACATAACAGACTTTGCCTCGAGCTTGTCCAGATTTTGCTTTTAGACATAGGCCGGACAACCCCAAATCTTAACTATCTTAAGAAATGGGCTCTTCCTTTTCCATATCACATATGAAGTGGTAGGCAACTGATTTGATTGGAACCCTATTCAATAGGTATGCAACTTCGTAAGTGCATAACTCCCAAAAGGAAAAAGGTTTACTCAGTATTACTCATCATAGAGCACACCATATCAAATAGGGTGTATCTGCTCCGCCCCGATATACCATCGTGCTATGGTGTATACGGAGGAGTAATGCTGAGAGAGAATCTCATTCTCCTTTAGAATAGTCCAGGAATTCCGTGCTCAAGTATTCTCCTCCTTGATCTCATCAAAGGACATAATACTTGTACCCTTATTGGTTCTCTACTTCTAACTTATATTCTGTGAATATCTCAAAAGGTTCGGACTTGTGTTTCAACAGGAACATAGGTCTGAATCTCGAAAGATCATCAGAGAATATAATGAAGTATAAAGAACCAGTCCTAGCATGTGTAGACAGGAGACCTTACATACATCATCATGTATCAGTCCCAAGAGTTCATTAACTCTTTCTCTGTTTCCAGTAAACGGAGCTATGGTCATCTTATCTTTGTGACATGACTGGCGAGTTTCACAAGATGTAAATTCAAACTAATTTAAATATGCATCTTTATGTAACTCTAGCTAGTTGGGTCACAATGATCTGACCTAGTCTACAATACCTCAAGAAGGATTCGTTCATTTCTGAACTCTTCCTCTTATGTGTGTTCCATATACTAAGAACTGTAGTTTGATTTAGAACATCAACGCTTTTAGATAACGTGCCTGAACCGATCAACTATTGATATAGGAAATGTTCAAAACATTGTCCAACAATACAAAATTTTATCATTTCTTTACTAATAAAGAGACTGATATGATTTTGTATATCAGGTTCGGTATCTAATAACATTCGTTCAGAATCAATGTATTGGTAATACAGGGTGACAGTGACCAACAGACTTGGCTGCAACTCTTGCCCCGTTTTCTGCCTCATGAAACTTATCACCCGTTCTCAGTTCTCTACCTGTCTGTAGCCCTATGTAACAGATTACATATCTGGGATCCTGATCCGGTATCACATACCCAGGACGTAGAGGTTACAGAGAAACAGTTCTGTATAATGAACACACCCGAAGATGATGCATCAGCATGCACTCTCTTCGTTTGGGCGGCACGGGAAATCTGGTATTCCCCAATTTCCTGCTCTGTCTTATAACATTTATAAGTTGGAGCGGGACCAACGTTCCCAAGCTCAGTATAACAAGCGGGTTCGGTCAATATTCCGTATTATTATCTTGATTAAGGCGTGATATGGTCGCTACCTGGAGAGAGAGAGAAGAAAACACTCAGCGTGCGCTCTGTCAAGAATAGATTGGTTATTATTTTATCTAATCAGGATGGCTCCCACTGCTTTTTATCAAATCTTCCTTCAAACCCTAAAAGGAAAGACTAGCCGGGATTAATTACACACTACAAGTTCGCCAATCTTTCAGCCAGGCCAGTGTCGGTACTTTGAGGGAGGTCCCCCGTGCTTTCGCACGAACCTAATTAATGTAAACCTCGTTTTCCCAGAGGCGTAATCTCGTTGACACCTTTCTAGACACCTACTTGATCGGCTAATTGTAATGTATAAAACTCTCCCAGAAGTAACTCTTACTCGCAGCGGGTATCGGGATCCAACTATCTCATAGAAGGTATGCAATCTCATTGCAAATTTCAACACTTGAAATTCCCGATAATATTTTGCCCCTAACCTCCTATGACCTTGACAAAGGCCAACAAACCATAGGATGCTAGTCAAGTTCAACCCGTCATTTCCTGATTGAATTAAACCCACCCGCACGGCCCTTGACAAAGGCCAACAAGGTCGCACGACTACCCTAACTCAATCTGCATCATATGCATAAACAGATAAGCACCAGTTAGCTACCGCACACTGCGCCTTGACAAAGGCCAACAAACGCAGCACGAATACTAACTACTACTTATCTGAAATGACGGAGGGCTACGACAGGTTTTTCTGAAAACCTATTGCGTAATGAACTTGATATCGTTGTAGATTCAAATGATTTTAAAATGGAGTGCTTTTGAGGCTTTTCCAGTTTTGCTAAAGGAGTCACTCCCGGTGAAGGGATCGTCGGTCCTTTCCTCGTCGAATGAGGTGCGGGATATATCATATATATCACTGTGCAAAGAAAAAACTCTTAAAAGCAATCAAAAGACAAACCGAGGGCGTAGCATCGACCAGTTATTGCTAAAGGAGTCACTCCCGGTGAAGGGATCTCGGTCCTTTCCTCATCGAATAAGGTGCAGGATATATCATATATACCGCTATGCAAAGCAAGAACTGTAGCTACCTGTTTTATTTTGAAATTCGATTCTACAACATCTTAGGTTTCTTTTTATTTCATTAATCACATTAATGAAGTCCCATCATTTATGTACCTAAACATCACAGATAAATACGACGTACACTTATGCCATCCGCATTCGCCTCGATGTTCCCTCGTGCACTGTTAGGTTAGGTAACTAACGGCAGAGCAGGGCAGGGCTAGCACGGGTGTAAAACATAAGTAACATCTATATAATATATCATATATACTATATACTGTATTTATCATAGAACATCACATGATCACATCACAGATATCGCAGCAGAAGAATCATATGAAATATTGGATATACTAGGACGTCCGTGTTTTCAATACGAGCCAGTATAAAACACGGATTCCACGGTCGTGATGAATAGCCAAACCCACACCCCTAGACCCCTACGAGAGCGGCAAGCAACCCTACCAATTCTAGAGTTAGGAGACCCGGACTCGACTCCTCGAGTTGGTCTCCCACTGGACTCCAGAACCCGGTTACTTGTGCTCTCCTCCTGGGTCATCCTAGTGCGGAAAAGTAAATAATATACAAAGGGTGACAACTTCCGCAACCTGGAAGCGCCCCAATAAAAGAATATTACATACAGATTTTTACATGAATGAAAATGAAAAACACTCATCTCACATAAAAACCCCCCGGCTATTCAAACACGACGATCCAATATAACATATCCAGCAACACATAACATCACATGTCATCAACGTAAGTAAATATGTCCATCCCAATTGTCGTTGACATATAGCAACGAAACCGGCGATATCACATATTACACTTACGGTCACAGAAAAGAAAGTGTAAAACTACAACAGTTGGAATCCGCAACCACCTCAGACATCGCATGCCTGACCAAATGAATTACTTAGACATCGCATGCCTAACAATTATAAACCCCGCATTTTAGTCTCATAATCGAAAACACTTTTCAATATCAAGTCGGGCAATTCAACAAGATTCCCGGCATCCTGATCGAATGCTCGTCGCAAACTTCAGTAGACGGCTGCACCCCCGATACCGTCGACGAAGTGCACCAAGGCGGAACACCGCTACCGCGAGCACCCGAACGGATGCTTTCGGCGACGGGGTTCTTCTACAGTCACTTGGTCGGGGCTATGGGGTGAGGCTGTCTATTAAGTTTACCCGGCGAGTATCCGCGTACGCTACGTGATTGCGACGGACTTTTGATCACATCAAAATTCCGTGGCAACCGATCAAGTGAGACTAAACTGCTATGTTTATAACATTCATTCAGTTATCTCATAACTTCTTGTGAATTCCAATTATTGTATCCCATTCCAGATAATTAGAAAATGTTAAACTTTCCGATTGAACATTCGAACACCCAAGTTTTCCCGATACAGATCAACACATGAAATAAGTCTAACAACATTCAGTTCGTGCCTCAGTACCGACGGTCCAGCCGTAGAAGGGTCAAGCCAACGCCTCACATGTGGCACGTCGTACTGCCCCAAACCCGAAGGTTCAAAGGGCAGTTCAAGACGGTCACATAATCGAGTTAAGGTTTGTTGTCTTCTAGAGGGTCCATCGAGTTACTTGCACTACTTAGAACGTCGTTAAACTACGGAAAAATCCAACACTTGGAAATTTCCCGACAGGGGAAAAGTTGGGTATTTATATCCGGTCGAACTTTTTAACATATTCAAAAATTTATCCGGAAAGCCACATAGACAAAATTTGATACCCTGATCGAAACACCGAATCCCCAAAACAACTCCAGAAAATTCAACTCTTGAAAAAATATCAAAAATACCCAGGAAAACCAGCACTGCATATTATGAATTACTGTACAAATTTGGTTGCCACAAACGACAAAACGGCCGCGGTTCCGCCGCACGAGCCATGCTCGTGCCGCGGAAACGCGGCGCATTGATGGAATCAGGCACACGAATTTTGCAGTATCCCTTATAATTTCCTGCTGTTTTTACTGAATATTTTTAATATGGAAAAATCCCAATTTTTGAAAAAAGGACAGAGAGCATGTTTTGAAATGGGTTTCGGGTTCGTTCGGGTTTCAGATTCCGTCTAGACTACGCCTAAGGCTCTAGCTAGGCTCTGATACCACTGTAGGGTTTCTAGGCACCCTAATGAGGTCTCACAAGGCATCGAACATACCATTATAAAATTTTATGGGTGCCGAGAGACCCGACTACGGATCGTTTGCTAGAAAACTAGGCGAAAAAGTAAACTAGTTAACACTTAACTAAGAGATACGGAAATACAACCTTTGTAGATCCGGTTCTCCACCTCCATAGCTCCGCAACGAGGTCCTCTCCGCTGTCCAAAAAGAATCCGGGCTCTAGCGTCGACTTCATCGGAGAATGGGTAAGCTAGGTCGTCGATGTCCATGCCGAAGATGATCTACGTCGAGGCATCGCTAAATCAATCTCCGACTTCACCAAGTCAAGAAACTTGTGAAGTAAACACACTCTACTACTTGGCAAGAGGTAGAGGATGAAGAAATAGGAAGTGGGTAGACTTTAGATTTGGATTTCTCACTCTTTTTCATCACTTGCCATTGATGGAGGCAAGCTTTCTTCACTTGAAGAAATGAAGAAGAAGAAGGAAATAGTTATGATAAGTTAATTAAAAATGAAAAGAAAAATCAAAACTTATCATAATCTAAACCATGGTCAAGTGTAGAGATTGAACTAGGCTTAAATCAAATGGTTAGGTTAAGCATGAGATAAGAATGGTGGACAAAGTCAAAGATTCATGAATTTTCAACTACAAACAAAGAAAGCCACCATTCTTCTCATTTCTTTTTCCAAAAAGAAAATAAATAAATGAATAAATAGATATGAAAAACAAAACCCTAACCATTTAAATAACCATTGTTTAATCTTTACACAAACTCAAGTAAACATGTATCATCAAACATGATACAATCAAGTGCACAAAAGTATATCACTTATACAATGTGTACAATCCGAGTGAGAAAATCCATTTAAAGTGAACCAATACTAGTTAATGCAAAGTAATATATCAAATATATAATTATGCATTAAATCAACACTTGATTTAATGATCCGGTCATATCGCATATAACCGACTAATATCAACAGTAACAACTTATCGAATCAACACTTGATCCGATAACCCGGCTATATCGCATATAACCGATTAATGTCACATATCGCGAGAATCGAATACAGTATCACATACTGGTATCATTCTCGGTCCCGCACATATCTCATATGCACTCCTATTTCGTTTCGCTTGAGCCAGGAAACCTCTGTGTAGGACTCTAAAGACTCGTCAATACGCCGGCAGCAGGTGATGATCATATCAAACACCCACAAGCCGCAAGCGGTCTGCTAAACGTAACGGCCACCCGGGTATTGAGCGATCTGAAGATCGACGAGCAAGCCCGCTCACACTCCAGTGAATCCAACCAGTAACACTACCGTACAGTCCGGTCTGATCGTCTGATATGTCGCATATCTTGCCTAGGGGTGGTAAACGTCAGACCCCAATAGCTCAATAAGTCGTGTCGATATGAGGTCTATAACAATTCGAGAAACTACTGGTAACACTTACCAGTAAATCTCAGCAACCCTGGCCAGGGATTTCCTGTTATAGCCAATCGAACACAGCGCAACATCAACCTCCTATACCGGGAGAGACGAATCCCCTCCTATCGCTCATTGCCTCCATGTGACTCGGGACTGTACCCAAAAACCACCGTTTTGCATGCCCTCTTGGACGTGGTAAGATGGAAATCAAAGCACAGTGGGAACCACACAAGACTCTATGACGATCTCGGGTCAACAGACTACTCTGTACCAGTGTCACCAGAGAACTGCCATCTGACGTGAGGTATAATACCATCTGGGAGTTCTCGGCGAGTCCGTCCAGTGTACCCAGTCTCTACTGAGCATCCGTATATCATCTCCGATGTCAAACACCAATGGATATGGGATCATCCATCGCCCATCTGTATGGGTCGAGAAGGTATACGCTAGTCTACTCTAGTATATCGATGCCCCGTCTCGATACACCCACGACTAGGGACTTTGAAGGATGTACTTATGGACTACCATGTCCCCACTAGTATGATCCGCATCATAGTCCAGGTAGTTAAGCACACATCCTAAGGGCTTTACCAACATGTAACAGAGAGACAAACAGTATACACGTTAAGGTAAAGATCAACCAGATAGCATACTATCATGTCGAGCAAGAAAGTCCTCCCTATATATGTCCAAGCATCCACTACAATATACATCCTATGTATAGTAATGGCCTCTAGGGCATACATATAACTAACAGAACGATCAGTTTATATATCTAGGTTCCATCATCTAAAAGGATGAGGAGATCGATAGCGATGTTAATCAAAGGATCCAAACTGGTTTGTTGAAATGGAGGAGTGCAACAGGGATTTTGTGCGATCGTAACTTCCAATTAAAGTTGAAAGGAATGTTTTATCGGAGTGCTATTCGGCCTGTCTTATTATATGGTGCAGGATGCTGGGCTCCTATAAAGTATCATATACAGAAGATGTACGTAGCGGAGATGTGCATGTTTCGTTGGATGTGTGGTAACCCTAGAAAAGATAAAGTGCGAGATGGGGATATTCATGCAAAAGTTGGTGTAGCGTATGTGGAGGAGAAGATGCGGGAAAACCGGCTAAGACGGTTTAGTCATGTGCGACGCAGACCTATGGAAGCACCGGTTTGACGAATGGATACTCTCGATATAGGCAATGTCAAAAGGGCGAAAGGGAGACTGAAGAAAACATGGATGAAGGTGATACAAAAAGATATGGTTGCCAAAGGCCTCGATGAAAGTATATTGTTCGATAGGAGTGAGTGGAGGCAGAGGATTCATGTGTTGGACCCGGCGTGATTCTTATGTTGGTTCATGTAGCCTACCCTATATGCTTGGGATAAACAACTCAGTTGTATTTTACAGAGGATAGAAAGTATGTCATATAGGCCAAAAAGGATTGTGTCACGCCCCGCTTCCCAGAGTACGCTAAGATGGGCACGTGACATAGCCAACCATGCTACCTGTGGGTAGGAAGTATCCATCCACAGTCACATTACGGCTGTAGAGTTATCAAGAATCAAAATACAACTATCTAATACATGTCCATAAGCCAAGATAACGTGAGTCAAGAATAATAAAAGTGCGGAAGCAAAAGATCCAATACAAAATAACTGGAATGTATGTCCCATAATGCGGGCTCACATCAGGAATAAAATGCAGAAATAAAAGAAATAACTACTACTGAAACCTCACAGCTCAGCCTGCTGGCTGAAGTACTCCTGCTCGGATTGCAGCAAAGGTACGGAATCTGGGCCATGCAAAACCCAGACGTCAGCGCGTCATGTCATCAAGTAATAAAGTATAACAGGGTAACAGGCAATGCAAATATAATCATGAATAATAAGCAGGTATGACAGCAATATAAATCAGGACAGTGAAGGGTAGTGTGCAGTGAGTAAACTAAACTAGTCTATTGGGTTATCTACTCTCAAGTCTTTGAAATCAATTTGATGAATCATCAATATAACTCAATAGTATCCCGTGCATGCCCGGGACCATAGTCTAAGACTCTCGGGATGAAACCGAGACGTGCCGCTAGGCACAAAAGGAAAAGGGTACAGACCAACGATGTCAGTAGCATCGTCACGAGGCGGGCCTAGCCTAAAAAACTGATCAGTATAAGCAAGCAACTGTCGAGTTACAAGTCAGGATTTCATCATTGATTTCCTCATACCCCCAAGTTATGTATGTCAAGTCAGGTATTCAGTAATCAAGAACTAATGCCAACACAGGATTAGGTAGGAGCAGGTTTGTCTGGATAGACAACCAGAACAGTCCGTGAGGACTACATGTCAGGTTTGTTGGCATTAGACACAAGATCAAGTAACAGGTAATACCATGGTACATCAGGTCAAGCCAGGTAATATATAAAGAGGTCGAGTCATGTCAAGAGTGTACGGTACCATGTTAGGTCAAATAATGTGTAGCAAGTCACGTCAGGGTGTACAAGATAACATGTGGATGCTCATAATCGACTGGCATAATTATGGTTATAAATAAACAAGCATGGTACTATCAGAACAATAAACATGCACAGTAACCTGATGGCAATAGGTGCAGATTAAACTACTTAGTTGTACGGTTATCAATTTGGTTTAAGGAATGGTTTTAACATTTCAGGAATGCTGTATTATACTTGTGGATGATAAAATCATATTAATATGTATTAAAAACAATCTAGAGATGCAATCGAATGTAAATAAAGCTAAATGTATGCAATCGGTCGTCTGATAGGGTAAAACTACAAAAGGTAATATGGCTATAAAACAATTGTGATTATGAGATCTACATATAAATGTGACTACCAGGTATAGTCAACTAAATGCAACAATCAGGTTTCAAGTTTTAGATCTGAAATATATAAACAGAACAATGTACTGTTAATCTGGAATTCAAAGCTTTAGATTTTATTTATGGATTAATAGGAAAATAGATGAATTGATATAAAAATAATATGACTAGCATGTAGCAAGATTAACTTGCCTCGACGGGTCGCGATACAGAAAACGGAACGTTACGCGTCTGCGGGGAAAAGTCGCGACGCGCGCACGGTACACGGAATGAGCCTAAACAACGAACAATGGAATCACACGGGTCAGGGGTCCTCGCTAGGTCGTCGGGATCGTCGCCGGCACGGTCGGATTCTGGCAACCACAAAAACAGTAAACATCAAGATTGAAAGAGAATGCATGAAAGGAGAAGCAAGAAGAAGGAAGGAGAATGAAGGAAACTTACCCACTGGATTGCAGGAGGTGACAACGTCGTCGATGCGTCGTCGACGGAGCTCCGGCGATCTACAGAGGACCCTTTAACATTTAACAGCAAAGAAATTTTTTTAGATGAAGAAGAGAAAGAAGAAAAAGAGAAGGACGAGGGGGAGGAAGGTTGCATACAGGGGTTTGGGAGACGGCTGTCGTTGCAAAGATGGGTAGTCGTCGGCAAGGGATCGCCGGCGAGATCAACGGCAAGGCGACAAGGTCCAAGTTGCAGGGAATGGCTCGGGCTAGGGTTTCTGCTAGGGTTGCTTTGGTTGCAGGGTTATGTGCCCGGGGAAAGAGCAGAGGGAAAGAACAGAGGGAGAGGGAGATGATGACGACGAGAAGAGGGAGTCGGCGGCGATGGAACGATGGGTTCTGGGTTTGCTGGAGGGTGTGTGTGCAGAGGAGAGAGAAAAGAGAAAGAAGATGAAGACGAGAAGGAGGAGGGTGAGAAGAAGAAGATGAGATGGAGATGGCGACGAGGCAGAGACGGCTAGGATTAGGGTTTGAAGAGGCGTCGAGAGTTGGCTGGGTCTCTCTTCATCTTGTGCATGGGTTTTTAAAAGACAGCAGCAGCAGAAGAAGATGTAGAAGGGGGTGAGCAGAAGTGGGAAGCGGTGACGGGATCTATACTTATCGCGATGGGAGAGAGAAAGGGCCGCGAGAGGAGAGAGGAAGAGAGAAACGAGGGGAGAGAGAAAGAGGAGGAGAGAGGAAGTTGTCTCGTAGTGGAGGGGTGAGCGAGAACGAGGTAGAGAGAGAAGGAGAAAGGAAGAGAGAGAGAAGGAGGTGGGGCCCGGCGTCGAAGGAAAGGAGATTTCTGATTAGGTGAGGGGAAAATTTGTTAAGAGAAAAATCTATAAAGATTACTGAGGTTTTAGAATATCACCTCGTTGGCTTAAAAGATTCTGTGATTGGCTGAAATTATATTTTGGCTGATTTTAAGAAATTCGAATTAAACAGGATTTTGGCGGGAATTGCGTCCGGGTCGGGTCCAAATATTTGAATTTGAAATATGAAAAATATTAGCAAGTTCCAAAATTTGAAATGAAGGATTTTGTAATGATAACGCATACCCCCAAGAACGGACGCACGTACGTGCGCGTAGTCGTCCAAACACGTCCGTTTCACTGAACGGGACGAGAACACGATGCAAGGACACTACCACAGGGTTAGGGGTATCAAGCAAGCCATGACAAGTATTTTTAATTTATTTTAAATGATTTAAATTGTTATATACAAGAATATGAAATGTCGGGGTAAACTATGACTAATAACAGCCAAAGCATGATAAATGAAATAAATACCACAACAACCCATACGGTAACAGAAATTTGTAGAACTGGACTCGGTTGTTACATTATACCCAACTACAAAAAGAATTTCGTCCTCGAAATTCTAAGAATACAAAGATAGACGACAAACAAACTACAAAAAGAAATGAGGAAACTTCTGCCGGATTTCATCTTCTCGTTCCCAAGTGAACTCTCCATATGAGCCATTACCCCAAGAAACAAGTACAAGAGGGATAACTTTGTTCTTAAGAATTTTTTCCCTTTCGATCCACAATTTCAACCGGTCGCTCCTCCAAAGTCAAATCTTCTCGTACAGTCAGCTCCGAATGATCCAATACATGCGTTTCGTCCCGAACATACTCACGGAGTTGTGATACGTGAAACTTATCATGAACATTCGCCAAGGATTGCGGCAACGCCAATCGATACGCTACCTCACCAACACGCTCCAAGATCTCAAAGGGTCCAACGAATCGAGGACTGAGCTTTCCCCGACTTCCAAAACGAATCACCCCTCTAGTCGGTGATATCTTCAAGAATACCAAATCCCCCACGGCGAACTCTAGAGGTCTTCTCGACGTATCTGCCTAACTCTTCTGTCGGTCTTGTGCTGCTCTCATATGGTTCCGGATAGCGTTAACTTTCTCAACTGTCTGCACAACCAAGTCTGGTCCCAACAACCTTCGTTCACCGACATCGTCCCAACAAACAGGTGAACGACACTTGCGACCATATAAAGCTTCGAATGGAGCCATCTGAATTGTCGCCTGGAAACTGTTGTTGTAAGAAAACTCCACCAAATGTAGATGATTCTCCCATGAACCCCTGAAGTCCAACATGCATGCTCTCAACATATTTTCAAGAGTTTGGATCGTCCTCTCCGACTGGCCATCAGTTTGAGGATGATAAGCTGTGCTAAACTTCAATCGAGTCCCCAACCTTTCCTATAAGCTCCGCCAAAAGTGTGATAAGAACCGAGTGTCACGATCGGATACGATGCTCACCGGTACTCCATGCAATCTTACAATCTCCTGCATGTACCGTTCTGCCAAAATTTCTGTGGATTAACCAACCTGAAAAGGAATGAAATGAGCTGCCTTGGTCAATCGATCAACAATCACCCATACAGCACTGTTGCCCTTTTGACTTCGCGGTAGAGCTGTCACGAAAACCATGGTTATATGTTCCTACTTATACTGAGGAATCGGAAGGGGTTGCAATATACCAGCAACCCTATGATGTTCAGCCTTAACTTGCTGACACACCAAGCATTTTGCGGCAATCTTCCGTTTCATGCCTTCCCACCAGAAATGCTGCCGTATATCTCGGTACATCTTCGTGCCTTCTGGATGTACGGAATAAGCTGAACTGTGTGCCTCCTTGATAAGCTCTTCGTGAATATCTCCCTTTGGCACCCACAAATGGCTACCATATCTCAACGAACCATCTTCATGGATCAATAAGTCTGTTCGAAGTCCAACTTCAACTTGTTCTCGAAACTTTTGCAATCTAGGGTCCTGCGATTGCGCTGCGTTAATATTCTCGATTTCCGGCGAATGTACTTGCAGCTGCATCCACTGTCCCGAAGAATGCGGTAGCACAACCTCCAAAACAAATCTTCGAAAGTCTTCAATGAGTTCCTTCCGTACAGTCAACCTCTGAATTGCTGGTAACCGACTGAGCGCATCCGGCACGACATTAATTTTCCCCGGATGGTACCTAAGATCAAGATCGTAGTCAGCCATCAGCTTCAACCATCTACGTTGCCCCTTAATAAGCTCCTTCTCCTTGCGCGTAAGCTTGGTCAAGTCTCGAGCAAATTTTTCCCGAACCTTCTGTAGTATCCTGCAAGCTCAAGAAACTTCTGATCTCTACAACGTTCTTCAGAAACTGCCAGTCTTGAGCTGCTGCAATTTCCCCTGGATAAACAGCGATTCCATTCCCAGCTATGATTTGCCCCAAACCTTACTTCTTCAAGTCAAAACTCGCACTTGCCCATCCTTGCATACAATCTTTCTTGCCTCCATGTCTGCTGTGCGATCTTCAAGTGTGCCGCATGCTCTTTAATACTCTTCGAGTAGACCAGAATATCTTCAATGAACACTACAATAAACTGGTCCAAGAATGGTGGAAAGATTCGGTTCATCAAGTCCATGAATATCGCCGGTGCATTCGTTACTCCAAAGGGCATTACTAAGTACTCGTAATGTCCATACCGAGTTCGGAACGCTATCTTGCAAATATCTTCTGCTTTCACTCGGATCTGATGATATCCGGATCGCAAATCCAGCTTCAAGAATACCCTCGCGCCACTAAGCTGCTCAAATAGTTCACCAATGCGAGGGATCGGATACTTTTCTTAATAGTCACCCGGTTTAATTCTCGATAGTCGATGTATATCCTTCTTGTACCATCCTTCTTCTTAACTAGAAGAACTAGATCTCTCCAAGGCGAGTGACTGCTGCGAATCCAACCTTTCTCAAGCAATTCAGTAATCTGCTTCTTAACTTCCTCCAATTCCGCTGGTGCCATTAGATAATACGCTTTAGATACTGGCGCTGCACCAGGAATAAAATCAATTGCGAACTCTACGTCTCGTCTCGGCGGTTAACCTGATATGTCCTTGAACACATCTATGAAATCTCGAACAACAGCTAGTGCTTCATGATTAGCAACCTTCATCGACAAAAGATCATTAATTGTCGGCCTAGCCCTAACCTCGACTGGCCCGACAGAACTGCTTCCTCTAGACAACCTCTGGGTGTCCGGGAATCTGGAAATTCGCTTTTCTTCACTCTACACTCAATGTGAGCGTGGAAAGTGCCGAGACATTCCATTCCCAAGACTACATCAATTCTACCAGCAACAACTTCCAATACCTCTGCAATAGCTCCGGTCTGCAAACCACGACGAAACCAACCTTACCCTCTACTAGTTACGATTTTTCCCCAATCCCAGTGTGTATGTCGCAAAATTAAACAGGGTCGTGAAAGTCATCGAGTGAACAATAATAAACTTGGACGACATAAATCAATGGGATCAATAGAATTGAATAACGCTAATGCGAGAAAACCATGAACAATAGGGTACCTGAAATGACTTCCTCTGAAGGTTTAGCCTCTTCAGCCATCAGGGAAAAGTCTGAGCCTAATTAGCTCCCCGAATAAACTGCTCCTGATCTGGAAGCTGCTCTTGCGGCGGCTCCCGAGCATCTTCCTTCAATCTTAGTCTTGACAGACAATTATCAATGGTGTGATCCCCTGATCCACAAATCAGGCAAAGTCCAAGCCTCTTACGACAATTATTTCGATAATGACCCGGTCGTTGGCAGAAGTCGCACAACATCCTTCCCCTTTTCTTGGGTAACACTGGCCTCTGAACACTCTCTTCCTTATGAAGTTTCGACGGACAAGCATTGATTGTATGATCCGCCGATCCACAGACCAAACAGAGTCCACGCTTTCTCCGACACTCCCTTTGCACATGCCCAGGCAAACGGCAAAAGCCACAGATCACGCTCCCTCTCCGACCAGCAACGATTGTTTTCTTCATTGGTGCTACACTGCGTCGGTTCACCGGAACACTTCTACGTACGGCTGTTTGGCTTAGTGCAAACGTCGGCTTCAGCTCGGTCTGCTGCTTGTGGTCCTCAAGCAAGTTACGAACTACTCCAAGCAAAGTAGCGTTCTCCATACACCTCTGGTACGATTGTAGATTCCTGGCCTCCATGATACTGCAACCAAACACCAACTAGTATTAGTACGATAACAAATTCAACATATAGATCAAGGATATGAGTCAAGGCTAGAACTCCGAGTTACTTAAATAGAGTACCGCATTGTAACTATGCCGCGGTATCATAGTTACAATCACATAACTCCACTCAAGTCGTCTAAGCTCTAGAGATAACCAAAGGAAACCAGGTTTCGAGTCGATATGCAAAGGAAGTTTGCACACCGTAAAGATATAATCAGGAGGAGCTTAGATTCAAGAACGGTAAAACAGCAAGGTGGCAGGACATGTTTCCTAAATACGGGTATTGTGATTCGTGTATTGGGTACAATACCCAACTACAAAAAGAATCAACCCGACTAACCTATGGCACTGATACAAAAAGAACCATGTCACGCCCCCCTTCCCAGAGTACGCTAAGATGGGCACATGACATAGCCAACCATGCTACCTGTGGGTAGGAAGTATCCATCTACGGTCACATTACGACTGTAGAGTTATCAAGAATCAAAATACAACTATCTAATATATATCCATAAGCCAAGATAACGTGAGTCAAGAATAATAAAAGTGCGGAAGCAAAAGATCCAATACAAAATAACTGGAATGTATGTCCCATAATGCGGGCTCACATCAGGAATAAAATGCAGAAATAAAAGAAATAACTACTACTGAAACCTCACAGCTCGGCCTGCTGGCTGAAGTACTCCTGCTCGGACTGCAGCAAAGGTACGGAATCTGGGCCATGCAAAACCCAGACGTCAGCGCGTCATGTCATCAAATAATAAAGTATAACAGGATAACAGGCAATGCAAATATAATCATGAATAATAAGCATGTATAACAGCAATATAAATCAGGGCAGTGAAGGGTAGTGTGCAGTGAGTAAACTAAACTAATCTATTGGGTTATCTACTCTCAAGTCTTTGAAATCAATTTGATAAATCATCGATATAACTCAATAGTATCCCGTGCATGCCCGGGACCACGGTCTGAGACTCTCGGGCTGAAACCGAGACGTGCCGCTAGGCATAAAAGGAAAAGGGTACAGACCAACGATGTCAGCAGCATCGTCACGAGGCGGGCCTGCCTCAAAAACTGATCAGTATAAGCAAGCAACTGTCGAGTTACAAGTCAGGATTTCATCATTGATTTCCCCATACCCCCAAGTTATGTATGTCAAGTCAGGTATTCAGTAATCAAGAACTAATGCCAACACATGATTAGGTAGGAGCAGGTTTGTCTGGATAGACAACAAGAACAGTCCGTGAGGACTACATGTCAGGTTTGTTGGCATTAGACACAAGATCAAGTAACAGGTAATACCATGGTACATCAAGTCAAGCCAGGTAATATATAAAAAGGTCGAGTCATGTCAAGAGTGTACGGTACCATGTCAGGTCAAGTAATATGTATAGCAAGTCACGTCAGAGTGTACAAGATAATATGTGGATGCTCATAATCGACTGGCATAATCATGGTTATAAATAAACAAGCATGGTACTATCAGAACAATAAACAGGCACAATAACCTGATGGCAATAGGTGCAGATTAAACTACTTAGTTGTACAGTTATCAATTTGGTTTAAGGAATGGTTTTAACATTTCAGGAATGCAGTATTACACTTGTGGATGATAAAATCATATTAATATGTATTAAAAACAATCTAGAGATGCAATCGAATGTAAATAAAGCTAAATGTATGCAATCGGTCGTCCGATAGGGTAAAACTACAAAAGGTAATATGGCTATAAAACAATTGTGATTATGAGATCTACATATAAATGTGACTACTAGGTATAGTCAACTAAATACAACAATCAGGTTTCAAGTTTTAGATCTGAAATATATAAACAGAACAATGTACTGTTAATCTGGAATTCAAAGCTTTAGATTTTATTTATGGATTAATAGGAAAATAGATGAATTGATATAAAAATAATATGACTAGCATGTAGCAAGATTAACTTGCCTCGACGGGTCGCGATACAGAAAACGGAACGTTAAGCGTCTGCGGGGAAAAGTCGCGACGCGCGCACGGTATACGGAATGAGCCCAAACAACGAACAATGGAATCACACGGGTCAGGAGTCCTCGCTGGATCGTCGGGATCGTCGCCGGCACGGTTGGATTCCGGCAACCACAAAAACAGTAAATATCAAGATTGAAAGAGAATGCATGAAAGGAGAAGCAAGAAGAAGGAAGGAGAATGAAGGAAACTTACCCACTGGATTGCAGGAGGTGACAGCGTCGTCGATGCGTCGTCGACGGAGCTCCGGCGATCTACAGAGGACCCTTTAACATTTAACAGCAAAGAAATTTTTTTAGATGAAGAAGAAGGGAAAGAAGAAGAAGGGAAAGAAGAAGAAGAGAAGGACGAGGGGGAGGAAGGTTGCATACAGGGGTTTGGGAGACGGCTGTCGTTGCAAAGATGGGTAGTCGTCGGCAAGGGATCGCCGACGAGATCAACGGCAAGGCGACAAGGTCCAAGTTGCAGGGAATGGCTCGGGCTAGGGTTTCTGCTAGGGTTGCTTTGGTTGCAGGGTTAGGTGCTCAGGGAAAGAGCAGAGGGAAAGAACATAGGGAGAGGGAGATGATGACGACGAGAAGAGGGAGTCGGCGGCGATGGAACGATGGGTTCTGGGTTCGCTGGAGGGTGTGTGTGCAGGGGAGAGAGAAAAGAGAAAGAAGATGAAGACGAGGAGGAGGAGGTTGAGAAGAAGAAGATGAGATGGAGATGGCGACGAGGCAGAGGCGGCTAGGGTTAGGGTTTGAAGAGGCGTCGAGAGTTGGCTGGGTCTCTCTTCATCTCGTGCATGGGTTTTTAAAAGACAGCAGCAGAAGAAGATGTAGAAGGAAGGTGAGCAGTAGCGGGGAGTGGTGACGGGATCTATACTTACCGCGATAGGAGAGAGAAAGGGCCGCGAGAGGAGAGAGGAAGAGAGAAACGAGGGGAGAGAGAAAGAGGAGAGAGGAAGTTGTCTCGTAGTGGGGGGGTGAGCGAGAACGAGGGAGAGAGAGAAGGAGAAAGGGAGAGAGAGAGAAGGAGGTGGGGCCCGGCGTCGAAGGAAAGAAGATTTCTGATTGGGTGAGGGTAAAATTTGTTAAGAGAAAAATCTATAAAGATTACTGAGGTTTTAGAATATCACCTCGTTGGCTTAAAAGAATCTGTGATTGGCTGAAATTATATTTTGGCTGATTTTAAGAACTTCGAATTAGACAGGATTTTGGCGGAATACAAAAATATTTCAGAATTGCGTCCGGGTCGGATCCAAATATTTGAATTTGAAATTTGAAAAATATTAGCAAGTTCCAAAATTTGAAATGAAGGATTTTGTAATGAAAACGCATACCCCCAAGAACGGACGCACGTACGTGCGCGTAGTCGTCCAAACACGTCCGTTTCACTGAACGGGACGAGAACACGATGCAAGGACGCCACCACAGGGTTAGGGGTATCAAGCAAGCCATGATAAGTATTTTTAATTTATTTTAAATGATTTAAATTGTTATATGCAAGAATATGAAATGTCGGGGTAAACTATAACTAATAACAGCCAAAGCATGATAAATGAAATAAATACCACAACAACCCATACGGTAACAGAAATTTGTAGAACTGGACTCGGTTGTTACAGATTGTCTCATTTGATTTTGGTAACATGTATTTTACTTGAATTTTCATATTGTGTAAAACTTATATCTTTTTTATTTGTTATTGTATTGTATTTTTTACGAATATTGAAGGAAATTTTTTCAGGGTTTTAGACAACTACTTCAGACCCAAGGGTTTTTTATTAGTAGGAAAACATGCCGAGGGTTTTGATAATTTACCCCTTTTTTAAATATGTGATATTATTTTTAATAACTTTTTAAATTATCTTTAAAAAATTAAGAAGATAAGACTATTGTTTCATAGATCAATGCTCTGTTTTTAATTTTTTTATATTACAGACTTTACTTGCAATGGCATGTATTGACTAAATTTAGTATTGATTTAGTTCCCTAAGAACATTCATAAAATTCTTATATTCATGGATGATAAGTGCATATAGAAATTTATTATGAAATAATATTTTATATTTGCAAGAAGATAGCAAATCACGTGCGTGGCACGTGCAAAAATCTAGTATAATTATAAAGGAATTAGATTTTTATTAACCCTATGATCTAAATCTCAATAGATTTTGTTGAGATAAGATATCTAATTAGTTCTATCAACTATAAAATCCTTATATATTCATAATATATATTATAGTAATATTAATATTTGATAATTATATATAGTTATAAATATTGTTAGAATAATCAAATTATTTCTAAACTTATCCAAACTAGCATATCACTTTATATTTCCATATCTACGTTTCAAATCTTTTCTCATCATATATAACCGTTTGTTATCTCATAAATTATCCATATTGAAAGTATTCATCATATTTCAAATCCTAACAAATATTGAGATAAAAACTTAACTATCTACAGAGTTTTAAATTAATTAAGTCAAAAATCTTTTCATACGTACAATTCATTGCAATAAGATTCGATGGAAATAATCCATATTTCAAAAATGACAATAAAAAAACGAAAAGCTGTTATATTAATGCTTACATTTTAGTGCTTTGTATAGGCAAAGAAAGCCTGTGAATGTTCTAACAATTTTTTTATCAATATGAAAAACATATCAAACAAATTAGCATTAAACTATTTTCAATGATATATATTAGCATTCATCTAAAATGAATCGAATTTGGAAACATGTCCATATCAATTTACATAAAGTGTACTACAAGATATATAAAGAGTATATAAATATGCGGTGTGTGTGTGTGTGTGTGTGTGTGTAAATTTAAACAGGTTCGGTGTAAATGCATGTGAACGAGGCATATCTGAGGTCAACTCATTTATTAGATCCTTTATTGCTTCCGGTTGCGTAAGGGTAAATGGGTCTAGAATCTGTATCAGATCCAGCTTTTAGAGGCGGGCTGTGATCGGAGACCTGACCCATTGACAAGCCTAAATACTCAAGCATATGGCTCTTTATGTGTTGTATTCGTATTGCTCCTTTTAAAACGTAAAGAAAAGCGAAGTAAAGAATGAAACTTTACAAGCTTTGCTCCTCAATTAACAATGCTAAATTGATCTTTTGGGGGGATGGATTTACCTTGAAAATACAGTTATTCATATTATAAAACTTATATAGCTTATTTTTCGTATGGAATTAAATAATGCTACCATATTTCTTACCTTATCTTAGAATTTGGGGACAGAGACATGAAAAAGTCTCTGGTTTGAATTCAACTAATCAATGAGACACCAATCGTCCTTGCACCCTTTTTCAAGGTTGCAGGGAGGGGCAGAACCAAGAATTTTCATTAGAGGGGGCACCAAACAGAGCAATATTACGTTAAGAAATTAATTCTTATTAATATAAGAATTATAGCAAAATCTTCAGTTATTTAGATGGCAACAAAATTTTTAAATAAGTTGATTAGAAACATAGAGGAAAACTTGTCCTTTACAAAGAAAAAGATTAATGAAATTCATAGTTATTTAACTATAATCCAAAATAATTTTAAAGTAATTGTGGGTAGTGGGAATTGAACCCATGACCTTTTATTGGGAAACAAAAAACGCATTACCCCTTGAGCTAAAGCACAATGTTGTTTTATTTATGCCATAATATATTGTACATGCCCAAATATCCCAACATTTGTTTATAATCCGCATTAGTCTTTTTCCGTTAAAACTTCAGCGAAGGCACGTGCCCCCTCTTGCCTCATACTGGGTCCGTCCCTGGTTGAAGGAAAAGGGGCACTAATCTTATGCTCGATAACTCTAAAGCTGTGTTTGTTTGGAGGGAATGCCGGTGTAAAGAAAGTTAGAAGAATAGAAAATGGAAAGAGAAAAGAAAAGGAAGTCAAGGAAAATTGTATTTCTTGTTGGAGCGAAAAAGTATAATTGTAAAGAAAGTCGCTGCGAAAATAATCACACTTGAAGCTCAAACCTGAATCAACAAAGATCGAGCAAGGCCCAAGATACGACGAACTTTAGATAAGGTCCAACAAGATTTATGTCTTTATTAAAATTCTTTAACTTTCACTAGGTGGAAGAAGAGAATGAAAATGATTATTTTTTTTTGCTAAAAATCATCTAATTTTCCTTTGAAACCAAACAAAATTACTTTCTCGCTTATTTTCTTTTCTTTTCATTCGCTTTCTCTCAAACCAAAGATAGCCCGAGTGAAACTTCAGAATATTTTTTTACAATTTAAAACTTCAGATAATTTTTGAAAGTTTAAAGAATTAATCCAAACAAATGAAACCTTTTGTTGAACTTATCTATACAATCAGATATGACTCATTCGTTCTACTAATTTTTCTGGTTTGATACAGGTGGCTAGAATTCTTTTGTTTGTTTACTTGTTCTATCACATCTATTTGCATTACAGTCAGGTAATAGCCATATCAGCCTCCTCTGAAATAATTTTACCTTATAAAAAATTGTGTATAATTCTCATCTTCCTTCTCTACACTTTTCAGATAGAGCAGATGCAAACGTTTGGTTACCTCTTGGTGTTTGTGGTGCCCACAGCATTGGCGATCATGAACATGATGTGGTTTGGAAAGATATTGAAGGGGCTCAAGAAACAACTCGCCAAGAGGCAGTAAAAGATGATGGAACGACGCAAAAATTCATATTACTATTAACACCCTTACCACCCTTGTATTATAGCAAACCCTTTTTATCTTTTGTGTATAGAGTGGTGAAATATTCTGAAGTGGAAAGGAAAAGCTAGCAAGAGAATTCCAGGGTTGGGTGATTTTTGGTCCTTGATGTTGTGCAGATTTGTAGGTAGGTTGTATGTGAATATTGTTAATACTTGCACATCAAGTGAAGCTAATGTTGCTTTAATCTGGTTAAAATCCATCGATGCTCTTGTAATCATGTCGAACGCCTGCAAATGAAGTTAAAGAACAAAGTAAACATGTGTTCTTTTCATTGGCCAGGAGCTGCAAATCGGAGATGTTTCTGCATGATCTGTTGCGATGGATGCAAGTTGATCTTTTTCCAGTGCAGATGTATCAAATTATCTTTAGTAAGTTTTTACTGGGGTTATCCTTGTATCTTAAGTGAAGGTTGGGTTTAGTGTGTCTTAGAATGGGAAATGCAATATTAAATATAGGCGACTTTGTTCTGAAATGGGCTTCGTTTTTAAATGCTTGCAGTTACTATTGCAGGACTGTGTTTAATGCAAGTTCAGTGTTTTTGGTGCAAAATTTTAGGCTGGCCTTTATGGCCTTTCTTTTAGGTAGCAAAAGTTAAGAGATTTGATTTTCGTAACTGTAAAATTACTGAAAGAGAGTTCAAGTTATTTTTTTTCCCTTTTTATTTTATTTATACCTAAAAATATTTACAGACCCCACAATAGCATGACACAATGTAAAGGCTTCCTTTGGTAATGGATTAAAGCTCACTTAATTACTTCCACCAAATGAATTGTATTAAATATAGAAGGCTTGTTGAGTTGGGTTTACAAATGGCAACAAAGCTAACAATAATAACTTAAAAAAGTGGGATATGGGATGTCTCCAAAGAAAATAATAGTAGTGGAGGCTCTCCTACTAATCTCACCATCCGTTCTTAAATGGATGATGAGATGAATATTGTATCTAAACAGAAGATGAGATTAGTAGAAGTGCAGTCTTCACTGTTAATAATAGTGGTACAGGATTTGACAAAACACATCTAGAACTTCACCGGATGAAGTGTCAAGTTTCACGAGCATAACAAATCTTACTAGCTAGGTTATAACATGACTATACAAATGTTAAAATCCTCATATGATGTAGTTTTAAAGAAATTAAAAACCAATGGTAGCTTATATTTATAACTAAAGAACCGAGGCAAAATTTTGTTATCAAGGTGCTCCCAGATAATTTATTGAAATTAGCCTAAAGTATTGAAATTAGCCTAATTTAATGACACATTTGCTTTACATTCGTCTTTTCATTAAAAAGATAAGTTATAATGAGCAGTAGCTCAGTTGATATGGCACTTTCCCTTCCAAAAAGAATGCGGGTCGATCCCCAAGAGAAAATGTCCACAATTTAACGCTTGTGTTGTGCGCGTGTTGTGTTGTGTTGTGCGCCTGTTGTAAAAAAAACCCCTCAAAAGCCAAAAGGGAGAAACGAGGGTATGTAAATAAATAGGATAAATTTGGACGGGGTTTCTGAACAACTTACCGACTGAAATTCTTCTTTGACAATAACGCCTCACCTGCGAATCATCGACCAACCCCCTCGTCTTCTGACGAGTCCACCAAAAACCCTAACTATTATTATTCTCTTCTTCAAATCCTCCATCTTCGATCATGGCCTCTAACGGCAACTCTACGGTGAGCTCTCTCGTCGATGCTCCCAATTTTTCTTAGCTAGTTTTGCTTTGTGTTGCCAAATTTGATCGATCAATCGTTGCCCTCTTTCGATTTTGGGAGATTTCAGAATGTGGGAGAAACCGAGAGCAGCTTGGAGAAGATCAAGCGGCAGCTGACTTCGGGTTCGGGTCGGAATCTCCTCCAGGGCCCGCTTCTCAAGCGATCCGAAACGGTGAGATTTAGGATCTTTAAATTTTAATAATTAGTTTTCTTAAATTTGAAGTTTTCTCTGCATTGATGAGTACTAGGATTCTGTGATTCAACTGAGATAGTTTAAGGTTATATATGTTTATTTGGATTGATGGATTTGATTTGTAGAAGCAAATGAATGTTTGGTCCATTTATAAAGAACTAGAGTTAGAATAATTCTACTATGGATCCAAACACCTCTTCATGAGACAACTGGAGTTATTTTGAAGTGGGGGGTAGAGCCTCCCAAAGTAGAGTTTCTATAATCTATGCTTATCAGTTAACTCTAAAGCCGGACAAGGCTTAAGTAGGTTTAATAATTCTAATATATTCTTGTTTAATTAGAGTGATGCTCGATAATTGTGCATCGAGGCTGACTAAAAACATGACATATTGAAACCATGACGCCAATTGTACGGGAGTGTTTGAAAGCACATGACACCACCTGAATGATTTCGTGGCTTGATTCGATGCTATTTGTTTTTCTCTTTCTGTGTATTAAATGAATTTGCTTATGGCATTTTCCTTAGTTATACGTGGACCAAACATTTTAATTTACCTAATGTTGTTTCAGAAATCTCTTAAAAGTAGCTTCTTGGCTTTTACTTTAGCTTTGACAATTAGTATTCGTTGTTTCATTTTTTATGTGGGTGAGAGGACCATGATCATCATCACGAATATAACAAATGAGTTATTCTGTGCATCTAAAGGGAATCACATAGTGAAGTTGGTTGTAGTCACAGATAACTCCGAAATACAATGTCATAATGACCCACATATATTTCCGAAAAACAATGTCATATTTGCCCTTGCATTTTTTAGTCTTTTAGGATGGATATCTTATTAAAGTAGATGCCCAAAACCGAACAAATTAGAATCAAATTGAATAGAAAACAACAAACAATTATATTTTTTAAGATCTCAATTAAAATCCAAATTCTAACAAACTCCTATATACTTCCAAATGTTAGAACTCATAAATTGTAACTAAGATACCTATGACAAGATGACAACTAACTGATGAAATCATTCATAATATAATCTAAGATTGCATTATCAAACTTACTAACAGCTGAATATTTGACAAAATCTGTGCCGATGGCTTAAAATTGAATTATGTCTATAAATAAGTTTGTCCAATCGCCGAAAAATTTATCTGTATGACAAGCAATATTTTAAAAGCGGAAAAAAGTGGAGCGGTCGAGGAGCCAAAACGCTTAAGCGGCCGCTCAAAAATCAGAAGAGCGGTGTTTTATCAATATTCCTTTTCTTGTCAATAAATAACGATTCTCATTATGTTCTAACTATTTTTATGTTGCTTTGTACTAGCAAATGCCTAAATTTAACCAAAAATATAACAAATTTGCTTAGAAAATATATTATTTGCTAAAATATGCTCAAATACTTCACTGCAAAATTGAATTTTTCTTAGAATTTATAAGCTTATATAGTGCTTATAAGTTTTTCGATGCCCAGTATCAAGCATCATAGCTCAAATCAGTAAAATAACTTAAAAAATTATTTAAAAAAGTATAATTGTAGCTCAGAACCAGATGGAGTCAAAATCGAATTAGAATTTCAGGATCGAAATTTAAAAACTACCCGAAATCAAAATAGAAAACTTATGGATTGCTCGAATTCAATTTGGTTCGCAACTTCTTGAAGTTGATAAGCCTAAAATTTTGGAGTTTCAAAACCCAAATCCTTGAGTGTCTCAAAGTCGGCTCGACAACCGTGGGATTTATCGAGTCGAACACCAAAGATAGAAACGTGGAAAAAGAGAGAAAAGATGGAATGTTGTATTCATTAGTATTTGTGTATTCTTACTCCAATAACAATACTTATACATCCTTTATAACACTAATGAGGTGTATACATCAATAAAATAGGGTATGCAATATTACTCACTTAAGCGGGATAAAGCGGAGCGGCGAAATCCGCTCTGCAGTTTAAGCGGCCGCTTTTTAAAACACCGATGGCAAGTGCCTCAATGAAGACAATGATAGCTGATGTGGAAGAGTAAAATACATAACCCAACTATGCGGACAACAGCTTCAGACCGCGCTTACAACTTGGTAGCTTTTTTGATCAACATATTAACATGTTTATTGAATTAAGGCTTCAAACTTGGTCTTAGAGAATTCTTTGCTTCTTATATGTAGTCCCTTCGGCTACCTGCTATGTTATAATTATTATGTGTTGTTGGAAATTAACTACAAAGAATGATATTTCTAGAAATGATGGGAAGATGTAAATTTCTTTTTTCTTTTATTTATTAAACAGTTGAGAAAATGGAATGAGCGATGGGTAATCCTAGATCCAACCACTGGAAAGATGGAATACAAGTAAGTCTTTCCATTGTAAAGAACTGTAGTTCTAATTCCTAAATAGCATCAGAATTTTATGACAATGGATCATTCTTGGCTTAGGGCCCGGAGAAATGATACAGCTGTGAAAGGGACAATCGTATTTGATGCAAACAGTACGATTACTGTATCCCCAGTCAATTTCCAGTAAGAGATTCCATCTTCGTAATCATGTTTCAAAAGGAATTTACTCCTAGTTTAGATTCTTGCAAATCTATTTCTTAAATTTATATTTATATTATTTATTTATTTTTGCATTGCAGTGGACTGCCAAAGTTCGACGGCTGCTGCTTTTGTATCCATATAGTGTCTTCGAATGCCGAAAGCTAACATTTTTGATATATATTTCGTTAAAGTTGTCATTATGGCTGCCATATATATATATATATATATATATATATATATATATATGAGAATAATGGAGGAAAGATGCCATAGGAGGGAATTTCCTCCTATGACGTCGAAAAAATGCAACCTCGATCATTTTTTCCGACAATCGGAACCCATCATCTTCATCGTTATCATCTAAGATACGGGTACACCAAAACTCATGTGATTCTTACAACTTTTCACCGTTGAATTAATGGGTTCAAAATTAACGGTTTACCGACAATAGAACTTTTTACATTGCTAAATCAACGGTGAAAAAGTAGTAGAATCACATGAAGTTTGGTGTATCCACATCTTAGATGATAACGATGAAGATGATGGATTCCGATCGTCGGAAAACACGATGGAGGGTGCATTTTTTCGACGCCATAGGTGGAAATTCCCTCCTATGGCCTCTTTCCTCCATTACTCTCTCTCTCTCTCTCTCTCTCTCTCTCTCTCTCTATATATATATATATATATATATATATATATATATATATATCAGTAGTGGTTACATCTGTTCTTGCATTTCTTAACTAACTCGGTAGACATTGGAACTCCACAGAAAACAGATTACTTTCTATGTGCGGAAACTCCTGGTGCTGCAAGAGCATGGGTATCTACTTTACAGTAAGCTTGTGGAACAACTTTCAGCTATACTTATAGCATATGCATGTAAATTATTTAACTGTATTTTCATCTTACTTTGTATATCAACTAGTTATCTGAGATAAATATCTGTGAGAAATTTGTAAATAGTTAGACATGTGCTAAGATATCAGTAGCAGATTTAAAATCTTTGGATCCAGTACTCTCTTGTCATCTCCATTTCTTGTTGTTCTAATACAAGAATAGGCATGTCATGAGCTGCCAAGAAGTTAGATAATCACTCTCTAGTCATACAAAAGCTTAGCATTGGCCTGAAGCAAATATTTAAAGTAGCTTCAGTTGTCTTTTAGTTTAATTCTTATGTTTATTGGTCACTGTTATTTGGGTTGAGGTTTAGAGGAGGCAAGAGAATGAGAGAGGATGAGAGAGTGATTTGGGGGAAATGAAATTGGATAGAAAGGGATTAGCCCCATCCTACTCTTTATATAGGCATTGCTATTATGCAATTACATACCTTTAGTATTTAATTACATAAAGACTAGTTTTTAGAATACGCTAGAAACTCTTATACAAACATATGTATTCTAACATTCCTCCTCAAGCTGAAGCATACATATCACACATACCCAGCTTGGTACAAATAAAATGCACTATATTCCTTTCCAACAGCTTCGTAAACAAATCTGCTAATTGATGAGCACGGTTGAGAATGTAGAATATCCCCACATCGGGAAAATTTTGGGATGCATATGAGTATAAAATATAAGATTCGATAAATCTCCATAAGGCCTAGAGTCTTTTGGATGGAGCCCCATTATATTAAAAGCCCATGTGCATTCATGTTTGGGCCCATGTGTTGTGGGTCCAAACCAAGTTTTACATGGCATCAGAGCTCAGGTGTTTGTTTGTCCACACTGTTCAAGGTGGAGTTCGACAACGTTGCATGTGAAGTCATTGCATGTGAGGTGGAGTTCGTCCACTTTGCACATAAGGGGGAGTGTTGAGAATGTGAGAATATACTCCCACATCGGGAAAATTGTGGGATGCATATAGGTATAAAATATAAGATGGGATAAATCTCTACAAGGCTTGAGTCTTTTGGATGGAGTTCCACTATATTAAAAGTCCATATGCATTTATGTGTGGGCCTATGTGTTGTGGGCCCAAACCGAGTTTTATAGTCTCCAAATTCATTAGTTAAAGCTTTAAACACATATTTAGATGCATCAGTATATCTTAGCAACCCAAATAAAATTGCTTTAAACATGTTATGGTCTTAAAAGCTGATATACCCTATGTTCATGCATAAGTAGATTTATGCTTACTTATGGGCCTTTTTCTATGTAATTCAACTCTGCTGAGAAGTTATATACTTATATGTACCTTGAAATATTATCTAAAATATTATTTGTTTGCTGTGAGCTTTAAATAATCTAATTTGAACTCATTTGGAACTCCACCATTGATCTCATTCAAAATTCATGTTAACCTTTAATTATGTGATCATTAGTTACACATTAGAAAAAAGGTTATTCATGCTTTGTGCTCTCTGATAGGTTTCACAATTAGACTAAATCGAAGTATGATCTTTTATTGTAATTCTAACTACAATGACCATATCATGTTACTGTAACTGAAATAAATTCCCTTTTTCTATTCCCTATTATGGCTTGGTGGCCTATCTGGTGAGTATTCAAGGAATGAAAATTTAATTTATAAGAGACACCACCTCCTTATGTATACTGTATTGATAATGAGGATCCTTAGCCCGATGAAAGGTATGCTTTGCCTGTTGAACTTCATAGGAGTTTCCTTTTATGGCTTGATGATCATGGGGTCATATTTTTATTTATCATATCCTCATATTTCAATTGTCTTTTGTAATATTTGGCTAGCCTTGAATTAAGCTTATTGTAACTTACAGTGCAAGGTTTGGGCTGTGCCAACATGAAATGAAACGTGAACCGAGGGATACTAACTAGATACTAAACAGTTTTGGATCATTTACTCATATTAGAATTCTCTTATCTTATATCACTAGGCAGCCTTCAATTAAGTTTATTGCATCTTTAAATGCTAGTTTTGGGCTTGTGCCAAGACAAATTGATATGGATGAGAGAGATAAGCTAGATATTGAGATTATAGGTTGCAGCTTTTTGTGTTATTTTCAGCTCAAGGCATATAAATACAAAGTTTGTATTTTGTTAAAACAACTTACCATGGTTGTTACGGCGTCACGGCGAATCACAACGGTGGTGAACCGCCAGGACCCCATGGCGACACGGTTCCTCCATGGCGTCCGTACGGCGACAAATCGTTCACAATGTGCTACATTATACACACACACACACTCAATATATAATTACAAGAACTATAGAATACCATCAAGCACATAACTATATCATCATTTAACCATCGAACATAAAATATTTTATCAAATTGGGATATTATTAGTTTATTACGATGGGAATCACTTGGGTATTTGGAGGGAACGCAATGAAAGAATTTTTAGGGGAAAGAATAAATGTTTATATGATGTTTATCAAATTCAAACTCGATTCATAGTTGGTCTCATATATATGCAGACAAGGCGAAACTTAAAATAAGAAAGATGAATCACGGCGGTAGTGAACCATGGCGGTAGCGAATCACGGTGGTAGTGAACCGCCGCGACGCCATGGCGACGCCGTGACAACTATGCAACCTACCATTGGACAGACACATTGTGCTATATTGGAACTGCCTATTTATGGAGGCCAAGCACTTTGTGTCTGGATATATTGTAGGATTTGGTCTTCATGTAAGTCGGAGATTTGGGAACTGTAATTTAATGTTTTGCAAGATTACACCAGATATCAATGAGAAACTTGAGCAGAGCTTAAGAATCTTGGAGAAACTAAGAGACACATGTTCACTGCATTTTATTATACACACAGGTTTTCATTTCAAGATTAACAACAGAGCTATAGTTCGTAGCTGCTTTGGTTTGGCGATATGCAGAGTACACTTTGTTGTGAAGGTGGTCTCCTGATCTGGTAAACAAGACTTCCATGTTTACCAGGGGGCTAAGCTTGGCTTTGCACATTAAAATGAACTAGCATCAGTTAATTAGAATATCCCCAGCTTTATTTACAACATGAGTCATGAGCAGAGGAACTGCCTATAGTTGCTCTAACTTATCTTATTTGAGAGAAATCTGATGTCAGATGCAGTGCAGTGCTCTGAGAAGCACCATAGTGTAGTTTCATGCTGGTTCTATTTATATTAGTGTTGTGGGGCTCTTGCTAATAATTCAGATTGTGAGTTTCTTTTGGTTGGATTTAATCTCTCTTTTGTGTTTTAATGACCACGAGCCTGCTAAGTTCTGATATTTTTCATCTACTTGTGAAAATTTTCAGCTTGAATCAATTATAAAATTAACGATAATTTCATATGACCTCCCATAGCTATAGTAGCTATGCCACTTCTAACCCCAGAACATGGTTAAGTAGAACATAACATTCTTATTGCGGCTTGGGTGGTGGTTGCTAATTAACCATGCCCAACAAATTATAAGTGGTACTGATGCTAAAGGAGTATATGCAGTTTAGCGGAAAATTGATTTTGCATTATACAACTCAGAGCGTATATCATGTTATGTTACCAGCAATCAAACCATTGTTTCTCGGTTCTTATGCCATTTCCTCTTGTTCAGGGCAAGTCAATTGGTGTTGCGGGCCCATAAAGAGGCTGTGAATTCATTAAGTGGAAATGGTTCTGCAAAACTTGGAACTGTTGCCACTGTCGTTGCGGCTGCCAATTCAGCATCAGTGGAAGCCTCAAAAGAAATCGAAGCAGCGATGAAGATATCTATGAGAGCAGCTCTTGGCTTGGTAACAAATAAGGCAAATGACAATCAACTGGATGATCTGACAATAATGAAGGTATGTAATGAGAAAATGCTATACTCTTTTGAGAGGGAGCCATGACTCTGATATCTTGTTTTGGACAGCCCTGTTTTGAGATGGATACCATGAATCTGATAACTTTAAGGCTATAGGCTGCTATTTAGTTGCATTGCATTTCATATGTGGATATAACATTGAATTCATCTGATTATTGATGGTGTTTACATGCCTTTTTAGTTAATGGCGTTCGTAACCAGTCATTTTAGTTTGGGATACTAATCATGTTTCTCTCTTCGTTTTCTTTGATTACTGTCAAGGCATTTCTTGTCTACATTGTAAATTAATGTTGTCTTTATTTTATTATTATGAGATAAAATGATCAGAAGTAAAGGAAATAAATAACATGAATTCTCAAGACCATTTTATTGGAAAAGGCTTACATGATGATAAGTATGATTTTGAGGAATGACAAATCTGTAATAGCATAGGTAAAAAGGCAAATTCCAGAAGCAAGATTGCTTCCGTCGACATTTTGCTTTATCTATTAACTTGCACTATGGCCTAAATTTTATGTTTGTATAGCGTTCTCCCTCTTAATTGTCAGAGAATGCATTGTTTTGCAACTTGCAAATGCTATATTACTAATTAATTAATAGCTAGATGAGATAATTGTTAGATGCTGAAGCAAAACATTTTAGTAAGGCGTTGCAAGATAAGGACTAAAAATTAGTAGGAAAAAAATTTAATAGAAGATTAAAAAATTAAAAATCTTAATATACGGATTGAAATGTTCGTTATATGGGACCATGGGTTGTGAGAATAAGGCCTTGATCAAACTTAGTTGCCAAATGATCTTTTTTTGTTATCTTGTGCCTATTGTGCTAAAATAATAAAGAATTTATGGATATCTGTTAGCATATTTGTGTTGGAGCTGTGTGGATGAATTAGAGAACTGCTTCTACTTTATGTGATTGATACATCTCTATGCAAAAAGAAAACTTTTGCATAGTGATAATGACAACAATTTTGTATTCAGAATGTTGAGAAATAAAGAGTGTCCAGACCCATTTTTTTCGTGGAGTCCAAGCAAATTAAATGTATTGTATTTGGATGAGATATGATATAATCGATGCCATGGAATGTTGTAAGTGATTCCATATGCATAAGGACCGCATACCAGATAAGTGGATTATGCATGACATTTGTGGACACATGCAATTTGCATTTTTTAAATAAAGAATTCAAAATATAAGAAAATTTTGAAATAAATACCAATAATGTGTACAAAGTATTTAAAGTGTCCACAATGCCACTTCTATGAAAATTAATAATTAATCGGGTAACTAACTTATTTCAAATATTAAAAAAGAGGCAATCATATAACATGATATTATAAAATTTAAGCTATTATTTATTGCAACATTATGTATAAACATAATATAATGCTAGGATAAAGAGTTTTTATCTAAAAAAACTGTCTTACCAGAGTCTTTGCTAAAGAGACGAGGAAGTTGGTAGGAACAAAACCCTAGTTGAGACCTAGGAAAAAGAATAGTGACGACAAGACGTGTAGAAAAGTGTTTCGTACTTTGGAGTTAGGTTTTATATTTGGATTATAAGTTTGTTAGGTTTGGTTATTGGTTTTCTTGGACCGAGCCATACACGCTTGACAAATCCAACCAAATTTAATGATACGTTGTGTTTCATCCACCAAATGACGCAATATGTGGTCGCATATTACATTCCGCAGCCGCACAATCATTTGTGTGTGCTGATGATCAATTCTTCTTCGCATATTGTGAAATTAGCACTCATTTTATGTGCCTAGGTCGCGCATACACAGATGTGTACTGCATATTTTGACTTATTCCACATTAGAGATTATAATGGTGGATGCTTGATAAAAGTAAAGGTAATAAGAATTTTGTGATGAGTTTTAACTCTCTCTGCAGGTCGAGGCCCTTTGGCATGAAACTAGGGCTTTTGCACCCTTGTACGTTCTTAATCCGGTATTTAAATGCTTACTTGGTGGGGAATTGAACTTGGATTGCTCCTATACCATCTTAAATGTCCTTACCGTTTCACCGAAACTCCAAATTTATGGTGAGGGTTGAGAGATATATGTTATATAATAGGATGTCGTGGAGGTTGAGCATCCTATTTATGGGTCAAAATCTAGACTTTTGCTTAGCATTTTAAAATATTAATCCGCTTTAAATAGTGCCTAGTCGGAGTTTAACGTAGATTGCTTTGATACCATCTTGCTGCAGCACCAACACTCTAAAGTTGTGATGAGAATTGAGGATATAATTATATTCTAACGAGGAGCAATATTGTTAAAATGCAAGTATGCAACATAATTCAATTTATTGAATATGGAGAAGTACCTAATGCGTATCCGCCTACCCGGTAATGTCAGAAAGTGGTGTAGTTCTGTTGAAGGCTCACGGAAATAAGAAGGGAGCATCAAAGTTAAGTTGGATATATGACATATATACTTGGTGAAATTATAAATAAGTGTTGCCATTTTCTCAAATGATTACCTAAAAATATTTCGAAGCCGAAATCAGTAGATGGACTGGTGCGAGAGTCACCTTAGAGCCATATATGCAAGTTCAGAGGCCTAAAATTGATTTAAGCTTGAATTTGTGTTACCAGATCATAAAGAAAGATTGAAAATTAGACAATAATACTGAGAATGGATTTGGAAAAGGCTTCTATTTATGTTGGAGGTCTTAGCCAAAATGAGCAATCAGGTAGACTAGGCTATGAATCAAAATGAACATCCAGAAAGGACCAACAACTTAAAACAGGATAGTTGGGATAAATTTGTAGATTTCACTAGTGAATTTTCACTTGGCTACCTCTTACCTCGGTTTGTCGCGTCAATATATGAGTATATTTTTAATCATTACTGCCATATAGGTACTGATGTTTCAACCTGGTCACTACAACTAGTGCATTAAAGTGATTTATCTTATTATAGATGGAATTACGTTCCACCTCCAGAGCTGTTGCCTGTATGTTTCAAAGTGCACAACTTTTGAATTGAGAAATAATAAGTGCTTGTTTGGCTTTGGAGTTGGGTTATGATAACAAGAGTTTATCTAAGTTGACTCCAATTTCCTAATGCACTGTCTGGATTTCATTTTGGAGTTTATATAGCCGTTTCATTCCAACCCTTTTTATCTGGAAAGCCAAAAACGAGAAAAAAAACACACCCATTTTAGAGATTTGATACTCTAAGACAACCCTTTTGGAGTCAAACAATTCCAAAGCCAAACAAATCATCATAGTTAAATTTTAAGTGGAGGTACAGCCAAGCAAACTAGAATTTGTATAACCTATACCTCTATTTAAAAATAAACACTGTTATTATTACTCCAAACCCAAACAGGTCTAGATGCAGTTTTCTTGATCTTCTATTTTCGGCAACCAGGCCTTAAAAGATAATTTGCATTAGAATGGATTAGTCCATTAGAGTTGGAATGTTTTCCTTCTACTGAAGTTGACTAATTGATTTTATTTATTGCTGGCACATGACAGAGGTCATGGTCATGGTCATGGTGAGTGTGATGTTGCTGAGAAAGCTATCCCAGTTCTCTGCATTTTAGTCAATCTAAAATCAATCTATAAATTGTATGTTCTTAGGAGTCTACGAGGTATTATAATATATTATTCCATTGCTGTTGTGACATCCATACATTGCAGTGGTAGTGATTCAGAATTTAAATTATGTCTTTATCGTGTTTTTTTATGCAATGAGTAGGATGTACGAGCTAGCTGCATATTTGAATTCTTCATTCTAGTTATTTATGTGGTATTCCCTCCCCTAGATTTGGTTTTAAATCTTGCAGGAGACTCTTCGTGTAAAAGATGAAGAGCTTCAACAGTTGGCGAAGGAACTGCGTGCGAGGAATGCCACCATAAAAGAGATTGCAGAAAAATTAACAGAAACTGCTGAAGCTGCTGAATCTGCTGCATCTGCTGCTCTTACATTGGACGAAGAGAGAAGACTTGCATATACAGAAGTTGAACGGTTAACCATGGACATCGAGAAGCAGCGCGAGTCATCCTGGCAAAAGGTGTTGTTTCTTGTTTTCCCTCCCCTCCTATATGGGGGTATTGCTGTTGGTGCTTATAATCTGCCAAAAGTCTTTATTTAATGAAACTGAATCCAAGTTGCTTTGATAATACCGTTAATTGGATTGAGCCAATGATTATATCTGTTCATGAAATATATAAAAGCTTCTTCCAGTGCATTATATATTCCCGTCAGACGAGTTCTTCGGAAATCCTTCTTTATTCGTTGCCAGCTCCTACTACTATGCACCTATCGACCTCGAGCATCAGTGTCCTAGCAGACTTGGTTTTTCCCGTCTTTATATGAAGAAAATTCCAAGAAAAGATTTTACTGTAAAATTTGAGGGCATTGTCGTTGTACTACTAATTATAACAGGGTCATATCATATGTACACAAATACTTTCAAAATGTTTTGGCATATAAAGCAGTGACAGTTTACTGTGTTCTACTGCCGAGTCTCTGCAGGATGTTTCGGTTGTTAGGCCAGATTGGTTTTATTCTTATTTCCGATTTTGGAGCGACTGAAGCTAGCAAGAACACTTTATAAACACATTTGATATACTTGCCTGGTGATAAATTATTAGGTACATGTAGCACTCATGAATCAAAAATAATATTATAAATGATATCCAGGCTATTTTGATGCAGCAACTTGTTCACATGCATTCACTCTATGCATGAACTTTTGTAGGAGCTGCATGTTCCTTGAGATTGGAATGATCCTTATGAAACTACAAATTCCAGTTGCATTCTTTTTTTTAGGGGAGTCATAATTTTATTGCCTCTGCACTTATAGTATATTTCGCTCTGGCCATAATGTACAATAAAGTGAATCTATACGAGAGAATTGATCTCCTTTCTATTTCTATCCATCTTACAGTTGAAGGAATCCGAAGAGAAGGTGATGGCTCTAAGCAAAGAGAGGGAAGCTCTGCTAAAGCAGAGAGACTCTGCCCTTCAGGAGGCGCACCTATGGCGTTCTGAGCTCGCCAAAGCTAGAGATCGTGCTGTGGTGTTGGAAGCAGCTGTTCTAAGAGCTGAAGAAAGGGCTAGGGTTTCAGAGGCAGGTGCTGAGGCTCGTGCAAAAGATGCTGCAGAAAAAGCACTGGCTGCTGCAAAAGAAAAGGAAGAACTTGTAGCAGTCATGAACATTTTGCAGTCACAAATTCAAAGGTTTTGGTCTACTCTTGTCTGTGTTTCTTCTTTCGTATATTCCTCGTCTGTTTTTTTGGTTAAATTACACTAAACCATTGTTTACTATTACTGTTTGTCAGTTAACTACCTTGATGTTTTTTTGATTAAAGAAAGCTCCCTAAAATTGCTATATTTAAGGGTATTTTATTTTTAAAAAATGTCCCTTGAACCAAAGTTATGTAATGAAAACTTCTGAGGTAGTATAGCGTAAAACAAATGTAGTGGGTATAGCTTAGTGTACTTTGGCCTTGTTTTTTTAAATTTTTTTTATCAGTATAAATATCAAATTGGGGGTAATTCGCCTTCAATGGAAAGAAATGACCTACTCTAGAATTGTACCAAGAATGAACAAGTACATATTGGTATGTCGGTGAACATGATACCCCACGATACCCTTTAATGAACCAAGATATGTTCACCATGCACAAAACGTTACACCCTTTAATACCCTCATATTTGTGTTTGTTTGCAGACAACAAAGCAGCACAAAGCAAGTTTGTGAAGAGAGGTCAGAGTCCAGCTGTTCCGGCACTGCTGACACAAAACATGTGGACTCATCCGAGGACGACGTGGATAAGGCCTGCTTAAGCGATTCAAAAACAGTTCCAATCTCTGCAGACAGCGAAGTCCAGCTGGCCATAGACGGAGTCGAGATCCATTCCATCAGTGAGGCCGAGTGGACCGGTTTCCAATCGACCGACGCAAGAATAGCTGATGTAAGGGAGATTTCTCCCGAAACAGAGGGCAGCAGCTTAGATATCTCGGTCGTGAGCCCTCAAGTTGAAGATCATCAGCATGGTGGTAACTCTTCGCAACCTTGATGTGATATTATTCTGATATTTTGTTGAGGAATTCTATGGCATTTTTATATGTTATAAGTAAATAAAGGTAATATTATAGTGTGATATTGTGAAAAATCCCGGAGACTTGAATTTGTTACTGCGAGGATGTTTGAAGAACTGTTGGGGTATATATTTATGTTCTTGTGTTGTCAGATCATTCATAAAGGTGGTGGTGTTTGACTTGGTAGGGTTAAGATTAAAATTGTATTATACTATGGCCTTTGTAAAATTATGAAAGTTTTCCCTGAGCCTAATGTTGTTTCTTTGTAATCATCTTTTCGCATGGAAATTCCATGTGAGAGAGAACAACTGAGGACAAAGGTCTTGGGAGAGGATTTCCTATGGCGTCGGAAAAAAGTGCATCTTCCATTGTTTGTTTCAACGATCTATATCCATCATCTTCATCGATTAAAGTGTAGATATATCAACTTTCAGGTAATTCTAACATTTTTTCACCGTTTATTTAGTGAGTGGAAAATTAACGGTTTTCCGATGATATAATATAATATTTTTAGAATTTTTACATCACTGGATGATCGACGCTCAAAAGGTGTTGGAATCATGAAATTTGGTGTATCTATATCTTACATGATAAGGATCAAGATAGACTGTAGTGATTGTTGAAAAATGGTAGAGCCTATACTTTTTCCAATCCCATTGAAGAGTTTTTTTAGAGCCTATTTCCTCCATTTGGTATTTTAGCTTTTTCTTATGGAATTACAGTAATGAACATTTCTGGAAATCTAGATCTCTGGCCTTTTGCTTGCTCAGGTAACGATCTTGCAGAATTCTCATTTGATATTCATAGTTAGAAGTTGGCTTTATTCGGTGGGTGTAATACATGAATGTTTGAGATTGTTAAAATAAAATAGAAAGTTGTTTTGTTTTAATGATATTCTTTTATCTTACTTATAACTCTTAATTGACGGTATTTCACATCCTGGAAGAAGAATAATCACTTTCTACAACGGGGATTTTATTGGATAAAAAATAGATATGATATCCAACTTTTCCTGGGGATAGGGACTGCAATTCCTTATGTAGTTGATATCATGTTATTGTTTACCCAATGAGAATCCATATAGCTTACATGGATTGTATCGCACTGGTAGTAAAAGTTTTACTCATCCTTAGTATCCTTTACCATTAATGTTATTATAGCTGCCTGTCACTCTTGACTCCTGTTTCCTTATCTTCGCATTAATAAGAGAAGACAAGACTAGCCATTTTTCCTCCTCAAAAATAGCTTAGTTGGTTGAAAAGAAAAATGCGTTCCCAATGAGGGGATGCTCCTATGAAGTATGAACCCCCCAACAGGTCTTCTAAAGCTTAATTGTGCCCCATATGATTGGTATACTTAACTAATTAATATGAGGGATTGGCTTCTTAATAATCACTCCATGATTATTATCATAGAAAGCTTACCCTTGGAACTTACCTAATTATCAGTATTAATTCGAATTGACTTTTGATCATGTCTAATTCTTAATTTTGCCTGCAGGTGCCCTAACCATGAAGACATCAAGTCAACACCATTCTCATTATATGGATCAATGTGCTTAATTAATTAGGATCTGAGCTAGTTTCTAGAAGACTGACTAGCTTCAATAATTAACCAAATTTATGAGGTCAAATATTGTTACATCTCAAACAAACTTGCTAGTTCTTCTCATTCGCTTTCATTTACGACCTTTCCATCAAAGTAACATGAAAAAAATTATAATCAAGCAATGATATCTTCCTCCTTTTTGCGCCCCACTTAATCAAAGTTCAATTTTTGACAAGAAAAGCTATGATTAAGCAAAGGTTCAAATGTGCTCTGCTAGCATTTTGAAAAAGCGCATAAAAGTATGATCATAAATGAAACCAAATGCATAAAACAAAACGCATTTTGTCAACTTCTTGAGATAACATTTACAATTAAAAGAGACAAGAAGAAGAAGAAGAAGAAGAAGAAGAAGAAGAAGAAAGAGGAGGAGAATATGTACATAAGAGGGAAGAAGTCGAACAGCAATTAAAACAAAAGTTATCATCATTTTTCAACTATCCAGATAAATAGAAACTATCCTATTTATATTATAATATATATAAAGAGAATAATGGCGGAAAGATGCCATAGAAGAGAATTTCCTTCTATGGCGTCGAAAAAACGCACCCTCCATCGTGTTTTCCGACGATCGGAATGCATCATCTTCATCGTTATCATCTAAGATATGGGTACACCAAATTTCATGTGATTCTACAACTTTTCCACCATTGAATTAGTGGGTTCAAAATTAACGGTTTACCAACAATAGAACTTTTTACATTGCTAAATCAATGGTGAAAAAGTTGTAGAATCACATAAAATTTGGCGTACCCACATCTTAGATGATAACGATGATGATGATACATTCCGATCGTAGGAAAACACGATGGGGAGTGTTTTTTCGACGCCATAGGAGGAAATTCCCTCCTATGATTCTCATATATAAAGCTAAATGAAAAAAATATTTTCTCCAATCTTCTCTTATCAAGATTGGACTTTGGTGGAAATATTATTATCTAGCCCCTATTTAATTCTCTTACCATATTTAGGTTATGGAAATTTTTTTGGGATCCCTACTCTTACTTACACTCTTTTATCCCATACAGCTAAGTTTATATGGTGGAAAAATTCTGATCAAATCCATGCTTTAAAATCTCTTTCTATTTTTTTCCCACTATTTAGTTTTTACACACAAAATATTGTAAAGTTTCACAATTTTTATATGCGCGCTATAGGTTGCAAAATTAATATTGAAAAATCGAAACAATAATAATTTTTTAGAATTTAAAAATTTCTTAATCTTCATTTGTTATTTGCACAAAAATATATAGAAACACAAAAATATATAGAAAAGCCAATGACAAAATAAAATTTTGAAGCTAAATCATTAAGATGGGGCTATTCTGTCTGAAAGAATTCATTATTCTCCGAAATCTTAGGCATCTACCTTAGCAAAGCATTGCAACCGATGCTTTACCACTTGGCTATGTTCCACTTCTACCTATTTTGACACTAAAAACACGGTTATTTGCTTTGGTTCTTCGTCAACACTTCGTGCCTCAAACTCTGATTGAGTGCATGGGTACTGCTCCTCTAGCTGACCTCGTCCGATCTAGGAAGAATGCTAGAGAACAATCATTAAGAGTATCTCCCCTTCGAGATACCCAAGGGGTACGGTACACAGGAGCAGGAGGTTGTTCTTTAAACCTGAAATTTAATGTAATGACCCAATATATAAATGAAACGGTGCATGGAGTGTAGTTTTGCATTTATGTGTCACCTAGTGACTAATGTGACATTGATGATTTGACTTTATCGCAATTCTATGACTATTTGGTTCTAAGATTTTTTTAATTTTTTTTTAAACTACCCTTATAATATTAAATGTGTAGTTCCCTTTTATTTTCTTTCAGAAAAAGATGTGTAGAGTTAATTAATCAAGAAAAAGAGGGGAGAATGCGTAGAAAGAAAATCTCTCTAATAAAAAATAGCTATTAAAATGAGAAAAAAGAATGTGACTCCAATCGGTTCATCTATATATTAATTTTATAATCATTTGAAATTAAATCAATGAAAGAGGAGGCAAGATTCCAAATTTATACCAGTAATATTTTTGTGATAAAATTGGTGGCAAATTCCGAATAAGAACAATTTCAATGGATAAAAGTTTACTCGAATATTTCAGACAAATAACGCAAAAGAAGACAATAACATGTTGGAACTTTTGACTGCTTGGATTCTAGAATGTCATGGAATTTTCTAAGGAAGCTAGCTAGATGGTTTGAAGTTTGAACTCCTCACATCCTGGTAGCCATGAGAATGTTCAAAAGTTTTGGACAATAATAGAGAAATCTCCCATCCAAAATACTTTCGACATATGGAAAACAATCAATATCAACAAATGTCACGAACACTTTAAACATCAAGGAGAACTATGTTGTGTAATAAGTCCCACGTAACGTCTCTTCATTTCCCCCGCTATAAAGTCATGTTTCGATGCATGCAAGCTAACCTACTATATTTTTTTCCTATAAAAGACGCACACGATCAAGAAAGACAATGTTATGCAATAAGTCTCAAGTGACGTTTCTCCAATTTTTTCCTTCCTAATCCGTGTTTCCGATGTATGCGCAAATTCGCATGACGAACCTACTATACGGATTGATACGCTCCGACTTAGCCCATCAACGCTAATACACTCTCTACAAGTAGGGTTCAAATATACATGCTCAACAGCAAGGGGGCTTTCCTACAAGGCTATAATGGCACTTATCAAAACTTGCCATATTGATTGGGAATGTTGTTATCAGTTGGTATAATCTTGCATTAAAAATTTATATCATTAATATAAACACAAACAGGGATGGGTCAAACAGCAAGGCGAGAGGGGCACGTGACCACTCTCAAATTTCGCGAAAAAAGAGCGAGTATTAATTGTAATTGAACTCGGGTATCTTTTGAATATATGTTATATATATTTATTTCTTCTAAATCAACTTATAATTAGTTATTTAACTCTTGCGGTAATGCATTTTAATTCCAAAATTGAAGGTCATGTGTTCAAATCACATGATACTCATAAAATAATTTTGACTTTATTTAGTGTGTTTTTTTATAATGAAGGAAACTTAGTCGCACATTAAAAACTTAACGAAGGACTAGCAACTTTGTTTTTCGATCTGCGGCGCACATGAAAAGTCTATTGACCATGCGAAGTCAAATGCGGAAGGTGGAGCTAGGTTTGGTCATGCAATGTTCAATTGTGGAACATTGTTGGCTAGCTCTTTTTGAGGCCATGAGCGAAACGATACCTAATATTTGAATACCGTTGAGGATCTTATTGCAATAACAAAATCCTTAAATGAGGCTCGGGATAGTAAACGTCTTAAGTAGGCTTTTGTCATGTATGGTGCATTGATGATATGGAAGGAATAAAATGAAGTGGTCTTTAACAACCTCTAGCTGATGCTCAATAAGGTGAAAGAAAAAACTCTTTTTCAAGCAAAAGAATTCTTGTGCCATGCGCTCAATATCTACTCAAGTTCATCAACGGTCAATTGGTGTGACCCTGTGTTCTCCAGACATCCTAACAATCCCTTTGTTTTTCAATGTTTATACCCACAACATGATGAACTCAAAGCTAATTTTGATGACTCTGTTAAGGAATTCTCTATAGCAGGGGAAGGTGTTCTGTTCCGCGACGAACGAGGTCATGTTCTACAAACTAAGTGGTGGAGACTTGTGGATCACATAGTGCCATTGGTCGAACTATCTTCAGCCAGAGAGGTTGTGCACGTTGCGTTATTTGAACTACATGCAACCAAATTTTGGTTAAAAGGTGATTCAGCTTTGGTTATACGTTAAAGTAATCATAAAGGTTCTTCTTCTGATAGTACAAAGCTGGTATTTGATGATATATGAAATTGGATTTAATTGCTTGATGGTTTTCGAACTTCTCACATTTTCAGTGAAGTAAATGCTGGTGTTGATTATTTGGCAGATGTTGAAACACTGGAAGGTGTGGTCGGGTTTGTTGAGATGGCTATTTTAGGGGCTTTATTACAGTTGGTCTGGAATGACTGCCAAGGTTGCTTTCTTGCCAGATTTTAAGAAGCATTTTTGCACAAAAAAAAAAGAACTAGTAACTTTTAAATAAAACCTCCAAATTTTTATTTTTTATTTTTTATGAAGTCTAGATGTATAATATTATAAAAATTATTATTCGCATTAAATTGTTTTAGTATGCATGGTTGTCGATGTGCCCCCTTGACCAAAATTCCTGGATCCATCCCTGAACACAAATATAGAGTTTTTTACGACCAGAACACAAATTAATATGTACATCAGTGTCTTTGATTCTTCTTCAAAGAATCTCTTCCATCATATGGCATTGATGTCTATAAATATCTTTGATTTTGATCAGGTTTCATCTTTGCTCAATCAGACTTTAAGTCTTCGGAAACCTAGTATGCAATCGGGCTACCTTTTGCTATATCGACGTCATCAATTATGCTACCCTTAGTCATATCAGATTCTAAGATTTCGGATGCCTAGCTCTTGATCAGGTCTTCTATCGCCGGATCATACCCCAAACCTTCATACGCCTAGGCTTCGATACAGTTACTTATCACCAAATCGGACTCTAAGTCATCAGACGCCTTGTCCTCGATTGGGTCACTTTTCTCCAGATTGGACTCCAAGTCTTCGGGCACTTACTCCTCAATAAGTGTAACACCCTGGTACGTTTATACAATATAAATTGGTATTTTAAATCTTTCTTTATAATTCTTTTATTTTATCTTTTGGGTTGCAAATGATTTGAATAGTAGTATTCATTATCCGACCTGACCCACATGTTTAGAACCCAAAATGGTGCAAGATTATATTTGAGATTTGCCAATAAAGTGTATCCATATGAATCTAGCATAATACATATATTATATATTTAGATCTTTACATATCTATTTATAGTACAAGATATAAGTAAATAATATTTTTCTAACTAACTTTGCATGGTATATCACCCCATATCTTATTGTTATTCTTATCTATTATGGTCAAATTCTAAAATATAGACAACAAAATATTTAGTAAATCTTTATGTATATTTATTTAAATTTTATTTGGGAGTATATGTATTTAACACTAGATTATTGCATTATGCCCAAAATCTTTACGTATGTATTTTATTTTCAAAACTATATTTTTTTACTAGATTCGGGTAATATTTAGAGTGATTTGATATTATCTAGTCACCCTAATATATATATAACTCTCTCTCTCTCTATATATATATATATAACTCTCTCTCTCCTCTCGTTCTCAATTACACCACCGTGTCATCACCAGACCACCACCATGCCATCACCGTACCACCATCAGTCCACTATCATGCCGCCACCAAACCACCACTAGACTACCACCATGTCATTACCAGACCACCACCGGACCATGCACCATACCCAGACCAGACAACCACCAGACCATGTACCGTACCCAGACCATGCCATGACCGTGTTATCACCGTACTCAGACCGTGCCACGTCATGCCCGCTTCGTGCTCAGCTCATGCCACTTGTGTGCCACCATCGCATCAGCCACGTGGCGCCGCAAGGCACAGTATCGTGTCGTGTCGCTTTATGCACCGTGTCTTGTTGTGTTGCGCCGAGCAGCTGCATACCTTTATCATTGCCGACGCCATTGTCTTTTGATTCTTTGTGTAGCAATAGTCGATCAACCTATTGACGTCATCGCCTGCACATCAACCGTTGTTTCCGAGACAAGTTTCTAAATTTGCAACATGCTACTTTGCTTATATCAATATTTATATAATTATTTGTAGTACATGTATTTTAATATTTAGCAAGTATTATCAATCTACAGTTTTATAGCATCAATTCGTATTCATACCAATAACGGCTTTATCTAGTTGCATAATATTATTATAATGTTTCGTTTCAGTTCACTATTCTTTACCTAAACTACAGTATATCTAGTAGCAAACATAAAACGTTATTACACACACACACATAGATATTAATTACACATTACACCATAGATAATACGCATTAGTCATTTCTACCGTATTTAGATAACTGGTTACTGTCTTCCATCTAGTATTCTTTCTGTTAATACACACTGCCTGACATGTTCATAATACATTATCAGACCTGTTACTTGGATTATTACTAATGCTGACAATTATGACTTGTTGTTCTGATGGACGTGACTTGTTGTCTAGATAGACAAGACCTGTACTTGTTTGATCATGTGTTGGCATTAGGTAGATATCGTCAATACCTGACTTGAACACAAAACCTGGGGGAAAAGAGGAAATCAATAATGAAATCTGACTTATAACTCAACAGTTTGATACTTTCCAGAGACTGATCAGTCGATACGGGCTTCGGCTCCGGAATGATGATGCTGACTTCATTCGTCTTTACATGATACCATATTTTTACTGCTTAGAGACATGTCTCGGATTCAGCCCCGAGGGTCTTGACCGTGGTCCCAGGCATGCACGGGATACTATTGAGTTACATCGACGATTTCATTAATTGATTTCAAAGACTTGTACAATAGATAACCTAGAACCACAGACTTTAGAATACACGTGACATACCTATAGCCCACTGTTTTACACCTGTGATTATAGTTTATACTCATATCTTCTTTATAGCATCCTGTTCTGATTACACTATTATTTTGATATTTATGACACACTGACGTCTGGGTTTTGCATGGCCCAGATACTTGATATAGCATGTGAGTATTCGACAGGACCGCCGATCAGTGATGACCACCTCATTGATATATCTCTTATGCGGGTTAGTTATTTCTTGAATCTTTATTGCTTCCGTTATCTTTTCCAGTTATTGTTTTTGTGGCTATTAGACATGTGATCGATAGATTTAGTAATTTATAGTTCTTGATTACTGATTGACAGGTTTAATGTGACTAAAGAAGGATATTTCCTTATCATAGGTAGGATGGCTGGTTTTGTTACGTCTCAAAATTTTCGTATTTTGGAAAGCGGGGTGTGACAATAAGGGCGACTTTATGTTGGATCGGACTCTTAGAATCTTTGTATGCCTACTCTTCGATCAGACCACCTACCGACGGATCGAACTCCATGTCTTCGGACGCTTAGTCCTAGATTAGGTCACCTTCACCAGATCAAATCCCATATAGTCAGATCAAACATCCAGTTTGATCAAATTATTAGTTGTCATCATATCGTGAAGCACACAACGAATCAAAGTCATGTTTCCCCAAAAGGCGGACCTTTTCAAGCTATATCACATCCCATCCCACCAACTCCTATCCCGCGTCGTTAATATCGTCAGCGCCATGTTGGAACCGGTCTCCACTCCCGATTTAGCTAAGGATCGCGCTCTAACATATTTTTTAATGAGAGATTTCACCAAAACCACTATAAGCTTTAGTCTATGTTACCAGAACCACTTTGAAGAGAATTCCCATCACAGAAACCTCTTAAGGTTACCTCTATTAAACACGACCCCCCGCGACCCCCCGCGACCCCCTGGCCGTTAAATCTATTGTCAAATGACCAAAATACCCTTTCTTCTTTTTTCCTCTAATTTATAGGAAGAAAGAACATGAAGAAGTAGAAGAAGAGGAGGGGCTCAACAATGGAGACAGCGGCGGCGACATTAGAGATGGTCTTGGCTTCGTCTCTCGCTTTGCAGTAGTTATCTGGGCTTCACCGCTCGTGCTTGATATCACGCCCCGCTTCCCAGTAGACGGAAACGATGATGTGGCAGGCCACAACATATTTACTAAGAAATAAATACGTTAAGCGTAATTAAGCAATATATAAAATGTACAAGAGTATAAAATAAACAGCAACTTTATTTACATTCATCTTTACATACAAATGTTTGAAAAGAAAAGATACAATGAGTAAAGCAGTACCTAAACAATGGCATATAAAAATGAAAGTAAGTACAATGAACTAGAAGTCAGTCTGGGCCGCAAGCTGGTGTAAGTCCTCCTGGATCGGCTCAATCTCCTGAGAGTCTGGTCCTCCTGACGAACATTCCAAAGAAAGAAATAGAAAGGAATGTCGTCAGCGAACTAGCGCTCGGTAAGTCCCAAAAGAAGAACGAGAATATAACAAGTAATGTGAAAGAACAGGTAAGTTGTACATGTATATGATGGTTATTATAACGTGATTGTTTGTAGCTTGATACAAAAGATATTCATGTATACGAGTGGAGTCCATCTTACCCCATGGACTATGGTAACATGTAGTACAAGGTCCGTCATAACCCATGGGACAATGGCACAAGAATTCATATAGGTTTCTTTTAAGTGACCTCTCGTGCCACGATATACGTTCCGTACCAATCTACCCCTTTATCCCCTCGTAATGTATTGTATAGATTATAATTACAAGTCTTGTCGAAACCATGGATACAAAATGTTCAAGTAGTCATGTTCATGATGTAATCAAGTATTCAAGTAGTCAAGTCAAGTTATAACCATGGTTCGGTCAAGTCAGGTCAAGTATACATGTTTTATATTGATGTTTGCTTTTCAAGTATTCATGTTCATGATCAAGTATTCATGTTTTATATTGGATTCAGATTTGAATTAGACTCAGACTGAGTCAGACACTTGTGAACAGATTTAGATCTTGAATTAGGTTCGGGAGTTATTGGTAACTGCTGCACATGGACGACATGATTTGTGTCATTTTCCAAGACAATTACCATTGATAACTCTGTTAAGTTTTCTACCTTAAATAGGCAAGCACTCACTTTCTCTGGTTTCCTGGGGCTCAAGAGAATTGATCCCGCTTAAACTTATATTTACTAAAGTCCTTAAATATTGTTTTTATATAACTCGAGGGGTTTTTATGAAAAAAATATTTTAATATAGTTAAAAATAAAACCTCGAGGGTGATTAGTATTATTTGAGGTTGTCATGAACATGGATTTTAAGTATTTGGGGTATTTTTTAGTGATAATTACTTAGCTTGGAAAGTTTATGGTATTTTACTATAAAACTTGCATTTTTGATATCTTGATGGTATTTTATTGACAATTGTTAATCCTTTCATTTTTGAAAAACACAGATTTATTATATTTTAAAAATATGGATTTATAATTTTATATAATTTTAATTTTAAAAAATAATTTTATTTTATTTAGAAAATTCGTATTTTTTAAAAACCGTATTTAAATCATTTCGAGATCGAATGCTCCGTGAGAAGGTCTGCATCTCGTTCTACTAGCTCAAGAATGTGCGATAATCTGCACCATCCATTAGCGGGTCCCCTAAACAGGGTTGTAGATGCATATTCGCAAAGGATATGATATATCGATTTAAAAGAAATCCGGTTTTTTAGAGTTATGTGGTATTTTATCGTAATATTATCTTTGTAACAAATATCCATACAAAAGAGACATCGTGCTATGGATCCAAGTGTGTGTGTGGGGTAGGTCGTTATCCCGTGAAGTTTTCTTAAAAGTATTGTTTTAGCAAATACTAAAAGGTGTTTAATAAGTTCATGGTATTTTAATGAAAAAGTGCTACTATTGTTATTTCACATGAGAATTTGATGAAATTTGATTCTAAACATTATAGTTTAAGGTTACAAGTGATGTGTAAAAGTTAGATTGAACAAAATATTAAGGAGAAGGAGTTTTCTAGGGTTTAGAAAAAGATATCGGTATTAACTCCACTTACCGATATAGGTTTTGAAATGTAATTTCAATGAAGAGGAAAAGAGATTGAGAGGGACTTACTGTTTGATTATGTTAAGAAGAGATAGAAGAAGAGAAGGGCGTCGTCGTGGCATCGCGGGAGCTTCGGATATTGCTTCGATCTTCGCCGGAAGTTGCTTGCTTGCTAACTCCTCTTTACTCCACTTGTACTTAGGAATTTTTTGAGAGAATTTTGCTATAATTTTCAGAATGGAGCTGAGCTAAGATAGGGGATGGTATTTATAGTAGAGAATTAGGGTTTTGGAATTAAAATAATAGATTAAAAAGCATTAAAATTGTGATAAATTGTGAAATGAAGGGTCTCTGTTTGATTGCAGGGAAATAAAATAGTGCAAAGGGGTTAGGGATAGCTGAAGGGGTTTGTGTGCAAAGCCCGGGTTTTTTTGGCTTCATCTTACCCATCCCCGTTGGCCCTTTGAGGCTCTTGGCCGGTCGATCTCGAGGCTTTTGCCTCGAGATTCGTGCCACCTGATAAACTCTGTATTTAAACCCTTTTGTACATATTTGATTTTTTGAACTTTTCATTTACCCGTGTATTGCACGTGCAATCTTTTGGGCTTCCAAAAAGTTAAAAAAAATTCAGAAAAAATAACGTGTCTGATGGGAATCGAACACAGGGGCTACGTCACAGCAGTGCAAGGCTTTACCAGTGAGCTAAAAGTTATTTCTTGCTGTTATTTAACAAAATCGACTTATAACGCAAACTCAAGCTGTAAACTCATTTCTGTACATTAAAATAGAAAGTTCAGTACAGTAAATTCAGAGTCGTTACATTCTACCCTCCTTATAAAAAATTCGTCCTCGAAATTTACAATTATATATGGATTAATTTTCAAAGAGGTAAGGGTATTTTGCACGCATGTTTTCTTCTCGTTCCCACGTTGATTCTTCTGGCGAATTCTTTCTCCACATCATTCGGACCAAGTTTACTTCCTTGTTCCGCAGTGTCTTTACCTTTCGGTCCAGGATCTCAACGGGTTGTTGCTCACAAGTTAGGTTCGTCTGTACTGTATGCTCGGAGTGATCAAGGATGTGGCTGGGGTTGCTCACATATCGTCGTAACTAGGATATGTGGAACACGTTGTGCACTCCTTCTAATGAGGGTGGTGGTGCTAAACAATATGCCATTTCTCCAACTCGTTTGAGTATGTTGAACGGTCCTATGTATCTCGGACTTAACTTAGCTCTTTTGCCAAAGCGGATCACTCCTCTGTTTAGAGAGATTTTTAAGAAAACATGGTCTCCAGGTTGGAACTCCAGATGTTGGCGCTTTGCATCTGCCCAATACTTCTGTCGGTCTTGGGCTATGCGCATTCTTTTTCTGATCGTGCGAACTACGTCTACAGTTGCCACGATCATTTACGGTCCAAGGAGTTCACGATCTTCGACGTCGTCTCATCTCAGTGGCGAACAACACTTCCGTCCGTAGAGTGCTGCGAATGGTTCCATTCTAATGCTCGCCTGATAGCTATTGTTGTATGAAAACTCCACAAGGTGTAGGTGATCTTCCTACGAACCTCCGAAGTCTAACATACAAGCTCTTAGCATGTCTTCTAGAATCTGAATTGTTCACTCGGACTGTCCGTCGATGGTAAGCCGTGCTAAAGTTCATACTCGTTTCTAGGCTAGCTTGCAGACTCTGCCAAAATTGTGATCGGAATCTGGTATCACGATCGGAGACGATGCAAACAGGAACTCCATATAATCTTACGATCTCCTGCATGAGTTCATGGGTATCAAATATAGTACACTTTGAAGGTTTAAAGCTTACTTTAGATTTATGCTTACCTCCATGTATTTCTTTGCTAACGACTCGGTAGATTGGCCAACTCGAAAGGGAATAAAGTGAGCCGGCTTGGTGAGTCGATCCACAATAACCCATACCGCGTCGTTACCCTTCGTGCTGCGAGGAAGACAGTCACGAAGTCTATGGTAATGTGCTGCCATTTCCATTCTGGGATCGGTAACAGCTGAAGTAGACCAGCAGTTCTATGATATTCAGCCTTCACTTGCTGACACACCAAACATTTGGCTACGCTCCTTGCTACTTCGCGCTTCATTCCATGCCACCAGTAGTGTTGCCGTAGATCCTTGTACATTTTTGTACCACTGGGGTGTACAGAATAAGGAGAGCTGTGAGCTTCTTTCATCAACTCTTCTCGAATGGGCCATGTGGCACACATAATCGACTTCCATATCTCAAGAATCTATCTTCTTGGATGATGAAGTCATTTCAAAGTTCACTTTCTACTTGTTCTCGGATCTTTTGTAGCTTGGCATCATTTACTTGAGCTGTCTTGATCTGATTGACAAGAGTGGACTTGATTAGTCTAAAATATTGCATTTTTGAATGAATATTTTCCCTACTATTGTTAAGTACTAAAAGGTGTTTATTGTAAATATCGAACATATGAGAGTTTATTTGTAGAAAGTTTATTATCATATGTTTCTACATTATATTTAACATAACGAGGGAAAATATATGCATATAATATTTAAATGAAATCTTTGTAATTAAAATATGCATATCATATCAAATATTCCTAATCAATATTCTTAAGATTTAATATCATATAAAATGGTTAGGATAATATCTCAAAAATACCAAATACTACTAACATTATCACTTGAGATATTGTGCAGATATTAGCTCAGGTCTGGAATCGAAGCAAGAGATCCGAGTCAAATCGGGATATCAAAACCGAATCTACAAAAATTTAGAAGCAAATTTAGAGATCTAGCAACGGCAGAGACTCAGAGCATTATTTTCAGAATATAAACATCAAAAGGATCTCCACATGGCAACACAAGAGACTAGAAGAAATCCCAAGTCCTGATTCCACTAGGTTGCGGCGTAAGGGCGGCCAAAGTGTCACATTTGCAGCGGATCCGCGGCGGTTTGGTTGAGTTGGGATGTGATATTTTGTAGTATGGATCTTAACAGCATATATTCACATAGGGAATTTTGGGTTTCTGGTTTAGTGACTATATAAGAGACCGATAGCTTCACATTCAGAATCATCACCGAAGAGACTAAGAGGTCCAAGCGATCTACGCATCCGAGTGATCATCAGCTAGTTATCTACCTCCAACAAGAGAAAAGATCTAGAGTAACTAGGGTTCTTTGTAATTTACTTTCAAAAATGAGAGTTGTATGAAATAGTTGATTAATAAAGGTAGATCTTAGTTTATTTCTTTTCGCATTTACTTTCTGCATTTAATTTCTGCACTTACTTTCTACACTTACATTATGATTTTATTCTTCAACTATTCTTCTAAATCTTTAACTATGAGCGAGTAATTCCTAACTTGCTAGAGTTCGTAGGATAGGGTAAGACAATGGATGAGAAAATCACTTAACTTCTTTTAAACATTTTAAAATCTATAAACTTTAGCAAAATAAATGTTATCCTCCTTATCGGGCGCGCTACCAATTTATTGATAGCCACGGCCACGATTTGAGATCTGTTTAACACTTGTTTTGTTAAGGGCTAGACATGAATAGAAATCAATGCAAGGACAAAGGTTAATAGTGCGGAAACCCTAGTTTCTTCCAAAAACCCTAATTTATATTCATCACTATCAATCTAGTTTTAAACTATTAAAAGATAAAAAAAAAAGAAGTCATTTTTAATTATTCATCCATTACTACCAATCCTATGAACCCTACAAGCCTTTTTCTTATAAATTTTACATCCATATTAAAATAGATCTACAACCAATCACCCTATCTTCCATCAACTCGTCTAAACCAAGAAAATGGTTCATGTTTCCCTGCGGACAACCCGTACTCATCACGGCTAGCTACTAGCGACACCGTCTTGATTGCGGTTATTTACGAACACACTTTTTAACGACTAATCAAATGGCGCCGTTGCCGGAGAAACGATTGTAATTTTTTTCTTGTTATTCGGGTTGATTTCTTATAAAATCCGGCAACCATAAAAAACCCGCATATTATGTATTTAACGATTATTGCACGAGTTTTGCAAGGGAATCTTGAGTAACTGGAGTAAGAAATTTAAAGATTTCAACTTAGACCAGAGGAGCATAGGGGAGCGTTGAAGAAATATTGGCAAAAGATCCCTCAAAACAGCGGCGGAATTGCGGCGAAACTAGGGGTTTGGCGGCGGAACCGTGGCACTTTGGGTGAATTGCGACCCCAAAATCCTCTGGTATTTTCATAAGATCTTTCTCTCTCCTCTAAAACTCCAATAATCTGATTTTACCTGCAAGATTCTTTGCAAATATCTTCGCTAAAAATATTTTTGCGTGTTTTAGATTTTGGTTTGTTTTGCATATCTAAAACGGATATTAAGGGCCAATAAACATAAATTCAGATTATGTGAGGATTTCATCACCCTTCCTAAGCCCCACAAATCAAAAACGAGTATACTATCACTCTGCATTAATAAAAAATATCTAGACCTAGCCCCTAAGGACATTCGCGCTCAATTAGGACAGAGGAAGGTCGTGGGTAATCTATTGCTTATTCGCATTTTTCTTGTGGTGTCTAAGGAAAGTGTGACTAAGGAAAGTGGTTACTTAATTAGGCCCGCTATTTCGGTGATTCGTATAGCGGATACCTCCCACTTATTTGGCACTTACCTGGCCACAAGATTGATAAGGAGGTACTAGAGGATTGATCATGTGACTTGTCCTTTGGAAGTCTATGAGCGGTCTAGTGACTTAACTTAGGTGGCCTTAGTTCTAGGGATTGATTGTGCATTTTGTGATTTATTGAGTCAAGCCTCAAGTCCCCCTTTCAAAGCAAAACAATTTCCAAAATCCAAAAAAGAGCGTAAATCATTACCATTTCACCATCTTTTCTTTTCACTTTCTTATAATGGGTAACCCAAACAGATGAACTCTTGCCGAGTTTTGCTATCCAGAACCAGACATTTCTTGTTTTCGTAATTACTTCGGTACAAAATCCAACTCTACCATGTCTTTAAGAGATAGGATAGAGCAAGCGGAAAAGAATAGTTGGATACCTCACTCAAGATCCTATTAACCGCATCAAAATTCAACATCTTCTTATATTGATAATCCGTTTAAGGCGAGTGAGGGAACTTCTAAACGCATGTCCATTGCTGAGCATATTGCGAAGGCTGAAAGCCAAAGTTTCAATCCTTTCACTAATCTAAAACCGTTAGGACAACAAACACCATCATTTCCATATGAAAATATTGATACTCGTTTTTGAGGCGAATAGTCGCCAACTAACCAACCAATCTCAATATTCTTCATATCACAATGTTGATCTTAACCCTGTTTATGAAACTTGGATGCACCATTCTAATTCTTATCCACAGTACCAAATTTTTACACGCTCTCATGTTGACACTTATTTTGAGACTAATGGGGCAAATCATAAACGCATGTTGATTGCGGAACACATTAAACTCGCCCGTAGCCAACAAGTAAAGGCATATCTTCTTAACATTTCTCTTCAGGCAAATGCGGAAAATCATAAACGCATGTCAATTGCGGAACACATTGAACTCGCCCGTAGCCAACAATTAGACACATTCCAACCATACTCAACTTCCTCACCTTATCTAGATAGTGCTTCTAAAAATCAATTAGGAAGTTCCACGGTTCAAAGAGAATCCTTCATTGGAATTTCTTCACAACCCATATCTAGTCTTGAAGTAGAGTTGGAATTGAGTAGTGAAAGAGAACAAGAGATCCATCAAATTCAAACCAAAACCAATTCTTTTGATCTCGACACCTTCCATCCTGCACCCCAACCGAATATTTTCGATGTTCAACCACTTCATAGTCTAAGTGATGAGGTGCATGAGAATAACATGTTTGACTTTGCTAATAGTGAGTGTGAATGAGAGCTTGACACCATTTCAAATCAAACCGATCCTTATTCGACTACACTTGATATTTCAAACCTTCCAACTGCTTCAAGTGAACCAAGTGATTTATCGATTGCGGATAATATAATTGATGAATTCTTGAATACCTATTCGTTTGATTTGACCGAAGGTGTTAGTAAGAGCGGTGATGAGAATATCGTTGAATATGAACCCGTTATGTTGGATGAGTTGAATTCTCCGACCCATCATGTCCCTTCTATTGAACACGAACATCTTCTTGTATAATTAACCGATCCTATTCTTACCACCGACCTAACTGATAAGCAAAACAATATTCAGCCTTCATCTCCCACATCTGGTTCAATATTACTCGACACATAAATTTGTTTATCCATTTCATCACCCACTTTCTTTGGTTTTTCTAATTTTCTTTCAACTCCAGCGAGTTTTGATGAATCACACTCCGACATTTCGAGTTCTATGATTCTTGAAAGACCACTTGATTTAGACTCTTTTGAAAATGAAGGAGATGAGCTTTTCGAGGCTCCTACCTCCATAATTTGAGGCCGGAAAAGTTGAACCACCCCCCTTCTTCTTATCCCATACGAGAATGTGACTATTCCACCCATTCCTAATCATTCACATTCTCGTTTTCATCCACCATCACTGTTTCTTCTCTACCAACTAAGACGTAAACCCGATCGATTACGCCTCTTATCTCCCCACTTCTTCACGTCTATGATTTTCTACCAACTATGTTATTACATCGATAAAATTTTCGAATGGTTGGTGTTGACTTTTGGTCTTTGTAAAGTTTTGCATAAACAATTAACTTTACCTCTCCTCTTATAATTTTAAATGCTTAATACTGTTTCACTCAAGTTTTGGGGGGGGGGGAATATTTTGGCTCTTGAAAGAAAAACAAAATTTTACAAAATTGTGAGCCAAAAATAAGTTTGGGGGGGGATTTCATTGTCATTAACTTTTTGTCCCCTTTTGCTAATAATTGAGAACTTTTTCTCCTAAGTCTACAGTTTTTAAGCTTAAAGATGACATCAATGAGGACACTGCTGCAAATAGGTTTGGAGGAGGTTTGTACTTATTCATGCATCATTTTGCATTATACTAAATAAAAGTACAAAAAAAATTTTTGATAATAAAAGTTAGGAAGTGAAGAATATATATGAAAGATGGGAAGAAATTCAAGAAAAGCACGAAAATTAGATGTTTTAAAACGAAGCTAGTAATAGGTAGTCATGAGCTGTTGTCCCAAGGGTTGGTAAGATGAAGGAAATCACTAATCTGAGGATATAAATTAGTCTGAAAAATAGTCTCTATTCTTGAGTCCAAACATCTGAACGTTGATACCCTACTATACACACTTGCACACATCTTGAAACTTAGGATAGTAGAGAATACCTTGAAATGATCTTGTCTAAAAGTCTTAGTATGAAGAAAAAATATATAAACAAAAATATAAATGATACTGAAAATATAAATGGTAAAGAAAAATGAACACTCGTTTTGTAATTACTTAAGGCAGCATAAAAAAATATAGCGAGGGTGCCTTATCACCTAGTGCCTTAAACCAACTGGTTTAGGAGCCACTGCTAAGCCTTATGTGTTGCAAGACGAGAATATTACTAATTATGCCTTAATGAGTGAACACATTTGGTAATCGGTTGGTTAGTACCTCAAGAAGTATTAACGGTCGCATGAAGAATATGTAAGCAATTCCATCTAAAAATATTCACCGACTAAAAAGTACTAAGGAAGATGGACAAGAGTATGATATCTTGAATTGAATTCTCTAAGTGTAAGACTCTAAGGACCGTCGCGCACAATTAGGACAGAGAAAGGTCGTGGGTAATCTATCGCTTATCCGCATTTCTTTTGTGGTGTCTAGATAAGCGTGACCAGGAAAGTGGTTACTTCATTAGGTCCGCTATTTTCGATGATTCGTATAGAGGATACCTCCCACTTACCTAGCACTTATCTGACCACAAGAGCGATAAAGAGGTGGTAGAGGATTCATCATGCGGCTTGTCCTTTGGAAGTCTAGGAGCGGTCTAGTGCTTGACCTAGGTGACCTTAGTTTTAGAGTTTGTTTATGCATTTTGTGATTTGTTGAATCAACCCTCAAGTCCTTTTTTCAAAGCAAAACAATCCAAATAAAGCTTAAATCTTTCCATTTTCACCCTCTTTTCTTTTCACCTTCTTATAATGGGTAACCCAAACAAACGAACTTTTGTCGAGCTTTGCTATCCAAAACCAGATATTTCTTGTTTTCGTAATTGCTTTGGTCAAAATTCCGACTCTAGCATATCTTTAAGAAATCGGATAGAGCAAGCGGAAAGAAACAGTTGGACACCTCACTCCAGGTCCTATCAACCACATCAAAATTCTACATCTTCTTATGTTGATACTCCATTTAAAGCGTGTGAGGGAACTCCTTAAATATCTTGCGGACTTTATCCTTTCTGAAAGAGTAAACTTTCTTCTTTCTCTCCATCAGAGTTGGTTCTCCCCCTACTACTGGTCTTCGAGGCCGATCGATTTTTCATCTGTTCTTGCTTGCTTATCCCGTTCAGCAGACGTGTTGAAAGGGTTGGTATTACTGGAACTTTCATCATTGCGGGTGTTGTCCTTCCGATACCCCGATTTATGATTAATTAGGAGATTCGGAGTGAACTCGGGATTTGCACACTCTATCAACTAGACCCTATCAGTCAAGTCCTAAAGAGTTTTGGGATATGACGTGCATAAGGAGGGGGTCATCCAGTTATCGACATTTTCCCTAATAAGGATGACGGCTTGCCCTTGTTCTATCGGCTGTTCGCGTTTGGTGTGATAATTACGCTGTCGGTTTACATGATCAACAACGCTGCCATTTTTATCCCGTTTAGTCTTCATGAGGTCAGCCATAGTGATTTTATCATCGACACTCATGAATTTTTGTTTGAACAGTGATTCCATTTGAGCAAATGTCTTGACCGAGTTGCTTGGTATATTTGTGTACCAGTGAAAAGCAAAGTCGGTCAAACTTTATATGAACTGTTTGAGGAGTAGCACATCATTGCTCTCCATGTTTCCGCATGACGCCATGAAATAGGCAATATGTTGATAGGCGCTCCCTATCCCGTTGAACCTTTTGAAGTTGTAACGACCCTAAATTTCATATCCCATCCCTTTTTTTAATTAATAAAAGATGTTGTTTTCTGATCTTGAATCGCGTTATAAGTAATTATTTTAAAATAAGTGCAAAAAATCCATATAACTCACCGGTTAAGTCTCTACACCGCTGTTCCATAGTCCGTATGTTCGAATCCCTACAGTACAATTATTTTTATTATTTTTTCTTTTGACGCTTTAGGAAGCTCAAGAGTTTGCATGAGTATCACACGGAGTTACGAAACATTGTAACAGAAAAGATATATGAAAATGGACTTGAAACACTGAACCAAGACCATAGCCTAAAGCCAACATAGGGCTGACCGGAGGCGGGTTTGGACGGCCTGGAGGAGCCCAATCGCCTCCATCTTCTGCCCGTGCATCCTTTCGACTCCTTTCTACCCCTTTTAATATGCTAAAACTTCTAAATTTAACCAGAGAACAACAGTCTCTTCATTTCTCCATTTAACCTCTTTTTAAATGCAATTTAATCAAATTCTTTAGACCACCCCTTCAATCCTCATTCTTATATAAACCCCAACCTTCCTTAACACTCTTCCTTTCTGAAATAATCTAAAAATTTCACTCAAAAACTCTATCTCTCAAGTTATATTCTATCCAAGAAGTTAACCACCCTCAAGTTCCTTTAGAAGTCAAATTTCCTTAAGGATCCAAGCCAAGCTCAAGGTTCCCTCAAGTTCGTTCTTGGCGTCGTCAAGTTTTCTTCTCACATCGTTAGTCTCGGTTGTTCCAATCGAGGCTTTGTCTTCATCCTCTCTTGTACGTGCAAACCCGTAAGTCTCCCATCTCTCTCATAGTCTCACTTCGCATCTAATCCCTTGTCATGATGCCAATTTCCACACTTAAATGATATCCTCTTTATACTAAATCCACCCATGACATCATAAACCTTTTCATGAAATAGAATTTTATGACATGTTAACCAAACATTTTTAATCAATATATAAATATCAATTAACGTTTTAGTACCATATTCTTTTATTCTTGCTCGATAATATTTTCTTGTGACATGTTTAACGCATGGGGTAATGACCTACCCCACATGCATACTTGGAATTATAGCACGATCTCATATATATAGCGTTTTTCTAAAGAATCAAATTTCATTAAAATACCCTCAAGTTCAAAATACAGAAATTTATCGATACTTCTTTCTCTTGGCAATTTCTCCCCTCACAACCTTCGTTAGGGGATCCCTACTAAAATATGGTGCGGATTATCGCACGTCTTGGGTCTAGTAGGTGAGATCGGAGCTCTTCACGGAGCGCGTTTTCGAAGGAAAAGAAAGTACGGTTTTAAACAAAATAAAACAATTTCAATCACTTTTAAAATACTAATTAATAATCATATATATATATATATTGTAATACCCAGTTTTTTTCGCACCCCAATATCCGTATTTTTATAAAGTGTTGCTTAAAAAATTTATTTATTTATATTTCTAATTATTTTATTTATTTTAAAACCCCAACCTTTAAACCTACCCAAACCCTAACCCTATTTCCTTTTTATTTTTCCATTTCCTCAACCCAGCCCACTCCCTCTCTATCTCTCTTTTATTTGTCCTGGCCCAAGAACTTACACCCGGCCCAACTTTTCCCCAACCCGACCCGACTTCACTCCCTCTCCTTCTTCTTCTCCTCCCCCGTTCTCTTTTCTCGCCCACGTTTTCCCCAACGGCTCCCGCTTCCTACGCCCGCTCGCCAGCCACGCCCCTCTTCTCGCAACCGCCGCGACCCCCTCGCCTGCATCTCCATACTCCCCTCTACCCTCCTCGCTCCCTTCTTTCTTTCCTCCTTCTCTCACTCTCGTTCCCCCCTCACTCCTAAGACACCACAACCACCACCGCAACTCCAACCCATGCCACCTCCACCATCGACACCTCACTAGACCCACACCTCTCCTCCTCTACCTTACGATGAGACCCCCTGCAGCCCGAGACCCCATGCATCGCCGAGCTTCCTACTTCATCGACAACCCTACTTCCTCTGTCGCCATCACCCCCACGCTGGCCAAGCACCATCGCCGTCACCACTCCCTGCACCGCCATGTCGCTGCAAACCATTGCCGGAGTCATCTCCATCATCGCCAGCAACACTGAGTCTCCAATTCCGACGAGCTCGAGCCCCGCAACCCATCTCCCCGCAACCAACCCAAGAAAACCCATCGCCATCGCCTCACCACCGATGCCCGAACCATCAACACCATCGATGGTAAACCCCGGCCACCAAGCACCCAAGCGACCTCCCTCCTCACCTTTATTCCAACCACCGCCCGAGCTCCCCTCCACGGCCGCCTGCCGCCTCCGACCACCATGCGACCTCCCCTGACACCACCATCATCACCACCGTTGCCTGCCTGCGTCATCTTAGCCTCGCGTCGCCTCCTCTGCCACGACAACTCCACCTCTCCGCTGCTCTGAGGCCAGACCCGGGCAACCCTGCTACCTAGCCGAGCCCTTGCTGCCACCTTCGCCGGAGCTCCTTGAACCATCGTCGATCACCATCTCCTTTTTACGCCGCAATCATCGTCATCGCCATCGTCCCATCCTCCTTCAACCCGAGCTTCACTGTGTTGAGGCCAAGCTCCTCCCCATAGCCGGGCATCCCTAGTTGCTGCTGCTGCTTATGCCGTTGCCATCGCTGCCGTGTTACCGTCGTCGAATCATCGCCAGGCAAGTGAACTCATCACTTGCTACATGCTATTACATATTAAGTCTAAGGTTTAATTAAGCTAATAACATATATACATATGTATGCAATTGTAGTGAGTATTGTTCGAGTTATACCGATACCTTTGTTATTTGAACCTGATGTGAATTGTTCGGTATTAAGTTAGAACCCAATGATAATGGTATAGGGAAATGCATATAGAAATCGTCTCGAATTCGGGTATATAACATAAGATCCCAACATGTTGAGTTAATTGCTCGCTGCAAAACCCAGAACTAAAACCTACTTTAAATGGCGGAACTAGTGATCATTAAACCCTTTTACTGTTCATAGAGGTACCGCAGAAATTTGGTTGAAAATCAATATCGTTTCACCTATAAAATGTTACCCCCGATAACCATTGCGAAATTAGGATTTTCCTGAACACGCTAGACCGTTAAATTCATACTAAATCTTTTACAAATCGGATTTGAGCGTTCCATGGCTCGTATTGAATCTAACAGTTTAACGTACAGTATTATATAGTTTATTTCTAAATTTGAACTAGTTATGATAGAGAAAACTGGGGAGAATTGCGATCTTGGACTGCAGTCCAGAGCAGTAATCCCAATTAACCCTTGTTTTTAAATCACTGTATATCCTTGTTCAAATGCGAGAATGTGCGGAACCCTATATCGTTACGTATAAAATTGAGTTTTCTTTCTTATCCCACTGATTTCACTGGATTCCTTTTCTGTATGATATTTTTAACACTTTTATAATGTCGACGTGTCTAGCTGAATTCTGCAGTGACAGATTTTACACATCAACATAAACCTAACCATAACTCCCTGTTGATATAGGATATTACTGATCCGTAAATTGCGTTGGAAACCTAACTGATAACCCTAAATATTGTTCAACTATAGTATCGCCTAATTACGATCCCAACTTAGAGTAAAAGGTGTTACGAAACGGACTTCCAATTCTAAAACCGGATTTATAGCAGCGAACACGTAAATTGAAATGGCCGCAACTAGTAGACCTGAAACCCGATTGGCGCGAAACCAATTTTGAAGGATAGATAATTAAACATACTGATTATCACTTTTGCTTTGTCTCGCTTAATTATACATGTATGATTTATAGTGAATTACGCAAGTGGTAGGACACCGGCTGATGATATTTATTTCATACCGTAATCATTGCATTCTCATCATATCATATAGATGTTATACATTGGTAACCTAGTGATCGTGTACATTACCCAGTGATAGATATTAGTATTTTGATTGTGGCAAGTACGTAGTGTTAAAGTGTGATTGAGTAATGAAAGTGACACGTACTTGTACACAATCAGCGGACCCAGTTGATCTATTGCATTGTCGACGTCTATGTGGCATATATAAGTGTAACTATAACTGGAATGGGACGGTTATGGAAGCACTTATATTAGTGTCATAGGTAAGGCGTCAAACGCTGTCCATTTATCTCGAGTACCAGTCGAGACATGCTTGATGGAGATCCTGTCTCCAGTTCTCGCGTAGACTTGTCATGGACTGACTAGTATTTGGATTCATGGTTGGTATTTGATGTAAACCACGGGATGTGGGGTAGTTTGAGTGTGAGTTCAACGGAATCTCGGGAGTCCCATTGCCGGCATATACAGCGATTCTGGGAGTCATATGGGTGATATTACTGATTATTAGCGAGCGACTCAGGCCCGTGTTCCCTTGCCCCTGGGGCCTTACCCTTAGGTGGGGGATACTCACGAGTGGTTGACTCTCACACTTGGACTGACGATAGGCTTAGCGACTTGGATAGTGAGACTTAGAGACTGATAAGTTTAGTGACATGCATTGATTACTGATTCAATATACCTGCCTTACTGTTTACCTGCTTTACTGTTTACCTGTACTGGCTCCTTCATGCTCATGTCATTACTCCATGCTTACTGTTTCATGCTCATCCTCATTGCACGTGTTTATATTTGTATTTCTATTTATTGCTTTTGTGTCGCTCTGACGACATGAGTATGTATGCTCAGAGTGAAAAGTGGATTTAGCTTGGATCAGGACCTGACGTACCTCGAAGATATTGTGGACATCTAGATCAGCGACTCGGCGCTATCTTTCCTTGATCTCCATCTGGTTAGTTTTTGTATCTGTTTAACTTAGTGACTGCATTTCTCATTACCTGTGCATTGATTACTGATTACCACATAAGGCTAGAAGCCGAAGTGTGACTACGGTAGGATGTTTTCTTGACCGTAGAAGCATGGCCGGCCTTGTCAACCCCTCGTATTCCGTATTTTGGGAAGCAGAGCGTGACATATATATATATATATATATATATATATATATATATATATAACTTAAAAGAAAACAAATTTGCAAAAATTTAAATTCAATAAAATACTCTAAATTAAAGATTAAGTTTTTAATAAATACCTCAAGTTTTCCAAAAGTTAGATTTTTCATTAAAATATCATAAACTTGTAAAATATCTTTTAATCAAAACCCTCGACAATGTAAATAATATATTTTTACCATAAACACCTTTGAGATTATTTTCGCATAGAATATTTTAAATAAAAAACCCCTCGAGAATTTAAATGTTTATTTTACATAATACCACTAAGTTATCAATAAATACCTTAGAATTTAAAAGACTAGACTATGTTACGTATTTAGATTGCAAATTGATTTGAGTGGCTTCTTTTCTCGACAATTCTTGGGGTGCCTGTTCCCCTCCGAAAGACGGCGCGACACCGCGTCTTGCCTGAGATTCGGGGCAGATGCTAATTGGTGCTATCCGTCCACCTCTCCGAAGATGCCAAGTTGATTTATGGCACCATGTATCGAAGGTTTAGACGGATGCGTCCGATGTAGCAGACTTCGTCAGATTCCCCCTCATTTGAGGGGTTTTTGATTGTGGGGACGCTCTTCCCTGCAGGCGCAAGCCCCTGCAGTTAATTACGCTACCGCGTTGCGGTAACAACTTTCTCCTTCTCCAGATGGTCACTTCGTGTCGTGGGTGTTTGTTTTGTTGCCCGTGGATTGTTTACGGAGACTGAGTTATGTCGTCGCCCGTAGGGCGTGGACTAGTCCAAATCCGCATTATCTTAGATTTGGGTTTGGGGGTTTGATTTGAGGATACGTCAGCCATACTTGAGGCTAAGATCAACTCAAACGTTTGTTAAGGATACGTTAGTCTAACTTTGTGACTAAGATCAACTTAACGGGATCGTTTAGATCCGACAGAAGAGTGTTTGGACTCTAATGTTCCAGTTTAGGGACGTAGTGGTCCATCGTATGTATGGCCATCGGGACTCATCACCTCTCTGACGACGTTGAAAGATTACAACGACGGATGTCAGAGGAGTTCAGAGATGTACCCTCGAGCCGGAGTTAATTTAGGGGATTCGTAGTCCAATCTGTTTGAAGGTTTAAGGACGCGTTAGCCATTTTTGGAGGCTAAGATCAACTTAAACGGGACCGTTTAGATCCGACAAAAGAGCATATGGAGGGCCCTATTGTTCTAGTTTAGGGACGTTGCGGTCCATGGGTAGTTTAAGGACGTTGCGGTCCGTGGGTAGTTTAGGGACATTGCGGTCCATGGGTAGTTTAAGGACATTGCGGTCCGTGGGTAGTTTAAGGACATTGCGGTCCATTGTTAGTTTTAAGACATCTCGGTCAAGGTTAAGGACGTCGTAGTCCATGGGTTTAAGGACCCCACAGTCCGGTATTTGCTCTGGATGCTTCACACGGGTTCACTGCCGTGCTTGGCGAGGACCAGGCTCCGCTCTGGATGCTTCACACGGGTTCACTGCCGTGCTCTGCGAGGACCAGGATCCGCTCTGGACGTTTCCCACGGGGTCAAAGAGTGACATTATCCGTGTTCCACGTAACCAGGAATTTTGCATTAGGCATGGGTTTAAGGACCCCACAGTCCATATCATGAGTGGCCGTCGGGACCCGTCACCTCTTTGAAGACATTGAGGGATTACAATGCCAAGTTTCAAAGGAGTGAAGAGATGTACCCTAGAACCGGAATGGATTTAATAGTCCCTGACCCAATTTGGGGTCGAGACTGATTAATTATGTTATGAGCCCATTAGCCCAGTTAATCACAAATTGAGGACTTATGGCCAGCTTGGGCTAAGTCCAGTCGGGTCTGAAACATTGACTTTTTGCTGATCCATTGGAGGAGAGGCTTTGCCTCTATCCATTTAGCCAATTGGGCCAAAGCCTAGTGTTAAACACTATAGAGCAATCAGTGTTGAACACTGGGAATGCGGTTAACAAGTTAGTGTTTAACACTAAGAAATAATTGGTGTTAAACACCAGCAATAAGGCTTCTCAAATTAGTGTTAAACACTAAAACAGATCAGTGTTGAACACTGCAAATGAAGATCTCAGATTAGTATTTAAACACTAAGGTAATCAGTGTTGAACACTGCAGATAAAGCTTTTTAATTAGTGTTGAGCACTAAGGCCCAACAATATTTTAACACTGAGTGCGAGAGTTTCAATTTAGTGTTAAACACTAAGACAAGAGGGGTCACGTGGCAGCACGTGAGAGCGCCCTTCCTCCATTTGTTCTGCTGAAATTACTGCATCTTTTGATAGCATCACGTGTCAGCACGTGATGGGCATTCAAATGCCTATGCGTTAAGGCTTCTGCTGAAAGTCACGTGGGTCACGTGGGGTGCTGCCTCAAAGGGGTTTTCTGTAGGGCTTTTGAGGGGGGGGTCACGTGGTGACACGTGACCCTGCCTTAATGTGGTTTTTTCAGAGGATTTGTTACTCCTTTTTTCAGGAATTAAATTCCGGAGACTTTTTAATTTCAGAGGAATTAAATCCTTCTTTCTTTTGAAGACTTGTATTCTGGAATAGAGTTTAACTCTGAATTTTCTGCGGGAGTTAAATTCCCCGTTTATGTGAAGGGCTGAATAGGGTTGAACCCTAATAAAATTTTTGAGGAAATGATGATCGTTGTTTCAACAGAACTAAGTTCTTTAATTAGGGTTAAACCCTGTTTCTCTTTTTTTTGTTTTGAAGGAATTAAATTCCCATGATATAGGGTCTAGCCCCACTTTATTTTGGAGGAATTAAATTCCTATAGTTCTGCGAGAATTAAATTCTCAAGTTTGCACTCCTTCTCTATGTTTTGGATCTGCATGGCAGGATCTCAACCCATTGAGAATTAAATTCTCAACCTTAAGGGGAGATGTGCACTTTGCAGATCCTCTATCAAAGAGAGAAGAAATAAGTTCTTCTGCTTTTATATTATCAGAGTTAAACTCTGTTGAAAATTAAATTCTGCTTCTTTCAAAATGCCTTCCCTTTCTTACCTAGGGTTTTTTGCAGAAGATCTGAGTCTTTTCGAAGTATCAAAGCTTTTCTCCTTTTCTCTTTTCTTCTCTGCGCATGTATATCTCTCTCTTTTTTGTCTCTTGGCTCCTATTTATAGGAGAGGCAGCCGCATCAATCAGTTTTTTGACGAATCTTCATTGGGAGATTTGATTTGCATCCATAATTCATTTTGGGCCTTTGGATTATTAGGTGAATTTTATTCACCATTGGATCTTGAATTCAGAGATTCTCCTTTGATATTTTGGTTAGATTTAAGGGGGAAATCTTTCCCAAAGCCGAGATTTTCCATAGATAGATGATCTTTAATCATCTCTGAATCTTTGATTTGATTAGTCCCAAATAATTACTTTCCTTTGGAAAGATTCGAATTTCCTTCAGAATTTAATTCTGTCGTCAAAAATGGGCTTTGAAAGTCGGTCACGTGTGACCACGTGACCCATGGTCACGTGTGGGCACGTGACCCCCTTTGGAACGAGCTTTCTGCGCTGTGTCTTCTGATTGCTGCTTAAACATCACATGCTACCACGTGACCCCTGGTCACGTGTGAGCACGTGACCCTTTGTTTGAGCTCTCTTTCCTTGGTTGTTCTGGAGACGCGCTTGCTGCCTTGAACGTCACGTGCCGACACGTGACCCTGGTCACGTGGGAGCACGTGACTTCTTCTGAAGCCTTTTTCTTGACTTGATCAGGGAACCAATGTGCGCCTTTGCTGCTTGAATTTAAATGTCACGTGTCGACACGTGACCTTGATCACGTGGGAGCACGTGACCCTTCCTGAAGTCCATTTTCTTCAGCGTATTCAGGAAACTGAACTTGACTTGATGATCCCTTTTAGGTGTCACGTGCTAACACGTGACCCTCTTTTTGAAGCTTTTCCCAGAAGCTTTCCTGATTTTAAATCAGGAAACAAATGCCCCCACAGCGTTGTTCTCACGTGTCAGCACGTGAGTGCAACGCTGTCACCTTTTATGACCGCTGGACCTGCTTTGGGGGAGTAGGGTAGACGAAACGTCCTTTTAGAAGCGCCTTCACTTTTTCATGTCCTTCCTTTCAAACCTTTCTTTTAAGAATTTGATTCTCGTTCTCAGAGCTTAGCTCTCTGTTGTGCCTGTGCAGTGCCGCCTCATTCTCCATCAAAGGCTAGTGCTCACGTGTTGCGTATGCAGGGATCTGCTTGATGGGGACGTTTCATTTCCCTAACCTAATTCCAATGCGTCATTGGATTTCATTTCCAACGCTCTCCCCTCCTTTTCGGGCTTTCAGAATAGTTCCACCATGCACAACATTTTTTGTGCATGGCATTAAATGCGCCCCTTTATAACCTGAACCTTATGCCTTACTTCTTTTCTTCACAGAGAAACCCATTCATACCTTAAGGTGGTCATTTTTGAGAACCCGATCAATCTCCATGGCTTGCGATCGTCCCCATGCTCGTCGGCAACCATGGGAGGTGCCCCTTGAGGAGATAATTCCTCGCTTCGCTGCGCGGCTGGCGGATCCCCTTCTCACCGACGCTCAATGTGACACGGTGATGTACGAGCTACTGACCCGTCGGGGTTCTCCTCTTCCCATGGGCTCCATTTGGCTCCGGATGATCCTCCTGTCTGTGCTTGCCGATATACCCCCTCATCCGGCGGAGATGACTTCGGCGATCCTTGACGCGGCGGAGGACAAGCTTGAGTGCTTTCATGAGGCTTGTCTAATCACTCAAGCTCTGAAGGATCACTCAGTTCATTTACTGAGTCAGATAAGAGCTCGTCGGGCCGTCATGTCTGCTTTCGCTGATGAGCACGGCTCCAACCGGTGGGGAGCGACTCCTCGCGAAAACCGCCGTTTTGACGTGCTGGAGAAGGCGGAAAGGGAGTTGGAGAATTTTGTGTTTTGCTTTGTTAACCCTTGTATTTCTGATCCCTTGTTTGGTAATCTTTTCCCACTGATGTAGCATGTTTGAATCAATGTACTCCTTTAATCATTGGTGGTTTGCATGATTTCTGTTGAATTTTCACGCTTGTCAGATAATTGTACGTGTGTCTTGCTTGCGTAAATGAGCTGTCTGTTTTTCTTGAATTACGAGCACCATCGTTACGTTGCATGCACATCAGTGCCTCCGGCGACATTTCCTTTTAAACATTCGTACAGTTGCAAATGCGTGCTTGATAGGATACAGATCAGAAACTTGCCACGTTATCTCCCGTATCGGGTGGTTTGTGCTGGCTTTAGATCGAGTATTGTTGTCGAAGGGAGGTTTATAAATGAAGATATATTCTTCTCTTCAATGGTGTGTCCCCTTTCTATTGAATGCATTCTGCGGATATTCTATCTTAATCTTCTTGCAGGACGGCCGTGGCTTAGGATTCAGGGTTAGGATCTGTTTCCTAAGGCTTTTGCTTTTTACGAGCCACAAGGGTCTCATAAAGAGTTTTTCTCCCTACAGGTCGAGAGGATCCCATAGGTGTGAGTTCTTCTTAAGAATCGTGAGGATTCTTAAAAGGGTTTTCCCTTGAGAGTCGTAAGGATCCCACAAGAGAGTTTTTCTTCCTTACAGGTCGTGAGGGCCTGCAAGTGTTGGATGTGATCATCCTTATCCGCGTTTCACGGAGTCAGGGATCTTTCGAGGTATCGTAGTTTAAAGACGTCGCGGTCAAGGTTAAGGACCTCATAGTCCGTGGATTTAAGGACTCCACAGTCCGATGTTAGTTTTAAGACATCACGGTCAAGGTTAAGGACCTCATAGTCCGTGGATTTAGGGACTCCACAGTCCGGTGTTTGGTTGCAGGGACCCGCCACCTCTTTGAAGACGTTGAGGAATTACAACGCCAGGTATCAAAGGAGTGAAGAGATGTACCCTTAAACCAAGGCGAAATCCGTAGGGAATCGGGGGGATTGATCGTTAGTTTTAAGACATCACGGTCGAGGTTAAGGACGTCATAGTCCGTGGATTTTAAGGACTCCACAGTCCGGTGTTTGCTCTGGATGCTTCACACGGGTTCATTGCCGTGCTCTGCGAGGACCAGGCTCCGCTCTGGACGTTTTCCACGGGGTCAAAGAGTGACGTTATCCGCTTTCCACGTAACCAGGAAGTTTGCACTAGATGCTTCACACGGGTTCACTGCCGCGTTAGGCGAGGACTAGGCTCCGCTCTGGATGCTTCACATGGGCTCACTGCCATGCTCTGCGAGGACCAGGATCCGCTCTGGACGTTTTCCACGGGGTCAAAGAGTGACGTTATCCGCTTTTCACGTAACCAGGAAGTTTGCACTAGATGCTTCACACGGGTTCACTGCCGCGTTAGGCGAGGACTAGGCTCCGCTCTGGATGCTTCGCACGGGTTCACTGCCATGCTCTGCGAGGACCAGGATCCGCTCTGGACGTTTTCCACGGGGTCAAAGAGTGACGTTATCCGCGTTCCACGTAACCAGGAAGTTTGCACTAGATGCTTCACACGGGTTCATTGCCGCGTTAGGCGAGGACTAGGCTCCGCTCTGGATGCTTCGCATGGGTTCACTGCCATGCTCTGCGAGGACCAGGATCCGCTCTGGACGTTTTCCACGGGGTCAAAGAGTGACGTTATCCGCTTTTCACGTAACCAGGAAGTTTGCACTAGATGCTTCACACGGGTTCACTGCCGCGTTAGGCGAGGACTAGGCTCCGCTCTGGATGCTTCGCATGGGTTCACTGCCATGCTCTGCGAGGACCAGGATCCGCTCTGGACGTTTTCCACGGGGTCAAAGAGTGACGTTATCCGCTTTTCACGTAACCAGGAAGTTTGCACTAGATGCTTCACACGGGTTCACTGCCGCGTTAGGCGAGGACTAGGCTCCGCTCTGGATGCTTCGCATGGGTTCACTGCCATGCTCTGCGAGGACCAGGATCCGCTCTGGACGTTTTCCACGGGGTCAAAGAGTGACGTTATCCGCTTTTCACGTAACCAGGAAGTTTGCACTAGATGCTTCACACGGGTTCACTGCCGCGTTAGGCGAGGACTAGGCTCCGCTCTGGATGCTTCGCATGGGTTCACTGCCATGCTCTGCGAGGACCAGGATCCGCTCTGGACGTTTTCCACGGGGTCAAAGAGTGACATTATCCGCGTTCCACGTGACCAGGAATTTTGTTGATTGTATCCGCATTTCACGGGATGGAGGTTTGACTCCTGGTGACGTGTACATCACCGAGTCATGGAACTGGGGGTTGTCGCTTGTGACCCGTCGAGACTTGGATTCTTCTTCTGATGAACCCTGGGGGAGAAGTATGATCCCTTCTTTGTTTACGCCCTTGGATTGTGTACAGGGTGCGATGGAATATCACCTGTAGGGCATAAATTTTATTTTTATTTTATTTCTTTTTCCGCGATGCTCTATCATTTCAGCTTTTATATCGCGAAAGTCGCGATTGCCCAATCATTTCGGCTATTTTTCGCGGTGCCCGATCATTTCGGCTATTTATTTATTTTCTGCTCGCTGCTCTTTATTGCGAGTTGCCCCATCATTTCGGCTATTTTTCATGCCTTCATTTCTACTTGCTGCTTTTTATTGCAAGTTGCCCCATCATTTCGGCTATTTTGTAGGCATGTGTGGCTTGCTAGCTTTTCGTTACAAGCCTGGATTTTAAGCACTGATCTCGGCATCAGTACCGCTACAACTGGAATGTTGCCAGGAGCGAATCATCATTTGCCTTTGTCGATAATGAACAAAGGTGGCTCAGCAAACAGGGTTAAGGGTCCTGTTAACCAAGGCTTTTGACTTCATGAGCCGTAGAGGTCTCACAAAGGTATTTCTCCCCGCGAGTCGTGAGGATCTCGTAGGTGTGTTTTCTCCTTAGGGATCGTGAGGATTCCTAAGTGTGTGCTCCTCTGTCTGTCGTAAGGATCCTACAAGAGGGTTTTCTCCTTATGGGTCGAGAGGACCTACAAGGGTTGGACTTTGCTGGGGAAATGTTTATTCGCGCCCGTGGATTGTATACAAGGGTCAGTATTGAGCCTCTTGTAGGGCAATATCGGAGGTTGTGGGGGATTTGCTTAAGAACAGGTTCAGGTTTCTGTAACTTAAGACTTTCAAATCTCATGAGCCGTGAGGGTCCCATAAGAGAATTCTCCTTACGAGTCGTGAGGATCTCGTAAGTGTATTTTCTCCTCAGGAATCGTGAGGATCCCTAAGTGTGCTGCTCCTTTGTGAGTCGTAAGGATCTCACGCAGGTGGTTTCTCCTTACAGGGTCGAGAGGACTCTGTAAGTGTCCTTTAACGAGGTTGCGCCCTTTCGGGTTTTCACAAACACTCGCCGGTAGTCCTGCTGTTTTTACTCACGGAGCCCTTTTCGGGTTTTCATCCGTGCCCATTTTGCTTATGGACATACCGTTTTTTTTTTATTTATATCATTTTTACTCTTCTCTTTTTTTTTACAAGGTCGCGCCCTTTCGGGTTTTCACGAACACTTGCCGGCAGCCCTGCTGTTTTTACTCACGGAGCCCTTTTCGGGTTTTCATCCGTGCCCATTTTGCTTATGGACATACCGTTTTTTTTTTTTTTTTTTTTTTTTTTTTTTTTATTTATTTATCCATCTCGTCAACCTAAGGACGTTGCGGTGGTAGTTTAGGGACGTTTCGGTCCGTCGATAGTTTAAGGACGTTTCGGTCCGCTGTTAGTTTAAGGACGTTTCGGTCCGTTGTTAGCTTAAGGACGTTTCGGTCCGGCATTAGTTTAGGGACGTTTCGGTCCGCTGTTAGTTTAAGGACGTTTCGGTCCGACGATAGTTTAAGGACGTTTCGGTCCGACGATAGTTTAAGGACGTTTCGGTCCGTCGATATAGGAAGGCCGGCTGCTGCTTGTAAAGTCTGAGCTTAGGAAGATAGCGAGCGGACATAGTCGTCGTCATCCATCATTGACCTAGGCTGCAGCTTATTAAGCATGGTATTTCTTCAAGAAGCGGCCGTTTACTGGCCTGAAAGGCCTTTCACCGTGCATGTCCATGAGTAGGTAGGCTCCACCCTGGTAGACCTTGTCTATGATGTACGGGCCTTCATAGTTTGGCTCAAATTTTCCCCGCTTGGCACGATTGGGGATCATCGGTCTTTTGACCACTAGTACGAGTTCGCCTGGGCGGAATGTCCTCGGCCTGGTCAATCTTTCGTAAGAGCGCGTCATCTTTGCTTTGTAGGCTTCTAGATGTTGTTGCGCTATGAGCCGGGTTTCATCGAGGGCGTCAAGCTCCTCAAGCCGAAGGTGAGCATTTTCTTCGTTCGTCAGCTCGTGGTGGACTGCTACTCGTAGAGAGGGTAACTCTATCTCGAGGGGGAGAACTGCTTCCGTCCCAAATACCAACGCGTACGGCGTTGTGTTCGTGGCCGTCTTGAATGTAGTTCGATAAGCCCAGAGGGCTTCTTGCAGCCTTTCGTGCCAGTCTCTCTTATTCCTGGAGACGGTCTTTTTCATGATCTTCGTCAAGGTCTTATTGAAAGCCTCGGCCAGACCGTTAGCTCGTGGGTTGTAAACTGAAGAATATCTCCAGTCTATATTGTGCTGCTGTGCGAAGCGGCTAATCTTATGGCTTCGGTAGGCCGGCCCATTATCGGAGATAATCCGTCGCGGGGTTCCGAACCGATAGATGACGTGTGTTTTGAAGAAATGGAGAATGTTCTCCGTCTTCACTTCCCTCAGTGGTACCGCTTCTGCCCATTTGGAGAAGTAATCAGTTGTCGCCAGGATAAAACGATGTCCCCGGGCTGATGCCGGCTCTATGGGGCCGACTATGTCAGTCCCCCACATTTCGAATGGCCAGCTGGCCACCGTTGGGTGTAGTGGATTCGGATGTTGGTGGATGAAGTCTCCATGGATCTGGCATGAGTGGCATTGCTTTGCATACTCGAGGCAGTCCTGGATCATCGTGGGCCAGTAGTAACCCATCCGTTTAATTTTTAACTTCATCTTTGGGCCTGCTTGGTGAGAACCGCAAAGTCCGTCGTGAACTTCTCGAACGACTCGTTCCGCTTCGTCAGGTCCCAAGCATCTCAGCCATAGAAAATCAAACGATCTCTTGTACAGGGTATCGTTGACGAAAGCGAAGGATAGAGCTCGTTTCATAAGCTGATGCCTTGAGGACGCCTCTTCGGGCATTCGGTGGGACTTAAAGTAGTCTATGAAGACTTCCCTCCAGTCCTCAGCCTTCTCACGGTCTTTTATTTGTAGGGTCGCTTGCTGAATCGCTCCCTTTTCTTTATATAATTCCGGAGGTATTTCTGCCGGGGCGAGCACTCGACGGCTTTGTACCACGATTCTGACGTCATCGAGGTTCTCGTCAGCCAGTTCTTTAGCGAGTTTGGCCAACGCGTCTGCTTTGCTGTTTTCCGCGCGCGGTATGTTCTCTAGAATATAGGAGGGGATCTGGGCCAACAGTTGTCGCACCTTTACGCCGTATTTCACCAATTCTGGTTTGCATGTTTGGTAGTCACCATTTATTTGGCTAACGACCAGCTGAGAATCCCCGTATATGTGGAGGTCTTCAATTCCCATGTTGATGGCGATTTCAAGGCCTGCTATCAGAGCTTCGTATTCGGCTTCATTGTTTGTCCTTGACTCTGTTAAGGAGAAGGCGAAGCGCATTATCCCTCCTTGTGGAGTTACAAAGATAAGGCCTATCCCCGATTTGATGATCGGGTTACCCTGTTTCTGTTTCTTTGTGGAGGACGCTCCATCGAAATAGAGTTCCCATCGTGTGCTTCCACCGCCAATTGCATCAAATGCATGCTCGTCCGGCAAATCACAGTTTAGAGGAGAGTCGGCCGGTATCGGGTGCTCAGCGAGGAAGTCGGCAATGGCCTGGCCCTTTACTGCCTTGAGGGGTTGATATGTTATCGAAAACTCCATCAAGAGTAGGGCCCATTTAGCGAGTCGTCCCGTCAATATAGCCTTTGACATCAGGTATTTAAGGGGATCCACCTTTGAAATGAGACGGACTTCATGCGCCAACGCATAGTGCCTGAGCTTCGTTACTGCAAAGATTAATGCCAAGCAATGCTTTTCAATGGGCGAGTAATTGCTTTCTGCCCCCAGTAGCACTCGACTTAAGTAGTAAAGTGCTCTTTCTTTCCCCTGGTCATTCTCTTGTGCCCATAATGCGCCCAAGGAACCTTCGAGGGCGGTTGTATAAAGAATGAGGGGTTTTCCCTTGACCGGCGCAGCTAATACCGGCGGGTTCTGCAGGTACTGCTTGATCTCGTCTAGTGCGCCTTGGCATTTTTGATCCCAGACGAATGGGGTTCCCTTCTTCATCAGGTGACTGTAGGGGCAGCATTTGCCTGAAAGATTTGCGATAAATCGCCGGATGTATGCGAGCTTCCCTTGGAGAGACCGCAACTGTTTGAGGGTTCTTGGCGGGGGCATTTCCATAATCGCTTTAATCTTTGACGGATCTATTTCAATACCTCGGTGTCGAACGATGAATCCCAGGAATTTACCCGAGGAGACTCCAAACGCGCATTTGAGGGGATTCATTTTCAAATTGTATTGCCGAAGGCGTTGAAATACGGTTTCGAGATGCTTTAAATGCTCTTCGTATGACATGCTCTTCACTACGAGGTCATCGATATAGCATTCGACGATGTCGTGTATGAGATCGTCGAAGATTTTTGTCATGGCCCTTTGGTAGGTGGCGCCAGCGTTCTTTAGGCCAAAGGGCATAACCCTGTAGCAGAATACACCCAAAGGGGTCCGGAAAGCGGTGTGCTTCTGGTCTTCGGGATGCATTTTTATCTGATTGTATCCTGAAGAACCATCCATAAAGGAGAAGATCTCGTGAGTAGACGTGTTATCTATCATTAGCTCGGTTACCGGCACCGGGAAATCGTCCTTTGGGCATGCTTTATTGAGATCCCTGAAATCCACGCATATGCGCACCGTTCCATTCTTCTTCATTACCGGGACGATATTGGCGATCCAATCGGGGTATTGGACTTCTTGGATAAATCCGGAATCGATCAACTTCTTGACTTCGGCGTTGATGCTCATCTCCAGCTCAAGTCGCATCCTCCTTGGCGCCTGCTTGACTGGCTTGATATCCGGGGATATTGCTAATCTATGCACTGCAATCTCCGGATCCAATCCTGGCATCTCGGAGTAGTTCCACGCGAAGCAGTCTTTATGCCGTAGGAGCACGTTCTTTAACGCGGCCACCTTTTCCTCGGATAACAGCTCGCTGACAAATGTCGGCCGCGGGTCATCTGCCGATCCCAGCTCGATCTTCTTGAGGTTATCTGCGGTAGTATGTATACCGTCTTCCAGTTCTTTCGGAGCGGGCGGAAATTCCGAGATCAACTCGTCATCGCTGTTCTCGAAGCACCGGGGAAGGTCATCTTCGTTCTCGGGCTCTTCTTTTAATATCGTAATCATATAACAGGTGCGAACTCGCTCCCAAGACTGAGGCGGATCCGGTTCTGCTCTTGTGGCTTTAGGCTCGTGCCTTTGCGGCGGCGTTACTTTCCAACCGTCGGATAAAGCGAATCTGCCCCGTCGGTACTGGTCCTCGACCCAGTTCTTGAAGGTGAAGCAATCTTCGGTCGGATGTCCTATGGCTCGGTGATAAGAGCAATAACCCGGATGAGAGACCTTGCTAGCCTGCTCAGGATGCCTAGACTCTGGAAGCGTGATCATCTGATGTTTTAGGGCGAGCTTGAGTAACCGTTCCGTCTTGTCTCGAGGGAAGGAGTATGCTCGACTCATCTTTTCCATGAGGGACGAGTCCGAGCCGCGCAATTCCCGTAACCCTCTAATCCTGCGTCGTTGTTGTCGGCTTCTTTTTTCGCTTCTTAATTTATTCCCGTCCCTGCGTCGAGCCTTTCGTATGACGGGTTGACGATGGTGAACATCTTTATCTTTTGCAGCCTGTGCAGTTTGTTGGAATAGACGTTGCGTCCTGGCTTTCTCATAGATGGCCACTTCGTGGTTGTGATCTTCCCGAATTTTCTGATCCGCTTTCGTGGTAGGCTTGCCCATTCGTCTTTTAAACAACGGGTTTGGCTCTTCGATCGCGGGGTTTAGTTTTGATGAGGGATTGGTCTCTCCTGACGTGGCGCCTTCTTCTTCATCAAAGGTATATATGGCGTAGCTGCCGTGGGCTCGCTCCTGTTTTCCCGTTCTCGCGTACTCAAGCCCAAGTGTTTCTATTTTTCCGTTGGGCAATTTGCGTTGGGTCCCAGGGACATCCCAAATCCTGTTGTAGAACCAAGCCTGCCGCACAGTCTGTTTTAAGGGTACTCCTTGGCGCTTCAATAACTTCTTCAATCCATTTGTATAGTATCTAGGCAGACGAATGGGTTGGAGCCTGTCAAGTGTAACATCCACGCCGTGCCAGATCTCTTTCTCCACCTTCGACTCTGAGGATTGATAGAATAGGATCACCTTTTCACCCCTTCGCTTGGGAGGGACGTAAAATGTTTGCAGGTCCTGCACGCTGTGGGTTTGAAGCGCGTCGAGATCCTTATAGTGTTCTTGCGGTACCATGGTGATTTGCAGACTATGGTCATCGCAAAGGGGTGCCTGTATTGACAGCCGATTGGAGAACACGACGTTAACCTCGTCCTCCGAATCACTCCCGAAGACCGGTACGGGGGTGGGTGCCCCCAGGTTGTTGCGTTGGGATGGCCCCGTATACACTATTTCCTCCTCTTCTTCGGTATCGCTCCCAAAAACGGGAATGGTGGCGGCGGTTTTGTTCTTCGGGTCGCGACACCTTTCTGTATCCTCGAAATCTGGCAAAAAGTATTTCGCATCTTCGTATTTGCGGACTTCGTTCACAGAAAACGGGTTTAACTCGCCTGTTACAGTGTACTCGAAACCATCCTTGAAGTATTTCATACACTGATGTTGTGTAGAAGGGATGATGTTGTACTCGTGTAGCCAGGGACGGCCGAGCAAGGCGTTGTAGCAGGTCTTGGCGTCAATGACATGGAATTTGATGTCTGTGACGAGAAGTCCGAAGCGTAACGTCAGTATTACAGATCCGAGAGTCCGTGACGATTGAGAGTCGAAACCGGAGATAGTAATTTTGTCACGAGCGAGGTGTTGCACACTCATGCAGATTTCCTTCAACACCCGAACATTAAGGAGGTTGACGGAGGATCCATTATCCACTAAGATCTTACCTATCTTGATGTCATGGCAGTATCCAGAGACATATAGGGGACGGTTGTGGTCGCACGTCCCGAGGAGAAGGTCTTCATCACCGAAAGTGACATCGGCTGTATGCACTTCCTCCAGTTCATCCTTCATCCTTTCAGTGGCGAGAACGGCCTGGAATTGTTCAGGTTCTTGCAACGCTTTAATGAGTGAGACTCGCGCTTCTTTTGATAATAGAAGGGCATCAAGAATGCTAAGCTGAGAGGGTAGTTTCCTTAAGTGCGCGAGGATGTTATAGTCCACCTTACCCTTTTTGGGAGGGTCTTTGTTAGTTAGCTCTTTTATGATCCGGTCATCTAAAGTGATATCTTCAATGACCTTTTCCTTTCCCTTATCTTTTCGGCCGACGGGACCGAGATTCTTCTCCGGGAGCGTGCGGTTGCGCAGCTGGATGTTCTCGCAGGCCTCTGATTCCTCCTTTTTTCCTAGAACGGATTCTGTAAAGAGAGGGCCCAGAGCCATTTCTTCATCAGAGTCGCTCCCGAAGGTGAGAACTTGTGACCCTCTGGCGTCAACCATGTAACAGTTGCCAGTAGTCTTGTTATGTCCTCCGACAGTACCTCTTCGCTCCTGACGGCTCTTGCGTTTCATGCGCTTAAAATGTTGCTGATGAGCAACATATCCTTGCCACCATATCTTAAAGGCGTCGCACTCCTCCGTGGGATGTGAGATTTTCCGATGATATGTGCAATAGTCAGGGTGCGTCTCTACCCCATCGTGTGTGTTTCCTTCCGAGGGTGGTAGCTTCATCCCCATTGACACGGCTTTGGCAAACCTTTTTCTCGTCTTGAATATCTTCTTGTCTACCTCGGATACTTTTCGCTCTGGAGGAGGTAGTTCAACTCTTCCGTTCAGTCGTCCGTATTTGGCTCTTTCCGGCGTGGTCATTTCACGCTCCTGGTCCGCTTTTAGACGAATCTTGTCTAGAAAAGCGTCGATCATTTCGTCCGTTGGCCATGGACACTCTGGTACAGGCTCTGCCTCCATCTTCTTAGTGCCGGGAGTTTTCCCATCATCGGTAAACGAGTGGGAGATTACGTTACAACTCGCCACATATCCTTCGGATTCATCCGACGAGCTCTCCCCCTCATCTTCCTCTTGAAAGATATGGTTGAGGAACTCTTGCAGTGTGACAGGAGTTCGCGCCTTTTGATTGTATTCTTCCAGCGCGTCTATTTGCTTCTGTAAGTTCGTGTGCTCGTTTCCAAGCTTCACGGACTTCTTGGATTTCTTCTTCTTTTTCTTCGAAGATTTTGACGGTTGGACGTGAGTATTTCGGCTCTTATCGTTAGTCTTTATAATTGGGCGGGGCTTCAACATCCCTTCGATAATTTGAGGTTCAAGAGGGTCCTTCCATTCGATCGCAGGGCATGCATGGAGGTCTCTCAGCATTCTTTTGGTCTTCGTTGATAGCACGACCTCCCATGGAGCTTCTTCGATAAAGGAGCAGGTTGCCCCCGGTGTATCGGCCTTCTTAGGAGTATGTGGTTGTGGTGGGTTCACCTTCCACTTTTCGGACAGTACAAATTTCCCCTGGAGGTATTGATCTTCGATCCATCCTTTGAAGACAAAGCAATCTTCAATCGGATGACTTACCGTCTGATGATAAGGGCAGTAGTTGGAGTTATTCACCTCGGTGGGGTGTGGTGGTCGCCTTGGATTTGGTAGGTTTATAAGTCTGTTGCGTATTGCCAACTCGAATAACCGCTTCGTCTTGTCTTGTGGGAACGAGTAGGGACGCTTCATTTTCTCATTATAGTACCGGCGTCTTTCCTCCAGTTGATCCGTCGATTTCGGGGCGTTAGGTTGCTGTTGGGCATTCGCGACAAAGGTTGCCCTTCCTTTACCCTTGTCATTCCGAGGTTCCGACTTCGGTGTAGGTGGTCTATGACCCATCTGGTCCATCTGAGCTAACTTGTCGATCAGAGCCTGGAATGTGGTTGGCTTAAAGAACATCATAAACTGGGAGATAGTTGCGTGAGGGTCTAGAGTTCCCACGAACATGCCCACCGCAGGTGCTTCCTCGATGCGCTGCTCACATCTCGACCACAAGTTCCGCCAGCGTATAGCGTACTGGACCCAGGTTTCACCCGGTTTTACCCTGGCGTTAATAAGTGCAGTTATTGGAGTGCGTTCGCTGGCACTTGCAAATCGCTGAGTGAACAACAACTCCATTTCAGCGAACGTTTTGATGGAATCGTTCGGGAGTTCTGAATACCATTCGAACGCTGTTTCTGACAAGCTGCCCACGAATTGGCGAAGCAACAATTTATCGTCACCGCCGGTGTTACCGCATAGGGCCCGAAACTGGGCGACATGTTGATGGGGATTGCCGGTCCCCTTATACACATGGAATTTCGGTATCGTATAGCCTTGCGGGTATTTGATTTGATCGTACCAGCTCGGATACGGCCGCCCGGTTTTCACGGTCTGACCAGCTGCCTCAGTTGCGCGATGAACTCGGATTTGCTGGGCTATGTAGTCAGCCAAGTCAGCCTTAGAGATCGTCTCTTCCTTGGCCGTCGAGAGGGCTGGAGGTGGATTTGACGTCTCTCCTCGGTCGCCCTCCAGAATAATCGGAGGATCTTCAGCTGGTAAGTCTTGCTGGATCATCATTCCTATCACATCTTGAAAGAGAAGGCCCATCCGTTGTATGTTGGCCGCTTGTTCAGCCGCCTCTTTGTCCCTTTTCTCCAGTGTTCGGCGAAGGAATTCAGCGTCGGTTTCTTCCTCCCGGCGTGCGTCTGAGGACGCTTCTGGGCTTTCCTTTGGCCCGGTGAGCGCGGCCATAGCATTCATCATTTCTTGGAGCTTTTGTTGCTGCTCCTGGGATTTTGTTACGGATCGGGTTAGTGGTCGATGGCCTGTAGAAGTGCGGCTCTCCTCCTTTCCCGAGGCCATGTATACAGTGTGGACCATCATGCCCCCAGACTTAGGGCGTCTAGGCCTAGTGTTTTTAGCCGTCGTTGCATGCTGTGGGGTCCTCTCTGGCCTCCTCCTTTTATGAGTCAGTTGATCAACAGCCTTTTGGGGTTTAGCCTGGTGACCAGCTTCAGGTTGGATTTTCAGTTTCTTGTGCTGGCGGGAGAAGTTTGGATCGATGATCGAATCTCGGGCTTGTCGCCAAACCTTATAAATTTTGGAAGACAGCTCTTGAGGAGATCGAGGCTGTTCGGGTTTTGTTTCCACCACCTTTTTTAGTAAGGGAGGAGATTTCTTCAGTACTGCCGTAGGGGAATTCCTTCGCACCTTATTTAGCATTTCAAAACTGTTCCCAGTCGGAACAGCGGCATTAACTTCGGCCACCGGGGCTGGTGGGGTCAATCCGGAGGGAGAGTTGCCCCCAGCCTTCCTCACTCGGCGCCAATGGCGACGTCGAGAGTGTCGAGCGGACGGTGCAGGGTCAGCGGTAAGAATGGTTTCTTCATGCCCCCTGTGTGGATGGGGGGTTGTTGTTGGCGTTAACCTATCGAAGACCGATGTCCTCTGGGAAGCGGGAGCAAAGGCCGGAGCCGTCAATCTTGTAAAGACCGACTTTTTGGCTGGAGAGGTTGCCTTGGCGATTTCGGGTATGGGAGTGTTCACTTTCTTAGAAGCAGTCTTCTTTGAGATTGTAGGCCCCGTAATGAGCTCGCATGATTTCTGGCCCAGTCTAGAGAAGACCGAGGCGTTGACGTTGGGCGACTCGTTGAGAGGAGCCGCGGTAGGGGTAAGACGATCAAAGACCGACTTCTTGAGAGTTTCCTTCGCCAGCACTGGAACGGTAAAGTTTGTCGGCGGGATCATGGTCCCAAAAAACAATCCTGTGGTGGCGCGGGTGACCTGTTCCATCGGCATTGTGAACAGCGAAGCAGCTTGGGGTCCATAGGCTATACCTCCTGGCGAGGCAGAGCGTCGGCTGCAGTTGCCGTCTGAGCAGTTGGAGGATTTCGCAGGGATGAAAGCCATCGATCCTTTGCTTTCTGCAATAAGCAAGATGCCAATTCTCAGTACCTTGAGACCCAAGGGCAACTATTAGCGAACCGCGATTGGTTCGCGAATCACGACACACGAAGTGTGGAGTGGAAAGAGGAAAAGGTCCCACCGGGCGTGCCAGAATCTGTTCCCCTCCGAAAGACGGCGCGACACCGCGTCTTGCCTGAGATTCGGGGCAGATGCTAATTGGTGCTATCCGTCCACCTCTCCGAAGATGCCAAGTTGATTTATGGCACCATGTATCGAAGGTTTAGACGGATGCGTCCGATGTAGCAGACTTCGTCAGATTCCCCCTCATTTGAGGGGTTTTTGATTGTGGGGACGCTCTTCCCTGCAGGCGCAAGCCCCTGCAGTTAATTACGCTACCGCGTTGCGGTAACAACTTTCTCCTTCTCCAGATGGTCACTTCGTGTCGTGGGTGTTTGTTTTGTTGCCCGTGGATTGTTTACGGAGACTGAGTTATGTCGTCGCCCGTAGGGCGTGGACTAGTCCAAATCCGCATTATCTTAGATTTGGGTTTGGGGGTTTGATTTGAGGATACGTCAGCCATACTTGAGGCTAAGATCAACTCAAACGTTTGTTAAGGATACGTTAGTCTAACTTTGTGACTAAGATCAACTTAACGGGATCGTTTAGATCCGACAGAAGAGTGTTTGGACTCTAATGTTCCAGTTTAGGGACGTAGTGGTCCATCGTATGTATGGCCATCGGGACTCATCACCTCTCTGACGACGTTGAAAGATTACAACGACGGATGTCAGAGGAGTTCAGAGATGTACCCTCGAGCCGGAGTTAATTTAGGGGATTCGTAGTCCAATCTGTTTGAAGGTTTAAGGACGCGTTAGCCATTTTTGGAGGCTAAGATCAACTTAAACGGGACCGTTTAGATCCGACAAAAGAGCATATGGAGGGCCCTATTGTTCTAGTTTAGGGACGTTGCGGTCCATGGGTAGTTTAAGGACGTTGCGGTCCGTGGGTAGTTTAGGGACATTGCGGTCCATGGGTAGTTTAAGGACATTGCGGTCCGTGGGTAGTTTAAGGACATTGCGGTCCATTGTTAGTTTTAAGACATCTCGGTCAAGGTTAAGGACGTCGTAGTCCATGGGTTTAAGGACCCCACAGTCCGGTATTTGCTCTGGATGCTTCACACGGGTTCACTGCCGTGCTTGGCGAGGACCAGGCTCCGCTCTGGATGCTTCACACGGGTTCACTGCCGTGCTCTGCGAGGACCAGGATCCGCTCTGGACGTTTCCCACGGGGTCAAAGAGTGACATTATCCGTGTTCCACGTAACCAGGAATTTTGCATTAGGCATGGGTTTAAGGACCCCACAGTCCATATCATGAGTGGCCGTCGGGACCCGTCACCTCTTTGAAGACATTGAGGGATTACAATGCCAAGTTTCAAAGGAGTGAAGAGATGTACCCTAGAACCGGAATGGATTTAATAGTCCCTGACCCAATTTGGGGTCGAGACTGATTAATTATGTTATGAGCCCATTAGCCCAGTTAATCACAAATTGAGGACTTATGGCCAGCTTGGGCTAAGTCCAGTCGGGTCTGAAACATTGACTTTTTGCTGATCCATTGGAGGAGAGGCTTTGCCTCTATCCATTTAGCCAATTGGGCCAAAGCCTAGTGTTAAACACTATAGAGCAATCAGTGTTGAACACTGGGAATGCGGTTAACAAGTTAGTGTTTAACACTAAGAAATAATTGGTGTTAAACACCAGCAATAAGGCTTCTCAAATTAGTGTTAAACACTAAAACAGATCAGTGTTGAACACTGCAAATGAAGATCTCAGATTAGTATTTAAACACTAAGGTAATCAGTGTTGAACACTGCAGATAAAGCTTTTTAATTAGTGTTGAGCACTAAGGCCCAACAATATTTTAACACTGAGTGCGAGAGTTTCAATTTAGTGTTAAACACTAAGACAAGAGGGGTCACGTGGCAGCACGTGAGAGCGCCCTTCCTCCATTTGTTCTGCTGAAATTACTGCATCTTTTGATAGCATCACGTGTCAGCACGTGATGGGCATTCAAATGCCTATGCGTTAAGGCTTCTGCTGAAAGTCACGTGGGTCACGTGGGGTGCTGCCTCAAAGGGGTTTTCTGTAGGGCTTTTGAGGGGGGGGGTCACGTGGTGACACGTGACCCTGCCTTAATGTGGTTTTTTCAGAGGATTTGTTACTCCTTTTTTCAGGAATTAAATTCCGGAGACTTTTTAATTTCAGAGGAATTAAATCCTTCTTTCTTTTGAAGACTTGTATTCTGGAATAGAGTTTAACTCTGAATTTTCTGCGGGAGTTAAATTCCCCGTTTATGTGAAGGGCTGAATAGGGTTGAACCCTAATAAAATTTTTGAGGAAATGATGATCGTTGTTTCAACAGAACTAAGTTCTTTAATTAGGGTTAAACCCTGTTTCTCTTTTTTTTGTTTTGAAGGAATTAAATTCCCATGATATAGGGTCTAGCCCCACTTTATTTTGGAGGAATTAAATTCCTATAGTTCTGCGAGAATTAAATTCTCAAGTTTGCACTCCTTCTCTATGTTTTGGATCTGCATGGCAGGATCTCAACCCATTGAGAATTAAATTCTCAACCTTAAGGGGAGATGTGCACTTTGCAGATCCTCTATCAAAGAGAGAAGAAATAAGTTCTTCTGCTTTTATATTATCAGAGTTAAACTCTGTTGAAAATTAAATTCTGCTTCTTTCAAAATGCCTTCCCTTTCTTACCTAGGGTTTTTTGCAGAAGATCTGAGTCTTTTCGAAGTATCAAAGCTTTTCTCCTTTTCTCTTTTCTTCTCTGCGCATGTATATCTCTCTCTTTTTTGTCTCTTGGCTCCTATTTATAGGAGAGGCAGCCGCATCAATCAGTTTTTTGACGAATCTTCATTGGGAGATTTGATTTGCATCCATAATTCATTTTGGGCCTTTGGATTATTAGGTGAATTTTATTCACCATTGGATCTTGAATTCAGAGATTCTCCTTTGATATTTTGGTTAGATTTAAGGGGGAAATCTTTCCCAAAGCCGAGATTTTCCATAGATAGATGATCTTTAATCATCTCTGAATCTTTGATTTGATTAGTCCCAAATAATTACTTTCCTTTGGAAAGATTCGAATTTCCTTCAGAATTTAATTCTGTCGTCAAAAATGGGCTTTGAAAGTCGGTCACGTGTGACCACGTGACCCATGGTCACGTGTGGGCACGTGACCCCCTTTGGAACGAGCTTTCTGCGCTGTGTCTTCTGATTGCTGCTTAAACATCACGTGCTACCACGTGACCCCTGGTCACGTGTGAGCACGTGACCCTTTGTTTGAGCTCTCTTTCCTTGGTTGTTCTGGAGACGCGCTTGCTGCCTTGAACGTCACGTGCCGACACGTGACCCTGGTCACGTGGGAGCACGTGACTTCTTCTGAAGCCTTTTTCTTGACTTGATCAGGGAACCAATGTGCGCCTTTGCTGCTTGAATTTAAATGTCACGTGTCGACACGTGACCTTGATCACGTGGGAGCACGTGACCCTTCCTGAAGTCCATTTTCTTCAGCGTATTCAGGAAACTGAACTTGACTTGATGATCCCTTTTAGGTGTCACGTGCTAACACGTGACCCTCTTTTTGAAGCTTTTCCCAGAAGCTTTCCTGATTTTAAATCAGGAAACAGTGCCAGATGCTGGGCCCCATAGCATCCTAACTAGGATTTATGGGGCATCAAGTATGCAGTTTTAAAAAACCTAGAGAGCTATGCAACCCATGCCAAGGATCTAACTAGAAAATTAGGAGTTAAGCTAGCATGTAATCAAATATTACACTGTGTGAATGAGAAATACAACATTTGTAGATCGGTCCTTCACTTCTAAAGCTCCGTGCAGTAGTCCCTTCACTCCATGTAGTGATTTCCCGGACTCTAGTAAAGGTTCACAAGGCGAAAGGAATAAGCTTGCTTGAAGTCTTCGAGGCCAAAAATGATCTACGTCGAGGAAACTCCAACTCAAGCTACCTCTTCTCTAATTGGAAATTAGTGAAGCAAACAACCTAAACTAAATGGCTAATCTAGTATAGGTTGATGAAGTAGGATTTTTGCTCACTTTAGAATAATTTTTCTCACTATATTTCTTCACTTTTCAAAAAGCTAGAGAGCTTTTGGAGATGAAGAAGAAGATGAAGATGAGAATGGAATGAGAGTGAGAAATCGGTGAGAATAGCAACCATGGGTGAGTTAATATCATATACTAACTCATGTAGAGACTAAACCATGGCTAAATATAATGGTTGGGTTAATAAATTTCTCAAGTAAAACAAAATTAGTGGACTAAGTCAATAGATTTTACAAGCTTCCACTAAGCATCAACCATGACTAATTTCCAACCAATTTTGAATTACTTTAAGTAAATAAAACCCTTTAATTATCTAAAGAATGGTGTAAGTCTCATACACCCATGTTGCATGTATCAACTAGTATGACACAATAATATATATCACATATATATTAAATATGCACAAGTGAGAAAAAGAAATACTTAAGTGGGCTAATATTAGTTAATGTACATTAATATATCAAATATATAATTATACATTAAATTATTAAATCAACACTTGATTTAATAACCCGGCTATATCACATACAACCGACTAATATCATTAGTATCAACTTATCGAATCAACACTTGATTCGATAATTCGGCTATATCACATATAACCGACCGATATCACAAATCGCATGAATAGAATACGGTATCATATGCGCGTATTAATCTCGGTCCCACACATATCACATATGTGCTCCTACTTCGTTTCGCCTGAGCCAGGAAACCTCTGTGTAGGACTCTAAAGACTTGTTAATACGCCGGCAGTAGGTGGTGATCATATCAGTCACCTACAAGCCGTCAGCGGTCTGCTAAACGTAACGGCCACCCGGGTATTGAGTGATCAGAAGATCAACAAGCAAGCTTGCTCATACTCCTGCGAATCCAATAAGTAACACTACCGTACAGTCCGGTCTCTTCGTCTGATATGTCGCATATGCAGCCTGGGGGTGGTAAACGTTAGACCCCAATAGCCTGATAAGTCATGCCGATGTGAGGCTCATAACGGTTCGAGAAACTACTGATAACATTTACCAGTAAATCTCAGCAACTCTGGCCAGGGATTTCTTTTTATGGCCAATCGAGCATAGCGCAACATCAACCCCCAATATCGGGAGAGACGAAATCCCCTCCTATCGCTCATTGCCTCCATGTGACTCGGGACTGTACCCAAAAACCACCTGTTTGCACGACTCGGTAAAGTCGTAGTAGGGTGGAAATCAAAGCACAGTGGGAGACACACAAGACTCTATGACGATCTCGGGTTGACGGACTAACCTGTACCAGTGTCACCAGAGAACTGCTATCTGACGATAGGTATAATACGATCTAGGAGTTCTCGGCGAGTCCGTTCAGTGTACCCAGTCTCCACTGAGCACCCGTATACCTTCTCTGATGTCAAACACCAATGGATGTGAGACCATCCATCGCCCATCATATGGGTCAAGAAGCGTATACGCTGGTCTACTCTGGAATATCGATGCCCCGTCTCGATACTCCCACGACTAGGAACAATTGAAGGATGTACTTACCGACTACCCTATCCCCACTAGCATGATCTGCATCATAATCCTGGTAGTCAAGTACTCATCCTAAGGGCTTTATCAACATGTAACAGAGAGACAATAAGCATACATGTCAAGATAAAGAGCAACCAGATAGCATACTATCATGTCGAGCAAGGAAGTCCTCCCTATATATGTCCAAGCATCCACTATAATATACATCATATGTACAATAATGGCCTCTAGGGTATACATATAACTAACACCAGAAACAATGATGCACCACTTGCCTCTCCCTAAATGTAGATCGTAATTTCAGGAAAATCAAACTATATAGGACTCGAAACTTAAACATGAACATGAACTCGAACTTGAATTTGAAAACCTGAACTGTGCCTCTTTTCTCTGGGGGCGTAGCCCCGCTGACACCTTTCTCGACATCTACTTGGTTTATAGCATTGATCGTTAAGTGACGAATCTCCTGATGAGTAGCGGATACTCACAGTAGGATCGGGATCCAAATATCATCGTGTGATAAAGCTGAAGGAATCCTACCAAAATTATCACACTCCAAATGGTATGCAACTCTTAGCAAATTTCAGTTTCTTTAGATATTCCCGATATAAATTTCTGCCCCATGCTCTTATGACCTTGGCGTTGGTCAAAATGTCATAAGTCACATGTCAAGTTCTACCCATCATTATCTTGTTAATTTGAACCCATCCGTACATACCCCTGACGTTGGCCAAATAATAATACGACTGTCCCAAACTAACTCATCTCTCTATGCAACAAATGAATACCCAGCAGCTACCAAACACTATGCCTCGGCGTTGGTCAAAATACATAGCTTGAATACTACTGAATACCCAAATGAAATGACGAAGGGCTACGAATGGTTTTGGCGAAACTGTGAACGTAGTGAACTTGATATGATCGAAGGAACCTGATAGCTTTTAAAAGGAGTGGTTAAAGCTCCGCAATTTAAAAAATATCTTCTGTTTTAAAATAACCGAGTGGTTTCTTTTAAACTGTTCCAACGATTCAACTTTTGGTTTATTTTCTTTGCATTAATATAATGCGTCCCATTAATTAACCTATCATTGCAGAAAACAACGAAAATACAACGTCCTCTTATGCCATCCGCATTCGCCACTGGGTCCCGTCATTCACCCGTTAGGTTACTTAACTAACGACAGAGCGGGGGCCGGGCTAGCGCGGGTGCAAAACATAAGCGACGCCTAATAGCTATCATATATAGATATTGTACATTCGTCAAACGCAATAATAGGCATTCCAGATCACAGATGAACATATTGGATTTTCTACGAATCCGCATTCCTTTTGAGCCTGCAAAGAAAGACGAATTACACAGTCGCGATGAATAGCCAAAACCCCACCCTAGACCCCTACGGGTACGGCAAACTACCCGCCAAGTACCCGAAGTGAAGCGGTTTCCCTCAACAATGTGAGTAGGCCACTAAACACTTCAAAGTACCTGGTAGTTTGTGCACCCCATCTTGGGTCTATCCTAGGAGCAGAAAACAGTAAATGAAATAATACAACGGTGGCTACAACCTCAACCTGGATGTGCCCCGCAAAAGAATATTACAACAATTTACAAATTACATTTGAATGAAAGAAACACTCGTCTCACATCCCCGGCTATCCATTCACGACAATCCAACAAGTCCACAAACACAAACCAGTAAAAAACTATTACAGAAATGTGCAACCCCCTGCTAACCGACATACTAGCAGTTAGGGGAGGTTTACGAACACATTATAACACATCACAGATATAATCAAATTAGCCAAACATCTTAGAATTTCGATCAAGCAAACACAAATGAATCTTCTGCAAATAATTCTCTGTGCACCTGAAACCTGAGCAGAAACAAAACATCCCAGAAAATACAACATCAACACAGAAGAGTTACTGGGCAAATTTGGGCTAACTCGGCTTCAACTCGGCCGCGGATCCGCGGCGGATCGCTTGGATCGGCCGTGGTTCCGCGGCGGTTTGGCCGAGTTACGATCCCAAATTTCTCCAGTAATCTTATAATTCCCTGCTTGTATTTTTAAGGGTCCCTGAAAAAATTTTAGATCCCGTTTTAAAATCGGCAGAAACTAGGTTAAAATGATGTTTTTTCGGGTTCGTTTTGCGATCGAATTTCTAACGACTTTGCTAACAAGTTAGTTACGGTTTAGCGAGGCTCTGATACCACTGTAAGTCGACGTTAGACACCCCACATGATGCGGGGAGGCGGAATAGGTAAAACAATCATTTTGTTTAAACTAACATCGACTAACTTTACGGATCTTTGCTAAACCCTAACTAACAACAACATAGAAGTGATTAGCTACTATGAAAGATGATTATACCTAATGAATCAAGTCCTTCTTGTTCTCGTAGACCACCTCCTCGTCGGCCTCCTCGTTGTGATAGAAGATCCACCCGAGAGCTACTTCTCCAAGCTTAACCTCTCACTTGAGGTAACTAGGTTGCTAAGAGTGCTAATCAAAGTAACCTAGAGGATATAGAATATGATTAGGGATCTATTAGTCTTGCTAACCCTTGGATCTCAACACATAAGAGGTTAGGGTTAGTTCTTTGAAGAGAGAGGGCTTGAGGAGAGAGAAGGTGAGAGTGAGAATGATATGAAATAATATCTCATTGTGAATATATGAAGCATAAGATATTATTAAATGAATAACAAATAATAATATCAACCATGCTTCATTAACTCACTTTGTGTGATTCATCTCATGAGTCATTAAGCAATAAATGCATCATTAACTCCTTTGGATGAATCACACCATGAGTCATTAAATCATTTAATGCAAATGCCACCTAAGCCTCCAACTCATCAATCTTCTAGAAGCTTCTCGACTAATTACAAGAATGCCCCTCCCATCCGTGAAAACACGGAAATACCGAGATTGTATAAATCCAATAATCCAATACTAGAATCTGGCTGAAACCAAAGCCTGCTAGTATAAACTGTCCGAATATCGTACGTGCGCAAAAACACGTATGTGTCCGAACCCTGTCGTAAAACCATACGACCTCTATATCGTTTCGCCCGAAGCAGGGAAACTCTCTGTGTGGGACTCTAAAGACTCGACACTACGCTGGCAGTGGGTTTAACCACAGACCGCAAGCGGCACTAGCTGTACGTAACGGTCCCCAGGTAGATGTCGATAAGAAGGCCGATGAGGAAACCCATCCGAATTCCTACTGAGCCTGATGTGACAATCTCCGTACAGTCCGGTCTGTTCGTCTAAGACTATCGCATATCGGGCCTAGGGGGTGGCAAGCGTCAGTCCCCTAAAAGACGGTATAAGTCGTGTCGGAGTGAAGCCCATTACACCTTGAGAAGCTACTGGAAATCCTACCAGTAAATCTCGTTTGCCCTGGCCAGGGACTTTGCGTAATGGCTCTCCAAATACAGCGCGATATCAACTCCCAATACCGGGAGAGACGAATCCTATCTAATCGCCACTGCCTCCAAGTGCTTCGGGACTGCACCCAACTGCTACCTGTTTGCACGACTCCTTTGAGCCGTGGTAGGGTAGCAATCTAAGAACAGTGGGAACACACTCGAGGCGAAGCAGCAGTGTCAAGTCTGCGGACTATGCTGTACTCATGTCACCTGGGAACTGTTAACTGACGACGGGTATAATACCAACCAACAGTTCCCTGCGAGTCCTGTCCGGTGTACCCGTAACCCAACGAGCACCTGTATACTATCTCCAGTACAACGTACTAATGGCTGTAGGACAGACCATTTCCCCTGCTCGGATGAGAAGTGTACACACTAGTCTACTCCGGAGTATCGATGCCCTGTCTCGATAATCCTATGACTAGGGACCTGAAAAAGGATGTGCTTGTAGACTACCCAGCCCCCACTAGTGTGACTGCCATCACAACGCTGGTAGTCAAGCAAGATCCTAAGGGCTCTATCAATATGTATTCTCGATATGCTAACATATACACATATTAAGATAGAAATAAACCAAGTAGCATACCACCATGTTTAGCAAGACTGTTAATATAACTGTGAATATCCCAAGCTTCCATTAAGTAATATACAAGCTAGTATGATACAATAATGGCCCCTAGGGCTTATACACTAACACTAGCTACATTGTACACTTTTATTTCAGTATTTTTCTTTTCTGTTATGCCACTATTTAGGCATCGCTTTATTCCATGTTTTTATCTTTCCATGCATTGTACAAGAGAATGTTAATAAATAAAGTTGTTGTTTTGTTATATCTTATCTCTTGTGCATTTATATTTATATTGCCTAGATACACTTAGCATATTTACTTCAGAGTAAATGCATAGCGGCCTCGTCGCGTCCCGTTTGCCGTACACCGGGAAGCGGGGCATGACAGGTTTTGTTGGTGACCCATGCAGGTCAGAGCTGTATGAAATCCTATCATGCAGTTCTGTTCTGCGTGAACAACCTAAGTAATATAACACAAGAACCAGCAACTAAAACATTCTTTACAATTCATATTTCTTGAATCTTATCATTTTATATACTTTGAATCTGTCCTAACCTACATTTTTCTTTCAAGGTTATGGATTCCCCGAACAACACCATCACCAATATCAACAACACACCTCCACCACTACCACTCACACCTGCCGTCCCTGCTCCGCTCAACGAGCAAACGGTTCTGCTTGAGGCAATTCGTAGCCTCCTCGAGAGACAGCAGCAGCAGACTGCTCTTTAAATGAACCGTCCCGAGGCAGAAGCACCCGGGGTGAAGCAATTCAGGGCTTTGCACCCCAAACAGTTTGCAGGAAAGGAGAGCCCACTGGAAGCTAAGGAATGGGCTCAGAGTATCGAAGATGATCTGGCCGCAGCACAAGTGCTAGAAATAGCTTAGGTTCATGTTGCAAAATTACAGCTCATGGACAATGCACGGAACTGGTGGAAGGCGGAAGAAAGCCGTCTTGAACAACCCATCGAACGGAAGACTTTCCGCGACATGTTCGACGCTAAGTACTTCCTTGAGACTGCCAGGTTCGACATGGAACATCAGTTCATTCATCTGCAACAAGGTTCGATGTGGACCAGTCGGTAGATGAATATGACGATGGGTTCACCATGCTTAGTCGGTAAGATATGTCTCAATAATTTGAATTGTTCAATATATCACATACTACACAACTAACACAATCTTTTAACAGCTTTGCGGCACACCTGATACCGACGGATGAGATCAGAGCCCGTCGATTTCAACAAGGTTTGGATTTGGAGATCTAGGCTGCACTGGCCACAAGAGATTTTCCGACTCATGAATTGGCTCTGAAAGCTGCCCGCCGTTATGAGGCAGTGGTAAAGGCGAGGGGCAGACCTCAGTCTTCAAGAGTTAAGCGCCTTGTCAACCAGATGGCAAGAGGAGCCTCGTGAAGGCCACTTTTTGTGCCAAGGTGACCGGGAGTACCAAACAACAGGCCCAGCCTAGCCTTTTGTACCTACTGCAAGAGAACTGGACATATGATGAAAGACTGCCGGCGAGCCAATAGTCTTTGCTTAATCTGTGGTTCAGCTGCTCATGATATTGGATCTTGTCCCCAAAGACAAAACCCAGTTGCTGCACCCAGGCCAGCGACAGCAGTGACCAGCCCTTCAGGCACCCGCTCCAAGACTTGCACTACCTGCTCCACCACCTAGAGGACCACAAGCTGCACTTCCTCCTCGTCAGTTCCATCAAGCTCAAAGGAACATTCCGAGGAATGCTCCTCAGGCCAGGAAGAATGTACCACGGCCCTAGGCTTTCACGATGACCGTGGAAGAAGCTGAGGCCACTGGCCAAGTTATCACTGGTACAATCCTAGTAGCCTCACTCCCTGCACTAGCACTCTTTGATACAGGAGCATCTCACTGCTTTATGTCGCAACGGTTCGTCCGAACTCACGCGATTCCAGTCACACCACTCAACTGGAATGTCAGTTCAGGGAATGGCGTTCTAAAAGCAACAATGAGATACAGCTTGTGTCCAGTAGTTGTCTGCAACGGAGAATTCTACGCCGATTTCAAAGTACTGGACATACCGAACTTCGATGTGGTTCTAGGTATAGATTGGCTAGGAACCCTTTATGCTACCATCAACTGTCATCAAAGGAGGGTAGTATTCGACATTCCAGACCATCCGGTCTTCTATTTCAAAAGTGGAGACCGTACCCTGGAGCCAGGCATATACAAAGCAAAGCCAAGGGAAGCAGTGATTGCAGCAACTCAAGAAGAGGAAGAATGAAGGCCAGAAGTGGTTCGAGAGTTCGACGACATGTTTCCTGACGATATATCAGGTTTGCCTCTCGATCGAGCTCTTGAATTCAGCATTGATTTAGTATCAGGAGCACAACCGGTGATCAAACCATCTTATCGATTAAGTCCGGAAGGTTTGAAGGAAGTCCGAACATAGTTGGATGAATTATTGGCGAAAGGATGGATTCGTCCCAGCACTTCAAGTTGGGGATCACCAGTACTGCTTGAGAAGAAGAAAGAAGGTTCATACAGAATGTGCATCGATTATAGAGCCTTAAACGAAGTCACTATAAAGAACAAGTATCCACTCCCGCGCATGGACGATTTATTCGATCAGCTAAGTGGATCTTGTGTTTTCTCTAAATTAGATCTTCGTTCAGGTTATCATAAGGTGAAGGTCAAGGAAGCTGATATTCATAAAACGGCTTTCAGAACTCGCTATGGACATTACGAATTTCTAGTGATGCCATTTGGAGTGACCAACGCACCAGCAATATTCATGAACCTGAAAAATCAAGTTTTCCGGGAGTATTTAGACAGGTTTGTTGTCATCTTCATCGACGACATCCTGGTGTATTCCAAGAGTCGAAAAGAACATGCCGAGCACCTACGAATTATCCTGGAAACTCTACGACAATATCAATTATATGCCAAGTACAGCAAATGCGAGTTTTGGCTAAATCAAGTTGGTTTTGTTGGACATATCGTATCAGGAGAAGGAATCTCTGTGGATCCAGCGAAAGTTTCAACAGTAAGCGAATGGCTGATACCAAAGTCAGTGAAGGACATTCGGAGTTTCTTGGGTTTAGCTGGATATTACAGAAGGTTCATTGAAGGCTTTTCAAAGATAGCAACACCCCTGACCAAGCTCACACGTAAAGATGAAGAATTTGTGTGGTCAGAAGCATGCGAACAAGCTTTCGTAGAACTCAAGTCAAGGTCGACATCAGCGCCTGTTCTCGTTATACCGGACCAGTCTGGAGGTTTCGAAGTGCACTGTGATGCATCCGGTAAAGAATTAGGATGTTTTCTATATCAGCATGGTAAGGTTGTGGCTTATGCTTCAAGACAGCTGAAGATTCATGAGCGCAATTATCCGACGCATGATTTGGAGTTGGCAGCCGTTATTATTGCTCTCAAGATTTGGCGCTATTATCTTCTTGGTAAACGAGTGAACATATACACAGATCACAAGAGTCTGAAATATGTGTTTACTCAGAAAGAACTTAATATGCGACAGAGACGATAGTTAGAACTCATGGCGGACTTTGACATCAACCTGCAATATCACCCAGGGAAGGTGAATGTGGTTCCAGATGCTCTTAGTCGTCAACCATTAGCAATGCATCTCACCGCTCAGTGGAACCTTCAACAAGATTTGCATCAAATGGAGATTGAAGTAGTCATGTCAGGTAATGCTTCAAGTTTGATGAATTTACAAGTTCAATCAACAATTGTCAATCAGATCAAAGCAGCTCAAGCAAGTGATGCTAAATTGCAAAAGATCAGAGAACAAATGGAGAATGGACTCAGAATAGACTTCATCATCCATGAAGACGGATCTTTGAGATACGGAAGCAGATTATGTGTACCAAAAGGTCCTGTTCGGGAAGAGTTAATGAAAGAAGCTCATAACTCTCCCTACTCAGTACACCCTGGAGGTACAAAGATGTACAAAGATCTACGTCAGAATTACTGGTGGCATGGAATGAAGCGAGAAGTATCCAGAAGCGTCGCTAAATGCTTGGTGTGTCAGCAAGTAAAGGCTGAACATCACAGGACTGCTGGATTACTTCAACCGTTACCAATTCCAGAATGGAAGTGGCAACACATCACAATAGATTTTGTGACCGCTCTTCCTCATAGCACAAAGGGTAACGATACGGTATGGGTCATTGTGGATCGACTCACAAAGTCGGCTCACTTCATCCTATTTCGAGTTGGCCAATCAATTGAGACATTAGCAAAGAAGTACATAGAGGTAATAATCCACCTAAGATTTAAACTCTTTAAATATGTACTATCTCTGATACCCATGAACTCATACAGGAAATTGTGAGACTTCATGGAATACCGGTTTGCATGTCTCCGATCGTGACACCGGGTTCCGATCGCAATTTTGGCAGAGTCTGCAAGCAAGCTTGGGAACAAGTCTGAACTTCAGCACGGCTTATCATCCACAAACAGATAGTCAGACTGAGTGAACTATTCAGATCTTGGAGGATATGCTCAGAGCATGTATTTTAGACTTCAAAGGATCGTGGGAAGATCACCTACATCTTGTGGAGTTTTCATACAACAACAGCTACCAAGCAAGCATAGGAATGGCACCTTTTGCAGCACTATATGGAAGGAAGTGTCGATCGCCATTAAGTTAGGACGACATCGGAGATAGGGAACTTCTTAGACCTGAGATGATAGTAGTAACTGTTGATGTGGTTTATACTATCATAGAAAGAATGCGCATAGCCCAAGATCGACAGAAGCACTGGGCTGATACAAAGAGACGACACTTGGAGTTCCAGCCAGGAGATCACGTATTCTTAAAGAAATCTCCGAACCGCGGAATGATCCGATTTGGAAGACGGGGTAAGCTAAGTCCGAGATACGTTGGACCGTTCGACACACTCGAACGAGTCGGTGAAGTGGCATACCGTTTAGCACTTCCACCTTCATTGGAAGGAGTGCATAATGTGTTCCACATATCCTAACTCAGAAGGTATGTAAGTGACCCCAGCCATGTTCTTGATCATTCCGAGCTCACTATACAGCCCGACTTATCCTGTGAGTAACAACCTGTGGAGATCCTGGATATAAAAGTGAAGTCACTTCGGAACAAGGAAGTCAACTTGGTTCGAGTGATGTGGAGAAAAGACACTCCAGGAGAATCAACTTTGGAAAGGGAAGATGAGATGCGTGCAAGATATCCTCACCTCTTTGTAAACTAGTCCTTAAAATAAAAGTTGTAAATTTCGAGGACGAAATTTTTGTAAGGAAGGCAGACTGTAATAACTCCAATTTTAGTATACAAAAATTTGTTTAAAAATTAATATATACTTAGGGTATTTGCATTTACTGTGATTGCTATAAGTAATTAATTTGCTTTTTAATAGCAAGAAGGAGCCTGTAGCTCATTGGTAATACCTTGCATTGCTGAACCAAGCCACTAGAGTTCAAATCCCATACCCCACATTATTTTTAATATAAGTTTCTTTTTAAACTTTTAAAAGACCAAGTGTTTACACGTGCATAACTCGTAAAAACCCCACTACACTAAATAAACTAACTGGTCCAGAGGGTTAATGAAGCGACGGGGAACTTTCTGGGCACCTGACTCGGTCAGACTCTGCCGACTCGGGCCGCCACCTCCGGCCGGACTCGGCCGGACCGCCGAGTCCCCAATATGAAACTTGGGCCTTTTCACCTCCCCATCACTCCTGCATACTTTATTACCTTGGATCGGTTCCAGAGACCCTTTAAAACCCTAATTACTCCATTTTTAATACATTTTATTACATTTTAATACATTTTTTCATTTCAATCTTTCACCTACCTTAAACCCTAGCCTTACCCTACAAATACAACTCCTAGACACACACCCCTCACTTCAAAATTCTGATCAAAACTCTCAAGGAATCCCTAGAAGTTTAGTGTACTTTTGGAGTTAGCAAAAGGCGAAAGCTTCGGCGATTTTCCGACGACAAACCTAGGAGCTTCCGGCGACGAAACGATGCACCGGCGCCTCCTACCGCTTCCTCTCTCTCTTTTCTAAGCTCTAAACCCGTAAGTCCCACCTTCCTTTTCTCTTTTCTTTTCTAAAAATACGAAATTCCAAAACCCGACGGAATCGGAATTAATCCGATTTCCGATTCGGTTCTTTCTAAAAATTCAACCTTTTCTTAAATACAAACCATACCAAACCATTATATGTTGACTATTAAACATTAATAAATATGTTGAACAAGTCTCATGACAATCTATTTCGTTTTGTAACTTTTACCGCTCTTTTTCAGTAAAATACCATGTAGTTTCATTTCGACATTAAAACATCACAATTTTGCTATATCTTTAAGTAGATCACGAGATAATGACATACCTCCTCACACACTCATATGCAACATTGCGCAATACCTTTCGGGAACATAGAATACGGGAAAACGAAAATTTACGTATAAATACCATAAACAATTAAAACCGTTTTATATAAGAATTTGTATTTTTATAAATCATTGCAAAGCACCACTACAACCCATTTTGGGGAACTCGACTGGGATGGTGCGAATTATCGCACATCCCTGGGCTTAGTAGTGCGAGATACAGACCTCCGCAAGGACCATTCGGTCTCGAAAGATTTAAAATACAAATATTTTAAGAAAATGAGATATCTAGAAATATAATATATATTAAAATTATTTTTATATAAATATGTATATATGTATCATTAAAATATCTATTTTGTGATAATATAAATATTCCAACTTTTTCATAAAATCACAAGGATCACTTTACATTAAAATACCATGAAATCTATACAAGTTCAATATTACAATTAAATACCATGTATTATGAAAAATAGATTATTCTCACTAGAAATGTCACAAATATAAAATCTACATTTATTAAAACTCTAAAGATGAAAAATAAACACTTGGGGTGTATTTTGAAAATTATACAAAGTATTTTTACATAAACCCCCTCAAGTTCTATAAATTACCCTAAGGACCCTAGTAAATATAGGTTTAAGTGGGACCAATCTCTTGAGCCTCAGGGAGCCGGAGAAGTGGGTGCTTGCCTATCTAAGGTAGACAATTTAACAACGGTGTTATCAACACGGTAATCGTGTTTGAAAAAGACACAAATTCTGCCGCCCATGTGCAGCGGTTACTGTTAATATCAAAACAATCAGGACTTCAATTTCTTTTCTAATTGTTCTGACTCAGACCGAGTCTCATAAATAATCCGACTTGAATATGATTCAAGTACAATCTACAATCTAACATGAATCCATGAATACATATATTCAATCTATTTAATCTGTATTGACTGAACCGAACCATGGATATAGTTCCATTTACATGATTCTCCAGTTACATCCATTTACTGATATCACGGTTTTGGCAAGTCATCCAATTATACAATCTATATTACAAGACATTACAAGTTGCAATACAATACAAACAATACAAACAAGACATCGCGGGGTTTAAAGGGGTAGATTGGTACGGAAGGTGTTAGAAGTGGCACGAGACTGCAAGATTAAGACACCTAACCTATATTCCGTTGCTGTTGTACCGTGGCATAACGGTTCCTTGTACTTCCGTTTGCTCTAGTCTCTGACATATAGAGACCCCTCTGATATACACTGGCATCCTTCTGTACCAAGCTACAAACAACAACGTTAACACTAATACAATATAATACAACTTTAAAAGCTACTCTCTCCCTCTGTCTATTCTATTTCTCCCTTATCTTTAGGACTTACCAAGCGATTATTCGCTGACGACATTCCTTTTCTTTCTTCTTTGGAATGTTGTCTGGTGATCTGGACACTCAGGAGATCGAGCCTACTAGTGAGGACTTGGACCAGCTTGCATGCGATCCAGAGCTCTAGCTACATTGTACACTTTTATTTCAGTTTCTGTTCTGTTATACCACTGTTTAGGCATCGCTTTATTCCATATATTTATCTTTCCATGCATTGTACAAAAGAATGTTAATAAATAAAGTTCCTGTTTTATTATATCTTGTCTCTTGTGCATTTATATTTATATTGCTTAGATATGCTTAGCGTATTTATTTCAGAGTAAATACGTAGCGGTCTCGTCGCGTCCCCTTCGCCGTACACCGGGAAGTGGGGCGTGACATTAACTTAACTTAAACCAAAACTTGATTTAAACTTCGAACTTGACTTGAACCTGAACTATACTCTTGAAACTTGACATGAATACTTGAACCCAATATATACACTTGAATCAACTTGACTCGAACAATGAATACAATTAACATGAATTGCACTTGACATGACTACACATACTCAATCTTGAAAACTTGATATCATACATTATCTTTTGTATTCATAGATTTGATTAAGACCCGTAACATTAATCATAGAATAATTACACGGGATGTTGGGAAGTTTGAGTATGAATCCAACGGAATCTTATGAGTTTCATACTTACGTCACATCATGAATTCACGAATTTACGAATGAGGGCCCGTGGTTCCTTGCTCCTAGGGCCCTACCTATGAGTTCGAGAACACTCTTAAGATTGGTTGACATTTACACTTGAACTCAAGTTAGTTAACATACTTTATTAGTAATCTCTTTAGGAAACATTGACGGTACACTACATATTCAATATACTTACACTACACGACCATACTATACTTGTTTTCCATGCTCATGTTATATTACCATGCTTACATAGTTTCCATTAACATTGCCATGTATACTTGTTCATGCTTCATTATTTCTATTCATACTATATCACATGTCACCTTGCATATTCATTTATATACATTCACATCCCACCTTTCTTGGAGACTTACCAAGCACGAATTCGCTGACAGGCATTCCAATCATCTTTCTTTCTTTCTTGGAATGTTCGTCAGATAATCTAGAGACCGAGGAGGTGGAACCGACTACAGGGGACTACGACCAGCTCAGCTCACAAGACGATCCATAAATTTCCTTTTCAGTTCAGTTTATGTATGCCACTTGTTTAGGCATTATATTTCATGTCATTTTTTTTCTAGAAAATCTATCAATGTAATTAAATTCGTTGAAGTTGAATGTAATAAAATTGTTGTTGGAAATTTTAGTTTCATACTTATTCTTGTGTCATTTTATATTGCTTATATATACTTAGCGTATTTGTTTTGAGAAAGGACCTTCTCGGAATAAATACGTCATGGGCTTCGTCATGTACCTGCTCCCTTCTTTTAGGAAACAGGGCGTAACAGAAGTTATGGATGACATAGCCAAGAGATATTCCATAAGACCGTATTCAGCGGGATATGGCCTCCCATTATTGGTGAAGCCTTGCTGTACTTCGTCTTCGACCATTAATGATTTTCCTTTGATTTTGTCCTGTGTCAACTTGCCACCGTCAAGCGTCAGAACTTCCCTAGAGGCTGGATGGGGTGACTTTCATGAAGATCTCTTGCCTTCGGGTTGGAGGGAATAGCTGTTGACTGCTCCGAGATGTCAACCCCTGGTTCATGGACAGAACCTTGATTTTGCTGTGACTGCATCCGGATAACTTGGGTCATGAGGTTTTCCACGACATTCATCACATCGTCGATTTTGGCATAGACCTTGGCGAACTCCTTTTTCTCTGTCAAGCAGTTGTTTCTGAAGGTGTTAGAACTATGTTTGCCCCGTATTTTCGAAAAGAAAGGATAAGCTATCATTGTCATCAGATCCTTCAAAAGTTGTGAGTTCTTATTGCTTAACTACCTTAGTAGAATCTTCAATATCTCCTGAACCAGGTTTGGATTGGGCAGCGGCAACCACATCTTTAACATGACCGTGGAATCTAAAAGGACTTGTTCTTCCGGATCCCACCATATAGACTGTATGGATTGTATATCCGTCCATTGCCTTATCATTAGTAACGATATTTGCTAGGCTTTTGGACCATTTCCATAGTCTTCTTCTCTCAGGAAAGGTCAAGCAACTGAAAAAAGTCGATCCGACTAAAGCTTTAGATAAATGGTACCCTTCGTTTAGATTTCTTTTGTTGCTTCCGCACGGCAAGGAGCGCTTGGTAATCTCTTGATGAGACCGTGGCATGCTTTTGATTATAAGGATTAGACTCATCTTTTTGTCGAATTCTTTGAATTGTCGTCTTTTTGCTCTTTGCAGTCGTAGCATTTTTCTGCACCGACCTTAAGAGTTCAAAAGAATTGATGATTTTTATCACAGGGTAGCCACGTATTGGAACCCGGCGAACTCTAACAAAATAGGAGCCCATGCCCTTTTATTGGCTTTATATTTGAATCGCTTCTGTTTTAGTTTTTTCGCTTTAAGGGATTGCAGGCATTTACTTCCTTGGCGGTCGCCGTATTCCGACTAAAAGAGAGTCTAGAGAAGAGGCTCGCCCGTGCAGTTTTCGTTGGCATTGCTTGGGCTTCCTGAAGATATCTTGTTTCCCGCTTTGAGTTGATGGCTTTTCCCCCAATTGGAGTGGCAAAGAGCCGATTGAATACAGATTTATGCTTCGGTTCGGGAATCCTAGCAACCATGACGTTCGACATTTTCCTTCTAGAGGCTTGTTTGTCTGTTTGATTCATTGGCGCCTCCACAGTAGGAGGATGGGGCGAATATGATAGACCCGAATTGAAGTGGTGGCTCTACCCACTGCAGCATAAGATTTGATGAAAGAATCACTTTGGCGGTAGTCTTAATTGTGTATGCGACGGAAGTTGCGTTGGAAGCTGAGCTTGTTTATTGAGATATCGTTGAGCAATGTTGATTGTTGTTCTTCGCTGATCACTGAAAGTTAGTTGCTGCATAAAAAGGACGATTTCAATACGAACAACAATGTATATGTTGAATGGGTTCGCATGTTCGTTTGACCTGAGATATGGGAGAAGAGACTGGTCCCATCGAGCGTGCCAGAATTTGTAGAGTGTTTTTCGTCACCCAATTAGCTGAATGCGTTCGCTTGGCAGGCGCCGTACAGATTCCCCCTTCCCGTTGGTGGGCGGAGGTTTATTGATTGTAGATGGAGGTTTATTGATTGTGGGAATCCTAATTTTCGATAGTCGTGGATAAAGTTGTCGTTAATTACCCATCACTTTAAATTAAGAGAACCTCCAATTAACAGGTCATGCGAATCATACGAACCTAACATGAAATGTGTATGTGTAGACATGCAAGAGTTTGTTTCGTTTCGTTTTATTATATTTTATTTATATTCTTTTATTTGGAAGGTGACGCGACGGGGGGTGTCTAAGACGAGCGCCTCCCCTCGAAAGGACTGGGTCGGGTGCCTCCCTAGGAGACACCTAGGGTCGGCTCCCCCTTTGGGGGGACCCGAGTCGCCCCCTCTCCCCCCTCGGGGGAGCCTAAGGCCGGATTCCCCCCTCAGGGGGAGCCTAAGGGCGGTTTTCCCCCTTTTTAGGGGGCGATCGACGCGACACTTATTTATTTTTATATATGTATTTTTATTTATTGTTTTTAGTTTTGATTTAGAATATTGGTTAAGTGTGGGATTTTTTTTATAAAAATTCGGCAGCATAACCCCTAAATTATATGTGTTTTATTTGATGGAATATATACCGAAATCTATGTTTCTGCATTTTGATGAAACACGGATGGAAATTCGCATTCAAGAGGGCAATATGGATCAAAATCCGCATCCCCGAGAGAAAAACCATAGGCTTTCCCTTTTGTAGGATCACTCTTAACCTTCTTCTTACTTTGATGGCCAAAATGGTCATCTTTCATTCTTGAATCTTGAGTTTGGGTTTTGGGTGAAAGAAAAGGAGGTCCTTTTTCTTTCACTTATGCCTTGCATCTTGAAGTAGAGATGTTTTGAGAGGGGTTCTTTTTTTTTCTTCCTTGTTTTTTTGGATTTTTGAAAAGAAAGATGAAAGAGATCCAAAAGACTCTCTTTTATGTGGGTTTGGTGGAGAAAAAGGACTCCATAATGGGTTTGATGGATTATTTCTCTTTTTTTTTTCCAGAAAAAAGCGCTCTTTCTCTTGATTTTTATGGAAGGAAATGAATCTTGAAGAGAAAGGATGGAGACTCAAATCATAGTATTTTTACAGAAATGGAAAAACTTATCATTTTATCATATGGTTGGACTTTTATAGGCTTACAACTTTACATTTAGCTCCCTAGGCATTACATAATTGGCTTTTTGCCTTTTCCATAACAATGTGCACACTTATTTGCAAATTAGCCGTTAACTTTACAAAATTTTTGGTTTTTTCCTATTTTCTTTACATTTTCATACTTATTTACATATAAAATCTATTTATTATAAATTTCTTTCTCTTTCTCTAGGCCAGATCCCTCCTCGGGTTTGAGACGGTTTGCGTTTGAGCCCACTTGCTTGGGCTTGGGCTAAAGTTGATTGGGTTCAGGCCCATTTGTTTGGACGTTGGGTTTGATTTTTTGATTTTGACTTTTACTATTTTTGACCTTTTTATTTCCGCCGTGGGGTGTAGTTTTTAACCACTACAGCATCATCCTCTCCTCCAACCTCACCGGCCCCATTTGCTCCCTCCCCATCTCCTTCCTCTCCAACCTCCGCTTCCTTAACCTCTCTAGCAACCTCCATCCTCCCCCGACCAGATCCTCTCGATCCGACGTTTCTTGACCCTAACGGTTCTGCTGACCAAAATCGGCAATATATTTGGAGGCGAGATCAGCACCGTCAAGCGCCACCTCTCCGATGAGAACCTTGATGCCCTCATCTCAATCTCATCGCAGGAGAATCTCGGCAACATGATGGAGGGGCTCGATCGCGTTGCCGACGAGGCCGTGAGGCTGCGGATATTAGTGCCAGGCTACGAATCGTGATCTTGCTGACGACGACCATCCTGCGATCGACACGAGACAATACTATATCGACGCCGTGAATGGGATCCGGATGAAGATCAAGAAAGACAGCATAAAAAGACAAATTAAAGATTGATATAGTTGGGATTAATTTTGTCCATATATAGATTTTGGTGTGGATCTATCAAATATCACCACCCAAAATGTGAAAGGGTTTCATGCACTTTTGAGTTTTTATTTCATACTAATAGCATATTTTTGTCACAACAAATCTTTATTGCGCTTTCTCCTGTCAATAATGTTGTTTGAAATATGCAGTAACAGAACAGCCATCTCCCAACCAACATCTTCAGTCTCCCCTTGAATCAACACTAATTAAGGCTTAAAAAAATATAGTACTAAAATTCTAGATAAAATTGTACTTTATCCTTGAGTAGAAATAAGTTGGGCCTTCAAAATCTTTGGTCCTCAGTCTTCTCTTGGGCCATGGAGTCAAACTGCCACCATGGTTTGTCTAGAATTCTACGGTGTGCAGCCATTATTATTATTATTATTATTTTGTTAAAATTATATATATATATATATGAAATTAATTATTGATGATAGGTGTTGTTGCTAGATTTGGAAATTTTCAAAAGTTATAAAATATTGTTGTTGATATTATTGTCATTATCACATCATATTGTTTTAGGAATTAATGGAGGTAATCTTGATGAAGTCAAAGATTTGTCTTATTTATTAACTTTTTCCTCTAATATTCTGCCAAAATGAGGTAAGGCTTGTAAATAAACTTTCTTGTAGTTGAAAATTATGTGGAGCTTGACTTGACTAGTAGTATTGGTTGGACTGGAAACATGGTAGGATTCTGATCGAATTCAAAGTCAGTGTGGTGTTCATGTAAATATTACAATAAAAAATTTGATAAAAAAGTGTGTTTGAATATTCCTGTTAGTAACCATTTCAGACAAAAGTTTAAATTTTAAATTGTTGAGTTGTAAGATGATTAGGTATATCAAACTTGCATATCTCAATCCTTTTTTTGCATTCGGTATTTCAAGGAGGCATCCAACCAAAGCGTCCGTTCCTGTTTGTATAGGCTAGACAGATGAAGTTTATTTTTTTGAGGATAAAAAGCTAGGGAAGTCCTGCTCACAAAATTATATTAATAAGTATGAAAATGTACATCCGGACAAATGAAGTAAATAATATAATTATAAATTGATGATTATAACATATGAAATCATGACGCTTTGGAACCTGGTGCTCCGATATGATTTCAAAAACCACTTTAACCAAAATCTTAAAGCATGGAACTTTCGAACAGCTATGAATATCAAGTTAACATAACAGTTAATATTTAATATACACTTTTTAGCGGGATAATAGAAAGTCTTTTACCAATTCTAATTTCCCACCATAGTACTAATTTTCAAATAAAATTGTACCATGCATCATGATTTTATTCGAATAGTTTTCTTTACTTTCATTGTGATGCACAGGGAGTTAATCCACTCTCTAAGTCATCAACTCATATCACTGTTTTTTTTTCCAAACTGAGTACAAAATCTACCGTACTGTATTTTTAGAATTTTCATTGGGAATTCCTATCCTCTTATCATAAACAAGCCCACAAGTTAATAAACATAAAAGCAGGAAGAAAATAAGAACAGACCGGATTTAACGTGGTTTGACCACCGCAACCTACATCCAATAAGATGATCAACATGACATACAACTAACTCGGCACTTCCATAACCTGCATATTTCTTTCATCTCTCATTCCCTTCTCTCTATACCGGAGAGAGAAATCACACAAACCGAGACCACATCTTTAGCCTTAAACCACAAGTCCTCTCAATAGGTGTTTATACAGTGTACAGGTAAAATCCGTACTTCTCATCATCTATTGGTAATCCCTCCCAATAAATGGTCTGCCCAAAAGGACTAAATCCAAATTATACTCCACACGATCCAATCGACCGCTCTTGATGCACTACGTATACCAGATACCCTAACAGTTTCTTAAGCACCAATTCGAAATCCAAAATTTAAAATATCATGTTTTTTCTAGTCATTTAAACTTGGTGTTTATTTAATAATGCTAGTCAAAACTTGTACTATACAATTCGAGAATTAGAATTTTAAAATTCTTCTTTCAAGTTGATAGTATAAAATGAAGAAGAAGAAAAATGCATCAGCTTCAAAATCACCATGTATCAGCAGAATTTCTACCATTCCATAGCGTATATCAATCAACACTGTATTCAATTATCTCATCACTGATTTATCTTGTCTCTGCTGCCCAACTAACTCCCACCGTTCTGACCATCACCAATCGGTCACCGTTGTTTGTCCTATGCTTACACCCACCAAATGGTTGTGGTTGTCTGCCTATAGCCTATCTATTTATCTAATATTAATGTTAACGTCTCAAATTACATGTGAGTTTCAAAATCAAATGAGTAGTGTTTGACGAGGAAAGATTCTTAATCCAATGACAACCATTTCATTTTCAAATTCTTGATTCTAAATTACTTGGGACTGACATCTCTTGAGAATAGTTTTAAGTTATTAATTTAAATGTTTGAGATCAAGTACGGTTTAATGTAGGGCAATGGCAGGGAGATGGGGGACGACGGACGCCGACGACAAAATGCAGCGGTCGATGATGGAGGGCAATGCCCAGAGACGGAGGACGACGGACGCTGTCCTAGAGGCGGGAGACAGCTGGCACCAGCAGGCTGCGACGAAAGCCAACAACGAATGGCGGTGGAGAGTGGCAACGGCGGCGGCGGGCATCGAAGAGGAACAAGACGCGTGCTGGAGGCGAGTACTGAGCGGCGAGGGAGGCGGCTAGTGAAGAGTGGCAGCAGCAGGGGGCGGTGATAGAGCATTAGCGACGGACAACTGGCACCAGACGATGGACGGCCACGGCCGACCAGACGGCCAAGACGCTGGTTGTGTTAGGTGGGAATATTTTTTAGAAATATTTGGATAGACACTTATAGAATGGAAATAAGATTCCTATTATTTAAGGGATTTTACATTGCTAAAGTTGCTGACGGAGATGATCTCATTCCGTGGTTATACTAAATTTCTGTAAATCCCCAGTTTCCGAATATAAATTTTTCGTATTTTTCCAGATTTTCCTTGAATTTTTCTATTATATATATATATATATATATATATATATATATATACATATATATATATATATACATACATACATATACATACATACATACATATATATATATATATATATATATATTAATTCCTAACCTAAAAATCCAAACCCAATCCTAACTCTACCCCAAACCGACCTGGCTCGCCCGACTCGACCCGACACCCGCACCCGCACCCGCACCCGCTTCCCCCTCTTCTTCCTCCCTCGTTCTTTTTCCCGCCCCTTTTTCTTGCAACGTCACCCGCTCCTCGCGCTCGCCCGTGACGACCGCGCCTGCTCGCGTCACCCCCAACGGCTCTCCCCACGTCTTCCCGCTCCTTGCCCACGCCCGCCAGACCTGTACTCCTCCAACGTCTCTCCAATGGCCACGACTCCACTCGCCCAAAACCACGACGACTTCAAATCTCGTCTCTCTCTACTTCACACACACTCTCTCTCTCCACCTCGCCCCTCTCTCTGCCACCCTCACTCTCTCTGCTTCACTCTCTCCCTCTCTCCCGCTCTGCTACGCCACCGAGCACCTCACCTCAGACGACACGTCGCCGGCGAACCCGACCTCCACCTCCTCCTTCAACTCGAGCACACCGCCACCATGAACCCACCGACGACCCGCCGAGCTCTGCGCCCATCACCGCAGCCATCACCAGCCCCTTCCTCAACGATCGAGCTCCTCCCCTGCACACCATTTCTAAGCTCTAAGCTCCGAGTATCTCCATCGCCGACGACCACCAGCAGCTCCTTCATCGTATGAGCTCCCCAACGTCACCATCACCATCTCCGAGCACCAATCCCGAGCCCAAGCCACTGCGCCCGAGTCGGAGCTCCCCGATTCACCAGCTCCAAACCCCAGAGCTGCCTGAGCTCACCGCCGGCAGGCCCTCTGCGTTCGAGCACTTCACCGGAATCACTGGCAACCACTGCCATGGCCGCCTCCACACCACACCGTTCCATGCTGTGCCTGTTCCCGTTCCACGCCGTGCCAGCCCCGTGCCGTACCGCGCCAAGCTCCGTACCACACGTACCCACTCCCCACGCTACACACGTCGTGCCACGCCGTGCCAGTCCCCGTGCCGCGTCGTGCCAGCCCCCGTGTCGCCTGTACGCCCGATCCAACCAAGTCGAGCGTGCATCGTGCCCGTGTCGCGCCGTCCGCCATCGTCGGCGCTGCCGTGCCACTTCCGTGAAAGGCAAGTGAAAATTCTTCACTTGCTAATCATGCTAATTTACCAGTTAGATTAAATAATCAAGTTAAAGATTTAATCGTGTGTGTGTGTGTGTGTGTGTATCGTAAATTATAATGGAATTGTTAGCAAACCAGTGAGTTAATTGTATTGAATTGAACCTAATTTGGGTCTATCAACCGTAATAATATCACTTATAATTTACTTGAATTAATGGTTATAATCATCTTGATAAAACTGACGACGATCGAGACTCGTACTAAATTCTAAGTTCGAAGCGATACATGAATGAAAACTCTGGTTAAAGTGCCCATGTCTTGTGATCGTCGAATCCCTTACCTATTAGTGAATGACGAGTAAGGTTTTGCGTTAAAAGTATCGCGTTTATAATCACGTAACGTCGCCCCCTAAAGGCGACACAAAATCTGAATCTTACCGCGCATGTTACCTTATTAAAATCATTGTGAATTAAATACCGGTTGGAACGTAACGTTCTACGGCTCATATAGAAGACGACTCGATAACCTAAAACCATCTATAGTTTAATTCTCGGCGTTAATAGATTATGTAACGATAATTGGCTTCGAATGCGTCACTGGACTGCAGTCCGGGGCAACATTTCTTTTGGATACCTGACTTTGAACACCTGTACACCCCTGCTCCCATATGGTCGCGTAGATAATTTAGTTAGCTAACACATGAATATGGTCCCGTGCTGTTTCACCGTCGTTTGATATTAAATTTGTATTTTAGAGTGTCGCTGTATTCTACAGTTTCTGCAGTAATGTTCCTTACACCGTCACATTAAACAGAACATAACTTCTAATACTGAAATGCTATTGATAATACGTTTGATGTGTTGAAATCTTAATTGATAGAACTAGATTTTATTCAACTGGGCAAATACCTGAATCTGAACGTAATCACTGGTAACGCGCGTGAAGTTGGGCTTCCAGTTCTGAAACTAGAATTCCAGCAGTCTATCACTACCTTAAAATGATGATATTTCCCTAACCGGAATCCCGTTTGACATAAAATTAATTTTACTGTTTAGATAATCAAGTATGATTTGTATGTCCTTTATATTATTTTGGTCGATTCTATGTGTATGATTTATCGTAAATTTTACAAGTTGTATGGCATTGGTCGTCATAAAATAGTGAATACCTGTTCAGTGCGTTTCTGCCTATGTTCGTGCTTGATTTATATCTGCCGTGTAGTGATCGTTCACATTGAGACCTAGTGACCATTTTGCATTGTCGATATATATTAGTGTTAGTGATTGTGTTGTGGCAAATACGACAGTGATATTGATAAGTGGAAAAGTGATTGAAAGTGACAGCGATATGTATTTGTTCACAACCTATCTAATACCTGAATATATACTATAACCCGGGGAATGGGGAAATCAAGGTGGAATTGAACTCGTATTTAGCGACATACAGTGGTTTAGAGGATGATCATTCGCTATATATATACACACACACACTTTAGGTCGTGGGCCTAGCGCCACGGCTGACAGGGTTATGTCCCGAGCACAGCGGACTGTAGTCTCGGGCATGTACGAGAGCCTTGTTAAACACGAGCATCCTTTCCACCATTTAATTTCACTGACTTAGTGATCGATAAGTAGTGACATACGCATTGCCTAGTTTACTGACATTATACCCATATTGCACTATTCATATTTAGTTGATGTTTATTATACTCATGTTCTGTATTCTGTGGTACTTCTCGTGTTTAATAACATTCCACGTCTTTATATAATTATTGTTATATGTGTCGTCCTGACGACCTGAGTGTGCATGCTCAGAGGACGAAGTGGATCCAGCCTAGGAGCAGGACCTGCCATTCGAGATCGCGGAGGTCTAGACTGCATCACCAGCACTATTTCTTTTGCTTTCAGCACTTGTTTTGTGGGTTAGTTGTTTTATTCTGCAAAATAAATGTATCTCGAACTCTTTTATTTGCAATGTAATAATGTTGTGAACTGTGATTTTCCTTTACTCAGGTACTGTTTACTGACTACCATGTAATGCTAGAAACCGAAATATGACTACGGCGGGATTATTCCCTGACCGTAGGAGCATGCCTGGCCTAGTCATCCCTCATATCTCATATTTTGGGAAGCGGGGTGTGACATGGTTTTGTTGGTATCAGAACCAGGTTGTTTTTGGATGAAATTATAGTTCTTCGAGGGATCTCTAGATTGACTTACACCCTTAGCATATACCTTATTACATTTCTTCCTCACTTTCTAATCATCGTTGAATCATTGTGTAGCCCTGCTTGAATTTGATTTCTTTTGATCTTTTCAGGAATATGGACTCCTCAGGAAACTCCTCCGGTGTCGGGCCCAACGATCGTACCGAGAAGATCCTTAACACACCGACGACCCTGGTCCAAGCTCAAGAAAGAAAGACCGATCACCTGGCTGAGGGATTGAAGGTGGTACATGAGACCGCAATTACCATCCTGGAGAGATCTACGGCTGTTCTCGCCGCCCCCGAGGGCGCGCTCGTACCGACTACACAGGTTAGAGTTGCTACCGTTTCAGACTTCAGGAGGCTTCATCCAGCAGTGTTCACGGGGTCAGCTTTTCCACTTGAGGCCGAGCAATGTCTCATTGATTGATTGTTTATTTTTGGAGAAAAGAAAATAAGTTTTCTTTAGAAGTTTTAGTAAAGTAACCGCAATCAACACGGTGTCGCGTATAGCTTAGCTGTGGTGAATACGGGTCGTCCTCTGGAATTCGTGGAATTTTATAGTTCTTGCTTTAGATGGTTGAAAGAAATAGAAAAGAGAAAATCAAGAAAATCAAGAAAATAGTTTCAAGATCTAATTAAAGAAAATCGAGAAAATGGTTTCAAGATTTAATTGAATTATCAAGAAAATGGTTTCAAGATCTAATTGAATTATCAAGAAAATTTATATGAAGAAGGCTTATAGGATTCTATAGGATTTAGTAGACATGGATGACTAATAAAAAATACTCCTCTTATCTATTGATAGATTTAAAACTAGATTGGTGGCGATGAATGAGGATTATGGTTCTTTGGAAGAAACTAGGGTTTCTCCTCTATTGACCCTTGTCCTTTCATTGATCTCCATTCATGTCTAGCCCTTAACAAAAGGATCGTCAATCTCATCTCAAATCGTGGTCGAGATTATCAAGAAATTGATGTCACGCCCAATAAGGATGTTGACGATTCTTTTGCTAAAGTTTATCAAGTTCATAAGACTTAAAAGGAGTATAGAATTTTCTCACCCATTGATCTATCTTAATCCTATGAATCCTATCAAACGGAGAATTACTCGCACATCATGAAAATAAAAGAAAGAATGGAGAAAGAATTCATAATGCGGAAACTAAAAGTAAGCGAATTGATAAAACTGATGATCTACCTTTATTACTCAACTTCACAATACATTTCTCCAAATTTAGATTATAAGAGGAAGAAGAATTTGCTCTCGATCTCTGCCTCGAAAAAGTAAATGTTCCGTCGATCTTCATGTCGCTTGATCACCTCGAGTCTTGGACCTGTCGTGGATCGCTTGCTCGTTGATGGTGATTAGATTCGTGTAAAGTAGTTTTGCTTGATTGATCGCTTGATTGATTTCTCGATGGATTCTTGATCTAGGATCTCAAGATCGAGCATTCTTGATCTAGGATCTGATCCCCTTTTGATATTGGATTTGATCTTGGATTTTTAGGATGATGATTTGATGTTGTTCTTGGCTCTTTTTGCCTTTTGAATTGGATGAAATTGGATCCACAAATGATGTAGCCCTCGGTCCTTTTTATAACCCAAAACCAGTAACAGAAATTCCCAACAAACTAAGTTTGTTATGAAGAAGATTCCAGAAAACTCTCACCCCTAACTCCCTGAATCGGCCGCGGATCCACGGCGACTCGGCCTAATTCGGTCGCAGTTCCGCGGCGTATTGGTGAGATCGCGGTTTCGAACTTCTGGATTCTTCTCCTGTTGGTATTTGGGTATTTCTTTGATGTCTGGAACCTTCTTATCTCTTCTGAGTCTCTGCCAGTATTTGATTCTTCGACTTTCTTTATCTTATCAGCAGATTCTTGATTCTTGATATCTGACCTGAGCTAATCTTGCAGAATATCTTCAATGAACATTGTTAGTTATATTTGAGATACAATTTATTATGCAAATATTAAACATATAATTTTCTTCATAATGTTGATTATAATATATAAACACATGGTAAATGATATTTTGCAGATGAACTTCTAATATGCGTTATATTTATAACAAACACTTTTAGATGGTTAAGAAAAGTAAGGAAATTGGCATGTTAAAAGTGCACTATTTTCGACTAAACAAATACCCCCAAACAAGACTTTGATCGTCCCGAGCAAACTATTTATTCAAGAGAAAGAGAAAAGAAAATAGAAAGAAAAAAGAAAAACTAATTAGCACACTTTCGTAGGCAACACGATTGCACTGAGCACGTGCAACAAGCCGTTAAACCTCTAGGTGTCCCTAGTAGGAGGAGTGTTGTCTCCTGAGGGTTTTCAGCGGACTACACCCACAAAATCCTATAATAAAAGAAAGATGGTGAAAGTTACATATAAAGATAAGAACTATAAAAGAAAGAACTTGAAAATAAGAGTTTTCAACTACACTAGCTTTTCGGTTGTCATGAGCCCTATTATAATGGTCATGAAAAGATGTTAGAAATCACATCATCCCTCAATAAAACATCGGTTTTAGTCTTCCTCCCTACCTTTCTTCTAAACACCGATCATATACCCCTACATATGTGTACAAGACATCTTACACTCGGAGAATTCAATTCAAGCTATCATACTCTTGTCCATCTACCTAAGTACTTTTAGTCGGTGGATATTTTAGATGGAATTGCTCACACATTCTTCATGCGATCGTTAATAATTCTTGAGGTACTAACTGACCGATTACTACATGTGCTCACTTATTAGACGTAATTAGCAATTTTCTCGTCTTGCAACACCTAAAATTTAGCAGTGGCTTCCAAACCAGTTGGTCTAAGGCACTAGGTGATAAAACACCCTCGCTATATTTTTTATGCTGTCTTGGTGATTAAAAAACCAGAGTTCATTTTTCTTCACCATTTTATATTTTTATGCTTCATTTATATTTTTCTTCGTACTTTAGCTTTTAGACGAGCATTTCAAGGTATTCTCTACTATCTCAAGTTTCAAGACGTGTGTAAGTGCGTATAGTAGGGTATCAATATTCAAATGTTTGGCCTCATGAATAGGGACTATTTTTCAGACTTATTTTTATCCTCAGATTAGTGACTTCCTTCATCTTACTAACCCTTGGGACAACGGCTCATAACTACTTATTACTAGTTTTGTTTAAGAAAACATCTAACTTTCTTGTTTTTCTCAAACTCTTCCAATCTTTTAAATGTAATTTTTCACTTTCTAACCTTTCATTATCAAAGAAAAAATTAAAAAATTTTGTGCTTATGCAAAGTGTAATGCAAAAGTAATGCGTAAATAAGCACAAACCTCCCCCAAACCTGTTTGCAGCAGTGTCCTCACTGTCGTCGTCTTTTAAATCTCAAAACTTATAGACTTGCGAGGAAAAGTTATCAACGGGGATAAGAAATAATGGAAGTGAAATTCTCCTCCAAACTTATTTTTGGCTTACAATTTTGTGTACAAATTTTATTTGTAAGAGCCAAAATATTTTTCTCCCCCCCCCCCCAACTTGAGTTAAACAATATTAGGCTTTTAAAATCATAAGAGGGGGGTAAAGTTATTGGTTTATGCAAAACTTTACAAAGACCAAAAGTCAACACCAACCATTCGGATATTTTATCAATGTAACGCACCGGTTGGTGGAAGAACATGTTATATATAGCCAAGAAGAAGAAGGGAAGAGATAAGCGGTGTAATAGAATGGGTTTACGTCTCGATTTGTAGAGACGAAATTATGATGATGGATTACTCGCATTCTTGTTATTGTTAAGAAGAAGAGGTGGTGGTTCAACTTCTTTGGTTTGGGGTTGATTCAAAAAGGTGGGTGGAGGGTTCGAGCATAGGGGAAAACGAAGAATAGGCTCGGAAGAAGATGGTAGATTAGACGAAATAGGGTTAGAAGTGGAAGCCGGGGTATCATTGATTGATTCCTCATTATCAATCTGTTCACTGACTTGGTTGTTCAGCACTCTTCCCGATCTCAACATGGTAATGGCATTCACATTATGATGTTGTGAGTGGCCAGGATTCAGTAGGGGTTGAGATGGAAGTTTCCCTTTCTCTCTAGCACTCATCGCGGCATTTAATTATGCAATTTATGCTTCTATCAATTTTATACTCTCATCGTGGAAGGCGGAGTCCTTCGTTATTGTTTCGATAGAAGACTTTATATCAGCCGACATTTGCATGGAATGTTTCATAAATAAATCCAAGGTTCGTTCGAGTGCAGAGGAGTTTTCGGTACCGGCCGTTTGGAAGGAATGATTATAAGGTGTAGAATTGTTGGCCGGATTTTGAAAAGTGTATGGTTGAAAGGGGTGCTGATTCTGTGGTGGTTGCTGTTGCTGTGGAGGAACCCTTTGATAGTTATTTTGGTTTGGAACCGTATTTTGAGTTTGAGTCTGGTGTTGGTTCCAAGCAAAATTAGGGTGATTCCTCCAACCTTGATTATATGTGGAAGAATAAGGATCGTTTCTAGCTCGCTGCTGAAAAGCAGCATTAGTGTGTTCTTGACCTTGAAACGGAGAATTCAAAGGACATTCTTCCGTCAGATATGGTGGATCGGAACAACATCCATACAGGTTTTAGGGAGCGTCACCTGGTTTACGGAGGCTAATAAAATTTGTTTTCCATGGCTTCAAGTTTTGTTTGCATCGTGCCATTTCGGCTTTTACTGCGATGGAAATATCGAGCTGATAGATACCTCCCCTAGATGATGGTGGTCTAACGCTTTCCCATTGCAAAGTATGTTCAGCAAGATCTTCCAGAAATTTCCAGGCTTCACCATCGTCTTTGGACATGAAATTGCATTGACACGTGGTTTCAAGCATCTGTTTTATCGCCGGAGTAATGCCCTCATATATAATTCGGCACAGATCCCATCTATGGATTCCATGATGAGAACATTGGCCAAGCATATCCTTAAACCGTTCAAAGCATTTCCAAAATGGTTCATTTAGAAGCTGGGTAAACTGGTTGATTTCGCTCCAAACACGGGCGGTCTTATGATTGGGATAAAATTTCTTAAGGAATGCTATAACGAATTCATCCCAATCGGAAATAGAGTGTGCAATTGTGTTATAAAGCCATTTTTCGGCTAAATCGCATAAAGTAAACGGGAGAAGACGTAAACACATAGTATCCACAGAAAGTTGTGAAGTGTCCATCATAGCACATATGTTTTCGAATTTGGTGATAAAAACGTATGCGTCTTCAGACTCAAGTCCGTGAAATTTAGGCAAAAGGTTGATAAAGTGGGGTTTGATTTCAAAATTATCCCCATTGGCTGGTGGGATAGATAGACAAGTAGGAAGGGGACCACGTATAGAGTAGCATCTCTCTTGGAGAGAGATACGCGGTGGATTCTGTGCACCTACGAGTGGTGGCAGAGTGGTGTTATTAAAATTTGATGGAGAACCATTCATCTCGGTCGATGTTGTGGGTGGCGAGGAAAAAGAAGATGAAGAAGTACTGACTCCGGAGTCGATAGAAGAAACGCGGACAAGACGGGCACTAGAATCCCGTGTCCAGCCGAGCATGCACTAAGCGGGTTTAGCGCAAGTGGCAGCGTTTGTGAGAATTACGTAAAAAGAAAGGTTTGTTTTTGAAAAAGTCAGACTTAGACAAATCACAAAAATGCACAATCAACCCTATATCTAAGGTTACCTAGGTTAAGTTACTAAACCGCTCCTAGACTTCCAGTGAACAAATCGCATGATCAATAATCTACTACCTCTTTATCCCTCTTGTGGCCAGATAAGTGCCAGGTAAGTGGGAGGTATCCGCTATACGAATCACCGTAATAGCGGGTCTAATTAAGTAACCACTTGCCCTAGACACATTTGCCTAGACACCACAAAAGAAATGTAGATAAGCAATAGATTATCCACGACCCTCCTTTGTCCTAACTGAGCGCGACAGTCTTCAGAGTCTTGGTCTAGATATTTTTTTAATTAATGAAGGGTGATGCGGATGCTAGTTTTGTATTTGTAGGGCTTAGGAAGGGTAATAAAATCCCCACCTAATCTGAATTTGGTCTTTTCCTCTTAATTTTCTGTATTATAATATGCAAACCAAACAACCCAAAAACAAAACTCGCAACAAGAATTTTTAAGCGGCGGATTTTGCAAAGAATCCTGCAGAAAAATTGTTATTGGATTTTTCAGAGGAGAGAGAAGAAGATAGAAAATATACCAGAGAAACCTGAAGCTCTAAACCACCAAATCCACCACGGTTCCACAGCGAGAATGGCCTTCTAGCCGTGGTTGCGCGGCCAAGTTAAGGGTTCTTCGAACGATTTTTGGTACAGTTGCTTCCCTTGCTCCTATGGTCTTGATGAATGTTCCTGAATCTTTATTTCCCTGCTACAATGATTCCAGATCCCCTTGCAAAGTTCACACACTAATCGTTATACACAAGATGCGTTCTTGATTTATATTTTGATAGAATAATAATATTTCAACCCAAATAATAAGAAAGAAAAAATTACGCACGGATCTTCGGCAACGGCGCCATTTGATTGATTGTTTATTTTTGGAGAAAAGAAAATAAGTTTTGTTTAGAAGTTTTAGTAAAGTAACCGCAATCAACACGGCGTCGCGTGTAGCTTAGCTGTGGTGAATACGGGTCGTCCTCTGGGATTCGTGGAATTTTATAGTTCTTGGTTTAGATGGTTAAAAGAAATAGAAAAGAGAAAATCAAGAAAATCAAGAAGATAGTTTCAAGATCTAATTGAAGAAAATCGAGAAAATGGTTTCAAGATTTAATTGAATTATCAAGAAAATGGTTTCAAGATCTAATTCAATTATCAAGAAAATTTATATGAAGAAGGCTTGTGGGATTCTATAGGATTTAGTAGACATGGATGACTAATAAAGATTACTTCTCTTATCTATTGATAGATTTAAAACAAGATTGATGGCGATGAATGAGGATTATGGTTCTTTGGAAGAAACTAGGGTTTCTTCTCTATTGACCCTTGTCCTTTCATTAATCTCCATTCACGTCTAGCCCTTAACAAAAAGATCGTCAATCTCATCTCAAATCATGGTCGAGATTATCAAGAAATTGATGTCACGCCCGATAAGGATGTTGACGATTCTTTTGCTAAAGTTTATCAACTTCATAAGATTTAAAAGGAGTATAGAATTTTTTCACCCATTGATCTATCTTAATCCTATGAATCCTATCAAACGGAGAATTACTCACACATCATGAAAATAAAAGAAAGAATAGAGAAAGAATTCATAATGCGGAAACTAAAAGTAAGCGAATTGATAAAACTGATGATCTACCTTTATTACTCAACTTCATAATACATTTCTCCAAGATTAGATTACAAGAGGAAGAAGAATTTTCTCTCGATCTCTGCCTCGAAGAAGTAAATGTTCCGTCGATCTTCACGTCGCTTGATCACCTCGAGTCTTGGACCTGTCGTGGATTGCTTGCTCGTTGATGGTAATTGGCTTCATGTAAAGGAGTCTTGCTTGATTGATCGCTTGATTGATTTATCGATGGATTCTTGATCTAGGATCTCAAGATCGAAGATTCTCGATCTTAGATCTTAGATCCCCTTTTGATATTAGATTTGATCTTGGATTTTTATGATGATGATTTGATGTTGTTCTTGGCTCTTTTTGCCTTTTGAATTGGATGAAATTGGATCCACAAATGATGTAGCCTTCGGTCCTTTTTATAGCCCCAAAACCAGTAACAGAAACTCCCAACAAAATAAGTTTTTTACGAAGAAGATTCCAGAAAACTCTCACCCCCTAACTCCCTGAATCGGCCGTGGATCCGCGGCGACTCGGCCTGACTCGGCCGCGGTTCTGCGGCGTATTGGTGAGATCGTGGCTTCGAACTTCTGGAGTCTTCTCCTGTTGGTATTTGGGTATTTCTTTAATGTCTGAAACCTTCTTATCTTTTCTGAGTCTCTGCCAGTATTTGATTCTTCGACTTTCTTTACTTTATCAGCAGATTCTTGATTCCTGATATCTGACCTGAGCTAATCTTGCAGAATATCTTCAATGAACAATGTTAGTTATATTTGAGATACAATTTATTATGCGTAAAATATTAAACATATAATTTCCTTCATAATGTTGATTATAATATATAAACACATGGTAAATGATATTTTGCAGATGAACTTCTAATATGTGTTATATTTATAACAAACACCTTTAGCTGATTAAGAAAAGTAAGGAAATTGTCATGTTAAAAGTGCACTATTTTCGACTGAACACTCATCAACGTAGAGAACCTCCTGACAGCCGCTAGAATTCCTGGCGACGACAGAGTGAATGTGGTGAAGATTCAGCTAGAAGACGAGGCCCACAGTGGTGATCCGTAGAGGAGAGCTGGCTAGGGACACCTATTGGATGGGATACGTTCTCCGCATGCTTCGCGGATCACTACTTTCTGGCTACTGCCAAGGCCGAGATGGAGGAAAAGTTCATTATGTTGAAGAAGAATGGGCGCTCAGTGGATGTCTATGCCGCAGAGTTCAATCGGCTGAGTCTCTTCGCACCATACATGGTAGCCATCGAAGCCGCCAGGGCAAGACGGTTCCAGCAAGGTCTCGATATTGAACCGCAACAACTTATCGCGTCTCTCGATCTACCCACCTTTGCCCAAGTGTTGAACGCTGCTCGAGTGCAGGAAAGATTGGCGGAGAAGGACAAGGGCCAAAGATCGATGGCAAGGGACCCCACGTGGTTCCAGCACGGCCTACCATCTCACCCCGTGGAGCGATCCCAGTTCATAGGCCGGGTGTCACACAGATAAAGCGCACCTTCTCACCTCAGCAGCCACAGCGGAGGGACCAGTTTTGCGATTATTGCCAGAGGCCAGGACACATGCAGAAGGACTGTCGCTGCGCCAAGGGACGGTGTTTGATTTGCAGATCCAACCAGCACCGGGTTAGTGGTTGCCCTCAGCGAACAGAGTTACAGGGAGGGTTTGAGCAACAATAACCATCGTATGGCACTTCATCTCAGATGGGTCCACCTCGGGTGTCCCAGCAGTGGTCTTTCGACCAGAGGCAGACTGGTACAGGTCGGAATCAGGGACGGGCTTTCACCTTAACCGCCGAGCAGGCAAAGGCCTCAGGTGAAGCTGTTACAGGTATTTTACTCGTTCATTCTATGCCAGCTAGAGTACTGTTTGATTCTGGAGCATCACACTGTTTCATATCTGCATATTTCGTTGATGCGCACTCCATACCACATGAACCATTGACCAAGGGTTGGGAAATACGTACGGGTAATGGTGTTATAGTATTTAGTCGAGAATGTAGATCCTGTCCAGTTATAGTGTGTGGCAGGGAATTCCATGCGAATTTCTTTTTAATCGGAACTGGAAGCTATGACGCAATTCTTGGGATGGATTGGATGAGTACATTCTATGCGATTATTGATTGCCGAGCTAGGAATGTGACCTTCCGCATTCCCAATCACCCAGAGTTTATTTTTGAAGGAGGAAGGGAGTCTTTGGAGCCAGCCAGGTATAGAGCCAAACCGAAGGTGTTGAAAGCGATGGAGATTGATGAGAGTCCAGCCCCAGAGATCGTTCGGGATTTTCTCGATGTGTTTCCTGAAGATTTACCGGGTCTACCACCTTCCTACGTCTTGGGATTCACGATAGATTTGATTTCAGGTACAACACCAGTTTCCAAGGCACCGTACAGAATGGCACCAGTTGAGTTGGCAGAATTGAAGAAACAAATTGGAGAACTCCTGGAGAAAGGATTTATTCGCCCAAGCGCTTCGCTGTGGGGTGCACCTGTTGTAGGGTGTTTTTCGTCACCCCAGTGAGATGGGAATACGCGAGCGCTTGTCAGGCGTACTACAGATTCCCCCTGCCTAGGGTAGGCCGGGGTTTAATGATTGTGGGGATCCGAATCTCCGGCAGCCGCGGACTAAGCTGCCGTTAATTACCCCCCGCCTTTGGGGCGAGGGAACCTCCGATTAACGGGTTAAATTGGTCATGCGAACTCAATGTGCAGTGTGCGTGTGTTTTGTTTTGAAAGGGGGTTTTGGATATATCGGGAGCCACGCAGAGTTTTTACCGGCCCGAAAATTTTTTTGGAGGGGGAGAATGTGGCGGAGAATGTGACGGAGTATGTATATGTGTGAATTTGTATACATATGTATATGTATATGTATATACATAAAAAGAGGGGGAAAAGGCATCCAAGGGATGCGTGGGACAGCATTTTGGGCGCTGTGCGCTTAGGTGCTGTGCGCTCAGCGCGCGCGCGCGCCACGTGTCGGCACGCGGGCGCCTTGCGCACTTGCGCAAGCGTGCAGGTGCGCAAGCGCGCGCGCCACGTGTCGGCACGCGGGCGCCTTGCGCACTTGCGCAGGTGCGCAAGCGCGCGCGCCACGTGTCCGCACGTGCGCAAGCGCGCAGGTGCGCAAGCGCGCGCGCCACGTGTCGGCACGCGGGCGCCTTGCGCACTTGCGCAAGCGCGCAGGTGCGCAAGCGCGCGCGCCACGTGTCGGCACGCTGGCGCCTTGCGCACTTGCGCTGCGCGCCAGAGAGGCACAAGAGGCTTTTAGCCTGAAAAAAAGGATTTCTCAAAGGAGAAATCAGAGAGGAGTCGGGCTCCTGAATGTGTTTTAGGTTTAATGGAAGTGGTTCTTCTTCTTCCTCCTGTCGCTTGCTGGATCTTGAAGATCAAGAGATTTGAAATCTCAAAATCTCTCCTTTTTAAGATCTGATGACAGATCCAAGTTCCCCTTTATGGGTTTTGTGGTGGAAAACTATTTAGTTTTGAAAAAGGAAGAGTAAAACTCTTGATTTAATTCAAAAGAAAGAAGAAGGTTTTGGAACCTTGAAGAAGGAGGAAAGAGCTCAGCTCTGAAACTTTTTTTGGAGAGAGAAAAAGTTATAAGATATTTTCATTATCTTTGCCTTTATAGGCCATACATTTTACACATAGCCCCTTGGGCTTCACAAAATGGCATTTTGCCTATTTCATGGCTCATGTGCCATTTCTTTTTGCACATAAGCCATGGGCTTTACAAAAATTTGGCTTTATGCCCATTTTCTTACATTTATCCATAAAATAAAATAAAAGAAAATGCAACAAGATTATTTATTACAAAAATTTTATCTTGGCGTGGAGGAGGCCGGCCGCTTCATGTTCGGGCTCGACTCGGGCATGGGCCCACTGGGTCTGGGCTTGGGCCCACTTGGCTTGGGGTTGACTTTGATTTTGACTTGGTCAACCGGGGTGTAAATTTTTACCCCAACACCTGTCTTGTTGGTGAAGAAAAAGGACAGATCGCTACGGATGTGCATAGACTACCGGAAGCTAAAAAGTGTTACGATAAAGAACAAATACCCCATTCTGCGTATCGGCGTCTTATTTGATCAGTTGGGTGGGGCCAAGGTATTTTCGAAGCTGGATTTCGTTCGAGCTATCACCAGATCAGAGTAACGGATGAAGATATATGCAAGACGACTTTCAGGACCCGATACGGGCATTATGAGTTTCTTGTGATGCCGCTCGGTGTTACCAATGCTCCAGCTATATTTATGGATCTAATGAATAGAGTATTTGTGAAATACTTGGACACGCTTGTCGTTGTATTCATCTACCACAAACTAGTCTACTCTAAGACCAGGGAGGAGCATGCCGAACACTTGCGAACGGTATTACAAATTCTTCGGGAAGAGAAGCTATACGCAAAATTGAGCAAGTACGAGTTCTGGCTCGACAAGGTGCACTTCTTGGGACACGTTGTTTCGGGCGAAGACATCTCAGTGGACCCAGCGAAGATAGAATATGTTAGAGATTGGCCGACACCGAAGTCAGTGGCCGAGATCAGAAGCTTCCTGGGACTGGCAGGATATTATCGGCGGTTCGTTCAAGACTTTGCACGAGTCGCTGAACCTTTGACAAAGCTGACACGGAAGGAAGTACCGTACGTATGGACAGAGGAATGTACTCGGGCTTTTGAAGTACTGAAACAAAAATTGACCACAACACTTATTCTTACAGTGCCAGATAATTCTGGTGGTTTGGTGATACACAGCGATGTTTCAGGGAAAGGCTTAGGCTATGTCCTGATGCAGCACGGTCGGGTAATTGCTTATGCCTCACGGCAGCTGAAGAATCACGAGAGGAACTACCCAACACATGACTTGGAGTTAGCCACAGTGGTTTTCTCATTGAAGATCTGGAGACATTACTTGTTAGGTGAAAAGTTGGAAGTGTACACGGATCACAAGATTCTGAAATACGTGTTCACTCATAGGGAACTGAATATGAGGCAACGCCGATGGCTAGAGTTAATGGCGGACTACGACTTGGACTTACAGTATCATTCGGGAAAGGTAAATGTCGTACTCGACGCTCTCAGTCGCAAGTCAGCGGTTATGATGTTGACCAGTCAGAAGAGCATCATTGATGATTTTCAGAAGCTCAAACTAGAGGTTGTTACACCGAGTGCAATCAGGTAGTTCTGGCAGTTACAGGTGCAGTCTTCTCTTGTAGATCGCATCAAGGATGCGCAAGTTGATGATCCTCGATTGCAGAAGTTCAGAGAGCAGGTGGAAGCCGGACTGAGGACGGACTTACTCATACATCGAGACGGTTCTCTGAGATTCATTAGCAGACTCTGCATCCATAAGGGGGATGTTCGAGATGAGGTACTAGCTGAGGCTCATAGTTCAGCTTATTCTGTGCATCCGGGAGGCATGAAAATGTATCGAGATCTGAAGCAACACTATTGGTGGAACGGGATGAAGCGAGAGATTACACGGTTTGTATCCAAGTGTTTAGTATGCCAACAAATAAAGGCTGAACACCAGAAAACATCTGGACTGTTGCAACCGCTTCCGATACCCGAGTGAAAGTGGGAGCACATCACTATGGATTTTGTGACTGCCTTACCACGAAGCCTAAGGGGAAACAACGTCGTCTGGGTTATCGTCAACCGTCTTACGAAAGCTGCACACTTTGTACCCTTCCGTGTGGGACAGTCAATAGAGTCGCTTGCGGAGAAATACATGCAAGAGGTAGTGTGACTTCACGGAGTTCCGGTCAGTATAGTGTCAGATCGAGACACCAGATTTCTTTCACACTTTTGGAAGAGCTTACAGGAGAGTCTGGGTACACGTCTCAAGTTCAGCACGGCTTACCATCCCCAGACGGACGGACAGTCTGAGCGTACTATTCAGATGCTCGAGGACTTGTTGAGGGCTTGCATGCTAGACTTCCAGGGTTCATGGGAGGATCACCTTCATCTGGTGGAGTTTTCTTATAACAACGGTTTCCAAGCTAGCATCCAGATGGCTCCATTCGAAGCACTTTACGGACGGAAATGTCGATCTCCTGTTTGTTGGGATGACATGGGTGAGTGAAGATTACCGGGCCCCAAACTTATTGTTCAGACAGTAGACAAGATCCAGATGATCAGACAGCGTATTAAAACAGCTCAGGACCGACAGAAGAGTTGTGCGGATGCCAGCAGGAGAGCGCTAGAATTCGAGGTTGGAGATCATGTGTTTCTGAAGATTTCTCCTACCCGTAGTGTTATCAGGTTTGGAGGTTGCGGGAAACTCAGTCCCCGATTCATCAGACCTTTTGAGGTGCTGGAGCGAGTAGGAGAGGTGGCTTATCGACTAATCTTGCCTCCAGCGTTAGCTGGTGTAGACAATACTTTCCATATTTCTCAGTTGAGGCGCTACGTTCGGGATGACAGCCATGTTCTGGACCAGTCGGAGTTAACTTTGGGCACCGATCTGTCTTACGAGGAGCAGCCCACGACCATTCTCGATCGTCGGGAAAAAGTGTTGAAGAACAAGGTCATTCCCGTAGTTCGAGTTTCTTGGGCAGGTCGTTCTCCAGAGGAGTCTACCTGGGAACGCGAGGAGGACGTCCGTGCACGTTTCCTGTATCTGTTTGTGTAGTGTTGTTGTCCGTTGTTTTCATTTTAATTTCGAGGACGAAATTTTTGTAAGGAGGGTATGATGTAAATCCCCAGTTTTCGAATATAAATTTTTCGTATTTTTTTCCTTGAATTTTTCTATTATATATATATTTTTTATTAATTCCTAACCTAAAAATCCAAACCCAATCCTAACTCTACCCCAACCCGACCCAGCTCGCCCGACCCAACCCGACACCCACACCCGCACCCACTTCCCCCTCTTCTTCTTCCCTCGTTCTTTTTCCTGCCCTTTTTCTCGCAATGTCACCTGCTCCTCACGCTCGCCCGCAACAACCGTGCCCACTCGCGTCACCCCAAATGGCTCTCCCCCACGTCTCCCCGCTCCTCGCCTACGCCCGCGAGACTCGCACTCTTCCAATGGCCACGAGTCCACTCGCCCAAAACCACGACGACTTCGAATCTCATCTCTCCCTCTCTCTACTTCACACTCTCTCTCCCTTGCTTCTCTCTCTGCCACCCTCACTCTCTCTCTCTCTCTCTCCCGCTCTCGCTCTACTCCACCACCGAGCACCTCACCTCAGGCGACACGTCGCCGGCGAACCCGACCTCCGCCTCCTCCTTCAACTCGAGCGCACCGCCACCACGAACCCACCGACGACCCTCTGAGCCCTGCGTCCATCGCCGTAGCCATCACCAGCCCCTTCCTCAACGACTGAGCTCCTCTTCTGCACACCATCTCCGAGCTCCAAGATCCGAGTATCTCCATCGCCGACGACCAGCAGCAGCTCCTCCATCGTCCTGGCTCCCCAACGTCACCATCACCATCTTCGAGCACCAACCCCGAGCCCAAGCCACTGCACCCGAGTCGGAGCTCCCCGATTCACCAGCTCCAAACCCCAGAGCTGCCTGAGCTCACCGCCGGCAGGCCCTCTGAGCGCTTCACCAGAGTCACTGGCAACCACTGCCGTGGCCTCCTCCGCACAGCCCCGTACCACGTTGTGCCCGTTCCTGTGTCACGCCGTGCCAGCTCCTGTGCTGCGCCGCACGAAGCCCTGTGCCACATCGTACCCACTCCACACGCCACATACGTCGTGCCACGCCATGCCAGCCCCTGTGTAGCCTATACGTCCGATACAGCCAAGTCGAGCGTGCATTGTGCCGTGATCATGCCCGTGTCGCGCCGTCCGCCATCGTCGTCGCTGCCGTGCCACTTTTGCGAAAGGCAAGTGAAAATTCTTCATTTGCTAATCATGCTAATTTACCGGTTAGATTAAATAATCAAGTTAAAGATTTAATCGTACGTGTTTGCATATATATATATATATATATGTATGTGTGTATATATATATGTATGTGTATATATATATATATATCGTAAATTATAATTGAATTGTTAGCAAACCAGTGAGTTAATTGTATTGAATTGAACCTAATTCGGGTCTGTCAACCGTAATGATATCACTTATAATTTACTTGAATTAATGGTTATAATCATCTCGATAAAACTGACGACGATCGAGACTCATACTAAATTCTAAGTTCGAAGCGATACATGAATGAAAACTCTGGTTAAAGTGCCAATGTCTTGTGATCGTCGAATCCCTTACTAATTTGTGAATGTCGAGTAAGGTTTTGCGTTAAAATTATCGCGTTTATAGTCACGTAAAGTTGCCCCCTAAAGGCGACACAAAATCTGAACCTTACCGCGCATGTTACCTTATTAAAATCATTGTAAATTAAATATCAGTTGGAACGTAACGTTCTACGGCTCATATCGAAGATGACTCGATAACCTAAAATCATCAATAGTTTAATTCTCGATGTTTATAGATTTCTATAACAATAATTGGCTGCGAATGCGGCACTGGATTGCAGTCCGGGGCAGCATTTCGTTTGGATACTTGACTTTGAACACCTGTACACCCCTGCTTTAAATTGAAAATGTATGGAGCCCCATATGGTCACATAGATAATTTAATTATATAACACATGAATATGGTCCCGTGCTGTTTCACCGTCGTTTGATATTAAATTTGTATTTTAGAGTGTCGTTGTGTTCTACAGTTTCTGCAGTAATGTTCCTTACACCGTCATATTAAACAGGACATAACTTCTAATACTGAAATGCTATTGATAATACATTTGATGCGTTGAAAACTTAACAGATAGAAATAGATTTTATTCAACTGTGCCAATACCTGAATCTGAACATAATCACTGGTAAAACGTGCGTGAAGTTGGGCTTCCAGTTCTGAAACTAGAATTCCAGCTGTCTATCGCTACCTTAAAATGATAATATTTCCCTAACCGGAATCCCGTTTGACATGAAATTAATTTTACTGTTTAGATAATCAAGTGTGCTTTGTATGTACTTTATATTATTTTGGTCGATTCTATGCGTATGATTTATCGTAAATTTTGTAAGTTGTATGGCGTTGGTCGTCATAAAATAGTGAATACCTGTTCAATGCATTTCTGCCTATGTTCATGCTTGATTTATATCTTCCGTGTAGTGATCGTTCACATTGAGACCTAACGACCGTTTTGCATTGTCGATATATATTAGTGTTGGAGATTGTGTTTGTCGGACATAGTGCCCTCAAGTCAATTATTGGATCGCAGGTAAGTGATTGCAATGATTGAGGGATGACCTATACCGGTAGAACAGTCTTACTCGAGATGATAGTATGCTATCTAGTTTGTCTTTATCATCGTGTACATACTTCAGATGACATTACAGATCACTATTACATATTGATAGAGCCCATAAGATTCTTTCTTGACTACCAGCAGTATGATGGCGATCATATACGTGGGAGCTGGGTGGTCTATAAGCACATTCTTAAAATGTCCCTAGTCATAGGAGTTTCGAGACTGGGCATCGATACTCCAAGAGTAGACTAGTGTATACTGATCGAGACCCCAATGAGGGGCGGTGGCCGGTCTCATAAGCCATTGGTGTAAATTGGTTCACCTAATATGTTTACAGGTGCTCATTGCGTTATGAGTACACCGGACGGACTTGCTGGGAACATTCTAATTGGTATTATACCTATTGTCAGATAGCAGTTCCTTGGTGACATGTGTTCAGATTAGTCTATCGACCTGAGATCGCCATTTGTCTCGTGTGAGTTCCCACTGTGCTTTGATTACCACCCTACCACGGCTCAAAGGAGTCGTGCAAACAGATTTTAGTTGGGTACAGTCCCGATCCATATGGAGACAGTGAGCGGATCGTCAGAGGATTCGTCTCTCCCGGTATTGGGGGTTGATGCCGTGATGTGCACGGGTGGCCATCACCAGAAATCCTTGGCCAAAGTAGTCGAGAATTACTGATTCAGATCAGTAGTTTCTCAGGTGGTGATGCGCTTCATACCGACACTAAATGTCATGTTATTAGGGGTCTGACTTTATCCACCCCCTAAACTCGATATGCGATACTCATAGACGAACGGACCGGACTATATGGATATTGTCACTGTCAGGCTCAGTAGGGTTTCAGGATGAGTTTGCTCTTCGGCCTCCCTTTCTCTCAATACCTGGGTAGCCGTTACGTACAGCTAGTGACACTGACGTGCTTGTGGTTAAACACACTGCCAGCGTATTGACGAGTCTTTAGAGTCCCACACGGAGGGTTTCACTGCTTCAGGCGAAACATTGTAGAGGTCGTATGGTTTTATGGCAGGGTTCGATCATATACGTGCACTTGTGCACGGATCATGATCGGACGGATAATACTAGTGGGCTTTGGTTTAAGCCGGATCCTAGTAGTATATTGTTAGATTATTTTCATCTCATTGTATTCGTATTCAGTCGGAATACGGATGCGAGTATGTATATACGGATGAGGGGTATTCTTGTAATTCATTACAAGTTTACTTTAGTAGATACCATTTCATTTTGTTATTAAACATTTTGGTTTAAATCTTTATGGAGTGGGAAAGTGTGACTCATTGTTTCTAGCATGCTCACTTGGTGATTCATGCATGCCACATGGGTGTGACTCATGGTGGGTCATGGGTGACATGCTAGGGTTTTTGATTTGTAGTGTAAGATATTTGTTGTGAGCTTGGGATATTTTTTCTTGAGATGATTTTCTTTAGTTGCTCACAACCAATATCACACACAACACACAATAAAAGGCAGCAACCCCATTTTCTTTGGTTGCCATGTTTTGCTTCACACTTTCTTCTCCAAGGCATCTTCTTCAACCTCCACCCTACATGTCTCATGTGTTAAGAAACCCAGGGTGTATTGAGACAAAGTAATCACACATACTCTCTACTTCATCTTGGCTATCTAGGCTAGTAAACTAGATACCCGAGTTGCTTCGGTTTTGAGGTCGGAGCCCGTATTACTAACCCTCGACGTGGATTTTCTTTGATGTGGGGAGACCGGAGATCAAACATGATCAAGGAAGCCGCGGGGAGCTTGGGACAGAGGTTGAAGACCGAAGGACACGGATCGTTTGGTATAACCTCTCTAAACTCCTTTTATATAACCAGTATAGAGTTAATGGTATGATCCGTAGATTAGGGTTCCGTTAGCGCCAGTTTAATTAAGTTTTTGTTCCGCATTTGGCCACGGATTGATGGCCGGGGCACTGGCGTAACCCAACATGGTATCAGAGCCAATCCATTAACCATATACTAGTTTGTTTAAATGATGTTAAAGTATCGAAACCAAAACAACTCCAAAACAATACCTATTGTATTCCATTCTCTGTCAAATTTTTCCAAGTCTTCTAAAAATATTTAAGAAACTGCAGAAGAGTATATGTATGACCACCAGAACACACCCCAAACACGAACCCCAGATTCAAAAATTGGGCCGGCCAGATGCCTTAAAATTCCGAGGTGGCCAGTTTTGTTAAGGCTTCTGGACTTCGTATTTTGGGTGTGGTCTAGTCTCTGGAATATTAGTTTAGTGGTATTGCTTGTTTAGCCCAGTTTGGATATGGTTTTATCTAGTTGTCTGGGGCTATTCGGGGTTATTTCGAAGTCGATATTTCTAACACTGTTTAAAGTTTTACAGTACTTACATTACTATCTGCGACCGTGAATGTCATTAGAGCGGTATAACTTGTCTAATTTCTATAGTTCTTTTAGACAGGTTTGCGAACATGACATTCACGTTGATGTTCTATGTTGTGCTGTGATTATTGCGGAATAGTCGTGGTGGATAGTTTGGGTGCATTGTTAGTACAGTTTAGTTTTATTTGTACATTTGATATCGCGGGGCGAGCGTCTGATATGTGGACTGTCGTCACTGCCGGTTTGTATATTATTTGTTTAGGGCACGACCGAATTGAGGTCGATGTCACCATTGTACATATTTTCTTTTTTGTACTAGGATTACCCCACAATGCAATGCACGGATAGCCGGGTTCTAGAGGGCAACGGGCCCGCATCTCATGGCGTTGAGAAGGAGGGGGCCTCATTCAAGGATTGGAGGGCTATTCGCCGTACTCGTAGGGGGTAAAGGTTGACCCAAGGAGGAGTGCTCAAGTTACCGGATTCCGTGAAGTGTCGGGTGGCCCATTCACTTTGATGAAGGGGGTTGCCTCACTTCTAGTTTTGGCGGGTAACTTGCCGCGCTCGTAGGGGTCTAGGTTTTCATTGCACAGGCTATCCACATGACCAGAGGAACGTCGGGTTTCACTTGCGGCTCAAAGGAAACCCGGGGCTCCCAGTTTATCTGTATTGTTCTGTGATGCTTATCGCTTATTTATGATGTTGTATTTATCATGCCTGGGGAGATTATTATATATCGTTATATATATACTAGTAGATATTGTATATGTTTTGCACCCGTGCTATTCCAGCCCCCGCTCTGTCGTTAGTTAAGTAACCTAACGGGTGATGATGGGGCCCAGAGGAGAATGCGGATGGTATATACGTACATCATATATTCGTTCTTTTTGGTGTGATTAATTGATAGGACTGCGTTGATTCTGTTCAATGTAAGGAAAACATACCTATTTGATGTTTTTGGAACAAATTTTCAAAAGCTGTTATTACAAGGACGTTTTCTTTTATTTTGCACAGCGGTATTCGGTTATGAATATCCAGCACCTCATTCGACGAGGCAAGAGCCGAGATCCCTTCACCGGGAATGACCTCTTGGGCAGATGTTTGCGTCAGGGTAATAACTTCACTATAGTCGATTACTTTTTTGCTTTGCATCGCGGTATTCAGATGGAATATCCTGCACCTCATTCCACGAGGAAAGAGCCGAGATCCCTTCACCGGGAGTGACCTCTTTAGCCAAGGATTTCGCCACTATATATTTGTAAAAAGCTATCCGGTTCTTTCAACGATATCAAGTTCATTACATTAAAGCTTTTTCGCCAAAAACCATTCATAGCCCTCCGCCATTTCAGACTGGTAGCACTTAGTATTCATGCTATATTTGTTGGCCTTCGTCAAAGCATAGTGAATGGTAGCTATTTGTTACTTTTCTGTTGCATAGATATATGCGTTGGTTTGGGATAGTCGTACAGCCTTGTTGGCCTTAGTCAAGAGCGAGTACGGGTGGGTTCAAATTAACCTGGACAATGATGGATAGAACTTGACATGTGAATTATGATTTGTTGGCCTTAGTCAAGGTCATAAGAGCATGGGGTAAAAATCACATCAGGAGTTTCAAACATATAGGAAACTTGCCAGACATGCGCATACCTTCTGGAGTGTGATAACTTGAGTGGATTCCATCAAGTCATCATGCGATGATAGTTGGATCCCGATTCCCACTGATGAGTTGGTTTACTCCTCGGGTGATTTTAGATGATCCCGACTAATTCTTCCTTTGGGTTTGGAGGAAAATTTGAGGATACAGTGGAAGACAACCTGATTAGATAAAGTAATTAACCATTCTGATCTAGGTTAGAGTGCACGCTGAGTGTTTCTTTTTTCTCTCTCTTTGGCAGCGACCAAGTCCCGACCCTAGACTACAACTCATAAACCAAGTTAACCGAACTTTCTTAAAACACATTGTCTTTTGGATTGTCAGAGTTGCATATTTCATTGCCACTCCTACTTTTACCCTTTGCTTTTCTCCGAACATTCCGTATCACTACGAAGATCCACATTTATTGGATATGACCATCGTATAGTTACATACGAACTCGAAGAAACTTGTTTTAGATTCGAGAATGGTTTCCGGTTCTGGAGAAATTTGAATAGGACTATTCAGTTGTCTTTTCCTTTTAGCTTCTCTCAGGTTGTGAGGAAACCTAGGGTTAGGAGAGGGTACACCTATTGCGCTTATTGGATAGTCTTCTTCCAAACCATAAGCAGGTGCCGAAAGGTGGGGAAGGAAAAAAACCAATTAGCCTAAGTGAGATGTACAGAAGGTAATAAGTAAAGACAAATAAAGGGATTAGAAAGAGGACAAAGTAAATTGCGACTACTATCATTCATGACCAAGTCGCGTATATCATCGCCACTCCTACTTCATCTTTGAATTTCTCCAGAACACCCCATATCACTACGAAGATCCACATTTATTGGATAATCCATCATATAGTTACATACAAACTCGAAAGAACTTATTCCAGTTCGAGAATGGATTCTGGTTCAAGAGAAATAGAATAAGGATTATTCAGTTGTCTTTTCCTTTTACCTTCTCTCAGCTTGCAAGAGCTCTTAGGATTAGGAGAGTGCACCTATTACGCTTATTGGATAGTTTTCTTCCAAACTATAGGCTGGTGCCGAACGGTAGGGAAGGAAAAAACCATTTAGCCTAAGGGTGGTGTACAGAAGGTAATGAGTAAAGAAAAATAAAGAGATTTGGAGAGATGGCAACGAAATATAAGGTTACAGTCATGAATCAGGATAATGGAAGAGGCATTACTAGGAATACCTGGCTACCCCTTCGAAACATTTTCATGTTTCAGTTTCACTATGCGTTATTAATTGAAAACTGATTTCTCAATTAGATCCTTACTCTAGGGTATGTATATACCAGGTTTGATTCTCACATCTGTATGTGTTTACAGATGATGAGTGGGAGTAAGTTATTGGGAATTAGGTGATTATATCCTCTTTATATCGGAATTCGTTGTAATTGGTGATATTTGAGGAAATCGCCTGGGGTTTTGCCTGACGACAAATATTTGGTTTTGAATATCCGTTGTTATGCACCAGTTTCAAACCGATATATTTGTACGTTTATTTAATAAAGTGAGATATAATTTTTTGAAATTATGTCCATGACATTTACCTATATCTGTTGATGATTGGGTAAGGAGCATTAAACAACAGTGTAATTCTTCTTAACCATAAGTACATTTTTCAACCTACGACGCATATGATTTGAGTTATTCAACTCAGGGGACTTATACAAAGTATTGTATGTTGTCCAGTGTCCATTAGGACAGAGGGGTTAGTACTCATACTATATTCTGTTTACTTGTGACTTCTCCAGTTTTAGACAAGTATTTCGTAGAAATACAAGGTCCAAGTTTTGAGAAGTTATAGGTACAAGAATAAAGTAGAGAGCCATGTGTTGCAAGTATCAGGATTCTTCAAGGTGATCGAATATGTAGATACTTATGTTTGGTATTCAGTTGATAGTAATGATTTTGAGAACTTGCTTCTCTTTCAGGTTACTCATATATGGATGCACTCCTAGTTGAGTAATGTTGATCGACTTCCTTCCATTTAGTTGACACGCACTGGAGACAGCTGCATGATTTGAATCTGGTTCCAATTAAATCAGTGCCTATATTTCTATATTGTATATAGAATGGTTCATATCTTAACGATGTTAAGGTATATGGAGTTGTCCGGTTTATGCTTAAAACCAGACTCTGGATAACTCGAGGCACGTTTCAGTAATGAAAGTTTGTGGGTTATCCCGGGCTATGAAGAGGGTTAACTTTCTACCATCTGGAAGATCAATAGAGATATTGTTCTTGACTCGCCACTGTTTTAGTAAAATGGACTTTTTCAGAAAACAGTAGTGGGAGTATGGTAGAACTGGAAGTGATTCAAAAACCACAAACGATTACTGAAAATTTAATAGAACCTAAAGATTTAATCAGGTTTGATATTTCATTGGCCACTCCGCAGATATGGTGGGTAACCTCAAGCGCCCGAAAGGTACTTCAGTATCCTTAAAGACGGTGACAGGGAGGTTCTTGTTTACCCAAACCTGCCATTACTGCCGTTCTAGACTATGAGACCTGGTAGGAGGATGAGTATTGCATCGTTCTAAACTAGCTTTAGAAGTGCACGTGTATATGACTCTGCCAGAGGGTTGTTGTAGTCAGTAGGAGCAGCGGAAGCATAGTGGACAAGTAACTTATGTCTATTTATAGACTAAAGCAGGTATAGCGGAGATAGATCATCTATTTTTGATGTAACAGTCATATGCTTTGACTTCATCAGAATAGAAGATGGATCTGTTAAGAAAGTAGTAGAGTGTGATGTCCTGGTATTTGGATGACGTGTGTTCCCCGCTGAAAGATGCGGCAGAGACGCGGCGAGCGTCTTGCCTGAATTTCGGGGCAGATGCTAATTGGTGCTATCCGTCCACCTCTCCGAAGATGCCAAGTTGATTTATGGCACCATAGATCGAAGGTTTAAACGGATGCGTCCGATATAGCAGACTTCGTCAGATTCCCCCTCGTTTGAGGGGTTTTTGATTGTGGGGACGCTCTTCGCTGCAGGCGCAAGCCCCTGCAGTTAATTACGCTACCGCATCGCGGTAACAACTTTCTCCTTCTCCAGATGGTCACTTCGTGATGTGTTTGTTTGTTTTGTGTTTGGTTGCCCGTGGATTGTATACGGAGACTAATTTAGGTTGTCGCCCGTAGGGCGTGGACTAGTCCAAATCCGTATCTTTCTTAGATTTGGGTTTGGGAGGTTGGGTTTAAGGATACGATAGCCTCATTTGAGACTAAGATCAACTTAAACGTTTGTTAAGGATACATTAGTCTAATTTTAGACTAAGATCAACTTAACGGGATCGTTTAGATCCGACAAGAGAGCAATTTGGCTTTATTGTTTAGTTTAGTGACATTGCGGTCGATAATTAGTTTAAGGACATTACGGTCCATCGTTAGTTTAACGACATCGCGGTTGATTGTTAGTTTAAAGACATCACGATCGAGATTAAGGACATCATAGTCCATGAGTTTAAGGACCCCACAGTCCGATGTTAGTTTTAAGACATCACGGTCGAGGTTAAGGACATCACAGTCCATGGGTTTAAGGACCCCAGAGTCCAATGTTAGTTTTAAGACATCACGGTCGAGGTTAAGGACATCATAGTCCATGGGTTTAAGGACCCCACAGTCCGATGTTAGTTTAAAGACATCACGGTCGAGGTTAAGGACGTCATAGTCCATGAGTTTAAGGACCCCACAGTCCGTAGTTTAGAGACGTCATAGTCTGTGAAATGTGTGGTTGTCGGGACCCATCACCTCTTTGAAGACGTTGAGGAATTACAACGACAAATATCAACGGAATGAAGAGATGTACCCTTGAACCAAGGTGGATTAAGTGATCTGTAGTCCAATTTGGAACTAAGATCAATTAATTATATTATGAGCACATTGGCTCAGTTAAGTCTGAATTGAGGACTTATGGCCAACTTGGGCTAAGTCCAATTAAGTTTGAAGTGTTGGTCCTCTGTTGGACCATTAGACATTTGTCTGGTTTCAGCCCACAATATTTAGCAATGCTAAACAAGAGTTTGAGGGCTTTGGTAACATTTTTTTTATCTTTGATTGAGTAGTAGACATTATAGCTCTGATTTTTTACTCAATTTTGAATGGGAGGCTTTGCCTTTGGAAAATTAACCAATTTGGTTAAAAATAGTGTTAAACACTAGATAACAACAGTGTTAAACACTGGAAATAAAGCTCTCAAATTAGTGTTAAACACTAGAAGATAACAGTGTTAAACACTGGAAATAAGGTTCTCAAATTAGTGTTAAACACTAAAAATAAAGTTCTCAAATTAGTGTTAAACACTAGAAGACAGTCAGTGTTAAACACTGGGAATAAAGCTTTCGAATTAGTGTTAAACACTAAAGAAAAAGGGGTCACGTGGGGACACGTGAGGGCGCCCAGATCCCTTTACTTCGCTCTGCAATTAAGTGTTAAACACTTTTTTTTTTTTATCTTTTTGAGCATCACGTGTTGACACGTGATGGAGATTTATGCACTGATCATTAAAGCACTTGCTAAGGGGTTACGTGGGGACACGTGAGAGCGCCCAAAGCTTTTATTTCTTTTGCTTTTCCTTTCTGTGTTTTAGAGGTCACGTGGGAGCACGTGAGGCGTTGCCTCAGAGCTTTTTCCTTCTCATTTTTGTGGACCTTTTCAGGGGTCACGTGGGTACACGTGACCTTAGTCCTTTGCAAGTAGGAAGACCTTTTAAATTTCTTTATCTTTAAGAATTAAATTCTCTGTAGGGTTAAACCCTAATTATGATTTTGAAGGAATTAAATTCCTATAATTTTAAGAGAATTAAATTCTCATATAGGGTTAAACCCTAGTTTCATCTTGGAGGAATTAAATTTCTATAAATTTGGGAGAATTAAATTCTCTGAACTCAATCCTCCCTCTAAGTCTTGGATCTGCATGGCAAAATCTCAACCCGATGAGAATTAAGTTCTCAACCTATGGGGAGATTTGCTTCTGCAGATATTCAACTAGAGGAAGAACTAAGTTCTTTTTGCAGAAGAGTTAAACTCTTAGATTTTGAGAATTAAATTCTGTTTTTGAAGTTTTGATCCCCTTTCTTTTCTCACCTAGGGTTTTCTTTGTTGAGAATTAAATTCTCCTTTCTTTTCTCTCTGCAATTTCAAGATCTCAGATTTCTATATCTCCCTCCAAAATTCTCTCTCTTAATTCTCCCCCCTTGGCTCCTATTTATAGGAGAAGGAAAAGAATCAATTTGTTTAGTAAATCTCTCATTGAAAGATTTGATTTGTTTTCATAATTAATATGATCTTTTAGATCATTCAGTGAATTTTATTCACCATTGGATTTTCAATCCAAAGATATTCTGTTTGTTATTTTCGGTGAGATTTAGAGAAATCTTTCCTTGTCTAAGATTTTTCCATAAATTGGTGATTTTTAATCACCCCTGAATTTTTAATCCAACGGTCCCCATAATCTTTTTCCATTTGGAAAGATTTAAAAACTTTTTGAATTTAATTCTATTGAACTGTAAGGCTTTCAAAGCTTGCCACGTGCTGGCACGTGACCCTTGGTCACGTGTGAGCACGTGACCCCCAATTAGGTCCTTTTCTCAGCCGCTTATTTGTGCTTTTGCTTGACAGAATTTAATTCTGTAAAGACATCACGTGTCAACACGTGACCTTTGGTCACGTGTGAACACGTGATACCTCGTTGAGGTAACTCCTAAATTTTAATCAGGAAACAAATGCCCTCACAGCGTTGCTCTCACATGTCTGCACGTGAGTGCAACGCTGTCACTTTTGTGACCGTTGGATCCATCTAGGGAATCGGGGAGATGAAGTGTTTCCATCACATCCTATAAATGCAGGGGTCTCTTTAGAAGCGCCTCCACTCTTTCATTTTCTTCCTTGAAAACTTTTTCTTTTTGAGAATTTAATTCTCGTTCTCAGAGCTTAGTTCTCTGTTCCAAAATCTTCAGAGTTTAACTCTGTTTAAGAAAGACCCATCTCTTCAGGTAATGGCTTTGGATGATCGAAGAACTTTCATACATATAAAACTCTTTGGATTTTAAATCCACACCAAGGGTTTTCCCCTTTAATCAAGAACCCATTTTTAAGTTCTTTAAAACAGAAAACCATTCAATCTTTAATCAACAGACCCTTTAGGGTTTCTCTGATCTTCAGGGGGCTAATGGTGGTGGTTGTCTTTTCCATGGAATTTAATTCCATCTCAAAAAGTTTTGGCTCTGAAAAATGTCTCTGGGAATTTAATCCCCCTTTTTTTTAACAAGGAATTTAATTCCCATGAAGAACTCAGTTCTTCCCATAGAACTCCTTGGGTTTTCTTGCCCTGAGTTGTCTTCTTCACAACCAAGAAGAAGAAGTTTGCAATGTTGCTTTCTAGAAATTTAATTCCCTTGATTCTGTTTGATTTGTCACAGTGTCCAAAATGGATTTCTTTTAGGGGAATGTATAGGGTCATATGAAATCCACTGTTTATTTAATGAGAATCTTGCTTTTGTCTCATTATAATTGCTTTGCCTCATCATTAGCCAGCCGCCACCTTGATTTCGTGGGATCCATGTGTTTTGTAACCAATGGTCCCATAAAATGAGTCCCCTGTCGCTTTCTTCCATTGCCTTTTTTTATATAAACACACACACACACACACACACGCACACACACACACACACATACACACTGTTGGCTTCGCTTTAACGGTTTCCCCTTATTTCCTTTCAGGTACAATGACGTCTGTTCCGTACTTTCCTTTCACTCGCTCGGAAGCCGTTTTTCCCCAGTCGCCATCTGACGAGGAAGTGATGGCGATGATCAGGGCTCACGACCCGAATCGCACCAACTTACTTTTATGGGGGACCTGGTACAGTCACATCATCCGGGTCGCCGGAGTTTCCTTTGTGAAGTACCGACGGAGCCTACCCTTCCGTACTTGCCGATGGATCCTCCAAGGACAGTCTTTGCCGTGGAGATGCTGAATTGGACCCCGATGGGACGGCTCGAGCCTTCGACGACTGGTATCCCGAACCATCCGATCCCGGCCATAGATATTCTGGGATGCCACATTTGCCAGGGCGAGGTCTAGCCATGGGGGCAGATCTACAAAATAGGGCTCACCCTTCGACACCTCACGGGCTACCTTCTTTGGGCTCGCTACATCCTGTCCGCCCATCGCGCGCGACTGCAGAGGGTTGGGCTTTATCAGGCGATATATGCGTCCCTCTTCCACTACCAGTCTCCTCACGTCTGGTGGGTTAAGGCTTTCTTGAACCAGTGGAATCTCCCCACCAACACTTTTCTCCTAGGGGACCGCGAAGTTTCGATTTCCTTGGAAGAATTTTACGAGATCTCGGGGCAGCTAATCAGGGGGACACTTTATGAAGAGCTGTTGCCTCCCGACGAGTACGTCTTTGAGACTGAGCCTGCAATGCTTGATGGCTTGTCTACCGAGAACGCCGTCCGCCACACGCGCCCGAGTCTGATCAAGGCCCTAGGCATCTTTGGCAAACTGTTCACAGAATCAGAGGAGCAGGGCGCCACTTTTAAGAGCTTCATCGCTTGCTTCCTTCGCAAGGGCGTCCTATCGAAGACGGCTCCGAAGTTTGCGAATATCAATGACCCCTTTGGGTTTGGTGTGAACAGGCGGCCGACTAAGGAAGAGGACATGCCGCAATATTACATTCCTATTATGTCGGCAGTATCTTTCGAATCGATTGCAGCTCCCAGCATGGATGAGGAGACATTCTTTGTGGGTTTTATCAGTGTCTGGCTCAGCTGGTTTGTCATCCCTATACATCGCCGCTTTATGAGAGCTTCGGTCATCTACCCTGCTTATCGCATTGCTGAGGGAACACGGTTGGCCGTAGGTATCCTAGCGCTGGCACATCTCTATCATGGGTTAGGTGCCGCGGCCAATACCTCAACTCCTGGTGTGGACGTACTAAACTTCTTCCTTCATTACTTCACATCCTGGATTGAGATGCACGTGTTGGGGGCTTTTGCTGCGCACCAGAGACCCGCATTTTACGACGCCTACACTTTCCCGCGACTCATGCGGCTAATGGATGCTTCTGCCTCTGACCCGACTCAATTTGGGGCCATTCGTGTGTTGATTGCTCCTTACGCTACCACGGGCGGATTGGTATTCGTTGATCGGGTTCTATCTGCTCCTTCAGGTCCAGTTTAACAAGTCTGCGACCTGTCGAAAGATGATGTGCCTTCTTTGAAGCCCCGGGAGGCCACGCACTTGTACACGATCAGGCCAGGTTATCTGGTATTCCGTCAGAATAGTGCGGCCCTTTTTATGCGGTACAACTCACACCGCTTTGCCCGGCAGCTTGGATATGATCAGGGCGTTCCCTTTGAGGCTTTTACAGTTGGCCGGTTCCTTCACCTGAAGCTGTTCGCGATGCTGCTCATCACTTCGTGAGGCTGAACACTGGTTCCCGCTTCATGATCCCTGAAGCTGACCATATTCCCCGATGCGTGGGGTCCTTTACGGGCTGGTATTTTCATCGGGTCAGCCCAATCATTGCTGAGGAGAAGAGGGTGCTTCTTGGATATGGTGCTCCTGCTCAGGTTCAGGCCATGGGAGTTCCGCTGCGACCGCGCACCGGTCCGCTTTCCCGTGAGGGATACCAGTGTTGCGCTTATTCCGGGAGAGTCGGGGGTGGACCTCACCCCCACAGTTGGTATGCCATTGGGTACCCGGTCGTGGGCTAATCGGGCTTCGGTAGCAGTACCACCACCCGTGGCGTCGACAATGGCCGTGTCATCCTCGGTCGCAGCGCCAAGCGAGGGTGATGGGAATGAGGGTGTTGAAGGTGAGGTGGGTCGGCGTCGTGCCCAGGCTCCACAGGGGAGGAAGCGGTCGTCCTCGACGGTCGATTCTGGATCCAAACGGCGAAGGAAAACGGCTACCAATCTGCTCGACTCTTTAGTAGAGTCTGAGCCCATTCTTCAGGACGAACCGTTGGCCATGCAAGAGTCGGATGCTGGCCTACTTTTTCCGAGTTCAACTGCCGAGGAAGCCGCACAATTGGCCGAGGCTATAAGACGTTCTCAAGATGAGTCGGAAAACGTCAGAATTCTGAAGAAGCCTTATCCCGCCGTCATCTTTTATGAAGGCCCTCCGTGGATCCGGCGACGATTCATCGGCCCTCTGGAGGAATGGGGTGAACGGGCCCTTAAACAGGATGCTTCGGAGGATGCCGCGGACGCGCTTTCACTGTGGGACGGCGGCCACGAGTCCACCCTCGGACCTCGGCGAGAACTCCTCCTTGAGAAGGAGCGTCGGCTTGAGCAAGCTATATTGAAAGCTTCCTTGCGCATTGGTATGTTCCTGTATCTCTTTGTAATACTTCATATTGTCTACACGCGTATATATGTATTCTTATCCTTGTGTGAACTGTGCGGAGACTTCGGCGATGGGGGAGGTTCCTACGGGTTCATTGACCGTAGGGCCTGTTGATACCCCCAGTGAAACACTGCTCAGTGTGGAGGGGGTTGATGAAACCGTCCCTCTTGCGATAGAGCCTCCTGCGGTGGTTCCTGCTCCCGAAGCCCTTGCTCCCTTGGGAGAGGCACCTTTGGTGGTCATCGTTCCAATGGGTCTACCTGAGGGTGGCCCAGAGGCTAGGATGGAGGTAGTCGAGGCTACCCTCCTTTCGTTGGAGCCCGCAGCGGCAGCCGTTGCTCCTTCCTCAGAAGCCGTTACACCAGCCCGCGTCCCTGATATTGTGCCCAAGGTCGCGGCGGAGGCCGTTGAAGCTGCTATCCCTCCAGCTCAGAATGGGAGAAGCGTCGAAGGTAACCTTCTACATTTTAAATTAGTAATCTTTCCGTTATCTGAACTCTTTTGTCTTTTTAGAATTGCGCGGGTTGGCGGCTTCGATTGCCGACTTGTCTCCCAGGCAGTCTTTTCAGCACCTGTTGGAGATGGCTGCTCCACAAGCGATATCTCCTCAGCGCATCGTCCTCTCTTCTGGGCAAGGTTAGTGTTGTCCGCCTTCTTTTCATAGCATTATCACCATTTCATAAAATGACATTGATGTCTTTTACAGTTCTGGAGGCCGACGACGAGGTTGAGGTTCTTGAAGGGCCAGGGGAGTCTTCAGCTCCTTCTTGCATGACTATGGGTAAGTAAAGTCTCAACGTCGTTCTATTTGTTTTTTGCCTGCAATTTTCACTGACTGTTTATAAATCTGAACAGCCCTGCCAGTTCTTACTGCGTTGGAGTCGCGCATCACTATGCTACCTGGCCCCTATGTTCTACGAGCCTCAGAACAGATGGCCAAGTTAAGCCTCGCCTCTCTGTCATCTTTAATCGAGGAGCTTCGTGCTGGCAACGTAATTACGGCCGAAGCATTTGCTGCCGAAGCTAACGGCTCTCTTCCCTTTCTTGCCACCTATCATAGCGAAGCAGTGGTGCAAGTCTGGGTTGAGTTTTGTCGGCCGGTGGAGTCTTGCTTGCACGTGCTTGAATGTACCCGCCTTTCTTCGGAGGCTGTGGCTGCGAAGGTGGGCTTGCGGGGTCTCATAGAACCGGTGCGGCGGCGGAACATGGTGTCGTGCGAGAAGAAGCTCGGCCGCAAATTCTCGGAGAGGGAGCTGGCTTCTAAGGCGCTAAACGAGCTCCAAGCCAACCTTACAGCCAAAGCCAAACAAAGCGCATGAACTCTGGCGAGTGCTTCAAGAGGCCATCAAAGAGGTGGTGGCCATCGTCAAAGCCGCCGTGTTCACTCGTGAAAGGGTTGAGGCTCATAAGGCTACCGAGAAAGAGCTCGAAGGCCGGCTTGCATCATATCAGGCCCAACAGGCTCAGGCGGAGGCCCGTCTTTTGGCGATATTGAATTATGAAGGCGAGGCGCAGCGAAAGAGGGATGAGCTGACCAATCTGCTAAATCGCCCGCCGGCTTGAAGACTTGTAGATGTATATTTTTTTTATTCTTTCTTGTGTACATACTCCTGAATAAAAGTATATATTATTTTTTTTTTGCTTCTTTCGCGAATTGTACTTTGTAGTCATTTTGGTTCATGAATAAAAGACATATTTTTCTTCTCAATGATGTGTCCCTTGTTATTAAAGGTATTCTGTGGATAGTCTATCTCGTTTCTTTGCAGGACAATGATGGCTTAGGATTCAGGGGTAAGATCTGCCTCCTAAGACTTTTCAACTTTATGAGCCGTGAGGGTCTCATAAAGAATTTTCTCCCTACCGGTTGAGAGGATGCCGTTGGTGTAATTTCTCCTTAAGAATCGTGAAGATTCCTAAGTGCGTTTTCTCTTGAAAGTCGTAAGGATCTCACAAGAGAATTTACTCCCTTACGAGTCGTGAGGACCCGCAAGTGATAGGTGAAGTTGCCTTTATCCGCATTTCACGGAGTCAGGGGTTGCTCTGGATGCTTCCCACTGGTTCACCGCCGTGTTCTGCGAGGACCAGGCTCCGCTCTGGACGTTTCCCACGGGGTCCGGGTTGACATTATCCGCGTTCCACGTGACCAGGAATTTTGCTCTGGATGCTTCCCACGGGTTCACTGTCGTGTTCGGCGAGGACCAGACTCCGCTCTGGACGTTTCCCACGGGATCAGGATCCGCTCTGGACGTTTCCCACGGGGTCAGGATTGACATAAGTCGTGTTCCATGTAGCCAGGAATTTTGCTCTAGATGCTTCCCACGGGTTCACTGCCGTATTCGGCGAAGACCAGGCTCCGCTCTGGATGCTTCACACGGGGTCATTGTCGTGCTCTGCGAGGACCAGGATCCGCTCTGGACGTTTCCCACGGGGTCAGGATTGACATTATCCGTGTTCCACGTAGCCAGGAATTTTGCTCTGGATGCTTCCCACGGGTTCACTACCGTGTTCGGCGAGGACCAGGCTCCGCTCTGGATGCTTCACACGGAGTCATTGCCGTGCTCTGCGAGGACCAGGAATTGTTGACTTTCGGTTGTTTGTGCATCGTCGAGTCATGGAACCAGGAATTTTGCCACAGCTCCGAGTTGTTGATGTTGCATTTGTTGTAATGAGACGAGTGTTGAGACGATCTCCAAGCTGTCTGAGAACCGTCAAGATTTGGAACATGGATTTTTCCATGGCTCCGTTTTGCTGACGTCGTACACTGATTTCTCTGCGGGTCGACACGAATCGAGATGCTCTTTTCAAGGATGCTGATCTCCCTGAGGTTGAGACAAATCGAGGAGTTCTCGCAAGAATGTCCTAACGTTACAATTAACCTTTGCTCTTTACAACAGAGGTCCGTTAGGGTCTGTGGTACTAGGGTTTTGCCCGTCGTACCGTCGCGTTGGCTGATGTATCCCTCGACAGGCAATCTTGCTGCTCGAGTAGCCTTGCGACTGTCGTGTCTCTGATCCCTTCGGGGGCTGGACAAGACATCTTCAAGCAACCTTCCTAGGCAGTCTGACCGTCGGAAGAGCAAGCATTAGGAATTTTGCCATGCCGCTTTTTACTTGAGGTTAGGCTCAGTTTAGGGAGCCCCGATGAGTCATAACCACTTCGCACTGGTGTGGGATGATCTCCGATAGTCTTTCAAGTTTTATATGAGTTGCCGTCAAGACCCAGAAGCTAGGAATTTGACCTTTGCTTCGTTTGCTGGCATCGCGTCTGCTGTATCGAGACGAATGTCGCGGTTGTCTCTAGGTTGTTGATGAACCGTCGAGGTTTGGACCTAGAGATTTTGCCATGGCTCCGTTGTTTGATTGTCGCGTCCGAATCCTGCCGAAGGAAGAATGCCGTGGTGACATCGCGTCTGCTGTATCGAGACGAACGTCGAGGTGGTGACCATTCTATGTGGGATGATCTCCGGTAGTCTTTCATGTTTTATATGAGTTACCGTCAAGACTCTGAAGCTAGGAATTTGGCCTTCGCTTCGTTTGCTTTGGCGTGTCCGAATCCTGTTGGACGAAGGACGCTGTAGTGACATTTTATCTGCTGTATCGCGACGAACGTCGAGATGGTGACCACTCTATGTGGGATGATCTCCGGTAGTCTTTTAGGTTTTATATGAGTTACCGTCAAGACCCTGAAGCTGGGAATTTGGCCTTCGCTTCGTTTGCTTTGGCGTGTCCGAATCCTGTTGGAGGAAGGATGCTGTAGTGACATTTTATCTGCTGTATCGAGACGAATGTCAAGGTGGTGACCACTCCGCGCTGGTGTGGGATGATCTTCGATAGTCTTTCAGGTTTTATATGAGTTGCCATCAAGACCCTGAAGCTAGGAATTTAGCATTTGCTTCGTTTGTTTTGTTGTTTTCGAATCCTGTTGGAGGAAGGACGCTGTAGTGACATTTCGTCTGCTGTAACAAGACGGATGCTGAGGTGGAGCTGGGCTTTTGCCGTCAAGATTTGGAACTAGGGATTATGCCGTGGCTCCGTTTTGTTATGTCGCTTCCGTGCCTTGCTGGCATAAGGAGGAACGCTGTTGTTGGTCTTCTGGGATGCTGATGTAACCATCGAGACTTAGCTCTGCTTCTGATAGAGCCTGGTGGGATGATATGGTTCTCTCTTTGTTTGCGCCCCTGGATTGTATACAGGGATCGATGTGATATCACCCACAGGGCATAAATTATATATATATATATATTTATTTCTTTCCGCGATGCTCTATTTCAGCTTTTATATCGCGAAGGTCGCGATTGCCCAATCACTTCGGTTATTTTTCGCGGTGCCCAATCATTTCGGCTGTTTTTTTGTTTTTTTTTAATTTTTTTTACTCGCTGCTTTTTATTACGAGTTGTCCAATCATTTCGGCTGTTTTGCATGCATACATTTTTACTTGCTGATTTTGTTGCAAGTTGCCCCATCATTTCGGTTATTTCGTATGCATGTGTGGCTTGCTAGCTTCTTGCTGCAAGCTTGGAATTAGACACCGATTTCGACATCATCACCGCTACAACTGGAATATTGCCGGGAGCGAATCATCATTTGCCTTCGTCGATGTCGAACAAAGGTGGCTTTGTAGACAAGGTTATGATTCTGTCGACTAAGGCTTTTTGTAGGGTTCCTAGGCACGCTAATGAAGTCTCACAAGGCATCAACCATGCCAATTTCAAATTTTACGGGTGCCGAGAAACCCTAATACGGATCGTTGACTAGAAGTTTAGGCGAAATACGAAACTAGTTAACATCTTAACTAAAGGAGAGAGGCTACAACCTTTGTAGATCCGGTTCTCCACTTCCTTAGCTCCACGTAGGCGTCCTCTCGCTGTCCATCTCGAATCATGGACTCAATCGTCGGCTTCATCGGAGAAATGGGCGGACTAGGTCGTCGGCTTCGTGCCGAAGAAGATCTACGTCGAGGCATCACAAGTTCAAGCTCCAACTTCACCAAGTTGTGAAACTTGTGAAGAAAACACCCTATACTACTTGGCAAGAGGTAGAGGGTGAAGAAATAGGAGGTGGGTTCACTTTAGAATTGGATTTCTCTCACTTTTGCTCAAGTTACCATTAATGGACTTAAGCTTTTTCTTGAAGAAGAAGATGATGAAGAAGATAGAATATGATCAGTGTTAATAGAAAAATGAAAAGATAATGAATACTTATCATATACTAACTAAGGTAGAGTGTAGAGAATAGACCATGGTTACTTGGAAGGGTTAGGGTTAAGCATGAAGACAAGAATGGTTACAAGGTCAAAGCTTCATGAAGCTTCAACTAGAAACAAAGAAAGCCACCATTCTCTTCAAAATCTTTTCTAAATAAATAAATAAATAAATGATTAAGAAAAAGAAAACCCTAACCATTACATAACCATGGTTTAATCTTTACACACTCATAAGTTAACATGTATCATCAAACATGATACAAACATGTGTGCACAAAAATATATCACATATACAATGTGCACATCAAGTGAGAAAATCCCTTTAAAGTGAACCAATACTAGTTAATGCAAAGTAATATATCAAATATATAATCATACATTAAATCATTAAATCAACACTTGATTCAATGATCCGGTCATGTCGCACATAACCGACTAGTATTCCATGTATCGGCTTATCGAATCGATCTTCGATTCGATAACTAGGTTATATCGCATATAACCAATCGAAACATAAATCGCGAGAATGAAATACGGCATCACATACACGCATTATTCTCGGTCTCGCACATATCTCATATGCGCTCCTATTTCGTTTCGCTTGAGCCAGGAAACCTCTGTGTAGGACTCTAAAGACTCGTCAATACGCCGGTAGCAGATGATGATCATATCAAGCACCCACAAGCCGCAAGCAGTCTGCTAAACGTAACGGCCATCCGGGTATTGAGCGATCAGAAGATCGACGAGCTAGCCCGCTCACACTCCTGTGAATCCAACCAGTAACACTTACCGTACAGTCCGGTCTGTTCGTCTGATATGTCGCATATCAAGTCTAGGGGTGGTAAACGTCAGACCCCAATAACCGATAAGTCGTGCCGATGTGAGGCTCATAACGGGTTGAGAAACTACTGGTAACACTTACCAGCAAATCTCTGATCAGCCCTGGCCAGGGACTTCCCTGTTACAGCCAATCGAGCACAGCGCAACATCAACCCCCAATACCGGGAGAGACGAAACCCCTCCTATCGCTCATTGCCTCCATGTGACTCGGGACTGTACCCAAAGACCACCGTTTTGCACGCCCTCATGGACGTGGTAAGGTGGAGATCAAAGCACAGTGGGAATCACACAAGACTGTATGACGATCTCGGGTCTACAGACTAACCTGTACAAGTGTCACCTAAGAACTGCCATCTGACGTGAGGTATAATACCATCTGGGAGTTCTCGGCGAGTCCGTCCAGTGTACCCAGTCTCCACTGAGCACCCGTACACCATCTCTGATGTCAAACACCAATGGATATGGGATCATCCATCGCCCATCTCATGGGTCGAGAAGCGTATACGCTAGTCTACACTGGTATATCGATGCCCCGTCTCGATACACCCACGACTAGGGACCTTGAAGGATGTACTTATAGACTACCATGTCCCCACTAGTATGATCTGCATCATAATCCAGGTAGTCAAGTACACATCCTAAGGGCTTTACCAACATGTAACTATAAGACAGTTTAAAGAGACTAGTGTACATGTTAAGATAAAGAGCAACCAGATAGCATACTATCATATCGAGCAAGAAAGTCATCTCTATATATGTCCAAGCATCCAATATAATATATATCATCTGTACAATACTGGCCTTTAGGGCATACATACAACTAACACTTTTGATTTCATGAGCCGTAAGGGTCTCATAAAGGTATTTCTCCCTGCGAGTCGTGAGGATCTCGTAGGTGCGTTTTCTCCTTAGGAGTCGTGAGGACTCCTAAATGTATGATCTCTTTTAAGTCGTAAGGATCTTACAAGAGTGTTTTCATCTTTTAAGTCGAGAGGACTTACAAGGGTTGTTCACCGTATAGACATATTCCTAGTCACGGATGGGACTTCGTTAGAAAAAATTTTATTCGCGCCCGTGGATTGTGTACAAGGGTCAGCATTGAGCTGCTTGTAGGGCCGCATTGGAGGTTGTGGTGGCCGCTTAAGAACAGGTTCAGATCCCTGTAGCTTAAGACTTTTGAATCTTATGAGCCGTGAGGGTCTCATAAGGGGGTTCTCTTTACGAGTCGTGAGGATCTCGTAAGTGTAATTTCTCCCTAGAGATCGTGGGGATCCCTAAGTGTGTTGCTCGCTTGTGAGTCGTAAGGATCTCACGCAGGTGGTTTCTCCTTACAAAGTCGAGAGGACCTTGCAAGTGTCTTTTAACGAGATTGTGCCCTTTCGGGTTTTCACAAAACTCGCCGGTAGCCCTGCTGTTTTTACTCACGGAGCCTTTTCGGGTTTTCATCCGTGCCCATTTTTCTTATGGACATACCGTTTTTTTAAAGCCTTAGGACGCTGCAATCCACTGTAGTTTATCGACGTCTCGGTCAACAGCTAGTATTAGGACATAGTGGTCCATCGTTAGTTTAAAAACGTTTCGGTCCGTCGTTAGTTCAAGGACGTTTCGATCCGTAGTTGCCGTATTTGAGGCAAATTTCTAGTTTACGGACTTTTCGGTCCATGGGGCTTTTTCTATGAATGAGCACGATGCCCCCGGCATGTCCACCTTTTTGGTGGCATGAGGTTGTGGTGGGTTCACCTTCCAGTTTTCGAATAACGCGAACTTGTCTTGTTGGTATTGGTTCTCAATCCAGCCTTTGAAGACGAAACAATTTTCGATTGGATGGCTTACTGCTTGGTGGTAAGGACAACAATTAGGATTGTTGATATCGCTTGGCTGCAACGGACGTTTTGGATCCGGCAGATCGATGAGTCCGTTGCGCACTGCCAGCTCGAATGGTCTCCTCGTTTTATCTTGGGAAAACGAGTAAGGACATCCCAGTCTCTCCTCGAGAGATGGGCGTGGACGCATATTGTTTTGGCGAACAACCGGCTTTAACTTGCTCAGCTGTTGTTGAGTATTGGCGACGAAACTTGCTTTTCCTTTCCCCTTTTCATTCCGAGGATCCGTCTTTAAAGGAGATGGTCTATGACCCATCTGATCCATTTGAGCCAACTTGTCAATCAAAGCCTGGAAAGTAGTTGGCTTGAAGAACATTATGAACTGGGAGATGGTCGCATGCGGATCAAGAGTGCCTACGAACATGCCTACCGGCGGTGCTTCTTCGATGCGCTGTTCGCATTTTGACCACAGATTCCGCCATCGTATTGCGTATTGAACCCACGTTTCGCCTGGCTTTACCCGGGCGTTGATCAATGCGGTGATTGGGGTGTGCTCGCTAGCGCTTGCAAATCTTTGTGTAAACAGCAGCTCCATCTCCGCAAATATTTTGACAGAGTCGTTAGGCAGCTCCGAATACCATTCGAAGGCCGTTTCCACTAAGCTGCCGACGAATTGGCGAAGCAATAGTTTGTCGTCGTCTCCAGTGTTGCCGTATAAGGCCCTGAATTGAGCAACATGCTGATGTGGATTCCCCGTCCCTTTATATACATGGAATTTAGGGATCGTATATCCCGCCGGGTAACTGATTTGGTCATACCAGTCCGGATAGGGTCGTCCGGTCTTGAAAATTTGGCCAGCCGCTTCATTCGCCTGGTGAGCTCGTATTTGCTGAGCAATATAGTCATCGAGCGTGGCTTTTGGGATGGTTTCCTCTTTGGCTGCTGAAAGAGCCTGAGGAGGGTTCGATGTCTCCTCTCTGTCGTCTTCAATAATGATCGGAGGGTCTTCAGCTGGAGGATCCTGCTGTAACATCATCCCGACCATGTCTTAGAAGAGAAGCGCCATTCGTTTTATGTTGGCGGCTTGTTCTGTAGCTTCTCTGTCCTTCTTTTCGAGGACTCTGCGTAGGAAGTCAACATCGGTTTCTTGTTCGTGACGTTGTTCCGATGACGCCTCCGGGCTCTCTTTTGGTCCGGTGAGAGCGGCCATTGCAGTCAGCATCTCCTGAAGTTTCTGCTGTTGTTGTTCCTAAGCCCTTGTTATTGATTGGGTGAGCGGTCGGTGACCTGTCAAAGCGTGGCTTTCCTCTTTTCCGAAAGCCATATAAATAGTATGCACCATTATGCCCCCAAACTTGGGGTGTTTGGGCTCATCATCTTTGCGATCTGCCGTAGTTACATGGGCTTTCTCTGGCCTCCTTCTCTTTTGAGTGGTTGACGCCAAGGGGGCCGTTGCAGCGGGCACCCAGGCAGTTGTCGTCTTTTGTGGCTTGCTAGGACGGTTTTCTTCCTACTGAATCTTCAGCTTCTTCTGTCGGCGAAGATAGTCTTGATCGATCACTGACTCTTGGACACGTCGCCAGACTTTGTAAACTTTGGAGGACAGCCACTGAGGGGGCTGATCTGTCTTTATTTCTGTAACCTTCTCCACCTGTGGAGGAGATCTTTTCAGTATAGTGGTAGGAGAATTCCTGCGCACCTTGTTCAGCAACTCAAAGCTGTTCCCGGTTGGAACAGCAGCATTGGCTTCCACCGTTGGTGCTGGTGGAGTTAGCCCAGAGGGGGAGTTGCTCCCAGCTTTCCTTACTCGGTGCCAGTGGCGACGTCGAGCGTGTCGAGCCGTTGGGGTTGGTTCAGCTTGAGGGCTGACTTCGTCATGCCCCCTGTTTAGGTGAGGGGCTGCTGCTGGCGTCAGCCTCTTGAAGACTGATGTCCATTGAGAAGCAGTGTTCAACCGGTCAAAGACAGACTTCTGAGCAGGGACGGGAACCGTAGTGGGAGTCGGAACAGTCAGTCTTGTAAAAACCGACCCTTTGACAGGAGAAGCCGTCTTGACGACTTCGGGAGCAGGGATGGCTATCTTCTTCGGGATAACCTTCTCTGGGATTGCATGCTTCATCATGGGCCCACATGAACTTTGGCCCAATCTGGCGAAGACTGAGGCGCTAGAGCTGGACGACCCGTTGAGAGGGGCCGCGGTAGTAGCAAGCCGATCAAAGACCGACTTCTTGGGAGCTTCTGGTGTTAGTACAGGGGTGCTGAAGCTCATCGGTGGGAGCATAGTCCCAAAGAACAATCCAGTGGTGGCCTGAGTCACCTGGTCCACCGGCATTGTGAACAAAGAGGCTGCTTGGGGCCCGTAAGCTATGCCTCCAGATGAGGCGGAGCGCGAGTTGCAATTGCAGCTGGGACATTTCGTGCAAATAGACACCATTGATCTTTTGTTTTCTGCACCAAGCAAGACACCAAATCTTAATACCTCGAATCCACAGGCAACCATAACAAACCGCGATTTGTTCGTGAACACGACACACGAAGTGTGGAGTGGAAAGAGGAAAAGGTCCCACCGGGCGTGCCAGAATCTGTTCCCCGCCGAAAGACGCGGCAGAGACACGGCGAGCATTTTGCCTGAATTTCGGGGCAGATGCTAATTGGTGCTATCCGTCCACCTCTCCGAAGATGCCAAGTTGATTTATGGCACCATAGATCGAAGGTTTAAACGAATGCGGCCGATGTAGCAGATTTCGTCAGATTCCCCATCGTTTGAGGGGTTTTTGATTGTGGGGACGCTCTTCCCCGCAGGCGCAAGCCCCTGCAGTTAATTACGCTACCGCATCGCGGTAACAACTTTCTCCTTCTTCAGATGGTCACTTCGTGTCGTGGGTGTTTGTTTTGTGTTTGGTTGCCCGTGGATTGTATACGGAGATTAATTTAGGTTGTCGCCCGTAGGGCGTGGACTAGTCCAAATCCGTATCTTTCTTAGATTTGGGTTTGAGGGGTGGGTTTAAGGATACGTTAGCCTCATTTGAGACTAAGATCAACTTAAACGTTTGTTAAGGATATGTTAGTATAATTTTAGACTAAGATCAACTTAACGGGATTGTTTAGATCCGACAAGAGAGCAATTGGGCTCTATTTTTTAGTTTAGTGACATTGCGATCGATAATTAGTTTAAGGACATTACGGTCCATCGTTAGTTTAAAGACATCGCGGTCGATTGTTAGTTTAAAGATATCATGGTCGAGATTAAGGACATCATAGTCCATGAGTTTAAGGACCCCACAGTCCGATATTAGTTTTAAGACATCACGGTCGAGATTAAGGACATCATAGTCCATGGGTTTAAGGACCTCACAGTCCAATGTTAGTTTTAAGATATCACGGTCGAGGTTAAGGACATCATAGTCCATGGGTTTAAGGACCCTACAGTCTGTAGTTTAGAGACGTCATAGTCTGTGAAATGTGTGGTTGTCGGGACCCATCATCTCTTTGAAGACGTTGAGGAATTACAACGATAAATATCAAAGGAATGAAGAGATGTACCCTTGAACCAAGTGGATTAAGTGATCTGTAGTCCAATTTGGAACTAAGATCAATTAATTATATTATGAGCACATTGGCTCAGTTAAATCTGAATTGAGGACTTATGACCAACTTGGGCTAAGTCCAATTAAGTTTGAAGTGTTGGTCCTCTGTTGGACCATTAGACATTTGTCTGGTCTCAGCCCACATTATTTAGCAATGGTAAACAAGAGTTTGAGGGCTTTGGTAACATTTTTTTATCTTTGATTGAGCAGTAAACATTATAGCTCTGATTTTTTACTCAATTTTGAATGGGAGGCTTTGCCTCTGGAAAATTAACCAATTTGGTTAAAAATAGTGTTAAACACTAGATAACAACAGTGTTAAACACTGGAAATAAAACTCATAAATTAGTGTTAAACACTAGAAGATAACAGTGTTAAACACTGGAAATAAGGTTCTCAAATTAGTGTTAAACACTAAAAATAAAGTTCTCAAATTAGTGTTAAACACTAGAAGATAGTCAGTGTTGAACACTGGGAATAAAGCTTTCGAATTAGTGTTAAACACTAAAGAAAAAGGGGTCAGGTGGGGGCACGTGAGGGCGCCCAGAGGTGGGACCAGATCCCTTTACTTCGCTCTGCAATTAAGTGTTAAACACTTTTTTTTTATCTTTTTGAGCATCACGTGTTGACACATGATAGGGATTTATGCACTGATCATTAAAGCACTTGCTAAGGGGTCACGTGGGGACACGTGAGAGCGCCCAAAGCTTCTATTTTTTTTGCTTTTCCTTTCTGTGTTTTGGAGGTCACGTGGGAGCACGTGAGGTGTTGCCTCAGAGCTTTTTCCTTCTCATTTTTGTAGACCTTTTCAGGGGTCACGTGGGGACACGTGACCTTAGTCCTTTGCAATTAGGAAGGCCTTTTAAATTTCTTTATCTTTAAGACTTAAATTCTCTGTAGGGTTAAACCCTAATTATGATTTTGAAAGAATTAAATTCTTATAATTTTAAGAGAATTAAATTCTCATATAGGGTTAAACCCTAGTTTCATCTTGGAGGAATTAAATTCCTATAAATTTGGGAGAATTAAATTCTCTGAACTCAATCCTTCCTCTAAGTCTTGGATCTGTATGGCAAAATCTCAACCCGATGAGAATTAAATTCTCAACCTATGGGGAGATTTGCTTCTGCAGATCTTCAACTGGAGGAAGAACTAAGTTCTTTTTGCAGAAGAGTTAAACTCTTAGATTTTGAGAATTAAATTCTCCTTTTGAAGTTTTGATCCCCTTTCTATTCTCACCTAGGATTTTCTTTGTTGAGAATTAAATTCTTCTTTTTTTTCTCTCTGCAATTTCAAAATCTCAGAATTCTATATCTCCCTCCAAAATTCTCTCTCTTAATTCTCCCCCCTTGGCTCCTATTTATAGGAGAAGGAAAAGAATCAATTTATTTAATAAATCTCTCATTGAAAGATTTGATTTGTTTTCATAATTAGTATGATCCTTTTGATCATTCAGTGAATTTTATTCGCTGTTGGATTTTCAATCCAAAGATATTCTGTTTGTTATTTTCGGTGAGATTTAGAGAAATCTTTCCTTGTCTAAGATTTTTCCATAAATTGGTGATTTTTAATCACCCCTGGATTTTTAATCCAACGGTCTCCATAATCCTTTTCCATTTGGAAAGATTTAGAAACTTTTAGAATTTAATTCTATTGAACCGTAAGGCTTTCAAAGCCTGTCACGTGCTGGCACGTGACCCTTGATCACGTGGGAGCACGTGACTCCTAATTAAGTCCTTTTCTCAGCCGTTTATTTGTGCTTTTGCTTGACAGAATTTGATTCTGTAAAGACATCACGTGTCAACACGTGACCAAAGCGTGACCTTTGGTCACGTGTGAACACATGATACCTCGTTGAGGTAACTCCTGATTTTTAATCAGGGAACAACGTGCACTTTGTAGGAAGTGAAATTCCTATACTACGGTCGGTTATACTATGGTTGCCACACAGTTGTTTCTCCACATAGGATATTGATATTATATCAGGCATTCTGGTTACTAGATCTATGGTTTTAGATCTAGATTTGAGTAGTTTCCTAATCTGGGTACTTAAACAGTATTCTAAAAGTGTTTTAGAATGGATGACTCCTGGCATGGTGGTGTACCTGCAGGTGATGGAGTCACCCTCTCTAAAGGTGTCTTACAGACTAAAGGGAAGAGGGATGTGCATGATTGGCATATCACTTGTTTAGGCAATTGAGTCAATTATAAGATGTCAAGTACCACACCAGATGTTGTTTTTGTACTAGATATAATAAACCTATATATTAATCCAATACTGGAGAAACATTCGGAAGCAGTTTATGAACATAAGTGGATGTTTTAGGGATTTGGTGACGGCAGCCTCTTTCGGGAGACAGTTATCATTCCAGGCTTCTAAGGTGACCTGGATGACAGAGTGACTGTCAGAGTTATAGTTTTCCCTCTTTCGAGGGGCAGTAGTTTGGACATGTGGTCCAAGCGGATACTGAGGAAGGCGTGACACAGGATACTAATTAAATTTAGTTGACGATACAGTCTAAGAAGTTTGCTGGATTTGGAGTTCATTTGTGAATTGGGTCCCATCAGATATCCAGACATATTCTAAAACAGGTATTTCTCATTTCGAGAGATGGCTTTCTCCGCGAACTTGAGATAAAGAGAGATATAGAAAGAAATATTGGAGCGGATCCACTCACTGAGGCTATTTCTCGAACGCAATAGTTTTACAAACGAGCTTTGTGAAGCTGATTAGTAGAGTGGGTGTTCGGTATCACACGGCCTGTGAGTATGCGACACCGCAATAATTAGCCTTAAGTGCAAGTGGGAGATTGTTGGCTATAATGCCCTCAAGTCAATTATTGGATCGCAGGTACGTGATTGCAATGATTGAGGGAGGACCTATACCGGTAGAACGGTCTTACTCGAGATGATAGTATGCTATCTAGTTTGTCTTTAAAATCGTGTACATGCTTCAGGTGACATTACAGATCACTATTACATGTTGATAGAGCACATAGGAGTCTTGCTTGACTACCAGCAGTATGATGACGATCATATACGTGAGAGCTGGGTGGTCTATAAGCACATCCTTAAAATATCTCTAGTCATGGGAGTTTCGAGACTGGGCATCGATACTCTAAGAGTAGACTAGTGTATACTGATCGAGACCCCAATGAGGGGCGGTGACCGGTCTCACAAGCTATTGGTGTATGTTGGTTCACCTAAGATGTATACAGGTGCTCATTGCGTTATGAGTACACCGGACGGACTTGCCGCGAACATGCTAGTTGGTATTATACCTATTGTCAGACAGCAGTTCCCTGGTGACATGTGTTCAGGTTAGTCTATTGACCTGAGATCGTCATTTGTCTTATGTGAGTTCCCACTGTGCTTTGATTACCAACGTACCACGGCTCAAAAGAGTCGTGCAAACAGGTTTTAGTTGGGTAAAGTCCCGAGCCATATGGAGGCAGTGAGCGGATCGTCAGGGGATTCTTCTCTCCCGGTATTGGGGGTTGATGTCGCGGTGTGCACGGGTGGTCATCACCAGAAATCCTTGGCCAAGATAGTCGAGAATTACTGATTCCGATCAGTAGTTTCTCGGATGGTGATGGGCTTCATACCGACACTAAATGTCGCGTTATTAGGGGTCTGACATTATCCACCCCCTATACTTGATATGCGATACTCATAGATGAATGGATCGGAATATACGGATATTGTCGCTGTCAGGCTCAGTAGGATTTCAGGATGAGTTTTTTCGTCGGCCTCCCTTTCGCTCAATACCTGGGTAGCCGTTACGTACAACTAGTGCCACTGATGTGCTTGTGGTTAAACCCACTGCCAGCGTATTGACGGGTCTTTAGAGTCCCACACAGAGGGTTTCACTGCTTCGAGCGAAACGTTGTAGAGGCCGTATGGTTTTATGGTAGAGTTCGATCATATACGTGCACTTGTGCATGGATCATGATCGGACGGATAATACTAGTGGGCTTTGGTTTAAGCCGGATCCTAGTATTATATTGTTGGATTATTTTTGTCTCGTTATATTCGTATTTAGTCGGAATACGGATACGGGTATGTATATACGGATGAGGGGTATTCTTGTAATTCGTTACAAGTTTAGTTTAGTAGATGCCATTTCATTTTGTTATTAAACATTTTGGTTTAAATGTTTATGGAGTGGGAAAGTGTGACTCATTGTTTCTAGCAAGCTCACTTGGTGATTCATGCATGCCATATGGGTGTGACTCATGGTGGGTCATGGATAACATGCTAGGGTTTTTGATTTGTAGTGTAAGATATTTGTTGTGGGCTTGGGATATTTTTTCTTGAGATGATTTTCTTTAGTTGCTCACAACCAATATCACACACAACACACAATAAAAGGCAGCAACCCTATTTTCTTTGGTCCCCATGTTTTGCTTCACACTTTCTTCTCCAAGGCATTTTCTTCAACCTCCACCCTACATGTCTCATGTGTTGAGAAACCTAGGGTGTATTGAGATAAAGTAATCTCACACACTCTCTACTTCATCTTTTCTATCTAGGCTAGTAAACTAGATATCCGAGTTGTTTCGGTTCTGAGGTCGGAGCCCGTATTACTAACCCTCGATATGGATCTTCTTCGATGTGGGGAGACCCGCGAGGAGTTTGGGACAGAGGTTGAAAACCGAAGGACACAGATCGTTTGGTGTAACTTCTCTAAACTCCTTTTATATAGATAGTATAGGATTAATGGTACGATCTGTAGATTAGGGCTCCGTTAGCGCCGGTTTAATTAAGTTTTTGTTCCGTATTTGGCCACGGATTGATGGCCGGAGCATTAGCGTAACCCAACAGTGTTGTGGCAAATACGACAGTGATATTGATAAGTGGAAAAGTGATTGAAAGTGACAGCGATACGTATTTGTTCACAACCTATCTAATACCTGAATGCATACATAATCCAGGGAATGGGGAAATCAAGATGGAATTGAACTCGTATTTAGCGAGGTACAGTGATTTAGAGGGAGATCATTCGCTATAAATATATACTTTAGGTCGTAGGCACAGGGTTATGTTTCGGACACAGCGGACCGTAGTCTTCGGTATGCACGAGACCCTTGTTAAACACGGGTATCCTTTCCACCATTTGATTTCATTGACTTAGTGACCGATAAGTAGTGACATACGCATTGCCTAGTTTACTGACATGATACCTATATTGCACTATTCATATTTAGTTGATGTTTATTATACTCATGTTCTGCATTCTGTGGTACTTATCGTGTTTAATAACATTCCACGCCTTTATATAATTATTTTTATATGTGTCGTACTGACGACCTGAGTGTGCATGCTCAGAGAATGTAGTGGATCCAGCCCAGGAGCAGGATCTGCCATTCGAGATCGCGGAGGTCTAGACTGCATCACTTACGCTATTTCTTTTGCTTTCAGCACTTGTTTTGTTGGTTAGTTGTTTTATTCTGCAAAATAAATGTATCTCGAACTCTTTTATTTGTAATGTAATAAAGTTGTGAACTGTGATTTTCCTTTACTCAAGTACTGTTTACTGACCACCATATAATGCTAGAAGCCGAAACGTGACTACGACGGGATTTTTTCCTGACCGTAGGAGCATGACTGAGCTAGTCACCCCTCGTATCCCGTATTTTGGGAAGCGGGACGTGACAATTTCCAAGAGAGCGAAGGTTGGAGTCCCACCCGTATCAAGTTACGGCAAACTATTCAGAAAAAAAATACAAAATTCGTAAGAGAATGCAAAATCAACCCGTCGTAAGTGGACTCTTTCCCTCGGCATTGCGGACCTTTAATCAAGCGGCTAAACCGCACCAAATTAAGTGTGAAATGCTTGAAATTAATTCCATCATGATGGAAGGCAAAATTCGGAAGCTTCCATCTAGTCCTGCCAAGTGTCCATAAATGTCTACGATTTTTAGTAAGTGAAAGATCCAACGGCTGGCATCTTTTCCGTAAAACATGTCTCCATCCTTGTGATGACTTGTCACTCCCTCATACCCACACATTATTTCAAAGCAGCCTATGTCACGTGCATCCAGCGTGCCACTCTTTCTTCGCTTGGAACAAGTCTTGGTGATGGGGAGAGATGAGAGATGAGAGAGAGAATCATTAAAGTAAAGTAGTTCAAAATCAAAATCCATGACTAGGACCAAGATCAGATAAAATTGATGACCACATGGCTTGATCACTTCACACTTATAAACACTTATAAAAGCTATAAGATGCTCATCCTATGACTCTCTCGTATATGTACAAGTGCTCTCTCTTTTGATGATACTAGCTAGCTTGTGTTACATATTACATGAACAAAGTAATACAGGTGTTGTTTTAGTGTAGAGACGCTAGTTATAAATGGAGAAGAAAACTGCTTGTTTATTAGTAGAGAAGAAGAAGAAGGATGAAGTAGAAGAGAAAGAAGTTAGAGTACTGCTAGAGGAGGAGAAGGAGGAGGAGCTGGTGCTTCCCGGGTTCCGGTTTCATCCGACGGACGAAGAGCTCGTCGGGTTTTATCTCCGACGGAAAGTAGAGAAGAAGCCAATCTCAATTGAGATCATCAAGCAGATTGATATCTACAAGTATGATCCTTGGGATCTTTCAAGTAAGTTAATCATCATGTGTATGCATTACTTGTCATGTTGATCATCTTGATTCATGAAGTGGATACATATAAATCCTTGGTTTGCTAGAGTTGCATCAACCCTATGAAGTTATTGTGAAAGCTTAGAGAAACTTTTAAATATATCTAACATGCAGGACATAACTTGATCTTATGTATTCTTCACAAATTTTTTTCCTTCTAAAATTAACCTGTGTGTAAACACGTCTATGCGAGAATTTGAATTCCATTGTACCAACACTGTGAAGTTGTTCCTTTTTTATTTTAAAGACTTTTGATATAGTTTCGTTAAATCGTCGTTTGATAAAACGCAGAGGAATTTAGCCTTCGTTTTGATCCAAAAAACACTCTCAGGTTGTGGTTAGAATTGATCATTGGTTGAGCATGCACCTTTGTAGTCAAAACTTGATTTTTCTCATAATGGTATACTTCCAAATTTTCCCTTCTATGTGTGTCCGATTGAATGACAAACATATCAAATTCAATTTTTTCTAAGAGGAAACTGGATCCAAAGGCTCTTTTACGCATGGCTCCTTAGGTCTCACGGTGTCTGCAGTCTGGACACTGTAGTTATAAGTATGTAATATCCCTGCAGTCCCCTTATAGCCTTCTTCTGGTGTACTAAACTCTGAAGTTATGAATATACTCATGATGAAAATAAAAAAAAACCTTTTCATTCCTACAATAAAAGAAAGATAGGTTTGACAAGCTAGGTAGAGGAGTGCATGCATGCAAGGTCATGCAGGCTTACTGTACTAAAGTCGTAAGATGATCCTGGGGACCTGGAGGCATATTGTAATAAATAAATAAAATGTTTCATTTAAGGTAAAACAAAGCCCTCAAGATCCTTCTATACTAATCAAGCCAATGGAAATATTTTTTGGTCAGCAGAAAGCAAACAAAGAAAGATACGTTCTCAAATTTGAAGACACCTAGTTTGACCTGATCAGAATAATGCATGCTAGTGATATTAATTAATATTTCAATGAAAATGAAATTTGGTTGATTGGTTGTAGATACTGATAATTAAGCTTCCAATTCAAGAAACAAGCTTCAAATCCAATAGTGTTTGGATGGTGGTGTCATATTTGGAATTTAATGTGAAAACCAATGCCGGTTAGTTAAGGTTGGCCCGCCTCAACACACATCTACCCGATTTATTTCACATCCAAACCGGTTAATTTAATTTACGTATAATGATATCCCTATGTCCAAAAATTCATAAGATTTCAAGGGCTCTAGCACGTCCATCAAGCGACAGTAATTTTTCATATACCGATAAGCCGTTAATTTTTCTATTCATTTGATAAATGCGTTGGAACTCTTTAAATATCGAGATTTTTTGTATATATGGATTTTATGATATGTAGATCAAGATGCCTATTTGGATCGATGAAAAATATGGATAACATGTGTGTTTGAGGCGAGATCCCCTTTTTGGAAAAATGGAACGCATATATATATATATATAAGTGATCCATTGCAAACCCGTCCGTGTTTTTTCAAAAACAGGAATTCCTAATCTACAGCATATTTAACGATCCGATTCGTTCCAGTTGATCACCATATCCTCAAATATATATGTACAAAAAATCAAAGAATTTAAAGACCTTTAACCCATGCATCAGATGACGTTTATGTTGTATTATCGAAAGACGTTCACTTTTGCACCCATCTTTGCATAGGTTGGAGATCATTAAATTCCTTAATTTTTCAAACACATATTTGAAGGTTGGATGATCAATATGAACGGATCGGATCGTTAAAATATGACGTAGATCAGAAGTTTCCGTTTTTAAAAAACGCAGACCAGTTTACAATATATATATATAAGCACGTGCGGGAAGACACACATATATGTTGGAACTAGTCCGAAAGCCTAACCTACACACAGCACCCTGAGGCCTCATGAATTGCGAATTAAATTATTATCGCTTCCACACAATCATCGATCCCCGCACACACAGCTAGGAGGAGAAGTGCTATGAGCATCCCAACTATGCTCCGATCCAACTATGCTTGTCCGTAATATGATAATATTGTTAATGTGGCGCAATTATTCTTTTAGAATAGGTTATTCACATGCATCACTTTTCTATAAACCTTATTATTATTTTTCTTAAGGATATTAGAGATTTTTCTTACACTTTGAATGTTTGATGATGATCAAGTAGAAGTCAGCAACGTCCTAGGCGAGAAAGAGTGGTACTTCTTTTGCTTGAGGGGAAGAAAGTACAGAAACAGCATAAGGCCTAACAGGGTCACCGGCTCCGGGTTTTGGAAGGCCACCGGCATCGACAGACCGATATGCTCGGCATCTGATGTCAACGACTGTATCGGTCTGAAAAAGTCCTTGGTTTACTATAGAGGAAGTGCCGGGAAAGGGACTAAAACGGACTGGATGATGCACGAGTTTCGTCTTCCTTCCAATAACAAGGACAATGAAACTTGTTCGCCGAGCATGCAAGAAGCTGTATGTACTTTTTCCATATCTTTCTTCTCCCGTTCTCGATTGCTTCGTATCCAAAATCTTAAGCTGTTGGATTGCAGATCAACAATGAATCAAGCTAATATGACTTTTTAACAATCTGAATATGTTAACCTTGAAATTTTGGTGGTGATGGGTTCTAGTTTGACATTGCACCAAAGAGAGAGTTTAGTGATGTATGTTTTATGTGCTTAGTGACATATTTAACCCTCCAAAGTTACGGTAAAGAACTATATGCACAAAACAAGCTTAATTAGTATGATACGCCCCTTATGTGATGTAATTCCTAATTGTATTAGAAATGATTCCAATATATACATTAGCAGTGTGCATATATATTTTTATTAGATAATCTAGGATAAAATTTCAATATGTTTATAATTTATTTTTTTTTGACTGTCACCGCCCATCTGTTCTTCATGCCGTGAAGCATACGAATACCAATTATTTTGTAACTTTCACCGGTAGAAAAAATTGCAATAGCAAGAGGGGCAGCATTTGCAAGGGACAAATTCTCCAAGCGATTTTTCCCTCTTGCTAATGTTCTTTCGGCAGTAATTTATTTCTTATAGGGAAAGAATAAATTACGATGGAAAAGCATAAAAAACTAGTGTAAATTTAATTGGGTCAAAACACTTTTCTATTTTTGCAGGAAATCCCGGACTTGATAATTAAGAAAACTATTTTTCAATTTTTGCAGGAAATCTGGACAATATGCCGAATCTTCAAGAGGAATGTCTCATTCAAGAAGTACACACATTCAGCACCCACGCAAGCTCCAGCCCACTCGAGCTCAAAAACTAGCAGTCTCGACTCCGATACAGGAGACGAGTACGCAGCATTGACCAATTATTTCGAAGAGTCGAAAAATCACCAGTTATACGGAGGTCAATGGATCAATCCTTCATTACAAGTAGCACCAGCACCACCAATGACGACAAGCATCGCTCCAAGTCCGAACACGAATGAATTTTTGAAAGACGGGAATTGGGATGAGCTTGGAAGGATAATGGAGTATTATATGATGGATCCAAATACTGGCTATGAGTGTAGATATTATTAGAGAGCTAAACAGAAAAAATACGAGATTAAGTACTGGCCAGCGAGGTACAAAAAAGACCCCCCTGTCGGGCCCTTGTTGTACCCAGTCTCCCGTTGAAGGCCAGATACTTTCCCTACCCGATACTTTAATCACCAGCTCTTAGCCGCCGCCTCCTCTCCGCTGGTAGATAAAGTATTACTCATGCGAAATATGTCATACCCGAGTTTTGCTCCTCTGTCAAGTAGTAGGTTCACATTGAGTTGATACTTTAATTTGATATTGGTTCATATATATATATATATATATGTGTGTGTGTTTGTGTGTAGGTAGCTTGCACTGACATTATATAGTTAGCATGAAATAATCTGAGCTCTGATGCAGCTGGTTGTACCATGGATACATGTATGCTATTACTTTGATGGTGAATATCTTATATATATATATATATATGCTATGGAGACTTTTTTCTCCGTATTTTTTGGTTGACATTCTCTCTATGTATCTTTTCTCTATATATTTTTCTTTGCAGATAAAGAGATAGATCAGGAAAAAAGGAGAGATCTTTTGTATATAGTAATGAGGGCTCTGCAATGACACTGCAAGGCCTCTCCTAATAGAGACCACTAAGGCCCAGGGGCTTTTATGCACTAAAGCCCTTAGGCCCCAGTGGCCACAGATAAGGCAACTGCAGGAGAGGCTATGCAATACTTCATGTTGTTAATGTCCAAAATTGTTTTGAATATGTTAATGTATGATGGTTTGGTGCGTATTAGGGCTACAGGAATAAGTTTTGGGTTAAAACTAAGGTAAGCCCTAGTTGAGATTACCAGAATGATAATAGTAGTAAAAACAAATTTGCAAGCATGAGATGGACTCTTTGTACGGAAAATATCTCTCCGTCTAAAAAAGATATCTTGAAAGCACCAGATTCTAATACCAATTGTTAGATGTTTAATTACTGATGCTAAAATCATATGGACAGGTTCAAAGTATAAAAATCATATGAAACATGATGTGTATGGATTAGATGATGAGCTATGCTGATCATTCAAAAAGAAAACGTGGAATTTACTTCTTCCTTTTTATAAATAAATACTTCTTTTATGGCATGTATTAAGTTTACGACAGGCGCACATAGCCTAATGATGGGCAACAAGGGTTTGAAGGGATATCCGGGATTTTCCATCTAGTATTTTGAAGAGGGTCCACGGACGGGACCGGTAGGCTTGCTACGAGTCTAAAAAAAATGAATTAAGTTGATTCCAAACTTCCCTTTCGGATGCGGGTATCAAGGTGCTTATAATTAAATTTTCTTATTATGCAGTCAAAAAAGTCAACTGACCCATCTGTTTCATAGTACTTGTCCTCTATTCTTTTTTTTATCCCAAATTATTTGTCCCCTGGACTATCAAAAGCATTCTTTAATTACCAACACACTCAAAATATAAAGTTTCTGCTCTAATTTAAATTGAAAGACTAAATCTTAAGCCTCAAGAAATTTCTTCAAGCATGTTCAAGTCTTAAGAAATTAACAAAAAATACAGTAGGGTTAAAGAAGAAATTTAACATTTATAAAATTTTAGAGTTTCGAAAAAGTCACTCTCGTTTTAGTTGTTGACACTTGTATCATATGATCTTAAGTTTTGATCATTTAAAATAAAACTATATTTAAAGGATTCATATGTTACCGACGGCGTTTCCAAATTCATAATCATAACCAGTACAATATCTCAACATGAAGCGATGATTTTCTACAATAAAATTCAAGCTCAAAACTTCTAATCGCATGAAGACTTGACGCAAGCAAACAACATGATAAAAGCTATATTAAGAAACAACGACGTCTCAAAGTAACATCGCAAAGAAAATAAGGATCGAAAGAAAAAAACAAGCTAGCTAGATTTAGTTTTATTAAGTTAGTATTGATCACATAAGAATTGAAATCATTTTCCAACTCATTTCTATTAATAAAATCGTTTTCTCTTGATCAAGAGACGTCTAATTTATCCGTTGGATTCAAATTTATTTCAAAATTTAAACTGCTTTCATATGTCAAGTCTACTACAAACGTCGGTCCAGACATCTGTAAAAGAAAACTTTAGAACTGCAGACGTCTGTGCCAGATCGTTTGGCATAAATATCTGGTACATACGTTTGGTTAAGAAACTTTACAAAACTTGTTCTCTATTTTCGTAGACAGAGACGTCTGGGCAGACGTCTCTGAGAATTTTTTTAAACTGCCGACGTTTAACACCAGACGTCTGACATGATGTATTTCTGACAGTTATTTTTAAAATTTGAAATTCAAATGAACGAGTGTTTACACCATTTCACTTTTTAAATTACTTTCTACAGTCACAACATTTCTAAAGGTTGCGACTCTTCAAAATGGCAACCCTTCCATCTCTATAAATACTCAAGAGATCATTCACTCAATTTTTCATTCTTTCTATTAATTTTTCTTCTCTAAAATTCTTATCGTATCTTAATCGATCATATTCTCTTCGTCATTTCAAAAGAGCCACAAATTTCAATATTTCCTCAAAACAATTCTCAAGCCAAATTGGTAATAATCTTTAAGATTATAGGATATTAAATGAGCATCAAGTTCGAATCATTGTATCATTTTATAAATCCTTGAAGCTGGATCGTGTTCTTTATTACGAGAGAAGGTATCTCTCATTGTCTGAATCGTGGATTCAGTTTGGGAAAAAGGTACTTTCCCGGTTGATCCTAATGAAGAGAGATTGTGTTCTTCACACCGATATCTAGTGAAAATTCTTGAAGAGAGTCTCAAGCGAGGATTAGCCACATGTTGTGGTGAATCCTGGGCAACAAATGTAATGGGTTTGAATTGTCTTCTTTTTACTCTTTTATTTTGTGATGTTGTTTCTTTTAAAGTTTCTTTATTTAAGTATATTAAATTATTCCGAAGAAAATAATCAATTTCACACATTAATATTGCCATAACACAACAAAACACCTTATTCACCCCCAAGGTATTTTCAATTGGCATCAGAGATTGCTCGTATTTTAAGATTAATATCTTGAGGTTTTGATCCTAAAATGGCAAACCAATTAAAGGGACAATCCACCACACGACCTCCACTTTTTAATGGTACAAATTTTAAATTTTGGAAGACTAAGATGGGAATGTTTTTACAATGTACAAATTTAGAGATCCCAGATATATTAGATCCGCCTTATGAAATTCCTATTACAATACCTTTTTCCGACTGATAAACGATCTATGACTTTAAACTTGAAAGCAATGATTGCCCTTCATTTCTCACTTGTTCTGGAGGAATTCAATAGAATTTCTTTGTGCCGAACGACACAAGATATATGAAGCACACTTCAGAATGCACATGAAGGAACAAATCAAGTAAAGGAAAATAAAATTAATCGCCTCATACATGAATATGAAATGTTTTCCGTGAAAGAAAATGAGATGATTGATTCTCGATGACTTATGAGTTTATGGTTTTGATGATATGATTCAAACCATGAATAAATGTTTAGTGTCATATGCTTATCTTGTCTTCTCTATCGACACTAAACTTGTATACACTTGATGTTTAGCCTGCTTATCCTATATCTTGTGTATATCGAGTAATATATTAATATCGACATGCTTTACTTGTATTATATCCTTTCATATCGATATATTATTCATATTCGTTGTTTTGATGATTCACAATATGAAAGTATATATATACATATGTTATTCATCTTGGTTTCTCATATATATATATATATATATATATATATATAAGAATAATGGAGAAAAAAGGCCATAGGAGGGAATTCCCTTCTATGGCGTAAAAAAATACAATTTTCATCATGTTTTCCGACGATTGGCACCCATCATCTTCATCGTTATCATCTAAGATATGGGTACGCCAAATTTCATGTGATTCTAAAAAATTTTCACCGTTGATTTAACAATGTAAAAAGTTATATTGTCGGTAAACCGTTAATTTTGAACCCACTAATTCAACGGTGAAAAAGTTGTAGAATCACATGAAATTTGGTGTACCCATATCTTAGATGATAACGATGAAGATGATGGGTGCCGATCGTCGGAAAACACGATGGAGATTGCATTTTTCGACGCCATAGGAGGAAATTTCCTCCTATGGAATCTTTCCTCCATTATTCTCTCTCTCTCTCTCTCTCTCTCTATATATATATATATATATATATATATATATTTCATACTTTGCATTTCAGATATATCTTGATATTGATATACTATTCATATTTGTGATATCGAAACAATGAATGTTTCATATACTTATGTTTATTCATAACTTGCGTATTTCATAATATTGTATATGATGAGTTTGGTTTTTGAGATTGCATTTCAGGATATCGAATATCTCGAGACGAAGATCTATAAAGGTGGATGGCAGAAAACGGGCTTAAATGGAAAATCTAATGGAGGTTGGATGATACGAACGAGAGCTTCCAAAATTGCACATTCAATATTCGTGAAGCCAACTAGTTGAAGTACAATGGTTCAAGAGTTCATGCTACGTATAGAGAAGAAGCTAGAAACCAAAGTCCGAGCTTGAAGCGTCAAAGATTGAATTTGAAGCGAAATTCATTTGAAGATCAAATATCGATTTTAAGATGTACGTGAGTTAAGTGGCGAAGATCAATGGAAGTCAAGTTGAAAATCAAGTGATTCGTCAAACTTCAAGAGCTCGTGTCGAAAATTCAAGTTGTCGAAGAAATGCGATATCAACATAGGATTCTATGTAAGTACTGTATAGATTATGGTTATATCATTTAGAGCTTTTGAACACTCACACAATAGCATGCATGAAATATTTGGTTTTAACTTTGCAAAGGTTTTCATTCAAAACGATTTTTTATTTTAAAAAGCAAAGTTTTCTGTGTTTTTCTCCTTTGGACGTTTATACAATATACCTTCAGACGTTTGTTTGCATTGAAAACCAAATATCAGTTTTAATATCAGCTTTTTAGTTCAGAACAAACGTCTGAACCTTTTCAGAACAAACGTCTGTGCCAAAGTCTCGAGTTGAAATTTTTTCTTCTTCAAACATTTGTCATATGCTTCTTCAGACGTTTTTCAGTTCTCTGTGCTTTATATTGGCTTGACTTGTTTAAAGGAACATACATCTGAAGCTATAGGGAACAACCGTCTGCAGTTCAAAATCTTTGAAAACTATTTCTTCTTCAGACGTTAGTCTCATGCTATTTCAGACTTCTGTTTATTCTCTGTGTTTTCATTGGCCATATTTGAAAAAGGTCGGCAGAGGTCTGAACCTATAGACGACAAACGTCTGCTGTTGAAATATTTTGAAAAATATTATCGTTGGGTTAATTTTTATAAAGGGACGGACGCCTGTCCATTTATTCTTAGACGTCTATCGTATGTGTTTTCTGCTGATTTTGACCCATAACGGCTAGTTTTTCTTTAGGGCTATAAATAGACATTTGCTTTGGTTTTTTAAGCCCCAATCACTCACAGATTTTCACTTGCTTATTCTTGAGTGATATTGATAAGAAAAATCTCATCTCTTGTGAGAATTGAAAAGAGTTTTTCATTTGATTATCCAAATCATTCTCATACATTCAAGAGCTCTATTTACATATCCATACTTTTTAAAGTATTAGAAGTGAGTTTGAGAGAAACTCTATCAAGAGTATTTGTGCTTCAATTGTAATCTTTTCTTTCTTTGTGTTTGGGATCTTGATGTTGGATGTATATGCCCTAAAGATCATTATTGTATAGTACATGATTGTAATTATGGATGCTTAGGATATATAAGTACAGGACAGTCTTTCTCGACATGATAGTATACTATCTGGTTTGTCTTTATCTCAACATGTGTATATGTTCAATTTATACTACGCATCTCGAATACATATTGGTAAAGCCCGCAGGATCTTCGCTTGACTACTAGAGTTGTGATGGAGATCATAGTCATAGGTTCTAGGTAGTGTCACGACCTAAATTTAGGCACGTGACCGACACTTAAACCACGTAATGTCAACAGGCGTACGCAATTTAAGTAAGCCGAAACCCAGAAATCTAAACCATCCAAAAATGGATAAGGGGAGAAAACATAGTTAAAAACATTCGGAAATCTCAAGTAAAATCTTTAACTTAAGTTTACTTTCTTGAAATTTTTGGCAGCACCTCCTTTGTAAAAACTAGCCCCGAAAACGGGTACAACATAGTATATAATTAAAGCATCCCAAACGGGAGCAAATCACGCCCAACGGCGGAAAAAACCACCACAAGCATATATACGACGCCGAAGTGAAGAAATCTAAATGAAAATAGCATAAGGAGGTAAAACTTTACAACAAGGCTGGCTCCCATGAGCATGGCACCCAAAGTCACCAAAAAAATAATACAACACCGATCCTCACAACTTGTCTCTAAGTCAAATACATGAAGTGGTAGATGCAAAGTACTAGATATAAAGATATACAATGTACATCATCAGATAACTGCAACCCACCTAAAGCAAAAGGGCCCCACAGCCAACCGTAGCGGTATCCGCAAAAGTAGAAATAATAAGGCGCCCTGCCGCGACCACTCTGATGATCAGACCTGAAAAACCTTGCGGCATAACGGGGGTGAGTTGCCAACTCGTGAATAGTAAATAATATCATACCGTAATCACAAGTATGCACTAACAGCGATAATCTATCACATGTAATCTGATAGCATAAGTATGACAATATGAATATGCAACTATCATGATCAAGGTATACCATTAAGGTACTACATCTACATGAACCAAATGCATATCAACTAAATCCTGAGTGTGGGATAATTAATAATCTCATGCACAAATCATCAGCATGGAAAAACCCGGTGTAAATCAACAACACCCAAAATCCCAAAATTCTCAGATACCGTCACCAGGACTGGCTCCCATATCCTGTAAATCTCATGGAACCTGAGTGTCCAACATCGGCACTCGAAAATATCATAAAAATACTCATGTCCAATATCGACACGTAAAACCATATATCATATCTGTACATCTCGCGGAACATGAGCGCCCAATATCGACTCTCGCAATTCTCGGAACATGAGTGTCCTACACCGACACTCGCAATCCCTATAGCCATATATCTCACGGAACATGAATGTCCAATCTCGACATTCGCAATCCACGGAACATGAGTATCAAACTCTGACACTCGCAATCCCCATTTCCACACGTCTCACGGAACATAAATGTCAAACACCGACATTCGAAATCCAAAGCCATATATCTCACGGAACATAAGTGCCCAACATCAACACTTGAAATCCCTAAATTGCATGAACAACAAATCTCAATACGTAAATCCATGTAATATGACATACAAGTCATTAAATATATCACGCGGTTCCCAAATTATCCGAATCCACTAATACACACACACACACACATAACAGCATCCCATACCACTAATATATATATCATATAAAGCTGAACATATAACTATAGCAAGGTATATGTGTGAGCAAGTAGGTATAGCAAGGCATATGTGTAAGCATGTATGCTATATTTCATATGCGCTATCGCACAAGATTAAATGTCTCAATGTCGCTAACCAATAGCAAGGTATATCATATGAATATTTGTGTTGTGCATATCATGGCAATTACTGACAGTGTGTGTGTAGCATACAATGAGTGCTCGTGCAACATGAACTGTCAATAATAGTGCAGTATACAAAGGGTACAGGTTCAGGCACAACAAATAATTATATGCAATGAAGTTCATGCATTATCTCTATATGTGCATATAAACAAGCGGCTAATATCATATCATATCTAGTCCAGACGCTTAACGCCATACGGGCGATTTCCCTGTAGATGTTAAATCTACTCACCGATGATCTCGAGCTACGAATATCCGACCATCTGCTTCCCTTTCTTTGCATCGTCCGAAGTCTCCGCTTGCGATCCTAAAATTTCACAAACACACCACATAAGGCTAAATAACCTACGCCGACACATGTTCATATCATAATATCGCATTATTATATTCCCCATTCTTATACATTTTATAAATAAACAGGTGCTTTTGACCCATGTCTGCTACATAATTACAGGTTACAGGTTCTTGGAACAAAAACAGTGAAAAAGATAAAAGACGATACAAAAGTGAGACTACGACCGATAAATGGTGGAATCTTGATCAAGCCTACACAAAGATCATTTCACAAAGTACAAGGCAGTGCAAGGTTCAAAATTTCGTCACGAAACAACGGTGAAAGTCCACTACAATTATTCACTGGGAGATCTGGAAGAAACCTAGAAGCTGTTCTGCAGAACCAACCAGAGAACTAGGAAGAAAATCAAGACCAGAGCCAGCACAGAAAAATTGAGCACACAAATCTCTCATTTGGCCGAGGAACCACAGCCTAACCAGGGCTTCGGCCGCGGTTCCGCGGCCGTGTATGGCCGGTAGTGGCATAAAAATTTTCCATAACTCTGGCGGCGCTGACTAAGTCTTCCTAGGGGTGTTTTTGTAATAGCAGACATGTGGCAATTGTAAACCTAGGGTTCTCTATGTCCTATAAATAGAGATCCAAATTCTTATATTAGGTCATGCCTCCTTTCATTAATAAAATTCAGAATTATTTTTGGAGAGCATCAATTTGTAAGTTCTTAATTTATTTTCTGCCCTAGGTTAAATTTATTATCTGCTCTAGATAATTTCTATTCTTGTCCTAGTCTAGATTTAATTTCTTGCCCTAGATAAATAGTTTAGATCTGTTCTTCAATTTTCTAATGAGCGAGTAGTCTTCTCGCTTGTTAGGGTTAGCTTTGGGGAAGGTTTGAGAGATGAAGATCTCTCACCCCTTTCTTGCCCATCACATATAATTAATAGGACTCCATGCATACATGCATATACCGCTCCCTACGGCACCCTATCCCATGAGGTAGCGGTGATACCGTAGTATAAAGGCCCGATTAAACGTGTTTTCCATGGAGGTTAGGGTAAGAATTGATAAAGGAGGGACAAGAACCTAGAGGAAGAAACATCTTCCCGAATTGGTTCTAATCCCCTTTATTAATAATTACCATAACTCCTAATAGATCCTAATATGGGTATAGAAAGCGGTGAGATTTATTGACTTTCCAAACTTAACCTAGACCTAACCCTAGCAAGATTTAGATCTAGATTAATTTAGTTTTTAGATTTAATCAATCCGTTCACACCGTTCGGAATTAACTCGTAAGAGCAATTAGGAAATTCATAAAATCCCTGTGGACCGACCCGTACTCACCGGCTAGCTACCAAGCAACGCCGTTCTTGATTGCGGTTTAGAAATATTTTTGATCAAATCAAATGGCGCTGTTTCCTCGGAAGGCGTGTTATTTTATTTTTGCAATTTCGGGTTAATATAAAATTAAAAAAAATCATAAAAATTGAAAAATCAAAAAATATAAAAATTTATCATTTTTTATTTTTGTGAAGGGTGTTTTTTTTGAATCTTTGCAGGATCGACGGATCTGGAAAAATCCAGAGTGCGAAACAGAAAACGGGAGATCAGAACAGAAGGGTATTGGAACAACAGAACAACAGAATTTTTCCAGAGACCTGAACCCTCCACCGCGCCGCCCTTCCGCCGCCGCAACCCATCTCCAACCGCGGATCCGCGGTCCGCTTGTGACCTCAGCGCGCGAAATTTCCTCTGTTTGTTTCCTCTTTTTCTCTTCTGCAAATCCCCATATATCTTCTGTCCAGTCTTCTGCAGGATTCTTTGCGCTTAAAAAAATCTTCCCCCTTCCAATAACAAATTTTGTGCAGGATTCTTTACGTCGCGTTTAAAATAATTTTTTTTGATTGCAAGTGGTTGTTACTGTTTTGCATATTTTTAATCGGACTTTAAGGGACTTGAGACCAATTCAGATTGGGTGGGGATTTCATCACCCTTCCCAGGACCCTAGAAATCACATAAGGCATATGCATTGACCATATTTAATTAAAAAATTACTAGACTCAGCCCTAAGGACGTCGTGCTCAATAGGACAGAGGACTAGTTATAGGCATCGGCCGTTAATCCTAATCTGACTTTGCGGTGTCTAGGCAAGTGTGTCTAAGGCGAGTGGTAACTTAATTAGGGCCACTACTTGTAGTGGAGAGCCTCCCACTCACCTGGCACTTACCTGTCCGCAATTGGCAGTGAAGAGGCGGTTTGAGGTCCTATTTCTAGCCCTTTGGAACAGTTAGGAGCTGTCTAGCTGACCTAGGTGACCCTAAATCTAGGTCTGATTGTGCATTTGTGGTTGATTACATTTGTGTTTAAGCCTTTTATCGAAAATCTTTTTTGCAAACAGTTCCAAATAAAGAGAAAAAGAAAAAAGGAATTTTTTTTATAAAAACTTGCAAACTTTTGTCGCTAAGAAATCCGTGCACCCCAACCTTCTTTCTCTTCTTATTCTTACATCATGGGTACCCCACATCACAAATCTCTTGTTGAACTTTGGTATCCCGAACCTAACTTTGCTTCGTACGTGAATTGTTTCGGTCGATTTAAGGACGATCCCTCCATGCCTAAAATTTCTTTGAAAGATCATATAGAAGCGTCTAGGAGAAACAGTTCGACGTTGCAATCCACTTTGTGTCAACCATATCAATCTTCACCACCTACGTACGTTGATACCACTTTTTCAAGTCTTATTGTAACTCCTAAACCCATATCTATCGCTGAGCATATTGCACAATCTCGTAGCCAATCTTTCACTCCTCTCCACACATCCAGTTATAGGGATCAACAAGTCCATTCACCTTTTTATACAAATGTTGATCCTACTCCTGTCCAACCATCCACTTCCTACCAGTCCTACCCGACTTTCCCACCTTCACTAGACATTGCTTCTACACAGCCATTTGGGAGTTTCACGTATGCAAACAATTTTGAATCTTTTACAGAAACCCCTTCACAACCCATGTCTAGTTTGGAACAGTCGTTGGAAGCTTATATTTTAGCAACAAACAAAATGATGAGGAATGTGGATACGTCCATGGCCGCCCTTATGCAACCTAGTGAACCGGTAGCTAGTTTCCAACTAGCTCCAAAAATTCCAATGTATAATGGGACGGTTGGACAGAGTGAGAATTTGAAAGGAGAGAGTGAGTTCTACACATTTCCAAATCAAAGCTACCCATACCCAATTGAAGCCCACAACTCCGGTTTTCCATCGATTGTCCCAAATAATTCACAAGTTGAAAATAAAACATCTAACGAGTTGTGTGACTTTGTAGTGCTTGATTTGCCAGATTATGAAGATTCCCTTTCGAGTGAAACCACACTTAATCCTTTTGAATTTTACACCTCCACTCTAGAACCTAAATTGATAAATATCCATGCTTTTGATGAGGTGTCAAAAAAAATTGATTTTCACTTGATTGAGCATATAGACGCCGAGAATATTTTGGATGATGAACCTGTAGATTTGATTGAAATTTTATGTCCAATTCATCATCCCGAGTCATTAAATGTTTCTCCCGATCTTCATATGCATCTTGATTTTGATGATAATGGCATGGATAAGCTAAATTTTGAGAAGAATATTGAGAAAATTATTGAGAATGAACCAGTTTTGTTTGATGAGTCGGATTTCCCAATTCATCATGTCCCGTCCACTGATTGTGTACACCCTCCTGAATCTTTAACTGCTACCCTTCCTCACTCACTTCCCTCCGTCCTCGTTCCGACCTTGCAAGAGACCGTTACGCTTTCATTTCTAATACCTAGTTCGACGTACCTATGTTTGCTCACGAATCTTGAGGGATTTAATCTCAATTTTCCGCGGGTTGATAGATTAGCACAATCGCTTTTTACACATCGGTCATTACAAATTGTGCTAATTTATACACTCCATTCTCACCCTCAAGTTCGTATTCCCACTTTCTTTGGTTCTTCTAGTCTTCCTTTAATGATACCGAGTGTTGATGAATCACAATCCGATATTTTAAGTTCGATAATTTTCAATTGGACTTTCGATGAAAGTTTCGAAGATATTTTCGCCGACGAACTCGCATTCTTAAACGATACGGATTTTGTGATTAATCGACCTCCACTCGAAGAAGTAGAACCACTACCATTTCTTTTTTCCCTCCGCCGTTCTCCTCCACCGAGACCGTATACCGTTTCTATCTCCACACGGTCTCCTGTGCTTCTCATTTCTTTTCTTTACACTCCATTCTTTCACCAACTCTACCATTATCACGATAGAATTTTTGAATGATTGGTGCTAACCTTTGGCCTGTGTAAGGCCTTGTATAGTTTGATTTTTCTCCTCCCTAAATCTGAACTTTAACGCTTAAAACAGTGGAAACACTGTTTCACTTAAGTTTGGGGGAAACCTTGTTGTATATATATATTTTTTGTTTTTTTAATAATAAAAAAATAAAAAAAAATTATAAATAAATAAACAGGGGAGTGCCGACATTTTTGACCCTCTTGGTGTAGTATGACGGTGAGGACACTGTCAAGTTTAAGTTTGGGGGTATGCTCGGTAAGTCTTCTTCCTTCGCATTCATATGTATATTTTTGCATCTGCATACTTATTTTAAAAACCCATAAAAATTGAAAATTTTAAAAAATTATAAAAAATTAATGTATTCAATTTTGGCCATAATTGACTTGTGTTTGACAAAAAAGTTAACTAGCTAGGAACAACTAGATCTTAGACTTAGTGAATTAAAAACCCTAAAAATAACCTTTCTTAAAATTTAACGGTAGAAAGTATATGTCTTTGTAGTTTATTTAGAAATATGCAAATTTTGAGTTCACTTCTTGGGCTAAGTTTAAACAAGGGAAGAGTATTGATGCTTTTATTAAAGTATAAGTTTGAAAAATAATTCCTAGCTTAAGTCTAAATTCTGAAAATGTATACCCTACAAATTGCACAAACACGCACCTTGAAACATGGAATAGTAGAAGAGACCTTGAAATGCTCTTGTCTATAAAGTCCTTAGTACGAAGAAAAAAAATAAAATACAAATATAAGTGTGAATAAAGAGATAATAAAAAATAAACACTAGTTGTTGTGATTACTTAAGGCTGCATTAATAAAAAATATTTAGCGAGGGTGCTTCATCACTTAGTGCCTTAGACTAACTGGTTTGGGAGTCACTGCTAAAAGCCTTAGGGATTACAAGACTAGGAATTACGCTTTAATGTGCAAACACATTTTGTAATCGGTTGTTGGTACCTCAAGAAGTATTAACGGTCGCATGAAGAATGTGTTAGCAATTTCTTCTAAAAATTCACCAATTAAAAAGTACTTTGGACAACGGACAAGAGTATGATTGCTTGATTTGAATTTCCAAGTGTAGGGGTGATTTATACACACACGTAGGGGTATGTGATTGGGATTTAGATAAGAAATAGGAATGAAAAATAGGACTTTTATCTTTAGTAAAGATGATAAAAATTCCTAAGTTCAGATGGAACCCTTGAAGGAAAACTTAAAAGATACCGAAAGCTAAGTAAGTCTATAAAACATATATAATCTTAAGTTAAATGATAAGGAAGCGTGAAGAATATGGGTGGATAATTTATGAGTCGAAGATAATAGAATTCCTTATTGGAAAACCTAATTGGAGAATAAAAGTCAAAGGGCCTAATTGATAGGATTCTATGGGTAGTATCCGCTGAAAACCCTCAGGAAACAACACTCCTCCTACTAGGGACACCTAGAGGTTTAACGGCTTGTTGCACGAGCTCAGTGCAATCGCGTTTCCCTGCGAAAGTGAGGTTAGGATTTTGTAGAGAATAAAACTAGGTTTGCTCGAGGACGAGCAAAACATAAGTTTGGGGGTATTTGTTTATATCATAATATCGCATTATTATATTCCCCATTCTTATGCATTTTATAAATAAACAGGTGCTTTTAACCCATGTCTGCTATATAATTACAGGTTACAGGTTCTTGTCTTATGCATTTTATAAATAAACAGGTGCTTTTGACCCATGTCTGCTATATAATTACAGGTTACAGGTTCTTGGAACAAAAACAGTGAAAAAGATAAAAGACGAGGCAAAATTGAGACTACGACCGATAAATGGTGGAATCTTGATCAAGCCTACACAAAGATCAGTTCACAAAGTATAAGGCAGTGCAAGGTTCAAGACTTCGTCATGAAGCAACGGTGAAAGTCCACTATAATTATTCATTGGGAGGTCTGGAAGAAACCTAGAAGCTGTTCTGCAGAACCAACCAGAGAACTAGGAAGAAAATCAAGACCAGAGCCAGCACAGAAAAATTGAGCACACAAATCTCTCATTTGGCCGCGGAACCGCGGCCTAACCAGGGCTTCGGCCGCGGTTCCACGGCCGTGTATGGCCCGTAGTGGCGTAAAAATTTTCCATTACTCTGGCAGCGCTGACTAAGTCTTCCTAGGGGTATTTTTGTAATAGCAGACATGCGACAATTGTAAACCTAGGGTTCTCTATGTCGTATAAATAGAGACCCAAATTCTTGTATTCGGTCATGCCTCTTTTCATTAATAAAATTCAGAATTATTTTTGGAGAGCATCAATTTGTAAGTTCTTAATTTATTTTCTGCCCTAGGTTAAATTTATTATCCGCCCTAGGTAATTTCTATTCTTGCCCTAGTCTAGATTTAATTCCTTGCCCTAGATAAATAGTTTAGATCTGTTCTTCAATTCCCTAATGAGCGAGTAGTCTCCTCGCTTGTTAGGGTTAGCTTTGGGGAAGGTTTGAGAGATGAAGATCTCTCACCTCTTTCTTGCCCATCACATATAATTAATAGGACTCCATGCATACATGCACATACCGCTCCCTACGGCACCCTATCCCATGAGGTAGCGGTGATACCGTAGTATAAAGGCCCGGTTAAGCGTATTTTCCATGGAGGTTAGGGTAAGAATTGATAAAGGAGGGACAAGAACCTAGAGGAAGAAACATCTTCTCGAATTGGTTCCAATCCCCTTTATTAATAATTACCATAACTCCTAATAGATCCTAATATGGGTATAGAAAGCGGTGAGATTTATTGACTTTCCAAACTTAACCTAGACCTAATCCTAGCAAGATTTAGATCTAGATTAATTTAGTTTTTAAATTTAATCAATCCGTTCACACCGTTCGGAATTAACTCGTAAGAGCAATTAGGAAATTCACAAAATCCCTGTGTACCAACCCATACTCACCGGCTAGCTACCAAGCGACGCCGTTCTTGATTGCGGTTTAGAAATATTTTTGATCAAATCAACACAAAGATAACGAAACGCAAGGATAACGCCTACAGGATAATTACACTGTGCACCTAGTGCACAAAACGCGTACGACATCGGCACAACCCTAGCTAGGATCGCTAAACTACGCAACCACCAAGTCTAGACCCCAATCATACTGATCGCGTATTCACAACATAATATATCGCGAGGAAGATAATATATATCACATCTCAACGTCCATTAGAACACACGTCCAACTTTTACCGAAACCTAGTAAGCAACTTTATCACATATTAGCTCAAGTCTAAAAGTTAATACAATTCTAGCGATCACAAACATCGCAAAATAGCTTAAATAAGTCACCCAAACCATTACCACAATTTTAATCTCACCCAATTATGATTTAAAAAAAGTTAGTTTGCTAACAAATTCAATTAGACAATTTAGGAAATAACAATTAACATTCTCCCACTAGGTTAAGTTTTTCCCAAGTCTTCACTTAACAACTAACCATTTCAACCAAATCAAACCCTAATTTGATCTTCACAAAACTACCATGAATCATCTAACATGCAATTAAAGCTTTATTAAACATCCAATAAGCTAGCTTAATGATTTAAACAACAAATAAAGATCATGGTTAGAATTTTATACCTCCTCAAGATCACAAATTAGCAACTAAACTCATCATTTTAGCCTCCAAAATGATGTCTTTCATGAAGATCTATGCTAGTTTAGTGTTGAAGAATGATGGGTAAGGATTTGTTTATGAGTTTGTGAGATTATTTGAGGATTTGTAAGGATTTATTTGAGCTTGGAGAGAGTGAAAATGAGCAAGGATCAAGAGAGGGCAGCAATGGGGGAAGCTCGACCAAAGTAAGAGAAGAGGGGGGTTTTGTGGAAATGTGTGGAAAATTCTAGCTAAAAACCAATTAAAGCTCATTAATGCAATAAATATCTTATGCCACCTCAATTCTTTTCTTTTAAAATTTCATTTTAAATCACAAATATCTAGATATTTTGCATGGATGGATTAAGCTTAATTTAGTGATTAAATTAGCATTGATTCACTTTACAAATAATTAACCCAAACCAAAATTGTAATTACCACTAATTAAGTGCATAATTAATAACTTATAATAATATTTTAATTAGGGAAAAATATTTAAGTGAACCTAAATTTTCAAGTGACCACAAAAACCCGCAAACTTGCAATATTCTAGTTAAATTAGGTGTAGTCAAGTCTGTACTGAAAATTGATCACCTCCGGATTTTTACGGAAAACATCGACCATTTTACCCCAAAACGGAAAAATTCGCATAACGATTTCTAAAACGTTACAATCTCTCCCCTTAAAGAAATTCGGTCCTCGAATTAAAAATTTAACTACGCATACCTTCGAAGAGATGAGGGAATTTCTTCCGCATCTCGCTCTCGGCCTCCCAAGTGATCTCCTCACTAGTTGGACCACGCCAAAGAATCTTCACAGATGGTAAGACCTTTGACCGAAGTTTCTTCACTTGCCGATCCAATATAACTACCGGCTGCTCGGTGAACGAAAGATCACGCTCAAACTGTGAACATCTGGAAAACTGGGCGGAAGTGCCCAACGATAGGCAACGGCTCCAACTAGCTCAAGGATCTCGAAAGGACCCACAAATCTGGGACTGAGCTTCCCCTTTTCCCAAAATCTCATAACGCCCTTCATCGGAGAAATCCACAGGAATACATGATCCCCCACTGCGAACTCAAGTCTGCGACGACGACGGTCGGCATAAGATGTATGCCTACACTGGGCTGCTCTCATCCTGTCCTGAATCAGTTGGATCTTCTCCGTAGTCTCCTGAACTAGCTGGGCCCTCAAAACCCTACTCTTGCTGAGTTCGGTCCAACAGACCGGCGATCGACACTTCCTACCATACAAAGCCTCAAAAGGCGCCATCTGAATCGTCTCCTGATAACTGTTATTGTAGGAGAATTTAATCAACGGCAAGTGATGATCCCAACTGCCACCGAAATCAAGCACAGACGTACGAAGCATATCCTCCAGAGTCTGTATAGTCCGCTCCGACTGACCATCGGTCTGCGGATGAAAAGCGGTGCTAAAACTCAACCGGGTACCCAAAGCTTCCTGAAGCTTCTGCCAAAGACGGCTAGTAAACTGGGTGCCTCTGTCGGATACGATGCATATGGGAACGCCGTGCAAACACACAATCTCATCAATATACAACTGAGCATACTGAGCATAATCGAAAGTGGTCTTCAATGGAAGGAAGTTAGTCGCTTTCGTCAACCGGTCAACAATCACCCAAATGGAGTCATACCCCCGACTGGTCCTGGGTAGACCCACAACAAAGTCCATGGAAATCTGCTCCCATTTCTACTCAAGAACGGGTAAAGGCTGCAACTCTCCTGCCGGTCTCTGATGCTTAGCCTTGACTTGCTGACAAGTCAGGCACCTCGAAACGAAGTCCGAAATATCGCGCTTCATCCCTTCCCACCAGTAAAAGTCTCTCAAGTCACGGTACATCTTGGTGGAACCTGGATAAACGCTAAAGGCTGACTGATGTACCTGCTCTAAGATCTCGCGTCTCAACCCAACAGTATCTGGTACACACAAGCGAGTTCCGCATCGTAGCACACCCTGGTCATCAATCATAAACTCCGAAATTGTATCCTGCCGAACAAGCTCAAAAATCTCAGACAAACGAGCATCACTGGGCTGCGCCTCATGGATACGATCAAAAAGTAGTGGACGGGCGCGGACATGAGCAAGCTGCCCCCAGTGGAAGTGAACTCAAACTGTACTGTCACGCCCCGCTTTCCAGAGTACGCTAGATTGGGCACGTGACATAGCCAACCATGCTACCTGTGGGTAGGAAGCATCCATCCACAGTCACATTACGGTTGTAGAGATATCAAGAACCAGATAAAATTTTCTAAAACATGTCCATAATCCAGAATAACAGGAGTCAATAATAAATAAATGCGGAAGCAAATGATCCAATACAAATAACTGAAAGGTATGTCCCATAATGCGGGCTCACATCATGAAATAAAAATGCAGGAAATAAAACTAACCACTACAGGACTCACAACTTAGCCTGCTGGCTGAAAAACTCCTGCTCGGACAGCGATAGTGGCAGAGAATCTGAGCCATGCAAAACCCAGACGTCAGCGCGTCAAGTCAACAAGTAATATAATATGAACAGTGTAACCGGCAATGCAGAACTAAACATGAATGAGCAATAATATGAGACAAGCAGTGCAGGGTAGTGTGAAGTGAGTAACTAAACTGTTCTATCAGGTTTTCTATTCTAAAGTCTTTGAAATCAATTTGAGTAATCCTCCATGTAACTCAAAGGATATGTCCCGTTACCCCCCGGGACCACGGATCAGGAATATGGGAACCGATAGTGGTTCTGTCCCGTTGCCCCCCGGGACCACGGATCAGGAAAATGTAAGAGTCACGAATGGCTCTGTCCCGTTACCCCCCAGGACCACGGATCAAGTAATACCCTTTTAAGTTACACTTTAGTTTACACTTTTGATTTCCCCATACCCCCAAGTTATATGTGTCAGGTCAGGTATTCAGTAGTCAAGAACTAATGCCAACACAAGATCAGATAACAGTAGGTTTGTCTGGATAGACAACAAGATTGGTCCATGAGGACTCCATGTCAGGTTTGTTGGCATTAGGCATGAGATCAGGTAACAGGTCCGGTCATGGTACATCAGGTCAAGTCAAGGTAAACGGTACCATGTCAGGTGTATCCATATATATCATGTGTAGCAAAGTCAAGTCAAGATGTAACAATATCGTGGGTGTGCTCACAACAGAGATATAATCGAACAGGGGATTAACAGCAGGAAATAAGCAATAAATTAAACAACAATAAGCAGTTCATTCAGTCATAATAGTGCATTAATATAGTGCAGCCGTTTTATTATATTAACAGGTTTTGAGCACCCTTAGCGGTGCAACAGTTTAAATGATGATGCAATACAGTTATATCAAGCCTGTGAATACGAATATCCGAATGTAATAGAACTACATGGGAAAGTGCTTCAATTTATTAACGGAGGTAAACTTGGTGCTTAGGTTAAAAGTGGCAAATTGCAATTTCTATGTTAACTGTAAAATGATATATGTCATATTGCAACCAAATGAGAAAATAGCTATACCGAGTTAAGTTTTGCAGGTTTAATGAGTCAAAACATATATAAATGTATAGTATAGCATGTAGCAAGTGATACTTGCCTCGACGGATCGCGACACGGAAAACGGAACGTCTCGCGTCGGCGGGAAACGTCGCGACGCGCGCACGATACACGGAACGGACCCACACCACGCACAGTTAAACATTTGCCCGCTTCCTTCCATCAATTGGTCAGAACTAGATGTAAGAGTTGTGGAGTTACTCCCTTGAAGAGTAGATGTATCTTCAACAAGCTTGCAGAGAATTGCCCCAACAAATGCATCGCCTGTTCCTGTCGTGTCCACCAGCTAAACAGTGAATGCTTCAACAGCACCATGGAAAACTTTAGTGTAGTATTTGCAATCCTTTTCTCCGAGGGTCACCAGCATAAGCTTAAAGTTCGGGCGCTACAGTGTCATCGCCACCTCCTCTACAACCGAGTCCTCTCCTGCTAGGAACTCGAGTTCCATGCCGTTATCCTTGATGATATCAGCTTGGTCCCAGATGCTCATGATCTGTTCTCGGGCCTCGCTTGCCGACGGCCACAAAGGCAATCGAAGGTTAGGGTCGCGGGGTGGAGACGGCTAGAGCCGAGAAGAGAGATGAACGGGGATGGGTGCTGTCGCGTGCAGGAGATATTAGGAGGAAGACGAAGGTTGCATCGATGAGGGTTGCGGCTAGAGGTGTTGATGGTGTTGGGTACCGATGGCGAGGGTGATCTGGGTTGCTGCGATGGAGACAACGAGGCGAAGGCGATTGTGATCGAGGACAGCGGCAAGACGATCTGGGTTGGCAGCAAGGCGATGACGACGGTGGGAACTCGACGAGGGATGGTCGATGTTTAGGTTCGTGTGAGCTGGGGCCCGGGGTTGGCAGAGGAGTCGGCGATGGTGTCGGGTTGAGGGTTGGTCGACGATTGAGAGGAGGCGTCGGTTGAAGGGAGTAGATGAAGGAGATGAGGGGATGAAGATGAGGAGGTGATGGTTTAGGCGGCGACGGAGGCGAAGGCGCGAGATCACAGGCGAGGGAATGGGTTCGCGTGGGATAGAAAGAAATTGAGGAGGGAGAAAGAAGCGATAATATAAGGAGAGATATATTAATTAGAGGAAGTGAGAGGGGAGAATCTGAGAGTGAGAGAGAGAGAGAGAAAGTGGGGAGAGAGAGAGAGAGAAGAGAGATGGTGAGAGAAAGAGTAGAGAGGCCCACGGAAAAGAGAGAGCCCACGAGATTGGCTGAAAGATTCATAGAGTAAAATATTTTAAAAGATTACATGAAGATTAACAGTAAGGATTTGTAGGTTAAGAAATATTATAAGGTTTCGAATAATTTATTAATTTGGGATTTTGGCGCTAAATGAAACATTTCCAAATCGCGCCCGGGTTGAGTCCAAATATTTGAAATTTAAATAATCGGATTTTAAGCGGGTTCCAAATTTCAAAATGAAATGTTTTATGATGAAAAAGCATACCCCCAAGTCGGACACCTGTACGCGCGCGTAGTCGTCCAAACTCGCCCGTTTCATCGAACGGGACAAGAACTCGACGCACGGACGCTACCACGCGGCTAGGGGTGACGAGTAGGCCAAGATAGATATTTTTAATTTTATTTTAGGTGCTAAAATTTGTTATATACAGAAATGACTTAGCCAGATAAAATTTTACAGTAAGACCCAAACAAGCAAGATAAATAAAATGAGTAATATCTAATGTTCAACCAATAACAGAAAATAGTAGTATTGGGCTCGGGTGTTACATTATACCCAACTACAAAAGAATTTCGTCCTCGAAATTCCAAGAATACAAGATAGAAAACTACAGGAATAGGTGAGGAAACTTCTGTAGGATCTCGTCTTCTCGCTCCCACGTGGACTCTCCATGCGATCGATTACCCCAAGAAACTAGCACAAGGGGGATAACCTTGTCCTTAAGAACCTTTCCCTTCGATCCACGATTTCAACCGGTCGCTCCTCAAAAGTTAGGTCCTCCCGTACAGTTAACTCCGAATGATCCAAGACGTGTGTTTCATCTCGAACATACCTTCATAGTTGAGATACGTGAAACACATCGTGCACAACCGCCAAGGACTGCAGTAACGCCAAACGGTACGCTACCTCTCCAACACGCTCCAATATCTCGAAGGGTCCAACGAATCGAGGACTAAGCTTCCCTCGACTCCCAAAACGAATTACCCCTCTAGTCGGTGATATTTTCAAGAATACCAAATCACCCACGGCGAACTCTAGAGGTCTTCTTGACGTGTCAACCCAACTTTTCTGTCTGTCTTGAGTTGCCTTCATATGCTTTCTGATTGTATTCACCTTCTCAACTGTCTGTACCACCAAATCCGGTCCCAATAATCTTCGTTCACCAACATCATCCCAACAAACAGGTGAACGGCACTTACGACCATACAAAGCTTCAAACGGAGCCATCTGAATAGTTGCTTGGAAACTATTGTTGTAAGAAAACTCCACCAAGTGTAGGTGATCCTCCCATGAACCCTTGAAGTCCAACATGCATGCTCTCAACATGTCTTCAAGAGTTTGAATCGTTCTCTCCGACTGACCATCAGTTTGAGGATGATAAGCTGTGCTAAACTTCAATCGAGTCCCCAAACCTTCCTGTAAACTTCTCCAGAAGTGTGATAAGAACCGAGTGTCCCGATCGGACACAATGCTCACCGGTACTCCATGCAATCTTACGATCTCTTGCATGTACCGCTCTGCCAAAGTCTCTGTTGATTGACCGACCCGGAAAGAAATAAAGTGAGCTGCCTTGGTCAATCGATCAACAATCACCCATACAGCATTGTTGCCTTTTGGACTCCGCGGTAAAGCTGTCACGAAATCCATGGTTATATGTTTCCAGTTCCACTGAGGAGTCGGAAGTGGTTGCAATGAACCAGCAACCCTTTTGATGTTCAGCCTTAACTTGCTGACACACCAAGCACTTTGCCACAAAGCAAGCAATCTCCCGTTTCATGCCTTCCCACCAGAAATGCTGTCGAATATCTCGGTACATCTTTGTGCCTCCTGGATGTACAGAATAAGCTGAACTGTGTGCCTCCTTCATAAGCTCTTCACGAATATCTCCCTTTGGCACACACAAACGGCTACTGTACCTCAACGAACCGTCTTCGTGGATCAGTAAATCTGTTCATAGTCCGGCTTCAACCTGCTTTCGAAACTTTTGCAGTCTAGGATCCTGCAATTGTGCTGCTTTAATATTCTCAATCAATGACGAATGTACTTGCAGCGGCATCAACTGTCCCGTAGAACGCGGTAGCACATCCTCCAAGTCAAACCTTCGAAAATCTGCAACGATCTCCTTCTGCGTAGTTAACACCTGAATTGTTGGTAACCGACTAAGCGCATCCGGCACAACATTAACCTTCCCCGGATGGTACTTAAGATCAAGATCGTAGTCAGCCATCAGCTCCAACCATCTACGCTGCCTCACGTTAAGCTCCTTCTGTGTGAACACATACTTCAAGTTCCTATGATCTGTGAAAACTTCGACTCTTTCGCCCAAAAGGTAATGTCTCCCAATCTTCAAAGCGAAAATCACCGCCGCAAGCTCCAAGCCATGCGTTGGGTAATTCTTCTCATGGGTCTTCAGTTGTCTTGATGCGTATGCTACGACCTTCCCATGCTGCATCAAAACACATCCCAATCCTTTCCCAGATGCGTCGCTATGAATCACCAGTCTTCCGGAATTGTCTGGTACGGTCAGGATAGGGGCGGTTATCAACTTCTGCTTCAACGTCTCGAAAGCCAACGCACATTTATCCGTCCATACAAAAGGTACCTCCTTGCGCGTAAGCTTGGTCAACGGTTCTGCCAAACTAGCGAAGTTCTCTACAAATCTCTTGTAGTATCCGGCTAATCCAAGGAAACTTCTTATCTCAGCTACTTTCTTTGGAATCGGCCAATCTCGAACTGCTGCAATCTTTTCGGGATCGACGGCGATTCCATCGCCCGAGACAACATGCCCCAGAAACTTCACTTCTTCCAGCCAAAATTCGCACTTACTCATCTTCGCATACAGTTTCTCCTGTCTCAATGTCTGCAGTGCGATCTTCAAATGCTCAGCATGCTCCTCAAAACTCTTCGAGTAAACCAGAATATCGTCAATGAATACCACAATAAACTGGTCCAAGAACGGTGAAAAGATTCGGTTCATCAAGTCCATGAATATTGCCGGCGCATTCGTTACTCCGAAGGGCATCACTAGATACTCGTAATGTCCATACTGAGTTCGAAACGCCGTCTTGCAAATATCTTCTGCTTTCACTCGGACCTGATGATATCCGGATCGCAAATCCAGTTTCGAGAATACTCTCGCGCCACTAAGCTGCTCAAAAAGTTCTCCAATGCGAGGGATCGGGTACTTGTTCTTAATAGTCACCCGGTTTAATTCTCGATAGTCGATGCACATCCTTCTCGTGCCATCTTTCTTCTTTACTAGAAGAACTGGAGCTCCCCAAGGCGAGTTGCTGCTTCGAATCCAACCCTTCTCAAGCAAATCATCAACTTGCTTCTTAACTTCTTCCAATTCCACTGGCGCCATTGGATAATACGCTTTAGATACTGGCGCTGCACCAGGAAAAAGGTCAATCGCGAACTCCACGTCTCGCTTCGGCGGTAAACCCGATATATCTTTAAATATGTCCATAAAATCGCGAACGACCGCCGGCTCTTCACCACTATCGACTTCCATAGATGCAATAATATTGTTTGTCGGCCTAGCCCTCAACTCGACCGGCCCGACCGAACTGCTTCCTTAACGCAACTGCTGTCTGCATCGTTGGCAGCTAAAGGTCCAGCGAAACTACTGAGTCTCGTCCATTCTGCTGCATGCACATCAACGGGTGCTCCCTTCTGCTTTAGTCCGATGAACTTCTCTTCCATTTCTTCCCGTGCAGTCCGCGGGAAGAACTTCTCCAGGAAACTCTTAGAAAAAATCCGCCCACTTGATTGGCTTGGGCGAGCGGGTCTCCTCAACAAGCCACCATTCTCGGGCGTAGTCCACTAGCTGAATGCGTACCACAACAACTTGTTTTTGTCATTTGGAATCTGTGTCGCAATCTCCGTGCCGACTAGCCACTGCTCGGCTGGCAACGGCTCCTCCAAACCAGTGAATGTAGGCGGACCCAAACGTCTGAAATCTGCTACGGTCCCTACTCGGTCAACTGGTTTAGCTCCAACGTTGTTTACAGACTGCTGAACGATCTGCAAACCTCCCTGGAACGAGTCTGGTTGCTGCTGGATCAGCTCGGTCTATCTCTTTGATTCTCCAGCATTTCTCTTATCACTCCAAGCATGGCGGCTTCGTCCACACGCCTCTGGTACGTCTTGAAATTCTTACCTGCCATAATCCTGAACTCAAAACACCCAAGATTAGCATGATGATAGATTCGATATAGATCAAGGCTAGAACTCCAAGATACTTAAATAGAGTACCGCATTGTAACTATGCCGCGGTATCATAGCCACAATTACTTAACTCCACCCAAGTCGCCTAAGTCCTAGGGATAACAAGAAATCGGGTTTTCGGGTCGACATGCAAAGTAAGCTTGCACGTCGTGAAAAGATATAATCAGGAAGAAAGTGATTCAAGAATGGTAAATGGCAAAGTGGCAGGACATGTTTCCTAAACACGGGTATTCTGATTCGTGTATTGGGTACAATACCCAACTACAAAAGAATCAACCCAACTAACCTATGGCTCTGATACCAAAAGAACCATGTCACGCCCCGCTTCCCAGAGTACGCTAGATTGGACACGTGACATAGCCAACCATGCTACCTGTGGGTAGGAAGCATCCATCTACAGTCGCATTACGGCTGTAGAGATATCAAGAACAAGATAAAATTTTCTAAAACATGTCTATAATCCAGAATAACAGGAGTCAATAATAAATAAATGCGGAAGCAAATGATCCAATACAAATAACTGAAAGGTATGTCCCATAATGCGGGCTCACATCATGAAATAAAAATGCAGGAAATAAAACTAACCACTATAGGACTCACAACTCAGCCTGCTGGCTGAAAAACTCCTGCTCGGACAGCGACAGTGGCAGAGAATTTGGGCCATGCAAAACCCAGACGTCAGCGCGTCAAGTCAACAAGTAATATAATATGAACAATGTAACCGGCAATGCAGAACTAAACATGAATGAGCAATAATATGAGACAAGCAGTGCAGGGTAGTGTGCAGTGAGTAACTAAACTGTTCTATCAGGTTTTCTATTCTAAAGTCTTTGAAATCAATTTGAGTAATCCTCCATGTAGCTCAAAGGATATGTCTCGTTACCCCCCGGGACCACGGATCAGGAATATAGGAACCGATAGTGGTTCTGTCCCGTTGCCCCCCGGGACCACGGATCAGGAAAATGTAAGAGTCACGAATGGCTCTATCCCGTTACCCCCCGGGACCACGGATCAAGTAATACCCTTTTAAGTTACACTTTAGTTTACACTTTTGTTTTCCCTATACCCCCAAGTTATATGTGTCAGGTCAGGTATTCAGTAGTCATGAACTAATGCCAACACAAGATCAGATAACAGTAGGTTTGTCTGGATAAACAACAAGATTGGTCCATGAGGACTCCATGTCAGGTTTGTTGGCATTAGGCATGAGATCAGGTAACAGGTCCGGTCATGGTACATCGGGTCAAGTCAAGGTAAACGGTACCATGTCAGGTGTATCCATATATATCATGTGTAGCAAAGTCAAGTCAAGATGTAACAATATCGTGGGTGTGCTCACAACAGAGATATAATCGAACAGGGGATTAACAGAAGGAAATAAGCAATAAATTAAACAACAATAAGCAGTTCATTCAGTCACAATAGTGCATTAATATAGTGCAGCCGTTTTATTATATTAACAGGTTTTGAGCACCCTTAGCGGTGCAACAGTTTAAATGATGATGCAATACAGTTATATCAAGCCTGTGAATACGAATATCCGAATGTAATAGAACTACATGGGAAAGTGCTTCAATTTATTAACGGAGGTAAACTTGGTGCTTAGGTTAAAAGTGGCAAATTGCAATTTCTATGTTAACTGTAAAATGATATATGTCATATTGCAACCAAATGAGAAAATAGCTATACCGAGTTAAGTTTTGCAGGTTTAATGAGTCAAAACATATATAAATGTATAGTATAGCATGTAGCAAGTGATACTTGCCTCGACGGATCGCGACACGGAAAATGGAACGTCTCGCGTCGGCGGGAAACGTTGCGACGCGCGCACGATACACGGAATGGACCCACACCACGCACAGTTAAACATTTGCCCGCTTCCTTCCATCAATTGGTCAGAACTAGATGTAAGAGTTGTGGAGTTACTCCCTTGAAGAGTAGATGTATCTTCAACAAGCTTGCAGAGAATTGCCCCAACAAATGCATCGCCTGTTCCTGTCGTGTCCACCGGCTAAATAGTGAATGCTTCAACAGCACCATGGAAAACTTTAGTGTAGTATTTGCAATCCTTTTCTCCGAGGGTCACCAGCATAAGCTTAAAGTTCGGGCGCTACAGTGTCATCGCCACCTCCTCTCCAACCGAGTCCTCTCCTGCTAGGAACTCGAGTTCCATGCCGTTATCCTTGATGATATCAGCTTGGTCCCAGATGCTCATGATCTGTTCTCGGGCCTCGCTTGCCGACGGCCACAAAGGCAATCGAAGGTTAGGGTCGCGGGGTGGAGACGGCTAGAGCCGAGAAGAGAGATGAACGGGGATGGGTGCTGTCGCGTGCAGGAGATATTAGGAGGAAGACGAAAGTTGCATCGATGAGGGTTGCGGCTAGAGGTGTTGATGGTGTTGGGTACCGATGGCGAGGGTGATCTGGGTTGCTGCGATGGAGACAACGAGGCGAAGGCGATTGTGATCGAGGACAGCAGCAAGACGATCTGGGTTGGCAGCAAGGCGATGATGACGGTGGGAACTCGACGAGGGATGGTCGATGTTTAGGTTCGTGTGAGCTGGGGCCCGGGGTTGGCAGAGGAGTCGACGATGGTGTCGGGTTGAGGATTGGTCGACGATTGAGAGGAGGCGTCGGTTGAAGGGAGTAGATGAAGGAGATGAGGGGATGAAGACGAGGAGGTGATGGTTTAGGCGGCGACGGAGGCGAAGGCGCGAGATCACAGGCGAGGGAATGGGTTCGCGTAGGATAGAAAGAAATTGAGGAGGGAGAAAGAAGCGATAATATAAGGAGAGATATATTAATTAGAGGAAGTGAGAGGGGAGAATCTGAGAGAGAGAGAGAGAAAGTGGGGAGAGAGAGAGAGAGAAGAGAGACGGTGAGAGAAAGAGTGGAGGGGCCCACGGAAAAGAGAGAGCCCACGAGATTGGCTGAAAGATTCATAGAGTAAAATATTTTAAAAGATTACATGAAGATTAACAGTAAGGATTTGTGGGTTAAGAAATATTATAAGGTTTCGAATAATTTATTAATTTGGGATTTTGGCGCTAAATGAAACATTTCCAAATCGCGCCCGGGTTGAGTCCAAATATTTGAAATTTAAATAATAGGATTTTAAGCGGGTTCCAAATTTCAAAATGAAATGTTTTATGATGAAAAAGCATACCCACGCGCGTAGTCGTCCAAACTCGCCCGTTTCTCCGAACGGGACGAGAACTCGACGCACGGACGCTACCACGCGGCTAGGGGTGACGAGTAGGCCAAGATAGATATTTTTAATTTTATTTTAGGTGCTAAAATTTGTTATATACAGAAATGACTTAGCCAGATAAAATTTTACAGTAAGGCCCAAACAAGCAAGATAAATAAAATGAGTAATATCTAATGTTCAACCAATAACAGAAAATAGTAGTATTGGGCTCGGGTGTTACATGTACTCTACCATCGCACAAGATCTGCCAATCTGCAGAAAACTGTCGCTAAACTGCGCTCAACTGGGACAAGCTATCTCCGGGCCTACGACTCAAAGCATCAGCTACCACATTCGCCTAGTCCGGATGATAAAAGATCTCACAATCATAATCCTTCACAAGCTCCATCTAATGGCGCTGTCTCAGATTCAGATCCCGCTACTGGAAGATGTACTTCAAGCTCTTATGGTCCGTGAAAATCTGACACGACTCCCCGTACAAGTAGTGTCTCCAAATCTTCAACGCAAAGACCACCGCGGCCATCTCAAGATCGTGAGTGGGGTAATTCTGCTCACGCTTCTTCAGCTGCTGAGAAGCGTAAGCGATAACTCTATCATGCTGCATCAATACACAATGGAGCTCCACTCGAGAAGCATAACAGTAAACAATATAGCCGCTCGATCCAGAAGGCAAAGATAGAACTGGTGCAGTCGTCAACCGAGTCTTCAACTGCTGAAAACTATGTTCGCATGCATCAGTCCAAAGAAAAGGAACCCCTTTCTAGGTCAGTCCGGTCAGCGGTGCAGCGATACTCGAAAAATCTTGCGCGAAATGGCGATAATAACTAGCTAAGCCCAAAAAGCTGCGGACCTCTGTCACGGATACAGGTCTGGGCCAAAGCTGTACAGTCTCGATCTTCCTCGGGTCCACAAGAATACCGTATCCAGTCACCACATGACCCAGGAAATCAACTCTATCAAGACAAAACACCCACTTTGAGAATTTAGCATACAACTGGTGCTCTCTCAATATCTGCAAAGCAATTCTCAAGTGCTGCTCATGCTCCTCTCGACTCCTAGAGTAGACTAGAATGTCATCAATAAACACAATAATGAACTGGTCGAGGAACGGCGTGAAAATCTGGTTCATCAGATCCATGAACGCTACTAGGGCATTGGTGAGTTCGAACGACATCACTAGAAACTAGTAATGCCCGTAGCGTGTACGAAAAGCAGTCTTCGGAATGTCATCATTCTGAACCCGCAACTGATGATAACCCAAACGCAAATCAATCATAGAAAAATGTTTCACACCCTGGAGATGATCAAACAAATCGTCAATGCGAGGTAAAGAATACCTATTCCGCACAGTGACTCGGTTCAATTGACGATAATCCATACATAACCTCAAACTGCCGTCCTTCTTCTTGACGAACAGAATAGGGGCTCTCCACGGCGAAACACTCAGACGCACAAGTCCCCTATCAAGCAACTCTTGCAATTGATCTTTAAGCTCTCTAAGCTCTGTCGGAGCCATCCGATAAGGCGGTATAGAAATAGGCCCTGCGCCGGGAATCAGATCAATGCAAAATTCAATATCGCGCTCTGGCGGCAACCCGTTAACTCATCGGGAAAAACGTCGGGAAACTCTCGCACGGCAGGAACCAGGTCCAACGACTCCACTTTGGCTCCAGTATCATGAATGAAAGCTAAGAATCCTCGACATCTTCTCCTCAAAAGCCGACTAGCGTAAAAGAGAGAAATCAAACTGAGAGGGGCAGCACCACGGTCCCCCTGCACAACAAACACCGACTCGCCGGGAAAACAAAACCTAACTGTCTTCTCGCGGTAGTCCACGGACGCGTAGCAAGTAGCTAACCAGTCTATGCCCAGGAGAATATCGAAGTCCAACATCTCATGAAAGATCAAGTCGATGGAAAAATCTTGTCACGCCCCGCTTCCCAGAGTGCGCTAAGATCGGCACGTGACAGAGCCAACCATGCTACCTATGGCTAGGAAATATCCCTCCACAGTCACATTATGGCTGTTTATAGATATCAAGAACAGGAAAATAAAAGAAACTATCTAGTACATGTCCATGAGCCAGAAATAACGAGTCAAGAAATAATATGCGGAAGCAATAAATTCAAGTAACAATAACAATCTGGAAAGTACGTCCCAAAATACGGGCTCACATCAGGAATGAAAATACGAAATAAAACTAAACTAACTAGCTACTAACATGATCTTCACTGCTCAGCTTGTTGGTCAAAATACTCCTGAACTGCCTGCGACAGAGATAGAGGATCCGGGCCATGCAAAACCCAGGCGTCAGTGCGTCATGATATCAGACAATAATAAATGAACAGGATACACGAGATATGCAGGCATGAATCATAAATAGTAACAAGTCAACAGGGATGTATAACAGTGAAGTGTATCGGTATATGTGACGTGCAGTGATAAATCTAAGCTGTGATACTGGGTTATCTATTTTAAAGTTTGTTTGAAATCAATTAATGTAATTCTCCATGTAACTCAAAGAATATGTCCCATTATCCCCCAGGACCACGGATCAGGTAGTAAGAGTCATGAATGACTCTGTCCCGTTATCCCCCGGGACCACGGATCAAGTAAGAATCATGAATGATTCTATCCCGTTATCCCCCGGGACCACGGATCAAGTAATACTCTTTTAAGTTACACTTTAGTTTACACTTTTGATTTTCCCATACCCCCAAGGTTATGTGTTCAAGTCAGGTATTGATAAATCTGGAACTAATGCCAACACATGATCAAGCAGGTACATGTTTGTCTAAATAGACAACAGGATATATCCATCGGGACAACATGTCAGGATTGTCGGCATTAGAAACAGGATCATGTAACATGTCAAGTAGTGATATATCAGGTCATGTCAGGTAGTGTACATATATCAAGTCATGTCAAGTAGTGGTGTATCAGGTCATGTCAATAGTGCACAGGTATCAAGCGGATGCTCATAATAAAACTGTAACAGGTACGGGTGCACAAATAAAGGCATGGATGCACAAATATTTATCAGGGGTCACATCATGACTATGTATGATGCACATTATCAAGCATGGGGTATTACTGTAACAATATTATGAATTAATACGACATGGCATGCAACTGGATATAAAGAATTAATGGTATGGGTACACAATAAAATATGGATGCATGAATAACTATTAGGGATTGCAACTATAGCTCCATTACTATGTAGGATGCACATTTCCTAGTATGGAGTATTACTACAATAATAACATGAATGAGTATGATTTATAGATGCGGTTATATATATTTTAAATGATATGGATGCAAACGAGTATCCGAAAACAGTAAAACTGTAAAATGGATGCATAACTAAACAATATGTAATACTATTATTCAAATGGGTGCAGTATATTGCAGTATAGCATGTAGCAAGATTAGCTTGCATGCAACTAGATATGAAATAAATTGTACGGATGCAAACGGACGTCGTAAAACAGTAAAATGATAACAGGGGATGTACAATACACTAAACATTAAATATTATTATTAATATGGATGTAACATATATTGTAGCATGTAGCAAGATAAACTTGCCTCGATGGATCACGCGACAGATGCGTACGGCAATGTCCAATGTCGGTAAAAGTCTCGATGTATGTGCGCGCATACGGAACAGGACCAGGCAAAGCAAGAGAGTGACCATGCTGGCTAGGAACGTCCACTGGGTTGCTCGGATCGTTGGCAGCGGCACGGCTCCGGCGACGATCACCGGAATCAAGAATCAAGAAAAAGAGAAGAAGAAGAAGTAGAAGAAGAAGAAGTAGAAGAGCTGGGGTTTGGTGCTCTGGTGTTTGGCTCAGGGGTCAGAGAAAGGTGAGACAGGGTGACGACGAGGTCATGGGTCACCGGAGATGGTGTTTCACGGCCAAGGCAGTGGGTTACGGCAAGCAGCTGGTGTCGGGTTCAGTGCAGGGAAGAGCAAAGGGTCATGGCTAGTAGGGGAGGATAGGAGAGAGGAGAGAAGGTGGTGGTGAAGGATAAAGCTAGGGATCGGAACTCCGACGGCTAGGGTGCAGGGTTCTTGTGGCGTCGGTTCTTGAGTTGCAGCAAGGTCGGGTTTTCATGGTTGGTGGTGGTGTGAGGTTGGGAGAAAGGAGGAGAGGGGATAGAGATGAGGTTGAGGTCGAGAAGAGAGAGAGAGAGAGGAAGGGATGAAAACGACGAGGGGTCACCGGCGTGAGGGTGCCGGCGATGGGTCGCAGTGTCGTCGGGGATCACACGGGGTGGTTGTGGTGTTAAGAGAAGGAGGAGAAGGAGAAGAGAGAGGTGAGGATGAGGGGCGACAGCGAAGGCAGGAGCGACGGCGAAGGCAGGCTAGGGTTCTCGTGGCGAAGGCTGGGGCTTGGAGGCGGGAAAAAAATTTGAGAAGATGAGGGGAGAGAGAACGTGCAGGGTCTATAAAAAAATATGAAAAGGATTTAATATTTATAAAATTAACAGAGAGAGAGAGAAAGAACGAGAGGAGAGAGATAGATGTAGCAGTTATGATTGTTATGATTTTAACGTAAAAAAATAGTTTTGTTTGTTTTTCAAAAAAAAATATATATATATATATATATATATATATTAATGTTTGCTAACAGTATTAAAAATAAGTTAGAATATAATATTAGTTAAATTTTGAGATTTTGGCAAATACAAATTTAGTCCAAAACATGCCCGTGTCGGGTCTAAAATTATGGTTTGAAAATACGGTTAATATACGTGTCAACCAACAACAAAATAGGATATCCGGGTAACGAAAATGCATAACCCCAAGAACGGATGCACGTGCGTGTAGCCATCCAAACAAGTCCATTTCACTGAACAGGACGAGAACAAGATGCGCGGATGCTACCACAGGGCCAGGGGTATCATGCAGGCCATGCAATATATTTTTAACATATTTTATGTGACTTTAAATGTTATATTTAACAATGCAGATGCCAGATAAATGCCAATATGCAGTATGTAAATATGGAAGTGCATGAGTCCACGTAACAAGTCAGGATAAATCATAAACATGAATCAAGACTGGTTTCAAGCATGTGGGTCGGGTCGGATGCAAATACAGATGTCAAATACACTATTCTCACCCACAACATAATAAATCAGGAAAAATACTATAAATAAAGAAATACTCAAAATAGAACTGGTATAAATGAATTAGGGTGTTACATTATACCCAACTACGAAAAGAATTTCGTCCTCGAAATTCTCAAGACAAGAAAAAATAAACAATTAAGAATCTATAAGAATAGGTGTGGAAACTTCTGTCGAATCTCGTCTTCTCATTCCCAAGTCAATTCTCCGTGTGGGCGATTTCCCTAAGAAATAAGTACGAGAGGGATAACCTTGTTCTTAAGAACCTTTTCTCTTTGATCAACAATCGATATCGGTCGTTCCTCAAAAGTTAAATACTCTCTTACAGTCAGCTCCGAATGATCCAGCATGTGTGTTTCATCCCGAAATACTTACGGAGTTGAGATACATGAAACACGTCATGAACATTCGCCAAAGATTGTGGTAACGCCAATCGATAAGCCACTTCTCCAACACGCTCCATAATCTCGAAAGGCCCTACGAATCGAGGACTAAGCTTGCCCTGACTCCCAAAATGAATCACTCCTCTAGTCTGGTATATCTTCAAGAATACAAGATCACCAACAACGAACTCTAGAGGTCTTCTCGATATATCGGCCCAACTCTTCTGCCGATCTTGTGCTGCCTTCATAAGATTCCGGATAGTATTAAGTTTCTCCACGGTTTGCACGATCAAATCCGGTCCCAACAATCTTCGTTCTCCAATATCGTCCCAACAAACAGGTGAATGACACTTGCGACCATACAATGCTTCGAATGGAGCCATCTGAATAGTCGCCTGAAAACTGTTGTTGTACGAAAACTCTACCAAGTGTAGATGATCCTCCCATGAACTCTTGAAGTCTAACATACAAGCTCTCAACATGTCTTCAAGAGTTTGGATCGTTCTATCCGACTGGCCATCTGTCTGAGGATGATAAGTTGTGCTAAACTTCAATCGCGTCCCTAAACTTTCCTGTAAACTCCTCCAGAAGTGCGATAAGAATTGGGTGTCACGGTCGGACACGATACTCACAGGTACTCCATGCAATCTCACAATCTCTTGCATGTACCGTTCTGCCAACGCTTCCATTGATTGACCAACTCGAAATGGTATGAAATGAGCTGCCTTGGTCAATCGATCAACAATCACCCAAACTGCATGGTTACCCTTTGGACTCCGCGGTAAAGCTGTCACGAAATCCATAATTATATGTTCCCACTTCCATTGAGGAATCGGAAGTGGTTGCAATAAACCAGCTACCCTTTGATATTCAGTCTTAACTTGCTGACACACCAAGCACTTTGCTACAAAGCGAGCAATCTCCCTTTTCATGCCTTTCCACCAGAAATACTGTTGTAGATCACGGTACATCTTCGTGCCTCCTAGATGTACGGAATACGCGGAACTGTACGCCTCTTTCATAACTTCTTCGCGAATGTCTCCTTTCGGCACACACAAACGGCTACCATAACGCAACGAACCATCTTCATGAATCAACAAGTCCGTTCGAAGTCCAGCTTCAACCTGTTCTCGAAACCTTTGCAATCTTGGGTCCTGCGACTACGCTGCTTTAATATTCTCGATCAACGACGACTGTACTTACAGCTGCATCAACTGTCCCGAAGAATGCGGTAGCACGATCTCTAATTTGAATCTCTGAAACTCATCGATAAGCTCCCTCTGTGCTGTCAACGTCCGAATTGCTGGCAACCGACTAAGCGCATCCGGCACAATATTAACTTTCCCCGGATAGTACTTAAGATCAAGATCATAGTCAGCCATCAGCTCCAACCATCTACGCTGCCTCATATTAAGCTCTTTCTGCGTGAACACGTACTTTAAGATTTTGTGATCGGTGAATACTTCGACCCTTTCGCCCAGTAAGCAGTGTCTCCAAATCTTCAAAGCGAAAATCACTGCTGCAAGCTCCAAATCATGAGTTGGGTAATTCTTCTCACGGGTCTTCAACTGTCTCGATGCGTAGGCTATAACCTTCCCATGCTGCATCAGAACACATCCCAAACCTTTCCCAGATGCGTCGCTGAGAATCACCAATCCTCCAGAACCGTCTGGTACGGTCAAATAGGGGCGGTTATCAATCTTTGCTTCAATGCCTCACAAGCTGACGTACAACTATCCGTCCATACGAACGGTACCTCCTTCCGTGTAAGCTTGGTCAAAGGCTCAGCCAAGTGAGCAAAATTCTCCACGAACCTTCTGTAATATCCGGCAAGTCCAAGAAAACTTCTGATCTCTGCTGCGTTCTTCGGAATCGGCCAATCTTGAACTACTGCAATCTTTTCGGGATCAACGGCGATTCTATCTCCGGATACGACATGCCCCAAAACTTCACTTCTTCAAGCCAAAACTCGCACTTGCTCATCTTTGCATACAATCTTTCTTGCCTCAATGTCTGCAGTGCGATCTTCAAGTGTTCTGCATGCTCTTCTAGGCTCCTCGAGTAGACCGGAATATCATTGATGAATACCACTATAAACTAGTCCAAGAACGGTGAAAAGATTTGGTTCATCAAGTCCATAAATATCGCCGGTGAATTCGTGACTCCGAATGGCATCACTAAATACTCGTAATGTCCATATCGAGTTTGAAACGCAGTCTTGCAAATATCCTATGATTTTACTCGAACCTGATGATATCCGGATCGCAAATCCAGCTTCGAGAATACCCTCACGCCACTGAGTTACTCGAATAATTTGCCAATGCGAGAGATCGGGTACTTGTTCTTAATAGTCACCCGATTAAATTCTCGATAATCAATGCACATCCTCCTTATGCCATCTTTCTTCTTGACTAGAAGAACTGGAACTCCCCAATGTGAATTGCTGTTGCGAATCCAACCCTTCTCAAGCAATTCAGTAACCTGCTTCTTTACTTCTTCCAACTCCACTGGTGCCATCGGATAGTACGCCTTTGAGATTGGCGCTGCACTAGGAACAAGATCGATCGCGAACTCCACATCTCGTTTTGGCGGTAAACCCAAGATGTTCTCGAACACGTCCATGAACTCTCGAACTACAGCTGGCGCTTCCTTCTTGTCAACTTCCATCGACGAAAGAACATTGTTTGTCGGCCTAGCCCTAAACTCGACTGGCTCGACAGAACTGCTGCCTTCAGCAAAAAAAAAACTCCGGATGTCCGAGAATCTGGAAAATCACTTTTTTTGCCCTACAATCAATGCGAGCATGGAAAGTGCCAGAAAGTCCATTCCCAAGACAACATCATAACTGCCGGTATCAATCACCAAGAAATCTGCAAAACATGAACTAGTAAGCAATGAAACTGAGAGAACCAAGGTAATAAAACGACCATGAAACAAGGAAATGAAACAAGACTAGGACTCCAAGTTTCTTAAATAGAGTACCGCATTGTAACCATGCTGCAGTTCATAGTTACAATCACATAACTCTATCCAAGTCGCCCAAATCCTAGTATCAGAATCGAAAGAATAAGTAAGGAGAAACAATAGGGAACCAAAAGGTTTCAAGCCGAGATGCAAAGTTGTTTGCATATCGTCAAGACAAGGGTCAAGAGAAAGATATGATTCAAGAATCACGATAACAATGTGGCAGGACATGTTCCTAATTACAGGTTTTCTAATTTGTGTATTGGGTCCAATACCCAACTACAAAAAGAATCAAACCCGATTAACCTAAATCCTATGGCTCTGATACCAAATAAACCCTGTCACATCCCGCTTCCCAGAGTGCGCTAAGATCGGCACGTGACAGAGTCAACCATGCTATCTGTGTCTAGGAAACATCTCTCCACAGTCACATTACGGCCGTCTATAGATATCAAGAACAGAAAAATAGAAGAAACTATCTAGTATATGTCCATAAGCCAGAAATAACGAGTCAAAAAATAATTTGCGGAAGCAATAAATTCAAGTAATAATAACAATCTGGAAAGTACGTTCCAAAATACGGGCTCAGAGCAGGAATGAAAATACGATTTAAAACTAAACTAACTAGCTACTAACATGATCTTCACTGCTCAGCTTGTTGGTCAAAATATTCCTGAACTGCCTGCGACAGAGATAGAGGATCTGGGCCATGCAAAACCCAGACGTCAGTGCGTCATGATATCAGACAATAATAAATGAACAAGATACACGAGATATACATGCATGAATTATAAATAGTAACAAGTCAACAGGGATGTATAACAGTGAAGTGTATCAGTTTATGTGACGTGCAGTGATCAATCTAAGCTGTGATACTGGGTTATCTATTCTAAAGTTTGTTTGAAATCAATTAATATAATCCTCCATGTAACTCAATGAATATGTCCCGTTATCCCCCGGGACCACGGATCAGGTAGTAAGAGTCATGAATGACTCTGTCCCGTTATCCCCCGGGACTACGGATCAAGTAAGAATCACGAATGATTCTGTCCCGTTATCCCCCGGGACCACGGATCAAGTAATACCCTTTTTAAGTTACACTTTAGTTTACACTTTTAATTTCCCCATACCCCCAAGGTTATGTGTTCAAGTCAGGTATTGATAAATCTGGAGCTAATGCCAACACAGGATCAAGCAGGTACAGGTTTGTCTAAATAGACAACAGGATATGTCCATCGGGACAACATGTCAGGATTGTCGGCATTAGAAACAGGATGTCACGTCCCAAAAGTACGGAACATGACCGGCACTTAAACTACAAAATGTCTTAAGGCGTACGTAATCTAAGTAAGCCGAAAACCCAGAAATCTAAACCAAGAAAAGTAGCAGAGTGAAGGAAAACCAATTTAAATCAAGTAGTTTTAATAGCATAAGCCGAATTATGCGTTTTTAAAAATATCAAATATTTCCTGAAAATTTCTGCAGACTATCCTTTGTAAATACTGGCCCCCAAATGGGATACAACATGAATAGTATACGAAATCAATAATAGGCATCCCCAAGCGGGAGCTAGCTCTTCGTCAATCGATGGTCACAACCACACAAGCAATATAATATACAACGCCAAGGGCGAGGATCAAAACTCAAAAGAAAACTCAAAACAACAAGAAATCCGCAGAAATATAACGCACGACTCTATGGTCGAAAGAATAACATCACTGGTCTCTATCTCAAAAATAAATACATGTTTGGTTGATGGAATTTACTAGATACAACTGAATAATATTATACAAAGTAATATGATGGGTACGATACCAATAAACCCACCTACTAGCAAGTCACCCGAAAGAAGCAGTGCCAGCAAAGCCGTAATGAAACCTGTACGGCAAAACCTGCAAGAAACTGTGGCATAACGGGGGTGAGTTGCCAACTCGTGAGTAGAAAAACATCTACGAACAGAAACCGCATGAACAACGCAATCCTAGGTCAACGATCATAGCATATCCTCAAATATATATAACATGCAGCCTATAACAATGGCTAGGGTAAATATCTAACCCGAGTGTAATCCCATGTGCCTGTGTCAGTGCCTCAGGTAGCAATATATCATATGGATGATGTATGAATGCATTAAACAGAATGCATGTACTGAAGAAAACTGCTTTCATAAATTAGTGAGATTTCTGTATCTTTTTAAAAATGAGATATCATAAATGAAATCAGCATAAACAGTGCCTAGTATCGACACAAAACAAATATCCAAATATCTCGATATCTCTGTGTCGCAATCTCTGTACCTCAATATCTCAAATATCTCTGTATGTCTCAATCTCACTATCTAGGGCGCCGTCAGTCCAGACCGGCCCCTACCATCAATCTCAAGGCCACGACGGTATCCTCCGGATATCCGACACGTCGGGTAATATCACCGGTCGGTAGTGCTCCTCTGCCAGGCTCAACGCCATCATCTGCGATCCTCTTGCCCCGGGATACTGCACCGGGTCCACCATGTACCCGAAACGGTTCCTCCACTCCTCGAACTCGGGTCTCGAAATCCATCAGCAAACTCATGGTGGACGACTCATACATCATAGGAAAACCACACTTTTTATTTAAAAGAGAGAAAAGAAGTTTATATAAGTTTTGCGGTTTCCCCCAAATCCAGAAAATCTCATGGAAAACCGAATCCAAATCCTCAATAGCATGTAAACAGTGAATATAGGCATAAAATCCATGAATGCGGCATAACAATGAATAATAACATGCATGAACTAGCAAGTAGTAACTACAATGTCTAATCTAGCATATAGGCAAGTACACTAATATCATGTCTAAATTATTAGCTAACAACCTATGTCGATGAAATAGTAGTTTCTAAAGTGTTCGTTACATGGCAATTACCGATGAAGATGTGTGTGAGCCGGCAAGTAAGTGTACGTGGTACATACGCATCATCGGTAATGGTGCTGGTGTCCTAACAGCATGATATCAACAATAGAATATGAAACATAATATAAGCATGCGATGCGGAGCGAACAACAAAAATGAGCGGGAGCAAAATACTAGACACAAAGATAACAATCTATATTTATTTTAAATCTAGTCTAACAACTACACTAAACAAAAGGGCTAAGCTAACTGGCTACTGAAGGTAAGAAAATCGCCTAACACCTGAGTAGATACATACGTAGATACATACATACATACATACATACATACATATATACATATATATATATATATATATATATATGTATGTATGTATGTATATTAGTCGGTGATCCCGCCTCGATAATATCACATCCGATACCATATCTATAATCAAATATTCCCAAGTCAAGAGCGCGGATCAAACATCAATATATAGCTCATACGTAAATCTGTCGTACGGCATCCCAAATCCGGGTACGGGTCAATATCACATTATTCATCTGGTATCCTCTTTATCCAAGATCATAATCTGGGTACTGATCTACGTCTAGTACGATACTAATATCATCAATATAGTCATGATCTGATTGCTGATCTACAGCCTCATACAAACCGATATCATCATCATATATCGTCATAAGGAGGTATACATCGCCTAATGCAACCTATTATAAATATCTTAATATATCTGATCTCATATCACGATCACATGGCAACCATTCAATGTATAACACTATTCACATATAACGTCGTCCCCCGATCCGCTATAATATCAGGACGTATCTCAAGTACGAATCCTGCCATATCACCGTTCTCGCGGTCTCAATCAAATCTTATCGACTCACCTCAAATCCCAAATACTATTCTCAAATCCAGTATGCGAACACACAGTCCCATACCCATGTGAACACATAACAATATAACCCCATATAAGCACATATGAAAGAAGAATGTATGCAAGTATGGTGTGTGTGTGTAAATGTGGTGCAACCTCTACTCTAGGGTCTCGCAACACTAAACTAATCCGATCACACCCTAAAGTCATCTATGTCATCAATAACATCAAACAATATATATAATCACTATGTGTGTATACGTATTCGTATACATCACCACGAACTGCGGGGGTGCTATACGCCATCCACCCGACTTCTCCCCGTAGATATAAATCTACTCACCTGGTCCTCGCTTGCCGGTGCCGACGTCGCCATTCGCTTGTTGTCGTCTCGAAGTCCACATGGGGGTACCTACATGTCACAACGTATCGTTCCGCATAAGAATCCAATTTAAAACCAAAACGACACCTGAATCTCATGTAGGTCAAAGCCTACGGTTGTTTTCACAAATCAACCCAAAAACCCTCGACATCGGCGTGCTAACGCCGGGTGATCGAGGAAAACTCAAACGCACCCTTCGTGGTTTCACATTACACTAAACATATACATGAAATAGGGTGAAATCATCAAAACCAATAAATTGATTGAATCGATTTATTACAAGATACCTAGAAAGCAAGGTTTACCATTTTGGTACAAAACATGATGTTTTAACAATTCTAGTGACCAAGATGATAACTTAATATCTTAATTATGCCATATAAACCATTACGTAAATTTTAAACCCACAATTTAATTCAATTTCAAAAACCTAGTTTGCAATTTTAACCAATTTCGATCATTTTATAGCAAAATACACATACAACAATCTAGCTTGGATTTGCATGATCTAATGCATTGAACTACATTTTAAAATGTTAATGAAGTCATGAAAAACCTAATTATATTTTTCTCTTAAACCAATTCATGGTTTACAAAAATCTAGTTAGCAATATAGCTTAATTAGAATAATTTAGATGTAAAAATTAGCAAATTTAGCACTTAGATTACACTTTACATGACTTAGCATGTTAACTACACTATGCAATCATAAACATTTTAATAAAACCCTAACTTGATTTTAAAAACCCAATTCTAGAATTTCCAAACCTAAACTTTAAAATTTCTAACTAGCAATTCAAAACCTAATTTAAACCACTCATTAACTTAATTGAAGAAATAATCAAATAATTTAACAAAAAGCCAAGATTTATTATACCTCAAGAACCATGGAACAAACATAGAACATGACCTCTAAATTGAAATCTTTGCACCAAGATACATGCTAAAAGAGATAAGGGAAAATGGGTAGGGATTGCATTTTTATTTTGTGGGATTTTTGTGTTGATTTTTGGGCATTTTGTGATGAAATTTTGATGAGAAATGAGAGGAAAAGAGAGAGGGGCTGCTGTTGTGGGAGAGGAGAGAGAGGGTCGGCTGAATGGGAAGGGGGGAGAGAGAGGGAGGTGGAGAAAAAGTCAAGGCAATACCCAAAAGTCAAAGTCCAAACTCTTTTACCCAATTTCTTTCTTTCTTTTGTTTTCTTTTCTTTGTTTTAGTGAGATGAGGGGCCCAAGATGTTGGGCTGCTCAAGGGGGGCTGGCCACTTAGGTAAAAATGGGGTGTGTGTGAGTGCAAGTGGGGAAAACAAGAAGATAAATATTATACCCCCATTTCCATTAACACTAATTTCACTATTTAAGCCTTTTTTCTTCGATATTTTCTAAACCGTTTTGGCAAACCATTTCATTTCAAAAATAATATTTTACATGCCTGTTTAGTGTGTCATGAATTATAAAATTTGTATCAATCCATTCCAATTTGTAATTTTCCCTAATTAAATGTATTAGTGACGGCTTAAAATAATATTAAAATAATTAATTTCGGAAAATTTTTCAGAAAATTTGAAATTTCACCAGTGGATTAATAAACACCAAATACTAGCAATTACATAGCTAGAATATATATATTTAATTTTATAATAAAGATATTTGTATTTTGACTTTTTACAGAAAACCCCCTTATTTTACCGATTTTCCGAAATTTCACCGAAACGATTTTCAAAACGTTACAATCTTCCCCGTTAAAGAAATTCGGTCCCCGAATTTAATTTAAAACTCCCCCCAAATACTAAAACCTCTGAGCAAAACCATCAAGTCGTCGGGGCTCCGAAATCATAAATACATAAAACAAATTGTAGCGCAACGCATGCGCATGAAAAATGAGCATATAACTCAAAATCAAAACTCTATCCAGCATCCCGCAATCATCGGAGTCATGGTGAAGACACAATGTTTAAATCCAAAATGAAAATCAATATGACGTACATTATTAAAATATCTGGAAGCAATGCATGCCAAATCTTCTTTAAATCGCTGTGCGATGCTCGCAGCACTGCACAGTGGCGGACGTCTATTGTAAGAAAATAACCATATATATATTGTTCATATCAGATTTTTGCATTTTTATACCGCCCAATTTTTATCACATTGCTTATCGGTAGGTACTCTTGAGCCGTGTTTGCTAGTTAATTGCAGGATACAGGTTCTCAGCTCTAAACAGTGAAATTCATGGAAAAGCACGACAAATTCCGGATTACTGCCAACCACATATAAAATACGGGTCTTCGCTCTCTATCCGTATGTTGCAGCACACCAGTTTAAGGGACAAAATGGCAAATCGATGTCATTTTCATGCACAAAGCTCAATGTCAACACAAGATCCAACATATCTACGCGGAGCTCAAGAAAAATCATAGCAAAAGATCCACATCAAATCACTTTTTGATCTGCTAAAATTCTGGAAAAATTGTGAAGAGTTTCTGAGGAAAAACATATGCCAAACTACAGACAAGAGCAGACCAGGGAAGTATACAAAACCCGAGAAGCCAACTCCTCTATATGGCCGCGGATCCGCGGCCAATAGGGGGTCTAGGCCGCGGATCCGCGGCCGTACAGGCTTATCAGATGAAGACTTTTTAGGGGTGTTTTGGTCATTCCATATTTATTCTGAATGTTGCCCTAGAATTCCAGTTCCCTGCCTATAAATATTCCAGAACTTGCCAAAGCCAAGGGTGCTTATTCTTGTATTTAGATTTTAGAATACATGTTGTTGTTCTTCTTCCTCTTCTCATCTCTTCTCCATTAAAAACTTGTAGTGAACTTTTGTGAGTGAAAGATGAATAAAGGAGTTCTTTTTGCTATCATGCTTGTCTTGTTCTTGTTATGTTATTAATTATAAATTGCCTGTAATCTTCAATTGCTAATTTAGTTGTTGTTATTTGTTATTTGTTTCTTTCTTGTTCTCTTTTTCTTTATCCTTAAACAACAATGATGCTTACGCTTGATCCTTGCCGAGGTGAGGTTGCAAATAGCTAGTTGTAATCTTCTAACCTCTTTCTTTCTATCTTTCTCCTTTGTTTTATTTTCATTTTTCTTGTAATGGGTGAGTAGTTTCCATACTTGTTAGGGCAGGATAAGGAAAGTTTGAGAGAAGGAAATCTCTCTCACTCTTTCCTTGTCCAACATCTTAATTCGGACTCCCGTTAATTGAACCACAATCCGCTCCCTACGGCACCCTATCCTACATGATAGCGGTGATTCCTTAGTGAGACTGGTTGTGGTTGAATTAACCGGAGGTTAAGGCTAAGAGCCAAGAATGGATGGACAAGCACCAAAAGGAAGAACTTAAGCGTTGGAAAGCCTAGCTTATACTTGCAAGTTCCTTCCTAGTTGTGCTAATCCCCGTTGTTGCCGATTACCATGACACCGATATTAAGAGTGGCAACGAAAGAAGTGAGCGACTCCTAACTCAAACTAACCTAATCCTAACCCTAACAAGCTCTCTTTACATATCATTTTAGCACATAGTTAATCTCAAAACAAATCTGGACATTTGGACTTAACTCGTTAAAGCACATAGAAAAAGATTCCCATCTCCCTGCGAACGACCCGTACTCAACCGGCTAGCTACAAGCGAAACCGTCTTGATTGCGGTAATAAACTTGAACACGAAAAAACTCTACCAATCAAATGGCGCCATTGCCGGGGAGACGGTAGTTTATTTCTTTGTGTAATTTCGGCTTAATTTGTGAATATAAATCTAACCGAAAAACAAAACAAATAAAAATATACATTGTAAAAAACCATCTTGTTATTTTTGATTAGTTTTTGTGCAAGTGTGCAGGATAAAAAGACGGTCGAGTTCAGTGCCAAAGACGTGGGAAGTTAGACCCATATCTCGCGGCTACACCGCGACGGATCAAGACGGAGCCAACGGTCTACTTTAAAATTCTGGAGCAGATTCAGTAAGCAAATCAAGATTTAGGAGCTCCAGACAAGAAGAGGACACCCAACAGAGCACACACCAGAAAACTGAAGGCCCAAAGCCATACTATAGCCGCGGAACCGCGGCATAAGCAAGCTTAGGCCGCGGAACCGCGGCTGTTTGCTGGCTTCAGAAGCCCAAAATCCCAGTGAGTGTTTCTTATCTTTTCCCCACTCCTCTGAACTCCACTGAACTGTGTTTTCTGCAGCATTCTTTGCGCAAATTCTCTTCCCCCTTCCAATAAATTGTTTTTGTGCAGGATTTTTTGCGCCGCGCTAAAAAATAAAAATTGATTGCAGTTGATTGTTACTGCTTTGCATATATTAATACGGACTTTAAGGGGCTTGAAACCAATCCAGATTGGGTGGGGATTTCATCACCCTTCCCAGGACCCCAGAAATCACAAAAAGCATATGCATTGACCATTGTTAATTAAAAAATACTAGACTCAGCCCTAAGGACTTCACGCTCAATAGGACAGAGGACTAGTTACAGGCATCGGCCGTTTATCCTATCCTGACTTTGCGGTGTCTAGGCAAGTGTGTCCAAGGCAAGTGGTTACTTAATTAGGACCCCTACTTACGTAGTGGGGAGCCTCCCACTTACCTGGCCATAATTGGCAGAGAAGTGGCGGTTTGAGGTCCTATTTCTAGCCCTTTGGAACAGTTAGGAGCTGTCTAGCTGACCTAGGTGACCCTAGATCTAGGTGTGATTGTGCATATCTTGTTTGTGATTGCTTGAAGCCATAAGTCCGTACATATTTCTGTAAAGCTCTTTCTAAAAAAGAAAAAAAAACACAAAAAAACCAAAAACTTTTATAAAAACTTGCCCTTTGTCGCCAAAATCCCATTTTTTTAACCCACCACCCATCGTATTTCTCCATTGACGTTTTCTTACCCTCACCTTCTCCTCTTTGACTATACTAAACTCGTTTAGTGTATGTCCGTTTGGACTCGGGACACTAGCGCCCGCCTAGTCCGCGTTACGTTAGTCGCTACCGACTACGCGATCGACTCAGACGTCGAAACTCCGTCCACGCCTCTTTCACCCTTACCTTTGCCGGCCAACTCCGACGTTGACCGGAATTCTGTTCATACATCCTCACCTTCACCATCACCAACCTCTTCTTCCGCGATGTCAGGATTTAATCCAAACATCCCTACAACTCCCCCGGGATTGGTTCGACCTCCTATGGATGCGAATAACCCACCACCACCGCCTGTCGTAGCGCCACAGCGAATCGCGCTCCAGGATCGTTTCTATCCCACCCGCTCTGCACTTTCCACCTGTCTTTCCCTTCCACTGGCCAATGGGGATAATTTTGAAATTAAGCCCCACTTCATTAACATGCTTCCGAAATTTCATGGGCTTGAATCTGAAGATGCCTATATTTTCATCAACAAGTTTCAAAATGTTTGTGCCATGATGAAAACGACCCAGCTGTCGGACGATGCTATACGGCTACGGGTCATTCCGTTCACTTTGTGCGATCTTGCTGAAAAATGGCTGTATAGCATCGCTTCCCACTCCATAACCAGTTGGGACGAGTTTGTGAAAGCGTTTCTCAAGAAATTCTATCCGAATCATAAAACCGCAAGGATCCGTAACGAAATCAACCAATTCTCTCAGCTTCCTACTGAACCCTTCTGAAAGTGCTTTGACCGGTATAAAGACCTTCTTGTTCAGTGCCCTCACCATGGTATCGAGAAATGGCAACTTTGCCAAACCTTATACGAGGGCCTGAACCCAGCAACCAAGCAGTTGTTGGAAACCATTTGTCAGGGCCACTTCCTATCGAAATCTGACGAGGAAGCGTGGCAATTCTTCGACGACCTTGCGGAACAAACGCTTCAATAGGAAAGCACCCGACCAACTTCTTCTTCTTCTTCCTCCACTTCTACGGGTCAGTCTAGGGTAGGCATTCACCAACTTGATGTCTCTATTGTGATGAAAGCTGAAATGACTGCAATAACAAGAAAACTTGAAGCGATAGAGAGCAAATTTTCATCTCCTGCTCCTGTTCTTCCCCTTCGTACTATTTGCGCTTGTTGCTCCAATCCTTCTCACTTAACCGAAGAGTGTCCTTACAATCCACCATCTCAAGGACAGGATCAGGTTAATGCTGTATTTCAGCAAAGACCGAGAAATAATCCATACTCTTCCAACTACAATCCCGGTTGGAGGAACCACCCCAATTTCGCCTGGAATCAGAATCAGCATCAATTCCAAGGCAACAATTTCCAGAGGCCCCCTCCTCCGCAACAACAAGCGCAACAACAAACTCAACATCAGTTTCAGCAGCCCTTCTAACCCCAACCTTTTCAAAATCAGATGAACAACTTTGCACCCAACAATTCTTTTCCGCAAAACAACTTTGTTCCGTCAAACTACGATAAGGTTTCCTTGCTAGAACGAAGTCTGGAGGCGTTCGTTAAACAATCGACACAATCCACCACTAACATCCAGTCGTCTATTCAGTCTTTGGTGCAACACACACAGCACACGGGCAAAGCATCAAGACCATCGGGGCCCAGATTGCACAGCTGAATGCGGCGTTAAGCGAGCGAGAGAAGGGAAAGCTTCCATCTCAACCACTCCCAAATCCCGGTCACCCACATAATGTACATGTTGCTCTTGAACAACAGAACCATAATGTGAGTGCCGTGACTACGTTGAGATCGGGAAAGATGCTGCACAACAACATCGGCACAACAGTTGAGGATAATGACACCCCGGCCGCTTCTTCTTCTTCTTCTTTTTCTTCTTCTTCTCCTTCCTCGTCTTCTGAGCCTATTCTTCATTCTTCAAAAGGCTCTTCTTCTTCTTCTTCTTCTTCTTCTTCTTCTTCTTCTGCTCTGAACGGACCCACTTCTCACTCCACGAAAACACCAGCTCTGGGATCCGTTCCAACTCCACAATCTCCTCCACAAGCATTGGAATCAACCAATTTTAAAAACGTTCCATTTCCAAACCGGTTGAGGTCCAATAAACAAAATCCACAAATGGAGAAGATTCTGGAGTTGTTTAAGTAGGTTAACATCAATATTCCCCTTTTAGATGCTGTCCAACAAGTCCCGTCCTACGCGAAAATCTTAAAGGACTTGTGCACGAAAAAGAGGAAATCTCAGGTACCCAAGAAAGTTTTCTTGGCTAGTGCTGTGAGTGATGCTCTTACCCAATCTTTACCTCAAAAACGGAAGGACCCTGGCTGTCCTACGATTTCTATTACCATTGGGGATAAGAACATCAACCGCGCACTGTTAGATCTTGGTGCCAGTGTTGACCTGCTTCCGTACTCAGTATATGAGCAACTAGGTGTAGGAGAGCTGAAACCCACACACTGCACTCTCCAAATGGCCGACCGATCGATCACCCATCCTAGGGGTGAGCTAGAGAATGTGTTAATCAAGGTTGGGGACTTCATATTCCCCATTGACTTCATTGTATTAGACACACAGCCTGTAGCTAACCCCCGGAATCAAATTCCGGTGATACTCGGTCGCCCATTCCTTGCAACCTCAAATGCTGTGATCAATTGTCGAAATGGTTCGATGAACCTATCTTTTGGAAACATGACAATTGAACTCAATATTTTTAGGTTAGGGAATCAGCCCTCCGAACCTAATGCTCATATACTAGACGTCTGCTCAATCCAGGAGATCACCCCAGAAGAGTGTGAATTCGAGGAGTTTTTGTTCGATCACGATAACCTTAACGCCACTAGTGCATTCCTCTTCGAACCTGCTGCTGTTTCTGCGCCCGACAATGACTACAAGTGTTTCACTTTCTTGAACGATCTTAGCCACTCACCACCCAAGTTTGAAACCTTCGAATTTCCGGATGAGTTACCTGAACCATCCAACTCGGTCGCTTACACTTGTTTTGAACCTTTACTGGAATCCTTTGAGTTCGAGACCTTTTCACCAATCCTGCCTTCAATCGTTTCACCTCCAACGCTCGAACTCAAGCCTTTGCCGTCTCACCTTAAGTACGCTTACTTGGGTGAGAACGAGACCCTCCCTGTTATCATCTCGGCTTCTCTAGCTCCAGAGCAAGAGAAAGCCCTTCTTGCGGTCTTACACAGCAATAGGCAAGCTTTTGGCTGGTCAATGGCGGACATCAAGGGGATTAGTCCCCTGATCGTTGAACATCACATTCATTTGATGGATGATGCCAAACCAGCCAGAGATCCACAAAGACGACTCAATCCAGTCATGAAGGAGGCTGTAAAAAAGGAGATCGTAAAGTGTCTGGATAGTGGTATCATTTACCCTATCTCTGATAGCCAGTGGGTAAGCCCCATTCACGTTGTCCCTAAGAAATCAGGCATAACGGTCATAACCAACGAGGCGAACGAGTTAATCCCTACTCGCACCCAGACTAGGTGGCGAGTATGCATCGATTACAGAAAACTCAATGCCGCAACGTGGAAGGACCACTTTTCGCCACCTTTAATTGACTAAATGCTTGAACGATTGGCCGGACACGAGTACTACTGCTTTCTTGATAGCTACTCCGGCTATAATCAGATTCCCATCGCCGAAAAAGACCAGGACAAGACCACATTCACTTGTCCTTTCGGCACGTTTGCATATCGTCGCATGCCCTTTGGGTTATGCAATGCGCCCGCTACCTTCCAGCGGTGTATAATGGGAATCTTCTCAGACATGGTGGAAAAATTCCTGGAGATCTTCATGGACGATTTCTCCATCTTCGGCGATTCCTTTAATGAGTGTTTGCTGCATCTCGACACTGTCCTTACCCGGTGTAAGGACAAGAACCTCACTTTGAATTGGGAGAAGTGCCACTTCATGGTGCGCGAAGGTATTGTCTTAGGACATATCATTTCGCAAAATGGCATAGAGGTTGACAAAGCAAAAATTGAGGTCATTTCCAATCTCCCTCCTCCCAGATGCGTCAGAGACATCCGAGCCTTCCTTGGCCATGCCGGTTTCTATAGACGGTTCATCAAGGAGTTTAGCAAGATTGCTAGGCCCTTGACTCTTCTACTGGCCAAGGACACGCCATTCGACTTCAACTCGAGCTGTGTGACTGCGTTCGAGTCATTAAAAAGCTCACTCACTTCTGCTCCCGTTCTTTCTTCACCTGACTGGACGCACCCATTTGAGATTATATGCGATGCATCCGACTTTGCCATTGGTGCTGTCCTTGGACAACACATCGACAAGATGCCGCACGTAATCTATTATGCCAGCCGAACCCTGAATGACGCCCAACTTAATTATACAACAACTGAGAAGGAATTCTTGGCTGTTGTATTTGCTTTAGAAAAGTTCAGGCCCTACCTCATCGGCTCTTTAGTTACTGTCTACACAGACCATTCTGCTCTGCGCCATCTTTTTGCAAATAAAGATGCAAAATCTTGGCTAATACGTTGGATTCTCTTGCTTCAAGAGTTTGACCTTGTCATCAAGGACAAAAGAGGATGTGAAAACGTAGTCGCCGACCATCTCTCACGACTTCCTTCTTCGCCTTCGCTTCATATCCCGATCAACGACGTTTTTCCGGATGAACAACTCTTGACAGTATCTTGCGAACCCTGGTTCGCAGATATTGTGAACTATTTGGCCACAGGATTACTACCGACTGAATGGTCACGTCAGGACAGACTTCGATTCTTATCCCAAGTAAAACACTTTTACTGGGACGAACCCTATCCGTTCAAGTACTGTCCTGACCAGATTATTCGCCGGTGTGTTCCTGACGATGAATTCAAGAGTGTGCTGTCATTTTGCCACGATCAAGCATGTGGCGGGCATTTTGGCCCCAGAAAGACAGCTGAGAAGATCTTGCAGTGTGGTTTCTACTGGCCACAACTCTTCAAAGACGCTCATGACTACTGCAAGACTTGCTCCCGGTGCCAACACTTGGGCCGGATATCCAGGAGGAACGAGATGCCGCTCCAACCAATCTTGGTTGTGGAGATTTTCGACGTTTGGGGGATAGATTTCATAGGGCCGTTTCACAGCTCTTTCGGGAACTTGTACATTCTTCTCGCTGTTGATTACGTCTCTAAGTGGGTCGAGGCTGTGCCCAGTCGGACCAACGACAACAAGGTTGTCGTTAGGTTTCTTAAAGAAAACATTTTCTCCCGTTTTGGGCACCCCCGAGCGATCATTAGCGACAATGGAACTCATTTCTGCAATAAGACTTTCGAGGCCTTGATGCGGAAATATTCCATTAATCATAAGCTATCTACGCCCTACCATCCCCAAACCTGTGGGCAAGCCGAAGTTTCAAATCGGCAAATCAAGCAGATACTGGAGAAGACGGTTTTCAAGAACCGTAAGGATTGGTCACTGAAACTCACTGATGCCCTTTGGGCATTTCGAACCGCTTATAAGACCGATCTTGGCATGTCTCCCTATCGGCTTGTGTACGGAAAGGCTTGCCACCTCCCTGTCGAAATAGAGCATCGCGTATTTTGGGCGATAAAAGAGCTGAATCTGTCTCTCGAAGATGCGGGCAGCCATCGGAAGCTGCGGTTGAATGAATTAAGCGAGCTTAGGGATGAGGCTTACGAAAACGCGGTTGTCGTTAAGAACCGAACGAAGGTGTTTCACGATAAACACCTTTTGCCAAAACTTTCATACCTGGTCAACAAGTACCGCTTTACGACACCCGGCTACACTTCCATCCAGGAAAGCTCAGATCTCGCTGGAAAGGGCCATACTTTGTGCGGAATGTGTATCCGCATGGCGCTGTGGATTTGGAGAATCCAACGGACGGTTCATTTTTCAAAGTGAACGGACACCGACTAAAACCGTACCTTAGCGCCGAACCAACAGAGGAGCTCCTGGTCTTACAGGAGCCGGTTTACCCTGCATAATCTTCCTCTGCCTACCACCAAACTTCGGTTATCCAGCCAAGAACAGTGGACACTGTTCTAAATAAGTTTGGGGGTATGTATATACCATTTTGTATATATTTGTGGATATTCTTTTCCATTTTTACTATTTTTTTCTTTTCTTTAAAAAAAAAATGTGTATATCTAACCGACAATTTTGACCCTTCAATGATCTCTTCATGCAATGACAGTGAGGACACTGTCCAGTTTAAGTTTGGGGGTACACTCGGTACGCATTTCTAACTTTCGCATTCATATGTATATTTTGCATCTGCATATTAAAATCCATAAAAATCAGAAAATTTTCTAAAAACATAAAAACTTTTCTGTCAAGTTAGCTAGTGGGAGAACTCTGATTCAACATTTCGACGGTTTTGTTTGATAAGATAAGAATAACTAAATCTTATTTTTAGATTTTGAAAACCTGAAAGATAACTCTCCTGAAGTTAACTATAGCTGATATACGTCTTTACATTACACTACACGTATCATGAGTTTTGGAAATTAGATGACAAGTCTTTTATGTCTAAAAACTTTTAAATAGATAAATGATTTTCTGAGAATCAAATAGGTTTGTTCTGAAATAAGTAATATCAAGAATAGTTTATGAAGTGAAGTGAATATGAAGGAATGTTATTGATGCCTTAATTGGAACTAAGTCTGAAAAATAACCCATCTGGAACTTGATTGGATTGATTACACACCGAACCCACTAAACACGTCTTTTATCCAAAAAATAATTGAATTGCCGGTTATATCTCCGTTCGTATTGAATCATCATGATTTTCACGCTAAATTGTCTTTTGTTTTTGGGCCTAGGTAACTTGAGTAATTAAGTCCGCTGGGGTGTCTCTACACCTAATGCCCTAAAGCCAACTGGTTTGGGTGCATTGGCCCAAAGCTCGTTAAGAAGCCTAGAAAGTCTAGATTAAACAAAGTCAAGCAAGTGTTCTCTCCGAGTTAAAATTCCTAACGGTTCTTTGTGTGAGAATAATCTTGACAAAAGACAGTTTTTTATAAAAAAAATATTTCTAGCAGAGATATGAAGGTTTTATTCTATGATAAAGACTATTGCACGTTCACAGAGGTGTGTATGAAATGAAAACAAGAAAAATGTGGAGTGAAAAATAAGACCTAGTTTCCTGTTAAGGAAGATAGAAATTCTGAAGTTGAAACCTTACTGGAAAACGAAACTTGAAAAATACTTAACCCTTTATAAAACTTATGTGATCCTTTTAAAATTTTTATCTGGGCTTTATTTTGTGACATGATGACTTTAATCGATCCTTCTGGAACTTAACGACACTATTTGCACTGCAAGTAAAGACATATAAAATCTTAAGTTAAATAAGAAGCGAGGTGTGAAAAATAAAGGTTCGATAGTCTAGACTTAGGATAATAGAATTGTTATTTTCTGAAACAAAACCTTAGGGTTTGAATCATAGTTATTTTGCAAAACTAGCTTGACCGGATTTTATGGGTAGTATCCGCTGAAAACCCTCAGGAGACAACACTCCTCCTATTAGGGACACCTAGAGGTTTAACGGCTTGTTGCACATGCTCAGTGCAATCGCGTTCCCTGCGAAAGTGAGGTTAGGAATTTTTTGTGAATAAATTGGGTTTGCTCGAGACGAGCAAATGATAAGTTTGGGGGTATTTGTTCATATCAGATTTTTGCATTTTTATACCGCCCAATTTTTATCACATTGTCTATCGGTAGGTACTCTTGAGCCGTGTTTGCTAGTTAATTGTAGGATACAGGTTCTCAGCTCTAAACAGTGAAATTCATGGAAAATCACGACAAATTCCGGATTACTGCCAACCATAGATAAAACACGGGTCTCCGCTCTCTATCCGTATGTTGCAGCACACCAGTTTAAAGGACAAAATGGAAAATCGATGTCATTTTCATGCACAAAGCTCAATGTCAACACAAGATCCAACATATCTACGCGGAGCTCAAGAAAAATCATAGCAAAAGATCCACACCAAATCACTTTTTGATCTGCGAAAATTCTGGAAAAATTGTGAAGAGTTTCTGAGGAAAAACATATGCCAAACTACAGACAAGAGCAGACCAGAGAAGCATACAAAACCCGAGAAGCCAACTCCTCTATATGGCCGCGGATCCGCGGCCAATAGGGGGTCTAGGACGCGGATCCGCGGCCGTACAGGCTTACCAGATGAAGACTTTTTAGGGGTGTTTTGGTCATTCCATGTTTATTCTGAATGTTACCTTAGAATTCCAGTTCCCTACCTATAAATAGTCCAGAACTTGCCAAAGCCAAGGGTGCTTATTCTTGTATTTAGATTTTAGAATACATGTTGTTGTTCTTCTTCCTCTTCTCATCTCTTCTCCATTAAAAACTTGTAGTGAGCTTTTGTGAGTGAAGGATGAATAAAGGAGTTCTTTTTGCTATCATGCTTGTCTTGTTCTTGTTATGTTATTAATTATAAATTGCCTGTAATCTTCAATTGCTAATTTAGTTGTTGTTATTTGTTATTTGTTTCTTTCTTGTTCTCTTTTTCTTTATCCTTAAAAAACAATGATGCTTACGCTTGATCCTTGCCGAGGTGAGGTCGCAAATAGCTAGTTGTAATCTTCTAACATCTTTCTTTCTATCTTTCTCCTTTGTTTTATTTTCATTTTTCTTGTAATGGGTGAGTAGTTTCCATACTTGTTAGGGCAGGATAAGGAAAGTTTGAGAGAAGGAAATCTCTCTCACTCTTTCCTTGTCCAACATCTTAATTCGGACTCCCGTTAATTGAACCACAATCCGCTCCCTACGGCACCCTATCCTACATGATAGCGGTGATTCCTCAGTGAGACCGGTTGTGGTTGAATTAACCGGAGGTTAAGGCTAAGAGCCAAGAATGGACGGACAAGCACCAAAAGGAAGAACTTAAGCGTTGGAAAGCCTAACTTATACTTGCAAGTTCCTTCCTAGTTGTGCTAATCCCCGTTGTTGCCGATTACCGTGACACCGATATTAAGAGTGGCAACGAAAGAAGTGAGTGACTCCTAACTCAAACTAACCTAATCCTAACCCTAACAAGCTCTCTTTACATATCATTTTAGCACATACTTAATCTCAAAACAAATATGGACATTTGGACTTAACTCGTTAAAGCACATAGAAAAAGATTCCCATCTCCCTGCGGACGACCCGTACTCAACCGGCTAGCTACAAGCGAAACCGTCTTGATTGCGGTAATAAACTTGAACACGAAAAAACTCTACCAATCATATATATATATATATATATATCCTTTGTTTAATATCCACGTCCCGCCGTTTTGAAAGCAATTTCAAAAAGGTTTCCTTCATAAAATGTTTCGTGTCATCTCGGACATGTAGGTAAATACTGAGACTATAGCTCTTCTTTGGAAATCCCTTCGATAACTATCAATGCATGCAAAAATATACTCAGGTACTGTCCTGTGACTAGTCCTACTCAGCACTAAACCAAATAGCAAACATCATAAAATATACTGCTCCAACATAAATCAGTCCCAAATATATATATGAATGCCATGTGCGTCTGGTGCGCACGGAAATCGAAATCCATGATGGTGCTATACATATGCACAGAACAACATCTAAGTGCATCGGGTGTGCACAAAACATCTGTCAAGGGCAACAGGTGTGCCTGACAGCAAAATAGGTGCATCTGACATGCACGAAGAATCTCGATTTAGTGCATCTGGTGTGCACCCAAATTGTATCTCAAAACATGCGCTCAACATGCGCGAAAATCCAAACCAGGTGCATCCATCATGCACGAAATCATGAAATCCAATATCAAGCGCCGAACATGCGCAAAATCCAATCAGGTGTACAAAACCAATATCGAGCATCACAATCGAAATCGAAGTTCAGTGCATCTAAGTGCACAAAATACGTATCACTGCACTGCAAGCATATGTGAACTATACCGAGTGCAAAAATCAAATCGTGTGCGTACATATGCACAAAATCATCTCACTGTATGAAACCCATAAAATCATAAACATGTGAAACTAAGGCACGAAAACGATATCAGGTGCAACAACTGTGCAAAAATCGTAAATACTCAGTAGGTGCAACCATAGTGCATGAAAACAAATATCATGAAACTCCATCATCAAAATCAATCATGCAATAGACCGCCCAAAATACCGATATCAAATACGGCGGAATAGTCCCGCTCAAGCACATCCTCCAAGAATCTCTGGCCAACTGTCGTGGTCACTTATAGCATGTCTCGTCGACGATCCTGAAATCTGGCCTGCTGGTGTGCGTAACATGACCACTCCTGGGTCCAAGTCTTCTCGTAATTTATTCCAGAAAGGTCCTGCGAGATCTCTCCCAAATCTCGTCTCTTCCTAACTGTCCGGAAGTTATCGTCCTTTACTATATCTGTTTCTTGTTCCGGAATGGCTACATACTCATCGTGACTCCTTCTGGAAGGTATATCCAAGTACAATGCCTCGGCATGCGTATCGCATCTCTGATGTCGGCGGGGTGGAACGTCGTCTCATCAAGACCTCGTACGAATCTCTTACTCCACTTTTCTCTAATGTCGACTGCTTCGGATTCGTATCGTCGTGGCTGCATGGACTGAGCTTCAACGGCTATCCTCGTATCTGGAGTTTCCCAAGAAATGCATCTCACCACCTAGCATCCGAATGAAGTCGAACCATCCGATCGATTCGTCAAAACCTCATAATCCCCCAAGAGCTAAACATCTTGGGTACAGTTTAACAATATCAAGTACATATCACGGCATCGATGGTCCAGCCGTAGAAGGGCAAACCCAAGCCTCACTAATGGCACCGCGGAACTGCCGCAAACCCTATGGTTCAAAGGCTTTCACATGGTCATTAAGTCGAGTTAGGGTTTCATACTTCTAGAGGGTCCATAGAATTGCCTGCATGCTCTTTCGAATACTTTAAACTTGGAATAATAGGTTTCTGACATTCGATTGTCTCTGTCGACTCTCAACGTCTCCGTGTGAAGTCGTCTCTAGCTGGAATCAATCTATCTGATGACCTCGCATCGGGGTAGGCGAACGAACCACATGTCCTAGTCATTCATCATCGGGTGACTAGCGACCTTCTATCATCTCTTAGTACAACTCATACTGCAATAGCTCCAACATCTGGGGCGATATCTCATCGTTCGCAGCAACAATTGCCTCACTCGTCTGCACGCTGAACCGTGCCTTAATCATTATGAATAAACAATACATCAACGGTCATCAAAATCTGGCTGGTCTCTATCATTGTGTCACGACCCGAAAGTACGGAACATGACCGGCACTTAAACTACGAACGTCTCGAGGCGTAAGTAATCTAAGTAAACCGAAAACCCAGAAATCCAAACCAAGAAAAGTAGTAGAGTGCAGGAAAACCAATTTAAAACAAGTAGTTTTAATAGCATAAGCCGAATTATGCGGTTTTTAAGAACATCAAAATTTACTGAAAATTTCGGCAGAGTCTCCTTTGTAAAAACTGGCTCCCAAACGGGATACAACATGAATAGTATACGAAATCAATAAAAAGGCATCCCCAAGCGGGAGCTAGCTCTTCGTCAATCGACGGTCACAACCACACAAGCAATATAATATACAACGCCAACGGCGAGGATCAAAACTCAAAAGGAACTCAAAACCACCAGAAATATAACGAGCGACTCTAAGGTCGAAAGAATAAACAGCACTGGTCTCTATCTCAAAATAAATACATGTTTGGTTGATGGAATTTACTAGATACAACTGAAATATATTATACAAGGTAATATGATGGGTACGATACAAGAAAAACCACCTACTAGCAAGTCACCTGAATGAAACTGAGCCCGCAACGCCGTAATGAAACCTGTACGGCAAACCTGCAAGAAACTGGGGCACAACGGGGGTGAGTTGCCAACTCGTGAATAGAAAAACATCTACGCACAGAAATCGCATAAATAACGCAACCTAGGTCAATGATCATAATATATCCTCAAAAATATACATAACAAGCAGCCTATAACAATGGCTAGGGTAATATCTAACCGAGTGAAATCTCATGTGCCCGTGTCAGTGCCTCAAGTAGCAATATATCATATGAATGAGGTATGAATGCATGAAAACAGAATACATGTAAATGAAGAAACTGTTTTCATAAATTAGTGAGATTTCCTTCGTATTTTTAAACTGAGGTATCATAATGAAATCAGTATCAACAGTGTCTAGCATCGACACAAAACATAAATCTCACTGTCTCGAAATATCAATGTCTCAATCTCAATATCTAGGGCGCCGTCAGTCCAGACCGGCCCCTACCATCCATCTCAAGACCACGACGGTATCCTCCGGATATCCGACGCGTCGGGTAATATCACCGGTAGGTAATCTGTCCCCTGCCAGGCTCAACGTCAACACCACATTCATCTTGCCCCGGGATCCATACCGGGCCCACCATGTACCCGTGACGGTTCCTCCACTCCTCGACACGGATCTCGAAAACCACAGCAAACTCATGGTGGACGACACTTACATCACTAGAAAACCGCAATTTACATATTTTAAAAGGTTAATAAGTTTAGAAATTTTGCGGCTTTCCCCCGAAATCCAGAAATATCATAAATCTCAAGAAGTCATCACAAGTGCATATATCAATGCTAATGAATGTATATGGTATCAATAACCAAGTTGCAATGTATGATTAATAACTAGGCATGAACAATGGAATAACAGTATGCATGAAGTGACAAGTAATAACTACAATGTCTAAACTGGCATGTAACCCAGGTACACTAATATCGTATCAACTACTAACTAACAAGCTAAGCCAAGTAATAGTATTTTCTAAGTGTACGTGACATGGCAATTACCGATGAAGATGTGTGTGAGCCGGCAAGTAAGTGTATGTGGTACATACGCATCATCGGTAATGGTGCTGGTGTCCTAACAGCATGATATCAATAATGGAGTATGCAGCAAAATAAGTATGCGGGGCAGAGCGAACAGCAATAATGTACGGAAGCAGAATACTAGACACAACGATAACTAATCAGTATTAAACTAATATAAGTCCTACAAATGGTGCCTTTTGAAATAACACGAATCATGGGGTTTTGAAAATAGGGGCTACGGTGTTTTTATGAAAAGATACGTCTTTTGAAATATCCGTAGGATCCTTTGGGCTGTCTTTTAAAATACCCACGATTCGTTAGTTTTTGAAATAGGTAAGAAGTCTAATCTAATCTAACAACTACACTAAACTATATGGCTGAACTACAGGTAAGGGAACCGCCTATCATCTGAGTCGATACATATACATACCTGTATATGTATAGTCGGTGATCCCGCCTCAATAATATCATATCCGATACCATATCTATAATCAGGCATCCCAAGTCAAGAGTGCGGATCAATCATCAATATAGCTCGTACGTAAATCCGTCGTACGGCATCCCAATCTGGGTACGGGTCAATATCACATTCATCATACTATTCACCTGGTATCCTCTTTATCAATTATCATGATCGGGGTACTGATCTACGTCTAGTACCATACTGATACCGCTTACGTATGCATGGACGTGTGTGAAACACTACGTCAAGGACCCGCTACAACGTCATGTCATATCTAAGATACGAACCCTGCTATATCACCGATCTCACGGCCTCAAATCGAATCTCATCGACTCAGCTCAATCCCAAGTATCGTCCTTAAATCCGTATGTGAACACATAGTCCCATACCCATGTGAACACATACTATAAAGAATCCCATGAGCACATATCAATAGGAATGTATGCAAGTATGTATGTGTGTATGTGTAGTGCAACACTTCCCTAGGGTTCGCAACACTAAAATAATCCAACACACCAATATCCATCATAAGCATCGTCATTAATCCCAAATAACATATAATAATTGTTGGTGTGTATACGCATCCGTATACACCACCACGGACTGCGGGGGTGCTATACGCCATCGACCCGACTTCTCCCCGTAGATATAAATCTACTCACCTGGTCCTTGCTCGCCGGTGCCGACGTCGCCAGGCGCTTGCTTGTCGTCCCGAAGTTCACATGGGGTACCTACATATCATAACGCACCATATCGCATTAAAACTAAATTCGAAATCGAAACGGCATACGAAAATCAAATCGGCACGCGTATCACGCATAGATCCAAACCTATCGCCTACGCATGCAAGAATAGTCAAACCAACCCCCGATGTCGATGTACAAACGTCAAACCATCGAGAAAACCCAAACACACCAATCGTGATTTCAAAACTCACTAATTATATAAGAAATAGGGTTTAGTTCATCAAAACCATAAAATTAAACAATTCGTTTTATTTTCCAAAAACCTAGTTAGCACAAATTCCCATTTCGGTTCAAAACTTGATGTTTTACCCAAACTAAATATTTTGACGATTCTAATGGCCAAAATGCTCACTTAATATTATAATTAGGTCATACAAATCACCTCCATATTTTTAATCTCACGAATTAGTATTAACTCAAAATTCAAGTTTGCAACAAATATCGATTTTAACACTTTTCAAAGTAAAATTCACAATTTATCAATTAAGCATGGTTTTGCATGATCAAAGTCGCTAAACAACAAATTAAAATGCTAATAAAGTCATCAAAACCTTAATTACATTTTAAATCTCAATTTTATATGTATTTCACTAAAACCTAGTTTGCAAATTACATAATTAATACAAATTTAAATTTAACAAAAATATAAACTACCAATTAGATTAGTTTTAGCATAATAACAACATGTTAAACTACACAATTTTCCTACGATCAATTATAAGAACCCCAACTTAAATTCACAACCCTAATCTAGAATTTCTTAATCATACAATTGAACCCACATAAAACTAAATTAACACTTAATTAAGCTAACTACAAGCAATTAACAACGATTTAAGCAAAAGGGTTAGAATTTACCCAAACAAATTGAAGATCCCACAAGCACACATAGCCCTCCAAAATGCTCCCTTGTCACCAAAATCCATGCTATAAGGGCTAAGCAAAAATGGGTAGGAGTCGGATTTGGGTTTTGGGATTTTTTTGATGGATTTTGGGGCAATTTTTGAAGAAGTTTTGAAGAGAAAAGAGAAGGGGAAAAGGGGGGGCTGTTCTTGCTGTAGGAGAGGGAGGGGTCGGCCAGAAATTGAGGGGGGGGGGGGAGGAGAGAGAGGGAGGTAGAGAAAATGGGGGAAAGTCAAGGTCAAGGTAAGGTCAAAAATCCACCTAATTCACCCATTTTCTTTTCTTTTCTTTCATATCTTTTCCTTTGAAAATCAAGTGGGGAAAAATATGGTGGCTGCTGAATTCAGCCATGGGGAGGAGTAAGTGGGGGTGTGTGGGTGTGGGTACGGATGTGGGGTGATGAAAAATGATAAATACAATACCCCAAGCATCCATTTACGCTAAAAAAAGCCTTTTTTCTTCAATAATTTCTAAACCGTTTTGGCAAATGATTTCGTTCCAAAAACCACATGATAAAATTTTATTTAATGTTTTATGATGCACAAAATTTGTTTCTACTCATTCCAATTTGTAATTTTCCCTAATTAAATGTATTAGTGACGGCTTAAAATAATAATAAAATAATATTTTTTTCAGAAAATTTGAAATTTCACTAGCGGCTCAATAAACACCAAATAATAGCAATTACATAGCTAGAATATGTATATTTAATTTTTATAATAAGATATTTGTATTTTGACTTTTTACAGAAAACCCCCTTATTTTATCGTTTTTTCGAAATTTCACCGAAACGATTTTCAAAACGTTACACATTGGCTCAATTCTCTGGTACTGATCGGCACGTCCGAGTAACCTCATACAGCGGTCCATCCCACGCTCGTGGCGCGAAAACACAATAAAAGACATATCTCTGCAATCGTGTGTCGCCAAAATTACGCCCTGGTCAGTCCTCGTTCTTAACAAGCTCGTGCTGACCGCAACTGTAGCCGTAGCTCTCCCTGCCCGTAATCGTGGCAACAAAACCATAACTGATACCGATGAGGCTAGATTATAGGGAGGAATATAACACTGAACAAGAAATGTACATCCTAAGGCTCCTTAAGTGGAGTAGCGTATCGTAAGTATGCCGCGGAATATACCCACGGTACGTTACTCTACTTTAGTCACCTATTCCATCACCCAAAGGTCACCCTACGCTCCGAAGGTAAAACCTAACGTTCTGATACCAACTTTGTCACGTCCCGAAAGTACGGAACATGACCGGCACTTAAACTACGAAACGTCTCGAGGCGTACGTAATCTAAGTAAGCAGAAAACCCAGAAATCCAAACCAAGAAAAGTAGTAGAGTGAAGGAAAACCAATTTAAATCAAGTAGTTTTAATAGCATAAGCCGAATTATGCGTTTTTGAAAACATCAAATATTTCCTGAAAATTTCGGCAGACTCTCCTTTGTAAATACTGGCCCCCAAACGGGATACAACATGAATAGTATACGAAATCAATAAAAGGCATCCCCAAGCGGAAGCTAGCTCTTCGTCAATCGACGGTCACAACCACACAAGCAATATAATATACAACGCCAAGGGAGAGGATCAAAACTCAAAAGGAAACTCAAAACAACAAGAAATCCGCAGAAATATAACGCGCGACTCTAAGGTCGAAAGAATAACATCACTGGTCTCTATCTCAAAAATAAATACATGTTTGGTTGATGGAATTTACTAGATACAACTGAATAATATTATACAAAGTAATATGATGGGTACGATACCAATAAACCCACCTACTAGCAAGTCACCCGAAAGAAGCAGTGCCAGCAAAGCCGTAATGAAACCTGTACGGCAAAACCTGCAAGAAACTGTGGCACAACGGGGGTGAGTTGCCAACTCGTGAGTAGAAAAACATCTACGAACAGAAACCGCATGAACAACGCAATCCTAGGTCAACGATCATAGCATATCCTCAAATATATATAACATACAACCTATAACAATGGCTAGGGTAAATATCTAACCCGAGTGTAATCCCATGTGCCTGTGTCAGTGCCTCAGGTAGCAATATATCATATGGATGAAGTATGAATGCATAAAACAGAATGCATGTACTGAAGAAAACTGCTTTCATAAATTAGTGAGATTTCTGTATCTTTTTAAAAACGAGGTATCATAAATGAAATCAGCATAAACAGTGCCTAGCATCGACACAAAACAAATATCCAAATATCTCGATATCTCTGTGTCGCAATCTCTGTACCTCAATATCTCAAATATCTCTGTATGTCTCAATCTCACTATCTAGGGCGCCGTCAGTCCAGACCGTCCCCTACCATCAATATCAAGACCACGACGGTATCCTCCGGATATCCGACGCGTCGGGTAATATCACCGGTCGGTAGTGCTCCCCTGCCAGGCTCAACGCCATCATCTGCGATCCTCTTGTCCCGGGGTACCGCACTGGGTCCACCATGTACCCGAAACGGTTTCTTCACTCCTCGAACTTGGGTCTCGAAATCCATCAGCAAACTCATGGTGGACGACTCATACATCATGGGAAAACTGCACTTTTTATTTAAAAGAGAGAAAAGAAGTTTATATAAGTTTTGCGGTTTCCCCCAAATCCAGAAAATCTCATGGAAAACCGAATCCAAATTCTCAATAGCACGTAAACAGTGAATATAGGCATAAAATCCATGAATGAGGCATAACAATGAATAATAACATGCATGAACTAGCAAGTAGTAACTACAATGTCTAATCTAGCATATAGGCAAGTACACTAATATCATGTCTAAATTATTAGCTAACAACCTATGTCGATGAAATAGTAGTTTCTAAAGTGTTCGTGACATGGCAATTACCGATGAAGATGTGTGTGAGCCGGCAAGTAAGTGTACATGGTACATACGCATCATCGGTAATGGTGCTGGTGTCCTAACAGCATGATATCAACAATAGAATATGAAACATAATATAAGCATGCGATGCGGAGCGAACAACAAAAATGAGCGGGAGCTAAATACTAGACACAAAGATAACAATCTATATTTATTATAAATCTAGTCTAACAACTACACTAAACTAAAGGGCTAAGCTAACTGGCTACTGAAGGTACGGAAACCGCCTAACACCTGAGTAGATACATACATATATATATATATATATATATATATGTATATTAGTCGGTGATCCCGTCTCGATAATATCACATTCGATACCATATCTATAATCAAATATTCCCAAGTCAAGAGCGCGGATCAAACATCAATATATAGCTCGTACGTAAATCCGTCGTACGGCATCCCAAATTCGGGTACGGGTCAATATCACATTATTCATCTGGTGTCCTCTTTATCCAAGATCATAATCTGGGTACTGATCTACGTCTAGTACGATACTAATATCATCAATATAGTCATGATCTGACTGCTGATCTACAGCCTCATACAAACCGATATCATCATCATATATCGTCATAAGGAGGTATACATCGCCTAATGCGACCTATTATGAATATCTTAATATATCTGATCTCATATCACGATCACATGGCAACTATTCAATGTATAACACTATTGACACATAACGTCGTCCCCCGATCCGCTATAATATCAGGACGTATCTCAAGTACGAATCCTGCCATATCACCATTCTCGCGGTCTCAATCAAATCTTATCGACTCACCTCAAATCCCAAATACTATCCTTAAATCCAGTATGCGAACACACAGTCCCATACCCATGTGAACACATAACAATATAACCCCATATAAGCACATATGAAAGAAGAATGTATGCAAGTATGGTGTGTGTGTGTGTAAATGTGGTGCAACCTCTACTCTAGGGTCTTGCAACACTAAACTAATCCGATCACACCCTAAATCCATCTATGTCATCAATAACATCAAACAATATATATAATCACTATGTGTGTATACGTATTCGTATACATCGCCACGAACTGCGGGGGTGCTATATGCCATCCACCCGACTTCTCCCCGTAGATATAAATCTACTCACCTGGTCCTCGCTTGCCGGTGCCGACGTCGCCACGCGCTTGTTGTCGTCTCGAAGTCCATATGGGGGTACCTACATGTCACAACGTATCGTTCCGCATAAGAGTCCAATTTAAAACCAAAACGAAACCTGAATCTCACGTAGGTCAAAGCCTACGGTTGTTTTCACAAATCAACCCAAAAACCCTCGACATCGGCGTACAAACGCCGGGTGATCGAGAAAAACTCAAACGCACCCTTTGTGGTTTCACATTACACTAAACATATACATGAAATAGGGTGAAATCATCAAAACCAATAAATTGATTGAATCGATTTATTACAAGATACCTAGAAAGCAAGGTTTACCGTTTTTTTACAAAACATGATATTTTAACAATTCTAGTGACCAAGATGATAACTTAATATCTTAATTATGCCATAGAAACCATTACGTAAATTTTAAACCCACAATTTAATTCAATTTCAAAAACCTAGTTTGCAATTTTAACCAATTTCGATCATTTTATAGCAAAATGCACATACAACAATCTAGGTTGGATTTGCTTGATCTAAAGTATTGAACTATATTTTAAAATGTTGATGAAGTCATGAAAAACCTAATTACATTTTTCTCTTAAACCAATTCATGGTTTACAAAAACCTAGTTAGCAATATAGCTTAATTAGAATAATTTAGATGTAAAAATTAGCAAATTTAGCACTTAGATTACACTTTACATGACTTAGCATGTTAATTACACTTGCAATCATAAACATTTTAATAAAACCCTAACTTGATTTTAAAAACCCAATTCTAGAATTTCCAAACCTAAACTTTAAAATTTCTAACTAACAATTCAAAACCTAATTTAAACCACTCATTAACTTAATTGAAAAAATAATCAAACAATTTAACAAAAAGCTAAGATTTATTATACCTCAAGAACCATGGAACAAACATAGAACATGACCTCCAAATTGAAATCTTTGCACTAAGATCCATGCTAAAACAGATAAGGGAAAATGGGTAGGGATTGGATTTTTATTTTGTGGGATTTTTGTGTTGATTTTTGGGCATTTTGTGATGAAATTTTGATGAGAAATGAGAGGAAAAGAGAGAGGGGCTGCTTTTGTGGGAGAGGAGAGAGAGGGTCGGCTGAATGGGAAGGGGGGAGAGAGAGGAAGATGGGGAAAAAGTCAAGGCAATACCCAAAAGTCAAAGCCCAAACTCCTTTACCCAATTTCTTTCTTTCTTTTGTTTTCTTTTCTTTGTTTTAGTGAGATGAAGGGCCCAAGATGTTGGGCTGCTCAAGGGGGGGCTGGCCACTTGGGTAAAAATGGGGTGTGTGTGAGTGCAAGTGGGGAAAACAAGAAGATAAATATTATACCCCCATTTCCATTAACACTAATTTCACTATTTAAGCCTTTTTTCTTCGATATTTTCTAAACCGTTTTGGCAAACTATTTCATTTCAAAAATAATATTTTACATGCTAGTTTAGTGTGTCATGAATTATAAAATTTGTATCAACCCATTCCAATTTGTAATTTTCCCTAATTAAATGTATTAGTGACGGCTTAAAATAATATTAAAATAATTAATTTCGGAAAAATTTTCAGAAAATTTGAAATTTCACCAGTGGCTCAATAAATACCAAATACTAGCAATTACATAGCTAGAATATGTATATTTAATTTTATAATAAAAATATTTGTATTTTGACTTTTTACAGAAAACTCCCTTATTTACCGATTTTCTGAAATTTCACCGAAACGATTTTCAAAACGTTACACAGGATCAGGTAACATGTCAAGTAGTGATATATCAGGTCATGTCAGGTAGTGTACATGTATCAAGTCATGTCAAGTAGTGGTGTATCAGGTCATGTCAATAGTGCACAGGTATCAAGCGGATGCTCATAATAAAACTGTAACAGGTACGGGTGAACAAATAAAGACATGGATGCACAAATATTTATCAGGGGTTACATCATGACTATGTAGGATGCAGATTATCAAGCATGGGGTATTATTGTAACAATATTATGAATTAATACGACATGGCATGCTACTGGATATAAAGAATTAATGGTATGGGTACACAATAAAACATGGATGCATGAATAACTATTAGGGATTGCAACTATAGCTCCATTACTATGTAGGATGCATATTTTCTAGTATGGGGTGTTACTACAATAATAACATGAATGAGTATGATTTATAAATGCGGTTATATATATTTTAAATGATATGGATGCAAACGGGTATTCGAAAACAGTAAAACTGTAAAATGGATGCATAACTAAACAATATGTAATACTATTATTTAAATGGGTGTAGTATATTGTAGTATAGAATGTAGAAAAATTAACTTGCATGCAACTAGATATGAAATAAATTGTACGGATGCAAACGGACGTCGTAAATCAGTAAAATGATAACAGGGGATGTACAATACACTAAACATTAAATATTATTATTAATATGGATGTAACATATATCGTAGCATGTAGCAAGATAAACTTGCTTCGATGGATCACGCGACGGATGCGTGCGGCAACGTCCAATGTTGGTAAAAGTCTCGATGCACGCTCGCGCGTACGGAATAGGACCAGGCAAAGCAAGAGAGTGACCACGCTGGCTAGGAACGTCCACTGGGTTGCTCGGATCGTTGGCAGTGGCACAGCTCCGGCGACGATCACCGGAATCAAGAATTAAGAAAAAGAGAAGAAGAAAAAGTAGAAGAAGAAGAAGTAGAAGAGCTGGGGTTTGGTGCTCAGGTGTTTGGCTTAGGGGTCAGAGAAAGGTGCGATGGGGGTGACGACAAGGTCATGGTTCACCGGAGATGGTGTTTCACGGCCAAGGCAGTGGGTTGCGGCAAGCAGCTGGGGTCGGGTTCAGTGCAGGGAAGAGCAAAGGGTCGTGGCTAGTACGGGGAGGATATGAGAGAGGAGAGAAGGTGGTGGCGAAGGATGAAGCCAGGGATCAGAACTCCGACGGCTAGGGTGCAGGGTTCTTGCGGCGTCGGTTCTTGAGTTGCAGCGAGGTCGAGTTTTCATGGTTGGTGGTGGTGTGAGGTTGGGAGAAAGGAGGAGAGGGGATAGAGATGAGGTTGAGGTCGAGAAGAGAGAGAGGAAGGGATGAAAACAACGAGGGGTCACCGGCGTGAGGGTGTCGGCGATGGGTCGCAGTGTCGTCGGGGATCACACGGGATGGTTATGGTGTTAGGAGAAGGAGGAGAAGGAGACGAGAGAGGTGAGGATGAGGGGCGACGGCGAAGGCGGGCTAGGGTTCTCCTGGTGAAGGCTGGGGCTTGGAGGCAGGAAAAAAATGTGAGAAGATGAAGGGAGAGAGAACGTGCAGGGTCTTTAAAAAAATATGAAAAGGATTTAATATTTATAAAAGTAACAGAGAGAGAGAGAGAGAGAGGAGAGAGAGAGATGTAACAGTTATGATTGATATGATTTTAACGTAAAAAAATATTTTTGTTTTTTAAAAAAAAAATAAAATATATATTAACGTTTTCTAACAGTTTTAAAAATAAGTTAGAATATATAATATTAGTTAAGTTTTGAGATTTTGGCAAATACAAATTTAGTCCAAAACACGCCCGGGTCGGGTCTAAAATTATGGTTTGAAAATACGGTTAATATACGTGTCAACCAATAACAAAACAGGATATCCGGGTAAATGCATACCCCCAAGAACGGATGCACATATGTGCGCGTAGCCATCCAAACAACTCTGTTTCATTGAACGGGACGAGAACAAGATGCGCGGATGCTACCGCAGGGTCAGGGGTATCATGCAGGCCATACAATATATTTTTAACATATTTTATGTGACTTTAAATGTTATATTTAACAATGCAGATGCCGGATAAATGCCAATATACAGTATATAAATATTGAAGTGCACGAGTCCACGTAACAAGTCAGGATAAATCATAAAAATGAATCAAGATTGGTTTCAAGCATGTGGGTCGGGTCGGATGGAAATACAGATGTCAAATACACTATTCGCACCCACAACACAATAAATCAGGAAAAATACCATAAATAAAGAAATACTCAAAATAGAATTGGTATAAATGAATTAGGGTGTTACAAATCTCGATCTCCTATACGAACAGCACACGACCGAAACACGTGTCGCGCAACAAACGACTCGTCTATAGGAGCAGTCACGACAAGCGGCTGATCTAGCAAACACGACTCTCGGCCTAACCTCGGCACGAAGTGCGTAGAAACATATGAATGCGTAGATCCCGGGTCAAACAAAATATATGCATCAAAAGAACATACAGAAAGAGTACCTGAAACCACAGTATTGGACGCCTGCACGTCCTGATGAGTGAAGGCAAACACCTGAGCCTGCCCTCTACCGGCGACTGGCTGACTTCTGCCTCTACCACCATGCCTTCTCGGCACAAAACCACCGCGACCCTGACCTCTCTGAACATGAGTCTGGTGCGGAGCAACAACAGGCATAAGGGCAATGCCATCTGAGGTGGAGAAGATGGTAAGGTAACCTGGAGTACGGCTGCCTCTCTCTCACGTGGCTCAGTATAATCTCGAACCCGATGACCCAAACTCTTGCACTGGAAACATCCAGGTGAAAACTGCCGACTATCCTGGGGATAAGAGCTAAAAAGCTGTCCTCGTCCCGGACCTCCACTACCCCCAGTATTTGAACGGGAACTGTCACGACGTCTAAACACCAGCTTCCGTGCTAAAACACCAGTACGAACCCTCTTCAGTTCCGGAGCAACCGGCGTCTCAGAAAGACGCTCCTCAACCAACACGGTTGCGTCTACCACTGCTGCATAGGTGTCGCAATGCTGAACGCTGATAGCGAGAAACAACTGGGTAAGCAGGCCTCGAACAAACCTCTTGACCCGCATCTTCTCCGTAGCTACCAAATATGGAGCATACACAGACAGCTCGGTAAACAACACATCATACTCGGCCAACGTCATACCCTGAGTCCGGCGAAATGACTCGAATCTGCACGCTCGAGCATCCCTGACGCTCTGCGGAAGAAAACGCGTAAGAAACACCGTCACGAACTCAGCCCAGGTCATAGGAGAAAACCTGCGGCTTTGCCCTTCTCTAAGGACTCGCACCACTTCTGGGCCAGACCCTCCAGACAAAAGCTCGTGAACTCTACCCATCTCGCGTCGGATCATCTAAGAGAATGACATATCCTGGCCATCCGGTCGATAAACGACTGCGGATCCTCAGTTGCATCGGTGTCAGTGAAAACCGAAGGCATCAGCCTCATGAACTCCGATAACGATACGGTGATCACCTCTGTAGCTGCAGGTACAACTGCCTGAACAGTAGGCACCAACGCGGCCCCCGCAACAGGTAGAAAAACTGCCTGCCCCTGCGCTCGAATGGCCTCAACTAACGGCCCCATCATCTGGCACAAATCCTGCATACCAGCCCCTAGCATAGCCATATGGTCTGTCGAAGGTGGAACCATCTGCTCTTGCACAATGGGCGTACCGCCCGGGCCAGTCCTCGTCTCGGACGAGTCAACTCTGACCTCGGTCCTCGCGGTCGCTCTCTGCGCCTTCATAGTCTTCGGCGGCATAAAGTCTAGAAAAGGAAACAGGATTCGATAAGGACACAGAAATCGAATCACAAGGAGCTATATAATCACGGAAAGAATTTCAAGCAATAAGTCCTAAGGTCACTTAGGCGGAGTGCCGTGTCGTAAGTATGCCGCGGAACATACACACGCTACGTCACTCTGCTTAAACTACTTACTCCATCATACCAAGGTCATGCTACACTTCGAAAGGTAAAACCTAGCGCTTTGATACCAACTTTGTCACGACCCAAATTTAGGCACGTGACCGGCACTTAAACCACGTAACGTCAACAGGCGTACACAATTTAAGTAAGCCGAAACCCAGAAATCTAAACCACCCAAAAATGGATAAGGAGAGAAAAACATAGTTAAAAACATTCGGAAATCTCAAGTAAAATCTTTAACTTAAGTTTACTTTCTTGAAAATTTTGGCAGCACCTCCTTTGTAAAAACTAGCCCCGAAAACGGGTATAACATAGTATATAAATAAAGCATCCCCAATGGGAGAAAATCACGCCCAATGGCGAAAACAACCACCACAAGCATATATACGACGCCGAAGCGAAGAAATCTAAATGAAAATAGTATAAGGAGGTAAAACTTTACAACAAGACCGGCTCCCACGAGCACAGCACCCAAAGTCACCAAAAAAATAATACAATACCGATCCTCACAACTCGTCTCTAAGTCAAATACATGAAGTGGTAGATGGAGAGTACTAGATACAAAGATATACAATGTACATCATCAGATAACCGCAACCCACCTAAAGCAAAAGGGCCTCACAGCCAACCGTAGCGGTATCCGCAAAAGTAGAGATAATGAGGCGCCCTGCCGCGGCCACTTTGATGATCAGACCTGAAAAACCCTGCGGCACAACGGGGGTGAGTTTCCAACTCGTGAATAGTAAATAATATCATACCATAATCGCAAGTATGCACTAACAGCGATAATCTATCACATGTAATCTGATAGCATAAGTATGGCAATATCAATATGCAACTATCATGATCAGGGTACACCACCAAGGTACTACATCTACATGAATCAAATGCATATCAACTAAATCCTGAGTGTGGGATAATTAATAATCTCATGCACAAATCATCAGCATGGAAAAACCCGGTGTAAATCAACAACACCCAAAATCCCAAAATCCTCAGACACCGTCACCAGTACTGGCCCCCATATCCTGTAAATCTCATGGAACCTGAGTGCCCAACATCGGCACACATCATAAAAATACTCATGTCCAATATCGACACGTAAAACCACATATCATATCTGTACATCCCGCGAAACATGAGCACCCAATATCGACCCTCGCAATCCTCGGAACATGAGTGTCCTACACCGACACTCGCAATCCCCATAGCCATATATCTCACGGAACATGAATGTTCAATCTAAACATTCGCAATCTACGAAACATGAGTATCAAACTCTGACACTCGCAATCCCCATATCCATACGTCTCATGGAACATAAATGTCAAACACCGACATTCGAAATCCAAATCCATATATCTCACGGAACATAAATGCCCAACATCGACACTTGAAATCCCCAAATTGCATGAACAAGAAATCTTAATGCGTAAATCCATGTAATATGACATATGCAACATAGAACAACAATATACCCATATCGAGGGAAAATTCGCTATCTAATTGCATCAAGTCATTAAATATATCACGCGGTTCCCAAATTATTCGAATCCAATAATATATATATATATATATATATATATATACATATATACATATATAACAGCGTCCCATACCACTGATATATATATCATATAAAGCTGAACATATAACTATAGTAAGGTATATGTGTGAGCATGTAGGTATAGCAAGGCATATGTATAAGCATGTAAGTGTACAGGTATGCTATATTTCATATGCGCCATCGCACAAGATTAAATTCCTCAATATCTCTAACCAATAGTAAGGTATATCATATGAATATTTATGTTGTGCGTATCATGGCAATTACCGACAGTGTGTGTGTAGCATTTAATGAATGCTCGTGCAACATGGACTGTCAATAATAGTGCAGTGTACAAAGGGTACAGGTTTAGGCACAACAAATAACTATATGCAATGAAGTTCATGCATCATCTCTATATGTGCATATAAACAAGCGACTAATATCATACCATATCTAGCCCCGACGCTTAACGCCATACGGGCGATTTCCCCGTAGATGTTAAATCTACTCACCGATGATCTCGAGCTACGAATATCCGACCACCCGCTTCCCTTTCTTTGCAGCGTCCAAATCCCCGCTTGCGATCCTAAAATTTCATAAACACATCACATAAGGCTAAATATCCTACGCCGACATAAAGATAACGAAACGCAAGGATAACGCTCACAAGATAATTACACTGTGCACCTAGTGCACAAAACGCGTACGACATCGGCACAACCCTAGCTAGAATCGCTATACTACGCAACCACCAAGCCTAGACCCCGATCGTACCGATCGCGCATTCACAACATAATATATCGCGAGGAAGATAATATATATCACATCACAACGTCCATTAGAACACACGTCCAACTTTTACCGAAACCTAGTAAGCAACTTTATCACATATTAGCTCAAGTCTAAAAGTTAACACAATTCTAGCGATCACAAATATCGCAAAGTAGCTTAACTAAGTCACCCAAACCATTACCACAATTTTAATCTCACCCAATTATGATTTAACAAAAGTTAGTTTGCCAAAAAACTCAACTAGACAATTTAGGAAATAACAATTAACATTCTCCCACTAGGTTAAGTTTTTCCCAAGTCTTCACTTAACAATTAACCATTTCAACCAAATCAAACCCTAACTTGATCTTCACAAAACTATCATGAATCATCTAAACATGCAATTAAAGCTATATTAAATATCTAATAAGCTAGCTTAATGATTTAAACAACAAATAAAGATTATGGTTAGAATTTTATACCTCCTCAAGATCACAAATTAGCAACTAAACTCATCATTTTAGCCTCCAAAATTATGTCTTTCATGAAGATCTATGCTAGTTTAGTGCTGAAGAATGATGGGTAGGGATTTGTTTATGAGTTTGTGGGATTATTTGAGGATTTGTAAGGATTTATTTGAGCTTGGAGAGAGTGAAAATGAGCAAGGATCAAGAGAGGGCAGCAATGGGGGAGGCTCGGCCAAAGCAAGAGAAGAGGGGGGTTTTGTGGAAATGTGTGGAAAATTCTAGCTAAAAACCAATTAAAGCTCATTAATGCAATAAATATCTTATGCCGCCTCAATTCTTTTCTTTTAAAATTTCATTTTAAATCACAAATATCTAGATATTTTTCATGGATGGATTAAGCTTAATTTAGTGATTAAATTAGCATTGATTCATTTTAGAAATAATTAACCCAAACCAAAATTGTAATTACCACTAATTAAGTGTATAATTAACAACTTATAATAATATTTTAATTAGGGGAAAATATTTAAGTGAACCTAAATTTTCAAGTGACCACAAAAACCCGCAAACTAGCAATATTCTAGTTAAACTAGGTGCAGTCAAGTCTGTGTTGAAAATTGATCACCTCCGGATTTTTACGGAAAACATCGACTATTTTACCACAAAACGGAAAAATTCGCATAATGATTTCTAAAACGTTACAGCTAGCCTATAAGCACATCCTTAAAATTGTCCCTGGTCGTTGGAGTTTCAAGACAGGGTATCAATACTCCAGAATAGACTAGTGTATTCGTTTTTTATTCCCGTGAGAGAAGGTGGCATGTCCCACAACAATTGGTGTACATCGCCAAAGATAGTATACATGTGCTCATTAGGTTATGTGTTACATTGGACGGACTCACTGAGAACTTCTAGATGGTAATATACCTATCGTCAGATAGCTGTTCTCTGGTGACATAGGTACATGTTAGTCTTTAGACCTGACATCGTCATTCGTCCCGAATGTGTTCCTACGGTACTTAGATTACTATCATACCATGGCTTTAAAAAGTCGTGTAAATAGGTTTTAGTTGGGTACAATCCCGAAGCACTTTGGGGCAGTGAGCGATAGAAGGGATTCGTCTCTCCCGATATATGGAATCGATATCGCGTAGTGTTCGATTGGTCATCACCATATGAGCTTGGCCAAGGCAGTTGAGATTTACTAATTGTGAGATCTGTAGTTTCTCGGATGGTTTTGAGCCACATCGACATGGCTTATTAGGTTATTAGGAGTCAGATATTTTCCACCCTTAGACCCGATATGTGATACTCTCAGATGAAGAGACCAGACTGTACGGAGATTATGACTTTCAGGCTCAGTAGGGACACGGATGAGTTTGCTTGTCGACCTTTCTTTCGTTCAATATCTGGACAGCCATTACGTATAGCTAGGGCCGCTGGCGTTCTTGTGGTTAAACCTACTGCCAGCGTATTGTTGAGTGTTTAGAGTCCCACACAGAGCGATTTCCAGCTTAAGCAAAACGATGTAGTGTATGTATTTCATTACGTACTTAGGTTCGATTAAATACGTGTTTTTATACACGTACTTTTAAACGGAAATTTTGTTAATATCAGCCGGTTTTAAAGATAGCCAGATTATCATATTTGGATAAAATGTGAGCTAGTATTATATATCTCTTTTAGCATCTCTCTTTTACGGTATTTGTATTTTAATACGAATACAGTATTTATACAAATACAGGTATTTGTATCTTAATGCAAATACAGGTATTTGTATATTATATGAATATAGGTATATGCATTTTGATACGAATACGGGTGTATGTATTTATAGCATATACTTATACTAGTGTATCTACACACACACCCACACATATGTATATGTGTACATGTAAGGTGGCTTTCTTCTCTTCTCATCTCTTCTACATTATGTGAGAATGGTGTAGGCTTGTGACTTATCATGGTGAGTCACAAGTCCATCCATTCATCACATTAAAAGAAAAGAAGAAAAAGAAAAGATAATGATATGTTTTCATTTGCCATGCTTGATATTTTCATCACCATCACCATTATCTTCTTCTTTCTCTCTCTTAAGTTTATAGTTTTAAGAAAGGAAAAGGATAAAGAGAGAAAAACTTATAGATTAGCCACTACTATATCCTGGTGATCAATTCTTAGCAAGTCTTGTTCACTAGTTTCTTAACTTTGCTATTTAGTGTGAAGGTAAAGCCTAGATTAGGGTTCTCTTGGGTGGATCATCTTCGACGAAGACGACCGATTCCCAAACTCGTTCCCGGTGGACCTGAGAGCTAAAGAAGTGGGATAGAAGACAAATGATAGGGCTACAAAGGTAGCTAACATTTATCCAAGTAGTTAAACTCTTTCTAGTTGCTAGTTTAGTGTTTGGATTCAATTCTAGGTCATAATAGTTTGTGCTCATATTTTAAATTTTTTTTGTATTCCGCCTTGGCCGCAAATTAGCGGCACGACCACGAGCATCTACTTTAATGGTATCAGAGCCACCTAAACTCGTAAACTATTTTAGACGATGTTTAAGTTTCGAAACCGACAAAATTCCATTTTTCAAAAACCTTATTTTTTCAAGTTTCTGTAAAAAAAATTTGTTCTCGAAAAAAAAAATTGGAGTATTGCAGAAGGGTGATATTGGTATGAGTATGACACAAAATGAAAAGAAGACAGATTAGAGCAACTTAGGCCGTCAAAAAATTCTTTTTGACCGTAATTTGCGACCAGAACCGCCATATTTTTCCTTGTCTTTTTTCAGTGTCATAGGTTTTGAAAATTGAGATTTTTGGTAAACATCTTTTTTGCTCAGATTTCATTCGTTGTTATCATTGTATTCGGGAAACACGGAAAGTTTTAAACTCGAAACTTTTGCATCGTTGTTTATCTTTAGTTTGTATATGTGTTTGTATACGTCATCTTATTGCTATAGGTTGATTAGGCGGGGATGTAAATATTTGCTTGTGTTGTTGTTATATATCTTATGATGGATTAAATGGATAGTCATGGTGGATTGCCCCTCATCATAGAATTGATTGCATATTTGTTTATTCAGAACGAGCGGCCGGATTGTGGCCATCGTTATCGCTTATTGTATATTGTTTTATTGGAACATGGCCGGGTTGAGGTTGATGTTACCATTCTATATTCATTCATTCTTGTATTAGGATAACCCATGGAGAAGTGCTCGAATAGCCGGGTTTTAGAGTGTGCTTGTTAGTGATATATGCTCTAGAGGCCATTATTGTATCATACTGGTTTGTATATTACTTAATGGAAGCTTAGGATATACATGGATATAGTAACAGTCTTGCTCAAAATGGTAGTATGCTACCTGGTTTGTTTCTACCTCAATATGTACATGTGTTTCTTAGCATATCGCTTATACATATTGGTAGAGCCCTTAGGATCTTTGCTTGATTACCAGCGTTGTGATGGCAGTCACACTAGCGGGGGCTGGGTAGTCTATAAGCATATTCTTACACAGGTCCCTAGTCGTAGGATTATTGAAACGGGGCATCGATACTCCAGGGTAGACTAGTGTATACACTTCGAATCCCAGCATGGGAGATAGTCTGTCCTACAGCCATTAGTACGTCATACTGGAGATAGTATGCAGGTGATCATTGGGTTATGAGTAACTGGACATGACTCATCGGGAACTGCTGGTGGGTATTATACCTATCGTCGGGTAGCAATTCCCAGGTGACATGAGTATAGCTTAGTCTGTTGACTTGACACCGCTACTTTGCCTCGAGTGTGTTCCCACTGTTCTTAGATTACTACCCTATCATGGCTCAAAGGAGTCATGCAAATAGGTAGTAGTTGGGTGTAATCCCGAAGAACTTAGAGGCAGTGGCGGTTAGATAGGATTCGTCTCTCCCGGTATTTGGGGTTGATACCGCGCTGTGTTCGGAAGGTCATTACATAAAGTCCTTGGCCAAGGCAAGCGAGATTTACTGGTACGTACTCCAGTAGTTTCTCAGGGTATTTTGGGCTACACCCCGACACGACTTATTGTGCTATTAGGGGTCTGACGATTACCGCCCCATAGGCCCGATATGCGACACTCTTAGATGAACAGACCGGACGGTACGGAGATTGTCACAGATAAGCTAAGTAGGAGTTTGGATGAGTTTGCTCATCGGCTTTCTTATCGACACATACCTGGGTAGCCGTTACGTGCAGGTAGTACCACTTGCGGCTTATGGTTAAGCCCACTGCCAGCGTAGTGTCGAGTCTTTAGAGTCCCACACAGAGGGTTTTCCTACACCGGGCAAAATATACAGAGGTCGTATGGTTTTACGGCAGGGCTTCGATCACATACGTGTACTTATGCACGTACGATGTTTGGGTGGATAATACTAGTGGGCTTTGGTTTAAACCGGATCCTAGTATTATATTGATGGATTATTTTCGTCTTATTGTATTCGTATACTTCAGAATACGGATGCGGGTATGTATATATGGATGATGGGCATTCTCATAATTTCCTTGAGAAGGCTTCTAGAAAGAGACTTCTCATTAGGGTTTTATTTCTTTTGGATTAAAGATTAATGAGGTGGAGGAAATGAGGTGTTACTTGACAAAAGTTCTAGCATGACTCATGGTATGACTCATGGCATGACTCACCTTGTGATAATGATACATACTAGATATTTTTATCAAGCATGCTAGATATTTATCTTGGATGCTAGATATTTGTGGTTACATTATTTAGTATGTATTATTCATCACAAATGACCTCAAGCTTTAGCTTATGTTTTATTCTACACTCTCATCTTCCTCAAGTCTTCTTCTTCTTCCTCTAAAGCCTAAACCTCTCATGGGTTGAGAATCCTAGGATTCCAAGAGTCAAACTAATCCATCTTCATTCTCTACATCATCTAGGCCATCTAGTTTAGTGAACTAGATGCTCTAGTAACCTCGGATTTGAGGTTGGAGCTCGGACTATAGACTCTCGGGTGGATCGTCTTCGACTCGAGGAGGCCGATGATGAAGTATCGATCCGTTACGATCCTCGGAGCATATGATGAGGTGGAGGATACCAAAGAAGACCCAAAGGACATGTAACGTGAGGTATAAACTTCTTTCCGAGTAGTTAACTTCTTACAAGTTTGGCTAGTTAGGGTTTAGCATCGATCTTAGAGTTCAAGTTGGTGTTGCGAGCTTTGAAAAATCGTTTTTAAAATATTCCGCCTCACCGCGAACCCGCGGGGTGCACGACATGGACTTACAGTGGTATCAGAGCCTACTAAAGCTTTGCTTGCTTGTTAGCAAGTTATTAGAACTTCGATCGTCGGAAAATCGTGAAAACAAAGCTCCCGAGCCCTTGCTTTCTGTCGATTTTGAAAACTGTCATAAAAATTATTTCAGAGGCATGAAAATTGTAAGCAGGTAATTCTAAGAATAATGCAGAAAAATGAGTCCCTAACTCGGAAAGACCACCGCGGAACCGCAGCGAATCGGTGCGATTCGCCGCCGTTCCGCGGCCGAGTCGTCACCGAGTTAGCTCGTTTTTGTTCTGTGTTTCTTGTTTTGGGTGTATTGTTCTCTGGTATATTTGGTTTCTACCCAGTATTTTTCTGTGTGCTGGTTTGCACTTGGGGTAGACACGGAAAATAGTTTTCGATCGAAATTCTAAGTTATTTGCTAATCGGGTTTTATCCGTGTTGTGATATATGTGCTGAACGTCCGCTTATCTCTATCTGTGATGTTGGTTTGTGTATATGAATTTTATTGGATCATCGTGGATGAATAGCCAGGGATGTGAGAAGAAAGTTTTCTTTCATTTGATGTAAATTGTAAAGTGATGTAATATTATTTTGCGGGCCACATATAGGTTGAGGTTGTAGCCACCGTTGTATTATTTCTTTTACTGTTTTCTACTCCTAGGATAGACCCAAGGTGGGTGCACAAACTACCGCGTAGTTTGAAGTGTCGAGTGGCCTACTCATTATACTAAGGGAGGTTGCTTCACTTCGGGTATTTGGCAGGTAGTTTGCCGCGCCTGTAGGGGTCTAGGGTGGGGTTTGACTATTCATCACGACCATGGAATCCATTTTTCATTACAAGCTTAAACGAAACGCGGAATTCCTAGTATATCCAATATGTTCGTCTGTGATCTGGAATGCCTATTATTGTGTGAGACGAATGGTTATTATATATATGCTATATAATAGACGTTGCTTATGTTTTGCATCCGCGTTAGTCCAGCCCCCAGCTTTGGCGTTAGTTAAGTAACCTAACGGTGTAAGACGGGGCCTAGTAGAGAATGTTGATGGCATAAGCGTACGTCATATTTTCGTTTCTCTCTGTGATGATAGGTGTAAATGATAGGACTGCATTAGATTAATGCAAAGAAAACAAACCAAAGTTGAATCGTTGGAACAATTTCAAAACCACTCGATTTTTTTAAAACAACAGACTTTTAAATGCGGAGCTTAAACCACTCCTTTAAAAACCTATCAGGTTCCTTCGATTAAATCAAGTTCATTACCTTCACGGTTTCACCAAAACCAGCCGTAGCCCTACGTCATTTTAGTTGAATATTCAGTAGTATTCAAGCTATGTATTTTAACCTTCGCCAAGGCATAGTGATTGGTAGCTGTTGGATATTCATTTGTTGCATAGATAGATGCGTTGGTTTGGAACAGTCGTACTACTATTTTGGCCTTCATCAAGGGTATGTACGGATGGGTTCAAATTAACCTGGACAATGACGGGTAGAACTTGACATGTGACTTATGATATGTTGGCCTTCGTCAAGGTCATAAGAGCATGGGGCAAAAATCAACATCGGGAGTTTCTAAAGAAACTGAAACTTGCAAGTGCTGCATACCATTTGGAGTGTGATAATGTTGGTAGGATTCCTTCAGGATTATCACATAATGATATTTGGATCCCCATCTTACTATGAGTATCCGCTACTCCTCAGAAGATTTTTCACTAACACAATCAATACTATAAACCAAGTAGGTGTCTAGAACGGTGTTAGCGGAGCTATGCCTTCAGGGAACAGAGGTTATGTAATTAAGGAACTTCGCGAAAATGTTGGAAAACCTCCCTCGAAATACCAACACTAGCATGCTGAAAGGTTAAGCAAGTATTGTAGAGTGAGATTAATCCTGACTAATTCTTCTTTTATGGTTTGAGAAAGGATTCTAGAAACAGTGGAAGCCATCCTGTTTAAATAAATTAAAAACCAATCTAAACTTGTAAGAGCATCATGCTGAGTGTTTTTTTTTCTCTTTCCTAATTGCAGCGACTAGGTGATCAAGATTAGATTACAACTAGATAGTAAAATGACTGAGTTATACTATATTGACTGGCAAAGGTTTGTCCAGATATTCATTACCTATGATAAGTTGGACCACCTCATTACTACTCAAGCCCCACCATCCCAGGTCTAGATTCCACCGTCGCGGATAATGATATCCGTAAGACACCGGAAAAAGACAGTGCGAATGCCAAGTGCCTCGTGTTGGCCTCAGTTGATGGTGTATACCAGAGGCAGCATGAGAAAATAGACTTAGTTTCTTTCTTCCTCCATAACAAAGATTTATATGGAGAGCAATCCCGTATCGCAAGGTATAAGACCTCGAAGGAATTGCTTCAAGTGAGGTTGGCTGTTGGGTCATCTGTAAGGGACCACATCCTTACAACGATCGGCTGTATTAAACAGCTCACAGACCTGGGGACCACGTTGGAGAACGAGTCATATGCTGACTTGATTCTACTGTCCCTACCTTCTACTTATGCCGAGGGGAAGAAAGTTATGCTTCCAGTTGAGGGCACCCTGAAGGAAAATGGAGAGACACCCGCTCTGCTTATTGGGGAATCTTCCTCTTCTGGATCCAAGGCGAAAGCCAAGAGTGAAAAGAAGAAGACCTCCACAAAGCCGATAGGCAGTGTTAGTAAGGTAGAGGGACAGAAAAGGGCAAAAGTTTCAGGATTAACAGTAGAGAAAGAGGGATGTTCCTATTGTCACGGGAAAGGGCATTGGCAGAAGGAATGTAGGGCTTGGAAAGCCAGAATCAAGGATCCGAAGCCTGTTGTTGCTTCGGCTTCGGGTGTGTTTGTGATTGAAAACTGTCTTTCAATTAACTCTACTTCCTGGGTGCTTGATACCGGATCGGGATCTTATATCTGTAATTCATTACAGGCTTTGAGAAACCGTAGAGTTATCAGGGTAGGTGATATGACTCTCGGGGTTGCTAACGGAATAAGCATGGACGCTTTATCTGTAAGGGAATATCACATAGGATTAACAAGTGGGTAGATATTGATTTTATGTAACTGTCTGTGTGTACCTAGTCTAGCTTGTAAGCGACGTGGTCCACATCCACCTAATCATGGTTTGATTGGGTCAGGTACACTAGAGGACGGTATATACATGATAGATCAAGCTTAGGTTTTCAACGTCCAGAACAAACTTAAAAGAAAGTCTCCAGAATTAAATAAGGCTTTCTTATGCCATTGTAGACTGGGTCACATCAATGAAATACGGTTGATGAAGTTACATAGAGAGGGATATTTGGATCCGTTCGAATATCAGTCCTATGAAACTTGTCAATCTTATCTCATTGGAAAGATGACAAAGACCGCGTTCACTGGACACGGAGTAAAAGCGAGCAAGCTCTTAGAACTCATACACATGAACGTGTGTGGTCCAATGTCTACACATGCACGAAGTGGTTATTCCTATTTCATTACTTTTACGGAAGATTTCTCTAGGTATGGACATGTCTTCGTGATGAAGGCCTTTGAGAAATTCCGAGAATATAAGAATGAAGTGGAAAAACAAACAGGCAAAAGTATCAAGACAAAGAGATCTGATCGAGGTGGTGAATACTTAAGTGTCGAGTTCCTGGATTACTTAAAAGAGAATGGAATTCTCTCTCAGCTTACTCCTCCATACACACCACAACACAACGGTGTATCGGAAATGCGGAACAGAACCCTATTGGATATGGTACGTTCCATGATGAGTAAACGCCGAGTTACCGCGATCCTTCTAGGGTTATGCACTAGAATTAGCTGCATATCTTTTGAATAAGGTTCCTACCAAGACTGTGCCTACCACACCATATTAGATGTGGAGTAGGAAGAAACCCTATCTTCAGTATATGAAAATATGGGGATGTCCAGCTTTTATAAAAAGGCAGCATGCGGAGAAGCTCGAAGAACGCTCAGTACTGTGTAAGTTTATGGGATACCCAAAGAACTCCAAGGGGTATCTTTTCTATTATGCAGAGAAACAAAAGGATTTTGTTTCTCGTCATGCCCAATTTTTGGAAAATCAATTTTTGGAAAAAGAAACTAGTGCGAGCGCAATTGAATTGGAAGAAATTCCAGAACCACAAACTATTACTGAAAGTATGGTAGAACCAGAGGTTTCAGAAGAACCATACATCCCTGTGCCATTCCGCAGGACTAGTAGGCAGTCTCATCCGCCCGAGAGATACTACGGTTTTCTTATAAACGAGGATAAAGAGTATTGCATCATTAACAATGATGAGCCAACTAGCTTCTAGCAAGCCATTCAGAGCTGTGACTCGGTAAAATGGCTGGATACAATGCGGACCGAGATGGAGTCCATGTACACCAACAAAGTATGGAATTTAGACATTGCTCCAGAAGGGGTAAAACCCGAAGGCTACAAATGGATCTTCAGAAAGAAGATTGGTGTAAATGGATAGGTTGAAACCTATAAGGCTAGACTTATTGCAAAAGGATTTCGTCAAAGACCTGGTTTAGACTATGATGAAACCTTTTCTCCAGTGGCTATGCTCAAATCCATTCGGATCCTTCTTGCCATTGCTGACTTCCAAGATTATGAGATTCGGCAGATGGACGTAAAGACCGCTTTTCTAAATGGTAATTTGGAAGAGTGCGTCTATATGGATCAGCCAGATGGTTTCATTCAGAGTGGGAGCAACGGGAAAGTGTGCAAGTTGCTTAAGTCCATTTATGGACTAAAGCAGGCAACGTGGAGTTGGAACATCTGTTTTGATGAAGCGGTCAAAGAATTCGACTTTATCAAAAATCCAGATGAACCATGCATTTATAGTAAGATTGTAGCGAGAACTGTGGTATTTCTCGTCTTGTACGTGGATGACATTCTCTTGATAGGAAATGACATTCCTATGCTACAATCAGTCAAAGGATTCCTGTCACAGAGGTTCTCCATGAAAGACCTGGGTGATGCCAACTACATTCTGGGGATCCAGATCTATCGTGATAGATCAAAACGGATAGTGAGACTTTCACAGTCAAGGTACATCGACACCATACTGAAAAGATTTAGTGTGGAAGATTCAAAACGTGGTAATCTACTGGCTTGTCATGGAATCACCCTCTCCAAAGAGATGTCTCCCAAGACTGATTTGGAAGGGGCTCGCATGTCAATTATACTCTACGCTTCCGCGGTTGGCTCTATAATGTATGCGATATTGTATACCAGACTAGATGTTGCTTATGCACTCAGCGTGGTAAGCCGGTATCAGTCAAACCCAGAGGAGAAGCACTGGATAGCAGTAAAGAACATTCTCAAGTACCTGAGAAGGACTAAGGATATGTTCTTAGTGTATGGCGGAAAAGACGTCCAGATCGAGGCGTTTACTGACTCCAGCTTTCAGAGTGATAAGGATGACTCCAAGTCCATGTCGGGTTATGTCTTTACCCTCAATGGAGGGGCGGTCTGTTGGAAGAGCTCCAAGCAAGACACCGTTGCTGACTCAAGTTGGAAGCGGAGTATATCGCTGATTGTGACGCCGCAAAAGAGACAGTCTAGATGAGGAAGTTCTTGACAGAACTTCTGGTGGTTCCTTCCATTGTTGATCCAATACCTTTGTATTGTGACAACAACGGCGCTATAGCTTTAGAGAAGGAACCCAGGCCCCATCAGAGATCCAGACATATCTTGAGGCGGTACCACCTGATCAGGGAGATCGTTGATCTCCGAAAGATCGAGGTGAGGAGAGTAGATACGTAGAATAACACTACAGATCCACTCATTGAGTCCATCCCTCAGATAGAGTTCAAGTGACTATTCGAGATCTTAGGTCCGCGATATGCCAATAAATGGCCTTAGAACAAGTGGGAGATTGTTAGTGATATATGCCCTAGAGGCCATTATTGTATCATACTGGTTTGTATATTACTTAATGGAAGCTTGGGATATATACGGATATAGTAACAGTCTTGCTCGAAATGGTAGTATGCTACATGGTTTGTTTCTAGCTCAATATGTGCATGTGTTTCTTAGCATATCGCTTATACATATTGGTAGAGCCCTTATGATCTTTACTTGATTACCAGCGTTGTGATGGCAGTTACACTAGTGGAGGCTGGGTAGTCTATAAGCATATCCTTATACAGGTCTCTAGTCGTAGGATTATCGAGATAGGGCATCGATATTCCAAAGTAGACTAGTGTATATGCTTCTCATCCCAGCAGGGGAGATGGTCTGTCCCACAGCTATTAGTACGTCATACAGGAGATAGTATGTAGGTGATCATTGAGTTATGAGTACACTGTACAGGACTCGTCGGGAACTGCTGGTGGGTATTATACCTATTGTCGGGTAGCAGTTCCCAGGTGACATGAGTATAGCTTAGTCCGTCGACTTGACACTGCTACTTTGCCTTGAGTATGTTCCCACTGTTCTTAGATTACTACCCTACCACGGCTCAAAAGAGTTATGCAAACAGATAGTAGTTGGGTGCAGTCTCGAAGCACTTGGAGGCAGTGGCGGTTAGATAGGATTCGTCTCTCCCGGTATTGGGGGTTGATATCGCGCTGTGTTCGGAAGGCCATTACACAAAGTCCTTGGCCAAGGCAAACGAGATTTACTGGTAGGTACTCCAGTAGTTTCTCAGGGTGTTTTGGGCTACACTCCGACACGACTTATTGTGCTATTAGAGGTCTGACGATTACCGCCCCCTAGGCCCGATATGCGATACTCTTAGACGAACAGACCGGACTGTACGGAGATTGTCACAGATAGGCTCAGTAGGAGTTCGGATGAGTTTGCTCATCGGCTTTCTTATCGACACATACCTGGGTAGCCGTTACGTGCAGATAGTACCGCTTGCAGCTTGTGATTAAACCCATAGCCAGCGTAGTGTCGAGTCTTTAGAGTCCCATACAGAAGGTTTCCCTGCACCGGGCAAAAGATGTAGAGGCCGTATGGTTTTACGGCAGGGCTTCGTTCACATACGTGTACTTGTGCACGTACGATGTTCGGGCGGATAATACTAGTAGGTTTTAGTTTAAGGAGGGTCCTAGTATTATATTGATGGATTATTTTCGTCTCATTGTATTCGTATTTTTCGGAATACGGATGTGGGTATGTATATACGGATGAGGGGCATTCTCGTAATTTCCTTGAGAAGGCTTCTAGAAGGAGACAACTCATTAGGGTTTAATTTCTTTTGGATTAAAGATTAATGAAGTGGAGGAAATGAGGTGTTACTTGACAAAAGTTCTAGCATGACTCATGGTATGACTCATGGCATGACTCACCTTGTGATAATGATACATACTAGATATTTTTATCAAGCATGCTAGATATTTATCTCGGATGCTAGATATTTATGGTTACATTATTTAGTATGCATTATTCATCACAAATGAGCTCAAGATTTAGTTTATGTTTTATTCTATACTCTCATCTTCCTCAAGTCTTCTTCTTCTTCCTCTAAAGCCTAAACCTCTCATGTGTTGAGAATCCTAAGGTTCCAAGAGACAAACTAATCCATATTCATTCTCTACATCATCTAGGCCATCTAGTTTAGCGAACTAAATTCCTTAGTAACCTCGGATTTGAGGTTGGAGCTCGGACTATAGAATCTCAGGTGGATCGTCTTTGACTCGAGGAGGCCGACGAGGAAGTATCGATCCGTTATGATCCTTGGAGCTTATGACGAGGTGGAGGACAACAAAGAAGACCCGAAGGACATGTAACGTGAGGTATAAACTTTTTTCCGAGTAGTTAACCTCTTACAAGTTTGGCTAGTTAGGGTTTAACATCGATCCTGGAGTTCAAGTCGGTGTTGCGAGCTTTGAAAAATCGTTTTTAAATATTCCACCTCCTCGCGAACCCGCGGGGTGCGCGACATCGACTTACAGTGCTAGGCGGTCGACTTACAGTGGTGAGTTTGTGCCGCCTTGCTCTAGAATTGGCGGGCTATGCACTGCAATTGTAAGGTTTTAGGATAGACCCAAGGTGGAGTGCCCAACTTACCAAATTCGATGAAGTGCTGGGTAGCCCACTCATGTCATTGAGTGACTTTACGGTGAATTGACGGGTAGCTTGCTGCGCTCGTAAGGTTCTTTGGTTCAGGTGATGTTCGAGCTATCCACACGACCGGAGAATGCTGGTTTTCGTTCGCGGCTCAAATGAAACACGGGGCTCCTACTTTATCTGCTATTCCATCTTGTTAATGGCATGCGTGTGATATTTATTACCTGCCTGTGATGATATATAAATATATAAATGTTGTATATGTTTTGCACCCTCGCTAGCCCTACCCATGCTCTGTCGTAAGTTAAGTAACCTTACGGAGAAGTCCTCGGACCCCGTGGCGAATGCGGATGGTATATATATGCATTCTGTTTTGGTTGTTTTCTACGATACATAGGCTTAATTGATGGGACCGCATTAATTCTAATTAATGCTAGAAAATAAACCTAAAAGGATGTTGTTGGAATCAAATTTCAAGACCACTTGATTCTTTTCAAAACTACTAAGCTTTTCACAAAACCAAAATTTTTCAAAATTGAGCTTGAACCACTCGTTTCGAAAGCACCAGATTCCTTCAACGATACCAGGTTCATTATGTTAAAGGTTTTTCGCCAAAAACCAGTCGTAACCCTTCATCATTTCAGATAATTAGTACTTAGTATTCGTGATGCGTTTTTTGATTATTTATCAAGACGTAGTGTACGGTAGCTAAGTAGTGATTGTTTGTATCACAGATAATGTGATTGGTTAGGACAGTCGTATGACTTTGTTGATTATTCGTCAAGGGTCTTGTCATGCCACGCTTTCTAAGATACGTAACTACGACATGTGACAGAGCCAACTATGCTACATCTGGAGAGGAATTATCCATCCATAGTCACATTACGGCTGTCTATTGGATATCAAGAATAGTAAAATATATAATCTAGCTAACACACGTCCATCTGCTACAGTAAATAGAATCAATTAAACGTATAAAGCGGAAATGAATCAAGATCCAATAAAACAATAACATCCGAATCACGTCCCAATATGAGCTCACATCAATAGAAATAAAACTGCTGAAATAACTACACTAAGAGTATAAACTAAATAGCTAGCTCCTCATGGCTCGGCTTGATTGCTAATGTACTTTTGATCTGCCTGCGATAAAGGTAGAGGAACTGGACCATGCAAAACTCAGACGCCAGTACGTCATAATATCAAAATAAGAGTAATAACTAGGATAAGATGATATGATTAAACAAGAATGTAAATAATAAACATATGTATAAACAATGAGCTGTATGTATGTGATGTGTATCCTAAAATCTGTGCTTCTAGGTTATCTATTCTACAAGTCTTTGAAATCAATTTAATGGACTCATTGATGTAGCTCAATAATATCCCGTGCATGCCCGGGACCACGGTCAAGATTCTCGGGGTTGAATCCGAGACGTGCCGCTAAGCAATAAAAATAGGTATCATGTACAGACGAATGATGTCAGCAGCATCATTCCGGGGATGGCCGAGCCCGTAACGACTGATCGGTATAATTATCGAACTTTTGAGTTACAAGTCAGGTTTCATTATTGATTTTCCCTTATCCCCAAGGTTTTGTGTTCAAGTCAGATATTGATGATATAAATCTAATACCAATACAGGATCAAGTAGGTACATGTCTTGTCTATGTAGACAACAAGATACATCCATCAGGATAATAATCAAGATTGGAGGCATTAGCAAAAAGATCCAAGTAACAAGTCTGATAGTGTGTCGTGAACATGCCATATACTGTATATTAACCAAAATAGATACCAATCTAAAACTGTAATCAATATCGAAACAAGACTAATGCCAGGATGCATATGTATCTATCAGTAATAACCATTATATGTTCATTACCATGTATGATGCAATCTTGATAACATATTGAACCGATCTAGTATTATAATAACATCGTGATGTTCTGGTATGCAGCTAGATAAACTATTATCTGTACGGATACAGACAGATGCTATAAACTGTAAATCGGTAATTTCTGCTGAATAGTAAAACACATGTACTATCATTTATTAAATAAGTATTGATATTGTAACATAGCATGTTGCAAGTTTATAACTTGCTTGATCGGATCTTACGTCGAGATACGGATGTCATGTTCCGACGTCAAAATAACGTTGCGATGCAAAACGTACGTGTGCAGGACTGGACCTGGCTAAGCAGTGACGTGACGTGGTGACTGGGCTGGACGACGACGGCGACTGGATCATCCGGATCATCGGCAACGCGCGCAACTCCGGTGAGATGGCCGGAATCAAGAAAAGAAAGAAATGAAAGAAAGAAAAGAAGAAGAAGAGGTTGCTGGGGTTTCTGGTAAGTAGGGATGGACAGAGGGATGGTGACGAGATCGACGACGACGGGGTGCTGCCATCGGCGAGGTGGCTGTGAGATTGGAGGTGATCGGGGAAGGGTGTATAGGGGGTCGTTGGTGGTTGTGTTGGGTGTTCTTGGTGCTGGGAAGGAGAGGAGGCGAAGAGGCGGTCGGTAGTGGCAGTTGGGTCTACCGTCGATGAGGGTTCCAGCGACGAGGTATGATTTCTTGGGTCGGGAAAGTGCAGGGTGGTGATCGGGAAAAGGAGAAGAGGAGAGGAAAGGAGGAGGAGGCGCAGTCGAGAGGGTGCTGTGATGGTGATGGGTGGTGATGGTGAGGACGAAGGCGAACGGAGAGGACGAGAGGGATGGTTTTAGGGTTTTGGGTTTTGCTCTCGCGATAGGGAAGAAGAACGGGGAGGATATATGCATGCAACCACATGATATGGGGTGTGATGACATGCAAGACTAGATACGAAAATATATTATTTGGTTTTTATTTTTTATTATTAAAAGATATGTGGAATATATTATATGTGTATCATATCTAGATTTGCATGGATATTCTATACTGGCAAATATTTGACGTAATCTCGAACCATGATGGGTTTCAAATATGTGTATCGGGTTGGATAATAACCACAGCTGCTAAATGCACTATCTGCAACCCAAACAACAATAATCAAGATCAAATACCGGACTTTGCCTTAGACTGACGGAACAAAGCTAAGAAGTAGGCTGAATGGAAAAAGGTAATTTTGCAGCAAGATTTGAAATACCCAAAAAATATATTGTATAAATGCACTAGGGTGTTACATTATATCTAACTATAAAAGAATTCCATTCTCGAAATTCCCAGAACAAGAAAAGTCACGAAAACACGGATCTAAGAAAAGAGGTGTTGAAATTTCTGTCAGATCTTATCTTCACGTTTCCAAGTAGATTCTCAGTGCGAATGATTCCCCATGAAACGAGTACTAGTGGGATAACTTTGTTCTTGAGGATCTTTTCTTGTTGATCCATAATCGGAATTGGTCGCTCTTCATATGTTAAATCTTCCTTTACTGTCTGTTCCGAGTGATCTAGGACGTGCGTCTCATCTCGAACTGTAGGGTTCCTAGGCACACTAATGAGGTCTCACAACAGATCAAACATGCCCAATTCAAATTTTTTCATGTGCCTACAAACCCTAATACGGATCGTTAACTAGATGATAAGGCGATGCAAGCAAGTAAACAACTTTATTGCTAAAGGAAAGTGACTACAACCTTTGTAGATCCGGTCCTCCACCTCCTAGGCTCCGTGATGACATCCTTCCGCTGTACCTATCGGAATCCGGACTCTGGCGAAGGTTTCGTCGGAGAAATGATCGGGCTAGGTCGTCGACTTCGATGCCGAAGATGATCTACGTCGAGGCAACTCAAGATCAAGCTCCAACTTCACCAAGTCATGAAACTTGTGAAGAAAACACCCTATACTACATGGCAAGTGGTAGAGGATGAAGAAATAGGAAGTGGGTTCACTTTAGAATTGGATTTCTCACTCTTTTTCTCATTTCACCATTAGAGGTTGCAAGCTTTCTTCTTCTTGAAGAAGAAGAAGAAGAAAAGAATATGATAAGTATTTTTTAAAAATAGAAAATAATGTGATTCTTATCATATAGCAACCATGGTTAAGTGTAGAGAATAAACTAGGATTAGGTTTAATGGTTAGGTTAAGGCTAAGAAACAAAATGGTCAAAGCTTCAAAGCTTCATGAAGTTTCAACAAAAGACAAAACAAGCAACCATTTCATTTCTTTCCAAAATAAATGAATAAATAAAAATAAATAGATAAGTAAATCAAAACCTTAACCATTAACATAACCATGGTTTAATCATACACACCCAAGTTAGCATGTATCATCAAACATGATACAAATTAGTGCACAAAACTATATCATATATACAATGTGCACATCACGTGAGAAAATCAATCTTGAGTGAACCGATACTAGTTAATGCAAAGTAATATATCAAATATATAATTATACATTAAATCATTAAATCAACACTTGATTTAACAATCCGGTCATATCGCATATAACCGACTAATATCCAATGTATCGACTTATCGAATCAATCTTCGATTCGATAACTAGGTTATATCGCATACAATCATTCAATACATTCATCGCGAGAATAGAATACGGTATCACATACACGCATTATTCTCGGTCCCGCACATATCTCATATGCGCTCTTATTTCGTTTCGTTTGAGCCAGGAAACTTCTGTGTAGGACTCTAAAGACTCGTCAATATGCCAGCAGCAGGTGATGATCATATCAAACACCCATAAGCCGCAAGCGGTCTGCTAAATGTAACGGCCATCCGGGTATTGAGCGATCAGAAGATCGACGAGCAAGCCCGCTCACACTCCTGTGAATCCAACCAGTAACACTTACCGTACAGTCCGGTCTGTTCGTCTGATATGTCGCATATCTCGCCTAGGGGTGGTAAACGTCAGACCCCAGTAGCTCGATAAGTCATGCCGATATAAGGTCCATAACAATCGTGAAACTATAGATAACTCTTACCAGTATATCACTGCAACCCTGGCCAGGGATTTCCTGTTATGGCCAGTCGTGCATAGCGCAACATCAACCCCCAATACCGGGAGAGGCGAATCCCCTCCTATCGCTCATTGCCTCCATGTGAATCGGGACTGTACCCAAAAACCACCTGTTTGCACGACTCAGTAGAGCCGTGGTAGGGTGGAAATCAAAGCACAGTGGGAGACACACAAGACTCTATGACGATCCGGGTCAACAGACTAAGCTGTACCAGTGTCACCAGAGAACTGCCATCTGACATGAGGTATAATACCATCTAGGAGTTCTCGGCGAGTCCGTTCAGTGTACCCAGTCTCCACTGAGCACCCGCATACCATCTCTGATGTCAAACACCAATGGATATGGGATCATCCATCGCCCATCACATGGGTCGAGAAGATATACGCTAGTCTACTCTGGAATATCGATGCCCCGTCTCGATATTCCCACGACTAGGAACATTGAAGGATGTACTCATGGACTACCCAGGCCCCACTAGTATGATCTGCATCATAGTCCTGGAAGTCGAGTACACATCCTAAGGGCTTTATCAACATGTAACAGAGAGACAGAAAGTGTACATGTTAAGATAAAGAGCAACCAGATAGCATACTATCATGTCGAGCAAGAAAGTCCTACCTATATATGTCCCAGCATCCACTACAATATACATCCAATGTACAGTAATGGCCTCTAGGGCATACATATAACTAACACGAACATACTTGCAGAGTTGAGATACAAGAAACACGTCATGAACACCCGCCAATGATGGTGGTAAAGCCAATTGATAAGCTACCTCTCCAACACGCGCGATAATACCGAAAGGCCCCACGAATCGAGAACTAAGATTGCCTCGACTACCAAATCGGATCACTCCTCTGATCGGTGATATTTTCAAGAATACAAGATCACCAACAGCAAACTCCAGAGGTTTTCTTCCAGTATCAGCCCAATTTTTCTGTCGATCTTGTACTACTTTCATATGATTTTAGATCACGTTAACTTTCTCCACCGTTTGCATAATAAGATCTGGTCCCAATAATCTTCTTTCTCCAATATCGTCCCAACAAACAGGCGAGTGACACTTACGACCATACAATACTTCGAATTGAGCCATCTGTATAGTCGCCTGAAAACTGTTATTGTATGAAAACTCCAGTAAGTGCGTATGATCCTCCCATGAACCCTTAAAGTCGAACATGCATGCTCTCAACATATCTTCAAGAGTTTGGATCGTTCTTTCAGAATGGCTATCTGTCTGAGGATGATAGGCTGTGCTAAATTTCAAGCGAGTCCCAAAACTTTCCTGTAGACTCCTCCAAAAATGCGATAGAAAATGAGTATCACGATCCGAAACGATGCTCACGGGTACTCCATGCAATCTCATAGTCTCCTGCATGTACCGCTCTGCCAAAACCTCCGTTGACTGACCAACTCGAAACGGTATAAAATGAGCCGTCTTGATCAATCGATGAACAAAGACCTAAATTGCATTTTGCCCTTTGGACTCTGTGGTAAAGCTGTCATGAAATCCATGGTTATATGTTCCCACTTCCATTGAGAAATCAGAAGTGGTTGCAACAAACCAGCTACCCTTTGATATTCCGGCTTGACTTGCTGACACACCAAGCACTTCGATACGCAGCGAACAATCTCCCTTTTCATGCCTTCCCACCAGAAATGTTATCGCAGATCTCTATACATCTTTGTGCCCTCCGGATGTACGGAATATGCGGAACTATGAGCCTCCTTTAGAACTTCTTCATGAACATTTTCTTTAGGCATACATAAACGACTACTATATTGTAACGAACCATCTTCATGAATTAACAAGTCTATTCGAATTCATGCTTCTGCTTATTCTCAAAACTTCTGCAAACTTGGATCGTGTGACTGCGCTGCTTTAATGTTATCGATCAAGGATGACTGTACTTGCAACTGCATCAACTGTCCCAAAGAATTCGGTAGTATAATCTCCAATTCAAATTTCTGAAGATCATCTAAAATCTCCTTCTGTGCAGTCAACATCCGTATTGCTGGCAACCGACCTAAAGCATCCGACACGACATTGATTTTCCCTGGATGGTATTTTAGATCAAGATCATAGTCAGCCATCAGCTCCAACCATCTGCGATGACTCATGTTGAGCTCTTTCTATGTGAACATGTATTTTAGGCTTTTATGATCAGTAAATACTTCTACCCTTACGTCCAATAAATAGTGCCTCCAAATCTTCAAAGCGAAAATCACTGCTGCTAACTCCAGATCATGAGTTGGGTATTTCTTCTCATGAGTCTTCAATTGTTTCGACGCATAAGCTATAACATTCCCATGCTGCATTAGAACACATCCCAAACCTTTCCTAGATGCGTCATTGTGAATAACTAGCCCTCTGAAACCATCTGGCACTGTCAAGATAGGAGAGATGGTCAATCTATGCTTCAATGCTTCAAAAGCTGACGCACATTTCTCCATCCATACAAACGGTACCTCCTTTTGTGTTAGCTTGGTCAATGGTTCTGCTATTCGAGCGAATTTCTCCACAAATGTAACATTTCAGAAAAATAAAGTATTATTTTTGGGAAGTTAAATAATTAAATAATGAATTATTATAAATATTTTAATGATATGGTATAACTATATACCGATAATTCGGGAGATATTTGAAAATTCTACATGATATTGATTTTGAGTGTATTGAGTCGATTTGGAAATTTCATTAAATATTGCTTTTGAAGGAAATTATGCGATTTAGGCGTTTTATAAATTAATTATATGCAAATTATGTTTATCTTGATTAATATTCCGCTAATTTTGCATCAATCTCGTTTATGCATGAGACATGCAACAAAAAAATGTTGCAAACATCTTTATACACTTTATCATGAACCATGACTCTTCTTTATTAATTATGGTGTTTTTGTTTTAAAAAGAAAATAAAAGATAAAGAAAAGAAAAGAAAAGAAATGAATAAAGAATATGGCATGGTGGAAGCCTGGGCAAAAGAGAGAAGAGAGAGAGGGGGGGGAGGGGTTCCTTTGACCCTTGGCTCATTGCTTTCATTCTTCATCCTCTTCATTATTTTCTCCCCTTCCTCATCCATGGCTGTCCTCTCCCTCCACCACCTCCTACACTTCACAAAAACCTCAAATATACATTAAAACCATTCATCCCCTTCACAAAAATCTTGCACAAGCACACTAAAAGCATGATGGATCAAGAAAAATTGGATTTTGATGCCCTAGGGGATTCTTGAGTCCCAAATGAGGTAATTCTTTCACATTTAGTATAGCATTTTATTTCCTTTAGCCTCTAGATTAGTTTAGAATCTATTTAGTGAGGTTTAGTGATGTTTGGAAAATTGTAGATAAAGTTAAGGGATTCTTGAGTAGTGAAGATGCAATTAAGGTGTAATTGCTGACCACAACCCCCCCCATAGTGTTTAAAACCTAGATAGAACAGAGCCTAGACTGAAAAATTGAATTTGATATCGAAATGTCGATTTTGTGTATAATTAGTGCCTATAGAAAATCTGGAATAATCTGAGATCTTTACTAGAAAAACTAGCAACCCCACAGACCTAGTTAGACCATCAGGAGACCACCATGAGAAAACGAGAACCTAACTCCCTGTTCAACCCGAGCTCGCCGGATTTTCAAGTGTTCTCGCCGGGTATTTTGTGGGCATGGGTGTCTAGGTTGGTTCTGTAGCTCATATACCCCTTATACTATCTCACTGTACTGCTAGTTTAGCCTAATTTCACCTGAACTAAAATCTGGAGCAAGTTTTCAAAGTTGCTGTTTTGGTTTCGTGGTTTTCAATAACTTGGTTTTGGTATTCGAACTATGGATTCGATCGTTGGACGTTTTTACGTCAACGATGAGGGATTTATGATTATTTTCGTATGCGTAGGCTATAGGTTCTAACCTATAGGCACCTCGCGTGTCATTTTGGTTGCGAATCGAATTTTAATGCGATACGATATGTTATGACATGTAGATACCTCCGCGTGAACTTCGGGACGACAAGCAAGAGCATGGCGACATCGACTTCGGCAATCAAGGATCAAGGTGAGTAGATGTATATCTACGGGGGAAGTCGGGTGGATGGCGTATAGCACCCCCGCAATTTCGTAGGATATGAAGTGTTTATATATATAAGTATACATATATGTCGTTGCGAGATACCTATACTTAGCAAGAAAGATTTTAGGAGAGCATGGGTTAGTTTTAGTGTAATTGGAAGAAAACGTTTTTAGTTAGTTTCTTAGTCGTTAACCCTAGAATAAGGTTGACACATACACATGCACACACGTGTTATATTTTGGTGTATATGATATGTGTATGTATATGTGTGTGTGTGTGTGTGTGTGTGGATGTGTTGCCATACACACACACACACACACACGTATACACGTATGATGAGGATAGTATATAATACTCGAAGGAGAGTCGATATGATCGGGCATGATGCCGTGAGATCGGTTATGTAATTTGGATCATGTTATGATATACGACATGATTATTAGAGGATCGATGGGCGATATGTTTTATTCACACGCGGATAGATGTTTGATGATATTGATATGTTCTAGACTTAGAACGGTACCCTTAATACAGGATATGACGATAATGATACCAGATATATAATGAGTTATATGTGATATTTGACCCGTACCCCAATTTTGGGATGCCGTACGATAGATTTTACCATACGATGTATAAATATGATGATTGATTCGCACACTTGACTCGAGGATGTCGTATTATATACCTTATTGTACGTGACGCTATTAAGGCGGGATCACCGAATACTAAATATATCGACTCTGACTTAAGTGGTTTTCCTTACCCTTTTGAATAGTCTCTTAGTTTCGTCCTGTAGTTTACTTGGTAGATGTTAGATTGAGCTCGACTCATACTTATTTTCAAAACTCACGAATCGTGAGTATTTTAAAGACAGGCCGAGAGATACTACGGATTTTTCAAAGGATGCATCTTTTCTCAAAGACCCCGTAGCCTTATTTTTCTAAAACCACGATTCGTGCAATTTCAGACACCAAAAACTGTATGACTCGTATATAGAAATGTATATTCTTTATTGTTACGTTTACTATTCATTTTCTGTACATTCATGCTATTCGCATCGTATTGCATGCTTATACCTGCGTTTTCTTTAGTCATTATGAACCCTGTTGTCAGGACACCGGCACCTTTACCGATGATGTGTATGCTCCACGCACACTTGCTTGCCGGCTCACACACATCATCATCGGTAATTTTCATGTCAACGTACACATTAGAAAACACTATTTCATTGGTATAAATTGTTAGCTGGTAGTTTCGACATAGTACTATTACACTTGCCTTCATATGCTTGTTTAGATACTGCATTTATTAATACTTCATGCATTCATATATTCATTTGTCATGCAATATTATGGGGCTTTATGCCGATAATTCACTGTTTATTTACTTTTGAGATTGGGATTTCGGATTTCCATGAGATTTCTGGATTTGGAGAAACCGCAAAGATTTTATAAACTCATTATCCTTTTTAAAGATAGAAAATTGCGGTTTTCTCGTGATATGATGTGAGATGTGTCCATCATGAGTTTTCTCGGCTCTTGAATGATATCATACACCCGATTCGAGGAGGAGGATGAACCGTTTGTGGGTGCATGGTAGACCCGGTGCGGTACCCCAGGGCAAGATGGTCACAGATGATGGCGTTGAGCCTGGCAGAGGAGGACTACTGACCGGTTATTTGTGACGCGGAGGATATCCGGAGGATACCGACGTAGTCGTGAGATTTGATGATTTTGGCCAGTCTGGATTGCTGGAGCCCGGGGCCAGTCCGGATTTCCGGAGCCCGAGATATTGAGATTTGATGATATGGGCCAATCCGGATTACCGGAGCCCGAGATATTGAGATATTGAGATGGATTTTGTGTCGATGCTTGACACGGATTTCTCTGTTGATTTCATTGATGATACTTCTGTTTTATACAAAAATCTCATTGAGATAAGAAAACATTTTTCTCGTACAAGATGTATTTTACTTTCATTCTTAATACATTCGTACATCATATATGTGGCATGTTATTACCTGAGGCACTGACACGAGCACTTGATATTATACTGATATTAGATGATTACCTTGTCATTATTAGATGCTTCAGGTTATTTATATTATGAGGATATTATTGTATGACCTAGGATAGAGTTATACGTGCGATTTCTGCTTGGTGATGTTTTCTACTCACGAGTTGGCTACTCACCCCCGCTGTGCCACAGTTTCTAGCAGGTTTGGCCGTACAGCTTTCGTTGCGGCTTGCTAGCACACTGCTTCCTTCCTGGTGATTACTTTGGTAGGTGGGTTCACTTGTATCGTGACCACCGTAGTATTTGTATTTATTTTAGTTATATCTAGTAACTCCATCAACCATACTTGTATTATTTGTTAGACTTAGAAAACCATTGTGTATTCTTTCGACCTTAGAGTCGCGTTTGTATTATTACGGTTTCTCTCTGGTTTGCTTGAGGATGATGTTTTTCTTTATGAGTTTTGATCCTCGCCCTTCGGCGTTGTATATTATATTACTTGCGTGGCTGTTTTCGCCAATTGGCGAAGAGCTAGCTCTCGCTTGGGGATGCCTTATTTCATTACTATGTATTTCATGTGTTGTACCCATTTGAGGCCAGTATTTATAAAGGAGACTCTGCTGAATTTTTCTGGAAAATATGAGGTTGCTTTTAAATGTTTAATGCCATTTATTTTGTTAAACCACTTGCTTTAAAAAAAGTTTCCTTCACTTCTTCTTTTAAATGGTTTAAATTTCTGGGCTTTTGGCTTACTTGAATTAGGTGGGGTCCTATAGACTTCACATGATTTAAGTGCCAGTCACGTGCTATTTCGGGTCATGACAAAGTTGGTATCAGAGCGCTAGGTTTAACCTTGGTTCAAGTCTAGGTTTGACTCTGCGGAGTCTAGGGCGTATATTTATATATATTCGAAACCTAGGCTTGACCTTACAGAACTTAGACTTGGTCGAGGGGGTATTAGACCCGAACTTTCGTCGCATAGGTTGACCTTGGTTGATGGAGTAGGTGACTTAAGTAGAGTGACATACTGTGTGTATGTTCCGCGGCATACTTACGATATGCTACTCCGCTTACGAAGTCTTAGGATGTACATTTCTTTCCACAGTATTCTATTCGTTCATTTGATCTATTCTCATCGATATCGGTTGTGATTTATGTTACCACGGTTGCACGGGCAGAGAGAGCCGCGGCTAGAGTTGCGGTCAACTTGAGCTCATCTTGGGCGAGGACTGATCAGGGCGTAATTCCGGTGACACACGATTGCATAGAGGTGTCGTTTTATTTTGCTTTTCACGACATGAGCGTCCGACGTATCGTTTTACTATGTTTTCTCATTGACGCGAACGATCAGATTAGCACCAGAGGTTTGGGCCACTGCTAGAGGCCGGCTAGAATGTGATGACCGTTAATGTATCGTCTATTCTTGAGGATTGAGGCATTGTTTAGCGTGCGGACGAATGAACCAGTTATTGCTGCGACTGACAAGATATCGCCCCAGATATTTGAAGCTATTGCAGCACGAGTTCGTACTTAAGGATATGATAGAAGATCGCTAGTCACCAATGGATGAACGACTAGGACATGTGGTTCGTTTGCATACCTCGATGCGAGGTCATCAGATTGATTGATTCAGCTAGAGGAGACTTCACACAGGCACGTTGAGTGCTGATAGAAAACGGACGAGTGAAGAGTATTCCTCTGACGAACTGTAAGAGTTCCCGAGGGCGTAGTTGGCCAGTTACCTACCACAAGATATTGAGCTGTCGAGCTCGTAGTTTCAGAAGGGAGACGGTTATGAGTATAGCCGTTGTAGTACAGTCCATACAGCTACGAAGAAACGAGTCCTAATCAGTCGATATTAGAGAAAAGTGGAGTAAGAGGTTCGTACGAGATCTGGACGAGATAGCATTCCACTCCATTGACATCAGAGATATGATACGCATGCAGAGGCATTGAATTTAGATATATCTTTTAGAAGAAGTCGTGATGAGTATACAGCTGTTCCGGAACAAGAAATGGATTTAGTAAAGGGTGATAAATTCCTGGTAGTTCGGCAAGAACGAGATTGGGAGAGACCCCGACAGAATCTTTCTGGAATGATACACGAGAATACTTGGACCCAGGATCGGTCGTATTATGCATACCCAGTAGGCCAGAGTTCGGCATCATCGACGAGACATGTTATGAGTGACCATGATAATTGGCCAGAGATCTTTAGAGGATATGCCAGAGCGGGACTGTTTCCGTCGTCATTTCCATATTTGGCCGTTGAGCAGAGGAGTTATGTAACTGGAAATTCGCAGTGAGAGACGGAAGCCTAAGGGCACAAGGCACCAGACCATGAACGGGAGGTAAGGAGATATCTTGCTCCGCTAGCTTTGGATGCACCGACACTTTCTCGACTTTGAAGGACGGACATACCGACGATAGTATTTACGATTTGCGATTTGGTGATTTGAATCTCACGTGTCCGTCATTTTGGATTTCGGTGTTTTGGACGGTTATATGCATGATTGAGATTTTGTGCACCACAGTTGCACATGATTCGTATTTCTATGTATTAGTTGTACTGATTTTCGTTTTGTGCAGACCCATTGCACCTGATTTTGATTTCATGCCCTCCGATATATTCGATTTTGAATTCATGCATAGGGGTCGCACACGATTTTGACTTATGTATTTGGTGTAAATTACACGAGCTTTCCGTACCTTGATATGATTTTGTGCATGCAGATGCACGCATTTATGAGTTCATATACCACGGTATACCTAATTTGGATTGATGTATATTGTATACCGTCGATTTCGATCGTGATATTCGATATTTGTTTTGTGCGCCCTGTGCACTTGATTTGGGTTCTTGCGCATGCTTGGCGCGCTTGATGCGATTTTGGTGCACACCAGATGCACGAAATCAGGATTCTTCGTGCATATCAGATGCACCTGATATTGTTGTCAGGCACACTCGTTGCCTTTGACAGGTGTTTTCATGCACACCCGTTGCACTTAGATTTTGTTTCTGTGCACATGTATGACACATTCATTGATTTCGATTTCTGTGTGCACCAGACACATGTAGCATTCTTATACACATTTTGGGATTGGTTTCTTTGGAGCGGTATGTTTTATGATATTTATTATTTGGTATAGTGACTGAGCAGGACTAGTCAGAGGACAGTACCTGAATATGTTTTTGCATGCATCGATAGTTACCGAAGGGATTTCCATAAGGGGGTTATAGTCTCAGTATTTACCTACGTGTCCGAGATGACACGAAACATTTTATAAAGGAAACCCTTCTAAACTGTTTTCAAAACAGTGGGACGTGTATGTTAAACAAGGGATATATATATGCATATAGTTATTTTTCTTACAATAAATGTCCGCTACTTGTGCTGTGATATACGCATCACACAGCAACTTGAAAAAGGTTTGGCATACTTTTCTTTCAGATGTTTTGACGAGTTTACAACGATGCGTACTATGTACATGTTATAGTTTGATATATATCAGGTTGGTTTTCGTATTGGACTTTGACATTGGTATCTTCACCATGACTTCGATGATTGCGCGATGCTTGACGGGGTTTTGATTTTGAGTTATATACTCGTTTCCATACGCATGCATTGTGCTACGATATATTTTATGTATTTATGATTTCGGAGCCCCGACGACTTGATCATTTTATTAAAATGTTTTAGTATTTAAGGGGTTTAAATTTAAATTCGGGGACTGAATTTATTTAAGGGGGAAGACTGTAACATTTCAGAAAAATAAAATATTATTTTTGGGAAGTTAAATAATTAAATAATGAATTTTTATAAATATTTTAATGATATGGTATAACTATATACCGATAATTCGGGAGATATTTGAAAATTCTACATGATATTGATTTTGAGTGTATTGAGTCGATTTAGAAATTTCATTAAATATTGCTTTTGAAGGAAATTATGTGATTTAGGTGTTTTATAAATTAATTATATGCAAATTATGTTTATCTTGATTAATATTCCGCTAATTTTGCATCAATCTCGTTTATGCATGAGACATGCAACAAAAAAATGTTGCAAACATCATTTTACACTTTATCATGAACCATGGCTCTTCTTTATTAATTATGGTGTTTTTGATTTAAAAAGAAAATAAAAGATAAAGAAAAGAAATGAAAAGAAATGAATAAAGAATGTGGCATGGTGGAAGCATGGGCAAGAAAGAGAAGAGAGAGGGAGGGAGGGGTTCCTTTGACCCTTGGCTCATTTCTTTCATTCTTCATCCTCTTCATTATTTTCTCCCCTCTCTCATCCATGGCTGCCCTCTCCCTCTACCAACTCCTACACCTTACAACAACCTCAAATATACATTAAAACCAATCATCCCCTTCACAAAAATTTTGCACAAGCTCACTACAAGCATGGTGGATCAAGAAAAATTAGATTTTGATGTCCTAGAAGATTCTTGAGTCCCAAATAAGGTAATTATTTCACATTTAATGTAGCATTTGATTTCCTTTAGCCTCTAGATTAGTTTAGAATCCAAGTGAGGTTTAGTGATGTTTGGAAAATTGTAGATAAAGTTAAGGAATTCTTGAGTAGTGAAGATGCAATTAAGATGTAATTGGTGACCACAACCCCCCATAGTGTTAAAAACCTGGATGGAACAGAGCCTAGACTGAAATATTGAATTTGATATTGAAATGTCGGTTTTGTGTATAATTAGTGCCTACAGGAAATCTGGAATAACCTGGGATCTTTACTAGAAAACTAGCAACCCCAAAGACCTAGTTAGACTATTAGGAGACCACCATGAGAAAACGAGACCCTAACTCCCTGTTCTAACCGAGCTCGCTGGATTTTCAAGTTTTCTCGCTAGGTATTTTGTGGGCATGGGTGTCTAGGTTGGTTCTGTAGCTCATATACCCCTTATACTACCTCACTGTACTGCTAGTTTAGCCTAATTTCACCTAAACTAAAATCTAGAGCAAGTTTTCAAAGTTGCTATTTTAGTTTCGTGGTTTTCAATAACTTGGTTTTGGTATTCGAACTGTGGATTCGATCGTTGGACGTTTGTACGTCAACGACGAGAGATTTATGATTGTTTTTGTATGCGTAGGGTATAGGTTCTAACCTATAGGCACCTCACGTGTCGTTTTGGTTGCGAATCGAATTTTAATGCGATACGATATGTTATGACATGTAGGTACCTCCACGTAAACTTCAGGACGACAAGCAAGAGCATGGCGACATCGACTTCGGCAATCAAGGATCAAGGTGAGTAGATGTATATCTACGGGGGAAGTCGGGTGGATGGTGCATAGTACCCCCGCAATTTCGTAGGATATGAAGTGTTTATATATATAAGTATACATATGTGTCGTTGCGAGATACCTATACTTAGCAAGAAAGATTTTAGGAGAGCATGGGTTAGTTTTAGTGTAATTGGAAGAAAACGTTTTTAGTTAGTTTCTTAGTCATGAACCCTAGAATAAGGTTGACACACACAAACATGCACACACGTTTTATGTTTTGGTGTATATGATATATGTATGTATATATATATATATATATATATATGTATGTGGATGTGTTGCCATACACACACACACACGTATGATGAGGATAGTATATGATACGTGGAGGAGAGTCGGTATGATCGGGCACGATGCCGTGAGATCGGTTATGTGATTTGGGTCGTGTTATGATATACGACATGATTATTAGCGGATCGATGGGCGATATGTTTTATTCACACGCGGATAGATGTTTGATGATATTGGTATGTTCTAGACTTAGAACGGTACCCCTAATACAGGATATGATGATAATGATACCAGATATATAATGAGTTATATGTGATATTTGACCCGTACCCCGATTGTGGGATACTGTACGATGGATTTTACCGTACGATGTATAAATATGATGATTGATCCGCACTCTAGACTCAAGGATGTCGTATTATATACCTTATTGTATATGACGCTATTGAGGCGGGATCACCGACTACTAGATATATCGACTCTGACTTATGTGGTTTTCCTTTCCATTTTGATTAGTCTCTTAGCTTCGTCATGTAGTTTACTTGGTAGATATTAGATTGGGCTCGAGTCATATTTATTTTCAAAACTAACAAATCGTGAGTATTTTAAAGACAGGCCGAGAGATACTACGGATTTTTCAAAGGATGCATCTTTTCTCAAAGACCCCGTAGCCCTATTTTTCTAAAACCACGATTCGTGCGATTTCAGACACCAAAAACTGTATGAGTCGTATGTAGAAATGTATATTCTTTATTGTTGCGTTTACTATTCATTTTCCGTACATTCATGCTATTCGCATCGCATTGCATGCTTATACCTACGTTTTCTTTAGTCATTATGAACCCTGTTGTCAGGACACCAGCACCTTTACCGATGATGCGTATGCTCCACGCACACTTGCTTTCCGACTCACACACATCATTACCGGTAATTTTCATGTCAACATACACATTAGAAAACACTATTTCATTGGTATAAATTGCTAGCTGGTAGTTTCGACATAGTACTAATACACCTGCCTTCATATGCTAGTTTAGATATTGCATTTATTATTGAGATACTTCATGCATTCACATATTCATTTTTCATGCAATATTATAGGGCTTTATGCCGATAATTCACTATTTATTTACTTTTTGAGATTGGGATTTCGGATTTTCATGAGATTTCTAAATTTGGAGAAACCGCAAAGATTTTATAAACTCATTATCATTTTTAAAGATAGAAAATTGCAATTTTCTCGTGATATGATGTGAGATGTGTCCACCATGAGTTTTCTCGGCTCTTGAGCGATATCATACACCCGATTTGAGGAGGAGGATGAACCTTCTGCGGGAGCATGGTGGACCCGGTGCGGTACCCCGGGGCAAGATGGTCACAGATGATGGCGTTGAGCCTGGTAGGGGAGCACTACCGATGGGTTATTTGTGATGTGGAGAATATCCGGAAGATACCGACGTAGTCGTGAGATTTGATGATTTCGGCCAGTCCGGATTGCCGGAGCCCGGGGCCAGTACGGATTTCCGGAGCCCAAGATATTGAGATTTGATGATATGGGTCAGTCCGAATTGCCGGAGACCGAGATATTGAGATATTGAGATGGATTTTTTGTCGATACTTGACACAGATTTCTCTGTTGATTTCATTGATGATACTTCGGTTTTATACAAAAATCTCATTGAGATTAGAAAACAGTTTTCTCGTATAAGATGTATTTTACTTTCATTCTTAATACATTTGTACATCATATATGTGGCATGTTATTACCTAAGGTACTGACATGAGCACTTGGTATTATACTCATGTTAGATGATTACCTTGTCATTATTAAATGCTTCAGGTTATTTATATTATGAGAATATTATTTTATGACCTAGGATAGAGTCATACATGCGATTTCTGCTCGGTGATGTCTTCTACTCACGAGTTGGCAAATCACCCCCGTTTTGCCACAGTTTCTTGCAGGTTTGGCCGTACAGGTTTTGTTGCGGCTTACTAGCACACTGCTTCCTTTCGGGTGATTGCTTTGTTAGGTGGGTTCACTTGTATCGTGACCACCGTAGTATTTGTATTTATTTTAGTTGTATCTAGTAACTCCATCAACCAGACTTGCATTATCTGTTAGACTTAGAAAACCAGTGTGTATTCTTTCGATCTTAGAGTCGCGTTATATTATTACGGTTTCTCTCTAGTTTTCTTGAGGATGATGGTTTTCTTTATGAGTTTTGATCCTCGTCCTTCGGCGTTGTATATTATATTGCTTGCGTGGTTGTTTCCGCCAATTGGCGAAGAGCTAGCTCCCGCTTGGGGATGCCTTATTTAATTACTATGTATTTCATGTGTTGTACCCATTTGGGGCCAGTATTTACAAAGGAGACTCTGAAGAATTTTTCGGGAAAATTTGAGGTTGCTTTTAAATGTTTAATGCCATTTATTTTGTTAAACCACTTGCTTTAAAATAAGTTTTCGTTCACTTCTTCTTTTAAATGGTTTAGATTTATGGGCTTTTGGTTTACTTGAATTAAGTGGGGTCCTATAGACTTCTCATGATTCAAGTGCCAGTCACGTGCTATTTTAGGTCGTGACAACAAATCTTCTATAGTATCCGGCAAGCCCAAGAAAACTTCTATCCCCCCTACGTTCTTTGGAATTGGCCAATCATGAACAGCTGCAATCTTTTCAGGGTCAACGGCAATTTCATCTCCGGACACAACATGACCTAAGAATTTCACTTCTTCGAGCCAAAACTCGAACTTGCTCATCTTCTCATATAATTTTCTTGTATCAACATTTGCAGTGCGATTCTCAAGTATTCTGCATGCTCTATTTTGCTCCTCAAATAGACCAAAATATTATCAATAAACACCACTACGAACTGGTCTAGATACAGTGAAAAGATTCGGTTCATCAAGTCCATAAATATTACCGGTGTGTTGGTAACTCCAAATGGCATCACCAAGTACTCGTAATACCCATATTGAGTTCAGAAAGCTGTCTTGCAAATATCTTCTGATTTCATCCGAACTTGATGATATCCGGATCGCAAATCCAATTTCGAGAATACTCTTGCGCCACTGAGTTAATCGAATAATTCGACGATGCGAGGGATTGGGTAGAAGAACTGGAGCCATCCTTCGTGTGCAATCCTTCTTCTTGACTAGAAGAACTGGAGCTTCCCATGGTGAACCGCTGTTGCGAATCCAACCCTTCTCTAATAATTCAGTAACTTGTTTCTTTACCTCTTCTAGTTCCACCGGTGGCATCAGATAAAAGCCTTCGAATTGGCGCTGCTACAGGAATAAGATCAATCGCAAACTGTCACGCCCCGCTTCCCGGTGTACGGCAAGAGGGCGCGACGAGGCCCGATACGTATTTATTTAGAAATAAACACGCTAAGCGTATCTAAGCAATATAAAGTAAAGTATAAAAGAGACGGGAATGTAAATGAACAACAACTTTATTTATGAAACATTATTTTACCGGTACAACTGGAAAGTAAATATATGAATGGAAAGAAATGCCTAAACAATGGTATAACTGAAATGAAAATATGTACAAGTAAAGTCACTACTCAGGATCTTCTGTGAACTGCTCCATGTGCTCCTGGATGGTCTCGAACTCTAGTGCGTCCGATCCACCTGACAACATTCCAAAGAAGAAGAGAAATAGGAATGTCGTCAGCGAACAATTACTCGGTAAGTCCCAAAGAAAGGAAGAATTAGAATAGACATAAAAGGGAGTATATCTAGTAATGTTTGATTATAATGTCAACATAGTTGTTTGTAACTTGGTACAGAATATGCCAATGTATACTAGAGGAGTCCAACTTAGACCATGGACTTTGGTAACCCGTAGTACAAAGCTCCGTCAAAAATACCACAGAATAACGACATGGATATAATTATGTCTTTAATGACCATCCCGTGCTACCTTTAACATGTTCCTTACCGGTCTACCCCTTTATAAACCCCGTAGTGTCTTATAGTATTGATTTTACTGATTGTAGTGTATTGTCTTATAGTAAATGGAAGACTTGCCGAATCAATGATATCAGTAAATGGAATGGATATAAATGGAGAGTCATGTAGACGGAGTATATCCATGGTTCGGTTCGGTCAATATAGATTGATATAGATTGAATAAACGGATTCATGGATTCATGTTGTATTATAGTTTATACTTGAATCACATTCAAGTCACATTGGTTCGATTGAGACTCAGTCTGAGTCAGACACTTTGAAAAGAAATTGAAATCCTGAATTAGTTTTGATGTTATCGGTAACTGCTGCACATGGATGGCAAGATTTGTGTCTTTTTCCAAGAAAATTACCATGTTGATAGCACCGTTTGTTAAATTGTCTACCTTAGATAGGCAAGCACCCACATTCTCTGGCTCTGTGAGGCTCAAGAGAATTGGTTCCGCTTAAATCTATATGTACTAAGGTCCTTATTGTAATTTAGTATAACTTGAGAGGGTTTTATGTAAAAATAATTTTGATATAATTTTCAAAATACACCTCAAGCATTTAATTATCGTCTTTAGGGTTTTCATAGATGTATATTTTATAAAAGCAAAATTTCTAGTGAGTAGAACCAAGTTTTCATAGTATATGATATCGGTATTTTGCATTGAATTGTAATGGTATTTTCACGTAATGGTGATTCCTTTGATTTAGAAAACTTGGAATATTTATATAATATAATTAAAATAGATATTTTTATAATAGTTATATATATATATATATATATTTAATAAAAATAAATTTTATTTACTTTTGCATAAATCTCATTTTCTAAAGAAAAATGCATTAAAATTCCATCGAGATCAAATGCTCCTTTCGGAGGTCTGCATCTCGCTCTACTAGGCTTGAGAATGTGCGATAATCTGTACCAACCCGAACGGGGTCCCCAAAAGTGGGTTGTAGAGGCGCAATTGCAAGCAATTTATTAACACACTTTTTAAAGAAATGGTTTTGCAAGTTTGATGGTATTTATTTGTAATGTCGTATTATCCCATAACTATATTCCCAAAATTTCATCGTGCTATATCAAAGATGTGTGTTGTGATGAGATAGGTCATTACCTCGTGAGTTATCTAAAGGAATACAAGTATTATGTGAATTATGGCGAAATGTAAAGTATGTGGTATTTTGCCGTAAAAATGTGAAAAAGTTGCATAAAAGATTCTTTTGAGATGAAACTTGTTGTAATGTATTTATTTATGTTTGTTAAATATTATACGAGAGTATGGTTTTTTACGATTTAAGAAAAATGGATTTTTTAAAGAAAAACGAATCGGAAGTCGGATTAACCTTGCTTCCGTCGAGTTTTGAGGAATGAAAGTTTTAGAATAGAAAAAGAGAGGGGGAGAGAGGAGTTACAAGCTAGAGAACAAGAGAAGAGAGAGAGGAAACAATTGGAACCATCGGGGCGTCGTTTCGTTGCCAGAATCTTCTTGGAACGTCGCCGGAACTTCGCCTCTTGCTAACTCCACTTGTACAACTCGAGACTTGGAAATTTTATAGAGTTTAGTTGAGGAAATTCCGAATGAGGAGGGGTGAAATGTGGTGTGGTATTTATAGGGAAAATTGGGGTTTAGGGTAATGAAGAATAGAATTAAAATATGTATTAAAAATGGATTAAAGAGAAGATTTATCATTCTCTGGATAAATGCAGAGAAATCAAACAACATGGGGGTAGTGGGGTAGGCCAAGGGGTGCTAGGGTTAAATTTTAGGAGCATTTGGTACAATTTGGACCTATGGTGCTGGCCCAAAACAAGATTTCACCGGTCCAATTTAGGTGGGTTGGGTCTGGATTCTTGCTACGTGTCATGTTCAGTGTATACAACATTTTGCACATGTTTGTTTTTGTTGTGACTTTTCATTTTACGTATTGTGCATGTGCAAACCTTTGGGCTTCTAAAAGATTAAAAGAAAAATCAATAAAAATAATATGCGGCTGAGGGGATTCGATCACAGGAGCTACGTCACAGCAGTGCAAGGCTTTACCAATGAGCTACAAGTGCATTCTTGCTGTTCAAAAGCAAATCAAATTTATAACTTGTGCTCAGGCTCAGGTATTCCTTTTTATATTTTTGAAAAATTTCGTACAGAAAGTTTAGGGTTGTTACACGAACTCCACATCTCGTTTAGATGGTAAACTCGAGATGTCCTTGAACACATCCATGAAATCCCAAACTGCTATAAGCGCTTCATCTACAACTTGTTTACGAACTTCATCTGCAACTTGCAAGTTTGTTCTAAGACTTGTGGGTTATTAGCCCACCACTCTCCCGCTGCGCTATTCTAATAATTTGAGTAGGATATATCAAAACTTCTTCAATCAAATAGCTTACGTCTGATCGGTCTTGAAGCAGTCTGTACTACTGCAATCATCATATGTTCTCTTGTGTTTCTCCTTATTCTTCAAAACGCAAACGGATTAGTTCTTACGGGATGAGAGGAAAGATATAACGTGATTGCTGGATTCAAGCTCGCAATAAGACATAAACTCGTAAGCAATGACGCCGAGAGGAAACAATGTAATACAACGACCAAAAATAAAGAAATGAATCAAAATAGGACTCCAGGTTACTTAAATAAAGTACCGCATTGTAACCATTGTTGGCTATAGTGCCCTCAAGGCAATTATCATAGTCGCGGACTTGTGATTAAGATGATTGAGTGAGGACCTATACCGAAAAAACAGTCTTACTCAAGATGATAGTATGCTATCTGTTTTGTCTTTATCATCATGTACATGTTGATAGAGCCCATAGGATTCTTGCTTGACTATCAGCATTATGATGGCGATCATATATATGGGAGCTGGAGTTTATAAGCACATCCTTAAATGTCCCTAGTCGTAGGAGTATCGAGACCGGGCATCGATACTCCAGTGTAGACTGGTGTATACTGATCGAGACCCTGACGAGGGGCGGTGGCCAGGTCTCACAAGCCATTGGTGTTAGTTTGTTCACCTAAGATAGTATACAGGTGCTCATTGGGTTATGAGTACACTGGACGGACTCGCCGGGAACCTGCTAGTTGGTATTATACCTATTGTCAGATAGCAGTTCCCAGGTGACATGTGTACAGGTTAGTCTGTCGACCTGAGATCGTCATTTGTCTCGTGTGAGTTCCCACTGTGCTTTGATTACTACCCTACCACGGCTCAAAGGAGTCGTGCAAACAGGTTTTAGTTGGATATAGTCCCGAGCCACATGGAGGCAGTGATCGGATCATCGGGGATTCGTCTCCCCCGGTATTGGGGGTTGATGTCGCGTTGTGTACGGATGGCCATCACCATAAATCCGTGGCCACGGTGGACGAGAATTATCGATCCAGGATCGATAGTTTCTCAGGTGGTGATGGGTTTCATACCGACACTAAATATCGCGTTGTTGGGGGTCTGACTTTATCCACCCCCTAGACTCGATATGCGATACTCTTAGACGAACAGACCGGACTGTGCGGATATTGTCCCTGACAGGCTCAGTAGGGGTTCAGGATGAGTTTGCTCGTCGGCCTTCCTTTCGTTCAATACCTGGGTAGCCTTTACGTACAGCTAGTGCCGCTGACGTGCTTGTAGTTAAACCCACAGCCAGCGTATTAATGAGTCTTTAGAGTCCTACACAGAGGGTTTTCACGGTTCAGGCAATATGGTGTACATGTCGTATGTTGGTACATACGGGTGTCCGATTAAATATGTGCACTTGCTGCGCAGATTTTAATCGGACGGTTGATAATACTAGCGGCTTAGGATTAAGCCGGATTATTAAATCGGGTTTTGATTTAATAATTGATATATGTATTTGTATATACATATTCTAGTATTATTGTTCACTGTTAGTTTTCTCTCTCAGCTATTCGTATTTTGGTACGAATACGCGTATATGTATTTCGGTACATGTACCGGGAAGTATTCCGTATTTTATACGGAATAGCTTCTAGAAGATGCCACATAATTTATATGATTTTCCATTTATGGAAATTCATTTGTTTTTTATAAATGAGGTGGAATTTTTGAGGTGGCATGAACATTGTTCATGGAATGGGCATGAGTCAAAAGCATGGTTTCAAAGTATGGTTTGGATTTTTTTATTTGATTAATGGGAAATGATATTTTTTGGAGAGAGGGAGAAAGGGGGGGCCAGCCAACATTTTGGTGGGGGTGATCATTTCATTTGGTTGATTAATTTACATGCTAGCTCTCTCTTTCTCACTCTCTTAAGTTCACAAAATGCCTTAACCATTTTTTTCTCATGCCAAGCCTTCATCACCTCCATTCATCTTCTATGGATGCTCTCTTGAGCTCATATGTTGAGAGAAAATTGTAGTGACATTTTCATACACCCCCACTCTTCATAGCTAGCGACTTTGGAGCGTCGGTTATCTCGTTTGTCGAGGTTGGAGCTTGTGTCGTTTCCCTCAGGTGGATCATCGGAGACGAAGGAAGACCGGCAATCAAACATCGTCAAAGGAATCGCTAGGAGCTTAGAATGAAGACCGAAGGACTTGGATCATCTCGGTATAACCTTTTTAACTCTTAGTTAGTTTGCTAGTTTAGGGTTTAAGGTCAATCCGGGATTCGGGTAGCGGTAGCGCCGGTTTAGAAAAATTTTGTTCCGCATTTTGGCCGTGTTTCGACGGTCCGGGGCGCTGCCGGGACCCTTCATGGTATCAGAGCCACCCTTTAAACCCCTTACTAGCTTGTTTAAACATGCTTAAAAGATCGATCGACGGAATTTACAAAAAACACGATTTCAGTTTTGGGTTTGCTGTCGTTTTTCAAAAGTGTTCAAAAAATTATTTGGAGTAGCTTAAAAATCCGTGCAGACAATTCTAAGGATACTGGAAAAATTTGGGCTCCTGAAGCCACCAAAGTGCCGCAGAACCGCCCCACTTACCCCCTATTAGCGGCGGTTCCACGGCCATTTAGTGGTGACGGGCTTGCAAATTTTTACCGTAGCCCCCTGATGTGAAATTGTGATTTTTTTGATATTCTGTTTTGGCCCAGGTTTCAGTGAAGTATTGTTTTGCTATTAGGGCCAATTTGGAACTTAGTCGATCGATATTTTAAGTGTGGGTTTAACAGTACATACATTATATTCTGTGACCGTGAATGTCATTTGATCGGTAAACTCATCTAATTGCTATATGTCTTTTAGACGGGTTTGCGAACGTGACATTCACGTTGATGTTCTGTAATGTGCTGTGATGTTGGTTGGATTGTCGTGGTGGATAGCTGTGGTGCAATGATAGTACAGTTTTATTTCATTTGTACATTTGATATTGCGGGGCGAGTCTCCGACATGTGGACTGCCGTCACTACCAGTTTGTATATTATTCTTTTGGGGCACGACTGGGCTGAGGTCGATGTCACCCTTGTATATTATTTTATTTTCTGTACTAGGATTACCCAGCGGTGGGGTGCACGAATAGCCGGATTCTAGAGGGCAACTGGTCCGCATCTCATGGCATTGAGACGGAGGGGACCTTACTCTAGAATTGGCGGGCTATTCGCCGCACTCGTAGGGGGTATAGGTTAACCCAGGAGGGTGCTCAAGTTACCGGATTCCGTGAAGTGCTGGGTGGTCCATTCACGTTGCTGAAGGGGGCTGCCTCACTTCTGGTTTTGGCTAGTAACTTGCCGCGCTCGTAGGGGTCTAGGTTTCATTGCACAGGCTATCCACACGACAGGTAACGTCGGATCTCACTTGCGGCTCAAGTGAAACTCGGGGCTCCAGATTATCCACCATTCTGTATTGCTTCTATGATATTTCTGTGATGTTGCTTTATATCATGCCTGGGACGATTGTTATATATATTTATATATACTAGTAGATGTTGTATATGTTTTGCACCCACGCTAGCCCAGTCCCCGCTCTATCGTTAGTTAAGTAACCTAACGGGTGATGACGGGACCCAGTGGCGAATGCGGATGGCATATACGTTCATTTTATTTTCGTTCTTTTCTGGTGTGATTAATTGATGGGACTGCATAGATTCTTATCAATGCAAGGATAAAACAAACCTATATATATGATGTTATTGGAACCAAGTTTTTAAAAACTGACATTACAGACGTTTTCTTTTGCTTTGCACCGTGGTATTCATTTGGAATATCCTGCACCTCATTCGACGAGGCAAGGGCCGAGATCCCTTCATCGGGAGTGACCCCTTGAGTAAAAGTTTACGTCAACGTAATAACTTTACTATAGTCGTTTCCTTTTGCTTTGCATCGTGGTATTCATTTGGAATATCCTGCACCTCATTCTACGGGGAAAGAGCCGAGATCCCTTCACCGGGAGTGACCTCTTTAGCAAAAGTTTTCGCCACTATATATTTGTAAAACCACTTGGATTCCTTTAACGAGATCAAGTTCATTACGTTAAAGGTTTTTCGCCAAAAACTAGCCGTACCCCTCCGTCATTTCAGACCAGTATTGCTTAGTGTTCGTGCTACGTTTGTCGTTGCTATTCGCCGAGACGTAGTGTGAGGTAGCTCTGTAATGCTTTTCTGTCGCATGGATATGTGGATTGGTTAGGACAGTCGTACGACTTTGTTGATTATTCGTCAAGGGTCGTGCGGGTGGGTTTAATGCAATCAAGAAAATGACGGGTTGAACTTGACTAAGACCTTTTGATTTGTTGATTATTCGTCAAGGTCACTTGGGTCCTAGGGGTAAAAATCACATCGGGAGTTTCAAACATACACGAAACTTGCCAGGCTTGCGCATACCTTTTGGAGTGTGGTGACTTGAGTGGCTTCCATCAAGTTATCATGCAATGATAGTTGGATCCCGATTCCCACTGATGAGTAGGATTACTCCTAAGGTGATTCCGACTAATTCTCCTTTTGGGTTTAGAGGAGAATTTGAGGAAACAGTGGGAGCCATCCCAGATTAGATAAAATTATTAACCATTCTGATCTAGGTTAGAGTACACGCTGAGTGTTTCTTCTCTCTCTCTCTCTGCCTGCGACTATGACCCGACCCTTGACTAAAACTCATAAACCAAGTTAACCGAACCTTCTTTAAAACACTTTGGCTTTTGGAATGTCACGGTGTCGCATACATCATTGCCATTTCTATATCACCTTTTGCATTTCTCCAGAACACCCCGTATTATTACGAACATCCACTTCCATTGGATAAATCTATCGTATGGTTATATACGAACTCGAAGGAACTTTTTCGAGGATGGATTCTGGTTCTGGAGGGATTGAATAGGATTATTCGGTTGTCTTTTCTCTTCACCTTCTCTCAGGTTGTGAGGGCTCCTAGGATTAGGAGAGGGTACACCTATTGAGCTTATTGGATAGTCTTCCTCCAGACCATAGGCAGGTGCCGAACGGTAGGGAAGGAAGAAAACCAACAAGCTTAACTGTGGTGTACAGAAGGTAATAAGTAAAGACATATAAAGAGATTAGAATAATGACAAAGGAAATTGCGACCACCATATTTCACGACAAAAACCGTGTATACCCTTGCCACTCCTACATCCACTTTGCTTTTCTCTAGGACACTCCGTATCACTACGGATATCCACTTCCATTGGATAAATCCATCGTATGGTTATATACGAACTCGAAGGAACTTTTTCGAGGATGGATTCTGGTTCTGGAGAAGTTGAACAGGATTATTCAGATGTCTTTTCTCTTTACCTTCTCTCAGGTTGCGAGAGCTCCTAGGATTAGGAGAGTACACCTATTACGCTTATTGGATAGTCTTCTCCCAAACCTTAGGCTGGTGCCGAAGGGTAGGGAATGAAGAAAACCAATTAGAGTAAAGGAGGTGTACCGAAGGTAATAAGTAAAGACATAATAAAGAGATTGCAGTAAGGGCAGGTAAGTATATGGTTACTGTCATGATTCAAGATAATGGAAGAGGCGTTACTAGGAATACCAGTTAACCCTTTCGAAACATTTTCATGTTTCAGTTTCACTGTGCGATGTTAATTGATAACTGTTTTCCCAATTGGAATCTAACTCCAGGGTATGTATTTACCAGATCAGTTTCTCACATCTGTATGATATTATAGATGGTGAGTGGGAGTAAGATATTGGGAATTGAGTGATTAGATCCTCATTATATCGGAATTCGTAGTAATTGGTGATATTTGAGGAAATCATCTGGATTTTGCCAGATGGCAAATATTTGGTTTTGAATATCCGTTGTTATGCACCAATTTCAAACTGGTATATCTGTACATTTATTTTATAAAGTGAGATATAACTTTTTGATATTGTGTCTATGATATTTACCTATATCAGTTGGTGATTAGGTAAGGTGCATTCAACAGCTGTGTAATTCTTCTTAACCATAGGACAGTTTTTCAACCTACGACGCACAGGGTATGAGTTATTGAACTCAGGGGACTTATACAAAGGCTTGTATGTTGTCCAGTGTCCATTAGGACAAAGGGGTTGGTACTCGTACTATATTCTGTTTACTTATGACTTCTCCAGTTCTGGACATGTATTTCGTTGAAATGCAAGGTCCAGATATTCAGAAGTTATAGGTATAAGAATAAAGTAGAGAATTATTTGTTGTAAGTATCAGGATTCTTCGAGGAAGTCGAAGATGTAGATACTTGTGTTTGGTATTCAGTTAATAGTAATGGTTTTGAGAACTTACTTCTCTTTAGGGTTACTCATATATGGATACACTCCTAGATGAGTAATGCTGATTGTCCTCTTTCCATTTGGTTGATATGCACTGGAGACAGCTGCATGATTTTAAATTTGGTTCAAATTAAATTAGTGCTTTTGTTTCTATATTAGATTTATATAGAATCAATTTATATCTTAACGATGTTAAGGTATAGGGAGTTTTCCGGCTGATGCTTAAAACCAGAATCCGAATAAACTTAAGGCACGCTTCAGTAATGACTGTTTGTGGGTTATCCCGGGCTTTGACGAGGGTTAACTTTCTACCATCAGGATCAATATTTATATTATTCTTGACTCGCCACAGTTTTAATAAAATGGATATTTTTTTAGAAAACAGAAGTGGGAGTATGGTAGAACTGGAAGTTATTCCAGAACCACAAACGATTACTGGAAATTTAATAAAACCTAAGGATTCAATTGGATTTGATGCTCCATTAGCCACTCCGCAGATTTGGTGGGTAACCTCAGGCACCCGAGAGGTACTACGGTCTTCTCAGAGACGGTGACAGGGAGGTTCTTGTTTACCCAGACTTTCCATTGCTGCTATTCTAGACTATAAGACCCGGCAGGAGGATGAGTATAGCGTCGTTCTAAATTAGTTTTGGAAATGTACATGTATATGACTTTGCCGGAGGGTTGTTGTAGTCAGTGGGAGCAGCAGAAGCATAGAGGGCAAGTATCTTATGTCTATTTACAGACTAAAGCAGGTATAGCAGAAATAGATCATCTATTTTTGATGTGACGGTCATATGTCTTGACCTCATCAGAATAAGAGATGGATCTGGTAAGAAGGTAGTAGGGTGTGATGTCCTGGTATTAGGATGACATGCACATGATAGGAAGGGACATTCCTATACTACGATCGGTTATATTGTGGTTGTCACAAAGTTATTTCTCTACACAGGATATGGATATAATATCAGGTTTTCTGGTTACTAGATCTATGGTTTTAGATCTAGATTTGGGAAGTATCCTAATTTTGGTACTTTGACATTAAATGGACGACTCCTGGCATGGTGGTGTACCTGCAGGTGATGGAGTCAACCTCTCTAAAGGTGTCTTACAGACTAAAGGAGAGAGGGATCTACATGATTAGCATATCACTTGCTTAGGCAATTGAGTTAATTATGAAATGTCAAGTACCGCACTAGATATTGTTTTTGTACTAGATGCAATATGCAGATATAATAATCTAATCATGGAGAACCATTGGGAAGCAGTTATTGAACATAAGTGAATGTTCTAGGGAAATGATTACGACAGCCTCCTTCGGGAGACGGTTATCATTCCAGGCTTCCATGGTGACCTGGAAGACAGAATGGCTGTCTGAGTTATAGTTCTTCCCTCTTCTGAGGGACGGTATGTTGGACAGGTGGTCCAAGCGGATACTGAGAAAGGCATGGTGCATGTTACTGATTAAATTCAGTGGATGATACAGTCTAGGAGGTTTGCTGGATTTGGAGTTCGTTTGAGAACTGGGTCCCATCAGATATCCAGACAAATTCTAAGACAGGTATTGCTCATTTCGGGAGATAGTTTTCTCCGTGAAGTTGAGATACAGAGAGATACAGAGAGAAACATTGGAGCGGATCCACTCACTGAGGCTATTTCTCGAACGCAATCATTTTCGCAAATGAGATTTGCGAAACTGATTAGTAGAGAAGTTGGGTGTTCGGTATCACACGGGCTGTGAGTATGCGACATCGCAATAATTGGCCTTAAGTGCAAGTGGGAGATTGTTGGCTATAGTGCCCTCAAGGAAATTATCATAGTCGCGGACTTGTGATTATGATGATTGAGTGAAGACCTATACCGATAAAACAGTCTTACTCAAGATGATAGTATACTATCTGGTTTGTCTTTATCATCATGTACATGTTAATAGAGCCCATAGGATTCTTGCTTGACTGCCAGCATTATGATGGCGATCATATATGTGGGAGCTGGGGTTTATAAGCACATCCTTAAATGTCCCTAGTCGTAGGAGTATCGAGACCGGGCATCGATACTCCAGTGTAGACTGGTGTATACTGATCGAGACCCCGACGAGGGGCGGTGGCCAGGTCTCACAAGCTATTGGTGTTAGTTTGTTCACCTAAGATAGTATACAGGTGCTCATTGGGTTATGAGTACACTGGACGGACTCGCCGGGAACCTGCTAGTTGGTATTATACCTATTGTCAGATAGCAGTTTCCAGGTGACATGTGTACAGGTTAGTCTATCGACCTGAGATCGTCATTTGTCTTGTGTGAGTTCCCACTGTGCTTTGATTACTACCCTACCACGGCTCAAAGGAGTCGTGCAAATAGGTTTTAGTTGGGTACAGTCCCGAGCCATATGGAGGCAGTGATCGGATCTTCGGGGATTCGTCTCCCCCGGTATTGGGGGTTGATGTCGCGTTGTGTACGGATGGCCATCACCATAAATCCGTGGCCACGATGGACGAGAATTATCGATCCAGGATCGATAGTTTCTTAGGTGGTGATGAGTTTTCATACCGACACTAAATATCGCGTGTTGGGGGTCTGACTTTATCCACCCCCCTAGACTCGATATGCGATACTCTTAGACGAATAGACCAGACTGTATGGATATTGTCACTGACAAGCTCAGTAGGGGTTCAGGATGAGTTTGCTCGTCGGCCTCCCTTTCGTTCAATACCTGGGTAGCCGTTACGTACAGCCAGTGCCGCTGACGTGCTTGTGGTTAAACCCACTGCCAGCGTATTGACGAGTCTTTAGAGTCCCACACAGAGGGTTTTCACGGTTCAGGCAATATGGTGTACATGTCGTATGTTGGTACATACGGGTGTCCGATTAAATATGTGCACTTGCTACGCAGACTTTAATCGGACGGTTGATAATACTAGCGGCTTAGGATTAAGCCGGATTATTAAATCGGGTTTTGATTTAATAATTGATATATGTATTTGTATATACGTATTCTAGTATTATTGTTCACTGTTAGTTTTCTCTCTCGGCTATTCGTATTTTGGTACGAATACGCGTATATGTATTTCGGTACATGTACCGGGAAGTATTCCGTATTTTATACGGAATAGCTTCTAGAAGATGCCACATCATTTATATGATTTTCCATTTATGGAAATTCATTTGTTTTTATAAATGAGGTGGAATTTGTGAGGTGGCATGAACATTGTTCATGGAATGGGCATGAGTCAAAAGCATGGTTTCAAAGTATGGTTTGGATTTTTTTATTTGATTAATGGGAAATGATATTTTTTGGAGAGAGGGAAAGGGGGGGGGGGGGCGGCCAACATTTTGGTGGGGGTGATCATTTCATTTGGTTGATTAATTTACATGCTAGCTCTCTCTTTCTCACTCTCTCAAGTTCACAAAATGCCTTAACTATTTTTTTCTCATGCCAAGTCTTCATCACCTCCATTCATCCTCTATGGATGCTCTCTTGAGTTCATATGTTGAGAGAAAATTGTAGTGACATTTTCATACACCCCCACTCTCCATATCTAGCGACTTTGGAGCGTCGGTTATCACGTTTGTTGAGGTTGGAGCTTGTGCCGTTTCCCTCAGGTGGATCATCGGAGACGAAGGAAGACCGGTAATCAAACATCGTCAAAGGAATCGCTGGGAGCTTGGAATGAAGACCGAAGGACTTGGATCATCTCGGTATAACCTTTCTAACTCTTAGTTAGTTTGCTAGTTTAGGGTTTAAGGTCGATCTGGGATTCGGGTAGCGGTAGCGCCGGTTTCGAAAATTTTTGTTCCACATTTTGGCCGCGTTTTGACGGCCGGGGCGCTGCCAGGACCCTTCAACCATACCGCGGTACATAGTTACAATCATATAACTTGATTCAAGTCGCCCAAATCCTACTATTAGAATCGAAGAAATAAGAGGGAAGAAATAATATGGGAATTAAGGGGATTCCATGTTGAGATGCAAAGTCATTTCCATATCGTCAAAATACAAGAGTTAAGGGAAAGATAAAATTTAAGAATTTGAATGACAAGATAATAATGTGGCAGGACATGTTCCTAAAATTCTGGATCTTAAAGACAATATATTGGGTACCATACCCAACTACAAATTGAACCAAACCCAGCTAACCTAAAAATTATGGCTCTGATACCAAACAAACCCTATCACGCCCCGCTTCCCAAGATACATAACTACGGCACGTGACAGAGCCAACCATGCTACCTGTAGCCAGGAATCATCCCTCCACAGTCACATTACGACTGTCTATCGGATATCAAGAACAGTAAAATATATAATCTAGTTAACACATGTCCATCTGCCACAGTAAATAGAATCAAGAAAATGCATAAAGCGGAAACGAATCAAGATCCAATAAAACAATAACATCTGAATCACGTCCTAATATGTTCTCACATCAATAGAAATAAAACTGCTGAAATAACTACACTAAGAGTCTCTAAACTAAATAGCTAGCTCTTCATGGCTCGGCTTGATTGCTAAAGTACTCTTGATCTGCCTTCGATAAAGGTAGAGGAACTGGGCCATGCAAAATCCAGACGTCAGTGCGTCAAAATATCAAAATAAGAGTAATAACCAGGATAGGATGATATGATTAAAAAAGAATGTAAATAATAAACACAGGTATAAACAATGAGCTGTATGTATATGATGTGTATCCTAAAATCTGTGCTTCTAGATTATCCATTCTACAAGTCTTTGAAATCAATTTAATGGAATCGTTAATGTAACTCAATGGTATTGTTCATCACGGAAAACTGCATTTCAATACCGCTCATTCATTATCATTTTTGTGATATATTGATACTATTAACCCGTGTCTGCTCAATAAATACAGATTACAGGTATTCGTGTCAAAACACTGGAAACACGCTCAAATGCACGAATACGACATTTGTGAGCCGACACTGTAACCAGAATAGAAAACCGATCAACATTTAAAGATTTTCTTTTTGCAACATGCAAGTGTACACAATTTTTATGCAAAATGGTCAAACACAATTCAAGTGTGAACACATTGTGATGAATGAACCTTGGTGGGGCTGCCTAGCACAAGTGGGCATATATAAATCATGACTTGTGCAAGTGAAGAGGTAAGTGGGTATGAGTCACGCATGAATGAGAAGATGTGATGTGATTTAAAAGTTATATTTCCCTCTAAATCTACTGAGTGCAACCTAAGCTTATATAGAAAAATCAAACATTACCAGAGAGATGATGAAGAGCACACAAGATAACACAGATACGAGCCAAAATACCCAAAATATGACCGGCGGAATTCCTCAATCGGCCGGCGTCACCGGTCACACCAGTTCTTCTGGTCACTCCATCTTGTTACGTCATCCTTATTTTATTTTTTGTTTATTCTGATTTTGTGCCTATAAATACCAGAGCAGAGAGCAAGGAGAAGTAGATATACTTTTGGCAATAGTTTAACACTTAACTCTATTTTCATTTTGAAACTTTGTAAATAGTAGTTAGTTACCTTGAGTTTCTTGCCTTCTCCTGATCTTGCAATCTCTTCATTGAGCTTGCAACTTTAGGTTTTGGTTATTGAAGTCATAGTTTGTATCATCTATTTGGAATTATTGAAGCTTTCATTTGTACACTTGGGTTCTTAGTATTTCTATTTCTTTCCTTACTTTCAATTTAATTTCATTCCATTTACTTACTAGCAATGTTATGCTATTTCTTTTATTTCTTCTATTTTGCACTTTCTTTTGTTGTTGTGATTGTTTGCGAATAGTGATATTGTTAGGGAAAGAGAGTGGTTATGTAAATTAAGGTTTTCTTTGCTCATTTCCTTTGCCCGATATTTGCTAATTGAACTCTGTCCAAACCTCACGCAAGCGCTCCGTTAAGTACCCTACCCTACCAAGGTATCGGTAATCCTTAGCCATGACCGGTTGCGTTTGGTTTGGCCGGAGGCGAAAGTCAAGAGATAAGAACGGACGAACAAGGGTCAATAAGCCGGATTTCACTAATACCGTGCTTAAGCACCCTAATCCACGTTGATGCCGATTACTCTAGCTTCAATAGTCAAGTTAGGAATAAAAGGATGAGTATGGATTTTCTTAACTTACACTAACTTATCTCTATCCCTAACAAACTTATATTTTGCATATACAAACACTTATGTTAGAATTGAACCATTCCGACCTTCGGCTTAACTCATGAGAACAAGAACTTAAAACGCTCTATTTCCCTGCGGACGACCCGTACTCATCACGGTTAGCTACACGCGACGCCGTCTTGATTACGGTTAACTTAAACTTAATACGACACGGGGAATCTCTTTCAATCAAATGGCATCATTGCCGGAGAGACGGTAACGTTTTTATTCTTGTTATTTCGGGTTAATCTCTGTATATCTTGTTTATAACACTAACTCTATTCTAAAAACGAAACTAAAAACCGAAAAATTTGCTAAAAACCAAAACAAAAATTTAATGTTTTGATATTTTGCTCTGTGTTATTTAGATCTGCTGACACTCTGGGACTAATTAAAAAAGTTAAATTATAACATTGAGACACTAGGAGAACACTAATAGCACCGAATAAAATTGGAGCTCTAATTCAAAATTTGGACCGGCGGTTTCTTACATTTTCCCGTCACCGTCGGCCATTACATCTCTGTTTGCTCCAAATTTTTGTTCCCTACTCCATTGTTCTATTATTATCCTAATATTATTGTTTGATTTTAATAATTTTGTGTGTTTGGAAACTTATATCGCTTTTTTGTACTAAATATTCATTTTTCCAACATTTGCAGATTTTAAGGATTTACGAACTGCGATCGTGCGGAGTAAAGTATACATTCAAAGCTAAGGTGATAGTGAAGTACAGTGCCAATGATCCGGGTAGTTTGACCTGCGCAAGCGAACATTTTAAGCTAATCGGATTAAATTCAATGGAGGTTTCTTAATCGAAAAACTTATCAGTACGTATTCCTAACACTTTCTTTCTCAAATCCGACGTATCCACTGTATTATCTTTGCAGGATTCTTTCCAAGTTCGCTGCCAAATGCTAAAGGAACTAACCCGTATTTGTTGCAGTGTCGCGCTTAAGCAAAAAAAAAACGATTTTTTGATGTTGTGAACAACATTTTCATTGAATTGCGCATTGCATTTTTTAATACAGACTTAAGGGCAAGCGAACCCCACAACATACGGTAAAGGATTTCATCACCTTTTCCGTGGCCCACAAATCACGAAATTGAGCATAATGTTTACCTGCACAAATTTTTAAAAAGAAACTAGATTTTAAGACTTTAAGGACTTCGCACTCATTAGGAGAAGTTAATTGTATTTAGAACACCACTTAACGGTATATTGTTCACGGGGTGTCTAGGTAAAGTGTTCACAGCGAAACCGCCAAAAGAGAAAGGGTTATTCTAATTAAGGAACTTCACGAAAGCGTTGGAAAACATCCCCTTATCTCTGCACTTACCTGGCTTCGTGATCAGTATATCTTGAGCCCGTTTCTCGATACGGTTTTACTTCAACAATCAAGTTCTTGAGCAGATCTAGTTGACCTAGGTGAACCCTAGACCGATTAGTGTGTGGTATTTGTGTCGTGATTGTTTTGCTTTACCTTTTGTGTGTATATTTCATTCTTTTGTTAATAACTAATATAAAAAAAACCTCACAACCTTTCTCTTCTTCTCCCTTTTCATATCATGGGTACCCCACATCGACCAACCCTTACCGAATTTTTGTACCCTTAACCGGATATTACTTCATATGGCTCTTGTTTCGGTAGAACGTCAAACGATCCATCCATGCCAAAAATTTCTTTGAAAGATCGGATAGACGTTTCTCTTCCCGTCAAAATCTTCGGCCAAGAGCTATTTCTTTCTGTTTACATCGGTTTAAATTTCGTTTACAGATATGTGTGAAATCGGGCTCATTCACATACGCACATACATGCATCAGAGGAAGAATAGGTGTTAGAATAGGAGCACTTGGTGGTCAACGACAGAAAGAAAGCATTTAATTGAACATTTTATTCTACAGGAAATAGATCACCATACATGGGATCGAAAGTACAGGGATTCATAAAACTATGGATAAAATTCTCTAACTCCATCTCTGCCTTCTCCACCATAGCAAAGCGGCGATCTTCACGAAGAGTCGCTCTCCATCGATCAGCACCGTGCTCATCAGCGAAGGCAGACATGATAGCCCGCTAAGCCCATATCTGGCTTAGCAGCTGAACAAAGCGATCCCTCAGAGCCGTAGTAATCAAAAGTGCCTCATGAAAGCACTCGATCTTATCCTTCGCTGCGTCGAGTATCGCCGGAGTCATCTCCGCTGGATGAGGGGGAATATTATCGAGCACGGACAAGAAGACCCTCCGGAGCCAAATGGAGCCAATGGGGAGAGGAGATCCTCTACGAGTCAAGAGCTCGTGCAACACCATATCGCATTGGTCATCCGTAAGAGCAGGGTTCACCAAGCGTGCAGCAAAACGAGGAACAATTTCCTCAATAGGCACCTCGCATGGCTGCCGACGAGCATGCGGACGATTACAAGCCATAGCTCTTCTCTGTTAAAATAATTCTCTGAAAGTGAAAGAGAAGAGAAGCATTGGTTCAGATTATGAAGGGAGACATTTAAGTCTAGACACAAAAAATGTTGTGCATGATGGAACTATTTCCAAGCATTGGAAAAGAAAAGTTTGACTCAAGAAAAGCAAAGAAAGAAGGCGAAAAGACACCTTTAGTAAAGAGGCAGCGCCTCACGTGCCTTGCACAAGGGCGCCAGCGCATCACGTGCCTTGCACGAGGGCGCCAGCGTATCACGTGCCTTGCACGAGGGCGCCAACGCCGAATAGTTAAAAACTCTGATAAAAGAGCAAAACTCTGTTCAAAATCTAAAAGGCAGCGCCAAGAGTTACAAACTCTGAGGCAATGCCTCACGTGCCTCGCACGAGGGCGTTAGCGCCGAGAGTTAAAAACTCTGACGCAGCACCTCATGTGCCTCGCACGAGGGCGCCGACGCCGAGAGTTAAAAACTCTGAGGCAGCGCCTCACGTGCCTCGCACGAGGGCGCCAGTGCAAGAACCAAATCTCTCTGTTAAACAGAGCCGTTAGATCAAAAATCCAACAGAGATGATAAATCATCAGAGTACAGAATTAAATTCTGTTGAGGAAATATTCCTCAAATCTTTCTAAATAAGAAAGATTATTCTCTATAAAACAGAGCACCATTGGATTAAACACCAAACTACAGAATAAACTCTGTATGGGGAAATATTTCCCTAATCTTATTAAAAACAAGAAATATATCTTCTGTAAAACAGAAGTCCTTGGATCAAAAATCCAACGGTGAATAAAATCCCCAAATCAATTAAAGATCTCTCAATGAGAGATTTCTTTGACTAAATCAACAAATCTGCCTCCACTATATAAAGGACCCAAGACTTCAAGTCTTGTAGGGAGAACCCCCCATAAGCTTTAGAGCAAGCAAGAAGAAAGCTTTAAGAAGGAAGAAAGAAGAATACCTTTCTTCGAGATAAATAAAAAAATAGAGATTAGAGCATCCCATCTGCATATCCAAGAGTTTAACTCTTCTCAAAGAACATAGTTCTTTTTCTGGATCTGAGATCTATGAGGCAAGTCTCCCACAAATGAGAATTTAATTCTCATCGGGATGAACTTGTTCTTAGGGATCAAAGATCCAGAAAAGAATAGAGAATTGAACTCTTCAGAACGGAACACCCAAAGAAAAACCTAGCGCCAAGTGCCTCACGTGTCCCTCACATTGGCGCTGCTCAATAAAGAGTGCTTAGCACTCAGTGGTTGGCGCTCAGCGCCAAGCGCCTCACGTGTCCCTTATGTGGGCGCTGCTCAATAAAGAGTACTTAGCACTCAATGGTTGGCACTCAGCGCCAAGCGCCTCACGTGTTACTCATGTGGGCGCTGTTCAATAAGGAGTGCCTAGCACCCAGTGGTTGGCGCTCAGCTCCAAGCACCTCACATGCTCCACACGAGGGCGCCATAAAGTGTGTTTAACACTCCATAAAAATAAAAGAACAAAAAAGAGAGGGGAAAGTAAAGAAAAGCATTATTTGCACAGAAAAGGGACTGAACCCAAGCAAGTGTTTAACACTTTATTCAAAGACTGAGTCGGTTGAGTCTAAGTTGACCAAATCCCCAAATCGGATCAACCGAGCATATGTGCTCATCATTTTCCAAATTGGTCTTAGTCCCAAACACGACTACAGATCTCCCAACGAACATTGGTTCAAGGGTACATCTCCTCACACCTTTGATACATGTCGTTGTAATTCTTTAGCGTCTTTAGAGAGGTGGTGGCTCCCGATAACCAACAACTCTTCGGTGCACTCCCAAATCGAAGGGCACATCCTACTGCGGACCGCAACGTCTTTAAACTAATAATGGACCGCAACCTTCTTAAACTAACACAATAGAGCCCAAATGCTCTTTTGTTGGATCTGAATGATCCCAAAATCCTGTTGAGTAGATCTTAGTCTAAAATTAGATTAACATATCCTCAACAAACATTTAAGTTGATCTTAATCTTAAACGAGATTAACGATCCTTAAATCAAACCAAACCCAAATCTATGAATATATGGATTTGGACTAATCTACGCCCTACGGGCGACAACATAAATTAGTCTCCATATACAATCCACGGGCAACCGAAAATAAAACAAACACAAACGACACGAAGTAACCTTCTGGAGCAGGAGAAAGTGGTTACCGCGGTGCGGTAACGTAATTAACTGCAGGGGCTTGTGCCTGCAGGGAAGAGCGTTCCCATAATCAAAAACCCCTCACAACGAGGGGGAATCTGACGAAGTCTGCTACAACGACCGCATCCGTCCAAACCTCCGATAGACGGTGCCATAAATCAACTTGGCGTCTTCGGAGAGGTGGACGGATAAAACCAAATAGCATATGCCCCCAAATTTAGGCAAGACGTTTGTCTCCCAGTTTTCGGCGGTGAACAATTTCTAGGAACACCACTTGGACACCACAATTCATGCCATATCAACCGTTTCAAACTTTCACCCCTCCTTATGTTGATGTCCCTTCTAAGAGTAACGGGGTGACTCTTAAACCATTGTCCATTGCTGAACGTATTGGACAATCCCGTAGCCGATCTTTCATGCCTTTCACCACTCCGAACTCTTTAGGACAACAATTCCAACCATCTTCCTATCCAGATGTTGATCTTAATCCTCCCTATCCCACACAACTATTCGATTCCTATCAATCATGCCCGACTTTCACACCCTCACTAGACATTGCCTCTGAATATCAATTTGGGAGTTTTGCATATCCGAACGAATTTGAATCTTTTACTGAAACCGCTTCACAACCCATGTCTAGTCTGGAACAATCATTAGAAGAATTTCGAGTAGCTTCGTGCCGACAAATGGAGGAATTGAATGCATCCATGGCCTTTCTAATACAACCTTATGAACCAGCAGCTAGTTTCTAACTAGCTCAAAATTTTCCCATGTATGATGTGGCAATAGAGCAATTTGATGATTTGAGTAGTGAAAGTGCGCACCCTACCCTTCAAAATCAAGCCTATCCATTCCCAATTGAATTCCACAACTCCAGTTTCGACAGCCTATCAGGTAAACTAAATGATTCACCAAGTGAAGATAGAATATTTGATGAGTTGTGCGACTACGTAGTGTTTAATTTACCCGATTGTGAAGGGTCCCCTTCAAATGAAACCAATGCTACTTCCTTTGACCTCTACATCCCCACTTTAAAAACCCAGCCGATTGAAAATCATGCTTTTGTTGAGGTGTGTGAGAACTTTAAGTTTAACTTGACTGAGGATATCGATATTAGAGATAATTTTGATGATAAACCAACAAATTTGGGTGAGTTTTTCTCACCAAGTCAACACTTTCTTTCAGAGCCATGTGGACATCATCCCAAAACATTAACTGTTCCTCTTGAAACCTATGTACATCTGGAGTTTACTGATAAAGATTTGGACGAATGCATGGATGATCTTGATTTTGTGGAGAATTTTGAGGAAATCTTTGAGGATATACACGTTTTGTTGGATGTGTCAGATTTTCCGATTTATCATATCCCTTCCATTGACTGTTAATATCCTCCAGAGTTTATAACTGTTACCATTCCTCAGTTTCTTCCAAATCTAAGAATATAATGATTTGGACTAATCCATGCCCTACGGGCGACAACATAAATTAGTTTCCGTATACAATCCACAGGAAACAGAAAATAGAAAACACACACACGACACGATGTGACCTTCTGGAGTAGGAGAAAGTGGTTACCGCAATGCGGTAACGTAATTAACTGTAAGGGATTGCGCCTGCAGGGAAGAGCGTCTCCACAATCAAAAACCCCTCACAATGAGGGGGAATCTGACGAAGTTTGCTACAGCAGCCGCATCCGTTCAAACCTTCGATGCACGGTGCCATAAATCAACTTGGCGTCTTCGGAGAGGTGGACGGATAAAATCAAATAGCATCTGTCCCCAAATTCAGGCAAGACGTTTGTCTTCCCGGTTTTCGGCGGTGAACAGATTCTGGCACGCCCGGTGGGACGTCTTCCTCTTTCCACTCCACACTTCGTGTGTCGTGTCCATGAATGAATCGATGTTTTATATGGTTGCCCTTGTATTCGAGGTACTAAGATTTGGTGTCTTGCTCCATGCAGAAAAGGAGATAACATCGATGGTCTCCAGCTGCACTAACTGCAACAGCAACTCTCGCTCCGTCCTACTGGAGGAGTGACTTACGGGCCCCAAGTGGCCTCCATCTTTGCAATGCTGGTAGAACAGGTAACTCAGGCCACCACTGGACTGTTCTTTGGGACCATGATCCAGCCATCAAGCTTCAGCGTCCCGATGCTACCACAAGAAGCTCCAAAGAAGTCGGTCTTTGATTGAATTGCAACCACCATGGCCCCTCTCAACGGCCCGTCCAATTCTAACGCCTCAGTCTTTAACAGGCTGAGCTGCAGCTCAAGTAGGCTAGCAAAAAGGTTCGCGATACCTGAAGGGGTTATCCCGAAGTGGATAGCCATTCCAGTTCCGACAGATAAAGTCGTCGAAGGGGCTTCTCCTACCAAAGGATCGGTCTTCACAAGAATGGCCGTTCCAACTTCTGCTTTCGGCGAAGTCATCAATACTGTTTCCCCTACCAAAAGGTCGGCTTTCGAAAGATTGACCATCCCCTCTCAACGGACATCAGTCTTCAATAGGTTGGCACCAGCAGTTGCTCTTCATCAAAGCGGGGGGCATGACGAAGCCGCTCCCACAACAGAGGTGGTCCCGTCTGCACAACATACTCGACGTCGCCACTGGCGCCGAGTGAGGAAAGATGGGGGCAGTTCCCCCTCTGGACTTACCCCACCAGGTCCAATAGTGGAAATTGACACCGCTGTTCTGTCACAACCCAAAATTTAGTTCGTGACCGGCACTTAAATCACGCAACGTCTCAAGGCGTAACGTAAATTAAGTAAGCCGAAATCCAGAAATCTAAACCTTTTAAAGAAAATAAAAGAGGTGAAGTTTTGAAATAAAGATATAATGAAATCAAATGTTTTCTTAAATGCATATATAATGGAACATGAAAATGCAAGAGGATTATACTAGTTGAAAAACATGTTTCGTCTTTTTACAAATTTGGGTAGCACTTCCCTTGTATATTTTGATCTACAACCACATATACATGATACCAATAAAGGCATCCCCAAGCGGAAGCTATCTTTTCGCCAATCGGCGGAATCACAACCACGCAAGTCAGAAATATATGTATACGACGCCCAACGATGAAGATCAATACAAAAGGATAATGTAAAGAAGCAAGACATCAAATCCACGAATAGCGAACATATAATCCGTCGCTCTAAGTTTCGCAAGAACAAGTCTTTCTAAGTCTTACTAATTATACAAATACTAGTTTCTGATTGATGGAGTTGACTAGATACAACAGGAATAATAATACAAGAGTGGACACGGTCCAATATGTCCCACCTACCATAGCAAATCACCATAATGCAAGCTGTGTACCAGTGATACTGCTACTGATCCATGCGGTCAAACCTGCAAGAACTGTGGCACAACGGGGGTGAGTTGCCAACTCATGAGTAGAAAACATCAGCAGGTAGAAATCGAATAAAACAACGATTTCCTAGGTCAACTATATCATGAAGGTAATACTATGATATCTAGGGTGACCGTATCTGCATATATGCCAACAACAATCAATGCATGTATGCATGTGGATATCATCCACATGTCCATCAATGACACAACAACATCATGGAACCTGAGTGTCCAACATCGACACTCGAAACATCATGAAAGCATATGCATGTAAATATGAGGATACCAACCAACGTGTTTCCATCAACAGCACATCAAAATCAAGGAACCTGGGTGTCTAACATCGACACTCGAAACATCATGAAACCTGTGTCCAACATCGTCACGTAAATCCTCATATCTTGGGCTCTGTTAGTCCGAATCGGCCCACGGGCTCCGTCAGTCCGGATCGGCCCATATCTATCTCACGACTCCGGTCGGTATCCTCCTGATAACCTCCAAGCCCAAATACTATCATCGGTAAGTAGTAGTCTCTCTGCCAGGCTCATCGTCTAATGCACAACATACCTTTCTTGCCCCAGGGTACCATACCGAGTCCACCATGAACCCGCAAACGGATCGTCCATCTTCTCGAATCGGGTTTCACATACCAATCTCAGAACCGAGAAAACTCATGGTGGACGCCTCGAAATATCATATCAAGAGAAACCGGGTTTTTAAAATAATACATAATTTCTTTTGAAATATAACCACGGTTCTCAAATCTAGAATCTCATGAAAACAGCATCTCAATGCGTATAATCATAAAACATGATGTATGCAAACATAGAACAGAAATGTGAGCATATCAAGTATATCATGCGACATAGTATAATGATGTGAGCATAGCAAATATATCATGCAACATAGCATAATGATGTGAGCATAGTAAGTATATCATGCAACATAGCATAATGATGTGAGCATAGCAATATATCATGCCAACGAGTCATATGACAGTACTGAACAATTAAGAGTAATAGCATGATATAGCAATTCTACTGTGTAAGTGACATAGCAATTATCGATGATGAAAGTGTGTGAGACGGTAAATCTGTGTAAGTGTAACATACGCATCATCGATAATTGTGTAGGTGTACTAGCACATGTATATGTAATGTAATGAGAATATCATGAACGTAGCAGAAAGTAAATCGTGAGCGCAATGCTATAAGGTATATGTTTCTAATCTAACATTTAAGTAAAGGCTAAACTAGCGGTATAGATAGGGATTAAATATCTATAACATATCCGAGTCGGTAAATCTATCAATCGGCATCCAACCTCACAACATCACGTATGGTATAACCCATCGTACGGTATCCTCTAGTCAAGGGTATGGATCAATCATCCGGTAAAATACCGCGTGCGGTAAACCATCGTACAACGACAACAAATAGAATAGGGATTCTATCGACCTATACAACAATGAGGGTACGGATCTAAGTCTCGTATGGCATATCACTCATTATTATCATAATTATATATATATATATATACATATATACGTATACCTCAGGTCACATCCGTATCAATCTCATATCATGGGACCTGACAAAGGTATCAATATTCTCATATCGTCTTGCATCCGTATAACGACATATCAAACCAAGTCATCATATTTCATCGTATACTCTTTTCATCACATCAATATCTCACATCAAGTCAACTTATTAATCTCATGTCATATTTATCGACCTCATAACATGCCACTATAATCTCATACTTATTCTCTTGCAACTACATATATGTGTATCGTGATTCACATTCACATTTCATATCCTTATATATCAATTCAAGACATCTTTTCTATCATATCATTTCACACTAAAGCCATTAACTATAACCTTAAGTCGTGGCATATCTTGTCTCTAAATTATAAATCACATGTCAATGGTTGCGGGGGTGCTATACGCCATCCATCCGACTTCCCCCGTAGATATAAATCTACTCACCTGCGGAACTCCTTGTTCAGCCGTAGTCGATGTACTTCGTCGTCTCGGAATCCACGCGAAGGTACCTACAATCAATACACAATCGCAATGCTATTAAAACCAATTTCGAAAAACCGAAATGGCATACGAAGTGCTCATAGGTTAGAACCTATAGCTTACGCATGCAAAAACAACCAAACAACCCTCGTCGTTGACGTAAAAACATCCAACGACCAAATCTTATATCTAAAATCAAAACCAATAATTCCAATATCGGAAAACATAGCCAAAACCAACCCAATATGCTCCCAGATTTTGGCTCAGGTCAATTAGGACTAAACAAACAAGTACAAGGGATAGGTTATTGGGTAAGTGAGGTACAGCTAAAAATTTAACATCAGACTCCAACAGAAATCCGGCGACATTGCCCAAAATTCCGATCTCGCGAGATTGGCCATATTAGAGTAAAATTGGCTTGAACTTTGGTGGTGGTCTTCTGGTCGTTTATCTAGGTCACTGGACTTGTTTGATTTTCTTGAAAATACCCCGGATAGCTCCAGATACCCTGTAGGCTAAAAACCACCACAAAACCGACACGGAACAATTCTAAGTTTGTATTTTGGTTCTAATCTCGGGTCTTGGCCAGTAAAACACCACTAAGGGTTAAGTAAACACCCACTACAGATCACAAGTCCACACAATCACCCAAACCCCATCTTGGAATTTCCAAACATCACATAACCTAACCAAATCAAATTCTAAACTAAACTAGGACATATAAACACACATACTAATTTAAAAGTGAAGGGATTACCTCATTTGGCAACTCAAGAATTTTCTTGAGTTGCTCAAAGTCTTCAAAATCCAATTTTGAAGCATCCATGGGGTTTGTAAAGAGGTTGTGATCATTTTTAGTGAAGGGGTGTAGGGTTTTGGTGAAGAAATTGAGATGATACATGGAGGTGGAGGTGGAGGGAGTATGAGAATGAAGGAGTTGAAGAAAAACAATGGAGGTGGAAATGAAGGCAGCCCACTCTCTTTCTCTCTCTCTTATCCCTTATCTCTTATACTCACTCTCTCTTAATCTCACCCTCTCACAAGAGGGTGTCCCCTCTCTCTCTCCAATAAGAGTCTCATTTTCTTTTCTCACAATAATTCACATAATACCAATAAAACAAACACAAATGAAACAACATGTAACAAAATGCAACATATCATGGTGCACCAGTCATGATTAATTAAAAAGACGGATTTTGCCTAATCGCGATTAGTAGTGCACTAATCAAATTTTAATTTAAACTGCATATAATTAATTATAAAAATGCCAAATCCGATAAATATCTTTTTTAATAAATAAATCATTTTAATCTCCCGTTATTTTCCAAATATTGGTATATAATTAAACCAATTTACGAAAACCCCTATTCCCAAATCGAATAGTTTTCGCAAAATATATTATTTTAATATTAAATTCTAAAAATAATATTTTATAGTTTTCTGAAATGTTACAATCTTCCCCCTTAAATAAATTCCGTCTCCGAATTTAAATTTAAATCCCTAATTACTAAAACATTTCAATAATCAGCTCAAATCAACGGGCTTCGAAATTATGGAAGATACAGAAATACCACAGCGCATCGTGTGCACCTGAAAACGAGTATGAAACTCAAAATCGAACTCCGTCAAGCGTCACGCAATCATCGGAGTTACAATGGAGATACAGATCTCGAAATCCACTGCTGAAATCCAATATACACTAGTCGAATACTATCATACGTATATAGTACGCATCCTTGGAAAAAATCTCCTAAAACTGAATAAAACACATGCAAAATATTTTTTGAATCGCCGTACGATGCGTAACTCATGGCACAAGTGATGGACGCTCATTTGTAAAGTAATAGATATACGTTCATATTTGTTTTGCTCAAATATACGTTCCGCCCTTTTGAAATATCTTAAAAGGTTTTTGCTTAGTAAAAGTTCGTGTCACTCACGGACACGTAGGAAATAGAGAGACTATAGCTCCTTTTGAAAACCTCTTGATAAACTTTTTATGCATGCAAAGTACTCAGGTACTATCCTTAGATCAGTTCCGTTCGGCTACTATATAATATAGTGCCCATCATGAAAACAAAGTGCTCAAGAGCAAAATCAGCCTCAAAAGGCATATCCAACATCACGTACGTCTGGTGCGCACGGAAATCAAATCCAATACAAGTGCCACGATATGCACAAAAGCAAAAATAAGTGCAACAGGTGTGCACGAAAGTATCTGTCCAGTGCAACGGATATGCACGACAACAATATCAAGCGCATATATAGTGCATGAAAATCTCAATCCAGTGCAACTATTATGCACGAATAAAAATCTCAATCAAGTGCACCCGGTGTGCACAAAACCACATCTCATATCATGCGCCCAATATGCACAAAAATCCAAATCAAGTGCGTCAGGTCCGCAAAAAACATCTAGTGCAGTAGCATGCACGATAACGAACGCCAAGTGCAGACGCTCACGAAAACATAAATCTGGTGCAACAAATGCACGAAATACAAATCCGGTGCAACCAATGCACGAAATATAAATCCGGTGCAACCAATGCACAAATACAAATCCGGTGCAACCAATGCACGAAACTCATCCATATCTCAAATGCTCACAAAAACAACACCGAGCATGCCAAGGTGTATAAAAATCATAAGGGTGTGCAACTATATGTACAAAATCCATCCCAATGCACTGCAAGAACATATAAACTATACCGAGTGCATACGTAAAGGCAAGTGCATACAACATGCACGAAATCAAATCAACAGTATCGAATCCACAAAACCATAAATACGTGCTCCGAAGGCACTAATCGATACCAAGTGCAATAGATATGCACAAATCATAAACCAACACAACGGTGTATAAAGCATATATCAAGTGCAATAACTATGCACAAAATGTAAAAACCCAATAGGTGCAGCCATGGTGCACGAAAACAATATCTTGAACTCAATCATCAAAACTCAAATCCAAACGATATAAGCGTGATACTCGGATCACAAACGCAAATCGGAACAAATGACATTGAGGTACACCTTCTACAATATCGAAAAAATGTCGGTGCGCCCAAAACTGGCAGAGCAAGAACATCCGCCTTCCTTCTGCTCACGGTCTGGCGTCTTCTATCTCTGAGTCCTCATTTTCTCTGTGGATTACCAATCTCGCAATCCATCGGCTCGTCGGCCCGGTCAGGTGTACTAACGGAAACGATTCCGCTCTAGCACTCCTCTGGTCATTTCTCGACCAATTAGTATGACCACTCATAATGCAGCACGTCACTGGCGTCAGCCTCTGGCCCTCTAAATACACATGACACAACTGATCCTCGGTGCAAATCTTATCGCAGCAGTGTCCTGGATGGCACCTGCTCAAAGTCTTTTCCGATCTCGCCTATGCCGAACTGTACGGAGGCCGGTACTCTTATATAATCTTTTCTCATTTTCTGAACATCTGCGTTCTCAGCACAGCATTTCCTTGAGAACTGGCCATATCCCAACGCCTCTTTATACATATCAGATCTCTAATCTCAACGGAGAGTAACAACAGCTCGTTAACATCTCGCACGAACCTCTTATTTCACCTGTCTTCATTATCGTTCACATCGAAATCACGTCATGCTATTTGCGTACTGCAATTGTTCTCGGCTACAGTCAATCCGGAGTCTCTCACACGGACTCGAAATTATGAACTCGGTATCTTCATCACTCTGTAGAAGATATCTAGTCGAACACGTTCTCGGGAACTCATCCCAACCATCAGAGGAATATATTTTATTCATCCGTTCTCGATCAACTCACAACGCATCTGGGTGAGGTCCTCTATCCGAAGCTGGTCAACTTACTGATCTCCTATCGGATCCTCCAACGAACAACGTCTTCTCTGGATTGATCTACTCTAAATCTGAATAAGATTCTCCACACTGGAAATCTTCAACTCAACTAAGCCTGCGTCGGCGCATCAAATCAGACGAATCATCTCAGTCGCTCAACTCAACTCAAGATAGATTAGCTATCTTTTGTCGCATCTCTGCCTGAAAACTCCAGCGATCTTAGCTCATAAGCTCTGGAAGCGACATCCCATCAATCTCAGGAACGGCTGGGTCATCTGTCTACACAGTAGACAACATCGCAAACTCTGAAGTAAGCTGTACATCAACAGTCCTCTCACAACAGGCAGCCTCTATCAGTGGCCCGATCATCCTGTGCAAAACCGAACACTCGCCTCAAATAAGAGGTCACAACAAAAACACTAAATCGAGACGTTCCCATATCACCAGAAAACACGATGGTCAGTCCTCGTCCATGACGAGCTCGCCCTGACCGCACTACTAGCAGCAGCTCAATATGCGCTCAAACCATGGTGATAGGAACCTCAAGCATGTATAAATGAAGATAGATCAAAGGAATGAAAGGAATTAACAGATCCAGAATAAATACATGATCATAAGGAGGAACGGGATCAATGAAAGTATGATCATGAGAACGAATAGAATCAAGGATCTCAAGTATATACATCTTAGGTCACTTAAGCGGAGTATCATATCGTAAGTATGTCGCGGAACATACGCACGGTACGTTACTCTACTTGATTTACCTACTCCATCAATCAGGGTCAACCTATGTAACGAAAGTTCGGGTCTAATACCCCTATGTTCAAGTCTAAGTTCCGTAAGGTCAAGCCTAGGTTCCGAATAGATTACGCCACAGACTGTGCATATTCAAACCTAGACTCGAACCAAGGTTAAAACTAACGCTCTGATACCAACTTTGTCACGACCCAAAATTTAGTTCGTGACCGGCACTTAAATCATGCAACATCTAAAGGCGTAATGTAAATTAAGTAAGCCGAAGCCCAGAAATCTAAACCTTTTAAAGAAAATAAAAGAGGTGAAGTTTTGAAATAAAAGTATGATGAAATCAAACGTTTTCTTAAATGCATAGATAATGGAACATGAAAATGAAAGTGGATTATACTAGTTGAAAAACATGTTTCGTCTTTTTAAAAATTTGGGCAGCACCTCCCTTGTATATTTTGATCCAAAACCACATATACAGGATAACAATTAAGGCATCCCCAAGCGGGAGCTAGCTGTTATTCAATCGGCGGAATCACAACCACACAAGTCTGAAATATATGTATACGACGCCCAACGGCGAAAATCAACACAAAAGGATAATGTAAAGAAGCAAGACATCAAATCCCCCAATAGCGAACATATAATCCGTCGCTCTAAGTCTCGCAAGCACAAGTCTTTCTAAGTCTTACTAATTATACAAATACTAGTTTCTGATTGATAGAGTTGACTAGATACAACAAGAATAATAATACACGAGTAGGCATGATCCAATATATCCCACCTACCATAGCAAATCATCCGAATGCAAGCTGTGTGCCAGCGATACCGTTACTGATCCATGCGGTCAAACCTGCAAGAACTGTGGCACAACGGGGGTGAGTTGCCAACTCGTGAGTAGAAAACATCAGCAGGTAGAAATCGAATAAAACAACGATTTCCTAGGTCAACTATATCATGAAGGTAATACTATGATATCTAGGTTGACCGTGTCTGCATATATGCCAACAACAATCAATGCATGTATGCATGTGGATATCATCCACGTGTCCATCAATGACACAAAAACATCATGGAACCTGAGTGTCCAACATCGACACTCGAAACATCATGAAAGCATATGCATATAAATATGAGGATATCAACCAACGTGTGTCCATCAACGACACATCAAAATCATGGAACCCGAGTGTCTAACATCGACACTCAAAATATCATGAAACCCGTGTCCAATATCGACACGTAAATCCTCATATCTCGGGCTCTGTCAGTCCGGATCGGCCCACGGGCTCTGTCAGTCCGGATCGGCCCATATCCATCTCACGACTCCGGTCGGTATCCTCCGGATAATCGCCGAACCTAAATACTATCACCGGTAGGTAGTAGTCCCTCTGCCAGGCTCATCATCTACTGCACAACATACCTTTCTTTCCCCGGGGTACCATACCGGGTCCACCATGAACCCGCAAACGGATCGTCCATCTCCTGGAATCGGGTTTCACATACCAATCTCAGAACCGAGAAAACTCATGGTGGACGCCTCGAAATATCATATCAAGAGAAACCGGGTTTTTTAAACAATACATAATTTTCTTTGAAATATAACCATGGTTCTCAAATCCAGAATCTCATGAAAACAGCATCTCAATGCGTATAATCATAAAGCATGATGTATGCAAACATAGAACAGAAATGTGAGCATATCAAGTATATCATGTGACATAGCATAATGATGTGAGCATAGCAAGTATATCATGCAACATAGCATAATGATGTAAACATAGCAAGTATATCATGCAACATAGCATAATGATGTGAGCATAGCAATATATCATGCCAACGAGTCATGTGACAGTACTGAACAATTAAGAATAATAGCATGATGTAGCAATTCTACTGTGTAAGTGACATAGCAATTATCGATGATGAAAGTATGTGAGCCGGCAAATCTGTGTAAGTGTAACATACACATCATCGATAATGGTGTAGGTGTACTAGCACAGGTATATTTAATGCAATGACCGTAGCAGAAAGTAAATCGTGAGCGCAATGATATAAGGTATACGTATCTAATTTAACATCTACGTAAAGGCTAAACTAAGCGGTGTAGACAGGGATTAAATATCTATAGTTATATCCGAGTCGGTGAAACTATCAATCGGCATCTAGCCTTACAACATCACGTACGGTATAATCCATCGTACGGCATCCTCTAGTCAAGGGTATGGATCAATCATCCAGTAAAATATCGCATGCGGTAAACCATCGTACAGCGACAACAAACAGAATAGGGATTCTATCGACCTATACAACAATGAGGGTACGGATCTATGTCTCGTACGACATATCACTCATTATTATCATAATTATATGTATACCTATATCTCAGGTCATATCCGTATAAATCTCAAATCATAGGACCTGACAAAGGTATCATATTCTCATATCGCCTTGCATCCGTATAACGACATATCAAACCAAATCATCATATTTCATCGTATACTCTTTTCATCACATCAATATCTCACATCAAGTCATCTTATTAATCTCATGTCGTATTTATCGACCTCATAACATGCCACTATAATCTCATACTTATTCTCTTGCAACTATATATCTATATATATATCTATATATCTATCTATCTATATATATATATATATATATCGTGATTCATATATCAATTCGAGACATCCTTTCTATCTTATCATTTCACACTAAAGCCATTAACTATAACCTTAAGTCGTGGCATATCATGTCTCCAAATTATAAATCACATATCAATGGTTGCGGGGGTGCTATACGCCATCCACTCGACTTTCCCCGTAGATATAAATCTACTCACCTGCGGAACTCCTTGTTCAGCCGTAGTCGATGTGCTTCGTCGTCTTGGAATCCACATGAATGTACCTACAATCAATACACAATCGCAATGCTATTAAAACCAATTCTGAAAAACCGAAACGGCACACGAAGTGTTCATAGGTTAGAACCTATAGCTTACGCATGCAAACACAACCAAACAACCCTCGTCATTGACGTAAAAACATCCATCGACCAAATCTCATATCTAAAATCAAAACCAAGAATTCCAATATCGAAAAACATAGCCAAAACCAACCCAATATGCTCCCAGATTTTGGCTCAGGTCAATTGGGACTAAACAAACAAGTACAAGGGATAGGTTATAGTGTAAGTGAGCTACAGCCAAAAATTCAACATCAGACTCCAACAGAAATCCGGCGACATTGCCCAAAATTCCAATCTCGCCGGCCATATTAAGGTAAAATTGGCTCGAACTTTGGTGGTGGTCTTCTGGTCGTTTATCTAGGTCACTGGACTTGTTTGATTTTCTTAAAAATACCCCAGATAGCTTCAGATACCCTGTAGGCTAAAAACCACCACAAAACCGACACGGAACAATTCTAAGTTCGTATTTTGGTTCTAATTTCGGGTCTTGGCCAGTAAAGCACCACTAAGGGTTAAGTAAACACCCACTACAGATCACAAGTCCACACAATCACCCAAACCCCCTCTTGGAATCTCCAAACATCACATAACCTAACCAAATCAAATTCTAAACTAAACTAGGACATATAAACACACATACTAATTTAAAAGTGAAGGGATTATCTTATTTGGCAACTCAAGAATTTTCTTGAATTGCTCAAAGTCTTCAAAATCCAACTTTGAAGCATCCATGGGGTTTGTAGAGAGGTTGTGATCATTTTTAATGAAGGGGGTGTAGGGTTTTGGTGAAGAAATTAAGATGATACATAGAGGTGGAGGTTGAGGGAATATGAGGATGAAAGGGTTGAAGAAAAACAATGGGGGAAGAAATGAAGGCAGCCCACTCTCTCTCTCTCTCTCTCTTATGCTCACTCTCTCTCTTAATCTCACCCTCTCACAAGAGTGTGTCCCCCCCCTCTCCAATAAGTGTCTCATTTTCTTTTCTCACAATAATTCACATAATACCAATAAAACAAACACAAATGAAACAACATGTACAAAATGCAACATGTCATGGTGCATTAACCATGATTAATTAAAAAGACGGATTTGGCCTAATAGCGATTAGTAGTGCACTAATCAAATTTTAATTTAAACTGCATATAATTAATTATAAAAATGTCAAATCTGATAAATATCTTTTTAATAAATAAATCATTTTAATCTCCCATTATTTTCCAAATATTTGTATATAATTATACCAATTTACTAAAACCCTTATTCACAAATCGAATAGTTTTCACAAAATATATTATTTTAATATTAAATTCCAAAAATAATATTTTATATTTTTCTGAAATGTTACATGTTCCAACTGGGAACAGCTTCGAGCTGCTCGGGAGGATGTGTAAGAACTCTCCAACCGCTGTACTAAAGAAGTCTCCCCCACCTGCTGAAAACATGACACAGGTGAAGCCGGAGCAGCCCCCTCAGCGGCTGTCCTCCAAGATCCACAAGGTCTGGCAGAGAGTCTAAGACTCTGTAATTGATAAAGACTGCTCTAGCCGACTGAAGAAAACGAAAACCCGGCAAGAGGAGGACCATCCCACCATCATACCATGGAAGGTATCGTCTGCATGGGTGCCTGCTGCAACGACCCCCTCAACTTCGACCTCCCACAAAAGGAGAAGGCCGGAGAAGACCCCCATGTCTGCGGCAAATTTCAAAAGCAGTGCACCCAAACGCCCTAAGTCTGGGGGCATGGTAGTACATACCGTCTACATAGCTTCCGGAAAAGAGGAAAGCCGTACTTCCACGGATCATCGACCACTAACTCGGTCTGTGACGAAAGCTCAGGAGCAGCAGCAAAAACTCTAAGAAATGCTAATGAGCATGTCAACACTCACTGGGCAAAAAGAAAGCCCAGAAGAATCGTCTGAACAACGCCAAGATTAGGAGACCGACACCGAGTTCCTGCGGAGGGTGCTAGAAAGAAAGGATAAAGAGGCCGCGGAACATGCCGCTAATATAAAGCAGATGGCGCTTCTGTTCCAAGATATGGTTGGGATGATGATCCAGCCGAAACCTCCAGCCGAAGACCCTCCAATAATCATCGAAGACGACAGAGGGGAAACGTCAAATCCTCTACCGAATTTTTCAGCAGCCAAGGAAGAAATGATCTTTAAGGCTGCCCTTGACAACTACATAGCTCAACAAATATGAGCTCATCAGGCAAGCAAAGCGGCTGGCCAAGTAGTCAGAACTGGGTGACCTTATCCAGGCTGGTACGATCAAATCAAGTACCTGCCCAGATATACGATCCCTAAATTCCACATGTATAAGGGACAAGCAATCCCCATCAGCACGTCGCTCAGTTCAGAGCTCTATGTGGCAATACTGAAGGCGATGACAAACTGCTGCTTCGCCAGTTTGTCGGTAGTTTGGCGGAGACAACATTTGAATGGTACTCGGAGCTTCCGAATGACTCCATCAAAACATTTACAGAAATGAAGCTACTATTCACGCAGCGTTTCGCAAGCGCAAGCGAGCGCACCCTGATCACCGCATTAATCAATGCCAGGGTGAAGCCGGGAGAAATCTGACTTCAATACACAATCTGATAGCGGAACCTATGGTTAAAATGCGAACAGCGCATAGAAGAAGCTCCTGCTGTGGGTATGTTCGTAGGGACCCTTGATCCTCAGGCGACTATATCCTAATTTATGATGTTCTTCAAGCCGACCACCTTCCAGGCCTTGATTGAAAAGCTGGCCTAAATGGACCAGATGGGCCATAGGCCGTCCTCTTCAAAAATGGATCTCCGGAATGAAAAGGGCAAAGGAAAAATGACCTTCATTGTCAACGCTCAACAAAAACCGAGTGACCCGAAACTGGTTGCTCGCCAAAGCAACAAACCACGATCCCTCAAAGAGAAGTTGAGACGTCCTTACTCGTTTCCCTGGGATAAAACGAGGAGACTGTTCGAACTGGCAGTGCGCAACAGGCTCATCACTCTGCCGGATCCAAGACGCCTGCTGCAGCCTGGTGACGTCAACAGTCCTGACAACTTCCCCTACCACAGAGTAATGGGCCACCCAATTGAAGATTGCTACGTCTTCAAAAACTGGGTTGAGGACCAGTACCAACTAGGCAAATTCGCACTGTCCGAAAACTGGAAGGTAAACCCACCTCAGTAGCACGCTCCTAAAAAGGTGGACACGCCGGGGGCATCATGCTCATTTGTAGAAGAAGCTCCGTGGGAAACAGTCCTTTCGACTAAAACTAAAAGAATGCTGAAGGATCTTCAAGCATGTCTTGCAATCAGGTGGAAAAGTCCGCTGAAGCCCGAGATCATTGACGGGATGCTGAAACTGCGCCCAACACCGAAAGTTGGTAGCAATGGGCAAAACACCTAGGACCCGCCTTCAAAGTCTTCGAAGAAAAAGAAGAAGACCAAGAAGCCCGTGCAGCCTGAAGACAATCGTACGGATCTGTAAAAAATACATTGACGTACTGGAGGAATACAATCAAAAGGCGCGGACCCCATTCACACTTGAAGAGTTCCTCAAGCATATTCTTGAGAACGGAGACAGTGACATTGACGAAGGAAACAGCTCGTCAGAAGAACCCGGGGATTATGTAGCGAGTTGCCACATGATCTCTCACCTGTCGTTAAAAGACGAAGAAGCTCCCTCGGCGGCGGAAAGCAACGCAGAGGAACTGGGGGAAGGACCGGCGTCAAAATCCCTGGAACTGTCAGACGACTTGATCGATAAACTGCTGAACGAAGCCCTTTAAAAGAGCAAAGCTGACCGAGAGCGTGAAACGGCCATATACGAAAAGGTCAAGTGTCGGCGTCAGGACGAAGAAGCTGCGGTGAGGAAGAGTCATAAGATACTCCAAACAGATTGAAGCACACCCGCGGCAGACAAAATCATGTTTAAGATAGGGAAACGGTTCGCCAAAGCCCTGTCAATGGGGATGAAGCTGCCACCAGTCAAAGTAAATGCTCCCGGGAGTACGTGCCTCGATGAAGCGGATGTACACCCAGACTACTGTTTATACCATCGGAGGATTACACACCCCATCGATGAGTGCAGCGCCTTCAAGAAGTGGTGGCAGGGATACGTGGCCCACCGGCAACATTTCAAGAGGATGAAGCATGAAGCTCGTCGACTGGCAGCTGTTATATGGTTAATACCAGGAAATCTCAAATTCTTACCTTCGGGAGCGATTCTGACGAAGAAATAACCCTCGGCCCTCTCTTCAAAGAATCCACCTCTGGAAAAGAAGAAGAGGCGAAGAAATACGAGAACATTCAGCTGCGTAATCGCACGCTGCCTAAGAAGAACCTCGGGCCTACAAACAAAGGTTCGAGCAAAATAGACAAAGGGAAGGAAAAAGTCCCTGAGGAAATTGCCCTCGATGATAGATTCATCGAAAAGCTCGCAGCCAAGGACCCGCCTATAAGAAAAATAAAGTGGATTACAATGTCTTGGCACAACTGAGGAAGATACCCTCACAACTGAGCATATTAGATGCTCTCCTCCTGTCCAAAGAGGCACGAGATTCTCTAATCAAGGCACTGCAAGAGCCTGATTAGTTCCAAGCTTTCTTTGCGGAAGAAAAGATGAAGGACGAACTGGCAGAGGTTCATACAGCTGACATTACATTCAGTGATCAAGATCTCCTCCTTGGAACGTGCGAGCACAACCATCTGTTGTATGTAATCGGGTACTGCCACAACATCAAGATAGGGAAGATCTTGGTTGACAACAGGTCATTCGTCAACCTTCTTAATATGAGGGTGTTGAAGGAGATTTGCATGAACGCTCAACACCTGGCTCGGGACAAAATTACTATCTCCAGATTCGACTCGCAGTCATCACGGACGCTTGGGTCCGTAATACTGACATTAGGCTTCGGGATGCTCGTCACTGACATCAAATTTCATATCATCGACGCCAAAACTTGCTATAATGCTCTGCTCGGCCGGCCTTGGTTACACGAGTACAATATCATCCTTTCTACATAATATCAGTGTATGAAGTACTTAAAAGACAGCTTCTAGTACACAGTTATAGGGGAGCTAAACTCATTCTCCGTAAATGAAGTCCGCAAATATGAAGACGCTAAGTACTTCTTACCAGAGTTCAAAGAAACAGAAAGATGTCGTAAACAGGAGAATAAACAAAAAGCCGACACCACTATCCCGGTGTTTAGGAGCAATACCGAGGAAGATGAAGAGATAGTCTAGTCGGGGCAATCCCAAGGTAGCAGGACAGGACCATCTACTCCTATTTTGGTCTTTGGCAGCGACTCTGAAGACGAGGTCAACGCAGTGTTCTCTGTTCGTCCATCAATACAAACCTTCATTGGAGCTGATCAGAGTTTGCAAATCACCATGGTTCCACAACAGCATTATAGGGAAGACGCGCTCGATACATACGGCGTGCAAGAGCTGCAGACCTTCTACGTTCCTCCTAGGAAGAGAAATGAAAAGACAATCGTCTTCTATCAATCCACAGAGACCAAAGTGGAGAAAGAAGTCTGGTATGGTGCCGATCTTGCGCTTGACAAGCTTCAACCAATCCGGCTACCCAGATACTACGCAGAAGGATTGAAGAGGCTATTAAGATGCCAAGGTGTACCCTTTAAACAAACCGCTCCACAAGCCCAGTTCTACAACAAGATTTGGGACGTTCCCGGAACTCGGTGAAAGATGCCCAACGGGAGGATGGAGACGACCGAGTTTGGATACTTTCAGTCCAAGAAACAGAAGAAATTCTATGGATGCCATGTTATAAATAACTTCGGTGGAGAAGCGAATTCATTTCCAGATAGCGCTGATATCAAACCAAAGCTAGATCTCGCCATGAGAATACCAAGCCCATCGTTCGAAGAACAAATTGACAAGCTAATAAAGGAAGCAGGTCAAAAGATTCGGGATGACCACAGCCGCGAAATGGCCATTTACGAGAAAGCCAGGACACAACGTATCATTCAGCAGGCTACGGAGGATGACGATGCCCTTCACCCTCATCCCGCTGTGCGCTCTCATGGCAAGAAGAAAGCCCAACGTAGAAGCAATAACAAGGTGAAGAACGGGAATGACATTCAAAAACAGCGAAGCGGATTCAATAAACCATACGATCGAGAATAAGTCAGCTGGAATCTATCTTTTATGAAGAAGATGGATCGAGAGTACTCGTTCCCCCAAAACAAGACAAGGAAAATATTCGACCTTGTCATGAAGTATCAAATGATGACGCTCCCGGAGTCTCGATACCCTGAACAGATAAATGAGGTCTATCATCCGGCTTATTGCTCCTACTACCGAGCAATAAGACATCCTCTTGAAGATTGCTTCACCTTAAAAGACTGGGTCGAAGACCAATATCAGCAAGGCAGGTTCGCTCTGTCCGACAATTAGAGGGTAGCCCCACCACGAAAGCATGAGCCAAGAGCAACCTACACTGCGAGGGAAAGTCCACATTAACATCGAGCTTGGAAACGAGCTCATACCTGCTACATGATAACATTCTCAAAAGAGGGAGAGCATGAGAATGTGGACAACCTCTCCCAGTGCTTCGCAAATGAAGATGAGGATGAGATGATCTCAGAATTTCCACCGGCGCCAAAAGAGCTAGAAGATGGGATACACAGAACGGCGGACAATCTGAAGAAAATTGACTTGGGGACGACAAACGATCTGATGCCCACGTTCGTCAGTGAGCTACTGTCTAAAGAACAGGTGGCTACACTAAAAGACGTGCTTATGCAGTATAAAGATTGCTTTGCATGGAACTATTCCGAGATGCCGGGATTAGATCCGGAGATAGCTATGCATGAACTGGCTATATCGCCAGACATTAAGCCAGTCAAGCAGGTGCCAAGAAGAATGCGGCTCGAACTTGAGATGAGTATCAATGCCGAAGTCAAGAAGCTAATTGACTCTGGCTTCATCCAAGAAGTTCAATACCCCAACTAGATCACCGACATTGTCCCAGTGATGAAGAAAAATGGGACAGTACGCATCTGCGTGGACTTTTGGGATCTCCACAAAGCTTGCCCGAAGGATGACTTCCCTGTACCAGTTACCGAGCTGATGATCGATAACACATCCACTCATGAGGTCTTCTCCTTCATGGATGGATCCTCAGGCTACAATCAAATAAAGATGTATCCTGAAGACCAAAAGCATACCGCCTTCCTAACTCCACTAGACATATTCTGCTATAAGGTGATGCCCTTCGGACTGAAGAATGCTAGCGCTACCTACCAGAGGGCCATGACGAAGATCTTTGATGACCTCATCCATAAGATCGTTGAATGATATATTGATGACCTTGTGGTGAAAAGAAAATCGTACGAGGAGCACTGGGAGCATTTGAAAATAGTGTTCCAGCGTCTTCGGAAATTTAATATGAAGATGAACCCTCTGAAATGTGCGTTTGGAGTCTCCTCAGGAAAATTCCTAGGATTCATCATACGACATCGAGGCTTCGAAATAGACCCATCAAAGATCAAAGAAATTATGGAAATTCCCTCGCTAAGAAATCTCAAGCAACTGAAGTCTCTCCAAGGGAAGCTCGCGTATATCCGACGGTTCATAGCTAACCTCTCCGGCAAATGCCGCCCCTACAGCCATCTAATGAAGAAGGGTACCCCGTTCGTTTGGGATCGTAAATGCCAAAGTGCACTGGACGAAATCAGGCAATATCTGCTGAACCAACCGGTACTGGCCGTTCCGTTCAAGGGAAAGCCCCTCATCCTATACACAACAGCCCTTGAAGGTTCTCTAGGCGCGCTATGGGCACAGGAGAACGACCAGGGAAAGGAAAGAACTCTCTATTATTTGAGTCGAGTCCTTCTGGAAGTAGAAAAAAACTACTCCCCCATTGAAAAGTATTGCCAGGCATTGATCATCGCGATAACGAAGCTCAGGCACTATACCTTGGCACATGAGGTCCATCTCATATCAAAGGTGGATCCTCTCAAATATTTGATGTCAAGAGCCATACTAACAGGAAGGCTTGCCAAATAGGCCCTCCTCTTGATGGAGTTCTCGATAACATATTGACCCCTTAAGGCAGTAAAGGGCCAGGCCAGCACCGACTTTCTCGTTGAGCATCCGATACCAGCCGACTCCCCCTTAAATTGCGAATTGCTGGATGAACACGCGTTCGATGCAATCGAAGGGAAGAGGGAGGAAAATAATGTCCAATGGAAACTCTACTTTGATGGAGCATCTTCCATGAAGAAGCGAAAGCATAACACCCCCATAATGAAAGCTGGGTAGGTCTTATCTTTGTAACTCCCCAGGGAGGGATAATGCGTTTTGCCCTTTCCTTAACAGAGCCGAGAACAAAGAACGAAGTGGAATATGAAGCTTTGATAGCGGGTCTTGAGATCGCTGTTGACATGGGAATCGAAAATCTCTTCATATATGGAGACTCCCAGCTGGTCGTTAGCCAAGTAAATAGCGACTATCAGACGTGCAAGCCAGAGTTGGTAAAATATGGCGAAAGAGTGCAGCAGCTGCTGACTCAAATCCCCTCTTACATCCTGAAAAGCATACCGCGTGTAGAAAATAGCAAGACGGATGCATTAGCCAAGCTTGCTAAGGAAATGGCTGACGAAAACCTCGATGACTTGAGGATCATTGTGCAAAGCCGCCGGATTCTCACGCCAGCAGAAATATCTCCGGAGCCGTCTGAAGGAAAGGAAGCAACCAGACAAGTGATCCTCCAAATAGAAGACGAAGAAAGGGTCGAGGACTGGAGGGAAGTCTTCATAGACTACTTCAAATCCCATCGAACACTCGAAGACCCGTCGCCAAGACATCAGCTCATGAAGCGAGCCCTATCTTTCGCCTTCATCAATGATACTCTATATAAGAGATCGTTCGATAGTTTGTGGCTAAGGTGCCCAGGACCAGAAGAAGCAAAAAGGGTCGTCCAAGAAACTCATGACGGACTCCGCGGTTCTTATCAGGACGGGCCAAAGATGAAGCTGATGATCAAAAGAATGGGTTACTATTGGCCCACGATGAATCAGGACTGCCTTGAATATGCGAAGCAGTGTCACTCGTGCCAAATTCACAAGGACTTCATCCACCAGCATCCAAATCCGCTACACCCAACATTGGCTAGATGACCGTTCGAAATGTGGGGAACCGATATAATCGGGCCTATCGAACCAGCGTCATTTAAAGGACATCGGTTCATATTGGCAACAACCGATTACTTCTCTAAGTGGGCAGAGGCAGTACCGCTAAGGGAAGTAAAGACGGAGAACATCCTCCATTTCTTCAGGACAAATGTCATTTACCGTTTCGGCACTCCGCGACGAATCATCTCGGATAATGGGCCAGCCTACAAGAGCCATAAGATCAGCCGCTTCTCACAGCAGCATAAAATAGATTGGAGATACTCTTCAGTCTATAATCCCCGAGCTAACGGACTGGCTGAGACTTTCAACAAGACCTTGACGAAGATCATAAAGAAAACGGTGTCCAAAAATAAAAGGGACTGGCACGAGAGACTGCATGAAGCTCTCTGGGCGTATCGAACCACGTTCAAAACGGCCATGAATACAACGCCATTCACGTTGGTATTCGGCACGGAAGCGGTACTTTCCTTGGAGATAGAGCTACCGTTTTTACGAGTAGCAGTTCGATATGAGCTGATGAATGAAAAAAATGCCCATCTTCGGTTTGAGGAGCTCGATGCCCTCGATGAAACTCGTCTCATGGCACAACAAAACCTGGAAGCTTATAAAGCAAGGATGATGCGCTCATACGAAGTTTAATTAGGCCACGAACATTCCGCCAAGGCGAACTCGTGCTAGTTGTCAAAAGATCTATGATCCCCAACCGTACAAAATGAGGGAAATTCGAGTCCGTACATCATAGATATGGTCTACCAAGGTGGGGCCTACTTGCTCATGAATATGCATGGCGAAAGACCCTTCCGGCCAATAAACCGCCGGTTCCTTAAGAAATACTACACGTGACAAGTCACAACTCAGGTTAATGATAGATGACGACGCTCGTGTCCGCTCGCTGTCTTCCTGAATCAAGACTCTATAAGCAATATCCGGCAAAACTTTGCCTCGAAGCTGACACTGGATCGAGATGTTCCTAAACTTACAATGGACCGAGATATCCCTAAACTAACAATGGACGGTAATGTCCTTAAACTAAATACATCGCCTCAAATATGGCGACAGTGGAATTCAAGTCCATAGGCCCTAGCGGCGAGGACTGCAAATCAAATCCCACCGGCAAACAGATGGGTCACCTGCGGCGAAACTATTTCCAAGAGTTTCATTGCTAAAAAAATGGTATGTCCACAAGCGAAATCTGCACGGATGAAAACCCGAAAGGGCGTCGTGAGTAAAAACAGCAGGGCTACCGGCGAGCTTGTGAAAACCCGAAAGGGCGCAATCTCGTTGTTAAAAAAACGGTACGTCCACAAGCGAAATGGGCACGGATGAAAACCCGAAAGGGCTCCATGAGTAAAAACGGCAGGATTACCGGCAAGTTTGTGAAAACCCGAAAGAGCGCAGACTCGTAAAAAAAAGAATGGAAAAATTCATGCGCACTTGCAAGGTCCTCTCGACCTTATAAGGGGAAATTACCTGCGTGAGATCCTTATGACTCACAAAAGGGAGCAACACACTTAGGGATCCCCACGATTCCTGAGAAATTACACTTATGAGATCCTCATGACTCGTAAGGAGAATTCCACCTGTGAGACCCCCACGGCTCATAAGATTCAAAAGCCTTAAGCTACAGGGATATGAACCTGTTCTTAAGCCATCCCATTCCCCAAATTGCCCTACAGGCGGTCCAATATCAGCCCTTGTATACAATCTACGGGCACAAATAAACGTTCCCTCACCTAGTTCCACCAATGGCGCGAAATTGCCCCATTTGGTGAACAACACTTGTAGGTCCTCTCGACTTGCAAGGAGAAACTAGTCTTGTGAGATCCTTACAACTTACGGGAGAAGATATCACTTAGGAATCCCCACGACTCCTAAAGAGAAAATACACCTATGAGATCCTCACGAGTCATAGGGAGAAACACCTTTATGAGACCCTTACGGCTCGTAAAGTCGAAAAGCCTTAGTCAACAGGATCCTAACCCTGTTTGGTAAGTCACCTTTGTTCAAATCGACAAAGGCAAATGATGATTCGCTCCTGGCAATATCCCAGTTATAGCGATGCTGATGCCTAAATCGGTATCAAATTCCAAGTCCTTTCATGACAAATGATGATTCACTCCTGCCAATATTCCAGTCGCAGCGATGCTGATGCTAAGATTGGTATCAGACCTCGAGTTCCATACTCGCAATAAAAATCAGCGAGCAAAAATGCATATGAAATAGCCGAAATGATGGGGCAACTCGCAGTAAGAATCAGCGAGCAAAATGTATGCATATAAAATAGCCGAAATGTTTGGGCAACTCGCAATAAAAAGCAGCGAGTAAAAAGAAAAACAGCCGAAATGATTGGGCAATCGCGACTTTCGCGATATAAAAAGCTGAAATGATAGTGCATCGCGGAAAGAAAGAATAAAAAATGAAAACTTCTGCCCTGTAAGCGAGTCCACATCGACCCCTCTATACAATCCATGGGCGCAAATGAAAAAGGGAACCAATTTTTCCCACCTGGCTCCATCAGAAGGAGAGCCAAGTCTCGACGGAAACATCTATAGCCTGGAGATCAACAACGACGTTTCTTCTCACTCCAGCAGGATGCAGACGCAACGTCAACAAAATGGAGCCATAGCAAAGTCCCTAGTTCCAAGACTCGATGGTTCATAAACAACCTAGAGACAACCTCGACATTCGTCGCAATATAGTAGACACAATGTCAACAAATGAAGCGAAGGAAGATCCCTAGCTTCAGGGTATTGACGGCAACATCTACAGCCTAGAGATCAACAACGGCGTTCCTTCTCACTCCAACAGGATGCAGATGCGACGTCAACGACCGACCCCAGGGTCAAAACAGCAGAGCTATGGAAAAGTCCATTTTTCCAAGACTCGACGGTTCACAGACAACCTAAAGACAACCTCGACATTCATCGCAATATGGCAGACACAATGTCAACAAACAAAGCGAAGGAAGATCTCTAGCTTCAGGGTCTCGAAGGCAACATCTACAGCCTATAAATCAACAACAGCGTTCTTTCTCACTCCAACAGGATGCAGATGCGACGTCAACGACCAACCCCAGGGTCAAATCAGCGGAGCCATAGCAAAGTCTCTTGTTCCAAGACCCAACGGTTCACAGACAACCAAGAGACAACCTCGACATTCGTCGCAATATTGCAAACGCAATGTCAACAAACGAAGCAAAGAAAGATCCCTCGCTTCAGGGTTTTGACGCCAACTCAAATGAAACCTGAAAGACTATTGAAGATCATCCCACACCAGCGCGGAATGGTTGTGACTCATCAGGGCTCCCAAACTGAGCCTAACCTCAAATAAAAAGCGGCATGGAATATCCCTAATGCTTGCTCTTCTGACGGTAATATCACCTGGAAGATTACTTGAAGACGTCTTGTCCATCTCCCGAAAGGATCAGAGACACGACAGTCGCAAGGCTACTCGAACATGCAAGATTGCATATCGGGGAATACATAGGCCAACGCGACGGTACGACGGATAAAAGCCCTAGTACCACAGACCATAACAGACTTCTATCAGCAGAGGTTAACTGTGACGTTAGGAAATCCTTACGAGAACTTCTCGATTCGTCTCGACTCGTAGGGAAAACAATGTTCCTGCAAGAACTTCTCGACTCGTCTCGACTCATAGGGAAAAGCCTTAGGCAACGGGGATATCAACCTATTGCCTAAGCACTGGGTCCCTACAATTAAGTCCAAGATGGACTATTGTGTACTATCCATGGGCCACACTCTCCAAAGTCGAATATCGACAAGGAGGGAAAAACCACTTACGAGTCCTCTCAACTCAGAAGGGGGAAAATTCTCTTGTGAGATCCTTACGACTCTCAAGAAAAAACGCTCTTAGGAGTCCTTACGACTCCTAAGAAGAAAATACACATGCGGGATCCTCACGACTCGTAGGGAGAAAAATCTTTATGAGACCCTCACGGCTTATAAAGTTGAAAAGTCTTAGGAGGCAGATCTGAACCTGTTTCCTAAGCCCTCGCTGCCCTACGAGGAAATCAAGACGGACTATCTACGGGCCACACTCTCTAAGGTCGAATATCGACAAGGAGGGAAAAAAACCACTTACGAGTCCTCTCGGCTTGTAAGGGGGAAAATTCTCTTGTGAGATCCTTACAACTATCAAGAGGGAACGCACTTAGGATTCGTCATGACTCTTAAGGAGAAAATACACCTATGGGATCTTTTCGACTCGTATGGAGAAATAACCTTCTTGAGACTCTTGAGGCTCATGAAGACAAAAAACGTCTTAGGCTACAAGGACCCTAAACTTGTCTCCTGAGCCCTTAATTCAATGGCAGTGCATAACTCTGCACTTCTTCACCCACGTACATACTTATGTAGGCAAAGTAGTGGGGGGCATTTGTTCCCGTCAAAATCTTCGGCCAAGAGCTATTTCTTCCTGTTTACACTGGTTAAATTTCGTTTACAGATATGTGTGAAATCGGGCCCATTCACATACGCACATACACGCATCAGAGGAAGAATATGTGTTAGAAAGGGAGCATTTGGTGGTCAACTACAGAAAGAAAGCATTTAATCGAACATTTTATTCTACAGGAAATAGATCACCATACATGGGATCGAAAGTACAGGGATTCACAAAACTATGGATAAAATTCTCTAACTCCCTCTCTGCCTTCTCCACCATGGCAAAGTGGCGATCTTCAAGAAGAGTCGCTCCCCATCGATCAGCACTGTGCTCATCAGCGAAGGCAGATATGATGGTGCGCTGAGCCTGTATCTGGCTTAGCAGCTGAACAGAGCGATCCCTCAGAGCCGTGGTAATCAAAAGTGCCTCATGAAAGCACTCAATCTTCTCCTCCACTGCGTCGAGTATCGTCAGAGTCATCTCCGCTGGATGAGGGGGAATATCATCGAGCACGGACAAGAAAACCAACCAGAGCCAAATGGAGCCGATAGGGAGAGGAGATCCTCTACAAGTCAAGAGCTCGTGCAGCACCATATCACATTGGTCATCCGTAAGAGCAGGGTTCACCAAGCGTGCAGCAAAACGAGGAACAATTTCCTTAATAGGCACCTCGCATAGCTGTCGGCGAGCATGTGGACGATTACAAGCCATAGCTCTTCTCTGTTAAAATGATTCTCTGAAAGTGAAAGAGAAGAGAAGCATTGGATCAGATTATGAAGGGAGACATTTAAGTCTAGGCACAGAAAATATTGTGCATGATGGAATTATTTCCAAGCATTGGAAAAGAAAAATTTGACTCAGGAAAAGTAAAGAAAGAAGGCGAAAAGACACCTTCAGTAAAGAGCCAGAGCCTCACATGCCTTGCACGAGGGCGCCAGCGCCAAAGAGTTAAAAACTCTGATAAAAGAGCAAAGCTCTATTAAAAATCTAAAAGGCAGCGCCAAGAGTTAAAAACTCTGAGGCAGCACCTCACGTGCCTCGTATGAGGGCACCTGTGCTGAGAGTTAAAAACTCTGAGGCAGCGCCTCACGTGCCTTGCACGAGGGCGCAGCGCCAGAACCAAATCTCTTTGTTAAACAGAGCCATTGGATCAAAGATCCAACAGAGATGATAAATCATCAGAGTACATAATTAAATTCTGTTGAGAAAATATTCCTCAAATCGTTCTAAAAAAGAAAGATTATTCTCTGTAAAATAGAGCACCGTTGGATTAAAAATCCAATGGTGATTAAAAATCACCAAGCTATAGAATAAGCTCTGTCCGGGGAAATATTTTCCTAATCTTGTTAAAAACAACGAAGATATCTTCTGTAAAATAGAAGTCCTTGGATCAAAGATCCAACGATGGATAAAATCCCCAAATCAATTAAAGATCTCTCAATGAGAGATTTCTTTAACTAAATCAACAAATCTGCCTCCACTATATAAAGGACCCAAGACTTCAAGTCTTGTAGAAAGAAACCCCCCATAAACTTTAGAGCAAGCAAGAAGAAAGTTTTAAGAAGGAAGAAAGAAGAATACCTTTCTTCGAGGTAAATAAAAAAATAGAGATCAGAGCATCTCATCTGCATATCCAAGAGTTTAACTCTTCTCAAAAAACATAGTTCTTTCTCTGGATCTGAGATCCATAAGACAAGTCTCCCACAAATGAGAATTTAATTCTCATCGGGATGAACTTGTTCTTAAGGATCAAAGATCCAGAAAAGAACAGAGAATTGAACTCTTTAGAACGGAACACCTAAAGAAAAACCTAGCGCCAAGCGCCTCACGTGTCTCTCATGTAGGCGCTGCTCAATAAAGAGTGCTTAGCACTCAGTGGTTGGCGCTCAGCGCCAAGCGCCTCACGTGTCCCTCACATGGGCGCTGCTCAATAAAGAGTGCTTAGCACTCAATAGTTGGCGCTCAGCTCCAAGCACCTCACGTGTCACTCTCGTGGATGCTATTCAATAAGGAGTGCCTAGTGCCCAGTGGTTGGCGCTCAGCATCAAGCGACTCGCGTGCTCCACATGAGAGGGCCATAAAGAGTGTTTAACACTCCATAAAAATAAAAGAACAAAAAAAGAGAGGAAAGTAAAGTAAAGCATTATTTGCACAGAAAAGGGTTTGAACCCAAGCAAGTGTTCAACACTTTATTCATAGACTGAGTGGGTTGAGTCTAAGTTGACCAAATCCCCAATTCGGATAAACCGAGCCCATGTGCTCATCATTTTCCAAATTGGTCTTAGTCCCAAACACGACTACAGATCTCCCAACGGACATTGGTTTAAGGGTACATCTCCTCACACCTCTAATACATGTCGTTGTAATTCTTCAGCATCTTTAGAGAGGTGGTGGGTCCCGATAACCAACAACTCTTCGGTGCACTCTCAAATTGACGGGCACATCCTACTGCGGACCGCATCATTCTTAAACTAATAATGGACCGCAACGTCCTTAAACTAACACAATAGAGCCCAAATGCTCTTTTGTTGGATCTGAATGATCCCAAAATCCTGCTGAGTAGATCTTAGTCTAAAATTAGAATAACACATCCTCAACAAACATTTAAGTTGATCTTAATCTCAAACGAGATTAACGATCCTTAAATCAAACCAAACACAAATCTAAGAATATATGGATTTGGACTAATCCATGCCCTACGGGAGACAACATAAATTGATCTCCGTATACAATCCACGGGCAACCGAAAATAAAACAAACACACACGACACGAGGTGACCTTCTGGAGCAGGAGAAAGTGGTTACTGCGATGCGGTAACGTAATTAACTGTAGGGGCTTACGCCTGTAGGGAAAGCGTCCCCATAATCAAAAACCCTCACAACGAAGGGGAATCTGACGAAGTCTGCTATAACGGCCGTATCCGTCCAAACCTCTGATACACTGTACCATAAATAAACTTGGCGTCTTCGGAGAAGTGGAAGGATAAAACCAAATAGCATCTTCCCCCAAATTCAGGAAAAATGTTTGTCTTCCCGGTTTTCGGCGATGAATAGTTTCTAGGAACACCACTTGGACTCCACAATCCACGTCATATCAACTGTTTCAAACTTTCACCCTTCCTTCTGTCGATGTCCCTTCTGAAGGTAACGGGGCGACTCTTAAACCAATGTCCATTGCTGAACGTTTTGCACAATCCCGTAGCCGATCTTTCATGCATTTCACCACTCCGAACTCTTTAGGACAACAATTCCAACCATCTTCCTATCCAGATGTTGATCCTAATCCTCCCTATTTCACACAACTATTCAATTCCTATCAATCCTGTCCGACTTTCACACCCTCATTAGACATTGCCTCTGAATATCAATTTGGGAGTTTTGCATATCCGAACGAATTTGAATCTTTTACTGAAACCCCTTCACAACCCATGCCTAGTCTGGAACAATCATTAGAAGAATTTCGAGTAGCTTCGTGCCAACAAATAGAGTAATTGAATGCATCCATGGCCGCCGTAATACAACCTTATAAACCAGCAGCTAGTTTCTAACTAGCTCAAAATTTTCCCATGTATGATGTGGCAATAGAGCAATTTGACGATTTGAGTAGTGAAAGGGCACAACCTACCCTTCAAAATCAAGTCTATCCATTCCCAATTGAATTCCACAACTCCAGTTCCGACAGCCTATCAGGTAGACTAAATAATTCACCAAGTGAAGATAGAATATTTGATGAGTTGTGCGACTACGTAGTGTTTAATTTACCCGATTGTGAAGGGTCCCCTTCAAATGAAACCAATGCTACTTCCTTTAACCTCTACATCTCCACTCTAAAAACCTAGCCAATTGAAAACCATGCTTTTGTTGAGGTATATGAGAACTTTAAGTTTAACTTGATTGAGGATATCGATATTAGGGACAATTTCGATGCTGAACCCACAAATTTGAGTGAGTTATTCTCACCAAGTCAACACATTCTTTCAGAGCCAAGTGGACATCATCCTGAACCTTTAACTGTTTCTCTTGAACCCCATGTACATCTGGAGTTTACTGATAAAGATTTGGACGAATGCATGGATGATCTTGATTTTGTGGAGAATTTTGAGGAAATCTTTGAGGATATACACGTTTTGTTGGATGAGTCAGATTTTCTGATTCTGTAAGTCTACGGTAGCGCCCCGGCCGTCTATCCAAGGCCACAATGCGAAAATGAAAACTTTTTCTTAAACTTGAAACTGGCGCTATCGTATACTTTCACCCGGATCGAACCATTAACATTAACTAGCAACTAGAGAAAGGTTAGAAAGGCTATACCGATCGATCCGTGTCCTTCGGTCTTTGGCCACCTTCCCAAGCTCCTCGCGGCATCTCCGATCTCCGGTCTCCTCGTCGGAAAGGGCACCACATCTTCGAATCCTTTTACGGGCTCCCGCTTCATCCGAAGCAACCCGGACACGAAGTTTACTAGCCGACGTGTCCAAGGCGATGTAGAGAATGTGTGTGATAACTTTATCTCAAGCATCCATTGATTCTCAACACATGAGAGTGTATGGATGGAGGTTGAAGATGATGCCATTAATGGAGATAGTGAGCTCAAGAAAGAAGGAAGAAGAAGAGCTTTCATTTGTTTCTTGTTGCAATGATAAAATGAGAGTGAGATCAAGAATAATACAAGAGCTAACCCCATCATATGGCTGCCCTCTCTCTTTTCTCTTATCATTTCAACACTTAAATCAATCAATAATGTGACACATGTACAAAGAAAGAGACTATGAGTCGTCACTTGTGCATGTGTCACAATTAATGCTCCTAATCATGACTTTGAGCTCATTATTTCCATTTGTAAACATTAACCCAAATGTTTAAAACAATAAAAAAGATATGGCAACATCTAAAGTAAACTCGTGACGGATCACAAGGATACCCCTCACTTGTATATACATACCTGCATCCGCATTCCGACTGAATGCGAATACGATGAGACTAAAGTAATCCAACAAATCAAATACTAGGATCCGGCTTAAACCAAACCTCACTACTATGATCCGCCCGATCATGATCCGTGCACTACTGCACGTATATGATCGAACCCTGCCATATATCATACGGCCTCTACAACGTTTCGCCCGAAACTTGAGAAACTGTCTGTGGGGGACTCTAAAGACTCGTCAATACTTTGGCTGTGGATTTAACCACTAGCACGTCAGTGGTACTAGCTGTACGTAACGGGCTACCAGGTATTGACCAAAAGGGAGGTCGATGAGCGAACTCATCCTGACACCTAACTGAGCCTGTCAGTAACAATATGCGTACAGTTCGGTCCGTTCGTCTATGAGCATCGCATGTCAGGCCTAGGGGGTTGGTAAAAGTCAGACCCCCAAAAGCGGTACAAGTCGTGTCGGAGTGTAGCCCAGAACACCCTGAGATACTACTGGAATACCTACCAGTAAATCTCCAGCCTTGGCCAAGGACTTCGTGTAATGGCTCTCCTATACAGCGTGATCTCACCCCCAATACCGGGAGAGACGAAACCCCTGCCGATCCGCTCACTGCCTCCATATGGCTCGGGACTGTACCCAACTAAAACCTGTTTTCACGACTCCTTTGAGCCATGGTAGGGTAGTAATCAAAGCACAGTGGGAACTCACACGAGACAAATGACGATCTCAGGTCGATGAACTAACCTGTACACATATCACCAGGGAACTGCTATCTGACATCAGGTGTAATACCAACTAGTATGTTCCCGACAAGTCCTGTCCGATGTTCTCATAACCCAATGAGCACCTGTATACATCTTAGGTGAACCAACTGACACCAATGGCTTGTGAGATCGGCCACCGCCCCTCGTCGGGGTCTCGACTGTATACACTAGTCTACTAATGGAGTGTCGATGCCCAGTCTCGAAACTCCCACGACTAGGGACCACTTTAAGGATGCGCTTATAGACTACCAAACTCTCACGTATATGATCGCCATCATACTGCTGGTAGTCAAGCAAGAATCCTAAGTGCTCTATCAAAGTGCAATAGTGACCTGTAATGTCACCTAAAGCATGTACACGATGATAAAGATAAACCAGATAGCATACTATCATCTTGAGTAAGACTGTCCTACCGGCATAAGTCCTCCCTCAATCATTGCAATCACGTGCCTGCGATCCAATAATTGACTTCGAGGGCACTATATCCAACAATCTCCCACTTGCACTCAAGGCTAATTATTGCGATGTCGCATACTCACAGCCCGTGTGATACAGAACACCCAACTCCTCTACTAATCAGTTTCACAAAGCCCGTTTGTGAAACTATTGCGTTCGAGGAATAGCCTCAGTGAGTGGATCCGCCCTGTTGTTTCTTTCTATGTCTCTCTTTATCTCAAGTTCACAGAGAAAGCCATCTCCAGAAATGAGCGGTACCTGTCTTAGAATATGTCTGGATAACTTATGGGACCTAGTTCATAAATGAACTCTAAATCCAAACTTCTTAGACTGTATCGTCAACTGAACTTAATCAGTATCCTGCGCCATGCCTCCCTCGGTATCCGCTTGGATCACCTGTCCAAAATACTACCCCTCGTTAGAGGGAAAACTATAACTCTGACCGTCACTCTGTCATCCAGGTCACCTTGGAAGCCTGAAATGATAACCGTCTCCTAAAAGAGGCTGTTGTTATCATATCTTTAGAACATCCACTTATGTTCTAAAACCGCTTCTGAACGTTTCTCCAGGATAAGATTAATATCACAACTTATTGCATCTAGTGCAAAAACAACATCTGGTGTGGTACTTGACATCTCATGATTGACTCAATTGCCTAAGCAAGTGATGTGCTAATCATGCGCATCCCTCTCCCCTTTAGTCTGTAAGACACCTTCAGAGAGGGTGACTCCATCACCTGCAGGTACACTACCGTGCCAGGAGTCGTCCATTCTAAAACACCTTTAGAATATTGTCTAAGTACCCAGATTGGAAAACTACCCAAATCTAGATTTAAAACCATAGATCTAGTAACCAGAATGTCTGATATAATATTCATGTCCTATGTGGAGAAACCACTGTGTGACAACCAAAGTATAACCGATCGTAGTATAAGAATTTCACTTCCCACTCTATGTATGTCATCCAAATACCAGGACATCACACCCTACTGCCTTCTTAACAGATCTATTCCCTATTCTGATGAAGTCAAACCTATGATTGTCACATCAAAAATAGATGATCTATCTCCGCTATATCTGCTTTAGTCTATAAATAGGCGTAAGCTACTTGTCCATTATGCTTCCGCTGCTCCCACTGACTACGACAACCCTCTGGCAGAGTCATAGCCACGTACACTTCTAAAGCTAGTTTAGAACGACGCTATACTCATCCTCCTGCCGGGTCTCACAGTCTGGAACAACAGCAATGGCAAGTCTGGGTAATCAAGAACCTCCTTGTCACCGTCCTTGAGGTTACCGGAGCACCTCTCGGGTGCCTGAGATTACCCACCATATATGCGGAGTGGCTAATGGAATGACAATCCAGATTGAATCTTTAGGTCCTATTAAATTTTCAGTAATCGTTTAGGGTTCTGGAATCACTTCAAGTTCTATCATACTCCCACTACTGTTTTCTGAAAAAATCCATTTTACTAAAACTTTGGTGAGTCAAGAACAATATCACTATTGATCTTCCAGATGGTAGAAAGTCAACCCTCGTCATAGCCCGGGTCAACCCACAAATAGCCATTACAGAAACGTGCCTTGAGTTATCCAGAGTCTGTTTTTAAGCATAAGCCGGACAACTCCCCGTACCTTAACATTGTTAAGATATGAACTATTCTATATCCAATATAGAAACAGAGGCACTGATTTAATTGGAACCTGATTAGTCGAAAATATTGTATTTTTAACACGGTAATTTCCCTATCTTTTGCATTCATTTAGAAGTGATCGGCATTCATATTTCACATATTAGCAAAACTGTCGCAAAATATCAGATTGCATGTGTTAGACTCTAAAACCGGCACTATAAAGGAAATTGACTGCATTTCATGGCATCGCATCATCCCTATATTGCGCAACACTTGTTTTGAGATCTGTGCAGGAAAATCCAGGAGAAAGGCCACAATTTATACGGTACCGATCAAACATTATGCCAACTCAATGATTTCAATTCTGGTATCAATCCAAAGGGACAAATACAAATCAATACATCAGATAAAACTACAAATATCATCCCAAGACCACAACAGAAGAACCAAGCCATGAAGCCACAACTTGGCCGCGGAACCGCGGCGCAAGCCTGCTTAGGCCGCGGTTCCACGGCCGTCTTGCCATGTCATCCACCAAATTTTGCTGCACAATGCTTACCTCAGCTCCTACAGTTCAGAAATGTACTTCAAGTTCCAGAAGACTCCAGAGGCTTCTGCCAGATCAGCAAACTAGGGTTTTCTAAGCTTAATTAATCCTAGCTTAAAACCTAAGCTAGCTCCTAGAAAACTCTTTCTAGAAACTCCTCAACAAACTTTTGGAGGGAATTGTAATTTCAAACCTAGACCTAAGGTTTGGAAAGTCTATAAATAGAAGCCTAGACCTAGGGTTATGAATCTAATCATCTTTAGCCAATCTAGAGCTATTCACTCTCTTTCTTCATCTTCTTCCACAAGTCTAGTGACAAGGCTTGTGTGAAACTCTAACCCTAATTCCAATCAAAAGCCAAGATCCCGAGTACCCCATCAAGCAAGAAGCCTTGCAACCTTTTATGAGCGGAGCCGATCTTCAACAGAGCAAGTGGTCCAAGCCGATCCACGACTCACGGAGCCGAGCGACGCCAGATCGACAATTTAGTTCTTCCTCTTGTAGTTCTTGAGCGACTGTAATCAAATTGTTGATATAAATAAAAGGTGATATTCTTTTATCTTGTTTTCTTTAAATTCTTGCATCATGATTCGATCTAAATTTCTAGTTGTAATTCTTGTTGTGATGTTTGAGTAATACTCCGCTCGTCGAGGAGTCGAGACGATCAATAGAATGATGATGTAATATATCTTAAATCGATTCTTGAATCCTACGAGTTTTGTAAACCCTAGCAAGTTCAAGAACCGACAACCCAATTCGTTGCGATGCTTTCTTGAATGATATCGCTCGAGATTGGGGAGTTACGATCGTTTCTTGAAATTGCTAGAGGCTAGAATGTGAATGATATCAATGAAAGAACAAGGGTTAAATGATGAAACCCTAGTTTCACGAGAAAGCCCTAACTCTCGTCGATCATCATCGATCTAGCATCAATTCTTCGAAGGACAAGAACACGATATCTTGATGATTACATCACGTCTATAGATCCGATCGATTCTGTAGGGTGTTTTTCGTCACCCCAGTGAGATGGGAATACGCGCGCGCTTGTCAGGCGTACTACAGATTCCCCCTGCCTAGGGTAGGCCGGGGTTTAATGATTGTGGGGATCCGAATCTCCGGCAGCCGCGGACTAAGCTGCCGTTAATTACCCCTCGCGTTTGGTGCGAGGGAACCTCCGATTAATGGGTTAAACTGGTCATGCGAACCCAATGTGCGGTGTGCGTGTGTTCTGTTTTGAAAGGGGGGTTTTGGATATATCGGGAGCCACGCAGAGTTTTTACGGGGGTCCCGCTACCCGGATAGCGGGCTGGGGGTCAAGGGGGCTAGCAGCCCCCTTGCGGGGTTCGGGGCAGCGCCCCGGCCCGAAAATTTTTTTGGAGGGGGAGAATGTTGCGGAGTATGTATACGTGTGAATTTGTATACATATTTATATGTATATGTATGTACATAAAAAGAGGGGAAAAGGCATCCAAGGGATGCGTGGGGGCCAGCGCCTTGAGCGCTGTGCGCTTAGGTGCTGTGCGCTCAGGCGCAAACGCGCCACGTGTCGGCACGTGGGCGCTTTGCGCATAAGCGCTGCGCGCAGGTGCGCAAGCGCGCGCGCGCCATGTGTCGGCACGCGGGCGCTTTGCGCCTTGCGCAAGCGCGCAGGTGCGCAAGCGCGCGCGCGCCACGTGTCGACACGCGGGCGCTTTGCGCTCTTGCGCAAGCGCGCAGGTGCGCAAGCGCGCGCGCCACGTGTCGGCACGCGGGCGCTTTGCGCACTTGCGCTGCGCGCTGGCGAGGATAAGAGGCTTTTAGCCTCAAAAAAAAAGATTTCTCAAAAGAGAAATCAGAGAGGAGTTGGACTCCTGAATGTATTCTTTTCTTTGGGGGTTTAATGAAAGATGTTCTTCTTCTTCCTTCTCTGTTAAGCTGGATCTTGAAGATCAAGAGATGTGAGATCTCAAAATCTCTCCCTTTTGAGATCTGATGACAGATCCAAGTTCCCCTTTGTGGGTTTTGTGATGAAAAACTATTTTGTTTTGAAAAAGGAGGAGTAAAACTCTTGATTTAATTCAAAAAAAGAAGAAGGTTTTGGAACCTTGAAGAAGGAAGAAAGATCTCAGATCTGAAACCTTTTTTGGAGAGAGAAAAAAAAAGTTGTTGGGATATTTTATTATCTTTTGCCTTTATAGGCCATACACTTTACACATAGCCCCTCAGGCTTCACAAAATGGCATTTTGCCTATCCCATGGCTCATGTGCCATTTCTTTTTGCACATAAGCCATGGGCTTTACAAAAATTTGGCTTTATGCCCATTTTCTTACATTTATAAATAAAATAAAATAAAAGAAAATGCAACAAAATTATTTATTACAAAATTTTTATCTTGGCATGGGGGGAGGCCGGCCGCTTCATGTTCGGGCTCGACCCGGGCATGGGCCCACTGGGTCTGGGCTTGGGCCCACTTGGCTTGGGGTTGACTTGGATTTTGACTTGGTCAACCGGGGTGTAAATTTTTACCCCAACAGATTCCTACGAGCCTTATTTAAATTCTTGACATTTGGTTGGAAATATCATCGAAACCCGATTCTTGATTGTTTATCAGTTTCTTGATTCTTGATTAGATTAGTGACACCTGAATCAATCGATAAAATCTTGAATCATGTTTTCTTTTCTTTTCGATTAACTTTTCAATTCAAACAAATTAAATATAGAAACGAATCGCACAATCCCTGTGGACGATCCGCACTCGCTTATGATCTACAACTGACACCGTAATTGATTGCGGTCAAATATAATTCTTTGATTGTGAATCTTATTCAATATTACCGACACATAGAAACTTATTCGCTTTATTCGATTTACACAAACAAGAACTTCTTTTTAATCAAATGAAACCGTTATCAGGGATCATTTGAGTTGATTTACTTACACAGTCTCGAATTTTACTATTACAATCAAATGGCGCCGTTGCCGGGGATCGCGCGCTAATTCGTTTCTTATTATAGTTTGAATTGAAAGATTTATTCCATTATGATTTTTGAGATCAAAACTCATGCAAACCCTAAACGATTTGTTGTGGTTCATTGCAAGGAGATCTGGAGATTGCTGGAAATTTGAAAAAAAAAATTGGGATATACCAGAGAGCAGAGGGAGTCTACAGAAGCTCCCTGTTAAATTTTGGTGGAGTGATCTCACCATTCAACCGCGTTTCCGCGGTGGGAGCCCCCTTATTGCGGCGGTTCCGCGGCTACCTGAAGGGATCACTGTACCATTTTTTCTCTGTAAGCTTCTTACCTTCTCCTCTCTCCTCTTTTTAGCTCCAACTAATAATTTGCTGCAGGATTCTTTGCAAATAATCGCAGCGCCGCAAAAAGCAAAATTAAATTTGTGCGTGATTTTGTTTCTTGGTTGTTTGCATTCTAAATTCAGATATTAAGGGGCACGGCCAAATCCAAATTAGGTGGGGATTTCATTACCCTTCCTAGGCCCCGAAAATCACAAACTTGCATCCGCATTGACCCACATTAACTAAAAAATATCTAGAGATGACTCTAAAGACCGTCGCGCTCAATTAGGACAGAAGAAGGCCGTGGGTAATTCATTGCTTATCCGCGTTTTCTTGTGGTGTCTAAGGCGAGTGTGTCTAAGGCTAGTGGTTTTTAATTAGGCCCACTACTTACGTAGTGGAGTACCTTCCCACTTACCTGGCACTTATCCGGCCACAGGGGGACAAAGAGGTAGTGGAGGATTCTATCCTGCGACTTGTCTTTTGGCAGTTAGGAGCGGTCTAGAGCCGGACCTAGGTGACCACTAGATTCTAGGGTTTTTGTGTGCTGCATTTGTTGTGTCGCATCATTTTTTCAAAAATCCGTCCCTTTTTCAAAGCAAACACCGCATTCAATCATACCCCTAATTATAAGTCAACGCTGCCACTTGTACTAACCCTTTTTAGTGCAAGATAGGCTGGACACGGGATTCTAGTGCCCGTTTAGTCGGCGTACCTCCTATCGACTCCGAAGTCGATATTTCTCCATTTACCTTTTCTTTACCCACTACCACACCCACTCCGATGGATCCGAATCCATCGAACTTCTTTAACCCTAATCTGCCGCCGTCCGTTGGTGCGCAGAATCCACCCCGCATCTCTCTCCAGGAGAGGTGCTACCCTATTCGAGGTCCTCTTTCGACCTGCTTATCCACACCACCAGCCAACGGGGATAACTTTGAGATTAAGCCCCAGTATATCAATCTTTTACCCAAATTCCACGGACTCGAGACTGAGGACGCTTACGTTTTCATTACCAAATTTGAAAACGTATGCGCAATGATGGGTACGTCATAACTTTCAGTGGATGCTATGCGTCTACGACTTCTTCCATTTACTTTGTGCGATATAGCCGAGAAGTGGCTGTATAACACTACCGCACACTCTATTACGAATTGGGAAGAATTCGTCGCTGCATTCCTTAAGAAATTTTACCCAATACAAAAGACAGCTCGAATCCATAGCGAACTGAATCAATTTGCCCAGCTCCCTACTGAACCATTTTCAAAATGCTTTGAACGTTTCAAGGATCTATTGGTTCAGTGTCCTCATCACGGCATCCCGAGATGGGAATTGTGCCGAATCATTTATGAGGGCATTAACCCAAACACTAAACAGAGCCTTGAAAACATGTGTCAATGTACTTTTATGACCAAAGATGATAGGGAAGCTTGGAAGTATTTAGAAGAATTCGCTGAAAAATCACTACAGTGGGAGAGTGGAACCCAACCATTGAATAGGGGTGGCGTACACCAAATAGATGTGTCCATAGGTGTTCGAGTTGAGATGGCAGCAATGCAAAAGAGGCTCGACGCTATGGAACACAAATTTGCAGCAGCCTCCCTAAACCCAATGTCGCTCCCCAAAACTGTTTGTGGGTGCTGTTCTGATCCGTCTCATTTAACGGAAGAATGTCTATTAAACTCTGCGTTTCAAGGTCACGAGCATTCAAATGCCGCATTTCAAAGACCTCGAAACGATCCATATTCTTCCACGTACAATCAGGGTTGGAGGAATCACCCGAATTTTGCTTGGAACCAAAACCAATCTCAAAACACGGTTCCAAACACAAATAATTTTCAAGGGGCTTTTCCTCCACCACAGTAACCCCTTCAACTCACTCAGCACCCCTACCAGTCACAAAACTTCCAAAATCAGGTCAACACTCATGCACAGTCTAATCCTATGACCTGTTCTGACGAGTTCTCTCAATTCACTCAAACCATGAAATCACTTTTGTCAAATTTCATAGAGGTTTCGGCTGAGGTTAAATCTTCCGTCGGTGAGATAAAGAAAAACTTAGCGTCCCAAGCTGAGAGTATCAGAACGATGGAAGCTGAAATCGCACGACTTAAAGCCGAAATGAGTGCGAGAGAAAAAGGGAAACTTCCCTCTCAACCCCTACAGAATCCTGGGCATTACAATGTAAATGCCATCACAACGTTGAGATCGGGAAGAGTGCTGAACAATCATGTTGGGGAAGAAGTTGATGATACTGAAAATCATATCAACGCCCCAGCTGAGACCTTTCCACACACACACACTTCTCCTTCTGATCCTTCTTCTTCTACACCACCACCTTCTCACGAGCCTATTCTCCATTTCCCACTAGGCTCTACACCTCAGTATAGCTCTTCTAGTTCTCCACAGACGATCCCCACACCTCTTTTGGGATCTCGTCTACCCCCTCTTCCTTCTCCTATGATGGACCCGACACTCATTGCGAAAGCACCTTACCCGAATCGGTTAAGGGCTAATAGAACGAGTCCACATATGGAGAAAATAATAGAAATGTTCAAACAGGTTAACATCAATATCGCTCTCCTAGATGCGATTCAACAAGTCCCCGCTTATGCGAAAATTCTTAAGGACTTGTGCACTAGGAAGAGGAAGACTCAAGTGCCGAAGAAGGTCTTTATGTCTAATAATATTAGCACTGCTTTTATCCCACAGCTACCAAAGAAACGTAAGGACCCAGGATGTCCTACAATATCGATTTCTATTGGGGGTAAAAACATAAATCGTGCTCTTTTAGACCTTGGCGCAAGTATTAACCTACTTCCATATTCTGTATATGAGCAATTAGGGATTGGAGAGTTGAAACCTGCTCACTGCACTCTCCAAATGGCAGACCGTTCAATCACCAAACCAAGGGGTGAACTAGAGGATGTGTTGATAAAGGTCGGGGAATTTGTCTTCCCTGTAGACTTCATTGTACTCGATACACAGCCTGTAGCAAACCCCCGAGGCCAAATTCCGGTGATTCTGGGTCGTCCTTTCCTTGCCACTTCCAACGCTGTTATAAACTGTAGAAATGGTTCAATGAACTTATCATTTGGAAATATGACCATTGAACTTAACATCTACAAAGTTGGAAGTCAGCCATCAGAACCCTCTGCTCATATTCTAGATGTGTGCTCTGTCCACGAGATCGCTCCCGATAGTTGTGGAGCTGAGGATCTTTGCTTTCTAGATCTCGACGACATTACCACATCTCTGCTTGATCTTACACATGATCTTAGTGAGGACACTTTTCCTACACTCCTGACTTTTCTCCACCCGAGTCTGTATCTTTCACAGGCTCTGAGCTTCTTTGTAATTCCAAAAATCAGTCGATGATCCCACCTTCTATTATTTCTCCGCCTGAATTAGATCTCAAAATTTTACCTTCTCATCTTAAATATGCTTATTTAGGTGAGAATGAGTCTTTACCGGTTATCATTTCCGCTTCTCTTGCATTAGAGCAAGAGAATGCACTTTTATCGGTATTGAGATCTAATAAAGAGGCGTTCGGTTGGAGTATGGCGGACATAAAAGGGATTAGTCTCTTGATAGTTGAACATCATATACATGTGATGGATGATGCCAGACCAACCCGAGAACCACAGAGACGGTTAAATCCCGTCATGAAGGAAGCAGTGATGAAAGAGATCGTCAAATGCCTAGATAATGGTATTATATACCCCATCTCAGATAGCCAATGGGTGAGTCCTATACATGTCGTTCCTAAGAAATCCGGCATCACTGTTATAACCAATGAGGCAAATGTGTTGATTCAGACACGCACCCAAACTGGGTGGCGTGTCCTGATTATAGAAAACTCAATGCTGCCACGAGGAAAGACCACTTTCCTCTACCATTCATTGATCAAATGCTGGAACTCTTAGCGGGACGAGAGTATTATTGCTTCATGGACGGATACTCAGGCTATAATCAGGTCCCCGTCGCCAAAAAGGATCAAGATAAAACCACTTTTACTTGTCCTTTTGGTACCTTTGCTTACAGTCGCATGCCCTTTGGGTTATGCAATGCTCCCGCTACCTTTCAGCGGTGTATGATGGGGATATTCTCTGATATGGTAGAGAATTTTCTGGAGATCTTTATGGACGATTTCTCGATTTTTGGAGACTCTTTTTCTGATTGCCTATTGAATCTTGACGCTGTTCTTACTCGTTGCAAAGAGAAGAACTTAACTTTGAACTGGAAAAAATGCCATTTCATGGTCCAAGAAGGAATTGTACTTGGACATGTTATTTCACAGAAAGGCATTGAGGTTGACAGAGCTAAGATAGATGTCATTCAAAACCTCTCTCATCCCAAAAGTGTCAAAGATATTCGATCTTTTCTTGGCCATGCGGGCTTTTATAGGAGATTCATTAAGGATTTTAGCAAAATTGCTAGACCTTTAACTCTTCTCCTGGCCAAGGATACGACCTTCCACTTTGACTCGGACTGTGAGACAGCTTTCGACTCACTTAAACACTCACTCACTTCAGCCCCTGTTCTATCGTCTCCAAATTGGGACTACCCCTTTAAGCTGATGTGTGATGCATCCGACTTTGCAGTAGGTGCAGTCTTAGGACAGCACATTGAAAAGATGCCACACGTGATTTACTATGCGAGTAAGACCCTGAATGATGCTCAAATCAATTATACAACCACCGAGAAAGAACTTTTAGCGGTTGTATTTGCATTAGAAAAATTCAGGCCTTACTTAATTGGCTCTCCTATAGTTGTGTACACTGACCATTCCGCCTTAAAACATCTTCTGGCGAAAAAAGATGCAAAAGGTCGACTAATACGTTGGATCCTACTGTTACAAGAATTTGATCTTGTTATCAAAGATAAGACAGGATGTGAAAACATAGTAGCCGACCATCTATCACGCATCATTTCTTCCCCTATGACCCTGTCGATCAATGATTTGTTCCCTGATGAACAACTCTTGAACGTATCCACTGAACCTTGGTTCAGGGATATTGTGAACTATCTTGTCACGGGACTTATACCGAGCGATTGGTCAAAACAGGACAATTACCGTTTCTATCCCAAGTAAAACACTTTTACTGGGACGATCCATACTTGTTTAAGTATTGTCCTGATCAGATCATTCGCCGGTGTGTCCCGAAAGAAGAGTTCAAGAGTGTTCTTTCTTTTTGTCATGATCAGGCCTGTGGGGGTCACTTCGGTCCTAAAAAGACGGCGGAAAAGGTTTTGCAATGTGGATTTTATTGGCCAACCTTATTCAAGGAGGCATTTGATTATTGCAAAACCTGTACACAGTGTCAGTACACGGGTAGAATCTCCCGGAGAAATGAAATGCCTCAGCAACCCATTCTGGTTGTTGAAATATTCGATGTTTGGGGCATTGATTTTATGGGTCCCTTTCCCAACTCCTTTGGGAATTTGTACATACTGCTGGCGGTTGATTATGTCTTAAAGTGGGTTGAAGCCATTCCATGTCGCACTAATGACAAGAAAGTTGTCATTAAGTTCTTAAAAGAGAATATCTTTTCGCGATTTGGACACCCACGCGCTATTATTAGCGATAGTGGGACACATTTCTGTAACAGATCTTTCGAGACTCTGATGCAAAAATATGCAATCAACCACCGACTTTCTACACCCTATCATTCCCAAACGAGCGGGCAGGCTAAAATTTCAAATAGACAGATCAAACTTATCCTAGAGAAAACTGTTGCTAAGAATAGAAAAGACTGTTCGACCAAACTGACGGATGCTCTTTGGGCATTTAGGACTGCATATAAAACCGACCTAGGTATGTCTCCATATAGGATAGTGTTTGGGAAGGCATGTCATTTACCCGTCGAGATAGAGCATAAAACATTGTGGGCTATAAAGGAAATAAATTTTGATCTAAAAGAAGCCTGCAACTTTCGGAAACTGCAACTAAATGAGCTAAGCGAACTCCGCGATGAAGCTTATGATAACACTGTAATCATAAAGAATAGGACTAAGGTTTTTCACGATAAAAACATTTTGAGAAAAACATTTTCACCTGGTCAACAAGTCCTTCTTTCTGATTCACGATTACACCTTCACGCGGGTAAGCTTCGATCTCGGTGGAAGGGACCTTTTGTTGTGCGGTCTGTATACCCGCACGGGGCAGTAGAAGTAGAAAATGTTAAAAACAGCACATTTTTCAAAGTAAATGGACATAGACTAAAGCCGTATTTTTTCACTGACCCCACGGAGGAGCTCTTGTTCTTACAAGAGCCAGTTTATTTGGATTAAAATTCCTCCATCTCACCTTCATACTCTATATATTATTGCATCATCTTTGGGATGAAGGTGAGTGAAAAGAATAAGTTTGGCGGAAGTTCTTCGCTTATATATTTTGCCCCCACTAATAATTCCCCCCAGGCTTACAATTTCTGTAGGTATAGCGATTGGCAACAGTAAGGACACTGTTAAAATCAAGTTTGGGGGAGGTTTATGCTTATTTTTGCATCATTTGCATATCATTTGCATAAGCACAAAACATTTTTTTTTTTAAAAAAAAATCTATAAAAATTTAAAAAAATTTCAAAACCCATAAAAATTTAAAAATTTTCAAGTATAAAAATAATTTTAATATTTACACTTTTTTGTATATAAATAAGATAATAAAAGTGTAGATAGTGAAAAATTACATTCATGAGATTAGAAAAATTTAAGAAAACTAAGAAAATTAGAAGTTTTCTTATACGAACTAGTAATAAGTAGTTATGAGCCGTTGTCCCAAGGGTTAGAAAGATGAAGGACGTCACTAATCTGAGGATAAAAATAAGTCTGAAAAATAGTTTCTATTCTGGAAGCCAAACATTTTGATCGTTGATACCCTGCTATTCGCACTTACACACGTCTTGAAGCCTGGGATAGTAGAGGATACCTTGAAATGCTCTTGTCTTAAAGCCGATGTATGAAGGAAATAAAAAGAAAAAAAAGTAAATGAAGAAAATATAAAGTGGTAAAAAAAATGGACACTGGTTTTGTTATCACCAAGGGCAATAAAAATGTATAGCGAAGGTGCTTCTTCACCTAGTGCCCTAAGGCCAACTGGTCTGGGAGTCACTGCTATGCCTGAGGTGGTGTAAGACGAGGAAAATACACCAAATAAGCAAGCACATGAGTAATCGGTCGGTTAGTACCTCAAGAAGTATTAACGGTCGCATGAAAGTGTGTGAGCAATCTCATCTAAATATTCATTAATTAAAAAGTACTGAGGCTGATGGGCAAGAGTATGATAGCTTGAATTGAATTCTCCGGGTGTAGGGATGTCTTTACACACACGCAGGGTTATATGATCGATATTTGGAAGAAAGATAGAAATGAAGAATAAGACGATGTTTTATTGAGGGAAGACGTAATTTCTTACATCTTTTCATGACCATTAAGATAGGGCTCATGACAACCGAAAAGCTAGCTTAGTTGGAAACCATAATTTTCAAAGCTTTTCTTTTTACAATTCTTATCTTTAAATGTAATATTCATGATTTTCTTTTTATTATTGGATTTTATGGGTGCAATCCGCTGAAAACCCTCAGGAGACAACACTCCTCCTACTAGGAACACCTAGAGGTTTAAAGGCTTGTTGCACGTGCTCAGTGCAATCGTGTTGCCTATGAAAGTGTGCTAGTTAGTTTTTCTCTTTCTTTATTTTCTCCTTCTCTTTTTAATAAAAAGTTCGCTCGAGACGATCGAAATTAAGTTTGGGGGAATTTGATTAGTCGAAAATATTGTATTTTTAACACGGCAATTTCCCTATCTTTTGCATTGATTTAGAAGTGATCGGCATTCATATTTCACATATTAGCAAAACTGTCGCAAAATATCAGATTGCATGTGTTAGACTCTAAAACCGGCACTATAAAGGAAATTGACTGCATTTCATGGTATCGCATCATCCCTATATTGCGCAACACTTGTTTTGAGATCTGTGCAGGAAAATCCAGGAGAAAGGCCATACGGTACCGATCAAACATTATGCCAACTCAATGATTTCAATTCTGGTATCAATCCAAAGGGACAAATACAAATCAATACATCAGATAAAACTACAAATATCATCCCAAGACCACAACAGAAGAACCAAGCCATGAAGCCACAACTTGGCCGCGGAACCGCGGTGCAAGCCTGCTTAGGCCGCGGTTCCACGGCCGTCTTGCCATGTCATCCACCAAATTTTGCTGCACAATGCTTACCTCAGCTCCTACAGTTCAGAAATGTACTTCAAGTTCCAGAAGACTCCAGAGGCTTCTGCCAGATCAGCAAACTAGGGTTTTCTAAGCTTAATTAATCCTAGCTTAAAACCTAAGCTAGCTCCTAGAAAACTCTTTCTAGAAACTCCTCAACAAACTTTTGGAGGGAATTGTAATTTCAAACCTAGACCTAAGGTTTGGAAAGTCTATAAATAGAAGCCTAGACCTAGGGTTATGAATCTAATCATCTTTAGCCAATCTAGAGCTATTCACTCTCTTTCTTCATCTTCTTCCACAAGTCTAGTGACAAGGCTTGTGTGAAACTCTAACCCTAATTCCAATCAAAAGCCAAGATCCCGAGTACCCCATCAAGCAAGAAGCCTTGCAACCTTTTATGAGCGGAGCCGATCTTCAACAGAGCAAGTGGTCCAAGCCGATCCACGACTCACGGAGCCGAGCGACGCCAGATCGACAATTTAGTTCTTCCTCTTGTAGTTCTTGAGCGACTGTAATCAAATTGTTGATATAAATAAAAGGTGATATTCTTTTATCTTGTTTTCTTTAAATTCTTGCATCATGATTCGATCTAAATTTCTAGTTGTAATTCTTGTTGTGATGTTTGAGTAATACTCCGCTCGTCGAGGAGTCGAGACGATCAATAGAATGATGATGTAATATATCTTAAATCGATTCTTGAATCCTACGAGTTTTGTAAACCCTAGCAAGTTCAAGAACCGACAACCCAATTCGTTGCGATGCTTTCTTGAATGATATCGCTCGAGATTGGGGAGTTACGATCGTTTCTTGAAATTGCTAGAGGCTAGAATGTGAATGATATCAATGAAAGAACAAGGGTTAAATGATGAAACCCTAGTTTCACGAGAAAGCCCTAACTCTCGTCGATCATCATCGATCTAGCATCAATTCTTCGAAGGACAAGAACACGATATCTTGATGATTACATCACGTCTATAGATCCGATCGATTCCTACGATCCTCATATAGATTCTTGACATTTGGTTGGAAATATCATCGAAACATGATTCTTGATTGTTTATCAGTTTCTTGATTCTTGATTAGATTAGTGACACCTGAATCAATCGATAAAATCTTGAATCATGTTTTCTTTTCTTTTCGATTTAACTTTTCAATTCAAACAAATTAAACATAGAAAAACGAATCGCACAATCTCCGTGGACGATCCGCACTCGCTTACGATTTACAACTGACACCGTAATTGATTGCGGTCAAATATAATTCTTTGATTGTGAATCTTATTCAATATTACCGACACATAGAAACTTATTCGCTTTATTCGATTTACACAAACAAGAACTTCTTTTCAATCAAATGAAACCGTTATCAGGGATCATTTGAGTTGATTTACTTACACAGTCTCGAATTTTACTATTACAATCAGAACCAGATTCAAATCATGCAGCTGTCTCCAGTGCATGTCAACTAAATGAAGAGAGGCCGATCAGCATTACTCAACTTAGGAGTACATCCAGATATGAGTAACCCGAAAGAGAAGCAAGTTCTCATAATCATTACTATTAACTGAATACCATACACAAGTATCTACATCTTCGATCATCTTGAAGAATCCTGATACTTGCAACACGCGGTTCTCTACTTTACTCTTATACCTATAACTTCTCAAAACTTAGACCTTGTATTTCTACGAAACACTTGTCTAAAAACTAGATAAGTCATAAGTAAACAGAATATAGTACGAGGACCAACCCCTCTGTCCTAATGGACACTGGACAACATACAATACTTTGTATGAGTCCCCTGAGTTGAATAACTCAAGCCCTGTGCATTGTAGGTTGAAAACTGTACTATGGTCAATAAGAATTACACCGTTGTTTAATGCTCCTTACCTAACTATCCACTGATATAGGTAAATATCATGGACATAATTTCAAAAAGTTATATCTCACTTTATAAAAATAAACGTACAGATATATCAATTTGAAATTGGTGCATAACAACGGATATTCAAAACTAAATATTTGCCGTCCAATAAACAACCCAGGCGATTTCCTCAAATATCACCAATTACAACAAATCCCGATATAATGAGGATGATCACCTAATTCCCAATAATTTACTCCCACTCATCATCTGTAAAACCATATAGATGTGAGAATCAAACCTGGTAAATACATACCCTGGAGCAAGGGCTAATTGGGAAATCAGTTTTCTTTTAACACTATACAGTGAAACTGAAACATGTAAATGTTTCGAAGGGGTATCCAGATATTCTTAGTAATGCCTCTTCCATTATCAGATTTACAATTATAACCGTATATTTCTTTGCCATCTCTCCAAATCCCTTTATATGTCTTTAGTCATTACCTTCTGTACACCCCTTTAGGCTAAATGGTTTTCTTCCCTCCCTACTATTCGGCACCAGCCTATGGTTTGGAAGAAAACTATCCAATAAGCATAATGGGTGTACTCTCCTAATCCAAGGAGTACTCGCAACTGGAGAGAAAGTAAAGATAAAAGACAACTGAATAAACCTCATTCCTATTTCTCCTGAACCAGAATCCATCCCCGAACTGAAACAAGTCCCTTCGAGTTCGTATATAACCATACGATGGAGTATCCAATAAACTGTGGATCTTCGTAGTTATATGGGGTGTCCCGGAGAAATACAAAGGTGAAGTAGGATTGGCGACGAAATACTTAGTTTGGTCATGAATAGCAGTCGCAATTTACTTTGCCCTCTTACTAATCCTCTTTACTTAATACCTTCTGTACACCTTTTAGGCTAAATGGTTTTCTTCATGCCCTACCTTTCGGCACCTGCCTATGGTTTGGATGAAGACTATCCAATTAGCGTAATAGGTGTACCGTCCTAATCCAAGGAGCACTCGCAACCTGAGAGAAGGTAAAAGGAAAAGACAACTGAATAGTCCTATTCATTTTCCCCAGAACCAGAAACCATCCTCGAATCTGGAACAAGTTCCTTCGAGTTCGTATATAACCATACAATGGTTTTATCCAATGGAAATGGATGTTCGTAGTAATACGGGGTGTTCTGGAGAAAAGGGTAAAAGTAGGAGTGATAATAAGGTATGCAACTCAGACAATCCAAAAGCCAGTGTTTTAAGAAGGTTCGGTTAATCTTGGTCACTGAGTCATAGTCTAGGGTCGGGCCATGGTCGCTGCTAAAGAGAGAGAGAAAAGAAACACTCTGCGTGCACTCTAACCTAGATCAGAATGGTTATCAATTTATCTAATCAGGAAAACTCCCACTGTTAACCTCAAATTCTTCTCCAAACCTGAAAGAAGAATTAGTCGGGATCACTCGAGGAGTAAACCAACTCATCAGTGGGAATCGAGATCCAACTATCATCGCATGATAACGTGATGGAATCCACTCACGTTATCACACTCCAGAAGGTATGCGCATATCTGGCAAGTTTCAGTTTCTTTAGAAACTCCCGATGTGATTTTTAACCCATGCTCTTATGACCTTGACGAAGGTCAACAAATCATAAGTCACATGTCAAGTTCTACCCGTCATTGTCCAGGTTAATTTGAACCCACCCGTACAAGCCCTTGACGAAGGTCAACAAGGCTATACGACTATCCCAAACCAACGCATCTATCTATGCAACAGAAAGATAACAAGCAGCTACCATTCACCATGCCTTGATGAAGGTCAACAAACATAGCATGAATACTAAGTGCTACCTGTCTGAAATGACGGAGGGCTACGAATGGTTTTTGGCGAAAAACCTTTAACGTAAGGAACTTGATATCGTTGAAGGAACCAGATAGCTTTTTATAAAAATATAGTGGCGAAAACCTTTGCTAAAGAGGTCACTCCCGGTGAAGGGATCTCGGCTCTTTCCCCGTAGAATGAGGTGCAGGATATTCCAACTAAATACCACGATGCAAAGCAAAAGTAATCGACTATAGTGAAGTTATTATCCTGACGCAAACTTCTGTCCAAGGGGTCACTACCGGTGAAGGGATCTCAGCCCTTGCCTCGTCGACTGAGGTGCTGGATATTCATAATCGAATACCACTGTGCAAAACAAAAGAAAACGTCCTTGCAATAACAGCTTTTTGAAAAATGTTCCAACAACATCAGAATATGTTTGTTTAGCTCGCATTGATCTGAATCAATGCAGTCCCATTAATTAATCACACCACAAAGAACGAAAATATGATGTACGTATATGCCATCCGCATTCACCACCGGGTCCCGTCATCACCCATTAGGTTACTTAACTAACGACAGAGCGGGGACTGGACTAGCGCGGGTGTAAAATATATACAACATCTACTAGTATATATATCAATATATAATAATCGCTCAAGGCGTAATAAAATGCAACATCACAGAAATGTAATAAGCATCACAGAACAATACAGATAATCTGGGATCCCCGGGTTTCCTTTGAGCCGCAAGTAAAACCCGACGTTCCCCTGGTCGTATGGATAGCCTGTGCAAAGAAATCCTAGACCCCAACGGGCGCGGCAAGTTACCCGCCAAAACCTGAAGCGAGTCAGCCCCCTTCAACAAAGTGAATGGACCACCCAGCACTTCACGGAATCCGGTAACTTGAGCACCCCTCCTTGGGTCAACCTATACCCCCTACGAGTGCGGCAAATAGCCTGCCAATTCTAGAGTGAAGCCCCCTCCGTCTCAAAACCATGAGATGCGGGCCCATTGCCTTCTAGAACCCAGCTATCCGTGCACCCCACCGCGGGGTAATCCTAGTACAGAAAGTAAAATATATACAACGGGTACATCGACCTCAGCCCGGCGTGCCCCAAAAGAATAATATACAAACAAGCAGTGACGGCAGTCCACATGTCGGACGCTCGCCCGCAATATCAAATGTACAAATATAACCAAACTGTACTAACATTGCACCAAGCTATCTACCACGACAAACCGCAACATCACAGCACAACACAGAACATCAACGTGAATGTCACGTTCGCAAATCTGTCTAAAAGAGCTGTAGCAATTAGACAAGATTTACCGCTCGAATGAAATTCATGGTCACAGATATAAAGTAAGCACTATGAACTAACTTATTTAAAATTTTCGATCGACAAAATTTCCCAAAGTGGGCCCCAAGCACAACTGCTGCACTCAAAATAATCTGGGCCAAAACCAAAAATTCCAGAAACCACAATTCCAAGAAAAAGACCACCTGAAGAAAAATGGTGCAATGAATCCCCAGAACGTCGGCGGAACCGCGGCCAAAACATGGGTAAGGCCGCGGTTCCGCGGCGCTCCTGTGGGATCATTCTACCAAATTTCTAAAGTAATCTTAAAAAAGCCTGCCTGATTTTCTGAAACACTCAAAATAATTTTTGGACGACAAAATAAATTCGACAGAAACTTTACTATTGGAAATGCGGTTTGGGAAATTTTGTTCGATCGATATTTTAAATACGTTAGAACAAGCTAGTAAAGGTTAATGGCGTGGCTCTGATACCATATAAGTCTACGGTAGCGCTCCGGCCGTCTATCCGAGGCCACAATGCGGAAACGAAAACTTTTTCTTAAACTTGAAACTGGCGCTATTGTATACTTTCACCCGGATCGAACCATTAACATTAACTAACAACTAGAGAAAGGTTAGAAAGGCTATACCGATTGATCCGTGTCCTTCGGTCTTTGGCCACCTTCCCAAGCTTCTCGTGGCATCTCCGATCTCCAATCTCCTCGTCGGAAAGGGCACCACATCTTCGAATCCTTTTACGGGCTCCCGCTTCATCCGAAGCAACTCGGACACGAAGTTTGCTAGCCGACGTGTCTAAGGCGATGTAGAGAATGTGTGTGATAACTTTGTCTTAAGCATCCATTGATTCTCAACACATGAGAGTGTATGGATGGAGGTTGAAGATGATGTCATTAATGGAGATAGTGAGCTCAAGAAAGAAGGAGGAAGAAGAAGAGCTTTCTTTTGTTTCTTATTGCAATGATAAAATGAGAGTGAGATCAAGAATAATACAAGATCTAACCCCATCATATGGCTGCCCTCTCTCTTTCCTCTTATCATTTCAACACTTAAATCAATCAATAATGTAACACATGCACAAAGAAAAACACCATGAGTCATCACTTGTGCATGTGTCACAATTAATGCTCCTAATCATGATTTTGAGCTCATTATTTCCATTTGTAAACATTAACCCAAATGTTTACAACAATAAAAAAGATATGGCAACATCTAAAGTAAACTTGTGACGGATCACAAGGATACCCCTCACCTGTATATACATACCTGCATCCGCATTCCGACTGAATGCGAATACGATGAGACTAAAGTAATCCAACAAATCTAATACTAGGATCCGGCTAAAACCAAAGCCCACTAGTATGATCCGCCCGATCATGATCCGTGCACTACTGCACGTATATAATCGAACCCTGCCATATATCATACGGCCTCTACAACGTTTTGCCCGAAACTTGAGAAACTGTCTGTGGGGGACTCTAAAGACTCGTCAATACTTTGGCTGTGAATTTAACCACTAGCACGCCAGTGGTACTAGCTGTACGTAACGGGCTACCAGGTATTGACCAAAAGGGAGGTCGATGAGCGAACTCATCCTGACACCTAACTGAGCCTGTCAGTGAAAATATCCGTACAGTCCGGTCCATTCGTCTATGAGCATCGCATGTCAGGCCTAGGAGGTTGGTAAAAGTCAGACCCCCAAAAACGGTACAAGTCGTGTCGGAGTGTAGCCCAGAATACCCTAAAATACTACTGGAATACCTACCAGTAAATCTCCTGCCTTGGCCAAGGACTTCGTGTAATGGCTCTCCTAGACACAGCGCGATCTCACCCTTAATACCGGGAGAGACGAAACCCCTGCCGATCCGCTCACTGCCTCCATGTGGCTCGGGACTGTACCCAACTAAAACCTGTTTGCACGACTCCTTTGAGCCGTGGTAGGGTAGTAATCAAAGCACCGTGGGAACTCGCACGAGACAAATGACGATCTCAGGTCGATGAACTAACCTGTACGCATGTCACCAGGGAACTGCTATCTGATGTCAGGTATAGTACCAACTAGCATGTTCCCGGCGAGTCCTGTCCGGTGTACTCATAACCCAATGAGCACCTGTATACATCTTAGATGAACCAACTGACACCAATGGCTTGTGAGACCGGCCACCGCCCCTCGTCGGGGTCTCGACTGTATACACTAGTCTACTAATGGAGTGTCGATGCCCAGTCTCGAAACTCCCACGACTAGGGACCACTTTAAGGATGCGCTTATAGACTACCCAACTCTCACGTATATGATCGCCATCATACTGCTGGTAGTCAAGCAAGAATCCTAAGGGCTCTATCAAAGTGCAATAGTGATATGTAATGTCATCTAAAACATGTACACGATGATAAAGATAAACCAGATAGTATACTATCATCTTGAGTAAGACTGTCCTACGGGAATAGGTCATCCCTCAATCATTGCAATCACGTGCCTGCGATCCAATAATTGACTTCGAGGGCACTATATCCAACAGATTCATCATGTCCTTTCTATTGACTGTGAATATCCTCCTGAGTTTCTAACTGTTACCATTCCTCCATTTCTTCCCTCCCTCATTTCCACTTCGCAAGACGCCGTATTAACTTCATTTCTTTCATCTGATTTTCCAAATTCGGTCGTCCCATGTTTTCTTGCGAATCTTGAACAGTTTGACACTTTTTCTCAGCGTGTTGATAATTTAGTGCAGTTAGAAAACTCTAATTTCAAACCACTGCAGACTGTACTAATTTATTCAATCAATTTTCAACCTCGAGTTCACACTCCGTTTCTTTCTCGCTTCCTTTCATCTCCTCATCTACCGAGACCGTATACCACTCTCATCCATACACAGTCTCGCGTATTCTTCATTTTCTTTCTCTCCGCGTTCTTTCACCAACCGTGGTCATATCACTATAGAATCTTTGAATGGTTGGTGTTAATCTTTGGTCTGTGTAAGGCCTTGTATAAATTGATGATGTTCTCTCCCCTAACTTTAAACTTCAATGCTTAAGCATTGGAAACACTGCTTCACTTAAGTTTGGGGGGACCTTTTGGTGTATATATTGTTGGAGATAGTGCCCTCAAAATCAATTATTGGATCACAGGTACGTGATTGCAATGATTGAGGCAGGACCTATACCGATATGACAGTCTTGCTCGAGATGATAGTATGCTATCTGGTTTGTATTTATCATCGTATACATGCTTTAGTTCACTATTGTATAATGATAGAGCCCATAGGATTCTGCTTGACAGCCAGCAGTATGATGGTGATCATATACGTGGGAGCTGGGGTCTATAAGCACATCCTTAAATTGTCCTTAGTCGTGGGAGTTTCGAGACAGGGCATCGATACTCCAGAGTAGACTAGTGTATACAGTCGAGACCCCGACGAAGGGCGATGGCCGGTCTCACAAGCCATTGGTGTCAGTTGGATCACCTAAGATGTATACAGGTGCTCATTAGGTTAAGAGTACACCGGACAGGACTCGCCGGGAACATGCTAGTTGGTATTATACATATCGTCAGATAGCAGTTCCCTGGTGACATGTGTATAGGTTAGTTTGTCGACCTGAGATCGTCATTTTTCTCGTGTGAGTTCCTACTGTGCTTTGATTTCTACCCTACCATGCTCAAAGGAGTCGTGCAAACAGGTCTTTTTTGGGTACAGTCCCGAGCCATATGGAGGCAGTGAGCGGATCGTCGGGGATTCGTCTCTCCCGGTATTGGGGGTTGATGTCGCGCAGTGCACGGGTGGCCATCACTAGAAATCCTCGGCCGAGGTAGTGGAGAATTACTGATTTGGATCAGTAGTTTCTCAGGTGGTGATGGGCTTCATGTCGACACGATTTATCGCGTTATTAGGGGTCTGACTTTATCCACCCCCCTAGACTCGATATGCGATACTCTTTAGACGAACGGACCGGACTGTATATACATTGTCACTGTCAGGCTCAGTAGGGTTTATGGATGAGTTCGCTCGTCAGCTTCCCTTCCAATCAATACATAGGCAACCGTTACGTACAGCTCGTGCCTCTGACGTGCTAGTGGTTATACCCAATGCCAGTGTGTTGATGAGTCATTAGAGTCCCCCACAGACCGTTTCCCAAGTTCGGACGAAACGTTGTAGAGGCCGTATGGTTTTATGGCAAGGTTCGGAAAATGCACGTGCGTTTTCGCACGTATCATTTTTCGGGCAGATAATACTGGTAGACTTTGGTTTAAGCCAGATCCCAGTATTATACTGTGTAGATATAATATCTTTGTCTCGGTTGCATTTGTATTCGGTCGTAATACAAATGCGGGTATGTTTATACTGTTACGGGGTTATCCTGAAATTCATTTCAGGATCACTTTTGGAAGTTTCCAGTTTCCAGTTTTCTAGCGCCCGTCTTTAACATTTGGTTAAAAATGGATTTATCTTTTCTTGAGATGAGTGTGGAAACTTCTTGATGGTGACTAGGATGATGAGGTGGCTTGTGACTCATTTGTTCATTAATGGTGCATTTATTAGATGATGACTAAGGGTTATGAATCATGTATGCATTAATTGTGTTCATACAAGGTGTCTTGTGACTCATTCTCTTCTTTATTCTTATAGTCACCTTCCCCTCTCCTACCCTCACCTCCCTCCTCTACAAATATGGCCAGCCCCCTTTTGGTGTTGATCATGGTTGCTTGAGAGGAAAAAGATGATAGTTTTAGTGTATGGAAATCTGATAGATACTCATTTCACATTTCCACCCGATCCAAAAGGCAACTTCATTAACCGTTCGTCTATAACTTTGGACATAACGAGACAAAGTGTTCTACTCATTCTCTACATCAATCTTGGTCATCTCTTTTGGCAAACTTGATGATCGAGTTGCCTCGGTTCAGAGGCGGGAGCCCGTTTAAAGATCCGTCGACGTGGTGCCACCTGGACGAGAAGATTGGAGATTCAGAAGATCGGAGCAACCACAACAAAACGTGGGATGATGGTTGAAGACCGAAGGACTCGGATCGTTCGGTATAACATTTCTACCCACTTTGTAATTTGTTAGTTTAGCTTTAATGGCAGATCCGGGTTATAGTACACGATAGCGCCCGTTGTAAAAGTTTTTGTTCCGCATTTGACGTCTGTTAAACGGCCGGGGCGTTACCGTGGACTTACATATATTTTGTTTCCTTTTTCTTGTATATATATAAAATATCAAACCGACAAATATTGACCCCTCAGCAATTTTGACCCTCTTTGTGTAGCATGAAAGTGAGGGCATTGTCAAGTTTAAGTTTGGGGGTATGCTCGGTAAGCATCTCTATCTTTTGCATTCATTTGTATATTCTACATTTATATACATATTCAGAAACCCATAAAAATTAGAAAATATTTCCAAAAACATAAAAACTTTGGCGTCAAGTTAACCAGTGGGAGAACTTATATTCAAAATTATGACGGTTTTTGTTTGATGAGATAGGAACAACTAAATTCTATTCCTAGATTTTGAAAACCTGAAAGATAACCCTTCTTTGAGTTTAACCATAGCTAATATACATCTTTGCATCACACTACACGTGTCGTGAGTTTCGAAAATGAGATGACAAGTCTGATATGTCTTAAAACTTTTAAATTGATAAACTATTTATTGAGGATCAAACAGTTTTGTTCTGAAATAAGTAATATCAAGAATAGTTTACAAAGTAAAGTGGATATGAAGGGATATTATTGAAGCCTTAATAGGAACTAATTCTGAAAAATAACCTATCTGAAACTTGATTGGAGCGATTACACACTTCATCTACACAAACACGTCTGTTATCTTGAAAAGAATTGAAAAAACTGGTTATATCTCCGTCCGCATTAAAATTGTTATGATTTTAACGCTAAAATGAGTCTTTTTGTTTTAAAGCCTAGGTAACTTGGGCAATTAAGTTTGCCAGGATGTCTCTACACATAATACCCTAAAACCAACTAGTTTGGGTGCATTGGCCCAAAACTCGGTAAGAAGCGTAGAAAGTCCATTTTAAAACAAAGTCAAGCAAGTGTTCTTTCCGAGTTAAAATTCCTAACGGTTCTTTGTGTGAGAATAATCTTGATATAAGACAAATTTTTATAAAAATATTTTTAACGGAGATATGAAGGTTTTATCCTATGATAAAAACTATTGCACATTCATGAAGGTGTGTATGATACGAAAACAAGTAAAAGATGGAGTGAAGAATAAGACCTAGTTTCCTGTTAAGAAAGATAGAAATCCTGAATTTAAAACCTAGCTGGAAAACGAAACTTGAGAAAAACTTAACTCTTTATAAAACTTGTGTGATCCATTTGAAGTTTTATCCGGTCTTTATTTTGTGACATGATAACTTTTATCGAACTTTTTGAAACATAACGACACTATTTGCACCACACGTAAAAACGTATAGAATCTTAAGTTAAATAAGAAGTGTGGTGTGAAAAATAAGGGTTCGATATTTTTAACTTAGGATAATAGAATTTCTAGCTTTCATACTAAATGTAGCATTTTGAAAATTTAGAAATAAATAAAATTAATTAGTTTAATAATAAAATGATAAATCAAAAGGTTATTAAAAGTAAATAAGTCATTTTCATAAGTTCTATGTAAAAAATAAAAAATAAAAATTTTAGTATGCAACATAAATAAGTTATAAGGGTTTTAGTGATAATTTTAGCTTCTTTTTAATCAAATGTGTGTTTTATAATAAACTAAGTTGTGAGAGGTTTTTAGGTAAAGTTTAGGTTTTTGTGCAAAAAGGAAAATTTTAGGGGTGTAAATGAAAAGGGGGTAGAAAACATTTTAGCTCAGAATTTTATTGTGGATTAAAATAAAAATTTAGAGATAATGCAAGTACACCTCTTACTTGCATGCGCACACACACCAACCACCTCCTCCTTGCATGAAATAGCACTCTTTAAATCTTGACACCTCCTTCTACCACCTCACCTTTCTCTCTTCTCATATAATTGATAAGCTCAAATCAATTACCAAGTTAAAAGCTGAAAATTTTCTGAAAGAAAAACAAAAATAAAGAGAGCAAGAAAGAACAAGAGAAAGAAGAAGAAGAAGAAGGAAGCTAGGTTCTAGGTTTTCTCATCATCAAACTAGGACAAGGGGCTTAGCATCTTGGAGGGGTTATTCCAACAACTTATTGTAGGTAAAATTCTTAATCACAGTAGGAAATTAAGGTTCTGTACTCAGTTTAAATTAAAATGAACAAGTTCTATAATTTCGTATTTTAAGTAAAAGATAGGCTCTGTTGAATCTGCTATTATTCAGAGGAAAATAAACTTTACAAAACAGTGCTAAAATAATGTATGTAACACCTAGAGCAAACCATAGGATCACGAACCAGAGGGCTCGGAATTGGGCCGGCGACCAAAAGGGAAAATCCGGCGTCGCCGGTTTTGTGGGATGCTAGGTAGTTTTGGATGGTTGGGTGTATTCAGTGTATAATTTTAGCTAATTTGGTGTTATTTAAACAAGTTAGTTTCACTGCTGATAAAATCTGGAAGTTAATATCGGAAAAGATATTTAAAAACACAATATACGACACAGTTAAAACGCATCACGATTTAAATTCTGTAGCGATGCAGGTTAGGGTTAAAATCTAGTAAGGTTAAGTGTTTAATAGCTTGATATAGTCGTATACAATATAACTAGTATATGGGAACGGGTGTTTTTCATTTCCGTCATGTCAGAGTAGCCGTTTCCTTATATAAGTTAAATTGTGATGTTAGATTCGAATACGGGATTTTCGGAAGCAGCGAGGAAAGGGAAAGGATTGGCAATTCCTGAATAGATTCGACGTTTTCCGGTGAGTAGACTAAACATCTACCGGGGAATTATGTAAATATGGCGTTTTACGCCCGTAGTTTTATTTAAATAAATGAGTTATTTGATATGCTAAATTAACAATATGCATTCATAAATCACACATACCTTTCTTAGTTGCTAGAATACTACACAAGTATCGACGAGTCATGCCACGTGCACCTCTTATATATGTTACACACACCTCGTCGATATTACCATGTCACTTTTACACTTAGTAAGATTCTTATTAAAAACGATTCATATCATATCTTAACCACCAATAATAGTAGTAAATTGCATCATTAACATCATGATTCATTATTGGAGTATTCTATGTTGATGTAAGAGGTAATCGTATTGTAAGGATTTATGGTTTTGAGTTTTTGAATACTATTACATAAATGCAGTGATTTTCATGATTGATGTGACATGTACACCCTGAGCTGTTTTATGATTTGGTTTTATTCCAAACCGAGTCGGTGGATATACGGTTATGGATTAATAGTTTTATTCCGAACCGAGTCGGTGGATATACGGTTATAGATTTACAGTTTTATCCAGACTGAGTCGGTGGGGAATACAGTTGGATACATAGTGGACTTTGTTGATTTCAGGATCATTCGAGGAATGATTCCTGTGAGAAATGGAAGTTTTGTGTCGATGATGGACACGGGGAAATGAATTTATTGGGGATAAATGATGAGATTTCAGTTTTGACTATGAGATTCGTATTATAGATTCATGATTTCCACATATAATCATACATTATATTTGTTCACATTTCAGTTAGTATGATCGTCATATTTACATTATTAACCATTATATGTTAGTTATATTCACTGAGTTGGCAACTCACCCCCATTGTGCCACAGTTCCTTGTAGGGGTAGAGTGGACGGTTAGCAGCGGTGCAGATCTACACTTTCCACTTTTATCGCATCTTTTGATAGGTGGGTTACATATGTAGTAACCTTCTCTTTTGATATTGTATTTTGTATCTAGAAAATCTCCATCATACCTGTATATGACTTAGAGTGAGAGATGGTCATATGTATATTATTTGACAGTTGAGATCGTTTAGTTCTATAAATTGTTATTTCTTTTCTTTATGTCTGGGATTCGTATGGATGTCCTATATACTGAGATTTTATTTTCCGCTGTTGATATTGTTGATCCCAACTAGGGAGGCAACTAAACTTAATACTTTTTACTTGTTTAATATTTTAACTTCATAAAATGTGATTTTTACTTAAAACTAAATTTCTATATAAAGAATTCCGCAAAAAAAAAGATTTTTGATCTTGGTTTTCGGCTTACTTGGACAGTGTGCATATCTTTAGATATGATACAATCTAAGTGCCGGTCATATCCAAACTTGAGTCGTGACAAAGTTGGTATCAGAGCTTAGGAGTAACCTTACGGAATCGAGTAGGAAATTAAAATAGGTTGACGTAAGTCCGTGATTTAGGATGACCTTTGGTTTGATGGAGTAGGTGAATTAGGACGAGTGCAGTACCGTGCGTATGTTCCGTGGCATATTTACGTTACCATACTCAGCCTAACTAATCTTAGGATGTATAACTTGATCTATTCTTCCGTTGATTCTCCGTTATTGATTGTTCCTATTCGTAAGCCTTATCAACTCCCGTTTCTTTTTCCAGTTGCTATGGCTACGCGGGCTAGGCGAGCCACAGCTAGAGATGCAGCTAGGGCGAGTCCGCCTGTGACGGCGACTGATACACCGGACGTTCCGGCGGTGCATGAGCATGTTGATCCTCCTCTTCCAGATCGCATGACTAGGATTGAGGAGGGCATGTTGGGACTGCAGCGAGTGGTAGGACAGTTAGCTGAGGCCACTCGAGTACTGAGACAGGATCCGGCACCGACCGTAGCAGAGTCTGAGGTACAGCATACGCAGACGGTAGCACTGGTAGATACGAGGGTGATGGAGGTATCGCTTGCGGAGTTTATAAGATTGAGACCTCCAGTATTTACAGGGACCGATGCAGCGGAAGATCCTCAGTCCTTTCTTGATAGGATGGCGAGGATTGACAGATCATTACGATGTTCTGACGCGAGGTCAGTTGAGCTGACTAACTTTCGTTTGGAGGGACTTGCACAGGAGTGGTGTGAGTCGATGGAGAGAGGGCGAGCTATGTGTCTTCCTCCGATGTCGTGGACTGAGTTTTCCATGGTCTTTCTGGCTAGATTTCTTCCCCAGAGTGTGAGCGACGCTAGAGCTAGCAGTTTTGAAGCGTTGCTTAAATCGGCGAGTATGTCAGTGGCAGATTATGATTTACGATTCACCCAGTTGTCGCGCTATACTCCATACTTAGTACCTACGGAGGAACTTAGGGTGAAAAGGTTCCTAAGGAGTCTGGACACGCAATTGTATTTAGCTATAGGCTCCCAGCATTTTGATACGTATGAGCAGGCCATGGATGCAGCAATACGAGTAGAGGAGCGGTTGAGAGAGGCAGTGGTTGTTCCAGAGCCAAAGAGGAGTAGGCCGACCGGGCCACTGGCTAGGCATTTTGGTGGAGGTAGAGGAAGATATACTCCAGGCCGCAGTTTCGGACGAGGTTGGACTCAGGGCCAAATGTTCAGTTCAAACCCCGATGATCAGGGGACCCCACTTACATGTTATAATTGCGGGTGTCCAGGGCATAAGGCTAGAGGGTGTACACATTATAGTGGGACTGTTACTCCACAGGCTGTTCTACCCCTTCCACCTTCTACGCCGATGGCTTTACTTCCTCCCCCAGTTGGCGCTATACGCCAGGCAGTTACACCATGAGGTCGAGGCTTTGCGGGACGTTCTCAGAGAGGTCGAGGAGATAGAGGTAGAGGACGACAGGATGCGGGCAGGGGCTAGGCACAGGTATTTGCGCTGACTCCACAGGATGCCCAAGTATCAAATGCGGTCGTGACAGGTACTCTTACAGTATGCTCGTTAGAGGCACATGTTTTATTTGATCCCGGTTTTACACATTCTTATGTATCTTCATGATTTGCACTTTCTTTGGGGAAAGAGTCATCGTTGTTAGAGTTACCATTAGTAGTGATTATCCCGGTGGGAGATTCTTTTATAGCTCGGCACGTATTCAGGTCATGTTCTGTGCGTATTGGTGATAGAGATTCGCTAGTTGATCTGATTCTCCTGGATATGCTAGATTTTGATATACTTCTTGGTATGGATTGGTTGGCCACCAGTCATGCCTATGTAGATTGTCGGGGAAAGGCGGTTAGATTTTGTTTTCCAGGTGAACCGGTGTTTGTTGTGCAGGGGGATTGTAAAATAACTCCTGCAAACATGATTTTTGCTCTTTGTGCGGGGCGACTCTTGAAGAAGAGTTGTCTCGGGTTCTTGGCATTTGTTCAGGACTTAAGGGTCATTATGATTCCATTGGACCAGGTTCCGATCGCACGAGAATTTTCTAAGGTGTTTCCTGCTGAGTTACCAGGATTGCCACCCAATCGTGATATTGAATTTTGCATCGACTTGATTCCGGGTGCGGGGCCTATTTCTATACCACCCTATCGAATGGCACCGACGGAATTGAAGGAACTCAAAGGCCAGTTGCAAGAGTTGTTAGACAGAGGGCTGGTTCGTCCCAGTGTATCACCGCGGGGAGCTCCTATCATATTTGTAAAGAAGAAGGACGGTAGTATGAGACTGTGCATCGACTACCGACAGCTGAATCGCGTCACTGTGCGAAACAGGTATCCACTACCACGTATAGATGACTTATTTGATCAGTTGCAGGGAGCTGGTTACTCCTCGAAGATTGATTTGCGGTCGGGGTATCACCAGTTGAGGGTTCGGAAGGACGATATTTTGAAGACTGCGTTTCGCACAAGATATGGGCACTATGAATTTCTGGTGATGTCGTTCAGACTCACCAACTGTAACAACCGAGTCCAGATATACAAATTCCAGTTACCGTATGTGTGGTGTGTGGTATTTATTTCATTTATCATGCTTTGACAGTTACTAGTTATAGTTTACCCCGACATTACATATGTTTGCATATAACAATTAAGTTACTTAAAATAGTTTAAAAATACTTGTCATGGCCTGCTTGTTATCCCTAACCCTATGGTAGCATCCTTGCATCGTGTTCTCGTCCCGTTCAGTGAAACGGACGTGTTTGGATAACTATGCACACGTGCGTGCGTCCGTTCTTAGGGGTATGCTTTTTCTTTACATAACCCTTTATTTCAATTTTTGGAACTTGCTAATAATTTTCATATTTCAAATTCAAATTTTTGGACCGGACCAGGGCACAATTCTGAAATATTTTACATCCCGCCAAATCCTATTTTTTCTAAATCATTAAATTCAGCCAAAATATTTTTTCAGCCTATTAGAATTTTTTTAAACCAACGAATATAATTCTTTAAACAAACTGAAAATAATTCCTTGGTTGCCCCAGCCAATGAAATGGCTCTCTGTTTATTATAGAAATCTTTTATATATTTTTCTTAATCTTTTCTCACCCCCCTCGACCAACCAGAAAATCTTTCTTTCCTTCTCCTTATATTTTTTATTCACCACGAGCCAATCAAGTTCTCCCTCTGCATGCACCTGAGCCCCACGAGCGCAGATCCCTTTCTCTTTCTCCTTCTCTCTCCTCCGCAGCTCTCTCTCTTTCTCCCTTCTCTTTCTCTCTCCTCTCGCACCCACTCTCTCACCTCTCGCAAACACTGTATATTTCTCGAGTCCCGTCACCGCGATTGAGATCCCGTCACCTCCCTTCGTATTTCCTTCTTCTCCCTCCTTTAAAAACCCCCGCAGCTCCTTCCTATGAAACCCAGCACCTCCCACGAAACCCTAACCCTAAAAGCTTCGTCTCCTCGTCACCTTCACCTCATCCTCTTCTCATCCTCCTCGTCTCCATTTTTATTCTCCTTCCTCTTTCTCATTCTGCTTGACCCTGCATACCCACAGCAGCCGCGGCCCACTTTTCCCGAACACCCTACAACCCAACGTCACCGGTCGTCTCCGACGACCCCAACCTCGCACCCACCATCATCACCATCTCGTTTCCTTCCTCGCCTCTGCATCAACACCCCAGCAGACCCTGCACTTACCCTATAGTAAAACCCTAGTGCAACCTAACCCCTCGACTGAGCACCCTGAACCCTCGCCAGAGCTTCGCCGACCACCACCATCGACGCTATCGCCCTCTGAAGATCAGTGGGTAAGCCTCCTCCCCTCAACTTCTCTATCCTCTTTTATTGTTTCTTATTCCATACTTTTCTCTTGTGATTATTCACTGTTGTTTTAAATCTCCGGAATCCGGTCGTGCCGTCGACGATCCCGACGATCCAGCGAGGACCTCTGATCCGTGTGATCTTACTGTTCGTTGTTTGGACTCATTCCGTGTACCGTGCGCGCATCGCGACTTTTCCCGCCGATGAGAGACGTTCCGTTTTCCGTATTGCGATCCGTCGAGGCAAGTTAATCATACTACATGCTATTTAAATCATTATATACCTATTCTAATATATATCATACCTGTAGTTTAAATATAACACCCCATGCATCATTTTATAACATTTCGATGTTCCGTTTGCATCCGTTCATATTATTCAGATCTAGAACTTGAAACCTAACTATTGCATTTAGTTTACTAAACCTATATAATCACATTTATATGTTAGATCACATAATCACAATTGTTTTATAGCCATATTACCCTTTTGTAGTTTTACCCCATCGGACGACCGATTGCATACATTTAGCCTTATTCACATTCAATTGCATCTCTAGATTGTTTTAATACATATTAATATGATTTTATCATCCACATGTGTAATACTGCATTCCTGAAATGTTAAAACTATTCCTCAAACCAAACTGATAACCGTACAACTAAGTAGTTTAATCTGCACCTATTGCTATCATGTTACTGTGCCTGTTTATTGTTTCTGATAGTACCATGCTTGTTTATTCATAACCATGATTATGCTAGTCGATTATGAGCATCCACATGTTATCTTGTACACCCTGATGTGACATGCTACACATATTACTTGACCTGACATGGTACCGTACACTTTTGACATGACATGACATCTAAATACACCACTCGACTTGACCTGATGTACCATGGCTTTACCTGTTACCTGATCTTGTGTCTAATACCAACAAACCTGACATGTAGTCCTTACGGACCGTTCCTGTTGTCTATCCAGACAAACCTGTACTTGCCTGATCCTGTGTTGGCATTAGCTTCAGATTACTTGAATACCTGACTTGAACACATATAACTTGGGGGTATGGGGAAATCAATGATGAAACCTGACTTGTAGCTCGACAGTTTCTTGCTTTTACTGATCAGTTTTTGAGGCCAGGCCCGCCTCGTGACGATGTTGCTGACATCGTTGGTCTTTATCCTTTTCCTTTTAGTGCCTTGCGGCACGTCTCGGTTTCAGCCCGAGAGTCTTAGACCGTGGTCCCGGGCATGCACGAGATACTATTGAGTTACATCGATGATTCTTCAAATTGATTTCAAAGACTTGAGAGTAGATAACCCAATAGACCGTTTTAGTTTACTCACTGCACACTACCCTTCACTGCCCTGATTTATATTGCTGTTACACCTGCTTTACCATTCATGATTATATTTGCATTGCCTGTTACCCTATTTATATTTTATTACTTGATGATATGACGCGCTGACGTCTGGGTTTTGCATGGCCCAAATCCCGTACCTTTGCTGCAGTTCGAGCAGGAGTACTTCAGCCAGCAGGCTGAACAGTGAGGATTCAGTGGTAGTTAGTTCTTTACTTTTCAGCATTTTTTTCCTGATGTGAGCCCGCATTATGAGACATACATTCCAGTTATTCTTGTATTGGATCTTTTGCTTCCGTATTATCATTATTTCTTGACTCATTCATTCTGGCTCATAGACATGTACTAGACAGTGTAGTTTACTTTCCTGTTCTTGATATCTCTACAGCCGTAATGTGACTGTGGAGGGATTTTCCTATCCACAGGTAGCATGCTTGGCTATGTCACGTGCCTATTTGAGCGTACTCTGGGAAGCGGGGCGTGACACCAACGCTCCAACAGCTTTTATGGATATGATGAGTCGCATCTTTAGGCCCTTTATTGATCAATTTATTATAGTGTTCATTGATGACATTCTTGTTTATTCTCGGAGTCGGACGGAGCACAAGCAACATTTGCGTATTACGTTGCAGACCTTGAAAGAGTATCAGCTGTTTGCAAAATTCTCTAAGTGTGCTTTTTGGCTCGATAGTGTGGAGTTCTTAGGTCACGTGGTTACGAGAGAGGGTATATGTGTGGACCCAAAGAAACTTGAAACGGTACAACACTGGCCCAGACCTGTATCAGTTTCGGAGGTCCGGAGTTTCTTAGGTCTGGCAGGATATTACCGACGCTTCGTGCAGGAATTTTCACGGATCGCTGCACCTTTAACCGGATTGACTAGGAAGGAGGTTCCATTTCAATGGACAGATGCATGTGAGCAGAGTTTCCAACAGTTGAAAACGAGCTTGACGACTGCACCTGTCTTATCTTTACCTTCCGGGTCAGGTGGTTTTGTTGTGTATTGTGATGCCTCTAGAGTGGGTTTAGGCTGTGTATTGATGCAGCACGGCAAGGTTGTAGCTTATGCTTCTCGACAGTTGAAGAGTCACGAACAAAACAACCCCACTCATGATCTATAGATGGCTGCTGTGGTTTTCGCATTGAAGATTTGGAGACATTACTTGTATGGAGAGTCGTGTCAAATCTTCATAGATCATAAGAGCTTAAAGTATATTTTTCAGCGGAGAGATCTGAACCTAAGGCAGAGTAGATGGATGGAACTGGTGAAAAATTACGATTGTGAGATCTTGTATCATCCAGGCAAAGCGAATGTTGTAGCGGATGCTTTGAGTCGAAGACCTGGAGGTAGCTTATCTCATTTGCGCATCTTGCAGAGACAGTCTTCTACAAACTGGCAGATTTTATGTGATAGATGTATACAGTTTGAATTCACCCCGAATGGAGGACGGCTAGCACATGTTCGCACCCGACCTCGGTTATTGGATCGAATTCGAGAGACACAGCCCGCAGATACTCGTATGATGGAGATTATGGATCAGGTTAGGCAGGGCAAGGAGACAGAGTTTGTGATTGATGATCATAGAGTATTACGTTTTAGGACTCGTCTCTATGTACCAGATTCTGACCGATTGAGGCGTGAGATTTTAGAGGAGGCCCATAGATCAGCATACAGTATTCACCCTGGTGCCACCAAGATGTATCATGATCTGAAGGATGTTTACTGGTGGGAAGGAATGAAGAGGTATGTTGTGAAGTTCGTTTCGAGATGTTTGACTTGTCAGCAAGTCAAGGCAGAACACCAGAGGCCAGCCGGAGAGCTGCAGCCCTTACCCATTCCAGAGTGGAAATGGGAACAAATTTCCATGGATTTCGTGGTGGGTCTACTCAGGACCAGCAGAGGGTATGATTCCATTTGGGTGATTGTAGATAGATTGACAAAGGCAGCTCATTTTCCAGAGAAGACGACGTATAGTTTTGCACAATATGCTCAGATTTATATCGATAAGATTGTACGTCTGCATAGAGTTCCGACGTGCATAGTTTCAGATAGGGGTACCCAGTTTACTAGCAGGCTATGGCAGAAACTTCAAGAAGATCTGGGTACACGGTTGAATTTTAGTACAGCTTTTCACCTACAGACAGATGGTCAGTCGGAGCGGACCATTCAGACACTAGAGGTTATGCTTCGGGCTTGTAGCCTTGATTTCGGTGGTAGTTGGGATCGCCACCTACCTTTGATAGAATTCTCGTACAACAACAGTTTTCAGGAGACGATCCAGATGGCACCCTTTGAAGCCTTGCATGGGAAGAAATGTCGATCGCCCGTTTGCTGGACGGAACTGAGCGAGAGTTGCATCTTAGGACCGCAGATAGTACAGTAGACTACAGAGAAGATTCAATTTATACGGGATAGAATGAAAGCGGCCCAGTGCAGACAGAAATCGTAAGCAGATCGACGGCGTCGTAGACTCGAATTTCAGGTAGGAGATCATGTGTTCCTTCGTGTATCTCCGATGAAAGGTGTGATGCGTTTCGGGAAAAAGGGGAAGCTCAGCCCCAAATATGTCGAACCTTACGAGATTCTGGAGAGAGTGGGTGCTGTAGCTTATCGTTTAGCACTTCCACCGAGTTTTCCCGACGTGCATCCAATGTTCCACGTTTCGATGCTTCGCAAGAATCTTCACGATCCATCTCACGCGATCCAGCATCAGACCTTACAGCTTGAGCCGGATTTATCCTACACGGTGCAGCCAGTCGCTATTCTTGACTGGCAGGCAAAGAAACTACGATCGAGGGTACTTCCATCTATAAAGGTTCTTTGGAAAGGAAAGAATTGCGAGGAGATTACTTGGGAGATCGAAGATGCGATGCGGAAGAAATTTCCACATCTTTTCGAAAGTATGTCTAGTTAATTATTTTAAATTCGGGGACCGAATTTTCTTAAGAGGGGTTTATTGTAGCATTTTGAAAATTTAGAAATAAATAAAATTAATTAGTTTAATAATAAAATGATAAATCAAAAGGTTATTAAAAGTAAATAAGTCATTTTCATAAGTTCTATGTAAAACAAATTAAATAAAAATTTAGTATGCAATATAAATAAGTTATAAGGGTTTTAGTGATAATTTTAGCTTCTTTTTAATAAAATGTGTGTTTTATAATAAACTAAGTTGTGAGGGGTTTTTAGGTAAAGTTTAGGTTTTTGTGCAAAAAGGAAAATTTTAGGGGTGTAAATGAAAAATGGGTAGAAGACATTTTAGCTCAGAATTTTATTGTCGATTAAAACAAAAATTTAGAGATAATGCAAGTACACCTCTTACTTGCATGCACACACACACACACACCCCAACCACCTCCTCCTTGCATGAAATAGCACTCTTTAAACCTTGACACCTCCTTCTACCACTTCACCCTTCCCTCTTCTCATATAATTGATAAGCTCAGATCAATTACCAAGTTAAAAGCTGAAAAATTTCTGAAAGAAAAACAAAAATAAAGAGAACAAGAAAGAACAAGAGAAAGAAGAAGAAGAAGGAAGCTAGGTTCTAGGTTTTCTCATCATCAAGTTAGGACAAGGGGCTTAGCATCTTGGAGGGGTTATTCCAACAACTTATTGTAGGTAAAATTCTTAATCACAGTAGGAAATTAAGGTTCTGTACTTAGTTTAAATTAAAATGAACAAGTTCTATAATTTCGTATTTTAAGTAAAAGATAGGCTCTGTTGAATCTGCTATTATTCAGAGGAAAATAAACTTTACAAAACAGTGCTAAAATGATATATGTAACACCTAGAGTAAACCATAGGATCACGAACCAGAGGGCTCGGAATTGGGTCGGCGACCAAAAGGGAAAATCCGGCGTCGCCGGTTTTGTGGGATGCTAGGTAGTTTTGGATGGTTGGGTGTATTTCAGTGTATAATTTTGGCTAATTTGGTGTTATTTAAACAAGTTAGTTTCACTGCTGATAAAATCTGGAAGTTAATATCGGAAAAGATATCTAAAAACACAATATACGACACGGTTAAAATGCATCGCGATTTAAATTCTGTAGCGATGCAGGTTAGGGTTAAAATCCAGTAAGGTTAAGTTTTTAATAGCTCGATATAGTCGTATACAATATAACTAGTACATGGGAACGGGTGTTTTTTATTTCCGTCATGTCGGAGTAGCTGTTTCCTTATATAAGTTAAATTGTGATGTTAGATTCGAATACGGGATTTTCGGAGGCAGCGAGGAAGGGGAAAGGATTGGCAATTCCTGAATAGATTCGATGTTTTCCGGTAGTAGACTAAACATCTACCGGGGAATTATGTAAAGATGGCGTTTTACGTCCATAGTTTTATTTAAATAAATGAGTTATTTGATATGCTAAATTAACAATATGCATTCATAATTCACACATACCTTTCTTAGTTGCTAGAACACTACACAAGTATCAACGAGTCATGCCACGTGCACCTCTTATATATGTTACACACATCTCGTCGATATTACCATGTCACTTTTACACTTAGTAAGATTCTTGTTAAAAATGATTCATATCATATCTTAACCACCAATAATAGTAGTAAATTGCATCATTAACATCATGATTCATTATTGGAGTATTCTATGTTGATGTAAGAGGTAATCGTATTGTGAGGATTTATGGTTTTGAGTTTTTGAATACTATTACATAAATCCAGTGATTTTCATGATTGATGTGGCATGTACACTCTGAGCTGTTTTATGATTTGGTTTTATTCCAAACCGAGTCGGTGGATATACGGTTATGGATTTATAGTTTTATTCCGAACCGAGTCGGTGGATATACGGTTATGGATTTACAGTTTATCCAGATTGAGTCGGTGGGGAATACAGTTGGATACATAGTGGACTTTGTTGATTTCAGGATCATTCGAGGAATGATGCCTGTGAGAAATGGAAGTTTTATATCGATGATGGACACGGGGAAATGAATTTATTGGGGATAAATGATGAGATTTCAGTTTTGACTATGAGATTCGTTTTATAGATTCATGATTTCCATATATAATCATACATTATATTTTTTCACATTTCAGTTAGTATGATCGTCATATTTACATTATTAACCGTTATATGTTAGTTATATTCACTGAGTTGGTAACTCACCCCCGTTGTGCCACAGTTCCTTGTAGGGGTAGAGTGGACGGTTAGCAGCGGTGCAGATCTACACTTTCCGCTTTTATCGCATCTTTTGATAGGGGGGTTACATATGTAGTAACCTTCTCTTTTGATATTGTATTTTGTATCTAGAAAATCTCCATCATACCTGTATATGATTTAGAGTGAGAGATGGTTATATGTATATTTTTTGACAGTTGAGATCGTTTAGTTCTCTAAATTGTTATTTCTTTTCTTTATGTCTGGGATTCGTATGGATGTCCTATATACTGAGATTTTATTTTCCGCTGTTGATATTGTTGATCCCAACTAGGGAGGCAACCAAACTTAACACTTTTTACTTGTTTAATATTTTAACTTCATAAAATGTGATTTTTACTTAAAACTAAATTTCTATATAAAGAATTCCGCAAAAAAAAAGATTTTTGATCTTGGTTTTCAGCTTACTTGGACTGTGTGCATATCTTTAGATATGATACAATCTAAGTGCCGGTCACATCCAAACTTGGGTCGTGACACTAAACCCTAGGATTAGAATCAACAATTATTTTACGAAACTAGCTTGACGGGATTTAGTGGGTGTAATCCGCTGAAAACCCTCAGAAGACAACCCTCCTCCTACTAGGGACACCTAGAGGTTTAATGGCTTGTTACACGAGCTCAGTGCAATCACGTTCGTTGCGAAAGTGAGGTTAGGATTTTATTTTGCTCAGGACGAGCAAAATATAAGTTTAGGGGTATTTGAACATCACGGAAAACTTCATTTCAATACCACTCATTCATTATCATTTTTGTGATATATCAGTACTATTAACTCGTGCCTGCTCAATAAATACAGATTACAGGTATTCGTGTCAAAATACTAGAAACACACTCAAATACACGGATACGACATTTGTGAGCCGACACTGCAACTAGAACAGAAAACCGATCAACATTTAAACAGTTTCTTTTTGCAACATGCAAGTGTACACAATTTTTATGCAAAATGGTCAAACACAATACAAGCGTGAACACATTGTGATGCATGAATCTTGGTGGGGCAGCTTAGCACAAGTGAAAATCCATAAATCATGACTTGTGAAAGTGGAGAGGCAAGTGGGTATGAATCATGAGTGAATGAAAATGTGTGATGTGATTTAAAGTTTATATTTCCCTCCAAATCTACTGAGTACAACCTAAGCTTATATAGAAAAATCAAATATTACCAGAGGGATGATGGAGAGCACACAAGATCACCACACAAATACGAGCCCAAATACCCAAAATATGACCGACGGAATTCCTCATTTAGCCGGCGCCATTGGTCCCACCAGCTCCAAAGTACTCCATATTTCTTCTGGTCACTCCATCTTATCACATCATCCTTATTTTATTTTTTGTTTATTCTGATTTTGTGCTTATAAATACCAGAGCAGAGAAAAAGGAGAAGTAGATATACTTTTGGCAATAGTTTAACACTTAACTCTATTTTCATTTTGAAACTTTGTAAATAGTAGTTAGTTACCTTGGGTTTCTTACCTTCTCCTGATCTTGCAATCTCTTTATTGAGCTTGCAAGTTTAGGTTTTGGTTAATGAACTCAAGGCTTGTATCATCCATTTGGAATTAATGAAATTTTCATTTGTGCACTTAGGTTCTTAGTACTTCTATTTCTTTCCTTACTTGCAATTTAATTTCATGCCATTTACTTACTTGCAATATTGTGTTATTTCTTTTATTTCTTCTCCTTTGCACTTTCTTTTGTTGTTGTGATGGTTTATGAATAGTGATATTGTTAGGGAAAGAGAGTGGTTGTGTAAGTTAAGGTTTTATTTGCTCATTTCCTTTTCCCGATATTTGCTAATTGAACTCCGCCCAAACCTCACGCAAGCGCTCCATTAGGCACCCTATCCTACCAAGGTATCGGTGATCCCTAGCCATGACTGGTTGCGTTTGGTTTGGCCGGAGGCGAATGTCAAGAGACAAGAACGGACGGACAAGGGCCAATAAGCCGGATTTCACTAATACCGTGCTTAAACACTCTAATCCACGTCGTTGCCGATTACTCTAGCTTCAATAGTCAAGTTAGGAACAGAGGAATGAGTACGGATTTTCCTAACTTACAACATATCTCTATCCCTAACAAGCTTATATTTTGCATATACAAACACTTAGGTTAGAATCGAACCGTTCCGACCTTCATCTTAACTCATAAGAACAAGAACTTAAGACGCTCCATCTCCCTGCGAATGACCCATACTCATCACGACTAGCTACACGCGACGCCATCTTGATTGTGGTTAACTTTAAACTTAATATGACACGCGAAATCCTTTTCAATCAAGTATCCCGTGCGTGCCCGGGACCACGGTGTCAAGATTCTCGGAGTTGAATCCGAGACGTGCCGCTAAGCAGTAAAAATAGGTATCATGTACAAACGAATGATATTAGCAGCATCATTCTGGGGCTGGCCGAGCCCGTAAAGACTGATCAGTATAAGCATCGAACTGTTGAGTTACAAGTCAGGTTTTATTATTGATTTTCCCTTATCCCTAAGGTTTTGTGTTCAAGTCAGGTATTGATGATATAAATCTAATGCCAACACAGGATCAAGCAGATACAGGTCTTGTCTATATAGACAACAAGTTACGTCCATCAGGACAACAATCAGGATTGTTGGCATTAGAAAGAAGATCTAAGTAACGAGTCTGGTAGTGTGTCGTGAACATGCCATGTACTGTATATAAACCAAAATAGATACCAATGTAAAACTGTAATCAATATCGAAACACGACTAATGCCAGGATGCATATGTATCTATCTGTAATAACCATTATACGTCCATTACCATGTATGATGCAATCTAGATAACATATTGAACTGATCTAGTATTATAATAACATCATGATGTTCCGGCATGCAGCTAGATAAACTATTATCAGTACGGATACAGACGGATGCTATAAACTGTAAATCGGTAATTTCTAAGGAATAGTAAAACACATGCACTATCATTTATTAAATAACTATTGATATAGTAACATAGCATGTTGTAAGTTTATAACTTGCCTGATCGGATCTTACGTCGAGATACGGATGTCACGTTCCGACGTCGAAATAATGTTGCGATGCAAAACGTGCATGCGCAGGATTGGACCTGGCTAAGCAGTGACGTGACGTGGTGACTGGGCTTCACGATGACGGTGACTGGGTCGTTCGGATCGTCAGCGACGCACGCAACTCCGGCGAGACGGCCGGAATCAAGAAAATAAAGAAAGGAAAGAAAGAAAAGAAGAAGAAGAGAGGTTGCTAGGGTTTCTGGTAAGTGGGGATGGACAGAGAGATGGTGGCGAGGTGATGAGATCGATGACAACGAGGTGCTGTCGTCGGCTAGGTGGCTGTGATCTTGGAGGTGATCGGGGAAGGGTGTATAGGGGGTCGTTGGTGGTGGTGTTAAGTGTTCTTGGTGCTGGGAAGGCGAGGAGGCGAAGAGGTGGTCGGTGGTGGCAGTTGGGTCTACCATTGATGAGGGTTCCGGAGATGAGGTATGGTTTCTTGGGTCGAGAAAGTGTAGGGTGGTGCTCAGGAAAAGGAGAAGAGAAGAGGAGGATGAGGTGAGGTCGAGAGGGTGCTGTGATGGTGATGGGTGGTGATGATGAGGACGAGGGCAAACGGTGAGGACGAAAGGGATGGTGTTAGGGTTCTAGGTTTTGCTCTCGCGATGGGGAAGAAGAACGGAGAGGAGAGAAAGAGAGATGCATGGGGTTTAATAAATTATTAATATATTATTATATATATATATAGTATGTAGAGAGAGAGACAGAGAATGAGAGAGAAGGACAGAAAACGAGTGAGAGATAGGATTTGTTAATAATTAAATTAATTAATATATAATATATTTAATATATAACAGATATATATAAGTTAGTTATATAGAATATTATATATATATATATATATATATTAGGATTTTACAGCTAATACCAAATTGCTCCGAATATTAACTAAAACCATTCAAAAAATCTAGTTTTTAAATATGGAGAATATACCTTAAAGTTTAAACCATAGTATGATATCCTATCAATAAAAATGTATACCCTCAAGTACGGATCTACGTAAATATATGTAGCGATCAAAACGAGTCTGTTTTAACAATTAAGACATGAACATGATATATGGATGCAACCACATGATATGGGGTATGATGACATGCAAGGCTAGATACGAAAATATATTATTTGGTTTTTATTTTGTATTATTAAAATATATATGGAATATATTATATGTGTATCATATCTAGATTTGCATGGATATTCTGTACTGGCAAATATTTGTCGTAATCTTGAACCATGATGGGTTTCAAACATGCGGGTCGGCTCGGATAATAACCACAACTGCTAAATGCACTATCTGCAACCCAAACAACAATAATCAAGAATTTTGCCGCAAGATTTGAAATACCCCAAAAATATATAGTATAAATACATTAGGGTGTTACAAGTCTAATGCAATCTTGGATAATGACGGGTTGAACTTGACTAAGACCATTTGATTTGTTGATTATTCGTTAAGGTTAGTAGGGTCCTAGGGCTAAAAACTATATCGGGAGTTTTAAATATAAAGAAAACTTGCAAGATTTGTGCATGCCTTCTAGAGTGTAGTAACTTAAGTGGCTTTCATAAAGATTATCACGCGATGATAGTTGGGTATCGATCCCACTGATGAGTAGGATTACTCCCGGGAGATTTTCACTTCACAACTAGCTAACCCATTAGGTATCTAGAAAGGTATTAACGGAATTATGCCTCTATAGAAACGAGATTATTTAATTAGGTCCATGCAGAAGCGTGGGTAGTTTCCCTCGGAGTACCAACACTTGCTTGGCTAAATGATTAGCGATCTTGTGGAACGTATATGATCCCGACTAGTTCTCCTTTTAAGGTTTGAAGAAGAATTCAAGGAATCGGTGGGAGGCATCCTGTTTAGATAAAATAATAACCAATCTAAACTTGCAAGAATATTCACTGAGTGTTTCTTTTCTCTCTCCTAATTGCAGCTACCATGTCACACCTTTATCAAGATAATAAAATGGATGATTTGACCGACTCGAATTCTTATTCGGGGCTGGGGAACGTCGGTTCGGCTCTGAAATGAGACAAATGTCACAAGCATGAGTGAGGGAAAGAGGATTACATGAATTCCTTGATGACCCCGGTGAAGATGAAGTATATTATCGCGTCTCCTTCAGGTGTTGTTGTTATTGAGAATTGTTTTTCGGTCAGTCCTACCTCCTAAGTACTAGATACCGGATCAGGATCGCATATCTGTAATTTATTATAGGGACTGAGAAAAAGTAGGATGGTTGGACCTGGTGATATGTCTCTCAGAGTAGAGAACGGAGAACGAGTTGATACTGCTGCCGTCGGTGAATATCACCTAGTATTGCCAAAAGGCAATACTATAATTTTGAATAACTACTACTATGTACCTTCCCTTTTTTACAACATCATATCAGTTTCTTTACTTCATAAAGAAGGATATAAGTTTGTTCTAGACAGAAATATGATGAACATTTATCTCAAACAGGTATCGGTCGAAGAAGGTGCACTGTGTAATAATATCATGTTCTAAATCAAAACACGATTCTTAATATACAAAACACACATAAGAGTAAGAGTTCAGATACGAACGAAACCTACATGTGGAATTATAGACTTGGTCATATCAACAAGAAAAGATTAGCTAAGTTGCATAATGATGAATATTTGGATCCGTTCGAATTTACATCTTATGAAATTTGCTAATCTTGTCTCAAAGATAAGATGACCAAATCTCCGTTCACCGGACACGGAGAAAGAGCAACAGAGCTCCTAAGACTAGGTTTGCTCGAGGACGAGCAAAAGATAAGTTTGGGGGTATTTGTTCATACCATAATTTTGCATTATTATATTCCCCATTCTTATTCATTTTACAAATAAACAGGTGCGTTTGATCCATGTCTGCTACATAGTTGCAGGTTACAGGTTCTCAGAACAAAAATTAGTGAAAACGATGAAAAGACGATACAAAAGTGAGACTACTACCAACAAATGGAAGAATCTTGATCAAGCCTACAGTTTGGAGAATAAACGAAGATCAATGAACAAGTTCACAAAGTACAAAGGCAGCGCAAGATTCAAGACTACGACACGAAGCAAAGGGTAAAGTCCACAACATTATTCACTGTGAAAATCTGGAAGAAAACTAGAAGACGATCTGAGAAACCAAGTGAAGAAACAAGAAGAAAAATGCAGCTAGAAGAAACACAGAAGAAATCAGCAACCAAGCCCTCAATATGGCCGCGGAACCGCGGCCAAACCTGGCCCTTAGCCGCGGTTCCGCGGCCGTGCTAAGCCCGTATCGGTGGACAAAATTGTGGCGGTTGGCGGTGCGTTGACTAGTTCTTTTCTTAGGGGGTAAACTTGTAATTGCAGATATGACTCGATTGTAACCCTAGGGTTTCTATGTTCTATAAATAGAAACCCTAAAACCTGTTTTAGGTTATGCCTCTTTTTATTTCATCTATTCAGAATTTAATTCCTGTGTAAATGTTTGGAGAGAGCCATCAATAAAGTAAGTAATTTTATTTCATTGCCCTAGTTAATTTTTATTCTGCCTTAGTTTAAATTTTATTATCTGCCCTAATTAGATAGTTAGAAATGTTTATCAATTCCCTAATGAGTGAGTAATTCCTCACTTGTTAGGATTAGGAATAGGGAAGGCTTGAGAGGTGAAAATCTCTCACCCCTTTCTTTCCCATCACGTATAATTAATAGGACTCCATGCATACATACACACACCGTTCCCTACGGCACCCTATCCCACGAAGTAGTGGTGATACCGTAGTATAAACGACCGGTTGCGTATGTTTTCCATGGAGGTTAGGGTAATAATTAAGAAAGGAAGGACAAGAACCTAGAGGATGAAATATCGTTTCTTCCCGATGGTACTAATCCCCTTTATTAATTATTACCATAACACCTAAAGAGATCTAAATTAGGGCATTGAAAGCGGTGAGGAAATCTTCAGTTTCCAAACTTAACCTAAACCTAACCCTAGCAAGATTCTAATCCTAGTTTAAATCAATTTAGTTTTTAGTGATAATCCATCCACACCGTTTGGAATTAACTCGTTAGACCAAATTAGGAAATACACAACATCCCTGTGGACCGACCCGTACTCACCGGCTAGCTACCAAGCGACGCCGTTCTTGATTGCGATAATTAAATATTTTTGATTCATCTTTTGAAAGCGCATAAGCACAAAACTTCGTACAAATCAAATGGCGTCGTTGTCGGGGATGGCGTAGTATTTTCTTTTTGCAATTTCGGGTTAATATAAAATCATAAAAATCATAAAAAACTGAAAAATTAAAAAATTATAAAAATTTTATCATCTTTTTATTGTTTGAAGGGTTTTTCGTGTGAATTTTGCAGGAACGACGAACGAGTTCGGATCTGGAAAAATCCAGAGATCAAAACAGAAAACCCTAGATCTGAACAATAGAGAAAAGTCAAACCAGAGGAGCAAAAGAAATTTGGGGACCCGAACCTACCTTTGGACCGCGTTTCCGCCGCGCCAACCCATCTTCTGCCGTGGATCCGCCGCGGGTTGCTGACATCAGCAACCCGAAATCCCACTGTAAGTCTCCTCTGTTCTTCCTCTGAACCCCTGATATCTCCTCTGTAAAATTTGCCTGCAGGATTCTTTGCGCTAAAAATCTCTCCCCCTTCCAATAATTGATTTCGTGCAGGATTCTTTGCGCCGCGCTAAAAAAAATTGTTTGCAAGTGATTGTTTACTGTTTTGCATATTTAATTGGACTTTAAGGGGCTTGAAACCAATCCAGATTGGGTGGGGATTTCATCATCATTCGCAGGACCCCAGAAATCACATAAGGCATATTGCATTGACCATCAATTAATTAAAAAAGATCAGACTCAGCCCTAAGGACTTTGCGCTCAGTAGGACAAAGGAATAGTTGTAGGCATCGACCGTTGATCCTTACCTGACTTTGTGGTGTCTAGGCAAGTGTGTCTAAGGCGAATGGTTACTTAATTAGGCCCACTACTTACGTAGTGGAGAACCTCCCACTTACCTGGCACTTACTTGGCCACAATTGGCGGTAAAGAGGCGGTTTGAGGTCCTACTTCTTGCCCTTTGGAACAGTTAGGAGCTGTCTAGCTAACCTAGGTGACCCTAGATCTAGGCCTGATCGTGCATTTGTGGTTGATTGAACGGTGTCTAAGCCTTTTATCGAAGATCTTTTTTGCAAAAAACTCCCATAAAAAAAAACACAAAAAGTTTTATAAAAACTTGCAACTTGTCGCTAAGAAATCCGGGCATACCACTTACACCCACTTTCTTCTCATTGACGTTTTCTTACCCCCACATTCTGTTTTTCACATTTTGACTACACTACCTCTTTAGTGTATGTCCGGTTGGACTAAGGACACTAGTGCCCGATTAGTCCGTGTCTCGTTGGTAAGTTGAAATTCCTTCCACTTCCTTACCTTCACATTCACATTCTTCCTCCGAAAGGATGTCGAGATATAATCCTAACAACACCTTACCCATGGGACTGATTCCACCTCTGTTAGGTGCGAATAACCCGCAACACCCGCCTGTTGAAGCGCCCCCAACGAATTGCACTCCAGGATCTTTTCTACCCTGTCCGCACCACCTTACCAACTTGTCTTTCACTCCCACCGGCAAATGGGGACAATTTTGAGATCAAACCCTACTTCATCAATATGTTGCCAAAATTTCACGGACTGGAATCCGAAGATGCTTATATCTTCATAAACAAATTCCAAAACGTTTGCGTAATGATGAAAACAACCCAAGAATCAGATGACGTTATAAGGCTAAGGGTCATTCCTTTCACCTTATGTGACTTAGCTGAGAAGTGGTTATACAGCACAGCATCACATTCAATTAAAAATTGGGAAGAGTTTGTTAAAGCTTTTCTTAAAAAGTTTTATCCACATCACAAGACCGCGAGAATTCGCAATGAGATTATCCAATTTTCCCAGCTTCCTTCCGAACCCTTTTGGAAGTGTTTTGAAAGATTCAAAGACCTACTTGTTCAATGCCCTCACCATGGTATCGAAAATTGGCAACTTTGCCAAACTTTATACGAGGGATTGAACCCAGCAACGAAGCAGTTGTTGGAAACCATTTGTCAAGGTCACTTTCTAACCAAATCTAGTGAGGAAGCTTGGCACTTTCTCGAGGATCTTGCTGAACAAACACTTCCGTGGGAAAGCACTAAGACCACCTCATCTTCTTCTGTTGGTCAATCTAGGGCAGGCATACATCAATTAGATATGTCGATTGCAATGAAGGCCGAAATGGCCGCACATACGAAAAAGCTAGAAGCAATTGAGACCAAAATCTCATCGCCTTCTCCTGCCCCTGCTTTACCCCCACGAACTGTTTGTGCTTGTTGTTCGGATCCATCACACCTTACCGAAGAGTGTCCTTACAATCCACCTGTTCAAGGACAAGATCAAGTCAATGCTTCCTTTCAGCAAAGACAAAGAAATGATCCATACTCTTCGACTTATAATCCGGGTTGGAGGAGTCACCCCAATTTTGCTTGGAATCAAAATCAACAATTCCAAGGAAACAACAACTTTCAAAGGCCTCCTCCTCCACAACAACAAGCACCCCAACAAACTCAATACCAGCAACCTTTCCAACCACAACCTTACCCAAATCAAATGAACAATTTTGTGCCTAACAATTTTTGCCCTCAAAACAATTTTGTTCAACCAAATGATGATAAGGTTACCTCACTAGAAAGAAGTCTAAATGCGTTTCTAAAACAATCTACACAATCTGCAGCAAGGTTGAAGACTTCCATTCAGTCTTTGGTGCACAACAATGCTTCACATGATCAAAGTATCAAATCTATTGAGGCCCAAATTGCACAACTAACTGCTGCGTTGAGAGAGCAAGAAAAGGGAAAGCTTCCATCTCAATCATTGCCAAATCCTGGTCACACACACAACGCACATGTTGCATATGAACAACAAAATCATAATGTAAATGTTGTGACCACGTTGAGATCTGGAAGAGTGTTGCATAATAACGTGGGTAATAGTGATGACACCCCTGCCGGTGGTTCTTCTTCTTCTTCTTCATCTTCATCTTCGTTAGAGCCTATTCTTCATTCTTCACAGAGCTCTACTTCTTCTACTTCGAACGGACCCACTTCTCACTTCACGAACACACCCACACTGGGATCCGTTCTAACTCCGCAATCTAATCCACAAAAATTGGACTCAACAGATTTTCAAAATGTTCCATTTCCAAACAGATTGAGATCCAATAAACCAACTCCACAAATAGAGAAGATTGTAGAGTTATTTAAACAGGTTAGCATAAATATACCTCTCTTGTATGCAATCCAATAAGTCCCTTCTTACGCGAAAATCTTAAAGGGCTTATGCACCTCGAAGAGAAAATCTCAAATACCGAAGAAAGTGCTAGTAGCTAGTGCCGTGAGCAATGCTATTAACCAACCCCAACCCTTACCCTAAAAACGAAAGGACCCTGGCTGTCCTACAATTTCAATAACAATTGGGGATAAGAACATCAATCGAGCATTTTTAGATCTTGGGTCTAGTGTTAACCTGCTTCCCTATTCTGTGTACGAGCAATTAGGTGTTGGAGAGTTGAAACCCACTCGTTGTACTCTCCAAATGGATGATCGATCAATCACCCATCCTAGGGGTGAGTTAGAGGATGTGTTGATCAAAGTAGGGGACTTCATATTCCCCGTTGATTTTATTGTTATGGACACACAACCTCTTGCTAACCCATGGAACCAAATTCCGGTGATCCTTGGTCCACCATTTTTGGCCACTTTCAATGCCGTAATAAATTGTCGCAATGGCTCTATGACTCTATCCTTCGGGAAGATGTCTAGTGAGTTCAATATTTACAGGGTAGAAAGTCTTCCATCCGTGCTTAAAGCTAGTACATGAGAAGTTTGCTCGATTCACGAAATCACGCAGGAGGACTGCGAGCTTGAAAATTTTCTGTTTGATGACAACAGTTTTGACGCCACTAGTGCGTCCCTCCTGGAATCTAACACAGTTTGCACAATCGATGTTGACTACGAATGTTTCACTTTTTCGGATGATTTTGACGACTCACCATCCGAGTATGAGTCCTTTGAATTTTTGGATGAGTTAGTTGAACCATCCAATTCGGTTGCTTACAATGATTTCGAACCATTGTTGGAATCCTTTGAGTTCGAGATAGATTCCCCAATTTTACCTTTAATTGTTTTGCCTCTGAAACTCTAACTCAAGCCCTTGCCGTCTCACCTTAAATACGCTTACCTAGATGAGAATGAGACCTTTCCCGTTATCATATCGGTCTCTCTAGCCCTCGAGCAAGAGAAAGCTCTTTTAATGGTCTTGCAAAATAATCGGCAAGCTTTCGGCTGGACTATGGCGGACATCGAGAAGATTAGTTCCCTCATAATTGAATATCATATGCATATGTTGGATGATGCCAAGTCAATAAAGGATCCACTGAAACATCTCAGGGATTGTGTGGATAATCAACCTCCTCCTTTAGAAGTTGAACCACCCCCTTTTCTTTTAATAAGCTACGAGAATGCCAATATTCCTCTGATTTCTGATCATTCACATTCTCGTTTTGATTCATCATCACCTCCTATCTCTTCACTTCCACGTACATAAAGACACTTTCCATACCACCACTTATCTCTTCCCTAATTCTCCTAGGCTCGGTACAACATGTTTTTCCACCGACCGATACTCTACACAGATAAATTTTTCAACTGGTTGGTGTTGACTTTTGGTCTTTGCAAAGTTTGGTATTGACTTGTAACATCGTTTAACTTATGTTTGGGGGACCTTTTTGTAAATATATTTTGTTTTTCTTTTAACAATAAAAAAACTATAAAAAAATAAACAGGGGAGTGCCGACAATTTTGACCCTCTTGGTGTAGCCTGACAGTGAGGACACTGTCAAGTTTAAGTTTGGGGGTATGCTCGGTAAGCCTTCTTCCTTCGCATTCATATGTATATTTTTGCATTTGCTTACTTATTTTAAAAACCCATAAAAAAAATTGAAAAATTATAAAAATTAAAAGGTTCAATTTTGACCATAATTGACTTGAGTTTGACAAAAAGGTTAACTAGCTGGGAATAACTAGATCTTAGACTTAGTAAATTAAAAACTCTAAAAATAACCTTTCTCAAAATTTAACGGTAGAAAGTATATGTCTTTGTAGTTTATTTAGAAATTGGCAAATTTCGAGTTGACTTCTTGGGCTAAGTTAAAACAAGGGAAAAGTATTGATATTTTTATTAAAGTATAAGTTTGAAGAATAATTCCTAGCTTAAGTCTAAATTCTAAAAATACATACCCTACAAATTGCACAAACACGAACCTTGAAACTTGGAATAGTAGAAGAGACCTTGAAATGCTCTTGTCTAAAGTCTTTAGTATGAAGAAAAATAAATAAAAATACAAGTGTGAATAAAGAGAGAGAGAAAATGAACACTGGTTTTGTAATTACTTAAGGCTGCAAAAATAAAAAAATATATAGCGAGGGTGCCTTATCACCTAGTGCCTTAGACCAACTGGTTTGGGAGTCACTGCTAAAGCCTTAAGTGTTACAAAACTACGAATTACGCCTTAATGTGAAAACACATTTTGTAATCGGTCGTTGGTACCTCAAGAAGTATTAACGGTCGCATGAAGAATGTGTGAGCAATTTCATCTAAAGATTCACCAGTTGAAAAGTACTTTGGACGATGGACAAGAGTATGATAGCTTGATTTGAATTTCCAAGTATAGGGGTGATATATACATACATGTAAGGGTATGTGATTGGGATTTAGATAAGAGATAGGAATGAAAAATAGGACTTGTATCTTTAATAGAGATGAAAAAAACCTAAGTTGAGATAGAACCCTAAAAGGAAAACTTAAAAGATGCTAAAAGCTAAGTAAATTTACAAGAACATATATAATCTTAAGTTAAATAATAAGGAAGCGTGAAAAATACGGATGGATAACTTCTGAGTCGAAGATAATAGAGTTTCTTGCTAGAAAACCGAATTGGAGAATAAAAGTCAATAGGCCGAATTGATAAGATTTTGTAGGTAGTATCCGCTGAAAACCCTCAGGAGACAACACTCCTCCTACTAGAGACACCTAGAGGTTTAACGGCTTGTTGCACGAGCTCAGTGCAATTGCGTTTCCCTGCGAAAGTGAGGCTAGGTCTTTTTCAAGAATAAAAACTAGGTTTGCTCGAGGACGAGCAAAAGATAAGTTTGGGGGTATTTGTTCATACCATAATTTTGCATTATTATATTCCCCATTCTTATTCATTTTACAAATAAACAGGTGCGTTTGATCCATGTCTGCTACATAGTTGCAGGTTACAGGTTCTCAGAACAAAAATTAGTGAAAACGATGAAAAGACGATACAAAAGTGAGACTACTACCAACAAATGGAAGAATCTTGATCAAGCCTACAGTTTGGAGAATAAACGAAGATCAATGAACAAGTTCACAAAGTACAAAGGCAGCGCAAGATTCAAGACTTCGACACATAGCAAAGGGTAAAGTCCACGACATTATTCACTGTGGAAATCTGGAAGAAAACTAGAAGACAATCTGAGAAACCAAGTGAAGAAACAAGAAGAAAAATGCAGTTAGAAGAAACACAGAAGAAATCAGCAACCAAGCCCTCAATATGGCCGCGGAACCGCGGCCAAACCTGGCCCTTAGCCGCGGTTCTACGGCCATGCTAAGCCCGTATCGGTGGACAAAATTGTGGCGGCTGGCGGTGCGTTGACTAGTTCTTTTCTTAGGGGGTAAACTTGTAATTGCAGATATGACTCGATTGTAACCCTAGGGTTTCTATGTTCTATAAATAGAAACCCTAAAACCTGTTTTAGGTTATGCCTCTTTTTATTTCATCTATTCAGAATTTAATTCCTGTATAAATGTTTGGAGAGAGCCATCAATAAAGTAAGTAATTTTATTTCATTGCCCTAGTTAATTTTTATTCTGCCTTAGTTTAAATTTTATTATCTGCCCTAGTTAGATAGTTAGAAATGTTTATCAATTTCCTAATGAGTGAGTAATTCCTCACTTGTTAGGGTTAGGAATAGGGAAGGCTTGAGAGATAAAAATCTCTCACCCCTTTCTTGCCCATCACGTATAATTAATAGGACTCCATGCATACATACACACACCGTTCCCTACGGCACCCTATCCCATGAGGTAGTGGTGATACCGTAGTATAAACGACCGGTTGCGTATGTTTTCCATAGAGGTTAGGATAATAATTAAGAAAGGAAGGACAAGAACCTAGAGGATGAAACATCGTTTCTTCCCGATGGTACTAATCCTCTTTATTAATTATTACCATAACACCTAAAGAGATCTAAATTAGGGCATTGAAAGTGGTGAGGAAATCTTCAGTTTCCAAACTTAACCTAAACCTAACCCTAGCAAGATTCTAATCCTAGTTTAAATCGGTTTAGTTTTTAGTGATAATCCATCCACACCGTTTGGAATTAACTCGTTAGACCAAATTAGGAAATACACAACATCCCTGTGGACCGACCCGTACTCACCGGCTAGCTACCAAGCGACGCCGTTCTTGATTGCGGTAATTAAATATTTTTAATTCATCTTTTGAAAGCGCATAAGCACAAAACTTCGTACAAATCAGTATCGTTTCAGATGAGTATCAACTAGTATTCATGCTATGTGTTTTGACCTTCGCCAAGGCATAGTATTTGGTAGTTAGGGGATACTTGTCTGTAGCATAGGTAGATGCATTAATCTAGGACAGACGTACAACTGTTTTGGCCTTCTTCAAGGGCTTGTACGAATAGGTCTAGATTAATCAGGACAATGACGGGTTGAACTTGACTTGCGACTTATGATGTTTTGACCTTCATCAAGGTTATAAGCGCTTGGGGCAAAAACTACATCGGGAGTTTCAAATATAAAGGAAACTTGCCAGGTATGCGCATACCTTCTGGAGTGTGGTGATTTGAGTAGATTCCGTCAGGTTATCATACGATGATAGTTGGGTCCTGATTCCCACTGATGAGTAGGTATTACTCCTCAAAAGATTTTTCACTTCATAATTAGCTAACATACTAAGTGTCTAGAAAGTGTTAACGAGGCCATGCCTCTGCAGAAACGGGGTTATTAATTGGGTCCGTGCGAAAGCACGGGGGACCTCCCTCGGAGTACCAAAAATGACCTGGCAGAACGGTTAGCGAACTTGTAAGGTGTATATGATCCTGACTAGTTCTCCTTTTAGGGTTTGAAAGAGAATTTGATGAAACAGTGTGAGCCATCCTGATTAGATAAAGTGATAACCAATCTAATCTTGATAGAATGCACGCTGAGTGTTTCTTTTCTCTCTCTCTCTCTGGTACAACGACCCATGACTTACCTAAAACTCATTAACCAAGTTAACCGAATCTTCTTACACACGTTGGTTTTGGATTGTCATGATTCATGACAAAGTCACAAATATCCCTGTTACTCATACTTTCCCTTTGAATTTCTCCAGAACACTCTTTATCACTACAATGATCCATATTAATTGGAAATGGCCGTCGTATAGTTACATACGAACTTGAAGAAATTATTTTAGTCGAGAATGGTCACTGGTTCTAGAGAATTTAGATTGTATTATTTGGTTGACTCTTCTTTTTACCTTCTCTTAGGTTGCAAGAGCTCCTTGTATTAGGAGAGTACACCCATTGCGCTTATTAGATAGTCTTCTTCCAAATCTTAGACAGGTGCTGAAAGGTAAGGTAAGAAGAAAACCAGTTAGTATAAGTACGGTATACAGAAGGTAAGATATAGAGACATATAAAGGGATTGAAATGAGGGCAAAGAAAATTGCGACTATTGTTATGAATCTGGACAGTGAAAAGGGCATTACTATGAATACCCGGCCACCCCCTTGAAACATTTATGTTTCAGATTTTCTGTGTACTTATTATTGAGAACTGTTTTCCCAATCAATTCTGACTTCAGGATATGTATTTACCGGATATGGATCTCACATCTGTATGGTGTTATAGATGTTGAGAAGGGGTAGAATATTGGGAAATGGGCGATCTGATCCTCAATATCGGAATTCGTTGTAATTGATGATATTGGATTGAATTGACTGGCTTTGCCTAACGAAAAAATATTTGGTTTCGAATAACCGTTGTTATGCACAAATTTTAAAATAGAATATCTGTATCTTTATTTTATAAGGTGATATATAAATTTTGAAAATTGTGTTCCAAATATTTATCTTTATCAGTTGAGGATAAGATAAGGTGCATTGAATAACGGTATAAGACATTCTCGACCAAAACACAGTTTTCAACTTACAACACATGGAATATTGTAACTTATGATTACAAATACAACATGATTTGTGGAGATTAAACATGTTAGGGTTTGATTTGGGTTAGTATTTGGGTTAGCTTTTTCATGAAGCTTCTAGAAGCTTTATTTTGTTTTAAACTTAGATATTTTGTATTGATATTTTGTGTAGATATTTCTTAACCCAACCCAAACCCTTTACCCTAATTAATTCTCTACAAGGGTTAAGCCTTCATTCTTAACCCAAGGTTGGATTTGTAACCATAACAAATATTTCATTATTCATCACAAAAAGGATCTTCTTCTTCTTCTTCTTCTTCTTCTTCTTCTTCATTCTCTTAAAAGAAAACCTTGACTAGCTTTTTATTTGTGATGATAAATAGTGAGAAATTGAAAATAAAAGAGAGCTAAATTCCTACTTCATCATCCTCATCTATTCTACCCACATAGATTAGGGTGTTCACTTCTCTAATAAGTTGTTTAGTGAAGTGTAAGCTTGGGTTAAAGATTCTTCAAGGTAGATCATTTTCGAAAAGGAAGAATTCAAGCAAGCATGGATCATTCGGCTTGTGGAGCCTCTCTAGAGTCCGGAAGTTCATAGATCGCGGCGAAGGGACTACTACTCGGAGCTTATGAAGTGAAGGAGCGGACTACAAAATTTGTAATCCCTCTCTATTAGATGTAAAGTTATTTACATGTCTAGTTAATCCTAATCCTCTAGTTAAGATCTTGGTTAGGGTTTGTTTAGCACCCCAAAAATTTTAAAGTAGCATGTTTGATGCTTGCCTAAACCTTCACAAGGTGCTATGATAACCCTACAGTGGTATCAGAGCCAAGCTAGAGCATTAGACGATGTGTAGAATAAGTTAAAAGTCTGATCGAACCCCGAAATATGATTTTAGAACCCCTCTCTGGAATTTTTTTAAAAATTTGGTTTTTTCCGTATTAAAAATACTCAGAAAAATAAGCAGATAATTATATGGATATCTATGAAGTACGACTCCCTAAACCCATCAAGACACTACGGAACCGCGGCCAAACCAAGCAATTGGCGGAGCTTCCGCGGCCGAACATGAGGATTCAGGGATCGTACTTCAAGAGGTGATCCGTAGGTATTACATTATGCTTCTGGGAATTTTTAATATTACTCAAGTATTGAGTTTTCTGGAGATCTTAAGAATTCGTTGATTCGATTGGAAAGTTTAACATCGTTTAGTTTTTCGGATAATTTAGAACGTGTTAAAAGGTTTGAACGGATATCAATAACTCATTTTCCCCCCTGTCGGAAAACTTTCAAGTGTTGGATTTTTCCTGAGTTTAAAACTTTCGGGAAATCATGCAAGCGTATCTCTGGACCCTCTAGAAGAACGTAACCTTAATTCGATTATGTGACCGTCAAAACTGCCACTGAATCCTAGGATTTGTGGTAGTTTAGCGTTGCCACATGTGAGGCGTTGGTTTGACCCTTCTACGGCTGGTTCATTTAGGTTGTGACATGTTCTGAGATTTTTGAACTCCGCTCAAGTGTTGAGCTATTTGGGAAATCTTGGATGTTTGTTTATTCGATCGAAAAGTTTAACATTGTCTATTTATCTGGAATGTGATACAATATGTGGAATTCATATAGTTAGGCATGAAATGCGAAGTATGTGATATTTCGGATTTAAGATGTCTAAAGTGTTTGTGGATTCCAAATGTTGTAGTTTTACACTTTCTTTTCTGTGACCGTAAGCGTAGTATGTGGTGTATCGCCGGCTTCGTTGCTATACATCAACGACAATCGGGATACGCATACTTGCTTACGTTGATGATATGAGATATTATGTGTTGCTGCGATATGTTATATTGGATCGTCGTGTTCTGAATAGCCGGGGGTTTTATTTGAGATGAGGGTTTTAATTTTCATTCATGTAAAATTCATTTGTATGTAATATTCTTTTATTGGGGCACTTCCGGGTTGAGGATGATATCACCATTGTATATTATTTACTTTTCCGCATTAGGATAGACCCGAGGAGGAGAGCATAAGCAACCAGGTTCTAGGGTCCAGAGGGAGGCCATCTCGAGGAGTCGAGACCGGGTCTCTTAACCCTAGAACGAAGAAACATATTTATTGGGGGCCACAAAGACCAACTCAAAAGAAAAAAAACACTATTATGATGTACTAATGTTTTATTTGCCTTAAACATAGTGCTTAATCAATCTCTACTCTATACAACCTTAGTAGGTAGGGATGGTGGTGCAGATGTCGGCAGTGTTGCTTGCCGCTCTTGTAGGGGTCTAGGGATGTGGGTTTGGCTATTCATCGCAACCGTGGAATCCGTGTTTTATACAGGCTCGATGTAAAACACGGACGTCCTAGTATATCCAATATTTCATATGTTATCTTCTGCTGCAATGTTCTGTGATGAGATCATATTACTGCCTGAGACGAATGCTTATACTATATATATATGATGATATATAAATATTGCTGCTTTCATTTCCTCTGTGATGCTTAGGAAGCATAACAGATGGGATTTATTAATGAGATTAATAAAAGAAAAGAAACCTAAAAGTTGTTGTAGAATCAAAACTTTATAAAAAGGATAGCTACAGTTTTGCTTTGCATAGCGGTATATATGATATACCCTGCACCTTATTCGATGAGGAAAGAGCCGATATCCCTTCACCGGGAGTGACCTCTTTAGAAAAACTGGCAGATGCTACAAAACTCACGGTTTAGTTTTTGATTGCTTCTATAGTTCTTTCTTTGCATAGTGGTATATGTGATATACCCTGCACCTTATTCGATGAGAAAAGAGTCGGGATCCCTTCACCGGGAGTGACCTCTTTAGCGAAACTAGAAAAGCCTCAGAAACTCCTTTTGAAAGTCACTTGTTTCTACAACGATATCAAGTTCATTACGCAATAGGTTTTCAGAAAAACCTGTCGTAGCCCTCCGTCATTTCAGATAAGTCCTACTTAGTATTCGTGCTACGTTTGTTGACCTCCGTCAAGGCGTAGTGTGCGGTAGCTAACTAGTATTTATCTGTTTATGCATATGATGCAGATTGGATTAGGGTAGTCGTACGGCCTTGTTGACCTCCGTCAAGGGTCGTGCGGGTGGGTTTGACTCAATTAAGAAATGACGGGTTGAACTTGACTAGCACCCTATGATTTGTTGACCTCCGTCAAGGTCATGGGACGCTTGGGGAAAATGAGATTGCATACCTCCTATGAGATAGTTGGATCCCGATACCCACTACGAGTAAGAGTTACTCCTGGGAGAATTTTACACAGGACAATTAGCCGATCAAGTAGGTGTCTAGAAAGGTGTTAACGGGGTTATGCCTCTGGGAAAATTAGGTTTACTTTAATTAGGTCCGTGCGAAAGCACGGGGAACCTCCCTCAAAGTACCAACACTGGCCTGGCTGAAAGATTGGCGAACTTGTAAGGTGTAATTAATCCCGGCTAGTCTTTCCTTTTAGGATTTGAAGCAAGATTTGATTAAAACAGTGCGAGCCATCCTGATTAGATAGATAATAACCAATATAAATCTTGCAAGAGCGCACGCTAAAGTGTTTTTCTTCTCTCTCTCTCTAGGTAGCGACCATGTCAGGCCTTAATCAAGATAATAATATGGATGTTTTAACCGAACCAGCTTATTATACTGAGCAGGAGAACGTTGGTCCCGTTCTTTCTTATAAGTGTTATAAGACTGAGCAGGGAATAGGAGAATATCTGGATACTCACGCCACCCAAATGAAGAATAAGCATGTTGACGCATCTTCTTTAGGTGTATTAGTTATCGAGAACTGTTTCTCAGTTCACTCTACGTCCTGGGTATTAGATACCGGATCGGGATTCCACATATGTAATATATTACATGGGCTACGTAAAGGTAGGGAACTGGGAGAGGGTGATCATTCGCTAAGAGTAGGGAATGGTGCAAATGTTGCAGCCAAAGCAGTTGGCAAATATCACCTTGTATTACCAAATGGTAATACATTGGTTCTGAACGAGTGCTATTACATTCCGACCCTGATATGCAATATTATATCAGTTTCTTTATTAAATAAAGAAGGATATAATTTTGTAGTACAGGATAATGTTATGAACATATTCCTGAATCAAAAGTTGATAGGATCAGGATCGTTAAATAATGGTATATACATTCTCAACCAAACTACAGTACTTAATGTACAAAACACACACAAGAGGAAGAGTTCAGAAATGAACGAATCCTTCTTGTAGCATTGTAGACTAGGTCATATCAATGCGACACGGATAGCTAAATTATATAAGGATGGATATTTGAATCCGTTCGAATTTTCATCTTATGATACTTGCCAGTCATGTCTCAAAGGCAAGATGACCAAAACTTCGTTTAGTGGACACGGAGAAAGAGTTACAGAACTCTTGGGACTAATACATAGTGATGTATGTGGTCCCATGTCTACAAATGCCAGGAACGGTTCTTCCTACTTCATTACATTCACTGACGACCTCTCAAGATACGGACATGTGTTCCTGATGAAACACAAGTCTGCAGCTTTTGAGAAATTCAGAGAATATAAGAAGGAAGTAGAGAACCAAACAGGCAAAAGTATTAAAATCCTTCGATCTGATCGAGGAGGAGAATACTTGAACACTGAGTTCCTAGACTATCTAAAAGAGAATGGGATTCTCTCTCAGCTTACTCCTCCTTATACACCACAGCACAACGGTGTATCGGAGCGAAGGAATCGCACCCTATTAGATATGGTGTGCTCTATGATGAGCAATGCTCAGTTACCTATTTCCTTCTGGGGATATGCGCTTGAGACAGCGGCATACCTACTGAATAAGTTCCTATCAAATCTGTGCCTACCACCCTATATGAGATATGGGAAGGGAAGAGACCATATCTTAATTTTGTTAAGATATTGTAGGGTTCCTAGGCACACTATAGAGATCTCACAAGGCATCAACCATGCAAATTTCAAATTTTATGGGTACCGAGAAACCCTAATACGGATCGTCGACTAGAAATTTAGGCGAAACAGTAAACTAGTTAACATCTTAACTAAAAGAAGAGAGCTACAACCTTTGTAGATCCGGTTATCCACTTCCTTAGCTCCATGTAGTCGTCCTCTCGCTGTCCGTCTCGAATCCCGGACTCAAGCATCAGCTTCATCGGAGAAATGGGCGGGCAAGGTCGTCGGCTTCGTGCCGAAGAAGATCTACGTCGAGGCATCACAAGTTCAAGCTCCAACTTCACCAAGTTGTGAAACTTGTGAAGAAAACACCCAAAACAACTTGGCAAGAGGTAGAGGATGAAGAAATAGGAGGTGGGTTCACTTTAGAATTGGATTTCTCACTTTAGAACTCAAGTTGCCATTGATGAAGGCAAGGTTTTCTTCATGAAGATGAAGAAGAAGTAGAAGATAGAATATGATAAGTATTTTCATAAAAGAAAATAAATCAATACTTATCATATCCTAACTAAGGTTAAGTGTAGAGAATAGACCATGGTAAGTGGGAATGGTTAGGGTTAAGCATGAAGACAAAATGGTCTCTTTAGTCAAAGCTTCATGAAGCTTCAACAAGCTTCATGATAAAGAAAACCATTTTGTTTTCTTTTATCTAATTAAATATAAATAAAGAATGGATAAATAAATGAGTAAATAAATCAAAACCCTAACTATTATCATAACCATGGTTTAAGTCTTAACACAAAACCAATTTACATGCATCATCAAACATGACACATTGTAGTGCACAAAAGTATATCACATATACAACTTGTGAACTACAAGTGAGAAAATCCTTTTAAAGTGAACCAATACTAGTTAATGCAAGGTAATATATCAAATATATAATTATACATTAAATCATTAAATCAACACTTGATTCAATGATCCGGTCATGTCGCACATAACCGACTAGTATCCAATGTATCGACTTATCGAATCAATCTACGATTCGATAACTAGGTTATATCGCATATAACCAATCGAAACATTCATCGCGAGAATGAAATACGGTATCACATACACGCATTATTCTCGGTCCCGCACATATCTCATATGCGTTCCTATTTCGTTTCACTTGAGCCAGGAAACCACTGTGTAGGACTCTAAAGACTCGTCAATACGCCGGTAGCAGACGATGATCATATCAAGCATCCACAAGCCGCAAGCGGTCTGCTAAACGTAACGGCCACCCGGGTATTGAATGATCAGAAGATCGACAAGCTAACCCGCTCACACTCCTGTGAATCCAACCAGTAACACTTACCATACAGTCCGGTCTGTTCGTCTGATATGTCGCATATCAAGTCTAGGGGTGGTAAACGTCAGACCCCAATAACCGATAAGTCGTGCCGATGTGAGGCTCATAACGGGTCGAGAAACTACTGGTAACACTTACCAGCAAATCTCTGATCAGCCCTGGTCAGGGACTTCCCTGTTACGGCCAATCGAGCACAGCGCAACATCAACCCCCAATACCGTGAGAGACGAAACCCCTCCTATCGCTCATTGCCTCCATGTGACTCGGGACTGTACCCAAAGACCACCGTTTTGCACGCCCTCATGGACGTGGTAAGGTGGAGATCAAAGCACAGTGGTAATCACACAAGACTCTATGACGATCTCGGGTCTACAGACTAACCTGCACAAGTGTCACCTGAGAATTGCCATCTGACGTGAGGTATAATACCATCTGGGAGTTCTCGGCGAGTCCGTCCAGTGTACCCAGTCTCCACTGAGCACCCGTATACCATCTCTGATGTCAAACACCAATGGATATGGGATCATCCATCGCCCATCTCATGGGTCGAGAGGCGTATACGCTAGTCTACACTGGCATATCGATGCCCCGTCTCGATACACCCACGACTAGGGACCTTGAAGGATGTACCTGTGGACTACCATATCCCCACTAGTATGATCTGCATCATAGTCCAGGTAGTCAAGTACACATCCTAAGGGCTTTATCAACATGTAACTATAAAACAGTTTAAAGAGACTAGTGTACATGTTAAGGTAAAGAGCAACCAGATAGCATACTATCATATCGAGCAAGAAAGTCATCTCTATATATGTCCAAGCATCCAATATAATATACATCATCTGTACAATACTGGCCTGTAGGGCATACATACAACTAACAGATATAGGGTTGCCTGGCCTATGTCAAAAGACAAAAACCGGACAAACTCGAGACAAGGTCTATTTTGTGTAAGTTTGTTGGATATCCCAAGCATTCACGAGGGTATATCTTCTACCACAGTGAGGAACAAAGGGTGTTTGTTGCTCAACACGCCACCTTTTTAGAAAAGGAATTTCTTACAAAAGAGATTAGTGGCTCTGAGGTAGAACTGGAAGAAGTTCCGGCAGAACAAACTACAACAGAAGATTTGATGGAACCAGAGGATTCAGTTGCTCCTGACGAACCCCGGCCTCTCCGCCGATCTAGTAGGGTTTCTCATCCACCTGAGAGATACTACGGTTTTCTCGTTGATGGTGGGAGCGAGGATTACATCATGGAAGATGATGACCCGACTAGTTTCGAGCAGGCCATCACGAGTGGGGACTCTGTGAAGTGGCTGGATGCAATGCGATCTGAGATGGAATCCATGTACACCAATAAAGTATGGACTTTGGAAGTTGCTCCTGAAGGGGTAAAACCCATTAGGAGCAAGTGGATCTTTAAGAAGAAACTTGGTGTAGATTGAAAAGTGGAGACTTTCAAAACTAGACTTGTTGCAAAGGGTTTTCGTCAACGACCAGGTGTGGATTATGACGAAACCTTTTCTCCAGTGGCTATGCTTAAATCCATCCGGATCCTACTTGCCATTGCTGCATACCATGACTATGAAATCTGGCAGATGGATGTTAAGACCGCCTTTCTAAATGGTGATTTAGAAGAGTGCGTGTACATGACTCAGCCAGAGGGCTTCGTAGACAGTGGGAGCAGCGGAAAGGTGTGTAAGCTGCTTAAATCCATCTACGGGTTAAAGCAGGCATCGCGGAGTTGGAACATCTGCTTTGATATTATAGTCAAAGAGTTTGATTTCATCAAAAACATAGATGAACCTTGTATATACAAGAAGGTTGCAGAGAGTAAGGTTGTCTTCCTCGTATTGTACGTGGATGACATACTCTTGATAGGAAATGATGTTCCTATGCTGCACTCGGTCAAGCTCTTCTTATCAAAAAGATTCTCAATGAAAGATCTAGGTGATGCCTCCTGCATACTGGGAATTAAGATCTATAGAGATAGATCTAAACAGATAATGGGATTATCCCAATCCAGGTACATTGACACCATACTAAAGAGATTTAGTATAGAAGAATCCAAGCGTGGGAACCAACCCACGATCTCTGGACTCACTCTCTCCAAAGAGATGTCTCCCAAGACTGATTTGAAGAGAACTCGCATGCAAGAGATACCCTATGCTTCGGCAGTAGGCTTTATCATGTACGCGATGCTCTGTACCAGACCCGATGTAGCATACTCACTAAGTGTAGTGAGTAGGCATCAAGCAGATCCTGGAGAGAGTCACTGGATAGCTGTGAAGAACATTCTCAAGTACTTGAGAAGGACTAAGGAGATGTTCTTGGTGTATGGTAACGGTGAACTCCAGGTGGAGTCCTTTACCGATTCAAGCTTCCAAAGTGATAAGGACGACTCTAAGTCGCACTCGGGATTTGTCTTTACCCTTAATGGAGGGGCGGTATGTTGGAAGAGTTCCAAACAGGAAACCGTTGCAGACTCGACAATGGAGGCTAAATACATCGCTGCCAACGATGCTGCCAAAGAGGCTATCTGGATGAAGAAGTCCATCACTGAACTTGGAGTGGTTCCGTCCATTGAGCATCCAATACCTTTGTATTGTGATAACAATGGAACAGTGGGTTTGGCCAAGGAACCCAGGTCCTATTAGAAGTCCAGACATATTCTGAGGTGGTATCACCTAATCCGGGAGATAGTTGATCGCCGGGAGATCGAGGTCAGGAGAGTTGATACGAAGGACAACACTGCGGATCCACTCACGAAGGCCATTCCCCAGACACAGTTTGAGAGACTCTTCGGGATGTTGGGTATGAGATACTACAACATCTGGCCTTAGTGCAAGTGGGTGATTGTTGGTTATATATATGCCCTAGAGGCCATTGTTGTACATATGATATATATTATAGTGGATGCTTGGATATATATAGAGAGGACTTTCTTGCTCGACATGATAATATGCTATTTGATTTCATTTTGTCTTAACATGTTGACTTGTATTAGTTTACTGTCTTGCTCTCACATGTTGATAAAGCCCTTAGGATATGTACTCGACTACTGGGACTATAATGAGATCATACTAGTGGGGCCAGGGTAGTCAATGAGTACATCCTATAACTGTTCCTAGTCAAGGGTGTATCGAGATAGGGCATCAATACACCAGAGTAGATTAGCGTATACGCATCTTGACCTATATGATGGGTGATGGATGATCCCATATCCATCGGTGTTTGACATCAAAGATGGTGTACGGGTGCTCAGTGGAGACTGGGTACACTGAACGGACTCGCCGAGAACTCCTAGATGGTAATATACCTATCGTCAGATAGCAGTTCTCCGGTGACACTGGTACAGGTTAGTCTGTAGACCCGAGATCGTCATAGAGTCTTGTGTGATTCCCACTGTGCTTTGATTTCTACCTTACCACGTCCAAGAGGGCGTGCAAAACGGTGGCTTTTGGGTACAGTCCCGAATCACATGGAGATAATGAGCGATAGGAGGGGTTTCGTCTCTCCCGGTATAGGGAGTTGATGTTGTGCTGTGTTCGATTGGCTATAACTAGAAGTCCCTGGCCAGGGCTGATATAGAGTACTACTGGTAAGTGTTATCAGTAAGTTCTTGACCTATTATGAGCCTCACATCGACACGACTTATCGGTTACTGGGGTCAGACGTTTACCACCCCTATACTAGATACGCGACATATCAGACGAAGAGACCGAACTGTACGGTAGTGTTATTGATTGGATACACAGAAGAATGTACAGGCTTGCTTGTTGATCTTCTGATCGCTCAATACCTGGATGGCTGTTGCGTTTAGCTGACCGCTTGCAGCTTGTGGGTGTTTGATATGATCATCACCTACTGCCGGCGTATTGATGATTCTTTAGAGTCCTACACAAAGGTTTTCTGGCTCAGGCAAAACGGAGTAGAAGCACATATATGATATGTGCGGGACCGAGAATATTACGATATGAGATATCGTATTCCATTCTCGCGATATATGATATCGGCCGGGTATATGTGATATAGCCGGGTCATCGGATCAAGTGTTGATTCGATAAATCGGTACATGTTATATTAGTCGGTTATATGCGATATAGCCGGATTGTCGGATCAAGTGTTGATTCGATAATTTAATGTATAATTATATATGTGATATATTACATTACATTACATTAACTAATATAAACTCGCTTTATTGATTCATTTTCTCACCGGATAATACATTGATATATATGCGATATATGTTAATTGTATTATTTTCTTTTGTTACAAAAATATATTATATATGTGATATATAATATTGTAACAAGTTATGATTACACATGCAACATGATTTGTGGAGATTAAACATGTTAGGGTTTGATTTGGTTTAGCATTTGGGTTAGCTTTTTCATGAAGCTTCTAGAAGCTTTATTTTGTTTTAAGCTTAGATATTTTGTATTGATATTTTGTGTAGATATTGCTTAACCCAACCCAAACCCTTTACCCTAGTTAATTCTCTACAAGGGTTAAGCCTTCATTCTTAACCCAATGTTGGATTTGTAACCACAACAAATAATTCATTATGCATCACAAAAAGGATCTTCTTCTTCTTCTTCATTCTCATAAAAGAAAACCTTGACTAGCTTTTTATTTGTGATGATAAATGGTGAGAAATTGAAAATAAAAGAGAGTTAAATTCCTACTTCATCATCCTCATCTATTCTAACCACATAGATTAGGGTGTTCACTTCTCTAATAAGTTGTTTAGTGAAGTGTAAGCTTGGGTTAAAGATTCTCCAAAGTAGATCATCTTCAAAAAGTAAGACTTCAAGCAAGCATGGATCATTCGGCTTGTGGAGCCTCTCTAGAGTCCGGAAGTTCATGGATCGCGGCAAAGGGACTACTACTCGGAGCTTATGAAGCGAAGGAGCGGACTACAAAGGTTGTAATCCCTCTCTATTAGATGTAAAGTTATTTACATGCCTAGTTAATCCTAATCCTCTAGTTAAGGTCTTGGTTAGGGTTTGTTTAGCACCCCAAAAATTTTTAAGTAGCATGTTTGATGCTTGCCTAAACCTTCACAAGGTTCTATGCTAACCCTACATGTTCCTCAAACGAGATTTGAGAAACTAATTTGTAGAGAAGTTGGGTATTCGATAGCACATGGGATGTGGGTATGTGATACCGCAATAATTAGCCTTAAGTGCAAGTGGGAGATTGTTGGATATAGTGCACTCAAGGCAATTATTGTAATTGCAGGCACGTGATTATGATAATTGAGGGAGGACCTATACATGTAGAACAATCTTAATCGAAATGATAGTATGATATCTAGTTTTTTTATTATTGATGTGTACACGTTTTACTTGTTATTATATGTTGCTAATACATAATAATGAAGCCCGTACGATTCTTGCTTGACTACCAACATTATGATGGCAATCATATATGTGAGAGCTGGGTAGTCTATAAGCATATCCTTAAATGTCCCTAGTCATGGGAGTATCGAGACTAGGCATCGATATTCCGGAGTAGACTAGTGTATACATTTTGAGATCCCGACGAGGGGCAGTGTCCAGTCTCATAAGCCATTGGTGTTATGTCACCTAAGATAGTATACAGGTGCTCACGGGAGGTGATTACACTGGACAGACTCGCCGAGAACTTTTAGATGGTATTATATCTATCGTCAGATGGAAGTTCTCGAGTGGCATTAGTACAGATTAGTCTTTTGACTTGAGATCGTTATTTTTCTCGTATGAGTTCCTACTGTACTTTGATTACTACCCTACCACGACTCAAAGGAGTCGTGCAAATAGGTTTTAGTTGGGTACAGTCCCAAACCACATGGAGGCAGTGAGCGATTGTCGGGGATTCGTCTCTCCTGATATTAGGAGTCGATGTCGTGTTGTGTTCAGTTGGCTATCACCTTAAATCCGTGGCCACGGTGGATGAGATTTACTGATACGAGTTCAGTAGTTTCTCGGTTGGTGATGAGCTTAACTCCGAAACGACTTATCAGGTTATTAGGGGTCTGACGTTTCCATCCCTAAACCATGTATGCGATACTCTCAGATGAAGAGACCGGACTGTACGGAGATTGTCACATTCAGGCTCAATAGGGTATGGACGGACTTGATTGTCGACCTCTCTTTCGACAGATATCTGGGTAGCCGTTACTTACAGCTAGTGCCGCTGACGTGTTTGTGGTTTTTGGATTTATCCAGTAAATCACTGTTAGCTTATTGTCGAGTCATTAGAGTCTCACACAGAGAGTTTTCCCGGTTCAGACGATATGATGTAGATGACGTATGTTGGTGCATACAGGATGTCCGATTAAATATGTGTACAGGCTACATGGACTTTAATCGGACGGTTGATAATACTAGCGGTTTAGGATTAAGCCGGATTATTAAATCAAATTTTGATTTAATAATTTATATATATATATAATATGTATATTCTAATATTATTGTTCACTATTCATTTTCTCTCTTGGCTATTCGTATTTTTTATAGGAATATGCGTATATATATTTCAATACGTATACCGGGCTATATTCCGTATTTATACGGAATTTGTTCTAGAAGATGGACACTTTATTTCTTGATTTTCCTTTAAAAGAAAATCAAGAATGAGGTGGAGGATGAGGTGTTAAAAATCATGGTAAAGAGGGATGGCCTTGGTTGTTATATTGTATAATCATTTGGATTTACTATTGTGACATGGTTGCAAATAATGAAGCCATTCTTTTCTATGCTTGCAAGCTTTTTCTTCATATAAAGACTTCGCCATTTTCCATGGCTACTTCTTCTTGACCTCCTCCTCCTTCTTCTAGGTAGCTCTTTTGAGCTTAGAAAAGAGAGAAAAAATAGTGAGAAAATTCCTACATCCCCACTCTCCATTCTTAGCGAGCTTGGAGTGTCGGTCGCTACACTAGGTGAAACCGGAGCTTGGATCAGTTTCCCTCAGGTGGATCTTCTTCGGCAAGGGCGGTCTCCACTCAAGCACGATCCGGACAGCATACACGGAGCTTGGAGGGGTCTTCCACGATTGGGTGGACATGCGTCGAAGGTAGTATTCCGTATCTTTGCATGCTTGGTTTGCTAGTTTAGGCGTTTGGATCGATTCTAGGTTCGGGATTCCTTCGTGTTTGCTGGAAATTTTTTTTCGCCATCTGCGCCTCCGCTGCGCCGCAGGCACTAGGGAACCCTACATAACGGTTAGCGATCTTGTGGAGCGTATATGATCCCGACTAGTTCTCCTTTTAAGATTTGAAGTAGAATTCGTGGAAACAGTGCGAGCCGTCTTGTTTAGATAAAATAATAACCAATCTAAACATGCAAGTGTATATGTTGAGTGTTTATTTTCTCTCATAATTGCAGCTACCATATCACGCCTTTATCAAGATAATAAAATGTATGACTTGACCAACCCGAATTCTTATTCGGGATTGGAGAACGTCGGTTCAGCTCTGAATTATGACAAATGTCATGAGCATGAGTGAGGGAAAGAGGATTACATGAATTCCTTGATGACCCCAGTGAAGAAGAAGTATATTATTGTGTCTCCTTCAGGTGTTCTTGTTATTGAGAACTATTTTTCGGTCAGTCCTACCTCCTGAGTACTAGATACCGGATCAGAATCTCATATCTGCAATTTATTACAGGGACAAAGAAAAAGTAGGATGGTTGGACCCAGTGATATGTCTCTCAGAATAGAGAACGGAGCACGAGTTGATACTGCTGCCATCGGTGAATATCACCTAGTATTGCCAAGAGGAAATACTATAATTTTGAATAACTACTACTATGTACCTTCTCTGTTTTACAATATCATATCAGTTTCTTTACTTAATAAAGAAAGATATAAGTTTGTTCTAGACAAAAATATCATGATACCTCAAACAGGTATTGGTTGAAGAAGGTACACTGTGTAATAGTATCTATGTTTTAAAGCAAAACATAGTTCTTAATATACAAAACACACATAACAGTAAGAGTTCAGATACGAACGAAACCTACTTGTGGAAATATAGACTTGGTCATATCAACAAGAAAAGATTAGCTAGGTTGCATAATGATGAATATTTAGATCCGTTCGAATTTACATCTTATGAAATATGCTAAGCTTGTTTCAAAGATAAAATGACCAAATCTCCATTCACCGGACACGGAGAAAGAACAACAGAGCTCCTAAGACTCATACACAGTGATGTGTGTGGCCAATGTCTATACATGCAAGGGATGGGTTCTCATACTTCATCACATTCACTGACGATCTCTCTATATTTGGATATGTGTATCTTTTGATACACAAAGTTGAAGATTTTGAGAAATTCAAACAATACAGAAACGAAGTAGAGAACCAGACAGGCAAAAGTATCAAGATCCTCCGATCTGATAGAGGAGGGGAGTACTTAAGCATAGAATTCCTAGACTACCTAAAAGAGAATGGTATTCTCTCTCAACTTACTCCTCCGTATACACCACAGCACAATGGTGTATCGGAGTAGAGGAACCGTACCTTATTGGATATGCTTCGCACCATGATGAGTAGTGTCGATCTGCTTCTTTCATTCTAGGGACATGCGCTTCAGACAGCAACATATCTTTTGAATCAAGTTCCATCCAAATCAGTACCTAAAACGCCATATGAAGTATGGAGTGGTAAGAAACCATGTCTTAAATTCATTAAGATATGGGGTTGTCCGGCTTATGTTAAAAAGAAAAATTCGAAAAAACTAGAGGCACGATCAGATCTATGTAAGTTTGTGAGATATCCAAAGAATTCACTATGATATCTTTTCTACCACACCGAGAAACATAAGGTGTTTGTAGCTCACCACGCCAAATTTTGGAAAGGGAATTTCTTGCAAAAGAAATTAGTGGAAGTACGGTAGAACTGGATGAAATATCGGAGCCACAAACTGTAACTGAGGATTTGGTGGAGCAACAGGATTCAATAGTCCCGGATGAACCTCAGCCACTCCGCAGATCTAGTAGGATTTATCATCCGCCCGAGAGATGCTATGGTTTTCTCATAGATGGGAATCGAAAGGATTGCATCTTGGAAAAAGATGATCCTACTAGTTTCAAGTAGGCCATTGCCAGTAGGGACACTATGAAATGGCTGGATGCTATTCGATCCAAAATGAAGTCCATGTACACCAACAAAATTTAGACTTTAGACATTGCACCGCCGGGGTGAAACCTGTCGGCTGCAAATGGATATTCAAGAAAAAGATTGGTGCAGATGGACAGGTTAAAACTTATAAGTGAATCCTCGATTTAATCAATCACCTTTAGGTACAATAAAAAGGCAAATATAATCGGTAAAGGCACCATTTCATTTACTAATGATTCAAATATTACTATTATTAATGAAGTGTAGTCTGTAGATAACTTAAAACACAAGCTATTTAGTATTAGTCAATTTTGTGATAAGGGATATAACGATGTTTTTGAAAAAAAATGTTTGCAAAATTAATTACTAAAACAAAGTAATTTTAACAGGAAAGAGACACAATAATATCTATATTATCTACACACACGACTTTAACAATAAAAATATAAAATGTTTGGTCGTAAACAACAATGGCTCTTGGCTTTGGCATAGGAGGATAAGCCATGCATCTATGAACACATTATCTAAAATTTCTTGGAATAACTTAGTTAAAGGAATCCCTAGCCTAAAATACGAAAAAGATAAACAATGTGATGCAAATCTAAAGGGTAAACAAACTAAATCTTCATTTAAACCAAAGAATGAAATCTCTAATGATAATCCTTTACAACTAGTTCACATGGATCTATTTGGCCATAGTAGGAATGATAGTTTAGGAGGAAAACTCTATACTTATATAATAGTAGACAATTTTTCAAGATTTACATGGATATTCTTTCTTAAAACAAAAGATGAAACTTTTAGTATTTTCAAATCATTCTCTAAACGTATTCAAAATGAAATGAATCTTAAGATTTCTAAAATTAGAAGTGATCACAGTGAAGAATTTGAAAACACTCTATTTAAAAAACATTGTAATAAGAAAGGATACAAACATTAGTTCTCGTATGCATGAATACCACAACAAAATGGTGTTGTTGAAAGAAACAGTCGTTCCTTACAAGAAATGGTATGAACCATGTTAAATGAAAATAATTTACCTATGTTGGCGGAAGCCGTAAATACGTCTTGCTATATTACAAATAGAGTTAGCATTAGGAAAATCCTTAATAAAGCTCCATACGAACTTTTTTTTATAATAAAACTCCAAATATTAAATATTTTAAAGTTTTTGAGTATAAATGTTTTTTTAAACACCTTAGACAATCTAGGTAAATTTGATTCTAAATACGACTAAAGTATTTTTGTTGGTTATTCTATGACTAGCAAAGTCTAGTATGTCTATAATAAAAGATCACAAGTAATACAAGAAAGTATTCATATTGAGTTTGATGAAAACAACCCCGTCTTAAATTCTTACAAAACAATAATGAGTCAAACATATCAAAGGTTTAGAGAATCTATCAATTGAAAAAGGAACCGCAAAATCACATATAGAAGACATTCCAAAAATCGTGGATAAAGATCTTCCAAACGATTTGCAATTCAAGAAAGATCATCCTAAGGATTTGATCATTGGCGATATTGATAAAGGAGTTTTAACTCATTCATCTATGTTCAACATGTGTATAAACTTAGCCTTTATATCAATGATATAACCCAAAAACACTAAAGAAGCTAAAACTGATGAAAACTGGATAATTTCTATGGAAGAAGAGTTAAATTAATTTGAAAGAAATAAGATATGGCACTTAGTACCAAAACCCGCTGATAGACCAATTATAGGTACTAAGTAGGTATTTAAGAATAAACTTGACGAATCTGGTAAAGTTTTTAGAAACAAAACCTGTATAGTAGCCCATGGATATAATCAAATTGAAAGTATAGACTATGACAAAACTTATGCACCCATTGCTAGATCCCATTGCTAGATTATATGTATCCTACTAGCATACGCTTGCTTTGAAAACTTTAGATTTTTCAAATGGATGTTAAAAGTGCCTTCTTAAACGGTTAGATAGAAGAGAAAGTATATATATCTCAATCCACTAGTTTCGAGAATTATGCATTTCCAAATCATGTCTATAAATAAAGAAAAGCACTATACAATCTTAAGCAAGTTCTCCATGCTTGGTATGAACGTTTACGTACGTTTCTAGAAAACATAGATTTCATTAAAGGAATTGTAGATAAAACCTTGTTTACTAAAACTTTTCAACAAGATTTTCGTGTAGTCCAAATATATGTTGATGATGTCATCTTTGATGCGACAAATGAAAGACTTGGTGAAAAATTCATCAAATCTATGCAAAACGAATTTGAAACGAGTATGATGGAAAAACTTAACTTTTTTCTAACATTTCAAATTAAGCAAAGGGATGATGGCATCTTCATTAACCAATCCAAGTATACAAATAAACTAATTAAGAAGTTTAGTTTAGAAAACGCAAAGATTTGTGAAACACCAATGGCTACTAACACTAAACTCACAAAGGATAAAGATGGCCAAGAAGTGGACACACAACTTTATCATGGTATGATAAGTAGTTTGCTATACCTAACCGCTAGTAGACTAGATATCATATTTAGCTTTTGTTTGTGTTCTAAATTCCAAGCTAATCCCAAAGAGTCGCACGTATCTGCAGTTAAAAGAATTCTTAAATATCTTAAAGGAACCGTAAACTTAGGTTTGTGGTATCTAAAGAATAACTTGTTTCATTTAACTAGTAATTCAGATGTTGATTATACTGGAATTCTAAAAGATCAAAAAAGCACAAGTGGCACATATCATTTATTAGGAAACTATCTTGTTTCTTGGATTTTCAAGAAACAAAATTTAGTTGCACTATCGACTGTCAAGACAGAATATATTGTTGTCGGTGCTAGTTGTGCATAAAATTTGTGGATGAAATACACATTCAAGGCCTAAACACACACACACACACACACACACACACACACACACACATATATATATATATATATATATATATATATATATATATATATATATATAATATCATTTCTTAAGAGATCATTTTCATAAAGAAGATATAATTCTTGAATGTGTGCCAACCGATCAACAATTGGCAAATATCTTTACTAAACCAGTCGATAAAACTAGATTTTCATATATAAGAGGAGAACTTAACACGTTCGAATTAGATATATAATTAAACTCTTGAATATAATGTTTTTTAATTATGGAAGATGCTATTTTTTTCCTCTAGGCACAGACATTTGTAGCAGACATCTGCCTTGATATATTTTTTTATTTTTTTCTTATTAATAAGTATTTGTAAATATTTAAAATTTAAATCCTTAATATGCAACTGAATTTAAAACACTCTTTTAAAACCCTCGTAATTCATAATTTGAATTCAATTGATGATTTTAGGAGTTAGGAAAACTAAGTTTTAGTTTTTATAACTTCCATATGGTGGTTTCTTCGTTTCTCTTTAAATAAGCCTCACATCATGTGTAAAACCATCATCCCTTCTCCCTATTTCTAATTATCAAGTTGAAAAATAACAGGAGACTATTTGAGTCACAAAATAGAAATGGCTCAAGCAAAAGAGTTGAGTCATAACTCTCCGGTCCTCATCCTAGTGAGAATCTCAGTGATCTAAGTGAACCCATATCACCAACCTCCTTTTCTCCACCATCAAATCCGGGAGATGGTTTTGTTCTACTTTTTAAGAAAACTTTCTCCGACCACACTGCAATCTTCTTTGATCAAGCGGAAAATATGATCATCAAGAAGCGGACCGAAATCATGAAGAAGTTCAAGAAAGGGAACTAGGAAATTAAGGACTCTTGTGTGTGTTTTCATGTGTATGTCTTTAGTAGGTGTTTAGATCATCAGTATGTTTAAATATTTAATTATGTGTATTTTTCATGTAATGTTTGATTATATATCAAATTTTGTGTTTCATAGAAACTCTGGTGTTTATGTTAATGAATTATCACTCAAAATTTTATGTTAACAAATTAAATTAAAATTTCTAATAATATAAACATACTCCCAAAAACAACCATAGCAGACGTCGGTAGTTCAAAATAGGTCTCTAGAAATTGAACACAGAGACGTCTTGTCTCTGGAACCAGACGTCTGTAGTTCAAAGTAGATATCTGCATTTGAACAATGAGACGTCTGGACTCTGGAATCAGACATTTGTAGTTCAAATCAATTCACCAGTCTTTTAAACAAAGAGACTTCAGGTCTCCTACATCATACGTCTGCACGGGCACCCATTCAAATTAATCAAATGAAATCTGATTATTCGATTTCATTTAAATTAAATACTATCCGTCCACCCATCAATATAGAAATAGGATTTGGAAATTTCATTTCTTATTCTTCCAACTCCAAACACCTCTCTCAAACCTTAGAATCTCTTCCGCTCTGCCAAACTCTAGAATCTCCTTCACTTTCTCAAATTCCAAACTATAAAGATGTCTTCAATAAGGAAAGGAAAATCAATTGCTCCTGAATCCTCCTCTCACAAGAAAAAGGATAATCAATCTACTCAAAAGAAGAGGAAAGGTCCATCAACCGGCAAAGATCAAAAAGAATCTATGTTTCTAAGTACCGACACGTAAAAACGATTTCAACCCTTCTCCTCTAAACCCATTCATACTGGTGCTATCATTATGTTTAGAGAGTTAGTTGAATTTGGATTTGAATCCTTCTTTGAAAATCAAGGTTGGAAGAATTTTTTAACCCTTGATTATCCAACTTATGATTTGGCCGTCAAATTGTTTTATTCCAACTTGACTTGTACTTCGGAGGATGACACTAATTTGAAAACGAAAGTATATAGCGACACCTTTTTCCTTTACACCAGGCGCTCAATGTGCCCAATAAAGATGTCAATCTATACTTTGAAACTTTATCACCATCTAAAAAGTATCCAGAAGGTATCACAATGGAGGATGCCTCTCGGGTATAGCACAGTCAAGATAAACCAGGCATCTATCATGACCAACAAACCAAAACTTTAACAAATAGAGCTCGAGTCCTCGCTAATATTCTACACCACACTGTGATGCCTAAGGCGGGTAGTCAAGAAAAGTTGTATGGATGCCACAAGTTCATGACTTAATGTATTCTCATGGGCATTCAAGTCAATCTGCCACTCTGTCTTGTTCGAAGCATGTGGGATGTATCTAATGGACATAGCAATTTATATTTTGGAAAGGTTATCACAAAACTACTTCAAACTCGCAATGTCTATTTACATGGTGCAAAAGATATAGTGAAGCCCGATGTTGCTTTTGGAGCTCAAAACATCAATTTAATGAAGTTGACTACCCCAACTAAACCCCAAGCAGCCTCCTCTAGTGGTCCGCAAGATATTTCCCCCGTCGCTCCATCACAAGTACCACTCAAGGCTTTGAATTTAAAGGCTTTGAAAATATGATTGTGGATCGTATTTCGGGGCATCTTGATTATCATGAGCTATCTCTATGCTCAACTTAGCATTGCCTATATGCTACCATACGGAAGTATTCAAGACCCATAAAAGACGGAAGATTAGTCCTGAATTTATACTTATCATATTTATAGTCTGTTTTATTATGTGTATTTTTCTTTTTGAACCATATTATGTGTGCTTTTGAACCATATCATTGTATTATTAGGTTTATGAATATCGTGTGTGCTTTACTTTTGAATCATATCATAGACTTCAACTGAATTATCTATATGGATGAATGCTTCTTTGCTTTTGTTATTAATATCGGTTATTCAGAAACATATCAAGTATTCGTGTATATTTCCTTACCCCCACTTTCAAGTTTTACCAACTTTTGATATTTTCAAAAAAAGGGAGAAAATATTCATGAATATTTTTTATTTTGGTATCAATTGGTATTTTGATTTCTATCACTTTAAACATTGCGCAAATTTTTTTTAATGAAATTTGAGTTATAATACTCGCTTTCATGAGTGCTCCTTGTATTGGTGGTATGGAACAATAATACGAGTACAAAGATTTTTTCAACTGAGCATGATTTGAAGGGGAGCATTTAACTCTAATTTCTACTTTTACATATATCATGAATACTTTAAAATAAGTTTTGTTAAATATCAAAAAGAGAGAGATTGTTGACACTTGTGTCATACGATCTTGAGTTTTGATCATTTAAAACAAAACTATATTTAAAAAATTCATATGTTACTAACGGTGTTTCCAGGTTCATAATCATAGCTAGCACAGTACCTCAATATCAAGTAATGATTGCCTACAATAAAATTCAAGCTCCAAACTTCTATATGGCATGAAGACTTGACGCAAGCAAACATAATGAAAGCTATATCAAGAAACAAAAACGTCTCAAAGTAACATCGCAACATAAAAGAAGATCGAAGAAGAAACAAGCTAGATTTAGTTTTATTAAGCTAGTATTAATCTCATAGGGTTAGAAATCATTTTCCAACTCATTTCTATTAAGAAGATGTCTTCTCTTGATCAAGAGGCGTCTAACTTATCCGTTGGATTCAAATTCATTTTAAAATTTAAATTGTTTTCATATTTCATTCCTACTACAGACGTCTGTAGAAGAAACTTTAGAATTGCAGACTTCTGGCCCAGACGTCTACTTAAAAAACTTAGCAAAACTTGTTCTCTGTTTTTGTAGATAAAGACATCTGGACAGATGTCTCTAAGAAATTTTTTGAACTACTGACGTCAGCCACCAGCCGTCTGATATATTCTGGCAGTTATTTTTAAATTTTTAAATTCAAACGAACGGGTGTTTACGTCATTTCGCTTTTTAAATTACTTTCAACAGTCACAACTTTTTGAAAAGTTAGGACTCTTCAAAATCGCAACCCTTCCATCTTTATAAATACCCAAGAGACCATGCACTTAATTTTTCGCTCATTCTATTAATATTTCTTTTCGCTAAAATTCTTCTCGTGTCATATTCTTTTCTTCATTTTAAAAGAGCCACAAATTTCAATATTTCCTCAAAATAATCCTCAAGCCAAATTAGTAATAATCTTTAAGATCATAAAATTGTGAGTGAGCATCAAGTTCGAATTATTGTAGCATTTTATAAATCCTTGAAGAGGGATCATGTTCTTCATTACAAGAGAAGGTGTCTCTTATTGTCTGATTCGTGGATTCAATTTGGGAAAAAAGTGCTTTCCCGGTTGATGCTAGTGAAGATAGATTGTGTTCTTCATACCGATATCTAGTGGAAATTCTTAAGAGAGAGTCTCAAGCGGGAATCAGCCACAGGTTGTGGTGAACCCTAATCAACAAATTTTGTGTGTTTGTATTACCTTCTTCTTACTCTTTTATTTCGTGTTGTTATTTCTTTTAAAGTTTCTTTATTTAAGTGTATTAAATTATTCCGCACACCCCAAAACACCTTTTTCACCTCCCCTCTACAGCATTTTCATTAGTAGGTGTGCAAAATTAAAAAAAAATGTTTAAAAAAACTAATTCTGTGAAATGGAAGGTCTATCAGTTTTTGCCTTGCGTGCCGTAGTAAAACTAAAGAGATTCTATGTTACATGATGTAGATAATTTTTGTGCTTGTATCAAATGGTTGCGAAGTCAATAGTAGATAAAAAGGTGATGATATATAAGTTGAACATATTTTTACATGAGATTTAAGCTTGATATGCAAAACGCATGTCTCTGATGTGGCCATAACTTAAACCAAACATATTAGAAAATCGAGGATTGTGAACCTTTGTGATATAAACAAAGTTCCTGTGCTGTAAGAAACTTAGCTTAAATTTAACAAATAATTAAGTATGCATCACAAATTTATAACTAAATACATGAAAAATATGGTGTGATAAAAAAGGTTAGCTTTCATGAAACTTAGTGCCTTGATTTTGATTTTATATGTATCCAGTAGATCGATTTGTTGCACATTTTCTTATTGAAATCAACCCGCTACTTCGATGATTGAACTTATGACCTTTCACATTGGATAATAGTTAAGAGCTTAGCTCCACCCAACTGGTTTGTTTGGTTGGACACCCTTAAAGCTTTTGTGCAGTTCTAACTATTAAATACCAGAAAGATATTTCCTTCTATACTAGTATCTTGTACGTGCAAATGCGGAACAAAAATTTGTAGCGATACGACTTGGCGCTAGAATAAACCTAAACCGGATCTTTACCATAAACCTAGTTAGCATATTAGAGTTTTATCTACTATGATAGAAAGTATACCTAACGAAAATAAGTCCTTCGGATTTTCGATCCTCTTCTTAAACTCCTCGATGGAAGTATGGATCGTGCTTGAACTTCGGCCTTCTTGTGTCAACGATGATCCATCCGAGAGCTCCAACCTTGAGCTAAACCTCTAATTTAAGGTGACTAGAGTACTTAGCTTGCTAATCTAAGTAGACTAGAGTGAGTAGAGTGTGATTTGGAACAGCTTAGCCTTACTAAACCCTTGATTCCTAACTCATGAGACACTAGGGTTTTGAGAGGAAGAAGAAGAGAGCAAGCTTAGGAGAGAGAGTGCATTTGTGATAATCATTATAAAAAATGGAATGGCTAATATATATATGACCATTTGTCATAGCATGAAAATATCTCACCAAAATATCTAGGTCAAAAATATTTTCACAAAATATCTATGGTCAAAAAATCAACCCAAGTCAAATGGTCAACCAAGTAGCCATGCCAAATACAATTATCATTTATCAAAAATAACAAAGTCTTTTCTTTTTCTCATATTTGTTTTGACCAAGTCAATGGTCAAAACCCTAATGAGATGTCTCCTTCTTTACCCCCTCTCATCTGTATATAAATACCCGCATCCGTGTTTCGAGAAACACGAATACAATGAGATGAAGTTAATCCAATAATCAAATACTAGGATCCGGCTTAAACCAAAACCCACTAGTATTGTCCGCTCGAACACCACACGCGCACAAGTACACGTATGTGATCGAACCCTGTCGTAAAACCATACGACCTCTACTCGTTTCGCCCGAAGCTGGGAAACCCTCTGTGTGGGACTCTAAAGACTCGACAGTACTCCGGCAGTGGGTTTAACTACAAGCACGTCAGCGGCACTAGCTGTACGTAGCGGCTACCCGGATACCTGTCGAAAAGGAAGGCCGACGAGCAAACTCGTCCGAACTCCTACTGAGCCTATCCATGACAATATTCGTATAGTCCGGTCTCTTCGTCAAAGAGTATCGCATACCGGGTCTAGGGGTGGTGAACGTAAGACCCTAACAACATGATAAGTCATGCTGATGTGGCTCAGGACCAATCCGGGAAACTACTGATCAACCTATCAGTAAATCCCATCTGCCTTAGCCAAGGTCTTATGTTCCTGACCAATCGATCACTGTGCAATATCAACTCCCAATACCAGGAGAGACGAATCCCCAACAATTGCTCACTACCTTCATGTGGCTCGGGACTGTACCCAACCAAAACCTGTTTGCACGACTCAGTAGAGCCGTGGTAGGGTAGTGATCAAAGCTCGGTGGGAACTCACACGAGATAAATGCCGATCTCAGGTCCAAGGACTAACATGTACACATGTCACCAGAGAACTTCCATCTGACGATAGGTATAGTACCATCTGGAAGTTCTCGGCGAGTCCGTCCAGTGTACTCACACCCAGTGAGCACCTGTATACGGTCTTAGGTGCATCAGACCAATGGCTGGGAGACCAACCATCCCACGACGGGGCTAGAAACGTATACATTATTCTACTCTGGAGTATCAATGCACAGTCCCGATACTCACGCGACTAGGGACCATTTAAGGATGTGCTTATGGACTACCCTGCTCCCACAAGTATGATTGCCATCACAACACAGGTAGTCAAACAAGATCCTAGGGGCTTTATCAACATATAACCGCAATATGTAATAACGAGAATGATATATGCCATGTTAAGATAAAGACAAACCATAATAGTATGCTACCGTATGGAGTCTTCATCAATATGTGCAAGCTAGATATAACAACAATAGAAATAAATACACATATCCTGATAAAGACAAGTCAAATAATATACTATAAAACTGAGTAAGATTGTCTTGTACATACATATCCCTAGCATCCATATGTATACATATACAATACCGACCTCTAGGGTATATATATCCAACAATCTCCCACTTACACTAAAGGCATGTAATTGGCATACCGAATACCCAATATCTGCACTAAGGCCAGTTACTAGCGTACCGCATACCCAACATCTCAAAAAGTCTCTCGAACTGTGCTTGAGGGAGGGCCTTTGTAAATGGATCCTCCGTGTTCTCTTTTGTATCCACTCTCCGGACCTCGATCTCCTGGCAATCTACGATCTCACTGATCAGGTGATACGGCCTTAAGATGTGCCTGAATTTCTGATGGGACCGTGATTCCTTCACTAAAGCTATAGCCCCATTGTTATCGCAATACAAAGGTATTGTGTCGACAATGGACGGAACTACCTAAAGTTCAGCTATGAACTTCTTCATCCAGACCGCTTCTTTTGCGGCATCGCTTGCAGCAATGTATTCAGCCTCCATCGTCGAGTCTGCGACGGTGTCCTGTTTGGAACTCTTCCAACACACCGCCCCTCCGTTGAGGGTAAACACAAAACCCGAGACAGACTTGTTGCCATCCTTGTCATCCTGGAAGCTTGAGTCAGTAAAGGACTCGACTCTGAGGTCTCCATTATCATAAACCAGGAACATCTCCTTAGTCCTTCTCAGGTACTTGAGAATGTTCTTTACTGCTGTCCAGTGGTTCTCACCTGGGTCTGACTGATACCTGCTCACCACGCTTAGCGTGTAAGCTACATCTGGTCTTGTACATAGCATCACATACATTATAGATCCTACCGCCGAAGCGTAGGGTATAGTGCTCATGCGAACCCTCTCCTCGTCAGTCTTGGGAGACATCTCCTTGGAGAGGGTGATTCCGTGCAATGCGGGTATGTTACCACGCTTGGAATCTTCCATACTAAATCTCTTTAGTACGGTCTCTATGTACCTGAACTGCGAAAGTCCTAATAATCTCTTAAATCTATCTCTGTAGATCTTGATCCCCAGAATGTATGAGGCATCACCTAGGTCCTTTATGGAGAACCGTTGTGACAAGAATAGCTTGACCGATTGTAGCATAGGAATTTCATTTCCTATCAAAAGAATGTCGTCCATGTACAAGACTTGGAACACGACAGTTCATCCTACAACCTTCTTATATATACATGGCTCATCTTCGTTCTTGATGAAGTCAAAGTCTTTAACTGTTTCATCAAAACGGATGTTCCAGCTCTGCGATACTTGCTTTAATCTATAAATGGATTTAAGCAATTTGCACACCTTCCAGCTGCTCCCACTGTGTACGAAACCTTCCGGCTGATCCATATAAACGCACTCTTCTAAACTTCCGTTTAGAAAAGCTGTTTTTACGTCCATCTGCCAGATCTTATAGTCATGGAAGGCAGCAATGACAAGTAGGATCCGAATGGATTTGAGCATAGCCACTGGAGAAAAGGTTTCATCATAGTCCACACCTGGTCTTTGATGAAAACCTTTTGCAACGAGTATAGCCTTATAGGTTTCCACCTGCCCATCTACACCAAGTTTCCTTTTGTAGATCCATTTGCATCCAACAGGTTTTACCCCAGGTGGAGCAATATCCAAGGTCCACACTTTATTGGTGTACATGAACTCCATTTCGGATCGCATAGCATCCAGCCACTTATCAGAGTCCCTACTGATAATGGCTTTCCTGAAACTGGTAGGGTCATCTTTCTCCAAGATGCAATCCTCTTGATCCCCATCTATGAGAAAGCCGTAGTATCTCTCGGGCGATGAGAAATCCTATCAGATCTGCGGAGTGGCTGAGATTCGTCTAGGACTATTGAATCTTCTGGTTCCACCAAACTTTCAGTTATAGTTTGTCCGTCTGGAATTTCTTCCAGTTCTACCGTGCTCCCACTGATTTCTTTTACAAGAAATTACCTCTCTAAAAAGACGGCGTGGCGAGCAACAAACACCTTCTGTTCCTCAGTGTGGTAGAACAGATATCCTTGTGAATGCTTAGGATATCCTACAAACTTACACAAAACTGACCGTGTCTCGAGTTTGTCCGGATTCTGCTTCTTTACATAAGCTGGACAACCTCATATCTTAATAAAATTAAGGTATGGTCTCTTCCGCTCCAATAGTACATGTGGAGTGGTAGGCACTGCTTTAGTAGGAACCCTATTCAACACATATATTGCTGTTTCAAGGGCATATCCCCAAAAAGAAAGAGGCAACTCAGCATTACTCATCATGGAGCGAACCATATCCAATAGGGTGCGGGTCCTCCGCTCCGATACACCGTTGTGCTGTGGTGTATACGGAGGAGTAAGCTGAGAGAGAATTCCATTCTCTTTTAGGTATTCGAGGAATTCCGTGCTTAAGTACTCCCCTCCTCTATCAGATTGGAGGATCTTAATACTTTTGCCAATCGGTTCTCTACTTCGTTTTTGAATTCTTTGAATTTCTCAAAAGCTTCAGATTTGTGTTTCATAAGATACACGTATCCGAACCTAGAGAGATCGTCAATGAATGTGATGAAGTACGAGAACCCACCCCCTGCATGTATAGATATTGGACCACATATATCACTATGTATGAGCCCCAAGAGCTCTGCTGCTCTTTCTCCGTGTCCGGTGAGTGGAGATTTGGTCATTTTTCCTTTGAGACAAGATTGACAGGTTTCATAAGATGAAGATTCGAACGTATCCAAAAGTCCATCTTTATGCAGCTTACTCAGTCTTTTCTCTCCGATATGACCAAGTTTACAATGCCACAGGTAGATTCGTTCACATCTGAATTCTTCCTCTTGCGTGTGTTTTGTATGCTGAGAACTGTGTTTTGATTAAGAACATAGATACCATTACACAGTGTACCTTTTGCAACCAATACCTGATTAAGGAAAATGTTTATGATATTTTTATCAAGAACAAACTTATATCCATCTTTATCAAGTAAAGAAACTGATAAGATGTTGTAAACCATGGAAGGTACATAGTAGCAGTTGTTCAAAATCATAGTATTGCCATTTGGCAATGCTAGGTGATATTCACCGACGGCAGAAGTATCAACCTGTGTTCCGTTCCCTACTTTGAGGGACATATCACCAGGTCCAACCATCCTACTTTTTCTCAGTCCCCATAATAAATTACAGATATGAGATCCTGATCCGGTATCGAGTACCCAGGAGGTAGGACTGACCGAAAAACAGTTCTCAACAACACGAATATTTCTTCTTCGATGGGGTCATTAAGGAATTCAAACAATTCTCTTTCCCATGCTCACACTTATGGCAGTTGTCATAAGTTAGAGCCGAACCGACGTTCCCCAGCCCCGAATAAGAATTCGGATCGGTCAAGCGATATATTTTATTATCTTGATTAGGGCGTGAAATGGTTTCCACCTGGGAGATGTTGGTGTATATGCCCTAGGGGCCATTATTGTATCATACTAGTATGTATATTACTTAATGGAAGCTTGGGATATTCACAGTTATATTAACAGTCTCGCTCAACATAGTAGTATGCTACTTGGTTTAGGTCTATCTTAATATGTGTATATGTTAGCATATCGCAAATACATATTGATAGAGCCCTTAGGATCTTGCTTGACTACCAGCGTTGTGATGGTAGTCAAACTAGCGGGGGCTGGGTAGTCTACAAGCACATCCTTTTTCAGGTCCCTAGTCGTAGGATTATCGAGACAGGGTATCGATACTCCGGAGTAGACTAGTGTGTACGCTTCTCATCCCAGTTAGGGAGATGGTCTGTCCCACAGCCATCAGTACGTTATACTGGAGATAGTATACAGGTGCTCGTTGGGTTACGGGTACACCGGACAGGACTCGCAGGGAACTGTTGGTTGGTATTATACCCGTCGTCAGTTAACAGTTCCTAGGTGATATGAGTACAGCATAGTCCGCAGACTTGACACTGCTGCTTCGTCTCGAGTGTGTTCCCATTGTTCTTAGATTGCTACCCTACCACGGCTCAAAAGAGTCGTGCAAACAGGTAGCAGTTGGGTGCAGTCCCGAAGCACTTTGAGGCAGTAGCGGTTAGATAGGATTCGTCTCTCCCGGTATTGAGAGTTGATATCGCGCTGTGTTTGGAGAGCCATTAGGCAAAGTCCCTGGCCAGGGCAAACGATATTTACTAGTAGGATTTCTAGTAGCTTCTCAAGGTATAATGGGTTTCACTCCGACACAACTTATACCGCTTTTAGGAGACTGACGCTTGCCGCCTCCCTAGGCCCGATATGCGATAGTCCTAGATGAACAGACCGGACTGTATGGAGATTGTCACATCAGACTCAGTAGGAGTTCGGATGGGTTTCCTCATCGGCCTTCTTATCGACATCTACCTAGGGACCGTTACGTACAGCTAGTACCGCTTGCGGCCTCTGGTTAAACCCACTGCCAGCGTAGTGTCGAGTCTTTAGAGTCCCACACAGAGAGTTTTCCTGCTTCAGGCGAAACGATATAGAGGTCGTATGGTTTTACGACAGGGTTCGGACACATACGTGTATTTATGCACGTACGATGTTCGGACAGATTTTACTAGCAGGCTTTAGTTTAAGCCAGATTCTAGTATTGGATTATTGGATTTATACAGTCTCATTATTTTCGTGTTTTTACGGATGGGAGGGGCATTCTCGTAATTAGTTGAGAAGCTTCTAGAAGAAAAATGAGGTGGAGAGCTTAGGTGGAATTTGTATTAAATGGATTAGTGACTCATGGATTGATTCATCAAAATGAGTTAATGAAGCATTTATTACTTAATGACTCATGAGGTGATTCATCCAAAGTGAATTAATTAAGCATGGTTGATATTATTATATGTTATTCATTTAGATAATTATCATGCTTCATATATTCACAAATGAGACATAATTCATTATCATTCTCACTTTCACATTCTCTCTCCTCAAGCTCTCTCTCTCTTCAAAGAGCTAACTCTAATCCTCTCATGTATTGAGATCCTAGGGTTAGCAAGACTAATAGAACCCTAATCCTCTTCTTTATCCTCTAGGTTACTTTGATTAGCACTCATAACCACCTAGTTACCTCAAGTGAGAGATTAAAGCTTGGAGAAGAATCTCTCGGATGGATCTTCTATCACATCGAGGAGGCCGACGAGGAGGTGAACTACAAGAACAAGAAGGACTTGAATCTTTAGATATAATCATCTATCATAGTAGCTAATCGCTTCTATATAGTTGTTAGTTAGGGTTTAGCAAAGATCCGTAAAGTTAGTCGATATTAACTTAAACAAAATGATTGTTTTACCTATTCTGCCTCCCCGCATCATGTGGGGTGTCTAACGTCGACTTACAGTGGTATCAGAGCCTGGCTAAACCATAACTAACATGTTAGCAAAGTCGTTAGAAATTCGATCGCAAAATGAGTCCGAAAAAACATCATTTTCACCATGTTTCTGCCGATTTTAAAACGGGGTCTAAAATTTTTCATGGACCCTTAAAATACAAGCAGGGAATTTTAAGAATTGTGAAGAAATTTAGGACTGTGAATCGGCCATACCGCTGCGGAATAGCCGCCGATCCAAGGGATCCGCCGCGGATCCGCGGTCGAGTTGACTCCGAGTCAACCCAAATTTGCTCTGTTATTCTTCTGTGTTGATATTGTATTTTCTGGGATGTTTTGTTTCTGCTCAGGTTTCATGTGCACAAAGAATTATTTGGAGTAGATTCATTTGTGTTTGCTTGATCGAAATTCTAAGATGTTTGGCTGACTTTATTATATCTGTGTTGTGTTTAATGTGTTCGTAAACCTCCCCTGACTACTAGTATGTCGGTTAGCAGGGGGTTGCACATTTCTGTAATGGTTTTTACTTATTTGTGATTGTGGACTTGTTGGATTGTCGTGAATGGATAGCCGGGGATGTGAGACGAGTGTTTCTTTCATTCAAATGTAAATTGTAATTTGTTGTAATATTCTTTTGCGGGGCACATCCGGGTTGAGGTTGTAGCCACCGTTGTATTATTTCATTTACTGTTTTCTGCTCCTAAGATAGACCTAAGATGGGGTGCACAAACTACCGAATACTTTGAAGTGTTTAGTGGCCTACTCACGTCGTTGAGGGAGACCGCTTCACTTCGGGTACTTGGCGGGTAGTTTGCCGTACCCGTAGGGGTCTAGGGTGGGGTTTTGGCTATTCATCGCGACTGTATAATCCGTCTTTCTTTACAGGCTCAAAAGGAATGCGGATTCGTAGAAAATCCAATATGCTCATCTGTGATCTGGAATGCCTATTATTGCGTCTGACGAATTTACAATATCTATATATGACATCTATTAGGCGTCACTTATGTTTTGCACCCATGCTAGCCCAGCCCCCGCTCTGTCGTTAGTTAAGTAACCTAACGGGTGAATGACGAGGCCCAGTAGCGAATGCAGATGGCATAAGAGAACGTTGTATTTTCGTTGTTTTCTGCAATAATAGGTTAATTGATGGGACGCATTATATTAATGCAAAGAAAAATAACCAAAGTTGAATCGTTGGAACAGTTTAAAAGAAACCACTCGGTTATTTTAAAACAGAAGATATTTTTTTAATTGCGGAGGTTTAACCACTCCTTTTAAAAGCTATCAGGTTCCTTCGATCATATCAAGTTCACTATGTTCATGGTTTCACCAAAACTATTCGTAGCCCTCCGTCATTTCATTTGGGTATTCAGTAGTATTCAAGCTATGTATTTTGACCAACGCCAAGGCATAGTGTTTGGTAGCTGCTGGGTATTCATTTGTTGCATAGATAGATGAGTTAGTTTAGGACAGTCGTATTATCATTTGGCCAACGTCAGGGTTATGTACGGATGGGTTCAAATTAACAAGATAATGATGGGTAGAACTTGACATGTGACTTATGACATTTTGACCAACGCCAAGGTCATAAGAGCATGGGGCAGAAAAAGATATCGGGAATTTCTAAAGAAACTGAAATTTGCTAAGAGTTGCATACCATTTGGAGTGTGATAATTTTGGCAGGATTCCTTCAGCTTTATCACACGATTTGGATCCCGATCCTACTGTGAGTATCCGAAACTCATCAGGAGATTCGTCACTTAACGATCAATGCTATAAACCAAGTAGGTGTCGAGAAAGGTGTCAGCGGGGCTACACCCCCAGAGAAAAGAGGTTATTTAATTAAGGAACTTCGCGAAAGCATCATAAAACCTCCCTCAAAGTACCGACACCGGCCTGGCTGAACGGTTAAGTAAGTATTGTACGGTGAGAATAGTCCTGACTAGTTCTTCCTTTTTGGTTTGAGGAGGGATTCGAGAAACAGTGGGAGCCATCCTGTTTAGATAAACTAAAAACCACTCTAAACTTGCAAGAGCATCATGCTAAAGTGTTCCCTCTCTCTCTCATTGCAGCGACTCAGAACATGACAGGCCTTAAGTTACTATAAGATAAAAATATTTTAACAGGGCCAAACTATAAAGACTGGTTCCGGAATGTCAAGATGGCAATTACTTATGACAAATTGGGGTATGTCCTTACTACTAAGGCACCTGCTGTCCCTGGTCCAGAATCCAGTGTCGCGGATAAGGAAATCCGCAAGACCTGAGAGATAGATTGCGCGAAGGCCAAATGCATCGTGCTTGCCTCTATGAATAATGAACATCAGAAGAGGCACGGGAATATGGATCTAGAATCCATATTTCTCCACACCAAGGATTTTTATGGAGAGCAATCTCGTATAGCCAGATACGAGACCTCAAAGAACTTGTTTCAGTCGAGGCTGGCCATCGGATCATCTGTAGGAGAATATGTCCTTAAGATGATTGGCTATATAGGAGAGCTCGCGGACCTCAGGACGACATTAGAGAACGAGCTATATACTGACTTGGTTCTTCAGTCCCTTCCTTCCACCTACGCCCAGTTTATCTTTAATTTCAACATTCAAGGTAAAGAAGTTGAACTTTCAGAACTCCTTAACATGTTGAAGAGTGCAGAGGGCACCTTACAGAATGCAAGGGAAACACCCACTATATTTTTTCGTGGTGCTTCCTCTTCCAGGTCCAAGGCAAGGGCCAAAGGAAGGAAGAAGAAGGCCGCTACCAAACCAATAGGTGGTGTTGGTAAGGTGGGAGTCAAGGGAAAGGCAAAGGTTGCGGTGCCAGTAGTGGCAAAGGACGAGTGCTTCTACTGTCGTAGGAAAGGCCATTGGAAGAAAGATTTCAAAGCTTGAATTGCCAAGAACCAGGACCCGAAGCAAGCTGTGGTTTCGACTTCAGGTGTGTATGTAATTGAAAATTGTCTGTCAATCAACTCTACTTCCTGGGTATTGGATACCGGATCAGGATCTCATATATGCAATTCATTTCAGGCACTGAGAAACCGTAGAGTGCTGAAAGTTGGTGATATGACCCTCCAGGTTGCTAACGGAGCTAGCGTGAGTGCTGTGTCCGTAGGGGATTATCACCTTGAATTGACGAGTGGACATTTTTGGTTTTGCACAACTGTTTTTGTGTACCCAGTTTAACGTGTAATATCATATCAGTTTCGTTGTTATCAAAAGAAGGTTATGATTTCACGTTTGTAACTGATGTTGTTAACATCCACCTTAATCATGGTTTGATTGGGTCCGGTACACTAGATAACGGTATATACGTGTTAACCCAATTACAGATTTTCAATGTCCAGAACACACTAAAAAGAAAGCCTCCAGATATAAATCAGGCTTTTTTATGATATTGTAGACTAGGTCACATCAATGAGACAAGATTAACTAAGTTACATAGAGAAGGATATTTAGATCCGTTCGAATATTAATCTTATACCACTTGTCAATCATGTCTCAAAGGAAAGATGGCAAAAACTCCATTCACTGGACATGGAGTAAGAGCGAGCGAGCTCTTAGGACTCATACACAGCGATATACGTGGTCCAATATCTACACATGCAAGAGGCGGTTTTTCATATTTCATTACTTTTACGGATGATTACTCTAGGTATGGATTCATTTTCTTAATGAAACATAAATACGAGACCTTTGAGAAATTCCAAGAATATAAGAATGAAGTAGAAAACCAAACCGGCAAAAGTATCAAGACACTGAGATCTGATCGAGGTGGTGAGTACTTAAGTGCCGAGTTCCTGGGTTACCTAAAAGAGAAAGGAATTCTCTCTCAGCTTACTCCTCCATACACTGCACAGCATAACGGTGTATCGGAAAGACGGAACCGAACCCTATTGGATATGGTATGTTCCATGATGAGTAATGCTGAGTTACCGCGATCTTTCTGGGGTTCTGCGCTAGAATCAGCTGCATATCTTTTTGAACAGGGTTCCTACCAAGACTGTGTCTACCACACCATATCAGATGTGGAGTGGGAAAAAACCCTATCTTCAGTATCTGAAGATATGGGGATGTCCAGCTTTTGTTAAAAAGCAGCATACGGACAAGCTCGAGGCACGATCAGTACAGTGTAAGTTTGTGGGATATCCAAAGAACTCCAAAGGGTATTTTTTCTATTACGCAGAGGAACAAAAGGTTTTTGTTTCTCGTAATGCCCATTTTCTAGAACAGCAGTTTTTAGAAAAGGAAACAAGTGGGAGCGCAATAGAACTGGAAGAAATTCCAGAACCACAAACTACTACCGAAAGTTTGGTAGAACCAGAAGTTCAAGAAGAAAAGGACATTCCCACAACCCTCCGCAGGAGTAGTAGGCCGTCTCATCCGCCTGAGAGATACTACGGTTTTCTCATAGACGAGGATAGAGAGGATTGCGTCATTGATAATGATGTACCTACTAGCTTCCAGCAGGCCATCCAGAGCGGCGACTCGGTAAGATGGCTGGATGCAATGCGGACCGAGATGGAGTCCATGTACACCAACAAAGTATGGACTTTGGACTTTACTCCAGATGGGGTAAAACCCATAGGATGCAAGTGGATCTTTAAGAAAAAGATTGGTGTAGATGGACAGGTGGAAACCTATAAGGCTAGACTTGTTGCAAAGGGTTTTCGTCAAAGACCTGGTTTGGACTATGACGAAACTTTTTCTCCAGTGGCTATGCTCAAATCCATTCAGATCCTTCTTGCCATTGCCGCCTTCCATGATTATGAGATCTGGCAGATGGACGTAAAGACGGCTTTTCTAAATGGTAATTTAGAAGAATGCGTCTATATGAATCAGCCAGAAGGTTTCAATCAGAGTGGGAGCAGCGGGAAAGTGTGCAAGTTGCTTAAGTCCATTTATGGACTAAAGCAGGCATCGCGGAGTTGGAACATCTGTTTTGATGAAACGGTCAAAGAATATGACTTTATCAAAAATCCAGATGAACCATGTATATATAGTAAAATTGTAGCATGAACTGTCATATTCCACATCTTGTACGTGGATGGCATTCTATTGATAGGAAATGATATTCCTATGCAACAATCTATCAAAGGATTCTTGTCACACAGGTTCTCCATGAAAGACCTGGGTGATGCCTCTTATATTCTGGGGATCCAGATCTATCGTAATTGATCTAAGAGGATGTTGAGACTTTCACAGTCCAGGTATATCAACACTATACTAAAAAGATTCAGTATGGATGATTCTAAGCGTGGTAATTTATCGGCTTGTCACGGAATCACCCTCTCCAAAGGGATGTCTCCCAATACTGATTTGGAAAGGGATCGCATGTCAGTTATACCCTACGTTTCTGCAGTAGGCTCTATAATGTATGCGATGTTGTGCACCAGACCAGATGTAGCTTACGCACTGAGCGTGGTAAGCCGGTATCAGTCAGACCCAGGGGAGAAGCACTGGATAGCAGTAAAGAACATTCTCAAGTACCTGAGAAGGACTAAGGAGATGTTCTTGGTTTACGGCGGAAAAGACCTCAAGATCGAGGCTTTTGCTGACTCCAGCTTCCAGAGTGACAAGGATGACTCCAAGTCCATGTCGGGTTATGTCTTTATCCTCAATGGAGGGACGGTGTGCTGGAAGAGTTCCAAGCAGGACACCGATGCTGACTCGACGATGGAAGCGGAGTATATCGCTTCTTGCGATGTCGCAAAAGAAGCAGTCTGGATGAAGAAGTTCCTCACAGAACTTCAGGTGGTTCCATCCATTGTTGATCCAATACCTCTGTATTGTGACAACAACGGGACTATAGCTTTAGCAAAGGAACCCAGGTCCTATCAGAAGTCCAGACACATCTTAAGGCGGTATCACCTGATCAGGAAGATCATAGATCGCCAGGAGATCGAGGTCCGGAGAGTTGCTACAGAGGAGAACACTACAGATCCATTCACAAAGGCCTTACCTCAGATTCAGTTCGAGAGGCTACTCGAGATGATAGGTCTTCGATATGCCAGTACATAGCCCTAGTGCAAGTGGGAGATTGTTAGTGTATATGCCCTAAGGGCCATTATTGTATCATACTAGTTTGTATATTATTTAATGGAAACTTGGGATACTCACAGTTATATTAACAGTCTCGCTCAACATAGTAGTATGCTACTTGGTTTAGGTCTATTTTAATATGTGTATATGTTAGCATATCGCGAATACATATTGATAGAGCCCTTAGGATCTTGCTTGACTACCAGCGTTGTGATGGCAGTCACACTAGTGGGGGATGGGTAGTCTACAAACATATCCTTTTTCAGGTCCCTAGTCGTAGGATTATCGAGACAGGGCATCGATACTCCGGAGTAGACTAGTATGTACGCTTCTCATCCCAGTTAGGGAAATGGTCTGTCCCATAGCCATCAGTACGTTGTACTGGAGATAGTATACAGGTGCTCGTTGGGTTACGGGTACACCGGACGGGACTCGCAGGGAACTGTTGGATGGTATTATACCCGTCGTCAGTTAACAGTTCCTAGGTGACATGAGTACAGCATAGTCCGCAGACTTGACGCTGCTGCTTCGTCTCGAGTGTGTTTCCATTGTTCTTAGATTGCTACCCTACCACGGCTCAAAGGAGTCGTGCAAATAGGTAGCAGTTGGGTGCAGTCCCAAAGCACTTGGAGGCACTGGCAGTTAGATAGGATTCGTCTCTCCCGGTATTGGAAATTGATATCGCGCTGTGTTTGGAGAGCCATTACGCAAAGTCCTTGGCCAGGGTAAACGAGATTTACTGGTAGGATTTCAAGTAGCTTCTCAAGGTGTAATGGGCTTCACTCCGACACGATTTATACCGCTTTTAGGGGACTGACGCTTGCCGCCCCCTAGGCCCGATATGCGATAGTCCTAAACGAACAGACCGGACTGTACGGAGATTGTCACATCAAGCTCAGTAGGAGTTCGGATGGGTTTCCTCATCAGCCTTCTTATCGATATCTACTTGAGGACCGTTACGTACTGCTAGTACCGCTTGCGGCCTGTGGTTAAACCCACTGCCAGCGTAGTGTCTTGTCTTTAGAGTCCCACACAGAGAGTTTCCCTGCTTCAGGTGAAACGATATAGGGGTCGTATGGTTTTACGACAGGGTTCAGACACATACGTGTATTTATGCACGTACGATGTTCGGACAGATTTTACTAGCAAGCTTTAGTTTAAGCCAGATTCTAGTATTGGATTATTGGATTTATACAGTCTCAGTATTTCCGTGTTTTCACGGATGGGAGGGGCATTCTCGTAATTAGTCAAGAAGTTTCTAGAAGAAAGATGAGGTGGAGAGCTTAGGTGGAATTTTCATTAAATGGATTAGTGACTCATGGAGTGATTCATCCAAATGAGTTAATGAAGTATTTATTACTTAATGACTCATGAGGTGATTCATCCAAAGTGAATTAATGAAGCATGGTTGATATTATTATATGTTATTCATTTAGATAATTATCATGCTTCATATATTCACAAATGAGACATAATTCATTATCATTCTCACTTTCACATTCTCTCTCCTCAAGCTCTCTCTCTCTTCAAAGACCTAACCTTAATCCTCTCATGTGTTGAGATCCTAGGGTTAACAAGACTAATAGATCCATAATCCTCTTCTATATCCTCTAGGTTACTTTGATTAGCACTCATAACCACCTAGTTACCTCAAGTGAGAGGTTAAAACTTGGAGAAGGATCTCTCGGGTGGATCTTCTATCATATCGAGGAGGCCGACGAGGAGGTGAACTACAAGAACAAGAAGGACTTGAATCTTTAGGTATAATCATCTATCATAGTAGCTAATCACTTCTATATAGTTGTTAGTTAGGGTTTAGCAAAGATCCGTAAAGTTAGTCGATGTTAACTTAAACAAAATGATTGTTTTACCTATTCCGCCTCCCCGCATCATGTGGGGTGTCTGACGTCGACTTACAGGAGAGAGAGAAAGAAAAACTCAGCGTGCGCACTTGCACGATTAGATTGGTTATTAATTTATCTAATCAGGATGGCTCCCACTGTTTCCTCAAATTCTTGTTCAAACCCTAAAAGAAGAACTAGTCAGGATTTAATCGCACGTCACAATACTTGGTTAATCTTTCAACCAGGATGGTGTTGGTACTTCGAGAGAGGTTTTCCAACGCTTTCGCGAAATTTCTTAATTATATAACCTCTTTTCCCTGGAGGCGTAGCCTGCTAACACCGTTTTAGACACTTACTTGGTTTATAGCATTGATTGTTAAGTGAAATAATCTTCCAAGAGTAATCCTACTCATCAGTGGGATCGGGATCCAACTATCATTGTGTGATGACCTAGATGGAATTCACTCTAGTCACCACACTCCACAAGATATGCTAAATCTGCAAGTTTCCTGTATGTTTGAAACTCTCGATGTGGTTTTTGCCCCTAACGACCTATAACCTTAACGCTTGCCTACAAATCATAGGCCATTAGTCAAGTTCAACCCGTCATTATCCTGGATTAACTCGAACCCACCCGTACAAACCCTTGACTCTTGCCAACAGCTGTACGACTGTCTCGATTAATCGCATATCTATGCAACAGATAAATATCACTCAGCTACCATTCACTGTGTCTTGACGGTTGCCAACAAACACAGCACGAATACTAGGTGATACCCATCTGAAATGACGAAGGGCAACGGCTGAGTTTTTGGCGAAAAACCCGTTAACGTAATGAACTTGATATCGTTGAAGGAACCTGAGTAATTTTGCAAATATATAGTGGCGAAAACTTTTGCTAAAGAGGTCACTTCCTATGAAGGGATCTCGGCTCTTTCCTCGTCGAATGAGGTGCAGGATATTCCAAAATGAATACCACGATGCAAAGCAAAAAATAATCGACTATAGTGAATTTATTACGTTGACGCAAACTTTTACTCAAGGGGTCACTCCCGATGAAGGGATCTCGGCCCTTGCCTCGTCAAATGAGGTGCTGGATATTCATAACCGAATACCACTGTGCAAAGCAAAAGAGAACGTCTGTAATGTCAGTTTTTAGAAATCTGTTCCAACAACATTTTTTGCTTTATTTTCTTGCATTAATCAAAATTAATGTGATCCCACCTTTTTTAATCCTATCACACCAGAAAAAAACGAAAATACAATGTGCGTATATGCCATTCGCATTCGCTACTGGGACTCGTCATCACCCGTTAGATTACTTAACTAACGACAGAGTGGGGGCTGGACTAGCGTGGGTGCAAAACATATACAACATCTACTAGTATATATATAAGTATATATAACATTCGTCCCGGCATGATAATAAGCAACATCACAGAATCTCAGCCAACAATACAGAAAGGTGGATAATCTTGGAGCTTCGGGTTTCATTTGAGCCGCAAATAAAACCCGACATTTCCCGTCATGTGGATAGCCTATGCAATGAAAACCTGGACCCCTATGAGCATGGCAAGTTATCCGCCAATCCCAGAAGTGAGGCAGCCCCTTTCAACAAAGTGAATGGGCCACCAAGTATTTCACGGAATCCAGTAACTTAGGCGCCCCTCCGTGGGTCATCCTATACCCCCTACTAGTGCGGCGAATAGCCCGCCAATTCTAGAATGAAGCCCCCTCCGTCTCAACGCCATGAGATACGGGCTTGTTGCCTTCTAGAACCCGGCTATTCGTGCACTCCACCGTGGGGTAATCCTAGTACAGAAAAAGAAAATAATATGTACAATGGTGATATCGACCTCAACCCGGTCGTGCCCCAAAATAATATACAACTCGGCAAAGACGGCAGTCCACATGTCGGACGCTCGCCCCGCAATAAAAAATGTACAAATGAATATAAATTGTACTACTAACATTGCATCACATGCTATCCACCACGACTATCCAACCATCATCACAGCACAAGCACAAAACATCAACATGAATGTCATGTTCGCAAACCCGTCTGAAGGAACATATAGCAATCAGACGAGTTTACCGATCAAATGGCATTCACGGTCGCAGATAAAAGTGAATGTACTGTAAACTATTAAACTGTGTCAAATTTAACGACTTCGAAACACTCTAAATTGCCCCGTACAAAAAACAACAGAGAATTAAACTTGGGCAAAAAACAAACAACACCAGAAAACCAAACTACAAGAGACAAGAACACAGACCAAAGCACGACACATTCTGCCATGGAAAAACCGAGGAGGCCGGATTTTTCTGGTATGTGGCCGGCCAAAAAGTTTCAGAATTGTGTCGTTTTTCGTCAGTGTTCATCTAACAGTGCAAGGATCACTCTGCAGTTATTTTAAAAAAAATTTGAAGCCTTTTAAAAATCGACAGAAACAGCAGTTTGGGTTTTGATGTTACAGAATCATTTCGGTTTCGTTGTTTTAACATTGTTTAAACTTTCTGGCCTAGGGTTTATGGGATGGCTCTGATACCATGAAGGGTTACCCTAGAGTCCCGACCAACTTCCATGACCAAATGCGGAGAAAAAATTTGTAGCGATACGAAACTTGGCGCTAGAATAAACCTAAACCGGATCTTTACCATAAACCTAGTTAGCATATTATAGTTCTATCTACTATGATAGAAAGTATACCTAACAAAATTAAGTCTTTCGGGTCTTCGATCCTCTTCTTAAACTCCTCGATGGAAGTATGGATCGTGCTTGAATTTCGGCCTCCTTGTGTCAACGATGATCCACCCGAGAGCTCTAACCATGAACTAAACCTCTAACTTGAGGTAACTAGAGTACTTAGCTTGCTAATCTAAGTAGACTAGAGTGAGTAGAGTGTGATTTGGAGTAGCTTAGCCTCACCAAACCCTTAATTCTCAACTCATGAGACACTAGGGTTTTGAGAGGAAGAAGAAGAGAGCAAGCTTAGGAGAGAGAATGTATTTGTGATAATCATTATAAAAAATAGAATGGCTAATATATATATGACCATTTGTCATGGAATGAAAATATCTTACCAAAATATCTAGGTCAAAAATATCTTCACAAAATATCTATGGTCAAAAAATCAACCCAAGTCAAATGGTCAACCAAGTAGCCATGCCAAATACAATTATCATTTATAAAAAATAACAAAGTCTTTTCTTTTTCTCATATTTGTTTTGACCAAGTTAATGGTCAAAACCCGAATGAGATGTCTCCTTCTTTACCCTCTCTCATCCGTATATACATACCCGCATCCGTGTTTCGAGAAACACGAATACAATCAGATGAAGCTAATCCAATAATCAAATACTAGGATCCGGCTTAAACCAAAACCCACTAGTATTGTCTGCTCGAACACCATAAGCGCACAAGTACACGTATGTGATCGAACCCTGTCGTAAAACCATACGACCTCTACTCGTTTCGCCCGAAGCTGGGAAACCCACTGTGTGGGACTCTAAAGACTCGACAGTACTCTGGCAATGGATTTAACCACAAGCACGTCAGCGGCACTAGCTGTACGTAACGGCTACCCAGGTACCTGTCAAAAAGGAAGGCCGACGAGCAAACTCGTCCGAACTCCTACTGAGCCTATCTGTGACAATATCTGTACTGTCTGGTCTCTTCATCAAAGAGTATCGCATATCGGTTCTAAGGGGTGGTGAACGTCAGACCCTAACAACCTGATAAGTCGTGCTGATGTGGCTCAGGACCAATCCGGGAAACTACTGATCAACCTATCAGTAAATCCCATCTGCCTTGACCAAAGTCTTATGGTCCTGACCAATCGATCACTGTGCAATATCAACTCCCAATACCAGGAGAGACGAATCCCCAACAATCGCTCACTGCCTCCATGTGGCTCGGGACTGTATCCAACCAAAACCTGTTTGCACGACTCAGTAGAGCCGTGGTAAGGTAGTGATCAAAGCTCAGTGGGAACTCACACGAGACAAATACCGATCTCAGGTCCAAAGACTAACCTGTACACATGTCACCAGAGAACTTCCATCTGATAATATGTATAGTACCATCTGGAAGTTCTCGGAGAGTCTGTCCAGTGTACTCACACCCAGTGAGCACCTGTATACGATCTTAGGTGTATCAGACTAATGGCTGCGGGACCAACTATCTTCCGACGGGGCTAGAAACGTATACACTAGTCTACTCTGGAGTATCAATCCCCAGTCTCGATACTCACGCGACTAGGGACCATTTAAGGATGTGCTTATGGACTACCCTGCTCCCACAAGTATGATCGCCATCATAACGCAGGTAGTCAAGCAAGATCCTAGGGGCTTTATCAACATGTAACCGCAATATGTAATAACGAGTATGACATATGCTATGTTAAGATAAAGACAAACCATAATAGTATACTACCATATCGAGTCTTCATCAATATGTGCAAGCTAGATATAACAACAATAGAAATAAATACACATATCCTGACAAAGACAAGTCAAATAATATACTATAAAACTGAGCAAGATTGTCCTGTACATACATATCCCTAGCATCCATATGTATACATATACAATACTGGCCTCTAGGGCATATATATCCAACATAAATACCACCCAACACTTTGGCTCGGCACCATTCTGAAAATTCTAACCAAAATTCTCTAAAAAGTTCCTATGTGCAAGTGAAATAAAATAGAGTTAGCGAGTAACTTAGTTCCGGCGAAGATCGAACCCAATTCCAGAGCTTCCGCGATGCCCCGAAACATCCCTCTTCTTCCTTATTCTTCCTTTCACATATTCAAACCTTAAGTCCCTTCCAATTCTCCTCATTTTCATTGATACTCATTTTAAATCAAATATCAGTTAAAGTGGAGTTATTACTGATATTATCTTTTCTAAAACCTATTACTTCATTTTCTTTTATCATTTGGTCAAACCAATTTTACCACTTCACTTGTAATCTTAATACCAATGTTTAAAATCAAGTTTAACCAAGAATCTCATATGAAACAATTATAATTGTACATTAAAATACCTTGAACTTTGTTATCACACCATTTCGACTAATCGTTTAAACAATACCTTTAGGAAAACTTCACGGGATAACAACCCACCCCACACGCACACATAGTTTCATAGCACGATATCTAATTGTATGTATTTTTGATTCGAAGATAGTATTTACAATAAAATACCACATAATTTAAAACCGGGTTTCTTTTATAATTGTATTTCATACTCCTTTACAATTATATATCTACAACCCTCTTTAGGGGACCCACTAATGGATGGTGCGGATTACGCACATTCTGGGATAGTAGAACAAGATGCAGACCTCCTCACGGAGTATTCGATCTCGAAAGGATATAAATACGGTTTTTAAGAAAAACGAATTTCTAAATAAAACTAATTTTTGAATTATATAAAATTATAAATTCTCATTTTCAAAATATAATGAAACTATATTTTTCTAAAAACGAAAGATTAACAAATGCCAATAAAATACCATCAAGATACCAAAAAGGCAAGTTTTTCAATAAAATACCATAAACTTTCCAAAACTAAGTATTTATCACTAAAATAGCTCAATACTTAAAATCCATGCTCATGAAAAGCCTAAGTAATACTAACCACTATCAAGATTTTACTTTTAACTATATTAAAATATCTTTTCATAAAACCCTCTCAGGATATATAAAACACTATTTTAAGGACTTTAGTAAATATGGGTTTAAGCGGGATCAATTCTCTTGAGCCCCAAGAAGCTGGAGAAAGTGAGTGCTTGCCTATTCAGATTAGAAAACTTAACATGCGTTATCAATAGCAATTGTCTTGGAAAAAGACACAAATCATGTCGTCCATGTACAGCAGTTGCCGATGACTTCCGAACCTAAGAATTCAAGAGTTAAATCATTACAAGTGTCTTACTCAGTTTGAGTCCAATCTCAAACCTGAATTCAAAATAAAACATGAATACTTGATCATGAACATGAATACTTGAATTCAAATATCGAATTCAAATATCAAATTCAAACATGTATACTTGACTTGACTTGACCGAACCATGGTTATAACTTGACTTAAACTTGACATGACTACTTGAATACATGATTACATTCTGAACATGAATACTTGAACATTTTGTATCCATACTTTTGGCAAGACTTGTAAACATAATCTATACAATATATTACGCGGGGATAAAGGGGTAGATTGGTACGAAACGTATATCGTGGTATGAGAGATCACTTTAAAAACATCTATATGAATTCTCGTATCGTTGTCCCGTGGGTTATGACGGGGTCTTGTACTACATGTTACCATAGTCCATGGGGTAAGATGGACTCCTCTCATATACATGAATACCTTCCTTACCAAACTATAAACAACCACGTTATAATAACTATCATATACCAGTAATCGGTCATATACACTTTAACTGTTCATTTCACTTTATATATTATTTTCTCTTTCTTCTTTTAGGACTTAGCGAACGTTAGTTCGCTGACGACATTTCTTTCTGTTTCTTTTTTTGGAATGTTCGTCAGGAAGACCGGACTCTGAGGAGACAGAGCCGAGATAGGAGGACTTGGACCAGATTACAGCTCAGCCGGACTACTAGTTCTTCTTGCACTTATTTTCTGTATGTCATTGTTTAGGCATTTGTTTTATATCATTGTATTTTTCATTTCAAACAGTTGTTTGTAAAGTTGAATGTAAATAAAGTTGTTATTTATTTTATTACTCTTGTCATTCTTTTTCATTTTATATATTGCTTAATTACGCTTAACGTATTTATTTCTTAGTAAATACGTTGCGGCCTGCCACGTCACCGTTTCCGTCTACTAGGAAGCGAGGCGTCACAAAAATTAAATACAGTTTATAAGAAAAAAGATAATAATAAATATAAAATTTCATGTCTTACAAATATTGATTACTTTTTTGTTTTTTAATCTTTTGACTTAAAACATTTTCGACAGTATGTAATCATTTTATATTCTTATTTTTCGGCATATTAAAAATTTAAGATTTTTAGTTGGGACAGGGGGAAAATTTAATTAGAATAGTGGGATAGAATTAAGATTTTAAATAGTGATTTTAGTTAAAATGATAATAGATTTTTAAATGGGGATTTTAGGGAGATAGAAAACCGCGATTTTATAGTTTGACGGGGAATTTAGTTAGGATAGTGAATTACTTCAGAGATGCAGGATGAAGAAAAACTTCAATTTGCTTTTAAGAGTGTTATAGATACCAGCAAGGGCTTCCACGTAATGTGGGATGCGAAATCCAAAGTCCAGAAAATCGAATTAATTTAAAAGCTTATTATGATATGATCTGTAAGTTATAATATCTCGTATTAGTGAAATTCATATGTAAAAATATATGAAGGATTGTCTTGTAAATAATTCGGCATTTTGCTTTAGGTTTTCAATATTTTCATTGCTATAAAGTATATAAAACTCGTGAAATTTTCAAATATTTAAATCTGTTTTCTATGTTTTCTTTAATATTTTGCATGTAAAAGCTCCTACAAATTCTAAAATTTCTGTTTTCTTCAAGTTTTCCAATTTTTGACAACACAAGAAACTTGTGATAATTTTTTTTTGCTTTCTTAAAATTCCCGAAAGAAAATCGTGATATTAGGGCATGAACATTAACAAATTTTTTTAAAATATAATGTTTTTTCCTTTTGTATATATAAAGCACATGAAAATAGCAAAATTTTTAAAGATCCCAAAATTTCTTTAAATTTTTCATATTTTTCATATTGTAGCTGACGTAATCGCGAAATTTTCAAAAATCGCAAAAGTATTATATTTTCTTAGGTTTTCAATGTTTTGCATGCAACACACGAAAATCAAGAAATTTTCAAAAGTCTTAAAATTTTCAAGATCGTGTATGCGTAACTCAAAAAAATCGCAAAAGGTGCAAAAAATTTTTTTGCATTTAATCAATTTTTCAATTATATTATTTTCTTTCTATATAGCAGACGTAGACGCTGACGAAAATTTTGAAAATTTCTTTCTTTTTCTTTTTTCATATTTTATTTTTTATTGCACACAAAAATTACGATATTTTAAAAAATCTCAAAATTTTCAATATTTTTTATGCTGCCATACAAAAAGTCTCTAAATTTTCAAAAATCTAAAATATTTTTTGTTTTTTTCGATTATTCAATATTTTGTTTGTAATAGAAAACAGAGATCGTGAAATTTTTGAAAATATTAAACAAATTTTATTTTCTTCCATTTTCAATATTTGTATGCCACGGTAAACGAAATCATGAAATTCTTAAATTTTTTTCCATATTCTTTTTTGTAAAAAAAAATTTCTTGTTTATAAGCCACAAAAATGGCGAAGTTTTCGAAAATCTTACATTTTTCTGTATTCTTTGGTTTTTATATTTTTCTTGTTATTGAATAATTTTCTCAAAGTAAAAATAAAAGACTATTTTTAGATAGATTTTATATATAAAAAAAGTTTTTTTTAGGAAGTAGGAGGGAAAATCCCCTGCTCAAATATATATGAGGAAACAGGTTATCAGTTAGCTAGCTGATATTAAATTGTGAGCTAGCTTATTACATAACCCAATCTGACCGTCAAATCGACGATCAGTTCTGGCCACCTTGTTCCACATATGAAGCGATCTATGTGTGTGAAATTTGATCGATATGATGAATTACAAGTGATAGATCAAGCATTTAAAAAATGGATGGCTGTTAAACACAATAAAAATGTCATATATTAGGACACTTGATCGAAGACATCGATGGTGTCAAAGTGATTAAAATTTTATACACATAGATCAGTTTATGTGTAAAACAAGGTGGCCGGAGCGGATCATCGATTTGACGATTGGATTGGGCTATATAATAGGCCAGCTGACGGTTTAATATCAACTAGCTAGCTAATAACCCGTTTCCTCTACACACACAAATGTACAATAAACGTATACTGTAAATCCCCGTTTCCATTTCAATAAAAGTCTTCTTTTTCTGGAGTCCAGTGGTTTCCTTCGTTTCTTCCATATTTTGAATTGGTTGGTTAAGCTAAACATTTATATTTTTCCAAACCCTAAAAGTTAAAAACCCGAGATTTAAAACCTAAAACCAAAGCCGCATTAAAACTAAGGTTAACATAAATTAAAACCCTTTAATTAATTCACACCAGCCCAAAACCCATCTATTAACTAGTAAAAGAATTTACCCTCGGCCCACTATCTCCTCGGCCCGCTTCTTTTTTTCAAAACGAAATTCTTTTGTTAAGCCGGCCCCTTAACTTTCTCCCCAGCCCACTCAAAAATTCACCAAGAAATCCTCTTAGCCCCGGCCCGCTTCTAATTTCCTCAGCCCACATTTCTTTTTAGAAAACAATTCATTAACCAAAGTCCAGCCCGACCCAATCCCTCACCTTCCTTCTCTCTCGTTCACAAACCGTTCCCGCCCATTCCTTCTCGCGACCCCCACGTCCTGAGCTCCCCACGTTGCCCTCGCCGCTGCCCACGTCCCCGCGACCATCAACCACGACTCCACACCTCTCCAACTCCTCACCTCCCTCTCATCTCTAAACTCCTCAAAACTCTCTAAACCCCGCAAGTTTTCCCCCACGAACCCACTTCGAAACAGCCCACTGCACTCCACCCCCGACGACGACGACGTCGCCGACGGCCACACCACCTCGTCCTCCTCTCTCAGTTCTCCCCTACCAACTCCACGATCACTGCAGCCTCCTCCATCTGCCGAGCTTTCCCCCTACACATCCACCTACTCGTACAGAGCTCGGCCACGCTACCCCCTCGACGCCGGCGAGCCCCACTTCGCCTGAACCACTCTGAGACTCCCTCACTTCCTCAGCATCATCACCATCACCACAAACCCGACCCCACACTGCACTCCTTCTCTCTCTCTCTCTCTCTCTCTCTCTCTCTCCAAAGAACCCACTTCTCTACCCCCACTGTTGCACTTCGCTGGAGCGCCGCCGCCGACCATCGTCGACCCCAGCAAGTCCCAAGCGAACCACAGAGCCCCTCTAAGCTTCCAGCGCGCACAAGACGACTCCGGAAAAGTCCGACGCAAAAACCCGCTTTTGATCGAAGCTCGCGCGAACTCGTTCCGCGGCGTACGACGCGCGTTCGTGACGACGTTGCTGCCCCGCGACCCCGAGACGTTACCAGGCAAGTGTTTACTTGCTTCATGCTAAAATATTAGTAGTATAAACCTAAAATATCTAGTTTACGGATTTGCCGAATACCGATACATAATATGACATAAGTGTTCGATGCTGGTCTCTCATGGAAATAATGGTTTATTTTGACGGAAACTGATACCTTCTATTGGCCCACTTGATAATGAATATTGTGTATAAGTATCGCTGGAAAATACGATTGTTTGTAACAAAAACTGATACCCCCAAATATGCCGTTAAAACTAGAATTTTCTCGTATCTGAAAACGAATAAAATCACCATAAATTGTATTCAAACTGGATTGATGTGTTCTAGGGCTTAAATCGAAGCCGACTTGACGAACTTTAACCCTATGGAAAATCCTAATGATTTCTGTTCTGTAATCATGATGATAACTGGGTCGGAACACGACTCTGGACTGCAGTCCAGAGCGTTCCTGATTATTGTGCTCTGTTTAAAGATCTGCACCACTGTGTTTCTTGAAGTCGTGTGTTACGGAATCCTACTGTAGATTAAAGATAGTTCTGTTAGTTTAACAAACCAAGTGGTTCCATTCTATTTCATCGCCGTTTGCTATTTTAAAATGTAATTAAAAGGGCAGAACGTATATCTGTCCAGAACAGGTTCTGAAATGACACACTGAGATTAAACTGGTTACAACTTTCAACGTACAGATGCGATTGAGGATCCGTCTGTTGCATTGAATACTTTATCGAAAACCCTAAATTTCATTTAACTGTGACATCACTAAATTCTGAGCCCAAGTGGGTGCAATTCGTGCCGCGAAATGGACGTTCAGTTCTGAAACTGAATTTCCAGCCGCGAGCACTTAAACTGTAATAGCTATATCTTGAGAACCGGAATCCCGATTGAACTGAAACAAATTCTGATGAATTACTGACTGAGTGCTCTATATATCTTACTTACATTGCTTCGCTGAACTCTTAACATAATAGTTTTTGCAATTTATTTCAGTTCATGACATGCATGTTGATTCATGATATACAGAACTCATTGGTAGCATACATACATATATCATACCCTTGCCATATACTCAGTATTAGTACGTGTGGACATTGCATTATCGTACGTGACAGATGTTGATTTAGTTGTGACAAGTACATCAATGGAAAATGAACATTCGTGACAGTGATTGATACAGTGAACAGTGATAAAAATCGTGCCATTGATATACTTGTACATAACTAGATCAAGATCATAACTAGTGAGAACCTGGGGAAAAAGGGGAAATCAAAGTGGAAAGAGTATCGTATTTAGCGGGACCGATTTTAGAGGATGATCATTCGAACAGAGATATCGATACATGTAGGATAGGATCTAGCGATCCGGCTGACAGGGTTATGTCCCGAGCATGTGGGCCGTTGTCTCGGGTATGTACGAGACTCCTGTTAAACATGATCCTCCTTCCACTATGTGATTTCAAACTTGACCTAGAGACCGATAGGGACACATAACATACTCTGCATCATATAGCGACATAATGATCACTTGCACTGTTCCTACACCAGTATTACTCATATACCTGTCATATCTCATTGTAATAATATTGTTACTGTGTCGCTCTGACGACCTGAGTATGCATGCTCAGATCCCGCGGGAGAACCAGCACAGGAGACGGATCTACCCTTCGAGTTCACGGAGATTTAGACTGGTGTACTTTCTATTTTCTGCTTTCCATAAAAGTGATCGTAAGTTTGACTTTTATTAGTATTTGTTCTTGTTATCCGTAATTTATGAACAATGGAATATTAATGTAATAGATTAGTGATGTGATTCCTTTACCACTGCGCTTTATTTACTGATTACCATGTAATGCTAGAAGCCGAAGTGTGACTACGGCGGGATGATTCCTTGACCGTAGGAGCATGGCTGGCCTAGTCATCCCTCGTTTTCCGTATTTTGGGAAGCGGGGCGTGACATGGTTTAGTTGGTATCAGAGACTGTGTTTAGTACCAAGGGATAACATTAACTATGCAGTATTACGTTATTCTTGTTTCACTACTCTTAATTTCCATCCTTGAATCTGATCCTATCCTTTTGAATCTTCCAGTGATATGACGTCCCCGAACGACCCCTCCTCGGACTCCAGCACTCAGGACCGCACGGAAAGGATGCTCAGCGCACTGACTACTCTCGCGGAAACTCAGGAGAGGAAGACCGACTTGCTCATTGAGGGACTTAGGGCGATTACCGCCACAGGAGGACCCTCCGCACTTATTACCGCCCCCGAGGGCGTTGTTCCACCATCTTATCATGCTAGGGCTGGTACAGTAGCAGACTTCCGACGGTTACACCCAGCTGCGTTCACAGGGCTAGCTGAACCCCTTGAGGCTGAGCAATGGTTGGTGAATATGGAGAATCTATTGATTGCTGCCAGGGTTCCAGAGGAAGACAGAGTGGACGTGATAAAGATACAATTAGAAGACGAGGCCCGCACATGGTGGTCGGTGGAAGAGAGCAGACTTGACAGGCCGATCGAATGGAGCAAGTTTAAGGAATGCTTCCTAGATCATTACTTTCCTTCCACAGCCAAGGCAGAAATGGAGGAGAGATTTATTCTTTTGAAGCAGAATGGACGCCCAGTGGATGTTAATGCGGCAGAGTTCAACCGCTTGAGCCGTTTCGCTCCGTACATGGTCGCCTCAGAGGTCACCAGGGCCAGGCGTTTCCTTCAGGGGTTAGATTTTGAGTTGCAGCAGTTGATTGCATCGTTGGATTTACAGACTTTCGCGCAAGTGCTCAACGCAGCGAGAGTTCAGGAGCAATTAATTAATAAGTTCAGGAGACCCCCTGTCGTTCCAGCACGTACCCACACGCCATCTCGAGGAGCCATACCGGTTCACAGAGCAGGAAAGACACAAATGAAGCGCCCATTCGTACCACAGCATCGCCCCCAGAGACATGGCGTAACTTGCGGCTATTACGGTAGAGGAGGACATACCCAGAAGGACTGTCGCCGTGCCAAGGGAGAGTGTTTGATTTGCGGTTCCAGTCAGCACCAGATTGGCAGTTGCCCTGAGCGAGCAGAGGTACAGGGAAGTTCTGGACCGCCACAGCAGAGGCCGCAGGAGCAGAGACAGCCCTTTACAGGTCGCGGTCAGGGATGGGCTTTCACCTTGACCGCCGAGCAGGCAGAGGCATCAGGAGACGTGGTTACAGGTACTCTGCTCATATATTCTTTGCCAGCTAGAGTACTTTTTGATTCGGGAGCATCGCATTGTTTCTTGTCTGAGCATTTCACTGATACACACTCTATACCACATGAAACGCTAAGTAAGGGGTGGGAAATTCATACGGGTAATGGCATCATTATATCTAGTCGAGAATGTAGATTATGCCCGGTTGTAGTGTGTGGCAGGGAATTCTATGCGAATTTCCTCCTAATTGGGACAGGCAGTTACGACGCAATTCTTGGGATGGATTGGATGAGCACCTTTCATGCTGTTATCGATTGTCGTGCAAGAAATGTGATCTTCCGCATTCCCAATCACCCAGAGTTTATTTTCGAGGGTGGAAGCGAATCTTTGGAGCCAGCTAAATACAGAGCAAAGCCTAAGGAGCTGACAGCTATGGAGATTGATAGGAGCCCAGCCCCAGAAATTGTTCGGGACTTTCTGGACGTGTTTCCCGAGGATTTACCAGGTCTACCACCTCCTCGAATTTTGGAGTTCTCAATCGACTTGATTCCAGGTACAGCCCCAGTATCCAGAGCCCCATACAGAATGGCACCGGTTGAATTGGCGGAATTGAAGAAGCAGGTTGAAGAACTACTGGAGAAAGGATTCATTCGGCCAAGCGCTTCACCGTGGGGTGCACCAGTTCTATTGGTAAAGAAGAAGGATGGATCGTTGCGAATGTATATAGATTACCGGGAGCTAAACAAGGTTACCATAAAGAACAAATACCCAATACCGCGCATTGATGACCTATTTGATCAACTAAGTGGAGCCAAGGTTTTCTCGAAGTTGGACCTTCGTTCTGGGTATCATCAAATCAGGGTAGCAGCCGAGGATGTGTGCAAGACAGCTTTCAGGACCCGATACGGACATTACGAGTTCCTTGTGATGCCGTTCGGCGTTACCAACGCCCCAGCAATATTCATGGACTTGATGAACAGGGTGTTCGCAAAATACTTAGACACGTTTGTCGTTGTGTTTATCGACGACATACTTGTCTACTCGAAGACTCAGGAGGAGCACGCTGAACATTTGCGCACAATTCTACAAATTCTTCGGGAGGAGAAGCTGTATGCGAAGCTAAGCAAGTGTGAGTTCTGGCTCGACAAGGTGCAGTTTTTGGGACATATTGTTTCGGACGAAGGCATTTCGGTGGACCCGGCAAAGATAGAATCCGTCAGAGATTGGCCGACGCCGAAGTCAGTGGCTGAGATCAGGAGTTTTCTGGGATTAGCAGGCTATTATCGGAGATTCGTCCAAGATTTCTCCAGAATTGCGGAACCATTGACGAGGCTGACCCGGAAGGACGTGCCGTTTACATGGACAGAGGAGTGCACTCAGGCTTTCGACACATTAAAGCAGAAATTAACCACGGCGCCTATTCTTACTGTACCAGATGATTCAGGTGGTTTGGTGATACACAGTGATGCCTCAGGGAAAGGTTTAGGCTGTGTTTTGATGCAGCACGGACGTGTGGTTGCTTATGCCTCTCGACAACTGAGAAATCATGAGAAGAACTACCCCACACATGACTTGGAGTTAGCTGCGGTAGTCTTTGCATTGAAGATTTGGAGGCACTATCTATTGGGTGAGAAAGTGGAGGTGTACACAGATCATAAAAGTTTGAAGTATGTTTTCACCCAGAAGGAGTTGAATATGAGGCAGCGCCGGTGGCTAGAGCTGATGGCAGATTACGACTTGAACCTTCAGTATCACCCGGGGAAGGTAAATGTCGTACCAGATGCGCTCAGTCGCAAGCCAGCGGTCATGATGTTGACCGATCAGAGGAGCATTATCGAGGATTTCCAGAGACTTGAACTTGAGGTCGTTACGCCGAACGCACTCAGTCAACTTTGGCAACTGCAGGTGCAATCTTCTCTGGTGGACCGCATCAAGACTGCGCAAGCGGACGATCCCCGATTGCAAAAGTTCAGAGAGGAAGTGAAAGCTGGATTGAGAACGGAATTGACTATACATGAAGATGGCTCACTGAGATTCGGTAGCAGACTCTGCGTACCTAAAGGAGGTGTTCGAGAAGAAGTTTTGGCTGAAGCACACAGTTCAGCTTATTCTGTGCATCCGGGAAGTACAAAAATGTATCAGGACCTAAAGCAGCACTTTTGGTGGAACGGAATGAAATGGGAAATTGCGAGGTTCGTATCCAGGTGCTTGGTATGCCAACAGGTGAAGGCGGAGCATCAGAGGACAGCAGGACTGTTACAACCCCTGCCGATACCGGAATGGAAGTGGGAGGACATTACTATGGATTTCGTGACGGCCTTGCCACGGAGCCCTAGGGGCAATAACGCCATTTGGGTTATCGTCGATCGCCTCACAAAAGTTGCACACTTTCTACCTTTCCGAGTAGGACAGTCGACAGAATCTTTGGCGGAAAGATATATGCAGGAGATCGTACGACTTCACGGTGTTCCAGTCAGCATTGTGTCAGACCGGGACACGAGATTCTTGTCGCACTTTTGGAAGAGCTTACAGGAAAGCTTGGGTACCCGCCTTAATTTCAGCACAGCTTATCACCCACAGATGGATGGACAATCCGAGCGTACGATTCAGACGCTCGAGGACATGCTGAGAGCCTGTATGTTAGAATTTCAAGGTTCCTGGGAGGACCATCTGCATCTAGTCGAGTTCTCTTATAACAATAGCTATCAGGCTAGTATTCAGATGGCTCCTTTTGAAGCACTATACGGGCGGAAGTGTCGATCTCCAGTATGTTGGGATGATGTGGGAGAACGAAGACTGCTAGGCCCCGAACTCATTGTTCAGACAGTTGACAAAGTCCAAATGGTCAGACAGCGTATCAAGGCGGCTCAGGATCGACAGAAGAGATGGGCAGATACCAGCAGAAGGGCCCTTGAGTTCGAAATCGGAGATCATGTGTTCTTGAAGATTTCCCCTACTCGTGGAGTTATCAGGTTCGGAGGTCGGGGAAAGCTTAGTCCCCGCTTCATCGGACCTTTTGAGGTGCTAGAGCGAGTAGGAGAGGTGGCCTATCGACTCGCCTTGCCTCCATCGCTAGCTGGTGTGCACAATACCTTCCACGTGTCACAGTTGCGGCGTTACGTTCGAGATGAAAGCCATGTGCTGGACCACTCAGAGCTAGTTTTGGGTACTAACTTATCGTACGAGGAGCAGCCTACTACCATTCTCGACCGCAGAGAGAAAGTGCTAAAGAATAAGGTCATTCCGTTAGTCCGAGTGTCTTGGGGCGGTCGTTCCCCAGGAGAATCCACCTGGGAGCGGGAGGAAGAGATCCGTGATCGTTATCCACATCTTTTTGCTTAGTACCATGTATTCTTGCATTCTTGTCAAATTTCGAGGACGAAATTTTTGTTAAGGGGGGTATGATGTAAATCCCCGTTTCCATTTCAATAAAAGTCTTCTTTTTCTGGAGTCCAGTGGTTTCCTTCGTTTCTTCCATATTTTGAATTGGTTGGTTAAGCTAAACATTTATATTTTTCCAAACCCTAAAAGTTAAAAACCCGAGATTTAAAACCTAAAACCAAAGCCGCATTAAAACTAAGGTTAACATAAATTAAAACCCTTTAATTAATTCACACCAGCCCAAAACCCATCTATTAACTAGTAAAAGAATTTACCCTCGGCCCACTATCTCCTCGGCCCGCTTCTTTTTTTCAAAACGAAATTCTTTTGTTAAGCCGGCCCCTTAACTTTCTCCCCAGCCCACTCAAAAATTCACCAAGAAATCCTCTTAGCCCCGGCCCGCTTCTAATTTCCTCAGCCCACATTTCTTTTTAGAAAACAATTCATTAACCAAAGTCCAGCCCGACCCAATCCCTCACCTTCCTTCTCTCTCGTTCACAAACCGTTCCCGCCCATTCCTTCTCGCGACCCCCACGTCCCGAGCTCCCCACGTTGCCCTCGCCGCTGCCCACGTCCCCGCGACCATCAACCACGACTCCACACCTCTCCAACTCCTCACCTCCCTCTCATCTCTAAACTCCTCAAAACTCTCTAAACCCCGCAAGTTTTCCCCCACGAACCCACTTCGAAACAGCCCACTGCACTCCACCCCCGACGATGACGACGTCGCCGACGGCCACACCACCTCGTCCTCCTCTCTCAGTTCTCCCCTACCAACTCCACGATCACTGCAGCCTCCTCCATCTGCCGAGCTTTCCCCCTACACATCCACCTACTCGTACAGAGCTCGGCCACGCTACCCCCTCGACGCCGGCGAGCCCCACTTCGCCTGAACCACTCTGAGACTCCCTCACTTCCTCAGCATCATCACCATCACCACAAACCCGACCCCACACTGCACTCCTTCTCTCTCTCTCTCTCTCTCTCTCTCTCTCTCTCTCTCTCTCTCCAAAGAACCCACTTCTCTACCCCCACTGTTGCACTTCGCTGGAGCGCCGCCGCCGACCATCGTCGACCCCAGTAAGTCCCAAGCGAACCACAGAGCCCCTCTAAGCTTCCAGCGTGCACAAGACGACTCCGGAAAAGTCCGACGCAAAAACCCGCTTTTGATCGAAGCTCGCGCGAACTCGTTCCGCGGCGTACGACGCGCGTTCGTGACGACGTTGCTGCCCCGCGACCCCGAGACGTTACCAGGCAAGTGTTTACTTGCTTCATGCTAAAATATTAGTAGTATAAACCTAAAATATCTAGTTTACGGATTTGCCGAATACCGATACATAATATGACATAAGTGTTCGATGCTGGTCTCTCATGGAAATAATGGTTTATTTTGACGGAAACTGATACCTTCTATTGGCCCACTTGATAATGAATATTGTGTATAAGTATCGCTGGAAAATACGATTGTTTGTAACAAAAACTGATACCCCCAAATATGCCGTTAAAACTAGAATTTTCTCGTATCTGAAAACGAATAAAATCACCATAAATTGTATTCAAACTGGATTGATGTGTTCTAGGGCTTAAATCGAAGCCGACTTGACGAACTTTAACCCTATGGAAAATCCTAATGATTTCTGTTCTGTAATCATGATGATAACTGGGTCGGAACACGACTCTGGACTGCAGTCCAGAGCGTTCCTGATTATTGTGCTCTGTTTAAAGATCTGCACCACTGTGTTTCTTGAAGTCGTGTGTTACGGAATCCTACTGTAGATTAAAGATAGTTCTGTTAGTTTAACAAACCAAGTGGTTCCATTCTATTTCATCGCCGTTTGCTATTTTAAAATGTAATTAAAAGGGCAGAACGTATATCTGTCCAGAACAGGTTCTGAAATGACACACTGAGATTAAACTGGTTACAACTTTCAACGTACAGATGCGATTGAGGATCCGTCTGTTGCATTGAATACTTTATCGAAAACCCTAAATTTCATTTAACTGTGACATCACTAAATTCTGAGCCCAAGTGGGTGCAATTCGTGCCGCGAAATGGACGTTCAGTTCTGAAACTGAATTTCCAGCCGCGAGCACTTAAACTGTAATAGCTATATCTTGAGAACCGGAATCCCGATTGAACTGAAACAAATTCTGATGAATTACTGACTGAGTGCTCTATATATCTTACTTACATTGCTTCGCTGAACTCTTAACATAATAGTTTTTGCAATTTATTTCAGTTCATGACATGCATGTTGATTCATGATATACAGAACTCATTGGTAGCATACATACATATATCATACCCTTGCCATATACTCAGTATTAGTACGTGTGGACATTGCATTATCGTACGTGACAGATGTTGATTTAGTTGTGACAAGTACATCAATGGAAAATGAACATTCGTGACAGTGATTGATACAGTGAACAGTGATAAAAATCGTGCCATTGATATACTTGTACATAACTAGATCAAGATCATAACTAGTGAGAACCTGGGGAAAAAGGGGAAATCAAAGTGGAAAGAGTATCGTATTTAGCGGGACCGATTTTAGAGGATGATCATTCGAACAGAGATATCGATACATGTAGGATAGGATCTAGCGATCCGGCTGACAGGGTTATGTCCCGAGCATGTGGGCCGTTGTCTCGGGTATGTACGAGACTCCTGTTAAACATGATCCTCCTTCCACTATGTGATTTCAAACTTGACCTAGAGACCGATAGGGACACATAACATACTCTGCATCATATAGCGACATAATGATCACTTGCACTGTTCCTACACCAGTATTACTCATATACCTGTCATATCTCATTGTAATAATATTGTTACTGTGTCGCTCTGACGACCTGAGTATGCATGCTCAGATCCCGCGGGAGAACCAGCACAGGAGACGGATCTACCCTTCGAGTTCACGGAGATTTAGACTGGTGTACTTTCTATTTTCTGCTTTCCATAAAAGTGATCGTAAGTTTGACTTTTATTAGTATTTGTTCTTGTTATCCGTAATTTATGAACAATGGAATATTAATGTAATAGATTAGTGATGTGATTCCTTTACCACTGCGCTTTATTTACTGATTACCATGTAATGCTAGAAGCCGAAGTGTGACTACGGCGGGATGATTTCTTGACCGTAGGAGCATGGCTGGCCTAGTCATCCCTCGTTTTCCGTATTTTGGGAAGCGGGGCGTGACATATACAAAAGCCGATGGTTAGGACAATTATGTGGATTGAGGTTAAACAAAACCAGTGATGAAAAGAGATTGAGGAGCGGACCCCAATCGTCAATCTCCATCATTCGCAACTTGTTTGCGCCAATTAAGTTTAAACTCATTCCTACATTTAACAATAATCTTAACCCACAAACATAATATACATGATGTCAACAACATAAGAAAATTGGTCTAGAGACGAACATTATACAACTCAAAAAGAAAGAAACATTTGAAGCCAAAGACTTTTCTTCGCTGAGTGTAGATGCAAGAACTCAAAAAGGCCTCCATATTTATTTATAAGGTCGCTGTCACAAGCAATACACAATCCGTTCAAAAGCTTGTCGTTATCATACCACAAATTCCAGCAACCTATTAAAGTAATAATGTTGCCAAACCAACAACATTGAATCTGACACAACAAATAACCAATTGTGAAAGAAATCTTCCAGTGATAAAAGGCAATGAATGACTTCAAGGCGCAACAACAGTTGTTTTTTCCATGCTTTGCTTAGTTTGAGTTGATACCGTATATAGTGGGATAATGATAGATCACATGTCATGCCAAGCTCGTAAGTTGGAAACGAAATTTGAAAACAACTATGATAAAGCTTACTTCTCTCTTTTTCTGCCCAGCGACACCTATCCATGAAGCCACAAGCAAATGCATTAGTATTTTATCACGAGTGCTAAATACATCATTAAAAATCCCGTTGATTCGCCCAAGCCATTAAAAAGAAGATTATTGAATTGATGAAATATCAATCTTTGTAATCTAAGATTGATTTTTTTGATGTGCAAGTTGTAATTGCAAGAAATCTAAGGGGCTAACATAAATTTGCATCCATATACTTGTCACAGAAGACAAGTGATTATAACTACACTCAAGGGGGGAAATGTTACGTGAGTAAGACATAACTAACGCATGCATTACATCAAGCAAGTAAATATATATGGTTTCCGTTATAATAGATTGATCTGCATGACCTGTAAATGTTGGTATTTGAAATATAAATAATTTAATACAAAATGTCTTAAAGAATTTTGTTTGAAAAGTTGATGAAACTTATTTCTTTATGTCGAGAACTAAGAGAGAGAGTTCTATGTTTGGTTTTAGGGTTGAACTTGGTCAAACTTTGACCAGTCCTGTCATACTTGATTGATGCCTGATGAACCAAGCAATGGGCCTTTGGGCTTTAGTTTAAATTTTTAGCGGTGGCCGCAATCAACGAATGAGGCACCCAATGGCTTTGAGCCGACGATTGCAACGTTTCATTCCTATCACTGTCCAAACAGAGAGCACATTTTGAAACGTTTCTTAGAAACCTTTTCAATCAGTATAAATAAAGACTAATACCCATTCCTTGAAGGAAAAAACATCAACAAACTCTTCTCTTCTCGAATTATTCTCAAACTTTATTTTCCTATTAACACAAGAGTTGGTAAAGGTTTTGAGATCGGAGAGTTTAGTCAATATTGCTAATTGCCGGCCTCAATTGACATCGTTGTATTCTGGAAGTGTATATCATCCGTAATCCCAATAGCAAACTTAATACCAAGTGGGAGACGATAAGCACTTAAAGCAAGTTGTATTCCACGCGTCTCGGAGTCTACTACGTTTACAGAATTGTTTTATAACACTATTTCGTCTGCATTAACCCAAATATTCCAACGTTAAATGTGTTGTATTTTCAACATAGACAAGGACAACCAAAAAACCTCTCATCTTGCATATTTGAATTATTGTTGTCCTGACCCAGCATGAAGATTTGGAAGAAAGTGATTGAATACAAACTAAGAAAGAATATTAAGATAACGGAGAATCAGTTTGGGTTCATGTCTGGACGATCGACGACAGAGGCTATTCATTTGCTTCGTCAACTTGTCCAGCGTTTTTAATAGAGAAGAAGAGATTTGTATATGATACTTATTTTCTTAGAGAATACGACAAGATACTTAGAGAGGTATTATGGGGGGGCAATGATGAAGAAGGGGGTCACAGTCAAGTACATTGACATAATCAAGGACAAGTACAATAGAATAGTGGCAAATGTCAGAACTTGCGGCGGACTAACTAATGATTTTCCGATTACAATTGGTTTACATTAAGAATCTGCATTAAGTCCATTCATGTTTACCATCGTGATGGATGAGCTTACTAGAACTATCTAAGATGGGATATCTTTGTGTATACTATTCGCTGATGATATTATTCTAGTAAATAAGATGAAAGCAGGAGTTAATACCAAATTAGAGTTATGGAGGCAAACGTTGGAATCTCGGCGGTTCAGATTGAGCAGGTTCAAGACAGCATATATGTATTGCAAATTTAGCAAACAGAGAAGTCGAAACCACAGTGGTATAACACTGGATGGGCAAGAGATATCACCGAACGATCAGTTTAGATATTTAGGTTCCATCATCCAAACGGATGGAGAGATCGATAGCGATGTTAATCAAAGGATCCAAACCGATTGGTTGAAATGGAGGAGTGCAACAGAGATTTTATGCGATCGTAACTTTCCGTTAAGCTTGAAAGTGAAATTTTATCGGAGCGCTATTCGACAAGCTTTATTATATGGTACAGAATGTTGGGCTCGTAAGAAGTATCATACACAGAAGTTGCACGTAGTGGAGATGCGCATGCTTCGTTGCATGTGTGGCACCACTAAAAAGGATAAGGTGCGAAATGAGAATATTCATGCAAAAGTTGGTGTGGCGCCTGTGGAGGAGAAGACGCGGGAAAACCGGCTAAAATGGTTTGGTCATGTGCGACGCAGACCTATGGAAGTATCCAATTCGGCGAATAGATACTCTCGATATAGACAATGTCAAAAGGGCAAAAGGAAGACTGAAAAAAAACATGGATAGAGATGATACAAAAAGATAAGGTTGCCAAATGCCTCAATGAAAGTATATTGTTCGATAAGAGTGAGTGGAGACGGAGGATTCATGTGCTAAACCTGGCGTGATTCTCATGTTGGTTCATGTTGCCTATCCATATGCTTAGAATAAAAGTCTCAGTTGTTGTTGTTGACCCTCTTCAAAGTCCACGGTCAATATGAGGATATGCGAAGTCCCTGTAGACTCTTGCAATAGACTTTCAAAGTTAGCCAAACAAAACATCATCTATCTCATTAGATGCTGACGTGCATTTTTGTTTTGAAATAATAATGGCCAATCTGAGAAATATGAGATAATATCCCTTGACTTGAATGTATAGGGCTATGCCTTGTTTCTTTGAGTTTCAAGTTTGCTTCTTTGTTCTTTTGAGTTTGAAAGTTTTGCTTCTTCCCTTGGTCACTGCTTAATTTGTGCTAGATAAAGTGATCAGTATTTCCCTTAACTGACCAGGAACCGTCTTTTTTCACCTTGACAGTAAGCATATATTGAGAAGTAAATAGTATAATTAATAAATAAAATTATAGTTTCGCTTAAAGAGGTCCTTGATGTTAGTTGTATGTATGCCCTAGAGGCCAGTATTGTATAGATGATGTATATTATATTGGATGCTTAGACATATATAGAGAGGACTTTCTTACTCGATATGATAGTATGTTATCTGGTTGCTCTTTACTTTAACATGTGCACCTGTCTCTTTATACTGTCTTATAGTTACATGTTGGTAAAGCCCTTAGGATGTGTACTTGACTACCTGGACTATGATACGGATCATACTAGTGGGGACATGGTAGTCCATAAGTACATCCTTCAAGGTCCCTGGTCGTGGGTGTATCGAGACGGGGCATCGATATACCAGTGTAGACTAGCGTATACACTTCTCGACCCATGAGATGGGCGATGGATGATCCCATATCCATTGGTGTTTGACATCAGAGATGATATACGGGTGCTCAGTGGAGACTGGGTACACTTAACGGACTCGCCGAGAACTCCCAGATGGTATTATACCTCACGTCAGATGGCAGTTCACTGGTGACACTTGTACAGGTTAGTCTGTAGATCCGAGATCGTCATAGAGTCTTGTGTGATTCCCACTGTGCTTTGATTTCCACCTTGCCACGTCCATGAGGGCATGCAAAACGGTGGTTTTTGGGTACAGTCCCGAGTCACATGAAGGCAATGAGCGATAGGAGGGGTTTTGTCTCTCCCGGTATTGGGAGTTGATGTTGCGCTGTGCTCGATTGGCCGTAACAGGGAAGTCCCTGACCAGGGCTGATTCTGAGATTTACTGGTAAGTGTTACCAGTAGTTTCTCGACCCGTTATGAGCCTCACATCGGCACGACTTATCGGTTATTGGGGTCTGACGTTTACCATCCCTAAACTTGATATGCGACATATCAGACGAGGAGACCGGACTGTACGGGAAGTGTTACCGGCAGGCTTTTTACAGGAGTTGGAGCGGACTTGCTTGCTGATCTTCTGATCGCTCAATACCCGGGTAGCCGTTACGTCCAGCTAGTACCGCTGACGGCTTGTGGGTGCTTGATGTGATCATCACCTACTGCCGGCGTATTGACGAGTCTTTAGAGTCCTACATAGAGGTTTTTCTGGCTCAGGCAAAACGAAATAGGAGCACGTATGTGATATGTGCGGGACCGACAATAATGCGTGTATGTGATACCATATTTTATTCTCGCGACTTTTTGTATCGGTCGGTTATATATGATATGACCGGGTTATCGAATCAAGTGTTGATTCGATAAGTCGATACGATGAATGTTAGTCGGTTATATGAGGTATGACCGGATTATTAACTCAAGTGTTGATTTAATAATTAAGTGTATAATTGTATATTAGATATACTAGTTTACATTTACTAACACATGTTCACTTAGGGTTTTTTCTCACATGTACACATTTTTGCTATATATGATATATATATATGAAAATGTGTTGTATTTATGTATCATGGTTGATGATACACTTTACATGGGTGTATGAGACTTACACTATGCTAATTTTTATTTAGGGTTTTTAATATCTAAAGTAATTACAAAATCAAGTGGAGGATTAGAAAATGTATGAAGCTTGTGGAAGCTTGTGGATGCATTGACTAATTCAACTTGGTTTTGTTTTTACTATGGATATTTCTTAACCCAACCATAAAGATTAGCCAAGGGTTAAGTCTCTACAAGGGTTAGTATATGATACTCACTCACCATGGTTACTCTTCACACTTGATCATTATCCTCATTCCTTTCTTTTGTTCATCTTCTTCATTGAGCAAAAAAAATTGCTTGCTAGGGTTTTGAAAAAAAGAGTGAAACTTTGTGAGAATTAAAAATCCAAAGAGAACCCACTTCCTATTTCTCCATCCTCTACAAGACTAGCACTCTTGTATAGGGTGTTTGCTTCACTAATTCTCAAATTAGTGAAGTAGTAGCTTGAGTCGGAATTCCCTCGACGTATATCATCTTCGGCCTCGAAGACTTCAAGCAAGGTCGCACCTTTCGCCTCGTGAAGCCATGCAAGGGTCCGGGAGATCAATAATCGCAGCGAAGGGACTTCAACAAGGAGCAAATGAAGTGAAGGACCGATCTACAAAGGTTGTATTTCGTATCCCTTTAGAGTAAAGTTGTTTACTTGCTTTATGTTTCGCCTAAACTCTAGTATACGATCTTGCTTAGTGTTATTCGGCACATAAAAATTTAATTTTGGCATGGTCGATATCTTGTAGAGCCTTGTTACTGTGCCTAGTAACCCTACAGTGGTATCAGAGCCTACCTAGAGCATTAGACGATGCGTTAACGAAGTTAAAACTCCGAACGAACCCGAATACGACAAAACGACCCCCACTTTGGACTTTTTTCAAAATCTGGGATTTTTGTGAATTAAAAATACATAAAAAATTCAGCAGGGTTTTATAAGAATTATTGTGAAAAACGATCAACTGAACCGTACATATGACCGCGGTTCCGCGGCAAATCCCTGCTTGTGCCGCGGAACCGCGGCAATACAGTGACATTGGGGTCTTCTGTTTCCACAGTAATGTTTAGTTCTGCTGTTGGAGTTTTATGGGTATTTTAAATCTGACTCAAGTGTTGAGTATTCAGGAGTTCATTTTGTTATCATCGATTCGTTCGGAGAATTTAATTTTGTTCTGTCATTCCGGATAATTTAGAAAGTACTAAAATGTTCGAACGGATATCATTAACTCAATTTTTCCCGGCACGAAAAGTTTCAAGTGTTGAATTTTTCTCGGGTTTAAATCTTTCGGAAAAACGTGCATGTGATGTGATGGACCCTCTAGAAGACAACAAACCTTAACTCGATTATGTGATCGTCTTGAACTTCCTTTTGAACCTTAAGGTTTGGGGCAGTACGGCGTGCCACATGTGAAGCGTTGGCTTGACCCTTCTACAGCTGGACCGTTGCTACTGTGACATATTCTGGAATTTTTGAACTCCGCTCAAGTGTTGAGCTATTTAGGAAATTTTGGGTATTTGATTATTTGTTCGGAAAGTTTAATACTGTCTATGTATCTGGAATGTGATACAATATATGGAATTCATACAGTTAGGCATAAAATGCGAAATATATGATATTTCGGATTTACGATGTCTAAAGAGATTATGGATTCCAAATGTTGTAGTTTTACACTTTCTTTTCTGCGACCGTAAGTGTAATATGTGATATCGCCGGTTTCTTTGCTATATGTCAACGACAATTGGGATGCGCATATTTACTTACGTTGATGACATGTGATGTTCTGTGTTGCTGGATATGTTATATTGGATCGTCGCGTTCAGAATAGCCGGGGGTTTTATGTGAGATGAGAGTTTTTATTTTCATTCATGTAAAATTAAAATATATGTAATATTCTTTTATTGGGGCACTTCCGGGATGAGGTTGATGTCACCTTTTGTATATTATTTACTTTTCCGCACTAAGATAGACCCAAGGAGGGGAGCACAAGTAACCGGGTTCTAGGGTCCAGTGGGAGACCAACTCGAGGAGTCAAGTCCGGGTCTCCTAACCCTAGAATTGGTAGGGTTGCTTGCCGCTCTCGTAGGGGTCTAGGAGTGTGGGTTTGGCTATTCGTCGCGACCGTGGAATCCGTGTTTTATAGAGGCTCAAAATAAAACACGGACGTCCTAGTATATCCAATGTTTCATATGTTTCTTCTGCTGCGATATCTGTGATGTGATCATTTGATGTTCTGTGATAAATGCTGTATATAGTATATATGATATATTATATAGACGTTACTTATGTTTTACACCCGCGCTAGCCCTGTCCCGCTCTGCCGTTAGTTACCTAACCTAACGGTGCACGAGGGGATATCGAGATGAATGCGGATGGCATAAGTGTACATCGTATTTATCTGTGATGTTTAGGTGACTTAATTGATGGGACTTCATTAATGTGATTAATAAAAGAAAAGAAACCTAAAAGATGTTGTAGAATCAAATTTTCAAATAAAAGGGTAGCTACAGTTTTGCTTTGCATAGCGGTATATATGATATACCCTGCACCTTATTCGATGAGGAAAGGGCCGAGATCCCTTCACTGGGAGTGACCCCTTTAGCGAAGCCGGCAGATGCTACAACACTCGGTTTAACTTTTGACTGCTTTTGGAGTTTTGCTTTGCACAGTGATATATATGATATATCCCGCACCTTATTCGATGAGGAAAGAGCTGAGATCCCTTCACCGGGAGTGACCTCTTTAGCAAAACTAATAAAAGCCTCAAAATCACTCCATTTCAAAAACTTCACTTGATTCTACAACGATATCAAGTTCATTACGCTCATGGTTTTCAGAAAAACCTGCGTAGCCCTCCGTCAATTCAGATATGTAATATTTAGTATTCGTGCTACGGTTGTTGACCTCCGTCAAGGCATAGTGTGCGGAAGCTAACTAGTACTTATCTGCTTATGCATATGATGCAGATTGGATTAGGGTAGTCGTACGACCTTGTTGACCTCCGTCAAGGGTCGTGCGAGTGGGTTTGATTCAATCAAGAAATGACGGGTTGAACTTGATTTGCACCCTATGGTTTGTTGACCTCCGTCAAGGTCATGGGATGCTTGGGGCAAAATATTATCGGGAATTTCAAGTGTTGAGATTTACAATGAGATTGCATACCTTCTATGAGATAGTTGGATCCCGATACCCACTGCGAGTAATTGTTACTCCTGGGAGAGTTTTACACAGGACAATTAGCCGATCAAGTAGGTGTCTAGAAAGATGTCAACGGGGTTACGCCTCTGGGAAAACGAGGTTTACTTTAATTAGGTCCGTGCGAAAGCACGGGGAACCTCCCTCAAAGTACCGACATTGGCCTGACTGAAAGATTGGCGAAATTGTAGGGTGTAATTAATGCCGGCTAGTCTTTCCTTTTAGGGTTTGAAGGAAGATTTGATAAAAACAGTGGGAGCCATCCTGATTAGATAAAATAATAACCAATCTGATCTTGTAAGAGCATACGCTAAAGTGTTTTCTTCTCTCTCTCTCCAGATAGCGACCATTTCATGCCTTAATCAAGATAATAATATGGATGTATTGACCAAACCCGCATGTTATACTGTGCTGGGGAACGTTGGTTCCGTTCTTTCTTATAAGAGTTATAAGACTGAACAAGATATAGGGGAATACCAGGATTCCCATGCCACCCGAATGAAGAAAGTACATGTTGATGCATTTTCTTCGGGTGTGTTCATTACAGAGAACTATTTCTCCATTTGCTCTACGTCCTGGGTATTAGATACCGGGTCAGGATCCCATATATGTAATCAGTTACATGGGCTTAGAAAAGATAGAGAACTTGGAGAAGGTGATAAAGACATAAGGGTTGGAAATGGTGCAATTGTTGCAGCTAAAACCGTCGGGGAATATCACCTTGTATTGCCAACTGGTAATACATTGGTTCTGAACGAATGCTATTATATGCCGAACCTGATATGTAACATTATATCGGTCTCTTTACTAAGTAAAGAGGGATATAATTTTGTATTACAGAATAATGTTATGAACATTTTCCTTAACCAAAAGTTGGTTGGATCAGGCACGTTGTGCAATGGCATTTATATTCTAAATCAATCAATAGTTCTAAGCATAACAAACACACACAAAAGGAAGAGTTCAGAACTGAACGAATCCTTCTTGTGGCATTGTAGACTAGGTCATATAAATGCGACACGGCTAGCTAAGATGCATAAGGATGGATATTTGAAACCATTCGAATTTTCATCTTATGACACTTGCCAGTCATGTCTCAAAGGCAAGATGACCAAGACTCCGTTTACGGGACACGGAGAAAGAGTTACCGAACTCTTAGGACTGATACATAGTGATGTATGCGGTCCCATGTCTACACATGCCAGGGATGGTTCTTCGTACTTCATTACATTCACTGACGATCTCTCTAGATTCGGGTATGTGTTCCTGATGAAACACAAATCAGAAGCTTTTGAGAAATTTAGAGAATATAAACAAGAAGTCGAGAACCAAACTGGGAAAAGTATTAAAATCCTTCGATCTGATCGAGGAGGTGAATACTTGAGCAATGAATTCCTGGACTTCCTAAAAGAGAATGGGATTCTCTCTCAGCTAACTCCTCCATATACACCACAGCACAACGGTGTATCGGAACGGAGAAACCGCACCCTATTAGATATGGTGCGCTCTATGATGAGTATAGCTGAGTTACCTATTTCCTTCTGGGGATATGCACTGGAGACAGCAGCATACCTACTGAATAGGGTTCCTACCAAATCTGTGCCTACCACCCTATATGAGATATGGGAGGGGAAGAGACCATATCTTAATTTTATTAAGATATGGAGTTGTCCGGCCTATTTCAAAAGATAAAAACCAGACAAACTCGAGACAAGGTCTGTTTTGTGTAAGTTTGTTGGATATCCCAAGCATTCGCGAGGGTATATCTTCTACCACAGTGAGGAACAAAGGGTGTTTGTTGCTCAACACGCCACCTTTTTAGAAAAGGAATTTCTTGCAAAAGAGATTAGTGGCTCTGAGGTAGAACTGGAAGAGGTTCCAGCTGTACAAACCACAACAGAAGATTTGGTAGAACCAGAGGATTCGGTAGTTTCCGATGAACCCCAGCCACTTCGCGGATCCAGTAGGGTTCCTCACCCACCTGAGAGATACTACGGTTTTCTCATGGATGGTGGGAGCGAGGATTGCATCATGGTTGATGATGACCCAACTAGCTTCAAGCAGGCCATCACGAGTGGGGACTCAGTGAAATGGCTGGATGCAATGCGGTCCGAGATAGAATCCATGTACACCAATAATGTATGGACTTTGGAAGTTGCTCCTGAAGGGGTAAAACCCATTGGGAGCAAGTGGATCTTCAAGAAAAAACTTGGTGTAGATGGGAAGTGGAGACTTTTAAAGCTAGACTTGTTGCAAAGGGTTTTCGTCAAAGACCAGGTGTGGACTATGACGAAACCTTTTCTCCAGTGGCTATGCTTAAATCCATCCGGATCATGCTTGCCATCGCTGCATATCATGATTACGAAATTTGGCAAATGGATGTTAAGACCGCCTTTCTAAACGCTGATTTAGAAGAGTGCGTGTACATGACTCGGCCAGAGGGCTTCGTAGACAGTGGGAGAAGCGGGAAGGTGTGCAAGCTGCTTAAATCCATTTATGGATTAAACCAAGCATCGTGGAGTTGGAATATCTGCTTTGACGTCGTTATCAAAGAGTTTGATTTCGTCAAAAACGTAGATGAAGCTTGTATCTACAAGAAGGTAGCAGGGAGTAAGGTTGTCTTCCTCGTATTGTACGTGGACGACATACTCCTGATAGGAAATGACATTCCTATGCTGCAATCGGTCAAGCTCTTCTTATCACAAAGATTCTCAATGAAAGATCTTGGTGATGCCTCCTACATATTGGGAATTATGATCTATAGAGATAGATCTAAAAGGATATTGGGATTGTCCCAATCCAGGTACATTGACACCATACTAAAGAGGTTTAGTATGGAAGAGTCCAAACGTGGGTTTTTACCCACAATCTCAGGGCTCACTCTCTCCAAAGAGATGTCTCCCAAGACTGATTTGGAGAGAGCTCGCATGCAAGGGATACCCTATGCTTCGGCAGTAGGCTCTATCATGTACGCGATGCTATGTACCAGACCCGATGTAGCATACTCACTAAGTATAGTGAGTAAGTATCAAGCTGATCCTGGAGAGAGTCACTGGACAGCTGTAAAGAGCATTCTCAAGTACTTACGAAGGACTAAAGAGATACTCTTGGTGTAAGGTAACAGAGAACTCCAAGTGGAGTCCTTTACCGATTCGAGCTTCCAGAGTGATAAGGACGACTCTAAGTCGCAGTCGGGATTTGTCTTTACCCTTTACGGAGGGGCGGTTAGCTAGAAGAGTTCCAAGCAGGAAACCGTGGCAGACTCGACGATGGAGGCTGAATACATTGCTGCCAACGATGCTGCCAAAGAGGCTGTCTGGATCAAGAAGTTCATTACTGAACTTGGAGTGGTTCCATCCATTGAGCATCCAATACCTTTGTATTGTGATAATAATGGAGCGGTGGTTTTGGCCAAGGAACCCAGGTCCCATTAGCGATCTAGGCATATTCTGAGGCGGTATCACCTGATCCGGGAGATAGTTTATCGCCGGGAGATCGAGGTCAGGAGGGTTGACACGAAGAACAACACAGCGGATCCACTCACGAAGGCCATTCCCCAGATACAGTTTGAGAGACTCTTCGGGATGCTCGGTATGCGATACTACAGCAGCTGGCCCTAGTGCAAGTGGGAGATTGTTAGTTGTATGTATGCCCTAGAGGCCAGTATTGTACAGATGATGTATATTATATTGGATGCTTGGACATATATAGAGAGGACTTTCTTGCTCGATATGATAGTATGCTATCTGGTTGCTCTTTACTTTAACATGTGCACCTGTCTATTTATACTGTCTTATAGTTACATGTTGGTAAAGCCCTTAGGATGTGTACTTGACTACCTGGACTATGATACGGATCATACTAGTGGGGACATGGTAGTCCATAAGTGCATCCTTCAAGGTCCCTAGTTGTGGGTGTATCGAGACGGGGCATCGATATACCAGTGTAGACTAGCGTATACGCTTCTCGACCCATGAGATGGGCGATGGATGATCCCATATCCATTGGTGTTTGACATCAGAGATGATATACGGATGCTCAGTGGAGACAGGGTACACTGGACGGACTCGCCGAGAACTCCCAGATGGTATTATACCTCACGTCAGATGGCAGTTCTCTGGTGACACTTGTACAGGTTAGTCTGTAGACCCGAGATCGTCATAGAGTCTTGTGTGATTCCCACTGTGTTTTGATTTCCACCTTACCACGTCCATGAGGGCGTGCAAAACGGTGGTTTTTGGGTACAGTCCCGAGTCACATGGAGGCAATGAGCGATAGGAGGGGTTTCGTCTCTCCCGGTATTGGGGGTTGATGTTGCGCTGTGCTCGATTGGCCGTAACAGGGAAGTCCCTGGCCAGGGCTGATTCTGAGATTTACTGGTAAGTGTTACCAGTAGTTTCTCGACCCGTTATGAGCCTCACATCGGCACGACTTATCGGTTATTAGGGTCTGACGTTTACCACCCCTAGACTTGATATGCGATATATCAGATGAGAAGACCGGACTGTACGGGAAGTGTTACCGGCAGGCTTTTTACAGGAGTTGGAGCGGGCTTGCTTGCTGATCTTCTGATCGCTCAATACCCGGGTAGCCGTTACGTCCAGCTAGTACCGCTGATGGCTTGTGGGTGCTTGATGTGATCATCACCTACTGCCGGCGTATTGACGAGTCTTTAGAGTCCTACATAGAGGTTTTTCTGGCTCAGGCAAAACGAAATAGGAGCACGTATGTGATATGTGCGGGACCGACAATAATGCGTGTATGTGATACCATATTTTATTCTCGCGACTTTTTGTATCGGTCGGTTATATATGATATGACCGGGTTATCGAATCAAGTGTTGATTCGATAAGTCGATACGATGAATGTTAGTCGGTTATATGAGGTATGACCGGATTATTAACTCAAGTGTTGATTTAATAATTAAGTGTATAATTGTATATTAGATATACTAGTTTACATTTACTAACACATGTTCACTTAGGGTTTTTTCTCACATGTACACATTTTTGCTATATATGATATATATATGAAAATGTGTTGTATTTATGTATCATGGTTGATGATACACTTTACATGGGTGTATGAGACTTACACTATGCTAATTTTTATTTAGGGTTTTTAATATCTAAAGTAATTACAAAATCAAGTGGAGGATTAGAAAATGTATGAAGCTTGTGGAAGCTTGTGGATGCATTGACTAATTTAACTTGGTTTTGTTTTTACTATGGATATTTCTTAACCCAACCATAAAGATTAGCCAAGGGTTAAGTCTCTACAAGGGTTAGTATATGATACTCACTCACCATGATTACTCTTCACACTTGATCATTATCCTCATTCCTTTCTTTTGTTCATCTTCTTCATTGAGCAAAAGAAATTGCTTGCTAGGGTTTTGAAAAAAAGAATGAAACTTTGTGAGAATTAAAAATCCAAAGAGAACCCACTTCCTATTTCTCCATCCTCTACAAGACTAGCACTCTTGTATAGGGTGTTTGCTTCACTAATTCTCAAATTAGTGAAGTAGTAGCTTGAGTCGGAGTTCCCTCGACATAGATCATCTTCGGCCTCGGAGACTTCAAGTAAGGTCGCACCTTTCGCCTCGTGAAGCCATGCAAGGATCCGGGAGATCCACGATCGCAGCGAAGGGACTTCAACAAGGAGCAAATGAAGTGAAGGACCGATCTACAAAGGTTGTATTTCGTATCCCTTTAGAGTAAAGTTGTTTACTTGCTTTCTGTTTCGTCTAAACTCTAGTATACGATCTTGCTTAGTGTTATTCGGCTCATAAAAATTTAATTTTGGCATGGTCGATACCTTGTAGAGCCTTGTTAGTGTGCCTAGTAACCCTACACTTCATAGGATAGAAGTCTTATTTTATGCTATATATCCAGGTATGCTTTCATCATGGAAAATTAGCAAACGCAAAGACAAGACCAGAGAGAGATACGAAATGCTGTCTGCATGCTAGGACGGTTGTACCTCTATTGATCAGATGCGATCAAGAGAGGGTAGATTCACGAGAGATTTGAGGACATCGAATGGTGTAACTTTATGGATTCGCTTGATACATGGAATGAAAGATTCCTAGAAATCTCCACATTATATATATATATATAGAGAGAGAGAGAGAGAGAGAGAGCTCTAATGCAAACCGGGCCGCGTTTTTTAAAAACGGGAACTTTCGATCCACAACATATTTTAACGATCCCCTCCGTTCAAGTTGATCACCCTACTCTCAAATGTATGTGTATGAAAAATTAAGGTATTTAAAAACCTCTAACCTATGTATCGATGGGTGCAAAAATGAACGTTTTTCGATTATGCAATATAAACTACATCTGATGTATAGGTTAAAGGACTTCTAATCTTTTGATTTTTCTTGCACATACATTTTAGAGTGTGGTGAACAATTTGAACGGATCGGATCATTAAAATATATCATAGATCGAAAGTTCCTTTTTTCAAATACGAGGACCGGTTTGCAATAAATCACTCATATATATATATATATATATATATGCGCACGCTCAACGGCAGCAGTGCAACATTTTGAAAATTATAAATATTATTTTATAATTTAAATATGGGTATTTTGAGATTTACGGAAATAATACTGAGTATGGATTTGGGTTTTTCGGATTAACATCTGTATGTATATTATTTTTGGGAATTGGAAAATTTGAGATATTTTGAAAATGATAAGTACTTTGTATTTAGGAATTGATTTGGTATTTTTTGTTTTTTGTTTTATTATAAGAGAGATAGAGCCCCGTACCCATACCCACACCCTCTCTCCTCCTCTCATTATTTCTTTTTCCATTTCTCTCCCCTCCAAAATATCCCTTCTCCTCTCCACAAAAATATCCTAACTCCCAGCTCTCAAACCTTAAACAAAACCCTAGCTTTTCTTCACCAAATTTCAATTTTGAAGCCAAGTTTGGCAACTAGAAACTTCAAGACTTCAAGAGCTATTCTCTACCTCTCGAACTCCTAGGAGCTTCATTCAAGCTAGGATCCCCACTTTGCATTACTCAAAATAGGTAAAGATCTCTCTTTTTTACAAGTTCTTGAAGTTTTAATATGTTTGGCCATGGAAAAAAATAGTTTTTTAGATAAAAATGGTATTTTTATGGGTTGAATTCTTTGTAGTTTGGTTTTTGAGGTGATCCACTAGTAATAGTGAAATCAGTATGGTTTACTTGGTGACTATATTCTATTTGGGAAAGTAGGGGTATTTTGGTGTAAAAGAATAGATTTTTAAAGTTTTGGAATTTTCAAGTTTTTACAAAAATCGTATCTGTAACGACTCTAATTCTACTGTACAAATTTTTTTAAAATTAATGTACAGAATAGATTTTGCTAACCTAAGTACAAGTTAGAAATTAAATTTGTTTAAGAACAGTAAGAAACAATTTGTAACTCATTGGTAAAATCTTGCACTGCTGTGACGTAACTCTTGTGTTTGAATCCCATCAACCACATATTATTTTTCTTAATTTTATTTTAAACATTTTGGAAGCCCAAAAATTTACACGTGCAATACACGTAAAAATGAAAAGTCAGCTAAAATAAACATGTATAAAATATTGTTTGAACAGCCGAGAACATGTGACATCAATCCAAGTCCCCACCCCTTCAACTTGACCGGCGAGATCCTCCTTCTGGCCGGCACCACCGGCCTCCACCGTAGGGAATAGCTCCGTTCTCTGCACACTAAAACTCTTAGCCTACCTCACTACCCCTGTTCTATTTGATTTTCCTGAAAATTAACAGAGAATTAAAAATAAAGTTTTAAATCCAAATTTTAATGTATTTTTAATTCTTTTTTCAATTCCAAAATCCTAATTCCATCCTATAAATACAACACCATACCCTAACCCTCCTCATTCTGAAATGTATTGCCAAAATTCTCAAAAATTCTCAAGTCTAAGAAGAGTACAAGTAGAGTTAGCCCTAGGTCAATTCCGGCGAGAATTCGAGACGATTCCGGCGATCCCGTGACTCCGCGAAGCTACTATTCTCTTCCTCTACCTCCTCTCTAACCTTTTAGCAAGTAAGTCTCACCTTCCCTCTTCTCCTTCTAGCATAAAAATTCTTCTTTTTAAAACTTGTCGGTAAGTGGAGTTATACCGACATTCGATTCTAAAATCTTTAAAATTATAATTTTTCTTAAGAATCACTCATCCATATCACTATACCTTGCTTATTAATTATGAAACAAATAATTAGAACAATTTTCATCTTAAAATATCATGTTATGTAACTTTAAATTGCGTTCTTCGTTTAAATACCACAAACTTTACATACGACATCTTTTAATTATTTAGCTTAGCATACCTTTAGAAAACCTTATGAGATAATGACCTACCTCTCACATAAACACATCTTGATATAGCACGATTTGCTTGAGACATAATTTTTGTAGCAAAATATGACTTTTCATCAAAATACCTTAAACTATTAAAAACCGGATTTCTTTAAATTGTGTTGTTTAATTCTTTGCGAATGTGCCTCTACAACCCATTTTGGGAAATCAGATTGGGATGGTACGGATTATCATACATCCTCAGAACTAGTAGAGCGAGATGCAGGCCTGCTCACGGAGCATACGATCTCGATGGAATTTTAATACAATTTTTAAGAAAAATGAGGATTTCTATTTAATAATAAAAATTTATTTTTAATAATTATATTAATATTATCAAACCACATATTTTTAATATGTATTATTAAATCCCATATTTTCTAAACAAAATAAAAGAATTACAAGTTTCATGAAAATACCATCAACAATCAATACAAGCCAAACTTTACACTAAAATACCATGAACTATTCAAGCTAGGTATATATTCACTAATATACCTCACCGTTAAAAGCCACGTCCATAAAAACCCTAAAGACGGTAAATAAATACTTGAGATTTATTTTGAAAGTATACTATAAAATATTTTTCATAAAACCCCCTCAAGTTATATTAAATTACAATAAGGACCCTAGTAAATATAGGTTTAAGCGGGACCAATTTTCTTGAGCCTCAGAGAGCCATAGAAAGTGGGTTCTTACCTATTTAAGGTAGAAAACTAAAACAGAATTATCAATAGTAATTGTCTTGGAAAAAGACACAAATCTTGCCGTCCATGTGCAGCAGTTACCGATAATTCCTAAACCTAATTCAGGATCCAAATCTGTTTAAGTGTCTGACTCAATCTGAGTCTCATTCTAATTTGAATACAATCCAAACTTGAATCCAATCATAACTCCAATTCAACATGAATCCAAACATGAACACTTGAACTTGAACATGAATACCAGAACAATATCAACATGACTTGACTCGATCGAACCATGGCTATATCTTGAACTTGACTACATGACTACCATTTATATCCTGAATCGGTTACATGAACATCTTATACCATAGTCTTAGAAAGTCTGATAACTACAACTCAATACAATCAATACAATATACACTATGGGGTTTTTTTATAACGGGGTAGACTGGTATGGAATGTGTTAAAAGTGGCACGATGATGGTCACTAAAAGACACCTACATGAACATCCTGTGCCGTTGTCCCGTGGGTTTTGACGGGGCCTTGTACTTACATGTTACCTTAGTCCACGGAGCAAGTTGGACCCCTTTCGTATACACTGGCATATTCTGTACCAAGCTACAAACAATTACGTTAGCATAACAAACACATACTTTATCTATTCTATTCTCTTTACCTATCTATTACACTTTATCTCTTGGGACTTATCGAGCGCTAGTTCGCTGACGACATTCATGTTTCTTTTTTCTTTGAAATGTTCGTCATGAGGACCCAACTCTCAGGAGATCGAGCCCAACCAGGACGACTTGGAGCAGTTTACAGAGGAGGCAGACTTTTAGGCCTTACTTGTATTATTTCTTTTCAGTTCATATGCCATTGTTTAAGCATCGCTTTCTATCATTGTACTTTACTTTTCAGTTGTACGTAAAGAATGATTATCAATAAAAAGTTGTTTTATTACATCTCTTGTTATTCTTGTGTTATTCATCTATATTGCTTATTTACGCTTAACGTGTTTATTTCTGAGTAAATATATCGCGGCCCGCCGCGTCTCCTTCCCGTACACTGGGAAGCGGGGCGTGACAGTATCAGTAAAATCCTTCTGCAGACGTCTGCTCATTTGAGCTTCAGACGTCTGCCCATGATATGTTTTTCATGATTTTCCTTCTTCAGACGTCTGGCCCCCAAAACTTCAGACATCTGTCGATGATCTGTGAATCTTTAATTCAAGTCACCAGACGTCTGATGCTCAGGTCACCGGACGTCTGCTTTTGATTTGGATTTCTTGAGATTTGTTCTTCAGACGTCTGAGAGCCCTTCTTCATACGTCTGTTTTGCTCTCTATGCGACAGTAACCTTTTAGCCAGATGTCTGCCCTTGAGAGCTGCAGACGTCTATCCTTCATGATTTTTGGCAGTTTTGCTATTTCGTTGATATTTTCGCCGTATTTCGTTTGCTTTGGTTTGTATTGGCTTTAATGGAGTTTCCTTGTATGTTTATAATTACTTTGGTTATAGGGACCATTACGGCGACTTCTAAGACGGCGAGGAAGGGCAAAACGGTCGTCAGCTTCGACTAGAGCGAGGCGCACTTTAGTGAGTAGATTTATATCTACGGGGGAAGTCAGGTGGATGGCGTATAGCACCCCCGAACTAATTCTAGGGAACACCTAGTTAGTATAAAAAAACATATACGTAACCCGAATATTTAGTCTATATTTAGATAAATTAGTCTATAGTTCGTAACTTGTATAGTTAATTCGTAGACTATATAATTAGTGTATAATTCATAACTAGTGGGCAATATATATGTATATATATGATTATTGTATGTGTCGTACGCGACTAAATATCCGTACTAATATTGTTTGGATGATTAGTTGATATCGTACGATAGAAATTCCGTACTCGATGTAATAAGGATAGATTGTCGAATGCAGCTTATAATTATATGACTAGTGAAGTCTTGCTAATAATCCCGATTGGGATATTATGATAATACTTGATTATACTATTTGTAAAACGAACGATTCGTTTCCAATTATAAACTTTAATATTGAGAATGTGCTGCTTATTTCAAATGAATATTTATATCAAAAACATTACAGCCTCCTCCATTCTAAACAACGTTTCGTTTTATTTTAAACCGTATAATCGTATATATAACGCTTGTTCACATTACGTTTACTCTACTCGTTATACGCTCGCGTTTCGTTTAATTTGTTAAATTACGCTACGCTTATAATTTACGATACCAAGCTTGTATGAACACTTTATAGAACACTTCACAATTACCAATAATTTCCATATAGCACAATCACAAACCCGCATGCTACACAAACACATTATTGGTACTGTCATGACACTGTAAAATTGCCATGCCCAATAGTGTTCTAATTATATCGGATGTTGATGTCATTATATGAATGTGATTAATTGATATATTTGTGTGTTTAATCGTCAACTAAAAGATGATACATGATGCATTGTTGATGATTATGATATTGATATTTATTATGGGAATTGAGAACCCTTCTTGTATGAACACACTTGATAGAACAATTGCACAACTACTAATAATTGCCACGTTTCACGATCACGGATGCATAGGCTACACTATACATCATTAGTATTGTCATGACACGGTAGAAGCTGTCACGCTTATTCGTAATTTAGTTATCCATGCTAATATGCAGGATACTTATTATGATATTGATATATGAATACCATTGTCATGAATATTCGTGTATGATTATAGCCAATTGTGGCAAAAATGATTATGGATTGTGTTCTTATGAACTTGAGATGAATTATGGATTTTTTCCTCATAGACTTGATGTTTTTCATGGATTTCGAGAAACCGCAATATGATTTTAAAACTTGTTTGTGTTTGCAAAAATGCGGTTTTCTCTTGATATGGTGATTTAGGAGTCGACCAAGAGTTTTCTATGAATTTATAATGAGATTATCCAATTTCGAAGCAGGGGAAGGATTACACCGATTTCGGATATATGGTGGACCCGGTGCGGTACCGAGAGGCAAGAAGCTCATATAGAAAGGCAAGATGAGCCTAACGAGGATGAGTACCAACCGGTGATATCATTGGGCGCGGAAGATATCTGGAGGATTTCGACCGGTGCGAGAACATGGACACGGTGGATATGGCCGGGGATTTCATTGATATGAGGTCTGATCCAAGGGACAGTGCCTAAGAAAACACATGAGATTTACATGTCGATGATTGGCACGGTTTTATAATGATTTATTGGTGATGTGTTTCCATTTGTGCGATCAGATTATGATGTGCTTTATTTGATATGTTATGATATATGTGAGGAATCAATATAGATACTCTGCACAAATTACGATAGTTTATGCTATATTGTAGCCGAACATGATTGGTCCTAGAAACAGTATCTAAAATACTATTTTTCATATATCGATATATGCTAAATAGATTTTCAAAGGAGTTATAGCCTTCTTATTTTCCACGTGTCTATGATGACACAAAACACCTTCAAAAGAAAACCCTCTTTAAATCATTTTCAAAAGACATGACGTATACTTTAAACAAAATTACAAATATTACTTTATAAATCAACGCCCGCTGCTTGTACCGTGATATACATATCATACGGCTATTTTGAAACGAGTTACATACATACATCTTCGGCTAATTTATATGTTTACTTGGATGCATGTTATATATGAGATGATTACACGATCCATTAGGATGTGCTTATAGTACTTATACTTAGTACAGAGTATGATAGTACTATACTTATGACTTAGGTAGATCTGTTAGGAATATGTATGCCCTAGAGGCCATTATTGTATATTATAGTGGATACTTGGACATATATATATAGGACTTTCTTACTCAACATGATAGTATGCTATCTGGTTACTCTTTATCTTAACATGTATATTTGCTCTAGTTTACTATTTCACTAATGCATGTTGATAAAACCCTTAGTATGTTTGCTTGACTACCAAGAATATGATATTGATCATATCAGTGGGACCTGTGTAGTCTACAAGCACATCCTTGAAGTGTTCCTAGTCGAGAGTGTATCGAGACAGGGCATCGATATTCAGCCTTCCTATTTTCCACGTGTCTATGATGACACAAAACACCTTCAAAAGAAAACCCTCTTTAAATCATTTTCAAAAGACATGACGTATACTTTAAACAAAATTACAAATATTACTTTATAAATCAACGTCCGCTGCTTGTGCCGTGATATACATATCATACGGCTATTTTGAAACGAGTTACATACATACATCTTCGGCTAATTTATATGTTTACTTGGATGCATGTTATATATGAGATGATTACACGATCCATTGGGATGCGCTTATAGTACTTATACTTAGTACAGAGTATGATAGTACTATACTTATGACTTAGGTAGATCTGTTAGGAATATGTATGCCCTAGAGGCCATTATCGTATATTATAGTGGATACTTGGACATATATATAGAGGACTTTCTTGCTCAACATGATAGTATACTATCTGGTTACTCTTTATCTTAACATGTATATTTGCTCTAGTTTACTATTTCACTAATGCATGTTGATAAAACCCTTAGTATGTTTGCTTGACTACCAAGACTATGATATTGATCATATCAGTGGGACCTGTGTAGTCTGCAAGCACATCCTTGAAGTGTTCCTAGTCGAGAGTGTATCGAGACAGGGCATCGATATTCCAGAGCAGACTAGTGTGTACGTTTCTTAATCCTATATGTGGTGATGGTTGATCCCACAACCATCGGTGTTTGACATCAAAAATTGTACACAGGTGTTCATTGGAGAATGAGTACACCGAACGGACTCGCCGAGAACTCCGAGATGGTACCATACCTATCGTCAGATAGAAGTTCTATGGCGACACTTGTACAAGTTAGTCTGTAGACCCGAGATCGTCATAGTGTCTTGTGTGGTTCCCACTTTGTTTTGATTACCTCCCTATCATGGCTCTACTGAGTCGTGCAAACAGATGGTAGTTGGATACAGTCCCGAGTCATATAGAGGCAGTAAGCGATAGGAGGGGTTTCGTCTCTCCCGGTATTAGGAGTTGATGTTGTGCCATGCTCAATTGGCTATAACAGCAAGTCTCTAGCCATGGTTGATGAGATTTACTGATAGGTGTTATCAGTAGTTTCTCGATTTGTTATAGGCCACATATCGGCATGACTTATCGAGTTATTGGGGTCTGAAAATTCCACCCCCTAGACTCGATATGCAACATATCAGACGAAGAGACTGGACTGTACGACAAGTGTTTCTTATAGGCTCTATAGGAGTTAGGACAAGTTTACTTGTTGATCTTCTATTCGTTCAATATCTGGGTAGCCGTTACATGCAGCTAGTACTGCTGATGGCTTGTAGGTGTTTAATGTGATTATTATCTACTGCCAGCGTATTGGCGAGTTTTTAGAATCCCACATAGAGCTTTCCTAGCTCAAGCGAAATGAAGTAGTGCATGTATGGAGATATGTGCGGGAGTTTGATTAAATACCAATATATGATATTGTATTCTAATCTAACGTTATTTGATATTAGCCGAATTATATATGGTATAACCGGATTATTGAATCAAGTGTTGATTTAATAATTTGATATATATATATATATATATTAACTAATATTATGCTCACTTGATATTTTTTCTCTTTATATATTTATATATATGATATAAATATATATTCTTATTGTATCATGGTTGATGATACATAGTTGATGGATGTATAAGAGAATTACATGGATTACTGGATAAGAGGATAATCATTCATTATATGAATTAAAGAAAAGAAATTGTTGGATATTATGCCCTCAAGGCAATTATTGTAATTTCAAATAGGTGATTATGATAATTGAACGAGAACCTATACAGGTAGAACAGTCTTATTCGAGATGATAGTATGCTATCTGGTTTGTCTTTATCATTATATGTATATGTTTTGATAAAGCCCATAGGATTATTGCTTGACTACCAGCATTATGATGGCGATCATATACGTGGGAGATAGGTGATTCATAATCATATCCTTAAATGTCCCTAGTCGAGAAAGTATCGAGACTGGGTATCGATACTCCGGAGTAAACTAATGTATACTTTTCGAGACCCCAACGAGGGGCGATGGCCGGTCTCACAAGCCATTTGTGTTGAGTCATTTAAGATATTATACAGGTGCCCACTGGAGGTGCGTACATCGGACAGACTCACCGAGAACTTCTAGATGGTATTATACACATCGTTAGAAGGAAGTTCTCTTGTGGCATGAGTATAGATTAGTTCTTTGACCTGAGATTTTTATTTGTCTCGTGTGTTCCCACTATACTTAGATTACTACCCTACCACGGCTCAAAGGAGTCATGCAAACAGGTTTTAGTTGGGTATAGTCCCGAGCCACATGAAGGCAGTGAACAATCGTCAGGGATTCGTCTCTCCCGGTATTGGGAGTCGATGTCGCGCCGTGTTGGGTCAGACATCACCAGAAATCCTTGGCTAAGGTGGATGAGATTTACAGATATGATATCAGTAGTTTCTCAGTGGGTGATGAGCTTCAGACCGGCATAACTTATCGGGTTAGTAGGGTCTGATGTTATCCACCCCTAGACCCGGTATGCGATTATCTCAGACGAAGGGACCGGACTGTATGAAGATTGTTACAGACAGACTTAGTAAGGGTACGGATGTGTTTGCTCATCGGCCTTCCTTTCGCTCAATACCTGGATAGCCGTTACGTACAGCTAGTGCCTTTTACGTGCTTGTGGTTAAACCCACTGCCAGTATATTGCCGAGTTTTTAGAGTCCCACACAGAGGGTTTTCCCAGTTCAGGCAAAATAATGTAGTAGCCATATATTGATACATGCAGGGTTCAGATTAAGTATGTGTGCAAGCCATGCGGACTTCAATCGAGCGGATGACAATACTAGCAGGCTTAGGATTAAGCCGGATTATTAAATCAAGTGTTGATTTAATAATTTACACACACACACACACACACACACATACACACACACATATATATATATTGATGTGTATATTCTAGTATTATATTCATTGTACTTTTCTATCTCTTGGGAATTCGTATTTTGATACAAATACGGGCATGTATTTGCGGGGACTTATTCTTGTATTTATACAAGAATATTTCTAGAAAAAGGACAACTCATTTCAAGGTTTTTCTTTTTAAGAAATTAAGAAATGAGATGGAAAAAAGAAATGGCGGAGGGTATGGGCAAATGAATTTATAATTCATTTGCAAATACTATTCAAGCATAGTTGTAGTTAAAATGGAAAAATTCTTTTTACAAAAGTGTTGAAGCATGCTTGAATTGGTGAAGGATTTTATTCATTCCACCATTCTTGTTTCTCTCTCTTCCATGGCTCCTCCTCCTTCTTCTTCCCCTACCTTCTCATGTGTTGAAATTCAAGAGGATTAAGAGAAAGAAAAATTATTAGAACACTCACACGCATCACTAAACATCCTAGATTAGCATCATAGAATCTTTAGTTACTTCATGGATGAAGTTGAAGCTTGAACTTAGTTCTCTCGGGTGGATCATCTTCGGCGAAGGAGGACCGGCTTGCAAGCTCGATCTGGAGCTCTTGAGAGCATGCTAAAGTCCAACCCAACTGGAGCAAATGAAGACGCTACAAAAGTTGTGCTTTCTATCTTTTGTTCATGCTAGTTTAGGTGTTTGGTTTAGATTCTAGGGTATAAGTTTTTAGTGCCCTGAAATTTTTTGTTTTTGGATTCCACATTGGCCGCGGATTAACGGCAAGATCACTAGGAACTTTCAATGGTATCAAAGTCATCTAAACACCCTAAACTAGATAGTTACGACTTCCAAATCTCGCTGGTTTTTGCTCCGCAAAAACACCGTAAAACCAGTGAGCAATTCAATGTTGTATTGATGTTTTGACTCCCCGCGGGCTCTCGGTTTGGACCGAGAAGACACAGGGAGGGGAGCAAAGACCCTGGGGATGTCCTAAGGGACCTAGGGAGGGCCTACACCCCCGAGACCACCCAAATGGTAGCCTTGGGGGTGGGGACCCGAAACTGCCTCTGAAGGCAGTTTCGGGTCTACCCACCCTTATGGCCACCTTAGGGTGGCCTAGGGGGTGGGTACCCCCTCTAGGTGCCTCCGGGTCAACGTTAATTTTATGTCGGGGCCCTCCACGAAATTTTGGATGAATCTGAGCTCATTTCAGACTCCCGTTGTGGTTTTTAGCATGGAATTTCTTGTCGGTTTTTAGCACACTTGATTTTCGGAATTTTGGAAAATTGAAGTGTTGGCTATATGTCTGCGGTATTCGATTGTCGTAGACTTTGTAATGGTTGCGTATATCATAACGTTTGGTAAAACGTCGTCTAATTGCTATATGTATCAATTAGACGGAGTTACGGAATTGATACTTGCAAGTTTGCATGTTCTGTGATGGATATTGCTTAGTGGTTATGATTATGTTGGATTTGTTGCGATGGATAGCCCGGAGTGTGTAGTATTAGATGTAATTCACTGTGATATAATGTATATTCATATTGCCTGGCGAGTGTCCGACATGTGGATTGCCGTCATTGCGGCTTATATTATTCTTTAGAGCGCGTCCAGGTTGCGGGCATAGTCACCATTGTATATTCAGTTTTTTCATTACATGCAATAGGATTATCCCGGGGCAGAGTGCTCGAATAGCCGAATTCTATAGGGCAACGGGCTTCCATCTCATGGCGTTGAGACCAAGGTTCCATACTCTAAAATTGGCATGCTATTCGCCGTACTGGTAGGGGTATAGGATTGACTCGCGGAAGGGTTCCTAAGTCACCGGATTTTAGAAGTGCTGGGTGACCCATTCACTTCATTGATTGGGGCTGCCTCGCTTCTGGGATTGGCGGGTGGCTTGACGCACTCATGGGGGTCTAGGTTCCAATACTACGGGCTATCCACATGACCGGGAAAATTACATTTCATATTTGGCTTCGTTGAAATGTACTTTTCCTAGATTATCCGCATTTCCATACCGTGTTTGCTTCTGCTGTGATGATTCTGTGATGTTACTTGATATCATGCGTGAGACAAATATTGCTATATATATTATATATATCTAGCAGACGCTATATATGTTTTGCATCCGCGTTAGTCATGTCCCCGCCCTGCCGTAAGTTAAGTAATCTTACAGTGAAGACCCGGGACCCTGTGGCGAATACGGATGGCATATATGTGCGTGCTTATTTTCTTTTCTTTTCTTGTATGATATGATTAATTGATGAGACTGCATTAATTCTGATTGATGCAAGGAAAATAAACCTAAATGATATTGTTGGAACCAATTTTTAAAACTACTCGGTTTTCTTTAAAACCATAGTCATGTTCTTTTACTTTGAGTAGAGGTATTCGGTTAGGAATATCCTGCACCTCATTCTATGAGGGAAGGGCCTTTATCCCTTCACAGGGAGTTTGCTCTTAGGCAAAGGTTTATGTTACTAGTTTTAAATGTGGAACCTAAACCACTCCTTTTCAAAACTATTCGGTTCCTTCAACGATATCAAGTTCATTACGTTAAAGGCTTTTCACCAAAAATTAGTCGTAGCCCTCCGTAATTTCAGATCAGTATTGCTTAGTATTCATGCTACGTGTTTTGATCTTATTAAGGCGTAGTGTTCGATAGCTATGTGATTCTTTTCTGTTGCATAGTGATGCGATTATCTAGGACAATCGCATGGTCATTTTGACCTTATCAAGGGCTTGTGCGGGTGGGTTTATATTAATCCAGGATAATGACAGGTTAAACTTGACTTGCGACTTATGATGTTTTGACCTTATTAAGGTCATAATACGTTTGAGGAAAAAACCATATCGGGAGTTTCAAATATAAGGGAAACTTGTCAAGTTTGCGCATACCTTCTGGAGTGTGGAAATTTTGGTCGGTTTCTGTCAAGATTATCACACAATGATAGTTGGGTCCTGATTCCCACTGATGAGTAGGTATTACTTCTTGGGTTATCCCGACTAATTCTCTTTTTAAGGTTTGAAGGAGAATTCGAGCGAACGGTGGGAGCCATCATGTTTAGATAAAGTGATTAACCAATCTAATTTAGATTAGAGTGCATGCTGAGTGTTTTTTTTCTTTCTCTCTGGTTACAGCGACCATGACTTACCTTAAATTAAAACTCAAGAACCAAGTTAACCGAACCTTCTTACACATTTTGGTTTTTGGATTGTCATGATTCACAACAAAGTTGCATATATCCCTGCTACTCCTACTTTCCCTTTGCTTTTCTCCAAAACAATCCGTATTACTACGGAGATCCATATTGTTTGGAAAGTCCATCTCGTATATTTACATACGAAATCGAAGAAACTTGTTCGAGGATAGCCACGGGTTCTGGAGAAATTGAATAGGATTATTCGGTTGTCTTTTATCTTTACCTTCTTTCAGGTTGTGAAGGCTCCTAGTATTTGGAGAGTACACATATTACGCTTATTGGATAGTCTTCTTCCAAACCTTAGACTGATGTCGAATGGTAGGGAAAGAAAAAAATCAATTAGCCTAAGTGTGGTGTACAGAAGATAAGAAGTAAAGACATATAAAGGGATCGGAATGAGGGTAAGGAAATTTGAGACTACTGTTATGAATCTAGATAGTGGAAGAGGAATTACTAAGAATACTCGACCACTCCCTCGAAACATTTTCATGTTTCATTTTTTCTATGCGATGTCAATTGAAAACTGCTTTCCCAATTAGATTCTGACTCCAGGATATGTATTTACCAGACTTGATTTTCATATTTGTATGGCGTTACAGATACTGAGTGGGAGTAGAATATTGGAAATTGGATGATTAGATCCTCAATATCAGAATTCTTTGTAATTGGGATATTTGAGAAAATCACCTAACCTTTTGCGTTACGGCAAATATTTGGTTTTGAATAACTGTTGTTATGCACCAATTTTTAAAATTGAATATCTGTATTTTTATTTTATAAAGTGAGATATAAATTTTAAGAATTGTGTTTTAAACATTTACATTTATCAGTTAAGGATAAAGTAAGGTGCATTGATTAACGGTATAGACATTCTTAACCAAAATAGAGTTTTCAACTTACAACACACGGAATTTGAGTTAGTATACTCTAGGGACTTGTACAGGGTAATGTATGTTGTCTGATACCCATTAGGACAAGGGGTTGGTACTCGTGCTATATTCTGTTTACTTATGATTTCTCTGGTTTTAGACACGTATTTCGTTGAAATATAACGTCCAAATGTTGAGAAGTTATAGGTACATGAATAAAATAAAGAACCATGCATTGGAAGTATCAGAATTCTTCGAGGTGATCGAAGATGTAAATACTTATGCTAGGTATTCCATCATAGTAATATTTGAGAACTTGATTCTCTCTCAGGTTACTCATTCGTGGGTGCGCTCCTTGATGAGTAATACTGCATGGCCTTTTTCCATAAGGGATATGCACTGGAGACAGTCGCATAACAATTGAATATGATTCCATCATTAGTGCCTTAGATTCTATATGGACATAGAATGGTTGCATATCTTGAGGATGTTAAGATATGGAGTAATCTGGTTTCTGTTTAAAAAGCTAAATTCGGACAAACTCAAGGCATATTTCTGTAATGGCATTTTGTGGGTTATTCCAGACTTTTTAGCAAAGGTATAACATTCTACCATTTGCATGATCAAAGGTTATTTTGTTCTTGACTTGCCACCTTTTTATAAAAGAAATATTTTTTTCAAAAGAAACAAGTGGGAGTATTATAGAACTGGAAGTGATTCTAGAACCATAAACGGTTACTAAAAATTTAGTAGAACTTGGAGATTCAATTGGATTCGACAATCCATTAGCCACTCTGCAGATTTAGTGGGTAACCTTAGCCACCCGAGAGGTATTTCGGTTTTCTCAAAGATAGCGACAGAGAGGTTTTGATAACCCAAGCTTGTCACTACTGTTGTCCTTGACTATCAGATCTGGCAAGTGGATGACTATAACGTCATTCTAAATTGAATTTAGAAGTGCACGTGTATATGACTCTGCCAGAGGGTTGTTGTAATCAGTGGGAGCAGCAGAAGTGTGGTGGGCAAGTTGCTTACGTCTATTTCTAGACTAATGCAAGAAGAGCGAAGATGGGTCATCTGTTTCGATGAAACAGTCATGGAGTTTGACTTTATCAGAACAACAGATGGACCTGGTAAGAAAGTATAGGGAGTGATGTCCTGATATTTGGATGACGTACTCCTGATAGGAATTGATGTTCCTATACTATGATTGGTTATACTGTAGTTATCACAAGATGTTTCTCCACATACGATCTGGATAAAATATCAGGGATTCTGGTGACTAGATTTATAGTTTTAGATCTAGATTTGGGAAGTGTCCCAATTCAGGTACCGTGACACTATTATAAAGTGTTTTAGAATGGATGACTCCTGGCGTGGTGGTGTACCCGCAAGTGGAGTCACTCTCTCTAAAGAGCTGTCTTCTAGACTGATGAGGAGAGCAATTTGCATGATTGACACATCATTTGCTTCAGCAATTGAGTCGATCATGAGATGTCAAGTACCATACCAGATATTGCTTTTGCACTAACTACAATAAATATATATTAATCCAATCCTAGAGAAACATTGGGAAGCAATTAAGAACATAAGATGATGTTCTTGGTGTATGGTAATGGCAGCCTTCTGTTAGAGGCGGTTACCATTTTAGGCTTCCAAGATGACCTAGATGACAGACTAGTTGTCAAAGTTATAAGTTTACCCTCTTCTGAGGTGCAGTATGTTGGATAGTTTTCCAAGTATGATACTGAGGTGGTCATAGCGCTGGGTGCTGATTACATCGACAATGGATATGGTCTAAGAAACTTGTTGGATTTGGTGTTCATGTTATGAACAAGGTCCCATTAGATACCCAGACAAGTTCTAAGACAGGTATAGCTCATTTCGGGAGATGGTTGTTCTCCGCGAAGTTGAGATATAAAGAGATAAAGATAGAAATATTGGAGCGAATCCACTCATTTAGGCTATTTCTCGAACATGTAAGTTTCTCAAAATGAGTTTTGAGAAACTGACTAGTGGAGAAGTTGGGTATTCGGTAGCACACGAGCTGTGAGTATGCGATACTGCAATAATTAGCCTTAAGTGCAAGTGGGAGATTGTTGGATACGGTGCCCTCAAAGCAATTATTGTAATTGCAAGTAGGCAATTATGATAATTGAATGAGAACCTATACAAGTAAAACAGTCTTACTCGAGATGATAGTATGCTATCTGGTTTGTCTTTATCATTATGTGTATACGTTTTGATAAAGTCCATAGGATTATTGCTTGACTACCAGTATTATGATGGCAATCATATACGTGGGAGCTGGGTGGTCCATAAGCACATCATTAAATGTCCCTAGTCGAGGAAGTATCGAGACTGGGCATTTATACTCCGGAGTAGACTAATGTATACTTTTCGAGACCCTAACGAGGGGCGATGGCCGGTCTCACAAGCCATTGGTGTTTAGTCACCTAAGATAGTATACAGGTGCTCACTTGATGTGGGTACACCAGACGGACTCACCGAGAACTTCTAGATGGTATTATACTTATCGTCAGATAGAAGTTCTCTTGTGGCATGAGTACAAGTTAGTACTTTGACCTGAGATTTTCATTTGTCTCGTGTGGGTTCCCACTGTACTTAGATTACTACCTTACCACGTCTCAAAGGAGTCATGCAAATAGATTTTAGTTAGGTACAGTCCTGAGCCATACGGAGGCAGTGAACAATCGTCAGGCATTCATCTCTCTCGGTATTGGGAGTCGATATCATGTTGTGTTGGGTCAACCATTACCAGAAATTTTTGGCCAAGGTGGATGAGATTTAAGATGTGATATCACTAGTTTCTCAGTGGGTGATGAGCTTCAGACCGGCACGACTTATCGGGTTAGTAGGAGTCTGACGTTATCCACCCCCTAGACCCGGTATGCGATTATCTCAGACGGAGGGACCGGACTGTATGGAGATTGTCACAGGCTCAGTAAGGGTACGGATGTGTTTGCTCGTCGTCCTTCCTTTCGATCGGTAGCCGTTACGTACAGCTAATACCACTGACGTACTTATGGTTAAACCCACTGCCAGCATATTGACGAATCTTTAGAGTCCCACACAGAGGGTTTTCCCAGTTCATGCAAAATGATGTAATGACTGTATATTAATTCGTGCCGGATTCCAATTAGGTACGTGTGCTAACCACGCAGACTTCAATAGGGCGGATGATAATACTAGCCGGCTTAGGATTAAGCCGAATTAATAATTTACACACACACACACACATATATATTAGGGTGTTTTTCGTCACCCCATTGAGATGGGAATACGTGCGTGCTTGTCAGGCGCATTATAGATTCCCCCTGCCTAGTGTAGGCTGGGGTTTATTGATTGTGGGGATCCGAATCTCCGGCAGCCGCGGACTAAGCTGCCATTAATTATCCCTTGCTTTTGAACCGAGGGAACCTCCGATTGACGGGTCAACTAGTCATGCGAACTCAATATGCAGTGTGCGTGCATTGTGTTTTGGAAGGGTTTTGGATATATCGGGGGCCCCGCGAAGTTTTTACGGGGGTCTTGCTACCCGGATAGCGGGCTGGGGGTCAAGGAGGCTAGCAGCCCCCTTACGGGGTGCGGGGCAGCGTCCCGTTAGAATTTTTTTCTAATGGGGGAAGTATATTTTGTGTGGAGTGAATATAAAAATGGGGGGAGCGTCTTAAAGACGCTTGCATAGCATGTGGGCGCTGGACGCCCATGGGTCACATGCCTGGCGCGTGGGCACTGGCGCCCGCGGGTCACGTTCCTAGTGCGTGAGCGCTTGGCGCCCACGGGTCACGTGCCTGGCATGTGGGCACTGGGCTCCAGCGGGTCACGTATGCAGCACACGACCGCTGGGCGCCAGTGGGTCACGTGCGTTGCACGCGACTGCTGGGCGTTGAGCGCCCGCGGGTCGTGTGAGGCGCACGTGGGTGCCCGCGGGTCACGTGCGCTGCACGCGACCGCTGGACGCTGAGCGCCCTCGAGTCATGTGAGGCGCACGTGGGCGATTTATCGCCCACAAGTCACGTTCCATGCACGCGACCGCTGGGCGCCCGCGGGTCACGTGCGCGGCACGCGCCCGCTGGGCGCCCGCGGGTCACGTGCACGGCACGCGACCGCTGGGAACACTAGCGCAAAAGGGGATTAGCCTATGGGTTAGGAGTTAAACTCCCAAGGGGGCTTTAGAGTTTGAACTCCTAATAAGGATTATGTATAGAATTAGAGTTAAACTCCTAAAAAGGGGTTTGATTTATGGAGTTAAACTCGAATAGATCTGGAATGGAGTTAAACTCCTAGAGATCTTTGGATTTTCTTTTGAGCCTTGGATCCTCCCGGAATGGGATTTTTGTAGATGGGTCTCCTTCTTCCTCCTCTTTGTTGGCTGGATCTTGAAGGAAAAGGGGGATAAGATTCAAAATCCCCCCTTTAGAGATCTGATGGGAGATCCGAGCTTCCCTTTGTGGGTTTTATGGTGAAAAACTATTTCTTTTTGAAAAAGGAGGAGTTAAACTCTTGATTTAATTCAAAGAGGGGAAGAAGGTTTAGAACCTTGAGAAAGGAGAAGGAGGCACAAACCCTAGTTTTTTTTAGAATGGAAAAGTAATTTTTTATTTTATTATCATGTTGCCTTTTATAGGCTTACAAATATACATATAGCCCCTTGGGCTTTACAAAATGGCATTTTGCCCATCTCATGCCTCATGTGCTCGTTTTTTTTTTTGCACATGAGTCATGGGCTTTACAACAATTCGGCTTTATGCCCATTTTTCTTACAATCATGCATAAAAAATTACATCAAAATTATTTGTTACATGATTTCATTTTGGTATAGGGAGGCCGGCCGCGGGGCTCGACTTGGGCATGGGCCCATTTGATCTGGGCTTGGGCCCGCTTACTTGGGGTTGACTTTGACTTTGACTTGGTCAACTGGGGTGTAATTTTTTGACCCCAACATATATATATTTCGATATGTATATTCTAGTATTATATTCATTATATTTTTCTATCTCTTAGGTATTCGTATTTTGATATGAATACGGGCATGTATTTGCGGGGACGTATTCTTATATTTATACAAGAATACTTCTAGAAGAAGGACAACTCATTTCAAGGTTTTTTTAAGAATGAGATGAAAAAGAGAAATGGTGGAGGGTATGCGCAAATGAATTTATAATTCATTTGCAAATACTATTCAAGCATGGTTGTAGATTTAAAATGGAAAAATTCTTTTTACAAAAGTGTTGAAACATGCTTGAATTGGTGAAGATTTTATTCGTTCCACCATTCTTGTTTCTCTCTCTTCCATGGCTCCTCCTTCTTCTTCTTCCTCTACCTTCTCATGTGTTGAAATTTAAGAGAATTAATAGAAAGAAAAATCATTAGAACACTCACACACATCACTAAGTATCCTAGATTAGCATCCTAGAATCTTTAGTTACTTCATGGATGAAGTAGAATCTTGAACTTGGTTCTCTCAGATGGATCATCTTCGGTGAAGGAGGACCGGCTTGCAAGCGCGATCCAGAGCTCTTGAGAGCATGCTAGAGTTCAACCCAATTGGAGAAAATGAAGACGCTACAAAGGTTGTGCTTTCTATCTTTTAGTTTAGATGTTTCGTTTAGATTCTAAGGTATATGTTTTTAGTGCCTTGAAAATTTTTGTTTTCGGATTCCGAATTGACCGCGGGTTAACGGCGAGGGTATTAGGAACTTTCAGAAACAATGAGTCATTAGTTGTGATCTTTCTAGTATGCATGACTCATTTTCTTCTTTTCTTTTTGTGATATAAGTATATGATTTGCACTTATCCAAACCATGCTAGGTCATTCCTATCACCATCTTCATCTTCTTCACTTTTTCTTCTCTTGTAACACTATTCACTCAAGAGAAAAAGAAAGAAAAGATTTCTAGTGAGCTAAAAAACCCTATTTCATCAACCTAAACCATTCTCGAAATTTGGTTTAGGTTGTTCTCTTCATTAATACTTTGATTAGTGAAGTGTGAGCTTGAGTGTGAGTTGTCTCAAGGTGGATCATCTTCGACTAAGAGGACTTCGAGAAAACTTGTTCTTCAAGTGGAGTCCTAGAAGGAGTTCAAGCTATAAGGAGCTATTGAAGTGAAAGACTTGGCTATAAAGGTTGTAACTTCTGTTCGCTTAGTTTAGAACTCTAGTTACTTTCATTTGTAACCCTAAACCTTTAGCATGATCTTATTTGTAGACTTAGCCCTCTAGATAAATTAAAATTGCATACTTGATATTCTTACAACCCTAGTGAAGGTATTAGGATCTACTTTCATGGTATCGGAGCCAAACTAGAGACTTAGACAATATTTAGATGAAATTAAAGTGTTCAATCGACGTTTTGAATCCAAACTATTCTAGTTTCTGTACATTTTTTCAAACTTCGAGATTTTTCAAATTAAAAATTCTCAGAAAATCATGCAAGCTTTTCTATGGTGGCATAAGAAAACGGAGCTTCTAAAGCTTCCAAGTGGCCGCGGATCTGCCGCGTAGGCTATGCCTTAACCGCGGATCCGCCGCCCACTAGAGGTTTTAGAAGTCTAATTTTCTTCTGCTACTTCATCTTGAGAATTTGAACTTTTTGGGTATTTTTGTTAAGGCTCAAGTGGTTAAGGTCTCTGCTATTTATTGTTGATTAGAATGTCGATCGAAATGTTAATATCGTCTATATATTATGGTTATGTGATACAATTCTTAGAATCCACATTAATTAGTTATGTGAAAACTAGTTATCGATATCTAAATCTCACGTTTAAGCCTCACTTTATAGATTACCACGGAGTTTAGATTTGAATCTAAAGTTCGTCGTAATTTCGTATCGTACGCGAAAACTTGCCGGGCGATACTAGTAGAGAGCCACGCCCCATTGCCCCGATAAAAGTGACAATAGGAGAACCCCATGGCCAAGAGCATCCATTTGGGTGCTCGCGGCCATGACGTCCCGTCTAAGGCCACTTCATCGACGGCCTCGGGGGGTGCGGTCATCCACTAACGTTCCCGACGAGCCTTCGAATCGTTCACCGGGAATCTTGTTGAATTGCCCATATTTAACTTTGAAAATGGTTTTCAATTCGAGGCTTAAATGTAAGGTTTATGAGGTTAGGCATGAAATTCGGAATATGAGATAATCCGGGTTTATGATGTCTACAGTTGCGGATTCTAATTATTATAGTTTTCATTTCTTTTCTGTGACTGTAAATGTAATATGTAGATATATCCCCGATCTCGTTGCTATACGTCAACGACATTAGGGGTACGCATATTTACTTACGTTGATGATGATGTTATTATGTTGCTATATTGATATGATTTATTGGATCGTCGTGATTGAATAGCCGGGGGTTTATGTGAGATGAGAGTTTTCCATTTTCATTCATATAAATTATTGTATGTAATATTCTTTTATTGGAGCACATCCGGGAATGAGGATGTAGTCACATTGATGTATATTATTTACTTTTCCGCATTAGGATAGACCCAAGGCGGAGGGCACAAGTAATTGGGTTCTAGAGTCCAGTGGGTGGCCATCTCGAGGAATCGAGACCGATCGCCTAACTCTAGAATTGGTAGGATTGCTTGCTGCTCCCGTAGGGGTCTAGGGGTGTGGGCTTTGCTATTCATCACGACCGTGAAATCCGTGTTTTTCGTTAATGGTTTAATCTAAAACACAGAACTTCTAGTGTATCCTATATTTCATATATCTACTTCTGTTGTGCTGTGATGTGATGAGATCATATAAATGCGTAAGACGAATACTACTTATATATATGATATATTAGTAGACGCTATATATATTTTGCATCTGCCCTAGTCCTGACCCCGCCCTGCCATAAGTTAAGTAACTTTACGGTGAAGACCCGGGTCTCTGTGGCAAATGCAAATGGCTTATTGGTGTGTTTTATTTTCGTTACTTCTGTGATGTTTAGAAAACATAAATGATGGGAATTCATTAATAAGATTAATGAAAAGAAAAGAAATCTAAAAGATATAGAATTAAGATTTTTCGAAAAGGTAGCTCTAGTTTTTGCATTGCATAGCAGTATTCAATAATGAATATACAGCATCCCATTTGATGAGGAAAGAGTCTAGATCCTTTCACCGGGAAAGACCTCTTTAGCAAAAACTAGCATATGCTACAACCTAGTCAGTTTGTTTTGAAAACTACTCGATTTTTAAAGCGGAGCTTAAACCACTCATTTTCAAATCACTAGGTTCTACAACGACATCAAGTTCATTACGTTAAAGGTTTTTATCAAAACCAGCCGTAGCCCTCCGTCGTTTCATATAAGCATCACTTAGTATTCGTGCTATATTTGTTAACTTCGTTAAGGCATAGTGTTCGGTAGCTAATGGATACTTTTCTGCAGTATGTGATGCGATTAGTTAGGACAATCACATAGCTTTATTGATTTCGTTAAGGGCTTATACGGGTGGATCTAACTTAATCAAGAAATGATGGGTTGAACTTGACTAGCAACTTATGATTTGTTGATTTCGTTAAGGTCATAAGCTGTTAGGGGTAAAAACTATTATCGGAAATGTTCTCGCAAAAAAATTTCTGCGCAAAAAAGCCCAAGGTATCAAATGGCAGCGATACATTTAAGAAAATGTGAACCAGTATTTTCCGGGCTGTATTTTGAAAAATTCCTGAATGTGAAACAGCTAAATTCTGATAGTATCGAAAGCGTCTCAAAAAATCCTTCGATTTGATATATTATGGGCTTCATAATTCATCCGGGATCAAAAGTTATGAGCAAATATGCTATGCACGTGTAATCTAAGGAAGAAAATGCGAACCAGTATTTTCCGGGCTGCATTTTGACAAACTCCCGAATGAGAAATAGCTAAATTCTGATGGTATCGAAAGTGTCTCTAAAAATCCTTCGATTTGATATATTATGGGCCTCATAATTCATCCGGGATCAAAAGTTATGAGGCATCACGTGCCCACACGTGACCGGGCATCACGTGCAGACATGTGACCATTTACAGGCAAAACCTGTAGGCACTGAATAAAATAAATAATTGGAAATACTTAAGCAGTGGGGTCACATGCCAACACGTGATAGGCTCTTAAACCCTCTGAAACAATAGAATTAAATTCTAATTAAATAATTAATCAGTGGGATCACGTGCCAATACGTGATAGGTTGTTAAACCCTCTGAAACAATAGAATTAAATTATAATTAAATAATTAATCAGTGGGGTCACGTGCCAACACGTGATGGATTCCTGAGCCCTCTAAACCAATAGAATTGAATTCTAATTAATTGCTTAATCAGTGAGGTCACGTGCTAACACGTGATAGACTCTTAAACTTTTTGAACTAATAGAATTAAATTCTAATTCAGGGAAATCAAAAATCCTAGTTGGAAAACTATTTCCCTAGATTTTTCTAAACAAAAAGATTGTGCTCTGTAAAGTGTAGCACCGTTGGATTAAAAATCACCAATTTATAGAAAGATTCTATACAAGAAAAGATTTCCCTAAAATTTACTAGGAATAACAGATAAAAGATCTTTTGGATTAAAAATCCAATGGTGAATAAAATTCACTGAGTGATCTAAAAGATCATGTTGGTTACAAAATCAATTAAAATCTTTCAATGAAAGATTGACTAAACAAACTGATTCTTTTCTTTCTCCTATAAATAAAAGCCAAGAGAAAAGAAGAAAGGAGATACAACAAGACTGAGAGAAAAAAAGAAGAGAATTTAATTCTCCAGAGAGAAAAGAAGGTTTCTTGAGAAAAGAAAGAAATCCTAAGTGATAGATCATCCTATAAGCTCCCACAAAAGAAAAAAGAGAATTTAATTCTCAAACTAAGAGTTTAACTCTTCTGAATAAGAACATAGTTCTTCCTTTAATTGAAGATCTGCAGAAGCAGATCTCCCCATAAGTTGAGAATTTAATTCTCATCGGGGAGATTCTGCCATGCAGATCCAAAACTTAGAGGGAGAATTGAGTTTAGGGAATTTAATTCCTCCAAATACTTAGGAATTTAATTCCTCCAACAGAAACATAGTTTAACCCTTAAAACAAGAACTTAGTTCTTTTTCATGTTTGAAGATCTACAGAAACAGATCTCCCCATAAGTTGAGAATTTAATTCTCATCGGGGAGATTCTGCCATGCGGATTCAAAACCTAGAGGGAGAGTTGAGTTTAAAGAATTTAATTCTTCCATATATATAGGAATTTAATTCCTCTAAACAAAATTAGGGTTTAACCCTACCAAAGAATTTAATTCTCAAACAAAGGACTTAAACTCTCCATGCACGTAAACCTGATCACGTGGCAACACGTGACCCTTCCTTCAATGATCAGAAAAGAAAGAACAAGACTAGGTCATGTGCCCTCACGTGACCCTTAAACAGACTCCTCAAAATGAGAAAGAATAAGCTTGGAGGCAATGCCTCACGTGTGTCCATATGACCCTTGGATAAATTCCTCAAAATAAAAGAACAAAGCAAGGGCAGAATCAATTTTGGGCGCCCTCACATGTCCCCACATGACCCTTAATAAACACTTTAATAATCAATGCATGGGTACCCATCACGTGCCCACACGTGATGGCCGTTAAGATTAAGTGTTTAACACTTCTGTGAATATTTTGAGAACAAATAACAGAGGCAAGGCCCAATCATCAGGCGCCTCACTGACCCCACATGAGCGCTTCAGTCTTAGTGTTTAACACTACTTTAAGTGCTTCGTCCCTAGTGTTTAACACTATTTTAAACGCATCACGTGGGAACACGTGATCACCAAATAACCTCTAGTGTTTAACACTATTTTAAAACCAAGTTTAGCCCAAATTGGCTAAGTTTTCCAGAGGCAAATCTCCCCTTCAACTGAACCTTAAAATTAATCAGTTCATATGATATGCAAAGTAAAGTCCGAAGCTATAATGAATGGTTAGTGCTCAGCCAAAGACAAAATGTTGTCAGAGCCCCAAACCCCTGTTTAGCATTGCTAAATAATGGGGGGCTGAACCCAGACAAATGTTCAATAGTCCAAACAAAGGTCCAACATTTCAAACCTAATTGGACTTAGCCCAAGTTGGCCATAAGTCCACAATTCAGATTTAACTGAGCCCATGTGCTCATAATCCAATTAATTGATCTTAGTCCCAAATTGGACTGCAGATTTCCCAATCAACTTTGGTTCAAGGGTACATCTCTTCACTCCTTTGATATCTGTCGTTGTAATCCTTCAACTATTCAGAGAGGTGACGGGTCCCGATAACCAATCATTCTACGGACTGTGGGGTCCTTAAGCCTATAGACTATGATGTCCTTAACCTTGACTGTGAGGTCTTTAAACTCACGGACTATGATGTCCTTAACCTTGACTGTGAGGTCTTTAAACTCACGGACTATAATGTCCTTAACCCTTACTGTGAGGTCTTTAAACTCACGGACTATGATGTCCTTAACCTTGACTGTGAGGTCTTTAAACTCACGGACTATGATGTCCTTAACCTGGACCGTAATGTCCTTAAACTAACGATGGACCGTAATGTCCTTAAACTAATCGACCGCAATGTCCCTAAACTAAACATTAGAGTCCAAATGCTCTTCTGTTGGATCTAAATGATCCCGTTAAGTTGATCTTAGTTTAAAATGAGACTAACGTATCCTTAACAAATGTTTAAGTTAATCTTAGTCTCAAATGAGACTAACGTATCCTTAAACCCAACCCCCAAACCCAAATCTAAGAAGATACGGATTTGGACCAATCCACGCCCTACGGGCGACAACATAAATTAGTCTCCGTATACAATCCACGGGCAACCAAAAACAAAACAAACACCCACGACACGAAGTGACCATCTGGAGAAGGAGAAAGTTGTTACCGCGACGCGGTAGCGTAATTAACTGCAGGGCTTGCGCCTGTAGGGAAGAGCGTCCCCACAATCAAAAACCCCTCAAATGAGGGGGAATCTGACGAAGTCTGCTACATCGGTCGCATCCGTTTGAACCTTCGATACATGATGTCATAAATAAACTTGGTATCTATGGAGAGGTGGACGGATAGCACCAAATAGCATCTGCCCCGAATTCAGGCTAGACGGACCTGCGCGGTCGTGTCTCCGTGTTCGGCGGGGAACAGGGAATTTCAAGTGTTGAAATTTGCAATGAGATTGCATACCTTCTATGTGATAGTTAGATCCCGATACCCACTACGAGTAAGAGCAACTCCTGCAAGAGTTTTCCACTTTACAATTAGCTAATCCAGTAGGTGACTAGAAAGGTGTTAACGGGGTTATGCCTCTGCGGAAATGAGGTTATTTAATTAGTTCCGTTCGAAAACACGGGGAGACTCCTTCGGAGTACCAACACCAGCCTGGCTGACCGATTAGCGAACTTGTAGAATGTAATTAATCTCGGACAATCTTATCTTTTAAAATTTGAAGGAAAATTTGATAAAAACAAGTGGGAGCCATCCTGATTAGATTAGATAATAACCATTCTAATTTTGTAAGAGCGCACGCTAAAGTTTTTCTTCACTCTCTCCAGATAGAGACCATGTCACGCCTTAATCAAGAAAATAATATGGATGTATTAACCGAACCCGCTTATTATACTGGGCAGGGGAATGTTGGTTCCGCTCTATCTTATGACAACAGTCATGATTCAGGGCACAGGATAAGAGAATGTAAGGATTTCCACGCAACCCTAATGAAGAAGGAGCATTCTGATACATTTTCTTCGGATGTGTTAGTTATTAAGAATTGTTTATCAATCTACTCTACATCCTAGGTATTGGATACCGAATCAGGATCCCACATTTGTAATATCTTATAATGGTTAAAGAGAAGTAGAGAACTGGGAAAAGGTGATATATCTCTCAAAGTAGGGAACGGAGCAATTGTTGCTGCCGAAACTGTCAACGAATATCACCTTGTATTGCCAACTGGAAATATATTGATTTTGAACGACTGTTATTTCGTACCATCTATGATGTGCAATATAATATCCGTTTCTTTATTAGATAAAGAAAGACATAATTTTGTATTAGAGAAAAATGTTATGAACATTTTCCTAAATCAATTGTTATTTGAGTTTGGTACATTGTATAATGGTTTATACGTTCTAAATCAATGATTGGTAAGCGTTTTACGTGTCGTTTTAAAGTTTGAAATAACCTCAATCAAAACGGTGTCGCGTGTAGTGAGCCGAGATGAGTATGGGCCGTCCGCAAGGAGATGGTAGGGTTTTAAACTTGTTTTAATGAGTTAAGTCCGTAACTTTGAGTTGTTTTTATTCTAAGTGTCGTAAATACGATATGTTCAAGAAAAAAAGACTTGTTATAGGTAGTTTTAGGTTAGCATGAGCTAAGATATTGTTTGTCATTTCCTTATAAACCTAATTTGATATTGATGCTAAGCTAATCGGCAACAACGTGGATTAGAGAACTTAAAGTACAGTATTTGCAATTATGCGCTAAATCCGTATTTCTTGTCCCTTGTCCTTCCGTTCTTGTCTCTTAATCTTTGCCTCCGGCAAACCAATTGCAACCAGTCACGATTAGGAGTCACCGCTATCGTGGTAGGATAGGGTGCCTAATGGAGCGGATTGCGAATCGTTTGGTCGGAGTTTCAATTACAAGTTAGAGGTTTGTAAAGGAATTTAGCAAACACTTCTCCTATTCAAAACTAACCATATTCTACCCTTAACAAGTTAAACAACTACTCACACATATTCACAAGAACCAAATAAAACACAAAAAGAGAATGGCACATAGTAAAAATACAAAAATAAATAATGTAAAGGTTTAAAGAAACTGAGAACCGATATGTCCGATATGCAATCTTCAAGTGTTCTTTGAGTCCAAATCTTACTATAAAATCAAATACCAAATTTTAAACTTACAAGCTCATTTAAGAGGTTGCAAGATCAAAGAAAAGCAAAGGATTTCACTAGGTCACAATTATAGCAAGCAAATGACATGAAATAAGCAAAAAGAGAACTTTTTATTGATTGTTAATGAAGATACAAACTAATTTAATTTCAAGAACATAAATCTTAAGCTTGTAAGTTCAGTGAAGAAGTTACAAGGTCAAGATAGAGGACAAAAACTCAAGAGTACAAATGGAAATACAAGTTAACATCTACAAAATAAAAAACTTGATCTAAAACTAAAAATATGGACCCTTTGCCTCTCTTCTGGTGTGGTATTTATAGGTATGTCCACAGAATAAACAAACAATAAAACAAAGATGATGTGACAATATGGAATGACAAGAAGAAAAATCAAGCACATTGGAGCTTATTGGACCAGCGACGGTGGCTAGAATGAGGAAACCGGCGGTTTTTCTTCAAGTGATGGGGCCCGTCTTCATGTGATGATCTTATGTCCTCTCCATAATCTCTCTAGCATTGTTTGATTTTTTAATAAATATTTGGAGTTTAATCTGTAGATTTGGAGAGAAATGTAAACTTTAAACCATCACATCATAACTTTATCTCTACTCATTACAAGTCCACTTGTGCCTCTACTTGCAAAAACCATGATTCTTATAGTCAACATGTATGCCTACTTATGCTAGGCTGTCCCACCATGGTTCATACATCAAAAAGGGTTGTGTTCACACTTGTATCATGTTTGATCATTTTGAATAAAAATGTGTACTCTTGAATTGTTTTTGCAAAATCTTGGATTTTGAATCGGTTTTCTGTTCTGGTTGCAATGTCGGCTCACAAATGTCGTATCCATGCATCTAAGTGTGTTTCCAGTGTTTTGTCACGAATACCTGTAATCTTTACTTATTAAGCAGACACAGATTAATAGTACCGATATATCACAAAAATGATAATGAATGAACGGTATTGAAATGCAGTTTTTCATGATGAACAAATACCCCCAAACTTATATTTTGCTCGTCCCGAGTAAAACAAAATCCTTACCTTACTTTTGCAGAGAATGTGATTGCACTGAGCTTATGCAACAATCCGTTAAAATTCTAGGTGTCCCTAGTAAGAGGAGTGTTGTCTCCTGAGGGTTTTCAGCGGATTACACTCACAAAATCCCGTTAAACTAGTTTCACGAAATAACTGTCAATTCTAATCTTAAGGTTTAATTTCAAAGCTAGAAATTCTATTATTTTAATTTAGAAATATCGAACCCTTATTTTTCACACCCCGCTTCTTATTTAATTTAAGATCCTATGCGTCTTAACGTGTGGTGCAAATAGCGTCGTTACGTTTTAAAAGGTTCAATTTAGAGTCATCACGTCATAAAATAAAGACCGGATTAAAACTTCAAAAAGATCATACAAGTTTACAAAGAGTTATGTTTTTATCAAGTTTCGTTCTCCAGCTAGGTTTTAACTTCAGAATTCATATCATCTTTAACAGAAAACTAGGTCTTATATTTCACTCCATATTTTACTTGTTTTCGTTTCATACACACCTTCGTGACTGTGCAATAGTCTTAATCATCAAATAAAACCTTCATATCTCCGTTTGAAAATATTTTTATGAAAATTTGTCTTTACTCAAGATTATTCTTACACAAAGAACCGTTAGGAATTTTAACTCGGAGAGAAAACTTACTTGACTTTGTTTTAAAATGGACTTTCTAGGCTTCTTAGTGAGCTTTAAGCCAATGCATCCAAATCAGTTGGTTTTAAGGCATTAGGTGTAAAAACATCCCGGAGGACTTAGTTGCCCAAGTTACCAATGTCCTAAAACAAAAGGACTCATTTTGGCGTGAAAATTATGACAATTCAATGTGATTGGAGATATAGCCAGTTGTTCAATTCTTTTTCAAGATATAAGACGTGTTTATATAGATAAGGTAAGCTATCACTCCAATCAAGTTAAAGATGGGTTATTTTTCAGACTTGGTTTTTATTAAAATATCAATAATATCCTTCATATCCACTTTACTTTATAAACTATTTTCGATATTACATATCTCAGAAAAAACCGGTTTAATCCTGAAGGAGTTCACAAATTTTAAAGGTGTTTTAAGACATATCAAACTTTTTATCTAATTTTTCAAAACTCACGACACGTGTAGTGTGATGTAAAAGACGTATATTAGCTACTGTTAAACTCTAATGAGGGTTATCGTTCGGGTTTTCAATATCTAGACATAGGATTTAGTTATTTCTATCCTGTCATATTAAACCGTCGATATTTTGAATTTAAGATTTTTCACGTGCTAACTGAACGACAAAGTTTTTATATTTTTTGGAAATTTTTCAATTTTTATGGTTTTTCAGTTTTTTGGATACAAACAGCAGAATGCAATACAAAATCGTGCAATGCAACTACATGCAAAATAAAAGAAAAATACATGATATGAAATACTAAAAATGCAGGAAATATGCAAATGCAATACTATATGCTCGATAAAAGATAAAACCCCGTCTCAAATTCACCCCCAAACTTGATGTGGACGATACCCTCATCATCGCTTAGCCTTTCCCTTTTCCTTGCTTTGGCCGCTTCTACTGGCCTCTTCTTGGTTTGCAAGGATCTGGCTCAACTATTGTTTGATCTCTTTGTTCTGACTGATCGGTGTCTTGATACCGCGGATCTCCATCCTGTGCAAATCATAAGGATCTGTCAGTATAACTTCATTTAGATCGATCTCTGAAGATGTCTGCAAAGCCGCATGCTCGCTCGGGTCAGTGGGTGACCATATCTGTTGCTCGTATCTAGTGTCTATATAACCCTACGAAATCCTCTCAATCTCGACTGGGACTGTGTCGTACATAGTGACGCAGGCATCGAAGTCCTCATCTTCTATATAGTAATGGCAAATCTATATGATGAGGACTGGAAGTAAAAGTTTGCGCCTGCTATCCCCTCCATGATGGTTGTGAACAACATGTTCACAATGCAAAATTGATAGTTCTTTGTCATCAGGCAATGGACGACATGGCCCACAATTGCTAGGAAAGAAGAAACTCGGCTGAGCCCTTTGACATTGCGGTACACCCAGCGGCAAGCAGTATATATATTTCGATACATCTGTTGGGCGTTTAGCCCAGCATCTCACAATTCATACCTCGATCCGATAATTGTCCTATACTCAGTGAGCTCCAATGGATATTAAAATCCTGGTCGGGTGGGGATGTTAGTGACTTTGGAAATTGTTTCTGCTGAGAACACCCTCCTTCTCCCCCAAAAATGAAAACGGACACGGTCCTGCAATTGCTCACCCGCTCACAAAGCATCGAAAAATTCATCTACTAATTTCTGAATTGCACGCAACCCCTCATCCCCATACAACAGATATTCCCAACCCATTTGACAAATTGCATCGTAGAAATAGCTCCCATAAAGCTCATGGGTGAACACATTGACAAAAATTTTCTCGCAATCGAAGGGAGCCATAGCAGTGGGTAAACGAAATTTTCAGTGAAATCAAACATAAAGGGAGTTGCGAGGAGAGAGAATCTTACAGAGAGGGAAAAGAAATTCGTGCATCAGAGACCAGAGAACCGGCGGCGGTGGGAAAATCGTTGATTCCGGCGGTCGAATTGAGGAGATGGGGGCTAGGGTTTCTTTGTCACGTTGGGGAAGAAGAGAGAAGACAGAGTTCTTTGTTTGATTGTTTTGGATGGGGCTCGGGTCTGTGGGTTGGGATGTTATAAGATGGTGTTTTACAAAAAGGACACCTTTTACCAAAATACCACTTTTCTTTTCTCTCTTCTTTTTTTTTTGTTTTCTATTTTTCTTTTCTATATACACATCCCCCCTTTTTATATCCAAAAACCGAGCATCACTAGACAAGATTTCTCTCCAAAAAGAAAATGGATATGCACCAGACAAGAATATCCACATATATATACAAAATAGTATATACATACCCCCAAACTTATTTGAAACAGTATCTCCACTATTTATGCCTGGATAACCGAAGTTTGGTGGTAAACGGAGGAAGATTAAGCAGGGTAAACCGGCTCCTGCAATATTAGGAGCTCCTTTGATGGTTCTATGGTAAAGAATGGTTTTAATCTGTGTCCGTTTACTTTAAAAACCGAACCGTCCTTTGGATTTTCCAAATCCACCACACAATAAAGGGTCCCGTCCAGCGAGATCTGAGCTAACCAGGATGTAAGTAAAGTCTTGTGTTGTAAAGAAGTACCGGTTGTCCATGCGTGAAAGTTTTGCGTATAAAGAGTTAGTCATGAAACACCTTCGTTCGGTTCTTTACAATGACCGCATTTTCGTAAGTTTCATCCCGAAACTCGTTCAATTCGTTAATCTGCAACTTCCGAAATTTGCCCGCCTTATCAAGATTGACATTCAGTTCTTTAACCGCCCACAAAGCACGATGCTCGATCTCAACAAGGAGGTGGCAAGCCTTTCCGCACACGAGCCGATATGGAGACATGCCAAGATCAGTCTTGTAAGCAGTTTAGAATGCCCAAAGGGCATCAGTTAATTTTAAAGACCAATCTTTACGATTTTTGGAAACCGTTTTCTCCAATATTTACTTGATTTGCCGATTTGAAATCTTGACTTACCCGCTTGTCTGGGGATGATAGGGCGTCGATAGCTTGTGATAATCTCATATTTCCGCATTAAGACCTAAAAAGACCTATTTCAGAAATGTGTCACATTATCGCTAATGATAGCGTGAGGATGGCCGAACCTAGAGAAAATATTTTCTTTCAGGAATTTAACGACAACCTTATTATCATTCGTCCAGCTCGCTATTGCCTCGACCCATTTGGAGACATAATCGACAGCTAGAAAGATGTACAAGTTCCCAAAAGAGTTGGGAAACGGGCCCATGAAATTGATCCCCCAAATATTGAACATCTCAATAACCAAAATTGGTTTGAGCGGCATTTCATTTCTCCTAGAGATCCAGCCCAAATGTTGGCACCGGGAGCAAGTTTTGCAGTAATCATATGCATTTTTGAAAAGTTGTGGCCAGTAAAAGCCACACTGCAAGACTTTCTCAGCGGTCTTTCTTGAGCCAAAATGCCCACCACAGATCGTGGCAGAAAGACAACACACTCTTGAACTCGTTTTCAGGAACACACCGGCAAATAATTTGGTCTAGACAATACTTGAACAAGTAGGGTTCGCCCCAGTAAAAGTGTTTTACATGGGAGAAAAATCTAAGTTTGTCCTGACTCAACCATTCGCTTGGTACGAGTTCTATTGCTAAATAGTTCACAATATCTGCGAACCAATGTTCGCAAGATACCGTCAAGAGTTGTTCATCAGGAAAAGCATCGTTTATAAGAAGAGATATCGTTAGCGAAGAAGGAAGTCGTGAAAGATGATCGGCGACAACGTTTTCACATCCGTTTTTGTCCTTAATAACAAGGTCAAACTCTTGAAGTAAGAGGATCCAACGTAACAACCGAGATTCGGCATCCTTTTTCGTGAACAGATGCCTCAAAGCAGAATAATCAGTGTAGATGACGACTAGGGAGCCAATGAGATATGACATGAATTTCTCCAAAGCAAATACAACCGCCAAGAACTCTTTCTCGGTTATTGTATAGTTCAATTGCACATCATTCAAGGTCTTGCTCGTGTAATAGATCGTATGCGGCATTTTTTCGATGTGCTGTTCTAAGTCCGCACTAATGACAAAGTCTGATGTATCGCACATGATCTCAAAAGAATGTGTCCAGTCAGGAGAAGATAGCACGAGAGCTATAGTGAGTGAACTTCGTAAACATTCAAAAGCAGTCAGACAGTCCGAATTGAAGTTGAAAGGTGTTTCCTTGGTCAGCAGAAGAGTCAGGGGCCTAGCAATCTTGCTAAAGTCCTTGATGAACCGTCTATAAAAACCGGCATGGCTAAGGAAAAATCTGATGTCACTGATGCATTTTGGAGATGGGGGTTGGAAATGACATCAATTTTTGTTTTGTCAAGCTCAATACCGTTTCGTGAAATAATATGTCCTAAGACAATACCTTCATGCACCATGATGTGGCATTTCTCCTAGTTCAAAGTGAGATTCTTATCCTTACATTGGGTAAGGACAGAGTCCAGATGTTGTAAACTCTTGTTAAAAGAGTTTCTAAAGATGGAGAAGTCGTCCATGAATATTTCCAGAAATTTCTCGACCATGTCGAAGAATATGTAAGTGCACGGCGGCGCCCCGGCCGTCAATCCGACGGCCAAATGCGGAAGCGGTGATAAACTTTAATTTTGCGAACTTAGCAAACCGGCACCACCGCGCACTAAACCCCGAATCGGGCCATTAAACTAGATCTAGCTAACTACAAGACGGGTTAGAGATATACCGAGTGATCCGAGTCCTCCGGTCTTCTCGTCGTCGTCCTGATCTCCCGCGGATCCTCCGGTCGTCACATCCTTGCCGGAAGGGCACCACATCGCCTGCATCTTTTACGGGCTCTCGCCTCTATACCGAGGCAACTCGGGCGCGAAGTTGGCTAGCCGACGCGTCCAAGGGATGCTATAGAATAGTGTAGAATAGTTGTCTCTTTGGGGTTTAGGATAGTTGCCATGATGGAGGAATTTGTGCACAATGATTTTCATTGGTGGATGCTAAGAGAAAATGAGCATGCCCTCAAAAATGAGCTCGGCCAGATGCTTTGTGTGCTCACTGTGAAAAAACCATGAAGCAAGCTCTCTCTCCACTCAAAGCAACCAAAAGTATATATATTAATTTTTCAAACCATCAAAAACAATTCCAGCACACTCAATTAAAATCCATTCCTTACTAAGGGAATAAATCCACTATACAAAATTAAACCTCACTCCATACCCCAACAGTGGCCGGCCCATTTCCAATTTCCATCACAATAAATGCATGAATAGCAAAGAAGATTTCATAATCAATCCTTTTGCAATAAACCCCTCCACAATGTGTTATTTGCAAATTTGCAAATAACCCCCTCCAACGTAAAGTCCGGCCGTGAAGGAACAATGAAAAACCGGCCGGAACGGAATGCAAACTGGCAACTCCAGAAAACTGGTCCCATAATAAATTACAGGAAAAACCCCGATACTGTGCATACACACCCGCATTTGTATTCCGACCGGATACAAATGCAAAGAGACAAAACTACACTATCAAATACTAAGATCCGGTTTAAGCCAAAGCCGGCTAGTAAAAACCGTCCGATCACGATCCGTGCAATACCGCACGTATCTGATCGAACCCTGCCATATCTCCATACGGCCTCTACAGCGTTTCGCCCGAAAGCTGAGTAACTGAAAGTGTGGTGGACTCTAAACACTCGTCAATACTATGGCTGTGGATTTAACCACTAGCACGTCAGAGGTATAAGCCAATACGTAACGGGCCACCAGCTATTGACCAAAAGGGACGTCGATGAGCGAACTCATCCTGACACCATACTGAGCCTGTCAGTGACAATATCCGTACAGTCCGGTCCGTTCGTCTATGAGCATCGCATGTCGGGCCTAGGGGGTGGGTAAAAGTCAGACCCCCAAAAGCGGTACAAGTCGTGTCGGAGTGTAGCCCAGAACACCCTGAGATACTACCGGAATACCTACCAGTAAATCTCCTGCCTTAGCCAAGGACTTCGTGTAATGGCTCTCCTAGACACAGCGCGACCTCACCCCCAATACCGGGAGAGACGAACCCCCGAAGATCCGCTCACTGCCTCCATGTGGCTCGGGACTGTACCCAACTAAAACCTGTTTGCACGACTCCTTTGAGCCGTGGTAGGGTAGTAATTAAAGTACAGTGGGAACTCACACGAGACAAATGACGATCCCCAGGTCGATGAACTAACCTGTACACATGTCACCTGGGAACTGCTATCTGACGTCAGGCATAAGACCAACTAGCATGTTCCCGGCGAGTCCTGTCCGGTGTACTCATAACCCAATGAGCACCTGTATACATCTTAGGTGAACCAACTGACACCAGTGGCTTGTGAGACCGGCCACCGCCCCTCGTCGGGGTCTCGACTGTATACACTAGTCTACTCTGGAGAATCGATGCCCTGTCTCGAAACTCCCACGACTAGGGACCTTTTAAGGATGTGCTTATAGACTCCAGCTCTCACTTATATGATCGCCCTCATACTGCTGGCAGTCAAGCAAGAATCCTAGGGGCTCTATCAATGTGTAATAGTGACCTGTCAGGTCACCTAAAGCAGTACACGATGATAAAGGTAAACCAGATAGCATACTATCATCTCGAGTAAGACTGTTCTACCGGGATAGGTCTTCCCTCAATCATTGCAATCACGTGCCTGTGATCCAATAATTGACTCTGAGGGCACTATCTCCAACAGAATATACCCATCATACACCGCTGAAATGTAGCGGGAGCATTGCATAGCCCAAAGGGCATGCGACGATATGTAAACGTGCCGAAAGGACAAGTGAAGGTGGTTTTGTCCTGGTCTTTTTCGGCGATGGGAATCTGGTTATATCCTGAGTAACCGTCCAGAAAATAGTAGAACTCATGTCCAGCTAATCGTTCGAGCATTTGGTCAATGAAAGGTAGCGGAAAGTGATCTTTCCATGTTGCGGCGTTGAGTTTCCGATAATCAATGCATACTCGCCACCCGGTTTGGGTGCGAGTGGGGATTGACTCATTTGCCTCGTTAGTGATGACCGTAATGCATGACTTTTTAAGGAAAACGTGTATCAGACTAACCCATTGACTGTCGGAGATAGGGTAAATGATATCACTATCCAGACATTTGACAATCTCTTTCTTCACAGCCTCCTTCATGACTGGATTCAATCGTCTCTATGGATCCTTAGCTAGTTTGGTATCATTCATCATGTGAATGTGATGTTCAACTATCAGGGGATTAAACCCCTTGATGTCCATCATCGTCCAGCCGAAAGCCTGCCGATTTGATTGCAAGACTGTAAGAAGGGCTTTCTCTTGCTCTAAAACTAGAGAGGCCAAAATGATAACTGGGAAAGTCTCGTTTTCACCTAAATAAGCATACTTGAGGTGAGACGGCAGTGGCTTGAGTTTGAGCGTCGGAGGAGAAACAACTGAAGGCAAGATCGGAGAACGCGTCTCGAACTCAAAGGATTCCAAGAGGGGTTCAAAGGTGTATGCAACAGAGTCGGATGGTTTAACTAACTCATCTGAAAATTCAAAAGATTCCAACTCAGGTGGAGATATTTCAAGATCGTTAAAAACGTGAAGCACTCATATTCTTTGTCGTAGTCGGAAGCAGCAGGTTCAAAGAAGAACGCACTAGTGGCATCAAGATCACCATGATCAAACATAAATTCTTCAAATTCACAATCACTGGGAGCTATCTCCTGAACGGAACAGATATCTAGTAGATGAGCGTTCGGTTCGTATGGCTGATTCCCTAACCTAAAAAAGCTCAATTGTCATATTACCAAAAGATAGGTTCATGGAACCATTTCGACAATTGATCACCGCATTTGAGGTTGCAAGGAATGGGGGACCGAGTATCACTGGAATTTGATTCCGGGGGTTGGTTATAGGTTGTGTATCTAAAACAATGAAGTCAATGGGGAATATAAAGTCCCCAACCTTAATCAACACATCCTCTAGCTTACCCCTAGCATGGATGATAGATCAATCAGCCATTTGAAGAGTATAATGTGTAGATTTCAATTCTCCTATACCGAGTTGCTTATAAACTGAATAAGGAAGAAAGTTAACACTGGTACCGAGATCCAAAAGAGTGCGATTAATGTTCTTTTCCCCAATGGTAATTGAAATCGTAGGTGTAACGCCTTGAAAAGTCGTTTAGGTATTTTCCCAATAATCGGTAAATAATTGGTATTTTTCCGCAAATTATAATTATAATTATTTTTCAGTATAGGCCTAATTATACCTAATTTGGATAGGTAATTGCTAGTATTTAGTAGCTAATGAGTCACTTATAAATTTCTAGTCATTTAAATATTTTTCCCTAATTTATTATTTTTAATATTATTTTAAGCTGTTAAATATACATTAAATTAATGATAAATACAAATTTGAATGGGCTAATTACATACTTAAGAACCAAGACAACTAAAATCTAGTTTGTAATATAAATTTTTAGTATGTTATTTCCGAGTTCTAATTGGTCATAATAAAAGAAAAATTAAAATTTAAATAAATTAAACTAAAACTTGCAAATATGAACTTGGGGGGTCTTTTTGCATGGAATTTTTTTTGGCAATCACTCTCACACATCCTCACTCCATCTTGGCCGAGCCCCACAGCAGGAAACCCTCCTCTTTTTGTCTTCAACTCTTGTGAATGAAACGATATGGAAAGGATTTATATATATTAATTTAGGTATGGTGTACTTTGGTGATGGGAGAGAGTTGACTTGGAGAAAATTCCACAAATCCCACACACTTCTCCCCCATCCCTCCACTGGCCGAGAGCTGCTGCTTCTCCCTCCCCCAAATTCTCCTTCTCTTTTTCCTTCAAAATTCATCACTAATTCCATCAAAATCCAATTTGAACCTCACAATTTCAAGCCCATTCTTCATCCTTTCTCCTTAGTCATTCTTGCATGGATCTTGGATGCTAGGAGGCCATCTTTGGAGGCAAATCATCTTGCTAAATCTCTAGAAATTTGAGGTATAATCTTGACCCAATTAACACTTGTAGTTAAATTTCTTGAATTAAATTGATTTAGTGTTAAATTTAGTGCTAATTTCTAATCTAGGTTTTTAAAGAGAATGGTTTGAGTTGAACTAGGGTTTTAAAACACCATTATTAGGTTAATTAAGTTATTAAGTTATCTAGTTCTTACATAAACCTAATCAAAGAGGTTACTTGCTTAAGTGGGCTTCAAATTATGCTAATTTAGTTTATTTCAAGTGTGGAATGGATTTAAATCGCTAGTTTATGAAATTCAAGAGAAGGGTTTGATTTTGGGATTAGGGTTTGAAGCATTTTAAGGTGGGTTGGATTAAGTGTAGTGGCTTGCTAGTTTTATGGTTGGATGATTATGCTCGATTGTGGTCATTTTATCGCTAATCTACGACGGTTACGCCAAATTGCAAATTTTTGTGCTTACTAGGTTTTTGATACAATTAGGATGTGAATTAATTTTGTTATGTTGGTTATATTATTAAAATCTACTACGGTAATTAGGGTGTGCGAATGCGTATTGGTTTGTTCGGATCTTAGTTTTGACGGTTATTCCGAACGACGATTCTAGTTAAGGTTGTTGTGTTTTTCGTGCATGTTCCGCGCACCAAGTGCACAATGTGCCTAACTCGTAGACATTGACCCTTTCATTTTGTGACTTGGTGTCGTTTCAAGATATGTAATCTTATGTTTTGTGTTGTGCAAATTCCAGGATCGGTCGCGAAGACTTCGGACACGGCACGAAAAGGGAAAGCGGTGATTGGACCAAGCTAGCTGGGGATTTCCGGTGAGTAGATGTATACATCTACGGGGGAAATCGTTTGGATAGCACGAGGCGCCCGATAGTTTAGAACTTCTAGTAATACTAGCTTATTGCATGTAGTTCCTAATTACCTATTTTACTGCATTGCATGACCTTTATATCCATATATGTGTTAATTCATCGTATAGAAACCATTAAAATAAGATAGGCGACACAAAAAATAATTGGCTTGCTTAGTTCATTATATATAATTGTGCAACATCATCGCATAGGACACTTGCACCATTACCAGGGTTTTATGCAGCATAAGCACTATTCATGCGGAAACACACGCCTTGGTAATTGCTATACCACAAACACTAGATAACTTGTTTAAACCGGAATTTAGAATAATTTCACCATATAGGACGTATAAACCAGTACTAATATATTAAATTCCTCAAGATGAACATGTAAAATTGCTAGTCATATGTATGTACCTCATTACATCATACGATCATACATAGTTTTTTAGTCATATATTGCAGTTCGCATTGTTGATACCATAGGCATTCATCATCATTGACATTTGTACTTATGGTACTTTCTTTCTTGAGAATTTCAGCAATTGAGATTTATGAGATTTTGGAGAAACCGCAAGGATTTAATAAAACTGATATCATTTTAAATATTGCAAGTTGCGGTTTTCTCGTGATATGATACATGTGTCGTCCACCATGAGTTTTCTGTTAGTTTTCGAGACCCGTTTCGAGGAGTAGGATGAACCGTTTCGGGTACATGGTGGGCCCGGTAAGGTACCCCGGGGCAAGAAGTTTGAGTAGTAGACAATGAGCCTGACAGGGGCAGACTACCTACCGGTGATTGTTGGCGCGGCGGATATCCGGAGCATACCGACCATGGTCGTGAGATATTGAGATATTGATACTTGAGATGGGCCAGTCCGGATTGCCGGAGCCCGAGACTTTTTGAGATACCTATACTTTGGGACACTGAGATATTCATTTGAGGTGTCGATACTTGACACGGATTTCTGTTGATTTAATTGATATTACTTCAGATATTTCAAAAAGAGTTTTCCAAGATGAAAATAATGATTTCCTCATATAAGCATATTCAGATCATGTGTTAAATTGCATTCATATCGCATACATGCTAGTACATCATACCATATCAATATTGTAGAATTGTGACACTTTGCGTACATGCTTACGATAGTCTTTATAGATGTTACATATTATTCACGAATTGGCAACTCACCCCCGTTGTGCCACAGCCTTTTTGCAGGTCCGATCCGTCAGCACTGTACCGGCGGACGCACTTCCTCCTTTTTCTTGGATTTGAGGCTTTTGCTCGTAGGTGGGTTGTGTCATTATTTTGTTTCCACCTTATATATTTATTGTATCTAGTGTACTCTATCTACTGTATCATCTACCAGTACTGATGTATATTGACTTAGAGACGAGACAGTGAGATTTGTGGGCATGTATGTTGTTTCTTTAGGTCACGCTCACTTGAGCCGATGTGTTGCTTTTTACTTGTGCCTTTTTATCCTTATTTTGCACATTGATAATTTATATTGCGTGGGATTTGAGTCCGCCTTGGGGCGAAGAGCTAGCTCCCGCTTGGGAATGTCTTATTTCATGTTATTCATATATTCTTGTTTTGTACCCGTTTGGGGGCTAGTATTTACAAAGGAGACTCTGCCGAAATTTTCGGAAAAAAATGGATGTTGCTTTCAAAAAGCTTGATGTGACTTATTTGATTAAAATCGCTTTCAATAAATTGGTTTTACTTCACTCTACTACTTATTTGGTTTTGATTTATGGGCTTTGGCTTACTTAGATTACGTACGCCTTAAAACGTTCGTAATTTAAGTGTCAGTCATGTTCCGTACCTTTCGGGTCGTAACAAAGTTGGTATCAAAACGATAGGTTTTACCTTTCTGAGTGTAGGATGACCCTTGGTAGATGGAGTAAGTGACTTAAGCAGGGTAACGTAGCGTGTGTATTTCCGCGGCATACTTGCGATACGGTACTCCGCTTAGGTGACTTTAGGATGTGCTTGCTTGAAAATTCCTTCTTCACATCCGTGTATCCTATGATTCTATTGCACTGTTCTTATTATCCTGTTTCCTGTACCAGCCACTATGCCGCCGAAGGCTACGAGAGCGTAGAGGGCTGCCGCCCGAGATGAGATTCGAGCAGGCTCGTCTGAGACGAGGACCGAGCAGGGTGGCGTACCTACGCCTCAGGGACAGACTGATCCACGTTTCCCAGGCCGCATGGATAGGCTAGAGTCTGGTATGGAGGAGTTACGACAGATGATGGGAGGTATGCAGGAGTTACGACAGATGGTGGGATCCTTAGTAGAGGCCAGTCGTGCACCGAGATCGGAGGACGTACCTACCACAGCACAGACTATGATAGTACCTGCTACCCAAACAGTCGCTCCTACTACTACAGTGGCTATTCCAGTATCAGTACAGGATTTCATGAGACTGAGGCCCCCAGTCTTCACTGGCACCGATATAGCGGAGGATCCGCAGACATTCCTTGACAATTTAGCTAGAATTTGTCGTTCGCTCAGATGTTCCGACAATGGATGGGTGGAGCTTACGAGTTTCCATCTGGAGAGCCTTGCACAGACATGGTGGGAGTCGGTTGAGAGAGGTCGAGCTGCAGGTCTACCTCCTATGACTTAGGCCGAATTCACAGCAGTATTTCTAGCCCGTTTCCTTCCAGAGAGCATTCGTGATGCTCGAGCTCGTAGTTTTGAGGCTTTGCTCAAGACTCCAGGGATGACAGTGTCCGAGTATGATATCCAGTTTACTCAGTTGTCCCGATATACTCCGTACTTGGTTGATACTGAAGAGAAGAGGGTAAAGAGGTTTATGCAGGGACTCGAAACACAGTTATTTCTTGCCATCGGCGCCCAGCACTTTGACACTTATGCAGCTGTTATGGACACGGCCTTACGGATGGAGATGCGCATTTCAGAGACTTCGGCCGTTTCTGGGCTGAAGAGGATTCGTACCGATATGCCAGCTCAAAGGCATCGTGACAGATTCTTTCCGAGAGATGGTGGCGGCAGAGGAGTCAGACGGGGTCAGCTATTTGGTTCTTATCCGCAGGTCCAGCAGGCGTCGCCAGGATGTTTTAGGTGCGGGAGTCTGTACCATCGTATCAGAGACTGTATGGTGAGACGACAGGGAGCGGCGACGGTTCTACACGTGACTTTACCACCTTCACCACCTCCTCAAAGAGCTCTACTTCCTTCCCTTGGTGATGCTCCACGTCAGTTAGGCGCCCCCAGAGGCCGTGGACGTGGCGGTCCTATTCATAGAGGACGAGGAGGTGTTCATACCATAATTTTGCATTCTTATAAACCCCATTCTTTGCATTTTACAAATAAACAGGTGCTTTTGACCCATGTCTGCTACATAGTTGTAGGTTACAGGTTCTCGGAATAAAAACGGTGAAATTGATGAAAAAGATGATACAAAGTGAGACTACGAATGATAAATGGTGAAATCTTGATCGTGCCTACATTTTGAGGGACAATGAAGAACAATGAACAACAGTTCACAAAGCATAAAGGCAGCGACATGAAGAAACGGTAAAAGTCCACTACAATGTTCACTGGAAAGATCTGGAAGAAAACCATAAGACATTTTGAAGAAAGAACTGAAGAAAACAGAGGACAACTGCAAGAAGACCAAGCCCAGAAAAACTGAGCCCAAACCATCACTCTTTGGCCGCGGAACCGCGGCCAAATAGGCCCTATGGCTGCGGTTTCACGGCCGTCTATTGCCCGTGTCGGTGGAAATTCTGTGGCGGTGCGCGGATCGTTGACTAGGTCTTTTTCTTAGGGGGTATTTTTGTAAAAGCAGATGTGACGCGATTGTAACCTAGGGTTTCTATGAATCTATAAATAGGAACCCTAAATCTTGTATTAGGTTATGCCTCTTTTCATTTCATAAATTCAGATCTGTAATTCCTGTGTTGATGTTTGGAGAGAGCCATAAATAAAATTAGTAAGTTTTCTATTTCTTTGCCTTAGTTTACTTTTAATTTAGAATGTCATTCAATTCCCTAATGAGCGAGTAGTCTCCTCGCTTGTTAGGGTTAGCTTTAGGGAAAGGCTTGAGAGATGAACTCTCTCACCCCTTTCTTACCCCATCATACATAATAATTAGGACTCCATGCATATATACACACACCGTTCCCTACGACACCTTACCCCTCGAGGTAACGGTGATACCGTAGTATAAAGGACCGGTTGTGTATATTTTCCATAGAGGTTAGGGTAATAATTGAGAAAGGAAGGACAAGAACCTAGAGGAAGAAATATCGTTTCTTCCCGATGGTACTAATCCCCTTTATTAATTATTACCATAACACCTAATAGATCTAAAATAGGGCATTGAAAGCGGTGAGGAAACATTCAATTTCCCAACTTACCCTAAACCTAACCCTAGCAAGATTCTAGTCTTAGTATAAATCAATTTAGGTTTTAGAGATAATCCATTCACAACGTTTGGAATTAACTCGTTTGAGCAAATTAGAAAAGAAACAACATCCCTGTGGACCGACCCGTACTCACCGGCTAGCTACCAAGCGACGCCGTTCTTGATTGCGGTTACTAAATATTTTTGATCTAAAAATCTCACTTCAAATCAAATGGCGCCATTGTCGGGGATGGCATAGTATTTTCTTTTTGCAATTTCGGGTTAATATAAATTAAAAAAAATCATAAAAACAGAAAATAAAATATATATATATATATATATATATTTTATCATTCTTTTATTGTTTGAAGGGTTTATCTTATGAATTTTGCAGGAACGACGTACAAGTTCGGATCTGGAAAAATCCAGAGGGCGAAACAGAAAGCTGAAGATCTGAACAGAAGGGGATTTCAATAACAGAACAACAGAAAAAATCTCGGGATCTGAACCAGCACCCTAACCGCGGAACCGCCACAATATACCCCTTCTGACCGCGGAAGCGCGGTTCTCTGGTGACATCATCATCTAAAAAAATTTCTTGGGAACCGAGCCGCTGATCCGACCGCTGAACCGCCGCCGAAGTCCACTTGCGACCGCGGATCCGCCGCGGGTTGATCGCTTCGGCACGTGGATCCTCTCTGTAAGTCTTCTGATTTTCTCCTCTGCAAATCCCGATATATCTTTTGTCAAATCTCCTGCAGGATTCTTTATGCTAAAAAAATCTCTCTCCTTCCAATAATTGATCTTGTGCAGGATTCTTTGCGCCGCGCTTAAAATAAAATTTTTTGATTGCAAGTGGTTGTTACTATTTTGCATATTTTTAATCGGACTTTAAGGGGCTTGAAACCAATCCAGATTGGGTGGGGATAACATCACCCTTCCCAGGACCCCAAAAATCACATAGGGCATATGCATTGACCATCATTAATTAAAAAAATACTAGACTCAGCCCTAAGAACGTCGAGCTCAATAGGACAGAGGACTAGTTGTAGGCATCGGCCATTGAACCTAACCTGACTTTGCAGTGTCTAGGCAAGTGTGTCTAAGGCGAGTGGTTACTTAATTAGGGTCACTATTTGTAGTGGAGAGCCTCCCACTCACCTGGCATTTACCTGGCCGCAATTGGCGGTGAAGAGGCAGTTTGAGCTCCTATTTCTAGCCCTTTGGAACAGTTAGGAGCTGTCTAGCTGACCTAGGTGACCCTAGATCTAGGCCTGATTGTGCATTTGTGGTTGATCGAAAGTGTGTCTTAGCCCTTTATCGAAAATCTTTTTTTTTTTGCAAAAAGTTCCAAATAAAGAGAAAAAGAAAAAAGGAATTTTTTTTTATAAAAACATGCAACTTGTCGCTTAAAATCCGTGCACCCCACCACCACCCACTTTCTTCTCATTGACATTTTCTTACCCCCACATTCTGTTTTTCACCTTCTTGACTACACTACCTCTTTAGTGTATGTCCGTGTGGACTAGGGACACTAGCGCCCGATTAGTCCGTGTTTCGTTGGTACCGACCGACGAAGCTTTCGACTCCGAAGTCGAAATTCTTTCCACTTCCTTACCTCCACCTTTAAATTCTTCTTCCGAAGGTATGTCGGGATATAATCCCAACAACACCTTACCCACGGGACTGATTCCACCTCCGTTAGGTGCGAATAACCCGAATCACCCGCCTGTTGAAGCGCCCCAACGAATCGCGCTCCAGGATCTCTTCTACCATGTCCGCACCGCCTTACCTACCTGTCTTTCACTCCCACCGGCAAATGGGGACAATTTTGAGATAAAACCCCACTTCATCAATATGCTGCCAAAATTTCACGGATTGGAATCCGAAGATACCTATATCTTTATCAACAAATTCCAAAATGTTTGCGCCATGATGAAAACAACCCAATTATCAGATGATGATATAAGGCTAAGGGTCATTCCTTTCACCTTATGTGACTTAGCCGAGAAGTGGTTATACAGCACAGCATCACATTCAATTAGAAATTGGGACGAGTTTGTTAAAGCTTTTCTTAAAAAGTTTTATCCTCATCATAAGACAGCGGATATGTCGATTGCTATGAAGGCCAAGATGGCTGCACTTACGAAAAAGCTAGAAGCCATTGAGACCAAAATCTCATCGCCTTCTCCTGCCCCTGCTTTACCCCCACGAACTGTTTGTGCTTGTTGTTCGGATCCATCACACCTTACCGAAGAGTGTCCTTACAATCCACCTGTTCAAGGACAAGATCAAGTCAATGCTGCTTTTGAGCAACGACAAAGAAATGATCCTTACTCTTCGACCTATAATCCGGGTTGGAGGAGTCACCCAAATTTTGCTTGGAATCAAAATCAACAATTCCAAGGAAACAACAACTTTCAAAGGCCTCCTCCTCCACAACAACAAGCACCCCAACAAACTCAATACCAGCAACCTTTCCAACCACAACCTTATCCAAATCAAACGAACAATTTTGTGCCTAACAACTTTTACCCTCAAAACAATTTTGTTCAACCAAATGATGATAAGGTTATCTCGCTAAAAAAAGGTCTAGATGCGTTTCTCAAATAATCTACACAATCTGCAGCAAGGTTGGAGACTTCCATCCAGTCTTTGGTGCACAACAATGCTTCACACGATCAAAGCATTAAATCTATTGAGTCACAAATTGCACAACTGCTGCGTTGAGCGAGAGAGAAAAGGGAAAGCTTCCATCTCAACCATTGCCAAATCCCGGTCACACACACAACGCATATGTCGCATATGAATATCAAAATCATAATGTAAATGCGGTGACCACGTTGAGATCTGGAAAAGTGTTGCAAAATAACGTGGGTATTAGTGATGACACCCCCGCCGGTGGTTCTTCTTCTTCTTCTTCTTCTCCATCCTTTTCTTCTTCACCTTCATCTTCTTCGCTAGAGCCTATTCTTCATTCTTCAAAAGGCTCTTCTTCTTCTAATCCGAACGGACCCACTTCTCACTTCACGAACACACCCACACTGGGATCCGTTCCAACTCCACATTCTACTCCACAGATATTGGACTCAACAGATTTTCAAAATGCTCCATTTCCAAACAGGTTGAGTCCCAATAAACCAACTCCACAAATGGAGAAGATTATGAAGTCATTTAAATATGTTAGCATAAATATACCTCTCTTGGATGCAATCCAACAAGTCCCTTCGTACGCGAAAATCTTAAAGGGCTTATACTCCTCGAAGAGAAAGTCTCAAATACCTAAGATAGTGCTAGTGGCTAATGCAGTGAGCAATGCTATTAACCAACCTCAACCCTTACCCTAAAAACGAAAGGACCCTGGCTGTCCTACGATTTCAATAACAATTGGGGATAAGAAAATCAATCGAGCACTTTTAGATCTCGGGTCTAGTGTTAACCTGCTTTCTTACTCCGTGTACGAGCAATTAGGGGTTGGAGAGTTGAAACCCGCTCGTTGTACTCTCCAAATGGCTGATCGATCAATCACCCATCCTAGGGGTGAGTTAGAGGATGTGTTGATCAAAGTAGGGGATTTCATATTCCCCGTTGACTTTATTGTTATGGACACACAATCTGTTGCTAACCCACGGAACCAAATTCCGGTGATCCTCGGTCGACCATTTTTGTCCACTTCCAATGCCGTAATAAATTGTCGCAATGGCTCCATGACTCTATCCTTCGGGAAGACGTCTAGTGAGTTCAATATTTATAAGATAGGAAGTCTGCCCCTCGTGCTTAAAACTAGTACACGAGAATTTTTCTCTATTCACGAAATCACGCAGGAGGACTGTGAGCTCGAAAGATTTCTGTTTGATGACAACAGTTTTGACACCACTAGTGCGTCCCTCCTTGAATCTACCACAGTTGACACAACCGATATTGATTATAAATGTTTCACTTTTTCGGATGATTTTGACGACTCACCGCCCGAATATGAGTCTTTTGAATTTTTGGATGAGTTAGTTGAACCATCCGAATCGGTTGTTTGCAGTGATTTCGAACCTGTGTTGCAGTCCTTTGAGTTCGAGGTAGATCCCCCAATTTTACCTTTGATTGTTTCGCCTCCGAAACTCGAACTAAAGCCCTTGCCGTCTCACCTTAAATATGCTTACCTAGGAGAGAATGAGACCTTTCCCGTTATCATATCGGCCTCTCTAGCCCTCGAGCAAGAGAAAGCCCTTTTAATGGTCTTACAAGATAAGCGGCAACCTTTCGGCTGGACTATGGCGGACATCGAGGAGATTAGTTCCCTCATAATTGAATATCATATGCATATGATGGATGATGCCAAGTCGATAAAGGATCCATAGAAACATCTTGGGGATAGTGTGGATAGTCAACCTCCTCCTTTAGAAGTTGAACCACCCCTTTTTCTTTTAATAAGCTACGAGAATGCCAATATTCCACTGATTGCTGATCATTCACATTCTCGTTTTGATTCATCATCACCTCCTATCTATTCACTTCCACACTTTCCATACCACCACTTCTATCTTCCCCAATTCTTTTTAGATCGGTACAACATGTTCTTCCACCAACCGATACTCTATACAGATAAATTTTTCGACTGGTTGGTGTTGACGTTTGGTCTTTGCAAAGTTTGGCAATGACGTTTAACATTGTTTCAATGAAGTTTGGGGGGGCCTTTCTGTATATATATTTGTTTTTCTTTTAACAATAAATTTTTTTTTATAAATAAACAAACAGGTGAGTGCTGACATTCTCAACCCTCTTGGTGTAGCATGATAGTGAGGACACTGTCAAAGTTAAGTTTGGGGGTATGCTCGGTAAGCCTTCTTCCTTCGCATTCATGTGTATATTTTTGCATTTGCATACTTATTTTAAACCCCATAAAAAATTGAAAATTTTAAAAATTACAAAAATTAAAGTATTCAATTTTGGCCATATTTGACTTGAGTTTGACAAAAAGGTTAATTAGCTGGGAACAACTAGCTCCTAAACTTAGTAAATTAAAAACCCTAAAAATAACATTTCTTAAAGTTTAACGGTAGAAAGTATATGCATTTGTAGTTTATTTAGAAATAGGCAAATTTTGAGTTCACTTCTTGGGCTAAGTTAAAACAAGGGAAAAGTATTGATGTTTTTATTAAAGTATAAGTTTGAAAAATAATTCCTAAGCTTAAGTCTAAATTCTGAAAATATATACCTTACAAATTGCACAAACACACACCTTGAAACTTGGAATAGTAGAAGAGACCTTGAAATGCTCTTGTCTAAAGTCCTTAGTACGAAGAAAAATAAAATAAAAATTCAAGTGTGAATAAAGAGATAATAAAAAAATGAACAATGGTTTTTGTAATTACTTAAGGATGCATTAATGAAAAAAATATTTAGCGAGGGTGCCTTATCACCTAGTGCCTTAGACCAACTGGTTTGGGAGTCACTGCTAAAGCCTTAGGTGTTACAAGACTAGGAATTACGCTTTATTGTGCTTACATATTTTGTAATCGGTTGTTGGTACCTCAAGAAGTATTAACGATCGCATGAAAGATGTGTGAGCGAAATTCATCTAAAAATTCACCAATTAAGAAGTGCTTTGGACAATGGACAAGAGTATGATTGCTTGATTTGAATTTCCAAGTGTAGGGGTGATTTATACACACACGTAGGGGTGTGTGATTGGGGTTTAGATAAGAGATAGGAATGAAGAATAGGACTTATATCTTTAATAGAGATGATAAAAATTCCTAAGTTGAGATAGAACCGTAGAAGGAAAACTTGAAAAGATGCCGAAAGCTAAGTAGGTCTGCAGAACATATATAATCTTAAGTTAAATGATAAGGAAGCGTGAAGAATACGGGTGGATAATTTACGAGTCAAAGATAATAGAATTCCTTGTTAGAAAACCTAATTGGAGAATAAAAGTCGATAAGCCAAATTGATAAGATTTTGTGGGTAGTATCCACTGAAAACCCTCAGGAGACAGCACTCCTCCTACTAAGGACACCTAGAGGTTTAACGGCTTGTTGCACGACCTCAGTGCAATCGCGTTTCCCTGTGAAAGTGAGGTTAGGATTTTGTCGAGAATAAAACTAGGTTTGCTCGAGGACGAGCAAAACATAAGTTTTGGGGTATTTCTTCATACCATAATTTTGCATTCTTATAAACCCCACTCTTATGCTTTTTACAAATAAACAGGTGCTTTTGACCCATGTCTGCTACATAGTTACAGGTTCTCAGAATAAAAATGGTGAAATTGATGAAAAAGTTGATACAAAGTGAGACTACGAATGATAAATGGTGAAATCTTGATCGTGCCTACATTTTGAGGGACAATGAAGAACAATGAACAACAGTTCACAAAGCATAAAGGCAGCGACATGAAGAAACGGTAAAAGTCCACTACAATGTTCACTGGAAAGATCTGGAAGAAAACCAGAAGACGTTTTGAAGAAAGAACTGAAGAAAACAGAGGACAACTGCAAGAAGACCAAGCCCAGAAAAACTGAGCCCAAACCATCACTCTTTGGCCGCGGAACCGCGGCCAAACAGGCCCTATGGCCGCGGTTCCGCGGTCGTCTGTTGCCCGTATCGGTGGAAATTCTATGGCGGTGCGCGGATCGTTGAGTAGGTCTTTTTCTTAGGGGGTATTTTTGTAAAAGCAGATGTGACGCGATTGTAACCTAGGGTTCCTATGAATCTATAAATAGGAACCCTAAATCTTGTATTAGGTTATGCATCTTTTCATTTCATAAATTCAGATCTGTAATTCCTGTGTTGATGTTTGGAGAGAGCCATAAATAAAATTAGTAAGTTTTCTATTTCATTGCCTTAGTTTACTTTTAATTTAGAATGTCATTCAATTCCCTAATGAGCGAGTAGTCTCCTCGCTTGTTAGGGTTAGCTTTAGGGAAAGGCTTGAGAGATGAACTCTCTCACCCCTTTCTTGCCCCATCACACATAATAATTAGGACTCCATGCATATATACACACACCGTTCCCTACGGCACCTTACCCTTCGAGGTAACGGCGATACCGTAGTATATAGGACCGGTTGTGTATGTTTTCCATGGAGGTTAAGGTAATAATTGAGAAAGGAAGGACAAGAACCTAAAGGAAGAAACATCGTTTCTTCCCGAGGGTACTAATCCCCTTTATTAATTATTACCATAACACCTAATAGATCTAAAATAGGGCATTGAAAGCGGTGAGGAAACATTCAATTTTCCAACTTACCCTAAACCTAATCCTAGCAAGATTCTAGTCTTAGTATAAATCAATTTAAGTTTTAAAGATAATCCATTCACAACGTTTGGAATTAACTCGTTTGAGCAAATTAGAAAAGACACAACATCCGTGTGGACCGACCCGTACTCACCGGCTAGCTACCAAGCGACGCCGTTCTTGATTGCGGTTACTAAATATTTTTGATCTAAAAATCTCACTTCAAATCAGGAGGCCGAGGACAGCCATCTATTGGTGGGGGACAGGCCCGAGTGTTCGCTTTGACTCCGCAGGATGCGCAGGCATCCAATGCCATTGTGATAGGTACCTTACCAGTATGTTCTTTCGACGCGCGAGTATTATTCGACCCAGGTTCCACGCATTCGTATGTATCTACACACTTTGCACCGATGTTGGGCCATAAGTCATCGTCGTTAGATCAGCCGCTTGTTGTTATTACTCCGGTAGGCGAGTCGTTTGTCGCTCGTTTTGTGTTTCGATTGTGTTCCGTTCGTATCGGGGAGAGGGATTCGTCGGTTGATTTGATTCTCCTCGATATGTTAGACTTTGATGTGCTTCTGGGCATGGACTGGCTGGCCACTTGTTATGCATCTGTGGACTGCCGTGCGAAGGCAGTCAGATTTAGCTTTCCGGGAGAGCCGGTCCTTGTTATTCAGGGAGACCGCAGCGTCACCCTTCCCAGCTTGATTTCGTCTCTTCGCGCCGGTCAGCTATTGCGGAAAGGATTTCAGGGATTCTTAGCTTATGTTTGTGATACTCGAGCTGCAGAGGTTCCTTTGGGCCAGGTCCCGATTGTTAGTGAGTTCCCTGATGTTTTCCCTGACGAGCTGCCTGGGTTACCGCCTGAGCGCGATGTTGAGTTCTGCATCGACTTGATTCCCGGCTCGAGGCCTATTTCTATACCGCCTTATCGGATGGCCCCGGCAGAGCTTAGAGAGCTGAAGGATCAGTTGCAGGATTTGTTAGATAAAGGGCTTATCCGACCTAGTGTATCTCCGTAGGGTGCTCCTGTCCTGTTCGTCAAGAAGAAAGATGGCAGTTTGCGCTTGTGCATTGATTACCGCCAGCTGAACAGAGTTACCATACGGAACAGATATCCCTTACCACGTATCGATGATTTGTTTGACCAGCTTTAGGGTGCGGGATACTTTTCGAGGATTGACTTGCGATCGGGTTACCATCAGTTGCGGGTGCGGCAGGAGGATATTCCGAGGATGGCTTTTCACACACGTTACGGGCATTATGAGTTTTTGGTGATGTCGTTCGGACTCACCAATGCACCAGTCGCGTTTATGGACTTGATGAACCGCATTTTTAGGACGTATCTAGATCTGTTCATCATCGTGTTTATTGACGACATTTTGGTGTATTCCCGGAGCCGAGAGAAGCACGAGCAGCACCTGCGGATCACATTACAGACTTTGAGGGAGCACCAGTTGTTCGCGAAATTCTCCAAGTGCGCGTTTTGGCTTGACAGCGTTGATTTCTTGGGTCACGTGATTACGAGAGATGGCATATATGTGGACCCGAAGAAGATCGAGGCCGTTCAACATTGGCCCAGACCGGCATCAGTTACGGAGATCTGCAGTTTCCTAGGCCCGGCTGGCTACCACCGGCGATTTGTTCAGGACTTCTCCCGTATTGCTGCACCGTTGACCGGGTTGACCCGGAAGGGAGTTTCTTTTGATTGGACCGAGGCGTGCGAGCATAGCTTCCAGCAGTTGAAGACTCGTCTGACTACTGCACCAGTGTTGTCATTGCCTTCGGGATCGGACGGATCGTGGTTTATTGCGACGCTTCTCGAGTGGGACTAGGTTGCGTGATGATGCAGCACGACAAGGTTATTGCGTATGCTTCTCGACAGCTGAAGACACATGAACAGAACTATCCTACGCACGATTTAGAGATGGCTGCAGTGGTGTTTGCATTCAAGATCTGGAGACATTACCTATACGGCGAGTCGTGCCAGATATTTATGGACCACAAGAGCTTGAAGTACATATTTCAGCAGCGAGACCTAAATCTGAGACAGCGCTGTTGGATGGAGCTGGTGAAAGACTATGATTGTGAGATCCTTTACCATCCGGGCAAGGCGAACGTGGTGGCAGATGCTTTGAGTCGGAGGCCCGGAGGTAGTTTATCCTGTTTGAGCGCCATGCAGAGGCAGTCGTCAGCAGATTGGCAGATTCTATGCGACAGCCGAGTGCAGTTTGAGTTCACTCCGACAGAGGGACAGCTTGCGCATATTCGCGCACGTTCGCAGTTGCTTGACCGTATTCGAGAGGCACAGCCCAGTGATGACCATCTTTCAGAGATCATAGAGCAGGTTTGGCGGGGCAGAGTTTCCGAGTTCGTGATCGATCATCAGGGGGTACTGTGATTTGGGACTCGATTGTACGTACCAGATTCTGAGGGACTGCGGCGTGAGATTCTTGAGGAGGCACATAGATCGATGTATAGTGTTCATCCCGGTTCTACCAAGATGTACCACGATTTGCGAGATGTTTACTGCTGGGACGGAATGAAGAGGGACGTCACTGAATTTGTGTCGAGATGCCTGACTTATCAGCAAGTCAAGGCCGAGTACCAGAGGCCCGCGGGAGAGTTGCAACCTTTGCCCATTCCGGGGTGGAAATGGGAGCAGATTTTTATGGACTTCATTGTGGGTCTACCCAGGACCAGTCGGGGGTATGACTCCATTTGGGTGATCGTGGATCGTTTGACGAAAGCGGCTCACTTCCTGCCAGTGAAGACCACTTTCGGATTTGCTCAGTTTGCTCAGATTTATATCGACGAGATCGTACGATTGCATGGCGTCCCGACTTGTATCATGTCCGACCGAGGCACCCAGTTTACCAGCCGACTATGGCAGAGACTTCAGGAGGCGTTGGGCACCCGTTTGAGTTTCAGCACAGCATTTCATCCGCAGACCGACGGCAGTCAGAGCGGACTATTCAGACTCTAGAGGACATGCTCCGAGCATGCATTTTAGACTTCGGTGGTAGCAGGGATCATCATTTACCCTTAGTGGAGTTCTCCTACAACAAGAGCTTCCAGGATACTATTCAGATGGCACCTTTCGAGGACTTATATGGGAGGAGATGCAGATCGCCCGTCTGTTGGACAGAACTCAGCGAGAGCAGTATTTTGGGGCCGCAGATTGTTGAGGAGACGACCAAGAAGGTACAGTTGATTCGAGATCGGATGAGAGCGGCTCAGAGAAGGCAGAAATCGTATGCGGACAGACGCCGTCGCAGACTAGAGTTCGCAGTTGGCGATCATGTTTTTCTGAGGGTCTCTCCAATGAAGGGCGTGATGAGCTTTGGGCGAAAAGGAAAGTTTAGTCTCATATTTGTGGGTCCCTTCGAGATCCTCGAGCGTGTCGGCGCAGTTGCATATCATTTGGCTCTTCCACCCAGCTTTCCTGATGTTCACCTCGCCTTCCATGTTTCGATGCTCCGCAAGTACCTTCACGACCCTTCTCATGAGATTCAGCACCCGACGGTCTAGCTAGAGAGTGACCTTTCTTTTGCAGAGCAGCCGGTGGTCATCCTGGATCGGCAGGTGAAGAAATTGAGATCGAAGGTTATACCGACCATCAAGGTCCTTTGGCGTGGCCCGACCAGCGAGGAGGTCACCAGGGAGACCGAGGACGAGATGAGGAAGAAATATCCCCATCTCTTTGAAGGTACGCGTAGCTAGATTTTTTTAATTTGGGGACCGAATTTCTTTAAGGGGGGAAGATTGTAACGTCTTGAAAAGTCGTTTAGGTATTTTCCCGATAATCGGTAAATAATTGATATTCTTCCGTAAATTGTAATTATAATTATTTTTCAGTATAGGCCTAATTATACCTAATTTAGATAGGTAATTGCTAGTATTTAGTAGCTAATGAGTCACTTATAAATTTCTAGTCGTTTAAATATTTTTCCCTAATTTATTATTTTTAATATTATTTTAAGCTATTAAATATACATTAAATTAGTGATAAATACAAATTTGAATGGGCTAATTACATACTTAAGAACCAAGACAACTAAAATCTAGTTTGTAATATAAATTTTTAGTATATTATTTCTAGTTCTAATTGGTTATAATCAAAGGAAAATTAAAATTTAAATAAATTAAACTAAAACTTGCAAATATGAACTTATAGGGGGGTCTTTTTGCATGGAATTTTTTTTGGCAATCACTCTCACACATCCTCACTCCATCTTGGCCGAGCCCCACAGCAGGAAACCCCCCTCTTTTTGTCTTCAACTCTTGTGAAAGAATTGATATGGAAAGGATTTATATATATTAATTTGGGTATGGTGTACTTTGGTGATGGGAGAGAGTTGACTTGGAGAAAATTCCATAAATCCCACACACTTCTCCTCCATCCCTCCACTGGCCGAGAGCTGCTGCTGCTCCCTCCCCTAAATTCTCCTTCTCTTTTTCCTTCAAAGTTCATCACTAATTCCATCAAAATCCAATTTGAACCTCACAATTTCAAGCCCATTCTTCATCCTTTCTCCTTAGCCATTCTTGCATGGATCTTGGATGCTAGGAGTCCATCTTTGGAGGCAAATTATCTTGCTAGATCTCTAGAAATTTGACGTATAATCTTGACCCAATTAACACTTGTGGTTAAATTCCTTGAATTAAATTGATTTAGTGTTAAATTTAGTGCTAATTTCTAATCTAGGATTTTAAAAAGAATGGTTTGAGTTAAACTAGGGTTTTAAAACACCATTATTAGGTTAATTAAGTTATTTAGTTATCTAGTTCTTACACAAACCTAATCTAAGAGGTTACTTGCTTAAGTGGGCTTCAAATTATGCTAATTTAGTTTATTTCAAGTGTGGAATGGATTTAAATCGCTAGTTTATGAAATTCAAGAGAAGGGTTTGATTTTGGGATTAGGGTTTGAAGCATTTTAAAGTGGGTTGGATTAAGTGTAGTGGCTTGCTAGTTCTGTGGTTGGATGATTATGCTCGATTGTGGTCATTTTATCGCTAATCTACGATGGTTACGCCAAATTGCAAATTTTTGTGCTTACTAGGTTTTTGATACAATTAGGATGTGAATTAATTTTGTTATGTTGGTTATATTATTAACATCTACTACGGTAATTAGGGTGTGCGAATGCGTATTGATTTGTTTGGGTCTTAGTTTTGACGGTTGTTCCAAACGATGATTCTACTTAAGGTTGTTGTGTTTTTTGTGTGTGTTCCGCGTACCAAGTGCATAATGTGCCTAACTCGTAGACGTTGGCCCTTTCATTTTGTGACTTGGCGTCATTTCAGGATATGTAATCCTATGTTTTGTGTTGTGCAAATTCCAGGATCGGTCGCGGAGACTTCGAACACGGCACGAAAAGAGAAAGCGGTGATTGGACCAAGCTAGCTGGGAATTTCCGGTGAGTAGATGTATACATCTACGAGGGAAATCGTTTGGATGGCGCGAGGCGCCCGATAGTTTAGAATTTTTAGTAATACTAGCTTGTTGCATGTAGTTCCTAATTACCTATTTTACTGTATTGCATGACCTTTATATCCATATATGTGTTAATTCATCGTATAGAAACCATTAAAATGATATAGGCGACACAAGAAATAATTGGCTTGCTTAGTTCATTATATATAATTATGCAACATCATCTCATAGGACTCTTGCACCATTACCAGGGTTTTATGCAGCACGGGCACTATTCATGCGAACACACACGCCTTGGTAATTGCTATGCCACAAACACTAGATAACTTGTTTAAACCAGAATTTAGAATAATTTCACCATATATGACATATAAACCAGTACTAATATATTAAATTCCTCAAGATGAACATGTAAAATTGCTAGTCATATGCATGTATCTCATTACATCATGCGATCATACATAGTCTTTTAGTCTTATATTGCAGTTCGCATTGTTGATACCATAGGCATTCATCATCATTGACATTTGTACTTATGGTATTTTCTTTCTTGAGGATTTCAGCATTTGAGATTTATGAGATTTTAGAAAAACCGCAAGGATTTAATAAATCTGATATCATTTTAAATATTGCAAGTTGCGGTTTTCTCGTGATATGATACTTGTGTCGTCCACCATGAGTTTTCTGTTAGTTTTCGAGATCCGTTTCGAGGAGTAGGATGAACCATCTCGGGTACATGGTGGGCCCGGTAAGGTACCCCGGGGCAAGAAGTTCGAGTAGTAGACGATGAGCCTGACAGAGGCAGACTACCTACCGGTGATTGTTGGCGCGGCGGATATCCGGAGGATACCGACCGTGGTCATGAGATATTGAGATATTGATACTTGAGATGGGCCAGTCCGGATTGCCGGAGCCCGAGACTTTTTGAGATACCTATACTTTGGGACACTGAGATATTCATTTGAGGTGTCGATACTTGACACGGATTTCTGTTGATTTAATTGATATTACTTCAGATATTTCAAAAAGAGTTTTCCAAGATGAAAATAATGATTTCCTCGTATCAGTATATTCAGATCACGTGTTAAATTGCATTCATGTCTCATACATGCTAGTACATCATACCATATCAATAGTGTAGAATTGTGACACTTTGCGTACATGATTACGATAGTCTTTATAGATGTTACATATTACTCACGAGTTGGCAACTCACCCCGTTGTGCCACAGCCTTTTTGAAGGTCCGATCCGTCAGCACTGTACTGGTGGACACACTTCCTCCTTTTGCTTGGATTTGAGGATTTTGCTCGTAGGTGGGTTGTGTCATTATTTTGTTTCTACCTTGTATATTCATTGTATCTAGTGTACTCCATCTATTGTATCATCTACCAGTACTGATGTATATTGACTTAGAGACGAGATAGTGAGATTTGTGGGCATATATGTTGTTTCTTTGGGTCGTGCTCACTTGAGCCGGCGTGTTGCTTTTTACTTGTGCCTTTTTATGCTTATTTTGCACATTGATGATTTATATTGCGTGGGATTTGAGTCCGCCTTGGGGCGAAGAGCTAGCTCCCGCTTGGGGATGTCTTATTTTATGTTATTCATATATTCCTGTTTTGTACCCGTTTGGGGGCCAGTATTTACAAAGGAGACTCTGCCGAAATTTTCGGAAAAAAATGGATGTTGCTTTCAAAAAGCTTGATGCGACTTATTTGATTAAAATCGCTTTCAATAAATTGGTTTTCCTTCACTCTACTGCTTATTTGGTTTTTATTTCTGGGTTTTGGCTTACTTAGATTATGTACGCCTTGAGACGTTCGTAATTTAAGTGCCAGTCACATTCCGTGCCTTTCGGGTCGTGACAGTAGGATAACCAGTGTCTTTCCGTTTTTGTGATAAATCTTGGGTAAGAGCATCACCCACATTACTTTTTAAGAAAACTTTCTTCGGTACCTGGGATTTCCTCTTCTTAGTGCACAAGTCTTTCAAGATTTTCGCATAATAGGGGACTTGTTGGATTGCATCTAAGAGAGAAATGTTTATGTTAACCTGTTTGAATAACTCCACAACCTTGTTCATTTATGGATTTTTCTTATTGGGTCTCAAGCGGTTTGGAAAAAGAGCTCTGTTTAAATTGGTTGAGTCCAATATTTATGGAGGAGATTGTGGAGTTAGAACGGAGCCTAAAACTGGAGTTTGAGTGGAGTGAGAGGTGGGTCCGTTCGAAACAGTTGTTTTTGAAGAAGAGCCCTGCGAAGAATGGAGAATGGGCTCAGAAGAAGAAGAAGAAGAAGCCGGAGTGTTATCATCATTATCATTCCATGCGCCGATGTTGTTGTTCAGCATTCTTCCTGATCTCAACGTGTCACGGCACTCACATTATAGTTTTATTGTTCGATAATGTGCATTATGTGGGTGATCAAGATTGAGTGATGGTTGAGATGGAAGTTTTCCTCTCTCACGCTCGCTTAATGCCGTATTCAGCTGTGCAATTTGGGTCTCGATGGTTTTGATGCTCTGCCCATGAGAAGTTATGTGTTGCACAAGTGATTGAATGGATGATTGAATGTTCGCGGTGGATTGAGTTGATTGCTTCACAAAAGCATCAAAACTCCGTTCTAGCAAGGAAACCTTATCGTTATTGGACGGAACAAAGTTGTTGTTCTGAGAAAAAGAATTGTTGTAAGGTGCAAAATTGTTCGTCGGATTCTGAAAAGATAGGGGTTGGAAAGGTTGCTGAAATTGTTGCTGAGTTTGTTGTTGTTGTGGAGGGGCCCTCTAAAAGTTGTTCTGGCCTTGGAACTGGTTCTGGTTCTGATTCTGGTTCTAGGTGAAGTTAGGGTGGTTCCTTCATCCAGGGTTATACGTGGAAGAGTATGGATCGTTTCTTGGTCTTTACTGAAATGCAGTATTAACCTGATCCTGTCCTTGAGATGGTGGATTGTAAAGACACTCTTCGGTCAAATGAGATGGATCTGAACAACAAGCAAAGATGGTGCGAAGGGGAGCCACAAGGCTAGAAGAAGGAGATGAAAATTTGTTTTCAATCACCTCAAGTTTTCTCATGAATGCAGTGATTTTGGCTTTCATTACAATAGAGATATCGAGCTGGTGAATGCCTGCCCTAAAATGACCGGAAGAAGGAGTAGAAGAAGATGAAGCGTTCGGTCTAGTGCTCTCCTATTGTAGTGTCTACTTCGCAAGATCATCAAAGAATTGCCAAGCTTTCTCGTCGGATTTGGATAGGAAGTGGTCTTGACAAATGGTTTCCATCAACTGTCTAGTTGATGGATTCAGGCCCTCGTACAAAATTTGGCAAAATTGTCATTTCTCAATACCGTGATGAGGACACTGAACAAGGAGGTTCTTTTACCGGTGAAAACACTTCCAAAAAGGTGCGGTTGGAAGCTGGGTAAATTGGTTTATCTCGTTTCGGATTCTGGCGGTTTTGTGATTCAGGTAGAATTTCTTCATAAACGCTTTCACAAATTCGTCCCAACCGATTATTGAATGAGATGTGGTGCTATATAGCCACTTTTCAGCAAGTTCACAAAGAGTGAACGGTATAACGCGTAGCCGTATAGTATCATCAGACAGTTGGGTTGTCTTCATCATCGCACACACATTTTAGAATTTGTTTATAAAGATATAAGTATCTTCAGATTCAAGGCCGTGAAACTTGGGCAGCATGTTGATGAAATGGAGTTTAATCTGAAAATTATCCCCATTGGCTGGTGGAAGAGAAAGACAACTGGGAAGTGCAGCGCATGTCGGGTAGAAATGATCTTGGAGCATGATCCGCTGTGGCGCTACAATAAGAGATGGTGGCGGTGGGTTATTCACACCAAGCGGCGGTAGAATCATTCCCGTAGTAGGTAATGTAATGTTAAGAGGAAAGCCTGACATCTCAGAAGAAGAGCCTGGTGAAAGTTAAGGTGAGAAAGTATGGACAGAATCACAGTCAACGTCGGAGTTGACCGACAAAAGTAAAGATGAAAAGGACGTGGAAGGAGTTTCGACTTCTGAGTCGATCGTATAGTCGGTAGCGACTAACGAAACGCGGACTAAATGGGTAATAGGGTCCCGAGTCCAAACGAACATACACTAAACGAGTTTAGTGTAGTTAAAGAGTAGAATGTTAGGGTAGGAAACGTCAATGGAGAAAAATGTAGATGGGTGAAAAATGTGGTCAAAATGACGAACTTGTATTTTGTTTCGTAAGAATGTGAAAAATGACAGGTCAAACAAACACAATCACAAATGCACAGTCATAAATGCACAATCAATACCTAGACTAGGGTCCTTAAAATCCACTAGACCTGCTCCTAACTGTTCCAAAATGACAAGTTGTGAGATAACTCTCAAATCGTCTCTTCACTGCCAATTGTGGCTAAGTAAGCACAAGTAAGGTAAGGAAGGTTCCGCTCACGAATCACCGTGAGACGGGCCTTTTAAAATTACTTTCTTAGTTGTCTAGCCTAGGCACCACAAAAGCCATGTTTAGATAAACGACCGAATGCCCACAAGCTTCCTCTATCCTATTAAGCGCGACAGGTCCTTAATTGGCAGAGTCTAGGTATTTTTATTAAGCTTAAGGTGATGCTTATGCAATTAGTGATTTTTGAGGTCTTAGGAAGGATGATAAAATCCCCACCCAATATGAATTGGTATTATAGCCCTTTAAGTCCATATTAACAATGCAATGCGCAATTCAAATCAAAAGGTTTTGTTATCAAACAATCGTTTTTTTTTTAATTTATGTGGCGCTGCAACAAATACGGTTAGTTTTCCTTTGGCTTTTACGGCGATATTGTAAAGAATCCTGCAAAGATAAGAATATTGGAGTATCAGATTTGAAAAGGAGTTTTAGAAAAATATGCATCGAAAGTGTCGAGTTAAGAAACTCGTAGTGATATCGTCTCCGAATGCTTGAATAGTTCGCTTGTGCGGGTCAAACTACCAGAATCTTTGGCACTATAGTGTTCTATCACCTTAGATTTGAAAACTTACTCCGCACGATCGCTGCTCGCCAATCCATCCAAATCTTCAAATGTCGGAAAATACAGATATTTGAGCTAGAAAGCGATATAGATAGCCAAAGTCCTGCACACAAGAAATTTTGAAAATCAAACAATAAAAATGGAGTACTAACAGAACAATGAAGCTAACCCAAAAAGAAATTTTGCAATCCCCTTAAGAAAATCGTCGGTAGCGGGTAGAAAGAGGAAACCGGCATGCAAATTTAAAAATGGGGTGCTCAATTTTTTTGTGGGTCCTCTCTGTTATACTAGTATGATACTGCTATACTTTGATTTTCCATTTTAATCACAGAGTGTTAGCAGATCAAATTCCAGAGAACAAATGTTACAATTTCAGTTCTCGGATCCGGCAAAAAAATTATATTTTTTGTTGAATTTGTTAGAAAGTCAGTTTGTTTTATACACAAAATATTCACAAATTAACCCGAGACTACAAGTATAAAAGCGTTACCGTCTTCCCGGCGACGGCGCCATTTGATTGGTATGTGTTTACGTGTCGTTCTAAAGTTTGAAATAATCGCAATCAAAACGGTGTCACGTGTAGCGAGCCAAGATGAATACGAGTTGTCCGCAGGGAGATGGTAGGTTTTTAATCTTGTTTTAACGAGTTAAGTCCGTAACTTTGAGTTGTTTTTATTCTAAGTGTTGTAAATACGATATGTTCAAGAAAAAAAGACTTGTTAGGGGTAGTTTTAGGTTAGCTTGAGCTAGAATAGTGTTTGTCGTTTCCTTATAAACCTAACCTAATATTGATGCTAGGGTAATCGGTAACAACGTGGATTAGGGAACCTGAAATACGGTATTTGCGATTGTACGCTAAATCTGTATTTCTTGTCCCTTATCCTTCCGTTCTTATCTCTTAACCTTCACCTCCGGCAAACCAATCGCAACCAGTCACGATTAGGAGTCACTGCTATCATGGTAGGATAGGGTGCCTAACGGAGCGGATTGCGAATCGTTTGGTCGGAGTTTCAATTACAAGTTAGAAGTTTGTAAAGGAATTTAGCAAACACTTCTCCTATTCAAAACTAACCATATTCTACCCTTAACAAGTTAAACAACTAATCACACATATTCACAAGAACTAAATAAAACACAAAAAGAGAATGGCGCATAGTAAAAATGCAAAAATAAGTAAAGAAAAGGTTTAAAGAAACTAAGAACCGATATGTCTGATATGCAATCTTCAAGTGTCTTTTGAGTCCAAATCTTACTATGAAATCAAATATCAAACTTTAAAGTTGCAAGCTCATTTAAGAGATTGCAAGATCAAAGAAAAGTAAAGGATTTCACTATATCACAATTGTAGCAAGCAAATGACATGAAATGAGCAAAAAGAGAACTTTTTATTGATTGTTAATGAAAATACAAACTAATTTGAATTCAAGAACCTAAATCTTAAACTTGTAAATTCAGTGAAGAAGTTACAAGGTCAAGATAGAGGGCAAGAACTCAAGAGTACAAATGGAAATACAAGTTAACATCTACAAAATGAAAAACTTGATCTAAAACTAAAAACATGGACCCTTTGCCTCTCTTCTGGTGTGGTATTTATAGGCATCTCCACAGAATAAAAAAACAAAAAACAAAGGTGATGAGACAATGTGAAATGGCCAGAAGAAAAATCAAGCACATTGGAGCTTATTCGACCGGCGACGGTAGGTAGAATGAGGAAACCGGCGGTTTTTCTTCAAGTGATGGGGCCTGTCTTCATGTGATGATCTTATGTCCTTTTCATAATCTCTCTAGCATTGTTTGATTTTTTTTTAATAAATATTTGGAGTTTAATCTGTAGATTTGGAGAGAAAATGTAAACTTTAAACTATCACATCACAACTTTATCTCTACTCATTACAAGCCCACCTATGCCTCTACTTGCACAAACCATGATTCTTATAATCAACTTGTGTGCCCACTTGTGCTAAGCTGCCCCACAATGGTTCATGCATCAAAAAGGGTTGTGTTCACACTTGTATCATGTTTGGCCATTTTGAATAAAAATGTATACACTTGAATTGTTTTTTGCAAAATCTTGGATTTTGAATCGGTTTTCCGTTCCGGTTGCAGTGTCGACTCACAAATATCGTATCCATGCATTTGAGTGTGTTTCTAGTATTTTGTTACGAATACATGTAATCTGTACTTATTGAGCAGACATGGGTTAATAGTACCGATATATCATAAAAATGATAATGAATGAGCGGTATTGAAATGCAATTTTCATGATGACCAATCAACATACGGTTCTAAATATCCAGAACACACGCAAGAGAAATAGTTCGAATTTATATCTTATGAAACCTGTCAATCTTGTCTCAAAGGAAAGATGACAAAAACTCCGTTTACGGGACACGGAGCAAAAGCTACTGAACTCTTGGGACGGATACATAATGATGTATGCGGTCCTCTGTCTACACATGCCAGGAACGGTTCCTTGTATTTTATTACATTCACAAATGATCTCTCAAAATTCGGACATATGTTCCTGTTGAAATACAAATCTGAAAATTTTGAGAAATTTAAGAAATATAAGAATGAAATAAGATCAAACGGGTAAAAATATCAAAATCCTTCGATCAGACCGAGGAAGGGAATATTTGAGCACGGAATTCCGAAATTATCTAAAAGAGAATGGGATTCTCTCTCAGCTTACTTCTCCATATACACCACAACATAATGGTGTATCGGAATGGAGGAATCGTACCCTATTAGATATGGTGCGCTTTATGATTAGTACATCTAAGTTACCTCTATCATTCTGGGGTTATACACTTGAGACAGCTGCGTACCTATTGAATTATGCTCCATCAAAATCTGTGCCTAAAACCCCATATGAGATAGAGTGGAAAGAGACCATATCTTAAGCAGGTTAAGATATGGGATTGTCCGGCTTATGTCAAAAGGCAAAACTCGGACAAACTCGAAGCACGATCGGTACTTTACAAGTTTATGGGATATCCTAAGAATTCTCTAAGGTATCTATTCTACCAAACCGAGGAACAAAAAGTGTTTTTTCTCAATATGCCATCTTTTTGGAAGAGGAATTTCTTGTAAAAGAAATTTGTGGTGGTGCAGTAGAACTGAATGGAATTCCAGAAATACAAACTACAACTAAGAATTTTGTAAAACCGGAAGATTCAATAGTCCCCGACGAATCTCAGCCACTCCGCAAATCTAGTAGGGTTTCTCACCCACATGAGAGATACTACGAGTTTCTCATAGACGGTGAGAGCGAGGATTGCATCATGGAAGATGATGACCCCACTAGTTTCGAACAAGCCATCACAAGTGGAAACTCTATGAAATGGTTGGATGTTATGCAATCTGAGATGGAATCCATGTACACCAACAAAGTGTGTATTTTGGAGGTTGCTCCTGAAAAGTTTAAAACTCATTAGGAGCAAATGGATATTCAAGAAGAAGATCGGTGTAGATGGAAAGGTTGAGACCTTCAAAGCAAGACTTGTAGCAAATGGTTTTCGTCAACGACCAGATGTCGACTATGGCGAAACCTTTTCTCCAGTGGCTATGCTTAAGTCCATCCAGATCCTACTTTCCATTGCTGCATGCCATGACTATGAAATCTGGCAGATGGATGTCAAGACCGCTTTTCTAAATGGTGATTTAGATGAGAGCTTGTATATGACACAGCCAGAGGGCTTCCTAGACAATGGGAGCAGCGGAAAGGTGTGCAAGCAGCTCAAGTCAATTTACGGATTAAAACAGGCGTCACGGAGCTGGAACATTTGTTTTGATGTATTAGTCAAAGAGTCTGACTTTATCAAAAATGTAGATGAACCCTATATATATAAAAAGGTAGTAGAGAGTAAGGTCGGTTTTCTTGTATTGTACGTAGATGACATACTCTTGATAGGAAATAATATTCCTATATTGCACTCGTTCAAACTCTTCCTATCACAAAAGTGTTGGATATGTATGCCCTAGAGGCCATTATTGTATATGTATGCATGTGGATGCTTGGACATATATATGTATAGGACAATCTTGCTCGATATGATAGTATGCTATTTGGTTTGTTTTTATCTTAATATGTGCATATGTTTTACTTGTTATTACGTATCATTTATACATGTTGATAAAGCTCGTAGGATCATTGCTTGACTACTTGCGTTGTGATGGCGATCATACTTGTGGGAGCTGGGTAGTCGATAAGTACATCCTTAAAGTGTCCCTAGTCATGGGAATATCGAGACTGAGCATCGATATTCCAGAGTAGACTAGTGTATACGTTTCTAGACCGCGACGAGGGACAATGGTTGGTCCCACAGCCATTGGTCTTTCGCACCTAAGATCGTATACAGGTGATCACTGGGGATGAGTACACTGGATGGACTCGTCGAGAACTTCTAGATGGTACTATACCTATCGTCAGATAGCAGTTCTTAGGTGACATGAGTACAGGTTAGTCTTCAGACCTGAGATCGTTATTTGTCTCGTGTGAGTTCCCACTGTGTTTTGATTACTACCCTACCACGGCTCTACTGAGTCGTGCAAACAGATTTTAATTGGGTACAGTCCCGAGCCGCATAGAGGCAGTGAGCGATTGTTGGGGATTCGTCTCTCCCAGTATAGGGAGTCGATATCGCACTGTGTTCAATTGGCCATCACCATAAGACCTTGGCCAAGGCAGTTGGGATTTACTGATAAATAGATCGGTAGTTTCCTAGATTGGTCCTGAGCCACATCAGCATGAATTATCGGATTATTAGGATCTGACGTTTACCACCCCCTAGACCCGGTATGCAATAATCTCAGACGAAGAGACCGGACTGTACGGAGATTGTCACAGATAGGCTCAGTAGGGATCCAGATGAGCTTGCTCGTCGGCCTTCCTTTTCGACAGGTACCCGGGTGGCCGTTACGTACAGCTAGTGCCGCTGACGTGCTTGTGGTTATGGATTTATTCAGTAACTCACTGTCGGCGTACTGTCGAGTCTTTAGAGTCCCACACAGAGGGTTTCTCTGGTTCAGGCGAAATGATATAATAGCCGTATTGGATATGTGCAGGGTACCGATCGAATGATTGTACTAGTTACCCGGACTTTCGATCGGACGGTTGATAATACTAGCCGGCTCGGGATTGAGCCGGATTATTAAATCAGGTATTGATTTAATAATTTACGTATATGTATTTCAATATGTATATTCTATTATTATTTTCTTTGTGTTATTCTATCTCTTTGGGTATTCGTATTTTGATACGAATACAGGTATGTATATACAGTAGAGTGTAATATGTATTTATACGGAAAACATTTTAGAAGATAGACACCTCATTTTAGATTTTATTCATTTATTTTAAATGGAAAATGAGGTATAAAGATAGTAAAGGGAGTATGGTGAGAACCATACTTCAATAGTGTTGACAAATGAATTGAATATTCATTTGTGCAAACTATTCAAGCATGGTTGAGTTTTTATATTGAAAAAAGGTTTTTACAAAACCATGGTTGATCTTTCTCTCTCTCATGGATTTCATTATTCTCACCATTTTGGCTTCACTCTCCTCAATAGCCTTTTTTGAGCTCCTCCTCTTTCTTCTTCAACTTTCTCCCTACAATTTCATGTGTTGAGAATTAAGAGAGGAAGTGAGATAGATATACACTTAGAATCTTTCAGTACATCCTAGACATTTTGGATTAGTAATCTAAAATCTCTAGTTGCTCCACTAGACTTTTAGTGTGGAGCGAGAGCCATGGACTACATCTCTCGGGTAGATCATTTTCGACGAAGGAAGACCGGTGATCAAGCTCGTTCATGGAGGTCTCAGGAGCAAGGGAAGAGGATAGAAGACCGAAGGACACAGATCCTTTGACCGGTGATCAAGCTCAATCAAGGAGATCTCAAGAAGTAAACGAAGAGGATAGAAGACCGAAGGATATGGATCTTTTGGTGAGATACTTCTATCATAATAATTAAGATCTCCTCTTTGTTATCTAGTTTCGGTTTATGGTAGATTCTAAGACGGGTTTTTCTAGCGCCAGTTTTTAAACCCCAAAAAAAATTTGATCCGCAACTACCACGGTAGATGATCAGGGCGCTAGGAAATCCCAACAAAAAGTTCTCAATGAAACATCTGGGTGATGCCTCCTACATCCTGGGGATAAAGATCTATAGGGATAGATCTAAAAGGATGTTGGGATTGTCCCAATTCAAATACATAGACACCATACTAAAAAGGTTTAGTATGAAAGATTCCAGGCATCGTAACTTATCCGCTTACTCAGGAATCACCCTCTCCAAAGAGATGTCTCCAAAAACTGATTTAAAGGGGGCCTGCATGAACATGATACCCTATACTTCTGCAGTCGGGTTTATCATGTATGCGATATTATGTACCAGACCAGATATAGCTTACACACTTAGTGTGGTGAGCAGGTATCAATCAGACCCAGGGAAGAAGCATTGGATAGCTGTGAAGAACATTCTTAAGTACTTGCGAAGGACTAAAGAAATGTTCTTGGTGTATGATAACGGAGAACTTCAAGTGGAGTTCTTTACAGATTCGAGCTTCCAGAGTGATAAGGATGACAACAAGTCTGTCTCGGGTTTCGTCTTCACTCTCAATGGAGGGGCGGTATATTGGAAGAGTTCCAAGAAAGATACCGTTGTAGACTCGACGATGGAGGCTAAATGCATTGCTGCTAACGATGCTGCCAAAGAGGCTATATGGATGAAGAGGTTCATCATTAAACTTGGTGTGGCTCCATCCATTATTGATCCAATACCTTTGTATTGTGATAACAATGGAGCTGTAGTTTTAGCCAAGGAACTCCGGTCCCATCAGCGATCCAGATATATTCTGAGGCGGTATCACCTGATCCTGGAGATAATTGATCGCTGCGAGATCGAGATCAGGAGAGTTGACATGAAGGACAACACGGCGGATCCATTCACGAAGGCCCTTCCCCAGACACAGTTCGAAAGAATTTTTGGGATGTTGGGTATGAAATACTATAACAACTGGCCTTAGTGCAAGTAGGAGATTGTTAGAAATATGTATGCCCCAGAGGCCATTATTGTATATTATAGTAGATACTTGGACATATATGGAGAGGACTTTCTTACTCAACATGATAGTATGTTATCGGGTTACTATTTATCTTAACATGTGCATTTGCTCTAATTTACTATTTCACTGATACATGTTGATAAAGCCCTTAAGATGTTTGTTTGACTACTAAGACTGTGATGTAGATCATACTAGTGGGACATATATAGTCTACAAGCACATCCTTGAAGTGTTCCTAGTCGAAGGAGTATCGAAACAAGGCATCGATATTCCAGAGTAGACTAGTGTGTACATTTCTTGACCCTGTATGGGGAAATGGTTGATCCCACAACCATCGGTGTTTGACATCAAAGATTGTACACAGGTGTTCATTGGAGAATGAGTACACCGAACGGACTCGTCGAGAACTCCTAGATGGTACCTTACCTATCGTCAGATAGGAGTTCTCTGGTGACACTTGTACATGTTAGTCTGTAGACCCGAGATCGTCATAGTGTTTTATGTGATTCCCACTGTGTTTTGATTACTTCCCTACCATGGCACTACTGAGTCATGCAAACATGTGGTGGTTGGGTATAGTCCCGAGTCACATGGAGGCAGTGAGCGACGAGAGGGGTTTCATCTCTCCCAGTATTAGGAGTTGATGTTGTGATATGCTCGATTAGTTATAACAGCAAGTCCTTGGGCAGGGCTAATAAGATTTACTGATAAGTGTTATCAGTAGTTTCTCCATTTGTTATAGGCCACACATCGGCATGACTTATCGAGTTATTGGGGTCTGAAGATTCCACCCCCCAGACTCGATATGCGACATATCAGACGAAAATACCGGACTGTACGACAAGTGTTGCTTATAGACGCTACGGAAGTTTAGACAAATTTCCTTGTTGATCTTCTATTCGTTCAATACCTGAGTAGCCGTTACGTGCAGTTAGTACCGCTGACGGCTTGTAGATGTTTGATATGATCATTGCCTACTGCTAGCGTATTGGCGAGTCTTTAGAGTCCCACATGGAGGTTTCCTAGCTCAAGCGAAACGAAATAAGGCATGTATGGAGATATGTGCGGGAGCTTGATTAAATATCAGTATATGATATTGTATTCTAATTTAGCGTTATTTGATATTAGCCGGGTTATATATGACATAACCGGATTATTGAATCGAGTGTTGATTTAATATATATATATATATATATATATATATATATATATATATATATATATATAACTAATATTATGCTCACTTGATATTTTCTTCTCTTTATATATTTATATATATGATATAAATATATATTCTTATTGTATCATGGTTGATGGATGTATAAGAAAATTACATGGATTATTGGATAAGAAGATAATCATTCATTATATGAATTAAAGAAAAGAAACAATGAGTCATTAGTTATGATCTTTCTAGTATGCATGTCTCATCTTCTTCACCTCTTCTTCTCTTGTGACACTATTCACTCAAGAGAAAAAGAAAGAACAGATTTCTAGTGAGCTAAAGATTTTATTTCATCAACCTAAACCATTCTAGAAATTTGGTTTAGGTTGTTCTCTTCACTAATACTTTGATTAGTAAAGTGTGAGATTGAGTGTGAATTGCCTCAAGATGGATTGTCTTCGACGAAGAGGACTTCGAGAAACCTTATTCTTTTCTTCAAGTGGAGGTTTAGAAGGAGTTCAAGAGATTACTATAAGGAGATATTGAAGTGCAGGACTTGGATACAACGGTTATAGTTTCTCTTCATTTAGTTTAAAACTCTAGTTACTTTCATTTGTAACCCTAAACGTTTAGTATGATCTTATTTGTAAACTTAGCCCTCTAGATAAATTAAAATTGCATAATAGATGTTCTTAAAACCCTAGTAGAGGTGCTAGGATCTACTGTCAAGATCGTTATGTATTCGATTTCTACCTTATGATATATTTTTACTCACGAGTTGGCAATTCACCTCCGTTGTACCTTAGTTTCTTGCAAGATCGACCGCTCGGATCATAGTGGCTTATTGGAACATTTTCTTCTTCGAGTGATTGCGTTTGGTATGTGGGTTACTGTAATACCCAGCCCTTTTGTACGTTTATACCGTATTTCCTTTTCACATATAAAACTTTATTTATAATTTTTCACTATTCTAAATTTTTTCCAATCTATTTTAGTCCTCCACTCCCCTATTTTATTTCCCAGCCGGTCTCTTCATTTTGCTTTACTTATTATTCCTATTCCGGCCAAACCCATTTATCCCTCAGCCCATTTATCCTAGTGAGCCCATTCCCCATCTATTAAATTTAAGTTTTCCTATCATTCTTAAAACCCCAGCCGAATTGGAAATCCCATTTTGAAATTTAGAACTTAAATTCTTTTCCTCAACCCGTTTCAATTACCAAGCCCGGCCTCACTCTCTTATCCTCACAATTCTTTTAATTTCAAAAATCAAATCCTAAAACCGATCAAATTTCCCTCAACAATTTGTTCTTTTCCTCAGCCCATTGGTTTAAATAAAGATCCTTAACTTTTCTACCCAAGCCCAACAGCTCACTAATAATTATTGTATTTTTACAAATTCCCCGGCCCCATCTCATTGAGCCCATCTCTTTCTAAACCAAAAATTCCCTTTAACTCAGACCCTGGGCCGTTCCTTTTATTCTAATTCATTTATTATTAAAACCTCCGGCCCGGCCCACGTTTTCCCCGTGCAGCCCGCCTCATCCCGACCCGCACCGCTTCGCCAACCCGACCCGACTCCTGTGCTTCTCCCTCAAATTCCAACGGCTCCCTGCCGAATTTCCCGCTCGCGTGCGCGCTTCTCGCGCCGCCTCCTCCGCCTGCGCCCACGTTGCGTGACCGTTACCCCCACGACGCACACTCTCTCCTCTCGTTCACCTAGTCGACCACGACTCCTTGGCATTTTTCCCTTACCCCTTCCACCAGCGACGACGACGACCATTTTTCCCCTTCTTCTTCCTCAACCATCACTCCTCCTCCCCATTCCTTCACTGCCCCGAGCGCCTCGCCTGCACCATTTCCCGAGTTCGACCCCCTACACCGTCGCCGTCGTCACACCCACTGCACCGTCGTCGACCTCCGATCTCTCTCCCAGTTCTCCCTCTCATTTCCCTCTCCTTCTCTCTTTCTCACTCTATCTCTCTCTCTCTCTCTCTATGTCTCGCCCCTCTCTCTAGCTCCCTCAGTCTCTGTCTCTCTCCCTCCCAAATCTCTCCCTCTAACTCCCTCTCCCGATCCCTCTCTCTCACTCTGCCTCTCTCTCTCTCTCCCTGAGTTCTCTCTCACACTCTCAAATCTCTCCCTCTCTGTCACTCTCTCTCTCTCTCTGTCCCCCCCTCTCTCTCTCACTCTCTCTCTCGTTTCTCTCTCTCCCTCTGTAACTCTCTTAGTTCCCTCTCCTTCCCTCTCTCCAACACCCTCTCATTCACTGCATCCCCCTCTCTGTTCATCCTCTCTCTAACATTTTTCTCTTTCTCTCTTTCTCTCTCTAACCCCTTTCTCTCTCTGAATTCTCCCTCGCGTCCTCTGCAATCTACCCATCGGCCTCGACAGCGCCAACGATTCCAGCACGCCCAGGAGACCCACAAAGCACCTCCCCGCTTCCAACAGTCACGAGTTGCCCCGGACAAATCCGACGACGAAACTGAAACTCGAGCCAAAGTCGTGCGAGCCAATTCACGCCGTTCGTCGCGCGTTCTTGACATTGCAATCACCGTGCATCTCCGGGACTGCTCCAGGCAAGTTCTTACTTGCTTTCATACTACTCTGTATATATTACAAATCAGAATCGTAGATATATTCCATATTTGCTTGATGCTAAATATTGTCACAAAACTGTTCGATGCTTGTTCCCATAGAAAATCATTATCAAATTTAGCGGAACTAGATATAATGCTTTGGCCCTTGCTGTGATGGATACCCTGCGCAAGTTTTGCTGGAAAATACGACTGTTAAAGATTAAAACAACTACCCCAAGTTTTAACCGTAAAACTGAAATCCTACTGTACCTGAAAATCGTTAAATTCACCATAAATCATATACATAGTAGAATGGTGCGTTCGAGGGCTCAAAACGAAGCCAACTCGATGAACTTTAACCCTGTACCAGTTTTCAGACATTTCTTTATTTAAACTGTGATGATTTTCGGATCGGAGTGCGACTCTGGACTGCAGTCCAGAGTGACTCCAGTCTTTGCTTACTGTTTCGTATTGGATACCATAGAATCTCCTTAACTCGTAAGTCGCGGAACTCCGCTGTTTATTGTAGATAAATCTGTTAGCTAGACAACACAATTAATTTCATACTGTTTCGTCACCATTTGTTATTTATTCTGTAATTTAAAAGATCGGGACGTATAGCAGTCCCAGCAGAATCAGAACTGACACATTATTGTTAAACAGACTATAACTCCTAACGTACAGACGCGATCGAAGATCCGTCTGTTGCGTTGAAAACCTTACTGAAAACCCTAGAATTCATCCAACTGTAGCGCCGCTAAAATCTGATCCCCACAGGGATTAAAATGCGTTGCGAAATGGATTCCTGATTCTGAAACCGGATTTCCAGCCGCGTGCGCTTAAAATGAAACAGTTATAACTAATGATCCTGAAACCCGATTGGCCCGAAACAAAATTCTATGGATAGCTAACTGAACATATTAATTACTACCTGTTCATCATTTCGCTAAATTTTATACATACGTTTTATGATAAATTGTGCAAGTAATAGAATACTGTTTTATGACACATTAACCATGCTTCATATACTGTTCATGCATCATAGCATACCCATATCATCGCAGTGATTACGTAGTGATATCGTGCTTTTACCCAGTATTAGAATTTAGTGATGATTGTGGCAAGTACGTCAGTGTTCGTGCATTCGTGATTAAGTGGAAGTGATACGTACTTGTGCACAATCAGTGACCATATTATTCTATTGCATTGTCGACGTCTGTGGGATGCGTGTACGTGTGACTATAAGTGGTATGGGACACTTATGGAAGCGCTTGCACGGATGTCACAGATAAGGCATCCGACACTGCCATTTATCTTAGGTATTGGTCGGGACGTGCTTGATGGAGGTCCTGCCTCCAGTTCTCGCGCAGACTTGTCACGGATCGATTAGTATTTAGGGTGATGGTTAGCGTTTGATGTAGACCTCGGGGTGTGGGGTGGTTCAAGTGTGAATTCAACAGAATCTCGGGAGTCCCATGCCGGCTTATATATTTAGGGAGTTATATGGAGATTACAGGGTATGTGCTATAGACACCGTGATACATTCGTTACATGTTGGGCCCGTGGTCCCTTGCCCTTGGGTTCTACCCTTGGGTGGAGGACACTCGCGAGTGGTTGACTCTCACACTTGGACTGACGATAGGCTTATTGACCTGTGCAGTGAGACTTAGAGACTGATAGGGTTACTGTCATTAACATTCATTCTATACTGTCTTGACATTCGTGACATATTGTTATACTGCTTTATTTTTCCGCTGCATCGATCTCTGCTCATTCATATTCATGCTGTCATTGATTTACTGTTATTCATATCTATTACCACTGTTAGAACTGTTACTTGATTATATACATTATATTGCTTTTGTGTCGCTCTGACGACCTGAGTATGCATGCTCAGTGTGAGGAAAAGATTTAGCTTGGACCAGAACTAGACGTGCATCACAGACTTCTTTACTTGCCCTCCCGTGTTGCCTTCATTTGTTCCACTTCAGGTCAGACTTTACATTGTTTCCTTCAGTTACTGCATTTCTCATTACCTGTGCAATATATACTGTTTACCATGAGAAACTAGAAGCCGAAGTGTGACTACGGCATGACTTTTCCTTGACCGTAGGAGCATGGCTGGCCTTGTTTACCCCCTCGTATTCCGTATTTTGGGAAGCGGGGCGTGACATGGTTTAGTTGGTATCAGAGCCAGGTTTCGCATCGATCGGGATTGCAGTTTTCCGTGTACGGTTTGGCAATCTAGGACGTCCCTCGGTCTAGATTGTAAACTTGTCATTCTTGATCCATATTCACATCGTGTGTTCAGCTATCCATTCACTATGGTTTTGGGTGACTTGACAAGGATACGTGGTTGCAATTGCCCTACCGTACTTTAATCAAGTGACTTAAAGTCATACAGTTGATTCCCCACTTATAATAAATTCAGCATCTCTGACATTCTTGAATCCTTGTCCTATCCATATCATATTTTGATTCATTTAGCCTGTGACTCATATCATTCTCGCAATTGATGTTTCAGGATCATGCCTTTCAACGACTCTTCGTCTATATCCGCTCCCCAGAATCTGACTGTTGAGATCCTTAGTGTACTACAAGGTTTAAAGGAAGCCCAGGAGCGAACAAACAACTTAGTGGCTGAAGGGCTGAGAAGACAGGTGAATCAGGCACCAGCGGGAGTCCCCAATCATAAAGGGATCCCTATTGGACGAGGGAAGGAGAAGAAGATGAAGCGTCAACTGAAGCACCAGAAGAACCCTTGCTGTGGATATTGTAAAAGGCCAGGACACCTTCAGAGGGATTGTCGCCGTGCTCAAGGGAAATGTCTGATATGCGGCTCCAACCAGCACCTCATCAACGGCAGCCCAGAAAGGAAAGAACTAAGAGGAGGAGACTCATCCACACTCCCCACTTCTGCCAAGTGAGGATTACTGCATAGTTCGGACTTCGACGATAAGACGGATCAAACACAGGATTCAACTCACGCGACGAGAATGCACGTTATAGTAGTCGAAGAAGAATTTTCATATTTCCCTACTTTCAGTAATAATGTTGTCATCTTTTTATGAATATTTCTTTCTGTTTGAAATCTTGTATCCGTTGAATTTTTGATTGAATGCAATAAAATTTGAATCATAATATATGTATTATTCTCGTGCTTTCTCTATGTCAGATTCTATTCATTATCACAGTATTTTCATTCTGATATTTCAGTTCCTGCAACCGCATACTTTCCTATATTTCATACCCTGAGTCTTCCTTGATGTATTCCACTGTCTAATCATGACTTCTCTTTTCAGGCCATGGTCCACCCTGGAGCAGCGCCGCATCTAGACGAAGATGCACAGTCATGCGTTTCCTTAGATCATACACTGACGGGTTCCGATGATGAGGTCAATGGTCCCCAGGTCAACTTCGAAAACAATGATTCAGAGGACGAAGGAGCAGCCGCCCCAGAGTTTGGCATGATAGCTGATTCTGACGGAGAAGAAGTAGATCCTGAAGAGAACCTGTTAGAGGAAGACCCCGAGGAAGAACCGATGGAAGAAAATCCAGTGGAGGAAAATCCCATGGAGGAAAATGCAGAAGAAGAAAACCACATGGGATCGGACCTCGATGAAGAAGTTCTATCCGAGGATGAAGGACCAGAAGATCAAGACCCTGCCATGGAAGAACTTCCAATAGAGGTACCTGCGAGACGCTATGAAAATGGACGCCCCTACCTGAGTGCGCGAGCCTACCGCAACCTACTGAATCTCCACAACCACGATTGACGGAATTCCTTTTTATGTTGTCTTTCTGGCCAAATAAAAATTGTGTATAGTTTAGGGCCACTTTTTCGTCCTTGAGAATGTCTTGTTTCAAATTTTCTTGAATAAAGTAAACCTTCTGGATTCGTAAACCTTTTGATTTTGTTTCGCCTGATACTTGTTTATTACCCACATCCATTTATTCCCTGACTGTCCCCCTACTCATTATATAGTTTTTCACCCAGTTTCGATTAGAAAGTACCGCATCCTGATCCTTGGAATGAGCCACCCTTCATATCTCGTTTGTGCCCCGTTTGAGACCCTTCTGGGAGGAGAACAGTTCCTGTGAAACTTCCGAGTTCACTAACTCTTCCAATCTTGATTCGTGGGTTGTACCGACTGTCGTTTCCCCCACACTTTCCCTTTTGTATTCCTTTGTTACTCATCCTTACTTCCTGTGCTGACCCTATCCCGATCTTCGTGATCTTCGGTCTAAAGCCGCCATACTCCGACCACTGAATGATCCATATTTTCTTGTAATCATTACCCTAGCTAGCCCTATACCTCCTTGTGTTCTCCTTATTACCCTAAATATATATATAGGGACTCTCTTATTCAAAAATTTAGTTTTCAGTACTTTAAATTTATCAAAGAGTACGTGTTATTGACTACTCCGTTCTATGTATTTTAAGTACATTATTATTATTCTCATTTTCAGTAGCGCAACCCTTATACCGCGCATATTTTGTTCCATGTTTCCTATTTTCACTATACAAGTTCCCTAAATTATTTTAATCTATTTGACCGATACATTATCCTAAAATGTCTTGACCTACCGAAAAACTTTTCATTACCTTATTGTCGATGTTTTATTTTCGAGTGTTGTGCCTACGCTTACTATTATGAGTGGTTGAGCCTCATACTTATTATCTCTGGTTGCTATTTTTGATATACTTAGATGTGCACACATTTGAGTTTCGATTTTATTGAACACGTCTTGATTACTTCCGTTCGTTATTGTTACCTATATTCTCGTATACTTATAGCTCGACCTTATAGTTGTTCCTGCCGTATACCTAATTAAATCCTTTCTGTTGTATGTTGTTCTTGCATATATATATAAATCTTCACAAATTTTATCCACCCGTTTTAAGTGAACCATTATGAGTTAGTTTATGATGTGGTAGCTTTTGTTTTTGATTTTACAACTTATCATTTAGTTTTAAATTTCGAGGACGAAATTTTTGTAAGGGTGGTATGATGTAATACCCAGCCCTTTTGTACGTTTATACCGTATTTCCTTTTCACATATAAAACTTTATTTATAACTTTTCACTATTCTAAATTTTTTCCAATCTATTTTAGTCCTCCACTCCCCTATTTTATTTCCCAGCCGGTCTCTTCATTTTGCTTTACTTATTATTCCTATTCCGGCCAAACCCATTTATCCCTCAGCCCATTTATCCTAGTGAGCCCATTCCCCATCTATTAAATTTAAGTTTTCCTATCATTCTTAAAACCCCAGCCGAATTGGAAATCCCATTTTGAAATTTAGAACTTAAATTCTTTTCCTCAACCCGTTTCAATTACCAAGCCCGGCCTCACTCTCTTATCCTCACAATTCTTTTAATTTCAAAAATCAAATCCTAAAACCGATCAAATTTCCCTCAACAATTTGTTCTTTTCCTCAGCCCATTGGTTTAAATAAAGATCCTTAACTTTTCTACCCAAGCCCAACAGCTCACTAATAATTATTGTATTTTTACAAATTCCCCGGCCCCATCTCATTGAGCCCATCTCTTTCTAAACCAAAAATTCCCTTTAACTCAGACCCTGGGCCGTTCCTTTTATTCTAATTCATTTATTATTAAAACCTCCGGCCCGGCCCACGTTTTCCCCCTGCAGCCCGCCTCATCCCGACCCGCACCGCTTCGCCAACCCGACCCGACTCCTGTGCTTCTCCCTCAAATTCCAACGGCTCCCTGCCGAATTTCCCGCTCGCGTGCGCGCTTCTCGCGCCGCCTCCTCCGCCTGCGCCCACGTTGCGTGACCGTTACCCCCACGACGCACACTCTCTCCTCTCGTTCACCTAGTCGACCACGACTCCTTGGCATTTTTCCCTTACCCCTTCCACCAGCGACGACGACGACCATTTTTCCCCTTCTTCTTCCTCAACCATCACTCCTCCTCCCCATTCCTTCACTGCCCCGAGCGCCTCGCCTGCACCATTTCCCGAGTTCGACCCCCTGCACCGTCGCCGTCGTCACACCCACTGCACCGTCGTCGACCTCCGATCTCTCTCCCAGTTCTCCCTCTCGTTTCCCTCTCCTTCTCTCTTTCTCACTCTATCTCTCTCTCTCTCTCTCTCTATGTCTCGCCCCTCTCTCTAGCTCCCTCAGTCTCTGTCTCTCTCCCTCCCAAATCTCTCCCTCTAACTCCCTCTCCCGATCCTTCTCTCTCACTCTGCCTCTTTCTCTCTCTCCCTGAGTTCTCTCTCACACTCTCAAATCTCTCCCTCTCTGTCACTCTCTCTCTCTCTCTGTCCCCCCCTCTCTCTCTCACTCTCTCTCGTTTCTCTCTCTCCCTCTGTAACTCTCTTAGTTCCCTCTCCTTCCCTCTCTCCAACACCCTCTCATTCACTGCATCCCCCTCTCTGTTCACCCTCTCTCTAACATTTTTCTCTTTCTCTCTTTCTCTCTCTAACCCCTTTCTCTCTCTGAATTCTCCCTCGCGTCCTCTGCAATCTACCCATCGGCCTCGACAGCGCCAACGATTCCAGCACGCCCAGGAGACCCACAAAGCACCTCCCCGCTTCCAACAGTCACGAGTTGCCCCGGACAAATCCGACGACGAAACTGAAACTCGAGCCAAAGTCGTGCGAGCCAATTCACGCCGTTCGTCGCGCGTTCTTGACATTGCAATCACCGTGCATCTCCGGGACTGCTCCAGGCAAGTTCTTACTTGCTTTCATGCTACTCTGTATATATTACAAATCAGAATCGTAGATATATTCCATATTTGCTTGATGCTAAATATTGTCACAAAACTGTTCGATACTTGTTCCCATAGAAAATCATTATCAAATTTAGCGGAACTAGATATAATGCTTTGGCCCTTGCTGTGATGGATACCCTGCGCAAGTTTTGCTGGAAAATACGACTGTTAAAGATTAAAACAACTACCCCAAGTTTTAACCGTAAAACTGAAATCCTACTGTACCTGAAAATCGTTAAATTCACCATAAATCATATACATAGTAGAATGGTGCGTTCGAGGGCTCAAAACGAAGCCAACTCGATGAACTTTAACCCTGTACCAGTTTTCAGACATTTCTTTATTTAAACTGTGATGATTTTCGGATCGGAGTGCGACTCTGGACTGCAGTCCAGAGTGACTCCAGTCTTTGCTTACTGTTTCGTATTGGATACCATAGAATCTCCTTAACTCGTAAGTCGCGGAACTCCGCTGTTTATTGTAGATAAATCTGTTAGCTAGACAACACAATTAATTTCATACTGTTTCGTCACCATTTGTTATTTATTCTGTAATTTAAAAGATCGGGACGTATAGCAGTCCCAGCAGAATCAGAACTGACACATTATTGTTAAACAGACTATAACTCCTAACGTACAGACGCGGTCGAAGATCCGTCTATTGCGTTGAAAACCTTACTGAAAACCCTAGAATTCATCCAACTGTAGCGCCGCTAAAATCTGATCCCCACAGGGATTAAAATGCGTTGCGAAATGGATTCCTGATTCTGAAACCGGATTTCCAGCCGCGTGCGCTTAAAATGAAACAGTTATAACTAATGATCCTGAAACCCGATTGGCCCGAAACAAAATTCTATGGATAGCTAACTGAACATATTAATTACTACCTGTTCATCATTTCGCTAAATTTTATACATACGTTTTATGATAAATTGTGCAAGTAATAGAATACTGTTTTATGACACATTAACCATGCTTCATATACTGTTCATGCATCATAGCATACCCATATCATCGCAGTGATTACGTAGTGATATCGTGCTTTTACCCAGTGTTAGAATTTAGTGATGATTGTGGCAAGTACGTCAGTGTTCGTGCATTCGTGATTAAGTGGAAGTGATACGTACTTGTGCACAATCAGTGACCATATTATTCTATTGCATTGTCGACGTCTGTGGGATGCGTGTACGTGTGACTATAAGTGGTATGGGACACTTATGGAAGCGCTTGCACGGATGTCACAGATAAGGCATCCGACACTGCCATTTATCTTAGGTATTGGTCGGGACGTGCTTGATGGAGGTCCTGCCTCCAGTTCTCGCGCAGACTTGTCACGGATCGATTAGTATTTAGGGTGATGGTTAGCGTTTGATGTAGACCTCGGGGTGTGGGGTGGTTCAAGTGTGAATTCAACAGAATCTCGGGAGTCCCATGCCGGCTTATATATTTAGGGAGTTATATGGAGATTACAGGGTATGTGCTATAGACACCGTGATACATTCGTTACATGTTGGGCCCGTGGTCCCTTGCCCTTGGGTTCTACCCTTGGGTGGAGGACACTCGCGAGTGGTTGACTCTCACACTTGGACTGACGATAGGCTTATTGACCTGTGCAGTGAGACTTAGAGACTGATAGGATTACTGTCATTAACATTCATTCTATACTGTCTTGACATTCGTGACATATTGTTATACTGCTTTATTTTTCCGCTGCATCGATCTCTGCTCATTCATATTCATGCTGTCATTGATTTACTGTTATTCATATCTATTACCACTGTTAGAACTGTTACTTGATTATATACATTATATTGCTTTTGTGTCGCTCTGACGACCTGAGTATGCATGCTCAGTGTGAGGAGAAGATTTAGCTTGGACCAGAACTAGACGTGCATCACAGACTTCTTTACTTGCCCTCCCGTGTTGCCTTCATTTGTTCCACTTCAGGTCAGACTTTACATTGTTTCCTTCAGTTACTGCATTTCTCATTACCTGTGCAATATATACTGTTTACCATGAGAAACTAGAAGCCGAAGTGTGACTACGGCAGGACTTTTCCTTGACCGTAGGAGCATGGCTGGCCTTGTTTACCCCATCGTATTCCGTATTTCGGGAAGCGGGGCGTGACAGTTACACGGTTGTATCGTAACCGTCTCTTGTAATTGTATATATATATTTCTTCTTGGATCTAGTTAAAAACCCCATCAAACGTTTGTATTATCCACGACTTAGAGACGAGACTTGGATATGTATTGTTTTTTATGGTGGACTCGTTTGGAGTCGACTTGAGTTGTTTATTTACATATCTATTGCGATCTGCTTGTGACTCTTCATCTTGGACATCGTATATATATTTGCGTGGATTGTATCTCCGCCATTAGACGTAAACTAGCTCCCGTTGGGATACTTTTATATATTATATGCATTGTACAGGGGTTTCTACTACAAAATTTACAAAGAAGGTGTTGTACGATTTTTAAATGACGAGCATGATTTTAAATCAAATTTTATTTATCTTTCAAAACAAACTTGATTGCATATTAGAAACTATTTTTCAAAATTACACCTCCATTATTTTCTTATAAATGGTTTTAAATCTTGGTTTTGGCTTACTTAGATCACGGTGACGTTTGAATAACATCACGTGCTTTAAGTGCCGGTCACATGCCATTCCGGGTCGTGACAAGCAGCGTCGATGACGACAATTGGCTGGTGGCGGAGGGAGACAATGGAAAGCGGAAACAACCGGCAATGGCGGCATTCGGCGACGAAGTGGGGATGGCGGAAGGGGGGCTAATGGCGAGGGATAGCTGATGAGAGACCGGTGGGGCCAAAGGCTTGGGCGACATCAGGGAAAGGCTTGCGGCGGATGGCTGGAGAGGGGAAGGCTGGCGGCGAGCATCCGACAAGCAGCGGCGAGGGTAGGTAGACCAGCTGCCGACAGGGAGCGAAGGTCGAGGCGACGGCCGGGTGAGATGGCGGCGGATGGTCAGCGAACAATGGTATCAGGGGAAGGCTGACGGCGAGCATCCGACGAGCAGCGGCTAGGGTAGGTACACTGGCTGCCTACAGGGAGCGAAGGTCGGGGCGACGGCCGGATGAGATAGCGGCGGGCAAGGGGAAGCCAGCGGGTGGAGACCGACAGCAGATGGACGACAAGCGGCCAATAGGGTACGATTGTAGGGAGAGCAACCAATTAGCGGGGGCGACAGCAAAAGCCAACAACAGACGACCAATTAGCGGGGGCGACAGCAAAAAGCTAACAACAGACGACCGATCAAAGACTGGGCTGCGATGGGCGGGCAACAACAGTTGTGGCACATCTTGTATTAGGTGAGATTATTTAGAGGTAATTTAGATAGTCACCAATCTAGATGGTAATAGAATTCTCATGATTCGAGGCATCAAGTAACCATGGTAATCCTATATTCACGGGAATGTTTTTTCAATCAAAACATGCTTGGTTATATCTTGCAGGAATGTAGGATTACCGCTTACCGAGCACATCCAATATATTATTCATGATTGAAAAAATCCCAAAATTTCCTTCTTCTCACGACTTCTTCACTCTTTCATGCTCCGAGTTTTTATCTTGCTTCGCAACCATTTGGTACAAAGACAAAACCACCAACTACTTTTGGTGTTGTCTTATGATATAAAGATCGATGACAACAACATAAATAGAGTTGGACTTTTATACAATTAAGAGGAGAGGAAATCTTCTCCTCATATTTTTCGCTTCAATGGTGTTTCCATAAAAAATGATGATGACATCATCCTCTTTTTTTCCATTAGATAAAACCATTCAACAGCTAGAAAAGTGGGAGAAGAAGATTCCCTCTTATCTAAATAGTATAATAGTCTAACTCCAGTTAGATTTTTCTACTATTAAGAGATATTCTAACTCGAGTTAGACTTTAATTTCTACGATTAAGAGGAGAGGGAATCTTCTGCTCCCACTTGAAAAGTTGATTTCTTGCACCAAAAAAATAAAGGATATATTACACTATATTACCCGTAGCTACCATGGTTTTCTGTGAAAATACCTTATTGTTTTTTATTGCAGAAAAATACCTTAGCTGCAAATCTTAAGTGAAAATACCTTATTGTTTTTTATTGCAGAAAAATACCTTAGCTGCAAATCTTAAGGGTAATTTAGTGAAGAAAATCTCTTGAAATCCATAGTTTAAGGTAGTTTGCTGTATAAAAAAGTTCTAGGAGTGTCCATGAAAAACTAAAATGGTTATGGGTATCGGTGTAATTTACCCAAAAATTCAGTGTAATTTACCCAAAAATAAATTTCCTCTAATGTAAATGAGCAATGGATTGCAGATGATTTGATAATGATCAGAATATAAGACTAAAATCTTACTATACTAATAACACTAGCATGTACCCTGCACATGCGCCTGCAAGAATTGCGCTGATGTGGGCAAAAAGCTGATTTGGCTAGGCTGTTGGCAAAATATATGATTTTCTTCTTGCAATTTTCGGCCCATTCAATGTCGAAATCACAAAAAATATTAGCAAAGTACATGCAGTCAACTGCAACAAAATGGAGGCGATATGAGACATGAATCCTTGGATGTAATAAAAATGGGCTTAAGTAGGTTTAAAATAAGGGTAAACTGTCAAACAAAACCCAGCCAGCTCTAGACTGGTCTAAAAACCCCTGATATTTCCAAAATTGTTGAAAATGGCCTACAGTTCAAAATCTTTATGAAAAATCAAAATCTTTATGAAAAAACCTGCATTTCATTTAGGCCTTTATTCCGTCCAACTGCCTAGATATTACAGTCAACCAGTATAAAGGGGTTTTTAATTGGGCCGAGGGTTTTATAACAATAGCAAAAAGCAGAAGGGATTGTACACAAGTTTGAAGCGGGCCAAAGGCTTTTTGACAAATTACCCTCAAAATAACACCCCTCTTAATATGAAGTTCCACATTTGTTTACATATCAATCATTCAATTAATAAATGAAAACATCTCCAGAACTCCTTCAATTTACAAATTCCATGAGATGATAAAATCCAATTCCAGGACCCAAAATCCATCTACAGAACTCCTTGAATTTACAATTCCATGCCAAGCTCAAGTTTGAAGTTCTTGGCTTACAAAATTGGGTTTTTTCTTCTGGAGCTCAAGATTGAAGCAAGTGTTGCAGTCACATTTTAATTTACGAAATTAATTGCGCAACTGGAGTGAAATTGTAACTTCTTATGTTCTGAAAAAAAAATGCAAATCTGGCAAAGAAAAAACCAGTTAACAGGGTGGAAAAAACAGTAAACTGAGTGGGAAAAAATAAGGTGCAGAATTATTAAGCCCTGAACACTTTCTAAATGAAGTTGCATATCATTTGCAATTTTATACCGAATCAAGTTTAAGCAATGCAAGTATCTAATATGTTCAAGGTAATTTCAATGAAGCCTTTGTTCTCCAGTCAAAGTTTTTTTCGTCGGTGCTAATCTATTTTCCATCAAGATGCACTTGACGTATGAAAAATTAAAACTTAATATCCATAAGAGGCGGTTAGGCAGAAGAACATTATTCTAGGATAGCAAGGCGACATTCTCCCGGTAAAATTGGCCGGATTAGGAAATTTGATAGGAAAGATAGAAGGGCAAATTGTAATCACAACACAAAAACGTAACAACTTTGAACCATTTGTTTTATCACAGGCATGACAATTAGGGTGGCGTTAAGTCTATGCAGAAATCTACTCGTTGAAAAAAATCAAGTCTATATAAGGTATCTACTCGTAGGAATAAGCCACCAGGGAGAAGAAAAAAGAATCTATCAAGCCTGTGCGATTCATTTAAAGTTTTGTGTCGTACGAAAAGCATCAACTCTACTCACAGGAATTTACACAGTGGAGTAAGATACAATATAAAATGACATAAATAGATGTAAAATATACATAAAGTCGAGCAATACCTGGAAGGTAAAATGGAGTACGAAAGATGCTAGCATGAACTGCTCAAATGCAATTTTGTAGCGAAATAGGACACCTTATTTCCAATAACCAATTCCGTATTAAAGAAGAAGGGAAAATGCCAAGATGACTATAAAAAAAACTTGTATATTAGATAAACTGGATCATCTTAATGAAGTAGACTTGATCTCATTTTTCTTCATATCACCAACAAATTCCAGAGAACAGCTGGAATATTTTGTTCAACTGCAGTTATTCCCTTATATGAATGAAGCTCACCTAATATAAACATCTATATATTAACCTTTAAAAGATCTAATGAACTTAAATAGATTAGTATATGTAAACATGCTTGGCAGCCATGTTAGGTTCCACAACGCATCCATCATTTGAGTCTCATTTCATGACTTCTTATTTCTAGCAACTAAGCATCCTCTCTAGGTTCCACAAAGTTATGGTCAGAATAAACCTTGTGTGGAAGATATTAGTATTGTGAAGCAGATATTCCACGAAGCCATGCTTGGTAACTGTTGAGAATGTGGGAATATAATCCCACATCGGGAAAGTTGTGGGAGGCATATGAGTATAAGATATATAAGATGAGACAGCCCACCATAAGGCTTGAGTCTTTTGAATGGAGTCTCGCTGTATTAAAACCCATATGCATTGGACCCATGTTTTGTGGGCCCAAACCTAGTTTTACATGGTATCATATTAGTTTTACATGTGTGTTGTGGTATAAAACTCAATATAAACATTAACAGGTAAATTTTTAACAAAGCAAAGATAAGTCCATGGTGTGGCGAAGCCACACAAAGACGACGGAGCATAGGTAAACACAGTAAACAACATGCCAAGGGCCTCAAAAATTAATCAACAACAGATTATGGGCCTCAGAAAGCAATCAACAGCACACATTAAACCTTAATTTGAGATCCACAAGAACAAACATTTCATCTCAAAGTGTGGGGCACATAGCCAGTAGTGGGCAATATGAGTTTGTGGGAAAGCCCCAGGATCTCCTATTTGGTGCTTCGAAGAGGGGCACGCGGGGCGTGTGGGCTTCGTTGCGGTAAAAAAAAATTTAATCTCAGAGGAAATTTCACAAACATTTGAGGCACAATATCATCACAAACATAAATGTTACCTGGCACTCTTTCTGGATTTGCAAATGACATCTTTAAATGAGCAAAATCAATTCATTGGCACTCCATGCAAACCATAAAAATTAAGAAGGGATTAATCTGATGTATAAGGAGTCGAGCAGCAGCAAAAAAAATTAGGCGAAAACCCACATAGTAGATTTTAAAGAGAAAATGGAGCCCCCCCCCCCCCCCCCGAAAAAAGACACATAAATAAATCCTATATATGAATTCGAGGATGAGAAAGCATTTTGAAAAATCTGAAGCAAAAATCTTCAGCCATTTCTTTCCTAATTTGTTGGACCAAAAGATCTTTTTGGTAATTATTTGACAACATTATGGGGAAAATTATTCTAGGTAAACCCCCTAAAGAAATATGAGGCACAAAATATTTCTATCATAACCATAAGGAATAGCATGACATAATTCATCTCCAATCAAAGGAAAGAATATGAATTCCACATAAATTAATTTCATCATTCATAGCAAAATTGTGTATCTTGATAAAGATGAAATATAAATAGAATGAGCGCAAAATAATCTTACCAAAATTCCTTTTGCTCAGCAAAGAGAGAGATCCCAGCCAAGAGCGAAATTTTAGGTAATTCCTAAAATAAAAAAATATATATATATTTATCTTAGGAATCTAGAAATATGCCAATCATGGAGAATTGTTTAAGCTATTGCTTGATGAGGAAAAGAATGAACGTTGGATTCAATGAAAACAAGAAGAAAACATTAACTTTACCATGAGTTTTTTCAGCACTTGGATTTATTTTTATATCCCCTAAAAACTTAGCTTGATATTGTTGAAACCATAAAAAAGCATCCTCATTCATATAGTCTATTTTTTTAATTAAATCATCAAAAGATTAACCACCAAATTCCTAAACTAATAAAGAGAAAATCTGTTTGTAAAAAGAAAAGAGAGCGATTTGAAAATTCATTCGAAAATATGGAGCATAAAACCGAAATTAAAATATAAGGTTTCTATTTCTAATTGTCCTTGCTGAAAGCATTTTCATAATTAAAATCATCACAAAATTAACCTAATATTCTTGAAAATTAAAAAAATTATTTCTTATAAAATAAATCTAGGATTGTGCCACCAATCATTCATGAGTAATTCAAAGCTAGAAATTGGATATTTATGTAACATAAAAAGAAAAAGAAAAAAGAAAACCAAAAAAATGCGTCTTTACATCATGGGTTTTTTACTTAAAATCCCCCCTCCCCCAACTTAGGTAATTACTAAAGCCCTTCCAAAACTTGATAATTACTCATTATAAACTTTTAAGTTAATCATTTTACCCCCTCCAAATTTTGCGTCCAAAGAAAACATGGCCGATAGCTAATTTATAACATTCTCATTTACCCCACTTATAAACTCACGACTCTATTCGATAAAACCGTCATTTCTCTCCAACTTCCTCTTGATTTGAACCCTTATATACCTAGGGCAGCCGAAGAACTTTCCCTCCTTGGTTTTCAGTTTTCCACTAACAAGAAGCTTGCAATTAAAGCCCACATTCGTATTCCACCGCTTCATGGCTGAAAAAAGTTGAGAAAGAAGAACCATATTCTTTTGCCAATTGGAGGATTTGAAGAGCAATTGCTAAACCCCAATTTTGAACTGGGGCTCTAATTAGGAATTTTTTATGAAGAAGAGTGAAGGATGGGTTGGAGGGTTTTAATAACCCTTGCCGTAGTTTCTTTCTCAATCAACAGGCTAACGGAGTGAGGGAAAAAGGCTAGTGGTGAGGTTTTAAGAACAATTTCAAAGTTTTTTGGGTAACAAGTAATTACCGGGTTTTGGGAGGGTTTTTAGTAATTAGCTAAGTTTTGGGGCTCTTAAGTAAAAAACCCTTGCATCATCTTGCGAAAATCGAGCATCCGAGAATCATATAGAACCTCGTATGGAAAACTTTTGCTGAACACTTTATGGCGCACTTCTGTCATTTTCAAAAAGAACAAATTGATAAGCAGGAAAATCCCAAGAAAGCCAATTAGAGTAATAATAAAAAAAATTGAAAAAATGCAGAGAATCAAAGTCCCCGCCTTCAAAAGTTATTCCTGTTGAGAGAAGTATCAAGGAAAGAAATATTATAACCGCCGTATATTAGACTACATATAAAACACAGAGAAATAAGATTTCAAAATAGTCTTTGCAAAATATATAATCTCAATGTTCTGAGTTTGCAAATCTATTTTCATGACATGAAGAAAATCGATGCTTTCAATAATTTTGAGCATTTTTCCACTTTATAGAAATCCCTAGCACTTATTGTCATCATTCTGCCTTTTGGATAACTAAGGCCATGTTTGGATAGTTAGGGTTAAAATCCATAGGATTGATTTTAGGATTAACAGTCCATGATCAAGCAATACCTCGCCATCAGGAAAGGGAAAAAAATGGCTGCAGTGGTGGGTGCCCTGCGGAGTAACAGGCCATGATCGAGCACTACCTCACCATCAGAATAGGAAAGCACATGACAAAAATAATACCAAAAACAGTTAGTTTTCGGCAAAGTTAACACCCCAGTCCAAGATCCTAAAAAAAGATGCAAAATATCACAAATTGCTAAACAAATAAAATTAGGAAAATCTCTAGAAAACTGACTAGAATAAAAAACGGTAAAATTGAAATAATGCTGAGAATCAAATCTCCACCTTAAGCAGATCTCAAAGTCCCTCATCTTCAAATCTTTGAAGCTTGGAGAAGCTGCCATGGCTGCCTCACATAATTTAAGCAACCCATAAAAACTGAAATAATATAGATAATCAAAGTCCTTACATTAAGCAGATCTCCAAGTCATCATCTTCGAATTTTTGAAGCTGGGAAAAGCTGCCATGGCTAGCTCAAAATTTTAGGGTTTTTAATTTCATCTTGGGGTGAGAACGGTACCGGTATTAACTTAAAAGAGGGGCAAATTAGGCAGATCAAAAGGCGCGATTTCTACTCACGTACAGCTTTCTTATATAGAATATAGATAGATAGATAGATAGAGTTTTCTTTTCACCCTGAAAGCTCTTGACAAGAGCATCACTATTGATATCAGGGTTCCATCAAAATACAAGATCAGCTATTCAAAGCCAATCGATAACCAAAAAATTATCAGTGAAATTAAATCAAACAAAAGTTCTATAAATAACTCCTACCATGTAGAAAACAAAAATAATCACTAATATGTTGGCAGCTAGCCATTGACCTGTGCTCATCATAACACAGAAGCAAACACTACTGCAATGTAGCAACGAGGTCAATCCAACAAATTGACTTCGTCAAATCTCGATACATAAAAACTACTGTAAACTTATAATATCAACAACTAACAAATGAAAACTTAGCAGATCAGTGAAATATCGCCTCGCCACACACAAGGAATGCATGCACGCTTAAAACACATATGAGAAATATAAAGTGGCAACAGCGATCCCATTTGCATACAACTTCAGATGAATAACCAACTACATGTGAGACGTTTTCATATCAATTCAAACCGGCATCATCAACAAATAGATCGGTCGACAAAATCAAATGCACCTAGTTATTATACTCCGAATGGCATCCGAATAGTTAAACATCTCTACTATTATAGGTCAAAAGGAATGGTGTCTCCAATTTTGAAATTAATTGCTGACATGGTTTTCCCATTCTTCAAGAAAAATAAAGAAAACATAAAAAATCCAACCAAAATTCATAAACACAACTCACTCCAGCGCTTATTGTCCAAAAATAACTAACCCATCATTCAAAACTACATGGGCTATATTATAGTTTTTAATGAAAAATTTAAAAAAAACACAAATAAAGTGATTGAATTTTGACACCTACATGCATCGCACATGTAAATTACTAGTTTTATTAGATTAAATGTCGCTGCACAGAAATGCAATGGGAAATTACCAGAGGGAAAGGATAATTTAATTGTGGTGCATGAAATTCAAAAGGTTTATCATAATAATGGACAAAGCATTAATTCTACTGAATCATTGCCTTGAAAATGAACTTCAAACGGTTTCCAAAGAAAATAATCATCAATGAAAATTACTCAAACCACTACTTTGTATCTCGATCTGTATAAGTTCGGCAACTCTACAAGCGCAAGGCACACAAACAGAAACTAGGTATCAGGGTACGCAATTCTTCAAAGTTTGTATAAAGGCAGATAGTAGAGAGGAAATTGAAGAAATCTAACATTCAAGAACAAAGTAATACAGTAATTATAGTTTAAATTTAACATGCGTTTATCCTGTATTATATGTATCATACTTGCACAATAAGCTATAATTTTGTACCAAAATTTTCTTGTTTTTTTCTCCTTGTAACTTCTCTGCTCTCTGATCATCTACTGTTTAGGGATCGATCTGGTGCTTTGTTATTTTTGACTTGTAAGAACATTCATTTTCCATTTTACGAGACGGGCTTTTAAACCCAGCTTTTCTTTCAAAAAATAATGACCTTGCTCAAAATCATTCAGCATCTTTCCAAAGTACACAACAAATATAACTGATAAAATTTTGTATGAACATTGGATAATATATCCTTTGTTGATAATTGGAAATTAAAAGCTTGAACTAGTGATTTTAAAATTTTCACTTATAAAATCCATTTGAAGAAAAATAATTAAAAGAAATATATGCTTTAATGTTTGTTCAATATGCACCTCCACTTTTAAGGAGTCATTTGGCAACAATCAAACCATGCTTTCATAAGGTTTCGAGACCAAACTCTAAAAATGGACTTAAACCAGTTTGACAACCAAAATAGAGTTTCTCAATCCAAGGTTTCAAAAGTTTTTGAGCGCTCGAAATACTATTTAACTTCAAAAAGATTGGAGTTACGCAAAGTTTCAAGCTACTCCAGTTTTAAAACCCTATTTTCAAACGAAATACGAAATGTTGCTCCAAGACTATGCTGCCAATGGCCTTTTTTTTCTGACAAAAGGGCGGATTACATTCATGCAAAACCACAGTCTCATTTTAAATCAAATGAAACAAGGTTTTGGAAACCTTGTTGCCAAACCAGGCCTCAAGCTTATAGCATTAAACTCATTTAGAATCGATAAGTTCCCCCTAATTAGTTAGGGATTCAAAATCAAATCTAAACATATATACTATATTCATCAAAGAATCACAAAAGATAGTTAAGAAAGAGAAACTACGAGCTAATTCGAATCTATAACTAATAACTAAAAAAAAATTAAGCAAAATAATGCGTAGCGGGGAGAAATCAGAAGGAAAGAAATTTCACAGAATTGAAAGAAAGTCGAAGATAGCCTTCAGAGCGATAAAAAATTACCGCGGAGATCCATCACGAGGCCAGCTGGGATGGGGACGACGAAGGAGAAAGAGATAGAGAGAGCTCGAGCAACAGGATTTAATGGATCTTGATTCAGATTGAAAACTGTATTATTTAAACATCACGAACGATGAATGGATCAGTCATCGCTTAGGGTCTTTGATTTCATATCCACATGTTCTCCATTCGATCCGCCGCTTCAAGAGCCTCTGTTTCTTTCTTTCGCCGCCTCCCCTTCCCAGCACAATTTGGGACGACTAGGGTTCTGTCGACCTGTAATGATTTATAGGATCAATTACATTAAAATACCCTCAATTATCGTTGCTTTCCATTTAGGGGCTGTTTGGATGCAAGATTATGAAATTTGGATTCCAAAATAGTACTTTTGAAAATTTCTGGATTTGATAATTTGTTGTTTGGTTGGTTTTGAATTTCTAGTATTGGATTTGTAGATCCTTGTAATTTTTGTTTGGTTGGTGAAAAGAAACTAGGGGTTGGATTTGAGGATTTTGGAGAGAGATAGATAGAGTGAGGATTATTAAATAAATAAAGTAAACGGGTCCCATCTAAAAGTACAATGAATAGTGCCAAATCCTTACAAATTCTCAAATTTTTTTAGGCCAGGAATTCTTGTTTTGTGGTGTATGCCCCATAAAAAACAAAGAAATCTTATAAATCCAAATTCCCCAGCCAAATACAAAATTATGTAATCCTTGAATTGCACAAGCCAAATCTTCATAATCCTACAACCAAACAGGCCCTTAGGAGGAGGAGGAAACCTTACTTAACCTGAAAATCCTGAATTTCATAAACCCTGACATTGCAAACCTATTTTCTCTACTTGAGAGCTTTCAATGCCGAAAATGCCCTTTATTAATTCTAATTAACTTAACCTTATTTCTCTTTTTTCGTCCTTTTTTTCCCATCCAAATTCATATAAACAAGAAGTAAAGTTTTCTTACGATTGAAACTAACTTTCAGAAGCAGACTCGATGCAAACCGAGAGGAGGCACGCGCCCTCCCCCCCAACTCATCCCCACCTTTCAAATTTCAGGAAAAAAATATTTATTATTGGTTGCAATTGAAGTTCTATATTTTTCGATATATGTTGTATGTATTTACTTCCTTAAAAACAATAAATAAGGATACATAATTTAATTTAAGTGGTAGTACATTAGTTTTCAAAATAACAAATCATGGGTTTTAAATCCCACCACACTCATTGTAATTTTAATTTTATTTACTGTTTTGTAACAAGGGATTCAAGTCAAATATAAGGGTTCAGTCAAAGTTCTGAAGCCTAGATATAATACAGTAAGTGATGATGCTCACAAGTGGGAACTCCCAGATCATGACACGTGGCAGATGACGTGTCCCTAGGCATACGGAAATGGGCAAGAACTACACATTGGGGGCGTCCCCCGGGTTATCGTCCCGTGGCCTGGACCCGACCTCCGAGGACTCCCTGAACATTCCTATGCTCGCCATGTAAGTGACCCTTGGCTCACCTCCGAGCCCTCCTACACGCCGAGCTTCTCGACCCTTCGCCTCCGAGCTATCACAGAACCAAACTAGCTTGGCCTCCCGCCCTCTTTTAAGCCTCTCGCCGAGCTAGGCCTCTTCTGTTCTATCGGATGACCTAGAACGCGGGTCACAGGGACCTCCGCCACGGCTCCGCGAATCTTTCCAGACGTAAGATATCCGCCGCTCCACGATCCCACGTTCCACGCCGTCGCATCCCCCCATTAACGAGCGTATCTCGTCATTAATAGGGGATCCAGCCATTCACGCAGGCGTAACGCTAGGTGCGTAACGGCCGGCAATGATCTCGTGCCAGCTAGCCCATGGCAGCCGCTATATAAACCCCTCTCTCAGACGACTCAGATAACGCAATTTTACTCTAATAGGCCGCTCAAATACCTCGGCTAACTTGATCGTTGGAGGGTCCACGGTGGCACAACCATCCCGGGACTTCTTTGCAGGTAGCTCGGCCTCATTCCAAATCAAACCTACTGAGATCCACACGCTCCAGAAGGCAACTCTCAAACCCAATCTCAGCCGTTCATCGACGCTCGCGACAGATCGACGGAGGACAATATCTGAAGGAGATCCTGACCTCCATCAGTTGGTGCAGTCTGTGGGAACTCGAAAATTCCATTCATCAAAAGTTGATCTTCTGATCTCGAACTCATGGCAAGTGATCACCGCGACGATCCAAGCACAAGCCGTCGTCCTCCCCACAACAGGGGCGTGGACGAATCCTCTCCTCCCCCTAACGCCGTTCATGCCCTTTCTGCATGGATCGACAGGCTCGCGTCCATCATGGATGCCCTTGTCCGCATCCAAACAGCGGGACAAGCCCCCAAGGTCGCCGTTCCCCTACCTCGAGATCGCGACCTCCACAGAGAAGGAGATGACACTGCCCATGCTGGAACCACCGAGCAACGTCTCGCTATCTCCTGCGGCCACAGGTCCCCCCGCGGCGACCGATTCAATGACCGATTCAATGTCAAGTTGTATTCATAGTTCGAGTCAAGTCGGTTTCAATAGCAGCCATTGTATTTTGGTATTCATGTTAAGTTCATATCAAATCATAGTATTCAAGTTTTGGGGTATTCAAGTTCACGCGTTCTGGTTCATGATCAAGAGTGCAAGTTTATTTTAAAATTTGGATCCTGCCTGAGTTTGTATTCAGACTAGAGTAAATCTCTTATGAAAAGATTTAGCTCTTGAATTTCTAAAGTTCGGGAGTAATCGGACAACTGCTGCACATGAACGGAAGGATTTGTGTCTTTTTCCAAGATAAATGCTATTGATAACTCCGTTAAGTTGTCTAATCTGAATAGGCAAGCACTCAGTTTCTCGGCTCCCCTAGGCTCAAGAGTAATGATACCGCTTAAGCCTATATTAATCTAGAGTTCTTAAATATTTATTATAGATTGTTTACATTGTTTGCATTTCTCGAGGGGTTTTATGAAAAATATTTAAATATGGTTTAAAAATAAACCTCGAGAATGATTTATAATATTTAGAGTTTTCATGAACATATATTTTAATTTTTGTGGTAATTTAGTGATAAAACCTAGCTTTTAAAAGTTTATGGTATTTTTATGAAAACTATTACTTTTGGAAACTTAGTGGTATTTTATTAAAATTTCAATCTTCCTTTTAAAAATATATATTCACAAGTTGTTTTTATTGAAAATATGGATTGCTAGTTTTATATAAATTTTTCAAAGATTGTTTTGTTTAGAAAATATCGTATTTTTTAAAAACCATATTTTTATTTCCTTTCAAAACCGAATTCTCCATGAGAAGCTCTGTATCTCACTCTACTATCCAAAGGTCGTGTAATAACCCGCACTATACGTAGATGGGTTCCCCTAAAAGGGTTGTAGAGGCGTAATTGTAAAAGATTTAAAAATAGCGATAAAACCTTTTAAAAAAGTGATGGTATTTTAACGTAAATTGTTTCTTTTAAATAAAACTTAACCAAAATATTGTGCTATGAAACCATTGTGTTGTGAGTGAGGTAGGTCATTACCCCGTGAAATTTCTAGAGGCATATATTTCTAAGTATCGATATAAAGGTTACTTTTAAAGTTCATGGTATTTATATGAAAAGTGTCTGATATTTGTGTTTATTTCGCATTAAATTGTGAACACATTAAAAGTAAATGAGATGAATAATCTTTCAAGTGGTGTTAGAAATATTTGTGTGACTTAGATTGGCCTATCAAATATGATAAAAATGTTTAAAAGAAATGATTTTAATTGTTAACTCCACTTTGTCGGTTTTTGTTTTAAATAATGGTGGGGAGAAATCAAATTGAGAGAGAAGGAGGAGGAGGGACTTACTCGACAACCACTCATACTCGTACGAACGATGGAATGGAGAGAATTAGTCTCGGTTTGAAGAATCGGGACCGACGGCACACGGAAAGATGTTCCGGTTGATTACAATAGGTTTCGATGCGTAGTTGTTAAGGATTCTATGATGGCGATGATCTTGGATGGCGGCGACGTCGTTGGTGATGATAATGAGGACCTAGAGGATGCTTGGCCAAAGTATGTTGTCATCGTGGTGGAATGAAGCTTCGATGTCAACGGCGATGGTTCAACTAGGACTTGAGAGGAAAATAGTTTTGAGAGAGGTTTTTAAGGTGGACTTTCTGTTTAATTTAGAGGGGGAGAGCTTGGAATAGACTAGGGTATTTATAGGAGAAAGTATGGAGGTAGGGATGAATTAAAATGAGACATTAAAATGATATAAAAGATTGTTAATAGGGTATATGAAAGGTTGAGAGCTCTTTGTTTAATTTCAGAAAAATCAAATAGGAAAAAAGAGGAGTTGGGAGATGAAGGGATGCACGGGAAAAAACTGGAGGGATTTGGGGCTATTCCACCCACCGGTTGCGGTTTTTGGGCAAAAATGAGGCAATTGCCTCGTGGTTCGTGTAATGCCTTCATTTGAGTATTTATGCTTCGTTTTTATTGTTTGATTTATTTGCAACTCTTCATTTCTCCGTGCAATGCACGTGCAACTCTTGGGCTTCCGAAAAATTAAAAAGAAAAAATATTAAAAATGATTGGAACCGATTGGATTCGAACTTGCAGGCTATGGGGAAGTAGAGAAAAGGCTTAACCAGTGAATTATAAAGAGTTTCTTGTATATAAGTTATCAGAAATAACGTATAACTTGAAATCAGGGCAGAAATACATTCATTGGATCAATAAAAGTATATAGGACTTTTAGGGCCGTTACATCCTATCCACCATAGAAAACTTTCGTCCTCGAAATTTATACAAGAGAGATGTTATAACAGATTCAAGAAAAATTTGGTTAAAGCAGTGGAGAAGGAACTACTAATATCGTATCGAAAGTGCGTGAAAAAGTTTAGATAGATAAAAGAACAAAAGAATGCAAGAATTTTAAAAGGCTAAAAAAGTTGGGAGGAGATTTACCGGTGTTATCTTGACCTATGGTTTCGGCCTCTACGGCCGCCAAAGTGAAAGCCTGACGTCTCAGCATATTTCTTTGAGTACACTGGTATATCGATGGCTGACAAGGTAAAGGTGGTCCGTGCGGAGGTGGTGCAGGAAGGGCTAAACGAGTAGGTGGGGCTTGAATAACTGGTCTAGCTGCGGGAGCTGGGCCAGTTCGATTGTATGGGCAAGTTCCTACAGTGTGTGAGGGTGATCCATATATCAAACAAAGACCATTTGCTCGACGGCAATTCTTGACCTGGTGTTCGGTCCTCTTACAATAGATACAAAAGTTTGGTTCAGTCACGGAAAATGATCCTCCTGGCCTCATAGATGGCGCTGGGAGAGTTGGCCTAAAAGAGGCTCCTCCAGTAATCTGGTTGGCGGGACGTTTCATACCGACCGACTATGAGAATACCAACAAAACCTGTCACGGCCAGCTTCCCAATAGGCGGAAACGGGCAAGTGACAAGCCCGCGACGTATTTATTTCGAGAAGGTCATTTTCCGGAATAAATACGCTAAGCGTAAATGAGCAATATAAAATGATAAGAAATTAACATGAGATTTAAACTTCAATAACTTTATTTACATTCAAACTTGATACATTTACAATACATGAGTTCAACTGAAAAGGAAATATAAGAAAAGAAATGCCTAAACAGGTGGCATACATAAACTGAAAGAATAAGGATAACTAGTCTAGGCCTGAGTCGCGATCTGATCGTACTCCTCCTCTGTGGTGTCCACCTTCTCAGTCTCTACAGTGTTTGACGAACATTCTAAGAAACAAAAGTGGGTGGAATGCCCGTCAGCGAACTTTCACTTGGCAAGTCACCAAGAAAAAGAGTGTGAAGTATAAAAGTATAAAGCCAAAAAAATTTGGATATCATGAAGCAATGGACTATGAGATATGGTGTTTAAACATATCATTTAATGTAAGCATGGCAATTCTATTTAACATGTAGTTCTATATATATCATGGCAAAATAACATGAGCATATTATAGCATGGTCGTGTAGTGTAAGTATAGTGAACATGAAGTGCATGTAAGTATCCTAAAAGGTCTCTATATGGGTAAACTAATTTAATATAAGTTCAAGGGTGAATGTCAACCAATCTTAAAAGTGTTCTCAAGCCCAATAGGCTGTAATCCAGGGATAAGGAACCACGGGCCTGAATTAAGTGTTAGTAAAGGAACTTCAATCTAGTGTTGAAATATTCCAAACTCAATGTTTACCCCAATCAGAGCAAAGCTCTATTGAAATTCAAAATTCAAATTTTGAAGCAACGCTTCAAATCTTGGGCGCAACGCGCCACGTGTCAGGCGTTGATACGTCAGCGCAGCGCCCAAGAAGGCGCGCCCAATCAGAGCAAAGCTCTATTAAAAAACAAAAGGAAGTAACGCTTCAGTTGCGCAAGCACTGCGCTGCGCGACACGTGTCAGCGCCGATGCGCTAGCGCAGTTGCGCTGCGTCTTGCGCTGCGCGACACGTGTCAGCGCCGATGCGCTAGCGCAGTTTGACACGTGTCACGCGCTGGGGCATTTGCGCCAAACAGAATTAAGATTTTAAAGAAATCTTTCTGTTCTTGTTAAAATAAGAAGATTTTCTTCTGTAAAACAGAAGCCCTTGGATCAAAGATCCAACGGTGGGGAAAATTCCCCAAATCACTCAGAGAAAGATCTCGTTAACAAATTCAACAAACTTATGGGCATTATATAAGGACCCCTAGACCTCAAATCAAAGGCATCAACATTCTTTGAGAAATTAAACAGAGAGAACTCTGAAGAAATTCCAAGAAAAAAAAAGAAAGGTAAAAGACCTTTTAGATAGAAGAATTTCTTCTGATAGATCATTGATCCAAAAACAAGATCAATGATTTTTAATAAAAAACAAAATAAAAATAGTGCTTTGCACTTTTTATGAACCTCTGGTTCCTGAAATAAGAAAGAGCTTGTTTTTCTTTGATCTAAATTAGATCAAGAAATCAAATAGTGCTTTGCACTTCCTTTATGAACCATTGGTTCTTAAATCTAAAAGACTCTCAAATTAATAGTGCTCTGCACTTCAAAACCTGCACTGTTGCGCTCTTGGGTTGGCGCAAGCCACCAGAGAGCGCCACGCGTCAGTATCTGAACCACTTGCGCTATGCGCTTTAAGATAGAGTTTTGCTCTCTAAAATTGGCGCAACCCACCAGAGTGCGCCACGTGTCAGCAGCGCAGCGCACTAGCGCAGCGCACTGCGCTTGCATGACACGTGTCGTCACCACAAACGCTTGCGCTCTTTGATTAGCGCAAAGCGCCTGAAAATGCAATGCATTTCCTAAAGGGCCAGACCCAAATCAAAAGACCCAGTAGGCCTAATTAAATTGCAAAGCAATAAATGGGCAGAGCCCAGGTAAAATTAAAGCTCTGCATCTTTATATAAAAGGGCAGAGCCCAAGTAAAATTGATCATTCATAAATGAGCAGAGCCCAAAATAAATTGATACTCTGCATCCTTTATGGGCAGAGCCCAAACAAAAACAAATAAAAGTGTTGAACATTTTTCGACTGGACTTAGTCCAATCATGGCCTTAAGTCCTCAAATTAAATTGACTGAGCAAAATTGCTCTTCTAAATCAATTTACCTCCGGTTCGAGGGTACATCTCCGAACTCCTCTGACACCTATCGTTGTAATCCTTCAACGACGTCAGAGAGGTGACGGGTCCCGACGACCACACATCAACACGGACTGCGGGGTCTTTAAACTCGTGGACCGAAACGTCCTTAAACTAATATCGGACCGAAATGTCCTTAAACTAATAATGGACCACTACGTCCTTAAACTGGCGATGGACCGCCACGTCCCTAAACTGGAATAATAGAGCCTCCAAATGCTCTTTTGCCGGATCTAAGCGATCCTGTTTAAGTTGATCTTAGCCTCAAACACGGCTAACGTATCATTAAACATTCAAATGGACTATAAAACTCCAAATCAACTTTGGTTCAAGGGTACATCTCCTAACTCCTCTGACACCTATCGTTGTAATCCTTCAACGACGTCAGAGAGGTGACGAGTCCTGACGGCCATATAATAAAAGGATCACCACGTTAAGTTGATTTTAGTCTCAAACAGGACTAACGTATCCTTAACGAACGTTTAAGTTGATCTTAGCCTCAATACGGCTAACGTATCCTTAAACTAAAAACACCAAATCCAAATCTAAGTAAATACAGATTTGGACTAATCCACATCCTACGGGCGACGACATTACTCAGTCTCCGTATACAATCCACGGGCAACCACAAACAAAACAAACACACACGACACGAAGTGAAATTCTGGAGAAGGAGAAAGTGGCTGCCGCGATGTGGTAGCGTAATTAACTGCAGGGGCTTGGGCCTGCAGGGAAGAGCGTCCCCACAATCAAAAACCCCTCAAGCGAGGGGGAATCCGACGAAGTCTGCTATATCGGCCGCATCCGTCTAAACCTCCGATACACGGTGCCATAAATCAACTTGGCATCTTCGGCGAGGTAGACGGATAAAACCATATAGCATCTGCCCCGAATCACAGGCTAGATGTCCTCACGACGTCGCCGTCTTTCGGAGGGGAACACTCAACAAGCTATAATTCAGGAGCAAGGAAACACGGGTCCTCATGATAGCTTGCTCACGTTAGTAGACATAGATTCATGATTTACGGGGATTTATGAGATTTCATTGGATTCACACTTGAACTACCCCAACACTCCGTGTATCCTAGATTATAGTTAAAATTACCAAGCTTGCTCGAATTCATGAATACATCAAGTTGCAAGATTGAGTTCATATCAATGTCAAGTATTCGTGTTAAGTGTTCATGTATTCATATCAAGTTGTATTCATGGTTCGAGTCAAGTCAGTTTCAATAGCAGCCATTGTGTTTTGGTATTCATGTTAAGTCCATGGCATGTCATAGTATTCTAGTATTCATGTTTTGGGATATTCAAGTTCTCAAGCATTCTGGTTCATGATCAAGGGTTCAAGTTTATGTTAAAGTTTGGATCCTGGCTCAGTTTTTATTCAGGTTAGAGTAAATATCTTATGAAAGGATTTAACTCTTGAATTTCTTAAGTTCGGGGTAATCGGACAATTGCTGCACATGGACGACAGGATTTTCGTATTTTTCTAAGACAATTGCCATTGATAACTCCGTTAAGTTGTCTAACCTGAATAGACAAGCACTCACTTTCTCCAGCTCTCCGGAGCTCAAGAGAAATGATACCGCTCAAACCTATATTAATCTAGAGTCCTTAAATATTTATTATAGATTATTTACATTGTATTTATATTGTTGGCATTTCTCGACGGGGTTTTATGAAAAATATTTTAATATGGTTTAAAAATAAACCTCGAGAATGATTTATAATATTTAGAGTTTTCATGAACATGTATTTTAATTTTTGTGGTATTTTAGTGATAAAACCTAGGCTTTAAAAGTTTATGGTATTTTTATGAAAACTATTGCTTTTGGAAACTTGGTGGTATTTTATTAAAATTGCAATCTTCCTTTTAAAAATATATATTCACAAGTTATTTTTATTGAAAATACAGATCGGTAGTTTTATATAAATTTTTCATGTTTTGTTTAGAAAAGATCGTATTTCTTAAAAACGGTATTTTTATTTCCTTTCGAGACCGAATTCTCCGTGAGGAGCTCTGTATTTCACTCTACTATCCTAAGGACGTGCGATAACCCGCACCATCCGTAGATGGGTTCCCCTAAAAGGGTTGTAGAGACGCAATTGCAAAGGATTTAAAAATAGCGATAAAACATTTTATAAAAGTGATGGTATTTTAATATAAATTGTTTCTTTTAAATAAAACTTAACCAAAATATCGTGCTATGAAACCATGGTGTTGTGAATGGGGTAGGTCATTACCCCGTGAAATTTCTAGAGGTATATATTTCTAGGTATTGATATAAAGGTTACTTTTAAAGTTCATGGTATTTATCTGAAAAGTGTCCGATATGTGTATTTATTTCGCATTAAATTGTGAACGCATTAAAACTAAATGAGATGAATAATCATTTAAGGGGTGTTAGAAGTATTTGTGTGATTTAGATTGGCCTATCCAATATGATAAAAATGTTTAAAAGAAATGATTTTAATTGTTAACTCCACTTTGCCGGTTTTTGTTTTAAATAATGATGGGGAGAAATCGAATTGAGAAAGAAGGAGGAGGAGGGACTTACTTGACAACCACTCGTACTCATACGAACGATAGAATGGAGAGAAGTACCCTTGGTTTGAAGAACCAAGATTGACGGCACACGAAAAGATGTTCTGGTTGATTACAAGCAAGATAGGTTTCGATGCGTGGTTGTTATGGATTCTACGACGGCGATGATGTTGGATGGCGGCGACGTCGTTGGTGATGATGATGATGAGTTAGAGGATGCTTGGCCAAGGTACGTTGTCATCATGGTGGAACGGAGCTTCGATATCTACGGCGATGGTTCAACTAGGACTTAAGAGGAAAATAGTTTTGAGAGAGATTTTTAAGGTGGATCTCTGTTTAATTCAGAGGGGGAGAGCTTGGAATAGACTAGGATATTTATAGGAGAAAGTATGGGGATAGGGTGAATTAAAATGAGACATTAAAATGATATAAAAAAGTGTTAATAGGGTATATGAAAGGTTGAGAGCTCTCTGTTTAATTTCAGAAAAATCAAATAGGAAAAATGAGGAGTGGGGAGCTGAAGGGATGCACGAGCAAAAACTGGAGGGATTTGGGGCTATTCCACCTCCCGGTAGCGGTTTTTGGACAAAAACAGGTGGTCAAAAATGAGGCAATTGCCTCGTGGTTCGTGTAGTGCCTTCATTTGAGTATTTATGCCTCGTTTTTATTGTTTGATTTATTTGCAACTTTTCGTTTCTACGTATAATGCACGTGCAATTCTTGGGCTTCCGAAAAATTTAAAAAATATATTAAATATTATTGGAACTGATGGGATTCGAACTTGCAGGCTATGGGATAGTAGAGGAAAGGCTTAACTAGTGAGCTATAAAGAGTTTCTTGTGCACAGGTTATCAGAAATAAATTATAACTCGAAACAATGACAGGAATACATTCATTGGATCACTAAAAGTGTATATGACTTTTAGGGTCGTTACACGTTACATTCTACCCTCCTTATAAAAATTTCATTCTCGAAATTTACACAATGACTAATTTTCAAATAGGTGAGGGTATCGTGCACGCATATCGTCTTCTCGCTCCCAGGTTGATTCTCCTGGCGAATCCCTTCTCCACATAAGTTCACTTCCTTGTTCCGTAACGTCTTCACCTTTCGATCCAAGATCTTGATTAGTTGTTGCTCGATAGTCAGATCGGTCTGTACAGTGAGTTTCGAATGATCAAATATATGACTGGGGTCGCTTGCATATCGTTGTAGCTAGGATATATGGAACACATTATGCACTCTTTCCAATGATGATGGTAGTGTCAATCGGTATGCAATTTCTCTAACTCGTTCGAGTATGTCGAACGGTCCGATATACCTTGGGCTAAGACCCCTCTTGCCAAAACATATCACTTCTCTGTTCGTAGAGATCTTCAGAAACATATGCTCTCTAGGTTGGAACTCCAGGTGTTGAAGCTTTGCATCTGCTCAATGTTCTGTCGGTCCTGGGCGATGCACATTTTCACCTTGATCGTGCGAACTACATCCATAGTTGCCACGATCATCACTAGTCTAAGGAGCTCATGGTCTCCAACATCGTTCTAACTCAGCGGGGAACGACACTTACGTTCGTATAGTGCTACGAAAGGTGCCATCCCAATACTTGCCCGATAACTGTTGTTATAAGAAAACTCCACAAGATGTAGGTGATCTTCCCATGAACCTCCAAAGTCTAGCATACAGGCTCTCGGCATATCTTCCGGGATCTGAATTGTTCACTCGGACTGTCCGTCTGTTTGGAGATGATACGCCATGCTGAAATTCGTTCACAGACTGGCTTGAAGACTCTGCCAAAACTGGGATCGGAATCTAGTATCTCGGTCGGAGACGATGCAAACGGTACCCCCATGTAATCTCTCAATCTTCTGCATGAGTTTATGGGTATCAAGACAAGTATGGTACAATCTTGAAAGTTTACATCTTACTTTAGATTTTTACTCACCTCCATGTACTTTCTTGCCAACGTTTCGGTTGATTGGATAACTCTGAATGAAATAAAGTGAGCTGACTGGTGAGTTGATCCACAATAACCCAAACCGCGTCGTTACCCTTCATGCTACGTAAGAGAGCAATCATGAAGTTCATGGTAATGTGCTGCCATTTCCATTCTGGGATAGATAACGGCTGAAGTAGACCAGCAGTTCTGTGATGTTCAGCCTTCACTTGCTGACGGATTAAACACTTTGCTACGCTCCTCGCTACTTCTTGCTTCATTTCATACCATCAGTAGTGTTGTCGTAGATCCTTGTACATCTTCGTGCCACCGGGGTGTACAGAATACAGAGAGCTGTGAGCTTCTTTCATCAACTCTTCTTGAATAGGTCCGACTGGCACGCATAAATGGCTCCCATACCGTAAGGATCCATCTTCGTGGATGATGAAGTCAGTTCAAAGACCACTTTCTACTTGTTCTCGGATCTTTTGTAGCTTGGCATCATTTGCTTGAGCTGCCTTGATCTGATTGACAAGAGTGTACTGGACTTGTAAGTTCATTAAGGATGACGCATTACCTGACACAACTACTTCAATCTCCAATCCATGCAGTTCTTGCTTTAGTTCCGATTGAGCGGTGAGGTTCATTGCTAAATGCTGGCGATTAAGTGCATCGGAGCCTACGTTCACCTTTCCGGGATGATATTGTAGTTTGATGTCAAAGAGTAACAATCCTAAACTTTCTGTATGAATTTTTTTCAAAATACAGAAAGGGACACCTAAGCCTTAACCTGAGTTATAAGTTTGTTTTGCTTTAGAACAGTAAGAAGGAGCTTGTAGCTCATTGGTAATATCTTGCACTGCTGAACCATAGCACCAGAGTTCAAATCCCATCAGCCACATATTCTTTTTATTTTAAATTCTTATAACCTCTTAGAAGCCCAAGAGTTTACACGTGCAACACACATAATAGGGTAAGTTACAGAATAAATAAATATAAAAGCGACCCCGACACGTGGCCTAAACCCTAGCCCCACCCGACAGTACAAAACCGGTGACACCCACACAAAGAACCGGCACCGCCGGTCTAAACCGGCGGTATTGCCCCCAAACTTCGACCCCTGCAACCTTTCACCTACCCCACTAACCCCACATTACTTGTTTACTCTGATTATTTCCAGAGAGCAATAAAATGCCAAATTAATCCAATTTTAATGCATATTTCAATGCATTCTTTAAACACCCTAAACCATAATTTTTCCTATAAATACCACCCTCATTTCACACCTCCTCACTCACAATTCCCTACCAAAACTCTCAAGAAATTTCCAAATTCCCATAGTATGCAAGTGGAGTTAACAAAGGGCGAAACTCCAACGAAGTTCCGGCGACGATACAAGGAGTTTCCGGCAACAAAATGAAGCACCGACGAATTCTAGACCTCCTCCTACCTCTCCCCTCTCATCAAAACCAGTAAGTCCCCCTTCTCTCTCTCTTTTGCTATTCCCAAACTCTTCATTCTTAAAACGTGTCGGAAGCGGAGTTATCCGACTTCCGATTCTCTTTTCTTTTAAAAAATATAACTTTTTCTTAATAACAAACCTACAACTTTTGATATATTGTTTATTAATCATTAACAAAGACAATAGAACAAGTTTGACATCAAAATAATAACCGTAGCAAAGTTTTATTCCACTTTTAAATTAAAATACCTTCATATTTCATTTCAACATGCTTAAACTTATTAAACCGTATTACCTTAGAAAAATCACAAGGTGATGACCTACCTCCTCACAACACACATATCTAACAAAGCACGATGGAATTTGGGAACATAGATTTGGAAAAATACGACTTTACATATAACTACCTTCAACTTATAAAACCTTTTTTCTACAAGAAATGTATTTAACAAATCTTTGCAATTGTGCCTCTACAACCTATTTTGGGGAACCTGTTTAGTATGGTGCAGATTATCGCACATTCTCGGACTTAGTATAGTGAGATGCAGACCTCCGCAAGGAGCATACGATCTCAAAAGATTTTTAAAACATTTTTCTTTAGAAAATGTGATTCCTATTATCAATAAAGCTTATATTTTTTATAAATAAATATATATGTAATTAATATCAAGATATCTATTTTTAATATTTATAATATTCCACATTTCCAAAATTCATGAAAAACATTCCATTTACATGAAAATACCATACAATTCCAATATTTCAAATAAATACCTTATATTTTGAAACTAGGTCATATTTACTAAAAATTTCACATTTAATAAAAGAAATATCTATGAAAACTCTAAAAATGATAATTAAATACTTGAGATATATTTTGAAAGTATAACAAAACTATTTTATATAAAACCCCCTCAAGTTATACTAAATTACAATAAGGACCCTAGTAAACATAGGTTTAAGCGGGACCAGTCTCTTAAGCCTCAGGGAGCTGGAGATATAGGTACTTGCCTATTTAAGGTAGACAACTTAACAAACGGTGTTATCAATACGGCAGTTGTCTTTGAAAAGACACAAATTCTGCCGTCCATGTGCAGCAGTTACCGATAGCACCAAAACATAATTCAGGACTTCAGTTTCTTTTCTAATTGTCTGACTCAGACTGAGTCTTAATATAAACAATCTAATTCCAGTATCAAACTACAATACAACATGGATCTATGAATCCGTCTTTTCAATCTAATCAATCTATATTCACCGAACCGAACCATGGATATATTCCATTTACATGAACATCCATTATATCCATTCCATTACTGATATCATGGTTTCAGTAAATCATCCATCTATATTCAATATACAATACAAACAATACATCAATACAATCAAGACATCGCGAGGTTTATAAGGGGTAGATTGGTACGGAAGGTGTTAGAAGTGGCACGAGACTGCAACCGTAAGATACCTAACCTGAATCTCCATTGCTGTTGTACCATGGCTGAACGGTTCCTTGTATTCCGTATACTGTAGTCTCTGGTATAGTGAGACTCCTCTCGTATACACTGGCCTCTTCTGTACCAAGTTACAAACAACAGTGTTAACAATATAATACAATTTTAAAAGTTGCACTCTCTTTCTGTTTATTCTATTTCTCCCTCATCTTTGGGACTTACCGAGCGATTGTTCGCTGACGACATTCCAATTTCTCTTCTTCTTTGGAATGTTGTCAGGAGGACCCGACATTAACGAGTACGAGACCAGTCGGAGCATTTGGAGCAGGCCCCTGAGCAGTACACCGAAGACCCAGAGCTGTAACCACTTGTACTTATTCCATTTTCATTTCTGTTATGCCACTGTTTAGGCATCGCTTTCATTCCATGTATTTACATTTTCAGTTGTATTGTAAAAAGAATGTTAATAAATAAAGTTGTTGTTTTTTTACATCTTGTCTCTTGTGTACATTTTATTTTATATTGCTTAGATACGCTTAGCGTGTTTACTTCTGAGTAAATACGTAGCGGCCTCGTCGCGTCCTCTGCCCGTATACTGGGAAGCGAGGCGTGATAGGTTTTGTTGGTGGCCCATGCAGGTCAGCTCTGCGTGGACAACCTAAGCAATATAACACAAGAACCAGCAACTGAAAACATTCTTTACAATTCATATTCCTTGAATCTTACAATTTCATATACTTTGAATTTGTCCTAACCCAAATTTTTCTTTCAAGGTTATGGATTCCCAAAACAATACCAGCACGAATGTCAACAACACTCCCCCATCACTACCACTTACACCTGTCGTCGCTGCTCCGATCAATGAGCAGACGGTTTTGCTTGAGGTGATCCGCAGCCTCCTGGAAGGACACAGCAGCAGACTGCTATTCTACTGAACCGTCCCGAGGCAGAAGCACATGGGGTGAAGCAATTCAGGGCCTTGCACCCCAAACGGTTTGCAGGAAAAGAGAGCCCTCTAGAAACAGAGGAATGGGCTCAAAGCGTTGAAAATGACCTGGCAGCAGCACAAGTGACAGGGATAGCTTGGGTTCGAGTTGCGAAGCTGCAGCTCATGGACAATGCACGGGTCTGGTGGAAGGCGGAAGAAAGCCGTATCACCCAACTGATCAAATGGAGGACTTTCCGCGATATGTTCGACGCAAAGTACTTCCTCGAGACTGCCAGATTCGACATGGAACAACAGTTCATCCATCTGCAACAAGTTTCAAGGTGGACCAAATCAGTAGATGAGTATGATACTGAGTTTACCATGCTCAGCAGGTTTGCGGCCCATCTTATACCGACTGCTGAGATCAGGGCTAGAAGATTTCAGTAAGGGTTGGACCCGAAAATCCAAGCTGCATTAGATACAGGGGATTTCCCAACCCATGATATGTCTTTGAAAGCTGCCCAAAGATATGAGGCAGTAGTGAAGAGAAAGGGCAGACCTCAATCTGCCGGAGTGAAGCACCCTACCACTCAGATGGTAGAAGGAGCCTCTTCAAGGCTAACTGTTGAACCCAGGAGACCGAATGAAACCCATAACCAGCCGAGTCCCGATTTTTTCTTCTATTGCAAAAGGGAAGGACACTCGTGGAAGGACTGTAGGCGCGCAAAAGGCCTGTGCTTAGTTTGTGGCGCATCCAATCACAGAATTGAAAACTGTCCTTATAGACGCAACCCAACACACACACACACACCAACTACCCGCAGCGGCCAACTATCCAGACTCCTGCACCTCATCTGGCACTCCCAGCTCCACCTCCTGCACAGCCTAATCTCCAATTCCATCAGGCACTGAGGAACATGCCTCGAGGGCAGAAAAACATGCCCTAAGGACAGAGGAATGTGCCCCCAGCTAGGAGGTATGAACCATAACATCAAGCTTTCATATTAGCAGCCGTAGAAGCCGAGACTGTAGACCAAGGTAACACTGGTATTTCTCTTCAACCTTTTCAAACCTTTGTATCACCATGTTATTTTTCATACACTATCAAGTACTTCTATCACCAAACTTTCTTTGAATCTGTTACACTTTTCTTTTTCAAATTTCGAGGAAGAAATTTTTATAAGGAGGGTAGAATGTAACAACCCTAAACTTTCTGTATGATTTTTTTTTTCAAAATACAGAAAGGGACACCTAAGCCTGAATCTGAGTTATAAGTTTGTTTTGCTTTAAAACAGCAAGAAGGAGCTTGTAGCTCATTGGTAATACCTTGCACTGCTAAACCATAGCACCAGAGTTCAACTTCCATCAGCCATATATTCTTTTTATTTTAAATTCTTTTAACCTTTTAGAAGCCCAAGAGTTTACACGTGCAACACACGTAATAGGGTAAGTTACAGAATAAATAAACATAAGCATAAGGGAAATTGAAGCGATCTCGACATGTGGCCTAAACTCTAGCCCCATCCGACGGTACAAAACCGGCGACACCCACACAAAGAACCGGCACCGCCGGTCTAAACCGACGTATTGCCTTCAAACATCGACCCCTGCAACCTTTCAGCTACCCCACTAATCCCACATTACTTGTTTACTTTGATTATTTCCAGAGAGCAATAAAATACCCAATTAATCCAATTTTAATGCATTCTTTAAACGCCCTATAACCTAATTTTCCCTATAAATACCACCATCATTTCACACCTCCTCACTCACAATTCCCTGCCAAAACTCTCAAGAAATTTCCAAGTTCCCATAGTGTGCAAGTGGAGTTAATAAAGGGCGAAGCTCCGAAGAAGTTCCGGCGACGATACAAGGAGTTTCCGGCAATGAAACGAAGTACCGACGAATGCTAGACCTCCTCTTACCTCTCCCCTCTCATCAAAGCCAGTAAGTCCCCCTTCTCTCTCTCTCTTTTGCTATTCCCTAACTCTTCATTCTTAAAACGTGTCGGAAGCGGAGTTATCCGACTTCCGATTCTCTTTTCTTTTAAAAAATACAACTTTTTCTTAATAACAAACCTACAACTTTTGATATATTGTTTAGTAATCATTAACAAAGACAATAGAACAAGTTTGACATCAAAATAATAACCGTAACAAGTTTTATTCCACTTTTACATTAAAATACCTTCATATTTCATTTCAACATGCTTAAACTTTTTAAACCGTATTACCTTAGACAACTCATGAGGTAATGACCGACCTCCTCACAACACACATATCTCACATAGCACGATAGAATTTGGGAACATAGATTTGGGAAAATACGACTTTACATATAACTACCTTCAACTTATAAAACATTTTTCTACAAGAAGTGTATTTAACAAATCTTTGCAATTGTGCCTCTACAACCCATTTTGGAGAACCCGTTCGGTATGGTGCAGATTATCGCACATTCTCGGGCCTAGTAGAGTGAGATGCAGACATCCGCAAGGAGCATACGATCTCGAAAGATTTTTAAAACATTTTTCTTTAGAAAATGCGATTCCTATTATCAATAAAACTTATATTTTTAATAAATAAATATATATGTAATTAATATCAAGATATCTATTTTTAATATTTATAATATTCCACATTTCCAAAATTCATAAAAACATTCCATTTATAAGAAAATGCCATACAATTCCAATATTTCAAATAAATACCTTATACTTTAAAACTAGGTCATATTCACTAGAAATTTCACATTTAATAAAAGAAACATCTACGAAAACTCTAAAGACAATAATTAAATACTTGAGATATATTTTGATAGTATAACAAACTAATTTACATAAAAACCCCTCAAGTTATACTAAATTACAATAAGGACTGTAGTAAACATAGGTTTAAGCGAGACCAGTCTCTTGAGCCTTAGAGAGCTGGAGATATGGGTGCTTGCCTATTTAAGGTAGACAACTTAACAAATGGTGTTATCAACACGGTAATTGTCTTTGAAAAAGACACAAATCCTGCCGTCCATGTGCAGCAGTTACCGATAGCACCAAAATATAATTCAGGACTTCAATTTCTTTTCTAATTGTCCGACTCAGATTGAGCCTCAATATAAATAATCTGACTTGAATATGATTCAAGTATCAAACTACAATACAACATGGATCTATGAATCCGTCTTTTCAATCTAATCAATCTATATTGACCGAACCGAACCATGGATATATTCCATTTACATGAACATCCATTATATCCGTTCCATTACTAATATCATAGTTTCGGTAAGTCATCCATCTATATTCAATATACAATACAAACAATACATCAATACAATCAAGACATCGCGGGATTTATAAGGGGTAGATTGGTACGGAAGGTGTTAGAAGTGGCAAGAGACTGCAACTATAAGACACCTAACCTGAATCTTCATTGCCGTTGTACCGTAGCTGAACGGTTCCTTGTATTCCATATACCGTAGTCTCTGGTATAATGAGACTCCTCTCGTATACACTGGCCTCTTCTGTACCAAGCTACAAACAACAGCGTTAACAATATAATACAACTTTAAAAGTTGCACTCTCTCTGTTTATTCTATTTCTCCCTCATCTTTGGGACTTACCGAGCGATTGTTCGCTGATGACATTCCTATTTCTCTTCTTCTTTAGAATGTTATCAGGCGGACCCGACACTGAGGAATACGAGACTAGTCAGGAGCATTTGGAGCAGGCCCCTGTGCAGTACACCGAAGACCCAGAGCTGTAGCCACTTGTACTTATTCCATTTTCATTTCTGTTATGCCACTGTTTAGGCATCGCTTTCATTCCATGTATTTACATTTTCAGTTGTATTGTAAAAACAATGTTAATAAATAAAGTTACTGTTCTTTTACATCTTGTCTCTTGTGTACATTTTATTTTATATTGCTTAGATACGCTTAGCGTGTTTACTTTTGAGTAAATACGTAGCGGCCTCGTCGCCTCCTCTGCCCGTATACTGGGAAGCGGGGTGTGACACAAAGTCTGCCATGAGCTCTAGCCATCTTCTCTGCCGCATGTTGAGTTCCTTCTGAGTAAATATATACTTCAGACTCTTGTGGTCAGTGTATATATCCACTCGCTCTCCCAAAAGATAGTGACGTCAAATCTTGAGTGCGAAGATGACGGCTGACAATTCCTGATCATGTGTTGGATAGTTGCGCTCATGTACTTTTAACTACCTTGATGCAAAAACCACAACTTTCCATGTTAATGTAGAACACATCCTAATCTTTTACCGGGTGCATCACAATGTACATCGATCCTCCAGATCGATCTGGTATTACGAGAATAGGTGCAGAGGTTAACCTTGACTTGAGTTCTACATAACCCTTCTCACATACTTTTGACCACACGAATGCTTCGTCCTTACGTGTAAGTTTGGTTGGGGGTGCTGCGATTTTTGAGAATCCTTCAATGAAGCGTATATAGTATCTTACTAAGCCCAGAAAACTTTTTATATCTTTGATGGATTTTGGTGTAGGCCATCGCTGACAGCTGACACCTAAGCTGGATCCACAGAGATTCCTTCGCCTGAAACGATGTGTCTGAGAAATCCGACCTGGTCTAGCCAAAATTCACACTTGCTGTACTTGGCGTAGATTTGATGCTGTCATAGTGTCTTCAGGACAATGCGTAAGTGCTCGGCTATCACGACCCGGAATTGGTACTTGACCGGTACTTGAATCAGGTGAAGCCTATAGGACCCCACCGTAATCCAAGTAAGGCGAAAGCCCAGAAATCTAAATCTTTTTCGGAAAATAATGGAGGTGCAGTTTTCAAAATAACGGCATAATGAATTCCAATTCTTCTTTTAAAAGTATAAGTAATATTATATGAAAATACAAGTGAGTTGTATACTATAGTTTTGGTAATATTTGCGTCATTTGAAATTTGGGCAGCACCTCCCTTGTAAATTTTGATCCAAAACCGATACACCACAGCAATAATATAGGCATCCCCAAACGGGGCTAGCTCTTCGCCAATTGACGGAATCATAACCACGCAATATACAAATATACGACGCCCAAGGCGAAGATCAATTACAGAAAGAAGATAAAGAAGACCAAGACATCATCAAGCTCAAAATAAAGGACAATACATCCATCTCGCTCTAAGCCTTAAAGAATATATAAGTCTGGTGTCTAGGTCTACCAAATATATATAGTGTAGTTGATGGAGGTTTTAACTAGATACAACTGAAAATAATATATACAAAGGTGGTCACGATCCAAGTGTACCACACCTACCAACGCAAATCACCCAGAAAGAAACTGTGTGCCAGCAAGCTGCTACTGATCCGAGCGGTCGATCCTGCAAGAAAACTATGGCACAACGGGGTGAGTTTCCAACTCATGAGTAGAAAATATCAGCAGGTAGAAATCGAATGTATAACGATCTTCGAGGTCATACTGTAACATAAAAGTAATACTGTATGGTATCTAGGGTGATCGTGTATACATATGTGTAATGATAACAAAGTCGTGCCAGTATCAGTATATAGTGCCAAGTCATCTGTATCATACGTAAATATATACGTGCATCATCAAACGCGTGTCCATCAACGACACATCAAATCATCATGAATCCTTAGTCTCTAGCGTCGACACTCGAAAATATCATAAAAACCCATGTCCAGTATTGACACGTAAATCTTCATATCTCAGGTGTCGTCTCATCGGATCGGCCCTCATATCCATCTGATCATACGACTCCGGTCGGTATCTTCCGGATATCCGCCGAACCCAAACTATCACCGGTCGGTAGTGCTCCCCTGCCGGGCTCAATGTCTCTCTATACGATCTTCTTGCCCCGGGGTACCGTACTGGGTCCACCATGTACCCGCAGACGGTGCCTCCTCACTCCTCGAACCGGGTAGTATCATAACTCAGAACCGAGAAATCTCATGGTGGACGTCGAAATATCATATCAAGAGAAACCGCGTTTTTAAAACAATCATAAGACTTTAAAAATGTATCTACGGTTCTCAAAATCCAGAGATCTCATGAAGACAGAATCCCATGTGCATGTAACTATAAAGGTACAGTAAATGCAAGATGGAACAGTACTGTAAAGTATTGCATGTGTTTTCATGTAAGCATGTCATGTAACCAGGTAATGAAGTGCAATATCTAAACTAGCATGTGTGGTAATGAGTACAAAACCATAACTATAATTCTACAATTTAGGGAACAATATAGTAATATAGCAGTTTTCTACAGTGTACGTGGCATGGCAATTACTAATGATGTGTGTGTGAGCTGGCAATTCTGTATACGTGCAACATGCGCATCATTGGTAATGGTGCATGTGTCATAGCAGACAAAGTCATACCAGATAAGTACCGGGAACGTAGTACGTATGTCGCAAGGAAATAATACAGCATAAACATGAACGGTATGAAATACGTAGCTACACATGAACCATACGGTTATAGTTTAAATAATACGAATCGTAGTTTTTGAAACTGGAGCTACGGTGTTTTGAAAAAGAGATACCATTTGAAAATCCGCAGTATCCCTTGAGGTTGTCATTTAAAGTGCCTAACGATTCATTAGTTTGAAAATAGGTATGGTTTAAAATGTATTCTATTATCTACCTAAGTGATTAGAAAGCAATAACTTTCCAAATCGAGACAATCCATAAGTCGGTAATCCAGTCTCATAGTATCACATACGGTATAATCCATTGTGCGTCATCTCCAAGTCAAGAGTGCAGATCAATCATCCGGTATATCATATCACGTACGGTATAATCCATCATACGGTATCATCAAATCAAAGTAAGGATCTATCCTCCAGTACATCAAATTGCGTACAGTATCATCAAATCAAAGTACGGATCTATGGTCACGTACATCATATTATCTCATATACTCATATATATATATATATCATTTCATATCACATCTTAGCATATATATATCGCCTCGTATCCTCATATTAACCTATCGACTCGTGTCATTTTATTCCATCACATTCTCATCTCATCATATCATCTCGTAATTATCTTTATGGTTATATCCGTATGTATATAAGCGTATGTATCTATATATACTACATCTCTGATCTTCTAGTACTATGGTTGCAGGGGTGCTATACGCCATCCACCCGACTTTCCCCGTAGATATACATCTACTCACCTACTATCATCGCTCTAGCCAAAGTCGATGAATGCCTTGCTCTCATTCGTCGTCCCGGAAATCCACGCGAAGGTACCTATAATTCAATGCATATCGTAAAGGAATCAAATTCAAATCCGAAAACCAAAACGGCAAGTGATACACACATAGGTTAAAACCTATGGTCTACGCATGCAAGAACAACCAAACAACTCTCGACGTTGATGTACAATCGTCAAACGATCGAGTCAAAACTCAAATACCAAAAACCAAGTTTCAAAAGTCGCAAAACCAAATCAGCAACTTAGAAAAACACTTCCAGATTCTACCTAGGGTGAAATTAGGACATTCTGCACATTGGATAGGCCTAGTTATCAGATGATTGAATCATGAACCAAACATCAAACCCTAACTCAAAAATATGGCCGTAATTTGGGGCCATATCTAATAAATTTGCGGCTATGAAAGGGAAATGGGGGTTCGGGTTTCTAGGGTAGCTTCCTAATAGCCTGCACATCTCTCTGTATATGCAAAATATTTTTCAGAGTCCTCGAGTCATAGCAGATTCTAATTGATCACCACAATTCGTCAAAAATCCGATATCGGAAAATTCTACGTTTGTGTTTGGGGCTTCAAAGCTCATATTAGACAAGGCTACTATCACTACTAGGCCAAAGGACATTCACTATACATCCACTAAGCTCTACTACAAGTTTCATCCACTAACCCTCATCCTAGAATTTTCCAAGATCATAAACCTAAACCTTTTTAACTATAAACTAACACTTAAGCTTAGGAAACTTAAAACATTGAAGGAAGGTGAAGGTTTTACCTCATGGAGTAACTCTAGAAAATTCCTAGATGATCCAAAGTGCTCAAAACTTCCACTTGATCCCACCATGGTGCTTGTAATGAGCTTGGGAAATTTTTTTTATGAAGGTTGTGTAAGATTTGGAAGTGGTTTTGGGGGTGTTTGTAGGTGGTAGTGGAGATGGAGGAGGTGATGAAGTAAGAGGAAGATGGAGGAGATGAAGGAAATAAGAGATGAAGGGGATAATAGGGGGTGAAGGTAGTAACCATGGTTCATTCTCCCTCTCTCCCTCTCTCATACCCATGCTTCTATGTCACCTTGTCCCCTCTCAATATCTTTTCTTTTTCTCATTTCCTTTTTCTTTTTAAAACAAAAATAACAACAAACAAAGAAAAGAAAAAGAAACCATGCGTGAATCAAAATACAACGTGTCATGGCACATTAGTCATGGTTAAACAAAATGGATTTGGCTTCATGCATAATTAGTAATACACTAATCAAGTTTAACATAACTTGTATGTAAATAATTGTATAATAATTTATAAAATGTCCAAATCCAATAAATGTCTTCTTAATCAATAATTCATATTAATTTCCAAATATTTTCCAAAATATTGGTATATAATTATACCATCATACGAAAACTCAAATCCATACTCGTATAGTTTTCGTGAAATTTATTATTTTATTATTTAAATTCCAAAAATATTATTTTATATTTTCTGAAATGCTACATCGGCATACTCTTTCCGATTCTTTGAATACATCAGGATGTCGTTGATGAAGATAACAACAAACATGTCTAAGTACTCTCGGAAAACTTGGTTCCTCAGGTTCATAAAAATGGCTGGTGCATTGATCACTCTAAATGGCATTACAAGATATTCATAATGGCCATAATGAGTCTTAAACGCCGTCTTCGGAATGTCGGACTCCTTGCACTTCACCTGATGATAGCCTGAGCGAAGATCTAACTTGGAGAAGACACAAGATCCACTTAGCTGATCGAAAAGGTTATCGATGCAAGGTAGCGGATACTTGTTCTTAACTCATTACTTCGTTCAGTGCCCGGTAATCCATGCACATCCGGTAGGTACCTTTCTTCTTCTTCACTAGTAACACAGGTGGTCCCCAACTTGAAGTACTTGGTCTGATCCAACCTTTCTTCAGAAGCTTGTCTAACTAGATATGAATTTCTTTCAACCCTTCCGGACTTAGTCGATATGGAGCTTTTTTTACAGGTTGTGCACCAGGTTCAATCAATACTGAATTCAAGAGCTTGATCGGGAAGCAAACCTGATATGTCTTCAGGGAAAACATCCTCGAACTACTTCGGGCTTTTCTCCTTCGGCTTGTAGGGAGGACACTTCAGTGGTCAGCTTTGCACGGTAGCTTCTTGGCTCTAAAATTCTGTCCCCACATTTGAAATGGAAGACTGGATGATCTGGTATCTCAAAAGCTATACTCCTTTGACGGCAGTCAATGGTAGCATAAAATACTCCCAGCCAATCCATTCCCAACACCACATCGAAGTTTGATATGTCCAGCACTTTGAAATTTGCGTAGAATTCTCGGCCGTAAATTACAACTGGGTAATGATCATACCTCAAGGTTGCAAAACTCCATTCCCAGAACTGAAATTCTGGCTTGAAATGAGTAGCTTGACGAGAATCGCGTGCGTTCTCACAAACCATTGTAACATGAAGCAATGTGAAGCTCCAGCATCGAAAAATGCGAGTGCAGGAAGCGTGACTACTAGTATAGTACCTAAGTTGTGTGAGGTTGCGTTTAGGTATAGGAAAAGATAACGATGCACTAGTATCAAAAGGTTGAAAGGATGGGAAGAATTTACTAGTGATGACTTGTCCTGTGGCTTCGGCTTTTTCGACCTTCATTGTGAAATCCTGACATCTAGGCACATTCCTCCTTGCCAGAAGCACATTTCTCTATCCTTGAGGCACGTTTCTCTTTGCTTGATGGAATTGACGCTGAGGCTGTGCAGATAGTCCACGTGGAGCTGGTGCAGGAAGAGCTAGACAGGATGTGGGTGCCTGAATAGCTGGCCTCTACGGAGCTGGCATTGTGGGTCTAGGTGCTGGTACTGTGTTACTTCGATATGGGCATGCTTTTATAGCGTGAGTAAATACTCCACAAATCAAACACAGGCCATTTACACGCATGCAATCTTTCGCCAAGTGTCCGGTTCTCTTGCAGTAGAAACAAAAATCTGGACTGAATCGGTTAAACGATCCTCCTGGCCTCTTGGGTGCAAAAGTTGGCCTGAAAGAGGCTCCTCTTGTCATTTGGATAGCAGGGCGTTTGATTCCCGCTGCTTGTGACTTACCCTTCTTCTTGCCCATAGCTTCAAAATGCCAGGCTGCCTTCAGAGCGAGTTCATGAGTTGGATAGTCGCTTGTGGCTAATGCCGCTTGAATCTCCGGGTCTAAACCTTGTTAGAATCATCTAGCCTGAATCTCATCGGTAAGGATCAGGTATGCTGTGAACCCGATAAGATGTCGATGTCAGAACAATTATGTGTTCTACGGAACAGAATTTGAGACGAATTCTTTATCTGCTAAGTATTATGAATTCGACATCATATTCATCCACTAATTTTACCCACACAGAATCTTGTTGTAGGTGGATAAACTGTTTTTCCATCCCAAAACGGACAGTCTCGGGGAAAAACTTTGCATCAAATAGATAGCGAAACGTCTTCTACTCTATTGGTTGTGCAAGACGGCTCTCCTCGGCTTTCCACCAGACTCTTGCATTGTCCTTGAGCTGGAGTTTTGCCATACGAACCCAAGCTATATCTGGTACTTGCGCTGCTGCAAGGTCGTCCTCGATATTTTGGGCCCACTCTTCAGCCTCAAGAGGAATCTCTTTTCTTGAGAAGTTCTTTGGATGCAATGCCCGAAATTGCTTTACTCCAGGTGCTTCGGCTTCAGGGCAGTTCATAAGGATAGCAGTCTGCTGCTGCTGATCTTCCAGAAAGCTTTTGATGGCCTCCAGAAACACCGTCTGTTCGTTGATTGGTGCCGCATCGGTAAGGGGAGGTAGTAGAGTTGGCGGTGGTGTGTTTCCATTGACGTTGGTGCTGGTGTTGTTTGGAGAATCTATCACCTTGATAGAAAAGATAGGTTAGGATAGATTCAAGAAATTTGAAATGCAAGAAATGTATAGTTGCCGATTCTTATAATTCTTATGATATATTGCTTAAAACTTCATGCAGAACTGACCTGTATGGGCCACCAATAAAACTTTTCATGCCCCGCTTCCCAGTGGATGGAAACGGTGACGTGGAAAGCCCGCAACGTATTTACTATGTGAAGGTAATTTCCCTTAATAAATACATTAAGCGTATGTGAGCAGTATAACAATTTGCAAGAATAACAAGAGTAATAAAATTAAACAACAACTTTATTTACATTCAAATTTCAAATACAACTGTCGGAATAAAAAAGATATAATGATTCAAACAAATGCCTAAATATTGGCATACAAGAAGTAAATACAGAAAGAAGCTAGTAGTCAGGCTGGGTCGCGAACTGGTCCAAGTCCTCCTGGTTCGGCTCTATCTCCTCAGAGTCCAGTTCTCCTGACGAACATTCCAAGAAAAAATAACATAGAGAAATGTTGTCAGCGAACTGGCGCTCGGTAAGTGCCAAAAAGAAGTAAATAAAGATGTCTGAAAAGTGTATAAAGTGAATTGTTCCATCATAAAAAAATTGCTTTTTAATTAAAAATCAGTCGGGCAGCATCTCATGTGTTTCCCATGTGAGCGCCACCCTTTAGTAGGATTAAAAAAAATCCTATACTGGCACCTCACGTGAAACACACGTGAGTGCCGGCGTGCAAGACACATGAGCGTCTGTTATGTAACAATTAAATTCTTAGGCGGCGCCCATGTGCATAACACGTGAGCGTCAACGCCCAAATTAAAGAGGGTAGAATTAAATTCTATATGGGGAATATTTCCCTAAAAACTGGGGACATTCTCTGTTAAACAGAGCCGTTGAATCAAAAATCTGATTGTAGAATTAAATTCTATTAGGGGAAAATATCTCCCTGACCTTTGTTTTTAAATGAAAAAGGTCTTCTCTGTTAAACAGAGAACGGTTGGATCAAAGATCCGATAATAGAATTAATTTCTAAATTTGGGAAAATATTTTCTTAATCTTTCTAAATGAGAAAGATATACTCTGAACCCTTGGATTGAAAATCCGATGGTGATTAAAAATCACCATTTGATAGAATTAAATTCTATCTATCGGAAAATATATTCCTAATCTTGTTAAAAACAAGAATATATATTCTGTAAAGCAGAAATTCTCTGGATCAAAAATCCAACGGTGGATAAAATCTCTCGAACAATATTTGAGGCCAATTAAATCAATTGGTATCTCCCAAATGGGAGATTTTGTCAAACTAATTAACAATTTGCCAGTCCTATATAAAGGATCCGAGACTTCAAGTCTCAGATGGAGAATCAACCCCATAAGGTTCTCTAAAAAATCGAGAATTTAATTCTTCTCGAAGAAAAAGATTCTCGCTCTCTCAAATCCTTGGTAAAAAAATGAGAAAAACATATCTCTTTTGCCTAGCATAAATAAAAAGAAAAAAATAAGGGTTTGACCCTTTATAAAAAGAATTTAGTTCTTTCTCTGAATCTGAGATCCGTAAGACAAATCTCTCCACAAGTTGAGAATTTAATTCTCATCGGGAGATTATGTTCTTCAGACTCAAAATCTAGGGAAGAGAACTAGATAAAAAGAAAAAGAGAAAAGACACAGATTCCAGAAATTTAATTTCTTCAAAAATAATAATAGGGTTTAACCCTACATAAAGAACTTGGTTCTTATAAAAAAACAGAAGAACTTAGTTCTAAAATAATATCGATCCAGATCTTCAAAACATAGATCTTGGTGATCATTAATGGCCAAAACGCTATGAAACAGAATTTAAACTTCTATAAAAGAGGTTAAATCTCTAAAGGAACCCAGTGTTTCACATGAAACACACGTGAGCACTCTCTAAAAGAAAAGAACCCAGCGTCTCACGCGCTTCCCACGTGAGTGCCCAACAAAACGAGCTCAGCGCCTCACGTGCTTCCCACGTGAGTGCCCAAAAATATAAACTTAGCGCCTCACGTGTTTCCTACGTGAGCGTCCAGAGGTGAAGACTCAGTACCTCACGTGAAACACATGTGAGCGATGTATAAAAGTGTTGAGCACTATATATATGTGGTCAAAATGGTTAAGTGCTTAGCACTGATTAGGCAGTGCCCATGTCTGAGCGCCTGACATGCTTTCCACGTGAGCGTCCAAAAATATAAACACAGCGCCTCACGTATTTCCCACGTGAGCGCCTAGAGGTGAAGACTCGGTGTCTCACGTGAAACACACGTGAGTTTTGTATAAAGTGCTGAGCACTATATATATGTGGTTAAAATGGCTAAGTGCTTATCACTGATTGGGCAGCGTCCATGTCTGAGCACCTCATGTGCTTCCCACGTAAGCGTTAGAGCCACAAATAAATGTTCAGCACTGATTGGGCAGCGTCCATGTCTGAGCTCCTCACATGCTTCCCACGTGAGCGCCAGAGCCACAAATAAGTGCTTAGCACTTCTAAATAAAAGGAAAAAGACTGAGCAGACCAAGCCCAAATTGGCTAAGTCCCTCTGAAGTTCTTTTGCAGCTGAGCCCAAATGCTCTATTGTGGGATCTTAATAAAATTTAATGATCCTGAAAATATTGCTAAGTTGATCTTAGTCTCAAATAAGACTAACGTATCCTTAGTTAAAATAAATTGGGCCCAAACGCTCATATATATATTTAAGTTGATCTTAATCTCAAACCAGATTAACGATCCTTAAATAAAACCAAACATCCTTGAACTAAGAGAATACATACAACCTAAGTTCAATCCCCAAATCTAAAATATACAGATTTGGATTAATCCATGCCCTACGGGCGACAACATAACTAGTCTCCGTATACAATCCACGAGCAACCATAATAAACAAAATAACACACGACACAAAGTGACCTACCGGAGCAGGAGAAAGTTGTTATCGCAACACGATAACGTAATTAACTGCAGGGACTTGCGTCTGCAGGGAAGAGCGTCCTACAATCAAAAACATCTCACAAATGAGGGGGAATCTGATAAAGTCTGCTATATCAGTCGCATTTATCCAAACCTTCGATATACGGTACCATAAATCAACTTGGTATCTTCAGAGAAGTGGGTGGATATGTACAAATAGCATCTGCCCCCAAATTCAGTTTTGACGTCTCAACGTCTCAGTCCGGGTTTTGGCGGTAAACGGATTCTGGCACGCCCGGTGGGACATCTTCCTCTTTCCACTCCACACTTCGTGTGTCGTGATCGCGAACAAAATTGCGGTTCGCTACGGTTGCTCTTAGGTTCAAGGTATTAAAACTTGGTGTTTTGCTCCTATACAGAAAAATCAATGGATTCTCATTGCACGGCTTGCAGCAACAACTCCTTCTCTATCCAAGCTGGAGGAGTGACATATGGGCCTAACACGGCCTCTATTTTCTCAATACCGATGGGGTAGGTCATGCAAGCCATTATCGGACTCTTCTTCGGGACCATGCTCCCACCTGTGAGCTTCGGTGCCTCAACGCAGTAAGAAAAAGCTCCTAGAAGGTCGGTCTTCAATCGGCTGGCAACCATGGAAGCTCCTATTAGCAAGCCGTCCAAATCCGATGCTTCAGTCTTTAACAAACTAAACAAGAACTCGAGCGGTCCCTTAAAGAAGCTCGTGACACCTTAGAGAGCCACCTAAAAATGGCTAACCTTTCCTGGTCCTTCTACAGGTGAAGTCAGTAAAAGTGCTTCCCCTCCTAGATGGCTGGTCTTCAAAAGATTGGCCAACTCCGCCCCAACCCCAACAAGGACGTCGGTCTTCAATAGGCTGACGCCAACCGAAACTCCTGAGCAATGCAGGGGGCATGACGAAGACGCCTCCAAAACTGAGGCAATTCCTACTCCAAGGCATGCTCGACGTCACCACTGGCGCCGAGTGAGAGAAGTAAAGGGCAAGTCTCCCTTTGGGCTCACCCCACCGGCTCTTATGGTAGATATCAACGCTGCTGTTCCAACTGGAACAGCTTTGACCCGCTCAGGAGGGTACACAAGAACTCCTCGACGGCAGTACTGAAGAAATCACCTCCGCCGATAGAGGCCCCAGTATAGAAACAGTCGGAGCAGCCTCATCAACGGCTCTCCTCACAGATCCATGGAGTCTGGCGAAAAGTCTAGGGCTTTATGCTTGACGACAGTTACTCCCGTCGACCTAAGAAATCTAACGGTCGACAAGAAAAAGACCGGTCCTCCTCCATACAACGGGGGACCTTTCCTAAACAGGCTCCTGTCACAATGGCTCCTTCAGCTCCAACCTCCTATAAAAGAATGAGACCAGAGAAAATTCCACTGCCAGCAGCAAAATCCAATGGCGAAAGATCTAAAGGCCCTAAGTACGGGGGCATAACAATACATATGGTCTACATGGTCTCAGGAAAAGAAGAAAGCCGTGCCTCGGTGAGTCACCGACCGCAAACTCGGTCGTTGACGAAGGCTTAGGAGCAGCAGCAAAAGCTCCAAGAAATGTTGACCAAAATGGCAGTGCTTACTGGACGAAAAGAAGGTCCGGACAAAGAATTTGAGCAGCGTCAAGAGCAAGAGACCGAGACAGAGTTCTTGCGAAGAACGCTGAAAAGAAAAAATAAGGAAGCTACAAAGCAAGCTGCTAAAATCAAGCAGATGCCTCTTCTATTCTAAGACATGGTGGGAATGATGATACAACCGGAACCCCCCGCCGAAGATCTGCTAATAGTTTTTGAGGATGACAGAGGGAAAACATCAAACCCACTTGCGGCCTTATCAACGGTTAAGGAAGAAACCATCTCCAAGACGGCCCTGGATGACTATATCGCTCAGCAAATAAGAGCTTATTAGGCCAGTGAAGCCGCCAGCCAACTAGTTAGAACCGAACGACCATATCCGGTATGGTATAACCAAATCAAGTACCAGCCGGGATATACAATCCCCAAGTTCCATGTCTACAAAGGAACAGACAATCCTCACCAGCATGTCGTACAATTCAGAGTACCATGTGGCAATACTGGAGGAGATGACAGACTGTTGCTTCGCCAATTTGTCGGAAGCTTGTCAGAGACAACCTTTGAATGGTACCCGGAGCTCCCAACTGACTCCGTGAAAACATTCGCAGAAATGGAACTGCTGTTCACGCAATGGTTTACCAGCGCAAGCGAATGCACTTCGATCGTGGCATTAATCAATGCCAAGGTAAAGCCGAGAGAAACTAGGGTCTAATAGGCAATCCGGTAGCGAAATATGTGGTCTAAGTGCGAACAGCGCATTGAAGAGTCTCCTGCCGTGGGCATGTTCATCGGGACTGTTGATCCTCAATCGACTGTGTCCCAGTTCATGACATTCTTTAAACCCACCACCTTGCAGGCGTTGATAGACAAGTTGGCCTAGATGGATCAGATGGGCTATGGGCCTTCCTCCTTAAATAAGGGCCCTCGAAATAACAAGGGGTAAAGGGAAAGCGACCTTCATTGCCAATATGCAACAACAACCGAGTGGCCCAAAACCAGCTACTCGCCAAAATAACATGTGTCCGCGCCCGTCCTTGGAATTAAGGCTAGGACGTGCTTACTCGTTCTCTCGCGATAAGACGAGAAGGCTATTTGAACTGGCAATACGTAATAACTCATCATATTGCCAGACCCGCGGCATCCAGCGCAACCCGGCAAAGTCAACCACCCCAATTACTGCTCCTATCATAGAATAGTGAGCCATCCAATTGAGGATTGCTACATCTTCAAAAATTGGGTTGAAGACCAGTACCAGCAGGGAAAGTTCACGATGTCTGATTGTAACATTTCAGAAAAATAAAATATTATTTTTGGAATTTAAATAATAAAATAATATATTTCACGAAAACTATTCGATTTGCGAATTGGGGTTTTCGTAAAATGATATAATTATATACCAATATTTGGAAAATAATTGGAGATTAATATGTCTTATTTATTAAAAATGTATTTATTGGATTTGGGCATTTTATAAATAATTATGCAAGTTTAAATCAAACTTGATTAGTACACTACTAATCATGATTAAACCAAATCCGTCTTTTTAATTAACCATGGCTAGTGCACCATGACATGTTACATTTTGTTGCATGTTGTTTCATTTATGGTTGTGGTATTTGGTTCTTTTATATGAGTGAGGAAAAGAAAAAGAAAAGAGAAAAGAAAAAGGAGGCATGGAAGACATAATGATGACACATGAAGCATGGGCTCAAGAGAGAGGGAGAGAGTGAGAATGCGAGAGAGGGAGAAGGGTCTTTAGTTAACCATGGCACCATCCTTCATTATTTTCCCATCATCCTTCATTTCTTCAACTCCTTCATCCTCATCTCCTCCTTCCTCCACCTTCTCTATCTCCATGGAACATCCCCAATTCTTCATCAAAACCCTACATCACCTTCATTAAAAATGACCAACTCCTCCTCCTACACTCCATGGTTGAATCAAGTTTGGATTTTGAGTACTTGGACTATCTATGGTTTTTCTTGAGTTGCTTCCAAGAGGTATAATTTCCGCTTCTCATCTTGTAATTAATTTCTTAACCTTCTAGTTAAGTTTAGTGTTCGATTTAGTGTAGATTTGTGAACTTGGAAAATTCTAAGTTGAGAGTTAAGAGATGTTTTGGATTATGAAGGTGTATTTAAGGCTTAGTTAGAGACCACTACCCTCCCAGTGTTATAATTCTGGACAAACTTGATAGTTTAGTTTCCGGTATTTGATTTTTGTGGGAATTATGAGGATATTTTGGAATCTGGTATCACCTGAGAGCCCCATAATTTAAGTTCCCATCACAGTGAGACGAGCAGGCACATAGGAAGCTACCCTAGAAACCCAAGCCCATTTCCCCAGGTTCATGCCGCAGATAAATTCCTTATGGCCGCAAATTGTAGCCACACTATAGTGGATTATGTTCGTTTTGGTGTATAGCTTGGTTATCTGATATTTAGACCTACCCTATATGCAAAATGTCTTAGTTTGACCTAGGGTAGAATCTGGGGAAGATTTCCTTTGTCGCTGATTTGCGGTTTCCGATTTCTATAAACTTGGTTTTGGTATTTTAGTTTGGATTTGGTAGTTGGACGTTTGTACGTCAACGACGAGGGTTAATTGGTTGTTTTTGCGTGCGGAGGCTACATGTTCTAACCTATGAGCACTTCGTGTGCTATATCATTTTTCAGACATGGTTTTAATAACGTCACGACGTATGTTGATTTGTAGGGACCTTCGCATGGATTTCCGAGACGGCGAAGCAGATCAAGAAGCACATCGACTTCAGATAAGCAAGGAGATTAGCATGTGAGTAGATTTATATCTATGGGGGAAGTCGGGTGGATGGCGTATAGCACCCCTGCAAATATAAAGTAGGAACCGATATATAGAATATAGTCGGAGAAACCATGCTAGAAACTTATGGATATAGTCAAAAGAGTTAGTATGAGATGTTATGACTAATGCAAGATGACGTGAATTGGGATGTCAATATGATGATATAAGAGGATATGAGCAGATATACTTGACATGAGGATGTGAGGCGGTGTAAATAATTAAATACATATGCCTAGATATGAAATGAGTTTGTTAATGAGAGGATATGAGATCAATAAGGTGTTGGCTATAGTGCCCTCAAGGCAATTATCGTAATCGCAGTTAGGTGAATATGATGATTGAGGGAGGACCTATACCGGTAGAACAGTCTTACTCGAGATGATAGTATGCTGTCTGGTTTGTCTTTATCATCATGTACATGTTGATAGAGCCCATAGGATTCTTGCCTGACTACCAATATTATGATGGCGATCATATACGTGGGAGCTGGAGGACTATAAGCACACCCTTAAAAGTCCCTAGTCGTGGGAGTATCGAGTCTGGGCTTCGATACTCCAGTGTCGACTAGTGTATACTCATCGAGACCCCGACGAGGGGCGGTGGCCAGGTATCACAAGCCATTGGTGTTAGTTTGTTCACCTAAGATAGTATACAGGTGCTCATTGGGTTATGAGTACACTGGACGGACTCGCCGGGAACCTGCTAGTTGGTATAATAAAGCTATTGTCAGATAGCAGTTCCCAGGTGACATGTGTACAGGTTAGTCTGTCGACCTGAGATCGTCATTTGTCTCGTGCGAGTTCTGACTGTGCTTTGATTACTACCCTACCACGGCTCAAAGGAGTCGTGCAAATAGGTTTTAGTTGGGTACAGTCCCGAACCACATAGAGGCAGTGATCGGATCGTCGGAGATTCGTCTCTCCCGGTATTGGGGGTTGATGTCGCGTTGTGTACGGGTGACCATCACCAGAAATGCATAGCCCAACCTTCTGCAGCCGCGCACGATGGGTAGCAAGGATGTAGCGAGCCCAGAAGAGATAGCCCATAGGGTGACGAGGAGTGAGCCCTATCTTATAAATCTGTCCCCATGGGTGAGCCTCACCCTGACAAATGCGTCGTCCCAGGATATCTATAGCGGGGACCGGATGGTTCTGGATACCGGTTGTTGAAGGCTCGAGCCGTCCCGTTGGAGTCCAATTTGGTATCTTCACAGCGAAAACCGTCCTCAGAGGGTCCATCGGCAGGAACGGGAAAGTAGGCTCCGTCGGCACTTCACAGAGGAAACTCCGGCGACCTCGGATGATATGACTGTACCAAGTTTCCCATAGAAGTAAGCTGGTGCAGTTCGGGTCATGAGCCCGGATCATTGCCATCGCTTCCTCATCGAATGGTGATTGAGGAAAAGCGGCCTCCGAAAGAGTGAAGGGAAAGCACGGAACAGAAACCATCGCACCTGAAATCAAATAAAGGAAACTGTCAAAACCAAAGCCAGCAATATATATATATATATATATATGAGCATAACTATATATATGAAGACAGTTGAAGAAAGCGACATCAAACTCTTTTTATGGGGCCATTGGCTGCAAAACACATGGGCCCCACAGAATCAGGTTGACGGCTCGTTAATAATGAGGCCAAGCAATTATAATGAGACAAAGGGAATATTCTCATTAAATAAACAGAGGACTTCAAGTAACCTTACACACTCCCCTAAAAGAAATCCACCTTGGACTTTACAACAAATCAAACAGGATCAAAGGAATTAAATTCCCACAAAAGACATCATTGCAAGCTGCTTCTTCATTGATTCCAGAAGGACAACCCAAGGCAAGAAAACCCTAAGAAGCCTCCATGGGAAGAACTTAGTTCTTCGTAGGAATTAAATTCCTTTTGAAAAGGGGAATTAAATTCCCAGAAACATTTTTTTGGATGGAGTTAAATTCTATGGATTTGAACTGTCACCATCATCTCCCTAAAGATCATGTGAACCCTAAGAGATCTACCGTTCGAAGATTAAGTGGTTTTCTATTTTTTTTTGTTGATGAACTTGAAGGAAATGGTTCATGTTAAAAGGATGAAACCCTAGATGTGGATTTAAAATCCAGAGAATGTTATGAAAGTTCTTCGTTCGCTCAAGATGATTACCTGAGGAGAAGAAATCGGTCAACAGAGTTAAACTCTGGAAAATTTTTGGAACAGATAACTAAGCTCTGGAAAAGAGAATTAAATTCTCAGAATGAAAAGTATGCAAGGAGGAAGATAAGCAAAGTGGAGGCTCTTCTGAAAAGACATGGGCATTTATAGGATGGGACGGAAAACGTTTCATTTATCCTACTCCCAAAGCAGATCCGATGGTCACAAAAGTGACAGCGTTGCACTCACGTGCAGACACGTGAGAACAACGCTGTGGGGGCATTTGTTCCCTGATTAAAAATCAGGAAAAGATTCAGAAGAGGCATCACGTGCTCACACGTGACCAGTGGTCACGTGTTGACACGTGATGGTTAAGCTGCGGCACAGAACATATTTGTTCTCTGATCAAAAGTCATGAAGAAGCTTCGGAGGAGGCATCACATGCTCACACGTGACCAATGGTCACGTGTTGGCACGTGATGGCTGAGCAGCGGCCAGAGAACAGAGCGCAGAAGAAGAGAAGCCCATTCCAGTGGTCACGTGCCTACACGTGACCAGGGGTCACGTGCTCATACGTGACCAACGGTCACGTGGCCACACGTGACCGGCTTTAAGAGCATTATTCTTTAACAGAATTAAATTCTGAGGATAAATCTTCCAAATCTTTCCAAAATGAAGAAAGATTATCTAAAACCGTTGGATTAAAAATCTAAAGGTGATTAAATATCACCAATTTATCGAAAAATCTTGGACTTGGAAAGATTTCCCCCCTAAATCTAACCGAAATAACAAAGAGATATGTTTGGACTTAAAATCCAATGGTGAATAAAATTCACCCAACAATCTAAAGGCCTAGATTAATGATAAATATAAATCAAATCTCTCAATGAGAGATTTACTTAGCAGATTGATTCTTTTTTTTCTCCTATAAATAGGAGCCAAGAAAAGAAGAGAGGGGACTTTTTGAAAACCTTTGGACCTTTTCTTTTGATACACAGAGAGAGAGATATAGAGCCTTTGATTCTCTGCAAAAGGAAAACCTTAGGTAAGAAAAGAAAAGGGAGGCTTCAAAAGAGAATTTAATTCTCAAAAGAGTTTAACTCTTATATAAAGAAAAGAACTTAGTTCTTTCTCTGATAGAGGATCTGCAAAGTGCACATCTCCCCATGAATTGAGAATTTAATTCTCATTGGGTTGAGATCCTGCCATGCAGATCTAAAACACAGAGGAGGAACTGAGTTTTGAGAATTTAATTCTCATAGAATTATAGGAATTTATTTCCTTTGAGATAAAATTAGGGTTTAACCCTAGTAATTTAATTCCTTCAGAATGGACAGAACTAGGGTTTAACCCTAATTGAGAACTTAATTCTCTCAGACTCACAGGAATTTAATTCCCTTAGAAAAGAAATTAGGGTTTAACCCTATCTAAGAATATAATTCTTCAGAGGAAAATAGGAATTTAATTCCTCTAAAGTTTATTGCTAGGGTTTAACACTATGAAGAATTTAATTCTTAAAAGATGAACAGATTTTTAGAATATGCAAAGAACCAGAGTCACGTGCTACCACGTGACCCCTGCAAAGATCCACAGAAAAGAACTTTGAGGCAATGCCTCACGTGCCCCACGTGACCCCTGAAGGACACAAAGAAAGAACAAAAGAAACAGAAGCTATGGGCGCTCTCACGTGCTACCACGTGACCCCTTGGCTGAAGCTCTAACAGATAAACGCCCAAATTCTCATCACGTGACAGCACGTGATATTTCAAAGTATTCAATACTTTTGACTGAATAAAATAAGAGGAATCAGGGCGCTCTCACGTGTCCACACGTGACCCTTCTCTCCTTAGTGTTTAACACTAGTATGGAGATTTTGTCCCCAGTGTTTGACATTGATTTTTTTGGTGTTTAACACTGATTGGAGAACTCTATTTGCAGTGTCTAACACTGATTTGCTTAGTGTTTAACACTAATTTGAAAACTCTGTTCCCAGTGTTCAACACTGTTGGTCTCTAGTGTTTAACACTAGCTTTAGCCCAAATGGCTAAATTTCCAGAGGCAAAACCTCTCCTTCAAAGAACCAACAGAGGACCAATATCCCAAACATGATTGGACTTAGCCCAAACTGGCCATAAGTTCTCAATTCAAACTTAACTGGGCCAATGGGCTCATAATATAATAATTGATCTTAGTTTCCAAATTGGACTACAGATCACTTAATTTACCTTGGTTTAAGGGTACATCTCTTCATTCCTTTGATATTTGGCGTTGTAATTCCTCAACGTCTTCAAAGAGGTGATGAGTCCCGATGACCACACATTGATACGGACTGTGGGGTCCTTAAACTCATAGACTATGAGGTCCTTAACCTTGACCGTAATGTCTTAAAACTAACGCCGGACTGTGGGGTCCTTAAACCCATGGACTATGAGGTCCTTAACCTTGACCGGAATGTCTTAAAACTAACAACGGACTATGACGTCCTTAACCTTGACCGTGATGTCTTAAAACTAACATCGGACTATGGAGTCCTTAAATCCACGGACTACGATGTCCTTAACCTTGACCGCAATGTCTTAAAACTGACACTAGACCGCAATGTCCTTAAACTACCTATTGACCGTAATGTCACTAAACTAAACAACAGGGCCCCCCTTAATTGCTCTCTTGTTGGATCTAAACGATCCCGTTAAGTCAATCTTAGTCTAAAAACTAGACTAACGTATCCTTAACAAACGTTTAAGTCAATCTTAGTCTCAAATGAGGCTAACGTATCCTTAAACACAACCCCAAACCCAAATCTAAGATAATACGGATTTGGACTAGTCCACGCCCTACGGGCGACGACATAACTCAGTCTCCGTATACAATCCACGGGCAACCAAACACAAATCAAACACACATGACACAAAGTGACCATCTGGAGAAGGAGAAAGTGGTTACCGCAATGCGGTAGCGTAATTAACTGCAGGAGCTTGCGCCTGCAGGGAAGAGCGTCCCCACAATCAAAAACCCCTCAAGCGAGAGGGAATCTGACGAAGTCTGCTATATCGGACGCATCCGTTTAAACCTTCGATACATGGTGCCATAAATCAACGTGGCATCTTCGGAGAAGTAGACGGATAGCACCAATTAGCATCTATCCCGAATTTCAGGCAAGACGTCAGTCTCGCACCGTCTTTCGGAGGGGAATAGATTCTGGCACGCCCGGTGGGACCTTTTCCTCTTTCCACTCCACACTTCGTGTGTCGTGATTCACGAACCAAACGCGGTTCGCTAATGGTTGCCTTTGGGTTTCGAAGTATTAAGATTTGGTGTTTCGTTTGCTGCAGAAAGCGAAAGGATCAATGACTGGCAACTGCTCAAGCTGCTCCAACTGCAAATGCAACCGACGCTCCGCCTCACCTGGAGGTGTAACCTATGGATCGCAGGCTGCTTCCCTGTTTACTATGCCTGTGGAACAAGTAACTCAGGCTACTACCGGTCTGTTCTTTAGGACCATGCTCCCACCGGTGAACGTTAACATGCCAATGCCCGCACCGGAAGCGAATAAGAAGTCGGTCTTTGATCGACTTGCTACTCCTACGGCCCCTCTCAATAGGTCGTCCAACTCCTCGGTCTTCACCAGGCTAAGCCTGAACTCCAAAGGGCCCGCTAAGAAGCCCACGATACCTGAAGTGGCCATCCCAAAGAAGACAGCTGCTCTCGAAGTCGTCAAGGCGGCTTCTCCTCCCAGAGGGTCGGTCTTCGTGAGACTGACTACCCCCGTTCCCGCTCCCGCTCAGAAATCTGTTTCTGACCGGATGGACGTAGCTTCTCAACGAACATCAATTTTCGAGAGGCTGACACCGGCAGCAGCCCCTCCCCAGAACAGGGGGTAAGACGAAGCCGTCGCTGAATCAATCCCAACAACCCGTCATGCCCGACGTCGCCACTAGCGCCGGATAAGGAAGACTGGGGGCAACTCCCCCTCCGGGCTAACCCCACCAGCTCCAACGGTGGAAATTGAGGCTGCTGTTCCAACCGGGAACAGCTTCGAGCTGCTAAACAGGGTACACAGAAATTCGCCAACTGCGGTTCTCAAAAGATCCCCTCCACCTGCGGAGAACGTTATAGAAACAAAGCTGGAGCAGCCCCCTCAACGGCTGTCCTCTAAAATTTATAAGGTCTGGCGACGGGTACAGGACTCGGTAATCATTCAAGATCACTCTCTCCGGCAGAAGAGGGTGAAGGTTCAGGAAGAAAAGAACCGTCATGTCAAACAACAAAGGGCGACAACCGCTTGGGTGCCCGCTGCAACGGGCCCCTCCACGTCGACAACTCAAAAGAGAAGAAGGCCGGAGAAAGTCCCTACTCCTGCAGCAAATGTCAAGGACAATAAGCCTAAACGCCCTAAGTCTGGGGGCATGATGGTGCATACGGTATACATGGCGTCGGGAAAAGAGGACAGCCGTGCATCCACGGGTCATAGACCGCTTACACGGTCAATGACCAAAGCTCAGGAGCAGCAGCAGAAGCCCCAAGAAATGATGAACGCGATGGCCGCACTCACTGGGCCAAAAGAAAGCCCCGAAGCGTCATCTGATCAACGCCAGGAGCAAGAAACTGACGCTGAATTCCTTTGCAGGATATTGGAGAAGAAGGATAAAGAAGCTCCGAACAAGCAGCCAATATACAAAGAATGGCCCTCCTGTTCCAGGACATGGTGGGAATGATGATCCAATAAGATCCTCCTGCCGAAGATCCTCCGATCCTCCTTGAAGATGACAGGGGAGAAACGTCAAATCCTCCACCGGCTCTGTCAACAGCCAAGGAGGAGACAATCTCCAAAGCTGACCTAGACGAATATATAGCTCAGCAGATACGGGTTCACCAGGCGACTGAGGCAGCTGGTCAAGTTGTCAGAACAGGGCGACCATATCCGAGTTGGTATGACCAAATCAAGTACCCGCCGGGCTATACAATACCGAAATTTCATGTCTATAAAGGGACGGGCAATCCCCACTAGCATGTTGCCCAGTTCAGGGCGCTTTGCGGCAACACCGGTGGTGACGATAAATTGTTGCTTCGCCAGTTCGTCGGTAGCTTGTCAGAAACGGCGTTCGAGTGGTATTCTGAGCTCCCAAACGACTCTATTAAAACATTTGCGGAAATGGAGTTGCTATTCACTCAGCGATTCGTGAGTGCCAGCGAACGCACCCTGATAACGGCATTGATTAATGCCAGGGTGAAACCAGGCGAGACGTGGGTCCAGTACGCTATACGCTGGCGAAACTTGTGATCGAAATGCGAACAACGCATTGAGGAGGCGCCCACGGTGGGCATGTTCGTGGGTTCCCTAGACCCTCATGCAACTATTTCACAGTTCATGATGTTCTTTAAACCAACCACGTTCCAGGTGTTAATTGATAAGTTAGCCCAAATGGATCAAATGGGTCACAGACCATCTCCCCCGAAGCCGGAACCTCGGAATGACAAGGGCAAAGGGAAGGCAACCTTCCTTGCGAACACTCAGCAACAACCCAGTACCCCAAAGCTAGCGGATCAACTGGAAGAAAGACGGCGGTATTATAATGAGAAAATGAAGCGCCCCTACTCATTCCCGCAGGATAAGACAAAGAGGCTATTCGAGCTGGCAGTACGCAATAGGCTTATCAACTTGCCAAACCCAAGACGACCGTCGCAACCCAGTGAGGTGAACAACCCCAAATACCGCCCTTACCATCAAACGGTAAGCCATCCGATTGAGGATTACTTCGTCTTCAAAGGATGGATTGAAGATCAATACCTACAGGGTAAGTTTGCGCTGTCCGAAAAGTGGAAGGCGAACCCGCCACAACCTCATACTACCAAGAAGATGGACAGACCGGGGGCAACTTGTTCCTTCATTGAAGAAGCTCCATGGGAAATCGTGTTTTCAGCAAAAACCAAAAGGATGCTGAGTGATCTTCATACATGCCCGGCGGTCGAATGGAAGAACCCGCTTGAACCTCAAATCATCGAAGGGATATTGAAGCCGCGCCCGACTACAAAGATCGGTGGTGATGGCCCAAGTACTCACACCCAACCGTCAAAATCTTCGAAGAAAAAGAAGAAGAAATCCAAGAAGCCAGTGAAGTCTGGAGACAAGCGCATGGACTTGCAGAACCAGATTGACGCGCTGGAGGAGTACAATCAAAAGGCGTGGACTCCCATCATACTCCAAGAGTTCCTCAACTACGTCTTTCAGGAGGAAGATAATGGGGAAAGCTCGTCGGATGAATCCGAGGGATATGTGGCGAGTTGTCATGTGATCTCCCACTCATTTACGGACGATGAAAAAACTCCTCGCACTGAGAAACTAGGGGCACGACCTGAGCCAGAACTTGTATGGCCGACAGATGAAATGATCGACGAGATTCGTTTGAAAAGTAAAGCCGATCGGGAGTGTGAGACGGCCGCATCAGAAGGAGCCAAACGCAAGCGACCAAACGAAAGAGTCAAAGCACTCCCGCCAGATCAAAAGACATCCGATGCGGATAAAAACATATTCAAGACGAGGAAAAGGTTTGCCAAAGCCATGTCAATGGGAATGAAGCTACCACCCTCGGAAGAAAACACGCTCAATGGGGCGGAGAGGCACCCTAATTACTGCTCATATCATTGGAAGATTTCACACCCCACTGAGGAGTGCGACGCTTTTAAGATATGGTGGCAGGGATATGTTGCTCACCGGCAACATTTTAAGCGCATGAAACGCAGAACTCGTCGGGAACAAGGAAGTACAACCGACAGGCACAAAAGAACTACCGGCAACTGTTACACGGTCAACGCCGGAGGATCACAAGTTCTCACCTTTGGGAGCGACTCTGATGAGGAAATGGCTCGGGGCCCTCTCTTTAAAGAATCTGTTTTAGGGAAAGAAGAAGAACCAGAGGCCTGCGAAAACATTCAGCTGCGCAATCGCACGCTCCCGGAAAAGAATCTCGTACCCGTGAATAGAAAAGATAAAGGAAAGGAAAAGGTCGCTGAGGATATCGCTTTAGATGACAAAGTCATGAAAGAGCTGACTGCCAAGGACCCTCCCAAGAAGAGTAAGGTGGACTACAACATCCTAGCGCATCTAAGGAAGCTACCTTCGCAGCTCAGCATTCTCGATGCCCTCTTATTATCAAAAGAAGCGAGAGATTTATTAATCAAGGCGCTACAAGAACCCGAGCAATTCCAAGCCTTCCTCACCGAACATAGGATGAAGGATGAACTGGAAGAAGTACACAAGGCTGATATCATTTTCGGTGACGAAGACCTGCTCCTTGGGACGTGCGACCACAACCGTCCTCTATATGTCTCTGGATATCGCCACGATATCAAGATAGGAAAAATCCTGGTTGATAATGGATCCTCCGTCAATCTCCTTAATGTTCGGGTGTTGAAGGAAATCTGCATGAGCGTCCAGCACCTCGCTCGTGATAAAATTACCATCTCCGGTTTTGACTCCTAGTCATCACGGACTCTCGGATCTATAATACTAACATTACGCTTCGGACTGCTCGTCACAGACATCAAGTTTCACGTCATTGATGCCAAGACCTGCTACAACGCCTTGCTCGGTCGTCCTTGGTTACACGAGTACAACATCATCCCTTCTACACAACATCAGTGTATGAAGTATTTCAAGGATGGTCTCGAGTATACCGTAACAGGTGAGCTGAACCCATTCTTCGTGAACGAAGTCCGCAAGTATGAAGATGCAAAGTACTTTTTGCCAGATTTCGAGGATACAGAAAGGTGTCGCAAACCGGAGAACAAAGCCGCTGCCACCATCCCTGTTTTCGGGAGCGATACCGAAGAAGAAGAAGAGATGGTTTACGCTGGGCCATCTCGATGCAACAACCCGGGACCGCCCGCCCCCATATTGATCTTCGGAAGTGACTCGGAAGATGAGGTTAATGCTGTGTTCTCCAGTCGGTCGTCAATACAAGCATCCCCTGGCGATGATCAGAGTTTGCAAATCACCATGGTTCCGCGGGAGCACTACAAATACCTTGATGCACTTGAAGCTTACAACGTGCAGGACATGCAGATGTTTTACGTCCCTCCCAAGCGAAAGGGTGAAAAGGCGATCATGTTCTACCGGTCCACGGAAACAAGAGGAGAGAAAGAAATCTGGCACGACGCCGATTCTACACTTGACAGGCTCCAATCCATCTGTTTGCCCAGATATTACACAAACGGACTAAAAAAGCTATTGAAGTGCCAAGGGGTACCTTTAAAATAGACTATTCGACAAGCTCGATTCTATAACAGGATTTGGGATGTCCCTGGGACTCAGCGTAAGTTGCCCAACGGGAAAATGGAAACGCTTGGGCTTGGATATGTAAGAGCCGGGAAACGGGAACGATTCCACGGTAGCTACGCCGTATATAACTTCGATGAAGAAGAGGACGCCCCGTAGGGAAATGCCAACCCCTCATCAAAACTAGATCCCGCAATCGAATTGCGAGTCCGTCATTTGAAGAACGAATGGACAAGCTTATCAGGAAGGCGGGTCAAAAAGATCGGGACGACCATAATCGCGAGATGACCATCTACGAGAAAGCTAGGATGCAACGTCTTTTTCAACAGGCTGCAAAAGACGATGATGCTCCTCCCTGTCAACCCGTTGCGCAAAAGGCCCGACTCAGAGGCAGAAGTAAATCAAAAAGCGGAAAAGGAGGTCGACAACGACAACGCAGGATCAAAGAGTCATGTGATTAGGTATTGCGCGGTCCAGATTTGTCCCTAATGAAGAAGATGAGTCGAGCGTATTCTTTCCCTCAAGACAAGAAGAAGAAGATACTCGATCTCGCTATAAAACATCAAATGATCACACTTCCGGAGTCTAAGCATCCTGAGCAAGCTAACGGGGTCTCTCATTCGGGTTATTGCTCTTATCACCGAGCCATAGGACACCCTATCGAAAACTGCTTCACCTTCAAGAACTGGGTCGAAGACCAGTACCAGCAAGGCAGGTTTGCTCTATCCAGCAGCTGGAGGGTAACACCACCACAAAAGCACGAACCCAAAGCCAGAAGAGCAGAACAAGATCCATATCAGTCTTAGAAGCGAGTTCGTACTTGTTATGTGATAACAATATCAAAAGGAGAGCCCGAGAATATGGATGACCTTCCTTGGTGCTTCGAAAACAATGACGACGAGGTAATCTCAGAATTTCCACCAGCGCCAAAAGAGCTGGAAGATGGCATACATACTACTGCAGATAACCTCAGGAAAATTGAGCTGGGAACGGCAAACGACCCGCGACCGACATTTGTCAGCGAATTGCTATCTGAAGAAAGGGTGGCTGCGTTAAAAGACGTGCTTATGCGACATAGAGATTGCTTCGCATGGAACTATTCCGAAATGCCGGGACTAGATCCAGATATTGCTGTGCATAAATTGGCGATATCCCCGGACGTTAAGCCAGTCAAACAGGCGCTGAGAAGAATGTAGCTTGAGCTTGAGATGAGCATCAACGCCGAAGTCAAGAAGCTGATCGATTCTGGGTTTATCCAAGAAGTTCAATATCCTGACTGGATCGCCAACATCGTCCCGGTAATAAAGAAAAATGGGACAGTGCGCATATGCGTGGACTTCCGGGATCTCAATAAAGCTTGCCCGAAGGACGACTTTCCAGTACCGGTAACCGAGCTGATGATAGATAACACATCCACTCACGAGGTTTTCTCTTTCATGGACGGCTCATCTACAATCAGATAAAGATGCACCCAGAAGACCAGAAGCACACCGCTTTCCGGACCCCTCTGGGAATATTCTGCTACAAGGTGATACCCTTCGGCCTAAAGAACGCCGGTGCCACCTATCAAAGGGCTATGACAAAGATCTTCGATGACCTCATACATGAAATCGTCGAATGCTATATCGACGACCTCGTCGTGAAAAGCAAATCATGCGCGTTCGGGGTGTCCTCAGGCAAATTCCTAGGATTCATTGTCCGGCACCGAGGCATTGAGATAGATCCGTTGAAGATCAAGGCGATCATGGAAATGCCACCGCCAAGGACTCTCAAACAATTGCGGTCTCTCCAGGGGAAGCTCGCGTACACCCGGCGATTTATAGCCAACCTTTCAGGCAAGTGCCGCCCTTACAGTCACCTGATGAAGAAGGGAACACCGTTCGTCTGGGATCACAAATGCCAAGGCGCACTGGACGAGATCAAGCAATACCTGCAGAACCCGCCGGTGTCAGTTGCTCCAGTCAAGGGAAAGCCTCTTATTCTTTATACCACAGCCCTCGAAGGTTTCTTAGGCGCATTATGGGCACAGAAGAATGACCAAGGGAAGGAGAGAGCGCTCTATTATTTAAGTCGAGTTCTTCTGGGGGCAGAAAGCAACTACTCCTCCATTGAAAAGCACTGCCTGGCATTGATCTTCGCGATAACAAAACTCCGGCATTATGCGTTGGCGCATGAAGTCCGTTTCATTTTGAAGGTGGATCCCCTTAAATATTTAATGTCGAAGGCCATATTGACAGGTCGGCTCGCTAAATGGGCCCTACTCTCGATGGAGTTTTCAATAACCTATCAGCCTCTTAAGGCAGTGAAAGGCCAGGCCATTGCCGACTTCCTCGCTGAACATCCGATACCTGCCGATTCTCCTCTGAATTGCGATCTGCCAGACGAACATGCGTTTGACGCGATCGACGGTGGTTGATTGTAAAGAATTCTTGGTTGTGTAATTGGGAAAATTGTAAAGAAATCACAACCAAAAATTATTTGACCGCAATCAACTACGGTGTCGGATGTAGATTGTTAGTGAGTGCGGATCGTCCACAGGGAAAGTGTAATCGTTCGTCTTTTGAATTAGATGAGCGAAACTTTAAAGAAAAGAAAACAAACAATTCATGATTTAAAATTGAAGTTCAAGATTTAGAAAATCTAGATCTAATAAAAGTAAAAGATAGAATCAAGAATTGAGAGTTTGTTGATTTTTTTCAAACCAAATATCAAGAATCGAAATGAGGCTCGTAGGAATCGATCGGATCTATAGATGTGATGTAATCTTACAATTACGTATTCTTATTCTTTGATGAATTGATACTAGATCGATGATGATCGATCGAGAATTAGGGATTTCTTATGAAACTAGGGTTTTATCTTATCCCTTGTTCTTTCGTCGATATCATTCATATTCTAGCCTCTAGTAAATTCAAGAAACGATCGTAGATCCCTAATTTCGAGCGATCATAATCAAGAAAGCATCGCAACAAACTAGGTCATCGATTCTTGAACTTGCTAGGGTTTACAAGAATCGTAGGACTTAAGAATCGTATTAAGATTTGTTACATTATCATTCTATTGATCGTCTCGACTCCTTAACGAGCGGAGTTTTACTCAAACATCATCACAAGAACTACAATCATAAATTGAGATCGAATCATGATGCAAGAATTTAAAGAAAGCAAGATTAAAGAAATTCACCTTTTATTTATATCAACAATTTCATTACATTGGCTCAAGAACTACAAGAGGAAGAACTCGATCGTCGATTTGGCTTCGCTCGTCTCCGTGAGTCGTGGATCGGCTTGGATCACTTGCCCGATTGAAGATCGGCTCGGCTCATAAAAGGTTGAAGGCTTCTTGCTTGATTGGTACTCAAGATCTTGAATTTGGAGTGGAATTAGGGTTAGGGTTTCACACAAGCCTTGTCACTAGACTTGTGGAAGAAAATGGTGTAAGAATGAACAACCTCAACCCTTAGATCTAGGTTCCTATTTATAGCCATCAAAACCCTAGATCTAGGATTTGAATTTTAAGTTTCCCTCCAAAAGTTTGTTAGATGAAATTTGAATTTCCCTCCAAAAGGTTGTTGAGGAGAAGCTTCTAGATGTGATTAGTTAGGAGCTTAATCAAGATTAGCATGCTTAATGATCTTTGCTGATCTGGCAGAAGACTCTGGAGAATTCTGGAATTCGACGTGTCAAAATGAGGTGTAGCCACTGAGAGAAGAATTATGCACCAAAATTCAAGCGATGACGTGGCAAAAGCGCCGCGGTTCCGCGGCATAAGCCGGCTCCCGCCGCGGTTCCGCGGCGCTTTGGGGGCTTTAGGGCTAGGGACTTCTGGTGCTTGTTGGGCTTAAGTTGTGGGCCTTTCTTTGATATGTTGAATTGTATTTCTCCCTTTGGATTGATACCAGATCTGAAAACATGGAGTTGGTGTATTTTTTTATCAGCTTCTTTTGACTTTGCTCCTGCAATTTCCTGCACAAATCTCGAGACAAGTGTTGCGCAAATACAGAGATGATGCGCTGCCATGAAATGCGGTCAATTTCCCTTAAAGTGCCGGTTTTAAAGTATAACACATGCAATCTGATATTTTACGACTGATTTGCTAATATGTGAAATATGAATGCCGAACACTTCTAGATGAGTGCAAATGATAGGAAAATTGCCGTGTTAAGAATGCAATATTTTCGACTGATCAGTGGTGATACCCGATGGGAGCTTTATTTCGATAGAGCGTCTTCCATGAAGAAGCGCAAACAAAACACACCTATAATCAAATCGGGGTTAAGTCTTATCTTCATAACTCCACAAGGGGGGATAATGCGCTTTTCTTTCTCCTTAACAGAGCCGAGGACAAACAATGAAGCCGAATACGAAGTTTTGATAGCAGGCCTCGAGATCGCCATCGACATGGGAATTGAAAATCTCCTCATATACGGAGATTCCCAACTGGTCGTCAGTCAAGTAAACGGCAACTACCAGACATGCAAGCCAGAGCTGGTGAAGTATGGAGAGAGAGTACAGCAACTGCTGATTCAAATCCCGTCCTACACTTTGGAAAACATACCGCGCGCAGAAAATAGCAAGACGGACGCTTTAGCCAAGCTCGCTAAAGAACTGGCTGATGAGAACCTTGATGACGTTAGAATCGTGGTACAAAGCCGTCGGGTACTCGCACCGGCAGAAATATCTCCGGAATCATCAGAGGAAAAGGAAAAAATTGAGCAAATGGCCCTGCAAATAAATGGCCAAGAGAAGGTTGAAGATTGGAGAGAAGTCTTCATAGACTACTTCAAATCCTGTCGAACGCCCGAAGATGCGTCCTCAAGACATCAGCTTGTGAAACGAGCTCTGTCCTTCTCCTTCGTCAATAATACTCTGTACAAGAGGTCATTTGACTCTCTGTGGTTGAGATGCCTGGGACCTGACGAAGCGAAAAGAGTCGTTCAGGAAGTTCACGACGGACTCTGCGGTTCTCACCAAGCAGGCCCGAAGATGAAATTGAAAATTAAATGGATGGGCTACTACTGGCCAACAATGATTCAGGACTGCCTTGAATATGTGAAGCAATGCCACTCATGCCAAATCTATGGAGACTTCATCCATCAGCATCCAAATCCATTACATCCAACGGTGGCTAGCTGGCCGTTCGAAATATGGGGGACTGACATAATCGGCCCCATCGAACCAGCATCATCCAGGGGACATCGTTTCATCCTGGCGACGACTGATTACTTCTCCAAATGGGCAGAAGCAGTACCGTTAAGAGAAGTGAAGACGCAAAATATTCTCAATTTCTTCAAGACGCATGTCATTTATCGGTTTGGAACTCCGCGACGGATCATTTCCGATAACGGGCCAGCCTACAGAAGCCACAAGATTAGTCGCTTCGCACAGCAACACAACATAGACTGGAGATATTCCTTAGTTTATAATCCGCGAGCTAACGGTCTAGCTGAGGCTTTCAACAAAACCTTGACAAAGATCGTGAAGAAGACGGTGTCCCGAAACAAAAAGGACTGGCACGAGAGGCTGCAAGAAGCTCTTTGGGCTTATCGGACTACGTTCAAGACAGCCACGAACACAACGCCATACGCATTGGTATTCGGTACGGAAGCGGTACCCCCCTCGTGATTGAGCTACCTTCTCTACGAGTGGCAGTCCACTACGAGCTGACGGACGAAGAAAATGCTTACCTTCGGCTTGAGGAGCTTGACGCCCTTGATGAAACCCGGCTCATAGCGCAACAAAATTTGGAGGCTTACAAAGCAAAGATGACGCGCTCATATGAAAGATTGACCAGCCCGAGGACATTCCGCCAAAGCGAACTAGTGCTGGTGGTCAAAAGACCTATGATCCTCAATCGCGCCAAGCGGGGAAAATTTGAGCCGAACTATGAAGGCCCGTACATAATAGAGAAGGTCTACCAGGGTGGAGCGTATCTGCTCATGGATATGCACGGTGAAAGATCTTTCAGGCCAGTGAACGGTCGCTTCCTGAAGAAATACTACGCTTAATGGGTCAAGGCCTAAGTCAATGATAGATGACGACGACTATGTCCGCTCGCTATCTTCCTAAGCCCAAACTCTAAGTAGTAACCGGCCTTCTTCAACGGCGGATCGAAACGTCCTTAAACTAACGGCGGACCGAAACGTCGTTAAACTAACAATGGACCACTATGTCCTAAAACTGGCTGTTGACCGAGATGTCGATAAACCACGGTGGATTGCAGTATCTCAAAGCCGATATTAAAAAATAAATAAATAAATAAATAAAAATAAAAAATAAAAACGGTATATCCATAAGCAAAACGGGCATGGATGAAAACCCGAAAGGGCTCCGTGAGTAAAAACAATAGGGCTACCGACGAGTGTTTGTAAAAACCCGAAAGGCCGCAACCTCGTTAAAGGGCACTTGCAGGGTCCTCACGACCTTATAAGGAGAAACCACTCGCGTGAGATCCTTACGACTCACAAGAGAGCAGCACACTTAGGAGTCCTCACGATTCCTAGGGAGAAATTACACAGGCGAGATCCTCACGACTCGTAAGGAAAACTCTCTTATGCGATCCTCACGGCTCATAAGATTTGAAAGTCTTAAGTCGCAGAGACCTAAACCTGTGCTTAAGAAACCCCCACAACCTTCAATTTATGCCCTACAAGTGGCTCAATACTGACCCTTGTATACAATCCACGGGCACGAATAAACGTTTCCCTAACAAAGTCTCATCCGTGACTAGGGATATGTTCGCACGGTGAACAACCCTTGTGAGTCCTCTCGACTTATAAGGGGAAAACTCTCTTGTAAGATCCTTACGACTTACAAGAGGCCATACACTTAGGAGTCCTTATGATTCCTAAGGAGAAAACACACCTACGAGATCCTCACGACTTGTAGGGAGAAATCCCTTTGTGAGACCCTTACGGCTCATGAAGTCAAAAGCCTTAGTCGACAGGATCCTAATCCTGTTCGCTAAGCCACCTTTGTTCGATATCGACAGAGGCAAATGATGATTCACTCATGGCAATATTCCAGTAGTAGCGGTACTGATGCCGAAATCGGTGTCTAATCCCAAGCTTGTGGCAAGAAGCTAGCAAGCCATACATGCATACGAAATAGCCGAAATGATGGGACAACTTACAACAAAATCAGCAAGTAAAAATGCATGCATGAAAAATAGCCAAAATGATTGGGCAATTCGCAATAAAAAGCAGCGAGTAAAAATAAAGTAAATAGCCGAAATGATTGGGCATCGCGAAAAATAGCCGAAATGATTGGGCAATCGCAACCTTCGCGATATAAAGCTGAAATGATAGAACATCGCGGAAAAAGAAATAAAATAAAAATGAAATTTACGCCCTACAGGTGATATTACATCAATCCCTGTATACAATTCAGGGGAGTAAACAAAGAAGGAATCGCACTCCTCCTCTCCCAGGTTTCATCAGAAGAAGAAGCCAAATCTCGATGAGTCACAGATAGCCTAGAGAGCATCTCGACGTTTGCCTCATTGCAGCAGACACAATATCAAGCAAAGCGGAATAGCGGCAATTCCCAGTTCCATGACTCGACGGTGTACAGATGACCAAGAGTCGAATCCCAACTCCGTGAAATGCGGATACAGTCAACAAAATTCCTGGTCACATAGAACGCGGATAACGTCACTCTTTGACACTGTGGAAAACATCCAGAGCGGAGCCTGGTACTCGCCGAACACGGCAGTGAACCCGTGGGAAGCATCCAGAGCAAAATTCCTGGTCACGTGGAACGCGGATAACGTCACTCTTCAAACCCGTGTAAAGCATCCAGAGCGGAGCCTGGTCCTCGCCGAACATGGCAGTGAACCCGTGGGAAGCATCTAGAGCAAAATTCCTGGTCATGTGGAACTCGGATAACGTCACTCTTTGACCCCGTGGAAAACATCCAGAGCGGAGCCTGGTCCTCGCCAAACACGGCAGTGAACCCGTGGGAAGCATCCAGAGCAAAATTCCTGGTCACGTGGAACGCGGATAACGTCACTCTTTGACCCCGTGGAAAACGTCCAGAGCGGAGCCTGGTCCTCGCCGAACACGGCAGTGAACCCGTGGGAAGCATCCAGAGCAAAATTCCTGGTCACGTGGAACGCGGATAACGTCACTCTTTGACCCCGTGGAAAACGTCCAGAGCGGAGCCTGGTCCTCGCCGAACACGGCAGTGAACCCGTGGGAAGCATCCAGAGCAAAATTCCTGGTCACGTGGAACGCGGATAACTTCACTCTTTGACCCGTGGAAAACATCCAGAGTGGAGCTTGGTCCTCGCCGAACACGACAGTGAACCCATGGGAAGCATCCAGAGCAAAATTCCTAGTCATGTGGAACGCGGATAACGTCACTCTTTGACCCCATGGAAAACGTCCAGAGCGGATCCTGGTCCTCGCAGAGCACGGTAGTGAACCCGTGTGAAGCATCCAGAGCGAAGCCTGGTCCTCGCCGAACACGGCAGTGAACCCGTAGGAAGCATCCAGAGCAAAATTCCTGGTCACGTGGAACGCGGATAACGTCACTCTTTGACCCCGTGGAAAACGTCCAGAGCTGATCCTGGTCCACGCAGAGCACGGCAGCGAACCCATGTGAAGCATCCAGAGCGGAGCCCAGTCCTCGCTGAACACGGCAGTGAACCCGTGTGAAGCATCTAGTGCAAAATTCCTGGTCACGTAGAACGCGGATAACGTCACTCTTTGACCCTGTGGAAAACGTCCAGAGCGGAGCCTGGTCCTCGCCGAACACGGCAGTGAACCCGTGGGAAGCATCCAGAGCAAAATTCCTGGTCACATGGAACGCGGATAACGTCACTCTTTGACCCCATGGAAAACATCCAGAGCGGAGCCTGGTCCTCGCAGAACACGGCAGTGAACCCGTGGGAAGCATCCAGAGCAAAATTCCTGGTTACGTGGAACGTGGATAACGTCACTCTTTGACCCCATGGAAAACGTCCAGAGCAGATCCTGGTCCTCACAGAGCACGGCAGTAAACCCGTGTGAAGCATCCAGAGCGGAGCCTGGTCCTCGCCGAACACGGCAGTGAACCCGTGGGAAGCATCCAGAGCAAAATTCCTGGTCACGTGGAACGCGGATAACGTCACTCTTTGACCCCATGGAAAATATCCAGAGCGGAGCCTAGTCCTCGCTGAACACGGCAGTGAACCCGTGGGAAGCATCCAGAGCAAAATTCCTGGTCATGTGGAACGCGGATAACGTCACTCTTTGACCCCGTGGAAAACGTCCAGAGCGGATCTTGGTCCTCGCAGAACACGGCAGTAAACCCGTGTGAAGCATCCAGAGCGGAGCCTAGTCCTCGCCGAACACGGCAGTGAACCCGTGTGAAGCATCTAGTGCAAAATTCCTGGTCACGTGGAACGCGGATAACGTCACTCTTTGACCCCGTGGAAAACGTCCAGAGCGGATCATGGTCCTCACAGAACACGGCAGTGAACCCGTGTGAAGCATCCAGAGCGGAGCCTAGTCCTCGCCGAACACGGCAGTGAACCCGTGTGAAACATCTAGTGCAAAATTCCTGGTCACGTGGAACGCGGATAACGTCACTCTTTGACCCCGCAGAAAACGCCCAGAGTGGAGCCTGGTCCTCGCAGAGCACGGTAGTGAACCCGTGTGAAGCATCCAGAGCAAACGCCGGACTGTGGAGTCCTTAAAATCCACGGACTATGATGTCCTTAACCTCGACCGTAATGTCTTAAAACTAACGATCAACCACCATGATTCTAGACTGATTTCACCTTGGTTAAAGGGTACATCTCTTCACTCCTTTGATATTTAGCGTTGTAATTCCTCAACGTCTTCAAAGAGGTGACGGGTCCCAGTAACCACACATTCGTGGACTGTGGAGTCCTTAAATCCACGGACTATGAGGTCCTTAACCTTGACCGTGATGTCTTAAAACTAACGCCGGACTGTGGATTCCTTAAATCTACGGACTATGACGTCCTTAACCTTGACCGTGATGTCTTAAAACTAACATCGAACTGTGGAGTCCTTAAATCCATGGACCGTGAGGTCCTTAACCTTGACCGTGCTGTCTTAAAACTAAAATCGGACTATGGAGTCCTTAAATCCACGGACTATGAGGTCCTTAACCTTGACCGTGATGTCTTAAAACTAACATCGGACTGTGGAGTCCTTAAATCCATGGACTATGAGGTCCTTAACCTTGACCGTGATGTCTTAAAACTAACATCGGACTGTGGAGTCCTTAAATCCATGGACTATGAGGTCCTTAACCTTGACCGTGATGTCTTAAAACTAATATCGGACTGTGGAGTCCTTAAATCCACGGACTATGACGTCCTTAACCTTGACCGTGATGTCTTAAAACTAACATCGGACTGTGGAGTCCTTAAACCTTGACCGTGATGTCTTAAAACTAACATCGGACTGTGGAGTCCTTAACCTTGACCGTGATGTCTTAAAACTAACATCGGACTGTGACGTCTTAAAACTAACGTTGGACTGTGGAGTCCTTAAACCCACGGACTATGAGGTCCTTAACCTTGACCGTGACGTCTTTAAACTACGATACCCTGGAAACCATCCCAAAGAAACCCCTGACCCCGTGGAATACGGATAAAGGTGACCGCACCCAGCACTTGCGGGTCCTCACGACCCGTAAGGAAGAAAACTCTCTTGTGAGATCCTTACGACTCCCAAGGGAAAACCCGCTTAAGAATCCTCACGATTATTAAGGAGAACTTGCACCTACAGGATCCTCTCGACCTGTAGGGAGAAAAACTCTTTATGAGACCCTCGCGGCTCATAAAGCTCAAAAGTCTTAGGAGGCAGATCTTAACCCTGAATCCTAAGCCATCGCTACCCTGCAAGTAGGCCAAGATAAATTGTCCACAGAACAAATTCAATTGAGAGGGACACACCATTAAGAAAAAATATGTCTTTATTCATGAAACAAAATGGATACAAAGTACAATTCATGAAAGAACAAAAAGAAAATACTCTCGTTCAGGAGTACATACAAAAAGAAAGGAAAAGATACAAGTTTTTCAAGCCGACGGGCGATTTAGCAATTTGCTAGCTCATCCTGCTTTTGCTGGGCCATAGCTTCATGATTCAGGATCGCCAGAAGACGAGCCTCTGCCTGAGCCTGCTGGGCCTGATATGAGATAAGCCGACCTTCGAGCTCCTTCTCGGTAGCTTTGTGGGCCTCGACTCATTCGCGAGTAAACTCGGCGGCCTTGTTAATGGCCACTACCTCCTTGATGGCCTCTTGAAGCACTCGCCAGAGTTCATACGCTTTGTTGGCCTTGGCGGTAAGATTAACTTGAAGCTCGCTCAGCGCCTTAGAAGCAAGCTCCCTCTCCGAGAATTTACGGCCGAGCCTCTTCTCGCATGATGCCATGTTTGCCGCGCACCATGCTATCAGCCCCCGCAACTCCGCCTTTGCAGCCACGGCCTCCGAGGAAAGGCGGGAACACTCAAGGGCGTGCAAGCAAGCCTCCACCTGCCGACAGAACTCTACCCAGACTCGCACCACCTCTTCGCTATGGTATGCGGCAAGAAAAGGAAGAGAACCGTTAGCTTCAGCTGTGGTTGCGCTGCCAGCACGAAGCTCCTCGATCAAAGACGACAATGAGACAAGGCTTAATTGGGCCAAGCGCTCCGAGGCTCGCAAAGAATAAGGGCCGGGCGGCATGGCGATGCGTGAATCCAACACTATGGGGGCTGGCAGGGCTATTCAGATTCGAAAAATGTCAGTAAAACTCTTAAGCAAGAGAACAAGTGGGGCTATATTGAAATGTCACTTACCTACGGTCATGCAAGTAGGAGCTGAAGGTTCCCCTGGCCCTCCGAGGACCTCAACCTCATCATCGGCCTCCAAAACTGTAAAGAACATCAATGTCAACATGCAAAATAACAACGATGCTATGAGACATGATGAACGACACTAACCTTGTCCAGAGGAAAGGACGATGCACTGAGGGGAGATCGCCTGCGGCGCTGCCATCTCCAATAGACGCTGAAACGATTGCCGGGGAGACAAATCAGCGAAAGAAGCCGCCAACCTGCACAATTCTGAGAAAGCAAAAGAGTTTAGACGACAGAAAAATTGCTAATTTAAAATATTAAAGGTTACCTTCAACACTCCTCCCATTCTGAGTCGGGGGGATGGCGGCTTCAACGGCCTCCGCCGTGATCTCCGGCTCCAGCAAAAGGAGGGTAGTCCTGACCATCTCTCCTCCGGCCTCTGGGCTGCCCGCAGGAAGAGTCATTGAGGCGGCAACCCCCAAAGGAGTCTCTTCCAAAGGAACAAGCGCTCCGTGACCAGGAACCGCCACTGGAGGCTCTATGGTAAGAGGAACAGCCTCGTCAGCCCCCTCTACGTTGAGCAAGGCCGTATCGGGAACGTCAACGGGCTTTAGCTTCAGCAAGCCCATAGAGACCTCCCCCATCGCCGAGGACTCTGCACAATCCACAGAAGAAATCAGAATACATATACACGAGCATAAACAATCTGGGAAAAACCGCAAAGAAGTATAAAAAAAAACCATACCAACGTGCAGGGAAGCCTTCAATATGGCTTCTTCAAGCCGGTTCTCCTTTTCAAGGAGGCGTGCTCGCCGGGGTTCGAGGGTGGACTCGTGACCGCCAGTCCATAAGGACAGCGCGTCCGCAGCATCTTCCGAAGTGGCCTGCTTCAGCGCCCTTTCTCCCCACTCCTCCAAAGGGCCGATGAACCGCCGCCGGATCCATGAGGGGTCTTCATAGAAGATCACGGCAGGATACGGTTTCTTCGGAACCCTTGCATTCTGAGACTCATCTTTAGAACGTCTTATGTCCTCAACCAATTGTGCGGCTTTCTCGGCAGCCGAGCCCGGGAAGAGAAGACCAGCGTCCGACCCTTGCACGACCAACGGCTCATCTGGAAGTATGGGCTCAGACTCCGTTAAAGAATCAAGTAAGTTGGTGGCCACCCTCCTCCGCCTCTTAGATCCAGAACAGGCCGCCGAAGACGACCGTTTCTTTCCCCGTGGAGCCTTGGTGCGGCGGCGACCCACGTCGCCTTCAACACCCTTATCCCTATTACCCTCGCTTGGTGCCACAACCGAGGATGACACCGCCATTGTCGATGCCAAGGGGGGTGGTGCTGCCTCGGGTGTTGGCACTATTACCGGAGCCCTTCTACCTCGCGACCAAGTACCCAGGGGCATACCAGCTGTTGGAGTAAGATCCGCCCCCGACTCCCCCGGAATAAGAGCGGTGTCGGAGGAAAGCGGACCGGGGCGCGCGGTCGCAGCGTAGCTCCCGTGGCCGGAACCTGAGTAGGGGCACCCATGACCAAGAATCACCCTTCTTTCCTCAAGAATAATTGGGTTGACTCGATGGAGATACCAACCCGTGAACGATCCCACGCATCGGGGCATGTACTCACCATTGGGGATCATGAACTGAGAACCCGTGTTCAGCCTCATAAAATGATGGGCGGCATCTCGAACGGCCTCGAGCGAAGGAACCGGCGCGACTATGAAAGCTTCAAACGGGACGCCCTGATCATAGCCAAATTGCCGGGCAAAGCGATGCGGATTGTACCGCATGAAGAGGGCCGCGCTATCCTGACGGAATACCAGGTAACCCGGTCTGATTGCGTATAAGCACGCGGCCTCCTGGGGCTTCAAAGAGGGCGCGTTATCTATTGACCGGTCCCAAAGCAACTGGGCTGAACCCGCGAAAGAAGATAAGACCCGATCATTAAAAACCAACCCGCCAGCAGTAGCGTAAGGAGAAATCAATGCCCGAATAGCCCCGAATTGAATCGGGTCAGCGGCAGAAGCATCCACCAATCGCATAAGCCTCGGGAAGGTATAAGCGTCGTAGAATGCGGGCCTTTGATGCATTGCAAAAACACCCAAGACGTGCATTTCGATCCAAGACGTAAAGTAGTGAAGCGAGAAATTTACCACATCTATGCCAGGGCTGGAAGTATTAGCTGCAGCACCCAACCCGTGATAGAGATGCGCCAATGCCGGGATGCCGATGGCCAGCCGCGTCCCCTCAACTATGCGGTGAGCCGGATAGATGACCGAAGCTCTCATAAAGCGGCGATGCATAGGGATGACAAACCAGCTGAGCCAGACGCTGATAAACCCAACGAAGAACGTCTCCTCATCCATGCCGGGAGCTGCGATGGATTCGAAGGACATCGGCAACATTATAGGGATGTAATACTGCGGTAGATCCGATTCATCGGTCGGCAGCTTCTTCGGACCAAACCCAAAGGGGTCTTTAATATTTGCGAACTTCGGAGCTGCCTTCGACAAGACGCCTTCGCGAAGGAAACAGGCAATGAAGCTCTTAAAAGTAACGCCCTGCTCCTCAGATTCGGTGAACAATCGATCAAAGATACTTAGCACATTGATCAAGCTGGGACGCTTGTGGCGGACGGCGTTCTCGGCAGACAAGCCGTCAAGCAGTGCAGGCTCGGGTTCAAAAACGTATTCATCAGAGGGCAGCAACTCCTCATAAAGTGTCCCTCGAATTGGTAGCCCCGAGATCTCATAAAACTCCCCCAAAGAGATCGAAACCTCTCTGTCCCCCAGAAGAAAAGTGTTGGTAGGGAGATTCCATTGATTTAAGAACGCCTTAACCCACCAGACATGCGGGGATTGATAATGGAAGAGCGACGCATATATTGCCTGGTAAAGCCCAACCTTCTGCAGCCACGCACGATGGGTAGCAAGGATGTAGCGAGCCCAGAGGAGATAGCCCGTGGGGTGTCGAGGAGTGAGCCCTATCTTATAAATCTGTCCCCATGGGTGGGCCTCACCCTGACAAATGTGTTGTCCCAGGATATCTATAGCGAGGACCGGATGGTTCGGGATACCGGTTGTTGAAGGCTCGAGCCGTCCCGTTGGAGTCCAATTTGGCATCTCCACAGCGAAAACCGTCCTCGGAGGGTCCATCGGCAAGAACGGGAAAGTAGGCTCCGTCGGCACTTCACAGAGGAAACTCCGGCGACCTCGGATATATGACTATACCAAGTTCCCTATAGAAGTAAGCTGGTGAAGTTCGAGTCATGAGCTCGGATCATCGCCATCGCTTCCTCGTCGGATGGTGATTGAGGAAAAGCGGCCTCCGAACGAGCGAAGAGAAAGCACGGAACAGAAGCCATCGCATCTGAAATCAAATAAAGGAAACTGTCAAAAGCAAAGCCAGCAATATATATATATATATATATATATATATATATGAGCATAACTATATATATGAAGACAATTGAAGAAAGCGACATCAAACTCTTTTTATGGGGCCATTGGCTGCAAAACACATGGGCCCCACAGAATCAGGTTGACGGCTCGTTAATAATGAGGCCAAGCAATTATAATGAGACAAAAGGAATATTCTCATTAAATAAACAGGGGACTTCAAGTAACCTTACACACTCCCCTAAAAGAAATCCACCTTGGACTCTACAACAAATCAAACAGGATCAAGGGAATTAAATTCCCACAAAAGACATCATTGCAAGCTGCTTCTTCATTGATTACAGAAGGACAACCCAAGGCAAGAAAACCCTAAGAAGCCTCCATGAGAAGAACTTAGTTCTTCGTAGGAATTAAATTCCTTTTGAAAAGGGGAATTAAATTCCTAGAAACATTTTTTTTTGGATGGAGTTAAATTCTATGGATTTGAACTGTCACCATCATCTTCCTAGAGATCATGTGAACCCTAAGAGATCTACCGTTCGAAGATTAAGTGATTTTCTATTTTTTTTTGATGAACTTGAAGAAAATGGGTTCATGTTAAAAGGGTGAAACCCTAGATGTGGATTTAAAATCCAGAGAATGTTATGAAAGTTCTTCGTTCGCTCAAGATGATTACCTGAGGAGAAGAAATCGGTCAACAGAGTTAAACCCTAGAAAATTTTTGGAACAGAGAACTAAGCTCTGGGAAGGAGAATTAAATTATCAGAATGAAAAGCATGCAAGGAGGAAGATAAGCAAAGTGGAGGCTCTTCTGAAAAGATATGGGCATTTATACGATGGGACAGAAAACGTTTCATCTACCCTACTCCCAAAACAGATCCGACGGTCACAAAAGTGGCAGCGTTGCACTCACGTGCAGACACGTGAGAACAACGCTGTGGGGGCATTTGTTCCCTGATTAAAAATCAGGAAAATATTCAGAAGAGGCATCATGTGCTCACACGTGACCAGTGGTCACGTGTTGACACGTGATGGTTAAGCTGCGGCACAGAGCATATTTGTTCTCTGATCAAAAGTCATGAAGAAGCTTCGGAGGAGGCATCACGTGCTCACATGTGACCAGTGGTCACGTGTTGGCACATGATGGCTGAGCAGCGGCCAGAGAACAGAACACAGAAGAAGAGAAGCCCATTCCAGGGGTCACGTGCCTACACGTGACCAGGGGTCACGTGCTCACACGTGACCAACGGTCACGTGGCCATACGTGACCGGCTTTAAGAGCCTTATTCTTTAACAGAATTAAATTCTGAGGATAAATCTTCCAAATCTTTCCAAAATGAAGAAGGATTATCTAAAACCGTTGGATTAAAAATCTAAAGGTGATTAAATATCACCAATTTATGGAAAAATCTTGGACTTGGAAAGATTTTCCCCCTAAATCTAACTGAAATAACAAAGAGATATCTTTGGACTTAAAATCCAATGGTGAATAAAATTCACCCAACAATCTAAAGGCCTAGATTAATGATAAATATAAATCAAATCTCTCAATAAGAGATTTACTTAGCAGATTGATTCTTTTCCTTCTCCTATAAATAGGAGCCAAGAAAAGAAAAGAGGGGACTTTTTGAAAACCTTTGGACTTTTTCTTTTGATACACACAGAGAGAGAGATATAGAGCCTTTGATTCTTTGCAAAAGGAAAACCTTAGGTAAGAAAAGAAAAGGGAGGCTTCAAAAGAGAATTTAATTCTCAAAAGAGTTTAACTCTTATATAAAGAAAAGAACTTAGTTCTTTCTCTGATAGAGGATCTACAAAGTGCACATCTCCCCATGAATTGAGAATTTAATTCTCATTGGGTTGAGATCCTACCATGCAGATCTAAAACACAGAGGAGGAACTGAGTTTTGAGAATTTAATTCTCACAGAATTATAGGAATTTAATTCCTTTGAGATAAAATTGTTAGTTATATGTATGCCCTAGAGGCCATTACTGTACATACGATGTATATTGTAGTGGATGCTGGGACGTATATAGGGAGGACTTTCTTGCTCGACATGATAGTATGCTATCTGGTTGTACTTTATCTTAACATGTACTCTGATTGTCTCTATTACATGTTGATAAAGCCCTTAGGATATGTACTCGACTACTGGGACTATGATGAGATCGTACTAGTGGGGCCACGGTAGTCGACGAGTACATCCTATAACTGTTCCTAGTCGAGGTGTATCGAGACAGGGCATCAATGCACCAGAGTAGACTAGCGTACACGCATCTTGACCCATATGATGGGCGATGGATGATCCCATATCCATCGGTGTTTGACATCAAGGATGGTGTACGGGTGCTCAGTGGAGACTGGGTACACTGGACAGACTCGCCGAGAACTCCCAGATGGTATTATACCTCACGTCAGATGGCAGTTCTCCGGTGACACTGGTACAGAGTAGTCTGTTGACCCGAGATCGTCATAGAGTCTTGTGTGATTCCCACTGTGCTTTGATTTCCACCTTACCACGTCCAAATGGGCGTGAAAAACGGTGGTTTTTGGGTACAGTCCCGAATCACATGGAGGCAATGAGTGATAGGAGGGGATTCGTCTCTCCCGGTATAGGGAGTTGATGTTGTGCTGTGTTCGATTGGCTATAACCGGAAATCCCTGGCCAGGGTTGCTGAGATTTACTGGTAAGTGTTACCGGTAGTTTCTCGAACTGTTATAGACCTCATATCGACACGACTTATCGAGCTACTGGGGTCTGACGTTTACCACCCCTAGGCGAGATATGCGACATATCAGACGACGAGACCGGACTGTACGGGAGTGTTACTGATTGGATTCACAGGAGTACCAGCAGGCTTGCTTGTTGATCTTCTGATCGCTCAATACCCGGATGGCCGTTACGTTTAGCACACCGCTTGCAGCTTGTGGGTGTTTGATATGATCATCACCTACTGCCGGCGTATTGACGAGTCTTTAGAGTCCTACACAGGGGTTTCCTGGCTCAAGAGAAACGGAGTAAGAGCACATATGTGATATGTGCGGGACCGAGATTAATACGATATGAGATACCGTATTCTATTCTCGCGATTCGTGACATTGATCGGTTGTATGCGATATAGCCGGGTTATCGGATCAAGTGTTGATTCGATAAGTTGTTACTTTTGATATTAGTCGGTTATAGCCGGATTATTAAATCAAGAGTTGATTTAATATTTTAATGCATAATTATATATTCGATATATTACATTGCATTAACTAGTATTAGCTCACTTCTGATTTATTTTCTCACTAAATTGTGCACATTGTTTATATGTGATATATGCAAGTGTACTTGTTTGTATCATGCTTGATGATACATCAAAGTTGGGTGTATGAGACTCATACCAAGATTAGGGTAAAGATTAGGGTTATTGTTTTATCTTAAGATTTAACAAAAGGGTTTAACTTAGTCAAAGTAATCAAGCTTGAAGAAGCTTGGAGAAGTTTTGACAAAGTCCACTCTTTTGTCATTTCTTTTGATATTGTTTAACCTAACCTTTAACCTAATACTTTGGTTAATTCTCTACACGAGTTAAGCATGATAGCTTAACTCACCCATGGTTACATTATTGAGGATAAGTTTTCATTTAGATGGATTATTCATTATTCCTTCTTCTTCTTCATCAAGCTCCATCCAAAAGCTTACTAGCTCCAATGGTGCCATGAGAAAAAGAGTGAGAAAATCAATTCTAAAGTGAGCCCACTTCCTACTTCTTCATCCTCTACCACTTGCCATGTAGTAGAGTGTGTTCTCTTCACAAGGTTCATGACCTAGTGAAGGAATAGCTTGAGTTAGTGTCTCCCCGACGTAGATCATCTTCGGCCTCGAAGTCAACGAAGCAAGCACGTTCGTTCTTCTTGTGGAGCTTCTCTAGAGTCCGAAGTTCACGATCGCAGCGAAAGGGACATCTACACGGAGCTATTGAAGTGAAGGATCGGATCTACAAAGGTTGTAATCTCTTTCACTTAGTGTTAAAGTTGATAACTTGCTAGTTTTCGCCTAAACCCTAGTTTAAAGATCCGTATTAGAGTTGTTCGGCACGGCTAAAATTTTAATCGGGTATGGTTGATGCCTCGTAGACCCTTGTTAGTGTGCCTAGTAAAAATTAAGGTTTAACCCTAGGAATTTAATTCCTTCAGAATGGACAGAACTAGGGTTTAACCCTAATTGAGAACTTAATTCTCTCAGACTCACAGGAATTTAATTCCCTTAGAAAAGAAATTAGGGTTTAACCCTATCTAAGAATATAATTCTTCAGAGGAAAATAGGAATTTAATTCCTCTAAAGTTTATTGCTAGGGTTTAACCCTATGAAGAATTTAATTCTTAAAAGATGAACAGATCTTTAAAATATGCAAAGAACCAGAGTCACGTGCTACCACGTGACCCCTGCAAAGATCCACAGAAAAGAACTTTGAGGCAATGCCTCACGTGCCCCACGTGACCCCTGAAGGACACAAAGAAAGAACAAAAGAAACAGAAGCTATGGGTGCTCTCACGTGCTACCACGTGACCCCTTGGCTGAAGCTCTAACAGATAAACGCCCAAATTCTCATCACGTGACAGCACATGATATTTCAAAGTATTCAATACTTTTGACTGAATAAAATAAGGGGAATCAGGGCGCTCTCATGTGTCCACATGTGACCCTTCTCTCCTTAGTGTTTAACACTAGTCTGGAGATTTTGTTCCCAGTGTTTGACACTGATTTTCTTAGTGTTTAACACTGATTAGAGAACTCTATTTGCAGTGTTTAACACTGATTTGCTTAGTGTTTAACACTAATTTGAAAACTCTGTTCCCGGTGTTCAACACCGTTGGTCTCTAGTGTTTAACACTAGTTTTAGCCCAACTGGCTAAGTTTCCAGAGGCAAAGCCTCTTCTTCAAAGAACCAACAGAGGGCCAATATCCCAAACATGATTGGACTTAGCCCAAACTGGCCATAAGTCCTTAATTCAAACTTAACTGGGCCAATGGGCTCATAATATAATAATTGATCTTAGTTTCCAAATTGGACTATAGATCACTTAATTTACCTTGGTTTAAGGGTACATATCTTCATTCCTTTGATACTTGGCGTTGTAATTCCTCAACGTCTTCAAAGAGGTGACGGGTCCCGATGACCACACATTGATACGGACTGTGGAGTCCTTAAACTCATGGACTATGAGGTCCTTAACCTTGACCGTAATGTCTTAAAACTAACGCCGCACTGTGGGGTCCTTACACCCATGGACTATGAGGTCCTTAACCTTGACCGGAATGTCTTAAAACTAACAACGGACTATGACGTCCTTAACCTTGACCGTGATGTCTTAAAACTAATATCGGACTGTGGAGTCCTTAAATCCACGGACTACGATGTCCTTAACCTTGACCGCAACGTCTTAAAACTAACACTGGACCGCAATGTCCTTAAACTACCTATTGACCATAATGTCACTAAACTAAACAACAGGGCCCCCCCTTAATTGCTCTCTTGTTGGATCTAAACAATCCCATTAAGTCGATCTTAGTCTAAAAACTAGACTAACGTATTCTTAACAAACGTTTAAGTCAATCTTAGTCTCAAATGAGGCTAACGTATCCTTAAACACAACCCCCAAATCCAAATCTAAGATAATACGGATTTGGACTAGTCCACGCCCTACGGGCGACGACATAACTCAGTCTCCGTATACAATCCACGGGCAACCAAACACAAATCAAACACACACGACACAAAGTGACCATCTGGAGAAGGAGAATGCGGTAGCGTAATTAACTGCAGGGGCTTGCGCCTGCAAGGAAGAGCGTCCCCACAATCAAAAACCCCTCAAGCGAGGGGGAATCTGACGAAGTCTGCTACATCGGACGCATCCGTTTAAACTTTCGATACATGGTGCCATAAATCAACTTGGCATCTTCGGAGAGAAAGACGGATAGCACCAATTAGCATCTGCCCTGAATTTCAGGCAAGACATCAGTCTCGCGCCGTCTTTCGGAGGGGAACATGAGGTTCTTATTTACCCAGACTTGCCATTGCTGTTGTTATAGACTATAAGACCCGGCAGGAGGATGAGTATAGCGTCGTTCTAAACTAGCTTTGGAAGTGCACGTGTATATGACTCTGTCAGAGGGTTGTTGTAGTCAGTGGGAGCAGCGGAAGCATAGTGGGCAGGTAGCTTATGTCTATTTATAGACTAAGGCAGGTATAGCGGAAATAGATCATCTATTTTTTATGTGACAGTCATAGGCTTTGACTTCATCAGAATAGGAGATGGATCTGCTAAGAAGGTAGTAAAGAGTGATGTCCAGGTATTATGATGACATGCACTTGATAGGAAGAGATATTCCTATATTATGATCGGTTATTTTGTGGTTGTCATAAAGTTGTTTCTCCACATAGGATATGGATATAATATCAGGTTTTCTGGTTACTAAATCTATGGTTTTAGATCTAGATTTGGGAAGTATCCTAATCTGGGCACTTTGACACTATTCTAAAGGTATTTTAGAACGACTCCTGGCATGGTGGTGTACCTGCAGGTGATGGAGTCACTCTCTCTAAAGGTGTCTTACAGACTAAAAGGGAAAGGGATCTGCATGATTAGCATATCACTTGCTTAGGCAATTGAGTTAATCATGAAATGTCAAGTACCACACCAGATGTTGTTTTTGCACTACCTGCAATAAACATATATTATTCCAATCCTGGAGAAATGTAGGGAAGCAGTTTATGAACATAAATGGATGTTCTAGAGAAATGATTTTGGCAGCCTCCTCCGGGAGACGATTATCATTTCAGGCTTCCAAGGTGACCTGGATGACAGAATGACTGTCAGAGTTATAGTTTTCCCTCTTTTGAGAGACAGTATGTTGGACAGGTGGTCCAAGCGGATACTGAGGAAAGGCATGGCGTAGGATATTGATTAAATTCAGTGGACGATACAGTCTAAGAAGTTTGCTGGATTTGGAGTTCGTTTGTGAACTGGGTCCCATCAGATATCCAGACAAATTCTAAGACAGGTATTGCTCATTTCGGGAGATAGTTTTCTCCGCGAAGTTGAGATATAGAGAGATACAAAAAGAAACATTGGAGCGGATCCACTCACTGAGGCTATTTCTCGAACGCAATAGTTTCGCAAACGGGCTTTGCGAAACTGATTACTAGAGAAGTTGGGTGTTCGGTATCACACGGGCTGTGAGTATGCGACATCGCAATAATTGGTCTTAAGTGCAAGTGGGAGATTGTTAGCTATAGTGCCCTCAAGGCAATTATCATAATCGCAGTTAGGTGATTATGATGAGTGAGGAAGGACCTATACCGGTAGAACAGTCTTACTCAAGATGATAGTATACTATCTGGTTTGTCTTTATCATCATGTACATATTGATAGAGCCCATAGGATTCTTGCCTGACTACCATATTATAATGGCGATCATATACATGGGAGCTGGAGGTCTATAAGCACATCCTTAAATATCCCTAGTCATGGAAGTATCAAGACTGGGCATCGATACTCCAGTATAGACTAGTGTATACTGATCGAGACCCCGACGAGGAGCGGTGGCCAGGTCTCACAAGCCATTGGTGTCAGTTTGTTCACCTAAGATAGTATATAAGTGCTCATTGGGTTATAAGTACACTGGATAGACTCGCCAGGAACCTGCTACTTGGTATTATACTTATTGTCAGATATCAGTTCCCAGGTGACATGTGTACAGGTTAGTCTGTCGACCTGAGATCGTCATTTGTCTCGTGTGAGTTCCTACTGTGCTTTGATTACTACCCTACCACGACTCAAAGGAGTCATGCAAACAGGTTTTAGTTGGGTACAGTCCTGAGCCACATGAAGGCAGTGATCGGATCGTCGGGGATTCGTCTCTCCTGGTATTGAGGGTTGATGTTGCGTTGGTGGCCATCACCAGAAATCCATGGCCACGGTGGACGAGAATTACCGATGTAGGATCGATAGTTTCTCAGGTGGTGATGGGTTTCATGCCGACACTAAATGTCGTGTTGTTAGAGGTCTGACTTTATCCACCCCCTAAACTCGATATGCGATACTCTCAGACGAACAGACCGGATTGTACGGATATTGTCACTGTCAGGCTCAGTAGGGGTTCAGGATAAGTTTGCTCATCGGCCTCCCTTTCGCTCAATACCTAGGTAGCCGTTACGTACAGCTAGTGCCGCTGATATGCTTGTGGTTAAACCCACTGCCAACGTATTGACGAATCTTTAGAGTCCCACACAGAGGGTTTTCACGGTTCAGGCGATATGGTGTAGATGACGTATGTTGGCACATACAGGTGTCCGATTAAATATGTGCACATGCTGCACAGAGTTTAATCGGACGGTTGATAATACTAGCGGTTTAGGATTGAGCCGGATTATTAAATCCGGTTTTGATTTAATAATTTATATATATATATATATATATATATATATGTATGTATGTATTCTAGTATTATTGTTCACTATTCATTTTCTCTCTTGGCTATTCGTATTTTTGTACAAATATGTGTATATGTATTTCGATACGTGTACCGGGTTGCATTCCGTATTTATACGAAATGGTTTCTAGAAGATGTCCACCTCATTAATTGATTTTCTTTTTAGAAAATCAATTAGGAAATGAGGTGGAGGGTGAGTTAGCATGAGCATGGGTCAAGGCATGGCTTGGAATTGTTTATTCGAAAAATGAGATGAGATATTTTGAGGGAATGAGAGAGAGAGAGAGGGCAGCCACTTCTTTGAGTGGCTCATGCTTCATTTTCCTCACTTGTTGATTTCTTCATTTGCTCTCTACACACTCTCATTCTCACAAAACACTTAGCCATTTCTTGAGTTGCTCATGCCACATATTTCCTCACCTCCATTTTCTTGAGTTGCTCTCTTGAGCATTGTGATGAGAGGAAAATTATAATGACACATTCCTACACCTCCACTCTCCATTGCTAGCAACCTTGGAGCGTCGGTTACCTCGCTCGACGAAGCTGAAGCTTGCGCCGTTTTCCTTAGGTGTATCATCGTAGATGGAGGAAGACCGGCAACCAAACTCGACCAAGGAGCCCCTTGGAGCTTGGGGATGATGGTTGAAGACCGAAGGACACGGATCAACTCGGTATAATCATTTAACTTCTTATATGTAGCTTGCTAGTTTAGGGTTTAAGGTAGATCCGGGCATCGGGTAATGGTAGCGCCAGTTTAATAAATTTTTGTTCCGCATTTGGCCACGGTTTGATGGCCGGGGCGCTGCCGTAACCCAACATAAGGATATAACATGAGATATATATATATGTAAGTATATATGAGAATAAAAGATGATATGCCGTACGAGACCATAGATCCGTACCCTTATCGATGAATAGGACGATAAATCCTTAATCTAGATTGATGCCACCGTACGATGGATTACACGATGAGTTATACCGGATGATTGATCCGCGCTCGTGATTTGAGGATGATGATTGAGGATATTGCCATATCGGATACTATGAGACTGGATCGCCGACGTAAAGTTTTCACCTGAATCATACTTATTTCTAAAACCGACGAATCGTATGCACTTTTAAATGGAAACCTCAAGGGATGCTACGGATTTTCAAATGGTGTATTTTCCTTAAAAACACCATAGCCCCCACTTTCAAAACTACGATTTGTATCATTTTAACTGACTATATGGTTCATTTGTAGTTAAATACCTTATTATCGTTTATACTTATGATAGCTTATCTCTCATCCGTATACGTGTTATGTTTCCGGTATTTACCGCTTTATGATATCGTCTGCTAGTACACCTGCACAATTATCGATGATGCGCATGTTACACTTACACAGATTTGCCGGCTCACACATTCATCATCGGCAATTGCCATGCCACTTGCACAGTAGAACTGCTATATCATGATATTATTCTTAACTGTAGAGTAAATTCATTGTTCAGTACTATCACATGACATACTTGCATGATACTCTTGATATGCTCACATTACCGTTCTATGTTTGCATACATCGTACTTTATAGTTATATGCATTGAGATACTGTTTTCATGAGATTTATGTTCGTGGATTTGGGAAATCGCAAAGTACATTTTGAAAACTTGAAATATTTTAAAAGTGTGGTTTTCCCTTGATATGATATTTGTGTCCACTATGAATTTTCTCGGTTCTGAGCTATGAGCGTACCCGATTCGGGGAGTTGGATGAGCCGTCTGTGGGTACATGGTGGACCTAGTAAGGTATCCCGGGGTGAGAAATTTGTGAGGATGACGATGAGCCTGGCAAGGGGAGTATTACCCACATCGGTGATAGTTTGGACCCGGCGGTTATTCGGAGGATACAGACCGGAGCCGTGAGATGGATATGAGGGTTGATCTGATGATGTGGTGCCTGAAAAAATGAGGATTTACGTGTCGATGCTGGACACGGGTTTCATGATGTTTCGAGTGTTGATGTTGGACAGTCAGGTTTCCATGTTGTTGATGTGTCATTGATGGACACACGTGGATGATATCCGCATGCATACATGCATATGATTTCAGATGTTTGTTTTTACATGTCATTGGCATTGACTCTATTGTTGACATATATGCATACATGGTCACCCTAGATATTATAGTATTACCTTCATGATATAATATGACCTAGGAATCGCTGTTTATTCGATTTCTACCTGCTGATGTTTTATATTCATGAATTGGCAACTTACCCCCATTATGCCATAGTTTTCTTGCAGGTTAGACCACTTGGATCAGTAGCTGTATCGCTGGCACACAGTTCCTTCATTGTGTTTGCTTTGGCAGGTGGGACATACGTTGGATCGTGACCACTCTTGTACCCTTTATATTCTATTCTATTGTATCTAGGTAAACTCCATCAATTCAGAAACTAGATTTTGTATATTGGTAGATGTTCATTCGAAAATATTGCACATTTGATGGAATATTTTTCTTACTTTTGTTAAGTACTTAAAGGTGTTTATGGTAATTATGGTACATATGTGGGTTTATATGCAAAATACTCTTTATCATATGTTTATACACTATACTTAATATTATGAAGGAAAATATATGCATATAATATTTTAGTAATTTAAATATGCTTATCATTTCAAATATCCCTAATCAATATTCTTAAAATATCATATTATATAAAATGGTTAGGATAATATCTCAATAGTATTATAAATAATACTAACACTATAACTTGAGATGTTGTGCAGATATTAAGTTCAGATATGGAGATCAGGAGATCCGAGATGTCGGGAATCAGATATGCCGAAATATTAAAGAAAATCGTAAAATCATGAATGGCAGAGACTCAGAGAAGATATGAAGAATCCAGAGATTGAAGTGATCTCCACATGTCAACACCAGAAGCCACAAGAAATCCCAACTTTTGATCCCACCGTGCCGCCGTGGTTTAGCGGCTAAACTCCCATTTATGTGGTGGATCCGCGGCCATATTGTGGCCGTTGGATCTAGGATTTTGTGGGTATGATTGTATCAATAAATCCTAACACATAGGATCTAGGGTTTTCTACTTGCAAGACTATTTAAAGGACCGAGAGCTTCATACGAAAAATTATCAATCTGAAGTGATCAAGAGGTCTACAGTAATCCATGAATCCAGGAGATCAATCGACGCATCATCTACTTCCTATGAGACAGAGATCGAGAGTATAAACTAGGGTTCTTGTACTCTAAATTCGACGGATTTGTAAATGATAGTTGATTAATAAAAAGGTAGATCTTTAGTTTGATTCTTTGTATTTTACTTTCTGCATTACTTTCTGCATTTACATCATGATCTCCTTCTCTATCTTCTCTTCTATCTCAACCATGTGTGAGTAATTCCTAGTTTGCTAGGGTTAGTAGGATTAAGGTAGATCAATGGATGATAAAATCTCTTAACTTCTTTTACTTCTTATAAAGTTTATAAACTTTAGCAAAGTAATTGTTAACATCCTTATCGGGCGCGCTATTAATTTATTCTCGACTGCGATTTGAGATTAGATTAACAACTGTTTTGGTAAAGGTTAGACATGAATAGAGATCAATACAAGAATAAGGGTTAAGAGTGGGGAAACCCTAGTTTCTTCCAAAAGAACTCTAATCCACATTCATCACTATCGATCTAATTTTAAATCTATTAAAAGATAAAAGGAGTCATCTTTAATTAATCATCCATTACTACTAAATTCTATAAACCCTATGTTCCCGCCAAAATTTTCGGCCGAGAGCTGTTTGTTCCCTTATTACCCTTATAAAAAAGGGAGAGAAGAAAGATGAAAAGAATTCATGGTTGGACATCATGTGTTAAACACGTGAGCGCTTATATGCTTAGGGAGAGAAGAAAGATGAAAAGAATTCATGGTTGGACATCATGTGTTAAAACGTGAGCGCTTATATGCTTTGCATATAAGCGCTGAAAGAAAATAACAAAAGGCCAAACAGGCCTCACGTGTTAAACACGTGAGCGCTTCTATGCAAAGCATATAGGCGTTGAAAACACATAACTAAGAGCCAAACAGGCCTCACGTGTAAAACACGTGAGCGATCATATGCAAAGGATATGAGCGCTAAACATAAATCACCAATGGCTAAAAAGGCCCCACGTGTTAAACACGTGAGCGCTCATATGCTCATATGAGCGCTAAAAATAAACAGGCTAAAACCCACACTATGAGTCACGTGTTAAACACGCGAGTTCTCTTGCCGCTCACATGCAAAGCATGTGAGCACCCCAAATTAAAATGCTCCTATCAAATTCTAGAATTAAATTCTATTTGGGAAATATTTTCCTGATCTTTCTCAAACTAGAAAGATCTTCTTTGTTAAACAGAGGACCCTTGGATCAAAGATCCAGCGGTGATCATATGATAGAATAAAATTCTATTATAGGAAAATATTTTCCTAATCTTGTTAAACTAACAAGATATTCATTTAACAGAATTAAATTCAACATTCCTAATCTTGTTAAACTAACAAGATATTCACATGACAAGAATAAAATTCTATATTAACAAGATATCCATATTAAGAAAATATATTTCTGATCTTATTAAACTAAAAAGATATGATAGAATAAAATTCTAATATTGTTAAAACTAACAAAATATTCATAATCTTTTTAAAAACAAGAAATCTTTTCTGTTAAACATAAAGCCTTTGGATTAAAAATTCAACGGTGAATAAAATTTATCGATTGATCTAAAAGATCATGAAATCAATCAAGATCTCTCAATGAGAGATTTTCTCAACAAATTGATTTTTTCTCTTCTCCTATAAATAGGAGCAAGGAGATTAAATCTAAAAAGGAGAGACCCCCCATAAGCTTTGGAAAAAAAAAAAAGAAAAAAGAAAAAAAAGAGAACTCAATTCTCTAGAGGAAGACAATCCCCTTCTTAAACAAAATCCTAGGTAAGAAGAAAGTACAGAGAATATCCTATCTCTTCTTTAAGGGTTTAACCCTTTATACAAGAACTTAGTTCTTCCTCTGGTTGAGGTCTGCAGAAACAGATCTCCCCATAAGTTGAGAATTTAATTCTCATCGGGAAGATTCTGTTATGCAGATTCAAAACTTAGGGAAAAGAACTAAGTTCAAAAAATTTAATTCTTCCAAAATTATACAGGAATTTAATTCCTCTGATAAAACTAGGGTTTAACCCTGCAAAAGAATTTAATTCTTATAAAGTAAAGGGCCTGAAATTCTCAAAGCCCAGATCAAAATCTCCATACATATAAAAAAACAGACTGGTGATTCATTAGTGTTCAATACTATATAACAAAGGCTCACGTGTTCCTACATGAGCACCTCTGAGGAACAAAAAGGAATGACTGAGATCGAATCATGTGTTCTCACGTGACCCCAAACAGTTGCTTAAATGGAAAAGGGGAAAAATCCAAAGACAACACTCACTTTTGAGTACCTCTTGTGTTCGCACATGAGTATTATACGAGCTAAGTGCTTAACACTTATAAAAGGAAGAGGGAATAAACCCAAAGAGATAAAAAGCCAACTTTAGGGCGCCTCACATGTCCACACGTGATGGCCACAAGAATTAAGTATTTAACACTTATATACAGATGGGGATTTAGATCCAAGTGTACAGCACCAACTATCAGGCGCCTCACATGCCACACGTGAGCACCCCAAATTTCAGTGTTTAACACTGCTTTAGAGACTCATGTGCGAGCACGTGAGCACCGAGCATATATTAGTGTTTAACACTATAAGAAGCCAATTTCAGCCCTAAATTGGCTAAGTCTTCTTGAGATTAAAACGTCTTGGATCTCTAAATAGACTGAGCCTCTATGCTCATGACTTCCCAAGCTAATTGACCAAAAAGATGTCCATCACACATCTCCTAAGTTAATCTTAGTCTTCCAAAAATGACTAATGATTCTTAGATGGTCCACTATGATCTCTCCCCTCAATCTGGAATTTGGTTCAAGGGTACATCTCTCCACACCTCTGATACATGTCGTTGTAATTCTTCAACGTCTTCAGATAGGTGGAGGGTCCCGACAACCAACAACTCTTGGTGCACTCCCAAACCGATGAGCACATCATCCTTAAACTAGCTATGAACCGAAACGTCCTTAAACTAATAATGGACCGAAACGTTCTTAAACTAAAACAATAGAGCCCAAATGCTCTTGTGTTGGATCTGAATGATCCTAAAATCCTGTTGAGTAGATCTTAGTCTAAAATTAGACTAACGTATCCTCAACAAGGATTTAAGTTGATCTTAATCTCAAACGAGATTAACGATCCTTAAAATCAACCCAAACCCAAATCTAAGAATATAAGGATATAGGCTAATCCACGGCCTATGGGCGACAACATAAATTAGTCTCCGTATACAATCCACGGGCAACTAAAAATAAAACAAACATGCACGACACGAAGTGAACTTCCAGAGCAGGAAAAAGTGGTTATCGCGATGCGGTACCGTAATTAACTGTAGGGGCTTGCGCCTGCAGGGAAGAGTGTCCCCACAATCAAAAAACCCCTCACAACGAGGGGGGATCTGACGAAGTCTGCTACAACGGCCGCATCCGTCCAAACCTCCGATACACGGTGCTATAAATCAACTTGGCATCTTCGGAGAGGTGGACGGATAAAACTAAATAGCATCTGCCCCCAAATTCAGGCAAGACGACCTACGCGGTTCGTCTCTGTTTTCGGAGGTAAACAGATTCTGGCACGCCCAATGGGACCTTTTCCTCTTTCCACTCCACACTTCATGTGTCATGATCGTGAACAAATCGTGGTTTTATATGGTTGCCGTTGGATTCAAGGTACTAAGATTTGGTTTCCTGCTCTTGTGCAGAAAAATAACATCGATGGCTTCCAGCTACACCAACTGCAACAGCAACTTCCACTCCGTCCCCACCGGAGGAGTGACTTATAGGCCCCAAGCGGCCTCCATCTTTGTAATGCCAGTGGAATAGGTGACCCAGGTCACCACTGGACTGGTTTTTGGGACCATGATCCCGCCAGCAAACTTTAGTGCCCCAGTGCCATCTCAAAGAGTTCCCAAGAAGTCGGTCTTCGATCAACTTGCAATCTCCATGGCCCCTTTCAACGGGCGTCCAATTCTAATGCCTCAGTCTTTAACAGGCCGAGCCGCAGCTCAAGTGGGCCTGCAAAAAGGTCCGCGATACCTGAAGGGGTTATCCCGAAGCGGATAGCCATTCCAGTTTCGGCAGACGAAGTCATCAGAGGGGATTCTCCTGCTAAAGGATCGGTTTTTGCAAGATTGGCCATTCCGACTCCTGCTTCTGGCGAAGTCACCAAGACCGCTTCCCCTATCAAAAGGCCGGCCTTCACAAGATTGACCGTCCTCTCTCAATAGACGTTAGTCTTCAATAGGCTGACACTAACAGCGGCCTCTCATCAAAGCAGGGGGTACGACGGAGCCGCTTCCATGGCAGAGGTGGTCCCATCGGAAAGACATGCTCGACGTTGCCACTGGCGCCGGGTGAGAAGAGCTGGGAGCAACTCCCCCTCTAGATTTACTCCACCGGCTCCAATGGTGGAAATTGACGCTGCTGTTCCAACCGGGAACAACTTTTGTTAGTTATATGTATGCTATAGATGCCATTATTATACATGTGATGTATATTATAGTGGATGCTTGGACATATATAGGGAGGACTTTCTTGCTCGACATGATAGTATGCTATCCGGTTGCTCTTTATCTTAACATATACACTTATTGTCTCTCTATTACATGTTGATAGAGCCCTTAGGATGAGTACTTGACTACCAGGATTATGATGCAGATCATACTAGTGGGGCAAGGGTGGTTGGTAAGTACATCCTTCAAATGTTCCTAGTCGTGGGAGTATCGAGACGGGGCATCGATATTCCAGAGTAGACTAGCGTATACGCTTCTCGACCCATATGATGGGCGATGGATGATCCCATATCTATTGGTATTTGACATAAGAGATGGTATACCTGTGCTCAGTGGAGACTGGGTACACTGAACTGACTCGCTGAGAACTCCTATATGGTATTATACCTATCGTCGATAGCAGTTCTCTGGTGACACTGGCACAGGTTAGTCTGTCGACCCGAGATCGTCATAGAGTCTTGTGTGATTCCCACTGTGCTTTGATTTCTACCTTACCACGTTCAAGAGATCGTGCAAAACGGTGGTTTTTGGGTACAGTCCCGAGTCACATAGGGGCAATGAGCGATAGGAGGGGATTTCGTCTCTCCCGGTATTGGGGGTTGATGTTGCGCTATGCTCGATTGGCCATAATAGGAAATCCCTGGTCAGGGTTGCTGAGATCTACTGGTAAGTGTTATCAGTAGTTTCTTGAACCGTTATGAGCCTCACATTAGCACGACTTATCAGGCTATTGGGGTCTGATGTTTACCACCTCCAGGCTGAGATATGCGACATATCAGACGAAGAGACCGGACTGTACGGTAGTGTTACTGATTCGATTCACAGGAGTACGAGCAGGCTTGGAAACCACTTTCTTCCACTAAGGCTCGAGACGGACGAGAGCTTTCTACTTCCAAAGCCTTGGGTACGAAGTATTTACCGAACATCTTTCTTTAGACAAAAACGTCCTGAATGCCGGGTTTTCTTCTTAGTTTCATGCTTGTTGATCTTCTGATCGCTCAATACCCGGATGGCCGTTACGTTTAGCAGACCGCTTGCGGCTTGTGGGTAATTGATATGATCACCACCTACTGCCGGCGTATTGACGAGTCTTTAGAGCCCTACACAGAGGTTTCCTGGCTCAGGCGAAACAAAGTTGGAGAACATAAGTGATATGTGCGGGACCGAGATTAATACGAGTATGTGATACCATATTCTATTATCACAATATGTGATATCGGACGGTTATATGTGATATAGCCGGGTTATCGGATCATGTGTTGATTCGATAAGTTGATACATATGATATTAGTCAGTTATATATGATATAGCCGGATAATTAAATCAAATGTTGATTTAATAATTTGATGTATAATTATATATTTGATTTATTAACTTACATTAACTAATATTAGCTCACTTAAGCATTTCTTTTTCTCACTAGTTTGTACACTTAATATATATGTGATATATATTATTGTGTCATGCTTGTTGCTACATGCAACATGGGTGTATGAGACTCACACCATGCTTGTGATAATGAGAGGTTTTATTTATTTAAAGTGAATTATAATTAGTTAGAAATTAGTCACATGGTTGAAGCTTGTGGAACCATTGACCAAGTCTACTAATTTTGTTTTACTTGAGATATTTGTTAACCCAACCATTATCCAAGCCATAGTTAAGTCTCTATATGAGTTAGTATGAGATATTATCTCACCCATGTTTTCTATTCTCACCACTTGATTCATTCTTCACTTGCTTCTCTCCATGGTTGCTTTTCTTCATCTCCTACCTCAAGCTCTCTAGCTTTTTGGGAGGTGAAGAAAATGAGTGAGAAAATAATTTCTAAAATGGGCGAAATTCCTACTTCATCAACCTCTTCTAGACTAGCCATTTAGATTGGGTTGTTTCTTCACTAGTTCATCACTTATTGAAGAAGTAGCTTGGGTTAGTGTCTCCTCGACGTAGATCATCTTCGACCTCGAAGACTTCAAGTAAGTTTGTTCCTTTCATCTTGTGGAGACTTTCTAGAGTCCGGGAGTTCACTATTTAGAGCGAAGGGACTACTACACGGAGCTATTGAAATGAAGGACCGGTCTACAAAGGTTGTATTCCTTGTCCACTTAGATGTAAAGATATTTACATTCTAGTTTCGTCTAATTCTCTAGTTAAGATTCTAGGTTAGGGTTCTTTAGCGCGCCAATTTTTGGAAAACGGCATGGTCGATGCCTCCCAAAACTCAGCGGAGACCCTAGGGAACCCTGCAGTGCTATCAGAGCCATGCTAGAGAATTAGACGATATTTTTAGAATTACGAAACCGAAACAACTCCGAAACATTCGAAATAAAAACCAAGTTTCTGTCGAAATTTTTAAGGTGTCTAAAATTTTTTTAAGCAGTTGCAGAATATTATATGAGATGTAACATGAACACCATAGAAATTTGAGCCCCCCTCGCCGGATTATGGCCGGCGACATGTCTGAAATATCCGAGGTGGTCGGTTTTTCAGTGAAGTTTTGGCTTCAAATTTTTGTGGTGTTCCGGTCTCTGGGTTTTGGTGTTTCAGGTGTTGCTTGTTTTTACTGATATTGCATGTAATGTTATACTTCTGTAAAGGCAATTCGGAGTATTTCATAGTCGTAATTTTGACATCGTTTTGGGTAATTTAGACGACGTTATAAAGTTCAAACGGATTTCAATAACCCATTTTTTCCCTTGCTGGAAATTTTCCAAGAGTTGAATTTTTCCAAGTTTAAAATCTTCAGAAAATCATGCAGGTATTTTCTATGGACCCTCTAGAAAAACGAAACCCTAACTCGATTCTGTGACCATCGGAACCGCCATCAAACCCTAAGGTTTATAATAGTTCCGCGGCGCCATAGGTGAGGCAAGGGTTGACCCTTTTACGGTTGGTCCATAGGTGTTGTGGCATGTTCTGGGTGGTTTTTTAAACTCCGCTCAAGTGTTGAGCTCTCTGGGAAATTTTGGGTGTTTGTTGATTCGATCGAAAACTTTAACATCGTCTAGTTATCTGTGATTGTGATACAATATTTGGAATCCACAAAATTTAGTTTTATGAAAACTAATTTGAATTTTATAAATCTAGCAATTCAGTCTCCTGTGATCGGTTGCCACGGGATTTTGATGTGGATCAAAAGTCCATCGTAATCACGTAGCGTACGCAGATACTCGCCGGGTAACCTTACTAGATAGCCACGCCCCATAGCCCCGACCAAGTGACTGCAGGAGAACCCCATTGCCAAAAGCATCTGTTCGGGTGCTCACGGCCACGTTGTTTCGCCTAAGTGCACTTCGTCGACGGCACCGGGGGTGCGTCCGTCTACTAAAGTTTCCGACGAGCATTCGACTAGGTTGTCGGGAATCTTGTTGAATTACCCGACTGGTTATTGAAAAGTGTTTTCAATACCGAGACTAAAATGCGGGGTTTATAATTGTTAGGCATGCGATGTCTAAGGAATTCATATAGTTAGGCATGAAATCCAAAGTATGTGATACATTGGGTTTATGATGTCTAAGGTGGTTGCGAATTCCAATTGTTGTAGTTTTTCACTTTCTTTTCTACGACCGTAAATGTAATATGTGGTGTATCGCCGGTTTCGTTGGTATATGTCAACAAAAATTGGGATACGCATATTTACTTACGTTGATGAGATGTGATGTCATGTGTTGCTGTGATATTTTATATTGGACCGTCGTGTTTTGAATAGCCGGGTTTTTTTTATGTGAGATGAGAATTTTTCATTTTCATTCATGTAAAAACTTGTATGTAATATTCTTTTATTGGGGCACTTCTGGGTTGAGAATGATGTCACCATTGATGTATATTATTTACTTTTCCGCATTAGGATAGACCCAAGGTGGGGAGCACAAGTAACCAGGTTCTAGAGTCCAGTGGGAGACCATCTCGAAGAGTCGAGACCGGGTCTCCTGATTGAAATGATTTAGCTTGCTTGCGCTTTCTAAAAGATAGATCAAAAATATTTGTAACCGCAATCAAGAACGGCGTCGCTTGGTAACTAGCCGGTGAGTACGGGTCGGTCCACAGGGATGTTGTGAATCTCCTAGTCGCTCTTACGAGTTAATTCCGAAGGGTGTTCGGATCAATTATTAAATCTAAAAACCTAATTAACCTAGGGCAATTATCTAGATCTATTCTTGCTAGGGTTAGGTTTAGGGATGGTTTGGAAATGCTAGTAAATCTCAACGCTTTCTATACCCGAATGAAGATCTATGAGGAGTTATGGTAATTATCAATAAAGGGGATTAGATCCATTCGGAAAGTTGTTCCTTCCTCTAGGTTCTTGTCCTTCCTTTATAGATCCTTACCCTAACCTCCATGGAAAACGCGTGCAACCGGGCTTTTACACTACGGTGTCACCGCTACCGCGAGGGATAGGGTGCCGTAGGGCGCGGTGTGCGCGCGTATGCATGGAGTCCTATTGTAAATATATAATGGGTAAGAAAGGGATGAGAGATCTCATCTCTCAAAATCCTTCCCTAAAGCTAACTCTAAACAAGTTTCTACGGCGAGAAAATAAATCTACCTAGGGCAAAGAATTGAAATCTAAACTAGAGCAAGGAATTAAATCTACTTACAGATGCATTTCTCCAATCATCAATGCAGGGTTGTCAGATCTGAATTTCTGAATTGAAGAGAGGCACCGATGCTCTCCATAAAGAATTTTGGAATTTTTATTAAAAGGAGGCATAAGAAATTACAATGATTTGGGTTCTATTTATAAGAGATAGAAACCCTACGTTACATTTTGATCCGCATGTCTAAATTTACGTAAATACCCCTAGGTAGACCTAATCAGCGCCGCACACATTATGGTAAAATTTGTATCCTTCAATCGCTCCAGCCCTGTTTGGCCGCGGTTCCGCAGCCAAATAAGGGTGTTGGCTTCTGAAATTTCCTATGACGCTTCCTGGAGTTTTGGTCTTTCTAATTCTTTGGTTCTTTTCTCCATTTTGCTTCTGGGTCTTCTCCAGATCTACAGTGAACAATTTGCAATGACTTTTTAACCGTTTGCCTTGATATTTTGGACCTTGCGTTGCCTTATTGATTGTGAACTGTTCTTCGTCTAGGCTTGACTAAGATCCTCCTATTTGTTGGTCAAAAGTCCTTCTTTGTTGTCGTCTTTTGTTCTTTTCAATGTTTTTGCTCTAAGAATCTGTAACCTGTAACATGTAGCAGACATGCGTCAAAAGCACCTGTTTATTTATAAAAAGAATAAGAATGGGGAATATAATAATGCAATATTATGGTGTGAACAAATACCCCCAAACTTATCTTTTGCTCATCCTCGAGCAAACTTATTTTTATTCACTAAAATCCTAACCACACTTTCGCAGGGAAACGCGATTGCACTGAGCACATGCAACAAGCCGTTAAACCTCTAGGTGTCCCTAGTAGGAGGAGTGTTGTCTCTTGAGGGTTTTTAGCGGATACTACCCACAAAATCCTATCAACTCGGCCCATTGACTTTAATTCTCCAATTAGGTTTTCTAACAAGGAATTCTATTATCGTCGACTCGCAAATTATCCACCCATATTCTTCACACTTCCTCATCATTTAACTTAAAATTATATATGTTCTATAGACTTACTTAGCTTTCGGCATCTCTTAAGTTTTCCTTCTAGGGTTCTATCTCCACTTAGGAATTTCTATCAACCCTTACTAAAGATACAAGTTCTATTCTTCACTCCTTTCTCTTATCTAAATCCCAATCACATACCCCTACGTGTGTGTAGAAATCACCCCTACACTTGGAAATTCAAATCAAGCAATCATACTCTTGTCCGTTGTCCAAAGCACTTCTTAATTGGTGAATTTTTAATTGAATTTTGCTTACACATCCTTCATGCCACCGTTAATACTTCTTGAGATACCAACGACTGATTACAAAATGTGTTTGCACATTTAAGCATAATTCCTAGTCTTGCAACACCCAAGGCTTTTAGCAGTGACTCCCAAACCAGTTGGTCTAAAGCACTAGGTGATGAAGCACCCTCGCTAAATATTTTTCTATTTTTGCAGCCTTAATTAATCACAAAAACCAGTGTCCATTTTTTTATTCTTTATTCACACTTTTTTTCTTTTATTTTCTTCGTACTAAGGACTTTAGACAAGAGCATTTCAAGGTCTCTTCTACTATTCCAAGTTTCAAGGTGCGTGATTGTGCAAATTGTAGGGTATACGTTTTCAGAATCTAGATTTAAGGTAGGAACTATTTTTCAAACTTATACTCTAATAAGAACATCAATACTCTTCCCTTATTTTGACTTAGCCCAAGAAGTGAACTCAAAATTTGCCTATTTCTAAATAAACTACAAAGACATATACTTTCTACCGCTAAACTTTAAGGAAGGTTATCTTTAGGGTTTTTAATTCACTAAGTCTAAGATCTAGTCGTTCCTAGCCAGTTAACCTATTTGTCAAACTCAAGTCAATTAGCCAAAATTGAATACATTAATTTTTATAATTTTTGAAAATTTTCAATTTTTTATGGGTTTTCAAATAAGTATGCAAATGCAAAAATATGTACAAATGAATGCGAAGGAAGAAGACGTACCGAGCATACCCCCAAACTTGAACTTGACAGTGTCCTCACTGTCATGCTAAACCAAGAGGGTTAAAATGCCGGCACTCCCCTGTTTATTTATTTACAATTTTTTTTAATGTTTTGAATTTTTTTTTTAATTTTTTTATAGAAAAAGAAAAGAAAAATATATATACATATATACAACAAGGTTTCCCCCCAAACTTAAGCTTGGCCTTACACAAGCCAAAGATTAGCACCAACCATTCAAAAATCTTATCATGGTAATGGCTAAGTTGGTGAAATAATGGGGTGTAGAAGAAAGAAATGAGAAACACGCGAGACCGTATGGAAAGAAGAATGGTAGAATATGGTCTCGGTGGAGGAGCAGAATGGCGGAAAGAAGAAAGAAGGGTCGCGCGATCTTGAGGGTGTAAATCGAGTGAATAAATTAGCGCAATTTGTGATGACCGATATGTTAAAAGCGATTGCGCTAACCTATCAACTCGTTGAGAAATGGGATCAAATCCCTCAAGATTCGCAAGAAAACATGGGTAGCCGAACTTGGTATAGGAGATGAAAGCGTAACAGTCTTTTGTCCGGTCGGAATGATAGGAAGGACGAAAGGAAGTGAATTAGGGATATTCTCATTCTCACCGTAGTAAACTGTCTCGAACTTGAAAGATTCCATTAATGGTTCGAAACTACTGTAAGCAACCGAGTCTGATAGTTCAACTAACTCATCTGAAAATGTAAAGGACTCAAACTCGGGCGGTGAGTCATCAACATTGTCCGAAAAAGTGAAACACTCGTACGTGTTATCGGCTGTGAGAGCTGTGTCAGATTCAAAGGAAAATTTTTCAAGCTCACAGTCGTCAAGCGTGGTCGGAACAATGGAAAGGAGGGAGGGTGATTTAGTTAAAGGTTCAAGAGGATGAATTGGAAAATCAGACACATCAAAGAAAAATGGTTCAACCTCAATATGATCCTCAAAACTCTCCTCAATGCTATCCTTATAATTTTCCTCAAAATTCAACTCATCCATGCCATTATCATCAAAATCAAGACACATATGAGATTCGGGAGAAACATTTAATAACTCGGGATAATGATTTGAACATAAACTTTCAATTAAATCGACAGGTTCATCATCCAAACTACTCCCGGAGTCTAAATCCTCAATCAAGTGAAAATCAATTTCTTTAGACACCTCATCCAAAGCATGGATATTTATCAATTTGAGTTCTAGAGTGGAGGTGTAAAGATCGAAAGGATTAAGTGCGGTTTCACTTGAATGGGGTTCTTCACAATTTGGCAAATCAAATACTACAAAATCACACAACTCGTTTTTATTTTCAATTGGTAACTCATTTAGGACATTCGATGGAAAACTGGAGTTGTTGGCTTCAATTGGGTAAGGGTAGGTTTGATTTGGAAATCCTCTCTCATTCTCACTCAGTCTAACCGCCTCCTTATACATTGAAAAATTTGGGGCTAGCGGAAAACTAGCTACAGGTTCACTAGGTTGCATAAGGGCGGCCACAGACGCTTCCATATTCCTAGTCATTTTATTTGTTGCTGCGATATACGCCTCCAACGACTCTTCCAAACTAGACTTGAGTGGTAAGGGGGTTTCGGTAAAAGATTCGAAATCGTGTGGATATGCAAAACTCCCAACAGGCTGTGTAGAAACGGTGTCTAGTGAGGGTGGGAAGGTCGGGTAGGACTGGTAGGAAGTGGGTGGCTGGGCAGGGGTAGGGTCAACATGTGGATAAAAAGGTGAATAGTCTTGTTGATCCCTAGAACTAGATAAGTGGAGAGGAGTGAAAGATCGGCTGCGAGATTGAGCAATATGCTCAGCAATGGACATCGGCCTAGGAGTGACAGAAGGACTTGAAGAAGTGGTATCAACATATGTAGGTGGTAAAGGTTGACTTGGTTGACACAAAGTGGGTTGAAAAGTCAAACTGTTTCTCCTAGACGCCTCTATTTGATCTTTCAAAGATTTTTTAGGTAAGAAAGGATCATCTTTAAATTGACCGAACAAATTGACGTACAACGCAAGATTAGGTTCGGGATACCAAAGTTCGGCTAAAGATTTATTATGTGGGGTACCCATGTTGTAAGAAAGAAGGAAGGTTTGTGGTGGTGCAAGGATCTATTTGCGGCCAAAATTTTTGCAAGTTTCTATAAAAAATTTGTCCTTTTTATTTTTATTCTTTTTCTATTTATTTGGAAAAATTTGTTGCAAAAAAAAGATTTTAGAGAAAAGATATGCAATAGCAAAATATTACTTGCAATCAATTTTATTTCAAGCGGGGCCCAAAAATCCTGCACAAGACTTATTATTTGGAAAGAGAAAGATTTTTAAAGTGCACCAAATCTTGCACGCATTTTTCAGAAAATATCTTAAAATTTGCAGAGGTGAAATAACAGAGGAGCTTACAGTGCAAATTGCAGAGGATGATGTCACCAAAAGGGCGCGTTTCCGCGGTCAAAAAGGGGTCTACCGCGGCGGAAGGGCGGCGGTCTAAGCGGCGCAGATCCCCAAAATTTTTTCCGTGCGACAACTCGACAAGACGGCAGCGTTTCCGCGGCCTAAGGCAGGTTTTGGCCGTGGAAACGCGGCGGGGTGGGGGATTTGGGTCTCCAGAAAAATTTCCCTGTTCTGTTATTTAAAATCGCTTCTGTTCTGATGTTTTGTTTCCTGTTTTGCTTTCTGGAAATTTCCAGATCCGATTTTCGTATATCCTGCAAAATTCAAACAACAAAGTATCCCTTCCAAAAATAACAGATGAAATATTTTTATATTTTTTCAGATTTTTATGATTTTTTAAATTTTGATTAACCCGAAATTGCGAAAAGGAAATAATACGCCATCCCCGGCAACGGCGCCATTTGATTGAAATGATTTAGCGTGCTTGCACTTTCTAAAAGATAGATCAAAAATATTTGTAACCGCAATCAAGAACGGCGTCGCTTGGTAGCTAGCCGGTGAGTACGGGTCGGTCCACAGGGATGTTGTGAATCTCCTAGTCGCTCTTACGAGTTAATTTCGAAGGGTGTTCGGATCAATTATTAAATCTAAAAACCTAATTAACCTAGGGCAATTATCTAGATCTATTCTTGCTAGGGTTAGGTTTAGGGATGGTTTGGAAATGCTAGTAAATCTCAACGCTTTCTATACCCGAATGAAGATCTATGAGGAGTTATGGTAATTATCAATAAAGGGGATTAGATCCATTCGGGAAGGTGTTCCTTCCTCTGGGTTCTTGTCCTTCCTTTAGAGATCCTTACCCTAACCTCCATGGAAAACGCGTGCAACCGGGTTTTTACACTACGGTGTCACCGCTACCGCGAGGGATAGGGTGCCGTAGGGCGTGGTGTGCGCGCGTATGCATGGAGTCCTATTGTAAATATATAATGGGTAAGAAAGGGATGAGAGATCTCATCTCTCAAAATCCTTCCCTAAAGCTAACTCTAAACAAGTTTCTACGGCGAGGAAATAAATCTACCTAGGGAAAAGAATTGAAATCTAAACTAGAGCAAGGAATTAAATCTACTTACAGATGCATTTCTCCAATCATCAATGCAGGGTTGTCAGATTTGAATTTCTGAATTGAAGAGAGGCACCGATGCTCTCCATAAAGAATTTTGGAATTTTTATTAAAAGGAGACATAAGAAATTACAATGATTTGGGTTCTATTTATAAGAGATAGAAACCCTACGTTACATTTTGATCCGCATGTCTAAATTTACGTAAATACCCCTAGGTAGACCTAATCAGCGCCGCACACATTATGGTAAAATTTGTATCCTTCAATCGCTCCAGCCCGCCGCGGAACCGCGGCCCAAGGCCCTGTTTGGCCACGGTTCCGCGGCCAAATAAGGGTGTTGGCTTCTGAAATTTCCTGTGACGCTTCCTGGAGTTTTGGTCTTTCTAATTCTTTGGTTCTTTTCTCCATTTTGCTTCTGGGTCTTCTCCAGATCTTCAGTGAACAATTTGCAATGACTTTTTAACCGTTTGCCTTGACATTTTGGACCTTGCGTTGCCTTGTTGATTGTGAACTGTTCTTCGTCTAGGCTTGACTAAGATCCTATTTGTTGGTCAAAAGTCCTTCTTTGGTGTCGTCTTTTGTTCTTTTCGCTGTTTTTGCTCCAAGAACCTGTAACCTGTAACATGTAGCAGACATGCGTCAAAAGCACCTGTTTATTTATAAAAAGAATAAGAATGGGGAATATAATAATGCAATATTATGGTGTGAACATCTCCTAACTCTAGAATTGGTAGGGTTGCTTGCCACTCTCGCAAGGGTCTAGGGATGTGGGTTTGGCTATTCATCGCGACCGTGGAATCCGTGTTTTTTTACTGGCTTAATTTGAAACACGGAATTCCTAGTATATCCAATATTTCATATGTGTTCTTTTGCTGTTGATATTCAGTTATGTGATCAATTGATATGTTGAGACGAATACTTATATTATATATATGATATATAACAAATATTGCTGCTTTCGTTTCTTCTATAATGCTTAGGAAGCATAATTGATGTGATTTCATTAATGAGATTAATGAAATAAAAGAAACCTAAAGATGTTGTAGAATCTTATTTTAAAAACTGGTAGCTCTAGTTCTTGCTTTGCATAACAGTATTCCTTATAGAATATCCAGCACCTTTTTCGATGAGAAAAGAGCCGAGATTCCTTCACCGAGAGTGACATCTTTAGCGAAACTGGCAGATGCTACAACCTACTCGGTTTTGTCTTTTGATTGCTTTTTTAGTTCATGCTTTTCATAGTGGTATTTGTGAAATATCCAGATCCTCATTCGATGAAGAAAGAGCCGAGATCCCTTCACCGAGAGTGACCTCTTTAGCAAAACTAGTAAAATCCTCAAAAAGACTCCTTTTCAAAATTATTCGATTCTACAACGATATCAAGTTCATTACGCAAAAGGTTTTCTTAAAAACCTTTCGTAGCCCTCCGTCATTTCAGATAAGTACTATTTAGTATTTGTGTTGACCTCCGGCGTAATGTACGGTAGCTGATTAGTGCTTATCTGCTAAAGCATGTGATGCGATTGGATAAGGTTAGTCGTGCGGCCTTGTTGAACTCCGTCAAGGGTCATGCGGGTGGGTTTAATTCAATCATGAAATGTACGGGTAGAACTTGACTAGCAACCTATGGTTTGTTGCCCTCCGTCAAGGTCATAAGACGTTAGGGGTAAAATATTATCGGGAATTTCAAGTGTTGAAATTTGCAATGAGATTGCATACCTTCTATGAGATAGTTGAATCCTGATACCTACTGCGAGTAAGAGTTACTCATGGGAGAGTTTTGCACATTACAATTAGCCGATCAAAGTAGGTGTCTAGAAAGGTGTTAACGGGGTTACGCCCATGGGAAAACGAGGTTTATTTTAATTAGGTCCGTGCGAAAGCACGGGGAACCTCACTCAAAGTACCGACACTAGCCTGGCCGAAAAATTGGCGAACTTGTAAGATGTAATTAATCGCGGCTAGTCTTACCTTTTAGGGTTTGAAGGAAGATTTGATAAAAACAGTGGGAGCCATCCTGATTAGATAAAATAATAACCAATCTGATCTTACAAGAGCATATGCAGAGTGTTTTCTTCTCTCTCTCTCCTGGTAGCGACCGTGACATGCCTTAATCAAGATAATAATATGGATGTATTGACCGAACCTGCTTATTATACTGAGCTGGGGAACGTTGGTTCCGCTCCAACTTATAATTGTTATAAGTCTAAGCAGGAAATAGGGGAATATCCGGATTCCCATGCGACCCATTCGAGGAATGAGCATGTTGATGCATATTCTTCGGGTGTGTTCGTTACCGAGAACTGTTTCTAAGTATCCTCTACGTCTTAGGTATGAGAAACCGGATCAGGATCCCATATATGTAATCTGTTACATGGGCTATAGAAAGGTAGAGAACTGGGATTGGGTGATATGTCTCTAAATGTTAGAGAATGGTGCAATTGTTGCAGCCAAGTCAGTTGGCAAATATCACCTTGTATTACCAAATAGTAAATACTTTGATTCTGAACAAAAGTTATTACATGCCGAACCTGATATACAACATTACATTGGTTTCTTTATTAAGTTAGAGAATGATATAATTTTGTATTACAGGACAATGTTGTGAACATTTTCCTTAATCAAGAGTTGATTGGATCAGGCACGTTATGTAATGGCATATATGTTCTAAATCAAACTACAGTTCAAAGTATACGACACAACTAGCTAAGTTACATAAGGATGAATATTTGAATCCGTTCGAATTTCATCTTATGATACTTGCTAGTATTGTCTCAAAGGTAAAATGATCAATACTCTGTTTACTGGAAACAGAGAAAGAGTTAATGAACTCTTGGGATGGATACATGATGATGTATACGGTCCTATGTCTACAAATGCCAGGGTTGGTTCTTTGTACCTCATTACATTCATCGACGATCTCTCAAGCTTCGGACATGTGTTCCTGTTGAAACACGAGTCCGAAACTTTTGAGAAATTCAAGGAATATAAACTTGAAGTTGAGAACTAAACGGGTAGAAGTATTAAGTCTTTCAATGTGATCGGAGAAGGGAATACTTGCGCATGGAGTTCCTAGAGTTTCTAAAAGGAGAATGGGATTCTCTCTCAGCTTACTCCTTCGTATACACCACAGCACAATGATGTGTCAGGACGGAGGTATTGCACCCTATGAGATATGGTGCTCTCTATGATGAGTACTACTGAGTTGCCTGTTTCCTTTTGGTGTTATGCACTTGAGAAGCTGCATACCTATTGAATGGGCTTCCAACCAAATTAGTACCTACCACTCCATATACGATATGGTATGGGAAGAGACCATGTCTTAAATGAGTTAAGATATGGGGTTGTCCGGCCTATGTTGAAAGGCAGAATCCGGATAAGCTCGAGGCAATGTCAGTTTTGTATAGGTTTGTTGGATATCCCAAACATTTGCGAGGGAATATCTTCTACCACATTGAGGAGCAAAAGGTGTTTTGTTTCTGAACCAGACGGGTAAAAGTATTAAAATCCTACGATCTGATCGGGGAGGAGAATACTTGAGCACGAAATTCCGTGACTATCTAAAAGAGAATGGGATTCTCTCAGCTTACTCCTCCGTATACACCATAGCACAACGGTGTATCGGAGCAGAAGAATCGCACCCTATTGGATATGGTGCACTCTATGATGAGAACCGCTGAGTTAACTATTTCCTTTTGGGGTTATGCGCTTGAGACAGCAGTATACCTATTGAATAGAGTTCCAACCAAATCAGTGCCTACCACTCCATATGAGATATGGGAGGGGAAGGGATCGTGTCTTAATTTTGTTAAGATATGGGGTTGCCCGGCCTATGTTAAAAAGCAAAATCCGGACAAGCCCGAGGCAAGGTTGGTTCTATGCAAGTTTGTAGGATATCCCAAGCATTCGCGAGGACATATCTTCTACCACCCTGAGGAACAAAAGGTGTTTGTTGCTCAGCATACCACCTTTTTAGAAAAGGAATTTCTTACAAAGGAAATTAGTGACAAGGAGATAGAACTGGAAGAAGTTTCATCTATACAAACTACGACAGAAGATTTGGTAGAACCAGAGGATTCGATAGTTTCCAATGAACCTCAACCTCTCCATTAATCTAGTAGGGTTCTTCATCCACCTGAGAGATACTACGGTTTTCTCATTGATGGTGGGAACGAGGATTGCATCATGGAAGATGATGACCCAACCAGCTTCAAGCAGGCCATCACGAGTGGGGACTCTGTGAAATGGCTGGATGCCATGCGGTCTGAGATGGAATCCATATACACCAACAATGTATGGACTTTGGAAGTTGCTCCCGAAGGGGTAAAACCCATTGGGAGTAAATGGATCTTTAAGAAGAAACTTGGTGTAGATGGAAAAGTTGAGACTTTCAAAACTAGACTTGTTGCAAAAGGTTTTCGTCAACGACCAAGTATGGATTATGATGAAACATTTTCTCCAGTGGCTATGCTTAAGTCCATCTGGATCCTACTTGCCAACGCTGCACACCATGACTATGAAATCTGGCAAATGGATGTTAAGACCACCTTTCTAAATGGTGATTTAGAAGAGAGCGTGTACATGATTCAGCCAGAGGGCCTCGTAGACAGTGGGAGCAGCAGAAATGCATGCACGCTGCTTAAATTCATCTACGGGTTAAATCAGGCATCGCGGAGTTGGAACATCTATTTTGATGTGGTAGTCAAAGAGTTTGACTTCATAAAAAACGTATATGAACCTTGTATATACAAGAAGGTGGCAGAGAGTAAGGTTGTCTTCCTCATATTGTACGTGGATGACATACTCTTGATAGGAAATGATGTTCATATGCTGCACTCGGTCAAGCTCTTCTTATCACAAAGATTCTCAATGAAAGATCTAGGTGATGCCTCCTACATCTTGGGGATTAAGATATATAGAGATAGATCTAAACGGATGTTGAGATTGTCCCAATCCAAGTACATCGACACCATACTAAAGAGGTTTAGTATGGAGGATTCCAAGCGTGGGAATTTACCTACGATCTCAGGACTCACTCTCTCCCAAGAGATGTCTCCCAAGAATGATTTGGAGAGAGCTCACATGCAAGGGATACCCTATGCTTCGGAAGTAGGTTCTATTATGTACGTGATGTTATGTACCAGATCCAATGCAGCATACTCACTAAGTGTAGTGAGTAGGTATCAAGCAGATTCAGAAGAGAATCACTGGACAGCTGTGAAGAATATTCTTAAGTACTTGAGAAGGACTAAAGAGATGTTCTTGGTGTATAGTAACGGTGAACTCCAAGTGGAGTCCTTTACCGATTCGAGCTTCCAGGGTGATAAGGATGACTCTAAGTTGGTATTGGGATTTGTCTTTACCCTCAATGGAGGGGCGGTTTGTTGAAAGAGTTCCAAGCAGGAAACTGTGGCAGACTTGACGATGGAGGCTGAATACATTGCTGCCAACGATGCTGCCAAAGAGGCTGTCTGGATGAAGAAGTTCATAAACGAACTTGGTGTGGTTCCATCCATCGAGCATCCAATACCTTTGTATTGTGATAACAATGGAGCAGTGGCTTTGGCCAAGGAACCCAGGTCCCATCAGCGATCCAGGCATATTCTGAGGCGGTATCACCTAATGCTGGAGATAGTTAATCACCGAGAGATCGAGGTCAGGAGAGTTGACACGAAGAACAACACGGCGGATCCACTCACGAAGGCCATACCCCAGATACAATTTGAGAGACTTTTCGGGATGTTGGGTATGAGATACTACAACAACTGGCCTTAGTGCAAATGGGAGATTGTTAGTTATATGTATGCCCTAGAGGCCATTATTGTACATATGATATATATTATAGTGGATGCTTGGACATATATAGATAGGACTTTCTTGCCCGACAAGATAGTATGCTATCTGGTTGCTCTTTATCTTAACATGTAGACTTATATTATGATACTGTCTTGCTCTCACACGTTGATAAAGCCCTTAAGATATGTACTTGACTACCAGAACTATGATGGAGATCATACTGGTGGGGCCAGGGTAGTCCATGAGTTCATCCTTTAATTGTTCCTAGTCAAGAGTGTATCGAGACAGGGCATCGATATTTCAGAGTAGACTAGCGTATACGTTTCTTGACCCATATGACGGGCGATGGATGATCCCACATCCATTGGTATTTGACATCAAAGATGGTATATGGGTGCTCGGTGGAGACTGGGTACACTGAACAGGACTCGTCGAGAACTCCTAGTTGGTATTATACCTATTGTCATATAGCAGTTCTCTGGTGACACTGATACATGTTAGTCTGTAGACCCGAGATCGTCATAGAGTCTTGTGTGATTCCCACTGAGCTTTGATTTCCACCATGCAAAACGGTGGTTTTTAGGTACAGTCCCGAGCCACATGGAAGCAATGAGCGATAGGAGGGGATTCGTCTCTCCCGGTATTGGGGGTAGATGTCGCGCTGTGCTCGATTGGCTATAACAAGAAGTCCCTGGCCAGGGCTGATATGGAGATTTACTGGTAAGTGTTATCAGTAGTTTCTTGACCCGTTATGAGCCTCACATCGGCATGACTTATCGGTTACTAAGGTCTGACGTTTACCACCCCTAGACTAGATATGCGACATATCAGACGAAGAGACAAGACTGTACGGTAGTGTTACCGACAGGCTTTATAAGAGTATGAGCAGGCTTACTTGTTGATATTCTGATCGCTCAATACCTGGATAGCCGTTACGTCCAGCTAGTACCGCTGACGGCTTGTGGGTGCTTGATATGATCATCACCTACTGCCGACGTATTGACGAGTCTTTAGAGTCCTACACAGAGGTTCCCTGGATCAGGCGAAACGAAGTAGGAGCACATATGTAATATGTGCGAGACCGAGATTAATATGAGTATGTGATACCGTATTCTATTCTCGCGATATGTGATATCGGTCGGTTATATGTGATATAGCCGGGTTATCGAATCAAGTGTTGATTCGATAAGTTGATACATATGATATTAGTCAGTTATATGTGATATAGCCGGATTATTAAATGAAGTGTTGATTTAATAATTTAATGTACAATTGTATATTTGATATACTAATTTACATTAACTAATATTTTCTCACTTAAGCATTTCTTTTTCTCACTTATACATTTTTAATATATATGTGATATATATTATTGTGTCATACTTGATTATACATGCAACATGGGTGTATGAGACTCACACCATGTTTTAGATAATATATTAGGTTTTTATTTATCTAAGTAATTCATAATTAAGTGGAAATTAGTCATGGCTATGAAGCTTGTAAAAGCATGTAGTAGCCATTGACTTAGTCTACTAATTTGTTTTACTTGATATATTTATTAACCTAATCATTATCTTTAGCCATGGTTTATTCTCTACATGAGTTAATATGAGATATTATCTCACCCATGGTTGTTATTCTCACTCATAACGTTATCTCTTCATCTTCTTCTTCAACAAGAGTGAGCTTTCTAGGTTTTTGAAAGGTGAAGAAAATTAGTGAGAAAATTAATTCTAAAGTAAGCAAAAATCCTACTTCATCATCCTCTACTAGACTAGCCATTTAGTTTAGGGTGTTAGCTTCACTAATTCCATATTAGTGAAGAGGTAGCTTGAGTTAGTGTTTCCTCGACATAGATCATCTTCGGCCTCGAAGACCGTTAGTTATGTATATGCCCTAGAGGCCATTGTTGTACATATGATGTATATTATAGTGGATGCTTGGATATATATAGAGAGGACTTTCTTGCTCGATATTATAGTATGCTGTATGGTTGCACTTTATCTTAACATATTAACAAATATTGTTTTGTGATCACATGTTGATAAAGCCCTTAGGATGAGTACTTGACTACCAGGACTATGATGTAGATCATACTAGTGGGGCCAGGGTAGTCCACAAGTGCATCCTATAACTGTTCCTAGTCGAGGGGGTGTATCGAGACAGGGCATCGATACTCCAGAGTAGACTAGCGTATACGCATCTTGACCCATATGATGGGCGATGGATGATTCCGCATCCATTGGTGTTTGACATCAAAGAGGGTATACGGGTGCTCAGTGGAGACTGGGTACACTGAACGGACTCGCCGAGAACTCCTTGTTGGTATTATACCTATCGTCAGATAGCAGTTCTCTGGTGACACTGGTACATGTTAGTTTGTAGACCCGAGATCGTCATAGAGTCTTGTGCGATTCCCACTGTGCTTTGATTTTCACCTTACCACGTTCAAGAGAACGTGCAAAACGGTGGCTTTTGGGTACAGTCCCGAATCACATGGAGGCAATGAGCGATAGGAGGGGTTTCGTCTCTCTCGGTATTGGGGGTTGATGTTGCGCTGTGTTCGATTGGCTATAACTGGAAGTCCCTAGGCAGGGCTGACATGGAGATCTATTGGTAAGTGTTATCAGTAGTTTCTCGACCCGTTATGAGCCTCACGGCGGCACGACTTATCGGTTACCGGGGTCTGACGTTTACCACCCCTAGACTGGATATGCAGCATATCAGACGAAGAGACTGGACTGTACGGGAGTGTTACTGATTAGATTTGCAGGAGTGTGAGCAGGCTTGCTTGTTGATCTTCTGATCGTTCAATTCCCGGATGGCTGTTACGTTTAGCTGACCGCTTGCAACTTGTGGGTGTTTGATATGATCATCACCTACTGCCGGCATATTGACGGGTCATTAGAGTCATACACAGAGGTTTCCTGGTTCAGGCGAAATGGAGTAGGAGCACATATGTGATATGTGCAGGACCGAGATTAATACGATATGTGATACCGTATTCTATTCTCGCGATATGTGATATCGTCCGGTTGTATGAGATATAGCCGGGTTATCGGATCAAGTGTTGATTCGATAAAAAGATACATATTATATTGGTCGGTCATATGTGATATAGCCGGATTACCGGATCAAGTATTGATTCGATAATTTAATGTATAATTATATATGTGATATATTACATTACATTAACTAATATAAGCTCACTTAAGTAATTCTTTTTCTCATTTTGGATACATTGATATATATGTGATATATGTTAAATGTATTCTTTTCTTTTGTTGCTAAATTATATATATAAGATATGTATAATTGTAACATGCTAGGTTATAAATGCAACTAGGGTTTATGAGAGTTAAACCATGCTAGGATTAATATTAGGGTTAATATTTATCATTAAGTAATTCAAATATTGTGGATATTTGTCATGGTTGAAGCTTGTAGAAGCTTGTAGTCTTCTTTGATTTTGTCCACTCTTTTTGTCTAGCTTAAGATATTTATCAACCATACCTTTAACCATAGCTTAAGTCTCTACAAGGGTTGATGATGATATACTTGACCCATGATTGCATTTCTAACCACACAACAATTATTCTCATCACTTCATCTTCTTCCTCAAAAGCTTGCTAGCTTTTTCTTTTGTGATGAAATAAATTGAGAAAAAGAAAACTAAAGTGAACAAAATTCCTACTGCATCATTCTCTTCTAAACTAGCCATATAGATTAGTGTGTTAGCTTCACTAATTTTACATTAGTGAAGAGTTAGCTTGAGTTTGTGTTTCCTCAAGGTAGATCGTCTTGGATTTCGAAGACTTCAAGCAAGATGCATCATTCACCTCATGGAGCTTCTCTAGAGTCCGGGAGCTTGATGATCGCAACAAAGAGACCACAACTCGAAGCTTATGAAGCGAAAGAACGGACTACAAAGGTTGTAATCCCTCTCACTTAGATGTAAAGTTGTTTACATGCAAAGTTTACCCTAATTCTCTAGTTCTATTACTTGGTTGGTTTGTTTAGCACCCGAAAATTTTTAATATAGCATGTTTGATGCTTGCCAAAACCTTGCTAAGGTGATAAGCTAATCCTACAAAGACTTCAAGCAAGCTTGTTCCTTTCATCTTGTGGAACCATTCTAGAGTTCAGGAGATCACTACTTAGAGCAAAGAGACTACTACACGGAGCTATAGAAGTGAAGGACCGGTTTACAAAGGTTGTATTCCTTGTTCACTTGATGTAAAGTTGTTTACATAAATGTATTGTCTAATTCTCTAGTTAAAATTCTAGGGTCAGGGTTATTTAGCATGGAATTTTTTTTGAAAATAGCATAGTCGGTGCCTCCCGAAACCTTATTGTCGTGCTAGGCAACCCTACAGGAGCATGAGGTTCTTGACTAAATACAACGTCAGCTGAAAATATGGATTTCTTCTTTTTCTGAGAGCTAGCAGCAACACCTGATGATAGGAGCTTTCGCTTTACAAGCATCTTGGGACGGCGTGTCCCGATTTCTGAGCCAATATCCGATTCAGAAGACGTTGCAGCCATCACGCCGCCAGGAGCACTCACATCCAGTCTTGGTTTAGCCGTTGGCACTATTGGAAAAGCACAGGGAACTACCGCCGCATCACTCTCCCTCAGGGAAGAGTAGACGATCGTCCGTCGTCTCAATAGGACCGCGGGGTTGCTGGACAGAATGGAATCCTTATGGTCAAGGAGCATTCGCCTCTCTTTTTTGATAACAGCACCCGTTGCGTGTTGATACCATGCTTCATAGGCATTAGTGGCTCTTGGAATATTATCCGGTTTAGCCATCAAGAAATAAGATCTCGTGTTAAATCGCATAAAGTGGTGGACCGCACTGCGAACAGTCTCCTATGAAGAAACCGGATTGACGAGGAACGACTCGAGGGGAACTCCCTGATCATAGCCTAGTTGTTGAGCAAAGCGATATGAGTTATACCCCATGGACAGCATGGAGGCATTTCTCCTGTACACCAAGAATCTGGGTCTGATTGAGTGCAAATGTACAATTTCTCTGGCATGCAAAGCAGAAACCCCATCCTTAAACACATTATGAAGCGGTTGGACCACTTTAGAAGATTCTTTGCCAATAGTCAAAACCTTATCAACAAAGATCATGCTGTCCCCAATAAGGCATAGACGCAAAAGCAATCGCCGAGCTTCTTGTTGTGTTGGATCGGGAGAAGAAGCATCGACCAACTTCAAGACTCTGGGAAAGTTGTACCCTTCATAAAATTTGGATCTTTTATGCTCACCGAAAGCACCCAGCATATGCATCTCTGCCCATGAAGTAAAATAATGGAGAGGGAAACTCACAGGCTCCACACCCGGCTGGGCGGTATCAGCTGCCATGCTCAAGCCATTATACATATGGACTAAACCAGTAACCCCGACGGCCATATGCATTCTAGCAACAATACGATGAGTCGAGTAGAAGACGGACGGTCTCATGTACCGATGATGTGTTGGGAGTGCGAACCAATTGAGCCATAAGTCGATGAAGCCCACCAGAAATGTCTCATCATCGATGTCTGGAGCAGCAATTTCTGCAAAGGAGATGACGGGAGTGTCTGGAATGTAAAACTGCTTCAGATCTGCATCGGTAGTCGACAGCTTGTCCAAACCAAACCTGAACGGATCTTCAAGTTTGGAAAATTTCATGGCCTTCTTCGATAAAAATTCCGGGAGGAGGAAACGGGCAATAAAATCTGCAAAGCTAACCCCATGCCCCCTGACTCCAAGTACAAGCTCTCGTAAATGTTCAGCACCTTAATTAGCCTCGGGAATTTGTGTCGGATGACATTCTCTGGCGTAAGGCCGATGGTAATTTATTCAGTGGCAAAAACATACTCGTCAGGAGGAAAGATCTCCTCCTAATGCTCCCCCTGACGGGTAACCCAATGATTTCTAAGAATTCCTCTAACGAAATCGACACCTTCCGGTCCAATAGCAAAAACATGTAGGTTAGGATGTTCCACTATTCCAAAAAATACTTAACCCACCACACATGAGGAACGTGGTAATAGAATAGAGATGCGTAAACCGCTGGATACAACCCGGTTTTCAACAGCATCGATTTCTCTGTGGATAAGATGTAGCGGGCCTAAACGAGATAACCTGTTGGATGTCGAGGGGTCACTCCTATGGTATAGACCTGACCACACGGCCGTGCTTCTCCCTTACATATCCGATGCCCTAAAATATCTAGGGCCATCTTTGGTTGGGCCGGTGCCATAGATGGTTGTAAACGGTCATCTGCAGTCCAGTTGATCTACTCTATGGTATAAGCAGTCGGCGGAGGGTTAGTATACTGAATTGAGGGGATCGGCTCTGACAGCGCCTCGCAAGTAAAACTACACCGGTCTTGAATGATCTGACTATATCATGCTCCCCACAGATAAAGGGATTTCCGTTCTAGATCGTAATCCCGAATTAAAGCGAGAACCTCACGATCAGTGGGTGCATCAGCGAAAGCGCTTTCCGAACGAACATAAGGAAAAAAGGAACTGGAAGCCATGGTACCTGAAAAGGAAGGGTTAACAATAAAAATGCTAGGGTCATCAAGTCTTAAAAAAATGGGCCCTACAGAATCAAGATGACGACTCATTAATGAGGGAACATGTGCCCATTATGAGAATCAAAAAGAATTCTCACTAAATGAAAAGCGGAGTTAAAATTCCTAGTATAAAAAAGGGGCGAGTCTTTTAAACAGCAACAGATTCAAATCTGTGGAAAGGGAATTAAAACCCTAAAAATCCTAAAAAAGGAAAATATCTAAGAACATTAAAGGGAATAAAATTCCCAAAGTTCCCAAAAATCAAACCAGAGCCAAGCTCTGCAGAAAAAAGGAAACAATAATGAAATTAAATTCCCACAATGATTGGATTAAAATCCCAGAGGTCCCCATGTTAGGAGATTTATGAGCTAAATAATGGAATAATGGAAAAAAATTCTAGAAATTCTTAAATGTCAGGGTAAAAACCTAAGAAGAGAATCAACGATTCTCAAGAATGTTCATTGACCTAAACCCTTGATATGGACATCAAGATCCATGATCTACATTAAAAAGTTCTTTTTTTAAGATCTCCAAGTAATCAATTCAAGAAAAGAGCTAAGTTCTACCAAATATGATTATAGGTTTAAAATCCGAAAGAAAAAAATACATCTAAAAGATATTAAGAGCTAAGCTTTGTCATAGTCCTCGCCAAAAATTTTGGCAGAGTTTATTCTGTTCAAAGGAGTTCTTGAGAGCAGAGATCTAAGCTCTGAAATGAGAATTAAATTCTCAAAAAAAAAAGGAAGGCTCAAGGAAGAAGATGAAGAGACAACAGTCATCTTAAAGGACAAAGGCCATATTTATAGGACGTGGTGGGGACGGTTCCGATTCCCCGAACCTCAAGGCGGATCGGATGGCTCAAAACTGTGCACCGTTGCACTCACGCGCAAGCCACGTGAGAACAATGGTGGGGGCATTTGTTCCCTCGTAAAAAAATTTCATTTTAATTAAAAATCAGTCGGGCAGCACCTCGCGTGTTTCCCACGTGAGCGCCAGCGCTAGCCTTTAATAGGATTAAAAAAAATTCTATACTAGCACCTCACATGGAACACACGTGAGCACTGACGTGCAAGGCACATAAGCGCCTGCTATATAACAATTAAATTCTTAGGCGGCGCCCACGTACATAACATGTGAGTGTCAGCACCCAAATTAAAGAGGGTAGAATTAAATTCTACATGGGGAATATTTTCCAAAAAACTATGGATATTCTCTGTTAAACAGAGCCGCTGGATCAAAAATCCGATTGTAGAATTAAATTCTATTAGGGGAAAATATCTCCCTGACCTTTGTTTTTAAATGAAAAAGGTTTTCTCTGTTAAACAGAGAACGGTTGAATCAAATATCCAATAATAGAATTAAATTCTAGATTTGGAAAAATATTTTCCTAATTTTTCCAAATGAGGAAGATATACTCTGAACCCTTAGACTAAAAATCCAATGGTGATTAAAAATCACCGTTTAATAGAATTAAATTCTATCTATGGGAAAATATATCCTTAATCTTGTTAAAAATAAGAATATATATTATGTAAAACAGAAATTCACTGGATCAAAAATCCAATGGTGGATAAAATCCCCCGAACAATTTTTGAGGCCAATTAAATCAATTGGTATCTCCCAAATTAGAGATTTTCTAAAACTACTTAACAATTTGCCACTCTTATATAAACGATCCAAGACTTCAAGTCTCAGATGGAGAATCAACCCCATAAGCTTCTCTAAAAAAATGAGAATTTAATTCTCCTCAAAGAAGAAGATTCTCGCTCTCATAAACCCTAGGTAAAAAAAGAAAAAAACATATTTCTTTTGCCTAGCATAAATAAAAAGAAAAAACAAGGGTTTAACCCTTTATAAAAAGAATTTAGTTCTTTTTTTGGATCTGAGATCCGTAAGACAAATCTTCCCGCAAGTTGAGAATTTAATTCTCATCGGGAGATTCTGTTCTTCAGATTCAAAATCTAGGGAAAAGAACTAGATAAAAAGAAAAGGAGAGAAAAGGCACAGATTCCAGGATTTTAATTCCTTCAAAAATAATAATAGGGTTTAACCCTACATAAAGAACTTAGTTCTTATAAAAAAAACATAAGAACTTAGTTCTTAAATAACATCGATCTCAGATCTTCAAAACAAAGATCTTGGTGATCATTAATGGCCAAAACGCCATAAAACATAAGTTAAATTTCTGTAAAAGGAGGTTAAATCTCTAAAGTAACCCGGTATTTCACGTGAAACACACGTGAGCGTTCTCTAAAAGAAAAGAACACAGTGTCTCACGTGAGCTGTTCAGTCAAAAATATCGCACATTTGATATAACATTTTCCTTGCTTTTCTTAAATATTTAAAGGTGTTTATTATAAATATGAAACATATGAGAGTATATCGGCAAAATACTATTTACCATATATTTATATATTATAATTAATATTATGAAAGAAAATATATGCATATAATATTTATATAATATTTTAGTAATTTAAATATGCATATCATATCAAATATCCATAATCAATATTCTTAAAATATAATATCATATAAAATGGTTAGGATGATATCTCAAAAACACCAAATATTACTAACACTTTAATTTGAGATATTGTGCATTGTTCCCCGCCGAAACACGGAGACACAACCGCGTAGGTCCATCTTGCCTGAATTTCAGGACAGATGCTATTTGGTGCTATCCGTCCACCTCTCCGAAAATGCCAAGTTGATTTATGACACCATGTATCGAAGGTTTAAACGGATGTGGCCGATGTAGCAGACATCGTCAGATTCCCCCTTGTTGAGGGGTGTTTGATTGTGGGGACGCTCTTCCCTGCAGGCGCAAACCCCTGCAGTTAATTATGCTATCGCATCGCAGTAACCACTTTCTCCTTCTCCAGATGGTCACTTCGTGTCGTGGGTGTTTGTTTTGTTTTTGGTTGCCCATGGATTGTATACGGAGACTAATTGTTGTCGCCCGTAGGGCGTGGATTAGTCCAAATCCGTATTTTTTTAGATTTGGGGTTGGGTTTAAGAATACGTTAGTCTCCTTTGAGACTAAGATCAACTTAAACGTTTGTTAAGGATACATTAGTCTAATTTCAGACTAAGATCAACTTAACGGGATCGTTTAGATCCAACAAGAGAGTATTTGGGCTCTATTGTTTAGTTTAGGGACACTGCGATCGATTACCAGTTTAAGGGCATGGTGGTCCAAGGTTAAAGACATCATAGTCCATGGGCTTGAGGACCCCACAGTCCGAGGTTAAGGACATCATAGTCCATGGGTTTAAGGACCAATGGGCTTAAGGACCCCACAGTCCGAGGTTAAGGACATCATAGTCCATGGGCTTAAGGACCCCACAGTCCAGTTTAAAGACGTCATAGTCTATAAAGTGTATGGTTGTCGGGACCCGTCACCTCTTTGAAGACGTTGAAGGATTACAACGACAAATTTCAGAAGAGTAAAGAGATGTACCCTTGAACCAATTTTGGTTGGGATCTGTAGTCCAATTTAGTACTAAGATCAATTGATTAGATTATGAGCACATGGGCTCAGTTAAATCTGAATTGAGGACTTATGGCCAGTCTTGGGCTAAGTCCAATCAAGTAAAAATATTTAACATTTATTTTGGGCTGTTGAGCCTTTATTTAGGCTTGGCCCTGACAGTGTTTTTGTCTTTTACTGAATGCTGAGCATTCCTCATAGCCTTGGGCTTATTACAGAACAATTTATGTTCTATTAGCGCAACACGTGGTGCGCTTGGCACTTTGCGCCAGTCAAAGAGCGCAGTGCGCTTCTGCCAAGTAGCGCATACGTGAGGGACACGTGTTCGCTTGACGCTATGCGCCAGGTGATGGGCGCATTGCGCCAGTTTATGAGCACATTGCGCTATTAATTCAGTGGCGCACACATGATTGGCACGTGGTGCACTTGGCGCTGAGCGCCAGCCCATGAGCGCAGTGCGCTATTTCAAGAGCGCAAAGCGCTAGTTGTTAAGTGGCGCATACGTGATTGACACGTGGCGCACTTGGCGTTGAGCACCAGTCCAAAAGCGCAGAAGCGCAGTTCAAGGGCGCAAAGCGCATCTGATCAATTTTATGATCTGGGAAATAAATTCTCCCCTAGAAGAGACTTTGTCTCAAGATTTTAAGAACAAAAGTTCTTATTTTGTAGGAGATGTTTTAATCTCTTATGTTGATGAAAGGCTTTGCCTTTATAGATCTATGATCTTTAAGTGAACTGAATTATTCTCCCCCCTTATGATGAGATGATCTCTGAAAGACAATTTGTCTTATAGATCTATGATCTGTGATAAGAATCATGTTCTTCTTTTTATGATGAGATCTTTTGATCTCTTTTTTAAAAGACCGTGGTCTTTTAGATCTATGATCTTAGAAAAAGAAGTAAATTCTTCTTTGAGATGATTTCACCTCTCTGTTCTTTTTTTCTTTTTACCTTGAAGAAAGTTTTCTTCTTCTGAGAGCTTGCTCTCTGTCTCTAAATTTCTCAAAAGTTTATGGAGAGGTTTTTCTGTATGCTTCTCTGTGAGACTTGAAGTCTGGGGGCCTTTTTATAGGGCAAGCTGGTTTGTTCAATCAGTTAAGGAGATCTTTTCTCCAATTGATTTAGGGAATTTCCCATCATTGGATTTTTGATCCAAGGACTTCTGATTTACAGAAGGCAATCTTCTTGTTTTTAACAAAATTGAGAAATCTTTTAAACAGAATTTATTTCTGTGTTTTTGGTGATTTTTAATCACCATTGGATCATTGATCCAACGGTGCTCTAGTTTACAGAGCACAATCTTGTTATTTGGAAAGATTTGAGAAATCTTTCCTTAACAGAATTTAATTCTGATTGATTAATGATTTGTCATTATTATTAGATCTTTGATCTGACGGTGGGGAGTTTTTAGTTCCAGCGCTAGCGCACCTGTGTTTTGCACGTGGCGCGCTGCTTAGAGCGCAGCGCACTTAACGCTACCGCACACGTGGTGCGCTGCTTAGAGTGTAGCGCACCCAGCGCTAGCGCACACGTGCTTTGCACGTGGTGCGCAGCTTAGAGCGCAGCGCACTTGGCGCTGCATCTAAAGCGTTGCTTCATTATTAGAGGTGTCTTTTCACCTTTCTTTTAAGTCAAACTTATATTCCCCAAAACTTACATTTCCCAGATTTTGGAAATAGCTCCATTATGCACAAAATTTTCTGTGCCTAGTCTTTATAATCTGAAGCAATGCTTCTTTCTTTTCTCATTTTCAGAGAACCATCTTAATTATGGCTTGTAACCGCCCACATGCTCGTCGACAACCATGGGAAGTGCCTATTCTGGACATTGCTCCTCGTTTTACTGTGCGCTTGGTGAATCCTGCTCTTACGGATGACCAATGCGATGCAGCGCTGCACGAGCTCTTGACTCGTGTAGGATCTCCTCTCCCTCCCAACTCTATTTGGCTTCGGATGATCCTCATGTCCGTGCTTGCTGATATTCCCCCTCCTCCGGTAGAGATGACCCCAGTGATGCTTGATGCCGCTGAAGACAAGATCGAGTGTTTCTTCGAGACGCACTTGATCACCAAAGGCCTGAGGGATTGCTCTGTTCAGTTGCTGAGCCAAATGCGGGCTCACCGGGCCGTCATCTCTGCTTTCGCTGGTGAATACAGTGTTAACCGATGGGTAGCTACTCCTCACGAAGATCGTCACTTCAACATGGTGGAAAAGACGGGGAGAGAATTAGATAATTTTATCTATATGTTTGTCAATCCCTGTATTTTTGATCCCATGTTTGGCAATCAATTTCCATTGCAATAAAATGTTTAATTAAGTTTTTTTCTTCCTTTTTGTCATTATCTATCAAGTGTTCCTCTTATTTTAATTCCTTTGTTCTTCTTCTGTCAAGCGCGATAGAACTTATACTGTTATAAACAGGCGCAAGTAATCTTTGCAAGAGTGAAGAGTTTTGGGCGCTTAGTGCTCTCGTGCTTTGCACGTGAGCGCCGCTTCAGAGTCTTTGACTCTTAGTGCCGGCGCATTTAATGCTAGCGCTTTTCACGAAGCGTCGCTTTGTTTCAAATCCCGGAATTTGAACAGAGTTTTGCTCTCATTGGGGAAACAAATGCCCCCCCCCCGTTGTGCTTACGTGGCCCACACGTGAGTGCAGCGGTGGCAACATCCGCGCCATTAAATCAACTTTGGAAGTTGAAATGGCTCTTAGTGCCTATAAATAGGACCTTTGGTCCTTAGGCTGATTTCCATTCAGCTTCGTTTTCGTCCTCTGAGAATTTTTTTATTCTCTTTCAGAGCATACCTCTTTATTTTAAGGACTTTCAAAAGTCAAAACTCTGCCAAATTTTAGTAAGATTTGAACTTTATTAATAGAGCTTTGCTCTTCTCAAATCATAGATCTTAAAATATTTTTAGGGTTTTTCTCATTAACAGAGCCTTTCTCTACTTAGATCATAGATCTAAAGAAAACCTTTTTAGGGCTTCTCGATAGAGCTTTGCTCTTGTTAGATCTTAGATCTTGAGATATCCTTTTCAGGGTTTCTTAACCCATTAACAGAGCTTTGCTCTTTAGCATCTTCGGGGAATTTTATTCCCCTATTAATTATGGCAGTTGTCATTTCTGCTGAAGAGCATTGCTCTCAAGGGAGATTTACTCCTCGGCTTGAGGGGCTTAAATGGGAGCCTTTTGAGGGTTTTCTTCCTTAACCGCACAAATTTGAATTTGTTTATCACTTGACAGAACATGTCTTCCCGAGAACTTGTTTAAATCCCAATGCCTGGTTTTCCTCATTACTAATCTTTTAATGATGTTTTTTTCAGGCACTATGGCCGTTCATTTATACAGTCTGAACGAGTTTATCTCTTATGAGGATATTCGCGTACAGGGCCGTTGCCAGAACCAAGAGTTTACAGATGTCCAATGTGCGGAGATTATAACTTGTCTATATGCACACAACGGTCGACTGCTTCCTCGTCACTCCGCTCTCTTGAAAATCGTAGTGGGAGCAATTTGGGGAGCACTTCCTGGGTTTTACGAAGCCATGCTGCTGGACGTGCTGGATGATGCTGAAGATAAGGTGCACTCGGTGTACCTGTCTGGCCTGATCTCAAAGAAGCGTCGAGATAACCTCATTGATATTCTGCATCAAACTTTCCAACAGACGACGATAATTGCTTCTTATCAAAGGGAGGTGGGCATTGGCGAGGATCTCGACACCCGCGATCGCGAGAGGACGCACACGAGAATGATCAGAAAGGCCAAAAAGATTCTAGACGGCCTTACTTTCGATTTCCTCAATCCTTGCCCTGGATCTGAGGTTTTACCATTGTAAACATCTCGATGCCTTTTTGGTTTATTGTCTTTATTGATGTAAGAATTTTCCGAAGTATGAATGACAAATCTTTCGCTTCCTTTCCTTTTTTTCTACTTTGTTGCTGGCATATTACTTTAGTAAGCGTAGCCTGTAGATAATAGAGAGCATGTAGGGTTCCTAGGCACTCATACAAGGGTCTATAAGGTATCAACCATGCCCAATTTAAAATTTAGACGTGCCGAACAACCCAAAGCTAGGATCTTTGCTAGATAATTAGGGTTACGCATGCAAGTAAATATCTTTACAACTAAGAGTGAGGGATTACAACCTTTGTAGTCTGCTCCTTCGCTTCATAAGCTCCGAGTAGTCGTCCCTTCGCCGAGATCCATGATCTTCCAGACTCAAGAGAAGCTCCACAACCCGAATGATCCATGCTTACTTGTAATCTTCCTTTTCAAGATGATTTACCTTGAAGTTTCTTTAAACCAAGCTCTTTCTCATTAATGAGGTGAACACCCTAATCTAATTGGCTAGATTAGATGAGGATTATGAAGTAGAATTTATGCTCTCTTTTATTATCAAATTCTCACACTAATTCATCACAAATCTCAAAGCTAGAAAGCTTTGCAAGGAGAAAGAAGAAGAAGATGAATGAATATCCTTTTGTGATGAATAATGAAAAAGATTATATGATTACAAATGCAACCATGGTCAAAGATGACAAGGCAAACCATTGTAGAGAGTTAACTAGGGTTAAGGGTGTGGTTTGGGTTTACAAATATCTCACAAAAATATCAACCATAATATCTTTGCAAGAAACAAAAGAAAACCTTCTAGAAGGTTCATGAAAGAACTAATCCAAATCAAACCCTAACCATATTTAATCTCCACAAATCACGTTGCATTAGTACTTATAATATGTTATAATATTATATATCACATATATAATATATTTTCGTAACAAAAGAAAATAATACAATTAACATATATCGCATATATATCGATGTATTATCCGGTGAGAAAATGAAATAATAAAGCGAGCCAATATTAGATAATGTAATATAACATATCACATATATAATTATACATTAAATTATCGAATCAACACTTGATCCGACAATCCGGCTATATCGAATATAACCGACTAATATATCATGTACCGAGTCATCGAATCAACACTTGATCCGATGACCCGGCCCATATCAAAATATCGCGAGAATATAATACGGTATCTCATATCGTATTATCCTCGGTCCTGCACATATCACATATGTGCCCCTACTCCGTTTTGCCTGAGTCAAGAAACCTCTGTGTAGGACTCTAAAGAATCGTCAATATGCCGGTAGCAGGTGATGATCATATCAAACACCCACAAGCTGCAAGCGGACGGCTAAACGTAACAGCCACCCAGGTATTGAGCGATCAGAAGAAAACAGACGATGAAGCTCTTAAAGGTGATGCCCTATCCCTCTAACTCCGCGAACAGCTTCTCAGAAATACCCGGAGTCTTGATTAGACTAGGGTACTTATGACGGACGGCGTTTTCGGTCGTTAAGCCGTCAAGCATAGCAGGCACGGTCGTGAATACGTACTCATCGGGAGGCAACAACTCTTCATAGTGCTCTCTCCTGATCGACAATCTAGAGATCTCGCGGAACTCTTCCAGAGAAATCGAGACCTCACGATCCCCTAGCAAGAAAGTGTTGGTGGGAAGATTCCATTGATTCAGGAAAGCTTTAACCCACCAGACGTGAGGAGCCGGGTAATGAAAAAGAGACGAGTATACCGCTTGATATAACCCAACCTTCTACAACCGTGCACAGTGGGTGGAGAGGACATATCGAGTCCAAGGAAGATAGCCAATTGGATGATGAGGGGTAAGCCCTACCTTATAGACTTATACCCAGGGTTGAGTTTCACCTTGACAGATGCGGCGTCCCAAGATATCTATAACCGGCACGGGCTGGTTGGGTATCCCTGTTGTTGATGGCTTGAGTCGGCCTATAGGAGTCCAATTAGCCACCTCCACCGCATAAGCAGTCAGCGGACGCTCCATCAGCGATATTGGGCGCAAAGGATCTGTTGGCATCTCACAAGTAAAGCTGCGGCTGTAGGGTGTTTTTTGTCACCCTATTGAGATAGGAATATGCGACGCTTGTCAGGTGCAGTACAGATTCCCCCTGCCTAGGGTAGGCAGGGGTTTATTGATTATGGGGATCCGAATCTCCGGCAGCCGCGGACAAAGCTGCCGTTAATTACCCCTCGCCTTTAGAGCGAGGGAACCTCCGATTAACGGGTTAAACTGGTCATGCGAACTCAATGTGCAGCGTGCGTGTGTTGTGTTTTAGTGTGGAGTATGTGTGTGTATGTATATATACATATATATAAAAAAAAGGGAAAGGGCATCCAAAGGATGCGTGGGAAAAAGCGCCAGCGCTTTGGGGCTAGCGTTTTGAGCGCAAGGGCGCTAGTGCTTTGGGCGCTAGCACCCCACGTGCTAGGCACGTGGGCACCAGAGCGCTAGCGCTTTGAGCGCTAGAGCTCAAAGCGCTAGCACCCCACGTGCCAGGCACGTGGGCGCTCGGGTGCGAACGCTTTGGGCGCGGGCGCTCTGAGCGCAAGAGCGCTAGCGCCCCTACGTGCCAGGCACGTGGGTGCTAGCGCTCTGAGCGCAAGAGCGCTAGCGCCCCTACGTGCCAGGCACGTGGGTGCTAGCGCTCTGAGCTCTGAGCGCTGAGCTTTGAGCGCTAGCGCTTTGAGCGCAAGGGCACTAGCGCTTTGAGCGCAAGGGCGCTAGCGCCTCACGTACTAGGCACGTGGGCGCTCGGGAGGCAAAAGGAACTTGGTCCCTACAATGGGAGTTGTACTCCCAGAAAAGAACACTTATTATTTTGTATGTATGTATATATATATGTATGTATGTATGTATAAGGAGTTAAACTCCTAGGATATTTTGAGGCTGATGAAGGGACTTCTCCCCTCGAGCCCTGGATCTTCCCCAAAGTGGGGTTTCTAGAGATGGGTCTTCTTCTTCTTCCTGTCGCTTGGCCGGATCTTGGAAAAAGGGGGTGAGACTTAAAAATCTCCTTTTTTGAGATCTAATGGCAGATCCAAGTTCCCCTTTGTGGGTTTTGTGGTGAAAAACTATTTAGTTTTGGAAAAGGAAGAGTAAAACTCTTGATTTAATTCAAAAGAAAGAAGAAGGTTTTAGAACCTTAAGGAAGGAGAAAGAGGCACATGCCCTAATTTTTGGGGAATGAATAGTCTATGCTTTATTCATCATCATGTTGCCTTATATTGGCTTACATATTTACATATAGCCCCTTGGGCTTTACAAAGTGGCATTTTTCCAATCCCATGTCTTATATGCTATTTCTGTTTGCACATAAGCCATGGGCTTACAAAAATTTGGCTTTATGCCCATTTTGTTTACATTCATGCATAAAAAATTACATAAAAATTATTTATCACATGATTTCATTTTGGCATGGGGGAGGGCCGGCCGCTTCATGTTCGGACTCGACCTGGGCATGGGCCTACTTGGCTTGGGGTTGACTTTGACTTTGACTTGGTCAACCGGGGTGCAATTTTCGACTTCAACAAAGTGCTCCCCATCAATAAATGCACACCACATATGTGAGTCGTGTGCATGAAATTGATGGATCTTCTTTTGCGTGGAGGCGACTTGCTTTGGTTCCCACTTTTTGGGATGTACTGCCCTTTTTACGATATGGACGGTCGACGCTTGACGCGTCTCCGAGACGGAGTGTCTGTGGTAGACATTTCCCTAGCCCGGAGTGATTTGGTTCCCGCTTTGTAGGAAGCCTGTACCCCCCTTTTTGCGACATGGACGGTCGACGCTATAATCCGGAGCGATTTGGTTCCCGCTTTGTAAGAAGCCTGCACTGCCCTTTTTGCGATATGGACGGTCGACGCTCTAATCCGGAGCGATTTGGTTCCCGATTTGTGGGAAGCCTGCACAGCCCTTTTTGCAACATGGACGGTCGACGCTCTGATCCGTAGCGATTTGGTTCTCGATTTGTGGGAAGCCTGCACTACCCTTTTTGCGACATGGACGGTCGACGCTTGAGCGTCTCCGAGGCGGAGTGTCCGTGGTAGACGTTTCCCTGGCCCGGAGTGATCTGGTTCCTGCTTTGTAGGAAGCTTGCACTGCCCTTTTTGCGACATGGACGATCGTCGCTTGACGCGTCTCCAAGACGGAGTGTCCGTGGTAGACGTTTCCCTGGCCCGGAGTAATCTGCTTCCTGCTTTGTAGGAAGCCCGCACTGCCCTTTTTGTGACATGGAAAGTCGGCGCTCTGATCCGGAATGATTTGGTTCCCGATTTGTGAGAAGCCTGCACTGCCCTTTTTGCGACATGGACGGCCGACGCTCTGATCCGGAGCGATTTGGTTCCCGATTTGTGGGAAACCCGCACTGTCCTTTTTGCGACATGGACGGTCGACGCTTGACGCATCTCCGAGACGGAGTGTCCGTGGTAGACGTTTCCCTGGCCCGGAGTGATCTGGTTCCTGCTTTGTAGGAAACCTGCACTGCCCTTTTTGCGACATGGATGGTCGACGCTTGACGCGTCTCCGAGACGGAGTGTCCGTGGTAGACGCTTCCCTGACCCGGAGTGATCTGGTTCCTGCTTTGTAGGAAGCCTGCACTGCCTTTTTTGCGACATGAACGGTCGACGCTCTGATCCGGAGCGGTTTGGTTCCCGATTTGTGGGAAGCCTACACTTCCCTTTTTGCGACATGGACGGTCGACGCTCTGTTTGACTTGCTCTGCTTCCTACAGTGTCAGGGTGAACTTGACTTGCTCCGCTTCTTGCGGTGTCGAGATTGGATTCTGACTTGCTCCGCTTTCTACGGTGTCGGAGTTGAAGTTGACTTGTTGATTGTGATTTGGGTTGACATCAGCATCGCTATACTGGAATACGATACCAGAAGCGAATCATCATTTGCCATGAGAGGATTTGGGGATTCTGGTTTTGGTCGGCATCTGCATTGCTGCACTGGAATAATGCCAAGAGCAACTCATCATTTGCCCCGGGAGGATTTGGGAATTGGTTTTTGCTTAGCATCAGTATCGCTACACTGGAATATGGTACCATGAGCGAATCATCATTTGCGCTTGCTTATCAGGAAGCGATGGCTTAGGAGACAGGTTTTAGGTCCCTATCACCTAAGACTTTTCAATTTTGTGAGCCGTAAGGGTCTCACAAAGCATTTTCTCCCTACGGGTCGTAAGGATCCCGTAGGTATATTTTCTCTTTAGGAGTCGTGGGGACTCCTAAGTGTGTTGCTCCTTTGTAAGTTGTAAGGATCTCACGCGGGAATTTTCTCCTCACAAAGTCGAGAGGACTTTGTGAGTGCATTTCATCTCTTTTTCACGAGTTTGTGCCCTTTCGGGTTTTCATAAACTCGTCGGCAGTCCTGCTGTTTTTACTCACGGAGCCCTTTCGGGTTTTCATCCGTGCCCATTTTGCTTGTGGACATACCTTTTTTTCTTTTTTTGAATCTTCACCGCCGGTGGGACTTTGAATGTGGTCTCACCGGCAGGACTTGGGAAGGATTGGGATCGTTTTACACCCGTGGATTGTATACGGTTTTGCAGGATGTATGATCCAGACCGTAGGGCTGGAAAAATTTTGGGACTTTGTTGGCGTCTGCATCGCTGCACTGGAATATGGTCCCAGGAGCGACTCATCATTCGCCGTTGGGGTATGGGATTTGGAATTTGGTTGGCGTCTGCATCGCTGCACTGGAATATGGTACCAAGAGCGACTCATCATTCGCCGCTTGGGAATTTGAGTTTGGAATTTGGGTGGCGTCTGCATCGCTGCACTGGAATATGGTACCAGGAACGACTCATCATTCGTCATTGGGGTATGGGATTTGGAATTTGGTTGGCGTCTGCATCGCTGCACTGGAATATGGTACCAGGAGCGACTCATCATTCGCCACTTGGGAATTTGAGTTTGGAATTTGGTTGGCGTATGCATCGCTGCACTGGAATATGGTACCAGGAGCGACTCATCATTCGCCACTTGGGAATTTGAGTTTGGAATTTGGTTGGCGTCTGCATCGCTACACTGGAATATGGTACCAGGAGCGACTCATCATTCGCCATTTGAGAGTTTGGGTTTGGTTGGCGTCTGCATCGCTGCACTGGAATATGGTACCAGGAGCGACTCATCATTCGCCGTTGCCTATTGGGAAGCGATGGCTTAGGAGACAAGTTTAGATCCCTATCACCTAAGGCTTTTCAATTTTATGGGCCGTAGGGGTCCCATAAAAGCATTTTCTCCCTACGAGTCGTAAGGATCCCGTAGGTGCATTTTCTCCTTAAGAGTCGTGAGGACCCCCAAGTGTGTTTTTCCTTTGTGAGTCGTAAGGATCCCACGAAGGTTTGTTCTCCTCATGCATCGTGAGGACACATGAGTGTGTCTTTCCAATGGAGCATAATTCCAAGGGCGGAGACCAGCCACGTAACTGGTGATTACGGTGGGGTATGGGTATGATGAGAATTATTTGAGCCCGTGGATTGTATACGGTAGTCAATTTGGGGACTGGCCGTAGGGCTGGAAGAATTTTGGGAAATTGGATTTTGATTGGCGTCTGCATCGCTACACTGGAATATAGTATCAGGAGCGACTCATCATTCACCGTTTTTTTTACCGCGATTGCTCTATCATTTCAGCTTTTCTTATCGCGAAGGTCGCGATTGTCCTATCATTTCGGCTTTTATTCGCGGTTGCCCTATCATTTCGGCTTTATTTTTCATCTTTATTTTACTCGCTGATTTTTATTACGAGTTGCCCCATTATTTCGGCTTTTCTTTTTACTTATTTATTTACACATTCCCCCATTTTTATTATTTACACATTTTTTTTACATTCCCAGTTTAACGACTTAGAGGTCGATTGTTCCTAGTTTAACGACGTGGTGGTCATCTTTGCTTATCCCAGCTCCTTGAACTTTGATCTTGGCGGAGCTGTATTGATGACCGTAGCTCTGTGGCTTGCCGATACATTCGAGAACTGTGAGGTTTTTCCAAGCTTGTATTGGTCCTCTGCCCAATCTTTGAAAACACAGCAGTCTTCAATGGTATGACTCACCACCCTATGGTATGGGCAGTATACGGGATTGCCGGTCATATTCATTTCATGTGGCCTCTTCAGAATAGGCAATTGCAGGCCGTTGTTCAAGGCTTCCTCGAATATATTGCAGACCTCATCCCTCCTGAAAGAGTGCACCTTCTTCTTTCTTTCCATTAGAGTAGGTGCCCTTACTGATGCTGGTCCTTGAAGCCGATCAGTTTTTGGTTCGCCCTTTCCAGATAATGGCACATGCCTGGGAGGATTAGGTTCCCGAAAAGCTTCGGTCTCTATTTGTATGAAATCGGCGGTCGTAGCTTGACTGTTTGCTAGCACGCTTTTAGACAGTTCTATCTCTCCTGCCTTGTATTGCTTTTCAACCCAATCTTTGAAGACGAAGCAGTCCTCAATGGCATGACCTATCACTCTGTGATAGGGACAGTATTTGGGGTCGTCGGTCATGTTCGCTTCCTGCGGTCTTTTTGACTCTGGCAGTTGTAGACCGTTCCTCAGGGCATCTTTGAATATTTTACGGATTTTGTCCCTTTTGAAGGAATATACCTTATCCAGCTTCTCTTTCAGAGGAGATTCCCCTTCGGTGTATGTATCGGAGGGATTGGAGGCTGATCGCGGCCGTTTTTCGCGAAGGCGCTTCGCTCTTAGGTTGAAGGGGGTATCAGTTAGCTGCCTCCGGGTATCGATCCCTGGCTCATGAACCAAAATTTGATTCTGTTGTAATTGCAATCGAGCGATTTGGGTCGCGAGATCTGCCGCGACGCTTGCCAATTCGTTGACCTTAGATTGTACCTTGGCTAACTTCTCATCCCTGTCCTGAAGCTGCCTCTGAAGCCATCGGAATAAAGCTTGTTCTGTAGTTCCGGTTATGACAACCGGGTCATCCTTATTGCCTGAGAACAATTCCGCAGGAACCCCAAGCTCTTTTGGCTTATCGGCCTGAGCGAGCTCTTCGTCATTTAGACCGAGTTGACGTTGGGTAGCGTCCACCGTATCATCACCCTGGCTGTGAAGCATAGGAGGGTTCGTTTCTTTATGTCCGACCATGTAGACAGTGTGGACCTCATATCCAGCCGTCTCTTTATCTTTGGCGGGGTGACCCCGTTCCTCGAACCTCATGAAGTTCGGCCTAGTAGGAGCCCTAGCCCTTTTGTTGGCTCTATACCTGAGCCTTTTCTGCCTCAGCTTCTCGATTTTGAAGGCTTGGCGGGCATCCGTTATCCGGGAAGCCATTGTGAGTTGATTAGCGGGGAGCTTAGAGAAAACACCTGATCGAGCAGTTGTTAGGAGCATCGCCGGAGCTTGCTCGAGACGCGTTGTATCTTTGTTGGAGTTGATGGCCTTGCCCCCAGCTGGAGCGACGGAGAGACATTCGGAAACAGATTTGCGTTTGGGTTGGGGTGCCCTCGAGACCACCACATTTGGCCTCTTGCCTTTCGAGGCCGGTTTGACTGTTATCGGAGCTTGAGGAGCTGGGATGGCATTAGCTGACACGAACAGAATAGAGCCGAATGGTAGCAGCGGCTCTTCCCATTATCGCCCGAGACTGGTTGGGAGGACCGTCTGGGAGTCCATCTTCATCGTATAGGAGATGGGAGCGGAGTTTATCTTTGGTGACATTGTTGAGAAGTGATTGCTTGAAAACCTGCATGAAAGAGCATTATTTTAGTATAAATATAGATATGTATATTGATTAAGTTCACATGAACGTTTAACCCGAAATATGGGAGGAGAGATTGGTCCCGCCGGGCGTGCCAGAATCTGTAGGGTGTTTTTCGTCACCCTATTGAGATGGCAATATGCGCGCGCTTGTCAGGCGCAGTACAGATTCCCCCTGCCTAGGGTAGGCAGGGGTTTATTGATTGTGGGGATCCGAATCTCCGGCAGCCGCGGACTAAGCTGCCGTTAATTACCTCTCGCCTTTGGAGCGAGGGAACTTCCGATTAACGAGTTAAACTGGTCATGCGAACTCAATGCGCAGTGTGCGTGTGTTGTGTTTTAAAAGGGGTTTTAGATATATCGGGGGCCCCGCAGAGTTTTTACGGGGGTGCGGGGCAGCGCCCCGTTAGAATTTTTTTCTAACGGGGGAGGTGTTTTTAGTGTGGAGTAGGTGTGTGTATATGTATATATACATATATATATATATATATAAAAAGGAAAGGGCATCCAAAGGATGCGTAGGAAAAAGCGCCAACGCTTTGGGGCTAGCGCTTTGAGCGCAAGGGTGCTAGCGCTTTGAGCACTAACGCCCCATGTGCCAGGCACATGGACGCTCAGGCGCTAGTGCCCCACGTGCCAGGCATGTGGGCGCTCGGGCGCTAGCGCCCCATGTGCCAGGCACATGGGCGCTCAGGCACTAGCGCTTTGGGCGCTAGCGCTTTGAGTAAACGCTAGCGCCCCACGTGCCAGGCACGTGGGCGTGTTCCCCTCCGAACGACGGCCAAGACGGCGGACGTCTTGCCTGAGATTCGGGGCAGATGCTAATTGGTGCTATCCGTCTACCTCTCCGAAAATGCCAAGTTGATTTATGGCACCGTGTATCGAAGGTTTAAACGGATGCGTCCGATGTAGCAGACTTCATCAGATTCCCCCTCGCTTGAGGGGTTTTTGATTATAGGGACGCTCTTCCCTGCAGGCGCAAGCCCCTGCAGTTAATTACGCTACCGCATCGCGGTAACCACTTTCTCCTTCTCCAGATGGTCACTTTGTGTCGTGTGTGTTTATTTTGTGTTTAGTTGCCCATGGATTGTATACGGAGACTGAATTATGTCGTCGCCCGTAAGGTGTGGACTAGTCCAAATCCGTATTATCTTAGATATGGGTTTGGGGGTTCGGGTTTAAGGATACATTAGCCTCATTGGAGACTAAGATCGACTTAAACGTTTGTTAAGGACACGTTAGTCTAGTTTTTAGACTAAGATCGACTTAACGGGATCGTTTAGATCCAACAATAGAGCAATTAAGGTAGCCCTGTTGTTTAGTTTAGTGACGTTGCGGTCAATAGGTAGTTTAAGGACATTGCGGTCCAATGTTAGTTTTAAGACGTTGCGGTCAAGGTTAAGGACGTCGTAGTCCGTGGATTTAAGGACCCCACAGTCCATTGTTAGTTTTAAGACATCTCGGTCAAGGTTAAGGACGTCATAGTCTATGGGTTTAAGGACCCCACAGTCCGTTGTTAGTTTTAAGACATCTCGGTCAAGGTTAAGGACGTCATAGTCCATGGGTTTAAGGACCCCACAGTCCGTTGTTAGTTTTAAGACATCTCGGTCAAGGTGTAACAACCCTAATTTTCTTATACACTTTTTCCTATACAAATTTTTTTCAAAATATTTTTAAAAAAATCCACAAAGGGGTATTTTAGCCTGAGCACAAGATTTAGGTAATTATTTTTGTTTTTAATTACAAGCTACAAGAATGAAATAACTCCATTTTTAGTGTACAAGAAATTACTTTAAATTTAATGTATACTAGGAGTATTTATTCTTGCTGCTATCAGTTTAAGTAATTAAAAACCACAATAATTACAAGAAGGAGCTTGTAGCTCATTGGTAATACCTTGCACTGCTGAACCAAGGAGTTCAAATCCTATGCCCCACATTATTTTTGTATTTATTTTGTTTTAATTTTTTTGGAAGTCAACAGTAAAAAGGCTGACTCGGCCCGACTTAGCATCGCCGGCCGGCAAATCGGTCGACTCGGTCCGGCCGATCCGGCCGGACTTGGCCGGACGGCCGAATCACCAACTGAGAAAAGTTGGCTCTTGACTTGGTCAACCCTCTTGCACACTTATTATACCTGGATCGGTTTTGATTTGGCCAATAAATCCTTTTTACTCCTAGGTTTAATGATTTTTAATGAATTTTTAATGTTTTTTATATTTTCTTTTAATATTTTTTATCCTAACCCTAACCCTAGCCTAGCCCTATATAAAGACCCCTACCCTCTACCATTTCACCTCACCACTCTAAGTCTACTCTCTCAAATTCTCGAGAACTCGGTACGAAGAGCAAGAAGCGAAGCGCTGCCGAAATCGACGACGGATTCCGGCGACCGGATCAGAACCTTCGCGACGCTTTCGACGAATCGGCAACCACCACATCCCTTAGCTTCATTAGCTTGTCCAAACCGTAAGTCCCATCCCTTCTATCTCTCTTTTCTATAAGTGTAAAAATACGACTTTTTGGAACCCGACGGAAATCGGACAAACCGATTTTCGATTCAGTTTTTCTATAAATTTCCACTTGTCACCTAATACATAATATCTACCCATATTCATGTTGACTATTAATCACCCATAAACCAATTTAATCAAACTTTTTCACATGAAATGATAGCTTCTTTGCAAAACCGTATTCTTTTCATAAAATACCATGAAGTTTATTTTTCTTAGTTTAATCAATTACCTCACTCCTAAATATGTTTATATTGATCACAAAACTTATAGAACTCAATTTGAATGAAATTTCACACATAAAATGATAACGTTTTCGAATACCGTATTCTTGCGCTATAATACCTTTAAGTTTAACATAGCATGTTTTACCTTTAAACTTCACCAAAACCTAAAATAAGTCACGAGGTAATGACCTACCCCTACACACACTCATTATAACCATAATTGATAAATATCAAAACACAGAATACGAAATTACAGGACTTTTCACTAAAATACCCTAATCTTTATAATCTTTATTTAAAGCTTTAAGTTGTAAACATTTCTAAATAAATTTTTTTAATAAAATGAAAGCACGATTGGTCATGGACATCGATCGTTTATCTAAACTGTCTTGTGGTGCCTAGGCAAGTGTGTCTAAGGCTAGTGGTTTTTAATTAGGCCCACGACTGTGGTTCCTTCCCACTTACCTGGCACTTATCTGGCCGCAATTGACGGTGAAGAGGCGATTTGAGCCTTCTAATGACTCATCGTTTAGACCTTAGAAGTAGGCTAGTTGGCTTAGGAAACCCTAACAACTAAAATACGGAAAACTAAACTCTTTTGCAAATAAATACCTTATATTTATAAAACCGTTTTCCTAAATGAGAAGTGTTTATAAAACCTAAGCAAAGTGCCGCTACAACCCACTTTTGGGGAACCTGTTAGGGATAGTACGGTTCATCGTGCACCCGCAGGCTAGTAGTGCGAGATTCAGACCTCCGCAAGGAGCATTCGGTCTCGAAAGGTTTAAAATACGGCATTTAAGAAAAAAATGAGATTTTGCAAAATAAAATATTATTTAAAATTATTCTTGTATTAATATATATAATTATCATTTAAACACCTATTTTATCATAATTTAAAGTTTTCACTTTTTTCTAAAATTAAAAGATTAAAAGTTACATTAAAATACCATGAATTTCAGATAAAACAATTAATACTTTTATTATGATATATCCACTAGAATAACACAAATAAAATTTACACTCATTATAACTATAAAGACAATAATAAATACTTGAGGTGTATCTTGAAAACTATACAATAGTGCTTTTTACATAAAACCCCCTCAAGTTTTATAAATTACAATAAGGCCCCTAACTAATATTGAACTTCAAATTATCTTTCTTTTAGTCTGACTCGGGTTAGAGTCTGACTATTTCTGATTTGAATATGATTCAAGTCAATCTATATTCTCTTATAATCCAATACAATTTGAATACATGAATCCCTGAATCCAGTTAACAATATATTCTTTTTGACTGAATCAAACCATGGATATTCATCCATTATCCTGATATTCCATTTACCTGATTATACAGTTGCAACATGTTTACTGATATCATGGTTTTGGTCAGTCACCCAACTTACACAATACAATACCATAATACTGTTAAAACACTACGGGGTTTAAGGGGTAGATTGGTATGGAAGGTATTAAAGGTGGCACGAGATGGTCAGATTTAAGACACCTAACCTGAATCCAGTTGCCGTTGTTCCGGGTTGTATAACGGAGCCTTGTACTTCCATTTGCCCTGGTCTCTAGCATACTGAGACCCCTCTCGTATACACTGGTATTCTTCTGTACCAAGCTACAAACAATATCGTTAATATAACATTACAACATTACAACAATACAATACAATATTAAAAGCTCTCTCTCTCTCTCTCTCCTACTCTTGTCTATTTCTTCCCCATCTTTGGGACTTACCGAGCGACCTGTTCGCTGACGACATTCTATTTCTTTCTTCTTTGAATGTTGTCAGGTGCGTTGGACCAAGCTGAGATCAAGCCCACTGGTGAAGATTTGGAGCAGTTCCACGAAGATCCCGAGCTCTAGATATTGTACCTTGTTCTTTCCAGTATTTTCATTTTCTGTTATGCCACTGTTTAGGCATCGCTTTTCATTTCAGTTGTATTTTCCTTTCCATGTATTGTACAAAGAATGTTATTAATAAAAGTTGATGTTATTTCTATATCTTTCGTCTCTTGTGATTTACTTTATATTGCTTAGTTACACTTAGCGTATGTACTTCTGAGTATATACGTAGCGGGCCTCGTCGCGTCCGCTTCGCCGTACACTGGGAAGCGGGGCGTGACACAAGGTTAAGGACGTCATAGTCCGTTGTTAGTTTTAAGACATCTCGGTCAAGGTTAAGGACGTCATAGTCCATTGTTAGTTTTAAGACATTCCGGTCAAGGTTAAGGACGTCATAGTCTATGAGTTTAAGGACCCCACAGTCCATATCAATGTGTGGTCATCGGGACCCGTCACCTCTTTGAAGACGTTGAGGAATTACAACGCCAAATATCAAAGGAGTGAAAAGATGTACCCTTAAACCAAGGTAGATTAAACAGTCTTTGGCCCAGTTTGGGACTAAGACCAATTAATTATGTTATGAGCCCATTAGCCCAGTTAAGTTTGAATTGAGGACTTATGGCCATCTTGGGTTAAGTCCAATCATATTTGGAATATTGGCTCCCTGTTGGTCCATGAAAGGCTTTGCCTCTAGACACTTAACCAATTGGGCTAAGGTTAGTGTTAAACACTAAAGACCAGCAGTGTTGAACACTGGGAACAAGTTAGTGTTTTAACACTAAAAGATAGTTGGTGTTAAACACCAGCAACAGGGGTTCAAATTAGTGTTAAACACTAAAACGAATCAGTGTTAAACACTAGCAACAGAGATCTCAAATTAGTGTTAAACACTAAGATAATCAGTGTTGAACACTGGTGACAGAGATTTTAATTTAGTGTTGAACACTAAGAAAGTTAATATTAAACTCTGTTAACAGAGATTTAGTTTAGTGTTAAACACTCAAAAATTCAGTGTTAAACACAGCAAGTAGAGCTCTTTAATTAATGTTGAACACTAAGGCAAAACAGTGTTAAACACTGGATTCAGAGGTTCCAATTTAGTGTTAAACACTAAGGCAAGAGGGGTCACGTGGTAGCACGTGAGGGCGCCCTCCCTTTATTTGTTCTGCTGAGAATATTGAATACTTTGGAGCATCACGTGCTGTCACGTGATGGGCGTTTAAGTGTTTGTGCGTTAAAGCTTCTGCCAAGGGTCACGTGGGTCACGTGAGGCATTGCCTCAAAAGCCCTTTTCTATGGATCTTTCCGGGGGTCACGTGGTAGCATGTGACCCTGCCTCTTTGCAATTTCTGATTAAATTCTTCATTAAATCCCCATTTTCCTCTGAAGAATTATATTCTCTGATAGAGTTGAACTCTGATTTTCCTGTAGGAATTAAATTCCTCATATATGTGAAGAACTGAATTTTATCATAGGGTTAAACCCTAATAAAAGCTTTAGAGGAATTATATTCCCATTCTCTTTTAGAGAATTATTCTTAAATAGGGTTAAACCCTAATTTATATTCTGAGGAATGAGATTCTGTCATAGGGTGAAACCCTAATTTCTTCTTTGTTAAGGGAATTAAATTCCTGTTATTTTGACAGAACTAAATTCTTAACTAGGGTTAAACCCTGATTCTATTCATTCTGAAGGAATTATATTTCTATAAGATAGGGTTAAACCCTAATTCATCTCAAAGGAATTAAATTCCTATAATTCTGTGAGAATTAAATTCTTAAATTTCCATTCCCTCTCTATGCTTTGGATCTGCATGGCAGGATCTCAACCCAATGAGAATTAAATTCTCAATTCATGGGGAGATGTGCACTTTGCAGATCCTCTACTAAAGAGAGAACTATGTTCTTCTTTTAATATAAGAGTTAAACTCTTTTGAGAATTAAATTCTCTTTTAGAGGCCTTCCCTTTCTCACCTAAGATTTTCTTTTGCAGAACATCAAATTCTTCCAAAGTCTTAAGGCTCTATATTTCTCTTTTTCTATCTCTCTTTCTCTGTCTCCCCCCCTCTGTGTTTCTCTTGGCTCCTATTTATAGGAGAAGAAGCAGAATCAATTAGTTTTGATGAATCTTTCATTGAGAGATTTGATTTGTATTCACCATTCGTTTGGACCTTTGGATTATTAGGTGAATTTTATTCACCATTGGATTTTAAATCCAAAGATTTTCCTTTGTTATTTCGATTAGATTTTAAGGGGAAATCTTTCCAAGTTCAAGATTTTTCCATAGATAGGTGATATTTAATCACCTTTAAATCTTTAGTCCAATCGGTTCCAAATAATCATTTTCCTTTGAAAAGATTTGAATGATCTCTTCAGAATTTGATTCTGTTAAATAGGCTTTGAAAGCCGGTCACGTGTGGCCACGTGACCCTTGGTCACGTGTAAGCACGTGACCCCTGGAACGAGCTTTCTTCTTCTTTCTGCGTTCTGTCTTCTGGCCGCTGTTCAACCGTCATGTGCCAACACGTGACCTCCGGTCACGTGTGAGCACGTGACCCTTTCTGAAGCCTTTTCTTCGATTTAATCAGGGAATTGAATCTGCCTTTGCCGCTGTTTTCAAATGTCACGTGCCAACACGTGACTGCTGGTCATGTGCTAGCACGTGATGCCTCCTTCGTAAGCTTTTCTGATTTTAAATCAGGAAACAAATGCCCCCACAGCGTTGTTCTCACGTGTTTGCACGTGAGTGCAACGCTGTCACTTTTGTGACCGTTGGATTCCTCTAGGGATTGGGGGAGATGAAGCGTCTCCATCACATCCTATAAATACCCATGTCCTTTCAGAAGAGCCTCCACTTTGCTTATCTTCTTCTCTTGCAAACTTTTCTGAGAATTTAATTCTCTTCTTCCAGAGCTTAGTTCTCTGCCTTGAAACCTTTTCAGAGTTTAACTCTGTCTGACCGATTCCTCTTCCTCAGGTAATCATCTTGAGTGGTCGAAGAACTTTTTATACATAAAATTCTCTGGATTTTAAATCCACTTCAAGGGTTTCACCCTTTTAATATGAACCCATTTTTCCTTTAAGTTTTTCAACCAAAGTATGAAATAAAACTTTCAACAGCAGATCTTTTTAGGGTTCATATGATCTTTAAGGAGATAATGGTGGCGGTTAGAATCTATGGAATTTAATTCCATCTCAAAAAAAGGTTTCTGGGAATTTAATTCTCTTTCTCTTAATAAGGAATTTAATTCCTACGAAGAACTCAGCTCTTCCCATGGAGGCTTCTTAAGGTCTCCCTGCCCTAGGTTGTCCTTCTGTAATTAATGGGACAGAAGCTTTGTAACAATTCTCATGACCTTTATTTCAGGTATCATGGATGCCCATATGTATGGTCTTGACGAAATCATTTTCTATGGGAATATTCATGCACTGGGCCGCAGTCAGAACCAGGAGTTTACCAATGCTCAGTGCGCTGAGATCATGAGCCGCTTCGACGAGTACAACCATTGGCTACTCCCTCGTCGCTCTTCTCTTCTGAGGCTGATCGTGCTGGCGATCTGGGAGGCACTCCCTCTCTTTTGCACCGGCGTACCGCTCGGGGCCTTGGACACTGCTGAGGATAAGGTACATTCAGTGTACTTGATGAGCTTGATCTCAAAGAGGAGGCGAGATCACCTCATTGATCTCTTGCACAAGGCCTTTCAGCAGTCAGCCATATTTCCGTCTATCGGAGGGTGGAGGACATTCGTGAGGACCCCGACGCTTGTGATCGTGAGAGAAAACATACTCGGGAGTTTCGAAATTCTTGGAGGATCTTGGACAAAGTTAAGCTTGAGTTTCTCAATCCGTGCCCCTCGTCTGAAGTCTTACCATTGTAAACGTATTCTTTTTATTTTGTATGACCTTCTTGAAGTATGAATGATAAGTTCTATTATGTCTTTGTATGTTTGCATGCCTCTCTGCGGGATTTTGTCATTTCACTATTGTTGTTGCTGATGCTTTTAATATGCATGGTGCTATTCCATTTTTAGTGCATGTCAAGTTTGGGGCTCACGTGGTCTGCACGTGGGGTCCTTTGATGGGACTGTTCAAAATTTTTCCATGCCACACTTTTAGTGCACAATATCAGATGCAGAAAAGGAGCCTTGGAAATAGTTCCACCCCCCTAATTTTCGATGCCTTCCTTTTTTGGGCCTCGGAAATAGCTTCATCATGCAAGATTTTCCGCGCTCAACACTTAATGCACTTCTTTATATCTGAGGCTATAGCCTTCTTTTCCCTTCACAGAGAGATTTATATTTTTTTCTTTCTTACTTTGGTGTAATTTGTCTTGAGAAACAACCGAGCACCATGGCCTGCAATCGCCCTCATGCTCGTCGACAACCATGGGAAGTTCCTATCGAGGAGATGATCCCCCGCTTTGCTGCCCGGTTGGTGGATCCACTCCTTACCAACGACGAATGCGACTCGGCAATGTATGAACTCTCGATCCGTAGGGGGTCCCCTCTCCCGATGGGGTCCCTCTGGCTCCGGATGGTTCTCGCGGCTGTGCTTGCCGACATCCCTCCTCACCCGGCGGAGATGACCCTGGCGATGCTTGACGCGGTTGAAGAGAAGCTCAAGGGCTTTCACGAAGCGTGCCTGATTACTCAGGCTTTGAAGGATTGCTCAATTCATCTGCTAAGCCAGATAAAGGCCCGGCGAGCTATTATGTCTGCTTTCGCGGACAAACATGGCGCCAATCGATGGGGAGCGACTCCTCGCGAGAACCGTCGCTTTGATGCGCTGGAGAAAGCAGAGAGAGAGATGGAGAATTTTGTCCTCTGCTTTGTTAACCCTTGTGCCATTGATCCCGTGTTTAGTGACCTTTTCCTGTTAGCGTAGCATTTTTAAATTAGTCCTTCTTTTTGTATGCTTTATGCTGAACTTCCATGTAGGCTCGGTACTCGTATGTATGTTTTCGCTTGCATAAATAAACTTTTATGTTCTTCTTATAAGAGCTTTTCTTTAATTATCAACACTATCATCATGTCGCAGGCACATTAAAGTTTCGAATATTATTTCTTTTCTAGATGTTCATACAATTGCGAACACATGCTCGCTAGGATAAACGTCGGAAATTTTCTCGTCGCTTTTCATACCAGGTAATGTGAGCGCATTTTAAATTGATCATTGCTGTCGACTGGGAGCCCACTTATACGGTCTTGAGCATGTATATCCCATTTCCAAAGTTGCGGTCGCGAAAGTGAACTTAAGTGGCCTGACAGGGCGACACATGGCGAACACATTGTTGCGCGAGAAAAAGGCTCGGCCGCGAATTCTCGGAGAGGGGCTGGCTTGCTGAGCGAGCTTCAAGCGAGTCTTACTGCCAAGTCCAACAAAGCGTATGAACTCTGGCGGGTGCTTCAAGAGTCTACCAGGGAGGTGGTGACTCTTGATAAAGCTGCCACGTTCACTCGTGAGAGGGTCGAGGCTCATAAGGCCACCGAGAAAGAGCTTGAAGTTCGGCTTGCTTCATATCAGGCCCAGCAGGCTCAGGCGGAGGCCCGTCTTTTGGCGATCTTAAATCATGAGGCCGTAGCCCAGCAAAAGCGGGATGAGCTGACCAAGCTGCTAAATCGCCCACCGGCTTGAAAACTTGTATATTTTCCTTTCTTTTCTGTTTTTGTACATATTCATGACTGAGAGTATCTTCTTTTTGTCCTTTCATGAATTGTACTTTGTATCCATTTTGGTTTATGCATAAAGATACATTTTTCTTCTCAATGGCGTGTCTCTTTTTATTGAATGTGTTTTGCGGACAATTTATCTTGATCTCCTTGCAGGGCAGCGATGGCTTAGGATTCAGGGTTAAGATCTGCTTCCTAAGACTTTTGTACTTTATGAGCCACGAGGATCTCATAAAGAGTTTTTCTCCCTACAGGTCGAGAGGATCCCGTAGGTGTAAGTCCTTCTTAAGAATCGTGAGGATTCTTAAGCGGGTTTTCCCTTAAGAGTCGTAAGGGTCTCACAAGAGAGTTTTTCTTCCTTACAGGTCGTGAGGACCTGCAAGTGCTGGATGTGGTCGCCCTTATCCGTGTTTCACGGGGTCAGGGGTTGCTCAAAGTATTGTAGTTTAAAGACGTCGCGGTCAAGGTTAAGGACGTCATAGTCCGTGGATTTAAGGACTCCACAGTCTGATGTTTAGTTTTAAGACATCACGGTCGAGGTTAAGGACGTCATAGTCCGTGGATTTAAGGACCCTACAGTCCGATGTTAGTTTTAAGACATCACGGTCAAGGTTAAGGACGTCATAGTCCGTGGATTTAAGGACCCCACAGTCCGCTGCTAGTTTTAAGACATCGTGGTCAAGGTTAAGGACCTCATAGTCCGTGGATTTAAGGACTCCACAGTCCGATATTAGTTTTAAGACATCGCGGTCAAGGTTAAGGACCTCATAGTCTGTGGATTTAAGGACTCCACAGTCCGATGTTAGTTTTAAGACATCACGGTCAAGGTTAAGGACCTCATAGTCCGTGGATTTAAGGACTTCACAGTCCGATGTTAGTTTTAAGACATCACGGTCAAGGTTAAGGACGTCATAATCCATGGATTTAAGGACTCCACAGTCCGATGTGTGGTTGCGGGGACCCGTCACCTCTTTGAAGACGTTGAGGAATTACAGCGCCAGGTATCAAAGGAGTGAAGAGATGTACCCCTAAACCAAAGTGGAATCAATACAGAATCAGGGTGGTTGATTGTTAGTTTTAAGACATTACGGTCGAGGTTAAGGACATCATAGTCCGTGGATTTTAAGGACTCCACAGTCCGGTGTTTGCTCTGGATGCTTCACACGGGTTCACTGTCGTGCTTGGCGAGGACCAGGCTCCGCTCTGGGTGTTTTCCGCGGGGTCAAAGAGTGACATTATCCGCGTTCCACGTAATCAGGAATTTTGCACTAGATGCTTCACACGGGTTCACTGCCGTGTTCGGCGAGGACTAGGCTCCTCTTTGGATGCTTCACACGGGTTCACTGCCGTGCTCTGCGAGGACCAGGATCCGCTCTAGACGTTTTCCATGGGGTCAAAGAGTGACGTTATCCGCGTTCCACGTAACCAGGAATTTTGCACTAGATGCTTCGCACCGGTTCACTGCCGTGTTTGGCGAGGACTAGGCTCCATTCTGGATGCTTCATACGGATTCACTGTCGTGCTCTGCGAGGACCAGGATCCGCTCTGGACGTTTTCCACGGGGTCAAAGAGTGACGTTATCCGCGTTCCACGTAACCAGGAATTTTGCACTAGATGCTTCACACGGGTTCACTGCCGTGTTCGGCGAGGACTAGGCTCCGCTCTGGGCGTTTTCCGCGGGGTCAAAAAGTGACGTTATCCGCGTTCCACGTAACCAGGAATTTTGCACTAGATGCTTCACACGGGTTCACTGCCGTGTTCGGCGAGGACTAGGCTCCGCTCTGGGCGTTTTCCGCGGGGTCAAAGAGTGACATTATCCGCATTCCACGTAACCAGGAATCTTGCACTAGATGCTTCACACGGGTTCACTGCCGTGTTCGGCGAGGACTAGGCTCCGCTCTCGATGCTTCACACGGGTTCACTGCCGTGCTCTGCGAGGACCAGGATCCGCTCTAGACGTTTTCTACGGGGTCAAAGAATGACGTTATCCGCGTTCCACGTAACCAGGAATCTTGCACTAGATGCTTCACACGGGTTCACTGCCGTGTTCGGCGAGGACTAGGCTCCGCTCTGGACGTTTTCCACGGAGTCAAACAGTGACGTTATCCGCGTTCCACGTAATCAGGAATTTTGCACTAGATGCTTCACACGGGTTCACTACCGTGTTCGGCGAGGACTAGGCTCCGCTCTGGATGCTTCACACGGGTTCACTGCCGTGCTCTGCGAGGACCAAGATCCGCTCTGGACGTTTTCCACGGGGTTAAAGAGTGACGTTATCCGCGTTCCACGTAACCAGGAATTTCGTTGATTGTATTCGTATTTCACGGAATTGGGATTTGACTTTTCGGTGATCAGGATATCGCCAAACCATGGAACTGGGAGTTGCCGCTGTTCCGTTTCGCTTGAAGTCGTGTTAGTTGTCACGAGACGAGTGCTGAGATGATCTCTAAGTCATTCGCGGCCCGTCGAGATTTTGCTTTTTCTTATGATGAAACCTGGGGGAGAAGTATGATCCCTTTTTTGTTTACGCCCTTGGATTGTATATAGGGTGTGATGGAACATTACCTGTAGGGCATAAATTAAAACTTTTTTTTTATTTTATTCCTTTTTCCGCGATGCTCTATCATTTCAGCTTTTATATCGCGGAGGTCGTGATTGCCCTATCATTTCGGCTATTTTTCGCGGTGCCCAATCATTTTGGCTATTTATTTCATTTTTACTCGCTGTTTTTTATTGCGAATTGCCCCATAATTTCGGCTATTTTTCGTGCATACATTTTTACCTGCTGCTTTTTATTGCAAGTTGCCCCATCATTTCGGCTATCTCGTATGCACGTACGGCCTATTGACTTTTCGCCATAAGCCTGAAATTAGACATAGATTTCGGCATCAGCGCCGCTACAACTGGGATATGGCCAAGAGCGAATCATCATCTGCCTCTGTCGATGTTGAACAAAGGTGGCTTAGCAAACAGGGTTAGGGTCCCGTCAGCTAAGGCTTTTGACTTCATGAGCCGTAAGGGTCTCACGAAGGTATTTCTTCCTACAAGTCGTGAGGATCTCGTAGGTGTATTTTCTCCCTAGGAATCGTGAGGATTCCTAGGTGTATGTTCCTCTGTAATTCGTAAGGATCTTACAAGAGGGCTTTCTCCTTATAAGTCGAGAGGACTCATAAGGGTTGTTCACCATAGGGACATACCCCTAGTCACGGGTGGGACTTTGCTGGGGAAATGCTCATTCGCGCCCGTGGATTGTATACAAGGGTCAGTATGAGCCGCTTGTAGGGCATTGTCGAAGGGTGTGGGGGATTTCGCTTAAGCACAGGTTTAGGTCTCTGTGACTTAAGACTTTCAAATCTTATGAGCCGTGAGGATCCTATAAGAGAGTTCTCCTTACGAGTCATGAGGATCTCGCAAGTGTCTTTTCTCCTTAGGAATCGTGAGGATCCCTAAGTGTGTTACTCCCTTGTGAGTCGTAAGGATCTCACGCGGGTGGTTTCTCCTTACAAGGTCGTGAGGACCCTGCAAGTGTCCTTTAACGAGGTTGCGCCCTTTTGAGTTTTCACAAACACTCGCCGGTAGTCCTGCTATTTTTACTCACGGAGCCCTTTCAGGTTTTCATCCGTGCCCATTTTGCTTATGGACATACTGTTATTTATATTTTTTTTCTCTTTTTTTTTACGAGGTCGCGCCCTTTCGGGTTTTCGCGAACACTCGCCGGTAGCCCTGCTGTTTTTACTCACGGAGCCCTTTCGGGTTTTCATCCGTGCCCTTTTTGCTTATGGACATACCGTTTTTTATTTTTATTTTTTTTTATATTTTTTTTTATCGTCAGCCCAAGGATGCTGCGGTAGTTGTTTTAAGGACATTTTGGTCCGTCATTAGTTTAAGGGCGTTCCGGTCCGACATTAGTTTGAGGACGGTTCGGTCCGATATTAGTTTAAGGACGTCTCGGTCCGTCATTAGTTTAAGAACGTTTCGGTCCGTCGTTAGTTTAAGGACGTCTCGGTCCATCGTTAGTTTAAGGACGTTTCGGTCCGACGTTAGTTTAAGGACGTTTCGGTCCGTCGTTAGTTTAAGGACGTTTCGGTCCGTTTGAGGAGAGGGCCGGCTACTACTTATAGAGCTTGAGCTTTAGGAAGATAGCGAGCGGACATAGTCGTCGTCATCTATCATTGACCTAGGCTGTGGCTCATTAAGCGTAGTATTTTTTTAGGAAGCGGCCGTTTATTGGCATGAAAGGCCTTTCACCGTGCATGTCCATGAGTAGATAGGCCCCACCATGGTAGACCTTATCTATGATGTACGGGCCTTCACAGTTTGGCTCGAATTTTTCCCGCTTAGCGCGATTGGGGATCGTAGGCCTTTTGACCACTAGCACGAGTTCGCCTTGGCGAAATGTCCTCGGCCTGGTCAATCTTTCATATAAGCGCGTCATCTTTGCTTTGTAAGCCTCCAGATTTTGTTGCGCTATGAGCCGGGTTTCATCGAGGGCATCAAGCTCCTCAAGCCGCAGGTGAGCATTTTCTTCGTCCGTCAGCTCGCAGTGGACAGCCATTCGTAGAGACGGTAGCTCTATCTCAAGGGGGAGTACTGCTTCCGTACCGAATACCAATGCGTATGGCGTTGTGCTCGTGGCCGTCTTGAACGTAGTTCGGTACGCCCAAAGAGCCTCTTGCAGTCTCTCATGCCAGTCCTTCTTATTTCGGGACACCGTCTTTTTCATGATCTTTGTCAAGGTCTTATTGAAGGCCTCAGCTAGACCGTTAGCTCGCGGATTATAAACCGAGAAATATCTCCAGTCTATATTGTGCTGTTGCGCGAAGCGACTGATTTTGTAGCCTCTGTAAGCTGGCCCATTATCGGAAATGATCCGTCGCGGAGTTCCAAACCGATATATGACATGCGTCTTGAAGAAATGGAGGATATTCTCCGTCTTTACTTCTCTCAGCGGTACCGCTTCTGCCCACTTAGAGAAGTAGTCAGTCGTCGCTAGGATGAAATGATGTCCTCTAGACGATGCTGGTTCGATGGGGCCGACTATATCAGTCCCCCACATTTCGAATGGCCAGCTAGCCACCGTTGGATGTAGTGGATTCGGATGCTGATGGATGAAGTCCCTATGAATTTGGCATAAGTGGCACTGCTTCGCATATTCGAGGCAGTCCTGGATCATCGTGGGCCAGTAGTAACCCATCCGTTTAATTTTTAACTTCATCTTCGGGCCTGCTTGATGAGAACCACAGATTCCGTCATGAACTTCCTGAACGACTCTTTCTGCTTCGTCAGGTCCTAAACATCTCGGCCACAAAGAATCAAACAATCTCTTGTACAGAGTATTGTTGACGAAAGAGAAAGATAGAGCTCGTTTCATGAGCTGATGTCTTGAGGACGCTTCTTCGGGCATTCGGTGGGACTTAAAGTAGTCTATGAAGACTTCCCTCCAGTCCTCAGCCTTCTCACGGTCTTTTATTTGTAGGGTCGTCTGCTCAGTCGCTCCCTTTTCTTCGTATGATTCCGGAGATATTTCTGCTGGGGCGAGCACTCGACGGCTTTGTACCACGATTCTGACGTCATCGAGGTTCTCGTCAGCCAGTTCTTTAGCGAGCTTAGCTAACGCGTCTGCTTTGCTATTTTCCGCGCGTGGTATACTTTCCAAAGTATAGGAGGGAATTTGGGTCAACAGTTGTTGCACCTTTTCACCGTACTTCACCAACTCCGGTTTGCACGTTTGGTAGTCGTCGTTTACTTGACTAACGACCAGTTGAGAATCCCCGTATATGAGGAGGTTTTCAATTCCCATGTCAATGGCGATCTCGAGGCCTGCTATCAAAGCTTCGTATTCGGCTTCATTGTTCGTCCTCGGTTCTGTTAAGGAGAAAGCGAAGCGCATTATCCCTCCTTGTGGAGTTACGAAGATGAGGCCTACCCCCGATTTGATCATTGGGGTACTTTGTTTGCGCTTCTTTACGGAGGACGCTCCATCGAAATAAAGTTCCCATCGGGTGTCACCACCGTCGATCGCGTCAAACGCATGTTCGTCTGGCAAATCGCAATTTAGAGGAGAATCGGTAGGTACTGGATGCTCAGCAAGGAAGTCAGCGATGGCTTAGCCTTTCACTGCCTTAAGCGGCTGATAGGTTATTGAAAACTCCATCAAGAGTAGGGCCCATTTAGCGAGTCTCCCTGTCAATATGGCCTTTGACATGAGATATTTTAGGGGGTCCACCTTTGATATAAGACAGACTTCATGTGCCAATGCATAGTGCCGGAGTTTTGTTATCGCAAAGATTAACTCCAGGCAGTGTTTTTCGATTGGGGAGTAATTGCTTTCTGCCCCCAGCAGAACTCGACTTAAGTAGTAGAGCGCTTTCTCCTTCCCTTGGTCGTTTTCTTGTGCCCATAATGCGCCTAAGGAACCTTCGAGGGCTGTTGTATAAAGAATAAGAGGCTTTCGCTTGACCGGAGCAGCTAACACTGGCGGGCTCTGGAGGTATTGCTTGATCTCGTCCAGTGCGCCTTGGCATTTGTGGTCCCAGACGAACGGAGTTCCCTTCTTCATCAGGTGGCTGTAGGGACGGCACTTGCCTGACAGGTTGGCGATAGACCGCCGGATATACGCGAGCTTTCCTTGGAGAGATCGCAGCTGTTTGAGAGTCCTTGGCGATGGCATTTCCATGATCGCTTTGATATTGGACGGATCTATCTCGATACCTCGGTGTCAGACGATGAATCCTAGGAATTTATCCGAGGAGACTCCGAACGCGCATTTGAGGGGGTTCATCTTCAAATTATATTGCCGAAGGCGTTGAAATACGGTCTTCAGATGCTCTAAATGCTCTTCATATGGCATGCTCTTCACTACGAGGTCGTCGATATAGCACTCGACGATTTCATGTATGAGATCATCAAAGATCTTTGTCATGGCCCTTTGATAGGTAGCACCGGCATTTTTTAATCCGAAGGGCTTGACCTTGTAGCAGAATATTCCCAGAGGGGTCCGGAAAGCGGTGTGCTTCTGGTCTTCGGGATGCATCTTTATCTGATTGTACCCTGATGAACCGTCCATAAAGGAGAAAACCTCATGAGTGGACGTGTTATCTATCATCAGCTCGGTTACCGGTACTGGGAAATCGTCCTTTGGGCAGGCTTTATTGAGATCCCTGAAATCCACGCATATGCGCACCGTCCCATTTTTCTTCATTACCAGGACGATGTTGGCGATCCAGTCAGGATATTGGACTTCTTGGATAAATCCAGAATCGATCAGCTTCTTGACTTCGGCGTTGATGCTCATCTCAAGCTCGAGCCGCATCCTTCTCGGCGCCTGCTTGACTGGCTTAATATCCGGGGATATTGCTAATTTATGCACAGCAATCTCTGGATCTAATCCCGGCATCTCGGAATAGTTCCACGCGAAGCAATCTTTATGCTGTAGAAGCACGTCCTTTAAAGCAGCCACCCTTTCTTCAGATAGCAGCTCGCTGACGAATGTCGGTCGCGGATCGTCTACCGATCCCAACTCAATCTTCTTGAGGTTATCCACAGTAGTATGTATGCCATCTTCCAGTTCTTTCGGAGCCGGTGGAAATTCTGAGATTACCTCATTGTCATTGTTTTCGAAGCACCAAGGGAGCTCATCTATGTCCTCGGGCTCTTCTTTTAATATTGTAATCATGTGACAGGTGCAAATCTGCTTCCAAGATTGATGTGGGTCTGGTTCGGCTCTCGCGGCTTTGAGTTCGTGCTTTTGTGGCGGCGTTACCCTCCAGCTGCTGGATAAAGCAAATCTGCCTTGCCGGTATTGGTCTTCGACCCAGTTCTTGAAGATGAAGCAGTCTTCGATAGGGTGTCCTATGGCTCGGTGATAAGAGCAATAGCCCGGATGAGAAACTTTGTTAGCTTGCTCAGGATATTTAGATTCTGGAAGTGCGATCATTTGATGTTTTATAGCGAGCTCAAGTAACTTCTTCGTCTTGTCTCGGGGGAAGGAATACGCTCGACTCATCTTCTTCATGAGGGACAAATTCGGGCCGTGCAATACCCGATCACATAACTCTCTAATCTTGTGTCGCTGTTGTCGACTTCTTTTTCCGCCTCTTGACTTACTTCTGCCTCTGCGTTGGGCCTTTTGTACAACGGGTTGACAGGAAGGAGTGCCTTTGTCTTTTGGCGCCTGTTGAAACAGACGTTGCGTCCTGGCCTTCTCGTAGATGGCCATCTCGCGGTTGTGATTTTCCCGAGCCGTTTGACCCGCTTTCCTGATAAGCCTGCCCGTTCATTCTTCAAATGGCGGACTCAGCATTTCGATTGCGGGATCTAGTTTCGATGAGGGGTTGGCATTGCTGGACAGGGCGTTTTCCTCCTCATCGAAGTTATATACGGCGTAGCTACCGTGGACTCGCTCCTGTTTACCGGATCTCACGTATCCAAGGCCGAGCGTTTCCATTCTCCCGTTGGGCAATTTGCGCTGAGTTCCAGGGACGTCCCAAATCCTGTTGTAGAACCGAGCTTGTCGAGCAGTCTGTTTTAAGGGTACTCCTTGGCACTTCAATAGCCTCTTTAGTCCATTTGTGTAGTATCTGGGCAAACGGATGGGTTGGAGCCTGTCGAGTGTAGCATCCGTGCCATGCCATACCTCTTTCTCCACTCTCGTTTCTGTGGATTGGTAGAATAGGATCACCTTTTCACCCTTTCGCCTGGGAGGGACGTAAAACGTCTGCAGGTCCTGCACATTGTGAGCTTGAAGCGCGTCGAGATCCTTGTAGTGTTTCCGCAGCACCATGGTGACCTGTAAACTCTGATCATCGCCAGGGGATGCTTGTATTGACGGCCGACTGGAGAACACGGCATTAACCTCATCTTCCGAGTCACTTCCGAAGATCAACGTGGGGGCGGACGGTCCCGGGTTGTTGCGTCGAGACGGTCCAGCGTAAACTATCTCTTCTTCTTCTTCGGTATCGCTCCCGAAAATAGGGATGGTGGCGACGGCTTTATTCTCCGGCTTGCGACACTTTTCTGTATCCTCGAAGTCCGGCAAAAAGTAATATGCATCTTCATACTTGCGGACTTCGTTCACGGAGAATGGGTTCAGCTCACCTGTTACGGTATACTCGAAACCATCCTTAAAGTACTTCATACACTGATGCTGTGTAGAAGGGATGATGTTGTACTCATGTAACCAAGGACGACCGAGCAAGGCGTTGTAGCAGGTCTTGGCGTCAATGACGTGAAATTTGATGTCCGTGATGAGTAGTCCAAAGCGTAATGTTAGTATCACGGATCCGAGAGTCCGTGACGATTGGGAGTCGAAACCGGAGATGGTAATTTTGTCACGAGCGAGGTGCTGCACACTCATGCAAATTTCCTTCAACACCCGAACATTAAGGAGATTGACGGAGGATCCATTATCAACCAGGATTTTGCCTATCTTGATATCGTGGCAGTATCCGGAGACGTATAGGGGACGGTTATGGTCGCACGTCCCGAGGAGAAGGTCTTCGTCACCGAAAGTGATGTCGGCCGTGTGCACTTCTTCCAGTTCATCCTTCATCCTTTCCGCGGCGAGGAAGGCTTGGAATTGCTCGGGTTCTTGTAACGCCTTGATTAATGAATCTCGCGCTTCTTTTGATAATAGGAGGGCGTCGAGAATGCTGAGCTGAGAAGGTAGCTTTCTTAGATGCGCTAGGATATTGTAGTCCACTTTACCCTTCCTGGGAGGATCTTTGGCAGCCAATTCTTTCATGACTTGGTCATCTAAGGTGATATCCTCAGTGACCTTTTCCTTTTCCTTATCTTTTCTATTTGCGGGCCCGAGATTCTTTTCCGGGAGCGTGCGATTGCGCAGCTGAATATTTTCGTAGGCCTCCGGTTCTTCTTTCTCTAAAACGGATTCTTTAAAGAGAGGGCCCAAAGCCATTTCCTCATCAGAGTCACTTCCAAAGGTTAGAACTTATGATCCTCCGGCGTCGACCATGTAACAATTACCGGCAGTTCTTTTGTGTCCTTCGGCCGTACCTTTTTGCTTCCGATGAGTTTTGCGTTTCATGCGCTTAAAGTGTTGCCGGTGAGCAACATATCCTTGCCACCACATCTTAAAAGCGTCGCACTCCTCAGTGGGGTGCGAAATTTTCCGATGATATGAGCAATAATTAGGGTCCCTCTCCGCCCCATCGAATGTGTTCTCTTCCGAAGGTGGTAGCTTCATCCCCATTGACATGGCTTTGGCAAACCTTTTTCTCGTTTTGACCACGTTTTTATTCGCATCGGATATCTTTTGATCTGGCGGGAGTGCTTCGACTCTTTCGTTTGGTCGCTTGCGTTTGGCTCCTGCCAATGCGGCCCTCTCACACTCCTGATCGACTTTACTCTTCAAACGAATCTCGTCTAGAAAGGCATCGATTATTTCATCTGTTGGCCATACAAGTTCTGGCTCAGGCTATTCCCCCAGTTTCTCAGTGCCAGGAGTTCTTTCATCGTCCGTAAACGAATGGGAGATCATATGACAGCTTGCCACATATCCCTCGGATTCATCTGACGAGCTTTCTCCATCATCTTCCTCCTGAAAGACGTGGTTGAAGAACTCTTGCAGTGTGACAGGAATCCGCGCCTTTTGATTGTACTCCTCCAGCGCATCAATCTGTTTCTGTAAATCCGTGCGCTTGTCTTCAGGCTTCACGGGCTTTTTGGATTTCTTCTTCTTTTTCTTCGAAGATTTTGACGGTTGGGTATGAGTATTCGGGCCATCACCACGAGTCTTCGTAGTTGGGCGCGGCTTCAACATCCCTTCGATGATTTGAGGTTCAAGCGGGTCCTTCCATTCGACCGCCGGGCACGCATGAAGGTCCCTCAGCATTCTTTTGGTTTTAGTTGACAGCACGACCTCCCATGGAGCTTCTTCAATAAAGGAACAGGTTGCCCCCGGTGTATCTGCTTTCTTAGGAGTATGCGGCTGTGGCTGGTTCACCTTCCACTTTTCGGATAGTGCAAACTTCCCCTGGAGGTATTGATCTTCAATCCATCCTTTAAAAACGAAGCAATCCTCAACCGGATGGCTTACCGTTTGATGGTAGGGGCAATAGTTGGGGTTATTCACCTCAATGGGTTGTGGCGGTCTTCTTGGATTTGGAAAGTTTATAAGTCTGTTGCGTACTGCCAACTCGAATAACCGTTTCGTCTTATCCCGCGGGAACGAGTAGGGGCGCTTCATTTTCTCGTTATAATACCGCCGCCTTTCTTCCAACTGGTCCACCAGCTTTGCGGCACTGGGTTGTTGCTGTGCGTTCGCAACGAAGGTTGCCTTCCCTTTACCCTTGTCATTCTGAGGTTCTGGCTTCGGGGGAGGCGGCCTGTGACCCATCTGGTCCATCTGGGCCAACTTGTCGATTAGAGCCTGGAATGTGGTTGGCTTAAAGAACATTATAAACTGGGAGATAGTTACATGAGGGTCTAGGGTACCCACGAACATGCCCACCGCGGGCGCTTCCTCAATGCGTTGCTCCCATTTCGACCACAAATTTCGTCAGCGTATAGCATACTGGACCCACGTTTCGCCTGGTTTCACCCTGGCATTAATCAATGCCGTTATTGGAGTGCGTTCGCTGGCGCTTGCGAATTGCTGAGAGAATAGCAACTCCATTTCAGCGAACGTCTTGATAGAATCGTTCGGGAGTTCCGAATACCATTCGAACGCTGTTTCTGATAAGCTGCCCACGAATTGGCGAAGCAACAGTTTATCATCACCGCCGGTGTTACCGCAAAGGGCCCTGAACTGGGCAACATGTTGGTGGGGATTGCCGGTCCCCTTATACACGTGGAATTTTGGTATTGTATAACCCGGCGGATATTTGATTTGGTCGTACCAGCTCGGATATGGTCGTCCCGTTTTTACGACTTGACCAGCTGCCTCAATTGCATGATGAACCCGGATTTGTTGGGCTATATAGTCGTCCAAGTCAGCCTTGTAGATTGTCTCCTCCTTGGCCGTTGAGGGAGCCGGTGGCAGATTTGACGTTTCTCCCTTGTCGTCTTCAAGGACGATCGGAGGATCCTCAGCAGGTGGGTCTTGTTGAATCATCATTCCCACCATGTCCTGGAATAAGTGGGCTATTTGCTTTATATTGGCTGTTTGTTCTGCAGCCTCTCTATCTTTCTTTTCCAGTATCCTCCGGAGGAACTCGGCGTCGGTTTCCTGTTCTTGTTGCTGATCCGAGGACGCCTCGGGGCTTTCTTTCGGTCCAGTAAGCGCGGCCATTGCGATCATCATTTCCTGAAGCTTTTGCTGTTGCTCCTGAGCTTTGGTCACCGACCGTGTAAGCGGTCTATGACCTGTAGACGCACGGCTGTCTTCCTTCCCCGATGCCATGTATACAGTATGGACCATCCTGCCCCCAGCCTTAGGGCGTCTGGGCTCAGCGCTTTTAGCTTTCATTGCAGGCCCGAGGTTCTTCTCCGGCTTCCTCTTTTTATGAGCAGTGGAAGTTGAGGGGGCCGTTGAGGTGGGCACCCAAACTGCTTTTCGTGGCTTAGCCTGGTGACTGACTTCCTATTGGATTTTCAGCTTCTTGTGCTGGCGGGAGAAATTTGGATCGATCGCCGAGTCTCGGGTCTGCCGCCAGACTTTATAAATTCGGGAGGACGGCCGTTGAAGAGATTAGGGCTGTTCTGGCTTTACTTCTGTAGCCCTTTTCAGCGGATGGGGAGACTTCTTTAGCACCGTGGCAGGAGAATTCCTACGCACCTTATTTAGCATTTCGAAACTGTTCCTAGTTGTAACAACAGCATTAACTTCTGTCGTCGGGGCTGGAGGAGTTAGCCCAGAAGGGGAGTTGCCTCCGGCCTTCCTCACTCGGTGCCAGTAACGACGTCGAGCGTGTCGTACTGATGGCATCGGCTCGGTGATGGCGATAGCCTCATCCTGCCCCCTGTGTAGATGGGGGGTCGCTGCTGGTGCCAGCCTGTTAAAGACTGATGTCCTTCAGGTAGCAGGAGCGGGAGCTGGAACAGTCAACCTTGTAAAGACCGACTTTTTGGAAGGAGAAGCCGCCTTGACGACTTCCGGAGCGGGACTGGTTATTTTCTTAGGAGCAGCCTTCTCTGGGATTGTAGGCCCCATCGTGGTTTCACAGGAGCTCTGGCCTAGTCTGGAGAAGACCGACTTCTTGGGAGCTTCCGATGTCAGCACCGGAGCGGTGAAGCTTGTCGCCGGGAGCATGGTCCCAAAAAACAACCCTGTGGTGGCTCGAGTAACCTGTTCCATGGGCATTGTGAATAGCGAAGCAGCTTGGGGTCCATAGGCTATACTTCCAGGCGAGGCAGAGCGTTGGTTGCAATTGCAGTTGGAGCATGTCGCGCAAGCGGAAGCCATTGATTCTTTGCTTTCTGCAATAAGCAAGACGCCGAGTCTTAGTACCTTGAAACCCAAAGGCAACCATTAGCGAACCGTGTTTGGTTCGCGAACACGACACACGAAGTGTGGAGTGGAAAGAGGAAAAGGTCCCACCGGGCGTGCCAGAATCTGTTCCCCTCCGAACGACGGCCAAGACGGCGGACGTCTCGCTTGAGATTCGGGGCAGATGCTAATTGGTGCTATCCGTCTACCTCTCCGAAAATGCCAAGTTGATTTATGGCACCGTGTATCGAAGGTTTAAACGGATGCGTCCGATGTACCAGACTTCGTCAGATTCCCCCTCGCTTGAGGGGTTTTTGATTGTGGGGACGCTCTTCCCTGCAGGCGCAAGCCCCTGCAGTTAATTACGCTATCGCATCGCGGTAACCACTTTCTCCTTCTCCAGATGGTCACTTTGTGTCGTGTGTGTTTATTTTGTGTTTAGTTGCCCGTGGATTGTATACGGAGACTGAATTATGTCGTCGCCCGTAGGGCGTGGACTAGTCCAAATCCGTATTATCTTAGATTTGGGTTTGGGGGTTCGGATTTAAGGATACGTTAGCCTCATTGGAGACTAAGATCGACTTAAACGTTTGTTAAGGACACGTTAGTCTAGTTTTTAGACTAAGATCGACTTAACGGGATCGTTTAGATCCAACAATAGAGCAATTAAGGTAGCCCTATTGTTTTGTTTAGTGACATTGCGGTCAATAGGTAGTTTAAGGACATTACGGTCCAATGTTAGTTTTAAGACGTTGCGGTCAAGGTTAAGGACGTCGTAGTCCGTGGATTTAAGGACCCCACAGTCCGTTGTTAGTTTTAAGACATCTCGGTCAAAGTTAAGGACGTCATAGTCCATGGGTTTAAGGACCCCACAGTCCGTTGTTAGTTTTAAGACATCTCGGTCAAGGTTAAGGACGTCATAGTCCATGGGTTTAAGGACCGCACAGTCCGTTGTTAGTTTTAAGACATCTCGGTCAAGGTTAAGGACGTCATAGTCCGTTGTTAGTTTTAAGACATTCTGGTCAAGGTTAAGGACGTCATAGTCCGTTGTTAGTTTTAAGACATTCCGGTCAAGGTTAAGGACGTCATAGTCCATGAGTTTAAGGACCCCACAGTCCATATCAATGTGCGGTCATCGGGACCCGTCACCTCTTTGAAGACGTTGAGGAATTACAACGCCAAATATCAAAGGAGTGAAGAGATGTACCCTTAAACCAAGGTAGATTAAACAGTCTTTGGCCCAGTTTGGGACCAAGACCAATTAATTATGTTATGAGCCCATTAGCCCAGTTAAGTTTGAATTGAGGACTTAAGGCCATCTTGGGTTAAGTCCAATCATATTTGGAATATTGGCTTCCTGTTGGTCCATGAAAGGCTTTACCTTTAGACACTTAACCAATTGGGCTAAGATTAGTGTTAAACACTAAAGACCGACAGTGTTGAACACTGGGAACAAGTTAGTGTTTTAACACTAAAAGATAGTTGGTGTTAAACACCAGCAACAGGGGGTTCAAATTAGTGTTAAACACTAAAACGAATCAGTGTTAAACACTAGCAACAGAGATCTCAAATTAGTGTTAAACACTAAGATAATCAGTGTTAAACACTGGTGACAGAGATTTTAGTTTAGTGTTGAACACTAAGAAAGTTAATATTAAACTCTGTTAACAGAGATTTAGTTTAGTGTTAAACACTCAAAAATTCAGTGTTAAACACAGCAAGTAGAGCTCTTTAATTAATGTTGAACACTAAGGCAAAACAGTGTTAAACACTGGATTCAGAGGTTCCAATTTAGTGTTAAACACTAAGGCAAGAGGGGTCACGTGGTAGCACGTGAGGGCGCCCTCCCTTTATTTGTTCTACTGAGAATATTGAATACTTTGGAGCATCACATGCTGTCACGTGATGGGCGCTTAAGTGTTTGTGCGTTAAAGCTTCTACCAAGGGTCACGTGGGTCACGTGAGGCATTGCCTCAAAAGCCCTTTTCTATGGATCTTTCCGGGGGTCACGTGGTAGCACGTGACCCTGCCTCTTTGCAATTTCTGATTAAATTCTTCATTAAATCCCCATTTTCTTCTGAAGAATTATATTCTCTGATAGAGTTGAACTCTGATTTTCCTGTAGGAATTAAATTCCTCATATATGTGAAGAACTGAATTTTATCATAGGGTTAAACCCTAATAAAAGCTTTAGAGGAATTATATTCCCATTCTCTTTTAGAGAATTATTCTTAAATAGGGTTAAACCCTAATTTATATTCTGAGGAATGAGATTCTGTCATAGGGTGAAACCCTAATTTCTTCTTTCTTAAGGGAATTAAATTCATGTTATTTTGGCAGAACTAAATTCTTAATTAGGGTTAAACCCTGATTCTGTTCATTCTGAAGGAATTATATTCCTATAACATAGGGTTAAACCCTAATTCATCTCAAAGGAATTAAATTCCTATAATTCTGTGAGAATTAAATTCTCAAATTTCCATTCCCTCTCTATGCTTTGGATCTGCATGGCAGGATCTCAACCCAATGAGAATTAAATTCGCAATTCATAGGGAGATGTGCACTTTGCAGATCCTCTACTAAAGAGAGAACTATATTCTTCTTTTAATATAAGAGTTAAACTCTTTTGAGAATTAAATTCTCTTTTAGAGGCCTTCCCTTTCTTATCTAAGATTTTCTTTTGCAGAAGATCAAATTCTTCCAAAGTCTCAAGGCTTTATATTTCTCTTTTTCTATCTCTCTTTCTCTGTCTCCCTCCCTCTGTGTTTCTCTTGGCTCTTATTTATAGGAGAAGAAGCAGAATCAATTAGTTTTGATGAATCTTTCATTTAGGGATTTGATTTGTATTCACCATTCGTTTGGACCTTTGGATTATTAGGTGAATTTTATTCACCATTGGATTTTAAATCCAAAGATTTTCCTTTGTTATTTCGATTAGAGTTTAAGGGGAAATCTTTCCAAGTTCAAGATTTTTCCATAGATAGGTGATATTTAATCACCTTTAAATCTTTAGTCCAATCGGTTCCAAATAATCATTTTCCTTTGGAAAGATTTGAATGATCTCTTCAGAATTTGATTCTGTTAAATAGGCTTTGAAAGCCGGTCACGTGTGGCCACGTGACCCCTGGTCACGTGTAAGCACGTAACCCCTGGAACGAGCTTTCTTCTTCTTTTTGCGTTCTATCTTCTGGCCGCTGTTCAACCGTCATGTGCCAACACGTGACCTCCGGTCACGTGTGGGCACGTGACCCTTTCTGAAGCCTTTTCTTCGATTTAATCAGGGAATTGAATCTGCCTTTGCCGATGTTTTCAAATGTCACATGCCAACACGTGATTGCTGGTCACGTGCTAGCACGTGATGCCTCCTTCGTAAGCTTTCCTGATTTTAAATCAGGAAACAGGGCGCTCGGGCGCTAGTGCTTTGGGCGCTAGCGCTTTGAGTGCCAGAGCGCTAGCTCCCCACGTGCCAGGCACGTGGGCGCTCGGGCGTTAGCGCTCTTAGTGCAAGAGCGCTAGCGCTTTGAGCGCTAGCGCTTTGAGCGCTAGCGCCCCTACGTGCTAGGCACGTGGACGCTCGGGCGCTAGCGTTTTGGGCGCTAGCCCTCTGAGCGCAAGAGCACTAGCATCCCACGTGCCAGGCACTCGGACGCTGGCGCTTTGAGCGCAAGGGCGCTAGCGCCTCACGTACTAGGCACGTAAGCGCTCGGGAGGCAAAAGGGACTTGGTCCCTACAATGGGAGTTGTACTCCCAGAAAGAAACTCTTATTATTTTGTGTGTATGTGTGTGTGTATGTGTGTATATGAGGAGTTAAACTCCTAGGATATTTTGAGGCTGATGAAGGGGCTTCTCCCCTCGAGCCCTGGATCTTCCCTAAAATGGGATTTCTAGAGATGGGTCTCCTTCTTCTTCCTGTCGTTTGGCCGGATCTTGGAAAAAGGGGATGAGACTTACAAATCTCCCCTTTTTGAGATCTAATGGCAGATCCAAGTTTCCCTTTGTGGGTTTTGTGGTGAAAAACTATTTAGTTTTGGAAAAGGAAGAGTAAAACTTTTGATTTAATTCAAAAGAAAGAAGAAGGTTTTAGAACCTTAAGGAAGGAGAAAGAGGCACAAGCCCTAATTTTTGGGGAATGAAAAGTCTATGCTTTATTCATCATCATGTTGCCTTATATAGGCTTACATATTTACAAATAGCCCCTTGGGCTTTACAAAATGGCATTTTGCCCATCCCATATCTCATGTGCTATTTCTTTTTGCACATAAGCTATGGGCTTACAAAAATTTGGCTTTTTACCCATTTTGTTTACATTCATGCATAAAAAATTATATAAAAATTATTTATTACATGATTTCATTTTGGCATGGGGGAGGGCCGGCCGCTTCATGTTCGGACTCGACCTGGGCATGGGCCCACTTTGCTTGGGGTTGACTTTGACTTGGTCAACCGGGGTGTAATTTTCGACTTCAACAGCAGCGGCCCCGGATAATGTGCCCGTACCAAGCTCCCCATAAGAGCAAACTACTGCAATCCCTGTCATGGGCCCGGATCATCGCCATGGCCTCTTCATCCGACGGCGATTGCGGAAAAGCGGCGTTTAAGCGAGTAAAAGGAAAGTAAGGAAGAGAAGCCATTATTCCTGAAAAGGGACCGTTAATGAAACCTATATATATATATATATATATATATATAATAATAGAGGGAAACGACAGAAAATTTGTTCCATGGGACCACTGATTGCAAAACTAATGGACTCCACAAAATCAATATGGCGGCTCACCAATGATCAAGACAGGACAATTATTATAAGAATCTAAAAAGATTCTCATTTAACAGACACAGGGGTTTAAATAACCTTTGACATCCTCATAGAGAAAGCGAGTTCTATTAAAATACTCAACAAATTTGAATTTACGCAAGTAAGGAAAAACCCTGTAAAAATGTTCTCGAGACCACCAGGCAATAAAATTCCTGAGGGGCCCTTTTGATCTTCAGAGCAGAGCTCTTTGGTGAGGAATTAAATTCCTTTTATGCAATGGAATTAAATTCTAGAAACCCCATAAAGAGGAAATGAAAAATCAAATGCCATGAATCCTTAAAGGTCAGAGGAGGAATGCCCAAAGTATTGAGAGTTATTACTCAAAGATCATGTTTTTGGATCTCTAAGAGATGGGTTTCAGAGGAGAGTAAAGCTCTCATGATGGATTTAAAATCCAGAAGTTTTCTTTAAACAAAAGAGTTTCTCTAATGTTCGAGATCTTTACCTAGAAAAGGTTCCTTTTTCTAGCAGAGTTTAACTCTGGAATTGCAATGAACAGATAATTAAGCACTGAAAAGGAGAATTAAATTCTCGAAGAAAACAAAGAATGAAGAAGATAAAAGAACAGTGGCTTCCCAAAGGCCAAACCCTTGCATTTATAAGACGTGACAAGGACGGTTCACCTCCCCGTTCCCCTAGGCCATCCAACGGCTGTAAAAGTGACAGCGTTGCACTCACGTGCAAACCATATGAGAACAACGCTGTGGGGGCATTTGTTCTCTTATAAATAAATAAATAAATAAAAAATAAACCAAAAAGCGATGGAAGAATTCCCCAAAAGGAGCATCACATGCCCATACGTGATGCGCCTTAGAGCAAAAATTATAAGCATTACACTTAACAAATAAGGCTGAAGTTGAGCCTCACATGCCACACGTGAGTATCTATATACAAAAGTATATAGGCGCCTTCATGAAACAAATAACAGGCAGAAGGCGCATCACGTGCCAACACGTGATGCTCTGGGACTGCTGCATATAGGCAAACCGGCCTAGTGCCATTTGGTCACGTGCTACACGTGAGGATTCATAATACCTTCTGAGCCGATAGAGTTAAATTCTATATAAAAAGGATCAGAACCCTATTTTGAAAATATTTTTCCAATCTTTCTAAATAAGAAAGATTGTGCTCTGTAAATCAGAGCACCGTTGGATCAAAGATCCAATGGTGATTAAAAATCACCAACATACAGAATAAGCTCTGTATGGGAAAATATGTTCCCCAATCTTTCTAAACCAGAAAGATTGTGCTCTGTAAATCAGAGCACCATTGGATCAAAGATCCAATGGTGATTAAAAATCACCAAGATACAGAATAGGCTCTGTATGGGAAAATATTTTCCCAATCTTGTTAAAAACAAGAAAATATTTTCTGTAAAATAGGGGTCCCTGGATCAAAGATCCAACGGTGGATAAAATCCCCGAATTAATCAAAAATCTCTCAATAAGAGATTTCCTTAACAAAAATCAACAAACTTGCCTCTGCTATATAAAGGACTCGAGACTGAAGAGAGAGATATACAGAGAAAGAGAGGAGACACCCCCCATAAGATTGGAGAAAACAAAAAAGAAGAGGAGTTCTTTTTAGAGAAAAAAAAACCCTAGGTGAGGAAAAGACTCAGAGATCATTTTATCTCCTTTTAAAAGAGTTTAACTCTTTCAAAAAAAAAAGAACTTAGTTCTTTCTCTGGTTGAGGTCTGCAGAAGCAGATCTTCCCACAAGTTGAGAATTTAATTCTCATCGGGGAGATTCTGTTATGCAGTCCCAAAACTTAGAGGAAAAGAACTAGGTTTGAAGAATTTAATTCTTCCAAAAACATAGGAATTTAATTCCTTTGTTAAAGCTAGGGTTTAACCCTACATGAGAATTTAATTCTTATAAAACAAAGGACTTGAAATTCTCAAGACTAAGATTAAGAGCCCCATGCATATTAGTATTTAACGTTATAACGACAGATCACGTGTTCCCACGTGAACACCTCTGAGAAACAAAAAGGAACAACTGAGATTGAGTCACGTGATCCCACGTAACCTCCAATAGTGCTTAGCACTTAGAAAAGAATAGGAAGATAAATTCAAAGAAGGCAGTGCCTAACTTAGTAGCGCCCCACGTGTCTACATGTGATGGTTGCAAAACTTAAGTGTTTAACACTTACATGTACAGAACAAGGGAATAAACCCAAGCGAACAGCGCCAACTTTCAAGAGCATCACGTGTAACACGTAAGCGATCCCAAATTCCAGTGTTTAACACTGCTTTAGAGCCTCACGTGCCACACGTGAGCGCCTTCAACTTTCAGTGTCTAACATTGCATTAAAGCATCACGTGGGAGCACGTGAGCACTAAAAATACGTTAGTGTTTAACACTATAAGGAACCAACTTCAACTCCAAACTGGTTAAGTTCCTCCTGAAATTAAATCTCCAAGCAAGCCGAGCCTCTATGTTCAGAATTGATAACTCCTCAATTTGGAATTTGGTTCAAGGGTACATCTCTCCATACCTCTGATATATGTCGTTGTAATTCTTCAACGTGTTCAGAGAGGTGGAGGGTCCTAATAACCAATAACTCTTGGCGCACCCCCAAACCGATGAGCCAAAACTCCATAGACTATGATATCCTTAAACCCTATGGACTATGATGTCCTTAAACCCAATGGACCGCAACGTCTCTAAACTAAACTCTATGGACTATGATGTCCTTAAACATGGACTATGATGTCCTTAAACCCTATGGACTATGACGTCCTTAAACCCAATGGACTGCAACGTCCCTAAACTAAACTCTATGGACTATGATGTCCTTAAACCCTATGGAATATGATGTTCTTAAACCCAATGGACCGCAACGTCCCTAAACTAAACTCTATGGATTATGATGTCCTTAAATCCCATGGACTATGATGTCCTTAAACCCAATAGACCGCAACGTTCTTAAACTAAACTCTATAGACTATAATGTCATTAAACATGGACTATGATGTCCTTAAACCTTATGGACTATGATGTCCTTAAACCCTATGGACTATGATGTCCTTAAACCCAATGGACCGCAACGTCCCTAAACTAAACTCTACGGACTATGATGTCCTTAAACATGGACTATGATATCCTTAAACCCAATAGACCGCAACGTCCCTAAACTAAACTCTATGGACTATGATGTCCTTAAACATAGACTATGATGTCCTTATACCCAATGGACCGCAACGTCTCTAAACTAAACTCTATGAACTATGATGTCCTTAAATATGGACTATAATGTCCTTAAACCCAATGGACCGCAACGTCCTTAAACTACTGTGGACCGCAACGTCCTTAAACTAATAATGGACCGTAATGTCCTTAAACTACTATGGACCGCAACGTCCTTAAACTAGATATGGACCGAAAACGTCCTTAAACTAAAACAATAGAGCCCAAATACTCTTTTGTTGGATCTGAATGATCCCAAAATCCTGTTGAGTAGATCTTAGTCTAAAATTAGACTAACGTATTCTCAACAACCGTTTAAGTTGATCTTAATCTCAAACGAGATTAACGATCCTTAAATCAACCCAAATCCAAATCTAAGAAAATACGAATTTAGACTAATCCACGCCCTACGGACGACAACACGAATTAGTCTCCGTATACAATCCATGGGCAATCAAAAATAAAACAAATATACACGACACGAAGTGACCTTCTAGAGCAAAAGAAAGTGGTTATCGCTACGCGGTAACGTAATTAACTGCAGGGGCTTGCGCATGCAGGAAAGAGCATCCCCATAATCAAAAACCTCTCACAATGAGGGGGAATCTGACGAAATCCGCTATAACGGTCGCATCCGTCTAAACCTCCGATACACGGTGCCATAAATCAGCTTGGCATCCTCAGAGAGGTGGACGGATAAAACCAAATAGTGTCTGCCCCTAAATTCAGGCTAGACGACCTATGCGGTCCCGTCTCCCGTTTTCGGCGGTAAACAGCGGCGTGGGTTAGGGTTTCTGGGACGCGACGTGAGGAAGAAAAGAAACTAGGAAATGAGAGAGTTGAGGTTTAATAAAGGTTTTATATATATATATATATATATATATATATATATATATATATATTAGAGAGATAGACGAGAGAGAGAGATGAGAGAGATTATTATTAATTATATAGAATATTATATATATATAGGATTTTACAGCTAATACCAGATTACTCCGAATATTACCCGTGTCCCTTCTAAAAATCTATTTTTCAATATGGAGAGTATATGTAAAATTTTAAACCATAATCAATATCCTATCAATAAAAATATATACCCCCAAGTACGAATCTACGTTAATATACGTAGCAATAAAAAACGAGTCTGTTTTAACAATTAAGGTACAAACATGATATATAGGTGCAACCACATGCTATGGGGTATGATGACATGTACGGCTAGATATCAAAATATATTATTCGGTTTTTATTTTGTATTATAAAAGATATGCGGATTCTAAAATATATTATATACGTGTATCATATCTAGATTTGCATAGATCCTCTGTACTGACAAATATTTGATATAATCTTGAACCATATTGGGTTCAACCATACGGATCGGATCGGATAATCACCACAACTACCAATTGCACTATCCGCAACCCAAAAGCAATAATAATAAAGAATTTTTCCGCGAGATTTGAAATACCCAAAATAAATAGTATAAATACATTAGGGTGTTACAATATCCTTAGTTAAAATAAATTGAGCCCAAACGCTCACATATATATTTAAGTTGATTTTAATCTCAAACCAGATTAACGATCCTTAAATGAAACCAAACATCTTTGAACTAAGCGAATACATACAAGCTGTAAGTGCCCGGCGGCGCCCCGGCCGTCGATCCGACGCCGGAAACGCGGAAACGAAAAACTTTGCGAAACTTGCAAACCGGCACCACCGCGCACAAAAATCCTGGATCGGGCCATTAACCTAGCTACTAGCAAACTAGAAAAGAGTAGAGAAGCTATACCAAGCGATCCGTGTCCTTCGGTCTTCGTCTCCACTCCGATCTCCCGCGGAATCTCCGTCCGTCACGTCCTCGTCGGAAAGGGCACCACGTAGCCGAATACTTTTACGGGCTCCCACCTCTTGACCGAGGCAACTCGGGCGCGAAGTTGGCTAGCCGACGCGTCCAAGATTTGCTGCAGATGTAGTGTAGTAGCCGTGTGTCTCATTGGGGTTTTGTTGCCATGAAGGATGGAGGAAGAGGTTAAAGAAAATTGGTGCTTTCAATTTTCCTAGCAAGAAAATGAGATGAAGAATAATGCCACCACTCAAAATGAAACTCTCTCATTCCCTCTTTAAAATGTGTGGCCGGCCCTCTTGTGGTGGGGTGGGAAAAAAATGATAGAATAACTAATGGAGAAAAAGAAAAGATAATGCTAGAAAAAGTCACCCCCATTTCACAAAATCAATCTTTTCATTTCCATTCTCATAAAGGCAATGGAATGACCAAAATGGAATCTCATGATGATAAGAACACTCATGATGCCTCACATAAGCATGAAAACCCTCCACAAAATGTTATTTGCAAACTTGCAAATAAGCTCCTCCAACGGAAAGTCCGGCCGCGAAAGAACAAAGGAAAACCGGTCGGAACGGAATGCAAACTGGCAACTTCAGAAAACCGATCCCGTAATAAATTACAGGAAAACCCCACTGCTGCATATACATGCTCGCATTTGTATTCCCACTGAACACAAATGCAAAGAGACAAAATCTATACTGTCAAATACTAGGATCCGGCTTAAGCCAAAGCCGGCAAGTAAAAACCCGTCCGATCACGATCCGTGCAATACCGCACATATCTGATCGAACCCTACCATATCTCCATACGGCCTCTACAGCGTTTTGCCCGAAACCTGAGTAACTGAGTGTGGTGAACTCTAAAGACTCGTCAATACTATGGCTGTGGATTTAACCACTAGCACGTCAGAGGTATTAGCCATACGTGACGGGCCACCAGCTGTTGACCAAAAGGGACGTCGATAAGCGAACTCATCCTGACACCCTGCTGAGCCTGTCAGTGACAATATCCGTACAGTCCGGTCCGTTCGTCTATGAGCATCGCATGGCGGGCCTAGGGGGTTGGTAAAAGTCAGACCCCCAAAAGCGGTACAAGTCGTGTCGGAGTGCAGCCCAGAACACCCTAAGATACTACTGGAATACCTACCAGCAAATCTCCTGTCTTGGCCAAGGACTTTTCATGTTCTGGCTCTCCTAGACACAGCGTGACCTCACCCCCAATATCGGGAGAGACGAACCCCTGCAGATCCGCTCACTGCCTCCATGTGGCTCGGGACTGTACCCAACTAAAACCTGTTTGCACGTCTTCTTTGAGCGTGGTAGGGTAGTAATCAAAGCACAGTGGGAACTCACACGAGACAAATGATGATCTCAGGTCGATGAACTAACCTGTACACATGTCACCAGGGAACTGCTATCTGACGTCAGGTATAATACCAACTAGCAGGTTCCCGGCGAGTCCTGTCCGGTGTACTCATAACCCAATGAGCACCTGTATACATCTTAGGTGAACCAACTGACACCAGTGGCTTGTGAGACCGGCCACCTCCCCTCGTCAGGGTCTCGACTGTATACACTAGTCTACTCCGGAGTATCGATGCCCTGTCTCGAAACTCCCACGACTAGGGACCTTTTAAGGATGTGCTTATAGACTCCAGCTCTCACGTATATGATCGCCCTCATACTGCTGGTAGTCAAGCAAGAATCCTAGGAGCTCTATCAACGTGTAATAGTGACTCGTAAGGTCACCTAAAGCAGTACACGATGATAAAAATAAACTAGATAGCATACTATCATCTCGAGTAAGACTGTCCTACCGGCATAGGTCCTCCTCAATCATTGCAATCACGTGCCTGTGATCCAATAATTGACTCTGAGGGCACTATATCCAACAATCTCCCACTTGCACTCAAGGCTAATTATTGCGATGCCGCATACTCACAGCCCGTGTGATACAGAACACCCAACTCCTCTACTAGTCAGTCTCACAAAGCTCGTTTGCGAAACTATTGCGTTCGAGGAATAGCCTCAGTGAGTGGATCCGCTATGGTGCTTCTTTCTATGTCTTTCTTTATCTCAAGTTCGCGGAGAAAGCCATCTCCCGAAATGAGCAATACCTGTCTTAGAATGTGTCTGGATGTCTGATGGGACCTAGCTCATAAGTGAACTCCAAATCCAAACTTCTTAGACTGTATCGTCAACTGAACTTAATCAGTATCCTGCGCCATGCCTTCCCTCAGTATCCGCCTGGACCATCTGTCCAAAATACTGCCCCTCGTCAGAGGGAAAAATAAAACTCTGACGGCCACTCTGCCGTCCAAGTCACCTTGGAAGCCTGGAATGATAACCGTCTCTAGAACGAGGCTGTCGTTATCATATCCCTAGAACACGCACTTATGTCCTAAAACTGCTTCCGATCGTTTCTCCAGGATTGGATTAATATCAACTTATTGCATCTCCTGCAAGAACAATATCTGGTGTGGTACTTGACATTTCATGATTGACTCAATTGCCTAAGCAAGTGATCTGCCAATCATGCACATCCATCTCCCCTTTAGTCTATAAGACACCTTTAGAGAGGGTGACTCCATTACCTGCAGGTACACTACCGTGCCAGGAGTCGTCCATTCTAAATACTTACAGAATGCTGTCTAAGTACCCAGATTGGGAAACCACCCAAATCTAGATCTAAAACCATAGATCTAGTGACCAGAATATCTGATATAATATCCAAGTCCTGTGTGGAGAAACCACTGTATGACGACCAAAGTTTAACCGATCGTAGTATAGGAATATCACTTCCCACTCTGTGTATGTCATCCAAATATCAGGACATCACACCCTACTACCTTCTTAACAGATCCATCCTCTATTCTGATGAAGTCAAACCTATGACTGTCACATCAGAAATAGATGATCTATCTCCGCTACATCTGCTTTAGTCTATAAATAGACATAAGCCACCAATGCTTCCGCTGCTCCCACTGACTACGACAACCCTCTGGCAGAGTCATATAGACGTGCACTTCTAAACCTAGTTTAGAACGACGCTATACTCATCCTCCTGCCGGGTCTCACAGTCTGGAACAACAGCAATGGCAAGTCTGGGTAAACAAGAACCTCCCTGCCACCGTCCTTGAGCATACCGAAGTACCTCTCGGGTGCCTGAGGTTACCCACTTTATCTGCGGAGTGGCTAATGGAATGTCAAACCAGATTGAATCTTTAGGTTCTTATCAAATCTTCAGTAATCGTTTGCGGTTCTGGAATCACTTCCAGTTCTACCATACTCCCACTACTGTTTTCTGAAAAAATCCATTTTTTAATTAAAACTGTGGTGAGTTAAGAACAATATCACTATTGATCTTCCAGATGGTAGAAAGTCAACCCTCGTCATAGCTCGGGTCAACCCACAAACAGCTATTACAGAAACGTGCCTTGAGTTATCTGGAGTCTGGTTTTAAGCATAAGCCGGACAATTCCCCGTATCTTAACAAAGTCAAGATATGAACTGTTCTATATCCAATATATGAACAGAGGCACTGATTTAATTGAACCAGATTCAAATCATGCAGCTGTCACCAGTGCATGTCAACTAAATGGAAGGAGGTCGATCAGCGTTACTCAACTTAGGAATGCTTCCAATTATGAGTAACCTGAAAGAGAAGCAAGTTCTCTTAATCATTACTATCAACTGAATAACATACACAAGTATCTACATCTTCGATCACCTTAAAGAATCCCGATACTTGCAATACTCAGTTCTCTACTCTATTCTTATACCAATAACTTCTCAAAACTCAGACCCTGTGTTTCTACGAAACATCTGTCTAAGAACTAGAGAAGTCACAAGTAAACAGAATATAGTACGAGGACCAACCCCTCTGTCATAATGGACACTGGACAACATACAATACTCTGTATAAGTCCCTTGAGTCTAATAACTCATTCACTGTGTGTTGTAGGTTGAAAACTGTACTATGGTTATGAAGAATTACACCGCTGTTTAATGCTCCTTACCTAACCATCCACTGATATAGGTAAATGTCATAGACATAATCTCAAAAAGGTATATCTCACTCTATGAAAATAGACGTACAGATATATCAATTTGAAATTGGTGCATAACAACGGATATTCAAAACCAAATATTTGTCGTCCGGCAAACAACCCAGGTGACTTCCTCAAATATCACCAATTACAACGAATCCCGATATAATGAGGATGATCACCTAATCCCCAATAACTTACTCCCACTCATCATCTGTAAAACCATACAGATTTGAGAATCAAACCTGGTAAATACATACCCTGGAGCAAGTGTCTAATTGGGAAATCAGTTTTCTTTTAACAGTACACAGTGAAATTGAAACATTGAAATGTTTCGATAGGGTATCCGGGTATTCCTAGTAATGCCTCTTCCATTATCCGATTCACAACTATAACCGTATATCTCTTTTCCATCTTTCCAAATCCCTTTATATATCTTTAGTCATTACCTTCTGTACACCCCTTTAGGCCAAATGGTTTTCTTCATTCCCTACCGTTCGGCACCAGCCTATGGTTTGGAAGAAGACTATCCAATAAGCATAATGGGTGTACTGTCCTAATCCTAGGAGCACTCGCAATACGAGAGAAGGTGAAGATAAAAGACAACCGAATGAACTTAATTCCTATTTCTCCTGAACCAGGATCCATCCCCGAACTGGAACAAGTTCTTTTCGAGTTCGTATATAACCATACGATGGATTATCCAATAAACTTGGGATCTTCGTAGTGATACGGAGTGTCCTGGAGAAATACAAAGGTGATTTAGGATTGGCGAAGAAATATTTGGTTTGATCGTGAATAGCAGTCGCAATTTACTTTGCCCTCTTACTAATCCCTTTCTTTGTCTTTACCTAATACCTTCTGTACACCGTTTAGGCTAATTGGTTTTCTTCATTTCCTACCGGTCGGCACCTGCATATGGTTTGGAAGAAAACTATCCAATTTGCGTAATAGGTGTACTACCTCCTAAACCAAAGAGTACTCGCAACCTGAGAGAAGGTAAAAGGAAAAGACAACTAAATAGTCCTATTCGTTTTCTCCAGAACCGGAAACCATCATCGAATTCCTTCGAGTTCGTATATAACCATACGATGGTTTTGTCCAATGGAAGTGGACGTTCGTAGTAATACGGGGTGTCCCGGAGAAAAGGGTAAAAGTAGGAGCGGCAATGAGGTCTGCAACTCTGACAATCCAAAAGCCAATGTTAAGAAGGTTCGGTCAACTTGGTCACTGAGTCATAGTCTAGGGTCTGGTCAATGGTCGCTGCCAAAGAGAGAGAGAGAAAAGAAACACTCAGCGTGCACTCTAACCTAGATCAGAATGGTTATCACTTTATCTAATCTGGAAACCTCCCACTGTAACGTCAAATTCTTCCCCAAACCTGAAAGAAGAATTAGCCGGGATCACCCGAGGAGTAAACCAACTCATCAGTGGGAATCGGGATCCAACTATCATCGCATGATAACGTGACGGAATCCACTCACGTTATCACACTCCAGAAGGTATGTGCATATCTGGCAAGTTTCAGTTTCTTTAGAAACTCCCGATGTGATTTTTACCCCATGCTCTTATGACCTTGACTAAGGCCAACAAATCATAAGTCACATGTCAAGTTCTACCCGTCATTGTCCAGGTTGATTTGAACCCACCCGTACAAGCCCTTGACTAGGGCCAACAAGGCTATACGACTGTCCCAAACCAACGCATCTATCTATGCAGCATATGAACACCCAATAGCTACCAAACACTGTGCCTTGACTATGGCCAACAAACACAGCTTGAATACTATTAACTATCCATATGAAACGACGGAGGGCTACGAATGGTTTTTGGCGAAAACCTTTAACATAATGAACTTGATATCGTTGAAGGAACTGATAGCTTTATAAAAATATAGTAACGAAAACCTTTGCTAAAGAGGTCACTCCCGGTGAAGGGATCTCGGCTCTTTCCCCGTAGGATGGGGTGCAGGATATTCCAACTGAATACCATGATGCAAAGCAAAAGTAATCAGCTATAGTGAAGTTATTGCCTTGACGCAAACTTCTATCCAAGGGGTCACGCCCGGTGAAGGGATCTCGGCCCTTGCCTCGTCGACTGTACCACGATGCAAAACAAAAGTGAACGTCCTTGCAATTACAGCTTTTTGAAAAAGTGTTCTAACAACATCAGAGTAGGTTTGTTTAGCTTGCATTGATCCGAATCAATGCAGTCCCATCAATTGATCACACCACAAAGAACGAAAATATACTGATGTACGTATATGCCATCCGCATTCGCCACTGGGTCCCGTCATTACCCGTTAGGTTAGCTAACTAATGACAGAGCGGGGACTGGACTAGCGCGGATGCAAAACATATACAATATCTACTAGTATATATAATATATAATTTTCGCTCAAGGCGTGATAAAATGCAACATCACAGAAATGTACAGCATCACAGAACAATACAGATATCTGGGATCCCCGGGTTTAATAGAGCCGCTACTGAAACCCGACGTTCCCCTGGTCGTGTGGATAGCCTGTGCAATGAAATCCTAGACCCCTACGGGCGCGGCAAGTTACCCGCCAAAACCTGAAGCGAGGCAGCCCCCTTCAACAATGTGAATGGACCACCCAGCACTTCACGGAATCCGGTAACTTGGGCACCCCTCCTGGGTCAACCTGTACCCCCTACGAGTGCGGCGAATAGCCCGCCAATCCTAGAGTAAAGCCCCCTCCGTCTCAATGCCATGAGATGCGGGCTCGTTGCCCTCTAGAATCCGGCTATCCGTGCACCCCTCCGCGGGGTAATCCTAGTACAGAAAGTAAAATATACATACAACGGGTACATCGACCGCAACCTGGTCGTGCCCCAAAAGAATAATACAAACAGGCAGTGACGGCAGTCCACATGTCGGACGCTCGTCCCGCAAAATCAAATGTACACATAATACAAAACTGTACTAGCATTGCATCCAGGCTATCCCCCACGACCGATCCGCAACATCACAGCACAACACAGAACATCAACGTGAATGTCACGTTCGCAAATCCGTCTAAAAGGGCTATAGCAGATAGACTGGATTTACCGATCGAGTGACATTCACGTCGCAGATATAATGTAAATACTGTGAACTAGCATGTTTAAAATATCCGATCGAACAAATTTTATCAAGTGGGCCCCAAGCAGTACTGTAGCACTTACAGAAAATCTGGGCCCAAAAATAATATCCCAAAACCCCTATTTCCAAGTCTAAAGCCCTCTGGAAAAATTTGGCACTCTGAACAGCTAAAAGCGCGGCGGAACCGCGGCCTAAGCATGGGTTTGGCCGCGGTTCCGCGGCGGTATGGAGAGATCTTGAGACCAAATTTTCACAGATTGCTTAGATTTCCATGAACAATATTCTGAAACAACCTGAAAAATTTTTGGAGCTGAAAAAATTTCGACAGAGAACAGTGCACTAAAAATACGGTTTTTGCGATTTTTGTTCGATCGGGTTTTAAACACACTAGAGCAAGCTAGGCAAGATTAATGGCGTGGCTCTGATACCAATGTAAGTGCCCGGCGGCGCCCCGGCCGTCGATCCGACGCCGGAAACCCGGAAACGAAAAACTTTGCGAAACTTGCAAACCGGCACCACCGCGCACAAAAATTCCGGATCGGGCCATTAACCTAGCTACTAGCAAACTAGAAAAGAGTAGAGAAGCTATACCAAGCGATCCGTGTCCTTCGGTCTTCGTCTCCACTCCGATCTCCCGCGGAATCTCCGTCCGTCACGTCCTCGTCGGAAAGGGCACCACATAGCCGAATAATTTAACGGGCTCCCACCTCTTGACCGAGGCAACTCGGGCGCGAAGTTGGCTAGCCGACGCGTCCAAGATTTGCCGCAGATGTAGTGTAGTAGCCATGTGTCTCATTGGGGTTTTGTTGCCATGAAGGATGGAGGAAGAGGTTAAAGAAAATTGGTGCTTTCAATTTTCCTAGCAAGAAAATGAGATGAAGAATAATGCCACCACTCAAAATGAAACTCTCTCATTCCCTCTTTAAAATGTGTGGCCGGCCCTCTTGTGGTGGGGTGGGGAAAAATGATAGAATAACTAATGGAGAAAAAGAAAAGATAATGCTAGAAAAAGTCAGCCCCATTTCACAAAATCAATCTTTTCATTTCCATTCTCATAAAGGCAATGGAATGACCAAAATGGAATCTCATGATGATAAGAACACTCATGATGCCTCATATAAGCATGAAAACCCTCCACAAAATGTTATTTGCAAACTTGCAAATAACCCCCTCCAACGGAAAGTCCGGCCGCGAAAGAACAAAGGAAAACCGGTCGGAACGGAATGCAAACTGGCAACTTCAGAAAACCAATCCCGTAATAAATTACAGCAAAACCCCACTACTGCATATACATATCCGCATTTGTATTCCCACTGAACACAAATGCAAAGAGACAAAATCTACACTGTCAAATACTAGGATCCGGCTTAAGCCAAAGCCGGCAAGTAAAAACCCGTCCGATCACGATCCGTGCAATACCGCACGTATCTGATCGAACCCTGCCATATCTCCATACGGCCTCTACAGCGTTTCGCCCGAAACCTGACTAACTGAGTGTGGTGGACTCTAAAGACTCGTCAATACTATGGCTGTGGATTTAACCACTAGCACGTCAGAGGTATTAGCCATACGTGACGGGCCACCAGCTATTGACCAAAAGGGACGTCGATGAGCGAACTCATCCTGACACCCTGCTGAGCCTGTCAGTGACAATATCTGTACAGTCCGGTCCGTTCGTCTATGAGCATCGCATGGCGGGCCTAGGGAGTTGGTAAAAGTCAGACCCCCAAAAGCGGTACAAGTCGTGTCGGAGTGCAGCCCAGAACACGCTAAGATACTACTGGAATACCTACCAGCAAATCTCCTGCCTTGGCCAAGGACTTTTCATGTTCTGGCTCTCCTATACACAGCGCGACCTCACCCCCAATACTGGGAGAGACGAACCCCTGCAGATCCACTCACTGCCTCCATGTGGCTCGGGACTGTACCCAACTAAAACCTGTTTGCATGTCTCCTTTGAGCGTGGTAGGGTAGTAATCAAAGCACAGTGAGAACTCACACGAGACAAATGACGATCTCAGGTCGATGAACTAACCTGTACACATGTCACCAGGGAACTGCTATCTGACGTCAGGTATAATACCAACTAGCAGGTTCCCGGCGAGTCCTGTCCGGTGTACTCATAATCCAATGAGCACCTGTATACATCTTAGGTGAACCAACTGACACCAGTGGCTTGTGAGACCGGCCACCGCCCCTCGTCGGGGTCTCGACTGTATACACTAGTCTACTCCGGAGTATCGACGCCCTATCTCGAAACTCCCACGACTAGGGACCTTTTAAGGATGTGCTTATAAACTCCAGCTCTCACGTATATGATCGCCCTCATACTGCTGGTAGTCAAGCAAGAATCCTAGGGGCTCTATCAACGTGTAATAGTGACTCGTAAGGTCACCTAAAGCAGTACACGATGATAAAGATAAACCAGATAGTATACTATCATCTCGAGTGAGACTGTCCTACCGGTATAGGTCCTCCTCAATCATTGCAATCACGTGCCTGTGATCCAATAATTGACTCTGAGGGCACTATATCCAACACAAGCTAAGTTCAATTCCCAAATCTAAAATATACGGATTTGAATTAATCTGCGCCTTACGGGCGACAACATAAACGAGTCTCCGTATAAAATCCACGGGCAATCATAATAAACAAAATAACACAGACACGAAATGACCTACCGAAGCAGGAGAAAGTTGTTATCGCAACGCGATAACGTAATTAACTGTAAGGACTTGCGCCTACTGGGAAGAGCGTCCCTACAATTAAAAACCCCTCACAAAGAAATTTGATAAAATCTACTGGATCGGTCGCATCTATCCAAACCTCTGATATACGGTACCATAAATCAACTTGGTATTTTCGGAGAGGTGGGTGAATATGTCCAAATAGTATCTGCCCCCAAATTCAGGCTAGACGTCTCAACGTCTCAGTCCCGTTTTCGGCGGTAAACATGAATAGAAACCAAGTAAATGTGAACAGGTAAGATTGTATATGAGAGTATCTAAGTATGATCATTTACAAGTATAAGATGGCTATCTAATGTAGTTATTTGTAATTTGATAAAAAAAAGTATTAATGTATACGAGAGGAATCCAACTTATCCCGTGGACTATGGTAACATGTAATATAAGGTCGCATCATAACCCACGGGACAACGGCACGTGAATTCATGTGGGTGTCTTTTAAAGTGACCTCTCATGCCACGATATACGTTCCGTACCAATCTACCCCTTATCCCCGCGTATTGTAGTGTATGGTTCAAGTTTGCAGGTCTTAACCGAATCCATGAATATAAAGATATACCAGTTTAGGTTCAAGATGTAATCATATATTCAGGTATTCATGTCAAGTTCGTGTCAAGTTATAATCATGGTTCGGTCAAGTCAAGTGTTCAAGTTCAAGTTTGGATATCCACGTTCAAGTTCAACATCAAGTGTTCAAGTTTGGATTTGAGTTGGATTCGAGTTTGAGTTTGTATTCAGGTTATAGTCAATATCTTATGAATGAAATTAACTTTTGAAATTTTTAAGTTCGGGAATAATCGGAGAACCGCTGCATATGGGCGACAGGATTTGTGTCTTTTTCCAAGACAATTGTCATTGATAACTCCGTTAATTTGCAGTGTTGTCTAACCTGAATAGGTAAGCACTCGCTTTCTCCGGCCCCCTGTGGCTCAAGAGAAATGACACCGTTTACATCTATATCAATTTTGGATCCTTAAAGATTTATTCTTGTTGTTTACATTGTATTTGCATTTTTCGAGGGGTTTTATGAAAAATGTTATGATATTGTTTTAAAAATAAAGCTTGAGGTGATTTATAATATTAAGAGTTTTTATAAAAATGTATTTTAGTTTTAGTTTTAGTTCTATTTTAGTGATGAAACTTAGTTTTTAAAAGTTTATGGTATTTTTGTGAAAACTATACTTTTTTGGAAACTTGGTAGTATTTTTATGTTATTTTAATTTTTTATTTTAATAATATATTTTTCAAAAATTAGTTTTCATAGAAAAATACGGATTTATGATTTAACCAAATTTTCAAATGCTTTAATTTGTAAAAAGTTGTATTCTTTAAAAATCGTATTTTTTATTTCCTTTCGAGACCGAATTCTCCGTGAGAAATTCTGTATCCCGCTCTACTATCCCAAGAACATGCGATAATCCGCACCATCCGTAAATGGGTTCTCCTAAAAGAGTTGTAGAGACGTAATTGAAAAAGATTTAAAAATATTGATTAAAAACATTTTTGTAAACTAATGGTATTTTAATGAAAATTGTATTTTTCAAATTAAACATGTATTTAAAATAGCGTGCTATGAATCCATAGTGTTTGTGATGGGGTAGGTCGTAACCCCGTGAATTTTCTATAGGTATATATTTTAAGGTTTCGATAAAAGGTTACTTTTAAAGTTAATGGTATTTATATGAAAAAGTTCGATTTAAATGTTTTATTTAACATGGAATCTAAACACATTAAAAATTGATTGGATGAACATTAGCATAAGCTTGTTGTTAAAGGATTAGTGTAATTTCTTTAGCATGATAATTGTAATAAAAATTATATAAAGGAAATTATTTTAAAAAATGCTAACTCCACTTGTCGATATTGTTTTAGAAGGCAGTTTGAATCGAAATGAAAGAAGGAAAGAGGGACTTATGGGTTTCGCGTTTGGAAAAGAGAGGAAGAGGAGGAGGAGGTCTTCTGTAGTCACGGTATCGTCGAGAATGGCTCTAGTCTTCATGAGAACGGACTTGAATTGCTAACTGCTCTTGTGTAGTCTTAACCTTTTTTTGGACTTAGAAATTTAGAGAATTTGCTAGATTTTCAGAATATAGGAGAGCTAGAAGATGAGGTGGTATTTATAGTGTAAAAATTTGAGAGTATGAGAATTAAAAAGAATGAAAATAGTGTTAATGGGTAGATGAAAGGACTGAGCAGCTCTCTGTTTAATTCAGAGAAAACAAATAGCAAAAAAGAGTAGAGGGGAGTCTAAAGGACACACGGGCGAAATACGGAGGATTTTAGGGTCACCTGAACAGCCAGTAGCGGCCATAAGAGGGAAATGGGCGGCTAGATCGCTGCTAAGTGTCTCGAGACTCGTGTCATGCATTTAACTCGTAATTAATACCTCAATCCTATTTGATTTCTCTGAAACTTTTCGATTCTCCGTGTATTGCACATGCAACTCTTGGACTTCCGAAAAATTAAAAAGAAAAAATATAAAAATAAATGAGACCGATGGGATTCGAACACGCAGACTATGGCATAGCAGTAGAAAGGCTTAGCCAATGAGCTACAAATTGTTTTTTATTTTTATTAAACAATATTAACTTATAACTGCTAGTCAGGCTAAAATACATTTTCTATATATTAAACAAATTACATTTGTACAGGAATTTTAGAGTCGTTACACTTATTCGCGGATAGATAGAAAATTCAGTGTTCCACCATGTATCATCAGAGAACACTGCAGAAACTTTATGGAAGAAGTTGACAGATCTCTACGAGAGAAAGACGGCTACGAACAAGGTTTTTCTAATGAGAGAATTGATGAAATTTGAAGTTCTAGGAAGATTCCTCAATAGCGGAGCACTTTAACGAAATTCAGAATATTGTAAATCAACTTGCAGCCATGAAGATTCCAACCGAAGACGAGATGCAAGCACTTATAGTATTGAGTTCCCTTCGGAGCAGTTGGGAAACTCTGGTATTTTTTTGAGCAATCCATTTCCTGATGGAGATATTTCTATGAGCGCAATAACAAACTGCTTCCTAAATGAAGAATTAAGAAGAAAATTATCAAGTAGATCATCCGATTCATCTGTACTTTTTGCAAGGGAGGGTCCGAAGTGGAGGAAAGAATAAAGCAACGATACAAGAAATCAGAGATCGTGACCTGCAAGAGATATGTCGAAAATAAGGTGTCATCACTGCAACGAGATGGGTCATTTTATGTCTAACTGCCCCAAGTTGAAGGATGACTTAGACGGTCTAAGAGATGTAAAGAGGAAAAGCAAGCGAATGTGGCCTACGAGGCCGAACCAAGGTGCGATTTGCTTATGACTAGTGATGAAAAAGTCAAATAGGAAGATGTGTGATACATGGATTCGGGAGCATCCTTTCACGCATGTTCAAAGGCTAATTCGTCGAATTAGATCCTCCTTTTTTTCAAATAAAGGAAGTGACAACGTTAATGCCCGAGGAGGTTAAAGAAGTGGTTCGATAAGATTGAGTTGAAAAAGGAGACGGTGACGTTAGCGGATAATTCTGAAGTAGAAGTAGAAGGCGTGGGCACCGTGAAGATGATTTTCGATGGGAAGTAGAGAGTTTTTGGAGATGTCGGGTACGTCCCAAAATTGAAGAGGAATCTTATTTCGTTTGGGAGATTGGATACGAAAGATTACACAATTATTGCTTAAGGTGGAGTGATGAAGGTGCGATAGAAGAATTGTGTCATAATAAAAGGAGTTAGAAACGCAAGCGATATATATCAAGTCGTTGGGAAGCCTGTGTACAGAAGAAAAAATTTGGAGCAAGGCGGAGGAAACTTGAATCAAGGTGGAGCTTTGTGTAAAGCTCGGAAAATGTCATGGATAGAAGTTGTGAAGAGAACATAGAAGACGGTTTGTTGAGTACAAGTCAAGATGGAGATTATTATGAAAGTGATTTGTATTCAATAGCAGAGAGTCGTCAGACGTGTAAGCCATAGTGCTTCAGACGTCTGAAAATTAAGAACTCAGAAATTCAGAATGTAGGCAGACATCTGAGCATTTATGCTTCAGACGTCCGTCGACGAGTTTTCTGGCGGTTTTGAAAAGTTTGTTAGAGAATTTATTTGGAGTTATTTGAAAATTTGTTTAGAGATTATTTTGGAGATTTGATGAGATCTTAGTTGGTAAGTTAAGGCATTCGAGTAGGATTAGGTTTATGGGTTTCTAAGGTTATAAATATAGATTGATTATGGTATTTAAGTATGGAAGAAGAAGAATTGAAGAGAAGTTTATGTAGGAGTTTTTGAAGAACAGAATTTTCTGTATTTGGTATTAAATTGAATAAAAATGTAAAAGTTAAAGAATTTCTTGTAATTGACCGTGATTTTATTTTTATTCTCAAAGATCGTTGGTTTTTCCGAATGGCCAGCAACCTAAAAATCCTAACAAATATAAGAGTAGAGGGTTGTTTATATTTCATCATCACGCTCACCCTCTCTTTTAATCTCTACTTCTCCCCAGGTCTCATATATCACGTTTTTCGACTGCATCTAAAAAGAGAGAGAAAGGAAGTGAGAGAGTGACAAGAAAAAGAAGGAGAATGTCGGCAATGTCGTCGTCGTCGGAGAGGGTGGATCTGGATGGGAATCCGATAGCGGCGATGACGATCTGCATGATCGGCGCCGGGGGATTCATCGGGTCCCACCTGTGCGAGAAGCTGATGGCGGAGACGCCCCACACCGTGCTCGCCCTCGACGTCTACAACGACAAGATCCGCCACCTCCTCGACGCCGACCCATGGAAGGGCCGCATCCACTTCCACCGCCTCAACATCAAGCACGATTCCCGCCTCGAGGGACTCATCAAGACTGCCGATCTCGTACTCCACTCTCTCCCCCCCCCCCCACCCACCCCCCAAAAAAAAATCCAATATCCATTATTTTCATGTTTTCTGATCTCAATTTTTTTGTGGCTGCCCGCAGACAATCAACCTGGCGGCGATCTGCACGCCGGCGGATTACATCACCCGCCCTCTCGATACCATTTATAGCAACTTTATAGACGCTCTCCCAGTGGTGAGATTAGATTTCTCGATTTGCTGTTATAGTGATTTTAGGAATTGGAGTGTGAATGGATGCTGTTGTTGATGATAATGAATGCAGGTTAGGTATTGTTCGGAGAACGGGAAGCGTCTGATTCACTTCTCCACGTGCGAGATTTATGGGAAGACCATTGGGAGCTTTCTGCCCAAGGATCACCCCCTGCGTCAGGTAATGCACATACACCACCAATTGATTTGCTAATTTTTACTGCGTGAATCGATAGTAGAGTTACTTAATGATAACTCAAAAGGTTTTCATATTTGGGTATGATGCAATTTAGTCTTTCGTTGCTACTTTTGAATCTGATACATAAGATTTAAAAGTGCGTTCTTCTTTTCTAGAACATATATTTGTTATCACAAGATAATGAGCAACTTGATGGCATCCATATACATGACCCTATTACTTACCTCTCAAATTCTTGGTGCTTATGCATCATATGTTTCCAAGACATCTGATTAATATTTTTTGGCAATGTCATTCCTAATAACTAATAATATTAATTGTCTATTCTCATAGTACATGTATAATAAATCTACAGTATTCGTTTTTATTATCGTCTCTACAAGCAATTGCAGTGTCCATATAGCTTGCGAGTTTTATTAAAGCAACATTGTAAAGCATGTATTTATTCTCTGCTCATTTGGCTAGCGCATTAAGACATAAATGGATTGTATGCCACATGATTGGGTTACAGAACGGTGCATAAATAGATTATTATACAAGAAGAAGAAGAAGAAGCCTGCAAAATTAGATTATTATAAGTGATATATATCCTTAAAAAAATATGTCGAAGCAGAGAACAAGGAACACACCAAACCTTTATTTAGTGGATTGGGGTTTGTCTATTGGGTTTTGGACCAGGTAGGCTATGAGCATTGTCTATGAGTCAGATTAAATGACCATTCACCCACATCTCACATAGAGTCAATTTTGTGGTTATACACCTCAGTGTTTGAAAGGGGAGGAGCATCTGGCTGAGGCGATCTGAGCTGCTATCGTCTCAAGGGCCCAGGCGCTTGCCACATGCGCCCTAGGCAAGTTTTTGAGGCGAGCGTTTTAAGTGATTTTTATTTTAAAAATAAAAATAAAATAAATTCCATGCTATAACCTCCTTAATCATAGCGAAGTCTTCTATGAGAGCATAATTGAACAAAAAATGATGAGAAAACTAGGTTTTTAATTTCAAATAGAAAAGGTATTATATTTCTTTCTTTCACATTCTTTCGCTAATCCTCAAACCGACCTAGCAAAATCTTGAAGGCGGTTTAAATGTTTGTCACCTCATTTCATTCAGGCAGTCGCTCGCCTTAGGCAATGGACATGCTTTGTTGCCTTGATGTTACCTTTTGCCTTTGAAACACTGTTACACCTTTGAAATACTATCAATGTTGTTGGTGGCTGAAAACCGTTAAAGGGCTTATTATTTGATCTTCTAAAGCTTATTTTACATTAGTGATTCAAAATAGATATTCTATTCACTCTCTTCTCTTTAAGCATCTGAACTATTTCTAACCTAGCACCACATACAATGCTAGATGTGCCACCTATAGTGCCCTAACTTACCATTGCTCACTTGCCATTCTACCAAGGCGGTGCAGGTGTCTTATAGTAGAGAGCCTAGCAAACCAAATTTGTCTACTCGTATTTCCATAGATGACATCAATTCGGTCATAATAGGGAGACCCGAAGTGTGCTCTTTATGATTCATTCCATAGAGATGTGATGAATTTTTACATTTGTCGTCTCCTACCTAATACAAATCATTTCATTTATCCTAGCTGGAGATAGGCAGTTTTTTTTTGGAGGGGGAACAAGCCGGTGCTAAAAAGCCATAATCCAGTCTTGGGGTAGGCATTGAAGAGTAATATCTTAAGAACCGCACTGTCAGAGCCATCGGTTTGATCGACTCTAGTGAGGACTGAGGATAAAACGAGGAAGAAAAGTTTCAATGGTTTGGGCATGTGAAATAGAGACCATTAAGTTTTCCAATTAGGAAGAATGATAGGACAGCAATTGATCGACCAAGGATTAGGGGCGGTACTAAAGGAACATAGATTGATGCACTTAAAAAGGATACATCGACTCTTAATTCAAGATAGATGGACTTTATATGGGTTGAATGGAGGAAAGGAATTTAATGAAGCTACCTTATAGTTTTGGTTAAAGCCTTTGTGGTTTATTTATGTCAATGTACCAGCCACATTAGTACTTCAGCTGGGTTGCGCCTGATTGTGCATACTTTCTCTCTAGCCCGAAGCAAGGTCGCTCTAGGTAGCAGAATTTTATTATATCTCTATTAATGGGTGTAATGCACTATACCTTAATAGAGTAGAATCAAGAAGCAAGACTTGTACCGCAAATCCTCAGAAACCGATAAAAGGATTTTCTGCTGCTGCTGGTTTTTCACTAGTTGCGTTACCATCACCTTGCATCAAATGAAGAAAGTTAATAACCTCTTGGATCATATTGTTATTGTTTACACCTACCGTTTTTAATGAACATAGAAAGCCTATACCTTGATAGATAATTGAGCTAGTATTTTACCAATCGATTTTATTTTATATGCCGAATCAGGACCCAGAATTTTATGTCCTCAAAGAAGACGTCTCTCCATGCATTTTTGGCCCAATAGAGAAACAGAGATGGTCATATGCATGTGCAAAGCAGCTTATTGAAAGGTTAATTTATGGTAGGGCATATCATCACGAATTTCAACATTGCAATTTTGTTATTCTTCTGACATCTTTTTTGGGTGAACCCTACTAGGTGAGGGAGCAGAAAATGGACTTGAGTTCACCATCGTGAGACCATTCAACTGGATTGGACCAAGGATGGATTTTATCCCAGGAATTGATGGCCCAAGTGAGGGTGTTCCTAGAGTTCTTGCATGCTTTAGTAATGCAAGTAACAAAATTGCAATTTGAAGGGTGAATTTACCTTTAGCAACCTGTGCCAAGAATTTTCAGTAATGTGGTTTTGTGTGCAGAATCTCCTGCGTGGTGAGCCTCTAAAGCTTGTTGATGGAGGGCAATCCCAACGAACCTTTGTGTATATCAAGGATGCCATTGAAGCTGTTCTTTTGATGATTGTGTGTTGGCTTTTCTTTATTCCATATCATGATTCTATTCCACATCATATACCTAATGGTAAAGCAAGCTAAATAGTAAGCGGTTTTCATTTTCCAGGAGAACCCAGGTCGTGCCAACGGCCATATCTTCAATGTAGGAAACCCTAACAATGAAGTCACTGTAAAACAACTTGCAGAGATGATGAGTCAGGTATTTATTTGATGTGATACAAGCTTTGGCTGATGAACAGTCAACTGTGGAATGGTTCCCATCAGAAGAAAGATTGTTGTCATGCTAACTTTGTTACGCTTATTGACAGGTGTACTCAAAAGTCTCAGGAGAGCCAGAACCGGAGGTTCCAACTGTTGACGTGAGCTCCAAGGAGTTCTATGGTGAAGGATATGACGATAGTGATAAGCGCATTCCAGACATGACTATAATCAATAAACAACTTGGTACACTAACAACCCTTAATTTAAATATGGCTTAATTACATTAGAACACCGTGATCCTTCACCGTTCTCAGGTAAATACCAATGTTGAAAATAACGATAGCATAAAGCGTAGCGCTCTGTTTCTAAAAGCGAAAAGCGCAAATAGCGTTGCATAAAGAGTAAGTTACATGGATTATTATCAATTAATCTTAATAATTATATTTATTCATTTTAAATCATAAATTTAAGTAAATTAGTTTTAAAATTAAAAAATAGATTACATTCTTTAAAGAGTTAAGAAAATAATGCAAAACCTACAAGAATTAACCTAACAAATTCCTAATTTTCAATTTAACAAGTTTACATTCATAGTTAGGTATTCAAAAGTAATCAAGTGAAATAAGTTTTAATACATAATTACTAGATTTCCTTGATCTATTGAAGTTCAAATACAGTTTAATAACAAAAATTCGTATGTAAAAACTTATCTACAAATATAGATTATGCTATTGCTATCAATTCGTACCGTAATGTGAGCTTTTTGTAGAAATAACGTAAAATGGCGCAAGTTACTTTGTATTTAAGTTATTTGGTTAAGTTACATAGCAAATAGATTGGGTTATGCTATGTAACGCAAAATAACGAGTTACGTAACGGGTTTTTTTCAACATTAGTAAATACCTTGAATTTCATAAGTAACTCTATAATACCATGATTTTTGTCAATTTTATTTTAATAACTATGCTTTAACTTATAACGGCATTAACAGTATTATTTCATGAAAAATGGCTGAATTAAGTTCTCGGAGTTTGGTGTTAATTTGAAAGGGTTTTGGATCCAATCATTCAATGATGCAATTCTGTAGTAACAGTAAGACAATCATAAACATTATTATGAATGAAAACAGAGCACATGTCATTAAAATGGAAAAGCCAAAACTCATGGTGTTTCAATGTGGTTATGAATTTCAAGGTATTTTTGTGAAGATTGCTAAAATTCTTGCTATTTAAGTGTAAAATATCATTTAGTTATACACAAGTGTGCATAGGTGATAAGTTTCAGTTTGCGGAACAATTAATATCAACATGAATGGATGTAGGTTGGAACCCTAAAACTTCATTGTGGGATCTGCTCGAGTCGACGTTGACTTATCAGCACAGGACATATGCAGAAGCCATCAAGAGGGCAACTGCAAAGCCTACAGCATCGTCGAGTTAGACGATGATTGTGATACACGTCTCATCTACCACCCGCTGCCCCGATATTGCTGCTTGATTAAATAGTAATCTGTTATCAATGTATCAAAAGAATGGGCAGGTGTCCCATTTATAAGGATCGTTCCACATTATGATTTGTTTCCCAAGTGATCACTTTGAAGATAGGTGTTGCTTTATTTGTTACTGAAACACATTATGGCCATATCCATTATAATATTTCAATCATTTGCTAAATAATAAGTACTGAATGCTTAACCTCTGTGTTTGGTTATTCACCGTGTTGTATGGAATCGTCTTGAACAGCCTGTAATAACGAAGCAGCTGCAGAATTATGATAGAATTGACTTTGTATCGTCAATGGTGATTAAGATAAGGAAACACCTTCCTAACTATATTGGGTTTAAGATTATCTTTACTCGGGAAACGCTGAAAAGGTGAATGGAGGATCTGCTAATATTGTTGCAGCCATGGATCATTTGATGAGCGAGTTGCTCCACATATGCATCTAGCTGAACCGTCTACAGAATAAAGGTTCATTTCACCAAAATACGGCCAACCATCATTTCACTACATTTTAATGGAATAACTTACATTATGGTTTCAAAGGTTTTTCCACTCACGAAAACACCCTCAAAAGTAGGAATTAAGGTAGTATGGTGAAAGATCGTGATAGTTCAGGGTATTTTAGTGCATTTTAGCCCAGAAAAAAATTGATAAAGTGACCACACTGACCAGCACCAGAATAAGCATTGATGGTTCCTGGTATTTTCCTGTCAAAATGGGTTGGCCTCCAGAGTGTATCGTCAAGGAATATCAAACTTCTCTTTCGAAACACAGTAGATAACCCATCAGATAAGTTCACTTCTATTCGTCGGTGGTGTAACGATATCCAACCAACCACAGGAAATCAACATATTTCTTGTCCTTGGTAATGCTTGCACATAGTAGAAAAGTTTTTTCTTTTGTGATTATAATATTCTAAACTAAAATGTAAAAGTCATGCTGAAATATAACATCCAACACAACCAATCAACAAAATAGAGCGATGCTTAAAGAAAGATGCTATTGTCGATGAGCGTTGCAAACTACACTGTGAACACTGGGTTTGTATGCGGAAACAGAAACCTAATATTTAAAAATATATATCTTACAGTAGAGCCTAAACTCTTAAAATCAACAAGTCAGATAAAAATAATACATACAATTCAATTGTCGAGCAGATTCCAGGACACTTGTGCATAGCACTGTTGTAGAAGATAAGAAGCAAACAAGAAAGAATCACTCAGTAATATCCTGTTCTTTCGTGCCCAAGGACTCGTACCACTCAGGTGCAAAACCTGCCGCTTTCCTTGCTTCTTCATTGAAAGGAGGTTTAAGCAGTCCTCTAAAGTATCTTCTGATAGTCGCATGAAATGTTGGGATTACCAACTCATGCTCATCATCTTCTCCACTTTGTTCCGTTAGCTCCCGACAATCATTAGAGTCACCATCTTGATTGGCCAGTTGCTGCTCCTTTGATTGACATTCTCCAATGGTAGGGTTTTGAGAGCCTATGCAAGCAGGCACAAATGCTGCTGCATTTGGATGCTTGCCAAGCTTTCCTAAGACAAAAACACCTGAACCACTTCACACCTGCAGCGCAATGCTTGGTTTCTTCAGGGTACACAACTGTTTCTAACAATTTTGCAGTGCATTCATCCCCACCGTCCTGAAAGCGGGAAATGATGGAGGGAACGGCATCCAGTCCTCTGGCCTGCCATAGGTAACATGTCAACATCAAACGCTAAAGACATTACATAGAAGTCACAGTTTTCTTTACAGCAATAAAATGCATATGCAGCTGAAGTTGCCCAAAAAAAAGAACAAAAGATCAACTTTAAATCAACTTTAGCTATTAAGTGAGGTAGCAGATGGTTCAAAAGACTTGATGAATCTCCCAAGAAAATGCACTATGGAATTTCACTTGGAGGCCAGGACACTAATAGTAACCAATCACAGTCAAGAAAAAAGGTTGTTGAACAGGACATTTAGTCAGAGAAACAATTAGATATAGCATTCAAGATGTATGCATAATTTTCGACAACAAGCCCATCATCATTCCTCCACTTTTTGTTCGATATATTTGTTGAAAATGGCGATATTGAAATATATAAAGTGATTGAATAATTCGATTTTACTGGCCTCAGATGAGAGCAAAGCATAAGCCGCATATGAGGATATTTAAGAAACTCAATCGGCAAAGCATACTTTCGACAACAAGCTTCAATTGACAAACTCTTAGGTATGTAGATTGACCGTCTCATCGAAATAATGGAAAAGGATTATCTCAGAATTAGGACCAAGTTCTTAATATCAAACAGAAGCAAACTACCTATAACTAGGTATTTAATGTTATTTTTATGAAACATAAAATAGATCTATACTTTGAGTGTTGGTTTATTTACTCTTTTAGAATGAACTTATATCAACAATCATCTTATACTTCAAATTTTTAGCTCGACTGTGAATATTAAACATTGCTTTATAAAATTTATAGAGCAGATCTACACACTCATACAATTATTGTGAAATATACTCTCTAAATGCATTCCCCAAGGATGTGGCTCGAATAATTCCCGCCCAATTATTTTGAACAATCCAAATGTTAGTGCCAATTTCTCAAAAGTTCTATCCTTATACCTGAGTGAATGACAACACCCACTATATAAACACAATGCAGAAAAAAATTGTATTCAATAGTGCATGCAGTCATGATGTCGCACATAGATGTGGATGAACAATATCTAGACTTGCTCTCAGGTGAGGAAACTAGTGCAACCACTCTAATTATATTTTGTATGACAGGCGTCTTAATATTAAGCAAATATTCTTCTTAAAAATTTTGTAATCAGGGTTAGTAACGATTCTACAGTGATTCATGCCTACTTGAGAGTTTATTCCCTTGTATTCAAAGCATGCAATGATAAAAAAAAAAAAACCAAGCAGCAAAGCATAAACCACATATGAGCATATTTAAGAACACGGAGCAGTTATAACATCAAGCGAAGTCATGTACACCAACCGAACAATCATTCATATTAGATATACACCTAATGTAAGAACAATACATACTTTGAACATTTAAGTCCAAGCTGAATACGTAAGCATTACAGCTGGCTTGAAGGCCGCAAAGGCATAAGCCTTGCTCAATGCCGTTACATCAGCATCAATGCAAAGATTTAGACCGAACAAAAGATTATATTTCCTAGGGATACACACTGGACGAGTTTAAGTACAAATCCTATGATACTTGAATTACTCTTATTCTAGAATTATATGCAAGAAACCCACCGTTGCTGGTCCCAAGTCGAAAGGGTGAGGGTTGTGGTAGGATTGTGACAGCCAGCGTAGAACTGTCACATTCTATGACATGAACCACTATAAGAATTTCGTTGAGACGTCCCCTACTGAGTGACGCACCATATCAGATCTCAGGTGTAGTGTTAAGTATGCAAGGATTTCTAGATCGTCATTTAGAAGCGTTACATCTGGCCCAGGTGTAGTGTCAAATGAGCGAGGGTTTCATATGATCCGTCTGGCTTACGGGTATATTAACGGAATTAGTAGATGCGATGATTATAGAAGAGTTAGTATTATGTGTTTGCAAGAAACTAAGCGGGTAGATGAAAAAGATAGAGTTATAGAGCCCTAAGGGTTATAAGGTTTGGAATACGGGTAGAGATAAAAATCGTAATGAAGCAGACGTCATCACAGCGGTTGCTTGAGCATGCAGTTGAGATTAGGAGAAAAGATTATATGATTGTACTAGTTAAGCTTTTTTATATGGGGAGATCTTTAATATTATTAGTGTTTATGCACCACAAATAGATCTTGATGACGCTAGCAAGCATCAATTTTGGGAGGATTTAGATGACATGGTGCAAAAGGATACTCAGTTGAGAGGTTATTTATTGGTAATGATCTTAATGGACATGTAGATACTAATCGTAGTGGGTTTGATACTATTTATAGAGGTTTTGGTTTTGGACAGATGAATGAAGTAACTTGATTTTAGATTTTGTCCTGTCGTATGACTTAATCTTGGCAAATACTTAGTTTAGAAAAAGAGTTTCGGGTTTGAAGAGGACCTGTGAAGATTAGGCATAAATTAGAGCCTAGAATTATATGGTTGCGACTGAAGAAAGATAACCATGAAGCCTTTGTAGATCGTGTAGTTTAAGGGGCAGACCAAAGACGATTCAGACACAACATGGAACAAGATAACTAGTTGTGTCAAGAAAATAGCTGATGGCTTATGGATTTTCATAATCCTACTATTTAGTTTTGATGATATTATACAATATTAATAGATCTATAAATGTGTTTCACATTGCACATTTTATAATATTGTATATGAGCTTGGTCGTATTTGAGAAAGATTTCAGGATATCAACCGACGCAAGCCTAGGATGGAGGATGAAGGAAATTGAGCCAAAACGGAAAATCTAATGGAGATTGGAGGTTAATGGACTAGAGCTCATCTATGATCATATTCAAGCTTCATGAAGCTAAGAAGTCAAAGTCTAAGTTCAAAAGAATTCAAGAAATCGAAAATTCAAGAGCTCGTGTCGAGATATCGGAAGATTCAAGATTTGGAAAAAGAACGATATCGACATAAGAAATCAATGCGAGTACCCATGACTATGGAAAATATCACATTAAGATCTTGCACACACTCTTCGTATGGTTTGTGAAACATTTGGTGAAAAACTTGCATTGGTTTTCGTTTAAAATCTTTTTCAAAAACCAAGTTCAAATTTGTCTGAAAAATCCTTCTTTAGACGTGTGTACCATTGTACTTAAGACGCCAGTCCCATTTTCCAAAACATGCACAAGTTTTAAATATCAGTTTCTTGCTTCAGAACAAACGTCTGAAACTTTACCAAAACAAACATCTGGATATTCTCTGAACTTTCATTATTTAAAACTTTTGACAGAACAAACGTCTGTTAAAACTTCTTCATACGTCTGTTTGTTCTCTAGATTTTTATTGGCCATAAACTTTTTAAAGAACAAACGTCTGTCAAACTTTCTTCAGACGTCTCGTTGTTCTCTGTGTTTTCATGGCATTAAAACTTTTTATGGGAACAAACGTCTGAACCTTTTTAGCACAAACGTCTGAAGGTTAAACAAAACTTTGAAAATCTTTTTTTCTTCAGACTTGTGTTATTTGTTCTTCAAACGACCGTTTGTTCTCTGTATTTTCATTGGTCATGTTTTGAAAACTACGGCAAACGTCTGAAACTATTTTTGACAAACGTCTGAAACTCAAAATTATTTTAAAAAATTTCTTCTTCAGACGTTAGTGTCTCTTTTTTCAGACGTTTGTTTGCCTTCTGTGCCTTCTCGTAAAAACTATAGGCAAATGTCTGAACCTTTATCAAACTAACGTTCGAAACTATTTTATAGCCATTGTTGATCCTTCTTCAGACGTCTGTCTGGTTGTGAACTTCAGACGTCTGACGACGGCTCTTTTGACTGATTTGATTTGTAACGGCTAGTTTTTCTTGAGTGGTATTTATTGAGAATTGTTTTGGGTTTTGAACAGCCAAGACTTGCAAAATTATTCTGAAATATTCCAAAGCCTTTTTCTCATCTCTTATGAGAGCAAAAGCTTAATTTTTGATTATCCTTTTTTCCACACACTCGAAAAATCAAAGAACTTAATTTGATTATTCTACTCATTGAGTATTAGTTGTGAGTTTTAAGAAAAACTCCTTTAAGAGTATTGTGTTTCATTGTAAACCTTCTTCTTATTTTTGTCTGATGATATCATGAGTGCAAAAGAGTCATTTACAAGAGAGAAGAGTGAGAAGTTCTTTTTTCTTTGTGTGAGGATCCTTGAATGCAGGGGTGTCTTTATAAGGAATGAGAACTTGTTGGTCTCGGTGGAGACGTGATGTAAGAAGTTGCAAGTGCGCAACGTGTTGTTTCGGTGGAGACGTGTTTTAATGGAACGAATTCGTACGCCTAAAGACAGAAGACTAGGGTATCTCCCGAACCTCTTTGAACGACTCGTGTTTGCGTTTACTATTTCATTCTTTTGCTTTAGATTTCAATTGCTCAGATAGAAATTGCATGCTCAACACATTTTTGCTCTATATGCTCTTTACTTGATTTCTATATTTATCGCTTGCTATATGTTCATGTGTTCACAATTATAGAGTGCTTAGCCTCTTATCCTTATTAGTATATTCTTTACTTAAGCTTTGCAATTGTGTTTGTTTGGCAAGTGTAGATTGTAGTATTTTGAGCATATCGGTTAACTTGTCTTTATTTTGAGCATATCGATTAACTTGTCCTATTCACCCCCCTCCAGGACAACTTTTAATTGGTATCAGAGCTTGGTGCTCTTCTTGTTAGGCTTTACAAACTAAAGTTGATCATATGGATTCTTTTTTACCTTCTTGCTCTTATCATGATGAACCATCTATACATAACCCTCCATATTTTGATGGTTCTAAATTTGAGTTGTGGAAAATTATGATGCAATGTTTTCTTGAATCTCGGGATAGGGATATATGGAAAATAGTTGATTATAAATACTCTATCTCTTCTATTGCTAAATTTATGTGGAGTATTCATGAAAAAGATTTATTTGTTTTGAACATTAAAATTCTTAAAAACTCTACATTGTGCTTTAAATGTTGACGTTCTTAACAATGTCTCATTTTGCAAGACGGTCCATGAATTGTGGCATTCATTGGAAAATATCTATGAAGAACAAGCCCTATGCAAAGAGAAGGAGAAAACCAAGGGTTCGACATCTATAGCAATTTTGGATGCGTCTCAATCAAAAGTAAATCAAAAGAGACATTTCAACTCTATGGAGTCGACAAAGGAGTATCTTGATCTTAGGTTGTAAATAATCCGTCTTTTGATTATCATAAACTCACCAATGATCAATTGTTAGTTGCTTTCAACACTATTTATTGTAGTTTCAATTTGACAGCTTCTAAAAATGATTTGTTAGATGAGCAAAACTCTTCTCTCATTGATAAGAAAAATGATTTGATTTCTTGTTGTGATTCTTTTAAGACTTTCAACAAAAATTTGATTTCCCTGCTTTAACCTCCGCTCATGATTCTCAAATTACTTTAATTGGTAAATTAGAAATTGAGAAGAATGAGCTGCTTTAAAAGGGTGATTTCTATTGTGTTTCCATTGATGTTTTAAAGTTAGAAAATGTAAATTTGATATCCACTTGCAATACTTTAAGAATAGAAAATGACGTTTTGATTTCAAAATTTAAATGCGAGATTGATTTATTGAAATCCTCTTTTGTATCTCAAGAGGCATTGATTTGTGATTTGTTGTCTCTCAAAAAGGAAAATGAAAACTTGGTTTTAATTTGTGAGATCTTGAGACAAGAAAATGTCGATTCGATTTCAAGTTTTAAAACCGAGATTGATCTTTTGAAATCTTCTATTTTATCTTAAGAATCTTTTGCTTTCGAAAACGCTTCTCTCATAAAAGAAAAAAGTTTTTAAATGCTTCCCTTGCTAAACTTTCAATGGTTGATACTTTACCTAGCAAGGAAGTAGTTCCAAACCGAAGATATGATGGTCTTAAAAATTCGAAATTTCAAAAACCCTCTTTATCTAGACGTGTCAAACATGCCTCTTATTTAGCTAAATCTCATGTTCATTCATATGCATATTATATAGATTTAGTTCGGGAAAAACTTTCAAGAAGCATGCACATCATTCACTTGCCATATCGCATGCTATTGACACATCTAGATCATCCATGCACGCACACACCCACACTTGCAATTTTTTGTTGTGCTTACGATCATTTAGCTTTTGCATGTAGGTTAAAGAAAAATATTTCATTGCATGCCTTTTTGGTTTGGGTTCCCAAACTTAACCTAACGGATCCAATAAAGTTTGGATACCAAAATCTCCTCCTATGCCTCGTTTTGTAGGTATGGAGAAAGTTTTAATTTAAGAAATCGAGACGACGATGAGCAAGAGTACACCAAACGGAGAAATTTGCTTGGCTCATTGATATGTGGGGTAACAATCGTGCATTTACATTTCATTGACTGTTATATGCTTTTACGGTTATATGCTTTCTTTGAATTGTTTTGGTTGTTTCTTAAATCTGAATCGCTTTCTTTTGATGGGTATTTCAAGAAGAGTTTTTCACTTTTTTAGTTTTGAAAATAAAATTTTCTTTTTCTGGGCTTTGTGAACAAGTTCAGACGTCTGTTCAGTCCTTGTTTAGACGTCTACAATCGGCAAACATCAGAAATTCTGACAAACGTCTGCCTTGGGGTTTCTCTCTCTCTTTCTCTCTCTCTCTCTCTATATATATATATATAATCCTTTTAGGTCTCTCTCTCTTCCTTCTCAGTCGAGCCATCTCCTTCATCACCCCAAAAACCGTAGCTCCCATTCTACATCAAATCCAAGGATTTTTCCGCTTAAACTTCGTATATCTTGACCAAATCAAACTCTACTCCTTTCCCCACAACATCTGAAGTCCTATTTTTCCTATTTCACACCAAATCCTTCATCTTCCCTAAACCCAATCCCTTCAAAATGGCACTAAAGACCACCTCAAAGAAAGCCCGTGGAGAAAGCTCGTCTTTCTATCCGCAATCCGACTATCGACTCTTCTTGAACGCACCGTGTAACAAAATCTTTGAAGATCTTCGGATGCAAAAGGTATTATCAGGGTATAGAGTTATGTTAGAAGTTTTTGGAGCTTATAACCTTCCCTTTTCTTCTCTTATCAAGGATGGAATTATGTTGCTGGAATCAATAAACCTGTTTTTCCCAATTTGGTGAAATATTTCTTTGGTGAGTTGAGAGGGGAGCTCCACCATTTAAGAACGCATCATGGTGAAATGAAGAGGTAACTGCTGCTATTAAACTCAAGATAAATTCTTATAGAGATTTGAAGTAAAGCAGAGATGGAGTGAGATTTGAGAAGTATAAGATAGCTAAAAAGAGGTTAAGAAAGCTATTAGAGAAGCCAAAGCCAAGGTCTACAAAGAGATGTACAAGAAGCTGAACACGAAGGGGGCTGAAAATGATATATACGTGATTGCTCGAATGAAGAAAAGAAAGACCACAGACTTATGTGTAATGAAGTGTGTCAAAAATAAAGATCACAAGGTTTTAGTTCGATATGAGGATATCAGAAAAAGGTGGAGAAATTATTTTGACAAATTATTCAATGAAAGGTTTACTCGGGATTTGGATAGTCTTGTCATTCAATCTCAAGATATAAATCGTGATTTCATACGAAAAATAAAAATACCTGAGCTTACAAAGGTTTTGAAGACGAAAAAATCAAGAAAAGCGGTTGGTCCAAATGGAATTCCTATTGAGGTATGGAAATGCCTAGGAGGGATAGGTGTTTGATTGCTGACAAACCTGTTTAATAAGATTTGGCAACCAAAAGATGCCAAATGAGTGGAGAAAGTGTACCCTTGTATCTCTTTACAAGAACAATGGTGGCATTTAGAGTTGCGCTAACTGTCGTGGAATAAAATCCATGTGTCATATCATGAAGCTTTGGGATGGTAATTGAACACAGACTAAGACATAATGTTAAGATAAAAGAGAACCAGTTTGGGTTCATGTCTGGACGATCGACGACAAAGGTTATTCATTTGCTCCGTCAGCTTGTCGAGCGTTTTCGAGAGAAGAAAGGATTTGCATATGGTTTTTATTCACTTAGAGAAAACTTACGACAAAATACTTAAAGAGGTAATATGGCGAACAATGATGAAGAAGGGAGTCATAATCAAGTACATTAACATAATCAAGTACATGTATGATGGAGTAATGGCAAATGTAAGAACTTGCACGGCCTAACAAGTGTGATAATCCGATTGCAATTGGATTGCATCAAGGATATGCATTAAGTCCATTCTTGTTTGTCATAGTGACGGATGAGCTTATTAAAACTATCTAGGATGAGATACCTTGGTATATGTTATTCGTTGCTAATATTATTCTGGTAAATGAGACGAAAGCAGGGGTTAATACCAAATTTGAGTTATGGAGGCAAACGTTGGAATCTCAGGGGTTTAGATTGAACAGGTCCAAGACAACATATATACATTAGTAAACAAAGAAGTCAAGATTACAATGGTATAACACTGGATGGGCAAGTCACCAAACGTTCAATTTAGATATCTAGATTCTATAATCTAAGAGGATAGGAAGATCGATAACGATGTCAACCAGATGATTCAGGCTGGTTGGTTGAAATGGAGAAGTGTAACGGGGATTTTACGCGATCGTAACTTCTCGTTAAGATTGAAAGGGAAGTTTTATCGAAATGCTATTAGGAATGCCTTATTATATGGTATGGAATGCTGGACTCCTAAGAACATCATGCACAGAAGATGAATGTAGCGAAGATGCGCATATTTCGTTGGATGTGTTGTAACACTAGAAAATATATGGTGCGAAATGAGGATATTCGTGTAAAGGTTGGTATAGCACATGCAGAGGAAAAAATGTGAGAAAACCGTCTGAAGATGGTTTGGTCATGTGCGACGCAAACCTATGGAAGCACCGCTTTGACGAATGGATATTCTCGATTTAGACTAAGTCAAAAGGGCGAAAGGGAGACCAACGAAAACATGTATGGAGGCGATACGAAAGGAAATGGATGCCAAAGGCCTTAATGAAAATATATTGTTCGATAGGAGTGAGTGGAGGCGGAGGATTCATGTGATCAACCGGCGTGATTCTCATGTTGGTTATGTCGCCTACCCCATATGCTTAGGATAAAGGCTAGGTGGTTGTTCTATTATTATATACAAGGATTCACACTGAATGTTTATTCTTAGAAATAAAGTATGCATAATTTAGCCCGCAGCAGTAGTGATGAAGGGGTTCACACTAAACGCATGAATCGGTCGACGTCATCTCCTTCAACATTTAAACATGGAATTAAAGCTTATAAACAGCAAGTAAGAGGTTCAACAACTTGATGAGGATTCACATTTAACTTTAGCAGTGCTTCAAAAGCACACACGATAAATTTTCTAAATTAGCTTATGACATAAAATATAGGATAAGATAGGTTTTAAAAGAAGGATACTTGGATCCTCTCATCGGGAGTTCTGCTTTAATTTATAGGCATGTTGAGAAGTTAATGAGTGACAGGAGTAGTTATTAATCTCGATCCATGAGTCATTATCCCTTGTATGATGTTACTCCGTATCTTGTACAGTTGTCTCCCCACTTGCCCACATTCTCTTCTCATGGCCATGTGGTCAAGTGTCCTTTACATGCATTATATCGAATGGTCGTGGCTGGCATGGCCCCAATCAAAGGTTGTAAAACAAGTTTTATGCGGTGATTAATTGCCCACATAATAGGATTCGGTCATTGGGCACATTGAATTGACGCTATGCGCTCATATTATGACGATAAAACACTTAAGTGGGTGTAAAATGCATGATGGGCGAAAAACTCATAGTCGATTTCTTTAGACAAGTGCTTTCAAATTTAATTTTTATAGGATAATACCCGACCTATTACCAGAGAAAACTCTCAAATAGAAAACACCCTTCCATCCCCAGATTCTCATGCAATCTTTGTCCCCCAGACTTTTATGTGAGGTCAAGGGAGCAATGATTCTTTGTTGACATTGTATTCTGTCCAAGGTTCTCATTAGAAATCATTCCAGCAGTTTTCTCCCTGAATCTTCTTCGGTCTCTCTTAACGGTAAGTTTACAAAGTTGGTGTTTTTCAATTTTCAATCTTTCCTCCCTAATCAACACATAATATCATAGATCTTACTGTTGGGGTTTTTCTCTAGGTCCTCCGTCCTCCTGTCTTCTCACTCTTATCACAATAATCAACATTCAACATTCAACACATGAATTAGAAGTGGCAGTTTTGAATATACATGAAAGCTTTGAGATTTTATGATGTAGCATACTATTTCAGTTTTAACTTCCAACATGTTTCTTAGAAATAGTGCAGAATTCAGAGAATCTTGTATAGTCTTGTAAACAAACTCCTTTTAAAAGTTCTCTTATTTAAGTATGGAATTGAAAATTTGAAATGAAAGGGTAATGGCATTATCCGAAAAGCTTGCAAATGGTACTGTGAACTAGTTGCTTCCTGTTAAGTATGAAAAGGGATTAAATTCGACCTAAAACCAGTGGATAAGAAATTTTTGCATACAAGTCATGAGAGAAACTTGTCTTTATGATTCTACGCGGAAAAAAGATTCCCTATGTATGCCATCATTACCATGTCTAATAGATGGGTGCCCGAGTCTGTAATGGACAAGTTTGAAAGAGATCTACTGGTTCAGGTAAGGAAAGTTTGTAGGCTAACATTTAGGCCACGGGCATATTTGATGTCTATTAGTTGCTAACCACGAAAAAATTTCATTTAAACAAAAGTTGTTTTTATTACATCTCATATTTTTCTTTTTATAGTTCAGTATTTTTTATATTTTTCATACATATATAAAATATTAATTTATATTAAGCATTTTTCAGGCAGCATAATCTATGTAAAACGTTTAATTGGTGTTTAAGCCATTTCTGTGACACGATGGCCGAACTAATAGAGAATCCATGTGGTTTACAACCTTGTCTCCAGCTGTCATCAAGTGACACGAGTGCGCAATGATTGTTGACATGATAAATCAACCGAGTGACTCAATAATCGAGCTCATTTCATTCAATTGCCTTGGTATTTATTCAGACTCATATATACCATTCAAGTCGATCTTGTACTAACACAATTTTCTATATTGTGCAAACAATAGCTATAGAGGATGAAGTCTCTCTCATAATATCTTGCTGAACTAACGCGATTGACGTGTTGACTAATCACATCATCCTATTGAATTTATCTTTAAGTAAGAAATGACGGATAGAAGTGATCTAATGCGGTAATGAAATTGGATGGACAGTCCGTTGACAAATGAAAGAAGATCAATAAGCCAATCATCACATGAGGTATCCGTCAACTCTAATGTTGCTAGACTATCCTCATGAAAATGGATTGTGGGGTCTCTATAGGAAGCTCATCACTTAATAAAGCGTCTCTAGTACCGACAGGCTGTCCCTAGACGACCGAAGCCTAACAAACTTCTACGAGATGGTTTGTTAGATTCCTACTAACTCTAGGGCTCCTAATAAGGCACTGCCCTAGGAGGCAATTGTTCTCTATAGTCACTTGCCGTGTAACATCCAGGATGATCAATATACTCATAACGATCGAATAAACGCAAAATGTGGACATCATAGCTATAGCCCTAACCATAGCCACTCCTCAACAGAACCTTAGGGAAAACACTGCATATGCCCTTGTGCGGAATGACCGTCTCAACTCCAACGAGTCAAACTACATCTTCCTTAAGCAGGCATTTTCATTAGCTTGTTATTCATGTCATTCCAAAAGCGAATATACCCGATGCTCTACCGATTACAGATAAGATGGTATCACATTATCAATTACCTCGTGCATGCAGTGCTAGACAGCAAGACTGGCGAGGATATCATGGGAGGTGCGAGCGGCGGGGTCCCAGAGGCCGTCATGGGCAGGGAAGGCCCAGTAGAACGATCCGAGCTCTCGAAGCCTGGAGGCCAGCAAGGTGGCTTTCGTCCTGGGCGACCCTGACAAAGTCAGTGAAGAATTCCCTGGGCATTTCTTTAAAAAAAAGATAAAAAAATCCCTGGGCATGGTGGCATCGGAATCGGAATCGAGAGCGAAACGGGCAATGATGTCCCAGGAGAGATCGATAGCCCAGCTCTCGCTGTGGACCAGGCTGTGCAGGATGGCCTGCCTGCTCCGGAGGCTCCCTCCCTTCCCCCAGCTTCGGCATCATGTGTGACGGCACCAGCTTCACCTGTTTATTTTGCATCAGATTCAAGATTCAAAATTCAAACTTTAATCGAATTTGGAGGAGGAGGAGGAAGAAGAAGAAGAAATGCAAGAACAAATATTTACAGTTGGAAGCCTGGCAGGTCGATGGGGGGGCTTGGAGATGGTGATGGGAAGCAGCAGAATGAGAGGAGATGATATCACCCTGTAGCCTTCGAGTCGCAGCGAGCTCTCCCAGCTGCGCCTTCACAAAGGAATCCGCCTCGTTCAGCACTTGCAGCGCGGCCTCCACCAGCGTCTGCTTCCCTTCCTCCGCCTCCGCCGCCGCCGCCATCTCTCCTTCCCTCTCTTGTTCTCCCCTTCTACATGACTTTTGCTTCAAGTGGGTTTAAGGTTCTAATGGGCTTTACTGGATTTAGCCCATCACTTGAAGCATTCTTTTACAAATGCTCAAAGCCCGAAGCTCAGTACGGTTCCGGGTGTGGCTCGTGTAAGCTTTGACAATCAAATCAGCCAAGTTTGAACAGAAATCTAAGCTCGATGAAATATACGAACGAACACAGACATGGGCAGCCTCGAACTCGGCTTATGTTTAAGCTCGACTCGTTTTGGATTCGTCTAGGCTCGGCTGCTTGTTTAGGATTCATAAATATCATGTAGGTTCAATTGATATACCTAGTCTATGGAATTTAGATTTCTATATAACAAATAGTCTTATGTAGTTATATTATTTAACTCCAAAATAGCCCATTTCAATATGGCCCATATTAAATTAGCTTAAATCCAGCCCTACATGAATTAAACAACTCGTCCCCAAATTAAGCCAAATGAGCCGAGCCGAAAAATAAGACAAACGAACCGAGCTTTTTACACAAGCTCAACGAACCAAGCTTGAGCTCGGTTTCTGTAAGCTCGAGCTTGGCCTTGTTCGGCTCGTTTAACAATCCTAGTGTCCTCTAGTGGGTTGTTAAGCTGATTGGCACCTGGCACAGGCCTATAAATGGATGGGGCCGGACAGGTTCGAAATAACATCTCCCCAATCTAGAGTTCTTAATTTTTCACAGTCCGGGATCTACTCATTTATCCAACATGCTCTTATAAGATCGATTTATATCTAAATCCATTAACAATTGGGTCAAACCCGTTTACCCGGACCGATTTATCTAGTTTTCAATTTTATAAAAATAAATAAATAAACAAACATATAGGTAATTTATAACTAAAAAATAAATATGGATGGATATGTTTTCGAACACAACAACTTACAAGATACATCATAACATGTTAAAACAAAAGATAAAAAGGTCAAGGTCGCTCCGAACCAAAAAGACTCAACACAACCCATGTATTAAGCCACTAAACATGTCTAGGTCAGATAGGGTGTAGTGAAACGGATTCATTCGGATTTATCAGTTGGTCTGGATTGGGTCCGGTCAAGACCCGACTCATCCACAGGCCAACATGCAGCCAAGCTGTTTTTATCCAAAACCTGTGGATTCTGAGTCTTTTGTGAGTCCCGGAATCAAAGAAAAAACCAAAACCATGGGCAGTTTGGTATGTGGGTGGTGGGTGGGGTTTATTTACTGCTGATCCAATGGTAGAAAGGGGGATGCTATCATGCTGCTGTTCATTAAACTAACAAAAAAAAAAAAAAAAACAAGCAGCAGCAGCAGCCGTATGCTCAAAACCACGGCACCCACAAGCTTCACACCTTTGCTTTTATTGACCTGCAAGCATCAGTATGGTTTCTGAAATAACAGCAATACAAGTTTTCTCTCTCTCTCTCTCTCACACACACACACACACTCAACACATTTGAGTAGTACTGCTCACAATGTGCGGCAGCACGGTCGATTTCATCATTCTCTTTGTGTAACAAATTGAGCTCGCTACGATACATCCATCCTTCGCCGTCTCTTTTGTGTTTGATTATTTGTCGTTGTTCCTTTCGGCGGTGGCGATTCTATTTGAAGCTAGCTAGCTGTGTAGCTAGCATGGACGGAAGCAACGGGTCATCCGGAAGAGGGATGATGCTAGGCCTCGACATGTCTCTCCACCACCACCACCGCAACCATGACGCAGTTGACGACTCCCCTCAGCAGCAGCAGCAGCAGCCGCACAATCAAGCCTATGCTGCATACTCCTCGACAGGCTACGGCAGGGGAAAGCAACAACCACCAGCATTGGGTCTGAGTTCTCAATACCATCACCAGGAGCCCACATTTAATGTAGACGACGATGGGGCTAAGCAGCCTGCAGCAGCAGCAGCAGCAGCAGCAGGTCAATCCCCTTCCCCATGGCACAGGATGAAATGGACGGACGACATGGTACGGCTGCTCATCATGATCGTCTATTGCGTTGGCGACGATGCCGGCAACGGAGCTGAGGCCGACCAGCACCAACCCCAACCCCAACCCCAACCCCAACCACCTTCTGCTGCTGCTGCGTCGTCTGGCAAGGGTAAAAAAGCAATCACGTCAGCAGTGTCGGCGTCGGCAGGGCTGCTGCTGCAGAAGAAGGGGAAGTGGAAGTCGGTGTCGAGGGCGATGATGGAGAAAGGGTTCTATGTTTCGCCGCAGCAATGCGAGGACAAGTTCAACGACCTCAACAAGCGGTACAAGCGAGTGAACGAGCTTCTTGGGAGGGGGACGGCGTGTCGGGTGGTGGAGAACCAATCCCTGCTTGATTCCATGGACCACCTCTCCCCCAAGGCCAAGGAGGAGGCGCGCAAGCTCCTCAACTCGAAACACCTCTTCTTCCGCGAGATGTGCGCCTACCACAACAGCGGAGGCGGCGCGGGTGCGCCGGCCTCTTCTTCTAGCGCCTGCGCCCTTCCTCAGCCGGCGTCGGTTCAGTCTCAGCCGCCGCCGCCGCCGCAGAAGCAGCAGCAGCAGCAGCAGCAGCAGCACTGCTACCACCACTCGCCATCGGACTTATCCGACAAGGGAGGATACTACAGCAGCAGCAAGTTCGGTAGCCTAAATGACACGGCGATTCCAGAGGAAGATATGGAGAAGGATAATGACCATTATCACGACGATGACGGCGATGATGAGGAAGACGAAGAAGATTCAGATGAAGACGAGGACGAGGACGGCGACTTTAACGGGCAGAAACATGAGGATGAGAAGAAGAAATTCGAAGCGAAGAGCATGGCAAGGGGAAGCAATTCCATGCTGGTGTTGTCGGCCTCATCCCTGTCAGCGTCTCCCCCGCTTTCACTGTCACTACAGTCATCATCGCCGCCGTTGGCGTCGATGGAGCAGCTGAGGAGCGATCTGATGGGATCCCTGGCGAGCGTAGGAGGGGAGCAGCAGCAGAGGCGATGGCTGAAAAGGAAGGCTGTAGAGCTGGAAGAGCAGCGCGTGGGATACCAGAGCAAAGCCCTGGAGCTCGAGAAGCAGAGATTCAAATGGCTTCGCTTCAGCAGTAACAAGGAACGCGAGATGGAGCGGATGAAACTGCGCAACGAGCGTCTCTCCCTGGAGAACGAACGTGTCCTGCTCTTGCTCCGACAAAAGGAGCAGGAACTCTTCGACGCCGCGGCCTCTTTGAACCCCATACAATTTGCTGCTGCTGACCACCGCCTACAGCACACCCCACTGCATTAGCGGCTGATATTCCATTAACCTCCACCCTTGGAAAGGCGACATCACATCGGGCAGTTTGATTGTATTTTAGCATAGTCCCCCTTTTCCCCCTTTTTTGTTTCTTTCAGGATAAAAAAAGATGTAATCTATATTAGAAAATGTGCAGAATGAAATGATGTACTGGTTTTGAGGGAATGAAATGATGTACTTGAGCTTCTTCCTTCAAAATCAAGGAAAAACGGCAGACAGAGTACAATAGTCCCATATTATATATAGAAAATTTGAAGATAACGACATTAAAAGAATCTTGAAGAAAGTAAAGCAAACCAAACTAGCAATAAACAAACTGGAATTCAAATTTTCCACACATTGAACACTCTAGAGAACAAATAACGAAGACATAAATCCAACACCCCAACAATCGACATTCAGATATTAAGCCGACATCAGAATTTCGGATATATATTAAGCTAAAACTCATCAAGTTCACAATCCAAAAGCAAGGTCAAATGGAAAAATTCTTAGGTCGGATAGCAACGAAATAGTAATAATGGTAAGAGAAGAAAAGCATCAACGACTCTGCGCTCATGTCTGTGTGTCGATGAAGTGTACATCTGTGCATGACTTGTGCATGTGTATGTGCATGACTGTGTGCGTGTGTGAGACCTCATCCTTCTGTTTCTTTCTTTCCAATTACCTGCTCAAGAATGCATGTTTGCTATGCTCGGCTTGTTAGCTGGCCAAATTCATTACCAGTTCCCAGATTACACAGAATTTGGGTTTGGTATTGGATGAGGGAACAGACAAGAAAAGAATATAATTAGAATGTGATTGAAAATATAATTATGACAGGTGCATCTCAAGAACATCCATTCTGATTCCTGAACAAAGTGATGAAATCAAATACAATGATAGCAATGCAAAACTGATCAAGTCGAGCGTCTATGACGATAAATGGGAAGGAGACTAGCGTACCTTTTCTATCCAGGGAACTGGAAACCATTTTGATGCCGAATTGTTCATAATGGTATAGAGAACATTTACAACCTAAATAAAGAAAGACAAATAAAGAAGAGGGTGTTGGTGTTAGGAGGCAAGGAGTAAGGATAGAGAAGCATAGTGTACCAGAAGATGCGACATTGTCGGTCAGACGAGGGGACGCCCATGGTCTGAATGAACACTGTTGACGGCACTGCTACTAATCATGGTGTCTTCTTTCTTCGCCATAGGAATAGACTGCAGCAACTGCTGCTCTCCTCTCATTTTTACTGTTCCATTTGCCACCAGCAACCAACCCCAAAAACAAATGCAAAACCAACACCAATACAAATTGCAATATCGAAACAGAGACACAAGATATCCGCAGCATGAATCATGCTTATCAACAAGGTCGCATGAACAGGATCACAGACCACATCATGGCTTGTTTTGAATCGGTAAAGGCTACCAAACCTTATAAATTGGCCTCAAGCCGCCTGAGCTGCATTCATATCAAAACAATGTTCCTTCACTTATAACTGCTACAAATTAAGATAGAATTGAGCTAAAAGGATGTATTAGTTGTAATGTTCACCCTTTTTACAAATTACATGCACAAGATTTAAGCCATTTCTCAAAGGTACCTTCACCCATGACCATTAACCACAAAAAGTCGAAGGTACCTTCACCCATGACCATTAACCACAAAAAGCAAAACGGGGAAAAGTGAGAAAAACTGCGACATGTATTGTAATTTCACAACATTTCATGGAACTACAACATTCAATACCAAAATCTGCATGACTGACCACATGCACCATTATACAGAGGTTTTGTGACATACATATCCCGTCTCTGAAGAGACAAAACTACCTGGCATATATACTCAATACATTAACAAACATGTCCAAAAGATGGCATGAATAACTATTCAGTATCCATATCCCAAAACTAACTAGTATTTTATATTAGTTTCTCAGTCTTCTAATTCAATAATCTTGACCACGGAAGCATCTCCCACTTTCTGGCAAACGACGACTCTGTCATGCGACTTTATCAACCCAGAGGCCTTTCCATGATCAAGAGCCACCTTCAAAACTGATTCATTGGTAGCGCTCGTTGACTCAGCCTGCACAACCACAACATTGATATAGTCATCAGGTCCCTCTTGCACACAACAAATTACACCACAAATTACTTGTAGCTAGAATTGAATTTGAGCATTTGTTCGATATTATTTCATAAAACGTACACCAAAAGATTTATTTATTTTTATTTTTTTAAACTATGCATACAACACACCCACGCACACATCACACACCCCATGGGACCCAAGAATTTGCCCCGAAAGCGTTAAATTGTGGCCACTTCCCCTCTTGGGGTTCCCGGGTTTCAAACCCCGCACTCTCCCCAAGAGGGGAAGTGCCTATACCAACTGAGCTATCATTTCTTAATTTTTGTTATTTAAATGGTTCTGCTTTTGGCATCATAGCCACTTTAGTCTAGCACTCTTATCTAGAAGATTCACCCTTGTAAGATCAATCTCCATCATGAGATCGTACAGAATGCACCACAAATGAGTAACTATTGATAAGGCATCTAACAGAAAAAACTTGAGATAGAAGAAAACTTACAGGATGTCTAGGGTCTGCAAGCATTGGAAAGAGTCCTCTAACAACGAGTGATTGTCTGGCCTGCACATTTCATTAACCAAAAAGAATTAGTGATCCTTATCTATAAACTCAGATGAATATATGTGTGCGCGCATGTGTGTGGGTGCGTGTAAACAAGCTACTATAGAAGAATCTTTTAAATGTGCTGAAAGACACAAGACTCCTCATGTGTCAATGAAGGCTTCAAACATAATGGCATCTATCAGCGATGCATTTAAGTCAAAATAGTTCATTACCTCAAAAGCACCAGTGAAACTCCACCGTAGTTGGTCCGTTTTGAGCCGAGGGATGACAACGGATAACACTGGCATTGTAGGCCTATACTTTGCAATTAATCTGCATAATGAGAAAGATGTATCAACTATCAAGTACGAGACACCTCATGGGTGTGAGTACATGTATAAGTCAACTTTAAGGGCATTCTTTTTCTGGAGGAAAGGAAGAAGAAAGCTCTATATGTCATTTGTATGTTACAATAGTACCTCGCTGCCCTTCCAGATGAAGTAAAGACAATGATAACAGAAGCTTTAACTGTAATTGCAGCACGTACCTAAACAAAGATGATTATAGAAAAGCTTATTAGAGAAATATGTTCATAAAATTCATTATGAAAGACGATACATTTTCTAGAATGTATATAATGGAGAACATGATCTGAAATATGAATAGCTGTAACAAAGACATATTAAGGAAGGAAAATTTATACAGCAGATGAAGCAATGGACTCCAAGTGAGTCATTGGCTCTCCAACATATTTCACAGTCTTCTTGAAGTACATGTCTTGGTTGAAAACCTTTTCAGCCTGCAATGAAATTTAAAGGAAACATAAGCAATCGAAATCAAACAAAATCTGCTACTTGTCACAGAAATGGATTAAAAAAATTAACAAAATGAAGCGTATGCTTATGCCATTCAATCAATATACTCATGGAAAACTCTGTTGAATACTAGAGCAGGCATTAAGACAAATAATGTAACAACCCCACTATTGTTCCTGCATTATAGCCGAGAGAAATTCTCGTTCTGTATTATTAATCCTTGTCACCCATAAGTTAGTCTATGCATGAACTGCATACTGTAAATTCTGTAGTAACATTACATTGGTGTGAATTCGTATGACTAGAAAATCTAAAGATTGATGGGTTATAATACCTAAATCTCGAGAGTAAAATTTATAAACAATGTTCATTCCCAGGTACCATCAGGTCCCAGAGAACTTTGCATGCGGTCCTATTAAGCAACGTCTCATTTTCAGAAGAACTGGTCTAAAAGCTCTGATATGACTTACAAGCAGGTTGTCTCAGCTCAGCAAAACATCATTACAGACTAGTTTTGACAGCAAGTAAAATGCTTACCTCAGCACAAATTCTACCCACAGTTGAAATGGTTTCAACTGGGTATAACCCACGAAGAGTTTCAGCACCTAAAAGAATTGCATCACTTCCTGCATACAATGAACACCATGAGAATTTGTATTAAAGAGATATATAACCATGCTAAAAGCCAAACAGTTAAGACATGGAAGCATCACAGACTATGTAAATTGATTTTAAATAACTCTTGGTTTTGATAAAGCCTTGAACAAACCACAGCACTTCAACAAGAAATGTTAAGCATCTGAAGATACCATCAAGTACTGCATTAGCCACATCAGTGGCTTCTGCACGAGTTGGCCTCAGGTTGTCAGTCATACTGTCCACCACACGAGTCACCACTGCAGACTTACCAGCCATGTTACACTTATAGAGAGCAGCCTTCTGAAAAAGAAACACCTGCAAATAGTATCAAGGAGATGCAACCCAATAAGTTGCCCAGTTAATCCAATGATTAGAAGATTACGAGAAAATAGATTAGCATCGAGGCAGTGGTTGGTTGTTGAGAACAATAAAGGAAAAGATTTGTCACATGTTTTACTGTTCTGCAGAGTATGCAAGATAAGCTTATGAAGAAAACAATGTGTGAGTCGTAGCAGATCTAGTTAAGATAATAGGTATGCTAAAAAAATAAGCGTCAACCTTCTCGGGTGGGAGATCTATTCCCAAATTCCCTCTTGAAAGAATGATGCCATCTGCTTCTTGAAGAATCTCATCAAAATGGGTTAAGCCCTGCAACATTGCAAAGAGAAAAGACACATGATGTGTACTAGTTAAACAGGGAAATCCATGACAACCTGGAAAAATCCAAGCAAAATGATTTTATCTGCAACTTGCCTCTACATTTTCAATTTTTGCAAAAATCTGAGTCTGGTGTAGATCACCCAACTTTGAGAGAAATTCTCGTGCCTGGATTTAACAAAATGGAATTCCATTCTTCAGAAAAAATATTTGACAGCAGCAAATATTAGAAAGTTGTCCGTTTTCCGTTAGCAATAGAGGAAAGTGCCAGGCAACATCTATTTCATACATATTTCAGACATTTTGCTAAAATATAATGAATCAGACTTGATATCCACTTCTTGTACTCAAATGACGAAGTAAATAAGAGATGCATAAAGGCGATGAATAGGAATGAGCCTTACATGTCGAACATCTTGTGCATGCCTTGTAGAAGCTAATGAGAGGAAGTCAATATTATTTCTAACGCCCCATTTACTAATAACCTGAAACAAGTGATGACATCTCAAGTCAGAAAGTTGTAGCAACAATACAAAATACTAGCATCGGGTAAGGTTTACTGCTTGTGGAAAACTGTAAAAGACTAGTCTTTGTACCATATAATTGTTCGGGAAGCGGATCAGTTGCAAGCCATAAAATGAGGGCTTGTGTGTGTGTGTGTGTGTGTAAACCACCCTTTGGTTTGACCCCTTTATGAAAAACTATCATGTGGTTTTCTGTTAGCGAAAAACCACAAGATGGTTTCTCGTAAAAGGGTCATACCACATAATGGTTTTTTGTAAATGCCCATAATATATATTGAGAAACTAGAAGCAGCACATTCATAAATAAATGGTCACCAAATAAATATTACAGTATATCCAAGACAAAAGAATTTTGAAAAGAAATGTGTGTTTTAAACATAAAGAGGTCAAATAATCAGGAAAAACCACGATGGGTAGAAAATCCAGAAAGTAAGTCATAACAGCACTAAGCAACATGAACCTTGTGGAAAAATATAAACAAGTTGAATCCCCTCGAGCGATCATGTAAATAGACCAGATTTCAAAAGTATGGCCATTATAGTAGAAGCGCTAAGTGATTCAGGACTACTTCGAGTCTTTTCAGTATTTTTGTGATACATTTCTGTCTTTCAAATGTATTAGGATGAACTGCAATAATGGGGGGGAAAAGAACAATTATTATGAAGCACGAACACCTGCAAGCAGGTGTCATGCCCGTGTCCAAGACATATCACACATGTTGCCACTTCCCCACCCCGTCTCGGACAAATATATGAACGTCCAACCACACCTTCTACGTGTATGATATGACTGTACAACTACGCCTGATAGTGCTCGATATTGGCGATCCCCAAGATGATGACGCGTGGCAGATGACGTGTCTTGGAACCCGGAAGAAAGGGCCCGCAGGGGCCGACCAGGCCACCCCGTGCCCGACCTGCAAGCACAGGCCGGGCCCCCTCGGGGCCCCTGCAAATTGGCCTCCTCGGCCCCTCAGCTCGCCCCGAGCTGCCACCAGACCAAGACCCCTCGACCTCCTCGCTCAACCCGAGCTCTTGGCCAAGGCCGTCTTCCTCGGACCTCCGACCAACTCCACCGCTCGCTGGAGTAACCACCGCTCCGCGAATCTTGCCATGCGCAAATTTCACGCCAGCAACATCCCACGTTCCACGCCATCAATCCCCATTAATGGGCGATCCGCTTCCTACGCGGGGCGTGACGTCGGGGGGCGTAACTGCCGGCGAGATTCTCGCACCCGCTGCTACGTGCTCCACCGCTATATAAACCCCCATCACAGAGGGATCAAGTAAGCCATTTTTTACACCTTTATGCCGTTACTCTGCTCGGATCTCATCACTAACTTGAGCGTCGGAGGGTCCTTGATGGTACCAAACCATCCCGGGACTTCTTTGCAGGTACTCGGCAACAGCTCCCTCACCTTACCTCTTCCTCCAAAAACCCATTGAGACCCACACGCAACGAAGGATAATCAGCTAAGTTCACCGCGAGATTAACGGAAGACAACATCTGACGGAGGCCCGAAAAGGAGCTCCATCAACGCCACAAACATATTGTACATGCGTCGAATGAGTGTCATATACATGTATTTGTTTTTGGATGTAGTGTCATATGCATGTCACTAGTTGATAACATGCCATTATCATATATTATTTGTTAAACATGATTGCTTAAAACATCTGTGTTTGTATATTATTTTATATACACTAGTGGGTAACTAATTGTTAAATTTAGTTCATTGTTATTGACTTGCTAGTTGCTTTATGACATAGATGTATCTCTCTATGGACATTAGTCTTCATTGTGAACGAACATGCCTTTTAATGTTTTAAATTAAGTGGCTTTCCTGTGACACACACACACACACACACACACACACAAGCACAGTTTTCTTATTCTTACATTTTTATTGTTATAAATAAATTCGATAATGACAATGTTTTGGTAGTGGCATTTTTTTAAATTATCATGTGTGCCAGACTTGTGTGTGTACGTGTTTAAAAATTGTTAAGTTGTCATGTCCCATATCCTTCTTTAGGGAATTTGTCGTGTCTCCGTATTCATGTCATGTGATATCAATGTCTGTAAGTGTGCTTTATAGATATAGTAGCATCGTGTATTATTTCAAGCATTCTCCTTACACATAGCCAATAGACCTTCATAGCAAATGTCTTCTACAGATATTTGCATTATTTTTAACTTACTATCTGTAGAAAAGTAGTATTCATTGTCCGCGAAATGAAAATCATTGAAGTTCTCCAAGATTAAAGATAGAAAAAGGACAGATCCCAGAAAGAGTTAAAGGTTGGAAATATCCTGTAAAAGAAAAAAAAAAAAAAACAAACCAAAATCATAGATACATTTACTTACTTCTTTGTCAGCACCAGACAGTGTAGGCAAGTTGATGTGTATCTGAGATATGTGCAAAGTGAACAGAGATCCAGCAAGTGTAGCGGTGTTCTTTATCACACAGACAACATCATCATCCTTCAGCTCCGTTACCTGTAAATTGGAAACCAAGAGTAAGCATGCATAAGAAGACTGACAATCATCAAGCCACAACAGTATATATATTTTTTCTACATGTGAGCAGGTATTAATTGAGGGCAAGAATGAAACAAAAACCTCTAAATTCATAACCATCAAGCCACATCAGTACACACACACACATGTGAGCAGCTTTTAATTGAGGACAAAATGCAAATAAAATGCCTTGAAATTTATAATTAACAGGTACACTTCGAATATGATATATACTATCTTTCGAAGAAAGTTTTGTACTGCTGATTAATTTGACTAAAGTGCTGCTAATGCTGAGTCATACCTCGAGCCATGCCGAAGTAGTTTCACTGCCAGTGAACAGGTATTGACCAATGAACATCGTGTCTCCTGGCTTTACTGCCTGCAGGAAGAAAGAAACATTGTTTACAACATAATGTCCAAATTAACTTTGTCTATCTTGAAACTTAATTGGATGAATCTGGTAAGTAGAAAAATCAAAATAATTCTAATTTTTCAATGATGTGTAAATTATAAACTTTGGTTGTATATGTGCCAAGAAAATTTTTCCATTCAGGTGTCACAAAGCTTTAGGAATCTTTTACTTTTCAAGTATAGTGCTAAAATGGCATGATAAGGACTCCCATCAGGGTTGTCTTGTAATGCAATCCAGAATAATATAGGAGGTAAAGAAAGTCGGTGCTTGTGCTAGAATGAGGAAGTGTATTCAGTCCCAATGAAGGAAGTACCTGACGAAATGATTGAAATTTTACACAAAAGAGATTTTTAATGAGATGTTCCATTCATTAAATTATGGAAATCTGCTTCTCAGCTCTCACTTTATTTTGTCTCAGATTTGAATGTAATTACCCCTTTTTCTAGACATGCTCCAGTCTAGGAAAATTTCAACGGAGCCCAACTACTCTTAAGGTTCTATTATTTAATAGTTTACTCGGCCAAAAAATAGGCAACAACGAGCCATAAAACTTTGAAAAATAATAATTCATGGAGCTTTATGCCATAGCCCCCCCCCCCCCAATTTTGTCGAGGAAACGGTGGCGGAGTTGATGATACTGCATGCATCAATTGTATGTGTATCTATCTATGCCTTTTAGGACGGGCAAAATCTTCAACGACCTAAGAGAGGATTATCTTTATGTATATATTTAATACCTTTCAAGATAGTTGTCCCCTTTATTTTGTTATGTTAAAGTGGGAAATTGACGTTATAGTTTGGCGAAAAAATGGGCTAAGAGACCTGGAATTCGCAAGGTGTGAGTTAATCTATAATATGTAGCACGTTTCTCCCTAGCAAAAAATTGTAAGTCTATTCATTTCAGTCCCAAGCTTAGAAATGTGTAATCTGTATTCATATCAAAAATATGTACAAAATAAGTTTATTGCTCCAGTTTGCAAAAAACAATAGTTCATCTATTTCATCTTGGATTCTTTCAAGTAAAAATGACTAATCTATATATGCACTTAGAAATGCTAGCATACATATCAGTAACAACAAAATCCCATACTCGAACCTTTATTTTATAAGGGGTGTGTGTGTGTATGCGCAGGCGTCTGTCCGCATGTCCTATATGTTAAGATTTTTTTTAACATCAATGCATCCCACTTCATGTCCTTGTCATTGTCTGAGACATATGTATTTGTGTCAACAGATCATAGAGAATCTGGTGGACTCTGGAAACTTGGGGGAAAACTAAAGCATCATAACCTACATGCAATTTAGTGGAGAGTGGAGAATTAAAACCTACATGAAACATTATTTGGCAACATTTCCAAGCAATATGAAGCTTTCCAATGCACTAGAGAGATCTAGTTCTAGACGCAGTAGATATTGTTATACTATTTTCTTACACATATTTTTGTCAAAGGTAAATATTCAATCAAGTCCTAGAAAATAATTGGAGGCACATATTATAGTAAATACAGGTTGCCGCATGCCGCAAACTGATTCAGACTAGTTTAATTGATAACGGAGCAACCGATGTTTGCAGAAGAGACATTTTAAACGTTCAAAAACTTAGGTTTGTGGTACATTTGTGTATTCTTCGACTTGGTTGCCCCCCTTGGATCGTATATCATATCAGCCTATATCTCATCAATCTTCTCCATTATTTTTAACATGTCAACTTATAATCCTAATCCCACTAATTAATTGGGTTGTAGGTAACGAAATCATGTAACTCGACTCAATATGCTGCGCAATGCAGATATCAAATGATTGAGATAAGAACACCCAATTGATTGTGAGCCTGTTTAGTTAACATCGCATCTCAAGTTGTAACATAAAGCATAATTATACGATGCGTCAGAGATGCTGCTTGCCTTTGATAGTCCATTAAAATTAACTGGCAACAGCTGAGAAGATGCCTCTTGTGTTTGATCAGGGATGAGGGTGACAAAAGCATCCGCCTCAAGTGAAATCGTGTGCTCCCTTTTGTTGACGACCTGCAGCTCCGGACCCACTGTGTCCAGCATTACCTGGTCACAGTACACAAAAAAAAAGAGAATCGGTCAGCATATACATATTTAACAATGATGGGTCGACTAAAATGAACGAAGATCAAGTACTCACAGCACACAGCTTTTTGGTGCTCTTGACAGCCAGCTTGAGGTTTTCAAGAGTTTGCTGGTGATACTCAATGTCCCCCCATGAGAAATCAAAGCGCGCCACTGCAACATTCCAAAGGATGATATAGTTTGTTAACAACGATTCAAAGGGAATTGAAAATAATTAGGGCTCCTTTGGCAAAAGGTTTACGTTTTCCGAAATCAAGGTTTGCTTGGAGAGTTTCAAGGCTAAACTCCAAAGATACCAACCCAGACAATAGAATTTCTCGGCCTCGTTTTTTTAAAAGAAGAAAGTATTCCTGCACTACTCTATCCTAAACAACTCCTGCACAACAAAAAACAAAAGAGCGGTTTTGGGACCCACTCTGGGCCATTCTCTAAATCTCTCTTTTGTTTTTTGTTGTGTAGAAGTTGCTTAGGGCATATTTGTTTGGCTGGAGTTTGCAAAATCAAGAGTTCCAACTCCTAATTTTAAACCTAAGTTCAAACGCTTGTGTTTGTTTTGTCAGCAAAGTCCATGACTTCGAAGTCCTCATTTCCCACGTGGCATGTACAAAACCGGGAGTTCGAAGTCGGAGTATTTTGTGGAGTAGGGTTGGAGTTTGTCACATCTAATACTCTAATGTTTATAATACTTCTCGTCTCTCAACTACCCTACTTCCCTCCCTTTTCATCTATGAACTCCTGATTTTTTTCTAAATGCCCTTACCAAACACAAACTTCAAACTCCTAATTTTAAGTAAAGTAACTTCTCTAAAACAAACACTGGAATTCCAACCCTCGCTCACTTTTTTTCTTCTCCAACGAACAAACAGACCCTTAGATAAGTGTTGTGTAGGAGCACTTTCTTCATGTTTTAAACTCTAAAACCATTGAAGTTCCGCAAAGTTCCAACCCGCTCTCTCTTTTAAAAACCCTAAACTCTGCGGAACCCCATTTTTTACGAAACCTTGTAGCCAAACTAGACCTCGATTTGTTAGGGAGAGAGAAAGAATTACCAGACATGCCAGCCCTGAGGCAGGAAGAGATGACCTCGACGGATCGAGATTTGGGACCCAGCGTCCCCACAATCTTGGTCATTGCAGGGAAGAAGCTCTGCACACACAAAAAAAAAACATAATCTCTCTCAGATCTCATACATGAATTAATTTGGGTGTAATTTTGATAGCAATGAGGAAAAGAAGGGGGGAGGGGATTAATTAAGAAAGCGTACGGGCTTGGATGGCTCGAGGATGGAGGCCATCCTGATCGGCTCTTCGAGCAGTACGTGAGTGGAATGCATCTTGAATGAAGAAGATGAAGATGATTGATTGAAGAAGAAGAAGAAGAAGAAGAAGAAAGCAGACCCAGATGAATGAAGGAATGCCAGAGTTTGGCTTGTTTATATATATTTTTTACACATGCGCCTTTCTGGGCCAGCTCGCGCTGTGTAACGGTTTCCAAGCGAAACCTGGTTTTGCCATCCAACCATATTTTGGTTGTGTTCGAGTGAATAGGATGGAACCATGATTCTATACTATAAAGTGTTTGGATTACCAATAACATGATTTTGTAAGTATGATTTTTGGAAAAAAATCATAAAGAACTACAAATTATTAAAAATCATATCTAGCCCTTTCAATTTATTAAAAAAATTAACAAAAAGGAGGCTCCCGTTTCTTTCACACATGTCAAGAAAGCAATCATCTCATAGTTTTTCTCATCGTTCAAATTGAGCGGTGGGAACCGATCGTCACCTCCCTGAACACGGAGCCGCGGCCTCTATCTCTCTATAATGTAAGTATTTGCTTGATTGTCTCCTTAACTTTAATTTCCACTATTAAAATGGAAAGCTATTTCAAAACTTTCCAATTTTATTTTTTATTCAATCTAGATGGTCAGAAAATCAAGTAATACCATGGCCTGAAATTGAAAAAGCAGCACGTGGAACGAGACCTCTAGTTATTGGTAGCAGCAGGGTAGGGGCGCTCACAGGTGCAACGGTCGCAACACGATCAATGGGCCGCGTCCGTGTTGTTTTACAGCCCACGGCATTTCAATCCGCCAACCCTATGGATATGTAGTAATTAACTTGATACTGCTTAGATTCCCATGAAATATTAATATTAGTATGATTGTTTAAAAGTTAAAAATATTCTTGGAACATAAGATTAGTAATCAAAGGATCCTATTCCCTACAAAACATATGTCTATCATAGATCATCAGGAAATATTCCAGCCTAACACGATATGTTTCATGACAGTCAACCCCGTTACCGACCTCCCTCGCCGCCGACCCACCACCAGTCGGACGGTCGCCGTCAGCCACCGGCCATCCTTCTGTTGGCCTTTCGTTGCCGGCATCCCTTGCCGTCTGCCGGCCGACCTCGCCGACCGTTGGCTACCGTTATTTTCGTTGTTCACAGCTCAATTGCAGCGATGCAATTGTCTCTCAACATTACCTTGCTATCGGCAATACCAAAAGTGATACTCGTATAAGGGAACAATGGTAACTGCTGAGGTATTTCTGCAAACGATGGCTGATGTAGTTTTATATCTATTACCATAGCATAAATCCTTATATGATATGCTTAGCGCGGGATTATTTGGATTCGGACCGTGGAATCCTTGGATTTCACAATTTTGTGTTTGGATTTCACAATTTTGTATTTAGTTGGTGGATTTGGATTTTTAGGATTCCTTTGTTTTTTATGGAGGCCCACCATAAAACATGGATTCTTGAATTCTAAATTTTTTTAAGGATTTGCAAGGTTTAGGCACTATTCAGTGTACTTTTAGATGGGACCCATGGTACTTTATTTATTTAATAATCCTCTATCTATCTATCTATCTCTAAAATCTTCAAATTCAAATCCCACTTTCTTTTCACCAACCAAACAAAGATTATAGGGATCTATATATCCAATACTAGGAATCCAAAACCAACCAAACAACAAATTACCAAATCCAGAAATTTTCAACCATACAATTTTGGAATCCTAATTTCTAAATCCCACAACCAAACATGCCCTTATATAATATGGTCTTTTCCCTATGGCTAAATTAACCGTTAGCAAGACCCTAATAGTTAGCATTCGTTAATAGTTAACTGCAATGTGCCGTTATTTTGTTAGAATTTTATGAGTGTTAGCTATTGTGTCCGATCCGGTCCAATATCCGCCCATATGAATGAGTATCTTATATATTCAAGGGTAGGGTTTTATATATGAGATATATGATGTAATACATAGAGAGTTTTTATAGAGAGAAAAACTAGAGTGTCGTCGTCTCATTCCTCATCCTCTTCTATTTTGAGTTGGCTTACGGGATGATCAAGTGAGAGACTCTTGCTTTCTATCAAAATGTGGTTTTCCTCCGACCGTTATTTGGAGGCGATAAAAATCAGAACTTCTACGTGACGTGAACGAGAAACGATTAAACCAATCGAATCAGGTATATCGTAAACCATTAAGATTGATACATGTATTTCCGCCATGCTTATCAGGAAGCGATAGCTTAGGAGACAGGTTTTAGGTCCCTATTACCTAAAACTTTTCAATTTTGTGAGCCGTAAGGGTCTTACAAAGCATTTTCTCCCTACGGGTCGTAAGGATCCCATAGGTGTATTTTCTCCTTAGGAGTCGTGGGGACTCCTAAGTGTGTTGCTCCTTTGTGAGTCGTAAGGATCTCACGCGGGAATTTTCTCCTCATAAAATCGAGAGGACTTTGTGAGCGCATTTCATCTTTTTTTCACGAGTTTGCGCCCTTTCGGGTTTTCACAAACTCACCGGCAGTCCTGCTGTTTTTACTCACGGAGCCCTTTCGGGTTTTCATTCGTGTCCATTTTGCTTGTGGACATACCTTTTTTTTCACCGCCGGTGGGACTTTGAATGTGGCACGCCGATAGGATTTGGGAGAGATTGGGATAGTTTTACGCCCGTGGATTGTATACGGTTTTGCAGGATGTATGATCCAGACCGTAGGAACGTAAAAATCTGGGGTCTTTGTTGGCATCTGCATCGCTGCACTGGAATACGGTACCAGGAGCGACTCATCATTCACCATTGGGGATTTGGATTTTGGCCGGCGTCTGCATCGCTGCACTAGAATATGGTACCAGGAGCGACTTATCATTCGCCACTGGGATTTGAGTTTGGAATTTGGTTGGCGTCTGCATCGCTGCACTAGAATATGGTACCGGGAGCGACTCATCATTCGCCGCTGGGATTTGAGTTTGGAATTTGGTTAGCGTCTGCATCGCTGCACTAGAATATGGTACCAGGAGCGACTCATCATTCGCCGCTGGGATTTGAGTTTGGAATTTGGTTGGCGTCTGCATCGCTGCACTGGAATATGGTACCAGGAGCGACTCATCATTCGCCGTTGGGGTATAGGATTTGGAATTTGGTTGGGTCTGCATCGCTGCACTGGAATATGGTACCAGGAGCGACTCATCATTCGCCGTTGGGGTATGGGATTTGGAATTTGGTTGGCGTCTGCATCGCTGCACTGGAATATGGTACCAGGCGCGACTCATCATTCGCCACTTGGGGTATGGGATTTGGAATTTGGTTGGCGTCTGCATCGCTGCACTGAAATATGGTACCAGGCGCGACTCATCATTCGCCATTGCCTATTGGGAAGCGATGGCTTAAGAGACAGGTTTAGATCCCTATCACTTAAGGCTTTTCAATTTTATGGGTCGTAAAGGTTCCATAAAAGCATTTTCTCCCTACGAGTCGTAAGGATCCCGTAGGTGCATTTTCTCCTTAGGAGTCGTGAGGACCCCCAAGTGTGCTTTTTCTTTGTGAGTCGTAAGGATCCCACGAAGGTTTGTTCTCCTCATGCATCGTGAGAACACATGAGTGGGTATTCTCAATGGAGCATAATTCCAAAGGCGGAGACCAGCCGCTGGATTGGTGATTGCAGTGGGGTATGAGTGTGATGAGAATTATTTGAGCCCATGGATTGTATACGGTAGTCAATTTGGGGACTAACCGTAGGGCCAGAAGAATTTTGGGAAATTGGATTTTGGTTGGCATCTGCATCGCTGCACTGGAATATAGTACCAGGAGTGACTCATCATTCGCCGTTTTTTTAACCGCGATTGCTCTATCATTTCAGCTTTTCTTATCGCGAAGGTCGCGATTGCCCTATTATTTCGGCTTTTATTCGCAGTTGCCCTATCATTTCGGCTTTTCTTTTTATTTATTTATTTACACATTCCTTTTTTTTTATTTACACACATTTTTTTTACATTCCCAGTTTAACGACTTAGAGGTCGATTATTCCCAGTTTAATAACATGGCGGTCATTGGGTTCCCAATTTAAAGACTTAGAGGTCTATCATTCCCAGTTTAACGACGTGGTGGTCAGTTATTCCCAGTTTAATGACATGGTGGTCGACTGATGTTCCCAGTTTAACGACGTGGTGGTCCTCTGTTTCCAGTTTAACGACTTGGAGGTCATCTGTTTCCAGTTTAACGACTTAGAGGTCATCTGTTTCCAGTTTAACGACGTAGATGCCATCTGTTTCCAGTTTAACGACATAGAGGTCATCTGTTTTCAGTTTAAGATACCTGATTGAGCAGTTGTAAGGGGCACCACTGGAGCTTGCCTAAAATGCCTTATTACTTTGTCGGTGTTGATGGTATTGCCCCCAGCTGGGGCCAAGGAAAGTCGTTCAAATACCGACTTGCGTTCGAAGATGTCAATTGAAAACTGTTAACCCCTGCACAAAAAATCATGATTTCAATACAGGCAATTGATATGCATATTAATTGAGTTCGCATGAATGCTTAACCCGAAATATGGGAGGAGAGATAGGTCCCACCGGGCGTGCCAGAATCTGTAGGGTATTTTTCGTCACCCATTGAGATGGGAATATGCGCGCGCTTGTCAGGCGCATTACATATCCCCCTGCCTAGGGTAGGCTAGGGTTTATTGATTGTGGGGATCCGAATCTCCGGCAGCCGCGGACTAAGCTGCCGTTAATTACCCTTCGCATTTGGAGCGAGGGAACCTCCGATTGACGGGTTAAAATGGTCATGCAAACTCAATGTGCAGTGTTATATTTTGAAGGAGTTTTGGATATATCGGGGGGCTCGCAGAGTTTTTACGGGGGTCCCGCTACCGGATAGCGGGCTGGGGGTCAAGGGGGATAGCGGCCCCCTTGCGGGGTGCGGGACAGCGTCCCGTTAGAAATTTTTTCCTAATGGAGGAGGTGTTTTTAGTGTGGAGTATGTGTGTACACACACACACACACACATATATAAAGGGAAAGGGTATCCAAAGGATGCGTGGGACAAAGCGCCAGCGCTTTGGGCGCTCGCGCTTTGGACGCTAGCGCCCCACGTGCCAGGTACGTGGGCGCTCGGGCTTTAGCGCTTTGAGCGCAGGAGCGCTAGAGCTTTGAGCGCTAGCGCCCCACGTGCCAGGCACCTGGGCACTCCGGCGCTAGTGCTCTGAGCGCAAGAGCGCTAGCGCCCCACGTGCCAGGCACGTGGGCGCTCGGGCGCTCGGGAGGCAAGGCATGTGGGCGCTCGGGAGGCAGAAGGGACTTGGTCCCTGCTGTTGGAGATAGTGCCCTCAGAGTCAATTATTGGATCACAGGAACGTGATTGCAATGATTGAGGGAGGACCTATACCGGTAGGACAGTCTTACTCAAGATGATAGTATGCTATCTGGTTTATCTTTATCATCGTATACTGCTTTAGGTGACCTTACAGGTCGCTATTGCACGTTGTAGAGCCCCTAGGATTCTTGCTTGACTGCCAGCAGTATGAGGGCGATCATATACGTGGGAGTTGGGGTCTATAAGCACATCCTTAAAAGGTCCCTAGTCGTGGGAGTTTCGAGACAGGGCATCGATACTCCAGAGTAGACTGGTGTATACAGTCGAGACCCCGACGAGGGGCGGTGGCCGGTCTCACAAGCCACTGGTGTCAGTTGGTTCACCTAAGATGTATACAGGTGCTCATTGGGTTATGAGTACACCGGACAGGACTCGCCGGGAACATGCTAGTTGGTCTTATACCTGACGTCAGATAGCAGTTCCCTGGTGACATGTGTACAGGTTAGTTCATCGATCTGAGATCGTCATTTGTCTCGTGTGAGTTCCCACTGTACTTTGATTACTACCCTACCACGCTCAAAGGAGTTGTGCAAACAAGTTTTAGTTGGGTACAGTCCCGAGCCACATGGATCTGCAGGGGGTGAGCGGATCTGCAGGGGTTCATCTCTCCCGATATTAGGGGTGAGGTCGCGCTGTGTCTAGGAGAGCCATTACACGAAGTCCTTGGCCAAGGCAGGAGATTTACTGGTAGTTATTCCAGTATTATCTCAAGGTGTTATGGGCTACACTCCGACACGACTTGTACCGCTTTTGGGGGTCTGACTTTTACCAACCCCCTAGGCCCGCCATGCGATGCTCATAGACGAACGGACTGGACTGTACGGATATTGTCACTGACAGGCTCAGTAGGGTGTCAGGATGAGTTCGCTCATCGACGTCCCTTTTGGTCAATACCTGGTAGCCCGTTACGTATGGCTAATACTTCTGACGTGCTAGTGGTTAAATCCACAGCCAAAGTATTGACGAGTCTTTAGAGTCCCTCACAGACCGTTTTCTCAAGTTTCGGGCGAAACGCTGTAGAGGCCGTATGGAGATATGGCAGGGTTCGATCTTATACGTGCGGTATTGCACGGATCAAGATCGGACGGATAATACTAGCGGGCTTTGGTTTAAGCCGGATTCTAGTATTGTACAGTGTAGATTTTGTCTCATTGCATTTGTATTCGGTCAGAATACAAATGCGGGTATGTATATACAGTAGCCGGGTTTTCCTGTAATTTATTACGGGATCAGCTTTTTGAAGTTGCCAGTTTGCATTCTTTTTCGGCCAATTTTCCTTTGTTCCTTCATGGCCGGATTTTTGTGATGGAGGGGCTAATTTGCATATTTGCAAATTAGCAATTGTGGAGGGTTTATTTGGATATGGAAAGATTATGATGGCATCTTTTCTTTTCATGCATCATTTCATAGCTTTATGAGATTCTTTTTGCATCACTTCCTTTGCATTTATTGTGATGGAATATGAAGGGATTGATTTGGAAAATGGTGTGACCATTTCTTCTCATTATCATACAAATCCTTTCTTGCATTATTCCCTTTTTTCTCTCCACCATTTTGATAATGGCCGGCCACATTTTTGAGTGGGAGGGGTGAGATTTTTTGGAGAGAGAAATTCATTCTTCATCTCATTCTATGCTTGAAAATGAGAGCTCCATTTTTCCTCAAAAGTTCATTCTTCACCTCCATCACTATGGCAACTTCATACCCGCTAGAGACAAGCTTTATACACTTCATCTACAGTATTCTTGGACACGTCGACTCGCCAACTTCGTGCCCGAGTTGCCTCGGTCCAGAGGTGGGAGCCCGTAAAAGAACCCGACGATGTGGTGCCCGTTCCGACGAGGAGATGAAGACCGGAGATTCCGTGAGGAGATCGGAGTGGAGGCCGAAGACCGAAGGACACGGATCGCTCGGTATAGCTTTCTTCCCTTTTTCTAGTTTGCTAGGATTAGGTTAATGGCCCGATCCGGATTTTATAGTGCGCTGTAGTGCCGGTTTGCAAGTTTTGTAAAAGTTTCGTTTCCGTATTCCGGCGTCGGATTGACGGCCGGGGCGCTGCCGTGCACTTACACCTGCAATGGGAGTTGTACTACCAGAAAGGAGCACTTATTATTTTGTGTGTGTGTGCGCGCGCGCGCGTATATGAGTTAAACTCCTAGGATATTTTGAAGCTGATGAAGGGGGCTTCTCCCCTTGAGCCCTGGATCTTCCCTAAAGTGGGGTTTCTGGAGATGGGTCTCCTTCTTCTTTCTTTGTTGGCCGGATCTTGAAGATCAAGAAATATGAGATTTTAAAAATCTCTCCTTTCTGAGATCTGATGGAAGATTTGATTTCCCCTTTGTGGGTTTTGTGGTGAAAAACTATTTAGTTTTGGAAAAGAAAGAGTAAAACTCTTGATTTAATTCAAAAGAAAGAAGAAGGTTTAGAACCTTCAGAAAGGGGAAAGAGACACAAACCCTAGATTTTTAGGGGAATGAAAAAAGTGTATCCTTTACTCATCATCATGTTGCCTGTCACGCCCCACTTCCCAGTGTACGGCGAAGGGGACGCGACGAGGCCCGCTACGTATATACTCAGAAGTACATACGCTAAGCGTATCTAAGCAATATAAAAGTAAATCACAAGAGACAAGAGATATAGAAATAACAGCAACTTTATTAATAACATTCTTTTGTACAATGCATGAAAAGTAAATACAACTGAAATGAAAAGCAATGCTTAAACAGTGGCATAATAGGAAATGAAAATACTGAAAAGAACAAGGTACAATATCTAGAGCTTGGGGTCTTCGTGAAACTGCTCCAAGTCTTCACCGGTGGGCTCGATCTCTGCTGGGTCTAAAGCACCTGACGACATTCAAAGAAGAAAGAAATAGAATGTCGTCAGCGAACAGGTCGCTCGGTAAGTCCCAAAGATAAGGGAGAAATAGACAGAAAGTACGAAAGAGAGAGAGAGAGAGAGAGCTTTTATTGTTGTATTATAATATTGTAATATTGTATTAACGTTGTTGTTTGTTTGTAGCCTGATACAGAAGATGCCAGTGTATACGAGGGGAGTCCCACTTACACCGGGGACCTTGGTAACCTGTAGTACAAGGCTCCGTCGATAATACCACGGAACAACGGCATGGATGTAATTATGTCTTAAGTGACCACCTCGTGCCACCTTTAACATATTCCGTACCAGTCTACCCCTTAAACCCCGTAGTGTTATGACAGTATTATAGTATTGTATTGTATAAGTTGGATGACTGATCAAAACCATGATATCAGTAAACATGTTGTAACTGCATAATCAGGTAAATGGAATAACGGAATAATGGATGTATATCCATGGTTTGATTCAGTCAAGTTGTAATGATTGTTAACTGGATTCTGGGATTCATGTATTCATATCGAGTTGGAATATTAAAGAATATAGATTGACTTGAATCGTGTTCAAGTCAGAAATAATCAGACTCAAACCCGAGTCAGACTAAAAGAAATGTAATTTGAAGTTCTATAATTGTTAGGATCCTTATTGTAATTTATAAAACTTGAGGGGGTTTTATGTAAAAATACTTTTGCATAGTTTTCAAGATACACCTCAAGTATTTATTATTCGTCTTTATAGTTATAATGAATGTAAATTTTATTTGTGTTATTCTAGTGAATATATCCTAATAAAAGTATTAATTTATAATATTGATTTATTTGAAATTCATGGTATTTTAATGTAACTTTTAATCTTGTAATTTTTAGGAAAAAGTGGAAACTTTATCTTATAATAAAATAGGTGTTTAAATGATAAATATGTATATGTTTATACAAGAATAATTTTTAATAAATATTTTATTTTCCAAAAATCTCATTTTTCATAAATGTCGTATTCTAAACCTTTCGAGACCGAATGCTCCTTGCGGAGGTCTGAATCTCGCACTACTAAGCTCGAGGGTGCACGATAAACCGTACTATCCTTAACGAGTTCCCCAAAGGTGGGTTATAGTGGCGCTTTGCAAAGATTTAATAAATACTAATCATTTAGAAAACAGTTTTATAAAGATAAGGTATTTATCTGTAAAAGGTGCAAATTTCCGTATTTTAGTTTTTAGGGTTTTCTAAGCCAGCTAGCCTATTTCTAAAGGGTCTAAATGATAAGTCATTAGAAATCTCAAATCGCCTCTTCACCGCCAATTGTGGCCAGGTAAGTACAAGTGAGGAGGGAGGGATCCGCTCACGAATCATGAGGCGGGCCTTTTAAAGTTACCCAAGCTCACTTGCCTAGCCTAGACACCACAAAGTCAGTTTAGATAAACGATCGATGTCCATGACATATCGTATTTTCCTATTAAAAGGTTTTGTTTTAAAATTGTATACAACTTAGAACTTTCAGAAAAGGTTTATAAAGAAAAGCGTATTTTAATGTAAAGTCTTGTATTTTCGTATTCTAAGTTTTGATGATATCAATTAGGGTTGTATTTGCGTGTGTGTGGAGGTAGGTCATTATCTCGTGATCTACGTTAAGGTATAACAATTGTTAAGGGTTAAATGTGATAACTAAACATTGTGGTATTTAAGTGAAAGAAATACGATAAATGGAAACGTTATCATTTCATGTGAAAAACTTTATCCAAATTGATTTTTAAGTGATTAATAGTCAACATGAATATGTTTAAGCATTATGTAATTTGTGACAAGTGAGTTTTGATAGAAAACCGAATCGGAAATCGGTTTGTTCCGATTTCCGTAGGGTTTTAAAAAGTCGTATTTTTCTTAAAAGAAAAGAAAGATAGAAAGAGGGGTACTTACGGGTTTGGACAAGCTAGAGAGTGCTAGGAAGGTAGTGGGTTGTCGGTGCATTGAAACGTCGTGAAGGGTCCTAGTACGATCGCTGGAATTCGTCGTCGATTTCGGCAGCGCTTCGCCTTTCGTTCGTTTTCTAATGTACCGAGTTCTCTTGAGATTTTTAGAGAGTGGACTTAGGAATGTAGGGTGAAAGGGTAGAGGGTAGGGGTGTTTATATAGGGCTAGGCTAGGGTTAGGGTTTTAATTAAAAAAATATATATAAATATATAAAAATTCATTAAAAATCATTAAAATTGGGAGTAAAAGGGGTTTAATGAGCAGTTGATAACCGATCAGAGAATTTAGTGTATACAGAGGGTAAGACCAGGTCAACAGGAGAAATTCCGTGTTGACGACTCGGCCGTCCGGCCGAGTCCGGCTGGCGGCGCCGGCCGACTCGGCCGAGTCGGGCCGAGTCGAAGTGGCGTCGGGTAGGGTTTCTCCTGGGGGAAATTTTGGTGTATCTAACTTTTTGGGTTCAGTATAAATTTTGAGAGTTATGATGGTTTGACTGTTGACTTTCCAAAAATTAAAACAAAACAATATAAAAATAATGTGGGGCATGGGATTCGAACTCTGGTGGCTTGGTTCAGCAGTGCAAGGTGTTACCAATGAGCTACAAGCTCCTTCTTGTAATTATTGTGGTATTTAATTAATTAAACTGATAGCAGCAAAAATAAATACTCCTAGTATACATTAAATTTAAAGTAAATTCTTGTACACTAAAAATGCAGTTCTTACATTCTTGTAGCTTGTAATTAAAAACAAATAATTACCTATATCTTGTGCTCAAGCTAAAATACCCCTTTGTGGATTTTTGAAAAAAAATATATATATTTGAAAAATTTTGGTATAGAAAAATTAGGGTTGTTACATTGCCTTATATAGGCTTACACATTTACATATAGCCCCTTGGGATTTACAAAATGACATTTTGCCCATCCCATGGCTCATGTGCCATTTATTTTTGCCCATAAGCCATGCGCTTTACAAAAATTTGGCTTTATGCCCATTCATGTATAAAAAATTACATCAAAATTATTTATTACATGATTTTTTATTTCAGCATGGGGGAGGTTGGTTGCTTCATGTTCGGGCTCGACTCGGGCATGAGCCCACTTGATCTGGGCTTGGGCCCACTTGGTTTGGGGTTGACCTTGATTTTGACTTGGTCAACTAGGGGTGCAAATTTTGACCCCAACAGCGACAATCTTAATACAGTCCGATTTCTTCGTCTGAGAGTATCGAATACTGGGTCTAGGGGGTGGAAAACGTCAGACCTCTAATAACCCAATAAATCGTGTCGATATGGCTCAAAACCCTTCCGAGAAATTACTGATCTCACAATCAGTAAATCTCATCTGTCTTGGCCAAGGTCTTATGATGATGACCAATTGAACATAGTACAACATCAACTTCTTATACCGGGAGAGACGAAGCCCTTCTATCGCTCATTGTCTCCAAGTGTTTCGGGACTGTACCCAACAAAAACATGTTTGCATGACTTTTTAAAACCGTGGTTGGGTAATGATCTAGGTATAGTGGGAACACACTCAAGACAAATGACGATGTCAGGTATAAAGACTAACCTGTACCTATGTCACCAGAGAACTATTATCTAACGTTAGGTATATAACCATCTAGAAGTTCTCGGCGAGTCCGTCCAGTATAAATCATAACCTAATGAGCACCTGTATACTATCTTTGGTGCTGAACACCAATGGTTGTGAGACAGGCTATCTTCCCTCATGGGAATAAGAAATGTATACACCAATCTATTCCGGAGTATCGATACTCTGACTTGAAACTCCAACGACTAGGAACAATTTAAGGATGTGCTTGTAGACTACCTAGACTCCACAAATATGATCGCCATCACAACTTTAGTAGTCAAATAAAGATTCTAAGGGGTTTACCAATAAGTAATCGGGATATATAATATAAAAATAGAACGTATACACATGTTGAGGTAAAGGCAAATCAGATGACATACTATCATATTGAGTAAGATTGTCCTACACACATATATTCCAAGTATCCATATGTAATATACAATCCTGTATAACATTGGCTCACAATACCAGACAAACATCTTAGAACACAAGATCCATTTCCTGCCATCTCTTCTTACTTATACTAGAACGTAACCCAACGCTAGCGCAGTATGGTTTGCTATACATACTATTTTGATATTAAAATAATATTTTAAAGTAAGTCACAAATAAGTTATTTTAAAGAAACGTTAAACCAACACCTATAATTTTTGTTAGTTATATGTATGCTCTAGAGGCCATTACTGTACATAGGATGTACATTGTAGTGGATGCTGGGACATATATAGGGAGGACTTTCTTGCTCGACATGATAGTATGCTATCTGGTTGCTCTTTATCTTAACGTGTACACTGATTGTATCTCTGTTACATGTTGGTAAAGCCCTTAGGATGTGTACTTAACTACCTGGACTATGATGCGGATCATACTAGTGAGGACATGGTAGTTCATCAGTACATCCTTCAAGGTCCCTAGTTGTGGGTGTATCGAGACGGGGCATCGATATACCAGAGTAGACTAGCGTATACCTTCTCGACCCATACAGATGGGCGATGGATGATCCCATATCCATTGGTGTTTGACATCAGAGATGATATACGGGTGCTCAGTGGAGACTGGGTACACTGGACGGACTCGTCGAGAACTCCCAGATGGTATTATACCTTACGTCAGATGGCAGTTCTCTGGTGACACTGGTACATGTTAGTCTGTAGACCCGAGATCGTCATAGAGTCTTGTGTGATTCCCATTGTGCTTTGATTTCCACCTTACCACGTCCAAGAGGGTGTGCAAAACAGTGGTTTTTGGGTACAGTCCCGAATCACATGGAGGCAATGAGCGATAGGAGGGGATTCGTCTCTCCCGGTATAGGGAGTTGATGTTGCGCTGTGTTCGATTGGCTATAACCGGAAATCCCTGGCCGGAGTTGCTGAGATTTACTGGTAAGTGTTACCAGTAGTTTCTCGAACTGTTATAGACCTCATATCGACACGACTTATCGAGCTATTGGGGTCTGACGTTTACCACCTCTAGGCAAGATATGCGACATATCAGACGACGAGACCGGACTGTACGGTAAGTGTTACTGGTTGGATTCACAGGAGTGTGAGCGGGCTTGCTCGTTGATCTTCTGATCGCTCAATACCCGGGTGGCCGTTATGTTTAGCAGACCGCTTGCGGCTTGTGGGTGTTTGATATGATCATCACCTGCTGCCGGCGTATTGACGAGTCTTTAGAGTCCTACACAGAGGTTTCCTGGCTCAAGCGAAACGAAATAGGAGCGCATATGAGATATGTGCGGGACCGAGAATAATACCAGTATGTGATACTGTATTCTATTCTTGCGATTTGTATCATTGGACGGTTATATGAGATATAGCCGGGTTACCGAATCAAGTGTTGATTCGATACATTGATACACTTGATATTAGTCGGTTATATGCAGTATGACCGGATCATTAAATCAAGTGTTGATTTAATGATTTAATGTATAATTATATATTTGATATATTACTTTACATTAACTAGTATTGGTTCACTTAAGATTATTTTCTCACTAGATTGTGCACATTGCATATATGATATATTTTTGTGCACTTGATTGTATCATGTTTGATGATACATGCAAACTTGGGTGTATGTTTAATTTAAACTATATTTAGGTAGATGGTTAGGGTTTTTATTTATTTAGGTAATAATTTATTTATTCATTTTGGCAAGAAATAAAATGGTGGCTTTTTTTGGATTTTATTTGAAGCTTGCTCATTTCTCCAACGAAACCATCGCTAGAGTCCGGGATCCCGGTGATCGCAGCGAAGGGACGTCATCACGGAGCTAAAGAAGTGGAGAACCGGATCTACAAAGATTGTATTTCCATTCACTTAGCAATAAAGTTGTTGACTTGCTTGCTTTTCGCCTTTACCTCTAGTTAACGATCTAGTATTAGGGTTTCTCGGCATATAATTTTTGAATTTGGCATGGTTGATGCCTTGTGGAACCTCTTGAGTGTGCCTAGGAACCCTACAGTGGTATCAGAGCCTAGCTAGAGCTTTAGGCAAAGTGTAGTCGATGTTTTAAGTCTGATCGAAACACGAAACCCTAATCCGACCCCTTCTATGTACAATTTTTAAAACAGTGGATTTTTCCAGATTAAAAATTTCCAAAAATTTCAGTAGGGAAATGTAGGAGTTACTGTGCAGCACGTGCACTTAACTTGACAGAAGCGCCGCGGAACCGCGGCACCACCCTGGTTTATGCGGCGGTTCCGCGGCCATTTTGTTGAATTAGTGCACGTGGTTTGCACAGTAATTTGTTTCTGTTAGTGCTGTGTTTTATGGGAATTTTTAATATTTACTCAAAAGTTGAGTTTTCTGGGTTGTATTGGGGACTCGGTGTTTCGATCGGGAAGTTTAACTTCATCTATGGGTTTTTCCAGATAATTTTAGAAAATGTTGAAAAGTTCGACCAGATATAAATACCCACTTTTTCCCCTGTCGGGAAATTTCCAAGTGTTGGATCTTTCCGTAGTTTAAGAACGTTCGAAGTAGTGCAAGTAACGCGATGGACCCTCTAGAAGACAACAAACCTTAACTCGATTATGTGACCATCTTGAACTGCCCTTTGAACCTTGAGGTTTGGGGCAGTACGGCGTACCACATGTGAGGCGTTGGCTTGACCCTTCTACGGCTGGACCGTTGGTACTGTGGCACGAAGTGAATGTTCTTAAACTTATTTCATGTGGTGAGCTGTTTCGGGAAAACTTGGGTGTTTGACTGTTCGATCGGAAAGTTTAACATTTTCTGTTTATCTGGAATGTGATACAATATTTGGAATCCACAAATAGTTATGAGATAACTGAATGAATGTTATAAACATAGCAGTTTAGTCTCACTTGATCGGTTGCCACGGAATTTTGATGCGATCAAAAGTCCATCGCAATCGCGTAGCGTACGCGGATACTCGCCGGTAAACTTAATAGACAGCTACGCCCCATAGCCCCGACCAAGTGACTGTAGGAGAACTCCGTCGCCGAAAGCATCCGTTCGGGTGCTCGCGGCAGCGGTGTTCCGCCTTAGTGCACTTCGTCGACGGTATCGGGGGTGCGGCCGTCTACTGAAGTTTGCGACGAGCATTCGGTCAGGATGCCGGGAATCTTGTTGAATTGCCCGACTAGATATTGAAAAGAGTTTTCGATAGATGGGACTAAAATGCGGGGTTTATAATTGTTAGGTGTCACGCCCCGCTTCCCAGTGTACGGCGAAGTGGACGCGGCAAGGCCCACTACGTATATACTCAGAAGTACATACGCTAAGCGTAACTAAGCAATATAAAGTAAATCACAAGAGACAAATGATGTAGAAATAACAGCAACTTTTATTAATAACACTCTTTGTACAATGCATGAAAAGAAAATACAACTGAAATGAAAAGCGATGCCTAAACAGTGGCATAACAGAAAATGAAAATACTGGAAAGAATAAGGTACAATATCTAGAGCTCGGGATCTTCGTGGAACTGCTCCAAATCTTCATCGGTGGGCTCGATCTCAGCTTGGTCCAACGCACCTGACAACATTCAAAGAAGAAAGAAATATAATGTCGTCAGCGAACAGGTCGCTCGGTAAGTCCTAAGATAAAGAAGAATTAGGAAGACAGTGTAAAAGTATTTTCTAAAGTATTATATTGTTGAATGTTATGGAATATTGAGTTAACGCTGTTGTTTGTAACTTGGTACAGAAGGATACCAGTGTATACGAGGGGGATCTCTATATGCTAGAGATCAGGGCAAAAGGAAAGTACAAGGAACCGTTATGCCACGGTACAACAGCAATAGGATTCAGGTTAGGTGTCTTAATCTGACAACCTCGTGCCATCTTTAACACCTTCCGTACCAATCTACCCCTTAAACCCCATAATATTTTAACAGTATTGTTGTATTGTATTGTGTAAGTTGGGTGACTGACCAAAACCATAATATCAGTAAACATGTTGTAACTGCATAATCAGGTAAATGGAATATCAGAATAATGGATGAATATCCATGGTTTGATTCAGTCAAAATGAATAGATTGTTAACTGGATTCAGGGATTCATGTATTCAAATTGTGTTGTAATATAAAAGAATATAGATTGACTTGAATCATATTCAAGTCAGAAATAGTCAGACTCTAACCCGAGTCAGACTAAAAGAAAGGTAATTTGAAGTTCAATAGTTGTTAGGGGCCTTATTGTAATTTATAAAACTTGAGGGGGTTTTATGCAAAAAGTACTTTTGTATAGTTTTCAAATTACACCTCAAGTATTTATTATTCGTCTTTATAGTTATAATGAGTGTGAATTTTATTTGTGTTATTCTAGTGAATATATCCTAATAAAAGTATTAATTGTTTTATTTGAAATTCATGGTATTTTAATGTAACTTTTAATCTTGTAATTATTTTAGGAAAATATGGAAACTTTATATTATAATAAAATATGTGTCTAAATGATAATTAAATATATTTTAATACAAGAATAATTTTTAAATAAATATTTTATTTTCCAAAATCACATTTTTCTTAAATGCCGTATTTTTAAACCTTTCGAGACCGAATGCTCCTTGCGGAGGTCTGAATCTCGCACTACTAGCCCGCGGGTGCACGATGAACCGTACTATCCCTAACGGGTTCCCCAAAGGTGGGTTGTAGCGGCGCTTTGCTTAGGTTTAATAAATACTATTCATTTAGGAAAACGGTTTTATAAATATAAGGTATTTATTTGTAAAGGATGTAATTTCCGTATTTTAGTTTCTAGGGTTTCCTAAGCCAACTAGCCTATTTCTAAGGTCTAAACGATAAGTCATTAGATGCCTCAAATCGCCTCTCCACCGTCAATTGCGGCCAGGTAAGTGCCAGGTAAGTGGGAAGGAACCACAGCCGTGAGCCTAATTAAAAACCACTAGCCTAGACACACTTGCCTAGACACCACAAGACAGTTTAGATAAACGATCGATGTCCATGACATATCGTGCTTTTATTTTAAAAGATTTTATTTAAAATTGTGTACAACTTAAAGCTTTCAAGAAAAGGTTATAAAGAATATGGTATTTTAGTGAAAAGTCCTGTATTTTCGTATTCTATATTTTGATATTTATCAATTAGGGTTATATTTGTGTGTGTGTAGAGGTAGGTCATTACCTCGTGACTTATTTTAAGTTTTAATGAAGTTTTAGAGCTTAAACATGATATATTAAACTTGAAGGTATTAAAGTGCAAGAATACGGTATTTGAAAACGTTATCATTTCATGTGTGAAAATTCATTCAAATTGATTTTTACAAGTTTATTTATCAAGATAAACATGTTTAGGAATGAGGGAATTAATTAAACGAAGAAAAATAAACTTCATGGTATTTTTATGAAAAGAATACGGTTTTACAAGAAAGCTATCATTTCATGTGAGAAACTTTATTTAAATTGGTTTCTAGGTGATTAATAGTCATCATAGATAGGTTTAGGTATTATGTATTAGGTGACAAGTGAAAATTTGTAGAAAACCCGAATCGGAAATCGGTTTGTTCCGATTTCCATCGGGTTCCAAAAAAGTCGTATTTTCTATTAACAGAAACGAGAGATAGAAGAGATGGGACTTACGGGTTTGGACAAACTAAGGAGGCTAAGGAAGTGATGGTTGTCGGTGCGTCGAAAACGTCGTGAAGGTTCTACTACGATCGCCGGAATTTGTCATTGGTTTCGGCAGCGCTTCGCTTCTCGCTCTTTGTACCGAGTTCTCGAGAATTTGGAAGAGTGGACTTAGAGTTGTAGGGTGAAATGGTAGAGAGTAGGGGTGTTTATATAGGGCTAGGCTAGGGTTAGGGTTTGGATTAAAAAAATATAAAAATTCATTAAAATTTCATTAAATTTAGGATTAAAAGAGGTGTAATGAGAAAATGATAACTGTTCTGAAAAATTGAAGTATGCAGGGGTGAAGACCAAGTCAACACGAATTTTTTTCGTGTTGACGACTCGGCCGACCGGCCGAGTCCGGCCGGCGGCGCCGGCCGATTCGGCCGAGTCGCCGGCCGACTTGGCCGAGTCGGGGCCGAGTCGGGTCTCGTTGGGTGAGGAATTTTCTGGGGGGAATTATGGTGTACTTCATTTTTTTTATACAGCATTAATTTGAAAGTTATGGTTGTTTGACAGTTTGACTTCCCAAAAAAATTAAAACAAAATGATATAAAAATTATGTGGGGCATGGGATTCGAACTCTGGTGGCTTGGTTCAGCAGTGCAAGGTCTTACCAATGAGCTACAAGCTCCTTCTTGTAATTATTGTAGGAAAGTAGATACTTAAAATGTTATCAGAAACATCAATACTCCAAGTATATTTCAAATTTAATTCAAATTTAGGTATACAAAAATTGGAGTTGTTACATTAGGCATGTGATGTCTAAGGAATTCATTTGATTAGGCATGCGATGTCTAAAGAGTTTGCGGATTCCAACTGTTGCAGTTTTACATTTTCTTTTCTGCGACCGTAAGTGTAATATGTGATATCGCCGGTTTCGTTGCTATATGTCAACGACAATTGGGATGGGCATATTTACTTACGTTGATGACATGTGATGTTATGTGTTGCTGGATATGTTATATTGGATCGTCGTGTTTGAATAGCCGGGTTTTTTTTATGTGAGATGAGTGTTTTTCATTTTCATTCATGTAAAAACTTGTATGTAATATTTTTTTATTGGGGCACTTCCAGGTTGCGGAAGATGTCACCATTGTATATTATTTACTTTTCCGCACTAGGATAGACTCAAGCAAGAGGGCATAAGTAACCGGGTTCTGGAGTCCAGTGGGAGACCAACTCGAGGAGTCGAGTCCGGGTCTCCTAACTCTAGAATTGGTAGGGTTGCTTGCCGCTCTCGTAGGGGTCTAAGGGTGTGGGTTTGGCTATTCATCGCGACCGTGGAATCCGTGTTTTATACTGGCTCGTATTGAAAATACGGATGTCCTAGTATATCCAATGTTTCATATGTTTATTCTGCTGCGATATCTGTGATGTGATCATTTGATATGCTGTGATGGATACTGTATATAGTATATATGATATATTATATAGACGTTGCTTATGTTTTACACCCGCGCTAGCCCTGCCCCGCTCTGCCGTTAGTCACTTAACCTAACGGTGCACGAGGGGACATCGAGGCGAACATGGATGGCATAAGTATATGTCGTATTTATCTGTGATGTTTAGGTGACTTAAATGATGGGACTTCATTAATATGATTAATGAAAGTAAAAGAAACCTAAAGATGTTGTGGAATCGAATTTCAAAAATAAAACAGGTAGCTACAGTTCTTGCTTTGCACAGCGGTATATATGATATATCCTGCACCTTATTCGATGAGGAAAGGGCCGATGATCCCTTCACCGGGAGTGACCCCTTTAGCAATAACTGGCAGATGCTACAACTCTCTATTTGTCTTTTGATTGCTTTTATAGTTTCTGCTTTGCACAGCGATATATATGATATATCCCGCATCTCATTCGATGAGGAAAGGACCGACGATCCCTTCACCGGGAGTGACCTCTTTAGCAAAACTAGAAAAGCCTAAAAAAACACTCCATTTTAAAATCATTTGATTCTACAACGATATCAAGTTCATTACGCAATAGGTTTTCAGAAAAACCTGTCGTAGCCCTCCGTCATTTCAGATAAGTCCTGCTTAGTATTCGTGCTGCGTTTGTTGACCCTGTCAAGGCACAGTGTGCGGTAGCTAACCAGTATTTATCTGCGTATGCATATGATGCAGATTGGATTAGGGTAGTCGTACGGCCTTGTTGACCTTGTCAAGGGTCGTGCGGGTGGGTTTGATTCAATCAAGAAATGACGGGTTGAACTTGACTTACGGTCTATGGTTTGTTGACCTTGTCAAGGTCATAGATCGTTTGGGGCAAAATATTATCGGGAATTTCAAGTGTTGAAATTTGCAATGAGATTGCATACCTTTTATGAGATAGTTGGATTCCGATACCCACTGCGAGTAAGAGTTACTCCTGGGAGAGTTTTACACATTACAATTAGCCAATCAAGTAGGTGTCTAGAAAGGTGTTAACGAGGTTACGCCTCTGGAAAAACGAGGTTTACTATAATTAGGTTCGTGCGAAAGCACGGGAGACCTCCCTCAAAGTACCGACACTGGCCTAGCTGAAAGATTGGCGAACTTGTAGCGTGTAATTAATCCCGGCTAGTCTTTCCTTTTAGAGTTTGAAGGAAGATTTGATAAAAACAGTGGGAGCCATCCTGATTAGATAAAATAATAACCAATCTGATCTTGCAAGAGCATACGCAGAGTGTTTTCTTCTCTCTCTCTCCAGGTAGCGACCATGTTACGCTTTAATCAAGATAATAAAACGGATATATTGACCGAATCTGCTTGTTATACTGTGCTGGGGAACGTTGGTTCCGCTCCAACTTATAATTGTTATAAGACAGAGCAGGAAATTGGGGAATACCAGATTTTCCGTGCCGCCCAAACGAAGAAAGTGAATGCTGATGCATCATCTTCGGGTGTGTTCATTACAGAGAACTATTTCTCAGTATCCTCTACGTCCCAGGTATTAGATACCAGATCAGGATCCCGCAAATGTAATCCATTACATGGGCTACAGAAAGGTAGAGAACTGAGAACGGGCGATAAGTTTCATGAGACAGAAAACGGTGCAAGTGTTGCAGCCAAGTCTGTTGGTCACTGTCACCCTGTATTACAAATACATTGATTCTGAACAAATGCTATTAGATACCGAACCTGATATGCAAAATCATATCAGTCTCTTTATTAGTAAAGAAAGGATATAATTTTGTATTGATGGAAAATGTTTTGAACATTTCCTATATCAAAAGTTGATCGGTTCAGGCACGTCATCTAAAAATATTGATGTTCTAAATCAAACTACAGTTCTTAATATACAGAACACACACAAGAGGAAGAGTTCAGAAATGAACGGATCCTTCTTGAGGTATTGTAGACTAGGTCATATCAATGCGACCCGACTAGCTGAAGTTACATATAGATGCATATTTAAATCAGTTTGAATTTACATCTTGTGAAACTTGCCAGTCATGTCACAAAGATAAGATGACCATAGCTCCGTTTACTGAAAACAGAGAAAGAGTTAGTAAACTCTTGGGATTGATACATGTTGATGTATGTAAGGTCCCCCGTCTACACATGCCAGGACCGGTTCTTTGTACTTCATTACATTCTCTGATGATCTCTCAAGATTCAGTCATATGTTCCTGTTGAAACACAAGTCCGAACCTTTTGAGATATTCACAGAATATAAGTTAGAAGTAGAGAACCAATATGGGTATAAGTATCATGTCCTTTGATGAGATCAAGGAGGAGAATACTTGTGCATAGAATTCTTGGACTATTCTAAAGGAGAATGAGATTATCTCTCAGCATTACTCCTCCATATACACCACAGCACGTCGGTGTATCGGGGCGGAGCAATCACACCCTATATGATAAGGTGTGCTCTATGATGAGTACTACTGAGTTACCTATTTCCTTTTGGGAGTTATGCACTTGAGAAGCTGCATACCTATTGAATAGGGTTCAAATCAAATCAGTTGCCTACAACTTCATATTTGATATGATAGGGGAAGAGCCCATCTCTTAAGTCAGTTAAGATTTGGGGTTGTCCAGGCTATGTCTAAAAGTATAATCCGGACAAGCTCAAGGCAAGGTCTGTAATGTAGAACTGGAAAGGTTCCAGCTATACAAACTACAACAGATGATTTGATAGAACCAAAGAATTCAATAGTTACCAACGAACCTCAGCCTCTCCGCCGATCTAGTAGGGTTCCTCACCCACCTGAGAGATACTTCGGTTTCTCTATGACAGTGGGAGCGAGGATTGCATCATGAGATGATGACCCAACTAGTTTCGAACTGGCCATCAGGAGTAAGACTCTATCAGAATGGCTGGATGCTTAGTGATCTGAGATGGGATCCTTATACACCAACAAAATATGGACTTTGGTTGCTTTATCTGAAGGGTTAAATCCCCATCAGGAGCAAGTATATCTTGAGAAGATTACTTGGTGTACATGGAAAGGTTGAGACTTTCAAAGCTAGACTTGTTAAAGGTTTGCATCGTAGACCAGTTGTGGCTAATAATGAAACCTTTTCTGGGGCCTATGCTTAAGTCCATCCAGATCCTACTTGCCACGGCTACATACCATGACTACGATATCTGGTGGTTGGGTGCCATGACAGCTTTTCTAAATAATGTTTTAGAAGAGGGCGTCTATAAGTACACAGCCAGAGAGCTTCGTAGACAGTGGGAGCAGCGGAAACGTGCACAAGTTGCTTTATAGGATAAAGCAGACATCGCGGAGTTGGAACGTCTGTTTTGATGTGGTAGTCAAAGAGTTTGACTTCATCAAAATGGTAGATGAACCTTGTAGATACAAAAAGGTAGTAGGGAGTATGGTGGTGATTCTCGTAGAGTACATGGATGACATACTCTTGATAGGGAAGGAGTTTCCTATGCTACACTCGGTCAATCTCCGCTTATCACAAGGATTCTCCATATAGGATCATAGTGATACCTACTAAATCCTGGGTTTTGGATCTATGAGATAGATCTAATTGGATGTTAGGATACTCACTAGTTGTAGTGAGATGGTATCAATCCATCCTGGGGAGAATCTCTGGAAGGGTTCTAGGGTGATAAGGACGACTGAATGTCAGTCACAGGCATTGTCTTTACCCTCAGTAAAGGGACGGTATGTTGGAAGAGTTCCAAGCTAGATACCGTGATATACTAGACGATAAAGGCTGGATACATCGCTACTTAAGATGCTACCAAAGAGGCTGTCTGGGTGTATATTTGTTCATGAGATGAACTTAGTTCCTCCCATTGTGTGACAATGGAGTTGTGGCTTATGCCAAGGAACGTCCGTCCCATCAGTGATCCAGACATATTCTAAGGCAGTATCACCTGATCATGGAGATGGTTGATCTCCAGGGTGATCGAGGTAAGGAGAGTAGACTCAGAGGACAACACGGCGGATCCACTCACAAAGGCCTTTTCCCAGAGAGAGACTTTTATGGGATGGTTGAGTATGAGATACTGGAACCACTGCTACAGATGGCCCTAGTGCAAGTGGGAGATTGTTAGTTATATGTATGCCCTAGAGGTCATTACTGTACATAGGATGTATTTGTAGTGGATGCTGGGACATATATAGGGAGGACTTTCTTGCTCGACATGATAGTATACTATCTGGTTGCTCTTTATCTTAACGTGTACACTGATTGTCTCTCTGTTACATGTTGGTAAAGCCCTTAGGATGTGTACTTGACTATCTGGACTATGATGCGGATCATACTAGTGGGGACATGGTAGTCCATCAGTACATCCTTCAAGGTCCCTAGTCGTGGGTGTATCGAGACGGGGCATCGATATACCAGAGTAGACTAGCGTATACCTTCTCGACCCATACAGATGGGCGATGGATGATCCCATATCCATTGGTGTTTGACATCAGAGATGATATACGGGTGCTCAGTGGAGACTGGGTACACTGGACGGACTCGCCGAGAACTCCCAGATGGTATTATACCTTACGTCAGATGACAGTTCTCTAGTGACACTGGTACAGGTTAGTCTGTAGACCCGAGATCGTCATAGAGTCTTGTGTGATTCCCACCGTGCTTTGATTTCCACCTTACCACGTCCAAGAGAGCATGCAAAACGGTGGTTTTTGGGTACAGTCCCGAATCACATGGAGGCAATGAGCGATAGGAGGGGATTCGTCTCTCCCGGTATAGGGAGTTGATGTTGCGCTGTGTTCGATTGGCTATAACCGGAAATCCCTGGCCAGGGTTGCTGAGATTTACTGGTAAGTGTTACCAGTAGTTTCTCGAACTGTTATAGACCTCATATCGACACGACTTATCGAGCTATTGGGGTCTGACGTTTACCACCCCTAGGCAAGATATGAGACATATCAGACGACGAGACCGGATTGTACGGTAAGTGTTACTGGTTGGATTCATAGGAGTGTGAGCGGGCTTGCTCGTTGATCTTCTGATCGCTCAATACCCGGGTGGCCGTTATGTTTAGCAGTACGCTTGCGGCTTGTGGGTGTTTGATATGATCATCACCTGCTGCCGGCGTATTGACGAGTCTTTAGAGTCCTACACAGAGGTTTCCTGGCTCAAGCGAAACGAAATAGGAGCGCATATGAGATATGTGCGGGACCGAGAATAATACCAGTATGTGATACTGTATTCTATTCTCGCGATTTGTATCATTGGACGGTTATATGAGATATAGCCGGGTTACCGAATCAAGTGTTGATTCGATACATTGATACACTTGATATTAGTCGGTTATATGCAGTATGACCGGATCATTAAATCAAGTGTTGATTTAATGATTTAATGTATAATTATATATTTGATATATTACTTTACATTAACTAGTATTGGTTCACTTAAGATTATTTTCTCACTAGATTGTGCACATTGCATATATGATATATTTTTGTGCACTTGATTGTATCATATTTGATGATACATGCAAACTTGGGTGTATGTTTGATTTAAACCATGTTTAGGTAAATAGTTAGGGTTTTTATTTATTTATTCATTTTGGCAAAAAATAAAATGGTGGCATTTTTTGTTTTTATTTGAAGCTTCATGAAGCTTTGAGAAGTATTGTAGTCACGTCGGCACAATTGCCCTTTTAAATATTATCTTGAGATTGTATATGTAGAGACGGCTTTAAATAAGATATATTTGGAAATTCATTAAAAGTTCACTTTCATTGAAAAACACATTCGGTAAAACGGGTTCAGGTTACTTTTTAAAAACCCTACCAATCCCAACTCCGATCCGTGTCCGTCCTGATTAGAAACAATCAAAAGGTTCACATTTCATTTGTCCACTTGACTTAAATTGAAAATATAAATCTTGAACAATAGGTATTTTGTGTGGTTTTAAAATATGGAGCTTTATTTCTCTCATCCTCGTCCTATAGAGGAGAAGAATTGGAATGGAAGAATTGGAATGCAGTAATATAGATGCGGGGACCACGTTATTTTGGAGTAAGTTCTAGCTAGTAAGATACAAATAGATTAAGATGTTGAGAAAAATGGATGCAACTCCCTGGTTCCCGAAACCAACAAGAAAAACTTCCTAAACAAAAAAATATGATGAAAAACTCTCTATATCCAAAAAGTTATATGTTTAGGTCACTATAATACAATCAACCACTTTTTACTCTTTAATATTCTTATATTACCCTTGTCGACTTCTAACAGATAACCGCTGTATTTAGTGGGTAAACTGCTACATTTAGTATGTAAACTGCTATATTAACTACTACGCTTAGCAGATAACTGCTACATTTAACAGGCAAATTGCTACATTTGATAAATGCAGGAGTTAGCTGCTAAGTGTAGCAGTTAGCTGCCAAGTATAGTAGTTAATGTAAACTGCTAACTGCTACATTTAATAGGCAAATTGCTACATCTGATAAATACAGCAGTTAGCTGCTAAGTGTAGCAGTTAATATAAACTGCCACATTTGATAAATGCAGCAGTTATCTGCTAAGCGTAGTAATTAATGTAGCAGTTTACCGACTAAATGTAGTGGTTATCTGCCAGAAGTTAATAAAGGTAATATGCGAATATTAAAAGGTAAAAAGTGATTGGTTGTATTATAGAGACTTAAACCTATAAATTTTTGGATTTAGAGGGGTTTTCACGGATTTTTCTGGTTGGGGAGTTTTCCCTATTGATTTTCAAGCCTAGAGAGTTAGACTCATTTTCCTCTAATATATATTGAGGTATGGGCCCCATCTAAAGATCATGGGTACTGGCGGGTCTTGTGAGGGTCGTGTCTATCGATCCGGATGGCTGGCTCGTCAGGCCGAGCCAACTCTATGCGGTGCAACTCAATGATTTCGCCTACTTCAGAGCCTTCGCTTTTAAAGGGGAAAAAAAAACCCTCCTTCAAAACGAAAGGTCGCCGAAGAGCCTCCATTTGCTGGTCGCCAAAGACGATCTTAGAAGCGCCAGTAGTGTAGGGCGACCGGGCCAGCCGAGCCCCTCTGAATTAGTTAAGTTAGTTAAGGCTTGAATTAATTGTGATGATTTGGGATACATATAGATTAATGTATGGTGAGGTATGGGCCGCACCTAAAGATCATGTGGTTAGAGTTAATTGTGATGACAAATTAATATAGGACATAGGAGGAATTTCTTGTAAATTTCACTTTCTTGCCTTACCTCACCTCAACTTTAGTATATGGTAGCAAGTAAAGTAAAAGTAATAGCAGTAATGGTAACATTAATAGTAATAGTAATAGAAAGAAAGATAATATACAAAGGCACGCAGAGGAATGTTCACATTTAATAAAGTGCTTAATTATAACCACACTAATTAAGCCAATTGCAATGACCACTTCATTACTGCAACGAAATTCTATTTTAATGCCTGTGTATTAGTATATTCTACAGTACGTCTCTTAGAATAAAATATATATTCTCTCAAAGTCTCAACCCTCATACTAATGGCTTTTAATATTGTATCAAAGCAAACCATGCCTGATTCTGACAAGACGCGTAGTAAATATGGATTAACTTGAAATTTAAAAACACTGATGCGCAAAAGCTCATGTTGCGGTCCAAAAGGCATTCGATCTGACAGCACATGTTAAAATAGAAAATATATTTTTTCATCCCTCCGCACAACTAGCTTTGATGCAAAGTAGTGACTTAGAAAAACATCCATTCCCCTAGATGATAAATTAGAGCTAATATATTAAACTAACGAAAGCAGCAAAATATTGGTTTCGAGTTCTCTCCACTATTAGTTATAATGGAAAGATCATTTCCATCCATCTCACCATCCATTGTTGAATGGACGGTGTGATAAACTTTATATCTCATCCATTCATTGATGAGTCTCTTCACTATTTGTGACACAAATCATACTGGAAACCCAATATAACTTGGTATGGTATCGGAACTCTCGGAATATCATTTTTTGGATTGGAATCGGCCATCTTAAGCCGAGGTTTTAAACCATGACTGAGACCTCCTCTAAACATGTAGCTGGAAGGTAAAGTCTATATAAATACCTGGGCAGTTTTACAATTTGAAATTTCTACAGAGTCTTGCTCCTAATCTACTCAACCAAGGAAAAAGAATTCTCTGAACCTGGTATGTGGTATCTTCACACCGTTACAGATTATTTGCCCCGAAAAACTAAGGTATATCAGCTCTGTGCACTACACTATTGATTCTGACACAGCTGATACTCTTATACGGAAAATTCATAAACAACTTGTGCACTGGGAAGAAATCAGAACGATGGATGCACCACTCGGTATTAAATCTTGGTACAAATACATTCCAAGAAGCATTTAGCACAGTAACTATATACAACAGACCAGTTGTCACGACTAACAGGAGAGAGACACTTGCAACCTTGCATATATGTTATGTAGTTATCATGATTACCACAAAAATTAAAATATCACATATAATGACCATTGAACCCGAGATCCGCATATGCAAACATATTAATTATCCGGAACTATGCATCATATGCATAATATAGGGTAACAGGTTAATGGACAGACCGACTTTTTTCCATGTAGATAACACTAATATCTATAGTCAATTGTTGCTCTTTTGTCAGTTCATCTGGTAGTGCATGAAACAATAAAACTACCAGCATTAATTTCAACTATCATAACTCAAAAGCACCAGGGTATAAGAAATTAAGGGTACTTTTCTAAATTATCAATGCTTGATAAATTTACATAAGCATAGGCAGCAATGTGATGATTATACAATTTTTGGGGACATGAAAATGTGTGGAATACAATCACAGAGGAGAGTTATGTACTGCAATTTGCTTTGGATGATAGAAAAAACCTGGAAACCCTACAAAATGTCAGAAGATGATATCTCTAATAAGCAATACCGATGCCGATAGCCACTCACCTGAAATCTTGACTGATCCTGTAGGCTACATTAGAAATGTTGTGTGATTAGGTTACCTGTTCCACTTTCAAATCTGATCTAGCTAGGATGCATGATGGATGTGCCCGTCGACCAATCTTATGAGTTCAAACAGACGTCAAGTTTCCACTGCTTACAAGCTCAACTTTAGCTTTTGCGTCGAGCTCCCTTCCGAACCTCCATAAATAGTTCAAACCAACAAGCAGCTCTGTAATTGCAGCTTCTGTCTTGACTTGATTTGCAAAATACAGCGTCTGCAGCAGAAGAATGTTTGCGCTTGAAACCAAATGTTGCTGCTCAAAATTTCGCTCGGAATGACATCTAATCATGTTATGAGCAAGGGGAGCAAGCCATTCCAACATTCTTGTTATGGCCTCACTCCACTCTAAAGCAAGAACAGGGTCGTAGTAAGACTTGGTCAAATTCTTGGCGTAGGACTTTAGCCTTGCTCTTAGGGCCACCCTTATACTAGCCGGTAGCATGTTGTACAGGTCATCTCTCGCATCATGACCAATCAAGTGAGGAGACACCGCGAGCTTCTCGATCATGATGATGACATTTGCATAATGCAGAGCCAAAGCGGCATCGCCGAGGGTTGAGGGTCGGGGCTTCAGCGGCTTGTGCTGAATCTCGAGGAGAGACGAGTATAATTGATTCTTGCAGTTAACAACATTGCCTGGGAAGCGGACCTCATCAACGCCATTAATATTAGTCCTAGGAACAGGAGCGCTCTCCATTCTTCGGAAACTGGATGCATCAAGCGGTGGTAAGCAGCGATGCGAAACAGGGGAATCGGCACCGGCCGCGATGCAACCGTTGAAGGATCTTCTAGAGACCGCCCGCTTGTTCTTCTTTCCCTTACAGTGCTTCTGAGACGGCGGTAATGGAGGCGGCGGCGAAATGTTTGGAGATAGATGCTGCGCTCCAACTTTTAATGTATCTGCTACAGCTGCAGAGGGCACGCGCGAAGATAAACACCGGGTGAGCCCACCACTTTCAAATTCGGATGGATAGACAGAAGAATTTATCATCCCCGCAGTGGAATGGCAGCGAGAGAGTCTCTTACCTCCGGCCTCACCATCAAGAACAACAAAAGCAGCAGAGTGATGAAGTCCAAAGACATGCTTGATCCTGGCAACGATGTTGAAGAGGGTTCTCGCCAGCAAGCGGACGGCGTATCCGTAGGTCCGGTTCCATAGGGATGTGTCGCGAAGGCACTTGACCTCCTGCCTCTGCCACACTACCTTGTGCTTGAATTCACACAAGTAGCCCTTACGGTTCGGATCAGAGTTAGCCTGCACCTGCATCCTTCTCAGTGTCTGCTCAAGTTCCGCCAGAACCTCCAGCTCCTGGTACAGACGGGAGGTGGCACCCACCAGCCTCTCCATCTTCTTCACCTTCCGCTCCATTTTCTTCCTGACATATTGGAACCCATAAAGATCGACACCGTTGTTTAACATATCGGCAAATATGTGGTCGAATCGGTGGAGGAGCGGGTCGGCGCATCTGTTCCCCAGCCTGGAGATGGAGCAGGCAAGGAAACGAATGGAGTCCATGAATTCCGAAAAGGCTAGAGTTAGGAGGAAGTCGTCATCGTCGGAAATGAGCTTTCTGACTCCTAGGAGTTGGAACGCTTCGTCCTTCAGCTTGACGATTTGGTCCTCGCCGAGGGATTGCCAGAGCTGGATGGCTTTGGACATGAGGCTCGCCACCTCGAAGGCCAGCACACCGATAGTCTCCTCCTTATTGGAGTGGATATCGGTGGCATTCTTCTTCTTCTTCTTCTTCCTGGAACTCGTTTTAATCATTCCGAGTCCGAACCATGAATCCTCACTCAGCTTCCTCATGACAGAGAACAACAAAAGGGAAAGGAAGGATACAGGTTGAAGGCAGAAAGTGGAGCTAAATAATAAATTGTTTGGAAGAGAAGAGCAGCAAAGGAATGGAGATTCCTTTTGCTTTTTCTATATGAGAAGGAGAAGGTAGTGGGGTTGGGGATAGTACATAACAAAAGAGATAAGCTACCTACTCTTCCACCCACCACATAATTGCTTCAAATAAAACACAGATATCTATTCGGCACTAGTATCATATATGGTCACAGAAAGAACCAAATTGAAACAGGAAGAAAGAGGAAAGAACGACGAGAAGAGAGCATCCAAAGGCAGCGGTCACGGCCGCCCGCAGGAGATGCCCAAAGCTGACATCTACCCCTCAAGCCAAACTCGCAACTTTCATTCAGCTTTTTATATGGGGCTGGGCATGTCGCCAAGGAATCTGCAGAATATGATACTATAATGTCATGTTTTCGGTTTATCCTGGGTATGTTCCATGCTCAACCCATTCCTTGTTCCATTTCAGAACAAGGCCGAGGTAAGGGAGTCAAAACGTGGTATAATTCGCAGATATTAATAATTAATCACCTAATATGATGCTTAATAAGTATCTATATTGGCATGGCCGTCATGTTGTTGTCAATTCCTCGAAACGACAATACGTAACCAAACCCTATGCAAAGATATCAGCATCTACTCCCCGCATCCCTTTGATAGTGACAAACAAGGGTTTATAAAGAATATATACTGATTTTGCAGGTATATACATAGCAAGACATTAGTATCTGCCCTAGTTGAGGCTTAGAAAATGGAAGTGTTTATAATTAAGAAACCGCCAGATAAAAAGAATATCTGTAACATATGTACTTACAAGATCATGAACCGGAATGAACAAAGAAATAATTCCAGCATGAAGGCGTAATGTTTCAGGAGATCAAAGAGATAAGGGAATTATAAAATTTTCCCTTTTGAGGGGAAAATAAGGACTATACAATTCCCTATAGATACATGTTATGGTGCTCAAAATTTGTTGCATGCTGGCAGGCTGAACATTTTCCAGGCATGAACATTTGAGTCTACAGAAAAGACGATATCAAAAGACCACCAGATTAAGTGCAGCCAAAACCTTTATGATCCATAAATTAAGTAAGACGGATCACAAACAAGCAAACATGAACTAAATCTGGGTTCCAAGCACGTGCTTTAACTATTTCGTATAACATACATCAGTGTACCTTGCTAGATTTATCAATAGCCTATCTCCAAAGATCTCCTGTTTGGTTGTAGGATTATGGATTTGGATTTAGATTTTGGATTGTGGAATCATGAGATTCCATAATTTTGTGTTTGGTTGATAGATTTAGATTTCTAGGATTCCTTTATTTTTTATGGGGGGCCCACCACAAAACAAGGATTCTTGAATTCTAAAAATTTTCAAGGATTTTCAAGGATTTGACACTATTCATTGTACTTTTAGATGGGACAAGTGTACTTTATTTATTTAATAATCCCCACTCTATCTATCTCTCTAAAATCCTAAAATCCAAATTCCATTTTTTCACCAACCAAACAAAGATTATAAGGATCTACGAATCCAATACTAGAAATCCAAAACCAACCAAACAATAAATTACCAAATACAGAAATTTCAACCGTACTATTTTGGAATCCAAATTAACAAGCATCTGAACAGAAATTTTGATTTGAAAGTAAGTTGCAATTGGGACAACCTGTCATGACAGTTGGCAGAGCGAGGCCTGGATCCATGTATCTACTGGATGTGGCCTGTTGTATTTTTCCTCCCCTACACTCAAAGCTGGTTTGAACGGTTTGGCTGAAGGGAGGCTGTTTAGGCTTTTGATGAAGTTAATACAATATTAGATTTTGTTTCGAAAGGGAAGTCTCATCTTAATGCAGCATCTTGTCTTGTAGATTGATGGACTTGTGAGGCATGAAACAATGATCTTTCCGTTGTTGGGAAGGCCTTCTAGTTAGAGTGCTTATATCGAATTGCATACAAGAAGTCACCTCAAGGAGCCTTATATCTCTCATTCCTCTTAGCCGAACTGTAGAGATAGCTTGCTTTCATTCCTCTTAGCCTTGTATCCCTCATTTTTCTGGCCTTTGAATTTTAACTATTATGACATATCAGAAACGTATTTTGGCTCTAAAAATCTTACGCCTTTGTTAAATTGTGGCCACCTACCATTAGAGACGTATTTTCACTTTAAAAATCTTAAAAGCCTTTGTTAAATGTGGTCACCTACCCCACTGGGGATCGAACCCCCACAACTCTTCCCAAAGAGGGAAGTGCCATACCAATTGAGTTATTGCTCATTGGTTAAATCTTATGCCTTAATTCTTGTAAAAGATCGATACCGTAAAAACAGGATATATGTAGCAAACATGTTGAGTACAGATTGTGACATTTCGAAGATAGTTAATCAACTGTTGTATTTATTATCAGCTGCCTATGCTCGTATCTGCTGCCTCAACGACCAAGTGAGGGAAAAGATGGAGAAAGGATAGGACTAAGCGAGGCGAGAAAAAAAAAACAAGATCAAAACGACATATCTTCTCTCAAAGAAAGTGACGTGTATGCAAGGTATCCTTGTTATTTTGTTCGTTGGCATGCAGTCCTTATTCAGCTCCAGATTCCCCTTCAACTCTCACTCGCATTTACAGGGTTCTTTTTTTATCAATCAGTCAACTGCTCAGTAGTTGGATTAACGTATGAAGGAATCTGCTCAGCTTCCCAAAGCCAGAAAACCATTTCAATGATCGCCACAATAAGATTCCGACCTTTAAAAAACACTCTCTTTACATAGCAAGGACATAAAAGAGCTTCCAACCCAACCAGAAGCTTTAATCACCCCACTCTTCCCACCTGCCAACAAGATATGGACAAGAAGAGAGGAGCTAAAATAAAAAATAATAAAAATAATAAAAATAAAAACTTCACAGATGCCAAAGCAAGGTTGGTAGCCGCCTCCAAGTTCCCCGCTTGTATATGAATAATTTGCAGGAAGAAGAAGAAGAAGAATGACAGCGGCGTCATTGCTGCTGACATCAACAGGTGGCTTCTTGAGTTCTCTATTGTTCATTGCATCAAGTCATCAACCAAATAAAAATGAATTCACGATATGTGTTACCGATCATCTTGCCTCAGCTTCTTCCATATGGTTCAAGCGGAATTTAGTATTCAGTTAATGAGTAACATTACGTTGGATTCATCTACCGCAGTTAAGTCAAAAGTCTTGGGGATGATACATTTCAGAATAATTTATAACCCAATTTCTTATATTTGCGCAAGATGAAAGAAGCCACCATATGCATTGCAATTTGTATATCATCTTCTCTAACAAAGATAGAAATAGATGTGTTCTCCGTCCTCTTCCCTGCCATTTTTTGTGAGTTGTGAGTTGAGGCAATGTATGGGGTAATCTATTCTGTTATCATGAGAGCTCACGGATAGGATAAAACCATGAGGATAAAGGAGGCCTCAGCTTCACCTATCACAGCTCTCGTTCATTGCCACCTATAGACATAACGTACACTTGCTGCTCAGGTGATAAAATGGACAGACTGAACCCAGTTTGGTTCTAGAGGCCATAACATATTGCATGATAGCTCAAAGAAACCAGCAAGATGCATAAATTATTCATGCTAGCTCAAAAGAAACCAGCAAGATTCAAATAAACAGCTAAATTAAAATTGCCTAGCAATTCTGAAAGATGCAGATGAGAAGCTTGAAGATGAAAGACCAAAATGCCAATACAACTAAATGAAGAGCTCTTCAAACTCCAAGTCTTGGATAAGATAACGAGAGTTGTTTTAAAAGGGAATCGCAGTCCTACGCGTCACTTGGCAGCCATAACTGGCTAATCATGATTCGGAAAACAAAATTGAAAGGCGGGTATAGATTTTAGAAGAAAAACGAAACCTCATGAGACTTGATGAGCAAGGAACATACACATCTCTCGGGTAATCAATGAGGATCCTAGTTTTAAGCTCAACCTATGAAGCAATAAACTTATACTTCAACAAAGTGAAGATGCCATCTTTGTTGTACTCACATCATTATCAAATGGAGATAACAGCACAAAAAATTGGTCAAAAGGATTTATTTTCCATGACCACAATGTGCATCATTATTCACTGGAATATTTTCCTAAAGCCAAATTCACTCTCTGAGCCAAACAGCTTTGCTATACCAAACTATTTAGTGTATTCATTGACGCAGGTAAGAAATTAATTCTTCTATCAAGTCAAGACGAGGAACCGAAATATTGTAAGAAGTCACACACAAAATAAGTAGCTGACAACTAAGGTGCCTGTAATCATCTTTTCCATGAGTTATCTAATAAAAGCATAAGAAATTTATAACGGCTGCCTGCCCTCAACATGATATTGCATCAGTTCTTTCTGACTTTAATATGACGTTCCATTAGTGGGGTAACTTGTTCCCATCGATTCATGCAGATAAACTGTACATATAGTTACTTTTACCTTTTAGTTTGGGGGGCGTGGACACGGGAAGCATTGCCCTTAAGAGTGTCATGGCCAAGCTTCATGAGGCCATCTAGCCTAGAAAGGTGGTGGCTCCAAGAGACGGGGACAATCCCTAGAGTGTCAGGCAAAGTATACCTCAAGGAAGAAAGGGATATGAATGGGACAATCTTAATTCTGGTCCAAGACATGCAGCACTAAAGAATTTCTCCCCGGTGTGGAAATTCATCTGCCAACTAAGGAGCAGGCACCTAAGGACACGTCACTGGAGATTTGAACTCATCTACATCTGATGGATAGAGAGCTTTATTAATTTCCTTAAACTAAATTTTGATAAAGACAACTTTGTTGAGGACTATAAACTTGGCAGGTGCCTTAATACTTAATTTTGATGGTGTCTGTGAAGTGATTGATTCCGGAAGCTGTTGGCCAACTGACACCCAACCCCATCTCTACACAAATACAAAAAAAGAAGGGGGTGGGGGTGGGGGCACTGCCACCACATATGCTGTGTGTTAAAATTGAACGTTAACAGAATCTGAAGGCGTCAGGCAGGCGGTACTGGTCCATACATGGATAAAACTAGAAGGGGAGCAAGAACAAGCTGATGAAAGTTTAAAGATTCAGGAAGCATGTAACTGTAGTATGGCATCAACAATGGGGACACTTTGACTTAGTAATAACCAAAGGACACAGCATATCTGAGTCATCAGACCACCAATCATCCCCTCGTCTAGCCCGGTAAACCTAAATACTACATGCAATTATTAAAATTTCTACAATTGTAGGTCATCATTGTTCGATTAGCAACATGACAAGCAAATGATACGATTGATAAATAAGGTGACAAACTTGCTCATCCAACTCATATACATTAAACTGAATTAAGCAAAAGTTGGATTTTTATCATCTAGGCTGACCTACTAATTCAGCTCATAACTTTTATTAAGAGCTTTCTTACTACCTGAACAGTTTCATACTTCAAGTGTAAAGCAATATATCAGCTATCTGGATAACTGATTATTAGCTAAATTCAAATTGAAATAGTATATGACGTTTATGATAATGAACAATAACGGAAAAAACTATGAAAAACTCTAAAATCTAAATACCCATATCTATAAATGCTTATAATCATGACACCGCATACACGTCTAAGTGAAAAACCTGAAGATGATTGGATGGATCTTACATCTAAATACAAGTTCAATATCTAAGTATTTATGCTGAAAGGTCAGTCCAAAAAGCCCTATTGATTCATCAACTTAGACGCAATGGATTCCCATCACCCCATAATATATCCTATTCTTAAGCAGGGCAATTACTATAATGAATCATTTCTGTGCCTCGTCCTGCAGTGCTACTTCTGAGGAACAAACATGCTTTTATTTGAAAGCTGTTAGCCTGTGATCTATTCAAATTTTGGTTGTAACATAGAGCAGGCTTTATGTCCATTGTAGTTGTTATTACATCATTATTATATCACCTAGATGTAAAGAGTGGAGCAATTGCCAATAACCGCTTCACTGCCTGCCATATCGATCTAATTTTCTTACATTACAAATTACTGCCAACTCCTATAGGAACTTTGGATTGTTCTAAATCAGAATCTTGAATATTAAGAAATACCATAGCTTGTAGATATTTTTCCAACCTTTATTTCTTAAAAAGCAGCCCATCAAATTTCCACAACATTACGATCAGTGCCTCAAACCGGTCATTCTTAAGCAGCAAAAGGAATATGGTTACAACTTTATAAATGAAACGGACTCAATAGTTTGTACAAGTGACTTTGTGTTACTGTCATGAATTACCTCTCCATTGAAATATGCCTCTGCAATGGAGTCTAAGGAAAATAACTCCTTTTCACTTCAATTGTGTTGCATGCTTCCACAAATGGGATTCATTTGTAACCTATACTCTTACTTTTTTGCATAAAAAAAACTATTAACACATAAGTTGTTTCCCCCCTTCAAATGTTGTACCACCCTTTCCTCAAAGTTGTAAGGGCTTTCTGACAAACATATCCAGCGTCATAAAGCAAACCATTTGCATACCTATAAAGGGAGCTATACAAATAATGTATTAGGGATTGACACTCAACAACTTTGAATCCAAGCAACAAAACAACTACATATAGAGAACAATACCATCCCAAACAGCCCCATGAGTAAACATATTATTAAGATAGGAACGAAGATAACAACAAAAACAAAATGAAAACCTCAGAGGGCATTAAGCATATCCTCGGCGCCGCTGAAAGTGAAAGCCCCGCCTTCCTCCAAGTTAAGAACTTTGACAACCCCATCATCCGCAAGCAGCGCATACCGCCTCGACCGAACCCCGAGCCCCACAGGCTGATCCCTCAAATCGAGCTCGACCCCAAGCGCCCTAGTGAAGTCCCCATTCCCATCAGACAACATGAGCACCTCATCCCCAACATTCAGCTCCTCCTTCCACGCCCTCATCACGAACGCATCGTTGACAGCCACGCAGGCAATGGCGCCGACGCCCTTGGATTTAAGCTCCGCCGCCTTCTCGACGAAGCCGGGGAGGTGCTTCTGAGAGCAGGTGGGGGTGAAGGCGCCGGGGACGGCGAAAAGGATGGCCTTTTTTCCCTTGGTGAGGTCGGAGACGGTGATGGTCTGGAGCTCGCCGGCGGAGTCGAAGAAGGAGAGGGTGGCGTCGGGGAGCTTGTCGCCGACGGAGATCGCGGTGGCCGTGGCGGCGGCGGCGGCGGCGGCGGCGGCAATGGGCGAGGGTTTGCAGGTATGGGAGGTTTTGAGGGAGGAGGCTAGGGTTAGGGTTAGGGTTTTGAGGCGGGGAAAGGAGAGGGAGGTCGGCGGGGAGAGGGATCGGAGGTAGGGGGGTAGGAGGCTGGCGGAGGCGAGGGAGGATGCTGTGAATGCGTTCGTGGTGGTGGCCATGGCGATTGGAGATTGAAGAGAGAGAGAGAGAGGATAAAAGAGTTGGGGGCTTGGAGTGGTTGGAAATGGAAGTAGATGTTTCGATGGAAAAGAAGAGGAGAGATGGCGGAGATTGCGAACCGAATCGTTAGCGGGTCCGGTTTCCTTAGACGGAGCACACGAGAATGGTGGGGCCAAACTAACTAACGAACATAACCATTGTGTGTGGTTGAGGGATTGGTAGCCTTTAGATATAGATTTTCTTTCATCTTTTCTATTTTTTTTAAAAAATTTAAAAAATGAGTTAAATCAAATAATTAGAGATATTTTAGAAGCCAAGCTACGAACCTTATAGATTCTAAGTTGGCTGCTGGTTAGTGAATGGCTAAAGGTTCAATTCCCAACTAAAGATACAACGCTCTTTTAATAACGGATTTTGCAATATCCGTTTCTTTAATCAGAATAGCGTTTTTTCCTATCGAAAACGCTATTTGTGATAGCGTTTTAGGACCACAGCGACACAGAGAAGAAAGAACAGAGACACATAGACTCAAGAATTTGCTTGGGGGCCCTTGAGGGAAAACGCTACTTGTGATAGCGTATAAGGTTAAACGCTATCTACAGATAGCGTTTCTCTCATTCCATTTACAACTCCTGCTTCCTCCCTACTGTTTGAACCATGAACTCCTATATCTTACTGTCCCTGAACCTGAAGTGTACAAAATTTTTGGTTTTTGACAAATGAAATAGAATTTAGATTCAAAATTTTTGATTTTCGTGGTTTATGATGAATTTTAGTAACGGATAAATTCTGAAATAAAATGGACAACATTTCCTTTATAAATATTGATATATTTCCATAAATACATAATAATCTCCATTCCGGAGTAATACAAACCACACACGGCTCAAAAAAAATCCCACCTCAAAGGGTGGAATTACACAATAGAAAATATATCACATAAAGTATGAATACACAACCACACAAATTAGAAAGTAACAAAATATATTCTGGATGCTATAAAGTTTATAAATAATACATCATTCATCATATAAAATTGTAGTATCGCTTCTTCTTCTTCTTCTTCTTCATATGCGGGGCTTGGTGTGATAGTCCTACTACATCATCTGGGGGTTGCTGCGATAGTCCTGTTTCACCACCCTGAGTCAACTGTTATCACGACCCGGAAAAGGCACGTGATTGGCACTTGGATCATGTGAAGTCTATAAGACCCCACCTAATCCAAGTAAGCCAAAAACCCAGAAATCTAAACCTTTTAGAGAAAATAGTCGAGGTGAAGTTTTGAAATAAAGGTTTAATAAAATCAGGTTCTTTCTTTTAAAACATAAGTAATATTATATGAAACACAAGTGGATTATATACCGTAGTTAAAACATTTTTGTCATTTGAAATTTGGGCAGCACCTCCTTTGTAATTTTAACCCGAAAGCAATACAATGCAATAATAAAAGGCATCCCCAAGCGGAGCTGGCTCTTCGCCAATTAGCGGAAACAACCACGCAAACAATATATATATATATATATATATATATATATATATATATATATATATATATATATGAGGCCATTGTTGTACATATGATGTATATTATAGTGGATGCTTGTATATATAGAGAGAGGACTTTCTTGCTCGATATGATAGTATGCTATCTGGTTGATAAAGCTCTTAAGATAAAGCCCTTAGGATATATATATTGATAAAGCCCTTAGGATATGTACTTGACTACTAGGACTATGATGCAGATCATACTAGTGGGGCCAGGGTAGTCCATAAGTACATCCTATAACTGTTTCTAGTCGAGAGTGTATCGAGATAGGGCATCGATACTCCAGAGTAGACTAGCGTATACGCATCATGACCCATATGATAGGCGATGGATGATCCCACATCCATTAGTGTGTGACATCAAAGATGGTATACGGGTGCTCAGTGGAGACTGGGTACACTGAACGGACTCGCCGAGAACTCCTTGTTGGTATTATACCTATCGTCAGATAGCAGTTCTCTGGTGACACTAGTACAGGTTAGTCTGTAGACTCGAGATCGTCATAGAGTCTTGTGTGATTCCCACTGTGCTTTGATTTCCACCTTACCACGTTCAAGAGAATGTGCAAAACGGTGGCTTTTGGGTACAGTCCCGAATCACATGGAGGCAATGAGCGATAGGAGGGGTTTCTTCTCTCCCGGTATTGGGGGTTGATGTTGCGCTGTGTTCGATTGGTTATAACTGGAAGTCTCTGGGCATGGCTGATATGGAGATATACTGGTAAGTGTTATCAGTAGTTTCTCGACCCGTTATGAGCCTCACATCGATACGACTTATCGGTTACTGGGGTCTGACGTTTACCACTCCTAGACTGGATATGCGACATATCAGACGTAGAGACCGGACTGTACGGTAGTGTTACTGATTGGATTTATAGGAGTTAGAGCAGACTTGCTTGTTGATCTTCTGATCGTTCAATACCCGGGTGGCCGTTACGTTTAGCTGACCGCTTGCGGCTTATTGGTGTTTGATGTGATCATCACCTACTGCCGGAGTATTGACGAGTCTTTAGAGTCCTACATAAAGGTTTCTAGGCTCAGGCAAAACGGAGTAGGAGCACATATGTGATATGTGCGGGATCGAGATTGGTACGCATATGTGATACCGCATTCTATTCTCGCGATATGTGATATCGGCCGGTTATATGTGATATAGCTGGGTTATCGGATCAAGTGTTGATTCGATAAAATAATATATAATATATGTGTGTGTGTGTGTATGTGTGTGTATTATATACTCACTTAAATATTTATTATTCTTACTTATAATACTTTTAACATATATGTGATATATGTTTATTATATTGTTTTCTTTTGTTGCATAAATATTATATATGTGATATATAATATTGTGATATGCTAGGTTATAAATGCAACTAGAGTTTATGAGAGTTAAACCATACTAGGGTTAATGTTAGGGTTTATATTTATCATTAAGTAATTCAAATATTGTGGATATTTGTCATGGTAGATATTTGTTGAAGCTTGTAGAAGCTTGTAGTCTTCTTTTACTTTGTCTACTCTTTTTGTGTAGCTTAAGATATTTATCAACCATACCTTTAACCATAACTCATAGTTAAGTCTCTACAAGGGTTAAGGATGATATACTTGACCCAAGGTTGCATTTCTAACCGCACAACAATAATTCATCACTTGCTTCTTCTTCTTCTTCATTGAAAAAAGCTTGCTAGATTTTTCATTTGTGATGAATGATTGTGAGAAATTAAATAATAAAATGAGCAAAATTCCTACTTCATCATCCTCTTATATATTAGCCATATAGATTAGTGTGTTAGCTTCACTAATTCCATATTAGTGAAGAGAGAGCTTGAGTCCGTATTTCCTCGACGTAGATCATCGTAGACTTTGAAGACTTCAAGCAAGGATGCATCGTAAATCTTGTGGAGCCTCTCAAGAGTCCGGGAGTTCATGGATAGCAGCGAAGGGACCACTACTCGGAGCTTTTGAAGCGAAGGAACGGACTACAAAGGTTGTTGATGATGCTCAATATTGGAAGTCTCCAAGATCAGGACACGTGGCAGATGACGTGTCCCAGAACCCAGAAGAAAGGACCACAAGGGCCGACCAGGCCACCCCTGTACCCGACCTGCAAGCACAAGTTGGCTCACCTCAGAGCCCCCTGAAATTTGGCCTCCTCGTCCTCTCAGCTCGCCCCGAGTTGCCGCAAGACCGAAAACTCCTCGGCCCTTGCGCTCGTTCCCGAGCTCCTTCGCCAAGGCCATCTTCCTCGGTTCCTCCGACCGACCAACTTCACCACTCGCAGGCGTAACCGCCGCTTCGCAAATCTCGCCATGCACAGATTCTCCGCCAGCAACATCCCACGTTCCACGCCATCACGATCCCCATTAATGGACGATCCGCTCTTTACGCGGGCGTGACGTCGGGAGCGTAACTGCCGGTGAGATTCTCGTGCCTGCTGCTGCGTACTGCCGCCACTATATAAACCCCCATCACAGAGGGGTCAAGTAAGCCATTTTTTGATCCCACTTAGCCGTTACTCTGCTCGAATCTCGTACTAACTTGATCGTCGGAGGGTCCTAGGTGGTACTAAACCACCCTGGGACTTCTTTGCAGGTATTCGGCGTTAAACTTCTCAAATCACCAATCTCCTTAAAACCCATTGAGACCCGCACGCAATAGAAGATCACCTTCCAAATCCACTGGGAGATCGACGTAAGACACCATTTGAGGGAGATTCGAAAAGGACCTCCATCAGTTGGTGCCGTCTGTGGGAGAAACTCCACAAAAAACTAAGTTGGCCTTCCGATCTCCATCCACATGGCGAGCGACCACCCTGAAGATCCAGGTACCAACCGCCGCCTCCCCCTCACCGGGGGCACGGATGAACCTCCCCCGGCGACCATCATCAACGCCCTCGCCAGCCGAATAGATCGGCTACAGTCCCTCGTGGAGGCGCTCGTCCACGTCCAGACAGTCGGGTCAGGGCCCCAGATCGCCGCTCCTCCGCCTCCAGAAGGCTCTACCCTCGTCGGTACGGCAGACCATCGGCAGGCTACGACCCCTGGCCACAGATCTCATGGGCCGATACTCCCTGAGGCCCGTTGGGCGCCCCACGGCTCCACACCAAGATCTGCGGCCAGAGCGCCTCGCCTCGAGCCTCCTCATGACCCTTACCCCCCTGAGGAGATGTCGGTCACCTCGCCTGCCCACAGGCGTGATCGACACCCTCTCCCTCGATGGGGTTGCACAGAAGAGGCTCGCCACGACGGCTCGAGAGCCACCTCGCCCGGGGATCTGAGGGACCTCATCGAGAGGAATCGGGGCTGCGCCCAGACCCAGGTCTCCCACAGCAGAGGCCAGGGATCACAAGGCGCCGAATCCTCGGGGTACCACGGCCGACTCGACGCCCTCGAAAAGAAGATCGAGGGCATGCGCCGGGAAAGTAACCTCTTGGGCGACGGGGCTAAGTATGCTGCCGATTCGCTCACCAAGCCGTTTACCGAGGGACTGCTCGCTGTCCACGTCTCCTCGTGCAACAAGACCCCAAAGGTCTTTCTGTTCGACGGGAAAATCGACCCCAAAGACCATTTGGATGCTTTCACCGCGGGGATGAGCTTCCAGGACCATTCCGACGCTGCCCAGTGCAGGGCCTTCCCAGCCACCCTCATCCGCTCTGGTCGGGACTAGTTCCGAGGACTCGAGCCTCGCTCAATCTCGACCTTCGACGAGTTGGCTACTCAGTTCCTCGGCCACTTCGTTGGGAATCGTCGACAGAAGCGCACGGTCGACTACCTCTTCACAATTAAGAATGGGGACAAAGAGACGTTCAAGGCTTACATCACCCGCTTCTACAACGCCCTCCTCGAGGTCCCCGAGCACCGGGACGAAACCATCATCACGGCGCTCAGATCTGGTCTGAGATACAAGGAGTAGTTGCGCTCCTTTGCGTTGGCACAGCTTAAAACCATGGCCGAGGTCAAGGCGTGGACCGAGCGTGAGGTTCAGCTAGAGTCCGAGGTAAACGCGAACCTCCCCCGAGAAGAACGGTCCGACCAGAAGAAGATGGCTCGGGTGGAGAGGCCGGAGCGTCAGCAGCCCTATCACCCGAAGTTCCAGGAGTACACCCCGCTCAACGTCTCCCTTGCAGTGTTACTAGAGGAGGCCCAAGGCGAGGGGTTCTTCAAATTCCCTCCAATCCCGCGTCAGGTCACGAAGCAAACCCGGGGCCCTTACTACGCCTTCCACCGGACGCTGGGCTACGCCATGGAGGATTGTAAGCAACTCCGAGAATACATCAAGGAGCTCATCCGATCGGGGTACCTCGCCGCCTACTTGAGGGACAAACGGCAGGCCGACCGTGAGCAGGAGCAGCGTCCCCCTCCCGCCGAGCTGACCATCAGCCAGATCATGCTCGTTTTGACAGATGACCAGTCCGGCGCCCAGGGAGCCCCGTACCCGGTGCCAAGCACGGAGACCAACAAGCCTCCGGGGAGCTCGGGCCACGCTAATAAGGTCATCTATTGGTATGTACTTTTCTTTTGGGGCAATGTAAACTCTTCCTAGGGTCTGTTGTTAATTTAATAAAGATCAATGGAACTTTGCGAAAAAGAAGGAAAGATCTCATTTATTCAAAAAAAGATATTATGGGCTCCTCAGCCATACATACCAAAAGAAAAAGAAAATTACAACAGCGGGGGAAGGGGGTGCAGAGAGCACTGCTCATGATACTCGGTAAAGATCTCCGCCGGCCGAGGCCTCGCGATATCCAACCTCTGCCCTCGGTTCCCCCGGCGCGCGTTGACCCCGAGCCTCAGCTCGTAACACTCACAGACGAGCGCCTCTGAGCGAGCCAGCCGGTTCGCGGAGATCAGGCCGAAGCGCCTTAGAGACCGCAGCTTGCCTACGGCCTCATCATAGAGCTGCTCGGACAGGGGGTTGTAAAGCCCCGACAATGCCCTCCAGATGGAGTACATTAGCAGCTGCAGCAGGGAGGAGCGTCGGGGGAGCAGCCGGCCGAAGTGGTCCCCGATGCTCCCGTAGACCAACTGCACCGTGTCCTCGATGCAGTTCTGGTCATAGAGGTATACGTCTTCGAAATGGATGATCTCGGGGATGGTAAAGGGAAAGTCTTGCATTCTCAACGACCTATTTACGAAGAAAGGAAGGACCGGAGCTCCTTCAGCCTTATATAGCCCACTGCGCCCCAACAGAACTCAACAGTCGCCCGCCTTTGCCCAAAAATTCGCTGCCATGCGGCGATCAACGAGCCTTCCCTGGCAGAATTGAAACGACGCGACCCTGGCTCTTCGCCTCCCCCCACATTCAATGCGCATGCTGCGCACGCGTTCGCCGCGACTGTTCCTGTTCCCCATATCTGCAACTGGATGGTCGGGCGAAACCTCATGAAAGATTCAGCCGAGCAGCTACCCTTCCCGGTTATCCTTAGCAGGCCTCCTAAGGCCCCTCCAACGCTAAGGATCAAAGTCCTCCGTAGAGCCAGCCGAGCGGCTCCCCTGCTCAGCTATCCCTGGCCGGTAGCTTCCCTACTCGCAACGCCACGGATCAAAGCCCTCGCCAAGAGGCAACCGCGCAGCTTCACTGCCCGATTATCCTTAGCAGGCCTCATACGGCCCCTCCAACGCTAAGGATCAAAGTCCTCCGCAGAGGCAGCCGAGCGGCTCCCCTGCTCGGCTATCCCTGGCCGGTAGGTTCCCTACTCGCAACGCCATGGATCAAAGCCCTCGCCAAGAGGCAACCGCGCAGCTTCATTGCCCAGTTATCCTTAGAAGGCTTCATACGACCCCTCCAACGCTAAGGATCAAAGTCCTTCTTAGAGGCAGCTCGGCAGCTACCCTGCTCGGCTATCCCCGGCTGGTAGCTTTTTACCACGACCGATAGGGATCAAAAGCCCTCCCAGAGGCAGTCGAGCTCGAGGATTCCTCGCTCGGATATCCTTCAGGACAAAAGCCCTCGCCAAGAGGCACCAGGCGGTAACCCCGCCCGGCCAAGGGTCCTTGGTAGGCTTCTTACAGCCCCTCCCGCGCTAAGGACCAAAGTCCTCCCAGAGGCAGTCGAGTCCTTGCTCGGCTACCCCGGCTGGTAGCTTCCTACCACAACCGACAGGGATCAAAGTCCTCGCTAAGAGGTATTGAGCAGTGACCCTGCTCGGTCCCCGTCCTAAAGGATTAAAGCCCTCGCAAGAGGCAACCGAGCGGCTGCCTTGCTCGGTCAACTCCGGTTGGTAGCTCCCTACCCATGACGCCAGGGATCGAAGCCCTCGCAAAAGGCATCCAAGCGGCTATCCCGCTCGGTCGTCCCAGGCTGGTAGTTGCCTACCCATGACGCTAGAGATCAAAGCCCTCGCGAAGAGGCAACCACGCAGCTTCACTGCCCGATCACCCTTAGTGGGCTTCTTACAGCCCCTCCAACGCTAAGAATCAAAGCCCTCACAAGAGGCAACCGAGCGGCTGCCCTGCTCGGTCAACCCCGGCTGGTAGCTACCTACCCATGACGCCAGGGATCAAAGCCCTCGCAAGAGGCATCCAAGCGGCTACCCCGCTCGGTCGTCCCAGGATGGTAGTTGCTTACCCACGACGCTAGAGATCAAAGCCCTCGCCAAGAGGCAACCGCGCAGCTTCACTACCCGGACATCCTTAGTGGGCTTCTTACAGCCCCTCCAACGCTAAGGACCCAAAGTTCTCCCAGAGACAGTCGAGCCCGACCCTCGCTCGATCATCCCCAGCTAGTGGTCATTGCTCGCAGCGCCAGACATCAGAAGCCATCACCAAGGGGCAACCGAGCAGCTTCCCATCCATCCTCGGCACAAATACGGCGGACAGCCCTCTGCCCATCACATGCAGAGGATCCGAGCCACCAACAAGGGGCATCAGATCTATCCAAGTCTCGAGCGATCCCCTCTCGACTTCAGGGGACATGGAGACACCTCCTTCTTAGAAGCACTTGGCATGCTTGGTAAGTAATCGAAATCAACTCGACGAACGATCACTAGACAAATAGCCGACCTGACATGGAAGCCCAACAGTGCAAGAAGAGGAATTTTACGAGCATTTTTCACGAACAGAAGATAAAGTGCAAACCAAAGAAAGGAAAAAAAGGTTTTATTACCGAAGGCAAAGTCTTTACAAAGGGTATTTTAGGCTCCCTAGCCTTACAAACTTCCCGGAGGCTTACAAAAATGGCGAAAGCAACAAAATAAAAGAAGGAGGAAGACGGGGGCTTTAGGCCTCGGGGCCGGGCGCGACCTCGGGGTTCTCGACATTCATCATGGGACGAGCAGGGTCTTTGGCGACTTCCTCGTCGGGAATCTCTTTCCCCTGCTCCTCAGCGTCCGTGAGGGGGTACTCGGTCCGGAGCTCTTCGTCGGCGAACTCTGGCATCTGGGCCTTAACGGCGTCGAGGGCTTCGTGCCAGATGAGGGTGGTGGCCATGGCCAGGTCATCATAGAATTCCTTCAACTTCATGTAGCCCTCCACCGCTTTCACCGCTGAGAGGTCGGCCGACTTCGTCGCTCTCAGGTCGGCCGACTTCGCCGACTCAGCCGCTGCCCCCAACTACTTCCGGAGGGTCTTCACCGTCTTCTTTATGTTGCCGACAAGCACCTGAGCGTCCTCAAGCTTGGCCTCGGCAGCCACGGCGTCCTCTTGGTACCGGGCAACCTCCCATTTCCCGGCCTCCACCTCGCCCTCCAGGGCGGCAACCCTCGCCATCACCGCCTCCAGCTCCCGCTTGGAGCTCTCTTCCAGCGAGGCGAGCTGGCTCTTAGCCTTCATCGCCGGGGCTATCACCTCGGCCTCCATGCGTAGGATGAGGGCAATGTGCTGGAGAACCTGAAAGATAGGAAAGAGATCAGAAAAATGAAGGAGGCACCGAATCTCATAAAAAACTAAACACTTACCTGCACGGACTCCTGGGCGATGGACACCATCTGGGCCCTGAAGGTCCCCCCGAGGACCCTATCCCCCGTTGATTTCTCTATCTCATGAAGCAGACTGTCCGCGACGGATAGCCCTGAGGGCACCGCAAACTGAAGGCCTCCTTCCTCCACCATGATTGGTGAGGGCGGGCCCCGGGAAGACCTCTGGGAACCCCTCTTGAGCGGCTCTGATGGAGAGCCGATCTCCTCCTCCGAGGCCGGGTCTTACAGAATTCGAGCCCGCTTCCGACGCGATGTTCCACTAGGCCCCGGGGCAGGATCCGCCCCGGAACGCTCACGGGATGCGACCACCGGAGGAGAAGGAGCCGGGGCGGGCTTCGAGCGGGAAGGGCCGGTGCCTCCAGCCTTCGTGACCCTCCTCGGCTAGCGCATGGAGGCTTTGAGCTCGTCCATATCCATGGGTCCTGCGCAAAACCAAAGGTAAAGAAGTCAGCGACACAAGCAATATAGAAGCCAAAAAGCAAGCCTAAAACTTACCGACGAACTCAACGGGGCTGAGCCCGGCCCAACTCAGGACCCTCTCAGATAGCAGCACGTCGAATCAGGGGATAGGCTCCCACGACGCCACTGTAAGTCTACGGTAGCGCCCCGGCCGTCTACAGATGCCAAATGCGGAACAAAAACTTTTTAACTGGCGCTATCGTATACTTTAACCCGGATATGCCATTAGTGCTAAACTAACAAACTGTAAAGAGTGTAGAAAGGTTATACCGAACGATCCGAGTCCTTCGTTCTTCAACCATCATCCCACGCTCCGTTGCGGCTACTCCGATCTCGTCGATCTCCGATCTGCTCGTCCAGGTGGCACCACGTCAACGATTCTTTAAACGGGCTCCCGCCTCTGACTTGAGGCAACTCGGTCGTCAAGTTTGCTAAAAGAGACGACCAAGATTGATGTAGAGAATGAGTAGATGACTTTGTCTCACTTCGTCCAAATCCGTGGACGATCGATTAATGAAGTTGCCGTGGGAATCGGGTGATGGAATGAAATGAGCTGTGAAATTCCATACACCGAAAACTATCATAATCTTTTACAAATGAAAACTCAAGTGAGAGAGTAAGGAGGAGGAGAGGGGGCCGGCCATATATATGCAAAGAGGGAGGTAAGTGTAGGAGAGGGGGAGGTAACCATAAGAAAATATCATGTGTGAACACAAACAAATATCTCTTAAGCAAAACAAAACACATTAATGAAATGAATGACTCACTAAACCTAGTCATCCATTCATTAATGCAACCAATGAAAACACAACACCATATAACCTAGTCACCACCTTCTAGAAACTTCTAGAAGCATGACTCACCTTATCCAAGAAAAGATAAATCCGTCTTTAACCGAATGTTAAAAGACGGCTGATAGAAAACTGAAAACTGGCAACTTCCAAAAGTGATCCTGAAACGAATTTCAGGACAACCCCGAAACTGTATAAATATACCCGTATTTGTATTACGACCGAATACAAATGCAACTGAGACAAAGATATTATATTTACTCAATATAATACTCGGATCCGGCTTAAACCAAAGCCGACCAGTATCATCTGTCCGAAAACTGACACGTGCGTAAACGCACGTGCATTTTCCGAACCCTGCCATAAAACCATACGGCCTCTACAACCTTTCGCCCGAACTTGGGAAACTGTCTGTGGGGGACTCTAATGACTCGTCAGTACCCTGGCAGTGGGTTTAACCACAAACCGTCAGCGGCACTAGCTATGCGTAACGGCTGCCCATGGACTGACCTCAAGGGAGGCCGATGAGCGAACTCATCCGGAAACCCTACTGAGCCTAACAGTGACAATGTATATACAGTCCGGTCCGTTCGTCTATGAGTATCGCATATCTGCCTAGGGGGCTAGTAACGTTAGACCCCCAATAGCAGTATAAGTCGTGTCGGAGTGTAGCCTAATAACACCCTGAGATACTACTGGAGTACCTACCAGTAAATCTCCTGCCACGGCCGTGGGCTTTGTGTAATGGCTCTCCTAGACACAGCACGATCTCGCCCCCAATACCGGGAGAGACGAATCCCCTGCCGATCCGCTCACGTGCCTCCATATGGCTCGGGACTGTACCCAAAAGCTACCTGTTTACACGACTCCTTTGAGCCGTGGTAGGGTAGAAATCAAAGCACAGTAGGAACTCACACGAGACAAATGACGACCTCAGGTCGATGAACTAACCTATACACATGTCACCAGGGAACTGCTATCTGACGATAGGTATAGTACTAACTAGCAGATTCCCGGCGAGTCATGTCCGGTGTACTCATAACCCAATGAGCACCTGTATACATCTTAGGTGATCCAACTGACACCAGTGGCTTGTGAGACCAGCCACCGCCCCTCGTCGGGGTCTCGACTGTATACACTAGTCTACTCCGGAGTATCGATGCCCTGTCTCGAAACTCCCACGACTAGGGACCACAATTAAGGATATGCATATAAACTACCCAACTCTCACGTATATGATCGCCATCATACTGTTGGTAGTAAAGCAAGATCCTAAGGGCTCTATCAAAGTGTAACATGTAATCAGTCACCTGAACATGTACACGACTGATAAAGGCAAACCAGATAGCATACTATCATCTTGAGTAAGACTGTCCTACCGGTATAGGTCCTCCGCAATCATTGCAATCACGTACCTGCGATCCAATAATTGACTATGAGGGCACTATCTCCAACAATCTCCCACTTGCACTCAAGGCTAATTATTGCGATGTCGACTACTCACAGCCCGTGTGAAACCGAACATCCAACTCCTATACTAATCAGTTTCACAAAGCCCGTTTGTAAAACTATTGTGTTCGAGAAATAGCCTTAGTGAGTGGATCCGCCTAGAAGTTTCTTTCTATATCTCTCTTAATCTCAAGTTCGCGGAGAAAGCCATCTCCCGAATTGAGTAATACCTGTCTTAGAATATGTCTGGATTTCTGATGGGACCTAGTTCATAAATGAACTCCAAATCTAAACTTCTTAGACTGTATCGATCACTGAACCTAATCAGTATCCAGCACCAAGCCTCCCACAGTATCCTCTTGGACCACCTGTCCATAATACCGTCCCTCGTCAGAGGGAAAAACTATAACTCTGACAATCACTCTGTCAACCATGTCACTTTTGAAGCCTGGAATGATAACCGTCTCCCGAAAGAGGCTGCCGTCATCAAATCCGTAGAACATGTACTTATGTTCTAAAACTGCTTCCTTATGTTTCTCCAGGATTGGATTAATACAAACTTATTGCATCTAGTGCAAAAACAACATTTGGTGTGGTACTTGACATCTCACGATTGACTCAATTGCCTAAGCAAGTGATCTGTCAATCATGCACATCCCTCTCCCCTTTAGTCTATACGACACCTTTAGAGAGGGTGACTCCATCACCTGCAGGTACACCACCATGCTAGGAGTCAACTATTCTAAAAACCATTAGAATATCTGTCAAAGTACCCACATTGGGAAACTACCCAAATCCAGATCTAAAACCATAGATCTAGAAACCAGAATGTCAAGTATTATATCCATATCCTGTCTGGAGAAACAACTGTATGATGACCACAGTACAACCGTTCGTAGTATATGAATTTTACTTCCTACTCTGTGTATGTCATTCAGATACCATGACATCACACCCTACTACCTCCTTAACAGATCCATCCCCTATTCTGATTGAAGTCAAGCCCATGACTGTCATATCAAAATTAGACGATCTATCTCCGCTATAACTGCTCCAGTCTATAAATAGACATAAGCTACTTGCCCACTAAGCTTCCGCTACTGCCACTGACTACGACAACCCTCCTACCGGGTCTCATAGCCTGGAACAAAAGTAGTGTCAAGTCTGGGTAGATAAGAACCTCCCTGTCACCGTCCTTGAGCCTACCGAAGTACCTCTCGGGTGTCTGAGGTTACCCACCATATCTGCGGAGTGGCTAATGGAATGTCAAACCTGATTGAATATATAGGTCCTATTAAATTTTCCGTAATCGTTTGCAGTTCTGGAATCACTTCCAGTTCTACCATACTCCCACTACTGTTTTCTGAAAAATCCATTTTTACTAAAACAGTGGCGAGTCAAGAACAGTATCACTATTGATCTTCCAAATGGTAGAATATCAACCCTCGTCATAGCCAGGGTCTACCCACAAACAGCCATTACAGAAACGTGCCCTGAGTTATCCAGAGTCTGGTTTTAAGCATAAGCTGGACAACTCCCCGTACCTTAACATCTTTTAAGGTACGAACCATTCTATATCCAATATAGAAACTTTGGCACTTATTTAATTGGAACCAAATTCAATCATGCAGCTGTCTCCAGTGCATATCATCTTAATGGAAAGAGGCTAATCAGCATTACTCAACTTAGGAATCCATCCAATTATGAGCAACCTGAAAGAGAAACAAGTTTCTCAAAACCATCACTATCATCTGAATACCAATCACAAGAATCTACATCTTCGATCTCTTTGAAGAATCCCGATACTTGTGATACCTGGTTCTCTACTTTATTCTTATACCCACAACTTCTCAAAACTTAGACCTTGTATTTCTACGAAACACTTGTCTAAATACTAGAGAAGTTATAAGTAAACAGAACATAGTACGGGGACCTACCCCTTTGTCCTGATGGACACTTGGACAACATACAATACTCTGTATAAGTCCGCTGAGTTAAACAACTCAAAACCTGTGCGTCGTAGGTTGAAAACTGTACCCTGGCGATTTCCTCAAATATCACCAATTACAACGAATTCCGATATAATGAGGATAATCACCTAATTCCCAATAACTTACTCCTTCTCATCATCTGTAAAACCATACAGATATGAGAATGAAACCTGGTAAATACATACCCTTGGAGTAAGTATCTAATCGGGAAAACAGTTTTCTTTTAACAATGCACTGAAACATGAAAATGTTTCGTAGGGGTATCCTGGTATTCATAGTAATGCCTCTTCCATAATCCAATTCATGACTTCAACCGTGTATTTTATTGCCATCTCTCCAAACCCCTTTATTTGTCTTTAGTCGTTACCTTCTGTACACCATCGTTAGGCTAAATGGTTTTCTTCCTTCCCTACCGTTCGGCACCAGCCTATGGTTTGGAAGAAGACTATCCAGTAAGCATAATAGGTGTACCCTCCTAAACCAAGGAGTACTCATATCTTGAGAGAAGGTGATGATAAAAGACAACTGAATAATACCTTATTCTTTTAAAGGTGAAATAGGAGTGGCGATGATGTACGCGGTTTGGTTGTGAATTATATCAGTCGCAATTTACTTTGCCCTCTTTCTAATCCCTTTATTTTGTCTTTACATATTACCTTCTGCACACCCTACTTAGGCTAATTGGTTTTCTTCATTCCCTACCTTTCGGCACCTGCCTATGGTTTGGAATAAGACTATCCAATAAGCGTAATAGGTGTACTCTCCTAAACCAAGGAGCCCTCGCAACCTGAGAGAAGGTGATAATAAAAGACAACTGAATAAACCAATTCTATTTCTCCTGAACCTGGATCCATCCTCGAAAAAGTCCCTTCGAGTTCGTATATAACCATACGATGGATCTATCCAATGGAAATGGATGTCCGTAGTAATACGGGTGTTCTGAGAAATGCAAAGGGTAGAAGAAGGAGTGGCAATGACTTATGCAACATAGACAATCCAAAAGCCAGTATTTTAAGAAGGTTCGGTCAACCTGGTCACTGAGTCAAAGTCTAGGGTCGGTCAAAGGTCGCTGCCAAAGAGAGAGAGAAAAGAAACACTCTGCGTGCACTCTAACCTAGATCAGAATGGTTATCACTTTATCTAATCCGGAAACCTCCCACTGTCCTGTCAAATTCTCCTCCAAACCTAAAGAAGAATCAATCGGGATCACCCGAAGAGTAAACCAACTCATCAGTGGGAATCGGGATCCAACTCTCATCGCATGATAACGTGATGGAATGCATCCACGTTACTCATACTCCAGAAGGTATGCGCATACTTGGCAAGTTTCGGTTTCTTTAGAAACTCCCGATATGATTTTTGCCCCATGCTCTTATAACCTTGGCGTTAGGTCAAAATGTCATAAGTCACATGCCAAGTTCTACCCGTCACTATCTTGTTAATTTGAACCCACCCGCACATGCCCTTGGCGTTAGGTCAAAATGGCAGAACGGTTGTCCCAAACCAACTCATCTATCTATGCAACAATTGAATACCCAGCAGCTACCAAACACTATGCCTTGGCGTTAGGTCAAAATACATAGCTTGAATACTACTGAATACCCAAAAGAAGTGATGGAGGGCTACGGCTGGTTTTTGGCGAAAAACCTTTAACGTAGTGAACTTGATATCGCTGAAGGAACCTGATAGCTTTTTAAAATATAGTGGCGAAAACCTTTTGCTAAAGAGGTCATTCCCGGTGAAAGGATCTCGGCTCTTTCCTCGTGGAATGAGGTGCAGGATATTCCACTGAATACCACGATGCAAAGCAACTTGTAATCGATTATAGTGAAGTTATTACCCTGACGCAAACTTCTGCCCAAGGGGTCAGTCCCGGTGAAGGGATATTGGCCCTTGCCCCGTCGAATGAGGTGCAGGATATTCCACTGAATACCGCTATGCAAAACAAAAGGAAACGTCTTTGCAATAACACTTTTTAAATTTGTTCCAACAACTGAAAACAGGTTTGCTTTACTTTGCATTGATCAGAATCAACGCAGTCCCAACAATAATCACACCAGAAAAGAACGAAAATAAAATGTACGTATATGCCATCCGCATTCGTCACTGGGTCCCGTCATCACCCGTTAGGTTACTTAACTAACGACAGAGCGGGGACTGGACTAGCGCGGGTGTAAAACATATACAACATCTAATAGTATATAAACCAATATACAATAATCGCTCCAGGCGTGATAATATGCAACATTACAGAAAAGTAATAAGCATCACAGAACAATACAGATAATCTGGGATCCCCGGGTTTCACAGAGCCACTGCTGAAACCCGACGTTCCCCTGTCGTGTGGATAGCCTGTGCAATGAAACCTAGACCCCTACGGGTGCGGCAAGTTACCCGCCAAAACCTGAAGCGAGGCAGCCCCCTACAGCAAAGTGAATGGACCACCCTGCACTTCACGGAATCCGGTAATCTTGGGCACCCCTCCTTGGGTCAACCTGTACCCCCTACGAGTGCGGCGAATAGTCTGCCAATTCTAGAGTGAGGCCCCTCTGCCTCTCAAAGCCATGAGATGCGGACCTGTTGCCCCCCAGAACCCGGCTATCCGTGCACTCCGTCGCGGGGCAAAACCCAGTACAGTAATGAAAAATAGTACAACAGGTACATCGACCGCAACCTGGTCGTGCCCCAAAAGAATATTATACAACAGGCAGTGACGGCAGTCCACATGTTGGACGCTCGCCCCGCAATATCAAATGTACAAATAAACTCAAACTGCACTACCATTGCACACTGCTATCCACCACGACAAATCCGCAACATCACAGCACAACACAGAACATCAACGCGAATGTCACGTTCGCAAACCCGTCTAAAAGAACTATAGCAATCAGACGCGGTTTACCGATCAAATGACATTCCCGGTCGGAGATATAATGTAAGCACTGTAAACTAACATGTTTAAATTTCGATCGACTAAATATCACAAAGTGGGCCCCACAAACAACTGGTGAACAGTAACAAAATCTGGGCCCAAAAGATATATACCAAAAACCCCAAATTCCAACAGAGAAGACAGAGACCAAATTTGGTGCACTGATCCCATAGAATGGCCGCGGATGCGCGGCCAAACCATGGGTTTGGCCGCGACTCCGCGGCGGTTTGGTGGGATCACGTGCTCAAATTTGGTCGGTGTACTTCTGAAACCCTGCACAACTTTCTGTGATATGTGAAATAATTTTAGGACATCATTTAAAATCGACAGAAACTGTGAAATTGTAAAAATGCGGTTTTTGATTTCCGGTTCGATCGATGTTTTAAATGCGTTAGCAAAAGTTAGTAAAGCAAAATGGTGAGGCTCTGATACCACTGTAAGTCTACGGTAGCGCCCCGGCCGTCTACAGATGCCAAATGCGGAACAAAAACTTTTTAACTGGCGCTATCGTATACTTTAACCCGGATCTGCCATTATTGCTAAACTAACAAACTGTAAAGAGTGTAGAAAGGTTATACCGAACGATCCGAGTCCTTCGTTCTTCAACCATCATCCCACGCTCCGTTGCGGCTACTCCGATCTCGTCGATCTCCGATCTGCTCGTCCAGGTGGCACCACGTCAATGATTCTTTAAACGGGCTCCCGCCTCTGACTTGAGGCAACTCGGTCGTCAAGTTTGCTAAAAGAGACGACCAAGATTGATGTAGAGAATGAGTAGATGACTTTGTCTCACTTCTTCCAAATCCGTGGACGATCGGTTAATGAAGTTGCCGTGGGAATCGGGTGATGGAATGAAATGAGCTGTGAAATTCCATACACCGAAAACTATCATAATCTTTTACAAATGAAAACTCAAGTGAGAGAGTAAGGAGGAGGAGAGGGGGCCGACCATATATATGCAAAGAGGGAGGTGAGTGTAGGAGAGGGGGAGGTAACCATAAGAAAATATCATGTGTGAACACAAACAAATATCTCTTAAGCAAAACAAAACACATTAATGAAATGAATGACTCACTAAACCTAGTCATCCATTCATTAATGCAACCAATGAAAACACAACACCATATAACCTAGTCACCACCTTCTAGAAACTTCTAGAAGCATGACTCACCTCATCCAAGAAAAGATAAATCCGTCTTTAACCGAATGTTAAAAGACGGCTGATAGAAAACTGGAAACTGACAACTTCCAAAAGTGATCCTGAAACGAATTTCAGGACAACCCCGAAACTGTATAAATATACCTGCATTTGTATTACGACCGAATACAATTGCAACTGAGACAAAGATATTATATCTACTCAATATAATACTCGGATCCGGCTTAAACCAAAGCCGACCAGTATCATTTGTCCGAAAACTGACACGTGCGTAAACGCACGTGCATTTTCCGAACCCTGCCATAAAACCATACGGCCTTTACAACCTTTCGCCCGAACTTGGGAAACTGTCTGTGGGGGACTCTAATGACTCGTCAGTACCCTGGCAGTGGGTTTAACCACAAACCGTCAGCGGCACTAGCTATGCGTAACGGCTGCCCATGGACTGACCTCAAGGGAGGCCGATGAGCGAACTCATCCGGAAACCCTACTGAGCCTAACAGTGACAATGTATATACAGTCCGGTCCGTTCGTCTATGAGTATCGCATATCTGCCTAGGGGGCTAGCAACGTCAGACCCCCAATAGCAGTATAAGTCGTGTCGGAGTGTAGCCTAATAACACCCTGAGATACTACTGGAGTACTTACCAGTAAATCTCCTGCCACGACCGTGGGCTCTGTGTAATGGCTCTCCTAGACACAGCACGATCTCGCCCCCAATACCGGGAGAGACGAATCCCCTGCCGATCCGCTCACGTGCCTCCATATGGCTCGGGACTGTACCCAAAAGCTACCTGTTTGCACGACTCCTTTGAGCCGTGGTAGGGTAGAAATCAAAGCACAGTGGGAACTCACACGAGATAAATGACGACCTCAGGTCGATGAACTAACCTGTACACATGTCACCAGGGAACTGCTATCTGACGGTAGGTATAGTACTAACTAGCAGATTCCCGGCGAGTCCTGTCCGGTGTACTCATAACCCAATGAGCACCTGTATACATCTTAGGTGATCCAACTGACACCAGTGGCTTGTGAGACCGGCCACTGCCCCTCGTCGGGGTCTCGACTGTATACACTACTCTACTCCGGAGTATCGATGCCCTGTCTCGAAACTCCCACGACTAGGGACCATAATTAAGGATATGCATATAAACTACCCAACTCTCACGTATATGATCGCCATCATACTGTTGGTAGTAAAGCAAGATCCTAAGGGCTCTATCAAAGTGTAACATGTAATCAGTCACCTGAACATGTACACGACTGATAAAGGCAAACCAGATAGCATACTATCATCTTGAGTAAGACTGTCCTACCGGTATAGGTCCTCCGCAATCATTGCAATTACGTACCTGCGATCCAATAATTGACTATGAGGGCACTATCTCCAACAGCCACTCTCACCGCGACGGGGTCACTGGACTGGTTCCCCGGCAAGCATTTCTCCCTCGACCACTTTTTAGGCACGGGCCAGTTCTTGTCCTCGGGAGGGGAAACGAAGAAGAACTTCTTCTTCCAGTCGTGAATGGAAGAAGGCAGGGACACAACCCCTATCTCGGCAGCGCCCCCTGTCGCTTTCTGAAAGAGAAGTAGACCCACCTCGGGTCGCCTGCTCGACCACCGGGGTGATTTTTGAAGATGAGGGAAGAATCAAGGAGGGAAAGGCTGAAGGGAACCGCTTGTAACTTCAGGGGATCAGGAACCAGAAGAGAATCCTCCACGAGTTCGGCACTAACTGGCCAAGGGCTAACCCGAAAAAGTTCAGCGCTTCGACAACCTCGGGAGAGAAGGGCAGGCGCATTCCATCCCAAAAAGCTTCCAAATACAGGGCGATCTCCCTGCCCCGTACTTGGTCTGCCCTCTCTCCCTCCTTGGCCAGACGAAGCGTATAACGTGAGGGGTGTGGAAGCGAACACGAGCATTAGAGAGCTCGTCTTCAAGCCTCACCCAACATGAGGCACCGGGGGCAGCATCTACCGCCTCCTTCCTGGAGGCTGCCCCCGCCGCACGATCCCGAAGAGATGATCCGACCCCTACTCCTCGGGAGGACTCAGGCTCAAGTAAAGGGTCCCTAGAACCTACTCCTACGACATCTACTGACTCTACAAAGGAAGACATCTAACCTTAAGAAGAGGGATCCTCGGGAAACGAAAGCAGAAGAGAGAAGATGAGCGCCGAGCAACCAGGACTTAGAACGGGGAAGTATGAAGGAGTGGGGGCCCTGGAACGGGCCCCACCCCTATTTATCACCGCAAGCGACCTCATCCAACGAAGCCCTTCATCTTTCGCTAAAATGCTTCCTCGTGTCCGACGGCTTCGATTGCTCTACCTGTCGTTCCCACACTAGACTGCACCACGTCAGATGCCGCAGGTCTGCACACGTCGCGCCGGCCAACCGACGCTCGACACGTGGACCATCGCTTCAGTGGCAGGATGCACAAACCGGCGCACCTTCCTTAAATGTAGAGATCTCGCTCTGATTCGCTGGCAGAAAAGACAGCTGACAGCCCGGAGACGCGTCCTGACGAAACTTTAGGAGGGAGCTTACCCCGGGCGGCCCGGCAGTCCACTCTTGACCCAACCCGCTAGCTGGTCGGGATAAGAGTGGGGGGCTAATGATGATGCTCAATATTGGCAGTCTCCAAGATCAGGACACGTGGCAGATGACGTGTCCCAGAACCCAGAAGAAAGGTCCACAGGGGCCGACCAGGCCACCTCTGTACCCGACCTACAAGCACAAGCTGGCTCACCTCAGAGCCTCCTGAAATTTGGCCTCCTCGGCCTCTCAGCTCTCCCCGAGCTGCCGCAAGACCGAAAACTCCTCGGCCCTCGCGCTCGTTCCCGAGCTCCTTTACCAATGCCATCTTCCTCGGTTCCTCCGACCGACCAACTTCACCACTCGCAGGCATAACCGCCGCTCCGCAAATCTCACCACGCACAGATTCTCTGCCAGCAACATCCCACGTTCCACACCATCACGATCCCCATTAATGGGCGATCCACTCTTTACGCGGGCGTGACGTCAGGAGCGTAACTTCCGGCGAGATTCTCGCGCCTGCTGCGTACTGCCGCCACTATATAAACCCCTATCACAGAGGGGTCAAGTAAGCCATTTTTTGATCCCACTTAGCCGTTACTCTGCTCGGATCTCGTACTATCTTGATCGTCGGAGGGTCCTCGGTGGTACCAAACCACCCCGGGACTTCTTTGCAGGTACTCAGAGTTAAACTCCTCAAATCACCAATCTCCTCAAAACCTGTCACGCCCCGCTTCCCAGTATACGGCGAAGGGGATGCGACTGGTCCGCTACGTATTTACTTTGAAGTAAATACGCTAAGCGTATCTAAGCAATATAAAAGTAAATACACAAGAGACAAGATGTAATAAAAACAACAACTTTTATTTATTAACATTCTTTTGTACAATACATGAAAAGGAAATACAACTGAAATAAAGCGATGCCTAAACAATGGCATAACAGGAAATGAAAAGTACTGAATGGGAAATGTACAATGTCTAGAGCTCAGGGTCTTCGCTGTACTGATCCAAGTCTTCTGTAGTTGGCTCGATCTCTGACGGTTCCAAATCACCTGACGACATTCAAAGAAGAAGAAAGAAATAGAATGTCGTCAGCGAACATGTCGCTCGGTAAGTCCCAAAGATAAGAGGAGAAATAAAATAGACAGAGAGTAAGAGAGACAGAGAGAGTAGCTTTTACAGTTGTATTATATTGTTATATTGTTGTATTTAGTGTTAACGCTGTTGTTTGTAGCTTGGTACAGAAGGATGCCAGTGTATACGAGATGAGTCTCACTTGCCCCGGAGACTAAGGTATCAGGAACTTAAGGAACCGTTGGGCCACGGTACAACAGCTACGGAATACAGGTTAGGTGTCTTAATCTTACCGTCTCGTGCCACTTTTAACACCTTCCGTACCAATCTACCCCTTAAACCCCGTAGTGTTTTGATTGTATTGTTTGTCTTGTAAATTGTATTGATTGTATAATTGGTTGACTGACCGAAACCATGATATCAGTAAATGGATGTAACCGTAGAATCATGTAAATGGAAAAACTGGAGAACCATGTAAATGGAATGTATATCTATGGTTCGGTTCAGTCAAGTTGTATAGATTGATAATTGGATTCATGGATTCATATTGAATTGTAATATTGAAGATTGTAGATTGTACTTGAATCATATTCAAGTCAGATTATACAGAGACTCAACCGAGTCAGACAGTTAGCAAAGTAAATTGAAGTCCTGACCGTCTACCTTAGATAGGAAAGCACCCAATTCTCCGGCTCCCTGGGGCTCAAGAGATTGGTTCTGCTTAAACCTATGTTTACCAGGGTCCTTAGGGTAATTTATAGAACTTGAGGGGGTTTTATGTAAAAATACTTTTATATACTTTTTCAAAATACACCTCAAGTATTTATTATTGGTCTTTAGAGTTGTAATGAATGTGAATTTTATATTGTGATATTTCTAGTGAAACTATCCTAGTTTCAGGAATAAAGTATTTATTTGTAATATTGATTTTTTTGGAATTCATGGTATTTTAGTGTAAACTTTATTCTTGTGATTTTTAGAAAAGGGTGGAATATTTATATCATAATAAAATATGTATTTTAAGGATAAATATATATATTTATACAAAAATAATTTTAATAAATATTTTATATTCTAAAAATCTCATTTTCTTAAGATGTCGTATTTTAAATCTTTCGAGACCGAATGCTCCTTGCGGAGGTTTGAATCTCGCACTACTAAGCCCGATGATGTGCTATAATCCGCACCATTCCAAACGGGCTCCCCAAAATGGGTTGTAGCGGCACTTTGCAAAGATTGTAAAATACTAAATCTTTTAGAAAACGGTTTTATGAAATAAATGGTATTTATTTGTAAAGCTATCAATTTTCCGTATTCTATATTTCAGGGTCTCCTAAGTCAACTAGACTATTCCTAACTGGTCCAAACGACAAGTTGTGAGATACCTCAAATCGCCTCTTCACCGCCAATTATAGCCAGGTAAGTACAAGTGAAGAAAGGAGGGATCCGCTCACGAATCACCGTGAGACAGGCCTTTTAAAGTTACCTTTCTCACTTGCCTAGCCTATACACTATAAAATCAGGTTTAGATAAACGACTGATGTCCACAACTTATCGTATTTTTCCTAATAAGTGGTATTTATGTATCAACACTAAATCCTTTATAAATGGTTTTATTTAGTATAGGGTATTTAAGTGAAAATGTTCGTTTTCCCGTATTCTAAGTTTTCGATGGTGTCGTGTTAGGTTGTATGTAAGTGTGTGAGGAGGTAGGTCGTTACCTCGTGATCTACTTTAAATGTATAGCAAGTTTGATGGAGTTAAATGAAGGATTGAAACAATGTGGTATTTAAGTGAAAAATACGATAAATTGAGATAGCTATCATTTCATGTGATGAAACTTGATCAAATTGTTTGTTTAGTGTTTAATAGTTAACATGAGGAAGTTTAAGTATGATTATATTAGTGAGAAATGGAATTTTATAGAAAACCTAATCGGAAATCGGATTTGTTCCGATTCCGTCGGGTTTTGTAATTTCGTATTTTTAGAATAGGAAAGAAAGACAGAAAAGGGACTTACGGGTTTTAGATTATACAAGAGAGTGAGAGGGAACTAGAGGGATCGCCGATGTGTTGCGTCGTCGCCGGTAGTTCCTAAAACGTTCGCCGGAAGTTTGCCGTAGATTTTGCCGGAGCTTCGCCTCGAGCTTGTTTTCAAAGTACACAAATTTTCTTGGAATTTTGAGAGAGTGGGCTCAGAATTTTAGGGTGAGAAGGTAGAGGGTAGGGGTGGTATTTATAGGGTTAGGCTAGGGTTAGGGTAGGTGAAAGGTTAAAATGAAAAATGTGATAAAATGTATTAAAAGTAGAGTAATTGGGGTTTTAAAAGAGCTCTGGAAATGGTCTGAGGTTGAAATTTTGCAGGTGCATAGGGAATATGAAAAGACACAACTTTCATGTTGGGGTCGTCGCTGGAATCAGCAGACTCGGCCGTGACTCGGTCGAAGGACTGAGTCGGCCGAGTCGGGGCCGATTTGGCCGATTCCCGGCTGAGTCAGGCCTCTGGGATCCCCCCGACGGTTCATCTACCCTCTGGCAATGTTACATCTTTGGGTGTGGTGGGGTTTTTGTGAGATATGCACGTGTAAACTCTTGGTATTCTAAAGGTTCAAAATAAAAACAATATTAAAAATAATGTGGGGTATGTGATTTGAACTCTGGTAGCTTGGTTCAGCAGTGCAAGGTATTACCAATGAGCTACAAGCTCCTTCTTGTAATTATGGAACTAATTAATTACTTAAAGTAATAACAGTAAATGTAAATACCCCAAGTATACATTAATTTTAAAGCAAATTTTTGTACACTAAAAATGGAGTTGTTACATTCTTTTAACTTATAATTAAAAAGCAAAATAATTACTTATAACTTGTGCTCAGGCTAAAATATCCCTTTATGGATTTTTGAATTTTTTTGTAAAAACTTGTATAGGAAATTTAGGGTTGTTACAAAACCCATTGAGACCCGTACGCAACAGGAGATCACCTTCCAAATCCACCGGGAGATCGACGGAAGACAATATCTGAGGGAGATCCGAAAAGGACCTCCATCAGTTGTAATCCTTATCATTTAGATGTAAAGTTGTTTACATGCAAAGTTAACCCTAATTCTCTAGTTCGATTACTTGGTTGGTTTGTTTAGCACCCCAAAATTTTAATATAGCATGTTTGATGCTTGCCAAAACCTTCACAAGGTTCTAAGCTAACCCTACAGTGGTATCAGAGCCAAGCCAGAGCATTAGGCATTGTCTAGACGAAATTTGAAGTCCGATCGAACTCCGAAAACCCAAAATTTCCCACTTTCTGGAAATTTTTCAAAAAGTTGATAATTTTCATGTTAAAAATATTCAGAAAATCATGTAGGGAATTCTATGGACACACCTGAAGAACGAAACCCTAACTCGTCTAAGTGACCGTGGATCCGCGGCCAAAACATGGTTTTGGCGGCGGATCCGCGGCGCCACTTGAGAGGCTTGGGTCGGGCCTTCAGCTGTAGGTCCGTTGGTGATGTAGGATGTTTCTGGTTAACTTTAATTGTGCTCAAGTGTTGAGCTCTCTGGGAATTTTTGGGAATTCGTTGAATCGATCAAGTTGTTTAACTTCGTCTAGTTATTTGTGATGATTATGTGTTGTTGTGATATGTTATATTGGATCGTCGTGTCTTGAATAGCCGGGGGTTTTATGTGAGATGAGAGTTTTTATTTTCCTTCATGTAAAATTCATTGTATGTAATATTCTTTTATTGGGGCACTTCCGGGTTGAGGATGATGTCACCATTGTTGTATATTATTTACTTTTCCGCATTAGAATAGACCCAAGGCGGGCGGCACAAGTAACCGGGTTCTAGAGTCCAGTGGGAGACCAACTCGAGAAGTCGAGTCGGGTCTCTTAACTCTAGAATTGGTAGGGTTGCTTGTCGCTCTCGTAGGGGTCTAGGGATGCGGGTTTTGGCTATTCATCACGACCGTGGAATCCGCGTTTTTACTGGCTTAAATAAAATACGGAATTTCTAGTATATCCAATATTTCATATGTGATTCTTCTGCTGCTGATATTCTGTGATGTGATCATTTTATACGCGTGAGACGAATGCTTATACTATATATATATATATATATATATATATGATATATAAATATTATTGCTTTCGTTTCTTCTGTGATGCTTAGGAAGCATAAATGATGGGATTTCATTAATGAGATTAATGAAAAGAAAAGAAACCTAAAATATGTTGTAGAATCAAATTTTCAAAAAGGGTAGCTCTAGTTTTTTGCTTTGCATAGCGGTATTCCTTATAGAATATCCAGCACCTTATTCGATAAGGAAAGAGCCGAGATCCCTTCAACGGGAATGACCTCTTTAGCGAAACTAGCAGATGCTACAACTCACCCGGTTATGTTTTTGATTGCTTCTATAGTTCTTGCTTTGCATAGCGGTATTCCCTGTAGAATATCCAGCACCTTATTCAATAAGGAAAGAGCCGAGATCCCTTCACCAGGAGTGACCTCTTTAGCGAAACTAGAAAAAGCCTCAAAAACAATTCTTTTCAAAATCACTTGTTTCTACAACGATATCAAGTTCATTACGCTCATGGTTTTCATAAAAATCTGCGTAACCCTCCGTCATTTCAGATAAGTAATATTTAGTATTAGTACTACGTTTGTTGACTTAGTCAAGGCGTAGTGTACGGTAGCTAAATACTGTTTATTTGCTAAGGCATGAGATGCGATTGGATTAGGGTAGTCGTACAACCTTGTTGACTTAGTCAAGGGTCGTACGGGTGGGTTTAATTCAATCGGGAAATATACGGGTTGAACTTGACTTGCGATTTATGGTTTGTTGACTTAGTCAAGGTCATAGATCGCTAGGGGAAAAAGTATTATCAGGAATTTCAAGTGTTGAAATTTGCAATGAGATTGCATACCTTCTATGAGATAATTGGATCCCGATACCCACTGCGAGTAAGAGTTACTCCTGGGAGACTTTTACACATGACAATTAGCCGATCAAGTAGGTATCTAGAAAGGTGTTAATGGGGTTATGCCTCTGGGAAAATGAGTTTTATCTTAATTAGGTCCGTGCGAAAGCACGGGGAACCTCCCTCAGAGTACCAACACTGACCTGATTGAAAGATTGGCGAACTTGTAAGGTGTAATTAATCCCGGCTAGTTTTACCCTTTTGGGTTTAAAGGAAGATTTGATGAAAACAGTGGGAGCCATCCTGATTGGATAAGATAATAACCAATCTAAATCTTGCAAGAGCATACGCTAAAGTGTTTACTTCTCTCTCTCTCCCGGTAGTGACCATGTCAGGCCTTAATCAAGATAATAATATGGATGTATTGACCGAACCCACTTATTATACTGAGCAGGGGAACGTTGGTTCCGTTCTTTCTTATAATTGTTATAAGACAGAACAGGAAATAGGGAAATGCCAGAATTCACTCACCGCCCAAACGAAGAATAAGCATAATAATGCATCTTTTTCGGGTGTGTTTGTTATCGAGAACTGTTTCTCAGTTCACTCTACATCCTGGGCATTAGATACCGGATCAGGATCCCACATATGCAATATGTTGCATGGGCTAAGGAAAGGTAGAGAACTGGGAATATGTGATCATTCCGTAACAGTAGGGAATGGTGCAAATGTTGCAGCCAAAGCAGTTGGCGAATATCACCTTGTATTACCAAATGGTAATACATTGATTCTGAATGAATGCTATTACATACCGAATATGATATGCAATCTTATATCAGTTTCTTTATTAAGTAAAGAAGAATATAATTTTGTAATACAGGATGATGTTATGAACATCTTCCTGAATCAAAAGTTGATTGGATCAGGCTCGTTACATAATGGCATATACATTCTAAATCAAAACACAGTCCTTAATATACAAAACACACACAAGAGGAAGAGTTCAGAAATGAATGGATCCTTCTTGTGGTATTGTAGACTAGGTCATATCAATGTGACACGACAAGCTAAGTTACATAAAGATGGATATTTGAATACGTTCGAATTATCATCTTATGAAACTTGCCATTCATGTCTCAAAGGCAAGATGACCAAAACTCCATTTAGTGGACACGGAGAAAGAGTTACGGAACTCTTGGGACTGATACATAGTGATGTATGCGGTCCCATGTCTACACATGCCAGGAATGGTTCTTCGTACTTCATTACATTCACTGACGATCTCTCAAGATACGGACATATGTTCTTGTTGAAACACAAGTATGAAGCTTTAGAGAAATTCAAAGAATATAAGCACGAAGTAGAGAACCAAACGGGTAAAAGTATTAAAATCCTTCGATCTGATCGAGGAGGAGAATACTTGAGCAATGAGTTCCGGGATTATCTAAAAGAGAATGAGATTCTCTCTCAGCTTACTCCACCATATACACCACAGCACAACGGTGTATCGGAACGGAGGAATCGCACCCTATTAGATATGGTGCGCTCTATGATGAGCACTGCTGAGTTGCCTATCTTCTTTTAGGGGTATGCTCTTGAGACAGCCATATACCTATTGAATCTAGTTCCATCTAAATCTATACCCACCACACCATATGAGATATGGAGTGGGAAGAGACCATATTTTAAACGAGTTAAGATATGGGGTTGTCCGGCTTATGTCAAAAGGAAAAATCCGGACAAGCTCGAGGCACGATCAGTTCTTTGCAAGTTTGTGGGATATCCAAAGAATTCTCAAGGATATTTTTTCTACCACGCTGAGGAGCAAAAGGTGTTTGTTACTCAACATGCCACCTTTTTAGAAAAAGGAATTTCTTGCAAAAGAAATTAGTGGCGAAGAGGTAGAACTGAAAGAAGTTCCAGCAGCACAAACTACAACTGAAGATTTAGTGGAACCGGAGAATTCGATAGTTGCCAACGAACCTCAGCCTCTCCGCCGATCTAGTAGGGTTCCTCATCCACCTGAAAGATACTACGGTTTTTTCATCGATGGTGGGAGTGAGGACCGCATCATGGTAGATGATGACCCAACTATCTTTGAGCAGGTCATCATGAGTGGGGACTCTGTGAAGTGGCTGGATGCAATGCGATCTGAGATGGAATCCATGTACACCAACAAAGTATGGACTTTGGAAGTTGCTCCTGAAGGGGTAAAACTCATTGGGAACAAATGGATCTTTAAGAAGAAACTTAGTGTAGATGGAAAAGTTGAGACTTTCAAAGCTAGACTTGTTGCAAAGGGTTTTCGTCAATGACCAGGTGTGGATTATGACGAAACCTTTTCTCCACCGGCTATGCTTAAGTCCATCAGGATCTTACTTGCCATTGCTGCATACCATGACTACGAAATCTGGAAAATGGATGTTAAGACCGCCTTTCTAAATGGTGAATAGAGGAGTGCGTATACATGACTCAGCCAGAGGGCTTCGTAGACAGTGGGAGCAGCGGAAAGGTGTGCAAGCTGCTTAAATCCATCTACGGGTTAAAGAAAGCATCGAGGAGTTGGAACATCTGTTTTGATGTTGTAGTCAAAGAGTTCGACTTCATCAAAAATGTAGATGAACCTTGTATATATAAGAAGGTGGCAGAGAGTAGAGTTGTCTTCCTCGTATTGTACGTGGATGACATACTCTTGATAGGAAATGACGTTCCTATGTTGCACTCGGTCATGCTCTTCTTATCACAAAGATTCTCGATGAAAGATCTAGGTGATGCCTCCTGCATCTTGGGGATTAAGATCTATAGAGATAGATCTAGACGGATACTGGGATTGTCCCAATCCAGGTACATTGACACCATACTAAAGAGGTTTAGTATGGAAGAATCCAAGCGTGGCAACTTACCCAAAATCTCTGGACTCACTCTCTCCAAAAAGATGTCTCCTAAGACTGATTTGGAGAGAGCTCGCATGCAAGGGATACCCTATGCTTCGGTAGTAGGCTCTATCATGTACGCGATGCTATGTACCAGATCCGATATAGTATACTCACTAAGTGTAGTGAGTAGGTATCAAGCATATCCAGGAGAGAGTCACTGGATAGCTGTGAAGAACATTCTCAAGTACTTGAGAAGGACTAAAGAGATGTTCTTGGTGTATGGTAACGGAGAACTCCAGGTGGAGTCCTTTACCGATTCGAGCTTCTAAAGTGATAAGGACGACTCTAAGTCGCACTCGGGATTTGTCTTTTCCCTCAATGGAGGGGCGGTGTGTTGGAAGAGTTCCAAATAGGAAACCGTTGCAGACTCGACGATGGAGGCTGAATACATCGCTGCCAACGATGCTGCCAAAGAGGCTGTCTGGATAAAGAAGTTCATTATAGAACTTGGTGTGGTTCCATCCATTGAGCATCCAATACATTTGTATTATGATAACAATGGAGCTGTAGCTTTGGCCAAGGAACCCAGATCCCATCAGAGATCCAGGCATATTCTGAGGCGGTATCACCTGGTCCGAGAGATAGTTGATCGCCGGGAGATCGAGGTCAGGAGAGTAGATACGAAGGACAACACTGTGGATCCATTCACGAAGGCCATTCCCCAGATACAATTTGAGAGACTCTTCGGGATGTTGGGTATGAGATACTAAAACAACTGGCTATAGTGCAAGTGGGAGATTGTTAGTTATATATATGCCCTAGAGGCCATTGTTGTACATATGATGTATATTATAGTGGATACTTGGATATATATAGAGAGGACTTTATTGCTCGATATGATAGTATACTATCTGATTGCTCTTTGTCTTAATATGTTGACTTATATTGGGTTACTGTCTTACTTTCACATGTTGATAAAGCCCTTAGGATATGTACTTGACTACTAGGACTATAATGCAGATCATACTAGTGGGGCCAGGGTAGTCCATAAGTACATCCTATAACTGTTCTTAGTCGAGGGTGTATCGAGATAGGGCATCGATACTCCAGAGTAGACTAGCGTATACGCATCATGACCCATATGATGGGCGATGGATGATCCCACATCCATTAGTGTGTGACATCAAAGATGGTATACGGGTGCTCAGTGGAGACTGGGTACACTGAACGGACTCGCCGAGAAGTCCTTGTTGGTATTATACCTATCGTCAGATAGCAGTTCTCTGGTGACACTGGTACAGGTTAGTCTGTAGACCCGAGATCGTCATAGAGTCTTGTGTGATTCCCACTGTGCTTTAATTTCCACCTTACCACGTTCAAGAGAACGTGCAAAACGGTGGATTTTGGGTACAGTCCCGAATCACATGGAGGCAATGAGCGATAGGAGGGGTTTCGTCTCTCCCGGTATTGGGGGTTGATGTTGCGCTGTATTCGATTGGCTATAACTGGAAGTCCCTGGGCATGGGTGATATGGAGATATACTGGTAAGTGTTATCAGTAGTTTCTCGACCCGTTATGAGCCTCACATCGACACGACTTATCGGTTACTGGGGTCTGACGTTTACCACTCCTAGACTGGATATGCGACATATCATACGAAGAGACCGGACTGTACGGTAGTGTTACTGATTGGATTTACAGGAGTTAGAGCAGACTTGCTTGTTGATCTTCTGATTGCTCAATACCCGGGTGGCCGTTATGTTTAGCTGACCGCTTGCGGCTTGTTGGTGTTTGATGTGATCATCACCTACTGCCGGAGTATTGACGAGTCTTTAGAGTCCTACATAAAGGTTTCTATGCTCAGGCAAAACGGAGTAGGAGCACATATGTGATATGTGCGGGATCGAGATTGATACATGTATGTGATACCGCATTCTATTCTCGCGATATGTGATATCGGCCGGTTATATGTGATATAGCCGGGTTATCGGATCAAGTGTTGATTCGATAAAATAATATATAATATATATGTGTGTGTGTGTGTATATATATTATGCTCACTTAAATATTTATTATTCTCTCTTATAATACTTTTAACTTATATGTGATATATGTTTATTGTATTGTTTTCTTTTGTTGCATAAATATTATATATGTGATATATAATATTGCGACATGCTAGGTTATAAATACAACTAGGGTTTATGAGAGTTAAACCATGCTAGGGTTAATGTTAGAGTTTATATTTATCATTAAGTAATTCAAATATTGTGGATATTTGTCATGGTAGATATTTGTTAAAGCTTGTAGAAGCTTGTAGTCTTCTTTGACTTTGTCCACTCTTTTTGTGTAGCTTAAGATATTTATCAACCATACCTTTAACCATAGCTCATGGTTAAGTCTCTACAAGGGTTAAGGATGATATACTTGACCCAAGTTTGTATTTCTAACCACAAAACAATAATTCATCACTTGCTTCTTCTTCTTCTTCATTGAAAAAAGCTTGCTAGATTTTTCATTTGATGAATGATTGTGAGAAATTAAATAATAAAATGAGCAAAATTCCTACTTCATCATCCTCTTCTATATTAGCCATATAGATTAGTGTGTTAGCTTCACTAATTCCATATTAGTGAAGAGAGAGCTTGAGTTCGTGTTTTCTCGACGTAGATCATCGTAGACTTTGATGACTTCAAGCAAGGATGCATCCTACATATTGTGGAGCCTCTCAAGAGTCTGGGAGTTCATGGATCACAGCGAAGGGACTACTACTCGGAGCTTTTGAAGCGAAGGAACGGACTACAAAGGTTGTAATCCCTATCACTTAGATGTAAAGTTGTTTACATGCAAAGTTAACCCTAATTCTCTAGTTCGATTACTTGGTTGGTTTGTTTAGCATCCCAAAATTTTAATATAGCATGTTTGATGCTTGCCAAAACCTTCCCAAGGTGCTAAGCTAACCCTACATATATTCGACGCCATAATGGCGAAGATCAAACACAGAAAAGAAAGGAAACCAAAACATGATCAAAGAAACCATAAATAAAGAATAAATACATGAGCGTGACTCCAAGTCTGAAAGAATATACAAACCAAGGTTTCTATGTCTACCAAATATACATAGTCTGATTGATGGAGCTTTTAATAAGATACAACTGAATAAATATACAAGTACAATGGTGGTCGCGATGCAAGTGTACCCTACCTACTAAGAAAGTCACCCAGAAGAAAGCAGTGTGCCAGCAAAGCCGCTACGAAACATGTGCGGTCAAACCTGCAAGAAAAACTGTGGTACAACGGGGGTGAGTTGCCAACTCGTGAGTAGAAGATATCACCGGGTAGAAATCGAATGTATGACGATCTCCTAGGTCATACAGTAATATAATAATAATATTAGTGACATCGAGTGATAACAAGGGTAACAGTATAAACATAAGTATAATACTAATGTACTCGTGTCTGTGTCATAAAGTGGTAACATGTCTTGTGTATCATGTATAAGTGCATCATCCAACGTGTGTCCAGCAACGACACACAAAATCATGATAAAACCTGAGTGCCCAGCTTCGAAACTCGAAAACATCATGAAAACCGTGTCCAGCAGCGACACATAATCCTTATATCTCGGGCTTCGTCTCATCGGATCGGCCCTATATCCATCTGATCTCACGACTCTGGTCGGTATCCTCCGGATATCCGTCGAGCCAAACTATCACCGGTCGGGAGTGCTCTCCTGCCGGGCTCAACGTCTCTCTATACGATCTTCTTGTCCCGGAGTACCGCACCGGGTCCACCATGTACCTGCAGACGGTGCCTCCTCTCTCCTCGAATCAGGTATCCATATAGCTCAAGAACCGAGAAAACTCATGGTGGAAACCACACACCATATCAAGGAAAACCGCATCTTTCTTTTAAAATAATCATAAGTTTTCAAAATTCATATGCTATTTCCCAAATCCAGAAATCTTATTAAAACTGAAATCTCATGAACATGAGCCAATAATGGAACAACAAATACCGGCATAGAGCCACTCTACAGTGCATAACCAGAATGTATATATGAATGTGGCATCTAACTAAGTAAGAAATGCAATATCTAAACTAGCAGGTGAGATAAAGAGTGCTAAGCAATACTATTTAGCTACAAGTTATCAAGTTGTACGATTGAAATGTCGAATTCTAAAGTGTATGTGGCATGACAATTACCGATGATGATGTGGGTGAGCCGGCAAGTAAGTGTACGTGCAACATCCGCATCATCGGTAATGGTGCATGTGTCCTAGCAGACGAGGTTATAACAGCTAAAAAAAGAACATGTATATATATAGATGCAATGAGAATAATATGGGCATAGCAGAAAAGTAAACAATAAACGCAACAATATAAAATATATATTTATATACGAGCCATATAGTTATAATATTTAAAATAGCACAAATCGTTGTTTTTAGAAAGATAGGGGTTACGGTGTTTTTGAGAAAAAGAGATACCTTTTGAAAATCCGTAGCGTCCCTCGGGTTTGTCTTTTGAAAATGCATACGATTCGTTAGTTTTGAAAATAGGTATGGATCTAGTTATATTCTAATGTATACTAAGCGATTAAAAGTCTAAACTAATGCCGAGTCGAAAGTGATTAGAAATCTATAACATTTCCGAGTCGATACGTTTATCAGTTGGCTATCCTGCATCATAATATCACGTACGGTATAGTTCCTCGTACAACATCCTCAAGTCAAGAGCGCGGATCAATCATCATATGTATATATATATCATATCTCTTACGGTATAATCTGTCGTACGATATCCTCGAATCAAGAATACAGGTGAATCATCATATATATCATATCTTGTATGGTATACTCCGTCGTACGATATCATGATCAAGGGTACGGATCTAAGGTCACGTACATTCTATTATCTCATCTAGTCACATGTCATCACATGTTATATGTATATCGCCCAATGATCATGTAATATCTCATATCATAACATGGTGTTTCGGTCTCAAATCATATATCATGACCTCGTGACATTATGTCCGATCATATCGACTCATATCCTTCTCACAAATCATATCCTTATCTTGCACGTATATATATGCATCAACATATCCATACACACAAACATATCATACCAAGTGTGTGTGTGTCTGTGTGCGACAACATAAATCCAAAGGCTCACGACTGAGAGAAATAGGGCTAAAGGTATACCTTCCTACGAGTACGCTTATTCTAACCTATAGTTTCCTAGAACCCTATTTGGCAAATATCTATATCCGACATTTAAATATATATATATATATATATATATATATATATATATATATATAAGTATCCTAATCTACGGTTGCGGGGGTGCTATACGCCATCCACCCCACTTCCTCCGTAGATATACATCTACTCACCTACTATCCTCGCTTTAACCGAAGTCAATGAACTCCTTGCTCTCCCTATTCATCCCGAAGTCCACGTGAAGTTACCTACGGTTCAAGCACGTCGTATCGACATCAAAATCGAGTCCAAAAATCGATACGGTAAACGAGACATACATAGGTTAGAACCTATGATCTACGCATGCAAGAATAACCAAACAACTCTCAACATTGATGTACAAACGTCAAACGACCGAATCAAAACTCAAATACCAAAAACCAAGTTTCAAAAGTCACAAAACATCGCCAGAAATCAAGTAAAATGACTTTAGATTTTTATTAATGTAAAATTAGACTTTTTTGAATACATGGTAGGTCTAGTTATCTAAAAAGTGAGCTACAGACCAAGTTTCAGGCCCTAACTCCAAAATCGGGCGGCAAATTGCGGCCAAATCGAATAAAACAGCGGCCAAAATAGGAAGGCTTGGGCTTCGGTTTCTAGGGCAGCTTTCTAGTGGTCTGAACATCTCACTTTATCTGCAAAATATTTTTCATAGTTCTCGAGTCATAGCAGATTCTATTTGATCACTACAATTGCAACAAAACCCGATGTCGGAAAGTTCCAAGTTCATATTTGGGATTTATAAACTCAAGTTTGGTCCAGAATTCTATCACTAACAGGTTTGTGGTCACTTACTAAACCCTAAATACACCTTCACAACTCAAAACATCTCCTAAACTTTATCTTAGAATTTTCCAAGATCATAACCATTCACTAGTTTAACTCTAATTCACTATAGGAGGTTAGGAAAACTAATTACTTAACTAAAAGTGTAGGATTTACCTTCCAAGAGTAACCCAAGAATCTTCTAGGATGACCAAAGTGCTCAAAGCCTCAACTTGATCCTACCATAGTATTTGTAGTGAGGTTGTGCACAATTTTTGTGAAGGAAAACACAAGTTTTGATGAATTTTTTGAGATGATTTTGTGGTGGTAGTGAGGGTGAAGGAGGAGGAGAAGAAAGGAATGAAGGATGATGGAGGAGGATAAGAAAATGAATAAAGGATGGAGGCATCGTGAGAAGCCATACACCCTCTCCCTCCCCCCCTCTCTCTCTCTCATGGTCATACTCTCTTGTCCCCCTCATGTCTCTTTTTCTTTTTATTTTCTTTTCTAATTAAAACAAAACCAAATAAAATAAACATAAATAATAAATGAAGCCATGGTTCATAAATCTAAGCAAGTGTTACAACATGATATGTTGCATGTCATAATATATAAACAAGATTAATACATAATTAGTAAAATATTAATCAAGTTTAACATTAAACTTGTGTATAAATAATTGTATAATAATTTATAAAATGTCCAAATCAATAAATACTTTCAAAATCAATAAAATTTCCAAATATTTTCCAAACTATATGTATATAATCATACCATTCCATTAAAACAAATTTCTATACCTTTATAATATTCATAAAATTTATTATTTTATTTATTTAAATTCAGAAAATAATATTTTATATTTCTGAAATGTTACAATCTTCCCCCTTAAATAAATTTGGTCATCGAATTTAAATTTAAACCCCCCAAATACTAAAATATTTCAGTAAAATAATCAAATCAACGGGGCTCCGAAATCACGAATACGTAAGATATATCATAGCGCAACGCACGCGTGTGAAAATGAGTGCAAAACTCAAAATCGTAACTCCTTCAAGCGTCACACCATCATGGGAGTTAATACGAAAATACCATTCCAAAATCTACTATTAAAATCAAATGCAATATAGTTAGGACATTATTATATATATAGTACGCATCCTTATGAAATCGTCAAAACAACTGAAATAAAGTGCATGCAAAATACTCAGGTACTATCCTCATACTAGTCCTGCTCATTACTATGTAATATAATATATGTCATAAAAACACAATGCTCGGAAGAAATCGACCTCGGATAGTATATATAAAAATGCCACGTGCGTCTGGTGCACACGGAAATCGAAATCAAATACAGGTGCCACGAATGTGCACATAAACAAAAACTAAGTGCAACGGGTGTGCACGAAAACATCTGTCAAGTGCAACGGGGGTGCACGACAACAATATCAAGTGCATCTAATCTGCACGAAGAATCTCGGTTAAGTGCATCTGGTGTGCACAAAATCTCATCAAGGGTGCCAAGTGCGCGCAAGAATCTGAATCGAGTGCACAAGGTGCATGAAAATATTAAGTCTAGTGCACTAGGGTGCATGAAAACAAATATCAAGTATCAAAATTGAAATCAACGGTATACAACATACACCAATTCTAAATCAAGTATACCGCGGTATATAAACTCATAAACAAGTGCAACTGCGTGCACCAAACCATATCTAAATACTGAAACCTCATGTAACCTACACCGAATGCATAAATCAAAATCATGTGCATACTATATGCATGAAATAAAAATCAAGTATCTCGGAGTGCGTAAAATCAAAATCGAGTGCAAATGGGTATGCACCAAAAACGAAAATCTGTACAGCTGATATATAAAAATTATGAATCAAGTGCAACTGTTGTGCACATAGAAAATATCAATCATGAAACAAATCATCAAAATACCGGAATCAAGATGATGAAAACGTGATATCTGAATCACCAAGGTGCAATTCATAGGCAACTAACGTAGAGATACCCCTCCTTCAATGTCGAAAGGTGCCGGTGTACCCAAGGCTGGCAGCGCAAGATATCTACTTGCCTCCTGCCCACGGTCTGGCGTCCTCTGCTTTTAGGTCCTCATTTCTCTCTGTGGAATACCAGTTGCATGATTCCTCGGTTCGACAGCACGATCAAGAGTAATGATGGAAAAAGTCTCGCTTTGGCGCTTTTCTGAAGATTTCCTGGCCGATTAACATGGCTACCCATAATGTAGCACATCAATGATGGCAGCCTCTGGTCCACTGAGTGCATGTGATATAACCGATCCTGGGTCCAAGTCATTATTGTGTGTTTTTTCAGAAAGAACTTGTCGAGGTCTCTCCCAATCACATCTCTGCCTGACTGCTCGGAAGTTAGCACCCTTTACTTAATCCGTTTCTTGTTTCGGGAAAGCTGCATTCATATCATGACTTTCCCCTAAAAATGTGGCTGCATCCAACACCTCTGCATACGTAGCAAATTTCTGACATCAACGGAGTGGAATAACAACTTGTTAAGATTCTCGTCTGAACTTCTTACTCCGCTTCCTTTCAATATGGACCAATTCGGAATCATCTTTTCATAACTGTGTGGACTGCGTTCCAATTGGCTATAGCCATATATAGAGTCTCTTTCGAAGCTACGAACTCGGCATCTCCAATACCCTGTAAAAGGCATTTGGTCAATTACATCCTCGGGAACTCGTCTAAATCATCGGAGTAATGCACTTTCGCGCGTCCTTTCTCGATCGACCCAAAAAATGTCTGTATGAGGTCTCCTTCTAGCTGAAGCTGGTCAATTTGATGACCTCACATTGGAGCATCCGAACGAACAAAATGTCATAGTTACTTATCTAAGGGTGATTAGTGATCTTCTGTCACATCCCTGCCTGTAAACTCATGCTGGTCTCAGCTATACAAACTCTGGAGGCGACATCCGGTCAATCTCAGCGCTAGCTGGTTCATCTGTCCGCATGGTAAACAACACATAAATCTTCTAGAGTAGATGGTACCTTAATATTCTTCACAATCTGGCTGGCCCTTAGCAATGGCCCGATCATCTGGTGCAGATCCGAACGTTCGCGTCAACGAGAAATCCTATATCGATGAGGATAGATCATAGGAACGAATAGAAATACAATGCCTAAGAAATGTACATCATAAGGCTATTTAAGCGGAGCAGCGTATCGTAAGTATGCCGCGGAACATACACACGGTAAGTTACTCTACTTAAGTTACCTACTCCATCAACCAAGGTCAACCTACGCGATGAAAGTTCGGGTCTAATACCCCCTCAGCCAAGTCTAAGTTCTGTAAGGTCAAACCTAGGTTCCAAAATATATATACGCCCTAGACTCCGGATAGTCAATCCTAGACTCGAACCAAAGTTAAACCTAACGCTCTAATACCAACTTTGTCACGAAATGGAAAAGGCACGTGACTGGCACTTGGGTCACGTGAATTCTAATGGACCCCACCTAATCCAAGTAAGCCAAAAGTCCAGAAATCTAAACCTTTTAGGGAAAATAGTGGAGGTGAAGTTTTGAAATAAAAGTTTAATGAAATCAGGTTCTTTCTTTTAAAACATAAGTAATATTATATGAAACACAAGTGGATTATATACCGTAATTAAAACATTTTCTTCATTTGAAATTTGGGCAGCACCTCCATTGTAATTTTAACCCGAAAGCAATACAATGCAATAATAAAAGGCATCCCCAAGCGGGAGCTAGCTCTTCGCCAATTGGCAGAAATAACCACGCAAACAATATATATACAACGCCCTAATGGCGAATATCAAACACATAAAAGAAAGGAAACTAAAACATGATCAAAGGAACCAGAAATAAAGAATAAATACATGAGCGTGGCTCTAAGTCCGAAAGAATATACAAACTGAGGTTTCTAAGTCTACCAAATATACATAGTCTGGTTGATAGAGTTTTTAACAAGATACAAATGAATAAATATGCAAGTACAATGGTGGTCGCGATGCAAGTGTACCCCACCTACCAAGCAAGTCACTCAGAAGAAAGCGGTGTGCCAGCAAAGCCGCTACGAAACATGTGCGGTATGTTAGTGTAATATGCCCTAGAGGACATTATTGTATAATACTAGTTTGTATATTACATTTTTGGAAGCTTGGGATATATACACAGATTTATGACAGTCTTGCTCGATATAGTAGTATGCTACTTGGTTTGTATCTATCTTAATATATGTATATGTTTCTTTTAGCATATCGCTAATACATATTGATAGAGCCCTTAGGATCTTTGCTTGACTACTAGCGTTATGATGGCAATCACACTAGTGGGGCTGGGTAGTCTACAAGCACATCCTTATACATGTCCCTAGTCATAGGATTATCGAGACGGGGCATCGATACTCCGGAGTAGACTAATGTATACGCTTCTCATCCCAGCAGGGGAGATGATCTGTCCCACATCCATCAGTACGTCGTACTGGAGATAGTATGCATGTGCTTATTGGGTTATAAGTTATACTGGATGGACTCGTAGGGAACTGCTGGTTGGTACTATACCTATCGTCAGGTAGCAGTTCTCAGGTGACATAAGTATAGCTTAGTTCGTTGCCTTGACACTGCTACTTCGCCTCAAATGTGTTCCTACTGTTCTTAGATTGCTACCCTACCACGGCTCTATTGAGTCGTGCAAACAGGTAGTAGTTGGGTGCAGTCCCGAAGCACTTGGAGACAGTGGCGGTTAGATAGGATTCGTCTCTCCCGGTATTGGGGGTTGATGTCGCGCTGTGTTCGGAACGCCATTACACAAAGTCCCTGGCCAGGGCAAGCGAGATTTACTGGTAGGTACTCCAGTAGTTTCTCAGGGTGTTTTGGACTGTACTCCGACACGACTTATACCGCTATTAGGGGTCTGACATTTACCGCCCCCTAGGACTGATATGCAATACTCTTAGAAGAACAGACCGGACTGTACGGAGATTGCCACAGACAGGCTCAGTAGGAGTTTGGATGATCTTGCTCGTCGGCCTTCTTATCGACAGATACCTGGGTAGCCGTTACGTGCAGCTATTACGTTGACGTGCTTGTGGTTAAACCCACTGCCAGCGTACTGTCGAGTTTTTAGAGTCCCACACAGAGGGTTTCCCAGCTTCAGGCGAAACGATGTAGAGGTCGTATGGTTTTACGACAGGGTTCGATCACATAGTGTACTTGTGCGCGTGTGGTGTTCGAGCGGACAATACTAGTGGGCTTTGGTTTAAGCCAGATCTTAGTATTTGATTATTGGATTAGCTTCATCTTATAGTATTTGTGTTTCTCGGAACACAGATACGGGTATGTATGTACGGATGAGAGGGGGTACAGAAGGAGATACCTCATTAGGGTTTTGACCATTGACTTGGTCAAAACAAATATGAGGTAGAGAAAAGTATTTAAATTTTTGGTAAATGATAATTTTGTGGCATGGCTACTTGGGTTGACCATTTGACTTGGTTGGACTTTTTGACTTTAGATATTTTGATGAGATATTTTATGACCTAGATATTTTTGTTAAAATATTATTTTCATGCCATGCTTATTTTCATATCAAGGAGCTATTCCATTGATCAATTATGATTATCAAAAATACTTTCTCTTTCCTCAAGCTTGCTCTCTCCTTCTTCCTCTCAAACCCTAGTGTATCATGTGTTGATAATCAAGGGTTAATGAGACTTAGCTACCAAAATCACACTCTACTCATTCTAGGTTACTTAGTTTAGCACACCAAGTGATCTAGTTGCCTCAACTTGGAGGTTTAGCTCAAGGTTGAAACTCTCGGGTGGATCTTCTACTACTTCGAGAAGCCGATGAGGAGGTGATATCCATTTCCACTCCAAAGAGCTCGCGAGGTGAAGGAGGACAGTGGGAAGACAAGAAGGACTTGGAACTTTAGGTATAATCTTCTTATACAGTAGATAAAACTTCTAGTTAGTTTGTTAGTCATAGTTTAGCTAAGATCTTGGTGTTAAAGTCGATATTACCTTGTTTGTAAAAATCGTTTTTTACCCGTTCCGCCCCCCCGCATATCCGTGGGGTGTGTAACGTCGACTTACAGTGGTATCAGAGCTGACTAAACCATACCTAACAGTTTAAACGACAAGTAAAACTACGAAACCGAAATAACCCGAAAACATCGAAGCGTAGATTCAAGTTTCTGTCGATTTTTCACGAGAGTCTAAAAATTATTTTAGCAACTGCAGAGTACTCTTTGAACTGTATAATGAACACTCACAAAAAACGAGACAATTCCCTCAAATTTTGGCCGGCCACAATGACCAAAAATCCGAGCTCACCGGTTCGTTTGCAGGGGATTGCTTCGTGTTTTGGTGTGTGGCTTTGTGGCTTGGATCTAAGGCTTCAGGAGTTGTTTTTTTGTGCCAATTTTGATTATACTGTAAATTCTTTACTGTGGCAATACCGGGTGTTTCGAAGTCGCAGTTTAACGTCGTTTAAAGTTTTCAAGTTGTAATTAATGTGTTTGTAAACTTCCGCTAATTGCTATACGTCGGTTAGTTGGGGGTTGCACATTTCTGTGATGATTATATTGGTTTGTGTATATGAACTTGTTGGATCGTCGTGATGAATAGCTGGGGATATGAGATGAGTGTTTTATCTTTCATTCGATGTAAAATTTGTAAAGTGATATAATATTATTTTTGCGGGGCACATCCGGGTTGAGATTGTAGCCACTGTTGTATTATTTCTTTTACTGTTTCTGCTCCTAGGATATACCCAAGATGGGGGTGCACAAATTACCAGGTACTTTGAAGTGCCGAGTGGCCTACTCACTTTGCTGAGGGAAGCCGCTTCATTTCGGGTATTTAGCGGGTAGTTTTCCGCACCCGTAGGGGTCTAGGGTGGGGTTTTGGCTATTCATCACGACTGTGGAATCCGTCTTTCGTTACAGGCTCAAACGAAATGCGGATTTTCTAGTATATCCAATGTGTTCATCTGTGATCTGGAATGCTTATCATTGCGTCTGATGAATGTATATATCTATATATGATATCTAGTAGACGTTGCTTATGTTTTGCATCTGCGCTAGTCCAGCCCCCGCTCCGTCGTTAGTTAAGTAACCTAACGGGTGATGACGGGGCCCAGTGGCGAATGCGGATGGTATAAGCGTACGTTGTATTTTCGTTGTTTTCTGCAATGATAGGATTAATTGATGGGACTGCATTAAATTAATGCAAAGCAAACAAACCAAAGTTGAATCGTTGGAACAATTTCAAAACCACTCGTTTTTTTTTAAAACAGCAAAACTTTTAAAATGCGGAGCTTAAACCACTCCTTTTAAAAGCTATCAGGTTCCTTCGATTATATCAAGTTCACTATGTTCACGGTTTCGCCAAAACCATTCGTAGCCCTCCGTCATTTCAGTTGGATATTCAGTAGTATTCAAGCTATGTATTTTGACTTTCGCCAAGGCATAGTGATTGGTAGCTGCTGAATATTCATCTGTAGCATAGATAGATGCGTTGGTTTGGGATAGTCGTACTGCTATTTTTGCCTTTGTCAAGGGTATGTACGGGTGGGTTCAAATTAACCTGAACAATGATGGGTAGAACTTGACATGTGACTTATGATATGTTGTCCTTCGTCAAGGTCATAAGAGCATGGGGCAAAAATCCACATCGAGAGTTTCTAAAGAAACTGAAACTTGCTAGTGTTGCATACCATTTGGAGTGTGATAATTTTGGTAGGATTCCTTCAATTTTATCACACGATGATATTTGGATCCTGATCCTACTGTGAGTATATGCTACTCCTCGGGAGATTTTTTCACTTAACGATCAATACTATAAACCAAGTAGGTGTCTAGAAAGGTGTTAGCGGGACTACGCCCTAGGGAAAAGAGATTATTTAATTAAGGAACTTCGCGAAAGCGTCGTAAAACATCCCTCGAAGTACCGACACTGGCCTGGCTGAACGGTTAAGCAAGTATTGTACGGTGAGATTAATCCTGACTAATTCTTCTTTTATGGTTTGAGGAAGGATTCGAGAAACAGTGGGAGCCATCCTGTTTAGATAAACTAAAAACCAATATAAATTTTCAAGAGCATCATGCTAAAGTGTTTCTTCTCTCTCTCCTAATTGTAGCGACCAAACATGACGGGCCTTAAGTTACTATTAGAAAAAAGGGCCAAACTATAAAGATTGGTTCAGGAATGTCAAGATGGCAATCACTTATGACAAATTGGGGTATCTCCTTACTACTAAAGCCCCCGCCGTCCCAGGTCCAGAATCCAGTGTCGCGGATAAGGAAATCCGTAAGACCTGGGAGATTGACTGCGTGAAGGCCAAGTGAACACCAGAGGCGGCACGAGAATATGGATCTTGAATCCATATTCCTCCATACCAAGGAATTATATGGAGAGCAATCTCGTATCGCAAGATATGAGACCTCGAAGAAGCTATTTCAGGCGAGGTTGGCCGTCGGATCATCTGTAGAGGAACACGTCCTTAAGATGATTGGCTACATTGAGGAACTCGCGGACCTCGGGACCACGTTAGAGAACGAGCTGTATACAGACTTGATTCTCCAGTCCCTTCTTTCCATCTATGCCCAGTTTATCTTGAATTTTAATATTCAAGGTAAAGAAGTTGAACTTCCGGAACTCCTCAACATGTTGAGGAGTGCAGAGGGCACCCTATAGAAAGCCAGGGAAACACCCGCTCTGTTTGTTGGTGGTGATTCCTCTTCTAGATCCAAGGAGAAAGCCAAAGGAAAGAAGAAGAAAGCCCCCACCAAACCGAGAGGCGGTGTTAGTATGGTGGAAGCAAAAGGAAAGGCAGAAGTGGCAGGGACGACAGTAGGAAAGGAAGAATGCTTCTACTGTCATAAGAAGATCCATTGGAAGAAAGATTGCAGGGCTTGGAGGGCCAAGAACCAGGACCCGAAGCAAGTTGTGGCTTCGGCTTTAGGTGTGTTTGTAATTGAAAACTGTCTATCAATCAACTCTACTTCCTGGGTATTAGATACCGGATCAGAATCTCATATCTACAATTCTTTGCAGGCACTGAGAAGGCGTAGAGTTCTGAAGACCAGTGATATGACCCTCAGGGTTGCTAATGGAGCAAGCGTGGATGCCGTGTCCGTAGGGGAATATCACATTGGATTTACGAGTGGACATATTTTGGTTTTACGCAACTGTTTTATGTACCTAGTTTGACTTGTAATATCATTTCTGTATCTTTGTTATCAAAAGAAGGTTATGATTTTACATTTGTAAGCGATGTTGTAAACATCCACCTTAATCATGGTCTGATTGGGTCAGGTACTCTAAACAACGGTATATACGTATTAAACCAACTACAAGTTTTCAATGTCCAGAACACACGTAAAAGAAAGACTCCGGAATTAAATCAAGCTTTCTTATGACATTGTAGACTATGTCACATCAATGAGATAAGGTTAACCAAGTTACATAAAGAAATATATTTGGATCCGTTCAAATATCAATCTTATGCAACTTGTCAATCATGTCTCAAAGGAAAGATGACAAAGACTCCGTTCACTGGACACAGAGTAAGAGCGAATGAGCTCTTGGGACTTATACACAGCGATGTGTGTGGTCCAATGTCTACACATGCAAGAAATGGTTATTCTTATTTCATTACTTTTACGGATGATTTCTCTAGGTATGGACATATTTTCTTGATGAACCAAAATTTCGAGGCCTTTGAGAAATTCCGAGAATATAAGAATGAAGTGGAAAAACAAATCGACAAAAGTATCAAGACACTGAGATCTAATCGAGGTGGTGAATACTTGAGTGCTGAGTTCCTGGATTACCTATAAGAGAATGGAATTCTCTCTCAGCTTACTCCTCCATACACACCACAACACAACAGTGTATCGGAGAGACGGAACCGAACCCTATTGGATATGGTACGTTCCATGATGAGTAATGCTGATTTATCGCGATCATTCTGGGGCTATGCACTAGAATCAGCTGCATATCTTTTAAACAAGGTTCCTACCAAGATTGTGCCTACCACACCATATCAGATGTGGAGTGGGACCCTATCAGTATCTAAAGATATGGGGATGTCCAGCTTTTGTTACAATGCAGCATGCGGACAAACTCGAGGCACGATCTGTACTGTGTAAGTTTATGGGATACCCAAAGAACTCCAGGGGGTATCTTTTCTATTACGCAGAGGAACAAAAGGTTTTTGTTTCTCGTCATGCCCACTTTCTGGAACATCAGTTTTTAGAAAAAAAAACAAGTAGGAGCGCAATAGAACTGGAAGAAATTCCAGAACCACAAGTTATTACTGAAAGCTTGGTGGTACCAGAAGTTTCAAAAGAACAGGACATTCCCTCACCACTCCGCAGAAGTAGTAGGCTGTCTCATCCGCCTGAGAGATACTACGGTTTTCTCGTATATGGGGATAGAGAGGATTGCATCATTGATAATGATGAGCCGACTAACTTCCAGCAAGCCATTCAGAGCACTGACTCGGTAAAATGGCTGGATGCAATGCGGACTGAGATGGATTCCATGTACACCAACAAAGTATGGACTTTGGACATTGCTCCAGAAGGGGTAAAACCCGTAGGCTGCAAGTGGATCTTTAGAAAGAAGATTGGTGTAGATGGACAGGTTGAAACCTATAAGGCCAGACTTATTGCAAAAGGATTTCGTCAAAGACCTGGTTTGGACTATGACGAAACCTTTTCTTCCGTGGCTATGCTCAAATCCATTCGGATCCTTCTTGCCATTGCTACCTTCCACGATTATGAGATTTGGCAGATGGACGTAAATACCGCTTTTCTAAATGGACATTTGGAAGATTGCATCTATATGGACCAACCGGAGGGTTTCATTCAGAGTGTGAGCAACAGGAAAGTGTGCAAGTTGCTTAAGTCCATTTATAGACTAAAGCAGGCATCGCAGCGTTGGAACATCTATTTTGAAGAATTTGATTTTATCAAAAATCCAGATGAGCCATGCATTTATAGTAAGATTGTAGCATGAACTGTTGTATTCCTCATTTTATACGTGGATGACATTCTCTTGATAGAAAATGATATTCCTATACTACAATCTGTCAAAGGGTTCTTGTCACACAGGTTCTCCATGAAAGACCTGGGTGATGCCTCTTATATTCTGGGGATCTAGATCTATCGTGATAGATCTAAGAGCATGTTGGGACTTTCATAGTCCAGGTATATCGACACCATACTTAAAAGATTCAGTATGGAAGATTCTAAACGCGGTAATTTACCGACTTGTCACGGAATCACCCTCTCCAAAGAGATGTCTCCCAAGACTGATTTGGAAAGGGATCGCATGTCTATTATATCCTACGCTTCTGCGGTAGGCTCTATAATGTATGCGATGTTGTGTACCAGACCAGATGTTACTTACGCACTGAGAGTGCTAAGACAGTATCAGTCAAACCCTGAGGAGAAGCACTGGACAACAGTAAAGAACATTCTCAAGTACCTGAGAAGGACTAAGGAAATGTTCTAGGTTTACGGCGGAAAAGACCTCTAGATCGAGGCCTTTGCTGACTCCAGCTTCCAGAGTGACAAGGATGACTCCAAGTCTATGTCAGGTTATGTCTTTACCTTCAATGGAGGGGCGGTCTATTGGAAGAGTTCTAAACAGGACACCGTTGCTGACTCGACGATGGAAGCGGAGTATATCGCAGCTTCTGATACCGCAAAAGAAGCAGTCTGGATGAGAAAGTTCTTAACAGAACTTCAGGTGGTTCTGTCCATTGTGAAGGGTTCCTAGGCACCCTAATGAGGTCTCACAAGGCATCGAACATGCCATTTTCGATAATTCTAGGTGCCGAGAGACCCGACTACGGATCGTTTGCTAGAAATCTAGGCGAACAAAGTAACTAGTTAACACTTAACTAAGAGATACGGAAATACAACCTTTGTAGATCCGGTTCTCCACCTCCACGGCTCCGCAATGAAGTCCTCTCCGCTGTCTAAATCGAACCATGACTCTCACGGTGTTTTCATCGGAGAAAAGACCGGGCTAGGTCGTCGACAACGTGCCGAAGATGATCTACGTCGAAGCATCACTAGATCAAGCTCCACCTTCACCAAGCCATGAAAACTTGTGAAGGAAACACACTCTACTACTTGGCAAGAGGTAGAGGATGAAGAAATAGGAAGTGGGTAGACTTTAGAATTGGATTTCTCACTCTAATTCATCAATCACCATTGATGACCTCAAGGTTTTCTTCTTGAGTTCAAGGAAGAAGAAGAAGAAAATGATATGATAAGTTAATTAAAAAGAAAAGAATAATCAAACCTTATCATAATGTTAACTATGGTAATGTGTAGAGAATCAATCATGGTTAAAGGAATGGTTAGGGTTAAGGATGAGATAAGAATGGTGGACAAAGTCAAAGCTTCATGAAGCTTCAACTAAACAACAAAAAAAGCCACCATTCTTTTCTCTTTTCCATTTATTTTCCAAAATGTATAAACAAATAAATAAATGAATAAATAAGTAATGGAAAAATAAAACCCTAATTATATGTTTAACCATGGTTTAATTCTTTACACTTAACCAAGGAAACATGTATCATCAAACATGATACAATCATGTGTACAAAAATATATCACATATACAATGTGCACAAACCGAGTGAGAAAATCCATTTAAAGTGAACCAATACTAGTTAATGTAAAGTAATATATCAAATATATAATTATACATTAAATCATTAAATCAACACTTGATTTAACGATCCGGTCATATCGCATATAACCGACTAGTATCCAATGTATCGGCTTATCGAATCAATCCTCGATTCGATAACTAGGTTATATCGCATACAACCAATCGATACATTTATCGCGAGAATGGAATACGGTATCACATACACGCATTATTCTCGGTCCCGCACATATCTCATATGCGCCCCTATTTCGTTTCGCTTGAGCCAGGAAACCTCTGTGTAGGACTCTAAAGACTCGTCAATACGCCGGCAGCGGATGATGATCATATCAAACATCCACAAGCCGCAAGCGGTCTGCTAAACGTAACGGCCACTCGGGTATTGAGCGATCAGAAGATCGACGAGCAAGCCCGCTCACACTCCAGTGAATCCAACCAGTAACACTACCGTACAGTCCGGTCTGATCGTCTGATATGTCGCATATCTCGCCTAGGGGTGGTAAACGTCAGACCCCAATAGCTCGATAAGTCGTGTCGATATGAGGTCTATAACAATTCGAGAAACTACTGGTAACACTTACCAGTAAATCTCAGCAACCCTGGCCAGGGATTTCCTGTTATAGCCAATCAAACACAGCGCAACATCAACTCCCTATACCGGGAGAGACGAATCCCCTCCTATCGCTCATTGCCTCCATGTGACTCAGGACTGTACCCAAAAACCACCGTTTTGCACGCCCTCTTGGACGTGGTAAGATGGAAATCAAAGCACAGTGGGAACCACACAAGACTCTATGACGATCTCGGGTCAACAGACTACTCTGTACCAGTGTCACCAGAGAACTGCCATTTGACGTGAGGTATAATACCATCTGGGAGTTCTCGGCGAGTCCGTCCAGTGTACCCAGTCTCCACTGAGCACCCGTATATCATCTCTGATGTCAAACATCGATGGATATGGGATCATCCATCGCCCATCTGTATGGGTCGAGAAGGTATACGCTAGTCTACTCTGGTATATCGATGCCCCATCTCGATACACCCACGACTAGGGACTTTCAAGGATGTACTTATGGACTACCATGTCCCCACTAGTATGATCCGCATCATAGTTCAGGTAGTCAAGCACACATCCTAAGGGCTTTACCAACATGTAACAGAGAGACAATCAGTGTACACGTTAAGGTAAAGAGCAACTAGATAACATACTATCATGTCGAGCAAGAAAGTCCTCCCTATATATGTCCCAGCATCCACTACAATATACATCCAATGTACAGTAATGGCCTTTAGGGCATACATATAACTAACACATTGTTGATCCAATACCTCTGCATTGTGACAACAACGGGGCTATAGCTTTGGCAAAGGAACCCAGGTCCCATCAGAAGTCCAGACACATCCTGAGGCGGTATCACCTGATCAGCGAGATCGTGGATCGCCGGGAGATCGAGGTTCGGAGAGTTGCTACTGAGGAAAACACTGCAGATCCATTCATAAAGGCCATCCCTCAGACGCAGTTCGAGAGGCTATTCGAGATGATAGGTCTGCGATATGCCAGTACATGGCCTTAGTGCAAGTGAGAGATTGTTAGTGTGATATGCCCTAGAGGCCATTATTGTATAGTACTAGTTTGTATATTACATTTTTGGAAGCTTGGGATATATACACGGATTTATGACAGTCTTGCTCGATATAGTAGTATGCTACTTGGTTTGTATCTATCTTAATATGTGTATATGTTTCTTTTAACATATCGCTAATACATATTGATAAAGCCCTTATGATCTTTGCTTGACTACCAGTGTTGTGATGGCAGCCACACTAGTGGGGGCTGGGTAGTCTACAAGCACATCCTTATACATGTCCCTAGTCATAGGATTATCAAGACGGGGCATCGATACTCCGGAGTAGACTAGTGTATATGTTGGATATATGTATGCCCTAGAGGCCATTATATGGTAGTGGATGTATTTATACATGTATATATATACAGGGGGCATTCTTGCTGGACATGATAGTATGCTATCTGGTTACTCTTTATCTGACATGTTCACTTGATCATGCTTTTATTCATTTGTACATGTTGATAAAGCCCTGAGGATGTTTGCTTGACTACTGTAATTATGATGCAGATCATACTAGTGGGACATCTGTAGTTTATAAGCATATCCTGAAATGTCCCTAGTCATGGGTGTATCGAGATGGGGCATCGATATTCCAGAGTAGACTAGCGTATATGATACTGGACCAATGAGATGGGCGATGGATGTTCCCATATCCATTGATGTTTGACATCGAGATCGTATGCGGGTGCTCAGTGGAGACTGGGTACACTGGACGGACTCACCGAGAACTCCTATATGGTATTATATCTATCGTCGGATAGCAGTTCTCCGGTGGCACTGGTACAGGTTAGTCTGTAGACCCGAGATCGTCATAGAGTCTCATGTGTTCTCCTACTGTACTTTGATTTCCACCCTACCACGGCTCTACTGAGTCGTGCAAGCAGATGGCTTTTGGGTACAGTCCTGAGACACATAGAGGCAATGAGCAATAGGAGGGGTTTCGTCTCTCCCAGTATTGTGGGTTGATGTTGCGCTGTGCGCGGTTGGCTATATCAGTAAGTCCCTGGCCAGGGCTATTGAGATTTACTGATAAGTGTTATCAGTAGTTTCTCGATCTGTTATAGACCATTCATCGGCACGACTTATTGAGTTATTTGGGTCGACGTTTCCATCCCTAGACTCGATATGCAGCATATCTGACGAAAAGACCGGACTGTACGGTAAGTGTTGCCGGTTGGCTCGACAGGAGTTTTTACAGGCTCTCTTGTTTTTCTTCTGATCGCTCAATACCTAGGAGCCGTTACGCACTGCTGGTGCTGCTGACGATTTGTGGGTATGTGATATGATCACTGCCTACTGCTAGCGTATTGACGAGTCTTAGAGTCCCACAATGGGGTTACCTAGCTCAGGCGAAACGATGCGGGGGTGCATATGGAGATATGCGCGGGTGCTTGATTAAATGCGTGTATATAATACCGCATTGTAATCTGGCGTTTTCTATTGGTCGGGTCGTATGTGATATGACCGGGTTATTAAATCAAGTGTTGGTTTAATAATGACCATTAGATTTTTCATTTAAAACCTTTTCTATATGTATGCATGCATGAATGAGTGTATGTGCACATGTTGATGTGTATGCACACATACATGTATACATACTTATCATGGTTGTTGATATTGTGGAGATGGGAATGCAAGACTCACATGGTATAAAATATCTATGTATTTTATTATTTGAGAAAAAGAAATTAGATTAATTCATGGTTGATATTTGTTTAGACTTGACCACACTTCACCTACTAATTAACCATGGATTAATTCACATTTGGGTTTTAACTCAATGATAAAATATCTAGATATTTGTTTACCATGGTTAGATGAGAGAGTGACTCTCATATATATTATCTTTTCTCATTTTCATTTAGTTTTTATCAAAAATAAAAGAGCTCTAGCATTTCCATTCTCCTCCTTCTTCTTCCTCAAAGCTCACTACCTTTTCTTAAGTGAGTGAAATAGACAAAAAGGAAAGGTTTTAAAGTGAGATCAAAACTCATATCATCATTCTACTTTAGTATTGTCCACTAGATTAGAGTGTTTGCCTCATCTTCATCTTAGATCAAGAGGAGCTTGGAGCTTGAGAAAAGGGGCCCCGGGTGGATCATCGTTGACTTGGAAGATCTCAAGCAAGCCGGTGCAAACTCAAGTTGATCTAAGGAGTCTAGCAAGGAGGTCTACAAAGGTTGTATTCACTTTCAACTAGTGTTAGACACTTGTCTTTGTATGAGATATGCTTTTGTTACCTTAAACATCTAGTTTGATCCTAGGTTAAAGATTACTTAGCACCCTAAATTTTTTATTGTGGCATGTGTGTTGCTACCAAACCCTAGTTAAGGTGCTAAGGAATCCCAACATGGTATCAGAGCCAAGCTAGATTTTTAGTTATGATGTTAAAACAATTAAGAAACCGAAACAACTCCGGATTTACAAAAACTGAAACCCTAAAATTAGCTTCTCTATCGATTTTAAAAAGTGCTCGAAATTTTTTTCAAACAACCGCAGAAGCTTACCGACACTACACTGAGAGCACAGACCAAATTCCAGGCAAACTCCTCGGATTTTGGCCGAGCTCCCCTTGCTCAAATCCGAGCAGGCCGGCCCTCCTCCCTTGTTCTTCCTAGAAATTTGCCTATGCTCTGGTGTCTGGGTTTTGGGGTTTTAGGTATTGTTTGCTTAGTTCATAAATTTCATGTGATGTTAATTTGTTGTGGGACTAATTCGGAGTTATTCGTAGCCGTAATTTTAGCATTGTATTGGTAACTTGATGATGTTTGATAGTTTGAACGAACATCAATCACCCCCATTACCCTCGCTGAAAATTTCCATGTGTTGGAATTTTCTTAAGTTAATTATATTCGATAGTCGTGCAAGTAACTTTATGGACCCTCTAGAAGAACAAAAACCTTAACTCGATTCTATGCCCTCGGAACCGCGACCGAACCTTAGGGTTTGCTGTAGTTCCGCGGTGTCATAGGTGAGGCGTTGGTTTGGCCCTTCTACGGCTGGATGATAGGTACTGTGGCATGTTTTTGGGTACTTTAACTTTGCTCAAGTATTGAGCTCTTCGGGGTAATTTTGTGGGTGTTTGTTGATTTGATCAAAACGTTTAATATCGTCTTGATATATGATATTTATTCTGCGACCGTAAGTGTAGTATGTGATATCGCCGGTTTCATTGCTATATGTCAACGACAATTGGGGTACGCATACTTGCTTACGTTGATGACATGTGATGTTATGTGTTGCTGTGACATGATGTATAGGATCGTCGAGAATGAATGGCCGGGGTTTTTATGTGAGATGAGAGTTTTCTTTTCATTCATGTAAAATTCAAATGTATATAATATTCTTTTATTTGGGGCACATCCGGGTTGAAGATGATGTTACCTTGATGTATATTATTTACTTTTCCGCATTAGGATAGACCCAAGGTGGGGAGCATAAGTGACCGGGTTCTAGAGTCCACTGGGAGACCATTTCGAGGAGTCCGGACCGGGTCTCCTAACTCTAGAATTGGTAGGGTCTCTTGCCGTGCTCGTAGGGGTCTAGGGAGTGGGATTGGCTATTCATCACGACTGTGGAACCCGTATTTTCTATCTTTGGCTAAATAAAAAATACAGAATTCCTAGTATATCCTATATTTTCATATATGTGCTTCTGCTGTTTATATTCTGTGATGTGATCGCTTGATATATCTGAGACGAATTCAATATTATATATGAGATATATAGTAGGCGTTGCTTATGTTTTGCACCCGCGCTAGTCCCGTCCCGGTATGCCGTTAGTTAAGTAACCTAACGGTGCATAACGGAACATTATGGCGAATGCGGATGGCATAAGCGTATGTTGTATTTTCGTTTCTTTTCTGTGTTTGGCTTAAGGACTTAAATGATGGGACTACATTAATATGATTAATGTAAGGAAAAATAAACCGAAAAGATGTTGTAGAATCGAATTTGAAACCTACTCGGCTTTTTACGAAAAAGCTACATTTCAAAATTGCGGAGCTTAAGCCACTCCTTTTGAAAAACCATTTGATTCTACAACGATATCAAGTTCAAAGCGTTAAAGGTTTTCTTAAAAACCATCTGCAACCCTCCGTCATTTTAGGAAGTAGAGTACTTAGTATTCGTGCTACGTTTGTTGACCATAGTTAAGGCGTAGTGTACGGTAGCTAAGTGATGTCTTCCTACACTGCATATGATGCAGATTAATTAGGTCATTCATATGACTTTGCTGACCATAGTTAAGGGTCATATGGGTGGGTCTAATTAATCAAGAAATGACGGGTTGAGCTTGACTAGTGCTTGTGATTTGTTGACCATAGTTAAGGTCATGAGTACTAGGGGTAAAAACCATATCCGGAGTTTCAAGAGTTGAAATTTGCAATAAGATTGCATACCTTCCATATGATGGTTGGATCCCGATCTCACTGTGAGCAAGAGTTTCTCTCAGGAGAGTTTTGCACTTTACAATAAGCTAACCCATTAGGTGTCTAGAAAGGTGTTAACGGGGCTACGTCTCTGGGAAAATGAGGTTTACTTTAATTAGGTCCGTGCGAAACTACGGGGAACCTCCCTCAAGTACCGACACTGGCCTGGCTGAACGGTTAGCGAAGTTGTAGAATGCAATTAATCCTATCTAGTTTTCCTTTTAATGTTTGAAGGGAAATTTGATAAAAGCAGTGGGAGATATCGATTAGATAAGATAAATAACTAATCTGATCTTTGCAAGAGCTTTCGCTGAGTGTATTCTTTTCTTTCTCTTAATGACAGATACCAATGACAGGACTCAAGTTTCTACTAGATAAAAATAAACTGAATGCGATCAATTATAAAGACTGGCTGAGGAATATTAACCTAGCCTTGACTTATGATAAGGTATCATATGTCCTCACGGCTCCAGCCCTGCCCGTCCCAGGTCCTAAATCTTCGGTTGCGGATAAGGAAGTCTGCAAGACATGAGACGCTGACTGCGCCACGACTAAATGCCTCGCGCTTGCATCGATAGATAACACACATCAAAAGCAGCACGAGAAGATGGACGTTCAATCCATCTTTCTCCATACAAAAGAGTTGTATGGGGAGCAATTTCGTGTCTTACGATACGAAGCGTCACGAAAGCTGTTTCAAAAGCGGATGGCTCCTGGCACACTAGTAGGTGACCATGTTCTGAAGATGATAGCCCTTATAGAAGAGCTTGAGGACCTCGAATGGACAATGGACAACGAACAATATACTGATATCATTCTTCAGTCCCCCCCCACTTTTGCTCAGTTTGTAGTAAACTTCAACATGCACAATATGGAGAAGTCACTACCTGAACTCCTCAATATGTTGAGGAGTGCAGAGAGCACGCTGAAGTCAGTGAAGACTCCCTCTTTGATTGTTGGGCCATCTTTCTCCTCTCGCCCGAAGGCTAAGGCCAAGGGAAAGATGAAGAAGAAACCCACCAAACCTAGAGATGGAGTTAAAAAGGTTAAGGGGAAAGACAAGTCCACGACTGGGGAATCAGGGAAAGGAGAATGTTATCACTGCCACAAAGCAGGACACTGGAAGTGCAACTGCACTGAGTACTTGGATCTCAAAAAGAAGAAGCATGGTGATGCTTCTGCTTCAGGTGTGTTTGTGATAGAAAACTGTTTTTCTATAAACTCTGCTTTCTGGGTATTAGATACCGGTTCAGGTTCTCACATTTGCAATTCCATGCAGGGGCTGAGAAATAGCAAAGTTTTGAAGACAGGTGACCATACTCTCCGGGTTGGAAATGGTTCCAATGTACATGCGGTTTCGGTGGGAGAGTATCATCTGGGGTTGCCGTCAGGGTGTATATTGGTTTTGAACCCATGTTATTATATACCTAGTATGCTTTGTAATATTGTATCCGTTTCTTTGTTAGACAATGAAGGATATAATTTTTTGTTGCAGAATAATGTTATGAACATTAACCTGAATCAAATGTTGGTTGGGTATGGTACACTTAATAACGGGATATACGTCCTAAATCAACACACGGTTTTCAGCATACAACACACTAATAAAAGAAAACTTTCAGAAATAAATGAAGCTTTTCTTTGGCACTGTAGACTTGGTCATATTAACGAAACAAGACTAAACAAGCTACATAAAGATGGATATTTAAACCCTTTTGAATATAAATCTTATACGACTTGCCAGTCTTGTATCAAGGGTAAAATGACCAAATCTCCGTTTACAGGACACAGAGAAAGAGCTACTCAGCTCTTAGCCCTCATACATAGTGATGTATGCGGGCCAATGTCTACACAGGCTAGAGGCGGTTTTTCTTACTTCATAACCTTTACTGATGATTTCTCAAGGTTCGGTCATGTGTTTTTACTAAAGCATAAGTCTGAAGCTTTCGAGAAATTCACTGAGTACAAACTTGAAGTAGAAAAACAAACCGGATTGAGTATCAAGATGCTTCGATCAGATCGAGGTGGGAGTACAAAGTTTGCAGACTTTCTAAAAGAGAATGTGCTTCTCTCTCAGCTCACTCCTCCTTACACACCACAGCACAACGGTGTGTCAGAACATCGGAATCGGACCCTATTAGATATGGTTCATTCCATGATGAGTGATGCTGAGTTACCTGTCTCATTTTGGGGGCATGCATTGGAGACAGCAGCGTTTCTAGTGAACAGGGTTCCAACAAAAACCGTGTCTACCACGCCATATGAGATATGGCATGGGAAGAGACCATTTATTAAACGAGTTAAGATTTTGGGTTGTACGTCCTATGTTAAAAAGCAAAATCTGGACAAGCTCGAGACACGGTCATTTGTGTGTAATTTTGTGGGGGTATCCAAAGAATTCCTATGGATATCTATTCTACCACAAGGAGGAACAAAACGTATTTGTTTCTCAGTATGCCACATTTTTAGAAAAAGAAATTTTTACAAATGATACAGATGGCAATGTGGTGGATCTAGAAGAGGTTCTAGAGACACAAGTTATAAATTACGACTTGGTTGAACCAGCTGTTGCAACAGAAACTAATGAACCTCGGCCACTCCGTAGATCTGGTAGGACTTCTTATCCACCGGAGAGATACTACGGTTTTCTCATTGATGGTGATAGAGAAGATTGCATCATGGAGGATGATGATCCTACCAGTTTTCAGCAAGCTATCATGAGTGGAGACTCTATGAAGTGGCTGGATGCCATGAGATTTGAAATGGAGTCTATGTACACCAACAAAGTATGGACTTTGGACGTTGTACCTTCTGGGGTAAAACCCGTAGGGTGCAAATGGATCTTTAAAAGAAAGATTGGTGTAGATGGGCAGGTGGAGACCTATAAGGCAAGACTTGTGGCGAAGGGTTTTCTTCAAAGACCAGGTATGACGAAACTTTTTCTCCCGTAGCCATGCTTAAATCCATTCGGATCCTACTTGCTATTGCTGCTCACTACGACTATGAAATCTGGCAGATGGACGTTAAAAATGCATTTCTAAATGGTGATTTAGAAGAATGCGTTCATAAGGATCAGCCAGAGGGCTTCATTGACAGTGGGAGCAGCGGGAAAGCATGTAGATTGCTTAAATCCATTTATGAATTAAAGCAGGCATCACGGAGTTGGAACATCTGTTTTGATGATGTTATCAAAGAGTTTGATTTCATCAAAAATTCAGATGAACCTTGTGTTTATAAGAAGGCTGTAGGGAGAGCTGTCACATTCCTCGTATTGTACGTGGATGACATTCTTCTGATAGGAAATGATATTCCTATACTACAGTCGGTCAAATCATGCTTATCATAAAGGTTCTCCATTAAGGACCTGGATGATGCCACGTACATATTGGGCATTCGGATCTATAGAGATAGATCCAAAAGGTTATTGGGATTGTCCCAAACTAGGTACATCAACACCATCCTAAAGAGGTTTAGTATGGTTGACTCCATGCGGGGTTCCTTACCCGCTTGCCATGGAGTCACTCTTTCCAAGGACTTTTGCCCAAATACCGATGAAGAGAGAGCGCGTATGAGCATTATACCCTATGTTTCAGCCGTAGGATCTATAATATATGCGATGTTATGTACACGCCCTGATGTAGTTTATGCACTTGGTGTAGTAAGCAGGTATCAGTCTAACCCAGGGGAGAATCACTGGGCAGCTGTGAAGAACATTCTTAAGTACTTGCGAAGGACTAAAGAATTATTCTTGGTGTATGGTAACGGAGATCTCCAAATGGAGGCCTTTACCGATTCGAGCTTCCAGAGTGATAAGGACGACAACAAATCTATCTATGGGTTTGTATTTACCCTCAATGGAGGGGCGTTGGGTTGGAAGAGTTCCAAACAGGATACCGTTGCAGACTCTACGATGGAAGCTGAGTACATTGCTGCAAATGATGCCGCCAAGGAAGCCGTCTGGATGAGGAAGTTCGTCTCGGAGCTAGGAGTAGTTCTAACCATTATTGATCCAATTGTAGGGAGGCTGGGCATACGTACAAGGGTCTACGAGGCATCAACCATGCCCGATTAAAAATTTAGCCGTGCCGAACAACCCAAAGCCGGATCTTTAAACTAGAGTTTATGCGAAAACAAGTATGTTAAACACTTTAACACTAAGTGAGAGGGATTACAACCTTTGTAGATCCGGTCCTTCACTTCATAAGCTCCGTGTTGAGGTCCCTTCGCTGCGATCATCATGTTCCGGACTCTCGAGAGGTTCCACGAAGAGAAAGATACAAGCTAGCTTCCGATCTTCGATAACATAGATGATCTACCTTGAAGTTTCATTAACACAAGATAACACTCACTAAATGAAGTGAACACTCTCATCTAAAGGGCAAGGGTAGATGAGGTTGATGAAGTAGGATTTTTTGTTCTCATTTATAATCTTTTTATCACACATAATCATCACTTAGAAAAAGCTAGAAAGCTTTTTCCATGAAAGAAAGAAGGAAGAAGACGAATGAATAATAATCAATCCTTTTGTGATGAATAATGAAAAGAAGATAATAATGAATAATGCAACCATGGTTGATAAACCTTTGTAGAGAATTAACCAAGGGCTAGGGTTTGGGTTGGGTTAAGCATGAGTCATTTGAAAATATCTTGCACAAAACAAAAAGAAACCTTCTAGAATCATCAAGAAGGAACTAACCCAAAACAAACCCTAACCTTGTTTAATCTCCACTAAACATGTTGCATTAGTTATCATATCATGTTACAATATTATATATCACATATATAATATTTATCGTAACAATATAAAATAATACAATTAACATATATCGCATATATATCAATGTATTACCCGAGTGAGAAAAAGAATCTTTTAGTGAGCTAATATTAGTTAATGTAATTTAATATATCATATATATTATTATACATTAAATTATCGAATCAACACTTGATCCGACAATCCGGCTATATCGCATATAACCGGCTAATATGATGACCCGGCTATATCACATATACCCGGCCGATATCTCATATCGCGAGAATCCAATACAGTATCACATATCGTATTATCCTCGGTCCCACACATATCACATATGTGCTCCTACTCCGTTTTTCCTGAGTCAAGAAACCTCTGTGTAGGACTCTAAAGAATCGTCAATACGCCGGCAGTAGGTGATGATCATATCAAACACCCACAAGCTGCAAGCGGTCAGCTAAACGTAACAGCCACCCAGGTATTGAGCGCTCAGAAGATCAACAAGAAAGCCTGTACATTCTCCTATGAATCCAATCAGTAACACTCCCGTACATTCCGGTCTCGTCGTCTGATATGTCGCATATCTCGCCTAGGGGTGGTAAACGTCAGACCCCAGTAGCTTGATAAGTCGTGTAGATATGAGGTCTATAACAGTTTGAGAAACTACTGATAACTCTTACCAGTAAATCTCAGCAACCCTGGACAGGGATTTCCAGTTATATCCAATCGAACACAGCACAACATCAACTCCCTATACCGGGAGAGACGAATCCCCTCCTATCGCTCATTGCCTCCATGTGATTCGGGACTGTACCCAAAAGCCACCTTTTTGCACGCCCTCTTGGACGTGGTATGATGGAAATCAAAGCACAGTGGGAATCACACAAGACTCTATGACGATCTCGGGTCAACAGACCACTCTGTACCAGTGTCACCGGAGAACTGCCATCTGACGTGTGGTATAATACCATCTGAGAGTTCTCGGTGAGTCCGTCTAGTGTACCCAGTCTCTACTGAGCCCCCGTACACCATCCTTGATGTTAAACACCGATGGATATAGGATCATCCATCGCCCATCATATGGGTCAAGATGCGTATACACTAGTCTACTCTGGTGTATTGATGCCCTGTCTCGATACACCCTCGACTAGGAACAGTTATAGGATGTACTCGTCGACTACAGTGGCCCCACTAGTATGATCTCATCATAGTCCCAATAGTCGAGTACATATCCTAAGGGCTTTATCAACATGTAACATAGAGACATACAGAGTACATGTTAAGATAAAGTACAACCAGATAGCATACTATCATGTCGAGCAAGAAAGTCCTCCCTATATATGTCCAAGCATCCATTACAATATACATCATATGTACAGTAATGGCCTCTAGGGCATACATATAACTAACAATCTCCCACTTGCACTAGGGCCATCTGTTGTGGTATCACATACCCAATAATTAGCTGCGGTTGAAATATCCCATACTCAACCATCCCATAAAAGTCTCTACTGGGAAAAAGGCCTTTGTGAGTGGATGCGCGCTGTTGTCCTCTGTGTCTACTCTCCTAACCTCGATCTCCTTGGAGATCAACCATCTCCATGATCAGGTGATACTGCCTAAGAATTATATCTGGATTTCTGATGGGATGGGGGTTCCTTGGCAAAAGCCACAACTCCATTGTCACACAATGGTAGGAACGAAGTTCATCTCATGAACTTATATTTATCTAGACTGCCTCTTTGGTAGCATCCTTGGTAACGATGTATCTAGCCTTTAATCGTCTAGTAAGTCACGGTATCTAGCTTGGAACTCTTCCAACATACCGTCCCTCCACTGAGGGTATAGACAATGTCTGCGACTGACATTCAGTCGTCCTTATCACCCTGGAACCTTTCCAGTGATTCTCCCCAGGATCGATTGATACCATCTCACTACAACTAGTGAGTATCCTAACATCCAATTAGATTTATCTCATAGATCCAAAACCCAGGATTTAGGAGGTATCATTTTGATCCTATATGGAGAATCCTTGTGATAAGCGGAGATTGACCGAGCGTAGCATAGGGAACTCCTTCCCTATCAAGAGTATGTCATCCACGCACTCTACGAGGATCAGCGCCATACTCTCTACTACCTTTTTGTATATACAAGGTTCATCTACCATTTTGATAAGTCAAACTCTTTGACTACCACATCAAAACAGACGTTCCAACTCCGCGATGCCTGCTTTATCACATAAAACATCTTGCACACGTTTCCGCTGCTCCCACTGTCTACGAAGCCCTCTGGCTGTGTACTTATAGACGCTCTCTTCCAAATCATCATTTAGAAAAGCAGTCATGACACCCAACCGCCAGATATCGTAGTCATGGTATGTAGCCGTGGCAAGTAGGATCTGGATGGACTTAAGCATAGTTTTGAAAGTCTCAACTTTTCCATGTACACCTAGTAATCTTCTCAAGATATACTTGCTCCTGATGGGGATTTAACCCTTCAGATAGAGCAACCAAAGTCCATACTTTGTTGGTGTATAAGGATTCCATCTCAGATCGATAAGCATCCAGCCATTCTTACAGAGTCTCACTCCTGATGGCCAGCTCGAAACTAGTTGGGTCATCATCTCATGATGCAATCCTCGCTCCCACTGTCATAGAGAAACCGAAGTATCTCTCAGGTGGGTGAGGAACCCTACTAGATCGACGGAGAGGTGATTGTTAGGGATTCTGCGTGTTCAAGTTTTAGTTAAATACCGCAATCAAGACGGTTTCGCTTGTATCTAGCCGGTTGAGTACGGGTCGTCCGCAGGGAGATGGGAGTCTTTTTCTATGTGTTTTAATGAGTTAAGTCCGAGAGTCCAGATTTGTTTGTGATTATCTAAGTGTTAAAATGATATGTAAAGAGAGCTTGTTAGGGTTAGGATTAGGTTAGTTTGAGTTAGGAGTCTCCCACTTCTTTCGTTGCCCCTCTTAATATCGGTGTTACGGTAATCGGCAACAACGGGGATTAGCACGACTAGGAAGGAACTTGCGAGTATAAGCTAGGCTTTCCAACGCATAAGTTCTTCCTTTTGGTGCTTGTCCGTCCGTTCTTGGCTCTTAGCCATAACCTCCGGTTAATTCAACCACAACCGGTCTCACTACGGAATCACCGCTATCATGTAGGATAGGGTGCCGTAAGGAGCGGATTGTGGTTCAATTAACGGGAGTCGAATTAAGTTGTTGGGCAAGGAAAGAGTGAGAGAGATTTCCTTCTCTCAAACTTCCCTTATCCTACCCTAACAAGTATGAAACAACTCACACATCATAATGAAAAGAAAACAAAACAAAAGAGGAAGATAGAAAGAAGAGATTAGAAGATAACAACTAGCTATTTGCGACCTCACCTTGGCAAGGATCAAGCGTAAGCATCATGGTTGTTTTAAGGATAAAGAAAAAGAGAAAAGAAAGAAACAACAAGAAATAACAACAACTAAGTTAACAAATTAAAATTACAAGCGATTATAAAAGAACAAGACAAGATATAATAGCAAAAGAGTCTTCTTTATTCATCATTCTTCATTCACAAAGCTCACTACAAGTTTTAATGGAGAAGAGATGAGAAGAGGAAGAAGAAACAAGTATTCTAAACCTAGAAAAATACAAGAATATGCACCCTTGGCTTCACAAGGTTCTGGGGTATTTATAGGCTGGAAAATGAAAACCTAGGGCAACAATCAGAACACATATGAAAAGACCAATCTGCCCCCAAAAAGTCTTCAAGTGCGGCGCCAGTACGGCCGCGGAACCGCGGCCTAGACCCCCCTTTGGCCGTGGTTCCGCGGCGGTATGGAGGAGTTGGGCTCCCATTTTTTCTGTGCTTCCCTGGTTCTGTGTGTCCTTTACTCTGGTATATATATTTTTTCATATTTTCTTCACGATTTTTCCAGAATTTCTGTTGAGGGAAATGTGATTTGATGTGGACTTTTTGTCATGATTTCCTCGAGCTCCGCGTAGATTTCTTGGATCTTGTGCCGCCATTGAGCCTTGTGCATGAAAACGACATTGATTTGACATTTTGTCTCTTAAACTGGTGTGTGGCAACAGACGGATAAAGAGCGGAGATCCGTGTTTTATCTGTGGTTAGCAGGAACCCGGATTTTGTCGTGTTTTTCCATGAATTTAACCGTTTAGAGCCGAGAACCTGTATCCTGCAATTGACTAGCAAACACGGCTCAAGAGTACCTACCGATATGCAATGTGATAAAAATTGGGCGGTATAAAAATGCAAAAATCTGATATGAACAAATACCCCCAAACTTATCATTTGCTCGTCCCGAGCAAAGCCAATTTATTCACAAAAAATTTCCTAACCTCACTTTCGCAGGGAACGCGATTGCACTGAGCATGTGCAACAAGCCGTTAAACCTCTAGGTGTCCCTAGTAGGAGGAGTGTTGTCTCCTGAGGGTTTTCAGCGGATACTACCCACAAAATTCGGTCAAGCTAGTTTTGTAAAATAACTAAGAATCAAACCCCTAAAGTTTTGTTTCAGAAAATAACAATTCTATGATCCTAAGTCTAGACTATCGAACCTTTATTTTTCACACCTCGCTTCTTATTTAACTACAGATTTTATATGTCTTTACGTGCAGTGCAAATAGTGTTGTTAAGTTCCAGAAGGATCGATTAAAGTCATCATGTCGCATAATAAAGCCCAGATAACGATTTTAAAAGGATCATATAAGTTTTATAAAGAGTTAAGTATTTTTCAAGTTTCGTTTTCAGTAAAGTTTCAACTTCAGAATTTCTATCTTCCTTAACAGGAAAACTAGGTCTTATTCTTCACTCCACCTTTTTCTTGTTTTCATTTCATACACACCTCTATGAACGTGCAATAGTCTTTATCATAGAGTAAAACCTTCATATCTCTGCTAAATTTTTTTTTATAAAAGCCTGTCTTTTATCAAGATTATTCTCACACAAAGAACCGTTAGGAATTTTAACTCGGAGAGAACACTTGCTTGACTTTGTTTTAATCTGGACTTTCTAGGCTTCTTAGCGAGCTTTGGGCCAATGCACCCAAACCAGTTGGTTTTAGGGCATTAGGTGTAGAAACACCCCAGCGGACTTAATTACTCAAGTTACCTAGGTCCAAAAACAAAAGACAGTTTGGCGTGAAAATCAGATGATTTAATACGAACGGAGATATAACCGGCAGTTCAGTTATTTTTTTGGATAAAAGACGTGTTTAGTGGGTTTGGTGTGTAATCATTCCAATCAAGTTCCAGATGGGTTATTTTTCAGACTTAGTTCCAATTACGGTATCAATAACATTCCTTCATATTCGCTTTACTTCATAAACTATTCTTGACATTACTTATTTCAGAACAAACCTATTTGATCCTCATAAAATCATTTATCTGTTAAAAGTTTTTAAACATAAAAGACTTGTCATCTAATTTCCAAAAACTCACGACACGTGTAGTGTGATGTAAAGACTTATATCAGCTATAGTTAACTTCAAAGGAGAGTTATCTTTCAGGTTTTCAAAATCTAAACATAAGATTTAGTTATTCTTATTTTATCAAACAAAACCGTCGAAATGTTGAATCAGAGTTCTCCCACTAGCTAACTTGACAGAAAAGTTTTTATGTTTTTAGAAATTTTTTAGATTTTTATGGATTTTATGGATTTTAATATGCAGATGCAAAATATACATATGAATGCGAATGTAAGAAATGCGTACCGAGCGTACCCCCAAACTTAAACTGGACAGTGTCCTCACTGTCATTGTATGAAGAGATCATTTGAAGGGTCAAAGTTGTCGGTTAGCGAAAATTTTTTTGTTTTGTTTTTTTTTTATATATATTTTTGGTTTTTGGTTTTAAGAAAAAGAAAAAGAATATCCACAAAAATGTACAAAATGGTATATACATACCCCCAAACTTATTTGGAACAGTGTCCACTGTTCTTGGCTGGATATCCGAAGTTTGGAGGTAGGCAGAGGAAGATTATGCAGGGTAAACCGGCTCCTGTAAGAACAGGAGCTCCTCTGTTGGTTCGGCGCTAAGGTACGGTTTTAGTCGGTGTCCATTTACTTTGAAAAATGAACCGTCCTTTGGATTTTCCAAATCCACAGCGCCCTGCGGATACACATTCCGCACAAAATACGGCCCTTTCCAGCGAGATCTGAGCTTTCCTGGATGGAAGTGAAGTCGGGTGTCGTAAAGCAGTACCTGCTGACCAGGTACGAAAGTTTTGCGCAAAAGGTGTTTATCGTGAAACACCTTCGTTCGGTTCTTAACGACAACCGCGTTATCGTAAGCCTCATCCCTAAGCTCGCTCAGTTCGTTCAACTGCAGCTTCCGATGGCTGCCCGCATCTTCGAGAGACAGATTCAGCTCCTTTATCGCCCAAAATGCGCGATGCTCTATTTCGACAGGTAGGTGGCAGGCTTTTCCGTACACAAGCCGATAGGGAGACATGCCAAGGTCGGTCTTATAAGCGGTTCGAAAGGCCCAAAGGGCATCAGTGAGTTTCAGCGACCAATCCTTACGGTTTTTGGAAACCGTCTTCTCCAGTATCTGCTTGATTTGCCGATTTGACACTTCGGCCTGCCCGCAGGTTTGGGGGTGGTAGGGCGTGGATAGCTTATGATTAATGGAGTATTTCCGCATCAAGGCCTCGAAAGTCTTGTTGCAGAAATGACTTCCATTGTCGCTAATGATCGCTCGGGGGTGCCCAAACCGGGAGAAAATGTTTTCTTTAAGGAACCTAACGACAACCTTATTGTCGTTAGTCCGGCTGGGTACAGCCTCGACCCTTTTAGAGACGTAATCAACAGCGAGATGGATGTACAAGTTCCCAAAAGAGCTGGGAAACGGCCCCATGAAATCTATCCCCCAAACATCGAAAATCTCCACAACCAAGATCGGTTGGAGCGGCATCTCGTTCCTCCGGGATATCCGGCCCATGTGTTGGCACCGGGAGCAAGTCTTGCAATAGTCGTGAGCGTCTTTGAAGAGTTGTGGCCAGTAGAAACCACATTGCAAGATCTTCTCAGCTGTCTTTCTGGGGCTAAAATGCCCGCCACACGCTTGATCGTGGCAAAATGACAGCACACTCTTGAATTCCTCGTCAGGGACACATCGACGAATAATCTGGTCGGGACAGTACTTGAACAAATAGGGTTCGTCCCAGTAAAAGTGCTTTACTTGGGATAAGAAGCGAAGTCTGTCCTGACTTGACCATTCAGTCGGTAGTAATCCTGTGGCCAAATAGTTCACAATATCTGCGAACCAGGGTTCGCAAGATACTGTCAAGAGCTGTTCATCCGGGAAAACGTCGTTGATCGGAATTGGAAGCGAAGGCGAAGAAGGAAGTCATGAGAGATGGTCGGCAACTACGTTTTCACATCCTCGTTTGTCCTTAATGACAAGGTCAAACTCTTGAAGCAAGAGGATCCAACGTATTAACCGAGATTTTGCATCTTTCTTCGCAAAAAGATGGCGCAGAGCAGAATGGTCAGTGTAGACAATGACTGGAGAGCCGATGAGGTAGGGCATGAACTTTTCTAAAGCAAATACAACAGCCAAGAATTCCTTCTCAGTTGTTGTATAATTGAGTTGGGCGTCGTTCAGGGTTCGGCTCGCATAATAGATTACGTGCGGCATCTTGTTGATGTGTTGTCCAAGGACAGCACCAATGGCAAAGTCGGATGCATCGCACATAATCTCAAATGGGTGCGTCCAGTCAGGTGAAGAAAGAACGGGAGCAGAAGTGAGTGAGATTTTCAATGACTCGAATGCAGTCACACAGCTCGAGTTGAAGTCGAATGGCGTGTCAGCAAAAGAGTCAAGGGTCTAGCAATCTTGCTAAAGTCCTTGATGAACCGTCTATAGAAACCGGCATGGCCAAGGAAGGCTCGGATATCTCTGACGCATTGGGGATGAGGTAGATTGGAAATGACCTCAATCTTTGCTTTGTCAACCTCTATGCCATTTTGCGAGATGATATGTCCTAAGACAATACCTTCGCGCACCATGAAGTGGCATTTCTCCCAATTCAAAGTGAGATTCTTGTCCTTACATCGGGTAAGGACAGCGTCAAGATGCAGCAAACACTCGTTGAAGGAATCGCCGAAGATGGAGAAATCATCCATGAAAATCTCCAGAAATTTTTCCACCATGTCTAAGAAGATTCCCATCATACACCGCTGGAAGGTAGCGGGCGCATTGCATAACCCAAAGGGCATGCGACGATATGCAAACATGCCGAAAGGACAAGTGAATGTGGTCTTGTCCTGGTCTTTTTCGGCGATGGGAATTTGATTATAGCCGGAGTAGCTATCAAGAAAGCAGTAGTACTCGTGTCCGGCCAATCGTTCAAGCATTTGGTCAATGAAAGGTAGCGGAAAGTGGTCTTTCCGCGTTGCGGCGTTGAGTTTTCTGTAATCAATGCACACTCGCCACCCAGTTTGGGTGCGAGTAGGGATTAACTCGTTCGCCTCGTTAGTGATGACCGTGATGCCCGACTTCTTGGGGACAACATGAATGGGGCTAACCCACTGGCTATCAGAGATAGGGTAAATGATACCACTATCTAGACATTTTACGATCTCCTTCTTCACAGCCTCTTTCATGACTGGATTGAGACGTCTTTGTGGATCCCGGGCTGGTTTGGCATCATCCATCAGATGAATGTGATGCTCAACGATCAGGGGACTAATCCCCTTGATGTCCGCCATGGACCAGCCAAAAGCTTGCCTGTTGCTGTGCAAGACCGCGAGAAGGGCTTTCTCTGGCTCGGGAGCTAGAGAAGCCGAGATGATGACAGGGAGGGTCTCGTTCTCACCTAAGTATGCGTACTTAAGGTGAGACGGCAAAGGCTTGAGTTCGAGCGTTGGAGGTGAAACGATGGAAGGCAAGATTGGTGCAAAGGTCTCGAACTCAAAGGACTCCAGCAAAGGTTCAAAACGAGTGTAAGCGACCGAGTCGGATGGTTCAGGTAACTCATCCGGAAATTCGAAAGATTCAAACTCGGGTTGTGCGCGGCTAAGATCGTTTGAAAACGTGAAACACTCGTAGTCGTTGTCGGGCGCAGAAACAGCAGCAGGTTCGAAGAGAAACGCACTAGTGGCGTCAAGATTATCGTGATCAAACAGAAACTCCTCGAATTCACACTCTTCTGGGGTGATCTCCTGGATCGAGCAGACGTCCAGTATATGAGCATTAGGTTCGGCGGGCTGATTCCCCAACCTAAAAATGTTGAGTTCAATCGTCATGTTTCCAAAAGAGAGGTTCATCGAACCATTGCGACAATTGATCACAGCATTTGAGGTTGCAAGAAATGGGCGACCGAGTTGTTAGTTATGTATATGCCCTAGAGGCCATTGTTGTACATATGATGTATATTATAATGGATGCTTGGATATATATAGAGATGACTTTCTTGCTCGTCATGATAGTATGCTATTTGGTTTCACTTTATCTTAACATGTTGACTTGTATTGGTTTACTGTTTTACTCTCACATGTTGATAAAGCCCTTAGGATCTGTACTTGACTACTGGGACTATGATGAGATCATACTAGTGGGGCCGCGGTAGTCGATGAGTACATCCTATAACTGTTCCTAGTCGAGGGTATATCGAGACAGGGCATCGATACACCAGAGTAGACTAGCGTATACGCATCTTGACCCATATGATGGGCGATGGATGATCCCATATCCATCGGTGTTAGACATCAGAGATGGTGTACGGGTGCTCAGTAGAGACTGGGTACACTGGACGGACTCGCCGAGAACTCCCAGATGGTGATATACCACACGTCAGATGGCAGTTCTCCGGTGACACTGGTACAGGGTAGTCTGTAGACCCGAGATCGTCATAGAGTCTTATGTGATTCCCACTGTGCTTTGATTTCCACCTTACCACGTCCAAGAGGGCGTGCAAAACGGTGGCTTTTGGGTACAGTCCCGAATCACATGGAGGCAATGAGCGATAGGAGGGGATTCGTCTCTCCCGGTATAGGGAGTTGATGTTGTGCTGTGTTCGATTGGCTATAACTGGAAGTCCCTGGCCAGGGCTGATATAGAGATTTACTGGTAAGTGTTACTAGTAGTTTCTCGACCCGTTATGAGCCACACATCGACACGACTTATCGGTTACTGGGGTCTGACGTATACCACCCCTAGACTTGATATGCGACATATCAGACGAACAGACCGGACTGTACGGGAGTGTTACTGATTGGATTCACAGGAGAACGCACAGGCTAGCTTGTTGATCTTCTGATCGCTCAATACCTGGGTGGCTGTTATGTTTAGCTGACCGCTTGCAGCTTGTGGGTGTTTGATATGATCATCACCTGCTACCGGCGTATTGACGATTCTTTAGAGTCCTACACAGAGGTTTCTTGGCTCAGGCGAAACGGAGTAGAGGAACATATGTGATATGTGCAGGACCGAGAATAATGCGATATGAGATACCGTATTATATTCTTGCGATATTTAGATATGAACCGGGACATCGGATCAAGTGTTGATTCGATGAATCGGTACATGATATATTAGTCGGTAATATTCGATATGGCCGGATCATCGAATCAAGTGTTGATTCGATGATTTAATGTATAATAATATATATGATATATTGTATTACATTATCTAATATTGGCTCGCTTTATTATTTCATTTTCTCACTGGATGATACATTGATATATATGCGATATATGTTAATTGTATTATTTTCTTTTGTTGCAAATATATAATATATATGTGATATATATTATTGTGATATGATATGATTAATTGTTAAACATGTTTAAGGATGATTAATTGAGGTTAGGGTTTGATTTGGGTTAGATGCTTCATGCACCTTCTAGAAGCTTTTTCTTTTGTCATTGTAAAGATATTTTAGGATGACACATTCTTAACCCAACCAAACCCTAACTCTAGTTTATTCTCTACTAAATCCTAGCCACTCATCCTTGACCATGGTTTATAATCAATCATATAGTCTTTCTTTCTATTCATCACAAAAGAAAAATAATTCATTATCTTTTCCATTATCATCTTCTTCTCTCTTGAAGAAAGCTTACTAGATTTTCTTTATGTGATGAATAAATATGAGAAAATGATTTAAAAAGAAAGCAAAAATACTACTCTCTCATCCTCATCTCATCTAGCCCATGAGATAAGTGTGTTCATCTCTTTAGAGTGAGAAAGCTTGAGTCTTTGCAACTTCGAGGTAGATCATCGGAGATTTGGAATACTTCAAGCTAGCATGGATCGTTCGAGTCGTGGAGCCTCTCATGAGTCCGGAAGATCGTGGATCGCGGCAAAGGGACTTCTACTCGGAACTTGTGAAGCGAAGGAGTGGACTACAAAGGTTGTAATCCCTCACACTTAGATAAAAGTTATCATCTTGTATGTTTAACCCTAATAATCTAGCAAAGATCCCGACTTTGGGTTGTTCGGCACGTCTAAATTTTTATCCGGGCATGTTTGATGCCTTATGAACCTTCACTAGAGTGCCTAGGAACCCTACAGTGGTATCAGAGCCTAGCTAGAGCATTAGGCGATGTGTTTACGAAGTTAAAACTCCGATCGAACCCGAAACGACAAAATTAGACCCCTCTCTGGAAATTTTTTAAATTTTGGGTTTTTTCTGAATTAAAAATACGTAAAAAAATCAGCAGGGAATTCTAAGAATTACCATAAAACCCGGGCCCCCAATTCATCCAAACGGCGGCGGAACCGCGGCGTAAGCATGCTTGCGCGGCGGTTCCGCGGCGGATTCATGGATTGGAGACACGTGGCTTTTATGGTAATATCCGTAGGTGCTTGTTGATGCTTCTGGGTATTTTTAATCTGTTTCAAGTGTTGAAAATTCTGGGGTTTGTTTTGTAATAGTAGATTCGATCGGAATATTTAAATTCGTATTTCTTTCCGGATATTTAGAAACTGTTAAACTATTTGAACGGATATCATTAACTCACTGTTTCCCGGTACGGCAAACTTTCAAGTGTTGAAAATTTTATCAGGTTTAAATATTTCGGAAAAATTGTACAAGTTAAGCGGTGGACCCTCTAGAAGACAACAAACCTTAACTCGATTATGTGACCGTCTTGAATTGCCTTTTGAACCTTCGGGTTTGGGGCAGTACGGCGTGCCACATGTGAGGCGTTGGCTTGACCCTTCTACGGCTGGATCACTGGTACTTTGACATATTCTGGGATTATTTGAACTCCGCTCAAGAGTTGAGCACTTTGGGAAATCTTGGGTGTTTGATTATCTGTTCGAAAAGTTTAATACTGTCTATTTATCTGGAATGTGATACAATATGTGGAATTCATAAAGTTAGGCATGAAATGCGAAGTATGTGATATTTCGGATTTACGATGTCTAAAGTGATTGTGGATTCCAAATGTTGTAGTTTTACACTTTCTTTTCTGTGACCGTAAGTGTAATATGTGATATCGCCGGTTTCGTTGCTATATGTCAACGACAATTGGGATGCGCATATTTACTTACGTTGATGATATGTGATATTATGTGTTGCTGTGATATGTTATATTGGATCGTCGCGTTCTGAATAGCCGGGGGTTTTATGTGAGATGAGGGTTTTTTATTTTCATTCATGTAAAATTCATTTGTAATGTAATATTCTTTTATTTGGGGCACTTCCAGGTTGAGGTTGCTGTCACCAGTGTATATTATTTACTGAGCACAAGTAACCGGGTTCTAGGGTCCAGTGGGAGGCCATCTCGAGGAGTCGAGACCGGGTCTCCTAACCCTAGAATTGGCAGTGTTACTTGCCGCTCTCGTAGGGGTCTTGGGATTTGGGTTTGGCTATTCGTCGCGACCGTGGAATCCGTGTTTTATACAGGCTCGTATTAAAAACACGGACGTCCTAGTATATCCAATATTTCATATATGTTCTTCTGCTGCAATGTTCTGTGATGAGATCATATTACTGCCTGAGACGAATGCTTATACTATATATATATACTGATATATAAATATTACTGCTTTCGTTTCTTCTGTGATGCTTAGGAAGCATAAGCTGATGGGATATTTATTAATGAGATTAATAAAAAGAAAAGAAACCTAAAGATGTTGTAGAATCAAAAACTTTATAAAAAGGGTAGCTACAGTTTTGCTTTGCACAGTGATATATATGATATATCCTGCACCTTATTCGATGGGGAAAGAGCCGACGATCCCTTCACCGGGAGTGACCTCTTTAGCGAAACTGGCAGATGCTACAAAACGCGGTTTGTCTTTTGATTTCTTTTAGAGTTTTTCTATGCACAGCGGTATATATGATATATCCTGCACCTTATTCGATGAGGAAAGGGCCGACGATCCCTTCACCGGGAGTGACCCCTTTAGCGAAACAAGAAAAGCCTCAAAAACACTCCTTTTTCAAAATTTCACTCGATTCTACGACGATATCAAGTTCATTACGCTCAGGGTTTTCTGAAAAACCTGCGTAGCCCTCCGTCATTTCAGATAAGTACTACTTAGTATTCGTGCTACGGTAGTTTGGCATTCGTCAAGGCGTAGTATACGGTAGCTAACTAGTATTTATCTGCTTATGCATATGATGTAGATTGGATTAGGGTATTCGTACGGCGTTGTTTGGCATTCGTCAAGGGTCGTGCGGGTGGGTTTAATTCAATCAAGAAATGTACGGGTTGAACTTGACTAGTGGACTATGGGTTGTTTGGCATTCGTCAAGGTCATAGAACACTAGGGGTAAAAACATTATCGGGAATTTCAAGTGTTGAAATTTGCAATGAGATTGCATACCTCCTATGAGATAGTTGGATCCCGATACCCACTGCGAGTAAGTGTTACTCCTGGGAGAGTTTTACACAGGACAATTAGTCATTCAAGTAGGTGTCTAGAAAAGTGTTAACGGGGTTACGCCTCTGGGAAAACGAGGTTTACTTTAATTAGGTCCGTGCGAAAGCACGGGGAACCTCCCTCAAAGTACCAATACTGATCTGACTGAAAGATTGACGAAGTTGTAGGGTGTAATTAATCCCGGTTAATCTTACCTTTTAGGGTTTTAAGGTAGATTTGATAAAACCAGTGGGAGACATCCTGATTAGATAAGATAATAACCAATCTAATCTTGCAAGAGCATACGCTAAAGTGTTTTCTTCTCTCTCTCTCCAGGTCGCGACCATGTCATGCCATAATCAAGATAATAAAATGGATGTATTGACTGAACCCAATTATTGTACTGAGCTAGAGAATGTTGGACCCGTTCTTTCTTATAAGAGTTATAAGACTGAATAGGAAACAGGAGAATATCTGGATTCTCAAGCCGCCCAAAAGAACATGCATGTTGATGCATCTTCTTCGGGTGTGTTAGTTATTGAGAACTGTTTCTCAGTTCACCCTACGTCCTGGGTATTAGATACCGGATCAGGATCCCACATATGTAAACAGTTACATGGGCTACGTAAAGGTAGAGAACTGGGAAAAGGTGATCATTCCGTTCAAGTAGGGAACGGTGCAAGTATTGTAGCCAAAGCTGTTGGCGAATATCACCTTGTATTACCAAGTCGTAATACACTGATTTTAAATGAGTGCTATTATATACCGAACATGATGTGCAACATTATATCAGTTTCTTTATTGTGTAAAGAGGGATATAATTTTGTAGTACAGGATAATGTTATGAACATATTCCTAGATCAAAAGTTGATTGCATCAGGCTCGTTACATAATGGCATATTCATTCTAAATCAGAACACAGTCCTGAATGTACAAAACACACACAAGAGGAAAAGTTCAGATGTGAACGAATCCTACTTGTGGCATTGTAGACTTGGTCATATCAATGCGACACGACTGGCTAAGTTACATAAAGATGGTTATTTGAATCCGTTTGAATTATCATCTTATGATACTTGCCATTCATGTCTCAAAGGAAAAATGACCAAAGCTCCGTTTAGTGGACACGGAGAAAGAGTTACTGAACTCTTAGGACTGATACATAGTGATGTATGCGGTCCCATGTCTACGCATGCCAGGAACGGTTCTTCCTACTTCATTACATTCACTGACGATCTCTCTAGATACGGATATGTGTTCCTGTTGAAACACAAGTCTGAAGCTTTTGAGAAATTCAGAGAATATAAGCACGAAGTAGAGAACCAAACGGGCAAAAGTATTAAGATCCTTCGATCTGATCGAGGAGGAGAATACTTGAGCAATGAGTTCCAAGATTATCTAAAAGAGAATGGGATTCTCTCTCAGCTTACTCCATCTTATACACCACAGCACAACGGTGTATCGGAACGAAGGAATCGCACCCTATTAGATATGGTGCGTTCAATGATGAGTACAGCTGAGTTACCTATTTCCTTCTGGGGTATGCGCTTGAGACAGCCATACACCTATTGAATATGGTTCCTACCAAATCAGTGCCTACCACTCCGTATGAGATATGGAAAGGGAAGAGACCATCTCTTAAGTATGTTAAGATATGGGGTTGTCCAGCCTATGTCAAAAGACAAAATCCGGACAAACTCGAGGCAAGATCAGTCTTATGTAAGTTTGTAGGATATCCCAAAAATTCACAAGGGTATATCTTCTACCACCCCGAGGAACAAAAGGTGTTTGTTTCTCGACATGCCACTTTCTTAGAAAAAGGTTTTCTGATGAAAAGATTAGTGGCATTGAGGTAGAACTGGAAGAGGTTCCAGCAGAACAAACTACAACAGATGATTTAATGGAACCAGAGGATTCAGTAGTACCCGACGAACCCCAGCCTCTCCGCCGATCTAGTAGGGTTTCTTGTCCACCTGAGAGATACTACGGTTTTCTCATTGATGGTGGAAGCGAGGATTGCATCATGGATGATGATGACCCCACTAGTTTCGAGCAGGCCATCACGAGTGGTGACTCTGTGAAATGGCTGGATGCAATGCGATCTGAGATGGAATCCATGTACACCAATAAAGTATGGATTTTGGAAAATGCTCCTGAAGGGGTAAAACCCATTGGGAGCAAGTGGATTTTTAAAAAGAAATTTGGTGTAGATGGAAAAGTTGAGACTTTCAAAGCTAGACTTGTAGCAAAGGGTTTTCGTCAACGACCAGGTGTGGATTATGACGAAACCTTTTCTCCAGTGGCTATGCTTAAGTCCATCCGGATCTTACTTGCCATTGCTGCATACCATGACTACGAAATCTGGCAAATGGATGTTAAGATCGCCTTTCTAAACGGTGATTTAGAAGAGTGCGTGTACATGACTCAGCCAGAGGGCTTCGTAGATAGTGGGAGCAGCGGAAAGGTGTGCAAGCTGCTTAAATCCATTTATGGGTTAAAGCAAGCATCGTGGAGTTGGAACATCTGTTTTGATGTTGTAGTCAAAGAGTTTGACTTCATCAAAAATGTAGATGAACCTTGTATCTATAAGAAGGTAGCAGAGGGTAAGGTTGTCTTCCTCGTATTGTACGTGGATGACATACTCTTGATAGGAAATGATATTCCTATGCTGCAATCAGTCAAGCTCTTCTTATCATAGAGATTCTCAATGAAAGATCTAGGTGATGCCTCCTGCATATTGGGAATCATGATCTATAGAGATAGATCTAAACGGATACTGGGATTGTCCCAATCCAGGTACATTGACACCATACTAAAGAGGTTTAGTATGGAAGAATCCAAGCGTGGGAACCAACCCACGATCTCTGGACTCACTCTCTCCAAAGAGATGTCTCCCAAGACTGATTTGGAGAGAGCTCGCATGCAAGGGATACCCTATGCTTCGGCAGTAGGCTCTATCATGTATGCGATGCTATGTACCAGACCCGATGTAGCATACTCACTAAGTGTAGTGAGTCGGTATCAAGCAGATCCTGGAGAGAGTCACTGGACAGCTGTGAAGAACATTCTCAAGTACTTACGAAGGACTAAGGCGATGTTCTTGGTGTATGGTAACGGAGAACTCCAGGTGGAGTCCTTTACCGATTCCAGCTTCCAAAGTGATAAGGACGACTCTAAGTCGCATTCGGGTTTTGTCTTTACCCTCAATGGAGGGGCGGTATGTTGGAAAAGTTCCAAACAGGATACCGTTGCAGACTCGACGATGGAGGCTGAATACATCGCTGCCAACGATGCTGCCAAAGAGGCTGTCTGGATCAAGAAGTTCATTAGTGAACTTGGTGTGGTTCCATCCATTGAGCATCCAATACCTCTGTATTGCGATAACAATGGAGCTGTGGCGTTAGCCAAGGAACCCAGGTCCCATCAAAAGTCCAGACATATTCTGAGGTGGTATCACCTGATCAGGGAGATAGTTGATCGCCGGGAGATCGAGGTCAGGAGAGTAGATACGAAGGACAACACTGCGGATCCATTCACGAAGGCTATTCCCCAGATACAGTTTGAGAGATTATTCGGGATGCTAGGTATGAGATACTACAGCAGCTGGCCTTAGTGCAAGTGGGAGATTGTTAGTTATGTATATGCCCTAGAGGCCATTGTTGTACATATGATGTATATTATAATGGATGCTTGGATATATATAGAGATGACTTTTTTGCTCTTCATGATAGTATGCTATTTGGTTTCACTTTATCTTAATATGTTGACTTGTATTGGTTTACTGTTTTACTCTCACATGTTGATAAAGCCCTTAGGATCTATACTCGACTACTGGGACTATGATGAGATCATACTAGTGGGGCCGCGGTAGTCGATGAGTACATCCTATAACTGTTCCTAGTCGAGGGTATATCGAGACAGGGCATCGATACACCAGAGTAGACTAGCGTATACGCATCTTGACCCATATGATGGGCGATGGATGATCCCATATCCATCGGTGTTAGACATCAGAGTTGGTGTACGGGTGCTCAGTAGAGACTGGGTACACTGGACGGACTCGCCGAGAACTCCCAGATGGTGATATACCACACGTCAGATGGCAGTTCTCCGGTGACACTGGTACAGGGTAGTCTGTAGACCCGAGATCGTCATAGAGTCTTGTGTGATTCCCACTGTGCTTTGATTTCCACCTTACCACGTCCAAGAGGGCGTGCAAAACGGTGGCTTTTGGGTACAGTCCCGAATCACATGGAGGCAATGAGCGATAGGAGGGGATTCGTCTCTCCCGGTATAGGGAGTTGATGTTGTGCTGTGTTCGATTGGCTATAACTGGAAGTCCCTGGCCAGGGCTGATATAGAGATTTACTGGTAAGTGTTACGAGTAGTTTCTCGACCCGTTATGAGCCACACATCGACACAACTTATCGGTTACTGGGGTCTGACATATACCACCCCTAGACTTGATATGCGACATATCAGACGAACAGACCGGACTGTACGGGAGTGTTACTGATTGGATTCACAGGAGAACGCACAGGCTAGCTTGTTGATCTTCTGATCGCTCAATACCTGGGTGGCTGTTACGTTTAGCTGACCGCTTGCAGCTTGTGGGTGTTTGATATGATCATCACCTGCTACCGGCGTATTGACGATTCTTTAGAGTCCTACACAGAGGTTTCTTGGCTCAGGCGAAACGGAGTAGAGGCACATATGTGATATGTGCAGGACCGAGAATAATGCGATATGAGATACCGTATTATATTCTTGCGATATTTAGATATGAACCGGGACATCGGATCAAGTGTTGATTCGATGAATCGGTACATGATATATTAGTCGGTAATATTCGATATGGCCGGATCATCGAATCAAGTGTTGATTCGATGATTTAATGTATAATAATATATATGATATATTGTATTACATTATCTAATATTGGCTCGCTTTATTATTTCATTTTCTCACTGGATGATACATTGATATATATGCGATATATGTTAATTGTATTATTTTCTTTTGTTGCAAATATATAATATATATGTGATATATATTATTGTGACATGATATGATTAATTGTTAAACATGTTTAAGGATGATTAATTGAGGTTAGGGTTTGATTTGGGTTAGATGCTTCATGCACCTTCTAAAAGCTTTTTCTTTTGTCATTGTAAAGATATTTTAGGATGACACATTCTTAACCCAACCAAACCCTAACTCTAGTTTATTCTCTACTAAATCCTAGCCACTCATCCTTGACCATGGTTTATAATCAATCATATAGTCTTTCTTTCTATTCATCACAAAAGAAAAATAATTCATTATCTTTTCCATTATCATCTTCTTCTCTCTTGAAGAAAGCTTACTAGATTTTCTTTATGTGATGAATAAATATGAGACAATGATTTAAAAAGAAAGCAAAAATACTACTCTCTCATCCTCATCTCATCTAGCCCATGAGATAAGTGTGTTCATCTCTTTAGAGTGAGAAAGCTTGAGTCTTTGCAACTTCGAGGTAGATCATCGGAGATTTGGAATACTTCAAGCTAGCATGGATCGTTCGAGTCGTGGAGCCTCTCATGAGTCCGGGAGATCGTGGATCGCGGCAAAGGAACTTCTACTCGGAGCTTGTGAAGCGAAGGAGCGGACTACAAAGGTTGTAATCCCTCACACTTAGATAAAAGTTATCATCTTGCATGTTTAACCCTAATAATCTAGCAAAGATCCCAGCTTTGGGTTGTTCGGCACGTCTAAATTTTTATCCGGGCATGTTTGATGCCTTATGAACCTTCACAAGAGTGCCTAGGAACCCTACACGAGTATCACCGGAATTTGATTCCGGGGGTTAGCTACAGGCTGTGTGTCTAATACAATGAAGTCAACGGGGAATATGAAGTCCCCGACTTTTATTAACACATCCTCTAGCTCACCCCTAGGATGGGTGATCGATCGGTCGGCCATTTGGAGAGTGCAGTGCGTGGGTTTCAGCTCTCCGACGCCTAATTGCTCGTATACTGAATACGGAAGCAGGTTAACACTGGCACCAAGATCTAATAGTGCGCGGTTGATGTTCTTATCCCCAATGGTAATTGAAATCGTAGGACAGCCAGGGTCCTTCCGTTTTTGCGGTAAAGATTGGGTAAGGGCATCACTCACAGTACTAGCCAAGAAAACTTTCTTGGGTACCTGAGACTTCCTCTTTTTCGTACACAAGTCCTTTAAGATTTTCGCGTAGGATGGGACTTGTTGGACAGCATCTAAAAGAGGAATGTTAATGTTAACTTGCTTAAATAACTTCAGAATCTTCTCCATTTGTGGATTTTGTTTGTTAGACCTCAACCGGTTTGGAAATGGAACATTTTTAAAATTGGCTGAGTCTAATGTTGGAGGAGGAGATTGTGGAGTTGGAACGGATCCCAGAACAGGTGTTTTCGTGGAGTGAGAAGTGGGTCCGTTCAGAGCAGAAGAAGAGGAAGGAGAGCCTGTTGAAGAACGGAGAATAGGCTCAGAAGACGAAGAAGCCGAAGAAGAAGAAGAAGAAGAAGCAGCAGCGGCCGGGGTGTCATCGTTGATCCGTGTGCCAATGGTGTTTTGCAGCATCCTTCCCGATCTCAGTGTGGTCACGGCACTCACATTATGGTTCTGTTGTTCAAGAGCAACATGTGCATTATGTGGGTGACCGGGATTTGGGAGTGGCTGGGACGGGAGCTTCCCCTTCTCTCGCTCGCTTAAGGCCGCATTCAGCTGTGCAATCTGGGCCTCGATGGTCTTGATGCTTTGCCCGTGAGCGGCAGTGTGTTGCACTGAGGACTGAATGGAAGACTGGATGTTTGCGGTGGATTGTGTCGATTGTTTAACGAACGCCTCCAGATTTCGTTCGAGCGAGGAAACCTTATCGTTGTTTGACGGAACAAAGTTGTTTGGTGGAAAAGAATTGTTGGGTGCAAAGTTGTTCGTCTGATTTTGGAAAGGTTGGGGTTGGAAGGGCTGCTGAAACTGAGTTTGTTGTTGCGCTTGTTGTTGTGGCGGAGGGGCCCTTTGGAAATTGTTGCCTTGGAATTGATTCTGATTCTGATTCTAGGCGAAATTGGGGTGGTTCCTCCAACCGGGATTGTAGGTGGAAGAGTATGGATCATTCCTTGGTCTTTGCTGAAATGCAGCATTAACCTGATCCTGTCCTTGCGATGGTGGATTGTAAGGACACTCTTCGGTTAAGTGAGAAGGATCGGAACAACAAGCGCAGATGGTATGAAGGGGGAGAACAGGGGCAGGGGCAGGAGCAGAAAATTTGCTCTCTATCGCTTCAAGCTTTCTCGTTATTGCAGCCATTTTAGCTTTCATCGCAATAGAGACATCAAGTTGGTGAATTCCTACCCTAGACTGACCGGTAGAAGTGGAGGTAGAAGAAGAAGAAGAAGGTCTGGTGCTCTCCCATTGTAGCGTTTGCTCCGCAAGGTCGTCAAAGAACTGCCACGCTTCCTCGTCAGATTTCGATAGGAAGTGGCCCTGACAGATGGTTTCCAACAACTGCTTCGTTGCTGGGTTCAGGCCCTCGTATAAGGTTTGGCAAAGTTGCCATTTCTCTATACCGTGGTGAGGACACTGAACAAGAAGGTCTTTGTACCGGTCAAAGCACTTCCAGAAGGGTTCAGAAGGAAGCTGAGAGAATTGGTTGATTTCATTTCGAATCCTTGCGGTTTTATGATTCGGATAAAATTTCTTTAGAAACGCTTTTACAAACTCGTCCCAACTGGTTATGGAGTGGGAAGCGGTGCTATACAGCCATTTTTCAGCAAGATCGCATAAAGTGAACGGAATGACCCATAGACGTATAGCATCGTCCGACAGCTGGGTGGTTTTCATCATGGCACAGACGTTTTGAAATTTATTGATGAAGATATAGGCATCTTCAGATTCAAGCCCATGAAATCGTGGAAGCATGTTGATGAAGTGGGGCTTAATTTCAAAATTATTCCCATTGGCCGGTGGAAGAGAAAGGAAGGTGGGAAGTGCAGAACGGGTGGGATAGAAACGATCCTGGAGCGCGATTCGCTGCGGCGCTACAACAGGCGGTGGTGGTGGGTTATTGGTCTCCGTAGGAGGTGGAGCCAATCCAGGGGTAGTCAAAGAGATGTTCGGATTAAATCCTGACATCGCGGAAGAAGAGGTTGGTGAAGGTGAAGGTGAAGATGTATGAACAGAATTCCGGTCAACGTCGGAGTTGGCCGGCAAAGGAAGGGGTGAAAGAGGAGTGGACGGAGTATCGACGTCTGAGTCGATCGCGTAGTCGGTAGCGACTAACGTAACGCGGACTAGACGGGCGCTAGTGTCCCGAGTCCAAGCGGACATACACTAAACGAGTTTAGTATAGTCAAAGCGGAGAAGGTGAGGGTAAGAAAACGTCAATGGAGAAAGGCGATGGGTGGTGGGTGAAAAATGGAGTTTTGGCGACAAAGGGCAAGTTTTTATAAAAGTTTTTGATTTTTGATTTTTTATATTTTTTTAGAAAGAACTTGTTCCCCTCCGAATGGCGGCCTGGACTTGGCGTCCATGCCTGATGTTCGGGGCAGATACTATTTGGTTTTATCCGTTTATCTCTCCGAAGATGCCAAGTTGATTTATGGCACCGTGTATCGGAGGTTTAGACGGATGCGGCCGATGTAGCAGACTTCGTCAGATTCCCCCTCAGGATGAGGGGTTTTTGATTATGGGGACGCTCTTCCCTGCAGGCGCAAGCCCCTGCAGTTAATTACGCTACCGCATCGCGGTAACAACTTTCTCCTTCTCCAGAATTTCACTTCGTGTCGTGTGTGTTCATTTTGTTTGTGGTTGCTCGTGGATTGTATACGGAGACTGAGTAATGCCGTCGCCCGTAGGACGTGGATTAGTCCAAATCCGTATTTACTTAGATTTGGTTTGGTGTTTTCAGTTTAAGGATGCATTAGTCGCGTTGCGGCTAAGATCAACTTAAACGTTCGTCAAGGATACGTTAGTCCTGTTTTAGACTAAGATCAACTCAACATAGTGATTAATTTAATGTATGGCCATCGGGACTCATCACCTCTCTGACGTCGTTGAAGGATTACAACGACATGTATCAAAGGAGCTCGGAGATGTACCCTCGAACCAGAGTTGATTGGGAGTTTTATAATCCATTTGAAAATTTAAGGATACGTTAGCCTTGTTTGGGGCTAAGATCAACTTAAACGTTTGTTAAGGATACGTTAGTCCAGTTTGAGACTAAGATCAACTTAACGGGACCGTTTAGATCCGACAAAAGAGCATTTGGGCTCTATTGTGCCAGTTTAGGGACGTGGTGGTCCGATATTAGTTTAGGGACGTTTCGGTCCGATATTAGTTTATGGACGTTTCGGTCCGATGTTAGTTTATGGACGTTTCGGTCCGATGTTAGTTTATGGACGTTTCGGTCCGATGTTAGTTTAGGGACGTTTCGGTCCGATGTTAGTTTAGGGACGTTTCGGTCCATTATTAGTTTAGGGGACGTTTCGGTCCGATATTAGTTTAGGGACGCTTCGGTCTATTATTAGTTTAGGGGACGTTTCGGTCCGATATTAGTTTATGGACGTTTCGGTCCATTATTGGGTGTGTGGCCGTTGGGACCCGTCACCTCTTTGACGTCGTTGAGGAATTACAACGATGGATATCAAAGGAGTTCGGAGATGTACCCTCGAACCGGATATAGATTGATTTAGGAGAGCCATTTTGCTCAGCCAATTTAATTTAAGGACTTATGGCCACGATTGGGCTAAGTCCAGTAAAAAAATGTCCAACAATGCTTTTGCATTTCCTTTTATTTTTTATTTGGGCTTTGCCTAGAAAAGATGCAGGGCATCAATTTGTTTTGGGCTCTGTTCTTTATGAATGATGCAGAGCATCAATTTTATTTGGGCTGAGCCATTTTATTGCTTTGCAATTTATTTTGGCCTGCTAGGTCTTTTTGATTTGGGCCTGGCCCTTCAAGTAATGCATTGCATTTGTGCAAAGCACCAAGAATCTTTTAGATTCAAGGAAAGGAGTGCAAAGCACTTTTTAATTTCTTGATCTAAATTTAGATCAAAGAGAAGAAGAAAATTCTTTTCTTTCTTTCTATCTCAGAGAACCAGAGGTTCTCTAGCAAGTGCAAGGCACTATTTTTTTATTATTTTTATTTATTTATTTATTTATTGAAGATCACTGATTTTGTCTTTTAGATCAATGATCTATTCTTAAGAGAATTTTCTCTTATTTCAAAGGTTTTTACCTTCTTCTTTGTGTTCTCAAGAAGTTCTCTTCTTCTTTTTTTTTTAATCCAATTGTCTCCCCCTTTGAAATGGGGTCTGGGGTCCTTTTTATAGTGCTCAAAAATCAGTTAAATTAGTTAAAAAGATCTTTTCTGAGTGATTTGGGGAATTTTCCCCACCGTTGGATCTTTGATCCAAAGCCCCCTGTTTTACAGAAGAAATCTTCTTTTTTAAACAAGAACAGAAAAATATCCTTAAATATTCACTCTGTTGTTGCGCAACTCACCAGCGTGTGACACGTGTCGCGCAGTGAGGCGCTTGCGCAGCAGCGCTTGCGCAACTGCGCAGACACGTGTCGCGCAGCGGTGCGCTTGCGCAACTGCGCAGACACGTGTCGTGCAGCCGTGCGCTTGCGCAGTTGTGCTTGCGCAACTGCGCAGACACGTGTCGCGCTGCCGTGCGCTTGCGCAGTTGCGCAGACACGTGTCGCGCAGCCGTGCGCTTGCGCACTTGAACGTTGCTTATGTTTTTTTTTAAAGAGCCTTGCTCTGATTGGACGTACTGCCTTGGGCGTTGTGCTGCCGTGTCAACTTCTGACACGTAGCGCGTTGCGCGCAGCGCACGGGAACTGAAGCGTTGCTTCAAAATTTGAATTTTCAAATTCAAGCAGAGCCTTGCTCTGATTGGGGGAACAAATGCCGCCCACCGTTGCGCTCACGTGGCGCGCACGTGAGTGCAGCGGTGGCAAGATCCTGACTGTTGGATCATGGGGGTCAGTTGAAAAGACGCAGGCGTCTATAAATAGGACCCTTGGTCCTTGGTAATTCTTTACCAATTTCAAGAATTTGAATTTCAGAGCCTTGCTCTCGCTTAAGAACTTCCAGAGCCTTGCTCTTGTGAGAACTTCAAAGTTCTAGTTTTAGAATCACTCTAGGTAAAATTAATTAAATTAAATTAATTTAAATTAAATTTAATTAACAGAGCCTTGCTCTTATAGATCTTTGATCTAAAGGAAAACCCTTTTGGGGTTTCTTCAACAGAGCCTTGCTCTCAAAAAATTTACAGATTTACAGAGATCTGATCCATGGGTTCTAACCCATGAACAGAGCATTGCTCTTAGATCAAATGTAGATCTTTTTAGATCTGATAAACGGAGAAAAATTTTGTCTTATAAGTTTTCATGGATTTTTTTAAGATTCCAAAACTCTAAAGATAAAATTGATGGATCTTTCCACCATTACCATAGAGCTATGCTCTTTTAAGGAATCTTGTTCCCCTGAGACCAGAGTTTGACAAATGTCACTCTGTGACAGAGCTTTGCTCTGAAAGAGAATATTTCTCCTTGTCTCTAGGGATTTCCCATCAGTGAGGATATTCTTTTGGGGACCTTTTCATTAATTGACAGTCTCATCTAATGATGGGGTTGTCTTATTAAATGATGTACCGTCATCCAGATTTTGTGGGTCCCTCTTTTTGTCCCCTACCCATTACATCATAGTGTTGAGTAAGATTTCAAAATGCCAAGTGTCAGAACACTAACGGTTATTTTTATCTTTCTACAGGAAACATGTCTGACGACTTATCTTTCCCCTTTGTTCGCTCGGAAGGAGGGTTCCCCCATGCGCCGGTGGACCGGGTGGTGTTTGCCTTGATTAAAGATCATGATCCAGAGTGCAAGAGACTCCATTTGTGGGGAAGGTGGTACAGCCAAATCATCCAAGGCCGTCGCAGCTTCAGCTCCGCTTCGCCTTCTGAGCCCATAGTTACGATCCCTTATGCGGACAAGCCCCCGGTGGAGTATGCCGTGGAGGTTAAAAATTGGAATGCCGACGACCTCCTTCAGCCTGCAATCGGTGCCATTCCGGTGCAGCCGCCGCCGGCTATAGATATCTTGGGGAGGCGAATCTGTCAGGGTGAAGCACGCCCTTGGGGACAGGCTTATAACATTGGATTAATCCTGCGGCCGCTTGCCGGATATTTGCAATGGGCCCATTACATTTTGGCGACGAAGAGGGCTCTCCTGACGACGATTGGTTTATACTCAGCTGTCTACGTCTCGCTTTTCGAGTATCCCTCTCCTCCGACGTGGTGGATAAAGGCCTTCATCGAACAATGGAATATCCCCACCCATACCTTCCTGACAGCGGATAGGGAAGTCTCCATCTCTCTGGAGGAGTTTGCTGAGATTTCAGGTCTGCCAATGAGGGGAGAACACTACGAGGAGCTGCTTCCTCCTGACGAGTATGTCTTCTCCACCAAGCAGCTTGTATTTGACTTAACTCCAGAAAATGCCATTCAGCATCAGCACCCGGGCTTGGTGAAGGTGTTGGAGATTTATGAGGAACTCCATTTGGAATCGGGCGACCGGGGCGTCAGTTTCACGGATTTCATTGCTCGTTTTATCCGCCCGGAGTTCCTATCAGAGCGGGGCGAGAAGTTCGCTCAGCTTGCTGACCCCTTTGGTTTCGGCTTGGACCGCCGACCTTCATCGGAAAATGACCAGCGGGATTTTTATTTCCCCGGCACTGCCAGCGTCCCTTTCTCAGAGATCGCCGTTCCTGGCATGGACGAGGAGACTTTTTTCATAGGGTTCTTGGGTCTATGGCTATGCAGCTTCGCGCTTCCCATGCACCCACGCCTCATGCGGTCCTCTGTCTTTTACCCGGCGTATCGAATGGCGGCTGGTTTACAGTTATCAGTAGGGATCGCCGGGCTGGCTTACCTCTACAATGGACTTAGCGTAGCGGCGGATGCTAATGAGCCTGGGGTACAGCCTGCTAACTTCCCGATGCACTACTTCACTTCTTGGATGGAGCTGCATGTGCGAGGGGTGTTTGGTGCCCATAAGACTCCTCCGTTTTTTGAGAAATATAGACTCCCAAGAATCATGCGGTTGGTCGGGGCTTCAATTGTGGTTGCACCTCCGCGGGAGTCTAGGGGACTGCTCCTGCGTTCACATCTAGTCGGAGCGAAGACCTCTTTTATGGATAAGGTCATCACCATAGGCTCCGAGACCACTATGTCAGTGGTGTCGCTGCGTGATGACTTTAAGGGCGGGGTTTCTGTACTGAAGGCTCGGGAAATCCTTCACCTTTACTCCATTCGGCCGGGCTACCTAGTATTTAGGCAGAATGAGACGGCTCTCTTTATGAGGTATAACCCACATCGATTTGCCCGACAATCGAGTTACAATCAAGGGATCCTGATGGAAGCCTTTCTGGAAACACCCGCGGCCAACCAAGGGGGAATAAGGAATGCTATGCATCATTTCACCCGGCTCAATACAGGCTCTTATTTTTTTATCAGTGAGCCTAGCTGTGCCCCTAAAATAATCCATCCGTATGTATCCTGGTATGCGCATGCTATGGGCCCAATCATTTTAATGGAGAAACACTTGCTGGTTGACCGTAGGGGTGCGCCTCCTGGTGGTGATCGCAAGGCTCCCTTGCAGCCAAGGCTCCAGGTCACCCTCCCGATGAAAGATGCCGGAGCTGACCGACCACGCGTGTTGGCCCCCCCGCGTGGATTGCCACTGCCTACTACGGTGGATGCACCACCGGCACCCCGTGCTCCCACAAAGACGGTTAAAGTGGTATCGCCAGAGTCTGGCGCAGGAGCGGATATTGGGACTCGCCGCCCTAAAGTGGCTGCCAAGCGCAAATCCGCTCCGGGTGGGTCTAAAGCTGGTGGACAGCAGCAGAAGAAGAAGTCCGCTCTTTCCCTCGATGCGATCCTCAGCTTAAAGCCTGCGGCTCTTCCCGCCGAGGCCATATGTGAATACGGCAGCAATGAGGGTTTCGTGGTAGATCCTGCGGACACCAATTTGGCTGCCGCCATTGCAGCTTCGGAGCGATCGGCGAGGCTTGAAGCGATGTTAAGCAAACTCGCTGAGTCCGGTAATCATCAGACGCTTTATTTTTCGTTTTATTGCCCTTTGTATTGTTATATTTAATTAACATTTGCTCCATTTTCAACAGGTGTCTCTACTGAAGAGGCTATTGCTGCCTCCCTGAAAACCTTCTAGGAGGAGGAGGAGAAGCGTGCCCTAGCAGGCGCTGGTATGTTTCACCCCTTTTTCTTTTATAAGGAAAGTTTGTTGTCTTTTTATGATGGTCAACCTAACCTTCTTTCGTTTCTTAGCAGGGGTTATATCAGTTGATGCGGGGATTCTTCCCGAGCCTGTTACTGAAGTCCCGGCTTCGTCGAAGTTGCCGCAAAAGCCTCGGCTTGACAAAACGACGAGGGATGCCCTGAAAACCTTAGAGGCTTCCCTATTCACGGACGAGGACACCTCAATTAGGGAAGCTCTAGTGGCATCCGTCTCAACGGCTCGGGAGGAGCGGAAGCGGTTGAGACGTGAAGCAAAGGCGCGTAGAGCTGCTTTGGCCGCGGGAGCGGGTCCCAGTACCATTCCTCGCGCTGACACTCCTTCTGGAGAGGCCCCTGTCGCCCTGTCTACTGCTTATAGGCAAGTGGCGCGCGCGGCCCGAAGTGCAAACAATAAATCCCCTTCAGGTAGCATCTCTTTCAGAACCTTGTTGTAAGAATTATTATAAAGCCATTGGCTCATATGCATTCCATCTTGCAGGACCAAGTCCGACTGAGGGGGAGGCGGAGACCGTTGGACCCCAGGAAACGGCGGAAATGGCGCCTGCCGAACCTGAGCCGACGGTGGGCACCGTCGTCAGGACCACGGTGCCTGAAACAGAAGTTGAAGGATCCGCCGCCGAGAAGGTCATTGATGCCGCGTCTGAAGTGGCGGCAGATGAGATGATTGTCGAGCCGAAGGCAGTAGAAGTCGAGGCGCTTGAGGCTGGAGACGTCGCGGTGCAGATGGACGAGACAACCGTGACCGCAGAAACCGAGGGAGTATCGGGTGAGGCGGCCACGATTCCTGAGGAGGAGCGAACCGCTCTTTCTCAGGAATCTGGTAATACTCCGATCATAGCCCTCCCCGCGTATGGTTCCTTGCCGTCTCCCGGGCTCGCGAGCACAACAACGGTTCCCATCGAGTCGGGTGATGAGTCTACGGGCGGTGGTCTCATGTCGATGGATGAGGGGATTGCTTCAGTTTCTGCTGGTAGCTCGTCAGGTAAAATTTTTTTTTGTCACCAGCGTTCCCCCCTTTTTTATATATCTTGCGATCTCTTCTAACAAGCTTATCTTTGCAGGTGCGGCCAGTGCCGATGCTCCTTTGCTCGAGGGGGCACCCTCGACTACTGCTTTGGCGGTGGTCACCTCCCCGCCTTCCCTTGTACCATCACGGATGTTGGAAGGTATGGATTCACGACTCATGTCTTAATCTTTCAAAAATGTAGCTTTGTACTAACGTTATACCATTGTGCCTTTGCAGGAGTGCTCTTCGATCATTTATATCAAGTGTTGCTCCCACACTTCTCTTTCCCATTCGAGCTCGCTTCTCCTTCTGGTGGCGCCGGTGAGTATACCTTCACTATAATATCTTTACTTACCCCCTTTTTTCTAGCAATGGGATAATTTCTGACTTTTCATTTTCTTTATTGCAGTGCCACAAATCGAAGGAGGGGATGCAAGACCTGCCGCGCCACCGGCCCTTCCGGCTTTACCGTCCGTTGCAGCTGGTATAATAAATTTCCTTTTTTGGTAACCCTTCAACATCTTCTGAACCATCGTTTAACCATGTTTTGTTTTTGCAGCTATTGTTCCGGCTCCGGTCCCCTTTGAGGCTCGCGTCCTTTCACCGGCAGGCCCTTTCTTGTGACGTCCATCTTCCAAGGGTGCTGCGATGAGTTTGGGCATGCTGAGCGGGTACATTGAAGAGCTCAATATGGACGCTCTCCCTTCTGCCGTAGATTTTGCTGCGGAGGTTAACCCGATGTTGGCGGCGCTCATAAATTTTCATAACGAAGGCATCGTCGAATCTTGGGTTAACCACTGCAGGGGGATCGAGGCCTGTCTATATCGGCTGGAGTCGACGCGCCCTTCTCCCGAAGTTTTAGCTCTGAGCACCCAACGCACAACTTGGCTCGAGCAAAGCACTTTGCACCTCCGCCACTTGGAACAAGAAGCAGCTTCAAGACTAAGGGAATGCCAAAAGACCTCGAACGAAACGGCCCATCTGCGCGCTGAGGTTGAGGCAAATGCTGCCCAAGTGAAGACTATCTTCGAGGGTCTCTTGGAGCGTATCTCCCATGGGCTAAACTTGAAGCGGAAGCTTGACGTAGCTGAGCGCAATACCCCAAGTCGGGAAGCTACCTATCAGGTCGTCAGGGAGCAGCTTGCGTCGGTCTTGCAGCAGCGAGCCCAAGTGGAGGCAGAGCTGGCGGTAGTAGCCGATCGAGAGAAGACGTGGAAGGAAGTATGCGAGCAATTATTAAATCTATGCAAGATGCTTCCTTCCCAGTAATTTCTCCTTGTATCATTTGTACTTGTAAAATATATGTATATATTTTTTTTATTCTTTAGTACAATGTATCCTGTACCCAGTCAATGTTCATGAATAAAAGATACACATTTTTGTAACGTCCTGTGTCATTTCTTCGCCTTTTTCATTCTTTTCAGCATGACATATTTAATACACCTTATTGACAGATAACTTCATTTCTCCCAAAGATAACGATGGCCTAGACTGCAGGTTCAGATCTGCCGCCTAGGACTTTGTAGGGTTCCTAGGCACTCTAGTGAGGTCTCACAAGGCATCAACCATGCCAATTTCAAAATATACGGTGCCGAGAAACCCTAGAATACGGATCGTTTGCTAGAAATCTAGGCGAAAAAAACAAACTAGTTAACACTTAACTAAGAGATACGGAAATATAACCTTTGTAGATCCGGTTCTCCACCTCCATAGCTCCGCAATGAAGTCTCCTCGCTGTCCATAACAAGTCCCGGGCTCTAGCGTCGGCTTCATCGGAGAATGGACGGGCTAGGTCATCGATGTCCATGCCGAAGATGATCTACGTCGAGGCATCGCTAAATCAAGCTCCGACTTCACCAAGTCAAGAAACTTGTGAAGAAAACACACTCTACTACTTGGCAAGAGGTAGAGGATGAAGAAATAGGAAGTGGGTTCAATTTAGAATTGGATTTCTCACTCTTTATCATCAATCACCATTGATGACCTCAAGGTTTTCTTCTTGAGTTCAAGGAAAAAGAAGAAGAAATGATATGATAAGATAATTTTAAAAAAGAAAAGAATAATTCAATCCTTATCATAACATGACCATAGTTAAGTGTAGAGAACTAATCATGGTTCAATGCAATGGTTAGGGTTAAGCTAAAATACAAAATGGTCAAAGTCTTCATGAAGCTTCAACAAGCTTCCAAACAAAGCCACCATTTTGCATTATGCTTATCATTTTCCAAAATGAATAAACAAATAAATAAATAGATATGAAAATGAAAACCCTAACCATTACATAACCATGGTTTAAACTTTACACAAAACATAAGTTAGCATGCATCATCAAACATGATACATACAAGTGTACAAAAGTATATCACATATACAATGTGCACAAACCAAGTGAGAAAATCCGTTTAAAGTGAACCAATACTAGTTAGTGCAAAGTAATATATCAAATATATAATTATGCATTAAATCACTAAATCAACACTTGATTCAATGATCCGGTCATGTCGCACACAACCGACTAGTATTCAATGTATCGGCTTATCGAATCAATACTTGATTCGATAACTAGGTTATATCGCATACAATCATTCGATACATTCATCGCGAGAATAGAATACGGTATCACATACACGCATTATTCTCGGTCCCGCACATATCTCATATGCGCTCCTATTTCGTTTCGCTTGAGCCAGGAAACCTCTGTGTAGGACTCTAAAGACTCGTCAATACGCCGGCAGCAGGTGATGATCATATCAAACACCCACAAGCCGCAAGCGGTCTGCTAAACGTAACGGCCATCCGGGTATTGAGCGATCTGAAGATCGACGAGCAAGCCCGCTCACACTGCAGTGAATCCAACCAGTAACACTACCGTACAGTCCGGTCTGATCGTCTGATATGTCGCATATCTCGCCTAGGGGTGGTAAACGTCAGACCCCAATAGTTCGATAAGTCGTGTCGATATGAGGTCTATAACACTTCGAGAAACTACTGGTAACACTTACCAGTAAATCTCAGCAACCCTGGCCAGGGATTTCCCGTTATAGCCAATCGAACACAGCGCAACATCAACCCCCTATACCGGGAGAGACGAATCCCCTCCTATCGCTCATTGCCTTCATGTGACTCGGGACTGTACCCAAAAACCACCGTTTTGCACGCCCTCTTGGACGTGGTAAGATGGAAATCAAAGCACAGTGGGAACCACACAAGACTCTATGACGATCTCGGGTCAACAGACTACTCTGTACCAGTGTCAGCAGAGAACTGCCATCTGACGTGAGGTATAATACCATCTGGGAGTTCTCGGCGAGTCCGTCCAGTATACCCAGTCTCTACTGAGCACCCGTATATCATCTCTGATGTCAAACACCAATGGATATGGGATCATCCATCGCCCATCTGTATGGGTCAAGAAGGTATACGCTAGTCTACTCTGGTATATCGATGCCCCGTCTCGATATACCCTCGACTAGGGACTTTGAAGGATGTACTTATGGACTACCATGTCCCCACTAGTATGATCCGCATCATAGTCCAGGTAGTCAAGTACAGATCCTAAGGGCTTTACCAACATGTAACAGGGAGACAATCAGTGTACACGTTAAGGTGAAGATCAACCAGATAGCATACTATCATGTCGAGCAAGAAAGTCCTCCCTATATATGTCCCAGCATCCACTACAATATACATCCTATGTATAGTAATGGCCTCTAGGGCATACATATAACTAACAATCTCCCACTTGCACTAGGGCCATCTGATAGCTGTGGTTGCAGTATCTCATACTCAACCATCCCATAATAGTCTCTCTCTGGGAACAGGCCTTTGTGAGTGGATCCGCTGTGTTGTCCTCTGAGTCTACTCTCCTAACCTCGATCTCCCTGGAGATCAACTATCTCCATGATCAGGTGATACTGCCTTAGAATATGTCTGGATCACTGATGGGACCTGCATTCCTTGGCATAAGCCACAACTCCATTGTCACACAATGGGAGGAACATAGTTCATCTTATGAACCAATATACACCCAAACAGCCTCTTTGGTAGCATCTTAGGTAGCGATGTATCCTGCCTTTATCGTCTAGTGTGCCACGGTATCTAGCTTGGAACTCTTCCAACATACCGTCCCTCGATTGAGGGTAAAGACAATGCCTGTGACTGATACTCAGTCGTCTTTATCACCCTGGAACATTTCCAGTGATTCTCCCCAGGATCGATTGATACCATCTCACTACAACTAGTGAGAATACTAACATCCAATTAGATCTATCTCATAGATCCAAAAACCCAGGATTTAGGAGGTATCATTTTGATCCTATGTGGAGAATCATTGTGATAAGCGGAGATTGATCGAGCGTAGCATAGGAAACACCTTCCCTATCTTGAGTATGTCATCCACGTACTCTACGAGGATCGTCACCATACTCCCTACTACCTTTTTGTATATACAAGGTTCATCTACCATTTTGATGATGTCAAACTGTTTGACTATTACATCAAAACAGACGTTCCAACTCCGCGAAGCCTGCTTTATCATATAAAACATCTTGCACACGTTTCCGCTGCTCCCACTGTCTACGAGGCCCTCTGGCTGTGTACTTATAGACGCACTCTTCTAAAACATCATTTAGAAAAGCAGTCATGGCACCCAACCGCCAGATATCGTAGTTATGGTATGTAGCCGTGGCAAGTAGGATCTGGATGGACTTAAGCATAGCTACTGGAAAAGGTTTCATCATTATCCACGCCTGGTCGATGACGAAAACCTTTAACAATTCTAGCTTTGAAAGTCTCAACTTTTCCATGTACACCAAGTAACCTTCTCAAGATATACTTGCTCCTGATGGGGATTTAACCCTTCAGATATAGCAACTAAAGTCCATACTTTGTTGGTGTATATGGATTCCATCTCAGATCACTAAGCATCCAGCCATTCTTACAGAGTCTTACTCCTGATGGCCAGCTCGAAGCTAGTTGGGTTATCATCTCATGATGCAATCCTCGCTCCCACTGTCATAGAGAAACCGAAGTATCTCTCAGGTGGGTGAGGAACCCTACTAGATCGGCGGAGAGGCTGAGGTTCGTTGGAATCTACTGAATCCTTTGGTTCTATCAAATCATCTGCTGTAGTTTGTATAGCTGAAACACTTCCAGTTCTACATAACTGATCTTGCCTCGAGCTTGTCCGGATTTTGCTTTTAGACATAGGCCGGACAACCCCAAATCTTAACTGGCTTAATACATGGGCTCTTCCCATACCATATCACATATGAAGTGGTAAGCAACTGATTTGATTTGAACCCTATTCAATAGGTATGCAGCTTCTCAAGTGCATAACTCCCAATAAGGAAACAGGTAACTCAGTATTACTCATCATAGAGCACACCTTATCATATAGGGTGTGATTGCTCCACCCCGATTTACCATCGTGCTATGGTGTATACGGAGGAGTAATGCTGAGAGAGAATCTCATTCTCCTTTAGAATAGTCCAGGAATTCCGTGCTCAAGTATTCTCCTCCTTGATCTCATCATAGGACATAATACTTATACCCGTATTTTGGTTCTCTACTTCTAACTTATATTCTGTGAATATCTCAAAAGGTTCAGACTTGTGTTTCAACAGGAACATATGACTGAATTTTGAGAGATTATCAGAGAATATAATGAAGTATATCGAACCAGTCCTGGCATTCTGTAGACAGGGGACATTACATACATCATCATGTATCAGTCCTAAGAGTTCATTAACTCTTTCTCTGTTTCCAATAAACAGAGCTGGTTTCATTATATCTTTGTGACATGACTAGCGAGTTTCACAAGATGTAAATTCAAACTGATTTAAATATGCATCTACATGTAACTCTAGCCAGTCGGGTCGCATTGATCTGACCTAGTCTACAATACCTCAAGAAGAATTCGTTCATTTCTGAACTCTTCCTCTTGTGTGTGTTCTGTATACTAAGAACTGTAGTTTGATTTAGAACAGCAATGCTTTTAGATAACGTGCCTGAACCGATCAACTTTTGATATAGGAAATGTTCAAAACATTATCCAACAATACAAAATTTTATCATTTTTTTACTAATAAAGAGATAGATACGATTTTGTATATCAGGTTCGGTATCTAATAACATTCGTTCAGAATCAATGTATTGGTAATACAGGGTGACAGTGACCAACAGACTTGGCTGCAACACTTGCCCCGTTTTCTGCCTCATGAAACTTATCACCCGTTCTCAGTTCTCTACCTTTCTGTAGCCCTATGTAACAGATTACATATCTGGGATCCTGATCCGGTATCATATACCAGGATGCGGAGGATACTGAGAAACAGTTCTGTATAATGAACACACCCGAAGATGATGCATCAGCATGCACTCTCTTCGTTTGGGCGGTACGGGAAATCTGGTATTCCCCAATTTCCTGCTCTGTCTTATAACTATTATAAGTTGGAGCGGGACCAACGTTCCCCAGCTCAGTATAACAAGCGGGTTCGGTCAAAAATCCGTATTATTATCTTGATTAAGGCGTGATATGGTCGCTACCTGGAGAGAGAGAGAAGAAAACACTCAGCGTGCGCTCTGTCAAGAATAGATTGGTTATTATTTTATCTAATCAGGATGGCTCCTACTGCTTTTTATCAAATCTTCCTTCAAACCCTAAAAGGAAAGACTAGCCGGGATTAATTACACACTACAAGTTCGCCAATCTTTCAGCCAGGCCAGTGTCGGTACTTTGAGGGAGGTCCCCCGTGCTTTCGCACGAACCTAATTAATGTGAACCTCGTTTTCCCAGAGGCGTAACCCCGTTGACACCTTTCTAGACACCTACTTGATCGGCTAATTGTAATGTATAAAACTCTCCCAGGAGTAACTCTTACTCGCAGCGGGTATCGGGATCCAACTATCTCATAGAAGGTATGCAATCTCATTGCAAATTTCAACACTTGAAATTCCCGATAATATTTTGCCCCTAGCTCGCTATGACCTTGACGGAGGCCAAACAACCCATAGTCCGCTAGTCAAGTTCAACCCGTCATTTCCTGATTGAACTAAACCCACCCGCACGACCCTTGACGGAGGCCAAACAACGCCGTACGAATACCCTAATCCAATCGCATCATATGCTAGCAGATAAGCACTAGTTAGCTACCGTACACTACACCTTGACGGAGGCCAAACAACCGCAGCACGAATACTAACTAGTACGTATCTGAAATGACGGAGGGCTACGACAGGTTTTTCTGAAAACCTATTGCGTAATGAACTTGATATCGTTGTAGGATCGAATGAATTTTGAAATGGAGTGTTTTTGAGGCTTTTCTAGTTTTGCTAAAGGAGTCACTCCCGGTGAAGGGATCGTCGGTCCTTTCCTCGTCGAATGAGGTGCGGGATATATCATATATATCGCTGTGCAAAGCAAAAACACTTAAAAGCAATCAAAAGACAAACCGAGTGTGTAGCATCTGCCAGTTATTGCTAAAGGAGTCACTCCCGGTGAAGGGATCTCGGTCCTTTCCTCATCGAATAAGGTGCAGGATATATCACATATACCGCTGTGCAAAGCAAGAACTGTAGCTACCTGTTTTAATTTTGAAATTCGATTCTACAACATCTTAGGTTTCTTTTATTTTCATTAATCACATTAATGAAGTCCTATCAATTATGTACCTAAACATCACAGATAAATACGACGTACACTTATGCCATCCGCATTCGCCTCGATGTCCCCTCGTGCACCGTTAGGTTACGTAACTAATGGCAGAGCGGGGCAGGGCTAGCGCGGGTGTAAAACATAAGTAACGCCTATATAATATATCATATATACTATATACTGTATCTATCACAGAACATCACATGATCACATCACAGATATCGCAGCAGAAGAATCATATGAAATATTGGATATACTAGGTCGTCCGTATTTTTTATACGAGCCAGTATAAAACACGGATTCCACGGTCGCGATGAATAGCCAAACCCACACCCCTAGACCCCTACGAGAGCGGCAAGCAACCCTACCAATTCTAGAGTTAGGAGACCCGTACTCGACTCCTCGAGATGGTCTCCCACTGGACCCCAGAACCCGGTTACTTGTGCCCTCCTCCTTGGGTCTATCCTAGTGCGGAAAAGTAAATAATATACAACAACGGTGACAACTTCCGCAACCTGGAAGTGCCCCAATAAAAGAATATTACATACTAGTTTTTACATGAATGAAAATGAAAAACACTCATCTCACATAAAAACCCCCGGCTATTCAAACACTACGATCCAATATAACATATCCAGCAACACATAACATCACATGTCATCAACGTAAGTAAATATGCGCATCCCAATTGTCGTTGACATATAGCAACGAAACCGGCAATATCACATATTACACTTACGGTCACAGAAAAGAAAGTGTAAAACTACAACAGTTGGAATCCGCAACCACTCAGACATCGCATGCCTGACCAAATGAATTTTTTAGACATCGCATGCCTAACAATTATAAACCCCGCATTTTAGTCTCAAAATCGAAAACTCTTTTCAATATCATGTCGGGCAATTCAACAGGATTCCCGACATCCTGATCGAATGCTCGTCGCAAACTTCAGTAGACGGCCGCACCCCCGATACCGTCGACGAAGTGCACCAAGGCGGAACACCGCTACCGCGAGCACCCGGACGGATGCTTTCGGCGACGGGGTTCTCCTACAGTCACTTGGTCGGGGCTATGGAGTGAGGCTGTCTATTAAGTTTACCCGGCGAGTATCCGCGTACGCTACGTGATTGCGACGGACTTTTGATCACATCAAAACTCCGTGGCAACCGATCAAGTGAGACTAAAGTGCTATGTTTATAACATTCATTCAGTTATCACATAACTTTTGTGAATTCCAATTATTGTATCCCATTCCAGATAAATAGAAAATGTCAAACTTTCCGATCGAACAATCGAACACCCAAGTTTTCCCGATACAGATCAACACATGAAATAAGTCTAACAACATTCAGTTCGTGCCTCAGTACCAACGGTCCAACCGTAGAAGGGTCAAGCCAACGCCTCACATGTGGCACGCCGTACTGCCCCAAACCCGAAGGTTCAAAGGGCAGTTCAAGACGGTCACATAATCGAGTTAAGGTTTGTTGTCTTCTAGAGGGTCCATCGAGTTACTTGCACTACTTAGAACGTCGTTAAACTACGGAAAAATCCAACACTTGGAAATTTCCCGACAGGGGAAAAATTGGGTATTTATATCCGGTCGAACTTTTTAACATATTCTAATATTTATCCGGAAAGCCACACAGACAAAATTTGATACTCCGATCGAAACACCGAAACCCCAAATCAATCCCAGAAAATTCAACTCTTGAAAAAATATTAAAAATTCCCAGAAAAATCACCACTGGAAACTAAGAATTACTGTGCAAAATTATTTAAATACTGTGGCCGTACGGCCGCGGATCCGCCGCATGAGCCTAGATCATGCCGCGGAACCGCGGTGGAATAATTGAATTGGGCCCACGAAATTTACAGTAATTCCTAGAAAACCCTGCTTGATTTTCTGCATATTTTTAATATGGAAAAAGGCACAGTTTTGAAAAAAGGACAGAGAGCATGGGAAAATTGAGGTTTCGGGTTCGTTCGGACTTCAAACTCCGTCTAGACTTCGCCTAAGGCTCTAGCTAGGCTCTGATACCACTGTAGGGTTCCTAGGCACTCTAGTGAGGTCTCACAAGGCATCAACCATGCCAATTTCAAAATATACGGTGCCGAGAAACCCTAGAATACGGATCGTTTGCTAGAAATCTAGGCGAAAAAAACAAACTAGTTAACACTTAACTAAGAGATACGGAAATACAACCTTTGTAGATCCGGTTCTCCACCTCCATAGCTCCGTAATGAAGTCTCCTCGCTGTCCATAACAAGTCCCGGGCTCTAGCGTCGGCTTCATCGGAGAATGGACGGGCTAGGTCATCGATGTCCATGCCGAAGATGATCTACGTCGAGGCATCGCTAAATCAAGCTCCGACTTCACCAAGTCAAGAAACTTGTGAAGAAAACACACTCTACTACTTGGCAAGAGGTAGAGGATGAAGAAATAGGAAGTGGGTTCAATTTAGAATTGGATTTCTCACTCTTTATCATCAATCACCATTGATGACCTCAAGGTTTTCTTCTTGAGTTCAAGGAAGAAGAAGAAGAAATGATATGATAAGATAATTTTAAAAAAGAAAAGAATAATTCAGTCCTTATCATAACATGACCATAGTTAAGTGTAGAGAACTAATCATGGTTCAATGCAATGGTTAGGGTTAAGCTAAAATACAAAATGGTCAAAGTCTTCATGAAGCTTCAACAAGCTTCCAAACAAAGCCACCATTTTGCATTATGCTTATCATTTTCCAAAATGAATAAACAAATAAATAAATAGATATGAAAATGAAAACCCTAACCATTACATAACCATGGTTTAAACTTTACACAAAACATAAGTTAGCATGCATCATCAAACATGATACATACAAGTGTACAAAAGTATATCACATATACAATGTGCACAAACCAAGTGAGAAAATCCGTTTGAAGTGAACCAATACTAGTTAGTGCAAAGTAATATATCAAATATATAATTATGCATTAAATCACTAAATCAACACTTGATTCAATGATCCGGTCATGTCGCACACAACCGACTAGTATTCAATGTATCGGCTTATCGAATCAATACTTGATTCGATAACTAGGTTATATCGCATACAATCATTCGATACATTCATCGCGAGAATAGAATACGGTATCACATACACGCATTATTCTCGGTCCCGCACATATCTCATATGCGCTCCTATTTCGTTTCGCTTGAGCCAGGAAACCTCTGTGTAGGACTCTAAAGACTCGTCAATACGCCGGCAGCAGGTGATGATCATATCAAACACCCACAAGCCGCAAGCGGTCTGCTAAACGTAACGGCCACCCGGGTATTGAGCGATCTGAAGATCGACGAGCAAGCCCGCTCACACTCCAGTGAATCCAACCAGTAACACTACCGTACAGTCCGGTCTGATCGTCTGATATGTAGCATATCTCGCCTAGGGGTGGTAAACGTCAGACCCCAATAGTTCGATAAGTCGTGTCGATATGAGGTCTATAACACTTCGAGAAACTACTGGTAACACTTACCAGTAAATCTCAGCAACCCTGGCCAGGGATTTCCCGTTATAGCCAATCGAACATAGCGCAACATCAACCCCCTATACCGGGAGAGACGAATCCCCTCCTATCGCTCATTGCCTCCATGTGACTCGGGACTGTACCCAAAAACCACCGTTTTGCATGCCCTCTTGGACGTGGTAAGATGGAAATCAAAGCACAGTGGGAACCACACAAGACTCTATGACGATCTCGGGTCAACAGACTACTCTGTACCAGTGTCAGCAGAGAACTGCCATCTGACGTGAGGTATAATACCATCTGGGAGTTCTCGGCGAGTCCGTCCAGTGTACCCAGTCTCTACTGAGCACCCGTATATCATCTCTGATGTCAAACACCAATGGATATGGGATCATCCATCGCCCATCTGTATGGGTTGAGAAGGTATACGCTAGTCTACTCTGGTATATCGATGCCCCGTCTCGATATACCCTCGACTAGGGACTTTGAAGGATGTACTTATGGACTACCATGTCCCCACTAGTATGATCCGCATCATAGTCCAGGTAGTCAAGTACAGATCCTAAGGGCTTTACCAACATGTAACAGGGAGACAATCAGTGTACACGTTAAGGTAAAGATCAACCAGATAGCATACTATCATGTCGAGCAAGAAAGTCCTCCCTATATATGTCCCAGCATCCACTACAATATACATCCTATGTATAGTAATGGCCTCTAGGGCATACATATAACTAACAGACTTTTCAACTCTATGAGCCGTGAGGGTCTCATAGAGACTTTTCTTCCTACGGATCGAGAGGATCTCGTAGGCGGGCTTTCTCCTTAGGAATCGTAAGGATTCCTAAGTGTGGTTTTCTCTTATAAGTCGTAGGGATCTTATAAGAGAATTTTCCCTCTTACGAGTCGAGAGAATTCGTAAGCGGTTGTTTCCCTCCTCGTCGAAATTCGACTTCGGAGAGTGGGACCCGTGAATAGTATGCAAGAGACCATTTTGGATTGACTTGCAGGGCCCCATTGCTTAAGAAGCAAGCTTTTCAGTCCTTGCTGTCTGAGACTTCATCTTGCAGATTAAGAAGCAAGTTCAATTTGTTGAAGAAATCCCTTTTCTGAAAGATTTGGCGGGATTTCCCCCACCATCGGGTCTTTGATCTAGGGGCTTCTGTTTTACAGAAGATAATAACCGAAAAGATTTCCTTAGCGCGAATGCTCCAGTATATGACGCGTGTCACACAGCACACAGTGCAGCGCAACTGCGCTAGCATATCTACGCCGACACGTGTCATGCAGCGCACGACGCATACGCCGCTGAAGCGTTGCTTCCCTTGGTTTTGCTTGAAACAGAGCTTTGCTCTGGCTGGGTGCACTGCTTTGGGGTGCTGCGCTGATGCGTTTGCGCTGGACACGTGGCGTGTAGCGCGCAGCGCAACGCAACTGCGCTAGCGCTTCCATGCTGAAGCGTCGCTTCTTCAAGACAGAGCTTTGCTCTAATCGGGGAAGGATGAAGCGTTGCTTCATCTCCTGTCTCGGAATTCGAACGGACATTCGCTCCAATTAGGGTAAACTGCCGTGACGACTCTTGGGAGTCGAAGAGGCACTTGAGGCCTATAAATAGGACCCTTGGTCCCCTCCAGATACTTATCATCTTCCAGATTTCCATTTTGAAGACTTCAGAGCTTTGTTCTTGCCTTTAAGAACTCCGGTGCCTTGCTCCCCTTTTTTTTTAAAGTTTTTAAGAAGAACTTCAGGTAAAATCGATTCTTAGATCAATCTTAAATAGCAGAGCTCTCGCCTAGTGGGTTTCATCTTTGAACATAGTTTTGCTCTCTAGGAATTTAATCATCCATGTATATTATTGCTTTTCTATTGTTGATCTTCCTGTAATATTTTCTCCAGGCATAATGGCGGCGGTGCATCTATACAGTCTGCACGAGTTCATTACCTACGATGATATCCGCGCTCAGGGTCGTCAACAAAACCAGGAGTTTACAGACGCCGAATGTGCAGAAGTCATGGGTCGTCTGAACGCAAGCGGTGGTTGGCTGTTGCCTCGGCGTTCGGCTCTTTTGAAAGTCGTGCTGGGAGCAATATGGAGGGCACTTCCGGGCCTTCACGAGGCCCTTCCACTCAATGCGCTGGATGATGCCGAGGACAAGGTGCATTCAATGCACCTGACAGGGCTGATCTCAAAGAAGCGACGGAACGACCTCGTTGACATCCTGCATCAAGTGTTTCAGCAGACGACGATCGTTGCTGCTTATCAAAGGCCGGAAGGGCTTGCCGATGATATCGACACCGAGGAGCGCGAAAGACTGCGCATAAGAATAATTAGAAAGGCCAGAAGAACTCTGGATGGCCTTACTTTTGATTTCCTCAATCCGTGCCCCGGATCCGAGGTTATACCGTTGTAATATTTTGAACAATGTTTCTTATTCATTATTCTTATGCTTGTAAAAACTTTTAGCGGTATGAATGAAAACCCTCCCCTTTTCTATTTCAGCTTGTCTTATTTCTCGTCCTGAGTCTTCTGTCCATGCATAAATGAATGCGTCACGCATGCCAGATCAAATGTAGAACGGATATTCTTTCTGTCATCTTCTTTCTTTTAATGTCAGTAGGCTGTCTTAATAATCATGGTTGATGGATGTCTAAAATGAGTATTCCGACTTCCTCAGGAAATAGCGATGGCTTAGGCCGCAGGTTCAGGTTTACCGCCTAAGACTTTTCAATTCTATGAGCCGTGAGGGTCTCATAGAGGCTTTTCTCCCTACGGATCGAGAGGATCTCATAGGTGGATTTTCTCCTTAGGAATCGTGAGGATTCCTAAGTGTGGTTTTCTCTTATAAGTCGTAGGGATCTTATAAGAGAATTTTCCCTCTTACGAGTCGAGAGAATTCGTAAGCGGTTGTTTCCCTCCTCGTCGAAATTCGACTTCGGAGAGTGAGACCCGTGAATAGTATGCAAGTGACCATTTTGGATTGACTTGCAGGGCCCCATTGCTCAAGAAGCAAGTTTTTCAATCCTTGCTGTCTGAGACTTCTTCTTACAAATTGGGACGAATCGGGAATTTGCTCGCGGAGAGGGTGATGGCTCTGCGAGTTGACATGAGTTAGGAGGCTCTCATCACGGAGTGTTTGTATCCGTGAGTCGAGGAGTTTGCTAGGGATTATTTGTTTCCCGAGCACCAAGGATTATTTGTTTCCTTGGGGTTTGAAACGAGTCGAGGATTCCCACGGAGGCGCTGGTGGCTCTGCAGGTCGACGCGGATCAGGAGTCTCTCGTCAAGGAGTGTTTGTATCCGTGAGTCGAGGGATTTGCTAGGGATTATTTGTCTCCCGAGCACCAAGGATTATTTGTTTCCTTGGGGTTTGAAACGAGTCGAGGATTCCCACGGAGGCGCTGGTGGCTCTGCAGGTCGACGCGGATCAGGAGTCTCTCGTCAAGGAGTGTTTGTATCCGTGAGTCGAGGGATTTGCTAGGGATTATTTGTTTCCCGAGCACCAAGGATTATTTGTTTCCTTGGGGTTTGAAACGAGTCGAGGATTCCCACGGAGGCGCTGGTGGCTCTGCAGGTCGACGCGGATCAGGAGTCTCTCGTCAAGGAGTGTTTGTATCCGTGAGTCGAGGGATTTGCTAGGGATTATTTGTTTCCCGAGCGCCAAGGATTATTTGTTTCCTTGGGGTTTGAAACGAGTCGAGGATTCCCACGGAGGCGCTGGTGGCTTTGCAGGTCGACGCGGATCAGGAGTCTCTCGTCAAGGAGTGTTTGTATCTGTGAGTCGAGGAGTTTGTTGGGAGAGTATGGCTCCCTCTTTGTTTACGCCCTTGGATTGTATACAGGGATCGATGTGATCTTAACTGTAGGGCCAAAATTTTATCATCATTATTTTTTTGTTTTATTTCCGCGATGCTCTATCATTTCAGCTTTTATATCGCGAAGGTCGCGATCGCCCAATCATTTCGGCTATTTTTCGCGGTGCCCAATCATTTCGGCTTTTTATTTTATTTTTACTCGCTGCTTTTTATTGCGAGTCGCCCAATCATTTCGGCTATTTCTTCATGCATATAATTTTACTTGCTGCTTTTTTTTTATTATTGCAAGTTGCCCCATCATTTCGGCTATTTCGTATGCATGTACGGTCTACTGGCTTTTCGCCGTGAACCTGAAACTGGACACCGATTTCGGCATCAGCACCGCTACAACTGGGATATTGCCAGGAGCGAATCATCATCTGCCTCTGTCGCTATCGAACAAAGGTGGCTTAGCGACCAGAGTTAGGGTCCTGTCGACTAAGGCTTTGACTTCATGAGCCGTAAGGGTCTCATAAAGGTATTTCTCCCTACAAGTCGTGAGGATCTCGCAGGTGTATTTTCTCCTTAGGAATCGTGAGGGTTCCTAAGTGTTTTGTTCCTCTGTAAGTCGCAAGGATCCTACAGGAGGGTTTTCTCCTTGTAAGTCGAGAGGATTTACAAGGGTTGTTTACCATGCAAACATATCCCTAGTTTCAGATGGGACTTAGTTAGGGAAATGTTTATTCGCGCCCGTGGATTGTATACAAGGGTCAATGCTGAGCCACTTGTAGGGCATTATCGAAAGTTGTGGGGGCTGATTAAGCACAGGTTTAGATCTCTGTAAGCTTAAGACTTTCAAATCTTATGAGCCGTGAGGGTCTCATAAGAGCGTTCTCCTTACGAGTCGTGAGGATCTCGCAAGTGTATTTTCTCCTTAGGAACCGTGGGGATCCCTAAGTGTGTTGCTCCCTTGTGAGTCGTAAGGATCTCACGCGGGTGGTTTCTCCTTACAAGGTCGAGAGGATCTTGTAAGTGTTCTTTAACGAGGTTGCGCCCTTTCAGGTTTTCACAAACACTCGCCGGTAGTCCTGCTGTTTTTACTCACGGAGCCCTTTCGGGTTTTCATCCGTGTCCATTTTGCTTATGGACATACCATTTTTTTTTATTCTTTTTATTTCCTTTTTCTCTTTTTTTTTTACGAGGTCGCGCCCTTTCGGGTTTTCACGAACACTCGCCGGTAGCCCTGCTGTTTTTACTCACGGAGCCCTTTCGGGTTTTCATCCGTGCCCCTTTTTGCTTATGGACATACCGTTTTTATTTTATTTTATTTTTATATATTTTTTTTATATCTCGTCAGCCTAAGGATGCTGCGGTAGTAGTTTAAAGACGTTTCGGTCTGCTATTAGTTTAAGGACATTTCGGTCCGCTGTTAGTTTAAGGACATTTCGGTCCTCCGTTAGTTTAGGGACATTTCGGTCCGCCGTTAGTTTAGGGACATTTCGGTCCGCTATTGAGAAGCTGGCTACTGCTTATACAGTTTGAGCTTAGGAAGATAGCGAGCGGACATAGTCGTCGTCGTCTATCGTTGACCTAGGCTGTGGCTCATTAAGCGTAGTATTTCTTTAGGAAGCGACCGTTTATTGGTCTGAAAGGCCTTTCACCGTGCATGTCCATGAGTAGATAGGCTCCACCCTGGTAAACTTTATCTATGATGTACGGGCCTTCATAGTTCGGATCGAATTTTCCCCGCTTGGCGCGATTGGGGATCATAGGCCTTTTGACCACTAGCACGAGTTCGCCTTGGTGGAATGTCCTCGGTCGGGTCAATCTTTCGTATGAGCGCATCATCTTTGCTTTATAGGCCTCCAGATTTTGTTGCGCTATGAGCCGTGTTTCTTCAAGGGCGTCAAGCTCCTCAAGCCGAAGATGAGCATTTTCTTCGTTCGTCAGCTCGTAATGGACTGCCACTCGTAGAGAGGGTAACTCTACCTCGAGAGGGAGTACTGCTTCCGTACCGAACACCAACGCGTATGGCGTTGTGTTTGTAGCTGTCTTGAACGTGGTTCGATACGCCCAAAGAGCTTCTTGCAGTCTCTCATGCCAGTCTTTCTTATTTCGGGACACTGTTTTCTTTATAATTTTCGTCAAGGTCTTGTTGAAGGCCTCGGCGAGACCGTTAGCTCGTGGATTATAGACTGAGGAATACCTCCAGTCTATGTTATGCTGTTGTGCGAAGCGGCTGATTTTATGACTTCGGTAAGCTGGCCCGTTATCGGAGATGATCCGTCTCGGAGTTCCAAACCGATATATGACGTGCGTTTTGAAGAAATGGAGGATATTCTCCGTCTTCACTTCTCTCAATGGTACTGCTTCTGCCCACTTAGAGAAGTAGTCAGTCGTCGCTAGGATGAAACGATGTCCTTTAGACGATGCTGGCTCGATGGGGCCGACTATATCAGTCCCCCACATTTCGAATGGCCAGCTAGCTACCGTTGGATGCAGCGGATTTGGGTGCTGGTGGATGAAGTCCCCATGAATCTGGCATGAGTGACATTGCTTCGCATATTCGATGCAGTCTTGAATCATCGTGGGCCAGTAATAGCCCATCCGTTTGATCTTCAACTTCATCTTTGGACCTGCTTGGTGAGAACCGCAGATTCCGTCATGAATTTCCTGAACGACTCTTTCCGATTCGTCCGGTCCTAAGCATCTCAGCCACAGAGAATCGAATGACCTCTTGTAGAGAGTATCATTGACGAAGGCGAAGGACAGAGCTCGTTTTATGAGTTGTTGTCTTGCGGATGCATCTTCGGGCATTTGGTGGGACTTGAAGTAGTCTATAAAGACTTCCCTCCAATCCTCAACCTTCTCATGTTCTTTTATTTGCAAGGTCGCTTGTCCAGTCACTCCCTTCTCTTTGGGTGATTCCGAAGGTATTTCTGCGGGGGCGAGCACCTGACGACTTTGTACCATGATTCTAACGTCATCGAGGTTCTCGTCAGCCATTTCTTTAGCGAGTTTGGCCAACGCGTCCGCTTTGCTGTTATCCGCGCGTGGTATGCTCTCCAGAGTATAGGAGGGAATTTGGGTTAGCAGTTGTTGCACCTTTTCACCGTATTTTACTAACTCCGGTTTGCATGTTTGGTAATCGCCGTTTACTTGACTAACGACCAGTTGCGAATCTCCGTATATGAGGAGGTTTTCAATTCCCATGTCAATGGCGATCTCGAGGCCTGCTATCAGAGCTTCATATTCGGCTTCGTTGTTTGTCCTCGGTTCCGTCAGGGAGAACGCGTAGCGCATTATCCCTCCTTGTGGAGTTATAAAGATGAGTCCTACCCCCGATTTGATTATAGGGGTACTTTGTTTGCGCTTCTTCACGGAAGATGCTCCGTCAAAATAAAGCTCCCATCGAGTATTATCACCATCGATCGCATCAAACGCATGTTCGTCTGGAAGATCGCAGTTTAAAGGAGAGTCGGCTGGTATCGGGTGCTCAGCAAGGAAGTCGGCGATGGCCTGGCCTTTTACTGCTTTGAGTGGTCGATATGCTATCGAGAACTCCATTAAGAGTAGGGCCCATTTAGCGAGTCGTCCTGTCAATATGGCCTTTGACATTAGATATTTGAGAGGGTCCACCTTCGAAATGAGATAGACTTCATGCGCTAATGCGTAATGTCTAAGCTTTGTTATTGCGAAGATCAACGCCAGGCAGTGTTTTTCAATGGGGGAATAATTGCTTTCTGCCCCCAGCAGCACTCGACTTAAATAGTAAAGTGCTCTTTCTTTCCCTTGGTCATTCTCTTGTGCCCATAATGCGCCCAAAGAACCTTCAAGGGCGGCCGTGTAAAGAATGAGAGGCTTTCCCTTCACTGGAGCAGCCAACACTGGAGGGTTTTGCAGGTACTGTTTGATCTCGTCTAGTGCGCTTTGGCACTTTTGATCCCAGACGAACGGGGTTCCCTTCTTCATCAGGTGGCTGTAAGGGCGGCACTTTCCTGAGAGGTTGGCTATAAATCGTCGTATGTATGCGAGCTTTCCTTGGAGAGACCGCAGCTGTTTGAGAGTTCTCGGAGGAGGCATTCCTATGATTGCCTTGATCTTGGACGGATCTATTTCGATACCTCGGTGTCGAACGACGAATCCCAGGAATTTGCCCGAGGAAACCCCGAATGCACACTTCAGAGGGTTCATCTTCAAGTTGTATTGTCGAAGACGTTGAAATACGGTCTTCAGATGCTCGAGATGTTCCTCATATGATTTGCTTTTAACAACGAGGTCGTCGATATAGCATTCAACAATTTCGTGTATAAGGTTATCGAAAATCTTCGTCATGGCCCTTTGGTAGGTTGCACCGGCGTTCTTTAAACCGAAGGGCATCACCTTGTAACAGAATATTCCCAAAGGAGTCCGGAAAGCCGTATGTTTCTGGTCTTCAGGGTGCATTTTTATTTGATTGTATCCTGATGAGCCGTCCATGAATGAGAAAATCTCATACGTGGACGTATTGTCTATCATTAGTTCGGTGACTGGTACTGGGAAGTCATCCTTCGGGCAGGCTTTGTTGAGATCCCGAAAGTCCACGCATATACGCACCGTACCATTTTTCTTCATCACTGGGACGATGTTAGCAATCCATTCAGGGTATTGAACCTCTTGGATAAAGCCGGAGTCTATCAACTTTTTGACTTCCGCGTTGATGCTCATTTCGAGCTCAAGCCGCATTCTTCTCGGCGCTTGTTTGACTGGCTTGACACTCGGGGATATTGCCAGTCTATGTACAGCAACTTCTGGATCAAGTCCCGGCATCTCGGAATAGTTCCATGCGAAGCAATCTTTATGCTGTACAAGGACGTCCTTTAACGCAGCCACCTTTTCCTCGGACAGCAGTTCGCTGACGAATGTCGGTCGCGGATCGTTTATCGTCCCCAACTCAATTTTCTTGAGGTTATCCGCAGTGGTATGTATGCCGTCCTCCAGTTCTTTCGGAGCTGGGGGAAATTCTGAGATCACCTCATCATTGCTGTTTTCGAAGCACCAGGGAAGGCTGTCCACATTCTCAGACTCTTCTTTTAATATCGTTATCATACGACAGGTGCGAATTTTCTACCAATCCCAATGTGGAACTGGTTCTTCTTTCGTGGCCTTAGGCTCGTGCTTTTGTGGTGGTGCTACCCTCCAGTTGTTGGACAGAGCGAATTTACCAAGCTGATATTGATCTTCGACCCAATTCTTGAAGGTGAAGCAATCTTCAAGAGGATGACCTACTACTCGATGGTAAAAGCAATAATTTGGGTTGAATACCTCGCCCGCGTGCTCGGGGTGCTTGGACTCTGGCAGCGTAAGCATTTGATGTTTTAGAGCAAGATCAAATATCTTCCTTGTTTTGTTCCGAGGAAATGAGTATGCTCGACCCATTTTCTTCATGAGGGCTAAGTCAGTAACGCTCGACTCTCGGATACGTGGTCTCTTAGCTCTGCCTTGTAGTTGTTGAGCATCTTTTCTGCCTTCTGACTTGTTTTTTCTTTCGCGTCGAACCCTTTTTGTAGCAGGTTGACAAGGAGCGGCCTTTTCATCCTTCACGGCCTATCGGAGAAGGCGTTGCGTCTTGGCTTTCTCATAGATGGCCGTCTCGCGATTGTGGTCATCTCGGACTTTTTGACCAGCTTCCCTTATAAGCCTGTCCATTTGTTCTTCAAATGATGGACCGGGCACTTTTTCATCAGGAACTTTTACTGGCTTAGGATTAGCGTCCTCCCATTGAGCGTCCGCATCTTCATCGAAGTCATACATGACATAACAGCTATTTACTAGCTCTCGTTTCTTTAGCCGGATGTACCCAAGCCCTTTTGTTCCCATTCTCCCGTTAGGCAGTTTGCGTTGGGTCCCGGGAACATTCCAGACCCTGTCATAGAATTTGGCCTCTCTAACGGTCTGTCTGAAGGATATCCCCTGGCGTTTCAGCAGTTTCTTCAAACCTTCGGTATAATATCTGGGAAGACGGATAGGCTGAAGCCTGTCGAGCGTGGGATCCACGCCATGCCAAACTTCTTTTTCCACCTTGTTTTCTTCAGAACGGTAGAATAGGATTGCCTTCTCGTTTTCTTGCCTGGGAGGGATATAAAATGTCTGCAGCTCTTCTACACTGTAGATATTAAGTGCGTTCAGTTCTTTATGATGTTTAGGCGGCACCATGGCGACTTGCAGACTTTGCTCTTCGTCAGCGGAAGCTTGTATTGAAGGTCGAGCAGAGAATATGACATGGACCTCATCCTCCGAGTCACTACCAAAGACCAATGTAGGAGTGGACGGTCCTGGCTTGTTATGTTGGGGCGGACCCGAATAAGCGATCTCCTCTTCTTCCTCGGTATCACTGCCGAAGACAGGGATGGTGGCGTTAGTTTTATTTTCCGGCTTATGACACTTCTCTGTGTCTTCGAAATCCGGCAAGAAGTATTTGGCATCTTCGTATTTGCGGACCTCGTTCACAGAGAACGGGTTCAGTTCTCCCGTCACGGTATACTCGAAACCATCCTTAAAATACTTCATACACTGATGTTGTGTAGAAGGGATGATGTTGTACTCGTGTAACCATGGTCGGATGAGCAAAGCGTTGTAGCATGTCTTGGCATCTATGACGTGGAATTTAATGTCCGTGACGAGTAATCCGAAGCGTAGCGTCAGTATCACAGATCCAAGAGTCTTTGACGATTGGGAGTCGAACCCGGATATGGTGATCTTGTCCCGAGCAAGGTGCTGGACGCTCATGCAGATTTCCTTCAATACCTGCACGTTGAGTAGGTTAACAGACGACCCGTTATCGATCAGAATCTTGCCTATCTTTATATCATGGCAGTATCCCGAAACATAGAGAGGGCGATTGTGTTCGCAAGTCCCAAGTAGAAGGTCCTCATCGCCAAAAGTAACATCAGCCGTGTGTACTTCCTCCAACTCATCCTTCATCTTTTCCTCGGCCAGGCATGCTTGGAATTGTTCCGGGTCTTGGAGTGCCTTAATCAATGAATCTCTCGCCTCTTTTGATAACAAAAGGGCGTCGAGAATGCTGAGCTGCGAGGGCAGTTTCCTCAGATGTGCTAAAACGTTGTAATCCACTTTATTCCTCTTTGGCGGGTTCTTGGCGGTTAACTCTTCCGCAACTCGATCATCCAAGACGATGTCTTCAGAGGCCTTCTATTTCCCTTTGTCTTTCTTGTTTAAGGGTCCAAGATTCTTTTCAGGTAACGTCCGGTTGCGTAGCTGTATATTCTCGCAAGCCTTTGGTCCTTCTTCTTTTCCCGAAGTGGATTCTTTAAAGAGGGGGCCAAGCTCTAGCTCCTCATCAGAATCACTCCCAAATACAGGTACTTGTGACTCCCCAGCGTCAATCATGCAACAACTACCGCTAGTTTTATCAAGCACTTCGTTTATTCCGTTCTGCTCTCGGCGGGCTTTGCGCTTTTCCCGCTTAAACTGTTGCCGGTGAGTAACATATCCTTGCCACCACTTACCGAAAGCTTTGCACTCTTCGGTGGGATGCGACACCTTCCGATGGTACAAGCAATAGGAGGGGTGGTTTTCCATTTCACCCGTAATGTTTTTCTCATAGGGTGATAGCTTCATACCTATCGACACAGCCTTAGCGAATCTCTTCTTTATCTTGAACTTGATTTTATCTGTGGTGGGTGTATTTTGTTCTAGCGGGAGTACCGCAATTCTTTCGCCAAGGCGCTGGCGTTTGGCCTTTTCGAATATAACCGCTTCGTTATCCCGATCAGCTTTGCCCTTTAAAAACGCCTGATTTAGGAATGCATCAATCGCTTCATCCGACGGCTCCAGGATTTTTAGTGCAGGCTCTGTCCCCAGCTTTTCAGCGCGAGGAGTCTCCTCATCGCTTGTGGACAAAAGGGAAATCACATGGCAACTTGCTACATGTTCTTCAGATTCATTTGACGAACTACCTCCCTCATCTTCTGCTTGGAAGACGTGGTTGAGGAACTCTTGCAATGTGACGGGAGTCCGCGCCTTCTGGTTGTACTCTTCCAGCGCGTCAATTTGCTTTTGCAAGTCCGTGCGCCTATCGCTAGGCTTCACCGGTTTCTTGGCCTTCTTCTTTTTCTTCGAAGACTTTGACGACTGGCTACTAGTGCTTGAACCCCCATCATTGGTCTTTGGAGTTGGACGTGGCTTTAACATCCCCTCAACGACCTGCGGTTCCAATAGGCTCTTCCACTTGATCGCCGGACATGTCCGAAGATCATTTAGCATTCTCTTCGTTTTTGAAGATAATACAACCTCCCACGGAGTTTCTTCAATGACAGAGCATGTTGCCCCCGGCGTATTCGTCCCTTTAGAGGTGTGGGGCTGCGGGGGATTCACCTTCCATTTGTCAGATAACGCAAATTTTCCCTGTCTATACTGGTTTTCAAGCCAATTTTTGAAAACGTAGTAGTCCTCAATCGGATGGCCTAGCACTCGATGATAGGGGCAGTAATTAGGTTCGTTGACGTCACTTGGTTGCAACGGACGTTTTGGATCTGGAAGATTTATGAGTCTGTTGCGTAATGCCAGCTCGAATAACCTCTTCGTTTTATCGCGGGGAAAGGAAAGGACGTCCCATCCTATCCTCAAGGGGTACGTAAGGGCGCGTATTGTTTGGACGAGCAACCGGCTTCAAGTCGTTCGGTTGTTGTTGAGCATTAGCGACAATGATCGCTTTTCCCTTTCCTTTGTCAGTTCGGGAATCTGGCTTTGGGAGAGGGGGTTTATGACCCATCTGGTCCATTTGCGCTAGTTTGTCAATCAAAGCCTGGAAGGAAGTCGGCTTGAAAGATGTAACACCCGAGCCCAATAGTACTATGTATATTACTAGTTGAGGGTTGTGGTTTTTCTTATTTCCAATTTTCCTGATTTTCTGGTGTTTATTGCTAAATTTTACCCGGTTAAGTCATTTTGGCACATAACAAATTTTAACTCCGAAAATGAAATTTAAGATGTCCATGTTGGCCTACTCGTCGCCACTAGTCGTGTGGTAGCGTCCGCGTGTCGAGATTCCGTTCCGTTTGGCTAAACGGGCAAGTTTGGGCGACTACGCGCTCGTGCAAGTGTCCGACTGGGGGGCATGCATTTTAATCATTAAACACCTCTTTTCAAAATTTGGAACCCGCTTAAAATCCTATATTTTGAATTTGGAACATTTGGGCGCAAACCGGGCGCGATTTGGAAATGTTTCATTTCGCGCCAAAAAGGGCCCGTTTCAATTTAATATCTAAATATATATATATATTATTCAAATCTAATTTCCTTAACTAATTCCCCTCACAGATCCTACGCAATTCATTCTCAAATCTTTTTCTAAAATTCGTGATCAGCCAATCACGAGCTCTTACTTGAGCTCGTGGGCCCCGCTCCTGTTTCCTCATCTCTCTCTCTCTCTTCTCTCAAATCTCTCTCTCTTCTCTCAAATCTCTCTCTCTCTTCCTCTTTATATATCCACGCCATGCATCAGCCGCCTCACCATTTCCCTTCCTCGCGAGAAAACCCGACGCAAACCCTAACCCTAGCCCTCGCGATCCCGTCGCCGACTACTCGAGACCTCGCCGTCGCCGCCCTCACCACCACGACCTCCACCGCACCCACCTACATTCCTCCTCCCGTTCTCCCGCTCCTTCCCGCGCCTGCAACCCATCTCCCCGACGCCTCCATCCCCTCGCAACCTCACCGTCGACGTCGCCCATCGTCGTCGACGACCCCACGACTCCCTTTCACCCTACTCGACCCGACCTCGTCGTCGTTTCCCTCCTCCCCTCACCGGAAAAGCAAACCCGACCCTTCACCCAACGCCTGCACCTTCCCTGTTCGCCGGAAAAACGCGCCGGCGACCCCGTCGACACCACCTCCGACCACCTCCCTCTCTCCCACGACCACCAGAGCCGACCACACTCTTCCCCACTCGCCGCAGCCCCCTTTTCCAGCGACCCCGAGCCCTTTCAGCCGTCCAGCACCCTCGCCGCACCTCCTGTTCACCGCCGGTGGGTCCATCGCCGTCGGCCTCATCACAGTTACCCCTGTTCCTCCTCTGTAAGCATTCATTTACTTCCTTTGGTGCAAACCCCGCTGATCTTGCATATTTATCGTATTGCTAACTTCGCTCTTTTGTCGTTGCCGGAATCCGACCGTGCCGTCTGACGAACCCGACGCTCCAGCGAAGTCCCCTGGTCCGTGTGATCCCGCTGATCTCCGTTGGGACTCGATCCGTGGCCCGTGCTTCCGTATCACAGTTTCTGCCGACATCGCATCCGTGTTTCGGTTTGCGGAACCGCCGAGGCAAGTATCTGAATACTTGCTTAACATGCTACAACTTAACCATCATATTATAACCACACAACTAATATAATATCGATACCTGTTATAACTTAGAATTGCTAGCCACGATTATTCGTAACTTTAAATCAATGGAAACAGTGCTCGCTTTAACCGGTCTGCTATTAATTCATACTTAACTAATCAAACCAAGTAGATCATCCCCACTTCATTGGTTAAAATCACTCCTGAGACAATTATTATGCTTAGTTCAAATTCATATAACTCCATTATGTATACTATCGATATTGTTTCATCTTGTGGCTCTTGCACCTCAAAGGTGCGTGAACCGGATTAATATGAAAATACAAACATCACTGTGTTCACATAGAATAATATTTGCTATTTACTGTTTCCTGCCACTGTTCATTACTTGTTACTATACCTGTTATCATCATATACCTGATTGCATTACATATTGACCGATCTTGATATACCTGACTCATGTACTGATACACCGGACATGACACCCTGTGCATATCGACTCTACCTGTTGAAAGTAACCTGACCTGTTACCTGATCTCAGGCCTAATGCCGACAAACCTAACCATTCCTGCTGTCGATCCAGACAGACCTACCTTTACTTGACTTGTGTTGGCATTAGTCCTTGACCACTGAACACCTGACCTGACATACATAGCTTGGGGGTATGGGGAAATCAAAGGTGAAACCGACTTGTAACTCAACAGTTCGACACATTGTTCTGATCAGTCTTACGGGCTTGGCCAGCTCCGGAGTGTTGATGCTGACATCACTCATCTATCCTACTACCTTTTACTGCTTAGCGGCACGTCTCGGATTCAGCCCCGAGAATCATGACCGTGGTCCCGGGCACGCACGGGATACTATTGAGTTACATCGACGATTCATCAATTGGTTTCAAAGACTGTAGAGTAGAAAACCTGATAGGGCAGTTTAGTCACCTTTGCACTTTACCCTGCTTGTTACTTCTTATTACTGTTTATTCATATTCATGCTTGCATTGTTTATTACCATGTTATGCTATATACTTGATATCATGACGCGCTGACGTCGGGGTTTTGCATGGCCCAGATTCCGTGCCCTTGACGTCGACCGAGCAGGAGTACTTCAGCCAGCAGGCTGAACTGTGAGTTCTTGAGAGTTTAGTTTATTTATGTCATTTCATTTCCAGATGTGAGCCCGCATTATGGGACGTACTGTTTATTCATTGTATTGGATCATTAGCTTCCGCACTTATTGTTTATTGATTCTTGTTATATTGGATCTGGACATGTATTAGTTTAGTTTATTTTACTGTTCTTGATATCTTTACAACCGTAATGTGACTGTGGATGGATACTTCCTACCCACAGGTAGCATGGTTGGCTATGTCACGTGCCCAAATCTTGCGTACTCTGGGAAGCGGGGCGTGACATGGTTTTATGGTATCAGAGACATAGGTTAATTGGGTTGATTCTTGTAGTTGGGTATTGCACCCGATACACGAATTATAATACCCGTAATTAGGAAACATGTCCTGCCACCTTGACCGTTTTACCGTTCTTGAATCATTCTTCCAGATCATGTCGACATGCAGACTTACTTTGCACTGTTAACTCGAAAACCTAAATTCTTGTTATCTCTAGGACTTAGGCGACTTGGGTGGAGTTAAGTAATTGCGGCTATGATACCGCGGCATAGCTACAATGCAGTACTCTATTTAAGTATCTTGGAGTTCTAGCCTTGATTTATATATTGAATCTATCATCATGCTAATGTTGTTTGTTTTGATTTCAGGACCATGGCAGATAAGAATTTCAAGACGTATCAGAGGCGTGTGGACGAAGCCGCCCTGTTAGGAGTGATACGTGGGATGTTGGAAAATCAGAAGAGGCAAACTGAGCTGATCCAGCAGCAAGCCGATTCATTTCAGGAGGGTTTGCAGGCTATGCAGCAGTCTGTGAACACCGCTGTAGCGAAGCCAGTCGACCGAGTAGGGACCGTGGCAGATTTCAGACGGTTGGGTCCTACTACTTTTACTGGCTTGGAGGAGCCGTTGCCCGCCGAGCAGTGGCTTGTGGACACAGAGAATTTATTGATTGCGGCACAGATCCCAGAAGACAAGAGAGTTGATGTGGTGCGCATTCAGTTGGTGGATTACGCCCGAGAGTGGTGGCTTGTGGAGGAGACCCGCCTGTCTAAGCCAATCAGTTGGGCGGATTTCTCCAAAAGTTTCTTGGAAAAGTTCTTCCCGCGGACTGCACGGGAGGAAATGGAGGAGAGATTTATTGGGCTGAAACAAAATGGAGCAGCTGTGGATGTGCATGCAGCGGAGTGGACGAGACTTAGCCGTTTCGCTGGACCCTTAGTCGCCAAGGAGGCAGACAGGGGGCGAAGGTTCTTGCGCAGTTTGGATGTGGACATCCAGAGGCAGATTGTCTCCCTGGGTTTGACCACTTTCTCGCAGGTTCTTACGGCAGCTAGAGAGCAACAGAGTTTATCAGGATCGAAGGGGAACTTTCACCAGACAGCAGTTGCGGCCAGGAAGCCTGCATTTGTACCTAACCGAGATCATGGGCGCAGAGGTATTCCAGTAGACCGTCGAGGTGTAGCGCCAATGAAGAAGCCTGTGATCGTTGATCGAAGGAAGAGCGTGATTTGTGATTACTGCCGATTACCTGGGCACGTGCAGAAGGATTGTCGAAGGAGACTGGGACTTTGTCTGGTTTGTGGGGCAGCCGATCACGCAGTTGGTACTTGTCCGTCGAAGCTTCGCACGAGAGATGATACACGGAAGCCTCCGCAGAGACCATTCCAAGGGCAGAAGCAACTGACACAAGGAACTAACCAGGGTCGAGCTTTCACTTTGACAGCTGAGGAAGCCAAGGCATCAGGAGAAGTGGTTTCAGGTACTGTACTCGTTCGTGGTTTTCCTGCTTTGGCATTATTTGATTCCGGAGCATCCCACTGTTTTATGTCATCAAAGTTTATAACTACACACTCGATCACCTGCACGACCCTGTCTAGTTTTTGGGACATACACACTGGAAATGGGAAAATCATAGCTAGTAAGGAGTGTAGAGATTGTACTGTTGTTGTTTGTGGACGGGAGCTTTTTGCGGATTTCTTGGTGATTGATACGGGCAGTTATGATGTAGTCTTGGGAATGGATTTTCTTGGCACTTTCCACGCACACATTGATTGTAGGGCAAGGAAAGTAATTTTCCAGATTCCCGGACACCCTGAGTTTACTTTCATCGGAGGAAGCAGTTCTGTCGGGCCAGTCGAGTTTAGGGCTAGGCCGACGAACAGTATTCTTGCGGCTATGGTAGTGGAGAGTGATGAAGAGCCGGCAGTTGTTCGCGACTTTTTGGATGTGTTTGAAGATATTTCAGGCCTACCGCCGAAGCGAGATGTGGAGTTTGCGATTGACCTCATTCCTGGTGCAGCGCCAGTATCAAAATCTTATTATCTGATGGCACCGGTGGAATTGGAAGAAGTTAAGAAACAGGTGGGTGAATTACTCGAGAAAGGATGGATTCGAAGCAGCAACTCACCTTGGGGAGCTCCAGTTCTTTTAGTAAAGAAGAAAGACGGCACGAGAAGAATGTGCATCGATTATCGAGAATTAAACCGGGTGACTATTAAGAACAAGTACCCGATCCCTCGCATTGGAGAACTTTTTGAGCAGCTTAGTGGCGCGAGGGTATTCTCGAAACTGGACTTGCGATCAGGATATCATCAGGTCCGAGTGAAGGCAGAAGACATTTGCAAGACGGCGTTTCGGACTCGGTATGGGCATTTCGAGTATTTAGTGATGCCCTTCGGAGTGACTAATGCGCCGGCAATATTTATGGACTTGATGAACAGGATCTTTTCACCGTTCTTGGACCAGTTTATTGTGGTATTCATTGACGATATTCTGGTGTACTCGAAGAGTCCGGAGGAGCATGCTGAGCACTTAAGGATCGCACTGCAAACGCTGAGACAGGAGAAATTATTCGCGAAGATGAGTAAGTGTGAATTCTGGTTGGAAGAAGTGAAGTTTCTGGGGCATGTCGTGTCGGGCGATGGAATCGCCGTTGATCCCGAGAAGATTGCAGCAGTTCGAGATTGGCCTGTTCCAAAGAATGTTGCAGAGATAAGAAGTTTTCTTGGACTTGCCGGTTACTACAGAAGATTTGTGGAGAACTTCGCTCGTCTAGCTGAGCCGTTAACCAAGCTTACGCGTAAGGAGGTACCGTTTGTTTGGACAGATGGATGTGCATTGGCCTTCGAGACGTTGAAGCAAAAGTTGATAACCGCCCCGATCCTGACCGTACCGGATAATACAGGAGGACTGGTGATTCACAGCGACGCATCTGGAAAGGGATTGGGATGTGTTTTGATGCAGAATGGGAAAGTGGTCGCTTACGCATCGAGACAGCTGAAGACTCATGAGCAGAACTATCCGACTCACGACTTGGAGCTTGCAGCCGTGATCTTCGCCCTGAAGATTTGGAGACACTACCTTCTGGGCGAGAGAGTTGAAGTCTTTACGGATCATAAGAGTTTGAAATATGTGTTCACTCAGAAGGAGTTGAACATGAGGCAACGCAGATGGTTGGAGCTGATGGCCGACTACGACCTTGATCTTAAGTACCACCCGGGAAAAGTTAACGTCGTGCCAGATGCGCTAAGTCGGTTACCGGCAATTCAGTTATTGACGGCACAGAGAGAGATCATTGAGGAGTTTCGGAGATTTGACTTGGAGGTTGTGCTACCACGTGCTACAGGACAGTTGATGCAGTTGCAAGTACAATCGTCCTTAGTTGAAAAGATTAAAGTGGCGCAATCGCAGGATCCTAGACTGCAAAAGTTTCGAGAGCAGGTTGGAGCCGGACTACGAACCGATCTACTGATCCATGAAGATGGTTCGTTGAGATATGGTAGCCGTGTGTGTGTGCCAAAAGGAGATGTGCGTGAAGAGCTTATGAAAGAGGCACACAGTTCAGCTTACTCTATACATCCAGGAGGGACAAAGATGTACCGAGATATTCGACAGCACTTCTGGTGGGAAGGTATGAAACGGGAAATTGCTCGCTTCGTGGCTAAGTGCTTGGTGTGTCAGCAAGTCAAGGCTGAACACCAAAGGGTTGCTGGTTTGTTGCAACCACTTCCGATTCCTCAATGGAAGTGGGAACATATAACCATGGATTTCGTGACGGCTCTACCGCGGAGTCCAAAGGGTAACAATGCTGTATGGGTGATTGTCGATCGTTTGACCAAGGCAGCTCACTTTATTCCTTTTCGGGTTGGTCAATCGACAGAGACTTTGGCAGAGCGATATATGCAGGAGATTGTCAGATTGCATGGAGTACCGGTAAGCATCGTGTCCGATCGGGACACTCGGTTCTTGTCGCACTTTTGGAGGAGTTTACAAGAAAGTTTGGGGACTCGATTGAAATTCAGCACAGCTTATCATCCCCAGACTGATGGACAATCAGAGAGAACGATCCAGACCCTTGAAGATATGTTGAGGGCTTGCATGTTAGACTTCAAAGGTTCTTGGGAGGATCATCTACACCTGGTGGAGTTTTCGTACAACAACAGCTTCCAAGCAACTATTCAGATGGCCCCGTTTGAAGCACTGTATGGTCGTAAGTGCCGTTCACCGGTTTGTTGGGATGATGTTGGTGAACGAAGGTTACTAGGACCAGATTTGGTGGTGCAGACAGTCGAGAAGGTGAATACAATCAGAAAGCATATGAAGGCAGCTCAAGACAGACAGAAAAGTTGGGCCGACACGTCAAGAAGACCTCTAGAGTTCGCCGTGGGTGATTTGGTATTCCTGAAGATATCACCGACTAGAGGGGTGATTCGCTTTGGAAGTCGGGGAAAGCTTAGTCCCCGATTCGTTGGACCCTTCGAGATATTGGAGCGTGTCGGAGAGGTATCGTACCGGTTGGCGTTACCATCGTCATTAGCAGGAGTTCATGATGTATTTCATGTGTCTCAACTACGGAGGTATGTTCGTGATGAGACCCATGTTTTGGATCACTCGGAGTTGACCGTTCGGGAAGACCTGACTTTTGAGGAGCGACCAGTCGAGATCACGGATCGAAGAGAAAAGGTTCTTAAGAACAAGGTTATCCCTCTTGTGCTAGTTTCTTGGGGTAACCGATCGCATGGAGAATCTACTTGGGAGCGAGAAGACGAGATCCGGCAGAAATTCCCTTATCTTTTCCAGTAGTTAGTTATCTTGTATCCTTGGAATTTCGAGGACGAAATTCTTTTGTAGTTGGGTATGATGTAACACCCGAGCCCAATAGTACTATGTATATTACTAGTTGAGGGTTGTGGTTTTTCTTATTTCCAATTTTCCTGATTTTCTGGTGTTTATTGCTAAATTTTACCCGGTTAAGTCATTTTGGCACATAACAAATTTTAACTCCGAAAATGAAATTTAAGATGTCCATGTTGGCCTACTCGTCGCCACTAGTCGTGTGGTAGCGTCCGCGTGTCGAGATTCCGTTCCGTTTGGCTAAACGGGCAAGTTTGGGCGACTACGCGCTCGTGCAAGTGTCCGACTTGGGGGCATGCATTTTAATCATTAAACACCTCTTTTCAAAATTTGGAATCCGCTTAAAATCCTATATTTTGAATTTGGAACATTTGGGCGCAAACCGGGCGCGATTTGGAAATGTTTCATTTCGCGCCAAAAAGGGCCCGTTTCAATTTAATATCTAAATATATATATATATTATTCAAATCTAATTTCCTTAACTAATTCCCCTCACAGATCCTACGCAATTCATTCTCAAATCTTTTTCTAAAATTCGTGATCAGCCAATCACGAGCTCTTACTTGAGCTCGTGGGCCCCGCTCCTGTTTCCTCATCTCTCTCTCTCTCTCTTCTCTCAAATCTCTCTCTCTTCTCTCAAATCTCTCTCTCTCTTCCTCTTTATATATCCACGCCATGCATCAGCCGCCTCACCATTTCCCTTCCTCGCGAGAAAACCCGACGCAAACCCTAACCCTAGCCCTCGCGATCCCGTCGCCGACTACTCGAGACCTCGCCGTCGCCGCCCTCACCACCACGACCTCCACCGCACCCACCTACATTCCTCCTCCCGTTCTCCCGCTCCTTCCCGCGCCTGCAACCCATCTCCCCGACGCCTCCATCCCCTCGCAACCTCACCGTCGACGTCGCCCATCGTCGTCGACGACCCCACGACTCCCTTTCACCCTACTCGACCCGACCTCGTCGTCGTTTCCCTCCTCCCCTCACCGGAAAAGCAAACCCGACCCTTCACCCAACGCCTGCACCTTCCCTGTTCGCCGGAAAAACGCGCCGGCGACCCCGTCGACACCACCTCCGACCACCTCCCTCTCTCCCACGACCACCAGAGCCGACCACACTCTTCCCCACTCGCCGCAGCCCCCTTTTCCAGCGACCCCGAGCCCTTTCAGCCGTCCAGCACCCTCGCCGCACCTCCTGTTCACCGCCGGTGGGTCCATCGCCGTCGGCCTCATCACAGTTACCCCTGTTCCTCCTCTGTAAGCATTCATTTACTTCCTTTGGTGCAAACCCCGCTGATCTTGCATATTTATCGTATTGCTAACTTCGCTCTTTTGTCGTTGCCGGAATCCGACCGTGCCGTCTGACGAACCCGACGCTCCAGCGAAGTCCCCTGGTCCGTGTGATCCCGCTGATCTCTGTTGGGACTCGATCCGTGGCCCGTGCTTCCGTATCACAGTTTCTGCCGACATCGCATCCGTGTTTCGGTTTGCGGAACCGCCGAGGCAAGTATCTGAATACTTGCTTAACATGCTACAACTTAACCATCATATTATAACCACACAACTAATATAATATCGATACCTGTTATAACTTAGAATTGCTAGCCACGATTATTCGTAACTTTAAATCAATGGAAACAGTGCTCGCTTTAACCGGTCTGCTATTAATTCATACTTAACTAATCAAACCAAGTAGATCATCCCCACTTCATTGGTTAAAATCACTCCTGAGACAATTATTATGCTTAGTTCAAATTCATATAACTCCATTATGTATACTATCGATATTGTTTCATCTTGTGGCTCTTGCACCTCAAAGGTGCGTGAACCGGATTAATATGAAAATACAAACATCACTGTGTTCACATAGAATAATATTTGCTATTTACTGTTTCCTGCCACTGTTCATTACTTGTTACTATACCTGTTATCATCATATACCTGATTGCATTACATATTGACCGATCTTGATATACCTGACTCATGTACTGATACACCGGACATGACACCCTGTGCATATCGACTCTACCTGTTGAAAGTAACCTGACCTGTTACCTGATCTCAGGCCTAATGCCGACAAACCTAACCATTCCTGCTGTCGATCCAGACAGACCTACCTTTACTTGACTTGTGTTGGCATTAGTCCTTGACCACTGAACACCTGACCTGACATACATAGCTTGGGGGTATGGGGAAATCAAAGGTGAAACCGACTTGTAACTCAACAGTTCGACACATTGTTCTGATCAGTCTTACGGGCTTGGCCAGCTCCGGAGTGTTGATGCTGACATCACTCATCTATCCTACTACCTTTTACTGCTTAGCGGCACGTCTCGGATTCAGCCCCGAGAATCATGACCGTGGTCCCGGGCACGCACGGGATACTATTGAGTTATATCGACGATTCATCAATTGGTTTCAAAGACTGTAGAGTAGAAAACCTGATAGGGCAGTTTAGTCACCTTTGCACTTTACCCTGCTTGTTACTTCTTATTACTGTTTATTCATATTCATGCTTGCATTGTTTATTACCATGTTATGCTATATACTTGATATCATGACGCGCTGACGTCGGGGTTTTGCATGGCCCAGATTCCGTGCCCTTGACGTCGACCGAGCAGGAGTACTTCAGCCAGCAGGCTGAACTGTGAGTTCTTGAGAGTTTAGTTTATTTATGTCATTTCATTTCCAGATGTGAGCCCGCATTATGGGACGTACTGTTTATTCATTGTATTGGATCATTAGCTTCCGCACTTATTGTTTATTGATTCTTGTTATATTGGATCTGGACATGTATTAGTTTAGTTTATTTTACTGTTCTTGATATCTTTACAACCGTAATGTGACTGTGGATGGATACTTCCTACCCACAGGTAGCATGGTTGGCTATGTCACGTGCCCAAATCTTGCGTACTCTGGGAAGCGGGGCGTGACAAAAAACATCATAAACTGTGAGATGGTTGCCTGTGGATCAAGGGTTCCAACAAACATTCCCACCGCAGGGGCTTCTTCTATGCGCTGTTCACACTTTGACCATAGATTACGCCACCGTATAGCGTACTGAACCCATGTCTCGCCGGGTTTTACCCTAGCGTTAATCAATGCCGTCATCGGGGTATGTTCACTGGCACTTGCAAAGCGTTGGGTAAACAGCAGCTCCATCTCCGCGAAGGTTTTAATAGAATCATTAGGGAGTTCAGAGTACCACTCGAACGCCGTATCTGATAGACTTCCGACAAACTGGCGGAGCAAAAGCTTGTCATCGCCGCCGGTGTTACCGCAAAGCGCCCTGAACTGGGCGACATGCTGATGGGGATTGCCAGTCCCTTTGTAGACATGAAACTTGGGAATTGTGTAACCCGGCGGGTACTTGATTTGGTCATACCAGCCTGGATATGGCCGCCCCGTTTTTACGACGTGGCCGGCTGCTTCGGCCGCATGATGAACCTTTATTTGCTGGGCTATGTATTCGTCCAGATCAGTCTTAGAGATTGTATCCTCTTTAGCTGTTAATAGAGCGGGCTGCGGATTTAATGTATCTCCTTTATCATCTCCAAGGACGGTCAGGGGTTCTTCAGCGGGAGGATCTTGTTGTATCATCATCCCTATCATGTCCTGGAAGAGGAGGCCCATCCGCTGTATGTTGGCCGCTTGTTCAGCAGCCTCTTTGTCCCTCTTTTCCAGTACTCGGCGAAGGAACTCGGCGTCGGTCTCTTCCTCCTGGCGCTCATCTAAGGACGCCTCAGGGTTCTCTTTTGGCCCAGTGAGTGCAGCCATTGTGGTCATCATCTCCTAGAGCTTTTGTTGCTGCTCCTGAGCCTTGGTCACTGATCGGGTAAGCGGTCGGTGACCCGTAGAAGTGCGGCTTTCTTCCTTTCCAGAAGCCATATAAACCGTATGAACTGTTATGCCCCCTGACTTTGGAGGTTTAGGTTCACCGCCTTTAAACTTTGCCGCTGACGCGGGAGCTTTCCCTGGCCTTCTTCTTTTGTGGGCCATCGAGGTTGAAGGAGCCGTTAAAATGGGCCTGCTAGCAATTGTTGCCCCCTGCTGTTTAACGGGGCGGGTTTTGTCCTTTTCCACCTTTGCCTTTTTCTGGCGATGAAAGTGATCTGGGTCAATCACAGAGTCTTGAACCCTCCGCCAAACCTTGTATATCTTTGACGATAGCCGTTGAGGGGGCTGTTCTTGTTTTGTTTCTGGAACTCTCTCCGCAGGTGGAGGAGATCTTTTCAAGGTAGCGGTTGGAGAGTTCTTACGCACTCTCCTCAGTAGTTCAAAGCTGTTCCTAGTTGGAACAGCAGCATTGACTTCCACCATTGGAGCGGGTGGAGTTATCCCTGAGGGGGAGTTGCCCCCTGCTTTCCTCACTCGTCGCCAATGGCGACGTCGCGCACGACGAGCCGTTGGGACTGGCTCGGAAATCGAGATGGTTTCTTGTTGCCCCCTGTTTGAGTGTGGGGTAACTGCCGATGTCAGCCTATCGAAGACTGATGCCTTTTGACCAGCTGGGGGAGGAGTGGGAACCGTCAATCTTGTGAAGACCGACTCTCTGATGGGAGAAGCCGCTTTAACGACTTCCGAAGCAGCGACCGTTGCCCTCTTTGGGACGGCCACTTTATAGTTCTGACCTAGCCTGGTGAAAACGGAGGCTGTCGGTTTAGTAGCGGGCGACCCGTTGACAGGCGCCGTCGGAACAGTGAGCCGGTTGAAGACCGACTTTTTACCCACTTCCGGTGCAGGTATTGGTGCAGAAAAGCTTGCAGGTGGGATCATAGTCCCGAAGAACAAGCCGGTGGTGGCTTGGGTCACCTGGTCTACCGGCAGAGTAAGGAAGGAAGCCGCTTGGGGCCCATATGCTACACCTCCTGGTGAGGTGGAGCGTCCGTTGCAGCGGCATTTCGAGCAGTTGGTACAGCTAGAGGCCATTGAATCTTGAATTCTGCGTCAGGTAGAAGACCAAATCTTAGTAACTTGAAATCCAAAGACAACCATTTAATGAACCGCGATTGGTTCGCGAAGACGACACACGAAGTGTGGAGTGGAAAGAGGAAGAGGTCCCACCGGGCGTGCCAGAATCTGTTCCCCTCCGAATGGCGGCCTGGACTTGGCGTCCATGCCTGATGTTCGGGGCAGATGCTATTTGGTTTTATCCGTTTATCTCTCCGAAGATGCCAAGTTGATTTATGGCACCGTGTATCGGAGGTTTAGACGGATGCGGCCGATGTAGCAGACTTCGTCAGATTCCCCCTCAGGATGAGGGGTTTTTGATTATGGGGACGCTCTTCCCTGCAGGCGTAAGCCCCTGCAGTTAATTACGCTACCGCATCGCGGTAACAACTTTCTCCTTCTCCAGAATTTCACTTCGTGTCGTGTGTGTTCATTTTGTTTGTGGTTGCCCGTGGATTGTATACGGAGACTGAGTAATGCCGTCGCCCGTAGGACGTGGATTAGTCCAAATCCGTATTTACTTAGATTTGGTTTGGTGTTTTCAGTTTAAGGATGCATTAGTCGCGTTGCGGCTAAGATCAACTTAAACGTTCGTCAAGGATACGTTAGTCCTGTTTTAGACTAAGATCAACTCAACATAGTGATTAATTTAATGTATGGCCATCGGGACTCGTCACCTCTCTGACGTCGTTGAAGGATTACAACGACATGTATCAAAGGAGCTCGGAGATGTACCCTCGAACCAGAGTTGATTGGGAGTTTTATAATCCATTTGAAAATTTAAGGATACGTTAGCCGTGTTTGGGGCTAAGATCAACTTAAACGTTTGTTAAGGATACGTTAGTCCAGTTTGAGACTAAGATCAACTTAACGGGACCGTTTAGATCCGACAAAAGAGCATTTGGGCTCTATTGTGCCAGTTTAGGGACGTGGTGGTCCGATATTAGTTTAGGGACGTTTCGGTCCGATGTTAGTTTAGGGACGTTTCGGTCCGATATTAGTTTAGGGACGTTTCGGTCCGATGTTAGTTTAGGGACGTTTCGGTGTTAGTTTAGGGGACGTTTCGGTCCGATATTAGTTTAGGGACGTTTCGGTGTTAGTTTAGGGGACGTTTCGGTCCGATATTAGTTTAGGGACGTTTCGGTCCATTATTAGTTTAGGGGATGTTTCGGTCCGATATTAGTTTATGGACGTTTCGGTCCATTATTGGGTGTGTGGCCGTTGGGACCCGTCACCTCTTTGACGTCGTTGAGGAATTACAACGATGGATGTCAAAAGAGTTCGGAGATGTACCCTCGAACCGGATATAGATTGATTTAGGAGAGCCATTTTGCTCAGCCAATTTAATTTAAGGACTTATGGCCACGATTGGGCTAAGTCCAGTAAAAAAATGTCCAACATTGCTTTTGCATTTCCTTTTATTTTTTATTTGGGCTTTGCCCAGAAAAGATGCAGGGCATCAATTTGTTTTGGGCTCTATTCTTTATGAATGATGCAGAGCATCAATTTTATTTGGGCTGAGCCCTTTTATTGCTTTGCAATTTATTTTGGCCTGCTAGGTCTTTTTGATTTGGGCCTGGCCCTTCAAGTAATGCATTGCATTTGTGCAAAGCACCAAGAATCTTTTAGATTCAAGGAAAGGAGTGCAGAGCACTTTTTAATTTCTTGATCTAAATTTAGATCAAAGAGAAGAAGAAAATTCTTTTCTTTCTTTCTATCTCAGAGAACCAGAGGTTCTCTAGCAAGTGCAAGGCACTATTTTTTTATTATTTTTATTTATTTATTTATTTATTGAAGATCACTGATTTTGTCTTTTAGATCAATGATCTATTCTTAAGAGAATTTTCTCTTATTTCAAAGGTTTTTACCTTCTTCTTTGTGTTCTCAAGAAGTTCTCTTCTTCTTTTTTTTTTTAATCCAATTGTCTCCCCCTTTGAAATGGGGTCTGGGGTCCTTTTTATAGTGCTCAAATATCAGTTAAATTAGTTAAAAAGATCTTTTCTGAGTGATTTGGGGAATTTTCCCCACCGTTGGATCTTTGATCCAAAGCCCCCTGTTTTACAGAAGAAATCTTCTTGTTTAAACAAGAACAGAAAAATATCCTTAAATCTTTACTCTGTTGTTGCGCAACTCACCAGCGTGTGACACGTGTCGCGCAGCAGCGCTTGCGTAGCTGCGCAGACACGTGTCGCGCAGCGGTGCGCTTGCGCAGCTGCGCAGACACGTGTCTCGCAGCCGTGCGCTTGCGCAAGTGTGCTTGCGCAGCTGCGCAGACACGTGTCGCGCTGCCGTGCGCTTGCGCAGTTGTGCTTGCGCAACTGCGCAGACACGTGTCGCGCAGCCGTGCGCTTGCGCACTTGAACGTTGCTTATGTTTTTTTTTAAAGAGGCTTGCTCTGATTGGACGTACTGCCTTGGGCGTTGTGCTGCCGTGTCAACTTCTGACACGTAGCGCGTTGCGCGCAGCGCACGGGAACTGAAGCGTTGCTTCAAAATTTGAATTTTCAAATTCAAGCAGAGCCTTGCTCTGATTGGGGGAACAGAACTTTACAGAGATATGTACGGATATACGGCTTAAGTAATCACAAACAAGATATGCACAATCACACCTAGATCTAGGGTCACCTAGGTCTGCTAGACCTGCTCCAGAACTTGATTGTCGAAGTAAAACTGTGTCGAGAAACGGGCTTAAGATACACTGATCACGAGGCCAGGTAAGTGCAGAGATAAGGGGAGGTTTTCCAACGCTTTCGCGAAGTTCCTTAATTAAGTAACCCTTTCTCTTTTGGCGGTTGCGCCGTTAACACTTTCCTAGACACCCCGTAAACAATATACCGTTAAGCGAGGTTCTAAACACGGTTAACTTCTCCTAATGAGCGTGAAGTCCTTAGGGCTGAGTCTAGTATTTTTTAATTAACAATGGACAATGCATATGCTTTTTGTGATTTTTGGGGTCCTGAGAAGGGTGATGAAATCCCCACCCAATCTGAATTGGTTTCAAGCCCCTTAAGTCCGTATTAAAGCATGCAAAGCAGTAACAAATCAACTGCAAACAATTTTTATTTTTAGCGCGGCGCAAAGAATCCTGCACAAGAACAGTTTATTGGAAGGGGGAGAAGAGTTTGCGCAAAGAATGCTACAGAAAACACAGTTTATTGGAGTCCAGAGGAGTGGGGAGGAGAAGAGAGACTTACCCAGAGATTTTGGCCCACTGAATCCACCAAGTGGCCGCGGTTCCGCGGCCTAAGCCAGCTTATGCCGAGGTTCCGCGGCACAATAGTGGGATTGGGCCTTCAATTTTGTTGGCTGGGTTCTGTTGGGTTTCCTCTTCTGTTCCAAGGCCCTTGAATCTTCAATTGCTTACTGGAACTGCTCCAGATTTTTACAGTAGACCGTTTGCTTCGTTTTGATCCGTCGCGGTGTAGCCGCGAAATGTGGGTCTATCTTCCCACGTCTTTGGCACTGAACTTGAACTCCGTATTATCCGACGTCTTTGGCGCTGATCTTGAACTTCGTATTTTCCTGCACACTTGCACAAAAGCTAATCAAAAATAACAAGATGATTTTTTTGTTTTGTTTTTCGGTTATATTTATATTCACAAGTTAACCCGAAATTACACAAGGAAATAAACTACCGTCTCCCCGGCAACGGCGCCATTTGATTGTTAGGGATTCTGCGTGTTCAAGTTTTAGTTAAATACCGCAATCAAGACGGTTTCGCTTGTAGCTAGCCGGTTGAGTACGGGTCGTCCGCAGGGAGATGGGAGTCTTTTTCTATGTGTTTTAACGAGTTAAGTCCGAGAGTCCAGATTTGTTTTTGATTATCTAAGTGTTAAAATGATATGTAAAGAGAGCTTGTTAGGGTTAGGATTAGGTTAGTTTGAGTTAGGAGTCTCCCACTTCTTTCGTTGCCCCTCTTAATATCGGTGTTACGGTAATCGGCAACAACGGGGATTAGCACGACTAGGAAGGAACTTGCGAGTATAAGCTAGGCTTTCCAACGCATAAGTTCTTCCTTTTGGTGCTTGTCCGTCCGTTCTTGGTTCTTAGCCATAACCTCCGGTTAATTCAACCACAACCGGTCTCACTACGGAATCACCGCTATCATGTAGGATAGGGTGCCGTAAGGAGCGGATTGTGGTTCAATTAACGGGAGTCGAATTAAGTTGTTGGGCAAGAAAAGAGTGAGAGAGATTTCCTTCTCTCAAACTTCCCTTATCCTACCCTAACAAGTATGAAACTACTCACACATCATAATGAAAAGAAAACAAAACAAAAGAGGAAGATAGAAAGAAGAGATTAGAAGAAAACAACTAGCTATTTGCGATCTCACCTTGGCAAGGATCAAGCGTAAGCATCATGGTTGTTTTAAGGAAAAAGAAAAAGAGAAAAGAAAGAAACAACAAGAAATAACAACAACTAAGTTAATAAATTAAAATTACAAGCGATTATAAAAGAACAAGACAAGATATAATAGCAAAAGAGTCTTCTTTATTCATCATTCTTCACTCACAAAGCTCACTACAAGTTTTAATGGAGAAGAGATGAGAAGAGGAAGAAGAAACAAGTATTCTAAACCTAGAAAAATACAAGAATATGCACCCTTGGCTTCACAAGGTTCTGGGGTATTTATAGGCTGGAAAATGAAAACCTAGGGCAACAATCAGAACACATATGAAAAGACCAATCTGCCCCCAAAAAGTCTTCAAGTGCGGCGCCAGTACGGCCGCGGAACCGCGGCCTAGACCCCCCTTTGGCCACGGTTCCGCGGCGGTATGGAGGAGTTGGGCTCCCATTTTTTCTGTGCTTCCCTGGTTCTGTGTGTCCTTTACTCTGGTATATATATTTTTTCATATTTTCTTCACGATTTTTCCAGAATTTCTGTTGAGGGAAAGGTGATTTGATGTGGACTTTTTGTCATGATTTCCTCGAGCTCCGCGTAGATTTCTTAGATCTTGTGCCGCCATTGAGCCTTGTGCATGAAAACGATATTGATTTGACATTTTGTCTCTTAAACTGGTGTGTGGCAACAGACGGATAAAGAGCGGAGATCCGTATTTTATCTGTGGTTGGCAGGAACCCGGATTTTGTTGTGTTTTTCCATGAATTTCACCGTTTAGAGCCGAGAACCTGTATCCTGCAATTGACTAGCAAACACGGCTCAAGAGTACCTACCGATATGCAATGTGATAAAAATTGGACGGTATAAAAATGCAAAAATCTGATATGAACAAGAGGCTGAGGTTCGTTGGAAACTATTGAATTCTTTGGTTCTACTAAGTCATCTGCTGTGGTTTGTATAGCTGGAACTTCTTCCAGTTCTACCTCATGACCACCAATTTCTTCACAAGAAATTCCCTTTCACAAAGGTGGCATGCTGAGAAAAAAAATATCTTTTGTTCCTCGGTTAGGTAGAAGATATTCCCTTGTGTATGCTTGGGATATTCAACAAACTTCCACAGATCTGACTTTGCCTCGAGTTTGTCCGGATTTTGCTTTTTAGACATAGGCCGGACAACCCCAAATCTTAACAAACTTAAGATATGGGCTCTTCCCTTTCCATATCACATATGAAGTGGTAGGCAACTGATTTGATTTGAACCCTATTCAATAGGTATGCAGCTTCTCAAGTGCATAACTCCCAAAAGGAAATAGGAAACTTAGTAGTACTCATCATAGAGCACACCATATCACATAAGGTGATATTGCTCCGCCCCGATATACCATCGTGCTATGGTGTATACGGAAGAGTAATGCTGAGAGAGAATCTCATTCTCCTTTAGAACAGTACAGAAATTCCGTGCTCAAGTATTCTCCTCCTTGATCTCATCAAAGGACATAATACTTATACGCGTTTTTTGTTCTCTACTTCTTACTTATATTCTGTGAATATCTCAAAAGGTTCAGACTTGTGTTTCAACAGGAACATATGTCCGAATCTTGAGAGATCATCAGAGAATGTAATTGAACCCTGTAGACTTTGTTTTCTAGAGGATGTGTTGATAAAGGTCGGGGAATTTGTTTTCCCTGTAGACTTCATTGTACTTGATACACAGCCTGTAGCAAACCCCCGAGGCCAAATTCCGGTGATTCTGGGTCGTCCTTTCCTTGCCACTTCCAACGCTGTTATTAACTGTAGAAATGGTTCAATGAACTTATCATTTGGAAATATGACCATTGAACTAAACATCTACAAAGTTGGAAGTCAGCCATCAGAACCCTCTGCTCATATTCTAGATGTGTGTTCTGTCCACGAGATCGCTCCCGATAGTTGTGGAGCTGAGGAACTTTGCTTTACTGATCTCGACGACATTACCACATCTCTGTTTGACTTTACACATGATCTTAGTGAGGACACTTTTCCTACACTTGAGTCCTGCACTCCTGACTTTTCTCCACCCGAGTCTGTATCTTTCACAGGCTCTGAGCTTCTTTGTAAATCCAAAAATCACTCGATGATCCCTCCTTCTATCATTTCTCCGCCCGAATTAGATCTCAACATTTTACCTTCTCATCTTAAATATGCTTATTTAGGTGAGAAGGAGTCTTTACCAGTTATAATATCCGCTTCTCTAGTATCACAGAAAGAGAATGCACTTTTATCGGTATTGAGATCTAACAAAGAGACGTTTGGTTGGAGTATGGCGGACATCAAAGGGATTAGTCTCTTGATAGTTGAACATCATATACATGTGATGGATGATGCCAGACCAACCCGAGAACCACAGAGACGGTTGAATCCCGTCATGAAGGAAGCTGTGATGTGTTCACACCATAATATTGTATTATTATATTCCCCATTCTTATTCTTTTTATAAATAAACAGGTGCTTTTGACGCATGTCTGCTATATATTATAGGTTACAGGTTCTTAGACAGAAAACAGTGAAAATGATGAAAAGACGACGCAAAAGTGGATTTTGACCAACAAACAGAAGACTCTTGATTAAGCCTACATTAAAGATAAAATTTACAAAGTACAAGGCAATGCAAGGTCGAAAATGACAAAGCGAACGGTTACAAGTCCATTGCAAATTGTTCACTGGAGATCTGGAAGAAATAAAGAAGCCAAATTGAGAAAAGATCCAAAGAATATATAAGCCCAGGAAGCCCAGAATAATACCAGGAATTTTCAGCATATGATTAGACCAATGGGCAGCGGAACCGCGGCCCAAGCCCACCAATGCCGCGGTTCCGCGGCCACATGAAGCCCGAACGAAAAATTGTTTTTACCATAATTCAGATGCTTCGCTGGAAAGTTAACCTAAGGGCAAATTTGTAATTGTGGATGTGCGGATCAATTGTAACCTAGGGTTTCTATCTCCTTATAAATAGAACCCAAATCATTGTAATTTCTTATGCCTCCTTTTAATAATAAATTCAGAATTCTTATGGAGAGCATCGGTGCCTCTTTTCAATTCATGAATTCAGATCTGACAACCCTGCGTTGATGTTTGGAGAGATGCATCTGTAAGTAGATTTAATTCCTTGCTCTAGTTTAGATTTCAATTCTTTGCCCTAGGTAGATTTAATTTATTGCCGTAGATAAATTGTTTAGAGTTAGCTTTGGGGAAGGATTTTGAGAGATGAGATCTCTCATCCTTTTCTTATCCATTATATATTTACAATAGGACTCCATGCATACACGCACACACCGCGCCCTACGGCACCCTATCCCTCGAGGTAGCGGTGACACCGTAGTATAAAGGCCCGGTTGTGCGCGTTTTCCATGGAGCTTAGGGTAAGGATCTCTAAAGGAAGGACAAGAACCTAGAGGAAGGAACACCTCCCCGAATGGATCTAATCCCCTTTATTGATAATTACCATAACTCCTCATAGATCTTCATTCGGGTATAGAAAGCGTTGAGATTTACTTGCATTTCCAAACCATCCCTAAACCTAACCCTAGCAAGACTAGATCTAGATAATCGTAGTATAGAATAATTAGGTTTTCAGATTTAATAATCTGTCCGACCACAATCGGAATTAACTCGTTTGAGCGATTAGGAAATTCACAAAATCCCTGTGGACCGACCCGTACTCACCGGCTAGCTTCATGCGACGCCGTTCTTGATTGCGGTTAATAGATAGTTTTCAGATCAATCAAATGGCGCCGTTGCCGGGGATCGAACCCGGGTCACCGGCTAGCTACATGCGACGCCGTTCTTGATTACGGTAATAGATAGTTTTTGAGACCAATCAAATGGCGCCGTTGCCGGGGATGGCGTAGTATTTCCTTTTTGCAATTTCGGGTTAATCTAAATTAAAAAAAATCATAAAAATCTGAAAAATATAAAAATATATAATCTGTTATTTTTGGGAAGGGTATTTTTGTGTGAATTTTGCAGGATCTACGAACAAATTCGGATCTGGAAATCTACAGAGATCAAAACAGCAAATATCAAATCCGAACAAACAGAGGAATATCACAACAGTTAACAGAAGAAATTTGGAGGACCGAGTCAACAAGAAGAACCGCGGAGATCTGGTCTGCAAAAAAAAAAAAAAAAACCTGCCGAAGAACCGGCGGCGGATCCGCGGCCGGAGCGTCTATTAGTGGCGGTTCCGCCGTGGTTTTGACGGATTGGTTCTCCAAAAAAAGGCTGAAGCGCGGTAAAAAAAAAAACCCTGTAAGTCTTCTGATCTCCTTCTCTGCAAATCTCTAATATCTCCTCTGAAAAATCTCCTGCAGGATTCTTTGCGTTTAAAAATCTTCCCCCTTCTCAATAACAAATCTTGTGCAGGATTCTTTGCGCGCGTTTAAAATAAAAATTGATTGCAAGAAATCTTTTCTATTTTGCATATCTTTTCTCAACTTGCAATAACAATAAAAATCTTTGATTGCAAGTGATTTACTGTTTTGCATATCTTTAGAACTGACTTTAAGGGGCTTTTGACCAATTCAGATTGGGTGGGGATTTCATCACCCTTCCCAGGACCCCAGAAATCACATAAGGCATTTGCATTGACCATATCTTAATTAAAAAATACTAGACTCAGCCCTAAGGACTTCGAGCTCAATAGGACAGAGGACTAGTTATAGGCATCAGCCGTTTATCCTATCCTGACTTTGCGGTGTCTAGGCAAGTGTGTCAAGGCAAGTGGTTACTTAATTAGGACCGCTACTTGTAGCGGGGAGCGTCCCACTTACCTGGCACTTACCTGGCCGCAATTGGCGGTGAAGAGTCGGTTTGAGGTCCTATCTCTAGCCCTTTGGAACAGTTAGGAGCTGTCTAGCTGACCTAGGTGATCCTAGATCTAGGCCTGATTGTGCATTTTTGGTTGATCGAAAGTGTGTCTTAGCTCTTTTCTCGAAAATCTTTTTGCAAACAGTTCTAAATAAAGAGACAAAGGAAAAAGGAATTTTTTTTTTAAAAAAAAAAATAAAGAAACTTGCAATTTTTTTTTTGCCGCAAATAAATCCTTGCACCACCACAAACTTTCTTCCTTTTCACCCTTTCTTCTAACATGGGTACCCCACATAATAAATCTCTTGCCGAACTTTGGTGTCCCGAACCTAATTTTGCGTCGTACGTCAATTTGTTCGGTCAATTTAAAGACGATCCTTCCTTGACTAAAATATCTTTGAAAGATCAAATAGAGGTGTCTAGGAGAAACAGTTCGACTTTTCAACCCACTTTGTGTCAACCAATTCAACATTTACCACCTCCATATGTTGATACCACTTTTTCAAGTCCTTCTTTCACTCCTAAGCCGATGTCCATTGCTGAGCATATTGCTCAATCTCGCAGCCGATCTTTCACCCTTCTCCACTCATCTAGTTCTAGGGATCCACACGACCATTCACCATTTTATACACATGTTGACCCTACTCCTGTCCAACCATCCACTTCCTACCAGTCCTACCCGACTTTCCCACTGTCACTAGACACTGTTTCTACACAGCCTTTTGGGAGTTTCACGTATCCAAACAACTTCGAATCTTTTACTGAAACCCCCTTACCACCGAAGTCTAGTTTGGAAGAGTCGTTGGAGGCTTATATCTTAGTAACAAACAAAATGACTAGGAATGTGGAAGCGTCCGTGGCCGCCCTTATGCAACCTAGTGAACCGGTAGCTAGTTTCCCACTAGCTTCAAATTTTCCAATGTATGAGGAGGCGGTTGGACAGAGTGAGAATTTGAGAGGAGCGATCAAGTTCTACACATTCCTAAATCAAACCTACCCTTATCCAATTGAAACCCACAACTTCGGTTTTCCATCGATTGCCTTAAATGATTCATAAGTTGAAAATAAAAACGAGTTGTCCGACTTTGTAGTGCTTGATTTGCCAAATTGTGAAGAACCCCTTTCGAGTGAAACCACACTTAATCCTTTCGATCTTTACACCTCCACTCTAGAACCTAAATCGATAAATATCCATGCTTTTGATGAGGTGTCAGAAAAAATTGATTTTCACTTGATTGAGGATATAGACGCCGGGAATATTTCGGATGATGAACCTGTCGATTTGCTTGAAATTTTATGTCCAATTCATCATCCCGAGTCATTAAATGTTTCTCCCGAACCTCATATGCGTCTTGATTTTGATAATAATGGCATGGATGAGTTGAATTTTGAGGAAAATTATAAGGATAGTATTGAGGAGAGTCTTGAGGATCATATTGAAGTTGAACCATTTTTCTTTGATGTGTCAGATTTTCCAATTCTTCCTCTCGAACGTTTAACTATATCACCTTTCCTCATATCCATCGTTCCGACCACGCCTAATATCACGCTTGAAGACTGTGAGCTTGAAAATTTTTCTTTTGAATCTGACACAGTTCTCGTAACCGATAACACGTACGAGTGTTTCACTTTTTCGGACGATGTTGATGACTCACCGCCCGAGTTTGAGTCCTTTACATTTTCAGATGGGTTAGTTGAACCATCAGACTCGGTTGATTACAGTAGTTTCGAACCATTGATGGAATCTTTTAAGTTCGAGACAGTTTACTATGGTGAGAATGAGACTATCCCTAATTCACTTCCTTTCGTCCTTCCTAGTGTTCCGACCGTGCAAGTGACCGTTACGCTTTCATCTCTAATACCAAGTTCGACGTACCCATGCTTTCTTGCGAATCTTGAGGGATTTGACCCCATTTCTCGATGGGTTGATAGATTAGCACAATCTCTTTTAACACATTGGTCATCACAAATTGTGCTAATTTATTCACTCAATTTACACCCTCAAGATCGTACTCCACTTCTTTCTCTTTTCCGCCATTCTTCTCCCCCACCGAGACCGTATCCCGTTTCTACCTCCACACGGTCTCGTATGCTTCTCATTTCTTTTCTTTCCGCCCCATTCTTTCACCAACCCTACCATTACCACGATAAGATTTTTGAATGGTTGGTGCTAACTTTTGGTTTGTGTAAGGCCAAGCTTAAGTTTGGGGGGAACCTTGTAGTATATATGTATATATATATATTTTTTTCTTTTTCTATAAAAAAATAAAAATCAAAACATTAAAAAAATATTAAAAAATTTATAAATAAATAAACAGGGGAGTGCCGACATTTTGACCCTCTTGGTGTAGCATGACAGTGAGTACACTGTCAAGTTTAAGTTTGGGGGTGTGCTCGGTACGTCTTCTTTCTTCGTATTCATTTGTATATTTTTGCATTTGCATATTTATTTGAAAACCCATAAAAATTGAAAGATTTTGAAAAATTATAAAAATTATTGTATTCAATTTTGGCTTGTTTGACTAGAGTTTGACAGATAGGTTAACTAGCTAGGAACAACTAGATCTTAGACGTAGTAAATTAAAAACCCTAAAAATAACATTCCTTAAAATTTAACGATAGAAAGTATATGCCTTTATAGTTTATTTAGAAATAGGAAAATTTTGAGTTCACTTCTTGGGCTAAATCGAAACAAAGGAAAAGTATTGATATTTTATTAGAGTATAAGTTTGAAAGATAATTCCTAGCTTAAGTCTAGATTCTGAAAATGTATACCCTATAAATTGCACAATCACGCACCTTAAAACTTGGAATGGTAGAGGAGACCTTGAAATGCTCTTGTCTAAAGTCCTTAGTATGAAGAAAATGAAATAAAAAATACAAGTGTGAATAAAGAATAAAAAAAATGAACACTGGTTTTTGTGATTACTTAAGGCTGCAAAAAATAGAAAAATATTTAGCGAGGGTGCTTTATCACCTAGTGCCTTAGACCAACTGGTTTGGGAGTCACTGCTAAAAAGCCTTGGGTGTTGCAAGACTAGGAATTACGCTTTAATATGCAAACACATCTTGTAATCGGTTGTTGGTACCTCAAGAACTATTAACGGTCGCATGAAGGATGTGTAAGCAAAATTCATTTAAATTCACCAACTAATAAGTACTTTGGACAACGGACAAGAGTATGATTGCTTGATTTGAATTTCCAAGTGTAGGGGTGATATTTACACACACGTGGGGATATGTGATTGGAGTTTAGATGAGAGAAAGGGATGAAGAATAGAACTTGTATCTTTAGTAGAGTTGATAGAAATTCCTGAGTAGAGATGGAACCCTAGAAGGAAAACTTAAGAGATGCTGAAGGCTAAGTAAGTCTATAGAACATATATAATCTTAAGTTAAATAATGAGGAAGTGTGAAGAATATGGGTGGATAATTTGCGGGTCGACGATAATAGAATTCTTAGTTAGAAAACCTAATTGAAGAATTAAAGTTGAAAAGCCAAATTGATAGGATTTTGTGGGTAGTATCCGCTGAAAACCCTCAGGAGACAACACTGTAGGGTTCTTAGGCACCCTAATGAGGTCTCACAAGGCATCGAACATGCCAATTTCTAAAAAATACGGTGCCGAGAAACTCTAACAAGGACCGTTGGCTAGAAATCTAGGCGAAAATGAAACTAGTTAACACTTAACTAAGAGATACGGAAATACAACCTTTGTAGATCCGGTTCTCCACCTCCACGGCTCCGAGATGAGGTCCCCTCGCTGTCCATAACAAGTCCCGAGCTCTAGCGTCGGCTTCATCGGAGAATGGACGGGCTAGGTCATCGATGTCCATGCCGAAGATGATCTACGTCGAGGCATCGCTAAATCAAGCTCCGACTTCACCAAGTCAAGAAAATTGTGAAGAAAACACACTCTACTACTTGGCAAGAGGTAGAGGATGAAGAAATAGGAAGTGGGTAGACTTTAGAATTGGATTTCTCACTTGTTTTCATCAATCACCATTGATGAAGCAAGCTTCTTCAATGAAGAAGAAGATGAAGAAGATGAATATTGTTATGATAAGAATAAATAAAATAGAAAATAAAATCCATTCTTATCATAATATTAACCTTAGTTTAGTGTAGAGAATGGACCATGGTTAGATATGATGGTTAGGGTTAAGGAAGAGATAAGAATGGTTGACTTGATCAAAGCTTCAAGAAACTTCAACATAAAACAAAATAAGCCACCATCCTTAAATAATTTCCAAAATGAATATATAAATAAATTAATAAAATAATCAAAACCCTAATCATTAAGTAAACCATGGTTTAATCTTTACACTTAAGCAAGTTAATATGCATCATCAAACATGATACAAACATGTGCATAAAAGTATATCACATATACAACTTGCACAACCCAAGTGAGAAAATCCATTTAAAGTGAACCATTACTAGTTAATGCAAAGTAATATATCAAATATATAATTATACATTAAATCATTAAATCAACACTTGATTCAATGATCCGGTCATGTCGCACACAACCGACTAGTATACAATGTATCGGCTTATCGAATCAACGCTTGAATCGATAACTAGGTTATATCGCATACAACCATTCGATACATTCATCGCGAGAATGGAATACGGTATCACATACACGCATTATTCTCGGTCCCGCACATATCTCATATGCGCTCCTATTTCGTTTCGCTTGAGCCAGGAAACCTCTGTGTAGGACTCTAAAGACTCGTCAATACGCCGGCAGCAGGCGATGATCATATCAAACACCCACAAGCCGCAAGCGGTCTGCTAAACGTAACGGCCACCCGGGTATTGAGCGATCTGAAGATCGACGAGCAAGCCCGCTCACACTCCAGTGAATCCAACCAGTAACACTACCGTACAGTCCGGTCTGATCGTCTGATATGTCGCATATCTCACCTAGGGGTGGTAAACGTCAGACCCCAATAGCTTGATAAGTCGTGTCGATATGAGGTCTATAACTATTCGAGAAACTACTAGTAACACTTACCAGTAAATCTCAGCAACCCTGGCCAGGGATTTCCTGTTATAGCCAATCGAACACAGCGCAACATCAACCCCCTATACCGGGAGAGACGAATCCCCTCCTATCGCTCATTGCCTCCATGTGACCCGGGACTGTACCCAAAAACCACCGTTTTGCACGCCCTCTTGGACGTGGTAAGATGGAAATCAAAGCACAGTGGGAACCACACAAGACTCTATGACGATCTCGGGTCAACAGACTACTCTGTACCAGTGTCACCAGAGAACTGCCATCTGACGTGAGGTATAATACCATCTGGAAGTTCTCGGCGAGTCCGTCCAGTGTACCCAGTCTCTACTGAGCACCCGTATATCATCTCTGATGTCAAACACCGATGGATATGGGATCATCCATCGCCCATCTGTATGGGTCGAGAAGGTACACGCTAGTCTAATCTGGTATATCGATGCCCCGTCTCGATACACCCACGACTAGGGACTTTGAAGGATGTACTTTTGGACTACCATGTCCCCACTAGTATGATCCGCATCATAGTCCAGGTAGTCAAGCACACATCCTAAGGGCTTTACCAACATGTAACAGAGAGACAATCAGCATACACGTTAAGGTAAAGTTCAACCAGATAGCATACTATCATATCGAGCAAGAAAGTCCTCCCTATATATGTCCCAGCATCCACTACAATATACATCCTATGTACAGTAATGGCCTCTAGGGCATACATATAACTAACAATCTCCCACTTGCACTAGGGCCATCTGCAGCAGTGGTTGTAGTATCTCATACTCAACCATCCCATAAAAATCTCTCTCTGGGAACAGGCCTTTGTGAGTGGATCCGCTGTGTTGTCCTCTGAATCTACTCTCCTTACCTCGATCACCCTGGAGATCAACTATCTCCATGATCAGGCGATGCTGCCTTAGAGTAAGTCTGGATCACTGATGGGACCGGCGTTCCTCGGCATGAGCCACAACTCCATTGTCTCATAATGGTAGGAACGTAGTTCATCTCATGAACTGATATACACCCAAACATTCTCTTTGGTAGCATCTTAAGTAGCGATGTATCCTGCCTTTATCGTCTAGTATGTCACGGTATCTAGCTTGGAACTCTTCCAACATACCGTCCCTCCACTGAGGGTAAAGACAATGCCTGTGACTGACATTCAGTCGTCTGTATCACCCTGGAAACCATCCAGTGATTCTCCCCAGGATCGGTTGATACCATCTCACTACAACTAGTGAGAATCCTAACATCCAATTAGATCTATCTCATAGATCCAAAACCCAGGATTTAGGAGGTATCAATTTGATCCTATATGGAGAATCATTGTGATAAGCGGAGATTGACCGAGTGTAGCATAGGAAACTCCTTCCCTATCAAGAGCATGTCATCCACGTACTCTACGAGGATCGTCACTATACTCCCTACTACCTTTTTGTTTTATACAAGGTTCATCTACCATTTTGATGATGTCAAACTCTTTGACTAACACATCAAAACAGATGTTCCAACTCCGCGATACCTGCTTTATCCTATAAAGCATCTTTTACACGTTTCCGCTGCTCCCACTGTCTACGAAGCCCTCTGGCTGTGTGCTTATAGACGCACTCTTCTAAAACATCATTTAGAAAAGCAGTCATGGCACCCAACCGCCAGATATCGTAGTCATGGTATGTAGCCGTGGCAAGTAGGATCTGGATGGACTTAAGCATAGCCACTTGAAAAGGTTTCATCATTATCCACGCCTGGTCAATGACGAAAAGCTTTAACAAGTCTAGCTTTGAAAGTCTCAACTTTTCCATGTACACCAAGTAATCTTCTCAAGATATACTTGCTCCTGATGGGGATTTAACCCTTCAGATATAGCAACCAAAGTCCATACTTTGTTGGTGTATAAGGATTCCATCTCAGATCACTAAGCATCCAGCCATTCTTATAGAGTCTTACTCTCGATGGCCAGCTCGAAACTAGTTGGGTCATCATCTAATGATGCAATCCTCGTTCCCACTGTCATAGAGAAACAGAAGTATCTCTCAGGTGGGTGAGGAACCCTACTAGATCGGCGGAGAGGCTGAGGTTCGTTGGAATCTACTGAATCCTTTGGTTCTATCAAATCATCTGCTGTAGTTTGTATAGCTGGAACCTTTCCAGTTCTACATTACAGACCTTGCCTCGAGCTTGTCCGGATTATGCTTTTAGACATAGCCCGGACAACCCAAATCTTAACTAATTTAAGATATGGGCTCTTCCCTTTTTTATATCACATATGAAGTGGTAGGCAACTGATTTGATTTGAACCCTATTCAATAGGTATGCAGCTTCTCAAGTGCATAACTCCCAAAAGGAAATAGGAAACTCAGTAGTACTCATCATAGAGCACACCACATCATATATGGTGCATCTGCTCCACCCCGATACACCGACGTACTGGGGTGTATACGGAGGAGTAATGCTGAGAGAGAATCTCATTCTCTTTTAGAGTAATCCAGGATTTTCGTGCTCAAGTATTCTCCTCCTTGATCGCATCAAAGGACTCAATACTTATACCCTCATTTGGTTCTCTACTTCTAGCTTATATTCTGTGAATATCTCAAAAGGTTCGGACTCATGTTTCAACAGGAACATATGACTGAATCTTGAGAGATTATCAGAGAATATAATGAAGTATAAAGAACCAGTCTTGGCAAGTGTAGACTGGGGACCTACATACATCAACATGTATCATCCCAAGAGTTCACTAACTCTTTCTCTGTTTCCAATAAACAGAGCTAGTGTCATTATATCTTTGTGACATGACTGGCAAGTTTCACAAGATGTAGATTCAAACTGATTTAAATATGCATCTACATGTAACTTCAGCTAGTCGGGTCACATTGATCTGACCTAGTCTACAATACCTTAAGAAGGATCCGTTCATTTCTGAACTCTTCCTCTTATGTGTGTTCCATATACTAAGAACTGTAGTTTGATTTAGAACATCAACGCTTTTAGATAACCTGCCTGAACCGATCAACTTTTGATATAGGAAATGTTCAAAACATTATCCAACAATACAAAATTTTATCATTTCTTTACTAATAAAGAGAGTGATATGATTTTGTATATCAGGTTCGGTATCTAATAACATTCATTCAGAATCAATGTATTGGTAATACAGGGTGACAGTGACCAACAGACTTGGCTGCAACTCTTGCCCCGTTTTCTGCCTCATGAAACTTATCACCCGTTCTCAGTTCTCTACCTATCTGTAGCCCTATGTAACAGATTACATATCTGGGATCCTGATCTGGTATCACATACCCAGGACGTAAAGGATACTGAGAAACAGTTCTGTATAATGAACACACCCGAAGATGATGCATCAGCATGCACTCTCTTCGTTTGGGCGGCACGGGAAATCTGATATTCCCCAATTTCCTGCTCTGTCTTATAACAATTATAAGTTGGAGCGGGACCAACGTTCCCCAGCTCAGTATAACAAGCGGGTTCGGTCAATATTCCGTATTATTATCTTGATTAAGGCGTGATATGGTCGCTACCTGGAGAGAGAGAGAAGAAAACACTCAGCGTGCGCTCTTGCAAGAATAGATTGGTTATTATTTTATCTAATCAGGATGGCTCCCACTGCTTTTTATCAAATCTTCCTTCAAACCCTAAAAGGAAAGACTAGCCGGGATTAATTACACACTACAAGTTCGCCAATCTTTCAGCCAGGCCAGTGTCAGTACTTTGAGGGAGGTCCCCCGTGCTTTCGCACGAACCTAATTAATGTAAACCTCGTTTTCCCAGAGGCGTAACCCCGTTGACACCTTTCTAGACACCTACTTGATCGGCTAATTGTAATGTATAAAACTCTCCCAGGAGTAACTCTTACTCGCAGCGGGTATCGGGATCCAACTATCTCATAGAAGGTATGCAATCTCATTGCAAATTTCAACACTTGAAATTCCCGATAATATTTTGCCCCTAGCATCCTATGACCTTGACGGAGGTCAACAAACCATAGGCTACTAGTCAAGTTCAACCCGTCATTTCTTGATCGAATTAAACCCACCCGCACGACCCTTGACGGAGGTCAACAAGGCCGCACGACTACCCTAACTCAATCTGCATCATATGCATAAACAGATAAATACTAGTTAGCTACCGCACACTACGCCTTGACGGAGGTCAACAAACGTAGCACGAATACTAAATAGGACATATCTGAAATGACGGAGGGCTACGACAGGTTTTTCTGAAAACCTATTGCGTAATGAACTTGATATCGTTGTAGGATCGAATGAATTTTTAAATAGAGTGTTTTTGAGGCTTTTCTAGTTTTGCTAAAGGAGTCACTCCCGGTGAAGGGATCGTCGGTCCTTTCCTCGTCGAATGAGGTGCGGGATATATCATATATATCACTGTGCAAAGCAAAAACTCTTAAAAGCAATCAAAAGACAAACCGAGTGTGTAGCATCTGCCAGTTATTGCTAAAGGAGTCACTCCCGGTGAAGGGATCTCGGTCCTTTCCTCATCGAATAAGGTGCAGGATATATCGTATATACCGCTATGCAAAGCAAGAACTGTAGCTACCTGTTTTATTTTGAAATTCGATTCTACAACATCTTAGGTTTCTTTTATTTCATTAATCACATTTATGAAGTCCCATCATTTAAGTACCTAAACATCACAGATAAATACGACGTACACTTATGCCATCCGCATTCGCCTCGATGTCCCCTCGTGCACCGTTAGGTTAGGTAACTAACGGCAGAGCGGGGCAGGGCTAGCGCGGGTGTAAAACATAAGTAACGCCTATATAATATATCATATATACTATATACTGTATCTATCACAGAACATCACATGATCACATCACAGATATCGCAGCAGAAGAATCATATGAAATATTGGATATACTAGGACGTCCGTGTTTTCAATACGAGCCAGTATAAAACACGGATTCCACGGTCGTGATGAATAGCCAAACCCACACCCCTAGACCCCTACGAGAGCGGCAAGCAACCCTACCAATTCTAGAGTTAGGAGACCCGGACTCGACTCCTCGAGTTGGTCTCCCACTGGACTCCAGAACCCGGTTACTTGTGCTCCCCTCCTTGGGTCTATCCTAGTGCGGAAAAGTAAATAATATACAAACGGTGACATTTTCCACAACCTGGAAGCGTCCCAAATAAAAGAATATTACATACAAGTTTTTACATGAATGAAAATGAAAAACACTCATCTCACATAAAAACCCCCGGCTATTCAAACACGACGATCCAATATAACATATCCAGCAACACATAACATCACATGTCATTAACGTAAGTAAATATGCACATCCCAATTGTCGTTGACATATAGCAACGAAACCGGCGATATCACATATTACACTTATGGTCACAGAAAAGAAAGTGTAAAACTACAACAGTTGGAATCCGCAACCTCCATAGACATCGCATGCCTAATCAAATGAATTCCTTAGACATCGCATGCCTAACAATTATAAACCCCGCATTTTAGTCTCAAAATCGAAAACACTTTTCAATACCAAGTCGGGTAATTCAACAAGATTCCCGACAAGCTGATCGAATGCTCGTCGCAAACTTTAGTAGACGGCCGCACCTCCGACGCCGTCGACGAAGTGCACCAAGGCGGAACACCGCTGCTGCGAGCACCCGAACGGATGCTTTCGGCGACGGGGTTCTCCTACAGTCACTTGGTCGGGGCTATGGAGCGAGGCTGTCTATTAAGTTTACCCGGCGAGTATCCGCGTACGCTACGTGATTGCGACGGACTTTTGATCACATCAAAATTCCGTGGCAACCGATCAAGTGAGACTAAAGTGCTATGTTTATAACATTCATTCAGTTATCACATAACTTTTGTGAATTCCAATTATTGTATCCCATTCCAGATAAACAGAAAATGTTAAACTTTTCGATCGAACAGTCAAACACCCAAGTTTTCCCGATACCGCTCAATACATGAAATAAGTCTAACAACATTCAGTTCGTGCCTCAGTACCAACGGTCCAGCCGTAGAAGGGTCAAGCCAACGCCTCACATGTGGCACGCCGTACTGCCCCAAACCCGAAGGTTCAAAGGGCAGTTCAAGACGGTCACATAATCGAGTTAAGGTTTGTTGTCTTCTAGAGGGACCATCGCGTTACTTGCACTACTTAGAATGTCGTTAAACAACGGAAAAATCCAACACTTGGAAATTTCCCGACAGGGGAAAAATTGGGTATTTATATCCGGTCGAACTTTTTAACATATTCTAATATTTATCCGGAAAGCCACACAGACAAAATTTGATAATCCGATCGAACATTCGAATCCCCAAAACAACTCAGAAAATTCAACTCTTGAAAAACAATTAAAAATTCCCAGGAAAACCAGCATTGCAAAAGAGGAATTACTGTACAAAATTAGATGCGCAAAACGACAAATTCGCCGCGGATCCGCCGCATGAACACGCTCATGCCGTGGATACGCGCTGACTTTATGGAATCATGGCATCGAATTTTACAGTATCCCTTATAATCCCCTGCTGATTTTTCTGCATATTTTTAATTTAGGAAAATCCCAGAATTTGGAAAAAGGAAAGAGAGCATGTTTTGAGACGGGTTTCGGGTTCGTTCGGGTTTCAGATTCCGTCTGGACTTCGCCTAAGACTCTAGCTAGGCTCTGATACCACTGTAGGGTTCCTAGGCACCCTAATGAGGTCTCACAAGGCATCGAACATGCCAATTTCTAAAAAATACGGTGCCGAGAAACTCTAATAAGGACCGTTGGCTAGAAATCTAGGCGAAAATGAAACTAGTTAACACTTAACTAAGAGATACGGAAATACAACCTTTGTAGATTCGGTTCTCCACCTCCACGGCTCCGAGATGAGGTCCCCTCGCTGTCCATAACAAGTCCCGGGCTCTAGCGTCGGCTTCATCGGAGAATGGACGGGCTAGGTCATCGATGTCCATGCCGAAGATGATCTACGTCGAGGCATCGCTAAATCAAGCTCCGACTTCACCAAGTCAAGAAACTTGTGAAGAAAACACACTCTACTACTTGGCAAGAGGTAGAGGATGAAGAAATAGGAAGTGGGTAGACTTTAGAATTGGATTTCTCACTTGTTTTCATCAATCACCATTGATGAAGCAAGCTTCTTCAATGAAGAAGAAGATGAAGAAGATGAATATTGTTATGATAAGAATAAATAAAATAGAAAATAAAATCCATTCTTATCATAATATTAACCTTAGTTTAGTGTAGAGAATGGACCATGGTTAGATATGATGGTTAGGGTTAAGGAAGAGATAAGAATGGTTGACTTGATCAAAGCTTCAAGAAACTTCAACATAAAACAAAATAAGCCACCATCCTTAAATAATTTCCAAAATGAATATATAAATAAATTAATAAAATAATCAAAACCCTAATCATTAAGTAAACCATGGTTTAATCTTTACACTTAACCAAGTTAATATGCATCATCAAACATGATACAAACATGTGCATAAAAGTATATCACATATACAACTTGCACAACCCAAGTGAGAAAATCCATTTAAAGTGAACCATTACTAGTTAATGCAAAGTAATATATCAAATATATAATTATACATTAAATCATTAAATCAACACTTGATTCAATGATCCGGTCATGTCGCACACAACCGACTAGTATACAATGTATCGGCTTATCGAATCAACGCTTGAATCGATAACTAGGTTATATCGCATACAACCATTCGATACATTCATCGCGAGAATGGAATACGGTATCACATACACGCATTATTCTCGGTCCCGCACATATCTCATATGCGCTCCTATTTCGTTTCGCTTGAGCCAGGAAACCTCTGTGTAGGACTCTAAAGACTCGTCAATACGCCGGCAGCAGGCGATGATCATATCAAACACCCACAAGCCGCAAGCGGTCTGCTAAACGTAACGGCCACCCGGGTATTGAGCGATCTGAAGATCGACGAGCAAGCCCGCTCACACTCCAGTGAATCCAACCAGTAACACTACCGTACAGTCCGGTCTGATCGTCTGATATGTCGCATATCTCACCTAGGGGTGGTAAACGTCAGACCCCAATAGCTTGATAAGTCGTGTCGATATGAGGTCTATAACTATTCGAGAAACTACTGGTAACACTTACCAGTAAATCTCAGCAACCCTGGCCAGGGATTTCCTGTTATAGCCAAGCGAACACAGCGCAACATCAACCCCCTATACCGGGAGAGACGAATCCCCTCCTATCGCTCATTGCCTCCATGTGACTCGGGACTGTACCCAAAAACCACCGTTTTGCACGCCCTCTTGGACGTGGTAAGATGGAAATCAAAGCACAGTGGGAACCACACAAGACTCTATGACGATCTCGGGTCAAGAGACTACTCTGTACCAGTGTCACCAGAGAACTGCCATCTGACGTGAGGTATAATACCATCTGGGAGTTCTCGGCGAGTCCGTCCAGTGTACCCAGTCTCTACTGAGCACCCGTATATCATCTCTGATGTCAAACACCGATGGATATGGGATCATCCATCGCCCATCTGTATGGGTCGAGAAGGTACACGCTAGTCTAATCTGGTATATCGATGCCCCGTCTCGATACACCCACGACTAGGGACTTTGAAGGATGTACTTTTGGACTACCATGTCCCCACTAGTATGATCCGCATCATAGTCCAGGTAGTCAAGCACACATCCTAAGGGCTTTACCAACATGTAACAGAGAGACAATCAGCATACACGTTAAGGTAAAGTTCAACCAGATAGCATACTATCATGTCGAGCAAGAAAGTCCTCCCTATATATGTCCCAGCATCCACTACAATATACATCCTATGTACAGTAATGGCCTCTAGGGCATACATATAACTAACAAACACTCCTCCTACTAGCGACACTTAGAGGTTTAACGGCTTGTTGCATGAGCTCAGTGCAATCGCGTTTCCCTGCGAAAGTGCGGTTAGGTTTTTTTGTCGAGAATAAAAATAATAAGTTTGCTTGAGGACGAGCAAAAGATAAGTTTGGGGGTATTTGTTCACACCATAATATTGTATTATTATATTCCCCATTCTTATTCTTTTTATAAATAAACAGGTGCTTTTGACGCATGTCTGCTACATATTACAGGTTACAGGTTCTTGGTCAGAAAACAGTGAAAACGATGAAAAAACGATGTAAAAGTGGATTTTGACCAACAAACAGAAGACTCTTGATTAAGCCTACATTAAAGATAAAATTTATAAAGTACAAGGCAATGCAAGGTCGAAGATGACAAAGAGAACGGTTACAAGTCCATTGCAAATTGTTCACTGGAGATCTGGAAGAAATAAAGAAGCCAAATTGAGAAAAGATCCAAAGAATATATAAGCCCAGGAAGCCCAGAATAATACCAGGAATTTTCAGCATGTGATTAGACCAATGGGCCGCGGAACCGCGGCCCAAGCCCACCAATGCCGCGGTTCCGCGGCCACATGAAGCCCGAACGAAAAATTGTTTTTACCATAATTCAGATGCTTCGCTGGAAAGTTAACCTAAGGGCCAATTTGTAATTGTGGATGTGCGGATCAATTGTAACCTAGGGTTTCTATCTCCTTATAAATAGAACCCAAATCATTGTAATTTCTTATGCCTCCTTTTAATAATAAATTCAGAATTCTTATGGAGAGCATCGATGCCTCTTTTCAATTCATGAATTTAGATCTGACAACCCTGTGTTGATGTTTGGAGAGATGCATCTGTAAGTAGATTTAATTCCTTGCTCTAGTTTAGATTTCAATTCTTTGCCCTAGGTAGATTTAATTTCTTGTCGTAAATAAATTGTTTAGAGTTAGCTTTGGGGAAGGATTTTGAGAGATGAGATCTCTCATCCCTTTCTTACCCATTATATATTTATAATAGGACTTCATGCATACACGCACACACCGCGTCCTACGGCACTTTATCCCTCGAGGTAGCGGTGACACCGTAGTATAAAGGCCCGGTTGCGCGCGTTTTCGATAGAGGTTAGGGTAAGGATCTCTAAAGGAAGGACAAGAACCTAGAGGAAGGAACACCTCCCCGAATGGATCTAATCCCCTTTATTGATAATTACCATAACTCCTCATAGATCTTCATTCGGGTATAGAAAGCGTTGAGATTTACTTGCATTTCCAAACCATCCCTAAACCTAACCCTAGCAAGACTAGATCTAGATAATTGTAGTATAGAATAATTAGGTTTTTAGATTTAATAATCTGTCCGACCACAATCGGAATTAACTCGTTTGAGCGATTAGGAAATTCACAAAATCCCTGTGGACCGACCCGTACTCACCGGCTAGCTTCATGCGACGCCGTTCTTGATTGCGGTTAATAGATAGTTTTGAGATCAATCATGATGAAAGAGATCGTCAAATGCGTAGATAATGGTATTATATACCCCATCTCCGATAGCCAATGGGTGAGTCCTATACATGTTGTTCCTAAGAAATCCGGCATCACTGTTATTACCAATGAGGCAAATGAGTTGATTCAGACACGCGCCCAAACTGGGTGGCGTGTATGTATCGATTATAGAAAACTCAATGCTGCCACGAGGAAAGACCACTTTCCTCTACCATTCATTGATCAAATGCTGGAACGCTTAGCGGGACGAGAGTATTATTGTTTTATGGACGGATACTCAGGCTATAATCAGGTCCCCATCGCCAAAAAGGATCAAGATAAAACCACTTTTACTTGTCCTTTTGGTACCTTTGCTTACAGTCGCATGCCCTTTGGGTTATGCAATACTCCCGCTACCTTTCAGCGGTGTATGATGGGGATATTCTCTGATATGGTAGAGAATTTTCTGGAGATCTTTATGGACGATTTCACGACTTTTGGAGACTCTTTTTCCGATTGCCTATCGAATCTTGACGCTGTTCTTACTCGTTGCAAAGAGAAGAACTTAACTTTGAACTGGGAAAAATGCCATTTCATGGTCCAAGAAGGAATTGTTCTTGGACATGTTATTTCACAGAAAGGCATTGAGGTTGACAGAGCTAAGATAGATGTCATTCAAAACCTCCCTCATCCCAAAAGCGTCAAAGATATTCGATCTTTCCTTGGCCATGCAGGCTTTTATAAGAGATTCATTAAGGACTTTAGCAAAATTGCTAGACCTTTAACTCTTCTCCTAGCCAAGGATACGACCTTCCATTTTGACTCGGACTGTGAGACAACTTTCGACTCACTTAAACACTCACTCACTTCAGCCACCGTTCTATCGTCTCCAAATTGGGACTACCCCTTTGAGCTAATGTGTGACGCATCTGATTTTGCAGTAGGTGCAGTCTTAGGACAGCACATTGAAAAGATGCCACACGTGATATACTATGCAAGTAAGACCCTAAATGATGCTCAAATCAATTATACAACCACCGAAAAGGAACTTTTAGCGGTTGTATTTGCATTAGAAAAATTCAGGACTTATTTAATTGGCTCTCCTATAGTTGTGTACACTGACCATTCCGCCTTAAAACATCGTCTGGCGAAGAAAGATGCAAAAGGTCGACTAATACGTTGGATCCTTCTACTACAAGAATTTGATCTTGTTATCAAAGATAAGAAAGGATGTGAAAACGTAGTAACCGACCATCTTTCACGCATCTCTTCTTCCCCTGTGACCCTGCCGATCAATGATTCGTTTCCTGACGAACAACTCTTGAGCGTATCCAATGAACCTTGGTTCTGTTAGTTATATGTATGCCCTAGAGGCCAGTACTGTACATAGGATGTATATTGTAGTGGATGCTGGGACATATATAGGGAGGACTTTCTTTCTCGACATGATAGTATGCTATCTGGTTGCTCTTTACCTTAACGTGTACACTGATTGTCTCTCTGTTACATGTTGGTAAAGCCCTTAGGATGTGTACTTGACTACCTGGACTATGATGCGGATCATACTAGTAGGGACATGGTAGTCCATAAGTACATCCTTCAAGGTCCCTGGTCGTGGGTGTATCGAGACGGGGCATCGATATATCAGAGTAGACTAGCGTATACCTTCTCGACCCATACAGATGGGCGATGGATGATCCCATATTCATTGGTGTTTGACATCAGAGATGATATACGGGTGCTCAGTGGAGACTGGGTACACTGGACGGACTCACAGAGAACTCCCAGATGGTATTATATCTTACGTCAGATAGCAGTTCTCTGGTGACACTGGTACAGGTTAGTCTGTAGACCCGAGATCGTTATAGAGTCTTGTGTGATTCCCACTGTGCTTTGATTTCCACCTTACCACGTCCAAGAGGGCGTGCAAAACGGTGGTTTTTGGGTACAGTCCCGAATCACATGGAGGCAATGAGCGATACGAGGGGATTCGTCTCTCCCGGTATAGGGAGTTGATGTTGCGCTGTGTTCGATTGGCTATAACCGGAAATCCCTGGCCAGGGTTGCTGTGATTTGTTGGTAAGTGTTACCAGTAGTTTCTCGAACTGTTATAGACCTCATATAGACACGACTTATCGAGCTATTGGGGTCTGACGTTTACCACCCCTAGGCGAGATATGCGACATATCAGACGAACAGACCGGACTGTACGGTAAGTGTTACTGCTTGGATTTACAGGAGTGTGAGCGGGCTTGCTCGTTGATCTTCTGATCGCTCAATACCCGGGTGGCCGTTACGTTTAGCAGACCGCTTGCGGCTTGTGGGTGTTTGATATGATCATCACCTGCTACCGGCGTATTGACGAGTCTTTAGAGTCCTACACAAAGGTTTCCTGGCTCAAACGAAACGAAATAGGAGCGCATATGAGATATGTTCGGGACCGAGAATTATACCAGTATGTGATACTGTATTCTATTCTCGCGATTTGTATCATTGGTCGGTTATATGTGATATAGCCGGGTTACCGAATCAAGTGTTGATTCGATACATTGATACACTTGATATTAGTCGATTATATGCGATTTGACCGGATCGTTAAATCAAGTGTTGATTTAATGATTTAATGTATAATTATATATTTGATATATTACTTTACATTAACTAGTATTGGTTCACTCAAGATTGATTTTCTCACTTGAATTGCACAAGTTGTATATGTGATATATTTTTGTGCACTTGTTTGTATTATGTTTGATGATACATGCAAACTTAGGTGTATGTTTGATTAAACCATGGTTAGTTAATGGTTAGGGTTTCATTTGATTTATTTATTTATTTATTTATTTCATTATGGCTTAAGATAAAATGATGGCTTTATTTGGATTTTGTTGAAGCTTCATGAAGCTTTGAAAAAGCTTTGACCATTTTGTTTTATTCCTTAAACCTAACCATTAAACCTAACCCTAGTTTATTCTCTACACTTGACCATGGTTGCTATATGATAAGAATGACTTATTTGCTATTTTCCAATTAATTCTTATCATAATTCTTTTCTTCTTCTTCTTCTTCTTCTTCAACAATGAAGAAAAGCTTGCTACCATCAATGGCAACATGAGAAAAAGAGTGAGAAATCCAATTCTAAAGTGAACCCACTTCCTATTTCTTAATTCTCTACTACTTGCCAAGTAGTATAGGGTGTTTTCTTCACAAGTTTCATGGCTTGGTGAAGTTGGAGCTTGATCTTGTGTTGCCTCGACGTAGATCATCTTCGGCATCGAAGTCGACGACCTAGCCCGATCATCTCTTCGACGAAACCACCGCGAGAGTCCGGGATCCGATGGGTATAGCGGAGGGACTTCATCATGGAGCTATGGAGGTGGAGGACCGGATCTACAAAGGTTGTAGTCTCTTTCACTTAGTTAAGTTGTTAACTAGTTGCATGTTTCGCCTAAATCCTAATTAACGATCCGTATTAGGGTTTCTCGGTACTGGAAAAATTTGAAATTGGCATGGTTGATGCCTTTGTGAGACCTCATTAGTGTGCCTAGGAACCCTACAGTGGTATCAGAGCCTAGCTAGAGCCTTAGGCGATGCGTTAACGAAGTTAGAACCCCGATCGAATCCAAATACGACGAAATACACCCCTCTCTGGTCCATTTTTAAAATCTGGGATTTTTCCTTATTAAAAATGCCTAAAAATATCAGCAGGAAATTATAATAATTACTGTGCAAAACGACACTGTTTGGAGCTTAAACCGCCGCGGAACCGCGGCACGAGCATGGCTCGTGCGGCGGTTCCGCCGCCACTTAGTGACGTCACCCTATAAATTTTGCACAGTAATGTTTTATTTTTATTCCCTGATATTTTATGGGTATTTTTATCTGACTCAAGAGTTGAGTATTTTGGGGTTTATTTTGCAGTTGTTGTTTCGATCGGAATTTTTAATTTCGTTAGGTTTTCCGGATATTTAGAATATGTTAAAAAGTTCGACCGGATATAAATACCCACTTTTTCCCCTGCCGGAAAATTTCCAAGTGTTGGATTTTTTCGTGGTTTAAAGACGTTCTAAGTAGTGCAAGTAACGCGATGGACCCTCTAGAAGACAACAAACCTTAACTCGATTATGTGACCGTCTTGAACTGCCCTTTGAACCTTCGGGTTTGGGACAGTACGGCGTGCCACATGTGAGGCGTTGGCTTGACCCTTCTACGGCTGGACCGTTGGTACTGAGGCATGAACTGGATGTTTTTAAACTTATTTCATGTGTTGAGCTGTTTCGGGAAAACTTAGGTGTTTGACTGTTCGATCGAAAAGTTTAACATTTTCTATTTATCTGGAATGTGATACAATAATTGGAATCCACAAGAAGTTATGAGATAACTGATTTGGATGTTATAAACATAGCACTTTAGTCTCACTTGATCGGTTGCCACGGAATTTTGATGTGATCAAAAGTCCGTCGCAATCGCGTAGCGTACGCGGATACTCGCCGGATAAACTTAATAGACAGCTACACCCCATAGCCCCGACCAAGTGACTGTAAGAGAACCCCATCGCCGAAAGCATCCGTTCGGGTGCTCGCGGTAGTGGTGTTCCGCCTAAGTGCACTTCGTTGACGGTATCGGGGGTGCGACCGTCTACTAAAGTTTGCGACGAGCATTCGTTCAGGATGTCGGGAATCTTGTTGAATTTCCCGACCTGATATTGAAAAGTGTTTTCGATAATGAGACTAAAATGCGGGGTTTATAATTGTTAGGCATGCGATTGTTAGTTATATGTATGCCCTAGAGGCCATTACTATACATAGGATGTATATTGTAGTGGATGCTGGGACATATATAGGGAGGACTTTCTTGCTCGACATGATAGTATGCTATCTGGTTACCCTTTACCTTAACGTGTATGCTGATTGTCTCTCTGTTACATGTTGGTAAAGCCCTTAGGATCTGTACTTGACTACCTGGACTATGATGTGGATCATACTAGTGGGGACATGGTAGTCCATAAGTACATCCTTCAATGTCCCTAGTCGTGGGTGTATCGAGACGGGGCATCGATATACCAGAGTAGACTAGCGTATACCTTCTCGACCCATACAGATGGGCGATGGATGATCCCATATCCATCGGTGTTTGACATCAGAGATGATATACGGGTGCTCAGTAGAGACTGGGTACACTGGACGGACTCACCGAGAACTCCCAGATGGTATTATACCTCACGTCAGATGGCAGTTCTCTGGTGACACTGGTACAGAGTAGTATGTTGACCCGAGATCGTCATAGAGTCTTGTGTGGTTCCCACTGTGCTTTGATTTCCACCTTACCACGTCCAAGAGGGCGTGCAAAACGGTGGTTTTTGGGTACAGTCCCGAGTCACATGGAGGCAATGAGCGATAGGAGGGGATTCGTCTCTCCCGGTATAGGGGGTTGATGTTGCGCTGTGTTCGATTGGCTATAACAGGAAATCCCTGGCCAGGGTTGCTGAGATTTACTGGTAAGTGTTACCAGTAGTTTCTCGAATTGTTATAGACCTCATATCGACACGACTTATTGAGCTATTGGGGTCTGACGTTTACCACCCCTAGGCGAGATATGCGACATATCAGACGATCAGATCGGACTGTACGGTAGTGTTACTGGTTGGATTCACTAGAGTGTGAGCGGGCTTGCTCGTCGATCTTCAGATCGCTCAATACCCGGGTGGCCGTTACGTTTAGCAGACCGCTTGCGGCTTGTGGGTGCTTGATATGATCATCACCTGCTGCCGGCGTATTGACGAGTCTTTAGAGTCCTACACAGAGGTTTCCTGGCTCAAGCGAAACGAAATAGGAGCGCATATGAGATATGTGCGGGACCGAGAATGATACCAGTATGTGATACTGTATTCGATTCTCGCGATATATGACATTGATCGGTTATATGTGATATAGCCGGGTTATCGGATCAAGTGTTGATTCGATAAGTTGTTACTGTTGATATTAGTCGGTTATATGCGATATGACCGGATCGTTAAATCAAGTGTTGATTTAATGATTTAATGCATAATTATATATTTGATATATTACTTTGCATTAACTAGTATCGGTTCACTTTAAATGGATTTTCTCACTCGGATGTGCGCATTGCATATGCGATATGATTTTGTGCACTTGCTTGTATCATGTTTGATGATACATGCCTTTTGGTTAAGTGTATAGAATTAAACCATGGTTAACTTAATGATTAGGGTTTTGCTTTTGCATTTAATTATTTGTTTATTCATTTTGGATATTAATAAAAGCATAAAAGAAAAGCAAAATGGTTTCTTTATTTTATTTTCTTTCATGAAGCTTTTTGAAGCTTCATGAAGCTTTGACCAAAGTGACCACTTTGTCTTTATCTTTAACCATAACCATTAATCTAACCTTAGTTAATTCTCTACACTTGACCATGGTTGATTATGATAAGTATTCTTTTATTTTTGTATTTTCATAATATAACTTATCATAACAATTAGCTTCTTCTTCTTCATCTTCTTCAAGGAAGAAAAGCTTACTTCATCAATGGTGATTGATGAAAAAGTGAGAGAAATCCAATTCTAAAGTCTACCCACTTCCTATTTCTTCATCCTCTACCTCTTGCCAAGTAGTAGAGTGTGTTTTCTTCACAAGTTTCTTGACTTGGTGAAGTGAGAGCTTGATCTAGCGATGCTTCGACGTAGATCATCTTCGGCATGGACATCGACGACCTAGCTCGCCTATTCTCCGATGAAGCCGACGCTAGAGCCCGGAATTTGTTTTGGACAGCGAGAGGACTTCATTGCGGTGCTATGGAGGTGGAGCACCGGATCTACAAAGGTTGTATTTCCGTTATCTTATAGTTAAGTGTTAACTAGTTTGCTTTTCGCCTAGATTTCTAGCCCACGGTCCGTAGTCGGGTTTCTCGGCACCTAGATTTTTTGAAATTGGCATGGTTGATGCCTTGTGAGACCTCATTAGGATGCCTAGGAACCCTACAGTGGTATCAGAGCCTAGCTAGAGCCTTAGGCGAAGTCTAGACGGAATTTGAAGCCCGAACGAACCTGAAACCAACCCGGAAAATGCTCTCTGTCCTTTTTCCAAAAACGTGGATTTTTCCAAATTAAAAATTACTAAAAAATTCAGCAGGGAAATCTAAGAATTACGATGCAAAAATTATTTCATGAACAGTAATTTTCGCGGCGGATCCGCGGCAGAAGCATGGCTTCTGCGGCGGATCAGCGGCCCCTTGATGACGTCAGCCATGCTTCTGCGGTGGATCAGCGGCCCCTTGATGACGTCAGCCCTGTTCCTTTGCACAGTAATTCCTAGTTCAAAGAGCTGAGTTTTCTGGGAATTTTTAATATTTATTCAAGAGTTGAATTTTCTGGAGTTGTTTTGGGGATTCGGTGTTTCGATCGGAGTATCAGATTTTGTCTATTTGGCTTTCCGGATAAATTTTAGAATATGTTAAAAAGTTCGACCGGATATAAATACCCAATTTTTCCCCTGTCGGGAAATTTCCAAGTGTTGGATTTTTCCGTAGTTTAACGACGTTCTAAGTAGTGCAAGTAACGCGATGGTCTCTCTAGAAGACAACAAACCTTAACTCGATTATGTGACCGTCTTGAACTGCCCTTTGAACCTTCGGGTTTGGGGCAGTACGGCGTGCCACATATGAGGCGTTGGCTTGACCGTTCTACGGCTGGACCGTTGGTACTAAGGCACGAACTGAATGTTGTTAGACTTATTTCATGTGTTGATCTGTATCGGGAAAACTTGGGTGTTCGATTGTTCGATCGGAAAGTTTAACATTTTCTAATTATCTGGAATGGGATACAATAATTGGAATTCACAAGAAGTTATGTGATAACTGAATGAATGTTATAAACATAGCAGTTTAGTCTCACTTGATCGTTTGCCACGGAATTTTGATGTGATCAAAAGTCCGTCGCAATCACGTAGCGTACGCGGATACTCGCCGGGTAAACTTAATAGACAGCCTCACTCCATAGCCCCGACCAAGTGACTGTAGGAGAACCCTGTCGCCGAAAGCATCCGTTCGGGTGCTCGCGGTAGCGGTGTTCCGCCTTGGTGCACTTCGTCGACGGTATCGGGGGTGCAGCCGCCTACTGAAGTTTGCGACGAGCATTTGATCAGGATGTCGGGAATCTTGTTGAATTGCCCGACTTGATATTGAAAAGTGTTTTCGATTTTGAGACTAAAATGCGGGGTTTATAATTGTTAGGCATGCGATGTCTAAGTAATTCATTTGGTCAGGCATGCGATGTCTGAGGTGGTTGCGGATTCCAACTGTTGTATTTTTACACTTTCTTTTCTGTGACCGTAAGTGTAATATGTGATATCGCCGGTTTCGTTGCTATATGTCAACGACAATTGGGATGGACATATTTACTTACGTTGATGACATGTGATGTTATGTGTTGCTGGATATGTTATATTGGATCGTCGTGTTTGAATAGCCGGGGGTTTTTATGTGAGATGAGTGTTTTTCATTTTCATTCATGTAAAAACTTGTATGTAATATTCTTTTATTGGGACGCTTCCAGGTTGCGGAAGATGTCACCGTTTGTATATTATTTACTTTTCCGCACTAGGATAGACCCAAGGAGGGGAGCACAAGTAACCGGGTTCTGGAGTCCAGTGGGAGACCAACTCGAGGAGTCGAGGCCGGGTCTCCTAACTCCAGAATTGGTAGGGTTGCTTGCCGCTCTCGTAGGGGTCTAGGGGTGTGGGTTTGGCTATTTATCACGACCGTGGAATCCGTGTTTTATACTGGCTCGTATTGAAAACACGGACGTCCTAGTATATCCAATATTTCATATGTTTCTTCTGCTGCGATATCTGTGATGTGATCATATGATGTTCTGTGATAGATACAGTATATAGTATATATGATATATTATATAGACGTTACTTATGTTTTACACCCGTGCTAGCCCTGCCCTGCTCTGCCGTTAGTTACCTAACCTAACGGTGCACGAGGGGACATCGAGGCGAATGCGGATGGCATAAGTGTACGTCGTATTTATCTGTGATGTTTAGGTACTTAAATGATGGGACTTCATTAATATGCTTAATGAAATAAAAGAAACCTAAGATGTTGTAGAATCGAATTTCAAAATAAAACAGGTAGCTACAGTTCTTGCTTTGCACAGCGGTATATGAGATATATCCTGCACCTTATTCGATGAGGAAAGGACCGAGATCCCTTCACCGGGAGTGACTCCTTTAGCAATAACTGGCAGATGCTACACACTCGGTTTGTCTTTTGATTGCTTTTAAGTGTTTTTGCTTTGCACAGTGATATATATGATATATCCCGCACCTCATTCGACGAGGAAAAGACCGACGATCCCTTCACCGGGAGTGACTCCTTAAGCAAAACTAGAAAAGCCTCAAAAACACTCCATTTCAAAATTCATTCGATCCTACAACGATATCAAGTTCATTACGCAATAGGTTTTCAGAAAAACCTGTCGTAGCCCTCCGTCATTTCAGATAAGTGCTAGTTAGTATTCGTGCTACGTTTGTTGGCCTGCGTCAAGGCGTAGTGTGCGGTAGCTAACTAGTATTTATCTGCTTATGCATATGATGCAGATTGGATTAGGGTAGTCGTGCGACTTTGTTGGCCTGCGTCAAGGGTCGTGCGGGTGGGTTTAATTCAATCAGGAAATGACGGGTTGAACTTGACTAGCGCACTATGGTTTGTTGGCCTGCGTCAAGGTCATAGGACGCTAGGGGCAGAAATATCGGGAATTTCAAGTGTTGAAATTTGCAATGAGATTGCATACCTTCTATGAGATAGTTGGATCCCGATACCCGCTGTGAGTAAGAGTTACTCCTGGGAGAGTTTTATACATTACAATTAGCCGATCAAGTAGGTGTCTAGAAAGGTGTCAACGGGGTTACGCCTCTGGGAAAACGAGGTTTACATTAATTAGGTTCGTGCGAGAGCACGGGGGACCTCCCTCAAAGTACCGACACTGGCCTGGCTGAAAGATTGGCGAACTTGTAGTGTGTAATTAATCCCGGCTAGTCTTTCCTTTTAGGGTTTGAAGGAAGATTTGATAAAAAGCAGTGGGAGCCATCCTGATTAGATAAAATAATAACCAATCTATTCTTGACAGAGCGCACGCTGAGTGTTTTCTTCTCTCTCTCTCCAGGTAGCGACCATATCACGCCTTAATCAAGATAATAAAACGGAATATTGACCGAACCCGCTTGTTATACTGAGCTGGGGAACGTTGGTCCCTCTCCAACTTATAATAGTTATAAGACAGAGCAGGAAATTAGGGATTACCAGAATTCCTATGCCGCCCAAACGAAGAGAGTGCATGCTGATGCATCATCTTCGGGTATGTTCATTATACAAAACTGTTTCTCAGTATCCTTTACGTCCTGGGTATGTGATACCAGATCAGGATCCCAGATATGTAATATGTTACATAGGGCTACAGAAAGGTAGAGAACTGAGAACGGGTGATAAGTTTCATGAGGCAGAAAACGGGGCAAATGTTGCAGCCAAGTCTGTTGGTCACTGTCACCCTGTATTACAATACATTGATTCTGAACGAATGTTATTAGATACCGAACCTGTTATGCAAAATCATATCTGTCTCTTTATTAGTAAAGAAACGATAAAATTTTGTATTGTTGGACAATGTTTTGAACATTTCCTATATCAAAAGTTGATCGGTTCAGGCACGTTATATAAAAGCATTAATGTTCTAAATCAAACTACAGTTCTTAGTATACGGAACACACACAAGAGGAAAAGTTCAGAAATGAACGAATCCTTCTTAAGGCATTGTAGACTAGGTCAAATCTATGCGACCCGACTGGCTGAAGTTACATTTAGATGCATATTTAAATTAGTTTGAATTTACATCTTGTGAAACTCGCCAGTCATGTCACAAAGATAAGATGACCATAGCTCCGTTTACTGGAAACAGAGAAAGAGTTAGTAAACTCTTGGGATGATACATGTTGATGTATGTAAGGTCCCCTGTCTACACTTGCCAGGACAGGTTCTTTGTACTTCATTACATTCTCTGATAATCTCTCAAGATTCAGACATATGTTCGTGTTGAAACATGAGTCCGAGCCTTTTGAGATATTCACAGAATATAAGCGAGAAGTAGAGAACCAAAATACGGGTATAAGTATTATGTCCTTTGATGAGATCAAGGAGGAGAATACTTGAGCACGGAATTCCAGGACTATTCTAAAGGAGAATGAGATTCTCTCTCAGCATTACTCCTCCGTATACACCATAGCACGATGGTATATCGGGGCGGAGCAGATACACCCTATTTGATATGGTGTGCTCTATGATGAGTAATACTGAGTTACCTTTTTCCTTTTGGGAGTTATGCACTTACGAAGTTGCATACCTATTGAATAGGGTTCCAATCAAATCAAATTGCCTACCATTTCATATGTGATATGGAATGGGAAGGGCCCATGTCTTAAGTTAGTTAAGATTTGGGGTTGACCGGCCTATGTCTGAAAGCAAAATCCGGACAAGCTCGAGGCAAAGTCTGTATTGTAGAACTGGAAAGGTTCCAGCTATACGAACTACAGCAGATGATTTGATAGAACCAAGGGATTCAGCAGATACCAACGAACCTCAGCCTCTCCGCCGATCTAGTAGGGTTCCTCACCCGCCTGAGAGATACTTCTGTTTCTCTATGACAGTGGGAGCGAAGATTGCATCATGAGATGATGACCCAACTAGCTTCGAGCTGGCCATCAGGAGTGAGACTCTGTGAGAATGGCTGGATGTTTATCGATCTGAGATGGAATCCTTATACACCAACAAAGTATGGACTTTGGTTGCTATATCTGAAGGGTTAAATCCCCATCAGGAGCAAGTATATCTTGAGAAGATTACTTGGTGTAGATGGAAAAGTTGAGACTTTCAAAGCTAGACTTGTTAAAGGTTTGCATAATTGACCAGATATGGATCATAATGAAACCTTTTTCTAAGGATCTATGCTTAAGTCCATCCAGATCCTACTTGTCACGGCTACATACCATGACTACGATATCTGGTGGTTGGGTGTCATGACAGATTTTCTAAATGATGTTTAGAAGAGAGCGTCTATAAGTACACAGCCAGAGGGCTTCGTAGACAGTGGGAGCAGCGGAAACGTGTGCAAGATGCATTATTTGATAAAGCAGGCATCGCGGAGTTGGAACATCTGTTTTGATGAATTAGTCAAACAGTTTGACATCATCAAAATGGTAGATGAACCTTGTATAAACAAAAAGGTAGTAGGGAGTATGGTGACGATCCTCGTAGAGTACGTGGATGACATACTCTTGATAGGGAAGGAGTTTCCTATGCTACGCTCGGTCGATCTCCGCTTATCACAAGGATTCTCCAATAGGATCAAAATGATACCTACTAAATCCTGGGTTTTGGATCTATGAGATAGATCTAAATGGATGTTAGAATTCTCACTAGATGTAGTGAGACGGTATCAACCGATCCTGGGGAGAATCAGTGGAAGGGTTCCAGGGTGATAAGGACGACTGAATGTCAGTCACAGGCATTGTCTTTACCCTCAGTGGAGGGACGGTATGTTGGAAGAGTTCCAAGCTAGATACCGTGGCATACTAGAAGATAAAGGCAGGATACATCGCTACTTAAGATGCTACCGAAGAGGCTGTTTGGGTGTATATTGATTCATGAGATGAACTACGTTCCTACCATTGTGAGACAATGGAGTTGTGGCTTATGCCAAGGAACGCCGGTCCCATCAGTGATCCAGACATATTCTAAGGCAGTATCATCTGATCATGGAGATGGTTGATCTCCAGGGTGATCGAGGTTAGGAGAGTAGACACAGAGGACAACACAGCGGATCCACTCACAAAGGCCTGTTCCCAGAGAGAGATTTTTAAGGGATGGTTGAGTATGAGATACTACAACCACTGCTACAGATGGCCCTAGTGCAAGTGGGAGATTGTTAGTTATATGTATGCCCTAGAGGCCATTACTATACATAGGATGTATATTGTAGTGGATGCTGGGACATATATAGGGAGGACTTTCTTGCTCGACATGATAGTATGCTATCTGGTTACCCTTTACCTTAACGTGTATGCTGATTGTCTCTCTGTTACATGTTGGTAAAGCCCTTTGGATCTGTACTTGACTACCTGGACTATGATGCGGATCATACTAGTGGGGACATGGTAGTCCATAAGTACATCCTTCAATGTCCCTAGTCGTGGGTGTATCGAGACGGGGCATCGATATACCAGAGTAGACTAGCGTATACCTTCTCGACCCATACAGATGGGCGATGGATGATCCCATATCCATCGGTGTTTGACATCAGAGATGATATACGGGTGCTCAGTAGAGACTGGGTACACTGGACGGACTCGCCGAGAACTCCCAGATGGTATTATACCTCACGTCAGATGGCAGTTCTCTGGTGACACTGGTACAGAGTAGTCTGTTGACCCGAGATCGTCATAGAGTCTTGTGTGGTTCCCACTGTGCTTTGATTTCCATCTTACCACGTCCAAGAGGGCGTGCAAAACGGTGGTTTTTGGGTACAGTCCCGAGTCACATGGAGGCAATGAGCGATAGGAGGGGATTCGTCTCTCCCGGTATAGGGGGTTGATGTTGCGCTGTGTTCGATTGGCTATAACAGGAAATCCCTGGCCAGGGTTGCTGAGATTTACTGGTAAGTGTTACCAGTAGTTTCTCGAATTGTTATAGACCTCATATCGACACGACTTATTGAGCTATTGGGGTCTGACGTTTACCACCCCTAGGCGAGATATGCGACATATCAGACGATCAGACCGGACTGTACGGTAGTGTTACTGGTTGGATTCACTAGAGTGTGAGCGGGTTTGCTCGTCGATCTTCAGATCGCTCAATACTCGGGTGGCCGTTACGTTTAGCAGACCGCTTGCGGCTTGTGGGTGCTTGATATGATCATCACCTGCTGCCGGCGTATTGACGAGTCTTTAGAGTCCTACACAGAGGTTTCCTGGCTCAAGCGAAACGAAATAGGAGCGCATATGAGATATTTGCGGGACCGAGAATGATACCAGTATGTGATACTGTATTCGATTCTCGCGATATGTGACATTGATCGGTTATATGTGATATAGCCGGGTTATCGGATCAAGTGTTGATTCGATAAGTTGTTACTGTTGATATTAGTCGGTTATATGCGATATGACCGGATCGTTAAATCAAGTGTTGATTTAATGATTTAATGCATAATTATATATTTGATATATTACTTTGCATTAACTAGTATCGGTTCACTTTAAATGGATTTTCTCACTCGGATGTGCGCATTGCATATGCGATATGATTTTGTGCACTTGCTTGTATCATGTTTGATGATACATGCCTTTTGGTTAAGTGTATAGAATTAAACCATGGTTAACTTAATGATTAGGGTTTTGCTTTTTCATTTAATTATTTGTTTATTCATTTTGGATATTAATAAAAGCATAAAAGAAAAGCAAAATGGTTTCTTTATTTTATTTTCTTTCGTGAAGCTTTTTGAAGCTTCATGAAGCTTTGACCAAAGTGACCACTTTGTCTTTATCTTTAACCATAACCATTAATCTAACCTTAGTTAATTCTCTACACTTGACCATGGTTGATTATGATAAGTATTCTTTTATTTTTGTATTTTCATAATATAACTTATCATAACAATTAGCTTCTTCTTCTTCATCTTCTTCAAGGAAGAAAAGCTTACTTCATCAATAGTGATTGATGAAAAAGTGAGAGAAATCCAATTCTAAAGTCTACCCACTTCCTATTTCTTCATCCTCTACCTCTTGCCAAGTAGTAGAGTGTGTTTTCTTCACAAGTTTCTTGACTTGGTGAAGTGAGAGCTTGATCTAGCGATGCTTCGACGTAGATCATCTTCGGCATGGACATCGACGACCTAGCTCGCCTATTCTCCGATGAAGCCGACGCTAGAGCCCGGAATTTGTTTTGGACAGCGAGAGGACTTCATTGCGGTGCTATGGAGGTGGAGCACCGGATCTACAAAGGTTGTATTTCCGTTATCTTATAGTTAAGTGTTAACTAGTTTGCTTTTCGCCTAGATTTCTTGCCCACGGTCCGTAGTCGGGTTTCTCGGCACCTAGATTTTTTGAAATTGGCATGGTTGATGCCTTGTGAGACCTCATTAGGATGCCTAGGAACCCTACAGCGATGTCTAAGGAATTCATTTGATTAGGCATGCGATATCTAAAGAGGTTGCGGATTCCAACTGTTGTAGTTTTACACTTTCTTTTCTGTGACCGTAAGTGTAATATGTGATATCGCCGGTTTCGTTACTATATGTCAACGACAATTGTGATACGCATGTTTACTTACGTTGATGACATATGATGTTATGTATTGCTGGATATGTTATATTGGATCGTCGCGTTTTGGATAGCCGGGTTTTTTTTTATGTGAGATGAGTGTTTTTCATTTTCATTCATGTAAAAACTTGTATGTAATATTCTTTTATTGGGGCACTTCCAGGTTGCGGAAGATATCACCTTTTGTATATTATTTACTTTTCCGCACTAGGATAGACCCAAGGAGGGGAGCACAAGCACCCGGGTTCTAGGGTCCAGTGGGAGACCATCTCGAGGTGTCGAGTCCGGGTCTCCTAACTCTAGAATTGGTAGGGTTGCTTGCCGCTCTCGTAGGGTCTAGGGGTGTGGGTTTAGCTATTCATCGCGACCGTGGAATCCGTGTTTTATACTGGCTCATATTGAAAACACGGACGTCCTAGTATATCCAATATTTCATATGATATTTTCTGCTGCGATATCTGTGATGTGATCATTTGATATGTTCTGTGATAAATACTGTATATAGTATATATGATATATTATATAGACGTTACTTATGTTTTACACCCGCGCTAGCCCTGCCCCGCTCTGCCGTTAGTTACCTAACCTAACGGTGCACGAGGGGACATCGAGGCGAATGCGGATGTCATAAGTGTACGTCGTACTTATCTGTGATGTTTAGGTATTTAAATGATGGGACTTCATTAATATGATTAATGAAAGAAAAGAAACCTAAGATGTTGTGGAATCGAATTTCAAAATAAAACAGGTAGCTACAGTTCTTGCTTTGCATCGCGGTGTTCCTTGTAGAACATCCTGCACCTTATTCGATAGGGAAAGGACCGAGATCCCTTCACCGGGAGTGACTCCTTTAGCAATAACTGGCAGATGCTACAACTCTTGGTTTGTCTTTTGATTGCTTCTATAGTTTCTGCTTTGCACAGTGATATATATGATATATCCCGCACCTCATTCGACGAGGAAAGGACCGACGATCCCTTCACCGGGAGTGACTCCTTTAGCAAAACTAGAAAAGCCTCAAAAACACTCCATTTCAAAATTCATTCGATCCTACAACGATATCAAGTTCATTACGCAATAGGTTTTCAGAAAAACCTGTCGTAGCCCTCCGTCATTTCAGATAAGTCCTGCTTAGTATTCGTGCTGTGTTTGTTGACCTTGTCAAGGCGCAGTGTGCGGTAGCTAACCAGTATTTATCTGCTTATGCATATGATGCAGATTGGGTTAGGGTAGTCGTGTGTCCTTGTTGACCTTGTCAAGGGTCGTGCGAGTGGGTTTGATTCAATCAAGAAATGACGGGTTGAACTTGACTTACGGTCTATGGTTTGTTGACCTTGTCAAGGTCATAGATCGTTTGGGGCAAAATATTATCGGGAATTTCAAGTGTTGAAATTTGCAATGAGATTGCATACCTTCTATGAGATAGTTGGATCCCGATACCCGCTGCGAGTAATTGTTACTCCTGGGAGAGTTTTACACATTACAATTAGCCGATCAAGTAGGTGTCTAGAAAGGTGTCAACGGGGTTACGCCTCTGGGAAAACGAGGTTTACATTAATTAGGTCCATGCGAAAGCACGGGGAACCTCCCTCAAAATACCGACACTGGCCTGGCTGAAAGATTGGCGAACTTGTAGCGTGTAATTAATCCCGGCTAGTCTTTCCTTTTAGGGTTTGAAGGAAGATTTGAGAAAAACAGTGGGAGCCATCCTGATTAGATAAAATAATAACCAATCTGATCTTGCAAGAGCGCACGCAGAGTGTTTTCTTCTCTCTCTCTCCAGGTAGCGACCATATCACGCCTTAATCAAGATAATAAAACGGATATATTGACCGAACCCGCTTGTTATACTGAGCTGGGGAACGTTGGTCCCGCTCCAACTTATAATTGTTATAAGACAGAGCAGGAAATTGGGGAATACCAGATTTCCCGTGCCGCCCAAACTAGGAAAGTGCATATGATGCATCATCTTCGGGTGTGTTCGTTACACAAAACTGTTTCTCAATATTCTTTACGTCCTAAGTATGTGATACCAGATCAGGATCCCAGATATGTAATCTGTTACATAGGGCTACAAATAGGTAGAGAACTGAGAACGGGTGATAAGTTTCATGAGGCAGAAAACGGGGTAAGTTTTGCAGCCAAGTCTGTCGGTCACTGTCACCCTGTATTACCAATACATTGATTCTAAACGAATGTTATTAGATACCGAACCTGAAATACAAAATCATATCAGTCTCTTTATAAGTAAAGAAATGATAATTTTGTATTGTTGGATAATGTTTTGAACATTTCCTATATCAAAAGTTGATCGGTTCAGGCACGTTATCTAAAAGCATTGATGTTCTAAATCAAACTATGGTTCTTAGTATATAGAACACACACAAGAGGAAGAGTTCAGAAATGAACGAATCCTTCTTGAGTCATTGTAGACTAGGTCAGATCAATGTGACCCGACTAGCTAAAGTTACATTTAGATGCATATTTAAATCAGTTTGAATTTACATCTTATGAAACTTGCCAGTCATGTCACAGAGATAAGATGACCATAGCTCCGTTTACTGGAAACAGAGAAAGTGTTAGTGAACTCTTGGGATGATACATGTTGATGTATGTAGGTCCCTTGTCTACACATACCAAGACCGGTTCTTTGTACTTCATTACATTCTCTGATGATCTCTCAAGATTCAGACATATGTTCCTGTTGAAACACAAGTCCGAACCTTTTGAGATATTCACAGAATATGATTTAGAAGTAGAGAACCAAAATACGGGTATAATTATTATGTCCTTTGATGTGATCGAGGAGGAGAATACTTGAGCACGGAAATCCTGGACTATTCTAAAGGAGAATGAGATTCTCTCTCAGAATTACTCATCCGTATACACCATAGCACGATGGTATATCGGGGCGGAGCAGATACACCCTATTTGATATGGTGTACTCTATGATGAGTACTACTGAGTTACCTTTTTCTTATTGGGTGTTATGCACTTGAGAAGTTGCATACCTATTGAATAGGGTTCCAATCAAATTAGTAGCCTACCGCTTCATATGTGATATGGAAAGGGAAGAGCCCATATCTTAAATTAGTTAAGATTTGGGGTTGTCCGGCCTATGTCTAAAAGCAAAATCCGGACAAGATCGAGGCAAGGTCAGTTTTGTAGAACTGGAAATGTTCCAGCTATACAAACTGCAGCTGATGATTTGGTAGAACCGAAGGATTCAATAGTTACCAACGAACCTCAGCCTTTCCGCCGATCTAGTAGGGTTCCTCATCCACTTGAGAGTTACTTCGGTTTCTCTATGACAGTGGGAGCGAGGATTGCATCATGAGATGATGACCTAACTAGTTTCGAGCTGGCCATCAAGAGTAGGGACTCTGCAAGAATGGCTGGATGCTTAGCAATCTGAGATGGAATCCATGTACACCAGCAAAGTATGGACTTTAGCTGCTATATCTGAAGGGTTAAATCCCCATCAGGAGCAAGTATATCTTGAGAAGATTACTTGGTGTAGATGGAAAAGTTGATACTTTCAAAGCTAAACTTGTTAAAAGTTTGCATCATTTACCAGGCGTGGATTATGATGAAACCTTTTTCAAGTAACCAAGCTTAAGTCCATCCAGATCCTACTTGCCACGGCTACATACCATGACTACGATATCTGGCGGTTGGGTGCCATGACTACTTTTCTAAATATTGATTTAGAAGAGTGCGTCTATAAGTACACAGCCATAGGGCTTCGTAAATAGTGGGAGCAGCGGAAACGTGTGCAAGATGTTTTATGTGATGAAGCAGGCATCGCGGAGTTGGAACATCTGTTTTGATGAGTTAGTCAAACAATTTGACATCATCGAAATGGTAGATGAACCTTGTATATACAAAAGGGTAGTAGGGAGTATGGTGGTGATCCTCGTAGAGTACATAGATGACATACTCTTAATAGGGAAGAAGTTTCTTATGCTACGCTCGGTCAATCTCCGCTTATCACAAGGATTCTCCATATAGGATCAAAGTGATACCTCCTAAATCCTGAGTTTTCATCTATGAGATAGATGTAATTGGATATTAGGATACTCACTAGTTGTAGTGAGATGGTATCAATTGATCCTGGGGAGAATCACAGGAAAGGTTCCAGAGTGATAAGGACGACTGAATGTCAGTCACAGGCATTGTCTTTACCCTCAGTAAAGGAACGGTATGTTGGAAGAGTTCCAAGCTAGATACCGTGGCATACTAGACGATAAAGGCTGGATACATCGCTACTTAAGATGCTATCAAAGAGGAAGTCTGGGTGTATATTGGTTCATGAGATGAACTTCGTTCCTACCATTGTGAGACAATGGAGTTGTGGCTTATGCCAAGGAACGTCCGTCCCATCAGTGATCCAGACATATTCTAAGGCAGTATCACCTGATCATGGAGATGGTTGATCTCCAGGGGATCGAGGTTAGGAGAGTAGACTCAGAGGACAACACGGCGGATCCACTCACAAAGGCCTTTTCCCAAAGAGAGACTTTTATGGGATGGTTGAGTATAAGATACTACAACTACTGCTACAGATGACCCTAGTGCAAGTGGGAGATTGTTAGTTATATGTATGCCCTAGAGGCCATTACTGTACATAGGATGTATATTGTCGTGGATGCTGGGAAATATATAGGGAGGACTTTCTTGCTCGACATGATAGTATGCTATCTGGTTGCTCTTTACCTTAACGTGTACACTGATTGTCTCTCTGTTACATGTTGGTAAAGCCCTTAGGATGTGTACTTGACTACCTGTACTATGATGCGGATCATACTAGTGGGGACATGGTAGTCCATAAGTACATCCTTCAAGGTCCCTAGTCATGGGTGTATCGAGACGGGGCATCGATATATCAGAGTAGACTAGCGTATACCTTCTTGACCCATACAGATGGGCGATGGATAATCCCATATTCATTGGTGTTTGACATCAGAGATGATATACGGGTGCTCAGTGGAGACTGGGTACACTGGACGGACTCGCCGAGAACTCCCAGATGGTATTATACCTTACGTCAGATGGCAGTTCTCTGGTGATACTGGTACATGTTAGTCTGTAGACCCGAGATCGTCATAGAGTCTTGTGTGATTCCCACTATGCTTTGATTTCCACCTTACCACGTCCAAGAGGGTGTGCAAAACGGTGGTTTTTGGTTACAGTCCCGAATCACATGGAGGCAATGAGCGATACGAGGGGATTCGTCTCTCCCGGTATAGGGAGTTGATGCTGCGCTGTGTTCGATTGGCTATAACCGGAAATCCCTGGCCAAGGTTGCTGAGATTTTCTGGTAAGTGTTACCAGTAGTTTCTCGAACTGTTATAGACCTCATATCGACACGACTTATCGAGCTATTGGGGTCTGACGTTTACCACCCCTAGGCGAGATATGCGACATATCAGACGAACAGACCGGACTGTACGGTAAGTGTTACTGGTTGGATTCACAGGAGTGTGAGCGGGCTTGTTCGTCGATCTTCTGATCGCTTAATACCCGGGTGGCCGTTACGTTTAGCAGACCGCTTGCGGCTTGTGGGTGTTTGATATAATCATCACCTGCTGCCGGCGTATTGACGAGTCTTTAGAGTCCTACATAGAGGTTTTCTGGCTCAAGCGAAACGAAATAGGAGCGCATATGAGATATGTGGGGGACCGAGAATTATACCAGTATGTGATACTGTATTCTATTTTCGCGATTTGTATCATTGGTCGGTTATATGTGATATAGCCGGGTTACCGAATCAAGTGTTGATTCGATACATTGATACACTTGATATTAGTCGGTTATATGCGATTTGACCGGATCGTTAAATCAAGTGTTGATTTAATGATTTAATGTATAATTATATATTTGATATATTACTTTACATTAACTAGTATTGGTTCACTCAAGATTGATTTTCTCACTTGAATTGCACAAGTTGTATATGTGATATATTTTTGTGCACTTGTTTGTACATGTTTGATGATACATGCAAACTTGGGTGTATGTTTGATTAAACCATGGTTAGTTAACGGTTAGGGTTTCATTTGATTGATTTATTTATTTATTTCATTATGGCTTAAGATAAAATGATGGCTTTATTTGGATTTTGTTGAAGCTTCATGAAGCTTTGAAAAAGCTTTGACCATTTTGTTTTATTTCTTAAACCTAACCATTAAACCTAACCCTAGTTTATTCTCTACACTTGACCATGGTTGCTATATGATAAGAATGACTTATTTGCTATTTTCCAATTAATTCTTATCATAATTCTTTTCTTCTTCTTCTTCTTCTTCAACAATGAAGAAAAGCTTGCTACCATCAATGGCAACATGAGAAAAAGAGTGAGAAATCCAATTCTAAAGTGAACCCACTTCCTATTTCTTCATCCTCTACCACTTGCCAAGTAGTATAGGGTCTTTTCTTCACAAGTTTCATGGCTTGGTGAAGTTGGAGCTTGATCTTGTGTTGCCTCGACGTAGATCATCTTCGGCATCGAAGAAGACGACCTAGCCCGATCATCTTTTCGACGAAACCACCGCGAGAGTCCGGGATCCGATGGGTACAGCGGAAGGACTTCATCACGGAGCTATGGAGGTGGAGGACCGGATCTACAAAGGTTGTAGTCTCTTTCACTTAGTTAAGTTGTTAACTAGTTGCATGTTTCGCCTAAACCCTAGTTAACGATCCGTATTAGGGTTTCTCGGCACCGGAAAAATTTGAAATTGGCATGGTTGATGCCTTGTGAGACCTCATTAGTGTGCCTAGGAACCCTACAGGTTCAGGGATATTGTGAACTATTTTGTCACGGGACTTATACCCAGCGATTGGTCAAAACAGGACAAATACCGTTTTCTATCCCAAGTAAAACACTTTTACTGGGACGATCCATATTTGTTTAAGTATTGTCCTGATCAGATCATTCGCCGGTGTGTCCCGAAAGAAGAGTTCAAGAGTGTTCTTTCTTTTTGTCATGATCAGGCCTGTGGGGGTCACTTTGGTCCTAAAAAGACGGCGGAGAAGGTTTTGCAATGTGGATTTTATTGGCCAACCTTATTCAAGGACGCATTTGACTATTGTAAAACCTGTACACAATGTCAGTACATGGGTAGAATTTCCCAGAGAAATGAAATGCCTCAGCAACCCATTCTGGTTGTTGAAATATTCGATGTTTGGGGATTGATTTTATGGGTCCCTTTCCCAACTCCTTTGGGAATTTGTACATACTGCTGGCGGTTGATTACGTCTCCAAGTGGGTTGAAGCCATTCTATGTCGCACTAATGACAGGAAAGTTGTCATTAAGTTCTTGAAAGAGAATATCTTTTCGCGATTTGGACACCCACACGCTATTATTAGCGATAATGGGACACATTTCTGCAACAGATCTTTCAAGACTTTGATGCGGAAATACTCAATCAACCACCGACTTTCTACACCCTATCATCCCCAAACGAGCGGGCAAGCTGAGATCTCAAACAGACAAATCAAACTTATCCTGGAGAAGACTGTTGCTAAGAATAGAAAAGACTGGTCGACCAAATTGACGGACGCTCTTTGGGCATTCCGAACTGCATTTAAAACTGACCTAGGGATGTCTCCATATAGGATAGTGTTTGGGAAGGCATGTCACTTACCCGTCGAGATTGAGCATAAAGCATTGTGGGCTATTAAGGAAATAAATTTTGACCTAAACCAACCCTGCAACTTTCGGAAGCTGCAACTTAATGAGCTAAGCGAACTCCGCGATGAAGCTTATGATAACGTTGTAATCATAAAGAATAGGACCAAGCTTTTTCACGATAAAAACATTTTGAGGAAAACATTTTCACCTGGTCAACAAGTCCTTCTTTATGATTCACGACTACACCTTCACGCGGGTAAGCTCCGATCTCGGTGGAAGGGACCTTTTGTTGTGCGGTCTGTATACCCGTACGGGGCAGTAGAAGTAGAAAATATTAATAACGGCACATTTTTCAAAGTGAATGGACATAGACTAAAGTCGTATTTTCCACTGACCCTACGGAGGATCTCCTGTTCTTACAGGAGCCTGCTTATCTTGATTAAAATTCCTCCGTCTCATCTCCATGTCAGGTGTATCACCACATCATCTTTTTGAATGGAGGTGAGTGAAAAGAGTAAGTTTGGGGGAGGTTCTTCACTTATATATGTTGCCCCCACTAATAATTCCTCCCAGACTTACAGGTTTTGTAGATATAGCTGTTGGCAACAGCGAGGACACTGTTGAAAACAAGTTTGGAGGAGGTTTGTGCTTATTTTTGCATCATTTGCATATCATTTGCATAAGCACAAAACATTTCTTTAAAAACTTATAAAAATTTAAAAAATTTCAAAATCTATAAAAATTGAAAAATTTTCAAAATATAAAAATATTTTAACATTTTTTGTATATAAATAAGATAATGAAAGTTTAGATAATGAAAAATTACGTCCATGAGATTAGAAAAATTTAAGAAAACCAAGAAAATTAGAAGTTTTCTTATACGAACTAGTAATAAGTAGTTATGAGCCGTTGTCCCAAGGGTTAGTAAGATGAAAGACGTCACTAATCTGAGAATAAAAATAAGTCTGAAAAATAGTTTCTATTTTGGAAGCCAAACATTTTGAACGTTGCTACCCTGCTATTCGCACTTACACACGTCTTGAAGCCTGCGATAGTAGAGGCTACCTTGAAATGCTCTTGTCTTAAAGCCGATGTATGAAGGAAATAAAAAAAAAGTGAATGATAAAAAAAATAAAAATAAAATGGTAAGAAAAATGGACACTGGTTTTGTTATCACCGAGGGCAATAAAAAAATATAGCGAGGGTGCCTCTTCACCTAGTGCCCTAAGGCCAACTGGTCTGGGAGTCACTGCTAAGCCTTAGGTGGTGCAAGACGAGGAAAATACACCAAGTAAGCAAGCACAGGAGTAATCGGTCGGTTAGTACCTCAAGAAGTATTAATGATCGCATGAAAGTGTGTGAGCAATCTCATCTAAATATACATTAATTAAAAAGTACTGAGGCTGATGGGCAAGAGTATGATAGCTTGAATTGAATTCTCCGGGTGTAGGGATGTCTTTACACACACGCAGGGTTATATGATCGATGTTTGGAAGAAAGATAGGAATGAAGAATAAGACGATATTTTATTGAGGGAGGACGTGATTTCCGACATCTTTTCATGACTATTAAGACAGGGCTCATGACAACCGAAAAGCTAGCTTAGTTGGAAATCCTAATTTTCGAAGCTTTTCTTTTACAATTCTTTTCTTTAAATGTAAATTTCATGATCTTCCTTTTATTATTGGATTTTGTGGGTGCAATCCGCTGAAAACCCTCAGGAGACAACACTCCTCCTACTAGGGACACCTAGAGGTTTAAAGGCTTGTTGCACGTGCTCAGTGCAATCGTGTTGCCTACGAAAGTGTGCTAGTTAGTTTTTTTTCTCTTTCTTTTCTCCTTCTTTTTAATAAAAAGTTCGCTCGAGACGATCGAAAATAAGTTTGGGGGAATTTGATCAGTCGAAAATACTGCATCTCTTAACCGGCAATTTCCCTATCATTTGCATTCATATAGAAGTGTTCGGCATTCATATCGCACATATTAGCAAATCAGTCGTTAAATATCAGATTGCATGTGTTAGACTCTAAAACCGGCACTATAAAGGAAATTGACTGCATTTCATAGCATGGCATCATTCCTATATATCGCAACTTGTGTTCTGAAGTTTGTGCAGGAAAATACAGAAGATCGGTCAAATTTACAAAAGAAGACTGTTAAAAAGACGCCAACTCATGGATTTGGAATTTGGTATTGATCTAAGAAGCATTAAGAGATTCAACATAGCAGGAAATACATCAAAAGCCATAGGAAAGCAACAGAAGAAAGATGAAGCCCTCAAGCCACCATACGGCCGCGGAACCGCGGCCGGAGCCGCCTTGCGCCGCGGTTCCGCGGCGGCGCTACCACGTCAGCCCTCCAACTTTGCTGCAATATCTCCACCTCAGCTCCTATGGCTCTTCAAGACACTACATTTTCCAGAAGATCCCAGAAGCTTCTGCCAGTTCAGCAAACTAGGGTTTCTAAAGCTAAACATTCCTAGCTTAAAGCCTAAGCTAAGCTCCTAACTAACTTACAACAAACTTTTGGAGGGAATTGCAATTTCAAAAACCTAGACCTAGGGTTTGGGAAACCTATAAATAGACCCCAAGGCTCACTTGTAAAAGGATCCAATATCATCTCTCATCTAGATCCCATCTCATCTTAGAAATCAATTTTGTGGGTTAGTTGTTGATTAGAAACCCTAGCTCTTCATCTACCCACATTCTTTCCACCTCAAAACCTTAACCCTAATCCAATCTAGAAATACCCAATTCAAGATCCATGGAGATCAAGCAAAGCAAGTCTTTAAGCAACCTTTAGAAGCAAAGCCGGTATTCAACGGAGCACGAGATCGAAGCGATCCAAGACTCAAGAAGCCGAGCGATGCAAGATTCAACGAGCGAAGTTCCTATCTCTTGTAAATCTCGAGAGTTGTAACTACTTGTTGTTGTAATAAAGGTGAAGATTCTTTAACTTGTTTACATTTCAATTCAAGCATTATGATTCATTTAGATTCTTGAATATGTACTTTGTGATGATGCTTGAATAAAACTCCGCTCGTGGAGGAATCGAAACAATTGTAAAATGATGATGTTGATGAATTGTTAAACGTTTTCTTAAGTCTTAAAACAATTGTAAATTCTTGAAAATCAATTGATCGATGATCTAGATCGATGCGAATGTGTTCTTGATTTCTTTCGCACGATCTAGAGATCGATAATTGATCATTCGACTTTCAAGAAGCTATCTAGTGAATGTTATTCATCGAAAGGATAAAGGATAGGATGAGGAACCCTAATTCCTCTCAAGATCCTTGATTCTCGATGAATTCGACATCGATTTAGCATCAATTTGTTACTAGATAAGAAATCGTAATCTTGAATCTTCATCACATCTACAATTTACTCGATTCCTACGAATTTTACTTCAAATCTTGAAACCCTAAGTGATTGGAATTCTATCGAAACTCGATTCTCTATTTTTATCATTTTCTTGATTCTTGATCAGAATAGTGACACTTGAAACCTATCGATAAAAATCTTGAATCATGTTTTCTTTTCTTTTCTATTAACTTTTCAATTCAAACAAATCAAAATTACAAACGAATCGCACAATCCATGTGGACGATCCGCCCTCGCTAACGATCTACATCCGACACCGTAGTTGATTGTGGTCAAATAATTCTTTGATTGTGAATTTTATTCATTTTCTAAATACCGACACAAAGAAACTTATTCGAGTTATACGACACAATCGGAATTAAGAATCAATCACTCCGCGATGCTTGATTCAGTCCATAAATGGACTTAAGCAACTTGCAAACTTTACCGCTGCTCCCACTCTGAATGAATCCCTCTGGTTGATCCATATAGACGCTCTCTTCTAAATTACCATTTAGAAAGGCCGTCTTTACGTCCATCTGCCAGATTTCATAATCGTGGAATGCAGCAATAGCAAGAAGGACCCGAATGGATTTGAGCATAGCCACTGGAGAAAAGGTTTCGTCATAGTCCAAACCAGGTCTTTGACGGAAACCCTTTGCACCAAGTCTAGCCGTATAGGTTTCAACCTGTCTATCTACACCAATCTTCTTTTTGAAGATCCATTTGCATCCTACGGGTTTTACCCCATCTGGAGCAATGTCCAAAGTCCATACTTTGTTAGTGTACATGGAATCCATTTCGGCCCGCATTGCATCCAGCCATTTTACTGAGTCAACGCTCTGAATGGCTTGCTGGAAGCTAGTAGGCTCATCATAGTCAATAGTGCAATCCTCTCTATCCCCGTCTATGAGAAAACCGTAGTATCTCTCAGGCGGATGAGACGGCCTACTACTCCTGCGGAGGGGTGTGGGAATGTCCAATTCTTCTTGAACTACTGGTTCTACCATACTTTCAGTTGTAGTTTGTGGTTCTGGAATTTCTTCCAGTTCTATTTCGCTCCCACCTGTATCCTTTTCTAAAACTTGCTGTTCTAAAAAATGGGCATTACGAGAAACAAAAACCTTTTGTTCCTCTGCGTTATAGAACATATACCCCTTGGAGTTCTTGGGATATCCCACAAACTTACACTGTACTGATCGTGCCTCGAGCTTGTCCACATACTGTTTTTTAACAAAAACCGGACATCCCCAAATCTTCAGATACTGAAGATAGGGTTTTTTCCCACTCCACATCTGATATGGGGTGGTAGGCACTGTCTTGGTAGGAACCCTGTTCAGAAGATATGCCGCTGATTCTAGCGCATATCCCCAGAATGATTGCGGTAACTCAGCGTTACTCATCATGGAACGAACCATATCCAATAGGGTTCGATTCCTTCTTTCCGATACACCGTTATGTTGTGGCGTGTATAGAGGAGTAAGCTGAGAGAGAATTCCATTCTCTTTTAAGTAACCCAGGAACTCGACACTTAAGTATTCACCACCTCGATCAGATCTCAGTGTCTTTATACTCTTGCCTATTTGTTTTTCCACTTCATTCTTGTATTCTTAGAATTTTCAAAAGCCTCGGATTTATGCTTCATTAAGAAGACATATCCATACCTAGAGAAATCATCCGTAAAAGTAATGAAGTAGGAATAACCACCTCGCGCATGTGTAGACATCGGACCGCACACGTCACTGTGTACGAGTCCCAAGAGCTCGCTTGCTCTTACTCCGTGTCCTGTGAACGGAGTCTTTGTCATCTTTCCTTTGAGACAAGATTCACAAGTAGCATAAGATTGATATTCGAACGGATTCAAATATCCTTCTCTATGTAACTTAGTCAACCTTCTCTCATTGATGTGACCTAGTTTACAATGCCATAAGAAAGCCTGATTTATTTCTGGAGACTTTCTTTTAAGTGTGTTCTGGACATTGAAAACCTGAGCTTGACTTAATACGTATATACCGTTATCTAATGTACCGGACCCAATCAAAACTTGATTTAGGTGGATGTTAACTACATCGCTTACGAATGTAAAATCATATCCCTCTCTCGAAAGTGATGATACTGATATGATATTACAAGTCATACTAGGTACATATAAACAGTTATGTAGAATCAATATATGCCCACTTGTCAAACCTAGGCGATATTCTCCCACGGATTCAGCGTCCATGCTCATTCCGTTTGCAACTCTGAGAGACCAATCACCTACCTTTATAACTCTACGGTTTCTCAAAGCATGTATTGAATTACAGATATGAGATCCTGCTCCGGTATCTAGTACCCAGGAAGTAGAGTTAATTGACAAACAGTTCTCAATAACAAATACACTTAAGGCTGGAGCCACAATATGCTTCGAATCCTGGCTACTGGCTTTGCTAGCCCTGTAATCATTCTCCCAATGTTCATTCCTGTAACAATAGGAACGTCCCTCTTTTACTATATCCAGTCCCGAAACTTTTGCCCTTCTCTTTTCTTCTACTTCCCTGGTTTCCTTCAGGGTAGGAGGCAGAGACTGTAGAATCAAGTCTGTATCTGACTCGTTTCCCAATGCGGTCTCCAGGTCCTGGAGCTCATCAATACAGCTAGTCATTGTAAGGACGTTGTCCCCTACAGATGACCCGTCAGCCAAGCTCGCTTGAATTAATTCGTTCGAGGTCTCATATCTTGTGATATGAGATTGCTCTCCATATAAATCTTTGTTATGGAGAAAGATGGAAACTAAGTCCATCTTCTCGTGCTGCTTCTGGTATACACCATCAACTGAAGCTAACACGAGGCATTTAGCTTTCGCTTTATCTTTTTCCCTTGTCTGACGGATATCCATATCCGCGACAGTGGAAACTGGACCTGGGACGGTGGGATCTTGAGTAGTAATAGGGTGGTCCAGCTTGTCATAGGCAATGGACATCTGGACAGACATTTGCCACTTATATAAGTAAGATTCAGTCAATTATTATCTAGATGTAACCTAGTCGTGGTCACAAGGTCGCTGCAATTAAGAGAGAGAGAAGAAAACATTTTAGCATGATGCTCTTGAAAGTTTAAAATGGTTTTTAATTTATCTAACCAGGATGGCTCCCACTGTTTCTCGAATCCCTCCTCAAACCATAAAAGAAGAATTAGCCAGGACTATTCTCACCGTACAATTCTTGCTTAACCGTTCGGCCAGGTCAGTGTCGATACTTCGAGGGAGGTTTTCCAACGTTTTCGCGAAGTTCCTTAATTAAATAACCTCTTTTCTCTGGGGGCGTAACCCCGCTGACACCTTTCTAGGCACCTACTTGGTTTATAACATTGATCGTTAAGTGACGAATCTCCTGATAAGTAGTATATACTCACAGTAGGATCGGGATCCAAAATATCATCGTATGATAATGTTGAAGGAATCCTACCAACATTCATCAAACTCCAAAATGGTATGCTCTCTCTGCAAATTTCAGTTTCTTTAGAAATTCCCGATATAAATTTTTGCCCCATGCTCTTATGACCTTGGCGTTGGTCAAAATGTCATAAGTCACATGTCAAGTTCTACCCATCATTGTCCTAGTTAATTTGAACCCATCCGTACATATCCCTGACGTTGGCCAAATGATAATACGACTGTCCCAAACTAACACATCTATCTATGCAACAAATGAAATATCCCAGCAGCTACCAAACACTATGCCCTGGCGTTGGTCAAATGCATAGCTTGAATACTACTGAATATCCAAATGAAATGACGGAGGGCTACGAATGGTTTTGGCAAAACCGTGAACGTAGTGAACTTGATATAATCGAAGGGACCTGATACTTTTTAAAAGGAGTGGTTAAAGCTCCACAATTAAAAATTCTGATCATTTAAAATAACCGAGTGGTTTCTTTTAAATTCGTTCCAACGATTGAATTTTGGTTTATTTTCTTTGCATTATAATAATGCGTCCCATCATTTATCCTATCATTGCAGAAAACAACGAAAATACCACGTCCTCTTATGCCATCCGCATTCGCCACGGGGTCCCGTCATCATCCGTTAGGTTACTTAACTAACGACAGAGCGGGGGCTGGGCTAGCGCGGGTGTAAAACATAAGTGACGTCTAATAGCTATCATATATAGATATTGTACATTCGTCAGACGCAATAATAAGCATTCTAGATCACAGATGAACTTTATTGGATATACTAGCAATCCGCATTTGCTTTGAGCCTGCAATAAAAGACGGATTACACAGTTGTGATGAATAGCCATTACCCCACCCTAGACCCCTACGGGTACGGAAAACTACCTGCCAAGTACCCGAAGTGAAGCGGTCTCCCTCAACAAAGTGAGTAGGCCACTAAACACTTCAAAGTACCCGGTAGTTTGTGTACCCCGCCTTCGGTCTATCCTAGGATCAAAAACAGTAAAAAGAAATAATACAACGGTGGCTACAACCGCAACCTGGATGTGCCCTGCAAAAGAATATTACATCATATTACATTTACATTGAATGAATGAATATTAAACCCATCTCAAACCCCGGCTAATCATCATAACACTCCAATCAAGTCTATATACACAAACAGTAAACATTACAGAAATGTGCAACCCCCTGCCAACCGACATACTAGCAGTTAGGGGAGGTTTACAAACACATTAAACATTACAGATAAAAACCCAATTAGCAATTAATTTAGAACATCGATCGACAACCTTTATCCGTATCTACCCCAAAAGCAAACCTGTACTGAAGTAACCTGGGTAGAAAAAGAATATACAGGAAACCAAAACGCCAGAAAACATGAATAACAGAGCAAATCCGAGTCAACTCGGAGTTGACTCGGCGGCGGATCCGCGGCACAAGCACTCTATTGCCGCGGATCCACGGCCAAAAAACCGAGTTGGAACTTCGTATTTTCCCATTATTCTTATATTTCCCTGCTGTGAATTTTAAGGCATATCAAATATTTTTTTAGACATGTTTAAAATTAACAGAAACTTAGGGATCCCGGGGTTTCGTTTTCGTGTTTTTCGTCGATCGAACTTCTAATTAGTTGCTAACAAGCTAGTAATGGTTTAGTTGGCTCTGATACCACTGTAAGTCCATGTCACGCACTCCACGAACTTGCGGGGATGCGGAATATATGAAAAATGATTATCAAAGCTTCGTAACACGGACTTAAGCGCATGAATCGTTTCTAAACCGTTACTAGCAAACTACGAAAGGTTTAACTACTCGGATTCAAAGTTATACCTCACGTTACTTGTCCTTCGGGTCTTCATCGCGGTCCTCCACTCCTCGTAGGCTCCTTGGAACATCGGCACCTCAACGGCCTCCTCGAGTCAAAGACGATTCACCCGAGAGCTCCTACGCCAAGCTTTATCTCTAACTTGAGATAACTAGGTTGCTCAAAGTGCTAATCTAAGCTACCTAGGGGATATAGAGTAAGGTTATGGATGTATTAGTCTAGCTAAGCCTTGATCTCAACACATGAGAGGTTAGGGTTAGGGTTTCAAGAATGAGAGAGCTTGAGGAGAGAGAAGGTGGTGATAAGAATCATATTGAAAAATGAACTCATTAGAATATATCAACCATAACAATTTATCAAATACATTATATATATGATTAATCATCATGGTTGATGCATTCACCTTGTGTGATTCATCTCATGAGTCATTAGCTTCATAAGTGAAGCATTAACTCCATGGATGAATCACACAAATGAGTCATTAAGCAATAAATGCTTATGCCACCTTAACCCCTAAGTCACCATGCTTCTAGAAGCTTCCCGGAAAATTACGAGAACGCCCCTCCAATCCGTGAAAACACGGAAAAACTTTAGACTGTATAAATCCAATAACCTAATACTAGAATCTGGCTTAAACCAAAGCCGACTAGTAAAAATTGTCCGAACATCGTATGTGCGTAAAAACATGTATGCGTCCGAACCCTTGTCGTAAAACCATACGACCTCTATATCGCTTCGCCTGGAGCAGGGAAACCCTCTGTGTGGGACTCTAAAGACTCGACACTACGCTGGCAGTGGGTTTAACCACAGACCGCAAGTGGCACTAGCTGTACGTAACGGTCCCCAGGCAGATGTCGATAAGAAAGCCGATGAGGAAACCCATCCGAACTCCTACTGAGCCTGATGTGACAATCTCCGTACAGTCCGGTCTATTCGTCTAAGACTATCGCATATCGAGCCTAGGGGGCGGCAAGCGTCAGTCCTCTAATAGCGGTATAAGTCGTGTCGGAGCGTAGCCCATTACACCCTGAGAAACTACTGGAACCTACCAGTAAATCTCGCTTGCCCTGGCCAGGGACTTTGCGTAATGGCTCTACACAGCGCGATATCAACTCCCAATACCGGGAGAGACGAATCCTATCTAACCGCCACTGCCTCCAAGTGCTCGGGACTGCACCCAACTGCTACCTGTTTGCATGACTCCTTTGATCCGTGGTAGGGTAGCAATCTAAGAACAGTGGGACACACTCGAGGCGAAGTAGCAGTGTCAAGTCTGCGGACTATGCTGTACTCATGTTACCTGGGAACTGTTAACTGACGACGGGTATAATACCAACCAATCAGTTCCCCTGTGAGTCATTCCGGTGTACCCGTAACCTAACGAGCACCTGTATACTATCTCCAGTACGACGTACTGATGGCTGTGGGACAGACCATCTTCCCAATTGGGATGAGAAGCGTACACACTAGTCTACGCTGGAGTATCGATGCCCTGTCTCGATAATCCTACGACTAGGGACAAGTATAGAATGTTACTTATAGAATACCCAGCCCCCACTAGTGCAACTGCCATCACAACACTGGTAATCAAGCAAAGATCCTATGGGCTCTACTAATATGTATAAGTGATACGTTACAAGAAACATATGCACATATTAAAGTAGACACAAACCAAGTGGCATACTACCATTTTTAGCAAGACTGTATATACAACTGTGAATATCTCAAGCTTCCATTAAGTAATATACATACAAGTATGATACAATAATGGCCCCTAGGGCATATACACTAACACAGGGTATATATTTACCAAACTTTATTCTCACATTTGTATGGCATTACAGATTCTTAATGGGAGTAGAACAGTGGAAATTGGGTGATTAGATCCTCAATATCAAAATTCTCTGTAATTGTTGATATTTGAGGAAATCGCCAGGGTTTTGCCTAACGACAAATATTTGGTTTTGAATATCCGTTGTTGTGCACCAATTTCAAACTGATATATCTGTACGCTTATTTTATAAAATGAGATATAACCTTTTGAAATTATATTTATGACATTTACCTATATCAATTGATGGTTAGGTAAAGTGCATTCAACAACGGTGTAATTATTCTTAATCATAACACAGTTTTCAACCTACGACACACAGGGTTTGAGTTATTAAACTTAAAGGACTTATACAAAATATTGTATGTTGTCCGATGTCCATTGGGAAAAGTGGTTGGTACTCATCCTATATTCCGTCTACTTATGACTTCTCTGGTTTTAGACAAGTATTTCGTTGAAATACAAGATCCAAATGATGAGAAGTTATAGGTATAAGAATAAAGTAGAGAACCATACGTTGCAAGTATCAGGACTCTTCGAGGTGATCGAAGGTGTAGATCCTTATGCTAGGTATTCCGTCATAAGTAATATATTTGAGAACTTGCTTCTCTCTCCGGTTATTCATCCGTGGGTGCACTCCTTGATGAGTAATACTGCTTGGCCTTCTTCTATTTAGTCGATATGCACTGGAAACAGCTGCATGTATTTTGAATCTGGTTCAAATTAAACTACTGCCTTTGTTTCTATATTGGATATAAAATGAATTCATTTCTTAACGCTGTTAAGGTATATGGAGTAGTCCGGGATTATGCTTAAAACCAGAATCTGGATAAACTCAAGGCATGTTTCAGTAATGGCAGTATGTGAGTTATCCTGGGCTTTGACGAGGGTTAACATTCTACCATTTAGAGGATCAATAATTATATTGTTCTTGACTCGCCACCCGTATTAGTAAAATGAATTCTTTTCAGAAAATATTTGTGGGAGTATGGTAGAACTGAAAGTGATTCCAGAACCACAAACGATTACTGAATATTTAGTAGAACCTAAAGATTCAATTGGATTCGACAATCCATTAGCCACTCCGCAGATTTAGTGGGTTACCTCAGCCACCCGAGAGGTACTTCGGTCTCCTCAAAGATGGTGATAAAGAGGTTTTGATGACCAAAGCTTGCCATTACTGCTGTCCTAAAGTATGAGATCTGGTAGGTAGATGAATATAACGTCGTTCTAAATTAGCTTTAGAAGTGTATGTGTATATGACTGTCACGCCGCGCTTCCCAAAGTGTGCTAACTATGGCACGTGACAGAGCCAACCATACTACTTGTGGCTAGGAAACATTTCTCCACAGTCACATTACAGCCGTCTATAGGATATCAAGAACAGTAAAATATAAAATCTATCTAATACATGTCCATCTGCCAGAATAAAGAGTCAAGAAAAGTATAAGCGGAAACGATAAATCCAATAAATAACAACATATGGAAATATGTCCCAATCTGGGCTCACATCAAGAAATAAAAGCTGTGGAAGATAACTAAACTAAACACAATCCTCACTGCTCGGCTTGCCGGCTAAAATACTCATGTTCAGCCTGCGATAGAGATAGAGGAACTGTGCCATGCAAAACCCAGACGTTAGTGTGTCATAATATCAAAACAATAGTAATAACCAGGATGTAACTAGATATGCAGGCATGAATATAAATCAACAACATAAATATAACAGTGAGGTGTGTGTATATATATGTGAAGTGCGATGAGTAATATAAACTGTGCTACTGGGTTATCTATTCTAAAGTTTTTGAAATCAATTAATGGAATCATCGATGTAACTCAATAGTATCCCATGCGTGCCCGGGACTACGGTCAAGACTCTCAGGCTGAATCCGAGACATGCCACTAGGCAGTAAACAGGAAATATCTACAGACAAATGATGTCAGCAGCATCATCTCGGGGCTGGCCTTGTCCGTAAAGACTAATCAGTATAAGTATCGAACTGTTGAGTTACAAGTCTGGTTTCATCATTGATTTCCTCTACCCCCAAGGTTATGTGTTCAAGTCAGGTATTGAGAATATGGATCTAATGGTAACACAGGATCAAGCAGGTACATGTTTATCTATGCAGACAACAGAATACGTCCGTCGGGAAAACAAGTCAGGAATGTCAGCATTAGTAACAAGATCAGGTAACAAGTCAAGTAGTGTATCGAGGCAAGTCATGTGGTGTGTATGTATTAAAAGAATACCCAAAAGTGAAACTGTAAACGATATCAGGATCACAATAAAAAGTGCTGATGTCAGGATGTATATGTGTCTATCTGTAATAACCTATATATATCCATGACTACTTATGATGCAAGCTAGATAACATGGCATGATAATATAATAGTGAAATGATATCTGAGTGTGCCAGCATGTAATTAGATGTGCAAAAGACAGTACGGATATATGCGGGTATCATAAAACGATAAAACTGAAACATGGGATGCACAATTAAACAACATGTAATATTTTTATTCATATGGATATAAATATAGTCGTATAGCATGTAGCAATATAAATTTTCCTGATCGGATCTCACGACGGGGTGCGTACGTCACGTTCGACGTCGGGTAAACGTCGCGATGCACATACGAGCTATAGAACCGAATCAAGACATGACTATGCTAGATAATGACGACGATTGGGTCACCCGGATCGTCGGCGACGTGCGCGACTCCGGCGATCACCAGAAAAAGAAACTAAGAAAGCAAAAGAGAAGAAAAGAAGAAGAAGATAAAAGGAGAAGAAGGGCTAGGGTTCTCTGGTGTGGCTCTGGGGTCAGAGACAAGGAGGCGAGGGGTGATGACGGGGTCTTCGGCGATAGGGGTGCCGACGATGGGTGTAGCTGCGGTGAGGGGTTTCGGGTGTGCAGGGAAAGAAGAGGAGCTCGGGGATGGGTTCTGGTGGTTAGGGAACAGGAGAGGAGATGAAGAGAGGGAGTTGAGGAGATGATGAGGGTGACAATGGGGTGACGACGATGTTGAGTCGCCGACGGCGGAGAAGATGGGTCGCAGTGGGTTTCTTGGGTTGTGGGTTTCGGGTGTGCAGGGGGTTTGCTCGGGGTGTTGGGAGAAGAGGAGAGGAGAATGAGGAAGAAGAGAGGATGATGATGGGGCGAGGCGATGAGGTTGGGATCGGCTGCGATGGAGATGTCGGGGTTCTTGGGTCGTCATGGGTTCGGAGCTCGGGGAAAGAGAGAGGGGCGATGAAGGTGAAGGTGATGATGAAGAGGGCGAGGGTGAGGAGATGGCGAGGGATGAAGGCGAGGGCGGCGGCGGCGGCGAGGTGATCGCATGCGTGGGTTTCTCGCGCGTGGGTTTTCTAGCGGAGGCGGAAGAAGAGAGGAGAGAGAGAGACGTGGGTTAAAAGATACTAGCTTATAAAAATATAGTATAAAATATTTGTATATATAGGAGAGAGACAGAGATATATTATAAGATTTGTAGCTAATATCAAATATACTTCGAAAAATACCCGGGTCCTGTCTAAAAATCTTGTTTTAAAATACGGATAATATACGTATCAACCAAAACCAGGATGCGATGTCCGGTTAAAGAAAATGCATACCCCCAAGAACGAATACACGTAAATGCAGATAGCAATCCAAACGAGTTCGTTACAATAAACAGGACATGAACACGATGTACGGATGCAACCATAGGGTATGGGGTATGATGCAGGCCATGCTAGGTACTTAAAATACATTATATGACTATAATTTGTAGTATTTGAAAATATATGCAATACCAGATATAATATACATGTATACAAAACATATGTGTGCATGGATTCTCAGTGCTAGCAAGGATATGTCATAATCTAGAACCAAGACGGGTTTTAAGCATGCTGGTCGGGTCGGATACTAAACACAGATACCAAATTCACTATCCACACCCAAAATAAATAAAATCAAGAAATATCCACAAGATAAAGAAAATAATCAAATAGAACATGATATAAATGAATTAGGGTGTTACATTATACCCAACTACAAAGGAATTTCGTCATCGAAATTCCGGAAACAAGAAAAGACAAGAAAACATGAATCTAAGAGAAGAGGTGTGGAAACTTCTGTCGAATCTCGTCTTCTCGTTCCCAAGTTGATTCTCCGTGCGAATGATTCCCCCATGAAATAAGTACTAGAGGGATAACCTTGTTCTTGAGGACCTTTTCTCTTCGATCTACAGTCGCCATCGGTCGTTCTTCATATGTCAAGTCCTCCCTTACTGTCAGCTCTATGTGTATCTTATCTCGAACATACTTGCAGAGTTGAGATATATGAAACACATCGTGAACACTCGCCAAGGATGGTCGTAAAGCTAATGGATAAGCTACTTCTCCTACGCGCTCGATAATACCGAAATGCCCTACGATTCGAGGACTAAGCTTGCCTCGACTACCAAATCGAATCATTCCTCTGGTCGGTGATATCTTCAGGAATACATGATCACCAACTGTGAACTCTAGAGATCTTCGTCTTGTATCGGTCCAACTTTTCTGCCGATCTTGTGCTGCCTTCATATGATTTCAGATCGTGTTAACTTTCTCCAGGGTTTGCACGACATAATCTGGTCCCAATAATCTTCGTTCTCCAACATCGTTCCAACAGACGGGCGAGCGACACTTAAGACCATACAATGCTTCGAATGGAGCTATCTGAATAGTAGCCTGAAAGCTGCTATTACACGAAAACTTCACTAAGTGTAGATGATCCTCCCATGAACCCTTAAAGTCTAACATGCAAGCTCTCAACATATCTTCAAGAGTTTGGATTGTTCTCTCTGACTGGCCATCTGTCTGAGGATGATAAGCGGTACTAAACTTCAATCGAGTCCCCAAACTTTCCTGTAAACTCCTCCAAAAGTGCGATAAAAATCGGGTATCACGATCGGAAACGATACTCATAGGTACTCTATGCAATCTCACAATCTCCTGCATGTACCGCTCTGCTAATGCTTCCATCAAATGACCAACTCGAAACGGTATGAAATGAGTTGCCTGGGTCAATCGATCAACAATCACCCAAACTGCATTGTTGCCCTTTGGACTCCGCGGTAACGCTGTCACGAAATCCATGGTTATATGTTCCCACTTACACTGAGGAATCAGAAGTGGTTGCAATAAACTAGCTACTCTTTGATATTCAGCCTTAATTTGCTGACACGCCAAGCACTTCGCTACATAGCGAGCAATCTCCTTTGTCATGCCTTCCCACCAGAAATGCTGTCGTAGATCTCGGTACATCTTTATGCCTCCTGGATGTACTGAATATGCAGAACTGTGCGCCTCCTTCATAACTTCTTCATGAATATCTCCTTTCGGCACACATAAACGGATCCCATATCATAATGAACCATCTTCATGAATCAACAAGTCTGTTTGAAGTCCCGCTTCAACCTGTTCTCGAAACTTCTGCAATCTTAGATCGTGTGACTGCTCTTCTTTAATACTATCGATCAAGGATGATTGTACTTGCAGCTACATCCACTGTCATGAAGAATGCGGTAGTACAATCTCCAATTTGAATCTCTGAAAATCATCTATAAGCTTCTTCTGTGCAGTAAACATCCGTATTGCTGGCAACCGACTTAGCGCATCCGACACTACATTAACTTTCCCCGGATGGTATTTGAGTTCAAGATCATAGTCAGCCATCAGCTCTAACCATCTGCGCTGCCTCATATTGAGCTCTTTCCGCGTGAACACATACTTTAGGCTTTTGTGATCGGTGAATACTTCGACCCTTTCGCCTAATAAGTAGTGTCTCCATATCATCAAAGCAAAAATCACTGCTGCTAGCTCCAAATCATGAGTTAGGTAGTTTTTCTCATGAGTCATTAACTGTCTCGACGCGTAGGCTATAACCTTCCCATGCTGCATTAGAACACATCCCAAGCCTTTCCCAGATGCGTCGCTGTGAATAACCAACCCTCCGGAACTATCTGGCACTGTCAAGATAGGAGCGGTGGTCAATCTTTGCTTCAACGCTTCGAAAGCTGACGGACACTTCTCCGTCCATACGAACGGTACCTCCTTGCATGTTAGCTTAGTCAATGGTTCAGCTAAACGAGCGAAATTCTCCATGAACCTTATATAATATCCAGCAAGCCCAAGAAAGCTTCTGATCTCCGCTACGTTCTTCGGAATTGGCCAATCATGAACTGCTGCAATCTTTTCAGGATCAACCGCAATTCCATCTCCGGATACGACATGCCCTAAAAACTTTACTTCTTCGAGCCAAAACTCGCACTTTCTCATCTTCGCATATAATCTTTCTTGCCTCAACGTTTGCAGTGCGATCTTCAAGTGTTCTGCATGCTCTTCTTAGCTCCTCGAATACACTAGAATATCATCAATAAACACTACTACAAACTGGTCCAAATACGGTGAAAAGATTTGGTTCATCAAGTCCACAAATATCGCCGGTGCGTTCGTGACTCCGAATGGCATCACTAAGTAATCGTAATGCCCATATCGAGTTCGGAACGCTGTCTTGCAAATATCTTCTGATTTTACCCGAATTTGATGATATCCGGATCACAAATCTAGCTTCGAGAATACCCTTGCACCACTGAGTTGATCCAATAATTTCTGATACGAGGGATTGGGTACTTGTTCTTAATAGTCACCCGATTTAATTCTCGATAATCGATGCACATTCTCCGCGTGCCATCTTTCTTCTTGACTAGAAGAACTGGAGCTCCCCAGGGTGAGTTGCTGTTGCGAATCCAACCCTTCTCTAACAATTCGACAACCTGTTTCTTGACTTCTTCTAACTCCACTGGTGCCATCGGATAATACGCCTTTGAGATTGGCGCTACGCCAGGAACAAGATCAATCGCAAACTCTACATCTCGTTTTGGTGGTAAACCCGAGATGTCTTGGAACATGTCCATAAACTCTTGAACTACAGCTGGCGCTACCTCCTTATTTACTTCCATCGACGAAAGAACGGTGCTTGTCGGCCTAGCCCTAAATTCGACTGGCCCGACAGATCTACTACCTCCTGCAAATATAAACTCCGGACATATCACTTTCCTTGCCCTGTAATCGATGTTAGCATGGAAAGTGTCGAGAAAATCCATTCCCAAGACGACATCATAGCTGCAATATCAATCACCAAGAAATCCATGAGTAACTCTTGTCCGCAAATAACAACCGAACATTCCTTGCACTGCTACTACATATAATCTTCCCGTTTCCAGTGTTTATGTGCCAACAACTAGACAGGGCTGTGCATGGAATCGAGTGTATAGTAATAAACTTGGATGACATAAAACAATGAGATGCACCTGAATCGAATAATCCTAATGCGGGAAAATCATGAACGAGTAGGATACCTGAAACAACTTCATCGGAAGCCTTGGCCTCCTCGGCCGTCAAAGTAAAGGCCCGTGCTTGATTAGGCCCCTGAGTAATCTGCTTCTGCCACTGAATCTTCTTTGTAGTGGCTTCTGAGTATCGTCCCTCAATCGTAGCTTTGACAGACAAGCATTGATGGTATGGTTAGCCGATCTGCAAACAAGACAGAGTCCAAGTCTTCTTCGACATTCCTTTTGTAGGTGTCCGGGTAGATGGCAAAAGTCATAAATCACACTCCTTTTTTGATCGGCCATGATGGGCTTCTTCATAGGTATAATGCCTCGTCTGTTCACCGGGATGCTTCTGCGTATAGGACCTCGATTTGGCGTAAACGCCGTCTTCCATACTACTACGGCTTGTTGCTGCGTACTCTTCGCTTTCACCGATAGGCTCTGCTGCTCCCTGGTGGCCTTGGGAACATGTGAGAAAGTGGTTAATCCTAGAGATATAATGTGTCTCTGGATTTCCACATCCAAGCTATGCATAAACCTTCATTCCCTATCAGCATCGTTGGCAACCAAAGGTCCTGCGAATCGATTGAGCCGCGTCCACTCAGCCACATGTGCATCCACAGATCCGTCGTTCTGCTTCAAACTAATAAACTTTTCTTCCATTTCTTCTCGAGCAGTTTGCGGAAAGAACTTCTCCAAGAAACTCTGCGAAAACGTTGCCTAACTGATCGGCTTAAGAAGACGGGTCTCTTGTACGAGCCACCACTCGCGGGCATAGTCCACCAGTTGGATGTGTACAACATCCACTCTCTTATCATCTGGAATCTGCGCGGCGATGAGTAGATTCTCCGTGTCAACTAGCCACTGCTCCGCTGGCAATGGCTCCTCCAAACCAGTGAATGTGGACGGACCAAGTCTCTTAAAATCCGCCACGGTACCCACATGCTATACTGGCATGGCCACTACTGCATCTACGGACTGCTGGATTGTCCACAGACCCTCCTAAAAAGCCTCGGCTTGCTGCTGATTCAGATCGATTTGCCGCTTCTGGTTCTCCAGCATCCCACGTATAACTCCAAGCAATGCGGCGTTATCAACACGCCTTTGGTATGATTGAAAATCTCTATCCGCCATTCTGAAGCCAAGACACTGAAGATGATTAGAATGATAAAGAGGATTCAATAAACATGATCGTTATAGATTCAAGAATGGCCAGATAGTAATGTGGAAGGATATGTTCTTAATTATGGGTTTTCTGGTTAGTGTATTCGGTTCAATACCCAACTACAAAAGAATCAAACCCGATTAACCTAAATCCTATGGCTCTGATACCAAAAAAACCTTGTCACGCCCCGCTTCCCAGAGTGCGCTAACTACGGCACGTGACAGAGCTAACCATGCTACCTGTGGCTAGGAAACATTCCTCCACAGTCACATTACAGCTATCTATAGGATATCAAGAATAGTAAAAAATATAAAATCTATCTACTATATGTCCATTTGCCAGAATAAAGGGTCAAGAAAATATATTTGCGGAAACGGTGAATCCGATAAATAACAACATCTGGAAGTACGTCCCAATATGGGCTCACATCAAGAAATAAAATAGCAGGAAGAACTAAACTAAATATCACTAAACACAACTCCTCACGACTCGTCTTGATGGCTAAAATACTCATGTTCAGTCTGCGATAGAGATAGAGGAACTAGGCCATGCAAAACCCGGACGTCAGTGCGTCATAATATCAAATAATAGTAATAACCAGGATGTAACCAGATATACATGCATGAATATAAATCAACAACATGAATATAAACGGTAAACACAGATATGAAACAGTGAGGTGTGTATGTGTATGTGAAGTGCGACGAGTAATCTAAAATGTGCTACTGGGTTATCTATTCTAAAAGTCTTTGAAATCAATTTAATGGAATCGTCGATATAACTCAATAGTATCCCGTGCGTGTTCGGGACCACGGTCAAGATTCTCGGGCTGAATCCGAGACGTGCTGTTAGGCAGTAAATAGGTAACATGTATAGACGAATGATGTCAGCATCATCATCCCGGGGCTGGCCTAGCCCGTAAATACTGATCAGTATAAACATCGAACTGTCGAGTTACAAGTCAGGTTTCATTATTGATTTCTTCTTACCCCCAAGGTTATGTGTTCAAGTTAGGTACTGAGAATATGGATCTAATGCCAACACAGGATCAAACAGGTACAGGTTTGTCTATGTAGACAACAGGTTATATCTGTTAGGACAACAAGTCAGGATTGTCGGCATTAGTAACAAGATCAAATATCAGGTCAAGGCATGTCATGTAGTGCAAATGTATCAAGTGGACACCAAATGTAAAACTGTAAACGATATCGGGACCACGGTAAATAGTGCTGAAGTCAGGATGCATATGTGTCTATCTGTAATAACCTATATATATCCATGACTACTTATGATACAAGCTAGATAACATGTCATGATAATATAATAGTGAAATGACATCAGGGTGTTCTGGCATGCAACTAGATATGCAATAGACAGTACGGGTATCGTAAAACGGTAAAATTATAACATGGGACGCATAATTAAACTACATGTAATATTTTTATTTAGATGGGTATAAATATAGTAGTATAGCATGTATCAAGATAAACTTGCCTGATCGGATCTCACGATAGGGTGCGTACGTCACGTTCGACATCGGGTAAACGTCGCGATGCACACACGAGTATACAGAACTGAATCAAGACGTGAACACGCTGGATAAGGATGACGACTGGGTCGTCCGGATCGTCGGCGATATGCGCGGCTCCGGCGATCACCGGAAAAAGAAACCAAGAAAGCAAATGAGAAGAAAAGAATAAGAATAAGAAGAAGAAGAAGAAAGGAGAAGAGGGACTAGGGTTCTCTGGTGTGGCTCCGGGGTCAGAGACAAGAAGGCGAGGGATGACGACGGGGTCTCCGACGATGGGGGTGCTGGCGATGGGTGTAGCTGCGGTGAGGGGTTTCGGGTGTGCAGGGAAAGAAGAGGAGTTCGGGGATGGGTTCTGGTGGTCGGGGAACAGGAGAGGAGATGAAGAGAGGGAGTTGAGGAGATGATGAGGGTGAAGACGGGGTGGTGACGACGTCGAGTTTCCAGCGGTAGAGGAGATGGGTCACAGTGGGTTTCTTGGGTTGTGGGTTTCGGGTGTGCAGGGGGTTTGCTCGGGGTGTTGGGAGAAGAGGAGAGGAGAATGAGGAAGAAGAGAGGATGATGACGGGGCGAGGCGATGAGGTTGGGATCGGCGGTGATGGAGATGTCGGGGTTCTTGGGTCGTCGTGGGTTCGAAGCTCGGGGAAAGAGAGAGAGGTGATGAAGGTGAAGGTGATGATGAAGAGGGCGAGGGTGAGGAGATGGTGAGGGATGAAGGCGAGGGAGGCGACATCAACGGCGAGGTGAGCGCAGGTGTAGGTTTTCTAGCGGAAGCGGAAGAAGAGAGGAGAGAGAGAGACGTGGGTTAAAAGATATTAGGTTATAAAAATATAGTATATAATATTTGTATATATAAGAGAGAGACAGATATGAATTGGCGAGAGAGAGACAGAGGCAGGTGAGGAAATAGGATTAGGTAAAATATATATTTAAAATATATAGCAACAGTAAATATATATAAAGAATATATATATATATATATATATATTAACAGTTTAAAAATATTATAATATATATTATAGGATTATTAGTTAATATCAAATATACTCCGAAAAATACCCGGGTCCTGTCTAAAAATCTAGTTTTAAAATACGGATAATATATGTATCAACCAAAACCAGGATGCGATGTCCGGTTAAAGAAAATGCATACCCCCAAGAACGGATACACGTAAATGCACGTAGCAATCCAAACATGTCCGTTACAACAAATGGTACATGAACACGATGTACAGATGCAACCATAGTTTATGGGGTATGATGCAGGCCACACTAGGTACTTAAAATATATTATATGACTATAATTTGTAGTATTTGAAAATATATGCAATACCGGATATAAGATACATATATACAGAACATATGTGTACACGGATTCTCAGTACTAGTAAGGATATGTCGTAATCTAGAATCAAGACGGGTTTCAAGAATGCAGGTCAGGTCGGATACTAAACATAGATACCAAATGCACTATCCGAACCCAAAACAAATAAAATCAAGAAATATCCACAAGATAAAGAAAATAATCAAATGGAATATGGTATAAATGAACTAAGGTGTTACAATGTCTCTGTCAGAGGGTTTTTGTAGTTAGTGAGAGCAGCGGAAACGTGGTGGGCAAGCAGCTTATGTATATTTATAGACTAAAGCATGTATAGTGGAGATAGATCGTCTATTTTTGATGTGACGGTCATAGAGTTTGACTTCATCACAACAATAGATGGACCTGGTAAGAAAATAGTAAGGAGTGATGTCCTGGTATTCGGATGACGTACTCCTGAAGGGATGTGATGTTCCTATACTACGATCGGTTATACTGTGGTTGTCACAAGGTGTTTCTCCACATAGGATCTGGATAAAATATAAGGGATTCTGGTCACTAGATCTATGGTTTTAGATCTAGATTTGGGAAGTGTCCCAATTCGGATACTTTGAGACTATTCTAAAGTGTTTTAGAATGGACGAATCCTAGCATGGTGAAGTACCCTTCAAGAGGTAGTTATCATTTCAGACTTCCAAGGTGACCTGGATGACAGAGTGGCTGTCAGAGTTAATAGTTTTCCCTCTTTGGGGTAGTATGTTGGACATGTGGTCCAAGTGAATACTGAGAAAGGTATGGCACAGGATACTGATTAAATTCAGGGGAAGATACGGTCTAAGAAGTTTGTGGGATTTGGAGTTCATTTGTGAACTTGGCCCCATCATATATCCAGAGAAATTCTAAAACATATATCGTTCATTTCGGGAGATAGCCTTTCTCTGTGAAGTTGAGATATAGAGAGATAAAGATAGAAAAATTGGAGCGGATCCACTCACTGAGGCTGTTTCTCGAACGCAATAGTTTCACAAACGTGCTTTGCGAGACTGATTAGTAAAGATGTTGGGTGTTCGGTATCACACGGGCTATGAGTATGCGACACCGCAATAATTAGCCTTAAGTGCAATTAGGAAATTATTGGATATAGTGCTCTCAAGTCAATTATTATTATCGCAGGAAGGCAATTGTGATGATTGAGGGAAAACCTATACAGGTAGAACATTCTTAAACGAGACGATAGTATGCTATCTGGTTTGACTTTATCATCATGTACATGCATTAGGTGGTATTACAGATCATTATTATATGCTGATAAAGCCCATAGAATTGTTGCTTGACTACCAGCGTTATGATAGCCATCATACATGTAGGGTCTGGATAGTCCATAAGTGTTGGGATTCCTTAGCACCCTACTGGGTTTTCACAGCATCTACCATGCCAATTTCAAAATTTTCAAGAGTGCTAATGAACCCTATCATAGGATCTAGCTAGAGTAAATAGACAATCTAACATGTAATCAAACATTACAATAAGTGAACAAGGAATACAACCTTTGTAGACCGGTTCTTCACTTCAAAAGCTCCGTGTAGTAATTCCTTCGCTGTGAGTAATGATCTCCCGAACTCTAGTATGAGTTCCCTTGGAGAAATGAACAAACTTGCTCGAAGTCTTCGAGACCGAAGATGATTTACGTCGAGGAGACTCAAACCCTAGCTACCTCTTTACTAAATTAGGGTTTAGTGAAGCAAACGCCCTAAACTAAATGGCTAATCTAGTAGAGGATGATGAAGTAGGAATTTTTCTCTCTTTGGATTTATTTTTCTCACTAGGATTCATCATCTCATGAAACCCTAGAAAGCTTTTTAGATGAGGAAGAAGATGAAGAGAAAAATGAACAAGTGAAATGAGTTGTGTGAAAATAGCAACCATGGTGAGATAATATCTCATACTAAGCTTTTATAGAGAATAAACCATGGTCAAGGATAAATGGTAAGGTTAATAAATATCTTAAGCAATACAAATGAAGTGGACTAAGTCATTGGTTTATCCAAGCATCCACATGCTTCCAACCATGACCAATATCACTTCATTTTGAATTACTTTAAATAATTAAAACCCTAGATTTATCCAAAGCATGGTGTTAGTCTCATACACCCTTGTTGCATATATCAACAACCATGACACAATCACATATATCACATATATGTAAAGTGTACACAAAAGCGAGAAAAAGAAATGTTTAAGTGAGCTAATATTAGTTAATGTAATTCAATATATCAAATATATAACTATACATTAAATTATTAAATCAACACTTGATTTAATAATCCGGCTATATCACATACAACCGGCTAATATCAAATGTAACAACTTATCGAATCAACACTTGATCCGATAACCCGGCTATATCACATATAACCGGCTAATATCACATATCGCGAGAATATAATACGGTATCATATATCGTATTAATCTCGGTCCCGCACATATTACACATGTGCTCCTACTTCGTTTCGCTTGAGCCAGAAAATCTCTGTGTAGGACTCTAAAGACTCGTCAATACGCCGGCAGTAGGTGGTGATCATATCAGTAACCCACAAGCCGCAAGCGGTCTGCTAAATGTAACGGCCACCCGGGTATTGAGCGATCAGAAGATCAACATGCAAGCCTGCTCATACTCCTACGAATCCAATCAGTAACACTACCGTACAGTCCGGTTTCTTCGTCTGATATGTCGCATATCTAGTCTAGGGGTGGTAAATGTCAGACCCCAGTAACTTGATAAGTCATGCCGATGTAAGGTCCATAACGGTTCGAGAAACTACTGATAACACTTACCAGTGGATCTCAGCAATCCTGGACAGGGATTTCTTGTTATGGCCAATCGAGCATAGCGCAACATCAACCCCCAATACCGAGAGAGACGAATCCCCTCCTATCGCTCATTGCCTCCATGTGACTCGGGACGGTACCCAAAAACCACCTGTTTGCACGACTTAGTAGAGCCGTGGTAGGGTGGAAATCAAAGCACAGTGGGAGACACACAAGGCTCTATGACGATCTCGGGTCGACAGACTAACCTGTACCAGTGTCACCAGAGAGCTGCTATCTGACGTGAGGTATAATACCATCTAGGAGTTCTCGGCGAGTCCGTTCAGTGTACCCAGTCTTCACTGAGCACCCGTATACCATCTCTGATGTCAAACACCAATGGATATGGGATCATCCATCGCCCATCACATGGGTCGAGAAGCTATACGCTAGTCTACTCTGGAGTATCGATGCCCTGTCTCGATATTCCCTCGACTAGGAACAATCAAAGGATGTACTCACAGACTACCCAGACCCCACTAGTATGATCTCTATCATAATCCTGGTAGTCAAGTACACATACTAAGGGCTTTATCAACATGTAACATAGAGACATCAAGTGTACATTGTTCATATCATAATTTTGCATTATTATATTCCCCATTCTTAGTCATTTTACAAATAAACAGGTGCTTTTGACCCATGTCTGCTACATAGTTGCATGTTACAGGTTCTTGGAACAAAAACAGTGAAAAAGATGAAAAGACGATACAAAAGTGAGACTGCGACCGATAAATGGTGGAATCTTGATCGTTCCTACATTTTGAGGGACAATGAAGATCAACGAACAAGTTCACAAAGCATAAAGGCAGCACAAGGTTCAAGACTTCGACACGAAGCAAACGGTAAAGTCCACGACATTGTTCACTGTAGAAATCTGGAAGAAAACTAGAAGACAATCTGAGAAACCAAGTTAAGAAACAAGTAGGAAAATGCAACAGGAAGATTACCAAAGAAGCAGAGCCAACAAGCCCTTTTTTTGGCCGCGGAACCGCGGCCAAACATGGCACTTGGCCGCGGTTCCGCGGCCGTGCTAAGCCCGTATTGGGGGGAAAATTTGTGGCGGGCTGGCGGTGCGTTGACTAGGTTTTTTTAGGGGGTAAAATTTTAAATGCAGACGTGAATCGATTGTAACCCTAAGGTTTGTATGTTCTATAAATAGAAACCCTAAAACCTCTTTTAGGAGGCCTCTTCTTGTGCCTCATTTCATCTATCAAAATTCAGAATTCTAAATTCAGTGTAAATGTTTAGAGAGAGCCATCAAATAAAGTAAGGTTTTTTTTATTTCATTGCCCTAGTTAATTTTCATTCTGCCGTAGTATAATTTTTCTTATCTGCCCTAGTTTGATTGATTAGAAATTGTTAATCAATTCCCTAATGAGCGAGTAGTCTCCTCACTTGTTAGGGTTAGATTTGGGGAAGGCTTGAGAGATGAAAATCACTCACCCATTTCTTGCCCATCACATCTTTTTATAGGACTCCATGCATACATGCACACACCGCTCCCTACGGCACCCTATCCCATGAGGTAGCGGCGATACCGTAGTATAAAAGACCGGCTGCATATGTTTTCCATGGAGGTTATTGTAAGAATTAAGAAAGGAAGGATAAGAACCTAGAGGAAGAAACATCGTTTCTTCCCGATGGTACTAATCCATTTTATTAATTATTACCATAACACCTCATAGATCTTAAATAGGGCATAGAAAGCGGTGAGGAATATTGACTTTCCAAACTTAACCTAAACCTAACCCTAGCAAGATTCTAATCCTAGTGTAGATCAACTTAGTTTTTAGATTTAATCAATCCGACAACAATCGGAATTAACTCGTTAGAACAAATCGAGAATATACAAAATCCCTGTGGACTGACCCGTACTCACCGGATAGCTACCAAGCGACGCCGTTCTTGATTGCGGTAAATAAATTCTTTGATCAATCAAACGGCGCCGTTGCCGGAGATTTCATCACCCTTCCCAGGACCAATTGACTTTCTAAATTTAACCTAAACCTAACCCTAGCAAGATTTTAATCCTAGTCTAGATAAACTTTAGTTTTTAGATTTAATCAATCCGACAACAATCGGAATTAACTCATTAGAACAATTTGAGAATACACAAAATCCCTGTGGACCGACCCGTACTCACCGGCTAGCTACCAAGCGACGCCGTTCTTGATTGCGGTAATTAATTCTTTGATTCATCTTTTAAAAAGCGCATACACAAAATAACATCAATCAAATGGCGCCGTTGCCGGGGATGGCGTGTTATTTTCTTTTTGTAATTTCCGGTTAATATAAATTGAAAAATCATAAAAACTGAAAAATAAAAAAATAAAATATAAAAATTTATCATCTTGTTATTCTTTGAAGGGGTTTTCTTTTGAATTGTGCAGGATCGAAGAACAGATTCAGATCTGGAAAAATCCAGAGAGCAAAACAGAAAACATCAAATCTGAACAAACAGAGGAGTATCACAACAGAGAAACAGAACAAACCTTGGGATCTGAACCGTCCACTTGACCGCGCTTCCACCGCATGGACCTGGTCTTGACCGCGAAACCGCCGCAGGGGGCTGACATCATCCTTTGAAAAAATCTCTGTAAGCTTTTCTCTCTTCTTCTCTGCAACCCCAATATCTACTCTGTAAAATTTCCTGCAGGATTCTTTGCGCCAAAAATTTCTCCCCCTTCCAATAATTGATCTTGTGCAGGATTTTTTGCGCCGCGCTAAAAAAATTATTTGCAAGTGATTGTGTTTACTGCTTTACATATCTAAATTGACTTTAAGGGGCTTGAACACCAATCTAGATTGGGTGGGGATTTCATCACCCTTCCCAGGACCCCAAAAATCACATAAAGCATATTGCATTGACCATCAATTGATTAAAAAAGATTAGACTCAGCCCTAAGGACTTTGCGCTCAATAGGACAAAGGAATAGTTGTAGGCATCGACCGTTGATCCTAACATGACTTTGTGGTGCCTAGGCTAGACAGGTAGGGAAAGGTAATTTTAAAAGGCCCGTCTCACGGTGATTCGTGAGCGGATCCCTCCTTTCTCTACTTGTGCTTACCTGGCCACAATTGGCGGTGAAGAGGCCGTTTGAGGTCCTACTTCTTGCCCTTTGGAACAGTTAGGAGCTGTCTAGCTGACCTAGGTGACCCTATATCTAGGCCTGATTGTGCATTTGTGATTGATTGAACGTGTGTCTAAGCCTTTTATCGAAAATCTTTTTTGCAAAAAGCTCCATAAAAAAATACAAAAAGAATTTTTTTTTACAAAAACTTGCAACTTGTCGCTAAGAAATCCGTGCACCCCACATTCTTTTTCTTCTCCTTCTTACATCATGGGTACCCCACCTCCCAAAACTCTTGCCGAACTTTGGTACCCTCATCCAAACATTTCTTCATACGCGAATTGTTTTGGTCGAATTACGGACGACCCCTCCATGCCCAAAATTTCTTTGAAAGATCGAATAAAAACGTCTAGGAGAAACAGTTCAACTCTGCAATCTACTTTGTATCAACCATTTCAACCCTCACCACATTCTTACGTTGATACTCCTTTTTCGAGTCCTGTTGTAACTCCGAAACCCATGTCTATAGCTGAACATATTGAACAATCTCGTAACCGATCTTTCACTTCTTTCAACACTTCTAGTTCTTGGGATCAATAAGTCCATTCACCTTTTTATCCAAATGTTGATCCTACTCCTGTCCAACCATTCAATTCCTACCAGTCCTACCCAACTTTCGCATCTTCCCTAGACATTGCTTCTACACAGCCATTTGGGAGTTTCCAGAATCCAAACAACTTTGAATCTTTTACTGAAACCCCTTCACAACCCATGTCTAGTCTGGAAAAGTCGTTGGAAGCTTATATTGCAGCAACAAACCGACAGATGAGGAATTTGTATGCGTCCATTGCCACCCTTATGCAACCTAGTGACCCGGTAGCTAGTTTCCAACTAGCTCCAAAAATTCCAATGTATGATGAGGCGGTTGGACAGAGTGAGAATTTGAGTGGTGGGAGTGAGTTCTACACACTTCCAAATCAAACTACCCATACCCAATTGAATCCCACAACTCCGGTTTTCAAGCAAGTGTCCCAAATGATTCACCAGTTAAAGATAAAACGTTTAATGAGTTGTGCGACTTTGTAGTGCTTGATTTGCCAGATTGTGAAGGGTCCCTTCGAGTGAAACCATCACCAATCCTTTTAACCTCTACACCTCCACTCTAAAACCTGAATTGATAAATATCCATGCCTTTGATGAGGTGTCTAAAAAATTTGATTTTCACTTGATTAAGGATATTGACGCCGGGAATATTTTGGATGATGAACCTGTAGATTTGACTGAAAGTTTATCTCCAATTCATCATCCCGAGTCATTAAATGTTTCTCCCGAACTTCACATGCGTCTTGATTTTGATGATAATTGCATGGATGAGATAACTTTTGAGGAGAATTATGAGGATAATATTGAGGAGAGTATTGAGGATAGTATTGAGGATGAACCAGTTTTGTTTGATATGTCGGATTTTCCAATTCATCCTCCTGAACCTTTAACTGTTATACTTTCTAAATCACCCCCTCCTTTCCATCATTCCGACCACGCAAGAGATCACGCAGGAGGACTGTGAGCTTGAAAAATTTCTGTTCGATCACAGCAGTTTGGACGCCACTAGTGCGTTCCTCTTTGAATCTGACACAGTTCTCACAGCTAATAACGATTACGAGTGTTTCACTTTTTCGGACGATTTTGAAGACTCACCGCCCGAGTTTGAGTCCTTTGAATTTTCAGATGAGTTAGTTGAACCATTAGACTCGGTTGCTTACAGTCATTTCGAACCATTGATGGAATCCTTTATGTTCGAGACAGTTTACTTAGGTGAGAATAAGACTATCCCTAAATCACTCCCCTTCGTCCTTTCCATCGTTTCAACCGTGCAAGAATCCATCGCGCTTCCTTTTTCAATGGATGGTTTACCAAGTTCAAAGTACCCATGTTTTCTCGAGAATCTTGAGAGATTTGACCCCATTTCTCGACGGGTTGATAAATTAGCACAATCGCTTTTAACACATCGGTCATCACAATTTGCGCTAATTTATTCACTCAATTTACGCCCTCAAGTTCGTACTACATTTCTTTCTCTCTTCCGCCATTCTTCTCCAAATATATTGAGACCATATTCCACCTTTCTTCCCATACGGTCTCATGTATTTCTCAACTCCTTTCTCTACACTCCATTCTTCCACCAACCCTACCATTATAACGATAAAATTTTTGAATGGTTGGTGCTAACCTTTGGCCTGTGTAAGGCCTTGTATAGTTTGATTTTTCTCCTCCCTAACTCTTAACTTTAACGCTTAAAACAGTGGAAACACTGTCTCACTTAAGTTTGGGGGGAGGACCTTTTTTGTATATATATTTTGTTTTTTTTATTTTGTTTTCTGTTAACAATAAAAAAAAAATTGTAAATAAATAAACAGGGGAGCGCCTACAATTTTGACCCTCTTGGTGTAGCCTGACAGTGAGGACACTGTCAAGTTTAAGTTTGGGGGTGTGCTCGGTAAGCTTTCTTCCTTCACATTCATGTGTATATTTTTGCATTTGCATACTTATTTTTAAAACCCATAAAAATTGAAATTTTTTAAAAATTATAAAAATTAAAAAGTTCAATTTTAGCCATATTTGACTTAAGTTTAACAAGACGGTTAACTAGCTAGGAATAACTAGATCTTAGATTTCATAAATTAAAACCCTAAAAATAACCTTTCTTAAAATTTAACGGTAGAAAGTATATGTCTTTGTAGTTTATTTAGAAATAGGCAAAATTTCGAGTTGACTTCTTGGGCTAAGTTAAAACAAGGGAAAATTATTGATATTTTTAATAAAGTATAAGTTTGAAAAATAATTCCTAAGCTTAAGTCTAAATTCTGAAAATATATACCCTACAAATTGCACAAACACGAATCTTGAAACTTGGCATAGTAGAAGAGATCTTGAAATGCTTTTGTCTAAAGTCCTTAGTTCGAAGAAAAAAATAAAATAAAAATACAAGTGTGAATAAAGAGATAAAAAAATGATCACTGGTTTTTGTAATTACTTAAGGCTGCATAAATAGAAAAAATATTTAGCGAGGGTGCTTTATCACCTAGTGCCTTAGACCAACTGGTTTGGGAGTCACTGCTAAAGTCTTAGGTGTTACAAGACTAAGAATTACGCTTAAATGTGCAAACACATTTTGTAATCGGTCGTTCGTACCTCAAGAAGTATTAACGGTCGCATGAAGAATGTGTGAGCAATTTCATCTAAAAATTCACCAATTGAAAAGTACTTTGGACGATGGCCAAGAGTATAATAGCTTGATTTGAATTTCCAAGTGTAGGGGTGATATATACACACACGTAGGGATATGTGATTGGGGTTTAGATGAGAGATAGGAATGAAGGATAGGATTTATATCTTTAATAGAGATGATAAAAATTCCTAAGTTGAGATGGAACCCTAGAAGGAAAACTTAAAAGATGCCAAAAGCTAAGTAAATTCACAAGAATATATATAATCTTAAGTTAAATGATAAGAAAGCGTGAAAAATACGGGTGGATAATTTATGAGTCGAAGATAATAGAGTTCCTTGTTAGAAAACCTAATTGGAGAATAAAAGTTAATAGGCCGAATTGATAGGATTTTATGGGTAGTATCCGCTGAAAACCCTCAGGAGACAACACTCCTCCTACTAGGGACACCTAGAGGTTTAACGGCTTGTTGCACAAGCTCAGTGCAATCGCGTTTCCCTGCGAAAGTGATGCTAGGTCTTATTCGAGAATAAAACTAGGTTTGCTCGAGGACGACCAAAAGATAAGTTTGGGGGTATTTGTTCATATCATAATTTTGCATTATTATAATCCCCATTCTTAGTCATTTTACAAATAAACAGGTGCTTTTGACCCATGTTTGCTATATAGTTGCAGATTACAGGTTCTCGGAACAAAAACAGTGAAAATGATGAAAAGGCGATACAAAAGTGAGACTACGACCGATAAATGGTGGAATCTTGATCGTGCCTACATTTTGAGGGACAATGAAGATCAACGAACAAGTTCACAAAGCACAAAGGCAGCACAAGGTTCAAGTCCCCGGCCCTCTATAGAATTAGGCTCCGAAATCGACTTCGACACGAAGCAAACGGTAAAGTCCACGACATTGTTCACTGTAGAAATCTGGAAGAAAACTAGAAGACAATCTGAGAAACCAAGTGAAGAAACAAGTAGGAAAATGCAACAGGAAGATTACCAAAGAAGCAGAGCCAACAAGCCCCTTTTTTGGCCGTGGAACCACGGCCAAACATGGCACTTGGCCACGGTTCCGCGGCCGTGCTAAGCCCGTATTGGTGGAAAAATTTATGGCGGCTGGCGGTGCGTTGACTAGGTTTTTCTTAGGGGGTAAAATTATAAATGCAGACGTGAATCGATTGTAACCCTAGGGTTTGTATGTTCTATAAATAGAAACCCTAAAACCTCTTTTAGGAGGCCACTTTTTGTGCCTCATTTCATCTATCAAAATTCAGAATTCTAAATTCGGTGTAAATGTTTGGAGAGAGCCATCAAATAAAGTAAGGTTTTTTTATTTCATTGCTCTAGTTAATTTTCATTCTGCCGTAGTATAATTTTTCTTATCTGCCCTAGTTAGATAGTTAGAAAATGTTAATCAATTCCCTAATGAGTGAGTAGTCTCCTCACTTGTTAGGGTTAGATTTGGGGAAGGCTTGAGTGATGAAAATCTCTCACCCATTTCTTGCCCATCATACGTTTTTATAGGACTCCATGCATACATGCACACACCGCTCCCTACGGCACCCTATCCTACGAGGTAGCGGTGATACCGTAGTATAAACGACTAGTTGCGTATGTTTTCCGTAGAGGTTAGGGTAAGAATTAAGAAAAGAAGGACAAGAACCTAGAGAAAGAAACATCGTTTCTTCCCGATGGTACTAATCCACTTTATTAATTATTACCATAACACCTCATAGATCTTAAATAGGGCATAGAAAGCGGTGAGGAATATTGACTTTCCAAACTTAACCTAAACCTAACCCTAGCAAGATTCTAATCCTAGTGTAGATCAACTTAGTTTTTAGATTTAATCAATCCGACAACAATCAGAATTAACTCGTTAGAACAAATCGAGAATACACAAAATCCATGTGGACCGGCCCGTACTCACCGGCTAGCTACCAAGTGACGCTGTTCTTGATTGCGGTAAATAAATTCTTTGATCAATCATACATCTTAAGATAAAGAGCAATCAGATAGCGTACTATCATGTCGAGCAAGAAAGTCCTCCCTATATATGTCCAAGCATCCACTATAATATACATCATATGTACAATAATGGCCTCTAGGGCATACATATATCTAACAATCTCCTACTTGCACTAGGGTCATATGTTGTAGTATCCAATACCTAACAATCAGCGGTGGTTTTTGTATCCCATATTCAACCATCCCATAATAGCCTCTCTTGGGAAAAGGCTTTTGTGAGTGGATTCGCCGTGTTTTCCTTCGAGTCTTCTCTCTTAACCTCGATCTCCCTGGAGATCAACCATCTCTATGATCAGGTGATACTGCCTTAGAATGTGTCTGGGTCACTGACGAGACGGGGGTTCCTAGGCCAAACCCACAGCTCCATTGTCACATAATGGTAGGAACCTTGTTCATCTCATGAACAAATATACTTAGACTGCCTCTTTGGTAGCATCTTTGGTAGCGATGTATCCAGCCTTTATTGTCTAGTTTGCCACGGTATCTAGCTTGGAACTCTTCCAACATACCGCCCCTCTTTCGGGGTAAAGACAAAGCTTGTGACTGTCTGACAGTCTACCTTAACACTCTGGAAGCTTGAGTCGGTAAAGGACTCCCACTGGAGTTCACTGTTACCAAACTCCAAGAACATTTCTTTAGTTCTTTACAAGTACTTAAGAAGGTTCTCTAAAGCTATCCAGTGATTTTCCCCAGGATCATTTGATACCATCTCACTACACCTAGTGAGAATCCTAACATCCACTTAGATTTATCTCATAGATCTAAAAACCAGGATTTAGGAGGTATCACATGAATCCTACATGTTGAATCAATGTGATAAGAGGAGATTGACCGAGTGTAGCATAGGAAACCCCATTCCTATCAAGAATATGGCATCTACGTACAATACGATGGAGACCACCTTACTCTCTACTACCTTTTCGTATATACTAGGTTCATCTACCATTTTGATGAAGTCAAACACTTTGACTACCATATCAAAACAGATGTTCTAACTCCGCGATGCCTGCTTTATCCTGTAAAGCAACTTGCACACGTTTCAAATGCTCCCACTGTCTACGAAGCCCTCTGGTTGTGTACTTATAGACACTCTCTTCTAAATCAATATTTAGAAAAGCAGTCATGACACCCAACCGCCAGATATCGTAGTCATGGTATGTAGCAATGACAAGTAGGATCCGGACGGACTTAAGCATAGCTATTGGAGAAAAGGTTTCATCATAATCCATACATGGTCGATGACGAGAACCTTTTACAATAAGTCTAGTTTTGAAAGTCTCAACTTTTCCATCTACACCAAGTAATCTTCTCAAGATATACTTGCTCCTGATGGGGATTTAACCCTTCAGACGTAGCATACAAAGTCCATACTTTGTTGGTGTACATGGATTCCATCTCAGATCGATTAGCATCCAGCCATTCTTACAGAGTCCCCACTCTTAATGGCCTGTTCGAAACTAGTTGGGTCATCATCTTTCATGATGCAATCCTCGCTCCCACTGTCATTGAGAAAACAGAAGTATCTCTCAGACGGATGAGGAACCCTACCAGATCGGCGGAGAGGCTGAGGTTCGTCAGGAACTATTGAATCCTCTAGTTCTACCAAATCATCAGCTGTAGTTTGTATAGCTGGAACTCCTTCCAGTTCTACCTCATGACCATAAATTTCTTTCCAAAATAAATTTCTTTTTCTAAAAAGGTGGCATGCCGAGAAACAAAACACCTTTTGTTTCTCGGTGCGGTAGAAGTTATTCCCTTGCGAATGCATGGGATATCCAACAAATTTCCACAGAACTGACCTTGCCTCGAGCTTGTCCGGATTTTGCTTTTAAACATATGCCGGACAACCCCAAATATTAACTTTCTTAAGAGACGGGATCTTTCCATACCAAATCGCATATGGAGTGGTAGGCCCTGATTTGGTTGGAACCCAATTCAATAGGTATGCAGCTTCCTCAAGTGCATAATCCCTAAAGGAAATAGCCAACTCAGTAGTACTCATCATAGAGCGTACCATATCTAATAGGGTGCGATTGCTCTGCCTCGATACACCGTTGTGCTGTGGTGTATACGGAGGAGTAATGCTGAGAGAGAATCACATTCTCCTTTAGAATAGTCTAGGATATCCATGCCTAAGTATTCTCCTCCCCGATCACATCAAAGGATATAATACTTATACCCGTTTTGGTTCTCTACTTCTGACTTATATTCCTTGAACTTCTCAAAAGCTTCAGACTTGTGTTTCAACTGAAAACTATGTCCGAATCTTGAGAGATCATCAGTGAATGTAATGAAGTACAAAGAACCAATCCTAGCATGTGCAGACAAGGGACCACATACATCATCATGTATCAATCCCAAGAGTTTACTAACTCTTTCTCTGTTTTCAGTAAACGGAGCTATGGTCATTTTATCTTTGTGACATGACTGGAAAGTTTCATAAGATGTAAATTCAAACTGATTTAAATATACATCTTAATGTAACTTCGCTAGTCGGGTCACATTGATATGACCTGGTCTACAATGCCACAAGAAAGATTCGTTCATTTCTGAACTCTTCCTCTTGTGTGTGTTCTGTACGTTAAGAACTGTGGTTTGATTTAGAACGTATATGACATTAGATAACGTGCCTGAACTGATCAACTCTTGATATAGGAAATGTTCAAAACATTTATCCAACAATACAAAATTATATCCTTCTTTACTTAATAAAGAGACTGATATGATATTGTATATCAGGTTCGGTATCTAATAACATTTGTTCAGAATCAATGTATTTGGTAATACAGGGTGATAACTGCCAACACCTTGGCTGCAACAATTGCACTGTTTCCAACTCTTAAAACTTATCACCCATTCCCAGTTCTCTGCCTATTTGTAGCCCATGTAACAGATTACATATGTGGGATCCTGATCCAGCATCTCATACCCAGGACGTAGAGGATACTGAGAAACAGTTCTCGGTAATGAACACACCCGAAGAAGATGCATCAACATGTACTTTCTTCATTTGGGCGGTACGGGAATCCTGGTAATCCCTTGTTTCCTGCTCGGTGTTATAACAATTATAAAGTAGAGCGGGACCAACGTTCCCCAAGCTCAGTATAACAAGCGGGTTCAGTCAATACATCCATATTATTATCTTGATTAAGGCGTGACATGGTCGCTACCTGGAGAGAGAGAGAGAAGAAAACACTCTGTGTGCGCTCTTACAAGATTAGATTGGTTATATATTTTATCTAATCAGGATGGCTCCCACTGTTTTTATCAAATCTTCTTTCAAATCCTAAAAGGAAAGACTAGCCGGGATTAATTACACTTTACAAGTTGCCAATCTTTCAGCCAGGCCAGTGCCGGTACTTTAAGGGTGGTTCCCCGTGCTTTCGCACGGATCTAATTAAAATAAACCTCATTTTTCCAGGGGCGTAACCCGGTTGACACCTTTCTAGACACCTACTTGATCGTCTAATTGTAAAGTGCAAAACTCTCCCAGGAGTAACAATTACTCGCAGTGGGTATCGGGATCTAACTATCTCATAGAAGGTATGCATTCTCATTGCAAATTTCAACACTTGAAACTCCCTATAATGGTTTTTACCCCTAGTACTTATGACCTTCACTATGGTCAATATATCATAAGCATTAGTCAAGTTCTACCCATCATTTCATGATTAATTAGACCCACTCATATGACCCTCAACTATGGTCGACATAATCATAAGAATGTCCTAACTAATCGCATCATATGCTGTGTAGGAAGAAATCACTTAGCTACCATACACTACGTCTTAACTATAGTCAACATACGCAGCACGAATACTAAGTACTCTACTTCCTAAAATGACGGAGGGTTGCGGATAGTTTTTGTGAAATCCTTTAACGCTTTGAACTTGATCTCATTGCAGAATCAAATGGTTTTAAAAGGAGTGGCTTAAGCTCCGCTTTTTGAAACTTTGCTTTTTCACAAAAAGCCGAATGGGTTTCAAATTCGATTCTACAACATCTTTAGATTTATTTTCCTTCATTAATCACATTAATGAATGTCCCATCATTTAAATTACCTAAGCATCACAGATAAATACAACGTACGCTTATGCCATCCACATTCACCACGAAGTCCCGTCATGCACCGTTAGGTTAGGTAACTAACGGCAGAGCGAGGCAGGGCTAGCGCGGGTGAAAAACATAAGCAACGTCTATAATATATCATGTATATTATATAATGTATCCATCTCAGAATATAAAGTGATCACATCACAGAATATCAGCAGCAGAAGACAACATATGAAATATTGGATATATTAGGATTTCCTTGTTTTAAGTTAAGCCGGTATAAAAAACGGATTCAACGGTCGTGATGAATAGCCAAACCCACATCCCCAGACCCCTACGAAAGAGGCAAGAAACCCTACCAATTGTAAAGTTAGGAGACCCGGACTCGACGCTTCGAGATGGTCCCCCACTGGACTCTAGAACCCGGTTACTTATGCACTCCTCCTTGGGTCTATCCTAATGTGGAAAAGTAAATAATATACATCAACGGTGACATCTTCCTCAACCCAGAAGTGCCTCAATAAAAGAATATTACATACAAGTTTTTTACATGAATAAAAATGAAAAACTCTCATCTCACATAAAAAAAACCCCGGCTATTCAAACACGACGATCCAATATAGCATATCACAGCAACACATAACATCACATGTCATCAACGTAAGTAAATATGCGTATCCCAATTGTCGTTGACGTATAGCAACAAAACCGGCGATACACCGCATATTACACTTACGGTCGCAGAAAAGAAGGTGAAAACAACAACAATTGGAATTCTCAACCACCTTAGACATCATAAACCCGAAATATCTCATATTCCGAATTTCATGCCTAACAATATGAATTCCTTAGACATCGCATGCCTAAAAATTATAAATCCCGCATTTTAGTCTCGATATTAAAAACACTTTCCAATAAAAAGTCGGGCAATTCAATAAGATTCCTGATATGCTGATCGAATGCTCGTCGGAAATTTTAGTAGATGGCCGCACTCCCGATACCGTCGACGAAGTGCACTTAGGCGGAACACCACGGCTACGAGCACCAAGACGGATGCTTTTGGCAACAGGGTTCTCCTACAGTCACTTGGTCGAGGCTATGAGGCGTGGCTATCTTGTAACATTTCAGAAAATATAAAATATGATTTTTGGAATTTAATATCAAAATAATATATTTCGCGAAAATTACCCGATTTGCGAAATTGGGGTTTTCGTAAAAAGGTATAAATATGTACCAATAATTGTGAATTAATTGGAGATTAAAATGATTTATCCATTTAAAAATATATTTATTGGATCTGGCATTTTTATAATTTATTATATGCAAGTTTGAAATTAAACCCGATTAGTGCACTGCTAATCGCGATTAGGCCAAATCCGTGTTTCTACATTTTTATCATGGCTAGTGTACCATAACATGTTGCATTATGTTACATATTATTTCCTTTGTATTTGTTCATTTCTTTTGGTTCTATTTTTGTGAGAAAAGAAAATGAAGAGAGTGTATTATTGAGGAGAGAGAGAGAGGGGGGACCACATCATGACTTGGAGCATGCTATGAGAGAGTAAGAGAGTGAGAATAAGTGAGGATAAGAGAGAGAGAGAAAGAGAGGGCTGCCATCATCCTCCCCCATTTGCCTTCTTTCATTTTCCTTCAACTCATATCTCCCTTCACCTCCACCTCAAATTATCATCTCAAAATCTTCATCAAAACCCTATACTCCCTTCACTAAAGTTGATCCCCACCTCACCCTCAACACAATGGACCAATAAAAGTTGGATTTTGGAGACTTTGGACTTCTAGGATTTTTATTGAGTTGCCCAAATGAGCTATAATTCCTTTCATTTAGTTAGTTTTAAGTTTCTTTGTATCCTAGTTTAGTTTAGAGTTACTTGTTACATTAGTGATGTTTGGAAAATTTCAAGAGAAGGGTTTGTGTGATTGTGTGGATTTATGATGTTAGTGGCTGTTTACAAGACCCTTAGTGCTGTTTTACTAGCCAAGACCCAGATAAGAAACCAAAACACAGACTTAGGAATTACCCATGTCGATTTTTTGACATTTAGTGGCCTACAGGAAATCTGGAGCAACCTGAGACGTTTCTGAGTAAAACAAACAATACCATTGACCTAGGTTGAACAATAGGAGACCACCCTGACCAGACGAACCCCAACAGAGACCAATGGTCCGAGCAAGCCGGATTTTTGAGGCATGTAGCCGGCCAAATTTTAGGGTTTAGTGTCTAGGTTGGTTCAGTAGCTCACATACTCTATATACAACAACCTATACTTGCTAGTTTTGTTCTAATTGACCCGAACCAAAATCTGGGAGCTATTATGAGTGTTTTTTGGTTATGTTTTTCGTATTTTGGAATGTTTGGTTTTGGTATTTGGTTGTTTGGCATTTGTACGTCAATAACAAGGGTTATTTGATTGTTTTGCATGCGTAGGTTATAGGTTCTAACCTATGAGCGCACCGTGTGCCGTATTGATTTTCCGAACTCAATTTTAATAGCATTTGCGGTTTGTATTGATTGTAGGTACCTTCACGTGGATTCCGAGACGACGGAGCATGGCGCCGTCGACATCGGCAAGCAAGGATCAAGGTGAGTAGATCTATATCTACGGGGGAAGTCGGGTGGATGGCGTATAGCACCCCTGCAAATTATAAATGGAAACCGATCTATCGGATACAGTTGTAGAAACCTAGATTAGAAAACTAGGGATATGGTTAAAAAGATAGTTAGAGATGATATGAGTGATTGAATATATATATATTGAGATATGAGATGAAAGCTTAGGGATATGAAAAGTGAATGTGAATCACAACTTATAGATATGTGGTTGTACTAGAATATGTATGAGTTTTAGAGTAGCATGATATTTGATGTATAAGGTAGAATGTATATGTAAAATTGACTTGATGTAAGATGACTTAATGTGATGAAAAGAATATGCAATGTGATCTGATGACTTGATTGATATGTTAGTATACGGATGCGAGTCGATAAGAGATGATTGATACCTTTGCCGGTCCCCTGATATGAGATTGTTATGGATGTGACCTGGGATATAGGTATATAGATATATATAATGTTGTGAATCATAAGTGATATGCCGTACGAGACATTAGGTCCGTACTCTCATTGTCATATAGGTTGATAGGATCCCCAATTGTTAATACCGCCGTACGATGATTTACCGTACGTGATGAGTTTTATGATGATTGATCCATACCCTTGACTAGAGGATGCCATACGATAGATTATACCGTACGTGATGTTGTGAGGCTGGATGCCGATTGATAGATTCACTGACTCGGTCATGTTAGATACGTATACCTTATAGCATTTAGCTGACGATGTACTTTATGCTACGTTCATGTCATTTTCATTGCATTACATATACCTGTGCCAGTACACCTACACCATTATCGATGATGTGTATTTTACACTTACACAGATTGGCCGACTCACACACTTCATCATCGATAATTGCTATGTCACTTACACAGTAGAATTGCCACATCATTACTCTATGTTGCATGATATACTTGCTATGCTCACACCATTATGATATGTCGCATGATATACTGATATTGTCACATCACTGTTCTATGTTGCATGATATACGGATATGCTCACATTTTTGCTATATGTTTGCACACATCATGCTTTACGATTTTATGCATTGAGATGTTGTTTTCATGAGATTTCTGGATTTGAGAACCGTGGTTATTTCAAAGGAAAGTATATATTGTTTTAAAACCCCAGTTTCTCTTGATATGATATTTATAGACGTCCACCATGTGTTTTCTCGGCTCTGAGATTGGAATGCGAAACCCGATTCGAGGAGCGGTAGGCACCGTCTACGGGTACATGGTAGACCCGGTGAGGTACCTCGGGACAAGAAGACTCGTATTTGTTAGACGGTGAGCCTGGCAGGGGAGCACTACTTACCGGTGATAGTATTTGGACCTGACGGTTATCCGTAGGATACCAACTGCAGTTATGAGATGGATATGAGGGCTGACCAGATTATGCGGCGCCTAAGGGCCGATCTGAGGATGCGGTGCCTGAGATATATGAGGATTTACGTATCGATGCTGGACACGGGTTTCATGATGTTTCGAGTGTCAATGTTGGACACTCAGGTTCCATGATTTTGATGTGTCGCGAGGGACACATGTTGATTTATATCCTCATACTTTCATGCATATGCCTTTATGATATTTACATGCATGACGTTGTTGTGTCATTGATGGACACGTGGATGAGATCCACATGCATACAGGCATTGATTACATGGTTGAATGATATCCACATGCATATAGGCATTGAGTATATTGTTGGTACATATGCAGACACGGTCACCCTAGATATCATAGTATTACCTTTATGATATAGTTGACCTAGGAATCGTTGTTTATTCGATTTCTACCTGATGATGTTTTCTACTCACGAGTTGACAACTCACCCCCGTTGTGCCACAGTTCTTGCAGGTTGACCGCATGGATCAGTAGCGACATTGCTGGCACATAGCTGTATTCGGGTGTTTTGCTTTGGAAGGTGGTACGTGTTGGATCATATCCCTCTTGTATTTATTATTCCTGTTGTATCTAGTTAACTCCACCAAATCAGAAACTATTATTTGTATAAGTAGTAAGACTTGTAGTTGCGAGACTTGAGCGATGGGTTATATGTTCGCTTGGTGGGTTTGATGTCTTGCTTATTTCTTTATCTTTTTGGTGTTGATCTTCGCCGTTGGGCGTCGAATACTTGTTTTATGACTTGCGTGGTTGTGAATCCGCCTATTGGCGAAGAGCTAGATCCCGCTTGGGGATGACTTTTATATTATTATGTATTTGTGGTTTTGGATCAAAATATACAAAGGAGGTGCTGCCCAAATTTTTAAAAAGACGAAACATGTTTTTCAACTAGTAAAATAAACTTGCATTTTTCATGTTCCCTTTTCTATGCATTTAAGAAAACATTTGATTTCATTATACCTTTATTTCAAAACTTCACCTCTTCTATTTTCTTAAAAAGGTTTAGATTTCTGGGTTTCGGCTTACTTGAATTACGTTACGCCTTTAGACGTTGCGTGATTTAAGTGCCGGTCACGAGCTAAACTTCGGGTCATGATAAAGTTGGTATCAGAGCAATAGGTTTAACCTTGGTTCGAGTCTAGGTTTGACTATATGGAGTCTGGGGCATAATTTATTTCGGAACCTAGGCTTGACCTTATGGAACTTAGACTTGAACAGGGGGGTATTAGACCCGAACTTTCGTTACATAGGCTGACCCTGATAGATGGAGTAGGTAGCTTGAGTAGAGTGACGTACCGTACGTATGTTCCACGGAATATTTACGATACGATACTCTACTTAAGAAATCTTAGGATGTACATATTTAGATATCTGCGATTCTCATCGTTCCCTTGATCATACATCCATTTGTATCACGATCCGAAATTTGGCACGTGACGGACCTTAAACCACGTAACGTCTCCAGGCGAAACGTAATTCAAGTAAGCCGAAAACCCAGCAATCTAAACCATCAAAATTAGTAAGTGATAAGAATATTGTTAAAAGCTTTTGGAATCTCAATCAAAATTCTTTAAAGTCCAAATTTACTTTCTTTAAAAAAAAATTGGCAGCACCTCCTTTGTAAAACAAGCCCCAAAAAGGGTACAACATAAAATATAAGTAAAGCATCCCCAAACGGGAGCAAATCCACGCCCAAAGGCGAAAACAACTACCACAATAGATATACGACGCCAAAGCGAAGAAATGGACGATATAAAGTGACAACAGTATAAAAGACATCCAAAGTCATAAAATAATATACAATACCGTCCTCACAACTCGTCTCTAAGTCAATACATGAAGTAGTAGATGGAGAGTAAAAGATACAACGAGTACACAAATGAGTATCATCGGATAACCGCAAAACCTACCTATAACAAAACTGCACACAGTCAGCCATAGAGGTATCCGCTGCAAAAGATGATACGATAAGAAGAAGCCCTACCGCTACCACTCTGAGGGACACCTGCAAAACACTGGGGCACAAAGGGGGTGAGTTGTCAACTCGTGAATAGTAAATAACATATGCAGGTAATCGCAGGTATGCACGTACTGCGATAATCTATCACATGCAAGCTGATAGTATGATATGGTAATATTTATATGCAACAGTCATGAAAGGTACTCTATCAGGTACTACTAATACATGAAGCAATGCATATCAAATAAATGCTGAGTATGGGATAAAACATATCATCAACACGAAAATTCTCATTGTGGAGAAACTAGTGTCCATCAATGACACTCTAAATCCCAATACCAAAGGCACCGCATTCTCAGATCGGCCCTCATATCCTGTAAGTCTCATGGAACCTGAGTGTCCAACATCGAAACTTAAAAACATCATGAAAACTAGTGTCCAGCATCGACACATAAATACTCATCTTCCAGGAGCCGTCACCATGACTGGCCCTGATGTCATGTCCATATATCTCTGTCACGACCCGAAATATTAGCTCGTGACCAGCACTTAAATCACGCAACGTCTAAAGGCGTAACGTAATTCAAGTAAGCTAAAACCCAGAAATCTAAACTTTTTTAAGAAAATAAAGGAGGTGAAGTTTTGAAATAAAGGTATAATGAAATCAAGTTTTCTTAATGCATACAAAAGGAACATGAAAATGCAAGTGAAATTTGCTAGTTTGAAAACGTGTTTCGTCTTTTAAAAATTTGGACAGCACCTCCTTTGTATATTTTGATCCAAAATCACAAATACATAACAAGAATAATGGCATCCCCAAGCGGGAGCTAGCTCTTCGCCAACCGGCGGATCACAACCACGCAAAGCATAAAAATGAGTATACGACGTCCAACGGCGAAGTTCACCACAAAAGATAAAGAAACAAGCAAGACATCAAAACCATAAGTAGCGGAAAACCCCTCGCTCTAAATCTCGCAACCACAATCTCATTAAGTTTCATTATTTATATGATCTAATACTAGGATCCGGCTTAAACCAAAGCCCACTAGTATGATCCATCCGATCAAGATCCGTGCACAAGTGCACGTATATGATCGAACCCTGCCATAATACCATACGGCTTCTATAACGTTTTGCCAGAAACTTGGGAAACTATCTGTGGTGGACTCTAAAAACTCGTCAATACGCCGGCAGTAGGTTTAACCTCAAGCACGTTGGTTGTACTAGCTGTACGTAATGACTACCCATGAATCGACCAAAAGGGAGGCTGATGAGCGAACTCATCCTGACACCCTACTGATCCTGTCAGTGACAATATCCGTACAGTCCGGTCCATTCAACTATGAGTATCGCATGTCGGGCCTAGGGGGTTGGTAAAAGTCAGACCCCCAAAAGCGGTACAAGTCATGTCGGAGTATAGCCTAAAACACCTTGAGATACTACTGGAATACCTACCAGTAAATCTCCTGCCTTGGCCAAGGACTTCGTGTAATGGCTCTCCTAGACACAGCGCGATCTCACCACCAATACCGGGAGAGACGAAACCCCTGCCGATTCGCTCACTGCCTATATGTGGCTCGGGACTGTACCCAACTAAAACCTGTTTGCACGACTCCTTTAAGCCGTGGTAGGGTAGTAATCAAAGCACAGTGGGAACTCACACGAGACAAATGACGATCTCAGGTCGTTGAACTAACCTGTACACATGTCACCAGGGAACTGCTATCTGACGCTAGGTACAATACCAACTAGTAGGTTCCCGGCGAGTCCTGTCCGGTGTACTCATAACCCAATGAGCACCTGTATACATCTTATGTGAACCAACTGGCACCAATGGCTTGTGAGACCGGCCACCGCCCCTCGTCGGGGTCTCGACTGTATACACTAGTCTACTGGTGGAGTATCGATGCCCAGTCTCGAAACTCCCACGACTAGGGACCATTTTAAGGATGTGCTTATAGACTACCCAACTCTCACGTATATGATCGCCATCATACTGGTGGTAGTCAAGAAAGAATGCTAAGGGCTCTATCAACGTGTAACAGTGATCTGTAATATCACCTGAAGCTTGTACATGATGATAAAGATAAACCAGATAGTATACTATCATCTTAAGTAAGACTGTCCTACCGACATAGGTCCTCCCTCAATCATTGCAATCACGTGCCTGCGATCGAATAATTGACTTTGAGGGCACTATATCCAACAATCTCCCACTTGCACTCAAGGCTAATTATTGCGATGTCGCATACTCACAGCCCGTATAATACCGAACACCCAACTCCTCTACTGATTAGTCTCACAAAGCTCATTTGTGAAACTATTGCGTTCGAGGAATAGCCTCAGTGAGTGGATCCGCCCTGATATTTCTTTCTATGTCTCCCTTTATCTCAAGTTCGTGGAGAAAGCCATCTACCGAAATGAGCAATACCTGTCTTAGAACATGTCTGGATATCTGATAGGACCTAGTTCATAAATGAACTCCAAATCTAAACTTCTTAGACTGTATCGTCAACTGAACTTAATATGTATCCTGTGCCATGCCTCCCTCAGTATCCGCTTGGACCTCCTGTTCAAACTACTGCCCCTCGTCAGAGGGAAAACTATAACTCTGACAGTCACTCTGTCATCCAGGTCACCTTGGAAGCCTGGAATGATAACCGTCTCCCGAAGGAGGCTGTCATTATTATATCCCTAGAACATCCACTTATGTTCTAAAACTGCTTCCGAATGTTTCTCCAGGATTGGATTAATATCTTAACTTATTGCATCCAGTGCAAAAACAACATCTGGTGCGGTACTTGATATCTCATGATTGACTCAATTGCCAAAGCAAATGATATGCCAATCATCCACATCCCTCTCCCCTTTAGTCTGTAAGACACCTTTAGAGAGGGTGACTCTATTACCTGCAGGTATACTACTGTGTCAGGAGTCGTCCATTCTAAAATACCTTTAGAATACTGTCTAAGTACCCAGATTGGGAAACTACTCAAATCTAGATCTAAAATCATAGATCTAGTAACCAGAATGTCTGATATAATATCCATATCCTATGTGGAGAAAACTACTGTGTGACAACCACAGTATAACCGATCGTAGTATAGGAATTTCACTTCCTACTCTGTGTATGTCATCCAAATACCAGGACATCACACCCTACTGCTTTCTTAACAGATCCATCCCCTATTCTGATGAAGTCAAAACTTATGACTGTCACATCAAAAATAGATGATCTATCTCCGCTATATCTGCTTTAGTCTATAAATAGACACAAGAAACTTTTCCATTATGCTTCCGCTGCTCCCACTGACTACAACAACCATCTGGCAGAATCATATACACGTGCACTTCTAAAGCTAGTTTAGAACGATGCTATACTCATCCTCCTGCCGGGTCTCATCGTCTGGAACAACAGCAATGGCAAGTCTGGGGAAACAAGAACCTCCCTGTCACCGTCCTTGAGGCTACCAGAGTACCTCTCGGGTGCCTGAGGTTACCCACGATATCTGCGGAGTAGCTAATGGAATGTCAAACCTGATTGAATCTTTAGGTCCTATTAAATTTTCAGTAATCGTTTGCGGTTCTGGAATCACTTCCAGTTCTACCATACTCCCACTACTGTTTTCTGAAAAATCCATTTTACTAAAACTGTGGCGAGTCAAGAACAATATCACTATTGATCTTCCAGATGGTAGAAAGTCAACCCTCGTCATAGCCCGGGTTAACCCACAAACTGCCATTACAGAAACGTGCCTTGATTTATCCAGAGTCTGGTTTTAAGAATAAGCCGGACAACTCCCCGTACCTTAACATCGTTAAGATATGAATCGTTCTATATCCAATATAGAAACAAAGGCACTGATTTAATTGGAACCAGATTCAAATCATGCAGCTGTCTCCAGTGCATGTCAACTAAATGGAGAGGCCGATCAGCATTACTCAACTTAGGAGTGCATCCAATTATGAGTAACCTGAAAGAGAAACAATTTTCTCAAAACCATTACTATCAACTGAATACCAAACACAAGTATCTACATCTTCGATCACCTTGAAGAATCCTGATGCTTGCAACACCTGATTCTCTACTTTATTCTCATACCTTTAACTTCTCAAAACCTAGACCTTGTATTTCTACGAAACACTTGTCTAGAAACTAGAGAAGTCATAAGTAAATAGAATATAGTACGATGACCAACCCCTCTGTCCTTATGGACACTGGACAATATACAATACTCTGCATAAGTCCCCTGAGTCGAATAACTCAAACCCTGTGCATCGTAGGTTGAAAACTGTACTTATGGTTAAGAAGAATTACACCGCTGTTTAATGCTCCTTACCTAACCATCAACTGATATAGGTAAATGTCATGGACATAATTTCAAAAAGTTATATCTCACTTTATAAAAATAAACGTACAGATATATCAATTTGAAATTGGTGCATAACAACGGATATTCAAAACCAAATATTTACCGTCCGGCAAAAACCCAGGCGATTTCCTCAAATATCACCAATTACAATGAATCCCGATATAATGAGGATGATCACCTAATTCCCAATAACTTACTCCCACTCATCATCTGTAAAATCCATACAGATGTGAGAATCATACCTGGTAAATACATACCGTGGAGCAAGGTCTATTTAGGAAATCAGTTTTCCATTAACAATACACAGTGAAACTGAAACATGAATATGTTTCGATGGGGTATCCGGGTATTCCTATTAATGCATCTTCCATTATCAGATTCACAACTGTAACTGTATATTTCTGTGCCATCTCTCCAAATCCCTTTATTTGTCTTTACTCATTACCTTCTGCACATCTTCTTAGGCTAAATGGTTTTCTTCCTTCCCTACCGTTCGGCACCAGCCTATGGTTTGGAAGAAGACTATCCAATAAGCATAATAGGTGTACTGTCCTAAACCTAGGAGCACTCGCAACCTGAGAGAAGGTGATGATAAAAGACAACTGAATAAACCTTATTCTTATTTCTCCTGAACTAGAATCCATCCTTGAACTGGAACAAGTTCCTTCGAGTTCGTATATAACCATACGATGGATTATCTAATAAACTGTGGATCTTCGTAGTGATACGGGGTGTTCTGGAGAAATACAAAGGTAAAATAGGAGTGGCGATGAAATACTTGGTTTGGTCGTGAATGATAGCAGTCGTATTTTACTTTGCCCTCTTTCTAATCCCTTTATTTGTCTTTACTTATTACCTTCTGTACACTACACTTAGGCTAATTGGTTTTCTTCATTCCCCACTTTTCGGCACCTGCCTATGGTTTGGAAGAAGACTATCCAATAAGCGTAATAGGTGTACCCTCTCCTAATCCTAGGAGCCCTCATAACCTGAGAGAAGGTAAAAGGAAAAGACAACTGAATACTCTTATTCATTTTCTCCAGAACCAGAATCCATCCTCGAATTTGGAACAAGCTTTTTCGAGTTCGTATATAACCATACGATGGATTTATCCAATGGAAGTGGATGTTCGTAGTAATACGGGGTGTTCTGGAGAAATGCAAAGGGTAAAAGAAGGAGTGTCAATGATGTATGCAACTCAGACAATCCAAAACCAGTGTTTTAAGAAGGTTCGGTTAACTTGGTCACTGAGTCATAGTCTAGGGTCGGGCCATGGTCGCTGTCAAAGAGAGAGAAAAGAAACACTGTGTGTGCACTCTAACCTAAATCAGAATGGTTATCAATTTATCTAATCTGGAAACCTCCCACTGTAATCTCAAATTCTCCTCCAAACCTGAAAGAAGAATTAGTCAGGATCACCCGAGGAGTAAACCAACTCATCAGTGGGAATCGGGATCCAACTATCATCGCATGATAACGTGATGGAATCCACTCACGTTATCACACTCCAGAAGGTATGCGCATGCCTGGCAAGTTTTAGTTTCTTTAGAAACTCCCGATATGATTTTTACCCCCAAGCGGTTAATGACCTTGACTTTGGCCAGCAAGTCAAGTTCTACCCATCATTGTCCTGATTGATTTAGACCCACCCGCACACACCCTTGACTTTGGCCAACAAAGTGGTACGACTGTCCTAAACCAATGAATATCCATGCAACGGACAAGCAACACACAACTACCGCACACGATGCCTTGACTTTGGCTAACAAACATCGCACGAATACTATGCGCTACTTATCCGAAATAACGGAGGGCTACGGCTGGTTTTTGGCAAAAAACCATTAACGTAATGAACATGATATCGTTGAAGGAACCGCATAGCCTTTTATAAATATATAGTGGCGAAAACCTTTGCTAAAGAGGTCACTCCCGATGAAGGGATCTCGGCTTTTTCCCCGTAGAATGAGGTGAAGGATATTCTAACTGAATACCGCGATGCAAAGCAAAAATGTAACACCTTAGAATGTGATTAGTGGCTAATTATGCTTTAATGTGTGGTTCTAGTAAAAAGTTTACCAAACCGATTTTCAAATATTCTATCAAAATTAATGAATATTTTATTAGAATTTAATTAGGCTTGCACACACATGTGCATGTAAACTAGGGCTATGTTTTGGGTTAAACCATGTTTAGATAGCCATGGTGGACTAACCCATTTTATTAGGCTAATATGAGTTAATTAAGTGTATTAGTTTTTTTTTCTTTTATAATTAACTTTATTTGTGTTTTGTGGGTTGACTTGGGACTTTGGAGAGAGAGGGGGAGCATGATGGCTTGAGCCATTCTTGTAATTAATGAGGAGAGAAAGAAGGGGGTTGACTCTCATATCTCTCATTTCTTTTTTTGCTTTCAAACACTCATTTCCTCACATAATCACATCTCTCTCCCTCTCATTTACACACACACACACAGCAGCAGCAGCAACACACACACAGCAGCAGCAGCACACAGCAGCAGCAACAGCAAGCAGCACAGCAGCAGCAGCACACTTCTTCTCTTCTCTTCTTCTTCTCTTCTTTTTCTTGCATCTAAGCTCAAATATTCTTCACCAAAGTCCATTTTCTTCGCCAAATCCCTTGCAAACACTTCCATATGGCAAAGTCTTCAGTTTGAGCCACCACTAACTCACTTGGAGGTATAAAACTCACCCCAATTTCCCTTTTGCTAAACTTATAGTTTATTTAGCTTAATATCTCGTTTAAGTAGTGTTTTAGGGATAACTTTGTGTTTTGAGAGGAGTTTTGGGTAAAATGGGATTATTATGGTTTAGTTAACTTAATTAGGTGTTATATGTGTTGTGTAAACCTAGTTGTATCACTGGATCTTGCTAAAACACCTTAATGTCCCAAATTTGAGTTTTAAATACGGTTTTATCAAGTTTTGTGATACGAGTGACCTGCTATGTCTGTGAGCATTTTATTGTTTGGCAAACATATACAGAATAGTGTACATGGTAGCTAGGGTTTTGGGTTGAAGTTCAAGCCCGTTCCACCCCATAAAATCCGGCGACCCCCCTTGAATTTCCGGCGTCGCCGACCCCCCTGATGAGATGAGTGTTAGTGCTGTTCTGAGTGGTGCCTGTAGGTTTTTTTTCTGTGTTTGGTATTGTTTGGGTTTTGGGTTTTTGCTGTTGGTGAAATCTGGGATTATAATTTTTGTAAGCAAACATATACATTAGGCTATACTTTGTCTTAGGAATATAGTGTAGAAACCTGAACCTCTTTCACCTGTTTTTAGTCGATATCAACCCTATGGTGGCCGGCCCAAATGTTTGGGAATTTATTGAGTTTTTGCAGGTAGTTGTCTGTAGGTTTTACGAGAGCTTTGGTCTTGTTTGATTTTCTTGTTTTTGCTCCAGATTAAATCTGGGACCGTTTACCTATAATTTGCGTAGCGGGACTTGCGCGACACGCACGATACGAGTTGAGTTGGTGTTGCTGTGTGTCACAGCGTGTCGCGGTGGTTTTGGCGTATGCACACACGTTACGTACGCAGGCATTTAGTTCGCGACGCGAGTTTCTCGTTTGGTTTTAATATCGCGTTTTTGCAGGATTTTAGCTTATGTGTATTCTTTGTGTGTTTCTAGGTTCGCAAGCAGGGACTTCGGGCGCCGCAAAGAAGGGGAAACAGATAGTCGGCTACACTTAGCACGAGATCACAGTGAGTAGATTTAACATCTACGAGGAAATCGGCCGTATGGCGTTAAGCGTCAGGGCTTGATAGGATATTGTAGTCGCGTATATATATTTATAATCTATTGCTTGTGCATATGTACTATTATAGCATACCCATCTTTTGTTGCATATAGAAATAGTAGTTATGTACTACCGCACTGTCACTAACGGTTCAAGCTGCACGAGCACTATTTGTAAGTTACACTCACACCGTTAGTGATTGCCATGACACTCTCACTATAGGGTTGCTACGAACCATACATCATTTTGATTACCGCGTCATTGATGACTAGAAATGATTCTGTTGCATATTGGCACATATACATACTGTACACTCAAGCTTGCGTAAATACCACTTGTACATCTATATTGGCACATATACATAATGTACACTCATACTTGCGTATATACCACTTGTACATCCATATTGGTACATTTACATACTGTACACTCATGCTTACGTATATACCACTTGTGCATCCATATTGCTTGCGTATATACCACTTGTGCATCCATATTGGCACATATACATACTGCACACTCATGCTTGCGTATATACCACTTGTGCGTATATACCACTTGTGCATCCATATTGGCACATATACATACTGTACACTCATGCTTGCGTATATACCACTTGTGCATCCATATTGGCACATATACATACTGTACACTTATGCTTGTGTATATATACTACTTGTACATCCATATTGGCACATATACATACATACTCTTGCACATACATAGATGATGCTGACTTTGATTTAAAAAATTGGGGACCGCATGAAATGTTTTCAACTGGATCCTTTTAAAAGAGCGGTTTTCCCCTTTTACTCATAGTACGATTTTATGCGGCATACGTCACATTGCATGGATTTACACCTTGAGTTTTGGATTCATGTGATTTCTGGATTTGAGAACCGTGGTATTATTTAAGAAAATGTGCACTGTTTTGAAAACCCGGTTTCTCTTGATATGATATTTCAGTGCGTCCACCATGAGTTTTCTCGGTTCTGAGATGTGTGACATGTGAACCCGATTCGAGGAGCTGGATGAGGCCGATTGCGGGTACATTGTGGACCCGGTATGGTGCCCCGGGGCAAGAAAGGGATGCTGTGTATACAGAAGGTGAGCCTGGCAGAGAGACTACTACCTACCGGTAATTGGTTGGACCTGGAGGTTATCCGGAGGATACTGACCAGAGTCGAGAGATGGATACGGGCCGACCCGTACTGTTGGGGTCATGGGCCGATTCCGCAGACGGAGCCAGTGGGCCGATCCGGACCGACGGAGCCCGATATATGAGGATTTGCGTGTCGATGCTGGACACGAGCATTTCATGATGTTTTCGGGTGCTGATGTTGGGCACCCTGTTTCTATGAGATTTACAGGATTGAGGGCCGGATAGAGTGACGGTGCCGGAGTTATCAGGATTTTGGGGTGTTTTTGGTAGACACCGGGGTTTTCCACATTGATAATCCGTGTAGATGATATTTATATCTCTTGCTCAGCATTCATTGTTATGCATTGCATCATGTAGTCGTAGTACCTGATAGAGTTCCTTACATGATTATTGCGTACCCAGCTCATCATATAGATGTTATTAGATTGCACTTGTTATGCATGATTATTGCGTACCCAGCTCATTATTTAGATGTTATCTGATTGCACATGTTAGAGTATCGCAGTACGTGGATACTCGCGATTACCTTTATATGTTATTTACTATTCACGAGTTGGCAACTCACTCCCGTTGTGCCACAGTGTTTGCAGGTCGACCTTCAGAGTAGTTGCGGCAGGGCTATCTCTTGTATCCTTTTGCTACGGATACCACTGCAGTTGGCATGTGAGCCGTTTTGCTGATAGGTGGGTTTGCGGTATCCGTTTATTTCCCATTTGTACACTCTATTGTATCTAGTACTCTCCATCTACCATTTCATGTATTGACTTAGAGACCAGTTGTGAGGACGATGTATATTATTTTGTATTCTGGTTGTCGAGCTCGTGTGAGCCGGCTTTATTTATGCAGTTTTATCTCTTATGCTGTTTTCACTTATTTTTCTCATTCTTCGCTACGGCGTCGTATATTATTATTGTGGTGGTTGTTTCCGCCGTTGGGCGTGATTTCTCCTTTTTGGGGATGTTTTATTCTTGCTATCAGTCATTTTACTTATATTATGTTTTGTACCCGTTTTCGGGGCCAGTTTTTACAAAGGAGATGCTGCCGAAATTTTTAAGAAAAGAACTTAAACTTTAAAGATTTTTACTCAATTACTCAAGCTTTTCTAAATGTTTTAAACTAATGTTTTTCTTCACTCACTATTTTAATGTTTTTGATTTCTGGGTCTCGGCTTACTTGATCGCGTTGCGCCTGTAGACGTTACGTGGTTAAGTGCCGGTCACGGGCCGAACTTTGGGTCGTGACAAAGTTGGTATCAGAGCCTAGGTTTACCTTTCGGAGTGTAGGATGACCTTTGTATGATGGAGTAGGTAGCTGAAGCAGAGTGGCGTAGCGTGTGTATGTTCCGCAGCATACTCACGACATGGTACTTTGCCTAAGTGACCTTAGGACTTATTGGTTGAAATTCCTCCGTGATTATATGCATTCTTGCGATTCGATTTCAGTATTCTTATCGAATCTTGTTTCATTTCCATCCATTATTCCGCCAAAGACTACGAAGGCGAAGAGAGCGGCCGCGAGAGCCGAGATTAGAGTTGACTCGTCTGAGATGAGGACTGACCCGCACAGTACACCTGTTGTACCAGAGCAGACTGTTCCTCCTTCGGCAGACCAGATCGCCATGCTAGGGGCCAGTATGCAGGAGATGCGCCAGATGATAGGGTCGTTAGTTGAGGCACTTCGAGCGCAGCGATCAGAGGTAGTTCCACCCGTTACAGGGACCGTGATGGTACCTACGGTGCAGGCAGTTGCACCTGCAGCCACAGAGGTTATCACAGTATTACTATCAGAGTTTATGAGGCTGAAGCCTCCGGTCTTCACAAGCACCGATGCAGCCGAGGATCCACAGTCATTTATCGATAGGATGGCCCGGATATGTCGTTCACTCAGATGCTCAGACGTGAGATGGGTGGAGTTCGCGAGCTTTCGATTGGAAGGTCTTGCGCAGAAGTGGTGTGAGTTGATAGAGAAGGGCAGAGCAGCCGGTCTTCCTCCTATGACCTGGACTGAGTTCGTGAAGGTGTTCCTTGCCCGTTTCCTTCCCTAGAATGTCAGGAATGCTAGAGCGCACCGGTTCGAGTCATTACGCCAGACGCCGGATAAGACGGTGGCGGAGTATGATGTGCAGTTCACCGAGCTATCTGTTTACGCCCCGTATTTGGTAGCTACTGAGGAAATGTGAGTCAAGAGGTTTGTTCGAGGCTTGCTTACCCCGCTGTTTCTTGCGATCAGTGCACAGCATTGCGAGACTTATGCAGCAGCTGTAGACGCAGCCCTATTAGTCGAGGAGCGCCTTGCTGAGACTTCGGTAGTTCCAGGGCCGAATAGAGTTCGTACAGATACGTCAGCACAGAGACAACCATTTAGGCACCGCGATAGGTTCCGTTCAGGTACGGGGGTAGCGGAGGATCGGGACGAGGTCAGCTATTCAGCTCTTATCCCCAGGAGGGTCAGCCAGCACCATCTAGATGTTTCCGATGCGTGAGTACTTATCATCGTGTGCGAGATTGTCCAGAGCCACGTGAGGGCGAGACAGCCGTACCATATGTCACATTTCCACCTTCTCCACCCCAGAGGGCGTTGCCTATTGTACCTACAGTTGCTCAGCGCCAGACTCATGCACAGAGAGGTCGTGGTCGCAGAGGGTTTGCTCAGAGAGGACGAGGTGGCCGAGGCAGAGGATAGCCAGCTGCCGGCAGGGGACAACCAGTTGCTAGTAGGGGGCCACCAGTCGCAGGTAGAGGACAGACACGGGTATTCGCTTTGACGCATCAAGGCGCGCAGGCATCCAATGCAGTAGTCTCAGGTACTCTTTCAGTATGTTCTGTTGACGCACACATGTTGTTTGATTCGGGATCCACGCACTCATACGTTTCCACACACTTCGTGCTGAGTTTGGGTAGAGAGTCTGGTTTGCTTGATCAGCCGCTTGCTGTAACCACTCCTGTAGGCGAGTCGTTTATTGCTAGACACGTGTTCCGGTCGTGTGTTGTCCGTATTGGTGAGAGAGAGTTGCCGGTCGACTTGATCCTTTTGGAGATGTTGGACTTCGACGTTCTCCTGGGTATGGACTGGTTATCCACGTGCTATGCATCTGTGGACTGCCGCGAGAAGAGAGTTAGGTTTTATTTTCCCAGCGAGTCGGCTTTTTTTGTGCAGGGGGACCGTGGTGCCACCCCTCACAGTTTGATTTCGTCTTTTTGCGCTGGACAGCTTTTGAGGAAGGGATGTCAAGGATTTCTAGCCTATGTTTGCGATACTAGAGATACATAGGTTCCGTTGGACCAGCTTCCGATTGTTAGTGAGCTCCCTGATGTTTTCCCTGAAGAGCTTCCTGGGCTACCGCCTGAGCGCGATATTGTTTTCTGCATTGACTTGATTCCCGGCACGGGGCCTATTTTGATACCGCCTTATCGGATGGCCCCGGCGGAGCTTAGAGGGTTGAAAGGTCAGTTGCAAGATTTGCTGGACAAAGGGCTTATTCGACCTAGTGTGTCTCCTTGGGGTGCTCCAGTCCTATTCGTCAAGAAGAAGGACGACGGTTTGCGCTTGTGTATTGATTACCGCCAGCTGAACAGGGTTACCATACGGAACAGATATCCTTTACCACGTATCGACGACTTGTTCGACCGGCTTCAGGGTGCAGGATACTTTTCGAGGATCGATTTGCGATCAGGCTACCATCAGTTGCGGGTTCGGCAGGAGGATATTCCGAGGATGGCTTTTCGCACTCGTTACGGGCACTATGAGTTTTTGGTGATTTCGTTCGGACTCACCAATGCCCCAGCAGCGTTTATGGATTTGATGAACCGCATTTTCAGGCCGTATCTTGATCTGTTCATCATCGTATTTATTGACGACATTTTGGTGTATTCCCGGAGCCGAGAGGAGCACGAGCAACACCTGCGGATCACATTGCAGACTTTAAGGGAGCACCAGCTGTTCGCGAAATTCTCCAAGTGCGCGTTTTGGCCTGACAGCGTAGATTTCTTGGGTCACGTGATTACGCGAGATGGTATATGTGTGGACCTGAAGAAGATCGAGGCCGTTCAGTATTGGCCTAGACCGACATCAGTTACGGAGATCCGCAGTTTCCTAGGCCTGGCTGGCTACTACCGACGATTTGTACAGGACTTCTCCCGTATTACTACACCGTTGACCGGGTTGACCCGGAAGGGGGTTCCTTTTGATTGGACAGAGGCGTGCGAGCATAGCTTTCAGCAGTTGCAGACTCGTTTGACTACGGCACCGGTGTTATCATTGCCTTCGGGATCGGGCGGATTTGTGGTCTATTATGACGCTTCTCGAGTGAGGCTAGGGTGCGTATTGATGCAGCACGACAGGGTGATCGCGTATACTTCTCGGCAGCTGAAGAAACACGAACAGAACTACCCCACTCACGATTTGGAGATGGCTGCAGTGGTCTTTGCACTCAAGATCTGGCGACATTACCTATACGGCGAGTCATGCCAGATATTCACGGATCACAAGAGCTTGAAGTACATATTTCAGCAGCGAGACCTGAATCTGAGACAGCGCCGTTGGATGGAGTTAGTGAAGGACTACGATTGTGAGATCCTTTATCATCCGGGGAAGGCGAATGTTGTGGCGGATGCTTTGAGTCGGAGGCCCGGAGGTAGTCTATCTTGTTTGAGCGCAGTGTAGAGGCAGTCGTCAGCAGATTGGCAGATTTTATGTGACAGCCGAGTGCAGTTCGAGTTTACTCCGACCGGGGGACAGCTTGCGCATGTTCGTACACGTCCACAGTTTCTTGACCGTATCCGCGAAGCGCAGCCCAGTGACGACCGTCTTTCAAAGATCTGGGAGCAGATTAGACAGGGCAGAATCTCCGAGTTCGTGATCGATGATCAGGGGATACTGCGATTTGGGACTCAACTATGCGTACCATATTCTGAGGGACTGAGGCGTAAGATTCTCGAGGAGGCACATCGATCGATGTATAGCGTTCATCCAGGTTCCACCAAGATGTACCATGATCTGAGAGATGTTTACTGGTGGGAAGGGATGAAGAGGGACGTCACAGACTTCGTGTCGAGATGCCTGACTTGTCAGCAAGTCAAGGCCGAGGACCAGAGGCCCGCGGGAGAGCTACAGCCGTTACCCATTCCGGAGTGGAAATGAGAGCATATTTCTATGGACTTCGTTGTGGGTCTACCGAGGACTAGTCGAGGTTATGACTCCATTTGGGTGATCGTGGATCGACTGACGAAAGAGGCTCACTTCCTGCCGGTGAAGACCTCTTTTGGATTTGCTCAGTATGCCCAGATATATATCGACGAGATCGTACGACTGCATGGAGTCCCGACATGTATTGTGTCAGACCGAGGCACCCAGTTTACCAGCCGACTATGGCAGAGGCTTCAGGAGGCTTTGGGCACCCGTTTGAGTTTCAGCACAGCATTTCATCCGCAGACCGACGGCCAGTCAGAGCGGACTATTCAGACTCTCGAGGACATGCTCCGAGCATGCGTTTTAGACTTTGGTGGTGGCTGGGATCATCATTTACCCCTGGTAGAGTTCTCCTACAAGCTTCCAGGATACTATTCAGATGGCACCTTTCGAGACCTTGTATGGGAGGAGATGCAGATCGCCCGTCTATTGGACAGAGCTCAGCGAGAGCAGCTTTTTAGGGCCGCAGATCGTGCAGGAGACGACCGAGAAGGTACAACTGATTCGAGATCGGCCTAGAGTAGGCAGAAGTCGTATGCTGATAGACGCCGGTGCACATTAGAGTTCGCAGTTGGCGATCACGTTTTTCTGAGGGTCTCTCCGATGAAGGGCGTGATGAGATTTGGGCGGAAAGGGAAGCTTAGCCCCAGATTTATAGGTCCCTTAGAGATTCTCGAGCGTGTGGGCACAGTTGCATATCGTTTGGCTCTTCCACCAGACTTTCCAGACGTTCACCCCGTATTCCATGTGTCGATGCTTCGCCGATACCTGCATGACCCTTCTCACATGATTCAGCATCAGATCATTCAGCTCGAGCGCGATCTTTCGTTCACCGAGCAGCCGGTAGTGATATTGGACCGGCAGGTGAAGAAACTTCGATCAAAGGTCTTTCTATCTGTGAAGGTGCTTTGGCACAGCCCAAATGGTGAAGAGATCACTTGGGAGGCCGAGGGCAAGATGCGGAAGAAAATCCTTCATCTCTTAGAAGGTACGCGTAGCTATATTTTTAAATTCGGGGACGAATTTCTTTATGCGGGAAGATTGTAACAACTTAGAATGTGATTAGTGGCTAATTATACCTTAATGTATGGTTTTTAGTAAAAAGTTTACCAAAACGACTTTCAAATATTCTATCAAAATTAATGAATATTTTATTAGAATTTAATTAGACTTGCACACACATGTGCATGTAAACTAGGGCTAAGTTTTGGGTTAAACCATGTTTAGATAGCCATGGTGGACTAATCCATTTTATTAGGCTAATATGAGTTAATTAAGAGTATTAGTTTTTTTTTCTTTTATAATTAACTTTATTTGTGTTTTGTGGGTTGACTTGGGACTTTGGAGAGAGAGAGGGAGCATGATGGCTTGAGCCGTGCTTGTAATTAATGAGGAGAGAGAGGGGGGGTTGACTCTCATATCTCTCATTTCTTTTTTTGCTTTCAAACACTCATTTCCTCACATCATCACATCTCCCTCCCTCTCATTTACACACACACACACCCCAGCAGCAGTAGCACACACACACAGCAGCAGCAAGCAGGCAGCACGCACACACACAGCAGCAGCAAGCAGGCGGCAGCAGCAGTCAGTAGAAATAGCAGCAACAGCAAGCAGCACAGCAGTAGCAGCACACATCTTCTCTTCTCTTCTTCTTCTCTTCTTTTTCTTGCATCCAAGCTCAAACATTCTTCACCAAAGTCCATTTTCTTCGCCAAATCCTTTGTAAACACTTCCATATGGCAAAGTCTTCAGTTTGAGCCACCACTAACTCACTTGGAGGTATAAAACTCACCCCAACTTCCCTTTTGCTAAACTTATAGTTTATTTAGCTTAATATCTCGTTGAAGTAGTGTTTTGGGGAAAACTTTGTGTTTTGAGAGGAGTTTTGGGTAAAATGGGATTATTATGGTTTAATTAACTTAATTAGGTGTTATATGTGCTGTGTAAACTTAGTTGTATCACTGGATCTTGCTAAAACACCTTAAAGTCCCAAATTTGAGTTTTAAATACGATTTTATCAAGTTTTGTGATACGAGTGACCTGCTATGTCTGTGTGCATTTTATTGTTTGGCAAACATATACAGAATAGTGTACAGGGTAGCCAGGGTTTTGGTTGAAGTTCGAGCCCGTTCCACCCCATAAAATCCCGCGACCCCCTTTGAATTTCCAGCGTCGCCGACCCTCCTGATGAGATGAGTGTTAGTGCTGTTCTGAGTGGTGCCTATAAGTTTTTGTCTGTGTTTGGTATTGTTTGGGTTTTGGGTTTTTGCTGTTGGTGAAATCTGGGATTATAATTTTTGTAAGCAAACATATACATTAGGCTATACTTTGTGTTAGGAATATAGTGTAGAAACCTGGACCTCTTTCACCTGTTTTTAGCCGATATCAACCCTATGGTGGCCGTCCCAAATGTTTGGGAATTTATTGAGTTTTTGCAGGTAGTTGTCTGTAGGTTTTGTGAGAGCTTTGGTCTTGTTTGATTTTCTTGTTTTTGCTCCTGATTAAATATGGGACCGTTTACCTATAATTTGCGTAGCGGGACTTGCACGACACGCACGATACGAGTTGAGTTGGTGTTGCTGTGTGTCACAGCGTGTCGCGGTGGTTTTGGCGTATGCAAACACGTTACGTACGCACGGGTTTAGTTTGCGACGTGAGTTTCTCGTTTGGTTTTAATATCGCGTTTTTGCAGGATCTTAGCTTATGTGTATTCTTTGTGTGTTTCTAGGTTTGCAAGCGGGGACTTCGGGCGCCGCAAAGAAGGGGAAACAGATAGTCGGCTACACTTAGCACGAGATCACGGTGAGTAGATTTAACATCTACGAGGAAATCGCCCGTATGGCGTTAAGCGTCAGGTCTTGATAGGATATTGTAGTCGCGTATATATATTTATATATCTATTGCTTGTGCATATGTACTATTGTAGCGTACCCATCTTTTGTTGTATATAGAAATAGTAGTTATGTAACACCGCACTGTCACTAACGGTTCAAGCTGCACGAGCACTATTTGTAAGTTACACTCACATCGTTAGTGATTGCCATGACACTCGCACTATAGGGTTGTTACGAACCATACATCATTTTGATTACCGCATCATTGATGACTAGACATGATTCTGTCGCATATTGGCACATATACATACTGTACACTCATGCCTGCGTATATACCACTTGTACATCCATATTGGCACATATACATACTGTACACTCATGCCTGCGTATATACCACTTGTGCATCCATATTGGAACATATACATATTGTACACTCATGCTTGCGTATATACCACTTGTGCATCCATATTGGCACATATACATACTGTACACTCATGCTTGCGTATATACCACTTGTGCATCCATATTGGCACATATACATACTGTACACTCATGCTTGCATATATATACCACTTGTACATCCATTTTGGCACATATACATACATACTCTTGCACATACATAGATGATGCTGACTTTGATTTGAAAAATTGGGGACCACATGAAATGTTTTCAACTGGATCCTTTTAAAAGAGCGATTTTCCCCTTTTACTCATAGTACGATTTTATGCGGTATACGACATGTTGCATGGATTTACGCATTGAGTTTTGGATTCGTGTGTTTTCTGGATTTGAGAACCGTGGTATTATTTAAGAAAATGTGCACTATTTTGAAAACCCGGTTTCTCTTGATATGACATTTCAGTGCGTCCACCATGCGTTTTCTCGGTTCTGAGACGTGTGCCATATGAACCCGATTCGAGGAGCTGGATGAGGCCGATTGAGGGTACATGGTGGACCCGGTATGGTACCCCGGGGTAAGAAAGGGATGCTGTGTATACAGACGGTGAGCCTGGCAGAGGGACTACTACCTACCGGTGATTGGTTGGACTGGCGGTTATACGGAGGATACTGACCAGAGTCGAGAGATGGATACGGGCCGACCCATACTGCTGGGGCCATGGGCCGATTCCGCAGACGGAGCCCGTGGGCCGATCCGGACTGACGGAGCACGATATATGAGGATTTGCGTGTCGATGCTGGACATTAGCATTTCATGATGTTTTCGAGTGCCGATGTTGGGCACCCTATTTCTATGAGATTTACAGGATTGAGGGCCGGATAGAGTGACGGCGCCTGAGTTATCGGGATTTTGGGGTGTTTTTGGTAGACGCCGGGGTTTTCCATGTTGATGATCCGTGTAGATGATATTTATATCCCATGCTCAGCATTCATTGTTATGCATTGCATCATGTAGTCGTAGTACCTGATAGAGTATCTTGCATGATTACTGCGTACTCAGCTCATCATATAGATGTTACTAGATTGCACTTGTTATGCATGATTATTGCATACCCAGCTCATCATTTAGATGTTATCTGATTGCACATGTTAGAGTATCGCAGTACGTGCATACTCGCGATGACCTTTATATGTTATTTACTATTCACGAGTTGGCAACTCACCCCCGTTGTGCAACAGTGTTTGCAGGTCGACCCTCAGAGTAGTTGCGGCAGGGCTATCTCTTGTATCCTTTTGCTACGAATACCACTGTATTTGGCGTGTGAGCCGTTTTTCTGATAGGTGGGTTTGAGGTATCCGTTTATTTCCCATTTGTACACTCTATTGTATCTAGTACTCTCCATATACCATTTCATGTATTGACGTAGAGACCAGTTGTGAGGACGATGTATATTATTTTGTATTCTGGTTGTCGAGCTCGTGCGAGCCGATTTTATTTCTACAGTTTTATCTCTTATGCTGTCTTCACTTATTTTGCTCATTCTTCGCTACGGCATCGTATATTATTATTGTGGTGGTTGTTTCCGCCGTTGGGCGTGATTTCTCCCGTTTGGGGATGTTTTATTCTTGCTATCAGTCGTTTTACTTATATCATATTTTGTACCCGTTTTCGGGGCCAGTTTTTACAAAGGAGGTGCTGCCGAAATTTTTAAGAAAAGAACTTAAACTTTAAAGATTTTTACTCAATTACTCAAGCTTTTCTAAATGTTTTAAAATAATGTTTTTCTTCACTCACTATTTTAATTGTTTTGATTTCTGGGTCTCGTCTTACTTGATCGCGTTGCGCCTGTAGACGTTACGTGGTTAAGTGCCGGTCACGGGCCGAACTTTGGGTCGTGACAAAAGTAATCGACTATTGTGAAGTTATTACCCTAACGCAAACCTCTATCCAAGGGGTCACTCCTGATGAAGGGATCTCGGCCCTTGCCTCGTAAAATGAGGTGCCGGATATTCATAACCGAATACCATTATGCAAAACAAAAGAGAACGTCCTTATAATAACAGCTTTTTGAAAATTGTTCCAACAACGTCAAACAGGTTTGTTTCCTTACATTGATCCGAATCATTGCAGTCCCATCAATTAATCACACCAATAATGAACGAAAATATGATGTATGTATATGCCATCCGCATTCGCCACTGGGTCCTGTCATCACCCGTTAGGTTACTTAACTAACGACAGAGCGGGGACTGGACTAGCGTGGGTGTAAAACATATACAACATCTACTAGTGTGTGTATATATATATATATACAAATATATAATAATCGCTCAGGGCATGATAAATGCAACATCACAGAAATGTAATAAGTATCACAGAACAATACAGATAATTTGGGAGCCCCGGGTTTCATTGAGCCGCAAGTGAAACCCGACGTTCCCCTGGTCGTGTGGATAGCTTATGCAATGAAAACCTAGACCCCTACAGGCACGGCAAGTTACCCACCAAAACCAGAAGCGAGGCAGCCCCTTCAACAAAGTGAATGGACTACCCAGCACTTCACGGAATCCGGTAACTTGAGAACCCCTCCTTGGGTCAACCTATACCCCTTACGAGTGGGGCGAATAGCCTGCCAATTCTAGAGTGAAGCCCCCTTCGTCTCAAAGCCATGAGATGCGGTCTCGTTGCCCTCTAGAACCCGGCTATCCGTGCATCCCACTGCGGGGTAATCCTAGTACAGAAAAGAAAATATGTACAACGGTGACATCGACCTCAATCCGGTCGTGCCCCAAAAGAATAATATATAAACAGGCAGTGACGGTAGTCCACATGTCGGACGCTCGCCCCACAATATCAAATGTACAACTAATACTAAACTGCACTAACATTGCATCCAAGCTATCAACCACGATAAATCCGCAACATCACAGCACAACACAGAACATCAACGTGAATGTCACGTTCGCAAATCCGTCTAAAAGAGCTATAGCAATTAGACAAGATTTACCGCTCGAATGACATTCACAGTCACAGATATAATGTAAGTACTATAAACTAACGTATTTAAAATTCCGGTCGACAAAACTTCCCGAAGTGGGCCCCAAGTGCAAATCCAGCACTCAAAAGAATCTGGGACAAAACTATATATCACAAAAATCATATTTCCATGAACTAAAGCGTCAGAAAACATTTGAGGCACTGTAGCCCAAAAAGGGCCGCGAAAGGGCCGCCAAATGAGATATTTCGTGGCGGTTCCGCGGTGGAATTTTGGAGTTAGGTCTCCAAACTTTTTCTGTAGCTTTAGTTATGCCTGCATGTATTTTTAAGATGCCTAAAATAATTTTTTGAACAACTTTGAAATTGGACAGCAAGCACACTGAAATGAAAATATGATTTGGAAATTTCGATCGATCGATATTTTAAACACGTTAGAACAAGCTAGTAAAGGTTAATGGCGTGGCTCTGGTACCATGTAAGTCTACGGCAGCGTCCCGGCCGTCAATCCGAGGCCAAATGCGGAAACAAAAATTTTTTAGGAAACCGGCGCTATCGTAGTCTTTCACCCGGATCGAACCATTAACGCTAAACTAGCTAACTACTAAGAAGTGAAAGTGGCTATACCGATCGATCCATGTCCTTCGGTCTTTGGCCACCATCCCAAGCTCCTCGCGGCATCTCCGATCTCCGGTCTCCTCGTCGAAAGGGTACCACATCAATGAGTCCTTTTACGGGCTCCCGCTTCATCCGAAGCAACTCGAACATGAAGTTTGCTAGCTGACATTTCCAAGGTGAAGTAGAGAATGTGTGTGATAATTTTGTCTCAAGCATCCATTGAGTGTATGGATGGAGGTTGGAGATGATGCCATTGGTGGAAGTTATGAGCTAGAGAAAGAAGAAGAAGAGCTTTTCTTTTCTTGTGTGAGATGAAAAATGAGAGAGGCTAGAATGATAATCACAAGAGCTAACCCATGTACATGGCTGCCCTCTCTCTCTCCATCTTTCATTTCACACCCTTAATTAATCAAAAAGGTGACATTTGCACAAATAAAAAGACCATGAGTCATCACCCATGCACATGTCACAATTAATGCATCTCATCATGAATTAAGCCCATAATTTCCACCAAAATAAACATTAACCCAAATGTTTAATCCACCAAAATGATACGGCATCAACTAAACTAAACTCATGACGGATCACAAGAATACCCCTCACATGTATATACATACCTGCATCCGCATTCCGACTGAATGCGAATGCAATGAGACTAAAGTAATCCAACAAATCTAATACTAGGATCCGGCTTAAACCAAAACCCACTAGTATGATCCGTCCGATCATGATCAGCGCACAAGTGCACATATATGATCGAACCCTGCCATAATACCATACGACCTCTACAACGTTTCGCCCGAAACTTGGGAAACTATCTGTGGTGGACTCTAAAGACTTTTCAATACGCCGGTAGTGGGTTTAACCACAAGCACGTCAGTGGTACTAGCTGTACGTAACGGCTACCCATGTATCGACCAAAAGGGAGGCTGATGAGCGAACTCATCCCGACACCCTACTGAGCCTGTCAGTGACAATATCCGTACAGTCCGGCCCGTCCGTCTATGAGTATCGCATGTCGGGCCTAGGGGGTTGGTAAAAGTCAGACCCCCAAAAGCGGTACAAGTCGTGTCGGAGTATAGCCCAGAACACCTTGAGATACTACTGGAATACCTACCAGTAAATCTTCTGCCTTGGCCAAGGACTTCGTGTAATGGCTCTCTAAGACAAAGCGCGATCTCACCCCCAATACCGGGAGAGATGAAACCCCTGCCGATTCGCTCACTGCCTCCATGTGGCTCGGGACTGTACCCAACTAAAACCTGTTTGCACGACTCCTTTGAGCCGTGGTAGGGTAGTGGGAACTCACACGAGACAAATGACAATCTCAGGTCGATGAACTAACCTGTACACATGTCACCAGGGAACTGCTATCTGACACTAGGTACAATACCAACTAGAAGGTTCCCGGCGAGTCCTGTCAGGTGTACTCATAACACAATGAGCACCTGTATACATCTTAGGTGAACCAACTGACACCAATGGCTTGTGAGACCGGCCACCGCCCCTCGTTGGGGTCTCGACTGTATACACTAGTCTGCTGGTGGAGTATCGATGCCCAGTCTCGAAACTCCCACGACAAAGGACCATTTTAAGAATGTGCTTATTGACTACCCAACTTTTACGTATATGATCGCCATTATACTGCTGGTAGTCAAGCAAGAATACTAAGGGCTCTATCAACTTGTAATAGTGATCTGTAATATCACCCGAAACATGTACATGATGATAAAGATAAACCAGATAGCATACTATCATCTTGAGTAAGACTGTCCTACCAGCATAGGTCCTCCCTCAATCATTGCAATCGCGTGCCTGCGATCGAATAATTGAATTTGAGGGCACTATATCCAACATTGATGACGCCATGCTCCGTCGCCTCGGAATCCATGTGAAGGTACCTACAATAATAAACAATCGCAATCGCTATTAACATCAAGTCCGGAAACCAAAACGGCACACAGATCGCCTATAGGTTAGAACCTATAGCCACATATCCAAAACCAACAAATTACCCCTTAGTCGTTGATGTACAACATTCAACAACCAAAAACAAATCCAAATATCAAAACTAAACATTTCAAAATACGGAAAATATAGCCAAAATCATACTAATGTGCTCCCAGATTTTGACTCAGGCCAAAAGGAGTTGCACAAACAAGTCCAGGGTGCTGTACATGAAGTATATGAGCAACTGGACCAACCTAGATCCCAAATACCCACATGGGGCCAGCCACAACCCCACAAAATTCGGTGAGCTCGGTTCCCCCTGCTCAGATGGGGTCTGTCTCATCAAGGTGGTCTCCTAGTACCCTAATTTGGTCCCTGGAGTTGTTTGCTAAACTCAGAAAGTCCTCGGGTTGCTCCAGATTTCCCTGCACACCCTATATCCTCACAAAACCGACATGAACTAAATCCTAAATCCGTATTTTGCTTTCTAGGCCAGTAAAAACACAGCTCAAATCTTGCTAACAGCAACTACCCATCACAATATCCCAAACTCTTCACTTGGGATTTCAAAGTTCACACATCCATCACTAAACGACATCTAAACTTAAACAAAAAGTTAGGAAACCAAAACTACTTTAAATGAAAAGAGATATACCTCATGGTTACACCCAAACAAAACCCTAGAAGTCCCAATGTTGTTAAAATCCAACTTTGCTTGGTTCAATGTGTAGAGAAAGAGATGGGGATTAATTTTTGTGAAGGGAGTATAAGGTTTTGGAGATTATTTGGAGATGGATCTAGAGTTAGAAGTGGAAGGAGATGAGGGTGTGGGAGATGAAGAAGGAGAAGAAAATGATGGGGTCAAACACTATGGCAGCAGCCCCCCCCTCTCTCTCACTTATTCTCACACACTCTCTCTCTTTCCAATCATTCACCTTTTTAACCCTTTTTCAATTCTTTTTCTTTTCACTTTTAAATTTCAAAACCAAATCACATAATACCCATAAAACAACACAAATACAACAACATGTAACCAAATATAACATGACATGGTACACTAACCATGAAAAACTGTAGAAACACGGATTTGGCCTAATCGCGATTAGCAGTGCACTAATCGGGTTTTTATCGAAACTGCATATAATAAATTTTTAAAATGCCAAATCCTTTAAATATATTATTAAATGAATAAATCGTTTTAATTTCCATTTATTTCTCAATTATTAGTATATATTTATATCCTTTTTCGAAAACCCCAATTTCGCAAATCGAGCAGTTTTCGGGAAAAATATTATTTTAATATTAAATTCCAAAAATAATATTTTATATTTTCTGAAATATTACAATCTTCCCCCCTTAAAGAAATTCGGTCCCTGAATTTTAAATTTAAGCCCCCAAATACTAAAACATTTCAATAATCAACTCAAATCAACGGGGCTCCGAAATCACGGAAGATATAAAAACACGACAACGCATCGCGTGCGCTTGAAAAACGAGTACAAAAACTCAAAATCGAACTCCGTCAGCGTCACGCAAATCACCGGATTCGCACGCATATCATCGGAGTTACAATGGAGATACAGATCTCGAAATTGAATACTGAAATCCAATATACACTAGTCAAATACTATAATATGTATATAGTACGCATCCTTGAAAAATCTTCAGAAACAGAATGACACACATGCAAAATCCTTTCTAAATCGCCGCGTGATACGTAACGCATGGCATAAGTGACAGATGCTTGTTTATAAAGTAGTAAATGTATCTATACTTGTCTTTGCTCAAATATGCGTTCCGCCTTTTCTAAAATATCCCAAAAGGTTTTCCTTTTTGTAAACGTTTGTATCACTCACAGACACGTAAGAAATAGCGAGACTAAAGCTCCTTTTTGAAAACCTCTGGTTAAACTTTTAATGTATGCAACATACTCAGTTACTGTCCTCAGATCAGTCATGTTTGGCTACTACGCAATATAGTGCCCAACATGAATACAAAGTGCTCAAAAGCAAAATCAGCCTCAAAAGGCGTATCCAAAAATCACGTGCGTCCGGTGCGCACAGAAATTAAATCCAAATACAAGTGCTACAAATGTGCACAAAACAAAAACTAAGTGCAACGGGTGTGCACGAAAGCATCTGTCCAGTGCAACGGGTATGCATGACAACAAATATCAAGTGCATCTAGAGTGCATCCGGTGCAACAAACATGCATGAATGAAAACCCCAATTGAGTGCATCCGGTGTGCACAAAACCACATCTCATATCATGCGCTTAACTTGAGCGAAAATCCAAATCAAGTGCATCCATCATGCACGAAAGAAATCTAAATCAAGTGCATCCGATGCGCACAAAAATCCAAAATCAAGCGCCTAATATGCGTAAAAATCCAACCAAAGCGCGTCAGTTCCGTAATAGCATACAGTGCAGTAGCATGCACGAAAACGAACGGCAAGTGCCAACGCGCACGAAAACACAAATCTGGTAACACAAATACTCAAAGACATAAATCAGGTGCAACCAAGATACGGAGTATAAATCCAGTGCGACAAATGCATAAATACCCGTCCGGTGCAACAAATGCAAGAAATGCAAATCTAGTGCAACTAATGTACGAAATACGAATCTGGTGCAGCAAATGCACAAAATATAAATCTGGTGCGACAATTGCACGAAATGAAAATCTGGTGCAACAAATGCACGAAGTGCAAGTCTGGTGTATCCAGTGCACGAAGTGCAAATCTGGTGCATCCAGTGCACGAAATACGAATACAGTGCATCAAGTGCACGAAATACGAATACAGTGCATCCAGTGCACGAAATACGAATACAGTGCATCCAGTGGACGAAATATGAATACAGTGCATCCAGTGCACGAAATATGAATACAGTGCATCCAGTGCACGAAATACAAATCCATAGCTCAAATGCGTATAAAAGCAACACCGAGTGTACCAGGGTGTATAAAATCGTAAACGCGTGCAACTGCATGCACAAAACACATATCATGAAACTCAATCATCAAAACTCAAATCCAAGCGATATAAGCGTGATACTCGGATCACAAACGCAAATCGCAATAAATGACACTGGGGTACACCCCCTACAATGTCGAAAAATGTCGGTGCGCCTAAATGAAGGGATTTCCTTAGCACCACTACTAGGGTTTGGTAGCATCACACATGCCATATTAAAAAATTAGAGGGTGCTAATGAAACTATCCTAAGGATCAAACTAGAAAAGCTAGGGTAACACTAAGATAGTAAGCTTTATACCACTAAGTTAAATAGAAATACAACCTTTGTAGATCGGTCCTTCACTTCAATAGCTCCTTGTTGTAGCCCCTTCGCTGCGATCAAGGCACTCCCGGACTCTAGCATGGCTTCTCAAGGTGAAAAGGGCGATCTTGCTTGAAGTCTTCAAGGCCGAAGATGATCTATGTCGAGGGATACTAACTCAAGCTACTACTTCACTAACTAAAGGATTAGTGAAGAAAACACCCTATACTAAAGTGCTAATCTAGTAGAGGATAAGGAAATAGGAAGTGGGCTCACTTTAAAATTATTTTTCTCACAATATTTTTCTCTCTTTTGAAAACCTAGCAAGCTTATCTTAAGGAAGAAGAAGATGAGCTCAAGCAAATGAGAATGAACTTGTGAGGTGAGAGAATGAACCATGGATGAGTGTGTATCATATACTAACTCATGTAGAGACATAACCATGGCTAATTATAATGGTTAGGTTACTAAATATCTTAAGTAAAACAAAACTAGTGGACTTAGTCAATGCATCCACAAGCTTCTACTAGCTTCATGCATCAAGCTAATATTCCACTAATTTTAGAATTACTTTAAATATTAAAACCCATTATCACAATTAGCATGTTGTAAGTCTCATACACCCATGTATGTTGTATCAACAACCATGATACAAAACAAAATACAATTTAATATATATTACATATATATTAAGTGTACACTTGTGAGAAAATAAATGCTTAAGTGAGAAAATGTTAGTTATTGTAAATCAGTATATCAAATATACAATTATACACTAAATTATCAAATCAACACTTGATTTAATAATCCGGCTATATCTCATATAACCGACTAACATCCAATGTATTGACTTATCGAATCAACAATTGATTCGATAACCCGGCTATATCTCATATAACCGACCAATACAAAAGTCACGAGAATAGAATACGGTATCACATACACGCATTATTCTCGGTCCCGCACATATCGCATACGTGCTCCTATTTCGTTTTGCCTGAGCCAGTAAAACCTCTATGTAGGACTCTAAAGACTCGTCAATACGCCGGCAGTAGGTGATGATCACATCAAGCACCCACAAGCCGTCAGCGGTACTAGCTTGACGTAACGGCCACCCGGGTATTAAGCAATTAGAAGATCGGCAAGCAAGCCCGCTCCAACTCCTGCAAAAGCCTGACGGTAACACTTTCCGTACAGTCCGGTCTCCTCTTCTGATATGTTGCATATCAAGTCTAGGGGTGGTAAACGTCAGACCCCAATAACCGATAAGTCATGCCGATGTGAGGCTCATAACGGGTCGAGAAACTACTGGTAACACATACCAATAAATCTCTAAACCAGCCCCGGCCAAGGACTTCCCTGTTATGGCCAATCGAGCACAGCGCAATATCAACTCCCAATACCGGGAGAGACGAAACCCCTCCTATCGCTCATTGCATCCATGTGACTCGGGACTGTACCCAAAAACCACCGTTTTGCACGCCCTCTTGGATGTGGTAAGGTGGAAATCAAAGCACAGTGGGAATCACACAAGACTCTATGACGATCTCGGGTCTACAGACTAACCTGTACAAGTGTCACCAGAGAACTGCCATCTGACGTGAGGTATAATACCATCTGGGAGTTCTCGATGAGTCCGTCCAGTGTACCCAGTCTCCACTGAGCATCCGTATACCATCTCTGATATCAAACACCAATGGATATGGGATCATCCATCGCCCATCTCATGGGTCGAGAAGCGTATACGCTAGTCTACTCTGGTATATCGATGCCCCGTCTCGATACACCCACGACTAGGGACATTCAAGGATGTACTTATGAACTACCATGGCCCCACTAGTATGATCTGCATCATAGTCTTGGTAGTCAAGTACACATCCTAAGGGATTTACCAACATGTAACCATAAGACAGTATCAAGAGACAAGTATACATGTTAAGATAAAGAGCAACCAGATAGCATACTATCATATCGAGCAAGAAAGTCCTCTCTATATATGTCCAAGCATCCAATATAATATATATCATATTTACAATACTGGCCTCTAGGGCATACATGCAACTAACACTAAAACCGGCAGAACAAGAACATCTGCTCGCCTCCTGCTCACGGCCAAGCGTCTTCTGTCTCTGGGTCCTCATTTCTTGGTGGATTCACCAATCTCGCAATCCATCGGCTTATCGGCCCGGTCAGGTGTGCTAACGGGAACGATTCCGCTCTAGCACTTCTCTGGTCATCTCTCGACCAATTATCATGACCACTCGTAAAGCAACACGTCACTGGCGTCGGCCTCTGGTCCTCTGAATACTCATGACACAACTGATCCTCGGTGAAAATCTTATTGTAGCAGTGTCCTGGAAGGAATCCTGCTCAAGGTCTCTTTCGATCTCGCCTATGCCTAACTGTACGGAGGCTGGTACTCTCACATAATATTTTCTCGCTTTCTGGACATCTGAGTTCTCACCACAACATTTCCTCGGGAACTGGCCGTATCCCAACGCCTCTGTATGCATATCAGATCTCTAATCTCGATGGAGAGTAACAACAGCTCGTCGGCGTCTCGCACGAACCTCTGGTTCCACTCATCTGTATCATCGTTCACTATGACGTCACGCCATGCTATCTGCGCACTGCAACTATTCTCGGCCACGGTCAATCCGGAGTCTCTCACGCGGATGCGAAGTTACGAACTCGGTATCTTCATCACTTTGTAGAAGATATCTAGCCGAACACGTCCTCGGGAACTTGTCCCAACCATCGGAGGAATACTCAATACTCGTCCATTCTCGATCAACTCACAACGCATCTGGGTGAGGTCCTCTATCCGAAGCTGGTCAGCTTACTGGTCTCCTATCACATGATATCCGGACGACGTCAAACTTTTCGATCGACTCATCGAAGTCCCAAAATTTCCCGAAGGCTCAACATCTGAGCACAGTCTAAAAATATCCGGTACATACAGCAGTACTTCTGGACCAGCCGTAGAAAGGCAGACCCAAGCCTCACTGATGGCACCGCTAAACTGCCGCAAACCCTAAGGTTCAAAAGCGGTTCCATGATCATCATGTCGAGTTAGGGTTACATTCTTCTAGAGGGTCCACAGAATCACTTGCATGTTCCTCCGAACACTTTAAACTTGGGAAAAATGGGTTTCTGACACTCGCTCAAACTTTTTATCTTCGCCTAGAAGACATGTGAATACCCTTCATCCGCATGCTAAACAATGCCTCAATCCTCCAGGAAAGATGATACATCAACGGTCATCTCTGGATCGGTCTGCTCTAGATCTGATTAAGGCACTCCACACTGGAAATCTTTAACTCAACTGGGCCTGCGTTGGCGTATCAATCTGACGAATCACTTTCGTCTCTCAACTCGAGATAGACTAACTATTACCTGTCGCATCTCTTCCTGGAAGCTCCAGCGATCTCAGCTCGTAAGCCCTGGAAGCGGCATCCCATCATCTCAGCAACAGCTGAGTCATCTGTCTGCACGGTAGGCGACATCAAACCTCTGTGGTATGTTGTACATCAACAGTCCTCTCACAACTGGCAGCCTCTGTCAATGGCCCGATCATCCGGTGCAAAACCAAACACTCACCTCACCCGAGAGGTCACAACATAAATACTAACTCGAGACGTTCCCGTGTCACCATAAACTACAATGGTCAGTCCTCGTACCAGACGAGCTTGCCCTGACCGCATCACTAGCTGCAGCTCATTTGCGCTCAAATCATGGTGACAGGAACCTCAATCGAGTATCGATGAAAACAGATCAAAGGCATGAAAGGAAACGACAGATCCAGAGTGGATACATGATCATAAGGAGGAACAACATCAATGAGAGTATGATCATGGAAACGAATAGAATCGAGGATCTCAAATGGATGTATAATCATGGGTACGAAGAGAAACACTGATCTCAAAATATGTACATCCTAAGGTTTCTTAAGTGGAGCATCGTATCGTAAATATGCCGCGGAACATACGTACGGTACGTCACTCTACTCAAGCTACCTACTCCATCAATCAGGGTCAGCCTATGAAACGAAATTTCGGGTCTAATACCCCCCGTTCAAGTCTAAGTTAAGTAAGGTAAGGCCTATGTTTCGAAATACATACCCGCCCTAGACTCTGCATAGTCAAACATAGACTCGAACAAAGGTTAAACCTAACGCTCTGATACCAACTTTATCATGACCCAAAATATTAGCTCGTGACCAGCACTTAAATCACGCAACGTCTAAAGGCATAACGTAATTCAAGTAAGCTGAAACTCAGAAATCTAAACCTTTTTAAGAAAATAAAAGCGGTGAAGTTTTGAAATAAAGGTATAATGAAATCAAGTTTTCTTAATGCATAGAAAAGGAATATGAAAATGCAAGTGAAATTTGCTAGTTTGAAAACGTGTTTCGTCTTTTAAAAATTTGGGCAGCACCTCCTTTGTATATTTTGATCCAAAACCACAAATACATAACAAGAATAATGGCATCCCCAAGCGGGAGCTATCTCTTCGCCAACCGGCGGATCACAACCATGCAAAGCATAAAAATGAGTATACGATGCCCAACGGCGAAGTTCACCACAAAAGATAAAGAAATAACCAAGACATCAAAACCACAAGTAGCGGAAAACCCCTCGCTCTAAATCTCGCAACTACAATCTCACTAAGTCTCATTACTTATATAATTTACTAATTTTGATTAATGGAGTTGACTAGATACAATGTGAAATATAAATATAAGAGTGGGTACGATACAAATGCCCCCACCAACCAATGCAAAACACCCAAATGAAGCTATGTGCCAGCGATGCCGTTACGGATCCATGCGGTCAACCTGCAAGAACTGTGGCACAACGGAGGTGAGTTGCCAACTCGTGAGTAGAAAAAACATCTACAAGTAAAAATCGAATAAACAACGACTCATATGTCAACTATATCATAAAGGTAATACTATGATATCTAGGGTGACCGGGTCATCATATGTGCCAACAATGTAATCAATACCTATATGTATGCGGATATAATCCAACAATATAATCAATGCATGTATACATGTGGATCTCGTCCAACCATATAATCAATGTATGTATGCACGTAAATATCATAAAAGAGTGTGCAGGAAAGTATGAGGATATAAATCAACGGTGTCCCTCACGACACATCAAAATCATGGTACCTGGGTATCCAACATCGACACCCGAAAACATCATGAAACCTATGTCCAGCATCGACACATAAATCCTCATATCTCGGGCTCCGTCAGTCTGGATCGGCCCATATAATCTCTCGACTCCGGTCGGTATCCTCCGGATATCCGCCGAGCCCAAATACTATCACCGGTAGGTAGTGGTCCCTCTGCCAGGCTTATCGTCATCCACACGAAATCTCTCTCTCGCCCCGGGGTACCATACCGGGTCCACCATGTACCCGCAAACGGAATCATCCGCCTCCTCGAATCGGGTTTCACATGTCACTCTCAGAACCGAGAAAACACATGGTGGACGCACTGAAATATCATATCAAGAGAAACCGGATTTTTAAAACAGTACATGCTTTCTTTTGAAATAGTCACGGTTCTCAAATCCAGAAATCTCATGAAAACAGCATATCTCAATGCGTAAAAGCATAAAGCATGATGTATGCGACAAATAAAAGAAATGTAAGCATATCCGTAAATCATGTAACATGGAACAATGATATGACATATTAAGGGAACCCGCTCGTTTAAATGGATCCAGTTTTGAAATTATCTCATGCGGTCCCCAATTCTCCAAAACCAAAGCCAGCATCATCTATGTATGTGCAATAAGTATGTATGTAGATATGGATGCACAAGTGGTATATACGCAAGCATAAGTGTACAATATGTATGTGCGCAAGTATGGATGTACAAGTGGTATATACGCAAGCATGAGTGTACAATATGTATGTGCGCAAGTATGGTTGTACAAGTGGTATATACGCAAGCATGAGTGTATAATATGTATGTGCGCCGATATGGATGTACAAGTGGTATATACGCAAGTATGAGTGTACAATATGTATGTGCGCAAGTATAGATGTACAAGTGGTATATACGCAAGCATGAATGTACAATATGTATGTGCGCCAATATGGATGTACAAGTGGTATATACGCAAGTATGAGTGTACAATATGCATATCGTGATGCAGCAACCCTGCTGTGTAGTGACATGGCAATTATCGATGATGAAGTGTGTGAGCCGGAAAATCTGTGTACGTGTAACATACGCATCATCGATAATGGTGTAAGTGTACTAGCACAGGTATAAGTAATGCAATGCGAATAACATGAATGCAACATAAGGTAAATCATATGCAAATGCTGACGGGTATACGTATCTAACATGACCGAGTCGGTGAATCTATCAATCGGCATCCAGCTTCACAACATCGCGTACAGTACAATCCATCGTACGGCATCCTCTAGTTAAAGGTATAGATCAAACCTCAAGTCAAACTCATCACGTACGGAAAATCACTATACGGAGGCATTAAGCTATCAGGGATCCTATCAACCTATAAGACGAGGAGGGTACGGACTTAACGTCACGTACGGCTAACACTCACGATTCTCAACACATATAAATATCTCTATATACCCATGTCCCAGGTCACATCCGCAACAATCTCATATATCAGGAGACCGGCAGGGTATGAATCATCTCAATCGACTCGCATCCGTATACCAACATATCACCAAATCATCATATCGCGTCATATATTCTTTTTGTCGCGTCTATATCCTTAATCAAGTCAATTTTACAAAAACACTCTACCTTTACTATAAACATAAGTATCTAATCTAACATACACACCCGAACCACACAATCAGTTTTTAAAAGAAGCGAATCGTAGTTTTGAAAGTAGGGGCTACAGTGCTTTTAAGGAAAAGATATCATTTGAAAATCCGTAACATCCCTCACGGTACATGTTTAAAATATGCATACGATTCTTTAGTTTGGAAATAGGTATAGTTCGGATGACACATCTACGTCGGCTATCCATTCTTATAGTACCCTAAACGGCAATATCGTCAAACGTCATCCTCAAATCCCATCATCATGTATTAGTTATATCAAACACTTCTAACTATTTCTAATATGGTTTCTATAGCTATCTTATAATTCTAACCCTAGTTTCATAATCTAGGTTTTCTTAACCATATGCTACAAATCGGTTTCCACCAAAACTTTGCGGGGGTGCTATACGCCATCCACCCGACTTTCCCCGTAGATATAAATCTACTCACAGTGGTCATCGCTTGCCGAGGTTGATGACGCCACGCTCCGTCGTCTCAGAATCCACGCGAAGGTACCTACAATAATAAACAATCGCAATCGCTATTAACATCAAGTCCGGAAACCAAAACGGCACACAGATCGCCTATAGGTTAGAACCTATAGCCACGTATACAAAACCAACAAATTACCACCGATTCGTTGATGTACAAACATTCAACAACCAAAAACAAATCCAAATATCAAAACTAAACATTTCAAAATACGGAAAACATAGCCAAAATCATACTAATGTGCTCCCAGATTTTGACCCAGGCCAAAAGGAGTTGCACAAACAAGTCTAGGGTGCTGTACATGAAGTATATGAGTTACTGGACCAACCTAGACCCCAAATACCCATATGGGGCCGGCCACAACCCCAAAAAATCTGGTGAGCTCGGTTTCCCTTGCTCATATGGGGTCCGTCTCGTCAAGGTGGTCTCCTAGTACCCTAATTTGGTCTCTGGAGTTGTTTGCTAAGCTCAGAAAGTCCCCGGGTTGCTACAGATTTCCCTGCACACCCTATATCCTCACAAAACCGACATGAACTAAATCCTAAATTCGTATTTTGGTTTCTAGGCCAGTAAAAACACAGCTCAAATCTTCCTAACAGACACTACCCATCATAATATCCCAAACCCTCCACTTGGGATTTCAAAGTTCACACATCCATCACTAAACGACATCTAAATTTAAACAAAAAGCTAGGAAACCAAAACTAATCTAAATGAAAAGAGATATACCTCATGGTTACACCCAAACAAAACCCTAGAAGTCCCAATGTTGTCAAAATCCAACTTTGCTTGGTTCAATGTGTAGAGAAAGAGATGGGGATTAATTTTTGTGAAGGGGGTATAAGGTTTTGGGGATTATTTAGAGATGGATCTAGGGTTAGAAGTGGAGGGAGATGAGGGTGTGGGAGATGAAGAAGGAGAAGAAAATGATGGGGTCAAACACTATGGCAGCAGCCCCCCTCTCTCTCACTTATTCTCACACACTCTCTCTCTCTCCAATCATTCACCTTTTTAACCTTTTTCATTTCTTTTTCTTTTCACTTTTAAATTTCAAAACCAAATCACATAATACCCATAAAACAACACAAATGCAACAACATGTAACCAAATATAACATGACATGGTGCACTAGCCATGGAAAACTGTAGAAACACGGATTTGGCCTAATCGCGAGTAGCAGTGCACTAATCGGGTTTTTATCGAAACTGCATATAATAAATTTTAAAACTGTCAAATCCTTTAAACACATTATTAAATGAATAAATCGTTTTAATTTCCATTTATTTCACAATTATTGGTATATATTTATACCCTTTTTCGAAAACCCCGATGTAGGGTGTTTTTCGTCACCCCATTGAGATGGGAATACGCGTGCGCTTGTCAGGCGTACTACAGATTCCCCCTGCCTAGGGTAGGCCGGGGGTTTATTGATTGTGGGGACCCGAATCTCCGGCAGCCGCGGACTAAGCTGCCGTTAATTACCCCTCGCCTTTGGGGTGAGGGAACCTCCGATTAACGGGTTAAACTGGTCATGCGAACCCAATGTGCGGTGTGCGTGTGTTCTGTTTTGAAAGGGGGGTTTTGGATATATCGGGAGCCACGCAGAGTTTTTACGGGGGTCCCGCTACCCGGATAGCGGGCTGGGGGTCAAGGGGGCTAGCAGCCCCCTTGCGGGGTTCGGGGCAGCGCCCCGGCCCGAAAATTTTTTGGAAGGGGAGAATGTTGCGGAGTATGTGTATGTGTACATTTGTATATAAATGTATATACATACATATATATATAAATAAAGGGGAAAAGGCATCCAAAGGATGCGTGGGGCAGCACCTTGGGCGCTGTGCGCTTAGGTGCTGTGCGCTCAGGCGCAAGCGCGCCACGTGTCGGCACGTGGGCGCTTTGCGCATGAGTGCTGCGCGCAGGTGCGCAAGCGCGTGCGCCACGTGTCGGCACGCGGGCGCTTTGCGCAATGCGCGTTGCGCGCAGGTGCGCAAGCGAGCGAGCGCGCCACGTGTCGGCACGCGGGCGCTTTGCGCACTTGCTCAAGCGCGCAGGTGCGCAAGCGAGCGCGCGCGCCACGTGTCGGCACGCGGGCGCTTTGCGCACTTGCGCTGCGCGCTGGAGAGGACAAGAGGCTTTTAGCCTGAAAAAAGATTTCTCAAAGAGAAATCAGAGAGGAGTCGGACTCCTGAATGTGTTCTGGGTTTAATGGAAGTGGTTCTTCTTCTTCCTCCTGTTGCTTGCTGGATCTTGAAGATCAAGAGATGTGAAATCTCAAAATCTCTCCTTTTTAAGATCTGATGACAGATCCAAGTTCCCCTTTGTGGGTTTTGTGGTGAAAAACTGATTTGTTTTCTAAAAAGAAGAGTAAAACTCTTGGTTTAATTCAAGAAAAAGAAGAAGGTTTTGGAACCTTGAAGAAGAAGAATAGATCTCAGATCTGGAAACTTTTTTAGAGAGAGAAAAAGTTGTTGTTTTTTTTATTCATCATCATTTTGCCTTATATAGGCTTACATATTTACATATAGCCCCTTGGGCTTTACAAAAATGGCATTTTAGCCATCCCATGGCTCATGTGCCATTTCTTTTTTGCACATAAGCCATGGGCTTACAAAATATTGGCTTTATGCCCACTTTGCATACATTCATGCATAAACAATTACATAAAAATTATTTATTACATGATTTTGTTGTTGGCATGGGAAGGCTGGCTGCGGGCTCGACTTGGGCATGGGCCCGCTTGACCTGGGCTTGGGCCCACCTAGCTTGGGGGTTGACCTTGACTTTACTCGGTCAACAGGGGTGTAGATTTTTACCCCAACACCCGACTTCGCAAATCGGGCAGTTTTTGGGAAAAATATTATTTTAATACTAAATTCCAAAAATAATATTTTGTATTTTCTGAAATGTTACAATCTCATAGAACCTAAGTGTCCAACACTCCTATTCCATATAGCATGTCCGTATATAACTCCGATCGGTATCCCCACGATAACCGTCGAATCCAAATACTATCACCAGTAGGTACTGGCCCTCCTGCCAGGCTCATCGTCTACACCACGAAAATCACCTCTCACCCCGGGGAACCATACCGGGTCCACCATTTACCCACACACAGCCTCGTCCACTCCTTGCATGGGATATCTAACACAAGTCTCAGAACCGAGAAAACTCATGGTGGACGCATCGAAATATCATATCAAGAGAAATCGGGTTTTTCAAACAATGCATAATTTCATGAACTACCGCGGTCCTCAAATCCAGAAAACATTATGTGAAATCCATATCTCAATGCGAAATCCATGAAATATAATATATGCAACATGAAACAGTAATATGAGCATATAAAGGAAAAACCGCTATTTAAATGCATCAAGTTATTAAATATATCATGCGGTTTCCAATTTCTCCAAAGTCCAATGCAACATCATATAAAGGTGAACATGTGGCTATAACAAGGTATGTGGGTGTACATGTAAATATGTATGCATTTCATATGCGCAATAGCATAAGAATCAATGTCTCCATGTCGATGACAATACAATACCATATAGCGGTATATGTAGCTATAGCAATGTATGTGGGTGTACATGTAAGTATTTGTGCATGATGTACATGTAGCTGTAGCAAGATATGGGTATATACCTGTCAATAATGATGCAATACCATATAGGTATATATGTGTAAGCATGTAGGCATAGCAAGGCATATGTATGAGCATGTAGGTATACAGATATGCTATATTTCATATGCACAATGGAAATCAGAATCCATGTCTCAATGTCCCTAACCGATACAATATCCCATATGTATAGGTGTAAGCATGTAGGTATAGCAAGGTATATGTGTATGCTATCTTTCTTATACACAATGAAAATAAGGATCATGTCTCAATGTCCCTAACCAATACAATATCACGTATGTATATAGGTTGTGCATGTCATGGCAATTATCGACGGAGTGTGTGTAGCATACAATTAGTGCTCGTGTAACATGAACCGTCAATAATGGTGTTGTGTCTCATTAATACTATGTCCATATGCAATAGGAAAATGAGGAATGCAACAATGGTACACATGCACAATCAATGTCCATATACTTATAATTAATAATCATGTCATAAATCTAGCCCAGACGCATAACGCCATTCGGGAGATTCGCCTGTAGATGTTAAATCTACTCACAGATGATCTTGGGCTAAGTAAAGCTAACCACTTGCTTTCCCCTCTTCACAGCATCCGAAGTCCCCGCCTGCGATCCTAAAATCATATAACAATATAACAAGTTCACATTAGCAATCGACCAATAATACGTACAAACTACGTTTGACCGACGCACCAACTCCAAATATACTCTCAAGTGTTCGTTTAGTGGCTAACGTGCGTAGCGACACTACGAAACCAACCCAAGAGCAACAGCTACACAATGTACACGCACCGTGTAGGATAACGTAACACACGTGTTTGTAACACTAGAAACAAGCAAAGTGATCCCAGATTTTGTATACTGTCAAAACACAGAAATCAAACAGTACCAAACACTTCTAAACAACTGCAGACAGCTACCCTACAAAAACCAAGCCCTAACTCCCCTAAACGGCCGAGGTCGCCGGATTTGCCTTGCATGTCGCCGGCCAAAACCGAGCAGATGGGTCTCGTGCTTCAGGTGAAAGTTTAGGGTCACTGGTATAACACTACTACATTGCTAGATTTTCCAGTATACACTCGGGGTCATAGCAGATCACAGATATCCTATAATGACACTAAAAATACGATATGTGCACAAAACTTTACCTTTAGTATTCTAAACTGAAACTAATAAGCTATATAAAATTATAACATCCTATTTAACAGTATAGAGATCATTACCTAACCACACATGTTCAAAGATCCTAGCTTTCCAAGCTCCAAGGGATTCCAGAGGCAAAAAAGACATGAGAAGTGATTTGGTGATGTTTTGTGAAGGTTTTGCAAGATTTAGTGAAGGATTAGTGAAGGTTTCAGTTGAGGGTAAGGGAGTGATGAGAAATAATTGAGAAAGAGATAGAGTGAGAGAGAATGAGAGTGTTTGAGTGAGTGAGGTGATAATGAGAGAGTGAGGTGAGTGTAGGGTAAGTGCACCCTTACACTTACTCTCTCCCTCTCGTCATTAATGCAAGCATGCTCATCCTCCATGAGTCACCTTGCCACCTCCCCTCATTCCAAAACACAAAGGAAAATATCTTCTCATAAATAAATATCTAAGGGTTAAGGTTTAAACAAGCAAGGATTAGGTTAAAGGTTGTCATCGTCACTAAAACAAGATTAACACTAACTATCCCTCACATTAACATGCACAAGTGTGTGTGGTCCAAAACAAATAAGAATAAAATATTGATTAATCTAACTAAAATGCGAGAAAGCTATTTTGGAAAACATTTTTACCAAAAACCCGTAATATCGCCTAATTAACACTAATCGTATTCTAAGGTGTTACAATCTCTCCCCTTATAGAAATTCGTCCTCAAATTTAAAATTCTTACTAAGCGTACCTTCAAGGAGATGAGAGAATAAATCTTCCGCATCCGCTCGCAGCCTCTCAAGTGATCTCCTCACTAGATGGGCTACGCCAAAGAACCTTCATAGATGGCAAGACCCTTGACCGAAGCTTCTCCATCTGGTGATCCACTATAACTATCGGCTGCCGGTGAACGAAAAGATCATGTCCAAAAGGTCTTGTGCTAAATCATGTGAGATGGATCCTGAAGGTATTTGCGAAGTATCGACACAAGGAATACGGGGTGAACATCCGAAATCGAGGCAGCAGTGCCAACGATAGGCAACGGAACTAACTCGCTCAAGGATCTCAAAAGGACCTACAATCTGGGACTAAGCTTCCCTAAACTCAACATGCCATTTCATCGGAAAAATCCATAGGAATACATGATCTCCCACTGCGAACTCAAGTCTGCGACAACGACGGTCGACATAAGACTTCTGTCTGCACTGGGCTGCTATCATCCTGACCTGAATCAACTGGATCTTCTCCGAAGTCTCTGGACTAGCTGGGTTCCAAAAATCCTGCTCTCGCGGAGTCGGTAAAACAGACTGGCGATCGACACAACCTACCACACAAGGCCTGAAAGTTGCCACTTGAAATGTCTCCTGATAACTATTATCGTAGGATAACTCCATCAATGGCAAGTGATGATCCCACAGCCAACAAACATTTAGTACGTACACACAAGCATATCCTCCAGAGTCTGTATAGTCCGCTCTGTCTGACCATCGGCCTGCGGATGGAAAGCGGAGCTAAAGCTCAACCAGGTACCCAAGGCCTCCTGAAGCTTCTGCCAACGATGGCTAGCAAACTGAATGCCTCTATTGGATACAACGCATGAAGGAACCCCATGCAAACGCACAAACTTATCGAAAAACAACTAAGCAAACTGAGCATAACCGAACAACAATCACCCAAATGGAGTCATACCCTGACTAGACCTGGGTAGACTCACAATGAATCCATAGAGATTTGCTCCCATTCCCACTCTAGAACGGTTAAAAGTTGCAACTCTCCTGCCGGTCTCAAATGCTCAACCTTAGCTCACTGACAAGTCAAGCACTTCAAAACGAAATCTGAAACTTCACTCTTCATCCCTGCCCACCCGTAACTATCTTTCAAGTCACGTTACATCTTGGTGGCACTTGGGTGAACACTGAAAGCTGACTGATGTGCTTGCTCTAGGACCCCGCGTCTTTACCCATCAGTATCAGGTACACACCAATGAGTCCCTAAACGTAGCACACCCTGGTCATAAATCAAGAACTCCAAATCTTTACCCTGCCGAACATGCTCAAGAATCTCAGACAAATGGGCATCGGCGGGCTGTGCCTCACGAAAACGATTAATTAAAAGTGGACGGGCGCGGACATGAGCAAGCTGTTCCCCAGTTGAGGTGAACTTAAGCTGTACTCAACGGTCGCATAAGAACTGCAAATCTGCAAAAGACTGCCTCTGAACTGCGCTCATCTGGGACAAGCTAACCCCCGGGCCTACGACTCAAAGCATCAGCTACCACAATCGCCTTGCCCCGGGCAATAAAGGATCTCACTAACACAATCCTTCACAAGCTCCATCCAACGGCACTGTCTCAAACTCAGATCCCGCTGCAGAAAGATGTACATTAAGCTCTGATGGTCCGTGAAAATCTGACACGACCCGGAAATGGCACGTGACTGGCACTTGAATCATATGAAGTCTATAGGACCCCATCTAATTCAAATAAGCCAAAAAATCCCAGAAATCTAAACCATTTTAAAGAAGAAGTGAAGAAAACATATTTTAAAACAAGTAGTTTTAATAATATGCCGAAGTATTGCATTTTTAAAATATCAAGTCTTTTCTGAAAATTTCGGCAGAGTTTTCTTTGTAAATACTGGCCCCAAAAGGGTACAACATGAATAATATATGCACAATGATAAAAGGCATCCCCAAGCGGGAGCTAGCTCTTCGTCAATCGACGGTCACAACCACGCAAGTAATATAATATACAACGCCGAAGGGCGAGGATCAAAAACTCAAAAGGAAACTCAAAATCATCAAGAAAACCATAATAATACAACGCGTGACTCTAAGGTCGAAAGAATATACAACTGGTTTTCTAAGTCTAAAATAAATATACAAGTCTGGTTGATGGAGTGACTAGATATAACTGAAATAAATAAATATACAGTGGTGGTCATGATGCAAGTGACCCCACATACCAAAGCAATCACCCGGAATGAAAGCAGTGTGCCAGCAAAGCCGTAAGAAAATCTGTACGGCAAAATCTGCAAGAAACTGTAGCACAACGGGAGTGAGTTGCCAACTCGTGAGTAGAAAACATCACAGAGTAGAAATAATATGTATGACTCAATCCTAGGTCAATACTATCATAATATATATATAAACCTCAAAATGATAAAGTCTGAAGCATGATAAGGTGGCAAGGGTAAACATCTATACATCAGTGTAATACCAAGTGCTCGTGTCAGTGCCTCAGGTAGCAACATATCACAAATATGAGGTATGATCAATGTAATCAACATGAATCAGTGTCGACTATATACTCAAGTCTATAAGTATGTAGATATCATCCAACTATGAAATCAATGCCTGTATGCATGTGGATCCCATCCACGTGTCAACCAATGACACAACAACATCATGCATGTAAAAGTCATAAAATCATATGCATGAAAGTATGAGGATATAAATCAACGTGTGTCCCTCGCGACACATCAAAATCATGGAACCTAAGTATCCAGCATCAACACTCGAAAATATCATGAAACCCATGCCCAGCATCGGCACGTAAATCCTCATATCTCTCGGGCTCCGTCAGTCCGGATCGGCCCATAACATCTCTCGACTCCGGTCAGTATCCTCCGAATAGCCGCCAGGTCCAACCAATCACCGGTAGGTACTAGCCACCCTGCCAGGCACATCGTCTACTCCACGAAAAACATTTCTCGCCCCGGGGAACCATACCGGGTCTATCATGAACCCGCAAAAGGATCATCCACCTCCTTGAATCGGGTTTCTATCATACGTCTCAGAACCGAGAAAACGCATGGTGGACACACTGAAATATCATATCAAGAGAAACCGGGTTTTTAAAACAATACATACTTTCTTTTGAAATATCCACGGTTCTCAAATCCAGAAATCTCATGAAAACAGCATATCTCAATACGTATAATCATAAAGCATGATGTATGCGACATCTAACAGAAATGTAAGCATATCCGTATATCATGCAACATGGAACAGTAATATGCACATATCAAGGGAAAACCGCTCTTTCAAATGAATCCAGTTTTAAAATATATCTTGCGGTTCCCAAATCTTCAAAATCAAGCCAGAATCATCTATGTAAGTACAAATATGTATGTACGCAAGTATGGGTGTACAATATGTATGTACGCAAGTATGGGTGTACAATATGTATGTACGCAAGTATGTGATGCAAGGAGACATATCCTGATGCAACAATCCTGCTGTGTAGTGACATGGCAATTATCGATGATGAAATGTGTGAGCCGGCAAGCAGGTGTACGTGGAGCATACGCATCATCGGTAATGGTGTTGGTTTCCTCACAACATGGGTTTAATATAACATAAATCACAAGTATATAAGCATGCAATGAGCTAATAACGAAATGAATATATGGAAATAGAAGGTAAATGCAACAATAAGGAATCTACATTAGTTATACGAGTCATACAGTTTGTCATTTGAAATCACACGAATCGTGGTGTTTGGGAAAAATAGGGGCCACGGTGTTTTTTAAGAAAAAAGGTACATCCTTTGAAATATCCGTAAAATCTCTTGTCCTGTCTTTAAAATACTCACGATTCGTTAGTTTTGAAATAGGTATGAATCGAGTCTAGTCTAACGTCTACAAATAACTACAGGACTAAACTAACAGGCTAATCGAAAAGGTACGGAAACCACCTAAATCTGAGTCGATACATATAAATATAATAGTCGATGTTCCCACCTCAATAGTATCACATACGATACGATATATAACATGACATCCTCGAGTCAAGAGTGCGGATATATCATCAATATATATCTCGTACGGTAAATCCATCATACAGCTTCCCAAATCTTGGTACGGGTCGAATATCACATCCATCTCACTATTCATCTGGTATCCTTATCATCATATCCTGTATTAGGGGTACTGATCTAAATCTCGTACAAAATGATACCATCTACATATATATATATATGTGTGTGTGTGTGTGTGTGTGTGTGTGTGTGTGTGTGTGTGTATGAAAACACACGCCTAAAGGCCCGCTATAATCTCATGTCGTATCTCATAATACGAATCGAAACATATCACCGATCTCATAGCATCATGCCTAAACTCATCGACTCATCTCCAAGTACCATGTACAATCCTCATCATCCATGTATAAGTATACGCATACATATATACATAGTCCCATACCTATATGTGTGTGTGTGTGTGTATGTATATATATATATATATGTATATATATATATATATATATACATATCCCCATATACGCACAAGTAAAGCAAAGTAAGCATGTGTGTGTGTGTGGATGTAAACCTTATTCTAGGGCTCACGAATAAACTAACTAACGACACTATCATCCAACTACACTAAAATTAACCCAAGATCTTCTAAGGTCGTACTTATTAACCATCCAAGTTTCACAATACATAAACATATATATAACTATAATATATATATATATCAAGGGCTACACTACGAACTGCGGGGGTGCTATACGCCATCCACCCGACTTCCCCCGTAGATATATATCTACTCACCTTGATCTTCACTTGTCGATGCCGATGTCGCCACGCGCTTTCTTGTCATCTCGAAGTCCTCGTGAGGGTACCTACATATCATAACGTATTGTGACACATTAAAATCCAATTCAAAACAAAAACGACACATTAATCTCACAAAGGTCAAAACCTATGGTCTACTCACAAAAGAGCCCAAAAACACCCGATATCGACGTACAAACATCAAGTGATCGAGGTAAAACACAATATCTAAAGTTTCAAATCACAAACCTCGCAAAACATAAAGCAGCAACATTGAAAACATGCTCCAGATTTGGTTTAAGGTGAAAATTAGTTAAACAAACAGTACTGGGGTCATGTATATATGTATATGACCTACAAAAGAAACAAGGACCCCAGACTCCTTCATGTGGCCGGCCACACTAGCCCTAAATCCGGCCACCTCGGTTCTAGTGTCAAGGAATCGTCTCGTATTGGTAGGGTGTCCTCGTAGTGGTCAATCTAGGCTTGTGGTGTTGTTTGCTTTTCTCATAAACGTCCCGGTTCACTCCAGATTTCCCTGCACCCTCAATTAATTCACAAACCGACACGGAAGTTTCTAAATTCTGTATTTTGGGTTTGTTTCAGTTTGGTCTGGGTTTCTAACACTTAGGGGGTTTAAGGTCACCACTAAATCCCATTAGCACAACCACAACTCAAAAACCCCTCAAACCCTAACTAGGAATTTTTAAAGCTCATCAAAACCACACTAAAACGCATCTAAACATGTCAAGATGCTAAAATGAAAGTAATACTATGTTAGGGGTGCAGAAAATACCTCATTTGGAAACTCAAGAAAATTATTGAGTTTCCCCCAAGTGCTCAAAATCCTTGCTTTCTTGGTCCAAAGTGCATATGGGGAGCTTGTGCTTGTTTTTTGTGAAGTGGGGATGGAATTTTGATGAATTTTTAATGGTGAAGTGAGGTGTTTTGTGATGGGGGAGGAAGAGGGCAGCAGCCATGAGAAGGGAGATAAGAGGAAAGATGAAGATGATGAATGAACAAAGAGCCATGCCTAGGTTTGACCCCTCACCCTCTCTCTCTCTCTCTCTCTTGCCCATACCTCATTTCTTTATTCTTTTTCCTTTTCTTTTCTTTTTTTTTTGTTTTCTTTTCAATTCTCTGTAACACCTTAGAATGCGTTTAATGGTTAATTAAGCGAAAATATGGTTTTTAGTAAAAAGTTTAGGAAAACGGTTTTCAAATATTTTATAAAAATTAATGAATATTTTATTAGAATTTAATTGGGCTTGCACACACATGTGCATGTAAATTAGGGCTGATTTTGGGGTTAAACCATGTTTAGTAGTCATGGTGCTTTAACCATTTCTTTAGATAAATTAGGTATTTAAATTAAGTGTTTTAATTCAAAAAAACTTTTAATTTTTCTTTTGGGGTTGACTTAGAGATGGAGGAAGAGAGAGAGAGAGAGTAGACAAAGCATGCTTGGCATTAAATGAGGAGAGAGAATGTGCCATGCTTTGTCCCCTAACCCCCTCTCACTCTCTCTCTCTATTCCTTTTCAAATCCTTTTCTTTCCCTCATTATTTTTTTGTTCGTCTCTCTCTTCTTTGGCTGAACACTTCAGCCCCCCTTCATCAAACCTCACCCAAATCTCCAAGATCCCCACTACCCCTCATCAAAACTTACCACTTCTTTCATAAAAATTGATCCTACACCCCAAGTTAACCCATGGAGCTTGGAAAGCTTGGATTTTTGGAGCAACTTGTATAGGTATAACTCCCTAACTGATAATTAGTTAGATATGGTGTAGTATTACATTGTAGTTCTGTTCTTGAAAAAGTTTCGGTTTTTGCCCGAACATCGTATTTTGGTGTCGTGTTTGATACTTGTAACCTGCTGTTACCCCGTGAGTTACTAGTGTAGGGTTCCTAGACACTCTCAAGAGGTCTCACAAGGCATCAACCATGCCAATTACAAATTTTACGGGTGCCTAGAAACCCTAATACGGATCGTTGACTAGAGATTAGGCGAAACTAGCAACTAGCTAACAACTTAACTAAAGAGAATAAGAAAATGAAAACCCTAACCAATCTACAACCATGGTTTAATCTTCACACAAACCACCCTAGTGAGCATGTATCATCAAACATGATACAAACTTGTGTACAAAAGTATATCACATATACAATGTGCACAATCCAAGTGAGAAAACCATTTAAAAGTGAACCGATACTAGTTAATGCAAAATAATATATCAAATATATAATTATACATTAAATCATTAAATCAACACTTGATTTAATGATCCGGTCATATCGCATATAACCGACTAGTATCAACAGTAACAACTTATCGAATCAACACTTGATCCGATAACCCGGTTATATCGCATATAACCGATCAATGTCACAAATCGCGAGAATCGAATACAGTATCACATACTGGTATCATTCTCGGTCCCGCACATATCTCATATGCGCTCCTATTTCGTTTCGCTTGAGCCAGGAAACCTCTGTGTAGGACTCTAAAGACTCGTCAATACGCCGGCAGCAAGTGATGATCATATCAAACACCCACAAGCCGCAAGCGGTCTGCTAAACGTAACGGCCACCCGGGTATTGAGCGATCAGAAGATCGACGAGCAAGCCCGCTCACACTCCAGTGAATCCAACCAGTAACACTTACCGTACAGTCCGGTCTGATCGTCTCATATGTCGCATATCTCGCTTAGGGGTGGTAAACGTCAGACCCCAATAGCTCGATAAGTCGTGTCGATCTGAGGCCTATAACAGTTCGAGAAACTACTGGTAACACTTACCAGTATATCTCAGCAACCCTGGCCAGGGATTTCCGGTTATAGCCAATCGAACACAGCGCAACATCAACTCCCTATACCGGGAGAGACGAATCCCCTCCTATCGCTCATTGCCTCCATGTGACTCGGGACTGTACCCAAAAACCACCGTTTCGCATGCCCTCTTGGACGTGGTAAGATGGAAATCAAAGCACAGTGGGAACAACACAAGACTCTATGACAATCTCGGGTCAACAGACTACTCTGTACCAGTGTCACCAGAGAACTGCCATCTGACGTAAGGTATAATACCATCTGGGAGTTCTCGGCGAGTCCGTCCAGTGTACCCAGTCTCTAGTGAGCACCCGTATATCTCCTCTGATGTCAAACACCAATGGATATGGGATCATCTATCGCCCATCTGTATGGGTCGAGAAGGTACACGCTAGTCTACTCTGGTATATCGATGTCCCGTCTCGATACACCCACGACTAGGGACTTTGAAGGATGTACTTATGGACTACCATGTCCCCACTAGTATGATCCGCATCATAGTCCAGGTAGTCAAGTACACATCCTAAGGGCTTTACCAACATATAACAGAGAGACAATCAGTATACATGTTAAGGTAAAGAGTAACCAGATAGCATACTATCATGTCGAGCAAGAAAGTCCTCCCTATATATGTCCCAGCATCCACTACAATATACATCCAATGTACAGTAATGGCCTCTAGGGCATACATATAACTAACAATCTCCCACTTGCACTAAGGCCATCTGATAGCAGTGGTTGTAGTATCTCATACTCAACCATCCCATAAAAGTCTCTCTCTGGGAATAGGCCTTCGTGAGTGGATCCGCCGCGTTATCCTCTGAGTCTACTCTCCTGACCTCGATCCCCTGGAGATCAACCATCTCCATGATCAGGTGATACTGCCTTAGAATATGTCTGGATCACTGATGGGACCGGCGTTCCTTGGTATAAGCCACAACTCCATTATCTCACAATGGTAGGAACGTAGATCATCTCATGAACCTTTATACATCCAAACAGCCTCTTTGGTAGCATCTTAAGTAGCGATGTATCCTGCATTTATCGTCTAGTATGCCACGGTATTTAGCTTGGAACTCTTCCAACATACTGTCCCTTTACTGAGGGTAAAGACAATGCCTGTGACTGACATTCAGTCATCTTTATCACCCTGGAACACTTCCAGTGATTCTGCCCAGGATCAATTTATACCAACTCACTACAGCTAGTGAGTATTCTAACACCCAAATAACATCTATCTCATAGATGAAAACTCAGGATTTAGGAGGTATCATCTTGATCCTATGTGGAGAATCATTGTGATAAGCGGAGATTGACCGAGCGTAGCATAGGAAACTCCTTCCCTATCAAGAGTATGTCATCCACGTACTCTACGAGGATCGTCACCATACTCCCTACTACCTTTTTGTATATACAAGGTTCATCTACCATTTTGATGATGTCAACTTCTTTGACTAATCCATCAAAACAGATGTTCCAATTCCGCGATGCCTGCTTTATCCTATAAAGCATCTTGCACACGTTTCCGCTGCTCCCACTGTCTACGAGGCCCTCTGGCTGTGTACTTATAGACGCTCTCTTCTAAAACATCATTTAGAAAAGCTGTCATGATACCCAACCACCAGATATCGTAGTCATGGTATGCAGCCGTGGCAAGTAGGATTTGGATGGACTTAAGCATAGCTCCTTAGAAAAAGGTTTCAACATAATCCATGCCTGGTCAATGATGCAAACCTTTAACAAGTCCAGCTTTGAAAGTCTCAACTTTTCCATCTACACCAAGTAATCTTCTCAAGATATACTTGCTCCTGATGGGGATTTAACCCTTCAGATATAGCAGCCAAAGTCCATACTTTGCTGGTGTATAAGGATTCCATCTCAGATCACTAAGCATCCAGCCATTCTAACAGAGTCTTACTCCTGATGGCCAGCTCGAAGCTAGTTGGGTCATCATCTCATGATGCAATTCTCTCTCCCACTGTCATAGAGCAACCGAAGTATCTCTCAGGTGGGTGAGGAACCCTACTAGATCAGCGGAGAGGCTGAGGTTCGTTGGAGTCTACTGAATCCTTTGGTTCTATCAAATCATCTGCTGTAGTTTGCATAGCTGGAACCTTTCCAGTTCTACATAACAGACCTTGCCTCGAGCTTGTCTGGGTTTTGTTTTAGACATAGGCCGGTCAACCCCAAATCTTAACTAGCTTAAGACATGGGCTCTTCCCATACCATATCTGATATGGAGTGGTAGGCTGTGATATGATTCGAACCTAATTCAATAGGTATGCAGCTTCTCAAGTGCATGATCCTCAAAAGGAAATAGGTAACTCAGTAATACTCATCATAGATGTAGGGTTCCTAGGCACTCTCAAGAGATCTCACAAGGCATCGAACATGCCAAGTTCAAAAATTCTAGGTGCCGAGAGACCCGACTACGGATCGTTGGCTAGAAATCTAAGCGAAAAACAATCTAGTTAACAACTTAACTAATGGGTTATCGGAAATACAACCTTTGTAGATTCGGTACTCCACCTCCATAGCTCCGCAACGAAGTCCTTTGCTGTCCAAAATGAATCCGGGCTCTAGCGTCGGCTTCATCGGAGAATAGGCGAGCTAGGTCGTCGATGTCCATGCCGAAGATGATCTACGTCGAGGCATCGCTAAATCAAGCTCCACCTTCACCAAGCCATGAAAACTTGTGAAGGAAACACACTCTACTACTTGGCAAGAGGTAGAAGATGAGAAAATAGGAAGTGGGTAGACTTTAGAATTGGATTTCTCACTCATTTGCATCAATCACCATTGATGGAGGAAGTTATCTTCAAGAAGAAGAAGAAGAGGAATATTATGATAAGAATTAATAAAAATGAGAAAAGAAATTCATTCTTATCATAATTGAACCATAGTTAGGTGTAGAGAATCAATCATGGTTTAGTGGAATGGTTAGGTTAAGCATGAGACAAAAATGGTGACAAAGTCAAAGTGTTCATGAAGCTTCATGAAAACAACAAAGAAAGCCACCATTTAATCTTTATGCAAATCATTTTCCAAAAAGAATAAATAGATAAATAAATGAATAAGGAAATAGTAAACCCTAACCATTTCATTAACCAAGGTTTAATTCTTTACACTTAACCAAAAGGCATGTATCATCAAACATGATACAAGCAAGTGCACAAAATCATATCGCATATGCAATGCGCACACCCGAGTGAGAAAATCCATTCAAAGTGAACCGATACTAGTTAATGCAAAGTAATATATCAAATATATAATTATGCATTAAATCACTAAATCAACACTTGATTCAATGATCCGGTCATGTCGCACATAACCGACTGGTATCATCAGTAACAACTTATCGAATCAACACTTGATCCGATAACCCGGCTATATCCCATATAACGGATCAATGTCACATCGCGAGAATGAAATACGGTATCACATACACGCATCATTCTCGGTCCCGCACATATCTCATACGCGCTCCTATTTCGTTTCGCTTGAGCCAGGAAACCTCTGTGTAGGACTCTAAAGACTCGTCAATACGCCGGCAGCAGAGGATGATCATATCAAACACCCACAAGCCGCAAGCGGTCTGCTAAACGTAACGGCCACCCGGGTATTGAGCGATCAGAAGATCGACGAGCAAGCCCGCTCACACTCCTGTGAATCCAACCAGTAACACTACCGTACAGTCCGGTCTGATCGTCTGATATGTCGCATATCTCGCCTAGGGGTGGTAAACGTCAGACCCCAATAGCTCAATAAGTCGTGTCGATATGAGGTCTACAACAATTCGAGAAACTACTGGTAACACTTACCAGTAAATCTCAGCAACCCTGGCCAGGGATTTCCTGTTATAGCCAATCGAACACAGCGCAACATCAACCCCCTATACCGGGAGAGACGAATCCCCTCCTATCGCTCATTGCCTCCATATGACTCGGGACTGTACCCAAAAACCACCATTTTGCACGCCCTCTTGGACGTGGTAAGATGGAAAGCAAAGCACAGTGGGAACCACACAAGACTCTATGACGATCTCGGGTCAATAGACTACTCTGTACCAGTGTCACCAGAGAACTGCCATCTGACGTGAGGTATAATACCATCTGGGAGTTCTCGGCGAGTCCGTCCAGTGTATCCAGTCTCTACTGAGCACCCGTATATCATCTCTGATGTCAAACACCGATGGATATGGGATCATCCATCGCCCATCTGAATGGGTCGAGAAGGTATACGCTAGTCTACTCTGGTATATCGATGCCCCGTCTCGATACACCCACGACTAGGGACTTTGAAGGATGTACTTATGGACTACCATGTCCCCACTAGTATGATCCGCATCACAGTCCAGGTAGTCAAGTACACATCCTAAGGGCTTTACCAACATGTAACAGAGAGACAATCAGTGTACACGTTAAGGTAAAGATCAACCAGATAGCATACTATCATGTCGAGCAAGAAAGTCCTCCCTATATATGTCCCAGCATCCACTACAATATACATCCAATGTACAGTAATGGCCTCTAGGGCATACATATAACTAACAATCTCCCACTTGCACTAGGGCCATCTGTAGCAGTGGTTGCAGTATCTCATACTCAACCATCCCATAAAAGTCTCTCTCTGGGAACAGGCCTTTGTGAGTGGATCCGCTGTGTGGTCCTCTGAGTCTACTCTCCAAACCTCGATCACCATGGAGATCAACCATCTCCATGATCAGGTGATACTGCCTTAGAATATGTCTGGATCACTGATGGGACCGGCGTTCCTTGGCATAAGCCACAACTCCATTGTCACACAATGGGAGGAACATAGTTCATCTCATGAACCAATATACACCCAAACAGCCTCTTAGGTAGTATCTTAAGTAGCGATGTATCCCGCCTTTATCTTCCAGTATGCCACGGTATCTAGCTTGGAACTCTTCCAACATACCGTCCCTCCACTGAGGGTAAAGACAATGCCTGTGACTGACATTCAGTCGTCTTTATCACTCTGGAACACTTCCAGTGATTCTCCCCAGGATCAATTGATACTATCTCACTTCAACAAGTGAGAATCCTAACATCCATTTAGATCTATCTCATAGATCCAAAATCCAGGAGTTAGTAGGTATCATTATGATCATATATGGAGAATCATTGTGATAAACGGAGATTGACCGAGCGTAGCATAGGAAACTCCTTCCCTATCAAGAGTATGTCATCCACGTACTCTACGAGGATCGTCACCATACTCCCTACTACCCTTTTTGTTTATACAAGGTTCGTCTACCATTTTGATGATGTCAACTTCTTTGACTAATCCATCAAAACAGATGTTCCAACTCCGCGATGCCTGCTTTATCCTATATAAATCATCTTGCACACGTTTCCGCTGCTCCCACTGTTAACGAAGCCCTCTGGCTGTGTACTTATAGACGCACTCTTCTAAAACATCATTTAGAAAAGCAGTCATGACACCCAACCACCAGATATCGCAGTCATGGTATGTAGCCGTGACAAGTAGGATCTGGATGGACTTAAGCATAGCTACTTGAAAAGGTTTCATTATTATCCACACCTGGTCAATGATGCACACTTTTAACAAGTCTAGCTTTGAAAGTCTCAACTTTTCCATGTACACCAAGTAATCTTCTCAAGATATACTTGCTCCTGATAGGGATTTAACCCTTCAGATATAGCAACCAAAGTCCATACTTTGTTGGTGTATAAGGATTCCATCTCAGATCGATAAACATCCAGCCATTCTTACAGAGTCTTACTCCTGATGGCCAGCTCGAAACTAGTTGGGTCATCATCTCATGATGCAATCCTCGCTCCCACTGTCATAGAGAAACCGAAGTATCTCTCAGGTGGGTGAGGAACCCTACTAGATCGGCGGAGAGGCTGAGGTTCGTTGGTATCTACTGAATCCCTTGGTTTTATCAAATTATTTGCTGTAGTTCGTATAGCTGGAACCTTTCCAGTTCTACATTACAGACCTTTCCTCGAGCTTGTCCGGATTTTGTTTTTAGACATAGGCCGGACAACCCCAAATCTTAACTAACTTAAGATATGGGCTCTTTCCTTTCCATATCACATATGGAGTGGTAGGCAACTGATTTGATTGGAACCCCATTCAATAGGTATGCAACTTCATAAGTGCATAACCCCCAATAGGAAACAGGTGACTCAGTAGTACTCATCATATAGCACACCTTATCATATAGGGTGTGATTGCTCCGCCCTGATATACCATCGTGCTATGGTGTATACAGAGGAGTAATGCTGAGAGAGAATCTCATTCTCCTTTAGAATAGTCCAGGAATTCCGTGCTCAAGTATTCTCCTCCTTGATCTCATCAAAGGACATAATACTTATACCCGTATTTTGGTTCTCTACTTCTCACTTATATTCTGTGAATATCTCAAAAGGTTCGGACTTGTGTTTCAACAGGAACATAGGTCTGAATCTCGAAAGATCATCAGAGAATGTAATGAAGTACAAAGAACCGGTCCTGGCATGTGTAGACAGGGGACCTACATACATCAACATGTATCAGTCCCAAGAGTTCATTAACTCTTTCTCTGTTTCCAGTAAACGGAGCTATGGTCATCTTATCTTTGTGACATGACTGGCGAGTTTCACAAGATGTAAATTCAAACTGATTTAAATATGCATCTATATGTAACTTCAGCTAGTCGGGTCACATTGATCTGACCTTGTCTACAATACCTTAAGAAGGATCCGTTCATTTCTGAACTCTTCCTCTTATGTGTGTTCCATATACTAAGAACTGTAGTTTGATTTAGAACATCAACGCTTTTAGATAACGTGCCTGAACCGATCAACTTTTGATATAGGAAATGTTCAAAACATTATCCAACAATACAAAATTATATCCTTTCTTTATTAATAAAGAGACTGATATGATTTTGTATATCTGGTTCGGTATCTAATAACATTCGTTCAGAATCAATGTATTGGTAATACAGGGTGACAGTGACCAACAGACTTGGCTGCAACTCTTGCCCCGTTTTCTGCCTCATGAAACTTATCACCCGTTCTCAGTCCTCTACCTTTCTGTAGCCCTATGTAACAGATTACATATCTGGGATCCTGATCTGGTATCACATACCCAGGACATAAAGGATACTGAGAAACAGTTCTCTGTAATGAACACACCCGAAGATGATGCATCATCATGCACTCTCCTCGTTTGGGCGGCACGGGAATTCTGGTAATCCCCTATTTCCTGCTCTGTCTTATAACAATTATAAGTTGGAGCGAGACCAACGTTCCCCAGCTCAGTATAACAAGCGGGTTCGGTCAATATTCCGTATTATTATCTTGATTAAGGCGTGATATGGTCGCTACCAGGAGAGAGAGAGAAGAAAACACTCAGCGTGCGCTCTTGCAAGAATAGATTGGTTATTATTTTATCTAATCAGGATGGCTCCCACTGCTTTTTATCAAATCTTCCTTCAAACCCTAAAAGGAAAGACTAGCTGGGATTAATTACACACTACAAGTTCGCCAATCTTTCAGCCAGGCCAGTGTCGGTACTTTGAGGGAGGTCCCCCGTGCTTTCGCACGAACCTAATTAATGTAAACCTCGTTTTCCCAGAGGCGTAACCTCGTTAACACCTTTCTAGACACCTACTTGATCGGCTAATTGTAATGTATAAAACTCTCCCAGGAGTAACTCTTACTCGCAGCGGGTAACGGGATCCAACTATCTCATAGAAGGTATGCAATCTCATTACAAATTTCAACACTTGAAATTCCCGATAATATTTTGCCCCTAACGTGCTATGACCTTGACGAAAGCCAACAAACCATAGCCCGCTAGTCAAGTTCAACCCGTACATTTCTTGATCGAATTAAACCCACCCGCACGACCCTTGACGAAAGCCAACAAAGCCGCACGACTACCCTAATCCAATCGCATCGTATGCTGACAGATAAGCAGCATATAGCTACCGCACACTGCACCTTGACGAAAGCCAACAAATGCAGAACGAATACTATATACAACTTATCTGAAATGACGGAGGGCTACGACAGGTTTTTCTAAAAACCTATTGCGTAATGAACTTGATATCGTTGTAGGATCGAATGATTTTAAAATGGAGTGCTTTTGAGGCTTTTCTAGTTTTGCTAAAGGAGTCACTCCCGGTGAAGGGATCGTCGGTCCTTTCCTCGTCGAATGAGGTGCGGGATATATCGTATATATCACTGTGCAAAGCAAAACACTTAAAAGCAATCAAAAGACAAACCGAGTGTGTAGCATCTGCCAGTTATTGCTAAAGGAGTCACTCCCGGTGAAGGGATCTCGGTCCTTTCCTCATCGAATAAGGTGCAGGATATATCATATATACCGCTGTGGAAAGCAAGAACTGTAGCTACCTGTTTTAATTTTGAAATTCGATTCTACAACATCTTAGGTTTCTTTTATTTCATTAATCACATTAATGAAGTCCCATCATTTAAGTACCTAAACATCACAGATAAATACGACGTACACTTATACCATCCGCATTCGCCTCGATGTCCCCTCGTGCACCGTTAGGTTAGGTAACTAACGGCAGAGCGGGGCAGGGCTAGCGCGGGTGTAAAACATAAGTAACGTCTATATAATATATCATATATACTATATACTGTATCTATCACAGAACATCACATGATCACATCACAGATATCGCAGCAGAAGAATCATATGAAATATTGGATATACTAGGACGTCCGTGTTTTCAATACGAGCCAGTATAAAACACGGATTCCACGGTCGCGATGAATAGCCAAACCCACACCCCTAGACCCCTACGAGAGCGGCAAGCAACCCTACCAATTCTAGAGTTAGGAAACCCGGACCCGACTCCTCGAGTTGGTCTCCCACTGGACTCCAGAACCCGGTTACTTGTGCTCCCCTCCTTGGGTCTATCCTAGTGCGGAAAAGTAAATAATATACAAAAGGTGACTACTTCCGCAACCTGGAAGTGCCCCAATAAAAGAATATTACATACAAGTTTTTACATGAATGAAAAAGAAAAACACTCATCTCACATAAAAACCCCCGGCTATTCAAACACGACGATCCAATATAACATATCCAGCAACACATAACATCACATGTCATCAACGTAAGTAAATATGTCCATCCCAATTGTCGTTGACATATAGCAACGAAACCGGTGATATCACATATTACACTTACGGTCACAGAAAAGAAAGTGTAAAACTACAACAGTTGGAATCCGCAACCTCCTCAGACATCGCATGCCTGACCAAATGAATTCCTTAGACATCACATGCCTAACAATTATAAACCCCGCATTTCAGTCTCATTATCGAAAACACTTTTCAATATCAAGTCGGGCAATTCAACAAGATTCCCGAAAAACTGATCGAATGCTCGTCGCAAACTTTAGTAGGCGGCCGCACCCCTGATACCATCGACGAAGTGCACCAAGGCGGAATACCGCTACCGCGAGCACCCGAACGGATGCTTTCGGCGACGGGGTTCTCCTACAGTCACTTGGTCGGGGCTATGGAGTGAGGCTGTCTATTAAGTTTATCGGCGAGTATCCGCGTACGCTACGTGATTGCGACGGACTTTTGATCACATCAAAATTCCGTGGCAACCGATCAAGTGAGACTAAACTGCTACGTTTATAACATTCATTCAGTTATCTCATAACTTATTGTGAATTCCAATTATTGTATCCCATTCCGGATAAATAGAAAATGTTAAACTTTCCGATCGATCAATCGAACACCCAAGTTTTCCCAATACAGATCAACACATGAAATAAGTCTAACAACATTCAGTTCGTGCCTCAGTACCAACGGTCCAGCCGTAGAAGGGTCAAGCCAACGCCTCACATGTGGCACGCCGTACTGCCCCAAACCCGAAGGTTCAAAGGGCAGTTCAAGACGGTCACATAATCGAGTTAAGGTTTGTTTTCTTCTAGAGGGTCCATCGCGTTACTTGCACTACTTAGAACGTCGTTAAACTACGGAAAAATCCAACACTTGGAAATTTCCCGATAGGGGAAAAATTGGGTATTTATATCCGGTCGAATCTTTTAACATATTCTAAAAATTATCCGGAAAGCCACACAGACAAAATTTGATACTCCGATCGAAATACCGAATCCCCAAATCAATCCCAGAAAATACAACTCTGTAATAAATATTAAAAACATCCAGAACACACAAGAAACACCAACAGAAACAACTGAAGAAAAAACACATGCTAATCATCACAGACGGCCGCGGAACCGGCGCAAAAGGGGGGTCAACGCCGCGGTTCCGCGGCCGTACTGTTGAATCAGGTTGTCGTTTTCTCCAGTTTGCCTTAGAATTTCCTGCACATTTCTCTGCATATTTTTAATTCCAAAAAATCCACATTTTACAGAAATTTCCAGAGAGCATTTTCCGGTTGGGGTTTCGGGTCGTTCGGACTTCAAAATCCTTCTAGACTTCGCCTAAGGCTCTAGCTAGGCTCTGATACCACTGTAGGGTTCCTAGGCACTCTCAAGTGGTCTCACAAGGCATCGAACATGCCAAGTTCAAAAATTCTAGGTGCCGAGAGACCCGACTACGGATCGTTGGCTAGAAATCTAGGCGAAAAACAATCTAGTTAACAACTTAACTAATGGGTTATCGGAAATACAACCTTTGTAGATCCGGTACTCCACCTCCATAGCTCCGCAACGAAGTCCTTTGCTGTCCAAAATGAATCCGGGCTCTAGCGTCGGCTTCATCGGAGAATAGGCGAGCTAGGTCGTCGATGTCCATGCCGAAGATGATCTACGTCGAGGCATCGCTAAATCAAGCTCCACCTTCACCAAGCCATGAAAACTTGTGAAGGAAACACACTCTACTACTTGGCAAGAGGTAGAGGATGAGAAAATAGGAAGTGGGTAGACTTTAGAATTGGATTTCTCACTCATTTGCATCAATCACCATTGATGGAGGAAGTTATCTTCATGAAGAAGAAGAAGAGGAATATTATGATAAGAATTAATAAAAATGAGAAAAGAAATTCATTCTTATCATAATTGAACCATAGTTAGGTGTAGAGAATCAATCATGGTTTAGTGGAATGGTTAGGTTAAGCATGAGACAAAAATGGTGACAAAGTCAAAGTGTTCATGAAGCTTCATGAAAACAACAAAGAAAGCCACCATTTAATCTTTATGCAAATCATTTTCCAAAAAGAATAAATAGATAAATAAATGAATAAGGAAATAGTAAACCCTAACCATTTCATTAACCAAGGTTTAATTCTTTACACTTAACCAAAAGGCATGTATCATCAAATATGATACAAGCAAGTGCACAAAATCATATCGCATATGCAATGCGCACACCCGAGTGAGAAAATCCATTCAAAGTGAACCGATACTAGTTAATGCAAAGTAATATATCAAATATATAATTATGCATTAAATCACTAAATCAACACTTGATTCAATGATTCGGTCATGTCGCACATAACCGACTGGTATCATCAGTAACAACTTATCGAATCAACACTTGATCCGATAACCCGGCTATATCGCATATAACGGATCAATGTCACATCGCGAGAATGAAATACGGTATCACATACACGCATCATTCTCGGTCCCGCACATATCTCATACGCGCTCCTATTTCGTTTCGCTTGAGCCAGGAAACCTCTGTGTAGGACTCTAAAGACTCGTCAATACGCCGGCAGCAGATGATGATCATATCAAACACCCACAAGCCGCAAGAGGTCTGCTAAACGTAACGGCCACCCAGGTATTGAGCGATCAGAAGATCGACGAGCAAGACCGCTCACACTCCTGTGAATCCAACCAGTAACACTACCGTACAGTCCGGTCTGATCGTCTGATATGTCGCATATCTCGCCTAGGGGTGGTAAACGTCAGACCCCAATAGCTCAATAAGTCGTGTCGATATGAGGTCTACAACAATTCGAGAAACTACTGGTAACACTTACCAGTAAATCTCAGCAACCCTGGCCAGGGATTTCCTGTTATAGCCAATCGAACACAGCGCAACATCAACCCCCTATACCGGGAGAGACGAATCCCCTCCTATCGCTCATTGCCTCCATGTGACTCGGGACTGTACCCAAAAACCACCGTTTTGCACGCCCTCTTGGACGTGGTAAGATGGAAATCAAAGCACAGTGGGAACCACACAAGACTCTATGACGATCTCGGGTCAACAGACTACTCTGTACCAGTGTCACCAGAGAACTGCCATCTGACGTGAGGTATAATACCATCTGGGAGTTCTCGGCGAGTCCGTCCAGTGTACCCAGTCTCTACTGAGCACCCGTATATCATCTCTGATGTCAAACACCGATGGATATGGGATTATCCATCGCCCATCTGAATGGGTCGAGAAGGTATACGCTAGTCTACTCTGGTATATCGATACCCCGTCTCGATACACCCACGACTAGGGACTTTGAAGGATGTACTTATGGACTACTATGTCCCCACTAGTATGATCCGCATCACAGTCCAGGTAGTCAAGTACACATCCTAAGGGCTTTACCAACATGTAACAGAGAGACAATCAGTGTACACGTTAAGGTAAAGATCAACCAGATAGCATACTATCATGTCGAGCAAGAAAGTCCTCCCTATATATGTCCCAGCATCTACTACAATATACATCCAATGTACAGTAATGGCCTCTAGGGCATACATATAACTAACAATAGAGCACACCATATCATATAGGGTGTGATTGCTCCGCCCCGATATACCATCGTGCTATGGTCTATTCGGAGGAGTAATGCCGAGAGAGAATCTCATTCTCCTTTAGAAAAGTCCAAGAATTCCGTGCTCAAGTATTCTCCTCCCTGATCTCATCATAGGACATAATACTTATACCCGTATTAGTTCTCTAATTCTAACTTATATTCTGTGAATATCTCAGAAGGTTCAGACTTGTGTCTCAACAGGAACATATGTCTGAATCTTAAGAGATTATCAGAGAATGTAATGAAGTACAAAGAACCGGTCTTGGCATGTGTAGAAAGGGAACCTACATACATCAACATGTATGATCCCAAGAGTTCACTAACTCTTTCTCTGTTTCCAATAAACAGAGCTGGTGTCATCTTATCTTTGTGACATGACTGGCAAGTTTCACAAGATGTAACTTCAAACTGATTTAAATATGCATCTAAATGTAACTTCAGCCAGTCGGGTCGCACGGATATGACCTAGTCTACAATACCACAAGAAGGATCCGTTCATTACTGAACTCTTCCTCTTGTGTGTGTTCCGTATACTAAGAACTGTAGTTTGATTTAGAACATCAATGCTTTTAGATAACGTGCCTGAACCGATCAACTTTTGATATAGGAAATGTTCAAGACATTATCCAACAATACAAAATTTTATCGTTTCTTTACTAATAAAGAGACAGATATGATTTTGTATATCAGGTTCGGTATCTAATAACATTCGTTCAGAATCAATGTATTACAATACAGGGTGACAGTGACCAACAGACTTGGCTGCAACACTTGCCCCGTTTTCTGCCTCATGAAACTTATCACCCGATCTCAGTTTTTCTACCCTTTTGTAGCCCTATGTAACAGATTACATATCTGGGATCCTGATCCGGTATCATATACCCAGGATGCGGAGGATACTGAGAAACAGTTCTTTGTAATGAACACATCCGAAGATGATGCATCAACATGCACTCTCTTCGTTTGGGCGGCACGGGAATTCTGGTAATCCCCAATTTCCTGCTCTGTCTTATAACAATTATAAGTTGGAGCGGGACCAACGTTCCCCAGCTCAGTATAACAAGCGGGTTCGGTCAATAATCCGTATTATTATCTTGATTAAGGCGTGATATGGTCGCTACCTGGAGAGAGAGAGAAGAAAACACTCAGCGTGCGCTCTTGCAAGAATAGATTGGTTATTATTTTATCTAATCAGGATGGCTCCCACTGTTTTTTATCAAATCTTCCTTCAAACCCTAAAAGGAAAGACTAGCCGGGATTAATTACACACTACAAGTTCGCCAATCTTTCAGCCAGGCCAGTGTCGGTACTTTGAGGGAGGTCCCCCGTGCTTTCGCACGAACCTAATTAATGTAAACCTCGTTTTCCCAGAGGCGTAACCCCGTTGACACCTTTCTAGACACCTACTTGATCGGCTAATTATAATGTGTAAAACTCTCCCAGGAGTAACTCTTACTCGCAGCGGGTATCGGGATCCAACTATCTCATAGAAGGTATGCAATCTCATTGCAAATTTCAACACTTGAAATTCCCGATAATATTTTGCCCTTAACCTCTTATGACCTTGACAAAGGCCAACAAACCATAGGATGCTAGTCAAGTTCAACCCGTCATTTCCTGATTGAATTAAACCCACCCGCACGGTCCTTGACAAAGGCCAACAAGGTCGCACGACTACCCTAACCCAATCTGCATCATATGCATAAGCAGATAAGCACCAGTTAGTTACCGCACACTACGCCTTGACAAAGGCCAACAAACGCAGCACGAATACTAACTACTACTTATCTGAAATGACGGAGGGCTACGACAGGATTTTCTGAAAACCTATTGCGTAATGAACTTGATATCGTTGTAGAATCAAATGATTTTGAAATGGAGTTCTTTTGAGGCTTTTCTAGTTTTGCTAAAGGAGTCACTCCCGGTGAAGGGATCGTCGGTCCTTTCCTCGTCGAATGAGGTGCGGGATATATCATATATATCACTGTGCAAAGCAAAAACACTTAAAAGCAATCAAAAGACAAACCGAGTGTGTAGCATCTGCCAGTTATTGCTAAAGGAGTCACTCCCGGTGAAGGGATCTCGGTCCTTTCCCTATCGAATAAGGTGCAGGATATATCGTATATACCGCTGTGCAAAGCAACGCCTATATAATGAAGTCCCATCATTTAAGTACCTAAACATCACAGATAAATACGACGTACACTTATGCCATCCGCATTCGCCTCGATGTCCCCTCATGCACCGTTAGGTTAGGTAACTAACGGCAGAGCGGGGCAGGGCTAGCGCGGGTGTAAAACATAAGTAACGCCTATATAATATATCATATATACTATATACAGTATCCATCACAGAACATCACATGATCACATCACAGATATCGCAGCAGAAGTAACATATGAAATATTGGATATACTAGGACGTCCGTGTTTTCAATACGAGCCAGTATAAAACACGGATTCCACGGTCGTGATGAATAGCCAAACCCACACCCCCAGACCCCTACGAGAGTGGCAAGCAACCCTACCAATTCTAGAGTTAGGAGACCCGGACTCGACTCCTCGAGTTGGTCTCCCACTGGACTCCAGAACTCGGTTACTTGTGCCCTCCTCCTTGGGTCTATCCTAGTGCGGAAAAGTAAATAATATACAAAAGGTGACATCTTCCGCAACCTGGAAGTGCCCCAATAAAAGAATATTTCATACAAGTTTTTACATGAATGAAAATGAAAAACACTCACCTCACATAAAACCCCCCGGCTATTCGAACACGACGATCCAATATAACATATCCAGCAACACATAACATCACATGTCATCAACGTAAGTAAATTTGCGCATCCCAATTGTCGTTGACATATAGCAACGAAACCGGGGATATCACATATTACACTTACGGTCACAGAAAAGAAAGTGTAAAACTACAACAGTTGGAATCCGCAATCTCTTTAGACATCGCATGCCTAATCAAATGAATTTCTTAGACATCGCATGCCTAACAATTATAAACCCCGCATTTTAGTCTCATTATCGAAAACACTTTTCAATATCAAGTCGGGCAATTCAACAAGATTCCCGACATTTTGATCGAATGCTCGTCGCAAACTTTAGTAGGCGGCTGCACCCCCGACGCCGTCGACCAAGTGCACCAAGGCGGAACACCGCTACCGCGAGCACCCGAACGGATGCTTTCGGCGACGGGGTTCTCCTACAGTCACTTGGTCGGGGCTATGGGGCGAGGCTGTCTATTAAGTTTACCCGGCGAGTATCCGCGTACGCTACGTGATTACGACGGACTTTTGATCACATCAAAATTCCGTGGCAACCGATCAAGTGAGACTAAACCGCTAGATTTATAACATTCATTCAGTTATCTCATAACTGCTTGTGAATTCCAATTATTGTATCACATTCCGGACAAATAGAAAATGTTAAACTTTCCGATCGAACATTCAAACACCCAAGTTTTCCCGAAACAGATCAACACATGAAATAAGTTTGAAAACATTCGGTTCATGCCTCAGTACCAACGGTCCAGTCGTAGAAGGGTCAAGCCAACGCCTCACATGTGGCACGCCGTACTGCCCCAAACCCGAAAGTTCAAAGGGCAGTTCAAGACGGTCACATAATCGAGTTAAGGTTTGTTTCTTCTAGAGGGTCCATCGCGTTATTTGCACTACTTAGAACGTCTTTAAACCACGGAAAAATCCAACACTTGGAAATTTCCCGGCAGGGGAAAATTTGGGTATTTATATCCGGTCGAACTTTTTAACATATTCTAAATATTACCCGGAAAAACACACTGACAAAATTAGACAATCCGATCGAAACACGGAATCCCCAATACAACCCAGAAATTTCAACTCTTGAATAAATATTAAAAATTCCCAGGAAAACCAGCACTGCAAAGTAGGAGTTACTGTGCAAAATTCAATGCATGAAGAGACTAAATGAGCGCGGAACCGCCGCAATAGGCGGCTAATGCCGCAGTTCCGCCGCGCTTTAGACAGATCATTAGGTAATTTTTGCACCGTAATTCCTAGAATTTCCTGCTGAATTTTTTAAGAATTTTTAATTTGGAAAAGACCGCTTTTTCAGAAAAAGTCCAGAGAGGGTTAAAAGTTAGGGTTTCGGGGTTCGATCGGTTTCTAACATCGTCTACGCATCGCCTAAGGCTCTGATACCACTGTAGGGTTCCTAGGCACTCTCAAGAGGTCTCATAAGGTATCAACCATGCCAATTACAAATTTTACGGGTGCCTAGAAACCCTAATACGGATCGTTGACTAGAGATTAGGCGAAACTAGCAACTAGCTAACAACTTAACTAAAGAGAATAAGAAAATGAAAACCCTAACCAATCTACAACCATGGTTTAATCTTCACACAAACCCTAGTGAGCATGTATCATCAAACATGATACAAACTTGTGTACAAAAGAATATCACATATACAATGTGCACAATCCAAGTGAGAAAACCATTTAAAAGTGAACCGATACTAGTTAATGCAAAGTAATATATCAAATATATAATTATACATTAAATCATTAAATCAACACTTGATTTAATGATCCGGTCATATCGCATATAACCGACTAGTATCAACAGTAACAACTTATCGAATCAACACTTGATCCGATAACCCGGTTATATCGCATATAACCGATCAATGTCACAAATCGCGAGAATCGAATACAGTATCACATACTGGTATCATTCTCGGTCCCGCACATATCTCATATGCGCTCCTATTTCGTTTCGCTTGAGCCAGGAAACCTCTGTGTAGGACTCTAAAGACTCGTCAATACGCCGGCAGCAAGTGATGATCATATCAAACACCCACAAGCCGCAAGCGGTCTGCTAAACGTAACGGCCACTCGGGTATTGAGCGATCAGAAGATCGACGAGCAAGCCCGCTCACACTCCAGTGAATCCAACTAGTAACACTTACCGTACAGTCCGGTCTGATCGTCTAATATGTCGCATATCTCGCCTAGGGGTGGTAAACGTCAGACCCCGATAGCTCGATAAGTCGTGTCGATCTGAGGCCTATAACAGTTCGAGAAACTACTGGTAACACTTACCAGTATATCTCAGCAACCCTGGCCAGGGATTTCCGGTTATAACCAATCGAACACAGCGCAACATCAACTCCCTATACCGGGAGAGACGAATCCCCTCCTATCGCTCATTGCCTCCATGTGACTCGGGACTGTACCCAAAAACCACCGTTTTGCACGCCCTCTTGGACGTGGTAAGATGGAAATCAAAGCACAGTGGGAACCACACAAGACTCTATGACGATCTCGGGTCAACAGACTACTCTGTACCAGTGTCACCAGAGAACTGCCATCTGACGTAAGGTATAATACCATCTGGGAGTTCTCGGCGAGTCCGTCCAGTGTACCCAGTCTCTACTGAGCACCCGTATATCTCCTCTGATGTCAAACACCAATGGATATGGGATCATCCATCGCCCATCTGTATGGGTCGAGAAGGTACACGCTAGTCTACTCTGGTATATCGATGCCCCGTCTCGATACACCCACGACTAGGGACTTTGAAGGATGTACTTATGGACTACCATGTCCCCACTAGTATGATCCGCATCATAGTCCAGGTAGTCAAGTACACATCCTAAGGGCTTTACCAACATGTAACAGAGAGACAATCAGTATACATGTTAAGGTAAAGAGTAACCAGATAGCATACTATCATGTCGAGCAAGAAAGTCCTCCCTATATATGTCCCAGCATCCACTATAATATACATCCAATGTACAGTAATGGCCTCTAGGGCATACATATAACTAACAACTAGTAAACCCAAACAATGTAGAAGTATAGACCTAGTTACCCTGAGTGTTCACCTGGAGTTCGAGCCCAACCTGAGCGGTTTTGGCCGGGGACGTGGGGCCCAATTCCGGCGAGATCGGCCGTCGTGAGGAGTTTGGGATTGTAACTTGGTGGGTGGCTGTCTGAAATGATTTTTGAGTGCATGATTTTGTTTGGTTTTGGGGTTTTTACTGTGGACTAAATCTGGGATAGTATAGATAGTTTTAGTGTTTTAGTGGGTTTTTGTGATCATTGGTGGTTTGGATGGAGATTAAGTTAAGCTAGGGCTTTTATGGTTAGATTAACTATATTATGTGTTGCTGGTGTCACTCAATCAAAGCATTTTCACCTAATTACATAAATGTACCCTAATATAGCAATTTAGTGTTTTAAAATGTTTTTAAACCAAGCGTTAGGATACGGAGTATCTGCTGTTTCTGGGGTTATTTTCTTGATGAGCAAACATATACATTAGGCTATAATTTATGATAGGAGTGTAGTGTAAAAACCTGGACCATTTTCACCTGAATTTGGCAAAGATCACCCTTATAGTGGTTGGCCCATTTCTGTTGGATCATGTTGAAACTTTGCAGGTAGCTGTCTGTAGGTATTATAAGAGGTTTGGTCTTGTTTGTTTTTCTTGTTTTTGCTCCAGATAAAATCTGGGACCTTTTACCTATAATTTGCGTAGCGGGACTTACGCGACATGTACGATACGAGTTGAGTTGGTGTTGCTGTGTGTCACAGCGTGTTGCTGTGTATCACAGCATATCGGAGAGGTTTTTTGTTAGTTATATGTATGCCCTAGAGGCCATTACTGTACATGTGATGTATATTATAGTGGATGCTTGGACATATATAGGGAGGACTTTCTTGCTCAACATGATAGTATGCTATCTGGTTACACTTTATCTTAACATGTACTCTGATTGTCTCTATGTTACATGTTGATAAAGCCCTTAGAATATGTACTCGACTACTGGGATTATGATGAGATCATACTAGTGGGGCCACGGTAGTCGACGAGTACATCCTATAACTGTTCCTAGTCGAGGGTGTATCGAGACAGGGCATCGATACACCAGAGTAGACTAGCGTATACGCATCTTGACCCATATGATGGGTGATGGATGATCCCATATCCATCGGTGTTTGACATCAAGGATGGTGTACGGGTGTTCAGTGGAGACTGGGTACACTGGACGGACTTGCCGAGAACTTCCAGATGGTATTATACCTCACGGCAGATGGCAGTTCTCTGGTGACACTGATACAGAGTAGTCTGTAGACCCGAGATCGTCATAGAGACTTGTGTGATTCCCATTGTGCTTTGATTTCCATCATACCACGTCCAAGAGGGTATGCAAAAAGGTGGCTTTTGGGTACAGTCCCGAATCACATAGAGGCAATGAGCGATAGGAGGGGATTCGTCTCTCCCGGCATAGGGAGTTGATGTTGTGCTGTGTTCGATTGGCTATAACAGGAAATCCCTGGCCAGGGTTGCTGAGATTTACTGGTAAGTGTTATCAGTAGTTTCTCGAACTGTTATAGACCTCATATCGACATGACTTATCAAGCTACTGGGGTCTGACGTTTACCACCCCTAGGCGAGATATGCGACATATCAGACGAAGAGACCGGACTGTACGGGAGTGTTACTGACTGGATTCACAAGAGAATGTACAGGCTTTCTTGTTGATCTTCTGAGCGCTCAATACCTGGGTGGCTGTTACGTTTAGCTGACCGCTTGCAGCTTGTGGGTGTTTGATATGATCATCACCTACTGCCGGCGTATTGACAATTCTTTAGAGTCCTACACAGAGGTTTCTTGGCTCAGGCGAAACGGAGTTGGAGCACATATATGATATGTGCAGGACCATGAACAATACGAGTATGTGATACCGTATTAGATTCTCGCGATATGAGATATCGGCCGGGTATATGTGATATAGCCGGGCCATCGGATCAAGTGTTGATTCGATGAACTGATACAGATTATTAGTCGGTTATTTGTGAAATAGCCAGATTATCGGATCAAGTTTTGATTCGATAATTTAATGTATAATTATGTATTTGATATATTAAATTACATTAACTGATATAAGCTCACTAAAATATTCTTTTTCTCACTCGGGTAATACATTGATATATATGCGATATATGTTAATTGTATTATTTTATTTTGTTACAATAAATATTGTATATGTGATATATAATATTGTAACATGTTAGGGTTATTAATGCAACGTGATTAGTAGAAATTAAACATGATTAAGGTTTGATTTGGGTTAATATTTTCTAGAAGCTTCTAGAAGGTTTTTCTTTTGTTTCTTACTAAAGATATTTGTAAAGATATTTGTGATGATATTTATTAACCCAAACCAACCCATGACCATGGTTAAGTCTCTACATGGGTTAAGTTATCATACTTAACCCATGGTTGCAATTCTAACCTCACCACAATTCATTATTCATCACAAAGTAAATTGATTCTTCTTCTTCTTCTTCCTTGAATGCTTTCTAGCCTTTTGGCTTAGTGATGATTTTGAGTAAGTTAAAGAAAAAAAGTGAGAGCTAAAATCCTACTTCATCATCCTAATCTATCCTAGCCATTTAGATTAGGGTGTTCACTTCATTTAGTGAGTGAGAGCTTGTGTTAAAGAAACTTCAAGGTAGATCATCTTTGTTATCGAAGATCGGAAGCAAGTTTGCATCATTCTCTTCGTGGAGCCTCTCTAGAGTCTGGGTACATGATGATCGCAGCGAAGGGACCTCAACACGGAGATTATGAAGTGAAGGACCGGTCTACAAAGGTTGTAATCCCAAACTCTTAGATGTTAAAGTGTTTAACATGCTTTGTTTCGCCTAATCTCTAGTTTAAAGATCTTGGTTAGGATTGTTCGGCATGTCTAAATTTTAAATCAGGCATGGTTGATGCCTTATAGACCCTTGTGAGAAGCCTAGTAACCCTACAGTGGTATCAGAGCCAAGCTAGAGCTTTAGGCGAAGTCTAGATGAAGTTTAAAGTCCGATCGAACCCCGAAATCCCATATTTTACCCTTCTCTGGAAATTTTATAAAAATGGTGATTTTTCTGTATTAAAAATACTCAAAAAAAATCAGCAGGGAATTCTATGGAGAGATGTGAAAAACGAGCCATTAATTCACTTAAACCGCCGCAGAACCGCGGCAAGAACATGCCTTGCGTGGCAGTTCTGCGGCGCTACAGTAGAATTAGGGTTTTATTTTTGCACAGCTATATCCGTATGTATTTCCTGATTGTTTTTGGAATTTTTAATTCTACTCAAGTATTGAGTTTTCTGGGATGTATTGGGAACTCGTTGATTCGATCGGAAAGTTTAACTTCGTTTAAGTTTTTCCGGGTTAATTTAGAACATGTTAAAAAGTTTGACCGAATATCAATAACTCACTTTTTCCCCTGCCGGAAAATTTCCCAGTGTTGGATTTTTCCGTAGTTTAAGAACGTTCTAAGTCGTGCAAGTAACGCGGTGGACCCTCTAGAAGACAACAAACCTTAACTCGATTATGTGACCGTCTGAACCGTCTCTGAACCTTAGGGATTGGGGCAGTACGGCGTTGCCACATGTGTGGCGTTGGCTTGACCCTTCTACGGCTGGACCATTGGTACTGTGGCATGTGATGGCTGTTTTAAAACTAATTTCAAGTGTTGAGAACTTTTTGGGAAATCTTGGGTGTTTGTTTATTCGATCGGAAAGTTTAACATTTTCTGTTTATCTGTAATGTGATACAATATTTGGAATCCATATGTAGTTATGAGATAACTAATTTGAATGTTATAAATTTAGTAGTTTAGTCTCAGATGATCGGTTGCAACGGGATTTTGATGCGATCAAAATTCCGTCGCAATCACGTAGCGTACGCGGATACTTGCCGGGTAAACTTAATAGATAGCCACGCCCCATAGCCCAAACCAAGTGACTGTAGGAGAACCCCGTCGCCAAAAGCATCCGTTCGAGTGCTCGCGGCAGCGATGTTCCGCCTTAGTTCACTTTGTCGACGGCATCCAGGGGTGCGGCCGTCTACTAAAGTTTGCGACAAGCATTCGATCAGGATGTCGGGAATCTTGTTGAATTGCCCGACTAGATATTGAAAAGTGTTTTCGATATAGAGACTAAAATGCGGGGTTTATAATTGTTAGGCATGCGATGTCTAAGGAATTCATTTGGTTAGGCATGCGATGTCTAAGGAGGTTGCGGATTCCAACTGTTGTAGTTTTACACTTTCTTTTCTGTGACAGTAAGTGTAATATGTGGTGTATCGCCGGTTTCGTTGCTATACATCAACGACAATTGGGATACGCATATTTACTTATGTTGATGATATGAGATATTATGTGTTGCTGTGATATGTTATATTGGATCGTCGCGTTTTGAATAGCCGGGGTTTTATGTGAGATGAGAGTTTTTCTTTTTCATTCATGTAAAATTCATTTGTATGTAATATTCTTTTATTGGGGCACTTCCGGGTTGAGGATGATGTCACCATTGTAGATTATTTACTTTTCCGCATTAGGTAGACCCAAGGCAGGGAGCACAAGTAACCGGGTTCTAGGGTCCAGTGGGAGTCCATCTCGAGGAGTCGAGACCGGGTCTCCTAACCCTAGAATTGGCAGTGTTGCTTGCCGCTCTCATAGGGGTCTAGGGATGTGGGTTTGGCTATTCATCACGACCGTGGAATCCGTGTTTTATACAGGCTCGTATTAAAACACAGACCTCCTAGTATATCCAATATTTCATATATGTTCTTCTGCTGCGATGTTCTGTGATGAGATCATATTACTGCCTGAGACGAATGTTTATATTATATATATGAGATATATGTTATATTGCAGATTTCGTTTCAAATGTGATGCTTGTGAAGCATAATAAAATGGGACTTCATTAATGAGATTAATGAAACTAAAAGAAACCTAAAGATGTTGTGGAAACTTGTTTAAAAACTGGTAGCTCTAGTACTTGCTTTGCATAGCGGTGTTCCTTGTAGAACATCCAGCACCTTATTCGATAAGGAAAGAGCCGAGATCCCTTCACCGGGAGTGACCTCTTTAGAGAAACTAGCAGATGCTACAAACACGGTTTGTCTTTTGATTGCTTATATAGTTTTTGCTTTGCATAGTGATATTTGTGAATTATCCTGCACCTTATTCGATGAGGAAAGAGCCGACGATCCCTTCACCGGGAGTGACCTCTTTAGCGAAACTAGAAAAGCCTAAAAAACACTCCATTTAAAATCACTCGATTCTACAACGATATAAAGTTCATTACGCAAAGGATTTTCTTAAAAACCTGTCGTAGCCCTCCGTCATTTCAGATAAGTAGTTTTTAGTATTCGTGCTACGTTTGTTGACTTAGTCAAGGCATAGTGTGCGGTAGCTGATTAGTGCTTATCTGCAAAGCATATGATGCGATTGGATTAAGGTAGTCGTGCGGCCTTGTTGACTCAGTCAAGGGTCGTGCGGGTGGGTTTAATTCAATCGAGAAATGACGGAATGAACTTTACTTGCGGTCTATGGTTTGTTGACTTAGTCAAGGCCATAGATCGCTTGGGGCAAAATATTATTGGGAATTTCAAGTGTTGAAATTTGCAATGAGATTGCATACCTTCTATGAGATAGTTAGATCCCGATACCCGTTGCGAGTAAGAGTTACTCCTGGGAGAGTTTTACACATTACTATTAGCCGATCAAGTAGGTGTCTAGAAAGGTGTCAACGGGGTTACGCCTCTGGGAAAACGAGGTTTACTTTAATTAGGTCCGTGCAAAAGCACGGAGAACCTCCCTCAAAGTACCGGCACTAGCCTGGCTGAAAGATTGGCGAACTTGTAGAGTGTAATTAATCCCGGCTAGTCTTTCCTTTTAGGGTTTGAAGGAAGATTTGACTAAAATAGTGGGAGCCATCCTGATTAGATAAATTGATAACCAATCTAATCTTGTAAAAGTGCACGCTGAGTGTTTTCTTCTCTCTCTCTCCAGGTAGCGACTATGTCACGCCTTAATCAAGATAATAATACGGATGTATTGACCGAACCCGCTTGTTATACCGCGCTAAGGAACGTTGGTCCCGCTCCAACTTATAATTGTTATAAGACAGAGCAGGAAATAGGGGATTACCAGAATTCCCGTGCCGCCCAAACGAAGAAAGTGCATGACGATGCATCTTCTTCGGGTGTGTTCATTACAGAGAACTGTTTCTCAGTATCCTGTACGTCCTTGGTATGAGATACTGGATCAGGATCCCGCATATGTAATTTGTTACATGGGCTACAGATAGGTAGAGAACTGAGAACGGGTGATAAGTTTCATGAGATAGAAACGGTGCAAGTGTTGCAGCCAAGTCTGTTGGTAGTTATCACCCTGTATTACCAGAATACATTGATTCTGAACGAATGTTATTAGATACCGAACCTGATATACAACATCATATCAGTCTCTTTATTAGTAAAGATGGATATAATTTTGTATTGTTGGATAATGTTTTGAACATTTCCTATATCAAGAGTTGATCGGATCAGGCACATTATCTAAAAGCATAGACGTTCTAAATCAAACCACAGTTCTTAGTGTATAGAACACACACAAGAGGAAGAGTTCAGAAATGAACGAATCCTTCTTGAGGCATTGTAGACTAGGTCATATCAATGCGACCCGACTAGCTAAATTACATTTAGATACATATTTAAATTAGTTTGAATTTACATCTTGTGAAACTTGCCGGTCATGTCACAAAGATAATATGAACATAGCTTTGTTTATTGGAAATAAAGAAAGAGTTAGTGAACTCTTGGGATTGATACATGCTGATGTATGAAAGTCCCCTGTCTACATATGCCAGGACCGGTTCTTTGTACTTCATTACATTCACTGATGATCTCTCAAGATTCAGACATATGTTCCTGTTGAAACACAAGTCCGAAACTTTTTGAGATAATCACAGAATATAAGTTAGAAGTAGAGAACCAAAAACGGGTATAAGTATTATGTCATTTGATGAGATCAAGGAGGAGAATACTAGAGCACGGAATTCCTGGACTATTCTAAAGGAGAATGAGATTCTCTCTCAGCATTACTCCTCCGTATACACCATAGCACGATAGTATATCGGGGCGGAGCAATAACACCCTATGTGATATGGTGTGCTCTATGATGAGTACTATTGAGTTTCCTATTTCCTTTTGGGAGTTATGCACTTGAGAAGTTGCATACCTATTGAATAGGGTTCCAATCAAATCAGTTGCCTACCACTTCATATGTGATATAGAATGGGAAGAGCACATATCTTAAGTAAGTTAAGATTTGGGGTTGTCCGGCCTATGTCTAAAAGCAAAATCCGGACAAGCTCGAGGCAAAGTCAGATCTGTGGAAGTTTGTTGGATATCCAAAGCATTCGCAAGGGAATATCTTCTACCAAATCGAAGAACAAAAGATGTTTTGTTTCTCAGCATGCCACCCTTGTGAAAGGGAATTTATTGTGAAGAAATTATTGGTCATGAGGTAGAACTAGAAAGAGTTCCAGCTATACAAACTGCAGCTGATGATTTGGTAGAACCAAAGGATTCAATAGCTTCCAACGAACCTCAGACTATCCGCCGGTCTAGTAGGGTTCCTCACCCACCTGAGAGATACTTCGGTTTCTCTATGACAGTGGGAGCGAGAATTGCATCATGAGATGATGACCCAACTAGTTTCGAGCAGGCCATCAGGAGTGGGACTCTGGAAGAATGGATGGATGCTTAGTGATCTGAGATGGAATCATTATACACCAACAAAGTATGGACTTTGGTTGCTTTATCTGAAGGGTTAAATCCCCATCAGGAGCAAGTATATCTTGAGAAGATTACTTGGTGTACATGGAAAAGTTGAGACTTTCAAAGCTATGCTTAAAGTCCATCCAGATCCTACTTGCCATGGCTACATACCATGACTACGATATCCGGCGGTTGGGTGTTATGACTGCTTTTCTAAATGATGATTTGGAAGAAAGCGTCTATAAGTACACAGCCAGAGGGCTTCGTAGACAGTGGGAGCAGCGGAAACGTGAGCAAGATGTTTTATGTGATAAATCAGGTATCGCGGAGTTGGAACGTCTGTTTTGATGTGGTAGTCAAAGAGTTTGACTTCATCAAAATGGTAGATGAACCTTGTATATACAAAAAGGTAGTAGGGAGTATGGTGGTGATCCTCGTAGAGTACGTGGATGACATACTCTTGATAGGGAAGGAGTTTCCTATGCTACGCTTGGTCAATCTCCGCTTATCATAAGGATTCTCCATATAGGATCAAAGCGATACCTCCTAAATCCTGGGTTTTGGATCTATGAGATAGATCTAATTGGATGTTAGGATTCTTACTAGGTGTAGTGAGATGGTATCAATCGATCCTGGGGAGAATCACTGGAAAGGTTTCAGGGTGATAAGGACGACTGAATGTTAGTCGCAAGCTTTATCTTTACCCTCAGTGGAGGGACGGTATGTTGGAAGACTTCCAAGCTAGATACCGTGACTTACTAGATGATTAAAAGCAAGATACATCATTATCAATGATGCTACCAAAGAGGCAGTTTGGATATATTTAAGTTCATGAGATGAACTTCGTTCCTACCATTGTGTGACAATGGAGTTGTGTCTTATGCCAAGGAACCCCCGTCCCATCAGAAATCCAGATATAATTCTTAGGCAGTATCACCTGATAATGGAGATGGTTGATCTCCAGGGAGATCGAGGATAGGAGAGTAGACACAAAGGACAACAACGCAGATCCACTCACAATGGCCTTTTTCCCAGTAGAGACTTTTATGGGAAGGTTGAGTATGAGATACTTCAACCATAGCTAATTGTTGGGTATGCGATACCACAACAGATGGCCCTAGTGCAAGTGGGAGATTGTTAGTTATATGTATGCCCCAGTGGCCATTACTGTACATGCGATGTATATTGTAGTAGATGCTTGGACATATATAGGGAGGACTTTCTTGCTCGACATGATAGTATGCTATCTGGTTACACTTTATCTTAACATATACTCTGATTGTCTCTATGTTACATGTTGATAAAGCCCTTAGGATATGTACTCGACTACTGGGACTATGATGAGATCATACTAGTGGGGCCACGGTAGTCGACGAGTACATCCTATAACTGTTCCTAGTCGAGGGTGTATCGAGACAGGGCATCGATACACCAAAGTAGACTAGCGTATACGCATCTTGACCCATATGATGGGCGATGGATGATCCCATATCCATCGGTGTTTGACATCAAGGATGGTGTACGGGTGCTCAGTGGAGACTGGGTACACTGGACGGACTCGCCGAGAACTCCCAGATGGTATTATACCTCACGTCAGATGACAGTTCTCTGGTGACACTGGTATAGAGTAGTCTGTAGACCCAAGATCGTCATAGAGTCTTGTGTGATTCCCACTGTGCTTTGATTTCCATCATACCACGTCCAAGAGGGCGTGCAAAAAGGTGGCTTTTGGGTACGGTCCCGAATCACATGGAGGCAATGAGCGATAGGAGGGGATTCGTCTCTCCCGGTATAGGGAGTTGATGTTATGCTGTGTTCGATTGGCTATAACTGGAAATCCCTGGCCAGGGTTGCTGAGATTTACTGGTAAGTGTTATCAGTAGTTTCTCGAACTGTTATAGACCTCATATCGACACGACTTATCAAGCTACTGGGGTCTGACGTTTACCACCCCTAGGAGAGATATGCGACATATCAGACGAAGAGACCGGACTGTACGGGAGTGTTACTGACTGGATTCACAAGAGAATGTAAAGGCTTTCTTGTTGATCTTCTGAGCGCTCAATACCTGGGTGGCTGTTACGTTTAGCTGACCGCTTGCAGGTTGTGGGTGTTTGATATGATCATCACCTACTGCCGGCGTATTGACGATTCTTTAGAGTCCTACACGGAGGTTTCTTGGCTCAGGCGAAACGGAGTTGGAGCACATATATGATATGTGCAGGACCAAGAACAATACGAGTATGTGATACCGTATTAGATTCTCGCGATATGAGATATCGGCCGGGTATATGTGATATAGCCGGGCCATCGGATCAAGTGTTGATTCGATGAACTGATACAGATTATATTAGTCGGTTATTTGTGAAATAGACGGATTATCGGATCAAGTGTTGATTCGATAATTTAATGTATAATTATATATTTGATATATTAAATTACATTAACTGATATAAGCTCACTAAAAGATTCTTTTTCTCACTCGGGTAATACATTGATATATATGCGATATATGTTAATTGTATTATTTTATTTTGTTACAATAAATATTGTATATGTGATATATAATATTGTAACATGTTAGGGTTATTAATGCAACGTGATTAGTAGAGATTAAACATGATTAAGGTTTGATTTGGGTTAATATTTTCTAGAAGTGTCTAGAAGGTTTTTCTTTTGTTTCTTACTAAAGATATTTGTAAAGATATTTGTGATGATATTTATTAATCCAAACCAACCCATGATCATGGTTAAGTCTCTACATGGGTTAAGTTATCATACTTAACCCATGGTTGCAATTCTAACCTCACCACAATTCATTATTCATTACAAAGTAAATTGATTCTTCTTCTTCTTCCTTGAAAGCTTTCTAGCCTTTTGGCTTAGTGATGATTTTGAGTGAGTTAAAGAAAACAAGTGAGAGCTAAAATCCTACTTCATCATCCTAATCTATCCTAGCCATTTAGATTAGGGTGTTCACTTCATTTAGTGAGTGAGAGCTTGTGCTAAAGAAACTTCAAGGTAGATCATCTTTGTTATCGAAGATCGGAAGCAAGTTTGCATCATTCTCTTCGTGGAGCCTCTCTAGAGCCCGGATACATGATGATTGTAGCGAAGGGACCTCAACATGGAGCTTATGAAGTGAAGGACCGGACTACAAAGGTTGTAATCCCAAACTCTTAGATGTTAAAGTGTTTAACATGCTTTGTTTCGCCTAATCTCTAGTTTAAAGATCTTGGTTAGGGTTGTTCGGCACGTCTAAATTTTAAATCGGGCATGGTTGATGCCTTATAGACCCTTGTGAAAGTGCCTAGTAACCCTACATTTTTGACGTATGCACACAAGTTTTGTACTACGGATACACACGCGTTTAGCTTACAATGCTAGTTTCTTGTATAATCTTGATATCACGTTTTTACAGGATTTTGCCTTATGTGTGTTGCTTGTGTAAATTCTAGGTTCGCAGGCGGGGACTTCGGACACCGCGAAGAAGGGCAAGCAGGTGGTCGGATACGCGTAGATCGAGATCACGGTGAGTAGATTTAACATCTACGGGGAAATCGCCCGTATGGCGTTATACGTCAGGGCTTGATAGGGTGTTGTAGTCGCGCATATATATATATATATATATATATATATATATATATATAGGTACCATTGTTGCATACCCCTCTCTTGTTGCATATGAACAAAGTAGTTACGAGACACTCGCACTGTAGAATTGCTATGAACCATACATCGTTTAGATTATCTTATCATTGATGATTAGACATGATTTTGCTCCTTTGTGTACATTCATATCTACATACATACACGTTTGTATATCCATATTGGCGCACATTGCTCATTGTATACTTATACTTGCGCACATACACGTTTGTATATCCATATTGGCGTACATTGCTCATTGTACACTTATACTTACGCGCATACACATTTGTATATCCATATTGGCGCACATTACTTATTGTACACTTATACTTGCGCGCATACACATTTGTATATACATATTGGCGCACATTGCTTATTGTACACTTATACTTGCGCACATACATATTTGTATATCCATATTGGCCCACATTGCTTATTTTACACTTATACTTGTGCACCTACACGTTTGTATATCCATATTGGCGCACATTGCTCATTGTACACTTATACTTGCGCACATACACATTTGTATATACATATTGGCGCACATTGCTTATTGTACACTTATACTTGCGTATATACCACTTGTACATCCATATTGGCACACATACACATTGTACACTCATACATGCGTATATACCACTTGTGCATCCATATCTACATACATACTTATTGCATATACATAGATGTATGCTGGCTTTGGTTTTGGAGAATTGGGGACCGCATGAGATATTTTCAAAACTGAATCCATTTAAAAGAGCGGTTTTTCCCTTAATATGTCATATCACTATTCCATGTTGCATGATATTGAGATATGTTGTTTTCATGAGATTTCTGGATTTGAGAACCATGGCTATTTCAAAAGAAAGCTGTACTGTTTAAAAAACCTGGTTTCTCTTGATATGATATTTCAGTACGTCCACCATGCGTTTTCTCGGTTCTGAGACGTGTGACATGTGAAACCCGAGTCGAGAAGCTGGATGAGGCCTATTGACGGTACATGGTAGACCCGGTATGGTATCCCGGGGCGAGAACGGATTGTTGTACTGTAGACGATGAGCCTGGCAGAGGAACTACTACCTACCGGTGATTGGTTGGACCTGGCGGTTATCCGGAGGATACTGGCCGGAGTCGAGAGATGGACACGGGCCGACTCGTACTGCCGGGGCCGAAGGTCGATTCCGCAGACGGAGCTCGATCCGAACTGACGGAGCCCGATATATGAGGATTTGCGTCTCGATGCTGGTCACGAGTATTTCATGATGTTTTCGGTTGCCGATGTTGGGCACCCTATTTCTATGACATTTACAGGATTGAGGGCCGGATAGAGTGACGGCACCTGAGTTATCGGGATTTTGGGGTGTTTTGGTAGACACTGGGGTTTTTCCACGATGATGATTCGTGTAGATGATATTTTATCTCATGCTCAGCATTCATCGTTATGCATTGCATCATGTAGTCATAGTACCTGATAGAGTACTTTGCATGATTACTGCGTACCCAGTTTATCATATAGATGTTATTAGACTGCACATGTTAGAGTATCGCAGTACATGCCTACTCGCGATTACTTTTATATGTTATTTACTATTCACGAATTGGAAACTCACCCCCGTTGTGCCACAGTGTTTGCAGGTCGACCCTCAGAGTAGTTGCGGCAGGGCTACCTCCTTGTATCTTTTGGCTACGGATACTATTGCAGTTGGAGAGTGAGCCGTTTTGCCTTTAGCTGGGTTTTGCGTTATCCGTTTATTTCCATTGTACTCTCTGTTGTATCTAGTACTCTCCATCTACCATTTCATGTATTGACTTAGAGACCAGTTGTGAGGACGTTGTTGTATATTATTTTGTACTCTGTATATCGAGCTCGTGTGAGCCGGACGTTGTTGTATATTATTTTGTACTCTATATGTCGAGCTCGTGTGAGCCGGCTTTATTTATGCAGTTTTATCTTTTATGATGTTTTTCACTTCTATTGCTCATATCTTCGCTACGGCGTCGTATATTAGTCTTGTGGTGGTTGTTTCCGCCATTGGGCGTGTTTTCTCCCGCTTGGGGATGCTTTATTGTTATTATCAGTCATTTTACTTATATCATGTATTGTACCTATTCGGGGCTAGTTTTTACAAAGGAGGTGCTGTCGAAATTTTTAAGAAAATAACTTAAACTTTAAATAATTTACTCAATTTTTTCTAAAATGTTTTAAACTAATGTTTTCTTCACTCACTATTTTTAATAGTTTTGATTTCTGGGTTTCGGCTTACTTAATCGTGTTACGCCTGTAGACGTTGCGTGGTCAAGTGCCGGTCATGGGCCGAACTTTGGGTCGTGACAAAGTTGGTATCAGAGCGTAGGTTTTACCTTTCGGAGTGTAGAATGACCTTGGTATGATGGAGTAGGTAGCTGAAGCAGAATGGCGTAGCGTGTGTATGTTCCGCGGCATACTCACGACACGGTACTTCGCCTAAGTGACCTTAGGACTTATTGGTTGAAATATCTTCATAATTATATACCTTCTTGTGATTCGATTTCCGTATTCTTATCGAATCTTGTTTCATTTCCAGCCATTATGTCACCGAAGACTACGAGGGCGTAGAGAATGGCCGCGAGAGCCGAGATTAGAGTTGACTCGTCTGAGACGAGGACTGACCCGGACAGTACACCCGTTGTACCAGAGCAGACTGTTCGCCCTTCGACAGACCATATCGCTATGCTAGGGGCCGGTATGCAGGAGATGCGCCAGATGATAGGGTCATTAGTTGAGGCACTTCGAGCGCAGCGACCAGAGGTAGTTCCACCCGTTATGGGGACCGTGATGGTACCTATAGTTCAGGCAGTTGCACCTGCAGCTACAGAGGTTATAACGGTATCGCTATCTGAATTTATGAGGCTGAAACCTTCGGTCTTCCTAGGCACCGATGCAGCCGAGAATCCGCAGTCTTTTATTGATCGGATGGCCAGGATATGTTGTTCACTGAGATGCGCCGATGCAAGATGGGTGGAGTTCGCGAGTTTTCGCCTGGAAGGTCTTGCGCAGAAGTGGTGCGAGTCGGTAGAAAAGGGCAGAGCAGCAGGTCTTCCTCCTATGACCTGGAATGAGTTCATAACGGTGTTTCTTGCTCATTTTCTTCCACAGAGTGTCAGAGATTCTAGAGCGCGCAGGTTCGAGTCTTTACGTCAGACTCCGGAGATGACAGTGGCAGAGTACGACATACTGTTTACCGAGCTATCTACGTATGCCCCATATTTGGTAGCTACTGAGGAGATGCGGGTCAAGAGGTTTGTTCGAGGCCTGCTTACCCCGTTGTTTCTTGCGATCAGCGCACAGTAATGCGAGACCTATGCAGCAGCAGTAGATGCAGCCCTATTAGTCGAGGAGCGTCTTACCGAGATTTCGGTAGTTCCGGGACCGAAGAGAGTTCGTACTGATAAACCAGCATAGAGACGGCTGTTCACGCGCTACAACAGACTTCATGCAGGTGGCAGAGATTTGGGGCGAGGCCGATTGTTTAGCTCTTATCCCCGGGAGGGTCAGCAGCAGACACCATCTAGATGTTTCCGGTGCGGGAATACTTATCATCGTGTCCGAGATTGTCACGCCCCGCCCCCCGGTGTACGGCGAAGGGGACGCGACGAGGTCCACTACGTATATACTTAGAAGTACATACGCTAAGCGTATCTAAGCAATATAAAAGTAAATCACAAGAGACAAGAGATATAGAAATAACAGCAACTTTATTAATAACATTCTTTTATACAATGCATGAAAAGTAAATACAACTGAAATGAAAAGCGATGCCTAAACAGTGGCATAACAAGAAATGAAAATACTGAATAGAACAAGGTACAATATCTAGAGCTCTGGGTCTTCGTGAAACTGCTCCAAGTCTTCACCGGTGGGCTCGATCTCTGCTGGGTCCAAAGCACCTGACGACATTCAAAGAAGAAAGAAATAGAATGTTGTCAGTGAACAGGTCACTCGGTAAGTCCCAGAAAGACAGAGTAAGAGGTATCATCTAAAGTATAATATTATAGAATATTGTGTTCACGCTGTTGTTTGTAGTTTGGTACGGAAGGATGCCAGTGTATACGAGAGGGGTCTCAGCATGCTAGAGACCAGGGCAAACGGAATGTACAAGGAACCGTTAAGCCACGGTACAACAGCAACGGAATATAGGTTAGGTGTCTTAATCTTACCGTCTCGTGCCACTTCTAACACCTTCCGCACCAATCTACCCCTTAAACCCCGTAGTGTTTTGATTGTATTGTTGTATTGTATTGTGTAAGTTGGATGACCGACCAAAACCATGATATCAGTAAACAGATTGTAACTGCATAATCAGGTAAATGGAATAACGGAATAATGGATGTATATCCATGGTTTGATTCAGTCAAGTTGTATAGATTGTTAACTGGATTCTGGGATTCATGTGTTCATATTGAGTTGTAATATTAAAGAATGTAGATTGACTTGAATCATATTCAAGTCAGAAATAATCGGACTCAAACCTGAGTTTGACCAAAAGAAATGTAAGTCGAAATTCTATAATTGTTAGGGTCCTTATTGTAATTTATAAAACTTCAGGGGTTTTATCTAAAAATACTTTTGTATAGTTTTCAAGATACACCCCAAATATTTATTATTCATCTTTATAGTTATAATGAGTGTAAATTTTATTTGTGATATTTCTTAGTGAAAATATTCTAATTCCATAAATAAAGGTATTTATCTGTAATATTGATTTATTTGAAATTCATGGTATCTTAATGTAAAAATCTAGTCTTGTGATTTTTAGAAAAAGTGGGATATTTATATTATAACAAAATAGATCTTTTAATGATAATATACATATATTTATACAAAAATAATTTCAATAAATATTTTATATAAAAATATCATTTTTCTTAAGATATCGTATTTTAAACCTTTCGAGACCGAATGCTCCTTGCAGAGGTCTGAATCTCGCACTACTAAGCCGAGGGTGCACGATAAACCGTACTATCCCTAACCGGTTCCCCAAAGGTGGGTTGTAGTAGCGCTTTGCAAAGATTTATAAATACTAAACCTTTAGAATACGGTTTTATCAAAGTAAAAGGTATTTATTTGCAAAAGTCGATTTTCCGTATTTTAGGGTTTCTTATTTCAACTAGACTAATTTTAAATGATCTAAACAACAAGTTGTTAGAATCCTCAAATCGTCTCTTCACCGCCAATTGTGGCCAGGTAAGTACAAGTGAGGAAGGAGGGATCCGCTCACGAATCGTGAGACGGTCCTTTTAACGTTACCTTTGCTCACTTGCCTAGCGTAGACACCACAAAGTCAGGTTTAGATAAACGATCGATGTCTACAACTTATCGTATTTTCCTATTAAAAGATATTTGTTTTAAAAGTGTAGCAACCTAAAACTTTTAGAAAAGGTTTTATTAAGAAAATGGTATTTAATTGTAAAATCTTGTTTTATCGTATTCTAAGTTTTCAAGGTAGCGTGTTATGTTTGCATATGAGTGTATGTGGAGCTAGTTCATTACCTCATGAACTACTTTAAGGAATAGCAACGTTAAAGGGTTAAATGTGAAAACTAAACATAATGGTATTTAAGTGCAAAAATACGATATATTGCAAAAGCTATCATTTCATGTGAGAAAACTTGTTCAAATTAGTTGTTAAGTGATTAATAGTCAACATGAAGATGTTTAAGCATTATGGAATTGGTGATAAGTGAGATTTTATAGAAAATCGAATCGGAAATCGGTTTGTTCTGATTTCCGTCGGGTTTGTAAAGTCGTATTTTTATGAAAGAAAAGAAAGGTAGAAAAGAGGGACTTACGGGTTTGGACAACACTAGAGAGTGATGGGGAAGTAGAGGGTTTGCCGGTGCGTCGAATCGTCGTTGAGAGGTCCTAGCACGATCACCGGAATTTCACCGTCGATTTCGTCAGCGCTTCGCCTTTCGCTCGTTTTCCAACATACCAAAGTTCTCTTAGAATTTTGAGAGAGTGGACTTAGGAATTTAGGATGAGAGGGTAGAGGGTATGGGGGGTATATATAGGGTTAGAGTTTTCAATTAAAAAAATGTAAAAATATATATATATGAAATCATTAAAAATCATTAAACTTTGGAGTAAAAGAGATTTATTGGGCTTTCTGTAACCGGTCAAGGAATTTAGTGTGTGCAGGGGGGAAGACCATGTCAAGATGCACGTTTTATATGTTGACGACTCGACCGTCCGGCCAAGTCCGACCGGCGGCGCCGGACCGAGTCTGCCGGTCCGCCGGCCGACTCGGCCGAGTCGGGCCGAGTCGAAGGCTCGTCGGGTGGGGGATTTCCTGGGGGGATTTATGGTGCATCTAACTTTTTATGTGTGGAAGGAATTTTGTGAGAAACGCACGTGTAAAGGTTGGTATTCTAAAAAAATCAAAACAAAATAATATTAAAAATAATGTGGGGCATCGGATTTGAACTATGGTGGTTTGGTTCAGCAGTGCAAGGTATTACCAATGAGCTACAAGCTCCTTCTTGTAATTATGGAGTGAAATAAATACTTAAGGAGATATCAGCAACAATAAATACTCTAAGTATACATTGAATTTAAATCAATTTTTTGTACATTAAAAATGGAGTTGTTACAGTCTACCCTCCTTACAAAAATTTCGTCCTCGAAATTTACAACTTTTATTTGAGGACTAGTTTACAAAGAGGTGTGGATATCTAGTACGCATTTCATCCTCCCTTTCCCAAGTGGACTCTCCTGGAGTGTCTTTCCTCCACATCACTCGAACCAAGTTAAGTTCCTTGTTCTGAAGTGTCTTCACTTTCCTGTCCAGGATCTCCACAGGCTGTTGCTCACAAGACAAATCGGGCTGTATTGTGAGCTCGGAATGGTCGAGAACATGGCTGGGGTCACTCACATACCTTCTGAGTTGGGATATGTGGAACACATTATGCACTCCTTCTAATGAAGGTGGAAGCGCTAAGCGGTATGCCACTTCGCCGACTCGTTCGAGTATGTCGAACGGTCCAATATATCTCGGACTTAGTTTACCCCGTCTTCCAAAACGGATCACTCCGCGGTTTGGAGATATTTTCAAGAATACGTGATCTCATGGCTGGAACTCCAAGTGCCGTCTCTATGCATCAGCCCAGTGCTTCTGTCGATCTTGGGCTATGCTCATCCTTTCCCTGATAGTACGAACTACCTCAACAGTCGCTACTATCATCTCTGGTCCAAGAAGTTACCTATCTCCGATGTCGTCCCAACTTAATGGCGATCGATACTTCCTTCCATACAGTGCTGCAAAAGATGTCATTCCTATACTTGCTTGGTAGCTGTTGTTATACGAAAACTCCACAAGATGTAGGTGATCTTCCCACGATCCTTTGAAGTCTAACATACATGCTCTGAGCATATCCTCCAAGATCTGAATAGTTCGTTCCGACTGACCATCTGTTTGTGGATGATAAGCCGTGCTGAAGTTCAGACTTGTTCCCAAGCTTGCTTGCAGACTCTGCCAAAATTGCGATCGGAACCTGGTGTCACGATCGGAGACAATGCAGACCGGTACTCCATGAAGTCTCACAATTTCCTGTATGAGTTCATGGGTATCAGAGATAGTACATTATAAAGAGTTTAAATCTTAATTAAATTATTACCTCCATGTACTTCTTCGCCAGTGTCTCAGTAGATTGGCCAACTCGAAATGGGATGAAGTGAGCCGATTTTGTGAGTCGATCTATAATGACCTATATGACATCGTTACCCTTTGTGCTGCGAGGAAGAGCAGTCACAAAGTCCATCGTGATATGTTGCCACTTCCATTCTGGGATTGGTAACGGTTGAAGTAATCCAGCAGTCCTGTGATGTTCAGCCTTTACTTGCTGATACACCAAGCATTTTGTGACGCTTCTGGCTACTTTACGCTTCATTCCATGCCACCAATAATTCTGACGTAGATCTTTGTACATTTTGGTACCTCCAGGGTGTACTGAGTAGGGAGAGCTGTGAGCTTCTTTCATTAACTCTTCCCGAACAGGACCTTTTGGTACACACAATCTACTGCCGTATCTCAAAGATCCGTCCTCATGGATGATGAAGTCTGTTCTGAGTCCATTCTCCACTTGTTCTCTGATCTTTTGCAACTTAGCATCACTTGTTTGAGCTGCTTTGATCTGATTGACAATGGTTGATTGAACTTGTAAATTCATCAAACTTGAAGCATTATCTGGCATGATTACTTCAATCTCCATTTGATGCAAGTCTTGCTGAAGTTTCCACTGAGCGGTGAGATTCATCGATAATGGTTGGCGACTAAGAGCATCAAGTACTACATTCACCTTCCCTGGGTGATATTGCAAGTTGATGTCAAAGTCCGCCATGAGTTCTAACCATCTTCTCTGCCGCATATTCAACTCCTTCTGAGTAAACACGTACTTCAGGCTCTTATGATCTGTGTAGATGTTCACTCGTTCACCAAGTAGATAATGATGCCAAATCTTGAGAGCAAAGATGACGGCTGCCAACTCCAGATCATGCGTCGAATAATTGCGCTCATGAATCTTCAGCTGTCTTGAAGCATAAGCCACAACCTTACCGTGCTGATGTAGAACACATCCTAATCCCTTACCGGATGCATCGCAATGCACTTCGAATTCTCCAGATTGATCCGGTATGACGAGAATAGGTGCTGATGGCAACCTTGACTTGAGTTCTACGAAAGCTTGTTCGCATTCTTCTGACCACACAAATTCTTCATCTTTACGTGTAAGCTTGGTTAGGGGCGTTGCTATCTTTGAAAAGCCTTCAATAAACCTTCTATAATATCCAGCTAAACCTAAGAAACTTCGAATATCCTTCACTGAATTTGGTGTAGGCCATTCGCTAACTGCTGAAACTTTTGCTGGATCCACAGGGATTCCTTCTCCTGATACGATATATCCAAGAAAACCTTGCTTTAACCAAAACTCGCACTTGCTGTACTTGGCATAAAGCTGATGTTGTCGAAGAGTTTCTAGGACAATTCGTAGGTGCTCTGCATGTTCTTTCCGACTCTTAGAATACACCAGGTTGTCGTCGATGAAGATGATAACAAACCTGTCTAAGTACTCCCGGAAAACTTGATTCATTAGGTTCATGAATATTGCGGGTGCGTTGGTCACTCCAAATGGCATCACTAAAAATTCGTAATGTCCATAACGAGTTCTGAAAGCTGTTTTGTGAATATCAGCTTCCTTGATCTTCACTTGATGATAACCTGAACGACGATCCAATTTAGAGAAAACACAAGATCCACTTAGCTGATCGAATAGATCATCGATGCGCGGGAGTGGATACTTGTTCTTTATAGTGACTTCGTTCAAGGCTCTGTAATCGATGCACATTCTGTATGAACCTTCCGTCTTCTTCACAAGTAGTACAGGTGATCCCCAACTTGAAGTGCTGGGACGAATCCATCCTTTCGCTGGTAATTCGTCCAACTGTGTTCGGACTTCCTTCAAACCTTCTGGACTTAAATGATAGGGTGCTTTGATCACCGGTTGTGCTCCTGGTACTAAATCAATACTGAATTCAAGAGCTCGATCGGAAGGCAAGCCTGATATATCGTCAGGAAATACATCGTCGAACTCTCGAACCACATCTGGTCTTGATCTTCCTCCGCTTGAGCTGCTGCAACTACTACTTCTCTTGGCTTCGCTTTGTAGGTACTTGGCTCCAGTGTACGGTCTCCGCTTTTGAAATAGAAGACCGGATGGTCTGGAATCTAGAATACTACCCTCCTTTGATGAAATTCTATGGTAGCATAAAAAGTTCCAAGCCAATCCATTCCTAGAACCACATCGAAGTTCGGTATGTCTAGCACATTGAAGTCAGCATAAAACTCTCGACTGCAGACGACGACTGGACACAAGCTATATCCCATAGTTGCCTTTAGAACGCCATTTCCTGAACTGACATTCCAGCCGGATACAAGCGGCGAGACTGGAATCGCATGGGTTCGGATAAACCGTTGAGACATAAAGCAGTGTGATGCTCCAGTATCAAACAGTGCTAGTGCAGGGATTGAGGATACTAAGATTGTACCTAAGGTATGTGGGATATGTTTTAGGTATAGAAAATATGTAAGTAGCAGAATAGAAAAGAAAAGTTTGAAAAGAAAAGTTTACCGGTGATGACTTGGCCAGTGGCCTCAGCTTCTTCCACTGACATCGTGAAAGCCTGGCGCCTTGGTACATTCCTCCTGGCCTGAGGAGCATTCCTCGGAACGTTCCTTTGAGCTTGATGGAACTGACGAGGAGGTGGTGCAGCTTGTGGTCCTCTGGGTGGTGCAGGTAGTGCAGGTCTTGGAGCAGGTGCCTGAAGAGCTGGTCGCTGCGGATAGGTAATTGCTGGCCTGGATGCAGCAACTGGGTTTTGTCTTTGGAGACAAGACCCAATATCATGAGTAGCTGAGCCGCAGACTAAGCAAAGATGGTTGGCTCGACGGCAGTCTTTCATCATATGTCCAGTTCTCTTACAGTAGGTGCAAAAGGCTGGGCCGGAACGATGGTTCGGTACTCCGGGTCGCCTTGGCACGAAAGGTGGCCTGGACGAGGCTCCACCTGCCATCTGATTGGCAGGGCGTTTGACTCCTGCAAACTGAGGTTTGCCCCTTGCTTTTATCACTGCCTCATAACTGCGGGCAGCTTCTAGAGCATCCTCATGAGTCAGAAATTTTCCCGTGGCTAGGGCAGCCTGAATCTCCGTGTCCAAACCTTGTTGAAAGCGACGGGCTCTGATCTCGTCCGTCGGTATCAAGTGTGCCACGAATCTGTTTAAAGATTGTGTTAGCTGTGTAGTATGTGAGGTTTAAAGATTGTGTTAGCTGTGTAGTATGTGAGATTTAAAAATTGAACTGTTGTGACATATCTTACCGGCTTAGCATGGTGAATTCAGCGTCATACTCATCTACTGATTTATCCCACATCGAACCCTGTTGTAGATGAATGAACTGCTGCTCCATTGCAAACCTGGCAGTCACAGGGAAGTATTTCGCGTCGAACTTGTCGCGAAAAGTCTTCCATTCAATAGGCTATACCAGACGACTTTCTTCCACCTTCCACCAGTTGCGAGCATTATCCGTGAGCTGTAGTTTCGCCACACGGACCCAAGCTAGGTCTGGAACTTGAGCTGCTGCCAGATCATCTTCTATGCTTTGTGCCCATTCTTCCGCTTCAAGAGGGCTTCCTTTACCAGAGAACTGCTTGGGATGTAAAGCCCTGAATTGCTTTACTCCCGGTGCGTCGGTCTCAGGACGGTTCAGGAGTTGTTGCTGTCCCTCGAGAAGGCTGCGGATCGCCTCAAGTAACACTGTTTGCTCGGTGGGTGGCGCAGGAACAGCTGGTGTGAGAGGTAGTGCTGGAGGTGTGTTGTTGACATTGGTGCTGGTATTGTTCGGGGAATCCATAACCTTGAAGAAAAACTTGGGTTATGACAGATTCAAATACATGAAATGATAAGATTCAAGGAATAGAAATTTGTAAGATTCAAGAAACATGAATTGTAAAGAATGTTTTAGTTGCTGGTTCTTGTGTTATATTGCTTAGGTTGTTCACGCAGAACAGAACTGCATAGTATGGTTCTATACAGCTCTGACCTGCATGGGCCACCAATAAAACCTGTCACGCCCCGCTTCCCGGTGTACGGCGAAGGGGACACGACGAGGTCCGCTACGTATATACTTAGAAGTACATACGCTAAGCGTATCTAAGCAATATAAAAGTAAATCACAAGAGACAAGAGATATAGAAATAACAACAACTTTATTAATAACATTCTTTTGTACAATGCATGAAAAGTAAATACAACTGGAATGAAAAGCGATGCCTAAACAATGGCATAACAGAAAATGAAAATACTGAATAGAACAAGGTACAATGTCTAGAGCTCGGGGTCTTCATAAAACCGATCCAAGTCTTCACTGGTGGGCTCGATCTCTGCTGGGTCCAAAACACCTGACGACATTCAAAGAATAAAGAAATAGAATGTCGTCAGCGAATAGGTCGCTCGGTAAGTCCCAAAGGAAGAAAGACAGAATAAGAGGTATCATCTAAAGTATAATATTATAGAATATGGTGTTCACGCTGTTGTTTGTAGTTTGGTACGGAAGGATGCCAGTGTATACGAGAGGGGTCTCAGTATGCTAGAGACCAGGGCAAACGGAATGTACAAGGAACCGTTAATCCACGGTACAACAGCAACGGAATATAGGTTAGGTGTCTTAATCTTACCGTCTCGTGCCACTTCTAACACCTTCCGCACCAATCTACCCCTTAAACCCCGTAGTGTTTTGATTGTATTGTTGTATTGTATTGTGTAAGTTGGATGACCGACCAAAACTATGATATCGGTAAACAGATTGTAACTGCATAATCAGGTAAATGGAATAACGGAATAATGGAGGTATATTCATTGTTTGATTCAGTCAAGTTGTATAGATTGTTAACTGGATTCTGGGATTCATGTGTTCATATTGAGTTGTAATATTAAAGAATGTAGATTGACTTGAATTATATTTAAGTCAGAAATAATCAGACTCAAACCCGAGGCCGACCAAAAGAAATGTAAGTCGATGTTCTATAATTGTTAGGGTCCTTATTGTAATTTATAAAACTTGGGGGGTTTTATGTAAAAATACTATTGTATAGTTTTCAAGATACACCCCAAATATTTATTATTCATCTTTATAGTTATAATGAGTGTAAATTTTATTTGTGATATTTCTTAGTGAAAATATTCTAATTCCATAAATAAAGGTATTTATCTGTAATATTGATTTATTTGAAATTCATGGTATCTTAATGTAAAAATCTAGTCTTGTGATTTTTAGAAAAAGTGGGATATTTATATTATAACAAAATAGATCTTTTAATGATAATATACATATATTTATACAAAAATAATTTCAATAAATATTTTATATAAAAATATCATTTTCTTAAGATATCGTATTTTAAACCTTTCGAGACCGAATGCTCCTTGCGGAGGTCTGAATCTCGCACTACTAAGCCGAGGGTGCACGATAAACCGTACTATCCCTAACGGGTTCCCCAAAGGTGGGTTGTAGTGGCGCTTTACAAAGATTTATAAATACTAAACCTTTAGAATACGGTTTTATTAAAGTAAAAGGTATTTATTTGCAAAAGTCGATTTTCCGTATTTAAGGTTTTTGGGTTTCTTATTTCAACTAGACTAATTTTAAATGATCTAAACAATAAGTTGTTAGAAGCCTCAAATCGCCTCTTCACCGCCAATTGTGGCCAGGTAAGTACAAGTGAGGAAGGAGGGATCCGCTCACGAATCGTGAGACGGGCCTTTTAAAGTTACCTTTGCTCACTTGCCTAGCCTAGACACCACAAAGTAAGGTTTAGATAAACGATCGATGTCTACAACTTATCATATTTTCCTATTAAAAGATATTTGTTTTAAAAGTGTAGCAACCTAAAACTTTTAGAAAAGGTTTTATTAAGAAAATGGTATTTAATTGTAAAATCTTGTTTTTTTGTATTCTAAGTTTTCAAGGTAGCATGTTATGTTTGCATATGAGTGTGTGTGGAGGTAGGTCATTACTTCGTGAACTACTTTAAGGTATAGCAATGTTAAAGGGTTAAATGTGAAAACTAAACATAATGGTATTTAAGTGCAAAAATACGATATATTGCAAAAGCTATCATTTCATGTGAGAAAACTTATTCAAATTAGTTGTTAAGTGATTAATAGTCAAAATGAAGATGTTTAAGCATTATGGAATTGGTGATAAGTGAGATTTTATAGAAAACCGAATCGGAAATCGGTTTGTTCTGATTTCCGTCGGGTTTGTAAAGTTGTATTTTTATGAAAGAAAAGAAAGGTAGAAAAGAGGGACTTACGAGTTTGGACAACACTAGAGTGTGAGAGGGGAGTAGAGGGTTTTCCGGTGCGTCGAATCGTCGTTGAGAGGTCCTAGCACGATCATCGGAATTTCGCCGTCGATTTCGTCAGCGCTTCGCCTTTCGCTCGTTTTCCAACGTACCAAAGTTCTCTTGGAATTTTGAGAGAGTGGACTTAGGAATTTAGGATGAGAGGGTAGAAGGTATGGGGGGTATATATAGGGTTGGGCTAGGGTTAGGGTTTTCAATTAAAAAAATGTAAAAATATATTTAAAAAATCATTAAAAATCATTAAACTTTGGAGTAAAAGAGATTTATTGGGCTTTCTGTAACCGGTCAAGGAATTTAGTGTGTGCAGGGGTGAAGACCAAGTCAAGATGCACGTTTTATATGTTGACGACTCGGCCGTCCGGCCAAGTCAGGCCGGCGGCGCCGGACCGAGTCGGCCGGTCCGCCGGCCGACTTGGCTGAGTCGGGCCGAGTCGAAGGCTCGTCGGGTGGGGGATTTCCTGGGGGGATTTATGGTGCATCTAACTTTTTATGTGTAGAAGGAATTTTGTGAGAAACGCACGTGTAAAGGTTGGTATTCTAAAAAAATCAAAACAAAATAATATTAAAAATAATGTGGGGCATGGGATTTGAACTCTGGTGGCTTGGTTCAGCAGTGCAAGGTATTACCAATGAGCTACAATCTCCTTCTTGTAATTATGGAGTGAAATAAATACTTAAAGAGATATCAGGAACAATAAATACTCCAAGTATACATTGAATTTAAATCAATTCTTTGTACATTAAAAATGGAGTTGTTACAGAGATTGTCCGGAGCCACGTGAGGGCGAGACAGCCGTACCACATGTTACTTTACCACCTTCTCCACCTCAGAGGGCTTTGCCTCTTGCACCTGCTATAGTTCCGCGTCATACTTACGCACAGAGAGGTCGTAGTCGCGGAGGGTTTGCTCAGAGAGGACAAGGTGGCCTAGGCAGAGGACAGCCAGTTGCCGGTAAAGGACAGCCAGTTACCAGTAGAGGACCGCCAGTCGCAGGTGGAGGGCAGGCACGGGTTTTTGCTTTAATGCACCAGGACGCGCAGGCATCCAATGCAGTGGTCTCAGGTACTCTTTCAGTATGTTCTGTTGACACACACGTGTTGTTTGATCCGGGGTCTACACATTCGTACATTTCCACACACTTCACACCGAGTTTAGGCAGAGAGTCGGGGTTTCTTGACTAGCCGCTTGTTGTGACCACTCTCGTTGGCGAGTCGTTTGTTGTGAGGCACGTGTTTCGATCGTGTGTTGTCCGTATTGGTGAGAGAGAGTTGCATGTCGACTTGATCCTTCTTGAGATGTTGGAATTCGACTTTCTCCTAGGCATGGACTGGTTAGCCATGTGCTACGCGTCTGTGGACTGCCGCGAGAAGACAATTAGGTTTTGTTTTCCCGGCGAGTCGGTTTTTGTTGTGCAGGGGGACCATGGTGCCGCCCCTCACAGTTTTATTTCGTCTCTTCGCGCTGGACAGCTTTTGAGGAAGGGATGCCAGGGATTTCTAGCCTACGTTTGCGATACTAGAGCCGTAGAGGTTCCTTTGGACCAGGTCCTGATTTTTAGTGAGTTCCATGATGTTTTCCCTGACGAGCTGCTTGGGCTACCGCCTGAGCGCAATATTGTTTTCTGTATTGACTTGATTCCCGGCACGGGACCTATTTCCATACCGCCTTATCGGATGGTTCCGGCGGAGCTTAGAGTGTTGAAAGGTCAGTTGCAAGATTTGCTGGATAAAGGGCTTATTCGACCTAATGTGTCTCCTTGGGGTGCTCCTATCCTGTTCGTCAAGAAGAAGGACGGCAATTTGCGCTTGTGTATTGATTACCGCCAGCTGAACAGGGTTACCGTACGGAACAAATATCTCTTACCACGTATCGATGACTTATTCGACCAGCTTCAAGGTGCGGGATACTTTTCGAGGATTGACTTGCGATCAGGCTACCATCAGTTGCAGGTTTAGCAGGAGGATATTCCGAGGAAGGCTTTTCGCACGCGTTACGGCCACTATGAGTTTTTGGTGATGTCGTTCGGACTCACCAATGCCCCAGCAGCATTTATAGATTTGATGAACCGCATCTTCAGGCTGTATCTTGATCAGTTCATCATCGTATGTTAGTTATGTATATGCCCTAGAGGCCATTGTTGTACATATGATGTATATTATAATGGATGCTTGGTTATATATAGAGATGACTTTCTTGCTCGTCATGATAGTATGCTATTTGGTTTCACTTTATCTTAACATGTTGACTTGTATTGGTTTACTGTTTTACTCTCACATGTTGATAAAGCCCTTAGGATCTGTACTCGACTACTGGGTCTATGATGAGATCATACTAGTGGGGGCCGCGGTAGTCGATGAGTACATCCTACAACTGTTCCTAGTCGAGGGTATATCGAGACAGGGCATCGATACACCAGAGTAGACTAGCGTATACGCATCTTGACCCATATGATGGGCGATGGATGATCCCATATCCATCGGTGTTGGACATCAGAGATGGTGTACAGGTGCTCAGTGGAGACTGGGTACACTGGACGGACTCGCCGAGAACTCCCAGATGGTGATATACCACACGTCAGATGGCAGTTCTCCGGTGACACAGGTACAGGGTAGTCTGAAGACCCGAGATCGTCATAGAGTCTTGTGTGATTCCCACTGTGCTTTGATTTCCACCTTACCACGTCTAAGAGGGCGTGCAAAACGGTGGCTTTTGGGTACAGTCCCGAATCACATGGAGGCAATGAGCGATAGGAGGGGATTCGTCTCTCCCGGTATAGGGAGTTGATGTTGTGCTGTGTTCGATTGGCTATAACTGGAAGTCCCTGGCCAGGGCTGATATGGAGATTTACTGGTAAGTGTTACTAGTAGTTTCTCGACCCGTTATGAGCCACACATCGACACGACTTATCGATTACTGGGGTCTGACGTATACCACCCCTAGACTTGATATGCGACATATCAGACGAACAGACCGGACTGTACGGGAGTGTTACTGGTTGGATTCACAGGAGAACGCACAGGCTAGCTTGTTGATCTTCTGATCGCTCAATACCTGGGTGGCTGTTACGTTTAGCTGACCGCTTGCAGCTTGTGGGTGTTTGATATGATCATCACCTGCTACCGGCGTATTGACGATTCTTTAGAGTCCTACACAGAGGTTTCTTGGCTCAGGCGAAACGGAGTAGTGGCGCATATGTGATATGCGCAGGAACGAGAATAATGCGATATGGGATACCGTATTATATTCTCGCGATATATGGATATGAACCGGGTCATCGGATCAAGTGTTGATTCGATGAATCGGTACATGATATATTAGTCGGTAATATTCGATATAGCCGGATCGTCGAATCAAGTGTTGATTCGATGATTTAATGTATAATAATATATATGATATATTGTATTACATTATCTAATATTGGCTCGCTTTATTATTTCATTTTCTCAGTGGATGATACATTGATATATATGCGATATATGTTAATTGTATTATTTTCTTTTGTTGCAAATATATAATATATATTTGATATATATTATTGTGACATGTTATGATTAATTGTTAAACATGTTTAAGGATGATTAATTGAGATTAGGGTTTAATTTGGGTTAGATGTTTCATGCATCTTCTAGAAGGTTTCTTCTTTTGTCATTCTTAAGATATTTTCTTTAACTCAACTAAACCCTAACTCTAGTTATTTCTCTACAAAATCCTAGCCACTCATCCTTGACCATGGTTTACAATTCAATCATATGATTATATTCTATTCATCACAAAAGAAAAAGGATTATTCTTTTTCCATTATCTTCTTCTTCTCTCTTGAAAGAAAAGGTTGCTAGATTTTCTTAAGTGATGAAATAATATGAGAAAATGATATAAAAAGAAAGCAAAATTACTACTCTCTCATCCTCATCTCATCTAGCCCATGGGATTAGTGTGTTCTACTCTTTTGAGTGAGAAAGCTTGAGTTGAAGCAACTTCAAGGTAGATCATCGGAGATTTGGAATACTTCGAGCTAGCATGGATCGTTCGAGTCGTGGAGCCTCTCATGAGTCCGGGAGATTGTGGATCGCGGCAAAGGGACTTCTACTCGGAGCTTGTGAAGTGAAGGAGCGGACTACAAAGGTTGTAATCCCTCACACTTAGATAAAAGTTATCTTAATGCATGTTAAACCCTAATAATCTAGCAAAGATCCCGGCTTTGAGTTGTTCGGCACGTCTAAATTTTAATCCGGGCATGTTTGATGCCTTTTGAACCTTCACAAGAGTGCCTAGGAACCCTACATCGTATTCATCGACGATATCTTTGTGTACTCCCAGAGCCGAGAGGAGCATGAGCAGCACTTTCATATTACGTTGCAGACCTCGAGGGAGCACCAGCTGTTCGCGAAATTCTCCAAGTGCGCATTCTGGCTCGACAGTGTAGATTTCTTGGGTCACGTGATTACGCGAGATGGTATATGTGTAGACCCGAAGAAGATCGAGGCCGTTCAGTATTGGCCCAGACCAGCATCAGTTACATAGATCCACAGCTTTCTAGGACTGGCCGGCTACTACCGGCGATTTGTTCAGGACTTCTCCCGTATCGCTGCACCGTTGACCGGGTTGACCCGGAAGGGAGTTCCTTTCGATTGGACGGAGGCGTGCGAGCATAGCTTCCAGCAGTTGCAGACTCGTTTGACGACGGTGCCGGTGTTGTCATTGCCTTCGGGATCGGGCGGATTTATGGTTTATTGCGACGCTTCTCGAGTGGGGCTAGGGTGCGTATTGATGCAACACGACAGGGTTATCGCTTATGCTAATCAGCAGCTGAAGAAACATGAACAGAACTACCCCACTCATGATTTGGAGACTGCTGTAGTGGTGCTTGCACTCAAGATCTGAAGACATTACCTATACGGCGAGACATGCCAGATATTCATGTACCATAAGAGCTTGAAGTACATATTTCAGCAGCGAGACCTGAACCTGAGACAACACCGTTGGATGGAGCTAGTGAAGGACTACGATTGCGAGATCCTTTATTATCCGGGAAAGGCGAATGTAGTGGCGGATGCTTTGAGTCGGTGGCCCGGAGTTATTCTATCTTGTTTGAGCGCAGTGTAGAGGCAGTCGTCAGCAGATTGACAGATTCTATGCGACAGCCGAGTGCAGTTCGAGTTCACTCCGACCGTGGGACAGCTTGCGCATATTCGTGCACGTCCACAGTTGCTTGACCATATCCATGAGGCGCAGCCCAGTGATGACCGTCTTTCAGAGATCAGGGAGCAGATTAGACAGGGCAGAGACTCCTAGTTCGTGACCGATGATCAGGGGATACTGCGATTTGGGACTCGACAATGCGTACCGGACTCTGAGGGACTGAGGCGTAAGATTCTCGAGGAGGCACATCGATCGATGTATAGCGTTCATCCAGGTTTCGCCAAGATGTACCATGACCTGAGAGATGTTTACTGGTGGGAAGGGATGAAGAGGGACTGTAGGGTGTTTTTCGTCACCCCATTGAGATGGGAATACGCGCGCGCTTGTCAGGCGTACTACAGATTCCCCCGGCCTAGGGTAGGCCGGGGTTTAATGATTGTGGGGATCCGAATCTCCGGCAGCCGCGGACTAAGCTGCCGTTAATTACCCATCGCCTTTGGGGCGAGGGAACCTCCGATTAACGGGTTAAACTGGTCATGCAAACTCAATGTGCAGTATACGTGTGTTCAGTTCTGAAAGGGGGGTTTGGATATATCGGGAGCCACGCAGAGTTTTTACGGGGGTCCCGCTACCCGGATAGCGGGCTGGGGGTCAAGGGGGCTAGCAGCCCCCTTGCGGGGTGCGGGGCAGCGCCCCGTTAGAAATTTTTTTCTAACAGGGACAGTGTCGTGGAGTACGTGTATGTATAAATTTGTATACATATGTATATGTGTATATATGTACACAAAAGAGGGGGAAAAGACATCCAAGGGATGCACAGGTGCGCAAGCGCGCGCGCCACGTGTCGGCACGCGGGCGACTTGCGCACTTGCGCAGTTGCGCAAGCGCGCGCGCCACGTGTCGGCACGCGGGCGCCTTGCGCAACTGCGCAGTTGCGCAAGCGCGCGCGCCACGTGTCGGCACGCGGGCGACTTGCGCACATGCGCAGTTGCGCAAGCGCGCGCGCCACGTGTCGGCACGCGGGCGACTTGCGCACTTGCGCAGTTGCGCAAGCGCGCGCGCCACGTGTCGGCACGCGGGCGACTTGCGCACACAACAGGCTTTTAGCCTAAAAAGATTTCTCTGAAGAGAAGTCAAAGAGGAGTTAGACTCCTGAGTGTTTTTTTTTGTTGGGTTAATGGAAGGGTTCTTCTTCTTCCTCCTGTTGCTTGCTGGATCTTGAAGATCAAGAGATGTAAAATCTCAAAATCTCTCCTTTTTAAGATCTGATGGCAGATCCAAGTTCCCCTTTGTGGGTTTGTGGTGGAAAACTATTTAGTTTTGAGAAAGGAAGAGTAAAACTCTTGATTTAATTCAAGAGAAAGAAGAAGGTTTTGGAACCTTGAAGAAGGAAGAAAGAGCTCAGCTCTAATTTTTGTGGAGAGAATAAAAGGTGTTTTTTTTTTATTCATCATGTTGCCTTATATAGGCTTACATATTTACATATAGCCCCTTGGGCTTTGCAAAATGGCATTTTGCCCATCCCATGGCTCATGTGCCATTTCATTTTTGCACATAAGCCATGGGCTTACAAAATATTGGCTTTATGCCCATTTTGTTTACATTCATGCATAAAAAATTACATAAAAATTATTTATGACCTGATTTTGTTGTTGGCATGAGAGAGGCTGGCCGTGGGCTCGACTTGGGTATGGGCCCGCTTGACCTGGGCTTGGGCCCACCTAGCTTGGGGGTTGACCTTGACTTTGACTCGGTCAACCGGGGTGTAAATTTTTACCCCAACAAATTGCCCCCCATCAATAAATGCACACCGCACATGTGGGTCGTGTGCATGAAATTGATGGATCTTCTTTCGCATGGAGGCGACTTACTTTGGTTCCCACTTTTTGGGACGCACTGCCCTTTTTACGACATGGACGGTCGGTGCTTGATGCGTCTCCGAGACGGAGTGTCCGTGGTAGACGTTTCCCTGGCCCGGAGTGATCTGGTTTCTGCTTTGTAGGAAGCCTGCACTGCCCTTTTTGCGACATGGACGGTCGACGCTCTGATCCGAAGCGATTTGGTAGATGTGTCCCCGGCACGGAGTGTCGCTGGTCGACGTTTCCCCGAGGCGGAGTGTCTGCTGTAGGACGTTTCCCCGAGACGGAGTGCCTGTGGTTGGACGTATCCCCGAGACGGAGTGCCTGTGGTAGGACGTTTTCCCGAGACGGAGTGCCTGTTGTAGGACGTATCCCCGAGACGGAGTGCCTGTGGTAGGACGTTTCCCCGAGACGGAGTGCCTGTTGTAGGACGTTTCCCCGAGAGGGAGTGCCTGTGGTAGGACGTTTCCCCGAGACGGAGTGCCTGTGGTTGGACGTATCCCCGAGACGGAGTGCCTGTGGTAGGACGTATCCCCGAGACGGAGTGCCTGTTGTAGGACGTATCCCCGAGACGGAGTGCCTGTTGTAGGACGTATCCCCGAGACGGAGTGCCTGTTGTAGGACGTTTCCCCGAGACGGAGTGCCTGTTGTAGGACGTATCCCCGAGACGGAGTGCCTGTTGTAGGACGTATCCCCGAGACGGAGTGCCTGTGGTAGGACGTATCCCCGAGATGGAGTGCCTGTTGTAGGACGTATCCCCGAGACGGAGTGCCTGTGGTAGGACGTATCCCCGAGACGGAGTGCCTGTTGTAGGACGTATCCCCGAGACGGAGTGCCTGTGGTAGGACGTTTCCCCGACACGGAGTGCCTGTTGATTTGACGCAGAGGTCGATGTTGGAATTGGTTAGTTTGCTTTGTTTGATTTGAGTTGACATCAGCATCGCTATACTGGGATATGGTACCAGGAGCGAATCATCATCTGTCTTTGAGAGGATTTGGGAATTGGGGTTTTTGTTTTGCATCTGCATTGCTGCACTGGAATAATGCCAGGAGCAACTCATCATGTGCCCCGAGAGGATTTGTTTTTTTTTGTTTGGCATCTGCATTGCTGCACTGGAATAATGCCAGGAGCAACTCATCATGTGCCCCGAGAGGATTTGGATTTGGTTTGTTTGGCATCTGCATTGCTGCACTGGAATAATGCCAGGAGCAACTCATCATGTGCCCCGAGAGGATTTGGATTTGGTTACGCCCGTGGATTGTATACGGTTTTGCAGGATGTATGATCCAGACCGTAGGGCCAAAAGCATTTTGGGTCTTTGTTGGCGTCTGCATCGCTGCACTGGAATATGGTACCAGGAGCGACTCATCATTAGCCTTTTGGGGTATGGGAGTTGGAATTTGGTTGGCGTCTGCATCGCTGCACTGGAATATGGTACCAGGAGCGACTCATCATTCGCCTTTTGGGGTATGGGAGTTGGAATTTGGTTGGCGTCTGCATCGCTGCACTGGAATATGGTACCAGGAGCGACTCATCATTCGCCACTTGGGGATTAGGGAGCGATGGCTTAGGAGACAGGTTTGGATCCCTATCACCTAAGACTTTTCAATTTTATGGGCCGTGAGGGTCCCATAAAAGCATTTTCTCCCTACGAGTCGTAAGGATCCCGCAGGTGTATTTTCTCCTTAAGAGTCGTGAGGACTCCTAAGTGTGTTTTTCCTTGGTGAGTCGTAAGGATCTCACGAAGGTTTGTTCTCCTCATGCATCGTGAGGACACATGAGTGGGTCTTTCCAATGAAGCATAATTCCAAAGGCGGAGACCAGCCGCGTAACTGGTGGTTGTGGTGGGGCATGGGTATACTGAGAATTATTTGAGCCCGTGGATTGTATACGGTAGTCAATTTGGGGACTGGCCGTAGGGCTGAAAGAATTTTGGGAAATTGGATTTTTGTTTGGCGTCTGCATTGCTGCACTGGAATAATGCCAGGAGCAACTCATCATCCGCCTATGTTTTTTTTTGTTTTTTTTTTTTTTTTTTTTTACCGCGATTGCTCTATCATTTCAGCTTTTCTTATCGCGAAGGTCGCGATTGCCCTATCATTTCGGCTATTTATTCGCGGTTGCCCCATCATTTCGGCTTTATTTTCATTTTTATTTTTACTCGCTGATTTTTATTGCGAGTTGCCCCATCATTTCGGCTTTATTTTCATCATTCATTTTTTTTTTACCCGCTGATTTTTATTGCGAGTTGCCCCATCATTTCGGCTTTTCTTTTTATTCATTTATTTACACATTCTTTTTTTTTCTTATTTACACTTTTTTTTTTTTACATTTCCAGTTTAACGACTTAGAGGTCGATTATTCCCAGTTTAATGACGTGGTGGTCGATTGTTCCCAGTTTAATGACGTGGCGGTCGATTGTTCCCAGTTTAATGACGTGGTGGTCGATTGTTTCCAGAGAAAGGTGGGTGTTTGACAGAATCAGGTCCCTGAAGGACTTCGGTCCCCGTTTGTATGAAATTGGCGGTCGCAGCTTGATTGTTTGTTAACACGCCAGGGGACAATGATATTTCTCCCGCCTTGTATTGTTTCTCAACCCAATCCTTGAAGATACAACAGTCTTCAATAGTGTGCCCCAGCACTCGGTGGTATGGGCAAAAGTTGGGATGATCAGTCTTGTTCGCTTCACTTAGCCTTCTCGGTTCTGGTAGCCGCAGGCCATTCTTTAGAGCATCTTTAAAAATTTTGTGGACCTTGTCCTTTCGGAATGAGTAGACCTTATTTCTCCTTTCCTCCAAAGTTGGCTCTCGAGGCTGGTCAGTCTTTGCCCCGCCCGTTCTCTGCTTATTTGGAGAATCGGTGATGTTAGAACTTCCGCCTTTTCGGTTGTCGTCCCTCCAAGGTTTCGGTCTGTTTGTGAACTGAAGATCCTGAGCGGACTCGGGCTTTGAGCGTTCCAACGTTTGGACCTTTTTGGTCAGCTCTTGGAATGTTTTGAGACCCGCGGTACATAGAAACGGGGCCATCCAGTTGTTGAGATTCCCGACGAGGAGACTGACAGATTGGTCCTGCTCTATCGGCGGTTCGCATTTGACGGAGAGATTGCGCCATCGGGTTATAAAATCCGTGCTGCTTTCGTCGCTCTTGGGCTTGGTCCTCACGAGCTCGGCAATGGTAATCTTATCGCTGACGCTCATGAACCTCTGCCGAAACAGAGACTCCATTTGGACAAAAGTTGTGACGGAGCCATCCGGTATGCTCGCGTACCAGTCGAAAGCAACATCGGTCAAGCTATTAACGAACTGGCGGAGGAGAAGCGCATCATTGCCCCCAGTATTCCCGCATGAGGCTTTGAAGTGGGCGATGTGCTGATTCGCATTTCCCGTCCCATCGAATCTTCCGAATTTGGGGATGACATAGCCGCTAGGAAATTCTACCAGATCATACTGAGCAGGATATGGTCTCCCACTACTGCTGATATCTTTTTGCGCTTCGGCTTCGGCTACCAAGGTTTTGACTTTGTTGGCAACCAAATCCATGATTTGATCTTGAGTTAGCGGGCTACTTTCATCGGTAGCCAAGACATTTGCTGAGATACGATGCGACTGATTTTCATGCGGTCCGCCCACTTTTGGATTTGAGGGAATAGGCGTCGGTTGCTTTGGGACACCGTTTCCCGGTTCATGAGCTGAGCCCTGTGCTTGATTGGGCGGCTGAGAGGCAAGTTGGGCCGTAAGCCGTAAGACGACATTTGTCAAGTCGTCGATCTTTGAGTAGAGCTTGGCCATCTCCTTATCTTTGCTTCTGAGCTGTTTTCGGAGCTCTTGGAGAAGTTGCTGCTCTGTGGTCTTAGGACGGAAAGTTGGCTCATCTTCGCTTTCCGAGCCTGACTCCTCATGAATTGACGGCTCTCTCTGCCTATCAGCCTCATCGAGAGGGTTTTCATCATCCAGCGGAGGCGGATGTTCTTGGGAAGTGGCAACCATATTCAAGCCAGATTGGATTTGAGATGTGGTAGCCCCATCCTTGCTCTTGCTGCGCGTGCCCACCACGTAGACAGTGTGGATAACACATTCAGCCATCCCCTCATCTTTGGCGGGGTAACCCTGTTCTTCGAACCTCATGAGGTTTAGCCTGGCAGTAGCCCTAGCCCTTTTGTTGGCTCTATATCTGAGCCTTTTCTCCCTCAGCTTCTCGATTTTGAAGGCTTGGCCGGCATCTGCTACCCAGGAAGCCGTTATGAGTTGATCAGAGGGGAGCTTAGAGAAGGCACCCGATCGAGCAGTGGTCAAGGGCACCGCTGGAGCTTGCTCAGGACGCGTTGTAGCTTTATTGGTGTTGATGGCCTTGCCCCCAGCTGGGGCCAAGGAAATTCGTTCAGACACCGACTTGCGTTTGGGTTGGGGCGCCCTTGAGATCACCACATTTGGTCTCCTGCCTTTCGAGACCGGTTTGTCTGCCACCGGGGCTTGAGGAGCTGGGATGGTGCCAACTGGCATGAACAGAATAGAGCCGAATGGTAGCAACGGCTCCTCCCATTGTCGCCCGAGACTGGCCGGGAGGACCGTCCTGGAGTCTATCTTCATCGTGTAGGAGAAAGGAGCTGAGTTCATCATCGAAGACATCGTCGGAAGGTGATTGCTTGAAAATCTGCATGAAAAAGTATTATTTTAGTATAAATATAGACATGTAAATTGATTGAGTTCGCATGAACGTTTAACCCGAAATATGGGAGGAGAGATTGGTCCCACCGGGCGTGCCAGAATCTGTAGGGTGTTTTTCGTCACCCCATTGAGATGGGAATACGCGCGCGCTTGTCAGGCGTACTACAGATTCCCCCGGCCTAGGGTAGGCCGGGGTTTAATGATTGTGGGGATCCGAATCTCCGGCAGCCGCGGACTAAGCTGCAGTTAATTACCCATCGCCTTTGGGGCGAGGGAACCTCCGATTAACGGGTTAAACTGGTCATGCGAACTCAATGTGCAGTATACGTGTGTTCAGTTCTGAAAGGGGGGTTTGGATATATCGGGAGCCACGCAGAGTTTTTACGGGGGTCCCGCTACCCGGATAGCGGGCTGGGGGTCAAGAGGGCTAGCAGCCCCCTTGCGGGGTGCGGGGCAGCGCCCCGTTAGAAATTTTTTTCTAACAGGGACAGTGTCGTGGAGTACGTGTATGTATAAATTTGTATACATATGTATATGTGTATATATGTACACAAAAGAGGGGGAAAAGACATCCAAGGGATGCACAGGTGCGCAAGCGCGCGCGCCACGTGTCGGCACGCGGGCGACTTGCGCACTTGCGCAGTTGCGCAAGCGCGCGCGCCACGTGTCGACACGCGGGCGCCTTGCGCAACTGCGCAGTTGCGCAAGCGCGCGCGCCACGTGTCGGCACGCGGGCGACTTGCGCACAAGCGCAGTTGCGCAAGCGCGCGCGCCACGTGTCGGCACGCGGGCGACTTGCGCAGTTGCGCAAGCGCGCGCGCCACGTGTCGGCACGCGGGCGACTTGCGCACACAACAGGCTTTTAGCCTAAAAAGATTTCTCTGAAGAGAAGTCAAAGAGGAGTTAGACTCCTGAGTGTTTTTTTTTGTTGGGTTAATGGAAGGGTTCTTCTTCTTCCTCCTGTTGCTTGCTGGATCTTGAAGATCAAGAGATGTAAAATCTCAAAATCTCTCCTTTTTAAGATCTGATGGCAGATCCAAGTTCCCCTTTGTGGGTTTTGTGGTGGAAAACTATTTAGTTTTGAAAAAGGAAGAGTAAAACTCTTGATTTAATTCAAGAGAAAGAAGAAGGTTTTGGAACCTTGAAGAAGGAAGAAAGAGCTCAGCTCTAATTTTTGTGGAGAGAATAAAAGGTGTTTTTTTTTTATTCATCATGTTGCCTTATATAGGCTTACATATTTACATATAGCCCCTTGGGCTTTGCAAAATGGCATTTTGCCCATCCCATGGCTCATGTGCCATTTCATTTTTGCACATAAGCCATGGGCTTACAAAATATTGGCTTTATGCCCATTTTGTTTACATTCATGCATAAAAAATTACATAAAAATTATTTATGACATGATTTTGTTGTTGGCATGAGAGAGGCTGGCCGTGGGCTCGACTTGGGTATGGGCCCGCTTGACCTGGGCTTGGGCCCACCTAGCTTGGGGGTTGACCTTGACTTTGACTCGGTCAACCGGGGTGTAAATTTTTACCCCAACAGGGACGTCACAGATTTCATGTCGAGGTGCCTGACTTGTCAGCAAGTCAAGGCCGAGCACCAGAGGCCCGCGGGAGAGCTACAGCCGTTGCCCATTCCGGAGTGGAAATGGGAGCAGATTTCTATGGACTTCATTGTGGGTCTACCCAGGACTAGTCGAGGGTATGACTCCATTTAGGTTATCGTGGATCGATTAACGAAAGCGGCTCACTTTCTGCCGGTGAAGACCACTTTTGGATTTGCTTAGTATGCCCAGATTTACATCGACGAGATTGTACGATTGCATGGAGTCCCGACTTGTATCGTGTCCGACTGAGGCACCCAGTTCACCATCCGTCTATGGCAGAGGCTTCAGGAGGCTTTGGGCACCCGCTTGAGTTTCATCACAGCATTCCATCCGCAGACCGACGGCCAGTCAGAGTGGACTATTCAGACTCTTGAGGACATGCTTCGAGCTTGTATTCTAGATTTCGGTGGCAGCTGGGATCGTCATTTGCCCTTGATGGAGTTCTCATACAATAATAACTTCCAAGATACGATTCAGATGGCACCTTTCGAGGATTTATATAGGAGGAGATGTCGATCGTCCGTCTATTGGACAGAGCTCAGCGAGAGCAGTATTTTGGGGCCGCAGATTATACAGGAGACGACCGAGAAGATACAGTTGATTCGAGATAGGATGAGGACAGCTCAGAGCAGGTAGAAATCGTATGCTGACAGACGCCGCCGCAGACTCGAGTTCGCCGTCGGCGATCATGTTTTTTTGAGGGTCTCTCCAATGAAGGGCGTGATGAGATTTGGGCGAAAAGGGAAGCTTAGTCCCAGATTTATAGGTCCCTTCGAGATCCTCGAGCGTGTGGGCGCAGTTGCATATCGTTTAGCTCTTCCACCCAACTTTCTGGATGTTCACCCCGTATTCCATGTGTCGATGCTTCGCAGATACCTTCATGACCCTTCTCACATGATTCAGCACCAGACCGTTCAGCTTGAGCACGATCTTTCGTTCACCGAGCTGCCAGTAGTGATATTGGACTGATAGGTGAAGAAACTTCGATCGAAGGTCTTGCCATCAGTGAAGGTGCTTTGGCGCAGCCCGAATGGTGAAGAGATCACTTGGGAGGCCGAGAGCGAGATGCGGAAGAAGTTCCCTCATCTCTTTAAAGGTACGCGTAGCTATATTTTAAATTCGGGGACGAATTTCTTTAAGGGGGGAAGATTGTAACACCTTAGAATATGTTTAGTGGTTAATTAAGCGAAAATATGGTTTTTAGTAAAAATTTTACCAAAACGGTTTTCAAATATTTTATAAAAATTAATGAATATTTTATTAGAATTTAATTGGGCTTGCACACACATGTGCATGTAAACTAGGGCTAATTTTGGGGTTAAACCATGTTTAGTAGTCATGGTGCTTTAACCATTTCTTTAGATAAATTAGATATTTAAATTAAGTGTTTTAATTCAAAAAACCTTTTAATTTTTCTTTTGGGACTGACTTAGAGATGGGGGAAGAGAGAGAGAGAGGAGACAAAGCATGCTTGGCATTAATGAGGAGAGAGAATGTGCCATGCTTTCTCCCCTAACCCCCTCTCACTCTCTCTCTATTCCTTTTCAAATACTTTTCTTTCCCTCATTATTTTTTTGTTCATCTCTCTCTCCCTTGGCTGAACACTTCAGCCCCCCTTCATCAAACCTCATCCAAATCTCTAAGATCCCCACTACCCCTCATCAAAACTTACCACTTCTTTCATAAAAAATGATCCTACACCCCAAGTTAACTCTTGGAGTTAGGAAATCTTGGATGTTTGGAGCAACTTGTATAGGTATAACTCCCTAACTGATAATTAGTTAGTTATGTTGTAGTATTACATTGTAGTTCTATTCTTGAGCCTTAAAGTCTCAGTTTTTGCCCGAACATCGTATTTTGGTGTCGTGTTTGATACTTGTAACCTACTGTTACCCCGTGAGTTACTAGTAAATCCAAACAAAGTAGAAGTATAGACCTAGTTACCCTGAGTGTTCACCTGGAGTTCGAGCCCAACCTGGGCAGTTTTGGCCCGCGACGTGGGGCCCAATTCCGGCGAGATCGGCCGTCGTGAAGAGTTTAGGATTGTAACTTGGTGGGTAGCCGTCTGAAATGATTTTTGAGTGTTTGGTTTAGTTTGGTTTTGGGGTTTTTACTGTGGACTAAATCTGGGATAGTATAGCTAGTTTTAGTGTTTTAGTGGGTTTTTGTGATCATTGGTGGTTTGGGTGGAGATTAAGTTAAGCTAGGGCTTTTATGGTTAGATTAACTATATTATGTGTTGCTGGTGTCACCCAATCAAAGCCTTTTCACCTAATTACATAAAGGTACCCTAATATAGCAATTTAGTGTTTTAAAACGTTTTTAAACCAAGCGTTAGGATACGGAGCATCTATTGTTTCTGGGGTCATTTTCTTGATGAGCAAACATATACATTAGCTATAATTTGTGCTAGGAGTGTGGTGTAAAAACCTAGACCATTTTCACCTGAATTTGGCCGAGATCACCCATATAGTGGTCGGCCCATTTTTGTTGGATCATGTTGAAACTTTGCAGATAGCTGTCTATAGGTATTATTAGAGATTTGGTCTTGTTTGTTTTTCTTGTTTTTGCTCCAGAAAAAATCTGGGACCTTCTACCTATAATTTGCGTAGCGGGACTTGCGTGACACGTACGATACGAGTTGAGTTGGTGTTGTTGTGTGTCACAGCGTGTTGCTGTGTATCACAGCGTATCAGGGAGGTTTTTAACGTATGCACAAACGTTTTGGTATTACGGATACACACGCGTTTAGCTTGCGACGCTAGTTTCTCGTATAATCTTGATATTGCGTTTTTGTAGGATTTTGCCTTATGCGTGTTGCTTGTGTAAATTCTAGGTTTGCAGGAGGGAACTTCGGACGCCGCGAAGAAGGAGAAGCAGGTGGTCGGATACGCGTAGATCGAGATCACGGTGAATAGTTTTAACATCTACGGGGAAATCGCCCGTATGGCATTATGCGTCAGGGCTTGATAGGGTGTTGTAGTCGCATGTATATATATATATATATATATAGAGAGAGAGAGAGAGAGAGAGAGAGATAGATAGATACCATTGTTGCATACCCCTCTCTTGTTGCATATGGACATAGTAGTTACGAGACACTCGCACTGTAGAATTGCTATAAACCATACATCGTTTAGATTACCTCATCATTGATGATTAGACATGATTTTGCTCCTTTGTGTACATTCATATCTACATACATACATGTTTGTATATCCATATTGGTGCACATTGCTCATTGTACACTTATACTTGCGCACATACACGTTTGTATATCCATATTGGCGCACATTGCTCATTGTACACTTATACTTGCGCACATACACTTGTGTATATCCATATTGGCGCACATTGCTTATTGTACACTTATACTTGCGCACATACACATTTGTATATCCATATTGGCGCACATTGCTTATTGTACACTTATACTTGCGCACACACATATTTGTATATCCATATTGGCGCACATTGCTTATTGTATACTTATACTTGCACACCTGCACGTTTGTATATCCATATTGGTGCACATTGCTCATTGTACATTTATACTTGCGCACATACACATTTTTATATACATATTGGCGCACATTGCTTATTATACACTTATACTTGCGTATATACCACTTGTACATCCATATTAGCACACGTACGCATTGTTCACTCATACATGCGTATATACCACTTGTGCATCCATATCTATATACATACTTATTGCACATACATATATGTATGCTGGCTTTGGTTTTGGAGAATTGGGGACCGCATGAGATATTTTCAAAACTAGATCCATTTAAAAGAGCGGTTTTTCCCTTAATATGTCATATCACTGTTCCATGTTGCATAATATTGAGATATACTGTTTTCATGAGATTTCTGGATTTGAGAACCGTGGCTATTTCAAAAGAAAGCATGTACTGTTTTAAAAACCCGGTTTCTCTTGATATGATATTTCAGTACGTCCACCATACGTTTTCTCTGTTCTGAGATGTGTGACATGTGAAACCCGAGTTGAGGAGCTGGATGAGGCCGATTGTGGGTACATGGTGGACCCGGTATGGTACCCCGGGGAGAGAATGGATTGTTGTGCTGTAGACGATGAGCCTGGCAGAGGGACTACTACCAACCGGTGATTGGTTGGACCTGGCGGTTATCCGGAGGATACTGACCAGAGTCGAGAGATAGATACGGGCCGACCCGTACTGCCGGGGCCGAGGGCCGATTCCGGAGACGGAGCCCGTGGGCCGATCCGGACTGACGGAGCCTGATAAATGAGGATTTGCGTGTCGATGCTGGACACGAGTATTTCCTGATGTTTTCGAGTGCCGATGTTGGGCATCCCGTTTCTATGACATTTACAGGATTGAGGGCCGGATAGAGTGGCGGCGCCTGAGTTATCGAGATTTTGGGGTGTTTTGGTAGACACCGGGATTTCTCTACGGTGATGATTCGTGTAGATGATATTTTATCCCATTCTCAGCATTCATCATTATGCATTGCATCATGTAGTCATAGTACCTGATAGAGTACTTTGCATGATTACTGCGTACCTAGTTCATCATATAGATGTTATTAGACTGCACATGTTAGAGTATCGCAGTACGTGCATACTCGCGATTACCTTTATATGTTATTTACTATTCACGAGTTGGCAACTCACCCCGTTGTGCCACAGTGTTTGCAGGTCGACCCTCGGAGTAGTTGCGGCAGGACTACCTCCTTGTATCTTTTGGCTACGGATACTATTGCAGTTGGCGAGTGAGCCGTTTTGCCATTAGGTGAGTTTTGCAGTATCTGTTTATTTCCATTGTACTCTCTGCTGTATCTAGTACTCTCCATCTACCATTTCATGTATTGACTTAGAGACCAGTTGTGAGGACTTTGTTGTATATTATTTTGTACTTTGTATGTCGAGCTCATGTGAGCCGGCTTTATTTATGCAGTTTTATCTTTTATGATGTTTTTCGCTTCTATTGCTCATTTCTTCGCTACGGCGTCATATATTAGTCTTGTGGTGGTTGTTTCTGTAAGTCGATGTACAACACCACATGACTTGCGGGGAGGCGGAATAATGAAAAACAATCTTGTTTAAAGCGTAAACATCGACTAACCGAGAATCTTTGCATAAACAATAACTAACAACAAACATAGAAGTTAACAACTACTATGAAAAGTGATTATACCTAAAGATCCGAGTCCTTCGTCTTGTCGTTCTCCACGTCCTCTCCGGCCTTCTCTAAGTAGTAGAAGATCCACCCGAGAGCTTTACTACAAGCTTCACCTCAAACTAGAGGTAACTAAGTTTCTTAAACCGCTAATCTAAGCAACCTAGGTGATATAGAGATTGGTTAAGGATTAAGTAGTCTAATCTAATCCTTGTACTCAACACATGAGAGGGAAGAATTAGGGTTTGAAGAGGGAGAGCTTGAGGAGAGAGAAAGTGAGCAAAAGAATGAGATGAGATAATGATGTATCATAATATATATCAAGCATTATCATTTATCCAATAAAAGAAAATAAAGGATTTACAACCATGCTTGATAAATATCAAAGGGTGATTCATCTCCATGAGTCATTAAGCATTTATGATGCATTAATGACATGGATGAATCACTCATATGACTCACTAATCCCATTTAATGCATATGCCACCTTAACCCCCAAGTCACCATCTTCTAGAAGCTTCTCGCGCAATTATGAGAACGCCCCTCCTATCCGTGAAAACACGGAAAAATTTTAGACTGTATAAATCCAATAACCGGATACTAGAAACTGGCTTAAACCAAAGCCGACTAGTAAAAACTGTCCGAAAGTCGTACGTGCGTAAACACAAGTATGCGTCCGAACCCTTGTCGTAAAACCATACGACCTCTATATCGTTTCGTCTGGAGTAGGGAAACTCTCTGTGTGGGACTCTAGAGACTCGACTACTACGCTGGCAGTGGGTTTAACCACAGACCGCAAGCGGCACTAGCTGTACGTAACGGTCCCCAGGTAGATGTCGATAAGAAGGCCGATGAGGAAACCCATCCGAACTCCTACTGAGTCTGATATGACAATCTCCATACAGTCCGGCCCGTTCGTCTAAGACTATCGCATATCAGGCCTAGGGGCGGCAAGCGTAAGTCCCCTAATAGCGGTATAAGTCGTGTCGGAGCGTAACCCATTACACCCTGAGAAACTACTGGAACCTACCAGCAAATCTCGCTTTCCCTGGCCAGGGACTTTGCGTAATGGCTCTCTGACACAGCGTGATATCAACCCCCAATACCGGGAGAGACGAATCCTTTCTAACCGCCACTGCCTCCAAGTGCTCGGGACTGCACCCAACTACTACCTGTTTGCACGACTCCTTTGAGCCGTGGTAGGGTAGCAATCTAAGAACAGTGGGACACACTCGAGGCGAAGTAGCAGTGTCAAGTCTGCGGACTATGCTGTACTCATGTCACCTGGGAACTGTTCACTGACGACTGGTATAAAACCAACCAACAGTTCCCTGTGAGTCCTGTCCGGTGTACCCGTAACCTAACGAGCACCTACATACTATCTCCAGTACGACGTACTGACGGCTGTGGGACAGACTATCTCCCCAACTGGGATGAGAAGCATACACACTAGTCTACTCCGGAGTATCGATGCCCTGTCTCGATAATCCAACGACTAGGGACCTGAATAAGGATGTGCTTGTAGACTACCCAGCCCCCACTAGTGTGACTGCCATCACAACGTTGGTGTCAAGCATGATCCTAAGAGCTCTATCAATACGTATACTCACATATTAAGATAGAAAAAACCAGGTAGCATACTACCATGTTTAGCAAGACTGTTATATACATGTGAATATCCCAAGCTTCCATTACGTAATATACAAACTAGTATGATACAATAATGGCCCCTAGGGCATATACACTAACAATCTCCCACTTGCACTAGGGCCATGTACTGGCATATCGAATACCGATGATCTCGAGTAGCCTCTCGAACTGAATCTGAGGTAGGGCCTTCGTGAATGGATCAGCTATGTTTTCTTCAGTAGCAACTCTCCGAACCTCGATCTCCTGACGATCAATGATCTCCCTGATCAGGTGATACCGTCTTAAGATGTGTCTGGACTTCTGATGGGACCTTGGTTCCTTCGCTAAAGCTATAGCTCCGTTGTTGTCACAATACAGAGGTTTTGGATCAACAATGGTAGGAACCAGTTGAAGTTCTGTCAGGAACTTCTTCATCCAGACCGCTTCTTTTGCGGCATCGCAAGCAGCAATATACTCCGCTTCCATCGTCGAGTCAGCAACGGTGTCCTGCTTGGAGCTCTTCCAGCACACCGCCCCTCCATTGAGGGTAAAGACATAACCCGACATGGACTTGGAATCGTCCTTATCACTCTGGAAGCCGGAATCAGCAAAGGCCTCCAACCTGAGGTCTTTTCCGCCGTAAACCAAGAACATCTCCTTAGTCCTTCTCAGGTACTTGAGAATGTTCTTTACTGCTATCCAGTGTTTCTCCCCTAGGTCTAACTGATACCGGCTTACCACGCTCAGTGCGTAAGCTACATCTGGTCTGGCGCACAACATCGCATACATTATAGAGCCTACCGCAGAAGCGTAGGGTATAACTGACATGCGTTCCCTTTCCAAATCATTCTTGGGAGACATCTCTTTGGAAAGGGTGATTCCGTGACAAGCCGGTAGATTACCGCGCTTAGAATCTTCCATACTGAATCTTTTCAGTACAGTGTCGATATACCTGGACTGCGAAAGTCCCAACATCCTCTTGGATCTATCACGATAGATCCGGATCCCCAGAATGTAAGAGGCATCACCCAGGTCTTTCATGGAGAACCTGTGTGACAAGAATCCTTTGAGAGATTGTAGCATAGGAATGTCATTTCCTATCAATAGAATGTCATCCACGTACAAGACGAGGAATACGACACTTCTGGCTACAACTTTACTATATATGCACGGTTCATCTGGATTTTTGATAAAGTCATATTCTTTGACTGTTTCATCAAAACAGATGTTCCAACTCCGCGATGCCTGCTTCAGTCCATAAATGGACTTAAGCAGCTTGCATACTTTCCCGCTGCTCCCACTCTGATTGAAACCCTCTGGCTGATCCATATAGACGCACTCTTCTAAATTTCCATTCAGAAAAGCCGTCTTTACGTCCATCTGCCAGATTTCATAATCATGGAAGGCAGCAATAGCAAGAAGGACCCGAATGGATTTGAGCATAGCCACTGGAGAAAAAGTTTCGTCATAGTCCAAACTAGGTCTTTGACGAAAACCTTTGCAACAAGTCTAGCCTTATAGGTCTCCACCTGTCCATCTACACCAATCTTTTTCTTGAAGATCCATTTGCATCCTATGGGTTTTACCCCATCTGGAGCAAAGTCCAAAGTCCATACTTTGTTGGTGTACATGGACTCCATTTCGGTCCGCATTGCATCTAGCCATCGTACCGAGTCGCCGCTCTGGATGGCCTGCTGGAAGCTAGCAGGTTCATCATCAACGATGATGCAATCCTCTCTATCCCCAACTATGAGAAAACCGTAGTATCTCTCAGACGGATGAGATGGCCTACTACTCCTGCGGAGGGGTGCGGGAATGTTCTGTTCTTCTTGAACTACTTGTTCTACCAAACTTTCAGTAGTAGTTTGTGGTTCTGGAATTTCTTCCAGTTCTATTTCGCTCCCACTTGTATCCTTTTCTAAAACCTGCTGTTCTAGAAAATGGGCATTACGAGAAACAAAAACCTTTTGTTCCTCTGCGTAATAGAATAGATACCCCTTGGAGTTCTTTGGATATCCCACAAACTTACACTGTACTGATCGTGCCTCGAGCTTGTCCACATGCTGCTTTTTAACAAAAGCTGGACATCCCCATATCCTCAGATACTGAAGATAGGGTTTCTTCCCACTCCACATCTGATATGGCGTGGTAGGCACAGTCTTGGTAGGAACCCTGTTCAAAAGATATGCCGCTGAATCTAGCGTATAACCCCAAAAAGATCGCGGTAACTCAGCATTACTCATCATGGATCATACCATATCCAATAGGGTTCGATTCCGTCTCTCCGATACACCGTTATGCTGTGGAGTGTATGGACGAGTAAGCTGAGAGAGAATTCCTTTCTCTTTTAGGTAACCAAGGAACTCGGCACTCAAGTATTCACCACCTCGATCAGATCTTAGTGTCTTGATACTTTTGCCGGTTTGGTTTTCTACTTCATTCTTATACTCTTGGAATTTCTCAAAAGCTTCGGATTTATGTTTCATCAGATAATTGAATCCGTACCTTGAGTAATCATCCGTGAAAGTAATGAAATAGGAAAAACCACCTCTTGCATGTGTAGACATTGGACCACATACATCGCTGTGTATGAGTCCTAAGAGCTCACTCGTTCTTACTCCATGTCCAGTAAATGGAGTCTTTGTCATCTTTCCTTTGAGACAAGATTGACAAGTGGCATAAGTTTGATATTCGAACGAGTCCAAATATCCTTCTCTATGTAACTTAGTCAACCTTCTCTCATTGATGTGACCCAGTCTACAATGCCATAAGAATGTTTTATTTAAATCTGGAAACTTTCTTTTTAGTGTGTTGTGGACATTGAAAATCTGGAGTTGGTTTAAGACATATATACCGTTATTTAGTGTACCGGACCCAATCAAACCATGATTTAGGTGGATGTTGACAACATCACTTACAAACGTGAAATCATAACCTTTATTTGATAATAAGGAAACTGATATGATATTACACGTTAAGCTTGGCACATAAAAATAGTTATGTAAAACCAAAATGTGTCCACTCGTCAATCCTAGGTGATAATCCCCGACGGACACAGCTCCCACGCTAGCTCCGTTAGCAACCTTTAGGGTCATATCACCTTCCTTCAGCACTCTACGGTTTCTCAGTGCCTGCAATGAATTGCATATATAAGATCCTGATCCGGTATCCAATACCCAGGAAGTAGAGTTGATTGACAGACAATTCTCAATTACAAACACACCTGAAGTCGAAGCCACAGCTTACTTCGGTTCCTCGTTCTTGGCGTTCCATGCCTTGCAATCTTTCTTCCAGTGCCCTTTCCTGTGACAATGGAAGCATTCATCCTGGCCCACTACCGGTACCGCAAACTTTTTCTTTCCCTTCCCTCCCACCTTACTTACACCTCCTCTAGGTCTGGGGGCGGCCTTCTTTTTCTTTCCTTTGGCCCTAGCCTTGGACCCGGAAGAAGAAGCACCGCCAACAAACATAGCGGGTGTTTCCCTTGCCTTCTGCAAGGTGCCCTCTGCACTCCTTAACATGTTCAGGAGTTCCGAAAGTTCAACTTCTTTTCTTTGAATGTTGAAATTCAGGATAAGCTGGGCATAGGTGGGAGGAAGGGACTGGAGAATAAGGTCTGTATAGAGCTCATTATCCAAAGTCGTCCCAAGGTCTGCGAGCTCTTCTATATAGCCGATCATCTTTAGGACATGTTTTCCTACTGATGACCCGACAGCCAACCTCGCTCGAAACAAGTTCTTTGAAGTCTCGTATCTTTCTATACGAGATTGCTCCCCATACAGATCTTTTGTATGGAGAAATATGGAGTTAAGATCCATATCTGCGTGCCTCCTCTGATGTTCATTGTTCATCGAGGCAAGCACGATGCACTTGGCTTTCGCGCAATCTAAATCCCAGGTTTTGCGGATTTCCTTATCCGCATTACTGGATTTGGGACCTGGGACTTCAGGTGCCTTAGTGGTGAGGACACACCCCAATTTGTCATAAGTCAAGGCCATTTTGACATTCCGCAGCCAATCTTTATAGTTTGGCCCTGTCAGTATATTTTTCTCTAAAAGTAACTTAAGTCCAGTCATTTTCAGGGTCGCTGCAATTAGGAGAGAGAGAAAAAAACTTTTTAGCATGATGCTCTTGCAAGTTTAGAATGGTTTTTAGTTTATCTAAACAGGATGGCTCCCACTGTTTCTCGAATCCTTCCCCAAACCATAAAAGAAGAATTAGCCAGGACTATTCTCACCGTACAATACTTGCTTAACCGTTCAGCCAGGCTAGTGTCGATACTTCGAGGGAGGTTTTCCAACGCTTTCGCGAAGTTCCTTAATTAAATAATCTCTTTTCTCTGGGGCGTAACCCCGCTGACACCTTTCTTGACACCTACTTGGTTTATAGCATTGATCGTTAAGTGACGAATATCCTGATGAGTAGCATATACTCACAGTAGGATCGGGATCTAAATATCATCGTATGATAATATTGAAGGAATCCTACCAACATTCATCAAACTCCAAATGGTATGCATCGCTTTGCAAATTTCAGGTTCTTTAGAAATTCCCGATATGTATTTTTGCCCCATGCTCTTATTTCCTTGGCGTTGGTCAAAATGTCATAAGTCACATGTCAAGTTCTGTCCATCATTATCTTGTCAATTTGAACCCATCCGTATATATCCCTGACGTTGGCCAAATGATAATACGACTGTCCCAAACTAACTCATCTATCTATGCAACAAATGAATACCCAGCAGCTACCAAACACTATGCCTTGGCGTTGGTCAAAATGCATAGCTTGAATACTACTGAATACCCAAATGAAATGATGGAGGGCTACGAATGGTTTTGGCGAAACCGTGAACGTAGTGAACTTGATATAACCGAAGGAACCTGATAGCTTTTAAAAGGAGTGGTTAAAGCTCCGCAATTTAAAAAATATCATCTGTTTTAAAATAACCGAGTGGTTTCTTTTAAATTGTTCCAACGATTCAACTTTTTGATTTATTTTCTTTGCATTATAAATAATGCGTCCCATCATTAACCTATCATTACAGAAAACAACGAAAATACAACGTTCTCTTATGCCATCCGCATTCGCCACGGGATCCCGTCATCACCCGTTAGGTTACTTAACTAACGGCAGAGCGGGGGCTGGGCTAGCGCGGGTGTAAAACATAAGTGACGTCTAAATAGCTATCATATATAGATATTGTACATTCGTCAGACGCAATAATAGGCATTCCAGATCTCATATGAACTTTATTGGATTTGCAAGCAATCCGTGTTTGTTTAGAGCCTGCAACAAAAGACGGATTACACAGTTGTGATGAATAGCCATTACCCCACCCTAGACCCCTACGGGTACGGCAAACTACCCGTCAAATACCCGAAGTGAAGCGGTCTCCCTCAACAAAGTGAGTAGGCCACTAAACACTTCAAAGTACCCGGTAGTTTGTGCACCCCACATTGGGTCTATCCTAGGAGCAAAAACAGTAAAATGAAATAATACAACGGTGGCTACAACCGCAACCTGGATGTGCCCCGCAAAATAATATTACAACATATTACAGTTACATCAAATGAATTAAAATAATAACCCATCACTAAACCCGGCTAATCATCACAACAGTCTAATACAGTTCACATCCACAAACAGTAAAAACCATTACAGAAATGTGCAACCCCCTGCCAACCGACATACTAGCAGTTAGGGGAGGTTTACGAACACATTATACAATCACAGATATAATCATATTAGAAAACATCGCAAAATTTCGATCAAGCAAAACACTTTAGATTCTACTGTAAAACTTCTCTGTGCACCTGAGATCTTAGCAGAAAATAAAATATCCAGAAATATCACTGTTAACACAAAGAGCTCATTGGAAAAATTTGGGCCAACTCGGCCCTAACTCAGCCGCGGATCCGCGGCGGATCGCATGGATCCGCGGCGGTTCCGCGGTGAGTTAGCCGAGTTAGGGGTCCAAATTTCTTCAGTAGCCCTATAATTTCATTCTTGTTATTCTGCAGGTCCCTGAAAAATTTTTATGGCCTGTTTAAAATTCGATAGAAACTGTGTTAATGCGACGATGTTTCCGGTTCTTTTTGCGTTCGAAATTCTTGCGACTTTGCTAATGAGTTAATTATTTTTTAGCGAGGCTCTGATACCACTGTAAGTCGATGTACAACACTCCATGACTTGTGGGGAGGCGGAATAATGAAAAACAATCTTGTTTATAGCGTAAATATCGACTAATCGAGAATCTTTGCATAAACAATAACTAACAACAAACATAGAAGTTAACAACTACTATGAAAAGTGATTATACCTAAAGATCTGAGTCCTTCGTCTTATCGTTCTCCACGTCCTCTCCGGCCTTCTCTAAGTAGTAGAAGATCCACCCGAGAGCTTTACTACAAGCTTCACCTCAAACTAGAGGTAACTAGGTTTCTTAAACCGCTAATCTAAGCAACCTAGGTGATATAGAGATTGGTTAAGGATTAAGTAGTCTAATCTAATCCTTGTACTCAACACATGAGAGGGAAGAATTAGGGTTTGAAGAGGGAGAGCTTGAGGAGAGAGAAAGTGAGCAAAAGAATGAGATGAGATAATGATGTATCATAATATATATCAAGCATTATCATTTATCCAATAAAAGAAAATAAAGAATTTATAACCATGCTTGATAAATATCAAAGGGTGATTCATCTCCGTGAGTCATTAAGCATTTATGATGCATTAATGACATGGATGAATCACTCATATGACTCACTAATCCCATTTAATGCATATGCCACCTTAACCCCCAAGTCACCATCTTCTAGAAGCTTCTCGCGCAATTACGAGAACGCCCCTCCTATCCGTGAAAACACGGAAAAACTTTAGACTGTATAAATCCAATAACCGGATACTAGAAACTGACTTAAACCAAAGCCGACTAGTAAAAACTCTCCGAAAGTCGTACGTGCGTAAACACACGTATGCGTCCGAACCCTTGTCGTAAAACCATACGACCTCTATATCGTTTTGCCTGGAGTAGGGAAACTCTCTGTGTGGGACTCTAGAGACTCGACTACTACGCTGGCAGTGGGTTTAACTACAGACCGCAAGCGGCACTAGCTGTACGTAACGGTCCCCAGGTAGATGTCGATAAGAAGGCCGATGAGGAAATGATTGTTAGGATACGAGCGTGTCAAGTTTAGTTCTAAATACCGCAATCAAGACGGTTTCGCACGTAGCTAGCCGGTTGAGTACGGGTCGTCCGCAGGGAGATGGGAATCTTTTTCTATGTGTTTTTCGACGAGTTAAGTCCGGTTGTTCAGATTTTGTTTGTAGTTATCTAAGTGTTGAGTTGATATTTAAAGAGAGCTTGTTAGGGTTAGGATTAGGTTAGTTTGAGTTAGGAGTCTCCAATCTTTCGTTGCCCCACTTAATATCGGTGTTACGGTAATCGGCAACAACGGGGATTAGCACGACTAGGAAGGAACTTGCGAGTATAAGCTAGGCTTTCCAACGCATAGTCCTTCCTTTTGGTGCTTGTCCGTCCGTTCTTGGCTCTTATCCATAACCTCCGGTTAATTCAACCACAACCGGTCTCACTACGGAATCACCGCTATCATGTAGGATAGGGTGCCGTAAGGAGCGGATTGTGGTTGGGTTAACGGGAGTTGATTTAAGTTGTTGGGCAAGAAAAGAGTGAGAGAGATTTCCTTCTCTCAAACTTCCCTTATCCTACCCTAACAAGTATAGAACTACTCACACTTCATAATACGGAAAAATAAAACAACACAAAAGAGGAAGATAGAAAGAAGGAGATTAGAAGAATACGACTAACTGTTTGCGACCTCACCTTGGCGAGGATCAAGCGTAAGTATCATTGTCGTATGTAAGGATAAAGAAAAAGAGAGAAGAAACAAACAACAAGGAAATAACAACAACTACTTAACAATTAAAATTACAACAATTATAACAAGTAAAGAAAGAGACAAGCATGATAAAAAAAATGGTCTTCTTTATTCATCACTCTTCACTCAAAAGCTCACTTACAAGTTTAATGGAGAAGAGGTGAGAAGAGGAAGAAGAACAATACTAAAACTAGGCAAAATGAAAAATACAAAGTTGGACCCCTTCCTTCACAAACTTCTGGGCTATTTATAGGCCAGAGAATGAAACCCTAGGGCAACCACCAGAACCTAAACAAAAAGACCAAAAAAACCCCCAAAAATCTTCAACTGCCGCCACTATATTGCCGCGGATCCGCGGCCTGGACCCCACTTTGGCCGCGGATCCGCGGCCTTATGATTGAATTGGGCCCCCCAATTTTTGGTGCTGGCCTGATCTGTTGTCTACATTATTCTGGTATATGTATTTTCTTATAATTGCTCCACGAATTTTCCAGAATTCTGTTGAGGGAAAGGTGGACTTTTTATCAAGATTTTATCATGATTTGCCTCGAGCTCCGTGTAGATCTCTTGGATTTTGTGCTACCATTGAGCCTTGTGCATGAGAATGACATTGATTTGATCTTTTGTCTTCCTATTGATATCTGGCAACATACGGATGAAGAGCAGAGACCGTGTTTTTATCTGTGGTTGGCAGGAACCCGGATTTTGTCGTGTTTTCCATGAATTTCACCGTTTTGGAATCGAGAACCTGTATCCTGCAATTGACTAGCAAACACGGCTCAAGAGTATCTACGGATATGCAATGTGATAAAAATTGGGCGGTATGAAAATGCAAAAATCTGATATGAACAAATACCCCCAAACTTATCATTTGCTCGTCCCGAGCAAAGTCCATTTATTCACAAAAAATTTCCTAACCTCACTTTCGCAGGGAACGCGATTGCACTGAGCATGTGCAACAAGCCGTTAAACCTCTAGGTGTCCCTAGTAGGAGGAGTGTTGTCTCCTGAGGGTTTTCAGCGGATACTACCCACAAAATCCGGTCAAGTTGGTTTGTAAAAATGACTAAGTTTCAAACCCTAAAGTTTTGTTTTAGAAAATAACAATTCTATAATCCTTAGTCTAGACTATCGAACCTTTATTTTTCACACCTCACATCTTATTTAACTACAAATTTTATATGTCTTTACGTGCAGTGCGGATAGTGTCGTTAAGTTCCAGAAGGATCGATTAGAGTCATCATGTCGCACAATAAAGACCAGATAACAATTTTAAAAGGATCACATAAGTTTTATAATGAGTTAAGCATTTTTCAAGTTTCGTTTTGCAGTAAGGTTTCAACTTTAGAATTTCTATCTTCCTTAACAGGAAACTAAGTCGTATTTTTCACTCCACCTTTTTCTTGTTTTCATTTCATACACACCACTGTGAACGTGCAATAGTCTTTATCAAAGAGTAAAACCTTCATATCTCCGTTAAAAAATTTTTTAAAAGCCTGTCTTTTATCAAGATTATTCTCACACAAAGAACCGTTAGGAATTTTAACTCGGAGAGAACACTTGCTTGACTTTGTTTTAAACTGGACTTTCTAGGCTTCTTAGCGAGCTTTGGGCCAATGCACCCAAACCAGTTGGTTTTAGGGCATTAGGTGTAGAAACACCCCAGTGGACTTAATTACTCAAGTTACCTAGGTCCAAAAACAAAAGACAGTTTGGCGTGAAAATCAGATGATTTAATACGAACGGAGATATAACCGGCAGTTCAAATATTTTTTTTTTTTGGATAAAAGACGTGTCTAGTGGTTTTGGTGTGTAATCATTCCAATCAAGTTTTAGATGGGTTATTTTTCAGACTTAGCTCCTATTACGGCATCAATAACATTCCTTCATATTCGCTTTACTTCATAAACTATTCTTGTCATTACTTATTTCAGAACAAACCTATTTGATTCTCAGAAAATCATTTATCTGTTTAAAAGTTTGAACATGAAAGACTTGTCATCTAATTCCCAAAACTCACGACACGTGTAGTGTGATGTAAAGACGTATATCAGCTATAGTTAACTTCAAAGGAGAGTTATCTTTCAGGTTTTCAAAATCCAAACATAAGATCTAGTTATTCCTATTTTATCAAACAAAAACCGTCGAATGTTGAATCAGAGTTCTTCCACAAGCTAACTTGACAAAAAAGTTTTTATATTTTTGGAAAATTATCAAGTTTTTATGGATTTTATGGATTTTAATATGCAGATGCAAAATACACATATGAATGCGAAGGTAGGAAATGCGTACCGAGCGTACCCCCAAACTTAAACTGGACAGTGTCCTCACTGTCATAGCATGAAGAGAGCAGTTGGAAGGTTCAAAATTGTCGGTTAGTGATACACAAATCTTTATTTGTTTTTGTTTTTAAAGAAAAGAAAAAGAATATACAAGAATATAAACAAAATGGTTTGTACATACCCCCAAACTTATTTGGAACAGTGTCCACTGTTCTTGGCTGGATAACCGAAGTTTGGAGGTAGGCAGAGGAAGATCAAGCAAGGTAAACCGGCTCCTGTAAGAACAGGAGCTCCTCTGTTGGTTCGGCGCTAAGGTACGGTTTGCATCGGTGTCCGTTCACTTTGAAGAGTGAACCGTCCTTTGGATTTTCCAAATCCACAGCGCCCTGCGGATACACAGTCCGCACAAAATACGGCCCTTTCCAGCGAGATCGGAGCTTTCCAGGATGGAAGTGAAGTCGGGTGTCGTAAAGAAGTACCTGCTGACCAGGTAAGAAGGTTTTGCGCACAAGGTGTTTATCATGAAACACCTTCGTTCGATTCTTAACGACAACCGCGTTGTCGTAAGCCTCATCCCTAAGCTCGCTCAGTTCGTTCAGCTGCAGCTTCCGATGGCTGCCCGCGTCCTCCAGAGACAGATTCAGCTCCTTTATCGCCCAAAACGCGCGATGCTCGATTTCGACAGGAAGGTGGCAGGCTTTTCCGTACACAAGCCGATAGGGAGACATGCCAAGGTCGGTCTTATAAGCGGTTCTAAATGCCCAAAGGGCATCAGTGAGTTTCAAAGACCAATCCTTACGGTTCTTGGAAACCGTTTTCTCCAGTATCTGCTTGATTTGCCGATTTGAAACTTCGGCCTGCCCGCAGGTTTGGGGGTGGTAGGGCGTAGAAAGCTTATGATTAATGGAGTATTTCCGCATCAAGGCCTCGAAAGTCCTATTGCAGAAATGACTTCCATTGTCGCTAATGATCGCTCGGGGGTGCCCAAACCGTGAGAAAATGTTTTCTTTAAGGAACCTAACGACAACCTTGTTGTCGTTAGTTCGGCTGGGCACAGCCTCGACCCATTTAGAGACGTAATCAACAGCTAGAAGGATGTACAAGTTCCCAAAAGAGCTGGGAAACGGCCCCATGAAGTCTATCCCCCAAACATCGAAAATCTCCACAACCAAGATTGGTTGGAGCGGCATCTCGTTCCTCCGGGATATCCGGCCCATGTGTTGGCACCGGGAGCAAGTCTTGCAATAATCGTGAGCGTCTTTGAAAAGTTGTGGCCAGTAGAAACCACATTGCAAGATCTTCTCAGCTGTCTTTCTGGGCCCAAAATGCCCGCCACATGCTTGGTCGTGGCAAAATGACAGCACACTCTTGAATTCCTCATCTGGGACACACCGACGAATAATCTGGTCGGGACAGTACTTGAACAAGTAGGGTTCGTCCCAGTAAAAGTGTTTTACTTGGGATAAGAAGCGAAGTCTGTCCTGACGTGACCATTCGGTCGGTAGCAATCCCGTGGCCAAATAGTTCACAATATCTGCGAACCAGGGTTCGCAAGATACTGTCAAGAGTTGTTCATCCGGGAAAACGTCATTGATTGGGATAGGAAGCGACGGCGAAGAAGGAAGTCGTGAAAGATGGTCGGCGACAACGTTTTCACATCCTCTTTTGTCCTTAATGACAAGGTCAAACTCTTGAAGCAAGAGGATCCAACGTATAAGCCGAGATTTGGCATCTTTCTTCGCAAAAAGATGGCGCAGAGCAGAATGATCAGTGTAAACGATGACTGGAGAGCCGATGAGGTACGGCCTGAACTTCTCTAAAGCAAATACAACAGCTAAGAATTCCTTCTCAGTTGTTGTATAATTGAGTTGTGCGTCGTTCAGGGTTCGGCTTGCGTAATAGATCACGTGCGGCATCTTGTTGATGTGCTGTCCAAGGACAGCACCGATGGCAAAGTCGGATGCATCGCACATAATCTCGAATGGGTGCGTCCAGTCAGGAGAAGAGAGAACGGGAGCAGAAGTGAGTGAGAGTTTCAGTGACTCGAATGCAGTCACACAGCTCGAGTCGAAGGTGAAAGGCGTGTCCTTGGCCAGCAAAAGCGTCAAGGGCCTAGCAATCTTGCTAAAGTCCTTGATAAACCGTCTATAAAAACCGGCATGGCCAAGGAAGGCTCGGATATCTCTGACGCATCGGGGAGGAGGCAGATTGGAAATGACCTCAATCTTTGCTTTGTCAACCTCTATGCCATTTTGCGAGATGATATGTCCTAAGACAATACCTTCACGCACCATGAAGTGGCATTTCTCCCAGTTCAAAGTGAGATTCTTGTCCTTACATCGTGTAAGGACAGCGTCAAGATGCAGCAAACACTCGTCAAAGGAGTCGCCGAAAATGGAGAAGTCATCCATGAAAATCTCCAGAAATTTCTCCACCATGTCTGAGAAAATCCCCATCATACACCGCTGGAAGGTAGCGGGCGCATTGCATAACCCAAAGGGCATGCGTCGATATGCAAACGTGCCGAAAGGACAAGTGAAAGTGGTTTTGTCCTGGTCTTTTTCGGCGATGGGAATTTGATTGTAGCCAGAGTAGCCATCAAGAAAGCAATAGTACTCATGTCCGGCCAATCGTTCGAGCATCTGGTCAATAAAAGGTAGCGGAAAGTGGTCTTTCCGCGTTGCGGCGTTGAGTTTTCTGTAATCAATGCAAACTCGCCACCCGGTTTGGGTGCGAGTAGGGATTAACTCATTTGCTTCGTTGGTTATGACCGTGATGCCCGACTTCTTGGGGACAACGTGAATGGGGCTAACCCACTGGCTATCAGAGATAGGGTAAATGATACCACTATCTAGACATTTGACGATCTCCTTCTTCACAGCCTCCTTCATGACTGGATTAAGACGTCTCTGTGGATCCCGGGCTGGTTTGGCATCATCCATCAGATGAATGTGATGCTCAACGATGAGGGGACTAATCCCCTTTATGTCCGCCATGGACCAGCCAAAAGCTTGCCTGTTGCCGTGCAAGACCGTGAGAAGGGCTTTCTCTTGCTCGGGAGCTAGAGAAGCCGAGATGATGACAGGGAGGGTCTCGTTCTCACCTAAGTAAGCATACTTAAGGTGAGACGGCAACGGCTTGAGTTCGAGCGTTGGAGGTGAAATGATGGAAGGCAAGACTGGTGCAAAGGTCTCGAACTCAAAGGACTCCAGCAAAGGTTCAAAACGAGTGTAGGCAACCGAGTCGGATGGTTCAGGTAATTCATCCGAAAAGTCGAAAGATTCAAACTCGGGTTGTGCGCGGCTAAGATCGTGCAAGAACGTGAAACACTCGTATTCTTTGTCGGACGCAGAAGCAGCAGCAGGTTCGAAGAGAAACGCACTAGTGGCGTCAAGATCATCGTGTTCAAACAGAAACTCCTCGAATTCACACTCTTCTGGTGTGATCTCCTGGATCGAGCAAACATCCAGTATATGAGCATTAGGTTCAGCGGGCTGATTCCCCAACCTAAAAATGTTGAGTTCAATTGTCATATTTCCAAAAGAGAGGTTCATTGAACCATTTCGACAATTGATTACAGCATTTGAGGTTGCGAGAAATGGGCGACCGAGTATCACCGGAATTTGATTCCGGGGGTTAGCTACAGGCTGTGTATCTAAGACAATGAAGTCGACGGGGAATATGAAATCCCCGACTTTGATTAACACATCCTCTAGCTCACCCCTAGGATGGGTGATCGATCGGTCGGCCATCTGGAGAGTGCAGTGTGTGGGTTTCAGCTCTCCGACGCCTAATTGCTCGTATACTGAATACGGAAGCAAGTTAACACTGGCACCAAGATCTAATAGTGCGCGGTTGATGTTCTTATCCCCAATAGTAATTGAAATAGTAGGACAGCCAGGGTCCTTCCGTTTTTGTGGTAAAGATTGGGTAAGGGCATCACTCACAGCACTAGCCAAGAAAACTTTCTTGGGTACCTGAGACTTCCTCTTTTTCGTGCACAAGTCCTTTAAGATTTTCGCGTAAGAAGGGACTTGTTGGACAGCATCTAAAAGAGGAATGTTAATGTTAACTTGCTTGAATAACTCCAAAATCTTCTCCATTTGTGGATTTTGTTTGTTAGACCTCAACCGGTTTGGAAATGGAACATTTTGAAAATTGGTTGAGTCTAATGCTGGAGGAGGAGATTTTGGAGTTGGAACGGATCCCAGAATAGGTGTTTTCGTGGAGTGAGAAGCGGGTCCGTTTAGAGAAGAAGAGGAAGGAGAGCCTTGTGAAGAACGGAGAATAGGCTCGGAAGACGAAGAAGAAGAAGCAGGAGAAGAAGAAGAAGAAGAAGAAGAAGCGGCCGGGGTGTCATCGTTGATTTGCCTGCCAATGTTGTTTTGCAGCACCCTCCCTGATCTCAGTGTGGTCACGGCACTCACATTATGGTTTTGTTGTTCAAGAGCAACATGTGCATTATGTGGGTGGCCGGGATTTGGAAGTGGCTGGGACGGGAGCTTCCCCTTCTCTCGCTCGCTCAAGGCCGCGTTCAGCTGTGCAATCTGGGCTTCGATGGTCTTGATGCTCTGCCCGTGTGCGGCGGTGTGTTGCACTAAAGATTGGATCGAAGACTGGATGTTGGCGGTGGATTGAGTTGATTGTTTAACAAACGCATCCAGACTTCGCTCGAGCGAGGAAACCTTATCATTGTTTGACGGAACAAAGTTGTTTGGTGGAAAGGAATTGTTCGGTGCAAAGTTGTTCGTCTGGTTTTGGTAAGGCTGGGGTTGGAAGGGCTGCTGATACTGAGTTTGTTGTTGCGCTTGTTGTTGCGGTGGAGGGGCCCTTTGGAAATTGTTGCCCTGGAATTGATTCTGATTCTGATTCCAGGCGAAATTGGGGTGGTTCCTCCAACCGGGATTGAAGGTGGAAGAGTATGGATCATTCCTCGGTCTTTGCTGGAATGCATTAACCTGATCCTGTCCTTGCGAGGGTGGATTGTAAGGACACTCTTCAGTCAAGTGGGACGGATCGGAACAACAAGCGCAGATGGTACGAAGGGGGAGAACAGGGGCAGGAGTAGGAGAAGAAAATTTGCTCTCTATTGCTTCAAGCTTTTTTGTGATAGCAGCCATTTCAGCTCTCATCGCAATAGAGACATCAAGCTGGTGAATTCCTACCCTAGACTGACCGGTAGAAGTGGAGGTAGAAGAAGAAGAAGTCGGTCTGGTGCTCTCCCACTGTAGCGTTTGCTCCGCAAGATCGTCAAAGAACTGCCACGCTTCCTCGTCGGATTTGGATAGGAAGTGACCCTGACAGATGGTTTCCAGCAACTGCTTCGTTGCTGGGTTCAGTCCCTCGTATAAGGTTTGGCAGAGTTGCCATTTCTCTATACCGTGGTGAGGACACTGAACAAGAAGGTCTTTGTATCGGTCAAAGCACTTCCAAAAGGGTTCAGAAGGAAGCTGGGAGAATTGGTTGATCTCATTTCGAATTCTTGCGGTCTTATGATTTGGGTAGAATTTTTTCAGAAACGCTTTAACAAACTCATCCCAGCTGGTGATTGAGTGGGAAGCGGTGCTATACAGCCATTTTTCTGCGAGATCGCATAAAGTGAACGGAATGACCCGTAGACGTATAGCATCGTCCGACAGCTGGGTTGTTTTCATCATGGCACAGACGTTTTGAAATTTGTTAATGAAGATATAGGCATCTTCAGATTCAAGCCCATGAAAACGTGGAAGCATGTTGATGAAATGGGGCTTAATTTCAAAGTTGTCCCCATTGGCCGGAGGAAGAGAAAGGCAGGTTGGAAGTGCAGAACGGGTAGGGTAGAAACGATCCTGGAGCGCAATTCGCTGCGGCGCTACAACAGGCGGAGGTGGTGGGAGATTGGTCTCCATAGGAGGTGGAGCCAATCCCGGGGTGGTCAACGAGATGTTTGGAATAAATCCCGACATCGCGGAAGAAGAGGTTGGTGAAGGTGAAGGTGAAGGTGAAGATGTATGAACAGAATTCCGGTCAACGTCGGAGTTGGCCGGCAAAGGAAGGGGAGAAAGAGGAGTGGACGGAGTATCGACTTCGGAGTCGATCGCGTAGTCGGCCGCGACTAACGTAACGCGGACTAGACGGGCGCTAGTGTCCCGAGTCCAAGCGGACATACACTAAACGAGTTTAGTATAGTCAAAGCGGAGAAGGTGAGGGCAAGAAAACGTCAATGGAGAAAGGTGATGGGTGGTGGGTAAATATGGATTTGGCGACAAAAGGGCAAGTTTTTATAAAAGTTTTTGAATTTTTTTCTTTTTTTTATTTTGTTTTTAGAAAGAGATTTACAGAAGTATGTACGGAAATACGGCTTAAGCAATCACAAACAAGATATGCACAATCACACCTAGATCTAGGGTAACCTAGGTCTACTAGACCTGCTCCTGAACTTGATTGTCGAAGTTAAACAGTGTCGAGAAACAGGCTTAAAAATACACTGATCACGAGGCCAGGTAAGTGCAGAGATAAGGGGAGGTTGTCCAACGCTTTCGCGAAGTTCCTTAATTAAATAACCCTTTCTCTTTCGGCGGTTGCGCCTTTAACACTTTCCTAGACACCCCGTAAACAATATACGGTTAAGCAAGGTTCTAAACAAGGTTTATCTTCTCCTAATGAGCGCGAAGTCCTTAGGGCTGAAGTCTAGTATTTTTTAATTACAATGGACAATGCATATGCTTTAGTGATTTCCGGGGTCCTGGGAAGGGTGATGAAATCCCCACCCAATCTGGATTGGTTTCAAGCCCCTTAAGTCCGTATTAAAGAATGCAAAACAGTAACAATATCAACAGCAAACAATTTTTATTTGCGGCGCAAAGAATTCTGCACAAGAACAGTTTATTGGAAGGGGGAGAAGAATTTGCGCAAAGAAGGCTGCAGAAAACACAATTTATTGGAGCTCAGAGGAGTGGAGAGAAGGAGAGAGACTTACAGAGAGAAAATAGCACCCTGACCCCACCAATCGGCCGCGGTTCCGCGGCAATAAGGCCCTAATGCCGCGGTTCCGCGGTGGAAATGAGGAGTTGATGCACCATATTTCTTGTGTGGGCTCTGTTGGGTGTCCTCTGGTTGTCTGGATGTTCTGAATTTGGATTTGCTCACTGAAACAGCTCCAGATTTGTACAGTAGACCGTATGCTTTGTTTTTGTACGTCGCGGTGTAGCCGCGAAAATGTGGGTCTATCTTCCCACGTCTTTGGCACTGTACTTGAACTCCGTATTTCCAACGTCTTTGGCGTCGATCTTGAGCTTCGTATTTCCTGCACACTTGCACAAAAACTAATCAAGAATAACAAGATGATTTTTACAAAGTATATTTTTTTTTTTTTGGTTTTTGGTTGTTTTTATATTCACAAATTAACCCGAAATTTCACTTAGAAATAGACTACCGTCTCCCCGGCAACGGCGCCATTTGATTGTTAGGATACGAGCGTGTCAAGTTTAGTTCTAAATACCGCAATCAAGACGGTTTCGCACGTAGCTAGCCGGTTGAGTACGGGTCGTCCGCAGGGAGATGGGAATCTTTTTCTATGTGTTTTTCGACGAGTTAAGTCCGGTTGTTCAGATTTTGTTTGTAGTTATCTAAGTGTTGAGTTGATATTTAAAGAGAGCTTGTTAGGGTTAGGATTAGGTTAGTTTGAGTTAGGAGTCTCCAATCTTTCGTTGCCCCACTTAATATCGGTGTTACGGTAATCGGCAACAACGGGGATTAGCACGACTAGGAAGGAACTTGCGAGTATAAGCTAGGCTTTCCAACGCATAGTCCTTCCTTTTGGTGCTTGTCCGTCCGTTCTTGGCTCTTATCCATAACCTCCGGTTAATTCAACCACAACCGGTCTCACTACGGAATCACCGCTATCATGTAGGATAGGGTGCCGTAAGGAGCGGATTGTGGTTGGGTTAACGGGAGTTGATTTAAGTTGTTGGGCAAGGAAAGAGTGAGAGAGATTTCCTTCTCTCAAACTTCCCTTATCCTACCCTAACAAGTATAGAACTACTCACACTTCATAATACGGAAAAATAAAACAACACAAAAGAGGAAGATAGAAAGAAGGAGATTAGAAGAATACGACTAACTGTTTGCGACCTCACCTTGGCGAGGATCAAGCGTAAGTATCATTGTCGTATGTAAGGATAAAGAAAAAGAGAGAAGAAACAAACAACAAGGAAATAACAACAACTACTTAACAATTAAAATTACAACAATTATAACAAGTAAAGAAAGAGACAAGCATGATAAAAAAAATGGTCTTCTTTATTCATCACTCTTCACTCAAAAGCTCACTTACAAGTTTAATGGAGAAGAGGTGAGAAGAGGAAGAAGAACAATACTAAAACTAGGCAAAATGAAAAATACAAAGTTGGACCCCTTCCTTCACAAACTTCTGGGCTATTTATAGGCCAGAGAATGAAACCCTAGGGCAACCACCAGAACCTAAACAAAAAGACCAAAAAAACCCCCAAAAATCTTCAACTGCCGCCACTATATTGCCGCGGATCCGCGGCCTGGACCCCACTTTGGCCGCGGATCCGCGGCCTTATGATTGAATTGGGCCCCCCAATTTTTGGTGCTGGCCTGATCTGTTGTCTACATTATTCTGGTATATGTATTTTCTTATAATTGCTCCACGAATTTTCCAGAATTCTGTTGAGGGAAAGGTGGACTTTTTATCAAGATTTTATCATGATTTGCCTCGAGCTCCGTGTAGATCTCTTGGATTTTGTGCTACCATTGAGCCTTGTGCATGAGAATGACATTGATTTGATCTTTTGTCTTCCTATTGATATCTGGCAACATACGGATGAAGAGCAGAGACCGTGTTTTTATCTGTGGTTGGCAGGAACCCGGATTTTGTCGTGTTTTCCATGAATTTCACCGTTTTGGAATCGAGAACCTGTATCCTGCAATTGACTAGCAAACACGGCTCAAGAGTATCTACGGATATGCAATGTGATAAAAATTGGGCGGTATGAAAATGCAAAAATCTGATATGAACAGGAAACCCATCCGAACTCCTACTGAGTCTGATGTGACAATCTCCATACAGTCCGGCCCGTTCGTCTAAGACTATCGCATATCGGGCCTAGGGGGCGGCAAGCGTCAGTCCCTTAATAGCGGTATAAGTCGTGTCGGAGCGTAGCCCATTACACCCTGAGAAACTACTGGAACCTACCAGCAAATCTCGCTTGCCCTGGCCAGGGACTTTGCGCAATGGCTCTCTGACACAGCGCGATATCAACCCCCAATACCGGGAGAGACGAATCCTGTCTAACCGCCACTGCCTCCAAATGCTCGGGACTGCACCCAACTACTACCTGTTTGCACGACTCCTTTGAGCCGTGGTAGGGTAGCAATCTAAGAACAGTGGGACACACTTGAGGCGAAGTAGCAGTGTCAAGTCTGCGGACTATGCTGTACTCATGTCACCTGGGAACTGTTCACTGACGACTGGTATAAAACCAACCAACAGTTCCCTGTGAGTCCTGTCCGGTGTACCCGTAACCTAACGAGCACCTACATACTATCTCCAGTACGACGTACTGACGGCTGTGGGACAGACTATCTCCCCAACTGGGATGAGATGCATACACACTAGTCTACTCCGGAGTATCGATGCCCTGTCTCGATAATCCAACGACTGGGGACCTGAATAAGGATGTGCTTGTAGACTACCCAGCCCTCACTAATGTGACTGCCATCACAACGCTGGTAGTCAAGCATGATCCTAAGAGCTCTATAAATACGTATACTCACATATTAAGATAGAAAAAACCAAGTAGCATACTACCATGTTTAGCAAGACTGTTATATACATGTGAATATCCCAAGCTTCCATTAAGTAATATACAAACTAGTATGATACAATAATGGCCCCTAGGGCATATACACTAACAGTTTCCGCCGTTGGGCGTGATTGCTCCCGCTTGGGGATGCTTTATTCTTATTATCAGTCATTTTACTTATATCATATGTTGTACCCATTTCGGGGCTAGTTTTTACAAAGGAGGTGCTGCCGAAATTTTTAAGAAAATAACTTAAACTTTAAAGATTTTACTGAAGGTTTTCTAAAATGTTTTAAACTAATGTTTTCTTCACTCACTATTTTTAATGGTTTTGATTTCTGGGTTTCGGCTTACTTAATCGCGTTACGCCTGTAGACGTTGTATGGTCAAGTGCTGGTCACGGGCCGAAATTTGGGTCGTGACATTCTCATTTAAAACCAAACACAATAAATCCCAAATGAAGCCATGGTTACAAAATGTAACACAAGTGTAAAGTATGAGACGGTGCATGTCATGTGCACAAAACTAGTTTAATACGCGATTAGCGATATTTAATCGCGATTAGCATTAAAATAGTGTATAATAAATCACAATTAACTTAAAATTGCTTAATTCATATAAAACACTCTCTTTTTAGTAATTTCTAAAATTTTCCAAAATTTTTCCAATTTATCGGTATTTGATTATACCGCACTAATAAAATATTGAATATATTTATTATTTAATTTTATAAATTCCCAAAAATAATATTTTATTTTTTTCTGAAATGTTACAAGTAGTGTCCCCAAATCTCCAGTGCAAGACGAAGGCCATCTCCAGATCATGAGTGGGATAAATCCTGCTCGTACTTCCTCCAACTGTCGGGAAGTATAAGCGATAACTCCATCATACTACATCAGTACACAATCGATCCCCACTCGTGAAACATCACAATAAACGATAAAGTCGTCCGATCCAGAAAACAAAGATTGAACTGGTGCAGTCGTCAACCGAGTCTTCAACTGCTGAAAACTCAGCACGCATGCCTTAGTCTAAAGAAACGGAACTCCCTTCTTTGTCAGTACGGTCAACGGTGCAGCGATACACAAGAAATCCTGCACAAAACGGTGGTAAAAACCGGCTAAGCCCAAAGATGCGGACTTCTGTCACTGAACAGGTCTGGGCCAAAGCTGTATGGCCTCGATCTTCCTCGGGTCCATACGAATACCGTCTCTTGTAACCACATGACCTAGGAAGTCAACACTATCAAGCCTAAAGGAACACTTCGAGAATTTAGCAAACAGCTGGAGCTCTCTCAATGTCTGGAAGGAAATCCTAAAGTGTTATTCATGTTCCTCACGACTCTTGGAATAGACCAGAATGTCATCAATAACACAACAATAAACTGGTCGAGGAACGACTTGAAAAATCCGGTTCATCACATCATGAATGCTACTAGGGCATTGGTGAGTCCAATGACACCACCAAAAACTCATAATGCCCGTAGCGCGCACAAAAATCAGTCTTCGAAATGTCATCATTCCGAACCCGCAACTGATGATGACCTGATCCCAAATCAAACTTAGAAAAATGTCCCGCACTCTGGAGCTGATCAAAGAAATCGTCAATGCGAGGTAAAAGATACCTATCCGCATCGTAACTCGGTTCAATTGACGAAAATCCAAACACAACCTCAAACTGCCGTCCTTCTTCTTAACGAACAGAATAGGAGCTCTCCAAAGCGAAACACTTGGACGTACAAGTCCCCATATCTAGCAACTCTGCAGCTGATCCTTAAGCTCCCTAAGCTCCGCCGGCTCATCTGGAACAACAACGGAAAACTCTCGCACAATAGGAACCCGGTCCAACGAATCCACTGTGGCTCCGGTATCATAAATGAAAGCCAAGAATCCTCGACATCTTCTCCTCAAAAGCCGACTAGCGAAAAAGGCTGAAATCAAGCTGTGAGGGGCGGCACCACGGTCCCCCTGCACAATAAGAACTAACTCGCCGGAAAAACAAAACCTGACTGTTTTCTCGCGGCAGTCCACAGACGCATAGCATGTAGCTAAGCAGTCCGTACCTAGGAGAACGTCAAAGTCCAACATCTCTAGAAGTATCAAATCGACGGACGAATCTTTATCCTCTATCCGATTGGCACATGACCAAAACACGTGTCGTGCAACAAAAGAATCGTTGACAGGAGTAAACACAACAAACGACTGATCTAGCAAACACGACGCTCGGTCCAACCTCGGCACGAAGTGTGTATAACAAACGAGTGCATAGATCCCGAATTAAACAAACATGCGCATCGAAAGAACATACAAAAACGAATACTTGAAAACTCTGCATTGGACGCCTGCACGTCCCGATGAGTAGAAGCAAACGCTCGTGCTTGCCCTCTACCCGCAACTGGCTGTCCTCCTCCTCTACCATCATGTTCTCTCTGAACAAACCCTCCGCGACCATGACCTCTCTGAACATAAGTCTGACGCGGTGCAACAACAGGTGCAAGGGGCAATGCTCCCTAAGGTGAAGGTGGTAAGGTAAATATGGTACTGTTGACCTTCTATGGCGTACCATGGTACAATTCCTGACGAGGTGATGGAAACTCCCGCACCGAAAACATCCATACGATGGCTGCTGACCCTCCTGGGAGTAAGAGCTAAACAACTGTCCTCGTCCCAAGCCTCTGCTACTCTCGTGAACTGAATGAAATCTGTCGCGGCGTCTAAGCATCTGTCTCTGGGCTGATACACCTGTACAAGCCCTCCTCGGTCCTGAAACTTCCAAAGTCTCGGGAAGACGTGGCTCATCTAGTAGGGCTGCGTCCACTGCTGCTGTATACGTAACACAATGCTGTGTGCTGATAGCAAGGAATAACTGGGTAACAGGGGTGGCAACCTCCTGTCGCTGTGCTCGACTGGCTTCAACCAATGATCCCATCATCTGGCGCAAGTCCTGCATCTTTGCCTCAAGCCTAACGATACGATCTATCGAAGGCGGACCAAACTGCTCCTGTACAGCGAGCGTACCGTCCTGGTCATTCCTCGTCTTAAACGAGTCAACTCTGACCTCGGCTCTCGATGCCTCTCTCTGAGCCCTCATAGTCATCGGCGGCATAAAAGCTAGAAATGGAAATAGGATTCGATATGAACACGGAAATCGAATTATAAGGATATATATCATTATGGAAGGAATTTCAAGCAATAAGTACTAAGGTCACTTAGGCGGAGTACCGTATCGTAAGTATGCCGCAGACATACACATGCTACATCACTCTGCTTAAGCTACCTACTCCATCATACCAAGGTCATCCTACACTCCGAAAGGTAAAATCTAGCGCTCTGATACCAACTTTGTCACGACCCGAAATTTGACACGTGACGGCCCTTAAACTACGTAACGTCTCCAGGCGTAACGTAATTCAAGTAAGCCGAAAACCCAGCAATCTAAACCATCAAAAATAGTAAGTGATAAGAACATTATTAAAACCTTTTGGAATCTCAATCAAAATTCATTAAAGTCCAAATTTACTTCCTTAAAAAAAATTTGGCAGCACCTCCTTTGTAAAACAAGCCCCAAAAAGGGTACAACATAAAATATAAGTAAAGCATCCCCAAACGGGAGCAAATCCATGCCCAAAGGCGGAAACAACCACCACAACAGATATACGACGTCGTAGTGAAGAAATGGACGATATAAAGTGACAACAGCATAAAAGACATCCAGAGTCACAAAATAATATACAATATCGTCCTCACAACTCGTCTCTAAGTCAATACATAAAGTAGTAGATGGAGAGTACTAAATACAATGAGTACACAAATAAGCATCATCGGATAACCGCAAAACCCACCTATAGCAAAACTGCACACAGTCAGCCGTAGCGGTATCCGCTGCAAAAGATGATACGATAAGAAGAAGCCCTGCCGCTACCACTCTGAGGGACACCTGCAAAACACTGGGGCACAACGGGGGGTGAGTTGCCAACTCGTGAATAGTAAATAACATATGCAGGTAATCGTAGGTATGCACGTACTGCAATAATCTATCACATGCAAGCTGATAGTATAATATGGCAATATGTGTATGCAACAGTCATGAAAGATACTCTATCAGGTACTACTAATACATGAAGCAATGCATATCAAATAAATGCTGAGTATGGGATAAAACATATCATCAACATGGAAATTCTCATCGTGGAGAAACTAGTGTCCATCAATGACACTTCAAATCCCAATATCAAAGGCACCGCATCCTCAGATCGGCCCTCATATCCTGTAAGTCTCATGGAACCTGAGTGTCCAACATCGACACCCAAAAACATCATGAAAACTAGTGTCTAGCATCGACACGTAAATACTCATCTGTCAGGCGCCGTCACCACGACTGGCCCTGATGTCATGTCCGTACATCTCATGGAACCTAAGTGTCCAACACTTGCAATCCATATAGCATGTCTTTACATAACTCCGATCGGTATTCCCACAATAACCTCTGAGTCCAAATACTATCACCGGTAGGTACTAGCCCTCCTGCCAGGCTCATCGTCTACACCACGAAAATCACCTCTCGCCCCGGGAAACCATACCGGGTCCACCATGTACTCGCACACGGCCTCGTCCACTCCTCGCATGGGGTATCTAACACAAGTCTCATAACCGAGAAAACTCATGGTGGACGCATCGAAATATCATATCAAGAGAAATCGGGTTTTTCAAACAATGCATAATTTCATGAACTACCACGGTCCTCAAATCCAGAAAACATCATGTGAAATCCATATCTCAATGCGAAATCCATGAAATATAATATATGAAACATGAAACGGTAATATGAGCATGTAAAAGAAAAACAGCTATTTAAATGTATCAAGTTATTAAATATATCATGCGGTTTCCAATTTCTCCAAAGTCAAATGCAACATCATATAAAGGTGAACATGTGGCTATAGCAAGGTATGTGGGTGTACATGTAAATATGTATGCATTTCATATGCGCAATAGCATAAAATCAATGTCTCCATGTCGATGACAATACAATACCACATAAGGGTATATGTCGCTATAGTAAGGTATGTGGATGTACATGTAAGTATGTATGCATGATGTACATGTAGCTGTAGCAAGATATGGGTATATACCTGTCAATAATGATGCAATACCATATAGGTATATATGTGTAAGCATGTAGGCATAGCAAGGCATATGTGTGAGCATGTAGGTATACAGATATGTTATATTTCATATGCACAGTGGAAATCAGAATCCATGTCTCAATGTCCCTAACCGATACAATATCGCATATGTATAGGTGTAAGCATGTAGGTATAGCAAGGTATATGTGTATGCTATCTTTCTTATATACAATGGAAATAAGGATCATGTCTCAATGTCCCTAACCAATACAATATCACGTATGTATATGGGTTGTGCGTGTCATGGCAATTATCGACGGAGTGTGTGTAGCATACATTTAGTGCTCGTGTAACATGAACCGTCAATAATGGTATTGTGTCTCATTAATACTATGTCCATAAGCAATAGGAAAATGAGGTATGCAACAATGGTACACATGCACAATCAATATCCATATACTTATAACTAATAATCATGTCATAAATCTAGCCCAGACGCATAACGTCATGCGGGCGATTCCCCTGTAGATGTTAAATCTACTCACAGATGATCTTGGACTAACTAAAGCCAACCACTTGCTTTCCCCTCTTCGCAACGTCTGAAGTCCCCGCCTGCGATCCTAAAATCATATAACAACATAACAATTTCACATTAGCAATCGACCAATAATACGTACAAACTACGTTTGATCGACGCACCAACTCCAAACATACTCTCAAGTGTTCGTTTAGTGGCTAACGTGCATAGCGACACTACGAAACCAACCCAAGAGCAACAGCTACACAATGTACACGCACCATATCGGATAACGTAACACACGTATTCGTAACACTAGAAACAAGCAAAGTGATCCCAGATTTTGTATACTGTCAAAACACAGAAATCAAACAGTACCAAACACTTCTAAACAACTGCAGACAGCTACCCTACAAAAACCAAGCCCTAACTCCCCTAAACAGCCGAGGTCGCGCGGATTTGCCTTGCATGTCGCCAGCTAAAACCGAGCAGATGGGTCTCGTGATTTAGGTGAAAGTTTAGGGTCACTGGTACAACACTACTACATTGCTAGATTTTCCAGTATACACTCGAGGTCACAGCAGATCACAGATATCCTATAATGACACTAAAAATATGATATGTGCACAAAACTTTACCTTTAGTGTTCTAAACTGAAACTAATAAGCTATACAACATTATAACATCCTATTTAACAGTATAGAGATCATTACCTAACCACAAATGCTCAAAGATCCTAGCTTTCCAAGCTCCAAGGGATCCTAGAGGTAAAACAAGACCTAAGAAGTAATTTGGTGATGTTTTGTGAAGGTCTTGCAAGATTTAGTGAAGGATTAATGAAAGTTTCAGTTGAGGGTAAGGGAGTGATGAGAAATAATTGAGAAATAGATAGAGTGAGAGAGAATGAGAGTGTGTGAGTGAGTGAGGTGATAATGAGAGAGTGAGGTGAGTGTAGGGTAAGTGCACCCTTGTACATACTCTCTCCCTCTGCTCATTAATGCAAGCATGTTCATCCTCCATGAGTCACCTTGACACCTCCCCTCATTCCAAAACACCAAGGAAAATATCTTCTCACAAATAAATATCTAAGGGTTAAGGTTTAAACAACCAAGGATTAGGTTAAAGGTTGTCATGGTCACTAAAACAAGATTAACACTAACTAACCCTCACATTAACATGCACAAGTGTGTTTGACCCAAAACAAATAAGAATAAAATATTGATTAATCTAACTAAAATGCGAGAAAGCTAATTTGGTAAGCCTTTTTACCAAAAACCAACAATATCGCCTAATTAACACTAAACGCATTCTAAGGTGTTACAATTTGAGATCCTTGATTCTATTCGTTTCCATGATCATACTCTCACTGATTCCGTTCCTTCTTATGGTCATGTATCCATTCTGGATCTGTTGATTCTTTTCATCCATTTGACCTATTTTCTTCGATACTGGATTGAGATTCCTGTCACCATGGTTTGAGCGCAGATTGAGCTACTGCTAGTGATGCGGTCAGGACGAGCTCGTCATGGGCGAGGACTGACCATCGTGTTTTCTGGTGACCCAGGAACATCTCGATTTTGTATTGGTGTTTTGACCTTTTGTTGAGGCGAGTGTTCGGTTTTGCACCTGATGATCGGGCCATTGTTAGAGGCTGCATGTTGTGGGTAGGCTGTTTGTGTACAGCCTACCTCGAAGATTATGATGTCGTCTACCTTGCAGATAGATGACCCAGCTATTGCTGAGATCGATGGGATTTCGCTTCCAGAGCTTACGAGCTGAGATCGCTGGAGCTTCCAGAAAAAGATGCGATAGATGATATCTAGTCTATCTTGAGTTGAGAGACGAAGGCGAATCGTCGGATTGATGCGCCGACGCAGGCCCAGTTGAGTTGAAGATTTCCAGTGTGGAGAGTCTTACTCGGATCTAGAGTAGATCAATTCAGAGATGACGTTGTTCGTTGGATGATCCGATAGGAGATCAGTAAGCGGACCGGCTTTGGATAGAGGACCTCACCCAGATGTGTTGTGAGTTGATCGAGAACGGACGAGTATTGAGTATTCCTCCGATGGTATGGAAGAGTTTCCGAGGGAGTGTTCAGCAAGAGAACTTCTACAGAGCGATGAAGATATCGAGTTCGCGATTTCGAGTCCGCGTGAGAGATTCCGGATTGACTGTAGCCGAGAACAATTGCAGTACGTAGGTAGCATGACGTGTCGTCGAAGAGGGCGATAATAAAGACGAGTGACACAAGAGGTTCGTGCGAGATGTTAACGAGCGGTTGTTACTCCCCGTTGAGATTAGAGATCTGATATTTATACAGAGATGTTGGGATACGGCCAGTTCCCGAGGAAATGCTGTGCTGAGAACGCGGATGTCCAGAAAACGAGAAAAGATTATGCAAGAGTACCAGCCTCCGTGTAACTACCCTAATTTTTGATACACTTTTTCCTATACAAAATTTTTCAAATATATTTTCTAAATCCACAAAGGGGTATTTTAGCCTAAGCACAAGATTTAGGTAATTATTTTTGTTTTTAATTACAAGCTACAAGAATGAAATAACTCCATTTTTAATGTACAAGAAATTACTTTAAAATTTAATGTATACTTGGAGTATTTACTCTTGCTGCTATCATTTTAAGTAATTAAATAACACAATAATTACAAGAAGGAGCTTGTAGCTCATTGGTAATACCTTGCACTGCTGAACCAAGCCACCGGAGTTCAAATCCCATGCCCCACATTCTTTTTGTATTTATTTTGTTTTTTTTTTTGGAAGTCAACGGTAAAAAGGCCATAACTCCCAAAATATGTACTGGACAACAAAAAGTAAAAATACCAAGTTGTTCCTCAGGAAAACCCCCGGCTATTGGACCCTTGACTCGGCCCGACTCGGCGCCGCCGGCCGGCGACTCGGCCGACTCGGTCCGGCGCCGCCGGCCGGACTTGGCCGGATGGCCGAGTCACCAACTGAGAAAAGTTGGATCTTGACTTGGTCAACCCTCTTGCACACTTATTATACCTGGATCGGTTTTGATTTGGCCAATAAATCCCTTTTACTCCTAGGTTTAATGATTTTTAATGTTTTTTATATTTTTTAAAATATTTTTTAACCCTAACCCTAACCCTAGCCTAGCCCTATATAAAGACCCCTATCCTCTACCTTTTCCCCTCACAACTCTAAGTCCACTCTCTTAAATTCTCGAGAACTCGGTACGAAGAGCGAGAAGCGAAGCGCTGCCGAAATCGACGACGGATTCCGGCGACCGGATCAGAACCTTTGCGACGTTTTCGAAGAATCGACAACCACCCCACCCCTTAGCTTCCCTAGCTTGTCCAAACCGTAAGTCCCATCCCCTCTATCTCTCTTTTCTATAAGTATAAAAATACGACTTTTTGGAACCCGACGGAAATCGGACAAACCGATTTTCGATTCGGTTTTTCTCTAAATTTCCACTTGTCACCTAATACATATTATCTACCCATATGCTTGTTGACTATTAATCACCCATAAACTAATTTAATCAAACTTTTTCACATAAAATGATAACTTCTTTGCAAAACCGTATTCTTTTCATAAAAATACCATGAAGTTCATTTTTCTTAGTTTAATTAATTCTCTCACTCCTAAATAGGTTTATCTTGATCACTAAACTTGTAGAACCCAATTTGAATGAAATTTCACACATAAAATGATAACGTTTTTAAATACCGTATTCTTGCACTTTAATACCTTCAACTTTAACTTGTCATGTTTTACCTTTAAACTTCACCAAAACTTAAAATAAGTCACGGGGTAATGACCTACCCCTACACACACTCAATATAACCTTAATTGATAGATATCAAAACACAGAATACGAAATTACAGGACTTTTCACTAAAATACCCTAATCTTTATTTAAAGCTTTAAGTTGTAAACTTTTATAGATAAAATCTTTTAATAAAATGAAAACCACGATTGGTCATGGACATCGATCGTTTATCTAAACTGTCTTGTGGTGCCTAGGCAAGTGTGTCTAAGGCTAGTGGTTTTTAATTAGGCCCACGACTGTGGTTCCTTTCCATTTACCTGGCATTTACCTGGCCGCAATTGACGGTGAAGAGGCGATTTGAGACTTCTAATGACTCATCGTTTAGACCTTAGAAATAGGCTAGTTGGTTTAGGAAACCCTAATAACTAAAATACGGAAAACTGTACTCTTTTGCAAATAAATACCCCATATTTATAAAACCGTTTTCCCAAATGAAAAGTATTTATAAACCTAAGCAAAGCGCCGCTACAACCCACTTTTGGGGAACCTGTTAGGGATAGTACGGTTCATCGTGCACCCGCAGGCTAGTAGTGCGAGATTCAGACCTCCGCAAGGAGCATTCGGTCTCGAAAGGTTCAAAATACGATATTTAGGGAAAATGAGATTTTTTTCTAAATAAAATATTTATATAAAATTATTCATGTGTTAATATATATGTAATTATCATGTAAACATCTATTTTATCATAATATAAGTTTCCACATTTTCCTAAAAAAATTATAAGATTAAAAGTTACACTAAAATACCATGAATTTCAGATAAAACAATTAATACCTTTATTAGGATATATTCATTAGAATAATACAAATAAAATTCACATTCATTATAATAATAAATACGAATAATAAACACTTGAGGTGTATTTTGAAAAAATATACAAAAGTACTTTTTACATAAAAACCCCTCAAGTTTTACAAATTACTATAAGGCCCCTAGCTAATATTGAACTTCAAATTCTCTTCTTTTAGTCTGACTCGGGTTAGAGTCTGACTATTTCTGACTTGAATATGATTCAAGTCAATCTATATTCTTTTATATTTCAATACAATTTGAATACATGAATCCATGAATCTAGTTAACAATATATTCATTTTGACTGAATCAAACCATGGATATGCATCCATTATCCTGATATTCCATTTACCTGATTATACAGTTGTAACATGTTTACTGATATCATGGTTTTGGTCAGTCACCCAACTTACATATTCCAATACCACATTAATGTTAAAACACTACGGGGTTTAAGGGGTAGATTGGTACGGAAGGTGTTAAAGGTGGCACGAGGTGGTCAGATTAAGACACCTAACCTGAATCCTGTTGCTGTTGTACCGTGGCATAACGGTTCCTTGTACTTTCCTTTTGCCCTGATCTCTAGCATATAGAGATCCCCCTCGTATACACTGGTATTCTTCTGTACCAAGCTACAAACAACAGCGTTACACAATGTTCCATAATATTCAACAATATAAAACTTTAGAAAATATTGTTACTCTGTCATTCTCATTCTTCTTATTCTTTGGGACTTACCGAGCGACCTGTTCGCTGACGATATTCTATTTCCTTCTTCTTTGAATGTCGTCAAGTGTGTTGGACCAATCTGAGATCGAGTCCACCGGTGAAGATTTGGAGCAGTTCCAGGAAGATCCGGGACTCTAGATAATGTACCTTGTTCTTTCCAGTTTATTTCATTTTCTGTTATGCCACCGTTTAGGCATTGCTTTTCATTCCAGTTGTATTTTTCTTTTCCTGCATTGTACAAAGAATGTTATTAATAAAAGTTGATGTTATTTCTATATTATTCGTCTCTTGTGATTTACTTTATATTGCTTAGTTACGCTTAGCGTATATACTTCTGAGTATATACGTAGCGGGCCTCGTCGTGTCCACTTCGCCGTACACTGGGAAGCGGGGCGTGACAGGTTTTGTTGGTGGCCCATGCAGGTCAGAGCTGTATGAATCCCTGTCATGCAGTTCTAGTCTGCGTGAACAACCTAAGCAATATAACACAAGAAACAACAACTAAAACATTCTTTATAATTCATGTTCCTTGAATCTTGCAAATCTCTATTCTTTGAATCTTATTATTTCATGTATTTGAATCTGTCCTAACCCAAATTTTTCTTCAGAGTTATGGATTCCCCGAACAACACCAGCAGTAATGTCAACAACACACCTACACCTCCAACACTACCTCTCACACCTGCCGTTCCTGCTCCACCCAACGAGCAGACGGTTCTGCTTAAGGAAATCCAAAGCCTCCTGGTTGGACTGCAGCAGCAGACTGCCATATTATTGAACCGACCAGAAGCAGGAGCAACCGTCAAGAAACGCACTGCCACCCAGATGGCAAGAGAAACCTACACTACACAACCTGCAAAACCCAAGAGACTGAAGGAAACAATTAACCAGTCAAGTTCAGGATTTTTCTACTACTGCCATAGAAATGGACACTTGTGGAAGGACTGTAGGCGCGCAAAAGACATGTGCCTAGTTTGCGGCGCATCCGATCATAGAATTGGAGACTGTCCCTATAGACGCAACTCAGCCCACACACCCACTATTTACCCGAAGCAGCCAGCTATCCAGACTCCTACACCTAGTCTTGCACTCCCAGCACCACCTCTACATGGACCATCCCTATCTAGTCAGGCATCGATGTATCGGCTTACACAGAAAAATGTGTCGAGACGTCAAGCCTCCACCTCAGCGGCCTTAGAACCTGAGACTAAGAACCAAAGTAACCCAGGTAACTCCCTCACTTTGACCAAAACATTTTGCAATATTTCTTCCTTCTAAATATTTTCATACACTACCAATAGTTCTGTCACAAAAACTTCCTTGAAACTGTTACACTTTCCTTTTACAAATTTCGAGGATGAAATTTTTATAAGGAGGGTAGAATGTAACAACCCTAATTTTTGATACACTTTTTCCTATACAAAATTTTTCAAATATATTTTCTAAATCCACAAAGGGGTATTTTAGCCTGAGCACAAGATTTAGGTAATTATTTTTGTTTTTAATTACAGGCTATAAGAATGAAATAACTCCATATTTAGTGTACAAGAAATTACTTTAAAATTTAATGTATACTTGGAGTATTTACTCTTGCTGCTATCATTTTAAGTAATTAAATAACACAATAATTACAAGAAGGAGCTTGTAGCTCATTGGTAATACCTTGCACTGCTGAACCAAGCCACCGGAGTTCAAATCCCATGCCCCACATTATTTTTGTATTTATTTTGTTTTATTTTTTTTTGGAAGTCAACGGTAAAAAGGCCATAACTCCCAAAATATGTACTGGACAACAAAAAGTAAAAATACCAAGTTGTTCCTCAGGAAAACCCCCATCCATTGGACCCTTGACTCGGCCCGACTCGGCGCCGCCGGCCGGCGACTCGGCCGACTCGGTCCGGCGCCGCCGGCCGAGTCACCAACTGAGAAAAGTTGGCTCTTGACTTGGTCAACCCTCTTGCACACTTATTATACCTGGATCGGTTTTGATTTGGCCAATAAATCCCTTTTACTCCTAGGTTTAATGATTTTTAATGAATTTTTAATGTTTTTTATATTTTTTTAAATATTTTTTAACCCTAACCCTAACCCTGGCCTAGCCCTATATAAAGACCCCTATCCTCTATCTTTTCCCGACACAACTCTAAGTCCACTCTCTCAAATTCTCGAGAACTCGGTACGAAGAGCGAGAAACGAAGCGCTGCCGAAATCGACGACGGATTCCGGCGACCAGATCAGAACCTTCGCGACGTTTTCGACGAATCGACAACCACCACACCCCTTAGCTTCCCTAGCTTGTCCAAACCGTAAGTCCCATCCCCTCTATCTCTCTTTTCTATAAGTATAAAAATACGACTTTTTGGAACCCGACGGAAATCGGACAAACCGATTTCCGATTCGGTTTTTCTCTAAATTCCCACTTGTCACCTAATACATATTATCTACCCATATGCTTGTTGACTATTAATCACCAATAAACCAATTTAATCAAACTTTTTCACATAAAATGATAACTTCTTTGCAAAACCGTATTCTTTTCATAAAAATACCATGAAGTTCATTTTTCTTAGTTTAATTAATTTCCTCACTCCTAAATAGGTTTATCTTGATCACTAAACTTGTAGAACCCAATTTGAATGAAATTTCACACATAAAATGATAACGTTTTTAAATACCGTATTCTTGCACTTTAATACCTTCAACTTTATCTTTTCATGTTTTACCTTTAAACTTCACCAAAACTTAAAATAAGTCACGGGGTAATGACCTACCCATACACACACTCAATATAACCCTAATTGATAGATATCAAAATACAAAATACGAAATTACAGGACTTTTCACTAAAATACCCTAATCTTTATTTAAACCTTTAAGTTGTAAACTTTTCTAGATAAAATCTTTTAATAAAATGAAAACCACGATTGGTCATGGACATCGATCGTTTATCTAAACTGTCTTGTGGTGCCTAGGCAAGTGTGTCTAAGGCTAGTGGTTTTTAATTAGGCCCACGACTGTGGTTCCTTTCCACTTACCTGGTACTTACCTGGCCGCAATTGACGGTGAAGTGGCGATTTGAGACTTCTAATGACTCATCGTTTAGACCTTAGAAATAGGCTAGTTGGTTTAGAAAACCCTAATAACTAAAATACGGAAAACTGTACTCTTTTGCAAATAAATACCCCATATTTATAAAACCGTTTTCCCAAATGAAAAGTATTTATAAACCTAAGCAAAGCGCCGCTACAACCCACTTTTGGGGAACCTGTTAGGGATAGTACGGTTCATCGTGCACCCGCAGGCTAGTAGTGCGAGATTCAGACCTCCGCAAGGAGCATTCGGTCTCGAAAGGTTCAAAATACGATATTTAGGGAAAATGAGATTTTTTTCTAAATAAAATATTTATATAAAATTATTCATGTGTTAATATATATGTAATTATCATGTAAACATCTATTTTATCATAATATAAGTTTCCACATTTTCCTAAAAAAATTACAAGATTAAAAGTTACACTAAAATACCATGAATTTCAGATAAAACAATTAATACCTTTATTAGGATATATTCACTAGAATAACACAAATAAAATTCACATTCATTATAACAATAAAGTCGAATAATAAACACTTGAGGTGTATTTTGAAAAAATATACAAAAGTACTTCTTACATAAAACCCCCTCAAGTTTTACAAATTACTATAAGGCCCCTAGCTAATATTGAACTTCAAATTCTCTTCTTTTAGTCTGACTCGGGTTAGAGTCTGACTATTTCTGACTTGAATATGATTCAAGTCAATCTATATTCTTTTATATTTCAATACAATTTGAATACATGAATCCATGAATCTAGTTAATAATATATTCATTTTGACTGAATCAAACCATGGATATTCATCCATTATCCTGATATTCCATTTACCTGATTATACAGTTGTAACATGTTTACTGATATCATGGTTTTGGTTAGTCACCCAACTTACATATTCCAATACCACATTACTGTTAAAACACTACGGGGTTTAAGGGGTAAATTGGTACGGAAGGTGTTAAAGGTGGCACGAGATGGTTAGATTAAGACACCTAACCTGAATCCTGTTGCTGTTGTACCGTAGCATAACGGTTCCTTGTACTTTTCTTTTGCCCTGATCTCTAGCATATAGAGATCCCCCTCGTATACACTGGCATCCTTCTGTACCAAGGTACAAACAACAGCGTTACACAATGTTCCATAATATTCAACAATATAAAACTTTAGAAAATATTGTTACTCTGTCATTCTCATTCTTCTTATTCTTTAGGACTTACCGAGCGACCTGTTCGCTGACGATATTCTATTTCCTTCTTCTTTGAATGTCGTCAGGTGCATTGGACCAAGCTGAGATCGAGCCCACCGGTGAAGATTTGGAGCAGTTCCAGGAAGATCCAGAGCTCTAGATACTGTACCTTGTTCTTTCCAGTTTATTTCATTTTCTGTTATGCCACTGTTTAGGCATTGCTTTTCATTCCAGTTGTATTTTTCTTTTCTTGCATTGTACAAAGAATGTTATTAATAAAAGTTGCTGTTATTTCTATATTATTCGTCTCTTGTGATTTACTTTATATTGCTTAGTTACGCTTAGCGTATATACTTCTGAGTATATACGTAGCGGGCCTCGTCGCGTCCACTTCGCCGTACACTGGAAAGCGGGGCGTGACACTCCGTATAGTTCGGCATAGGCAAGATCAGAAGAGACCCTGAGCAGGTTCCTTCCAGGACATTGCTACGATAAGATTTGCATCCAGGATCAGTTGTGCCACGTGTATTCAGAGGGATAGAGGCCGGCGCCAGTGACGTGCTGCTTTACGAGTGGTCATACTAATTGGCCGAGAGTTGACCAGAGAACTGCCAGAGCGGAATCGTTTCCGTTAGCACACCTGATTGAGCCGACGATCCGATGGATTGCGAGATTGGTAATCTACAGAGAAATGAGGACCCAGAGACAGAGGACGCCAGACCGTAAGCAGGAGGAAAGCGAATGTTCTTGCTTTGCCAGTTTTGGACGCACCGACATTTTCTGACATTGTAGGAGGTGTACCTCAATGTCATTTGTGTAAGTCCACGTTGCGACCCCCGGTTCTTACGGGGAGGCGGAAACGGTATAAAAAACGAATTTTTATCGCAAGAGGCAACATGGACTAAACTATGGTCGGGATCGTTGTCTAAACTAAAACTAGCAAATTAAGCTAAAGATATTTAGCTACTCGGATAGAGATGGTTATACCTAGCTTGTCTTGAACTCCTTCGTCTTCAAGCTCCGGTGGTGGTCCGATGGCTCCTTCTCGTCGTCTCCGTACGCCGAAGATAGATCCACTTGAAAGCTCCAACCTTTAGCTCCTTCTTCGGTCTTTGAAGAAACTAGTTCACTTGGTTTGCCAAACCTAGTGAACTAGAATGAGTAGAGAGGAAATAGAATGGGATTTTATCTATGGTTCTTGATTCTCAACTCATGAGACAAGAGAACCATAGATCAAGAGAGGGAGCAAGAGGTTGAGGGTGAGAGCAAGGGGAGAGCTCAAGAACAAGAGAGAGAATGAGCAAGAAAGAATGAGGCTCTCTTTTTCCTTTCACCCTCTCATAATCCAAAGTGATCATAACTCATCATATCAAAAAAGTCTTTTGGTAATGGTTAGAAGCAACCATAAGGTTATCATATCATGCACTCATTTTACTCAAAAAGCAAGCAAGAAAAAAGTCTTTGGCATGAAATGATAACCATGGTCATCATGATGGTCAACTAGTCAAGCCTAGTCAACCGGTCAACAAGTCAACAAAAGTCAACAAGTCACCAAAGTCAACAAGTCAACAAAAGTCAACAAGTCAACAACCATATCACCATAATACTTAATTAATATAATAGTTAATCACAAATCATATTCTCATTAGGGTTGAGCATAAAGTCAAAAAGTCAACGGTCAACTGTCAACAACCCTAATGAGAATCCGCTGCCTCTGCCTCCCTGTCAACTGTGCATACACACCCGCATCCGCGTTCCGAGGAACACGAATGCAAACTGGATAAATCCAATCCCATAAGGTACACTAGGATCTGGCTTAAACCAAAGCCCGCTAGTGTAAACTGTCCGGACACTGTACGTGCACAAGTGCACGGATGTGACCGAACCCTGTCGCAAAACCATGCGACCTGTCGCAATACCATGCGACCTCTACTCTTTTGCCTAAAGGCGAAAAGCTTTCTGTGTGGGACTCTAAAGACTCGACACTACGCTGGCAGTGGGTTTAACCACAGACCGCAAGCGGCACTAGCTGTGCGTAACGGTCCCCAGGTAATGCCGACAAGAAGACCGACGAGGCGAAACCCATCTGAACTCCTACTGAGCCTGAGTGTGACATTCTCCATACAGTCCGGTCTGTTCGTCTGATACATCGCATGGCGGGCCTAGGGGGCGGTAAACGTCAGTCCCCCAATAGCGGTACAAGTCGTGCCGGAGTGAAGCCCAATACACCCTGAGATAACACTGGAAACCTACCAGTATATCTCGTTTGCCCTGGCCAGGGACTACTCGTGTAATGGCTCTCCTAGACACAGCGCGATGTTAACCCCCAATACCGGGAGAGACGAATCCTGTCTAACCGTCACTGCCTCCAAGTGCTTCGGGACTGCACCCAACCACCACCTGTTTGCACGACTCCTTTGAGCCGTGGTAGGGTAGTGATCAAAGTACAGTGGGAACACACCCGAGGCGAAGTGACAGTGTCAAGTCAGCGGACTAAGCTGTACTCATGTCACCTGGGAACTGATAACTGACGATAGGTATAATACCAACTAGTCAGTTCCCGACGAGTCCTGTCCAGTGTACCCGTAACCTAACGAGCACCCGCATACTATCTCAACTACGACGTACTGACGGCTGTGGGACAGACCGTCTCCCACACTGGGATGAGAAGCGCATGCGCTGGTCTACTCCGGAGTATCGATGCCCTGTCTCGATAGTCCTGCGACCAGGGACCTGAATAAGGATGTGCTTATAGATTACCCAGCCCCCACTAGTGTGACTGCCATCACAACGCTGGTAATCAAGCAAAGATCCTAAGGGCTCCACTAATGCGTATAAGTGATATACTGAAATAAACACAAGTACACATTGAAGTAGAAACAAACCAAGTAGCATACTACTATTTTGAGCAAGATTGTATATACAAGGTGAATATCCCAAGCATCCATTAAGTAATATACAAACTAGTATGATACAGTAATGGCCTCTAGGGCATATACACTAACAATCTCCCACTTGCACTAAGGCCATGTACTGGCGTATCGAAGACCTATCATCTCGATCAGCCGCTCGAACTGAGTCTGGGGCAAAGCCTTGGTGAATGGATCTGCAGTGTTATCTTCTGAAGCGACTCTCCGAACCTCGATCTCCTGGCGATCCACGATCTCCCTGATCAGGTGATACCGCCTTAAGATGTGCCTGGATTTTTGATGGGACCTGGGTTCCTTCGCTAAAGCTATAGCCCCGTTGTTGTCGCAATACAGAGGTATTGGATCAACAATGGACGGAACCACCTGAAGTTCTTTCAAGAACTTCCTCATCCAGACAGCTTCTTTTGCGGCATCAGATGCAGCGATGTATTCTGCTTCCATCGTCGAGTCTGCAACGGTTTCCTGTTTGGAACTCTTCCAACACACCGCCCCTCCATTGAGGGTAAAGACAAAACCCGACATGGACTTGGAATCATCCTTGTCACTCTGGAAGCTGGAGTCAGCAAAGGCCTCGATCTGGAGGTCCTTTCCGCCATACACCAAGAACATCTCCTTAGTCCTTCTCAGGTACTTGAGAATGTTCTTTACCGCTATCCAGTGTTTCTCCCCAGGGTTAGACTGATACCGGCTTACCACACTCAGTGCATAAGCTACATCCGGTCTGGTACACAACATCGCATACATTATAGAGCCTACCGCAGAAGCGTAGGGTATAATAGACATGCGATCCCTCTCCAAATCAGTCTTGGGAGACATCTCTTTAGAGAGGGTGATCCCGTGACAAGCCGGTAGGTTACCGCGCTTGGAATCTTCCATACTGAATCTCTTCAGTATGGTGTCGATGTACCTGGACTGTGAAAGTCCTAATATCCTCTTGGATCTGTCACGGTAGATCCGGATACCCAGAATGTATGAGGCATCACCCAGGTCTTTCATGGAGAACCTGTGTGACAAGAACCCCTTGACAGATTGTAGCATAGGAATGTCATTTCCTATTAAGAGAATGTCATCCACGTATAAAACGAGGAATACTACAGTTCTCGCTACAAATCTACTATAGATGCATGGTTCATCTGGATTTTTGATAAAGCCAAATTCTTTGACCGTCTCATCAAAGCAGATGTTCCAACTCCGCGATGCCTGCTTTAGTCCATAGATGGACTTAAGCAACTTGCACACCTTTCCGCTGCTCCCACTCTGAATGAAACCCTCTGGCTGGTCCATATAGACACACTCCTCTAAATTTCCATTTAGAAAAGCTGTCTTTACGTCCATTTGCCAGATCTCATAATCGTGGAAGGCAGCAATGGCAAGAAGGATCCGAATGGATTTCAGCATGGCTACTGGAGAAAAGGTTTCGTCGTAGTCCAAGCCAGGTCTTTGACGAAAACCCTTTGCTACCAGCCTAGCTTTATAGGTCTCAACCTGTCCATCTACACCAATCTTCCTTTTGAAGATCCACTTGCATCCTACGGGTTTTACCCCGTCTGGAGCAATGTCCAACGTCCATACCTTGTTGGTGTACATGGACTCCATTTCGGTCCGCATTGCATCCAGCCATTTCACTGAGTCAACGCTCTGAACGGCCTGCTGGAAGCTAGTAGGCTCATCATAATCTATGATGCAATCCTCTCTATCCCCGTCTATGAGAAAACCGCAGTATCTCTCGGGCGGATGAGACTGCCTACTACTCCTGCGGAGCGGCGTAGGAATGTCCTGTTCTGTTGAACCCTCTGGTTCCACTAACCTTTCAGTAATAGTCTGTGGTTCTGGAATTTCTTCTAGTTCTACTGCGCTCCCACTAATTTCCTTTTCCAAGAACTGGTGTTCTAGAAAGTGGGCATTACGAGAAACAAGGACTTTTTGTTCCTCTGCGTAGTAGAAAAGATACCCCCTGGTGTTCTTTGGGTATCCCACAAACTTGCACAGTACTGAGCGTGCCTCGAGTTTGTCCGCATGCTGCTTTTTGACAAAAGCTGGACATCCCCAGATCTTCAGATATTGAAGATAGGGTTTCTTCCCACTCCACATTTCATATGGGGTGGTAGGCACAGTCTTAGTCGGAACTCGGTTCAAAAGGTATGCTGCTGATTCTAGCGCATATCCCCAGAATGATCGCGGCAACTCAGCGTTACTCATCATGGACCGCACCATATCCAATAGGGTGCGGTTCCGTCTCTCCGATACACCGTTATGTTGCGGGGTGTATGGAGGAGTAAGCTGAGAGAGAATTCCGTTCTCTTTTAAGTAATTCAGGAATTCGGCACTTAAGTATTCTCCACCTCGATCCGATCTTAGAATCTTAATACTTTTGCCGGTCTGTTTCTCTACTTCATTCTTATACTCCTGGAATTTTCCAAAGGCCTCGGACTTATGTTTCATTAAGAAGACATAACCGTACCTTGAGAAGTCATCCGTAAAAGTAATGAAGTAAGAATGTCCGCTTCGGGCATGTGTAGACATTGGACCGCACACGTCACTGTGTACGAGTCCTAAGAGCTCGCTCGCTCTTACTCCTTGTCCAGTAAACGGAGTCTTTGTCATTTTTCCTTTGAGACAAGATTGACAAGTGGCATACGATTGATATTCGAACGCATTCAAATATCCTTCTGTATGTAACTTAGTCAACCTTCTCTCATTGATGTGACCCAATCTACAATGCCATAAGAAAGTCTGATTTATTTCCAGAGACTTTCTTTTGTGTGTATTCTGGACGTTGAAAATCTGTGGTTGGTTTAACACGTATATACCATTACTCAATGTACCTGACCCAATCAAAACTTGATTAAGGTGAATGTTTACAACATTACTTACAAACGCAAATTCATAACCTTCTTTAGAAACTAAAGATACAGAAATGATATTACAAGTTGCGTTGGGTACAAAAAAGCAATTACGCAAAACCAAAACATGTCCATCTGACATTCCCAGGTGATAGTCCCCCACGGCTTTAGCATCCATGCTAGCTCCGTTTGCAACTCTGAGGGTCATGTCACCTGCCTTCAAAACACTACGGTTTCTCAACGCCTGCAAAGAATTACAGATATGAGATCCTGATCCGGTATCCAATACCCAGGAAGTAGAGTTTATTGAAAGACAGTTTTCAATAACATACACACCTGAAGCTGAAGCTGCAACCTGCTTCAATTCCTGTGTTCTGGCCTTCCAGGCCCTGCAATCATTCTTCCAGTGTCCTTTCTTATGACAATAGAAGCATTCTTCTTTATCCACAAGCTTCCCCGCTATCTTTGTTGCTTTGCCTTTTCCCTTCGTATCCACTTTACCAACACCGCCCCTTGGTTTGGCGGGGGCCTTCTTCTTCTTTCCCTTGGCTTTCGCCTTGGACCTAGAAGAAGATGATCCTCCTACAAACAAAGTGGATGTTTCCCTACCTTTCTGTAGGGTGCCCTCTGCGCTCCTCAGCATGTTGAGGAGCTCTGATAGTTCAACCTCTTTTTCTTGTAGGTTGAAGTTCAGTATAAACTGGGCGTAAGTGGAAGGAAGGGACTGGAGAACTATATCCGTATATAGCTCACTCTCCAATGTGATCCCTAGGTCAGCGAGCTCCTCAATGAAGCCGATCATCTTTAGCACATGCTCGGCTACTGATGATCCGACGGCCATTCTTGTCGAAAATAACTTTTTCGACGCTTCGTATCTTGCGATACGTGATTGCTCTCCATACAGTTCTTTTGTATGGAGCAATATGGACTCCATGTCCATATTCTCATGCCTCCTCTGATGTTCGTTGTCTATCGAGGCAAGCAGGAGGTACTTGGCCTTCGCGCTATCAATCTCCCAAGTCTTGCGGATTTCCTTATCCGCGACGCTGGAAGTTGGACCAGGGACAGGGGGAGCTTTGGTGGTAAGAAGATACCCCAGCTTGTCATAAGTGATTGCTATCGTGACATTCCTGAGCCAATCTTTGTAGTTTGGCCCTGTCAGTTTGTTTTTATCTAGGAGTAACTTAAGTCCAGTCATGTTGATTGGTCGCTGCAATTAGGAGAGAGAAGAAGAAACACTCAGCATGATGCTCTTGCAAGTTTAGAGTGGTTTTTAGTTTGTCTAAACAGGATGGCTCCCACTGTTTCTCGAATCCCTCCTCAAACCATAAAGGAAGAATTAGTCAGGATCAATCCCACCGTACAATACTTGCTTAACCGTTCAGCCAGGCCGGTGTCGGTACTTCGAGGGAGGTTTTCCAACGCTTTCGCGAAGTTCCTTAATTAGAGAACCTCTTTTCCCTGGGGGCGTAGCCCCGCTAACACCTTTCTAGGCACCTACTAGGTTTATAGCATTGATCGTTAAGTGAGAAATTTCCCGAGGAGTAGCATATACTCACAGTAGGATCGGGATCCAAATATCATCGCGTGACGAAACTGAAGGAATCCTACCAGAATCATCACACTCCAAATGGTATGCAAATCTAGCAAGTTTCAGTACTTATGAAACTCCCGATGTGGATTTTTGCCCCATGCTCTTATGACCTTGGCGTAAGGTCAAAATGTCATAAGTCACATGTCAAGTTCGTCCCATCATTATCCAGGTTAATTTGAATCCACCCGTACATACCCTTGACGTAGGCCAAAATGGCAGTACGACTGTCTCAAACCAACGCATTCTATCTATGCAACAGATAAATATCCGGCAGCTACCAATCACTATGCCTTGGCGTGAGGTCAAAATACATAGCTTGAATACTACCGAATATTTAACTGAAATGATGGAGGGCTACGGATGGTTTTGGCAAAACCGTGAACGTAGTGAACTTGATTTGGTCGATGGAACGAGATAGCTTTTAAATGGAGTGGCTCAAACTCCGTATTTTAAAAGTTTGTTTTGAAAAGAACCGAGTGGTTTTTCGAAAGTGTTCCAACGACTTTAACTTGGTTTATTATCTTGCATTAGTTCTTTTAATGCGTGATATTCTTGCATTAGTACTTTTAATGCGTCCCATCATTTAACCCTACCATTGCAGAAAACAACCAAAATATGACGTACGCTTATGCCATTCGCATTCGCCACTGGGCCCCGTCATTACCCGTTAGGTTACTTAACTAACGACAGAGCGGGGGCTGGGCTAGCGCGTCTGTAAAACATAAGCAACGCCTAAATAGTAAGCAATGATAGACATTACAGATCACAGATGAATGCATTGGATATACTAGCAATCCGCAATCCTTTCGAGCCTGAAACGAAAAGCGGATAACACGGTCGCGGTGAATAGCCAAATACCCCACCCAAGACCCCTACGGGTGCGGCAAACTACCCGCCAAGTACTCGGTAGTTTGTGCACCCCTCCATGGGTCTATCCTAGGAGCAAAAACAGTAAAAAGAATTATACAATGACGGCTACAACCCCGACCCGGTTGTGCGGCCAAACAAATAATATTATTACATCAATTTACATTTACAATGAATGAAAGAAAAACAAAAGCTCATCTCACATCCACCCCGGCTATTCACCCGCGACAGTCCAACACATTCATATACACATTCCAGCACATTACAGATCATGTATAACCCCGACTAATCGACTTATAGCGATTAGCCGACGTTCAATACATGCAAGCATCACAGATATAACCATCATAGTCAAAGTGCAGTGAAGTTCGGAAAAAATACGGAATTATAGGACCCCAAAAGGAAATTTCTTTTCTGGAAAATCTGGGCACATATAATATATTTTAAAAATCCCAAAACCAACACACAAACACACTGCACGAAAAACGATGCAGAGAAGACACCAAGTCGCGGCGGTTCCGCGGCGTCTAAGAAGGATCACGCGGCGGAAGCGCGGCACTTTAGGCGAATCACTGTATCGTTTTTCTTGGGTGTTCACACAAAACCCTGAGCCGAATTTAGGAGTATAAAGTTTTTCATTTTTAGCAGAAAAAATTTCAACAGAAACTCAGTTTTTGTGATTATCCGGTTTTGTGATTTTTTTCGGTTCCGAACTTCGTTACACTTCACTACCAAGCTAGTTTAAGTTTAGTTAGGCTCTGATACCACTGTAAGTCCACGTTGCGACCCCCGGTTCTTACGGGGAGGCGGAAACGGTATAAAAAACGAATTTTTATCGCAAGAGGCAACATGGACTAAACTATGGTCGGGATCGTTGTCTAAACTAAAACTAGCAAATTAAGCTAAAGATATTTAGCTACTCGGATAGAGATGGTTATACCTAGCTTGTCTTGAACTCCTTCGTCTTCAAGCTCCGGTGGTGGTCCGATGGCTCCTTCTCGTCGTCTCCGTACGCCGAAGATAGATCCACTTGAAAGCTCCAACCTTTAGCTCCTTCTTCGGTCTTTGAAGAAACTAGTTCACTTGGTTTGCCAAACCTAGTGAACTAGAATGAGTAGAGAGGAAATAGAATGGGATTTTATCTATGGTTCTTGATTCTCAACTCATGAGACAAGAGAACCATAGATCAAGAGAGGGAGCAAGAGGTTGAGGGTGAGAGCAAGGGGAGAGCTCAAGAACAAGAGAGAGAATGAGCAAGAAAGAATGAGGCTCTCTTTTTCCTTTCACCCTCTCATAATCCAAAGTGATCATAACTCATCATATCAAAAAAGTCTTTTGGTAATGGTTAGAAGCAACCATAAGGTTATCATATCATGCACTCATTTTACTCAAAAAGCAAGCAAGAAAAAAGTCTTTGGCATGAAATGATAACCATGGTCATCATGATGGTCAACTAGTCAAGCCTAGTCAACCGGTCAACAAGTCAACAAAAGTCAACAAGTCACCAAAGTCAACAAGTCAACAAAAGTCAACAAGTCAACAACCATATCACCATAATACTTAATTAATATAATAGTTAATCACAAATCATATTCTCATTAGGGTTGAGCATAAAGTCAAAAAGTCAACGGTCAACTGTCAACAACCCTAATGAGAATCCGCTGCCTCTGCCTCCCTGTCAACTGTGCATACACACCCGCATCCGCGTTCCGAGGAACACGAATGCAAACTGGATAAATCCAATCCCATAAGGTACACTAGGATCTGGCTTAAACCAAAGCCCGCTAGTGTAAACTGTCCGGACACTGTACGTGCACAAGTGCACGGATGTGACCGAACCCTGTCGCAAAACCATGCGACCTGTCGCAATACCATGCGACCTCTACTCTTTTGCCTAAAGGCGAAAAGCTTTCTGTGTGGGACTCTAAAGACTCGACACTACGCTGGCAGTGGGTTTAACCACAGACCGCAAGCGGCACTAGCTGTGCGTAACGGTCCCCAGGTAATGCCGACAAGAAGACCGACGAGGCGAAACCCATCTGAACTCCTACTGAGCCTGAGTGTGACATTCTCCATACAGTCCGGTCTGTTCGTCTGATACATCGCATGGCGGGCCTAGGGGGCGGTAAACGTCAGTCCCCCAATAGCGGTACAAGTCGTGCCGGAGTGAAGCCCAATACACCCTGAGATAACACTGGAAACCTACCAGTATATCTCGTTTGCCCTGGCCAGGGACTACTCGTGTAATGGCTCTCCTAGACACAGCGCGATGTCAACCCCCAATACCGGGAGAGACGAATCCTGTCTAACCGTCACTGCCTCCAAGTGCTTCGGGACTGCACCCAACCACCACCTGTTTGCACGACTCCTTTGAGCCGTGGTAGGGTAGTGATCAAAGTACAGTGGGAACACACCCGAGGCGAAGTGACAGTGTCAAGTCAGCGGACTAAGCTGTACTCATGTCACCTGGGAACTGATAACTGACGATAGGTATAATACCAACTAGTCAGTTCCCGACGAGTCCTGTCCAGTGTACCCGTAACCTAACGAGCACCCGCATACTATCTCAACTACGACGTACTGACGGCTGTGGGACAGACCGTCTCCCACACTGGGATGAGAAGCGCATGCGCTGGTCTACTCCGGAGTATCGATGCCCTGTCTCGATAGTCCTGCGACCAGGGACCTGAATAAGGATGTGCTTATAGATTACCCAGCCCCCACTAGTGTGACTGCCATCACAACGCTGGTAATCAAGCAAAGATCCTAAGGGCTCCACTAATGCGTATAAGTGATATACTGAAATAAACACAAGTACACATTGAAGTAGAAACAAACCAAGTAGCATACTACTATTTTGAGCAAGATTGTATATACAAGGTGAATATCCCAAGCATCCATTAAGTAATATACAAACTAGTATGATACAGTAATGGCCTCTAGGGCATATACACTAACAATTTGTTGCGATTTGCGTTTGTGATCTGAGCATCACGCTTATATCGCTTGGATTTGAGTTTTGATGATTGAGTTTCATGATATTGATTTCGTGCACCATGGTTGCACCTACTGTGTAGTTATATTTTGTGCACAGTTATTGCACTTGATTTATGTTTATGCACCACTACATCGGTTTGCGATTTGTGCATACCTATTGCACTTGATATTGATTTTGTGCTTTGGCTGCACGTGTTTATGATTTCGTGGATTTCATACGATTGATTTGATTTTGTGCATGTGGTACGCACTCGATTTGATATATGCACTCGGTATAGCTTACATGTGTTTGCAGTGCATTGAGACGTGTTTTGTGCACGCAGCTGCACACGTTTTTGATTTTATACACCTTGGTACACTCGGTGTTTTTTTATACATATTTGAGTTATTAATGCATTTCCGTGCACTTGTTGCACCCGATTTGTATTTTGTACAATTGTTGCACTAGGTTTTTACGCTGTGCATTTGTTGCACTGTATTTGTATTTCGTGCATTTGTTGCACTGTATTTGTATCCCGTGCACTGGATGCACTGTATTTGTATTTCGTGCACTGGATGTACCGGAATTGTGTTTTGTGCATTTGTTGCACTAGATTTTCATTCGTGCATTTGTCGCACCAGATTTATATTTCGTGCATTTGTTGCACTGGATTTATATTTTGTGCATTGGTTGCACCATATCGGTATTTCGTGCATTGGTTGCACTAGATTTATACTTCGTACATTGGTTGCACCGATTTTTTCCTTGAGCATTAGTTTTACCAGATTTATGTTTTTGTGCGCGTGCACTTGACGTTCGTTTTTCGTGCTCTTTACCGCACTGGGCATTTATATGGACCTGATGCGCTTGGGTTGGATTTTGTACATATTAGGTGCTTGGTATTGGATTTTGTGCGCATCGGATGCACATGAGTTAGATTTTACTCGTGCATGTTGGGTTCACTTGATTTAGATTTTATCCGTGCATATTGGATGCGATTTCATTCGTGCGTGTTGGATGCACTTGACTTAGATTTTATTCGTGCATGCTAGATGCACTTGATTTAGATTTCATTCGTACCTGACGGATGCACTTGATTTGGATTTTGCGCATGTTAGGCGCATGATATGAGATGTGATTTTATGCACACCGGATGCACTCGATTGGGATTTCTATTATGCGGGTTAGTTGCACTAGGTTGAGATTTTCGTGCACTCTAGATGCACTTGATGTTGTTGTCGTGTACATCCGTTGTACTGGACAGATGTTTTCGTGTACACCCGTTGCACTTAGTTTTGACTTTCGTGCATATCGTAGCACTTGTATTTGACTTTGGTTTCCATGCGCACCATACGCACGTGATTTTTGGATACACCTTTTTGGGGCTGATTTTGCTCTTGAGTACTTTATTTTCATGATGGGTACTATATTATATAGTAGCCGAACAGAACTGATCTGAGGACAGTACCTGAGTACTTTGCATGCATTAAAAATTTTAATAAGAGATTTTCAAAAAGGAGCTATAGTCTCGCTATTTCTTACGTGTCCGCGAGCAACACGAACGTTTACAAAGGAAAACCTTTTTGGATACTTTAAAAGAGCGGAACATATAATTTAGCAAAACCTTTATGAACGTATATTTATTACTTTACAAATGAGCATCCGTAACTTGTGCCACGAGTTACGTATCACACGGCGATTCAGAAAAAAATGTTGCATGAGTTTTATTAGGTTTTAGAAGAATTTCAAGGATACGTACTATATATGTATTATAGTATTTGACTAGTGCACATTGGATTTCAGTGTTGAATTTTGAGATATGTATCTCCATTGTAACTCCGATGATATGCGTGCAATATCCGATGATTTGCGTAACGCTTGACGAAGTTCAATTTTGAGTTTCATACTCGTTTTCAGGCGCACGCGATGCGTTGTGTTATTTCTGTATCTTCCGTGATTTCGGAGCCCCGTGATTTGAACTGATTATTGAAATGTTTTAGTATTTAGGGGTTTAAATTTAAATTCGGGGACCGAATTTCTTTAAGGGGGAAAAATTGTAACATTTCAGAAAATATAAAATATGATTTTTGGAATTTAATATTGAAATAATATATTTCGCGAAAACTACCCGATTTGCGAAATTGGGGTTTTCGTAAAAAGGTATAAATATATACCAATAATTGTGAATTAATTGGAGATTAAAATGATTTATTCATTTAAAAATATATTTATTGGATCTGGAATTTTTATAATTTATTATATGCAAGTTTGAAATTAAACCCGATTAGTGCACTGCTAATCGCGATTAGGCCAAATCCGTGTTTCTACATTTTTATCATGGCTAGTGCACCATGACATGTTGCATTATGTTACATATTATTTCCTTTGTGTTTGTTCATTTATTTTGGTTCTATTTTTGTGAGAAAAGAAAATGAAGAGAGTGTATTATTGAGGGGAGAGAGGGGGGACCACATCATGACTTGGTGCATGCTATGAGAGAGAAAGAGAGTGAGAATAAATGAGGATAAGAGAGAGAGAAAGAGAGAGCTGCCATCATCCTCCCCCATTTGCCTTTTTTCATTTTCCTTCAACTCATATCTCCCTCCACCTCCACCTCAAATTATCATCTCAAAATCTTCATCAAACCCCTATACTCTCTTCACAAAAGTTGATCCCCACTTCACCCTCAACACAATGGAACAATCAAAGTTAGATTTTCGAGACTTTGGACCTCTAGGGTTTTTCTTGATTTTCCCAAATGAGGTATAATTCCTTTCATTTAGTAAGTTTTAAGTTTCTTTATTCCTAGTTTAGTTTAGAGTTAAACTTGTTAGATTAGTGATGTTTGGAAAATTTCAAGAGAAGGGTTTGGGTGATTGTGTGGATTTGTGATATTAGTGGCTGTTTACAAGACCCTTAGTGCTGTTTTACTGGCCAAGACCAGAATTAGAAACCAAAACACGGACTTAGGAATTACCCATGTCGGTTTTGTGACATTCAGTGGCCTACAGGGAATCTTGAGCAACCTGGGACGTTTCTGAGAAAAACAAACAATACCATTGACCTAGGCTGAACAATAAGAGACCACCCTGACCAGACGAACCCCAACAAAGACTAATGGGCCGAGCAGGCCGGATTTTTGAGGCATGTGGCTGGCCAAATTTTAGGGTTTAGTGTCTAGGTTGGTTCAGTAGCTTACATACTCCATATACAACACCTTATAATTGCTAGTTTTGTTCCAATTGACCTGAACTAAAATCTGGGAGCTGTTGTGAGTGGTTTTTGGTTATGTTTTCTGTATTTTGGAATGTTTGGTTTTGGTATTTGGTATTGTATTTGGTTGTTGGGCGTTTGTACGTCAACAACAAAGGTTGTTTGATTGTTTTGCATGCGTAGGCTATAGGTTCTAACCTATGAGCGCACCGTGTGCCGTATTGGTTTTCCGAACTCAATTTTAATAACATTTGCGGTTTGTATTGATTGTAGGTACCTTCACGTGGATTCCGAGACGATGAAGCATGGCGTCATCGACTTCGGCAAGCAAGGATCAAGGTGAGTAGATCTATATCTACGGGGGAAGTCGGGTGGATGGCGTATAGCACCCCTGCAAATTATAAATGGAAACCGATCTATCGGATACAGTTGTAGAAACCTGGATTAGAAAACTAGGGATATGGTTAAAAAGATAGTTAGAGATGATATGAGTGATTGAATACATATATATATATATTGAGATATGAGATGAAAGCTTAGGGATATGAAAAGTGAATGTGAATCACGACTTATAGATATGTAGTTGCACTAGAATAGGTATGAGTTTTAGAGTAGCATTACATTTGATGTATAAGGTAGAATGTATATGTAAAATTGACTTGATGTAAGATGACTTAATGCGATGAAAAGAATATACGATGTGATCTGATGACTTGATTGATATGTCAGTATACGTATGCAAGTCGATAAGAGATGATTGATACCTTTGTCGGTCCCCTTATATGAGATTGTTATGGATGTAACCTGGATATATGTATATAGGTATATATAATGTTGTGAATCATGAGTGATATACCGTACGAGACATTAGGTCCGTACCCTTATTGTCATATAGGTTGATAAGATCCCCAATTGTTAATGTCGCCGTACGATGATTTACCGTACGTGATGAGTTTTATGATGATTGATCCATACCCTTGACTAGAGAATGCCGTACGATAGATTATACCGTACGTGATGTTGTGAGGCTGGATGCCGATTGATAGATTCACCGACTCGGTCATGTTAGATACGTATACCTTATAGCATTTAGCTGACGATGTACTTTATGCTACGTTCATGTTATTTTCATTGCATACATATACCTGTGCCAGTACACCTACACCATTATCGATGATGTATATGTTACACTTACACAGATTGGCCGGCTCACACACTTCATCATCGATAATTGCTATGTCACTTACACAGTAGAATTGCCACATCATTACTCTATGTTGCATGATATACTTGCTATGCTCACACCATTATGATATGTCGCATGATATACTGATATTGTCACATCACTGTTCCATGTTGCATGATTTACGGATATGCTCACATTTCTGCTATATGTTTGCATACATCATGCTTTACGATTTTATGCATTGAGATGCTGTTTTCATAAGATTTCTGGATTTGAGAACCGTGGTTATTTCAAAGGAAAGTATATATTGTTTTAAAAACCCAGTTTCTCTTGATATGATATTTATAGACGTCCACCATGTGTTTTCTCGGTTCTGAGATTGGCATGTGAAACTCGATTCGAGGAGCGATAGGCATTGTCTGCGGGTACATGGTGGACCCGGTGAGGTACCCCGGGGCAAGAAGACTCGTATTTGTTAGACGGTGAGCCTGGAAAGGGAGCACTACCTACTGGTGATAGTAGTTGGACCTGGCGGTTATCTAGAGGATACCGACCGGAGTCATGAGATGGATATGAGAGCCGACCAGATTATGCGGCGCCTGAGGGCCGATCTGAGGATGCGGCGCCTGAGATATATGAGGATTTACGTGTCGATGCTAGATACGTGTTTCATGATGTTTCGAGCGTCGATGTTGGACACTCGGGTTCTATGATTTTGATGTGTCGTGAGGGACACACGTTGATTTATATCCTCATACTTTCATGCATATGCCTTTATGATATTTACATGCATGACGTTGTTGTGTCATTGATGGACACGTGGATGAGATCCGCATGCATACAAGTATTGATTACATTGTTGGATGATATCCACATGCATATAGGCATTGAGTATATTGTTGGTACATATGCAGACACGGTCACCCTAGACATCATAGTATTACCTTTATGATATAGTTGACCTAGAAATCGTTGTTTATTCGATTTCTACCTGATGATATTTTCTACTCACGAGTTGGCAACTCACCCCCGTTATGGCACAGTTCTTGCAGGTTGACCGCATGGATCAGTAGCGGCATCGCTGGCACATAGCTGCATTCGGGTGTTTTGCTTTGGTAGGTGGTACATGTTGGATAATACCCCTCTTGTATTTATTATTCCTGTTGTATCTAGTTAACTCCATCAAATCAGAAACTAGTATTTGTATAAGTAGTAAGACTTGTAGTTGCGAGACTTGAGCGATGGGTTATATGTTCGCTTGGTGGGTTTGATGTCTTGCTTATTTCTTTATCTTTTTGGTGTTGATCTTCATCGTTGGGCGTCGTATACTTGTTTTATGACTTGCGTGGTTGTGAATCTGCCGATTGGCGAAGAGCTAGCTCCCGCTTGGGGATGCCTTTTATATTATTATGTATTTGTGGTTTTGGATCAAAATATACAAAAGGAGGTGCTGCCCAAATTTTTAAAAAGACAAAACATGTTTTTCAACTAGTAAAATAAACTTGTATTTTTCATGTTCCCTTTTCTATGCATTTAAGAAAACATTTGATTTCATCATATCTTTATTTCAAAACTTCACCTCTTTTATTTTCTTAAAAAGGTTTAGATTTCTGGGTTTCGGCTAACTTGAATTAAGTAACGCCTTTAGAAGTTGCGTGATTTAAGTGCCGATCACGAGCTAAACTTCAGGTCGTGACATATCTAGTAAGGTTACCTGGCAAGTATCCGCGTACGCTACGTGATTGCGACGGACTTTTGATCACATCAAAATCCCGTGGCAACCGATCAGCTGAGACTAAACTGCTAGATTTATAAAATTCAAATATTGTGGATTCCAAATATTGTATTCCATCACAAATATACGGATGATATTAAACTTTTCGATCGACTAATCAAAATCCCACAATTTCCCGAGAGCTCAACACTTGAGAACAGTTTAAAAATACCCAGAATATGCCACAGCATCTATGGACCAGCCGTAGAAAGGCAGACCCAAGCCTCATTAATGGCACCGTGGAACTGCCGCAAACACTAAGGTTCGAAAGCGGTTCCATGGTCATTATGTTGAGTTAGGGTTTTATTCTTCTAGAGGGTTCACAGAATCGCTTGCATGATTTTCCGAATACCTTAAACTTGGAAAAATGGGGTTTTGACATTCGTTCGAACTTTTTAACTTCGCCTAGATAACATGTGAAAACCCGAAACCAATGTTAAACTTCGAATACGAAACACTCTGAGTTGCTTATACAGTAAGACTGCATCACATGAAATCTTAGAAAAAACAAGCAATACCTGAGACACCAAAACCCAGATCCTGGAACACCACCAAAATTTGAAGCCAAAATTCCTCACTTGGGCCGGCCTCCTCGGAAATTTACCCACTTTGCTCAGCCAAAAACCGAGCATTAGGTATCAAATTTTGGTAGTGTTCATGATGTATCTCATACATTATTCTGCAGTTGTTTAAAAAAATTTAGAAGCCATTTTAAAATCGACAGAAACTAGGGTTTGATATCGAGTGTTTCGGAGTCGTTTCGGTTTTGTAATCTAACAAATATCGTCTAATACTGTAGCCCGGCTCTGATACCACTGTTGAGATTCCTTAGCACCCTACTAGGTTTTCACAACATCTACCATGCCAATTTCAAAATTTTCAAGAGTACTAATGAACCCTATCATACGATCTAGCTAGAGTAAATAGACAATCTAACATGTAATCAAACATTACAACAAGTGAACAAGGAATACAACCTTTGTAGACCGGTCCTTCACTTCAAAAGCTCCGTTTAGTAGTCCCTTCGCTGCGAGTAATGATCTCCCGAACTTTAGTATGGGTTCCCTTGGAGAAATGAACAAGCTTGCTCGAAGTCTTCGAGGCCGAAGATGATCTATGTCGAGGAGACTCAAACCCTAGCTACCTCTTCAATAAATTAGGGTTTTGTGAAGCAAACACCCTAAACTAAATGGCTAATCTAGTAGAGGATGATGAAGTAGGAATTTTGCTCACTTTGGATTTATTTTTCTCACTAGGATTCATCATCTCATGAAACCCTAGAATGCTTTTGAAATGAGGAAGAAGATGAAGAGAAAAATGAACAAGTGAAATGAGTTGTGTGAAAATAGCAACCATGGTGAGATAATATCCCATACTAAACTCTTGTAGAGAATAAACCATGTTCAAAGATAAATGGTAAGGTTAATAAATATTTTAAGCAATACAAATGAAGTGGACTAAGTCAATGGTTTATCCAAGCATCCACTTGCTTCCAACCATGACCAATATCACTTCATTTTGAATTACTTTAAATAAGTAAAACCCTAGATTTATCCAAAGCATGGTGTTAGTCCCATACACCCATGTTGCATATATCAACAACCATGACACAATCATATATATCACATATATGTAAAGTGTACACAAAAGTGAGAAAAAGAAATGTTTAAGTGAGATAATATTAGTTAATGTAATTCAATATATCAAATATATAATTATAAATTAAATTATTAAATCAACACTTGATTTAATAATCCGGCTATATCACATACAACCGGCTAATATCAAATGTAACAACTTATCGATTCAACACTTGATCCGATAACCTAGCTATATCACATATAACTGGCTAATATCACATATCGCGAGAATAGAATACAGTATCACATATCATATTAATCTCGGTCCCGCACATATCACATATGTGCTCCTACTTCGTTTCGCTTGAGCCAGGAAACCTCTGTGTAGGACTCTAAAGACTCGTCAATACGCCGGCAGTAGGTGGCGATCATATCAGTCACCCACATGCCGCAAGCGGTCTGCTAAACGTAACGGCCACCCGGGTATTGAGCGATCAGAAGATCAACAAGCAAGTTTGCTCATACTCCTGCGAATCCAATCAGTAACACTACCGTACAGTCCGGTCTCTTCGTCTGATATGTCACATATCTAGTCTAGGGGTGGTAAACGTCAGACCCCAGTAACTTGATAAGTCATGCCGATGTAAGGTCCATAACTGTTAGAGAAACTACTAATAACACTTACCAGTAGATCTCAGCAATCCTGGCCAGGAATTTCATGTTATGGCCAATCGAGCATAGCGCAACATCAACTCCTAATACCGGGAGAGACGAATCCCCTCCTATCGCTCATTGCCTCCATGTGACTCGGGACTGTACCCAAAAACCATCTGTTTGCACGACTCAGTAGAGCCGTAGTAGGGTGGAAATCAAAGCACAGTGGGAGACACACAAGACTCTATGACGATCTCGGGTCGACATACTAACCTGTATCAGTGTCACCAGAGAACTACTATCTGACGTGAGGTATAATACCATCTAGGAGTTCTCGGAGAGTCCGTTCAGTGTACCCAATCTTCACTGAGCACCCGTATACCATCTCCTATGTCAAACACCAATGGATATGGGATCATCCATCGCCCATCACATGGGTCAAGAAGCTATACGCTAGTCTACTCTGGAGTATCGATGCCCTGTCTCGATATTCCCTCGACTAGGAACAATTAAAGGATGTACTCACAGACTACCCAGACCCCACTAGTATGATCTCTATCATAATCCTGGTAGTCAAGTACACATCCTAAGGGCTTTATCAACATGTAACATAGAGACATCAAGTGTACATGTTAAGATAAAGAGCAACCAGATAGAGTACTATCATGTCGAGCAAGAAAGTCCTTCCTATATATATCCAAGCATCCACTATAATATACATCATATGTACAATAACGGCCTCTAGGGCATACATATAACTAACAATAAGCACATCCTTAAATGTCTCTAGTCGTGGGAGTATCGAGACTGGGCATCGATATTCCGGAATAGACTGGTGTATACGTTTCTAGACCCCGACGAGGGGCGATGGTTGGTCCCACAACCATAGATATTTTGCACCTAAGATCGTATACTGGTGCTCACTGGGGTGAGTACACTGGACGGACTCGCCGAGAACTTCTAGATGGTACAATACCTATTGTTCGATAGCAGTTCTCAAGTGACATGAGTACAAGTTAGTCTTCAGACCTGAGATCGTCATTTGTCTCGTGTGAGTTCCCACTGTACTTAGATTAATACCCTACCACGGCTCTACTGAGTCGTGCAAACAAGTTTTAGTTGGGTATAGTCCCGAGCCACACGGAGGCAGTGAGCGATTGTTGGGGATTCGTCTCTCCCGGTATAGGGAGTCAATATCGCACTGTGTTCGATTGGCCAGCACCATAAGACCTTGGCCAAGGCAGTTGGGATTTACTGGTAGTTAGATAAGTAGTTTCCCGGATTGGTCCTGAGCTACATCAGCATGAATTATCTGGTTATTAGGGTGTGACGTTTACAACCCCCTAGACCCCGTATTCGATACTCTCAGACGAAGAGACCGAACTGTACAGAGATTGTTACAGACAGGCTCAATAGGGATCTGGATGAGTTTGCTCGTCGGCCTTCCTTTTCGACAGGTACCTGGGTAGCCGTTATATACATCTAGTGCCACTGATGTACTTGTGGTTATGGATTTATCCAGTAACTCACTGCTGACGTACTGTCGAGTCTTTAGGGTCCCACACAGAGGGTTTCCCTGGTTCAGACAAAATGATGTAGTAGCCGTATCTTGATACGTGTAGGGTTCCGATCGAATGATTGTGCTAGTTACCCGGACTTTTGATCGGGATACGTGTAGGGTTCCGATTGAATGATTGTACTAATTATCCAGACTTTTGATTGGACGGTTGATAATACTAGCTGGCTTGGGATTGAGCCGGATTATTAAATCAGGTATTGATTTGATAATTTATGTATATTCTAATATTATGTTCTTTGCGTTATTCTATTTCTTTGGGTATTCGTATTTTGATACGAATAAGGGTATATATATACGGTAGAGTGTATTCCGTATTTATATGGAAAACATTCTAAAAGGTGGACACCTCATTTTAGATTTATCCATTTATTTTTAAATGGAAAATGAGGTGTAAAGGTAGTAAGGTGAGAATGGTGAGAACCATACTTGAATAGTGATGACAAATGAATTGTATGTTCATTTGTACAAACCATTCAAGTATAGTTGCTATATCTTTATTGAAAAATGATTTATACAAAACCAAGGTTCTTGATTTTCTATCACTTGGATGGTTGGAAAAAAATTTGGATGAGATGAAAATCATTCTCACCATTTGCTTATCACTCCTCACTAGCCTTTCTTGATCTCCTCCTCCTTCTTCTTGATGTTCCCCCTACCATCTCATGTGTTGAGAATAAAGGGTGGAAGAGAGATAGATACACACTAAGAATAACTCACTACATTCTAGATACTCTACATTACCAACCTAGAGTCTCTAGTTGTTTCACTAGATTTTTTGGTGTGGAGCTAAAACCATGAACCACATCTCTCGAGTGGATCATCTTCGATGGAGGAAGACCGACAGTCAAGCTCAATCAAGAAAACCCCAAGTAACTAAGGAAGAGGGTAGAAGACCGAAGGACACGGATGTTTTAGTATAACACTTCTATCTCAGTAGTTAAGATCCTTTAGATTGCTAGTTTCATGTTTGGTTTCGATTCTAGATAATTATTTCTAGCGCCAAGTTTTTTAAACACCAAAATTTTTCGTTCCGCAACGGCCGCGGTCGATGGCCAGGGCTCTAGGAACCCCGACATCTTCATCATCATCCTTTCCTATATCGCCCACATCCTCAACCTCATTCTCCAATATCAATTCTTTGTTCACCCGGGCATATGCAAAGTGTAACGACTCTGAAATCATTGTACAGAAATTTCTTGTATTTCTCAGTAAAAGGGTATTTGAGCCTGTGTAAGAGTTAAAAGTTATTTTTGTTAATAAAAGCAAGAAGCAACTTGTTGCTCACTGCTAAAATCTCTACACTGCTATGACATCGCCTGTGCGTTCAATTCCCATCAGACCCAATTATTTTTCATATTTTTTCTTTTTAATTTTTTGGAAGCCCAATAGTTGCACGTGCAATACACGGAGAAATAAATAGTTTCAGGAAAATCAAACAGGCGCAATGAGGTGTACACACCCAACTTGACACGTGGCACGAATCTTGAGGCAGATCACCACATCTCGAGCGCCCGTTTCCTCCTTTTGGCCAGTGCCGACAGTTAGATGTTGCACAATTGCCTCCGTGCTTTGCACACTTGTCCCTTCAACTCCCTTTAATTCCTCTGCACAGTTTGATTTTCCTGCGATCAAATAGAGACTCTTCAATTCACCATTTAACACTTTTTAATGCATTTTAATCCAAATTTTAATTCTCAAACACTAATTCTTCACTATAAATACCACCCCATGCCCTACCTCCCCTCTATTTTGAAAATTTCTAGAAAAATCATCCCAAAAGTTCCTAAGTGCAAGTGGAGTCAAGTGGAATTAGCAAGCAAGCTCCTTCCATCAAAGATCGAAGCCATTTCTGGAGCTTCCACGATGCTACGAAGCCCCCTCCCTTTTCCTTACTCCCTTCTCAAAGTTCTAAAGCCGTAAGTCCCTCTCATCTCCTTTTCTTTTCATTTCAAATCATCTCCTAAAAATATATTGGTAAAGTGGAGTTAGCCCCGATACATTTTTTTAAGAACTTAGAACTCGCTTTTCCTTAATACATAGGTCAAACTAACTTTACCAACCTACTTGTAACTTAGATTACAATCTTTTAGCTTTGCGTTTAACCAAAACTTTCATGTGAAACTATCATAAAACAAACTTTTCATTAAAATACCATGAACTTTAGTATCACCCTTTTATTGATAATTAATTTTAGAAAACATTTACGGAGTAACGACCTATCCCACACGCACACTATGGTTTCATAGCACGGTACTCTAAACATATAGCTATTTTAAAGAATAAGCTTTTCATTACAATACCACACCTTTTCAAAACGGGTTTCTTTTAATCGGTATTTTGTAATCTTTGGCAAATACGTCTCTACAACCCTCGTTAGGGGACCCGCTAATGGATGGTGCAGATTATCACACATCCTTGAGATAGTAGAGCGAGATGCAGAACTCCTCACGGAGTATTTGATCTCGAAAGGAAATAAAATACGGTTTTTAAGGAATGCGATTTTTCTAAATAAAACTAATTTTTGAAAAATCATGTAAAAATATGAATCTGTGTTTTTACTAAAAAAATATAAACTATATTTTTTTAAATGAAAGATTGAACTTTTAATAAAACACCATCAAGTTTCCAAAAGACCTAGTTTTCATAAAAATACCATAAATTTTTAAAAGCTAAGTTTTATCATTAAAACACCCCAATAATTAAAATACATGTCCTTGAAAACCCTAAATCTTGTAAATCACTCTCGAGATTATTTTTAAAATAATACTAACATATTTTTCATAAAACCCTCTCGAGATATATAAACAATACTTTAAAGACTATAGAATTAATATAGGCTTAAGCGGTATCATTTCTCTTGAGCCTCAAAGAGCCGGAGAAAGTGAGTGCTTGCCTATTCATGTTAGACAACTTAACGGAGTTATCAATGGCAATTGTCTTGGAAAAAGACACAAGTCCTGCCGTCCATCTCCAGCAGTTGCCGATTACTCCCGAACCTAAGAAATTCAAGAGTTAAATCCGTGCACAAGTTTCTGACTCGATCTGAATCCAAACTCAAACCAGAATCCAAAATCAAACACGAACTTTTATACTTGATCATGAACTTGAATACTCGAATTCAAATATCAAACTCAAACTTGCATACTTGATTCGACTTGACCGAACCATGGTTATAACTTGACATGAATACCTGAACACATGCTTATATCTTGAATATGAACCTGTACATTTTATATCCTTGGATTCGGCCAAGACCAATAATCTTAAAACTATACAGTACAATACGCGGGGATAAAAGGATAGATTGGTACGGAACATATATCGTGGCACGAGAGGTCATTTTAAAAGACACCTACATGAATTCACGTGTCGTTGTCCCGTAGGTTATGACGGGGCCTTGTACTACATGTTACCATAGTCCACGGGGTAAGATGGACTCCTCTCGTATACATGAATACCTTCTTTATCAAACTACAAATAACCACGTTAGAATAACTATCCTATACTAGTGAATGATCATAGACAATTTTACCGGTCCTCTGTTCAAATGGATTTCTATTCTCATTATATACCATCTTCTCTTACTCCTTTTGGGACTTACCGAGCGCTAGTTCGCTGATGACATTCCTTTCTATTTCTTTCTTTGGGATATTCGTCGGGAGGATCGGACTCTGAGGAGATAGAGCCGAGCCCGGAGGACTTGGACCGGCTTGCTGCTCAGCTAGACTACTAGCTCTTTCCAGCCTGCACTTACTTTCTGTATACCATTGTTTAGGCATTTGCTTTATTTATTATATCTTTTATTTTCAGATAGCTGTATGTAAAGTTGAATGTAAATAAAGTTGTTCCATTTTATTACTCTTGTCATTCTTGTTCATTGTTATATTTCTTAATTACATTTAACGTATTTGTTTCATAGTAAATACATTGCGGGCTTGCCACGTCACCGTTTCCGTCTATTGGGAAGTGGGGTGTGACAGGTTTTGTTGGCGGCCCATGTAGGTCGGTTCTACATGAATCTTAAGCAATATATCACAAGAATTATAAAAATCAGCAACTATACATTCCTTACATTTCAAATTTCTTGAATCTATCCTAACATGTCCTTTTCTATCAAAATAATGGATTCTCCCAACAACACCAGTACTAATGTCAATGGAAACACACCACCACCTACCTTACCGTCTCCCCCTACCGTTGCTGCTCCAATTAATGAACATACGGTGCTTCTAGAAGCCATCAAAAGTCTTCTGGAAGGTCAGCAGCAGCAGACTGCTATTCTTATAAACCGCCCGAAAGCCAAAGCACCTGGAGTAAAATAATTTCGTGCATTGCATCCAAGGAACTTTTCAGGGAAAGAGAGTCCTCTTGAGGCTGAAGAATGGGCCCAGACTATAGAGGATGACCTTGCCGTGGCACAGGTACAAAATATAGCTTGGGTTTGTGTGGCCAAGCTCCAGCTTACCGACAACACAAGAATCTAGTGGAAAGCCGAGGAAAACCATCTCACACAACCCATAGAGTGGAAGACGTTCCGCAATCTGTTCGATGCGAAGTTCTTCGCTGAGACTGCCCATTTTGAGATGGAACAACAATTCATCCACCTACAACAAGGCTCTATGTTGGTAAAATCAGTGGATGAATATGATGCTGAATTCATCATATTTAGCAGGTAAAGAATTCGTATCAAATTCTGTTCTGTAAGACACATCACTATCCTGACATCAATATCTTATCAGGTTCGCGGCATACTTGATCCCGACCGATGAGATTCGGGCTAGACGATTCCAACAGTGCTTAGACCCGGAGATTCAGACGGTATTAGCCACAGGCGACTACCCAACTCATGAACTCGCCCTGAAGGCAGCACGTCGTTATGAAGCTATGGTCAAGAAGAAGGGTAAGCCCCAAACAGCCGGAATCAAATGCCCTACTACACAGATGACAGGAGCAGCCTCTTCTAGGCCGATTTTTACACCCAAGAGGGCAGGAGGATCATTTAACCGGTCCAGTCCAGATTTCTGTTTCTACTGCAAGAGAATTGGATACTTGGTGAAGGACTGCAGGCGTGCAAATGGCCTATGTTTAATTTGTGGCGCATCTACTCACGCTATAGGAGTATGTCCATATCGTATTAACACAGCACCAGCACCCAGACCCGCAATTACAGCACCACAGAGGCCAGCTATTCAGGCACTTGCACCTCACCTAGCTCTTCCTGCACCAGCTCCACGTAGACCACCTGCACACCCTCATCGTCAATTCCACCAGGCACAGAGAAACATGCTCCAAAGACAGAGGAATGTGCCTCTGGAAAGGAGGAATGTACCGAGACGGCAGGATTTTACAATGACTGTCGAGGAGGCCGAAGCCACAGGACAAGTCATCACTGGTAAATTCCCCCATCCTTTCAACTTTTCAATCCTTGTGTATCATTATACTTTTCCTATATCTAAACAAGATCTCACACAACTTAGGTACTATACTAATAGCCACCCTTCCTGCACTCGCACTTTTCGACACTGGAGCTTCACACTGCTTCATGTCACAATGATTCGTGAGAACGCACGCGATTCCCGTGAAGCCACTCATTTCAAGCTGGAATGTCAGTTCCGGGAATGGAGTCTTGAAGGAAAGTTTGGGGTATGATCAGTGCTCAGTTGTAGTTTACGGTCTAGAATTTTATGCAAATTTCAAAGTACTGGACATACCAAATTTCGATATTGTGTTGGGAATGGAAGTATTATATGCTACAATTGACTGTCGTCAAAGGAGTGTAGTATTTGAGATGCCAGATCATATAGTCTTCTATTTCAAAAGTGGAGATAGAACCTTGGAGCCAGGAAGCTACCGTGCTAAACCGAAGAATGCAGAAGTGTTCTTTCTACCAGCTGAAGAAAAAAAACTTGAGGTAGTTCGAGAGTTCGAGATGTGTTCCCTGAAGACATATCAGGTTTGCCTCCCGATCAAGCTCTTGAATTTAGTATTGATTTACAATCTGGATCACAACCTATAATCAAAGCTCCATTCTGATTAAGTCCTGAGGGATTGAAGGCGATCCACATTTAGTTAGACGAACTACTGAAGAAAGGTTATATCCGACCCAGTACTTCAAATTGGGGATCTCCGGTGTTACTAGTAAAGAAGAAGGAAGGTTCCTACAGGATATGTATGGATTATCGAGCTCTAAACGAAGTGAAGATTAAGAAAAAATATCCACTACCGCGCATTCTTTACCTTTTCGGTCAGTTAAGTGGGTCTTGTGTCTTTTCAAAGCTAGATCTTCGTTCGAGTTATCATCGGGTGAAGATCAAAGAGTCCTACATTCCGATGACGGTGTTTAGGACTCATTATGGTCATTATGAATATCTCGTAATGCCATTTGGAGTGATCAATACACCTGCCATCTTTATGAACCTGATGAACTAAGTTTTCCGAGAGTACTTAAACAAATTTGTTTTTATATTCATCGACGACATCCCGGTATATTCAAAGAATCGGAAAGAACACACCGAGCACTTACGCATTGTCCTGGAGACATTACGACAACACCAGCTCTACGCCAAGTACCGTAAGTATGAATTTTGGCTAGATTAAGTCGGATTTCTCGGACATATTGTTTCAGGAGAAGGAATCTCGGTGGATCCAGCTAAGGTACCAGCTGTCAGCAAGTGGCCGACACTAAAGATGGTGAAAGATATAAGAAGTTTCTTAAGATTAGCAGGATACTACAGACGATTCATTGAAGGATTCTCAAAGATCGCAACACCCCTGACCAAGCTCATACGTAAAGACGAAGCATTCGTGTGGTCATAAACATGTGAAAAGGCTTTTGTAGAACTCAAGTCGAGATTAACCTCTGCACCTATCCTTGTAATACCGGATCAATCTAGCGGATTCTTTGTACATTGTGATGCGTCCGGTAAAAAATTAGGATGTGTTCTACACCGGCATGGAAAAGTTGTGGATTTTACATCAAGACAGTTAAAGGTCCATGAACGCAACTATTCAACACATGATCTAGAATTGGCAGCTGTTATCTTCGCACTCAAGATTTGGCGCCACTATCTTTTGGGAGAATGAGTGGATATATACACCGACCACAAAAGTTTGAAGTATGTATTTACTCAGAAGGAACTCAACATGTGGTAGAGAAGATGGCTAGACTCATGGAGGATTTCGACATCAACCTACAATATCATTCTAGAAAGGTGAATGTAGTTCTCGATGCCTTTACTCGCCAGCCATTAGCAATGAACCTCACCGCTCAGTGGAGACTACAACAAGATCTGCATGGATTGGAGATTGAAGTAGTTGTGCCAGGTAACGCTTCATCTTTGATGAACTTACAAGTCCAGTCCACTCTTGTAAATCAGATCAAAGCAGTTTAAGCAAATGATGCCAAGCTACAAAAGATCTGAGAACAAGTAGAAAGGGGATTACGAACTGACTTCATCATCCACAAAGATGGATCCTTGCGATATAGAAGTCGTTTATGTGTACCAGTCGGCTCTGTTCGAGAAGAGTTGATGAAAGAAGCTCACAGCTCTCCGTATTCGGTATACCCTGGTGGTACGAAAATGTACAAAGATCTATGAAAACACTACTGGTGGTATGGAATGAAGCGAGAAGTACTTAGAAACGTAGCAAAGTGTCTAGTATGTCAGCAAGTGAATGCTGAACATCACAGAACTGCTGCTATACTTCAGCCGTTACCAATTCTAGAATAAAAATGGCAGCACATTACCATGGATTTGTGACTGCTCTCCCTCGCAGCATGAAGGGTGATGACGCAATTTGGGTTATTGATCGACTCACTAAGTCGTCTCACTTTATTCCATTCAGAATTGGCCAGTCAACCGAGATGTTAGCAAAGAAGCACATGAAGGTAAGCATAAATCTAAAGTAAGATTTAAACCGTCAAGATGTACCATATTTGATACCCATAAACTCATGCAGGAGATCGTGAGATTACATGGAGTACCTGTTTGCATCGTCTCCGATCGTGATACAAGATTCCGATCACAATTTTGGCAGAGTCTGCAAGCTAGCCTAAGGATGAGTCTGAATTTCAGCACGGCATATCATCCACAAACAGATGGACTGTCCGAGTGAACAATTCAGATCCTGAAAGATATGCTGAGAACCTGTATGTTAGACTTTGGAGGTTCGTGGAAAAATCACCTACACATTGTGGAGTTTTCATACAACAACAGCTATTAGGTAAGCATTGGGATGGCACCATTCGCAGCACTCTACGGACGGAAATGTAGTTCCCCGTTGAGTTGGGACGACGTTGGAGATCGTGAACTTTTTGAACCAGAGATGATCGTGGCAACTGTGTACGTGGTTCGCATGATCCGTGAAAGGATGCGCATAGCCCAAGATCGACAGAAGTATTAGGCAGATGCAAAGCTTCGACATCTGGGGTTCCAATCTGGAGACCATGTATTTTTGAAGATCTCTCCAAACAGAGAAGTGATCCGTTTTGGTAAGAGGGTTAAATTAAGTCTAAGGTACATAGGACCGTTTGACATACTGGAACGGGTTGGAGAAATGGCATACCGTTTAGCACTACCACCCTTATTGGAAGGAGTACACAATGTGTTCCACATATTCCAGCTACTACGATATGTGAGCGATCCCAGCCACATACTTGATCACTTAGAGCTCATTGTACAAACTGACCTAACCTGCGAGCAACAACCAGTTGAGATTCTGGACTGAAAGGTGAAAACATTACAGAACAAGAATGTAAACTTGGTCTGAGTGATATGGAGAAAGGATTCGTCAGGAGAATCAACTTGGGAAAGAGAAGAAGATATGCGTGCATGATACCCTTACCTTTTTGAAAATTATTCTTTATGTAATAGTAAATTTCGAGGAAGAAATTTTTATAAGGAGGGTAGAATGTAACGACTCTGAAATCACTGTACAAAAATTTCTTGTATTTCACAGTAAAGGGGTATTTCAGCCTGTGTAAGAGTTAAAAGTTATTTTTGTTAAATAGAAGCAAGAAGCAAATTGTAGCTCACCGGTAAAGCCTCTACACTGCTGTGACATAACCTGTGCGTTCGATTCCCATCAGATCCAATTATTTTTCAGATTTTTTCTTTTTAATTTTTCGGAAGCCCAAGAGTTGCACGTGCAATACACGGAGAAACGAAAAGTTTCAGAAAAATCAAACAGGAGCAATGAGGTGTACACGCCCAACTTGACACGTGGCACGAATCTCAAGACATATCACCACATCTCGACCGCTCGTTTCCTCCTTTTGGCTGGTGCCGACGGTCGGATGTTGCCCAATTGCCTTCGTGCTTTGTACAGTTTTCCCTTCAGCTTCCCTTAACTCCCATGCACTGTTTGATTTTCCTACAATCAAATAGAGACTCTTCAATTCACCATTTAACTCCTTTTTAATGCATTTTAATCCAAAATTTTAATTCCCAAACCCTAATTCTTCACTATAAATACCACCCCATGCCCTAGCTCCTCTCTATTCTGAAAATTTCTAGCAAAATCATCCCAAATGTTCCTAAGTGCAAGTGGAGTTAGAAACCAAGCTCCTTCCATCGAAAATCGAAACCGTTTCCAGAGCTTCCGTGACGCCATGAAGCCACCTCCCTTTTCCTTATTTCATTCTCGAAGTTATAAAGCCGCAAGTCCCTCTCATATCCTTTTCTTTTCATTTCAAATCGTCTCCTAAAAATATATCGGTAAAGTGGAGTTACCTCCGATACATTTTTTTAAGAACTTGGAACTCCCTTTTTCTTAATACATAGGTCAAACTAATTTTACCACCATACTTGTAACTTAGATTATAATCTTTTAGTTTTGAGTTTAACCAAAACTTTCATATGAAACTATCATAAAACGAACTTTTCATTAAAATACCATGAACTTTAGTATCACCCTCATATCGATAATTAGTTTTAGAAAAACTTCACGGGGTAACGACCTACCCCACATGAACACTATGGTTTCATAGCACGGTATTCTAAACATATAGCTATTTTAAAGAATAAGCTTTTCATTAAAATACCACACCTTTTCAAAACGGATTTCTTTTAACCGGTATTTTATAATCCTTGGCAAATACGTCTCTATAACTCTCGTTAGAGGACCCACTAATGGATGGTGTGGATTATCGCACATCCTTGGGATAGTAAAGCGAGATGCAGAACTCCTCACGGAGTATTCGATCTCGAAAGGAAATAAAATACGGGTTTTAAGGAATGCGACTTTTCTAAATAAAACTAATTTTTAAAAAATCATGTAAAATATGAATCTTTGTTTTTAATAAAAACATATAAACTATATATATTTTTTAAAATGAAAGATTAAACTTTTAATAAAACATCATCAAGTTTTGAAAAGACCTAGTTTTCATAAAAATACCATAAACTTTTATGAAAACGGGGACTTTAACTACATGTTACCATAGTCCACGGGGTAAGATGGAATCCTCTCGTATACATGTATATTTTCTTTATCAAACTATAAATAACCACGTTAGAATAACTATCCTATACTAGTGAATGATCATATACAATTTTACCTGTCTTTTGTTCAAATGGGTTTCTATTCTCATTATATACTATCTTCTCTTACTTCTTTTGGGACTTACCGAGCGCTAGTTCGCTTACGACATTCATTTCTATTTCTTTCTTTGGGATGTTCGTCAGGAGGACCGGACTCTGAGGAAATAGAGCCGAGCTCAGAGGATTTGGACCAGCTTGCTGCTCAGCCAGACTACTAGCTGTTAGTTATATGTATGCCCTAGAGGCCATTACTGTACATAGGATGTATATTGTAGTGGATGCTTGGACATATATAGGGAGGACTTTCTTGCTCGACATGATAGTATGCTATCTGGTTGCTCTTTACCTTAACGTGTATACTGATTGTCTCTCTGTTACATGTTGGTAAAGCTCTTAGGATGTGTACTTGACTACCTGGACTATGATGCGGATCATACTAGTGGGGACAAGGTAGTCCATAAGTACATCCTTCAAAGTCCCTAGTCGTGGGTGTATCGAGACGGGGCATCGATACACCAGAGTAGACTAGCGTATACCTTCTCGACCCATACAGATGGGTGATGGATGATCCCATATCCATTGGTGTTTGACATCAGAGATGATATACGGGTGCTCAGTGGAGACTGGGTACACTGGACGGACTCGCCGAGAACTCCAAGATGGTATTATACCTTACGTCAGATGGCAGTTCTCTGGTGACACTGGTACAGAGTAGTCTGTTGACCCGAGATCGTCATAGAGTCTTGTGTGGTTCCCACTGTGCTTTGATTTCCATCTAACCACGTCCAAGAGGGCGTGCAAAACGGTGGTTTTTGGGTACAGTCCCGAGTCACATGGAGGCAATGAGCGATAGGAGGGGATTCGTCTCTCCCGGTATAGGGGGTTGATGTTGCGCTGTGTTCGATTGGCTATAACCGAAAATCCCTGGCCAGGGTTGCTGAGATTTACTGGTAAGTGTTACCAGTAGTTTCTCGAATTGTTATAGACCTCATATCGACACGACTTATCGAGCTATTGGGGTCTGACGTTTACCACCCCTAGGCGAGATATGCGACATATCAGACGATCAGACCGGACTGTACGGTAGTGTTACTGGTTGGATTCACTGGTGTGTGAGCGGGCTTGCTCGTCGATCTTCTGATCGCTCAATACCCGGGTGGCCGTTACGTTTAGCAGACCGCTTGCGGCTTGTGGGTGTTTGATATGATCATCATCTGCTGCCGGCGTATTGACGAGTCTTTAGAGTCCTACACAGAGGTTTCCTGGCTCAAGCGAAACGAAATAGGAGCGCATATGAGATATGTGCGGGACCGAGAATAATGCGTGTATGTGATACCGTATTCCATTCTCGCGATGAATGTATCGATTGGTTATATTCGATATAACCTAGATATCGAATCAAGGATTGATTCGATAAGCCGATACATTGGATACTAGTCGGTTATGTGCGACATGACCGGATCATTGAATCAAGTGTTGATTTAATGATTTAATGTATAATTATATATTAGATATATTACTTTGCATTAACTAGTATTGGTTCACTTTATATGTATTTTCTCACTCGGATGTGCACATTGTATATGTGATATATTTTTTGTGCACTTGATTGTATCATGTTTGATGATGCATGCTTACTTGAGTTTGTGTAAAGATTAAACCATGGTTATGTAATGGTTAGGGTTTTCATTTAATTATCTATTTATTTATTCTTTATTCTTTTTAGAAAATAATTAGCATAATGAGAAAATGGTGGCTTTCTTTGTATGTATTATGAAGCTTCATGAAGACTTTGACCAAGTGACCATTTTGTCTCATGCTTAACCCTAACCATTCCATTCAACCATGATTAACTCTCTACACATTACCATGGTTAAGATTATGATAAGAATGATTTTATTATTCTTATTATACGACTTATCATAATATCTTCTTCTTCTTCTTCATCTTCTTCAAAGAAGAAAAAGCTTGACCATCAATGGTGATTGATGAAATAGAGTGAGAAATCCAATTCTAAAGTCTACCCACTTCCTATTTTTTCATCCTCTACCTCTTGCCAAGTAGTAGAGTGTGTTTCCTTCACAAGTTTTCTTGACTTGGTGAAGTTGGAGCTTGATCTAGCGATGCCTCGACGTAGATCATCTTCGGCACGTCGTCGATGACCTAGCCCGCTTCTTATCCGATGAAGCCGACGCTAGAGCCCGGGATTGCATGAGGACAGCGGAGAGGACTTCATCATGGAGCCATGAAGGTGGAGGACCGGATCTACAAAGGTTGTGTTTCCGTATTCTTGTAGTTAAGTGTTAACTAGTTTGTTTTTCGCCTAAACTTCTAGCCAACGATCCGTATTAGGGTTTCTCGGCACCGTTAAAATTTGAAATTGGCATGGTTGATGCCTTGTGAGACCTCTTGTGAGTGCCTAGGAACCCTACAGTGGTATCAGAGCCAAGCTAGAGCCTTAGGCGAAGTCTAGACGAAGTTTGAAACCCGAACGAACCCGAAACCCCAACACAAACATGCTCTCTGGACTTTTTCCAAAATCTGGAGTTTTTCGATATTAAAAATATGCAGAAAATTCAGCAGGAGATTGTAAGGGTTACTGTGAAATTCGACAGCCTGAATCCATCAAACCGCCGCGGTTCCGCGGCACAAGCATGGCTTGTGCGGCGGTTCCGCGGCCAAAATGTCTCCTTGTGCATTGAATTTTGCACAGTAACTCCTACTTTGCAGTGCTGGTTTTTCTGGGAATTTTTAACATTTATTCAAGAGTTGAATATTCTGGGTTGTTTTGGGGATTCGTTTATTCGATCGGATTATCTGATTTTGTCTATGTGGCTTCCGGATAATTTTTGAATATGTTAAAAAGTTCGACCGGATATAAATACCCAATTTTTCCCCTGTCGAGAAATTTCCAAGTGTTGGATTTTTCCGTGGTTTAAAGACGTTCTAAGTAGTGCAAGTAACGCAATGGTCCCTCTAGAAGACAACAAACCTTAACTCGATTATGTGACCGTCTTGAACTGCCCTTTGAACCTTCGGGTTTGGGGCAGTACGGCGTGCCACATGTGAGGCGTTGGCTTGACCCTTCTACGGCTGGACCGTTGGTACTGAGGCACGAACTGAATGTTGTTAGACTTATTTCATGTGTTGAGCTGTATCGGGAAAACTTGGGTATTCGACTGTTCGATCGGAAAGTTTAACATTTTCTGTTTATCTGGAATGTGATACAATAATTGGAATTCACAAACAGTTATGAGATAACTGGATGAATGTTATAAATCTAGCAGTTTAGTCCCATATGATATTGAAAAGAGTTTTCGATAATGAGACTAAAATGCGGGGTTTGTAACTGTTAGGCATGTGATGTCTAAAGAGGTTGCGGATTCCAACTGTTGTAGTTTTACACTTTCTTTTCTGTGACCGTAAGTGTAGTATGTTCATATCGCCGGTTTCGTTGCTATATGTCAACGACAATTGGGGTATGCATATTTACTTACGTTGATGACATGTGATGTTATGTGTTGCTGGATATGTTATATTGGATCGTCGTGTTCGAATAGCCGGGGGTTTTATGTGAGATGAGTGTTTTTCATTTTCATTCATGTAAAAACTTCTATGTAATATTCTTTTATTGGGGAACTTCCAGGTTGCGGAAGATGTCACCCTTTGTATATTATTTACTTTTCCGCACTAGGATAGACCCAAGGAGGGGAGCACAAGTAACCGGGTTCTGGAGTCCAGTGGGAGACCAACTTGAGGAGTCGAGTCCGGGTCTCCTAACCCTAGAATTGGCAGGGTTGCTTGCCGCTCTAGTAGGGGTCTAGGGGTGTGGGATTAGCTATTCATCACGACCGTGGAATCCGTGTTTTATACTGGCTCGTATTGAAAACACGGACGTCCTAGTATATCCAATGTTTCATATGTTTCTTCTGCTGCGATATCTGTGATGTGATCATGTGATGTTCTGTGATGGATATAGTATATAGTATATATGATATATTATATAGACGTTACTTATGTTTTACACCCGCGCTAGCTCTGCCCTGCTCTGTCGTTAGTTACCTAACCTAACGGTGCACGAGGGGACATCGAGGCGAATCCGGATGGCATAAGTGTACGTCATATCTATCTGTGATGTTTAGGTATTTAAATGATGGGACTTCATTAATGTGATTAATGAAAGAAAGAAACCTAAGATGTTGTGGAATCGAATTTTAGAATAAAACAGGTAGCTACAGTTCTTGCTTTGCATAGCGGTATATATGATATACCCTGCACCTTATTCGATGAGGAAAGGACCGAGATCCCTTCACCGGGAGTGACTCCTTTAGCAATAACTGGCAGATGCTACACACTCGGTTTGTTTTTTATTGCTTTTATAGTTTCTGCTTTGCACAGTGATATATATGATGTATCCCGCACCTCATTCGACGAGGAAAGGGCCGACGATCCCTTCACCGGGAGTGACTCCTTTAGCAAAACTAGAAAAGCCTCAAAAGCACTCCATTTCAAAATTCATTCGATCCTACAACGATATCAAGTTCATTACGCAATAGGTTTTCATAAAAACCTGTCGTAGCCCTCCGTCATTTCAGATAAGTAGTAATTAGTATTCGTGCTGCGTTTGTTGGCCTTTGTCAAGGCGCAGTGTGCGGTAGCTAACTGGTGCTTATCTGCTTATGCATATGATGCAGATTGAGTTAGGGTAGTCATGCGACCTTGTTGGCCTTTGTCAAGGGCCGTGCGGGTGGGTTTAATTCAATCAGGAAATGACGGGTTAAACTTGACTAGCATCCTATGGTTTGTTGGCCTTTGTCAAGGTCATAGGAGGTTGGGGGCAAAATATTATCGGGAATTTCAAGTGTTGAAATTTGCAATGAGATTGCATACCTTCTATGAGATAGTTGGATCCCGATACCCGCTGCGAGTAAGAGTTACTACTGGGAGAGTTTTACACATTGCAACTAGCCGATCAAGTAGGTGTCTAGAAAGGTGTTAACGAGGTTACGCCTCTGGGAAAACGAGGTTTACATTAATTAGGTTCGTGCGAAAGCACGGGGGACCTCCCTCAAAGTACCGACACTGGCCTGGCTGAAAGATTGGCGAACTTGTAGTGTGTAATTAATCCCGGCTAGTCTTTCCTTTTAGGGTTTGAAGGAAGATTTGATAAAAAGCAGTGGGAGCCATCCTCATTAGATAAAATAATAACCAATCTATTCTTGAAAGAGCGCACGCTGAGTGTTTTCTTCTCTCTCTCTCCAGGTAGCGACCATATCACGCCTTAATCAAGATAATAATACGGATTATTGACCGAACCCGCTTGTTATACTGAGCTGGGGAACGTTGGTCCCGCTCCAACTTATAATTGTTATAAGACAGAGCAGGAAATTGGGGAATACCAGATTTCCCGTGCCGCCCAAACGAAGAGAGTGCATGCTGATGCATCATCTTCGGGTGTGTTCATTACAAAGAACTGTTTCTCTGTATCCTCCGCATCCTGGGTATATGATACCGGATCAGGATCCCAGATATGTAATCTGTTACATAGGGCTACAGATAGGTAGAGAACTGAGAACGGGTGATAAGTTTCATGAGGCAGAAAACGGGGCAAGTGTTACAGCCAAGTATGTTGGTCACTGTCACCCTGTATTACCAATACATTGATTCTGAACGAATGTTATTAGATACCGAACCTGATATACAAAATCATATCAGTCTCTTTATCAGTAAAGAAATGATAAAGTTTTGTATTGTTAGATAATGTTTTGAACATTTTCTATATCAAAAGTTGATCGGTTCAGGCACGTTATCTAAAAGCATTTATGTTCTAAATCAAACTACAGTTCTTAGTATACAGAACACACACAAGAGGAAGAGTTCAGAAATGAACGAATCTTTCTTGAGGCATTGTAGACTAGGTCATATCAATGTGACCCGACTAGCTGAAGTTACATGTAGATGCATATTTAAATCAGTTTGAATTTACATCTTATGAAACTTGCGAGTCATGTCACAGAGATAAGATGACCATAGCTCTGTTTACTGGAAATAGAGAAAGAGTTAGTGAACTCTTGGGATGATACATGTTGATGTATGTTAGGTCCCCTGTCTACATATGCCAGGACTGGTTCTTTGTACTTCGTTACATTCTCTGATAATCTCTCAAGATTCAGACATATGTTTCTGTTGAAACACAAGTCCGAACCTTTTGAGATATTCACAGAATATAAGTTAGAAGTAGAGAACCAATACGGGTATAAGTATTATGTCCTTTGATGAGATCAGGGAGGAGAATACTTGAGCACGGAATTCCTGGACAATTCTAAAGGAGAATGAGATTCTCTCTCAGCATTACTCCTCCGTATACACCAAAGCACGATGGTATATCGGGGCGGAGCTATCTCACCCTATATGATAAGGTGTGCTCTATGATGAGTACTACTGAGTTACCTATTTCCTTTTTGGGAGTTATGCACTTGAGAAGCTGCATACCTATTGAATAGGGTTCAAATCAAATCAGTTGCCTACCACTTCATATTTGATATGAAAAGGGAAGAGCCCATATCTTAAGTTGGTTAAGATTTGGGGTTGTCCGGGCTACGTCTAAAAGCATAATCCGGACAAGCTCGAGGCAAGATCTGTTATGTAGAACTGGAAAGGTTCCGGCTATACAAAACTGCAGCTGACGATTTGACAGAACCAAAGGATTCAGTAGATTCCAACGAACCCCAGCCTCTCCGCCGATCTAGTAGGGTTCCTCACCCACCTGAGAGATACTTCGGTTTCTCTATGACAGTGGGAGCGAGGATTGCATCATGAGATGATGACCCAACTAGTTTCGAGCTGGCCATCAGGAGTAAGACTCTGTAAGAATGGCTGGATGCTTAGTGATCTGAGATGGAATCCTTATACACCAACAAAGTATGGACTTTGGTTGCTATATCTGAAGGGTTAAATCCCCATCAGGAGCAAGTATATCTTGAGAAGATTACTTGGTGTAGATGGAAAAGTTGAGACTTTCAAAGCTAGACTTGTTAAAAGTTTTCGTCATCGACCAGGCGTGGATAATGATGAAACCTTTTCCAGTGCCTATGCTTAAGTCCATCCAGATCCTACTTGCCACGGCTACATACCATGACTACGATATCTGGTGGTTGAGTGTCATGACAGCTTTTCTAAATGATGTTTTAGAAGAGAACGTCTATAAGTACACAGCCAGAGGGCTTCGTAGACAGTGGGAGCAGCGGAAACGTGTACAAGATGCTTTATAGGATAAAGCAGACGTCGCGGAGTTGGAACATCTGTTTTGATGTGTTAGTCAAACAGTTTGACATCATCAAAATGGTAGATGAACCTTGTATATACAAAAAGGTAGTAGGGAGTATGGTGATGATCCTCGTAGAGTACGTGGATGACATGCTCTTGATAGGGAAGGAGTTTCCTATGCTACGCCCGGTCAATCTCCGCTTATCACAATGATTCTCCATATAGGATCAAAGTGATACCTCCTAAATCCTGGGTTTTGGATCTATGAGATAGATCTAAATGGATGTTAGGATTCTCACTAGTTGTAGTGAGATGGTATCAATCGATCCTGGGGAGAATCACTGGAAGGGTTCCAGGATGATAAACACGACTGAATGTCAGTCGCAGGCATTGTCTTTACCCTCAGTAAAGGGACGGTATGTTGGAAGAGTTCCAAGCTAGATACCGTGGCATACTAGACGATAAAGGCTGGATACATCGCTACTTAAGATGCTACCAAAGAGGCTGTTTGGGTGTATATTGGTTCATGAGATGAACTACGTTCCAACCATTGTGAGACAATGGAGTTGTGGCTTATGCCAAGGAACGTCGGTCCCATCAGTGATCCAGACATATTCTAAGGCAGTGTCACCTGATCATGGAGATGGTTGATCTCCAGAGGATCGAGGTCAGGAGAGTAGACTCAGAGGACAACACAGCGGATCCACTCACAAAGGCCTGTTCCCAGAGAGAGATTTTTATGGGATGGTTGAGTATGAGATACTACAACCACTGCTATCAGATGGCCCTAGTGCAAGTGGGAGATTGTTAGTTATATGTATGCCCTAGAGGCCATTACTGTACATAGGATGTATATTGTAGTGGATGCTTGGACATATATAGGGAGGACTTTCTTGCTCGACATGATAGTATGCTATCTGGTTGCTCTTTACCTTAACGTGTATACTGATTGTCTCTCTGTTACATGTTGGTAAAGCTCTTAGGATGTGTACTTGACTACCTGGACTATGATGCGGATCATACTAGTGGGGACAAGGTAGTCCATAAGTACATCCTTCAAAGTCCCTAGTCGTGGGTGTATCGAGACGGGGCATCGATACACCAGAGTAGACTAGCATATACCTTCTCGACCCATACAGATGGGTGATGGATGATCCCATATCCATTGGTGTTTGACATCAGAGATGATATACGGGTGCTCAGTGGAGACTGGGTACACTGGACGGACTCGCCGAGAACTCCCAGATGGTATTATACCTTACGTCAGATGGCAGTTCTCTGGTGACACTGGTACAGAGTAGTCTGTTGACCCGAGATTGTCATAGAGTCTTGTGTGGTTCCCACTGTGCTTTGATTTCCATCTTACCACGTCCAAGAGGGCGTGCAAAACGGTGGTTTTTGGGTATAGTCCCGAGTCACATGGAGGCAATGAGCGATAGGAGGGGATTCGTCTCTTCCGGTATAGGGGGTTGATGTTGCGCTGTGTTCGATTGGCTATAACCGGAAATCCCTGGCCAGGGTTGCTGAGATTTACTGGTAAGTGTTACCAGTAGTTTCTCGAATTGTTATAGACCTCATATCGACACGACTTATCGAGCTATTGGGGTCTGACGTTTACCACCCCTAGGCGAGATATGCGACATATCAGACGATCAGACCGGACTGTACGGTAGTGTTACTGGTTGGATTCACTGGTGTGTGAGCGGGCTTGCTCGTCGATCTTCTGATCGCTCAATACCCGGGTGGCCGTTACGTTTAGCAGACCGCTTGCAGCTTGTGGGTGTTTGATATGATCATCATCTGCTGCCGGCGTATTGACGAGTCTTTAGAGTCCTACACAGAGGTTTCCTGGCTCAAGCGAAACGAAATAGGAGCGCATATGAGATATGTGCGGGACCGAGAATAATGCGTGTATGTGATACCGTATTCCATTCTCGCGATGAATGTATCGATTGGTTATATTCGATATAACCTAGATATCGAATCAAGGATTGATTCGATAAGCCGATACATTGGATACTAGTCGGTTATGTGCGACATGACCGGATCATTGAATCAAGTGCTGATTTAATGATTTAATGTATAATTATATATTAGATATATTACTTTGCATTAACTAGTATTGGTTCACTTTATATGTATTTTCTCACTCGGATGTGCACATTGTATATGTGATATATTTTTTGTGCACTTGATTGTATCATGTTTGATGATGCATGCTTACTTGAGTTTGTGTAAAGATTAAACCATGGTTATGTAATGGTTAGGGTTTTCATTTAATTATCTATTTATTTATTCTTTATTCTTTTTAGAAAATAATTAGCATAATGAGAAAATGGTGGCTTTCTTTGTATGTATTATGAAGCTTCATGAAGACTTTGACCAAGTAACCATTTTGTCTCATGCTTAACCCTAACCATTCCATTCAACCATGATTAACTCTCTACACATTACCATGGTTAAGATTATGATAAGAATGATTTTATTATTCTTATTATACGACTTATCATAATATCTTCTTCTTCTTCTTCATCTTCTTCAAAGAAGAAAAAGCTTGACCATCAATGGTGATTGGTGAAATAGAGTGAGAAATCCAATTCTAAAGTCTACCCACTTCCTATTTTTTCATCCTCTACCTCTTGCCAAGTAGTAGAGTGTGTTTCCTTCACAAGTTTTCTTGACTTGGTGAAGTTGGAGCTTGATCTAGCGATGCCTCGACGTAGATCATCTTCGGCACGTCGTCGATGACCTAGCCCGCTTCTTATCCGATGAAGCCGACGCTAGAGCCCGGGATTGCATGAGGACAGCGGAGAGGACTTCATCATGGAGCCATGAAGGTGGAGGACCGGATCTACAAATGTTGTATTTCCGTATTCTTGTAGTTAAGTGTTAACTAGTTTGTTTTTCGCCTAAACTTCTAGTCAACGATCCGTATTAGGGTTTCTCGGCACCGTTAAAATTTGAAATTGTACTGCAGCCCACTTAATTATCTTTGTTTTCTATTAAAGCAAATTCCTAAAATTTCACATAATTCTTTAAACTATTATTTTCCTAAATTTTCAAACCCAATTTCAGATCCATTTTAGATCTAGTGATTTTCAAATTATTTTGTAATCAAACAAACATCAAATTTGTGAACAAACCGTCCCTCACGAAGGTCATGTTGACATTGTGAGAAATCAAACCAAAAACTCATTAAAAACCAAGCAATCAATACGCAAAATAAGCGATCATCGTAGAAATGGGTTGAGATATACTTTTGTTTATGCTGAGAGGAATTCTCCTTTGACCTTCGAATTAAATTTCAGAGATTTTTAGCGAGAGATATGAATATTTAATGGAGCGGTTGGGAGTTGGTTTTTTTTTCCCATAGGGAGTAAGGGGCTCAAGGAGAGAGAGAGAGAGAGATTGGAATTATGGAGAGAAAGAGAGAGAGTCTCACGAGACTATAAGTTATAGGAAGCGGTGGGGAGTTGGGGTTTTTTTCTTCCATGGGAGTAAGCGGTGAGGAGTGGGCGTAAAGGGAAAACGCTATCTGAAGTAGTGTTTTTCTTGCTAATCAAATCGAAGGAAAATTTGTTTCTTGGCCAAAAACGCTAACACAAATAGCGTGTTTGGCTTACGTGGCATCTTAGACTCCACGTTAGCAACCCCAGAGTCATTTTGGGAAATAATTCGGGGGTAGAGTCATTTTGGGATTTAATTAATTAATTAGGGTTAACCCAGTTAAAAAATCTGATTTTTTAAACTTAATATTACTCACAAAATCACATTGACTTTATTCAGGGGATGTTTGGTTGTAAGATTGTAAAGTTTGGATCGTGGAATCCTTAAAAGAAATCATGGATTCATGAATTTTGTGTTTGGTTGCAAGATTTGGATTTGTAGGATTCCTTTGTTTTTTTTATGAGTCCCACTCCAAAACCATGATCTAAGAATCCTAGAAAAAAAAAGAGAATTTAGCTTGATTTGCACTGTTCATTATACTTGTTTGGTGGGTCATGTGTACTTTTATGCATAAAAAAATCATCTCTATTTATCTCTCTCTTTAATCCTCAAATCCCACTTTCTTTTTTCCAACCAAACAAGATTACAAGGATCTACAAATCTAATATTAGGAATCCAATACCAACCAAACACAAAATTAGCCAATCCAAAAAATTTCAATTGTACTATTTGGGAATCCAAATTTCACAATACTGCAACCAAACAGCCGCTGTAGAATATCCTATGATGCTTTACCCCATGCTAATTTATTTATGTTTTAATAATTGATTTGTGTTGCTATGAAGCCTATCGTCAAACCTAGTTTGATTTGCAACTGTAAGAAATGCATGTTTAATGGCTCGATAAGCATGGCATGATCAATAGACAAAGTGAAACAAGTCATGAAAACATGTCAAAAGAAAGGGTCCGATGCTTGAAAGAATCGGAGAAAATCAAGTTCGTCTTGATGGATAAAACTACGGAGCTTTCTATTATGGCAATTCTGTTATGGCAAGATATAAAGTATTGAAACTTTTGGTTTTAAGTTATGGCTTCTAGCTATTGAAGTCTGACAAGCTTGTGATATATGTTACTTTCAATCTAATTTCTTTAACTTTCATCGTGTCCGATGTTTGTTTCGATGCGATTATACTATTTTTCACCCCATCATCTGATTTCCTCGCATAAATTTCTGGTTTCGATACTCTATCATCAGTTCAAAATTTCAAACTGCTAATGGAACGAACGAAGGCAGCTGATAATGAGTTTATAAAATCATTTATATTATGTAAGATCAATTACTAACGATCAGCTGGTTTGCCCGAGTGGTTAAGGGGGAAGACTTAAGATCTTCTGCACACACGTGCGCATGGGTTCGAACCCCATAGCCAGCAAATTTTCAATTTTATTTTTTTAACTAGTTGGGCAGGAAAAAATGGATTTTGTTTATTATAACCCCCTTACCTTATTCAAATCTCAAAAATATAAAAACCTTAGCTTATTTAACTAGTTGTGCAGGAAACATGGATTTTGTTTGTTTAAATCTCGAAAATGTAAAAACCTTAGCTTCTTTTGCACGTGACCAGGGCAACCTTTTAACTTGGAGAACCCCATAGCCAGCTTTTTTTCAAGTTTACTTTTTAACTAGTGGGGCCGAAAACATGGATTTTGTTTATTTAAATCTCAAAATTATAAAAACCATAGCTTTTTAGCACGTGCCCAAGGCAACCTTTTATTTTAACCTTTACTTTATTTAAGTCACCAAGGCAACTTTTTAACTTGGAGAATTCAAGTAAATTAGGCACAACCTATCTATACCAGCCTTTTTTGCAGGTGCAAAGCTGCAAGAGAAATTTTTATGCTAAATTCCCTTATTAATTTAATAAGTATGTGCATCACACTTAAGGATGTAAACCGATCCGGATAGTCCGATCTGGATATGTTTTCGTATCCGACAACCTGTAGATATGGATACTAAAAATCCATATCCCAGCCGATTTTGTTAGTATCCTGATTCGAATCCGACTTGAATACAAATTTCCTATCCGAATCCGGATATCCGAACTAATGGTACTCACTATAAAACCACTAATTACTACCAGATATAGGTAGACTTATGGATGTCATGTGGACTTGATTACAAGAAAAACCCTTAACTTGAAACTACTGAGACTCGTGGACTTGATATGAGTGTTTGAATCTAAAAAAATTTGTTAACCCATTTAAATATTTTATTAGTTGTACTTATGATTCATGACTTTTTATATTTATTCGAATAGTATTCGTATCCGATTTTAGCAGATATGGTTTCTAGAATATCTGATCCGTATTCGCATTATTTTAGCGGATATGAATAGTAAATTATTGTTACCGACAACTATCCGTATCCGTATTCGCATCTGTAAATAGGTGTCGGATATGGTTATAATAATGCCTATATCTGATCCGTTTATATCCCTAATCGCACTTCTAAAATAGTAATGATGTGACAATTTAATTACGTATATCGCATTTATAACATAATAATGACATGCCATTTAATTACGTGCATTGCATATAAAATAATGTAGTTTTTTTTGTTTGATTTCTCTTAAAAATTAAGAAGGCACATCATCAATCAATTTCAAAATTAATTGAACCCTTTCCTTTTCCCTAATATTAGAGATAACATCAATCTATTTATCAATATATTATATCATAAAGCTATATGGTAAAAAATTCCCACTTCAAGCCTTATTTTTGTCCCTTTGGCCGCAAAATTATCTTTGGCTTCTTCCCTTTAAATCCCACTAGTATTTTGCACATGCGATGCACGTTGATATTCATTTTGATTTATTTTTCCTCTTCTTTATTCTCATAGCTATTTTTGTTAAGCATCATATCTTTTTGTTAGACATCATATCCATGAGCACGGCTTTCAAAGCAGCCACTTGCTCTTCGGATAGCAGCTCACTAACAAACATGGGTCTAGGATGATCTCTTGTTCCCAAGTTTAGCTCTTTTAGATTATCTGATGGGGTGTGAATCCCATCTTCTAACTCCTTTGGCGGTATTTCTGATATCTTTTCGTCTTCATTCATGAAGCATTCAAAGAGTCCCGGCATTTCTTCATCGTCTCCTTCGTTTGAAAGTCTTATGATGTGACAGGTGTGGGTTCGTTCTTGTCTTTTAGATCGGACGTATTCTAAACCGGTAGTGTCTGTTTTTCCATTGGGGTTTACTCTATGAGTCCCCAGCACTTCCCAGATCCTTTTGTAGAACTGGGTTTCTCGAACAGTTTGTTCGAAGAGTAATCCTTGACGCCTCATGAGTTTCTTTAAACTCTCTGAGAAGTATTTCGGCATGTGGATAGGTTGCAACCTATCGAGATTAGGATCCAGTCCTTTCCAGATTTCCCTTTTCACTTTGGTCTCTTCGGATTTGTAGAAGAGAATTGCTTTTGCCATTCTATATTTGGGAGGAAAATAGAAGGTTATTATCTCCTTTACATTATCGACGCAAACTGTATCCAACTCCTTGTAGTGTCGAGGTGGGGCTATGGTGACACGTAGAGTTCGGCCCGCCTTGTCGAAGGCTTTCGATAGGGGATGAGTGGAGAACACTGTTTCAGCATCTTCTTCAGAATCACTCCCGAAAACTCGAACAGTAGCTACCCAGTTTTGTTCGTCATTTCCTGACTGAGGTTGAGCTGAGAATGTTTTCACTTCTTATTTTTCAGAATCGCTTCCGAAAACTAGGATGGTAGCCATTTGCTTCAGCTTGCCCTTTCCTTCTGATGTAGGTTTACCATATCTTTCGGTGTCTTCGAAGTCAGACCAGAAGTGTTTGGCATCTTTATATCTGTGTATTTCGTTCATAGAGAAAGGATTGAGCTCTCCTTTGATGACGTATTTTTTTCCATCCTTAAAGTACTTTATATAGAAGGGATCATATTGTACTCATATAGCCAGGGTCTACCGAGCAGGGCTTTATAGCAAGTTTTGGCATCGATGACATGGAATTTGACGCCCGTGACTAATTGTCCAAATCAGAATGCCAGCACTACGGACCCACAGGTTCGCGAGGATTGGGAATAAAACCCGGTGATTGTGATCCTCTCCCAGGCGAGGTATTTGATGTCCATAGCTAATTCTTTCAGTACTTTCATGTTGAGCAAATTGACTGAGGATCCGTTGTCGACAAGGATCTTATTTAACTTTAGGTCTTCGCAATACCCAGCTACGTATAGCGGTTATGCTTGAACTTACTCAAGAGGAGATCTTCTTCGCCGAAGGTGCTATCAGCGGTATGGACTTCCGCCAATTTTTCCTTCATGTTTTCTTCGGCAAAGAAGCCTTGGAACTGATCGGGCTGTGATTGTTGGAGATTTTGCGTGCGTGTTTAAATTTAAGAATACCTCAATCAAGACGGTATCGCTTGGTAGCTAGCCGGTTGAGTACGAGTCGGCCCCCAGGAAAATGGTGTTCTCTTCTTTAAGTTCTAACGAGTTAAGTCCTATCTTTGGTAGGTTTTGTTTTAAGATCTAAAAATGAGACTAAATTGATTTAAAGGCTTGCTAGGGTTAGGATTAGGTTAATTCGAAAAAGGGATTCTTCTCGCTTCTATCAATGCCCCAGTTAAGAATATAGGTGTTAGGGTAATAGTCAACAACGGGGATTAGCACGACTAGGAAGAAACTTAGTTTCTTCATTTTGGTCCTTGTCCGTCCATTCTTGGCTCTTAGCCCTAATCTCTGGTTAATTCAACCACAACCGGTCTAACTAGGGAATCACCGCTATCATGTAGAATAAGGTGCCGTAGTGAGCGGAGTGTGGTTGAATTAAATAGAGTCCTAATTAAAATTATATGGGTAAAGAAAGGAGTGTGTGAGATTTCCTTCTCTCAAACCTTCCCTATCCTAACCCTAACAAGTGAGGAATTACTCACTCATTAGGAAAGTGACAATAAAATTCATTTTTGTTTTATTTTAAAAGACTATCTAAATTGCAGATAATAAAAAAACAGATAAAAAATATTGCAGGAATTAAATTCAGATAAAAAGAATGCAAGATAAAAATAAAAATACCCACTTTATTGATGACCTCTCAACAATGCATTACAACTTGAATTAAAATTTAAATCTAAGAATTAAAAATAGGCATGCCTTCATTTGGCTTTCAACTTTCCTATTTATAGATATGAAAATCCTAGGTTACATTCTGATCCACACATGAATTTACAAAACTACCCTAAGAAAACCGGGTCAAAGCACCGACACCTCCACCGACACGTGCACCGCCACGTGCATCATACGGCCGCGGTTCCGCGATAGAAAGGCCTGTTTGGCCGCGGTTTCACGGCCATTTGGTAGGCTCTTGGGCTCAATTCTTCAGGGTTGCTTCATGTTGCTTTTACCTTCTGTTTTCTTCACTTGGTTCCTCAAAACCTCTACTACTTTTTTCCGGATTTCAAACAGTGCAGAATGTTGTGGACTTTTGCCTTGAGCTTCGCGTTGAAGTCTTGAATCTTGTGCTGCCCTTGTGCTTTGTGTATTGAACTGTCTAATGATTTTCATTTGTTCCTTGAACTGGTAGGCAACATCATACGGATTCATCTTATTGTTGGTCGTAGTCTCACATTTGTAGCAACTTTTCATGAATTTCACTGTAAAGATCTGAGAACCTGTAAGCTGCAACTATTTAGCAGACATGGATCAAAAGCACCTATTTATATGTAATGTGATTAAGAATGAGCGATATAATAATGCAAAATTCTGATATGAACAAATACCCATAAACTTATCTTTTGCTCGTCCCGAGCAAACCCAATTTTATTCTCGAAAAATCCTAACCTCGCTTTCGCAGGGAACGCGATTGCACTGAGCTCGTGCAACAAGCCGTTAAACCTCTAGGTGTCCCTAGTAGGAGGAGTGTTGTCTCCTTAGGGTTTTCAGCGGGTACTACCCACAAAATCCGATCAATTTGGCTGTTGCCTCTAATTCTTCAATTCAGTATTCTAGCAAGAAATTCTATTATTTTCAACTTAGAAATCATCAACCCGTATTTTTCACACTCTCTCTTCATTTAACTTAAGATCGTATATGTTTTGCAAATTTATAAAGTTTTCAGTATCTTTTGAATTTTCCTTCTAAGGTGCAATCTCAACTCATGAATTTTTATCGTTTTTTACTGAAGATATAAGTCCTATCTTTCATTCCTATCTCTCATCCAAACCCCAATCATATACCCCTACGTGTGTGTAATTTTTACCCCTACACTTGGAAATTCAATTCAAGCTATCATACTCTTGTCCATATCCAAAGTACTTTTAGTTGGTGAATTTTAGATGAAATTGCTCACACATTCTTCATGCGACCGTTAATACTTCTTGAGGTACTAAACGACCGATTACAAAATGTGCTTGCGCATTTAAGCGTAATTACTCGTCTTGCAATACCCAAGGCTCAGCAGTGACTCCCAAACCAGTTGGTCTAAGGCACTAGGTGATAAAACACCCTCGCTATATTTTTTTATTTATGCTGCCTTAAGCAATTACAAAACCAGTGTTCAATTTTTTTTATGTCTTTTTATTCACCATTTATACTTTTATTTTATTTTCCTTCATACTAAGGTTTTTAGACAAGAGCATTTCAAGGTATCCTCTACTATCCCAAGTTTCAAGATGTGTGTATGTGCATGTAGTAGGGTATATATTTTCAGGATTTAGACTAAAGGTTCAGAATTTATTTTTTAGACTTACACTTCAAAATAAAAATTTCAATACTCTTCCCTTATTTTGACTTAGCCCTAGAACTGAACTCAAAATTTGCCTATTTCTAATTAAACTTCAAGGACATATATTTTCTATAATTAAACTTTAAGAAAGGTTATTTTTAGGGTTTTTAATTTACTAAGTTTAGGATCTAGTTTTTCCTAACTAATCAATCGTCATGTTGAACTTAAGTCAAATATGGCCAAAATTGACATTTTCATTTTTTTTAATTTTTGATTTTTTTGGGTTTTAAAATAAGTATGCAAATGCAAAAATATACACATGAATGCGAAGGAAGAAAGCTTACCGAGCACACCTCCAAACTTAAACTCGACAGTGCCCTTACTGTCAGGCTACACCAAGAGGGTCAAAACTGCCGGTACTCCCCTGTTTGTTTATTTATTATTTATTTATTTATTATTTATTTATTTATTTTAATTTATTATTAACATAAAAAGAAAACAAAATATATACACAAAAAGGCCCCCCCCCCAACTTAAGTGAAACAGTGTTTCCACTGTTTAAGCGTCAAAGTTCAGAGTTAGGGAGGAGAAAAACACAATATCAAGCTATACAAGGCCTTACACAGGCCAAAGGTTAGCACCAACCATTCAATGTATTTATCAGTGAAGCACACCGGTTGGTGGAAGAACATGTTGTATAGAGTCAGGAAGAAATGGGGTGAAGATAAGTGGTGTAATGGAAAATGTTTACGTCTCGATTTGTAAAGACGAAACAATAATGGTGAATGGAAACGAGAATGTGGATGATTAGGAATAGGAAGAATGGTCACATTCTCGTATGGGATAAGAAGAAATGATGGTGGTTCGACTTCTTCAGATGGAGGTTGATTAATCACAAAATCCATGTCGTTTAGGAATGCAAGTTCGTCGGCGAAAATATCTTCGAAACTTTAATCGATGGTCCGATTGAACGTTTCAATGTCAATAAGTGTTGCGCCAGAATTCAACACACTTGATTTTTAAAAAATTACAGAGGTAGGAGACTCGTAAAGCTCATCTACCTTATTCTCAAAAGAGTCTAAATCAAGTTGTTTTTCTAGAATTATCGAACTCAAAATATCGGATTGTGATTCATTAACACTCGCTATCATTAAAGGAAGATTAGAAGAAGAACCAGAAAAAGTGGGAGAAAGAAGTTGAATACAAACTTGAGGGTGGAGATGGAGTGTATAAATTAGCACAATTTGTAATGACCGATGTGTAGAAAGCGATTGTGCTAATCTATTAACCCACTGAGAAATGAGGTCAAATCCCTCAAGATTCGTGAGAAAACATGGGTACGTTGAACTTGGTAAACCAGACATTGAAAATGAAAGTGTAACAGTTTCTTGCAAGGTCGGAACGAGGATGGAGGGAAGTGATTGAGGATGGGTATCGGTTAAAGATTCAGGAGGGTGTGCGCGATCAATGAAAGGGATAGAATGAATTGGAAAATCCGCCTCCTCATGTAAAATTTCTTCATCCTTAATAATTTCCTCAATACTCTCCTCAAAATTTAGCTTATCCATGCAATTCTCATCAAAATCAAGACGCATATAAAGTTCGGGAGAAACATTTAATGACTCGGGATGATGAATTAGAGAGAAAAATTCAGTCAAATCTACGGGTTCATCATCCAAAATATTCCCAGCGTCAATATCCTTAATCAAGTGAAAATTAATTTTCTCAGACATCTCAACAAAAGCATGGATATCAATCAATTTAGGTTCTAGAGTGGAGGTGTAGAGGTCAAAAGGATTGGTGATGGTTTCACTCGAAAGGGACCCTTCACAATCAGGTAAATCAAACACTACAAAGTCGCACAACTCATTAAACGTTTTATCTTCAACTGGTGAATCATTTGGAACACTTGATAGACATTCAAAACCGGGGTTGTGGGATTCAATTGAGGATGGGTAGGTTTGATTTGGAAGGGTGTACAGCTCACTCTCACCACTGAAATTCTCAATCTTTCCAACCGTCTCATCATACATTAAAAAATTTGGAGCTAGTTGGAAACTAGCTACCGGGTCACTAGGTTGTATAAGGGCAGCCATGGACACATTCAAATCCATCATCTGTTGGCATGACGCTACCATAAAATCTTCCAACGACCGTTCCAGACTAGACATGGGTTGTGAAGGGGTTTCAGTAAAAGATTTAAAGTTGTTTGGATACTGGAAACTTCTAAATGGCTGTTCAGAAGCAATGTCTAGGGAAGGTGCAAAAGTCGGGTAGGATTGGTAGGTATTGAATGGTTGGACAGGAGTAGGATCAACATTTGGATAAGAAGGTGAATGGAATTGTTGATCCAAAGAATTCGCAGTGGTGAAAGGAGTGAAAGATCGGTTACGAGATTGTTCAATATGTTCAGCAATAGACATGGGTTTCGGAGTTACAATAGGACTCGAAAAAGGAGCATCAACGTAAGAAGGTGGTGAAGATTGAAATGGTTGATACAATGTGGATTGCGGAGTCTAATTGGTTGTCTTAGACGCGTCTATCCGATCTTTCAAAGAAATTTTGGGCATGGAGGGATCGTTCAAAATTCGACAAAAACAAGAAGCGTAGGAAGTAATGTCTGGTTGAGGGTACCAAAGTTCGGTAAGAGTTTTGCGTGGTGGGGTACTCATGATGTGATGAGATAAAGGAGAAGAAAAAGAATGTGATATTTTTTTTTATTTTATTATATATATATATATATATTTAAATTTTTTTTAAAAAAATGTTTGTTTTTGGAGTTTTGAAATTTTTGAAAGTGTTTTTTTAAGAAAGAGTTTTCGCAAGAATGTGTACGGACTTACGGCAAAATTTCAAACAATCACAGTTAAAACATGCACAATCAAACCTAGAGCTATGGTCTTCTAAGTCCACTAGACTGCTCCTAACTGTTCCAAAATGACAAGTTGTGAGATATCCCTCAAATCGCCTCTTCACCGCCAATTGTGGTCAGGTAAGCACAAATGAAGAAAGGAGGGTTCCGCTCACGAATCACCGTGAGTCGGGCCTTTTAAAGTTACCTTTCTCACTTGTCTAGCCTAGGCACCACAAAGTCAAGTTTAGATAAACGATTGAAGCTCACAACCTTCCTCTGTCTTAATGAGCACGACAATCCTTAGTTGGCCGAGTCTACATATTTTATTAATTAACTCAAGGGTGATGCATATGCTTTTAGTGATTTTTGGATTCTTAGGAAGGGTAATGAATTCCCTACCCAATCTTGATTGGTGTTATAGCCCCTTAAAAGTCCGTATTAATTATGCAAAGCAGTTAACACACCAAAAATCTAAAACACATGCAATTTTTTTTATTTGGCAGCGCAAAGAATCCTGCACAAAAACAATTTATTGGATAGGAGAAAGAGAATCTGTGCAAAGAAACCTGCAGGAATTTTTTTTCTGTGGAGTGCAGAGGAGATGAGATGAGAAATGAGATACTCACAAAGATTTTTGGGTTGCTGATGTCACCCTTTGACCGCGGTTCCGCAGTCAAACAAACGCTTCTGTCGCGTTTCCGCGGCGGATCAGTGAGTTTGGATCTTCTGAATTTGTCTCTGTGCTGAGTTGGTTTTCCTCTACTTGTTCAGATCTCCTGAATATTGATTTGTTCACTGAATTTGCTCCAGATCTGAAACAGAGTTTGCTCCAAGCCTGCACACTTGCATAAAAACCCTTCAAAAATAACAAGATAATTTTTTTTGTTTTAAAATTTTTCAATTTTTATAATTTTTTAAAATTATTATTATTATTTTTTTAACCCGAAATTACACAAAGAAAGAGACTACCGTGTCCCCGGTAATGGCGCCATTTGATTGTTGGATATTTTGCGTGCGTGTTTAAATTTAAGAATACCGCAATCAAGACGGTGTCGCTTGGTAGCTAGCCGGTTGAATACGAGTCGGTCCACAGGGAAATGGTGTTCTCTTCTTTAATAACTAACGAGTTAAGTCCTATTTTTGGTAGGTTTTGTTTTAAGATCTAAAAATGAGACTAAATTGATTTAAAGGCTTGCTAGGGTTAGGATTAGGTTAGTTCGAAAAAGGGATTCTTCTCGCTTCTATCAATGCCCTAGTTAAGAATATAGGTGTTAGGGTAATAGTCAACAACGGGGATTAGCACGACTAGGAAGAAGCTTAGTTTCTTCCTTTTGGTCCTTGTCCATCCGTTCTTGGCTCTTAGCCCTAACCTCTGGTTAATTCAACCACAACCGGTCTAACTAGGAAATCACCGCTATCATGTAGGATATGGTGCCGTAGTGAGCGGAGTGTGGTTGAATTAAATAGAGTCCTAATTAAAATTATATGGGCAATGAAAGGAGTGAGAGAGATTTCCTTCTCTCAAACCTTCCCTATGCTAACCTTAACAAGTGAGGAATTACTCACTCATTAGGAAAGTGACAATAAAATTCATTTATGTTTTATTTTAATAGACTATCTAAATTGCAGATAATAAAAGAACAGATAAAAAATATTGCAGGAATTAAATTCAGATAAAAAGAATGCAAGATAAAAATAAAAATACTCACTTTATTGATGACCTCTGAACAATGCATTACAACTTGAAATAAAATTTAAATCTAAGAATTAAAAATAATTAAAAATAGGCATGCCTTCATTTGGCTTTCAACTTTCCTATTTATAGATAGAAAAAACCATAGATTACATTCTGATCCACACATGAATTTACAAAACTACCCTAAGAAAACCGGGTCAAAACACCGACACCTCCACCGACACGTGCACCGACACGTGCATCATACGGCCGCGGTTCCACGGCAGAAAGGCCTGTTTGGCCGCGGTTCCGTGGCCATTTGGTGGGCTCTTGGGCTAAATTCTTCAGGGTTGCTTCATGTTGCTTTTACCTTCAATTTTCTTCACTTGGTTCCTCAGAATCTCTTCTACTTTCTTCCAGATTTCAAACAATGCAGAATGATGTGGACTTTTGTCTTGAGCTTCGCGTTGAAGTCTTGAATCTTGTGCTGCCCTTGTGCTTTGTGCATTGAACTGTCTAATGATTTTCATTTGTTCCTTGAACTGGTAGGCGGCATCATACGGATTCATCTTATTGTTGGTCGTAGTCTCACATTTGTAGCGACTTTTCATGAATTTCACTGTAACGATCTGAGAACCTGTAACCTGTAATTATTTAGCAGACATGGATCAAAAGCACCTATTTATATGTAATGTGATTAAGAATGGACGATATAATAATGCAAAATTCTGATATGAACAGGCTGATTTAAAGCCTTGATGAGAGACTCTCGCAGCTCTTTCGACAGGAGTAGAGCGTCATATATGCTCAAGTGCGATGAAAACTTGTTTAAGTGAGCCAGTACATTGTAATCTACTTTAGTCTTTCTCGACGGGTCCTTGGCAGTGAGATTTTTAGCAACTCTTTCATTCACCTCAATCTCTTCGTTTTCTTTCTTTTTTCCATTATCTTGCTTCTTTGAAGTTTGTTTGCGGGTCCGAGATTTTTCTCAGGAAAGGTGCAGTTGTGCAGTTACATATTGTTGGATATGTATGCTCTAGATGCCTGTATTGTATAGGATGCTAGAGATATGTATGTACATGAAAATATTGCTCAGTTGTATATAATATATTATTTGAATTGTTTTTGTCTTAATATGTGTATTTCTTTCTTTTGTTGCTTTGTATTGTTTACACATATTGATAAAGACTCGATACAGTAGTATACTATTTTGGTTTGTCTTTATCTTAACTTGTGCATATGTTATACTCGATATCACATATGGAGGATATATGTTGATAAAGCCCGTAGGATTTTGCTTGACTACCAGCGTTATGATGGCGATCATACTTGTGGATGCTGGGTAGTCCATAAGCACATCCTCAAAAGATCCCAAGTCGAAGGAATATCGAGACCGGGCATCGATATTCCAGAGTAGATTTGTGTATACGTTTCGAGACCCCGACGAGGGGCGATGGTTGGTCCCACAACCATTGGTGTGATCACCTAAGATTGTATATAGGTGCTCACTGGGGGTGAGTACATTGGACGGACTCGCCGAGAACCTCTAAATGGTATTATACCTATCGTCAGATAGCGGTTCTCAGGTGACATGAGTGTAGGTTAGCCCTTAGACCTGAGATCATCATTTGTCTCGTGTGAGTTCCCACTGTGCTTTGATCACTACCCTACCACGGCTCTACTGAGTCGTGCAAACAGGTTTTGATTGGATATAGTTTCGAGCCACATGGAGGCAGTGAGTGATTGTCAGGGATTCGTCTCTCCCGGTATTGGGATTCGATATCGCACTGTGTCTGGTTGGCCAGAACCATAAGACCTTGGCCAAGGCAGCTGAGATTTACTGATGGTTAGATCAGTAGTTTCTCGGATTGATCCTGAGCCAAATCGACATGACTTATCAGGTCAGTAGGGGTCTGACGTTTACCACTGCTCTAAATCCGGTATGCGATACTCTTAGACGAAGAGACCGGAATTGACGGAGATTATCACGGATAGGCTCAGTAGGGGTCCGGATGAGCTTGCTCGTTGGCCTTCTTTTCATCAGGTACCTGGGTAGCCATTACGTACAGCTAGTGCCGCTGATATGCTTGTGGTTAAACCTATTGCCAGCGTACTATCGAGTCTTTAGAGTCCCACATAGAGGGTTTATCTGATTCAGGAGAAACGAAATGGTGGCCGTCTGTTTTTACCTGCAGGATTTCGATCGAATGATAATACTAGCAGGGTTAGAATTAGGCCGGATTATTAAATCAGGTATTGATTTAATAATTTACATATACATATTTCGATATGTATATTCTAGTGTTATCCAGGTTTTCGATCGGACGGTTAATAATACTAGCGGGCTTAGTATTAAGCTGGTTTGTTAAATTAGATATTGATTTAATGATAGTATTATATTAGTAGTAGTATTCTATTTCTTGTGTATTCGTATTTTGGTACGAATATGAGTATGTATATACGGTAGAAAATATTTTGTATTTATACAAAATACCTTCTAAAAGATGACACCTCATTATGCATTTTTTTTCTATTTTCTTGAAAATAGAAAATGAGGTGGAAAAGGGAGGCATGGATGAAGCATGGATTTGTGTTTATTGAAAACACTATTGGAGTATGGTTAGATTTTTAAAAAGGAAAAGAAAAATGCTTTATAGAAAATGGGTGAGCCATTCTTCACATAGTTTTTTTCCTTGATAGCCATTCTTCTTCTTTATGTAAGATTCTTCACTTGCTCTCTTCTTCTCATCTTCATGAGTTCTTCCTCTAGCTAAATCCTTATCATTCTCATGTGTTGAGAACCAAAGGATTTGAGATAGAAAATTACCACTAAATATCACCACATCATCTAAGCAAACTAGATTAGCAAACTAGTTTGCTTAGTTTACTTCTTTTTAGAGGTAGAAGTTTGAATCAAGGACCTTTAGGTGGATCATCTAGGACCGAGGAGGCCGGCCATCAAGCTTGATCTAGGAGACCTCAAGGAGCTTAAGAAGAGGAGTAAAGACCCGAAGGATACAAGGCTCTATGTATAACCTCTTATCACAATAGTTAGATTCTTCTAGTTAGCCAGTTTCGATGTTTGGTTACATTCTAGGATGTGTTTTCTAGCACCGGATTTTTAAAAAGTCAAAGTTTTTCATTCTGCAATGGCCATGGACAGCGGCCAGGGCGTTAGGAAATCCAACATGGTATCAAAGCCACCCAAACATTAGAAACTAGTAGTAGATGATGCATTAGTTTCAAAACAAAAAAAATTACGATTTTCAATACCCCGTTCTCTGTTCGTGTAACAACCCTAAACTTTCTGTACAATTTTTTTTCCAAAATACAGAAAGGAACACCTAAGCCTGAGCACAAGTTATAAATTTGATTTGCATTTGAACAGCAAGAAAGCACTTGTAGCTCATTGGTAAAGCCTTGCACTGCTGTGGCGTAGCCCCTGTGTTCAAATCCTCCCAGTCACATATATTTTTAATTGATTTTTCTTTTAATTTTTTAGAAGCCTAAAGGTTTGTACGTGCACTACACGTAAAACGAAGAGTCACAGATTAAATAAACACGTGCACTGAAGTATACAAAGCGACGGGGACACATGGCCAAATCCCCCCCCCCCCACATCGCCGGGAGATGGCCGACGAGATCTTCACCAAAACCGGCACCACCGGGCCCCCTGTAGGGGATGGTCCTTAAATTCTTCCCCTGGCACCCCTTGGCCTACCCCACTTCCCTCATATTGTTTGATTTTTTTGCACATTTACAGATGGATTAAAATCACCTCTTTAATCCATTTTAATGCATATTTTAATTCTCAAAATTCATTACCCTAAACCCTAATTTTCCATATAAATACCACACTCCATTTCACACCTCCTCACTCAGAATTTCATTACAAAAACTCTCAAAAATTTCTAAGTCCTAAGTTGTGCAAGTGGAGTTAGCAAAGGGCGAAGTTCCGACGACGTTTCGAGGAGATTCCGGCGACGAAATGATACCTTGATGGTTCCGATAGCCTCCTATATCTCTCCTCTTCTTAATCAATCAGTAATTCCCCTCTCCCCTTCTCTTTTTCTATACTAAAAACTTCTCTTTTTCAAACTCTTCGGAAGCGGAGTTATTCCGACTTCCGATTCGTTTTTTTTTAAAAATTCCATTTTTTCTTAAACTATAAAATACCATATTATAATATAATATTTAACAAACATAAATAAATACATTAGAACAAGTTTCATCTCAAAATAATTCATTTTGAAATTTCTATTTCACTTTTACAGTAAAATACCATCATGTTTGCAAACGATATTGTTATCCACTTTTAACCGTATTACCTTTAGAAAACTCACGAGGTAATGACCTACCTCATCACAACACACATTTTTGACATAGCACGATGAGTTTTGGGATTCTAGATTATGGGATAATATTCTTTTATGAATAAATACCTTAAACAATTAAAAACCGTTTTCTTTAAAAAAGTGTTAATTAATTCCTTGCAAATACGCTTCTACAACCCATTTTGGAGAACCCCGATCGGGATGGTGCGGGTTATCGCATGTCTTCGGGCCTAGTAGAGCAACATGCAGACATCCGCAAGGAGCATTCGATCTCGATAGAATTTTAATGCAATTTTTAAGAAAATGAGATTTCTACAAAATAAATAAAATTTATTTTTATTAAATATATAAATATATATATATATATATGAATATTATCAAAAGATCTATTTTAAATATATTATACAAATATTCCATGTTTTCTAAATCAAAGGGATCATCAATTTCATGAAACTACCATTACAATTCAATACAAATTACAGTATTTCATTAAAATACCATATACAATGAAAACTAGGTTCTACTCACTAGAAAATTACAGTTTTATAAAATATACATCTATGAAAACCCTAAAGACGATAATTAAATACTTTAGGTGTATTTTGAAATTATATCAAAACTATTTTTACATAAAACCCCCTCAAGTTATATCAATTTACAATAAGGACCCTAGTAAATGTTGGTTTAAGCGGGACCAGTTTTCTTGAGCCTCGGGGAGCCGGAGAATGTGGGTGCTTGCCTATCTAAGGTAGACAATCTAACAACGGTGTTATCACACGGTAATTGTCTTGGAAAAAGACACAAATACTGCCGTTCATGTGCAGCAGTTACCGAAAACTCCAAAACAATCAGGACATCAATTTTGTTTAAAAGTCTGACTCGGTTCGAGTCATGGTTAAATCTGATTGTAATCTGACTTGAATTCAATTCAAGTATAACTGCAATACAACATGAATCCATGAATGCCAGAATACAAGCTATATCAACATGAACATGACCGAACCGAACCATGGATATACTCTGATTACATGACTATCCATTTATATCCATTCCGTTTACTGATATCATGGTTTCGGCAAGTCTTCCATTTACTACAAGATAATATAATACAATCAATACAATAAACATTACGGGGTTTATAAAGGGGTAGACTAGTTCGGAACATGTTAAAGGTGGCACGAGGTGGTCACTAAAAGACGTAATTACATCCATGACGTTGTTCCGTGGTATTTTCGACGGTGCCTTGTACTACGGGTTACCAAAGTCCACGGTGTAAGTTGGACTCCTCTTGTATACACTGACATATTCTGTACCAAGCTACAAACACCACGTTAACATAACAATCAAACATTATACTAGATATACTATTTTCTTTGTCCATTCTTCTCCTTCTTTCTTTTGGACTTACCGAGCGATTGTTCGCTGACGACATTCCTATTTCTCTTCTTCTTTGGAATGTTGTCAGGAGGACCCGACTCTGAAGAGTTCGAGACCAGTCAGGAGCACTTGGAGCAGTTCACAGAAGACCCGAGCATTAGACTTTACTTGTACATACTTTTCATTTCAGTTATGCCATTATTTAGGCATTGCATTCCAGACTTGTATTTACATTTCCAGATGTACCTGTAAAAGAATGTTTAATAAATAAAGTTGTTGTTCATTTATTCATGACTCTTGTGTATATTTTACTTTATATTGCTTAGATACGCTTAGCGTGTTTACTTCGGAGTAAATACGCAGCGGACCTCGCCGCGTCCCCTTACCTTACATCGGGAAGTGGGGCGTGACAGTTCCAAATTTTATGGTCTCTGAAATTTTTTTAAACAAGTGTAGAGACTTACTCTTGACATGATAGTGACACACGATGAAAACGAGAACATTTGGCTATAAAAAAAATCTCCCAAAATCACCAAAAAATTGCTATGGGCGGTATACTGTTCATTTTAGCATCTCATTTTCATCCAGTGTCTTGGGTTTTGAAAATTAGGAATTTTGGTCTTGTTTGATTTGCCCCAGATTTCACATAGTGTTATCTTTACTTTGGGGAAACTCGAAAAGTTTAAGAATTGAAACTTTTGCATCGTTGATTTCTATGATGTTGTGTATGTGTTTTCAAACGTCGTCTATTTGCTATATGTCATTTAGACAGGGTTGCACATACTTGCTTATACTGCTGTGATATTTATATCTGTGATGGCTTGTTCGGATTGTCGTGTTGGATAGCTCCTAATGCAATGGTAGATGTACAGTTTAAATTCATTTATATATTCATTATTGCGGGGCGAGCGTCCGACATGTGGACTGCCGTCTCTGCCAGTTTGTATATTCTTTTATTAGGGCACGGTCGGGTTATGGTCGATATCACCATTTGTGTGTGTGTGTATATGTGTGTGTGTGTGTGTGTATTTTCTGTACTAGGATTACCCCGCGGAGGAGTGCTCGAATAGCCAGATTATAGATGGCAACGGGCCCGCATCTCATGGTGTTGAGATGGAGGGGCCCTTACTCTAGAATTGGCGGGCTATTCGCCGCACTCATAGTGGGTATAGGATGACCTACGGAGGGGGTTCTCAAGTTACCGGATTCCTTAAAGTGCTGGGTGGCCCATTCACTTTGTTGATTGGGGTTGAATCACTTCCGGGATTGGCGGGTAACTTGCCGCGCTCGTAGGGGTCTAGGTTTTTCATTGCACGGGCTATCCACATGACCGGGGAATGTCGAGTTTCATTTGCGGCTCAAATGAAACCCGGGGCTCCTAAATTATCCGTTATTCTGTATTTATTATATATCTTGCCTAGGACGAATGGTTATATATATATATATATATTTATATATACTAGTAGATGTTGTATATGTTTTGCATCCGCGCTAGTCCTGCCCCCGCTCTGCCGATAGTTAAGTAAGCTAACGGTGCATGACGGGCCCCGTGGCGAATGCAGATGGCATATATGTACATTTTATTTTCGTTCATTTCTGGTGTGATAGGATTTAATTTATGGGACCGTGTTAATTTTAATTAATGCAAGAAAAGAAACTTAAAAGATGTTGTTGGAACAAATTTTCGAAAAACTATAGTCATATTCTTTCGCTTTGCATAATGGTATTCGGTTAGGAATATCTAGCACCTCATTCGAGGAGGAAAGAGCCTAGATCCCTTCACGGGGAGTGATCTCTTGAGCGAAAATATATGTTACTATAGCTTATTCGGTTTTTTTCAAAACCACTAGTTTTCAAAAGCGGAGCCTAAACCACTTCTTTTCAAAACTGCTCGGTTCCTTCAACGATATCAAGTTCATTATGTCAATGGTTTTTCGCCAAAAACTAGTCGTAACCCTCCGTCATTTCCTACGAGTAGTACTTAGTATTCATGCTACGTTTGTTGACTCCGTCAAGGCGTACTGTATGGTAGCCAAGTGGTGCTTGTTTGTAGCATTAGATGCGATTGGTTAGGATAGTCATGTAACCTTGTATACTCTGTCAAGGGTTATGCGGGTGGGTTTAATGCAATTAATATAATAACGGGTTGAATTTGATTAGGACTCTTTGATTTGTTGACTCCGTCAAGGTCACTAAAGTCCTAGGGGAAAAAATCACATCAGGAGTTTCAAATATACAGGAAACTTGCTAGTGTTGCATACCTTCTGGAATATGGTAACTAAAGTGGTTTCCATCTAGGTTATCACACGATGATAGTTGGATCCCGATCCCAGTGATAAGTAGGATTACACTTGGGAGATATTTTTCACTTCACAATTAGATAACCTATTAGGTGTCTAGAAAAGTGTTAACATGGCTATGCCTCTGCGGAAATGAGGTTTATTTTAATTAGGTACGTGCAAGAGCATAGGGAACCTCTCTCGGAGTACCAACACTCACCTGGCTGAACGGTTAGCGAACTTATGAGGTGCGAATGATCCCGACTACTTTTCCTTTTAAGGTTTGAAGGAAAATCCGAGGAAACAGTAGGAGCCATCCCGATTAGATAAACTAATAACTAATCTAAATCTTGCAAGAGCGCACGCTGAGTGTTTCTTTTTTCTCTCTCCAGATAGCAATCATTTCACGTCCTAATCAAGATAATAAAATGTTTGACTTGACCGAACCGGTTTATTACACTGGGCTGGGGAACGTCGGTTCGTTTCAAACTTGTGACAACCGTCACGAGTATAGGCAAGGGAAAGAGGACTGTAAGGAATTCCAGATGACCCTATTAAAGGAGAAGCATTCTAATGCATCTTTTTCAGGTGTATTTATTATTGAAAACTGTTTTTGGGTCAACCCTAGCTGCTGAGTACTAGATACCGGATCAGGATCTCATATATGTAATTTATTACAAGGACCGAGAAAAAATAGAATGGTTGGACTGGATGATATGTCCCTCAGAGTAGGGAATGGAGCACAGGTTGATACTGCCACCGTCGGTGAATATCACCTAGTATTTCTATGCGGCAATACTATGATTTTGAATAACTGCTGCTATGTACTTTCTATACTTTGCAATATCATATTAGTTTCTTTACTTGATAAAGATGTATGTAACTTTGTTCTAAATAGAAATATCATGAACATTTACCTTAATCGGGTATTGGTTACAGAAGGTACACTGTGTAATGGTATCTACGTTCTAAATCAAAACACGGTCTTTAATATACAAAACACACGCAAGAGGAAGAGTTCAGATACGAACGAAACCTACTTGTGTCATTATAGACTTGGTCATATCTGTGAGAAAAGACTAGGTAAGTTGCATAAGGAAGGATATCTGAATTCGTTCGAATTTTCATCTTATAAAACTTGACAGTTCTGTCTCAAAGGAAAGATGACCAAATCTCCATTAACCGGACATGGAGAAAGAGCTACAGAGCTCTTGGGAATCATACAAAGTGATGTATGTGGTCCAATGTCTATACATGCGAGGGGTGGATTCTCGTACTTCATTTCATTCACTGATGATCTCTCTAGCTTCAGATATGTGTATCTTTTGAAACACAAATCTGAAGTTTTTGAGAAATTCAAAGAATATAAGAACGAAGTAGAGAACAAGACTGGCAAAAGTATCAAGATCCTCAGATCTGAAAGAGATGGGGAATACTTAAGCACAGAATTACTAGAATACCTGAAAGAGAATGGAATTCTCTCTCAGCTTACTCCTTTGTACACACCATAGCACAATGGTGTATCGGAGCGGAGGAACCGTACCCTTTTGGATATGGTTCTCTCCATGACGAGTAGTGCTGAGTTGCCTCTTTAATTCTGGGGTTATGCACTTCAGACAATATCATACCTACTGAATTATGTTCCATCCAAATCTGTGCCTAAGACTCTATATGAAATATGGAGTGGAAGGAATTCATATCTTAAGCGGTTTAAGATATATGGTTGTCCAGCCTATGTGAAAATGCAAAAACCGGACAAACTTGAGGCACGATCAGTTCTTTGTAAGTTTGTAGGATATCCTAAGAATTCTCTAAGATATCTTTTCTATCATACTGAGGAACAGATGGTGTTTGTTCTTCGCCACGCCGTCTTTTTAGAGAAGGAATTTCTTGCAAAAGAAATTAGTGGGAGCATGGTAGAACTGAGTGAAATATCAAAACCACAAACTATAACTGAAGAATTGGTGAACCAGAGAATTCAATAGAACTCGATGAACCTCATCCACTTCGTAGATCTGGTAGGATTTTTCGTCCGCCCGAGAGATACTACGGTTTTCTCATAGATGGAAATCGAGAGGATTGCATCTTGGAAGAAAATGATCCTACTAGTTTCAAGCAGGCCATTAACAGTGGGGACACTGTAAAATGGCTTGATGCTATGCAATCCGAAATGGAGTCCATGTACACCAATAAAATTTGGACTTTGGATGTTGCTCCTCCCGGGGTAAAACTTGTTGGATGCAAGTGGATCTTTAAAAAGAAGATTGGTGCAGATAGACAGGTGGAAACTTATAAGGCTAGACTTGTTACAAAAGGTTTTTTGTCAAAGACCAGGAGTAGACTATGATGAAACCTTTTCTCCAGTGGCTATGCTGAAATCCATTAGGATCCTACTTGCCATTGTTGCTTACTATGACTATGATATCTAGCAGATGGACGTTAAATCGGCTTTTCTAAATGGAAATTTAGAAGAGTACGTTTATATAGATCAGCCGGAGGGATTCATAGACAGTGGGAGCAGTGGGAAGTTATGCAAGTTGCTTAAATCCGTTGATGAATTAAAACAGGCGTCGCAGAGCTGGAACATCTATTTTGATGAGACATTCAAGGAATTTGACTTCATCAAAAATAAAGATGAGCTATATATCTACAAGAATATTGTAGGGAGAACTGCTGTATTCCTTATCTTATAAGTGGATGGCATTCTTATATTGCAATCGGTCAAGTTTTTCTTGTCACAAAAGTTCTCCATGAAGGACCTGGGTGATGCCTCCTACATTCTGGGGATTAAGATCTACAGAGATAGATCCAAGAGATTGTTGGAATTTTCACAGTCCAGATATATAGAGACCATACTAAAGAGATTTTGTATGAAAGATTCCAAACGCGGTAATACACCAGCTTTGCACGGAATCACCCTCTCCAAAGAGATGTCCCCAAGACTGATGAGGAGAGGGCTCGCATAAGCAATATACTTTACGCTTCGGCGGTAGAATCTATAATGTATGTGGTGCTATGTACTAGACCAGATGTAGCATACGCGCTTAGCATGGTGAGCCAATATCAGTCGAACCCGGGTGAGAATCATAAGACAGCTGTGAAGAACATTCTCAAATACCTGAGAAAGACTGAGGAGATGTTCTTGACATACGGTAATGGAGACCTTCAGTTTGAGTCCTTTACCAACTCAAGCTTCCAAAGTTACAAGGATGACAGTAAGTCTGTCTCGGGTTTTGTATTTACCCTCAACAAAGGGGCGGTATGTTGGAAGTGCTCCAAATAGGATACCGTCGCAGACTCGATGATGGAGGCTAAATACATTGCTGCTAACGATGCCGCAAAAGAAGCGGTCTGGATGAAGAAGTTCATTACTGAACTTGAGGTGGTTCCATCTATTGTTAATCCAATACCTTAGTATTGCGATAACAGTGGGGCTATAGCTTTAGCGAAGGAACCATGGTCCCATCAGAAATCCAGACATATCTTAAGGCGGTTTCATCTGATCAGGGAGATCGAGGTCCGGAGAATAGATACGAAAGACAACATGGCGGATCCATTTACGAAGGCCCTTCCTCAAGCATAATTCGAGCGACTTTTTAAGATGTTGGGTATATAATACGCCAACAACTGGCTCTAGAGCTGACGTTGGGTAATCAGTACGCTAACTACAGGCCTTAGTGCAAGTGGGAGATTGTTGGATATGTATGCCCTAGAGGCCTGTATTGTATATGATGCTAGGGATATGTATGTACAGGACAATCTTGCTCAGTTGTATATAGTATATTATTTGAGTTTTCTTTGTCTTAATATGTGAATTTCTTTCTTTTGTTGCTTTGTATTGTTTACACATATTGATAAAGACTCGATACAGTAGTATACTATTATGGTTTGTCTTTATCTTAACATGTGCATATGTTATACTCGATATCCCATATTGCGGATACATGTTGATAAAGCCCGTAGGACTTTGCTTGACTACCAGCGTTATGATGGCGATCATACTTGTAGGAGCTGGGTAGTCCATAAGCACATCGTTAAAGGTCCCAAGTTAAAAGAATATCAAGACTGGGCATCGATATTCCAGAGTAGACTTGTGTATACGTTTCGAGACCCCGACGAAGGGCGATGGTTGGTCCCACAACCATTTGTGTGATCACCTAAAATTGTATATATGTGCTCACTGGGGGTGAGTATACTGGACAGAATCACCGAGAACCTCTACATGGCATTATTCCTATCATCAGATAGCGGTTCTCAGGTGACATGAGTGCATGTTAGTCTTTAGAACTGAGATCATCATTTATCTCGTATGAGTTTCCACTGTACTTTGATCATTACCCTACCACGGCTCTACTGAGTTGTGCAAACAGGTTTTGGTTGGGTACAGTCCCGAGCCACATGGAGACAGTGAGTGATTGTCAGGGATTCATCTCTCCCGGTATCGGGAGTCGATATCTCACTGTGTCCGGTTGGCCAGAACCATATGACCTTGGCCAAGACAGTTGAGATTTAATGATGATTAGATCAGTAGTTTCTCGGATTGTTCCTGAGCCAAATCGACATGGCTTATCAGGTCATTAGGGGTTTGACGTTTACCACCCCCTAGACCCGGTATGCGATACACTTAGACGAAAAGACCGGACTGTACAGAGATTGTCACGGATAGACTTAGTAGGGGTCCGGATGAGCTTTCTCGTAGGCTTTCTTTTCGATAGGTATCTGCGTAGCCGTTACGTACAGCTAGTGCCGCTGACGTGGTTGTGGTTAAACCCACTGCCAGCGTACTGTCGAGTCTTTAGAGTCCAACATAGAGGGTTTCTCTGATTCAGGCGAAACGATGTGGTGGCCGTATGTTTATACGTGCAGGGTTTTGATTGAATGATAATACTATCCGGCATAAGATTAGGCCGGATTATGAAATCAGGTATTGATTTATTAATTTACATATACATAGTTCGATATGTATATTCTAGTGTTATCCATGTTTTCGACCAGATGGTTAATAATACTAGCGGGTTTAGGATTAAGCCGATTTGTTAAATCAGATATTGATTTAATACTAGTATTATATTAGTAGTATTATTCTATTTCTTGTGTATTCGTATTTTGGTATGAATACGGGTATGTATATACGGTAGAAAGTATTTTGTATTTATACAAAATACCTTCTAGAAGATGACATCTCATCGTGCATTTTTTTCTATTTTCTTGAAAATAGAAAATGGGGTGGAAAAGAGAGGCATGGATGAAGCATGGCTTTGTATTTATTGAAAACACTATTGGAGTATGGTTAGATTTTTAAAAGGGAAAAGAAAAATGCTTTATAGAAAATGGGTGAGCCATTCTTCATATAGTTTTTTCCCTTGATAGCCATTCTTCTTCTTTATGTGAGGTTCTTCACTTGCTTTCTTCTTCTCATCTTCTGCTAGCTAAATCCTTACCATTCTCATGTATTGAAAACCAAAGGATTTGAGATAGAAAATTACCACTAAACATCACCACATCATCTAAGCAAAGGAGATTAGCAAACTAGTTTGCTTAGCTTACTTCTTTTTAGAGATAGGAGCTTGAATCAAGGACCTTTAGGTGGATCATCTAGGATCGAGGAAGCCGACTATCAAGCTTGATCCAGGAGATCTCAAGGAGCTTAAGAAGAAAAGTAAAGACCCGAAGGACACGAGCCTTTAAGTATAACCTCTTATCACAGTAGCTAGATTCTTCTAGTTAGCCAGTTTCGATATTTGGTTAGATTCTAGGATGTGTTTTCTAGCGCCGAATTTTTAAAAAGTCAATGTTTTTTGTTCCGCAACGGCCGTGGACAGCAACTAGGGCGCTAGGAAACCCAATATGGTACCAGAGCCATCCAAACATTAGAAACTAGTAGTAGACGACACATTAGTTTCAAAACCGAAAAAATTACAATTTTCAATACCCTGTTCTCTTTTCAAAATTTTATGTTCTCTGAAATTTTTTAAACAAGTGTAGAGACTTACTCTTGACATGATAGTGACACACGATGAAAACGAGAACATTTGTCCACAAAAAACCCGCCCAAAATTACCAAAAAATGCTACGGGCTATTTACTGTTCATTTTAGCACCTCGTTTTCATCCAGTGTCTTAAGTTTTAAAAATTAGGATTTTTGGTCTTGCTTAAATTGCCCCAGATTTCACCTAGTGTTATCTTTGCTTTGGGGCAATTCGGAAAGTTTAAAACTTGAATCTTTTGCATCGTTGATTTCTTTGATGTTGTTTATGTGTTTTCAAATGTCGTCTATTTAGTATATGTCATTTAGACGGGGTTACATATACTTATGCTGCTGTGATGTTTATATCTGCGATGGCTTGTTCGGATTGTCGTGTTGGATAGACTCTAGTGCAATGGTTGATCTACAGTTTAGATTCATTTGTATATTCATTATTGTGGGGTGAGCGTCCGATATGTGGACTGCCGTCTCTGCCAGTTTGTATATTCTTTTATTGGGGCACGGCAGGGTTAAGGTCGATGTCACCATTTGTGTATATATATATATATATATATATATATGTACTATGATTACCCTACGGAGGAGTGCTCGGATAGCCAGATTCTAGAGGGCAACGGGCCCACATCTCATGGCGTTGAGACTGAAGGGGCCTTACTTTAGAATTAGCGGGCTATTCGTCGCACTCGTAGGGGGTATAAGATGACCCACGGTGGGGTCCTCAAGTTACCGGATTCCATGAAGTGCTAGGTAGCCTATTCACTTTGTTGATTGAGGTTGCCTTACTTCCGGGATTGGCGGGTATCTTGCCGCGCTCGTAGGGGTCTAGGTTTTTCATTGCACGGGCTATCCACACGACCGGGAAACGTTAGGTTTCATTTGCAGCTCAAATGAAACCCGGGGCTCCTAAATTATCCGTTATTCTGTGTTGCTTATATATCATGTCTGGGATGAATGGTTATATATATACATATATTTATATATAATAGTAGATGTTGTATATGTTTTGCATCCGCACTAGTCCTGCCTCCTGTCTTCCGGTAGTTAAGTAACCTAACGGTGCATGACGGGTCCCCTTGGCGAATGCAGATGGTATATACGTATATTTTAATTTCATTCTTTTATGATGTGATAGGATTTAATTGATGAGACCGCGTTAATTTTAATTAATGCAAGAAAAGAAACCTAAAAGATGTTGTTGGAACGAATTTTCGAAAAATTATAGTCATATTCTTCACTTTGCATAGTGGTATTCGGTTAGGAATATCCAGCACCTCATTCGAGAAAGCAAGAGCCTAGATCTCTTCACACGGATTGACCTCTTGAGCGAAAGTTTACGTTACTACAGATTACTCGGTTTTCTTCAAAACCTCTAGTTTTCAAAAGCAGAGTCTAAACTACTCATTTTCAAAACTGCTCGGTTCCTTCAACGATATCAAGTTCATTACGTTAAAAGTTTTGGCTAAAAACTAGCCATAGCCCTCCGTCATTTCCTACGAGTAGTACTTAGTATTCGTGCTATGTCTGTTGACTCTGTCAAGGCGTAGTGTACGGTAGCTAAGTGGTGTTTGTTTGTAGCATTAGATGCGATTGGTTAGGACAGTCATGTTACCTTGTTGATTCCATCAAGGGTTATGCGGGTGGGTTTAATGCAATCAAGATAATGACGGGTTGAACTTGATTAGGACTCTTTGATTTGTTGACTCCATCAAGGTCACTAGAGTCCTAGGGGTAAAAACCACATCGGGAGTTTCAAATATACAGGAAATTTGGTAGTGTTGCATACCTTCTGGAGTGTAGCAACTAAAGTGGATTCCATCTAAGTTATTACACGATGATAGTTGGATCCCGATCCCACTGATGAGTAGGATTACACTTGGGAGATATTTTTCACTTCACAATTAGCCAACCTATTAGGTGTCCAGAAAAGTGTTAATGTGGCTACACCTCTGCGGAAATGAGGTTTATTTTAATTAGATCTATGCAAGAGCACGGTAAGCTCCCTTGGAGTACCAACACTCACCTGGCTGAACGGTTAGCAAACTTGTGAGGTGCGAATGATCCCGATTAGTTTTCCTTTTAAGGTTTGAAGGAAAATTCGAGAAAACAGTGGGAGCCATCCTAATTAGATAAACTAATAACTAATCTAAATCTTGCAAGAGCGCACGCCGAGTGTTTTTCTCTCTCTCTAGGTAGCAACCATTTCATGCCCTAATCAAGATAATAAAATGTTTGACTTGACTGAATCAGCTTATTAGATTAGGCTGGGGAACATCGGTTCGTCTCAAACTTGTAACAACCGTCACGAGTATGGGCAAGGGAAAGAGGACTGTAAAGAATTCCAGATGACCCTATTGAAGGAGAAGCATTGATGGGGCCTTGTCGAACCGTTTCTTAACTTTGGCTTTGCTTCTCCTCTTTGTGGCTGGAAGCTGCTTCTGTTGGGAGGTATTATAACTTTCCCCTTCCGCGGGTTGTTTGCCCAGGCACCATCATTTGGCCTTTTCATGGATGGCCATTTCACACCTTATAATATCTTCTCCTTTCTGAACAGCCTCCTTTATCAGAGTGTCAATTGGATCTTCTTGTGGCAGGTTTGAAGCACTTTATGCAGACCATTCCCCCTGCTTAGCCAAGTTGTTTCCCGGCGAAGTGTCTTTTTCTTCATTTGATTCAAAAGAATAGGAGATCATGCGGTAACTTTCCACACACTCTTCTTCTATTGGGTCTTCTTCTTCAGCACCACTGTCTTCAAAGAGATGTCGGAGGAATTTTTCGAGTGTGATCGGAGTACACGCGTTCTGATTATATTCCTCCAGCGAATCAATGTACTTCTGAAGGTCCGTACACTTGTCCACATATTTGTGAGGCCGTATGGGTTTCTTGGACTTCTTCTTCTTGGAAGAGTGGACCAAAATGCTTTTCTCTTTGTCATTGACCTTGGGTGTGGAACGTGGCATCAACATCCCTTCGATGATCTGCAGCTCAAGTGGACTTTTCCACTTGATTGCCGGACAGGCACATAGCTCCTTTAGCATCCTTTTAGTCTTTGACGAAAAAGCCATTTCCCACGGGCTTTCTGCTACCATCGAGCAAGAGTCCCCTGCCGTGTCGGTTCTCTTCGAGACATGCTTCTGGGGTGGGTCTTCCAGCTATCCATCAACATGAATTTGCCATACTTGTACTAATTTCCGACCCAATTTTTGAACACGAAGTAGTCTTCAATCGGGTGACTTATAATCCGATGATATGGACAATAGTAAGGATTATTGACCGCGTTTGCTTATGCTGGTCGCCGTGGTTCAGGCAGTGACAACATGCGGTTCTTCATGGAAAAGTCGAAAACTTCTTTGTCTTGTCACGAGGAAAAGAGTATTCATGCCCTATCTTTTTTCAAGAGTAGGACCCGAACGATTATTGTTTTGATGACCTGGTGCTTTAAAGCCGCTCTGCTGTTGTTGAGAATTGGCGACAAACGCTGCTTTGTTCTTGCTCTTGTTATTTCAAGATTCCCCTTCTGCAGAGGGGGAGATATGGTCAATCCTCTCCAATTGAACTCCTTGTCGAGGAGTTCTTAGTATGTGGCCAGTTTGGCAAAGGACAGGAATGGGTAAACCTTCGATCGTGGATCAAGGGTGCTTATAAACATCCCAATGGCTACAGCTTCGGCGATGGGCTGCTAACACTTTGAAGCAAGGGTTCTCCATCTAATGGCATATTGTAACAATGCTTCATTCAATCTTCTTTTCTCATTGATCAAAGAAGAGATTGTAGTGCGCTCGCTTGTGCTGGCGAACCTCTGTGTGAAGAGTAGCTTCATGTCAGCGAAGGTCTCTACGGAGTGATTTAGAAGCTCCAAGTACCATTCAAAAGCTGTATCTTCCAAGCTACCGACGAACTGACGGAGGAGTAACTTATCATCGCCTCCGGTGTTCCCGCACATTGCTTTACACTGTGCAATATGTTGATACGGATTCCCCATTTCCCCTGAATATGTTGAATTTCGGGATCGTATATCCCGTAGGGTATTTTTTCTGGTCGTACCATGCTAGATATTGTCGACCCTTCTTGACCAACTTGGTTTCCACTTTGCATGCCGTGTGGAGCTTGATCTGTTGGGCGATGTATTCATTGAGCTGGGCCTTCGAGGTCATATTATCTTTTATGTCTAAAGGGGTTTGCAGAGGACCTGTAGCATCCTCTTTCTCATTATCGCGGACTATTGACAAATCCTATGCCAGCGGTTCCAACGGTTGAGCCATCATCCCACACATTTTTTTTTGTAGGAGGAGAGCCATTCTGTTCATATTGGTGGTCATTTCCGCCGCTTCTTTCTCTTTTTTGTCGAGAGCAAGTTTTAAAGAGCCAGCATCTGGTTCTTCCCCATCAAGATTTTCTTGCTCGTCCTATAGACGTACTTTTGATGGTAGGCTAATCAATGCCGCATGATAGCTTATGGATTTGATGATCCTTTTATTTAGTTTTGATGATAGCTTAAATATAAATAGTTCGTTTAGTATCACTTGCTTATCTTTCTTTATCTTATTGACACTAAACTTGTATACATTTGATGTTTAGCTTGCATATCTTATATCTTGTGTATATCGAGTAATATATCGATATCGACATGCTTTACTTGTGTTATATCCTTTAATATCGATATATTATTCACATTCGTTGTTTTGATGATTTGCAATATGAATACACGCACACACGTGTACTTCTCTATCTTGGTTCTCATATACCATGTATATATATATTTAGTGTATCAATATCTCATGCTTTGAATTTGAGTTATATCTTGATATTGATATAATATTCATGATTATGATATCAAAACAATGAATGTTCATATACTTATGTTTATTCACTTGCTTATATTTCATAACACTGTATATGATATACTTGGTGGTGTTGAGATTGATTTTTCAGGATATCCGATATATCATGACACAAGCATTTAATGGAGGATGGAGGAAATTGAGCTACAACGTCAAATTTAATAGGAGGTTGGAGGAATCGGCCGAGCGCTTTGCAATTTTAATAATCAAGCTTGAAGATGGCTATGAAGCTGAAGTCCGAAATTAAAGCGTCAAGGGTCGACATCCAAATTGAAGATCAAGATCGACATCAAAGATGCTAGTGAGTTGTGGCGCTTCGCTAAGGATCAAAAGTATCAAGAGTTTGTCGAAGTTAGCCAAAGTTTCAAGAGCTCGTGTCAAAGTGTCGAAAATTCAAGTTTTCGAAGAAATGCCACATCGATATAGGATTCTATGTAAGTACTCAATGGATTATGGATATATCATTTAGTAGCTCTTGAAAACTCACACACGCAAGCACAAATGTTTTACATTGCATAAACTTTGGGTTTTATGGTTTCAAAGTTTTCATTTTTTATGCTTGCCAGACGTCTGCCTCGTTGAAGTTCAGATGTCGGTGCACTGTTGTTTTTTCCCGATATTTGGAAATATCAGAAACCCAGAGAGACAACAGACGTCTAAAGGTCAATTTGACAGACATCTGAAGAATGTTTTGAAAATGGATATTTTATACCTTCAGACGTTTCATTTCTACGTCAGACGTCTATGCTAAAGTCTCTGGTTGGTTTTTTGTTTATTAACAGACGTCTACAGTTCAATATGACAGACGTCTGCTGAAGGTTTTGAAAAGTGAATTTTTATAACTTCATACGTCTGCCCATTGTTCTTCAGATGTTTGTGTAAAAGTCTCGGGTTAAAAATAGTTTTAACTTCAGACGTCAGAAGGTCATTGTGACAGACGCGTGAAGAAGAAAAGTTTTTAAAAATATAGTTGTTTATAGCCGTTGAGGATTTGTTTTATTTGAGCCAGACGTCGGCCCATCTTGCCTTCAAACGTCTGCCATGTGTTATTACTGCTTGTCCCCACTTATTTTTGAGTTTTTTTTTCTTTGGGCTATAAAAGTTTTGTGATGAATTTTTTTTGGCATCACTTAATTTCTTGAGCTTTTTTATTGCAAATATCTAAGTGATCTTCAAAAGAAAAATCCCATATCTTGTGAGAGTTTAAAGAGATTTTCTTTTTCTTATACAATCTCTCACATACACACACTCAAGAGCTAGAATTTGATATCCATATTTTTGAGTATTAGTTGAGCTTTATTGAAAACTCTTTTGAGAGTATTTGTGCTTCATTGTATCCTCTTCTTTTCTTTGTGTGAGAATTCTAGAGTGCTAGAGTGTCTTTGTAAGAGAGAAGAGTGAAAGTTGTATTTCTCTCTTTATGTGAGGATTCTTGAGTGCAAGAGTGCCTTGGTAAGAAAGGAGCGCAAGACTTGTTGAGACACTCGTGTGTCGAGTGACGTGTTTGGTTGTGAGTGCACAACGTGATTGTCTCAGTGGAGACGTGTTTTAGTGGAACGGGTTCGTACGCCTAAAGAAAGTGGACTAGGGGATCTCCCAAACCACTCTAAAATATCCTGTGTTTGAGTTTACAAATTTCTTATCTCTTATTTCCTTATTAGCTTAAAATTTGCATGCTCAATATTTCTTGTTCTATATGCTCATACTTGTGATCTTTGCTTATGCTTGATAGTATCTCTTGCTATTTATTCATTGCTCACAATTGTTGTTTGCTTAGCATCCTATCTATATTGGCTTTTTCCTTATCTAAGCTTTGCAATTGTGTTGTTTATTAGCAAGTGTTTTATATAATTTTTAATTTGGGCATTTTGATATCATAGTCCTATTCACCCTCCTCTAGGACTATTTCGGTTAGGCTTCCGCGGTCTTTCACCACGGCTTGTCCAGCTATCTCTTGAAGATCTTGTTGCCATTAGGTTTGAGCATTTGTAATAGACCGTGTATGTGGCTTATGATTAGTAGAAGCGTTATTTTTGCTTCCATTCACCATAAGCATGGTATGAATTATTTCGGTCCAAGATAGGGCCAGACGAGATATTGAAAGGCTTGAATTGAGAGGTCGGGTCGGGAAAGAAAGAATAACCCGAAACCCACCGTCGATTGTAGTACTTGATTCATTCTAAGATAAGCTCTGGCTACTTTCGGTTTGGTTAAGCCTTCGAAAAGGAAGAGCTCGTCAGTGAAAAAAGTATTCCTTTAGTAGGGCAGGATCCGCGTACAAGAGATCGCGAAAGGAGGCGGGTGGGCCCGGCCGGAGTCTCTTTCTCCACTTATCTTACCGAGGCATGGCCGAACATTTGCGCCATACCGATTCACCATGATATGGGAGATGATTCCTACACTTGGAAGCCCGGCCCCAATCCTTAATCCTGCGCGCGGGAGAGGAGGAATTGACTCTCTCTGCTTCACCTCCCGATACGGTATCGACATGATACTTTACACAGATTACCTGGCCTCGCCGTTCCACTCGTTCAACTGAAAACCTATCCGTTCGTGGTCACCTTTGGGCAACCACTCTCTATTCGAGCTTGCCGAGCTCACTGGGTTCGCCGGGCTTGCTACCAAAGTCTAACTCGGCATACCATTTTTACTTTCGATCATCTATATACTTACTAGATTAGGATACACTTTATCAACCCTTCGGTACTATGAGGGAAAAGTAGCGGAGCCCAAAATCTCTTTTTTACTTTCCTGCGAAGATAAATGCTTATCGGAGGGGGGGATTGACGCTGGTAGAAGGAGGGAGCAGTGAGAAGTTCTCTTTGACGAATGTTAGCGATGGAGACATAGTAAATTGGTCCGCGAAGCGGAACGGATAGGCAAGTGAATGAGTGGAACGGCGATCGAGGCAAGTGGAGCGAAGGAAGGAACTGAAAGAGCGGAACGATAGGGTAATCTGTGTAGTCAATCTGTCCTGTGGGCCCTGCGGGCCCGGTAAGCTCGGTGAGCTCTACCTCACACCTCTGCACAGTGGAACGTGTAACCCGCCTGCTGTCCAAGCCAACCACTTTATTTCCTGTAATCCATAACGCCTAACAGAACGTAGCAGCAAGGGACAACCCATCCATATAGACAGCCTGTGGGGAGGATGGCACTACTGGCAAAAACTGTATAGCGAAAACGCCGCAGGCGCGAAGCGTGGTGCACTTCTCATTGCCCTTTGGTTGGAGATATTTCGCTTCTTAGGGTTTTCCTTGGGTGCTAGGGATTTCTCTAGCCTTTGCCTTTTTGGGGGAGTCACCTGTTGGCTATATTGCCCTCAAGGAAATTATTGTATTGCATGTAAGCAATTATGCTAATTGAAGAAGGATCTATACAGGTATAACAGTCTTTCTCAAGATGATAGTATGCTATCTGGTTTGTTTTTGTCATCATGTGTATATGTTTTACTTGCTATTACGTATCGCTAATACATAATGATAAAGCCCGTACGATTCTTGCTTGACTACCAATATTATGATGGCGATCATATACGGGGAGCTGAGTAGTCCATAAGCACATCTTTAAATGTCCCTAGTCGAGTGAGTATCGAGACTGGGCATCGATATTCCGGAGTAGACTAGTGTATACGTTTCTAGACCCTGACGCGGGGTGGTGTCCGGTCTCACAAGCCATTGGTGTTTTGTCACCTAAGATAGTATACATGTGCTCATTGGAGGTTAGTACACTGGACGGACTCGCCGAGAACTTCTAGATAGTATTATACCAATCGTCAGATAGCAGTTCTTTAGTGACATGAATACAAATTAGTCTTTTGACCTGAGATCATCATTTGTCTCATGTGAGTTCCCACTGTACTTAGATTATTGCTTTACTATAGCTCAAAGGAGTCGTGCAAACATGTTTTAGTTGCGCACAGTCCCGGGCTACATGGAGGCATTGAGAGATTGTTAGGGATTTATCTCTCCTGGTATTAGGAGTCGATGCCGCGCTGTGTTTGGTTGTCCATCACCATAAATCCATGGCCACAGTGGATGAGATTTACCGATAGAGGTTCAGTAGTTTCTCGGTTGGTGATGAGCTTGGCTCCGGCACGATTTTTCGGGTTATTGGGGGTCTGACGTTATCTACTCCTTAGACCCGGTATGTGATACTCTTAGACGAAGAGACCGGACTATACGGAGATTGTCACATTCAGGCTTAGTAGGGTATGGAAGGACTTGATTGTCGACCTCCCTTTCGGCATATACCAGGGTACCGCTACGTAAAGCTAGTGTCGCTGACATGCTTGTGGTTATGGATTTATCCAGTAACTCACTGTCAGCGTATTGTCGAGTCTTTAGAGTCCCATAGGGTTTTCCTGGTTCAGGCGATATGATGTAGATTCCGTACATTGGTACATGGAGGGGTTCGATTAAATACGTGTACTAGCTATATGAACATTAATCAGACAGTTGATAATACTAGTCGGCTTAGGTTTAAGCCAGATTATTAAATCAAGTTTTGATTAAAATATATATATATATATATATATATATATATTCTAGTATTATTGATCGCTATTCATTTTCTCTCTTTTGGCTATCCGTATTTTAATACGAATATGCATATGTAGCGATACGTATACCGGGGGATGTATTCCGTATTTATACGAAATATCTTCTAGAAAGAGGACACCTCATTTATGAATATTCATTTATGAATATTCAAGGAAATGAGATGAAAGTTGTAACGACAAAGTTTTTAATGTACAGAAATTTGTTTAAAGTTAAAGTACTAAATGGAGTATTTGCAAACCTGAGTATGCTATAAGTATTTAATTTGTTTAAGAACAAAAAGAAACAAATTGTAGCTCATTGGTAAAGCCTTGCACTGGTGTGACATAGCCCCAGTGTTCAAATCCCTACAGCCACATATAAATTTTTAAAGATTTTTCTTTTAAACTTTTTGGAAGCTCAAAAGGTTACACGTGCAATACACGTAAAAATAAAAAGTCAGATTAAATAAACATGTGGAAAATGTTATATAAACAGAAGGGAACATGTGTCATTCATCCAAGCACCCACCCTCACCCAATGGCTGGCGAGATTAGCCAAAAGGCCGGCGGCGCTGGGCCCCCTTAGGAAATGCCTCCAAATTTTTAACACTACACCCCTTGGCCTACCCCATTACCTCCATACTATTTGATTTTTCTGCATTTATCCAGAGAGTGTTAATTCACCTTTTTAATTCTATTTTTAATACATTTTAATTCTCTCTTCACTCATAAAAACCTAATTCTATCCTATAAATACCACCCTATACCTAGCCCTCTCCATTCTGAAATTTATCATCAAAACTCTCAAATTTTTCTAAGTCAAATTAGTTGTACAAGTGGAGTTAGCCAAAGGTCGTCTTTCGGCGACGACTCGGGACAAATCTGCCGACACCGCGACTTCACGAAGTTCTCAAACCTTTCCTCTACCTCCCCTCTCTCATCTAATCCAGTATGTCCTTTCTCTTCTCTCCTTTTCACCTCTCAAAAAGTTCTCTTTTCAAAACTCGTTGGAAGTGGAGTTAATCCGACATCCGATTCTAATTTGTTAAAAAACCCAAATTTTCTTAATAACAAATCAACCATTTCTTTATATATTGTTTAGCAACCATAAACCAATATTGAGAACAAGTTTCAATTTAAAATACCATTCAATGCAACTTTTATTTCACTTTTACGGTTAAATACCACAAACTTTCTATTCGACATCTTTCACCATATATGCTCATATTACGTTTAGAAAACTCATGAGGTAATGACCCACCTCATCACAACACTCATCATGACATAGCACGATAGTTTTTGGAATAATATTTTGTGGGATAAATACAATTTTACAATAAAATACCTTAAACTAATAAAACCGTATTCTTTAAGATTGTTTTAATTAAATTCCTTGCAATTAAGCCTCTACAACCCATTTTGGGGAACCCGATTTGGATGGTATGGGTTATCGCACATCCTTGGGATTAGTAGAGCGAGATCCAGAACTCCTCATGGAGCATCCGATCTCGATGGAATTTTTAATACAATTTTTAAGAATAATGTGATTTTCTATTTAATAAATAAATTCTATTTTCTAATAATTATATATATATATTATAAAAATATCTATTTTAAATATATATAATAAATTCTATGTTTTCTAAACAAAGGAATCACAAACTTTATGAATATACCATCACAAATCCATACAATTCAAATTTACACTAAAATACCATATACTATTCAATCTAGGTTTATAATCATTAGAATTCTTCACTTCTAAAAATTACATCCATGAAAACCCTAAATACGATAAATAAATACTTGAGGTTTATTTTGAAAGTTTATCAAAACTATTTTTCATAAAACCCCCTCAAGTTTATTAATTTACAATAAGGACCCTAGTAAATATAGGTTTAAGCGGGACCAATTCTCTTGAGTCTCAGAGAGCCGGAGAAAATGGGTGCTTGCCTATTTAAGGTAGAAAACTAAAACGAGGTTATCAATGATAATTGGCTTGGAAAAATTCATAAATCCTGCCGTCCATGTGCAGTAGTTACCGATAACTCTAAAACCTAATTCAGGAATCAAATTCTGTTTAAGTGTCTGACTCAGACAAAGTCTCAGTCTAATCTGAATACAATCTAAATATGAATACAATCCAAATATAACTCCAATACAACATGAATCCATATATACTAGAACTTGAACATGAATACCAGAATACCATCTATATCAACATGACTTGAACTGACCAAACCATGGATATACATTGACTTGATCACATGATTATCCATTTACATGAGCAATTGATATCATGGTTTTGTCAAGTCTTACAGCTATAAACAATACAATAAACATTACGGGGTTTTTAAGGGGTAGATTGGTACGGAATGTGTTAAAAGTGGCACGATGATGATCACTTTAATACACCAAACCTGAATATCCGTTGCTGTTGTCCCATGGCTTAACGGTTCCTTGTGCTCCGTATATCTTAGTCCACGGAATAGTTGGACTCCTCTCGTATACACTGGCTATTCTGTACCAAGCTACAAATAACAGCGTTAACATAACAATCATATATTATACCAGATATATTCTCTTTACCTGTTCAGTCTATTTCTATCTCTCTTTGGGACTTACCGAGCGATTGTTCGCTGATGACATTCCTTTTCTATTCTTCCTTTGGAATGTTGTCAGGAGGACCCGACTCTTTAGAGATCGAGCCCAGCTCAGAAGACTTGGATCAGTTCATCGAGGACCGGGAGCTCTAGTCACTTGTATATACTTTTACTTTCAGTTCATGCCATTGTTTAGGCATTGCTTCCCAAATTGTATTTACTTTTCAGTTGTATTGTAAAGAATGTTTAATAAATAAAAAGTTGATGTTCATTTACATCTCATGTCTTTTTTGTGTACATTTATATTATATTGCTTATTTATGCTTAACGTATTTACTTCTGAGTAAATACATCACGGGCCTAGTCACGTCTCCTGATAGTACACCGTGAAGCGGGGCGTGACAGGTTTTGTTGGCGGCCCATGCAGGCCAGTTCTGCATGAAAACCTAAGCAATATAACACAAGAATTATAAGACTCAGCAACTAAACATTCGTTATATTTCATATTCCTTGAATCTATCCTAACCCTATTTTTCTTTTAAGGTTATGGATTCTCCGAACAATACTAGCACCAACATGAACGGCAACACCACACCACCACGTCTTCCATTTACTCCTACCATTGTAGCTCCGATCAACGAGCAGACGGTACTGCTCGAGGCAATAAAGAGCCTCTTAGAGGGACAGCATCAGCAGACTACTATCCTAATGAACCGCCCAGAAGCGGAGGCACCTGGAGTGAAATAATTTCGGGCACTGCATCCTAAGCAATTTTCTGGGAAAGAGAGCCCTCTGGAAGCTGAAGAATGGGCTCAATCCATTGAGAATGATCTGGCAGCATCACGAACAACGCCCGAGTATGATGGAAGGAGGAAGAAAGCCATCTTACTCAGCTGATCGAATGGAAGACTTTTTGCGATATGTTCGACGCGAAATATTTCCCCGAGACTGTCCGATTTGACATGGAGCAGCAATTCATCCACTTACAATAAGGCTCTATGTAGAGCAAATCCGTGGATGAGTATGATGCCGAGTTCACTATGTTGAGCAGGTAAAATATGTCTCAAATATTCGAATTTTCTGATATCACATACTACACAGCTAACACAAGATCGTAACAGGTTCGCGGCACATCTCATACCGACCGCTGAGATCAGGGCCAGAAGATTTCAGCAGGGTTGGACCAGGTGATCTAAGCTGCATTAGCTATAGGGGATTTCCCAACCCACGACTTAGCTTTGAAGGCTGCCCGAAGATATAAGGAAGTGGTGAAGAAGAAGGGCATACCTCAATCTTCCGGTATGAAGCACCCTGCTACTCAGATAATAGGAGGAGCCTCTTCCAGGCTACCTTTTGTACCAAGGAGACCGGGAGTACCTTTCAACCGGCCCAGTCCAGACTTTTGCATCTACTGCAGGAGGAATGTACACATGGCAAAGGACTGCAGGCATGCTAATCGCCTTTGCTTAGTCTGTGGCTCATCCACACATGATATTGGATCTTGTCCTCGTATACTCAATCCAAATCCTGCAACCAGACCAGTAATCACCTATCCGTAGTGGTCAGCTATCCAAGCACATGCATCACTTCTTGCTCTCCCAGCTCCACCTCCTCATAGACCTACTGCACCTCCTCCTCATTAGTTCCATCAAGCACAAATGAACCTACCTCAAGGATAGAGGAACGGACAGAGGAATGCTCTTCCAGCAAGGAGGAATGTACCGAGGCGACAAGCTTTCACAATGACTGTGGAAGAAGCTGAAGACACTGGCCAAGTCATCACAGGTAAGTCTTTTCTTTCAAGCTTTCTTTCAATCCTTATACATATCAAATATCTTATCCTATACTTAAACATATTCCACACAACTTAGGTATAATCTTAGTAGGCTCACTTCCTACACAAGCACTCTTCTATACTAGAGCATCTCATTTCTTTATGTCGCAACGGTTCGTCCGAACTCATGCGATTCCAGTCAAACCGATCGTATCCAGCTGGAATGTCAGTTCAGGGAATGACGTTCTAAAGGCAACAATGGGATACGACTTATATCCAGTGGTCGTCTGCAGCAGAGAATTTTACGCTGACTTCAAGGTGCTGGACATACCGAACTTCGATGTAGTTTTGGGTATGGATTGGCTAGGAACTTTCTATGCTACCATTACTGTCGTCAAAGGAAGGTAGTGTTCGAGATTCCAGAGCATCCGTTCTTTTATTTCAAAAGTGGAGACCGTATCCTGGAGCCTAGCATAAACAAAGCAAAACCGAAGAAGGCAGTGGTTGCAACTCTAAAGGCGGAAGAAGAAAAGCCAGAAGTAGTTTGAGAGTTCGATGATGTATTTCTTGAAGACATATCAGGTTTGCCTCCTGATCGGGCTCTTGAATTTGGAATTAATTTAGTATCTGGAGCACAACCGGTGATCAAAGCACTATACTGATTAAGTCCTGAAGGTTTAAAGGAGCTCCGTACTCAGCTGGACGAACTTCTGCAGAAAGGATGGATTCATCCTAGCACTTCAAGTTGGGGATCTCCAGTGTTGCTTGTGAAGAAGAAGGAAGATTCATACATAATGTGTATTGATTATAGAGCTTTGAACGAAGTCATGATAAGGAACAAGTATCCACTACCGCAAATCAACGATCTGTTCGATTAGCTAAGTGGGTTTTGCGTTTTCTCAAAGTTAGATTTTCGTTCAGGTTATCATCAGGTGAAGGTCAAGGAGTCTGATATTCCGAAGATGGCATTCAGGACTCGCTATGGACATTATGAGTTTCTCGTGATGCCATTTTGAGTGACCAATGCACCAACTATATTCATGAATCTGATGAACCAGGTTTTCCGAGAGTAACTAGACAGGTTCGTTGTCATATTCATCGACGACATTCTGGTGTATTCTAAGAGTCGGAAGGAACACGCTGAACATTTACGAATTGTCCTGGAGACTTTGCGACAGCATCAACTCTATGCTAAGTACAACAAATGCGAGTTTAGGCTAGAACAAGTCAGATTTCTCGGACATATCGTTTCAGGTGAAGGAATCTCGATGGATCCAGCTAAATTATCAGCAGTAAGCGAATGGCCAACACCAAAGACAGTGAAGGACATTCAAAGTTTCTTGGGTTTAGCAGGATACTACCGAAGATTTATTGAAGGATTTTCGAAGATTGCAACACCCCTGACCAAGCTCACACATAAAGATGAAGAATTCGTGTGGTCAGAAGCATGTGAACAAGCTTTCGTAGAACTCAAGTTAAGATTGACATCAACACCTATTCCCATAATACCGGACCAATCTGGAGGTTTCGTAGTGCATTGCGATGCATCCGGTAAGGGATTAGGATGTGTTCTACACCAGCACGGTAAAGTTGTATCTTATGCATCAAGACAGTTGAAGATTCATGAGTGCAATTATCCAATGCATGACTTAAAGTTGGCAGCTGTTATATTTGCACGTAAGATTTGGCGTCATTATCTTCTTGGTGAACGGGTAGATATATACACAGACCACAAAATTCTGCAGTATGTGTTTACTCAGAAAGAGCTGAATATGCGGCAGAGAAGATGGTTAGAACTTATGGCGGACTTCGACATCAACCTACAATATCATCCAGGGAAGGTGAATGTAGTTCCTGATGCACTTAGTCGCCAACCACTATCAATGAACCTCACTGCACAGTGGAAGCTACAACAAAATTTGCATCAGATGGAGATAGAAGTGGTCATACCAGGTATCACTTCAAGTTTGATGAACTTACAAGTTCAGTCTACAATTTTCAATCAGATCAAAGCAGCTCAAGCAAGCGATGCCAAGTTGTAAAAGATCAGAGAACAAGTAGAAAGTGGACTTAGAACAGACTTCATCATCCATGAAGACGGATCTTTGAGATAATGAAGAAGATTGTGTGTACCACAAGGTCCTGTTCGGGAAGAGTTGATGAAAAAATCTTACAGCTCTCCATACTCAGTACACCCTGGTGGTACAAAGATGTACAAAGATCCACGACAACATTGCTGGTGGTATGGAATGAAGCATGAAGTAGCCAGAAGCGTAGGCAAAAGCTGAACATCACAGGACTGCTGGTTTACTTCAATCGTTACCTATTCCAGAATGGAAGTGGCAACACATCACCATGGACTTCGTGACTGCACTTCCTCACAGCACGAAAGGTAACGAAGCAGTATAGGTTATTATGGATGACTCACAAAGTCGGCTCATTTTATTCCCTTTCGAGTTGTCCAATCTACTGATACACTAGCAAAGAAGTACATGAAAGTAAGTCTGAATCTAAGTAAGATTTAACTCTTCAATGTGTACTATTTCTAATACCCATGAACTCATGCAGGAGATCGTGAGATTACATGGAGTACAGGTTTGCATTGTCTCCGATCGTGACACCAGATTCCGATCGCAGTTTTGGCAGAGTCTGCAAGCTAGCTTGGGAACGAGTCTGAACTTTAGCACAACTTACCATCCACAAACAGATAAACAGTATGAGCGACCGATTCAGATCCTTAAAGATATGCTAATAACATGTATGCTAGACTTCGGAGGAGCGTAGGAAGATCACCTACATCTTGTGGAGTTTTTATACAACAACAATTACCAAGCGAGTATTGGAATGACACCGTTTGCAGCGCTCTATGGAAGGAAGTTGTAACACCTTAGAATGATATTGGTGTTAATTAAGCGATAATACGCATTTTTAGTAAAAAGTTTACCAAAATAGTTTTCACATATTTTATAAAAATTAATTAATATTTTATTAATATTTATTTCGGGCTTGCACACACTTGTGCATGTTAACCTAGGGTTAATTAGGGTTAACCATGCTTAAGTAGCCATGGCACCTTAACCCCATTTCAATTAAGTGTATGTAATTAATTTAGTTATTTAGTTTTAAATATAAGGCTTGAATTTGGTTGACTTGAGAGAGAGAGAGAGAGAGAGGCATGCATCATGAGGCATGGGGCAAGCATGGCTTGCATTAAATGAGGAGAGAGAAGAGGGGGGCATGGCTCATACTAAACTCACACCCCATTTGTGTTCACCACTCTCAACCCTCATTCACATAATCCCTCACTCTCACCTTATTCTCTCATTCTCACATTTTTTTCTTCATCTCATTTCACTCTTCCCCTCAACTGAACACTCTTGAAAACCCTTCACTTGAAATCACATTCTCACAACTCTTAGCCTAAACATTGATCAAAACTCACTAAACCCTTCATTAAACTTGATCTAAAGCCTATAGTGGTGACTTGGAGCATGGAAAGCTAGAGTTTTTGAGAAAGTGTGGATAAGTAACGACCTCTAACTGTTAATTAGGTTATTATGTTGTTATGTTGCTTAGTAGTCGTCGTTTAGAACGATAAAGATATAGTTTTGAGCACATATCGTATTTTTAGGATCATTTTTGAGTCTCTGTGATCTGCTATGACCACGAATGTGTACTGTTAAATCTAGTAGTGTAGTAGTGTTGTACTAGAGGCCCTGAGTGTTCACCTGAAACCCTGACCCCACAGTGCACTGTTCATCCAGCGACACATGGGGAAAATCCGGCGAGCTCGGCCGTGTAGGGGACTGGGGAGTTGTGGTTTTTAGGGTAGCTGTCTGCAGATGTTTTGGGGTGTTTGGTACTGCTAGATTTTTAGGTTTTGACCGTAGGTGAAATCTGTAAGCGCTTAGCTAAATTTAGGCGTTTCGGCAAAGTGCGATACGATTGATCCAACGTAGTTTTAGTGTTTTGGGAAGCTTGCTACCGTGGGTTTGTTTTGTTGATGTCGCTGCACACGTTAGCCGCTAAGCGAACCCTTTGTAGGTTAAGGGAACCGATTCATTAAATTGGCGTTGTATTCGTTATTATTGCGTAGTTTGATAAATCCACGCTTTATTGTGTTTTGTGTTAATAGGATCGCAGGCGGGGACTTCGGACGCTACGAAGAATGGAAAGCAGGTGGTCGGATTTACCTAGCTCGAGATCATCGATGAGTAAATTTAACATTTACGGGGAAATCACCCATATGGCGTTAAGCATCAGGGCTAGATATGATATTATAGCTGCATGTTTATATGCATACATGTTGATTGTACATGAGCATCATTACATACCATTATTTGTTGTTCCCTGACTTGGTTCCTAGTGGACACTGCACCATTACTGACGGCACATGTTGCACGAGCACTAAATTTTATGCTACACCCACACCGTCGGTAATTGCCATGATACGCACAACCTATACACCTATGTGGTATTGTATTGTTATTAACATTGAGACATTGATTCTTGTTCTATCGCGCACATGAAATGCATCATGCATACATAGCTACATGTACACAATTATATGATGTTGCATTTGATTTTGGAGGAATTGGGAACCGCATGACATATTTAAAAACTGGATTCATTTAAAAGAGCGGTTTTCCCTTGATATGCTCATATTACTGTTTTATGTTGCATATATCATATTTCATGGATTTACGCATTGAGATACGGATTTCATGTGATTTATAGATTTGAGAACCGTAAGGATATTTCAAGAAAGTATTCATTGTTTTGAAAACCCGGTTTCTCTTGATATGATATTTCAGTGCGTCCAACATGAGTTTTCTCGGTTCTGAGACTTGTGCTAGAAACTCGATTCGAGGAGCTGGATGATCTTTTTACGGGTTCATGGTGGACCCAGTATGGTATCCCGGGGCAAGAAAGGAATGTTGTGCAGTAGACGATAAGCTTGGCAAAGGGAATACTACCTACCGGTGATTGGTTGGACCTGGCGGTTATCCGGAGGATACCGACCGGAGTCGTGAGATGGATATGGGCCGATCCGGACTGACGGAGCCCGTGGGCCGATCCGGACTGACGGAGCCCGAGTTATGTGGATTTACGTGTCGATGTTGGACACGGTTTTTCATGATGTTTTGAGTGCCGATGTTGGGCACTCAGGTTCCATGAGATTTACAGATATGAGGGCCGATCAGAGTGACGACGCCTGAGGTATTGGGATTTAGGGTGTCGTTGATGGACACCGGTTTTTCCACGATGATGATTCGTTGATGATGATATGTTTTATCCCATACTCAGCATTCATTTGATATACATTGCTTCATGTATTTGTAGTACCTGATAGAGTACTTTTCATGATTGTTGCATATCCATATTACCATATTTATGCTATCAGATTGCATGTGATAGATTATCGCTATACGTGCATACCTGCGATTATCTGTATGATGTTACTTACTATTCACAAGTTGGCAACTCACCCCCGTTGTGCCATAGTGTTTTGCAGGCTTGACCCTTAGAGTAATCGCGGCAGGGCTCCTTATTATCTCTATTTTGCGGATACCGCTACGGTTGGCTGTGAGGCCGTTTGGTATAGGTGGGTTTGCGGTTATCCGACTCCATCTATTGTACATCTTATTGTATCTAGTTTTCTCCATCTACCATTTCTATGTATTGACTTAGAGACGAGTTTGTGAGGATCGATATTGTATATTTTATGACTATGGGTGTCGTGCTCGTGTGAGCCGGCCTTTCTTATGTAGTTTTACCTCTTTATGCTGTTTTCATTTATATTGTCTATTTCTTCGCTACGGCGTCTTATATATGCTTGTGGTGGTTGTTTCCGCCTTTGGGCATGATTTGCTCCCGTTTGTGGATGTTTTATTTTTATACTATGTTTGTACCCGTTTCGGGGCTAGTTTTTACAAAGGAGGTGCTGCAGAAATTTTTAAGAAAATAAACTTAAGCTTTAAGGATTTTTACTTGAGATTTCCAAATGTTTTTTTACAATGTTTTTATCACTTACTTCCTTTTGATGCTTTAGATTTCTGGGTTTCGGCTTACTTAAATTGCGTTACACCTGTTGACATCACGTGGTTTAAGTGCCGGTCATGTGCCAAATTTTAGGTCGTGACAAAGTTGGTATCAGAGCGCTAGGTTTTACCTTTCGGAGTGTAGGATGACCTTGGTATGATGGAGTAGGTAGCTTAAGCAGAGTGACGTAGCGTGTGTATATTCCGCAGCATACTTACGACGTAGTACTCCACCTAAGTGACCTTAGGACTTGTTGGTTGAAATTCCTTCCGTAATTATATACATTCTTATGATTCGATTTCTATGTTCTTATCGAATCATGTTATCATTTCTAGCCATTATGCCACCGAAGACTACGAGGGCACAGAGAGCGGCCGCGAGAGTCGAGGTCAGGGTAGGCTCGTCGGAGACGAGGACTGACCAGGACGGTACGCCCGTTGTACAGGAGCAGATTGATCCACCTTCGCTAGATCGTATTACCAGGCTAGATGCCGGTATGCAGGATTTGCGCCAGATGATGGGATCGTTAGTTGAGGCCAGTCGAGCACAGAGACAAGAGGTTGTCCTACCTGCTATGGGGACCGCGATGGTGCATACCGTTCAGGCAGTCGTACCTGCAGCTACAGAGGTTATCACCGTATCATTATCTGAGTTCATGAGGCTGAAGCCTCCGGTTTTCACCGGCACTGATACAGCTGAGGATCCCCAGTCATTTATAGATCGGATGGCCAGGATCTGTCGTTTGCTGAGATGTTTCGACGCGAGATGTGTTGAGTTTGCGAGTTTTCATCTGGAGGGCCTTGCCCAGACTTGGTGAGAGTCTTTAGAGAGGGGCAGAGCCGCAGGTCTTTCGCCTATGACCTGGGCTGAGTTCGTGATGGTGTTTCTTGCCCGTTTTCTTCCGTAGAGCGCCACGGATGCTCGAGCTCGCAGTTTTGAGTCGTTACGCCAGACTCCAGGTATGACGGTGACAGAGTACGATGTTCAGTTTACCCAGCTATCGGTGTATGCTCCATATTTGGTGGACACTGAGGAGATGTGGATCAAGAGATTTGTGCGAGGCCTTCTTACCCAGTTGTTCCTCTCTATCAGCGCCCAGCATTGTGACACATATGCAGCAGCAGTGGACGCTGCCCTACTGGTTGAGGAGCGTCTTTCCGAGATATCGGTCGTTCCGGAACCGAAGAGGGTTCGTACTGGTGTATCAGCCCGGAGACAGATGTTTAGATGCCGCAACAGATTTTGTTCAGATCGTAGGAGTAGCAGAGGCTTGGGACGAGGCCAGTTGTTTAGCTCTTATCCCCAGGAGGGTCAGCAATCATCGTCTGGATATTTCCGGTGTGGGAGTTTTTATCATCGCGTTCGAGATTGTACTGAGCCACACGAGGACGAGGCAGCCGTATCGCATGTTACCTTACCACCTTCTCCACCTCAGAGAGCGTTGCCTCTTGCTCCTGTTGTTGCTCCGCGTCAGACTTATGCTATGAGAGGTCATGGTCGCGGAGGGTTTGTTCAGAGTGGATGGGGTGACAGAGGCGGAGGACAGCTAGCTGAAGGTAGAGGGCAGGCACGAGTATTTGCTTTGACTCATCAGGACGCGCAGGCGTCCAATGCAATGGTTTCAGGTACTCTTTCAGTATGTTCCTTCGATGCACACGTTTTGTTTGACCCGGGATCTACGCACTCGTATGTTTCTACACACTTCGTGCCGATATTGGACCGAGAGTCGTGTTTGCTAGATCAGCCACTTGTCGTGACTACTCCTGTTGGCTTGTCGTTTGTTGCGCGACACGTATTTCGGTCGTGTGTCATTCGTATTGGAGGTAGAGATTCTTCCGTCGACTTGATCCTTCTTGAGATGTTGGACTTCGACGTTCTCCTGGGCATGGACTGGTTAGCTACTTGCTACGCGTCCGTGGACTGCCGCGAGAAGACAGTCAGGTTTTGTTTTCCCGGCGAGTCAGTTCTTGTTGTGCAGGGGGATCGTGGTGCCGCCCCTCACAGTTTGATTTCATCCCTTTTCGCTAGTCGGCTTTTGAGGAGGGGATGTCGGGGATTCTTGGCTTTCATTCATGATACCGGAGATACGGTAGATTCGTTGGACCGGGTTCCTATCGTGCGAGAGTTTCCCGAAGTTTTTCCCGATGAGTTACCTGGATTGCCGCCAGAGTGTGAGATTGAGTTTTGCATTGATTTGATCCCCGGCACGGGGCCTATTTCTATACCGCCTTACCGGATGGCCCCGACGGAGTTTAAGGAGCTTAAAGATCAGCTGCAAGAGTTGCTTGATAGGGGACTTGTACGTCCGAGTGTTTCTCCTTGGGGAGCTCCTGTTCTGTTCGTCAAGAAGAAGGACAGCAGTTTGAGGTTGTGCATTGATTATCATCAATTGAACCGAGTTACGGTGCGAAATAGGTATCCTTTATCTCGCACTAACGATTTGTTTGATCAGCTCCAGGGTGCGGGACATTTTTCCAAGATTGATTTGAGATCAGGATATCATCAGTTGCGGGTTCGGAATGATGACATTCCGAAGACTGCTTTTCGTACGTGCTATGGGCATTATGAGTTTTTGGTGATGTCGTTCAGACTCACCAATGCCCCAGCAGCGTTCATGGATTTGATGAACCGGATTTTCAGGCCGTTACTCGACTAGTTCATAATTGTGTTTATTGATGACATTCTGGTTTATTTCAAGAGTCGAGAGGAGCATGAGCAGCACTTGAGAATTGCTTTGCAGACATTGAGAGAGCACCAGCTGTTTGCTAAATTCTCGAAGTGTGCCTTCTGGCTTGATAGTGTTGACTTCCTAGGTCATGTGGTTACGGGAGATGGTATTCGTGTAGACCCGAGGAAGATCGAGGTCGTACAGCTTTGGCCCAGACCTGTATCAGTGACAGAGATCCGCAGCTTTTTGGGCTTAGCCAGTTATTACCGCCGTTTCATGCAGGACTTCTCGAGTATCGCTGCATCGCTGACTGGGCTGACCAGGAAGGGAGTTCCTTTTCTTTAGACTGAGGCATGCGAGCTGAGTTCTCAGCAGTTGAAGAATCGGTTGACGACTGCACCAGTTTTATCTTTACCTTCTGGATCGGGCGGCTTTGTTGTTTACTGTGATGCTTCTCGAGTGGGGCTCAGTTGTGTACTGATGCAGCATGATAGAGTTATCGCTTATGCTTCCCGGCAGTTGAAGAAGCACGAGCAGAATTATCCCACTCATGATCTTGAGATGGCCGCGGTGGTCTTTACGCTTAAGATTTGGAGATACTACTTGTACGGGGAGTCGTGTCAGATTTTCACAGACCACCAGAGCTTAAAGTACATCTTTCAGCACCGGGATCTAAATTTGAGACAGCGCCATTGGATGGAGCTTGTGAAGGATTATGATTGTGAGATCCTTTATCACCCGGGCAAGACGAATGTGGTAGCCGATGCTTTGAGTCGTAGGCCCGGGGGTAGCTTGTCCCAGTTGAGCACAGTTCAGAGACAGTCTTCTGCAGATTGGCAGATCTTGTGCGACAGCAGAGTACAGTTTGAGTTCACTTCCACTGGGGGACAGCTTGCTCATGTCCGTGCCCATCCACTTCTACTTGATCGTATTCATGAGGCACAACCCGCCGATGCCCGTTTGTCTGAGATTCTTGAGCAGGTTCGGCAGGGTAAAGATTCGGAGTTTGAGATTGATGACCAGGGTGTACTACGTTTCGGGACTCGTTTGTGTGTACCTGATACCGATGGGTTGAGACGCGAGATCCTAGAGCAGGCACATCAGTCATCTTGTAGTGTTCACCCAGGTTCCACCAAGATGTATCATGACTTGAGAGATATCTACTGGTGGACAAGGATGAAGAGTGATGTTTCGGATTTCGTTTCGAGGTGCCTGACTTGTCAGCAAGTCAAGGCTGAACATCAGAGACCGGCAGGAGAGTTGCAGCCTTTACCCGTTTCGGAGTGGAAATAGGAGCAGATTTCCATGGACTTCGTTGTGGGTCTACCCAGGTCCAGTCGAGGGTATGACTCCATTTGGATGATTGTTGATCTGTTGACGAAAGCGGCTCACTTCCTCCCAGTGAAGACCACTTTCGGTTATGCTCAGTATCCTCAGTTGTATATTGATGAGATTGTGCATTTGTACGGCGTTCCCACATGCATCGTATCCGACAGGGGCACCCAGTTCACTAGCCTTCTTTGGCAGAAACTTCAGGAAGCATTGGGTACCAGATTGAGTTTTAGCACCGCTTTCCATACGCAGACCGATGGTCAGTCAGAGCGGACTGCACAGACTTTGGAGGATATGATTCGTGCGTGCGTGCTTGATTTTGGTGGCAGTTGGGATCATCACTTGCCATTGATAGAGTTATCCTACGATAACAGTTATCAGGAGACGATTCAGATGGCACCTTTTGAGGTTTTGTATGGTAGAAAGTGTCGATCGCCAGTCTGTTGGACCGAACTCAGCGAGAGCATAATTTTGGGACCTCAGCTAGTTCAAGAGACTACGGAGAAAATTCAGTTGATTCAGGATAGGATGAGAGCAGCCCAGTGCAGACAGAAGTCTTATGCCGACCGTCGTCGTCGCAGGCTTGAGTTCGTAGTGGGTGATCATATATTCCTACGGATTCTCCGATGAAGGGCGTGATGAGATTTGGGAAGAAAGGGAAGATCAGTCCCAGATTTGTAAGTCCTTTTGAGATCCTTGAGCGAGTTGGTACCGTTGCCTATTGTTTGGCACTTCCGCCCAGTTTTCCGGATGTTCAACCCGTATTCCATGTATCGATGCTTCGCAAGTACCTTCATGACCCTTCTCACATGATTCAGTACCAGGCCGTTCAGCTAGAGCTTGATCTTTCGTTCACCGAGCAGCCGGTAATTATATTGGATCGGCAGGTGAAGAAACTTCAGTCAAAGGTCTTTCCATCTGTGAAGGTTCTTTGGCGTGGCCCGAATAGTGAAGAGGTCACTTGGGAGACCGAGAGCGAGACGCGGAAGAAATTCCCGCATCTCTTTGAAGGTACGCACAGTAAGATTTTTAAATTCGAGGACGAATTTCTTTAAAGGGGAAGATTGTAACACCTTAGAATGCGATTAGTGTTAATTAAGCGATACTGCGGATTTTTAGTAAAAAGTTTACCAAAATAGTTTTCACATATTTTATAAAAATTAATTAATATTTTATTAATATTTATTTCGGGCTTGCACACACTTGTGCATGTTAACCTAGGGTTAATTAGGGTTAACCATGCTTAAGTAGCTATGGCACCTTAACCCCATTTCAATTAAGTGTATGTAATTAATTTAGTTATTTAGTTTTAAATATAAGGTTTGAATTTGGTTGACTTGAGAGAGAGAGAGAGAGAGAGAGAGAGAGGGTGGCATGCATCATGAGGCATGTGGCAAACATAGCTTGCATTAAATGAGGAGAGAGAAGAGAGGGCATGGCTCATACTAAACTCACACCCCATTTGTGTTTACCACTCTCAACCCTCATTCACATAATCCCTCACTCTCACCTCATTCTCTCATTCTCACATTTTTTTTCTTCATCTCATTTCCCTCTTCCCCTCAACTGAACACTCTTGAAAACCCTTCACTTGAAATCACATTCTCACAACTCCTAGCCTAAACATTGATCAAAACTCACTAAACCCTTCATTAAACTTGATCTAAAGCCTATGGTGGTGACTTGGAGCATGGAAAGCTAGAGTTTTTGAGCAAGTGTGGATAGGTAACGATCTTTAACTGTTAATTAGGTTCTTATGTTGTTATGTTGCTTAGTAGTCGTCGTTTAGAACAATAAAGATATACTTTTGAGCACATATCGTATTTTTAGGGTCATTTTTGAGTCTCTGTGATCTACTACGACCACGAATGTGTACTGTTAAATCTAGCAGTGTAGTAGCGTTGTACTAGAGGCCCTGAGTGTTCACCTGAAACCCTGACCCTACCGTGCACTGTTCATCCGGCGAGACATGGGGAAAATCCGGCGAGCTCGGCCGTGTAGGGGACTGGGGAGTTGTGGTTTTTAGGGTAGCTGTCTGTAGATGTTTTGGGGTATTTGGTATTGCTAGATTTTTAGGTTTTGACTGTAGGTGAAATCTGGGAGCACTTAGCTAAATTTAGGCGTTTCGGCAAAGTGCGATATGATTGATCCGACATAGTTTTAGTGTTTCGGGTAGCTTGCTGCCGTGGGTTTGTTTTTTTGATATCGCTATACACGTTAGCCGCTAAGCGAACCCTTTTGTAGCTTAAGGGAACCGATTCGTTAAATTGACGTTGTGTTCGTTATTATTGCGTAGTTTGATAAATCCACGCGTTATTGTGTTTTGTGTTAATAGGATCGCGGGGACTTCGGACGCTACGAAGAAAGGAAAGCAGGTGGTCGGATTTACCTAGCTCGAGATCATCGGTGAGTAGATTTAACATCTACGGGAAAATCGCCCGTATGGTTTTAAGCGTTAGGGCTAGATATGATATTATAGCTGCATGTTTATATGCATACATGTTGATTGTGCATGAGCATCATTACATTCCATTACTTGTTATGCTTTGACTTAGTACCTAGTGGACACTGCACCATTACTGACGGCTCATGTTGCACGAGCACTAAATTGTATGCTACACCCACACCGTCGGTAATTGCCATGACACGCACAACCTATACACCTATGTGGTATTGTATTGTTATTGACATTGAGACATTGATTTTTGTTCTATTGCGCACATGAAATGCATCGTGCATACATAGCTACATGTACATAATTATATGATATTGCATTTGATTTTGGAGGAATTGGGAGCCGCATGACATATTTGGATTCATTTAAAAGAGCGGTTTTCCCTTGATATGCTCATATTACTGTTTTATGTTGCATATATCATATTTCATGGATTTACGCATTGAGATACGGATTTCATGTGATTTATGGATTTGAGAACCGTGGGGATATTTCAAGAAATTATGCATTGTTTTGAAAACCCGGTTTCTCTTGATATGATATTTTAGTGCGTCCATCATAAGTTTTCTCGATTCTGAGACTTGTACTAGAAACCCGATTTGAGGAGCTGGATGATCTTTTTACGGGTTCATGGTGGACCCAGTATGGTATCCCGGGACAAGAAAGGAATGTTGTACAGTAGACGATAAGCTTGGCAAAGGGAATACTACCTACCGGTGATTGGTTGGACCTAGCGGTTATCCGGAGGATACCGACCGGAGTCGTGAGATGGATATGGGCCGATCCGGACTGACGGAGCCCGTGGGCCGATCCGGACTGACGGGGCCCGAGTTATGTGGATTTATGTGTCGATGTTGGACACGGGTTTTCATGATGTTTCGAGTGCCGATGTTGGGCACTCAGGTTCCATAAGATTTACCTATATGAGGGCCGATCAGAGTGACAACGCTTAAGGTATTGGGATTTAGGGTGTCGTTGATGGACACCGGTTTTTCCACGATGATGATTCGTTGATGATGATATGTTTTATCCCATACTCAGCATTCATTTGATATGCATTGCTTCATGTATTTGTGGTACCTGATAGAGTACCTTTCATGATTGTTGCATATCCATATTACCATATTTATGCTATCAGATTGCATGTGATAGATTATCGCTGTACGTGCATACCTGCGATTATCTGTATGATGTTACTTACTATTCATGAGTTGGAAACTCACCCCCGTTGTGCTATAGTGTTTTGCAGGCTTGACCCTTAGAGTAGTCGCGGAAGGGCTCCTTATTATCTCTATTTTGCGGATACCGCTGCGGTTGGCTGTGAGGCCGTTTGGTATAGGTGGGTTTGCGGTTATCCGACTTCATCTATTTTACATCTTATTGTATCTAGTATTCTCCATCTACCATTTCTATGTATTGACTTAGAGACGAGTTTGTGAGGATCGATATTGTATATTTTGTGACTCTGGGTGTCATGCTCGTGTGAGCCGACCTTTCTTATATAGTTTTACCTCTTTATGTTGTTTTCATTTATATTGTCTATTCCTTCGCTACGGCGTCGTATATATGCTTGTGGTGGTTGTTTCCGCCTTTGGGCGTGATTTTCTCCCGTTTAGTGATGTTTTATTTTTATACCATATTTGTACCCGTTTTGGGGCTAGATTTTACAAAGGTGGTGCTGCCGAAATTTTTAAGAAAATAAACTTAAGCTTTAAAGATTTTTACTTGAGATTTCCAAATGTTTTTTTTACAATGTTTTTATCACTTACTTCCTTTTGATGGTTTAGTTTTCTGGGTTTCGGCTTACTTAAATTGCATTACGCATGTTGACATCACGCGGTTTAAGTGCCGGTCACGTGCCAAATTTTAGGTCGTGACAGAAGTGTCGTTTACCATTAAGTTGGGACGCCATCGGAGATAGGGAACTCTTTGGACCTGAGATGATAGTGGCGACTGTAGATGTAGTTCGCACTATCAGGGAATGAATGCGCATAGCCCAAGACTGACAGAAGTATTGGGCTGATGCAAAGCGCCAACATTTGGAGTTCCAACTGGGAGATTATGTCTTTCTAAAGATCTCTCCAAACCGTGGAGTGATTCGTTTTGGAAAGAGGGGTAAGCTAAGTCTGAGGTACATTGGACCGTTCGACATATTTGAACGAGTCGGAGAAGTGGCATATCGTTTGACACTTCCACCCTCATTGGAAGGAGTGCACAACATATTTCATATATCCCAGCTCCGAAGATATGTGAGTGACCCTAGCCATATCCTTGATCACTCCGAGCTCATTGTACAGACGGATCTGTCTTGTGAGCAACAACCCGTTCAAATCCTGGACAGAAAGGTAAAGACACTTAAGAATAAGGAAGTAAACTTGGTCCGAGTGATGTGGAGGAAAGACTCACCAGGAGAATCAACGTGGGAAAAAGAATACGACATGTGTGCAAGATACCCTTTCTTATTTGTAAATTAGTCCTTGAATATTTGTAAATTTCGAGGATGAAATTTTTGTAAGGAGGGTAGAATGTAACGACTCTGTTTTTAATGTACAGAAATTTGTTTAAAGTTAAATTACTAAATAAAGTATTTGTAAACCTGAGTATGCTATAAGTATTTAATTTGTTTAAGAATAGTAAGAAACAACTTGTAGCTCATTGGTAAAGCCTTGCACTGCTGTGACATAGCCCATGTGTTCAAACCCCCCCAGCCACATATTATTATTTAACGATTTTTCTTTTAAAATTTTTGAAAGCCCAAAAGTTTACATGTGCAATACACGTAAAAATGAAAAGTCTGATTAAATAAACATGCGGAAAATGTTATATGAACAGAAGGGAACACGTGGCATTCATCCAAGCACCCATCCTCACCCAATGGCCGGCGAGATTAGCCAAAGGGCCGGCGGCGCTGGGCCCCCCCGTATGAAATGCCTCAAAATTTTTAACTCTACACCCTTGGCCTACCCCATTACCTCCATACTGTTTGATTTTTCTGCATTTATCCAGAAAGTGTTAATTCACCTCTTTAATTCTATTTTTAATACATTTTAATTCCCTCTTTACTCACAAAACTCTAATTCAATCCTATAAATACCACCCCATACCTAGCCCTCTCCATTATGAAATCTATCATCAAAACTCTCAAAATTTTCCAAGTCAAATTAGTTGTATAAGTGGAGTTAGCCCAAGGTCATCTTCCGGCGATGACTCGGGACAAATCCGGCGATACCGCGACTCCACGAAGCTCTCAAACCTTTCCTTTGCCTTCACTCTCTCATCTAATCTAGTAAGTCCTTTCTCTTCTCTCCTTTTCACCTCTCAAAAAGTTCTCTTTTCAAAACTCGTCGAAAGTGGAGTTAATCCGACATCCGATTCTAATTTGTTAAAAAACCCAACTTTTCTTAATAACAAATCAACCATTTCTTTATATATTGTTTAGCAACCATAAACCAACATTGAGAACAAGTTTCAATTTAAAATACCATGCTATGCAACTTTTATTTCACTTTTACGGTTAAATACCACAAACTTTCTATTCGACATCTTTCATCATATATGCTCATATTACCTTTAGAAAACTCACGAGGTAATGACCTACCTCATCACAACACTCATCATGATATAGCACGATGGATTTTGGAACAATATTTTGTGGGATAAATACAATTTTACAATAAAATAGCTTAAACTAATAAAACCGTATTCTTTAAGATTGTTTTAATTAATTCCTTGCAATTAAGCCTCTACAACCCATTTTGAGGAACCCGATTTGGATGGTGCGGGTTATCGCACATCCTTGGGACTAGTAGAGCGAGATGCAGACCTCCTCACGGAGCATTCGATTTCGATGGAATTTTTAATACAATTTTTAAGAATAATGTGATTTTTTATTTAATAAATAAATTCTATTTTTAATAATTATATATATATATAATCAAAATATCTATTTTAAATATATATAATAAATTCCATGTTTTCTAAACAAAGTAATCACAAACATCATGAATATACCATCAAAAATCCATATAATTCCAATTTACACTAAAATACCATATACTATTCAATCTAGGTTTATAATCATTAGAATACTTCACTTCTAAAAACTACATCCATGAAAATCCTAAATACGATAAATAAATGCTTGAGGTTTTCTTTGAAAGTTTATCAAAACTATTTTTCATAAAATCCCCTCAAGTTTATTAATTTATAATAAGGACCCTAGTAAATATAGGTTTAAGCGGGACCAATTCTCTTGAGCCTCAGGGGGCCGGAGAAAGTGGGTGCTTGCCTATTTAAGGTAGAAAACAAAAACGGGTTATCAATGGTAATTGGCTTGGAAAAAGTCATAAATCCTGCCGTCCATGTGCAACAGTTACCGATAACTCCAAAACCTAATTCAGGAATCAAATTCTGTTTAAGTGTTTGACTCAGACAAAGTCTCAGTCTAATCTAAATACAATCTAAACATGAATACAATCCAAATATAACTCCAATACAACATGAATCCATATATACTAGAACTTGAACATGAATACCAGAATACCATCTATATCAACATGACTTGAACTGACCGGACCATGGATATATATTGACTTGATCACATGATTATCCGTTTACATGAGCAATTGATATTATGGTTTCGGCAAGTCATACAGCTATAAACAATACAATAAACATTACGGGGTTTTTAAGGGGTAGATTGGTACGGAATGTGTTAAAGGTGGCATGATGATGGTAACTTTAATACACCTAACCTGATTATCCGTTGCTATTGTCCCGTGGCTTAACGGTTCCTTATACTCCGTATACCTTAGTCCACGGAATAGTTAGGCTCTTCTCGTATACACTGGCATATTCAATACCAAGCTATAAATAATAGCGTTAACATAACAATCATACATTATACCAGATATATTCTCTTTACCTATTCAGTCTATTTCTATCTCTCTTTGGGACTTACCGAGCGATTGTTCGCTGACGACATTCATTTTCTATTCTTCCTTTGGAATGTTGTCAGGAGGAACCGACTCTCTAGAGATCGAGCCCAGCTCAGAAGACTTGGATCAGTTCATCGAGGCCCGGGAGCTCTAGTCACTTGTATATACTTTTACTTTCAGTTCATGCCATTGTTTATGCATTGCTTTCCACATTGTATTTACTTTTCATTTGTATTGTAAAGAATGTTTAATAAATAAAAAGTTGTTGTTCATTTACATCTCATGTCTTTCTTGTGTACATTTATATTATATTGGTTATTTACGTTTAACGTGTTTACTTCTAAGTAAATACGTCGTGGGCCTAGTTACGTCTCCTGACCGTACACCGGGAAGCGGGGCGTGACAGAAGTGGGGTAGAAAGTGTGGCATGTAGAAAGGATGAGCTTCAATTGTTTATTCTGAAATGGTTATGCCATATTTTATTTGATGGTTGAAAATAAAAATGGAGCCACACTCTGATTAAAAAGACTTAGCAATTTTCATTATGAGAGCTTTTGCTCTTCATCTTTCTCCTCATCCTCTTTCTTGTTCACTCTCTTGAATGATTAAAAAAAAAATTTGAAAGTGGAAAAATTCCTCTATCCCTAGACTCCATTTCTAGTAAGCTTGGAGTGTCAGTTGCTTCACTAGGTGAAACTAGAGTTTGGATCGGTTTTCCTAAGACGGATCATCTTCGGTAAGGATGGTCACCTCTCAAGTTTGTTCCTGACGACCTACGAAGAGCTTGGAGGGGTCTTCTATGATTGGGTGGACACGCAACAAAGGTTTTAGTTTTTATAACCTTGTATATTGTTTTCTAGTTTAGTATTTTGGAACAGATTCTAGGTTGCAGTTTTCTCGCGCTCGCATTGAATTTTTGTTCGTGCTCTCCGCTTCCACTGTGCGTCGGCCGTGAGCGCTGGGGGAACCCCAACATGGTATCAGAGCCACCCAAATACTAGAACTAGTTTTAGATGATGCTTAACTTTTGAAACCGAAAATTTCCGTTTTTCAAAACCCAAAAAGTCCTAGTTTCTGTTCAAAATATTTTTGGTCTCAATTTTTTTTAATGTATTGTAGAAGAGAAGTATAGACAAGAAATTGAGACTGTTTAAAAACGAGCAAGAATAAAGTACTTTGGGCCGCTACTTTTGGCTTTTTGGCTGTTTCTGGCGGCCATAGTTGCTCCCTTGTTTTCATACAGTGTCTTTTGTTTTAGGAATTGAGATTTTTGGTGTATTTTGTTTTTTCCCAGATTTCACTTGGTGTTATCTTTGGTTTTGGGCAATTACGGAAAACTTTCGGTCGTTATTTTTTCATCGTTTATGATCCGTATTTGTTATATATGTGTTGGATAACGTCGTCTAATTGTTATATGTTCGATTATATGTGGTTGCACATATATTGTTGCTTGTGATTGTGGATATATATATATATATATATATATATATATATATATCTCTGTGATGGTTTAGCTGGATTGTCGTGACGGATAGCCCTACGTGCGATTGCTTGTACAGTTTTGATTTATAATGTTGTATTCATTTTTTCGGGATGAGCTCCAACTTGTGGCCGCCGTTTTTATATTATGTATATTCTTTTTAGGGCTCGACCATGATGCGGTCGATGTCACCACTATATATATATATTTCTTTTCTGTACTAGGATTAACCTAGGAGACATACTCGAGTAGTCGAGTTTTATAGTGCGGTAGATGGCCGTCTCATAATGCTTTGAGACCGGGCTATCTCATTCTAGAATTGGCGGGTTGCTCGCCACACTTGTAGGGGTTATAGGCTTGACCCACGGAGTAGTGCCCAAGTTACCGGATTCTAGAATGCGACGTGTGACCGACTCATGATATTGAGGGCTGGTTACCCAGTTTCTAGATTGGCAGGTGGCTTACCGCACTCGTAGGGTCTAGGATCGATATTGTACGGGCTATCTACATGACCCGAGAACGTCGTATTTTATTTGCGGCTCAAATAAAACGTGGGGCTCTTAGTTTATTTGCTATTCCATATTGTTTGTTGCATGCCTGCGATGTTATTATATGCTTGTGATGATATATACACACACACATATATATTAGATGCTTCTATATGTTTAGCATCTGCGCTAGCCCTATCCCCATCCTGCCATAACTTAAGTAATCTTACGGTGAAGACCCGGGACTCCGTGGCGAATGCGGATGGCATATAAAGCATGCTATTTTGGTTGTTTCTGGTGTGGCTTAGAAACTAAATACGATGGGACTGCGTTATATGTTTAATGCAAGGAAAACAAACCTAAATGATGTTGTCGGAACCATATTTTAAAACCTATAGTTATATTCTTTTGTTTTGCATAGTGATATTCGGTTAGGAATATCCTGCACCTCATTCGATGAGGAAAGAGCTTTGATCCCTTCACGGAGAGTTCGCTCTTAAGCAAAAGTTTATGTTACTATAAACCACTCATTTTTTTCCAAACCACTTGTTTTAAAAGCGGAGCCCAAACCACTTCTTTTCAAAACCACCCGAGTTCTTTCAACGATATCAAGTTCATTACGTTAAAGTTTTTTCGCCAAAAACCAGCTGTAGTCCTTTGTCATTTCAGATTAGTAGTACTTAGAATTCATGTTGCGTCTATTGACCTTGTTAAGGCGTAGTGTGCGGTAGCTAAATGGTGCTTTTTTGTGCATGGTGATGCGATTAACTAGGAAAGTTGTATGACTTTGTGTTGGCTATAGTGCCCTCAAGGAAATTATTGTAATCGCAAGCAGACGATTATGATGATTGAGGGATGACATATACGGGTAGAACAGTTTTACTCGAGATAATAGTATACTATCTGGTTCATCTCTATCATCATGTACATGTATTATGTGGTAATACAAACCACTATTATATGTTGATAGAGTCCATAGGATTCATGCTTGATTACCAGGGTTATTTTGGCGATCACACTTATGAGAACAGGGTAGTCTATAAGCATATCCTTAAATGTTTCTATTCGTGGGAATATCGAGACTAGGCATCGATATTCTAGAATTGACTAGTGTATACATTTTTTTGACCCCGATGAGGGGCGATGGCCATTCTTACAGCAATTGGTGTTAGTTAGTCACCAAAGATAGTATACAGGAGATCATTGGGTTATGAGTTACACTGGACGGACTCGCCGGAAACATGCTAGATGGTATTATACCTATTGTCAGATAGCAGTTGCCTGGTGACATGAGTACATCATAGTCTGTCGACCTGAGATCGTAATTTATCTCGTGTGAGTTCCCACCGTACTTTGATTACTACCCTACTACGACTCTACTGAGTCGTGCAAATAACTTTTAGTTGGGTACAGTCCAGAGCCACATAGAGGCAGTGAGTGGATCTTCGGGGATTCGCATCTCCCGGTATTGGGGGTAGATGTCGCGCAGTGCATGAGTGACCATCGATAGAAATTCTTGGCTAAGGTGGACGAGAATTACTGATTTGGATCAGTAGTTTCTCAGTGGGTGAGGGCTTCACACTGACATGACTTATCGCGTTATTACAAGTCTGACTTTATCCACTCCCTAGACCCGATATGCGATACTCTTAGACGAACAGACCGGACTGTATGGAGATTATCACTTTCAGGCTCAGTAGGGATAAAGAAAAGTTTGCTCTTCAACCTTCCTTTCGTTCAATACCTGGGTTGTCGTTATGTACAGCTAGTGTTGCTGACGTACTTATGGTTAAACCCACTGCCAGCGTATTGTCGAGTCTTTACAGCCCCACACAGAGGGTCTGCCAGCTTAGGCGAAAAGATATAGTGTACGTATTTTGATACGTACTCAGGTTTGATTAAATCACGCGTTTTTGTACACGTGCTTTTAATCGGACATTTTGTTAATACAAGCCGGTTTGAAAGATAGCCAGATTATCACATTTGGATTAAATGTGAGTTAGTATTATATATCTCTTTGAGTATCTCTCTTTTCGGTATTCGCATTTTGACAAAATACGATATTTATACGAATACGAGTATTTGTATAAATACGTATATTTGTATCTTGATATGAATACGGGTAATCGAATTTTATACGAATACGGGTATATGTATTTGTAGCATATACATGTATTAGTGTATTTGTATGTATTTATACACACACACACACACACACATATACATATGTATATATGTACACTTGAGGTGCCACTCTTCTCTTCTCATATCTTCTTATATATGTTGGAATGGTGTGGACTTGTAACTCACCATGGTGAGTTACAATTCCACCCATTCACAACATAAAAGAAAAGAAAAGAATTTGAAGTGATAAGGATTATTCTTTAGCTATGCATGCTTCCTCACTTGCTCTTCACCCAAGCTTTTTCTTCCTTCTCTCACGAGCTTTTGTAAAATGGGAAAGGAAAAAGAAAAAGAGAGAACAATTAGAGATTAGCCACTACTACATCTTCTAGTGATCAATTTCTAGCAAGTTTTGATCACTAGTTGCTTCACTTGGTATTTAGTGTGAAGCTAGAGCCTTAGCTAGTGCTCCCTCGGGTGGATCATCTTTGGTGAGGAAGATCGACTTCCAAGCTCGTTCCTAACGACGTTGGAGCTAAAGAAGTGGTACAGAAGGCAAATTACACGATTACAAAGGTTGTAATTACTAACCGAGTAGTTAAACTCCTTCAAGTGTTTTCTAGTTTAGTGTTTGGATTCGATTCTAGGTCATCGAGTTCATGCTCAAGTTTTGAAAATTTTCGTTTTGTATTCCGCATTGGCTGCAAGTTAGCAGTACAAGCACGAGCGTCTACCAACATGGTATCAAAGCCACTCAAACACTTGAACTAGTATTAGATGCCGTATACGTTTCGAAACTAAAATTTCCGTTTTTCAAAACTCGAAAATCAAGTTTCTGTCGAATTTTTATTGATCTCTGAATTTTTTTAAACTAGTGCAGAGATCTTGTTATGAGATATAATAACTTGGGAAGAAAAACGGGGACCCAATTCCCAAACAAAACCGCCTAAAATTGCCAAAATCCCGACCTGGTCGGTTTGGGTTTGGAGTTTGGTCTCTGATTTTTTCTAGGTGATTATACTCATGAAAACTTGGTTTTCGGTTATGTTTAATTTGGCCCAGATTTCATTTACCGTTATCTTTGCTTTCAGGCAGCACGAAAAGTTTTAAAGCAAAACTTTTGCATCGTTTATATCTTTGTGTTTTGTATTTGCGTTTGTATACGTCGTTTAATTGCTATAGGACGATTATATGATGTTGCAAATACTTGATTCCGCTGTGATGATGTATATCTTGTGATGGTTTATCGGATAGTCGTTGTGGTTAGCCCTTCATCTTAGAATTTAATGTATATTTGTTTATTCAGGGTGAGCGGCAGGATTGTGGCTGTCGTTACCGATTGATGTATATTCTTTTATTGGAACACGACCGGGTTAAGGTCGATTTTACTATTGTATATTCATTCATTATTGTATTAGGATAACACATAGAAAAGTGCTCGAATAGCCGGGTTCTAGAGTGTGACTAGGTGGTCATTTCGCAGTGGCAAGTTTGAGCCGTCTCGCTCTAAAATTGACAGGCTATTTTCCGCACTTATAGGGGTTTAGGATAGACCCACGGTGGAGAGCACAAGTTACCAGATTCTTTAAAGTGGCGGGTGACCCACTCATGCCATTAAGTGATGGTTTCCTCACTTCTAGAATTAACAGGTAGCTTGCTGCGCTCGTTGGGATCTTTGGTTCAGGTGATGTTCGAGCTATCCACATGACCGGGAAATGTTGGTTTTCGTTTGCGGCTCAAACAAAACACGCTCCACGTTTATCCACTATTCCATTTTGTTTATCGCATGCCTGCGATGTTTATTATATTCTTGTGATGATATATATAAATGTTATATATGTTTTGCTCTCGCGCTAGCCCCGCCCATGCACTGCCGTAAGTTAAGTAACCTTATGGTGAAGTCCTCGGATCTCATGCCGAATGTGAGTGGTATATACGTGCATTCTATTTTGGCTGTTTCTATGATGCATATGAACTTAATTGATGGGATCGCATATAGGTTTAATGTAAGGAAAATAAACCTAAAAGATATTGTCGGAACATTTTTTAAAACTACTCGGTTTTTCTTCAAAACCACTTGTTTTAAAAGCGGAGCCTAAACCACTCTATTTCAAAGACACTCGAGTTCCTTCAACGATATCAAGTTCATTACGTTAAAGGTTTTTCTCGAAAAACCAGTCGCAGCCCTCCGTCATTTCAGATTAGTATTGCTTAGTATTTATACTACGTTTGTCGTGCTTAGCCAAGGTGTAGTGTTCGGTAGCTATGTAGTGCTTTTCTGTAGCATTAGATGTGATTGGTTATGACAGTCGTACGGTCATTTTGGCCCAGTCAAGGACCCGTATGGGTTTGTTTAATGCAATCAAGATAATGATAGGTTGAACTTGACTAGGACCCTTTGATATATTGGCTCAGTCAATGTCACTTAGGTCTTAGAGGTAAAAACCACATCGGGAGTTTCAAACATAAAGGAAACTTTCCAGGCATGCACATACCTTCTGGAGTGTGCTGACTTGAGCGGCTTCCATTAGATTATCACACAATGATAGTTGGGTCCCGATTCTCACTGTGAGTAGATATTACTCCTCGAGAGATTTTCACTTCACAATTAGCTAACATGTCACGACACAAAAGCGAAACGTGACCGGCATTTAAATCATGCAACATCTAAAGGCGTAACGTAATTCAAGTAAGCCGAAAACCCAGAATCTAAACCGCAATTTAAAACAGAGTGATAAAAATCTTTTTTAAAAGTGTTGATTTAGGGTGCAAAAGAGTTATATCAAAACCTTTTTGAAGATCGAGTTATTGTAAAAATTTCGGCAGCATCTCCTTTATAAAAACTGATCCAAACCGATACATAAGCATAATATATATATGAATATCCCCACTTGGGAGTAATCTCAATGCCATTCGGTGGAACACAATCACAAAGCAAGATATACGACGCCATAGGCGAAGAAGTAAGGAAATAAGAAAGAAAACAATATCCACAATAAAAACATAAAAGTCGGCTCACACGAGCACGACACCCAGAATCAAATATAATACAAATCCCTCAGTCTCGTCTCTAAGTCAAATATATATGAGGTAGATGGAGTATACTAGATACAATGAAAAAGTGTACAAGGTAGAAGAAAAAAGAATAGTTGCACCCTACCTACAAAATATCACGTCCAAAAAGTCGTAGCGAAAGTAGTAGCAGTAGTGTGCCCCGCCGCGACTATACCGACGGATCGGCCCTGCAGGACACTGTGGCACAACGGGGGTGAGTTGCCAGCTCGTGAGTAGTAAGTAACATCATAAGTGGTAATCGCAAGTATATACATAACATCGTCAGATCCTAAGTATGAATTATGATGCGGTACACTAGTATAGGTGCAACATGAATAGATGCGCGGCATATGAAATATGATGTGTAGCAACTATAGAAAACCGAATATGTCATAGTAAATTCAAAATGGTAGAATCAAAAGTATCATCAATAAAACAACATAAAACCTGTGTCAAACATCGACACTCAAAATCTCAATAGCTCAGGCGCCGTTTCTCAGATCGGCCCTCGAATCCATCTGATCACACGACTCCGGTCGGTATCCTTCGGATATCCGCCGAGCCCAAAACTATCACCGGTAGGTATTGTTCCCCTGCCAGGCTCAATGTCTCTCTATACGATCTTCTTGCCCCGGGTTACTGTACTAGGTCCACCATGTACCCGCAGATGGTGCCTCCTTCTCCTCGAATCAGGTATACACATAATTCAGAACCGAGAAAACTCATGGTGGACGCCACACATCATATTAAGAGAAACCGCATTTTTAAAACAATCATAAGTTTTCAAAATATACATGCGGTTTTCCAAATCCAGAAATCTCATGAAAACAGAAATCTCACAAAACATCATAATATATGAATATGGCGATGATAGCAAATGTACATGATACTGATATGATGCAAGCTGGATGAATTACGTGAAGATATATCTATCAATAAGATGCAATGCAATGCAAGATATCATGCAAGTTCTATAGTGTACGTGACATAGCAATTACCAATGGCGTATGTGTACATATAGGTTAGTGCACGTGCGACATGAACCATTGGAAATGGAGCAAGTGTCCTAGTGTGGAGATACCGATGCGTATGGTAATGCGTATAAAATATGGAAATGTGCAAAGATATATGTATATGAGGTTTGTAACTTGGTTCTAAACATCGTGCACTTTACGCCATCCGAACGATTCCCCCATAGATGTTAAATCTACTCACTGGAATGACCTCGAACTACTCGAATCCGACGACCTCCTTTCATTTCCTAGCCGCGTCCGAAGTCTCCACAACCGACCCTAGAATCGCACAAAATTTAGCACATGAGGCTAGAAATCCGATATGACACGCAAATATATACTACACAAACGAACTAATTCTCACGAGTTAACACGTGTGAACTTGGTGTGCTAAATGCCTGTAACAAACACTTACGACTGCCCTTAAGGGCTGCTAACCAAAAGAAATACTAAAACAAGAATCCGAAAGTCCGTATCGTACGTTATCATATCGACTAAAATTACGTAAAATGGTCCCAGATTTTTGTATATGCAAAATTAGAAAAAGTTGCATATACCAAAGGTCTAATTGAAGTCTTAGAGAGCCCTCGAGAAAAACTTAAACCCAGAAGCCCTATACGGGCCGCAAATTGAGGCCAAAATGGATAAATTGGTAGCCAGAACTTGGAGATAGGGGCTCGGGTTTTGCGGGTGTACTCAGGGTCCTATAACTAGCTCCCAGTAATTGCAACTTTTCTCTGAAATCTCTGGTTTGATAGCCGATTCAAATTGGAACCTTAATCTCTAACTAAAACTTGTTTTAACACTAATTCAAAACATTAAGTTGGTTTAGTGAAAACTTGATGGCTAAATAAGGATATAAGGCACTAAACTACTCTTAACTAACCTAATTTTGGTTATGTTTACTCTAAAAGTCATCACAAACCCCAAACTTACCTCAAAACCTCACTTGAACTTTAAAACTGTTCAAAACACAAACTTTAATCTAAATTATGAATGATTAAGCCAAAAGTTTAGTGAAACATATTCAAGAGTTTGGTCATACCTCAAGATGAAATGAAGGACTAGAAAGGTGACGTCTAGATGAAGACTTGCTTTAAGAAAACTCTTCAAGAGATAAAAATTGGATTTTTGAGATGATTTGTGAAGGATTTTGTAGTGATTTGTGTAGGATTTTAGGAGGTAAAGAAAGGTTTTAGTGAAGGAGGAGTTGAAGAAGAAAGAAGAGAGAATGAGGGAGAGAAAGATCTAGAGAGATGGTGGATAATGTTTAACCAGGACACAAATTTGACCTTCATTTATTGCACCATACTTCCATGTTTCCCATTTTCATTTTTCTTCTTTTTCTTTTCTTTTCTTGAACCATCCTAGTATGTAAAATATTTTTAAACAATTATAATTTGTGGTTTAATTTCTCATGGTTGCAAAAACATGTTTTAACCTAAACTGACATGGTGTTAACACTAGATTAGTATATATATATATGTGTGTGTGTGTGTGTGTGTGTGTGTATTTAAAATAATTTAATAAATAAACAAATATATATATATATGTGTGTGTGTGTGTGAGAGAAAATAATTATTAACTAGTTTTATTGAAAACGCAGGTTATATTGTTAATTAAATTATAATTAACTCTAAACAAATTTTAAGACGTCACATAACCTATTAGGTGTCCAGAAATTGTTAACGAGGTTATACCTCTACGGAAACGGGGTTATTTAATTAGGTCCATGCAAAAGCATGGGTAGCCTCCCTCGGAGTATCGACACTGGCCTGGCTAAATGGTTAGCGAACTTGTAAGGTTAAGTGATTCCGACTAGTTCTCCTTTTAGGGGTTGAAGGAGAATTCGAGGAAACAGTGAGAGCCATCCTAATTAGATAAAATGATTAACTAATCTAATCTTTGATAGAGTGCACGCTGAGTGTTTCTTTTCTCTATCTCTCTTTGGTAGCGACCATGACCCGCCTTAAACTAAAACTTGTAAACCAAGTTGACCAAACCTTTTTACAAACTCGGTTTTGTTTTGTCACAATTCACGACAAAGTCACATATATCAATGCCACTTCTGCTTTACCCTTTTCTTTCTCCAGAACAATCCGTATCACTACGAAGATCTATATAGAATGGATAAAACCATCTCGTATAGTTACATGCGAACTTGCAGAAATTTATTTCAGTTCGAGAATAGATTCCGGTTCTGGGAAAATTGAGTAGGATTATCCAGTTGTCTTTTTTTTTTACCTTTTCTCAGGTTACAAGAGCTCATAATATTAGGAGAGTACACCTATTACGCTTATTGGATAGTCTTATTCAAAATCTTAGGCTGGTATCGAAAGGTAGGGAAAGAAGAAAAACAAGTAGCTTAAGTATGGTGTACAGAAGGTAAGAAATAAAGACAAATAAAAGGATTGGAGTAAGAGCAATGGAAATTGTAACTAATGTCATGAGTCTGATATTGGAAGAGGCATTACTTGGAATACCCGAACACTCCCTCGAAACATTTTCATGTTTCAGTATTACCGTGCGGTGTTAATTGAAAACTTATTTCCCAATTAGATTCTGACTTCAGGGTATGTATTTATCGGACTTGATTTTCATATCTGTATGGAGTTATAGATACTGAGTGGGAGTAGAATATTGGGAATTGGGTGATTAGATCCTCAATATCAGAATTCTTTGTAATTGGTGATATTTGAGGAAATCTCCTGGGTTTTGCCTAACGGCAAATATTTAGTTTTGAATATTCGTTGTTATGCACCAATTTCAAATTGATATATCTGTACGTTTATTTTATAAAGTGAGATATAATATTTTTGAAATTATTTTTATAAAATTTATCTTTATCAATTGATGATTAGGTAAGGTGCATTCAATAACGGTGTAATTCTTCTTAACCATAATACAGTTTTCAACCTACGACACACATAGTTTGAGTTATTAAACTCGGAGGACTTATACAAAGTATTGTATGTTGTCTGATGTCCATTAGGAAAAAGGGTTGGTACTCGTACTATATTCCGTTTATTTATGACTTCTCTGGTTTTAGACACGCATTTCGTTGGTATAAGAATAAAGTAGGGAACCATACGGTGGAAGTATCTTGATTCTTCAAGGTGATCGAAGATGCGATACTTATGCTAGGTATTATGTCATAAGTAATATATTTGAGAACTTGCTTCTCTCTCAGGTTACTCATCCGTGGGCGTGCTCCTTGATGAGTAATGTTGCATGTGTTGGGTTACGGCAGCGCCCCGACCGTCTTTCCGAGGCCAAATGCGGAATAAAAACTTTTCAAAACTTGACGCTACCATAACCTTTACCCGGATCATTCCATTAACCGTTAACTAGCAATCTACAAAGAAGTTAGAATGGCTATACCGATCGATCCGTGTCCTTCGGTCTTTAGCCACCATCTCTAGCTCCTCGCGGCATCTCCGATCTCGCTCGATCTCCGGTCTCCTCGTCAAAAAGGGCACCACATCAAGAAGTCTTTTTACGGGCTCCCATTTCAAACCGAAGCAACTCGGACATGAAGTTTTCTAGCCGACATGTACAAGGTGAAGTAGAGAATGAGTGTGATAACTTTGTCTCTAAACATCCATTGATTCTTAACACATGAGATTGTATGGATGGAGGTTGAAAATGAAGCCATTAATGGAGATTGTCAGCTCAAGAAGAAAGAGGAAGAAGAAGAGCTTTCTTTTGTTATTGTGTTAGATGATAATCTGTGAGAGCACTATAATGAAATCTTAAGAGCCAACCCCAAGCCTAATGGTTGCCCTCTCTCTCTCCTCATATCATGCCAGCGATACCGCTACTGATCCCAAACGGTCCAACCTGCAAGAACTGTGGCACAACGGGGGTGGGTTGCCTACTCGTGAGTAGAAAATATCAACAGGTAGAAATCGAATAAACAACGATTTCCTAGGTCATACTATTCATGAAGGTAATACTATGATATCTAAGGTGACCATGTATGCCTATATGTCAACAATCGAATCAATGCGGATGATATATATAAATAAACATCTGAACTCATATGCCTGCATGCATGTGGATATCATCCATGTGTCCAACAACGACACAATAATATCATGGAACCTGAGTGTCCAACATCGACACTCGAAACATCATGAAAACATGTGCCTGTATGTATGAGGATATCAACCACGTGTGTCCATCAACGACACATCAAAATCATGGAACCTGAGTATCCAACAACGACGCTCGAAACATCATGAAACCCGTGTCCAGCATCGACACATAAATCCTCATATCTCAGGCGCCGCATACTCAGATCGGCCCTCATATTTATCTCATCTCAGGTGCCGCATACTCTGATCGGCCCTCATATCCATCTCACGACTCCGTTTGGTATCCTCCGGATAACCGCCGGGTCCAAAACTATCACCAGTAGGTAGTGCTCCCTCTGCTAAGCTCATCGTCTACACCAAAAAAACCATTTCTTGTCCCGGGGTACCATACCGGGTCCACCATGTACCCGCAGACGGTGCCTCCCACTCCTAGAATCGGGTATGCTCACAACTCAGAACCGAGAAAACACATGGTGGACACCTCGAAATATCATATCAAGAGAAACCGCGTTTTTAAAACAATACAAAATTTCCTTTGAAATATAACCACGGTTCTCAAATCCAGAGATCTCATAAAAAAACATCTCAATGCATATAACCATAAAGTACGATGTATGCAACATAGAACAGTAAGGTGAGCATATCAAATATATCATGCAAACATGTCATATGATAGTACTGAACAATTAAGAATAATATCAGGGATATAGCAATTCTACTGTGTAAGTGGCATAGCAGTTCTACTGTGTAAGTGGCATAGCACTTCTACTGTGTAAGTGGCATAGCAATTCTACTGTGTAAGTAGCATAGCAATTACCAATGATGAATGTGTGTGAGCCGGCATTTTGTGTAAGTGTAACATGCGCATCATCGATAATTGTGCAGGTGTACTAGAAGATGAAATCAGGTGAACAAAAGGGTATGAAACATCGTGTGTGTGTGTGTGTGTACATATATATATATCGTAGTAAAAGAACGCGAGCGTATGCAGAAATAAGAGATCGTAAGCGCAAACAGTACATAAAATATGCAACTACGTAGGAGTCATACAGTTACAGTTTAAAATAGTGTGAATCGTTATTTTGAAAATAGGAGGCTATGATATTGTTTGGAAAAGATACCATTTGAAAAGTTTGTAACGTCTCCTTGAATTCATCATTTAAAAAGTGTGTAACGATTCATTAGTTTTGAAATGGGTATGACTCCAAATATATCACAATATCTACTTTGTGATATGAAATAAAAGGGTTCTCAAGTCGGAATAAATATCGGGTTCATCCTTATATATCACGTACGGAAAAATCCATCGTACGATATCATCACAACAATAGTACGGATCTACAGTTACGTACATCATCTCATAACACATCTATCCCAATCTTTTCGTATTATCGTTCACAGGTCTCATCGATATCGATCTCATAACCTATCGATATCGATCTCATATCACGCCACTATAAATCTCATATGTCAATCCGAGTCTTCCATATTTATTATATCATTTCACACTAAAACACTTGATCCTCTCCGGGGTTTATATATATAGGTTTTATCCAAACTACAAATTTATATATTACTTATCCATATCAATGGTTGGGGGGTGCTATACGCCATCCACCCGACTTCCCCCGTAGATATAAATCTACTCACCTGCGAAACTCCTTGTTTAGCCGCAGTCGATGTGCTTCATCGTCTCGGAATCCACGCGATGGTACCTACAATCAAAACACATTGTAATGATATTAAAATCAATGTCCAGAAAACCGATACGGCACACGATGCTCTCATAAGTTAAACCCTATAGCCTACGCATGCAAAATCAACCAAACAACCCTCGTCGTTGACGTACAAAAGTCCAACAACCAAATCAAATCCAAATACCAAAACCACGAATTCAAATATCTTAAAAACAAAGAGAAAACACTCTCAAGTAGCACCCAGATTTTGGCTCAGGTCCAAAGGGACAAAACTAACAAGTACATGGGCTAGTTTATAGGGAGTGTGCGCTACAGACCAAACCACAACTCCAGATGACAAAATGGGTCCGACGAGATACTACAAAAATCCGGCCTCGCCGGTTTTGATATGGAATTTTGGGTTCGAACATTGGTGGTGGTCTTCTGGTGGTTTGTCTAAGTCAATAGACTTGTTTGATTTTATTAAAAATACCCCAGATAGCTCCAGATTCCTTGTAGGCCAACAAAATTTCACAAAACCGATACGGGACAAATTCTGAATTCATGTATTGGGTTCTAGCCTTCTAACTGGTCTAGAAAATCAACACTAGGAGGGTAGTGGTCTCTAACAAGTCTCAAGTACACCCTAAAAAACCAAAACATCTCCTAACCCTCAACTTAGAATTTTTCAAAATCGCAAATCTACACTAAATCGAACAGTAAACATAACTAGAGGGTAACGAAACAATTTATAAGGTGGGAAGTGAGAATTATACCTCATGGGAACAACTCAAGAAAATCCTAGATGCCCAAAGTCTCCAAAATCCAAACTTGAAAGGTCCATAGGGTTTAGGAAGAGGTGGGGATCATTTTTAACGAAGGTGGCATGGGATTTTGGTGATGAATTGGAGATGATACATGGAGGTGGAAGAGGTGGAGGAAGCATGAAGGAGAAGATAAAGAAAAACAATGGGGAAAAGAAAGAGTCAGCCAAATCTCTCTCTCTCTCTCTCTCTCTCTCTCTCTTATGCTCACTCTCTCTTAAATGTCTCTTTTGTCTCCTCTCTCTCTCTCTCATGACCCATGGCATCTATTTTCTTTTCTTCTCTCTTTTTCTTCTCACAATAAATAAAACCAAATGCAATGAACAAAAATGTAACAAAATGCAACATGACATGGTGCACTAGCCATGGACAAATGTAAAAATACGGATTTGGCTTAATCGTGATTAGTAGTGCACTAATCAAGTTACTTTAAACTTGCATATAATTAATTATAAAAATGCCAAAATCCGTTAAATACCTTTATAATTAATAAATCATTTTAAATCTCCAGTTATTTCCCAAATATTGGTATATACTTATACCATTTTGCGAAAACCCATTTCGCAAATCAAATAGTTTTCGCGAAATATATTATTTTAATATTTAAATTCCGAAAATAATATTTTATATTTATGAAATGTTACATAGGCTGTAGATGTGTCATCAAGACTCGGTTTTTCTTTTGACGAAATATGGTAGGACATTATGGTTCCCTTTCTTTCATTCGTGCCTATAGATTGTATACAAGAGTCAGTATGGACCTACTTGCAGGGAAGAATTTTTATATTTTTTAATATATTTCCACGATACTTTATCTTTTCAACTTTTTATATCGCGAAAGTCGTGATTGCCCAATCATTTCGGCTATTTATTCGCGATACCCAATCATTTTGGCTATTTTTTCACTCGCTGCATTTTATTGCGAGTTGCCCTATCATTTCGGCTATTTTATATGCATATTTTTCTTTGCTCGCTGATTTTATTGTGAGTTTAGAATTCGGAATCTGACACCAATCTTGGCATCTGTATCACTACAACTGGAATATTGCCAGGAGCGAATCATCATTTGTCTTTGTTGATTTGAAAAAAGGTGGTTTAGCAAACAGGGTTAAAATCTTGTCGACTTAGGATTTTTGATTTTATGAGCCGTATAGGTCTCATAAAGGTATTTCTCCCTATGAGTCGTGAGGATTTCATATGGCATCAGTATCACTATAACTGGATATTACCAGGAGCGAATCATCATTTGTCTTTGTCGATTTGAACAAAGGTGGTTTAGCAAATAGGGTTAGAATCTTGTCAACTTAGGATTTTTGATTTTATGAGCCGTATGGGTCTCATAAAGGTATTTCTCCCTATGAGTCGTGAGGATTTCATAGGTGTATTTTCTTCTTAGAAATCATGGGGACTCCTAAGTATATTTTCTCTTGCAAGTCGTAACGACTCGCAAGTGTCGTTCACTATATTGAACGATATTTCTCGTTCTTGGTGGGACTTGATTAAGAATATATTCATTTACGTCTGTGGATTGTATACAAGGGTTAATATTGGACCGCCTGTAGGAAATAAATTTGTGGGATTATGATGGCTTAAGAACAGGTTCAGATCCCTGTAACTTAAGACTTTTGAATTATATAAGCCGTGAGGATCTTATAGAGGGTATATTCTCCTTACGAGTCATGAGGATCTCGTAAGTGTATTTTCTCCTTATAGATCGTATGGATTCCCAAGTGTGTTTCTTCTTTGTGAGTCATAAGGATCTCACGCAGGTGTTTTCTCCTTACAAAGTCATAAGGACTTTGCAAGTGCATCTTTTCTTTTCGTTTAACGAGTTTGCATCCTTTTGGGTTTTCACAAGCTCGCTAGTAGACCTACTGTTTTTTTACTCACGGCACCCTTTCGGATTTTCATCCGTGCCTATTCCGCTTGTGGATATACCCTTTTTTTAGGCGGCCCGTAAGGTAACGCACTAACAATTGTAAATCACAACTTTCTTCGAAGGACCACGTCATATGGGACCGGAGAAGGATGTGAATTGTTTTATGTCCATAGATTGTATAGGGTGCTCGATATGGAGACTCGTCGTAGGGTAATATATTAGTTTAAGGACATTTCAGTCCATTTTTAGTTTAGGGACGTTTCGGTCCATTTCTAGTTTAGGGATGTTTCGGTCCAACATTCCCGTGTTTGGGATGAATATTAGTTTAAGGACATCTCGGTCCAACATTCCCATGTTTTGGACGAATATTAATTTAAGGACATCTCGATCCAGTATTAGTTTAGGGACGTTTCGGTCCAGCATTCCCGTGTTTGGGAAGAAATATTAGTTTAGCACTACTTTCAGACTTTTGACTTAGGAAGATAGCGAGCGGACACAAGCGTCGTCATCAATTGTTGACCTAGGTCATGACTCTTTAGGCGTAGTACTTTTTGAGGAATCGACCGTTTATCGGTCGGAATAGCCTTTTTCCATGCATATCCATGAGCAGATAAGCTCCACCTTGGTAGACCTTATCTATAATGTACGGGCCTTCATAGTGTGTCTTGAACTTCCCCCGTTTTGCACGATTGGGAATCATTGGTATTTTGACGACCAGCACGAGTTGGCCTTAGCGGAATGTTCTCGGCCGATCAGTCTTTCATATGACCGCATCATCCTTGCCTTATAAGCTTCTAGGTTTCGTTGTGATATAAGGCGGATTTCGTCGAAAGCGTCAAGTTCCTCGAGCCTAAGATGAGCATTTTCTTCATCCATTAGCTCATATTGAACTGCTACTCGTAGAGAGGGGAGCTCTATCTCCAATGGGAGTACTGCTTCAGTGCCAAACACCAATGTGTATGGTGTTGTATTTGTAGCCGTCTTGAACGTTGTTCGGTACGTCCAAAGAGTTTTATGCAGCATATCATGCCATTCATTTTTGTTTTTGGACATCATCTTTTTTATAATCTTGGGAGGGTCTTGTTAAATGCTTCAGCTAGACTATTGGCCCGGGGATTATAGACTGAGGAGTATCTCTAGTCTATCTTGTGGTGCTGTGCAAAGCGACTTATTTTGTGGCCTCTATAAGCTGGTCTATTATCTGTGATTATCCATCGCAGAGTTCCGAACCGGCAGATGACATGGGTTTTGAAGAAGTGGGGGATATTCTCCTTCTTCACCTCCCTTAGTGACACTGCTTTTGCCCACTTAAAGAAGGAGTCGGTTGTTGCTAGTATAAATCGATGTTACCTGGATGACGCTGGTTCGATAGGGCCTATTATATCGGTTCCCCAAATCTCGAATGACCAGTTGGCCACTGTCAGATGCTGCAGGTTTGGATGCTGATGAATGAAGTCCTTGTGTATTTGGCACGAGTGACACTGCTTCGCATATTCGAGGCAGTTCTGAATCATCGTAGGCCAGTAATAGCTCATCCTTTTTATCTTCAGGTTCATTTTTGGTCCTGCTTGATGAGAGCCGCAAAGTCCATCGTGTACTTCTTGAATGACTTTCTTTGCTTCTTTTGGCCCTAGACATCTTAACCATACAAAGTAGAAAGATCTTTTGTACAGAGTATCATTGACGAAGGAAAATGACAGAGCTCGTTTCATGAGCTGATTTCCAGATGACGTATCTTTAGGAGTGCTTTGGGACTTAAAGTAGTCTATGAAAACTTCTCTCTAGTCCTTGGCCTCTTCTTCATTCTCTATTTAAAGAACTACATGATCGGTCGTTTCTTTTTCTTCAGATAGTTCTATCAGATCTTCCGAACGTATATCTGCTGGCGCTAGGATCCTGCAGTTTTGAACAATGATCCTTACGTCTTGAAGGTCTTTGTCGGCTAATTCTTTAGCTAACTTGGCTAACGCATCCGCCTTGCTGTTTTCCGCACGCGGTACGCTTTCCAGGATATAAGAAGGAATTTAGGTCAGCAGCTGCTGCAGTCTTTCGCTATACATTATTAGTTCTGGTTTGCATGTCTTGTAGTCTCCATTTACTTGACTAACAATCAGCTGAGAATCTCCATATATAAGGAGGTCTTTGATTCCTATGTCGATAGCGATCTCAAGACTAGCTATTAAAGCTTCATATTTCTCTTCATTATTGGTCCTGGGTTCCGTTAAGGAAAGTGCGCAACGCGATATTCTTCCTTGCGAGGTTACAAAGATAAGACCCACCCCGGTTTTGATTATGGGAGTGTTCTTCTTTCGTCGCTTCATGGAAGATGCTCCATCGAAATAGAGTTCCCACCGAGGCTCATTTTCTTCTTTCTCCTCCTCGACTGCATCGAACGCATGTTCATCTGGCAGCTCGCAGTTAAGGGGCGAATTGGCGGGTATCAGGTGTTCCGCAAGGAAGTCGACGATGGCCTGTCCTTTCACCGCTTTGCGGGGCCGATTCGTTATTGAGAATTCCATCAATAGTAGGGCCCATTTAGAAAGCCTTCCCGTCAGTATGGCCTTTGACATCAGATACTTCAGAGGATCCACCTTTGATATGAGATGGACCTCATGCGCCAAGGCGTAGTGTCTTGAGCTTCGTTATTGCGAAGATCAGCGCCAGGCAGTGCTTTTCGATAGGAGAGTAGTTGCTTTCTGCCCTCAGGAGAACTCAGCTTAGATAGTACAGAGCTCTTTCCTTTCCTTGATCGTTCTCTTATGTCCATAACGCACCTAGAGAACCTTCAAGGGCCGTTGTATAAAGGATAAGGGGCTTTCCCTTAACCGGAGGGGCCAATACCGGCGAATTTTTCCAGTATTGTTTGATTTCGTCTAATGCATTTTGGCATTTCTGATCCCAGACGAATGGGGTCCCTTTCTTCATCAGATGGCTATAGGGACGATATTTTCCGGAGAGGTTGGTTATGAACCGCCGGATATAAGTAAGCTTTCTTTTTGGAGAGATCACAGTTGTTTGAGTGTTCTTAGCGATGGCATTGTTGGATATAGTGCCATCAAGGCGATTATTGTAATTGCAGGCACGCGATTATGATAATTGAGGGAGGACCTATACAGGTAGAACAATCTTACTCGAAATGATAGTATGCTATCTGGTTTGTCTTTATCATTGATGTGTACATGTTTTACTTGTTAATACGTGTCCTTAATACATAATGATGAAGCCCGTAGGATTCTTGCTTGACTACCAGCAATATGATGGCGATCATATACGTGAGAGCTGAGTTGTCTATAAGCACATCCTTAAATGTCCCTAGTCGTGGAAGTATCGAGACTGGGCATCAATATTCCAGAGTAGACTAGTGTATATGTTTCGAGACCCTTACGAGGGGCGGTAGCCGGTCTTACAATCCATTGGTGTTATGTCACCTAAGATAGTATACAGGTGCTCACTGGAGGTGAGTACACTGGACGGACTCGCCGAAAACTTCTAGATGGTATTATATCTATCTTCAGATGGAAGTTCTTGAGTGGCATTAGTATATGTTAGTCTTTTGACCTGAGATCGTCAATTATCTCGTGTGAATTCCCACTGTACTTTGATTACTACCCTACCACGGCTCAAAGGAGTCGTACAAATAGATTTTAGTTGGGTACAGTCTCGAGCCATATGGAGGCAGTGAGCGATTGTGGGGAATTCGTATATCCTGATATTAGGAGTCGATGTCATGCTGTGTTCGGTAGGCTATCACCTTAAACCTGTAGCCACGGTAGATGGGATTTAATGATATGAGTTCAGTAGTTTCTCGGTTGGTGATAAGCTTGACTCCGACACGACTTATCGGGTTATTAGGGGTCTGATGTTTCCAACCCATAGACCCAGTATGTGATACTCTCAGACGAAGAGACCGGACTGTGCGAAAATTGTCACATTCAAGCTCAGTAGGGTTCGGACGGACTTGATTGTCGACCTCCCTTTCTGCAGATAACTGGGCAGCCGTTACGTACAACTAATGCCGTTTACATGCTTGTGGTTTTTGGATTTATCCAGTAATTCACTGCCAGCGTATTGTCGAGTCTTTAGAGTCCCACACAGAGGGTTTTCCCGGTTCAGGCGATATGATGTAGATGACGTATGTTGGTGCATACAGGGTGTCCGATTAAATACGTGTACATGCTAAACGGACTTTAATCGGACGGTTGATAATACTAGCGGCTTAGAATTAAGTCGGATTATTAAATCAGGTTTTGATTTAATAATTTATATATATATATATTTAATATGTATATTCTAGTATTATTATTCACTATTCATTTTCTCTCTCTTGGATATTCGTATTTTTATACGAATACGCGTATATGTATTTCGATAAGTAAACCGGGCTGTATTCCGTATTTATACGGAATTTGTTCTACAAGATGGACACTTCATTTATTGATTTTTCTTTTATAAAAAATCAAAAATGAGATGGAGGATGAGGTGTTTGGTAGCATGGTAGAGAGGTATGAGTTGGTTATTATATAGTATTTTCATTTGTGAATAATATTCCTGGATGGTTGCTAAAATACTTGGCTATTCTTTTACTACCTTTTACTACTAGCTCTTCAAAAAACACTTAGCCATTTTTCCATGGCTTCTTCTTCTTCTTCACCTCCTCCTCCTTCTTCTAGATAGCTCAATTGAGCTTAGAAAAAAGAGAAAACGATAGTGAGAATATTCCTACATCCCCATTCTCCATTCGTAGCGAGTTTGGAGCGTCGGTCGCTTCACTAGATGAAGCCGGAGATTGGATCGGTTTTTCTCATGTGGATCTTCTTCAGCAAGGGCGGTCGCCACTCAAGCACGATCCGGACAGCATATACAGAGCATGGAGGGGTATTCCACGATTGGGTGGACATGCTTCAAATGTATTATTCCGTATCTTTGTATGCTAAGTTTGCTAGTTTAGTTGTATGGTTTGATTCTTAAGAGATATTTGTTTTATGCTTGCTAAAAAATCATTGTTTTCGCTTTCTCCTTGGCCGCAGCTTCTGCGGCGTGAGCATAATAAACTTACATTGGTATCAGAGCCAACCATACATCAAAACTTTCTTGCATGACCGAAGAATTTGTCGCAAACTCCATTTTTCTAAACTGTTTTTTTCTGGACAGCCAAAACCAGCGAGTAAACTCGTGTTTTCATGCGTGTATTCAATCCCCGGAGTTCTCGTTTTGGAATGGGGACTCCTAAGTGGTTCAATGGTGATCCGGGGAGTCTTAGGGATCCATTTTTTCCAAGTTATATCATGTTTTGTCGCTGTTTTTCGAAGCTAAAAACTGTTTTTGTTTTGCTGTCCAAAACTGTGCTTATTGCCACTAAACTTGTGTTTTCGTGTGTGTACACGATGTACGGAGCTCTCGTTTTGGAATGGGGACTCCGTAGGGTATTGAGGGTGACCCGTGGGGTCTTGGGAATACATTCGTTTAATAAATATATCAAGTTTAGTGGCCGTTTTTGCATGTTTAATTCTGCTGTATAGTGAGCACTTAATTTTTGTTGTTGGAAAATTTTAAGTGTTCACTTCGTGTGTGATGAATTCTATGGTCATGGTTTACATATTTGTGTATATGTGTTGTTGAATGTCGTCTAGTTGCTATACGCTCAATTAGACGGGATTGCACACTTGTTTCAGTTACTTGTTTTTGTTGTTATATATATCTAGTTTTATGGTTTAGTTGGATTGTCGTGTCGGATAGCCCCTCGTGTCTTATATAGTTTTGATTTAGTTTGTTGTATTCATTTGTTCAGGATGAGCTCCAACCTGTGGCCGCCGTTTCCGTATTATGTATATTCTTTTATTGGGGCTCGACCAAGATGCGGTCAATGTCACCATCGTATATATTTCATTTCTGTACTAGAATTAACCTAGGAGAACTGCTCAAGTAGCCGAGTTCTAGAGTGCAGCAGGTGGCCATCTCATGGAGTTGAGAACAGGCCACCTCACTCTAGAGTTGGCGGATTGCTCACTGCACTTGTAGGGGTTATAGGATTCGACCCGCTGAGGGGTGCACATGTTACCGAATTCTAGTAAACGGAGGGTGATCGACTCATTTCATTGAAGGTGTGTTGCCCGGCTTCTAGAATTGGCAGGTGACTTGCCACACTCGTAGGGGTCTAGGATCAACTATGTACAGGCTATCTACATGACCGGGGAATGTCGTATTTCATTTACGGCTCAGATGAAACGCGGGGCTCCAAGTTTATCCGCTATTCCATATTGTTGTTCGCATACTTGTGATGATTCTTATCGGCCTGTGATGACTATTATCTGCCTGCGATGTCGATATATATATATATATATATATATATATATATATATATATATATATATATATATGCTTCTATATGTTTTGCATCCGCGCTAGCCCTTTCCCTGTCCTGCCGTAACTTAAGTAACCTTACGGTGAAGACCCGGGACCCCGTGGCGAATGCGGATGGCATATAAAAGCATGCTATTTTGTTTGTTTCTGTTGTGGCTTAGAAACTAGATGTGATGGGACCGCATTATATCTTTAATGCAAGGAAAACAAATCTAATTGATGTTGTCGGAACCAATTTTTAAAATGCATGCTATTTTGGGTGTTTCTGTCGTATTCTTTTGCTTTGTATTGAGGTAATCGGTTAAGAATATCATGCACCTCATTCTATGAGGAAAGTGCCTTGGTCCCTTCATAGGGAGTTCGCTCTTAAGCAAAAGTTTATGTTACTAGTTTTAAAATCCGGAGCCTGAACCACTCCATTTCAAAGCCACTCGAGTTCCTTCAATGATATTTTTCGCCAAAACCAGCCGTAGCCCTCCGTCGTTTCAGATAAGTGTCAATTAGTATTCATGCTATGTGTTTTGACCTTTGCTAAGGCATGGTGTTTGGTAGTTAGGGGATACTTGTCTATAGCATAAGTAGATGCATTAATTTAGGACAGGCGTACAGTTGTTTTGACCTTCGTCAAGAGTTTGTACGAATGGGTCTAGATTGATCAGGACATTGACGGGTTGAATTTAACTTGCGACCTATGATATTTTGACCTTCGTTAAGGTCATAAGTGCTTGGGGCAAAAACCATATCGGGAGTTTCAAATATAAGGAAACTTTCCAGGCATTCGCATACCTTCTGAAGTGTGGTAATTTTGGTCTTCTTCCGTCAAAGTTATCATACGATGATAGTTGGGTCCCAATTCCCACTGATGAGTAGGTACTACTCCTCGAGAGATTTTTCAATTCGCAATTAGCTAACCTATTATGTGTCTATAAAGTGTTAACGAGGTTATGCCTATGCGGAAACAGGGTTATTAATTGGGTCCATGCGAAAGCACGGGGGACCTCCCTCGGAGTACCAACACTGACCTGGCTGAACGGTTAGCGAACTTGTAAGGTGTTTATAATCCCGACTAGTTCTCCTTTTAGGGTTTGAAAGAGAATTCGAGGAAACAGTGGGAGTCATCCTGATTAGATAAAGTGATAACCAATCTAATCTTGATAGAGTGCACGCTGAGTGTTTCTTTTCTCTCTCTCTAGTACAGCGACCCATGACTTACCTAAAACTCATTAATCAAGTTAACCGAACCTTCTTACACACGTTGGCTTTGGATTGTCATGATTCACGACAAAGTGACAAATATCCCTGCTACTACTACTTTCCTTTTGCATTTCTCCAGAACACTTCGTATCACTATGATGATCCATATTTCTTGGAAATGGCCATCGTATAGTTACATACGAACTCGAAGAAATTATTTCAGTCGAGAATGGCTACTGGTTCTGGAGAATTTAGATTTTGTTATTTAGTTTTCTCTTCCTTTTTACCTTCTCTCAGGTTGTGAGAGCTCCTTGTATTTGGAGAGTGCACCTATTACACTCATTGGATAGTTTTCTTCCAAACCTTAGGCAGGTGCTGAAAGGTAGGGTAAGGAAAAAACTAGTTAGCATAAGTGCGGCATACAGAAGTTAAGATGTAGAAACACATAAAAGGATTGAAGCGAGGGCAAAGGAAATTGCGACTACTGTCATGAATCTGGATTGGGAAAAAGGAATTACTAGGAATACCCAGGAGACCCCCTTGAAATATTTACGTTTCAGAATTTCTGTGTACTTGTAAATGAGAATCGTTTTCCCAATTAATTCTGACTCCAGGATTTGTATTTACCGGATTTGGAGCTCACATCTGTACGGCGTTACAGATGCTAAGTAGGAGTAGAATATTGGGAAATAGGTGATTTGATCCTCAATATCGAAATTCGTTGTAATTGGTGATATTGGATTGAATCTCCTGGTTTTGCTTAACGGCAAAATATTTGGTTTCGAATAACCGTTGTTATGCACCAATTTTTAAAATGAAATATCTTTATCTTTATTTTATAAAGTGAGATATAAATTTTGAAAATTGTGTTTCAAACATTTTCCTTTATCAATTGAGGATAAGATAAGGTTCATTGAATAACGACGTAAGATATTCTCGACCAAAATACAGTTTTCAACTTACAACACATGAAATTTGAGTTAGTATACTCTTGGGACTTATACATGAAAATGTATATTGTCCAGTGTCCTTCTGGACAATGGATTTGTACTCTTACTTCATTCAGGTTTACCTATGAGTTCTCAGGTTTTAGACACGCATTTGTTAGAATACAAGGTCCAAAGATTTTGAAAAGTTTATATGTATAAGAATAAAGTAGAGAACCATATGTTGGCAATATCAGGATTCTTCGAAGTGATTAAAGATATAGATACTTATACTAAGAATTCTATCATAGTAATATGGAGAACTTGATTCTCTCTCAGATTACTCATTCGCGGGATCGCTCCTTGATAGGTAATGTTATATTGGCCTTTTTCTATAGGTGATATGCACTGTAAATAGCTGCATGATATTTGAATCCGGTTCCATCTAAATTAGTGCCTTTGATTCTATATAGACATAGATTGGTTGCATATCTTGAGGTTATTAAGATATGGAGTTATCCGATTCCTGTTTAAAAGTTGAATTCGAAAAAACTCAAGACATGCTTCGGTAATGGCTGTTTGTGGATTATCCTAAGTATTCTCTAAGATTTTGTTTCTACCATTTTTAAGATCAATAGTTATATTATTCTTGACCCGCCACTTTTTTTTATAAAAGGAATATTTTTGCAAAAGAAACTAGTGGGAGTATGGTAGAACTGGAAGTGATTCCAGAACCACAAACGGTTACCGAAAATTTAGTAGAACCTAAGAATTCAATTGGACTTGACAATCCATTAGTCACTCCGTAGATTTTAATAGGTGGCCTCAACCACCTGAGAGATACTTATGTATTCTCGTAAACGGTGACATGGAGATCGGCATCATGGTTATGATGGCCCTACTAGTTATCTGTAGGTTATAGGAAGTGGTACCTTCCAGGTGACTAGATGTTTTATATCCAAATCGGGCTCTATGCACTTCAGCAATTATTGGATTTTGGACTTTGCTGGGTGCTCCTGAACGGTTAAAACCCATTAGGAGCAAGTAGATTTTTCGAGATCTGTGCAGGTGGAAAGGTATTAACTTAATAAGGCTAGACTTGTTGTAAATATTCTCATCAAATACCCGTTGTGGATTGTGATGAGACTTTTACTTCAGTGTCTACGCTAAAGTCCATACGGATATGACTTGGCACTGCTGCTTCTCTAGACTACGATATCTGGCAAGAGGATGAGTATAACGTCTTTCTAAATGGGAATTTGGAAGTGCACGTCTATATGACTCTGCTAGAGGATTATCATAGTCAGTGGGAGCAGCGGAAGGTGTGCAAGTTGCTTATGTCTATTTTGGACTAAATCATAGATAGCGGAGACAGATTATCTGTTTTGATGTGACAGTCAAGGTGATTGACTTCATCAAAAAAACAGATGAACCTAGTAAGAAGGGTGTAGGGAGTACTGTCCTGGGTTTTGGATGACATACTCCAGATAGGAAGTGATGTTCATATACTACAATCAGTCAAACTTTAGTTGTCACATATTGTTTTTTCTACGTTGGATATGGATAATATATCAGGGATTCTAGTGAATAGATCTATGGTTTTAGATCTAGATTTGTGAAGTTTCCCAATCGGGTTCTTAGACTACATTCTAAATGTATTTTAGAATGGACGACTCGTGGCGTGGTGGTGTACCCGCAGGTGATGGAGTCACCCTCTCTAAAGAGATGTCTTCTAAACTGATGAGGAGAGGGACTAGTATGAATGACATATCATTTGCTTAGGCAATTGAGTCAACCATGTAATGTCTTGCACAAAACCAGATATTGCATATACACTTGCTGTAGTAAGCAGATATTAATCCAATCCTGGAGAAACAAAGGGAAGCGGTTATGAACATTAGAGGATGTTCTTGGTATATGATAATGACAGCCTCCTTCGGGAGGCGGTTATCGATTTAGGCTTCTAAGGTGACCTGGATGACAGAGATGCTATCATAGTTTTGAGTTTTACCTCTTCTGTGGATCAGTATATTGGATAGTGTTCCAATATGGATACTGAGGTAGGTATAGTTCAGGATTCTGATTATGACTCAACAGAGGATACAGCCTAAGAAGTTTGTGGGATAAGCTTGTTCATTTATGAAATTGGTCCAATCTTGTATCCAGACAAAATTCTTAAGGCGGGATATCACTAAGTTCGGGAGATTGTTCATCTCCGCGAAGTTGAGATATATATAGAGGAAGTTGATACATTGTAACGGATCCACTCAATAAGGCTATTTCTCGAACACGGATGTTCCTCAAACGAGATTTGAGAAACTGATTAGTAGAGAAATTGGGTACTCGATAGCACACGAGATGTGAGTATGCGATACCGCAATAATTAGCCTTAAGTGCAAGTGGGAGATTGTTGGATATAGTGCCCTCAAGGCGATTATTGTAATTTCAGGCACGTGATTATGATAATTGAGAGAGGACCTATACAGGTAGAACAATTTTACTCGAAATGATACTATGCTATCTGGTTTATCTTTATCGTTGATGTGTACATGTTTTACTTGTTATTACGTTTCGCTAATACATAATGATGAAGCCCGTAGGATTCTTTCTTGACTACCAGCATTATGATGGCGATCATATACGTGAGAGCTGATTTGTTTATAAGCACATCCTTAAATGTCCCTAGTCGTGGGAGTATCAAGACTGGGCATCGATATTCCAGTGTAGACTAGTGTATACATTTCGAGACCCCGACGAGGGGCGGTGGCCGGTCTCACCAGCCATTGGTGTTATGTCACCTAAGATAGTATACAGATGATCACTGGAGGTGAGTGCACTGGACGGACTCGTCGAGAACTTCTAGATGGTATTATATCTATCTTTAGATGGAAGTTCTCGAGTGGCATTAGTACAGGTTAGTCTCTTGACCTGAGATCGTCATTTATCTCGTGTGAGTTCCCACTGTATTTTGATTACTACCCTACCACTGCTCAAATGAATCGTGCAAATAGGTTTTAGTTGGGTACAGTCCCGAGCCACATGGAGGCAGTGAGTGGTTGTCGGGGATTCGTCACTCCTGATATTAAGAGTCGATGTCATGCTGTGTTCGGTAGGCTATCACCTTAAATCCGTGGCCATGGTAGATGAGATTTACTGATATGGGTTCAGTATTTCTCGGTTGGTGATGAGCTTAACTCCGACATGACTTAATGGGTTATTAGGGGTCTGACATTTCCACCCTTAAACCCGGTATGAGATACTCTCAGACGAAGAGACCGAACTGTACGGAGATTGTCACAATCAGGCTCAGTAGGGTTCGGACGGACTTGATTGTCGACCTCCCTTTCGACAGATACCTGGAAAGCCGTTACGTACAGCTAATGCCGCTGACGTGCTTGTGGTTTTTGGATTTATCCAGTAATTCACTGCCAGTGTATTGTCGAGTCTTTAGAGTCCCACACAGAGGGTTTTCCCAGTTCAAGCTATATGATGTAGATGACGTATGTTGGTGCATACAGGGTGTCCGATTAAATACGTATACAGGCTACACGGACTTTAATCGGACGGTTGATAATACTAGTGGCTTAGAATTAAGTCGGATTATTAAATCAGGTTTTGATTTAATAATTTATATATGTATATTCTAGTATTATTTTTCACTATTCATTTTCTCTCTCTTGGCTATTCGTATTTTTATACGACTACGCGTATATGTATTTCGATACGTAAACCGGGTTGTATTCCGTATTTATACGGAATTTGTTCTAGAAGATGGACACTTCATTTATTGATTTTTCTTTTATAGAAAATCAAAAATGAGGCGGAGGATGAGGTGTTTTGTAGCATGGTAGAAAGGTATGGGTTGGTTATTATATAGTATTTTCATTTGTGAATACTATTCTTGTATGGTTGCTAAAATACTTAGCCATTCTTTTACTACCTTTTACTACTAGCTCTTCAAAAAACACTTAGCCATTTTTCCATGGCTTCTTCTTCTTCACCTCCTCCTCCTCCTTCTAGGCAGCTCGATTGAGCTTAGAAAAGAGAGAAAAAGATAGTGAGAACATTCCTACATCCCTACTCTCTATTCGTAGAGAGCTTGGAGCGTCGGCCGCTTCACTAGGTGAAGAAGGAGCTTGGATTGGTTTCTCTTAGGTGGATCTTCGGCAAAGGCGGTCCCCACTCAAGCACGATCCGGACAGCATACACGGAGCATTGTGGGGTCTTCCACAATTATGTGGACACTCTTCAAAGGTAGTATTCCGTATCTTTGTATGCTAAGTTTTCTGGTTTAGTTATATGGTTTGATTCTTAGGGGATACGTGTTTTGTGCTTGCTAAAAATTCCTTGTTTTCGCTTCCGCCTTGGCCGCGGCTTCTGTGGCGCGAACATAACAAACTTACAAGCATTTCCAAGACCGCCTTGATTTTCGAAGGATCAACTTCGATACCTCGGTGATGGATGATGAAACCTAGGAATTTGTCCGAGGAGACTCCAAACACGCACTTTAGTGGGTTCATCTTCGGATTATATTTCCGAAGAAATTTGAATACGATCTTCAGATGTTCTCAGTGTTCCTCATAAGATTTTCTTTTGACTATGAGGTCATCAATATAACATTCGATGATCTCGTGTATTAGGTCATCGAATATCTTCGTCATGGCTCTTTGGTATATAGCTCCGGCGTTTTTCAAACCGAAGGGTATCACCTTGTAGCAGAATATGCCCAACGGAGTCCGGAAGGCAGAATGCTTCTAGTCCTTAGTATCCATTTATTTGGTTGTAACCTACAGATCCATCCATGAAGGAGAAGACCTCATGAGTAGATATGTTATCATTCATCAGCTCGGTAACGGGCACTAGAAAGACATCTTTCGGACATGCTTTGTTAAGGTCCCGAAAGTCCACGCAAATCCGAACTGTCCCATTTTTCTTCATTACCGGAACGATGTTAGCGATCCAGTCGGGATATTGGACTTCTTGGATGAAGCCAGAGTCAATTAATTTCTTGACTTCGGCGTTGATACTTATCTCAAGTTCGAGTCGCATCCTTCTCGGCATCTGTTTGATTGGCTTTATGTCTGGCGATATGGTCAGCTTGTGTACAGCTACCTCTGGATCTAAACCCGACATTTCGGAGTAGTTCCAAGAGAAACGGTCTTTGTACTACATGAGCACATTTTTTAATGCGGCAACCTGTTTTTCAGACAGCAGTTCACTGACAAACGTCGGCCTCGGATCCTTCTTCGTTTCTAAGTTGATTTTGTAAGTCAATGTCACGCACCCCATGGGTTCACGGGGGGGGGATATGTAAAAAACGATTTTTACGGGTGTCACAACACTGACTTGAACTCAAGGATCGATGCTAAACCCTAACTAACAAAACTGTATGAGGATAACTACTCGGATAGGAAGTTATACCTCACGTTACCATGTCCTTCGGGTCTTCTTGTCGCTTTCCTCCTCCTCGTTATAAGCTCCAAGGATCGTTTGGATCGATGCCTCCTCGTCGGACTCCTCGAGTCAAAGAAAATCTACCTGAGAGTCTATAGTCCGAGCTCCAACCTCAAATCCGAGGTAACTACGGCATCTAGTTCGCTAAACTAGATGTCCTAGATGATGTAAAGAGTGTAGATGGATTAGTATGTCTCTAAGTACCCTAAGATTCTCAACACATGAGAGATTTAGGGTTATAGGAAGAAGAATGGGAGCTTGAGGAAAATAGAGTGTAGTAAAAGATAATAATAAAGATGGCTAAGAGTTGTCACTGTATGAAGCATACCAATAATTCAAGAAAGAAAATATCTCACCAAAATATATAGCATGCTTGTAAAATATCAAGCATACTTCAATAGTGATTTAGTGAGTCACCACTATGAGTCACCGAGTAGCCATGCTTCACTTAATGCAAACCTCCACCTCATTAATCTTTTAATCAAAAGATTAAAAACCCTAATGAGGTGTCTTCTTCTAGAAGCAATCTTGAGTAAATTACAAGAATGCCCCTCATCCGTATATACATACCAGTATCCGTATATACATACCAGTATCCGTATTCCGAAAAATACGAATACAAAGAGACGAAAATAATCCATCAATATAATACTAGGATCCGGCTTAAACCAAAGCCCACTAGTATTATCCGTCCGAACATCATACGTGCACAAGTACACATATATGATCGAAGCCCAGCCGTAAAACCATACGGCCTCTACTTCTTTTGCCCAATGCAGGGAAACCCTCTGTGTAGGACTCTAAAGACTCGACACTACTCTGGCAGTGGGTTTAACCATAACCACGTCAGCGGTACTAGCTGCACATAACGGCTACCCAGGTATCTGTCGATAAGAAGGCCAATGAGCAAACTCATCCGAACTTCTACTGAGCCTACCTGTGACAATCTCCGTACAGTCCGGTCTGTTCGTCTAAGAGTATCGCATATCGGGCCTAGGGGCGGTAGCCGTCAGACCCCTAATAGCGTAATAAGTCGTGTCTGAGTGTTGTCCAAAACACCTTGAGAAACTACTGGAGTACCTACCAGCAAATCTCACTTGCCTTGGCTAAGGACTTTGTGTAATGGCTTTCCGAACACAGCGCGATATCAACCCCAATACTGGGAGAGATGAATCCTATCTAACCATCACTGCCTCCAAGAGCTTCGGGACTGCACCCAACTACTACATGTTTGCACGACTCCTTTAAGCCGTGTTAGGGTAGTAATATAAGAACAGTGGGAACACACTCAAGATGAGGTAGCAGTGTCAAGTCGATAGACTAAGCTGTACGCATGTCACCTGGAAACTGCCACCCGACGATAGGAAAAATACCCACAAGCAGTTCCCTATGAGTCCTGTCCAGTGTACTCATAACCCAATGAGCACCTGCATACTATCTCCAGTACGACATACTAATGGTTGTGGGATAGACCATCTCCCCTGCTGGGATGAGAAGCCTATACACTAGTCTACTCTGGAGTATCGATGCCTCGTCTCAATAATTCTACGATTAGGGACCTGTATAGGATGTGCTTAAAGACTATCCAGCCCCCACTAGTGTGACTGCCATCACAACGCTGGTAATCAAGCAAACATCCTAAGGGCTCAACCAATATGTATAAGCGATATGCTAAAAGAAACACACGCACATATTTAGGTAAAAAGAAACCAGGTAGCATACTACCATTTTGAACAAGACTGTTACTATATCCGTGTATATCCTAAGCTTCCAATATATAATATACAAACCAGTATGATACAATAATAGCCTCTAGGGCATATATCACTAACAGATTTTCTTAGGTTGTCTGCCGTGGTGTGTGTCCCATCCTCCGGCCCTTTTGGTACCGGTGGAAATTCTGAGATCTCCTCATGATCGTCTTCATTTACGAAGCATCTGAAGAGGTCAATCGTATACTCGTTCCCTCTCTCTTTTGAGAGTGTTATCATCTAACAGGTATAGTCCGCATCTATTTTCGCGGTCGAGCTGGTCCCATCATGACTGTATAGGTCTTCTTTGGCTCATGCTTTTACGTCAGGTTTATCCTCCGGCTGTCGGATAGCATAAACCTGCCGTGTTGATGATGGTCTGTAAGCCAGTGTTGCGCACCCCGTGTTTTCCGGGGAGACGGAAATTTCAAAAACGGTAATCTTTTGACTACGCAACACCGGCTATTACACCATGATCTTACTAAAGCCTTAACTAGCTAGACTAACTTGATGATTTATCTACTATGGTAGATTCTTATACCTAGTAGATCAAGTCCTTCGGGTCTTCTAGTGGTCTACTCCAAGGCTCCTCGGTGATCGGATCGAGCTTTCTCCACAGCCTTCTCTTGTCAAAGATGATCCACCGCGAAGGTTTGTGCTCCAAGCTTTGACCTCCAAGTGAGGTAACTAGGGTAGAAGGTTTGCTAAGCCAACTAGCCTAGGAGATGTAGAATGTGTTGATGGATTTTTTGTCTCACTAAACCCTTGGCTCACAACACATGTGAATGATAGGGTTTAGTATTAAGGAAGAAGATGATGAAGGAGACCTAGAGAGTTCAAGAGAGGAGAGCAACTCAAGAAATCTCAAGTCAAGAAAATGAACCATCAAAAGAGAAAGGTGTGGAGAATGGCATATATATCATCTCTCATCTCACTCATTGAGCCATGGCAAGAAAAGCAATAAAATAAGCACCCATGCCTCAATAGTGATCCCAATCTAATAAAATAAACTATTAGTCATTCCTTCCACCATGCTAAGCATGTCTCCTCCATTTTCCACATCATTAATCCATTTAACAAAATGGATAAATCCAATAATGATGTGGCACCTTGTAGAATCATACCTTGACAAATTACAAGAATTCCCCTCATACCGTATATACATACCCGTATCCGTATTCCGAAAAATACGGATACCCTGAGACGATAACAATCCAATAATACAATACTAGGATCCGGCTTAAACCAAAGCCTACTAGTATTATCTGCCTAATCATCATCAGTGTACAAGTACACGTACGTGATCGAAGCCCATGTCGTAAAACCATACGACGTCTACATCAATTGCCTGAAGTAAGGAAACCCTCTGTGCGGGACTCTAAAGACTCGACACTACGCTGGCAGTGGGTTTAACCACAGGCCGCAAGCGGTACTAGCTGTACGTAACGGTCCCCGGATATATGTCTATAAGAAGGCCGATGAGGAAAACCCATCCGAACTCCTACTGAGCTTGAATGTGACAATCTCCATACAGTCTGGTCTGTTCATCTAAGAGTATCTCATATCGGGCCTAGGGGGCGGTAATCGTCAGACCCCTAATAGCGCAATAAGTCATGCCAGAGTGTAGCCCAAAACACCCTGAGAAACTATTGGAATACCTACAAGTAAATCTCGCTTACCCTGGCCGGGACTTTGTGTAATGGCTCTCCGAACACAGCATGATATCAACCCCCAATACTGGGAGAGACGAATCCTATCTAACCGCCACTGCCTCCAAGTGCTTCGAGACTGCACCCAACTACTACCTGTTTGCACGACTGCTTTGAGCCGTGGTTGGGTAGTGATCAAAGTACAGTGGGAACACACTCGAGACGAAGTAGCAGTGTCAAGTCGATGGACTAAGCTGTACTCATGTCACCTGGGAACTGCTACCCGACGATAGGTATAATACCAACTAATGGTTCCCAACGAGTCCTGTCTGGTGGACTCGTAACCTAACAAGCACCCGCATACTATTTCCAGTACGACGTACTAATGGCTGTGGGACAGACCATCTCCCCTGCTGGGATGAGAAGCGTATACACTAGTCTACTCCGGATTATCGATGCCCCGTCTCGATAATCCTACGACTAGAGACCTGTATAATGATGTGCTTGTAGATTACCCAGCCCCCACTAGTGTGACTGCCATCACAACGCTGGTAATCAAGCAAAGATCCTAAGTGCTCTAGTAATATTTATAAGCAATATGCTAAAAGAAACACATGCACATATTTGAAGTAGAAACAAACCAAGTAGCGTACTACCATTTTGAGCAAGACTATCAATATAACTGTGAATATCCCAAGCTTACATTAAGTAATATATAAACCAGTATGATATAATAATGGCCTCTAGGGCATATACACTAACAATCTCCTACTTGCACTAGGGCCGTGTACTGGCGTATCGCAGACCTATCATCTCGATCAGCCGCTCAAACTGTGTCTGAGGGATAGCCTTCGTGAGTTGATCTGCAGTGTTATTCTCCGTATCTACTCTCCTCACCTCGATCTCTCGGCGATCTACGATCTCCCTAATCAGGTGGTACCGCCTCAAAATGTGTCTGGACTTCTGATGGGACCTGGGCTCCTTCGCTGAAACTATAGCGCTGTTGTTGTCACAATACAGAGGTATTGGATAAAAAATGGTCGGAACCACATGAAGTTCTGTGAGGAACTTCTTCATCCAGACAGCTTCTTTTGCGGCATCGCAAGCAGCTATGTACTCCGCTTCTATCATCGAGTCAGCAACGTTGTCTTTCTTGGAGCTCTTCCAACAGACCGCCCCTCCATTGAGGTTAAAGACATAACCCGACATGGACTTGGAGTCATCCTTGTCACTCTGGAAGCTGGAGTCAGCAAAGGCCTCGATCTGGAGGTCTTTTCCGCCATACACCTAGAACATCTCCTTAGTCCTTCTCAGGTACTTGAGAATGTTCTTTACTGCTATCCAGTGCTTCTCCCTTGGGTTTAACTGATACCGGCTTACAACGCTCAGTGCGTATGCTACATCTGGTTTGGTACACAACATCGCATATATTATAGAGCCTACCGCAGATGCGTAGGGTATGGTTGACATGCGAGCCCTTTCCAAATCAGTCTTTGGAGACATCTCTTTGGAGAGGGTGATTCCGTGATAAGCCGGTTGATTACGACGCTTTGAATCTTCCATACTGAATCTTTTCAGTATAGTGTCGATGTACCTTGACTGCGAAAGTCCCAACATCCGTTTAGATCTATCAGAAAGATCTGGATCCCCAGAATGTAGGAGGCATCACCCAGGTCCTTCATAGAGAACTTCTGTGACAAGAATTCTTTAACTGATTGTAGCATAGGAATGCCATTTCCTATCAAGAGAATGACATCCACGTACAAGACGAGGAATACCGCATTTCTCTCTACAATCTTACTACATATGCATGGTTCATCTGGATTTCGATAAATTCGAATTCTTTGACTGTATCATCAAAACAGATGTTCCAACTCCGCGATACCTGCTTTAGTCCATAAATGGACTTAAGCAACTTGCACACTTTCCCGCTGCTCCCACTCTGAATGAAACCCTCTGGCTGATCCATATAGATGCACTCTTCCATATTTCCATTTAGAAAATCCGTCTTTACGTCCATCTGCCAGATCTCATAATCGTGGAAATCAGCAATGGCAAGAAGGATCCGAATGGATTTGAGCATAGCCACCGGAGAAAAGGTTTCATTATAGTCCAAACCAGGTCTTTGACGAAAACCTTTTTCAACAAGTATAGCCTTATAGGTTTCAACCTGTCCATCTACACCAATCTTCTTTCTGAACATCCATTTGCAGCCTACGGGTTTTACCCTTTCTGGAGCAATGTCCAAAATCTATACTTTATTGGTGTACATGGACTCCATCTCGTTCCGCATTGCATCCAGCCATTTTACCGAGTCGCCGCTCTGAATGGCTTGATGGAAGCTAGTAGGCTCATCATTGTCAATGATGCAATCCTCTCGATCCCCGTCTATGAGAAAACCGTAGTATCTTTCGGGCGGATGAGACTGCCTACTACTTCTGGAGAGTGGCACTGGAATGTCCGGTTCTTCTAAAACCCCTGGTTCTACCAAGCTTTCAGTAATAGCTTGTGGTTCTGGAATTTCTTCCAGTTCTATTGCTCTCCCACTTATCTGATTTTCTAAAAATTCAGTTTCCAAGAAGCAGGCATGAAGAAAAACAAAGACCTTTTTCTCCTCTGTGTAATAGAAAATATACCCTTTGGAGTTCTTTGGGTATCCCACAAACTTACACTGTACTGAGCGTTCCTCGAGCTTGTCCGCATGCTTCTTTTTGACAAAAGATGGACATCCCCATGTCTCAAAGTGTTTAAGACAGGGTTTCTTCCCACTCCACATCTGATATGGTATGGTAGGCACTGACTTAGTAGGAACCTGGTTTAAAAGATATGAAGCTGATTCTAGTGCATATCCCCAGAAGGATCGCGACAACTCAGCCTTACTCATAATTGAACGAACCATATCCAATAGGGTTCTGTTCCGCCTTTCCGATACACCATTGTGTTGTGGCGTGTATGGAGGAGTAAGCTGAGAGAGAATTCCATTCTCTTTTAAGTAGTCCAGGAACTCGGCACTTAAGTATTCACCACCTCGATCAGATCTCAGTGTTTTGATACTTTTGCCTGTTTGTTTCCACTTCATTCTTGTATTCCCGGAATTTTTCAAAGGCCTCGGATTTATGCTTCATCAAGAAGACATGTCCATACCTAGAGAAATCATCCGTAAAAGTAATGAAATAGGAATAACCACTTCGTGCATGTGTAGACATTGGACCACACACATCGCTGTGTATGAGTCCCAAGAGCTCGCTCACTCTTATTCCGTGTCCAGTGAACGGAGTCTTTGTCATCTTTCCCATGAGACAAGATTGAAAAGTTGCATAAGACTGATATTCGAACGGATCCAAGTATCTCTCTCTATGTAGCTTTGTCAACCGTGTTTCATTGATGTAACCCAGTCTACAATGCCATAAGAAAGCCCGATTTAATTCCGGAGACTTTCTTTTAAGTGTGTTCTAGACACTGAAAACCTGAGCTTGATTTAATACGTATATACTGTTATCTAATATACCTGACCCAATCAAATCTTGATTTAGGTGGATGTGGACCACATCGCTTACAAATGTAAAATCATATCATTCCTTAGAAAGTAAGGATATAGATATGATGTTACAAGCTAGAATAGGTACATACAAACAGTTACTTAGAATTAATATCTGCCCACTTGTCAATCCAAGGTGATATTCCCCTACGGATTCAGCGTCCACGCTCATTCCTTTAGCAACTCTGAGAGTTATATCACCTAACCTGATAACTCTACGGTTTCTCAAAGCCTGTAATGAATTACAGATATGAGATCCTGATCCGGTATCTAGTACCCAGGAAGTAGAGTTAATTGATGATTGGTAGGGATTCTGCGTGTTCAAGTTTAGTTAATTACCGCAATCAAAACGGTTTCGCTCGTAGCTAGCCGGTTGAGTACGGGTCGTCCGCAGGAAGATGGGAATCTTTTTCTATATGCTTTAACGAGTTAAGTCCAAAAGTCCAGATTTGTTTGTGATTAACTAAGTGTTAAAATGATATGTAAAGAGAGCTTGTTAGGGTTAGGATTAGGTTAGTTTGAGTTAGGAGTCGCTCACTTCTTCCGTTGCCACTCTTAATATCGGTGTTACGGTAATCGGCAACAACGGGGATTAGCACGACTAGGAAGGAACTTGCGAGTATAAGCTAGGCTTTCCAATGCTTAAGTTCTTCCTTTTGGTGCTTGTCCGTCCGTTCTTGGCTCTTAGCCATAATCTCCGGTTAATTCAACCACAACCGGTCTCACTACGGAATCACCGCTATCATGTAGGATAGGGTGCCGTAGGGAGCGGATTGTGGTTCAATTAACGGGAGTCGATTTAAGATGTTGGGCAAGGAAAGAGTGAGAGAGATTTCCTTCTCTCAAACTTCCCTTATCCTACCCTAACAAGTATGGAAATTACTCACCCATTACAAGAAGAACGAAAAATAAAACAAAGGAGGAAGATAGAAAGAAAGAGATTAGAAGATAACAACTAGCTATTTGCGACCTCACCTTGGCAAGGATCAAGCATAAGCATCATGGTTGTTTAAGGATAAAGGAAAAGAGAAAAGAAAGAAACAATAATAAATAACAACAACTACCTATCAATTAAAGATTACAAGCAATTAACATAACAAGAGCAAGACAAGTATAATAACAAAAAGAACTTCTTTATTCATCATTCTTCACTCACAAAAGCTCACTACAAGTTTTTCAATGGAGAAGAGATGAGAAGAGGAAGAAGAACAACAAGTATTCTAAAACCTAAAAATACAAGATTAAGCACCCTTGGCTTCACAAGGTTCTGGGCTATTTATAGGCAGGGAACTGGAAATCTAGGGCAAAATTCTGCCTCTACATGAAAAGACCAAAATACCCCTGAAATTTCGTCAACTGAGGAGGCCGTACGGCCGCGGTTCCGCGGCCTAAGCATGCTAATGCCGTAGAACCGCGGCGCTTTAGAGGTCTTGGCTGCTCTAATTTTCTGTGCTTCTTAGTGTTGATGTTTGGATCAGTTTGGTACACTTTGTTTCTCAGAATCTCTCCACATTTCCTCCAGATTTGCAGCATGCCAAAAGGTGATTTGATGTGGATCTTTTTGTCATGATTTCCTCGAGCTCCGCGTAGATTTCTTGGATCTTGTGTTGCCATTGAGCCTTGTGCATGAAAATGACATTGATTTGCCATTTTGTCTCTTAAACTGGTGTATGGCAACAGACGGATAAAGAGCGGAGACCCGTGTTTTATCTGTGGTTGGCAGGAACCCGGATTTTGTCGTGTTTTTCCATGAATTTCACCGTTAAGAGCCGAGAACCTGTATCCTGCAATTGACTAGCAAACACGGCTCAAGAGTACCTACCGATAAGCAATATGATAAAAATTGGGCGGTATAAAAATGCAAAAATCTGATATGAACAAATACCCCCAAACTTATCATTTGCTCGTCCCGAGCAAAGCCAATTTATTCACAAAAATTTCCTAATCTCACTTTCGCAGGGAACGCGATTGCACTGAGCATGTGCAACAAGCCGTTAAACCTCTAGTTGTCCCTAGTAGGAGGAGTGTTGTCTCCTGAGGGTTTTCAGCGGATACTACCCACAAAATCCGGTCAAACTAGTTTTGCAAAATAACTATGATTCAAACCCCTAAAGTTTTATTTCAGAATAACAATTCTATGATCCTAAGTCTAGATTATCGAACCTTTATTTTTCACACCTCGCTTCTTATTTAACTACAGATTTATATGTCTTTACGTGCAGTGCAAATAGTGTCGTTAAGTTTCAGAAGGATCGAATAAAGTCATCATATCACACAATAAGTCCAGATAAATTTTTTTTAAAAAGATCACATAAGTTTTATAAAGAGTTAAGCATTTTTCAAGTTTCGTTTTCCAGTAAAGTTTCAACTTCAGAATTTCTATCTTCCCTAACAGGAAACTAGGTCTTATTTTTCACTCCACCTTTTTCTTGTTTTCATTTCATACACACCTTTGTGAACGTGCAATAGTCTTTATCATAGAATAAAACCTTCATATCTCCGCTAAATTTTTTTTTATAAAAGTATGTCTTTTATCAAGATTATTCTCACACAAAGAACCGTTAGGAATTTTAACTCGGAGAGAACACTTGCTTGACTTTGTTTTAATCTGGACTTTCTAGGCTTCTTAGCGAGCTTTGGGCCAATGCACCCAAACCAGTTGGCTTTTAGGGCATTAGGTGTAGAAACACCCCAGCGGACCTAATTACTCAAGTTACCTAGGTCCAAAAACAAAAGACAATTTGGCGTGAAAATCATGATGATTCAATGCGAACGGAGATATAACCGGCAGTTCAATTATTTTTTGGATAAACGACGTGTTTAGTGGGTTTTGGTGTGTAATCATTCCAATCAAGTTCCAGATGGGTTATTTTTCAGACTTAGTTCCAATTAAGGTATCAATAACATTCCTTTATATTCACTCACTTCATAATCTATTCTTGATATTACTTATTTCAGAACAAACCTATTTGATCCTCAGAAAATCATTGATCCATTTAAAAGCTTTTAGACATAAAAGACTTGTTATCTAATTTCCAAAACTCACGACACGTGTAGTGTGATGTAAAGACGTATATCAGCTATAGTTAACTTCAAAGGAGAGTTATCTTTCAGGTTTTCAAAATCTAGAAATAAGATTTAGTTATTCTTATTTTATCAAACAAAACCGTCGAAATGTTGAATCAGAGTCCTCCCACTAGCTAACTTAACAAAAAGTTTTTATGTTTTTAGAAAATTTTCAGATTTTTATGGATTTTATGGATTTTAATATGCAGATGCAAAATATACATATGAATGCGAAGGTTAGAATTGCATACCGAGCGTACCCCCAAACTTAAACTGGACAGTGTCCTCACTGTCATTGCATGAAGAGATCATTTGAAGGGTCAAAATTGTCGGTTAGATATACACAATTTTTTTTTGTTTTTAAAGAAAAGAAAAATAGCAAAAATGGAAAAGAGTATCCACAAATAAATACAAAAAGGTATATACATATCCCCAAACTTATTTGGAACAGTGTCCACTGTTCTTGGCAGGATAACCGAAGTTTGGTGGTAGGCAGAGGAAGATTATGCAGGGTAAACCGGCTCCTGTAAGATCAGAAGCTCCTCTGTTGGTTCGGCGCTAAGGTACGGTTTGAGTCGGTGTCCATTTACTTTGAAAAATGAACCGTCCTTTGGATTCTCCAAATCCACAGCGCCATGCGGATACACATTCCGCACAAAATACGGCCCTTTCCAGCGAGATCTGAGCTTTCCTGGATGGAAGTGTAGCCGGGTGTCGTAAAGAAATACCTGTTGACCAGGTACGAATGTCTTGCGCAAAAGGTGTTTATCGTGAAACACCTTCGTTCGGTTCTTAATGACAACCGCGTTATCGTAAGCCTCATCCCTAAGCTCGCTCAATTCATTCAACTGCAGCTTCCGATGGCTGCCCGCATCTTCGAGAGACAGATTCGGCTCCTTTATCGCCCAAAATGCGCGATGCTCTATTTCGACAGGTAGGTGGCAAGCCTTTCCATACACAAGCCGATAGGGAGACATTCCAAGATCGGTCTTATAAGCAGTTCGAAATGCCCAAAGGGCATCAGTGAGTTTCAACGACCAATCTTTTCGGTTATTGGAAACCGTCTTCTCCAGTATCTGCTTGATTTGCCGATTTGAAACTTCGGCCTGCCCGCAGGTTTGGGGGTGGTAGGGTGTAGATAGCTTATGATTAATGGAATATTTCCGCATCAAGGCCTCGAAAGTTTTATTGCAGAAATGAGTTTCATTTTCGCTAATGATCGCTCGGGGGTGCCCAAACCGGGAGAAAATGTTTTCTTTAAGAAACCTAACGACAACCTTGTTGTCGTTAGTCCGGCTGGGCACAGCCTCGACCCACTTAGAGACGTAATCAACAGCGAGAAGGATGTACAAGTTTCCGAAAGAGCTGGGAAACGGCCCCATGAAATCTATCCCCCAAACGTCGAAAATCTCCACAACCAAGATCGGTTGGAGCGGCATCTCGTTCCTCCGGGATATCTGGCCCAAGTGTTGGCACCGGGAGCAAGTCTTGCAATAGTCATGAGCGTCTTTGAAGAGTTGTGGTCAGTAGAAACCACATTGCAAGATCTTCTCAGCTGTCTTTCTGGGGCCAAAATGCCCACCACATGCTTGATCGTGGCAAAACGACAGCACACTCTTGAATTCATCGTCAGGGACACACCGACGAATAATCTGGTCAGGACAATACTTGAACAGATAGGGTTCGTCCCAGTAAAAGTGTTTTACTTGGGATAAGAAGCGAAGTCTGTCCTGACTTGACCATTCGTCGGTAGTAACCCTGTGGCCAAATAGTTCACAATATCTGCGAACCAGGGTTCGCAAGATACTGTCAAGAGCTGTTCATCAGGGAAAACGTCGTTGATCAGAATTGGAAGCGAAGGCGAAGAAGGAAGTCGTGAGAGATGGTCGGCAACTACGTTTTCACATCCTCGTTTGTCCTTAATGACAAGGTCAAACTCTTGAAGCAAGAGGATCCAACGTATTAGCCGAGATTTTGCATCTTTCTTCGCAAAAAGATGGCGCAGAGCAGAATGGTCTGTGTAGACAATGACTGGAGAGCCGATGAGGTAGGGCCTGAACTTTTCTAAAGCAAATACAACAGCCAAGAATTCCTTCTCAGTTGTGGTATAATTGAGTTGGGCATCGTTCAGGGTTCGGCTCGCATAATAGATTACGTGCGGCATCTTGTTGATGTGTTGTCCAAGGACAACACCAATGGCAAAGTCGGATGCATCGCACATTATCTCAAATGGGTGCGTCCAGTCAGGTGAAGAAAGAACGGGAGCAGAAGTGAGTGAGCTTTTTAGTGACTCGAATGTAGTCACACAGCTCGAGTTGAAGTCGAATGGCGTGTCCTTGGCCAGCAAAAGAGTCAAGGGCCTAGCAATCTTGCTAAAGTCCTTGATAAACCGTCTATAGAAAGCGGCATGGCCAAGGAAGGCTCGGATGTCTCGGACGCATCTGGGAGGAGGTAGATTGGAAATGACCTCAATCTTTGCTTTGTCAACCTCTATGCCATTTTGCGAGATGATATGTCCTAAGACAATACCTTCGCGCACCATGAAGTGGCACTTCTCCCAATTCAAAGTGAGATTCTTGTCCTTACATCGGGTAAGGACAGCGTCAAGATGCAGCAAACACTCGTTGAAGGAATCGCCGAAGATGGAGAAATCGTCCATGAAGATCTCCAGAAATTTTTCCACCATGTCTAAGAAGATTCCCATCATACACCGCTGGAAGGTAGCGGGCACATTGCATAACCCAAAGGGCATGCGACGATATGCAAACGTGCCAAAAGGACAAGTGAAAGTGGTCTTGTCCTGGTCTTTTTCGGCGATAGGAATTTGATTATAGCCGGAGTAGCCATCAAGAAAGCAGTAGTACTCGTGTCCGGCCAATCGTTCAAGCATTTGGTCAATGAAAGGTAGCGGAAAGTGGTCCTTCCGCGTTGCGGCGTTGAGTTTTCTGTAATCAATGCATACTCGCCACCTAGTTTGGGTGCGAGTAGGGATTAACTCGTTCGCCTCATTGGTTATGACCGTGATGCCTGACTTCTTGGGGACAACATGAATGGGGCTAACCCACTGGCTATCAGAGATAGGATAAATGATACCATTATCCAGACATTTTATGATCTCCTTCTTCACAGCCTCTTTCATGACTGGGTTGAGACGTCTTTATGGATCCCTGGCTGGTTTGGCATCATCCATCAGATGAATGTGATGTTCAACGATCAGGGGACTAATCCCCTTGATGTCCGCCATGGACCAGCCAAAAGCTTGCATGTTGCTGTGCAAGAACGCGAGAAGGGCTTTCTCTTGCTCTGGAGTTAGAGAAGCCGAGATGATGACAGAGAGGGTCTCGTTCTCACCTAAGTAAGCGTACTTAAGGTGATACGGCAAAGGCTTGAGTTCGAGCGTTGGAGGTGAAACGATTGAAGGCAAGATTGGTGCAAAGGTCTCGAACTCAAAAGATTCCAGCAAAGGTTCAAAACGAGTGTAAGCGACCGAGTTGGATGGTTCAGGTAACTCATCCGGAAATTCGAAGGATTCAAACTCGGGTTGTGAGCGGCTAAGATCGTTCGAGAACGTGAAACACTCGTAGTCGTTGTCGGGCGCAGAAACAGCAGCAGGTTCGAAGAGGAACGCACTAGTGGCGTTAAGGTTATCGTGATCGAATAGAAACTCCTCGAATTCACACTCTTCTAGGGTGATCTCCTGGATTGAGCAAACGTCTAGTATATGAGCATTAGGTTCGGAGGGCTGATTCCTTAACCTAAAAATGTTGAGTTCAATCGTCATGTTTCCAAAAGAAAGGTTCATTGAACCATTGCGACAATTGATCACAGCATTTGAGGTTGCAAGGAATGGGCGACCGAGTATCACCGGAATTTGATTCCGGGGGTTAGCTACAGGCTGTGTGTCTAATACGATGAAGTCAACGGGGAATATGAAGTCCCCGAATTTGATTAACACATCCTCTAGCTCACCCCTAGGATGGGTGATCGATCGGTCGGCCATTTGAAGAGTACAGTGTGTGGGTTTCAGCTCTCCTACGCCTAATTGCTCGTATACTAAGTACGGAAGCAGGTTAACACTGGCACCAAGATCTAATAGTGCGCGGTTGATGTTCTTATCCCCAATGGTAATAGAAATCGTAGGACAGCCAGGGTCCTTCCGTTTTTATGGTAAAGATTGGGTAAGGGCATCACTCACAGCACTAGCCAAGAAAACTTTCTTGGGTACCTGAGACTTCCTCTTTTTCGTGCACAAGTCCTTTAAGATTTTCGCGTAGGATGGGACTTGTTGGACGGCATCTAAAAGGGGAATGTTAATGTTAACCTGCTTAAATAACTCCAGAATCTTCTCCATCTGAGGATTTTTTTTATTAGACCTCAACCGGCTTGGAAATGGAACGTTTTTAAAATTGGTTGAGTCTAATGCTGGAGGAGGAGATTGTAGAGTTAGAACGGATCCCAGAATCGGTGTTTTCGTGGAGTGAGAAGTGGGTCCATTCAGAGCAGAAGAAGAGGAAGGAGAGCCTTGTGAAGAACGGAGAATAGGCTCAGAAGACGAAGAAGCAGGAGAAGAAGAAGAAGAAGCAGCGGCCGGGGTGTCATCGTTGATCCGTATGCCAATGTTGTTTTGCAGCATCCCTTCCCGATCTCAATATGGTCACTGCACTCACATTATGGTTCTGTTGTTCAAGAGTAACAAGTGCATTATGTGGGTGACCGGGATTTGGGAGTGGCTGGGACGGGAGCTTCCCCTTCTCTCGCTCGCTTAAGGCCGCATTCAGCTGTGCAATCTGGGCCTCGATGGTCTTGATGCTTTGCCCGTGTGTGGCAGTGTGTTGCACTAAGGACTGAATGGAAGACTGGATGTTGGCAGTGGATTGTGTCGATTGTTTGACGAACGCCTCCAGACTTCGTTCGAGCGAGGAAACCTTATCGTTGTTTGACGGAACAAAGTTGTTTTGGGGAAAAGAATTGTTGGGTGCAAAGTTGTTCGTCTGATTTTGAAAAGGTTGGGGTTGGAAGGGCTGCTGAAACGGATGTTGAGTTTGTTGTTGCGCTTGTTGTTGCGGCGGAGAGGGCCTTTGGAAATTGTTGCCTTGGAATTGATGCTAATTCTGATTCCAGGAGAAATTGGGGTGGTTCCTCCAACCGGGGTTGTACGTGGAAGAGTATGGATCATTCCTCGGTCTTTGCTGAAATGCAGCATTAACCTGATCCTGTCCTTGAGATGGTGGATTGTAAGGACACTCTTCGGTTAAGTGAGAAGGATCTGAACAACAAGCGTAAATGGTACGAAGGGGAAGAACAGGGGCAGGAGCAGGAGAAGAAAATTTGCTCTCTATCGCTTCAAGTTTTCTCGTTATTGCAGCCATTTCAGCTTTCATCGCAATAGAGACATCAAGTTGGTGAATTCCTACCCTAGACTGACCGGTAGAAGTGGAGGTAGAAGAAGAAGAAGTCGGTCTGGTGCTCTCCCATTGTAGCGTTTGCTCCGCAAGGTCGTCAAAGAATTGCCACGCTTCCTCGTCAGATTTCGATAGGAAGTGGCCCTGACAAATGGTTTCCAACAACTGCTTGGTTGCTGGGTTCAGGCCCTCGTATAAGGTTTAGCAAAGTTGCCATTTCTCTATACCGTGGTGAGGACACTGAACAAGAAGGTCTTTATACCGGTCAAAGCACTTCCAGAAGGGTTCAGAAGGAAGCTGAGAGAATTGGTTGATTTCGTTACGGATCCTTGCAGTTTTATGATTCAGATAGAATTTTTTGAGAAACGCTTTAACAAACTCGTCCCAACTGGTTATGGAGTGGGAAGCGGTGCTATACAGCCATTTTTCAGCAAGATTGCATAAAGTGAACGGAATGACCCGTAGACGTATAGCATCGTCCGACAGCTGGGTGGTTTTCATCATGGTACAAACGTTTTGAAATTTATTGATGAAGATATAGGCATCTTCAGATTCAAGCCCATGAAATCGCGGAAGCATGTTGATGAAGTGGGGCTTAATTTCAAAATTATCCCCATTGGCCGGTGGAAGAGAAAGGCAGGTGGGAAGTGCAGAACGGGTGGGATAGAAACGATCCTGGAGCGCGATTCGCTGCGGCGCTACAACAGGCGGTGGTGGTGGGTTATTGGTCTCCGTAGGAGGTGGAGACAATCCAGGGGTAGTCAAAGAGATGTTTGGATTAAATCCTGACATCGCGGAAGAAGAGGTTGGTGATGGTGAAGGTGAAGATGTATGAACAGAATTCCGGTCAACGTCGGAGTTGGCCGGCAAAGGTAAAGGTGAAAGAGGCGTGGACGGAGTTTCGACATCTGAGTCGATCGCGTAGTCGGTAGCGACTAACGTAACGCGGACTAGGCGAGCACTAGTGTCCCGAGTCCAAGCGGACATACACTAAACGATTTTAGTATAGTCAAAGCGGAGAAGGTGAGGGTAAGAAAACGTCAATGGAGAAATACGATGGGTGGTGGGTGAACAAATGGATTTTGGCGACAAAGGACAAGTTTTTATAAAAGTTTTTGATTTTCCCTTTTCTTTTTTTTTCTTTTTAGAAAGAGCTTTACAGAAATATGTACGGACTTACGGCTTTAAGTAATCACAAACAAGATATGCACAATCACACCTAGATCTAGGGTCACTTAGGTCAGCTAGACAGCTCCTAACTGTTCCAGAGGGCTAGAAATAGGACCTCAAACCGCATCTTCTCCGTCAATTGCGGCCAGGTAAGTGCCAGGTAAGTGGGAGGTTTTCCAACGCTTTCGCGAAGTTCCTTAATTAAATAACCACTTGCCTTCGACACACTTGCCTAGACACCGCAAAAGTCAGATAGGATAAACGGCCGATGCCTGTAACTAGTCCTCTGTCCTATTGAGCGCGAAGTCCTTAGGGCTGAGTCCAGTATTTTTTAATTAACAATGGTCAATGCATATGCTTTTGTGATTTCTGGGGTCCTGGGAAGGGTGATGAAATCCCCACCCAATCTGAATTGGTTTCAAACCCCTTAAGTCCGTATTAATGAATGCAAAGCGGTAACAAATCAACTACAAACAATTTTTATTTTTTTCAGCGCGGCGCAAAGAATCCTGCATAAGAACAGTTTATTGGAAGGGGGAAGAGAGTTTGCGCAAAGAATGCTGCAGAAAACACAGTTTATTGGAGTCCAGAGGAGTGGGGAAGGAGCAAGGAACACTTACAGAGATTTTGAGATGCAGAGGGCACCAAGTGGACGCGGTTCCGCGGCCTAAGCTTGCAGATGCCGCGGTTCCGCGGCAAGACAGTGGAATTGGGGCTCTGGAATTCTGGTGTGTGCTGCCTTGGTTGTCCTCTGCTTGTCTGGATTTGCTGAATCTTGATTTGATCACTGTATCTGCTCCAGATTTTTACAGTAGACCGTTTGCTTCGCTTTGATCCGTCGCGGTGTAGCTGCGAGATGTGGGTCTAACTTCCCACGTCTTTGGCACTGAACTCGAACTTTGTATTTATCCTGCACACTTGCACAAAAACTAATCAAAAATAACAAGATGGTTTTTTTTTTTACAATGTATTTTTTTTGTGGTTTTTCGGTTAGCTTTATATTCACAAATTAACCCGAAATTACACAAAGAAATAAATTTCCGTCTCCCCGGCAATGGCGCCATTTGATTGGTAGGGATTCTGCGTGTTCAAGTTTAGTTAATTACCGCAATCAAAACGGTTTCGCTCGTAGCTAACCGGTTGAGTACGGGTCGTCCGCAGGGAGATGGGAATCTTTTTCTATGTGCTTTAACGAGTTAAGTCCAAAAGTCCATATTTGTTTGTGATTAACTAAGTGTTAAAATGATATGTAAAGAGAGCTTGTTAGGGTTAGGATTAGGTTAGTTTGAGTTAGGAGTCGCTCACTTCTTCCGTTGCCACTCTTAATATCGGTGTTACGGTAATCGGCAACAACGGGGATTAGCACGACTAGGAAGGAACTTACGAGTATAAACTAGTCTTTCCAACGCTTAAGTTCTTCCTTTTGGTGCTTGTCCGTCCGTTCTTGGCTCTTTAGCCATAACCTCCGGTTAATTCAACCACAACCGGTCTCACTACGGAATCACCGCTATCATGTAGGATAGGGTGCCGTAGGGAGCGGATTGTGGTTCAATTAATGGGAGTCGATTTAAGATGTTGGGCAAGGAAAGAGTGAGAGAGATTTCCTTCTCTCAAACTTCCCTTATCCTACCCTAACAAGTATGGAAATTACTCACCCATTACAAGAAGAACGAAAAATAAAACAAAGGAGGAAGATAGAAAGAAAGAGATTAGAAGATAACAACTAGCTATTTGCGACCTCACCTTGGCAAGGATCAAGCGTAAGCATCATGGTTGTTTAAGGATAAAGGAAAAGAGAAAAGAAAGAAACAACAATAAATAACAACAACTACTTATCAATTAAAGATTACAAGCAATTAACATAACAAGAGCAAGACAAGTATAATAACAAAAAGAACTTCTTTATTCATCATTCTTCACTCACAAAAGCTCACTACAAGTTTTTCAATGGAGAAGAGATGAGAAGAGGAAGAAGAACAACAAGTATTCTAAAACCTAAAAATACAAGATTAAGCACCCTTGGCTTCACAAGGTTCTGGGCTATTTATAGGCAGGGAACTGGAAATCTAGGGCAAAATTCTGCCTCTACATGAAAAGACCAAAATACCCCTGAAATTTCGTCAACTGAGGAGGCCGTACGGCCGCGGTTCCGCGGCCTAAGCATGCTAATGCCGCGGAACCGCGGCGCTTTAGAGGACTTGGCTGCTCGAATTTTCTGATGCTTCTTAGTGTTGATGTTTGGATCAGTTTGGTACACTTTGTTTCTCAGAATCTCTCCACATTTCCTCCAGATTTGCAGCATGCCAAAAGGTGATTTGATGTGGATTTTTTTGTCATGATTTCCTCGAGCTCCGCATAGATTTCTTGGATCTTGTGTTGCCATTGAGCCTTGTGCATGAAAATGACATTGATTTGCCATTTTGTCTCTTAAACTGGTGTGTGGCAACAGACGGATAAAGAGCGGAGACCCGTGTTTTATCTGTGGTTGGCAGGAACCCGGATTTTGTCGTGTTTTCCCATGAATTTCACCGTTAAGAGCCGAGAACCTGTATCCTGCAATTGACTAGCAAACACGGCTCAAGAGTACCTACCGATAAGCAATATGATAAAAATTGGGCGGTATAAAAATGCAAAAATCTGATATGAACAATTGACATACAGTTTTCTATTACAAACATACCCGAAGTCGAAACTACAACATGCTTCGAATCCTGGCTACTGGCTTTACAAGCCTGCAATCTCTCTGCAATGTTCTTTCCCGTAACAATAGGAACATCCCTCCTTTCCTACTGATAGCCCAGAAACTTTTGCCCTTCCCTGTCCTTCTACCTTACTGACACCGCATATTGGCTTTATGAAAGGTTTTTTCTTCTCACCTTTTGCTTTCGTCTTGGATGTAGAAGAGGAAGATTCCTCAATAAGCTTAGTGGGTGTCACCCTGGTTTCCTTCAGGGTGCCCTCAACTGGAAATATACCTTTCTTCCCCTGGACATAAGTAGTAGGTAGGGACTGTAGAATCAAGTCAGCATATGACTCGTTCTCCAACATAGTCTCCAGGTCCGTGAGCCTTTTAATATAGCTAGTCATCGTAAGGACGTTGTCCCCCTACAAATGGCCTAACAGCCAACCTCGCTTGAAGAAATTCTTTAGAGGTCTCATATCTTACGATACGAGATTGCTCTCCATATAAATCTTTTTTATGGAGGAAGATGGAAGCTAAGTCCATCTTCTCGTGCTGCCTCTGGTTTATACCATCTACTAAGGCAAACACGAGGCATTTGGCATTCACACTATTCTTTTCCTTTGTCTTACGGATATCAATATCTGCGACGGTGGAAACTGGACCTAAGACGGTGGGGTTTTGAGTAGTAAAAAGGTGTCTCAGCTTGTCATGGGTAATGGTCATCTGGACAAACCTTTGCCAGTCTCTATAGTCAGATTCGGTCATTTTATTATCTAGATGTAACCTAGTCTTGATCACTGGGTCTCTGCAATTAAGAGAGAGAGAATAAAAAAATTAGCATGATGCTCTTGCAAGTTTAGATTGGTTTTTAATTTATCTAAACAGGATGGCTTCCACTGTTTCTCGAATCCTTCCTCAAACCATAAAAGAAGAATTAGTCAGGATCGATCTCACCGTACAATTCTTGCTTAACCGTTCGGCCAGGCTAGTGTTGGTACTTCGAGGGAGGTTTTACGACGCTTTCATGAAGTTCCTTAATTAAATAACCTCTTTTCCCTGGAGGCAGATCCCCGCTAACACTCTTCTAGACACCTACTTAGTTTATAGCATTGATCGTTAAGTGAAAAATTCTCCCGAGGAGTGGCGGATACTCACAGTAGGATCGGGACCCAAATATCATTGTGTGATAATGCTGAAGAAATCCTACCAATATTATCACACTCCAAATGGTATGCAACACTAGCAAGTTTCAATTTTCTTAGAAACTCTCGATGTGGATTTTTGCCCCATGCTCTTATGACCTTGACTAAGGCCAACAAATCATAAATCATATGTCAAGTTCTACCCGTCATTGTCTAGGTTAATTTGAACCCACCCGCACATACCCTTGACTAAGGCCAACAAAGTAGTATGACTGTCCCAAACCAACGCATCTATCTATGCAATATATGAATACCCAGCGGCTACCAATCACTATGCCTTGACTAAGGCCAACAAACATAGCTTGAATACTATTGAATATTCATATGAAATGACGGAGGTCTACGAATGGTTTTGGCGAAACCGTGAACGTAGTGAACTTGATATAATCGAAGGAACCTGATAGTTTTTAAAAGGAGTGGTTTAAGCTCCGCATTTAAAAGTCTCCTGTTTTTAAAATAACCGAGTGTTTTTAAAATTTGTTCCAACGATTCAGCTTTGGATTGTTTGCATTGCATTAATGTAATGCAGTCCCATCAATTAACCTACCATTGCAGAAAACAATGAAAATACAACGTACGCTTATGCCATCCGCATTCGCCATGGGGCCCCGTCATCACCCGTTAGGTTACTTAACTAACGACAGAGCGGGGGCTGGACTAGCGCGGATGCAAAATATAAGCAACATCTATTATATAATACATATATAATAATATCCATTCGTCAGACGCAATGATAGGCATTCCAGATCACAGATGAACACATTGGATATACTAGGAATTTCGCGTTTCGTTTGAGCCTGTAACGAAAGACGGATTCCACGGTCGTGATGAATAGCCAAAACCCTACCCTAGACCCCTACGGGTGCGGCAAACTACCCACCAAATACCCGAAGTGAAGCAACCTCCCTCAACAAAGTGAGTAGGCCACTCGGCACTTCAAAGTACCCGGTAGTTTGTGAACCCCACCTTAGGTCTATCCTAGGAGCAAAAATAGTAAAAGAAATAATACAACGGTGGCTACAAGCTCAACCCGGATGTGCCCCGCATATAATAATATTACATCACTTTACAAATTTACATCGAATGAAAGAATGAAAACCCTCATCTCACATCCCCGGCTATTCATCCACGACGATCCAACAAGTTCATATACACAAACCATCACAACAACATCACAGATATGTGCAACCCCGACTAATCGACGTATAGCAATTAGTCGACGTTTCCAAACACATATATCAAACACAGAAGATCTGATTAGCTAAAGTACTTAGAATTTCGATCGCTTACCAAATTTGAATCTACCCCAAGTACAACACAGTACACAAAAGATTCTGGGTAGAAACAAAGTATCAGAAAAATCACAAAACACCACGATAGACAAACTGCAGGAAAAACGTGTCGACTTGGAATCGACTCGGCAGCGAATCCGCGGCGAAACGGATGGTTTCGCCGCGCTTCCGCGGCGGTCTAACCGAGTTATGATCTCGTTTTTCTTGGGTGCCCTACAAAAAGCCTGCACGTATTTTTAAGGTCCTTGAAAACATTTTTGGACCAGTTCTGAAAATCGACAGAAACTGTGCAATTTTGATGCATTTTTGCGATTTTTCCGGCGATCGAATTCTAACACTTTGCTAACTAGATAGTTTAGGTTTTATAGGCTCTGATACCACTGTAAGCCAGAGTCGTGCACCCCGCAGTTCGCGGGGAGGCGGAAATTTCAAAAACGGTAATCTTTTGACTACGCAACACCGGCTATTACACCATGATCTTACTAAAGCCTTAACTCGCTAGACTAACTTGAGGATTTATCTACTATGGTAGATTCTTATACCTAGTAGATCAAGTCCTTCAGGTCTTCTAGTGGTCCTCTCCAAGACTCCTCGGTGATCGGATCGAGCTTTCTCCACCGGTTTTCTCTTGTCAAAGATGATCCACCGAGAGATTTGTGCTCCAAGCTTCAACCTCCAAGTAAGGTAACTAGGGTAGAAGGTTTGCTAAGCAACCTAGCCTAGGAGATGTAGAATGTGTTAATGGATTGTTTGTCTCACTAAACCCTTGGCTCACAACACATGTGAATGATAGGGTTTAGTATTGAGGAAGAAGATGATGGAGGAAACCTAGAGAGATCAAGAGAGGAGAGCAACTCAAGAAATCTCAAGTCAAGAAAATGAACCATCAAAAGAGCAAGGTGTGGAGAATAGCACATATATCATCTCTCATCTCACTCATTGTGCCATGGCAAGAAAAGCAATAAAATAAGCACCCATGTGATTGATGTGGATTTATTGTTTGTAGTTTAACCGCAATCAGAACGGTATCGCGCGTAGCTAGACCGAGGTGAGTACGGGTCGTCCTCAGGGAAACATGGAACCTTTCAATCTTACTTTAGATGTGTTGAGAAAGGGGAAGAATAAAGAATGGTGGAAATAGTTTCTAGATCTACGTTAAACAAGAATGCAAAATATAGATCTAGATTAACTACGGAGGTAAGTTTAATATTAAAAGGGGGCTTGTAGGGTTCATTGGGATTTAGTAGTTATGGGTGATTAATTAAAGATTACTCTTTTTATCCTTTAATAGATTTAAAACTAGAACGACAGTGATGCATGTAGATTAGGGTTTCTGGAGGGAAAAGGGTTCCCACTCTTAACCTCTATCTCGACATGGAACTCCGTTCATATCTAGCCTCTACCAAAACAATTGTTAATCTAATCTCTAATCGCGGTCGAGACTATCAATGAATTGGTAGCGCGCCCGATTAGGATGTTAACTATTCTTTTGATAGAGTTTATAAACTTTATAGGACTTAAAAAGAGTTTAAGGATCTTCATCATCCATTAACCTACCCTAATCCCATGAACCCTAACAAGCGAAGAATTACTCGCGCATGTTGGGAGAAAAAGCGATGGAGAGAAAAATCATATTAAAACTACAAAGAGATAGAATAAGAAAAGAAACTACCTTTATTAATCAACAAAATTCATTTACACTTTGTTCCCTTAGAAAATGATTACAAAAATGCTAGTTTGCTTCTCGATCCCTTCTAAGGAGGTAAACGAACAGTTGATGATCAGCTGGATTCGTGAGCCGTCTTGGACTTCGTGATCTCTTCAGCTTGATGATTTTTCCAAGAGGCTCTCGGTCCTTATTTATAGTCCTAGAGCCAGAACCTTTGGTTTCCTAATAAGGTAACTAGCAGTTAGGATCCCAACATAAAAATCTTACATCCCAACTCTTTAGATTTGCGGCGGAACCGCGGCCATTTGGTGGGTTTGGCCACGGATCCACGGTGGGGTAGAGGGATCTTGGGATCATTCTTCTTGTGGCTTCTTCTGGTGACACGTGGTGATCTTTTGAATATCTAGAAACTGAAAATCTTTTCTACGTCACTGCCAGAATTGATTTCTTTAGTTTATTTTCTTAATTAGGCAGGTTTGTTTTAACAACTTTGATTTCCTTGATTTCAGCCCTGCAAATTCTGCATAATAACTCAACAAATAATATTAGTTTTTTTTATTAAGATATTTAACTTAACCATTAAGTATTGATCAAAGGTATTAATAAGGTAAGCATATTAAATGGGCCAAATGTCATATGGATATTATATGCTTACTTTTTCCTACCAAATGTTAATTATAATATATAAAAACATGAAAATAGTATTTTTACAGATAAACCCTCATATGTATCATATATTATAATAAACACCTTTTATTATATAGAAATAGTAGGAAAAATGTGCAGTTTTATCAACTTAACACCATGCTTCAATAGTGATCCCAATCTAAAAAAATAAACTATGAGCCATTCCCTCCACCATGCTAAGCATGTCTCCTCCATTTTCCACATCATTAATCCATTTAACAAAATGGATAAATCCAATAATGATGTGGCACCTTGTAGAAGCATACCTTGACAAATTACAAGAATGCCCCTCATACCGTATATACATACCCGTATCCATATTCCGAAAAATACGGATACCCTGAGACGATAACAATCCAATAATACAATACTAGGATCCGGCTTAAACCAAAACCCACTAGTATTGTCTGCCTGATCATCATCAGTGTACAAGTACACGTACCTGATTGAAGCCCATGTCGTAAAACCATACGACGTCTACATCAATTGCCTGAAGTAGGGAAACCCTCTGTGTGGGACTCTAAAGACTCGACACTACGCTGGCAGTGGGTTTAACCGCAGTCCGCAAGCAGCACTAGCTGTACGGAACAGTCCCCAGATAGATGTCTATAAGAAGGCCGATGAGGAAAACCCATCCGAACTCCTACTGAGCCTGAATGTGACAATCTCCGTACAGTCCGGTCTGTTCGTCTAAGAGTATCGCATATCGGGCCTAGGGGGCGGTAATCGTCAGACCCCTAATAGCGCAATAAGTCGTGCCGGAGTGTAGCCCAAAACACCCTGAGAAACTACTGGAATACCTACAAGTAAATCTCGCTTGCCCTTGCCAGGGACTTTGTGTAATGGCTCTCCGAACACAGCACGATATCAACCCCCAATACTGGAAGAGACGAATCCTATCTAACCGCCACTGCCTCTAAGTGCTTTGGGACTGCACCCAACTACTACCTGTTTGCACGAATCCTTTAATCAAAGTACAGCGGGAACACACTCGAGGCGAAATAGCAGTGTCAAGTCGACGGACTAAGCTGTACTTATATCACCTGGGAACTGCTACCCGACAATAGGTATAATACCAACTAACAGTTCCCGACGAGTCCTATCTGGTGTACTCGTAACCTAACGAGCACCTGCATACTATCTCCAGTACGACGTACTAATGGCTGTGGGACAGACCATCTCCCCTGCTGGGATGAGAAGCGTATACACTAGTCTACTCCGGATTATCGATGCCCCGTCTCGATAATCCTATGACTAGGGACCTGTATAAGGATGTGCTTGTAGATTACCCAGCCCCCACTAGTGTGACTGCCATCACAACGCTGGTAATCAAGCGAAGGTCCTAAGGGATCTACTAATATGTATAAGCAATATGCTAAAAGAAACACATGCACATATTTGAAGTAGAAACAAACCAAGTAGCATCTACCATTTTGAGCAAGACTGTCAATACAACTGTGAATATCCCAAGCTTCCATTAAGTAATATACAAACTAGTATGATACAATAATGGCCTCTAGGGAATATACACTAACATGGTCCTCAATCCAGTCCTTGAGTGTGAAGCAATCTTCAAAGGGGTGACCTATTGCTTGGTGATAAAAGCAATAATCTGTGTGATGAACTTCATTTATCTGTTCGGGGTGCCGAGATTCTGGAAGCGTCATCATTTGGTGCTTCAGGACAAGACTGAAGATCTTCCATGTCTTGTCTCGACGGAATGAATATTTTTGACCTATCTTCTCTATAAAGGATGGGCTCCAACCGAGTTTTTCTCGATTAAACGGTGTCTTAGACCTGCTTTGTTTTCCTTGAATGTTGTTTGCATTCCTCGCCTTACTTTTATCTTTTCTTCGAGATTTTCTCTTTTCACGAAAGCAAATAGCGGGCTGTGGATAAGAGCATTATGGTCTATTTCTTCCACTGATTGCTGACTGAAACGTTGTATCTTGGCCTTTTCATATATGGCCATTCTGCAGATGTGGTTGTCTCGGCTTTCCTGACAAGCTTCTTTTATTAACTTGTCAATTTGCTCTTCGAGCGACGGACTCAACGTTCTTAAAGTGAGATCTCGCTCCAATTTGGCGTCATGGCTATTTGGAAGAGCGTTTTCTTCTTCACTCGAGCTGTTTATGACATGGCAGCTATAGATTTGCTCCAGTTTCATAGACCGAACATATCCCAGTCCAGTTGTTTTTATTTTCCTGTTGTCTTCTTTTGTTGAGTCCCAGAAATATCCCAAATCTTTTTGTAGAACTGGGCCTGCCGAGCCGTCTGTTCGAGACGTATGCCTTGGCGCTTTAACAGTTTCTTTAATCCTTCCACATAATATCTTAGCATACGGATTGGCTGGAACCTGTCAAGAGTGGGGTTGGAACCATGCCAGACTTCTTTTTCCACCTTAGTCTCCATAGATTTGTAGAAGAGAATCGCCTTTTCATCTCTTCTTCTTTGAAGGCACGTAGAAAGTTTCCAGTTCCTGCACGCAGTATGTATTGAGCGCGTCAAGTTTCCTATAGTGTCAAGACAGAGTCATCATAATGTGCAGACTCTGATAAGCTTCGGCAAGAGTTTGTGTTGATGGGCGAATGGAGAACACCACGTTCGTCTCATCTTCAGAGTCGCTGCCAAAGACCAGGATAGGGTTCGATGGTACGAGCTTATTGTTTTCCCTTTGAAGTTGTCCTATGTAGACTATTTGTTCATTTTCTTCGGTATCACTTCCGAAGACCGGGATGGTGGCTATGAATTTTTGCTTATTTTTGAGCCTGTGGCCCCTTTCAGTATGTTCAAAATCCGTTTGAAAGTACTTTGCGTCTTCATACTTCTGCACCTCGTTCACCGAGAAAGGATTGAGCTCTCCCATGACGGTGTACTCCGAGCCATCTTTGAAATACTTTATACACTGATGCTGTGTAAAAAGGATGACGTTGTACTCGTGTAGCCAAGGCCTGCCGAGAAAAGCGTTATAACAAGTCTTGGTGTCAATGACATGGAATTTGATGTCAGTGACGAGCAATCCGAAGTGGAGCGTCAATATTATGGACCCAAGTGTCCGTGATGACTACATGTCGGACCCCGAGATGGTTATTTTTTCTTGGGCAAGGTGCTGAACATTCATACATATTTCTTTCAGCACTCTCATATCAAGAAGATTGACGGAAAATCCGTTGTCGACAAGGATTTTCCCTATCTTGACATCGTAGCAGTACCCGGTGATGTAGAGTCGTCGATTATGCTCGCATGTACCGAGGAATAGATCTTCATCGCTGAATGTGATGTCAGCTACGTGGACCTCTGGCAGTTCATCTTTCATCTTCTCTGCAGCGAGGAAAGTTTGGAACTGATCAAGCTCTTGCAAGGCTTTAATTAGGGAGTCTCGTGCCTCTTTGGACAAGAACAAAGAATCCAAAATGCTTAGTTGTGAGGGTATTTTCCTCAGCTATGTAAGGACATTATAATCCGCCTTAGTTTTCTTAGGCAGGTCTTTTGCAGCGAGCTTTTTGGGTACCTCTTCATCAAAGGCAATCTCGTTGGGCATTTTCCCTTTTCCTTTATTCTTTTTATTTGAACCTTTATTTGCGGGTTCAAGGTTCTTTTCAGGAAGGATACAGTTACGCAGCCGGATGTTCTCGTGGTCTTTCTCCTCCTTTTCTTTTTCCAAGGGGGAGTTTTTAAAGAGAGAATCGAAGGGTATTTCATCATCAGAATCGCTCCTGAAGTGAGAACTCAGGGTTTTTCCTTCTGAACTGTTACCGGCCATATGTCAGCTGCCAGTTGCTTCTTTGTATGCTGCTTTTTCTCCATTCTCATTTCAACGAGCGCGAGCTTCACGCTTCTCCTTCTTGAAGTGTTTTCTATGGGCAACATATCTTTGCCACAACTTCTTGAAGGCGTTGCACTCCTCGATGGGATGAGTGATTCTTCGGTAGTATGCGCAGTATTTTGGATGTCCTTCTCCACCATCAAAATATGGGACCCCATGCGTGTACATCATGAGAGGTGGCAACTTCATCCCCATCGATAGGACTTTAGTAAACCTCTATTCAGCTATAGCCTTGCTCTTATTTACTGCAGGCATGCCTTGGTTTGGTTGGAGAGCTTTATGACTCGTTCTCACCGCAGCTTCTTTATTCAGATGCTGATGCTTAGCCTTTTTATATATAGTCGTCTCACGTTCTTAGTCATTTTTCTCTTTTGAAAGCCTTCGTTGAGTAGCATTTCAATCGGGTCTTCTTATGGCAATTTCAGGGAGTTTAGCGCTGATTCTGCCCCTGATTTGTCCATGTCGCTTTCTGACGCCGGTGGAGCTTCTTCATCATATAGTGATGAATGGGAGATCATGTAGCAGCTTGTTACACATTCCTTCGCTTCGTCTGATAAGTCGTTTTCCTCATCATCGTCACTATCTTTTTCCTCAAGAATATGCTTGAGGAATTCTTTAAGTGTGACAGGCGTTCGTGCCTTCTGATTGTATTTCTTCTAGCGCATTTATATATTTTTGAAGGTCTGTGAGCTTATCAGTATAATCAGCAGGCTGCACAGGCTTCTTAGTCTTCTTCTTTTTCTTAGAAGACTACGAAGGCTTGACTTAGGGGCTTTTCCCTTTGTCAGTGACTTTCAGCACGGGACACGGTTTTAGCATCCCTTCTAAAATATCAGGCTCAAGTGGGCTTTTCCACTTGATCGTCGGAAAAACTTGTAGATCATTCAGCTTTCTTTTAGTTTTTGCCGAAAGAAATACTTCCCATGGAGCTTCTTCCATGAGCAAGTGGGATGCCCCCTGCGCATCCACCTTTTTAAGAGTGTGTTTTTGGGGCGGATCTACCCTCCAACTATCGGATAGTGCGAACTTCCCCTGCTGGTTGTTAGTTATATGTATGCCCTAGAGGCCATTATTGTACATGTGATGTATATTATAGTGGATGCTTGGACATATATATATAGAGGACTTTCTTGCTCGACATGATAGTATGCTATCTGGTTACTTTTTATCTTAACATGTTGGCTGGTATTCTTTACTGTCTTGCTCTCACCTGTTGATAAATCCTTTAGGATATGTACTTGACTACCAGGATTATGATGAAATCATAATAGTGGGGCCAGGGTGGTCAACAAGCACATCCTTTAATCAGTTCCTAGTCATGGGAATATCAAGACCAGGGCATCGATATTCCAGTGTAGACTGGTGTGTACGTTTCTTTTCCCTTAGAGGGCGATAGTTGATCCCACAACCATTGGTGTATGACATCAAAGATTGTACACAGGTGCTCATTGGAAAATGAGTACACCGAACAAGACTCGCCGAGGACTCTTATGTGGTAGTATACCTATCGTTAGATAGCAGTCCTCTGGTGACACTGGTACAGGTTAGTCTGTAGACCCGAGATCGTCATAGAGTCTTGTGTGGCTCCCACTGTGCTTTGATTTCCTCCCTACCACGGCTCAAAGAAGTCGTGCAAACAGGTGGATTTTGGGTACAGTCCCGAGTCACATGGAGGCAATGAGCGATAGGAGGGGTTTCTTCTCTCCCGGTATTCGGGGTTGATGTTGCGCTATGCTCGATTGGCTATAACTGGAAGTCCCTGGCCAGGGCTGCTGCCGAGATTTACTGATAAGTGTTATCAGTAGTTTCTCGAATCGTTATAGGCCAGACATCGGCATGACTTATCACGTTAATGGGGACTGACGTTTACCACCCCTATATATGATATGCGACATATCAGACGAAGAGACCGGACTGTACGGTAGTGTTACTGATAGGCTTCATGGAGAGTATGGACGAGCTTGCTTGTTGATCTTCATATCGCTCAATACCCGGGTAGCCGTTACGTCCAGCTAGTACCGCTGACGGCTTATAGGTGATTGATGTGATCATCACCTACTGCTGGCGTATTGACGAGTCTTTAGAGTCCGACACAGAAATTTCCTGGTTCGAGCGAAACGAAGTAGGGCACATATGTTGATATGTGCGTGTGCCTAATTAAATATGGGTATGTGATACCGTATTGTAATCTGGCAGTTATCTGTTATCGGTTCGGTTATATGTGATATAACCAGATTGTCGAATCAATTATTGATTTGATAATGTGATATACATATGAATGATATTAGTCGGTCATATGTGATATAACCAGATTATTAAATCAAGTGTTGATTTAATAATGTGATATATATTATATGTGATATAATTATATCTTAACTAATATTATTAGCTTACTAATTATTCTTCATTATATATATATTAATATATATGATATATATACATATATAATAATAATGAAGCATGGCTTGATTTTCTATTTTTGAGAAAAATAGAAATGGGGTGTAAATTGAGAGCATGTTTGCAAGCATGGGAGTTATATTTGTTTATTCATCTTGACTCACCATTCAAGCATGGTTGCAATTTTATATTGCAAAATTCCATGCTTGAATGAGTGGGGGTTAAGAGTTGTCATTCATTCTTTGCTCATTCTCAACACTTAGCCATTTTGCTTGCTTTGCTCCCATAGTTGCTCTTTAGCTTCTTCTTCTTCCTCAATCAATGGTTCAAGCTTCAACTCTCACATGTGATGTGAACCATGAAGCTTGAACACAAACTAGTGAGCAAATTAAACCCCTACTTCACCATCACATATTAGATTAGCAATTTGATGTGGAGTGTTGCCTTCACTAATGAGATTAGTGAAGGGTTAGCTTGAGCTTGTGGACTTCGGGTGGATCTTCTTTGGCGCGAAGATCACAAAGGAGGTTCGTTCAACTCGCAGAGGAGCCTAGTAGAGTCGTGTGGACTTCAACCCGGAGCTATTGAAGAGAAGGACTCGAACTACAAAGGTTGTATGCTCTTTTTTTCTCTTTAGTTTAGCACATCATAAAGGCAAACCCTAAATAATCTAGTAAAGATCTTGTTAGTCTAACTTAGCCCCTAATTAAATTTGAATTTGGCATGCTTGATACCTCTAGAATCTCATGGTGGTGCTAAGGTCGACTTTCATGGTATCATAGCTAAGCTAGAACATTAGGGTAAGTTGTAGCGACGTTAGAAATCCGCCGTTTTTGTCGCGCAAAACTGCCGATAAAAACAGTTTCAAAAATGATGTTTTGAGTTGTTTGCACACCCCGCGGGCTCACGGTTTGAACTGAGAAGCCGCGGGGTGGAGCGTGCGCACCCCGGGGAAGCCCCGGGGGGACCGAACTGCTGGGCTACTCCCCAAGACCACCACAAGGTGGTATTGGCGGTGGGGACCCAAAACTGCCCCACCTTAGGCAGTTTCGGGTCTGCCTCACCCCTTGGCCATATCGTGGTGGCCTCGGGGGTGGGGTACCCCCCTCTATACCCCTCATTCGATAGTTAATTTTGGGATCTTCGCCCCTGCGAAGATTCGGGCGGGTTTCGAGTTCGTTTCAACTCCCGGATTGGCTTAAAACGAACGGTTTTGGAACTTTAGCTTACTGGATTTTTCATGTCTTAAAAAAATTGGTTAAGTTTGCTAATTGCGTGCGGAATTCTAATGCCGTGGTTACTTTACAAGATTTGTGATGTATGTGATACAATTATTTGAATCCAAATTAATTAGTTTTATGAAAACTAGTTAGTATATTGTAATGCTAGCCGTTTAGTCTCAATTGATCGATTGCCACAAAGTTTTGATTCGGATCAAAACTCCGTCGCAATTGCGTATTTTACGCGATCACTATGTCAGGAATCTTGTTGAATTATCCGATAACCAATTGAAAAGTGTTTTCAATTTGAGACTAAAATGCAAGTTTTATAAGTTAGGCATGAAATCCGGAATATGAGATATTCCGGGTTTATGATGTCTTAGGATATTGCGGATTCTAATTATTGTAGTTTTCTGTTTTCTTTTCTGCGTCCGTAAGCGTAATATATGGGGTATCCCAATCTCGTTGCTATATGTCAATGAGTTTTAGAGATACGCATATTTGCTTACGTTGATGATATGTGATATAGAGTGTTGCTGTTGATATGATTTATTGGATCGTCATGAAAGAATAGCCGGGGGGTTTTATGTAAGATGAGGGTTTTTATTTTCATTCATGTAAAATTTGTATGTAATATTCTTTTATTGGGGCACTTCCGGGTTGAGGATGATGTCACCATTGTTGTATATTATTTACTTTTCCGCATTAGAATAGACCCAAGGCGAGGAGCACAAGTAACCGGGTTCTAGAGTCCAGTGGGAGACTATCTCAAGGAGTTGAGACCGGGTCTCCTAACTCTAGAATTGGCAGGGTTACTTTCTGCTTTCGTAGGGATCTAGGGATGTGGGTTTGGCTATTCATCACTACTGTGGAATCCGTGTTTTACATTATTGGCTAAATTTAAAACACGAGCATCCTAGTATATCTAATATTTTATATGTTGCTTCTGCTGCTTGATTCTGTGATGTTGATCATATAACTGCGTGAGACGAATGTAATATTATATATATGATATATAATAAACGTTTCTTATGTTTTGCACCCGCGCTAGTCCTGCCCCCGCTCTGCCGACAGTTAAGTAACCTAACGGTGCATGACGGGGCCCCGTGGCGAATGCGGATGGCATAAGCGTACGTTCTATTTCCGTTTCATTTTTCTGTAATGTTTAGGAAACATTAAATGATGGGGCTTCATTAATGAGATTAATGAAAAGAAAGAAACCAAAAGATGTTGTAGAATCAAATTTTCAAAAAGGGTAGCTCTAGTTTTTGCTTTGCACAGCGGTATTCCTTGATGAATATCCAGCACCTCATTCGATGAGGAAAGAGCCGAGATCCCTTCACCGGGGAGTGACCTCTTTAGCAAAACTAGAAAATGCTACAACCCACTCGGTTTTGTCTTTTGACTGCTTCTCTAGTTCTTTCTTTGCATAGTGGTATTCATGAATATCCAGCACCTCATTCGATGAGGAAAGAGCCATGATCCCTTCACTGGGAGTGGCCTCTTTAGAGAAGCTAGCAAAAGCCTAAAAAACACTTCTTTTCTAAATCACTAGATTCTACAACGATGTCAAGTTCATTACGCTCATGGGTTTCTTAAAAACCTGCATAGCCCTCCGTCATTTCAGATAAGTACTATTTAGTATTCATGCTACGTTTGTTGACCTTATCCAAGGCGTAGTGTGCGGTAGCTAATTAGTGCTTGTCTGCGGCATGTGATGCGATTGGATTAGGGTAGTCGTGTGGCTTTGTTGACCTTAGCCAAGGGTCGCACGGGTGGGTTTAATTCAATCAAGAAATGACGGGTTGAACTTGGCTAGCACTTAAGATTTGTTGACCATAGCCAAGGTCATAAGTTGCTAGGGGTAAAAACCATTATCGGGAATTTCAAGTTTTGAAATTTGCAATGAGATTGCATACCTTCTATATGATAGTTGGATCCGGATACCCACTGCGAGTAAGAGTTACTCTTAGGAGAGTTTTGCACTTTACAATTAGCTAATCAAGTAGGTGTCTAGAAAGGTGTCAACGGGGTTATGCCTATAGGAAAATGAGGTTTATTTTAATTAGGTCTGTGCGAAAGCACGGGGAACCTCCCTCGGAGTACCGATACCTGCCTGGCCGAACGATTGGCGAACCTATAGGGTGTAATTAATCCTAGCTAATCTTACCTTTTATGGTTTGAAGAAAGATTTGATAAAAACAGTGGGAGCCGTTATGATTAGATAAGATAATAACCAATCTAATCTTGCAAAGAGCGCATGCTAACGCGTTTCCTTCTCTCTCTCTCTCCAGGCAGCAACCAATGTCACGCCTTAATCAAGATAATAATATGGATGTATTGACCGAACCCTCCTTTTATACATGGCTAGGGAACGTTGGTCCCGCTCTATCTTATGAGTGTCATAAGTCTGAGCAAGGGATAGGGGAATATCAGGATTCTCGCGCTACCCGTATGATGAAACGGCATGTTGATGCATCTTCTTCGGGTGTATTCGTTACCGAGAATTGTTTCTCAGTTTGTTCTACATCCTGGGTATTGGATACCGGATCAGGATCCCACGTATGTAATTTGTTACATGGGCTAAAGAAAGGTAGAGAACTGGGAAAGGGTGATAAATCCCTAACAGTAGGGAATGGTGCAATTGTTGAAGCCAAGGCAGTTGGCGATTATCACCTTGTATTACCAACTGGTAATACATTGATTCTGAACGACTGTTACTACGTACCAAAGATGATGTGCAATATTATATCGGTTTCTTTGCTAACTAAAGAAGGATATAATCTCACATTAGAGGATAATATTATGAACATTTTCCATAATCAAGTGTTGATTGGATCCGGTACGTTATGTAACGGTATATACGATCTTAATCAAAGTACAGTTCTTAACATACAGAACACAAACAAGGGGAAAAGTTCAGAAATGAACGAAACTTTCTTGTGGCACTGTAGACTAGGTCATATCAATGCGACAAGACTGGCTAAGTTGCATAAAGATGGATATTTGAATCCGTTCGAATTTTCATCTTATGAAACTTGCCAGTCATGTCTCAAAGGCAAGATGACCAAAACTCCGTTTACTGGGCACGGAGAAAGAGCTTCGGAACTCTTGGGACTCATACATAGTGATGTATGCGATCCTATGTCTACACATGCCAGGAATGGTTTTGTAGCGTCTTGAAAAGTCGTTTTGGTGTTTTCCTGAAATTCGGTGGAAATTCGGTATTTTTCCGAAAACCGTCTTTCTTGTTATTTTGCAGTTTAGGGCTAATTATACTTAAAATGGATAGGTAATTGCTTGTTTTTAGTAGCTAATGAGTTAATTATGAAATTCTGGTCGTTTAAAAATTTTCCCTAATTTTTCAATTTTTTAATATTATTTTAAGCCGGTAAGAAAATACATTAAATTAGCGATAAATACAAATTTTTCCGGGCTGATTTTAATCTCTAAAATTATGATAATTAAAATCTAGTGGTAACATAAATTTTTAGTAATTTATTTTGATTTTTAACAAATTTTTATGATATGAAACGAATTTATTGAATTTTGAGCTAAAACTTGCAATTTTTGACTTGTAGGGGGCCTTTTTGCATAAAATTTCTTTTGTAAAACCCCTCTCTCTTTTTCCTCAGCCCTAGGACAGCCCCACCTTGTGTGAGACCAGAAATTTCTGGCCTCATTTCTTGAGTTGCCTTCTTGAGTTGAATTTGATAGTTTATGGTTTTATTTTAATTAAAATGAATAAAGTATGATACATTGACTTTGTGGACTTGACCCATGACTTTCCCCACTTGCCCACACCCTCCCCCATTCCCCTTGCTGGCCGAAACCTGCACTCCCCCTTCTTCATCTATTTTCTTCTCATTTCTTCAAAGTTCTTCAAGCTTAATTCAAAGAAAATTTCAAATTAAAGCTTGCAAATTTAAAACCATCCTTCATCCTTCTTTTCCTTCACTTCCCTAGCTTGGATCTTGGTGGTTGAGGCCATCATTTGGAGCAAAATCCATTCTTTCTAGATCTCAAGTGAGGTATAATTCTCATCAAAGTTACTTTCTTTTGTTGCTAAATTTCTTTAAATGCTTGGTTTAGTGTTAAAAGTTAAATAATTTCTAATCTAGTTAAAAAAAAAAAGAGTAGTTTGTTTAACTAGGGTTTTGAAGCCATGTTAGTTAATTAGATTGTCTTTTAGTTAATCTAGTTGTTAATTAACTAATCTATATAGTTACCTTGTTGATGTAGTCTTCAACTATGCTAATTTAGTTAAATTTAGAAGTGTGAAATTGCTTTTTAGGATTTTCAAGAGAGGGTTTTTGTATGGAATTGGATTGTGAAACATGTTAATGAGTTGATTAGGGTTTAGAAATCCATTATTAGGTTAATTAATTTACTTTGCTATCTAGTATTTTGCTAACCTAACCTAAGAGGTTAATTTTCTTAAGTGGGCTTTTGTTGTGTTAAATTAAGTTTTCAAGTGTGGAAATTGATTTGGAATTTGCTAGGTTATAATTCAAGAATGGTTGTTTATGGAAAATAGGATTGGAATCATTGCTATTGTGTTGTAATTAGTGTTTGTAGATTGCTTGTAGTGTGCTTGGGTGATTATGCTATTGTAGTCGTTTTGTCGCAAATCGGTAATTTTTGCACCGATTTTGGAATGCAAATGCTTACTAGTTTTGTATAAAAATTATGTGATGAATTATTTTTGATATCTTGATGATTGTAATGGCTTGTCCTACGACTTTTAGGATGCGTGAGTGCGGATTTTTGGGTAGTCGGGTTTTAGTTTTGCCGGGCGACCAAATCGGCGTTTTTTGGCAGTTTTTGCGATTTTCGCGTGTGTTCCGCGCACTTTGTGCACGTTGTACCTAACTTGCGAACTTTAGTAGTTTCGTTGGGGTTTTGCGTCGTTCTTGATACGTAACCTTATGTTTGGTATTGATGTAAATTCCAGGTTCGGTCGCGGAGACGTCAGACGCGGCGCGAAAGGGAAAGGCGGTGATTGGACACAGCTAGCCAGGGATCCCGGTGAGTAGATGTAACATCTACGGGGGACTATCGTTGGATGGCGCAAGCCGCCCGATAGTTTTAGTAACCGACAAATCCTTAGTAATGTTAGTAATTAGGGGTGAAATACTTAACTGACTATTTGCTGCATCCATGCATTATATTGACATATCTATACGAAACCATTTTATAGGACACCTGCACCATTACCAGGGTTTTTATATGCAGCACGAGCACTATTCATGCTTACACACACACCCTGGTAATTGCCATGCCACCACACTAGATAACTTTTAAATTGAAACCTTTTACTAATTGATACTTAAACTGGTACTATTGCCTTTAATTCCTTAAAAATGGAACCGTAGTATTGCTATTCATGTGCATGTACTTCATCATATTAATTGTTCATGCTTAATACATTAATCACACATCGCAACTTGATTATTGATATCATACGCATTCATTATCATTGATATATGCACTTATGATGATTTCTTGAGATTTTATGATATTGCTGGATTTCGGGGGAAAACCGCAAAATTTCTAAACTTATTATATCTTTTTAAATATGTAAATTGCGGTTTTCTAGTGATGTAAGTGTCGTCCACCATGAGTTTGCTGTGGATTTGGAAATCCGTGTCGAGGAGTGGAGGAACCGGCACGGGTACATGGTGGGCCCGGTAAGGTACCCCGGGGCAAGAGGAATGTGGTGATGACGTTGAGCCTGGCAGGGGACGGATTATCTACCGGTGACTGTTTGGGACGGCGGATATCCAGAGGATACCGACTGTGGCCGCTAGATGATGAGATATTGATATTTGAGATGGGTCAGCCGAACGGCTGAGGCCAGAGATACATTTATGAGATTTGAGACAGCTTTTGGGTGTCGTTGCTGGACACCGATTTTCGTCGATTCATTGACATTATGCTGGCATTCTAAAAGAGTTTCAAAAACAAAAAGAGATAAAATATTTCTTATATATACCTATTGAGACCTCAGATGTTCATGTTGCATACATATTAGGACACTGATGTTATATACACACCTGCTAGTGCATCCAGTCATACCTGTATTATAGATGCTAGGATGCTTGTGTGCATGCATACGATAGCCTTTGTAGATGTTATTTATTACTCACGAGCTGGCAACTCACCCCCGTTGTGCCACAGTCTTTTGCAGGTCCGCTCCGTCAGTTCAGTAGCGGCGGGCGCACTTGTTCTTTTGCCTCTTTTGCCTGAGCTCGAGATTTGCTCATAGGTGGGTTATGTTATCATTTTTGTACCACCTTGTATATTCTTGTATCTAGTGTACTCCATCTACTGTTTCTACCAGATTATTGTATATTGACCTAGAGATGAGACTGTGAGGTTTGTGGATTTTATGCTGTACTTTGGGGTCGAGCTCACTTGAGCCGACATGCTACTTTTTCATGCTTCCTTATGCTTTATTATGCTTGTTGTCATTTACATTGCGTGGGATTTGTGACCGCCTTATGGCGAAGAGCTAGCTCCCGCTTGGGGATGCCTTATTTGTTGGTTTTACATATATTCTTGTTGTACCCATTTTTGGGGGCCAGTATTTACAAAGGAGGCTCTGCCGAAATTTTCGGAAAAATTGGTATTGTTTTTAAAAAGGGGTTTTATATGACTTATTTGATAAACTTGCTTTCAAATGTTTGGGTTTTCTTCACTCTTTTGCTTAATTGGTTTTGTTTCCTGGGCTTTGGCTTACTTATTTTACGGACGTCTTTAGACGTTTCGTAAACTTAAGTGCCAGTCACGTTCCGTACCCTGCGGGTCGTGACAGGTTTTTCGTACTTTATTACATTCACTGATGATCTCTCAAGGTTCGGACATGTGTTCTTATTGAAACACAAGTCTGAAGCTTTTGAGAAATTCAAGGAATATAAGTGCGAAGTAGAAAACCAGACGGGCAAAAGTATTAAAATCCTACGATCTGATCGGGGAGGAGAGTACTTGAGCAGAGAATTCCGAGACTGTCTAAAAGAGAATGGGATTCTCTCTCAGCTTACTCCTCCGTATACACCACAGCACAACGGTGTATCGGAGCGGAGAAATCACACCATATTAGATATGGTGCGCTCTATGATGAGTACGGCTGAGTTACCTATTTCTTTTTGGGGACATGCACTTGAGACAGCTGCATACCTATTGAATAGAGTTCCTACCAAATCAGTGCCTACCACTTCATATGAGATATGGAATGGGAAGAGACCATCTCTTAAACGAGTTAAGATATGGGGTTGTCCGGCCTATGTTAAAAAGCAAAATCCAGACAAGCTCGAGGCAAGGTCTGTTTTGTGCAAGTTTGTAGGATATCCAAAGGATTCCTATGGATATATCTTCTACCATACTGAGGAACAAAAGGTGTTTGTTGCTCAACATGCCACCTTTTTGGAAAAGGAATTTCTTGTGAAAGAAATTGGTGGCAATGAGGTAGAACTGGAAGAAGTTCCAACAGCACAAACTACAACTGACGATTTGGTAGAACCGAAGGATCCAATAGTACCCAACGAACCCCAGCCACTCCGCAGATCTAATAGAGTTCCTCACCCACCTGAGAGATACTATGGTTTTCTCATAGACGGTGGGAGTGAGGATTGCATCATGGAAGATGACGACCCTACTAGTTTCGAGCAAGCCATCACGAGTGGGGACTCTGTGAAATGGCTGGTGTTCCCCGCCGAAAATCGGGAAGACAAATGTCATGCCTGAAATTCGGGGCAGATGCTAATTGGTGCTATCCGTCCACCTCTCCGAAGATGCCAAGTTGATTTATGGCACCGAGTATCGAAGGTTTAAACGGATGTGGCCGATGTAGCAGACTTCGTCAGATTCCCCCTCGTTGAGGGGTTTTTGATTATGGGGACGCTCTTCCCTACAGGCGCAAGCCCCTACAGTTAATAACGCTACTGCATCGCGGTAACCACTTTCTCCTTCTCCAGATGGTCACTTCGTGTCGTGGGTGTTTGTTTTGTTTGTGGTTGCCCGTGGATTGTATACGAAGACTAATTTATGTTGTCGCCCGTAGGGCGTGGATTAGTCCAAATCCATATTTTCTTAGATTTGGGTTTTGGGTTTAGTTTAAGGATACGTTAGTCTCATTTGAGACTAAGATCAACTTAAATGTATGTTAAGGATGCGTTAGTCTTATTTCAGACTAAGATCAACTTAACGGGATCGTTTAGATCCAACAAGAGAGCATTTAGACTCAATTGTTTAGTTTAGGGACATTGCGGTCGATTAGTTTAAGAACATTGCGGTCCAATATTAGTTTAAGGACATCTCAGTCCAAGGTTAAGGACATCATAGTCCGTGGGTTTAAAGGGACCCCACAGTCCAGGTTAAGGACATCGTAGTCCATGGGCTTAAGGACCCCACAGTCTAGGTTAAGGACATCGTAGTCCATGAGTTTAAGGACCCCACAGTCTATGAAACGTGTGGTTGTCGGGACCCGTCTCCTCTCTGAAGACGTTGAAGGATTACAACGACAAATATCAGAGGAGTAAAGAGATGTACCCTCGAACCGGTATGAGTTGGTTGAAGGACCTGCAGTCCAGTTTGGGACTGAGATCTCTTAAATATTCATGAGCAGATGAGCCCAGTTCAATATAATTTGAGGACTTATGGCCAATAATGGGCTAAGTCCAATAAGATTAAAATGTTTAATATTTTATTGTTCTGGGCTGTTGAGCCTTTATTTAGGCTTGGCCCTTTTAGTAATGCCGAGCATTAGATCCTGACATTTTTTTTGTCTTGTATTGAATGAATAGCATTCATCAGAACAGTGTGTGTTCTGACAGCGCGCCACGTGGCACGCCAGGCGCTTTGCGCCAATTAAAGAGCGCATTGCGCTTCTGCCAAGTAGCGCACACGAAAAGGACACGTGTCGCGCTTAGCGCTAAGCGCCAGTTTATGAGCACATTGCGCTTTCAATTTATGAGCGCGTTGCGCTAGTTTAGTGGCGCACCAATGAGTGACGCGTGGCATGCTTGGCGCTGAGTGCCATCCCATGAGCGCAGTGCGCTGTTTCAGAAGCGCAAAGAGCAAGTTGTATCTGCGGTTGAAACGTGGCACATTTTGGCGCTGAGTGCCGGTCCAAGGAGCGCAGAAGCGCAGTTCATGGGTGCAAGGCACTTTTCAGTAGCGCAAAGCGTATTTGATCAAATTTATGATCAGAGAACAAGTTTATGTTCTTTTTAAAGGAGGCTTTGCCTCAAGATTCAAGAACAACGGTTCTTATTTTTGTAAGGGCCTTGCCTTTGTAGATCAATGATCTGTGAATGAAGTAAATATTTCTTTTACTTTTATGATAAGATCTTTTGATCTCTTTTTTATAAAAGACCTTGGACTTTTGTAGATCTATGATCTTTTAAGAAGATAATTCTTCTTTTGTAATGAGATGATTTCATCTTTTTGTGCAAGAATCATTCTTTTTACCTTGAAGAAATGATCTTCTTTCAAGAGCTTGCTCTCTTTCTTTTGAGTTTTCTCAAAGTTTGTAGGAGGGTTTTTCTATCTCAGACTTGAAGTCTTAGGGCCTTTATATAGAGCAAATTGATTTGTTAAATCAGTTGAAGAGATCCTTCTCTGATTGATTTGGGGATATTTCCCTACTGTTGAATCTTTGATCTTAGGACTTCTGTTTTACAGAAAGCAATCTTCTTGTTTTTAACAAGATTGGAAAGATTTTTCCATAACAGAATTTTATTCTGATTAATTAATGATTTATCATTATTAGATCTTTTGATCTAACGGTTGGGAATTTTTAATTCCAGCGCTGGCGCACCCGTACTTTGCACGTGGTGCGCTGCTTAGAAAGCAGCGCACCTATGTTTGACACGTGACGCGCAGCGCAGAGCGCAGCACAACCTATGCTAGCGCACCCGTGTTTGACACGTAGCGCGCAGCGCGCCTAGCGCTGGATCTGAAGCGTTGCTTCAATTTTTGAATTTTGAATTTTAAAACAGAGCTTTATTCTGATTGGCGGTGCGCTGCCTAGGGCGCAGCGCACCTGGCGCTAGCGCATCTGTGTTTGACACGTGGCGCGCAGCGCGTCTAGCGCTGAATTTGAAACGTTGCTTCAACTTTTAGATTTTGAATTTCAAAACAGATCTTTGCTCTGATTGGGGGAAAAAAATGCCTCCCCACCGTTGCGCTCACGTGGCGCACACGTGAGTGCAGCGGTGGCAGCATCTGATCCCTTGGATCAACTCAGAAGTTGAAGAGGCGTTTCATTGCCTATAAATAAGACCTTTGGTCCCTTAGATGATTTTCATCTTCTTCTTTGAGAACTTTTATTCAGAGCATTGCTCTTCAGTTAAGAACTTTTCAAGAGTAAAGACTCTTATAAAACTTAGGTAAAGTTTAAAACTTTTAATAAACTAGGGTTTTACCCATTAACAGAGCCTTGCTCTTCATAGATCTTTGATCTAAAGAAAACCCTTTTAGGGTTTCATTAATAGAGCTTTGCTCTCTTCAGATCATAGATCTCAAAATGTTTTTAGGGTTTTGCCTATTTACAGAGCTTTGCTCTCTCAAATCGTGTTGATTTGTTAATCTTTGATGAAGAACTCTTAAGAGTTTTATTCATGGATTAAAAGCTTTGCTTTTAGGGTTCCCGATGGGTTACTTCATCTTCTTCGCAGGGCATGGCTCTTAGCATTCTCGGGGAATTTCTTTAAATTCCCCTCATAATTGACTTTGACAAGTGTCACTCCTGTTTGCAGAGCATTGCTCTCGAGGAGTCTGACTCCTTGACCCGAAGGCTCGCTTATTAAATGAGATTCCTTTTTTAGGATTTCTCGAAAATTCGAATTTGTTAGTTGTCATGATTAGAATTTGTTTTCTCCATGGGGACATCAAGAGTTGTGTAAATCCCGTATCTGTTTCAATAAGCCTTTCTAATCAGTCTGTCCACTAACTTCCACTGATTTTCTTTTTCAGACGTTATGGCTGCTCATTTGTATGATCTTGATGAGATAATCTCTTACGGAGACATCTGCTCACTCGGCCGTTCTCAAAACCAGGAGTTTACAAATGCTCAATGTGCCGAAATCATAGGTCGCTTTGGTGCATACAATGGTCGACTTCTTCCTCGACATTCCTCTCTCTTGAAGCTTATCGTGGGAGCAATCTGGGGAGCACTTTCCCTATTCTATGCCGGCATGCCGCTTAGGGCATTGGATGATGCCGAAGACAAGGTGCACTCGGTGTATCTGATGGGCCTAATCTCAAAGAGCAGGCGAGATAATCTCGTTGATCTTCTACATCAGGCTTTTCAACAGGCGGCAATACTTGCTGCCTATCGGAGGGTGGAGGACATCAGGGAGGATCCCGACGTTTGTGATCGCGAAAGAAAGCATACTAGGATGGTTCGAAAGGTCTGGAACATTATAGATGGCCTCACTTTTGAATTTCTCAATTCATGCTCTGGATTTGATGTCGTGCCTTTGTAAACATTCCAATTATGTTTTTATTTTCTGTTTTCCTCAATGTAGGCATTTTCTGAAGTATGAATAGCAAGCCTTTTCATTTCTATGTGTTTATTTTATACATCAAACTTTTTCGCACATGCATGAATGGGTATGCCTTGAACGCTCAACTGAATGTGAATAGAATATTTTCCTCACTGTCGCTTTCTTTTCTTTTCTGTGTTGTCGGCGTGTTACCTTAGTAAGCGTAGCCTGTAGAAGATAGAGAGTATTCTGTCTTTAATTCTTCGAGAGATAGTGATGGCTTAGGAAGCAAGTACAGATCTGCTGCCTAAGACTTTTCAACTTCATGAGCCGTGAGGGTCTCATAAAGACTTTTCTCCCTACGAGTAGAGAGGATCTCGTAAGTGTATTTTCTTCTTAGGAATCGTGAGGATTCCTAAGCGCGTCTTCTCTTGAGAGTCGTAAGGATCTCACAAGAGAATTTTCCCTCCTACAAGTCGAGAGGACCTGTAAGCGGTTGTTTCCCTCCTTGTCGAGATTCGACTTTGGAGAGTGTGGCCCATGAACAATATGCAAGAGTCCATTTTGAACCGACTTGCAGAGCCCCGGTGCTTAGGAAACAGGTTTTTTTAATCCCTATTGCCTAAGGCTTTGCCTTACAAGTCAAAATGAATCGAGAAGTTCTCGCAAGGATGTCCTAACGTCACAGTTAACCTCTACTCTTTACGACAGAGGTCCGTTAGAGTCTGTGGTACTAGAGTTTTGTCCATCGTACCGTCGTGTTGGCTGATGTATTCCTCGATAGGCAATCTTACTGTTTGAGCAGCCTTGCGACTGTCATGTCTCTGATCCCTTCGGGGGCTGGACAAGACGTTTTCAAACAATCTTCCTAGGCAGTTTGACCATCGGAAGAGAAAGCGTTAGGAATTTTGTCATGCCGCTTTTTACTTGAGGTTAGGCTCATTTTAGAGAGCCCCGATGAGTCATAACCACTCCGCGCTGGAGTGGGATGATCTCCGATAGTCTTTCAGGTTTGAGCTGCCGTCAAGACCCTGAAGCTAGGAATTTGGCCTTTGCTTCGTTTGCCGGCATTGCATCTGCTGTATCGAGATGAATGCCGCGGTTGTCTCTAGGTTGTTGATGAACCGTCGAGGCTTGGAACTAGGGATTTTGTCGTGACTCTGTTGTTTGATTGTCGCGTCTGAACCCTGCTGGAAGAAGAACGCTTGGGTGACATCTCGTCTGCTGTATCGAGACGAACGTCGAGGTGGTGACCACTACGCGCTGATGTGGGATGATCTCCGATAGTCTTTCAGGTTTTACATGAGTTGTCGTTAAGACCCTGAAGCATAGGAATATTGCCTTTGCTTCGTTTGCTGGCATTGCGTCTGCTGTATCGAGACGAATGCCGCGGTTGTCTCTAGGTTGTTGGTGAACCGTCGAGGATTGGAACTAGGGATTTTGCCGTGGCTCCGTTGTTTGATTGTCGCGTCTGAACCCTGCTGGAGGAAGAACGCTGTGGTGACATCTCGTCTGCTGTATCGAGACGAACGTCGAGGTGATGATCATTCCTTGTGGGATGATCCTCGGTAGTCTTTCAGTTTTTATATGAGTTACCGTCAAAACCCTGAAGCTGGGAATTTGGCCTTCGCTTCGTTTGCTTGCATTACGTCTGCTGTATCGAGATGAACGTCGAGGTGGTGACCACTCCATGTGGGATGATCTCCGATAGTCTTTCAGGTTTTATATGAGTTACAGTCAAGATCCTGAAGCTAGGGATTTGGCCTTCGCTTCGTTTGCTTTGGCGTGCCCAAATCCTGTTGGAGGAAGGACGCCGTTGTTGACATTGCGTCTGCTGTAACAAGACGAATGCTGTGGTGGAGTTGGGATTTTGCTTTCACTCTGCTTTGTTTCGACCGTGGGGTCTTTTGTTGACGTTGCATCTGCATCCTGCTGAACTGCGAAGGAACGCCGTTGTTAACATTACATCTGCTGGACGAATGCTGAGGTAGAGCTGGGATTGCGCTATCACTCCGCTTGTTTTGACCGTGAGGTCTTTTGTTGACGTTGCGTCTGCATCCTGCTGGATTGCGAAGAAACACCGTTGTTGACATTGCGTCTGCTGTAATGAGACGAATGCTAAGGTGGAACTGGGATTTTACCGTCACTCCGCTTTGTTTCGACCGTGAGGTCCTTCGTTGACGTTGGATCTGCGTCCTGCTGTACTGCGAAGGAACGCCGTTGTTGACATTGCGTCTGCGAGACGAATGTTGAGGTAGAGCTGGGATTTTGCCATCACTCCGCTTGTTTAGACCGTTAGGTCTTTTGTTGACGTTGCGTCTGCGTCCTACTGGACTGTGAAGGAACGCCGTTTTTGACATTACTTCTGCTGTATCGAGACGAATGGTGAAGTAGAGCTGGGATTTCGCCGTCGCTCCGCTTTGTTTCGACCGTGAGGTCTTTTGTTGACGTTGCATCTGCATCCTGCTAGACTGCGAAGGAATGCCGTTGTTGACATTTCGTCTGTTGTATCGAGACGAATGCTGAGGTGGAGCTAGGATTTTGCCGTCGCTCCGCTTTGTTTCGACCGTAAGGTCTTTTGTTGACATTGCATCTGCATCCTGCTGGACTGCAAAGGAACGCCGTTGTTGACATTGCGTCTGGTGTAACGAGACGAATGCTGAGATGGTCTCTAGGTTGTCTGTGAACCGTCGAGATTTGGAACTAGGGACTATGTCGTGGCTCCATTTCGTTGCGACTCTGAGGTCGGTTGTTGACGCCACGTCTGCATCTGGTTGGAGTGAGGAGAAACGCCGTTGGTGATCTCTAAGCTGTCGATGTTGACGTCGAGACCCTGAAGCTAGGGATCTTCCTTTGCTTCGTTTGTTGACATTGTGTCTGCAATATTGCGACAAATATCGAGGTTGTCTCTAGGTTGTCTATGAACCGTCGAGATTTGGCTTCTCTTTCTGATGGAGCCTATTGGGAAGGTATGGTTCCCTCTTTGTTTTGTGCCCCTGGATTGTATACAGGGATCGATGTGATCTCACCTGCAGGGCAAAAATTTTCATTCTTTCATCATTTTTTAAAATTTTTTTTAATTCTTTCCGCGATGCTCTATCATTTCAGCTTTTATATCACGAAGGTCGCGATTGCCCAATCATTTCGGCTATTTTTCGCGGTGCCCAATTATTTCGGCTATTTATTTTATTTTTACTCGCTGCTTTTTATTGCGAGTTGCCCAATCATTTCGGCTATTTGCATGCATATATTTTTACTTGCTGATTTTGTTTGCAAGTTGCCCCATCATTTCGGCTATTTCGTATGCATGTGTGGCTCGCTGGCTTTTTGTCGCGAGTGTGGAACTTGGAATCTGGTGCCAATCTCAGCATCAGCATCGCTGCGACTGGAATATTGCCAGGAGCGAATCATCATTTGCCATGAAAGGACTTGGAATTTGATACCGATTTAGGCATCAGCATCGCTGCAACTGGGATATTGGTAGGAGCGAATCATCATTTGCCTCTGTCGATGTCGAACAAAGGTGGCTTAGCCAACAGGGTTAAGATCCTGTCGACTAAGGCTTTTGACTTTATGAGCCGTAGGGTCTCATAAAGGTGTTTCTCCCTACGAGTCATGAGGATCTCGTAGGTGCGATTTCTCCTTAAAAATCGTGAGGATTCTTAAGTGTATGTTCTCTTATAAGTCGTAAGGATCTTACAAGAGTGTTTTCTCCTTATAAGTCGAGAGGACTTACAAGGGTTGTTCGCCGTGTGAGCATATCCCTAGTCACGGATGAGACTTTGTTAGGGAAATGTTTATTCGCGCCCGTGGATTGTATACAAGGGTCAGCGTTGAGCCGCTTGTAGGGCAAAAGGGAGATTGTGGTGGCTGCTTAAGAACAGGTTCAGATCCATGTAGCTTAAGGCTTTTGAATCCTATGAGCCGTGAGGGTCTCATAGGAAGGTTCTCCTTACGAGTCATGAGGATCTCGCAAGTGTAATTTCTCCTTAGGAATCGTGGGGATCCCCAAGTGTGTTTCTCCTTTGTGAGTCGTAAGGATCTCACGCAGGTATTTTCTCCTCACAAGGTCGAGGGGACTTTGCAAGTGTCTTTTAACGAGATTGCGCCCTTTTGGGTATTCACAAACTCGCTGGTAGTCCTGCTGTTTTTACTCACGGAGCCCTTTCGGGTTTTCTTCCGTGCCCATCTTGCTTATGGACGTACCGTTTTTTTTTGCGTCAGCTTTAGAATGCTGCGGTCCGTAGTAGTTTATAGACGTCTCGATCAGTTGCAAGTTTTAGGACATTGCGGTCTATCGTTAGTTCAACGACGTTTCGGTTTACCATCGCCATATTTGAGGCGAGTTTCTAGTTTACGGACTTTTCGGTCCAACGTTAGTTTAACGACGTTTCGGTCTACCGTCGCCATATTTGAGGTAAGTTTCTAGTTTACGGACTTTTCGGTCCAAGGGGCTTTTTCTATGAATGAGCATGATGCCCCCAACATGACCACCTTTTTAGGGGCGTGAGATTATGGCGGGTTCACCTTCCAATTTTTGGATAATGCGAACTTGCCTTGCTGGTAATGGTCTTCAATCCAGTCTTTGAAGACGAAGCAATCTTCGATTGGATAGCTTACTGCTTGGTGGTAAGAGCAGTAATTAGGATTGTTGACATCACCTGGTTGCAACGGACGTTTTAGATCCAGCAAATTGATGAGTCTGTTGCGCACTGCCAGCTCGAACAATTTCCTCGTTTTATCGGGGAAACGAGTAAGGACGTCCCAGTCTCTCCTCGAGGGATGGGCGTGGACGCATGTTGTTTTGGCGAACAACCGGCTTTAAGTTGCTCGGCCGTTGTTGAGTATTGGCAACGACGGTTGCTTTCCCTTTGCCCTTTTCATTCCAAGGCTCCGTCTTTGAAGAGGAAGGCCTATGGCCCATCGGGTCTATTTGGGCCAACTTGTCAATCAAGGCCTGGAAGGTGGTTGGCTTGAAGAACATCATGAATTGGGATATGGTCGCTTGAGGGTCAAGAGTACCCACGAACATGCCTACCGCAGGCGCTTCTTCGATGCGCCGCTCGCACTTCGACCATAGATTACGCCACCGTATCGCATACTAGACCCAAGTTTCTCCAGGCTTCACCCTGGCATTGATCAATGCCGTGATTGGGGTGCGTTCGCTAGCGGCCGTGAAATGCGGGGTGAATAGTAGCTCCATCTCTGCAAAAGTTTTGACGGAATCGTTGGGAAGCTCTGAATATCATTCGAAGGCCGTTTCCGCCAAGCTACCAATGAACTGACGAAGCAAAAGTTTATGATCGCCCCCCGTGTTGCCGCAAAGAGCCCTGAACTGAGTGACATGTTGATGGGGATTGCCTGTCCCCTTGTATACATGAAATTTAGGGATTGTATATCTCGGCGGGTACTTTATTTGGTCATACCAGCCTGAATATGGTCGCCCAGTTTTAACGACTTGGCCGGCCACTTCATTCACCTGGTGAGCTCGTATTTGCTGAGCAATATAGTCATCCAGAGCAGCCTTGGAAATGCTTTCCTCTTTGGCTGCTGAAAGAGCCGGAGGAGGGTTCGATGTCTCCCCTCTGTCGTCTTCAATGATGGTAGGAGGGTCTTCAGCTGGAGGGTCCGGCTGGATCATCATGCCCACCATATCTTGGAATAGAAGGGCCATCTGTTTTATGTTGGCTGCTTGTTCTGCGGCCTCTTTGTCCTTCTTCTCAAGTATTCTCCGAAGGAATTCGGCATCAGTTTCCTGCTCATGACGCTGTTCTGAGGACGTCTCTAGGCTTGCTTTTGGTCCCGTGAGTGCGGCCATGGCTGTTAGCATTTCCTGGAGCTTTTATTATTGTTGCTCCTGAGCCCTAGTCACTGATCGTGTAAGCGGTCGATGACCTGTAGAGATACGGCTATCCTCTTTTCCGGATGCCATATAGATAGTATGTACCACCATGCCCCCAGCCTTGGGGCATTTAGGTTCAGTGGTCTTGCGATTCGTCGCAGACTCGGGGAGTTTCTCCGGCCTTCTCCTCTTGTGGGCGGTCGAAGTTGAGAGGGCCGTTGCAGTGGGCACCCAAGTAGCTGTCGCCTTTTGTGGCTTGGCAGAATGGTCCTCTTCTTTCCGAACCTTCATCTTTTTCTGTCGGTGAGAGTAATCTTGATCAATCACGGAGTCTTGGACTTGACGCCAGACCTTGTAAATTTTAGATGACAACCGCTGAAGAGGCTGCTCCGGCTTCGCCTTTAGTGCATTCTCCATGGGCGGAGGAGATCTTTTTAGTATGGTGGTAGAAGAGTTCATGCGCGCCTTGTTCAGCAATTCAAAGCTATTCCCGGTTGGAACAGCAGCATCGATCTCCACCGTTGGAGCTAGTGGAGTAAACCCAGACGGAGAACTACCCCCAGCCTTTCGTACTCGGCGCCAGTGACGACGGCGAGCATGTTGCGTAGATGGTGTTGGTTCGGCTATGGGGATGGCTTTGTCATGCCCCCTGTTCTGGTGAGGCGCTATTAGTACCAGCCTCTTAAAGACCGACGTCCGTCGAGCAGCAATACCCAATCTGTCAAAGACAGACCATTGAGCAGGAACGGGAGCCGGAGTGGCCAGCCTTGTAAAGACTGATCCTTTGATGGGGGAGGCTTCTTTAGTGGCCTCGAGGGTAGGAATGGCTATCCGCTTTGGAATAGTACCTTCTGGTATTACGGGCTTCTTCATGGGCCCGTTGGAGCTCTGGCCCAGTCTATTAAAAACTGAGACAGTGGCATTGGGCGACCCGATGAGAGGTGCAACAGTAGTAGTAAGTCGATCAAAGACCGATCTCTTGGGAACTTCTTGTGATGGTACAGCAGCGTTGAAGCTCATCGGCAGAAGTATGGTCCCGAAGAATAGACCAGTGGTAGCCTGAGTCACTTGGTCCACCGGCATTGTAAACAGGAAGGTCGCTTGAGGGCCGTAGGCCACACGTCCAGATGAGGTGGAACCGGAGTTGCAGTTGCAGCTGGAACATTTTGTGCAGGTAGACGCCATTGATCTTTCATTCTCTACACCGAGCAAGACACCAAATCTTAGTACCTCGAACCCAAGGGCAACCATAGCAAACTGCGATTCGTTCGCGAACACGACACACGAAGTGTGGAGTGGAAAGAGGAAGAGGTCCCACCGGGCATGCCAGAATCTGTTCCCCGCCGAAAACCGGGAAGACAAACGTCTTGCCTGAAATTCGGGGCAGATGCTAATTGGTGTTATCCGTCCACCTCTCCGAAGATGCCAAGTTGATTTATGGCACTGTGTATCGAAGGTTTAAACAGATGCGGCCGATATAGCAGACTTCGTCAGATTCCCCCTCGTTGAGGGGTTTTTGATTGTGGGGATGCTCTTCCCTGCAGGCGCAAGCCCTTGCAGTTAATTATGCTACCGCATCGCGGTAACCACTTTCTCCTTCTCCAGATGGTCACTTCGTGTCGTGGGTGTTTGTTTTGTTTGTGGTTGCCCGTGGATTGTATACGAAGACTAATTTATGTTATCGCCCGTAGGGCGTGGATTAGTCCAAATCCGTATTTTCTTAGATTTGGGTTTTGGGTTTGGTTTAAGGATACGTTAGTCTCATTTGAGACTAAGATCAACTTAAACGTATGTTAAGGATACGTTAGTCTTATTTCAGACCAAGATCAACTTAACGGGATCGTTTAGATCCAATAAGAGAGCATTTGGACTCAATTGTTTAGTTTAGGGACATTGCGGTCGATTAGTTTAAGGACATTACGGTCCAATGTTAGTTTAATGACATCTCGGTCCAAGGTTAAGGACATCATAGTCCGTGGGTTTAAAAGGACCCCACAGTCCAGGTTAAGGACATCGTAGTCTATGGGCTTAAGGACCCCACAGTCTATGAAACGTGTGGTTGTCGGGACCCGTCACCTCTCTGAAGACGTTGAAGGATTACAACGACAAATATCAGAGGAGTAAAGAGATGTACCCTCGAACTGGTATGAGTTGGTTGAAGGACCTGTAGTCCAGTTTGGGACTGAGATCTGTTAAATATTCATGAGCAGATGAGCTCGGTTCAATATAAGTTGAGGACTTATGGCCAATATTGGGCTAAGTCCAATAAGATTAAAATGTTTAATATTTTATTGTTCTGGGCTGTTGAGCCTTTATTTGGGCTTGGCCCTTTTAATAGTGCCGAGCATTAGATCCTGACATTTTTTGTCTTGTATTGAATGCATAGAATTCATCAGAACAGTGTGTGTTCCGACAGTGCGCCACGTGGCATGCCAGGCGCTTTGCGCCAATTAAAGAGCGCATTGCGCTTTTTCCAAGTAGCGCACACGAAAAGGACACGTGTCGCGCTTAGCGCTAAGCGCCAGTTTATGAGTGCATTGCGCTTTCAATTTATGAGCGTGTTGCGCTAGTTTAGTGGCGCATCAGTGAGTGATACGTGGCGTGCTTGGCGCTGAGCGCCAGCCTATGAGCGCAGTGCGCTGTTTCCGAAGCGCAAAGAGCAAGTTGTATCTGCGGTTGACACGTGGCACGTTTTGGCGCTGAGCGCCGGTCCAAGAAGCGCAGAAGCGCAGTTCATGAGTGCAAGGCACTTTTCAGTAGCGCAAAGCGCATTTGATCATATTTATGATCAGAGAACAAGTTTATATTCTTTTTAAAGGAGGCTTTGCCTCAAGATTCAAGAACAACGGTTCTTATTTTTGTAAGGGCTTTGCCTTTGTAGATCAATGATCTGTGAATGAAGTAAATACTTCTTTTATTTTTATGATGAGATCTTTTGATCTCTTTTTTATAAAAGACCTTGGTCTTTTGTAGATCTATGATCTTTTAAGAAGATAATTCTTGTGTTTTAATGAGATGATTTCATCTCTTTGTGCAAGAATCATTCTTTTTACCTTGAAGAAATGATCTTCTTTCAAGAGCTTGCTCTCTTTCTTTTGAGTTTTCTCAAAGTTTGTAGGGGGGGTTTTCTATCTCAGACTTGAAGTCTTAGGGCCTTTATATAGGGCAAATTGATTTGTTAAATCAGTTGAAGAGATCTTTCTCTGATTGATTTGGGGATATTTCCCCACCGTTGGATCTTTGATCCTAGGGCTTCTGTTTTACAGAAAGTAATCTTCTTGTTTTTAACAAGATTGGAAAGATTTTTCCATAACAGAATTTTATTCTGATTAATTAATGATTTATCATTATTAGATCTTTTGATCTAACGGTGGGGAATTTTTAATTCCAGCACTGGCGCACCCTTGCTTTGCACGTGGTGCGCTGTTCAGAGCGCAGCGCACTTTGCGCTAGCGCACCTACGTTTGACACGTGGTGCGCAGCGCAGAGCGCAGCGCAACCTGCGCTAGCGCATCCGTGTTTGACACGTGGCGCTCAGCGCACCTAGCGCTGGATCTGAAGCGTTGCTTCAATTTTTGAATTTTGAATTTTAAAACAGAGCTTTGCTCTGATTGAGGGTGCGCTGCCTAGGGCGCAGCGCACCTGACGCTAGCGCATCTGTGTTTGACACGTGGCACGCAGCGCGCCAAGCGCTGAATCTGAAGCGTTGCTTCAACTTTTAGATTTTGAATTTCAAAACAGAGCTTTGCTCTGATTGGGGGAAACAGCTGGATGCTATGCGATCCGAGACGGAATCTATGTACACCAACAAATTATGGACTTTGGATGTTGCTCCTGAAGGGGTAAAACACATTGGGAGCAAGTGGATCTTCAAAAAGAAGATTGGTGTAGATAGAAAAGTTAAGACTTTCAAAGTTATACTTGTAGCAAAAGGTTTTCATCAACGACCTGGTGTCGACTATGATGAAACCTTTTCTCCTGTCGCTATGCTTAAGCCCATCAGGATCCTACTTGCCATTGCTGCATACCATGACTACGAAATATGGCAGATGGACGTCAAGACCGCTTTTCTAAATGGTGATTTAGAAGAGAGCGTGTACATGACACAGCCAGAGGGCTTCGTAGACAGTGGGAGCAGCGGAAAGGTGTGCAAGCTGCTTAAATCCATCTACGGATTAAAGCAGGCGTCGCGGAGTTGGAACATCTGTTTTAATGAAGCTACTGAAGAGTTTGACTTCATCAAAAATATAAATGAACCTTGTATATATAAGAAGGCAATAGAGAGTAAGGTGGTCTTCCTCGTATTGTATGTGGATGACATACTCTTGATAGGAAACGATATTCCTAAGTTACACTCGGTCAAGATCTTCTTACCACTCATGTTCTCCATGAAAGATCTTGGTGATGCCTCCTACATCCTGGGGATAAAGATCTATAGAGATAGATCTAAATGAATATTGGGATTGTCCCAATCCAGGTACATAGACACCATACTAAATAGGTTTAGTATGGAAGATTCCAAGCGAGGTAATGTACCCGCTTGTTCAGGAATCATTCTCTCCAAAGAGATGTCTCCCAAGACTGATTTGGAGAGAGCTCGCATAAAAGGGATACCCTATGCTTCGGCATTAGGCTCTATCATGATGCGATGTTATGTACCAGACCGGATGTAGCTTACTCACTAGGTGTAGTGAGCAGGTATCAATCAGATCCTAGGGAAAACCTCTGGACAGCTGTGAAGAACATTCTTAAGTACTTGAGAAGGGCTAAAGAAATGTTCTTGGTGTATGGTAACGGTGAACTCCAGGTGGAGTCATTTACATATTCGAGCTTCCAGAGTGATAAGGACGACAGTAAGTCGGTCTCGGGTTTTGTCTTTACCCTCAACGGAGGGGCAGTGTGTTGGAAGAGTTCCCAGCAAGATACCATAGCAGACTCGACGATGGAGGCTGAATACATCGCTGCCAACCATGCTGCCAAAGAAGCTGTCTGGATGAAGAAGTTTATTGCTGAGCTTGGTGTGGTTCCATCCATTGAGCATCCAATACATGTGTATTGTGATAACAATGGAGCTGTGGCTTTGGCTAAGGAACCCAGGTCCCATCAGAAATCCAGACATATTCTGAGGCGATATCACCTGATCAGGGAGATAGTAAATCGCCGGGAGATCGAGGTCAGGAGAGTTGACATGAAGGACAACGTAGCGGATCCACTCACGACAGCCCTCCCCCAGATACAGTTTGAGATACTTTTTGGGATGTTGGGTATGAGCTACAACACATGGCCTTAGTGCAAGTGAGAGATTGTTAGTTATATGTATGCCCTAGAGGCCATTATTGTACATATTATGTATATTATAGTGGATGCTTGGACATATATATATATATATATAGGACTTTCTTGCTCGACATGATAGTATACTATCTGGATACTCTTTATCTTAACATATTGGCTGGTATTCCTTACTTTCTTGCTCTCACATGTTGATAAAGCCCTTAGGATATGTACTTGACTACCAGGATTATGATGAGATCATACTAGTGGGGCCAGGGTGGTCCATAAGTAAATTCTTTAATCAGTTCCTAGTCGTAGGAATATCGAGACCAGGGCATCGATATTCCAGTGTAGACTAGTGTGTATGTTTCTTGTCCCTTAGAGGGCGATGGTTGATCCCACAGCCATTGGTGTGTGACATCAAAGATTGTACACAGGTGCTCATTGAAGAATGGGTACACTGAACAGGACTTGCCGAGGACTCCTATGTGGTAGTATACCTATCGTCAGATAGCAGTCCTCTAGTGACACTGGTATAGGTTAGTCTGTAGAACCGAGATCGTCATAGAGTCTTGTGTGGCTCCCATTGTGCTTTGATTTCTTCCCTACCACGGCTCAAAGGAGTCGTGCAAACAGGTGGATTTTGGGTACAGTCCCGAGTCATATGGAGGCAATGAGCGATAGGAGGGGTTTCGTCTCTCCCGATATTGGGGGTTGATGTTGCGCTATGCTCGATTGGCTATAACTTGAAGTCCCTGGCCAGGGCTGCTGCCGAGATTTACTGATAAGTGTTATCAGTAGTTTCTCGAACCGTTATAGGCCAGACATCGGCATAACTTATCACGTTACTGGGGACTGACGTTTACCACCCCTATATATGATATGCGGCATATCAGACGAAGAGAACGGACTGTACGGTGGTGTTACTGATAGGCTTCATGGAGAGTATGGATGAGCTTGCTTGTTGATGTTCATATCTGTCAATACCCGGGTAGCCGTTACGTCCAGCTAGTACCGCTGACGGCTTGTAGGTGATTGATGTGATCATCACCTACTGCTGGCGTATTGACGAGTCTTTAGAGTCCCACACAAAAGTTTCTTGGTTCGAGCGAAACGAAGTAGGGCACATATGTTGATATGTGTGTGGGCCTGATTAAATATGAGTATGTGATACCGTATTGTAATTTGGCAGTTATCTGTTATCGGTTCGGTTATATGTGATATAACCAGATTGTCGAATCAAGTATTGATTTGATAATGTGATATACAGATGAATGATATTAGTCGGTCATATGTGATATAACCGGATTATTAAATCAAGTGTTGATTTAATAATGTGATATATATTATAGGTGATATAATTATATCTTAACTAATATCATTAGCTCACTAATTATTCTTCATTATATATATATTAATATATTTGATATATATATAATAATGAAGCATGGCTTGATTTTCTATTTTTGAGAAAAATAGAAATGAGGTGTAAATTGAGAGCATGGTTGCAAGAATGGGAGTTGTATTTGTCTATTCATCTTGACTCACTATTCAAGTATGGCTGCAATTTTATATTGCAAAATTCCATATTTGAATGAGTGGGGGTCAAGAGTTGCCATTCATTCTTTGCTCATTCTCAACACTTAGCCATTTTGCTTGCTTTGCTCCCATGGTTGCTCTCTAGCTTCTTCTTCTTCCTCAATCCCATGGTTCAAGCTTCAACCCTCACATGTAATGTGAACCTTGAAGCTTGAACACAAACTAGTGAGCAAATTAAAGCTATACTTCACCATCACATATTAGATAAGTAATTTGATGTGGAGTGTTGCCTTCACTAATGAGATTAGTGAAGGGTTAGCTTAAGCTTGTGGACTTCGGGTGGATCGTCTTTGGCGCGAAGATCACGAAGGAGGTTCGTTTAACTCGAAGAGGAGCCTAGTAGAGTCATGTGGACTTCAATCCGGAGCTATTGAAGATAAGGACTCAAAATACAAAGGATGTATGCTCTTTTCTTCTCTTTAGTTCATCACATCACAAAGGCAAACCCTAAATAATCTAGTAAAGATCTTATTAGTCTAACTTAGCACCAAATAAAATTTGAATTTGGCATGCTTGATGCCTCTAGAACCTCATGGTGGTGCTAAGGTCGACTTTCACTAGTACTGGTCCTCGACCCTGTTTTTGAAGATATAGCAATCCTCAATTGGATGGCTTATTATCCTATGGTAGGAGTAATAGTTGGGGTTATTGACATGGTCGGCTTGTGCGGGATGCCGCGAGTCTGGAAATGTGATCAGATTATTTCGTATTGCCAGCTCGAACAATCTCCTCATCTTATCACGAGGGAAAGAATAAGCACGTCCCAAACTTTCTTCCAAGGACGAACGCGTACGGGGTTTGTTTTGGCGAGCAGCTGCTTTTGGCAACAAAGGCTGCCTTTCCTTTCCCATTATTATTTCGAGGGTCCTTGCTTGAGGAGGAAGGACCATGACCCATCTGATCCATCAGGGCCAATTTATCAACCAAAACCTGGAACATGGTAGGCTTGAAGAAGGTCACGAATTGGGATACGTTCGATTGGGGATCAATGGTCCCAATGAACATTCCCACAGCCGGAGACTCTTAAAGGCGCTGTTCATATTTAGACCATAAGTTCTGCCACCGGATCGCATATTGGACCCATGTTCCCCCGACTTGACCCTGGCAGTGATCAGCGCCGTGATTAGAGTGCGTTCACTTGCACTGGTGAACCTTTGCGTGAAGAGCGGCTCCATTTCAGAGAAGGTTTTCATGGAGTCATTTGGGAGCTCCGAGTACCATTCGAAAGCTTTTTCTGATAAGCTTCAGACAAATTGGCGAAGCAACAATTTGTCGTCATCTCCAGTATTACCACAAAGACTCCTGAACTGTGCAATGAGCTGATGGGGATTCCCCGTTCCTTTATATACATGGAACTTTGGGATAGTATATCCCGGAGGGTACTTTATCTGGTCATACCAGGACGGATATGGTCGTCCGGTTTTGACGATTTGGTTGACAGCTTCATTGGCCTGATGAGCTCTAATTTGCTGAGCGATATAATCATCTAGGGCCGCCTTGGAGACCGTCTCCTCCTTGTTCGTTGATAGGGCCTGGGGAGAATTTGATGTTTCCTCTTTATCATCTTCGATAATCACCGGAGGATCTTCAGCTGGTGATTCTGGTTGGATCTTCATCAAAACCCATATCTTGGAATAGAAGAGCTATCTGCTTTATATTAGTATCCTGCATTGCAGCTTCCTTATCTTTTTTCTCCAGAACCCGTCGTAAGAACTCTGTATCGGTTTCTTGATACTGGCATTGTTCTGTTTCTTTGTCTAGGCTTTCTTTGGGTCCAGTGAGTGTTGTTGGCTATAGTGCCCTCAAGGCAATTATCGTAGTCGCAGGCAGGTGGTTATGATGATTGAGGGAGGACCTATACCAGTAGAACAGTCTTACTCGAGATGATAGTATGCTATCTGGTTTGTCTTTATCATCATGTACATGTTGATAGAGCCCATAGGATTCTTGCTTGACTACCAGCATTATGATGGCGATCATATACGTGGGGGATGTGGGTCTATAAGCACATCCTTAAATGTCCCTAGTCGTGGGAGTTCAAGAATGGGCATCGATACTCCAGAGTAGACTAGTGTATACTTATCTAGACCCTGACGAGGGGCGGTGGCCAGTCTCATAAGCCATTGGTGTCAATTGTTCACCTAAGATAGTATACAGGTGCTCATTGGGTTATGAGCACACTGGACAGACTCGCCGGGAGCATGCTAGTTGGTATTATACCTATTTTCAGATAGCAGTTTCCTGGTGACATGTGTACAGGTTAGTTTGTCGACCTGAGATCGTCATTTGTCTCGTGTGAGTTCCCACTGTGCTTTGATTACTACCCTACCACGGCTCAAAGGAGTCGTGCAAACAGGTTTTAATTGGGTACAGTCCCGAGCCACATGGAAGCAGTGAGCGGATCGTCGACGATTCGTCTCTCCCGGTATTGGGGTTGATGTTGTGCTATGCACGGGTGGCCATCACCAGAAATCCTCAGCCGGGGTATACAAGAATTACCGATCCAGGATCGATAGTTTCTCAGGTGATGATGGGTTCCATACCGACACTAATTATCGTGTTATTAGGGGTCTGACTTTATCCCCCCTAGACTCGATATGCGATACTCTTAGACGAACAGACCGGACTGTACGGATATTGTCACTGTCAGGCTCAGTAGGGGTTCAGGATAAGTTTGCTCGTCGGCCTCCCTTTCGCTCAATACCTGGGTAGCCGTTACGTACAGCTAGTGCCGCTGACGTGCTTGTGGTTAAACCCACTACTAGCGTATTGACGAGTCTTTAGAGTCCCACACAGAGGGTTTTCACGGTTCAGGCGATATGGTGTAGATGACGTATGTTGGTTTATATAGGTGTCCGATTAAATATGTGTACAGGTTGCACAGACTTTAATCGGACAGTTGATAATACTAGCGGCTTAGGATTAAGCCGGATTATTAAATCAGGTTTTGATTTAATAATTTATATATATGTATTCTAGTATTATTGTTCACTATTCATTTTCTCTCTTAGCTATTCGTATTTTTGTACGAATACGTGTATATGTATTTCGATACGTATACCTGGTTGCATTCCGTATTTTATACGGAATAGTTTCTTGAAGATGGCCACCTCATTATTGGATTTTCTTTTTAGAAAATCATTTGGGAAATGAGGTGGAGGGGTGAGTTGGCATGAGCATGGCTTAAGCATGTAGAGAGGCATGGGTTGGGAATTGTTTATTGGAAATTGGATGAGATATTTTTTTGCATGAGAGAGATGGGGCAGCCACATCTTTGGGCTAGGCTTGCTCATTATTTTCTCCACTTGATTTTCTTCACTTGCTCACTCTCTCACTCACACTCACAAAAAGACATAGCCATTTCTTTAGTTGCTCATGCCATGGTTTCTTCACTTCTTCTTCATTTTCTATGGTTGCTCTTGGAGCATTTTGATGAGAGAAAAACATTAGTGAAATAATCCTATACCTCCACTCTCCATTGCTAGCAACCTTGGAGCGTCGGTTGCCTCGTTTCGTGAGGCTGAAGCTTGCGCCGTTTCCCTCAGGCGGATCATCGTAGATGGAGGAAGACCGGCAACCAAACTCGATCCAGACGACCACTAGGAGCTTGGAATGAAGACTGAAGGACACGGATCAACTCGGTATAACCATTCTAACTTCTTTACATGCTTGCTAGCTTAGGGTTTAGGGTATATCCGGGCATCGGGTAATGGTAGCGCCAATTTAGTAAATTTTTGTTCCGCATTTGGCCACGTTTTGATGGCTGGGGCGTTACCGTAACCTTACATGGTATCAAAGCCAGCATTTAAACCCTATACTAGTTGGTTTAGATAATGTTAAACTATCAAAAACAAAACAACCCCAATACACTGCCCTGAACTTTTCAGTTTCTGTCGAATTTTAAAGTGTCTTCAAAAATTATTTTAGCAACTGCAGAAGACTACTGACATGACCACTTGACTACACCCTAAATATGAGCCAAATCCACCTAAAAAAACCGGCCACAATGCATGAAAATCCGAGGAGGCCGGCCACTTTAAGGCTTTAGGGTTTCGTTTTTTGGGTGTGGTCTTGTCTCTGGAATGTTGGTTCAGTGGTATTGTTTGTTTAGCCCAGTTTTGATATGGTTTTATCTAGTTGTTTGGGGCTATTCAGAGTGTTTCGAAGTCGGTAATTTAACACTGTTTAAATGTTTATCAGTACTTACATTACTATCTGCGACCGTGAATGTCATTAGATCGGTACAACTTGTCTAATTGCTATAGTTCTTTTAGACGGGTTTGCAAACGCGATATTCACGTTGATGTTCTGTGTTGTGCAGTGATTGTGGTTGGATCGTCGTGGTGGATATCTTTGGTGCAATGGTATTACAGTTTAGTTTCATTTGTACATTTGTTATTGCGGGGCGAGCGTTCGACATGTGGACTGCCGTCATTTTCAGTTTGTATATTATTTGTTTGGGGCACGACCGGGTTGAGGTTGATGTCACCCTTTTATATTATTTTCTTTTCTGTACTAGGATTACCCCGCGGTGGAGTGCACAAATAGCGGGGTTCTAAAGGGCAACGGGTCCGCATCTTATGGCGTTGAGACGGAGGGGACCTTACTCTAGAATTGGCGGGCTATTCCCCGTGCTCGTAGGGGTATAGGTTGACCCACAGAGGGGTGCCTAAGTTATCGGATTCCGTGAAGTGCTGGGTGGCCCATTCACGTTGTTGGTTGGGGTTGACTCTCTTCTGGTTTTGGCGGGTAACTTGCCGCGCTCGTAGGGGTCTAGGTTTCATTGCACAGGCTATCCACACGACAGGGAACGTCGGGTCTCACTTGCGGCTCAAGTGAAACCCGGGGCTCCAAGATTATCCACCATTCTGTGTTGCTTCTGTGATGTTTCTGTGATATTGCTTATATTATGCCTGGGAGGAATGTTATATATATATTTATATATACTGGTAGATGTTGTATATATTTTGCACCCACGCTAGTCCATTCCCCGCTCTGTCGTTAGTTAAGTAACCTTACGGGTGATGACAGGACCCATTGGCGAATGCGGATGGAAAATACGTACATTTTATTTTTCGTTCTTTTCTGGTGTGATATGTTAATTGATGGGACTGCGTTGATTCTGATCAATGCAAGGAAAACAAATCTATTTGATATTGTTGGAACCAATTTTAAAAACTGACATTACAGACGTTTTCTTTTGCTTTGCACAGCGGTATTCGGTTATGAATATCCATCACCTCATTCGACGAGACAAGGGCCGAGATCCCTTCATCGGGAATGACCCCTTGAGTAAAAGTTTGTGTCAACGTAATAACTTTACTATAGTCGATTCTTTTGCTTTGCATCGTGGTATTCAGTTTGGAATATCCTGCACCTCATTCTACGAGGAAAGACCCGAGATCCCTTCACCGGGAGTGACCTCTTTAGCAAATGGTTTTCGCAACTATGTATTTATAAAAGCTATCCAGTTCCTTCAACGATATCAAGTTTATTACGTTAATGGTTTTTCGCCAAAAACCATTCGTAGCCCTCCGTCGTTTCATACGGGTAGCACTTAGTATTCATGCTATGTTTGTTGGCCTACGTCAAGGCATAGTGTATGGTAGCTATTTGTTACTTTTCTGTTGCATAGATAGATGCGTTGGTTTGGGACAGTCGTACTACTTTGTTGGCCTACGTCAAGGGTATGTACGGGTGGGTTCAAATTAACCTGGACATTGACGGGTACAACTTGACATGTGACTTATGATTTGTTGGCCTACGTCAAGGTCATAAGTGTTGGGTTACCTACAACGGCAGTAAGGTTTCGGGAGGTATCATCCATGCCAAGTTTAAATTTTTGCCATTATAGATAACCTTGACCCTAGATCTTTAACTAGAGAATCAAACTAAAACTACAAGTAAACAACTTTACTTCTAAGAGTTTGGGATTACAACCTTTGTAGTCCGTTCCTTCGCTTTATTAGCTCCGAGTTGAGGTCCCTTCGCTGCGATCATCAAGTTCCCAAACTCTCGAGAGGCTCCATGAGGTGAATGATGCATGTTGCTTGAAGTCTTCGATATCCAAGATGATCTATCTTGAGGAAACACAAACCCAAGCTCTCACTTCACTAAGGAGGAATTAGTGAAGCAAACACCCTAATCTAAGTGGCTAGAATAGATGAGGATAATGAAGTAGGAATTTTTCTCTCTTTTGTTTTCTATTTCTCATATTAATTCATCATAAATGAAAAGGCTAGTGAGCTTTTTTTAGAGGAAGAAGAACATGAATTGTGATGAATGAATTGTGTGAGGTTAGAAATGCAACCATAGGTTAAGCATGGCATGCTTAACCCTTGTAGAGAATAAACCATAGGCTAGGGTTAAGAGGTTAGGTTAACAAATATCTAGATATTATCTAAAGAGTGGACTTTAGTCAACACAAAGAAGTATCTTAACTTTAATCCACAATTTAGAAATAACTAAAAAGAAAATGTTAACCCTAATTTAAACCCTAGCATGGTTTAATCTCATAACCTTAGTTGCATGTGTAACCCTAACATGTTACAATATTATATACCACATATATAATATATAATGTAACAAAACAAAATAATACAATTAACATATATCACATATATATCAATGTATCATCAAGTGAGAAAAAGAATCATTTAAGTGAGCTTATATTAGTTAATGTAATGTAATATATCAAATATATATTTATACATTAAATTATCGAATCAACACTTGATCCGATAATCCGGCTATTTTGCAAATAACCGACTAATATAACATGTATCAGTTCATCGAATCAACACTTGATCCGATGACCCGGCTATATCACATATACCCGGTCGACATCTCATGTCGCGAGAATCGAATACGTTATCACATACACGTATTATTCTCGGTCCCGCACATATCACATATGTGCTCCTACTCCGTTTTTCCTGAGCCAGGAAACCTCTGTGTAGGACTCTAAAGATTCGTCAATACGCCGGCAGTAGGTGATGATCATATCAAACACCCATAAGCTGCAAGCGTTCTGCTAAACGTAACAGCCACCCGGGTATTGAGCGATCAGAAGATCAACAAGCAAGCCTGCACACACTCCTGTGAATCCAATCAGTAACACTACCGTACAGTCCGGTCTCTTCGTGTGATATGTCGCATATCCAGTCTAGGGGTGGTAAACGTCAGACCCCAGTAACCGATAAGTCGTGTCGATGTGAGGCTCATAACGGGTCGAGAAACTACTGATAACACTTACCAGTAGGTCTCCATATCATCCCTGGCCAGGGACTTCCAGTTATAGCTAATCGAACACAGCGCAACATCAACCCCTAATACCGGGAAAGACGAAACCCCTCCTATCGCTCATTGCCTCCATATGATTCGAGACTGTACCCAAAAGCCACCGTTTTGCACGTTCTCATGAACGTGGTAAGGTGGAAATCAAAGCACAGTGGGAATCACACAAGACTCTATGACGATCTCGGTTCTACAAACTAACCTGTACCAGTGTCACCAGAGAACTGCTATCTGACGATAGGTATAACACCATCTAGGAGTTCTCGGCGAGTCCGTTCAGTGTACCCAGTCTCCACTGAGCACCCGTACACCATCTTTGATGTCAAACACCGATGGATATGAGATCATCCATCGCCCATCATATGGGTCAAGATGCGTATACGCTAGTTTACTCTAGATTATCGATGCCCTGTCTCGATACACCCTCGACCAGGAACAATTATAGGATGTACTCTTGGACTACCCTGGCCCCACTAGTTTGATCTGCATCATAGTCCCAGTAGTTGAGTACATATCCTAAGGGCTTTATCAACATGTGAGAGTAAGACAGTAAACCAATACAAGTCAGCATGTTAAGACAAAGTAAAACCAGATAGCATAATATCATATCGAGCAAAAAAGTCCTCTCTATATATATCCAAGCATCCACTATAATATACATCATATGTACAATAATGGCCTCTAGGGCATAAACATAATTAACAATCTCCCACTTGCACTAAGGCCAGCAGTTGTAGTATCTCATACCCAACATCCTGAAGAGTTTCTCAAAGTGTATCTGGGGTATGTCCTTCGTGAGTGGATCCACAGTGTTGCCCTTCGTGTCAACTCTCCTGACCTCGATCTCTCAGCGATCAACTATCTCCCGGATCAGGTGATACCGCTTCAGAATATGTCTGGATTTCTGATGGGATCTGGGTTGCTTGGCCAAAGCCACAGCTCCATTTTTATCACGATACAAAGGTATTGGATGCTCAATGGGCGGAACCACTCCAAGTTCAGTTATGAACTTCTTCATCCAGACAGCCTCTTTGGCAGCATCGTTGGTAGCGATGTATTCAGCCTCCATCGTCGAATCTTCCACGGTTTCCTGTTTGGAACTCTTCCAACAAACCGTCCCTCCATTGAGGGTGAAGACAAATCCCGAGTGCGACTTAGAGTCGTTCTTATCACTTTGGAAGCTCAAATCGGTAAAGGACTACACCTGGAGTTCTCTGTTACCATACACCAAGAACATCTCCTTACTCCTTCTCAAGTACTTAAGAATGTTCTTCACAGCTGTCCAGTGATTCTCTCCACGATCTGCTTGATACCTACTCACTACACTTAGTGAGTATGCTACATCGGGTCTGGTACATAGCATCGCATACATGATAAAGCCTACTTCCAAAGCATAGGGTATCCCTTGCATGCGAGCTCTCTCCAAATCAGTCTTAGGAGAAATCTCTTTGGAGAGAGTGAGTCTAGAGATCGTGGGTAAATACCAACGCTTGGATTCTTCCATACTAAACCTCTTTAGTATGGTGTCAATGTACCTGGATTGGGACAATCCCAATATCCTCTTAGATCTATCTCTATAGATCTTAATCCCCAAAATGCAGGAGGCATCACCTAGATCTTTCATTGAGAATCTATGTGATAAGAAGAGCTTGACCGAGTGCAGCATAGGAACATCATTTCCTATCAAGAGTATGTCATCCACGTACAATACGAGGAAGACAACCTTACTCTCTGCAACCTTCTTGTAGATACAAGGTTCATCTACGTTCTTGATGAAGTCAAACTCTTTGACTACCACATCAAAACAGATGTTCCAACTCCGCGTGCCTGCTTTAACCCGTAGATGGATTTAAGCAGCTTGCACACCTTTCCGCTGCTCCGACTGTCTACGAAACCCTCTGGCTGAATCATGTGCACACACTCCTCTAAATCACAATTTAGAAAGACGGTCTTAACATCCATTTGCCAGATTTCGTAGTCATGGTATGCAGCAATAGCAAGTAAGATCCAGATGGACTTAAGCATAGCCACTGGAGAAAAGGTTTCGTCATAATCCACACCTGGTCGTTGACGAAAACCCTTTGCAACAAGTCTAGCTTTGAAAGTCTCGACTTTTCCATCTACACCAAGTTTCTTCTTAAAGATCCATTTGCTCCCAATGGGTTTTACCCCTTCAGGAGCAACTTCCAAAGTCCATACTTTGTTGGTGTACATGGATTCCATCTCAGATCGCATTGCATCCAGCCATTTCACAGAGTCCCCACTCGTGATGGCCTGTTCGAAGCTAGTCGGGTCATCATCTTCCATGATGCAATCCTCGCTCTCACCATCAATGAGAAAACCGTAGCATCTCTCAGGTGGATGAGGAACCCTACTAGATCGGCAGAGAGGCTAGGATTCGTTGGGAACTACTGAATCCTCTGGTTCCACCAAATCTTTTGTTGTAGTTTGTGGTGCTGGAACTCTTCCAGCTCTACCTCCTCGCCACTAATTTCTTTTACAAGAAATTCCTTTTCTAAAAAGGTGGCATGTTGAGAAACAAACACCTTTTGTTGTTTACCATGGTAGAATAGATATCCATACGAATTCCTTGGATATCCCACAAACTTGCAAAGAATTGATCTTGCCTCGAGCTTATCCCGATTTTGCTTTTTAACATAGGTCGGACAACCCTATATCTTAACTCGTTTAAGAGATGGTATCTTCCCATTCCATATCTCATATGGAGTGGTAGGCACCGATTTAGTTGGAACTCTATTCAATAGGTATATGGCTGTCTCAAGCGCATACCCCCAAAAGGAAATAGGCAACTCGGTAGTGCTCGTCATAGAGCGCACCATATCTAATAGGGTGCGATTCCTCCGTTCCGATACACCGTTGTACTGTGGTGTATACGGAGGAGTAAGCTGAGAGAGAATCCCATTCTCTTTTAGATAGTCCAGAAACACATTGCTCAAGTATTCTCCTCCTCGATCAGATCGAAGGATTTTAATACTTTTACCCGTTTGGTTCTCTACTTCGTGCTTATATTCTCTGAATTTCTCAAAAGATTCAGACTTGTTTTTCAACAGGAACATATGTCCGTATCTTGAGAGATCGTCAGTGAATGTAATGTAGTACGAAGAACCATTCCTGGCATGTATAGACATGGGACCACATACATCACTATGTATCAGTCCCAAGAGTTCCGTAACTCTTTCTCCGTGTCCACTAAACGGAGTTTTGGTCATCTTTCCTTTGAGACATGACTGGCAAGTGTCATAAGATGAAAATTCGAATGGATTCAAATATCCATCTTTATGTAACTTAGCTAGTCATGTCATATTAATATGACCTAGTCTACAAGGCCACAAGAAGGATTCGTTCATTTCTGAACTTTTCCTCTTGTGTGTGTTTTGTACATTAAGTACTGTAGTTTGATTGAGAACGTATATGTCATTATTTAACGAGCCTGATCCAATCAACTTTTGATTCAGGAAGATGTTCATAACATTATCCTGTACTACAAAATTATATCCTTCTTTACTCAATAAAGAAACTGATATAAGATTGCATATCAGGGTCGGAATGTAATAGCATTCGTTTAGAATCAATGTATTACCATTCGGTAATACAAGGTGAAATTCGCCAACAGCCTTGGCTGCAATATTTGCACCATTCCCTACTCTTATGGAATGATCACCCTCTCCCAGTTCTCTACCTTTACGTAGCCCATGTAATATATTACATATATGGGATCCTGATCCGGTATCTAATACCCAGGACGTAGAGTGAACTGAGAAACAGTTCTCGATAACTAACACACCCGAAGAAGATGCATCAGCATGCTTGTTCTTCGTTTGGGTGGCATGAGAATCTGGATATTCTCCTATTTTCTGCTCAGTCTTATAACGTTTATAAGAAAGAACGGGACCAACATTCCCCTGCTCAGTATAATAAGCGGGTTCGGTCAATACATCCATATTATTATCTTGATTAAGGCATGACATGGTCGCTACCTGGAGAGAGAGAGAAGAAAACACTTTAGCGTATGCTCTTGCAAGATTATATTGTTTATTATCTTATTTAATCAGGATGGCTCCCACTGTTTTCATCAAATCTTCCTTCAAACCCTAAAAGGTAAGACTAGCCGGGATTAATTACACTTTACAAGTTCGCCAATCTTTCAGCTAGGCCAGTGTTGGTACTTTGAGGGAGGTTCCCCGTGCTTTCACACAGACCTAATTAAAATAAACCTCGTTTTCCCAGAGGCATAACCCCGTTAACACTTTTCTAGTCACCTACTTGATCGGCTAATTGTCCTGTGTAAAACTCTCCCAGGAGTAACTCTTACTCGCAGTGGGTATCAGGATCCAACTATCTTATAGAAGGTATGCAATCTCATTGCAAATTTCAACACTTGAAATTCCCGATAATACTTTTGCCCCCAGCAACTCATGACCTTGGCTATGGTCAACAAATCATAAGCGCTAGCCAAGTTCAACCCGTCATTTCCCGATTGAATTAAACCCACCCGTACGACACTTGGCTAAGGTCAACAAAGTCGTACGACTACCCTAACTCAATCACATCTCATGTTTTAGCAGATAAACACTAATTAGCTACCGTACACTACGCCTTGGCTAAGGTCAACAAACGCAGCACGAATACTAACTAGTCTCTATCGGAAATGATGGAGGGCTACGACAGGTTTTCCAGAAAACCTTTCGCGTAATGAACTTGATATCGTTGTAGAAACAAGTGATTTTGAAAAGGAGTGTTTTTTAGGCTTTTTCTAGTTTTGCTAAAGAGGTCACTTCCGGTGAAGGGATTTCGGCTCTTTCCTTATCGAATAAGATGCAAGATATTTCACAAATACCGCTATGCAAAGCAAGAACTATAGAAGCTGTCAAAAACATAACCGAGTGAATTGTAGCATCTGCTAGTTTCTCTAAAGAGGTCACTCCCGATGAAGAGATCTCGGCTCTTTCCTTATCGAATAAGGTGCTGGATATTCTACAAGGAATACCGCTATGCAAAGCAAAACTAGAGCTACCCTTTTTTATAAATTTGATTCTACAACATCTTTTAGGTTTCTTTTCTTTCATTAATCTCATTAATGAATCCCATCATTTATGCTTCCTAAGCATCACAGAAGAAATGAAAATACAACGTACGCTTATGCCATCCGCATCGCCACTGTGTCCCGTTATGCACCGTTAGGTTACCTAACTAACGGCATACCGGGGAGGGACTAGCACGGGTGTAAAACATAAGCAACATTTATTATATATCATATATACAATAATAAAGCATTCGTCTCACGCATATAATATGATCGCATCACATAATATCAACAGCAGAAGATAACATATAAAATATTGGATATACTAGAAGCTCCGTGTTTTATTTTGAGCCTGTATAAAACACGGATTCCACGGTCGCGATGAATAGGCAAACCCACATCCCTAGACCCCTACGAGAGCGGCAAGTAACCCTGCCAATTCTAGGGTTAGGAGACCCGGTCTCGACTCCTCGAGATGGCCTCCCACTGGACCCTAGAACCCGGTTACTTGTGCTCCCCTCCTTGGGTCTATCCTAATGCGGAAAAGTAATAATATACAATGGTGACATCATCCTCAACCCGGAAGTGCCCCAATAAAAGAATATTACATACAATGAATTTTACATGAATGAAAATAAAAACTCTCATCTCACATAAAAAAAAACCCGGCTATTCAAAACACGACGATCCAATATAACATATCACGGCAACACATAACATCACATGTCATCAACGTAAGTAAATATGCCTATCACAATTGTCGTTGACATATAGCAACGAAAACGGCGATATACCACATATTACACTTACGGTCGCAGAAAAGAAAGTGAAAAACTACAACATTTGGAATCCACAATCATCTTAGACATCGTAAACCCGAAATATCACATATTACGGATTTCATGCCTAACTATATGAATTCCACATATTGTATCACATTCCAGAAAAAGCTAGACGGCGTTAAACATTCCGATCGAATCAACAAACATCCAAAATTTCCCTAAATGCTCAACACTTGAGCGTAGTTTAAAAGCATCCATCACATGCCACAACACCAATGAACCAGCCGTAGAAAGGTCAAACCAACGCCTCACATGTGACACCGCTGAACTAGCACAAACCCTAGGGTTTAGTGGCGGTTCTGACGGTCACATAATCGATTTAAGATTCCGTTCTTCTAGAGGGTCCACCGAGTCACTTGCATGATATTTGAATGTTCTTTAACTATGAAAAAGATCCAACTCTTGAAAAAATTTCCGGCATGGGTTAAAGTGGGTATTTGATATCCGATCGAACTTTTTAACACCGTCTAAAATAACCGAAACAAAACCTAGAATTAAGAATACGAAACACTCCGAATTGCCTTTGCTAAAAGATAACATCACATGAAAAATTAGCAAAAACAAACAACACCTAAAGTACCAAAACCCAGAGCCTTAAACACCGTAAAAATTTCAGCCCAGAACTGCTCGATCTGGCCGGTTTTGACACTGATGGGCTCGGCCAATTTTTGAGGGAATGGGGTGAATTTGGTACAGTGTTCATTATGTATCTCATACATCATTCTTCAACTGTTTAAAAAAAATTGACATTCAGAATTTTTTTTTACAGAAACTAGGGTTTGATATCGTGTGTTTCGACGTTGTTTCGGTTTCGTAATCCTACACTTATCCGTCAAATTCTCTAGCTAGGCTCTGATACCACTGTTGGGTTATCTACAACAGAAGTAAGGTTTCGGGAGGCATCATTCATGCCAAGTTTAAATTTTTGCCATTCTAGATAACCCTGACCCTAGATCATTAACTAGAGAATCAAACTAAAACTACAAGTAAACAACTTTACTTCTAAGAGTTTGGGATTACAACCTTTGTAGTCCGTTCCTTCACTTCATTATCTCCGAGTTGAGGTCCCTTCGCTGCGATCATCAAGTTCCCGGACTCTCGAGAGGCTCCATGAGGTGAATGATGCATGTTGCTTGAAGTCTTCGAAATCCAAGACGATCTACCTTGAGGAAACACAAACCCAAGCTCTCACTTCACTAATGAGGTATTAGTGAAGCAAACACCCTAATCTAAGTGGCTAGAATAGATGAGGATGATGAAGTAGGAATTTTGCTCTCTTTTGTTTTCTATTTCTCACTTTAATTCATCACAAATGAAAAAGCTAGTGAGCTTTTTTGAGAGGAAGAAGAAGATGAATTGTGATGAATGAATTGTGTGAGGTTAGAAATGCAACCATGGGTTAAGCATGGCATGCTTAACCCTTGTAGAGAATAAACTATAGGCTAGGGTTAAGAGGTTAGGTTAACAAATATCTAAATATTATCTAAAGAGTGGACTTTAGTCAACACAAAGAAGTATCTTAACTTTAATCCACAATTTAGAAATAACTAAAAAGAAAATGTTAACCCTAATTTAAACCCTAGCATGGTTTAATCTCATAACCTTAGTTGCATGTGTATGTAGGGTTCCTAGGCACTCTGATGAGGTCTCACAAGGCATCAACCATGCCAATTTCAAATTTTACGGGTGCCGAGAAAGCCTAATACGGATCGTTAACTAGAAATTTAGGCGAACACATGCAACTAGTTAACAAATTAACTATAAGAACGGAAATACAACCTTTGTAGATCCGGTCCTCCACCTCCATAGCTCCGCAATGAAGTCTCCTCGCTGTCCAAATGGAATCCCGGGCTCTAGCGTCGGCTTCATCGGAGAAATAGGCGGGCAAGGTCGTCGGCTTCGTGCCGAAGATGATCTACGTCGAGGCATCACAAGATCAAGCTCCCACTTCACCAAGTCATGAAACTTGTGAAGAAAACACACTCTACTACTTGGCAAGAGGTAGAGAATGAAGAAATAGGAAGTGGGTTCACTTTAGAATTGGATTTCTCACTCATTTGCTCAAGTTGCCATTGTTGAAGCAAGCTTTCTTCAAGTGAAGAAGAAGAAGAAGAAAGAAAGAAAGAATATGATAAGTGTTAATGAAAAATGGAAAAGAAAATCAATCCTTATCATATCCAAACCATGGTTATGTGTAGAGACTAAACTAGGGTTAGTGGGAATGGTTAGGGTTAAGCATGAGACAAAATGGTGACTTAGTCAAAGCTTCATGAAGTTTCAACATACAAACAAACAAAGCCACCATTTTCCCTTTTTCTTTTCCAAAATAAAATAAATGAAATAAATAAAATAAATGAATAAGAAAATGAAAACCTTAACCATTACACAACCATGGTTTAATCTTTACACAAACCCTAGTGAGCATGTATCATCAAACATGATACTAACTTGTGTACAAAAGTATATCACATATACAATGTGCACAATCCAAGTGAGAAAATCCATTTAAAGTGAACCAATACTAGTTAATGTAAATTAATATATCATATATATAATTATACATTAAATCATTAAATCAACACTTGATTTAACGATCCGGTCATATCGCATATAACCGACTAATATTCAATGTATCGGCTTATCGAATCAATCCTTGATTCGATAACTAGGTTATATCGCATACAACCATTCGATACATTCATCGCGAGAATAGAATACGGTATCACATACACGAATCATTCTCGGTCCCGCACATATCTCATATGCGCTCCTATTTCGTTTCGCTTGAGCCAGGAAAGCTCTGTGTAGGACTCTAAAGACTCGTCAATACGCCGGCAGCAGGTGATGATCATATCAAACACCCACAAGCCGCAAGCGGTCTGCCAAACGTAACGGCCACCCGGGTATTGAGCGATCAGAAGATCGACGAGCAAGCCCGCTCACACTCCTGTGAATCCAACCAGTAACACTTACCGTACAGTCCGGTCTGATCGTCTGATATGTCGCATATCTCGCCTAGGGGTGGTAAACGTCAGACCCCAATAGCTCGATAAGTCGTGTCGATATGAGGTCTATAACAGTTCGAGAAACTACTGGTAACACTTACCAGTAAATCTCAGCAACCCTGGCCAGGGATTTCCGGTTATAGCCAATCGAACACAGTGCAACATCAACTCCCTATACCGGGAGAGACAAATCCCCTCCTATCGCTCATTGCCTCCATGTGACTCGGGACTGTACCCAAAAACCACCGTTTTGCACGCACTCTTGGACGTGGTAAGATGGAAATCAAAGCACAGTGGGAACCACACAAGACTCTATGACGATCTCGGGTCAACAGACTACTCTGTACCAGTGTCACCAGAGAACTGCCATCTGACATAAGGTATAATACCATCTGGGAGTTCTCGGCGAGTCCGTCCAGTGTACCCAGTCTCCACTGAGCACCCGTATATCATCTCTGATGTCAAACACCAATGGATATGGGATCATCCATCGTCCATCTGTATGGGTCGAGAAGGTATACGCTAGTCTACACTGGTATATCGATGCCCCGTCTCGATACACCCACGACTAGGGACTTTGAAGGATGTACTTATGGACTACCATGTCCCCACTAGTATGATCCGCATCATAGTCCAGATAGTCAAGTACACATTCTAAGGGTTTTACCGACATGTAACAGAGAGACAATCAGTATACACGTTAAGGTAAAGAGTAACCAGATAGCATACTATCATGTCGAGCAAGAAAGTCCTCCCTATATATGTCCCAGCATCCACTACAATATACATCCAATGTACAGTAATGGCCTCTAGGGCAAACATATAACTAACAATCTCCCACTTGCACTAGGGCCATATGATAGCAGTGGTTGTAGTATCTCATACTCAACCATCCCTTAAAAGTCTCTCTCTGGGAATAGGCCTTCGTGAGTGGATCCGCCGTGTTGTCCTCTGAGTCTACTCTCCTAACCTCGATCCCTTAGAGATCAACCATCTCCATGATCAGGTGATACTGCCTTAGAATATGTCTGGATCACTGATGGGACCTTCGTTCCTTGGCATAAGCCACAACTCCATTGTCTCACAATGGTAGGAACGTAGTTCATCTCATGAACCAATATACACCCAAACAGCCTCTTCGGTAGCATCTTAAGTAGCGATGTATCCTGCCTTTATCGTCTAGTATACCACGGTATTTAGCTTGGAACTCTTCCAACATACCGTCCCTTTACTGAGGGTAAAGACAATGCATGTGACTGACATTCAGTCGTCTTTATCACCCTGGAACCCTTCCAGTGATTCTCCCCAGGATCGATTGATACCATCTCACTACAACTAGTGAGTATCCTAACACCCAAATAACATCTATCTCATAGATGAAAACTCAGGATTTAGGAGGTATCACTTTGATCCTATATGGAGAATCATTGTGATAAGCGGAGATTGATCGAACGTAGCATAGGAAACTCTTTCCCTATCAAGAGTATGTCATCCACGTACTCTACGAGGATCGTCACCATACTCCCTACTACCTTTTTGTTTATACAAGGTTCATCTACCATTTTGATGATGTCAACTTCTTTGACTAATCCATCAAAACAGATGTTCCAACTCCGCGATGCCTGCTTTATCCTATAAAGTATCTTGCACACGTTTCCGTTGCTCCCACTGTCTACGAGGTCCTCTGGCTGTGTACTTATAGACGCACTCTTCTAAAATATCATTTAGAAAAGCAGTCATGACACCCAACCACCAGATATCGTAGTCATGGTATGTAGCCGTGGCAAGTAGGATCTGGATGGACTTAAGCATAGCTCCTTAGAAAAGGTTTCGTCATGATCCATATCTGGTCAATGATGCAAACCTTTAACAAGTCTAGCTTTGAAAGTCTCAACTTTTCCATGTACACCAAGTAATCTTCTCAAGATATACTTGCTCCTGATGGGAATTTAACCCTTCAGATATAGCAACCAAAGTCCATACTTTGTTGGTGTATAAGGATTCCATCTCAGATCACTAAGCATCCAGCCATTCTTACAGAGTCTTACTCCTGATGGCCAGCTCGAAGCTAGTTGGGCCATCATCTCATGATGCAATCCTCGCTCCCACTGTCATAGAGAAACAGAAGTATCTCTCGGGTGGGTGAGGAACCCTACTAGATCGGCGGAGAGGCTGAGGTTCGTTGGCATCTACTGAATCCTTTGGTTCTACCAAATTATCTGCTGCAGTTTGCATAGCTGGAACTTTTCCAGTTCTACATTACAGACCTTGCCTCAAGTTTGTCCGGATTTTGCTTTTAGACATAGGCCGGATAACCCCAAATCTTAACTAGCTTAAGACATGGGCTCTTACCATACCATATCTCATATGGAGTGGTAGGCAACAGATTTGATTGGAACCCTATTCAATAGGTATGCAGCTTCTCAAGTGCATAACTCCCAAAAAGGAAATAGGTAACTCAGTAGTACTCATCATAGAGCACACCTTATCATACAGTGTGTGATTGCTACGCCCCGATATACCATCGTGCTATGGTGTATACGGAGGAGTAATGCTGAGAGAGAATCTCATTCTCCTTTAGAATAGTCCAGGAATTCCGTGCTCAAGTATTCTCCTCCTTGATCTCATCATAGGACATAATACTTATACCCGTATTCTGGTTCTCTACTTCTCGCTTATATTCTGTGAATATCTCAAAAGGTTCGGACTCATGTTCCAACAGGAACATATGACTGAATCTTGAGAGATCATCAGAGAATGTAATGAAGTACAAAGAACCGGTCTTGGCATATGTAGACAGGGGACCTACCTATATACATCAACATGTATCATCCCAAGAGTTCACTAACTCTTTCTCTGTTTCCAATAAACAGAGCTATGGTCATCTTATCTTTGTGACATGACTGGCAAGTTTCACAAGATGTAAATTCAAACTGATTTAAATATGCATCTTTATGTAACTCTAACTAGTCGGGTCACATTGATCTGACCAAGTCTACAATACCTCAAGAAGAATTCGTTCATTTCTGAACTCTTGCTCTTGTGTGTGTTCTGTATACTAAGAACTGTAGTTTGATTTAGAACATCAATGCTTTTAGATAACGTGCCTGAACCGATCAACTTTTGATATAGGAAATGTTCAAAACATTATCCAACAATACAAAATTTTATCATTTCTTTACTAATAAAGAGACTGATATGATTTTGTATATCAGGTTCGGTATCTAATAACATTCGTTCAGAATCAATGTATTGGTAATACAGGGTGACAGTGACCGACAGACTTGGCTGCAACACTTGCCCCGTTTTCTGCCTCATGAAACTTATCACCCGTTCTCAGTTTTTCTACCCTCTTGTAGCCCTATGTAACAGATTACATATCTGGGATCTTGATCCGGTATCATATACCAAGGATGCGGAGGATACTGAGAAACAGTTCTGTATAATGAACACACCCGAAGATGATGCATCAGCATGCACTCTCTTCGTTTGGGCGGCACGGGAATTCTGGTAATCCCCAATTTCCTGCTCTGTCTTATAACAATTATAAGTTGGAGCGGGACCAACGTCCCCCAGCTCAGTATAACAAGTGGGTTCGGTCAATATCCGTATTATTATCTTGATTAAGGCGTGATATGGTCGCTACCTGGAGAGAGAGAGAAGAAAACACTCAACGTGCGCTCTTGCAAGAATAGATTGGTTTTTATTTTATCTAATCAGGATGGCTCCCACTGCTTTTTATCAAATCTTCTTTCAAACCCTAAAAGGAAAGACTAGCCGGGATTAATTACACACTACAAGTTCGCCAATCTTTCAGCCAGGCCAGTGTCGGTACTTTGAGGGAGGTCCCCCGTGCTTTCGCATGAACCTAATTAATGTAAACCTCGTTTTCCCAGAGGCGTAACCTCATTAACACCTTTCTAGACACCTACTTGATCGGCTAATTGTAATGTGTAAAACTCTCCCAGGAGTAACTCTTACTCGCAGCGGGTATCGGAATCCAACTATCTCATAGAAGGTATGCAATCTCATTGCAAATTTCAACACTTGAAATTCCCGATAATATTTTGCCCCTAACGTGCTATGACCTTGACGAAAGCCAACAAACCATAGCCCGCTAGTCAAGTTCAACCCATACATTTCTTGATTGAATTAAACCCACCCGCACGACCCTTGACGAAAGCCAACAAAGCCGCACGACTACCCTAATCCAATCGCATCGTATGCTAGCAGATAAGCAGCATATAGCTACCGCACACTGTACCTTGACGAAAGCCAACAAATGCAGCACGAATACTATATACAACTTATCTGAAATGACGGAGGGCTACGACAGGTTTTTCTGAAAACCTATTGCGTAATGAACTTGATATCGTTGTAGGATCGAATGAATTTTGAAATGGAGTGTTTTTGAGGCTTTTCTAGTTTTTGCTAAAGGGGTCACTCCCGGTGAAGGGATCGTCGGTCCTTTCCTCGTCGAATGAGGTGCGGGATATATCATATATATCACTTTGCAAAGCAAAAACACTTAAAAGCAATCAAAAGACAAACCGAGTGTGTAGCATCGGCCAGTTATTGCTAAAGGAGTCACTCCCGGTGAAGGGATCTCGGTCCTTTCCTTATCGAATAAGGTGCAGGATATATCATATATACCGCTGTGCAAAGCAAGAACTGTAGCTACCTGTTTTGTTTAAAATTTGATTCTACAACATCTTTTAGGTTTCTTTTCTTTCATTAATCACATTAATGAAGTCCCATCATTTATATACCTAAACATCACAGATAAATACGACGTACACTTATGCCATCCGCATTCGCCTCGATGTCCCCTCGTGCACCGTTAGGTTAGGTAACTAACGACAGAGCAGGGCAGGGCTAGTGCGGGTGTAAAACATAAGTAACGTCTATATAATATATCATATATACTATATACTGTATCCATCAGAACATATTAAATGATCACATCACAGATATCGCAGCAGAAGAATCATATGAAATATTGGATATACTAGGACGTCCGTGTTTTCAATACGAGCCAGTATAAAACACGGATTCCACGGTCGCGATGAATAGACAAACCCACACCCCTAGACCCCTACGAGAGCGGCAAGCAACCCTACCAATATTAGGGTTTCTCGGCACCCGTAAAATTCTAATACGGATCGTTAACTAGAAATTTAGGCGAACACATGCAACTAGTTAACAAATTAACTATAAGAACGAAAATACAACCTTTGTAGATCCGGTCCTCCACCTCCATAGCTCCGCAATGAAGTCTCCTCGCTGTCCAAATGGAATCCCGGACTCTAGCGTCGGCTTCATCGGAGAAATAGGCGGGCAAGGTCGTCGGCTTCGTGCCGAAGATGATCTACGTCGAGGCATCACAAGATCAAGCTCCCACTTCACCAAGTCATGAAACTTGTGAAGAAAACACACTCTACTACTTGGCAAGAGGTAGAGGATGAAGAAATAGGAAGTGGGTTCACTTTAGAATTGGATTTCTCACTCATTTGCTCAAGTTGCCATTGTTGAAGCAAGCTTTCTTCAAGTGAAGAAGAAGAAGAAGAAAGAAAGAATATGATAAGTGTTAATTAAAAATGGAAAAGAAAATCAATCCTTATCATATCCAAACCATGGTTATGTGTAGAGACTAAACTAGGGTTAGTGGGAATGGTTAGGGTTAAGCATGAGACAAAATGGTGACTTAGTCAAAGCTTCATGAAGTTTCAACATACAAACAAACAAAGCCACCATTTTCCCTTTTTCTTTTACAAAATAAAATAAATGAAATAAATAAAATAAATGAATAAGAAAATGAAAACCTTAACCATTACACAACCATGGTTTAATCTTTACACAAACCCTAGTGAGCATGTATCATCAAACATGATACTAACTTGTGTACAAAAGTATATCACATATACAATGTGCACAATCCAAGTGAGAAAATCCATTTAAAGTGAACCAATACTAGTTAATATAAATTAATATATCATATATATAATTATACATTAAATCATTAAATCAACACTTGATTTAACGATCCGGTCATATCGCATATAACCGACTAATATTCAATGTATTGGCCTATCGAATCAATCCTTGATTCGATAACTAGGTTATATCGCATACAACCATTCGATACATTCATCGCGAGAATAGAATACGGTATCACATACACGAATCATTCTCGGTCCCGCACATATCTCATATGCGCTCCTATTTCATTTCGCTTGAGCCAGGAAACCTCTGTGTAGGACTCTAAAGACTCGTCAATACGCCGGCAGCAGGTGATGATCATATCAAACACCCACAAGCCGCAAGCGGTCTGCCAAACGTAACGGCCACCCGGGTATTGAGCGATCAGAAGATCAACGAGCAAGCCCGCTCACACTCCTGTGAATCCAACCAGTAACACTTACCGTACAGTCCGGTCTGATCGTCTGATATGTCACATATCTCGCCTAGGGGTGGTAAACGTCAGACCCCAATAGCTCGATAAGTCGTGTCGATATGAGGTCTATAACAGTTCGAGAAACTACTGGTAACACTTACCAGTAAATCTCAGCAACCCTGGCCAGGGATTTCCGGTTATAGCCAATCGAACACAGTGCAACATCAACTCCCTATACCGGGAGAGACGAATCCCCTCCTATCGCTCATTGCCTCCATGTGACTCGGGACTGTACCCAAAAACCACCGTTTTGCACGCCCTCTTGGACGTGGTAAGATGGAAATCAAAGCACAGTGGGAACCACACAAGACTCTATGACGATCTCGGGTCAACAGACTACTCTGTACCAGTGTCACCAGAGAACTGCCATCTGACGTAAGGTATAATACCATCTGGGAGTTCTCGGCGAGTCCGTCCAGTGTACCCAGTCTCCACTGAGCACCCGTATATCATCTCTGATGTCAAACACCAATGGATATGGGATCATCCATCGTCCATCTGTATGGGTCGAGAAGGTATACGCTAGTCTACACTGGTATATCGATGCCCCGTCTCGATACACCCACGACTAGGGACTTTGAAGGATGTACTTATGGACTACCATGTCCCCACTAGTATGATCCGCATCATAGTCCATATAGTCAAGTACACATCCTAAGGGCTTTACCAACATGTAACAGAGAGACAATCAGTATACACGTTAAGGTAAAGAGTAACCAGATAGCATACTATCATGTCGAGCAAGAAAGTCCTCCCTATATATGTCCCAGCATCTACTACAATATACATCCAATGTACAGTAATGGCCTCTAGGGTATACATATAACTAACAGTGTAACCCTAACATGTTACAATATTATATACCACATATATAATATATAATGTAACAAAACAAAATAATACAATTAACATATATCACATATATATCAATGTATCATCAAGTGAGAAAAAGAATCATTTAAGTGAGCTTATATTAGTTAATGTAATGTAATATATCAAATATATATTTATACATTAAATTATCGAATCAACACTTGATCCGATAATCCGGCTATTTTGCAAATAACCGACTAATATAACATGTATCAGTTCATCGAATCAACACTTGATCCGATGACCCGGCTATATCACATATACCCGGTCGACATCTCATGTCGCGAGAATCGAATACGTTATCACATACACGTATTATTCTCGGTCCCGCACATATCACATATGTGCTCCTACTCCGTTTTTCCTGAGCCAGGAAACCTCTGTGTAGGACTCTAAAGATTCGTCAATACGCCGGCAGTAGGTGATGATCATATCAAACACCCATAAGCTGCAAGCGGTCAGCTAAACGTAACAGCCACCCGGGTATTGAGCGATCAGAAGATCAACAAGCAAGCCTGCACACACTCCTGTGAATCCAATCAGTAACACTACCGTACAGTCCGGTCTCTTCGTGTGATATGTCGCATATCCAGTCTAGGGGTGGTAAACGTCAGACCCCAGTAACCGATAAGTCGTGTCAATGTGAGGCTCATAACGGGTCGAGAAACTACTGATAACACTTACCAGTAGGTCTCCATATCAACCCTGGCCAGGGACTTCTAGTTATAGCCAATCGAACAAAGTGCAACATCAACCCCCAATATCGGGAGAGACGAAACTCCTCCTATCGCTCATCGCCTCTATGTGATTCGAGACTGTACCCAAAAGCCACCGTTTTGCACGTTCTCATGAACGTGGTAAGGTGGAAATCAAAGCACAGTGGGAATCACACAAGACTCTATGACGATCTCGGGTCTACAGACTAACCTGTACCAGTGTCACCAGAGAACCGATATCTGACGATAGGTATAATACCATCTAGGAGTTCTCAGCGAGTCCTGAGCACTCGTACACCATCTTTGATGTCAAACACCGATGGATATGAGATCATCCATCGCCCATCATATGGGTCAAGATGCGTATACGCTAGTCTACTCTGGAGTATCGATGCCCTGTCTCGATACACCCTCGACTAGGAAAAATTATAGGATGTACTCTTGGACTACCCTGGCCCCACTAGTATGATCTGCATCATAGTCCTAGTAGTCGAGTACATATCCTAAGGGCTTTATCAACATGTGAGAGCAAGACAGTAAACCAATACAAGTCAGCATGTTAAGACAAAGTAAAACCAGATATCATACTATCATATCGAGCAAGAAAGTCCTCTCTATATATATCCAAGCATCCACTATAATATACATCATATGTACAAAAATGGCCTCTAGGGCATATACATAACTAACAATAAGAGCATGGGATAAAAATCACATCAGGAGTTTCAAACATACAGGAAATTTGCCAGGCATGCGCATACCTTCTGGAGTGTGATAACTTGAGAGGCTTCCATCAAGTTATCATGCGATGATAGTTGGATCCCGATTCTCACTGATGAGTAGGATTACTCCTCGGGTGATTTTAAATGATCCCTACTAATTCTCCTTTTGGGTTTGGAGGAGAATTCGAGGAAACAGTGGGAGCCATCCTGATTAGATAAAATGATTAACCATTCTGATCTTGGTTAGAGTGCACGCTGAGTGTTTCTTCTCTCTCTCTCTCTGGCAGTGACCATGACCCACCCTAAACTAAAACTCATGAACCCAGTTAACCGAACCTTCTTAAAACACTTTGGCTTTTGGAATGTCACGGTGTCGGATATATCCTTGCCACTTCTATATCACCTTTGCATTTCTTCAGAACACCCCGTATCACTATGAACATCCACTCCTATTGGATAAATCCATCGTATAGTTTCATACGAACTCGAAGGAACTTGTTCCATATTCGAGGATGGATTCTGGTTCTGGAGAGATAGAATAAGATTATTCGGTTGTCTTTTCTCTATACCATCTCTCAGGTTGTGAGGGCTCCTATGATTAGGAGAGGGTACACCTATTGAGCTCATTGGATAGTCTTCCTCCAAAGCATAGGCAGGTGCCGAACGGTAGGGAAGGAAGAAAACCAATTAGCCTAAGTGTGGTGTACAGAAGGTAATAAGTAAAGACAAATAAAGGGATTAGAATAAACGGCAAAGAAAATTGCGACTGCTATCATTCACGACAAAACCGTGTATACTCCTGCCACTCCCACATCCACTTTGGATTTCTCCAGAACACTTCGTATCACTACGAACGTCCATAATGCTTGGACCTGCCATCGTATAGTTACATACGAACTCGAAGGAATTCGATCCAGATTCGAGGATGGTTTCCGGTTCAGGAGAAATAGAATAGGATTATTCGGATGTCTTTTTCCCGTTACCTTCTCTCAGATTGCAAGGTCTCCTGGCATAAGGAGTGTACACCTATTACGCTTATTGGATAGTCTTCTTCCAAACCTTAGGCTGGTGCCGAAAGGTAGGGAAGTAAGAAAACCAATTTTTCTAAAGAAGGTGTACAGAAGGTAATAAATAAAGACATAATAAAGGGATTGGAGTGAGGGCATGGAATTATATGGTTACAATCATGAATCAGGATAGTGGAAGAGGCATTACTAGGAATACCCGGTTACCCCTTTTTGAAACATTTTCATGTTTCAGTTTCACCGTGCGATATTAATTGAAAACTGTTTTCTCAATTGGAATCTAACTCCAGGGTATGTATTTACCAGATTAGTTTCTCACATCTGTATGTTATTACAGATGGTGAGTGGGAGTAAGATATTGGGAATTGGATGATTAGATCCTCATAATATCGGAATTCGTTGTAATTGATGATATTTGAGGAAATCGCCTAGGTTTTGCCTGACGAGAAATATTTGGTTTCGAATATCCGTTGTTATGCACCAGTTTCAAACTGATATATCTGTACGTTTATTTTATAAAGTGAGATATAACTTTTTGAAATTATATCTATGACATTTACCTATATCAGTTGATGGTTAGGTAAGGTGCATTCAACAGCGGTGTAATTCTTCTTAGCCTTGGTACAGTTTTCAACCTACGACGCATAGTGTTTGAGTTATTAAACTCAGTGGACTTATACAAAGTATTGTATGTTGTCCAGTGTCCATTAGGACAAAGGGGTTGGTACTCGTATGATTTGATCTGTATTTAAAGAAGTGTTTGTAGAATAAACGCAATCAATAACGGTGTCGCATGTAGCTAGACCGAGATGAGTACGGGTCGTCCTCAGAGATATATGGAATCTTTCAATCTTACTTTAGAAGTTTGAAAAAGAGGAAGAATAGAGGAATAAAGAATAGTGGAAATAGTTTCTAGATCTACGTCAAAATACGGATGTAGAATACAGATCTAGTTTGAATACGGATATAGATTTTATAAGAAGAATGCTTGTATGGTTCGTTAGGATTTAGTAGTCATGGATGACTAATAAAGATTACTCATTCTATCTATTGATAGATTTAATACTAGATAGATAATGATGAATGAGGATTAGGGTTGTTGGAAGAAACTAGGGTTTTCCCGCTATTGACCCTTGTCCTTTCATTGATCTCTATTCATGTCTAGCCCTTAACAAAACAATTGTTAATCTGATCTCAAATCGCGGTCGAGACTAGCAATAAATTGATAGCGCGCCCGATAAGAATGTTAACATTTATTTTTCTACAGTTTATAAACTTCATAAAACTTAAAAGAAGTTAAAACATTTTTTCATCCATTGATCTACCCTAATCTTACAAACCCTATCAAGCGAAGAATTAATCGCGTATGATGGAGATAGAAGAAGAACGGATAGAGAAAGAATTCATTATGTAAATGATGAAAATAAATGCTAAATAATGATCTACCTTTATTAATCAACTTCATAATTACAAAGCCTTCAAGTTTAGATTACAAGAGGAAGAAGAAGTTACTCTCGAGCTCTGCCTTATAGGAAGTAGATGCTCCGTCGAATCTCACGTCGCTCTATCACGTCGAATCGTGGATCTCGTGTTCTTTGACGGTGATTTGCTTCGTGTAAAAGGTGATGAATTCTAATTTTATCCCTCGGTCCTTTATATAGTCGTCAAAGAAGAAAACCTAGTTTCCATATATGGTGACTTTCCATATATGGTGATTTTCCATATATGGTGATTTCCTAATATGGTGACTTTCCATATATGGTAACTTTCCTAATATGATGACTTTCCTAATATGGTGACATTCTATATATTATGACTTGTCTTTAGGATCCTACCCAAAAAATCCAGAACACCAATTCCCTATAACGGCCGCGGATCAGCCGCATATGGCTTGTTTTGGCCGTAGAACCGCGGCCGTTTGGTGTGATCATTGCTTTAAAAAAATTGGGCTGCTTCATAGTGAGACATGGAGATTTATTTGATGTCCGGAATCTTCATATCTTTTATGAGTCTCTGCCAGTATTGATTCTTCGGTTTATTTAACTTCATCGGCAGAGTTTTGATTCCCGACACTCGATATCTCGATCTCCTGACCTGAGCTAAACCTTGCATAATATCTCAATGAATAATGTTAGTAATATTTATTTTTATTGAGATATTATCCTAACCATTTTATATGATAGTATATTTTAAGAATATTGATTAGGGATATTTGATATGATATGCATATTTTAATTATCAAAATATTTTATAAATATAATATGCATATATTTTCCTTCATAATGTTAATTATAATATATAGAACATATGACAATAGATATTTTGCAGATAAACCCTCATATGTTCTATATTTACAATAAACACCTTTAAGCACTTAACAAAAGTAAGAAACATGTTATATCAAATGTGCAATATTTTCGACTGAACAAATACCCGCAAACTTAACTTTGATCGTCCTGAGCAAACTAGTTATTCAAGAGAAGGAGAAAAAAAAAAGAATAAGAAAAATCCTAAGTAGCACACTTTCGTAGGCAACACGATTGCACTGAGCACGTGCAACAAGCCGTTAAACCTCTAGGTGTCCCTAGTAGGAGGAGTGTTGTCTCCTAAGGGTTTTCAGCGGATTACACCCACAAAATCCTATAATAAAAGAAAGATAGTGAAAGTTACATACAAAAATAAGAATTATGAAAGAAAGAACTTGAAAATAAGAGTTTTCAAGTACACCAGTTTTTCAGTTGCTATGAACCCTATCTTAATGATCGTGAAAAGATGTTAGAAATCACATCATCCCTTAATAAAACATCGTCTTTAGTTTTCCTCCCTATTTTTTTTCCAAACATTGATCATATACCCCTACGTGTGTGTGAAAGACATCCTTACACTTAGAGAATTCAATTCAAGCTATCATACTCTTGTCCATCTTCCAAAGTTCTTTATAGTTGGTGGATATTTTAGATGAAATTGCTCACACATCCTTCATGCGACCGTTAATACTTCTTGAGGTACTAACCGATCGATTATAAAATGTGCTCGCGCATTTAGGCGTAATTCCTCGTTTCGCAACACCTAAGGCTTAGCAGTGGCTCCCAAACCAGTTAGTCTAAGGCACTGGGTGATAAAGCACCCTCGCTATATTATTTTATGCTGCCTTGGTAATTACAAAACCAGTATTCATTTTTTTCTTCACCTCTTATATTTTATTTTATTTTCCTAAGGCTTTTAGACAAGAGCATTTCAAGGTATTCTCTACTATCCCAAGTTTCGAGATGTGTGTAAGTGCGTATAGTAGGGTATCAACGTTCAAATGTTTGGCCTTAAGAATATAGACTATTTTTCAGACTTATTTTTATTCTCAGATTAGCAATTTCCTTCATCTTACTAACCCTTGGGACAACAGCTCATAACTACTTATTACTAGTTTTGTTTAAGAAAAGCTCTAACTTTCTTGTTTTTCTCAAAATATTCATATCTTTCATATATAATTTTTCACTTTCTACTCTTTTATTATAAAAATATTCACCTTTTTTTAATGCCCAGTGCCAAAGATAATTCAGTGAATACAAACCTCCCCCCCCCCCAAATCTATTTTCAGCAGTGTCCTCACTGATGTTCTCCTTTGAGAGCATAGACCTGTAGACTTGGGGTGAGACAACAATAGGGGTAAAATAATAGTTAAATGAAGACTACCCCCAAACTTGTTCTTTGGCCCGCACAGATATTCAGTTAAGTCCTTTTTTCACTCACCTCCATTCTTAAGATGATACAATGTTACCGAAATATGGAGGTGAGGCGGAGGAATTAGTTATGATAAAGTGGCTCCTGTAAAAACAGGAGCTCCTCCGCTGGGTCAGCAGAGAAATACGGTTTTAATCTATGCCCATTTACTTTAAAAATTGAACCGTTTTTTTATATTTTAAACTTCTATTGCCTCATGCGGTTGTACATACCACACCACAAAAGGTCCTTTCCAACGAGATTTAAGCTTACCCGGATGAAGATGGAGACGGGAATCGTAAAGAAGGACCTGTTGTCCCGGTGTGAAAGTTTTTCTAGAAAGGTTTTTATTGTGGAACAATTTAGTCCGGCTCTTTACTATCACCGCATTATCGTAAGCTTCATCGCGGAGTTCATTTAGCTCATTTAATTGCAGCTTCCGATAGCTACTAGCTTGATCAAAATCGAAGTTTAGCTCTTTAATAGCCCACATTGCCTTATGTTCGATCTCGACAGGAAGGTGGCATGCCTTCCTAAACACAAGGTGGTTTGGAGACATACCAAGGTCGGTCTTATAAGCGGTGCGAAATGCCCAAAGAGCCTCCGTCAGTTTGGTTGACCAATCTTTACGGTTTTTAAAAACCGTCTTCTCCAAAATTTGTTTGATTTGCCTATTTGAGATCTCAGCTTGCCCACTTGTTTGTGGATGATAGGGCATAGAAAGTTTGTGGTTGATTGCATATTTCTGCATCAAAGCATCAAAATACCAATTACAGAAATGCGTCTCGTTGTCGCTAATTATAGCGCGAGGATGTCCGAATCGCGAAAAGATATTTTCTTTAAGGAACTTAATGACAACTTTGTTGTCATTAGTACGACACGGTATTGCTTCCACCCATTTTGAGACATAATCAACCGCTAACAAGATATATAAATTCCCTAAAGAGTTGGGAAAAGGGCACATAAAATCAATACCCCAAACATCGAATATTTCCACAACCAAGATAGGTTGGAGCGGCATCTCATTTCTTCATGAAATCCGACCCAAGTGCTGACATCGCGGACAAGTTTTGCAATGATCATATGCATCTTTAAATAATATTGGCTAATAAAAGCCACATTGCAAAACTTTCTCCGCCGTTTTTCGAGGACCAAAGTGACCGCCGCATGCCTGATCATGACAAAATGACAATACACTCTTGAATTCATCGTTAGGGACACATCTGCGAATAATTTGATCGGAACAATACTTAAACAAATAAGGTTCATCCTAGTAAAAGTGTTTTACTTGGGATAGAAATCGAAGTTTGTCTTGTTTCGACCAATTGCTAGGAATAAGTCCTGTCGCTAGATAATTCACAATATCCACGAACCAAGGTTTGCAGGATACGGTCAAGAGTTGTTCGTCAGGAAATGAGTCATTTATCGGCACGGTCAATGTTGGTGAAGAAGAGATGCGTGAAAGATGGTCAGCTACAACGTTTTCATATCCACTCTTATCTCGTATGACAAGATCAAATTCTTGTAACAACAGGATCCAACGTATTAGCTTGTCCTTAGCATCCTTCTTCGATAAAAGGTGTCGTAGGACGGAGTGATCAGTGTAAACCACTATTGGCGAGCCAATCAAGTAGGGCCTGAATTTTTCTAATGCAAATACAACTTCCAAGAGTTCTTTCTTGGTAGTTGTATAATTAATTTGTGCATCGTTCAAGGTCCTACTTACATAGTAAATTACATGTGGCATCTTATCAATGTGCTGTCCTAAGACCGCACCAATAGAAAAATCTGATGCATCACACATAAGCTCGAACGGGTGGTTCCAATCCGGAGTTGATAGAATGGGGACTGTAGTAAGAGATCTTTTAAGCGATTCAAAAGCAGCTTCACAATCCGAATCGGAGTGAAATGTAGTATCCTTGGCCAAGAGAAGAGTTAAGGGTCTAGCAATTTTGCTAAAGTCCTTAATGAATCTCCTGTAAAATCCTGCATGACCAAGGAAAGATCGTATATCTTTGACGCATTTGGGAGGAGGAAGGTTATGGATGATATCAATTTTAGCTCTGTCAACCTCAATGCCTTTTCGTGAAATTATATGTCCAAGGACCATACCTTCTTGGACCATAAAATGGCATTTTCCCCAATTCAAACTTAAGTTCTTATCCTTACAGCGGGTAAGAACCGCGTCAAGATGACGAAGATAGTCCTCAAAGGAGTCCCCAAATATGGAGAAATCGTCCATAAACATCTCTAGAAAATTCTCAACCATGTCTGAGAATATCCCCATCATACACCACTGAATTGTGGTGGGAGCGTTGCATAACCTAAAGGGCATGCGTTTATAAGAAAAATTACCGAAAGGACAAGTAAATGTGGTTTTATCTTGATCCTTTTCAGCGATGGGGACCTGGTTATAGCCAGAATATCCGTCCAAGAAACAATAGTATTCATGTCCAGCTAATCGTTCTAACATCTGGTCAATGAAAGGTAGAGGGAAGTGATCTTTCCTCGTTGCGGCATTAAGTTTCCTATAATCAATACATACGCGCCACCCCGTTTGGGTGCGTGTTTGGATTAACTCATTGGCCTCATTTGTTATGACCGTGATGCCAGACTTTTTAGGAACCACGTGAATAGGACTTACCCAATTACTATCAGATATAGGGTAAATTATACAACTATCAAGACACTTGACAATCTCTTTCTTTACCGCCTCCTTCATAACGGGATTTAACCGTCTTTGTGGGTCTCGGGTTGGTTTGGCTTCATCTATCAGATGTATATAATGTTCAACAATTAAGAGACTAATCCCTTTGATGTCGGCCATTGTCCAACCAAATGCTTGCCGATTTGATCTCAATACCGTCAAAAGTCTGTTCTCTTGCTCAAAAGCTAGAGAAGCGAATATGATCACGAGCAAAGACTCATTCTCACCTAAATATGTATATTTAAGATGAGAAGGTAGCGGTTTGAGATCTAGTATTGGCGGAGAGACAATAGAAGGTGTGGTAAGCGAATGATACTCGGACTCCCTAAGAGGTTCATAACTTGCGTAGGATATTGACTCGGAAAGCGCTACTGACTTTTGCAACAAGTCAACGGATTCGAACTAGGGGATGGATTCATCGAAGATATCCTCACTATAAGAAGTTTCCAGATCAAACAATGTCGCACTAGTGTTGTTAAGATCATCATAGCAAAGTACTTCAGCTTCGCAGCTGTCGGAAGCTATCTCGTTGATGGAACAGACATCGATTAAATGAGCAGAAGGTTCAGATGGTTGACTTCTTAGCTTGTAAATATTAAGCTCAATTGTCATCTTCCCGAAGGATAAGTTCATAGAACCGTTACGACAATTAATGACAGCGTTGGAAGTTGCTAGGAAAGGTCGACCGAGTATCACCGGGATTTGGTTGTGTGGGTTCACCACAGGCTGTGTATCTAAAACAATAAAGTCCACAGGGAATATAAATTCCCCTACTTTGATTAACACATCCTCAAGCTCACCCCTAGGTTGGACGATAGATCGGTCTGCCATCTGGAGAGTGCAGTGGGCAGGTTTCAACTCTCCTATACCTAGCTACTCATAGACGGAATATGGAAGCAAGTTAACACTAGCGCCGAGTTCAAGTAGAGCACAATTGATACTTTTCCCCTAATAATTATAGATATTGTAGGACAACCAGGGTCCTTACGTTTCTTAGGCAATTGTTGGGTAAAAGATGTGCTCACATTACTTGTCATGAATACCTTTTTCGGCACTTGAGTTTTTCTCATCCTAGTGCACAAGTCCTTAAGGATTTTCGCATAAGATAGAACTTGTTTAATAGCATCTAGGAGAGGGATATTTATGTTAACTTGCTTAAACATTTCCACCACCTTCTCTATTTGTGCATTAGATTTGTTGGCCCTCAACCTGTTTGGAAATGGAGCTTTATCAATAAGTTTTGGGTCCAACATTTGTGGAGAAATTTGTAGGGATGGAATCGATCCCAGAATTGGAGTAGGGATCGTTTTAGGTAGATTCGAGGAAGTGAGCGAAGTGTTCGAGCCTTGGGGAAAACGGAGAATAGGCTCGGAAGAAGGTGGGAGACTAGACAAATTAGGGGAAGAAGTAGAAGCCGGGGTTTCAATTGATTCCTCATCATCAATTTGTTCACCCACTTGATTGTTCAACACTCTTCCTGATCTCAACGTGGTGACGGCACTCACATTATGATTTTGTGAATGGCCAGGATTTGGTAGGGGTTGAGATGGAAGTTTCCCTTTCTCTCTAGCACTCATTTCGGCGTTTAATCGTGCAATTTGTGCTTCTATCGATTTAATACTCTCACCGTGGGAGGCGGAGTCCTTTTTTATATTATCGACAGAAGACTTTATCTCAGCCGAAACTTGCATGAAATTTTTCAGAAACAAATTCATGGTTTGTTCGAGTGAAGAGGAATTATCGGTACCGGCCAATTGCAAAGAATTATTATACGGTGCAGAAGTGTTTGCCGGATTTTGAAAAGGTTGCGATTGAAAGGGGTGCTGACTCTGTGGTGATGGTTGATGTTGCTGTGGAGGAGGTCTTTGGTAATTGCTTTGGAACTGGTTTTGATTTTGGTTTTGGTTTTGTTTTTGGTTCCAAGCAAAGTTAGGATGATTCCTCCACCCCTGATTGTATGTGGAAGAATAAGGATCGTTTCTAGGTCGCTGCTGAAAAGTAGAATTAGTTTGCTCGTGATCTTGAAACGGCGCATTTATAGGACATTCTTCCGTCAAGTGTGATGGATCGGAACAGCAACCATAAACGGTCTTGGGGAGCGTTACCTGGTTTAGGGAGACTGATGAGAATTTGTTTTCAATAGCGTCGAGTTTCTTTTTCATCACTGCCATTTCGGCTTTTACTGCGATGGAAACATCGAGCTGATGAATACCTCCCCTAGATGAAGGTAGTCTAACGCTTTCCCACTGCAAAGTGTTTTCAGCGAGATCTTCCAGATATATCTAGGCTTCACCATCGTCTTTGGACATGAAATTGCATTGACACATGGTTTCAACCATCTGCTTTGTCGCTGGATTAATGTTCTCATATATAATTCGGCACAGATCCCATCTATGTATTCCATGATGAGGACATTGGACAAGCAGATCCTTAAAACGTTCAAAACACTTCAAAAATGGTTCATTGGGAAGCTGAGTAAACTGGTTGATTTCGCTCCGAACACGGCCGGTCTTATGATTTGGCTAAAATTTCTTATGGAATGCTATCACAAAATCATCCCAATTGGTAATAGAGTGTGCGGCAGTATTATAAAGCCATTTTTCTGCCAAGTCGCACAAAGTGAATGGGAGAAGACGCAAGCGCATAGCATCCACGGACAGTTGTGAAGTACCCATCATTGCGCATACGTTTTCAAATTTGGTGATAAAAACGTATGCTTCTTCCGACTAGAGCTCGTAAATTTGGGCAACAGGTTGATGTAGTGGGGTTTAATTTCAAAATTATCCCCGTTGGCTGGTGGAATAGATAAACAGATAGGAAGTGGACCGCGCATAGGATAATATCTTTCTTGGAGAGAGATGCGCGGTGGATTCTGCTCACCTACGGGCGGTGGTAGGATGGTATTATAATTTGATGGAGTACCGTCCATCTCGGTCGATGTGGTGGGTGGTGGGGGAAAAGAAGATGAAGAAGCACCGACTTCGGAGTCGATAGCTGGAACGTGGACAAGACGGGCACAAGAATCCCGTGTCTAGCCAAGCATGCACTAAGCGGGTTTAGCGCAAGTGGCAGCATGTGTGTTATTTAAAATTGGTTTATTTTAAAAAGTGTCGAACTTGAGACAAATCACACAAAAATGCACAAACAACCCTAGAACTAAGCTTACCTGGGTCAAGTCTCTAGACCGCTCCTAGACTTCCAAAGGACAAGCCGCAGGATCAATACTCTACCACCTCTTTACTACTCTTGTGGCCAGGTAAGTGCAAGCTAAGTGGGAGGTATCCGCTATATGAATCACCGAAAATAGCGGGCCTAATTAAATAACCACTTGCCTTAGACACACTTGCCTAGGCACCACAAAAGTAATACGGATAAGCGATAGATTACCCATGACCTTCCTCTGTCCTTATTGAGCGCGACAGTCCTTAGAGTCTTGTCTAGATAATTTTAAAATTAATGTAGGGTTGATGCGGATGCACTTTTTGTGATTTGCGGGGCCTAGGAAGGGTGATAAAATCCCTGCCTAATCTGAATTTGGTCTTTTCCCCTTAATGTCCATATTAAAATATGCAAAAACAAACCAATTAAAAAAATTTGCAAAAAGATTTTTGAGCGGCGATATTTTGCAAAGAATCCTGCAGGAAAGATATTTTATTGGATTTCAGAGGGGAGAGAAAGAGTTGAGAAAGATACCAGAGAAGTTTGCAACCCTAAATCACCTAATACACCGCGGTTCCGCCGCCAATAGGGTCTTTGTGCCGCGGTTCCGCCGCTGACCAGGAAGATCTGATGAAGATTTTTGCTACGTCGCCTCCTTTGCTCCTCAGGATCTTGATGAATGTCTCTGAATCTCTGTTTCCTCAAATCTATGATTCCAGATCCCCTTGTAAAATTCACACAATAATTGTTAAATATACAATTTGCAGTTTTGTTTATTTTTATGATATAAATCGAATAAGAATTCAACACAAATAGTAAGAATAAAAAATTACGCACGTATCCCCGGCAACAGCGCCATTAGATTTGATATGTATTTAAAGAAGTGTTTGTAGAATAACCGCAATCAATAACGGTGTCGCGTGTAGCTAGACCGAGATGAGTACGGGTCGTCCTCAGAGATATATGGAATCTTTCAATCTTACTTTAGACGTGTTGAAAAAGAAGAAGAATAGAGGAATAAAGAATAGTGGAAATAGTTTCTAGATCTACGTCAAAATACGGATGTAGAATACAGATCTAGTTTGAATATGGATATAGATTTTATAAGAAGAATGCTTGTAGGGTTCGTTCGGATTTAGTAGTCATGGATGAATAATAAAGATTACTCCTTCTATCTATTGATAGATTTAATACTAGATAGATAGTGATGAATGAGGATTAGGGTTGTTGGAAGAAACTAGGGTTTCCCCGCTATTGACCCTTGTCCTTTCATTGATCTCTATTCATGTCTAGCCCTTAACAAAACAATTGTTAATCTGATCTCAAATCGCGGTCGAGACTAGCAATAAATTGGTAGCGCGCCCGATAAGAATGTTAACATTTATTTTTTTACATTTTATAAACTTCATAAGACTTAAAAGAAGTTAAAACATTTTTTCATCCATTGATCTACCCTATCAAGCGGAGAATTACTCGCGTATGATGGAGATAGAAGAAGAACGGATAGAGAAAGAATTCAAAATGTAAATGATGAAAATAAATGCTAAATAATGATCTACCTTTATTAATCAACTTCACAATTACAAAGCCTTCAAGTTTAGATTACAAGAGGAAGAAGAAGTTGCTCTCGATCTCTGCCTTGTAGGAAGTAGATGCTCCGTCGAATCTCACGTCGCTCTATCACGTCGAATCGTGGATCTCGTGTTCTTTGACGGTGATTTGCTTCGTGTAAAAGGTGATGGATTCTAATTTTAGCCCTCGGTCCTTTATATAGTCCTCAAAGAAGAAAACCTAGTTTCCATATATGGTGATTTTCCATATATGGTGATTTCCTAATATGGTGACTTTCCATATATGGTGACTTTCCTAATATGATGGCTTTCCTAATATGGTGACATTCCATATATTATGACTTGTCTTTAGGATAACTCCCAAAAAATCCAGAACACCAATTCCCTATAACGGCCGCGGATCAGCCGCATATGGCTTGTTTTGGCCGTAGAACCGCGGCCGTTTGGTGTGATCATTACTTCAAAAAAATTGGGCTGCTTCATAGTGACACATGGAGATTTATTTGATGTCCGGAATCTTCATATCTTTTATGAGTCTCTGCCAGTATTGATTCTTCGGTTTATTTAACTTCATCGGCAGAGTTTTGATTCCCGACACTCGATATCTCGATCTCCTGACCTGAGCTAAACCTTGCACAATATCTCAATGAATAATGTTAGTAATATTTGTTTTTATTGAGATATTATCCTAACCATTTTATATGATAGTATATTTTAAGAATATTGATTAGGGATATTTGATATGATATGCATATTTTAATTATCAAAATATTTTATAAATATAATATGCATATATTTTCCTTCATAATGTTAATTATAATATATAGAACATATGACAATAGATATTTTGCAGATAAACCCTCATATGTTCTATATTTACAATAAACACCTTTAAGCACTTAACAAAAGTATGAAAAATGTTATATCAAATGTGCAATATTTTCGACTGAACAAATACCCGCAAACTTAATTTTGATCGTCCTGAGCAAACTAGTTATTCAAGAGAAGGAGAAAAAAAAAGAATAAGAAAAATCCTAAGTAGCACACTTTCGTAGGCAACACGATTGCACTGAGCACGTGCAACAAGCCGTTAAACCTCTAAGTGTCCCTAGTAGGAGGAGTGTTGTCTCCTGAGGGTTTTCAGCGGATTACACCCACAAAATCCTATAATAAAAGAAAGATAGTGAAAGTTACATACAAAAATAAGAATTATGAAAGAAAGAACTTGAAAATAAGAGTTTTCAACTACACCAGTTTTTCAGTTGCTATGAACCCTATCTTAATGATCGTGAAAATATGTTAGAAATCACATCATCCCTCAATAAAACATCGTCTCCCTATCTTTTTTCCAAATATTGATCATATACCCCTACGTGTGTGTAAAAGGCATCCTTACACTTAGAGAATTCAATTCAAGCTATCATACTCTTGTCCATCTTCCAAAGTTCTTTATAGTTGGTGGATATTTTAGATGAAATTGCTCACACATCCTTCATGCGACCGTTAATACTTCTTGAGATACTAACCGACGATTACAAAATGTGCTCACGCATTTAGGCGTAATTCCTCGTTTCTCAACACCTAAGGCTTAGCGGTGGCTCCCAAACCAGTTAGTCTAAGGCACTGGGTGATAAAGCACCCTCGCTATATTATTTTATGCTGCCTGGGTCCCATCAGACATCCAGAAAAATTCTAAAACAAGGTATTGCTCATTTCGGGAGATAGCTTTCTCCGCGAAGTTGAGATATAGAGAGATACAGAAAGAAACACTGGAGCGGATCCACTCACTGAGGCTTTTTTATCGAACGCAATAGTTTCACAAACGAGCTTTGCGAAACTGCTTAGTAGAGAAATTGGGTGTTCGGTATCACACGAGTTGTGAGTATGCGACACCGCAATAATTGGCCTTAAGTGCAAGTGGAATATTGTTGGTTATAGTGCCCTCAAGGCAATTATCGTTGTCGCAGGCAGGTGGTTATGATGATTGAGGGAGGACCTATACCGGTAGAACAGTCTTACTCGAGATGATAGTATGTTATCCGGTTTGTCTTTATCATCATGTACATGTTGATAGAGCCCATAGGATTCTTGCTTGACTACCAGCATTATGATGGCGATCATATACGTGGGAGCTGGGGATCTATAAGCACATCCTTAAATGTCCCTTATCGTGGGAGTTTCGAGACTGGGCATCGATACTCCAGAATAGACTAGTGTATACTTATCTAGACCCTGATGAGGGGCGGTGGCCGGTCTCATAAGCCATTGGTGTCAGTTATTCACTTAAGATAGTATACAGGTGCTCATTGGGTTATGAGTACACTGGACGGACTCGCCGGGAACATGCTAGTTTGTATTATACCTATTGTCAGATAGCAGTTCCCTGGTGACATGTGTACAGGTTAGTTTATCGACTTGAGATCGTCATTTATCTCGTGTGAGTTTCCACTGTGCTTTTATTACTACCCTACCACGGCTCAAAGGAGTCGTGCAAACAGGTTTTAGTTGGGTACAGTCCCGAACCATATGAAGGCAATGAGCGGATCGTCGGGGATTCGTCTCTCCCGGTATTGGGGGTTGATGTCGCGCTGTGCACGGGTGGCCATCGCCAGAAATCCTCGGCCGGGGTATACGAGAATTACCGATCCAGGATCGATAGTTTCTCAGGTGGTGATGGATTCCATACCGACACTAATTATCGCGTTATTAGGGGTCTGACTTTATCCCCCTAGACTCGATATGCGATACTCTTAGATGAACAGACCAGACTGTACGGATATTGTCACTGTCAGGCTCAGTAGGGGTTCAGGATGAGTTTGCTCGCCGGCCTCCTTTTCGCTCAATACCTGGGTAGCCGTTACGTACAGCTAGTGCCGCTGACGTGCTTGTGGTTAATCCCACTGCCAGCGTATTGACGAGTCTTTAGAGTCCCACAAAGAGGGTTTTCACGGTTCAGGCGATATGGTGTAGATGACGTATGTTGGTTCATACAGGTGTCCGATTAAATATGTGTACAAGTTGCACAGACTTTAATCGGATGGTTGATAATACTAGCGAATTAGGATTAAGCCGGATTATTAAATCAGGTTTTGATTTAATAATATATATATATATATATATGTATGTATGTATTCTAGTATTATTGTTCACTATTCATTTTCTCTCTTGGCTATTCGTATTTTTGTACAAATACGTGTATATGTATTTCGATACGTATACCGGGTTGCATTCCGTATTTTATACGGAATAGTTTCTTGAAGATGGCCACCTCATTATTGGATTTTATTTTTAGAAAATCATTTGGGAAATGAGGTGGAGGGGTGAGTTGGCATGAGCATGGCTTAAGCATGTAAAGAGGTATTGGTTAGGAATTGTTTATTGGAAATTGGATGAGATATTTTTGTGCATGAGAGAGAGAGAGGGCAACCACATCTTTGGGCTAGGCTTGCTCATTATTTTCTCCCCTTGATTTTCTTCACTTTCTCACTCTCTCACTCACACTCACAAAAAGACTTAGCCATTTCTTTAGTTGCTCATGCCATGGTTTCTTCACCTCTTCTTCATTTTCTATGGTTGCCCTTGGAGCATTTTGATGAGATAAAAACATTAGTGAGATAATCCTACACCTCCACTCTCCATTGCTAGCAACCTTGGAGCGTCGGTTGCCTCGTTTCACGAGGCTGAAGCTTGCGCCATTTTTCTCAGTTGGATCATCGTAGATGGAGGAAGACCGGCAACCAAACTATATCTAGACGACCACTAGGAGCTTGGAATGAAGACCGAAGGACATGGATCAACTCGGTATAACCATTCTAACTTCTTTACATGCTTGCTAGCTTAGGGTTTAGGGTAGATCCGGGCATCGGGTAATGGTAGCGCCAGTTTAGTAAATTTTTTTTCTGCATTTGCCCACATTTTGATGGCTGGGGCGCTGCCATAACCTTACTAGCGCTACCATTTTGGTCAGCATCTCTTGGAGCTTCTGCTGTTGCTCCTGAGACTTTGTCAGTGGCCGAGTATGTAGTCTGTGACTTGCAGAAGCAGGACCCTCTTCTTTACCGTTGGCCATATAGACCGTATGTATAGTTATGCCCCCAGGCTTAGGGAGTTTGGAGCCTTCGCCTTTGGATTTTTCCGCTGGAGATGGAATTTTCTCCGGCATCATTATTTTATTAGAGGTTGGAGCACGAGGCACCTCTATGACAGGCGCCTCTTTAAGAGAAGTCCTCCATTGTATAGCGGAGGAGCAATCCCTTTCTTGTCGGACCTTAGATTTTTTTGGTCGACAAGAGTAGCTTTCATCAAGCACGGAGTCTTGGACCTTCCGTCAGACTCTATGAATTTGTGAGGAGAGCCACTGATAAGGCTGCTCTGGGTTTGCTTGCACTGCAGCTTCAACAGGCGGGGGTGATCTTAATAGCACCGACTTCGGAGATTTTTTGCACACCCTCCTGAGCGACTCGAAGATGTTCAACATCCACTATAGGAGCTGGTGGGATAAGCCCAGAGAGAGTGTTGCCCCCAGCCTGTCTCACTCGGCCCCAGTGGCGACGTCGAACATGTCGCACAGTGGAAATTACCTCAGTTTTAAGAGGTGTCTTCATCGTTCCCCCGGCATTGCTGGGGAGCTTCGCTTGCTGTGAGTCTATTGAAGACACGTTCTTGGCAAAGCTGGAGCAGAGTTGGCCAATTTATCGAAGACTGGCCATCTTGCAGGTGAAGCACTTTTTTCGGCCTCACGCATATCAAGAGCAAGGAGGGCTAGCCGTTTCAGGGCAACCCCTTCTAGAATCATGGGCTTTTTTATGACCTCGTTTAAGTTCTTCTTCAGCTTATTGAAGACTGAGACTTCTGAGTTGGACGACTTGCAGATAAAAGTCATCACAGTAGCCAGCCGATCAAATACCGACCTTCGGGGAGCTTCTTCTTGGGGCGTTGAGGCGTAAAAGCTCACGGGCGAGTGCATGGTCTCGAAGAATAGTATGGTAGTGGCCTAAGCGACCTGTCCTACCGGCATCAAGAAGATGAAGGTTGCGGTTGGCCCGTAAGTCACTCCTCTAGATGGGATGGAGTGCGAGTTGCTTTTGCAGGAAGTGCAGTGATAGGCCATTGATTCTGCACAGAAGCGAAGTACCAAGTTTTAGTATCTCGCATCCAAGGGCAACCAGGAATATAGTGAACCACGATTTTGTTTGCGAAACACGACACACGAAGTGTGGAGTGGAAAGAGGAAGAGGTCCCACTGGGCGTGCCAGAATCTGTTTACCGCCGAAAATAGAGACGAACTAGGATTGAATGTCTTGCCTGAATTTGTGGGCAGATGCTATTTTGAACATATCCATCCACCTCTACGAAGATGCCAACTTGATTTATGGCACCATATATCATAGGTTTGGACAGATGCGACCGATGTACCATGAGTTTATCAGATTCTCCCTCATTTGTGAAGGGTTTTTGATTGTGGGGACGCTCTTCCCTGCAGGTGCAAACCGCTGCAGTTAATTACGTTATCGTGTTGCGATAACAATTTTCTCCTTCTCCGGTAGGTCGCGTCGTGTCGTATTGTATTTTATTTATTTTTGGTTGCCCGTGGATTGTATACAGATACTAGTTTATGTCGTTGCCCGTAGGACGCAGAATAGCCCAAATCCGTGTATGTGTGTGTATGTATTTGGGTTTGAACCTAGGTTGTATGTTCCGTCGGTTCAAAGAATATTTTATTTTATTTAAGGAACGTTAATCTGGTTTTATATTAAGATCGACTTAAATATATGAGCATATGGTCTCAATTTATTTTAACTAAGGATACGTTAATCTTATACAAGACTAAAATCAACTTAGAAATATGTCTAGGGAACAATAAATTTTGTTAAAATTTTTTGTTAAAATCCATCAACAGAGCATATGGGCTTGGCTGCAGGAACAATATAGGTTCCAGGAAGTTTCAGAGACTTAGCCAATTTTAGGCTCAGTCTTGAGCTTTTTCCCTTCAACAGTGCTAAACACTTAGTATTTTTACTACGGATATGATATCCAATTACTTCTCTGGCGCTCATGTGTGTATCACGTAAAGCGCTCAGACTTGGGCATTGCCCAATCAATGCTAAGCACTTAGTCACTTTGACTATATAGTGGTAAGCAATTTTATGCAGCGTTCACGTGTGAAGCACGTGAGGCACCAGATCTTTGTTTATGGGCACTCGGCGTTGTTTTTTCATTTATGGGCGCTCACGTGTGAGGCACGTGAGGCACTGAGCTTTCATTTATTGGTGCTCACATATGAGGTATGTAAGGCGCTGAGCTCAGGGAATCTTTTGGGCGCTCACGCGTGTATCATGTGAGGAACTGAGCTTTTGCTTCTTTTGAGCGCTCACACGTGTATCACGTGAGACGCTGAGCCTTTAGAGATTTAATCTTTGTTTATATTTTATAAAGAAGTTTAACTTATGTTAATGGTTCTTTGGCCATTAATGACCACCAAGATCTCTGTTTTGAAAATCTAAGATTGGATTTTTGAGAACTAAGTTCTTCTGTTCTTCTTTTATAAGAACTAAGTTCTTTATATATGGTTAAACCCTGTTTTTAAAGGAATTAAATTCCTGGAATATAAGTTCCACTTTTTTTCTTCATATTTCTTTTCCCATATCTAGTTTTCCCTATAGATCTTGAGTCTGAAGAGTAAAATCATCCCGATGAGAATTAAATTCTCAACTTATAGGAGATTTGACTGGCAGATCTTAGATCCAGAGAAAAAACTAAGTTCTTTATGGAGGGTTAAACCCTTATATTTACACACGATAGGTAAAGGAGATATTTTTTTTATCTTTGATTTCTTTTTCTTTACCTAAGGCTTGAAAGGAGAAGGATTCTTCAGTAAGAAAATTAAATTCTCAGCTGTAACTTTTTTTTATCACCTTATGAGGTTGATTCTCTTTTTGAGACTTGAAATCTCGGATCCTTTATATAGGTGTTGAAAAATTGTTGATTAGTTGAGAAAATCCCTTATTTGAGAGATCTCAATCTGATTTTATAATCAGAGGGTGGTTTTTAATCACCGTTGGATCTTAGATCCAAGGCTTTCTATTTAACAGAATATATTTTTCTTGTTTTTAACAAGATTAGAGAAATATTTTCCCATGCATAGAATTTAATTCTATATTTTAATTCAAACGATGATTTTTAATCACCATTGGATTTTTAATCTAAGGGTTCTCAATTTAACAGAGTATATATTTCTTATTTAGAAAGATTAGGGAAATATTTTCCTATATAGAATTTAATTCTATCTTTTGATGATCATTGGATCTTTGATCTATCGGCTCTCTGTTTAATAGAGAATACCTTTCTTATTTAATTTGATTAGGTAGAAATTTTTCCCTAAAAGAATTTAATCTATCATTTAATGATAATTATTTATTATCACCATTGGATCTTTGATCCAATGGCTCTCTTTTAAACAGAGAATATCTTTCTTGTTTAGGGAAATATTTCCCATGTAGAATTTAATTCTATAGAAGCAAAACTGCTTCAACTTGGGTGCTGACGCTCACATGTTTACGTGGCATAGCCAAAGAATTTAATTCTTACTGAAATAAGTACCCACGTGTTTTGCACGCCGACGCTCATGTGTGTTTCACATGATGGTCCTACGATTCAATCCTACCAGAGACAAGTGTCCATGTGCTTCTCATGACGGCGCTCACGTGCCTTTCACATAAGGCGTTGCCTTAGAATTTAATCTTATCCAAGACAGGCATCTACGTGCTTTGCACGCCGACGCTCACGTACTTTTCACATGAAATGTTGCCTTATTTTATGAGGGAACAATCCCTGCTACTCTTACTTTTCCGTTGTCTTGTCCAGAATACGTCGTATCACTACGATGATCCATACTGCTTGGAACGGCCATCGTATAGTTACATACGAACTCGAAAAAGTTGTTTCAATTGAGGATGGTTATGGGTTCTGAAGAAAATGAATTGTATAATTCAGGTTGTATACCCTTCTTCACCTTCTCTCAAGTTGAGAGCTCCTTGTATTATGAGAGTACACCAATTATGCTTGTTGGATAGTCTTCTTCCAAACCTTAGACTGGTGCCGAAAGGTAAGGAACGAAGAAAACCAACTAGCGTAAATGTGGTGTACAGAAGGTAAAATGTAGGGACATATAAAGGGATTGAAGTGAGGGCAAAAGAAATTGCACCTAGTATCATGAATCTGAATATTGGAGGAGGAATTACTTGGAATACCCGGCCGCCCTTTGAAACATTCTTATGTTTCATTTTTTTTTGTATAGTTGTAATTGAAAATTGTTTTCCCAATTAATTTTGACTCCAGGGTGTTAGGAATATGTATACCCTAGAGGCCATTATTGTATGATATAGTGGATTCTTGGACATATATATAGAGGACTTTCTTGCTCGACATGATAGTATGCTATCTGGTTGCTCTTTCTCTTAACATGTACACTTATATTATTATACTGTCTCTTTGATACATGTTGATAAAGCCCTTAGGATGTTTTCTTGACTACCAGGACTATGATGCGGATCATACTACTGGGACTTGTGTAGTCCGTAAGCACATCCTTTAATTATTCCTAGTCAAGGGGATATCGAGACAGGGCATTGATATTCCAGAGTAGACTAGTGTGTACGTTTCTTGACCCTGTAAGGGGCGATGGTCGATCCCATAACCATTGGTATTTGACATCAAAGATTGTACACAGGTGCTCATTAGAGAATGGGTACACTGAACAGGACTCGCCGAGAACTCCTAGATGGTACCATACCTATCGTCAGATAGCAGTTCTCTGGTGACACCAGTACAGGTTAGTCTGTAGACCCGAGATCGTCATAGTGTCTTGTGTGGTTCCTACTGTGCTTTGATTTCCTCCCTACCACGGCTCAAAGGAGTCAGGAAAACAGGTGGATTTTGGGTACAATCCCGAGTCACATGGAGGCAATGAGCGATAGGAGGGGTTTCATCTCTTCCGGTATTGGGAGTTGATGTTGCGCAATGCTCGATTGGCTATAACAGTAAGTCCCTGGTTAGGGCTGATGAGATTTACTGGTAAGTGTTATCAGTATTTTCTCGAACCGTTATGAGCCATACATCGGCATGACTTATCAAGTTACTGCGGTCTGACGATTCCACCCATAGACTCGATATGCGATATATCAGACGAAGAGACCGGACTGTACGATAAGTGTTAATTATAGGCTTCATGGAAGTTTGGACAAGCTTGCTTGTTGCTCTTCTATTCGCTCAATACCTTGGTAGCCGTTACGTTCAGCTAGTACCGCTGACGGCTTGTGGGTAACTGATGTGATCATTACCTACTGCTGGCGTATTGATAAGGCTTTAGAGTCCAACACAGAGGTTTCCTAGTTCAAGCGAAAAAAAGTAGGGCAGATATGCTGATATGTGCGGGGGCCGATTAAATACGAGTATGTGATTCCATATTCTAATCTGACCGCAATTTGATATCGGTTAGGTTATATGTGATATAACTGGATTATTGAATCAAATGTTGATTTGATAATGTGATATACAGATAAATGATATTAGTCGGTTATATATGATATAACCGGATTATTAAATCAAGTGTTGATTTAATAATTTGATATATATTTATATTTGATATAATTATCTATTAACTAATATTAAGCTCACTAATTATTTTCTTCTTAATATATATATATATATATATATATATATTATGAAGCATGGCTTGGATTTTCTATTTTTAGAAAATAGAAAAAGTGGTGGAAAATAGGAGATATTTGGGGAATGGGTGAGGCATGGCATTTTCATTTGTTTATTGGTCTTGACTCGCTATTAAAGTATGGTTGGAATTATTTATGTGAAAATAATCCATACTTCAATAAGTGAGGTCAAGAGAGTAGTCATTCACTTTACTTGTTCTTTTTCTTGAGCTCATTTCCTAAGCTCTCTCATTTTTCCTTCTTCTTCTTCCTCCACCTTAAAGCCCTAACCCTCACATGTGATGTGAACCATAAGGGTTTGAATAAATCCTAAGTGAGCTTAACACCCTACTTCATCATCCTAGTTTAGATTAGAAATTTAAACTAAGGTGTTTCCTTCACTAGAGATAGATTAGTGAAGAGGTAGCTTGGATTATAGAAGCTTCAAGGTGGATTATCTTCGACACGAAGATCGCGAAGGAAGCTCGATCCTTCTTCAAGTGGAGCCTAATGGTGTCGTAGGGACTACAACCGGAGCTTTAGAAGTGAAGGACACGATCTAAAAAGGTTGTAATATCTTTCACTTAGTATAGTTCTTTATATATATCAGCATATAAACCCTAATTATCTAGTTAGATTCTAGGTAAGTGTTGCTTAGCACCAAGAAAATTTGAAAATTGCATGCTTGATGCCGGTTTTAATCTCATGGTGGTGCTAGGGTAGACTTTCATGGTATCAGATCCAAACTAGAACATTAGGGGAAGTCTACACGACGTTAAAGTGTTCGATTGAACTTCGAAACCCATTTTTTATTAAGTTTTTGTCCATTTTTCAAAAGTTGAAATTTTCCAGATTAAAAATAGTTAAAAAATCATGCAGGGTATTTTATGGATCCTCAAGAAAAACGAGGACCTAATTCATTTAAACCGCCATGGAACCGCGGCCTAAACCCGAGTTTTGCCGCGGTTCTGCCACAAGTTTGAGGGATTGTGGTATCGTGCTTCTTATGCTGCTCCATTGTGATATTTGACATTTTTTGGGTATTTTTAGTGAGACTCAAGTTGTTGAGGTCTCTGTGATTTATGGGTGTTTGATGAATCGATCGAAGTATTTAACGTCTTCAAGATTATGATGATATATGATACAATATTTAGAATCCATAATAATTAGTTTTGTGAAAACTAGTTAGTATTTTATAAATCTAGCGTTTTAGTCTCGGTTGATCGATTGCCACGGAGTTTCGATTCAGATCAAAACTCCGTCGCAATCGCGTATAGTACGCGAACACGACGGTCGGGAATTTTGTTGAATTTTCTGACTGCTTATTGAAAAAAGTTTTCAGTTTGAGACTAAAATGCAGGGTTTATAAGGTTAGGCATGAAATTCGGAATATGAGATATTCCGGGTTTATGATGTCTAAGAAATTTCTGGATTCTAATTATTGTAGTTTTTCATTTCTTTTCTGCGACCGTAAGTGCAATATGTGGTGTATCCCCGATCTCGTTGCTATATATCAACAGAATTCGGGATACGCATATTTACTTACATTGATGACATGTGATGTTATGTGTTGCTGTGATATATTATATTGGATCGTCGTGATTAAATAGCCGGGGTTTTTTTTACGTGAGATAAGAGTTTTTCTATTTTCATTCATATAAAAATTGTATGTAATATTCTTTTATTGGGACACATTCGGGTTGAGGATGATGTCGCCATTGATGTATATTATTTACTTTTCTGCATTAGGATAGACCCAAGACGGGGAGCACAAGTAACCGTGTTCTAGAGTCCAGTGGGAGGCCATCTCGAAGAGTCGAGACTGGGTCTCCTAACTCTAGAATTGGCAGGGTTGCTTGTCGCTCTTGTAGGAGTCTAGGGATGTGGGTTTGGCTATTCATCACGACCGTGGAATCCTATTTTCATTACTGGCTTAATTTAAAACACAGACCTCCTAGTATATCCAATATTTCATATGTTGACTTCTGCTGCTTGAGTTCTGTGATGTGATTATATAACTGCGTGAGATGAATGCTATATATATATGATATATATAATAAACGTTGCTTATGTTTTGCACCCATGCTAGTCCAGCCCCGCTCTATAGTTAGTTAAGTAACCTAACGGTGCATGACGGAGCCCCGTGGCGAATGCGGATGCCATAAACGTACATTCTATTTTCGTTTCTTTTCTGTGATGTTTAGGGAAACATAAATGATGGGACTTCATTAATGAGATTAATGGAAAGAAAAGAAACCTAAAGATGTTGTAAAATCAAAAAATTTAAAAAGGTAGCTGTAGTTCTTGCTTTGCATAGTGGTATTCCTTGATGAATATCCAGCACCTCATTCGATGAGGAAAGAGCCGAGATCCATTCACCGGGAGTGACCTCTTTAGCAAAACTAGCAAATGCTACAACCCACTCGGTTTTGTTTTGATAGCTTCTCTAGTTCTTGCTTTGCATAGTGGTATTCCTTGATGAATATCCAGCACCTTATTCGATAGGGAAATAGCCGAGATCCCTTCACCGGGAGTGACCTCTTTAGCAAAACTAGCAAATGCTACAAAAACCACTCCTTTTCAAAACACTTGATTCCATAATGATATCAAGTTCATTACGCTAAAAGGTTTCCATCAAAACCAATAGCCCTCCGTCATTTCAGATAAGTGATATTTAGTATTTGTGCTGCGTTTTTTGACCTCCGTCAAGGCGTAGTGTGCGGTAGCTGATTAGTGCTTATCTGCTGCATATGATACGATTGGATTAGGGTAGTCGGATGGCCTTGTTGACCTTCGTCAAGGGTCGTGCGGGTGGGTTTAATTCAATCACGAAATGATGGGTTGAACTTCACTAGCGGCCTATGGTTTGTTGACCTCCGTCAAGGTCATAGGTCGTTAGGGGCAAAACCAAATATTGGGAATTTCAAGTGTTGAAATTGCAATGAGATTGCATACCTTCTATGAGATAGTTGGATCTCGATACCCACTGCGTATAAGAATTACTCCTGGGAGAGTTTTCCACTTTACAATTAGCTGATCCAGTAGGTGTCTAAGAAAGGTGTTAACGAGGTTATGCCCCTGCCGAAACAAGGTTATTTAATTTGTTCCATGCGAAAGCATGGGGAGACTCCCTCGGAGTACCAATACCTGCCTGGCCGACCGATTGGCGAACTTGTAGAGTGTAATTAATCCCGGCTAATCTTACCTTTTATGGTTTGAAGGAAGATTTGATAAAAAACAGTGGGAGTCATTCTGATTAGATAAGATAATAACCAATCTAATCTTGCAAAGAGCGCACGCTAAAGAGTTTCCTTCTCTCTCAACAGGTAACGACCATGACACACCTTAATCAAGATAATAATATGGATGTATTGACCGAACCCGATTATTATACTGAGCTGGGGAACGTTGGTTCCACTTTTTCTTATGATTGTCATAAGTCTAAGCAAGGAATAAGGGAATACCCGTATTCCCACGCCACCCGAACGAAGAAGGAGCATGCTGATGCATTTTCTTCGGGTGTGTTCGTTACCAAGAACTGTTTCTCAGTTTGCTCTACATCCTGGGTATTGGATACCGGATCTGGATCGCATGTTTGTAATTTGTCACATGGGCTAAGAAAAGGTAGAGAACTGGGAAGAGGTGATATGTTTCTAAAAGTAGGGAATGGAGCAATTGTTGCGGCCAAAGCAGTTGGCGAATATCACCTAGTATTACCAAATGGTAATACAATGATTCTGAACGACTGTTATTACGTACCAAATATGATGTGCAATATTATATCAGTTTCTTTGTTGCATAAAGAAGGATATAACTTTGTATTAGAGAATAATGTTATGACCATTTTCCTAAATCAAGTGTTGATTGACTTAGGTACGTTATGTAACGGTATATACGTTCTAAATCAAACTACAGTTCTAAACGTACAGAACACACACAAGTGGAAAAGTTCATAAATGAACGAAGCCTTCTTGTGGTATTGTAGACTAGGTCATATCAATGCGATAACACTAGCTAAGTTGCATAAAGATGGATATTTGAACTAGTTCGAATTTACATCTTATGAAACTTGCGAGTTATGTCTTAAAGGCAAGATGACCAAAAATCCATTTACAGGACACGGAGAAAGAGCTTCTGAACTCTTGGGACTGATACATAGTGATGTATGCGGTCCTACGTCTACGCATGCCAGGAATGGTTCCTCGTACTTCATTACATTCACCGATGATCTCTCAAGATACGGACATGTGTTCCTGATGAAACAAAAATCTGAATCTTTTGAGAAATTCAAGGAATATAAGAGCGAAGTAGAGAACCAGACGGGTAAAAGTATTAAAATCCTTCGATCTGATCGGGGAGGAGAATACTTGAGCACGGAGTTCCGAGACTATTTAAAAGAGAATGGGATTCTCTTTCAGCTTACTTCTCTGTATACACCATAGCACAACGGAGTTTCGGAGCGAATGAATCACACCCTATTAGATATGGTGCGCTCTATGATGAGTATTGCTGAGTTACCTATTTCCTTTTGGGGTTATGCACTTAAGACAGCTGCATACCTATTGAATAGGGTTCCGACCAAATCAGTGCCTACCACTCCATATGAGATATGGGAGGGGAAGAGACCATGTCTTAATTTCATTATGATATGGGGTTGTCCGGCTTATGTTAAAAATAAAAATCCGGATAAGCTCGAGGCAAGGTCTGTTCTGTGCAAGTTTGTAGGATATCCCAAACATTCGTAAGGGCATATGTTCTACCACACTGAGGAACAAAAAGTGTTTGTTGCTCAACATACCACCTTTTTAGAAAAGGAATTTCTTACAAAAGAAAATGAGGTAGAGCTGGAAGAAGTTCCATCTACACAAACTATAACTGACGATTTGGTAGAACCGGAGGATTCAATATTCCCCAACGAACCTCATCCACTCCGCAAATCTAGTAGGGTTCCTCATCCACCTGAGAGATACTACGGTTTTCTCATAGACGGTGGGAGTGAGAATTGCATCATGGAAGATGATGACCAAACTAGTTTTGAGCAGGCCGTCACAAGTGGAGACTCTGTGAAATGGCTGGATGCTATGCGATCTGAGATGGAATCCATGTACACCAACAAAGTATGGACTTTAGAAGTTGCTCCTGAAGAGGTAAAACCCATCGGGAGCAAGTGGATCTTTAAGAAGAAAATTAGTGTCGATGGAAAAGATGAGACTTTCAAAGCTAGACTTGTAGCAAAAGGTTTTCGACAACGACCAGGTGTCAACTATGATGAAACCTTTTCTCCTATCTCCATGCTTAAATCCATCAGGATCTTACTTGCCATTGCTGCATACCATGACTACGAAATCTGGCAAATGGACGTCAATACCGCTTTTATAAATGGTGATTTAGAATAGAGCATGTACATGACATAGCCAGAGGGCTTCGTAGATAGTGGAAGCAGCGGAAGCGTGTGCAAGATTCTTAAATCAATCTATAGATTAGAGCAGGCATCGCGGAGCTGGAACATCTGTTTTGATGAAGCTATCAAAGAGTTTGACTTCATCAAAAATGTAGATGAACCATGTATATATAAGAAGGTTGTAGAGAGTAAGGTTTTCTTCCTCGTATTGTACGTGGATGACATACTCTTGATAGGAAACGATGTTCCTATGCTACACTCGGTCAAGCTCTTCTTATCACACAAGTTCTCCATGAAAGATCTGGGTTATGCCTCCTACATCCTAGGGATTAAGATCTATAGAGATAGATCTAAAAGGATGTTGGGATTGTCCCAATCCAGGTACATTGAGACCATACTAAAGAGGTTTAGTATGAAAAATTCTAAGCGTGGTAATTTACCCGCTTGTTCAGGAATCACTCTCTCCAAAAAGATGTCTCCCAAGACTGATTTGGAGAGGGCTCGCATGCAAGGAATACCCTATGATTCGGCAGTCGGGTCAATCATGTATGCGATATTATATACCAGATCGGATGTAGCTTACTCACTAGGTGTAGTGAGTAGGTATCAATCAGATCCTGGGGAAAAGCACTGGACAGCTGTGAAGAACATTCTTAAGTACTTGAGAAGGACTAAAAAAATGTTCTTAGTGTATGGTAATGGTGAACTCCAGGTGGAGTCTTTTACCGATTCAAGCTTCCAGAGTGATAAGGACGACAGTAAGTCGGTCTCGGGTTTTGTCTTCACCCTCAATGGAGGGGCGGTATGTTGGAAGAGTTCCAAGCAAGATACCGTAGCAGACTCGACGATGGAGGTTGAATACATCGCTGCTAACGATACTACCAAAGAGGCTTTCTGGATGAAGAAGTTCATAGCTGAACTTGGTGTGGTTCCATCCATTGAGCATTCAATAACCGTGTATTGTGATAACAATAGAGCTGTGGCTTTGGCCAAGGAACACCGGTCCCATCAGAGATCCATACATATTCTTAGGCGGTATCACATGATCCGAGAGATAGTAGATCGATGGGAGATCAAGGTCAGGAGATTTGACACGAATGACAACATAGCGGATCTACTCACGAAGGCCTTCCCCCAAACACAGTTTGAAAGACTTTTTAGGATGTTGGGTATGAGATACTATAACAACTGGCCTAAGTGCAAGTGGGAGATTGTTAGGAATATGTATGCCTTAAAGGCTATTATTGGATCATATAGTGGATGTTGGACATATATATAGAGGACTTTCTTGCTCGACATGATAGTATGCTATCTGGTTGCTCTTTCTCTTAACATGTACACTTGTATTATTATACTGTCTCTTTGATACATATTGATAAAGCCCTAAGGATATTTGCTTGACTACGAGAACTATGATACGGATCATACTACTGGGACTTATGTAGTCCACAAGCACATCCTTTAATTTTTCCTAGTCGAGGGGATATCAAGACAGGGCATCGATATTCCAGAGTAGACTAGTGTGTGCGTTTCTTAACCCTGTGAGGGGCGATGGTTGATCCCATAACCATTGGTATTTGACATCATTGATTGTACACAGGTGCTCATTAGAGAATGGATACACTGAACAGGACTCGCCGAGAACTCCTAGATGGTACCATACCTATCGTCAGATAGCAGTTCTCTGGTAACACTGGTACAAGTTAGTCTGTAGACCCTAGATCGTCATAGTGTCTTGTGTGGTTCCCACTGTGCTTTGATTTCCTCCCTACCACGGCTCAAAGGAGTCATGCAAACAGGTGGATTTTGGGTACAGTCCCGAGTCACATGGAGGCAATGAGCGATAGGAGGGGTTTCATCTCTTCCAATATTGAGAGTTGATGTTGCGCGATGCTTGATTGGCTATAACAGTAATTCCCTGGCCAGGGCTGATGAGATTTACTGGTAAGTGTTATCAGTAGTTTCTCGAACCATTATGAGCCATACATCGGCATGACTTATCAAGTTACTGGGGTCTGACGATTCCACCCCTAGACTTGATATGCGACATATCAGACGAAGAGACCGGACTGTACGGTAAGTGTTACTTATAGGCTTCATGGGAGTTTGGACAAGCTTGCTTGTTGATCTTCTGTTCGCTCAATACCTGGGTAGCTGTTACGTCCAGCAAGTACCGCTGACGGTTTGTGAGTAACTGATATGATCATTACCTACTGCTGGTGTATTGACGAGTCTTTAGAGTCCCACACAGAGGTTTCCTAGTTCAAGCGAAACGAAGTAGGGCACATATGCTGATATGTGCGGGGGCCTGATTAAATACGAGTATGTGATACCGTATTCTAATCTGGCGGTAATTTGATATCGGTTAGGTTATATGTGATATAACCGGATTATTGAATCAAGTGTTGATTTGATAATGTGATATACAGATAAATGATATTAGTCGGTTATATGTGACCTTGCCCCCAATTTTTTTCCCGTTCCCTTGCTTCATAAACCGGATTATTAAATCAAGTGTCGATTTAATAATTTAATATATATTTATATTTGATATAATCATATATTAACTAATATTAAGCTCACTAATTATTTTCTTCTTAATATATAAATATATATATATATATATTATTAAGCATGGCTTGGATTTTCTATTTTTAGAAAATAGAAAAAGAGGTGGAAAATGGAAGATATTTGGGGAATGGGTGAGGCATGGCATTTTCATTTGTTTATTGGTCTTGACTCACTATTGAAGTATGGTTGGAATTATTTATGTGAAAATAATCCATGCATTAATAAGTGAGGTCAAAAGAGTAGCCATTCACTTTACTTGTTCTTTTTCTTGAGCTCATTTCCTAAACTCTCTCATTTTTCCTTCTTCTTCTTCCTCCACCTCAAAGCCCTAACCCTCACATGTGATGTAAACCATAGGGTTTTGAATAAATCCTAAGTGAGCTTAACACCCCTACTTCATCATCCTAGTTTAGATTAGTAATTTAAACTAAGGTGTTTCCTTCACTAGAGATAGATTAGTGAAGAGTTAGCTTGGATTATAGAAGCTTCAAGGTGGATCATCTTCGACACGAAGATCGCATAGGAAGCTCGATCCTTTTTCAAGTGGACCCTAGTGGAGTCATAGGGACTACAACCCGGAGCTTTAGAAGTGAAGGACACGATCTACAAAGGTTTTAATATCTTTCACTTAGTGTAGTTCTTTATATATATTATCATATAAACCCTAATTATCTAGTTAGATTCTAGGTAAGTGTTGCTTAGCACCAAGAAAATTTGAAAATTGCATGCTTAATGCCGGTTTTAACCTCATGGTGGTGCTAGGGTACACTTTCACAGGGTGTGTATATACCAGATTAGAATCTCATATTTGTATGGTATTACAGTGCTGAGAAGGAGTAGAATATTGGGAAATGGATTATTTGATCCTTAATATCGGAATTCGAAGTAATTGTGATATTGGATTAAATCGTCTGGTTTTGCCTGACGGCAAATATTTGGTTTTGAATAACCGTTATTATGAACCAATTTTTAAAATAATGTACATGTATCTTTATTTTATAAAGTGAGTTATAAATTTTGAAAATTATGTTTTAAACATTTACCTTTTTTAGTTGAGGATAAGGTAAGGTGCATTGAATAATGGTGTAGACGTTCTTAATCAAAATACATTTTTTTCAATTTACGACACACGGAGTTTGAGTTAGTATACTCTTGGGACTTATACATGGTAATGTATGTTGTCCGGTGTCCTTTAGGACAAGAGGTTGGTAATCTTACTTCATTCAGTTTATCTATGAGTTCTCTGGTTTTAGACATGCATTCGTTGAAATGCAAGGTCCAAAGATTTTGATAAGTTTATAGGTATAAGAATAAAGTAGAGAACCATACGTTGAAAGTATCAGGATTCTTCGAAGTGATCGAAAATGTAGATACTCATCCTAGGTATTCCGCCGTAGTAATAGTGAGAACTTGATTCTCTCACAAGTTACTCATCCATGGGTGAGCTACTTGGTGAGCAGTGTTGTATGGCATTTTTCTATTTAGGTGATATGCACTGGAAAAAACTGCATGCCAATTGAATATGGTTCCATCTAAATTAGTGTCTTTGGTTCTATATGGATATAGAAGGGTAGCATATCTTGAGGATGTTAAGATATGGAGTTATCCGGTTTCTATTTAAAAGCAGAATCTGGAAAAATTCAAGGCACATTTCAGTAATGGAAGTTTGTGGGTTATCCCAAGCTTTAACAAGGGTTTAACTTTGACCATTTTCAAGATAAAAAATCGGTTTGTTCTTGACTCGCCACCTTTTTATAAAAAGAATTTTCTTGCAAAAGAAACTAGTGTCAGTATGGTAGAACTGGATGTGATTTCAAAACCATAAGAAGTTACTAAAAATTTAGTAAAACCTATAGATTCAATTAGAATCGACAAACCATATCCACTATGCATATTTAGTAGGTGATCTCTACCACCCGAGAGATACTTCGGTTTTCTCATAGACGGTGACAGGGAGGTCAACAGCATAGTTATGAGGCCCTACTAATTATCAGTAGGTCATAGGAAATGGTGACTTTTAGATGGCCAGATGCATTATATCTAAGTTGGACTCTACGCACTCCAACAAATTATGGATTTTGGATTTTGCTAGATTCTCATGAAAGGGTAAACCCGTTAGGAGAAAGTAGATTTTTCAAGGTCTGTGCAGGTGGAAAGGTAGTAACCTAATAAGGCTGGACTTGTAGTAAAAGGTTTTCATCAAATACCAGGTGTGGATTATGATGAAGCGCTTATTTCAGAATCTATGCTGAAGTCCATATGGATATGACTTGCCACTGCTGCTATTCATGACTATAATATCTAGCAGGTAGATGACTATAACGTCTTTCTATATGGGAATTTAGAAATGCATGTATATATGACTCTGCCAGAAGGTTATCGTAGTCAGTAGGAGCAGCGAAAGGTGTGCAAATTGCTTATGTCTATTTATAAACTGAAGCAAGCATAGCGAAGATAGGTCATCTATTTTGATGTGACTGTCAAGGTGATTGACTTCATCAAAACAATAGATGAACATAGTAAGAAGAATGTAGGGAGTTATGTCCTGGGATTTGGATGGCATACTTCTGATAGGAAGTGATGTTCGTATACTATAATCAGTCAAACTTTGGTTGTCACAAGATGTTTTTGAACATAAGATATAGACAGTATATCAAGGATTCCGGTAACTAGATATATCAATAGATCTAGATTTTGGAAGTGTCCTAATTCGGGTACTTGGACACCATTCTAAAACGGTTTAGAATGGACGACTCCTAGCGTGGTGGTGTACCCGCATGTGATGGAGCCACCCTCTTTAAATAGATGTCTTCTAGACTGACGAGGAGAGAGACTCACACGAATGACATATCACTTGCTTAAGAAATTGAGTCAATCATGTGATGTCATGTACCAAACCAGATGTTGCTTTTACACTTGCTGTAGTAAGCAGATATTAATCCAATTCTGGAGAAACTGAGGGAAGCAATGAATAACATAACAGGATGTTCTTGGTGTATGGTAGCAGTGACCTCCTATAGGAAATGGTTGCCGGTTATAGCTTCCTAGGTGATCTGGATGACAGAACGACTGTCAGAGTTATAAGTTTACCCTCTTCTGAGGGGCAGTATGCCGGAATGGATTCCAAATAGGATACTGAGGTAGGCATGGCACAGGATGCTGATTAAATTCAGTGGAGGATACAATCTAAGAAGTTTGTTGGATAAAAGTGTTCATTTATGAACTTGGTCCCATCAGATATCCATACAAATTCTAAGGCAGGGTATCGCTCAGTTCGAGGGATAGTTGATCTCTGCAATGTTAAGATATTGAGAGATACAATTAGAAACATTGGAGAAGATCCACTCACTGAGGCTATTTCTCGAACACGAAATTTTCTCAAACACGATTTAAGAAACTGATTAGTAGAGAAATTGGGTATTCGATAGCACATAGAGTTGTGAGTATGCGATACCACAATAATTGGCCTTAAATGTAGGTGGGAGATTGTTGAAGATAGTGCCCTCAAGGTAATTATGGTAATTAAGGGAGGACCTATACGGGTAGAACGGTTTTGCTCGGGATAATAGTATTCTATCTGTTTTTATTTATTATTATGTATACGTTTTATTACATGTCGCTAATATATAATGATAAAGCCCATAGGATTCTTGCTTGACTACCAGCATTATGATGGCGATCATATAAGTGGGAGCTGGGTAGTCTATAAGCACATCGATATTCCGGAGTAGACTAGTGTATACGTTTCTAAATCCATAACAGGGGCGTTGGCCGATCTCATAAGCCATTAGTGTTTTTTCACCTAAGATAGTATACAGGTGCTCACTGATGGTGAGCACACCGTACGGACTCACCGAGAACTTCTAGATGGTATTATACCTATCGTCAGATAGCAGTTCTCTGGTGACATGAGTACAGGTTAGTTTTTTTACCTGAGATTGTCATTTGTCTTGTGTGAGTTCCCATTGTACTTTGATTACTACCCTACCATGGCTCAAAGAATTCGTGCAAACAGGTTTTAGTTGGGTACAGTACCGAGCCACATGGAGGCAGTGAGCGATTGTCAGGGATCCGTCTCTCCTAATATTAGGAGTCAATGTCACGATGTGTTCGTCTGTCCATCACCATAAATCCCTAGTCAGGGTTGACGAGATTTACTGATGGGAGATCAGTAGTTTCTCAGTGGGTGATAAGCTTTAAACCAGCACGACTTATCAAGTTATTAGGGGTCTAACGTTTACCGCCCCCTAGACCCTATATGCAATACTCTTAGACAAAGAAACCGGACTGTACGAAGATTTTCACATTCAGGCTCAGTAGAATACGGACGGACTTGATTATCGAACTCCCTTTCGACATATACCTGGGTAGCCGTTACGTACAGCTAGTGCCGCTGACGTGCTTATGGTTATGGATTTGTCTAGTAACTCACTGCCAATGTATTGTCGAGTCTTTAGAGTCACGTATAGAAGGTTTTCCTGGTTCAGGCGATATGATGTAGATGCCGTATATTGATACGTGCAGGAGTCCGATTAAATACGTGTACTGGCTACACGGACTTTAATCGGATGGTTGATAATATTAGTCGGCTTAGAATTAAGCCGGATTATTAAATCAAGTATTGATTTAATAATTTACATATATATATATTTTGATATACATATTCTAGTTTTATGTTCACTATTCATTTTCTCTCTCCTGGCTATTCGTATTTTTATACGGATACGCGTATATGTAGCGATACATATACCGGGGACATATTCCGTATTTATACGGGAATACTTCTAGAAGGATGACGCCTTATTATAGAAATTTCCTTCTCAGGAAATTATTAATGAGATGGCATGATGAGGTGTAAAGTAGGAATGGTAGAGAGGGATAGGCTCATTTTTCTATTGAAAAATATAATGGCATATTTTATGTTTATGGTTGATATTTCCCTCTCACAGTAATTGTTCCCCTCCGAACATAGAGACACGACCGCGTAGGTTCGTCTTTCCTGAATTTGGGGGTAGATGCTAATTGGTGCTATCCTTCCACCTCTCCGAAGATGCCAAGTTGATTTATGGCACCATGTATCAAAAGTTTAAATGGATGCGGCCGATATAGTAGACTTCATCAGATTCCCCCTCATTGAGGGGTTTTTGATTGCGGGGACGCTCTTCCCTGCAAGCGCAAGCCCCTGCAATTAATTACGCTATCGCATCGCGGTAACCACTTTCTCCTTCTCCAGATGGTCACTTTGTGTCGTGTGTGTTTGTTTTGTTTTTGATTGCCCGTGGATTGTATATAGAGACTAATTTATGTTGTCGCCCGTAGGGCGGGGATTAGTCCAAATCCGTATTTTCTTAGATTTAGGTTTGGGTTGGGTTTAAAGATCGTTAATCTCATTTGAGACTAAAATCAACTTAAACGTTTGTTAATAATATGTTAGTCTAATTTTAGACTAAGATCAACTTAACAGGATCATTTAGATCCAACAAAAGAGCATTTGGGCTCTATTATTTATTTTAGGGACATTGTGGTCCATTACCAGTTTAAGGACATGGTGGTCCAACATTAGTTTAAGGACATTACGGTCCATAGGTTTAAAGGGACCCCACAGTCCGAGGTTAAGGACATCATAGTCCGTGGGTTTAAAGGGACCCCACAGTCCGAGGTTAAGGACATCATAGTCCACGGGTTTAAAGGGGCCCCACAGTACGAGGTTAAGGACATCATAGTCCATGGGTTTAAAGGGACCCCACAGTCCGAGGTTAAGGACATCGTAGTCCATAAAGGTTAAGGACATCATAGTCCATGAGTTTAGGGACCCCACAGTCTGAGGTTAAGGACATCATAGTCCATGGGTTTAAAGGGATCCCACAGTCCATGGAATGATTGGTTATCAGGACCCGTAACCTCTCTGAAGACGTTGAAGGATTACAACGACAAATATCATAGGAGTGAAGAGATGTACCCTTGAACCAAAGTTGATTGGGAAATCTGTAGTCCAATTTGGGACTAAGATCAATTAATTATATTATGAGCACATGGGCTCAGTTGAATCTGAATTGAGGAATTATGGCCAACTTGGGCTAAGTCCAATTAGGTTTAAAAATGTTGGCCCTTTGGACTGTAGAACATTTGTTTGGGCTCAGCTCCCCATCATTTAGCAATGCTAAGCATGGGTCTAGGTTCTGACCATATTTTGTCTTTTAATCGAGTGTTGAGCACTCATATACCATATGAGATGATCAATCTTGGAAGACAAGGGTATATTTGAGGCTCGGCAAAAAGGGAAGTCTTGCCTCAGAAAGACTTAGCCAATTTGGGCTAAGACTGATTTGAATATAATGTTAAACACTAGCACATATTTGGCGGTCACGTGTTCCCACGTGATGTGCTTAAAACATTGTTAAACACTAAAAGAATGAAGTGCTTAAAATAGTGTTAAACACTAGGAACAAAATGCTCAAAATAGTGTTAACCACTAAAAATGAGGCAGTCACGTGGGGTCACATGAGGCGCCTGAGAATTGGGCTAGACTTCCTTTATTTTACTCTCAAAATCTGCAGATAAGTGTTAAACACTTAGCCTTTGTAATCATCACGTGTGGACACGTGATATTGGTAATGTATTAGGTATTAATTCCTCTGTTTTCCCTCATTTGCCCTTTTAAAAAGGTGTTTGTCAGGGGTCACGTGGGGACACGTGAGGCGCCATAAATTAGTACTGCCTTTGGATTTGTTCCATTCTGTTTTGAAGGTCGCGTGTGAGCATGTGAGGCATTGCATCCAAGCTCTTTTCTTTCTCATCTTGTGGAATCTATTTAAGGGTCACGTGGGGACACGTGACTATGTCTCATTCTTTCTTTTTTACTCATTGAGGAGGAGGGTCACGTGTTACCACGTGACCAGGTTGGGTACTGATCTCTTTACGTGCATGGAGAGTTAAATCCTTTGTTTTAAGAATTAAATTCTTTTGTAGGTTTAAACCCTAATTTTATTTAGAGGAATTAAATTCCTATGTCTTTGAAAGAATCAAATTCCTTAAACCCAACTCTCCCTCTAAATTTTGGATCTGCATGGCAGAATCTCCCCGATAAGAAATAAATTCTCAACTTATGGGAAGATCTGCTTCTGCAGATCTTCAACCAAAGGAAGAACTAAGTTCTTATATTAAGGGTTAAACCCTATTTTGTTTGGAGGAATTAAATTCCTAGTTTCTTTGATGTGAGAATTGAATTCTCTAAACTTAGATTTTCTCTTAGGTTTTAGATCTGCATGGCAGAATCTCCCCGATGAGAATTAAATTCTCAACTTATGGGGTGATCTGCTTCTGCAGACTTTCAACCAAAAGAAGAACTAAGTTCTTATTCAGAAGAGTTAAACTCTTAGTTTGAGAATTAAATTCTCTTTTATTTTATGAGAGCTTGTAGAATGAATTTCTTCTTTTTTCTCACCTAGAGTTTTTTCTCTGAAGAGATCTTCTTTTCTCTCTTGAGAATTAAATTCTCCTATCCTTTTTTCTCTCTGTTGTTGTGTATCTCCCCCAAAAAAGAATTCTTTTTTTTTCCTATTCTCTTCTTGGCTCCTATTTATAGGAGAAAGAAAAGAATCAGTTTGTTTAGTCAATCTTTCCTTGAAAGATTTTAATTGATTTTGTAACCAACATGATCTTTTAGATCACTCAGTGAATTTTATTCACCATTAGATTTTTAATCCCAAAGATATTTGGTTTGTTATTCTTGGTGATTTTCAGGGAAATATTTCCTTGTATAAAATCTTTCCATAAATTGGTGATTTTTAATCACCATTGGATTTTTAATCCAACGGTGCTACTCTTTACAGAGCGCAATCTTTTTGTTTGGAAAGATCTAGGAAAATATTAGGGTTTTTGATTTCCCTTAATTAAAATTTAATTCTATTATTTCGGAGATCTTAGGATCCCATCACGTGTTGACACGTGACCCCCCCCTCGATTAAGCATTTAATCAGAATTTAATTCTGTTGTTTTAAAGAACTCAGGAGTTATCACGTGTCAGCACGTGACCCTTGGTCACGTGTGAGCACGTGATGCCCCATTGGGATTTTTCCTTGTTGTTTTATTATACTTTTAATTCTTTTCAGTGGGTTTAAAGGCCCATCACGTGGGGACACATGACTCCACTGATTGATTGTTTGATTAGAATTTAATTCTATTAATCAGAGAGCTTAGGAGCCCATCATGTGTCTGCACGTGACCTCTGGTCATGTGTGGGCACGTGATGCCCCATTCGGGTATTCCTTGCTGTTTAATTATATCTTTTAATCCCTTTCAGTGGGTTTAAAGGCCCATCACGTGTGGGCACCTGACTCATGTTGATTAGAATTCAATTCTATTATAACAGAGTCCCAGGAAACCATCACGTGTCAGCACGTGACCCTTGGTCACGTGTGAGCACGTAAGGCCCCATTGGGGTTTTTCCTGATATTTATATAAGGGAACAAATGCCCCCACAGCGTTGTTCTTACGTGTTTGCACGTGAGTGCAACGCTGTAACTTTTGTGGCCGTTGGATCTGCCTAGGGAAGGGGGTAGATGAACTGTTTCCCATCACGTCCTATAAATGCAGGGGTCTCTTCAGAAACGCCTCCACTTTTTCCATCTTCTTCCTTGCTCGTTTTCCTCTGAGAATTTAATTCTCTTTCCCAGAGCTCGGTTCTCTGTTTCAGAGTTTAACTCTGTCAACAAAAGATTTCCTTTTCTTAGGTAAGGATCTTGAACGGCCGAAGAACTTCTTGTAGAAATTTTCTTTTTGGATTTTAAATCCATACCAAGGGTTTTTCCCTTTAACAAGAACCCATCTTTAAAAATGTCCAATCCTTAAATAATAAACCCCTTTTGCTAGGGCTTCTCTGATCTCAGGGATCGATGGTGATACTTGTCTCCTCTATTTCATTCCAAAGAGCTTAGCTCTGAAAAAGTTTTCTGGGAATTTAATTCCTCTGTTCTAAAGGAATTTAATTTCTCTAAAGAACTTAGTTCTTCACAGAGAACTTCTTGGGATTTTCTTATCCTGAGTTTTTCTTGCAAAAATGTTTCCAGAGAGATCCCTCATGATTTGCATAGGGTTCTGCAGTGAGTTTTCTCCTTAATCGCACAAAATTGAATTTGTTGGTCACTTAACAGAACTTGTCTTCCCAAGAATTTGTTTAAATCTCAATGTCTGATTTTCCTCATTACCAACCTTCCGCTAATGTTTCTTTTCAGGCATTATGGCTATTCATCTATATAGTCTGAACGAGTTTATTTCCTATGAGGATATTCGCGTACAAGGCCGTTGTCAGAACCAAGAGTTTACAAATGCCCAATGTGCGGAGATTATGAATCGTCTGTATGCACACAACGGTCGACTGCTTCTTCGCCGCTCCGCTCTCTTGAAAATTGTAGTGGGAGCAATTTGGGAAGCACTTCCTGGGTTTTACAAAACCATGCCGCTTAATACGCTGGATGATGCTGAAGACAAGGTGCATTCAGTGTACCTGTCGGGCCTGATCTCAAAGAAGCGGCGAGATAACCTCGTTGATATTCTGCATCGAACTTTCCAACAGACGACGATAATCGCCTCTTATCAAAGAGAGGAGGACATTGGCGAGGATCTCGACACTCGCGATCGCGAGAGGATGCATACGAGAATGGTCAGAAAGGCCACACAGATTCTAGACGGCCTCACTTTTTAATTTCTCAATCCGTGTCCCGGATTTGATGTCTTACCATTGTAAATATTTCCTCTTATTTTGTAAGAACTTTTAAAGTATGAATGATAAGTCTTTCCTTTCCCTTTTGTGTTCGCATGCTTTCCTTATGAAATTTTGTCATATTGTTGTTGCTGCTCACGTGTTTGGCATGTGAGGCACTGTTGGGGATTTCAATCTCACATCAGCACCCACTCACGTGTTATTCACGTGCGACACTATTTTACTTTTCAGTGCATATCAAAGTTGGTGTTCACGTGCTTTGCACGTGGGGCCCTATTGATAGGGTTGTTTAATTTCCCATGCAATCTTTTCTGTGTATGGCATTGAATGCAGAGATGGAGCCTTGGAAACAGTTCCACCTCTTTGATTTCCAATGCCTTTCCTTTTTCTGGGCCTTGGAAATAGTTCCACCATGCAATATTTTCCGTGCGCAGCATTTAATGCTCCCCTTTATAACCTGAAGCCATAGTTTTCTTTCTCTCTTCACAGAGAAATCCATTTACAACTTAGGGTGATTATCTTGAGGAAACAACTAAGTGCTATGGCTTGCAACCGCCCCCATGCTTGTCGACAACCATAGGAAGTACCCGTTAAAGAGATGATTCCTCGCTTTGCTGCGCGACTAGTGGATCCCCTTCTCACCGATGCCAAATGTGACGCGGTGACGTATGAACTTCTGATCCGTAGGGGATCCCCTCTTTCAATGGGCTCCATTTGGCTCCGGACGATTCTTCTTGCCGTGCTCGCTGACATCCCTCCATACCCAGCAGAGATGACCCTGGCGATCCTTGATGCGGCCGAAGACAAGCTCGAGTGTTTTTATGAGGCGTGCCTGATTACTCAGGCTCTGAAAGACTGCTCGGTCCATCTGTTGGGACAGATAAGAGCCCGGCGGGCTATTATGTCTGCCTTTGCGGTATGGACATGGCTCTAATCGGTGGGGAGCCACTCCTCGTGAAAATCTTCGTTTCGATGTGCTGGAGAAGGCAGAGAGGGAGTTAGAAATTTTTGTATTTTGTTTTGTTAACCCTTGTGCCACTGATCTTTTGTTTGGTGACCTTTTCCCGGTAGCGTAGTATGTTTAAATCAATGTACTCTTTTTATCATTGGTTGTTGTATGCTTTCTGTTAAATTTTCATGTTTATCGGATACCCGTACGTGCGTCTTGCTTCCGTAAATGAGCTTTATATTTTTCCCATGGGAATTTTCTTTAATTGCGAGCACTATCGTTATGTTGCATGCACATCAGTGCTTTGGGTATCATTTCCTTTTAAACATTCATATAGTTTCAAATGCATGCTTGTTAGGATATACATCGGAGATTTTCCTTGTTGCATCCCATATCAGGTGGTTTGTGCGTGTTTTAGATCGAGTATTGTCGTCGAATGGAGGCTTGCTTGCATAGTCTTGAATGTACACGCCTTCCTTCAGAGGTTGTGTCTGCAAAGGCGAGCTTGCGGGGGTGATCGAACGGTGCGCCGCAAATATGCTGTCATGCGAGAAGAGGCTCAGCCAAAAGTTTTCGGAGAGGGAGCTGGCTTCCAAATCGCTGAGGGAACTTCAAGCTAATCTTACGGCCAAGACCACTCAGGCATATGAACTTTTGCGGGTGCTTCAAGAAGCTATCAGGGAGGTGGTAGCCATTGGTAAAGCCGTCATTTTTACCCGCGAAATGGTCGAAGCTCATAAAGTTACCGAAAAGGAGCTTGAAAGTCAGCTTGCCTCGTACCAGGCCCAGCATTCTCGAGCGGAGGCCCGTCTCTTAGCAATAATGAATCATGAAGCCGAGGCCTAGTGGAAAAAGGATGAACTGGCAAATCTATTGAATCGTCCGCCAGCTTGAAAAAATTGTATATTTTTCTTTTTATTCTTATTTTGTACATACTCCTGCATGAGAGTATTTTTTTGATTCTTTCATAAATTGTACTTTGTATTCATTTTGATTCATGAATAAAAGACATATTTTGCTTCATGATGGTATGTCCCTTTTAGTAAATGCATCTTGTGGATAATCTATTTCGATTTCCTTATAGGACAGCGATATCTTAGGAGTCAGGTTCAGATCTGCCTCCTAAGGCTTTCCAACTTTATGAGCCGTGAGGGTCTCATAAAGGTATTTCTCCTTACGAGTCGTGAGGATCTCGTAAGTGTAATTTCTCATTAAGAATCGTGAGGATTCTTAAGCGTATTTTCTCTGAGAGTTGTAAGAATCACACAAGAGAGTTTTTCTTGCTTACGAGTAGAGAGGACTCGTAAGTGATTGTTTCCTTTCTTGTCGGAGAGTGTGGCCCGTAGAAAATCTATCTTTACCTCTCTGGGAGGCAATGATGGCTTGGGAGACAGGGTTAGGATCTGCCACCTAAGACTTTTTAACTTTATGAGCCGTGAGAGTCTCATAAAGAATTTTCTTCCTACAGGTCGAGAGGATCCCGTAGGTGTATTTTTTCCTTAAGAATCGTGAGGATTCTAAGTGTGTTTTCTCTTGAGAGTCGTAAGGATCTCACAAAAGAGTTTTCTCCCTTACGAGTCGAAAGGACCCGTAAGTGATGGATGAGGTTGACATTATCCGCATTTCACGGAGTCAGGAGTTGCTCTGGCCATTTCCCACGGGTCAAGATTGACTTTTGCCATGTTCTATAGGACCAGGATTTGCTCTGGATGTTTCCCACGGGGTCAGGATTGACATTAGCCGTGTTCTACAGTACCAGGATCTGCTCTGGACGCTTCCCACGGGTCAGGATTGACATTAGCCGTGTTCCACTAGACCAGGATTTGCTCTGGATGATTCCCACGGTGTCAGGATTGAAATTAACCGTGTTCCGCAAGGACCAGATCCGCTCTGGACGCTTCCCATAGGGGTCAGGATTGACATTAGCCGTGTTCCACTAGACCAGGATTTGCTCTGGATGCTTCCCATGGGGTCAGGATTGACATTAGCCGTGTTCCGCAAGGACCAGAATCCGCTTTGGACGCTTCCCACGGGGTCAGGATTGACATTGGTCGTGTTCCACTAAACCAGGATTTGCTATGGATGCTTCCCATGGGGTCAGGATTGACGTTAGCCATATTCCGCAATGACCAGGATCCGCTCTGGACGCTTCGCACGGGTCAGGATTGACATTAGCCGTGTTCCACTAGACAGGATTTGCTCTCGATGCTTCCCACGGGGTCAGGATTGACATTAGCCGTGTTCCGCAAGGACCAGGATCCGCTCTGGACGCTTCCCACGGGGTCAGGATTGACATTACTAGACCAGGATTTGCTCTGGATGCTTCCTAACGGGGTCAGGATTGACGTTAGTCGTGTTCCGCAAGGACCAGGATCCGCTCTGGATATTCCCACGGATCAGGATTGACATTAGTCATGTTCCACTAGACCAGGATTTGCTCTGGATGCTTCCCACGGGGTCAGGATTGACATTAGCCGTGTTCCGCAAGGACCAGGATCTGCTCTGGATGTTTCCCACAGGGTCAGGATTGACATTAGCCGTGTTCCGAAACGACCAGGATTTGCTCTGGATGCTTCCCACGGGTCAGGATTGACATTAGCCGTGTTCCGCAAGGACCAGGATCTGCTCTGGATGTTTCCCACGGGGTCAGGATTGACATTAGCCATGTTCCACTAGACCAGGATTTACTCTGGATGCTTCCCACGAGATCAGGATTGACATTAGCCGTGTTCCGCAAGGACCAGGATCCGCTCTGGACGTTTCCCACGGGGTCAGGATTGACATTAGTCGTATTCCACAGGACCAGGATTCGCTCTGGACGCTTCCCATGGGGTCAGGATTGACATTAGCCGTGTTCCACTAGACCAGGATTTGCTCTGGAGGCTTCCCACGGGGTCAGGATTGACATTAGCCGTGTTCCGCAAGGACCAGGATTCGCTCTGGACACTTCCCACGGGGTCAGGATTGACATTAGCCATATTCCATTAGACCAGGAGAGGTTGACTTTATCCGCATTTCACGGAGTCAAGAGTTGACTTTATCCGCATTTCACGGAGTCAAGAGTTGTCTGTGAACCGTCGAGATTCAGAGTAGGGACTTTTCCATGGCTCCAAGGTTGATTGTAGCGTCTGAATCCTGCTGGAATGAGAAAGAACGATGTTGATGATCTCTAGGCTGTCTGTGAACCATCAAGACTTGGCTCTCTTTCGGATGGAGCCTGGGGGAAAGGTATGGTTCCCTCTTTGTTTGTGCCCCTGGATTGTATACAGGGATCGATGTGATCTCACCTGTAGGGCAAAAAGTTTCATTTTACATATTTTTCTTTCCGCGATGCTCTATCGTTTCAGCTTTTATATCGCGAAAGTTGCGATTTCCCAATCATTTCGGCTATTTTTCGCGGTTCCCAATCATTTCGTCTATTTGTTTTATTTACTCTCTTCTTTTTATTGCGAGTTGCCCAATCATTTCGGCTATTTTGTATGCATACATTTTTACTTGCTGATTTTGTTGCAAGTTGCCCCATCATTTCGGCTATTTCATATGCATTGATGGCTCGCTGACTTTTCGCTGCGAGTTTGGGATTTGATACCGATTTAGGCATCAGCATCGCTACAACTGGGATATTGTCAGGAGTGAATCATCATTTGCCTTTGTCGATGTCGAACAAAGGTGGCTTAGTAAACAGGGTTAGGATCCTGTCGACTTAGGCTTTTGACTTCATGGGCCGTAAGAGTCTCATAAAGGTATTTCTCCCTACGAGTCATAAGGATCTCGTAGGTGCGTTTTCTCCTTAAGAATCGTGAGGATTCCTAAGTGTATGGTCTCTTATAAGTCGTAAGGATCTTACAAGAGAGTTTTCTCCTTACAAGTCGAGAGGACTTACAAGGGTTGTTCACCATGCAAGCATATCCCCAGTCTCTGGTGGGACTTTGTTAGGGAAATGTTTATTCCCGCCCGTGGATTGTATACAAGGGTCAATATTGAACCTTTTGTAGGGCAGCATTGGAGGTTGTGATGGCTTAAGAACAGGTTCAGATTCCTGTAGCTTAAGGCTTTTGAATCCTATGAGCCGTGAGGGTCTCAAAGGAGGGTTCTCCTTACGAGTCGTGAGGATCTCGCAAGTGTAATTTCTCCTTAGGAATCGTGGGGATCCCAAAGTGTGTTGCTCCCTTGTGAGTCGTAAGGATCTCACTCAGGTGGTTTCTCCTTACAGGGTCGAGAGGACCTTGCAAGTGTAACGAGCTTGCGCCCTTTCGGGTTTTCACAAAACTCGCCGGTAGCCCTGCTGTTTTTACTCACGGAGCCCTTTCGGGTTTTCATCCATGCCCATTTTGCTTATGGACATACCGTTCTCTTTTTTTCATTATTATATTATATTTTTGTGTCAGCCTTGGGATGCTGCGGTCCGTAGTAGTTTATAGACGTCTCGGTCAACAGCCAGTTTAGAACATAGTGGTCCATCGTTAGTTTAAAGACATTTCGGTCCGTCGCCAGTTTTAGGACATAGTGGTCCATCATTAGTTTAAGGACGTTTCGGTCCGAAAGACGGCGACTACTTATAGAGTTTGGGCTAAGGAAGATAGCGAGCGGACATAGTCATCGTCATCTATCGTTTGACCTAGGCCGTGACTCGTCAGGCGTAGTACTTTTTCAGGAAGAGACCATTTATTGGCCTGAAAGGTCTTTCACCATGCATGTCCATGAGTAGATAGGCTCCACCCTGGTAAACTTTGTCTATGATGTACGGGCCTTCATAGTTCGGCTCGAATTTCCCCCGTTTGACACGATTGGGGATCATAGGTCTTTTGACCACTAGCAAGAGTTCGCCTTGGCGGAATGTTCTCGGCCTAATCAATCTTTCATATGAGCACGTCATCTTTTCTTTATAAGCCTCCAGGTTTTGTTGCGCCATGAGTCGGGTTTCATCAAGGGCGTCGAGCTCCTCAAGCCGAAGGTGAGCATTTTCTTCGTCTGTTAGCTCGTAGTGAACCGCCACTCGTAGAGAGGATAACTCTATCTCGAAGGGGAGTACCGCTTCTGTGCCGAATACCAATGCATACGGCGTTGTGTTCGTGGCTGTTTTGAACGTAGTTCGATATGCCCAGAGAGCTTCATGCAGTCTCTCATGCCAGTCCCTCTTATTTTGAGACACCGCCTTTTTCATGATCTTTGTCAAGGTTTTGTTGAAAGCCTCAGCTAGACCGTTAGCTAGAGGATTATAGACCGAAGAGTATCTCCAGTCTATGTTATGCTGTTGTGCGAAGCGGCTGATTTTGTGGCTTCTATAGGCTGGTCCATTATAGGAGATAATCCGTCGCGGAGTGTTGAACCGATAAATGACGTGTGTCTTGAAGAAATGGAGGATATTCTCCGTCTTCACTTCTCTTAGTGGTACTGCTTCTGCCCACTTGGAGAAGTAATCAGTTGTCGCCAAAATGAATCGATGTCCTCTGGACGATGCTGGTTCGATGGGACCGATTATGTCGGTTCCCCACATTTCGAATGGCCAGCTAGCCACCGTTGGATGTAGTGGATTTGGATCCTGATGGATAAAGTCCCCGTGAATCTGGAACGAGTGGCGCTGCTTCGCGTATTCGAGACAGTCTTGGATCATTGTGGGCCAATAATAACCAATCCTTTTGATCTTCAGCTTCATCTTCGGCCCGGCTTGGTGAGAACCGTAGAGTCCGTCGTGAGTTTCTTGGACGACTCTCTTTGCCTCTTCAGGTCCCAGGCATTTTAGCCACAGAAAATCAAATGATCTCTTATACAGAGTATCATTGACAAAGGCGAAGGATAGAGCTCGTTTCATGAGCTGATGTCTTGAGGACGCATCTTCAGATGTTCGACGGGATTTAAAGTAGTCTATGAAAACTTCTCTCCAATCCTTGGCCTTTTCCTGGTCTTTTATTTGCAGAGTCGTTTTCTTAATCGCTTATTTTTCTTTGGACGACTCCGGAGACATTTCTGCCGGTGCAAGAACCCGACGGCTTTGCACCACAATCCTCACGTCATCGAGGTTTTCATCAGCCATCTCTTTAGCGAGTTTGGTTAATGCGTCTGCTTTGCTATTTTCTGCGCGCGGTATGATTTCCAGAATGTAGGAGGGAATTTGAGTCAGCAGTTGCTGTACTCTCTCGCCGTACTTCACCAACTCTGGTTTGCACGTTTGATAGTTGTCATTTACTTGACTAACAACCAGTTGGGAGTCTCCGTATATGAGGAGGTTTTCAATTCCCATGTCGACAGTGATCTCAATACCTGCTATCAAAGCTTCATATTCTGCTTCATTGTTGGTCCTCGGCTCTGTTAAGAAGAAGGCAAAGCGCATTATCCCTCCTTGTGGAGTCATGAAGATGAGGCCCATCCCGGATTTGATTATGGGGGTGCTTTGTTTGCGCTTCTTCATGGAAGATGCTCCATCGAAATAGAGTTCCCACCGGGTATAATTTTCTCTTCTCTCCCCATCGATCGTGTCAAACGCGTGTTCGTCTAGCAATTCGCAGTTCAAGAGAGAGTCGGCAGGTATCGGATGCTCAGCGAGAAAGTCGGCGATGGCCTGGCCTTTCACTACCTTGAGAGGACGATAAGTTATCGAGAACTCCATCAAGAGCAGGGCCCATTTAGCGAGTCGTCCTGTTAATATGGCCTTTGACATCAGATATTTGAGATGATCCACCTTTGATATGAGATAGACCTCATGCGCCAACGCATAATGCTGAAGCTTCGTTATCGTAAAGATTAACTCCATGCAGTGTTTTTCGATGGGGGAGTAATTGCTTTCTGCCCCCAAGAGAACTCGACTCAAATAGTAAAGGGCACTCTCCTTCCCTTGGTCGTTCTCTTATGCCCATAATGCGCCTAAGGAACCTTCAAAGGCAGTTGTATACAGAATGAGGGGTTTTCCCTTGACTGGAGCGGTTAGCACCGGAGGATTCTGTAGATATTGCTTGATTTCGTCCAGCGCGCTTTGGCATTTGCGATCCCAGACGAACGGGGTTCTTTTCTTCATTAGATGACTGTAAGGGCCGCATTTGCCGGAGAGATTGGCTATGAATCGCCGGATATATGCGAGCTTTCCTTGGAGAGACCGTAGCTGCTTGAGAGTCTTTGGCGGAGGCATTTCCATGATCGCCTTGATCTTCGACGGGTCTATCTCGATGCCTCGATGTCGGACGACAAATCCTAGGAACTTGCCCGAGGAAACTCCAAACGCGCATTTGAGAGGGTTCATCTTCAAGTTGTATTTCCGAAGGCGCTGAAACACGATCTTCAGATGTTCAAGATGTTCCTCGTAAGATTTGCTTTTAACCACGAGGTCGTCGATATAGCATTCGACGATTTCATGTATGAGGTCATCAAAAATCTTCGTCATGGCCCTCTGATAGGTGGCACCGGCGTTCTTCAGACCGAAAGGCATCACCTTGTAGCAGAATATGCCTACAGGGGTCCGGAAAGCGGTATGCTTTTGGTCCTCGGGATGCATCCTTATCCGATTGTATCCTGATGAGCCGTCCATGAAAGAGAAAACTTCATGAGTGGACATATTATCTATCATCAGCTCGGTGACCGGTACTGGAAAGTCGTCCTTCGGGCAAGCTTTGTTAAGATCTTCCAACTGTTGGATAGAGTGAATCTGCCGAGTTGATACTGGTCTTCAACCCAGTTCTTGAAGGTGAAGCAGACTTCGAGAGGATGTCCTATTGCTCGGTGATAGGAGCAATAGTCTGAGTGAGAGACCTCGTCTGCTTGCTCGGGGTGCTTGGACTCTGGGAGTGTCATCATCTGATGTTTTATGACAAGATTGAATATCTTCTTTGTCTTATCTTGGGAAAAAGAATACGCTCGACCCATTTTCCTTATAAGAGACGGATCCCGGCTGCTCGATTCTCGATCGCGTGGCTTTTTAGACCCGCTATGCTGCTGTCGAACGTTTTTTCCGTTCTTTGGTTTATTTTTGCCTCTGCGCCGGGTCTTTCGTATGTCGGGCTGGCGACGAATAGCATTGTCATTCTCCACGGCCTGTTGAAAGAGGCGTTGCGTCCTGGCTTTCTCGTAAATGGCCATTTCGCGGCTATGGTCATCCCGGACCTTCTGACCCGCTTTCCTTATTAGCTTGTCCATCTGTTCTTCAAACGACGGACTTGGTATTTTCATGGCGGGACCTCATCTTGATTCAAGGTTAGCGTCTTCTAACAGAGCATTTCCTTCTTCATCGAAGTCATGTATAACGTAGCAGTCATGGAATCGTTACCGTTTCTTGGATTGAACATATCCAAGCCCGATCGTTTCCATTTTCCCGTTGGGCAATTTTCGCTGAGTTCCGGGGACGTTCCAGATCCTGTTATAGAACTGTGCATCTCGAGCAGTCTATTTGAAGGGTACGTCTTGGCGCGTCAACAGCCTCTTCAATCCTTCTGTGTAGTATATAGGCAGTCGGATGGACTGAAGTCTATCAAGTGTTGAGTCAGCACCATGCTAGACTTCTTTCTCCACTTTGGTTTCCGTGGATTGATAAAAGAGGATCGCCTTTTCATCTCTTCGCCTGGGAGGGACGTAGAATGTCTGCAGTTCTTCCACACTGTAGGTATTAAGCACGTCTAGCTCTTTGTGATGTTTTTGCGGAACCATGGCAATTTGCAAACTCTGATTATCGCCAGCGAAGGCTTGTATCGATGGTCGTACAGAAAATATGGCATTGACCTCATCTTCTGAGTCGCTGCCAAAGACCAGAATAGGGTTGGATGCTCCCGGCTTATTGCATTAGGGAAGCCCTGAATAGACTATCTCTTCGTCCTCCTCGGTATCGCTCCTAGAAACTGGAATAATGGTGATAGCTTTGTTGGTTTATGGCATCTTTCCGTATCTTCGAAATCTGGTAAGAAGTATTTTGCATCTTCGTACTTTCGGACTTCGTTCACGGAGAATGGGTTTAGTTCCCCTGTCACAGTGTACTCGAGACCATCCTTGAAATACTTCATACACTGATGTTGTGTAGAAGGAATGATGTTACACTCGTGTAACCAAGGCCTGCCGAGCAAAGCATTGTAACATGTCTTAGCGTCAATGACATGAAACTTGATGTAAGTAACGAGCAGCCCAAAACGTAGCGTTAGTATCACAGACCTGAGCGTCCGTGATGACTGGGAGTCGAACCTAAAGATGGTGATTTTATCACGAGCGAGGTGCTGAACGTTCATGCAGATTTCCTTCAATACTCTTACATTGAGGAGATTGACGGAGGACCCATTGTCAACCAGGATCTTACCTATCTTAATATCATGACAGTATCCAGAGACATAAAGGGGACGGTTATGCTCGCACGTCCCGAGGAAGAGATCTTCATCGCCGAAGGTGATATCGGCTGTGTGCACTTCTTCCAGCTCGTCTTTCATCTTTTCTTCGGCGAGGAAAGCTTGGAATTGCTCGGGATCTTGTAGTGCCTTGATCAAAGAATATATCTCCTCTTTGGATAGCAGAAGGGCATCGAGAATGCTTAGCTGTGAGGGGATCTTCCTCAGGTGTGCCAGAACGTTATAATCCACCTTACTTTTCTTTGGCGGATCCTTGGCTGTCAGCTCTTTGACGGCTTGGTCATCAAGGGTGATATCCTCAGGGACCTTTTCTTTTCCCTTGTCCTTTTTGTTCGACCCCTTGTTTGCGGGTCCGAGATTCTTTTCAGGTAATGTGCGATTGCGCAGCTGAATGTTCTCGCAGCTCTTCGGTTCTTCCTCTTTTCCTGAGGTGGATTCTTTGAAGAGAGGGCCAAGAGCCATTTCTTCTTCAGAATCACTCCCGAAGGTGAGAACTTGCGATCCCCTGCTATCAACCATGTGACATTTGCCGGCTGTTCTTTTATGCTCATCAGTCGTGCTTCTTTGCTCTCGATGAGTGTTGCGCTTCATCCGCTTAAAATGCTGCCGGTGGGCAACATATCCCTGCTACCAGTTTTTAAAAGCTATACACTCTTCAGTAGGGTGCGCAATCCTTCGATGATATAGACAGTAGTTAGGATGCACATCTTCTTCATTAAGGTGTATCTCATCAGAAGTGTTTCCCTCGGAGGGTGGCAGCTTCATTCCCATCGATATGGCTTTAGCGAACCTTTTCTCCGTTTTAAGCCTGCCCTTTTCTGTCACGGGCATGCCTCAGTCTGATTGGGGCACTTCAACCCTTTCATCCAGTCGCCGACGTTTGGCCTTTTCAAATATGACCATCTCACGCTCTCGCTCAGCTTTGCTTCTCAGAAGAGCTTCGTTCAGGAATGCATCAATCATTTCGTCCGATGGTCCTAGAAGTTCCGGCTCAGGATCTGCCCCCACTTTCTCTGCGTCAGGAGCTTCTTCACCGTCTATTGACGAGTGAGAGATCATATGGCAGCTTGCCATATAATCCTCTGGTTCATCCGACGAGTCTTCTCCATTGTCATCATCTCCGTCCTCAAGGACGTGGCCGAGAAACTCTTGAAGTGTGACCGGGGTTCGCGCCTTCTGGTTATATTCTTCCAGCGCATCGATATGTTTTTGCAGGTCCGTGCGCTTATCACCAGGCTCCACGGGCTTTTTGGTCTTCTTCTTTTTCTTTGAAGACTTTGACGGCTGGGCCTGAGCGTTTTGATTATCGCTACCAATTTTTGGCGTCGGGCGCGGCTTCAGCATTCCCTTGATGACTTCGGATTCCAGCGGACTTCTCCATTTGATCGCCGGGCATGTTTGGAGATCCTTCAGAATTCTTTTGGTTTTGGCTGAAAGAGCGACCTCCCATGGAGCTTCTTCTACAAAAGAGAATGATGCCCCCGATGTGTCCCTCTTTTTAAGAGCGTGCAGCTGAGGCGGGCTTACTTTCCAATTCTCGGACAGGGCGAATTTGCCCTGTTGGTATTGATCTTCAATCCGGCCTTTAAAGACGAAGCAATATTCAATTGGATGGCCTATCACTTGGTGGTAGGGACAATAATTGGGATTATTAGCCTCACCAGGTTGCAATGGGCGTTTTGGATTCGGCAAATTAATGAGCCTGTTGCGCACCGCCAGCTCGAACAACTCCTTTTGTCCCGGGGAAACGAATAAGGGCGCTTTATTTTCTCATTATAGAATCGCCATCTCTCATCTAGGCGATCAGTTAGTTTTGGGCCACTGGGCTGCTGTTGAGCATTGGCGACGAAGGTCGCTTTCCCTTTCCCTTTTTCATTTCGTGGCTCCGGCTTCGAAGAGGAAGGCCTGTGGCCCATCTGGTCCATTTGGGCCAACTTGTCAATCAAGGCCTGGAAAGTAGTTAGCTTGGAGAACATCATGAATTGTGAAATGGTCGTTTGAGGGTTAAGGGTCCCTACGAACATGCCTACCGCAGGCGCTTCTTCAATGCGCTGCTCGCACTTCGACCATACATTCTGCCACCGTATTGCATACTGGACCCATGTTTCTCCAGGCTTCACCCTGGCATTGATCAATGCCGTGATTGGAGTGCGTTCGCTAGCGCTTGCGAAACGCTGGGTGAATAGAAACTTCATCTCTGCAAATGTCTTGACAGAGTCATTTGGGAGTTCGGAATACCACTCGAATGTTGTCTCCGACAAGCTGCCAATGAATTAGCGAAGCTGTAGCTTATCGTCACCTCCGGTGTTGCCGCACAAGGCTCTGAATTGAGCGACGTGCTGATGCGGATTTCTCATCCCCTTATATACGTTGAACTTAGGGATCGTGTATCCTGGAGGGTACTTTATTTGGTCGTACCAACCCGGATAGGGTCATCCAGTTTTAACAATTTGCCCAGCCGCTTCATTCGCCTGGTGAACTCGTATCTGCTGAGCGATGTAATCATCCAGGGCAGCTTTGGAGATGGTCTCCTCCTTGGCTGTTGACAGAGCCGGCAGAGGATTTGATGTCTCCCCTCTATCATCTTCAATTATTACTGGAGGGTCTTCGGCTGGAGGATCCGGCTGGATAATCATGCCCGCCATATTTTGGAATAAAAAGGCCATTTGTTTTATATTGGCCGCTTGTTCCGCAGCCTCTTTGTCCTTCTTCTCAAGTATTCTCCGAAGGAATTCAGCATCAGTTTCCTGCTCACGGCGCTGCTCCGAGGATGTCTCTGGGCTTGCTTTCGGTCCCGTAAGTGCGGCCATAGCTGTTAGCATTTCTTGGAGCTTTTGTTGTTGTTGCTCCTGAGCCTTAGTCACTGATCACGTAAGCGGTCGATGACCTGTGGAGATACGGCTATCCTCTTTTCCGGATGCCATATAGATGGTGTGCACCACCATGCCCCCAAACTTAGGGCGTTTAGGCTCAGTGCCCTTGCGATTTGTCGCAAACGCGGGGATTTTCTCCGGCCTTCTCCTCTTGTGGGCGGTCGAAGTTGAGGGAGCCGTTGCAGTGGGCACCCAATTAGCTGTCGCCTTCTGTGGCTTGACAGGATGGTCGTCTTCTCGCTGAATCTTCATCTGTTTCTGAAGGCGAGAGTGATCTCGATCAATCACCGAGTCTTGGACTTGACGCCAGACCTTGTAAATTTTAGAGGACAGCCGCTGAGGGGGCTGCTCCAGCTTCGCCTTTGGCGCATTCTCTATAGGTGGAGGAGATCTTTTCAGCACAGCAGTAGGCGAATTCCTACATACCCTGTTAAGTAATTCGAAGCTGTTCCCAGTTGGAACAGCAGTATTAATTTCCACCGTTGGAGCCGGCGGAGTTAGTCCATAAGGAGAGTTGCCCCCAGCCTTCCTTACTCGGCGCCAGTGGTGACGATTAGCGTGTCGAGCCGTTGGGATTATCTCAGCTGTAAGGGTGACTTCCTCATGCCCCCTGCGTTGGTCAGAAGTTGTCGTTGTCAGCCTATTGAAAACTGATGTCCGCTGAGTGGGGATGGCCAACCTATTGAAGGCAGACTTCTGAGCAGGGGAAGCGCGATTTCGCCTAGAACGGGAGCTGAAACAGTCAGTCTTGTGAAGACCGACCCTTTGGCAGGAGAAGCCGTTTTGACGACTTCGGGAGCAGGAATGGCTATCCTTTCGGGATAACCCCTTCTGGTATTGCGGGCTTCTTCACGGGCCCACATGAGCTTTGGCCCAATCTGTCAAAGACTGAGACGTTGGATTTGGGAGACCCGTTGAGAGGGGCCACGGTAGTGGTAAGTCGATCAAAGACCGACTTCTTTAGGGCTTCTTGCGACAGCAGCGGGGCATTGAAGCTCATCGGTGGGAGCATGGTCCCGAAGAATAGCCCAGTGGTGGCTTGAGTTACCTGCTCCACTGGCATTGTGAAAAGGGAGGCTGCTTGGGCCCGTAAGTTACACCTCCAGATGAGGCGGAACAGGAGTTGCAGTTGCAGCTGGAGCAGTTAGAGGCCATTGATGTTCTTTTTTCTGCACGAGAGCAAAACCAAATTTTAGTACCTCGAACCCAAGGGCAACTATATTAAACCGCGATTCGTTCGCGAACACGACACACGAAGTGTGGAGTGGGAAGAAGAAAAGGCCCCACCGGGCGTGCCAGAATATGTTCCCCTCCGAACACAGAGACGCGACTGCGTAGGTTCGTCTTGCCTGAATTTGGGGGCAGATGCTAATTGGTGCTATCCGTCCACCTCTCCGAAGATACCAAGTTGATTTATGGCACCATGTATCGAAGGTTTAAACGGATGCGGCCGATGTAGCACACTTCGTCAGATTCCCCCTCGTTGAGGGGTTTTTGATTGTGGGGACGCTCTTCCCTGCAGGCGCAAGCCCCTGAAGTTAATTACGCTATTGCATCGCAGTAACCACTTTCTCCTTCTCCAGATGGTCACTTCGTGTCATGTGTGCTTGTTTTGTTTTTGGTTGCCCGTGGATTGTATACGGAGACTAATTTATGTTGTCTCCCGTAGGGCTGGGATTAGTCCAAATCCGTATTTTCTTAGATTTGGGTTTGGGTTTGGGTTGGGTTTAAGGATGGTTAATCTCATTTGAGACTAAGATCAACTTAAACGTTTGTTAAGGATACGTTGGTCTAATTTTAGACTAAGATAAACTTAACAGGATCATTTAGATCCAACAAAAGAGCATTTGGGCTCTATTGTTTAATTTAGGAACATTGCGGTCCATTACCAGTTTAAGGACATGGTGGTCCAACATTAGTTTAAGGACATTACGGTCCAAGGTTTTAAAGGGACCCCACAGTCCGAGGTTAAAGACATCATAGTTCGTAGGTTTAAAGGGACCCCACAGTCCGAGATTAAAGACATCATAGTCCATGGGTTTAAAGGGACCCCACAGTCCGAGGTTAAGGACATCGTAGTCCATGGGTTTAAAGAGACCCCACAGTCCGAGGTTAAGGACATCGTAGTCCATAAAGGTTAAGGACATCATAGTCCATGAGTTTTGGGACCCCACAGTCCGAGGTTAAGGACATTATAGTCCATAGGTTTAAAGGGACCCCACAGTCCATGGAATGATTGGTTATCAGGACCCGTCACCTCTCTGAAGACGTTGAAGGATTACAACGACAAATATCAGAGGAGTGAAGAGATATACCCTTGAACCAAAGTTGATTGGGAAATCTGTAGTCCAATTTGGGACTAAGATCAATTAATTATATTATGAGCACATGGGCTCAGTTGAATCTGAATTGAGTACTTATGGCCAACTTGGGCTAAGTCTAATTAGGTTTAAAAATGTTGGCCCTTTGGACTGCAGAACATTTGTCTGGGCTCAGCTCCCCATTATTTAGCAATGCTAACCATGGGTCTAGGTTCTGACCATATTTTGTCTTTTAATCGAGTGTTGAGCACTCATATACCATATGAGATGATCAATCTTGGAAGACAAGGGTATATTTGAGGCTCAGTAAAAAGGGAAGTCTTGCCTCAGAAAGACTTAGCCAATTTGGGCTAAGACTAATTTGAATATAGTGTTAAACACCAGCACATATTTGGCGGTCACGTGTTCCCACGTGATGTGCTTAAAACAGTGTTAAACACTAAAAGAATGAATTGCTTAAAATAGTGTTAAACACTAGGGACAAAATGCTCAAAATAGTGTTAACCACTAAAAATGAGGCAGTCACGTGGGGTCACGTGATGCGCCTGAGAATTGGGCTAGACTTCCTTTATTTTACTCCCAAAATCTGCATATAAGTGTTAAACACTTAGCCTTTGTAATCATCACGTGTGGACACGTGATAGTGCCAATGTATTGGGTTTTAATTCCTCTGTTTTCCCTTATTTGCCCTTTTAAAAAGGTGTTTGTCAGGGGTCACGTGGGGACACGTGAGGCGCCATAAATTAGTACTGCCTTTGGATTTGTTCCATTCTGTTTTGAGGGTCACGTCTGAGCACGTGAGGCATTGCCTCCAAGCTCTTTTCTTTCTCACCTTGAGGAATCTATTTAAGGGTCACGTGGGGACACGTGACCATGTCTCATTCTTTCTTTTTTACTCATTGAGGAGGAGGGTCACGTGTTACCACGTGACCAGGTTGGGTATTGATCTCTTTACGTGCATGGAGAGTTAAATCCCTTGTTTTAAGAATTAAATTCTTTTGTAGGTTTAAACCCTAATTTTATTTAGAGGAATTAAATTCCTATGTCTTTGGAAGAATTAAATTCTTTAAACCCAACTCTCCCTCTAAATTTTGGATCTGCATGGCAGAATCTCTCCGATGAGAATTAAATTCTCAACTTATGGGGAGATCTGCTTCTGCAGATTTTCAACCAAAGGAAGAACTAAGTTCTTGTATTAAGGGTTAAACCCTATTTTTTTTGGAGGAATTAAATTCCTAGTTGCTTTGATGTGACAATTGAATTCTCTAAACTTAGATATTCTCTTAGGTTTTAGATCTGCATGGCAGAATCTCCCCGATGAGAATTAAATTCTTAACTTATGGGGAGATCTGCTTCTGCAGACTTTCAACCAAAGGAAGAACTAAGTTCTTATTCTGAAGAGTTAAACTCTTAGTTTGAGAATTAAATTATCTTTTATTTTGTGAGAGCTTGTAGAATGAACTTCTTCTTTTTTCTCACCTAGAGTTTTTTCTCTGAAGAGATCTTCTTTTCTCTCTTGAGAATTAAATTCTTCTCTCCTTTTTTCTCTCTGTTGTTGTGTATCTCCCCCAAAAAAGAATTCTTTTTTTCCTCTTCTCTTCTTGGCTCCTATTTATAGGAGAAAGAAAAGAATCAGTTTGTTTACTCAATCTTTCCTTGAAAGATTTTAATTGATTTTGTAACCAACATGATTTTTTAGATCACTCAGTGAATTTTATTCACCATTGGATTTTTAATCCAAAAGATATTTTGTTTGTTATTCTTAGTGATTTTCAGGGAAATCTTTCCTTGTATAAAATCTTTCCATAAATTGGTGATTTTTAATCCAACGGTACTCCTCTTTACAGAGCGCAATCTTTTTGTTTGGAAAGATCTAGGAAAATATTAGGTTTTTGATTTCCTATTATTTCAGAGATCTTAGGATCCCATCACGTGTTGACACGTGACCCCCTCCCCCCCGATTAAGCATTTAACCAGAATTTAATTCTGTTGTTTTAAAGAACTCAGGAGTTATCGCATGTCAACACGTGACCCTTGGTCACGTGTGAGCACGTGATGCCCCATTAGGGTTTTTCCTTTTTTTTTATTATACTTTTAATTCTTTTCAGTGGGTTTAAAGGCCCATCACGTGGGGACACGTGACTCCACTGATTGATTGTTTGATTAGAATTTAATTCTATTAATCAGATAGCTTAGGAACCCATCACGTGTCTGCACGTGACCTCTGGTCACGTGTGGGCACGTGATGCCCCATTGGGGTATTCCTTGCTGTTTTATTATATCTTTTGATCCCTTTCAGTGGGTTTAAAGGCCCATCACGTGTGGGCACGTGACTCCCGTTGATTAGAATTCAATTCTATTATAACAGAGTCCCCAGGAAACCATCACGTGTCAGCACGTGACCCTTGGTCACGTGTGAGCACGTGATGCCCCATTGGGGTTTTTCCTGATATTTATATGAGGGAACAGTAACCATTCAACACTTAGCTCATTTTTTTGACGGCTAATACTTTCACCTCTCATCTTCTTCCTCCTTCCATGAGTGCTCTCTTGAGTTTTGTTATGAGAGAAATTGATAAGTGAAAAATTCCTACATCCCCACACTTATAGCAAATTTGGAGTGTCGGTTGCTTCCTCGAAGTTCGCTTTGGAGCGAAACTAGAGCTTGGATCTGTTTCTCCCAGGTGGATCATTTTCGGTAAGGGCGATCTCCTCTCAAGCGTGTTCATGACAACTGTGGAGCTTGGAGGGGTCTTCCGTGATTAGGCAGACACACATCAAAGGTTGTAATGTTTATAACCTTGTATGTTGTTTGCTGGTTTAGTGTATGGATGTATCCTTAGGTTTTGGTTACTTGTGCTTATTTTAAAATTATTATTTTTTGTTCCGCATTGGCCGCAGTGATCGCAGCGCGAGCACGAGCCACCCAACACTTGACTACGTGCATTATGATGTCGATTATATACGTGGGAGCTGGGTAGTTCATAAGCACATTCTTAAATGTCCATAGTCGAATGAGTATCGAGATTGGACATTGATATTCAAGAGTAGAATAGTGTATACATTTCTAGACCCCGACGAGAAGCGGTGGCCGGTCTCACAAGCCATTGATGTTTTTTCACCTAAGATGGTATACAAGTGCTCACTGGAGGTAAGTAAACTGTTAGGCGGTGTCGCACACTCTACTGGGTCCGTAGAGAGGCGGAATTTTCAAAAACGATTTTTAAATCTTGCAACACCGACAAAACCCAAGATCTACCATAAGCTTTAAATAACAAAAATTGCAAAGGTATTAATCTACTATGAAGTGATTATACCTATATGAACCAAGTCCTTTAGGTCTTCTTTTCCTCTTCTTGAGCTCCTTGTCCGTCGGGGTCGAGCTTGGTCGTCGGCCTCCACGTGTCGAAGACGATCCACCCGAGAGTCTATAGTTCAAGTTCCAACCTCAAACTTGAAATAACTAAAGTACCTAGTTTGCTAATCTAGGTAGCTTAGAAGATGTAGAGTGTTAATTAGATTATATTATCCCACAAAACCATGGATTCTCAACACATGAGAGGGTTATGGTTTTGGGAAGAAGAAGATAGCACAAAGGAGGAAAGAGAAAGGCAAGTGTAGAATGAAACTAGCATTATGAAGAATGGCTAAGTCTTGGAAAATATCAAGCATGCAATATTTCTCATAGAATATTGCAACCATGCTTGAATAGTAAGAACAAATGACTAAACAAAACCATGCTTCAACCATGCTTCATACCACCTCATCCCTCCACCTCATTATATATTTAGATAAATAGATATAAATCAAAATGATGTGTCTTCTTCTAGAAGCATTCTAGTGAAATTACTAGAATACCCCCACCATATATACATACCCATATTCGTACTGCAAAAAATACGAATACCAAGAGATAAAATAATCCAATAGTATAATACTAGAATGCGGCATAATCCTAAGCCCGCTAGTATTATCCGTCCGAACAAAATACGTGTAGCCTGTACATGTATATGATCGAAACCCCAAATGGTATAATACTAGAATGTAGCTTAATCCTAAGCCCACTAGTATTATCCGTCCGAACAAAATACGTGTAGCCTGTACATGTATATGATCAAAAACCTGCACATAAAACCATACGGCCTCTACATCGATTTGCATGAACCAGGGAAACCTTTTGTGTGGGACTCTCAAGACTCGACGGTACGCTGGCAGTGGGTTTAACCACAAGCACGTCAGGGGCACTAGCTGTATGTAACGACTACCCAGATACCTGTTGAAAAGAAAGCCGACGAGAAAACTCATCTGAACTCCTACTGAGCCTATCCGTGACAATCTCCGTACAATCCAGTCTGTTCGTCTGAGAGTGTCGCATGCCAGGTCTAGGGGTGGAAAATGTCAGACCCCTAATAACCTGACAAGTCGTGCCGATGTGACTCAAGACCATCTGAGAATATACTGATCTACCTATCAATAATTCTCAATCTGCCCTGGCTAGGAACTTATGGTGGTGGCCAATCGAACACAGCGCAACATCGACTCCCTATACTGGGAGAGAATGATTGATCTGCTAAAAAGTGTGTTCGAAAATAACTGCAATCAAGACGGTGTCACTAGTAGCTAGCCGCGATGAGTACGGGTCGTTCGCAGGGAAACGTGAAATCTTTTCTTGCTTTAGACGAGTTTATTAAAGAAAGGTGATTGTTTGTCGTTACGGATATAAGATTTATAAAGAAAAGGCTCGTAGGGTTCATAGGACTAAGTAGTAATGGATGAATAATTAAAAATGACTCCTTTTATTTTTAATAGTTTAAAACTATATCGATAGTGATGAATGTAGATTAGGGTTCTTTGAAAGAAACTAGGGTTTCCTCACTACTAACTCTCGTCCTTGCATTGATCTCTAGTCATTTCTAGCCCTTACCAAAACAAGTGTTAAACCAATCTCAAATCGTGGTCATGACTAGTAATAAATTGGTAGCGCGCCCGATAAGGAGGTCAGCATTTATTTTGCTAAAATTTATAGACTTTAAAATGTATAAAAGAGATTAAAAGATTTTATCATCCATTGTTCTACCCTATCCTACGAACCCTAGCAAGCTAGGAATTACTCGCTCATGTTTAAAGTAGAAGAAAGGATGAAGAATGAAATCATGATTAAGATGCAGAAAATAAGTGCGGAAATTAATTGCAAAAAGAACAATAAAAACACTACCTTTATTAATCAGCTATTACATACAACTTTTCTCCTTAGAAAGAAGAATACAAGAAGCCTAGTTTGCTCTAGATCTCTTTCTTGTTAGAAGTAGATGAATAGCTGATGATCACTCGGATGCATGATCGCTTGAACCTCTTGTTCTCTTCGATGATAATTTTTAATGTGAAACTCTCGGTCCCTTATATAGTCACAGAAACTAGAAACCCTAGATACCATCTGTGTATATATGTTGTTAAGATCAAATCACCAAAATATCACATCCTACGGCCATCAATGCGCCGCGGTTCCGCCGCATATCCTATACTTTAGTCGTGGATCCGCTGCAACTTAGTAGCATCAGGACTTAGGATTTTTTATATTGTTTTGTTTTGATATTTGGAGATCCTATCGATGTCTGGATTGTGAAAATAATGCTATGAGTCTCTGCCGTTGCTAGATCTCTTGATTTGCTTCTATATTTTTGGCAGATTTGATTTCGACATCCCGATTTAACTTGGATCTCTTCGATTCCAGATCTGAGCTAATATCTGCACAATATCTAAAATCAAAGTGTTAGTAGTATTTGGTATTTCTGAGATATTATCCTAACCATTTTATATGATATTAAATCTTAAGAATATTGATTAGAAATATTTGATATCATATGCATATTTTAATTACCAAGATTTCATATAAATATTATATGCATATATTTTCCCTCATTATGTTAATTACAATGTAAAAACATATGATAATAAAAAATTTACACATAAACCCTCATATGTTCTATAATTACCATAAACACCTTTTAGTACTTAACAATAGTGGGGGAAATGTTCATTCAAATGTGCAATATTTTAGACTAATCAAATACCCTCAAACATAACTTTGATCGTCCCGAGCAAAATAGTTATTAAAGAGAAAAGGAAAAAGAAAAAGAAAAACCTAGCACACTTTCATAGGCAACACGATTGCACTGAGCACGTGCAACAAGCCTTTAAATCTCTAGGTGTCCCTAGTAGGAGGAGTGTTGTCTCCTAGGGGTTTTCAGCGGATTACACCCACAAAATCCCATAATAAAAGAAAGATGATGAAAGTTACATACAAAGATAAAGAACATATAAAAGAAAGAACTTGAAAATAAGAGTTTCAAACTACACTAGCTTTTTAGTAGCCATAAGCTCTATCTTAATGGTCATGAAAAGATGTTAGAAATCATATCATCTCTCAGTAAAACATCGCCTTTAGTCTTCCTCCCTACCTTTCTTCCAAATATCGATCATATATCCCTACGTGTGTGTAAAAGACATCCCTACACTTAGAGAATTCAATTCAAGCTATCATACTCTTGTCCATCTTCCTTAGTACTTTTTAGTCGGTGAATATTTTCAGATGGAATTGCTCACACATTCTTCATGCGGCCGTTAAAACTTCTTGAGGTACTAACCAACCGATTACCAAATGTGCTCACTTATTAAGGCGTAATTAGCAATATCCTAGTCTTGCAACACTTAAGGCTTAACAGTGGCTCCCAAACCAGTTGGTCTAAGGCAATAGGTGATAAGGCACTCTCGCTATATTTTTTTTATGCTGCCTTAAATAATTACAAAACCAGTGTTCATTTTTTTTCACCATTTTTTTTTCATTTTTATATATTTTTTTCTTCATCCTAAGGCTTTTAGACAAGAGTATTTCAAGGTATCCTCTACTATCCCAAGTTTCAAGATGTGTGCAAGTGCGTATAGTAGGGTATCAACGTTCAGATGTTTGGACTCAAGAATAGATACTATTTTTCAGACTTATTTCTATTCTCATATTAGTGATTCTTTTCATCTTACTAACCCTTGGGACAACAGCTCATGACTACCTATTACTAGCTTCGTTTTAAAACATCTAATTTTCGTGCTTTTCTCGAATCTCTTCCTATCTTTCATATATATTTTTCACATCCTAGCTTTTATTATCAAAAAAAATTTAAAAATTTTTGTGCTATTATTTAGTATCATGCAAAATGATGCGTGAATAAGCACAAACCTCCCCCAAACCTATTTGCAGCAGTGTCCTCACTGATGTCATCTGTTAAGGTTAAAACCTGTAGACTTGGGAGAAAAATTTAGTAAAAGGGGACAAGAATTAATGACAATGAAATCCTCCCCCAAACTTATTTTTGGCTCACAATTTTAAAAATTTTGTTTTTCTTTCAAGAGCCAAAATATCCCCCCCCCCAAAACTTGAGTGAAATAGTATTAAGCGTTTAAAATTATAAGAGGGGGGGTAAAATTATTGATCTATATAAAGCTTTACAAAGACTAAAAGTCAACACCAACCATTTGAATATTTTATCGATGTAACGACATAATTGGTAGAAGATCATAGATGTGAAGAAGTGGGGAGATAAGAGGCGTAATCGATTGGGTTTATGTCTCAGTTGGTAGAGACGAAACAGTGATGGTGGATGAAAACGAGAAAGTGAATGATTAAGAATGAGTGGAATATTCGCATTCTCGTACATGATAAGAAGAAAGGGTGGCGATTCAACTTCTTCGGGTGGAGGTTGATTCATCACAACATCCATATCTTTTAGGAATGCGAGTTCTTCGGCGAAAATGTCTTCAAAACTTTCATCAATGGTCCGAGTAATAATTTCATCAATATCTATATTGATGGAATATGCAGATTCACTAGGACGATTGAAAGTTCCAAGGTCAGTCTTATGCGCGCCAAGATTCAAAACACTCGATTTGTCAGAAATTATAGAGGTAGGAGATTCGAAATGATCATCTCCCTCATTCTCAAAACAGTCTAAATTGAGTGATCTTTCAAGAATCATAGAACTCGAAATATTGGAGTGTGATTCATCAAAACTCGGTAGAGTTAAAAGAAGATTAAAAGAACCAAAGAAAGTGGATGATGAGATGGGTAAATAAATTTGGGTGTCGAGTATTGTTGAACCAGATGTGGGAAATGAAGGCCGAATAGCGTTCTGCTTATCGGATAGGTCGGTGGTAAGAATATGATCGGTTAATTATACAGGAAGATGTTCGTATTCAATAGAAGAGTCATGATGGGTAGGAGAATCCAACTCATCCAGCATAACGGGTTCATCTTCAACGATATTCTCATCACCGCTCTTACTAATACCTTCGGTCAAATCAAATGAATAGGTATTCAAGAATTCATCAATTATACTATCCTCAATCGATAAATCACTTGGTTCACTTGATGGAGTTGGAAGGTTTGAAATATCAAGTGTAGTCAAATAAGGATCGGTTTAATTTGAAATGGTGTCAAGCTCTCTTTCATACTCACTATTAGCAAAGTCATACATATTATTCTCGGGCACCTCATCACTTAGACTATGAAGCGGTTGAACATCGAATATATTCGGTTGGGGTGCAAGATGGAAGATGTCAAGCTCAAAAGAATTGGTTTTGGTTTGACTTTGATGGATCTCTTGATCTTTTTCACTACTCAATTCCAACTCTACTTCAAGACTAGACATGGGTTGTGAAGAAGTTCCAATGAAGGACTCTCTTTGAACCGTGGAACTTCCTAATTGGTTTTCAGAAGCACTGTCTAGATAAGGTGAGGAAGTTGAGTTTGGTTAGGAAGTTTCTAACTGTTGGCTACGGGCAAGTTCAATGTGTTCCGTAATTGACATGCGTTTATGATTTGCCGCATTAGCCTGAAGAGAAATGTTAAGAAAAGATGCATTTAATTGTTGGCTACGGACGAGTTCAATGTGTTCCGCAATCGACATGCGTTTCAAATTTATCCCATTAGCCTCAAGATAAGTGTCAACATGAGAGCGTGCAAAAGTTTGGTATTGTGGATAAGAATTAGAAGGGTGAACCCAAGTTTCATAAACAGGATTAGGATCAACATTATGATATGAAGAATATTGAGATTTGTTAGTTAGTTGGCGACTGGCAATTGCTATTTGTTCAGCAATGGTCATGGGTGTAAAAGATGTCATATTTGCCTCAAAACGAGTATCAATATTTTCATATGTAAATGATGGTGTTTGTTGTCCTAACGGTTTTGGATTAGTGAAAGAATTGAAACTTTGGCTTTTAGCCTTCGCAATATGCTCAGCGATGGACATGCATTTCGAAGTTCCCTCACTCGCCTTAAACGGATTATCAACATAAGAAAATGTGGAATTTTGATGCGGTTGATAGGACCTTGAGTAAGGTATCCAACTGTACTTTTCTGCTTGCTTTATTCTATCTCATAAAGATATGGTAGAGTCGGATTTTGTACCGAAGCAATTACGAAAACAAGAAATATCTGGTTCTGGATAGCAAAGCTCGGTAAGAGTTCGTCTGTTTGGGTTACCCATTATAAGAAAGTGAAAAGAAAAGAGGATGAAAAGGTAATGATTTAAGCTCTTTTTGGATTTTAAAAATTGTTTTGCTTTGAAAGAGGGACTTGAGGCTTGACTCAACAAATCACAAAATGCACAATCAATCCCTAGAACTAGGGTCTCCTAGGTCAAGTCACTAGACCGCTCCTAGACTTACAAAGGACAAGTCGCAGGATTTATCCTCTACTACCTCCTTATCAATCTTGTGGCCAGGTAAGTGCCAGGTAAGTAGGACGTATCCGCTATACGAATCACCGAAAATAGCGGGCCTAATTAAGTAACTAATTTCCTTAGTCATACTTGCTTTAGACACCACAAGAAAAATGCGGATAAGCAATAGATTACCCACGACCTTCCTCTATCCTAATTGAACGCGATAGTCCTTAGGGCTTGGTATAGATATTTTTTATTAATGTAGAGTGATGCGTATGCACGTTTATGATTTGTGGGGCTTAGGAAAGGCGATGAAATCCCTACCTAATCTGAATCTGGGTTTATTGCCCCTTAATGTCCGTTTTAGATATGCAAAACAAAGCAAAATCTAAAACACGCAAAAAGATTTTTGAGCGGCGATACTTGCAAAGAATCCTACAGAAAAAATCAGATTATTGGAGCTTAGAGGAGAGAGAAAGATTTGAGAAAAATACTAGAGGATTTTGTGGCCGCAATTCCTCCAACACGCCACGGTTCTGCCGCCAAACTCTTATTTCCGCTGCGGTTCCGCCGCAAGGTGGTAGGATAGTTTGCCAATTTTTTCTTCAGAGCCCTCCTATGCTCCTCTGGTTCAAGTTTATAGTCTCTGAATCTCTATTTCCTTACTCCAGTTACTCCAAATTCCCTTGCAAAACTCGCACAATAATCATTAAATATACAAGATGCGGTTTTTTTTATTTTTTATGGTTGTCGGATTTTATAAGAAATCAACCCGAATAACAAGAAAAAAAATTACGACCGTCTCCCCGGCAACGGCGCCATATGATTTATCTGGTAAAAATGTGCTCGAAAATAACCGCAATCAAGACGGTGTCGCTAGTAACTAGCCGCGATGAGTACGGGTCGTCCGCAGGGAAACGTGAACTCTTTTCTTACTTCAGACAAGTTGATTAAAGAAGGGTGATTGTTTGTCGTTACGGATATAAGATTTATAAAGAAAAGGCTCGTAGGGTTCATAGGACTTAGTAGTAATGGATAAATAATTAAAAATGACTCATTTTATCTTTTAATAGTTTAAAACTAGATCGATAGTGATGAATGTAGATTATGGTTCTTTGGAAGAAACTAGAGTTTCCCTACTACTAACCCTTGTCCTTGCATTGATCTCTATTCATGTCTAGCCCTTACCAAAACAAGTGTTAAACTAATCTCAAATTGTGGTCGTGACTAGCAATAAATTGGTAGCACGCCCGATAAGGAGGTTAACATTTATTTTGCTAAAGTTTATACACTTTAAAATGTATAAAAGAGGTTAAAAGATTTTATCATCCATTGTTCTACCCTATCCTACGAACCCTAGCAAGCTAGGAATTACTCGCTCATGTTTAAAGTAGAAGAAAGGATGAAGAATGAAATCATGATTAAGATGCAGAAAGTAAGTGCAGAAAGTAAGTGCGGAAATTAATTGCAAAAAGAATAATAAAAACACTACCTTTATTAATCAACTATTGCATACAACTTTTCTTCTTAGAAAGTAGAATACAAGAAGCATAGTTTGCTCTAGATCTCTTTCTTGATGGATGTAGATGAATAGCTGATGATCACTCGGATGCGTGGATCGCTTGGACCTCTTGATCTCTTCGATGATGATTTTTAATATGAAACTCTCGGTCCCTTATATAGTCACAGAAACTAGAAACCCTAGATACCATATGTGAATATATGTTGTTAAGATCAAATCACCAAAATATCACATCCTACGGCCATCAATGTGCCGCGGTTACGCCGCATATCCCATACTTTAGCCGCGGATCCGCCGCGACCTAGTAGCATCAGGACTTGGGATTTTTTATAGTGTTTTGTTTTGATATTTGGAAATCCTATCGATGTCTAGATTCTGAGAAAAATGCTCTGAGTCTCTGTCGTTGCCAGATCTCTTGATTTGCTTCTATATTTTTGGCAGATTTGATTCCGACATCCCGATTTAACTCGGATCTCTTGGATTCCAGACCAGAGCTAATATCTGCATAATATCTCAAATCAAAGTGTTAATGGTATTTGGTATTTTTGAGATATTACGATAACCATTTTATATGATATTAAATCTTAAGAATATTGATTAGAAATATTTGATATGATATGCATATTTTAATTACCAAGATTTCATATAAATATTATATGCGTATATTTTCCCTCGTTGTATTAATTATAATATAGAAACATATACTAATAAACTTTTTACACATAAACCCTCATATGTTCTATAATTACCATAAACACCTTTTAGTACTTAACAATAGTGGGGGAAATGTTCATTCAAATGTGCAATATTTTAGACTAATCAGAGACGAATCCCCGACAATATCTCACTATCTCCATGTGGCTCGGGACTGTACCCAACTAAAACATGTTTGCATGACTCAGTAGAGCCGTGGTAGGGTGGTAATCAAAGCACAGTGGGAACTCACACGAGATAAATGACGACCTCAGGTCGACAGACTATCTGCACTCATGTCACTAGAGAACCGCTATCTGACGATTGGTATAATACCATCTAGCCAGTTCTCGGCAAGTCCGTCCAGTGTACTCACCCACAGTGAGCTGTGTATACGATCTTAGGTGCCAAAGCCCAATTGCTGCGGGACCAACTATCATCCCTCGTCAGGGTCTCAAAATGTATACACCTGTCCACTCCGAAGTATCGATTCCCTGTCTCGATACTCCCATGACTAGGGACATTTAAAGATGTGCTTATCGACTACCCAGCTCCCACAGGTATGATTGCCATCACAACCCTGGTAGTCAAGCAATGATCCTACTGGCTTTATCAACATGTATAAATGATACGTAATATCAAGTAAAACATATGTACACGTTAAGATAAAGAAAAACTAAATAACATACTATTATATCGAGCAAGATTGTCCGGTACATACATATGTCCAAGCATCCATATGTATACATATACAATAATGGCCTCTAGGGCATACATATCCAACATAAACTAAACGAACTCGCTGAGAACTTATACATGGTATTATACCAATTGTAAGATAGCATTTCTCTAGTGACATGAGTACATGTTAGTCTTTTGACCTGAGATCGTCATTTTTCTAGTGTGAGTTCCCACTGTACTTAGATTACTACCCTACCATGGCTCAAAGGAGTCGTGCAAATAGGTTTTAGCTTGGTACAGTCCCGAGCCATATGGAGGCAGTGAGCGATTTTTTGGGATTTGTCTCTCCTGGTATTAGGAGTCAATGTCGCGCTGTGTTCGGTTAGCCATCACCATAAATCCATGGCCACGGTGGATGAGATTTACTGATAGGGGTTCAGTAGTTTCTCAGTTGGTGATGAGCATGACTCTGGCACAACTTATCGGATTATTAAGGGTCTGACGTTATCCACCCCTAGACCCGGTACGCGATACTCTTAGACGAAGAGACCGGACTGTACGAAAAATATCACATTCAGGCCAATAAGGTATGGACGAACTTGATTGTTAACCTCCCTTTCGACATATTCATGGGTAGCCATTACATACAGCTAGTGACGCTGACGTGCTTGTGGTTATGGATAACTCACTGTCAGCGTATTGTAGAGTCTTTAGAGTCCCACACAGAGGGTTTTCCTAGTTCAGGCGATATGATATAGAGGTCGTACGTTGGTACGTGCAGAGGTCTAATTAAATACGCATACTAGCTATACGGACTTTAATCGGACAGTTGATAATACTAGCCGGCTTAGGTTTAAGCCGAATTATTAATTCAAGTTTTGATTTAATAATTTATATATATATATATATATATATATATATATATATATATATATATATTCTAGTATTATTGCTCACTATTCATTTTCTCTTTTTTTCTAGCTGTATTTTAATACGGATATGCATATATGTAGCGATATGTATTCCGGAGGATGTATTCCATATTTATATGGAATATCTTCTAGAAGGAGAACACCTCATTCGTGAATATTCATTTATGAATATTCAAGAAAATGATATGGAGGTGAGATGGAAAGTGTGGCATGTAAAAAGGGATGGGCTTCAATTGTTTATTCTAAAATGGTTATGTCATATTTTATTTGATGGTTGAAAATAAAAATGGAGTCATACTCTCATTTAAAAGACAGCCATTTTCATTATGAGAGCTTTTGCACTTCATCCTCCTCCCCTCCTTCTTATTCACTCTCTTGAGTGATTAAAAGAGAGAGTTTTTGAAAGTGGAAAATTTTCTACTTCCCCACTCTCCATTTCTAGCAAGCTTGGAGTGTTGGTTGCTTCACTAGGTGAAGCTGGACTTTAGACTGGTTTCCCTCAGGTGGGTCATCTTCGGAAAGGGCGTTCGCTTCTCAAGCTTGTTTCCGACGGCCAATAAGGAGCTTGAAAGGGTCTACCATGATTGGGTGGACACGCAACAAAGGCTGTAGTTTCTATAACCTTGTATGTTTTTTTTCTAGTTTAGTGTTTTGGAACGGATTCTAAGTTGCGGTTTCTTTAAGCTCGCACTAAATTTTTGTTTGCGCTTTTCGCTTCCGCTGCGCATTGGCCGCGAGCACCGGGAAACCCCAACAACGCCTTGGACTTAGAAGCTGAGTCGTCGGCCTTTGGCGGATTCCTGAACTTCTCAGATTTTGGAGATGGCTTGGTGTTAATGACAGAGCCACGTACTTCCTTCCAGACTTTGTAGATTCTTGAGAAAAGTCATGGCAAGGTCACTTGCTTCTTCCCCTTTACTGCATCCACATGTGGTGGAGGCTTCTTCAAGACGGCGGTAGGTGAATTTCGTCTGACCCTTCTCAGTGGCACGAAACTATTTTCGGTCGAAACAGCCACATCGATTGTTGAGCCTGGTATTGGTGGAGCCAGTCCCGATGGGGTGATTCCCCCGGCCTGCCTTAGTCAATGCCAATAATGGCGTCGGGCACATACTGAAGTGGGAACCTCTTCAACTTTGGGAGCTTCATTATCATACTCCTTGTCTGGACCTTGACCTTCAAAAGGCGTCGATCGCTTGAAGACTGATTTCTTCGGCAGCATAGGAACGTTAAGAGCTAACCTGTCAACGACAGACTTTCTAGGAGCAGCCAGGACAGCAAGAGTCAGCCTCTTGAAGACTGAGTTCTTTGATTTCACAGGCTTCTTAGATGAGCCTCTAGAGCTTGGAGTCGGCCTATCGAAAACCGACTTCTTTGGAAATTTCTCTTTTGGCGTTAAGACACCAATGGTAGGGAGGAGTGGAGGAAACTGTCCGAATTGGAGCCCACTTGTAATACCCCAGAGTAGCGTGTTCTTCGGACATCATGGTGATCTGCTCTGTCCACACTCAGTGCAGTCTGTTGCAATCAAATGGTGATCTGAGTGTAGAGCTGCTTCAGAACAATGGGATCAGGTCCCTGAAGCACATTCGAAAGAGAACCGAATTGCATTATAAATGTAATGATACCACCCTCAATTATGGAGGTGCCTTTTGGATGAACCGGCACTCCGTAGTCAAGCATGCCCGGGCTAGAGAAATCCTAGGATGGGTGACCTCCTAGGAAGTGGCCCCTTCTTGACTCCAGTTCGCTCCAAAGGACAAAATCGAGCGGATTCGACCAGAGTGGACAATATCATCCATACTAGAGCATGATGTGTGATATTTATGATGTGCTATGCAGGTTCCTCGGTAGTAGATTTGTGGTTCGAGGACGAACCATTGTTCTTAGGTGGAGGGAATGTAATACCCCAGAGTAGTGCGGTCTTCGGAGATCATGGTGATCTGCTCTGTCCACACTCAGTGCGGTATGTCGTGGACACATGATGATCTGAGTGTGGAGGCACTTTAGAACAATGGGATCGGGTCCCTGAAGCATATTCGGAAAGAGGACCAAACCGCATTATTAAGGTAATGATGACACCCTCAATTAAAGAGGCGCCTTTTGAATGAACCGGCACTCTTGTGTTTTAATAACTCCGTAGTTAAGCATGCTCGGGCTAGGAAAATCCTAGGATGGGTGACCTTCTAGGAAGTGGCCCCTTCTTTAGTCCAGTTCGCTCCAATGGACAAAATCATGCGGGTTCGGCCAGAGCGGACAATACCATCCATACTGGGTACGCTCCACTTCCCAGTAGACGAAAACGATGACGTGGCAAGCCCGCGTCATATTTATTCAGAGAAAGTCATTCCCTAAATAAATATACTAAGCGTATTGAAACAATAATACACAATACATGAATAAATGGAGACTGTACAATTTTCAACAAATATTTTTATTTACATTCAAACTTGAAATTTTTACATATACATGAGTTCAACTGAAAAAGTAAATACAATAAAAGTAAAATGCCTAAACAGGTGACATATATAAGCTGAAAAGAAGTATCTAGTCTAAACCCTGAGCCGCAATCTGGCCGTACTCCTCCTCTGTAGCGTCCACCTCCTCGTTATCTGACGAGCATTCCAAAAAAAACAAAGGTGGGTGGAATGCCCGTCAGCGAACTAGTGCTCGGTAAGTCCCAATGGTAAAAGTGGAAAGTGATAAGTATAGAATAATTATGAAATAAGTATATGACAAGTAAAAGTATATGTAATTGAACATGGTATATGTACTATAGATCTCTATATGGTCATTATGTTAACGTTAAATTCCAAGTGTGAATGTCAACGCAACCGTAAAAGTATTCACAAGTTTAAGAGTGGGGCCCCAGGAGCAAGGAAACACGGGCCCATTTCATGTGTTAGCATCGGGACTCCAAACTGTAGAGGAGTCGACCCGACTAAGATTCGAGTAAATAGAAAAAAAATAGGTTAATACGGGACTCATGAAGCTCCGTTGGATTCATACAAGAAACTATCCCAAAACACCCCGAATATAATATATATTATAACTATAAGATATTCTTAGTTAATTTGATTCGTTGATTATAACATGTCTTGATCAAAAGCATAAATTGCAAAAGTTGAAGAATAAAGTCGAATAAGTAGAGTAGAGTGCGAGTCATATCAATTGCAATCCTGGGTCGAGCCAACTTAGTCGAGTATATTGATTTCGAGTTCATGTTCCAGTTTAGGTTCGAGTTGGATTAGGGTTCGAGTTTGGATTCGAGTTCGATTTTAAATTCAAGTTTGGATTCGAGTTATAGACATTTCTTATGAATGGATTTAACTGTTGAAATTCTTAAGTTCGGGAGTAATCGGACAACTACTGCACATGAACGGCAGGATTTGTGTCTTTTTCCAAAACAATTGCTATTGATAACTCCGTTAATTTGCAGTGTTGTCTAACCTGAATAGGCAAGCACTCACTTTCTCCGGCTCCCTGGAGCTCAAGAGAAATGATACCGCTTAAACCTATATTAATCTAAAGTCCTTAAATATTTATTATTGTTATTTACATTGTAATTATGTTTTTTGCATTTCTCGATAGGGTTTTATGAAAATATTTTAATCTTGTTCAAAAAAAATAAATCTCGAGGGTGATTTATAATATTTAGTGTTTTTATAAACATGTATTTTAATATCAATGTTTTTTTGGTGATAAAATCTAACTTTTAAAAGTTTATGGTATTTTAATGAAAACTACTTCTTTTGTAAACTTGGTGGTATTTTATTAAAAATTTAATCTTTCATTTAAAAATATATTTTTTCACCATTTGTTTTTATTGAAAATACGGTTTCATAATTTTATATAATTTTCCAAAGTTTAATTTGTTTTAAAAATTCGTATTCTTTTAAATCGTATTTTCATTTCCTTTCGAGACCGAATTCTCCGTGAGGAGTTCTGTATCTCACTCTACTATCTCAAGGACGTGCGATAACCCGCACCATCCATAGATGGATTCCCCTAAAAGAGTTGTAGATGCGCAATTGCAAAGGATCCAAAAATATTGATTAAAAACATTTATTTGTAAAAGCGATGGTATTTTATTGAAAAACCGTATTTTTTAAATTAACCATACATCCAAAAACTTCGTGCTATGAAACCGTAGTGTATGTGATGGCATAGGTCATTACCCAGTGAGTTTTCTAGAGGTATATATGCTAATTATCAAATAAATTGTACTTTTAAAGTTCATGGTATTTATATGAAAAGTGTTCGATATGTGTGTATTTCGCATGAAATTTTAATTTCATTAAAAGGTAAATGATGTGAAAAAAATGTAAAGTGAAGTTATAGTATTTGAGTGACCTATTATGCCTATCAAAGACTATAAAAGTGTTTTAAAAGAAGTGATATCAACGCTAACTCCACTTTGTCGATATCGTTTTACAAATTGTTTTGAGGTGAAAAAAAAGAGAGAGAGAGAAGGGACTTATGATTTTTGAAGCATTAACAAGGTAGGAAAAGAGGAAGGGGAAGCCTTCGAGGATCATGGAATCGTCGGGAAAAGGCTCCGGTCTTCAACGGAATGAAGTCGATCGCTGACTCCACTTGACTAGACTTAACTCTTCTTGAACTTAGAGAATTTTTGATAGAGATTTTTAGAATGGTGAGAGATAGGGGATGTGGTGTATTTATAGTGTAGAAATGAGGGTGTGCGAGTAAAAGAATTTGCATTAAAAAGAATTAAAATAAGATTAATGAGGGAAATGAAAGGTCTTTGGTTAATTCAGGGTAATCAAACATTACAGAGGAGTAGAGAGGAGTTGGAGAGGTGCACGGGGGAAGCACCGATCAATTTGGAGTGATCCAACCGCCGGTAGCGGCCCAGAGGGGAAAACGAGCGGTCGGATGGAGGCCATCTACCTCGAGATTCGTGCCACGTGTTTAACTCGTAATTAAAACCTCATTTATCCTGTTTAATTTTTCTGAAACTTTTCGTTTCAGCGTGTATTGCACGTGCAACTCTTGGGCTTTCGAAAAGTTAAAATGAAAAAAATATTAAAAATAATTGGGACTGATAGGAATCGAACACACAGGCTATTCACAGCAGTGTAGAAACTTTACCAATAAGTTACAAGTTGCTTCTTAATTTTATTAAACAAAAATAACTTATAACTCCTAATCATGCTGAAATACCCTTTTCTATATATTAAATAAGTTAATTTTGTACAAGCATTTCGGAGTTGTTACACGTGGGGCGTAACACCACTCCATTCTTAGATCAGCTGGGCTGTTAGGATGCCAAGTAGCAGGGCCATGATCTTCCAAGAAAGGATCGGCTGAGGTCCAACAGTTTTGGAATCGGAGTTGGTGTTGTAGGTGACATCCTGGGAAGTATCCCTTTCTCTAGTTTAGTTCGCTCCAATAAACAAAATCGTGCGGCTTCAGCCAGAACGGACAATACCATCTGTACTGGGGCATGGGGACATAACGCCACTCCATTCTTGCATCAGTTGGGTTGTTGGGATGCCGAGCAGCAGGGTTATGATCTTCCTAGAAAGGATGCAACAGTTTTGGAATCGGAGTTGGTGTTGTATGCCATTGAAATCTACATAAGAAAGACAGCACCAGGCTTAGTATACCCCAAAATCTAAGAGCAACCCTAAAACCGCGACTTTGTTCGCGAAAACATATGACATACAAAGTGTGGAGTAGAAAGAGAAAAATGGTCCCACCGAGTGTACCAGAACCTATTAACCACCAAAAACCGGGAAACGGGCTGGAGAAGAATGTCTTACCTGAATTTAGGGGAAAATACATGGGTAGATCCATTCACCTCTCCGAAGACACTAAGGGTTTATAGCGCCATATATCAAAGGTTTGAATAGATGCTACCGATATAACCTGATTTCAGATTCCCTCTCATATTGAGAGGTTTATTGATTGTGGGAACGTATTTTTCTACAGGCGCAAGCCCCTGTAGTTAATTAATTTATCGCGAGCGATAACCATTTTCTATACTCCAGGTTGTTTTCTTCATGTCTCGTGTGTTTTGGTTTTTATTTGGTTTGCCCTTGGATTATATACGGAGACTAATTTTTTTCGTCGCTCGTAGGGCGCAGATTAGTCTAAATCCGTGTGTGTGTGTGTTTTTTTGGGTCAAGTATTGCTTGACGTGGCCCACTTTGGTAGCTTGGTTTGCCAACGGAAATAAACTTATGGTTCCATTCTCACGTTGTGAGGTCCATAAGTTCATATAAAAGCTTAAGTTTTTTCTGAGGACACGTTAGTCTCATTTGAAGACTAAGGTCAACTTAGGTTGTTTAGGAAACATGGGCTCTATCTACGGACACGTAGTCTCAGTTGAGAACTACGTCAACCTAAGTATCTTGATCACATATTGAGAATTTTGTTCTCTGTTGATCTTTTGACAGAGAGAAGCTTAAGTTTCAAAACTCAGTCATTTAATACTTAGTCAATTTTACTAAGTCTGGGTTCTGAATGGCGCTGCTCTAGTGCACGTGCATTGCATGTGGCACAGGCGCTGCCTATTTTGTTTTGTGTATGGTGCTCGGTGGGACATAGTGCTGCTTTGGCGCTGGCGCATGTGCATTGTACGCGGCGCGGCGCAATATTGAGAGCATAAGCTCTAGCGCAACCTAGAAGAAATGCTATTAATGTTGGCGCTTGTGTATTGCACGTGGCGCAACACTAAGGTTTGAGGACTTAAGCTCTGCCTTCTTCTATCAGAAAGGTTAACCTTTCAAGACTTAGGTTTTCTGCAAAAAAGATGATCTCTTGATCATTGAAATTCCTAAAAATCAGAATTTTACGATCTTTAGAACTTAGGTTCTATTTTTTGGTCGTGTTTTAGACGACAGTATGTGTTCTTGATGAAAATTTGGGTTTCATGAAGCCAAAGTTTTGGCTTTCGAACAATCTTGATGATCCTTTTCATCTTCTGGTGAGAGAATACCGAAGTTCTTCCTCCAAGATCTCAGATGTAGAGATTGGATCTCCAACGAGACCTTAAGATATCAGCCAAGGGAAATTTCTCTTATGGGTCTTTGATTCAAAGGAAGAACCTTAATTCTTTAGAAGCTTATGCTTCATAGATGAAGGAGAAGGGTAGAGGATAATTTTCTTCTTTGGTTTTTACCTACGGCTACGGTTTTTCTCGAGAAGAGTTTTCTTCTTTGATGATGGAGACTTCAGTCTCCTTGTGAACCTTATGGGGGGCTCTGTCTATATTCGGATTGATCTCCTAACCTCCTATTTATAGGAGAGAAGATAGTTGGGAAAGATTGAGAGGATTTTTTATTGAGAGATCTCCAAATTGATATTTGATCAATCGGTGGTATTTAAGCACCGTTGGATAATCGACCCAGGGATTTTTATGTTTTGAAAGATAATTTTTCTGTTTTGGAAAGATATGGGAAATATTTTCCCAAATAGAGCTTTGGCTCTAAATTGAAGCATGCGCTTGCTCCATGTGCATTGCACGTTTGACGCTGGCATAAGAGATTGGCGCTTGCGCCACGTGCATTGAACATGACGTACTTGCACATTGCCCTTGCGCCCGGGCATTGCACGTCTGGCGCTGACGCAACATTTTGGAGCTTGCGCTATGTGCTTTGCATGTGCGCTTGCGCCAAAGTGTAGAGCTTATACTCCTGAACGCCAACATTTTTGGTGGGAACATATAAAAAGGCAAGGCATTAACCGACTTTAATATACCTCCTTTAATCCCTTAACTTGAATCCATCCTGATCCTTTCTAAATATTCCTCGAAGATCATGTCTCGACACATGTTGTAACCTTCTTGATTTTTTAGATTCCTATTGGTTCTTTCCTTGCATGCACCCTAACCATTCTCGCTAGCTTAGTTATTTTTCCTAACTATCATGTTTCGACTTTCAAACTTTTTCTATCCGAAAACATCTCTAGAATTTACGTTTTCTCAATTCGTTGTATCACGTTCTTTTTAGACCCACCTCCATTCTATCGGGCGATCCATCAACACTCGGGACCGACACTTGGGAGCGTGAAGACGAGTTGTGATGACGTTGTCCTTACTTTTCCTTATCCTGTTACAACACACTTCTTGCGAGAATTTCGAAGGCAAAATTCTTTTAAGGAAAGTAGATTGTAACGACCGTACTCGTTTTAAAATAAATAGAATTTTTTTGACTTCGTTTATATTTGCTTTGTTCATATATAATAAAATAGAATTTGTTTTAGAGAAGTTGTTTTAAAGAATTTATTTTAAGGGAACACAATGCCGATCTTTATGTAACTCTGTCTTTATAACTCCTCTTTGTAATTTCAACAACGAAATTGTTTTAAGAAGGGTAGATTGTAATGACCATAATTTTCATATAGTAAATAAATGCGTATTTTATTTTTGGAGCTAAATATTTAGCTCATGGTATTTTAATGTTAATTTAAATTTATATCGAAGAAATACATTAGTTAAAGGTTTATTTATATTTATACATGTTTAATATAATTTTTGTAGAGAGAAAATAATTTTTAATTAATTTAGAAAGTTTATTTGGATTTTAAAAGATTTTTCGGAATAGTTCTTTATAAGGGAATTATTAAAAAGAAATTATTTTTAAAGTAAAAATATTTAAAAAGAGGAAATAATTATTTAAAAAAATTCTAAAATTTATTGAAAATTTTCCGATAATTAAAACTATTTTTAAAGCATTTTTACTTAAATTAAAAGATTTATTTTAAGAAAAGGGCATTTATGAAAAATGAATTATTTTTAGAAATAAGAATTATGAAAAACGAGGAAATAATTATTTAGGTTTTTCTAGAATTTATTTGAATAGTTTTATTATTTTTAGAATTATTTTTTGAACAAGAAAAGATTTTTAAAACGTTTTTTAAAAGAAAAAGGGAAAAGGGGCATGTGGGCCCTACACACTTGCATGGGCTTGCAGCAACTAGTCACGTGGCAGGTGGCACGTGGCTCAATCTCATCCGTTCGGCCGCTGGTTTGGAGTATTCTTGATGGGTTTTGACCAGTTATCAATCCCTATATATAACCTACACCATTTCTCGTATTTCTCAGTGCCCAGATAATTCCTGAAAAATTAATGTGTCATCTTCTCTTTACGATCAACACATAGATACTGACGAGGGATGCTAGAAAAATCCGAGACTGGAGTATGATTCGTCACGAGTCGTTGGTTTGTGTCGGCAAATCATTATCAAAAGGCAAGATTTCTCCCTCCCTCCCTCCTCTTGAACCCGTTTTAAATTCTTAAACTTATTTCTATGCGTTTTTCATGATAATTTAGGAGTAGTTTCAATATAGAAAACCTTTGGGTTTGTTTACTCTATGTATTAATTTTTAATACCGAAATACTGCCTGTTTAGGAAATTTATTGAGATTAGTTTTTACCCTTTCCCTAGGCATCGTGGTAACGACCTATCACAACACTTGACCAAATAAAATCTTTCATGCTAATTACGTCGTCGTAACTTTTAATTACACTAAAATACCATGGGTTTTTCTAAGTTACATTTATACTAAAACACCATGGGTTTTCTTAAATCATATTACACTAAAACACCTACATTTACACTAAAATACCTTAAAGTTTCTAAATTTCGTATTTTCTTTAAAATACCTTAAAGTTTCCAAAACTCATATTTCACATAAATACCCTTAACCTTTCTAAAACTATAATTTCACTAAAATATCTGGACTCTTCTAAAACTATTATTTTCATAAAAGTACCTTGACTTTTCTAAAAGTCGTATTCACATAAAAGTATCTCAACTTTTCTAAAATCCGTACTTTCATAAAAGTACCTCGACTTTTCTAAAAGTCTTTATTTCATAAAAATACCTCGATTTTTGTAAAAGTCCTTTTTACATTAAAATACCCCAGACTTCCTAAGACCCTTTTTACTTAAATGCCTGAACTTAAAACCCTTTTTACACTAAAATACCATGAATTTCCTAAAACCCTTTATTATGCTTAAATACGATATATTTCCTTAAAATGGCATTGTACTTATTGTACGTCTATACTTTGCAACTTCGTTACACCTTGACACGATTTTTCATAATTAGATAGGACTTGGACATAATCAAACTTGATATATTTGGACGGTTAGGGTTAGGCACGTGGACCTAGACTTGGGATAATATTGAAATGACCTGATATGGAAAGTGAATCTGTCACGCCCCGCTTCCCAAAACACGGAGTACGAGGGGTGACAAGGCCAGCCATGCTCCTACGGTCAAGAAAATATCCTGTCGTAACCACACTTCGGTTTCTAACATTACGTGGTAATCAGTAAACAATGCACAGGTAATGAGAAATGCAGTCACTAATTCTACCAAAACAGATATAGAACTAACCACGTAGAGATCAAGGAAAAGATAGCGCTAACGTCGCTGATCTAGATGTCCTCAGTATCCTCAAGATAAGAAAGGTCCTGATCCGAGCTAAGTCCACTTCTCACTCTGAGCATGCATGCTCAGGACGTCAGAGCGACACAATAGCAATATATACATATATGATGTGCAATGATGAAAAACATGAAGCAGCAAATATAAAACAATGATGCGAGCATGAAATAACCGGTACAGGTAACGATAAAGCAAGTGTATCAGATCAGTAATCAATGCAATGTCCATGTCACTAAAACTATCAGTCTCTAAGTCTCAATGTCCAAGTCGCTAAACCTATCGTCAGTCCAAGTGTGAGCGTCAACCACCGCAGGAGTATCCCCAACCCAAGGATAGGCCCCAGGGGCAAAAAAACACGGGCCCGAATCACGCTCGCTAATAATCAGTAATACCATCTATACGACTCCCGAAATCGCTATATATGCCGGCAATGGGACTCCTGAGATTCCGTTGATCGAACTCACACTCAAACTACCCCATACCCCGTGCTCTGCATCCAACACCGACCATGAATTCAAACACTAGTCGCTCCATGACAAGTCTACGCGAGAACTGGAGACAGGGTCTCCATCAAGCATGTCTCGACCGATATCCAAGATAAATGGACAGTGTTCGACGCCTTACCTATGACACTAATGTAAGTGCTTCTATAACCATCCCATTCCAGTTATAGTTACATTTACATATGTTCTATAGGCGTCGACAATGCAATAACTAATTGGTTCTGCTGATTGTGTATAAGTACGTGTCACTTCACTTATTCATTCACGCTTTTACGCTGACGTACTTGCCACAATCCCATCGCTAACATTTATCACTTGGTAATGTAACACAGTCACTAGGTTATCGATACAAATGGACACTATTTACAAGGGTAAGACAATCATGCACATGATGGGGATATAGTAAATGCACTGCTAAAAACATATGAGCAACCGGTGTCGGTTGGACTAGAAAAATCATATAAAATCACATGTGCATAATTGAGCAAAACAATATAAAAGGGGTAAGCAGTATATTTAATTATCTGTCCACAAAAATTGGTTTCATGTCAATGGGTTTCAGGTTCGCTAGTTATGGTCATTTCATTTTAAGTGTTTACTTCTGGAAATCCAATTTCTGAACTGGAAGTCCGTTTCATAATACATTTTACTCCCTGTTAGGAGCACAATTAAGCGACACTACAGTTAGATAATATTTAGATTTAATTGTTGTGTTTCCAACGCACTAGACGGATCAATAATATCCTCTGTATGCAGGGAGATATGCATTGTCTAAGGTTAAGATATGCATTAAGTTTCTGCATGAAACTGCAGGACACATCGACGGTTTAAAAGGGGTTATAAATACCAAACGACACCGGAATACAATGAGACCAATACCGTTGGAAATCTAATTCAGTTCTCTACGCTTCTATGTAGGGTTCCTCACACATGTGCACTTAAACAGTGAAAAGTACGCGTTCTAAAATAGGTAAAGGCCGAGATTCTTGCTATGGACTGCAGTTCAGAGTCATGAATCGCCTCAGTACTCGTTGTTATAACTTATTAAATGCAATGATGAACTATAGGGTGCTGTAGGTTTATTTATTTTCTTCAATACGAGCCATAGAACTCTGAGATCCAATATATAGATAATTTATTATGATTTTAACCGTTCAGCTTGTCCGGGGAATTCAGCTTCCACAAGGTTTATTGGGTTGTCGTTTTAGGAGGGTAACCAACCTTATTTTACAACCAAATTTATATACGGTCTTCGTTAGCTATGCAAGGTTTCATAGATCATGATTTCCGCCATTGCAAAACAAGTTTTAGTTTAGTTTTTGCATCGAGCAGTTAGCACAACATATCAAGGATTTTCGGGATCTTATGCAATCTAGTCGACTCGAATATGATATCGATCCCTATGGTCTCCATACCTTTAACACTTTATTCTAAACCCAGACCCAATCATTCACACATAGAAATCCAAGCACTACGACGTCGTTGCGATAAGAATGATCATTCACTTGCCTTGTTGACGATATCACGGAGATGATGGATCGGTCGGACGCTGCAATGCACGTTACGGATGCGAAAACGGTCGTTGCGACAAGACCGGAGTTCACGGGCCTTAGAATCGCAGTGGCGTGGCCTCGAATTCTTGCTTTTGATTGGCTACAACTTGCACAGATCGAAGTTGGTGGCGGTACTTGAAGGCTTCAAGTTCGCAGAGATGAGGTCGTCGATGATGGAGTGGTCGTCGCGCAGTTCTGGGTCGTAGCCAGAGTAGGTGGAAGGAGAAAAGGGAGCTCGAGTACGGGGCTTGGAGATTGGTGATGAGCTGGGCTGTTGGCAACGTGGAGGTGGTCGTGGAGGTGCTCAGGCGGCGCTGGGGTGAGCCGACGACGATGGTGGTGGTCGCTGCTCGTGGCGGCGAGTGTGGTCACGAGGTCAAGGATGCGAGCTGTTGATGCAGAACGATGGCGATGGAGGCTGGCAGTTGGGTTCAGCAGCGGATAGTGGTCGATGGTGTGAGGAAGTGGACCGTTGAAGGTATTCGTGGTGGTTTGGGGGAGCTCCGGAAATGAGGTCGGGGATGCTGCAGACGACAGCAAGGTAAGAAGATGCGTCGGCGGGGTGGTCGGTGCTCGAGTGCAGGGGCGAAGGGGGTTGCAGAGAAGGGGTTGGTGGTGCTGGGGTCCGGCTGCAGGAAAGAGGATGCAGCAATGGTCGAGTGGTGGTCGCGGTGGCAGAGGAGGTGGTGACGGAGGGTAGTGTCATGGGGGAGCTGGAAGTGCTCGGTTGAGATGAGGGGAGAAGGTCGGTTTGTAGGTGAGGGGGGCTCGGTGCAGTGGGGGTTGCGGCGACGAGGTCGGCGGAGGAGGCAGCGATGGTGATGATGGTGGTGTTGTGTTGGTAACGAGGAAGAGATCGGTGGCATTGTTGGAGGTGGCAGTGGTGGAGACGATGAGGTGGAGCATGGGGTGTAGTGCTCGGCTCCGAGATGAATGAGGAGAAGAAGTTGAGAGGCAGTTAGGGTTGGCATGGGAGAGATCGCGAGAAGGTGGCGGTGATCATGGGTGGTTGGCGAGGGAGATGGAGGAGCTCGTCGTGGATGATTGCGGGTCGTGCGGGGGTTGTTGAGACCGTGGGCTTCGTCATCATGGAGATGGGCACGGGTTTCGTGGTTAGCGCGAGGGAGATGGAGACATGGGGCGAGGATGTGGGGTGAAGAGGAGCGAGTCGTGGGGGATAGAGGCGGGAAAAAGGAGGGGGAGAAGAAGAAGAGAGAGGGGAGTTTGGATCGGGTCGAGTAGAGTGGGTTGTGGGCTGGGCTTTGGGGTAGATTAGGAAAATAATTTGGAATAATAAAAAGGGTTAGGGTTTAGGTTAGGAAAAAGGGTTAAAAAGAATTAGGGTTTTAAGAATTTAATAGTTAGGGTCAGGAAAATAAAAATATTTACGGTAACAAAAATTTGTAAATTTTTGTTTTGAAATACGAAAATTATTCAAAAAGGAACTGGGTATTACAGAATCTATCTTGTTTACATGTCTAGTGGATCTGCGTGCTAACACTTAATCAAACTCATAACTTAAACAAACCATTTCACGAGGATGGGTAGTTTAGATAGTAAGGTTGTATGATGTATCTCGAGAGTACTCTCTAGTCACCGTTGTTCCATGGTCGAACGAAATGCTAACTTTCCAGTACTAGTCGCCGTGTTTCCGTGATGGAACGAATTACTAACCTTATTCCTGTCACCGTTGTTCCATGGTGGAACGGAATACTTTCGAGAACAAGTGCACTCTTACAACACCAAACTAAATAATCTAAAATATAAACTTTAGTTGTTAATCTCTTGTCATATTACCGTGATTCCGGACGTTTACGAAATACTCTCGAAAAAATGTATACCCTTACGAAACCAAACTAAAACAAAGTGAAATACGGACATCATCTTTTAATGATATGATACCCACACTTTTTCTTTGTACCCGCGACACCTTTCTTACAGTTGACTTGTACGCCCACTAAAACTACCTTACTTTATACTTTACTTACACTTACGTATTGTCCACGCTACCTTGTCACACCTTATTGCATACATTTCTTGAGAATCCTATCTGAGTTGAACACGCTTATGAATGTCCGTTAGAGCAAGGAAAGGAACAAGATGGAATGGCGAAAGTCGAAGCTATGGCCGAGGACTACTCGCACTTTGCAACTACTTAATAGGACTTAGTCATGTTTTGTTATCTTTATTCGCCCACCTGTTTATGGCTTAGCTTTTATTGCTGGTCTTCCTTTTTGATGTAATAAAACTTTTTGACGTTCTACTTGTCATGTAATAAATGTTGGTTAATGAATAAAAGTTTCTTTCTTTTTGTTTGCTTTTGTATACTCTTGCATACTATACGCTTAGCGTAATCGTATCGGGTAGAGTATTTTCTTAGTATAGTTACGTTGCGGACCTCACCGCGTCTTCTCTTCCGTATCTTGAGAAACGAGGCGTGATAGCGAGGGAAATATACCTCATCCCCTCCCCACCGGGGAACCCAATTCCCCGCAGGGACCCCGTCCCGCCCCAACATATTGTATATTAGAATTCGTGTGTGTGTATATATAGTGAGAGATAAAGAGAGAAACATGTGAGAATGGTGATGTATTGTCGATTGTTGGCTACTATGAGAGAGAGAGAGACAACGATGGTCTGGTCAATGATACTTAAGCAGTCACAGATCAGTTGTGAGAGTGCAAGAAAAACTATGATTATGTGAGAAGTGAAGACCGTAAAGTGCTCAAGTAAGGATTAGGAGGCGTTTAGGGTTACAAATGGGATAACGAGTATTTATATACGGAGTTACATAATATAAATAATATTATGAAAGAAGATATTTTAGCGATTATCTATATTGCGAGACAGGGCAGGGCACGAGGCAGGGAAGCTAATACCATCCCCGCCTCGTATCCCGATCAATGGTCAAAATCCCCACCCCATTCACCCACGAGACGGGGCAAAATTGACATCCCTAAAGTCATCATATATTTAGTTTGGAGTTGGTTGGAAAATTATTCATTATAGATATATACAAATAGACTATGGAAAAAATGTCTGTTGGACAAAGATAAAAGAATAAGGCATATTTACTAAAAACTCCCAATAAGTTTGGGCTATTTTAACAAATATTTCATTACCTTTGAAATTATCAAGAAAATATTATGACTTGACGGTCAATTTTGGCCAACGTTAATGTTTATATCAAATGACCATTTTGGCATTTCATAATATAAGAAATTAATTATAAATTGTATTTTAAATAATTTAAATAAGGGAAATTTCATCAAAACCATCCTGCAATGTAGCATATATTTCTAAAACCACCATTGAAATTTTTTCGTATACAGAAACCCCCTAAACTTTATTCTATTAAATGTGACCCCACTCGAGGTCCCCTGCCGATAATTTCTTTATAAAATGACCAAAATACCCTGCTATACAGGGGACTTTTAAAAGGGGATGAAAGGGCATTTTCGGGCCCTTTAAATAACTGTAAATATTAATTAATTAATTAATTCTTTTTTGGGGGAGTCAGAGGCCGAGTCGTCGGGAGGAGGGGAGCCGGGGTGAGTGGCGGGCAGGAGGAGGGGAGGTCGAAGTAGAGGGCTAGTTTCCACAAATTTGAAAGCATTCACTTCTTTTTCTTTAATTGCTAATCCACAATTTTTGAGCCCCCTTTTTGAAACTGCAGTATCGAAAACTCTATTTTGATTGCCGACCTTACCACGGTTTGAATTTTTTATGTTTGGCATGCTAACTCCCCGAAACCAGGGTTCGGAAACCGATACCCCGTTGACAAACGATGCTATGCCTGATGGGTTACACGTAGATCATTGTAGCAATCGTAGATCAATAGGAGGTCCTTCTGTTAAGGTGACATCGATCTCTCTGGTTGGGCAAATCCAGTTGTTTTTCAACTCAAAAACATACATTAATTTACCCCTAATTTATTCATAATATCATTTAACACATTTTAAAAAAATAATTCTTGTCTTTATCAGTTGGTTTTTGACCTTCCAACTGTTGACCAATTCAAAAATATCTGCGAAGTTGGTAGGATTTATTAAGATATTTGTCGAAATTGTTGGAAATTCCTCTTTTGGTTGAAGAGCACAAACCTACCCTAACTCCAAATAACATGCACTTCCCCCTACTCTTGATACCGGGATGATTTAAATCGTGTTGATTGCCCTCATCAATTTTCCGTTCAAGCACTTCGTTATACATTTATTACTTAGTTGATGCAAATGATGGGAATACACAGGTTGAGATGGAATTTAGGGAGCAAACTGTACTTTTCGTGTAGTTTGCGATCATTCTTGTTCATTATTTGAGTAATGTCGATCTTTATGCTATATTATGTTGAATACGATGGCATTCATCCCACGACAATTGAAATTCCTGAAAACATAAGTATCCAGTCAACCAAACTTCCTTTTCCAGTTACCAGGAATACCTCTGTTTATCTTGGTTAAATACTTTGATCGTACAGTAATGTCGCAGAAATATACTTGATATAGTGTTCTTACTCTAATTTGGTACTTATTACTCCAAATAAATCCTTGTAGGCCTAAGGATGTCGGTGAAGATGATGAACATAGGGCCGCCGACGACGATTCAGTATTGGCGAACAAGCTCGGAAGACACTTGCAATTGGTGAGAAGCCAAAGGATTCCGTTACTCTCAAGTCGTAGAGCGTGTATGCTTCCATATCTCCTCCATGCTTATAGTTTCAATTTGTCGCATTCCTTGATTGTTGAAGGAAGTGCATAGTTTGTCCTCGCACGCATACAAACCCTTGTGCGAATGCACCGATTCATACAACCCATGCCACACCCTTTTCTTCAACTTTTTCAGATACATAATTATATTAAAGACATTTTCAGCCTAAATTATGGCTTTATGAGTTGTCTTAAACTTGTCTTTACGGGGCCTATAGAGACACTGCAGACCCATAACTGCAGTGTCCAGACCGTAGGCCTCAAGGAGCCCATAGACTTTTTTACACATAGCCCCTTAGGTCCCATGAGACCTGCAGTCTGGACACTACAATTATGGGCCTGCAGTGTCCCATGCACGCCCCTCATAGCCTTTCATAGCCTTTTAGTTTGCATCCTCTAATTAAAATGTTTGGGAGGTTGTTTTAACAAGAATAGGAAACTGTGTATGTTACCTATTTATCACACAAAACCTGTTTCATCTCCTTGCAATAACTCAAAGGATGCAACCATACATGTATAAAAATCACTCTTTTTCTTTCTTTTCTTTTCTTTTCTTTTTTTAATTTGCTTCTGTAATTACAATTCACACTAGGCTTTGGAAACATGAGTACTGGTGGATCCGAATTCACGGTAATTATATTGATCATTATAGCAAGGTAAATATTATATTTTACATCAAGAAATCCATGAACCTCAGCCACGGAATCGATATCTTTGACGCATTGCCTGCTTGGTTGGAACAAGAGGTTGGCAGAAGATGCGCGGCGGCGGATGTTGCTTCATTACTAGTCCCGGAGTCTGAGGAGCTGTAGGACTTTGGGCAGATAAAGAAGTTCCTGGATCCCGGCCGACTCGATAAGCTTCTCCTCGGGATCCAAGCCTAATGAATCACGCATCGCCAAAAGCAAAGAATCAATACTTGAAGCGATTAGCAAGTAATCAAATCGAAGGGGTCCAAACAATTACACTGTAAGTTGAATAGGGAGCATTGGAGACCGAAGGCAGAGGGGTCGTTGCTCTGCAGCAGCAGCCGTCTCCCTTCCTTCAAGTATTGATTGACTGCAGCCTCCACGAGCTGGTCCACGTTCCACTCCGTCGACGCCATCACCTGCAGCTCTCCAAGGCTCCTCTGAAAGATGAAGCCTTCTTGGGCACCGGATGGTTGCCTTTCTTTCCTGATCCTCCTCCTCCACCTGATCCTTCCTGCAAACTGTACGTTTTTACGCCGAAGGCTCCTAGCGCTTGGTGTAACCAATGGCTGAAGGGGTGCCATCTGAATTATATTACAATAATATAGATGACTACAAACACGGCAACGAAGAGCGATCCTGCTTTCACATATCGATTACTAATATAATTGTGAAGATGATGCAACGAGAAGGAAGGATCCTGTTGGGGTTTATCTATTATTGGAAAAGTAAGAAAGAACAATTAAGGAACAAGCAAGGGGAAAGGAGGCTGCGACTAAATTATATCTCTCGTCTTATGTTGTGAATAATGAATGAAATAATTTGGCTACTCTACTTGTTATATAATTAATCTAATCAGATTGATCAATAATGTAGTAGGAGGCGGCATGAGTGCTTGCGAAGTAGAAGAAGAAAATGGGATGCAGCTTCGGAAAGGCGATAGTGACCGAGATATTGAATTATTCTCTTTTCTGTGATAAATTTGAGGAAAAGAGGAGGGTTGGGTAGGTGTGGCTTATCCTTTGGCGATCATGGACAACTTGGAAGAGGGGGGCAGGAACTCAGGAGTGGTGACATGATATCGACGTCGCCTCTCGAGCAGTCAACCATTGGGATCAGGTTGCTGCCATTTCTTTCTTCTTCAGAACTGAAACCTGTCGGCTAGTTATGATATTTTTAATGCAGTTCAAAATTTGAGCAAATTACAAACTGTTGGTATCTTGAATGTTTTATTCTTTTCCTCAAGAAAAGATCTTGGTTCATAAGAAGATAAAAGATCTTCATGCTGTTTGTTTGCAGTATGTGAAGGCAATTTGTGGGTGTGAACCTGGAACATGCCCCTTACACAGCCGCCGCCGTCCCTCATGGATGATCGAGATAAATACGGAAACATAGATCAAATCAGATCAAATCGTAGAAAACAGAAAAGATCAACACAAAAGACACAAAAATTTTACGTGGAAAACCCAAACGAAAAAAAACCACGGACAACAGTAGAGAACGTTTCACTATTTGTAGAGAATTACAAAATTTTAATTCTTTCTCTTTAACCCTAAATTATTGGCTTCATATTTATAACCTACAATTAAACCTTACAGATAAATATAATATTTAAATTTGGATTTAATCAAATATCCAATTTAAATTAAATAACAAATCCCAATCTTTTCTCTTAATATCAAATCTTAAACCAAATAGGATTATGATTATATAATCAATTCTAACAATCTCTATCTTGATTTTAAAATCCGTTGGCTGTGAACCGTTTTGCCAGAAGTCTGTTGTTGCCATCGCCGCTCAGGATTATCTCCATCTATTAACACTGAACAAGTGCAGATAATGTCTGAACATGCGAGTAGGTACCGCCTTAGTACACATATCTACTGGGTTGTCTTTCATACCAACCTTTTGTATCTTGATCATTTTCTCAATCCGGATGAAGTGATATCTCACGTCAATGTGCTTAGTCCTGTCATAATGCACCTAATCCTTTGCAAAACATATAGCACACAAGTTGTCACAAAACAACACAGCTTGATCCTGATGTAAGCCGAGATCACTGACTAAATCTTTTAACCAGATGTCTTTCTTTGTTGTCTCCGTCAACGCCATATACTCTGTCTATGTAGTAGATAACATGACCAAAATCTTTAACGTAGCCTTCCAATTAACGACAGAACCAACTAATGTGAAAACGTAGCCAGTCATTGATTTTCTCCCATTAAGATCGACTGCATAATCAGAATCTGAATAACCTGCTATTTCACAACACATATCAACTCCTCCGTAAACAAGACCAGCATCCGTGTCCTTATGAGATATCGGAATATCCGCTTCACTGCTTTACAGTGCTCATTTCCAGGCTGAGCCAAGTACCTGCTAACAACGCTAACTGCGTGTGCAATATCTGGCCTAGTGCACACCATAGCGTACATCAAACTTCCCATAACACTAGCATATGGGACTCGAGACATATGCTTCGCTTCTTCTTCTTACCGAGGTGAGAAATCTGCCAAAAGACAAATAATACCAAGCCAATAGAGTATTTACGGGCTTCGCATCTGACATGTTGAACATTTTCAGCATCTTCTGAATGTAGCTCTCTTGCGATAAGAAAATCTTCCACTACTTACGATCTCTATATATCTCTATACCCAAAATCTTTCGAGCCGCTCCAAGATCCTTAATGTCGAACTCACTACTACGAAGCATCTTCAATTTCTGAATCTTTGATTTGTCTTGAGCTGCAATGAGCATGTCATCTACATATAGGAGTAAATAAACAAATGAGCCATCCTCCAGCCTCCTATGATAAACAAAGTAATCATACGGACTCCTATTGTAACCATGCTTCACCATGAACTAATCAAATCTTCTGTACCACTGCCTTGGAGACTACTCTAACCCGTACAAGGATTTCCGCAATTTGCAAACATGATCTTTCTTACCCTGAACTGCGAATCCCTCTGGCCGACTCATTAAGATATTCTCCTTTAACTCTTCATGAAGAAAAGCATGTTAGATATATTGCCCTCAAGGCAATTATAGTAATTGCAGGAAGGTAATTATGGTAATTGAAGGAGGACATATACAGATAGAACAGTCTTACTCGAGATGATAGTATGATATCTGGTTTGTCTTTATCATTCAAGTGTATATGTTTTACCAGCTATTATGTGTATCTAGTACATAATAATAAAGACCATAGGATCCTTACTTGACTACGAGGATTATGATGGTTATCTTACTTATGGGAGCTGAGTAGTCCATAAGCACATCCTTAAGTGTTCCTAGTCGTAGGAGTATCGAGACTGGGTATCGATATTCCAGAGTAGACTAGTGTATATGTTTCTTGACATCGACCGGGACGATGGAAAGTCTCACGGCCATTGGTGTTTTACACCAAAGGTTGTATACAGGTGCTCATTAGAGAATGAGTACACCAAACGGACTCACCGAGAACTCCTAGTTGGTATCATACCTAATGTCAGATAGCAGTTCTCTGGTGACACGAATACAAAGTAGTTCCTAGACCTGAGATTGCTATAGTGTCTTATGTATGTTCCCACTGTACTTTGATTACTATCCTATTACGGCTTTAAAGAGTCGTGCAAACAGGTTTTAGTTGGGTACAGTCCCGAAACACATGGAGGCAGTGAGCGGTCGAGAGAATCCGTCTCTCCCGATATAGGGAGTCGATGTCGCGCTGTGCGTGATTGACCATAACCAGAATTGCTTAGCGCCAAGGCAATAAAGATAAATTGATAAGTGTTATTAGTTGTATCTCAAGAGTTTATGTATTTGATATCAGTACGACTTATCGGGTTTTTGGGGGTCCGACGGTTTCCACTCCTCAGATCTGCTATGCGACACTTTTAAACGATGAGTCCGGACTGTACGGCGACTGTTTCTGATAGGCTCTGATTGCGTTCGAACGAGTTTGCTTGCCGACCTTTCTTTTAATTAATACCTGGATAGCCGTTATGTACAGCTAGTGCCATTGACATGCTTGTGGGTTAACCCGTGAGGGGATTGATTTCAAAGAGTTTCAGATATGTCGGATATGATCCTAAGCTACTGCCAGAGTATTGATTGAGTCTTTAGAGTCCTACACAGAGTTTTTCCCGCTCAGGCGAAACGATATAGTGTGTGTATGGCAATATGTGCGGGAGTTCGATTAAATACATGTATTGGATACACGTTTATTAATCGGACGTTTTTGATACGAGAACTTTATATATAAAACGGATTATTAAATCTAGTGGTGATATATATATATATATATATATATAGAGAGAGAGAGAGAGAGAGAGAAAGAGAGAGAGGGGGGGAGAGAGAGAGAGAGAGTAATGGATGAAAGAGGCCCTAGAAGGTCTTTTGCGTTAGGTGGCGACAAAAAGTATGCCCTCCATCATTTTAATCGACAATCGGTATCTTCCAACTTAATATTCATTCTCTAATTTATCGATACACCAAATTTTATAAGATCACAACACCATTTTACCATTGATTTAGCAATGTAAAAAGTTCTATTTTCGGTAAACCGTTAATTTTGCACCCATTAAATCAACGATGAAATGGTGTTGTAATCATATGAAATTTGGTGTATCGACAAATTAAAAAATGGAAATAAAATTGGAAGATACCGATCGTCGAATAAAATGTTGTAGGGCGTACTTTTTGCCGCTACCTAACGCAAAACGCCTCGTTCCTCCATTATTCTCATATATATATATTGTTCCCCGCTGAAACACGTAGACGCGACCGCGCAGGTCCGTCTTGCCTGAATTTCGAGGGCAGATGCTAATTGGAGCTATCCGTCCACCTCTCCAAAGATGCCAAGTTAATTTATGATACCGTATATCGAAGGTGTAAACGGATCCGGCCGATATAGCAGATTTCGTCAGATTCCCTCTCATTTGAGGGGTTTTTGATTGTGGGGACGCTCTTCCCTGCAGGGGCAAGCTCCTGCAGTTAATTACGCTACCGTATCGCGGTAACCACTTTCTCCTTCTCCAGATAGTCACTTCGTGTCATGTGTGTTTGTTTTGTTTTTTGGTTGCCCGTGGATTGTATACGGAGACTAATTTATGTTGTCGCCCATAGGGCGTGGATTAGTCCAAATTCGTATTTTCTTAGATTTGGGGTTGGATTTAAGGATACGTTAGTCTCATTTGAGACTAAGATCATCTTAAACGTTCGTTAATGATACGTTAGTCTAATTTTAGACTAAGATCCACTCAACGGGATCATTTAGATCCAACAAAGAGAGCATTTGGCCTCTGTTGTTTAGTTTAGGGACATTGCGGTCGATTACCAGCTTAAGGACATGGTGGTCCAAGGTTAAGGACATCATAGTTCCTGGGTTTAAGGACGCCACAGTCCGAGATTAAGGACATCATAGTCCATGGGCTTAAGGACCCCACAGTCCAGTTTAAAGACGTTATAGTCTGTGAAATGTATGCTTGTCGGGACCCGTCACCTCTCTGAAGACGTTGAAGGATTACAACGACAAATATCAGAGAAATGAAGAGATGCACCCTTGAACCAATATTGGTTGGGAGATCTATAATCCAATTTGGGACTAAGATCAAAGATTTATGAGCATGTGGGCTCAATTAATCTGAATTGAGGACTTATGGTCAATCTTGGGCTAAGTCCAATTAAGTTAAAATGTTTAACATTTATTTTGGGCTGTTGAGTATTTATTTGGGCTTGGCCCTTTTAACAATACTGAGCATTGACTTGCATTCTGACAATATTTTGTCTTTTATTGAATGCTGAGCATTCATCATAGCTCTGGGCTTATTAAAGAACAATTTATGTTCTATCAGCGCACACGTGAAGGGCACGTGGTGCGCTTTGCGCCAGTCAAAGAGCGCAGTGCGCTTCTGCCGAGTAGCGCACACGTGAGTGACATGTGATGCGCTTTGCGCAGTCCATGAGCGTGTTGCGCTGATTTATCAGCGCATAGCGCTATTTGTTCAATGGCGCACATGTGAGGAGCACGTGGTGCGCTTGGCGCTGAGCGCCAGTCCATGAGCGCAAAGCGCTAGTTTAAAAGCGCAAAGCGCTAACTATTGAGTGGCGCACACGTGAGTAACACATGGTGCGCTTGTCGCTGAGCGCCAGTCCAAGAGCACAGAAGCGCATTTGATCAATTTTATGATCTGAGAAATAAACTCTCCCTTATAAGAGACTTTGTCTCAAGATCCTAAGAACAAAAGTTCTTACTTTATAGGAGATGCTTCAATCTCTTGTATTGATGAAAGGTTTTGCCTTTATGGATCTATGATCCTTAAGAGAATTGAATTATTCTCTCCCCTTTTATTTTATAATGAGATGTTCATGATCTCTTTTTGTAAAAGACAATTGTCTTATAGATCTATGATCTGTGAGAAGAATTATGTTCTTCTTTTTCTATTTTATGATGAGATCTCTTGATCTTTTTGTGAAAGACCTTGGTCTTATAGATCTATGATCTTTAAAGAAGTAAATTCTTCTTTTTCAATTATGAGATGATTTCATCTCTCTGTTCTTTTACCTTGAAGAAAAGAAGTTTTTCTATTGAAAGCTTGGCTCTTCTTTATGAGATTCTCTCAAAGCTTATGGGGGAGTTTCTCTCTATGCTTTTGCATCTTTTTTTTTGGACTTGAAGTCTTGGGGCCTTTATATAGGGCAAGCTGATTTGTTCAATCAGTTAAGGAGATCTTTTCTCCAATTGATTTGGGGATTCCCCACCATTGGATCTTTGATCCAAGGGCTTCTGATTTACAGAAGGCAATCTTCTTATTTTTAATAAGATTGGGAAATCTTTCCATACAGAATTTATTCTGTACTTTTGGTGATTTTTAATCACCATTGGATCATTGATCCAACGGTGCTCTAATTTATAGCGCACAATCTCGTTGTTTGGAAAGATTTTGAGGAATCTTTCCTTAACAGAATTTAATTCTGATCAATTAATGATTTATCATTATTATCGGATCTTTGATCTGACGGTGGGGAGCTTTTAGTTCAAGCGCTAGCGCACCCTTGCTTTGCACGTGGTGCGCTGCTTAGAGCGCAGCGCACTTAGCACTAGCGAACCCGTACTTTGCACGTGGTGCGCTGCTTAGAGCGCAGCGCACGTAGCGCTAGTGCACCCGTGCTTTGCGCGTGGTGCGCTGCTTAGGGCGCAGCGTACTTGGCGCTACTTCTGAAGCGTTGCTTCATTTCAAAATTTGAATTTTAAATAGAGCTTTGCTCTGATTGGGGGAAATAAATTCCCCCCCCCCCACTGTTGTGCTCTCGTGGCTCACACGGGAGTGCAGCGGTGGTAGCATCTCCACCATTAGATCAATTTAGAAGTTGAAATGACACTCAGTGCCTATAAATAGAACCCTTGGCCCTTAGGATGATTACTGTTCATCTTTATTTTTGTCTTCTGAGAATTTTTATTCTCTTTCAGAGCATAGCTCTTCATTTTAAAAACCTTCAAGAGTTAAAACTCTGCCAAATTTTTTGGTAAGATTTGAACTTTATCAATAGAGCTTTGCTCTTCCTTAGATCATAGATCTCAAAATGTTTTTAGGGTTTTACCTATTAACAGAGCTTTGCTATCTTGAATAATGGAGATTTGTTAATCTCTTATGAAGAATTCTCAGAGTTTGTTCACGGATCTTGAAGATCTCAGAATTTTAATTTTAAAAAAATTTATTTCAATTTTTCTGATGGGTTATTCCATCATTTTTACAGAGCAAGGCTCTTAGAATTCCCGGAGAATTTTTTAATTCCCCTCATAATTGAATTTGACAGGTGTCATTCCCGCCCGCAGAGCATTGCTCTCGAGGAATTTAACTCCTTTGCTCGAGGAACCTTTTTATTAAATGCGAAATCCATTTTAGGATTCCTTTCTTAATTGCACAGAATTAAATTCATTGGGGGATTTAATTAGCACTTATTTTCTCCTTGGGGATATCAAGAGTTTTTTAAACCCCGTGTCTATTTCAATAGGTTTTTTCTTAGTCAGCCTGTCCACTAACTCTCACTGATTTTCCTTTTCAGACGTTATGGACGCTCATATGTATGATCTCGACGAGATTATTTCTTATGGAGACATTCGTGCACTCGTCCGTTCTCAGAACCAGGAATTCATAAACGCCCAGTGTGCTGAAATTATGGGTCGCTTTGATGCATACAATGGTCAACTGCTTCCTCGTCGTTCCTCTCTCTTTAAGCTTATTGTGGGAGCGATCTGGGGAACACTTCCTCTATTCTATGCCGGCATGCCGCTTAAAGCATTGGACGACGCCGAAGATAAGGTGCACTCGGTGTATCTGATGGGGTTAATCTCAAAGAAAAGGCGAGACAACCTTGTTGATATCCTGCATCAAGCTTTTCAGCAGGTGGCAATACTCACTGCCTATCGAAGGGCGGAGGACATCAGTAGGGATCCTGACGCCTGTGATCGTGAAAGGATGCACACGAAGATGGTCCGAATGGCCCGAAAATTTTTGGATGGCCTCACTTTTGAATTTCTCAATCCATGCCCTAGATTTGATGTTTTGCCTTTGTAAACATTTTAATGGCCTTTTTGTTTACCGTTTTCATCAATGTAAGAATTTTCTGAAGTATAAATAGCAAGATTTTCCATTTCCATGTGTTTATCTTATGCATTAAAACTTTTCGCTCATGCATGAATGGGTGCGCTTTGAATGCTTAATTGAATGCGAATCAAATATTCTCCTAACTGTCGCTTTCTTCTCTTTTTCTTTGTTGTTGGCATGTTACTTTTAGAAAGTGTAACCTGTAGATGATAGAGAGAGCATTCCATCTTGAACTCTTTGAGAGGTAGCGATGGCTTAGGAAGCAGGTTCATATCTGTTGACTAAGGCTTTTCAACTTTATGAGCCATGAGGATCTCATAAATACTTTTCTCCCTACGAGTCGAAAGGATCTCATAGGTGTATTTTCTCCTTAGGAATCGTGAGGATTCCTAAGTGTGTGTTCTCTTATAAGTCGTAAGGATCTTACAAGAGAGTTTTCTTCCTTACGAGTCGAGAGGACCCGTAAGTGATTGGTGAGGTTGACATTATCCGCATTTCACGGAGTCAGGGGTTGCTCTGGGCGTTTCCCACGGGGTCAGGATTGACTTTAGCCGTGTTCCACGGACCCAGGATTTGCTCTGGATGCTTCTCACGGGGTTAGGATTGACATTAGCCGTGTTCCGCAAGGACCAGGATCCGCTCTGGACGCTTCCCACGGGGTCAGAATTGACATTAGCCGTGTTCCACTAGACCAGGATTTGCTCTGGACGCTTCCCACGGGGTCAGGATTGACATAAGCCGTGTTCCACTAGACCAGAATTTGCTCTGGACGCTTCCCACGGGGTCAGGATTGACATTAGCCGTGTTCCGTAAGGACCAGGATCCGCTCTGGATGCTTCCCACGGGGGTCAGGATTGACATAAGCCGTGTTCCACTAGACCAGGATTTGCTCTGGATGCTTCCCACGGGGTCAGCATTGACATAAGCTGTGTTCCGCAAGGACCAGGATCCGCTCTGGACGCTTTTCACGGGGTCAGGATTGGCATAAGCCGTGTTCCACTATACCAGGATTTGCTCTGGATGCTTCCCATGGGGTCAGGATTGACATAGCCGTGTTCCGCAAGGACCAGGATCCGCTCTGAACGCTTCCCACGAGGTCAGGATTGACATAAGCCGTGTTCCACTAGACCAGAATTTGCTCTGGATGCTTCCCACGGGTCAGGATTGACATAAGCCGTATTCCGCAAGGACAAGGATCCGCTCTGGACTCTTCCCACTGGTTCAGGATTGACATAAGCCATGTTCCACTAGACCAGTATTTGCTTTGGATGCTTCCCACGGGGTCAGGATTGACATTAGCCGTGTTCCACAGGACCAGGATTTGCTCTCGATGCTTCCCACGGGGTCAGGATTGACATTAGCCGTGTTCCACGGGACCAGGAGGGGTTGACTCTCGGTTGTCTGTGCATCGTTGAGTCATGAAACTGGGAGCTTTGCCGCGGCTCCGATTTGCTAATGTTGCGTCTGTTGTAATGAGACGAATGTTGAGATGATCTCCAGGGTGTCCGTGAACCGTCGAGATTTGGTTTTTTCTGATGGAGCCTGGTGGGAAGGTATGGTTTCCCTCTTTGTTTGTGCCCCTGGATTGTATACAGGGGTCAATGTGATCTCACCTATAGAGCAAAAAGTTTCATTTTATATATTTTTCTTTCCGCAATGCTCTATCATTTCAGCTTTTATATCGCGAAAGTTGTGATTGCCCAATCATTTCGGCTATTTTTCGCGGTGCCCAATCATTTCAGCTATTTGTTTATTTACTCGCTGCTTTTTATTGCGAGTTGCCCAATCATTTCGGCTATTTTTTATGAATATATTTTACTTGCTGATTTGGTTGCAAGTTGCTCCATCATTTCGGCTATTTCATATGAATTTGTGGCTCGCTGGCTTTTCACTGCGAATTTGGGATTTGGAATCTGGGATCTGACACCGATTTAGGCATCAGCATCGCTACAACTGGGATATTTCCAGGAGCGAATCATCATTTGCCTCTGTCGATGTCGAACAAAGGTGGCTTAGTGAACAGGGTTAGGATCCTGTCGACTAAGGCTTTTTGACTTTACGAGCCGTAAGAGTCTCATAAAAGTATTTCCCCCTACGAGTCGTGAGGATCTCGTAGGTGTATTTTCTCCTTAAGAATCGTGAGGAGTCTTAAGTGTATGGTCTCTTGTAAGTCGTAAGGATCTTACAAGAGCGTTTTCTCCTTATAAGTCGAGAGGACTTACGGGGGCTGTCCACTGTGTAAACATATCCCACGTCGCGGATGGGACTTTGTCAAGGAAATGTTTATTCATGCCAGTGGATTGTATACAAGGGTCGATATTGAACCGATTGTAGGGTAACACTAGAGGTTGTGATGGCTTAAGAACAGGTTCAGATCCCTATAGTTTAAGGCTTTTGAATCCTGTGAGCCGTGAGGGTCTCAAAGAGGAATTCTCCTTACGGGTCGTGAGGATCTCGTAAGTGTAATTTCTCCTTAGGAATCGTGGGGATCCCTAAGTGTGTTGGTCCTTTATGAGTCGTAAGGATCTCACGCAGGTGGTTTCTCCTTACAGGGTCGAGAGGACCTTGCAAGTATCTTTTAACGAGATTGCGCCCTTTCGGGTTTTCACAAAACTCGCCGGTAGCCCTGATGTTTTTACTCACGGAGCCCTTTCGGTTTTTCATCCGTGCCCATCTTGCTTATGGACATACCATTTTTTTATTTTTATTTTTTTTGTGTCAGCCTTGGGATGCTGCGGTCCGTAGTAGTTTATCAACGTCTCGGTCAACAGCCAGTTTTAGGACATAGTGGTCCATCGTTAGTTTAAGGACGTTTCGGTCCGTAGCCGGATACTACTTATAGAGTTTAGGCTTAGGAAGATAGCGAGCGGATATAGGCGTCTTCATCTATCGTTAACCTAGGCCGTGACTCGTCAGGCGCAGTATTTTTTCAGGAAGCGACCGTTTATTGTCATGAAAGGTCTTTCACCATGTATGTCCATAAGTAGATAGGCTCCACCATGGTAAACTTTGTCTATGATATACGGGCCTTCATAGCTCGTCTTGAATTTCCCCCGCTTGGCACGATTGGGGATCATAGGTCTCTTGACCACTAGCACGAGTTCGCCTTGGCAGAATGTTCTCGGCCTAGTCAATCTCTCGTATGAGCGCGTCATCTTTGCTTTGTAAGCCTCCAGATTTTGTTGCGCCATGAGCCGGGTTTCATCAAGGGCGTCGAGCTTCTCAAGCCGAAGGTGAGCATTCTCTTCGTTCGTTAGCTCGTAATGAACTGCTACTCGTAGAGAGGGTAACTCTATCTCGAGGGGGAGCACCGCTTCTGTGCCGAATACCAATGCATACGGCGTTGTGTTTGTAGCCGTTTTGAACGTAGTTCGATACGCCCAGAGAGCTTCATGCAGTCTCTCGTGCCAGTCCCTCTTATTTCGAGACACTATTTTTTTCACAATCTTCGTCAAGGTCTTGTTGAAAGCCTCAGCTAGACTGTTAGCTCGGGGATTATAGACCGAAGAGTATCTCCAGTCTATGTTATGTTGTTGTGCGAAGCGGCTGATCTTGTGGCTTCTGTAGGCTGGCCCGTTATCGGAGATAATCCGTCGCGGAATGCCGAACCGATAAATGACGCGTGTCTTGAAGAAATGGAGGATATTCTCCGTCTTCACTTCTCTTAGTGGTATTGCTTCTGCCCACTTAGAGAAGTAATCGGTGGTTACCAATTGAACCGATGTCCTCTGGACGACGCTGATTTGATGGGGCCGATTATGTCAGTTCCCCACATTTCGAACGGCTAGCTAGCCACCGTTGGGTGTAGCGTATTTGGATGTTGGTGGATAAAGTCCCCATGAATCTGGCACGAGTGGCACTGCTTCGCGTATTCGAGGCAGTCTTGGATTATCGTGGGCCAATAATAACCCATCCGTTTGATCTTCAGTTTCATCTTCGGCCCGGCTTGGTGAGAACCGTAGAGTCCGTCGTGAGTTTCTTGGACGACTATCCTTGCCTCTTCAGGTCCTAGGCATCTTAGCCACGGAGAGTCAAATGATCTCTTATACAGAGTATCATTGACAAAGGCGAAGGATAGAGCTCTCTTCATGAGCTGATGTCTTGCGGACTTGTCTTCAGGTGTTCGACGGGATTTGAAGTAGTCTATAAAGACTTTTCTCCAATCCTTAGCCTTTTCCTGGTCTTTTATTTGTAGGGCCGTTTGCTCGGTCACTCCTTTTTCTTTGGACAATTCCGGAGATATTTCTGCCGGTGCAAGAACCCGACGGTTTTGCACAACGATCCTCACGTCATCGAGGTTCTCGTCGGCCAGTTCTTTAGCTAGTTTGGCCAATGCGTCCGCCTTGCTATTTTCCACCTGCGGTATGCTTTCCAGGACGTAGGAAGGGATTTGAGTCATCAATTGCTGTACTCTCTCACCGTACTTTACCAGCTCCGGTTTGCACGCTTGATAGTCGCCTTTTACTTAGCTAACGACCAGTTGGGAGTCTCCGTATATGAGGAGGTTTTCAATTCCCATATCGACAGCGATTTCAAGACCTGCTATCAAATCTTCATATTCGGCTTCATTATTTGTCCTCGGTTCGGTTAAGGAGAAAGCAAAGCGCATTATCCCTCCTTGTGGAGTCACGAAAATGAGGCCTACCCCTGATCTGATTATGGGGGTGCTTTGTTTGCGCTTCTTTATGGAAGATGCTCCATCGAAATAGAGTTCCCATTGGGTATCATTCTCTCTTCTCTCCCCGTCGATCGTGTCAAACGCGTGTTCGTCTGGCAATTCGCAGTTCAAAAGAGAGTCGTCAGGTATCGGATGCTCAGTGAGGATGTCGGCGATGGCCTGGCCTTTCACTGCCTTGAGAGGACAATAAGTTATCGAGAACTCCATCAAGAGCAAGGCCCATTTAGCGAGCCGCCCTGTTAATATAGCCTTTGACATCAAATATTTGAGAGGATCCACCTTTGATATGAGATGGACCTCATATGCCAACGCATAGTGTCTGAGCTTCGTTATCGCGAAGATCAACGCCAGGCAGAGTTTTTCAATAGGGGAGTAGTTGTTTTCTGCCCCCAGGAGAACTCGACTCAAATAGTAGAGGGCTCTCTCCTTCCCTTGGTCGTTCTCTTGTGCCCACAGCGCGCCTAAGGAACCTTCGAGGGCTGTTGTATACAGGACGAGAGGTTTTCCTTTGACCGGAGCAGTCAGCACCGGCGGATTCTGCAGGTATTGCTTAATTTCGTCCAGTGCGCTTTGGCATTTGCGATCCCAGACAAACAGAGTTCCCTTCTTCATTAGGTGACTGTAAGGACGGCACTTGCCGGAAAAATTGGCTATGAATCGCCGGATATATGCGAGCTTTCCTTGGAGAGACCGCAGCTGCTTGAGTGTTCTTGGCGGAGGCATTTCCATAATCGCCTTGATCTTTGATGGGTCTATCTCGATGCCTCGGTGTCGGACGATGAATCCCAGGAACTTGCCTGAGGACAATCCGAATGCGCATTTGAGAGGGTTCATCTTCAAGTTGTATTTCCGCAGACGCTGGAACATGATCTTCAGATACTCTAAATGTTCCTCGTATGATTTGCTTTTAACTACGAGGTCGTCGATATAGCATTCGACGATTTCATGAACGAGGTCATCGAAGATCTTCGTCATGGCCTTCTGATAGGTGGCACCGGTGTTCTTTAGACCGAAAGGCATTATCCTATAACAGAATATGCCCAAAGGGGTCCGGAAAGCGGTATGCTTCTGGTCCTCGGGATGCATCTTTATCTGATTGTATCCTGACGAGCCGTCCATGAAGGAGAAAACTTCGTGAGTAGACGTATTATCTATCATCAGCTCAGTGACCGGTACCGGAAAGTCGTCCTTTGGGCAAGCTTTGTTGAGATTCCGAAAGTCCACACATATGCGCACCATCCCATTTTTCTTCATCACCGGGACGATGTTGGCAATCCAATCAGGATATTGAACCTCTTGGATGAAGCCGGAGTCGATTAGCTTCTTGACCTCGGCGTTGGTGCTCATCTCAAGCTTGAGCCGCATTCTTCTCGGTGCTTGTTCGATCGGCTTGACGTCTGGAGAAATCGCCAATTTGTGGATAGCAATTTCTGGATCGAGTCCCGGCATCTCTGAATAGTTCCATGCAAAGCAATCTTTATACTGCATGAGCACGTCTTTAAGCGTAGCCTCCTTTTCTTCAGACAACAGTTCACTGATAAACGTCGGCCGTGGGTCGTTTGCCTTTCCCAAGTCAATTTTTCTGAGGTTATCTGCAGTAGTATGTATCCCATCTTCCAGCTCTTTTGGCGCCGGTGGAAACTCAGCGATCACCTCGTCATCATTGTTTTCGAAGCACCAGGGGAGATCAGCCATATCTTCACATATTCCTTCTCCTGAGATCGTTATCACATGACAGGTACGAGATCGCTTCCAAGACCGACGTTGATCCGGTTCTACTCTCGCTGTATACGTGGCTTTCGGTTCATGCTTCTGTGGTGGGATTACCCTCCAACTACTGGATAAAGCGAACTTGCCTTGCCAATACTGGTCTTCTACCTAATCTTTGAATGTGAAGCAGTCTTCGAGAGGATGCCCTATTGCCCGGTGATAGGAGCAATAGTCTGGATGAGAGACCTTGCCTGCTTGCTCGGGGTGCTTGGACTCCGGAAGTGTCATCATTTGATATTTTATGGTAAGATCAAGTATCCTCCTTGTCTTGTCTTGGGAAAAAGAATACGCTCGGCCCATCTTCTTTACAAGAGAAGAATCCAGGCTGCTCGATTCTCGATCGCGTGGCTTCTTGGACCCGCTTTGTCGCTGTCGAATGCTTTTTCCGTTCTTGGGTTTATTTTTGCCCCTGCGTCGGGTCTTTTGTATGACGGGCTGGCGACGAAGAGCATCGTCATTCTCCGCAGATTGCTGAAGGAGGTGCTGCGTCCTGGCTTTCTCGTAAATAGCCATTTCGCGATTATGGTCGTCTCGAACCTTTTGACCCGCTTCCCTTATAAGCTTGTCCATCTGTTCTTCGAACGACTGACTTGGCATTTTCACGGCGGGACCTCGTTTTGGTTCAGGGTCAGCATCTTCCCACAGAGCATCTCCTTCTTGATCGAAGTCATGTATGACGTAGCAGCCGTGGAATCGCTCCCATTTCTTGGGTTGAACATATCCAAGTCCGATCATTTCCATTCTCCCGTTGGGCAGTTTTCGCTGAGTTCCGGGGACATTCCAGATCCTGTTGTAGAACTGAGCTTGTCGAGCAGTCTGCTTAAGGGGTACGCCTTGGCACCTCAACAGCCTCTTCAATCCTTCTGTGTAGCATCTGGGCAGTGGATGGGCTGGAGCTTGTCAAGTGTAGAATCAGCACCCTGCCAGATTTCCTTCTCCACTTTGGTTTCCATTGATAGATAAAAGAGGATCGCCTTTTCATCTCTTCGCCTGGGAGGGACGTAGAATGTTTGCAGTTCCTGCACACTATAGGTATCAAGTGCGTCGAGCTCTTTGTAATGCTCTCGCGAAACCATGGAGATTTGCAAACTCCAATCATCATTAGCGAAAACTTGTATTGACGGCCGAACAGAAAATACGGCATTGACCTCATCTTCCGAGTCGCTGCCGAAGATCAACATAGGGGTGGACGGTCTCGGCTTGTTGCATTGGGGCGGCCCTGAATAGACTATCTCTTCTTCCTCCTCGGTATTACACCCGAAAACCGGAATGGTAGTGATAGCTTTTTGCTTGTCCTCCGGTTTATGGCATCTCTCCGTGTCCTCGAAGTCTGGTAAGAAGTACTTTGCATCTTCGTACTTTCGGACTTCATTCACGGAGAATGGGTTCAATTCCCCTGTCACGGTATATTCAAGCCCATCTTTGAAGTACTTCATACACTGATGCTGTGTAGAAGGAATGATGTTGTACTCATGTAACCAAGGCCGACCGAGCAAAGCGTTGTAGCAGGTCTTGGCATCAATGACGTGAAATTTAATGTCCGTGACGAGCAGCCCAAAGCGTAATGTCAGTATCACAGACCCGAGCGTCCGCGATGACTGGGAGCCAAAACCGGAGATGGTGATTTTATCACGAACGAGGTGCTGAACGCTCATGCAGATTTCCTTCAACACTCTTACATTGAGAAGGTCGACGGAGGACCCATTGTCAATCAGGATCTTACCTATCTTAATATCATGACAGTATCCGGAGACATAAAAGGGACGGTTATGCTCGCATGTCCCGAGGAGGAGATCTTCATCGCCAAAGGTGATATCGGCTGCGTGCACTTCTTCCAACTCGTCCTTCATCTTTTCTTCGGTAAGGAAAGTTTGGAATTGTTCGGGCTCTTGTAGCACCTTGATCAGCGAATCTCTCGCCTTTTTGGATAGCAGAAGGGCGTCGAGAATGCTGAGCTGCGAGGGTATCTTCCTCAGGTGTGCCAGAACGTTGTAATCCACCTTGCTTTTCTTGGACGGGTCCTTAGCTGCCAGCTCTTCGACGACTCGATCATCGAGAGAGATATCCTCAGGGATATTTTCTTTCCACTTATCCTTTTTATTGGATCCCTTATTTGCAGGCCCGAGATTCTTTTCACGTAGCGTGCGATTGCGCAGCTGAATGTTCTCGCAGCTCTTCGGTTCTTCCTCTTTTCCTGAAGTGGATTCTTTGAAAAGAGGGCCGAAAGTCATTTCTTCTTCAGAATCGCTCCCGAAGGTGAGAACTTGCGATCCCCTGCTATCAACCATGTGACAGTTGCTGACAGCTCTTTTATGCTCATCAGTCGTGCATCTCTGTTCCCGACGAGCCTTGCGCTTCATTCGCTGAACGTGTTGTCAGTGGGCAATATATCCTTGCCACCAGTTTTTAAAGGCCATGTATTCTTCGGTAGGGTGTGTAATCCTCTTATGGTATAAGCAAAAGTTAGGATATATATCCGCTTCATCAGGAGTGTTTCCTTCGGAGGGTGGCAGCTTCATTCCCATCGATATGGCCTTGGAGAACCTTTTCCCCGTCTTGAACCTGCTTTTATTTGCGGTGGAAGTGCCTTGATCTGGTGGTAGTGTTTCAACCGTTTCGTCCAGTCGTCGGTGTTTGGCCTTTTCAAATATGGCCATCTCGCGCTCCCGATCAGCTTTGCTTTTCAGAAAAGCTTCGTTCAGGAATGCGTCAATCATTTCGTCTGATGGTCCTAGAAATTCCGGCTTAGGATTTGCCCCTAATTTCTCTGCATCAGGAGCTTCTTCCTCGTCTATCGACGAGTGAGAGATCACATGGCAGCTTGTCACATAATCTTCAGGCTCATCCGACGAGTCTTCTCCATTATCATCATCTCTGTCCTAGAAAACGTGGTTGAGAAACTCCTGAAGCGTGATCGGGGTTCGCGCTTTCTGGTTATATTCTTCCAGCGGGTCGATATATTTTTGCAGGTCCGTGCGCTTGTCACTAGGCTTCACGGGCTTTTTGGTCTTCTATTTCTTCTTCGAAGGCTTCGATGGCTGGGTATGGGCGCTTTGACTATCACCACCAATCTTTGGAGTCGAGCGCGACTTCAGCATTCCCTTGATGACCTCGGGTACCAGCGGACTTCTCCATTTGATCACCGGGCATGTTTGGAGATCCTTCAGCATTCTTTTGGTTTTGGCTGAAAGAGCGACCTCCCACAGAGCTTCTTCGACAAAAGAGCATGATGCTCCCGGTGTGTCCTCCCTTTTAAGAGCGTGTGGTTGAGGCGGGCTTACTTTCTAATTCTCGGACAGGGCGAACTTGCCATGTTGATATTGATCTTCAATCCAGCCTTTAAAGACGAAGCAATTTTGAATTGGATGGCCTATCGCTTGGTGATAGGGGCAATAATTGGGATTATTAGCTTCACCGAGTTGTAGTGGGCGTTTTGGATCTGGCAAGGTGATGAGCCTGTTGCGCACTGCCAGCTCAAATAGTCTTTTCGTTTTATCCCGGGAAAACGAATAAGGGCACTTCAGCTTCTCGTTAAAGAATCGCTGCCTATCCTCCTGGGGAGCAATTAACCTTGAACCACCGGGTTGCTGCGGAGCATTGGCGACGAAGGTCGCTTTCGCTTTTCCCTTTTCATTTCAAGGTTCCGCCTTTAAAGAAGAAGGTCTGTGACCCATCTGGTCCATTTGGGCTAGCTTGTCAATCAAGGCTTGGAAGGTGGTGGGCTTGAAAAATATCATAAATTGGGAGATGGTCGCCTGCGGATCAAAAGTACCCATGAACATGCCCACCGCAGGCGCTTCTTCAATACGCTGCTCGCATTTCGACCATAAATTTCGCCACCGTATTGCATACTGGACCCATGTTTCTTCAGGCTTCACCCTGGCATTGATCAATGCCGTTATTGGGGTGCGTTCACCAGCACTCGCGAATCGCTGTGTGAATAGTAGCTCCATCTCTGCAAAAGTTTTGACAGAGTCATTTGGGAGTTCAGAGTACCATTCGAACGCTGTCTCCGACAAGCTACCGACGAACTGGCGAAGTAGCAGTTTATCGTCACCTCCAATGTTGCCACATAGAGCCCTGAACTGGGCGACATGTTGGTGGGGATTGTCCGTCCCTTTATATACATGGAATTTAGAGATCGTATATCCCGGCGAGTACCTTATTTGGTCATACCAGCCTGGATAGGGTCGTCCAGTCTTAACGACCTGCCCGGCCATTTTGCTCGCATGATGAGCTCGTATTTGCTAAGCGATATAATCATCTAGAGAGGCCTTGGAGATGGTCTTCTCCTTGGCTGCTGAAAGAGCCGGAGGAGGGTTCGATGTCTCCCTTCTGTCGTCTTCGATGATAATCGGGGGGTCTTCAGGCGGAGGATCCGGTTGTATCATCATCCCGACCATGTCTTGGAAGAGGAGCGCCGTTTTATATTGGCCGCTTGGTCCGCGGCCTCTTTTTCTTTCCTCTCGAGCATTCTTCGGAGGAATTCATCATCAGTTTCTTGTTCCTGACGCTGCTCTGAAGTCTTTGGATTTTCTTTCGGCCCAGTGAGTGCGGCCATTGTGGTCAGCATCTCCTGAAGTTTCTGCTGCTGTTGCTCTTGAGCCTTTGTTATCGATCGGGTAAGCGGTTGATGACCCATAGAAGTACGGCTTTACCCTTTTCCGGAAGCCATATAGACGGTATGTTAGTTATATGTATGCCCTAGAGGCCATTACTGTACATAGGATGTATATTGTAGTGGATGCTGGGACGTATATAGGGAGGACTTTCTTGCTCGACATGATAGTATGCTATCTGGTTGAACTTTACCTTAACGTGTATACTGATTGTCTCTCTGTTACATGTTGGTAAAGCCCTTAGGATGTGTGCTTGACTACCTGGACTATGATGCGGATCATACTAGTGGGGACATGGTAGTCCATAAGTACATCCTTCAAAGTCCCTAGTCGAGGGTATATCGAGACGGGGCATCGATATACCAGAGTAGACTAGCGTATACCTTCTCGACCCATACAGATGGGCGATGTATGATCCCATATCCATCGGTGTTTGACATCAGAGATGATATACGGGTGCTCAGTAGAGACTGGGTACACTGGACGGACTCGCCGAGAACTCCCAGATGGTATTATACCTCACGTCAGATGGCAGTTCTCTGGTGACACTGGTACAGAGTAGTCTGTTGACCCGAGATCGTCATAGAGTCTTGTGTGGTTCCCACTGTGCTTTGATTTCCATCTTACCACGTCCAAGAGGGCGTGCAAAACGGTGGTTTTTGGGTACAGTCCCGAGTCACATGGAGGCAATGAGCGATAGGAGGGGATTCGTCTCTCCCGGTATAGGGGGTTGATGTTGCGCTGTGTTCGATTGGCTATAACAGGAAATCCCTGGCCAGGGTTGCTGAGATTTACTGGTAAGTGTTACCAGTAGTTTCTCGAACAGTTATAGACCTCATATCGACACGACTTATCGAGCTATTGGGGTCTGACGTTTACCACCCCTAGGCGAGATATGCGACATATCAGACGATCAGACTGGACTGTACGGTAGTGTTACTGGTTGGATTCACTGGAGTGTGAGCGGGCTTGCTCGTCGATCTTCAGATCGCTCAATACCCGGGTGGCCGTTACGTTTAGCAGACCGCTTGCGGCTTATGGATGCTTGATATGATCATCATCTGCTGCCGGCGTATTGACGAGTCTTTAGAGTCCTACACAGAGGTTTCCTGGCTCAAGCAAAACGAAATAGGAGCGCATATGAGATATGTGCGGGACCGAGAATAATGCATGTATGTGATACCGTATTTCATTCTCGCGATGAATGTGTCGAATGGTTGTATGCGATATAACCTAGTTATCGAATCAAGGATTGATTCGATAAGCCGATACATTGGATACTAGCCGGTTATATGCGATATGACCGGATCATAGAATCAAGTGTTGATTTGATGATTTAATGCATAATTATATATTTGATATATTACTTTACATTAACTAGTATTGGTTCACTTAAGATGGATTTTCTCACTTGATGTGCACATTGTATATATGATATAGTTTTGTGCAGTAGTTTGTATCATGTTTGATGATGCATGCAAACTTGGGTGTATGTTTGATTTGAACCATATTTAGGTTAATGGTTATGGTTTTAAAATATTCACTTATTCATTTCATTTATATTCTTTATTTCTTTTGGCTAAAATGAAATGGTTGCTAATTTTGTCTTTTATGGAAACTTCATGATGCTTTGAATTTGTAACCATTTTGTTTTATGTTTAAAACCAAACCATTAGCTAAACTAGAGTTTGCTCTCTACAAGAGTTAAGTCTAACCCAAGGTTGCATTATGATAAGGTCAATTTGATTTTATTATTGCTTTAATCAACACTTATGATATTCATCATCTTCTTCTTCTTCTTCACTTCAAGAAAAAGCTTGAAAGCTTTAATGGCAAAGTGAGAAAAAGAGTGAGAAATCTAAATCTAAAGTCTACCCACTTCCTATTTCTTCATCCTCTACCTCTTGCCAAGTAGTAGAGTGTGTTTTCTTCACAAGTTTCATGACTTGGTGAAGTGAGAGCTTGATCTTGTGATGCTTCGACGTAGATCATCTTCGGCATGGACATCGACGACCTAGCTCGCCATTTCTCCGACGAAGCCGACGCTAGAGCCCGGGAATTCATTTGGACAGCGAGGGGACTTCGTTGCGGAGCTATGGAGGTGGAGCACCGGATCTACAAAGGTTGTATTTCCGTATTCTCTTAGTTAAGTGTTAACTAGTTTGTTTTTCGCCTAGACATCTAGCCAACGATCCGTAGTTTAGGGTTTCCCGGCACCGTTAAATTTGAAATTGGCATGATCGATGCCTTGTGAGACCTCCTTAGGGTGCCTAGGAACCCTACAGTGGTATCAGAGCCTAGTTAGAGCCTTAGGCGAAGTTTAGACGGAGTTTGAAGTCCGATCGAACCAAAAAACTAACCCGGAAATTGCTCTCTGTACTTTTTCTAAAATCGGGGATTTTTCCACATTAAAAATATGCAGAGAAACAAGCAGGATAATCTAAGAGTTACTGTGAATTTCGATGGACTAATTCCATCAATGAGCCGCGGATCCGCGGCACGAGCATGGCTCGTGCGGCGGTTCCGCGGCCGTTTTGTCGTTTTGTGTATTTTGTTTTTCACAGTAATTCTCAGATTTCTGTGCTGGTTTTCCTGGGAATTTTTAATATTTATTCAAGAGTTGAATTTTCTGGGGTTGATTTGGGGATTCGGTGTTTCGATCGGAGTATCAAATTTTGTCTGTGTGGCTTTCCGGATAATTTTTAGAATATGTTAAAAGTTCGACCGGATATAAATACCCAATTTTTCCCCTGTCGGGAAATTTCCAAGTGTTGGATTTTTCCGTAGTTTAACGACGTTCTAAGTAGTGCAAGTAACTCGATGGACCCTCTAGAAGACAACAAACCTTAACTCGATTATGTGACCGTCTTGAACTGCCCTTTGAACCTTCGGGTTTGGGGCAGTACGGCGTGCCACATGTGAGGCGTTGGCTTGACCCTTCTACGGCTGGACCGTTGGTACTGAGGCACGAACTGAATGTTTTTAGACTTGTTTCATGTGTTGATCTGTATCGGGAAAACTGGGTGTTCGAATGTTCAATCGGAAAGTTTAACATTTTCTAATTATTTGGAATGTGATACAATACTTGGAATTCGCAAATAGTTATGTGATAACTGAATGAATGTTATAAACATAGCAGTTTAGTCTCACTTGATCGGTTGCCACGGAATTTTGATATGATCAAAAGTCTGTCGCAATCACGTAGCGTACGCGGATACTCGCCGGTAAACTTAATAGACAGCCTCACTCCATAGCCCCAACCAAGTGACTGTAGGAGAACCCCGTCGCCGAAAGCATCCGTTCGGGTGCTTGCGGTGGCGGTGTTCCGCCATGGTGCACTTTGTCGACGGCATCAGGGGTGCGGCCGTCTACTGAAGTTTGCGACGAGCATTCGATCAGAATGTCGGGAATCTTGTTGAATTGCCCGACTTAATATTGAAAAGAGTTTTCGATATAGAGACTAAAATGCGGGGTTTATAATTGTTAGGCATGCGATGTCTAAGAAATTCATTTGGTCAGGCATGCGATGTCTGAGGTGGTTGCGGATTCCAACTGTTGTAGTTTTACACTTTCTTTTCTGTGACCGTAAGTGTAATATGTGATATCGCCGTTTTCGTTGCTATATGTCAACGACAATTGGGATGCGCATATTTACTTACGTTGATGACATGTGATGTTATGTGTTGCTGGATATGTTATATTGGATCGTCGTGTTCGAATAGCCGGGGTTTTTTTTATGTGAGATGAGTGTTTTTCATTTTCATTCATGTAAAAACTTGTATGTAATATTCTTTTATTGGGGCACTTCCAGGTTGCGGAAGATGTCACCGTTTGTATATTATTTACTTTTCCGCACTAGGATAGACCCAAGGAGGGGAGCACAAGTAACCGGGTTCTGGAGTCCAGTGGGAGACCAACTCGAGGAGTCGAGTCCGGGTCTCCTAACTCCAGAATTGGTAGGGTTGCTTGCCGCTCTCGTAGGGGTCTAGGGGTGTGGGTTTGGATATTCATCGCGACCGTGGAATCCGTGTTTTATACTGGCTCGTATTGAAAACACGGACGTCCTAGTATATCCAATATTTCATATGATTCTTCTGCTGCGATATCTGTGATATGATCATGTGATGTTCTGTGATAGATACAGTATATAGTATATATGATATATTATATAGGCGTTACTTATGTTTTACACCCGCGCCAGCCCTGCCCCGCTCTGTCGTTAGTTACCTAACCTAACGGTGCACGAGGGGACATCGAGGCGAATGCGGATGGCATAAGTGTACGTCGTATTTATCTGTGATGTTTAGGTACCTAAATGATGGGACTTCATTAATGTGATTAATGAAATAAAAGAAACCTAAGATGTTGTAGAATCGAATTTCAAAATAAAACAGGTAGCTACAGTTTTTGCTTTGCACAGCGGTATATGTGATATATCCTGCACCTTATTCGATGAGGAAAGGACGGAGATCCCTTCACCGGGAGTGACTCCTTTAGCAATGACTGGCAGATGCTACACACTCGGTTTGTCTTTTGATTGCTTTTAAGTGTTTTTGCTTTGCACAGTGATATATATGATATATCCCGCACCTCATTCGACGAGGAAAGGACCGACGATCCCTTCACCGGGAGTGACTCCTTTAGCAAAACTAGAAAAGCCTCAAAAGCACTCCATTTTTAAAATCATTTGATTCTACAACGATATCAAGTTCATTACGCAATAGGTTTTCAGAAAAACCTGTCGTAGCCCTCCGTCATTTCAGATAAATGGTAGTTAGTATTCGTGCTACGTTTGTTGGCCTGCGTCAAGGCGTAGTGTGCGGTAGCTAACTAGTATTTATCTGCTTATGCATATGATGCAGATTGGATTAGGGTAGTCGTGCGACTTTGTTGGCCTGCGTCAAGGGTCCTGCGGGTGGGTTTAATTCAATCAGGAAATGACGGGTTGAACTTGACTAGCGCACTATGGTTTGTTGGCCTGCGTCAAGGTCATAGGACGCTAGGGGCAAAATTATCGGGAATTTCAAGTGTTGAAATTTGCAATGAGATTGCATACCTTCTATGAGATAGTTGGATCCCGATACCCGCTGCGAGTAAGTGTTACTCCTGGGAGAGTTTTATACATTACAATTAGCCGATCAAGTAGGTGTCTAGAAAGGTATCAACGGGGTTACGCCTCTGGGAAAACGAGGTTTACATTAATTAGGTTCGTGCGAAAGCACGAGGGACCTCCCTCAAAGTACCGACACTGGCCTGGCTGAAAGATTGGCGAACTTGTAGTGTGTAATTAATCCCGGCTAGTCTTTTCTTTTAGGGTTTGAAGGAAGATTTGATAAAAAGCAGTGGGAGCCATCCTGATTAGATAAAATAATAACCAATCTATTCTTGCAAGAGCGCACGCTGAGTGTTTTCTTCTCTCTCTCTCCTGGTAGCGACCATATCACGCCTTAATCAAGATAATAATACGGAATATTGACCGAACCTGCTTGTTATACTGAGCTGGGGAACGTTGGTCCCGCTCCAACTTATAATTGTTATAAGACAGAGCATGAAATTGGGGATTACCAGAATTCCCGTGCCGCCCAAACGAAGAGAGTGCATGCTGATGCATCATCTTCGGGTGTGTTCATTATACAGAACTGTTTCTCAGTATCCTCCGCATCCTTGGTATATGATACCGGATCAGGATCCCAGATATGTAATCTGTTACATAGGGCTACAAAAGGGTAGAAAAACTGAGAACGGGTGATAAGTTTCATGAGGCAGAAAACGGGGCAAGAGTTGCAGCCAAGTCTGTCGGTCACTGTCACCCTGTATTACCAATACATTGATTCTGAACGAATGTTATTAGATACCGAACCTGATATACCAAATCATATCACTCTCTTTGTTAGAAAAGAAAGGATATAATTTTGTATTGATGGATAATGTTTTGAACATTTCCTATATCAAAAGTTGATCGGTTCAGGCACGTTATCTAAAAGCATTGATGTTCTAAATCAAACTACAGTTCTTAGTATACGGAACACACACAAGAGGAAAAGTTCAGAAATGAACGGATTCTTCTTGAGGTATTGTAGACTAGGTCAGATCAATGTAACCCGACTAGCTGAAGTTACATTTAGATGTATATTTAAATCAGTTTGAATTTACATCTTGTGAAACTCGCCAGTCATGTCACAAAGATAAGATGACCATAGCTCCGTTTACTGGAAACAGAGAAAGAGTTAGTGAACTCTTGGGATGATACATGTTGATGTATGTAGGTCCCCAGTCTACACATGCCAAGACCGGTTCTTTTTACTTCATTACATTCTCTGATAATCTCTCGAGATTCAGACATATGTTCCTGTTGAAACACAAGTCCGAACCTTTTGAGATATTCACAGAATATAAGTTAGAAGTAGAGAACCAATACGGGTATAAGTATTATGTCCTATGATGAGATCAAGGAGGAGAATACTTGTGCACGGAAATCCTGGATTACTCTAAAGGAGAATGAGATTCTCTCTCAGCATTACTCCTCCGCTTACACCATAGCACGATGGTATATCGGGGCGGAGCAATCACACCCTATATGATAACGTGTGCTCTATGATGAGTACTACTGAGTTACCTGTTTCCTTTTTAGGGGTTATGCACTTGAGAAGCTGCATACCTATTGAATAGGGTTCGAATCAAATCAGTTGCCTACCACTTCATATGTGATATGGAAGGGGAAGAGCCCATATCTTAAGTTAGTTAAGATTTGGGGATTGTCCGGCCTATGTCTAAAAGAAAAATCCGGACAAGCTCAAGGCAAGGTCTGTTATGTAGAACTGGAAATGTTCCAGCTATACAAACTGCAGCAGATGATTTGATAGAGCCAAAGGATTCAGTAGATTCCAACGAACCTCAGCCTCTCCGCCGATCTAGTAGGGTTCCTCACCCACCTGAGAGATACTTCGGTTTCTCTATGACAGTGGGAGCGAGGATTGCATCATGAGATGATGACCCAACTAGTTTCGAGCTGGCCATCAGGAGTGTGACTCTGTAAGAATGGCTGGATGCTTAGTGATCTGAGATGGAATCCATGTACACCAACAAAGTATGGACTTTGGATGCTATATCTGAAGGGTTAAATCCCCATCAGGAGCAAGTATATCTTGAGAAGATTACTTGGTGTACATCGAAAAGTTGAGACTTTCAAAGCTAGACTTGTTAAAAGTGTGCATCATTGACCAGGTGTGGATAATGATGAAACCTTTTTCAAGTAGCTATGCTTAAGTCCATCCAGATCCTACTTGTCACGGCTACATACCATGACTACGATATCTGGTGGTTGGGTGTCATGACTGCTTTTCTAAATGATGTTTTAGAAGAGTGTGTCTATAAGTACACAGCCAGAGGGCTTCGTAGACAGTGGGAGCAGCGGAAACGTGTGCAAGATGCTTTATAGGATAAAGCAGGCATCGCGGAGTTGGAACATCTGTTTTGATGGATTAGTCAAAGAGTTTGACATCATCAAAATGGTAGATGAACCTTGTATAAACAAAAGGTAGTAGGGAGTATGGTGACGATCCTCGTAGAGTACGTGGATGACATACTCTTGATAAGAAAAGAGTTTCTTATGCTACGCTCGGTCAATCTCCGCTTATCGCTAGGATTCTCCATATAGGATCAAAGTAATACCTACTAAATCCTGGATTTTGGATCTAGGAGATAGATTTAATTGGATGTTAGGATTCTCACTAGTTGTAGTGAGATGATATCAATTGATCCTTGGGAGAATCGCTGGAAGTGTTCCAGAGTGATAAGAACGACTGAATGTCAGTCACAGGCATTGTCTTTGCCCTCAAAAGGGACGGTATGTTGGAAGAGTTCCAAGCTAGATACCGTGACATACTAGACGATAAAGGCTGGATACATCGCTACTTAAGACGCTACCAAAGAGGCTGTTTGGGTGTATATTGGTTCATGAGATGAACTACGTTCCAACCATTGTGAGACAATGGAGTTGTGGCTTATGCCAAGGAACGTCGGTCCCATCAGTGATCCAGACATATTCTAAGGCAGTGTCACCTGATCATGGAGATGGTTGATCTCCAGGGAGATCGAGGATAGGAGAGTAGACTCAGAGGACAACACAGCGGATCCACTCACAAAGGCCTGTTCCCAGAGAGAGACTTTTATGGGATGGTTGAGTATGAGATACTGTAACCACTGCTATCAGATGGCCCTAGTGCAAGTGGGAGATTGTTAGTTATATGTATGCCCTAGAGGCCATTACTGTACATAGGATGTATATTGTAGTGGATGCTGGGACGTATATAGGGAGGACTTTCTTGCTCGACATGATAGTATGCTATCTGGTTGAACTTTACCTTAACGTGTATACTGATTGTCTCTTTGTTACATGTTGGTAAAGCCCTTAGGATGTGTGCTTGACTACCTGGACTATGATGCGGATCATACTAGTGGGGACATGGTAGTCCATAAGTACATCCTTCAAAGTCCCTAGTCGAGGGTATATCGAGACGGGGCATCGATATACCAGAGTAGACTAGCGTATACCTTCTCGACCCATACAGATGGGCGATGGATGATCCCATATCCATCGGTGTTTGACATCAGAGATGATATACGGGTGCTCAGTAGAGACTGGGTACACTGGACGGACTCGCCGAGAACTCCCAGATGGTATTATACCTCACGTCAGATGGCAGTTCTCTGGTGACACTGGTACAGAGTAGTCTGTTGACCCGAGATCGTCATAGAGTCTTGTGTGGTTCCCACTGTGCTTTGATTTCCATCTTACTACGTCCAAGAGGGCGTGCAAAACGGTGGTTTTTGGGTACAGTCCCGAGTCACATGGAGGCAATGAGCGATAGGAGGGGATTCGTCTCTCCCGGTATAGGGGGTTGATGTTGCGCTGTGTTCGATTGGCTATAACAGGAAATCCCTGGCCAGGGTTGCTGAGATTTACTGGTAAGTGTTACCAGTAGTTTCTCGAACAGTTATAGACCTCATATCGACACGACTTATCGAGCTATTGGGGTCTGACGTTTACCACCCCTAGGCGAGATATGCGACATATCAGACGATCAGACCGGACTGTACGGTAGTGTTACTGGTTGGATTCACTGGAGTGTGAGCGGGCTTGCTCGTCGATCTTCAGATCGCTCAATACCCGGGTGGCCGTTACGTTTAGCAGACTGCTTGCGGCTTGTGGATGCTTGATATGATCATCATCTGCTGCCGGCGTATTGACGAGTCTTTAGAGTCCTACACAGAGGTTTCCTGGCTCAAGCAAAACGAAATAGGAGCGCATATGAGATATGTGCGGGACCGAGAATAATGCGTGTATGTGATACCGTATTTCATTCTCGCGATGAATGTGTCGAATGGTTGTATGCGATATAACCTAGTTATCGAATCAAGGATTGATTCGATAAGCCGATACATTGGATACTAGCCGGTTATATGCGATATGACCGGATCATAGAATCAAGTGTTGATTCGATGATTTAATGCATAATTATATATTTGATATATTACTTTACATTAACTAGTATTGGTTCACTTAAGATGGATTTTCTCACTTGATGTGCACATTGTATATATGATATAGTTTTGTGCAGTAGTTTGTATCATGTTTGATGATGCATGCAAACTTGGGTGTATGTTTGATTTGAACCATGTTTAGGTTAATGGTTATGGTTTTAAAATATTCACTTATTCATTTCATTTATATTCTTTATTTCTTTTGGCTAAAATGAAATGGTTGCTAATTTTGTCTTTTATGGAAACTTCATGATGCTTTGAATTTGTAACCATTTTGTTTTATGTTTAAAACCTAACCATTAGCTAAACTAGAGTTTGCTCTCTACAAGAGTTAAGTCTAACCCAAGGTTGCATTATGATAAGGTCAATTTGATTTTATTATTGCTTTAATCAACACTTATGATATTCATCATCTTCTTCTTCTTCTTCACTTCAAGAAAAAGCTTGAAAGCTTTAATGGCAAAGTGAGAAAAAGAGTGAGAAATCCAAATCTAAAGTCTACCCACTTCCTATTTCTTCATCCTCTACCTCTTGCCAAGTAGTAGAGTGTGTTTTCTTCACAAGTTTCATGACTTGGTGAAGTGAGAGCTTGATCTTGCGATGCTTCGACGTAGATCATTTTCGGCATGGACATCGACGACCTAGCTCGCCATTTCTCCGACGAAGCCGACGCTAGATCCCGGGAATTCATTTGGACAGCGAGGGGACTTCGTTGCGGAGCTATGGAGGTGGAGCACCGGATCTACAAAGGTTGTATTTCCGTATTCTCTTAGTTAAGTGTTAACTAGTTTGTTTTTTGTCTAGACATCTAGCCAACGATCCGTAGTTTAGGGTTTCCCGGCACCATTAAATTTGAAATTGGCATGATCGATGCCTTGTGAGACCTCCTTAGGGTGCCTAGGAACCCTACACGGTATGCACCACCATGCCCCCAGACTTAGGGCGTTTAGGCTCAGTGGTCTTGCGATTCATCACAGACTCAGGGATTTTCTTCGGCCTTCTCCTTTTATGGGCGGTCGAAGTTGAGGGGGCCGTTGCAGTGGGCACCCAGACGGATGACATCTTCTGTAGTACCACGGGATGGCTCTTTTCCTGCCGAGCTTTAATCTTCTTTGGTCGGCGAGAGTAGTCCTGGTCAATCACCGATTCCTGGACCTGTCGCCAGACTTTGTAAATTTTGGAGGACGGCCGCTGAGGGAGCTGCTCCGGCTTCTTTTCTGTAGCATTCTCCATAGGTGGAGGAGATTTTTTCAGCGTGGCATTTGGAGAGTTCTTGCGAACCCTCATAAGCGGTTCGAAGCTGTTCCCAGTCGGAACAGCGGCATCGATTTCCACCATAGGAGCTGGTGGAGTTAGTCCAGAAGGGGAGTTGCCCCCAGCCTTCCTTACTCGGCGCCAGTGACGACGTCGAGCGTGTCGAGACATTGGGATTGTCTCAGCTGTAGGGGTGACTTCCTCATGCCCCATGTTTTAGCGAAGGGTTGTCGCCGGCGTTAGCCTCTTGAAGACCGATGTCCGTTGAGAAGAAATGTCCAATCTGTCAAAGACAGACCTCTGGGCAGGGGAAGCAGCTTTGAGGACTTTGCCTGGAGTGGGAACCGGCACAGTCAGTCTTGTGAAAACCGACCCATTGGCAGGAGAAGCCGCCTTGACGATTTCATGAGCAGGAATGACTATCCGCTTAGGGATAACTCTTTCCGATATCGCGGGCTTCTTTATGGGCCCAAATGAGCTTTGGCCCAGTCTGTTGAAGACTGAGGCGTTGGAGCTGGACGACCCGTTGAGAGGGGTCGCAGTAGTGGTAAGTCGATCAAAGACCGACTTCTTTAGGGTTTCCTGCAACGGCAGCGGGGCATTGAAGTTCATGGGAAGGAGCATGGTCCCGAAGAATAGCCCAGTGGTGGCCTGAGTCACCTGGTCCACCGGCATTGTAAAAACAGAGGCCGCCTGAGGCCCGTAGGTCACTCTTCCTGCGGAGACGGAGTGAGAGTTATTGCCATTATTGCAGCTTGTGCAGTTGAAAGCCATTTGATATTCTGTTTTCTGCACAGAGCAAGACACCAAATCTTAGTACCTCGAATCCAGGGGCAACCATGTCAAACCGCGATTTGTTCGTGAACACGACACACGATGTGTGGAGTGGAAAGAGGAAGAGGTCCCACTGGGCGTGCCAGAATCTGTTCCCCACCGAAACACGGAGACGCGACCGCGTAGGTCCGTCTTGCTTGAATTTCGAGGGCAGATGCTAATTGGAGCTATCCGTCTACCTCTTCGAAGATGCCAAGTTGATTTATGACACCGTATATCGAAGGTTTAAACGGATGCAGCCGATGTAGCAGACTTCATCAGATTCCCCCTCATTTGAGGGGTTTTTGATTGTGGGGACGCTCTTCCCTGCAGGCGCAAGCCCCTGCAGTTAATTACGGTACCGCATCGCGGTAACCACTTTCTCCTTCTCCATATGGTCACTTCGTGTCGTGTGTATTTGTTTTGTTTTTTGGTTTCCTGTGGATTGCATATGGAGACTAATTTATGTTGTCGCCCGTAGGGCGTGGATTAGTCCAAATCCGTATTTTCTTAGATTTGGGTTTGGGGTTGGGTTTAAGGATACGTTAGTCTCATTTGAGACCAAGATCAACTTAAACGTTCGATAAGGATACGTTAGTCTAATTTTAGACTAAGATCCATTCAACGGGATCATTTAGATCCATCAAGAGAGCATTTGGCCTATGTTGTTTAGTTTAGGAATATTGCGGTCGATTGCCAGTTTAAGGACATGGTGGTCCAAGGTTAAGGACATCATAGTCCGTGGGTTTAAGGACCCCACAGTCCGAGATTAAGGACATCATAGTTAAGGACCCCATAGTCCAGTTTTAAAACGTCATAGTCTGTGAAATATATGGTTGTCGGGACCGGTCACCTCTCTGAAGACGTCGAAGGATTACAACGACAAATATCAGAGGAATAAAGAGATGTACCCTTGAACCGATATTGGTTGGGAGATTTATAATCCAATTTGGGACTAAGATCAAATATTTATGAGCATGTGGGCTCAATTAATCTGAATTGAGGACTTATGGCCAATCTTGGGCTAAGTCCAATCAAGTTAAAATGTCTAAAATTTATTTTGGGCTATTGAGCATTTATTTGGGCTTGGCCCTTTTAACAATGCTGAGCATTGACTTGCATTCTGACAATATTTTGTCTTTTATTGAATGCTGAGCATTCATCATAGCTCTGGGCTTATTAAAGAACAATTTATGTTCTATCAGCGCACACGTGAAGGGCACGTGGTGCGCTTGGCGCTTTGCGCCAGTCAAAGAGCGCAGTGCGCTTCTGCCGAGTAGCGCACACGTGAGTGACACGTGGTGCGCTTGGCGCCAATCCATAAGCGCGTTGCGCTGATTTATGAGCGCATAGCGCTATTTGTTCAATGGCGCACACGTGAAGAGCACGTGGTGCGCTAGGCGCTGAGCGCTAGTCCATGAGCGCAAAGCGCTAGTTTAAAAGCGCTAACTATTGAGTGGCGCACACGTGAGTGACACGTGATGCGCTTGGCGCTGAGCGCCTGTCCAAAAGCGCAGAAACGCATTTGATCAATTTTAGGATCTGGGAAATAAGCTCTCCCTTAGAAGAGGCTTTGTCTCAAGATCCTAAGAACAAAAGTTCTTACTTTATAGGAGATGCTTCAATCTCTTATATTGATGAAAGGCTTTGTTTTTATGGATCTATGATCCTTAAGAGAATTGAATTATTCTCTCCCCTTTATTTTATAATGAGATGTTCATGATCTCTTTTTGTAAAAGACAATTTTTCTTATAGATCTATGATCTGTGAGAAGAATTATGTTCTTTTTATTTTATTTTATGATGAGATCTCTTGATCTTTTTGTGAAAGACCTTGGTCTTATAGATCTATGATCTTTAAAGAAGTAAATTCTTCTTTTTCAATTATGAGATGATTTCATCTCTCCGTTTTTTTACCTTGAAAAAAAGAAGTTCTTCTATTGAGAGATTGGCTATTCTTTCTGAGATTCTCTCAAAGCTTATGGGGGAGTATCTCTCTATGCTTTTGTAATTTTTTTTTTTCGGGACTTGAAGTCTTGAGGCCTTTATATAGGACAAGCTGATTTGTTCAATCAGTTAATGAAATCTTTTCTCCAATTGATTTGGGGATTCCCCACCATTGGATCTTTGATTCAAGAGTTTTTGATTTACAGAAAGCAATCTTCTTGTTTTTAACAAGATTGAGAAATCTTTCCATACATAATTTATTCTGTATTTTTGGTGATTTTTAATCACCAATGGATCATTGATCCAACGGTGCTCTGATTTACAGAGCACAATCTCGTTGTTTGGAAAGATTTTGAGAAATCTTTCCTTAACAGAATTTAATTCTGATCAATTAATGATTTATCATTATTATCGGATTTTTGATCTGACGGTAGGGAGCTTTTAGTTCCAGCGCTAGCGCACACGTGCTTTGCACGTGGTGCGCTGCTTAGAACGCAGCGCACCTAGCGCTAGCGCACACGTGCTTTGCACGTGGTGCGTTGCTTAGGGCGCAGCGTACTTGGCGCTGCTTCTGAAGCGTTGCTTCATTTCAAAATTTGAATTTTAAACAGAGTTTTGCTCTGATTGGGGGAAACATATATATATATATATATATATATATATATATATAGAGAGAGAGAGAGAGAGAGAGAGAGAGAGAGAGAGAGTTAATGGAGGAAAGAGGCCATACGAAGGAATTTCCTCCTATGGCGTCGAAAAAATACACCCTCTCTCATTTTTTCTGACGATCGGTACCCACCATCTTCATCGTTATTATCTAAGACGTCGGTACACCAAATTTTATATGATTCTACAACTTTTTCACCGTTGATTTAGTGGGTTCAAAATTAACGGTTTACCGACAATAGAACTTTTTATATTGCTAATTCAACGGTGAAAAGGTTGTAGAATCACATGAAATTTGGTGTATCCACATCTTAGATGCTAACGATGAAGATGGTGGGTGCCGATCGGCGGAAAAAATGAGGGAGAGCGTATTTTTTCAACTCCATAGGAGGAAATTCCATCCTATGCCATCCTTCCTCCATTATTCTCTCGCTATATATATAGTGTTATGTTCGTATTATATTTTCCCTCTCATTGGTATTTGTATGCAATACAAATACAAGTTTGTGTATATGATACACAATTAGATATTTGTCTTTTATATATATATATATATATATATATATATATATATATATATAAGTATATTAAATAAAACATCTGGAAGTTTGACACATCATTTCTTTAATTAAAAATGTAAAAGAAAAGAATAGATGTCATGAAAAGATTGTGGAGAAGGGGGATGAATCCTAACTCTCACTTCATTCATTCTAAATGTCATCTTCGATGCTTTTTCCTATTCTTCTTCATTAATGCATGAGACACAAATGAGAGAGGATTACTTATGTGTGCTTGCTACATCTCTTGATCAATTCTATTGGCAAACCAATTGATTAAGTTTCTTCACATAGACTAGTCTAAAGGTGGAGATGAAGCTTGAGTGAGATTTTCTCGATGTGGATCATCCTCGGTGAGACGATTGGTTTGCAAGCTCGATCCGGAAGGCTACGGAATCTAGAAGGGGTTTTCCGCAATTGTGCGGATACGCTACAAAGGTTTTAGCCTCCCTCTTCGTGCTCTTTTGTTTATGGTTTGTTGCAATATATTAAGCAAATGTGATCTTGGCTTTAGGAATTAGTATATGACTCTCTTGAATGTTTTTTGTTACCGCTTCTGCCCGGCTTGCTAGTGCAGCGACCGGAGCACCGATTCCTAACGGTGGTATCAGTGCCTACATTTACTTATAGATTGTTTTAATGATTCAATGGATTCAAAACTGCAATTTTCCTTTCGGTTTTCTTAATGCAAGTCTCTGTTCGTATTTTGTTGTCTCTGAATTTTTTTTGAATGGTCGTTTTGTATCATTTTGATTATTATTTAAACCTCCCTGAAACCTCGACCCTTGCTCACTGTTGAGGCTGCCCAAGTTGGCCTTTTTAGGGTTCTGGTTGGCCAAAATTTTTTTCCAGGGTGTAGGGTTTTGGCAGCGTCTTACTTGCTTGAAAACTTTGTTATTTTGATGTGTTTTTTCCCCAGATGTCTTGATGTAAAATTTGGAGTGTTTGGTGCGTCGGAAAGAGCAGTTTTGAATTTTTTTTGAATCATTATTTACTTTGCATATGTGATATGTGACGGTTAACGTCGACGAATTGATATGTGATCATGTCGACAGGGTTCCAAATAGTGTGTCTGCTATGGCGGTGTGTATGGTTTGGTCGGATTGTCGTGAACGAATAGCCCGCGTGTGAATGCTTGTAATGCTATTTGATGTGTTTCCTATTCATTCATGTATTAAGCCAAAAGTATTTTGTTATTTGTGACGAGCGGTCGACTTGTGGCCGTCGTTATTGTTATTTGTATTATTATTTGTCGGGACATGGCCAGGATGCGGTCGTAGTTGCCATTGTATATAATATAGGTTTTACCCCGCGGAGAAACGCTCGGTCAGTCGGGTTCTAGTTAGCAGCGGATGGCTATCTCAAGGGGTTGAGACCGGGCCCCCATTCAAGAATTGGCGGGTTGCTCGTCGCGGTTATAAGGGGTATATGATTGATCCGCGGAGTAGTGCTCAAGTTATCGGATTCTAGAAAGTGTCCGGTGGCCCTCTCATGGTGATGATACTGGGTTGCCCTGTTTCTTCCATTGGCGGGTGGCTCGCTGCGCTCGTATGGATCTCGGTTTGGCACTGTACGTACTATTCGCGCGACCAGGGAATGTCATGTTTCGTTTGTGGCTCAAACGAAATGCGGGATTCCTAGCAAATCCGACTGTTCCATTTCTGTGTTGTTTACTGCATGGTTGTAATGTTGATTACCTGCCTGCGATGATGATCTGTGTGTGTGATATATAAACAAATGCTACTATACGTTTTGCATCCGTACTAGCCCTGCGTCCGCCCTGCCGTAAATTAAGTAACTTTACGGTGAAGACCCAATACCTCGTGGCGAATGCAGATGGTATATAGATGCAATTTTCTTTTCTTCTCATATCATGCTTTTCTATAATGATGTGAGAAGATGCTATGTAATATGTTGATATTATTTAAATAATGGGATTGCATTGATTGGATTAATACAAAAGAAAACAAACATAAAATATGTTGTTGGAACCAATCTATTTTTCCAAAAGTAAATATAGTTGTTTGCTTTTTCTTTGCATAGAGATATTCGATTAGGAATATTCTGCATCTCATTCGATGAGGAACGAGCCTTGATCCTTTCACATGGAATCCGCTCTTGGGCAAAATTTTATGTTACTATAAGCTTTCAAAGACCACTCGGTTCCTTCAACAACATTAAGTTCATTACGTTAAGGATTTTATTAAAAACCAGCCGTAGCCGTCTGTAATTTCAGATGAGTAGCGCCTAATATTCATGCTCTATATGTTGGCCTTCATCAAGGCATAGTGTATGGTAGCTAGGTGATACTTGTCTGCTGCACAGAGATGTGATTATCTAGGACAGTCGTATATCCATGTCGGCCTTCGTCAAGCGCTCGTAAGGATAAATCGAAATTAATCACGAAATGACGGGTATAACTTGACTAGTGATTTATGATATGTTGGCCTTCGTCAAGATCATAAGCCACTCAGGATAAAAACGATATCAGGTGTTTCAAGTGTTAAAACTTGCAATGTGAATGCATATTTATGGTCATTTTCTCTATTGTTAGTAATTACTAAATGTGTTATTTATAATTTAAGAACATATGTCGGTATATATGAAAAAAATTGTCATATTTTTCTTAACTTATAATTAATGTAATTGAGAGTTAAATGATTTCATATCTCATTCAAATAAATATCCATGAATTTCTTAACCATTAAGTAATTTATTTGTGAATAAATTATTGGAATATTTTCTCAAATAAAATAAATACTACTAATGATTTGATTTGAGATATTGTGCAGATATTAAAGTATCAAATCAGTTCAAGACCACAAATATGATTAGGAAATCCAAATCAAATCAAGTTAGCAAATCAAATCTGCTAAGTTTGGAAGCAAATTGATTATTTTCGCAACTACAGAGATAAGACAAATTTTTCAAGATTTTCTCGTCAGAAAGAGTTTCTAAAATCATGAGAAGAAAGAGCAAAAAAAATTAGAGACGAAATCCCAACAAACGGCGGCGGTTCAACGGCCGAATTATGCAATTAGCAACGGATCAGGGCCAAATCGTGGTCATATGATTAAATTTTTCATAGGAATGATCATCATTTCATGAGCTTCGAGATGACATCTAGGGTTTCAAGTTTCAGAGCCTATATAAAGGACCGAGCAGCAATAAAGAAAAGATATGTAGGGTTTTTAGTTTTTAGTCTTTTTTTCTTATATTTTTCTTTTTCTTAGCCATTAAATTTTGTATCGAAGTTCAAATTTCCATTAATAAAAGGTAGAGTAATTTTTATTTCTTGTCTCCTTACTTTTCCGCAATTTATTTCATCGCATCTAATTTTATTAGTTAAATTGAATTGCTTTTCTTTATGGATTTCATCTTCTTCCTTCTTCTTTCTCATTGATTTTGAAGCGATGATGCTAACAAAAGAAACTCCTTATTTTTTGTAAGGGATCTTAAAATATAGCTTTATAATTTATTTCTCAAATTTTTTTTTTCCTTTTGATTTTAATGGATGAGTAACTTTCTCGCTCGTAAGGGTTTAGGAAAGGAGAGTTTGAGGGATGAAAAAATCTCTACCCAATTATGAATCTAAAACTTTTTTTAAAGATAAACCACTTCACTATCTTTTTAGGCGTTCTATCCTTCAATGATAGTTGCGATCCAATTTTCGAGACAAGTTGTGTGAACTTTGCTGGAGCCTTGAGATAATAGTAATCAATGGAAGGACAAGGATCAATGAAGGGAATCCCTAATACCCCTTTAAATCTTAATTCCCATTATTTGCTATTATCCTCACATAAATTCAACAAGTGGGTAATGATAAAGTATTTTTAATAACATCTCTTAAACAACCAAAATCTTAACCCTAATGAGTTCTTTTATCAGTAAGTTTTCAAATCTCTTTTAGAATAAAAACGACAAATCCATACTTTTTTCTATTAATTCGTTTAAAACAAGATAAGTAATTTACCATTTCCCTATGGATGACCCGTACTTACTATCGGCTAGCTATTTGCGTCACCGTTATTGATTGCGGTATTTATAAAATATAAAAACTCAATTTTTCACATCAATTAAATGGCGTCATTGCCGGAGAGACGGTAATATTATTTTTCTTGTTATTCAGGTTGATTTCATAAAAAAAATTAAACCGCGTCCTGATATGATTTATGATGTTTGTTCGAGTTGTGCAGCAAATCTGGAGTATCTGGGTGAGCCTACGGTAAATATAATTGCTTGAACCAAGAGAACAGAGGATAAGGAGATCAGTGCCACAGAATTGGGCAGTTCAGCCTAAAGTAGACCGCGGAACCGCGACGGAAGAGAGCATTTGGCGGTGGAAGCGCGGCGGTTTGGTGGTTCCTCCTCTCCAAATTTTTCTGGTATTTTTCTTTCTTCCTTTCACCTCCTTTGAAACTCCAATAAACTGTTTTTACTTGCAGGATTCTTTACAAACAGCGCCTCAAATATTGAAAAAAATCTTGTTGTGTGTTTTAGATCTGTGGTGTGTTTTAGCTTTGCATATTTAAAACGGCTTAAAAAGCAAGAAACCCAAATCAAGATTAGGTAGGGAGTTCATTACCCTTTCTAGACTCCAAAAATCACAAACGAGCATAAGCATTACCTTGAATTAATTAAAAATGATCTAGATCAAACCCTTAAGGACTTATATAGCTCACTAGCAGAAAGTTGACTTTTAGGCTAACTAATATTTCGAGAAGTCTAATCAGTTGGTGTCTAGGCAAGTGGTTTACTTAATTAAGCCCACTATTTCGGTGATTCGTATAGCGGATACCTCCCACTTACCTGGCACTTACCTAGCTGACTGGTTAGTCTACTTTAGGTTTAGCCAGCCTAACGGTAAACTCAGGAGAGGTCTAGTGTTGGACTTTGAAGACCCTAGTTCTCGGGACTGTTTGTGCATCTTTGTGATTGGTTGAGTCGAGTTTCTCTTTCCGTCTAAACAAAAAAATTCCAAAATTCCAAAAAAAAACTTACCATTTCCACCCCATTTTTCTTTTAATCTCAAAATCTTTTCTCCCGACATGGGTAACTCAAAACGACCAACTCATGACGAGATTTACTACACACAACCAGATATTTGTTTATATCGTTATTGCTCTGGTAGAGCTTCCGACCCCACCATTTCTTTGAAAGATAGGATAGAGGGCTCTAAAAATAACAGTTGGACACCATACTCAAATTCCTATCAACCGTGTCAAAATCCAACACCTTCATATGTTGATACTCCCTTGGAGGCTAACGAGGAAAGTTTTAAATCCATATCCATTGCTGAACATATTGTGAAAGCCCGTAATCAAAACTTCACGCCTTTCACTACTCCAAAACCATTAGGACAATAATTACAACCGTTTCCATATAAAAATATTGAAACTCCTTTTGAGGCGAATGTGGTAACTTCTAAATCCATGACCATTGCTGAGCAAATTGAAAAAACCAGTTGCCAACAATTCAACCAATTTCAATCATCTTCATAAGAAAATGTTGATCCTAATCCTGTTTATGAAAAATGGATACAATTCTCCAACTCTTATCAACAGTATCAAACTTTCAAACTCTCTCATGTTGATACTTTTTTTTGAAGCTAATATGGCAATTCGTAAACCCATTTCTATTGCGGAACATATTGAACTTGCCCGTATCTAATAATTAAACTTATTTCAACCATACTTAACTTTTGCACCTTATTTAGACAGTGCTTCAGAACATCAATTAGGAAGTTCCACGGTTCAAAGAGAATCTTTCATTACAACTTCTTCACAAACCATGTCTAGTTTTTAAGTAGAGTTGGAATTGAGTAGTGAGAAAGAACCAGGGATCCCTCCAAGTCAAAGCAGAACCAATTCTTTTGATCTCAACACCTTCCATTCTAAACTCCAACCGAATGTATTTGATGATCAACCGCTTAATATTCTAATTGACGAGGTGCCCGAGAATAACATGTTTGACTTTTCCAACCATAAGTGTGAAAGACAGCCTTACTCCATTCCAAATCAAACTGATTCTTATCCGACTAAACTTGACATTTCAAACCTTTCAATTCCATCAATTGAATCTAGTGATCTATCGATTGAGGATAACATTATAGATGATTTTTTTTTTAAAAACTATTCGTTTGATTTGACTGACGGTGCTAGTGAGGTCATTGTTGAGAATATCTTTGAAGATGAACTCGTTATGTTGGATGAGTTGGATTTCCCGACTCATCATGTCCTTTCCATTGAACATGAACATCTTTCTGTACCTTTAATCGATACTATTCTTACTTCCAATCTATCCGATATGCCAGACAATATTCAGCTTTCATCTCCCATATCTGGATCAATAAAGCTCGTCACCCAAGTTCGTTTACCCATTTCATTACACACTTTTTTTGGTTTTTCTTCTCATCTTCTTTCAAATCCACCGAGATTTGATGAACCACACTCCGATATTTCGAGTTCTATAATTCTTGAAAGACCGCTTGATTTACAATCTTTTGAGAATGAGGGAGACGATCTTTTCGAGTCTCCTACCTCCATAATTTCTGACAAATCAAGTGTTTTGAATCATGATACGCAACATATTGACAACCTTCTTAGTGAATTTGACTATTACACTGATATGGCTATCGACTCTTTTCTTTCTGATAAGGTCATCATTAGGGACATCGATGATAGTTTTGAAGATATTTTTGCCGAAGAACTCACATTCCTTGAAGAATTAGATGCAGTGATGAATCAAGCTCCACCGGAAATTCGTGCACCTCTTTTTAAAGACGAAGAAGTTGAATTGCCATCCTTTCCTCGTATTACGTATAAGAATGCAACTACTCGACCCCCACCTTATCTTTCACATTCTCGTTTCCATTCACACGCACTTTTTCGCCTCCACCGACCGAGACGTAAAAACTTTCGATTACGCCTCTTATCTTCCATCCACATCATCTCTTATCATTATTCTCATTTCTGTTTCTTCTACTCGAGACATGATACAACCTCCATTCTTATACAGTCTCCAGTCTTCTTCACGTCTATCTGTTACAATATTTTACACCAACCATGGTGTTATCATGATAAAATATTTGAATGTTTGGTGTTGATTTTTTGGCTTGTAAAGCCTTGTATATACTAATGCGATTTTCTCCCCTCTTACTTTAAATTTCAAATGCTTAAATAGTGGAAATATTGCTTTAATTAAGTTTGGGAGAGCATTTTATTTAGTGTATATATTTTGTTTTTTTTAAAAGAACCTCTCCGAAAATTTTGTAAACTCGAAACTTTTGTGATCTTTTTGTATGGCATGACAGCGAAGCCACTGTTAAGTGTAACTTTTGGGGGAGAGAAAAAAAATTTAAATGGATCTTGACAGAAAAGGATTTTCTTGCACGATTGTGAGCCAAGAACACGTTTGGGGGAGGATTTCACTGTCATTAACTCTTATCCCATTTACAAATGTTTGAGAACTTTTCCTCCTAGTCTTCAGGGTTACGACATCAGTGAGAACACTACTGCAAACAAGTTTGGGGGAAGGTTTGTATGTATCCACGCATCATATGTAAATTTTGCATTGCACAATGTATGCATCATATGCACAAAAAAACTAGAAGATTTTGAAAATGAAAGTTAGAAAGTGAAAAACACATATGAAAGAGAGGAAGAGACTTAAGAAATACAAGAAAATTAGATGTTTTAGAATGAAGCTAATAATACATGGTTATGAGCTGCTGTAAGATGAAAGATTCATTAATCTGCGGATAAAAATAAGTCAGAAGGATAGTCTCTATTATTGAATCCAAACTTCTAAACATTGATACCCTACTATATGAACGTACACAAATCTTGAAACTTGAGATAGTAGAGGATACTTTGAAACACTCTTTCCTAGAAACCTTAGTATGAAAAAAAAATAAAAAAAATATAAATGATGCATAAAATAAGTTTTTTTAAAAAAATGAACACTGGTTTTGTAATTACATAAGGCAGTATATAAAAAAATACAGCGATGGTACCTTATCACCTAGTGCCTCAGAATAACTGGTTTGGGGGTCACTGCTAAGCCTTAGGTGTTGTAAGATAGGATATTGTTAATTACGTCTTAATAACTGAGCACATTCGGTAATCGGCTGGTTAGGCCTCAAGAAGCATTAACGGTCGCATGAAAAATGTGTGACCAAATTCATCTAAAACATCATCGACTAAAAAGTATTAAGGAATACGGACAAAGAGTATGATAGCTTGAATTGAATTCTCTAAGTCTAGAGATGACTTTTCCACACACGTAGAGGTATATGATCGATATTTGGAAGAAAGGTAGGCAGGAAGACTAAAGAAGATATTTTAATGAGGGTGGATGTGATTTCCGATATCTTTTCAAGACCATCAAAATAAGGCTCATGACAACTAAAATGCTAGTGTAGTTCGAAACTTTTATTTTCAAGTTTTTCTTTTATATATTCTTATTTTTTCATGTAATTTTTGTTTTCTTATTTTCGTTTTTTCTCTAAATTTTAGGATTTTGTGGGTGTAATCCGCTGAAAACTCTCAGGAGACAGCACTCCTCCTACTAGAAATACCTAGAGGTTTAAAGGTTTGTTGCACGAGCTAAGTGCAATCGTGTTATCTACGAAAGCGTGCTAAATTTTTATTTTTCTTTTAAAATAAAACAGTTTGCTCGGGACGATCAAAAGATAAGTTTGGGGGTATTTGATCGGTCATATTCATTGCACATTTTTATGGTCATTTTTCTTATTGCTAGTAATTACTAAATGTGTTATTTATAATTTAAGAACATATGCCAGTTTATGTGGAAAAAGATTTTATCATATATTTCTTAACTTATAATTAATATAATTGGGAGTTAAATGGTTGCATATCTCTTTCAAATAAATATCCATGAGTTTCTTAACCATTAAGTAATTTATTCGTGAATAAATTGTTGGAATATTTTCTCAAATAAAATAAATACTACTAATGATTTGATTTGAGATATTGTGCAGGTATTAAAGTAAAAAATCAGTTCAAGACAACAAACATGATTAAGAAATCCAAATCAATTCAAGTTAGCAAATCAAATCTGCCAAGTTTAGAAGCAAATTGATGATTTTCGCAACTACAGAGATAAGACAATATTTTCAAGATTTTATCATCAGAAAGAGTTCCTAAAATCACAAGAAGAAAAAGGATAAAAATTAGAGACGAGATCCCATCAAACGACGGCGGTTCAGCGGCCGAGTTGTACAATTGGCGGCGGATCAGCGGCCGAGTCATGGCCGTTTGATCAAATTTTTCATGGGCATGATCGTCATTTCATGTGCGAGGGTTTCAAGTTTCAGAGCCTATATAAAGGACTGAGCAGCAATAAAGAAAAGGTATCTAGGGTTTTTAGTTTTTAGTCTTTTCTTTCTTATATCTTTCTTTTTCTTAGCCATTAAATTTTGTATCGAAGTTCAAATTTTTATTAATAAAAGGTAGAGTAATTTTTATTTCTTGTCTCCTTACTTTACCGCAATTTATTTCATTGCATCTAATTTTATTAGTGAGATTGAATTGTTTTTCTTTATGAATTTCATCTTCTTCCTTCTTATTTCTCATTGATTTTGTAGCGATAATGCTAACAAAAGAAACTCTTTGGTTTTTATAAGGGATCTTAAAAACTAGCTTTATAATTTATTTCTCAACCCTTTTCTTTTTTTCTTTTGATTTTAATAGATGAGTAACTTTCTCGCTCATTAAGGTTTAGAAAAAGGGAGTTTAAAAGATGGAAAAGTCTCTTGCACTTTCTTTTAACCCAAATATGAATCTAAAATTTTTTAAAGATAAACCATTTCTCTCTCTTTTTAGGCGCTCTATCTTTCAATGATAGTTACGACCCAATTTTCGAAACAAGTTGTGGGAAATTTGCTAGAGCCTTGAGATAATAGTAATCAATGGAAGGACAAGGATTAATGAAGGGAATCTCTAGTACTCCTTTAAATTCTAATCCCCATTGTTTATTATTATCCTCGCATAAATTCAACAAGTGGATAAAGGTAAAGTATTTTTAATAACATCTCTCAAACAACCCAAATCTTAACCCTAATGAGTTCTTTTATCATTAAGTTTTCAAATCTCTTTTAGAATAAAAACGACAAATCCAAACATTTTTCTATTAACTTGTCTGAAACAAGATAAGTGATTTACTATCTCTCTATGGAGACCCGTACTCACTATTGGCTTGCCATTTGCGACACATTTATTGATTGCGGTATTTATGACACATAAAAACTCAATTTTTCACATCAATCAAATGGCGTCGTTGCTGTGGATATATGAATGCCCTAGAGGCCATTATATGATAGTGGATGTATTTATAGATGTATATATATTCAGTATACATTCTTGCTCGACATGATAGTATGCTATCTGGTTCTTCTTTATCTGACATGTTGATTTGATCATGCTTATTATTCACTCATACATGCTGATAAAGCCCTGAGGATATTGGCTTGACTACTCTGATTATGATGGAGATCATACTAGTGGGACATCTGTAGTCTATAAGCATTTCCTGGAAAGTCCCTAGTCGTAGGTATATCGAGATGGGGCATTGATATACCAGAGTAGACTAGCGTATATGATACTGAGACCCATACGATGGACGATGAATGTTCCCACATTCATCGATGTTTGACATCAAGATCATATACGGGTGCTCAGTGGTGACTGGGTACACTGGACGGACTCACCGAGAACTCCTATATGGAATTATATCTATCGTCGGATAGCAGTTCTCAGGTGACACTGGTATAGGTTAGTCTGTAGACCCGAGATCGTCATAGAGTCTTGTGTGTTCTCCCACTGTACTTTGATTGCCACCCTACCACGGCTCTACCGAGTCGTGCAAACAGGTGGCCGTTGGGTACAGTCCCGAGACACACGAAGGCGATGAGCGATAGGAGGGGTTTCGTCTCTCCCGGTATTGGGAGTTGATGCTGTGCTGTGCCCGACTGGTTATATCAGCAAGTCCCTTGCCAGGGCTGCTGAGAATTTCTGATAAGTGTTATCAGTAGTTTCTCGATCTGTTATAGACCATTCACCGGCACGACTTATTGAGTTATTGGGGTCGACATGACCATCCCTAGGCTTGATATGCAGCATATCTGATGAAGAGACCGGACTGTACGGTAGTGTTGCCGGTTGGCTCGACGGGAGTTGTAGCAGGCTCGCTTGTTTTCTTCTGATCGCTCAATACCCGGGTGGCCGTTACGTTTAGCTGACCGCTTGCGGCTTGGGGGTACTTGATATGATCATCACCCTCTGCCGGCGTATTGACGAGTCTTAGAGTCCCACAAAGGAGTTACCCAGTCCAGGCGAAACGTTGTGGTGCGCATATGCGATATGCGCATGCACCCGATTAAAATGTGCGTATATGATACCGTACATTGATCGGGCGACTTGCTTTTGGTGGGGTCATATGTGATATGTCCGGATTGATAAATCAAATGTTGATTTATCATTTAACCATTAGTTTTCTCACTTAAACCTTTTCTTGGATGATGGATGTGTGTGCATGCATGTATGTCTTTCTTTCTTTCTTTCTTTCTTACTAGTTTCATGCACATATAGATGTGCATACATACATACATACATACACCCATCTATCATGGTTGTTTACACATGGAAATGGTGGCAATATGAGACTCACACCATGGATAAATCTTTTATTTTTGTTTGATTTATGGTTTAAAACAAAATAGAAAAGGAAAGGATAATCTTCACTTGCTTCTACACTCTTCTTTAACCTAACCATTCTCACATACCCTTAACCTTAGATTAACCTTTCCTTACATGGTTTAAACCCTAATCAAATACCAACCAAAAGATTTAACCATGGTTTCATGTGAGAAGGAATAAAATATAAAAGGATATATTTCATTTCTTCTCATGGTTATCACTTCTTCTCTTGTTAAAATATTGCCACCATCTTCTTCCTCCTTCATATTTGCTTTCTAGTTTCTTCTAGTGAGTTATTTACACATAAAGAAAGGTTTTTGAAGTGAGAATCTTATCCACAACATCATTCTACACAAGTTTAGCCAACTTGTTTAGAGTGTTTCTTCGGTTTTACGAAGTTGCGAGCTTGGACGGGAAACTCCGGGTGGATCGTCGTGGACGTGAGAGGACTACAAGAGGACCTTCTTCCAACACCCAAGAGACTAAGGAGTCAAGAAAAAGGGAGCTACAAAGGTTGAAGTTTCGAAACCTTATTTTTTATTAGCTTAAAGTTTTGTAACCCTAATTTTCTAGGATCGATTCCTTTGCGTGTTTGTTTAGCACCATCAAAATACATACGTTGAGACATGTGATGCTTCAAAACTCATTATAGGGTGCTAGGCAAACCTTTCATTGGTATCAGAGCCGACCTAGAATATTAGGTGATGCTTTTACGAAGTAAAAATCCCGATCGGACAAAAATACGACACTTTTGGACCCTATCTGGACAAATTTTAAAATTTGATGTTTTTCAGAATTAAAAATACTTAAAAAATACAGCAGAAAATTCTAAGAATAACAGTGAAATTCGATGACCTGAACAGTGTAAACCGCCGCGGAACCGCCACATTTCCTGGCTTAGGCCGCGGTTCCGCGGCCGTACGGAGGCATCATTGCATGAATTTTATACTATTATTCTTTGGTTTTCTTGTATAGTGTTTTAGGTATGTTTAATCTGAATATTGTAGTGTATGTTCTGGAGATGGTTTTGGACGCGTAGATTTGATCGGTATTTTTATTTCGTAGCTTTTCCGGGTAAATTAGAAAGTATTGAAGTGTTTGAACGAGTATCATTTGCTCACTATTAACGGAGTTTAAATACTTTGGAGATACGTGCAAGTCTTTTTGTGGTGGTCCCTCTAGAAGACAACAAACCTTAACTCGATTATGTGACCGTCTTGAACTGCCCTTTGAACCCTAGGGTTTGGGGCAGTACGGCGTGCCACATGTGAGGCGTTGGCTTGACCCTTCTACGGCTGGACCGCTACTACTGTGTCACACTTCGGATTTTTGAACCCTGCTCAAGTGTTGAGCTTTAGTGAATCTTGGGTACTTAATCGTTCGTTCGAAAACTTTAATACCGTCTGTTTATCTGGAATGTGATACAATATGTGGAATTCATATAGTTTAGGCATGAAATACGAAATATGTGATATTTCGCATTTATGATGTCTAAAGAGAATGTGGATTCCAAATATTGTAGTTTTACACTTTCTTTTCTGTGACCGTAAGTGTAGTATGTACGATATCGCCGGTTTCGTTGTTATACATCAAAGACAATTGGGGTATGCATACTTACTTACGTTGATGATATGAGATATTATGTGTTGCTGAGATATGATGTGTAGGATTGTCGCGAATGAATAGCCGGGGGGGGGGGGTTTATGTGAGATGAGAGTTTTATATTTTTATTCATGTAAATTCAAATGTAATGTAATATTCTTTTATTTGGGGCACTTCCGGGTTGAGGTTTTGTCACCAGTGTTGTACATTATTTACTTTTCCGCATTAGGATGGACCTAAGGAGGGGAGCACAGGTGACCGGGTTCTGGGGTTCAGTGGGAGGCCATCTCGAGGAGTCGAGACCGGGTCTCCTAAACTCCAGAATTGGTAGGGTCACTTGCCGCTCTCGTAGGGGTCCAGGGTGTGGGCTTGGCTATTCATCGCGACTGTGGAATCCGTATTTTCTATTCTGGCTAAATACTAAATACGGACGTCCTAGTATATCCCACGTTATATCTATGTTTCTGCTGCCTGTGTTCTGTGATATCTGAGACGAATGACATATTATATATATGATATATAGTAGACGTTGCTTATGTTTTACACCCGCGCTAGTCCCGTCCCGGTATGCCGTTAGTTAAGTAACCTAACGGTGTATAACGGAACATTGCGGCGAATGCGGATGGCATAAGCGTACGTGTTATTTTCGTTTCTTTTCTGTGATTGGCTTAAGGACTTAAATGATGGGATTACATTAATATGATTAATGTAAAGAAAATAAACCTAAAAAGATGTTGTAGAATCGGATTTGAAAACCACTCGGCTATTTATGAAAAAGCAATATTTCAAAACTGCGGAGCTTAAGCCACTCCTTTTGAAAACCATTTGATTCTACAACGATATCAAGTTCAAAGCGTTAAAGATTTTCTTAAAAAAAATCATTCGCAACCCTCCGTCATTTTAAGAAGTAGAGTACTTAGTATTCGTGCTACGTTTGTTGACTTTAGTTAAGGCGTAGTGTACGGTAGCTAAGTGATGTCTTCCTACATTGCATATGATGCAGATTAATTAGGACATTCTTATGACTTTGTTGACCTTAGTTAAGGGTCATATGAGTGGGTCTAATTAATCAAGAAATGACGGGTAGAACTTGACTGGTACTTATGATTTGTTGACCATAGTTAAGGTCATAAGTACTAGGGGTAAAAATTACATCGGGAATTTCAAGTGTTGAAATTTGCAATGAGATTGCATACCTTCCATGTGATGGTTGGATCCTGATCCCACTGTGGGCAATAGTTGCTCCTAGGAGAGTTTTGCAGTTTACAATTAGCTAACTCATTAGGTGTCTAGAAAGGTGTTAACGGGGCTACGCCTCTGGGAAAACGAGGTTTACTTTAATTAGGTTCGTGCGAAAGTACGGGGAACCTCCCTCAAGTACCGACACTGGCCTGGATGAACGGTTAGCGAAGTTGTAGACTGTAATTAATCCTGGCTAGTTTTATTTTTAAGGTTTGAAAGAAAAACTTGATTAAAGCAGTGGGAGACATCGATTAGACAAGATAATAACCAAACTGATCTGTGCAAGAGCTTTCGCTGAGTGTATTCTTTTCTCTCTCTTAATGGCAGATACCCATGACTGGACTCAAGCTTCTACTAGATAAAAACAAACTGAATGGGACCAACTATAAAGACTGGCTGAGGAATCTGAAAATCGCCTTGACTTATGATAAAGTATCATATGTCCTCACGGCTTCAGCCCCGCCCGTCCCAGGTCCAAAATCCTCAGTTGCGGACATTGAAGTCCGCAAGACATGGGACGCTGCCTGTGCCATGGCAAAATGCCTCGCGCTTGCATCGATGGATAACACACATCAAAAGCAGCACGAGGATATGGACATTCACGGCATATTGCTCCATACAAAGGAGTTGTATGGAGAGCAATCCCGCGTATTACGATACGAAGCATCAAAGAAATTGTTTCAGATGCGAATGGCCCCTGGCACACCAGTAGGAGACCATGTTCTGAAGATGATAGCTCTTATAGAAGAGCTTGAGGACCTTGGATGGACGATGGACAATGAACAATATATAGATATTATTCTGCAGTCCCTTCCCTCCACCTTTGCTCAGTTCACAGTGAACTTTAACATGCATGGCATGGAGAAGGAACTCCCTGAACTCCTTAACATGTTAAGGAGTGCAGAGAGCACTATGAAGTCAGCAAGAACTCCCGTTATGACTGTTGGACAATCCTCTTCTTCTCGCCCAAAAGCCAAGGCCAAGGGAAAGAAAAAGAAGAAGCCCACCAATCCTAAAGGTGGAGTTAAAAAGGTGAAGGGAAAAGGAAAGTCCAAGGCTGGAGACTCAAGGAAGGGCGAATGTTTTCATTGCCACAAGACAGGACATTGGAAGCGCAACTGCACGGAGTACTTAAGTCTCAAGAAGAAGCATGGTGATGCTTCTGCTTCAGGTGCGTTTGTGACAGAAAACTGTTTTTCAATAAACTCTGCTTCCTGGGTATTGGATACCGGTTCAGGTTCTCACATTTGCAATTCTATGCAGGGGCTGAGAAATAGCAAGGTTTTGAAGACAGGTGACCATACTCTCCGCGTTGGAAATGGTTCCAATGTACATACAGTCGTAGTGGGAGAGTATCACTTGGGGTTGCCATCTGGATGTATTTTGGTTTTGAATCCATGTTATTTTGTACCAAGTATGCTATGTAATATAATATTCGTTTCTTTGTTGGACAATGAAGGATATAATTTTGTATTGCAAAACAATGTTATAAACATTCACCTGAATCAAATGTTAGTTGGGTATGGTACGCTTAATAACGGAATATATGTCCTAAATCAACACACAGTTTTCAGTGTACAACACACTAATAAAAGAAAACTTTCAGAATTGAATGAAGCTTTTCTTTGGCACTGTAGACTTGGTCATATTAACGAAACAAGACTAAACAAGTTACACAAAGATGGATATTTAAATTCTTTTGAATATAAATCTTATGCGACTTGCCAGTCTTGTATCAAGGGTAAAATGACCAAAACTCCGTTTACCGGACACGGAGAAAGAGCTACTCAGCTCCCGGGCCTCATACATAGTGATGTATGTGGGCCAATGTCTACACAGGCTAGAGGCGATTTTTCATACTTCATTACATTCACTGACGATTTCTCAAGATTCGGTCATGTATTTTTATTAAAACACAAGTCCGAAGCTTTCGAGAAATTCATTGAATATAAACAAGAAGTAGAAAACAAACCGGCTTGAGTATCAAGATGCTTCGATCAGATCGAGGTGGTGAGTATCTCAGTGAAGAATTTGCAAACTTCTTAAAAGAAAATGGGATTCTCTCTCAGCTCACTCCTCCTTATACACCACATCACAATGGTGTGTCAGAACGACGGAATGGGACCCTATTAGATATGGTCCGGTCCATGATGAGTGACGCTGAGTTACCAGTCTCGTTTTGGGGGCATGCATTAGAGACTGCAGCGTTTCTGCTAAACAGGGTTCCAACCAAAGCCGTGTCTACCACGCCATATGAGATATGGAATGGGAAGAGACCATCTCTTAAAAGAATTAAGATTTAGGGTTGCCCGGCCTATGTTAAAAAGCAGAATCCGGACAAACTCGAGACACTGTCAGTCATGTGTAACTTTGTAGGATATCCAAAGAATTCTTATGGATATCTATTCTACCACAAAGAGGAACAAAAGGTGTTTGTTTCTCAGTATGCCACATTCTTGGAAAAAGAGTTTTTCACAGATAAAGATGATGGCAAGGTAGTGGATCTAGAAGAGGTTCTGGAGACACAAACTATAAATGACGATTTGGTTGAACCGGCTGTTGCAATAGAAACTGAGGAACCTCGGCCACTCCGAAGGTCTGGTAGGACTTCTCGCCCACCGGAGAGGTACTACGGTTTTCTCATTGATGGTGACAGAGAAGACTGTATCATGGATGATGATGATCCTACCAGTTTTCAGTAAGCTATCACGGGTGGTGACTCTGTGAAGTGGCTGGATGCCATGAGATCCGAAATGGAGTCTATGTACACCAACAAAGTATGGACTTTGGACGTTGTACCCCCTGGGGTAAAACCTGTAGGGTGCAAATAGATCTTTAAAAGAAAGATTGGTGTAGATGGTCAGGTAGAGACCTATAAGGCAAGACTTGTGGCGAAAGGTTTTCGTCAAAGACCAGGTTTGGACTATGACGAAACTTTTTCGCCCGTAGCCATGCTTAAATCCATTCGGATCCTACTTGCTATTGCTGCTCACTACGACTATGAAATCTGGCAGATGGACGTTAAAACAACATTTCTAAATGGAGATTTAGAAGAATGCGTTTATATGGATCAACCAGAGGGCTTCATTGACAGTGGGAGCAGCGAGAAAGCATGTAGACTGCTTAAATCCATATATGGGTTAAAGCAGGCATCTCGGAGTTGGAACATCTGTTTCGATGATGTTATCAAAGAGTTTGATTTCATCAAAAATCCAGATGAACCTTGTGTTTATAAGAAGGCTGTAGGAAGAGCTGTCACATTCCTCGTATTGTACGTGGATGACATTCTTCTGATAGGAAATGATATTCCTATGCTACAGTCGGTCAAATCATTCTTATCACTAAGGTTCTCCATGAAGGACCACATACATCCTGGGCATAAGGATCTATAGGGATAGATCCAAAAAGTTATTGGGATTGTCCCAAACCAGGTACATCAACACCATCCTAAAAAGGTTTAGTATGGAAGACTCCAAGCGGGGTGCCTTACCCGCTTGCCATGGAGTCACTCTCTCCAAGGATTCTTGTCCAAAGACCGATGAAGAGAGAGCTCGCATGAGCATTATACCTTATGCTTCGGCAGTAGGGTCTATAATGTATGCGATGTTATGTACACGCCCAGATGTAGCTTATGCACTTAGTGTTGCGAGCAGGTATCAATCCAACCCAGGGGAGAACCACTGGATAGCTGTGAAGAACATTCTTAAGTACTTGCGAAGGACTAAAAAATTGTTCTTGGCGTATGGTAATACAGATCTCCAAATGGAGGCCTTTACCGATTCGAGCTTCCAGAGCGATAAGGATGACAGCAAATCTATCTCAGGGTTTGTATTTACCCTCAATGGAGGGGCAGTAAGTTGGAAGAGTTCCAAACAGGATACCGTTGCAGACTCTACGATGGAGGCTGAGTACATTGCTGCAAATGATGCCGCCAAGGAAGCCGTCTGGATGAAGAAGTTCGTCTCGGAGTTAGGAGTAGTTCCAACCATTATTGATCCAATACCTTTGTATTGTGACAATAATGGGGCTATGGCGTTAGCCAAGGAGCCCAGATCCCATCAGCGGTCCAGACACATCCTAAGGCGTTTTCATTTGATCCGGAAGATTGTAGATCGCCGCGAGATCGAGATTAGGAGGGTAGACACAAAGAATAACGCCGCGGATCCATTCACCAAGGCCCCCCCTCAACCGCAGCATGAGCGAATTTTTGAAATGTTGGGTATGAGATACGCCAATAACTGGCCTTAGTGCAAGTGGGAGATTGTTGGATATATGTATGCCCTAGAGGCCATTATATGATAGTGGATGTATCTATACATGTATATATATTCAGTATACATTCTTGCTCGACATGATAGTATGCTATCTGGTTCTTCTTTATCTGACATGTTGATTTGATCATGCTTATTATTCACTCATACATGCTGATAAAGCCCTGAGGATATTGGCTTGACTACTCTGATTATGATGGAGATCATACTAGTGGGACATCTGTAGTCTATAAGCATTTCCTGGAAAGTCCCTAGTCGTAGGTATATCGAGACGGGGCATTGATATACCAGAGTAGACTAGCGTATATGATACTGAGACCCATACGATGGGCGATGAATGTTCCCACATTCATCGATGTTTGACATCAAGATCATATACGGGTGCTCAGTGGTGACTGGGTACACTGGACGGACTCACCGAGAACTCCTATATGGAATTATATCTATCGTCGGATAGCAGTTCTCAGGTGACACTGGTACAGGTTAGTCTGTAGACCCGAGATCGTCATAGAGTCTTGTGTGTTCTCCCACTGTACTTTGATTGCCACCCTACCACGGCTCTACCGAGTCGTGCAAACAGGTGGCCGTTGGGTACAGTCCCGAGACACACGAAGGCGATGAGCGATAGGAGGGGTTTCGTCTATCCCGGTATTGGGAGTTGATGCTGTGCTGTGCCCGACTGGTTATATCAGCAAGTCCCTGGCCAGGGCTGCTGAGAATTTCTGATAAGTGTTATCAGTAGTTTCTCGATCTGTTATAGACCATTCACCGGCACGACTTATTGAGTTATTAGGGTCGACGTGACCATCCCTAAGCTCGATATGCAGCATATCTGACGAAGAGACCGGACTGTACGGTAGTGTTGCCGGTTGGCTCGACGGGAGTTGTAGCAGGTTCGCTTGTTTTCTTCTGATCGCTCAATACCCGGGTGGCCGTTACGTTTAGCTGACCGCTTGAGGCTTGGGGGTACTTGATATGATCATCACCCTCTGTCGGCGTATTGACGAGTCTTAGAGTCCCACAAAGGAGTTACCCAGTCCAGGCGAAACGTTGTGGTGCGCATATGCGATATGCGCATGCACCCGATTAAAATGTGCGTATATGATACCGTACATTGATCGGGCGACTTGCTTTTGGTGGGGTCATATGTGATATGTCCGGATTGATAAATCAAGTGTTGATTTATCATTTAACCATTAGTTTTCTCACTTAAACCTTTTCTTGGATGATGGATGTGTGTGCATGCATGTATGTCTTTCTTTCTTTCTTTCTTTCTTACTAGTTTCATGCACATATAGATGTGCATACATACATACATACATACACCCATCTATCATGGTTGTTTACACATGGAAATGGTGGCAATATGAGACTCACACCATGGATAAATCTTTTATTTTTGTTTGATTTATGGTTTAAAACAAAATAGAAAAAGGAAAGGATATTCTTCACTTGCTTCTACACTCTTCTTTAACCTAACCATTCTCACCTACCCTTAACCTTAGATTAACCTTTCCTTACATGGTTTAAACCCTAATCAAATACCAACCAAAAGATTTAACCATGGTTTCATGTGAGAAGGAATAAAATATAAAAGGATATATTTCATTTCTTCTCATGGTTATCACTTCTTCTCTTGTTAAAATATTGCCACCATCTTCTTTCTCCTTCATATTTGCTCTCTAGTTTCTTCTAGTGAGTTATTTACACATAAAGAAAGGTTTTTGAAGTGAGAATCTTATCCACAACATCATTCTACACAAGTTTAGCCAACTTGTTTAGAGTGTTTTCTTCGGTTTTACGAAGTTGCGAGCTTGGACGGGAAACTCCGGATGGATCGTCGTGGACGTGAGAGGACTACAAGAGGACCTTCTTCCAACACCCAAGAGACTAAGGAGTCAAGAAAAAGGGAGCTACAAAGGTTGTAGTTTTGAAACCCTATTTTTTATTAGCTTAAAGTTTTGTAACCCTAATTTTCTAGGATCGATTCCTTTGCGTGTTTGTTTAGCACCATCAAAATACATACTTTGAGACATGTGATGCTTCAAAACTCATTATAGGGCGCTAGGCAAACCTTTCACTGAGAAGACGGTAGTATTATTTTTCTTGTTATTCGGGTTGATTTCATAAAATAAAATAAAAATTTTAAATCGCATCTTGATATGATTTATGATATTTGTTCGAGTTGTGCAGCAAATCCGGAGCATCTGGGTGAGCCTACGGTAAATATAATTACTTGAACCAAGAGAACAGGGGATAAGGAGGTCAGTGCCAAAGAATTGGACAGTTCTGCCTAAAGTAGACCGCGGAACCGTGGTGAAAGAAAGCATTTGGCGGCGGAAGCGCGGCGGTTTGGTGGTTCCGCCTCTCCAAATTTTTCTGGCATCTTTCTTTCTTCATTTCACTTCCTCTGAAACTCCAATAAACTATTTCTACCTACAGGATTCTTTACAAACAGTGTCGCAAATATTTTAAAAAATATATTTTTGCGTGTTTTAGATTTTTAGTATGTTTTTGCTTTGCATATTTAAAATGACTTAAGGGGCAAGAAACCCAAATCAAGATTAGGTGGGGAGTTCATTACCCTTTATAAACCCCAAAAATCACAAACGAGCATAAGCATTACCATAAATTAATTAAAAAAGTTCTAGACCAAACCCCTAAGGACTCACATAGCTCACTAGGAGTAGTTGACTTATAGGTTAACTAATATTTCAAGGAGTCTAATCAGTTGGTGTCTAGGAAAGTATGACTAAGACAAGTGGTTTACTTAATTAGGCACACTATTTCGGTGATTCGTATAGCGAATACCTCCCACTTATCTGGCACTTATCTGGTTGACTGGTTAGTCTAATTTGGATTTAACCAGCTTAACGGTTAACTTAGGAGTGGTCTAGCATTGGACTTTGAAGACCCTAGTTCTCGAGACTGTTTGTGCATCTTTCTGATTGGTTGAGTTGAGTCTCTCTTTCCGTCTAAACAAAAAATTCCAAAAATCCAAAAAAATACTTTTAAAAAAAAACTTACCATTTCCACCCCATTTTTCTTTTAATCTCAAAATCTTTTCCCCTAACATAGGTAACTCAAAAAGACCAACTTTTGGCTAGATTTGCTACACACAACCAGATATTTCTTTATATCATTATTGCTCTGGTAGAACTTCCGACCCCATCATTTCTTTGAGAAATAGGATAGAGGGTTCTAAAAATAATGGTTGTACCCTATACTCAAATTCCTAGCTATCGTGTCAAAATCCAACACCTTCTTATGTTGATACTCCTTTTGAGGCTAATAAGGAAACTTTTAAATCTATGTCCATTACTTAACATATTGCGAAAACCTGTAATCAAAGTTTCACACCTTTCACTACTCCAAAACCCTTAGGACAGCAATTACAATCGTTTTCATATGAAAATGTTGATACTACTTTTGACGCGAATGTGGTAACTTCTAAACTCATGACCATGCTGAGCAAATTGAAAAAGCCAGTTGTCAACAATTCAACCAATTTCAATCATCTTCATATGAAAATGTTGATTTTAATCCTATTTATGAAAATTGGATACAATCCTCTAACTTTTATCAATAGTACCAATCTTTCACACCCGCTCATGTTGATACTTCTTTTGAGGCTAATGTGGTAATTCGTAAACCCATTTATATCACGGAACACGGTGAACTCACCTGTATCCAACAATTAAACCCATTTCAACCATACTCAACTTTTACACCTTATCTAGACTGTGTTTCTGAACGTCAGTTAGAAAGTTCCACGGTTCAAAGAGAATCCTTCAATGCAACTTCTTCACAAAGCATGTTTAGTCTTGAAGTAGAGTTGGAATTGAGTAGTGAGAAAGAACTAAGGATCCCTCCCAGTCAAAGCAGAACCAATTCTTTTGATCTCAACACCTTCCATCCTGAACTCCAACCGAATGTATTTGATAATCAAACGCTTAATATTCTAATTGATGTGGTGCCTGAGAATAACATGTTTGACTTTTCCAAACATAAGTGTGAAAGAATGCCTTACACCATTTCAAATCAAACCGGTCCTTATCCGACTAAACTTGACATTTCAAATCTTTCAATTCTATCAATTGAATCTAGTGATCTACCGATTGAGATAACATTATAGATGATTTTTTTAAAGAAATATTCGTTAGATTTGACTGAAGGTGGTAGTGAGATCAGTGTTGAGAATATCTTTGAAGATGAACTCGCTATGTTGGATGAGTTGGATTTTCTGACTCATCATGTCCATTCTATAGAACGTGAACATCTTTCTGTACCTTTAATCGATACTATTCTTATCCGATATGTCAGACGATATTCAGCCTTCATCTCCCACATCTGGATCAACAAGGCTCGTCACCCAAGTTCGTTTACCCATTTCATTACACACTTTCTTTGGTTTTTCTTCTCATCTTCATTCAATTCCACCGAGATTTGATAAACCACACCCCGATATTTCGAGTTCTATAATTCTTGAAAGACCACTTGATTTAGAATTTTTTGAGAATCAGGGAGACGATCTTTTCGAGTCTCCTGCCTCCATAATTTCTGACAAATCAAGTGTTTTGAATTATGATACACAACATATTGACAACCTTCCTGGTGAATCTGACTATTACACTGATATGGCTATCGACTCTTTTCTTTCCGATGAGATTATCATTAGGGACATCGATGACAGTTTCGAAAATATTTTGTCCAAAGAACTTATATTTCTTGAAGAATTGGATGCTGTGATGAATCAACTTCCACCGGAAATTCGTGCGCCTCTCTTTAAGGCCAAAGAAGTTGAATTGCCATCATTTCCTCGTATCACATACGAAAATGCAACTACTCCACCCCTCCTTATCTTTCACATTCTCGTTTCCATCCACATGCACTTTTTTGTCTCCATCGACCAAGACGTAAAAACTTTCGATTACGCCTCTTATCTTTCCTCCACACGCACTTTTTCGTCTCCACCGACCAAGATGTAAAAACTTTCGATTACGCCTGAAATCTTTTCTCCACATCATCTCTTATCGTTACTCTCGTGTCTGTTTTTTCTACTCGAGACATGATACAACCTCCATTCTTATACAGTCTTGAGTTTTCTTCACGTTTATCCGTTACACTATTTTTCACCAACTATGGTCTTATCATGATAAAATATTTGAATAGTTGGTGTTGATTTTTGGGCTTTGTAAAGCCTTGTATATACTAATGGGATTTTCTCCCCTCTTACTTTGAATTTCAAATGCTTAAACAGTGAAAACGCTGTTTTAATTAAGTTCGGGGGAGCATTTTATTTAGTGTATATATTTTGTTTTTTGTTTTTTATAAAAAAAACCTCTCCGAAAATTTTGAAAACTCAAAATTTTTGTGACCTCTGTGTGGCATGACAGCGAAGCCACTGTCAAGTGTAAGTTTGGGGGGGGGGAGAATTTTTTTATATAAATGGACCTTGACAGAAATGGAATTTTTTGCTCTTTTGTGAGCCAAGAGCACGTTTGGGGGAGGATTTCACTGTCATTAACTCTTGTTCCGTTTACAAATCTTTGAGAACTTTTCCGCCTAGTCTTCAGGTTTAAGCCTAAAAGACGACATCAGTGAGGACACTGCTGCACAAGTTTAGGGGGAAGCTTTGTATGGAAGGTTTGTATGTATCCACGCATCATATGTAAATTTTGCATTGCACAATGTATCTACGCATCATATGCACAAAAAAACTAGAAGATTTTGAAAATGGAAGTTAGAAAGTGAAAAATACATATGAAAGAGAGGAAGAGACTCAAGAAATGCAAGAAAATTAGATGTTTTAGAACGAAGCTGATAATATATGCTTATGAGCTGTTGTCCTAAGGGTTAATAAGATGAAAAAGTCGCTAATCTGCGGATAAAAATAAGTCGAAAGGATAGTCTCTATTCTTGAGTCCAAACTTCTAAACATTGATACCCTACTATATGCACGTACACAAATCTTGAAACTTGGGATAGTGGAGGATATCTTGAAATACTCTTATCTGAAAACCTTAGTATGAAAAAAAATAATCAACAAAATATAAATGACGCATAAAATAAATTTTTTAAAAAATAAACACTGATTTTATAATTACTTAAGGCAGCATATAAAAAAATACAGCGAGGATGCCTTATCACCTAGTGCCTTAGACCAACTGGTTTGGGGTTGTTCCCTCATGGGAATTAAATAAAATACAGATAAAGCAGCAAGGAAAACCTCAAATGAGACATCACGTGCCTACACGTGACCGGGCATCACGTGCCCACACGTGACCGGGCCTCACGTGCAGACACGTGACCATTTACAGGCAAAGCCTGTAGACACTGAATAAAATAAACAAATTGGAAATGTTGTGTGAGTGGGGTCACGTGTCAACACGTGACCCGGCCTCACGTGCAAACACGTGACCATTTACAGGCAAAGTCTGTAGACACTGAATTAAATTCTAAATGAAATGCTTAATCGGTGGGATCATATGCCAACATGTGATGAGCTCTTAAACCCTCTGAACAATAGAATTAAATTCTAATTAAAAGGGAATCAAAAACCCTAATTGGAAAAATATTTCCATAGATCTTTCCAAACAAAAAAGATTGCGCATTGTTAAGTGGAGCACCGTTGGATTAAAAATCCAATGGTGATTAAAAAACACCAATTTATAGAAAGATTCTATACAAGGAAATATTTTTCTAAAATTTTTCAGGAACAACAAACAAAATATCTTTTGGGATTAAAAATCCAATGGTGAATAAAATTCACCGATTGATCTAAAAGATCATGTTGGTTATAAAATCAATCAAAATATTTCAATGAAAGATTGACTAAACAACTTGATTCCTTTCTTTCTCCTATAAATAGGAGTCAAGAGGGAAGAAAAAAAGGGGAGATACAACAAGAGAGAGAAAAAAAGGAAGTGAATTTAATTCTCCAGAAAGAAGAAGATCTCTTCAGAAAAGAAAGAAACCCTAGCTAAGAGAGGGAAAGAGATCATTCTATAAGCTCCCACAAAACAAAAAGAGAATTTAATTCTCAAACTAAGAGTTTAACTCTTCTGAATAAGAACTTAGTTCTTCCTTTGGTTGAAGATCTACAGAAGCAGATCTTCCCATAAGTTGAGAATTTAATTCTCATCGGGGGGATTCTGCCATGCAGATCTAAAAACTAAGGGAGGACTAGGTTCAGAGAATTTTATTCTCCCACAAAGCACATAGGAATTTAATTCCTCCAACAAAGATAGGGTTTAACCCCTAATATAAGAACTTAGTTCTTCTTCATGGTAATAGATCTGCAGAAGCAGATCTCCCCATAAGTTGAGAATTTAATTCTCATCGGGGAGATTCTGCCATACAGATCCAAAACTTAGAGAGAGAATTGAGTTTAAAAAATTTAATTCTTTCGAACATATAGGAATTTAATTCCTCTAAACAAAATTAGGGTTTAACCCTATAAGAGAATTTAATTCTTAAATAAGAGATTTATCTCTCCATGCACGTAAAAAGATCAAGTACCCAACATGATCATGTGGAAACACGTGACTCTCCCCTTTAATGATCAAAAGAGAACGAATAAGATTATGTCACGTGCTCCCACGTGACCTTTGAACAGACTCCTCAAAATAAGAAGGGCAGAACAGATTTTGGATGCCTCACGTGTCTCCACGTGACCCCTGACAAACACCCCTTTTAAAAAAAAGAGAGAAAAGGGGGTAAAACTGAGGAGTTAATACCCAATGCATGGGCACTATCACGTGTCCACACGTGATGGTCATAAAGATTAAGTGTTTAACACTTATTTGCATATTCTGAGAATAAAATAAGGGAAGTCTGGCCCAATACTCAAGCGCCTCACGTGACCCTACGTGAGTGCTTCTCTTTTTAGTGTTTAACACTATTTTGAGCATTTTGTCCCTAGTGTTTAACACTATTGTAAGCGCATCACGTGGGAGCACGTGATAGCCGATTGTACTCTAGTGTATAATACTATATTCGAGCCAATCTTAGCCTAAATTAGCTAAGTCTTCCAGAGGTAGGACCCCCTTTTGAATGAACATCAAATACACTCTTGTCTTCCAAAATTGATCATCTCATATGACATTCAAAGCAAAACCCAGAGCCTTTCAACCAACATTGGTTCAAGGGTATATCTCTTCATACCACTGATATATATCGTTGTAATTCCTCAGCGTCTTCAGAGAGATGGAGGGTCCCGATAACCGATAACTTTTGGTGCATCCCCAAACAGTTGAATCAAAACCAAACAGAATATGACGTCTTTAAACAGGACCGTAATGTCCCTAAACTAAACTCTATGAACTATGAGGTCCTTAAACTCATGGACTATGATGTCCTTAACCTCTATGGACTGTGAGGTCCTTAAACTCTGGACTGTCAGGTCCTTAACCTTTGTGGACTGTGAGGTCCCTAAACTCATAGACTATGATGTCTTTAAACCTTATAGACTATGACGTCTTTAAACTGGACCGTAATGTCCTTAAACTAATTACGGACCGCAATGTCCCTAAACTAAAACAATAGAGCCCAAATGCTCTTTTGTTGGACCTAAATGATCCTGTTAAGTAGATCTTAGTCTAAAATGGGACTAGCGTATCCTTAACAACCACTTAAGTTGATCTTAATCTCAAACGAGATTAACGATCCTTAAATCAATCCAACTGCAGATCCCTCAACTGACACTGGTTCATGGGTACATCTCCTCACACCTCTGATATATGCCGTTGTAATTCATCAACGTCTTCAGGGAGGTGGCGGGTCCCGGCAATTAGACACTAACTGGACCGCAAAGTTCCTAAACTAAAACAATAGAGCCCAAATGCTCTTTTGTTGGATCTAAATGATCCTGTTAAGTAGATCTTAGTCTAAAATTAGACTAACGTATTCTTAACAAACGTTAAGTTGATCTTAGTCTCAAATGAGATTAACGATCCTTAAACCCAACCCAAACCCAAATCTAAGAAAATACGGATTTGGACTAATCCCCGCCCTACGAGCGACAACATAAATTAGTCTCCGTATACAATCCACAGGCAACCAAAAACAAAACAAATATACACGACATGAAGTGACCATCTGGAGAAGGAGAAAGTGGCTACCGCGACGCGGTAGCGTAATTAACTGCAGGGGCTTGCGCCTGCAGGGATGAGCGTCCCCACAATCAAAAAACCCCTCAAATGATGGGGAATCTGACGAACCCTGCTATATCTGCCGCATCCGTTTAAACCTCCGATACATGGTGCCATAAATCAACTTGGCATCTTCGGAGAGGTGGACGGATAAAACCAAATAGCATCTTCCCCCAGATTCAGGCAAGACGTCGGTCTTCCCGGTTTTCGGCGGTAGACAGATTCTGGCACGCTCGGTGGGACATTTTCCTCTTTCTACTCCACACTTCATGTGTCGTGTTCATGAACAAATAGCGGTTTGCTATGGTTGCCCCTGGATTCGAGATACTAAGATTTGGTGTCTTGCTCCGTGCAGAGAAAATGGCTTCCAACTGCACCAACTGTGACAATTGCAACAACTCCCTTTCCGCCTCATCTGGGGGAGTAACCTACGAGCCCCAAGTGGCCTCCCTTTTTATAATGCCGGTGGAACAAGTGACCCAAACCACCACTGGGCTATTCTTCGAGACTATGATCCCACCAACAAGCTTCAACGTTCAGATGCCGTCACAGGAAGTTACGAAGAAGTCAGTCTTTGATCGGCTTACAACCACCACGGCCCCTCTCAGCGGGTCGTCCAACTCTATTGCCTCAGTCTTCGACAGGCTGGGTCAAAGCTCAAGTGGGCCCGCAAAAGGGCTCGCAATACCAGAGAAGGATACTCCAACTCCTGCTACAGTTGAGGTCGTCCAAGCTGCTCTCCCCACTCGAAGGTCGGCTTTCGACAGGTTGACCGTTCCCTCTCAGCGGACATTTGTCTTTAACAGGCTGGCGCCAACAACAGACTCTCATCAGAATAGGGGGCATAGAAAAGATGATTCAACAATGGAGGTGGTCCCGACAGCACGACATGCTCGCCGTCGTCACTGGCGCCGAGTAAGGAAGGCTGGGGGCAGCTCTCCTTCTGGACTGACTCCACCAGCTCCGATAGTGGAAATTGATGCTGCTGTTCCATCTGGAAACAGCTTTGAACTACTTAACAAGGTGCGCAGGAATTCGCCAACGGCCGTGCTGAAAAGATCTCCTCCACCTGTGGAGTATGCTACAAAGGCGAAGCTGGAGCAGCCCCCTCAGCGTCTGTCCTCCAAAATTCACAAGGTCTGGCTACAGGTCCAGGACTCAGTAATTGATCAAGACTACCCCCGTGATCAGTCGAAAATACTGCATCTTTTAACCGGCAATTTCCCTATCATTTGCATTCATTTAGAAGTGTACGGTATTCATATTTCACATATTAGCAATTCAGTCGTTAAATATCAGATTGCATGTGTTAGACTCTTTAAGCCGGCACTATAAAGGAAATTGACCGCATTTCATGGCATCGCATCATCCCTATATTGCGCAACACTTATTTTGAGATCTGTGCAGGAAAACCCAGAAGAAAAGCCAAAAATTTACATGGTGCTAATCAAACATTACGCCAACTCAATGATTTCAGTTCTGGTATCAATCCAAAGGGACAATTACAAATCAACACATCAGATAAGGCTCCAAACATTATCCCAAGACCACACCAGAAGTTTAAAGCCCCAAGCCAACAAAGTGGCCGCGGAACCGCGGCCGGAGCCGGCTTGCGCCGCGGTTCCGCGGCGGATCTTCCACGTCAGCACCTCATCTTTGCATCAAAATTCTTCTCTCAGTGGCTATAGCTCAGAAATGTACTTCAGTTTCCAGAATACTCCAGAGACTTCTGCCAGATCAGCAAACTAGGGTTTATAAGCTTAATTAATCCTAGCTTAAAACCTAAGCTAGCTCCTAACAAACTAATTCTAGAAGCTCCTCAACAAACTTTTGGAGGGAATTGTAATTTCAAACCTAGACCTAGGGTTTGGGAAGTCTATAAATAGAAGCCTAGACCTAGGGTTATGAATCTAATCATCTTTAGCTAATCTAGTATCAATCTAGATCCATTCACTCTCTTTCTTCATCTTCTTCCACAAGTCTAGTGACAGGACTTGTGTGAAACCCTAACCCTAATTCCAATCAAAAGCCAAGATTCCCGAGTACCAAATCAAGCAAGAAGCCCTTCAACCTTTTAGGAGCAGAGCCGATCTCCAACAGAGCAAGTGGTCCAAGCCGACCCGTGACTCACGGAGCCGAGCGAAGCCAAATTGACAATTTAGTTCTTCCTCTTGTAGTTCTTGAGCGACTGTAATCAAATTGTTGATATAAATAAAAGGTGATATTCTTTTATCTTGTTTTCTTTAAATTCTTGCATCATGATTCGATCTCAATTTCTAGTTGTAATTCTTGTTGTGATGTTTAAGTAAAACTCCGCTCGTTAAGGAGTCGAGAAGATCAATAGAATGATGATGTAACATATCTTAAATCGATTCTTGAGTCCTATGAGTTTTGTAAACCCTAGCAAGTTCAAGAACCGACAACCCAGTTCGTTGCGATGCTTTCTTGATTGATATCGCTCAAAATTGGGGAGTTACGATCGTTTCTTGAAATTGCTAGAGGCTAGAATGTGAATGACATCGACGAAAGAACAAGGGTTAAATGATGAAACCCTAGTTTCACGAGAAAGCCCTAACTCGTCGATCATCATCGATCTAGTATCAATTCTTCGAAGGACAAGAACACGATATCTTGAGATTACATCATATCTATAGATCCGATCGATTCCTACGAGCCTCATTTAGATTCTTGACATTTGGTTGAAAATATCATCGAAACCCGATTCTCGATTGTTTATCATTTTCTTGATTCTTGATTAGATTAGTGACACTTGAATCAATCGATAAAATCTTGAATCATGTTTTCTTTTCTTTTCGATTAACTTTTCAATTCAAACAAATCAAACATAGAAACGAATCGCACAATCCCTGTGGACGATCCGCACTCGCTTACGATCTACAACCGACACCATAATTGATTACGGTCAAATATAATTCTTTGATTGTGAAATTTTATTCAATTCTCTAATTACCGACACAAAGAAACTTATTCGCTTTATTCGATTTACACAAACAAGAAATCTATTACAATCAAATGGCGCCGTTGCCAGGGATCATTTGAGTTGATACACACTACACATCAAGAATTTCTTAACAATCACCCCGCCAACAGAAAAAGATGAAAGTTCGGCGAGAAGGAGATCACCCTGTCAAGCCACAGAAGGTGTCATCTGTTTGGGTGCCCGCTGCAACGGCTCCCTCAACTTCGACCGCTCACAAAGGGGGTCGGAGAAGATCCCTACGTCTTTGGCAAATCTCAAGGACATTGAGTCTAAACGCCCCAAGTCTGAGGGCATGGTGGTGCACACTGTTTATATGGCTTCCGGAAAAAAGGATAGCCGTATCTCTACGGGTCACCGACCACTTACACGGTCTGTGACTAAAGCTCAGGAGCAACAACAACAAAAGCTCCAAGAAATGCTGACAGCCATGGCTGCACTCACTGGACCAAAAGAAGGCCCGGAGACATCTTCAGAGCAGCGTCATGAGCAGGAAACGGATGCCAAATTCCTTCGGAGAATGCTTGAGAAGAAGGACAAAGAGGTTGCGGAACAAGCGACCAATATAAAACAAATAGCCCTTTTATTTGCTGAGCTATATAATCATCGAGCTAGCGCCCGCGGTAGGCATTTTCGTAGGGACCCTCGACCCTCAGGTGACCATTTCACGATTCATGATGTTCTTCAAGCCAACTACTTTCCAGGCCTTGATTGGTAAACTGGCCCAAATGGATCAGATGGGTCATAGACCCTCTTCTTCGAAGTTGGAATCTCGAAACGCGAAAGGGAAAGGGAAAGCGACCTTCGTCGCCAATACTCAGCAGCAGCCCAGTGGTCCAAAGCCAACTGATCGCCAAGATGAAAGACGGCGATTTTTCAATGAGAAACTGAAGCGCCCTTATTCGTTTCCCCGGGATAAAACGAGGAGACTGTTCGAGCTGGCGATGCACAACAGGCACATCACCTTAGCGGATCCAAAATGCCCATTGCAACCAGGTGAGGCCAGTAATCCCAATTATTGCCCCTATCACCAAGTGATAGGCCACCCAATCGAAGATTACTTCGTCTTCAAGGGTTGGATTGAGGACCAATACCAACAGGGAAAATTCTCACTGTCCGAGAATTGGAAAGTAAGCCCGCCTTAGCCGCACGCTCTCAAAAGAGAGGACACAACGGGGGCATCATGCTCTTTTATAGAAGAAGCTCCATGGGAGGTCGCTCTTTCAGCCAAGACGAAAAGAATGCTGAGGGATCTTCACACTTGCCTGTCGATCAGGTGGAAAAACCCGCTAGAGCCCGAGATCATTGAGGGAATGCTGAAGCCGCGCCCGACACCAAGAATTGGCAGCGATAATCAAAACGCTCAAGCCCAGCCGTCAAAGTCTTCGAAGAAGAAGAAGAAGACCAAAAAGCCCGTGAAACCTAACGACAAACGCACGGACCTGCAAAAACATATAGACGCGCTGGAAGAATATAACCAGAAGGCGCGAACTCCGGTCACACTCCAAGAGTTTCTTAACCACATCCTTGAAGACGGAGATGGCGACGAAGATGAGGGAGAAGACTCGTCTGGTGAACCTGAGGATTATGTGGCAAGCTGCCACATGATCTCTCACTCGATAATAAATGATGAAGAAGCTCTTGATGCAAAGAAACTGGGGGCAGATCTTGAACCGGAACTCCTAGGACCGTCAGACGAGATGATTGACGTATTCCTGAACAAAGCGCGTCAGAAAAGTAAAGCTGACCGAGAGTGTGAAATGGCTATATTCGAAAAGGCCAAACCCCGGCGATTGGACGAAAAGGTAAAAACGCTCCCGCCAAATCAAAGCACATCCACCGCGGACAAAAGCAAACTTAAGACGAGGAAACGGTTCGCTAAAGCCCTGTCAATGGGAATGAAGCTACCATCCTCCAAAGGGAATACTCCCGGCAGGATATACCCCGGCGAGGCGGATGCACATCCAAATTACTGCTTGTACCATCAGAAGATTGCGTACCCCACTGAAGAGTGCAATGCCTTTAAAAACTGGTGGCAGGGATATATTGCCCGTCGGCAACATTTCAAGAGGATGAAGCGCAAAATGTGTCGAAAACAATGGAGCACGACAGATGAACGCAAAAGAACTACTGGCAACTGTCACATGGTTGATTCTGGGGGATCGCAAGTTCTCACATTCGGGAGCGATTCGGATGAAGAAATAGCCCTCGGTCCTCTCTTCAAGGAATCCATTTCTGAAGCAGAAGAGATGAAGACCTGTGAGAACATTCAGCTGCGCAATCGCACGTTACCCGAAAAGAATCTCGGACATATAAACAGGGGATCGAACAAAAAGGATAAGGGAAAAGAAAAAGTCTCTGAGGATATCGCCCTCGATAATAGAGTCGTCGAAGAGCCGGCAACCAAGGATCCGCCCAAGAAAAACAAGGTGGATTACAATGTTCTGGTACACCTGAGGAAAATACCCTCGCAGCTACGCATTCTTGACGCCCTTTTGCTATCTAAAGAGGCGAGAGATTCTTTGATCAAGGCACAACAAGAGCCCGAACAGTTTCAAGCTTTCCTTACCGAAGAAAAGATGAAAGACGAACTGGAAGAAGTTCACACTGCTGACATCACTTTCGGCGATGAAGACCTCCTCCTCGGGACGTGCGAGCACAACCGTCCCCTATATGTCACCGGATACTGTTATGACATCAAGATAGGTAAAATCCTGGTTGACAATGGATCCTCCGTCAACCTTCTCAATGTGAGAGTGTTGAAAGAGATTTGCATGAGCGTTCAACACCTCGCTCGGGATAAGATCACCATCTCCGATTTCGACTCCCAGTCATCACGAATGCTTAGGTTTGTGATACTGACGTTGCGCTTTAGGCTGCTTGTCACGGACATCAAGTTTCACGTCATTGACGCCAAGACTTGCTACAACGCTTTGCTCGGCAGGCCTTGGTTGCACGAGTACAACATCATCCTTTCTACACAGCATCAGTGTATGAAGTATTTCAAGGATGGTCTCGAGTATACCGTGACAGGGGAGCTGAACCCATTCTACGTGAATGAAGTCCAAAAATACGAAGATGCAAAATATTTCTTGCCAGACTTCGAAGACACGGAAATGTGCCATAAGCCGGACAATAAGCAGAAAGCTATCACCACTATTCCGGTCTTTGGGAGCGATACCGAAGAGGAAGAAGAGATAGTCTATTCAGGACCGCCCCAATGCAACAAGCCGGGATTGTCCACCCCTATTCTGGTCTTCGGTAGCGACTCTGAAGATGAGGTTAATACAGTATGTTCTGTTCAGCTATCAATACAAGCCTTCACTGGCGATGAACGAAGTTTGCAAATCGCCATGGTTCCGCAAGAGCATTAAAAAGAGCTTGACGCACTTGATACCTATAGTGTGTAGGAACTGCAGACGTTCTACGTCCCTCCCTAGCGAAAATATGAAAAAGCAATCCTCTTTTATCGATCCGCGGAAACCAAAGTGGAGAAAGAAATCTGGCATGGTGCCGATTCTACACTTGACAGGCTCCAGCCCATCCGTCTGCCTAAATACTACACAGAAGGATTAAAAAGGCTGTTAAGACGCCAAGGCGTACCCTTTAAACAGATCACGCGACAAGCTCAGTTCTACAACAGGATCTGGAACGTCTCCGGAACTCAGCGAAAGTTGCCCAATGGGAGAATGGAAACGATCGGGCTTGGATATGTTCAATCCAAGAAACGGGAGCGATTCTATGACTACTACGTTATACATGATTTCGATGAAGAAGGACATGCTCGGTTAGAAGACGCTAACCCTGAACCAAAACGAGGCCCCACCATGAAAATGCCAAGTCCGTCGTTTGAAGAACAGATGGACAATCTAATAAGAGAAGCGGGTCAAAAAGTCCAGGATGATCATAGCCGCGAAATGGCCATCTACGAGAAAGCCAGGACGCATCGCCTCCTTCAGCAGGCTACGGAAAATGACGATGCCCTTCGTCACTAGCTCGTCACAAAGAAGACTCGACGCAAAGGCAAAAACAAACTGAAGAACGGAAAAAATGTCCGACAGCGGCAAAGCGGGTCCAAGAAGCCACATGATCGAGAATTGAGCAGTCGGTATTCGTCTCTTATAAAAAAGATGGGTCGACCATACTCCTTCCCTCAAGACAAGGCAAAGAAGATATTCGACCTTTTCATGAAACATCGGATGATGACACTCCCGGAGTCCAGGCGCCCCGAATAAGCAAACGAAGTCCATCACCAGGAATATTGCTCCTATCACCGAGCGATAGGACATCCTCTCGAAGACTGCTTCACATTCAAACACTGGGTAGAAGACCAGTATCAGTAAGGCAAGTTCGCTTTATCCAGCAGTTGGAGGGTAACCCCGCCACAGAAGCATGAACCGAAAGCCATGTATGCAGCGAGAGTAGAACCAGATCAACATCGGTCTTGGAAACGATCTCGTACCTGTCACATAATAACGTTGGCAGAAGAAGGAGTACACGAGAATATGGATGACCTCCCCTGGTGCTTCGAAAACGATGATGACGAGGTGATCTCAGAGTTTCCACCAGCACCAAAAGAATTGGAAGATGGGATACATACTACTGCAGATAACCTCAGAAAAATCGACTTGGGAACGGCAAACGACCCACGGCCGACGTTCGTCAGTGAGCTGTTGTCTAAAGGACGAGTGGCTACGCTAAAAGACGTGCTCATGCAGTATAAAGACTGTTTCGCATGGAACTACTTCGAGATGCCGGGACTGGATCCAGCAATAGCTGTGCACAAATTGGCGATATCTCCGGACGTCAAGCCAATCAAGCAAGCACCGAGAAGAATGCGGCTCGAACTTGAAATGAGCATCAACGCCGAGATCAAGAAGCTAATCGACTCCGGCTTCATCCAAGAGGTGCAGTACCCTGACTGGATTGCCAACATCGTCCCAGCGATGAAGAAAAATGGGATAGTACGCATCTGCGTAGACTTTCGGGACCTCAATAAAGCATGTCCAAAGGATGACTTTCCTGTACCGGTCACTGAGCTGATGATAGACAACACGTCCACTCACGAAGTCTTCTCCTTCATGGATGGATCATCGGGGTACAATCAAATAAAGATGCATCCCGAAGACCAGAAGCATACCGCTTTTCGGACTCCTCTGGGCATATTCTGCTACAAAGTAATGCTTTTCGGTCTGAAGAATGCCGGTGCTACTTATCAGAGGGCCATGACGAAGATTTTCGATGACCTCATACATGAAGTCGTCGAATGCTATATCGACGACCTTGTGGTGAAAAGCAAGTCGCACGAGGAACATTGGGAGCATCTAAAAATAGTGTTCCAACGTCTTCGGAAATACAACTTGAAGATGAACCCTCTGAAATGCGCATTCGGAGTTTCCTCGGGAAAATTCCTAGGATTCATCGTACGACATCGAGGCATCAAAATAGATCTATCGAAGATCAGGGCGATCATGGAAATGCCCCCGCCAAGAACTCTCAAACAACTGTGGTCTCTCCAAGGAAAGCTCACGTATATCCGACGGTTCATAGCTAACCTCTCCGGCAAATGTCGTCCCTACAGTCACCTGATGAAGAAGGGAACCCCGTTCGTCTAGGATCGCAAATGCCAAAGCGCACTTGATGAAATCAAGCAATACCTACAGAATCCTCCCGTACTAACCGCTCCGGTCAAGGGAAGGCCCCTCATTCTGTACACAACCTCCCTTGAGGGTTCTCTAGATACATTATGGGCACAAGAGAATGACCAAGGGAAGGAGAGAGCCCTCTACTATTTGAGTCGAGTTCTCCTGGGGGCAGAAAACAACTACTCCCCTATTAAAAAACACTGCCTGGCGTTAATCTTCGCGATAACGAAGCTCCGGCATTATGCTTTGGCGCATGAGGTCCACCTAATATCAAAAGTGGATTCTCTTAAATATTTGATGTCAAGAGCCATACTAATAGGGCGGCTCGCTAAATGGGCCCTCCTCTTGATGGAGTTCTCGATAACATATCGTCCTCTCAAGGCAGTGAAAGGCCAGGCCATCGCCGACTTTCTCGCTGAGCATCCGATACCTGTCAACTCACCTTTAAATTGTGAATTGCCAGACGAGCATGCGTTTGACATGATCGACAGGGAGAGAAAAGGGAGTGATATCCGATGGGAACTCTACTTCGATGGAGCATCTTCCATGAAGATGTGAAAGCACAACACCCCTATAATCAAAACGGGGGTAGGTCTCATTTTCATGACTCCACAAGGAGGGATAATGCGCTTTGCCTTTTCCCTAACAGAGATGAGGAAAAACAATGAAGCCGAGTATGAAGTTTTGATAGAAGGTCTCGAGATCGCTGTCGACATGGGAATTGAAGACCTCCTCATATACGGAGACTCCTAACTGGTCATTAGTCAAGTAAATGGCGACTATCAAATGTGCAAACCAGAGTTGGTAAAGTACGGTGAGAGAGTGCAGTAATTGCTGACTCAGATCCCTTCCTACGCCCTGGAAAGCATACTGCGCGCGGAAAATAGCAAGGCGGATGCATTAGCCAAGCTCGCTAAAGAACTGGCTGACGAAAACCTCGATGATATGAGGATTGTTGTGCAAAGCCGTCGGGTTCTTGCACCGGCAGAAATATCTCCGGAGCCGTCCGAAGAAAAGGGAGCGACCGAGCAAACGGCCCTACAAATAAAAGACCAGGAAAATGCTAAGGATTGGAGAGAAGTCTTTATAGACTACTTCAAATCCCGTCGAACACCTGAAGATGCGTCCTCAAGACATCAGCTCATGAAACGAGCTCTATCCTTCGCCTTCGTCAATGATACTCTGTATAAGAGATCGTTCGACTCTCTGTGGCTAAGATACCTTGGACCAGAAGAAGCGAGGAAAGTCGTCCAAGAAACTCACAACGGACTCTGCGGATCTCATCAAGCCGGGCCAAAGATAAAGCTGAAGATCAAAAGAATGGGCTACTATTGGCCCACGATGATTCAGGACTGCCTTGAATACGCGAAGCAATGCCATTCGTGCTAGATTCATGGAGACTTCATCCAGCAGCATCCAAATCCACTACACCCGACGGTGGCTAGCTGGCCGTTCGAAATGCGGGGAACCAATATAATCAGGCCCATCGAACCAGCTTCATCCAGAGGACACCGGTTCATATTGGCGACAACTGATTACTTCTCTAAGTGGGCAGAAGCAGTACCGCTAAGAGAAGTGAAGACGGAGAACATCCTCCATTTCTTCAAGACACACTTCATCTATCGGTTCGGCATTCCACGACGGATTATCTCCGATAACGGGCCGGCCTACAGAAGCCACAAAATCAGCCGCTTCGTGCATCAACATAATATAGACTGGAGATACTCATCGGTCTATAATCCCCGAGCTAATGGTCTAGCTGAGGCTTTCAATAAGACCTTGAAGAAGATCATAAAGAAGACGGTGTCTAGAAATAAGAAGGACTGGTACGAGAGACTGCATGAAGCTCTCTGTGCGTATCGGACCACGTTCAAAACGGCCACAAACACAACGCCGTACGCATTGGTATTCGGCACTGAAGCAGTACTCCCTTTACAGATAGAGTTACCCTCCTTACGAGTGGCAGTTCATTATGAGCTAACGGACGAAGAGAATGCTCATCTTCAGCTTGAGGAGCTTGATGCCCTCGACGAAACTCGGCTCATGGCGCAGCAAAACTTGGAAGCCTACAAAGCAAAGATGACGCGCTCGTATGAGAGATTGACTAGGCCGAGAACATTCCGCCAAGGCGAACTCATGCTAGTAGTCAAGAGACCTATGATCCCCAATCGTACAAAACGAGGGAAGTTCGAGCCAAACTACGAAAGCCCATACATCATAGACAAAGTCTACCAAGGTGGGGCTTACTTGCTCATGGATATGCATGGAGAAAGACCTTCAGGCCAATAAACGGTCGGTTCCTAAAGAAATACTACGCCTGACGAGTTACGGCCTGGGATAATGATAGATGACGACGCCTATGTCCGCTCGCTATCTTCCCAAGCCCAAACTTTATAAGTGGTAGCTAATGAAACCGTTGCAACAACGGACCGAAACGTCCCTAAACTAACGATGGACCGTAATGTCTTTAAACTAGTTACTGACAGAGACGTCTAAAAACTACTACGGACCGCAGCATCCCAAGGCTGACGCAAAAAAAAACGGTACGTCCATAAGCGAGATGGGCACGGATGAAAACCCGAAAGGGCTCCGTGAGTAAAAACAGCAGGACTACCGACGAGTTTGTGAAAACCTGAAAGGGCGCAATCTCGTTAAAAGACACTTGCAAGGTCCTCTCGACCCTGTAAGGAGAAAATACCTGCGTGAGATCCTTACGACTCACAAGGGAGCAATACACTTAGGAATCCCCACGATTCCTGAGGAGAAAACACACTTACGAGATCCTCACGACTCGTAAGGAGAATTCCCTATGAGACCCTCACGGCTCATAGGATTCAAAAGCCTTAAGCTACAGGGATTTGAACCTGTTCTTAAGCCGTCATACACCCTGATTTTGCCCTACAAGCGTTTCAATATTGATCCTTGTATACAATCCACGGGTACGAATAAACATTTTCCTAACAAAGTCCCACCAGCGACTAGGGATATCCTCACACGGTGAACGACTCTTGTAAGTCCTCTCAAATTATAAGGAGAAAACACCCTTGTAAGATTCTTATGACTTATAAGAGAACACACACTTAGGAATCCTCACGATTCCTAAGGAGAAAACGCACTTACGAGATCCCCACGACTCGTAGGGAGAAATACCTTTATGAGACCCTTACGGCTCATGAAGTCAAAAGCCTTAGTCGACAAGATCTTAACCCTTTTTGCTACGCCACCTTTGTTCAAACAGACGAAGGAAAATGATGATTCTCTCCTGGAAATGTCCCAGCGGTAGCGATGCTGATGCCTAAATCGGTATTGAATTCCAAGCCCTTTCACGGCAAATGATGATTCGCTCCTGGCAATATTACAGTCGTAGCGATGCTGATGCTGAGATTGGCACCAGATTCAAAGTTCCACACTCGTGATAAAAATTCAGCGAGCTAAAAATGCATATGAAATAGCCGAAATGATGGGACAACAACAAAATCAGCAAGTAAAAATATATGCATACAAAATAGCCGAAATGGTTGGGCAACTCGCATTAAAAAACAGCGAGTAAAAAAAATAGCCGAAATGATTGGGCACCGCGAAAAATAGCCGAAATGATTGGGCAATCGTGACTTTCACGATACAAAAAGCTGAAATGATTGAGCAACGCGGAAAGAAATAAAAAAAATGAAATGAAACTTTTTTCCCTACAGATGAGATCACATCGATCCCTGTATACAGTCCAGGGGCACAAACAAAAAGGGAATCGTATCATCCCACCACGCTCTTTCAAACGGAGAGTCAGATTTCAACGGCGACATCTACAGCCTAGAGATCATCAACGACGTTCCTCCTCATTCCAGCAGGATGCAGACGCGGCATCAACCAACGGAGCCATAGTAAAGTCCCTAGTTCTAGATTTCGACGGCGACATCTACAGCCTAGAGATCATCGACGGCGTTCCTCCTCATTCCAGCAGGATGCAGACGCGACATCAACCAACGAAGCCATGGCGAAGTCCCTAGTTCCAGATTTTGATGGCGACATCTACAGCCTAGAGATCATCAACGGCGTTCCTCCTCATTCCAGCAGGATGCAGACGCGACATCAACCAACGGAGCCATGGCAAAGTCCCTAGTTCCAGATCTCGACGGTTCATAGATAAATTAGAGAATACCTCGACATTCGTCTCGTTACAACAGGCGTAACGCCAGCAAAGCAGACCCGCGGCAAAGTTCTCAGTTCCAGGAATCGGCGGTGCACAGACAACCGAAAGTCAACCCCTGACCCCGTACAGCCAAAGTCAATCCTGACCCCGTATGGCTAAAGTCAACCCGTGACCCCGTACGGCCAAAGTCAATCCTGACCCGTATGGCTAAAGTCAACCCCCGACCCCGTACGTCCAAAGTCAATCCTGACCCCGTATGGCTAAAGTCAACCCCCGACACCGTACGGCTAAAGTCAATCCTGACCCCGTATGGCTAAAGTCAACCCCTGACCCCGTACGGCCAAAGTCAATCCTGAACCCGTATGGCTAAAGTCAACCCCTGACCCCGTACGGCCAAAGTCAATCCTGACCCCGTATGGATAAAGTCAACCCCTGACCCTGTATGGCTAAAGTCAATCCTGACCCCGTATGGCCAAAGTCAACCCTCGACCTCCCCGTCGAAGCAATGCTTTGACTCAGGAGTAGGTCAACTCATCAAACACTTATGAGTCCTCTCGACTTGTAAGGAAGAAAATTCTCTTGTGAGATCCTTACGACTCTCAAGAGAAAACACACTTAGGAATCCTCACAATTCCTAAGGAGAAAATACACCTACGAGATCCTCTCAACTCGTAGGGAGAAAAATCTTTATGAGACCCTCACGGCTCATAATGTTGGAAAGCCTTAAGAGGCAGACCTGAACCTGACTCCTAAGCCATTGCTGTCCTACAAGGAGATCAAAATAGATTATCCACAAAACGCATTTGCTAGAAGGGACATACTGTCATGAAACAAAATGTGTCTTTTATTCATGAACCAAAATGAATACAAAGTACAATCTATAAAAGAATCAAAAAATACTCTCATTCAGGAGTAAGTACAAAAGGAGAATGAAAAGAAACATATACAATTTTTTCAAACCGGCGGACAATTCAGTAGATTCGTTAGTTCATTCTTCTTCCGCTGAGTCTCGGCCTCATAATTTGTTATTGCGATAAGACGAGCCTCCGCCTGAAACTGTTTGGCCTGGTATGAGGTGAGCCGGCCTTCAAGCTCCTTTTCAATAACCTTGTGGGCTTCAACCATCTCGCGAGTAAAAAGGACGGCTTTATCAATAACTACTACCTCCCTGATAGGTTCTTGAAGCACCCGCCAGAGTTCATACGCACGAGTGGTCTTGGCCGTAAGTTCAGCTTGAAGTTCCCCCAACGCATTTGAAGCCAGCTCCCTCTCCGAAAATTTTCGGTTGAGCCTCTTCTCACATGACAGCATATTTACGGCGCACCGTTCAATCAGCCCCCACAAGCTCGCATTTGCAGCCACAACCTCTAAAGGAAGGCGTGAGCACTCAAGACTATGTAAGCAAGACTCCACCCGACGACAAAACTCAACCCAGACATGCACCAATGTTTCACCATGGTAAGCAGCAAGAAAGGGGAGAGAAATGTTGGCTTCGGCAGCAAATTCTTCGGCTGTGAGCGAGCTACCAGCACGAAGGTCTTCGATCAGAGCTGACAAAGAGTGAAGGCTTAGCTTCGCCATTCGTTCAGATGCGCGTAGAGTATAAGGGCCGGGTGGCATAATAATGCGAGATTCCAGCGGGGTAGGAACTGGAAAAACTATTAAGATTTATAAAAAAACTCAGCGAGATTTGCAAATAAAGAGCAGATGGAACAGTGTTGAAACCTTACTTACCCACAGTTATGCAAGAAGGATCTAAAAGATCTCCAGGCCCGTCAAGGATCTCAACTTCGTCGTCAGCTTCCAGAACTACAGAAGACATCAGCATCGTCATATGAAATAATAATGCCCTGAGAAGGGGAAATAACACTAACCTTGCCCGGAAGAGAGGACGATGCGTTGCGGGGATATTTCCTGCGGAGCGGCCATCTCGAGCAAACGCTGGAAAGACTTTCTGGGAGATAGGTCCGCGATGGACTCCGCCAATCCTCGTAACTCTGAAAAAACGGAATGATTCAGGTAATGAAGAGATCATTATAACAAAAGATAGAAAGATACCTTCGAGTAGCCGCTTCGGCAGCTTCCTCCGTACCCTTAGGCACATCATCGGAGACGCTTGCTGGTGTGACGTCTATCAGTCGAGGGGCAGCATCCACCACTTCAGGGACAGAAATTTCAATTATTTGTTCCTCCATCTCCAGGCCATCGCCAGAAAGGTCCATTAAATCCACAGACGGAAGGGACACCTCTTCAGGGTGAACGGGCACAAGGGAAACAGAAGCCGCCGATGGAAGCTCTGCAGCAGGAATAGCAACTGTAGCGTCCCTCTCCACACCTACCGGTGTCTCATCAGGGATATTTACAGAGTCCACAGTCAAGAAGCTACTTGAGCCCAGATTCTCTGCCGTCGCCGAAGTCCCTATAAGGTTTTACGAAGATAAGAAGACATGGAAAGCAAAACAAATTACTCGCCGAAGGAAAAATACAAAAGAAATGCATACCGATTCACCAAGATGCCTCGAGTATGGCTTTTTCAAGCCGACGTTCCTTCCTCAGAAGGTATGCTCGTTGGGGTTCTAATGTAGATTCATGACCGCCGGTCCATAACGACAATGTATCTTCAGAAGCGGCAGAGATAGGCTGTTTAGGGCTATCTCGCCTCCCCGCTCCAGAGGGCCTATAAACACTCGCCGTACTGATGGAGGATCTTCATAGAATATTACGACAGGGTAGGAACTCTTCGAGACGCGCACGTTCTCGGTCTCATCTTTGGAACGCCTTATAGCCTTAGCCAGTTGTGCGGCTTCCTCGGCAGACGAGTCTGGAAAAAGAAGACCATCATCCGGCTCTTGCGTAGAGATTGGTTCGTCTTGAATGATGGGCTCGGATTCCATTAAAAAGTCAAGTAGACCAATGACGGTCTTCTTCCTCCGCTTCGACCCAGAGCTGGCACTGGAAGATGATCGCTTCCTTCCTTTCGGCGCTTTGGTGCGACGTTGACCCACTTCGCCTTCGATATCCTCTCTTGGCGGTGCTACCGATGATTACACTGCCATTGCTGATGCCGCAGCCGATGAAACTGCTACTGGCGCCTTATCAGAAGCCCTCGCTTGAGCTCTAGTGCGCATCGGCATGCCAACTGTAGGAGAAGTCAGACCCGCATCCACCGCCTCAGGAATAAGTAGGGCGCCAACACCCCTCAAGGGAGGGTGGGCCATTGCCCGCGGTAGCGGTAGGACTCCCGTAGCCTGGAGCGGGGCAGGAGCTCTAAGCTCAAAAGTATCCTCCTCTCCTCAGCAATGATAGGATTAACTCGGTGGCGATACCAACCCGTGAAAGCCCCCACACACCTCGGAATATAGTCGGCCTCGGGGATCATGAAATGAGAACCGGTGTTCAGCCGCATGAAGTGATGGGTGGCGTCGCGAACAGCTTCGAGAGAAGAGTTAGGCTCCACCATGAATGCCTCAAAGGGAACACCCTGGTCATAACCTAATTGCCGGGCAAAGCGGTGCGGATTATACCGCATAAAAAGAACTGCATCATTTCGGCGGAACACCAAATAACTCGGCCTGATCGAGTACAAGTGCATGGCTTCCCTGGGCTTCAAAGATGGTGCTCCCTCTTTCGATAAATCAAACAGTTGCTGGACAGGTCCCGAGGGAGCAGAGAGGATTCGGTCATTAAAAACCATTCCGTCTTCGTGGGCATAAAGATTAAGCAGCACATGAAGAGCCCCTAACTGAGTCGGATCAGGAGCAGAAGCGTCTACCAACCTCATGAGCCGCGGGAAAGTATAAGCATCATAAAAGTTGGGTCTCTAGTGCGCAGCAAATGCCCCTAGCACGTGCATCTCAATCCATGACGTAAAATAATGAAGAGAGAAACTCACCACATCCACGCCTGGGGTTGAGGTATTGGCTGCAGTGCTTAGCACGTGGTACAAATGTGATAACCCTGCGATGCCCACGGCTAGTTGTGTCCCTTCGGCAATGTGATGAGTAGGGTAAATGACTGAGGCTCTCATAAATTGACGATGCGTTGGAACGACAAACCAACTGAGCTAAACGCTGATAAAGCCGACGAAGAAAGTTTCTTCATCCATGCCAGGACCTGCAATCGACTCAAAAGGTACAGCAAACAAGATTGGAATATAGAACTGTGGCAAATCTTCTTCTCTAGCCGATAGCTTATTTAAAAAAAATCCGAAGGGATCGTTGATATTCGCGAACTTCGGAGCCGCCTTTGATAGGACGTCTCCACAAAGGAAGTAGGTGATAAAGCTTTTAAAAGTGACGCCCTGTCCCTCTGACTCTGTGAACAGCTTCTCAAAAATACCCAGAGTCTTGATTAGACTCGGGTACTTGTGGCGGACGGCATTTTCAGTCGATAAGCCGTCAAGCGTAGCGGGCACAGTCTCGAAGGTATACTCGTCAGAAGGCAACAATTCTTCGTAAGGCGCTCCCCTGATCGGCAAACCCGAGATCTCGCGAAACTTTTCCAAAGAAATCGAAACTTCGCGGTCCCCTAACAAGAAAGTGTTGGTGGGAAGATTCCTTTGATTAAGGAAAGCTTTAACCCACCATACATGAGGAGACTGATAATGGAAGAGAGACGCATACACCGCCTATTAAAGCCCGACCTTCTGCAGTCGTGCACGATGGGCGGACAGGATATAACGAGCCCAGAGAAGATAGCCCGTGGGATGGCGAGGGGTAAGCCTTATCTTGTAAACTTGTCCCCAGGGCTGGGCTTCACCTTGGCAGATACGACGCCCCAAGATGTCTATGGCCGGCACAGGCCGGTGTGGTATCCCAACTGTCGACGGCTCGAGCCGGTCTGTAGGAGTCCAATCCGCCACCTCTACAGCAAAAGCAGTCTGCGGACGGTCCATTGGCAAGAACGGGCGGAGAGGTTCTGTTGGCACCTCGCAAAGAAATCTTCGGCGACCACGGATGATATGACCGTACCAGGTTCCCCTCAAAAATAAATTGCCACAGTCCGGGTCATGAGCCTTAATCATTGCCATCATCTCTTCATCAGACGGTGACTGAGGAAAAGCAGCCTCCGAGCGGGTAAAAGGAAAGTACGGAAGAGAAGTCATTGTTCTTGAAACAAAGGAAAGGAAATTATTAATGAAACCCACACATGTATATATATATATATATATATATATATATATATATATATATATAAAGACAGTGGAAGATGACGGCAAGCCGCTTATTTCATGGGATCATTGGTTGCAAAACACAAGGGCCCTACAAAATCAAGATGGCGGCTCACTAATGATGAGGCAGGGTAATCATTACGAGAACAAAGGAAAATTCTCAATAAATGAATAAGTGGATTTCAAACATCTCTACACATTCCCCAAGAAAAAACTCATCACCAACTCTAGGTGAAATCCAAGAAATATCTCTCCTAAAATTTTGCCAAGAACAACTGGAAATGAAAATCTTAAGAAGTGTTTTTTGAGGGAATTAAATTCCTTTTCAACAGAGGAATTAAATTCCAAGAAAATCTTCAGAGCTTGGCTCTTTTAAACGGAATTAAATTCTGAAAGAAACTGTGAGCTATCATCAAACCCCCTGGATCAGAGAAAATGCCCAACATCGGGGGCTTACTACCTAAAGATTGTGCGTTCTTAAAGTTCAGAAAGCATAGGTTTTTATTAAAGGGAAAAACCCTTGGTGTGGATTTAAAATCCAAAGAGAATTTTATAAAAAAGTTCTTCGGTCGTTCAAGATCCTTACCTAAAAAGGGGATTCTTTTTTGACAGAGTTAAACTCTGAAATTTTTCTTGAACAGAGAACTGAGCTCTGAGGAAGAGAATTAAATTCTCAAAGAAATTGAATAAAGAGGAAGATGAAGGAATGGAGGCGATGTTGAAGAGACCGCTGCATTTATAGGAAGTGATGGGAAACGGTTCATCTTCCATGTTCCCTAGGCGAATCCAACGGCCACGAAGGTTACAGCGTTGCACTCACGTGCAAATATGTGAGAACAACGCTGTGGGGGCATTTGTTCCCTCATGGGAATTAAATAAAATACAGATAAAGAAGCAAGGAAAACCTCAAATGAGACATCACGTGCCTACACGTGACCGGGCATCACATTCCCACACATGACCAGGCCTCACGTGCAGACACGTGACCATTTACAGGCAAAGCCTGTAGACACTGAATAAAATAAACAAATTGGAAATGCTGTGTCAGTGGGGTCACATGTCAACACGTGACCAGGCCTCACGTGCAAACACGTGACCATTTACAGGCAAAGCCTGTAGACACTGAATTAAATTCTAAATGAAATGCTTAATCAGTGGGGTCACGTGTCAACACATGATGAGCTCTTAAACCCACTGAACAATAGAATTAAATTCTAATTAAAAGGGAATCAAAAATCCTAATTGGAAAAATATTTCTCTAGATCTTTCCAAACAAAAAAGATTGCGCTCTGTAAAGTGGAGCACCGTTGGATTAAAAATCCAATGGTGATTAAAAATCACCAATTTATAGAAAGATTCTATATAAGGAAATATTTTCCTAAAATTTGCCAGGAACAACAAACAAAATATCTTTTGGGATTAAACATCAAATGGTGAATAAAATTCACCGAGTGATCTTAAAGATCAAGTTAGTTATAAAATCAATTAAAATCTTTCAATGAAAGATTGACTAAACAACCTGATTCTTTTCTTTCACCTATAAAGAGGAGTCAAGAGGGAAGAAAAAAAGGGGAGATACAACAAGAGAGAGAAAAAAAAGGAAGAGAATTTAATTCTCCAAAAAGAAGAAGATCTCTTCAGAAAAGAAAGAAACCCTAGGTAAGAGAGGGAAAGAGATCATTCTATAAGCTCCCACAAAACAAAAAGAGAATTTAATTCTCAAATTAAGAGTTTAACTCTTCTGATTAAGAACTTAGTTCTTTCTTTGGTTGAAGATCTACAGAAGCAGATCTCCCCATAAGTTGAGAATTTAATTCTCATCGGGGGGATTCTGCCATGCAGATCTAAAAACTAAGGGAGGACCTAGGTTCAGAGAATTTTATTCTCCCACAAAGCACATAGGAATTTAATTCCTCCAACAAAGATAGGATTTAACCCCTAATATAAGAACTTAGTTCTTCTTCATAGTAATAGATCTGCAGAAGCAGATCTTCCCATAAGTTGAGAATTTAATTCTCATCGGGGAGACTCTGCCATGCAGATCCAAAACTTAAAGGGAGAATTAAGTTTAAAGAATTTAATTATTTCGAACATATAAGAATTTAATTCCTCTAAACAAAATTAGGGCTTAACCCTATAAGAGAATTTAATTCTTAAACAAGGGATTTATCTCTCCATGCACGTAAAAAGATCAAGTGCTCAATATGATCACGTGGCAACACGTGACTCTCTCCCTCAATGATCAAAAGAGAACGAATAAGATTAGGTCACGTGCTCCCACGTGACCCTTGAACAGACTCCTCAAAATAAGAAGGGCAGAACAGATTTTGGATGCCTCACGTGTCTTCACGTGACCCCTGACAAACACCCCTTTTAAAAAAAAGAAAGAGAAAAGGTGGTAAAACCGAGGAGTTAATACCCAATGCATGGGCACTATCACGTGTCCACACGTGATGGTCATAAAGATTAAGTGTTTAACACTTATTTGCATATTCTGAGAATAAAATAAGGGAAGTCTGGCCTAATACTTAAGCGCCTCACGTGATCCCACGTGAGCGCTTCTCTTTTTAGTGTTTAACACTATTTTGAGCATTTCGTCCCTAGTGTTTAACACTATTGTAAGCGCATCACGTAGGAGCACGTGAAAGCCGATTGTACTCTAGTGTTTAACTCTATACTCGAGCCAATCTTAGCCTAAATTAGCTAAGTCTTCCAGAGGCAGGACCCCCTTTGACTGGATCTCAAATACACTCTTATCTTCCAAAATTGATCATCTCATATGACATTCAAAGCAAAACCCAGAGCCTTTCAACCAACATTGGTTCAAGGGTACATCCCTTCATACCTCTAATACATGTCGTTGTAATTGCTCAGCGTCTTCAGAGAGATGGAGGGTCCCAATAACCGATAACTTTTGGTGCATCCCCAAACAGTTGAATCAAAACCAAACAGACTATAACGTCTTTAAACTGGACCGTAATGTCCCTAACTAAACTCTATGGACTATGAGGTCCTTAAACTCATGGACTATGATGTCCTTAACCTCTATGGACTGTGAGGTCCTTAAACTTACGGACTATGATGTCCTTAACCTTTGTGGACTGTGAGGTCCTTAAACTCATAGACTATGATGTCTTTAAACCTTATAGAATATGACGTCTTTAAACTGGACCGTAATGTCCTTAAACTAATTACGGACCGTAATATCCCTAAACTAAAACAATAGAGTCCAAATGCTCTTTTGTTGGATCTAAATGATCCTGCTAAGTAGATCTTAGTCTAAAATGGGACAAGCGTATCCACAATCAAAAAACCCCTCAAATGAGGGGGAATCTGACGAAGCCTGCTACATCGGCTGCATCTGTCTAAACCTCCGATACATGGTGCCATAAATCAACTTGGCATCTTTGGAGAGGTGGACGGATAAAACCAAATAGCATCTGCCCCCAGATTCAGGCAAGACATCGGTCTTCCCGGTTTTCGACGGTAAACAGGGGCCACTGCTAAGTTTTAGGTGTTGCAAAATTAGGATATTGTTAATTATGCCTTAATAAGTGAAAACATTCGGTAATCGGTTGGTTAGGCCTCATGAAACATTAACGGTCGTACGAAAAATGAGTTAAGCAAATCTATCTAAAATATCACCGACTAAAAATTACTAAGGAATATGGACAAAGGGTATGATAGCTTGAATTGAATTCTCCAAGTGTAAGGATGATTTTTCTATATACTTAGTGGTATATGATAGATATTTGGAGGAAAGGTAGGGAGGAAGACAAAAGACGATATTTTATTGAGGGTGGATGTGATTTCCGGTATCTTTTCAAGACCATTAAGATAAGGCTCATGACAACTAAAATGCTAGTGTAGTTCGAAACTCTTGTTTTTAAGTTTTTATTTTATATATTCTACTCTTTTCATGTAATTTTCGTTTTCTTATTTTCGTTTCCTTTATTTTTTAAATTTAGGATTTTATGGGTATAATCCGCTGAAAACTCTCAGGAGATAACATTTCTCCTATTAGGGACACCAAGAGATTTAAAGGCTCGTTGCACGAGCTAAGTGCAATTGTGTTGCCTACGAAAGTTTGCTAGGTTTTTTTTTCTTTTAAAATAAAACAGTTTGCTCGGGACGATCAAAAGATAAGTTTGGGGGTATTTGATCGGTCATATTTATTGCACATTTTTACGGCTATTTTCCCTATTGTTGGTAATTACTAAATGTGTTATTTATAATTTAAGAACATATGTGGGTTTATGTGGAAGAAGATTTTGTCATATATTTCTTAACTTATAATTAATATAATTGGGTGTTAAATGGTTGCATATCTCATTCAAATAAATATCCATGAGTTTCTTAACCATTAAGTAATTTATTTGTCAATAAATTGTTGGAATATTTTCTCAAATGAAATAAATACTACTAATGATTTGATTTGAGATATTATGCAGATATTAAAATAACAAATCAATTCAAGATTACAAACATGATTAAGAAATCCAAATCAAATCAAATTAGTAAATCAAATCTGCTAAGTTTAGGAGTAAATTGATGATTTTTGCAACTACAGAGATAAGACAATATTTTCAAGATTTTATCGTCAGAAAGCGTTCCTAAAATCACGAGAAGAAAGAGGGAAAAAATTGGAGATGAGATCCCATCAAACGACGACGGTTCGGCGGCCGAATCGTGCAATTGGCAGCGCATCTGTCACGTCCCACTTCCCACTAGACGGAAACGACGACATGGCAGGCCGCACCGTATTTACTAAGAAATAAATACGTTATGTATAATTAAGCAAAATATAAAATGTACAAGAATGACAAGAGTATTAAAACAAAACAACAACTTTATTTACATTCATCTTTACATATAACTGTTTGAAAATGAAAAGATACAATGATAATAAGCAGTGCCTAAACAATGGCATACAGGAAAGTAAGTATAAGGAACTAGAAGTCAGGCTGTGCCGCAAGCTGGTCTGAGTCTTCCTGGCTAGGCTCAATCTCCTGAGAGTCCTGTCCTCCTGACGAACATTCCAAAGAAAGAAATAGAAAGGATATCGTCAGCGAACTAGCGCTCGGTAAGTCCCAAAAAAGAAAGAGATTATAACAAGTAATATGAAAAGAATAGATAAGTTGTGTATGATTGATTACTAGTAAATGATGGTTATTATAACATGGTTGTTTGTAGCATGGTAAAGAGGATATTCATGTATACGAGAGGAGTCCATCTTACCCCGTGGACTATGGTAACATGTAGTATAAGGCCCCGTCATAACCCACGGGACAACAGCACGTGAATTCATGTAGGTGTCTTTTAAGTGACCTCTTTTGCTACGATATACGTTCCGTACTAATCTACCCTTTATCCCCGCATATTGTATTGTATAGATTATATTTACAGGTCTTGCCGAAACCATGGATACAAAATGTTCAAGTAGTCATGTTCAGGATGTAGTCAAGTATCCAAGTAGTCAAGTCAGGTTATAACCATGATTCGGTCAAGTCAAGTCAAGTATACATGTTTGATATTGGTGTTTGATTTTGATTATTCATGTTCATGATCAAGTATTTATGTTTGATTTTGGATTCCGGTTTGAATTGGACTCTGACTCAGTCAGATTCTAGTAAACTGATTTAAACTCTGTAATTCTTAGGTTTGGGAGTCATCGATAACTACTGCACATGGACGGCAGGATTTGTGTCTTTTTACAAGACATTTACCATTGATAACTCTGTTGAGTTGTCTACCTTAAATAGGTAAGCACTCACTTTCTCTGGCTCTCTAGGGCTCAAGAGAATTGATCCCGCTTAAACATATATTTACTAAAGTTCTTAAATATTGTTATATATATATATATATATATATATCGAGGGGGTTTTATGAATTTTTTTTTAATATAGTTAAAAAAAGTAAATCTCGAGGACGATTAGTATTATTTAGGGTTGTCATGAGCATGGATTTTAAGTATTGGGGTATTTTAGTGATAAGTACTAAACTTTGGAAAGTTCATGGTATTTTATTGAAAAAATTATCCTTTTTGGTATCTTGATGGTATTTTATTATCATTTGTTAATCTTTTCAAATTTTTAAAAATATAGATTTATTATATTTTGAAAATATGGATTTATAATTTTACATAATTTTAATTTTAAAAATAATTTTATTTTATTTAGAAAATTCGTATTTCTTAAAAACCGTATTTAAATTCTTTCGAGATCGAATGCTCCGTGAGGAGGTCTGCATCTCGTTCTACTAGCCTAAGGATGTGCGATAATCTGCACCATCCATTAGCGGGTTTTCTAAGGAGGGTTGTAGATGCATAATCGCAAAGGAAATGAAATATCGCTTTTAAAAGAAATCCGGTTTTAGAATTTTGTGGTATTTTATTATAAATACGAACTTCGAACCAAAAACACATACAATTAGGTATCATGCTATGAAACCATTTGTGCGTGTAGGGTAGGTCGTTACCCCGTGAAGTTTTCCTAAGGTATTGTTAAGCAATTACTAAAAGATGTGTTTATAAAGTTCAAGGTATTTTAATGAAAAAAGTTCTACTATTGTTATTTCACATGAGAATTTTGATGAAATTTGATTCTAAATATTAGAGTTTAAGGTTACAAGTATTGTTTAACAACTTGATTGATCAAAGAGTAAAGGAGAAGGAGTTTCTAGGGTTTAGGAAAAGGATATCGGTATTAACTTCACTTACCAATATAAGTTTTAAAAATGGAATTTCAATGAAGAGAAAAAGAGATTGGGAGGGACTTACGGTTTAGAAAATTCAAAGAGTGGTTGAAGAAGAGGGGATAAGCTTCGTAGCGTCGCGGAAGCTCCAAAGTAGGCTTCGGTCTTCGCCGGAACCAACTTGCTAGCTAACACCTCTTTACTTCACTTGCACCAGAAACTTTTTAGAGAGTTTTGGCTAGAATTTTCAAAATGATGCTGAGCCAAGATAGGGGTGGTATTTATAGTGGAGAAGTAGGATTTGGGAATTAAAGGTGTGGATTAAAAGCAATTAAAATTATGATAAATTGTAAATTGAAAGGCTTCTGTTAGATTGCAGGGAAATCAAACAATGTAGAGGAGTTAGGGGTAGGTGAAGAGGTGTGTGTCCAAAGCACAGGGTTCATTAGCCATGATCTGACCGTCCCCGCTGGTTTTTATAGGCCTTTGGCCGGTCAATTGCCTCGAGATTCGTGCCACTTGATCAACCCTCTGTTTAAAACATTTTCCACATGTTTGATTTTTCTGAACTTTTCATTTCCCGTGTATTGCACGTGCAATTTTTTAGGCTTCCAAAAAGTTAAAAAAAAATCGGAAAAAAATAATGTGTGATGGGAATCGAACATAGGGGCTACATCACAGCAGTACAAAGGCTTTACCAGTGAGCTGCAAGTTTTTTCTTGCTGTTATTTAACAAAAGTAACTTATAACTCAAACTCAGGCTATAAAACTCATTTCTTGTATATTAACAGTAAAATTTCCGTACAAGATTTTAGAGTCGTTACATTCTACCCTCCTTATAAAAATTTCGTCCTCGAAATTTACATTTATATAGGGACTAATTTTTCAAATAGATAAGGGTATCTTGTACGCTTGTCTTCCTTTTGTTCCCATGTTGATTCTCCTAACGAATCTTTTCTCCACATCACTCGGACCAAATTTACTTCCTTGTTCCGCAATGTCTTCACCTTTCAGTCCAAGATCTCAACGGGTTGTTGCTCATAGGTTAGATCAGTCTGTACCGTGAGCTCGGAGTGATCAAGTATGTGGCTGGGGTCGCTCACATATTGTCGTAGCTGGGGTATGTGGAACACGTTGTGCACTCCTTCCAATAAGGGTGGTAGTGCTAAACGGTATGCCACTTCTCCAACTCATTCGAGTATGTCGAATGGTCCTATATATCTTGGACTTAGCTTACCCCTCTTACCAAAGCGGATCACTCCTCTGTTTGGAGAGATCTTTCAAAAAACATGGTCTCTAGGTTAGAACTCCAGATGTCGCCGCTTTGCATCTGCCCAATGCTTCTGTCTGTCCTGGGCTATGCGTATTCTTTCCCTGATCGTGCGAACAGCGTCCACAATTGTCACGATCATCTCTGGTCCAAAGAGTTCATGATCTCCAACGTTGTCCCTGTTCACCGCCGGAAACAGAGACGAACCGAGATGAATCGTCTTGCCTGAATCCGAGGGCAGATGCTATTTGGATTTATCCGTCCACCTCTCCGAAGATACCAAGTTAATTTATGGCACCATATGTCGGAGGTTTGGACAGAAGCGACCGTTGTAGCAGACTTTATCAGATTCCCACTCATTTTATGAGGGGTTTTTGATTGTAGGGACGCTTTTCCCTGCAGGCGCAAGCCCCTGCAGTTAATTACGTTACCGCGTTGCGATAACAACTTTCTTATGCTCCGGAAGTTCACTTAGTATCGTGTTGTGTTTGTTTTATTTTGGGTTGTCCATGGATTGTATACGAAAACTAATTTATGTCGTCGCCCGTAGGGCATGGATTAGTCTAAATCCGTATATCTATGATTTGGGTTTAGGTCAAGAATTTTGCTTGACGGGGCCCATGTTGGTAGCTTGGTTTGCCAATGGGAATGCACTTAGGACGCAAATCTCACATTTGTGAGGTCCATCGGTTCAGGGGATATTTGGGTTTGATCTAAGGATCATTAGCCATATTTGAGACTAAGATTAATTTATGAGCAGTGAGCATATGGGCTCAAATGATCATTAGATCATATATGAATAGCCCATGGATAGTATATGGTAGTCATTATGGAGACAGTCCGCAGGGCAAACTATATTAGTTTAAGGACGTCACGGTCCAACATTCCCTGTTTGGGATGAATGTTAGTTTAAGGACATTTTGGTCTAATGTTCCGGTTTGGGATGAATGTTAGTTTAAGGAAATTTCGGTCCAATGTTCCCTGTTTGGGATGAAAATTTGTTTAAGGAAATTTTAGTCCATTATTACTGTGTTTGGGGGTGAAAATTAGTTTAAGGACATTTCGGTCCAACATTCAACTTGCGCGTACATGCATTTTTTACATGGCGGAGTGAACGATGGTGACATGGAATGCACCCAATTTGGAGTGCGATCCGATTTGAGGTGTGCACGCCAATTTAGAAGTGCATCAACGTGGGATATATTATTCCCAGTCTTGATGAAGTTTTATATCAAGTTGGGACAAGAAAAGAGTTGTTGGTTGTCGGGACCCGCCACCTCTCTGAAGACGTTGAGGAATTACAACGATATATATCAGAGGTGTGGAGAGATGTACCCTTGAACCAAATCCCGTATTTAAGGGAAAAAGAAGTTGTGGTGGACCTAAGAATCGTTAGTCATATTTAAGACTAGGATTACCTTAGGAGATATAGGATGAATATCATTTTGGATATCATCAATGAGAGATCATCAGTCATGTTTGAGACTAAGATCCGTTTGGAAATCACGAGCATATGAGCTCGGTTGATTTAAAATCAAAGAGGTTTAACCTCAGGAAACTTAACCAATTTGGGCTGGGATTGGGTTTCTATACTACCCAGCAATGCTAAGCATTAAGATATATAACGCTCACGTGTGTTTCACGTGAGACGCTGACATAGTGCTAAGCACTAATTTTTTCTGGTGCTCACGTGCTTTTCACGTGAGACGCTGGATTTTTAACCTTCGGCGCTCACGTGCTTTTCACGTGAGGCGCTATAATAGTGCTAAGCACTAATTTTCTCTGGTGCTTATGTGTGTTTCACGTGAGGCGCTATGTTTTTGGAGATTTAATCTTTGTTGATATTTTTAAAGAACTTAAATCTCTGTTAATGGTATTTTGACCATTAACGATTACCAAGATCATTATTTTGAGAATTTGGGATCATGTTTTTTAAGAACTAAGTTCTTGATTTGAAGAAACTAAGTTCCTGGAGTATTATGAACTCCATGTTTTCCATGTTCATGTTTTCAGAGAGGTTAAATCTCTTTTAATGGTGTTTTGACCATTAAGGATCACCAAGATCACTATTTTGAGAATCTTGGATCGGGTTCTTTAAAAGTTCTTTATTTGAAGGAACTAAGTTCCTAGAGTATTATGAACTCCATCTTCTTTCTTCTCAATTTTGTTCTTTCCTGAATATTTGATTCTCAAGAACAAGATATTCCCGATGAGAATTAAATTCTCAACTTGTGGGAGACTTGTCCTGTGGATCTCAGATCCAGAGAAAAAACTAAGTTCTTTGAGAAGGGTTAAACCCTTAGATATGGTATGTTAGGTAAATGAGATATTTTGACCTCTTTTTTTTCTTTACCTAGGGTTTTTAAGAGGGAAATCTTTTTCTTGGAGAGAATTAAATTCACTGTTATTTTGAGAGCCTTCTGTATTTTTACAGAAGCTTATGGGGGATCTCCTTTTTTCCTCCTCCCCCTTTGATTAATCTCTTTGCCCCTATTTATAGGAGAAGAGAAAAATCAATTTATTCAGAAAATATCTCATTGAGAGATCATGATTGATTTCATGATCAATCAAAATGATTTTTTAGATCAATCGGTGAATTTTATTCACCGTTGGATTTTTAATCTAAAGGCTCTCTGTTTAACAGAGAAGATTTCTTATTTGTTTAACAAGATTAGGAAATATTTTCTCAGATAGAATTTTATTTTATCATATGAATATCTTGTTAGTTTAACATGATTAGGAATATATTTTATTAACATAGAATTTAATTCTGTTATATGAATATCTTGTTAGTTTAATAAGATTAGGAAAATATTTTCCTAAGATAGAATTTTATTCTATCAAATGATTTAATTGGTGATATTTAATCACCATTGGATTTTAAATCCAAGATTCTCTGTTAGGGAAAGATCTTTCCATATTAGAAAGATCAAGAAAAATATTTCTTAAATAGAATTTAATTCTATCATTTGATAATTTTAAATCCAACGGCTCTCCGTTTAACAGAGAATATTTGATCAGGGAGATTTTTTTTTTTTGCCCATAGAATTTAATTCTATCATTTTGATGATTTATTATCGCCAATGGATTTTTGATCCAACGGCTCTGTTTTACAGAGAATATCCCAGATTTTAGGGAAATATTCTCCATATAGAATTTAAATCTACCCTCTTTAATTTAGGCGCTGACGCTCATGTGCTATGCACGAGGGGTACCGTTTAAGAATTTAATTCTTTTATAAGTAATCACTCTCGTGGTTTGCACGCCAGCGCTCATGTGTGTTTCACGTGAGGCGCCACTATAGAATTTAATTTTAACAGAGGCCGGCGCTGTCGCTCATGTGGGAAACACGTGAGGCATTCAAGAATTTAATCCTATCTGAGGCGATAGTTACATGCTTTGTATGTGGGTACACGTGTGAACACATGGAACTTTCCTTTTATTTTTAGAAGGGAACAGCAAGCTTTGAGCCAAATTTTTTTGGCGGGAGCAGTCCCAACTTAGCGGTGAACGACACTTCTGTCCATAGAGTACTGCGAATGGTGTCATTCCAATACTTGCCTGATAGCTATTGTTGTATGAAAACTCCACAAGGTGTAGGTGATCTTCCCACGAACCTCCGAAGTCTAACATACAAGCTTTTAGCATGTCTTCCAGAATCTGAATTATTCGCTCGGACTGTCCATCCATTTGTGGATGATAAGCCGTGCAGAAATTTAGACTCGTTCCCAGGCTAGCTTGCAGACTCTGCCAAAATTATGATCGAAATCTGGTATCACGATCGGAGACGATGCAAACCGGTACTCCATATAATCTCACGATCTCCTGCATGAGTTCATAGGTATCAAATAAGGTACATCTTGAAGGTTTAAATCTTACTTTAGATTTATGCTTACCTCTATGTACTTCTTTGCTAACGTCTCGGTAGATTGGCAAACTCGAAATGGAATAAAGTGAGCCGACTTGGTGAGTCGATCCACAATAACCCATACTGCATCGTTACCCTTCGTGCTGCGAGGAAGAGCAGTCACGAAGTCTATGGTAATGTGCTGCCATTTCCATTCTGAGATTGGTAACGGCTGAAGTAAACCAACAGTTCTGTGATGTTCAGCCTTCACTTGCTGACATACCAGACACTTGGCTACTCTCCTTGCTACTTTGCGTTTCATTCCATACCACCAGTAGTGTTTCCATAGATCCTTGTACATTTGCGTACCACCGAGGTGTACAGAATAAGGAGAGCTGTGAGTTTCTTTCATCAAATTTTCTCGAACTGAGCCATTTGGTACACATAATCGACTTCCATATCGCAAGGATCCATCTTCGTTGATGATGAAGTCAGTTCGAAGTCCACTTTCTATTTGTTCTCGGATATTTTGTGGCTTGGCATCATTTGGTTGAGCTGCCTTGATCTGATTGATAAGAGTGGACTGGACTTGTAAGTTCATCAAATATGAAGCGTTACCTGGCATAACTATTTCGATCGCCAATCCATGCAATTCCTGTTGTAGCTTCCACTGAGCGGTGAGATTCATTGCTAATGGCTAGCGGCTAAGTGCATCATGAACTACATTCACTTTTCCAGGATGATACTGTAGGTTGATGTCGAAGTCCGCCATGAGTTCTAGCCATCTTCTTTGTTGCATGTTTAGCTCTTTTTGAGTAAATACATACTTCAGACTCTTATGATCATTGTATATATCCACTCGTTCTCCCAAAAGATAGTAGCGCCAAATCTTAAGTGCGAAGTTGACGGCTGCCAACTCCAGATCAAGTGTTGGATAGTTGCGCTCATGTACCTTTAACTGTCTTGATGCAAAAGCCACAACTTTTCCATGCTGGTGTAGAACACATCCTAATCCTTTACCGGACACATCACAATGTACAATGAAACCTCCAGATTGATCCGGTATTACAAGAATAGGAGCAGAGGTTAATCTTGACTTAAGTTCTACAAAAGCTTTTTCACATACTTCTGACCACACGAATACTTCATCTTTACATGTGAGCTTGGTCAGAGGTGCTGCAATTTTTGAGAAGCCTTCAACGAATCGTCGGTAGTATCCTGCTAATCCCAAGAAACTTCGTATATCTTTCACCGTCTTTGGTGTCGGCCACTCACTGACAGATGACACCTTAGCTGGATCTACTGAGATTCCTTCGCTTGAAACAATATGTCCGAGAAATTCGACTTGATCTAGCCAAAATTCACACTTGTAGTACTTGGAGTAGAGCTGATGTTGTCGTAATGTGTCCAGGACAATCCGTAAGTGCTCGGCGTGTTCTTTCCGATTCTTTGAATGCACCAGGATGTCGTCGATGAAGATGACAATGAACCTGTCTGAGTACTCTTGGAAAACTTGGTTCATCGGGTTCATAAAGATGGCAGGTGCATTGGTCACTCCAAATGGCATTACGAGATATTCATAATGACCATAGTGAGTTCTAAATGTCGTCTTCGGAATGTCGGACTCTTTGACCTTCACCTGATGATAACCCGAACGAAGATCTAGTTTTGAAATTACACAAGACCCACTTAACTGATCGAAAAGATCATCGATGCGCGGCAGTGGATACTTGTTCTTAATCGTCACTTCGTTCAGAGCTCGATAATCCACACACATCCTGTATGAACCTTCTTTCTTCTTCACATGTAATTCCAGAGGTCCCCAACTTGAAGTACTGGGACGGATCCAACCATTCTTCAGGAGTTCGTCCAATTGAGTGCGGATCTCCTTCAATCCTTCTGGACTTAACCGGTACGGATCTTTGATTACAGGCTGCGCACCAGGTTGTAAATCGATGTTGAATTCAAGAGCTTGATCGGGAGACAAACCTGATATATCTTCTGGGAATACATCCTCGAACTCTCAAACTACTTCTGGCTTCGATCCTTCTTCTTGTAATGCTGCAACCACTGCCTTCTTTGATTTTACTTTGTAAACGCTAGGTTCCAAGGTACGGTCTCCACTCTTGAAATAGAACACTGGATGATCTGGTATTTCGAACACTACCCTCCTTTGACGACAGTCGATGGTAGCGAAGAAAGTTCCCAACCAGTCTATTCCCAAGACTACGTTGAAGTTCGGTATGTCCAGCACCTTGAAGTCCACATAAAATTCTTTACTGCAGACGACTACTGGACACAAATCGTATCCCAAAGTTTCTTTTAGAACACCGTTCCCTGAACTGACATTCCAGCTGGATATGAGCAGTTTAACTGGAATCACATGAGTTCGGACGAACCGTTGCGACATAAAGCAATGTGATGCTCCAGTGTCGAAGAGTGCTAGAGCAGATAAGAAGGCTACTAGTATAATACCTAAGTTGTGTGGGATAGGTTTAGGTATAGGAAAAAATATATATAAGGATTGAAAAGTTTTGAAAGGATTGGGAATTACCAGTGATGACTTGGCCTGTGGCTTCGGCCTTTTCGACCGTCATTGTGAAAGCCTGACGTCGTGGTACATTCCTCCTTGCTGGAGGCACTTTCTTCTGTCCTTGGGGCACGTTTCTTTTCCCTTGAGGCATGTTTCTCTGTGCCTGATGGAATTGATGTTGAGGCTATGCAGGAGGTCCACGTGGAGCTGGTGCAGGGAGAACTAAACGAGGTGCGGGAGCCTGAATGGCTGGCCGCTACGGGACTGTGATTGTGGGTCTAGGTGCTGGAACTGTGTTGAAATGATATGGACATGCTCCTATGGCGTCAGTGAATGCGTCACAAATCAAGCACATGCCATTTGCACGCCTGCAGTCCTTTGCCAGATGTCCCGTCCTCTTGCAGTAGAAACAAAAGTATGGACTGGACCGGTTAAATGATCCTCCCAGTCTCCTGGGTATAAATGTTGGCCTAGAAGAGGCACCTCTTGACATCTGTGCGGCAGGGCGCTTCACACCGGTAGTCTGCGGTCTGCCTTTCTTCTTCACAACTGCCTCATAACGTCAGGCAGCATTCAAAGCAAGTTCATGGGTTGGGAAATCCCCTGTAGCGAGTGCAGCTTGGATTTTCGGGTCTAACCCTTACTGAAATCGTCGTGCCCGGATCTCAGCAGTAGGAATCAGGTGTGCAGCGAACCTGTTACGACCTTGTGTTAGCAGTGTAATGAGTGAAATCAGGAATTTGAATTTGAGACGATATCTTACCTGCTAAGCATGGAAAACTCAGCATCGTATTCATCCACAGACTTCACCCACGTCGAGCCTTGTTGTAGATTCATGAACTGTTGGTTCATGTCAAAACGGGCAATCTCAGGGAAGTAATTCACATCAAACAGATCACGAAATGGCATCCACTCGATAGGTTGGGTGAGACAGCTTTCTTCAGCTTTCCACCAGATTCTGGCATTATCTGTCAGTTGTAGCTTAGCAACACTCACCCAGGCAATATCTGGCACTTGAGCTGCTTCCAGATCATTTTCAATCGATTGAGCCCATTCTTCCACCTCCAGTAGGCTCTTTTTCCCCGAAAATGTTTTGGGTGCAGTGCTTAAAATTGTTTGACTCCGGGTGCCTCGGCTACGGGACGGTGCATGAGGATAGCAGTCTGTTGCTGCTGACCCTCCAGAAGGCTCTTGATCACCTCGAGCAGTACCGTTTGCTCGTTGATAGGAGCTGCAACGGTATATGGTGGTGATAGAGTAGGCGGTGGAGTATTACCATTGATATTGGTACTAGTGTTGTTGGGAGAATTCATGACCTTGATAGAAAAAGAATGGTTATGATAGATTCAAGAAATTAGAAATGTCAAGAATGTATAGTTGCCGATTCTTATAATTCTTGTGATATATTGCTTAAGATTTCATGCAGAACTGACCTGCATGGGCCACCAACAAAACCTGTCACGCCCCGCTTCCCAGTAGACGGAAACGGCGACGTGGCAAGCCGCAATGTATTTACTAAGAAATAAATATGTTAAGCGTAATTAAGCAATATATAAAATGTACAAGAATGACAAGAGTATTAAAAAAAAACATCAACTTTATTTACATTCATTTTTACATACAACTGTTTGAAAATGAAAAGATACAATGATAATAAGTACAAGGAACTAGAAGTCAGGCTGTGCATAAACAATAGCATACAGGAAAGTAAGTACAAGGAACTAGAAGTCAGGTTGTACCGCAAGCTGGTCTAAGTCCTCCTGGCTAGGCTTGATCTCCTGAGAGTCATGTCCTCCTGACGAACATTCCAAAGAAATAAATAGAAAGGAATGTCGTCAGCGAACTAGCGCTCGGTAAATCCCAAAGAAGAAAGAGAATATAACAAGTAATGTGATAAGAACAGGTAAGTTGTGTATGATTGATTACCAGTAAATGATGGTTATTATAACGTGGTTGTTTGTAGCTTAGTAAAAAAGGTATTCATGTATACGAAAGGAGTCCATCTTACCCCGTGGACTATGGTAACATGTAGTATAAGGCCCCGTCATAACCCACGGGACAACGGCAAGTGAATTCATGTATGTGTATATTAAGTGACCTCTCGTGCCACGATATACGTTCCATACCAACCTATCCCTTTATTCCTGCGTATTGTATTGTATAGATTATATTTACAAATCTTGCCGAAACCATGGATACAAAATGTTCAAGTAGTCATGTTCAGGATGTAGTCAAGTATCCAAGTAGTCAAATCAAGTTATAACCATGGTTCGGTCAAGTCAAGTATACATGTTTGATATTGGTGTTTGATTTCGAGTATTCATGTTCATGATCAAGTATTCATGTTTGATTTTGGATTCCGGATTGAATTGGACTCTGACCGAGTCAGACTCATGTAAACTGATTTAAACTCTGTAATTATTAGGTTTGGGAGTCATCGGTAACTGTTGCACATGAACGGCAGGATTTGTGTCTTTTTCCAAGACAATTACCATTGAAAACTCCGTTAAGTTGTCTATCTTAAATAGGCAAGCACTCACTTTCTCCAGCTCCCTGGGGCTCAAGAGAATTGATCCAGCTTAAACCTATATTTACTAAAGTCCATATATATATATATATATATATATATATATATATAGGGGGTTTTATGAAAAATATTTTTAATATAGTTAAAAAAGTAAATCTCGAGGGTGATTAGTATTATTTAGGGTTGTCATGAGCATGGATTTTAAGTATTGGGGTATTTTAGTGATAAGTACTTAGTTTTGGAAAGTTCATAGTATTTTATTGAAAAAATTATTCTTTTTTGTATCTTGATAGTATTTTATTATCATTTGTTAATCTTTTCATTTTTTTAAAATATAGATTTATTATATTTTGAAAATATGGATTTATAATTTTATATAATTTTAATTTTAAAAATAATTTTATTATATTTAGAAAATTCGTAATTTTTAAAACCCGTATTTAAATTCTTTCGAGATCGAATGCTCCGTGATGAGATTTGCATCTCGTTGTACTATCCCAAGTATGTGCGATAATCCGCACCATCCGTTAGCGAGTCCCCTAAAGAGGGTTGTAGATGCATAATCGCAAAGGAAATGAAATATCGCTTTTAAAAGAAATCCGGTTTTAGAATTTTGTGGTATTTTATTGTAAATACGATTTTCGAACCAAAAACACATACAACTAGGTATCGTGCTATGAAACCATGTATGCGTGTGGGGTAGGTCGTTATCTCGTGAAGTTTTCCTAAGGTATTGTTAATCAATTACTAAAAGAGGTGTTTATAAAGTTTAAGGTGTTTTAATGAAAAATGTTCTACTATTGTTGTTTCACATAGGAATTTTGATGAAATTTGATTCTAAACATTAGGGTTTAAGGTTACAAGTATTGTGTAACAACTTGGTTGATCAAAGAGTAACGGAGAAGGAGTTTCTAGGGTTTAGAAAAAGGATAACGGTATTAACTCCACTTACCGATATAAGTTTTAAAAATGGAATTTCAATGAAGAGAAAGAGAGATTGGGAGGGACTTACGGTTTAGAAAACACAAAGAGAGGTTGAAGAAGAGGGGATAAGTTTCATGGCGTCGCGGGAGCTCCGGAATAGGCTTCGGTCTTCGCCGGAACCAACTTGCTTGCTAACTCCTTTATACTTTACTTGCACTAGGAACTTTTTAGAGAGTTTTGGCTAGAATTTTCATAATGATGCCGAGCCAAGGTAAGGGGTGGTATTTATAGTGGAGAATTAGGGTTTTGGAATTAAAAGTGTGGATTAAAAGCATTAAAATTGTGATAAATTATGAATTAAAAGGTCTCTATTTGATTGCAGGGAAATCAAATAGTGCAGAAGAGTTAGCGGCAGGTGAAGAGGTGTGTGTGCAAAACACGGGGTTCATTGGCCATGATTCGACCGTCCCCGCCTGTTTTTATGTGGTTTTGGCCTGTCGATATCGAGGCAATTGCTTCGAGATTCGTGTCACTTGATCAACCCTCTGTTTAAACCATTTTCCACATGTTTGATTTTTTTGAACTTTTCATTTCACCATGTATTGCATGTGCAATCTTTTGGGCTTCCAAAAAGTTTTAAAAAATTCAGAAAAAAATAATGTGTCTGATGAGAATCGAACACATGGGCTACGTCACAGCAGTGCAAAGGCTTTACCAGTGAGCTATAAGTTGTTTCTTGCTGTTATTTAACAAAAGTAACTTATAACTCAAACTCAGGCTGTAAAGCTCATTTCTTGTATATTAACAGTAAAATTTTCATACAAGATTTCAGAATCGTTACAGGATCAGCGACTGAATCGTACCTGTTTGATCAAATTTTTCATGGGCATGATCGTCATTTCATGTCCGCCGAGATAACATCTAGGGTTTCAAGTTCCAAAGCCTATATAAAGGACCGAGCAATAATAAAGAAAAGATATCTAAGGTTTTTTGTTTTTAGTCTTTTCTTTCTTATATCTTTATTTTTCTTAGCCATTAAATTTTGTATCGAAGTTCAAATTTTTATTAATAAAAGGTAGAGTAATTTTTATTTCTTATCTCCTTACTTTTCCGCAATTTATTTCATTGCATCTAATTTTATTAGTTAAATTGAATTGTTTTTCTTTATGAATTTCATCTTCTTCCTTCTTCTTTCTCATTATTTTGAAGCGATGATGCTAACAAAAGAAACTCCTTGATTTTTATAAGAGATCTTAAAATCTAGCTTTATAATTTATTTCTCAACCCTTTTTCTTTTTTTCTTTTGATTTTAATAGGTGAGTAATTTCCTCGCTCGTTAGGATTTAGGAAAAGGGAGTTTGAGAGATGGAAAAATTTCTTGCACTTTCCCTTAACCTAATTATGAATCTAAAACTTTTTTAAAGATAAACTACTTCTCTCTTTTTTTAGGCGTTCTATCCTTCAATGATAGCCGCGACCCAATTTTCGAGGCAAGTTGTCGGAACTTTGCTAGAGGCTTGAGATGATAGTAATCAATGGAAGGATAAGAATTAAAGAAGGGAATCTCCCGTACCGCTTTTAATTCTAATCCCCATTGTATTCTATTATTCTCACATAAATTCAACAAGTGGATAAAGGTAAAGCATTTTTAATAACATCTCTCAAACAACCCAAATCTTAACCCTAATGAGTTCTTTTATCATTAAGTTTTCAAATCACTTTTAGAATAAAAACTACAAATCCAAACCTTTTTCTATTAACTCGTCTGAAACAAGATAAGTAATTTACGAACTCCCTGTGGATGACCCGTACTCACAATCGGCTAGCTATTTGCGACACCGTTATTGATTGCGGTATTTATGACACATAAAAACTCAATTTTTCATATCAATCAAATGTCGCCGTTGCCGGGTAGACGGTAATATTATTTTTTTTGTTACTCGGGTTGATTTCATTAAGTAAAAAAAATTTAAATCGCATCTTGATATGATTTATGATGTTTGTTCGAGTTGTGCAGCAAATCTGGAGCATCTGGGTGAGCCTACGGTAAATATAATTTCTTGAACCAGGAGAACAGAGGATAAAAAGGTTAGTGCCAAAGAATTAGGCAGTTCGGCCCAAAGTAGACCACGGAACCGCGGCGGAAGAAAGAATTTGGTGGCGGAAGCGCGGCGGTTTGGTGGTTCCTCCTCTTCAAATTTTTCTGGTATCTTTCTTTCTTCCTTTCACTTACTCTGAAGCGCCAACAAATTGTTTCTACCCACAGGATTCTTTACAAACAGCACCGCAAATATTTAAAAAAAAAAATCTTTTTGCGTGTTTTAGATTTTTAGTGTGTTTTTACTTTGCATATTTAAAATGAATTAAGGAGCAAGAAACCCAAATCAAGATTAGGTTGGGAGTTCATTACCCTTCCTAAACCCCAAATATCACAAACGAGCATAAGCATTATCTTGAATTAATTAAAAAAGATCTAGACCAAGCCCCTAAGGACTCATAGCTCACTAGGAAAAGTGGACTTTTATGCTAACTAATATTTCGAGGAGTCTAATCAGTAGGTGTCTAGGCAAGTGTGACGAAGGCAAGTGATTAATTTAATTAGGCCCGCTATTTTGGTGATTCATATAGAGGATACCTTCCACTTACCTGACACTTACATGACTGACTGATCAGTCTACTTTGGGTTTACCCAGTCTAACGGTTAACTTAGGAGCAGTCCAGTGTTTGACTTTGAATACCTTAGTTCTCGGGACTGTTTGTGCATCTTTGTGATTGGTTGATTCGAGTCTCTTTTTCCATCTAAGCAAAACAATTCCAAAAATCCAAATAAATAAACTTTTAAAAAAAACTTACTATTCCAAACCCATTTTTCTTTTAATCTCAATTTCTTTTCTCCTAACATGGGTAACCCAAATCCTAACCCTAATGAGTTCTTTTATCATTAAGTTTTCAAATCTCTTTTAGAATAAAAACGATAAATCCAAACCTTTTTATATTAACTTGTCTAAAACAAGATAAGTAATTTACTATCTCCCTGTGGACGACCCGTACTCACTATCGACTAGCTATTTGCGACACCGTTATTGATTGCGGTATTTAGGACATATAAAAACTCAATTTTTCACATCAATCAATACCTTCTACAGAGTGGGGTGACATGTCGGCCTTCGTCAAGGTTACCACGCCATGATAGTTTGGGTTCGATTCCACTATGAGTAATAGTTACTCTCGAGAGATTTTCTATATATGATCCCGGCTAGTTCTCCTTTTAGGGTTTGAAGGAGAATTCGAAGAAATAGTGGAAGCCATCCTGATTAGATAAATTAATAAATAAATTTGATAGAGTGCACGCTGAGTGTTTTTCCCCCTCTTTGGCAGTGACCTATAACTGTCCTTAAACTAAAACTCGAAATCCAAGTTAACCGAACTTTTTTACAATCATTGGTTTTAGAATATCATGATTTCCCTAATTCACGACAAAGTTGCAAATGTCCTTTTCCTTCCTACTTCCACTTTGTTTTCCCAAAGCCCTCTGTGTTACATACAGAGATCCATATTGCTTGGAATGACCATCTCGTATAGTTAGATACGAACTCGAAGAAATTGTTTCAGTTCAAGAATGACCACTAGTTTTGGAGAAAGTGAACTGTTTATTTGTCTCTCCCCTCCACCTTATCTCAAGTTCGAGTGCTCCTTAAATAAGGAGAATATACATGTCATGCTTATTGGATAGTCTTCTTCCAATTCTAAGGCTGAAGCTGAAAGGATGGGTAAGAAGAAATCCAACTAGTCTAAGTTCGGTATACAATAGGTAAGAAGGTGAGACATCAAAAGGGGTAGCAGTGAAGGAAAGGAAATTGCAACTACTATCGTGAGCCCAGGCTGTGAAAGAGAAATTACTACGAATACCCGACCACCCCCTTGAAACATTCTATATGTTTCAGTTTTCCTGTGTGGTTGTTATTAAAAACTATTTCTCATTCAATTTTGACTCCTGGATATATGGATACCGGATCCCACATCTGTAGGGTGTTATAGATACTGAGAAGGAGCAGGGTATTGAGAAATGCTGATTTGATTCTCAATGTCGGAAATCAAAGCACAGAGCATCAGTCACGAGTTATAAGTTTACCCTATTTTGAGGAGCAGTATATTGGAAAGAGTTCCAAGTTGGATACTGGGGTAGTCGTGGCACTAGATGTTGATTATGACTCAATAGAGGATACATCCTAAGAATTTGTTTGGATAAATACATTCATTTATGAACATGGTCTCATAAGCTATGCAAACAAAGTTCTAAGGTAGTTATCGCTTGATTCGAAAGATAGTTGATCTTCGCAAGATTGAGATATTGCGTGTAATTGCAGGAAGACAATTACGGTAATTGAAGGAGGACCTATACAGGTAGAACAGTTTTGCTTGAGATGATAGTATGCTATCTGCTTTGTCTTTATCATTCATGTGTATACGTTTTATTTGCTATTACGTGTAGCTAATACATAATGATAAAGCCCATAGGATCCTTACTTGACTGCCAAGATTATTATGGTTATTATACTTGTGGGAGCTGGGTAGTCCATAAGCACATCCTTAAATGTTCCTAGTCGTAGGAGTATTGAGACCAGGTATCGATATTCCAGAGTAGACTAGTGTATACATTTCTTGACTCCGACCAGGGTGATGGCAGGCCTCACAGCCATTGGTGTTTCACACCAAAGATTGTATACAAGTGCTCATTAGAGAATGAGTATACCGAACCGACTCACCAAGAACTCCTAGTTGGTATTATACCTATTGTTAGATAGCAGTTCTCTGGTGACATGAGTACAGGGCAGTCCTTAGACATGAGATCGCCATAGTGTTTTGTGTGTGTTCCTACTGTACTTTGATTACTACCCTACCACGGCTTTAAAGAATTATGAAAATAGGTTTTAATTGGGTACAGTGCCGAAACACATGGAGGCAGTGAGCGGTCAAGGGGATTCGTCTCTCCCGGTATTGGGAGTCTGTTAGATATAGGTGCCCTCATGGTAATTATTATAATTGAAGAAGGACCTATACGGAGAGAACAATCTTACTCGAGATAATAGTGTGCTATCAGTTTTTTTTATCATTTATGTGTATTTGTTTTACTCGATATCACATATCGATAATACATAATAATAAAGCTTGTAGGATCTTTTCTTGACTACCAGGATTATGATAAGGATCATACTAGTAGGGCCTGCGTAGTACATAAGCATATCCTTAAATGTCCCTAGTCGTGAGAGTATCGAGACTGCGTATCGATATTCCAGAATAGACTAGTGCATACGTTTCTTGACCCCGACCGGGGTGATGGTTGATCCCTTAGTTAATGGTGTTTTACACCAAAGATTGTATAGATGTGCTTATTATATGGACGAGTTACACTGGATGGACTCACTAGAGAACTCCTAAATGAGATTATACATGTCGTTAGATAGCAGTTCTCTAGTAACATGAGTACAAGGTAGTCTGTAGACCTAAGATCATAGCGTCTTGTGTGTGTTCCCACTATACTTTGATTACTACCCTACCACGGCTTTAAAGAGTCATGCAAATAGGTTTTAGTTGGGTACAGTCCCGAAGCACATGGAGGCAATGAGTGATCGAAGTGATTCGCCTCTCCCGGTATAGGGAGTTGATGTCACGCTGTGCGTGATTGGCTATAACTATAAATCCTTAGCCAAGGCAGATGAGATTTTCTGATAAGTGTTATCAGTAGTTTCTCAATTGGCTATGAGTTTGACATCATCATGATTTATCGGGTTATTAGGAGTCTGACGGTTTCCACCTCATAGACCCGGTATATGACACTCTTAGACGAAGAGACCGGATTGTACGATGACTGTCACTGATAGACTTTACAAGGTATGGATAACCTTGCTTGTCGACCTTCTTTTCGATCAATACCTAGGCAGCCGTTGCGTGCAACTATTACCACCGACGTGCTTGTAGGCTATGAATATGATCATGACCTACTGCCAACGTATTTTCGAGTCTTTAGAGTCTCACACAGAGGTTTTTCCAGCTCAGGTGAAGCGATGTAGAGTATGTATGGGGATACGTGCAGGAGTCCGATTAAAATGTGTATTTGATACATGTATTTTAATCGAGCGTTTTATGATATTATTCGATATATATATTGATGTAAATGGACTATTAAATCAAGTGTTGATTTAAAAATTATATGTGTGTGTGTGTGTTTATTAATATCATACTTACTTTATTTTTCCTTCTCCTTACACACACACACACACACACACACACACATATTAGATGTGTGTATGAGATTCATATAGATATTTGGAAGAGAATGAACTCATATTCTATATTTAATAAGGAAAATCAGTCATTGAAAAGAGAAGAGTGTAGTCTTCTCTTGATCTTATCTTTTGATAAGTATGGCTAGTTTTGATTATTTTCATTATTATTCTCATGATCTTCTCTCCCCTGAAAATATTTAGAAGAGAGCTAAGAAATTAAAAGAGGGGGAAAAGTGTAAGAATATTATCTTCATCTTTCTTCCTTCACATTTTTAGCAAACTTGTGAAGTTTAGTTGCATCACACACACCTAGTTTGTGAAGTGGGAGCTTGTGTTGGGCAACTCTCAAGATAGATCATCTTTGACAAAGAGGTCTTCTTGCAAGCTCGATCCTTATCAAGTGAAGACCAGCCGGAGTCCAAGGTGAGGTGACTAACGCACTACAAAGGTTGTAGTTCATGAAACCACTTATTTTGCTCTGTACTTGTTTTCAAGTTTAGTCTTTTGGGTTGATTCTAGGGTTATGGTTGCAAATGTTCTCTAGATTTTTAAAATTATACATTCCGCTATGTTTTAAACCCTACTAGACAAGTAAAGCATCCTAACAGAGTCGATGTTGCGCTGTGCGTGATTGACCATAACCAGAAGTCCTCGGCGCCAAGACAGTAGAGATAAACTGATAAGTGTTATCAGTTGTATTTCAAGAGGTTATGTGTTTGATATCTGCATGACTTATCGGGTAATTAGGGGTCTGACAGTTTCCACACCCCAGATCCGGTATGCGACACTCTAAGACGAAGAGACCGGACTATACGGCGACTATCATTGATAGGCTCTGATTGCGTTCTGTAACACCCTAGCACGATCGTACGTTATTTAATTGTATTAAATAATTATAGTGGGCAAGATGAATTGTCAGTGTTATTGGGTATATCTGTTATTAGATTATATTTGGTTTTGCGAATTGATCATGTTTGTACTCGACCCGCTTGCATAAAATCTATTATTAACTTGGAGTTTAATATTTCTTAGATAGAATATATTATGGTTATGATTATTTGTTTGTTAAATATATGATAATTAGTTTTAAGATTTGTGTGCTAATCTATTAGTATCTTATTTAAATAATTCATATAATATATTTTTTATAATCTTAAATAGGTAACAAAGGATATAGTTTAGTATGATATATGATCTAATATTTGATGATTAGGATTATTTGTTTTATTATTGTGCATATGGGTCATAAAAGGGGTTTTGTGCAAGTTAACTTTTAACCAATTTAATCACCCATCAGTATTATATCAACATCTCTCTCTTCTAATATTTATATTGACCGCACCAATATCTCTCTCACCTAGTAGTCTCTCTCCCCAAATATTTCTATCTTGCATCCTAACGACCCAACACCTATCTAACCATATATATATATATATATATATATAGAGAGAGAGAGAGAGAGAGACACACACACACACACTAAACCTATATATATTAATCTCTCTCTGGTCATCCACAAAGTCTCTTTCTCTCACTTATATATAATCGCATCCCCTTCTTCTTCTCTTCTCGAGACCTCCTACCCATAATACAAACCTTAAGCCCTAACCAAGACATCTTTCTCTCTCTCAACTTCATCTCCTTCCCTCATCTAAGAAGGCGCAACCATCTCCCTTCATTACCGAAACCCTGCAGCCTATCCTCTCCTCCTTTTCCAAACCATCTCTTCTCAACCCGAGCCTTCAATCCTTGCCATCTTCCACTCCCGCAACACCTAACTCCTTCGTCACCGCAGCCCTTCTTGACCACCTTCGACCCCTGCTCGATCACCGTGCCACCTCCATCTTCTTCTTCTTCCCCAGAAATCCGAGAACCCATCAACCTTGCACCCACGACGCCTCCTAATCTTTCTTCAACCCTCGGTCAAGCAGCCACCTTCTTCCTTCACCCAACTTGAGAGCACCCCTTCATCCCTCGCTGCTCCCATGGCCGAGAACAAAACTTAAAACACCAAATACATCTCCCTTACAACTTATCTCGCCAAATCCTACAACTGCCATCTTTTTCTTCTTCATCTCAGCTGAGAGTCCAAACCCTCGCCCAAGCCATCGCAATCACCTCGCCTTCATCTTAACCCGCAAACCCATAACCCGCAAACCCAAACCCTAGCACCTCCTCATCGACAGCACTCAACATCTATAGCCAAGACCTCATCGTCGCCACGACTTGATCACCACCAACATGAGCACATCCATCTTCTGTTCCAGACCCGCATCCCCTAGCTGAGCCTAAGTTCTGGTCAAAGGCCTAGCCGAGCACCTAGTCGAGATCGTGCATCGTGTCGTGTTCTGCATCTCCGTGTATCCGCCGTTCCGTTCATCGCGTTTCAGGCAAGTATTTTATACTTGTTACATACTAGTTACGACCCGTACGGATCATATCGCAATATCGTGTCGTAATGTTATTATGGTTATCGTATCATTTCATGTTACAAATATTTAATGATAGGTATTAAATAAATATAAGTTTAATTTAATAATATGTTTAATTTATATTATTTTTATAATCTGGACAAAACTATTCTAATAAGGTCAAATTGATAGATTGAACTTGTAGGAATTGATATAATCATTTTCGTTACATCATGTATCACATCTAGATACTGTTATAACTATATTTTCTGCTATTCATCGTGATTTGTTTATACGATGTTATTGTGATATAAACACTTCACCTATTTTAGTACACCATCCCTTCCATGCCTGTGACTTACCATCCTGTTACTATTACTGTTATCATGCTAGTACCCATTTACCATAACATTTACCAATGCCAACAACCCTGACTTGACTTGATTGACCAGATCTATTGTCCTGATGGACGTATCTTATACCTGCTTGTTCCTGTGTTGGTATTAAGTAGATATTATTTCTATACCTGACATGAACATGAAATCTGGGAAAAAGGGGAAATCAAGAATGTAACTGAATTGTAACTCAAGAGGATATTACTTGCGTTTGTGATTCCGGGGGGTAACGGAATAATCATTCTTGATTCATACATTTTCCATGGTCTCGGGGTGTAACGGGATATATCTTGCGTTCATGGTCCCGGGGGTAACGGGATATATACTGTTGAGTTATATGAAAGAGTACATTAATTGATTTCAAATACTTTTAGGATAGATAACATAGCGACATGAATCTTTAGGATGCACATGATATGGTTGATATTGATATCTTGCTTGTTACATCACATGTACTGTTATTGCTTATTATTTATACTCATGACATCTCGTTCTTGCACATGGCATACTATATCACCTATTGTTCATATTATTATTACGATATTTATGACGCACCGACGTCTGGGTTTTCCATGGCCTAGATCCTTTGACTTTAGCTAAGAAGGATCAAGAGTATTTCAACAGGATTATCGATTAGTGAGGAGCATCCGGCTGAGATAGTTGATAGAGTTTAGGTTTCTTTTCTAGTATTGCACGTTATAGGTTTATTCTGTGATCCCATAAGGGACAAGATTTGTATATTGTTTCTTTATTTCCTTGGATCTTTACTGTTTCCATTATTATTTATTGTAGCTATTGGACATGTTTAGAGATAGATATTTTTATTCTGTTCTTGATTATTGATTGACAGCTGTAATGTGACTATGGAAGGATGTTTTTTTTACCGTATGTAGCATGGTTGGCTTTGTTACATTCCCGTATTTGTATATATTAGGAAGCAGCGAATGACAAGATTTTTTTGGTATCAAAGCATAGGTTTATGTTAGATTGGGTTTGGGTTCTTTTTGTAGTTGAGTATTGTACCCAATACCTTGACCTTAAATCCCCTGATCTATAGGACCATGTCTTGCCACATTATTGCCTTATTATTCAATCCTTGAATCCTTGTCTTTATTGAACCCTGTTTCCGCTACTAATTCTCTTCTTTCGTGCTTGACTTCAAAACAATGACAAGAAGGAATCAAGCCGCTACACCGACCGACAACGCTGCACTCCTTGTAGCCATACACGGGATGTTAGAGAATCAGCAGCGCCAGACAGACCTAAACCAGCAACGGGCTAAGACTTTCCAGGAAGGCTTGAGGATTACCCAACGGACTGCTACCACTGCTATTGAGAGGACAGAAGTTCCCAGTCCTGGTCCACATGAGGGCACAGTTGCTGATTTCTGGAAGCTGAGTCCGACAACTTTCCCGAGAATATAGGATCTGCTTGGCTCATAAATACCGAGAACATGTTGATCGTTATTCAGATTCCCGATGAGAAGAGAGTGGATGTAGTACGTATCCAGCTAGTCGATTATGCTTGAGAATGGTGGCTCATCGAGGAGATTAGTTTGATGAAGCCGATCGGTTAGGCAGACCCAGAATTTCTTAGAAAAGTTTTTCCCTTGGTCTGCTAGAGATGAGATGGAATAGAAGTTTATTGGTTTGAAGTAGAATTGTGGGTTAGTAAACGTGCACACGGCTGAGTGGAATCGACTCAATCGATTTACAGGGTCTATAATGGCTAATGAGGCCGACAGAGCTAGACGTTTTCTGTGGAGTCTCGATATAGAAATCCAGCGGAACATTACTTCATTGGGATTGACTACCTTTTCTCAAGTTCTTAAGATGGCAAGAGAAGAGTAGATGCTTACGGAAAGAGAGAAAGGTACTCATCAACAGATTGTTCTAGCACGTTGGGCGGTTCAGGCACCGGCTAGAGACCAGGTGCGTGGAGGCATTCCTGTCCGGAGACAGAGAGTAGTTCCTATGAAGCGGCCTTTTATTCCAGTTCCGGCTATGAAGGAGGTACTGGTTTGTAACTATTGCCGGCAGCCAGGCCATACTTAGAGGTTTTATCAGAAAGAGAAGTGATAGTGTTTCGGTTGTGGAGCTACTGATCTCCAGATCGATGCCTGTCCGTCGAGATATCAACTAAAAAATGAAGTTGTAAGAGCACCGCTTGTACCACAGAAACAAGCTTTTGAGCAGAGGCTTCGGAGGATGTAGTTCAGGTATCCAATTTGTTTGTAAGTTTTCTAACATTAGCTTTATTTGTTTTCATAGCATCCTATTGTTTTGTTTCCTTAGTTCGTTAGTTAAACTTCTAGATAAACTTTTAACATAGATTGTAGAGCTAGATGGTAACAATTACACCACGTGTTCATCCTTGAATCCCTCCTACTTTTCTGACGATCGTATCTCGACGGAAAGAAAACGAAATTGCAAACCTTTCATCACTGTTGATCGTATCGTATAATCTTCTTGATCCAGCGTTGTTTTCTTAAAACATATTATATTGAGTCTGATAGTAAGGTTTGGTGAGTTAGATGGAGTTATATGATTATAATCACGTACCGCGACATGATTACAATACGGTACTCTACTGAAGTAACTGGAAGTCCTACTCTTGATCCATTTCTTGATTTTATTGTACTGCTTTATTTTTCCCTCTGTTCAATTATTTCCAAACTTATGTCTTACCTTAAAAGTTGAGTCCAGCTCCTTTCTTCGATTCTCTTGAAATCCATTGGTAAGAGAAACGGTATGCCAAGTTGGGCAAATGCGCGTTTTGAATCGATGAAATTAAGTGCTTGGGTGATAACATATCGGGAGATGAGATCGCAGTAGACCCGGAAGGACTGAGGCAACTTGAGATTGAAAGAGTATGAGGGAACTTCGAATAAGCATAAGTTGGACTCGCTGGTTATTATCGAAGAGTTATGTAAGATTTCGTGTGGACAGCGGTGTCTTTGACCAAGTTGACTAGTAAGGATGACCAGCTGGCTGGTCTGAGAAGTGTGCGCAAGTTTTCGACTCATTGAAGTATATTAACGACACTCTTGTTCTAACTACGCCGAACAGTTTCATAAAGATAGTAGATTCATAGCGACATATCGAGAAAGGTTTTGGGCATTGCATTGAGGTAGTAAAGACCGGTGATGGCCTATGCGTCAAATAGCTAAAGACGTTGGAGAAGAATTGCCGACGCATTACTCGAAAATTAGTTGTAGTGATATTTGCATTATAGTTATGAAGACACTACTTTTTAGGCGAGAAGGCCGAGACATGTGCCGATCATAAAAGTCTAAAAGTACGTATTCATGTAGAAGGAGTTGAATCTAGTGACTGACTACAGCTTGGATTTAGAAATATCATTTGGACATGAAGGTGCAGTGTTGGATGTTGTAAGTCGGTTGTTAGCCGGAATGATATTGACATTGCAAGAGGAGCTGATAATTAATTGTCAGAGACTTGAGTTGGAATTAGTTTTACCAAATTCTTCGGAAAGTTAAAGCGGCTACAAGTATAGTCATCATTGATAGATCGCATCAAGGTTGCTCGAGCGTAGTATACTTAATTGAAGAGGTTGTGAAGACCTGCCTAACCTTATTAGAGTAGCGCGGTGAAAGTGTGGTAGACCCATGACCCACAAGGCTTGGGGCAGTTTGCTAATTCAAGGAGTTGGGTCCTTATGATATGGGAACCACATGTGTGTACCAAAACAGAAAATTCGTGAAGAAATTATGAAGGCACATAGTTCGGTATACTTGTTACATTCAATAGATGTTAACAGAAAAACATATGCAGGAGACTGGGAGTTTGTGTGGCACTTTCTTGCCAAAGATTGATGGCTTGGCACGGTTTGATTATCCTTGTTACCGTACTCATTTTGTTTCGTTCCATTCACTAGTATGGTTTAGATCGATATAGCGTATCATGATTAGTTTAATATACATTGGTGAATGCATATCTTCCTGATAAATCGTTTGACTTGTTTGGACATCCTGACATCCGTATTCTGATCTAAACGTGACATCTGAATTAAAGTCGAGTGGACATCTAAATTATGGTCAAAAGGGGACATCTGAATTATAGTTGAGTGGGCATTTGTATTCTGGTCAAAAGTGTATCTATATGTATCTGACTTATGACATCATTACTCTGTACTTGTACATGGATCGGTTAGGGTATCCGTGTTATGACATGCATGTATCTAACTTATGACATTCTTCCATCTGCATGTATTTAATTTATGGCGTCCTTCATCTGTATTGATTAAGATATGGTAACGAGATATCTTACATGTATGCTCGGGTAACATTCATGCTAAACAAAACTCCATCGTAGTCATGGGATACTTTTTGAGGATCTTCATGCTACTAACCTGATTCATATTATATGACTTCCAACTAGTTATATGATATCCTAGGGATACGAGAACGTCCATTAGCAAATTCCTTACACACACACACATTGATTGAAATGATTCTGACTCTTAGATTGATACCCGATTCAACTGACCCTTTAGATGACACTATTTGACTCGATGATTGATATCCGGCTTAACATACTTTATATCTGCATTGTTTTCCTGCAACGTTTATCTTCCTGTATTGTATTTATTTACAGCACGTGTTTCCATATTAATTTACGTACGTGATATTCCCCCAAACTTGTTTCCCGTAAATCCGAGTTTCTTGACCTTGTCCTTTCCTGGTTATTGTTCGTTTCCTGTTTACCATGAATATGAGATTGTTTGTTCTTGTCCATTTCCATGTTTTGTTTCTTTCATTCTCATAAATTTTGAGGACGAAATTCTTTTTGTAATTGAGTATAATATAATACCCTAGCACGATCATACGTTATTTAATTATATTAAATAATTATATTGGGCTAGATGAATTGTCGGTGTTATTGGGTATATCTGTTATTAGGTTATATTTGGTTTTGCGAATTGATCATGTTTGTACCTGGCCCGCTTACATGAAATCTATTATTAACTTGGAGTTTAATATTTCTTAGATAGAATATATTATGGTTATGGTTATCTGTTTATTAAATATATGATAATTATTTTTAAAATTTGTGTGCTAATCTATTAGTATCTTATTTAAATAATTCATATAATATATTTTTTATAATCTTAAAAAGGTAACAAAGGAAATAGTTTAGTGTGATATATGATCAAATATTTGATGGTTGGGATTGTTTGTTTTATTGTTGTGCATATGGATCATAAAGAGGGTTTTGTGCAAGTTAGCTTTTAACCTATTTAATCACTCATGAGTGATAGATTAACATATCTCTCCTCTAATATAAATATTGACAACACCAATATCTTTCTCACCTAGTAGTCTCTCTTTCCAAATATTTCTATCTTACACCCTAATAAAACCCAACACCTATTTAACCCTATATATATATATAGTCATCCACATAGTCTCTTTCTCTCTCTTATATATAATCACATCCCTTTCTTCTTCTCTTTTCAAGACCTCCTATCACCGAACCTAAAATATAAACCTTAAACCGTAACCAAGACCTCTTTCTCTCTCTCGACTTCATCTCCTTCCCTCATCCCAACAGGCACAACCATCTCCCTTCAATACCAAAACCCTGTAGCCCATCATCTCCTCCTTTTCCAACCCATCTCTTCTCAACCCGAGCCTTCAACCTTTGCCTTCTTCGACTCCCGCAACACCTAACCCCTTCGTCACCGCAGCCCTTCTTGACCGCCTTCGACTCCTGCTCGATCACCGTGCCACCTCCATCATCTTCTTCTTCCCCAAAAATCCGAGAACCCATCAACCTTGCACCCACGACTCCTCCTAATCTTTCTTCAACCCTCGGTCAAGCAACCACCTTCTTCCTTCACCCAACTCGAGAGCACCCCTTCATCCCTCGCTGCTCCCATGGCCGAGAGCAAAACCTAAAATTCCAAATCCATCTCCCCTATAACCTGTCTTTCCAAATCCTATAACCGCTATCTTCGTCTTCTTCATCTCAGCCAAGAGTCCAAACCCTCGCCCAAGCAATCGCCATCACCTCGCCTTCATTTTAACCCGCAAACCCATAACCCACAAACCCAAACCCTAACACCTCCTCATCGACAACACTCAACAACCATAGCTGAGATTTCATCATCGCCGCGACTTGATCACCACCAACCTGAGCGTAGCCATCTTCTGTTCCAGATCCGCATCCCCTAGTTGAGCCCAAGTTCAGGTCAAAGACCTATCCGAGCACCTAGTCGAGATCGTGCATCGTGTCGTGTTCTGCATCTCTGTGTATCCATCGTTCTGTTCATCGTATTTCAGGCAAGTATTTTATACTTGTTACATACTAGTTACGGCCTGTGTGGATCATGCCACAATATCGTGCCGTAACATTATTATAGTAATCGTATCATCTCATGTTACAAATCTTTAATGACAGGTGTTAAATAAATATAAGTTTAATTTAATAATATGTTTAATTTATATTATTTTTATAATCTGAAAAAACTATTCTAATATAGTCAAATTGATGGATTGAACTTGTAGGAAATGATATGGTCATTTTCGTTACATTATGCATCGCATCTAGATAACCGTTACAACTATATTTCCTGCTATTCATCATGACTTGTTTATTCGATATTATTGTGATATAAACACCTCACCTGTTTTAATCCACCATCCCTGCCATGCTTGTGAACTGCCATCCTGTTACTGTTACCGTTATCATGGTAGTACCTATTTGTCATAATATTTACCAATGCTAACAACCCAGACTTGACTTGATTGACTTAACCTGTTTTCCTGATGGACGTATCTTGTAACTACTTGTTCCTGTGTTGGTATTAGGTAGATATCATTTCTATATCTAACATGAACATGAAACGTGGGGAAAAGAGAAAATCAAGAATGTAATTGAATTGTAACTCAAGAGGATATTACTTGTGTCCGTGATTCCGGGGGGTAACGGAATAATCATTCTTGATTCATACATTTTCCGTGGTCCCAGGAGGTAACGAGATATATCTTGCATCCATGGTCTCGAGGGGTAATGGGATATATACTGTTAAGTTACATGAAGAAGTGCATTAATTGATTTCAAATACTTTTAGGATAGATAATGTAGCAACATGAACCCTTAAGATGCACATGATATGGTTGATACTGATATCTTGCTTGTTGCATCACATATACTGTTATTGCTTATTATTTATACTCATGGCATCCCGTTCTTGCACATGGCATACTATATCATCTATTGTTCATATTATTATTATAATATTTATGATGCATTGACAACTGGGTTTTTCTTGGCCCGGATCCTTTAACTTTAGCATAGGAGGGTCGATAGTACTTCAACAGGATTGCCGATCAATGAGGAGCATACCGCTGAGATAGTTGAAATAGTTTAGGTTTCTTTTCAAGTATTGTACATTGTAGGTTTATTCTGTGATCCCATAAGGGAAAAGATTTGGATATTATTTCTTTATTTTCTTAGATCTTTCCCGTTTCTGTTATTGTTTATTGTGGCTATTGGACATGTTTAGAGATAGATATTTTTATTCCGTTCTTGATTACTAATTGACAGCCGTAGTGTGACTATGGAAGAATGTTTCCTTACCGTAGGTAGTATGGTTGGCTTTGTTACGTTCTCGTATCTGAATATATTGGGAAGCGGGGCATGACACGTTCAGAAAAGTTTGCTTGCCGACCTTTCTTTTAATCAATACCTGGGTAGCATTAGCTGTCCGCTCTTCGGTTGGGTAGTAAGGGCCGTTACGTACAGTTAGTGCCACTGACATACTTATGGGTTAACCTATGAGGGGATTAATCTGAAAGTGTTTCGGATCAGTCGGATATGATCATAATCTACTGCCAGAGTATTGATTGAGTCTTTAGAGTCTCATGCAGAGGTTTTTCCCGATCAGACGAAATGATGTAGTGTGCATATGGCGACACGTGCGGGAGTTCGATTAAATACATGTATTGGATACATGTATATTAACCAGACGTTTTTTATACTAGTCGTTTATGTATAAAGCGGATTATTAAATCTAGTGGTGATATATATATATATATATATATATATATATATATATATATATATATCATCCTGTTCTTTATGCCTACCTCTCCTCCAAATATAGATCATATATCCCTACGTGTGTATAAAGTCATCTCTACTATCCTGAGTTTCAAGATGTATGTATGTGTATTTTGTAGGGTATATACTCTCTAAATTTAGACTTAAGAATATGAACTATTTTTTAAACTTATTTCTATCCTCAGATTCAATAACTTTTTTGTCTCACTCAACCCTTGAGATCCAAATTCATGACCACCTATTACTAGCTTATTCAAAAAGCTCTCTTTTTCTTGTTCTTCTTAAATCTCTTCCTCTTTTTTAATAAACATTTTTCACTTTCTTTATTTTCATTTTCAAAATTTTCTATTTTATTTTTTTTAAAAGAAAACCTAAAAATAAATTAAAAGAAACTACAAAAATCTAAAAAACCTAAAAGGAAAAGAAAAACTTTGTACAAAAGCAAACCACCGCCACACTTATTTTAGATAGTGTCCTCATTGTCCTCTACCCAGATTCATGAAATTATGTTTGATCAACAGAGCAATTTACCCAGAAAATAAGTATTGGAATGAGAAAAGAGAAAGAAATATTTACCTCCTTTAAAAATCTGGAGGAATATGTTTGCTTGCAAAGTTCAAGGGCCCCCTCCTTTCTTGTCTAGTGTTGCATAACTGCTATTTGTTTTAGGAAATAAGGCACAGTTTGACTATAAATAAATGATTGGTTCATTTTACACATAAGACTTTCAAAAGTAGTACCATAATATACAAAAAGAAGTTAAGATTTTACATAAAATATTCCGACTCATGGAAAACTATGAGCTTCTCCTCTTGATCAAGCTTTATTAATTAACAATTTTATAACCGATGCTGTAGAAAGTCCAAAACTCTGAATTAGCCACTCAAAGAATTTATCAATATACCCATGGGCTTGGTAAAACACGATAGGACAATGAAGCTCAAAATTAAAATTTAAAATTTTATCATGTTTAAAATTGCAAGAATTAAATTGCGGTTTGAAATTTAGAATTTTAAAAATTGGCAATTTAATTCTAACAGCGTTGAATTTTTGTACAGTATCTAGATGACAACAAATAGTATCAAATTTTGAAGGGTCTAATTTATCTTCAATAGGATATTCCACTTTTACGTGTAAATCGGAAGAATGTGGTATGTGTAATTCATCTAAAATCAAGAGTTCATTCTTAAATAATTCCTTCAAAGTTGGCTCATAGTTTTTCATGTTATCCACTGTCGGGGAGGCGTAGTATTTTAATTAGTTTTAAATTGGTGGTTTGGTTTTGTACAAAACTTTTCTTCTTTTTTTTTTTAGGTTTTTAAATATTTTTGTGGTTTCTTTTAATTTTCTTTTTAGGTTTTCTTTAGAAAAAAAATAAAATAGACAATTTTCAAAAATATAAAATTTTGAAAATGAAAATAAAAAATTGAAAAATGTTTATAAAAAAGGAAGAGATTTAAGAAGAAAAAGAAAAAGAGAGCTTTTGAATAAGCTAGTAATACGTGGTCATGAACTTGATTCCTAAGGGTTGAGTGAGACGAAAGAGTTATTGAATTTGAGAATAAAAATAAGTCTGAAAAATGGTTTATATTCTTGAGTCCAAATTTAGAGAGTATATACCCTACAAAATACACATACACACATCTTTAAACTTGGGATAGTAGAATATGGTGGTTTGGTTTAGGACATTCCTCGGACTTATCGATTTTATTTAATAACAAAGGAGGGTTAGACTCGAAGGAGTTTGATTTTGTCGTGAGTTCATCGCTAGGCATGGTAGTAATAAAATTTACTTGGTGAATTTTGTTATCTGCTATTTGGTAAATCTTCTTTTTTAGTCTCGCAATTGCTTATTGAATTGCAGCTATAGCTTGCAGAAACGTGGCCAATTGTTTTTCTAAATTAGTGGAAGCTTGACCATGAGGGCTGCACCTTATTTCCTTATTAAAAAAAGAAAGAAGAAGATGAGAGAAAGAAAGAGGGAAACTATCCACTAAAACAAAGCCTCACGTGTTAAACACGTGAGCGCCTATATGCAAAGCATATAGGCGCTGCAATTAAACTACAGATAGGCTAAACAAAGCCTCACGTGTTAAAACGCCTCTATGCAAAGCATACAGGCGCTGCAATTAAACTACAGATAGGCTAAACAAAGGCTCACGTGCTAAACACGTGAGCACCTATATGCAAAGCATATATGCGCTGTAATCAAACAACAGATAGGCTAAACAAAACCTCACATGCTAAACACGTGAGGACACCTCCTTACGAAAAATTAAATCCTACTTAATGAACCGTTGGATCAAAGATCCAACGGTGATTAAATATAGAATTAAATTCTATTGGGAAGAATATTTTCTGTTAGACAGAGAGTTAATGGATCAAAGATCCAAATTATTTTCTATATCTTTCTAAACAGAGAAAGATTATACGCCGTTAAATTAAGCACCCTTTGATTAAAAATCCAATGGTGATTAAAATGTCACCACTCGATAGAATTTGATTCTATATATGAGAGAATATTCCCAATCTTGTTAATAAACAAGAAAAATGTCTTCTGTAAGAACAGAAGTTCTTGGATCAAAGATCCAATGGTGGGTAAAATTCCCCAAATCAATTCTGAAACCAATTAAATCAATTGGGATCTTTCAATGAGAGATATTTTGAGAATTAAACAAACTTCTCTCCACTATATAAAGAGTTCGAGACTTCAAGTATCAAGAGGCAGGGAGGGAAACAAACAGAAAGAGAGAGAAAAAAGGGGAAAAACAGATGAAACAAAAAAAGAGAAGAGGATTTAATCCTCAGCGAAGACTTGTTTCGTCGAAAAAACACTAGGTAAAGGAAAAACACAAAGATCGTTCTTTACCTCTCTAAGGGTTTAACCTTTCATATAAGAACTTATTTCTTCCTCTGGTTGAGATCTGCAGAAGCAGATCTCTCCACAAGTTGAGAATTTAATTCTCATCGGGAAGATTCTATCATGCAGATTCAAAACCTAGGGGAAAGAATTGAGTCCAAAGAATTTAATTCTTACAAAAACATATGGAAATTTAATTCCTCTGAAAGTTAGGGTTTAACCCTATAAAAAGAATTTAATTCTTGCAAAGAATAAGATGAGAACTTGATTCCTCATCTCTCAGACGATGATAATAATCTGAGACCTTCCAAACCCAAATCCTAATGACTAGAAATGCCATTAATAAGATATCAAAATTTCCAAGAACACAGAAAAACTGCCTGGTGATTTGTTAGTGTTTAACACCATAACGAGACCTCACGTGTTTTCCACGTGAGTGTTTCTAATGAACAAAAAGAAATGGCTGAGACTGCATCAATTGATTCACATGCAAGTGCTTAAAAAAGGAGCAAGGAGCACTTCCTAAGGCAGTCGCGTTTTTTACACGCGACCCACAATCAAGTACTTAGCACTTATATAAAAGAATAGGTAATAAAACCAAAGGGCAGCGCCCATATTTGGGGCCCCTTATGTGTTTCACACGTGAGCGCCACGAGAACCAAGTGTTTCCTGATTTAAAATCAGAAAAGCTTATGGAAAAAGCTTCAGAAAAGGGTCACGTGCTTACACGTGACCAGCAGTCACGTGTTGGCACGTGACACCTAAAAGCATCAGCAAGACAAGTTCAGTTTCCCAACTACATCGAAGAAAAGGGCTTCAGAAAGAGTCACGTGCTCCCACGTGACCAGGGTCACGTGTCGGCACGTGACATTTAAAAGCAAGCGGCATAGGCACATTGGTTCCCTGATCAAATCAAGGAAAAGGCTTCAGAAGAGGTCACGTGCTCCCATGTGACCAGGGTCACGTGTTGGCACGTGACGCTCAAAACATCAGACTCATTCTCCGGTTAAATCAAGAAAAAGACTCCAGAAGAGGGTCACGTGCTCACACGTGACCAGGGGTCACGTGGTGGCGCGTGACGGCTAAGCAGCAGAAGAAGGCAGAGTGCAAAAGAAGAAAAGGGCTCGTTACAAGGGGGTCACGTGCCCACACGTGACCAAGGGTCACGTGGCCGCACGTGACTAGCTTTCAAAGCCCATTTGTTAAACAGAATTAAATTCTAAGAAAAGACCTCTCAAGTCTTTCCAAAAGCAACCGATTGAATTAAAGATTTAGAGTGATTAAATATCATCTATCTATGGGAAAATCTTGAATTTGGGAAGATTTCCCTTTTAAATCTAACAGAAATAACAAAAGAGAATCCCTGGATTTGAAATCCAATGGTGAATAAAATTCACCTAATAATCCAAAGGTCCAAAACGAATGATGGATGCAAATCAAATCTCTCAATGAAGATTCGTCAAAAAACTAATTGACTCGGCTGCTTCTCCTATAAATAGGAGCCGAGACAAAAAAAAAAGATATACACGCAGAGGGAAGAAAAGAAAGAGAGCCTTGATACTTGAGAGGAAATTGGATCTTCTGCAAAAGAAAACCCTAGGTAAGAAAGGGAAGGATTCTTAAAAAAAAAGAGAATTTAATTCTCAATAGAGTTTAACTCTGATATAGAACAGAGGGACATATTTCTTCTCTCTTTGATGGAGGATCTGTAAAGTGCACATCTCCCCTTGAGTTGAGAATTTAATTCTCAATGGGTTGAGATCCTGCCATGCAGATCCAAAGCATAGAGAGGGAACGGAAGCACGAGAATTCAATTCTCACAGAACTATAGGAATTTAATTCCTTTAAAATAAAATTAGGGCTTGACCCTGTGTTATGGGAATTTAATTCCTTCAGAACAAAAAGAAACAGGGTTTAACCCTAATTAAGAACTTAGTTCTGTTGAAACAACGGGAGTTTATTTCCCTTAATCATAATTCTTTAAAAGCTTTTATTAGGGTTTAACCCTATTCAGTTCTTCACATATATGAGGAATTTAATTCCTACAGAAAATTCAGAGTTCAACTCTATTCCAGAATATAAATCTTCAAAAGGAAGTAAGAATTTAATTCCTCTGGAATTTAAAGCTTTTATTAGGGTTTAACCCTACGAGGAATTTAATTCCTGAAAAAAGACTAACAGATCTTCTAAACAACTACAGAAAAGAAGGGTCACGTGTCAACACGTGACCCTCCCCAAAAGATCTACAGAAAGCCCTTTGAGGCAGTGCCTCACGTGACCCACGTGACCCTTGACAGAAGCTTTAACATACCTCATTTAAACACCCGTCACGTGATGACACGTGATGCTCCAAAAGATGTGATCTTTTCAGCAGAACAAATGAAGGGAGGGCGCTCTCACGTGTTGCCACGTGACCCCTCTTGCCTTAGTGTTTAACACTAAATTGGAACTCCCGAATCCAGTGTTAAAATATTGTTGGGCCTTAGTGTTCAACACTAATCAAAGAACTTTATTTGCAGTGTTCGACACTGATTACCTTAGTGTTTAACACTAATTTGAGATCTCCGTTGCCAGTGTTTAACACTGATCTGTTTTAGTGTTTAATGCTAATTTGAAAGCCTTGTTGCTGGTGTTTAACACCAATTATCTTTTAGTGTTAAACACTAACCTGTCAATTTCATTCCCAGTGTTCAACACTGATTGGTCTGTAGTGTTTAACACTAGGCTTTGGCCCAATTGGCTAAATGGCCAGAGACAAAGTCTCTCCTTCAATGGACCAACAGGAAGCCAATATTCCAGACATGATTGGACTTAGCCCAAGATGGCCATAAGTCCTCAATTCGTAATTAACTGGGCTAATGGGCTCATAACATAATTAATTGGTCTTGATCCCAAATTGGGCCAAGGACTATTTAATCCACTCCGGTTCCAGGGTACATCTCTTCACTCCTTTGATACTTGGCGTTGTAATCCCTCAACGTCTTCAAAGAGGTGACGGGTCCCGATGACCACACATTGATACGGACTGTGGGGTCCTTAAACTCATGGACTACGACGTCCTTAACCTTGACCGAGATGTCTTAAAACTAACAACGGACTGTGGGGTCCTTAAACCCATGGACTACGACGTCCTTAACCTTGACCGAGATGTCTTAAAACTAACAACGGTTGACCGAGATGTCTTAAAACTAACAACGGACTGTGGGGTCCTTAAACTCATGGACTACGACGTCCTTAACCTCGACCGAGATGTCTTAAAACTAACAACGGACTGTGGGGTCCTTAAACCCATGGACTACGACGTCCTTAACCTTGACCGAGATGTCTTAAAACTAACAACGGACTGTGGGGTCCTTAAACCCATGGACTACGACGTCCTTAACCTCGACCGAGATGTCTTAAAACTAACAACGGACTGTGGGGTCCTTAAACCCATGGACTACGACGTCCTTAACCTCGACCGAGATGTCTTAAAACTAACAACGGACTGTGGGGTCCTTAAACCCATGGACTACGACGTCCTTAACCTTGACCGAGATGTCTTAAAACTAACAATGGACCGCAATGTCCTTAAACTACCTATGGACCGCAATGTCCTTAAACTACCTACGGACCGCAATGTCCTTAAACTAGCAATGGACCACTATGTCCTTAAACTGGAACAATAGAGCCCAAACGCTCTTTTGTCGGATCTAAACGATCCCGTTTAAGTTGATCTTAGCCTCAAATATGGCTAACGTATCCTTAAACCTTCAAACAGACTGGACTATGAATCCCCCCAATCAACTTCGGTTCAAGGGTACATCTCTGAACTCCTCTGATATTTGTCGTTGTAATCCTTCAACGTCGTCAGAGAGGTGACGGGTCCCGACGGCCATACATTCAATGGACCACTATGTCCCTAAACTGGAACAATAGAGCCCCAAATGCTCTTTTGTCGGATCTAAACGATCCCGTTAAGTTGATCTTAGTCTCAAGTTAGACCAACGTATCCTTAACAAACGTTTGAGTTGATCTTAGCCTCAAATATGGCTAACGTACCCTCAAACCAAACCCCCAAACCCAAATCTAAGATAAATACGGATTTGGACTAGTCCACGTCCTACGGGCGACGACATAACTCAGTCTCCGTATACAATCCACGGGCAACCACAAACAAAACAAACACACACGACACGAAGTGACCAGCTGGAGAAGGAGAAAGTTGTTACCGCAACGCGGTAGCGTAATTAACTGCAGGGGCTTGCGCCTGCAGGGAAGAGCGTCCCCACAATCAAAAACCCCTCGTGCGAGGGGGAATCTGACGAAGTCTGCTACATCGGACGCATCCGTTTAAACCTTCGATGCATGGTGCCATAAATCAACTTGGCATGTTCGGAGAGGTGGACGGATAGCACCAATTAGCATCTGCCCCGAACCTCAGGCATGGACGTCCCCGCGTCCCGGCCGCCGTTCGGAGGGGAACAGATTCTGGCACGTCCGGTGGGACCTTTTCCTCTTTCCACTCCACACTTCGTGTGTCGTGATTCGCGAACCAATCGCGGTTCGCTAATGGTGGCCCATGGGTTTCAAGATACTAAGAATTGGCGTCTCGCTTATTGCAGAAAGTAAAGGATCGATGGCTTCTACTTCCGTGAAATTCTCCAACTGCTCAGACTGCAATTGCGACCAACGCTTTGCCTCGCCAGGAGGTATAGCCTACGGACCCCAAGCTGCTTCGTTATTCACAATGCCGGTGGACCAGGTGACTCAGGCCACTACCGGATTGTTCTTCGGGACTATACTCCCACCAACAAGCTTCACGGCGCCGGTGCTGACAAAGGAAGCTCCCAAGAAGTCGGTCTTTGATCTTCTTACCCCTGTCGCGGCTCATCTCAACGGGTCGCCCAACATCAGCGCCTCGGTCTTCTCTAGATTGGGCCAGAAATCCGGTAGACCCATCATGAGGTCTACAATCCCAGAGAAGGCTGCTTCTAAGAAAGTGGCTTCTCCTGCTCCCGAAATCGCCAAGGCGACTTCTCTGGCCAAAAAGTCGGTCTTTACAAGATTGACGGCTTCAGCTCCCGCCCCTGCTACCCAAAAGACATCGGTCTTTGACAGGCTAACACCAACAACAACCCCCCACCTACACAGGGGGCAAGACGAAACCATTCTTACCGCTGACCCAACGCCGTCCGCTCGACACGCTCGACGTCGCCATTGGCGCCGAGTAAGGAAGGCTGGGGGCAACTCCCCCTCCGGGTTAACTCCATCAGCCCCGATGGCAGAAGTTAATGCTGCTGTTCCAACTGGGAACAGCTTCGAGATGCTAAATAAGGTGCGAAGGAATTCTCCTACTGCAGTGCTAAAGAGGTCTCCTCCCCCATTAAAAAAGGTTGTGGAAATAAAATCAGAACAGCCCCGATCCCCTCAACGGCTGTCTTCCAAAATCTACAAGGTTTGGCGACAGGCCCGAGACTCGATCATCGATCCAAACTTCTCCCGCCAGCACAAGAAGCTGAAAATCCAACCAGAAGCTGGTCACCAGGCTAAACCCCGAAAGGCTGTCTGGACGCCCCCTCAACCTCCATGGCTCATGAAAGGAGGAAGCCAGAGAAGATCCCCCAGCCTGCAACGACAGCTAATAGCACTAAGCCCAGACGCCCTAAGTCTGGGGGCATGATGGTTCACACCGTATACATGGCGTCAGGAAAAGAAGACAGCCGCGCGTCCACGGGTCATAGACCGCTTACACGGTCGGTGACCAAAGCCCAGGAGCAGCAGCAAAAGCTCCAAGAAATGATGAATGCTATGGCCGCACTTACCGGGCCAAAAGAAAGCCCAGAAACGTCCTCAGACGCACGCCAGGAGGAAGAAACCGACGCTGAATTCCTTCGCCGGATACTGGAGAAAAAGGACAAAGAGGCTGCCGAACAAGCAACCAACATACAGCGTATGGGCCTTCTCTTTCAAGATATGATAGGAATGATGATCCAGCAGGACTTACCCGCCGAGGATCCCCCAATCGTTCTTGAAGACGACCGAGGAGAAACGTCAAATCCACCGCCAGCCCCCTCAACGACCAAGGAAGAGACGATCTCTAAAGCTGACTTGGTTGACTATATAACCCAGCAAATCCGGGTTCATCATGCGACTGAGGCAGCTGGTCAAGTCGTAAAGACGGGCCGGCCGTATCCAAGCTGGTACGACCAAATTAAATACCCGCCAGGCTATACGATACCGAAATTCTACGTGTATAAGGGGACCGGCAATCCCCATCAACATGTTGCCCAGTTTCGGGCCCTCTGCGGTAACACCGGCGGTGATGATAAACTGTTGCTTCGCCAGTTCGTGGGAAGCTTATCAGAAACAGCGTTCGAATGGTATTCGGAACTCCCGAACGATTCTATCAAGACGTTCGCTGAAATGGAGTTGTTATTCACTCAGCGATTCGCAAGTGCCAGCGAACGCACTCCAATAACATCACTGATTAACGCCAGGATAAAACCAGGCGAAACCTGGGTCCAGTATGCTATACGCTGGCGGAATTTGTGGTCAAGATGCGAACAACGCATTGAGGAGGCACCCGCGGTGGGCATGTTCGTGGGAACCCTAGACCCCCACGCAACTATCTCCCAGTTTATGATGTTCTTTAAGCCAACCACATTCCAGGTTTTAATCGACAAGTTGGCTCAGATGGACCAGATGGGTCATAGACCACCTCCCCCGAAGTCGGAACCTCGGAATGACAAGGGTAAAGGAAGGGCAACCTTTGTCGCAAATGCCCAACAGCAACCTAACGCCCCGAAACCGGCAGATCAACTGGAAGAAAGACGCCGGTATTATAATGAAAAGATGAAACGTCCTTATTCGTTCCCACGAGACAAGACGAAACGATTATTCGAGCTGGCAATACGCAACAGACTTATAAACCTTCCAAATCCAAGGCGACCGCCGCAACCCACGGAGGTGAATAACCCTAATTATTGCCCTTACCATCAAACGGTAAGTCATCCGATCGAAGATTGCTTCGTCTTCAAAGGATGGATTGAGGATCAGTACCTCCAGGGGAAGTTTATACTGTCCGAAAAGTGGAAGGTGAACCCACCACAGCCGCATACTCCTAGGAAAGCGGATACACCGGCGGCAACCTGTTCTTTTATTGAAGAAGCTCCATGGGAGGTCGTGCTATCAACTAAAACCAAAAGAATGCTGAGAGACCTTCATGCGTGCCCTGCGATCGAATGGAAGGACCCTATTGAACCTCAAATTATCGAAGGAATGCTGAAGCCTCGCCCAACTACGAAGACTCGCGATAAGAGCCCAAATACTCACGCCCAACCGTCAAAATCTTCGAAGAAAAAGAAGAAGAAATCCAAGAAGTCCGTGAAGCCTGGAAACGAGCACACGAACTTGCAGAAGCAAATCGACGCGCTGGAAGAATACAATCAAAAGGCGCGAACTCCTGTCACACTGCAAGAGTTCCTCAACCACATCTTTCAAGAGGAAGATGATGGAGAGAGCTCGTCGGATGAATCCGAAGGATATGTGGCGAGTTGTAACGTAATCTCCCACTCGTTTACCGATGATGGGAAAACTCCTGGCACTAAGAAGCTGGAGGCAGAGCCTGTACCAGAGCGTGCATGGCCAACAGACGAAATGATCGACGCTTTTCTAGACGAGATTCGTCTAAAAAGTAAAGCGGATCAGGAGCGTGAGATGGCCACTTCAGAAGGAGCCAAATGCAGGCGACTGAACGAAAGAGTTGAACTACCCCTGCCAGAGCGAAAGGCATCCGAAGTAGACAAGAAGATATTCAAGACGAGGAAAAGGTTTGCGAAAGCCATGTCAATGGGAATGAAGCTACCACCCTCAGAAGGAAACACGCACGATGGGGTGGAGAGGCACCCTGATTATTGCGCATATCATCGGAAAATCTCACACCCCACGGAGGAGTGCGATGCCTTTAAGATATGGTGGCAAGGATATGTTGCTCATCGGCAACATTTTAAGCGCATGAAACGCAAGATCCGTCGGGAGCAAAGAAGTACCGTCGATGGGCACAACAGAACTACTGGCAACTGTTACATGGTTAACGCCAGGGGGTCACAAGTTCTCACCTTTGGGAGCGACTCTGATGAAGAAATGGTTCTGGGCCCTCTCTTTAAAGAATCTGTTTTAGGGAAAAAGGAGAAATCGGAGGCCTGCGAGAACATTCAGCTGCGCAATCGCACACTCCCAGAAAAGAATCTCGGGCCCGCGAGTAGGAAAGAAAAGGGAAAGGAAAAGGTCACTGAAGATATCACTTTAGATGACCAAGTCATGAGAGAGCTGGCTGCCAAAGACCCTCCTAGAAAGGGTAAAGTGGACTATAACATCCTAGCGCACCTAAGGAAGCTACCTTCTCAGCTTAGCATTCTCGATGCCCTCCTATTATCAAAAGAGGCGCGAGACTCACTAATTAAGGCGTTACAAGAACCTGAGCAATTTTAAGCCTTCCTCGGCACTGAAAGGATGAAGGATGAACTAGAGGAAGTGCACACGGCCGACATCACTTTCGGTGACGAAGACCTCCTTCTCGGGACGTGCGACCACAACCGTCCCCTATATGTCTCTAGATACTGCCATGATATCAGGATAGGCAAGATCCTGGTGGATAATGGATCCTCCGTCAATCTCCTTAATGTTCGGGTGTTGAAGGAAACCTGCATGAGTGTGCAGCACCTCGCTCGTGACAAAATCACTATCTCTGGTTTCGATTCACAATCGTTACGGACTCTCGGATCTGTAATACTAACATTACGCTTCGGACTTCTCGTCACAGACGTCAAATTCCATGTCATTGACGCCAAGACCTGCTACAACGCCTTACTCGGCCGTCCTTGGCTACACGAGTACAACATCATCCCTTCTACGCAACATCAGTGTATGAAGTACTTTAAGGATGGTTTCGAGTATACCGTAACAGGTGAGTTGAACCCATTCTCCGTGAATGAAGTCCGCAAATACGAAGATGCGAAGTACTTTTTGCCAGATTTTGAGGATACAGAAAGGTGTCGCAACCCGGAAAACAAAACCGCCGCCACCATCCCTGTTTTCGGGAGCGATACCGAAGAAGAGGAAGAGATAGTTTATTCAGGGCCATCTCAACGCAACAACCTGGGGACGCCCGCCCCCATGTTGGTCTTCGGAAGTGATTCAGAAGATGAAGTTAACGCCGTGTTCTCCAATCGGCTGTCAATACAAACACCCCCTGGCGATGACCATAGTTTGCAAATCACCATGGTACCGCGAGAACACTACAAGGATCTCGACACACTTCAAGCTCACAATGTGCAGGACCTGCGAACATTTTACGTCCCTCCCAGGCAAAGGGGTGAGAAGGCGATCCTATTCTACCGATCCTCAGAGTCGAAAGTAGAGAAAGAGATCTGGCATGGCGCGGATGCTACACTCGACAGGCTCCAACCCATCCGTCTGCCCAGATACTATACAAATGGATTAAAGAGGCTATTGAAGCGCCAAGGAGTACCCTTAAAACAGACTGTTCGACAAGCTGGGTCCTACGACAGAATCTGGGATATCTCTGGGACTCAACGCAAATTGCCCAACGGGAAAATGGAAACACTTGGGCTTGGATACGCGAGAACCGGAAAACGGGGACGGGCCCACAGCAGCTACGCTATATATACTTTTGATGAAGAAGAGGACGCCCTGTCAGGAGATGCCAACCCCTCATCAAAACTAGATCCCGCGATTGAAATGTCGGGTCCGTCGTTTGAAGAACGAATGGACAAACCGATCAGAAAAGTGGGTCAGAAAGCTCGGGAAGACCACGACCGCCAAATGTCCATCTACGAGAAAGCCAAGACGCGACGCCTTCTTCAACAGGCTGTAAAAGATGAAAATGCCGCTCCTTGTCAACCTGATGTAAAGAAGGCTCAACGCAAAAGCAGAAATAAGTCGAAAGGCCAAAAAGGCGCTCAACAGCAGCAAAGCAGGGCTAAGAAGCCACGCAAACGGGAATCGAGCGTTATTGACCTATCCCTCATGAAGAAAATGGGTCGAGCATACTCGTTTCCTCGGGAAAAGACGAAGTAGATACTCGATCTTGCCCTAAAGCACCAAATGCTTACATTGCCAGAGTCTAAACACCCCGAACAAGCAGGCGAAGCCTCACTCCCAGACTATTGCTCTTACCATCGAGTGATAGGTCATTCTCTCGAAGATTGCTTCGCCTTCAAGAATTGGGTCGAGGATCAGTATCCGCTTGGCAGATTCGCCTTATCCGACGGCTGGAGGGTAACGCCGCCACAAAAGCACGAACCCAAAGGCGCAAAAGCAAAACCAGATCCACCTCAGTCCTGGAAGCGGATTCGCACCTGTTACACGATTACGATATTAAAAGAAGAGCCCGAGAATATGGATGACCTTCCCTGGTGCTTTGAGAACAGCGATGATGAGGTGGTCTCAGAATTTCCGCCAGCTCCGAAAGAACTGGAAGATGGCATACATACTACGGCAGATAACCTCAAGAAGATTGAGTTGGGATCGGCAGATGACCCGCGACCGACATTTGTCAGCGAGCTGCTATCTGAAGAAAGGGTGGCTGCATTAAAGAACGTGCTTCTACGGTATAAAGACTGCTTCGCATGGAACTACTCCGAGATGCCAGGACTAGATCCAGAGATTGCTGTGCATAAATTAGCAATATCCCCGGATATCAAGCCAGTCAAGCAAGCGCCAAGAAGGATGCGACTCGAGCTTGAAATGAGCATCAACGCCGAAGTCAAGAAGCTGATCGATTCTGGATTTATTCAAGAAGTCCAATATCCCGACTGGATCGCCAATATCGTCCCGGTAATGAAGAAAAATGGGACGGTACGCATATGCGTGGATTTCAGGGATCTCAATAAAGCCTGTCCAAAAGACGATTTCCCAGTACCAGTAACCGATCTAATGATCGATAACACGTCCACTCACGAGGTTTTCTCCTTTATGGATGGTTCGTCAGGATACAACCAGATAAAGATGCATCCCGAAGACCAGAAGCACACCGCTTTCCGTACCCCTTTGGGTATATTCTGCTACAGGGTTATGCCCTTTGGTCTAAAGAACGCTGGTGCCACCTATCAAAGGGCCATGACAAAGATCTTCGACGACCTCATACATGACATCGTCGAGTGCTATATCGATGACCTCGTAGTAAAGAGCATGTCATACGGAGAACATTTAAAGCATCTGGAGACTGTATTTCAACGCCTTCGGCAATATAATTTGAAAATGAATCCCCTCAAATGCGCGTTTGGAGTCTCCTCGGGCAAATTCCTCGTATTCATCATTCGACACCGAGGTATTGAAATAGATCCGTCAAAGATTAAAGCGATCATGGAAATGCCTCCGCCAAGAACCCTCAAACAGTTGCGGTCTCTCCAAGGGAAACTCGCATACATCCGGCGGTTTATCGCTAATCTTTCAGGCAAATGCCGTCCCTACAGCCACCTGATGAAAAAGGGAACTCTATTCGTTTGGGATCACAAATGCCAAGGTGCACTAGACGAGATCAAGCAGTACCTGCAGAACCCTCCGGTATTGGCTGCGACGGTCAAGGGAAAACCCCTCATTCTTTATACAACCGCCCTTGAAGGTTCCTTAGGCGCATTATGGGCACAAGAGAACGACCAAGGGAAAGAAAGAGCACTATACTACTTAAGTCGAGTTCTGCTGGGGGCAGAAAGCAACTACTCTCTCATTGAAAAACATTGCTTGGCGTTAATCTTCGCGATAACAAAGCTCAGGCACCATGCGTTGGCACATGAAGTCCGTCTCATCTCGAAGGTGGACCCTCTTAAATATCTGATGTCAAAGGCTATATTGACGGGTCGACTCGCTAAATGGGCTCTACTCCTGATGGAGTTCTCAACAACGTATCGACCTCTTAAGGCAGTGAAAGGCTAGGCCATTGCCGACTTCCTCGCTGAGCATCCAGTACCTGCTGGTTCTCCTCTGAACTGCGAGTTGCCAGACGAGCATGCATTTGATGCGATTGGCGGCGGTAGTACCCGATGGGAACTCTATTTCGATGGAGCATCCTCCGTAAAGAAACAGAAACAGGGTATCCCAATGATCAAGTCGGGGATAGGCCTCATCTTCGCAACTCCACAAGGAGGGATAATGCGCTTCGCCTTCTCCTTAACAGAGCCAAGGACAAACAATGAAGCTGAATACGAAGCTCTGATAGCAGGCCTCGAGATCGCCATCGACATGGGAATCGAAAATTTCCTTATATACGGGGATTCCCAACTGGTCGTTAGTCAAGTAAATGGTGACTACCAAACGTGCAAACCGGAGTTGGTGAAGTACGGCGAAAAGGTGCAACAACTATTGACCCAAATTCCCTCCTATACTCTGGAAACATACCGCGTGCGGAAAACAGCAAAGCAGATGCGCTGTCCAAACTTGCTAAAGAACTGGCTGATGAGAACCTTGATGACGTCAGAATCGTGGTACAAAGCCGTCGAGTGCTCGTCCCAGCAGAAATATCTCCGGAATTGTATAAAGAAAAGGGGACGACTGAGCAGACGACCCTACAAATAAAAGACCGTAAGAAGGCTGAGGACTGGAGGGAAGTCTTCATAGACTACTTTAAGTCCCACCGAATGCCCGAAGAAGCATCCTCAAGGCATCAGCTCATGAAACGAGCTCTGTCTTTCGCTTTCGTCAGCGACACTCTATACAAGAGATCGTTTGATTCTCTATGGCTAAGATGTTTAGGACCGGACGAAGCAGAAAGAGTCGTTCAAGAGGTTCATGACGGAATCTGTGGTTCTCATCAAGCAGGCCCGAAGATGAAGTTAAAAATTAAACGGATGGGTTACTATTGGCCTACGATGGTCCAAGACTGCCTCGAGTATGCGAAGCAATGCCACTCGTGCCAGATTCATGGAGACTTTATCCACCAACATCCGAATCCACTACACCCAACGGTGGCTAGCTGGCCATTCGAAATGTGGGGGACTGACATAGTCGGCCCCATCGAGCCAGCATCGTCCCGAGGACACGTTTTATCCTGGCGACAACTGATTACTTCTCCAAATGGGCAGAAGCAGTACCGCTGAGGGAAGTGAAGACGGAGAATATCCTCCACTTCTTCAAGACGCACGTCATCTATCGGTTTGGAACTCCACGGCGGATTATCTCCGATAACGGGCCAGCCTACAGAAGCCATAAGATTAGCCGCTTCGCGCAGCAGCACAATATAGACTGGAGATATTCTTCAGTTTACAATCCGCGAGCTAATGGTCTAGCCGAGGCCTTCAATAAGACCTTGACAAAAATCATGAAAAAGACCGTTTCTCGGAACAAGAGAGACTGGCACGAGAAGCTGCAAGAAGCCCTTTGGGCTTATCGAACTACATTCAAGACGGCCACGAACGCAACGCCGTACGCGCTGGTATTTGGGACGGAAGCAGTGCTCCCCCTCGAGATAGAGTTATCCTCTCTACGAGTGGCAGTCCACTGCGAGCTGACGGATGAAGAAAACGCTCACCTTCGGCTTTAGGAGCTTGATGCCCTCGATGAAACCCGGCTCATAGCGCAACAACATCTAGAAGCCTACAAAGCAAAGATGACGCGCTCGTATGAAAGATTGACCAGGCCGAGGACATTCCGCCAAGGCGAACTCGTACTAGTGGTCAAAAGACCTATGATCCCCAATCGTGCCAAGCGGGGAAAATTTGAGCCAAACTATGAAGGCCCGTACATCATAGACAAGGTCTACCAGGGTGGAGCCTATCTACTCATGGACATGCACGGTGAAAGGCCTTTCAGGCCAATAAACGGCCGCTTCTTAAAGAAGTACTATGCTTAATGAGCCACAGCCTAGGTCAATGATAGATAACGACGACTATGTCCGCTCGCTATCTTCCTAAGCTCAGACTTTACAAGCAGTAGCCGGCCCTCCCCTGAACAACGGACCGAAATGTCCTTAAACTAACAACGGACCGAAATGTCCTTAAACTAACAACGGACCGATACGTCCTTAAACTAACCACGGACCGATACGTCCTTAAACTAACGACGGACCGAAACGTCTTTAAACTAACGACGGACCGAAACGTCCCTAAACTACTACCGCAGCATCCTTAGGCTGACGAGATGGATAAAAAAAAAGAAGATAAAAAAATGATAAAAAAACGGTATGTCCATAAGCAAAATGGGTACGGATGAAAACCCGAAAGGGCTCCGTAAGTAAAAACAGCAGGGCTGCCGGCAAGTGTTCGTGAAAACCCGAAAGGGCGCGACCTTGTAAAAAAAAAGAGAAAAAAAACAAAAAAAAACGGTATGTCCATAAGCAAAAGGGGCACGGATGAAAACCCGAAAGGGCTCCGTGAGTAAAAACAGCAGGACTACCGGCGAGTGTTTGTGAAAACCTGAAAGGGCGCAACCTCGTTAAAGGACACTTACAGAGTCCTCTCGACCTTGTAAGGAGAAACCACCTGCGTGAGATCCTTACGACTCACAAAGGAGCAACACACTTAGGGATCCTCACGATTCCTAAGGAGAAAATGCACTTGCGAGATCCTTACGACTCGTAAGAAGAATTCTCTTATGGGACCCTCACGGCTGATGAAATTTGAAAGTCTTAAGTTACAGAAACCTAAACCTGTTCTTAAGCAAATCCTCTACAACCTTCGATATTGCCCTACAAGAGGCTCAATACTGACCCTTGTATACAATCCACGGGCGCGAAAAAACATTTCCCCAGCAAAGTCCCACCCGTGACTAGGGATATGTCCATATGATGAGCAACCCTCGCAGGTCCTCTCGACCCATAAGGAGAAAGCCCTCTTGTAGGATCCTTACGACTTGCAGAGGAACATACACTTAGGAATCCTCACGATCCCTAAGGAGAAAATACACCTGCAAGATCCTCACGACTTGTAGGGAGAAATACCTTTGTGAGACCCTTACGGCTCATGAAGTCAAAAACCTTGGTCGACAGGACCCTTAACCCTGTTTACTAAGCCACCTTTGTTCAATATCGACAGAGGCAAATGATGATTCGCTCCTGGCAACATCCCAGTTGTAGCGGTGCTGATGCCGAAATCGGTGTCTAAAATCCAAGCTCGCGGCGAAAAAACTAGCAAGCCACACATGCCTACGAAATAGCCGAAATGATGGGGCAACTTGCAATAAAAAGCAGCAAGTAAAAATGTATGCATGAAAAATAGCCGAAACGATGGGGCAACTCGCAATAAAAAGCAGCGAGTAGAAAATAAATAAATAGCCGAAATGATTGGGCACCGCGAAAAATAGCCGAAATGATGGGGCAATCGCGACCTTCGCAATATAAAAGCTGAAACGATAGAGCATCGCGGAAAAAGAAATAAAATAAAAATAAAATGTATGCCTTACAGGTGATGTTCCATCATACCCTGTATACAATCCAATGGCATAAACAAAAAGGGAACATACCTCCCTCCCCCAGGTTTCACCAAAGAAAGAAGCTAAATCTCGACAGGCCACAAGCGACCTAGGGATCATCCCAACACTCGTCTCGTAACAACGGACACAACTTCAAGCTAAGCGGAACAGCGGCAACTCCCAGTTCCATGGCTCGGTGGTATACATATCGCCAACAGTCAAACCTCCATCCCGTGAAATGCAGATACAATCAGCAAAATTCCTGGTTACGTGGAACGCGGATAACGTCACTCTTTGACCCTGTGGAAAACGTCCAGAGCGGATCCTGGTCCTCGCAGAGCACGGCAGTGAACCCGTGTGAAGCATCCAGAGCGGAGCCTAGTCCTCGCCGAGCACGGCAGTGAACCCGTGTGAAGCATCTAGTGCAAAATTCCTGGTTACGTGGAACGCGGATAACGTCACTCTTTGACCCCGTGGAAAACGTCCAGAGCGGATCCTGGTCCTCGCAGAGCACGGCAGTGAACCCGTGTGAAGCATCCAGAGCGGAGCCTAGTCCTCGCCGAGCACGGCAGTGAACCCGTATGAAGCATCTAGTGCAAAATTCCTGGTTACGTGGAACGCGGATAACGTCACTCTCTGACCCCGTGGAAAACGTCCAGAGCGGAGCCTAGTCCTCGCCGAGCACGGCAGTGAACCCGTGTGAAGCATCTAGTGCAAAATTCCTGGTTACGTGGAACGCGGATAACGTCACTCTTTGACCCCGTGGAAAACGTCCAGAGCGGAGCCTAGTCCTCGCCGAGCACGGCAGTGAACCCGTGTGAAGCATCTAGTGCAAAATTCCTGGTTACGTGGAACGCGGATAACGTCACTCTTTGACCCCGTAGAAAACGTCCAGAGCGGAGCCTAGTCCTCGCCGAGCACGGCAGTGAACCCGTGTGAAGCATCTAGGGCAAAATTCCTGGTTACGTGGAACGCGGATAACGTCACTCTTTGACCCCGAGGAAAACGTCCAGAGCGGAGTCTAGTCCTCGCCGAGCACGGCAGTGAACCCGTGTGAAGCATCTAGTGCAAAATTCCTGGTTACGTGGAACGCGGATAATGTCACTCTTTGACCCCGTGTGAAGCATCCAGAGCGGAGCCTAGTCCTCGCCGAGCGCGGCAGTGAACCCGTGTGAAGCATCTAGTGCAAAATTCCTGGTTACGTGGAACGCGGATAATGTCACTCTTTGACCCCGTGTGAAGCATCCAGAGCGGAGCCTAGTACTCGCCGAGCGCGGCAGTGAACCCGTGTGAAGCATCTAGTGCAAAATTCCTGGTTACGTGGAACGCGGACAACGTCACTCTTTGACCCCGTGGAAAACGTCCAGAGCAGATCCTGGTCCTCGCTGAGCACGGCAATGAACCCATGTGAAGCATCCAGAGCGGAGCCTAGTCCTCGCCGAACACGGCAGTGAACCCGTGTGAAGCATCTAGTGCAAAATTCCTGGTTACGTGGAACGCGGATAACGTCACTCTTTGACCCCGTGGAAAACGCCCAGAGCGGAGCCTGGTCCTCGCCGAGCACGGCAGTGAACCCGTATGAAGCATCCAGAGCAAATACCGGACTGTGGAGTCCTTAAAATCCACGGACTATGACGTCCTTAACCTCGACCGCAACGTCTTAAAACTAACGATCGACCACCCCGATTCCCTACGGATTCTCCCTTGGTTAAAGGGTACATCTCTTCACTCCTTTGATACTCGGCGTTGTAATTCCTCAACGTCTTCAAAGAGGTGACGGGTCCCTGCGACCAAACATCGGACTGTGGAGTCCCTAAATCCACGGACTATGAGGTCCTTAACCTTGACCGTGATGTCTTAAAACTAACATCGGACTGTGGAGTCCCTAAATCCACGGACTATGAGGTCCTTAACCTTGACCGTGATGTCTTAAAACTAACATCGGACTGTGGAGTCCTTAAATCCACGGACTATGAGGTCCTTAACCTTGACCGTGATGTCTTTAAACTACGATACCTTGAGCGACCCCTGACCCCTTGAAACACGGATAAGGGCGACCACATCCAACACTTGCAGGTCCTCACGACCTGCGAGGAAGAAAAACTCTCTTGAGATATCCTTACGACTTTCAAGGGAAAACCCACTTAAGAACCTTCACTATTCTTAAGAAGGACTTACACCTATGGGATCCTCTCGACCTGTAGGGAGAAAAGCTCTTTATTAGACCCTTGTGGCTCCTAAAATGCAAAAGTCTTAGGAGGCAGATCTTAACCCTGAATCCTGAGCCATCGCTGTCCTGCAAGGAGATCAAGATAGAATATCCGCGGAATACATTCAATAGAAAGGGGACACAGTCTTCATTTATAAACCTCCCTTCGACAACAATACTCGATCTAAAGCCAGCACAAACCACCCGATACGGGAGATAACGTGGCAAGTTTCTGATCTGTATCCTATCAAGCACGCATTTGCAACTGTACGAATGTTTAAAAGGAAATGTTGCCGTAGGCACTGATGTGCATGCAACGTAACGATGGTGCTCGTAATTAAAGAAAAACAGACAGCTCATTTACGCAAGCAAGACACACGTACGACTATCTGACAAGCATGAAAATTCAACAGAAAGCATGCAAACCACCAATGATTAAAGGAGTACATTGATTCAAACATACTACATCAGTGGGAAAAGATTACCAAACAAGGGATCAGAAATACAGGGGTTAACAAAGCAAAACACAAAATTCTCCAACTCCCTTTCCGCCTTCTCCAGCACGTCAAAACGGCGGTTTTCGCGAGGAGTCGCTCCCCACCGGTTGGAGCCGTGCTCATCAGCGAAAGCAAACATGACGGCCCGACGAGATCTTATCTGACTCAGTAAATGAACTGAGTGATCCTTCAGAGCTTGAGTGATTAGACAAGCCTCATGAAAGCACTCAAGCTTGTCCTCCGCCGCATCAAGGATCGCCGAAGTCATCTCCGCCGGATGAGGGGGTATATCGGCAAGCACAGACAGGAGGATCATCCGTAGCCAAATGGAGCCCATGGGAAGAGGAGAGCCCCGACGGGTCAGTAGCTCGTACATCACCGTGTCACATTGAGCGTCGGTGAGAAGGGGATCCGCCAGCCGCGCAGCGAAGTGAGGAATTATCTCCTCAAGGGGCACCTCCCATGGTTGCCGACGAGCATGGGGACGATCGCAAGCCATGGAGATTGATCGGGTTCTCAAAGATGACCACCTTAAGGTATGAATGGGTTTCTCTGTGAAGAAAAGAAGTAAGGCATAAGGTTCAGGTTATAAAGGGGAGCATTTAATGCCATGCACAAAAAATGTTGTGCATGGTGGGACTATTCTCAAAGCCCGAAAAGAAGGGGAGAGCGTTGGGAATGAAATCCAACGACGCATTGGAATTAGGTTAGGGAAATGAAACGTCCCCATCAAGCAGATCCCTGCATACGCAACACGTGAGCACTAGCCTTTGATGGAAGATGAGGCGGCACTGCATAGACACAACAGAGAACTAAGCTCTGAGAACGAGAATCAAATTCTTAAAAGAAAGGTTTGAAAGGAAGGACATGAAAAACTGAAGGCGCTTCAAAAAGAACGTTTCGTCTACCCTACTCCCCCAAAGCAGGTCCAGCGATCATAAAAGGTGACAGCGTTGCACTCACGTGCGGACACGTGAGAACAACGCTGTGGGGGCATTTGTTTCCTGATTTAAAATCAGAAAAGCTTCTGGAAAAAGCTTCAGAAAAGGGTCACGTGCTTACATGTGACCAGCAGTCACGTGTTGGCACGTGACATCTAAAAGCATCAGCAAGACAAGTTCAGTTTCCCAACTACATCGAAGAAAAGGGCTTCAGAAAGAGTCACGTGCTCCCACGTGACCAGGGTCACGTGTCGGCACGTGACATTTAAAAGCAAGCGGCATAGGCACATTGGTTCCCTGATCAAATCAAGGAAAAGGCTTCAGAAGAGGTCACGTGCTCCCACGTGACCAGGGTCACGTGTTGGCACGTGACGCTCAAAACATCAGACTCATTCTCCGGTTAAATCAAGAAAAAGACTCCAGACGAGGGTCACGTGCTCACACGTGACCAGGGGTTACGTGGTGGCACGTGACGGCTAAGCAGCAGAAGAAGGCAGAGTGCAAAAGAAGAAAAGGGCTCGTTACAAGGGGGTCACGTGCCCACACGTGACCAAGGGTCACGTGGCCGCACGTGACCAGCTTTCAAAGCCCATTTGTTAAACAGAATTAAATTCTGAGAAAAGACCTCTCAAGTCTTTCCAAAAGCAACCGATTGAATTAAAGATTTAGAGTGATTAAATATCATCTATCTATGGGAAAATCTCGAATTTGGGAAGATTTCCCTTTTAAATCTAACAGAAATAACAAAAGAGAATCCCTGGATTTGAAATCCAATGGTGAATAAAATTCACCTAATAATCCAAAGGTCCAAAACGAATGATGGATGCAAATCAAATCTCTCAATGAAGATTCGTCAAAAAACTAATTGACTCGGCTGCTTCTCCTATAAATAGGAGCCGAGACACAAAAAAAAAAGATATACACGCAGAGGGAAGAAAAGAAAGAGAGCCTTGATACTTGAGAGGAAATTGGATCTTCTGCAAAAGAAAACCCTAGGTAAGAAAGGGAAGGCTTCTTAAAAAAAAAGAGAATTTAATTCTCAACAGAGTTTAACTCTGATATAGAACAGAGGGACATATTTCTTCTCTCTTTGATGGAGGATCTGTAAAGTGCACATCTCCCCTTGAGTTGAGAATTTAATTCTCAATGGGTTGAGATCCTGCCATGCAGATCCAAAGCATAGAGAGGGAACGGAAGCACGAGAATTCAATTCTCACAGAACTATAGGAATTTAATTCCTTTAAAATAAAATTAGGGCTTGACCCTGTGTTATGGGAATTTAATTCCTTCAGAACAAAAAGAAACAGGGTTTAACCCTAATTAAGAACTTAGTTCTGTTGAAACAACGGGAGTTTAATTCCCTTAATCATAATTCTTTAAAAGCTTTTATTAGGGTTTAACCCTATTCAGTTCTTCACATATATGAGGAATTTAATTCCTACAGAAAATTCAGAGTTCAACTCTATTCCAGAATATAAATCTTCAAAAGGAAGTAAGAATTTAATTCCTCTGGAATTTAAAGCTTTTATTAGGGTTTAACCCTACGAGGAATTTAATTCCTGAAAAAAGACTAACAGATCTTCTAAACAACTACAGAAAAGAAGGGTCACGTGTCACCACGTGACCCCCCCAAAAGATCTACAGAAAGCCCTTTGAGGCTGTGCCTCACGTGACCTACGTGACCCTTGACAGAAGCTTTAACATACCTCATTTAAACACCCGTCACGTGATGACACGTGATGCTCCAAAAGATGTGATCTTTTCAGCAGAACAAACGAAGGGAGGGCGCTCTCACGTGTTGCCACGTGACCCCTCTTGCCTTAGTGTTTAACACGAAATTGGAACTCCCGAATCTAGTGTTAAAACATTGTTGGGCCTTAGTGTTCAACACTAATCAAAGAACTTTATTTGCAGTGTTCGACACTGATTACCTTAGTATTTAACACTAATTTGAGATCTCCGTTGCCAGTGTTTAACACTGATCTGTTTTAGTGTTTAATGCTAATTTGAAAGCCTTGTTGCTGGTGTTTAACACCAATTATCTTTTAGTGTTAAACACTAACCTGTCAATTTCATTCCCAGTGTTCAACACTGATTGGTCTGTAGTGTTTAACACTAGTCTTTGGCCCAATTGGCTAAATGGCCAGAGACAAAGTCTCTCCTTCAATGGACCAACAGGAAGCCAATATTCCAGACATGATTGGACTTAGCCCAAGCTGGCCATAAGTCCTCAATTCATAATTAACTGGGCTAATGGGCTCATAACATAATTAATTGGTCTTGATCCAAAATTGGGCCAAGGACTATTTAATCCACTCCGGTTCCAGGGTACATCTCTTCACTCCTTTGATACTTGGCGTTGTAATCCCTCAACGTCTTCAAAGAGGTGACGGGTCCCGATGACCACACATTGATACGGACTGTGGGGTCCTTAAACTCATGGACTACGACGTCCTTAACCTTGACCGAGATGTCTTAAAACTAACAACGGACTGTGGGGTCCTTAAACCCATGGACTACGACGTCCTTAACCTTGACCGAGATGTCTTAAAACTAACAACGGACTGTGGGGTCCTTAAACCCATGGACTACGACGTCCTTAACCTCGACCGAGATGTCTTAAAACTAACAACGGACTGTGGGGTCCTTAAACCCATGGACTACGACGTCCTTAACCTTGACCGAGATGTCTTAAAACTAACAACGGACTGTGGGGTCCTTAAACCCATGGACTACGACGTCCTTAACCTCGACCGAGATGTCTTAAAACTAACAACGGACTGTGGGGTCCTTAAACCCATGGACTACGACGTCCTTAACCTCGACCGAGATGTCTTAAAACTAACAACGGACTGTGGGGTCCTTAAACCCATGGACTACGACGTCCTTAACCTTGACCGAGATGTCCTTAAACTACCTATGGACCGCAATGTCCTTAAACTACCTACGGACCGCAATGTCCTTAAACTAGCAATGGACCACTATGTCCTTAAACTGGAACAATAGAGCCCAAACGCTCTTTTGTCGGATCTAAAAGATCCCGTTTAAGTTGATCTTAGCCTCAAATATGGCTAACGTATCCTTAAACCTTCAAACAGACTGGACTATGAATCCCCCCAATCAACTTCGGTTCAAGGGTACATCTCTGAACTCCTCTGATATTTGTCGTTGTAATCCTTCAACGTCGTCAGAGAGGTGACGGGTCCCGACGGCCATACATTCAATGGACCACTATGTCCCTAAACTGGAACAATAGAGCCCCAAATGCTCTTTTGTCGGATCTAAACGATCCCGTTAAGTTGATCTTAGTCTCAAGTTAGACTAACGTATCCTTAAAAAACGTTTGAGTTGATCTTAGCCTCAAATATGGCTAACGTACCCTCAAACCAAACCCCCAAACCCAAATCTAAGATAAATACGGATTTGGACTAGTCCACGTCCTACGGGCGACGACATAACACAGTCTCCGTATACAATCCACGGGCAACCACAAACAAAACAAACACACACGACACGAAGTGACCAGCTGGAGAAGGAGAAAGTTGTTACCGCAACGCGGTAGCGTAATTAACTGCAGGGGCTTGCGCCTGCAGGGAAGAGCATCCCCACAATCAAAAACCCCTCGTGCGAGGGGGAATCTGACGAAGTCTGCTACATCGGACGCATCCGTTTAAACCTTCGATACATGGTGCCATAAATCAACTTGGCATCTTCGGAGAGGTGGACGGATAGCACCAATTAGCATCTGCCCCGAACCTCAGGCATGGACGTCCCCGCGTCCCGGCCGCCGTTCGGAGGGGAACAGATTCTGGCACGCCCGGTGGGACCTTTTCCTCTTTCCACTCCACACTTCGTGTGTCGTGATTCGCGAACCAATCGCGGTTCGCTAATGGTGGCCCTTGGGTTTCAAGATACTAAGAATTGGCGTCTCGCTTATTGCAGAAAGTAAAGGATCGATGGCTTCTACTTCCGTGAAATTCTCCAACTGCTCAGACTGCAATTGCGACCAACGCTTTGCCTCGCCAGGAGGTATAGCCTACGGACCCCAAGCTGCTTCGTTATTCACAATGCCGGTGGACCAGGTGACTCAGGCCACTACCGGATTGTTCTTCGGGACTATACTCCCACCAACAAGCTTCACGGCGCCGGTGCTGACAAAGGAAGCTCCCAAGAAGTCGGTCTTTGATCTTCTTACCCCTGTCGCGGCTCATCTCAACGGGTCGCCCAACATCAGCGCCTCGGTCTTCTCTAGATTGGGCCAGAAATCCGGTAGACCCATCATGAGGTCTACAATCCCAGAGAAGGCTGCTTCTAAGAAAGTGGCTGCTCCTGCTCCCGAAATCGTCAAGGCGGCTTCTCTGGCCAAAAAGTCGGTCTTTACAAGATTGACGGCTTCAGCTCCCGCCCCTGCTACCCAAAAGACATCGGTCTTTGACAGGCTAACACCAACAGCAACCCCCCACCTACACAGGGGGCAAGACGAAACCATTCTTACCGCTGACCCAACGCCGTCCGCTCGACACGCTCGACGTCGCCATTGGCGCCGAGTAAGGAAGGCTGGGGGCAACTCCCCCTCCGGGTTAACTCCATCAGCCCCGATGGCAGAAGTTAATGCTGCTGTTCCAACTGGGAACAGCTTCGAGATGCTAAATAAGGTGCGAAGGAATTCTCCTACTGCAGTGCTAAAGAGGTCTCCTCCCCCATTAAAAAAGGTTGTGGAAATAAAATCAGAACAGCCCCGATCCCCTCAACGGCTGTCTTCCAAAATCTACAAGGTTTGGCGACAGGCCCGAGACTCGATCATCGATCCAAACTTCTCCCGCCAGCAGAAGAAGCTGAAAATCCAACCAGAAGCTGGTCACCAGGCTAAACCGCGAAAGGCTGTCTGGACGCCCACCTCAACGGCCCCCTCAACCTCCATGGCTCATGAAAGGAGGAAGCCAGAGAAGATCCCCCAGCCTGCAACGACAGCTAATAGCACTAAGCCCAGACGCCCTGAGTCTGGGGGCATGATGGTTCACACCGTATACATGGCGTCAGGAAAAGAAGACAGCCGCGTGTCCACGGGTCATAGACTGCTTACACGGTCGGTGACCAAAGCCCAGGAGCAGCAGCAAAAGCTCCAAGAAATGATGAATGCTATGGCCGCACTTACCGGGCCAAAAGAAAGCCCAGAAACGTCCTCAGATGCACGCCAGGAGGAAGAAACCGACGCTGAATTCCTTCGCCGGATACTGGAGAAAAAGGACAAAGAGGCTGCCGAACAAGCAACCAACATACAGCGTATGGGCCTTCTCTTCCAAGATATGATAGGAATGATGATCCAGCAGGACCTACCCGCCGAGGATCCCCCAATCGTTCTTGAAGACGACCGAGGAGAAACGTCAAATCCACCGCCAGCCCCCTCAACGGCCAAGGAAGAGACGATCTCTAAAGCTGACTTGGTTGACTATATAGCCCAGCAAATCCGGGTTCATCATGCGACTGAGGCAGCTGGTCAAGTCGTAAAGACGGGCCGGCCGTATCCAAGCTGGTACGACCAAATTAAATACCCGCCAGGCTATACGATACCGAAATTCCACATGTATAAGGGGACCGGCAATCCCCATCAACATGTTGCCCAGTTCCGGGCCCTCTGTGGTAACACCGGCGGTGATGATAAACTGTTGCTTCGCCAGTTCATGGGCAGCTTATCTGAAACAGCGTTTGAATGGTATTCGGAACTCCCGAACGATTCTATCAAGACGTTCGCTGAAATGGAGTTGTTATTCACTCAGCGATTCGCAAGTGCCAGCGAACGCACTCCAATAACAGCACTGATTAACGCCAGGATAAAACCAGGCGAAACCTGGGTCCAGTATGCTATACGCTGGCGGAATTTGTGGTCAAGATGCAAACAACGCATTGAGGAGGCACCCGCGGTGGGCATGTTCGTGGGAACCCTAGACCCCCACGCAACTATCTCCCAGTTTATGATGTTCTTTAAGCCAACCACATTCCAGGTTTTAATCGACAAGTTGGCTCAGATGGACCAGATGGGTCATAGACCACCTCCCCCGAAGTCGGAACCTCGGAATGACAAGGGTAAAGGAAGGGCAACCTTTGTCGCAAATGCCCAACAGCAACCTAACGCCCCGAAACCGGCAGATCAACTGGAAGAAAGACGCCGGTATTATAATGAAAAGATGAAACGTCCTTATTCGTTCCCACGAGACAAGACGAAACGATTATTCGAGCTGGCAATACGCAACAGAATTATAAACCTACCAAATCCAAGGCGACCGCCGCAACCTACAGAGGTGAATAACCCTAATTATTGCCCTTACCATCAAACGGTAAGTCATCCGATCGAAGATTGCTTCGTCTTCAAAGGATGGATTGAGGATCAGTACCTCCAGGGGAAGTTTATACTGTCCGAAAAGTGGAAGGTGAACCCACCACAGCCGCATACTCCTAGGAAAGCGGATACACCGGGGGCAACCTGTTCTTTTATTGAAGAAGCTCCATGGGAGGTCGTGCTATCAACTAAAACCAAAAGAATGCTGAGAGACCTTCATGCGTGCCCTGCGATCGAATGGAAGGACCCTCTTGAACCTCAAATTATCGAAGGAATGCTGAAGCCTCGCCCAACTACGAAGACTCGCGATAAGAGCCCAAATACTCACGCCCAACCGTCAAAATCTTCGAAGAAAAAGAAGAAGAAATCCAAGAAGTCCGTGAAGCCTGGAAACGAGCACACGAACTTGCAGAAGCAAATCGACGCGCTGGAAGAATACAATCAAAAGGCGCGAACTCCTGTCACACTGCAAGAGTTCCTCAACCACATCTTTCAAGAGGAAGATGATGGAGAGAGCTCGTCGGATGAATCCGAAGGATATGTGGCGAGTTGTAACGTAATCTCCCACTCGTTTACCGATGATGGGAAAACTCCTGGCACTAAGAAGCTGGAGGCAGAGCCTGTACCAGAGCGAGCATGGCCAACAGACGAAATGATCGACGCTTTTCTAGACGAGATTCGTCTAAAAAGTAAAGCGGATCAGGAGCGTGAGATGGCCACTTCAGAAGGAGCCAAATGCAGGCGACTAAACGAAAGAGTTGAACTACCCCTACCAGAGCGAAAGGCATCCGAAGTAGACAAGAAGATATTCAAGACGAGGAAAAGGTTTGCCAAAGCCATGTCAATGGGAATGAAGCTATCACCCTCGGAAGGAAACACGCACGATGGGGTGGAGAGGCACCCTGATTATTGCGCATATCATCGGAAAATCTCACACCCCACGGAGGAGTGCGACGCCTTTAAGATATGGTGGCAAGGATATGTTGCTCATCGGAAACATTTTAAGCGCATGAAACGCAAGATCCGTCGGGAGCAAAGAAGTACCGTCGATGGGCACAACAGAACTACTGGCAACTGTTACATGGTTAACGCCAGGGGGTCACAAGTTCTCACCTTTAGGAGCGACTCTGATGAAGAAATGGTTCTGGGCCCTCTCTTTAAAGAATCTGTTTTAGGGAAAAAGGAGAAATCGGAGGCCTGCGAGAACATTCAGCTGCGCAATCGCACACTCCCAGAAAAGAATCTCGGGCCCGCGAGTAGGAAAGATAAGGGAAAGGAAAAGGTCACTGAAGATATCACTTTAGATGACCAAATCATGAGAGAGCTGGCTGCCAAAGACCTTCCTAGAAAGGGTAAAGTGGACTATAACATCCTAACGCACCTAAGAAAGCTACCTTCTCAGCTTAGCATTCTCGATGCCCTCCTATTATCAAAAGAGGCGCGAGACTCACTAATTAAGGTGTTACAAGAACCTGAGCAATTTCAAGCCTTCCTCGCCACTGAAAGGATGAAGGATGAACTAGAGAAAGTGCACACGGCCGACATCACTTTCGGTGACGAAGACCTCCTTCTCGGGACGTGCGACCACAACCGTCCCCTATATGTTTCTGGATACTGCCATGATATCAGGATAGGCAAGATCCTGGTGGATAATGGATCCTCCGTCAATCTCCTTAATGTTCGGGTGTTGAAGGAAATCTGCATGAGTATGCAGCACCTCGCTCGTGACAAAATCACAATCTCCGGTTTCGATTCACAATCGTCACGGACTCTCGGATCTGTAATACTAACATTACGCTTCGGACTTCTCGTCACAGACGTCAAATTCCATGTCATTGACGCCAAGACCTGCTACAACGCCTTACTCGGCTGTCCTTGGCTACACGAGTACAACATCATCCCTTCTACGCAACATCAGTGTATGAAGTACTTTAAGGATGGTTTCGAGTATACCGTAACAGGTGAGTTGAACCCATTCTCCGTGAACGAAGTCCGCAAATACGAAGATGCGAAGTACTTTTTGCCAGATTTCGAGGATACAGAAAGGTGTCGCAACCCGGAAAACAAAACCGCCGCCACCATCCCTGTTTTTGGGAGCGATACCGAAGAAGAGGAAGAGATAGTTTATGCAGGGCCATCTCAACGCAACAACCTGGGGACGCCTGCCCCCATGTTGGTCTTCGGAAGTGATTCAGAAGATGAAGTTAACGCCGTGTTCTCCAATCGGCTGTCAATACAAACACCCCCTGGCGATGACCATAGTTTGCAAATCACCATGGTACCGCGAGAACACTACAAGGATCTCGACACACTTCAAGCTCACAATGTGCAGGACCTGCGAACATTTTACGTCCCTCCCAGGCAAAGGGGTGAGAAGGCGATCCTATTCTACCGATCCTCAGAGTCGAAAGTAGAGAAAGAGATCTGGCATGGCGCGGATGCTACACTCGACAGGCTCCAACCCATCCGTCTGCCCAGATACTATACAAATGGATTAAAGAGGCTATTGAAGCGCCAAGGAGTACCCTTAAAACAGACTGTTCGACAAGCTGGGTCCTACGACAGGATCTGGGATATCTCTGGGACTCAACGCAAATTGCCCAACGGGAAAATGGAAACACTTGGGCTTGGATACGCGAGAACCGGAAAACGGGGACGGGCCCACAGCAGCTACGCTATATATACTTTTGATGAAGAAGAGGACGCCCTGTCAGGAGATGCCAACCCCTCATCAAAACTAGATCCCGCGATTGAAATGCCGGGTCCGTCGTTTGAAGAACGAATGGACAAACCGATCAGAAAAGTGGGTCAGAAAGCTCGGGAAGACCACGACCGCCAAATGGCCATCTACGAGAAAGCCAAGACGCGACGCCTTCTTCAATAGGCTGTAAAAGATGAAAATGCCGCTCCTTGTCAACCTGATGTAAAGAAGGCTCAACGCAAAAGCAGAAATAAGTCGAAAGGCCAAAAAGGCGCTCAACAGCAGCAAAGCAGGGCTAAGAAGCCACGCAAACGGGAATCGAGCGTTATTGACCTATCCCTCATGAAGAAAATGGGTCGAGCATACTCGTTTCCTCGGGAAAAGACGAAGAAGATACTCGATCTTGCCCTAAAGCACCAAATGCTTACATTGCCAGAGTCTAAACACCCCGAACAAGCAGGCGAAGCCTCACTCCCAGACTATTGCTCTTACCATCGAGTGATAGGTCATTCTCTCGAAGATTGCTTCGCCTTCAAGAATTGGGTCGAGGATCAGTATCAGCTTGGCAGATTCGCCTTATCCGACGGCTGGAGGGTAACGCCGCCACAAAAGCACGAACCCAAAGCCGCAAAAGCAAAACCAGATCCACCTCAGTCCTGGAAGCGGATTCGCACCTGTTACACGATTACGATATTAAAAGAAGAGCCCGAGAATATGGATGACCTTCCCTGGTGCTTTGAGAACAGCGATGATGAGGTGGTCTCAGAATTTCCGCCAGCTCCGAAAGAACTGGAAGATGGCATACATACTATGGCAGATAACCTCAAGAAGATTGAGTTGGGATCGGCAGATGACCCGCGACCGACATTTGTCAGCGAGCTGCTATCTGAAGAAAGGGTGGCTGCATTAAAGAATGTGCTTCTACGGTATAAAGACTGCTTCGCATGGAACTACTCCGAGATGCCAGGACTAGATCCAGAGATTGCTGTGCATAAATTAGCAATATCCCCGGATATCAAGCCAGTCAAGCAAGCGCCAAGAAGGATGCGACTCGAGCTTGAAATGAGCATCAACGCCGAAGTCAAGAAGCTGATCGATTCTGGATTTATTCAAGAAGTCCAATATCCCGACTGGATCGCCAATATCGTCCCGGTAATGAAGAAAAATGGGACGGTACGCATATGCGTGGATTTCAGGGATCTCAATAAAGCCTGTCCAAAAGATGATTTCCCAGTACCAGTAACCGATCTAATGAACGATAACACGTCCACTCACGAGGTTTTCTCCTTTATGGACGGTTCGTCAGGATACAACCAGATAAAGATGCATCCCGAAGACCAGAAGCACACCGCTTTCCGGACCCCTTTGGGTATATTCTGCTACAGGGTTATGCCCTTTGGTCTAAAGAACGCTGGCGCCACCTATCAGAGGGCCATGACAAAGATCTTCGACGACCTCATACATGACATCGTCGAGTGCTATATCGATGACCTCGTAGTAAAGAGCATATCATACGGAGAACATTTAAAGCATCTGGAGACTGTATTTCAACGCCTTGGGCAATATAATTTGAAAATGAATCCCCTCAAATGCGCGTTTGGAGTCTCCTCGGGCAAATTCCTGGGATTCATCATTCGACACCGAGGTATTGAAATAGATCCGTCAAAGATTAAAGCGATCATGGAAATGCCTCCGCCAAGAACCCTCAAACAGTTGCGGTCTCTCCAAGGGAAACTCGCATACATCCGGCGGTTTATCGCTAATCTTTCAGGCAAATGTCGTCCCTACAGCCACCTGATGAAAAAGGGAACTCCATTAGTTTGGGATCACAAATGCCAAGGTGCACTAGACGAGATCAAGCAGTACCTGCAGAACCCTCTGGTATTGGCTGCGCCGGTCAAGGGAAAACCCCTCATTCTTTATACAACCGCCCTTGAAGGTTCCTTAGGCGCATTATGGGCACAAGAGAACGACCAAGGGAAAGAAAGAGCACTATACTACTTAAGTCGAGTTCTGCTGGGGGCAGAAAGCAACTACTCTCCCATTGAAAAACATTGCTTGGCGTTAATCTACGGCCGACGAGTTTGGAATATAAAACTGCGGCAAGTCTTCCTCTTTGGTCGGCAGTTTCTTCAGCTCGAATCCAAAAGGGTCTTCAATTTTCGCGCATTTTGGAGCCTTCTTGGATAAGACATCCTCACGGAGAAAGCGGGTAATGAAAGCGTCAAAAGTGACACCTTGCCCTTCTGATGTCACGAAAAGTTTTTCAAAAATACCCAGGGCCTTGATTAGACTTGGGTGCTTATGACGAACGGCGTTCTCAGTTGTCAGGACATCAAGCTTAGCAGGCACCGTAGCAAACACTTACTCATCAGGAGGCAGTAACTCTTCGTAATGCTCTCCCCTGATCGGCAACCCTGAAATTTCGTGAAACTCCTCCAGTGAGATCGAGAATTCGTGATCCCCTAACAAGAACGTGTTTGTGGGAAGATTCCATTGGTTCAAGAAAGCCTTAACCCACCAGACGTGAGGGGCGTGATAATAGAATAATGACGCGTACACTGCTTGGTACAACCCAACCTTCTACAGCCGTGCGCGTTGGGCGGAGAGAATGCATCAATCCCAAGAAAGGTGGCCTACTGGATGGCATGAGGTGATGCCTACCTTATACACCTGCCCCCAGGGCCGGGCTTCGCCCTGGCATATCTGATGCCCCAAGATATCAATGGCCATCATAGGTTGATTAGGTATCCCAGTCGTCGATGGCTCAAGCCGGCCCATGGGGGTCCAATTAACCGCTTCCACCGCAAAAGCCGTGCGCGGACGCTCTATCAATGACATCGAACGGTGATTGTTTGAGATTTTTGTGCTTATGCGTTTGTGATCAAAGAATTAACCGCAATCAAGAACGGTGTCACTTGGTAGCTAGCCGGTTGAATACGGGTCGGTCCACAGGGATTTTGTGTATTTTCTAGTTGTTTTAACGAGTCAATTCCAATTATGGTAGGTTTGATTTTCAATAAAAACTAAAATTGAGTTTGATTAGGATTAAAACCTTGCTAGGGTTAGGATTAGGTTAGTTTGGAAAGTCAATTATTTCTCACCGCTTTCTATGCCCTAATTAAGAACTTTTAGGTGTTAAGATAATAATTAACAAATGGGATTAGCACGATCGGGAAGAAACTAGGTTTCTTCCCTTTTGTCCTTGTCCGTCCTTTCTTAACTCTTACCCTAACCTCCATGGAAATCATACACAACCGGTCTTTAACTATGGTATCACCGCTACCTCTTGGGATAGGGTGCCGTAGTGACCGGGGTGTGTATGTATGCATAGAGTCCTATTTTAAAATGTATATCGGGCAAGAAAGGGTGAGAGATTTTCATCTCTCAAACCTTCCCCAAACCTATCCCTAACAAGTGAGGAACTACTCACTCATTAGGGAATTGCTAAACGAGTTCATTTTTTTACTTTTAATTTAACAACTACGGCAGATAAAAAATTTATAACTACGGCAGAGAAATAAAATTGCTAGAGAAATAACTAGGGCAGAAAAGAAACTTACTTTTTTATTTGATGCACTCTTCGACAATTACAGGGAATAAAAATTCTAAACTAGATAAATAAAAAGAGGCATGCTCCAAAAAGAGCTGTAGGGTTCTTATTTATAGAGAATAGAAACCCTAGGGTTTACATCCGATCCATATCTAAATTTACAAAACTACCCTGAGAAGCCTGGTCAATGCACCGCCACCCACCGTCAAAATGCACCGACACGTGCTCAGCACGGCCGCGGATCCACGGCAGGAAGCCTTGTTTGGCCGCGGATCCGCAGCCATATGGAGGGTTCTCTGTATCAAATCTTCAGGGCTGCTTCCTGTTGCATTTTACTTCTGGTTTCTTCACTTGGTTTCTCAGAATATCTTCTATTTTCTCCCAGATTTCCACAGTGCAGAATGTTGTGGACTTTTACCGTTTGCTTCGCGTTGAAGTCTTGAATCTTTGTGCTGCATTTGTACCTTGTGCAATTGAACTGTTCATTGATCTTCACTTGTTCCTTAAACTGTAGGCGGCATCATAAAGATTCTTCTATTTGTTGGTCGTAGTCTAACTTTTGTAGCGTCTTTTCACCATTTACACTGTATTGTTCCAAGAACCTATAACCTGCAACTATTTAATAGACATGGATCAAAAGCACCTATTTATTTGTAAAATGATTAAGAATGGGGAATATAATAATGCAAAATTATGAGATGAACAAATACCCCCAAACTTATCTTTTGCTCGTCCCGAGCTAAACTAATTTATTCTCGAAAAAGACCCAACCTCACTTTCGCAGGGAAACGCGATTGCACTGAGCTCGTGCAACAAGCCGTTAAACCTCTAGGTGTCCCTAATGTTAGTTATATGTATGACCTAAAGGCCATTACTATACATAGGATGTATATTGTAGTGGATGCTTGGACATATATAGGGAGGACTTTCTTGCTCGACATGATAGTATGCTATCTGGTTGCTCTTTACCTTAACGTGTATACTGATTGTCTCTCTGTTACATGTTGGTAAAGCCCTTAGGATGTGTACTTGACTACCTGGACTATGATGCGGATCATACTAGTGGGGACATGGTAGTCTATAAGTATATCCTTCAAGGTCCTTACTCGTGGGTGTATCGAGACGGGGCATCGATATACCAGAGTAGACTAGCGTATACCTTCTCGACCCATACAGATGGGCGATGGATGATCCCATATCCATTGGTGTTTGACATCGGAGATGATATACGGGTGCTCAGTGGAGACTGGGTACACTGGACGGACTTGCCGAGAACTCCCAGATGGTATTATACCTTACGTCAGATGGCAGTTCTCTGGTGACACTGGTACAGAGTAGTCTGTTGACCCGAGATCGTCATAGAGTCTTGTGTGATTCCCACTGTGCTTTGATTTCAACCTTACCACGTCCAAGAGGGCGTGCAAAACTGTGGCTTTTGGGTACAGTCCCGAATCGCATGGAGGCAATGAGCGATAGGAGGGGATTCGTCTCTCCCGGTATAGGGAGTTGATGTTGCGCTGTGTTCGATTGGCTATAACCAGAAATCCCTGGCCAGGGTTGCTGAGATTTACTTGTAAGTGTTATCAGTAGTATCTCGAACTGTTATAGACCTCATATCGACATGACTTATCGAGCTACTGGGGTCTGACGTTTACCACCCCTAGGCGAGATATGCGACATATCAGACGATCAGACCGGACTGTACGGTAAGTGTTACTGGTTGGATTCACAAGAGTGTGAGCGGGCTTGCTCATCGATCTTCTGATCGATCAATACCCGGGTGGCCGTTACATTTAGCAGACCGCTTGCGGCTTGTGGGTGTTTGATATGATCATCACCTGCTGCCGGCGTATTGACGAGTCTTTAGAGTCCTACACAGAGGTTTCCTGGCTCAAGCGAAACGAAATAGGAGCGCATATAAGATATGTGCGGGACCGAGAATAATACTAGTATGTGATACTGTATTCGATTCTCGCGATTTGTGACAGTGATCGGTTATATGCGATATAGCCGGGTTATCGGATCAAGTGTTGATTCGATAAGTTGTTACTATTTGATACTAGTCGGTTATATGAGATATGACCGGATCGTTAAATCAAGTGTTGATTTAATGATTTAATGTATAATTATATATTATATATATTACTTTACATTAACTAGTATTTGTTCACTTAAAGATGGATTTTCTCACTTGTTTGTGCACATTGTATATGTGATATATTTTTGTGCACAAGATTGTATCATGTTTGATGATACTTGCAACCTTGGGTGTGTATGATTAAACCATGGTTATGTTAATGGTTAGGGTTTTTATTTACTTATTCATTTATTTATTTATTCTTTTTTGGAAAGATAAATAAAATGGTGACTTATTTTGTTTCTTTCTTGAAACTTCTTGAAGTGTTGAAAGTCAAAGCCATTTTGTTTCTTTCCTAAACCCTAACCCTTTCACCTAACCCTGGTTTATTCTCTACACTTAAACATGGTTGCTATATGATAAGAATGAGAGGGATTTTCTTTTTAACTTAATTCCTTTTATTCTTTTCTTCTTCTTCTTCTTCTTCAAGATGAAGAAAACCTTGCATCCTTTAATGGTGTCTTGTGAAAAAGAGTAGAAATCCAATTCTAAAGTGAACCCACTTCCTATTTCTTCATCCTCTACCACTTGCCAAGTAGTATAGGGTGTTTTATTCATAAGTTTCATGGCTTGGTGAAGTTGGAGCTTGATCTTGTGTTGCCTCGACGTAGATCATCTTCGGCATCGAAGTCGACGGCCTAGCCCGATCATTTCTCCGATGAAGCCGACGCTAGAGCCCGGGATCCGATGATCGCAGCGAGGGGACATCATCACGGAGCTATGGAGGTGGAGGACCGGATCTACAAAGGTTCTATTTTCCGTTCACTTAGCACTAAAGTAGTTTAGTAGCATTTCGTTTCGCCTAAACCCTAGTTAACGATCCGTATTAGGGTTTCTCGGCACTTATAAAATTTGAAATTGGCATGGTTGATGCCTTGTGAGACCTCATTAGTGTGCCTAGGAACCGTACAGTGGTATTAGAGCCTAGCTAGAGCCTTAGGCGATGCGTAGACGATGTTAGAAACCTGATCGAACCTGATATCCCCCGATTTCAACCCTCTCTGTACAATTTTTCAAACTGTGGATTTTTGTCAATTAAAAATGCTCAGAAAATAGAGCAGGAAATTCTAAGAGTTACTGAAGAAAACGAAACCCTAATTCCACTGTAGCGCCGTAGAACCGCGGCAATAGCCTCCTTTTGCGGCGGTTCCGCGGCCGTTTGTACTGATTAGGGATTCGTTTTGATACAGTAATGCCCGTATCTGTTTCCTCTGTTCTCTGGGAAGTTTTAATATGCACTCAAGAGTTGAGTTTTCTGGGTTGTATTGGGGACTCGGTGTTTCGATCGGGAAGTTTAACTTCTTCTGTGTCTTTCCGGATAATTTTAGAAAATCTTGAAAAGTTCGACCGGATAAAAATACCCAATTTTTCCCCTGTCGGGAAATTTCCAAGTGTTGGATTTTTCCATGGTTTAAAGACGTTCTAAGTAGTGCAAGTAACGCGATGGACCCTCTAGAAGACAACAAACCTTAACTCGATTATGTGACCGTCTTGAACTGCCCTTTGAACCTTAGGGTTTGGAGCAGTACGGCGTGCCACATGTGAGGCGTTGGCTTGACCCTTCTACGGCTGGACCGTTGGTACTGAGGCATGAACTGGATGTTTTTAAACCTATTTCATGTGTTGATTTGTTTCGGGAAAACTTGGGTGTTTGAATGTTCGATCGGAAAGTTTAACATTTTCTATTTATCTGGAATGGGATACAATAATTGGAATTCATAAGTAGTTATGAGATAACTGAATGAATGTTATAAACACAGTACTTTAGTCTCAATTGATCGGTTGCCACGGGATTTTAATATGATCAAAAGTCCATCGCAATCGCGTAGTGTATGCGGATACTCGCCGGATAAACTTAATAGACAGCTACACCCCTTAGCCCCGACCAAGTGACTGTAGGAGAACCTCGTCGCCGAAAGCATCCGTCCGGGTGCTCGCGGCAGCGGTGTTCCGCCTTGGTGCACTTCGTCGACGGCATCGGGGGTGCGGCCGTCTACTGAAGTTTGCGACGAGCATTCGATCAGGATTTCGGGAATCTTGTTGAATTGCCCGACTTAATATTGAAAAGAGTTTTCGATAACGAGACTAAAATGCGGGGTTTATAATTGTTAGGCATGTGATGTCTAAGGAATTCATTGGTTTAGGCATGCGATGTCTAAGGAGGTTGCGGATTCCAACTGTTGTAGTTTTACACTTTCTTTTCTGTGACCGTAAGTGTAATATATGATATCGCCGGTTTCATTGCTATATGTCAACGACAATTGGGATACGCATGTTTACTTACGTTGATGACATGTGATGTTATGTGTTGCTGGATATGTTATATTGGATAGTCGTGCTTAAATAGCCGGGGGTTTTTATGTGAGATGAGTGTTTTTCATTTTCATTCATGTAAAAACTTGTATGTAATATTCTTTTATTGGGGCACTTCCAGGTTGCGGAAGATGTCACCTTTTGTATATTATTTACTTTTCCGCACTAGGATAGACCCAAGGAGGAGGGCACAAGTAACCGGGTTCTGGAGTCCAGCGGGAGACCAACTCGAGGAGTCGAGTCCGGGTCTCCTAACTCTAGAATTGGTAAGGTTGCTTGCCGCTCTCGTAGGGGTCTAGGGGTGTGGGTTTGGCTATTCATCGCGATCGTGGAATCCGTGTTTTATACTGGCTCATATTGAAAACACGGACGTCCTAGTATATCCAATATTTCATATGTTTCTTCTGTTGCGATATCTGTGATGTGATCATTTGATATGTTCTGTGATAAATACTGTATATATAGTATATATGATATATTATATAGATATTACTTATGTTTTACACCTGCGCTAGCCCTGCCCCGCTCTGCCATTAGTTACCTCACCTAACGGTGCACGAGGGGACATCGAGGCGAATGCGGATGGCATAAGTGTACGTCGTATTTATCTGTGATGTTTAGGTAACTTAAATGATGGGACTTCATTAATGTGATTAATGAAAGAAAAAGAAACCTAAAGATGTTGTGGAATCGAATTTCAAAATAAAACAGGTAGCTACAGTTCTTGCTTTGCATCGCGGTGTTCCTTGTAGAACATCCTGCACCTTATTCGATAAGGAAAGGACCGAGATCCCTTCACCGGGAGTGACTCCTTTAGCAATAACTGGAAGATGCTACAACTCTCGGTTTGTCTTTTGATTGCTTCTATAGTTTATGCTTTGCACAGTGATATATATGATATATCCCGCACCTTATTCGATGAGGAAAGGGCCGACGATCCCTTCACCGGAAGTGACCCCTTTAGTAAAACTAGAAAAGCCTCAAAAACACTCCATTTTAAAATCATTTGATTCTACAACGATATCAAGTTCATTACGCAACAGGTTTTCAGAAAAACCTGTCGTAGCCCTCCGTCATTTCAGATAAGTAGTAGTTAGTATTCGTGCTGCGTTTGTTGGCCTTTGTCAAGGCGTAGTGTGCGGTAGCTAACTGGTGCTTATCTGCTTATGCATATGATGCAGATTGGGTTAGGGTAGTCGTGCGACCTTGTTGGCCTTTGTCAAGTGTCGTGCGGGTGGGTTTAATTCAATCAGGAAATGACGGGTTGAACTTGACTAGCATCCTATAGTTTGTTGGCCTTTGTCAAGGTCATAGGAGGTTAGGGGCAAAATTATCGGGAATTTCAAGTGTTGAAATTTGCAATGAGATTGCATACCTTCTATAAGATAGTTGGATCCCGATACCCGCTGCGAGTAAGAGTTACTCCTGGGAGAGTTTTACACATTACAATTAGCCGATTAAGTAGGTGTCTAGAAAGGTGTCAACGGGGTTACGCCTCTGGGAAAACAAGGTTTACATTAATTAGGTTTGTGCGAAAGCAAGGGGGACCTCCCTCAAAGTACCGACACTGGCCTGGCTGAAAGATTGGCGAACTTGTAGCGTGTAATTAATCCCGGCTAGTCTTTCCTTTTAGGGTTTGAAATAAGATTTGATAAAAACAGTGGGAGCCATCCTGATTAGATAAAATAAAAACCAATCTGATCTTGCAAGAGCATACGCTGAGTGTTTTCTTCTCTCTCTCTCCAGGTAGCGACCATATCACGCCTTAATCAATATAATAAAATGGATATATTGACCGAACCCGCTTGTTATACCGAGCTGGGGAACGTTGGTCCCGCTCCAACTTATAATTGTTATAAGACAGAGCAGAAAATTGGGGAATACCAGATTTACCGTGCCGCCCAAACGAGGAAAGTGCATATGATGCATCATCTTCGGGTGTGTTCGTTACACAGAACTGTTTCTCAATATTCTTTACATCCTAGGTATGTGATACCGGATCAGGATCCCAGATATGTAATCTGTTACATAGGGCTACAGAAAGGCAGAGAACTGAGAACGGGTGATAGGTTTCATGAGGCAGAAAACGGGGCAAGTGTTGCAGCCAAGTCTGTTGGTCACTGTCACCCTGTATTACAAATACATTGATTCTGAACGAATGTTATTAGATACCGAACCTGATATACAAAATCATATCAGTCTCTTTATAAGTAAAGAAATGATAAAATTTTGTATTGTTGGATAATGTTTTGAACATTTCCTATATCAAGAGTTGATCGGTTCAGGCACGTTATCTAAAAGCATTGATGTTCTAAATCAAACTACAGTTCTTAGTATACGGAATACACACAAGAGGAAGAGTTCAGAAATGAACGGATCCTTCTTGAGGTATTGTAGACTAGGTCAGATCAATGTGACCCGACTAGCTAAAGTTACATTTAGATGCATATTTAAATCAGTTTGAATTTACATCTTATGTGTTAGTTATATGTATGCCCTAGAGGCCATTACTGTACATACGATGTATATTGTAATGGATGCTTGGACATATATAGGGAGGACTTTCTTGCTCGACATAATAGTATGCTATCTGGTTGTACTTTGTGTTAACATGTACTCTGATTGTCTCTATATTACATGTTGATAAAGCCCTTAGCATATGTACTCGACTACTGGGACTATGATGAGATCATACTAGTGGGGCCACGGTAGTCGACGAGTACATCCTATAACTGTTCCTAGTCGAGGGTGTATCGAGACAGGGCATCGATACACCAGATTAGACTAGCGTATACGCATCTTGACCCATATGATGGGCGATGGATGATCCCATATCCATCGGTGTTTGACATCAAGGATGGTGTACGGGTGCTCAGTGGAGACTGGGTACACTGGACGGACTCACCGAGAACTTCCAGATGGTATTATACCATACGTCAGATGGCAGTTCTCCGGTGACACTGGTACAGAGTAGTCTGTTGACCCGAGATAGTCATAGAGTCTTGTGTGATTCCCACTGTGCTTTGATTTCCATCATACCACGTCCAAGAGGGCGTGCAAAAAGGTGGCTTTTGGGTACAGTCCCGAATCACATGGAGGCAATGAGCGATAGGAGGGGATTCGTCTCTCCCGGTATAGGGAGTTGATGTTGTGCTGTGTTCGATTGGCTATAACCGGAAATCCCTGGCCAGGGTTGCTGAGATTTACTGGTAAGTGTTATCAGTAGTTTCTCAAACTGTTATAGACCTCATATCGACACGACTTATCGAGCTACTGGGGTCTGACGTTTACCACCCCTAGGCGAGATATGCGACATATCAGACGACGAGACCGGACTGTACGGAAGTGTTACTGTTTGGATTCACAGGAGAATGTACAGGCTTGCTTGTTGATCTTCTGAGCGCTCAATACCTGGGTAGCTGTTACGTTTAGCTGATCGCTTGCAGCTTGTGGGTGTTTGATATGATCATCACCTACTGCCGGCGTATTGACGATTCTTAGAGTCCTACACAGAGGTTTCTTGACTCAGGCAAAACGGAGTAGGAGCACATATGTGATATGTGCGGGACCGAGGATAATGCGATATGAGATACCTTATTCTATTCTCGCGATATATGATATCAGCCGGGTCATCGGATCAAGTGTTGATTCGATGAATCGGTACGGATAAATATTAGTCGGTTATATGCGATATAGCCGGATTGTCGGATCAAGTGTTGATTCGATAATTTAATGTATAATAATATATATGATATATTAAATTACATTAACTAATATTTGCTCACTAAAAGATTCTTTTTCTCACTCGCGTAATACATTGATATATATGCGATATATGTTAAATGTATTATTTTATTTTGTTACGATAAATATTGTATATGTGATATATAATATTGTAACATGTTATAATTATTAATGCAACATATTTAGAGGAGTTTAAACAAGATTAGGGTTTGATTTGGGTTAACGATTTCTAAATGTTTCTAGATGGTTTTACTTTGTCATTTGCTATGATATTATGATAGATATTTCTTTGTGACTCATCCTTTAACCCAACCCAAACCCTAACCCTAGTAAACTCTCTACAATGGTTATTACAACCATGGTTGCATAAATGATTATGATAACTTTTTATTATTGATCACAAATGATAATTCTATTATTCATCATCTTCTTCCTTCTTCTTCTTTGCTTACAAAGCTTTCTTTCTTTGATATTTGTGATGAAAATATGTGAGAAAAAGATAAATAAAGAGAGCAAAAATCCTACTTCATCATCCTCATCTTCCCTTGCCATTTAGATGAGGGTGTTCACATCATTTCATGAGTGTTAGCTTGTGTTAACGGAACTTCAAGGTAGATCATCTTTGTATCGAAGATCGGAAGCAAAGGTTGCATCTTTCTCTTCGTGGAACCTCTCGAGAGTCCGGAACCCGATGATCACAGTGAAGGGACCACAACACGGAGCATATGAAGTGAAGGACCGGATCTACAAAGGTTGTAATCCCTCTCACTTAGTGTTAAAGTTGTTAACATGTTAGTTTTCGCCTAATCTCTAGTTTAAAGATCCGTATTCGGGTTGTTCGGCACGGCTAATTTTTAAATCGGGCATGATTGATGCATCATAGACGCTTGTGAGCGTGTCCAGCAACCCTACAGTGGTATCAGAGCCAAGCTAGAGCTTTAGGCGAAGCCTAGACGAAGTTTAAAGTCCGATCGAACCCGGAAAACCCGATATACCCTAGTTTCTGGAAATTTTTCAAAACTGTGATTTTTTTCATATTAAAAATTCTTTAAAAAATCAGCAGGGAATTCTATGGACCTATGTGAAAAACGATCCACTGATACGCTTAAAGCGCCGCGGAACCGCGGCAGAACCATGCTTCCCGCGGCGGTTCCGCGGCGTAATAGTGCGCTTGATGGGTTATTTTTCCACAGTAATGTCCGTACGGTTTTACTGATTCTTCTGGGAATTTTTATTTTTCACTCAAGTGTTGAGTTTTCTGGGGTGTATTGGGGACTCGTTGTTTCGATCGGATGTTTTAACTTTGTTTAGTTTTTCCGGATAATTTTAGAAACTGTTAAAAAGTTCGGGCGGATATCAATAACTCACTTTTTCCCCTGTCGGAAAATTTTTCAAAAGTTGGATTTTTCCTCATGTTTAAGAACGTTCTAAGTCATGCAAGTAACGCGGTGGACCCTCTAGAAGACAACAAACCTTAACTCGATTGTGTTACCGTCTTGAACTGCTTTTTGAACCTTAGGGTTTGGGGCAGTACGGCGTGGCACATGTGAGGCGTTGGCTTGACCCTTCTACGGCTGGACCATTGGTACTGTGGCATATGATGGATGTTTTTAAACTGATTTCAAGTGTTGAGATATATTGGGGAAATCTTGGGTGTTTGATTGTTCGATCGGAAAGTTTAACATTTTCTGTTTTATCTGGAATGTGATACAATATTTGGAATCCACAAAAAGTTATGAGATAACTAATTTGAATATTATAAATCTAGCAGTTCAGTCTCAGATGATCGGTTGCCACGGAATTTTGATGTGATCAAAAGTCCGTCGCAATCACGTAGCGTACGCGGATACTCGCCGGGTAAACTTAATAGACAGATACGCCCCATAGCCCCGACCAAGTGACTGTAGGAGAACCCCGTTGCCGAAAGCATCCGTTTGGGTGCTCGCGGCAGCGGTGTTCCGCCTTAGTGCACTTCGTCGACGGCATCTTGGGGTGCGGCCGTCTACTAAAGTTTGCGACGAGCATTCGATCAGGACGTCGGGAATCTTGTTGAATTGCCCGACTTGATATTGAAAAGAGTTTTCGATAATGAGACTAAAATGCGGGGTTTATAATTGTTAGGCATGCGATGTCTAAGAAATTCATTTGGTTAGGCATGCGATGTCTAAAGAGATTGCGGATTCCAACTGTTGTAGTTTTACACTTTCTTTTCTGTGACCGTAAGCGTAGTATGTGGTGTATCGCCGGCTTCGTTGCTATACATCAACGACAATCGGGATACGCATACTTGCTTATATTGATGATATGAGATATTATGTGTTGCTGTGATATGTTGTATTGGATCGTCGCGTTTGAATAGCCGGGGGTTTTATGTGAGATGAGAGTTTTTTCTTTTTCATTCATGTAAAATTCATTTGTATGTAATATTCTTTTATTGGGGCACTTCCAGGTTGCGGAAGATGTCACCGTTGTATATTATTTACTTTTCCGCATTAGGTAGACCTAAGGCGGGGAGCACAAGTAACCGGGTTCTAGGGTCCAGTGGGAGACCATCTCGAGGAGTCGGGACCGGGTCTCCTAACCCTAGAATTGGCAGTGTTACTTGCTGCTCTCGTAGGGGTCTAGGGATGTGGGTTTGGCTATTCATCGCGACCGTGGAATCCGTGTTTTATACAGGCTCGTATTGAAAACACGGATGTCCTAGTATATCCAATATTTCATATATGTTTCTTCTGCTGCAATGTTCTGTGATGAGATCATATTACTGCCTGAGACGAATGTTTATATTATATATATGAGATATATGTTATATTGCAGATTTCGTTTCAAAAGAGATGCTTATGAAGCATATTAAAATGGGACTTCATTAATGAGATTGATGAAATAAAAGAAACCTAAGATGTTGTGGAATCGAATTTCAAAATTAAAACAGGCAGCTACAGTTCTTGCTTTGCATCGCGGTGTTCCTTGTAGAACATCCTGCACCTTATTCGATAGGGAAAGGACTGAGATCCCTTCACCGGGAGTGACTCCTTTAGCGATAACTGGCAGATGCTACAACCCTCGGTTTGTCTTTTGATTGCTCCTATAGTTCCTGCTTTGCATAGTGATGTATATGATATATCCTGCACCTTATTCGATGAGGAAAGGGCCGACGATCCCTTCACCGGGAGTGACCCCTTTAGCAAAACTAGAAAAGCCTAAAAAACACTCCATTTAAAATCACTCGATTCTACGACGATATCAAGTTCATTACGCAAATGGTTTTCTTAAAAACCTGTCGTAACCCTCCGTCATTTTAGGAAGTAGAGTACTTAGTATTCGTGCTGTGTTTGTTGACCTTAGTTAAGGCACAGTGTACGGTAGCTAAGTGATGTTTTCCTATATAGCATATGATGCGATTAGTTAGGACAGTCATATGACTTTGTTGACCTTAGTTAAGGGTCATGTGGGTGGGTCTAATTAATCAAGAAATGACGGGTAGAACTTGACTAGTGCTTATGATTTGTTGACCATAGTTAAGGTCATAAGTCACTAGGGGTAAAATATTATTGGGAATTTCAAGTGTTGAAATTTGCAATGAGATTGCATACCTTCTATGAGATAGTTGGATCCTGATACCCGCTGCGAGTAAGAGTTACTCCTGGGAGAGTTTTACACATTACAATTAGCCGATCAAGTAGGTGTCTAGAAAAGTGTCAACGGGGTTACGCCCCTGGGAAAACGAGGTTTAGTTTAATTAGGTTCGTACGAAAGCACGGGGGACCTCCCTCAAAGTACCGACACTGGCCTGGCTGAAAGATTGGCGAACTTGTAGCGTGTAATTAATCCCGGCTAGTCTTTCCTTTTAGGGTTTGAAGGAAGATTTGATTAAAATAGTGGGAGACATCCTGATTAGATATATTATATAACCAATCTAATCTTGCAAGAGCATACGCTGAGTGTTTTCTTCTCTCTCTCTCCTGGTAGCGACCATGTCACGCCTTAATCAAGATAATAAAACGGATATATTGACCGAACCCACTTGTTATACTGAGCTGGGGAACGTTGGTCCCGCTCCAACTTATAATTGTTATAAGACAGAGCAGGAAATTGGGGATTACCAGAATTCCCGTGCCGCCCAAACGAAGAAAATGCATGTTGATGCATCATCTTCGGGTGTGTTCATTAGAGAGAACTGTTTCTCAGTTTTCTTTACGTCCTAGGTATGAGATACCAGATCAGGATCCCGCATATGTAATATATTACATGGGCTACAGAAAGGTAAAGAACTGAGAACGGGTGATAAGTTTCATGAGGCAGAAAACGGTGCAAGTGTTGCAGCCAAGTCTGTTGGTCACTGTCACCCTGTATTACCGGAATACATTGATTCTGAACAAATGTTATTAGATACCGAACCTGATATACAAAATCATATCAGTCTCTTTATTAGTAAAGAAAGGATATAATTTTGTATTGTTGGATAATGTTTTGAACATTTCCTATATCAAGAGTTGATCGGTTCAGGCACGTTATCTAAAAGCATTGACGTTCTAAATCAAACTACAGTTCTTAGTATAAGGAACATACACAAGAGGAAGAGTTCATAAATGAATGAATCCTTCTTGAGGTATTGTAGACTAGGTCATATCAATGCGACCCGACTGGCTGAAGTTACATATAGATACATATTTAAATTAGTTTGAATTTACATCTTATGAAACTTGCTGGTCATGTCACAAAGATAAGATGACCACAGCTCTGTTTATTGGAAACAGAGAAAGAGTTAGTGAACTCTTGGGATTGATACATGCTGATGTATGAAGGTCCCCTGTCTACACATGCCAAGACCGGTTCTTTTTACTTCATTACGTTCTCTGATAATCTCTCAAGATTCAGACATGTGTTCCTGTTGAAACATAAGTCCGAAGCTTTTGAGATATTCACAGAATAAAAGTTAGAAGTAGAGAACCAAAATACAGGTATAAGTATTATGTCCTTTGATGAGATCAAAGAGGAGAATACTTGAGCATGGAATTCCTGGACTATTCTAAAGGAGAATGAGATTCTCTCTCAGCATTACTCCTCCGTATACACCACAGCACGTCGGTGTATCGGGGTGGAGCATTAGCACCCTATTTGATATGGTGTGCTCTATGATGAGTACTACTGAGTTTCCTATTTCCTTTGGGGAGTTATGCACTTGAGAAGCTGCATACCTATTGAATAGGGTTCAAATCAAATCAGTTGCCTGCCACTTCATATTTGATATGGAAAGGGAAGAGCCCATATCTTAAGCTTGTTAAGATTTGGGGTTGCCCGGCCTATGTCTAAAAGTAAAATCCGGACAAGCTCGAGGCAAGGTCTGTTATGTAGAACTGGAAAGGTTCTAGCTATACAAACTACAGCTGATAATTTGGTAGAACCAAAGGATTCAATAGTTTCCAACGAACCTCAGCCTCTCCGCCGATCTAGTAGGGTTCCTCACCCACCTGAGGGATACTTTGGTTTCTCTATGACAGTGGGAGTGAGGATTGCATCATGAGATGATGACCCAACTAGTTTCGAGCTGGCCATCAGGAGTGAGACTCTGTAAGAATGGCTGGATGCTTAATCGATCTGAGATGGAATCCTTATACACCAACAAAGTATGGACTTTGGTTGCTTCATCTGAAGGGTTAAATCCCCATCAGGAGCGAGTATATCTTGAGAAGATTACTTGGTGTATATGGAAAAGTTGAGACTTTCAAAGCTATACTTAAGTCCATCCAGATCCTACTTGCCACGGCTACATACCATGACTACGATATCTGGTGGTTGGGTGTCATGACTGCTTTTCTAAATGATATTTTAGAAGAGAGCGTCTATAAGTACACAGCCAGAGGGCTTCGTAGACAGTGGGAGCAGCGGAAACGTGTGCAAGATGTTTTATATGATAAAACAGGCATCGCGGAGTTGGAACATCTGTTTTGATGTGGTAGTCAAAGAGTTTGACTTCATCAAAATGGTAGATGAACCTTGTATATACAAAAAGGTAGTAGGGAGTATGGTGGTGATCCTCGTAGAGTACGTGGATGACATACTCTTGATAGGGAAGGAGTTTCCTATGTTACGCTCGGTTAATCTCCACTTATCACAAGGATTCTCCATATAGGATCAAAATGATACCTCCTAAATCCTGGGTTTTTGGATCTATGAGATAGATCTAATTGGATGTTAGGATACTCACTAGTTGTAGTGAGATGGTATCAATCGATCCTGGGGAGAATCACTGGAAAGGTTCCAGGGTGATAAGAACGACTGAATGTCAGTCCCAGGCATTGTCTTTACCCTTAGTGGAGGGACGGTATGTTGGAAGAGTTCCAAGCTAGATACCGTGACATACTAGACGATTAAAGGCAAGATACATCGTTACCAAGGATACTACCAAAGAGGCAGTCTGGATATTTATAAGTTCATGAGATGAACTTCGTTCCTACTATTGTGTGACAATGGAGTTGTGGCCTTAGCCAAGGAACTACCGTCCCATCAGAAATCCAGATATAATTCTTAGGCAGTATCACCTAATCATGGAGATGGTTGATCTCCAGGGAGATCGAGGTTAGGAGAGTAGACACAGAGGACAACAGCGCGGATCCACTCACAAAGGCCTTTTTCCCAGTAGAGACTTTTATGGGATGGTTGAGTATGAGATACTTCAACCGCAGCTAATTGTTGGGTATGCGATACCATAACAGATGGCCCTAGTGCAAGTGGGAGATTGTTAGTTATGTGTATGCCCTAGAGGCCATTACTGTACATACGATGTATATTGTAATGGATGCTTGGACATATATAGGGAGGACTTTCTTGCTCGACATGATAGTATGCTATCTGGTTGTACTTTGTCTTAACATGTGCTCTGATTGTCTCTATATTACATGTTGATAAAGCCCTTAGGATATGTACTCGACTACTGGGACTATGATGAGATCATACTAGTGGGGCCACGGTAGTCGATGAGTACATCCTATAACTTTTCCTAGTCGAGGGTGTATCGAGACAGGGCATCGATACACCAAAGTAGACTAGCGTATACGCATCTTGACCCATATGATGGGCGATGGATGATCCCATATCCATCGGTGTTTAACATCAAGGATGGTGTACGGGTGCTCAGTGGAGACTGGGTACACTGGACGGACTCGCCGAGAACTCCCAGATGGTATTATACCATACGTCAGATGGCAGTTCTCCGGTGACACTGGTACAGAGTAGTCTGTTGACCCGAGATCGTCATAGAGTCTTGTGTGATTCCCACTGTGCTTTGATTTCCATCATACCACGTCCAAGAGGGCGTGCAAAAAGGTGGCTTTTGGGTACAGTCCCGAATCACATGGAGGCAGTGAGCGATAGGAGGGGATTCGTCTCTCCCGGTATAGGGAGTTGATGTTGTGCTGTGTTCGATTGGCTATAACCGGAAATCCCTGGCCAGGGTTGCTGAGATTTACTGGTAAGTGTTATCAGTAGTTTCTCGAACTGTTATAGACCTCATATCGACATGACTTATCGAGCTACTGGGGTCTGACGTTTACCACCCCTAGGCGAGATATGCGACATATCAGACGACGAGACCGGACTGTACGGGAGTGTTACTGTTTGGATTCACAGGAGAATGTACAGGCTTGCTTGTTGATCTTCTGAGCGCCCAATACCTGGGTAGCTGTTACGTTTAGCTGACCGCTTGCAGCTTGTGGGTGTTTGATATGATCATCACCTACTGCCGGCGTATTGACGATTCTTAGAGTCCTACACAGAGGTTTCTTGACTCAGGCAAAACGGAGTAGGAGCACATATGTGATATGTGCGGGACCGAGGATAATGCGATATGAGATATCGTATTCTATTTTCGTGATATATGATATCAGCCGGGTCATCGGATCAAGTGTTGATTCGATGAATCGGTACGGATAAATATTAGTCGGTTATATACGATATAGCCGGATTGTCGGATCAAGTGTTGATTCGATAATTTAATGTATAATAATATATATGATATATTAAATTACATTAACTAATATTTGCTCACTAAAAGATTCTTTTTCTCACTCGGGTAATACATTGATATATATGCGATATATGTTAAATGTATTATTTTATTTTGTTACGATAAATATTGTATATGTGATGTATAATATTGTAACATGTTATAATTATTAATGCAACATATTTAGAGGAGTTTAAACAAGATTAGGGTTTGATTTGGGTTGATGATTTCTAGATGTTTCTAGATGGTTTTACTTTGTCATTTGCTATGATATTATGATAGATATTTCTTTGTGACTCATCCTTTAACCCAACCCAAACCCTAACCCTAGTAAACTCTCTACAATGGTTATTACAACCATGGTTGCATAAATGATTATGATAACTTTTTATTATTGATCACAAATGATAATTCTATTATTCATCATCTTCTTCCTTCTTCTTCTTTGCTTACAAAGCTTTCTTGCTTTGATATTTGTGATGAAAATATGTGAGAAAAAGATAAATAAAGAGAGCAAAAATCCTACTTCATCATCCTCATCTTCCCTTGCCATTTAGATGAGGGTGTTCACATCATTTCATGAGTGTTAGCTTGTGTTAACGGAACTTCAAGGTAGATCATCTTTGTATCGAAGATCGGAAGCAAAGGTTGCATCTTTATCTTCGTGGAACCTCTCGAGAGTCCGGAACCCGATGATCGCAGCGAAGGGACCACAACACAGAGCATATGAAGTGAAGGACCGGATCTACAAAGGTTGTAATCCCTCTCACTTAGTGTTAAAGTTGTTAACATGTTAGTTTTCGCCTAATCTCTAGTTTAAAGATCCGTATTCGGGTTGTTCGGCACGGCTAATTTTTAAATCGGGCATGGTTGATGCGTCGTAGACGCTTGTGAGCGTGTCCAGCAACCCTACATTATGAAACTTGCCAGTCATATCACAGAGATAAGATGACCACAGCTCTGTTTATTGGAAGCAGAGAAAGAGTTAGTGAACTCTTGGGATGATACATGTTGATGTATGTAGGTCCCCTGTCTACACATGCCAAGACAGGTTCTTTGTACTTCATTACATTCTCTGATAATCTCTCAAGATTCAGACATATGTTCCTGTTGAAACACAAGTCCGAACCTTTTGAGATATTCATAGAATATAAGTTAGAAGTAGAGAACCAAAATACGGGTATAAGTATTATGTCCTTTGATGTGATCGAGGAGGAGAATACTTGAGCACAGAATTCCTGGATTATTCCAAAGGAGAATGAGATTCTCTCTCAGAATTACTCCTCCGTATACACCATAGCACGATGGTATATCGGGGCGGAGCAATCACACCCTATATGATATAGTGCACTCTATGATGAGTACTACTGAGTTACTTATTTCCTTTTAGGATTTATGCACTTATGAAGTTGCATACCTATTGAATAGGGTTCCAATCAAATCAGTTGCCTACCATTTCATATGAGATATGGAAAGGGAAGAGCCCATATCTTAAGTCAGTTAAGATTTAGGGTTGTCCGGCCTGTCTAAAAAGCAAAATCCGGACAAGCTCGAGGCCAGGTCTGTTATGTAGAACTGGAAAGGTTCCAGCTATACAAACTGCAGCTGATGATTTGACAGAACCGAAGGATTCAATAGTAACCAACGAACCTCAGCCTCTCCGCCGATCTAGTAGGGTTCCTCACCCACCTGAGGGTTACTTCGGTTTCTCTATGATAGTGGGAGCGAGGATTGCATCATGAAATGATGACCCAACTAGTTTCGAGCTGGCCATCAGGAGTGAGACTCTGTAAGAATGGCTGGATGTTTATCGATCTGGGATGGAATCCTTATACACCAACAAAGTATGGACTTTAGTTGCTTTATCTGAAGAGTTAAATCCCCATCAGCAGCAAGTATATCTTGAGAAGATTACTTGGTGTAGATGGAAAAGTTGAGACTTTCAAAGCTAGACTTGTTAAAGGTTTTTGTCATCGACCAGGCGTGGATAATGATGAAACCTTTTCCAGCGGCTATGCTTAAGTCCATCCGGATCCTACTTGCCACGGCTACATACCATAACTACGATTTCTGGTGGTTGGGTGTCATGACAGCTTTTCCAAAATGATGTTTTAGAATAGAGCGTCTATAAGTACACAGCCAGAGGGCTTCGTAAATAGTGGGAGCAGCGGAAACGTGTGCAAGATGTTTTATGTGATGATGCAGGCATTGCGGAGTTAGAACATCTGTTTTGATGAGATAGTCAAAGAGTTTGACATCATCAAAATGGTAAATGAACCTTGTATATACAAAAAGGTAGTAGGGAGTATGGTGATGATCCTCGTAGAGTACATGGATGACATACTCTTGATAGGGAAGGAGTTTCCTAGACTACGCTCGGTCAATCTCCGCTTGTCATAATGATTCTCCATATAGGATCAAAGTGATACCTACTATATCCTGGGTTTTGGATCTATGAGATATATCTAATTGGATATTAGGATGCTCACTAGTTGTAGTGAGATGGTATCAATTGGTCCTTGGGAGAATCACTGGAAGTGTTCCAGGGTGATAAGGATGACTGAAAGTCAGTCACAGGCATTGTCTTTATCCTCAATAAATGGATGGTATGTTGGAAGAGTTCCAAGCTAGATACCGTGGCATACTAGACGATAAAGGCTGGATACATCGCTACTAAAAATTCTACCAAAGAGGCAGCCTGGATGTATATTAGTTCATGAGATGAACTTCGTTCCTCCCATTATGTGACAATGGAGTTGTGGCTTATGCCAAGGAACACCCGTCCCATCAGTGATCCAGACATATTCTAAGGCAGTGTCACCTGATCATGGAGATAGTTGATCTACAGGATGATCGAGGTTAGGGGAGCAGACTCAGAGGATAACACGACGGATCCACTCACGAAGGCCTATTCCCGAAGAGAGACTCTTATGGGATGGTTGAGTATGAGATACTACAACCACTGCTACAGATGGCCCTAGTGCAAGTGGGAGATTGTTAGTTATATGTATGCCCTAGAGGCCATTACTATACATAGGATGTATATTGTAGTGGATGCTTGGACATATATAGGGAGGACTTTCTTGCTCGACATTATAGTATGCTATCTGGTTGCTCTTTACCTTAACGTGTATACTGATTGTCTTTCTGTTACATGTTGGTAAAGCCCTTAGGATGTGTACTTGACTACCTGGACTATGATGCGGATCATACTAGTGGGGACATGGTAGTCTATAAGTATATCCTTCAAGGTCCCTAGTCGTGGGTGTATCGAGACGGGGCATCGATATACCAGAGTAGACTAGCGTATACCTTCTCGACCCATACAGATGGGCGATGGATGATCCTATATCCATTGGTGTTTGACATCGGAGATGATATACAGGTGCTCAGTGGAGACTAGGTACTGGACGGACTCACCGAGAACTCCCAGATGGTATTATACCTTACGTCAGATGGCAGTTCTCTGATGACACTGGTACAGAGTAGTTTGTTGACCCGAGATCGTCATAGAGTCTTGTGTGATTCCCACTGTGCTTTGATTTCCACCTTACCACGTCCAAGAGAGCGTGCAAAACGGTGGCTTTTGGGTACAGTCCCGAATCGCATGGAGGCAATGAGCGATAGGAGGGGATTCGTCTCTCCCAGTATAGGGAGTTGATGTTGCGCTGTGTTCGATTGGCTATAACCGGAAATCCCTGGCCAGGGTTGCTGAGATTTACTGGTAAGTGTTATCAGAGTATCTCGAACTATTATAGACCTCATATCGACACGACTTATCGAGCTACTGGGGTCTGACGTTTACCACCCCTAGGCGAGATATGCGACATATCAGACGATCAGACCGGACTGTACGGTAAGTGTTACTGGTTGGATTCACAGGAGTGTGAGCGGGCTTGCTCGTCGATCTTCTGATCGATCAATACCCGGGTGGCCGTTACGTTTAGCAGACCGCTTGCGGCTTGTGGGTGTTTGATATAATCATCACCTGCTGCCGGCGTATTGACGAGTCTTTAGAGTCCTACACAGAGGTTTCCTGGCTCAAGCGAAACGAAATAGGAGCGCATATGAGATATGTGCGGGACCGAGAATAATACCAGTATATGATACTGTATTTGATTCTCGTGATTTGTGACAGTGATCGGTTATATGCGATATAGCCGGGTTATCGGATCAAGTGTTGATTCGATAAGTTGTTACTATTTGATATTAGTCGGTTATATGAGATATGACCGGATCGTTAAATCAAGTGTTGATTTAATGATTTAATGTATAATTATATATTAGATATATTACTTTACATTAACTAGTATTTGTTCACTTAAAGATGGATTTTCTCACTTGTTTATGCACATTGTATATGTGATATATTTTTGTGCACAAGATTGTATCATGTTTGATGATACTTGCAACCTTGGATGTGTATGATTAAACCATGGTTATGTTAATGGTTAGGGTTTTTATTTACTTATTCATTTATTTATTTATTCTTTTTTGGAAAGATAAATAAAATGGTGACTTATTTTGTTTCTTTCTTGAAACTTCTTGAAGTGTTGAAAGTCAAAGCCATTTTGTTTCTTTCCTAAACCCTAACCCTTTCACCTAACCCTAGTTTATTCTCTAGACTTAATCATGGTTGCTATATGATAAGAATGAGAGGGATTTTCTTTTTAACTTAATTCCTTTTATTCTTTTCTTCTTCTTCTTCTTCTTCAAGATGAAGAAAACCTTGCATCCTTTAATGGTGTCTTGTGAAAAAGAGTGAGAAATCCAATTCTAAAGTGAACCCACTTCCTATTTCTTCATCCTCTACCACTTGCCAAGTAGTATAGGGTGTTTTCTTCACAAGTTTCATGGCTTGGTGAAGTTGGAGCTTGATCTTGTGTTGCCTCGACGTAGATCATCTTCGGCATCGAAGTCGACGGCCTAGCCCGATCATTTCTCCGATGAAGCCGATGCTAGAGCCCGGGATCTGATGATCGCAGCGAGGGGACATCATCACGGAGCTATGGAGGTGGAGGACCGGATCTACAAAGGTTGTATTTTCCGTTCACTTAGCACTAAAGTAGTTTAGTAGCATTTCGCTTCGCCTAAACCCTAGTTAACGATCCGTATTAGGGTTTCTCGGCACCGGAAATTTTTGAAATTGGCATGGTTGATGCCTTGTGAGACCTCATTAGCGTGCCTAGAAACCCTACACATAATAGGAGGAGTGTTGTCTCATGAGGGTTTTCAGCGGATATTACGCACAAAATCCGATCAATTTGGCCTATTGACTTCCATTCTTCAATTCGGTGTTCTAGCAAGAAATTATATTATCTTCAACTCAGAAACTATTAACCCTAATTTTCACGCTTCCTTATCATTTAACTTAAGATTGTATATGTTTTGTAATTTATTTAGCTTTTAGCATCTTTTGATTTTTCCTTCTAAGGTTCCATCTCAATTTAGGAATTTTTATCATCTCTACTAAAGATATAAGTCATATTTTTCATTCCTATCTTTCATCCAAATCCCAATTATATACCCCTACGTGTGTGTATGTAACACCCCTACACTTAGAAATTCAATTCAAGCTCTTATACTCTTGTCCATCGTCCAAAGTACTTTTAGTTTGTGAATTTTTAGATTAAATTGCTCACACATCTTTCATACGACCGTTAATACTTCTTGAGATACTAACGACCGATTACAAAATGTTTTTGCGCATTAAGACGTAATTCCTCGTCTTGTAATACCTAAGGCTTTTAGCAGTGACTCCCAAACCAGTTGGTCTAAGGCACTAGGTGATAAAGCACCCTCGGTATATATATTTTTTATTTTATGCAGCCTTAAGTAATTACAAAACCAGTGTTCATTTTTTTTATATTTATTTATTCACACTTATAATTTTATTTTCCTTCATACTAAGGATTTTAGACAAGAGCATTTCAAGGTATCCTCTACCATTCCAAGTTTCAAGGTTCGTGTTTGTGCAAGTTGTAGGGTATAAATTTTCAGAATTTAGACTTAAGCTTAGGAATTATTTTTCAGACTTACACTTTAATAAAAATATCAATACTCTTCCCTTATTTTGACTTAGCCCAAGAAATGAACTTAAAATTTGCCTATTTCTAAGTAAACTACAAGGACATATATTTTCTACCGTTAAATTTTAAGAAAGGTTATTTTTAGGGTTTTTAATTTACTAAGTTTTGGATCTAGTTTTTCCTAGCTAGTCAACCATCTTGTTAAACTCAAGTCAGTTATGGCCAAAATTGAATTTTTCAATTTTTATAATTTTTTAAAAATTTCAGTTTTTATTTGATTTTTTTCTTTTTATATTTTTTTTTCATTTTTTTCAATTTTTATAATTTTTTATAAAGATGCAATGCAGAATTAAACATGCAAAAGAAAAAGAAAAAATTTATACAAAAATTTAAGAAAAAAGTATGCGATGCAATGATAACTATTTACAACCACCTCCCCCAAACTTACCAAAAGCAGTGCCCTCACTGCTCGGCCCCACGCCGCCCCCTTGAACGTGAACGGGAACGCTCCTCCCTAGCTAGCAGGGTTCGGACTCCCTGCTCTACCTCAGTCAAACGCCTGTCATGCTCCCTCATCATCCTCCTCAACTCGTTAATCCCCCTAACGGCTCTTCTCATTAATTGTGCATGTTCTAAGGGGGTGAGCTCTCTCTCGCTCGCGGTCGATCTGGAGCTAGGTGTTCTGGCGGGCACGTATTCCGCCGGTTCAATTCGTGACCAAACATCTGTCAAACGTGTATAGAATGTAGATACGCCCTCAATAAAAGGCCTGACGGGAATGCCTCCATGCATGTAAAATTCAAATTCCTCCACAGGGAGGAAATAGCGACACAGTTGTGTCACTAGCATGGGGCATGGGTAGTTTGCGGCCCTTTTGCCCGCACCAATTGAATTAAGCAGAACCGTGCACATGTCGAATCTAGGGTTCCTTGTCATAAGTGTGTGCACGATATGCAGTGAGGGGGTGAAAAATGTGGTGTTATGGGAACTCCCAAAAAATTTGTTTTGTGCCCACCGGCACACAGTTAAAACATTAGCGAAAAGGGTTCTTGATTTTTATGAGATTTTGTGATCAAAGAATATTTACCGCAATCAAGAACGGCGTCACTTGGTAGCTAGCCGGTGAGTACGGGTCGGTCCACAGGGATTTTGTGTATTCTCAATTTTTTCTAACGAGTTAATTCCAAACGGTGTTGGATCGATTATCACTAAAACTAAGGTTGATCTAGACTAGGATTAAAACCTTGCTGGGGTTAGGTTTAGCTTAAGTTTGGAAATTCAATATTCCTCACCGCTTTCTATGCCCTAATTAAGATCTGTTTAGGTGTTACGGTAATAATTAATAGAGTGGATTAGTGCCATCGGGAAGAAACTAGGTTTCTTCCTCTAGGTTCTTGTCCTTCCTTTCTTAATTCTTACCCTAACCTCCATGGAAAACATATACAACCGGTCTTTTAAACTACGGTATCACCGCTACTTCTTGGGATAGGGTGCCGTAGTGAGCGGTGTGTGTATGTATGCATGGAGTCCTATAAAAATATGTGATGGGCAAGAAAGGGGTGAGTGATTTTCATCTCTCAAACATCTCCTATTCCGAACCCTAACAAGTGGGGAACTACTAACTCATTAGGGAATTGATTAAAAGAAACATTTTTATCTACGACAATTAATTAAAAGTGCTAAACTAATTAACTAGGGCAAATAATAAAATCTATACTAGGGCAGAAAGAAATTTAAGAACTATGGCATAGAAATAAAAATCTTACTTTATTTGATGGCTCTCTTCAAACATTTACACCGAATTAAAATTCTGAATAGATAAATAAAAAGAGGCATACCTCAAAAAGAGGTTTAGGGTTTCTATTTATAGATTATAGAAACCCTAGGGTTACATTCGATTCACATCTGCATTTACAAATATACCCTAAAGAAGCCTAGTCAACACACCGCCACCCGTCAAAGTTCGCACCGACACGGGCTCATCATGGCCGCGGACCCGCGGCCAAGAGCTATGTTTGGCCGCGGATCCACGGCCATATAGGGGGCTTGTTGTCTGATTTCTTTTGTGCTGCTTCTGGTTGCATTTGGCTTCCTGTTTCTTCACTTGGTTTCTCAGATTGCCTTCTAGTTTTCTTCCAGTTTTCCATAGTGCATAATGTCGTGGACTTTTACCGTTTGCTTCGTGTCGAAGTGTTGAACCTTTCGCTGTCTTTGTACTTTGTGAAATTGTCTATTGATCTTCATTTATTCTTCAAACTGTAGACATGATCAAGAGTCTTCCATTTGTTGGTCGTAGTCTCATTTTTTGTATCGTCTTTTCATCATTTTCACTGTTTGTTCCGAGAACCTGTAACCTGCAACTATGTAGCAGACATGGATCAAAAGCACCTGTTTATTTGTAAAATGAATAAGAATGGGGAATATAATAATGCAAAATTATGACATGAACAAATACCCCCAAACTTATCTTTTGCTCGTCCTCGAGCAAAACTAGTTTTATTCTCGAAAAAAAAGACCTAGCCTCACTTTCACAGGGAAACGCGATTGCACTGAGCTCGTGCAACAAGCCGTTAAACCTCTAGGTGTCCCTAGTAGGAGGAGTGTTGTCTTCTGAGGGTTTTCAGCGGATACTACCCACAAAATCATATCAATTCGGCCTATTGACTATTATTCTCCAATTAGGTTTTCCAACAAGGAATTCTATTATCTTCAACTCAGAAATTATCCACCCGTATTTTTCATGCTTCCTTATCATTTAACTTAAGATTATATATAATTTGTAGATTTACTTAGTTTTTAGTATCTTTTGAGTTTTCCTTCTAGGGTTCCATCTCAACTTAGGAATTTTTATCATCTCTACTAAAGATATAAGTCATATTTTTCATTCCTATCTCTTATCTAAACCCCAATCACATACCCCTACGTGTGTGTATGAATCACCCCTACACTTGGAAATTCAATTCAAGCTCTTATACTCTTGTCCATCATCCAAAGTACTTTTAGTTGGTGAATTTTAGATGAAATTGCTCACACATCTTCCATGCGACCGTTAATACTTCTTGAGGTACCAACGACCGATTACAAAATGTGTTTGCGCATTAAGACGTAATTTCTCGTCTTGTAACACCTGAGGCTTTAGCAGTGACTCCCAAACCAGTTGGTCTAAGGCACTAGGTGATAAAGCACCCTCGCTAAATAATTTTTCTATTTATGCAGCCTTAAGTAATTACAAAATCAGTGTTCATTTTTTTTCTCTTTATTCACACTTTTTATTTTTATTTTATTTCCCTTCATACTAAGGACTTTAGACAAGAGCATTTCAAGGTCTCCTCTACTATTCCAAGTTTCAAGGTTCGTGTTTGTCCAATTTGTAGGGTATATATTTTCAGAATTTATACTTAAGCTTAGGAATTATTTTTCAGACTTATACTCTAATAAAAAATATCAATACTTTTCCTTTATTTTGACTTAGCCCAAGAAGTGAACTCAAAATTTGCCTATTTCTAAGTAAACCACAAAGACATATATTTTCTACCGTTAAATTTTAAGGAAGGTTATTTTTAGGGTTTTTAATTTACTAAGTTTAGGATCTAGTTTTTCCTAACTAGTTAACCGTCTTGTCAAACTCAAGTCAATTATGGCCAAAATTGAATTTTTTTAATTTTTAAAATTTTTCAATTTTTATGGGTTTTAAAATAAGTATGCAAATGCAAAAATATACAAATGAATGCGAAGGAAGAAAGCTTACCGAGCACACCTCCAAACTTAAACTTGACAGTGTCCTCACTGTCAAGCTACACCAAGAGGGTCAAAATTGTCGGCACTCCCCTGTTTATTTATTTATCATTTTTTTTATATTGTTAAAAGAAAAACAAAATATATATACAAAAAGGTCCCCCCCAAACTTAAGTGAGACAATGTTTCCACTGTTTAAGCGTTAAAGTTCAGAGTTAGGGAGGAGAAATACACAGTATCAAGCTATACAAGGCCTTACACAGGCCAAAGGTTAGCACCAACCATTCAAAAAATTTATCGTTATAATGGTGTGGTTGGTTAAAGAATGGAGTGTAGAGAAAAGAAATGAGAAGCACACGAGACCGTATGGAAAGAAAGGTGGAATATGGTCTCGGTATATTAGGAGAAGAATGGCAGAAAAGAGAAAGAAGTGTAGTACGAACTTAAGGGTGTAAATTGAATGAATAAATTAGCACAAATTATGATGACCGATGTGTTAAAAGCGATTGTGCTAATTTATCAACCCGTCGAGAAATGGGGTCAAATCCCTCAAGATTCGCAAGAAAACATGGGTACGTTGAACTTGGTAAACCATCCATTAAAAATGGAAGCGTGACGAATTCTTACGCGGTCGAAACGATGGAACGGACTAAGGGGAGTGATTTAGGAGGAGTCTCGTTCTCACCTAAGTAAGCGTATTTAGGGTGAGACGGCAAAAGCTTGAATTCGAGTTTTGGAGGTGAAACAATTAAAGGTAAAATTGGTAAAACTGTCTCAAACTCGAAGGATTCCATCAATGGTTCGAAATGACTGTAAGCAACCGAGTCTGATGGTTCAACTAACTCATCTGAAAATTCAAAGGACTCAAAATCGGGCTGTGAGTCTTCAAAATCGTCCGAAAAAGTGAAACACTTGTAATCGTTATCGGTTGTGAGAACTGTGTCAGATTCAAGGAGGAACGCACTAGTGGCATCAAAACTGATGTGATCGAACAGAAATTTTTCAAGCTCACAGTCCTCCTGAGTGATCTCTTGCGTGGTTGGAACGACGGAAAGGATGAAGGGGGGTGATTTAGGAAGTAAAACATTTAAAGGTTCAGGAGGATGAATTGGAAAATTCGACTCATTAAACAAAACTGGTTCATCCTCAATACTATCCTCAATACTCTCCTTAATACTATCCTCATAATTCTCCTCAAAAATTATCTCATCCATGCAATTATCATCAAAATCAAGACGCATATGAAGTTCGGGAGAAACATTTAATGACTTGGGATGATGAATTGGAGAGAAAAAATTCAGTTAAATCTGCGGGTTCATCATCCAAAGTATTCCTTGCGTCAATATCCTCAATCAAGTGAAAATCAATTTTTTCGGACACCTCATCAAAAGCATGGATATTTATCAATTCAGGTTCTAGATTGGAGGTGTAGAGGTCGAAAGGATTGGTGATGGTTTCACTCGAAAGGGACCCTTCACAATCTGGCAAATCAAGCACTACAAAGTCGCACAACTCATTTTTATTTTCAACTGGTGAATCATTTGGGACACTTGATAGATATTCAAAACCGGAGTTGTGGGATTCAATTAGTGATGGGTAGGTTTGATTTGGAAGGGTGCACAACTCACTCTCTCCACTCAAATTCTCAATCTTTCCAACCGTCTTATCATGCATTGGAATTTTTGGAGCTAGTTGGAAACTAGCTACCGGGTCACTAGGTTGCATAAGGGCGGCAATGGACGCATCCAAATTCCTCATCTGTTGGTTTGTCGCTATAATATAAGCTTCCAATGACTGTTCCAGACTAGACATGGGTTGTGAAGGGGTTTCAGTAAAAAAATTCAAAGTTGTTTGGATACGTGAAACTCCCAAATGGTTGTGTAGAAGCAATGTCTAGGGAAGGTGCAAAAGTCGGGTAGGACTGGTAGGAATTGAATGGTTGGGCAGGAGTAGGATCAACATTTGGATAAAAAGATGAATGGACTTGTTGATCCCAAGAACTGGAAGTGTTGAAAGGAGTGAAAGATCAGTTACGAGATTGTTCAATATGTTCAGCGATAGACATGGGTTTCGGAGTTACAACAGGACTCGAAAAAGGAGTATCAACGTAAGAAGGTGGTGAAGGTTGAAATGGTTGATACAAAGTGGATTGCGGAATCGAACTGTTTCTCCTAGATGCTTCTATTCGATCTTTCAAAGAAATTTTGGGCATGGAGGGGTCGTCCGTAATTCGACCAAAACAATTCGCGTAGGAAGCAATGTTTAGATGAGGGTACCAAAGTACGGCAAGAGTTTTGGGAGGTGGGGTACCCATGATGTAAGAAGGAGAAGAAAAAGAATGTCGGTGTAAGTGGGGTGCAATGGATTTCTTAGCGGCAAGTGGAAAGTTTTTGTAAAAAGCTTTTTCCTTTTTGTGTTTTTTTATATATAAGGAGCTTTTTGCAAAAAGATTTTCGATAAAAGGCTTAGACACACGTTCAATCAATCAAAAATGCACAATCAAGCCTAGATCTAGGGTCACCTAGGTCAACTAGACTGCTCCTAACTGTTCCAAAGGGCAAATTGTGAGGACCTCAAACCGCCTCTTCACCGCCAATTGTGGCCAGGTAAGCACAAGTAGAGAAAGGAGGGATCCGCTCACGAATCACCGTGAGACGGGCCTTTTAAAGTTACCTTTCCCTACCTGTCTAGCCTAGGCACCACAAAGTCTGGTTTAGATAAACGATCGATGCCTACAACTATTCCTTTGTCCTATTGAGCACGAAGTCCTTAAGGCTGAGTCTAATCTTTTTTTTATTAAATCAATGGTCAATGCAATATGCTTTTTGTGATTTTTAAGGTCCTAGGAAGGTGTTCATATCATAATATTGCATTATTATATTCCCCATTCTTAGTCATTTTACAAATAAACAGGTGCTTTTGACCCATGTCTGCTAATTAGTTGCAGGTTACAGGTTCTTGGAATAAAAACAGTGAAAAAGACAAAAGACGATACAAAAGTGAGACTTCGACCAACAAACAGAGAATCTTGATAATGCCTACACGAAGATCAGTTCACAAAATACAAGGCAGCGCAAGGTTCAAGACTTCGTCACGAAGCAACGGTAAAAGTCCACTACAATTATTCACTGTGGAATCTGGAAGAAACCTAGAAGCCAACCCGAGGAACCAACTGAAGAAAAAGGAAGAAAAAGTCAGCCAGAAGCATTGCAGCAAAACTGAAGTCCCAAGCCTACTATTTGGCCGCGGAACCGCGGCCAAACCTGGCCTGCGGCCGCGGTTTCGCGGTCGTACGGAGCCTGTAGTGGCAGAAAAATTTCCAAAAGATTGGCGGTGCGCGGAGCGTTGACTAGGTCTTTTTCTTAGGGGGTATTTTTGTAAAAGCAGATATGCGAGTCAATTGTAACCCTAGGATTTCTATCCTCTATAAATAGGAACCCTAAATCTTGTATTAGGTTATGCCTCTTTTCATTTCATAAATTCAGATCTGTAATTCCTGTGTTGATGTTTAGAGAGAGCCATCAATAAAATTAGTAAGTTTTCTATTACATTGCCTTAGTTTACTTTTAATTTAGAATGTCATTCAATTCCCTAATGAGCGAGTAGTCTCCTCGCTTGTTAGGGTTAGCTTTAGGGAAAGGCTTGAGAGATGAACTCTCTCATCCCTTTCTTGCTCCATCACACATAATAATTAGGACTACATGCATACATACACACACCGTTCCCTGCGGCACCGTACCCCTCGAGGTAACGGTGATACCGTAGTATCATTTGATTTTAAAGATTTTTAGATCAAAAATATTTGTTACCGCAATCAAGAACGGCGTCGCTTGGTAGCTAGCCGGTGAGTACGGGTCGGTCCACAGGGATTTTGTGAATTTCCTAATCGCTCTAACGAGTTAATTCCGATGGGTGTCGGATTGATTAAATCTAAACACTAAATTTATATTAAAACTAGAATCTTGCTAGGATTAGGTTTAGGGTAAGTTGGGAAATTGAATGTTTCCTCACCGCTTTCAATGCCCTATTTTAGATCTATTAGGTGTTATGGTAATTATTAATAAAGGGGATTAGTACCATCGGGAAGAAACGATGTTTCTTCCTCTAGGTTCTTGTCCTTCCTTTCTTAATCCTTACCCTAACCTCCATGGAAAACATACACAACCGGTCCTTTATACTACGGTATCACCGTTACCTCGAGGGGTACGGTGCCGCAGGGAACGGTGTGTGTATGTATGCATGTAGTCCTAATTATTATGTGTGATGGGGCAAGAAAGGGGTGAGAGAGTTCATCTCTCAAGCCTTTCCCTAAAACTAACCCTAACAAGCGAGGAGACTACTCGCTTGTTAGGGAATTGAATGACATTCTAAATTAAAAGTAAACTAAGGCAATGTAATAGAAAACTTACTAATTTTATTGATGGCTCTCTCCAAACATCAACACAGGAATTACAGATCTGAATTTATGAAATGAAAAGAGGCATAACCTAATACAAGATTTAGGGTTCCTATTTATAGAGGATAGAAACCCTAGGGTTACAATTGACTCGCATATCTGCTTTTACAAAAATACCCCCTAAGAAAAAGACCTAGTCAACGTTCCGCGCACCGCCAATCTTTTGGAAATTTTTCTGCCACTACGGGCTCCGCACGGCCGCGGAACCGCGGCCGCAGGCCAGGTTTGGCCGCAGTTCCGCGGCTAAATAGTAGGCTTGGGACTTCAGTTTTGCTGCAATGCTTCTGGTTGACTTTTCTTACTTTTTCTTCAGTTGGTTCCTCAGGTTGGCTTCTAGGTTTCTTCCAGATTCCACAGTGAATAATTGTAGTGGACTTTTACCGTTGCTTCGTGATGAAGTCTTGAACCTTGCGCTGCCTTGTATTTTATGAACTGATCTTCGTGTAGGCTTAATCAAGATTCTCTGTTTGTTGGTCGAAGTCTCACTTTTGTATCGTCTTTTGTCTTTTTCACTGTTTTTATTCCAAGAACCTGTAACCTGCAACTAATTAGCAGACATGGGTCAAAAGCACCTGTTTATTTGTAAAATGACTAAGAATGGGGAATATAATAATGCAATATTATGATATGAACAAATACCCCCAAACTTATCTTTTGCTCGTCCTCGAGCAAACCTAGTTTTATTCTCAACAAAAACCTAACCTCACTTTCACAGGGAAACGCGATAGCACTGAGCTCGTGCAACAAGCCGTTAAACCTCTAGGTGTCCCTAGTAGGAGGAGTGTTGTCTCCTGAGGGTTTTCAGCGGATACTACCCACAAAATCCTATCAATTTGGCTTATCGACTTTTATTCTCCAATTAGGTTTTCTAACAAGGAATTCTATTATCTTCGACTCGTAAATTATACACCCGTATTCTTCAAACTTCCTTATCTTTTAACTTAAGATTATATATGTTCTGTAGACTTACTTAGCTTTCGACATCTTTTAAGTTTTTCTTCTAGGGTTCTATCTCAACTTAGGAATTTTTATCATCTCTATTAAAGATATAAGTCTTATTCTTCATTCCTATTTCTTATCTAAATCCCAATCACATACCCCTACGTGTGTGTGTATATCACCCCTACACTTGGAAATTCAAATCAAGAAATCATACTCTTGTCCGTTGTCCAAAGCACTTCTTAATAGGTGAATTTTTAGATGAATATCGCTCGCACATCCTTCATGTGACTGTTAATACTTCTTGAGGTACCAACAACCGATTACAAAATGTGTATGCACATTAAAACGTAATTCCTAGTCTTGTAACACCTAAGGCTTTAGCAGTGACTCCCAAACCAGTTGGTCTAAGGCACTAGGTGATGAAGCACCCTCGCTAAATATTTTTCTATTTTTTGCAGCCTTAAGTAATCACAAAAACCAGTGTTCATATTTTTATTATCTCTTTATTCACACTTGAATTTTTATTTTATTTTTCTTTATACTAAGGACTTTAGACAAGAGCGTTTCAAGGTCTCTTCTACTATTCCAAGTTTCAAGGTGCGTGTTTCTGCAATTTGTAGGGTATATATTTTCAGAATTTAGACTTAAGCTAGGAATTATTTTTCAAACTTATACTCTAATAAAAACATCAATACTCTTCCCTTATCTTGACTTAGCCCAAGAAGTGAACTCAAAATTTGCCTATTTCTAAATAAACTACAAAGACATATACTTTCTACCGTTAAACTTTAAGAAGGTTATTTTTAGGGTTTTTAATTTACTAAGTCTAAGATCTAGTTTTTCCTAGCTAGTCAACCTTTTTGTCAAACTCAAGTCAATTATGGCCAAAATTGAATACTTTCATTTTTATAATTTTTGAAATTTTTCAATTTTTATGGGTTTTAAAATAAGTAATGCAAATGCAAAATGTACAAATGAATGCGAAGGAAGAAGGCTTACCGAGCAGAAGGGAAATGAAATCCCCACCCAATCTGGATTGGTGTAAAAGCCCCTTAAAGTCAATTTAAAATATGCAAAGCAGTAAATACAATCACTTGCAAACAAAATTTCTTTTATAGCGCGGTGCAAAGAATCCTGCACAAGATCAAGTTATTGGAGAAGGGGGAGAAGTTTTTGCGCAAAGAACCCTGCAGGAAAATTTTTCAGAGGAGATCAAGGGGTTCAGAAGAAGGAGAGAAAGCTTACAGAGGGATTTCCACTTGCTGACGTCACCGATGCGCCGCGGTTCCGCCGCCGGACCCTGCCTTTGACCGCGATTCCGCGGTTGAATCGTGGGTTCAGATCACCAAATTTTTCTGTTTCTCTGTTTTGGTTTTCCTCTGTTTGTTCAGATCTGCTATTTTCTGTTTTGCTCTCTGGATTTTTCCAAATCTGAATCTGTTCGTCGATCCTGCACAATTCAAACAAAATACCCTTCACAAAATAACAGGATGATAAATTATATATATATATATATATATATATATTTTTAATTTTTCAGTTTTTATGAATTTTATGATTTTATATTAACCCAAAATTGCAAAAAGAAAATAACTACGCCATCCCCGGCAACAGCGCCATTTGATTTGTGTAGAGATTTTGTGATCAAAGAATATTTACCTCAATCAAGAACGGCGTCGCTTGGTAGCTAGCCGGTGAGTACGGGTCGGTCCACAGGGATTTTGTGTATACTCAATTTGTTCTAACGAGTTAATTCCAAACGGTGTTGGATCGATTATCACTAAAACTAAGGTTGATCTAGACTAGGATTAAAACCTTGCTAGGGTTAGGTTTAGGTTAAGTTTGGAAAGTCAATATTCCTCACCGCTTTCTATGCCCTAATTAAGATCTGTTTAGGTGTTATGGTAATAATTAATAAAGTGGATTAGTGCCATCGGGAAGAAACTAGGTTTCTTCCTCTAGGTTCTTGTCCTTCCTTTCTTAATTCTTACCCTAACCTCCATGGAAAACATATACAACCGGTCTTCTAAACTACGTTATCACCGCTACCTCTTGGGATATGGTGTCGTAGTGAGCGGTGTGTGTATGTATGCATGGAGTCCTATAAAATTATGTGATGGACAAGAAAGGGGTGAGAGATTTTCATCTCTCAAACCTCTCCTATTCCTAACCCTAACAAGTGAGGAACTACTCACTCATTAGGGAATTGATTAAAAGAAACATTTTTATCTATGACAATTAATTAAAAGTGCTAAACTAATTAATTAGGGCAGATAATAAAATCTATACTAGGGCAGAAAGAAATTTAAGAACTAGGGCATAGAAATAAAAATCTTACTTTATTTGATAGCTCTCTTCAAACATTTACACCGAATGAAAATTTTGAATAGATGAATAAAAAGAGGCATACCTCAAAAAGAGGTTTAGAGTTTTTATTTATAAATCATAGAAACTCTAGGGTTACATTCGATTCACATCTGCATTTACAAATATACCCTAAAGAAGCCTAGTCAATACACTGCTACCCGTCAAAGTTCTTGTTGTCTGATTTCTTCTGTGCTGCTTCTGGTTGCATTTGGCTTCCTGTTTCTTCACTTGGTTTCTCAGATTGTCTTCTAGTTTTCTTCCAGTTTTCCATAGTGCATAATGTCGTGGACTTTTACCGTTTGCTTCGTGTCGAAGTCTTGAACCTTTCGCTGCCTTTGTACTTTGTGAAATTGTCTATTGATCTTCATTTATTCTTCAAACTGTAGGCATGATCAAGATTCTTCCATTTGTTGGTCGTAGTCTCACTTTTTGTATCGTCTTTTCATCATTTTCACTGTTTTGTTCCGAGAACCTGTAACCTGCAACTATGTAGCAGACATGGATAAAAAGCACCTGTTTATTTGTAAAATGAATAAGAATGGGGAATATAATAATGCAAAATTATAACATGAACAGTTCTCGCTTGGATTCCTTTCCTCGGTTCCCTCGAGCAATCATTACCCATCAAGGGCGTGTAATCTTCAAACTGAAGTGGTTGATCATGAAAAGGTATCCTAGGGATTAAAGTGACTTCATGTATGAAGTCTCTATCAATAATAATCTCCCTATCACCCCCACAGTAATTTTATAAAGCCATATTGTGCGAGACAACCGTCTTCCATGCACTCGTAAAAACGAGTGACTAGATCTGAAAGGGCGTAAAAATTTGGGTGATTATAGATCAAAAAATTCCAGCCCCTACGTGCGATTTCATTAGAAAAGTAACTCCCATATATCGTGTGTGAAAAGATTTGTGAGAAATCACGCTCTAACTGTATACATGGTGCCATTACAGATCTAAAAAATTTAAACAGAGAGGAGTTTTTAGAGATCGAACCTCCCCTGTAAAAATCAAGGGGTGAAGACGTATAGGCGCGGCGGATCAGCGGTGGGAAGGGCTTTCCTGCGGCGGATGCGCGGCTCGGTGGTGGGATCTCGCTGTAGAATTGAGGCGGCGGCTAGGGTTTTCAGAGAGGTGAAAAATTAGAGTTAAGAAAATAGAAAGGGGTCGGGTCTTATTTATAGGGGGAGTGTTTGGTTATTTGTAAATAAACCCCTCTAAAATGAGGAAATTATTTGCAAATAAAAAATTTATTTTTTTATTTTCATTTATTTATTTTTTTTAAAAAACTGAAAATTTACAAAAATACCAAAAAAAATTATTTTCAAATTTTTATTTTCAAAATTTTTATTTTTTTAATGTTATTTTCGAAAGCCAAATTATACCCCTCCCCCCCCCCCCAAACTTGAGTTAAACAATGTTAAGCTTTTAAAGAGGGGGTTCAAAGTTATTGGTCAATACCAAACTTTGCAAAGACCAAAAGTCAACACCAACCATTTAAAGAATTTATCAATGTAACGTATAGGTCGGTGGAGAACATGTTAAATAGAGCCAAGAAGAAGTGAGGAAGAGATAAGTGGTGGTATGGACATGGTTTGCGTGAACGTGAATGTGAGGAGATAAGAGGTGATGATAAATAAAAACGAGAATGTGAATGATCAGAAATGAATGGAATATTGCCATTCTCGTATTTTATTAGAAGAAAAGGTGGTGGTTCAACTTCTATAGGTGGAGGTTGATTAACCACAAAATCTTTGAGGTGTCTCTGTGGATCCCTTACTGGCTTGGCATCATCCATCATATGTATATGATGTTCAACTATCAGGGGACTAATCCCCTTGATGTCCGCCATAGTCCAGCCAAAAGCTTGCCGATTGTTTTGTAAGACCATTAAAAGGGCTTTCTCTTGCTCGAGGGCTAGAGAGGCCGAGATGATAAGAGGAAGGGTCTCATTCTCACCTAAGTAAGCGTATGTAAAGTGAGACGGCAATAGCTTAAGTTCGAGTTTTGGAGGCGAAACAATTAAAGCTAAAATTGGTGGAACTGTCTCGAACTCGAAGGATTCCAACAATGGTTCAAGTGAGTGTAATCAACCGAGTCGGATGGTTCAACTAACTCATCCGAAAATTCAAAGGACTCAAACTCGGGTGGTGAGTCTTCAAAATCGTTCGAAAAAGTGAAACACTCGTAATCGTTATCGATTGTGAAAACTGTGTCAGATTCAAGGAGGAACGCACTAGTGGCGTCAAAACTGCTGTGATCGAACAGAAATTTTTTGAGCTCACAGTCCTCCTGCGTGATCTCTTGGATCGAGAAAATATCAAGTACACTAGCATTAGGCTCGGAGGGCAGACTTCCTATCTTGTAAATGTTGAACTCACTTGACATCTTTCCGAAAGATAGAGTTATAGAGCCGTTACGACAGTTGATTACAGCATTGGAAGTGGCCAAAAATGGTCGACCGAGGATCACCGGAATTTGGTTCCGTGGGTTAACCACAGGCTGTGTGTCCATAACAATGAAATCAACGGGGAATATGAAGTCCCCCTACTTTGATTAACACATCCTCTAACTCACCCCTAGGATGGGTGATGGATCGATCGGCCATTTGGAGAGTACAATGAGTGGGTTTCAACTCTCCAATGCCTAATTGCTCATAAACGGAATAGGGAAGCGAGTTAACACTGGAACCAAGATCTAAAAGTGCGCGATTTATGCTCTTATCTCCAATTGTTATTGAAATTGTAGGACAGCCAGGGTCTTTTCATTTTTGGGGCAAAGGTAAAGGTTGGGTAATATCATTGCTCACGGCACTAGCTACGAATACTTTCTTTGGTACCTGAGACTTCCTCTTCTTGGTGCATAAGTCCTTCAAGATTTTAGTGTAAGAAGAGACTTGTTGTATTGCATCCAAGAGAGTAATATTAAAGTTAACTTGCTTAAATAACTCCACAATCTTCTCCATTTGTGGAGTTGGTTTATTGGATCTCAACCTGTTCGGAAATGGAACATTTTGAAAATTTGTTGAGTCCGATGTTTGTGGAGTAGATTGCGGAGTTGGAACAGATCCCAGTGTTGGTGTTTTCGTGAAGTGAGATGTGGGTCCGTTCGAATTAGAAGAAGTAGAGCCTTGTGAAGAATGAAGAACAGGCTCTGACGAAGAAGATGAAGAAGAAGAAGATGAAGAAGAAGAAGAAAAAGAAGACGAAGCGGCGGCCGGGGTGTCATCACTAATGCCCACATTATTGTGCAACACTCTTCCAGATCTCAACGTGGTCACAGCATTTACATTATGATTTTGTTGTTCATAAGCAACATGTGCATTGTGTGTGTGACCGGGATTTGGCAATGGTTGAGACGGAAGCTTTCCATTTTCTCGCTCGCTTAACGCAGCATTTAGTTGTGCAATTTGGGCCTCAATTGATTTGATGCTCTGATCATGTGAAGCACTGTTTTGTACCAAATACTGAATGGAAGTCTCCAACCTTGCTGAGGATTGTGTAGATTGTTTTAAAAACGCATCCAAACTTCGTTCTAGCGAGGAGACCTTGTCGTTATTCGGCTGAACAAAATTGTTTTGAGGATAAGAGTTGTTGGGTACAAAATTGTTCATTTGGTTTGGGTAAGGTTGGGGTTGGAAAGATTGCTGATATTGAGTTTGTTGAGGGGCTTGTTGTTATGGAGGAGGCCTTTGAAAGTTGTTGCCTTGGAATTGTTGTTGATTTTGATTCCAAGCAAAATTTGGGTGGCTCCTCCAACCAGGATTGTAAGTTAAAGAGTATGGATCATTTCTTTGTCTTTGCTGAAAGGCGGCATTGACTTGATCTTGTCCTTGAACAGGTGGATTGTAAGGACACTCTTCAGTAAGATGGGATGGATCCGAACAACAAGCGCAAACAGTGCGTGGGGGTAAAGCAGGGGCAGGAGAAGGCGATGAGAATTTTCTCTCAATTGCTTCTAGTTTTTTCGTGAGTGCGGCCATTTCGGCCTTCATTGCAATCGACATATCAAGTTGATGTATGCATGCCTTAGAATGACCTGATGAAGTGGTCTTAGTGCTTTCCCACTAAAGTGTTTGTTCAGCAAGATCGTCGAGAAATTGCCAAGCTTCCTCGCTTGATTTTGTTAGAAAGTGACCTTGACAAATGGTTTCCAACAACTGCTTAGTTGCTGAATTCAGTCCTTCGTATAAAGTTTGGCAAAGTTGCCAATTCTCGATACCGTAGTGAGGGCACTGAACAAGGAAGTCCTTAAATCTTTCAAAACACTTCCAAAAAGGTTCGAAAGGAAGCTGGGAAAATTGAATAATTTCGTTGCGAATTCTCGCGGTCTTGTGGTGTGGGTAAAACTTTTTTAGAAAAGCCTTAACAAACTCTTCCCAATTTTTTATTGAGTGTGATGTTGTGCTATATAACCATTTTTCGGCTAGGTCACATAAAGTGAATAGAATGACACGCAGCCTTATAGCATCATCCGAAAGTTGTGTGGTCTTCATCATTGCACAAATATTCTGGAATTTGTTAATGAAGATGTAGGCATCTTCGGATTCCAGCCCGTGAAATTTGGGCAACATATTGATGAAGTGGGGTTTAATTTCAAAGTTATCCCCATTAGCCGGTGGAAGTGAAAGACAAGTGGGAAGTGCGGTGCGGATGGGATAGAAAAGATCCTGGAGCGCGATTCGTTGGGGCGCTTCAACAGGAGGGTGTGGTGGGTTATTCGCACCTGGTGGAGGTGGAATCAGTCCCATAGGTAAGGGGTTGCTAGGATTGAATCCCGACATCTCCTTAGAAGATGATGAATATGAAGATGAAGGTAAAGAAGTGGATGGAATTTCGACTTCGGAGTCGAAAGCGTCGTCAGTCGGCACTAACGAGATACGGAGTAAACGGGCGCTAGTGTCCCTAGTCCAACTGGACATACACTAAAGAGGGGTAGTGTAGTCAAAAAGTAAAAACAGAAGGTGGGGGTAAGAAAACGTCAATAGAAGAAAGTGGGTGCAAGTAAGGTGCAATGGATTTCTTAGCGACAAAATGGCAAGTGTTCCCCCAATCAGAGCAAGGCTCTGCTGGAATTTTGAAAATTCAAATTTTGAAGCAACGCTTCAGTTCCCGTGCGCTGCGCGCAACGCGCCACGTGTCAGAAGTTGACACGGCAGCACAACGCCCAAGGCAGTACGTCCAATCAGAGCAAGGCTCTTTAAAAAACATAAGCAACGTTCAACTGCGCAAGCGCACGGCAGCACGACACGTGTCTGCGCAGTTGCGCAAGCACAAGTGCGCAAGCGCACGGCAGCGCGACACGTGTCTGCGCAGTTGCGCAAGCGCCTCACTGCGCGACGCGTGTCTGCGCAGTTGCGCAAGCGCCTCACTGCGCGACACGTGTCACACGCTGGTGAGTTGCGCAACAACAGAATTAAGATTTAAGGATATTTTTCTGTTCTTGTTTAAACAAGAAGATTTCTTCTGTAAAACAGGGGCCTTTGGATCAAAGATCCAACGGTGGGGAAAATTCCCCAAATCACTCAGAAAAGATCTTTTTAACAAATTTAACTGATTTTTGAGCACTATAAAAAGAACCCCAGACCCCATTTCAAAGATATAGACAATTGGGATAAAAAAAAAGAAGAAGAGAACTTCTCGAGAACACAAAGAAGAAGGTAAAAACCTTTGAAATAAGAGAAAATTCTCTTAGGAATAGATCATTGATCTAAAAGACAAGATCAGTGATCTTCAATAAATAAATAAATAAATAATAAAAAAATAGTGCCTTGCACTTGCTAGAGAACCTCTGGTTCTCTGAAATAGAAAGAAAGAAAAGATTTTTTCTTCTCTTTGATCTAAATTTAGATCAAGAAATTAAAAAGTGCTCTGCACTCCTTTCCTTGAATCTAAAAGATTTTTGGTGCTTTGCATAAATGCAATGCATTACTTGAAGGGCCAGGCCCAAATCAAAAAGGCCTAGCAGGCCAAAATAAATTGCAAAGCAATAAAAGGGCTGAGCCCAAATAAAATTGATGCTCTGCATCATTCATAAAGAACAGAGCCCAAAACAAATTGATGCCCTGCATCTTTTCTGGGCAAAACCCAAATAAAAATAAAAGGAAATGCAAAAGCAATGTTGGACATTTTCTTTACTGGACTTAGCCCAATCGTGGCCATAAGTCCTTAAATTAAATTGGCTGAGCAAAATGGCTCTTCTAAATCAATCTACATCCGGTTCGAGGGTACATCTCCGAACTCCTTTGACATCCGTCGTTGTAATTCCTCAACGACGTCAAAGAGGTGACGGGTCCCAACGGCCACACACCCAATATCGGACCGAAACGTCCCTAAACTAACATCGGACCGAAACGTCCCTAAACTAACATCGGACCGAAACGTCCCTAAACTAATAATGGACCGAAACGTCCCTAAACTAATATTGGACCGAAACGTCCATAAACTAATATCGGACCAAAACGTCCCTAAACTAATATCGGACCACCACGTCCCTAAACTGGCACAATAGAGCCCAAATGCTCTTTTGTCGGATCTAAACGGTCCCGTTAAGTTGATCTTAGTCTCAAACTGGACTAACGTATCCTTAACAAACGTTTAAGTTGATCTTAGCCCCAAACACGGCTAACGTATCCTTAAATATTCAAATGGATTATAAAACTCCCAATCAACTCTGGTTCGAGGGTACATCTCCGAGCTCCTCTGATACATGTCGTTGTAATCCTTCAACGACGTCAGAGAGGTGACGAGTCCCGATGGCCATACATTAAATTAATCACTACGTTGAGTTGATCTTAGTCTAAAACAGGACTAACGTATTCTTGACGAACGTTTAAGTTGATCTTAGCCGCAACGCGACTAATGCATCCTTAAACTGAAAACACCAAACCCAAATCTAAGTAAATACGGATTTGGACTAATCCACGTCCTACGGGCGACGGCATTACTCAGTCTCCGTATACAATCCACGGGCAACCACAAACAAAATGAACACACACGACACGAAGTGAAATTCTGGAGAAGGAGAAAGTTGTTACCGCGATGCGGTAGCGTAATTAACTGCAGGGGCTTGCGCCTGCAGGGAAGAGCGTCCCCACAATCAAAAACCCCTCTAACGAGGGGGAATCTGACAAAGTCTGCTACATCGGCCGCATCCGTCTAAACCTCCGATACACGGTGCCATAAATCAACTTGGCATCTTCGGAGAGATAAACGGATAAAACCAAATAGCATCTGCCCCGAACATCAGGCATGGACGCCAAGTCCAGGCCGTCGTTCGGAGGGGAACAGATTCTGGCACGCCCGGTGGGACCTCTTCCTCTTTCCACTCCACACTTCGTGTGTCGTCTTCGCGAACCAATCGCGGTTCATTAAATGGTTGTCTTCGGATTTCAAGTTACTAAGATTTGGTCTTTTACCTGGCGCAGAATTCAAGATTCAATGGCCTCTAGCTGTACCAACTGCTCGAAATGCCACTGCAACGGACGCTCCACCTCACCAGGAGGTATAGCATATGGGCCCCAAGCGGCTTCCTTCCTTACTCTGCCGGTGGACCAGGTGACCCAAGCCACCACCGGCTTGTTCTTCGGGACTATGATCCCACCTGCAAGCTTTTCTGCACCAATACCTGCGCCGGAAGTGGGTAAAAAGTCGGTCTTCAACCGGCTCACTGTTTCGACAGCCTCTGTCAACGGGTCGCCCGCTACTAAACCGACAGCCTCCGTTTTCACCAGGCTAGGTCAGAACTATAAAGTGGCCGTCCCAAAGAGGGCAACGGCCGTTGCTTCGGAAGTCGTTAAAGCGGCCTCTCCTATCAGAGAGTCGGTCTTCACAAGATTGACGGTTCCCACTCCTCCCCCAGCTGGTCAAAAGGCATCAGTCTTCGACAGGCTGACATCGGCAGTTACCCCACACTCAAACAGGGGGCAATAAGAAACCATCTCGATTTCCGAGCCAGTCCCAACGGCTCGTCGTGCGCGACGTCGCCATTGGCGACGAGTGAGGAAAGCAGGGGGCAACTCCCCCTCAGGGATAACTCCACCCGCTCCAATGGTGGAAGTCAACGCTGCTGTTCCAACTGGGAACAGCTTTGAACTACTGAGGAGAGTGCGTAAGAACTCTCCAACCGCTACCTTGAAAAGATCTCCTCCACCTGCGGAGAGAGTTCCAGAAACAAAACAAGAACAGCCCCCTCAACGGCTATCCTCAAAAGTTTACAAGGTTTGGCGTAGAGTTCAAGACTCCGTGATTGACCCGGACCACTTTCATCGCCAGAAAAAGGCAAAGGTGGAAAAAGACAAAAACCGTCCCATTAAACAACAGGGGGCAACAATTGCTAGGATGCCCACTTCAACGGCTCCTTTAACCTCGATGGCCCACAAAAGAAGGAGGCCAGAGAAAGCTCCCGCGTCAGCGGCAAAGTTTAAAAGCGGTGAACCTAAACGCCCCAAGTCAGGGGGCATAATTGTTCATACGGTTTATATGGCTTCTGGAAAGGAAGAAAGCCGTACTTCTACGGGTCACCAACCGCTCACCCGATCAGTGACCAAGGCTCAGGAGCAGCAACAAAAGCTCCAGGAGATGATGACTACAATGGCTGCACTCACGGAGCCAAAAGAGAACCCTCAGACGTCTTTAGATGAACGCCAAGAGGAAGAGACCGACGCCGAGTTCCTCCGCCGAGTACTGGAAAAGAGGGACAAAGAGGCTGCTGAACAAGCAGCCAACATACAGCGGATGGGCCTCCTCTTCCAGGACATGATAGGGATGATGATACAACAAGATCCTCCCGCTGAAGAACCCCTAACCGTCCTTGGAGATGATAAGGGAGATACATTAAATCCGCAGCCCGCTCTATTAACAGCTAAAGAGGATACAATCTCTAAGACTGATCTGGACGAATACATAGCCCAGCAAATAAAGGTTCATCATGCGGCCGAAGCAGCCGGCCACGTCGTAAAAACGGGGCGACCATATCCAGGCTGGTATGACCAAATCAAGTACCCGCCGGGTTACACAATTCCCAAGTTTCATGTCTACAAAGGGACTGGCAATCCCCATCAGCATGTCGCCCAGTTCAGGGCGCTTTGCGGTAACACCGGCGGCGATGACAAGCTTTTGCTCCGCCAGTTTGTCGGAAGTCTATCAGATACGGCGTTCGAGTGGTACTCTGAACTCCCTAATGATTCTATTAAAACCTTCGCGGAGATGGAGCTGCTGTTTACCCAACGCTTTGCAAGTGCCAGTGAACGTACCCCGATGACGGCACTAATCAACGCCAGGGTAAAACCCGGCGAGACATGGGTTCAGTACGCTATACGGTGGCGTAATCTATGGTCGAAGTGCGAGCAGCGCATAGAAGAAGCCCCTGCGGTGGGAATGTTTGTTGGAACTCTTGATCCACAAGCAACCATCTCACAGTTTATGATGTTTTTCAAGCCGACTTCCTTTCAGGCTTTGATTGACAAACTAGCTCAGATGGACCAGATGGGCCATAAACCCCCTCTCCCAAAGCCAGATTCCCGAACTGACAAAGGAAAGGGAAAAGCGATCATTGTTGCTAATGCTCAACAACAATCGAACGACTTGAAGCCGGTTGCTCGTCCAAACAATACGCGCCCTTACGTACCCCTTGAGGATAGGATGGGACGTCCTTATTCCTTTCCCCACGATAAAACGAAGAGGTTATTCGAGCTGGCATTACGCAACAGACTCATAAATCTGCCAGATCCAAAACGTCCGTTGCAACCAAGTGACGTCAACGAACCTAATTACTGCCCCTATCATCGGGTGCTAGGCCATCCGATTGAGGACTGCTACGTTTTCAAAAATTGGCTTGAAAACAAGTATAGACAGGGAAAATTTGCGTTATCTGACAAATGGAAGGTGAATCCCCCGCAGCCCCACACCTCTAAAGGGACGAATACGCCAGGAGCAACATGCTCTGTCATTGAAGAAACTCCGTGGGAGGTTGTATTATCATCAAAAACGAAGAGAATGCTGAATGATCTTCGGACATGTTCGGCGATCAAGTGGAAAAGCCCATTGGAACCGCAGGTCGTTGAGGGGATGTTAAAGCCACGTCCAACTCCAAAGACCGATAATAGAGGTTCAAACACTAGTAGCCAGCCGTCAAAGTCTTCGAAGAAAAAGAAGAAGGCCAAGAAGCCGGTGAAGCCTAACGATAGGCGCACGGACTTGCAAAAGCAAATTGACGCGCTGGAAGAGTACAACCAGAAGGCGCGGACTCCCATTACATTGCAAGAGTTCCTCAACCACGTCTTCCAAGCAGAAGATGAGGGAGGTAGTTCGTCAAATGAATCTGAGGAACATGTAGCAAGTTGCCATGTGATTTCCCATTTGTCCACAAGCGATGAGGAGACTCCTCGGGCTGAAAAGCTGGGGGCAGAGCCTGCACTAAAAATCCTGGAGCCGTCGGATGAAGCGATTGATGCATTCCTAAATCAGGCGTTTTTAAAGGGCAAAGCTGATCGGGATAACAAAGCGGTTATATTCGAAAAGGCCAAACGCCAGCGCCTTGGCGAAAGAATTGCGGTACTCCCGCTAGAACAAAATACACCCACCACAGATAAAATCAAGTTCAAGATAAAGAAGAGATTCGCTAAGGCTGTGTCAATGGGTATAAAGCTACCACCCTCCGAGAAAAACATTACGGGTGAAATGGAAAACCACCCCTCCTATTGCTTGTACCATCGGAAGGTGTCGCATCCCACCGAAGAGTGCAAAGCTTTCGGTAAGTGGTGGCAAGGATATGTTACTCACCGGCAACAGTTTAAGCGGGAAAAGCGCAAAGCCCGCCGAGAGCAGAACGGAATGATCAAAGTGCTTGATAAAACTAGCAGTGGTTGTTGCATGATTGACGCCGGTGGATCACAAGTGCCTACATTCGGGAGTGATTCTGATGAAGAGCTAGAACTTGCCCCTCTCTTTAAAGAATCCACTTCGGGAAAAGAAGAAGGACCAAAGGCTTGCGAGAATATACAGCTACGCAACCGGACGTTACCTGAAAAGAATCTTGGACCCTTAAACAAGAAAGACAAAGGGAAAGAGAAGGCCTCTGAAGACATCGCCTTGGATGATCGAGTTGCGGAAGAGTTAACCGCCAAGAACCCGCCAAAGAGGAATAAAGTGGATTACAACGTTTTAGCACATCTGAGGAAACTGCCCTCGCAGCTCAGCATTCTTGACGCCCTTTTGTTATCAAAAGAGGCGAGAGATTCATTGATTAAGGCACTCCAAGACCCGGAACAATTCCAAGCATGCCTGGCCGAGGAAAAGATGAAGGATGAGTTGGAGGAAGTACACACGGCTGATGTTACTTTTGGCGATGAGGACCTTCTACTTGGGACTTGGGAACACAATCGCCCTCTCTATGTTTCGGGATACTGCCATGATATAAAGATAGGCAAGATTCTGATCGATAACGGGTCGTCTGTTAACCTACTCAACGTGCGGGTGTTGAAGGAAATCTGCATGAGCGTCCAGCACCTTGCTCGGGACAAGATCACCATATCCGGGTTCGACTCCCAATCGTCAAAGACTCTTGGATCTGTGATACTGACGCTACGCTTCGGATTACTCGTCACGGACATTAAGTTCCACGTCATAGATGCCAAGACATGCTACAACGCTTTGCTCGGCCGACCATGGTTACACGAGTACAACATCATCCCTTCTACACAACATCAGTGTATGAAGTATTTTAAGGATGGTTTCGAGTATACCGTGACGGGAGAACTAAACCCGTTCTCTGTGAACGAGGTCCGCAAATACGAAGATGCCAAATACTTCTTGCCGGATTTCGAAGACACGGAGAAGTGTCACAAGCCGGAAAATAAAACTAACGCCACCATCCCTGTCTTCGGCAGTGATACCGAGGACGAAGAGGAGATCGTTTATTCGGGTCCGCCCCAACATAACAAGCCAGGACCGTCCACTCCTACATTGGTCTTTGATAGTGATTCGGAGGATGAGGTCCATGTCGTATTCTCTGCTCGGCCTTCAATACGGGATTCCGCTGATGAAGAGCGAAGTCTGCAGATAACCATGGTACCGCTTGAACATTACAAAGAACTGGATGCACTCAACACCAACAGCGTAGAAGAATTGCAGACATTTTATATCCCTCCCGGACGGGAAGGCGAGAAGGCAATCCTATTCTACCGTTCTGAAGAAAACAAGGTGGAAAAAGAAGTTTGGCATGGCGTAGATCCCACGCTCGACAGGCTTCAGCCTATCCGTCTTCCCAGATATTATACCGAAGGTTTGAAGAAACTGCTGAAACGCCAGGGGATATCCTTCAGACAGACCGTTAGAGAGGCCAAATTCTATGACAGGGTCTGGAATGTTCCCGGGACCCAACGCAAACTGCCTAACGGGAGAATGGAAACAAAAGGGCTTGGGTACATCCGGCTAAAGAAACGAGAGCTAGTAAATAGCTGTTATGTCATGTATGACTTCGATGAAGATGCGGACGCTCAATGGGAGGACGCTAATCCTAAGCCAGTAAAAGTTCCTGATGAAAAAGTGCCCGGTCCATCATTTGAAGAACAAATGGACAGGCTTATAAAGGAAGCTGGTCAAAAAGTCCGAGATGACCACAATCGCGAGACGGCCATCTATGAGAAAGCCAAGACGCAACGCCTTCTCCGAAAGGCCGTGAAGGATGAAAAGGCCGCTCCTTGTCAACCTGCTACAAAAAGGGTTCGACGCGAAAGCAAAAATAAGTCAGAGGGCAGAAAAGACGCTCAACAACCACAAGGCAGAGCTAAGAAACCACGTATCCGAGAGTCGAGCGTTACTGACTTAGCCCTCATGAAGAAAATGGGTCGAGCATACTCATTTCCTCAGAACAAAACAAGGAAGATATTTGATCTTGCTCTAAAACATCAAATGCTTACGCTGCCAGAGTCCAAGCACCCCGAGCACGCGGGCGAGGTATTCAACCTAAATTATTGCTTTAACCATCGAGTAGTAGGTCATCCTCTTGAAGATTGCTTCACCTTCAAGAATTGGGTCGAAGATCAATATCAGCTTGGTAAATTCGCTCTGTCCAACAACTGGAGGGTAGCACCACCACAAAAGCACGAGCCTAAGGCCACGAAAGAAGAACCAGTTCCACATTGGGATTGGCAGAAAATTCACACCTGTCGTATGATAACGATATTAAAAGAAGAGTCCGAGAATGTGGACAGCCTTCCCTGGTGCTTCGAAAACAGCAATGATGAGGTGATCTCAGAATTTCCCCCAGCTCCGAAAGAACTGGAGGACGGCATACATACCACTGCGGATAACCTCAAGAAAATTGAGTTGGGGACGATAAACGATCCGCGACCGACATTCGTCAGCGAACTGCTGTCCGAGGAAAAGGTGGCTGCGTTAAAGGACGTCCTTGTACAGCATAAAGATTGCTTCGCATGGAACTATTCCGAGATGCCGGGACTTGATCCAGAAGTTGCTGTACATAGACTGGCAATATCCCCGAGTGTCAAGCCGGTCAAACAAGCGCCGAGAAGAATGCGGCTTGAGCTCGAAATGAGCATCAACGCAGAAGTCAAAAAGCTGATAGACTCCGGCTTTATCCAAGAGGTTCAATACCCTGAATGGATTGCTAATATCGTCCCAGTGATGAAGAAAAATGGTACGGTGCGCATATGCGTGGACTTTCGGGATCTCAACAAAGCCTGCCCGAAGGATGATTTCCCAGTACCAGTCACCGAACTGATGATAGACAATACGTCCACGCATGAGATTTTCTCATTCATGGACGGCTCATCAGGATATAATCAAATAAAAATGCATCCTGAAGACCAGAAACATACGGCTTTTCGGACTCCTTTGGGAATATTCTGTTTCAAGGTGATGCCCTTCGGTTTAAAGAACGCCGGTGCAACCTACCAAAGGGCCATGACGAAGATTTTCGATGACCTTATACACGAAATCGTTGAATGCTATATCGACGACCTCGTTGTTAAAAGCAAATCATATGAGGAACATCTCAAGCATCTGAAGACCGTATTTCAACGTCTTCGACAATACAACTTGAAGATGAACCCTCTGAAGTGTGCATTCGGGGTTTCCTCGGGCAAATTCCTGGGATTCGTCGTTCGACACCGAGGTATCGAGATAGATCCGTCCAAGATCAAGGCAATCATAGGAATGCCTCCGCCGAGAACTCTCAAACAGCTGCGGTCTCTCCAAGGAAAGCTCGCGTACATACGACGATTTATAGCCAACCTCTCAGGAAAGTGCCGCCCTTACAGCCACCTGATGAAGAAGGGAACCCCGTTCGTATGGGATCAAAAGTGCCAAAGCGCACTAGACGAGATTAAACAGTACCTGCAAAACCCTCCAGTGTTGGCTGCTCCAGTGAAGGGAAAGCCTCTCATTCTTTACACGGCCGCCCTTGAAGGTTCTTTGGGCGCATTATGGGCACAAGAGAATGACCAAGGGAAAGAAAGAGCACTTTACTATTTAAGTCGAGTGCTGCTGGGGGCAGAGAGCAATTATTCCCCCATTGAAAAACACTGCCTGGCGTTGATCTTCGCAATAACAAAGCTTAGACATTACGCATTAGCGCATGAAGTCTATCTCATTTCAAAGGTGGATCCTCTCAAATATCTAATGTCAAAGGCCATATTGACAGGACGACTCGCTAAATGGGCCCTACTCTTAATGGAGTTCTCGATAGCATATCGACCACTCAAAGCAGTAAAAGGCCAGGCCATCGCCGACTTCCTTGCTGAGCACCCGATACCAGCCGACTCTCCTTTAAACTGCGATCTTCCGGACGAACATGCGTTTGATGCGATCGATGGTGATAATACTCAATGGGAGCTTTATTTTGACGGAGCATCTTCCATGAAGAAGCGCAAACAAAGTACCCCTATAATCAAATCGGGGGTAGGACTCATCTTTATAACTCCACAAGGAGGGATAATGCGCTATGCGTTCTCCCTGACGGAACCGAGGACAAACAACGAAGCCGAATACGAAGCTCTGATAGCAGGCCTCGAGATCGCCATTGACATGGGAATTGAGAACCTCCTCATATACGGAGATTCGCAACTGGTCGTTAGTCAAGTAAACGGCGATTAGCAAACAAGTAAACCGGAATTGGTAAAATACGGTGAAAAGGTGCAACAACTGCTAACCCAAATTCCCTCCTATACTTTGGAGAGCATACCACGCGCGGATAGCAGCAAAGCGGACGCGTTGGCCAAACTCGCTAAAGAAATGGCTGACGAGAACCTCGATGACGTTAGAATCATGGTACAATGTCGTCAGGTGCTCGCCCCCGCAGAAATACCTTCGGAATCACCCGAAGAGAAGGGAGTGACTAGACAAGCGACCTTGCAAATAAAAGAACATGAGAAGGTTGAGGATTGGAGGGAAGTCTTTATAGACTACTTCAAGTCCCACCAAATGCCCGAAGATGCGTCCGCAAGACATCAACTCATAAAACGAGCCCTGTCTTTCGCCTTCGTCAATGATACTCTATACAAGAGGTCATTCGATTCTCTGTGGCTGAGATGCTTAGGACCGGACGAATCGGAAAGAGTCGTTCAGGAAGTTCATGACGGAATCTGCGGTTCCCACCAAGCAGGTCCAAAGATGAAGTTGAAAATCAAACGGATGGGTTATTACTGGCCCACGATGATTCAAGACTGTATCGAATATGCGAAGCAATGTCACTCATGCCAGATTCATGGGGACTTCATCCACCAACACCCAAATCCGTTGCATCCGACGGTAGCTAGTTGGCCATTCGAAATGTGGGGGACTGATATAGTCGGCCCCATCGAACCAGCATCGTCTAAAGGACATCGTTTCATCCTAGCGACGACTGACTACTTTTCTAAGTGGGCAGAAGCAGTACCATTGAGAGAAGTGAAGACGGAGAATATCCTCCATTTCTTCAAAACGCACGTCATATATCGGTTTGGAACTCCGAGGCGGATCATCTCCGATAACGGGCCAGCTTACCGAAGTCATAAAATCAGCCGCTTCGCACAGCAGCATAACATAGACTGGAGATATTCCTCAGTCTATAATCCACGAGCTAACGGTCTCGCCGAGGCCTTCAACAAGACCTTGACGAAAATTATAAAGAAAACAGTGTCCCGAAATAAGAAAGACTGGCATGAGAGACTGCAAGAAGCTCTTTGGGCGTATCGAACCATGTTCAAGACAGCCACAAACACAACGCCATACGCGTTGGTGTTCGGCACGGAAGCAGTACTCCCTCTCGAGATAGAGTTACCCTCTCTACGAGTGGCAGTTCACCATGAGCTAACGGACGAAGAAAATGCTCACTTTCGGCTTGAGGAGCTTGACGCCCTTGATGAAACTAGGCTCATAGCGCAACAAAATCTGGAAGCTTATAAAGCAAAGATGATGCGCTCATACGAAAGATTGACCCGACCGAGGACATTCCACCAAGGCGAACTCGTGCTAGTGGTCAAAAGGCCTATGATCCCCAATCACGCCAAGCGGGGAAAATTCGAGCCGAACTATGAAGGCCCGTACATCATAGATAAAGTTTACCAGGGTGGGGCCTATCTACTCATGGACATGCACGGTGAAAGGCCTTTCAGGCCGATAAACGGTCGCTTTTTAAAGAAATACTATGCTTAATGAGCCACAGCCTAGGTCAACGATAGATGACGACGACTATGTCCGCTCGCTATCTTCCTAAGCTCAAACTTTATAAGCAGTAGCCAGCTTCTCAACAGCGGACCGAAATGTCCTTAAACTAACAGCGGACCGAAATGTCCTTAAACTAATAGCAAACCGAAACGTCTTTAAACTACTACCGCAGCATCCTTAGGCTGACGAGATAAAAAAAAATAAAATAAAAAATAAAATATGAAAATAAAATAAAATAAAAACGGTATGTCCATAAGCAAAAAGGGGCACGGATGAAAACCCGAAAGGGCTCCGTGAGTAAAAACAGCAGGGCTACCGGCGAGTGTTCGTGAAAAACCCGAAAGGGCGCGACCTCGTAAAAAAAAAAGAGAAAAAGGAAATAAAAAGAATAAAAAAAAAGAAGACGGTATATCCATAAGCAAAAAGGGGCACGGATGAAAACCCGAAAGGGCTCCGTGAGTAAAAACAGCAGGACTACCGGCGAGTGTTTGTGAAAACCTGAAAGGGCGCAACCTCGTTAAAGAAAACTTACAAGATCCTCTCGACCTTGTAAGGAGAAACCACCCGCGTGAGATCCTTACGACTCACAAGGGAGCAACACACTTAGGGATCCCCACGGTTCCTAAGGAGAAAATACACTTGCGAGATCCTCACGACTCGTAAGGAGAACGCTCTTATGAGACCCTCACGGCTCATAAGATTTGAAAGTCTTAAGCTACAGAGATCTAAACCTGTGCTTAAGCAGCCCCCACAACTTCGATAATGCCCTACAAGTGGCTCAGCATTGACCCTTGTATACAATCCACGGGCGCGAATAAACATTTCCCTAACTAAGTCCCATCTGAAACTAGGGATATGTTTGCATGGTAAACAACCCTTGTAAATCCTCTCGATTTGCAAAGAGAAAACCCTCCTGTAGGATCCTCACGACTTACAGAGGAACAAAACACTTAGGAACCCTCACGATTCCTAGGGAGAAAATACACCTATAAGATCCTCACGACTTGTAGGGAGAAATACCGTTATGAGACCCTTACGGCTCATGAAGTCAAAGCCTTAGTCGACAGGACCCTAACCCTGGTCGCTAAGCCACCTTTGATCGACAGCGACAGAGGAAGATGATGATTCGCTCCTGGCAATATCCCAGTTGTAGCGGTGCTGATGCCGAAATCGGTGTCCAAGTTCAGGTTCACGGCGAAAAGCCAGTAGACCGTACATGCATACGAAATAGCCGAAATGATGGGGCAACTTGTAAAAAAAAAGAAAAAAAAAGCGGCAAGTAAAAATATATGCATGAAGAAATAGCCGAAATGATTGGGCAACTCGCAATAAAAAGCAGCGAGTGGAAATAAAATAAACAGCCGAAATGATTGGGCACCGCGAAAAATAGCCGAAATGATTGGGCAATCGCGACCTTCGGGATATAAAAGCTGAAATGATAGAGCATCGCGGAAATAAAATAAAAAAATAATGATGATAAAATTTTGGCCTTACAGTTAAGATCACATCGATCCCTGTATACAATCCAAGGGCAAAAATAAAGAGGGAGCCATACTCTCCCAACAAACTCCTCGACTCACGGATACAAACACTCCTTGACGAGAGCCTCCTGATCCGCGTCGACCTGCAGAGCCACCAGCGCCTCCGTAGGAATCCTCGACTCGTTTCAAACCCCAAGGAAACAAATAATCCTTGGCGCTCGGGAAACAAATAATCCCCAACAAACTCCTCGACTCACGGATACAAACACTCCTTGACGAGAGCCTCCTGATCCGCATCGACCTGCAGAGCCACCAGCGCCTCCGTGGGAATCCTCGACTCGTTTCAAACCCCAAGGAAACAAATAATCCTTGGCGCTCGGGAAACAAATAATCCCTAGCAAATCCCTCGACTCACGGATACAAACACTCCTTGACGAGAGCCTCCTGATCCGCGTCGACCTGCAGAGCCACCAGCGCCTCCGTGGGAATCCTCGACTCGTTTCAAACCCCAAGGAAACAAATAATCCTTGGCGCTCGGGAAACAAATAATCCCTAGCAAATCCCTCGACTCACGGATACAAACACTCCTTGACGAGAGACTCCTGATTCGTGTCGACCCGCCGAGCCACCAGCGCCTCCGTGGGAATCCTCGACTCGTTTCAAACCCCAAGGAAACAAATAATCCTTGGTGCTCGGGAAACAAATAATCCCTAGCAAACTCCTCGACTCACGGATACAAACACTCCGTGATGAGAGCCTCTTAACTCATGTCAACTCGCAGAGCCATCACCCTCTCCGCGAGCAAATTCCCGATTCGTCTCAATTTGTAAGAAGAAGTCTCAGACAGCAAGGATTGAAAAGCTTGCTTCTTGAGCAATGGGGCCCTGCAAGTCAATCCAAAATGGTCTCTTGCATACTATTCACGGGTCTCACTCTCCGAAGTCGAATTTCGACGAGGAGGGAAACAACCGCTTACGAATTCTCTCGACTCGTAAGAGGGAAAATTCTCTCATAAGATCCCTACGACTTATAAGAGAAAACCACACTTAGGAATCCTCACGATTCCTAAGGAGAAAATCCACCTACGAGATCCTCTCGATCCGTAGGGAGAAAAGCCTCTATGAGACCCTCACGGCTCATAGAATTGAAAAGTCTTAGGCGGTAAACCTGAACCTGCAGCCTAAGCCATCACTATTTCCTGAGGAAGTCGGAATACTCATTTTAGACATCCATCAACCATGGTTATCAAGGCGGCCTACTGACATTAAAAGAAAGAAGATGACAGAAAGAATATCCGTTCCACATTTGATCTGGCATGCGTGACGCACTCATTTGTGCATGGACAGAAGACTCAGGACGAGAAATAAGACAAGCTGAAATAGAAAAGGGGAGGGTTTTCATTCATACCGTTGAAAGTTTTTACAAGCATAAGAATAATGAATAAGAAACATTGTTCAAATTATTACAACGGTATAACCTCGGATCCGGGGCACGGATTGAGGAAATCAAAAGTAAGGCCGTCCAGAGTTCTTCTGGCCTTTCTAATTATCCTTATGCGCAGTCTTTCGCGCTCCTCGGTGTCGATATCATCGGCAAGCCCTTCCGACCTTTGATAAGCAGCAATGATCATCGTCTGCTGAAACACTTGATGCAGGATGTCAACGAGGTCGTTCCGTCGTTTCTTTGAGATCAGCCCTTTCAGGTGCACTGAATGCACCTTGTCCTCGGCATCATCCAGCGCATTGAGTGGTAGGGCCTCGTGAAGACCCGGAAGTGCCCTCCATATTGCTCCCAGCACGACTTTCAAAAGAGCTGAACGCCGAGGTAACAGCCAACCGCCGCTTGCGTTCAGACGACCCATAACTTCTGCACATTCAGCGTCTGTAAACTCCTGGTTTTGTTGACGACCCTGAGCGCGGATATCATCGTAGGTAATGAACTCGTGCAGACTGTATAGATGCACCGCCGCCATTATGCCTGGAGAAAATATTACAGGAAGATCAACGATGGAAAAGCAATAATATACATGGATGACTAAATTCCTAGAGAGCAAAACTGTGTTCAAAGATGAAACCCACTAGACGAGAGCTCTGCTATTTAAGATTGATCTAAGAATCGATTTTACCTGAAGTTCTTCTAAAAAACTTTTTAAAAAAAGGAGCAAGGCACCGGAGTTCTTAAAGGCAAGAACAAAGCTCTGAAGTCTTCAAAAATGGAAATCTGGAAGATGATAGGTATCTGGAGGGGACCAAGGGTCCTATTTATAGGCCTCAAGTGCCTCTTCGACTCCCAAGAGTCGTCACGGCAGTTTACCCTAATTGGAGCGAATGTCCGTTCGAATTTCGAGACAGGAGATGAAGCAACGCTTCATCCTTCCCCGATTAGAGCAAAGCTCTGTCTTGAAGAAGCGACGCTTCAGCACGGAAGCGCTAGCGCAGTTGCGTTGCGCTGCGCGCTACACGCCACGTGTCCAGCGCAAACGCATTGGCGCAGCACCCCAAAGCAGCGCACCCAGCCAAAGCAAAGCTCTGTTTCAAGCAAAACCAAGGGAAGCAACGCTTCAGCGGCGTATGCATCGTGCGCTGCATGACACATGTCGGCGTAGATGTGCTAGCGCAGTTGCGCTGCACTGTGTGCTGTGCGACACGCGTCATATCCTGGAGCATTCGCTCTAAACAAAAAGGTTCTGAAGAAATATTTTCGGTTATTATCTTCTGTAAAACAGAAGCCCCCTAGATCAAAGATCCGATGGTGGGGGAAATCCCGCCAAATCTTTCAGAAAAGGGATTTCTTCAACAAATTGAACTTGCTTCTTAATCTGCAAGATGAAGTCTCAGACAGCAAGGACTAAAGAGCTTGCTTCTTGAACAATGGGACCCTACAAGTCGATCTAAAATGGTCTCTTGCACACTATACGCGGGACTCACTCTCTAAAATCGAGTTTCGATAAGGAGAGAAACAACCGCTTACGAATTCTCTCGACTCGTAAGAGGGAAAATTCTCTTATAAGATCCCTACGACTTATAAGAGAAAACCACACTTAGGAATCCTTACGATTCCTAAGGAGAAAGCCCGCCTACGAGATCCTCTCGATCCGTAGGAAGAAAAGTCTCTATGAGACCCTCACGGCTCATAGAGTTGAAAAGTCCTAGGCGGCAGATCTGAACCTGCAGTCTAGGCCATCGTTATCTCTGGGAGAAATGAAGTTATCTGTCAATAAGGTGTATTAAATATGCCATGCTGAAAAGAATGAAAAAGGCGAAGAAATGACACAGGACGTTACAAAAATGTGTATCTTTTATTCATGAACATTGACTGGATACAGGATACATTGTACTAAAGAAAAAAATATATATATATATTTTACAAGTACAAATGATACAAGGAGAAATTACTGGGAAGGAAGCGTCTTGCATAGATTTAACAATTGCTCGCATACTTCCTTCCACGTCTTCTCTCGATCGGCTACCACCGCCAGCTCTGCCTCCACTTGGGCTCACTGCTGCAAGACCGACGCAAGCTGCTCCCTGACGACCTGATAGGCAGCTTCCCGACTTGGAGTATTGCGCTCAGCTACGTCAAGCTTCCGCTTCAAGTTTAGCCCATGGGAGATACGCTCCAAGAGACCCTCGAAGATAGTCTTCACTTGGGCAGCATTTGCCTCAACCTCAGCGCGCAGATGGGCCGTTTCGTTCGAGGTCTTTTGGCATTCCCTTAGTCTTGAAGCTGCTTCTTGTTCCAAGTGGCGGAGGCGCGAAGTGCTTTGCTCGAGCCAAGTTGTGCGTTGGGTGCTCAGAGCTAAAACTTCGGGAGAAGGGCGCGTCGACTCCAGCCGATTTAGACAGACCTCGATCCCCCTGCAGTGGTTAACCCAAGATTCGACGACGCCTTCGTTATGAAAATTTACGAGCACCGCCAACATCGGGTTAACCTCCGCAGCAAAATCTACGGCAGAAGGGAGAGCGTCCATATTGAGCTCTTCAATGTACCCGCTCAGCATGCCCAAACTCATCGCAGCACCCTTGGAAGATGGACGTTTCAAGAAAGGGCCTGCCGGTGAAAGGACGCGAGCCTTAAAGGGGACCGGAGCCGGAACAATAGCTGCAAAACAAAACATGGTTAAACGATGGTTCAGAAGATGTTGAAGGGTTACCAAAAAAGGAAATTTATTATACCAGCTGCAACGGACGGTAAAGCCGGAAGGGCCGGTGGCGCGGCAGGTCTTGCATCCCCTCCTTCGATTTGTGGCACTGTAATAAAGGAAAGGAAAAGTCAGAAATTATCCCATTGCTAGAAAAAAGGGGATAAGTAAAGATATTATAGTGAAGGTATACTCACCGGCGCCACCAGAGGGAGAAGCGAGTTCGGATGGGAAAGAGAAGTGTGGGAGCAACACTTGATATAAATGATCGAAGAGCACTCCTGCAAAGGCACAATGGTATAACGTTAGTACAAAGCTACATTTTTGAAAGATTAATGCATGATTCGTGAATCCATACCTTCCAACATCCGTGATGGTACAAGGGAAGGCGGGGAGGTGACCACCGCCAAAGCAGTAGTCGACGGTGCCCCCTCGAGCAAAGGAGCATCTGCACTAGCCGCACCTGCAAAGACAAGCTTGTTAGAAGAGATCGCAAGATATATAAAAAAGGGGGGGAACGCTGGTGACAAAAAATTTTACCTTACGAGCTACCAGCAGAAACTGAAGCAATCCTCTCATCCATCGACATGAGACCACCGCCCGTAGCCTCATCACCCGACTCGATGGGAACCGTTGTTGTGCTCGCGAGCCCGGGAGACGGCAAGGAACCATACGCGGGAAGGGCTATGATCGGAGTATTACCAGATTCCTGAGAAAGAGCGGTTCGCTCCTCCTCAGGAATCGTGGCCGCCTCACCCGATACTCCCTCGGTTTCTGCGGTCACGGTTGTCTCGTCCACCGTCACCGCGAGATCTCCAGCCTCGAGCGCTTCGCCCTCTACCGCCTTCGCCTCGGTTAAGACAATCATCTCATCTACCGCCACGTCAGGAACGGTATCAATGACCTTCTCGGCGGCGGATCCTTCAACTCCTGTTTCAGGCACCGTGGCCCCGACGACGGTGCCCACCGTCGGCTCAGGTTCGGCAGGCGCCGCTTCCGCCGTTTCCTGGGGTCCAACGGTCTCCGCCTCCCCCTCAGTCGGACTTAGTCCTGCAAGATGGAATGCATATGAGCCAATGGCTTTATAATAATTCTTACAACAAGGTTCTGAAAGAGATGCTACCTGAAGGGGATTTATTGTTTGCACTTCGGGCCACGCGCGCCACTTGCCTATAAGCAGTAGACAGGGCGACAGGGGTCTCTCCAGAAGGAGTGTCAGCGCGAGGAATGGTACTGGGACCCGCTCCCGCGGCCAAAGCAGCTCTACGCGCCTTTGCTTCGCGTCTCAACCGCTTCCGCTCCTCCCGAGCCGTTGAGACGGATGCCACTAGAGCTTCCCTAATTGAGGTGTCCTCGTCCGTGAATAGGGAAGCCTCTAAGGTTTTCAGGGCATCCCTCGTCGTTTTGTCAAGCCGAGGCTCTTGCGGCAACTTTGACGAAGCCGGGACTTCAGTAACAGGCTCGGGAAGGATCCCCGCATCAACTGATATAACCCCTGCTAAGAAACGAAAGAAGGTTAGGTTGACCATCATAAAAAGACAACAAACTTTCCTTATAAAAGAGAAAGGGGTGAAACATACCAGCGCCTGCTAAGGCACGCTTCTCCTCCTCCTCCTGGAAGGTTTTCAGGGAGGCAGCAATAGCCTCTTCAGTAGAGACACCTGTTGAAAATGGAGCAAATGTTAGTTAAAGATAATAATACAGGGTGCAATAAAATGACAAATGAAGCGTCTGATGATTACCGGACTCAGCGAGTTTGCTTAGCATCGCTTCGAGCCTAGCCGATCGCTCCGAAGCTGCAATGGCGGCAGCCAGATTGGTGTCCGCAGGATCTACCACGAAACCCTCATTGCTGCCGTATTCACATATGGCCTCGGCGGGAGGAGCCGCAGGCTTTAAGCTGAGGATCGCGTCGAGGGATAGGGTGGACTTCTTCTTCTTCTGTCTGCCAGCTTTAGATCCACCCAGAGCAGCTTTGCGCTTGGCAGCCACTTTAGGGCGGCGGGTCCCGATCTCTGCTCCTGCGCCGGACCCTGGTGATACCACATTAACCGTCTTCATGGGAGCACGGGGCGCTGGCGGTGCATCCACCGTAGTAGGCAGTGGCAATCCCCGCGGGGTGCTCAACACGCGCGGTCGGTCAGCCCTGGCATCTTTTATCGGGGGGATGACCTGGATCCTTGGCTGCAAGGGAGCCTTGCGATCACCACCAGGAGGCGCACCCCTACGGTCAACCAACAGGCGTTTCTCCATTAAAATGATTGGGCCCATAGCATGCGCATACCAAGCTACATACGGATGGATTATTTTAGGGGCACAGCTAGGCTCACTGATGAAAAAATAAGAGCTTGTATTGAGCCGGGTGAAATGATGCATAGCATTCCTTATTCCCCCTTGGTTGGCCGCGGGTGTTTCCAGAAAGGCTTCCATCGGGATCCCTTGATTGTAACTCGATTGTCGGGCAAATCGATGCGGGTTATACCTCATAAAGAGAGCCGTCTCATTCTGCCTAAATACTAGGTAGCCCGGCCGAATGGAGTAAAGGTGAAGGATTTCCCGAGCCTTCAGTACAGAAACTCCGCCCTTAAAGTCATCACGCAGCGACACCACTGACTTAGTGGTCTCGGAGCCTATGGTGATGACCTTATCCACAAAAGAGGTCTTCGCTCCGACTAGATGTGAACGCAGGAGCAGTCCCCTAGACTCCCGCGGAGGTGCAACCACAATTGAAGCCCCGACCAACCGCATGATCCTTGGGAGTCTGTATTTCTCAAAAAACGGAGGAGTCTTATGGGCACCAAACACCCCTCGCACATACATCTTCATCCAAGAAGTGAAGTAGTGCATCGGGAAATTAGCAGGCTGTACCCCAGGCTCATTAGCATCCGCCGCTACGCTAAGTCCATTGTAGAGGTAGGCCAGCCCGGCGATCCCTACTGATAACTGTAAACCAGCCGCCATTCGATGCGCCGGGTAAAAGACAGAGGACCGCATGAGGCGTGGGTGCATGGGAAGCGTGAAGCTGCATAGCCATAGACCCAAGAACCCTATGAAAAAGTCTCCTCGTCCATGCCAGGAACGGCGATCTCTGAGAAAGGGACGCTGGCAGTGCCGGGGAAATAAAAATCCCGCTGGTCGTTTTCCGATGAAGGTCGGCGGTCCAAGCCGAAACCAAAGGGGTCAGCAAGCTGAGCGAACTTCTCGCCCTGCTCTGATAGGAACTCCGGGCGGATAAAACGAGCAATGAAATCCGTGAAACTGACGCCCCGGTCGCCCGATTCCAAATGGAGTTCCTCATAAATCTCCAACACCTTCACCAAGCCCGGGTGCTGATGCTGAATGGCATTCTCCGGAGTTAAGTCAAATACAAGCTGCTTGGTGGCGAAGACATACTCGTCAGGAAGAAGCAGCTCCTCGTAGTGTTCTCCCCTCATTGGCAGACCCGAAATCTCAGCAAACTCCTCCAGAGAGATGGAGACTTCCCTATCCGCTGTCAGGAAGGTATGGGTAGGGATATTCCATTGTTCGATGAAGGCCTTTATCCACCACGTTGGAGGAGAGGGATACTCGAAAAGCGAGACGTAGACAGCTGAGTATAAACCAATCGTCGTCAGGAGAGCCCTCTTCGTCGCCAAAATGTAACGGGCCCATTGCAAATATCCGGCAAGCGGCCGCGGGATCAATCCAATGTTATAAGCCTGTCCCCAAAGGCGTGCTTCACCCTGACAGATTCGCCTCCCCAAGATATCTATAGCCGGCGGCGGCTGCACCGGAATGGCACCGATTGCAGGCTGAAGGAGGTCGTCGGCATTCCAATTTTTAACCTCCACGGCATACTCCACCGGGGGCTTGTCCGCATAAGGGATCGTAACTATGGGCTCAGAGGGCGAAGCGGAGCTGAAGCTGCGACGACCTTGGATGATTTGGCTGTACCACCTTCCCCACAAGTGAAGTCTCTTGCACTCTGGATCATGATCTTTAATCAAGGCGAACACCACCCGGTCTACCGGCGCATGGGGGAACCCTCCTTCCGAGCGAACAAAGGGGAAAGATAAGTCGTCAGACATGCTTCCTGTAGAAAGATAAAAATAACCGTTAGTGTTCTGACACTTGGCATTTTGAAATCTTACTCAACACTATGATGTAATGGGTAGGGGACAAAAAGAGGGACCCACAAAATCTGGATGACGGTACATCATTTAATAAGACAACCCCATCATTAGATGAGACTGACAATTAATGAAAAGGTCCCCAAAAGAATATCCTCACTGATGGGAAATCCCTAGAGACAAGGAGAAATATTCTCTTTCAGAGCAAAGCTCTGTCACAGAGTGACATTTGTCAAACTCTGGTCTCAGGGGAACAAGATTCCTTAAAAGAGCATAGGTCTATGATAATGGTGGAAAGATCCATCAATTTTATCTTTAGAATTTTGGAATCTTGAAGAATCCATGAAAACTTATAAAACAAAATTTTTCTCCATTTATCAGATCTAAAAAGATCTACATTTGATCTAAGAGCAATGCTCTGTTCATGGGTTAGAACCCATGGATCAGATCTCTGTAAATCTGTAAATTTTTTGAGAGCAAGGTTCTGTTGAAGAAACCCCAAAGGGGTTTTCCTTTAGATCAAAGATCTATAAGAGCAAGGCTCTGTTAATTAAATTTAATTTAAATTAATTTAATTTAATTAATTTTACCTAGAGTGATTCTAAAACTAGAAATTTGAAGTTCTCACAAGAGCAAGGCTCTGGAAGTTCTTAAACAAGAGCAAGGCTCTGAAATTCAAATTCTTGAAATTGGTAAAGAATTACCAAGGACCAAGGGTCCTATTTATAGACGCATGCGTCTCTTCAACTGACCCCCATAATCCAATGGTTGGGATCTTGCCACCGCTGCACTCACGTGCGCGCCACGTGAGCGCAACGGTGGGGGGGCATTTGTTCCCCCAATCAGAGCAAGGCTCTGCTGGAATTTTGAAAATTCAAATTTTGAAGCAACGCTTCAGTTCCCGTGCGCTGCGCGCAACGCGCCACGTGTCAGAAGTTGACACGGCAGCACAACGCCCAAGGCAGTACGTCCAATCAGAGCAAGGCTCTTTAAAAAACATAAGCAACGTTCAACTGCGCAAGCGCACGGCTGCGCGACACGTGTCTGCGCAGTTGCGCAAGCACAACTGCGCAAGCGCACCGCTGCGCGACACGTGTCTGCGCAGTTGCGCAAGCGCCGATGCGCAAGCGCACCGCTGCGCGACACGTGTCTGCGCAGTTGCGCAAGAGCTGTTGCGCAAGTGCTTCACTGCGCGACACGTGTCACACGCTGGTGAGTTGCGCAACAACAGAATTAAGATTTAAGGATATTTTTCTGTTCTTATTTAAACAAGAAGATTTCTTCTGTAAAACAGGGGCCTTTGGATCAAAGATCCAACGGTGGGGAAAATTCCCCAAATCACTCAGAAAAGATCTTTTTAACAAATTTAACTGATTTTTGAGCACTATAAAAAGAACCCCAGACCCCATTTCAAAGATATAGACAATTGGGATAAAAAAAAAAAAGAAGAAGAGAACTTCTCGAGAACACAAAGAAGAAGGTAAAAACCTTTGAAATAAGAGAAAATTCTCGTAGGAATAGATCATTGATCTAAAAGACAAGATCAGTGATCTTCAATAAATAAATAAATAAATAATAAAAAAATAATGCCTTGCACTTGCTAGAGAACCTCTGGTTCTCTGAGATAGAAAGAAAGAAAAGATTTTTTCTTCTCTTTGATCTAAATTTAGATCAAGAAATTAAAAAGTGCTCTGCACTCCTTTCCTTGAATCTAAAAGATTTTTGGTGCTTTGCATAAATGCAATGCATTACTTGAAGGGCCAGGCCCAAATCAAAAAGGCCTAGCAGGCCAAAATAAATTGCAAAGCAATAAAAGGGCTGAGCCCAAATAAAATTGATGCTCTGCATCATTCATAAAGAACAGAGCCCAAAATAAATTGATGCCCTGCATCTTTTCTGGGCAAAGCCCAAATAAAAATAAAAGGAAATGCAAAAGCAATGTTGGACATTTTCTTTACTGGACTTAGCCCAATCGTGGCCATAAGTCCTTAAATTAAATTGGCTGAGCAAAATGGCTCTCCTAAATCAATCTACATTCGGTTCGAGGGTACATCTCCGAACTCCTTTGACATCCGTCGTTGTAATTCCTCAACGACGTCAAAGAGGTGATGGGTCCCAACGGCCATACACCCAATATCGGACCGAAACGTCCCTAAACTAACATCGGACCGAAACGTCCCTAAACTAACATCGGACCGAAACGTCCATAAACTAATATTGGACCGAAACGTCCCTAAACTAATATCGGACCGAAACGTCCCTAAACTAATATCGGACCACCACGTCCCTAAACTGGCACAATAGAGCCCAAATGCTCTTTTGTCGGATCTAAACGGTCCCGTTAAGTTGATCTTAGTCTCAAACTAGACTAACGTATTCTTAACAAACGTTTAAGTTGATCTTAGCCCCAAACACGGCTAACGTATCCTTAAATATTCAAATGGATTATAAAACTCCCAATCAACTCTGGTTCGAGGGTACATCTCCGAGCTCCTCTGATACATGTCGTTGTAATCCTTCAACGACGTCAGAGAGGTGACGAGTCCCGATGGCCATACATTAAATTAATCACTACGTTTAGTTGATCTTAGTCTAAAACAGGACTAACGTATCCTTGACGAACATTTAAGTTGATCTTAGCCGCAACGCGACTAATGCATCCTTAAACTGAAAACACCAAACTCAAATCTAAGTAAATACGGATTTGGACTAATCCACGTCCTACGGGCGACGCCATTACTCAGTCTCCGTATACAATCCACGGGCAACCACAAACAAAATGAACACACACGACACGAAGTGAAATTCTGGAGAAGGAGAAAGTTGTTACCGCGATGCGGTAGCGTAATTAACTGCAGGGGCTTGCGCCTGCAGGGAAGAGCGTCCCCACAATCAAAAACCCCTCTAACGAGGGGGAATCTGACAAAGTCTGCTACATCGGCCGCATCCGTCTAAACCTCCGATACACGGTGCCATAAATCAACTTGGCATCTTCGGAGAGATAAACGGATAAAACCAAATAGCATCTGCCCCGAACATCAGGCATGGACGCCAAGTCCAGGCCGCCGTTCGGAGGGGAACAACAAGTTTTTGTAAAAATTTTGTTTTGTGTTTTTTTTATGGAGTTTTTGCAAAAAAAATTTATAAGAAGCTTAGACACACGTTCAAACAGTCACAATATGCACAATCAAGCCTAGATCTAGGGTCTCCTAGGTCAACTAGACTGCTCCTAACTGTTCTAAAGGCCAAGTTGTGAGATCCTCAAATCGCCTCTTCACCGCCAATTGTGGCCAGGTAAGCACAAGTAAAGAAAGGATGGATCCGCTCACGAATCACCGTGAGACGGGCCTTTTAAAATTACCTTTCCCACATGTCTAGCCTAGGCACCACAAAGTTTGGTTTAAATAAACGACCGATGCCTACAACTATTCATTTGTCCTAATGAGCACGACAGTCCTTATAGGCTGAGTCTAATCTTTTTTAATTAACTCGAAGGTTAATGCAAAATGCTTTTTGTGATTTTTGGGGTCCTATGAAGGGTAATGAAATCCCCACCCAATCTGGATTGGTGTTATAGCCCCTTAAAAGTCAGTTTTAAAAATGCAAAGCAGTAAACAAACAAAACACTTGCCAAAAAAAAATTTCTTTTATTGCGGCGCAAAGAATCCTGCACAAGATCAAGTTATTGGAGAAGAGGAAGAAGTTTTTGTGCAAAGAACCAGAGACTTTTTGGCTTGCTGACGTCAGCAAGCCGCGGCAGATCCGCGATCAGAAGCACGAATTAGCGGCGGTTCCGCGGTTCTTTAGGTGTTTCAAGCCTCCGAGATTTTTCTGTTTGCTGTTTATATCTTCCTCTGCCTGTTCAGATCTGCTGTTTGCTGTTTTGCTCACTGGATTTTTCCAGATCTGAATCTGTTCGTCTTTCCGATCCTACACAATTCAAACAAAAACACTTCAAAAAATGACAAGATGATAAATTTTTTATATTTTTATGATTTTTCAATTTTTTAATTAACCCGAAATTGCAAAAAGAAAATAACTACGCCATCCCCGGCAACGGCGCTATTTGATTGTTTGAGATTTTTGTGCTTATGCGTTTGTGATCAAAGAATTAACCGCAATCAAGAATGGTATCGCTTGGTAGCTAACCGGTTGAATACGGGTCGGTCCACAGGGATTTTGTGTATTTTCTAGTTGTTCTAACGAGTCAATTCCAATTGTAGTAGGTTTGATTTTCAATAAAAACTAAAGTTGAGTTTGATTAAGATTAAAACCTTGCTAGGGTTAGGATTAGGTTAGTTTGGAAAGTCAATTATTTCTCACCGCTTTCTCTGCCCTAATTAAGAACTTTTAGGTGTTAAGGTAATAATTAACAAATGGGATTAGCACGATCGGGAAGAAACTAGGTTTCTTCCCTTTTGTCCTTGTCCGTCCTTTCTTAACTCTTACCCTAACCTCCATGGAAATCATACACAACCGGTCTTTAACTATGGTATCACCGCTACCTCTTGGGATAGGGTTCCGTAGTGAGCGGTGTGTGTATATATGCATAGAGTCCTATTTTAAAATGTATATCGGGCAAGAAAGGGGTGAGAGATTTTCATCTCTCAAACATTCCCCAAACCTAACCCTAACAAGTGAGGAACTACTCACTCATTAAGGATTTGATAAACGAGTTCATTTTTTATTTAATTTAACAACTACGGCAGATAAAAAATTTATAACTACGGCAGAGAAATAAAATTGCTAGAGAAATAACTAGGGCAGAAAAGAAACTTACTTTTTTATTTGATGCACTCTTCAACAATTACAGGGAATAAAAATTCTAAACTAGATAAATAAAAAGAGGCATGCTCCAAAAAGAGTTGTAGAGTTCCTATTTATAGATAATAGAAACCGTAGGGTTTACATCTGATCCATATCTAAAATTACAAAACTACCCTGAGAAGCCTGGTCAACGCACCGTCACCCACCGTCAAAATGCACCGACACGTGCTCAGCACGGCCGTGGATCCGCGGCCATATGCCTTGTTTGGCTGCGGATCCGCGGCCATATGGAGGGTTCTCTGTATCAAATCTTCAGGGCTGCTTCCTGTTGCATTTTACTTCTGGCTTCTTCACTTGGTTTCTCAGAATATCTTCTATTTTCTCCCAGATTTCCACAGTGCAGAATGTTGTGGACTTTTACCGTTCGCTTCGCGTTGAAGTCTTGAATCTTTGTGCTGCATTCGTACCTTGTGCCATTGAACTGTTCATTGATCTTCATTTGTTCCTTAAACTGTAGGCGGCATCATAAAGATTCTTCTGTTTGTTGGTCGTAGTCTCACTTTTGTAGCGTCTTTTCACCATTTACACTGTATTGTTCCGAGAACCTGTAACCTGCAACTATTTAACAGACATGGATCAAAAGCACCTATTTATTTGTAAAATAATTAAGAATGGGGAATATAATAATGCAAAATTATGAGATGAACAAATACCCCCAAACTTATCTTTTGCTCGTCCCGAGCAAAACTAGTTTTATTCTTGAAAAAGCCTAACCTCACTTTCGCAGGGAAACGCGATTGCACTGAGCTCGTGCAACAAGCCGTTAAACTTCTAGGTGTCCCTAGTAGGAGGAGTGTTGTCTCCTGAAGGTTTTCAGCGGATACTACCCATAAAATCCTATCAATTTGGCCTATTGACTTTTATTCTTCAATTCGGTGTTCTAACAAGAAATTCTATTATCTTGTGATCAAAGAATTAACTGCAATCAAGAACGGTGTCGCTTGGTAACTAGCCGGTTGAATACGGGTCGGTCCACAGGGATTTTGTGTATTTTCTAGTTATTCTAACGAGTCAATTCCACTTGTGGTAGGTTTGATTTTCAGTAAAAACTAAAGTTGAGTTTGATTAGGATTAAAACCTTGCTAGGGTTAGGATTAGGTTAGTTTGGAAAGTCAATTATGTCTCACCGCTTTCTATGCCCTAATTAAGAACTTTTAGGTGTTAAGGTAATAATTAACAAAGGGGATTAGCACGATCGGGAAGAAACTAGGTTTCTTCCCTTTTGTCCTTGTCCGTCCTTTCTTAACTCTTACCCTAACCTCCATGGAAATCATACACAACCGGTCTTTAACTATGGTATCACCGCTACCTCTTGGGATAAGGTGCCGTAGTGAGCGGTGTGTGTATGTATGCATAGAGTCCTATTTTAAAATGTATATCAGGCAAGAAAGGGGTGAGAGATTTTCATCTCTCAAACCTTCCCCAAACCTAACCCTAACAAGTGAGGAACTACTCACTCATTAAGGAATTAATAAACGAGTTCATTTTTTTAGTTTTAATTTAACAACTACGGCAGATAAAAAATTTATAACTACGGCAGAGAAATAAAATTGCTAGAGAAATAACTAGGGCAGAAAAGAAACTTACTTTTTTATTTGATGCACTCTTCGACAATTACAGGGAATAAAAATTCTAAACTAGATAAATAAAAAGAGGCATGCTCCAAAAAGAGCTGTAGGGTTCCTATTTATAGAGAATAGAAACCCTAGGATTTACATCTGATCCATATCTAAATTTACAAAACTACCCTGAGAAGCCTGGTCAACGCACCACCACCCACCGTCAAAATGCACCGACACGTGCTCAGCACGGCCGCGGATACGCGGCAGGAAGCCTTGTTTGGCCATGGATCCGCTGCCATATGGAGGGTTCTCTGTATCAAATCTTCAGGGCTGCTTCCTGTTGCATTTTACTTCTGGTTTCTTCACTTGGTTTCTCAGAATATCTTCTATTTTCTCCCAGATTTCCACAGTGCAGAATGTTGTGGACTTTTACCGTTCGCTTCGCGTTAAAGTCTTGAATCTTTGTGCTGCATTCGTACCTTGTACAATTGAACTGTTCATTGATCTTCATTTGTTCCTTAAACTGTAGGCGGCATCATAAAGATTCTTCTATTTGTTGGTCGTAGTCTCACTTTTGTACCGTCTTTTCACCATTTACACTATATTGTTCCGAGAACCTGTAACCTGCAACTATTTAACAGACATGGATCAAAAGCACCTATTTATTTGTAAAATGATTAAAAATGGGGAATATAATAATGAAAAATTATGAGATGAACAAGCGGATAGGTTCTGTTAGCACTCCACAAGTAAAGTTACGCACGGCCCCTGATGATATGACCGTACCATACCCCCCATAAGAGAAGACTCGTATGGCCCTTGTCATACGCCCTAATCATCGCCATAACTTCCTCGTCCGATGGCGATTGCAGAAAATCGACTTCTGAGCAAGTGTAAGGGAAGTCAAGAAGCGAGGCCATCGTTCTTGAAATAAGAGGGGAAAGAAAAAACCCATTTTTTTAAAAATAAAATAAAATAATATAAAATAAAATAAAACGTGATGTTTGTTTCACGGGACCATTGGCTGCAAAACTAATGGACCCCACAAAATCAATATGGTGGCTCACCAATGGTGAGACAAGAGAATCATTGTGAGAATCAAAAAGGATTCTCATTAAATAGACACTGGGGTTTAAACAAACTCTGGGCATCCTCAAAGAAAAATGAGTTATGTTAAAATACCCAACAAGTTCAAATTTGTGGAAATAAGGGTAAAACCCTATAATGAAAATATACTCGAGAACACCAGGGAATACAATTCCCAAAAGGCCTTCTTGATCTATCAGAGCTAAGCTCTTTGATGAGAAACTAAATTCCTTTTAAGCAATGGAATTAAATTCCAGAAACCCCCATGACGGGAAACGAAAAAATGGAATTAAAATTCCAAAACTCCTCAAAGATCAGAGGAGAAATGCCAGATCTTCGAAGGCATTGGGATTACTACACAAAAGATTATATCTTTTTGATCTCTAAGAGATCGGTTCCAGAAGAGAGCAAAGCTCTACGGTGGATTTAAAATCCAGAAAAAAAAATTATAGAAAAAGGGTTCTTGTTCCTAAGAGATAAATGTTGTTCAAGATCTTTACCCAAAAAAGTTTATTTTAACAGAGTTTAACTCTGAAATTTCAACGGGCAAAGAACTGAGCTCTAATAGGAGAATTAAATTCTCAAGAGAAAGGCTAAGGAAGAAGACGAAGGAACAATGGCCATCTCAAGAGCCAAGCCCTCGTATTTATAAGATATAATGGGAACGGTTCATCTTCCCGTTCCCCTAGGCAATCCAACGGGGACAGTGTTGCACTCACGTGCAAGCCACGTGAGAGCAACGCTGTGGGGGCATTTGTTTCCATATAAAAAAAGAAAGAAGAAGATGAGAGAAAGAAAGGGGGAAACTACCCACTAAAACAAAGCCTCATGTGTTAAACACGTAAGCGCCTATATGCAAAGCATATAAGTGCTGCAATTAAACTACAAATAGGCTAAACAAAGCCTCGCGTGTTAAACATGTGAGCGCCTATATGCAAAGCATATAGACGCTGCAATTAAACTACAGATAGGCTAAACAAAATCTCACGTGTTAAATACATGAGCGCCTGCAATCAAACAATAGATAGGCTAAACAAAGCCTCACATGCTAAACACGTGAGGACACCTCCTTACGTAGAATTAAATCCTGCTTAATGAACCGTTGGATCAAGGATCCAACGGTGATTAAACATAGAATTAAATTCTATTGGGAAAAATATTTTCTGTTAGACAAAGAGTTAATGGATCAAAGATCCAAAATATTATATATATCTTTCTAAATAGAGAAAGATTATACGCTTTTAAATTAAGCACCATTGGATTAAAAATCCAATGGTGATTAATATGTCACCGCTCGATAGAATTTGATTCTATATATGGGAGAATATCCCCAATGTTTTTAAAAAATAAGAAAAATATCTTCTGTAAAAACATAAGTTCTTAGATCAAAGATCCAACGGTAGGTAAAATTCCCCAAATCAATTCTGAAACCAATTAAATCAATTGGAATCTTTCAATGAGAGATATTTTGAGAATTAAACAAAGTTCTCTCCACTATATAAAGAGCCTGAGACTTCAAGTCTCAAGAGGCAGAGAGGGGAACACACAGAAAGAGAGAGAAAAAAGGGAAAAAAACAGACGAAACAAAAAAGAGAAGAGAATTTAATCCTCAGCGAAGACTTATTTCGTCGAAAAAACACTAGGTAAAGAAAAAACACAATGATCGTTATTTGCCTCTCTAAGAGGTTAACCCTTCATATAAGAACTTAGTTTTTCCTCTGGTTGAGATCTGTAGAAGCAGATCTCCCCACAAGTTGAGAATTTAATTCTCATCGGGGAGATTCTGTCAGGTAGATTCAAAACCTAGAGGAAAGAATTGAGTCCAATGAATTTAATTCTTACAAAAATATATGGGAATTTAATTCCTCTGAAAGTTAGGGTTTAACCCTATAAAAAGAATTTAATTCTTACAAAGAATAAGAGGAGAACTTGATTCCTCATCCCTTAGACAATGATAATAATCTGAGACCTTCTAAACCCAAATCCTAATGACTAGAAATGTCATTAATAAGATATCAAAATTTCCACGAACACAGAAGAACAGCCTGGTGATTCGTTAGTGTTTAACACCATAACGAGACCTTATGTGTTTTCCACGTGAGTGTTTCTAATGAAAGAAAAAAGAAACAGCTGAGACTGCATCACGTGTTTCCCACGCGAGTGCTTAAAAGAGGAGCAAGGAGCACTTCCTAAGGCAGTCACGTATTTTGCATGCAACCCCCAATCAAGTGCTTAGCACTTATATAAAAGAATAGGCAATAAAACCAAAGGGCAGCGCCCATATTTGGGGCACCTCACGTGTTTCACACGTGAGCGGCACGAGAACCAAGTGCTTAGCACTTATTTAAAAGTGGGGGGACAAAACCCAAAGAGTAGTGCCCACATTTGGAGTGCCTCACGTGTTCACACGTGAACGCCTCTGGAGTTTAGTGTTTAACACTGATCCAGCGCATCACGTGGGATACACGTGAGTGCTGCATATACCAGTGCTTAGCACTGTTGAGTAAATATGGAGACTCGGACCTAGCCCAAATTGGCTATGTTTTTCCAATGTCAAAACCTCTTCGATTTCCAATCAACCAAGCCCCCTTGTGCTCATGATTCCCTAAATTGATCTTAGTCCCAAACATGACTAATGATCTTTCAACTGATGATATCCAAAATGATATTCATCTCATATCTCCTAAGATAATATTAGTTTCAAAAATGAATAATGATTCTTAGATCCATAGCAGCCCTCCCTCTCCCTCAAATACGGGATTTGGTATTAGGGTACATCTCTCCACATATCTGACATATGTCGTTGTAATTCCTCAACGTCTTTAGAGAGGTGGCGGGTCCCGACAACTAACAATTCTTTGGTGCACTTCCAAACTGATGTGCACACCTCAAATCAAACCGCACCCTAAACTGGATGCATCCCAAATCATCGTTGTTCATCCCGTCACGTAACAAATACACGTGCGCGCAAGATGGACAACGGACCGAAATGTCCTTAAACCAATTTCACCCCAAAAATGGTGATCAACAGACCGAAATGTCCTTAAACTAACCGTTGCCTCCAAAATGGCGACAACGTACCGAGACGTTCTTACACTAAAAGCTCACCTCTAAAATGGTGATCAACGGACTGAGACGTTCTTAAACTAAAACCTCGCCTTCAAAATGGTGATCAACGGACCGAGACGTCCTTAAACTAAAACCTCACTTCTAAAATGGTGATCAATAGACCGAGATGTTCTCAAACTAGAACTTCGCCTCCAAAATGGCGATAATGGACCGAAACGTCCTTAAACTAAAACAATTGAGCCCAAATGCTCTTTTGTTGGATCTGAAATAAAAATGATCTTGAAATCCCGTTAAGTGAATCTTAGTCTCAAATTGGACTAATGTATTCTTAACAAAAACAAATCGAGCCCCCAAATGCTCACATACATTTAAGTCGATCTTAATCTCAAAATAGATTAACGATCCTTAAATAAAAAAAACCCAAATCTAAGATATACGGATTTGGACTAATCTACGCCCTATGGGCGACAACATAAATTAGTCTCCATATATAATCCACGGGAAACCAAAACATAAAAAATACACACGACACGAAGTGAACTTCCGGAGCATGAGAAAGTGGTTATCACGATGCGGTAATGTAATTAACTGCAGGGGCTTGCACCTGCAGGGAAGAGCGTCCCCGCAATCAAAAAACCCCTCGCAAATGAGGGGGAATCTGACGAAATCACGCTACAATGGCCGCATCCGTCCAAACCTCCGATATACGGTGTCATAAATCAACTTGGCATCTTCGGAGAGGTGGAAGGATAAATCCAAATAGCATCTACCTCCAGAACTCAGGAAAGACGATCCATCCCGGTTCGTCTCCGTTTCTGACGGTGAACGCACCTATGGGGACATTCCTCAGAAAGATGAAAGTATTCATGACAATTTAAGCATGGAAAGGGTTGACTGACTTGTTGAACGAGGGAAGGTGTAGTTATTAGCTTTTCTATTTATCGCCTAATGGCAGCCAACTTGGCATGCATCCCAATAGAAGCTTCAACTACATGTATCCCTCCATTGGATGTGGTTGCATTCCTCTCGCTTGAGTTTTCCCATTGCATGGTTTTGTCGGATAAAATTCCATGCATCATCTTCCTGCTTCACCATGAAGTCACCCTGACACATCGATTCTATCATAAACTTAGACTCTAGCCCATCGTACACTATTTGACACAACTCCCTCTTTGCAATACCGTGGTGTGTGCATTTAATTAGGAGGTCCTTAAAACGTTCAAAATATTTCCAAAAAAATTCCTCCGGTTTTGTGAAAAAAATTTCATTTCATTTCGAAATTTAGCAGTTTTAAAATGAGGGTAGAATTTTTTAAGGAAATTTTTAGTAAATTCCTCCCAAGTTTTGATAGTGTTCGCCGGTACGCTGTAAAGCCAGTGTTTAGCTTTATCGGTTAAGGCGAAAGGAATAAGTCTAATTTTAACCGCATTGGCATTTAACTGCTTTAATTTAAATAATTGGCATATATCCTCAAATTATCTAAAAGAAGTAAGCGTCTTCTGATTCTAAACCGTGAAATTTGGGAAGTGAATTAACAAAAGCAGGTTTAATCTCATAATCACCGGTAGATAGCAGTAAGATTATGCAAGAAGGTGGAGATGTGTGAACAAAATAACATTTGTAATGTAAGTGCGGTGGGGATCGTATCACCCATTTTTTTAAAAATAAAATAAAATACAGAAAATAACTACGGACTTAAAAATCGTAACAAAAAAATACGCAAGCAATCCCTAGAAACTAGGGTCGCCTAGGTCAAATCACTAGACCCGCTCCTAGACTTTTAAGGGACAAGCTGTAGGATAGATCATCTACTGCCTCTTTATCAATCTGGCAGCCAGGTAAGTGCCATATAAGTTGAAGGTATGCGCTATACGAATCACCGAAATAGCAGGTCCACTTAAATAAACCACTTGCCTTAAACACACTTGCCTTAGACACCACAAGAAAAATACGGATAAACAGTAAATTTCCTACAACCTTCAGTTGTCCTATGTGAGCGCGAATGCCCTTAAGAAGCTGAGTCTAGATATTTTTTAATTAATATGGGTGAACGCGTATGTTAGGTTTATGATTTGTGGGGCCCAGGAAGGATGATGAAATTCACATCTAATCTTATTTTGGGTTTCTTACTCTTTAAAGTCCATTTTAAAATATGCAAATAAAACAACCAAAATTATGAAACAATCGAAAAGCATGATTTTTTGACTTGCGACATAAAGAATCCTGCAGAAAATGTAGTTTGTGGGAACAAAGGGGTTAGAGAAAAAAGGAAATTTATCAGAGATTAGAACAAAGTTCTGGAAAATAGACGAGGAGTGGAATAGTTTGCAACAAACCAGAGACAGAGAAGGCAAACAATTTCGGCTAAAACTGCCTATTAAGTGGTTTCAGCTGAAAATTTTAAATGTTTAGGAATTTGGCAAATTTCTTCCTTCTCGGTACGATCCAAGCTCCCTGGAAGTTTGTCTCGTTTCCTGAAATAAAAAATAAAAAGTGCAGAATCAAATCTAATAAAACTAAACTAAACTAAATTAACTTAAATTAAAACTAATTAAAATACTACGCCTTCCCGGTAACGGTGCCAAAAACTTGATTGACTTTTTATTAGTCTTCAAATTAAACCGTAAGTGCACAATTATTCGCTATAATGCGTTTATGGATCGATCCACAGAGAGATGTGATTTTAATTAATTCTAACTAAGTAATGAATATAGTTGTTGTTGTTTAAACTAAAAATTTAATTGTAAATAAAATAGAAGTCAGTTTTCTTAAATAGAGATAAAAAATCTAGGGTTTTACATTGCTTACTTTTATGGTTGGTTTATAAAATTCTATCACTTTTTATTCCTTAATTTTGATTAGTTATCTATTAATTGTATAAAAATATATGTTAAATTACTATGTCCATGAATTATCAAACTATTTATGTTAGAATAACTCATACGAATAAACATAACCTATCAACTATATAAAAGTATCTAACAACAAAATTAAAACGATAGTTCTAGTTAATTAATATAAACCTAAATTTACCCTTTTATTAATATTTGTAGGTGATCAATCTACAACTATTATGTTATCATTTATTCTAGATTATCTTAATTACTAAAAGGATGCTTGCCTTACTGAACTGAATTACTATGTCGCCTGGTCCTATGCACTGCCTTACTGAACTGAATTCGGTGATGCTTGCTGAAAATACAATACTCACAGAATTCGCCGGTCGCTGTCTTGTGGCCTACAAGCAAGCCATACTTGTTGAAAACCTCCAAACCCTTCTAGATCATGTGTTCAAGTCGCATATACCACAACTTGGTCTTCTCTGCCTTTGATTCTTCTATAGGCGAGACTGCTGTAGAACCTGTCACTGTATTTCCTTTCAGAATATACAAGGTCTTCTCTTTTACTCATTTCATCACTACCAAAGCACCTTTCAAGACCGAAAGAACTCCACCTTCAATCACACATCGGTAACCTTTGGAGTCCGTAATGCCCAAGGAAATCAAATTATTTTTCAGATGTGGAAAATATTGAACTTTAGTCAAAGTCCTCACCACACCATCATGCATACGAATCCAAATGGAGCTAATACTAATATCCTTACAGGAAAATTATTACCCATCAAGACATTACCAATATTGAACCCATCATATGTTGAAAACCAGTCCCGATTGAGACACATATGATAAGAACAACCGCAATCTAGCATCCATTCATTCATTGGCAGAACATGATCAGTAATGGATAGAACTTGTTCAGTTCCACCAGAGGACTCATCTTTTGCTACACCAATAACAGAAGAATTGTTCGCCTTTTTTTTCATTTCTTCCTTTTTTGGGCACGAATACTGCATATGTCCCTCCTTTTTGCAGCAACGACAAATAATATTCCCATCACGAGTTTTTGATTTGGATCTACCTCTCCACTTCTGTTTACTTTTGTCCCTATTAGAACGCCTTCTTTGATTAGAACGCTCTCTTTGATCCGAACTTTTCGCCATCAACTCATCCACCTGACTCTCTCCATTACTTCCTAAAACCTTATACTGAAGTTCACGAGAGTGAAGCGCTGATCTGATATCTTCTAGAGATATGGTGTCATTACCGATGATAAAAGAGTTTATGAAATTCTCCAAATATGGTGGTAAGAAGCATAACAGAATTATAGCAGAATCTTCATTCTCTATTTTAACATTCACGTTCTTCAAATTCATGAGAATCGTATTTATCATATCAAGATGTACTTTTAGAAACGCACTTTATTTCATAGGAAGAGAAAATACTCGTTATTTTAGATACAACTTATTCATAAGGGATTTCGTCATGTACAGACAGTCACAAATTCGTGATTCGACAATAATTCGGCGAGGTCGAAAATTCGGATTCAGAGAACTATTCGGAAAAAATCGGCAGGTATTCGGGAAAGATTCGGTAAGTGTTCGGGAAATGTTCGGAAAGGATCTCGAGCAAAAAATTAATATAAAATTAATATATAAGACGCTAGATTTTGATTTCGTGAATTATTTGCTGTTTTTTGAATAAATCGCTTTTTTTTTGAATAATTCGCGAATAATTCGGGAATTATTCGCGAATAATTCGACAATAATTCGGCGCGTTCGGTCATGGCGAATAATTCGCAGATTTAATCGGCAGTCACATAATTCGCGAATTATTCACGAATTCGCCGAATAATTCGCGAATTATGTGACTATGTGTACAGATTCTCCAATTTCAGCCAGAGACCCACCGCGGTCTCCTCGTTCACAACTTCGCTTAAGACTTCGTATTCTAAACACATAGTTAAATCATCGTGCCTTCTCTTCCGTCTTCTTATAGTCTTCATCAGTCATCGACGCCGGCCTCGTACCAAAAACGGCGTCCACAAATCCTGTTGCTTCAACAGTGCGCGAATTTTAATGCGTCGGAGACTGAAAATATTCTTCCCTGAGAACTTTTCGATCTTAATGTTGTGCGATACCATCTTTGTACTCGATTGGTAGAATCAACACATGCTCTGATACCAGTTTGTTACGGATGATCGAGATAAACGCGGAAAAAGAGATCAGATCAAATCGCAGACAACATAAAAGATCAATGCAAAAGACACAAAAATTTTATGTGAAAACCCCAAATAGAAAAGACCACGGGCAGCAGTAGAGAACGTCTCACTATTTGTGAAGAATTACAGAATTTCTCTTTTCTCTCTCTTTAACGCTAAACTATTGGCTTCATATTTATAGCCTACAATTAAACCTTAAAGATAAATATAGGATTTAAATTTGGATTTAATCAATTAACAAATCTCAATCTTATCTCTAAATAACAAATCCTAAAGCAAATAGGACTGGGATTTTAGAATCAATTCTAACACTTCCTTCGGGGCCTGTTTCGTTCCAGGGTTATGGAATTTGGATTCCAAAATAGTACGGTTGAAATTTCTGGATTTGGTAATTTGTTGTTTGGTTGGTTTTGGATTCCTAATATTGGATTTGTAGATCCTTGTAATCTTTGTTTGGTTGGTGCAAAAAAGTGGGATTTGGATTTAAGGATTTTAGAGAGAGATAGATAGAGAGAGGATTATTAAATAAATAAAGTACACGGGTCCCATCTAAAAGTACAATGAATGGTGCCAAATCCTTTAAAATTCTTGAAATTTTTTAGGATTCAAGAATCCTTGTTTTGTGGTGGCCCCCCATAAAAAAACAAAGGAATCCTACAAATCCAAATCCATCAACCAAACACAAAATTATGGAATCTCAGGATTCCACAATCCAAAATCCAAATCCATAATCCTACAGCCAAACAGGCCCTCGGCCAATTATCGGTAGGAGCTTAAGTCACCTTTTCGTGCTCTATTTATTCCCTTTCTATTTCATTATGAAGGGTTCTTTTTCTCACTTTATGGATACTTCTTCTCTCATTGTAGACCTTAAGATATTTTAATGCTTGTTGCTTTTGTCCATATGCACTTATACAGGGTTTACCATTAGAAATTAGCTTTGGTGCTCTTGATATTGGGTGTTTCTTGTCTTGAAATAAGATATATCAAAATTGACAATGACAACTTCTGATCCAGCCAATTAGAGTATATCAGATGACAACTTCTGACAATGACAATGACTACTCTAGAAGGGCTTGCATGGTGCAAGCCCCTCTAAAGCCATTGGATGGGCTCCTCTTGTAAGTGGGAAGAGCCCATCCAAGGGCTATGCAAGGGCTTGCACCATGCAAGCCCTTGATCAGTAGATTTTTTTCCTTTAATAGTACACAAATAGCACACAAGAGATGTTGGTTTGATTTATCCAAAAGAGAAAAATACTTATGGCGTTGATTGATGTGCCCGTCAACAATGTCATGTAATGAATTTTTTTATTTTAAGAAAGTAATTGGCAACCGGTTGACCGGCTTTAGCTGTACAAGTTTAATCTGACGTTACATATTTAATATGTACACTTTATTAAAAATATATTAAAATGCATCAAAGTTGGAGTACTATCTTTAATTATTTTTTGATCAGAAACAACGCAAAAATGCGCCATTCATTAAAATAAAGTTTTAAGGAAACTAGTACAATAACATTAAAAACGCAAAAGAAAAAGAAACCCCAAATCTCAATCGGGCATCATCTACCCTATCGATTGGACTCTACATCTTCGATCGGGCATTTTCCTCTTCACCGGATCGGACTCCGCCGGATCGGACATCCATCCTCTTTGCCCGATCGGGCTCCACAACCTCGACCAGGCATCGATCGATGGGGCACCCATCCCCTCCGCCGGATCGAACTCTGCATTCGGTCAGGCATCCATCCCTTTCGCCGGATCGGACTCCGTACCCTAAATCGGGCATCCATCAATTTCTCCGGATTTGGCTCCATGTCCTCGATCGGGCATCATTCCCTTTTGCCGGATTGGATTCTGCCTCCTCGGTCGGGGAAATGGGTGAGCTTATGCTATTTCTCTGCATACTCTATTTTGTAAGCCGTCTGTTGTGTATTGGACCCGTCTGTCATAACTGTCCGGTAACACGAGGGAAAAGGGAGTGTATGCATCAACCTTGTGTTTTGAAAGAGTGGTGCATGCTATGCTAGCTTTATCCTCATGATTAACTGATATAAGCTTAGATCTATGCTATGCTATGCTATGCTAGCTTTATATCCATATGATTAATTTGTCTAGCTTTTTCGTTTCCCCTCTTCCTTCTATGATGAAAAAGAAAAACTCTTGCAACACCCAACGTTTAAAAGACCAAATATTCTCTCTCTCTCTCTCTCTCTCTCTCTATATCATTTCTTAGTATTTGGTAATAAGATTGGATTTTGTGTTGACCATGTTTGACTAAATCAAATGTGTTAACAATGAGAAGTGGAAATGGTTAATATTATAAAGGTTAAGTCTAATGGCATGGGAACCTAAGCCAATCAACAACCATGTTGTTTAAAGGCTTCAGGCTTAAGGAGAAATTCAACAAATTTGGCAGTTAGTTGCCGCCATTAAAGTTCAATGGACATTTTTATTTTTTTTATTTTTTATTTTTAATATTTATATTATTTAACAGTGATGACGGATGGAACCCTTCAATCCCTATATATTTACAATCCTAATTTCTTTTTATTACATATACAATAATTTTTCTACATTCTCTCTCTTGGTACTCATAAAGATTAAGAAATTCAGGACAATTCCCTGCGGTGCAACGCGGGAGATTATAACACAAGGTTGGGTTGTTATATCTTGAAAGCAAATCGTATCAACCCGCGGTGCATTATATGGAGCGAATATTGTTTTAAAGAAAACGTCAAACGTGTCTCGACTCAATCTATTATATTGTGTTTTTCTTGCCATCGATTTATTTGAAACCCAAATTTTACAACTACCACCTCTATCTAAGTACAACTAGTGTTTCACATGTGTATCGCATGTACTTAATAAATTAGATTTTTCAAAGACCAAATAAGTTAATTTAAATAGCGGGAACGATTTCTCAAAAGAAAGAAGGGTTGATGGGAAGAGTTTTATTAGGAAAAAAATAAAGCGTTTTTTACTTGTAGGCCCTTCAAAACATAGCAAATTCCTTTATGATCCCCAAAAACTTGGTATTTACTTTTTACCCTTCAAAACTAATAAGATATATCATTTTACCCCCTTTACTATTTCCGTCAGAAAAAACCCATTTAATTTTAATTAATTTTTCTCCATAAATTTTAGATTTACCATTTATCCGAAAATAACCATAAATTTTAGATTTACCATTTATCCGAAAATAACAAGTAAGATCGCATAAGTATTCAACTTCTTCATAACTAGAGAAGGATGTTGAAAATGCTCTTAATTTCATGGTCGATTTTGATAAAGGTACAGCAGAAAGTCTAAACCATAATTTCAATTTGAGAAAAAAATCGAGTATTTCTAAATAAGAAGAGAGGTTGGGATATTTTAAAGAAAAACCTGATGTTATGCCGTTAAAAGTTGATGAAAATCGTAAAGGGAGTAAAATAACGTCTCTTATTAATTTTTTTTAGGAGGGGGAGGGGGGAAGGGGGGATTGGTTTAAAAAGTAAATACCAAGTTTTTTGGGGTTAGAAAGGAATTTGCTATGTTTTAGAGAGACTACAAGTAAAAAAACCAAAAATAAAATGCATTGCTTCCATTATTCGATTTGACTTTTAAGAATTTTTTAGTTGATTTCTTTTGCAAATAAGAACGCCAACTGAAGGGTTACCCTAGAGCCCCGGCCATCTCATGTGGCCAAATGCGGAACAAAAATTTTCTTACGAATGAAACTTGGCGCTAGACTAAACCCTAAAACCGGATCTTTCCATAAAACTCACTAGCTACATTAAGAGAGCTATCTACTATGATAGAAATCTCACCAAATGAACCAAGTCCTTCGGTCTTCTTTCTTCATCCTTAGCTTCTAGCAAGCGCCTTGAACATGCTTGAACTTCTTTTCTTGCTCCATCGGTCCTCCGGGATCGAGCTTGTTTTCCGGCCTCCTTTTGTCGTAGATGATCCACCCGGGGAGTATGATCCATAGCTCTAGCTCCTAAATATGTAACTAAAGGAGCAACTAAAGAACTTGGTTTGCTAAACCAAGTAGTCTAGGATGTAGTGGAGGGTGTCTTAGTGTATAGCTATCTCTTTCTTGCCTCTTCACTTGATTCTCAACACATGAGAAGGTAGTGAAGAGGAAGAAGATGAAGGTGGAGGAAACTTGAGAGCAAAAGAGAAGATGAGAGCAAAAGAGAGCTCAAAAAAAATGAATCAATCATGAAAGAGAAAATATACACAATGGTTTTTTATATTAATTCTTTCATTAAACAATTAGCAACCATACTTCAATAGTAAACCCAAAATGAATTATAAATTCATTTGTTCACTATTGAAGCATGGTTACTCCCATTCCTCCCTCACCTCTCACTTTACACCCCATTTCCAATTATCAAATAAATGGAAAATACATAATGAGGTGGCCACCTTCTAGAAGGAAAACTGTAATAAATACGGATTTCCAACTACTGTACAAATATACCGGCAATCAGATAAAAATCTGAACGCCCAAAAGAGACAGAATAACACGAAGAACGTAATACTAGAATATATATATCGAAATACATATATGTAAATTATTAAATCAATACCTGATTTAATAATCCGGCTCAGACCCGAGCCGGCTAGTATTACAAATTGTCCAATCGAAAATCCGAGTACCAAGTACATCAAACGATCGAACCCTGCATGTATCCAATACGGCTACTACACCATTTCGCCTGAATCAGAGAAACCCTCTGTGTGGGACTCTAAAGACTCGACAGTACTCTGGCAGTGGGTTTAACCACAAGCTCGTCAGCGGCACTAGCAGTACGTAACGGCTGCCCAGGTACCTGTCGAAAAGGAAGGCCGACGAGCAAGCTCGTCCGAACTCCTACTGAGCCTATCTGTGACAATATTCGTACAGTCCGGTCTCTTCGTCAAAGAGTATCGCATACCGGGTCTAGGGGATGGTGAACGTCAGACCCTAATAACCTGATAAGTCGTGCCGATGTGGCTCAGGACCAATCCGCGAAACTACTGATCAACCTATCAGTAAATCCCAAGTGCCTTGGCCAAGGTCTTATGGTCCTGACCAATCGAATCACGGTGCGAAATCGACTCCCTTTACCGGGAGAGACGAATCCCCGACAATCGCTTACTGCCTCCATGTGACTCGGGACTGAACCCAACCAAAACCCGTTTGCACGACTCAGTAGAGCCGTGGTAGGGTAGTGATCAAAGCTCAGTGGGAACTCACACGAGACAAATGCCGATCTCGGGTCCAAAGACTAACCTGTACACATGTCACCTGAGAACTTCCATCTGACAATAGGTATAGTACCGCATGGAAGTTCTCGGCGAGTCCGTCCAGTGTACTCACACCCAGTGAGCACATGTATACGATCTTAGATGCATCAGACCAATGGCTGCGGGACCAACCATCCCCGGACGAGGTAGAAACGTATACACCAGTCTACTCTGGAGTATCAATGCCCAGTCTCGATACTCACGCGACTAGGGACCATTTAAGGATGTACTTATGGACTACCCTGCTCCCACAAGTGTGATCGCCATCACAACGCAGGTAGTCAAGCAAGATCCTAGGGGCTTTATCAACATGTAACCGCAATATGTAATAACGAGTATGACATATGCCATGTTAAGATAAAGATAAACCACAATAGTATACTACCGTATCGAGCCTTTATCAATATGTGCAAACCAGATATAATAACAATAAATACACATATCCCGATAAAGACAAGTCAAATAATATACTATACAACTGAGTAAGATTGTTCTGTACATACATACCCCTAGTATCCATATATATATACATATACAATACTGGCCTCTAGGGCATATACATCCAACAATCTCCCACTTGCACTAAAGGCCAGTGATTGGCGTACCGAATACCCAATGTCTGCCCTAAGGCCAGCTGCTGGCGTACCGCATACCCAACATCCCAAAAAGTCGCTCGAACTGTGCTTGAGGGAGGGCCTTTGTAAATGGATCCGCCGTGTTGTCCTTTGTATCTACTCTCCGGACCTCGATCTCCTGGCGATCTATGATCTCTCTGATCAGGTGATACCGCCTTAAGATGTGCCTGGATTTCTGATGGGACCGTGGTTCCTTCGCTAAAGCTATAGCCCCATTGTTATTACAATACACTGGTATCAGATCAACAATGGACGGAACCACCTGAAGTTTAGCTATGAACTTCTTTATCCAGACCGCCTCTTTTGCGGCATCGCTTGCAGCAATGTATTCAGCCTCCATCGTCGAGTCTGCGACGGTATCCTGCTTGGAACTCTTCCAACATACCGTCCCTCCGTTGAGGGTAAACACAAAACCCGAGACAGACTTGCTGTCATCCTTGTCACTCTGGAAGCTTGAGTCGGTAAAGGACTTGACCCTGAGCTCTCCATTACCGTAAATCAGGAACATCTCCTTAGTCCTTCTCAGGTACTTGAGAATGTTCTTTACTGCTGTCCAGTGGTCCTCACCTGGGTCTGACTGATACCGGCTCACCACGCTTAGCGCGTAAGCTACATCTGGTCTTGTACATAGAATCGCATATATTATAGATCCTACCGCCGAAGCGTAGGGTATAGTGCTCATGCGAACCCTCTCCTCGTCAGTCTTGGGAGACATCTCCTTGGAGAGGGTGATTCCGTGCAATGCGGGTATGTTACCGCGCTTGGAATCTTCCATACTAAATCTCTTTAGTATGGTCTCTATGTACCTGGACTGTGAAAGTCCCAGTAATCTCTTGGATCTATCTCTATAGATCTTGATCCCCAGAATGTACGAGGCATCACCTAGGTCTTTCATAGAGAACCTTTGTGATAAAAATAGCTTGACCGATTGTAGCATGAGAATGTCATTTCCTACCAAAAGAATGTCGTCCACATACAAGACTAGGAATACGACAGTTCTTCCTACAATCTTCTTATAAATACATGGCTCATCTTCGTTTTTGATGAAGTCAAAGTTCTTGACTGTCTCATCAAAACAGATGTTCCAGCTCCGCGATGCTTGCTTCAATCCATAAATAGATTTGAGCAGCTTGAACACCTTTCCGCTGCTCCCACTGTCTACAAAACTTTCCGGCTGATCCATATAAACGCACTCTTCTAAACTTCCGTTTAGAAAAGCCGTTTTCACGTCCATCTGCCAGATTTCATAGTCATGGAAGGCAACAATGGCAAGCAGGATCCTAATGGATTTGAGCATAGCTACTGGAGAAAAAGTTTCGTCATAATCCACTCCTGGTCTTTGACGAAAACCTTTTGCAACGAGCCTAGCCTTATAGGTTTCCACCTGCCCATCTACACCAAGTTTTTTCTTGTAGATCCATTTGCTTCCAACGGGTTTCACCCCAGATGGAGCAACTTCCAGGGTCCACACTTTATTGGTGTACATGGACTCCATTTCAGATTGTATAGCATTCAACCACTTATCAGAGTTCCTACTGATAATGGCCTGTCTGAAACTAGTAGGATCATCTTCTTCCAAGATGCAATCCTCTCGATCCCCATCTATGAGAAAACCGTAGTATCTCTCGGGCGGATGAGAAATCCTACTAGATCTGTGTAGTGGATGAGGTTCGTCCGGGGTTGTTGAATCCTGAGGTTCCACCAAATCTTCAGTTACAGTTTGTCCCTCTGGAATTTCTTCCAGTTCTACCGTGCTCCCACTAATTTCTTTTGCAAGAAACTCTGTTTCCAAGAAAACAGCATGTTGAGCAACAAACATCTTTTGTTCCTCGGTGTGGTAGAACTGATATCCATAGCTGTTCTTAGGATATCCTACAAAGTTACACAAAACTGACCGTGCCTCTAGTTTATCCGGATTGTGCTTTTTAACATAAGCCGGACAACCCCATATCTTAAATCTTTTAAGATACAGCCTTTTTCCATTCCATATCTCGAATGGTGTCTTAGGTACAGATTTGGATGGAACACCATTCAACAGATATGCCGCTGTTAAAAGTGCATGTCCCCAAAATAAAAGAGGCAACTCGGCATTACTCATCATGGAGCGAACCATATCCAAAAGGGTACGATTTCTCCGCTCCGATACACCGTTGTGCTGTGGTGTATAAGGAGGAGTAAGCTGAGAGAGAATTCCATTCTCTTTTAAGTATCCTAGGAATTCCATGCTTAAGTACTCCCCTCCTCTATCAGATCGGAGGATCTTAATACTTTTGCCAATCTGGTTCTCTACTTCGTTCCTGAATTCTTTGAATTTTTCAAAAGCTTCAGATTTGTGTTTCATAAGATACACATATCCGAATCTAGAGAGATCGTCAGTGAATGCGATGAAGTACGAGAATCCACCCCTTGCATGTATAGACATCGGACCACACACATCACTGTGTATGAGTCCCAAGAGCTCTTCTGCTCTTTCTCCATGTCCGGTGAACGGAGATTTGGTCATCTTTCCTTTGAGACAAGACAGACAAGTTTCATAAGATGAAAATTCGAACGTATTCAAGAGTCCATCTTTATGCAACTTACTCAGTCTTTTCTCTCCGATATGACCAAGTCTACAATGCCACAAGTAGGATTCGTTCGTATCTGAACTCTTCCTCTTGCGTGTGTTATGTACATTGAGAACTGTATTCTGATTCAGAACATAGATACCATTACACAGTGTACCTTCTGCAACCAGTACCGTATCAAGGTAAATGTTCATGATATTTCTATCAAGAACAAAGTTATATCCATCTTTATTAAGTAAAGAAACTGATATGATGTTGCAAAGCATGGAAGGTACATAGTAGCAATTGTTCAAAATCATAGTATTTCTATTTGGCAATACTAGGTGATATTCACCGACGGCAGCAGCATTAACTTGTGCTCCATTCCCTACTCTGAGGGACATATCACCAGGTCCAACTATCCTACTTTTTCTCAGTCCCTGCAATAAATTACAGATATGAGATCCTGATCCGGTATCGAGTACCCAGGAGGTAGGACTGACCGAAAAATAGTTCTCAATAACAAGAACGCCTGAAGAAGATGCAACAGTATGTTTCTTCTTCGATGGGGTCAATAAGGAATTCAAACTTTCCTCTTTCTCTTGCTCATACTTATGACAGTTGTCATAAGTTAGAGACGAACCGACGTTCCCCAGCCCCGAATAAGAATTCGGATCGGTCAAGCGATACATTTTATTATCTTGATTAGGGCGTGAAATGGTTGCTACCTGGAGAGAGAAGGAAAACACTCAGCGTGCGCTCTTGTAAGATCAGATTAATTTATCTAACCGGGATGGCTCCCGCTGTTTCCTCAAATTCTTTTTCAAACCCTAAAAGAAGAACTAGTCAGGATTAATCGCACGTCACAATACTTGCTTAACCTTTCAGCCAGGCCGGTTTTGGTACTTCGAGAGAGGTTTTCCAACGCTTTCGCGAAGTTCCTTAATTAAAGAACCTCTTTTCCCTAGAGGCGTAGCCCCGCTAATACCTTTCTAGACACCTACTTGGTTTATAGCATTGATTGTTAAGCGTGATAATCTCCCGAGAGTAATCCTACTCATCAGTGGGATCGGGATCCAACTATCATTGTGTGATGCACTAGATGGAATCCACTTTAGTCACTACACTCCAGAAGGTATGCTAAAATCTGCAAGTTTCCTGTATGTTTGAAACTCCCGATGTGGTTTTTACCCCTAACGATTTATGACCTTGACTAGGTCAACAAACCATAAACCGTTAGTCAAGTTCTACCCGTCATTTTCTTGATTGCATTAAACCCACCCGTGCGAGCCCTTGACTAGGTCAACAAGGCCGCACGACTGTCCTAACCAATCGCATTTATAATGCACAGAAAAATACTACTTAGCTACCGTACACTACGCCTTGACTAGGTCAACAAACGCAGCACGAATACTAAATATTACTATTCTGAAATGACGGAGGGCTACGGCTGGGTTTTTGGCGAAAAACCCGTTAACGTAATGAACTTGATATCGTTGAAGGAACCTGAGTAGTTTTGTAAATATATATAGTGGCGAAAACTTTTGCTAAAGAGGTCACTCCCTGTGAAGGGATCTCGGCTCTTTCCTTGTCGAATGAGGTGCAGGATATTCCAAATTGAATACCACGATGCAAAGCAAAAATAGTCGACTATATTAAAGTTATTACCCTGACGCAAACTTTTACTCAAGGGATCACTCCCGGTGAAGGGATCTCGGCCCTTGCCTCATCGAATGAGGTGCAGGATATTCCAAACTGAATACCACTATGCAAAGCAAAAGAGAACATCTGTAATGTCAGTTTTTAAAATCTGGTTCCAACAACATCTTTTTAGGTTTTTATCTTGCATTAATTAAAATTAATGCTGCCCCATCAAATTTGTAACCTATCACACCAAAAAGAACGAAAATAAAATGTACGTATATGCCATCCGCATTCGCCACGGGGCCCCCTCATCACCCGTTAGGTTACTTAACTAACGACAGAGCGGGGGCTGGACTAGCGCGGGTGCAAAACATATACAACATCTACTAATATATATATAAGTATATATAACATTCGTCCCAGGCATGATAATAAACAACATCACAGATAACATTACAGAATGGCGGATAATCTTGGAGCCCCGGGTTTCATTTGAGCCGCAAATAAAACCCGACGTTCCCTGTCGTGTGGATGGCCTGTGCAATGAAAACCTGTACCCCCTACGAGTGCGGCGAATAGACCGCCAGTTCTAGAATGAAGCCCCCTTCCGTCTCTGTGCCTTGAGATGCGGGCTTGTTGCCTTCCAGAACCCGGCTATTCGTGCACCCCATCGCGGGGTAATCCTAATACAGAAAATGAAAATAATATATACAAGCGGTGACATCGACCTCATCCCGGTCGTGCCCCAAAATAATATACAACCCGGCAAAGACGGCATTCCACATGTCGGACGCTCGCCCCGCAATAACAAATGTACAAATGAATGTAAACTGTATTTCTAACATTTCACCACATGCTATCCACCACGACAATCCAACCACAATCACAGCACAAGCACACAACATCAACGCGAATGTCACGTTCGCAAAACCCGTCTAAAAGAACATATAGAAATCAGACGAGTTTTACCGATCGAGTGACATTTCCGGTCGCAGATAAAAGTGAATGAACTGATTACAAAATACGTGTTTTAAATTTACGATCGACTAAACTTTCCAAGTGGGCCCCAAGTATTAAACCAACACTGTAACAAATCTGGGCCCAAAATGTAATTATTCCAGAAACCATAATTTTCAAAATAGGAGGCCCAGAAAAAAATTTATCACGTGGGCCCAATAAATGGCCGCGGATCCGCCGCCAAATGGGGTTTGCGCGGTGGATCCGCGGCTGTTTAGAAGGATCATGTGGTATATTTTCTTCAGTGGTCTCAATAAAGCCTGCATGATTTTCTGAGAGCAAAAAATTGATTTTTCCAGCACTTTTAAAATCGACAGAAACTGCAAAATTTTGAAACGTGGTTTTTGGAATTTTCGGTCGATCGTTATTCTAAACACGTTTGAACTATCTAGTGTAAGTTTTATGGGTGGCTCTGATACCATGAAGGGTTACCTTATGCCCCGGCCATCTCACGTGGCCAAATGCGGAACAAAATTTTTCTTACGAATGAAACTTGGCGCTTGACTAAACCCTAAAACCGGATCTTTCCATAAAACTCACTAGCTACATTAAGAGAGCTATGTACTATGATAGAAACCTCACCAAATGAACCAAGTCCTTCGGTCTTCTTTCTTCATCCTTAGCTCCTAGCAAGCGCCTTGAACATGCTTGAACTTCTTTTCTTGCTCCATCGGTCCTCCGGGATCGAGCTTGTTCTCCGGCCTCCTTTTGTCGTAGATGATCCACCCGGGGAGTATGATCCATGGCTCTAGCTCCTAAATATGTAACTAAAGGAGCAACTAAAGAACTTGGTTTGCTAAACCAAGTAGTCTAGGATGTAGTGGAGGATGTCTTAGTGTATAGCTATCTCTTTCTTGCCTCTTCACTTGATTCTCAACACATGAGAAGGTAGTGAAGAGGAAGAAGATGAAGGTGGAGGAAACTTGAGAGCAAAAGAGGAGATGAGAGCAAAAGAGAGCTCAAAAAAAAAAATGAATCAATCATGAAAGAGAAAATATACACAATGGTTTTGTATATTAATTCTTTCATTAAACAATTAGCAACCATACTTCAATAGTAAACCCAAAATGAATTATAAATTCATTTGTTCACTATTGAAGCATGGTTACTCCCATTCCTCCCTCACCTCTCACTTTACACCTCATTTTCAATTATCAAATAAATGGAAAATACATAATGAGGTGGCCACCTTCTAGAAGGAAAACTGTAATAAATACGGATTTCCAACTACTGTACAAATATATCGGCAATCAGATAAAAATCCGAACGCCCAAAAGAGATAGAATAACACGAAGAACGTAATACTAGAATATATATATCGAAATACATATATGTAAATTATTAAACCAATACCTGATTTAATAATCCGGCTCAGACCCGAGCCGGCTAGTATTACAAACTGTCCGATCGAAAATCCGAGTACCAAGTACATCAAACAATCGAACCCTGCACGTATCCAATACGGCTACTACACCATTTCGCCTGAATCAGGGAAACCCTCTGTGTGGGACTCTAAAGACTCGACAGTACTCTGGCAGTGGGTTTAACCACAAGCACGTCAGCTGCACTAGCAGTACGTAACGGCTGCCCAGGTACCTGTCGAAAAGGAAGGCCGACGAGCAAGCTCGTCCGAACTCCTACTGAGCCTATCCGTGACAATATCCGTACAGTCCGGTCTCTTCGTCAAAGAGTATCGCATACCGGGTCGAGGGGATGGTGAACGTCAGACCCTAATAACCTGATAAGTCGTGCCGATGTGGCTCAGGACCAATCCGGGAAACTACTGATCAACCTATCAGTAAATCCCAAGTGCCTTGGCCAAGGTCTTATGGTCCTGACCAATCGAATCACGGTGCGATATCGACTCCCGATACCGGGAGAGACGAATCCCCGACAATCGCTCACTGCCTCCATGTGGCTCGGGACTGAACCCAACCAAAACCCGTTTGCACGACTCAGTAGAGCCGTGGTAGGGTAGTGATCAAAGCTCAGTGGGAACTCACACGAGACAAATGCTGATCTCGGGTCCAAAGATTAACCTGTACACATGTCACCTGAGAACTTCCATCTGACGATAGGTATAGTACCACATGGAAATTCTCGGCGAGTCCGTCCAGTGTACTCACACCCAGTGAGCACCTATATACGATCTTAGGTGCATCAGACCAATGGCTGCGGGACCAACCATCCCCGGACGGGGTAGAAACTTATACACCAGTCTACTCTGGAGTATCAATGCCCAGTCTCGATACTCACGTGACTAGGGACCATTTAAGGATGTACTTATGGACTACCCTGCTCCCACAAGTGTGATCGTCATCACAACGCAGGTAGTCAAGCAAGATCCTAGGGGCTTTATCAACATGTAACCGCAATATGTAATAACGAGTATGATATATGCCATGTTAAGATAAAGATAAACCACAATAGTATACCACCATATCGAGCTTTTATCAATATGTGCAAATCAGATATAATAACAATAACTACACATATCCCGATAAAGACAAGTCAAATAATATACTATAAAACTGAGCAAGATTGTTCTGTACATACATATCTCTAGTATCCATATATATATACATATACAATACTGGCCTCTAGGGCATATACATCCAACACCAACATCACCAAATTGATTTCAAAGTTATAGACCATCTGCTTTTTGCCCAATAACAATAGAGATATCATATTAGTCTCTATAGGGGGATCACAAAACAAGAGCACTTCAAGTTATTTTGTTTGTTCCAAAAAGATTTGAAGATGGAGATGCTCACCAACCCCTTAAGTTCAAAAGATGGGTGATCCATTACTTCAACCAAATCAGGCCAGGCCTCCTAGATTTATATTGATTAATATGCCATCCTAATTATATCTTTTAATTTCCAACTCAAAAGCAAATCTCCTGTCTGCAAATAAACTTGAAAGCAATTTGATATATACACTATTATAGTCGAGTAGATTTGAAGATTAATTGGAATTTGGATTAACAAGCAAACAGCAAGAAAAAAAAAAGGAGAAAAAAATCAATTATGGGTTCTTTTTGGTGGCTGAGATCCCACCAAACTAAAATCTGAATCCTGTAAGTACTAACTTCTACCATCATAACTAGAACCCAATAGTGGTATACTTGCTTTTTCTTATTTCTTTTTTCATTTTAAAATAAAATGTACAAAAATATATATATAAATCTTTATGTCTTTAATATCAGAGATGCCATTTCAAACCTGTCTCTTTCTCTAAGACAAAATGTTTACATATTGAAATTGTAGAGTTTATACATAACCTCCGTAAATCTTCTTTCACACCTTGACAATTTTCACATCACTACTGCAAATACCCCCTTAGATATATCTATCTTTAGTTTCTTAAGAAGGGATTTCAAACAGAAATTCCAATGTAATTCTTTACATGAAACATGGCAGAAGATATGTACTCATAAATTTAAGAACTTAAAATTTAAAATACATTCATTTATAATTGCCCAAAACTTAACAAACCTTTAGCAATATTTCCAATCAATAAAAACATCTTTAAAATTCTTGTTACATACGCTCTACCGTAGGATGCACCCTACATGGACATTGTAGGCCACTTATACCTAACATACACACACACGCAACACGTGCGAAAATTCCAGTATCTATAAATCCACCCCAATACCTTACCTTCCTTTCTCGGCTTCCTGGGTTCTTTCCCCTAATCCCATTCACTGTATGTGTTTTCAGACTGTGCTCTCTCTGAATTTGGAAAATCCTCCTCCTGTCCCTTAACCTTCAAATTTATTGATTCATAGCCCTCTCTCGGTATCATCTCTATCAATCATACTATATATACATTGGCATTGGCCGCTACATTGTTGTTTCGGCCAATGACTGTCCTTACGGATTTTCCTTATGGCGTCCGTCCTTTCACCTTCTCCGACTAAAGCATGTCGTGTTCAGGCTTCTATCGCCACCGCCACTTTTTATAAGTTGTCGGCGAACGATACAAGGTCTGTCAACAAGACCCGCATTCGTTGACCTGTCTGATGTGTCTAGCAGCCAGACTACTCCTCTGCATTATTTCATGGCACTATTGGACTGGACCGCATGACCACCCGTGCCATCCTGTCCAGCAACAGCAGCAATGTCGAAGCCGACAGCGACGACCACAACAGAAGTCTCGACGTCAGTGACAAATCTTCTTCAGTTACCAGTAGTACCCTTGGTCTCATCCCTAGCGGCGGTCTGCGGCCAAAGCCTTTGAGCATTACCGATCTGTCTGTTGAGTTTACCTTGTATTCTCGACATTCATATGTGTGAGACGGCTCAAAATGGGTTGAGCCGCCTCACAAGTGGTTTGGAATTAGTATTTGTTCTCTGGATGCAAGAGACGGCTCAGGACAATTTTGAGCCGACAAAAATCGTCTCGGACCGAATTCTGAGCTGTTTTGGAAAGATTCGTTTTAAAAATTAATTAGGAGAATTTGTTAGAAATTTATTTGAAGAGTTGTTGAAAAATTTATAAAAGATCTTTCAATAAGTTTGTTTGGAGAATCATTTGAAAATTTGTTTGAAAATTTGTTTGAGATTGTTTTAGAAATTTGATAAGATCCTAATTGGAGTAAGAGTTCTATTATTTTGTGCTATAAATAGATAAGGGTCTCATCAGAGAAAATTGGCCAAACATGATAAAGAGAAGGAAGAAGAGAAGACGCAGGTGAAGACGAAGGGTAGTCATCCACACGTGAAGGTGGAGGGATTTATGAAGAGTAGTCTTTGTTATCTATGAACGTTAAGATATGAGTGAGATGAGAAAGAATATAAAATGTACCAGTATTTTTTATCATTAATAAAGATATTCTCATGTTTGCCCCGTGGATGTAGGCTGTTGATCGAACCACGTTAAATATTGGTGTTACGCGTTTTTATTCTTGCTCGTCTTCCTTGCATGCCTAACGAAAACCCTAACTAACCGGGAACAGAGCGTAGGGAACCAAAGGATTTTCGATTCTACGGTATAAGTTTACGGTGAGTGATGACGCTTATGTCCTCTCCACATATTCTTATATTGTAATTTCGAAGGTGTTGATTCAAAAATCCGAAAGAGAAGGTTAAGTTTGCTGCGGTGGTAAACAGAAAATGGCATGAAGGAAGTTCGGATCAAGATGAAACTTTGTTGAAAAGATGAGATTGAAGATGGCTCGTTGAATACAAATCAAGATGAAGATTTATTGAGTTTGTCTTATATTCTCGACCCTCGTGTATGTGAGAGGGCTCAAAATGGGTTGAGCTGCCTCATAAGTCATTTGGAATTAGTATTTGTTCTCTGGATGCAAAAGACAGCTCAGGAAAATCTTAAACCGGCTAAAATTGTCTCGAGCCGAATTCTGGGTTGTTTTGGAAAGATTTGTTTTGAAAATTAATTATGAGATTTTGTTGGAAATTTATTTGAAGAGTTGTTGGAGGATTTATAAGAGATCTGAGCTTAATTATGAAAGTTTGTTTGGAGAATTATTTGAACATTTGTTAGAAATTATTTTGGAGATTTGATGAGATCCTAATTGGAGTATGAGTTTTATTATTTCGTGTTATAAATAGAGAAAAGTGGCCAAACATAAGAAAGAGAAAGAAGAGAAGACGAAAGCAAATGCGAAGGGTAATCATCCATAGGTGAAGGTGAAGTACCAAAAGATTAGTTTTTGTGTTTGTATGAAGAGACGAAAGCAAAAGTGAAGAGTAGTCATCCACAGGTGAAGGTGGAGAGATTTACTAAGAATAGTCTTTGTGTTTATATGGACGTTGAGATATGAGTGAGATGAGAGAGGATATAAAATGTACCGGTATGCTTGATCATTAATAAAGAGATTCTCATGTTTGCCCCGAGGATGTAGGTCGTTGGTCGAACTATGTTAAATATTGGTATTCCGTATTCTTATTCTTGCTTTCTTCCTCCCATGCCTAGTGGAAAAACCCTAACACTGTCCCTCGGTCCGATGCACAGCTCCGGACCCCGAGTGGCCTACCAAAGCGTCCCCGGTGCCTACAGCGAGTCCGTGGCCAGAAAGGCCAATCCCAACTCCGACGCCATCCAGTGCGATGAATTCGAAGTTTCTTTCAAAGCCGTCGAGCTCTGGATTGCGGATCAAGTCGTTCACCCTGTCGAAAACTCTCTCGGTGGAAGCATTCACCGCAATTACGGCCTCTTCCTCCATCACCGCCTCCACATCATCGGCAAGGTCCATCTCCTGTCCACCATTACCTCCTAGCCCTCCCTAGGGTCATAAGGAGTGCCTGACCCGCATCATTAGCCACCCAAAGGCATTGGCCCAGTGTGAGTTCACTTTAACTAGCATCGGCTTAAACATGGCCCGCGGGGCCTTCGACGACACTGCGGGGGCCACCAAGTACATCTGTAACACCTTAGAAATGCGATTAGTATTAATTAAGTGTTAATGCGGATTTTTAGGGAAAAGTCTACCAAATCGGGTTTCTCACATTTTATAATAATTAATTAATATTTTATTATTATTTGTTATGGCTTACACACACGTGCATGTTAATGAGAGGGTTAGTTAGTGTTAATCTTTTTAAGTGACCATGACACCTTAAGCAATCCATACCATGATCTAATCTTTCCTTAACCTTAAGCCTAGAATTTTTGTGTAAGAAATATCTAGTTTGGATTAAGAGAGAGGTAGCATGTGAGTCATGGTGCATTGATGGTGAGCATTAATGAGGTGAGGAGGGGAGAGTGGGTGTAAGGCTTGAGTTCACCCTACACTCACCCCTCGTCATTTTTATCTCTCTCACTCTCTCATTCTCTCTCACTCTCAATTATTACTCATTCCCTCAACCCCTAACTGAAACTTCACTACCCCATCACAAAATCCTTGCAAAAACTTCATTTTTCATACTTAAACACTTCAAAATCCTTGATTTAGCCACTATGATGCCTTGGAGCTTGGAAAGATTTGATTTTTGAGCAAGAGAGGTTAGGTAATGAACTTTAACTGATAATTAGGTGGTTATATTGTTATATTGCCTTGTAGTTATGGTTTAGAACACTAAATGTTTAGTTTTGTGCAAATATCGTATTTTTAGTGTCATATTAGAGTCTCTGTGATCTGCTATGACCTGAGAATTTTACTGAAAAATCAAGCAATATAGTAGTGATGTACAAGTGACCACAAGCCTACACCTAGAGCACGAACCCCATCCCACCGGATTTGGCTGGCGACACAAGGGAGAAATCCGGCGACCTCGGAATTTTAGGGGAGTTAGGGTTTGGTTTTTGTAGGGTAGCTGTCTGCAGTGGTTTAGAGGTGTTTTGTACTGTTCGATTTTTGAGTTTTGACAGTATACAAAATCTAGAATCACTTTGCTATAATCTAGTGTTTTGAGTACGCGTGTTACGTTATCCGACACGGTGCGTAGTCTTGTGTAGCTGCTACTTTTGGGTTGGTCTTGGTGTGTCGCCACACACGTTAGCCATTAGACGGACACTTTTGAGTTGGTTTGGAGTTGGTGCATTGGTCAAATGTAGTGTGTACGTGATATTGATTGATTTTTAAGATCTGTACTTATTATGTTTTGTGTTAATAGGATCGCAAGCGGGGGCTTCGGACGCTGCGAAGAAAGAGAAGCAGGTGGTCGGATTTACCTAGCCCGCGATTGTTTGTGAGTAGATTAACATCTACGGGGAGATCGCCCGTATGGCGTTATGCGTCAGGACTGGATATGATATTATAGCTGCATGTTTATATGCATATTAGGTGATTTTGCATGAGCTTCATTGCATATCCTTACTTGTCGTGCTTGGACTTAATTCCATTGTGTATATGAGATATAGCTGACACTTATACATACGTGATAGTGTATTGGTTAGGGACATCGAGACATGATCCTTATTTCCATTGTGCATATGAGATATAGCTGACACCTATATATACGTGATATTGTATTGGTTAGGGACATCGTGAAATGATCCTTATTTCCATTGTAAATATGAGATATAGCTGACACCTATACATACGTGATATTGTATTGGTTAGGGACATCGAGACATGATCCTTATTTCCATTGTGTATATGAGATATAACTGACACCCATACATACATGATACTGTATTGGTTAGGGACAGTGAGACAGTGATTCTTATTCCGTTGCGTTTATGAAATATAGTATACATGCTATACCTACATGCTTACACATATGCCTTGCTATGCCTACATGTTGTAGCTACACATATACCTATAGGGTATTAAATCATTATTGACAGGTATATACATATATGAGATATAGCTACATGTACATCTTGCATACATACTTACATGTACACCCTTATATCTTGCTGTAGCTACATATACCCCTAAGTGGTATTGTATTGTCCTTTGACATTGAGACGTTGAGTATTGAGTTATTGCGCTTATGAAATGCATCATACATACCTGCTTACATGTAGATACACATATCTTGCTATAGTTACATGTAAACCTCATATGATGCTGCACTTGATTTCGAAGGTATTGGAAACCGCATGATATATGTTAAAACTGGATTCATTTAAAGAGCGGTTTTTCCCTTAAAATGATATACTTGCTATGATCACATCATTTGGATATGTTGCATGATATACTTGATATGATCACATCATTCGGATATGTTGCATGATATACTTGCTATGATCACATCATTCGGACACGTTGCATGATATACTTGCTATGATCACATCATTCGGACATGTTGCATGATATACTTGCTAAGATCACATCATTCGGACATGTTGCATGATATACTTGCTATGATCACATCATTCAGACATGTTGCATGATATACTTGCTATGATCACATCATTCGGACATGTTGCATGAAATGCTGCTATGATCACATCATTCGGACATGTTGCGTGATATACTGATATGCTTACATTTCTGTTATATGTCGCATACATCATGCTTTGTGACATTACGCATTGAGATATTGTTTTCATGAGATTTTGGATTTGAGAACCGTGGTTATATTTCAAAGGGAAATATGCGTTGTTTTAAAAACCCGGTTTCCCTTGATATGATATTTTAGTGCGTCCACCATGGGTTTTCTCGGTTCTGATACTTGTGTTAGATACCCAATTCAAGAAGCGGTAAGCACCGTCTGCGGGTACATGGTGGATCCGGTATGGTTCTCCGGGGCAAGAGATGATTTTCATGGTATAGACGATGAGCCTGGCTGGCGGGCTAGTACCTACCGGTGATAGTATTTGGATTCGGCGGTTATCGTGGGGATACCGACCGAGGTCATGTACGGACATGACATCAGGGCCAGTCGTGGTGACGGCGCCTGACAGATGTGTATTTACGTGTCGATGCTGGACACGAGTATTTCATGATGTTTTGGTTTCCATGAGATATACAGATATGAGGGTCGGTTATTGGTGACGGCGCCTGAGAATTTAGGATTTGATGTGCCAGTGAGGGACACTGGGGTTTTTCTATACTGATGATTTTTGCATGAGGTTTTATTATATCATCCCATATTTCGCATTATTTCGATATGCATTTTCATTCATGTAGTTGTAGTACCCTGATGATGTACCTTTACATGATTGTTGCATATCCATATTGCCATACTTATGCTATCAGATTACATGTGATAGATTATCGCTGTTAGTGCATACTTGCGATTACTGTATGAAGTTATTTTCTATTCACGAGTTGGCAACTCACCCCCGTTGTGCCACAGTGTTTTGCAGGACTTACCCTCAGAGTCGTTGCGGCAGGACGCCTTATTATCTCTACTTTTGCGGATACCGCTACGGTTGGCTGTAAGGACCTTTGCTTTAGGTGGGTTGCGGTTATCCGATGATGTACCTTGTATATCTTTTGTATCTAGTACTCTCTATCTACCACTTCATGTATTTGACTTAGAGACGAGTTGTGAGAATCGATATTGTATTATTTTATGACTTTGGGTACCGTGCTCGTGGGAGCCGGTATTGTTATAAAGTTTTACCTCCTTATGCAGTTTTCATTTATATTTCTTCGCTACGGCGTCGTATATATATTTTTGTGGTGGTTGCTCCGCCGTTGGGCTTGATTTTCTCCCGTTTAGGGTGCTTTATTTATATTCTATATTGTGCCCGTTTTTGGGGCTAGTTTTTACAAAGGAGGTGCTGCCGAAATTTTTAAGAAAGTAAACTTAAGTTTAAAGATTTTACCTGAGATTTCCAAAGGTTTTTAACTATATTTCTCCACTTATCCCTTTTTGGGGTGGTTTAGATTTCTGGATTTCAGCTTACTTAAATTGTATGCGCCTGTTGACGTCACGTGTTTTGGGTGCCGGTCACGTGCCTAAATTGGGTCGTGACAAAGTTGGTATCAGAGCGCTAAGTTTTACCTTTCGGAGTGTAGCATGACCTTGGTATGATGAAGTAGGTAGCTTAAGCAGAGTGACGTAGCGTGTGTATGTTCCGCGGCATACTTACGACACGGTACTCCGTCTAAGTGACCTTAGGACTTATTGCTTGAAATTGCTTCTGTGATTATATACATCCTTGTGATTCGATTTCTGTGTTCTTATCGAATCTTGTTTCCATTTCCAGCCTTTATGCAGCCGAAGACTACGAGGGCGCAGAGAGCGGCCGCGAGGGCCGAGGTCAGAGTTGACTCGTCTGAGACGAGGACTGACCCGGGTGGTACACCCACTGTACAGGAGTAGATTGATCCACCTTCGACAGACCATATTGCTATGCTAGGGGCCGGTATGCAGGATTTGCGCCAGATGGTGGGGTCGTTGGTTGAGGCCATTCGAGCGCAGAGACAGGAGGTTGTTCCACCTGTTGCGGGGACCTCGATGGTGCCTACTGTTCAGGCAGTTGTACCTGCAGCTACGGAGGTGATCACCGTATCGTTATCGGAGTTCATGAGGCTGAGGCCTCCGGTTTTCACTGGTACCGTTGCAGCTGAGCATCCGCAGTCGTTTATCGACTGGATGACCAGGATATGTCGTTCGCTGAGATGCTCCGACGTGAGATGGGTAGAGTTCGCGAGTTTTCGCCTGGAGGGTCTGGCCCAGAAGTGGTGCGAGTCGTTAGAGAAGGGCAGAGCCGCAGGTCATGCTCCTATAACCTGGGCTGAGTTTGTGACCGTGTTTCTCGCCCGCTTTCTTCTCCAGAGCGTTAAGGATGCTCGAGCGCTCAGTTTCGAGTCCTTACGCCAGACTCAGGGTATGACGGTGGCTAGGTACGATGTGCAGTTTACCGAGCTGTTTGTGTATGCTCCGTTTTTAGTAGCTACTGAGGAGATGCGGGTAAAGAGGTTCGTTCGAGGCATGCTTACCCATTTTTTCCTCGCTATCAGTATTTAGCATTGTGACACGTATGCAGCAGCGGTGGACGCAGCCCTGTTGGTTGAGGAGTGGCTTTTTGAGTCGTCGGTTGTTCCGGGATCGAAGACGGTTCGTACTGGTATAGCAGCCCGGAGACAGAGGTTTGGACGCCGCGACAGAGTTCGTTCAGACTCGGGGAGTAGCAGAGACATGGGACGAGGCCAATTGTTCAGCACTTATCCCTAGAAGGGCCAGTAGTCGACGCGTAGGTGCTTTGGGTGTGGCAGCCTACAGCACCTTGTTAGGGATTGTATCGTGTTACGTCAGAGAGGGGTAGCCGTACCACATGTTACCTTACCGCCTTCTCCACCTCAGAGAGCGTTGCCTCTTGCACCTGTAGTTGCTCCGCGTCAGACTATGCTCAGAGAGGTCGTGGTCGTGGAGGGTTTGTTCAGGGAGGACGGGGTGGCAGAGGCAGAGGACAGCCCATTGCCGGTAGAGGGCAGGCTTGAGTGTTTGCTTTGACTCATCAGGACGCGCAGGCGTCCAATGCAGTGGTTTCAGGTACTCTTTCTGTATGTTCTTTTGATGCCCATGTTTTGTTTGATCTGGGATCTACGCACTCGTATGTTTCCATGCACTTCGTGCCGAGTTTAGGCCGAGAATCGTGTTTGCTAGATCAGCCGCTTGTTGTGACCACTCCTGTTGCCGAGTCGTTTGTTGCGCGACACGTGTTTCGGTCTTGTGCCGTTCGGATTGGAGATAGAGTATTGTCCGTCGATTTGATCCTTCTTGAGATGTTGGACTTCGACGTTCTCCTGGGCATGGACTGGTTAGCTACTTGCTACGCGTCCGTGGACTACCGCGAGAAGACAGTTAGGTTTTGTTTTCCCGGCGAGTCAGTTCTGGTTGTGCAGGGGGACCGTGGTACCGCCCCTCACTGTTTGATTTATGCCCTTTGCGCTAGTCGGCTTTTGAGGAGGGGATGTCGGGGATTCCTGGCTTTTATTCAGGATACTGGAGCCACAGTAAAGTCATTGGATCGGGTTCCTATAGTTCGAGAGTTTCCCAACGTCTTTTCCGATGAGTTACCTGGTTTGCCGCCAGAGCGCGATATTGAGTTTTGCATTGATCTGATTCCTGGCACGGGGCCTATTTCTATATCGCCTTACCGGATGGCTCTGGCAGAGCTTAGAGAGTTTAAAGATCAATTGCAAGAGTTTTGTAACAATCCTAATTTTCTTATACACTTATTCCTATACAAATTTTTTTTCAAATATTTTTTTTAAAAATCCATAAAGAGGTATTTATTGCCTGAGCACAAGACTTAAGTAATTGATTAGAAATTTAATTATAAGAAGGAGCTTGAAGCTCATTGGTAATATCTTGCACTGCTGAACAAAGCCACCAGAGTTCAAATCTCATGCCCCATATTATTTTTTAATATTTATTTTTGTTTTAAATTTTTCTTCAATGTTGTGTCTCTTCATCTTCTAAACCCCCTGTACACTTCAAATTCCTAGATCGGTTTCAGAGACCATTGAAATCCCCATTTACTCCATTTTAATGATTTTTAATACATTTTTACATTAACACCTTTCATATATCCTATTTACTCCAATTTTTAATTAAAACCTTTCATATACCCTATTTACTCCAACTTTTAATGATTTTATATATTTTTATATTAAAACCTTTCATATACCCTATTTACTCCAATTTTTAATTAAAACCTTTCATATACCCTATTTACTCCAATTTTTAATTAAAACCTTTCATATACCCTATTTACTCCAACTTTTAATGATTTTATACATTTTTACATTTTTATTTAAAAATCCTTCACACCCTACCCCTAGCCTACCCTATAAATACACCCCTCCCCTCTACCCTCTCATCCCAAAATCCTAAGCTCACTCTCTCAAAATTTTCCAAGAGTTGTGTACTTTGAAAACAAGCTCGCGGCGAAGCTCCGACGAAATTCCGGCGGAAATTCCGGCGACGTTTATAGGAACTGCCGGCGACGACGCAACGCCTTGGAAACCTCTTTAGTCCCCCCTTCACTCCTTTGCTTAATCGAAACCCGTAAGTCCCATTCTTCTCTCTTTTCTATTTCTTAAAATACGGAATTATGAAACCCGACGGAAATCGGAACAAACCGATTTCCGATTCGGTTTTTCTACAAAATCCCACTTGTCACCTAATCCATAACACCTAAACATATCCATAATGACTATTAATCACATAAAAATCAAATTAGACAAAGTTTCTCACATGAAATGATAACTTTCTTGTAATATCGTATTCTTTTCACAATAATACCATAAAGTTTAGTTTTCTTCTTCTAATCAATTCCCTCATTCCTAAACATCACCATCTTGATCACTAAACTAGTAGAAATCAATTTGAATGAGTTTTCACACATGAAATGATAACGTTTACAAATACCGTATTTTTACAATTAAATACCCTTATGTTTAATTTAATATGTTTAATCTCTAAACTTCACTAAACCTTAAAATAAGTCACGAGGTAATGACCTACCTCCACGCACACGCAAATACAACCTTAATTGATATTCCCAAAATTTAGAATACGAAAATACAAGACTTTACATTAAAATACCATAATCTTCATAAAACCATTCTTAAAGATTTTAGATTTGTTACACTTTTTAGTAAATAATTTTTACTAGGAAAATACGATAAGTTGTGGATATCGATCATTTATTTAAACTGAGTTTCTGGTGTCTAGGCAAGTGTGTCAAGGCTAGTGGTTTTTAATTAGGCCCACTATTGTGGTTCCTTCCCACTTACCTGGCACTTACCTGGCCGCAATTGGCGGTGAAGAGACGATTTGAGCCTTCTAATGACTTGTCGTTTAGACCTTAGAAATAGGCTAGTTGGCTTAGGAAACCCTAGAAACTAAAATACGGAAATTTATATCCTTTTACAAATAAATATCTTATATTTATAAAACCGTTTTTCTAAATGAATAGTATTTATTAAACCTAAGCAAAGCGCCGCTACAACCCATCTTTGGGGAACCCGTTAGGGATAGTACGGTTCATCGTGCACCCGCGGGCTAGTAGTGCGAGATTCAGACCTCCGCAAGGAGCATTCGGTCTCGAAAGGTTTAAAATACGGCATTTAAGAAAAATAAGATTTTGGAAAATAAAATATTTATTTAAAATTATTCTTGTATTAATATATATATAATTATCATTTAAACAACTGTTTTATCATAAGATAAAGTTTCCAACTTTTCCTAAAAAAATTACAAGATTAAAAGTTGCATTAAAATACCATGAATTTTAAATAAATCGACTAATACTTTTATTAGGATATATTCAATAGAATAACACAAATAATATCCATACCCATTATAACTATAAAGACGAATAATAAATTCTTGAGGTGTGTTCCCCTCCGAACGGCGGCCGGGACGCGGGACGTCTCGCCTGAGGTTCGGGGCAAATGCTAATTGGTGCTATCCGTCCACCTCTTCGAAGATGCCAAGTTGATTTATGGCACCATGTATCGAAGGTCTGAACGGATGTGGCCGATGTAGCAGACTTCGTCAGATTCCCCCTCGTTTGAGGGATTTTTGATTGTGGGGACGCTCTTCCCTACAGGCGCAAGCCCCTGCAGTTAATTACGCTACCGCGTCGCGGTAACAACTTTCTCCTTCTCCAGATGGTCACTTCATGTCGTGTGTGTTTATTTTATGTTTTGTTGCACGTGGATTGTTTACGGAGACCGAGTTATGTCGTCGCCCGTAGGGCGTGGACTAATCCAAATCCGTATTATCTTAGATTTGGGTTTGGGGGTTTGGTTTGAGGATACGTTAGCCATATTTGAGGCCAAGATCAACTCAAACGTTTGTTAAGGATACGTTAGTCTAATATGAGACTAAGATCAACTTAACGTGATCGTTTAGATCCGACAAAAGAGCATTTGGGCTCCATTGTTCCAGTTTAGGGACATAGTGGTCCATATGATGTATGGCCGTCGGGACCCGTCACCTCTCTGACGACGTTGAAGGATTACAACGACAGATATCAGAGGAGTTCAGAGATGTACCCCTGGACCAGAGTTAATTGGGGGGACCTATAGTCCAATTTGGGACTAAAGTCTGTTTGAAAGGTTTAAGGATACGTTAGCCATATTTAAGGCTAAGATAAACTTAAACGGGATCGTTTAAATCCGGCAAAAGAGCACGCGTGGCTCTATTGTTCCAGTTTAGGGACATGGTGGTCCATGGGTAGTTTAAGGACATTGCGGTCCATGGGTAGTTTAAGGACATTGCGGTCCATCGTTAGTTTTAAGACATCTCGGTCAAGGTTAAGGACGTCGTAGTCCGTAGGTTTAAGGACCCCACAGTCCATTGTTAGTTTTAAGACATCTCGGTCAAGGTTAAGGACGTCGTAGTCCGTAGGTTTAAGGACCCCACAGTCCATTGTTAGTTTTAAGACATCTCGGTCAAGGTTAAGGACGTCGTAGTCCATGGGTTTAAAGACCCCACAGTCCATTGTTAGTTTTAAGAAATCTCGGTCAAGGTTAAGGATGTCGTAGTCCATAGGTTTAAGGACCCCACAGTCCATTGTTAGTTTTAAGACATCTCGGTCAAGGTTAAGGACGTCGTAGTCCATGGGTTTAAGGACCCCACAGTCCATATCAATGCGTGGTCATCGGGACCCGTCACCTCTTTGAAGACGTTGAGGGATTACAACGCCGAGTATCAAAAGGAGTGAAGAGATGTACCTTGGAACCGGAGTGGATTAAATAGTCTTTGGCCCAATTTGGGATCAAGACCAATTAATTATGTTATGAGCCCATTAGCCCAGTTAAGTTTGAATTGAGGACTTATGGCCATATTGGGCTAAGTCCAATCACGTCTGGGACATCGGCCCTCCTATTGGTCCCTTGAAGGATAGGCTTTGCCTCTGACCATTTAGCTAATTGGGCTAACGTTAATTCAGCAGTGTTGAACACTGGGATCAAGTTAGTGTTTTAACACTAAAAGACAGTTGGGGTTAAACACCAGCAACAGGGGGGTTCAACTTAGTGCTAAACACTAGAGCAAATCAGTGTCAAACACTAGCAACAGAGGCTTCAAATTAGTGTCAAACACTAAGAAAATTAATGTTAAACTCTGTCAACAGAGATTTAATTTAGTGTTAAACACTAAGAAATTCAGTGTTAAACACTGCGAGAAAGCTCTTTAATTAGTGTTGAACACTAAGGCAAAACAGTGTTTAACACTGGGCTCACGGGTTCCCAATTAGCGTTAGACGCTGAGGCAAGAGGGGTCACGTGGTAGCACGTGAGGGCGCCCTCCCTTCGTTTTTTCTGCTGAGAAGACTGCATCTTTTGGAGCATCACGTGTCACCACGTGACGGGTGTTTAAATGAGGTATGTTAAAGCCTCTGCCAAGGGTCACGTGGGTCACTGCCTCAAAGGGCTTTCTGTAGATCTTTTGGGGGGGATCACGTGGTGACACGTGACCCTGCTTTTCTGTAGTTGTTTAGAAGATCTGTTAATAATTTCAGAGGAATTAAATTCCTAGTTTCTTTTGAAGAGTTGAACTCTGAATTTTCTGTAGGAATTAAATTCCTCATATATGTGAAGAACTGAATAGGGTTAAGCCCTAATAAAAGCTTTGGGGAATTAAAATTCCACTCTCTGTTAGAGAATTATTCTGGGGAATAAGATTAAGGGAATTAAATTCTTGTTGTTTTCACAGAACTAAATTCTTAACTAGGGTTAAACCCTGATTCTTTTCATTCTGAAGGAATTAAATTCCCATAACACAGGGTCAAACCCTAATTTTATTTTGAAGGAATTAAATTCCTATAGTCCTGTGAGAATTAAATTCTCATGCTTCCCTTCCCTCTCTATGCTTTGGATCTGCATGGCAGGATCTCAACCCATTGAGAATTAAATTCTCAACTCAAGGGGAGATGTGCACTTTACAGATCCTCCCTCAAAGAGAAAAGGAATATGTCATTCTGTTTTATATCAGAGTTAAGCTCTGTTGTTAAAAAAAACCTTCCCTTTCTTACCTAGGGTTTTCTTTTGCAGAAGATTCAAATTCCTCTAACGTATCAAGCTTTCTCTCTTTTCTTCCCTCTGCATATATCTTTTTTTGTGTGTCTCTTGGCTCCTATTTATAGGAGAAGCAGCCGAATCAATTAGTTTTGGCGAATCTTTCATTTAGAGATTTGATTTGTATTCACCATTTGTTTTGGACCTTTGGATTATTAGGTGAATTTTATTCACCATTGGATTTTAAATCCAGAGATTCTCCTTTGTTATTTCGGTTAGATTTTAAGGGGAAATCTTTCCAAATTCGAGATTTTCCCATAGATAGATGATATTTAATCACCTTTAAATATTTAATTTAACCGGTTGCTTTGGAAAGATTTAAGAGGTCTTATCTCAGAATTTAATTCTGTTAACAAATGGGCTTTGAAGTCGGTCACGTGTGGCCACGTGACCCTTGGTCACGTGTGGGCACGTGACCTCCTTGGAACGAACCTTCTTCTTTCTTTTTGCGCTCTGTCTTCTGGTTGCTGCTTAACCGTCACGTGCCATCACGTGACCCCTGGTCACGTGTGAGCACGTGACCCTCGTCTGGACTCTTTTTCTTGATTTAACCGGAGAACAAGTCTGCTGCTTTTGAGTATCACGTGCCAACACGTGACCCTGGTCACGTGGGAGCACGTGACCTCTTCTGAAGCCTTTTCCTTGATTTGATCAGGGAACCGGTTTGCCTTTGAAGCCGCTTTTAATTGTCATGTGCCAACACGTGACCCAGGTCACGTGGGAGCACGTGACCCTTTCTGAAGCCCTTTTCTTTGATGTAGTCGGGAAGCCGAATTTGCCTTGCCGATGCTTTTAGATGTCACGTGCCAACACGTGACTGCTGGTCACGTGTAAGCACGTAACCCTTTCCTGAAGCCTTTTTTCCCGAGCTTTCCTGATTTTAAATCAGGAAACAAATGCCCCCACAGCGTTGTTCTCACGTGTCCGCACGTGAGTGCAACGCTGCCACCTTTCGTGACCGTTGGATTCCTCTAGGGATTTGGGGAGATGAAACGTTTCCATCACTTCCTATAAATACTCATGTTTCTTCAGAAGAGCCTTCACTTTGTTCATCTTCTTCTTTTGAGAACTTTTTCCCTTGAGAATTTGATTCTCGCTTCCAGAGCTTAGTTCTTTGCTTTGAAACATTTTCAGAGTTTAATTCTGTTTAAAAGGACTCTTTTTCCTCAGGTAATGGTAATCGAAGCACCTCCATTTTGACAAAACTCATTGGATTTTAAATCCATATCAAGGGTTTCACAAAGAACCCATTTTTCTTCAAGTTCTTTAATCAAAATATGAGACCACTTAACCTCCAACAGTAGATCTCTTAGGGTTTAGATGATCCCTAGGGAGATGATGATGGCGGTTCAAATCCATGGAATTTAATTCCATCCAAAATGTTTCTGGGAATTTAATTCCCTTTTCTTAATAAGGAATTTAATTCCAATGAAGAACTCGGTTTCTTCACACGGAGGCTTCTTGGGGTCTCTTGACCCGAGGTTGTCCTTCTGTAATTAATGAAACAGGAGCTTTGTAATGATTCTCATGACCTTTATTTCAGGTATCATGGATGCCTATCTGTATGGTCTTGACGAGATTATTTCCTATGGGAATATTCGTGCACTGGGTCGCAGTCAGAACCAGGAGTTCACCGATGCTCAGTGTGCCGAGATCATAAGCTGCTTTGACGAGTACAACCATCAGCTACTCCCCCGTCGCTCTTCTCTTCTGAGGCTGATCGTGCTGGCGATCCGGGAGGCACTTCCTCTCTTTTGCACCGGCATACCGCTCAGGGCCTTGGACACTGCTGAGGATAAGGTACATTCGGTGTACCTGATGGGCTTGATCTCAAAGAGGAGGAGAGATCACCTTATTGATCTCTTGCACCAAGCCTTTCAGCAGTCAGCCATACTTGCCGCCTATCGGAGGGTGGAAGATATTCGTGAGGACCCCGACGCTTGCGATCGCGAGAGGAAGCATACTCGGGAGGTTCGAAATGCTTGGAGAATCTTGGACAAAGTTAATCTTGAGTTTCTCAACCCATGCCCCTCGTCTGAAGTCTTACCATTGTAAACATGTCCTTTTTATCTTGTATGAACTTCTTGAAAGATTCAGTGACAAGTTTTATTATGTCTTTCCATGTTTGCATGCTTTTCTCTGGGATTTTATCATTTTGCTACTGTTGTTGTTGGTGCTTTCAATATGCAGGGTGCTACTCCATTTTTTTTTGCAGCTTTGCTCTGATGGAGTACGCTACTTTGGGCGCTGCGCTCCCTGCGCTAACGTGTCTGATTTTGACACGTGGCGCTCTGCGTGCAGCGCAGGAGATCTGAAGCGTTACTTCATTTATTTTAACTTTAATTTTCTTTTTAATTTTCAAGAAAGAGTTTTGCTCTGATTGGAGAAAAACAGAAGCATTGCTTCTTTTCCCACCTTGGAATTTGAACAGAGCTTTGCTCTGATTGAGGTAAACAAATGCCCCCCCACCGTTGCGCTTACGTGGCCTCCTAACGTGAGCGCAGCGGTGGCAAACTCTGAACCGTCGCGCCATCCCTTGGAAGCTGAAAGGGCACTTGATGCCTATAAATAGGACCTTTGGTCCCTTAGATGATTCTCATCTCTAAAATTTTACTTTCAGAACTCAGAGCCCCGCTCTTTATTTTCAAGAACTTTAAGAGTTAAACTCTTAAAAATTTTAGGTGAAAATTTTAATTTGGATTAGATTAAATTAAATTAATTTTCATTGATAGAGCCTCGCTCTCAATAGATCCCTGATCTAAAGGAAACCTATTTAGGGTTTCACTTAGCAGAGGTTTGCTCTACAGGTCTTAAAAGGATCTAAAGAGAACTAAAGGGGATCCTACTAGGGTTCCATAGAGCTCTGCTCTCTGAAAGATTTTCCTTGGATTTTCTTAATTCATTAATGGAGCTTTGCTCCTCCCAAATCATATAGAAAAACTCTTAAGAATTCTTCATGGATCTTGGAACTTAAAGATGGCATTTTATTCCTCAGTGCATTATATCGTTTTGCTTAATCAGTCTTTCTGATAATTCTGTTAATCCTCTTTCATAGGAACAATGAACGCCCACATGTATGCTCTTAACGAGATCATCTCTCATGAGGGAATCCGCCGACTTGGCCGCTCTCAAAATTAGGAGTTCACAAACGAGGAGTGTGCTGAAATAATGAGTCGCTTCAACGCATACAATGGTCCACTGCTTCCCCGACGTTCCTCTCTTCTTAAACTTATCGTGGGAGCTATCTGGGAAGCGCTTCCCCTATTCTATTCCGGCGTGCCGTTTAGGGCGTTGGATGCCGCTGAGGACAAGGTGCACTCTGTGTACCTATTGAACTTTATCTCGAAGAGACGGCGAGACAGTCTTATTGACCTCTTGCACGAGATCTTTCAACAGTCTGCCATACTCGCTGCTTATCGGAGGGTGGAAGACATCGGGAGGGATCTTGACGCTTGTGCTCGCGAAAGGAAGCACACTAAGATGGTCCGCGAGGCTTGGAAAGTCAGAGATAGGGTCGCTTTTGAATTCCTCAATCCATACCCTGGATCTGAGGTTATTCCATTGTAACTTTCGTTTATTGTTTTTATGACTGTAAGAACTTCGGGCAATATTAATGGAATTTTTATTTTTTTTATCCCAGCTTGTCTTTATTATATATCTTTTGTCCTGAGTCTTTTTGCCCATGCATGAATGAATGTGTCTTGAACGTTTGATCAAATGTAAATCGGATGCTCTTTCTGTTGCTTTTCCTCTTTCTCAGCATGTCGTCACAATTAGCAGGTAATAGAGTAAGCTTCTTGATTTCTTCACGAGATAGCGAGGGCTTAGGCCGCAGGTTCAGATCTGCTGCCTAAGACTTTTCAACTCTATGAGCCGTGAGGGTCTCATAGAGACTTTTCTCCCTACGGATCGAGAGGATCTCGTAGGTGGGTTTTTTCTCCTTAGGAATCGTGAGGATTCCTAAGTGTGGTTTTCTCTTGTAAGTCGTAAGGATCCTACAAGAGAATTTTTCCCTCTTACGAGTAGAGAGGACTTGTAAGCGGTTGTTTCCCTCCTTGTCGAAGTTCGATGTTGGAGGGTGAGACCCGTGGATGGTATGCAAGAGACCGTTTTGGGCCAACTTGCAGGGTCCCAGTGCTTAGGAAACATGCTTCTTTTATGCCCACTGCCTAAGGCTTTATCTCACGAGTCGAGCCGCCTCAACAATTTTTTTCGCAAGTCGAGACGAATCGAGCGTTTCTCGCAAGAATATCTTAACGTCGCATTTAACCTCTGCTCTTTACGACAGAAGCCCGTTAAGGTTGTTGGTACTTAGGGTTTTGGCCATCGTACCGTCGCATAAGATGATATAGTTCTCGATAGGCAATCGTGCTATTCGAGTAGCCCTGCGACTGCCGTGTCTCTGATCCCTTCGGGGGCTGGACAAGACGTCTTCAAGCAATCCTCCTTGGCAGTTTGACCGTCGGAAGAGCAAGCATTAGGAATTTGCCATGTCGCTTTTTACTTGAGGTTAGGCTTATTTTGGTGAGCCCCGATGAGTTATAACCACTCCGCGCTAGTGTGGGGATGATCTCCGATAGTCTTTCGGGCTTTATGTGAGTTGCCATCAAGACCCTGAAGCTAGGAATTTGGCTTTTGCTTCGTTTGCTGGCATTGCGTCTGCTGTATCGAGACGAATGTTGTGGTGGGAACTAGGGATTTTGCCGTGGCTTCGTTTGTTTGATGACGTTGCATCTGCTGTGTCGAGACGAACGTTGGGGTGATATCTCGTCTGCTGTATCGAGATAGACGTCGAGGTTGTCTCTAGGTTGCTGGTGAACCGCCGAGGTTTGGAACTAGGGATTTTACCGTGGCTCCATTCGTTTAATGACGTTGCGCCTGCTGTGTCGAGACGAACATTGGGGTGACATCTCGTCTACTGTATCGAGACGGACGTCGAGGTTGTCTCTAGGTTGCTGGTGAACCGTCGAGGTTTGGAACTAGGGATTTTGCTGTGGTTACATTCGTTTAATGACGTTGCGTATGCTGTTTCGAGACGAACATTGGGGTGACATCTCGTCTGCTGTATTGAGACGGATGTCGAGGTGGTGACCATTCTGTGCTGGTGCGAGATGATCTCCGATTGTCTTTCTGGTTTTATATGAGTTACCGTAAAGACGTCGAAGCTAGGAATGTGGCCTTCGCTTCGTTTGCTTTGGTGTGTCCAAATCCTGTTGGAGGAAGAATGCTGGGGTTGACATTTCGTCTGCTGTATCGAGACGAACGTCAAGGTGGTGACCACTCTGTGCTGGTGTGAGATGATCTCCGATTGTCTTTCCGGTTTTATGTGAGTTATCGTAAAGACGTTGAAGCTAGGAATGTGGCCTTTGCTTCGTTTGCTTTGTCACGTCCGAATCCCTGTTGGAGGAAGAATGCTGGGGTTGACATTTCGTCTGCTGTATCGAGACGAACGTCAAGGTGGTGACCACTCTGTGCTGGTGCGAGATGATCTCCGATTGTCTTTCCGGTTTTATGTGAGTTACCATAAAGACGTTGAAGCTAGGAATGTAGCCTTCGCTTTGTTTGCTTTGTCACGTCCGAATCCCTGCTGGAGGAAGAATGCTGGGGTGACAACTCGTCTGCTGTATCGAAACGAACGTCGAGGAGGTGACCACTCCATGTGAGATGATCTCCGGTGGTCTTTCAGGCCTTATATGACTTGCCGTTAAGACCTTGAAGCTAGGAATTTGGCCTTCGCTTCATTTGCTCACACTGCGTCTGGTGTATTGAGACGAATGCTGAGGTGGAGCTGGGATTTTTCCGTCACTCCGCTTTGTTTCGACCATAGGGTCTTTTGTTAACTTTGCATGTACACCCTGCTGGACTGCGAAGGAACGCCGTTATTGACATTGCGTCTGCTGTAACGAGACGCATGCTAAGGTGGAGTTGGGATTTTGCCGTTACTCCGCTTTGTTTCGACCGTGAGGTCTTTTGTTGACGTTGCATCTGCCTCCAGCTGGACTGCGGAGGAACGCCGTTGTTGACATTGCGTCTACTGTATCGAGACGAATGCTGAGGTGAAGCTGGGATTTTGCCATCGCTCCGCTTGTTTCGACCGTGAGGTCTTTTGTTAACTTTGCATGTACACCCTGCTGGATTGCGAAGGAACGCCGTTGGTGATCTCTAAGTTGTCGATGTTGACGTCGAGACCCTGAAGCTCGGGATCTTCGTTTGCTTCATTTGTTGACATCGTGTCTGTAATATTGCGACAAATGTCGAGATGGTCTCTAGGTTGTCTATGAACCGTCGAGATTTGGCTTCGCTTTCTGATGGAGCCTGTTGGGAAGGTATGGTTCCCTCCTTATCTGTGCCCCTGGATTGTATACAGGGATCGATGTGATTTTACCTGTAGGGCAAAAAGTTTCATTCTTTCATTTTTTTTTATTCTTTCCGCGATGCTCTATCATTTCAGCTTTTATATCGCGAAGGTCGCGATTGCCCAATCGTTTCGGCTATTTTTCGCGGTGCCTAATCGTTTCGGCTGTTTATTTTGTTTTTACTCGCTGCTTTTTATTGCAAGTTGCCCAATCATTTCGGCTGTTTATTTTATTTTTACTCGCTGTTTTTTTATTGCGAGTTGCCCAATCATTTCGGCTATATATATATATATATTTTACTCGCTGTTTTTTATTGCGAGTTGCCCAATCATTTCGGCTATTTAATATGCATTTTCAGCTCGCTGATTTTTATCGCGAGCGTAGAACTTGGAATCTGGTGCCAATCTCAGCATCAGCATCGCTACAACCGGAATATTGCGAGGAGCGAATCATCATCTGCCATGAAAGGACTTGGAATTTGATACCGATTTAGGCATCAGCATCGCTACAACTGGAATATTACCAGGAGAGAATCATCATTTGCCTCTGTCGATGTCGAACAAAGGTGGCTTAGTAAACAGGATTAGGATCCCGTCAACTAAGGCTTTTGACTTCATGAGCCGTAAGGGTCTCATAAAGGTGTTTCTCCCTACGAGTCGTGAGGATCTCGCAGGTGCGTTTTCTCCTTAGGAATTGTGAGGATTCCTAAGTGTATGTTCTTTTATAAGTCGTAAGGATCTTACAAGAGTGTTATCTCCTTATGAGTCGAGAGGACTCACAAGGGTTGTTCACCGTGTGGACATATCCCCAGTCACGGATGGGACTTGGTTAGGAAAATGTTTATTCGCGCCCGTGGATTGTATACAAGGGTCAATATAGGACCATTTGTAGGGCAATATCGAAAGTTGTGGGGGTTGCTTAAGCACAGGTTTAGATCTCTGTAACTTAAGACTTTCAAATCCTATGAGCCGTGAGGGTCCCATAAGAGAGTTCTCCTTACGAGTCGTGAGGATCTCGCAAGTGTATTTTCTCCTTAGGAATCGTGGGGATCCCTGAGTGTGTTGCTCCCTTGTGAGTCGTAAGGATCTCACGCTGGTGGTTTCTCCTTACAAGGTCGAGGGGGCCCTGTAAGTGTCTTTTGACGAGGTTGCGCCCTTTCGGGTTTTCACAAACACTCGCCGGTAGTCATGCTGTTTTTACTCACGGAGCCCTTTCGGGTTTTCATCCATGCCCGTTTTGCTTATGGACATACCGTTTTTATTTTTTTATTTTTTTATTTTCTTCTTCTCTTTTTTTTTATTAACGAGGTCGCGCCCTTTCGGGTTTTCACGAACACTCGCCGGTAGCCCTGCAGTTTTTACTCACGGAGCCCTTTCAGGTTTTCATCCGTGCCCATTTTGCTTATGGACATACCGTTTTTTTTTTGTTTTTTTTAATTCTTTTAATTCTTCTTATTTTTTCTAACGAGATTGCGTCTTTTCAGGTTTTCACAAACACTCGCCGGTAGCCCTGCTGTTTTTACTCACGGAGCCCTTTCGGGTTTTCATCCGTGCCCATTTTGCTTATGGACATACCGTTTATTTTTTTTTATATTCTCGTCAGCCTGAGAATGCTGCGGTAGTAGTTTAAAAACATTTCGGTCATTTGCAAGTTTTAGGACATTGCGGTCCATCATTAGTTTAAGGACATCTCGGTCCGTTGTTAGTTTAAGGACGTTTCGGTCCGTTGTCGCCGTATTTGAGGCGAATATCTGGTTTATTGACTTTTCGGTCCATGAGTCCTTCTCCATGAATGAACATGATGCCCCCGGTGTATCCATCTTCTTCGGAGCGTGCAGTTGTGGCGGACTCACCTTCCAGTTCTCAGACAGCGCAAACTTGCCCTGTTGGTATTGGTCTTCAACCCAGTTTTTGAAGACGTAGCAGTCCTCGATCAGGTGACCTACTGTTTGGTGGTAAGGGCAATAATTAGGATTATTAACATCGCCTGGCCGCAACGGACGTTTTGGACCCGGCAGATTGATGATGTCGCACACTGCCAGCTCGAACAGTCCCCTTGTTTTATCTTGCGGAAACGAGTAAGAACGTTTCAACTTTTCCTGGAGGGGTTGCCGCTTGTTTCTTTGGCAAGCAACCGGTCTAGGGTCACCTGATTGTTGTTGAGCACTGGCGACGAGGGCCTTTTTTCCTTTTCTTTTATCCTTTTTGTTCGCTCCGTTGTTTGCGGGGCCGGGATTCTTTCCGCGTAGTATGCGATTGCATGGCTGAACGTTCTCGCAGCTTCTCAATTCCTTTATTTTTGAAATAGATTCCCCGAGGGAAGAGTTGGGGATAGCTTCTTCGTCAGAGTTGCTTCCAAAGGTGATAATTTGCGATACCTTAGAGTCGGCTATATGGCAATCGTTGGCGACTCTTTTGCGCTCATATATCGCATTTTTCCGATGTCCACAAGCTTCACACTTTGTCCCGTCGAAGTGTTGCTTTTGAGCGACATACCCTTGCCACCAACAGTTAAAGGATTCGCAGTCTTCGGTAGGATGTATGATCTTCTGATGATATAAACAGAAGTTAGGGTGCATCTCTGCCTCAGCGAGAGTATTTTCTTCAGAGGGCGGTAGCTTCATTCCTACTGACAGAGCTTTGGCGAACCTTTTCCTCGTCTTGAATTTGTTTTTATCCGCAGTGGATGGCTTTTGATTTGACGGGAATGCCTTGGCTTTTTCCAGTATGGCCATTTCACGCTCTTGATTGGCTTTTGCTTTCAAACGAATTTCATTTAGGAAGACATCGATCAACTCGTCTGATGGCTGTAGAATCTCTGGCTCAGGGTTCGCCATTGATTTCTCAGCGCAAGGAGCCTCCTCATCATCCGTCAGTGAATGAGAAATCACATGACAAGTCGCTACGTAGTCTTCGGATTCATCCGATAAGTTTTCTCCATCGTTTTCATCCTCGACGAAAGAACAAGTTGCCCCCGGCGTGTCCGTTTTCTTTGGAGAGTGTGGCTGTGGTGGGTTTACCTTCCAGTTTTCCGACAGCGCAAACTTGCCTTGTAGGTACTGATCTTCGATCCATCCCTTAAAGACGAAATAATCCTCAATCGGGTGACTTACCGTTTGGTGGTAAGGGCAATAATTGGGATTATTAAGATCGCCTGGCTGCGACAGACGCTTTAGACTCGGCAGATTAATGAGTCTGTTGCGCACGGCCAGCTTGAACAGTCTTCTCATTTTATTCTGAGGAAACGAGTAAGGACGTCCTAACCTCTCTTCGAGGGATGGGCGTGGACGCACGTTGTTTTGGCGAACGACCGGCTTTGAGTTGCTAGACTGTTGTTGAGCATTGGCGACGACGATCGCTTTCCCTTTTCCTTTCTCATCTCGGGAATCTGATTTTGGAGGAGACGGTCTATGGCCTATCTGGTCCATTTGGGCTAATTTGTCAATCAAGGCCTGGAAGGTGGTCGGCCTGAAGAACATTATGAATTGTGAGATGGTCGCCTGCGGATCGAGAGTACCCACAAACATGCCTACTGCAGGAGCCTCTTCTATGCGTTGTTCGCATTTCGACCATAGGTTCCGCCATCGTGTTGCGTATTGGACCTATGTTTCGCCTGACCTTATCCTGGCATTAATCAGTGCTGTTATCGGGGTGCGTCCACTAGCACTCGCGAATCTCTGTGTAAACAGCAGCTCCATCTCCGTAAATGTCTTGATAGAGTCATTTGGGAGTTCAGAGTACCACTCAAATGTCGTTTCCGACAGGCTGCCAACAAACTGGCGGAGCAGCAATTTATCATCACCTCCAGTGTTGCCGCACATGGCTCTAAATTGAGCGACGTGCTGATGCGGATTTCCCGTTCCCTTATATACGTGGAACTTAGGGATCGTATATCCCGGCGGGTAACTAATTTGGTCATACCAGCTTGGATAGGGTCGTCCCGTTCTAACAGTTTGCCCAGCCGCTTCATTTTCCTGGTGAGCTCGTATTTGCTGAGCTATATGGTCATCCAGTGCGGCCTTGGAAATGGTTTCTTCCTTGGCTGCTGAAAGAGCCGGAGGAGGATTCGATTTCTATCCTTTGTCATCTTCAAGGACAATCGGAGGATCTTCAGCAGGAGGATCTTGTTGGATCATCATCCCTACCATATCTTGGAAGAGAAGCGTCATTTGTTTTATGTTAGCCGCTTGCTCTGCGGCTTCTTTGTCCTTCTTTTCGAGGACTCTGCGTAAGAAGTCATTATCAGTTTCTTGTTCGTGACGCTGCTCTGATGATGCCTCTGGGCTTTATTTTGGCTCGGTAAGTGCGGCCATTGTAGTTAGCATCTCTTGAAGCTTCTGTTGTTGCTGTTCTTGAGCTTTTGTCACGGATCGGGTGAGCGGTCGGTGACCCGTCGAAACACGGCTTTCCTCCTTTCCGGAAGCCATATAAACGGTGTGCAGCACCATGCCCCCAGACTTAGGGCATTTGCGCTCTGCGCTTTTACGGTTCGCCATGTTCACAGGGGCCTTTTGCGGCCTCCTTTTCTTTTGAGTGATTGACGTTGAGGGAGCCGTCGCAGTGGGTACCTGAGTAGCTGTTGCTTTTTCTGGTCTGACAGAGTAGTCTTTCTCCTGCCGAACTTTCATCTCTTTCTGTCGGCGGAGATAGTCTTGATCCATCGCGGAGTCTTGGACTTGACGCCAGATCTTGTAAATTTCAGAGGATAGCCATTGAGAGGACTGTTCTGGCTTGGCTTCTGCAACATTTCCCACCGGGGGAGGGGATCTTTTTAGTACGGCGGTAGGAGAGTTTCTGCGCACCGTGTTCAGCAATTCAAAGCTGTTCCCGATCGGAACAGTAGCATCGGTCTCCACCGTTGGAGCGGGTGGAGTAAGTCCAGACGGAGAGATGCCCCCAGCCTTTCTTACTCGGTGCCAGTGACGACGTCGAGCATGTCGTGCGGATGAGATCACCTCCGTTGTTGGATAAGCTTCTTCATGCCCCCTGCTTTGAGGAGAGACTGTTATTGGTGCTAGCCTATCGAAGACTGACGCCCGTTGAGAAGCAATGTTTAATCTGTCAAAGACAGACCTCTGAGCAGGGGAAGCAGCTTTGAGGACCTCGCCTGGAGCAGCAACCGGAATGGCCAGCCTTGTAAAAACTGACTTCTCGGAAGGAGGAGCCTTTCCAATGATTTCATCTGCTTGAGCCGGGATAGCTATCCGCTTTGGGATGACAGCTTCGGGTATCGCGGGTTTGCAGACGTTCTGACCCAGTCTGTTGAAAACTGAGGTATTGAAGTTGGGCGACCCGTTGAGAGGGGTCGCGGCAGTGGTAAGCCGATCAAAGACCGACTTCTTTGGGGCTTCTTTCAACGTCATTGTGGCATTGAAGCTCAACGGTGGGAGCATGGTCCCGAAGAATAATCCAGTGGTGTCCTGAGTTACCTGCTCCACTGGCATCTTGAAAAGGGAGGCCGCTTGGGGCCCATAAGTCACTCCTCCAGCAAGGACCGAGCGAGAGTTGCAGTTGCAGGCATTGCAGTTCGAAGCCATTGATCTTCTGTTTTCTGCACGGAGCAAGACACAAAATCTTAGTACCTCGAATCCACAGGCAACCACAGTAAACCGCGATTCGTTCGCGAACACGACACACGAAGTGTGGAGTGGAAAGTGGAAAAGGTCCCACCGGGTGTGCCAGAATCTGTTCCCCTCCGAATGGCGGCCGGGACGCGGGACGTCTCGCCTGAGGTTCGGGGCAGATGCTAATTGGTGCTATCCGTCCACCTTTCCGAAGGTGCCAAGTTGATTTATGGCACCATGTATCGAAGGTCTGAACGGATGCGGCCGATGTAGCAGACTTCGTCAGATTCCCCCTCGTTTGAGGGGTTTTTGATTGTGGGTGTAGGGTTCCTAGGCACTCCCAAGAGGTCTCACAAGGCATCAACCATGCCAATTTCAAAAAATTACGGTGCCGAGAAACCCTAGACTAGATCGTTAACTAGATATTTAGGCGAAACTATGAAACTAGTTTACAACTAAACTAAAAGAACGGAAATACAACCTTTGTAGATCCGGTCCTCCACCTCCATAGCTCCGCAATGAAGTCTCCTCGCTGTCCAAATAGAATCCCGGGCTCTAGCGTCGGCTTCATCGGAGAAATGGGCGGGCTAGGTCGTCGGCTTCGTGCCGAAGATGATCTACGTCGAGGCATCACTAGATCAAGCTCCCACTTCACCAAGTCATGAAACTTGTGAAGAGAACACCCTATACTACTTGGCAAGAGGTAGAGGATAAAGAAATAGGAAGTGGGTTCACTTTAGAATTGGATTTCTCATACTTTTGCTCAAATCACCATTGATCAAGCAAGCTTTTCTTCTTGTGAAGAAGAAGAAGAAGAAGATGATGATAATGATATGATAAGTTAATTAGAATAGAAAAGAAAAAGAATACTTATCATAATATTAACTATAGTTAGGTGTAGAGAATTGACTAAGGTTAAAAGAATGGTTAGGGTTAAGCTTGAAGACAAAATGGTCATATGGTCAAAGCTTCATGAAGTTTCATCAAGCTTCATGAAAGAAAGAAAGAAAGAATGAAACCATTTTGTTTTCTTTTGTCATTTCATTTTAATCCAAAATAAAAAGATAAATGAATGGACAAATAAATAGAAACCTTAACCATTCACTTAACCTAGGTTTAATTCTTTACACAAACCAATTTTACATGCATCATCAAACATGATACAATCAAGTGCACAAAAGTATATCACATATACAACTTGTGCAATGCAAGTGAGAAAATCCATTTAAAGTGAACCAATACTAGTTAATGCAAAGTAATATATCAAATATATAATTATACATTAAATCATTAAATCAACACTTGATTTAACGATCTGGTCATATCGCATATAACCGACTAGTATCCAATGTATCGGCTTATCGAATCAACCCTCGATTCGATAACTAGGTTATATCGCATATAACCATTCGATACATTCATCGTGAGAATAGAATACGGTATCACATACACGCATTATTCTCGGTCCCGCACATATCTCATATGCGCTCCTATTTCATTTCGCTTGAGCCAGGAAACCTCTGTGTAGGACTCTAAAGACTCGTCAATACGCCGGCAGCAGATGATGATCATATCAAACACCCACAATCCGCAAGCGGTCTGCTAAACGTAACGGCCACCCGGGTATTGAGTGATCAGAAGATCGACGAGCAAGCCCGCTCATACTCCTGTGAATCCAACCAGTAACACTTACCGTACAGTCCGGTCTGATCGTCTGATATGTCGCATATCTCGCCTAGGGGTGGTAAACGTCAGACCCCAGTAGCTCGATAAGTCGTGTCGATATGAAATCTATAACAATTCGAGAAACTACTGGTAACACTTACCAGTAAATCTCAGCAACCCTGGCCAGGGATTTCCGGTTATAGCCAATCGAACACAGCGCAACATCAACTCCCTATACCGGGAGAGACGAATCCCCTCCTATCGCTCATTGCCTCCATGTGACTCGGGACTGTACCCAAAAACCACCGTTTTTCACACCCTCTTGGACGTGGTAAGGTGGAAATCAAAGCACAGTAGGAACCACACAAGACTCTATGACGATCTCGGGTCAACAGACTACTCTGTACCAGTGTCACCAGAGAACTGCCATCTGACGTAAGGTATAATACCATCTGGGAGTTCTCGGCGAGTCCGTCCAGTGTACCCAGTCTCCACTGAGCACCCGTACATCATCTCTGATGTCAAACACCAATGGATATGGGATCATCCATCGCCCATCTGTATGGGTCGAGAAGGTATACGCTAGTCTACTCTGGTATATCGATGCCCCGTCTCGATACACCCACGACTAGGGACTTTGAAGGATGTAGTTATGGACTACCATGTCCCCACTAGTATGATCCGCATCATAGTCCAGGTAGTCAAGTACACATCCTAAGGGCTTTACCAACATGTAACAGAGAGACAATCAGTGTACACGTTAAGGTAAAGAGCAACCAGATAGCATACTATCATGTCGAGCAAGAAAGTCCTCCCTATATATGTCCAAGCATCCACTACAATATACATCCCATGTATAGTAATGGCCTCTAGGGCATACATATAACTAACAATCTCCCACTTGCACTAGGGCCATCTGATAGCAGTGGTTGTAGTATCTCATACTCAACCATCCCATAATAGTCTCTCTCTGGGAAAAGGCCTTTGTGAGTGGATCCGCCGTGTTGTCCTCTGAGTCTTCTCTCCTAACCTCGATCCCTTAGAGATCAACCATCTCCATGATCAAGTGATACTGCCTTAGAATATGTCTGGATCACTGATGGGACCTGCGTTCCTTGGCATAAGCCACAACTCCATTGTCACACAATGGGAGGAACATAGTTCATCTCATGAACCAATATACACCCAAACAGCCTCTTTGGTAGCATCTTAAGTAGCGATGTATCCTGCCTTTATCATCTAGTATGTCACGGTATCTAGCTTGGAACTCTTCCAACATACCGTCCCTCTACTGAGGATTAAGACAATGCCTGTGACTGACACTCAGTCGTCTTTATCACCCTGGAACCCTTCCAGTGATTCTCCCCAGGATCAACTGATACCATCTCACTACAATTAGTGAGTATGCTAATATCCAATTAGATCTATCTCATAGATCCAAATACCAGGATTTAGGAGGTATCACTTTGATCCTATATGGAGAATCTTTGTGATATGCGGAGATTGATCGAGCGTAGCATAGGAAACTCCTTCCCTATCAAGAGTATGTCATCCACGTACTCTACGAGGATCGTCACCATACTCTCTACTACCTTTTTGTTTATACAAGGTTCATCTACCATTTTGATGATGTCAAACTCTTTGACTAATTCATCAAAACAGACGTTCCAACTCCGCGATGCCTGTTTTATCCTATAAAACATCTTGCACACGTTTCCGCTGCTCCCACTGTTTACGAAGCCCTCTGGCTGTGTACTTATAGACGCTCTATTCTAAAACATCATTTAGAAAAGCTGTCATGACACCCAACCACCAGATATCATAGTCATGGTATGTAGCCGTGGCAAGTAGGATCTGGATGGACTTAAGCATAGCTACTTGAAAAGGTTTCATCATTATCCACGCCTGGTTGATGACGAAAACCTTCAACAAGTCTAGCTTTGAAAGTCTCAACTTTTCCATGTACACCAAGTAATCTTCTCAAGATGTACTTGCTCCTGATGGGGATTTAACCCTTCAGATATAGCAACCAAAGTCCATACTTTGTTGGTGTATAAGGATTCCATCTCATATCACTAAGCATCTAGCCATTCTTATAGAGTCTTACTCCTGATGGCCAGCTCGAAAATAGTTGGGTCATCATCTCATGATGCAATCCTCGCTCCCACTGTCATAGAGAAACTGATGTATCTCTCAGGTGGGTGAGGAACCCTACTAGATCGGCGGAGAGGCTGAGGTTCGTTGGAATCTACTGAATCCTTTGGTTCTATCAAATCATTAGCTGCAATTTGTATAGCTGGAACATTTCCAGTTCTACATAACAGACCTTGCCTCGAGCTTGTCCGGATTTTGCTTTTAGACATAGGCCGGACAACCCCAAATCTTAACTAACTTAAGATATGGGCTCTTCCCTTTCCATATCACATATGAAGTGGTAGGCAACTGATTTGATTTGAACCCTATTCAATAGGTATGCAGCTTCTCAAGTGCATAACTCCCAAAAGGAAATAGGTAACTCAGTAGTACTCATCATAGAGCACACCTTATATAGGGTGTGAATGCTCCGCCCCGATATACCAACGTGCTATGGTGTATATGGAGGAGTAATGCTGAGAGAGAATCTCATTCTCCTTTAGAAAAGTCCAAGAATTTCGTGCTCAAGTATTCTCCTCCTTGATCTCATCAAAGGACATAATACTTATACCCGTATTGGTTCTCTACTTCTAACTTATATTCTGTGAATATCTCAAAAGGTTCGGACTTGTGTTTCAACAGGAACATATGTCTGAATTTTGAGAGATTATCAGAGAACGTAATGAAGTATAAAGAACCAGTCCTGGCATGTGTAGACAGGAGACCTTACATACATCATCATGTATCAGTCCCAAGAGTTCATTAACTCTTTCTCTGTTTCCAATAAACAGAGCTATGGTCATCTTATCTTTGTGACATGACTGGCAAGTTTCACAAGATGTAAATTCAAACTGATTTAAATATGCATCTTTGTGCAACTTTGCTAGTCGGGTCGCATTGATATGACCTAGTCTACAATACCTCAAGAAGGATCCGTTCATTTCTGAACTCTTCCTCTTGTGTGTGTTCCGTGTACTAAAGAACTGTAGTTTGATTTAGAACATCAATGCTTTTAGATAACGTGCCTGAACCGATCAACTTTTGATATAGGAAATGTTCAAAACATTATCCAACAATACAAAATTATATCCTTTCTTTACTAATAAAGAGATTGATATGATTTTGTATATCAGGTTCAGTATCTAATGATATTCGTTCAGAATCAATGTATTGGTAATACAGGGTGACAGTGACCAACAGACTTGGCTGCAACACTTGGCCCTTTTTCTGCCTCATGAAACTTATCACCCGTTCACAGTTCTCTACCTTTCTGTAGCCCTATGTAACAGATTACATATCTGGGATCCTGATCTGGTATCACATACCCAGGACGTAAAGGATACTGAGAAACAGTTCTCTGTAAAATGAACACACCCGAAGATGATGCATCATATGCACTTTCTTCATTTGGGCGGCACGGGAATTCTGGTAATCCCCTATTTCCTGCTTTGTCTTATAACAATTATAAGTTGGAGCGGGACCAACGTTCCCCAGCTCAGTATAACAAGTGGGTTCGGTCAATAATCCGTATTATTATCTTGATTAAGGCGTGATATGGTCGCTACCTGGAGAGAGAGAGAAGAAAACACTCAGCGTGCGCTCTTGCAAGAATAGATTGGTTTTTATTTTATCTAATCAGGATGGCTCCCACTGCTTTTTATCAAATCTTCCTTCAAACCCAAAAAGGAAAGACTAGCCGGGATTAATTACACACTACAAGTTCGCCAATCTTTCAGCCAGGCCAGTGTCGGTACTTTGAGGGAGGTTCCCCGTGCTTTCGCACGGACCTAATTAATGTAAACCTCGTTTTCCAGAGGCGTAACCCCGTTGACACCTTTCTAGACACCTACTTGATCAGCTAATTGTAATGTGTAAAACTCTCCCAGGAGTAACAATTACTCGCAGCGGGTATCGGGATCCAACTATCTCATAGAAGGTATGCAATCTCATTGCAAATTTCAACACTTGAAATTCCCGATAATATTTTGCCCCTAGCAGCTATATGACCTTAACATAGTCAACAAATCATAAGTGCTAGTCAAGTTCAACCCGTCATTTCCTGATTGAATTAAACCCACCCGCACGACCCTTAACATAGTCAACAAAGTCGCACGACTACCCTAATCCAATCACATCATATGCTTATGTAGATAAGCACTAATTAGCTACCGCACACTACGCCTTAACATAGTCAACAAACGTAGCACGAATACTAACTAGTACTTATCTGAAATGACGGAGGGCTACGACAGGTTTTTCTGAAAACCTATTGCGTAATGAACTTGATATCGTTGTAGAATCAAATGATTTTAAAATGGAGTGCTTTTGAGGCTTTTCTAGTTTTGCTAAAGAAGTCACTCCCGGTGAAGGGATCGTCGGTCCTTTCCTCGTCGAATGAGGTGCAGGATATATCATATATATCACTGTGCAAAGCAAAAACACTTAAAAGCTATCAAAAGTCAAACCGAGTGTGTAGCATCTGCCAGTTATTGCTAAAGGAGTCACTCCCGGTGAAGGGATCTCGGTCCTTTCCTTATCGAATAAGGTGCAGGATATATCATATATACCGCTGTGCAAAGCAAGAACTGTAGCTACCTGTTTTATTTTGAAATTCAATTCTACAACATCTTAGGTTTCTTTTATTTCATTAATCACATTAATGAAGTCCCATCATTTAAATTACCTAAACATCACAGATAAATACGACGTACACTTTGTAGGGTTCCTAGGCACTCTCAAGAGGTCTCACAAGGCATCAACCATGCCAATTTCAAAAAATCTAGGTGCCGAGAAACCCGACTACGGATCGTTGGCTAGAAATCTAGGCGAAACAATAAACTAGTTAACACTTAACTAAGAGAATACGGAAATACAACCTTTGTAGATCCGGTGCTCCACCTCCATAGCTCCGCAATGAAGTCCTCTTGCTGTCCAAAACAAATTCCGGGCTCTAGCATCGGCTTCATCGGAGAATAGGCGAGCTAGGTCATCGATGTCCATGCCGAAGATGATCTACGTCGAGGCATCGCTAAATCAAGATCCGACTTCACCAAGTCAAGAAACATGTGAAGAAAACACACTCTACTACTTGGCAAGAGGTAGAGGATGAAGAAATAGGAAGTGGGTAGACTTTAGAATTGGATTTCTCACTCTTTATCATCAATCACCATTGATGACCTCAAGGTTTTCTTCTTGAGTTCAAGGAAGAAGAAGAAGAAATGATATGATAAGTTATTTAGAAAATAGAAAAATAAAAGAATACTTATCATAATCAACCATGGTCAAGTGTAGAGAATTAACTAAGATTAGATTAATGGTTAGGGTTAAAGATAAAGACAAAGTGGTCACTTCAGTCAAAGCTTCATGAAGCTTCAAAAAGCTTCATGAAAGAAAATAAAATAAAGAAACCATTTTGCTTTTCTTTTATGCTTTTATTAATATCCAAAATGAATAAACAAATAATTAAATGAAAAAGCAAAACCCTAATCATTAAGTTAACCATGGTTTAATTCTATACACTTAACCAAAAGGCATGTATCATCAAACATGATACAAGCAAGTGCACAAAATCATATCGCATATGCAATGCGCACATCCGAGTGAGAAAATCCATCTTAAAGTGAACTAATACTACTTAATGCAAAGTAATATATCAAATATATAATTATACATTAAATCATTAAATCAACACTTGATTTAACGATCCGGTCATATCGCATATAACCGACTAGTATCCTATGTATCGGCTTATCGAATCAACCTTTGATTCGATAACTAGGGTATATCGCATATAACCTAATCGATACATTCATCGCGTGAATGGAATACGGTATCACATACACGCATTATTCTCGGTCCCGCACATATCTCATATGCGCTCCTATTTCGTTTCGCTTGAGCCAGGAAACTTCTGTGTAGGACTCTAAAGACTCGTCAATACGCCGGCAGCAGGCGATGATCATATCAAACACCCACAAGCCGCAAGCGGTCTGCTAAACGTAACGGCCACCCGGGTATTGAGCGATCTGAAGATCGACGAGCAAGCCCGCTCACACTCTAGTGAATCCGACCAGTAACACTACCGTACAGTCCGGTCTGATCGTCTGATATGTCGCATATCTCGCCTAGGGGTGGTAAACGTCAGACCCCAATAGCTCGATAAGTCGTGTCGATATGAGGTCTATAATTGTTCGAGAAACTACTGGTAACACTTACCAGTAAATCTCAGCAACCCTGGCCAGGGATTTCCTGTTATAGCCAATCGAACACAGCGCAACATCAACCCCCTATACCGGGAGAGACGAATCCCCTCCTATCGCTCATTGCCTCCATATGACTCGGGACTGTACCCAAAAACCACCGTTTTGCACGCCCTCTTGGACGTGGTAAGATGGAAATCAAAGCACAGTGGGAACCACACAAGACTCTATGATGATCTCGGGTCAACAGACTACTCTGTACCAGTGTCACCAGAGAACTGCCATCTGACGTGAGGTATAATACCATCTGGGAGTTCTCGGCGAGTCCGTCCAGTGTACCCAGTCTCTACTGAGCACCCGTATATCATCTCTGATGTCAAACACCAATGGATATGGGATCATCCATCGCCCATCTGTATGGGTCGAGAAGGTACACGCTAGTCTACTCTGGTATATCGATGCCCCGTCTCGATATACCCACGACTAGGGACTTTGAAGGATGTACTTATGGACTACCATGTCCCCACTAGTATGATCCGCATCATAGTCCAGGTAGTCAAGTACACATCCTAAGGGCTTTACCAACATGTAACAGAGAGACAAACAGTGTACGCGTTAAGGTAAAGAGCAACCAGATAGCATACTATCATGTCGAGCAAGAAAGTCCTCACTATATATGTCCCAGCATCCACTACAATATACATCCAATGTACAGTAATGGCCTCTAGGGCATACATATAACTAACAATCTCCCACTTGCACTTGGGCCATCTGTAGCAGTGGTTGTAGTATCTCATACTCAACCATCCCATAAAAGTCTCTCTCTGGGAACAGGCCTTTGTGAGTGGATCCGCTGTGTTGTCCTCTGAGTCTACTCTCCAAACCTCGATCACCCTGGAGATCAACCATCTCCATGTTCAGGCGATACTGCCTTAGAATATGTCTGGATCACTGATGGGACCTGCGCTCCTTGGCATAAGCCACAACTCCATTGTCTCACAATGGTAGGAACATAGTTCATCTCATGAACCAATATACACCCAAACAGCCTCTTTGGTAGCATCTTTAGTAGCGATGTATCCTGCCTTTATCATCTAGTATGCCACGGTATCTAGCTTGGAACTCTTCCAACATACCATCCCTTTACTGAGGGTAAAGACAATGCCTGCGACTGACATTCAGTCGTCTTTATCACCCTGGAACCCTTCCAGTGATTCTCCCCAGGATCAACTGATACCATCTCACTATAACTAGTGAGTATTCTAACATCCATTTAGATCTATCTCATAGATCCAAAACCCAGGATTTAGTAGGTATCATTATGATCCTATATGGAGAATCATTGTGATAAACGGAGATTGACCGAGCGTAGCATAGGAAACTCTTTCCCTATCAAGAGTATGTCATCCACGTACTCTACGAGGATCACCACCATACTCCCTACTACCTTTTTGTTTATACAAGGTTCATCTACCATTTTGATGATGTCAAACTCTTTGACTAATCCATCAAAACAGATGTTCCAACTCCGCGATGCCTGCTTTAATCCTATACAGCATCTTGCACACGTTTCCGCTGCTCCCACTGTCTACGAAGCACTCTGGCTGTGTACTTATAGACGCTCTCTTCTAAATCATCATTTAGAAAAGCAGTCAAGACACCCAACCACCAGATATCGCAGTCATGGTATGTAGCCGTGACAAGTAGGATCTGGATGGACTTAAGCATAGCTACTTGAAAAGGTTTCATCATTATCCACACCTGGTCAATGATGCAAACTTTTAACAAGTCTAGCTTTGAAAGTCTCAACTTTTCCATGTACACCAAGTAATCTTCTCAAGATATACCTGCTCCTGATGGGGATTTAACCCTTCAGATATAGCAACCAAAGTCCATACTTTGTTGGTGTATAAGGATTCCATCTCAGATCGATAAACATCCAGCCATTCTTACAGAGTCTCACTCTTGATGGCCAGCTCGAAACTAGTTGGGTCATCATCTCATGATACATTCCTCGCTCCCACTGTCATAGAGAAACCGAAGTATCTCTCAGGTGGGTGAGGAACCCTACTAGATCGGCGGAGAGGCTGAGGTTCGTTGGTTTCTACTGAATCCTCTGGTTGTACCAAATCATCTGCTGTAGTTTGTATAGCTGGAACACTTCCAGTTCTACATAACAGACCTTGCCTCGAGCTTGTCCGGATTTTGCTTTTAGACATAGGCCGGACAACCCCAAATCTTAACTAGCTTAAGACATGGGCTCTTCCCTTTCCATATCTCATATGGAGTGGTAGGCAACTGATTTGATTCGAACCTATTCAATAGGTATGCAACTTCTCAAGTGCATAACACCCAATAGGAAAAAGGTAACTCAGTAGTACTCATCATAAAGCACACCATATCATATAGGGTGTGATTGCTCCGCCCCGATATACCATCGTGCTATGGTGTATTCGGAGGAGTAATGCCGAGAGAGAATCTCATTCTCCTTTAGAATTGTCCAGAAATTCCGTGCTCAAGTATTCTCCTCCTTGATCTCATCATAGGACATAATACTTATACCCGTATTAGTTCTCTACTTCTAACTTATATTCTGTGAATATCTCAAAAGGTTCGGACTTATGTTTCAACAGGAACGTATGTCTGAATCTTGAGAGATTATCAGAGAATGTAATGAAGTAAAAGAACCGGTCTTGGCATGTGTAGACAGGGGACCTGCATACATCAACATGTATCATCCCAAGAGTTCACTAACTCTTTCTCTGTTTTCAGTAAACGGAGCTATGGTCATCTTATCTTTGTGACATGACTGGCGAGTTTCACAAGATGTAAATTCAAACTGATTTAAATATGCATCTATATGTAACTCTAGCTAGTCGGGTCACATTGATCTGACCTAGTCTACAATGCCTCAAGAAGAATTCGTTCATTTCTGAACTCTTCCTCTTGTGTGTGATCCGTATACTAAGAACTGTAGTTTGATTTAGAACATCAATGCTTTTAGATAACGTGCCTGAACCGATCAACTTTTGATATAGGAAATGTTCAAAACATTATCCAACAATACAAAATTTTATCGTTTCTTTACTAATAAAGAGACAGATATGATTTTGTAAATCAGGTTCGGTATCTAATAACATTCGTTCAGAATCAATGTATTGGTAATACAGGGTGACAGTGACCAACAGACCTGGCTGCAACTCTTGCCCCGTTTTCTGCCTCATGAAACTTATCACCCGTTCTCAGTTCTCTACCTTTCTGTAGCCCTATGTAACATATTACATATCTGGGATCCTGATCTGGTATCACATACCCAGGACGTAAAGGATACTGAGAAACAGTTCTGTATAATGAACAAACCCGAAGATGATGCATCAGCATGCACTCTCTTCGTTTGGGCGGCACGGGAAATCTGGTAATCCCCAATTTCCTGCTCGGTCTTATAACAATTATAAGTTGGAGCGGGACCAACGTTCCCCAGCTCAGTATAACAAGCGGGTTCGGTCAATAATCCGTATTATTATCTTGATTAAGGCGTGATATGGTCGCTACCTGGAGAGAGAGAGAGAAGAAAACACTCAGCGTGCGCTCTTGCAAGAATAGATTGGTTATTATTTTATCTAATCAGGATGGCTCCCACTGCTTTTTATCAAATCTTCCTTCAAACCCTAAAAGGAAAGACTAGCCGGGATTAATTACACACTACAAGTTCGCCAATCTTTCAGCCAGGCCAGTGTCGGTACTTTGAGGGAGGTCCCCCTTGCTTTCGCACGAACCTAATTAATGTAAACCTCGTTTTCCCAGAGGCGTAACCCCGTTAACACCTTTCTAGACACCTACTTGATCGGCTAATTGTAATGTGTAAAACTCTCCCAGGAGTAACACTTACTCGCAGCGGGTATCGGGATCCAACTATCTCATAGAAGGTATGCAATCTCATTGCAAATTTCAACACTTGAAATTCCCGATAATATTTTGCCCCTAGCACCCTATGATCTTGACGGAGGTCAACAAACCATAGGCTACTAGTCAAGTTCAACCCGTCATTTCTTGATCGAATTAAACCCACCCGCACGACCCTTGACGGAGGTCAACAAGGCCGCACGACTACCCTAACTCAATCTGCATCATATGCATAAACAGATAAATACTAGTTAGCTACCGCACACTACGCCTTGACGGAGGTCAACAAACGTAGCACGAATACTAAATAGGACTTATCTGAAATGACGGAGGGCTACGACAGGTTTTCTGAAGACCTATTGCGTAATGAACTTGATATCGTTGTAGGATCGAATGAATTTTGAAATGGAGTGTTTTTGAGGCCTTTCTGGTTTTGCTAAAGGAGTCACTCCCGGTGAAGGGATCGTCGGTCCTTTCCTCGTCGAATGAGGTGCGGGATATATCATATATATCACTGTGCAAAGCAAAAACTCTTAAAAGCAATCAAAAGACAAACCGAGTGTGTAGCATCTGCCAGTTATTGCTAAAGGAGTCACTCCCGGTGAAGGGATCTCGGTCCTTTCCTCATCGAATAAGGTGCAGGATATATCATATATACCGCTGTGCAAAGCAAGAACCGTAGCTACCTGTTTTATTTTGAAATTCGATTCTACAACATCTTAGGTTTCTTTTATTTCATTAATCTCATTAATGAAGTCCCATCAATTAAGTACCTAAACATCACAGATAAATACGACGTACACTTATGCCATCCGCATTCGCCTCGATGTCCCGTCGTGCACCGTTAGGTTAGGTAACTAACGACAGAGCGGGGCAGGGCTAGCGCGGGTGTAAAATATAAGTAACATCTATATAATATATCATATATACTATATAAAGTATCTATCACAGAACATCACATGATCACATCACAGATATCGCAGCAGAAGAATCATATGAAATATTGGATATACTAGGACGTCCGTGTTTTCAATACGAGCCAGTATAAAACACGGATTCCACGGTCGTGATGAATAGCCAAACCCACACCCCTAGACCCCTACGAGAGCGGCAAGCAACCCTACCAATTCTAGAGTTAGGAGGCCCAGACTCGACTCCTCGAGTTGGTCTCCCACTGGATTCCAGAACCCGGTTACTTGTGCCCTCCTCCTTGGGTCTATCCTAGTGCGGAAAAGTAAATAATATACAAACGGTGACATCTTCCGCATCCTGGAAGTGCCCCAATAAAAGAATATTACATACAAGTTTTTACATGAATGAAAATGAAAAACACTCATCTCACATAAAAACCCCCGGCTATTCAAACACGACGATCCAATATAACATATCCAGCAATACATAACATCACATGTCATCAACGTAAGTAAATATGTCCATCCCAATTGTCGTTGACATATAGCAACGAAACCGGCGATATCACATATTACACTTACGGTCACAGAAAAGAAAGTGTAAAACTACAACAGTTGGAATCCGCAACCACCTCAGACATCGCATGCCTGACCAAATGAATTTCTTAGACATCGTATGCCTAACAATTATAAACCCCGCATTTTAGTCTCAAAATCGAAAACACTTTTCAATATCAAGTCGGGCAATTCAACAAGATTCCCGAAAAACTGATCGAATGCTCGTCGCAAACTTTAGTAGACGGCAGCTCCCCCGATACCGTCGACGAAGTGCACCAAGGCGGAACACCGCTGCCGGGAGCACCCGAACGGATGCTTTTGGCGACGGGGTTCTCCTACAGTCACTTGGTCGGGGCTATGGGGTGAGGCTGTCTATTAAGTTTACCCGGCGAGTATCCGCGTACGCTACGTGATTGCGACGGACTTTTGATCACATCAAAATTCCGTGGCAACCGATCAAGTGAGACTAAACTGCTATGTTTATAACATTCATTCAGTTATCTCATAACTTCTTGTGAATTCCAATTATTGTATCCAATTCCAGATAAACAGAAAATGTTAAACTTTTCGATCGAACAGTCAAACACCCAAGTTTTCCCGATACAGATCAACACATGAAATATGAGTCTAACAACATTCAGTTCGTGCCTCAGTACCAACGGTCCAGCCGTAGAAGGGTCAAGCCAACGCCTCACATGTGGCACGCCGTACTGCCCCAAACCCGAAGGTTCAAAGGGCAGTTCAAGACGGTCACATAATCGAGTTAAGGTTTGTTGTCTTCTAGAGGGTCCATCGCGTTACTTGCACTACTTAGAACGTCGTCAAACTACGGAAAAATCCAACACTTGGAAATTTCCCGATAGAGGAAAAATTGGGTATTTATATCCGGTCGAACTTTTTAACATATTCTAAAATTTATCCGGAAAGCCACACAGACAAAATTTGATACTCCGATCGAAACACCGAATCCCCAAATCATCTCAGAAAATTCAAACTCTGAAAAAATATTAAAAATACCCAGGAAAACCAGCACTGTTAAATAGGAGTTACTGTGCAAACTTCAACACATAATACGACAAACAGGCCGCGGATCCGCCGCACGAGCCATGCTCGTGCCGCGGAAACGCGGCTCTTTGATGGAATTAGGGCATCGAAATTTACAGTAACTCTTAGATATTCCTGCTGATATTTCTACATATTTTTAATACTGAAAAATCCCTGTTTTTAGAAAAAGTACAGAGAGCACATTTGAGTTGGGGTTTCGGGTTCGTTCGGGTTTCAAACTTCTTCTGGACTTCGCCTAAGGCTCTAGCTAGGCTCTGATACCACTGTAGGGTTCCTAGGCACTCTCAAGAGGTCTCACAAGGCATCAACCATGCCAATTTCAAAAAATCTAGGTGCCGAGAAATCCGACTACGGATCGTTGGCTAGAAATCTAGGCGAAACAATAAACTAGTTAACACTTAACTAAGGGAATACGGAAATACAACCTTTGTAGATCCGGTGCTCCACCTCCATAGCTCCGCAATGAAGTCCTCTTGCTGTCCAAAACAAATTCCGGGCTCTAGCATCGGCTTCATCGGAGAATAGGCGAGCTAGGTCATCGATGTCCATGCCGAAGATGATCTACGTCGAGGCATCGCTAAATCAAGCTCCGACTTCACCAAGTCAAGAAACATGTGAAGAAAACACACTCTACTACTTGGCAAGAGGTAGAGGATGAAGAAATAGGAAGTGGGTAGACTTTAGAATTGGATTTCTCACTCTTTATCATCAATCACCATTGATGACCTCAAGGTTTTCTTCTTGAGTTCAAGGAAGAAGAAGAAGAAATGATATGATAAGTTATTTAGAAAATAGAAAAATAAAAGAATACTTATCATAATCAACCATGGTCAAGTGTAGAGAATTAACTAAGATTAGATTAATGGTTAGGGTTAAAGATAAAGACAAAGTGGTCACTTTGGTCAAAGCTTCATGAAGCTTCAAAAAGCTTCATGAAGCTTCAAAAAGCTTCATGAAAGAAAATAAAATAAAGAAACCATTTTGCTTTTCTTTTATGCTTTTATTAATATCTAAAATGAATAAACAAATAATTAAATGAAAAAGCAAAACCCTAATCATTAAGTTAACCATGGTTTAATTCTATACACTTAACCAAAAGGCATGTATCATCAAACATGATACAAGCAAGTGCACAAAATCATATCGCATATGCAATGCGCACATCCGAATGAGAAAATCCATCTTAAAGTGAACCAATACTAGTTAATGCAAAGTAATATATCAAATATATAATTATACATTAAATCATTAAATCAACACTTGATTTAACGATCCGGTCATATCGCATATAACCGACTAGTATCCTATGTATCGGCTTATCGAATCAACCTTTGATTCGATAACTAGGGTATATCGCATATAACCTAATCGATACATTCATCGCGTGAATGGAATACGGTATCACATACACGCATTATTCTCGGTCCCGCACATATCTCATATGCGCTCCTATTTCGTTTCGCTTGAGCCAGGAAACCTCTGTGTAGGACTCTAAAGACTCGTCAATACGCCGGCAGCAGGAGATGATCATATCAAACACCCATAAGCCGCAAGCGGTCTGCTAAACGTAACGGCCACCCGGGTATTGAGCGATCTGAAGATCGACGAGCAAGCCCGCTCACACTCCAGTGAATCCGACCAGTAACACTACCGTACAGTCCGGTCTGATCGTCTGATATGTCGCATATCTCGCCTAGGGGTGGTAAACGTCAGACCCCAATAGCTCGATAAGTCGTGTCGATATGAGGTCTATAATTGTTCGAGAAACTACTGGTAACACTTACCAGTAAATCTCAGCAACCCTGGCCAGGGATTTCCTGTTATAGCCAATCGAACACAGCGCAACATCAACCCCCTATACCGGGAGAGACGAATCCCCTCCTATCGCTCATTGCCTCCATGTGACTCGGGACTGTACCCAAAAACCACCGTTTTGCACGCCCTCTTGGACGTGGTAAGATGGAAATCAAAGCACAGTGGGAACCACAGAAGACTCTATGACGATCTCGGGTCAACAGACTACTCTGTACCAGTGTCACCAGAGAACTGCCATCTGACGTGAGGTATAATACCATCTGGGAGTTCTCGGCGAGTCCGTCCAGTGTACCCAGTCTCTACTGAGCACCCGTATATCATCTCTGATGTCAAACACCAATGGATATGGGATCATCCATCGCCCATCTGTATGGGTCGAGAAGGTACACGCTAGTCTACTCTAGTATATCGATGCCCCGTCTCGATATACCCACGACTAGAGACTTTGAAGGATGTAGTTATGGACTACCATGTCCCCACTAGTATGATCCGCATCATAGTCTAGGTAGTCAAGTACACATCCTAAGGGCTTTACCAACATGTAACAGAGAGACAAACAGTGTACGCGTTAAGGTAAAGAGCAACCAGATAGCATACTATCATGTCGAGCAAGAAAGTCCTCACTATATATGTCCCAGCATCCACTACAATGTACAGTAATGGCCTCTAGGGCATACATATAACTAACACTCTTATGCCATCCGCATTCGGCTCGATGTCCCCTCGTGTACCGTTAGGTTAGGTAACTAACGGCAGAGCGGGGCATGGCTAGCGCGGGTGTAAAACATAAGTAACGCCTATATAATATATCATATATACTATATATAGTATCCATCACAGAACATATCACATGATCACATCACAGATATTGCAGCAGAAGAAACATATGAAATATTAGATATACTAGGACATCCGTGTTTTCAATACGAGCCAGTATAAAACACGGATTCCACGGTCATGATGAATAGCCAAACCCACACCCCTAGACCCCTACGAGAGCGGAAAGCAACCCTACCAATTCTAGAGTTAGGAGACCCGGACTCGACTCCTCGAGTTGGTCTCCCACTGGACTCCAGAACCCGGTTACTTGTGCTCCCCTCCTTGGGTCTATCCTAGTGCGGAAAAGTAAATAATATACAAAAGGGTGACAACTTCCGCAACCTGGAAGTGCCCCAATAAAAGAATATTACATACAAGTTTTTACATGAATGAAAATGAAAAACACTCATCTCACATAAAAACCCCCCGGCTATTCAAACACGACGATCCAATATAACATATCCAGCAACACATAACATCAGATGTCATCAACGTAAGTAAACATGCGTATCCCAATTGTCGTTGACATATAGCAACGAAACCGGCGATATCATATATTACACTTACGGTCACAGAAAAGAAAGTGTAAAACTACAACAGTTGGAATCTGCAACCACCTCAGACATCGCATGCCTGACCAAATGAATTCTTTAGACATCGCATGCCTAACAATTATAAACCCCGCATTTTAGTCTCATAATCGAAAACAATTCAACAAGATTCCCGACATCCTGATCGAATGGTCGTCGCAAACTTTAGTAGACGGCCGCACCCCCGACGGCGTAGACGAAGTGCACCAAGGCGGAACACCGCCACCGCGAGAACCCGAATGGATGCTTTCGGCGACGGGGTTCTCCTACAGTCACTTGGTCGGGGCTATGGGGTGTAGCTGTCTATTAAGTTTACCCGGCGAGTATCCGCGTACGCTACGTGATTGCGACGGACTTTTGATCACATCAAAATTCCGTGGCAACCGATCAAGTGAGACTAAACCGCTAGATTTATAACATTCATTCAGTTATCTCATAACTTCTTGTGAATTCCAATTATTGTATCACATTCCAGATAAAATAGAAAATGTTAAACTTTTCGATCGAACAGTCAAACACCCAAGTTTTCCCGATACAGATCAACACATGAAATAAGTCTGACAACATTCAGTTCGTGCCTCAGTACCAACGGTCCAGCCGTAGAAGGGTCAAGCCAACGCCTCACATGTGGCACGCCGTACTGCCCCAAACCCTAAGGTTCAAAGGACAGTTCAAGACGGTCACATAATCGAGTTAAGGTTTGTTGTCTTCTAGAGGGACCATCGCGTTACTTGCACTACTTAGAACGTCGTTAAACTACGGAAAAATCCAACACTTGGAAATTTCCCGACAGGGAAAAATTGGGTATTTATATCCGGTCGAACTTTTTAGCATATTCTAAAATATCCGGAAAGCCATATAGACAAAATCTGATACTCCGATCGAATCATCGAATCCCCAAAACAACCCCAGAAAATTCAACTCTTGAATAATACTTAAAAATACCCAGAGAACTCAGCACTGAATAAAAGAAGTTACTGTGCAAAATTGGAAGCGTGACGTCACACTTTAGCCGCGGAACCGCCGCATAAGCTAGGCTTATGCCGCGGTTCCGCCGCGCATTAGATGGATCATGAGATAAATTTTGCGCAGTAATTCTTAGAATTCCCTGCTGAATTTTTTAAGCATTTTTAATCTGGAAAAATCGCAGTTTTTAGAAAAAGTCCAGAGAGCAATTTTGGGGTTAGGGTTTTGGTTCGATCGGGTTTCAAATGTCGTCTACACATCGCCTAAGGCTCTAGCTAGGCTCTGATACCACTGTAGGGTTCCTAGGCACTCCCAAGAGGTCTCACAAGGCATCAACCATACCAATTTCAAAAAATTACGGTGCCGAGAAACCCTAGACTAGATCGTTAACTAGATATTTAGGCGAAACTATGAAACTAGTTTACAACTAAACTAAAAGAACGGAAATACAACCTTTGTAGATCCGGTCCTCCACCTCCATAGCTCCGCAATGAAGTCTCCTCGCTGTCTAAATGGAATCCCGGGCTCTAGCTGTAGCGTCTTGAAAAGTCGTTTTGGTGTTTTCCTGAAATTCGGTGAAAATTCGGTATTTTTCCGAAAACCGTCTTTCTTGTTATTTTGCAGTTTAGGGCTAATTATACCTTAAATGGATAGGTAATTACTTGTTTTTAGTAGCTAATGAGTTAATTATGAAATTTTGGTCATTTAAAAAAATTTCCCTATTTTTCAATTTTTTTAATATTATTTTAAGCCGGTAAGAAAATACATTAAATAAGCGATAAATACAAATTTTTCCGGGCTAATTTTAATCTCTAAAATTATGATAATTATAATCTAGTGATAAAATGAATTTTTAGTAATTTATTTTGATTTTTAACAAATTTTTATGTTATGAAACGAATTTATTGAATTTTGAGCTAAAACTTGCAATTTTTGAGTTGTAGGGGGCCTTTTTGCATAAAATTTCTTTTGTAAAACCCCTCTCTCTTTTCCCTAAGCCCTAGAACAGCCCAACCCTGGCCAAGACCAGAAATTTCTGGGCCCCTTTCTTTGGTTGCTTTCTTGTGTGAAATTGGGATAGTTTATGGTTTTATTTTAAATATAATGAATAAGTTATGATACATTTGACTTTGGAACTTGACCCTTGACTTTCCCCACTTGCCCACACCCTCCCCCATTCCTCTATTCTGGCCGAAAACCTGCACCCTCTTTCTTCAACTCCTTTCTTTTCATTTTTCTTCAAAGTTCTTCAAAAACCACATCAAAAATCCTAAAATCCTTCTCTTTTTCAACACAAAATCCTTATGCTATCCTTTCCTTAACCATTCTTGCTTGGATCTTGGTGCTTGAGGCCATCAATTGGAACAAAATTTTCTTGCTTGATCCATAGATCAAGAGGTATAATTTCTATCATGTTAAATTCTTTTGTTTAAGTTCTTATGTTAGATGGTTTAGTGTTAATTTAGTGTAGTTTAATCTAGTTTCTTAGGTTTTGCTTGAAAATTTTAGCTAGGGTTTTGAAGCCATAATACTTAATTAGATTGTTTTATAGTTAATCTAGTGGTTAATTAACTAATCCATATAGTTATCTTGTTGATGTAGTTTTCAATTATGCTAATTTGATTAAATTTAGAAGTGTGAAATTGCTTTTTAGGATTTTCAAGAGAGGGTTTTTGTATGGAATTGGTTTGTGAAGCTTGATTAGTGAGTGGATTAAGTTTTAGAAAGCATTATTTAATTGATTAAACCTAATTTGCTATCTAGTATTTTGCTAACCTAACCTAAGAGGTTAATTTTCTTAAGTGGGCTTTGTTGTGTTAATTTAAAGTTTCATGTGAGGAAATTGATTGGATTTTGCTAAGTTATAAATTCAAGAAATGATTGTTTATGGAAATTAGGTTTTTTAAGCATAGTTGATGGTTTAAAATTAGTGTATTGGCTAGCTATCTGGTTAGTTTGGATGTTGGTGTTGGGTGGTGTTGACTTTGTCGCTAAATTGTCGATGTTTGCATCAAATTGCAATTTCTTGCTTACTAGATTTTTATAAAAGTTATGTGATGGATTATTTTTGATATCTTGATGATTGTAATGGCTTGTCCTGCGACTTTTAGGATGCGTGAGTGCGGATTTTTGGGTAGTCGGGTTTTAGTTTTGCCGGGCGACCAAATCGGCGTTTTTCGGCAGTTTTGCGATTTTCGCGTGTGTCCGCGCACTTTGTGCACGTTGTACCTAGCTAGCGAACTTTAGTAGTTTCGTTGGGGTTTTGCGTCGTTCTTGAATGTGTAACCTTATGTCTGGTATTGATGTAAATTCCAGGTTCGGTCGCGGAGACGTCAGACGCGGCGCGAAAGGGAAAGGCGGTGATTGGACACAGCTAGCCAGGGATCCCGGTGAGTAGATTTAACATCTACGGGGGACGATCGTTTGGATGGCGCAAGTCGCCCGATAGATTTAGTAAACTGGAAAATAGTAAATTGGATAATCACTTGTGACATTAGAATAATAATACTGGCATGATAATTGCTGCAATTAGATCAATATGTTATATCCATATACGCAAACTCAATTGTAGGACACATGCACCATTACCAGGTTTTTATATGCAGCACGAGCACTATTCATGTTTACACACACACCCTGGTAATTGCCATGCCACCACACTAGATAACCTTTAATTTAAACCTTTTACTAATTGATACTTAAATTGTGCTATTTCCTTAAAATGAAACCGTAGGATTGCTATTCATGTGCATGTACTTCATCATATTCATTGTTCATGCTTAATACATTAATCACACATCGCAACTTGATTATTGATATCATACGCATTCATTATCATTGATATATGCACTTATGAGGATTTCTTGAGATTTTATGATATTGCTGGATTTCGGGGGAAAACCGCAAAATTTCTAAACTTATTATATTTTAAAATATGTAAAAATTGCGGTTTTCTAGTGATGTAAGTGTCGTCCACCATGAGTTTGCTGTGGATTTGGAAATCCGTGTCGAGGAGTGGAGGAACCGGCACGGGTACATGGTGGGCCCGGTAAGGTACCCCGGGGCAAGAGGAATGTGGTGATGACGTTGAGCCTGGCAGGGGACGGATTACCTACCGGTGACTGTTTGGGACGGCGGATATCCAGAGGATACCGACCGTGGCCGCTAGATGATGAGATATTGATATTTGAGATGGGTCAGCCGGACGGCTGAGGCCAGAGATACATTTATGAGATTTGAGACAGCTTTTGGGTGTCGTTGCTGGACACCGATTTTCGTCGATTCATTGACATTATGCTGGCATTCTAAAAGAGTTTAAAAAAAACAAAAAGAGATAAAATATTTCTTATATATACCTATTGAGACCTCAGATTTTCATGTTGCATACATATTAGCACACTGATATGATATACACACCTGCTAGTGCATCCAGTCATACCTGTATTTTAGATGCTAGGATGCTTGTGTGCATGCATACGATAGCCTTTGCAGATGTTATTTATTACTCACGAGTTGGCAACTCACCCCCGTTGTGCCACAGTCTTTTGCAGGTCCGCTCCGTCAGTTCAGTAGCGGCGGGCGCACTTATTCTTTTGCCTGTTTTGCTTGGGCTCGAGATTTGCTCATAGGTGGGTTATGTTATTATTTTGTACCACCTTGTATATTCTTGTATCTAGTGTACTCCATCTACTGTTTCTACCAGATTATTGTATATTGACCTAGAGATGAGACTGTGAGGTTTGTGGATTTTATGCTGTATTTTGGGGTCGAGCTCACTTGAGCCGACATGCTACTTTTTTCATGCTTCCTTATGATTATTATGCTTGTTGTCATTTATATTGCGTGGGATTTGTGACCGCCTTATGGCGAAGAGCTAGCTCCCGCTTGGGGATGCCCTATTTTGTTGGATTCATGTTTATTTATGTTGTACCCATTTTGGGGGCCAGTATTTACAAAGGAGACTCTGCCGAAATTTTCGGGAAAAGTTGGTATTGTTTTTAAAAAAGTGTTTTACATGACTTATTGGATAAACTTGCTTTCAAATGTTGGGTTTTCTTCACTCTTTTGCTTAATTGGTTTTGTTTTCTGGGCTTTTGGCTTACTTATTTTACGGACGCCTTTAGACGTTTCGTAAACTTAAGTGCCAGTCACGTTCCGTACCCTGCGGGTCGTGACAAAGTTGGTATCAGAGCCATAGGTTTTACCTTTGTGAGTGTAGGATGACCCTTGGTAGATGGAGTAAGTGACTTAAGCAGGGTAACGTAGCGTGCGTATGTCCGCGGCATACTTACGATACGGTACTCCGCCTAAGTGACTTTAGGATACTTGCTTGAAATTCCTTCTTCAATTCCGTGTATCCTATGATCCTATTGCACTGTCCTTACTATCCGTTTTTCTGTAACAGCCACTATGCCGCCGAAGGCTACGAGGGCACAGAGGGCTGCCGCCAGAGACGAGATTCGAGCTGGCTCGTCCGAGACTAGGACTGAGCAGGGCGGTATGCCTACGCCGCAGGGACAGACCGATCCACCTTCTTCAGGCCGTATGGATAGGCTCGAGACCGGTATGGAGGAGTTGCGACAGATGATGGGAGGCATGCAGGAGCTACGTCAGATGGTAGGATCCCTAGTTGCAGCCAGTCGTACACCGAGGCCGGATGACGTACCTACTACATCACAGACGACCATGATACCTGCTCCTACTACTACCACCGTGGCCATTCCGGTTTCACTACAGGATTTCATGAGGCTGAGACCTCCAGTATTCACCGGCACCGAGACAGCGGAGGACCCACAGACGTTCCTTGACAGTTTAGCCAGGATCTGCCGTTCGCTGAGATGTTCGGATGATCGATGGGTAGAGCTTGCGAGTTTCCGACTAGAGGGTCTCGCGCAGACATGGTGGGAGTCAGTCTTGAGAGGTCGAGCTGCAGATCTACCGCCTATGACTTGGGCCGAGTTTACAGCGGTCTTTCTAGCCCGTTTCCTTCCAGAGAGCGTTCGTGACGCCAGAGCTCGCAGCTTCGAGGCCTTAGTCAAGACACCTGGGATGACGGTGTCCGAGTATGACATCCAGTTTACACCGTTATCCCGATATGCTCAGTATTTGGTGGATACCGAGGAGAAGATGGTGAAGAGGTTCGTACAGGGACTTGATGCCCAGCTATATCTTGCCATTGGTGCCCAGCACTACGACACTTATTCAGTTGCTATGGATACGGCATTGCGGATGGAGGCACGCATATCGCGGACTTCGGCCGTTTCTGGGCCGAAGAGGATTCGCACCGATGTACCGTCTCAGAGACAGCGCGCCAGATTCTTTCCGAGAGATAGGCCTGGCAGAGGATTTGGGCGGGGACAGTTATATGGTTCTTATCCCCAGGGGCAGCAGCCGTCTCCAGGGTGTTTTGGGTGCGGGAGTCTGCATCATCTTGTCAGAGACTGTCCGGTGAGACGACAGGGAGCAGCGACAGTTCCGCACGTGACCTTACCACCATCACCACCCCCTCCTCAGAGAGCCCTACTTCCTACCCCAGGATATGCTCCACGCCAGTTAGGTGCACCGAGAGGCCGTGGACGCGGCGGTCCTGTTCAGAGAGGACGAGGAGGCAGAGGCCGAGGTCGAGGTCAGCCCGCTATCGGTGGAGGACAGGCCCGAGTTTTTGCTTTGACACCGCAGGATGCGCAGGCATCCAATGCCGTTGTGACAGGTACCTTGCCAGTTTGTTCTTTCGACGCACGGGTATTATTCGACCCAGGTTCCACACATTCGTACGTATCTACACACTTTGCACCGATGTTGGGCCGTGAGTCGTCGTCGTTAGATCAGCCGCTTGTTGTTGTTACTCCGGTAGGCGAGTCGTTTGTCGCTCGGTTTGTATTTCGTTTGTGTTCCGTTCGTATCGGGGAGAGGGATTCATCAGTTGATTTGATACTCCTCGATATGTTGGACTTTGATGTGCTTCTGGGCATGGATTGGCTAGCCACTTGTTATGCTTCGGTGGACTGCCGTGAGAAGGCAGTCAGATTTAGCTTTCCGGGAGAGCCAGTCCTTGTTATTCAGGGAGACCGCAGTGTCACCCTTCCCAGCTTAATTTCGTCTCTTCGCGCTGGTCAGCTCTTGCGGAAGGGATGTCAGGGATTCTTAGCGTTTGTTTGTGATACGCGAGCTGCAGAGGTTCCGTTGGACCGGGTCCCGGTAGTTTGTGAGTTCCCTGATGTTTTCCCTGATGAGCTACCTGGGCTACCGCCTGAGCGCGATGTTGAGTTCTGCATTGATTTGATTCCCGGTTCGGGGCCTATTTCTATACCGCCTTATCGGATGGCCCCGGCAGAGCTTCGAGGGCTGAAGGATCAGTTGCTGGATTTGTTGGATAAGGGGCTTATTCGACCGAGTGTTTCTCCGTGGGGTGCTCCGGTCCTGTTTGTCAAGAAGAAGGATGGAAGTTTGCGCTTATGTATCGACTACCGCCAGCTGAACAAAGTTACCGTTCGGAACAGATATCCGTTGCCGCGCATTGATGACTTGTTCGACCAGCTTCAGGGTGCGGGGTATTTTTCGAGGATCGACTTGCGATCAGGATACCATCAGCTGCGAGTTCGACAGGAGGATATACCGAGGACAGCTTTCCGCACGCGCTACGGCCACTACGAGTTTTTGGTGATGTCGTTCGGACTCACCAACGCCCCAGCAGCATTCATGGATTTGATGAACCGTACATTCAGGCCGTATCTTGACTTGTTCATCATCGTGTTTATCGACGATATCTTGGTGTACTCCCGGAGCAGAGAGGAGCACGAGCAGCACTTGCGGATTACGTTACAGACTCTGAGGGAGCACCAGCTGTTCGCGAAGTTCTCCAAGTGTGCTTTCTGGCTGGACAGCGTCGGATTCTTGGGTCACGTGGTTACGAGAGACGGCATTTGTGTGGACCCGAAGAAGATTGAGGCTGTTCAGCAGTGGCCCCGACCTACATCGGTTACTGAGATCCGTAGTTTTCTAGGCTTGGCGGGCTACTACAGGCGTCTTGTTCAGGACTTCTCCCGTATAGCTGCACCGTTGACCAGTTTGACCCGGAAGGGAGTCCCTTTCTTTTGGACGGAGGAGTGCGAGCGCAGTTTTCAGCAGCTGCGGACATGTTTGACTACGGCGCCGGTATTATCTTTACCTTCTGGATCAGACGGATTTATTGTCTACTGTGATGCTTCGCGAGTGGGATTAGGATGCGTTTTGATGCAGCATGGCCGGGTGATCGCTTATGCTTCTCGGCAGTTGAAGAAGCATGAACAGAACTACCCCACTCATGATTTGGAGATGGCTGCAGTGGTCTTTGCACTGAAGATTTGGCGACATTACCTTTACGGCGAGTCGTGTCAGATATTCACCGATCACAAGAGCTTAAAGTACATATTTCAGCAGCGAGACCTGAACCTCAGACAGCGTCGTTGGATGGAGTTGGTGAAAGACTATGACTGCGAGATCTTATATCACCCCGGCAAGGCGAATGTGGTGGCAGATGCGTTGAGTAGGAGGCCCGGGGGTAGTCTATCCTTTTTGCGCGCAGTTCAGAGGCAGTCGTCAGCAGATTGGCAGATGTTATGCGACAGCCGAGTTGAGTTTGAGTTCACTCAGACAGGGGGACAGCTCGCGCATGTTCGTGCACGCCCACAGTTGCTTGACCGTATATATGAGGCACAGCGCAGTGACGACCGTTGCTCAGAGATCATGGCACAGATGGGACAGGGCAGATTTTCCGAGTTCGTGGTTGACGATCAGGGGATTTTACGATATGGATCTAGACTGTGCGTACCAGATGCTGATGGATTGCGGCGCGACATTCTTGAGGAGGCACACCGATCAGTGTATAGTGTCCACCCCGGTTCCACCAAGATGTACCATGATATGAGAGAGACCTACTGGTGTGACGGGATGAAGAGGGACATTGCGGAGTTCGTTTCGAGATGCCTGACTTGTCAGCAAGTCAAGGCCGAGCACCAGAGGCCCGCAGGAGAGCTACAGCCGTTACCCATTCCAGAGTGGAAATGGGAGCAGATTTCGATGGACTTCGTTGTGGGTCTACCCAGGACCAGTCGAGGGTACGACTCTATCTGGGTGATCGTGGATAGATTGACGAAAGCGGCTCACTTCCTTCCAGTGAAGACGACTTTCAGCTTCGCTCAGTATGCTCAGCTCTATATTGACGAGATCGTGCGACTACATGGCGTACCGACTTGTATCGTGTCAGATCGAGGCACTCAGTTCACCAGTCGACTTTGGCAGAGACTTCAGGAGGCTTTGGGCACTCGTTTGAGCTTCAGCACAGCGTTTCATCCGCAGACAGACGGACAGTCAGAGCGGACCATTCAGACTCTCGAGGACATGCTCAGAGCGTGCATTTTAGACTTTGGTGGTAGCTGGGACCGTCATTTACCTCTAGTGGAGTTCTCCTACAACAACAGCTTCCAGGATACTATTCAGATGGCACCTTTCGAGGCATTGTATGGGAGGAGATGCAGATCGCCCGTTTGTTGGACAGAGCTCAGTGAGAGCAGCATTTTGGGGCCGCAGCTCGTTGAGGAGACGACATCGAAGATACAGTTGATCCGAGACCGGATGAGAGCGGCTCAGAGCAGACAGAAATCCTATGCAGACAGGCGCCGTCGCAGTTTAGAGTTCGCAGTTGGCGACCATGTTTTTCTGAGGGTCTCTACGATGAAGGGCGTGATGCGTTTTGGGCGAAAGGGGAAGCTTAGCCCTAGATTCGTAGGTCCCTTCGAGATCCTCGAGTGTGTTGGCGCTGTTGCATATCGTTTGGCTCTTCCTTCCAGCTTTCCCGATGTTCACCCCGTCTTCCATGTTTCGATGCTCCGCAAGTACCTTCACGACCCTTCGCATGCGATTCAGCACCCGACAGTCCAGCTAGAGCGCGACCTTTCTTTTGCAGAGCAGCCGGTGGCCATCCTGGATCGGCAGGTGAAGAAGTTGAGGTCGAAGATTATACCAACCGTCAAGGTCCTTTGGCGTAGCCCGAGCAGCGAGGAGGTTACCTGGGAGACCGAGGGCGAGATGAGGAAGAAATATCCCCATCTCTTCGAAGGTACGCGTAGCTATATTTTTAAATTCGGGGACCGAATTTCTTTAAGGGGGGAAGATTGTAGCGTCTTGAAAAGTCGTTTTGGTGTTTTCCTGAAATTCGGTGAAAATTCGGTATTTTTCCGAAAACCGTCTTTCTTGTTATTTTGCAGTTTAGGGCTAATTATACCTTAAATGGATAGGTAATTACTTGTTTTTAGTAGCTAATGAGTTAATTATGAAATTTTGGTCATTTAAAAAAATTTCCCTATTTTTCAATTTTTTTAATATTATTTTAAGCCGGTAAGAAAATACATTAAATAAGCGATAAATACAAATTTTTCCGGGCTAATTTTAATCTCTAAAATTATGATAATTATAATCTAGTGATAACATGAATTTTTAGTAATTTATTTTGATTTTTAACAAATTTTTATGTTATGAAACGAATTTATTGAATTTTGAGCTAAAACTTGCAATTTTTGAGTTGTAGGGGGCCTTTTTGCATAAAATTTCTTTTGTAAAACCCCTCTCTCTTTTCCCTAAGCCCTAGAACAGCCCAACCCTGGCCAAGACCAGAAATTTCTGGGCCCCTTTCTTTGGTTGCTTTCTTGTGTGAAATTGGGATAGTTTATGGTTTTATTTTAAATATAATGAATAAGTTATGATACATTTGACTTTGGAACTTGACCCTTGACTTTCCCCACTTGCCCACACCCTCCCCCATTCCTCTATTCTGGCCGAAAACCTGCACCCTCTTTCTTCAACTCCTTTCTTTTCATTTTTCTTCAAAGTTCTTCAAAAACCACATCAAAAATCCTAAAATCCTTCTCTTTTTCAACACAAAATCCTTATGCTATCCTTTCCTTAACCATTCTTGCTTGGATCTTGGTGCTTGAGGCCATCAATTGGAACAAAATTTTCTTGCTTGATCCATAGATCAAGAGGTATAATTTCTATCATGTTAAATTCTTTTGTTTAAGTTCTTATGTTAGATGGTTTAGTGTTAATTTAGTGTAGTTTAATCTAGTTTCTTAGGTTTTGCTTGAAAATTTTAGCTAGGGTTTTGAAGCCATAATACTTAATTAGATTGTTTTATAGTTAATCTAGTGGTTAATTAACTAATCCATATAGTTATCTTGTTGATGTAGTTTTCAATTATGCTAATTTGATTAAATTTAGAAGTGTGAAATTGCTTTTTAGGATTTTCAAGAGAGGGTTTTTGTATGGAATTGGTTTGTGAAGCTTGATTAGTGAGTGGATTAAGTTTTAGAAAGCATTATTTAATTGATTAAACCTAATTTGCTATCTAGTATTTTGCTAACCTAACCTAAGAGGTTAATTTTCTTAAGTGGGCTTTGTTGTGTTAATTTAAAGTTTCATGTGAGGAAATTGATTGGATTTTGCTAAGTTATAAATTCAAGAAATGATTGTTTATGGAAATTAGGTTTTTTAAGCATAGTTGATGGTTTAAAATTAGTGTATTGGCTAGCTATCTGGTTAGTTTGGATGTTGGTGTTGGGTGGTGTTGACTTTGTCGCTAAATTGTCGATGTTTGCATCAAATTGCAATTTCTTGCTTACTAGATTTTTATAAAAGTTATGTGATGGATTATTTTTGATATCTTGATGATTGTAATGGCTTGTCCTGCGACTTTTAGGATGCGTGAGTGCGGATTTTTGGGTAGTCGGGTTTTAGTTTTGCCGGGCGACCAAATCGGCGTTTTTCGGCAGTTTTGCGATTTTCGCGTGTGTCCGCGCACTTTGTGCACGTTGTACCTAGCTAGCGAACTTTAGTAGTTTCGTTGGGGTTTTGCGTCGTTCTTGAATGTGTAACCTTATGTCTGGTATTGATGTAAATTCCAGGTTCGGTCGCGGAGACGTCAGACGCGGCGCGAAAGGGAAAGGCGGTGATTGGACACAGCTAGCCAGGGATCCCGGTGAGTAGATTTAACATCTACGGGGGACGATCGTTTGGATGGCGCAAGTCGCCCGATAGATTTAGTAAACTGGAAAATAGTAAATTGGATAATCACTTGTGACATTAGAATAATAATACTGGCATGATAATTGCTGCAATTAGATCAATATGTTATATCCATATACGCAAACTCAATTGTAGGACACATGCACCATTACCAGGTTTTTATATGCAGCACGAGCACTATTCATGTTTACACACACACCCTGGTAATTGCCATGCCACCACACTAGATAACCTTTAATTTAAACCTTTTACTAATTGATACTTAAATTGTGCTATTTCCTTAAAATGAAACCGTAGGATTGCTATTCATGTGCATGTACTTCATCATATTCATTGTTCATGCTTAATACATTAATCACACATCGCAACTTGATTATTGATATCATACGCATTCATTATCATTGATATATGCACTTATGAGGATTTCTTGAGATTTTATGATATTGCTGGATTTCGGGGGAAAACCGCAAAATTTCTAAACTTATTATATTTTAAAATATGTAAAAATTGCGGTTTTCTAGTGATGTAAGTGTCGTCCACCATGAGTTTGCTGTGGATTTGGAAATCCGTGTCGAGGAGTGGAGGAACCGGCACGGGTACATGGTGGGCCCGGTAAGGTACCCCGGGGCAAGAGGAATGTGGTGATGACGTTGAGCCTGGCAGGGGACGGATTACCTACCGGTGACTGTTTGGGACGGCGGATATCCAGAGGATACCGACCGTGGCCGCTAGATGATGAGATATTGATATTTGAGATGGGTCAGCCGGACGGCTGAGGCCAGAGATACATTTATGAGATTTGAGACAGCTTTTGGGTGTCGTTGCTGGACACCGATTTTCGTCGATTCATTGACATTATGCTGGCATTCTAAAAGAGTTTCAAAAAACAAAAAGAGATAAAATATTTCTTATATATACCTATTGAGACCTCAGATTTTCATGTTGCATACATATTAGCACACTGATATGATATACACACCTGCTAGTGCATCCAGTCATACCTGTATTTTAGATGCTAGGATGCTTGTGTGCATGCATACGATAGCCTTTGCAGATGTTATTTATTACTCACGAGTTGGCAACTCACCCCCGTTGTGCCACAGTCTTTTGCAGGTCCGCTCCGTCAGTTCAGTAGCGGCGGGCGCACTTGTTCTTTTGCCTGTTTTGCTTGGGCTCGAGATTTGCTCATAGGTGGGTTATGTTATTATTTTGTACCACCTTGTATATTCTTGTATCTAGTGTACTCCATCTACTGTTTCTACCAGATTATTGTATATTGACCTAGAGATGAGACTGTGAGGTTTGTGGATTTTATGCTGTATTTTGGGGTCGAGCTCACTTGAGCCGACATGCTACTTTTTTCATGCTTCCTTATGATTATTATGCTTGTTGTCATTTATATTGCGTGGGATTTGTGACCGCCTTATGGCGAAGAGCTAGCTCCCGCTTGGGGATGCCCTATTTTGTTGGATTCATGTTTATTTATGTTGTACCCATTTTGGGGGCCAGTATTTACAAAGGAGACTCTGCCGAAATTTTCGGGAAAAGTTGGTATTGTTTTTAAAAAAGTGTTTTACATGACTTATTGGATAAACTTGCTTTCAAGTGTTGGGTTTTCTTCACTCTTTTGCTTAATTGGTTTTGTTTTCTGGGCTTTTGGCTTACTTATTTTACGGACGCCTTTAGACGTTTCGTAAACTTAAGTGCCAGTCACGTTCCGTACCCTGCGGGTCGTGACAAAGTTGGTATCAGAGCCATAGGTTTTACCTTTGTGAGTGTAGGATGACCCTTGGTAGATGGAGTAAGTGACTTAAGCAGGGTAACGTAGCGTGCGTATGTCCGCGGCATACTTACGATACGGTACTCCGCCTAAGTGACTTTAGGATACTTGCTTGAAATTCCTTCTTCAATTCTGTGTATCCTATGATCCTATTGCACTGTCCTTACTATCCGTTTTTCTGTAACAGCCACTATGCCGCCGAAGGCTACGAGGGCACAGAGGGCTGCCGCCAGAGACGAGATTCGAGCTGGCTCGTCCGAGACTAGGACTGAGCAGGGCGGTATGCCTACGCCGCAGGGACAGACCGATCCACCTTCTTCAGGCCGTATGGATAGGCTCGAGACCGGTATGGAGGAGTTGCGACAGATGATGGGAGGCATGCAGGAGCTACGTCAGATGGTAGGATCCCTAGTTGCAGCCAGTCGTACACCGAGGCCGGATGACGTACCTACTACATCACAGACGACCATGATACCTGCTCCTACTACTACCACCGTGGCCATTCCGGTTTCACTACAGGATTTCATGAGGCTGAGACCTCCAGTATTCACCGGCACCGAGACAGCGGAGGACCCACAGACGTTCCTTGACAGTTTAGCCAGGATCTGCCGTTCGCTGAGATATTCGGATGATCGATGGGTAGAGCTTGCGAGTTTCCGACTAGAGGGTCTCGCGCAGACATGGTGGGAGTCAGTCTTGAGAGGTCGAGCTGCAGATCTACCGCCTATGACTTGGGCCGAGTTTACAGCGGTCTTTCTAGCCCGTTTCCTTCCAGAGAGCGTTCGTGACGCCAGAGCTCGCAGCTTCGAGGCCTTAGTCAAGACACCTGGGATGACGGTGTCCGAGTATGACATCCAGTTTACACAGTTATCCCGATATGCTCAGTATTTGGTGGATACCGAGGAGAAGATGGTGAAGAGGTTCATACAGGGACTTGATGCCCAGCTATATCTTGCCATTGGCGCCCAGCACTACGACACTTATTCAGCTGCTATGGATACGGCATTGAGGATGGAGGCACGCATATCGCGGACTTCGGCCGTTTCTGGGCCGAAGAGGATTCGCACCGATGTACCGTCTCAGAGACAGCGCGCCAGATTCTTTCCGAGAGATAGGCCTGGCAGAGGATTTGGGCGGGGACAGTTATATGGTTCTTATCCCCAGGGGCAGCAGCCGTCTCCAGGGTGTTTTGGGTGCGGGAGTCTGCATCATCTTGTCAGAGACTGTCCGGTGAGACGACAGGGAGCAGCGACAGTTCCGCACGTGACCCTACCACCATCACCACCCCCTCCTCAGAGAGCCCTACTTCCTACCCCAGGCGATGCTCCACGCCAGTTAGGTGCACCGAGAGGCCGTGGACGCGGCGGTCCTGTTCAGAGAGGACGAGGAGGCAGAGGCCGAGGTCGAGGTCAGCCCGCTATCGGTGGAGGACAGGCCCGAGTTTTTGCTTTGACACCGCAGGATGCGCAGGCATCCAATGCCGTTGTGACAGGTACCTTGCCAGTTTGTTCTTTCGACGCACGGGTATTATTCGACCTAGGTTCCACACATTCGTACGTATCTACACACTTTGCACCGATGTTGGGCCATGAGTCGTCGTCGTTAGATCAGCCGCTTGTTGTTGTTACTCCGGTAGGCGAGTCGTTTGTCGCTCGGTTTGTATTTCGTTTGTGTTCCGTTCGTATCGGGAAGAGGGATTCATCAGTTGATTTGATACTCCTCGATATGTTGGACTTTGATGTGCTTCTGGGCATGGATTGGCTAGCCACTTGTTATGCTTCGGTGGACTGCCGTGAGAAGGCAGTCAGATTTAGCTTTCCGGGAGAGCCAGTCCTTGTTATTCAGGGAGACCGCAGTGTCACCCTTCCCAGCTTAATTTCGTCTCTTCGCGCTGGTCAGCTCTTGCGGAAGGGATGTCAGGGATTCTTAGCGTTTGTTTGTGATACGCGAGCTGCAGAGGTTCCGTTGGACCGGGTCCCGGTAGTTTGTGAGTTCCCTGATGTTTTCCCTGATGAGCTACCTGGGCTACCGCCTGAGCGCGATGTTGAGTTCTGCATTGATTTGATTCCCGGTTCGGGGCCTATTTCTATACCGCCTTATCGGATGGCCCCGGCAGAGCTTCGAGAGCTGAAGGATCAGTTGCAGGATTTGTTGGATAAGGGGCTTATTCGACCGAGTGTTTCTCCGTGGGGTGCTCCGGTCCTGTTTGTCAAGAAGAAGGATGGAAGTTTGCGCTTATGTATCGACTACCGCCAGCTGAACAAAGAAGATGATGATAATGATATGATAAGTTAATTAGAATAGAAAAGAAAAAGAATACTTATCATAATATTAACTATAGTTAGGTGTAGAGAATTGACTAAGGTTAAAAGAATGGTTAGGGTTAAGCTTGAAGACAAAATGGTCATATGGTCAAAGCTTCATGAAGTTTCATCAAGCTTCATGAAAGAAAGAAAGAAAGAATGAAACCATTTTGTTTTCTTTTGTCACTTCATTTTAATCCAAAATAAAAAGATAAATGAATGGACAAATAAATAGAAACCTTAACCATTCACTTAACCTAGGTTTAATTCTTTACACAAACCAATTTTACATGCATCATCAAACATGATACAATCAAGTGCACAAAAGTATATCACATATACAACTTGTGCAATGCAAGTGAGAAAATCCATTTAAAGTGAACCAATACTAGTTAATGCAAATTAATATATCAAATATATAATTATACATTAAATCATTAAATCAACACTTGATTTAACGATCTGGTCATATCGCATATAACCGACTAGTATCCAATGTATCGGCTTATCGAATCAACCCTCGATTCGATAACTAGGTTATATCGCATATAACCATTCGATACATTCATCGTGAGAATAGAATACGGTATCACATACACGCATTATTCTCGGTCCCGCACATATCTCATATGCGCTCCTATTTCATTTCGCTTGAGCCAGGAAACCTCTGTATAGGACTCTAAAGACTCGTCAATACGCCGGCAGCAGATGATGATCATATCAAACACCCACAAGCCGTAAGCGGTCTGCTAAACGTAACGGCCATCCGGGTATTGAGCGATCAGAAGATCGACGAGCAAGCCCGCTCATACTCCTGTGAATCCAACCAGTAACACTTACCGTACAGTCCGGTCTGATCGTCTGATATGTCGCATATCTCGCCTAGGGGTGGTAAACGTCAGACCCCAGTAGCTCGATAAGTCGTGTCGATATGAGGTCTATAAAAATTCGAGAAACTACTGGTAACACTTACCAGTAAATCTCAGCAACCCTTGCCAGGGATTTCCGGTTATAGCCAATCGAACACAGCGCAACATCAACTCCCTATACCGGGAGAGACGAATCCCCTCCTATCGCTCATTGCCTCCATGTGACTCGGGACTGTACCCAAAAACCACCGTTTTGCATGCCCTCTTGGACGTGGTAAGGTGGAAATCAAAGCACAGTAGGAACCACACAAGACTCTATGACGATCTCGGGTCAACAGACTACTCTGTACCAGTGTCACCAGAGAACTGCCATCTGACGTAAGGTATAATACCATCTGGGAGTTCTCGGCGAGTCCGTCCAGTGTACCCAGTCTCCACTGAGCACCCGTACATCATCTCTGATGTCAAACACCAATGGATATGGGATCATCCATCGCCCATCTGTATGGGTCGAGAAGGTATACGCTAGTCTACTCTGGTATATCGATGCCCCGTCTCGATACACCCACGACTAGGGACTTTGAAGGATGTAGTTATGGACTACCATGTCCCCACTAGTATGATCCGCATCATAGTCCAGGTAGTCAAGTACACATCCTAAGGGCTTTACCAACATGTAACAGAGAGACAATCAGTGTACACGTTAAGGTAAAGAGCAACCAGATAGCATACTATCATGTCGAGCAAGAAAGTCCTCCCTATATATGTCCAAGCATCCACTACAATATACATCCCATGTATAGTAATGGCCTCTAGGGCATACATATAACTAACAGTGGGGACGCTCTTCCCTGCAGGCGCAAGCCCCTGGAGTTAATTACGCTACCGCGTCGAGGTAACAACTTTCTCCTTCTCCAGATGGTCACTTCGTGTCGTGTGTGTTTATTTTATGTTTTGTTGCCCGTGGATTGTTTACGGAGACCGAGTTATGTCGTCGCCCATAGGGCGTGGACTAATCCAAATCCGTATTATCTTAGATTTGGGTTTGGGGGTTTGGTTTGAGGATACGTTAGCCATATTTGAGGCCAAGATCAACTCAAACGTTTGTTAAGGATACGTCAGTCTAACATGAGACTAAGATCAACTTAACGGGATCGTTTAGATCGACAAAAGAGCATTTGGGCTCCATTGTTCCAGTTTAGGGACATAGTGGTCCATATGATGTATGGCCGTCGGGACCCGTCACCTCTCTGACGACGTTGAAGGATTACAACGACAGATGTCAGAGGAGTTCAGAGATGTACCTTTGGACCAGAGTTAATTGGGGGGACCTATAGTCCAATTTGGGACTAAAGTCTGTTTGAAAGGTTTAAGAATACGTTAGCCATATTTAAGGCCAAGATCAACTTAAACGGGATCGTATAGATCCGGCAAAAGAGCACGCGTGGCTCTATTGTTCCAGTTTAGGGACATGGTGGTCCATGGGTAGTTTAAGGACATTGCGGTCCATGCGTAGTTTAAGGACATTACGGTCCATCGTTAGTTTTAAGACATCTCGGTCAAGGTTAAGGACGTCGTAGTCCGTAGGTTTAAGGACCCCACAGTCCATTGTTAGTTTTAAGACATCTCGGTCAAGGTTAAGGACGTCGTAGTCCATAGGTTTAAGGACCGCACAGTCCATTGTTAGTTTTAAGACATCTCGATCAAGGTTAAGGACGTCGTAGTCCATGGGTTTAAGGACCCCATAGTCCATTATTAGTTTTAAGACATCTCGGTCAAGGTTAAGGACGTCGTAGTCCGTAGGTTTAAGGACCCCACAGTCCATTGTTAGTTTTAAGACATCTCGGTCAAGGTTAAGGACATCGTAGTCCGTAGGTTTAAGGACCCCACAGTCCATTGTTAGTTTTAAGACATCTCGGTCAAGGTTAAGGACGTCGTAGTCCATGGGTTTAAGGACCCCACAGTCCATTGTTAGTTTTAAGACATCTCGGTCAAGGTTAAGGACGTCGTAGTCCATGGGTTTAAGGACCCCACAGTCCATATCAATGCGTGGTCATCGGGACCCGTCACCTCTTTGAAGACGTTGAGGGATTACAACGCCGAGTATCAAAGGAGTGAAGAGATGTACCCTGGAACCGGAGTGGATTAAATAGTCTTTGGCCCAATTTGGGATCAAGACCAATTAATTATGTTATGATCCCATTAGCCCAGTTAAGTTTGAATTGAGGACTTATGGCCATCTTGGGCTAAGTTCAATCACGTCTGGGACATCGGCCCTCCTATTGGTCCCTTAAAGGAGAGGCTTTGCCTCTGACCATTTAGCTAATTGGGCTAACGTTAATTCAGCAGTGTTGAACACTGGGATCAAGTTAGTGTTTTAACACTAAAAGACAGTTGGTGTTAAACACCAGCAACAGGGGGGGTTCAACGTAGTGCTAAACACTAGAGCAAATCAGTGTAAAACACTAGCAGCAAAGGCTTCAAATTAGTGTCAAACACTAAGAAAATTAATGTTAAACTCTGTCAACAGAGATTTAATTTAGTGTTAAACACTAAGAAATTCAGTGTTAAACACTGCGAGAAATCTCTTTAATTAGTGTTGAACACTAAGGCAAAACAGTGTTTAACACTGGGCTCAGGGGTTCCCAATTAGCGTTAGACGCTGAGGCAAGAGGGGTCACGTGGTAGCACGTGAGGGCGCCCTCCCTTCGTTTGTTCTGCTGAGAAGACTGCATCTTTTGGAGCATCACGTGTCACCACGTGACGGGTGTTTAAATGAGGTATGTTAAAGCCTCTGCCAAGGGTCACGTGGGTCACGCGAGGCGCTGCCTCAAAGGGCTTTCTGTAGATCTTTTGGGGGGGTCACGTGGTGACACGTGACCCTGCTTTTCTGTAGTTGTTTAGAAGATCTGTTAATAATTTCAGAGGAATTAAATTCCTAGTTTCTTTTGAAGAGTTGAACTCTGAATTTTCTGTAGGAATTAAATTCCTCATATATATGAAGAACTGAATAGGGTTAAGCCCTAATAAAAGCTTTGGGGAATTAAACTTCCACTCTCTGTTAGAGAATTATTCTGGGGAATAAGATTAAGGAAATTAAATTCTTGTTGTTTTCACCTAACTAAATTCTTAACTAGGGTTAAACCCTGATTCTTTTCATTCTGAAGGATTTAAATTCCCATAACACAGGGTCAAACCCTAATTTTATTTTGAAGGAATTAAATTCCTATAGTCCTGTGAGAATTAAATTCTCATGCTTCCCTTCCCTCTCTATGCTTTGGATCTGCATGGCAGGATCTCAACCCATTGAGAATTAAATTCTCAACTCAAGGGGAGATGTGCACTTTACAGATCCTCCCTCAAAGAGAAAAGGAATATGTCCTTCTGTTTTATATCAGAGTTAAGCTCTGTTGTTAAAAAAAACCTTCCCTTTCTTACCTAGGGTTTTCTTTTGCAGAAGATCCAAATTCCTCTAACGTATCAAGCTTTCTCTCTTTTCTTCCCACTGCATATATCTTTTTTTGTGTGTCTCTTGGCTCTTATTTATAGGAGAAGCAGCCGAATCAATTAGTTTTGGAGAATCTTTCATTGAGAGATTTGATTTGTATTCACCATTTGTTTTGGACCTTTGGATTATTAGGTGAATTTTATTCACCATTGGATTTTAAATCCAGAGATTCTCCTTTGTTATTTCGGTTAGATTTTAAGGGGAAATCTTTTCAAATTCGAGATTTTCCCATAGATAGATGATATTTAATCACCTTTAAATCTTTAATTTAATCGGTTGCTTTGGAAAGATTTAAGAGGTCTTATCTCAGAATTTAATTCTGTTAACAAATGGGCTTTGAAGTCGGTCACGTATGGCCACGTGACCCTTGGTCACGTGTGGGCACGTAACCCCCTTGGAACGTGCCTTCTTCTTTCTTTTTGTGCTCTGTCTTCTGGTTGCTGCTTAACCGTCACGTGCCATCACGTGACCCCTGGTCACGTGTGAGCACGTGACCCTCGTCTGGACTCTTTTTCTTGATTTAACCGGAGAACAAGTCTGCTGCTTTTGAGTATCACGTGCCAACACGTGACCCTGGTCACATGGGAGCACGTGACCTCTTCTGAAGCCTTTTCCTTGATTTGATCAGGGAACCGGTTTGCCTTTGAAGCCACTTTTAATTGTCACGTGCCAACACGTGACCCAGGTCACGTGGGAGCACGTGACCCTTTCTGAAGCCCTTTTCTTTGATGTAGTCGGGAAGCCGAATTTGCCTTGCCGATGCTTTTAGATGTCACGTGCCAACACGTGACTGCTGGTCACGTGTAAGCACGTGACCCTTTCCTGAAGCCTTTTTTCCCGAGCTTTCCTGATTTTAAATCAGGAAACAAGGTGTATTTTGAAAACTATACAAAAGTACTTTTTACATAAAACCCCCTCAAGTTTTATAAATTACAATAAGGACCCTAACAACTATAGAACTTCAAATTACCTTTCTTTTAGTCTGACTCGGGTTTGAGTCTAACTATTTCTAACTTGAATATGATTCAAGTCAATCTATATTCTTTAATATTCCAACTCAATATAAACACATGAATCCCAGAATCCTGTTAACAATCATTACAACTTGACTGAACCGAACCATGGATATTGTTTCCTGATTTAAAATCAGGAAAGCTCGGGAAAAAAGGCTTCAGGAAAGGGTCACGTGCTTACACGTGACCAGCAGTCATGTGTTGGCACGTGACATCTAAAAGCATCGGCAAGGCAAATTCAGCTTCCCGACTACATCAAAGAAAAGGGCTTCAGAAAGGGTCACGTGCCACGTGACCTGGGTCACGTGTTGGCACGTGACAATTAAAAGCGGCTTCAAAGGCAAACCGGTTCCCTGATCAAATCAAGGAAAAGGCTTCAGAAGAGGTCACGTGCTCCCACGTGACCAGGGTCACGTGTTGGCACGTGATACTCAAAAGCAGCAGACTTGTTCTCCGGTTAAATCAAGACAAAGAGTCCAGACGAGGGTCACGTGGTCACACGTGACCAGGGGTCACGTGATGGCACGCGACGGTTAAGCAGCAACCAAAAGACAGAGCGCAAAAAGAAAGAAGAAGGCTCGTTTAAAAGGGGGTCACATGCCCACACGTGACCAAAGGTCACGTGGCCACACGTGACCGACTTCAAAGCCCATTTGTTAACAGAATTAAATTCTGAGATAAGACCTCTTAAATCTTTCCAAAGCAACCGATTAAATTAAAGATTTAAAGGTGATTAAATATCATCTATCTATGGGAAAATCTCGAATTTGGAAAGATTTCCCCTTAAAATCTAACCGAAATAACAAAGGAGAATCTCTGGATTTAAAATCCAATGGTGAGTAAAATTCACCTAATAATCCAAAGGTCCAAAACGAATGATGGATACAAATCAAATCTCTCAATGAAAGATTCATCAAAAACTAATTGACTCGGCTGCTTCTCCTATAAATAGGAGCCAAGAGACACACAAGAGGGATATATGCAGAGGGAAGAAAAGAGAGAAAGCCTGATACGTTAGAGGAATTTGGATCTTATGCAAAAGAAAACCCTAAGTAAGAAAGGGAAGGTTTTTTTTTTAAACAACAGAGTTTAACTCTAATATAAAACAGAAGGACATATTTCTTTTCTCTTTGATGGAGGATCCGTAAAGTGCACATCTCCCCTCGAGTTGAGAATTTAATTCTCAATGGGTTGAGATCCTGCCATGCAGATCCAAAGCATAGAGAGGGAATGGAAGCACGAGAATTTAATTCTCACAGGACTATAGGAATTTAATTCCTTCAAAATAAAATTAGGGTTTGACCTGGTGTTATGGGAACTTAATTCCTTCAGAATGAAAAGAATCAGGGTTTAACCCTAGTTAAGAATTTAGTTATGTGAAAACAATAAGAATTTAATTCCCTTAATCTTATTCCTTAGAATAATTCTCTAACAGAGAGTGGGAGTTTAATTCCCCAAAGCTTTTATTAGGGTTTAACCCTATTTAGTTCTTCACATATATGAGGAATTTAATTCCTACAGAAAATTCAGAGTTCAACTCTTCAAAAGAGACTAGGAATTTAATTCCTCTGAAATTATTAACAGATCTTCTAAACAACTACAGAAAAGCAGGGTCACGTGTCACCACGTGACCCCCCCAAAAGATCTACAGAAAGCCCTTTGAGGCAGTGCCTCACGTGACCCACGTGACCCTCGGCAGAAGATTTAACATTCAAGCATTTAGACACCCGTCACGTGATGGCACGTGATGCTACAAAAGATGCGATATTCTCAGCAGGACAAACGAAGGGAGGGCGCCCTCACGTGCTACCACGTGACCCCTCTTGCCTCAGTGTCTAACGCTAAATTGGAACCCCTGAATTCAGTGTTAAAACGTTGTTTGGCCTTAGTGTTCAGCACTAAGCAAAGAACTTTATTTGCAGTGTTCAACACCGATTACCTTAGTGTTCAACACTGATTTGGGATTTCTGTCGCCAGTGTTTAACACCGATCTGTTTTAGTGTTTAACACTAATTTGAAAGCCTTGTTGCTGGTGTTTAGCACCAACTATCTTTTAGTGTTAAACACTGACCTATCAATCTCATCCCCAGTGTTCAACACTGACCGGCCTTTAGTGTTTAACACTAGGCATTGGCCCAATTGGCTAAATGGGCAGAGGCAAAACTTCTCCTTCAAGGGACCAACAGGAAGGTCGATTGGACTTAGCCCAAGCTGGCCATAAGTCCTCAATTCGTAATTAACTGGGCTAATGGGCTCATAACATAATTAATTGGCCTTGATCCTAAATTGGGCCAAAGACTATCTAATCCACTCCGGTTCCAGGGTATATCTCTTCACTCCTTTGATACTTGGCGTTGTAATCCTTCAACGTCTTCAAAGAGGTGACGGGTCCCGATGACCACACATTGATATGGACTGTGGGGTCCTTAAACCCATAGACTACGGCGTCCTTAACCTTGACCGAGATGTCTTAAAACTAATAATGGACTGTGGGGTCCTTAAACCTACGGACTACGACATCCTTAATCTTGACCGAGATGTCTTAAAACTAACAATGGACTGTGGGGTCCATAAACCTACGGACTACGACGTCCTTAACCATGACCGAGATGTCTTAAAAATAACAATGGACTGTGGGGTCCTTAAACCTACGGACTACGACGTCCTTAACCTTGACCGAGATGTCTTAAAACTAACGATGGACCGCAATGTCCTTAAACTACCCATGGACCGCAATGTCCTTAAACTACCCATGGACCACCATGTCCCTAAACTGGAACAATAGAGCCACGCGTGCTCTTTTGCCGGATCTAAACGATCCCGTTTAAGTTGATCTTAGCCTTAAATATGGCTAACGTATCCTTAAACCTTTCAAACAGACTTTAGTCCCAAAGTGGACTATAGGTCCCCCCAATTAACTCTGGTCCAAGGGTATATCTCTGAACTCCTCTGACATCTGTCGTTGTAATCCTTCAACGTCGTCAGAGAGGTGACGGGTCCCGACGGCCATACATCAGATGGACCACTATGTCCCTAAACCGGAACAATGGAGCCCAAATGCTCTTTTGTCGGATCTAAACGATCCCGTTAAGTTGATCTTAGTCTCATGTTAGACTAACGTATCCTTAACAAACGTTTGAGTTGATCTTGGCCTCAAATATGGCTAACGTATCCTCAAACCAAACCCCCAAACCCAAATCTAAGATAATACGGATTTGGATTAGTCCACACCCTACGGGCGACGACGTAACTCGGTCTCCGTAAACAATCCACGGGCAACAAAACATAAAATAAACACACACGACACGAAGTGACCATCTGGAGAAGGAGAAAGTTGTTACCGCGACGCGGTAGCGTAATTAACTGCAGGAGCTTGCGCCTGCTGGGAAGAGCGTCCCCACAATCAAAAACCCCTCAAACGAAGGGGAATCTGACGAAGTCTGCTACATCGGCCGCATCTGTTCAGACCTTCGATACATGGTGCCATAAATCAACTTGGCATCTTCAGAGAGGTGGACGGATAGCACCAATTAGCATCTGCCCCGAACCTCAGACGAGACGTCCCGCGTCCCGGCCGCCGTTCGGAGGGGAATAGATTCTGGCACGCCCGGTGGGACCTTTTCCTCTTTCCACTCCACACTTCGTGTGTCGTGAGTCTCGAACCAATCGCGGTTCGCTAATGGTTGCTCTTGGGTTTCAAGATACTAAGAATTGGCATCTTGCTTATTGTAGAAAGCAAAGAATCGATGGCTTCTACTTCTGCGAAATGCTCCAACTGCTCGGACTGCAATTGCGACCAATGCTCTGCCTCGCCAGGAGGTATAGCCTACGGACCCCAAGCTGCTTCGTTATTCACAATACCGGTGGACCAGGTGACTCAGGCCACTACCGGATTGTTCTTTGGGACTATGTTCCCACCAACATGCTTCACGGCGCCGGTGCTGACAAAGGAAGATCACAAGAAATCGGTCTTTGATCGTCTTACCCCTGTCGCGGCTCCTCTTAACGGGTCGCCCGACATCAGCGCCTCGGTCTTCTCTAGATTGGGCCAGAAATTCTGTGGACCCATCATGGGGCCTACAATCCCAGAGAAGGCTGTTTCTAAGAAAGTGGCCGGTCCTGCTCCCGAAATCGCCAAGGCGGCTTCCCCGGCCAAAAGGTCGGTCTTTACAAGATTGACGGCCCCAGCTCCCGCTCCTGCTACCCAAAGGGCATCGGTCTTTGACAGGCTAACATCAGCAGCGACCCCCCACCTACACAGGGGGAAAGACGAAGCCATTCTCACCGCTGAACCAACGCCGTCCGCTCGACACGCTCGACGTCGCCACTGGCGCCGAGTAAGGAAAGCTGGGGGCAACTCCCCCTCTGGGCTAACTCCATCAGCTCGGATGGCAGAAGTTAATGCTGCTGTTCCAACTGGGAACAGCTTCGAGATGCTAAATAAGGTGCGAAGGAATTCTCCTACTGCGGTGCTAAAGAGGTCTCCTCCCCTACTAAAAAAGGTTGTGGAAATAAAGTCAGAACAGCCCCGATCCCCTCAACGGCTGTCTTCCAAAATCTATAAGGTTTGGCGGCTGGCCCGAGACTCGATGATCGATCCAAACTTCTCCCGCCAGCACAAGAAGCTGAAAATCCAATCGGAAACCGGTCACCAGGCTAAACCACGAAAGGCTGTCTGGATGTCCACCTCAACGGCCTCCTTAACCTCCACTGCTCATAAAAGCAGGAAGCCAGAGAAGATCCCCCAGCCTGCAACGACACCTAAAAGCACTGAGCCCAGACGCCCTAAGTCTGGGGGCATGATGGTCCACACCGTATACATGGCGTCAGGAAAAGAAGACGGCCGTGCGTCTACAGGTCATAGACCGCTTACACGGTCGGTGACCAAAGCTCAGAAGCAACAGCAAAAGCTCTAGGAAATGATGAATGCCATGGCCGCACTTACCGGGCCAAAAGAAAACCCAGAAACGTCCTCAGACGAACGCCAGGAGGAAGAAACCGATGCCGAATTCTTTCGCCGGATACTGGAGAAGAAGGACAAAGAGGCTGCTGAACAAGCAGCCAACATACAGCGTATGGGCCTTATCTTCCAAGACATGATAGGAATGATGATCCAGCAGGACCCAACCGCCGAGGATCCCCCAATCGTTCTTGAAGACGACCGAGGAGAAACGTCAAATCCACCACCGGCCCACTCAACGGCCAAAGAGGAGACAATCTCTAAGGCTGATTTGGTCGACTATATAGCCCAGCAAATCCGGGTTCATCATGCGACTGAGGCAGCTGGTCAAGTCGTAAAGACAGGCCGGCCGTATCCAAGCTGGTACGACCAAATCAAATACCCGCCGGGTTATACAATACCAAAATTCCACGTGTATAAGGGGACCGGCAATCCCCATCAACATGTTGCCCAGTTCAGGGCCCTTTGCGGTAACACCGGCGGTGATGATAAACTGTTGCTTCGCCAGTTCATGGGCAACTTATCAGAAACAGCGTTCGAATGGTATTTAGAACTCCCGAACGATTCTATCAAGACGTTTGCTGAAATGGAGCTGCTATTCACTCAGCGATTCGCAAGCGCCAGCGAACGCACTCCAATAACGGCACTGATTAACGCCAGGGTAAAACCAGGCGAAACCTGGGTCCAGTATGCTATACGCTGGCGGAATTTGTGGTCAAGATGCGAGCAACGCATTGAGGAAGCACCTGCGGTGGGCATGTTCGTAGGAACTCTAGACCCTCACGCAACTATCTCCCAGTTTATGATGTTCTTTAAGCCAACCGCATTCCAGGCTTTAATCGACAAGTTGGCTCAGATGGACCAGATGGGTCATAGACCACCTCCCCCGAAGTCGGAACCTCGGAATGACAAAGGTAAAGGAAGGGCAACCTTCGTCGCGAATGCCCAGCAGCAACCTAACGCCCCGAAGCTGGCAGATCAATTGGAAGAAAGACGCCGGTATTATAATGAGAAGATGAAGCGTCCCTACTCGTTCCCACGAGACAAGACGAAACGGTTATTCGAGCTGGCAGTACGCAACAGATTTATAAACCTACCAAATCCAAGGCGACCGCCACAACCCGCTGAGGTGAATAACCCTAACTATTGCCCTTACCATCAAACGGTAAGTCATCCGATTGAGGATTGCTTCGTCTTCAAGGGATGGATTGAAGATCAATACCTTCAGAGGAAGTTTGCACTCTCCGAAAAGTGGAAGGTGAACCCACCACAGCCGCATACTCCTAAGAAAGCAGATACACCGGAGGCAACCTGTTCCTTTATTGAAGAAGCTCCATGGGAGGTCGTGCTGTCAACTAAAACCAAAAGAATGCTGAGGGACCTTCATGCGTGCCCTGCGATCGAATGGAAGGACCCGCTTGAACCTCAAATTATCGAAGGGATGTTGAAGCCGTGCCCAACTACGAATATTCGTGATAATGGCCCGAATACTCACGCCCGACCGTCAAAATCTTCGAAGAAAAAGAAGAAGAAATCCAAGAAGCCCGTGAAGCTTGGAGACGAGCGCACGAACTTGCAGAAGCAAATCGACGCGCTGGAAGAGTACAATCAAAAGACGCGAACTCCTGTCACACTGCAAGAGTTCCTCAACCACATCTTTCAAGAGGGAGATGATAGAGAGAGTTCGTCAGATGAATCCGAGGGATATGTGGCGAGTTGTAACGTTATCTCCCACTCGTTTCCCGACGATGAAAAGACTCCTGGCACCAAGAAGCTGGGGACATAGCCTGAACCAGAGCGTGCGTGGCCAACAGATGAAATGATCAATGCCTTTCTAGACGAGATTCGTCTAAAGAGTAAAGTGGATCAGGAGCGTGAGATGGCCGCATCGGAAGGAGCCAAATGCAGACGACCGAACGAAAGAGTTGAAGTGCTCCCGCCAGATCAAAAAGCATCCGAGGCAGACAAGAAGATATTCAAGACGAGAAAAAGGTTTGCCAAAGCCATATCAATAGGAATGAAGCTACCACCCTCGGAAGGAAACACGCTTAACGGTGTGGAGAGGCACCCTGATTATTGCGCATATCATCGGAAAATTTCACACCCCACGGAGGAGTGCGACGCCTTTAAGATATGGTGGCAAGGATATGTTGCTCATCGGCAACATTTTAAGCGCATGAAACGCAAGATTCGTCGGGAACGAAGAAGCACTGTTGACGGGCGCAACAGAACTACTGGCAGCTGTTACATGGTTAACGCCGGGGGGTCACAAGTTCTCACCTTTGGGAGTGACTCTGATGAAGAAATGGCTCTGGGCCCTCTCTTTAAAGAATCCGTTTTAGGGAAAGAGGAGAAATCGGAGGCCTGCGAGAACATTCAGTTGCGCAATCGCACACTCCCAGAAAAGAATCTCGGGCCCGCGAGTAGAAAAGATAAGGGAAAGGAAAAGGTCACTGAAGATATCACTTTAGATGACCAAGTCATGAAAGAGCTGGCTGCCAAAGACCCTCCTAGGAAGGGTAAGGTGGACTATAACATCCTAGCGCACCTAAGGAAGCTACCTTCTCAGCTTAGCATTCTCGATGCCCTCCGGTTATCGGAAGAAGCGCGAGACTCACTAATTAAGGCGTTACAAGAACCTGAGCAATTCCAAGCCTTCCTCTCCACTGAAAGGATGAAGGATGAATTGGAGGAAGTGCATACGGCCGACATCACTTTCGGTGACGAAGACCTCCTTCTCGGGACGTGCGACCACAACCGTCCCCTATATGTCTCTGGATATTGCCATGACATCAAGATAGGCAAGATCCTGGTGGATAATGGATCCTCCATCAATCTCCTTAACGTTCGGGTGTTAAAGGAAATCTGCATGAGTGTGCAACACCTCGCTCGTGACAAAATTACCATCTCTGGTTTCGACTCCCAATCGTCACGGACTCTCGGATCTGTAATACTAACACTATGCTTCGGACTGCTCGTCACGGATATCAAATTCCATGTCATTGATGCCAAGACCTGCTACAACGCCTTGCTCGGTCGCCCTTGGTTACACGAACACAACATCATCCCTTCGACACAACATCAGTGTATGAAGTACTTCAAGGATGGTTTCGAATATACCGTAACAGGTGAGCTGAACCCATTCTCCGTTAACGAAGTCCGCAAGTATGAAGATGCGAAGTACTTTTTGCCAGACTTCGAGGATACAGAAAAGTGTCGCAAGCCGGAGAACAAAGCCGCCGCCACCATCCCTGTTTTCGGGAGCGATACCGAAGAAGAAAAGAGATAGTTTATGCCAGGCCATCTCAACGCAACAACCCGGGGATGTCCGTCCCCATGTTGGTCTTCGGAAGTGACTCGGAGGATGAGGTCAATGCCGTGTTCTCCAATCGGCTGTCAATACAAGCACCCCCTAGTGATGATCAGAGTTTGCAAATCACCATGGTACCGCGAGAACACTACAAGGATCTCGACACACTTCAAGCTCACAATGTGCAAGACCTGCAAACATTTTACGTCCCTCCCAAGCAAAGGGGTGAGAAGGTAATCCTATTCTACCGATCCTCAGAGTCGAAAATAGAGAAAGAGATCTGGCATGGCACGGATGTTACACTCGACAGGCTCCAACCCATCCGTTTGCCCAGATATTACACGAATGGACTAAAGAGGCTATTGAAGCGCCAAGGAGTATCCTTAAAACAGACTGTCCGACAGGCTCGGTTCTACAACAGGATTTCGGATGTCCCTGGGACTCAACGCAAATTGCCCAACGGGAAAATGGAAACACTTGGGCTTAGATACGCGAGAACCAGAAAAAGGGAACAGGCCCACAATAGCTACGCTATATATACCTTTGATGAAGAAGAGGACGCCCTGTCAGGAAATACCAACCCTTCATCAAAACTAGACCCCGCGATTGAAGTGCCGAGTCCGTCGTTTGAAGAACGAATGGACAAGCTTATCAGGAAAGTGGGTCAAAAAGCTTGGGAAGACCACAACCATGAGATGGCCATCTACGAGAAGGCCAGGACGCAACGTCTGTTTCAACAGGCTGCAAAAGACAAAGATGCTCATCCTTGTCAACCCGTTGTATGAAAGGCCCGACGCAGAGACGGAAATAAATCAAGAAGCGGAAAGGGGAGCCGACAACAACGACGCAGGATTAGAGAGTTACGTGATCGGGTATTGCGCGGCTCGGATTTGTCCCTTATGAAGAAGATGAGTCGAGCGTACTCCTTCCCCCGAGACAAGACGGAGAAGTTACTCGAGCTCGCTATAAAACATCAAATGATCGCGCTTCCTGAGTCTAGACACCCTGAGCAAGCTAACAAGGCTTCTCATTTGAGCTATTGCTCTTATCACCGAGCCATAGGACATCCTACCGAAGACTGCTTCACCTTCAAGAATTGGGTCGAGGACCAGTACCAACAGGGCAGATTCGCTTTATCCGACGGCTGGAGGGTAACGCCGCCACAAAAGCACGAACCCAAAGCCGCAAAAGCAAAACCAGATCCACCTCAGTCCTGGAAACGGATTCGCACCTGTTATACGATTACGTTATTAAAAGAAGAGCCCGAGAACGTGGATGACCTTCCCTGGTGCTTTGAGAACAGCGATGATGAGGTGGTCTCAGACTTTCTGCCAGCTCCAAAAGAACTGGAAGACGGCATACATACTACTGCAGATAACCTCAAGAAGATTGAGTTGGGATCGGCAGATGACCCGCGACCGACATTTATCAGCGAGCTGCTATCTGAAGAAAGGGTGGCCGCGTTAAAGAACGTGCTTCTACGGCATAAAGACTGCTTCGCGTGGAACTACTCCGAGATGCCAGGATTAGATCCGGAGATTGCTGTGCATAAATTAGCAATATCCCCAGATGTCAAGCCGGTCAAGCAGGCGCCAAGAAGGATGCGACTCGAGCTTGAAATGAGCATCAACGCCGAAGTCAAGAAGCTGATCGATTATGGATTTATCCAAGAAGTCCAATATCCCGACTGGATCGCCAATATCGTCCCGGTAATGAAGAAGAATGGGACGGTACGCATATGCGTGGATTTCAGGGATCTCAATAAAGCATGTTCAAAGGATGATTTCCCAGTACCAGTAACCGAGCTAATGATAGATAACACGTCCACTCACGAGGTTTTCTCCTTTATGGACGGTTCATCAGGATACAATTAGATAAAAATGCATCCCGAAGATTAGAAGCACACCGCTTTCCGGACCCCTTTGGGTATATTCTGCTACAGGGTTATGCCCTTTGGTCTAAAGAACGCCGGCGCTACCTATCAAAGGGCCATGACAAAAATCTTCGACGGCCTCATACATGACATCGTCGAGTGCTATATCGATGACCTTGTAGTAAAGAGCATGTCATACGAAGAGCATTTAAAGCATCTGGAGACTGTATTTCAACGCCTTCGGCAATACAATTTGAAGATAAATCCTCTCAAATGCGCGTTTGGAGTTTCCTCGGGTAAATTCCTGGGATTCATCATCCGACATCGAGGTATCGAAATAGATCCATCTAAGATCAAGGCGATCATGGAAATGCCTCCGCCAAGAACCCTCAAACAGTTGCGATCTCTCCAAGGGAAGCTCGCATACATCCGACGGTTTATCGCCAATCTTTCAGGCAAGTGCCGTCCTTACAGCCACCTGATGAAGAAAGGAACTCCATTCGTCTGGGATCACAAATGCCAAGGTGCACTAGACGAGATCAAGCAGTACCTGCAGAACCCTCCGGTGTTGGCTGCGCCGGTCAAAGGAAAACCCCTCATTCTTTATACAACCGCCCTCGAAGGTTCCTTAGGCGCATTATGGGCATAAGAGAACGATCAAGGGAAAGAGAGAGCACTCTACTACTTAAGTCGAGTTCTGCTGGGGGCAGAAAACAACTACTCTCCCATTGAATAAAACTGCTTGGCGTTAATCTTCGCGATAACAAAACTCAGGCACTATGCATTGGCGCACGAAGTCCGTCTCATTTCGAAGGTGGACCCTCTTAAATATTTGATGGCAAAGGCTATATTGACGGTACGACTCGCTAAATGGGCCCTGCTCTTGATGGAGTTCTCGATAACATATCAGCCTCTCAAAGCAATGAAAGGCCAGGCCATCGTCGAATTTCTCGCTGAGCATCCAGTACCTGCCGGTTCTCCTCTGAACTGCGATATGCCAGACGAACATGCATTCGATACGATCGATGGCGGTAATACCCGATGGGAACTCTATTTTGACGGGGCATCTTCCATGAAGGAGCGCAAACAATGTACCCCTATAATCAAATCGGGAGTAGGCCTCATCTTCGTAACCCCATAAGGAGGGATAATGCGCTTCGCCTTCTCCTTAACAGAGCTGAGGACAAACAATGAAGCTGAATACGAAGCTCTGATAGCAGGCCTCAAGATCGCCATCGACATGGGAATTGAAAATCTCCTCGTGTATGGGGATTCCCAACTGGTCGTTAGTCAAGTAAACGGCGACTACCAGACATGCAAACCAGAATTGGTGAAATACGGCGAAAAGGTGCAACAACTGTTGACCCAAATTCCCTCCTATACTTTGGAAAGTATACCACGTGTGGAGAATAGCAAAGCAGACGCGTTAGCTAAGCTCGCTAAAGAACTGGCTGACGAGAACCTCGATGACGTCAGAATCGTGGTACAAAGCCGTCGAGTGCTCGTCCCAGTGGAAATATCTCCGGAATCTTACGAAGAAAAGGGAGTGACTGAGCAGACGACCCTACAAATAAAAGACCGTGTGAAGGCCGAGGACTGGAGGGAAGTCTTCATAGACTACTTTAGGTCCCACCGAATGCCCGAAGAAGCGTCCTCAAAACATCAGCTCATGAAACGAGCTCTATCTTTCGCTTTCGTCAACGATACTCTATACAAGAGATCGTTTGATTCTCTGTGACTGAGATGCTTAGGACCTGACGAAGCAGAAAGAGTCATTCAGGAAGTTCACGATGGACTCTGCGGTTCTCACCAAGCAGGCCCAAAAATGAAATTGAAGATCAAACGGATGGGTTATTACTGGCCCACGGTGGTCCAAGACTGCCTCGAGTATGCGAAGCAATGCCACTCGTGCCAGATTCATGGAGACTTTATCCACCAACATCCGAATCCACTACACCCAACGGTAGCTAGCTGGCCATTCGAAATGTGGAGGACTGACATAGTCGGCCCCATCGAGCCAGCATCGTCCCGGGGACATCGTTTCATCCTGGCGACAACTGATTACTTCTCCAAATGGGCAGAAGCAGTACCGCTGAGGGAAGTGAAGACGGAGAATATCCTCCACTTCTTCAAGACGCACGTCATCTATTGGTTTGGAACCCCACGGCGGATTATCTTCGATAATGGGCCAGCCTACAGAAGCCATAAGATTAGCCGCTTCGCGCAGCAGCACAATATAGACTGGAGATATTCTTCAGTTTACAATCCACGAGCTAACGGTCTGGCCGAGGCCTTCAATAAGATCTTGACAAAGATCATAAAAAAGACGGTGTCCCGAAATAAGAAAGACTGGCACGAGAGGCTGTAAGAGGCCCTTTGGGCCAATCGAACTACATTCAAGACGGCCACGAACACAACGCCGTACGCGTTGGTATTTGGGATGGAAGCAGTGCTCCCCCTCGAGATAGAGCTACCCTCTCTGCGAGTGGCGGTCCACTATGAGCTGACGGACGAAGAAAATGCTCACCTTCGGCTCGAGGAGCCTGATGCCCTCGATGAAACCCGGCTCATAGCGCAATAAAATCTAGAAGCCTACAAAGCAAAGATGACGCGCTCATACGAAAGATTAACCAGGCCGAGGACATTCTGCCAAGGCGAACTCGTACTCGTAGTCAAGAGACCTATGATCCCCAATCGCGCCAAGCGGGGAAAATTCGAGCCAAACTATGAAGGCCCGTACATTATAGACAAGGTCTACCAGGGTGGAGCCTATCTACTCATGGACATGCACGGTGAAAGGCCTTTCAGGCCAATAAACGGCCGCTTCCTAAAGAAATACTATGCTTAATGAGCCACAGCCTAGGTCAATGATAGATGACGACGACTATGTCCGCTCGCTATCTTCCTAAGCTCAGACTTTATAAGCAGTAGCCGGCCTTCCCCTGAATGGACCGAAACGTCCGTAAACTAATGATGGACCGAAACGTCCTTAAACTAACGACGGACCGAAATGTCCTTAAACTAACGACGGACCGAAACGTCCCCAAACTACTACCGTAGTATCTTTAGGCTGACGAGATGAATAAAAAAAAAGGAGAAAAAGAAAAATATATATAAAAAAATGATAAAAAAACGGTATGTCCATAAGAAAAATGGGCACGGATGAAAACCCGAAAGGGCTCCATGAGTAAAAACAGCAGGGCTACCGGCGAGCGTTCGTGAAAACCCGAAAGAGCACGACCTTGTAAAAAAAAAGAGAAAAAGAATTAAAAAAACGGTATGTCCATAAGCAAAATGGGCACGGATGAAAACCCGAAAGGGCTCCGTGAGTAAAAACAGCAGGACTACCGGCGAGTGTTTGTGAAAACCCGAAAGGGCGCAACCTCGTTAAAAGACACTTATAGGGTCCTCTCGACCTTGTAAGGAGAAACCACCCGCGTGAGATCCTTACGACTTACAAAGGAGCAACACACTTAGGGATCCCCACGATTCCTAAGGAGAAAATACACTTGCGAGATCCTCACGACTCGTAAGGAGAATTCTCTTATGGGACCCTCACGGCTCATGAGATTTGAAAGTCTTAAGTTACAGAAGCCTGAACCTGTTCTTAAGCAAATCCCCCACAACCTTCGATACTGCCCTACAAGGGACTCAATACTGACCCTTGTATACAATCCACGGGCGCGAATAAACATTTCCCCAGCAAAGTCCCACCCGTGACTAGGGATATGTCCATATGATGAGCAACCCTTGTAGTTTCTCTCGACCCATAAGGAGAAAGCCCTCTTGTAGGATCCTTATGACTTGCACAGGAACATACACTTAGGAATCCTCACGATCCCTAGGGAGAAAATACGCCTACAAGATCCTCACGACTTGTAGGGAGAAGTACCTTTGTGAGACCCTTATGGCTCATGAAGTCAAAAGCCTTGGTCGACAGGACCCTTAACCCTGTTTGCTAAGCCACCTTCGTTCAACATCGACAGAGGCAAATGATGATTCGCTCCTGGCAACATCCCAGTTGCAGCGGCGCTGATGTCAAAATCAGTGTCTAAAATCCAAGCTTGCGGCGAAAAAGCTAGCAAGCCACGCATGCATACGAAATAGCCGAAATGATAGGGCAACTTGCAATAAAAAGCAGCAAGTAAAAATGTGTGCATAAAAAAATAGCCGAAATGATGGGGCAACTCGCAATAAAAAACAGCGAGTAGAAAATAAATAAATAGCCGAAATGATTGGGCACCGCGAAAAATAGCCGAAATGATAGGGCAATCGCGACCTTCGCGATATAAAAGCTGAAACGATAGAGCATCGCGGAAAAAGAAATAAAATAAAAATAAAATTTATGCCCTACAGGTGATGTTCCATCACACCCTGTACACAATCCAAGGGCGTAAACAAAAAGGGAACATACCTCCCCCCCAGGTATCACCAAAGAAAGAAGCTAAATCTCAACGGGTCACAAGCGACCTAGAGGTCATCCCAACACTCGTCTCGTAACGACGGACACAACTTCAAGCTAAGCGGAACAACGGCAACTCCCAGTTCCATGGCTCGGTGGTATACATATCGCCAACAGTCAAACCTCCATCCCGTGAAATGCGGATACAATCAGCAAAATTCCTGGTTACGTGGAACGCGGATAACGTCACTCTTTGACCCCGTGGAAAACGTCCAGAGTGGATCCTGGTCCTCGCAGAGCACGGCAGTGAACCCGTGTGAACCATCCAGAGCGGAGCCTAGTCCTCGCAGAGCACGGCAGTGAACCCGTGTGAAGCATCTAGTGCAAAATTCTTGGTTACGTGGAACGCGGATAACGTCACTCTTTGACCCCGTGGAAAACATCCAGAGCGGAGCCTAGTCCTCGCCGAGCACGGCAGTGAACCCGTGTGAAGCATCTAGTGCAAAATTCCTGGTTACGTGGAACGCGAATAACGTCACTCTTTGACCCCGTGAAAAATGTCCAGAGCGGATCCTGGTCCTCGCAGAGCACGGCAGTGAACCCGTGTGAAGCATCCAGAGCGGAGCCTAGTCCTCATAGAGCACGGCAGTGAACCCGTGTGAAGCATCTAGTGCAAAATTCCTGGTTACGTGGAACGCGGATAACGTCACTCTTTGACCCTATGGAAAACATCCAGAACGGAGCCTAGTCCTCGCCGAGCACGGCAGTGAACCCGTGTGAAGCATCTAGTGAAAAATTCCTGGTTACGTGGAACGCGGATAACTTCACTCTTTGACCCCGTGGAAAACGTCCAGAGCGGATCCTGGTCCTCGCAGAGCACGGCAGTGAACCCGTGTGAAGCATCCAGAGCGGAGCCTAGTCCTCGTCGAGCACGGCAGTGAACCCGTGTGAAGCATCTAGCGCAAAATTCCTGGTTACGTGGAACGCGGATAACGTCACTCTTTGACCCCGCGGAAAATGTCCAGAGCGGAGCCTGGTCCTCACCGAGCACGGCAATGAACCCGTGTGAAGCATCTAGTGCAAAATTCCTGGTTACGTGGAACGCGGATAACGTCACTCTTTGACCCCACGGAAAACGTCCAGAGCGGATCCTGGTCCCCGCAGAGCACGGCAGTGAACCCGTGTGAAGCATCCAGAGCGGAGCCTAGTCCTCGCCGAGCACGGCAGTGAACCCGTATGAAGCATCTAGCGCAAAATTCCTGGTTACGTGGAACGCGGATAACGTCACTCTTTGACCCCGCGGAAAATGCCCAGAGCGGAGCCTGGTCCTCGCCATGCACGGCAGTGAACCCTTGTGAAGCATCCAGAGCACATACCGGACCGTGGAGTCCAAAAAATCCACGGACTATGATGTCCTTAACCTCGACCGCGATGTCTTAAAACTAACGATCAGCCACCCCGATTCCCTACGGATTCTGCCTTGGTTTAAGGGTACATCTCTTCACTCCTTTGATACGTGGCGTTGTAATTTCTCAACGTCTTCAAAGAGGTGACGGGTCCCTGCAACCAAACACAGGACCGTGGAGTCCATAAATCCACAGACTATGAGGTCCTTAACCTTGACCGTGATGTCTTAAAACTAACATCGGACTGTGGAGTCCCTAAATCCACGGACTATGAGGTCCTTAACCTTGACCGTGATGTCTTAAAACTAACATCGGACTGTGGAGTCCTTAAATCCACGGACTATGAGGTCCTTAACCTTGACCGCGACGTCTTTAAACTACGATACCTGGAGAAACCACTGACTCCGCAAAACACAGACAAGGGTGACCACATCCAGCACTTACAAGTCCTCATGACCTGTAAGGAAGAGAAACTCTCTTGTGAGATCCTTACGACTCTCAAGGGAAAACCCGCTTAAGAATCCTCAGGATTCTTAAGAAGGACTTACACCTATGGGATCCTCTCGACCTGTAGGGAGAAAAACTCTTTATGAGACCCTCGTGGCTCATAAAATGCAAAAGTCATAGGAAGCAGATCTTAACCTTGAATCCTAAGCCATCGCTGTCCTACAAGGAGATCAAGATAGAATATCCGCAGAATACATTCAATAAAAAGGGGACACACCATTGAGAAGAAAAATGTATCTTTTATTCGTAAACCAAAATGGATACAAAGTACAATTCATGAAAGAACAAAAAGAAAATACTCTCATCCATGAGTATGTACAAAAAGGAAGGAAAAGATACAAATGTTTCAAGCCGGCGGGCGATTCAGCAGCTTGGTCAGCTCATCCTGCTTTTGTTGGGCCACGGCCTCATGATTTAAGATTGCCAAAAGACGGGCCTCCGCCTGAGCCTGCTGGGCCTGATACGAAGCAAGCCGAGCTTTGAGCTCTTTCTCGGTGGCTTTATGAGCCTCGACCCTCTCACGAGTGAACGTGGCAGCTTTATCGAGAGCCACCACCTCTTTTACGGACTCCTGGAGCACTCGCCAGAGTTTGTATGCCTTGTTGGCCTTAGCTGTGAGGCTGGCCAGAAGCTCGCTCAGCGCTTTAGAAGCCAATTCCCTGTCCGAGAACTTGCGGCCAAGCCTCTTCTCGCATGACGTCATGTTGGCCGCGCATCGTGCTATCAGACCCCACCACTCCACTTTTGCAGCCACGGCTTCCGAGGAAAGGCGAGAACATTCGAGAGCGTACAAACAAGCCTCCACCTTCCTACAGAACTCCACCCAGACCCGCACCACCTCCTCGCTATGATAGGTGGCGAGAAAAGGAAGGGAGCCGTTAGCTTCAGCGGCAAACGCTTCGGCTGTGGTCGCGCTACCAGCACGGAGCTCCTCGACGAAAGAAGATAGGGAGACAAGGCTCAATTGGGCCAAGCGTTCTGAAGCCCGCAAAGCATAAGAGCCGGGCGGCATCACAATGCGCGATTCCAAAGCCATGGAGACTGGCAGGGCTGTTCAAATTTGGCAAATGTTATTAAAACTCTTAAACACAGAACAAACGGGACTATAATAAAAAGTCACTCACCGACAGTCATGCAAGTAGGAGCTGAAGGTTCCCCTGGCCCTTCAACAACCTCGACCTCATCATCAGCTTCCAAAACTATAAGAGACATAAACGTCATTTCGTGAAATAGTAACAATGCTATGGTAAAAAAATGGCGAATGACACCAACCTCGCCCAGAGGAAAGGACAATACGCTGAGGGGAGATCGCCTGCGGAGCTGCCATCTCCAATAAACGCTGAAATGACTGTCGAGGCGACAAATCCGCGATAGTGGCCGCCAAACCGCGCAATTCTGGGAAAGATAAAAGAGTTCAGACTATGAAAGGGTTGCTAAATTAAAACGCAGAGGGTTACCTTCAACGCTCCTCCCATTCTGAGCCGAGGGGATAGCAGCTTCAACGGTCTCCGCTGTAACATCAGGATTCAACAAAGGAAGAGTAGTCCCGACTACTTCTCTCCCAGCCTCTGAGCCGTCCGTCATTGGGGCGGCGACCTCCAAAGGAACTTCCCCCAAAGGGGCAAGCGATCCCTGATCAAGAACCGCCGCTGGAGGCTCTACCATGAGAGGAGCAGCCTCATCAGCCCCCTCCACATCAAGCAAGGCTTCATTGAGAATTTCGGCGGGCGTTAGCTTTAATGGGCCCGTAGGGAGCTCCCCCAGCGTCGAAGATTCTGTACGATTCGAATAAGAATAATGATACATATGCACGGGCATAAATAATCGGAAAGACTACAAAAGAAGCACAACGTACCTATACGCAAAGAAGCCCTCAATATGGCTTCTTCAAGCCGCTGCTCCTTCTCAAGGAGGTGGGCTCGCCGGGGTTCAAGGGTAGACTCATGACCGCCGGTCCATAAAAAAAGGGCATCAGCTGCGTCTTCTGATGCGGCCTGCTTCAAAGCCCTTTCTCCCCATTCCTCCAAAGGACCGATAAATCACCGCCGAATCCACGAAGGGTCTTCGTAAAAAATTACAGCGGGATAAGACTTCTTTGGAACCTTGGCGTTATGAGACGCGTCTTTTGAACGCCGTATGGCCTCAGCCAGCTGTGCGGCCTCCTCATCAGCCGAACTCGGGAAGAGAAGTCCAGCATTTGACTCTTGCAGGGCCAATGGTTCATCTTCAAGAATAGGCTCAGACTCCGCCAAAGAATCGAGCAGGTTGGTGGCTGCTTTCCTCCGCCGTTTAGACCCAGAGCCGATCGCTGAGGATGACCGCTTCCTCCCTCGCGAAGCCTTGGGGCGGCGCCGGCCCACATCGCCCTCAGCGCCCTCATCCCTATTACTCTCGCTCGGTGCCACAACCGAGGATGACATCGCCATTGTCGATGCCACAGGGGGCGGTGCCGCCACCGGTAGGGGTGCTACCAGTGGGGCCTGTTTACCCCGCGATCGGAAACCTAAGGGCATACCAGCTGTTGGAGTAAGGTCTACCCCTGACTCCCCCGGAACGAGCGCAGCGCCAATCTCCCTCAAAAGGAAGCGGACCGGAACCCTCGGTTGCAGCTTAGCCCCCGAAACCTGAGGAGGAGCATCGTGACCAAGAAGCACCCTTCTTTCTTCAAGAATAATTGGGCTGATCCGATGAAGATACCAGCCCGTAAATGCACCCACACACCGGGGCATGTACTCAGCTTCAGGGACCATGAAACGAGAGCCGGTGTTCAGCCTCATGAAATGATGAGCGGCATCGCGAACAGCATTGAGCGAAGGGATCGGGGCGACTATAAAAGCCTCGAAAGGAACACCCTGGTCGTATCCAAGCTGTCGGGCGAATCGATGCGGATTATACCGCATGAAAAGAGCTGCACTATCTTGGCGAAACACCAAGTAGCCCGGTCTAATTGTATACAAATGCGCGGCCTCCCGTGGCTTCAAAGAAGGTGCGTTGTCTTTCGACTGGTCCCAGAGTTGTTGAACTGGACCCGAGGGAGTAGACAAGACCCGATCATTAAAAACCAGCCCGCCAGCGGCGGCGTGAGGAGAAATCAACACCCGAATAGCCCCGAATTGAGTCGGGTCAGCAGCAGAAGCACCCACCAGTCGCATAAGTCACGGGAAGGGATAGGCGTCGTAAAACGCGGGCCTCTGATGCATAGCGAAAGCCCCCAGCACATGCATTTCGACCCAGGACGTGAAATAATGAAGCGAAAAGTTCACTACATCCACGCCGGGTGTAGAGGTATTAGCTGCGGTGCCTAACCCATGATAAAGGTGCGCCAAGGCCGGGATGCCGATGGCCAACCGCGTCCCCTCAGCAATACGATGAGCCGGGTAGATGACCGAGGCTCTCATGAAGCGGTGATGCATGGGGATAACGAACCAACTGAGCCAGACACTAACAAACCCCACGAAGAACGTCTCCTCGTCCATGCCGGGAACAGCGATGGATTCAAAAGAGGTCGGTGACATAATAGGGATGTAGTACTGAGGTAAGTCCGATTCAGTGGTCGGCAGCTTCTTCGGACCGAACCCAAAGGGGTCTCCAATGTTGGCAAACTTCGGAGCCGTCTTCGATAGGGCGTCCTCGCGAAGGAAACGAGCAATGAAGCTTTTGAAAGTAACACCCTGCTCTTCGGATTCGGTGAATAATCGGTCGAAGATACCTAGCGCCTTGATTAAACTGGGACGCTTGTGGCGGACGACATTCTCAGCAGACAGGCCGTCAACTGGGGCGGGCTCGGGTTCAAAAATATACTCGTCAGAAGGCAGCAACTCCTCGTATAGACTACCCCTGATTGGCAACCCCGAGATGTCATAAAATTCGGCCAGAGAGATCGAGACCTCGCGATCTCCTAGAATGAAAGTGTTGGTGGGAAGATTCCATTGGTTTAAAAACGCCTTGACCCACCAGACATGCGGAGACTTATAATGAAAGAGTGACGCGTATATTGCCTGATAAAGCCCAACTTTTTGCAACCGAGCACGATGGGCAGAAAGGATGTAGCGAGCCCAGAGAAGGTAGCCCGTAGGGTGCCGAGGAGTAAGCCCTATCTTATAAATTTGCCTCCACGGGTGGGCCTCACCCTGGCAGATACGCCGCCCCAAGATGTCTATGGCCGGGATCGGATGGTTCAGAATACCGGTCGTCGAAGGCTCGAGCCTCCCCGTTGGAGTCCAGTTAGGCATTTCCACAGCAAAAACCGTCCTCGGAGGATCCATCGGTAAGAATGGAAAAGTGGGCTCCGTCGGTACCGCGCAAAGAAAACTCCGGCGACCCTGAATAATCTGACTATACCAAGATACCCATTGAAGAAGGTTGGTACAGTTCGGGTCATGGGCCCGGATCATCGCCATCGCTTCCTCATCAGATGGCGACTGAGGAAAAACAGCCTCCGAGCGAGAAAAGCGAAAGCATGGAACAGAAGCCATCGCACCTGAAATCCAATAAAAGGAGACCGTTAAAAGCAAAGTCAGCGATATATATATCCATGCATGAACAGGAAGACTAGTTAAAGAAAGCAACAACAGAGTTTTCTGGGACCATTGGCTACAAAACACATGGGCCCCACAGAATCAGGATGACGGCTCATTAATAATGAGACCAAATAGTTACAATAAAACAAAGGGAATATCCTCATTTAATAAAGAATGGTAACCCTACACATTCCCCCCAACAGGATCTGCCTCGGGCTCTACAATGGATCTAACAAGATCAAAGGAATTAAATTCCCACAGAAGACATCATTACAAAGCTCCTGTTGCATTAATTGCAGAAGGACAACCTCGGGTCGAGAGCCCCCAAGAAGCCTCCGTGTGAAGAAACTGAGTTCTTCATTGGAATTAAATTCCTTACTAAGAAAAGGGAATTAAATTCCCAGAAACATTTTTGGATGGAATTAAATTCTATGGAGTTGAAATGCCATCATCACCTCCCCAAAGATCATCTAAACCCTAAGAGATCTACAATTCGAAGGTTAGGTGGTTTCCTGTTCTTAGGGAAAAACTTGAAGAAAAATGGGTTCCTTGTTGAAAAAGAGTAAAAACCTTGTTTTGGGATTTAAAATCCAAAGGAATGTGAAAATTTACTGTTTGTCCAAGAACATTACCTGAGGAAAAAGGGTCACCTGAACAGAGTTAAACTCTGAAGATTGTTTCAAGACAGAGAACTAAGCTCTGGAAGCGAGAGTTAAATTCTCAAGGGAAAAAGTTCTCAAAAGAAGAAGATGAACAAAGTGAAGGCTCTTCTGAAGAAACATGAGTATTTATAGGAAGTGATAGAAACGTTACATCTCCCCAAATCCCTAGAGGAATCCAACGGTCACGAAAGGTGACAGCGTTGCACTCACGTGCGGACACGTGAGAACAACGCTGTGGGGGCATTTGTTTCCTGATTTAAAATCAGGAAAGCTAGGGAAAAAAGGCTTCAGGAAAGGGTCACGTGCTTACACGTGACCAGCAGTCACGTGTTGGCACGTGACATCTAAAAGCATCGGCAAGGCAAATTCAGCTTCCCGACTACATCAAAGAAAAGGGCTTCAGAAAGGATCACGTGCTCCCACGTGACCTGGGTCACGTGTTGACACGTGACAATTAAAAGCGGCTTCAAAGGCAAACCGGTTCCCTGATCAAATTAAGGAAAAGGCTTCAGAAGAGGTCACGTGCTCCCACGTGACCAGGGTCACGTGTTGGCACGTGATACTCAAAAGCAGCAGACTTGTTCTCCGGTTAAATCAAGAAAAAGAGTCCAGACGAGGGTCACGTGCTCATACGTGACCAGGGGTCACGTGATGGCACGTGACGGTTAAGCAGCAACCAGAAGACAGAGCGCAAAAAGAAAGAAGAAGGCTCGTTCCAAGGGGGTCACGTGCCCACACGTGACCAAGGGTCACATGGCCATACGTGACCGACTTCAAAGCCCATTTGTTAACAGAATTAAATTCTGAGATAAGACCTCTTAAATCTTTCCAAAGCAACCGATTAAATTAAAGATTTAAAGGTGATTAAATATCATCTATCTATGGGAAAATCTCGAATTTGGAAAGATTTCCCCTTAAAATCTAACCGAAATAACAAAGGAGAATCTCTGGATTTAAAATCCAATGGTGAGTAAAATGCACCTAATAATCCAAAGGTCCAAAACGAATGATGGATACAAATCAAATCTCTCAATGAAAGATTCATCAAAAACTAATTGACTCGACTGCTTCTCCTATAAATAGGAGCCAAGAGACACACAAGAGGGATATATGCAGAGGGAAGAAAGGAGAGAAAGCCTGATACGTTAGAGGAATTTGGATCTTCTGCAAAAGAAAACCCTAGGTAAGAAAGGGAAGGTTTTTTTTAAACAACAGAGTTTAACTCTGATATAAAACAGAAGGACATATTTCTTTTCTCTTTGATGGAGGATCCGTAAAGTGCACATCTCCCCTCGAGTTGAGAATTTAATTCTCAATGGGTTGAGAACCTGCCATGCAGATCCAAAGCATAAAGAGGGAATGGAAGCACGAGAATTTAATTCTCACAGGACTATAGGAATTTAATTCCTTCAAAATAAAATTAGGGTTTGACCCTGTGTTATGGGAACTTAATTCCTTCAGAATGAAAAGAATCAGGGTTTAACCCTAGTTAAGAATTTAGTTCTGTGAAAACAATAAGAATTTAATTCCCTTAATCTTATTCCTCAGAATAATTCTCTAACAGAGAGAGGGAGTTTAATTCCCCAAAGCTTTTATTAGGGTTTAACCCTATTCAGTTCTTCACATATATGAGGAATTTAATTCCTACAGAAAATTCAGAGTTCAACTCTTCAAAAGAGACTAGGAATTTAATTCCTCTGAAATTATTAACAGATCTTCTAAACAACTACAGAAAAGCAGGGTCACGTGTCACCACGTGACCCCCCCAAAAGATCTACAGAAAGCCCTTTGAGGCAGTGCCTCGCGTGACCCACGTGACCCTCGGCAGAAGATTTAACATACAAGCATTTAGACACCCGTCACGTGATGGCACGTGATACTACAAAAGATGCGATATTCTCAGTAGGACAAACGAAGGGAGGGCGCCCTCACGTGCTACCACGTGACCCCTCTTGCCTCAGTGTCTAACGCTAAATTGGAACCCCTGAATTCAGTGTTAAAACGTTGTTTGGCCTTAGTGTTCAGCACTAAGCAAAGAACTTTATTTGCAGTGTTCAACACCGATTACCTTGGTGTTCAACACTGATTTGGGATTTCTGTCGCCAGTGTTTAGCACTGATCTGTTTTAGTGTTTAACACTAATTTGAAAGCCTTGTTGCTGGTGTTTAGCACCAACTATCTTTTAGTGTTAAACACTGACCTATCAATCTCATCCCCAGTGTTCAACACTGACCGGCCTTTAGTGTTTAACACTAGGCATTGGCCCAATTGGCTAAATGGGCAGAGGCAAAGCTTCTCCTTCAAGGGACCAACAGGATGGTCGATTGGACTTAGCCCAAGCTGGCCATAAGTCCTCAATTCGTAATTAACTGGGTTAATGGGCTCATAACATAATTAATTGGCCATGATCCCAAATTGGGCCAAAGACTATCTAATCCACTCCGGTTCCAGGGTACATCCCTTCATTCCTTTGATACTTGGCGTTGTAATCCTTCAACGTCTTCAAAGAGGTGACGGGTCCCGATGACCACACATTGATATGGACTGTGGGGTCCTTAAACCCATGGACTACGACGTCCTTAACCTTGACCGAGATGTCTTAAAACTAACAATGGACTGTGGGGTCCTTAAACCTACGGACTACGATGTCCTTAACCTTGACCGAGATGTCTTAAAACTAACAATGGACTGTGGGGTCCTTAAACCTACGGACTGCGACGTCCTTAACCTTGACCGAGATGTCTTAAAACTAATGATGGACCGCAATGTCCTTAAACTACCCATGGACCGCAATGTCCCTAAACTGGAACAATAGAGCCACGCGTGCTCTTTTGCCGGATCTAAACGATCCCGTTTAAGTTGATCTTAGCCTTAAATATGGCTAACGTATCCTTAAACCTTTCAAACAGACTTTAGTCCTAAAGTGGACTATAGGTCCCCCCAATTAACTCTGGTCCAAGGGTACATCTCTGAACTCCTATGACATCTGTCGTTGTAATCCTTCAACGTCGTCAGAGAGGTGACGGGTCCCGACGGCCATACATCAGATGGACCACTATGTCCCTAAACCGGAACAATGGAGCCCAAATGCTCTTTTGTCGGATCTAAACGATCCCGTTAAGTTGATCTTAGTCTCATGTTAGACTAACGTATCTTTAACAAACGTTTGAGTTGATCTTGGCCTCAAATATGGCTAACGTATCCTCAAACCAAACCCCCAAACCCAAATCTAAGATAATACGGATTTGGATTAGTCCACGCCCTACGGGGGTCGACGTAACTCGGTCCCCGTAAACAATCCACGGACAACAAAACATAAAATAAACACACACGATACGAAGTGACCATCTAGAGAAGGAGAAAGTTGTTACCGCGACGCGGCAGCGTAATTAACTGCAGGGGCTTGCGCCTGCAGGGAAGAGCGTCCCCACAATCAAAACCCCCTCAAACGAGGGGGAATCTGACGAAGTCTGCTACATCGGCCGCATCCGTTCAGACCTTCGATACATGGTGCCATAAATCAACTTGGCATCTTCGGAGAGGTGGATGGATAGCACCAATTAGCATCTGCCTCGAACCTCAGGCGAGACGTCCCGCGTCCTGGCCGCCGTTCGGAGGGGAACATATATATTCCTTTTACATGTTTCCCAGCATTCCATTTACATGACTCTACGGTTATAACCGTTTCCTGATATCTTGGTTTCGGTCAGTCAGTCAATCGATCATGCAATCAATATAATTTTATAAGATAACAATACAAACAAGATATCGCGGGGTTTAAGGGGTAGATTGGTACGGAAGGTGTTAAAGGTGGCACGAGGTGGTCAGATTAAGACACCTAACCTGTATTCCGTTGCTGTTGTACCGTGGCATAAACGGTTCCTTGAGTTCCTGATACCATATTCTCCGGGGCAAGTGAGACTCCCCTCGTATACACTGGTATCCTTCTTTACCAAGCTACAAACAACAGCGTTAACACAATACTACAACAATATAACAATATAATACAATTATAATAACAGACATTCTCTCTCTCTCTCTCTTACTCTCTATCTATTCTCCTCTTATCTTTGGGACTTACCGAGCGACCTGTTCGCTGACGACATTCTATTTCTTTCTTCTTTGAATGTCGTCAGGTGACTTAGACCCGGCAGAGATCGAACCATCACAAGAAGACTTGGAGCAGTTTACCGAAGACCCTGCACAGTAGTTTCATTGTACACTTTTCTTTTCAGTACTTTTCATTTCTTGTTATACCACTGTTTAGGCATCTTTTATTCCAGTTGTATTTCCTTTCATGCATTGTACAAAGAATGTTAATAAATAAAAGTTGCTGTTCTTTTAATTCTTGTCTCTTGTGTATTTATTTATATTGCTTAGATACGCTTAGCGTATGTAATTCTGAGTATATACGTAGCGGACCTCGCCGTGCCCACTTCGCCGTACACTGGGAAGCGGGGCGTGACAGGTTTCTTGATAGGGGACTTATGCGTCCGAGTGTTTTGCCTTAGGGAGCTCCTGTTCTGTTCGTCAAGAAAAAGGATGGCAGTTTGAGGTTGTGCATTGATTATCATCAATTGAACCGAGCTACGGTGTGGAATAGGTATCCTTTACCTCGCATTGACGATTTGTTTGATCAGCTCCAGGTTGCGAAACATTTTTCTAAAATTGATTTGTTTTCGGGTTATCATCAGTTGCGGGTTCGGAATGACAACATTCCGAAGACTGCTTTTCGTACACGCTACGGGCATTATGAGTTTCTGGTGATTTCGTTCGGGCTCACCAATGCCCCAGCAGCGTTCATGGATCTGATGAACCAGATTTTCAGGCCGTTCCTCGACCAGTTTATTATAGTGTTTATTGATGGCATTCTGGTCTACTCTAAGAGTTGTGAGGAGCATGAGCAGCACTTGAGGATTGCTTTGCAGACGTTGAGGGAGCACCAGCTGTATGCTAAATTCTCAAAGTGCGCATTTTGGCTTGATAGGGTTGACTTCTTGGGTCATGTGGTGATGGGAGATGGTATTCTTGTGGACCCGAGGAAGATCGAGGCTGTACAGCTTTAGCCTAGACCTGTATCTATGACTAAGGTCCGCAACTTTTTGGTTTTAGCTGGTTATTATCGCCGCTTCGTGCAGGATTTTTTGAGTATCGCTGCACCGCTGACCGGACTGACCAGGAAGGGGGTTCCTTTTCTTTGGACTGAAGCATGCGAGCAGGGTTTTCAGCAGTTGAAGACTCGGTTGACGACTGCACCAGTTCTATCGTTGCCTTCTGGATCGGGTGGCTTTGTTGTTTACTGTGATGCGTTTCGAGTGGGGCTCGGTTGTGTACTGATGCAGCACGATAGAGTGATTGCTTATGCTTCTAGGCAGCTGAAGAAGCACGAGCAGAATTACCCCACTCATGATCTTGAGATGGCCACGGTGGTCTTCGCGTTGAAGATTTGGAGACACTACTTGTACGGGGAGTTGTGTCAGATTTTCACGGACCATAAGAGCTTGAGGTACATCTTCCAGCAGCGGGACCTGAACCTGAAACAACGCCGATGGATGGAGCTTGTGAAGGATTATGATTGTGAGATCCTTTATCACCCGGGCAAGACGAATGTAGTATCTGATGCTTTGAGTCTAGGCCCGGGGGTAGCCTGTCCCAGTTGAGCGCAGTGCAGCGGCAGTCTTCTACAGATTGGCAGATCTTGTGCGATGGTAGAGTACAGTTTAAGTTCACTTCCACTGGGGGACAGCTTGCTCATGTCTGTGCCCGTCCACTTCTACTTGATCGTATCCGTGAGGCGCAGCCCAGTGATGCCCGTTTGTCTGAGTTTCTTGAGCTTGTTCAGCAGGGTACAGATTCGGAGTTCTTGATTGATGACTACGGTGTGCTACGTTATGGGACTCGCTTATGTGTACCAGATATTGATGGGTTGAGACGCGAGATTCTAGAGCAGGCACATCAGTCAGCCTTTAGCGTTCATCCAGGTTCCGCCAAGATGTACCGTGACTTGAGAGACATCTACTGGTGAGAAGGGATGAAGCGCGATGTTTCGGACTTCGTTTCGAGGTGCCTGACTTGTCAGCAAGTTAAGGCTGAGTATCAGAGACCGGCTGGAGAGTTGCATCCTTTACCTGTTCCTGAGTGGAAATGAGAGAAGATTTCCATGGACTTTGTAGTAGGTCTACCCAGGACCAGTCGAGGGTATGACTCCATTTGGGTGATTGTAGACCGGTTGACGAAAGCGGCTCACTTCTTTCCAATGAAAACCACTTTCGGTTATGCTCAGTATGCTCAGTTGTATATAGATGAGATTGTACGTTTGCACGGCGTTCCCACATGCATCATATCCGACAGGGGCACCCGGTTTACTGGTCGTCTTTGGCAGAAGCTTCAAGAAGCTTTGGGTACCCACTTGAGTTTTAGCACCACTTTTCATTCGCAGACCGATGGTCAGTCAGAACAGACGATACAGACTCTAGAGGATATGCTTCGGGCGTGCGTGCTTGACTTTGGTGGCAGTTGGGATCGTCACTTGCCGTTGATTGAGTTCTCCTACAACAACAGTTTTCTGGAGACTATTCAGATGGCACCTTTTGAGGCTTTATATGGTAGGAAGTGTCGATCTCCAATTTGTTAGACCGAACCCAGTGAGAGTAGGGTTTTTGGTTCCCAGCTAGTTCAGGAGACTACGGAGAAGATCCAGCTGATTCAGGACAGGATGAGAGCAGCCCAGTGCAAACAGAAGTCATATGCCGACCGTCGTAGTCGCAGACTTGAGTTCGCAGTGGGGGATCATGTATTCCTGTGGATTTCTCCGATGAAGGGAGTTATGAGATTTGGGAGGAAGGGGAAGCTCAGTCCCAGATTTATAGGTCCTTTCGAGATCCTTGAGCGAGTTGGTACCGTTGCTTATCGTTTGGTGCTCCCGTCCAGTTTTCCGGATGTTCACCCCATGTTCCATGTGTCGATGCTTCGTAGATACCTTCATGATCCTTCTCACATGATTCAGCACCAGACCGTTTAGCTTGAGCGCGATCTTTCGTTCACCGAGTAGCCGGTAGTTATATTGGATCGGCAGGTGAAAAAACTTCGGTCAAAGGTCTTGTCGTCTGTGAAGGTTCTTTGGCATAGCCCGATTAGTCAGGAGATCACTTGGGAGGTCGAGAGCGAGATGCAGAATAAGTTCCCTCATCTCTTTGAAGGTACGCTTAGTAAGAATTTTAATTCGGGGACGAATTTTCTTTAAGGGAGGAGATTGTAACACCTTAGAAATGCGGTTAGTATTAATTAAGCGTTAATGCGGGGTTTTAGGGAAAAGTCTACCAAATCGGGTTCCTCACATTTTAAAACAACTAATTAATATTTTATTATTATTTGTTATAGCTTGCACACACACGTGCACGTTAATGAGAGGGTTAGTTAGTGTTAATCTTGTTAAGTGACCATGACATCTTAAACAATCCATACCATGATCTAACCTTGGCTTAACCTTAAGCCTAGAGTTTTTGTGTGAGAAATATCTAGTTTGTATTGAGAGAGAGGTGGCATGTGAGTCATGGTGCATTGATGGTGAGCATTAATGAGGTGAGGAAGGGAGAGTGAGTGTAAGGCTTGAGTTCACCCTACACTCACCCATCGTCATTTTTATCTCTTTCACTCTCTCTCACTCTCAATTATTACTCATCCCCTCAACCCCTAACTGAAACTTCACTACCCCATCATAAAATCCTTGCAAAAACTTCATTTTTCATATTTAAACATTTCAAAATCCTTGATTTAGCCACTATGATGCCTTGGAGCTTGGAAAGATTTGATTTTTGAGCATGATTGGCTAGGTAATGACCTCTAACTGATAATTAGGTGGTTATATTGTTATATTGCCTTGTAGTTATGGTTTAGAACACTAAAGGTTTAGATTTGTACAAATATCGTATTTTTTAGTGTCATATTAGAGTCTTTGTGATCTGCTATGACCTGAGAGTTTTACTGAAAAATCAAGCAATGTAGTAGCGATGTACTGGTGACCACAAGCCTACACGTGGAGCATGAACCCCATCCCACCGGATTTGGACGGCGACACAAGGGAGAAATCCGGCGACCTCGGATTTTTAGGGGAGTTAGGGTTTGGTTTTTGTAGGGTAGCTGTCTGCAGTGGTTTAGAGGTGTTTGGTACTGTTCGATTTTTTATTTTTGACAGTATACAAAATCTGGGATCACTTTGCTATAATATAGTGTTTTGAGTACGCGTGTTACGTTATCCGACACGGTGCATGATCTTGTGTAGCTGCTATTTTTAGGTTGGCCTTGGTGTGCCTCAACACACGTTAGCCATTAGACGGACACTTGTGAGTTGGTTTGGAGTTGGTGCGTTGGTCAAACGTAGTGTGTACGTGATATTGATCGATTTCTAAGATCTGCACTTGTTATGTTTTGTGTTAATAGGATCGCAAGCGAGGGCTTCGGACGCTGCGAAGAAAGGGAAGCAGGTGGTCGGATTTACCTAGCCCGCGATTGTTGGTGAGTAGATTAACATCTACGGGGAGATCGCCCGTATGGCGTTATGCGTCAGGGCTGGATATGATATTATAGCTGCATGTTTATACGCATATTAGTTGATTTCGCATGGGCTTCATTGCATATCCTTACTTGTCGTGCTTGGACTTAATTCCATTGTGCATATGAGATATAGATGACACCTATAGATACGTGATATTGTATTGGTTAGGGATATCGAGACATGATCCTTATTTCCATTGTGCATATGAGATATAGCTGACACCTATACATACATGATATTGTATTGGTTAGGGACATCGAGACATGATCCTTATTTCCATTGTGCATATGAGATATAGCTGACACCTATACATACGTGATATTGTATTGGTTAGGGACATCGAGACATAATCCTTATTTCCATTGTGCATATGAGATATAGTTGACACCCATACATACGTGATACTGTATTGGTTAGGGACAGTGAGACAGTGATTCTTATTCCGTTGCGTTTTTGAAATGTAGTATACAGGCTATACCTACATGCTTACACATATGCCTTGCTATGCCTACATGTTGTAGCTACACATATACCTATAGGGTATTACATCATTATTGACAGGTATATATATATATGAGATATAGCTACATGTATATCTTACATATATACTTACATGTACACCCTTATACCTTGTTGTAGCTACATATACCCCTAAGTGGTATTGTATTGTCCTTTGAAATTGAGACGTTCAGTATTGAGCTATTGCGCTTATGAAATGCATTATACATACCTGCTTACATGTAGATACACATATCTTGCTATAGTTACATGTACACCTCATATGATGCTGCACTTGAATTCGAAGATATTAGGAACCGCATGATATATGTTAAAACTGGATTCATTTAAAAGAGCGGTTTTTCCCTTAACATGATATACTTGCTATGATCACATCATTAGGACATGTTGCATGATATACTTGCTATGATCAAATCATTTAGATATGTTGCATGATATACTTGCTATGATCACATCATTCGGACATGTTGCATGATATACTTGCTAAGATCACATCTTTCAGACATGTTGCATGATATACTTGCTATGATCACATCATTCGGACATGTTGCATGATATGCTGCTATGATCACATCATTCGGACATGTTGCATGATATACTGATATGCTTACATTTCTGTTATATGTCGCATACATCATGCTTTGTGACATTACGCATTGAGATGTTGTTTTCATGAGATTTTGGATTTGAGAACCGTGGTTATATTTCAAAGGGAAATATGTGTTGTTTTAAAAACCCGGTTTCTCTTGATATGATATTTCGGTGCGTCCACCTTAGGTTTTCTCGGTTCTGAGACTTGTGTTAGATACCCGATTCGAGGAGCGGTAGGCACCGTCTGCGGGTACATGGTGGACCCGGTATGGTTCTCCGGGGCAAGAGATGATTTTCGTGGTATAGACGATGAGCCTGGCTGGCGGGCTAGTACCTACCGGTGATAGTATTTGGATTCGGCGGTTATCGTGGGGATACCGACCGAGGTCATGTACAGACATGACATCAGGGCCAGTCATGGTGACGGCGCCTGACTGATGTGTATTTACGTGTCGATGCTGGACACGAGTATTTCATGATGTTTTGGTTTCCATGAGATATACAGATATGAGGGCCGGTTATTGGTGACGGCGCCTGAGGATTTGGGATTTGATGTGTAAGTGAGGGCCACTGGGGTTTTTCCATGCTGATGATTTTTTCATGAGGTTTTATTATATCATCCCATATTTCGCATTATTTCGATATGCATTTTCATTCATGTAGTTGTAGTACCCTGATGATTTACTTTTTCATGATTGTTGCATATCCATATTGCCATACTTATGCTATCATATTACATATGATAGATTATCGCTGTTAGTGCATACTTGTGATTACTGTATGAAGTTATTTTTTATTCACGAGTTGGCAACTCACCCCCGTTGTGCCACAGTGTTTTGCAGGACTTACCCTCAGACTAGTTGCGGCAGGGCGCCTTATTATCTCTACTTTTGCGGATACCGCTACGGTTGGCTGTGAGGCCCTTTGCTTTAGGTGGGCTGCGGTTATCCGATGATGTACTTTATATATCTTTTGTATCTAGTACTCTCCATCTACCACTTCATGTATTTGACTTAGAGACAAGTTGTGAGGATCGATATTGTATTGTTTTGTGACTTTGGGTACCGTGCTCATGGGAGCCGGTCTTGTTATAAAGTTTTACCTCCTTATGCAGTTTTCATTTATATTTCTTCGCTACGGTGTCGTATATATATGTTTGTGATGGTTGCTCCGCCGTTGGGCGTGATTTGCTCCCGTTTGGGGTGCTTTATTTATATTCTATGTTGTACCCGTTTTCGGGGCTAGTTTTTACAAAGGAGGCGCTGCCGAAATTTTTAAGAAAGTAAACTTAAGTTTAAAAATTTTACTTGAGATTTCCAAAGGTTTTTAACTATGTTTCTCCACTTATCCCTTTTTGTGGTGGTTTAGATTTCTGGGTTTCAGCTTACTTAAATTGCGTGTGCCTGTTGGCGTCACGTGGTTTGGGTACCGGTCATGTGCCTAAATTGGGCCGTGACAACATCGCAGCCAACTATCTCAGAAACACTACGACCATCACGTCATTTAAGGCGGCCGAGCTGTACAGGCTCCAGATCCTGGAGGACGGGATCCAGGAAGACAAGGGCAACATGACAAGATTCATGATGCTGGCGCGGGAGCCCATCGTTCCTCGCATAGACAAGCCCTATAAGATGAGCATCATGTTCGCTCAGGATTAGAAGGGGACGTCCATGCTATTCAACGTCCTGTCCACCTTCGCCTTCAGGGACATCTCGCTGACGAAGATCGAGAGCAAGCCGCATCGGAATAAACCGCTTAGGATAGTGGACGACACCAATAGGGGACTGCCAAGCATTTCGAGTACCTATTTTATTTGGATTTCACGGCGTCGATGGCAGAGCAGCGAGCTCAGAACGCGCTTGCGGAGATACAAGAGTTCACGTTGTACAATTGAAAGGATTTTGTTTGGATTTAGGGCTTCGAGAATAGTCGATTTTGATCAATAATTCAAGAGGTACGATTTTCTCTCTATTATAGGCTTTTTCTCATATTCCCTTCGCCCCCTAACTGCCTATATTTTCCTCAATAATTTACCGAGATCGATTTCAATAATTTTCGTGTGCGATGCAGTTACGAACGAGAGATTTTTCTCGTTTCTTTAACAACCCGGGTCGGGTTCAAATTATAGGACCATAAGGCTACAACAACTTACATCTCCCACTTGGCCAAAATGGACAAATGCTTTCCGAGCATACTCCTACTATTCGTGAGATGTGGCTCAAGAAATAATTACACATACTCCCACTATCCGTGAGATATGCACACCTTTCACTCTTCATGAAAACCGAGACCGCCATTATCCATGATTTGTCTCCTTCTCATTATTCATGATTTTTTTTTCGACTTAGACATTTCTAATTCCTATCAAACCAACATGTTTGATGAATATTTATGCTGAGATGCCCTTCATCAAGGGATCAGCTATCATGTTACTAGTAGGAATGTAAGTCACCTTGACTTCTTCCTTCTCCATAATATCATGAATATAGTGATAATGAACTTCAATATATCTTCCTTTCGAACTATTTGCACCACTGTGAATCAAGCTTTGGCTGTTTGATTATCACAGTAAATCTCAATTGGTCCATCCACCAGAATGAGATCCAAGTCCTTAAGGAACCGTCTAATCCAGACTGCGTGAGTAGTTTCCATACTACAGGCTATGTATTCAGCTTCTTGTATGTACATGTTAGTGATATATGCCGTAGAGGCCATTATTGTATCATACTGGATTGTATATTACATATTGAAAGTTTTGGATATTCACAGTTATAATAACAGTATTGCTCAAAATGGTAGTATGCTACTTGGTTTGTTTCTACCTCAATATGTGCATGTGTTTCTTTTAGCATATAGCTTATACATATTGGTAAAGCCCTTAGGATCTTTGCTTGACTACCAGCGTTGTGATGGCAGTCACACTCGTGTGGCTGGGTAGTCTATAAGCACATCCTTATACAGGTCCCTAGTCATAGGATTATCGAGACGGGCATCGATACTCCAGAGTAGACTAGTGTATACACTTCTCATCCCAGCAGGGGAGATGGTCTGTCCTACAGCTATCAGTACGTCGTACTGGAGATAGTATACAGATGCTCATTGGGTTATGAGTTACACTGGACAGGACTCGTTGGGAACTGCTGGTTGGTATTATATCTATCGTCAGGTAGCAGTTCCCAGGTGATATGAGTACAGCTTAGTCCGTTGACTTGACATCACTATTTGTCTCGAGTGTGTTACCACTGTACTTAGATCACTACCCTACCACGGCTCAAATGAGTCATGCAAACAGGTAGTGGTTGGGTGCAGTCCCGAAGCACTGGGAGGCAGTAGTGGTTAGATAGGATTCGTCTCTCCCGGTATTGGGGGTTGATATCGCGCTGTGTTCGAAAAGCCATTACACAAAGTCCCTGGCCAGGGCAAGCAGGATTTACTGGTAGGTACTCCAGTAGTTTCTCAGGGTGTTTTGGGCTCTACTCCAATACGACTTATTGCGCTATTAGGGCTCTGACAGTTACCGTCCCCTAGGTCCGATATGCGATACCTTAGACGAACAGACCGGACTGTACGGAGATTATCACAGATAGACTCACAGGAGTTTGGACGAGTTTGCTCATCAGCTTTCTTATCGACAGATACCTGGGTAGCCGTTACGTGCAGCTAGTACCGCTGACGTGCTTGTGGTTAAACCCACTGCCAGCGTACTGCCGAGTCTTCAGAGTCCCATACAGAGGGTTTCCCTGCTTCGGGCGAAACGATGTAGAGGCCGTATGATTTTATGGCAAGGTTTCGATCATATACGTGTACATATGCACGGATGATGTTCGGACGGATAATACTAGTGGGCTTTGGTTTAAGCCGGATCATAGTATTATATTGTTAGATTATTTTCGTCTCTTGGTATTCATATTTTTCGGAATACGAATACGGGTATGTATATACGGTGAGGGGTATTCTTGTAATTTCACAAGAGTGCTTCTAGAAGAAGGCACCTCATTTTTGATTTAATCCATTTAGTTAAATGGATAATGAGGTGGAGGTATGAGGTATTGATTGATCATTATTGAAGCCTGGCTAGTTTGGTGACTCATTCTCTTTTGATGACTATTGAAGCATGGTTGCATTATGATATTATTGTTGGAAAATGATATGGTTCGTAGTCATCAAAACATAGCTATTCTTGATTCATTGTCTCTTCAACACACTCTCTCCTCCAAGGCTTTCTTCTTCTTCCTCAAACCCTAATAACTCTCATGTATTGAGAAACCTAGGTAATTGAGACAAATTAATCCATAATCATTCTCTACATCATCTCGGCTACTTAGCTTAGCAAACTAGATACCCTAGTTACCTCGGTTTAGAGGCTAGAGCTTGAAGTACATACTCTCAGTTGGATCGTCTTTGACACACGGAGGCCGACGTTACCAAGCTCGATCCATACACTTAAGGAGCTTAAGAAGAGGATAAGAAGACCCGAAAGACTTGTACACGGAGGTATAAAACTCTTACCGAGTAGCTAAACCTCCAAGTTGTAATTTGCTAGTTAAGGTTTCCGTATTGATCCTGGAGTTTAGTCGGTATTGCGAGCTTTGTAAAAATCGTTTTTTTGTAAATTTTGCCTCTCCGTGAACCCGCGGAGTGCGCGACATCGACTTACAGTACCTAACTACACATCCCTATTTCTTGCTACCCCAAGAAACAGCTGCACCTCCAATGATAAACAAATGTCCCGAAGTGGACTTTCTGTCATCTTTATCTCCTCCAAATTCAACATCAGAGTAACCAAAAACCTCAAGTGAGTTTTCTTGATAAACTAGTTTATGGTGCACATCCCTTCAGATACTTTAAAATCCTCTTAACAGCATCTTAATGTGCTGGATCAGGATTACTTTGGTATCTACTAACTATACCTACTGGGTATGCCAAGTCAGATCTAGTACATAACATTGCATACATTAAGCTTCCAACTGCTTGAGCATATAGGAAATTAAATGGTTTTTGTCCTTCTTTAGGATTTTGTTCTTTATTTAACCGTTTTTCCATAACTAGTGGTACAGGTGTCGGATTGCAATTCTGCATCCCAAATCTTCTAAGTATGGCAAGTAGGTATTTTTCTTGGTTTAAACTCAATATCCTAGACTTTCTATCCCTAAGAATTTGTATTTCTAGAACATAAGATGCATCTCCCATATCTTTCATCTCAAATTCTCTACTAAATTGTAACTTGATTTCATTCAACATATTCATGTCATTTCCGCCGAGCAAAATATCATCTACATATAAAGATAATATGAAAAACTTGTTCCCACTCTTCATGACATATACACAACTATCTAATTTATTTTCAATAAAACCGAATTGAGTAACAGTATTATTGTAAGTCTACGGTAGCGTCCCGGCCGTCAATCCGAGGCTAAATGCGGAATAAAACTTTTTCAAAACTGGCGCTAACGTAAATATAAAACCCGGATCGTTCCATTAACTGTAAACTAGTAAACTGTAAAAGAGTTTGGAGAGATTATACCGATCGATCTTTGTCCTTCGGTTTTCAATCTTTGTGCCAAACTCCTCGCGGCTGCTCCTACGAAGTTCGCTCTCCGAAATGGCTCCACGTCGAGGATTCTTTATATGGGCTCCCGCTTCAAACCGAAGCAACTCGGACATGAAGTTTGCTAGCCGACATGTCCAAGGTGAAGTAGAGAGAATGTAGAATATTTTGTCTCAAGGCACCCAATAATTTGGGTGAAGGTAAATGAAGTTGCCAATGGAGAAATTGTGAGTAAAAGAAATTTAGCTTGGAGGAAAACCAAATCAGCTCACACAAAATTGTGCTCGGCCATAAAGGAAAATGGTTCTATGGTGATGTTTTGAAGTGGTGAGGGAATAAAATGGGCTCAGCCAAAACTCAATTGGTGCTCACTGTGGAATGTGTGGAAGTGTAGTAGTGAGGTTGTGATTAAATTAATGCAACATTTCAAAAACCAATTCCATCACCAAAAAATGAAAGCACAGCACACTCAAAACCCTCACACAAATATCCACTGCCACCTCACACCAAAAGCATGGGCAAAAATTAATGCTCAATTAAATATCCTACCCACTCTAAAGCCCATGCCTCATCACAGCAAACCAATGGCTCACCAAATATCATTGCTGGAAATTTCCAGCACATGAAATTGTGCTCACGAATTTGGTTGCAGGGAAATGAAATGCAACACAAGAATTTTGGCCAAAAAAAAAAGCTCACAATTCCAATAATTAAACATTAAACCAAATGATTAAAATGGAAGAACAGAAAATGAAAACTTCAAAAGTAATCCCGTAACGAATTACAAGATTACCCCTCATCCGTATATACATACCTGCATCCGTATTCTAACTGAATACGAATGCAATGAGACGAAAATATTCCAACAATCTAATACTAGGATCCGGCTTAAACCAAAGCCCACTAGTATTATCCGTCCGATTATGATCCGTATACAAGTGCACGTATATGATCGAACCCTGCCATAAAACCATACGGCCTCTACAACATTTCGCCCGAACTTGGGAAAACTTTCTGTGGGGGACTCTAAAGACTCGTCAATACGCTGGCGGTGGGTTTAACCACAAGAACGTCAGTGGTACTAGCTGTACGTAACGCCTACCAAGGTACTGAGCAAAAGGAAGGCCGATGAGCGAACTCATCCTGAAATCCTACTGAGCCTGTCAATGACAATAGTCATACAGTCCGGTCCGTTCGTCTATGAGTATCACATATCGGGCCTAGGGGGCTGGTAAACGTCAGACCCCAATAGCGGTATAATTCGTGTTGGGGTGTAGCCCAGAACACCCTGAGATACTACTGGAATACCTACTAGTAAATCCCACTTACCCTTGCCAGGGATTTCGTGTAATGGCTCTCCTAAATATAGAGTGATTTCACCCCCAATACCGGGAGAGACGAATCTCCTGCCGATCCGCTCACTGCCTTCATGTGGCTCGGGACTGTACCCAACTAAAACCTGTTTACACGACTCCTTTGAGCCGTGGTAGGATAGTAATCAAAGCACAGTGGGAACTCACATGAGACAAATGACAATCTCAGGTTGATAGACTAACCTATACACATGTCACCAGGAAACTGCTATCTGATGATAGGTATAATACCAACTAGCATGTTCCCGGCGAGTCTGTCTGGTGTACTCATAACCCAATGAGCACCTGTATACGTCTTAGGTGAACCAACTGACACCAATGGCTTGTGAGACCAGCCATCGCCCCTCGTCTGGGTCTCGATCCGTATACACTAGTCTACTCTCGGAGTATCGATGCCCAGTCTTGAAACTCCCACGATTAGGGACACTTTAAGGATGTGCTTATGGACCCCAGCTCCTACATATATGATTGCCATCATACTGCTGGCAGTCAGGTAAGAATCCTATGGGCTCTATCAACATATAATAGTGATTTGTATTGTCACCTAAAGTATGTACATGATAATAAAGACAAACCAGATAGCATACTATCATCTCGAGTAAGACTGTTCTACCGGTATAGGTCCTCCCTCAATCATTGCAATCACGTGCCTGCGATCCAATAATTGAATTTGAGGGCACTATATCCAACAATCTCCCACTTGCACTTAAGGCTAATTATTGCGATGTCGCATACTCACAGCCCGTGTGATACCAAACATCCAACTCCTCTACTAATCAGTTTCACAAAGCTCGTTTGTAAAACTATTGTGTTCGAGAAATAGCCTCAGTGAGTGAATCCTCCCTGATGTTTCTTTCTATGTCTCTCTTTATCTCAGGTTCGCGGAGAAAGCCATCTCCTAAAATGAGCAATACCTGTCTTAGAATATGTCTGGATATCTGATGGGACCTAGTTCATAAATGAACTCCAAATCCAGCAAACTTCTTAGACTGTATCGTCAATTAAATTTAATCAGTATCCTGCACCATGCCTCTCTCAGTATCTGCTTGGACCACCTGTCCAAACTACTGCCCTTCGTCAGAGGGAAAACTATAACTCTGACAGTCACTCTGTCATTCAGGTCACCTTGGAAGCCTGGAATGATAACTGTCTCCCGAAGGTGGCTGTCGTTATCATATCCCTAGAACATCCACTTATGTTCTAAAACTTTTTCCGAACGTTTCTCCAGGATTGAATTAATATCAACTTATTGCATCTAGTGCAAAACAACATCTGGTGTGGTACTTGACATCTCGTGATTGACTTAATTACGTAAGCAAGTGATATGCCAATCATGCACATCCATCTCCACTGTTCCCCTCCGAATGGCGGCCGCGACGCGATGACGTCTTGCCTGAGATTCGGGGCAGATGCTATATGGTTTTATCCGTCTACCTCTCCGAAGATGCAAGTTGATTTATGGCACCGTGTATCGGAGGTTTAGACGAATGCGGCCGATGTAGCAAACTTCGTCAGATTCCCCCTCGCTAGAGTGGTTTTTGATTATGGGGATGCTCTTCCCTGCAGGCGCAAGCCCCTGCAGTTAATTACGCTACCGCATCGCGGTAGCCACTTTCTCCTTCTCCAGAATTTCACTTCGTGTCGTGTGTGTTTGTTTTGTTTATGGTTGCCCGTGGATTGTATACGGAGACTGAGTAATGTCGTCGCTCGTAGGACGTGGATTAGTTCAAATCCGTATTTACTTAGATTTGGGTTTGGTGTTTTTAGTTTAAGGATACGTTAGCCGTATTGAGGCTAAGATCAACTTAAACGTGCGTTAAGGATACGTTAGTCCTGTTTTAGACTAAGATCGACTTAACGTGGTGATCCATTTAATGTATGGCCATCGGGACTCGTCACCTCTCTGATGTCGTTGAAGGATTACAACGACAGGTGTCAGAGGAGTTCGGGGATGTACCCTTGAACCGGAGTTGATTTGGGGTTTTATAGTCCATTTGAATGTTTAAGGATACGTTAGCCGTGTTTGGGGCTAAGATCAACTTAAACGGGATCGTTTGGATCCGGCAAAAAAAAGAGCATTTGGGGGCTCTAGTGCTCCAGTTTAGGGACGTAGTGGTCCATGTTCCGGTTTAGGGACGTGGTGGTCCAATATTAGTTTAAGGACGTTTCGGTCCGATATTAGTTTAAGGACGTTTTGGTCCGATGTTAGTTTAAGGACGTTTCGGTCCAATATTAGTTTAAGGACGTTTCGGTCCAATATTAGTTTAAGGACGTTTCAGTCCAATATTAATGTGTGGTCGTTGGGACCCGTCACCTCTCTGACGTCGTTGAAGGATTACAACGAGAACTGTCAGAGGAGTTCGGAGATGTACCCTCGAACCGGATGTAAATTTGAGGACTTATGGCCACGACTGGGCTAAGTCCAGTTTCAATATTCTTTCATCTTTGGCCTATTGGACCTGTACTAGGGCCTTGCCCCTTTACTACATTACTTTTCTTTGTTTTGGTTAGGCTTTTCCCTTTTATAAATGATGCAGAGCATCTATTTTGTTTGGGCTCTGCCCTTTTTAAAATGCATAGCATTTTTTATTAGGCCTGTTAGGCCTTTTAATTGGGCTCTGTCCCTTTTCTTAATAATGCAGAGCATTAGATACTCTGACAGTGCCCCACGTGGCTTGTCAGGCGCTTTGCGCAAATTAAAGAGCGCAAGCGCATGTGGAAGTGACATGTGTCACGCTCTGATGAGCGCAAGCGCAACAGCGCAGTGCGCTGTGCTGTTGCACTGCTGACACGTGGCGCTTCCTGGCGGTTTGCGCAATAGTGCAGTTTTGGCAAGTGCTGGGCACTGTTCTTATTCTTTTGGATCAATTTTAGATCAAAGAAAACAAGTTTTTTCTCGTTTTCAAAGAACCAGTGGTTCATAAAAAGTGCAAGGCACTGTTATTGTTTATTTTTTATTTTTCCTTGAAGATCATTGATCTTGTTCTTAGATCAATGATCTGTTTTTTTAAGAGAATTTTCTCTTTTTCTCAAGGTTTTTACCTTTTCTCTTGTTCTTGAGAAATTCTCTCTAATTCTTCAAAGTTCTCTCTGTTTGAAGTTCTTGATTTCTCCCAAAATGTTCCTCCCCTTGAATTGAGGCCTGGGGTCCTTTTTATAGTGCCCATAAATTAATTAAATTTGTTAAAGAGATCTTTCTCTGAGTGATTTGGGGAATTTTCCCCACCGTTGGATCTTTGATCCAAAGGCCTCTGTTTTACAGAAGGAAATCTTCTTGTTTTAACAAGAACAGAAAAGATTTCTTAAAATCTCAATTCTGTTTTGCGCAAACGCCTCAGCGCGTGACACGTGTCGCGCAGCGCAGCGCTTGCACAGCTGTGCTTGCGCAAATGCGCAGATACGTGTCGCGCAGCGCAGCGCTTGCGCAGCTGTGCTTGCGCAACTGCGCAGACGCGTGTCGCGCAGCGCAGCGCTTGTGCAGCTGGGCTTGGGCAACTGCGCAGACGCGTGTCATGTAGCGCAGCGTTTGCGCAACTGAAACGTTGCTTCCTTTACTTTTTGTTTTAAAAGAGCCTTGCTCTGATTGGACGCACTGTCTCGGGCGCTGTGCTGACGCATCAACTTCTGACACGTGGCGCGTTGCGCGCAGCGCACGGGATTTTGAAACGTTGCTTCAGAAAATTTGAATTTTTGAAATTCAAACAGGGTCTTGCTCTGATTGGGGGAAACAAATTCCCCCCCACCGTTGCGCTCACGTGGCGCGCACGTGAGTGCAGCGGTGGCAAGATCCTGGCCGTTGGATCAAAAGGGGTAAGTTGAAGAGGCGCAGGCGCCTATAAATAGGACCCTTGGTCCTTGGTAAATTCCACCGTTTTCTCGAATCTTGAACCCCAGAGCCTTGCTTTTGCTTAAGAACTTTTAGAGCCTTGCTCTTGTTTCTTTTTAAGAACTTTCAAAGTTCAGAACCTAGCACCATCTTAGGTAAAAATTTAAATTACATTAAATTAAGTTTAATTAACAGAGCCTTGCTCTCATAGATCTTTTGATCTAAAGAAAACCCCTTTGGGGTCTCATTAACAGAGCCTTGCTCTCAAAAATCTACAGATCTATAGAGATCTTGTTCATGGGTTTTAACCCATGAACTGAGCTTTGCTCATAGATCAAATGTAGATCTTTTAGATCTGAACATGGAGAACTTCTAAAGGTTTTCATGGATCTTTAAGATCCTAAAAAATTTTATTTTTAGGAGTTAAATTTTTCTTTTTGATGGATTCTTCCATCATTATTATAGAACTAAGCTCTTTTTAAGAATCTTTACCCTTGAGACCAGAGTTTGACAAGTGTCACTCTGTTGACAGAGCTTTGCTCTAAAAGAGGGGACTTTCTCCTTGTCCTTAGGGATTTCCCATCAATGAGGATATTCTCTTGGGGATCTTTTCATTAATTGACAGTCTCATCTAATGATAGGGCTGTCTTATTAAATGATGCACTGTCATCCCGATTTTGTGGGTCCCTCTTTTGTCCCCTACCCACTGCATTGCAGTGTAGTGTAAAATTTAAAATGCCAAGCGTTGTAATTACAACATTGATGGCTAATTAAAATTTTTTGTCCCTCCGCAGGAAACATATCTGGTAATTTGTCTTTTCCGTTTGTTCGCTCGGAGGGAGGGTTTCCCCAGGCACCGGTGGACCGAATGGTGCTCGCTCTCATTAAGGATCATGACCCCAAGTACAAAAACCTTCACTTGTGGGGTAGGTGGTACAATGAAATCATCCAGGGTCGTCGCAGTTTCAGTTCCGCCACACCGTCTGAGCCCATAGTTACGATCCCCTATGCGGATGAACCCCCGGTGAAGTATGCCGTAGAGGTTAAGAATTGGAATTCGGATGACCTCCTCTAGCCTGCAATTGGCGCTATTCCCATGCAACCACCGCCGGCAATAGACATTCTAGGAAGGCGAATCTGTCAAGGTGAAGCACGCCCTTGGGGACAGGCTTACAACATTGGATTGGTCCCGCGATCGCCCGCTAGATATTTGCAGTGGGCTCGGTACATCTTATCGGTTAAAAGGACTCATTTGACGAAGATCGGTTTGTATTCGGCCATTTACGTTTCGCTCTTCGAATATCCTTCCCCTCCAACGTGGTGGATTAAAGCTTTTATCGAGCAATGGAATATCCCCACCCACACTTTCTTGATGACGGATAGGGAGGTCTCTATTTCTTTGGAGGAGTTTGCCGAACTCTCAGGTTTGCCGATGAGGGGGGGCATTACGAGGAGTTGCTCCCTCCTGACGAATACGTCTTTGCCACCAAGCCGCTGGTGTTTGACTTAACTCCGGAGAACGCCGCTCAGCATCAGTATCCGGGCTTGGTGAAGGTGTTGGAGATCTATGAAGGACTCCATCTGGAATCGGGCGACCGGGGCGTCGGTTTCGCAGATTTTATTGCCCGCTTCATTCGCCCGGAGTTCTATCAGAGCGGAGTGAGAAGTTCGCCCAGCTCGATGACCCTTTCGGTTTCAGCTTGGACCGCCAACCCGTATCGGAGAATGATCAAAGGGATTTTTATCTCCCCGGCGCTGCCATCGTCCTTTTCTCAGAAATCGCCGTCCCGGGCATGGATGAGGAGACCTTTTTTATTGGGTTCTTGGGCTTGTGGCCATGCAGCTTTGCGCTCCCCATGCACCCGCGCCACATGCGGCCCTCCGTCTTTTACCCAGCGCATCGGATGGTGGCTGGTTTGCAGTTATCGGTAGGAATCGCTGGGCTGGCTTACCTTTATAATAGACTTAGCGTAGCGGCGGATGCTAGTGAGCCTGGGGTGCAGCCCGCTAACTTCCCGATGCACTATTTCACCTCCTGGATGGAGATGCACGTGCAAGGGGTGTTCGGCGCCCATAAGATCCCTCCGTTCTTTGAGAAATACAGACTCCCGAGAGTCATGCGGTTGGTCGGCGCTTCAATTGTGGTTGCATCCCCACGGGAGTCTAGGGGGCTGCTCCTTCGTCCACATCTGGTCGGAGCGAAGGTTTCCTTTGTGGATAAGGTCATAACCATAGGCTCAGAGACCACTAAGTCAGTAGTGCCACTGCGCGATGATTTTAAGGACGGGGCTTCCATATTGAAGGCTCAGGAAATCCTCCACCTCTACTCCATTCGGCCGGGCTACCTAGTGTTTAGGCAGAATGAGACAGCACTCTTTATGAGGTATAACCCGCACCGGTTTGCTCAGCAATCGAGCTACAACCAAGGGATCCCGATGGAAGCTTTCTTGGAAAAGCTCGTGGTCAGCCGAGAGGGGATAAAGAATGCAATGCACCATTTCACACGGCTTAACACGGGTTCCTATTTCTTTATCAGCGAACCCAGTTGTGCCCCCAAGATGCTCAACACGTACGTGGCTTGGTATGCGCATGCGATGGGCCCAGTTATCTTAACAGAGAAGCGCATGCTGGTTGACCGTAAGGGTGCGCCTCCTGGCAGTGATCGCAAGGCCCCCTTGAAGCCAAGGTTCCGGTCATTCCTCCGCTAAAAGATGCCGGAGTCGATCGACCACGCGTGTTGAGCCCCTCGCGTGGATTGTCGTTGCCTGCTATAGTTAATGCACCACCGGCGCCCCGTGCTCCCACGAAGACGGTTAATGTAATATTGCCAGAGTCCGGCGTAGGAGCGGATATCGGGACCCGCCGCCCATAGGTGCCTGCCAAGCGCAAATTAATTCCAGGTGCATCTAGAGCTGGCGGGCAAAAGAAGAAGAATTCGATCCTTTCCCTTGACGCGATCCTCGGCTTAGAGCCTGAGGCTCCTCTCACCGAAGGAATAAGTGAATATGGCAGCAACAAGGGCTTCTTGGTAGACCCCGCAGACACCAATTTGGCGGCCGCTATTGTAGCTTCTGAGCGATCAGCAAGGCTCGAAGCGATGTTAAGTAAACTCGCTAAGTCAGGTAACCATTAGCCGCTTTCTTCGTCACTTTATCGCACTTTTTATCATTATTTTTAACTAATACTTCCCCCCATTTTCAACAGGTGTCTCTACCGAAGAAGCTATTGCTGCCTCTTTGAAAACCTTCCAAGAGGAGGAGGAGAAACGCGCTCTAGCGGGCGTCGGTATATCCCACCCACCCCCTTTTTTAAAAAACAGATTTCGTAATTTTTTTTCGATGGTCAACCTAACTTTCTTCCTTTGTTTCTTTGCAGGGGTTATGCCAGTCAATGAGGGGATCCTCCCTGAACCTGTTACTGGAGTTCCGGTCTCGTCGGGGTTGCTGGAAGAGCCTCGACTTGACAAGTCGACGAGGGATGCCTTGAAGAATTTGGAGGCATCCCTGTACACGGACGACGACGCTTCAATGAAAGAGGCTCTGGTGAGGTCCGTCTCATCGGCCCAGGAGGAGAGGAAGCGGCTGAGGCGCGAGGCGAAGGAGCGCAGGGCTGCTTTGGCCACAGGAGCGGGCCCAAGAACCATCCCTCGCGCTGATACTCCCTCAGAAGAGGCTCTCGTCTCCCTATCCACCGCTCGCAGACAGGTGGCGTGTGCTGTTCGGAGTGCTAATGACAGGTCCAGCTCTGGTAATGTATTTTGCAAGACTTAACTGTAAGAATTGTAAACCTGTCGGTTCTTATTTATCTTGTTCTACAGGGCCAAGTCCAACCGAAGGGGAGGCGAAGACTGTCGAACCTGAGGGGCCAGAGAAAGAGGCATTGGTCGAGCCCGAGCTGACAGTGGGCAGCGTCGCCGGGGTTGTTGAACCTGAGGCAGGGGCCGAGGGGCTACGCCAGAGAAAGTCGTTGATGCCGAGCCTGAGGAAGCGGCAAATGAGACGACCCATATAACTGAGCCCGAGGTAGCGGCGGGTGAGGCGCTTGAGGCGGGCGATCTCACGGTGACGGCTGATGAGGCGATGGAGACCGCCGAGCTCGAAGTAGTAGGTGAGATGGGCACGACTCTTGGGGAAGGGTCAGCCGCTCTTTCTCAAGAGTCCGCCAATGCTCTGGTTATTGCCCTCCCTGTCTACGATCTTCCACCGTCTCCTGGTTGCGCGAGCACGACGACGGCCCCTATTGAGTCGGGTGATGAGGCTACGGGCGGTGGCCTCATGTCGATGGAGGAGGGAGTCGCCTCCGTTTCAGCCGGCAGCTCATCAGGTAAATTTTGAGTTACTGTCATTCCTTTTTTAGATCTTGCAATCTTTTCTAACAAGTTTGTCTTTGTTTTCAACGCAGGTGCGGCCAGCGCCGATGCCCCATTGCTCGAAGGAGCACCATCAACTACTGCCTTGGCGGTGGTCACCTCCCAGCCTTCCCTTAAGCCATCGCAGATGTTGGAAGGTATGGATCTGCGATTCATTAATTTATCTTTTAGCCGTATGATTTCTGTACTGACGTCGTACCACTGTGTCTTTTCAGGAGTGCTTTTTTATCATATCCATCAGGTGTTGCTTCCGCACTTCTCCTTCCCGTCTGAGCTCGCTTCTCCCTTTAGTGGTGCCGGTGAGTATATTTTCGCTTCGATGTCTTTCTTTCTCTTTTTTTTAGCAATGGGATTATTTATGACTTTTCCTCTTCCTTATTGTCGTGCCACAAATCGAAGGAGGGGACGCAAGACCCGCCACGCCACCGGCCCTTCCGGCTTTGCCGTCCGTTACAGCTGGTATAGTAAATTTCCTTGTTGATGACTCTTCAACATCTCTTGAACCATCGTTTAACTATGTTTTGTTTTGCAGCCATCGTTCCGGCTCCGGTCCCTCTTGAGTCTCGCGTCCTTTCACCGGCAGGCCCCTTCTTGAAACGTCCATCTTCAAAGGGTGCCGTGATGAGTTTGGGCATGCTGAGCGGGTATATCGAAGAGCTTAACGCGGACGCTCTCCCCTCTGCCGCAGATTTCGCTGTGGAGGTTAACCCAATGTTGGCGGCGCTCGTAAACTTTCACAACGAAGGCGTCGAATCTTGGGTTAACCACTGCAGGGAGATAGAGGCCTGCCTACATCGGTTGGAGTCGACGCGTCTTTCCCTTGAAGTTTTGGCCATAAGCACCCAACGGACAGCCTGGCTCGAGCAAAGCACTTCTTATTTCCGCCATTTGGAGCAAGAAGTATCTTTACGGTTGAAGGAACGTCAGGAATCTTCAAGCGCAACTGCTCGCCTGCGCGCTGAAGTTAGGACGAATGCTGCCGAGGTGAAAGCTGTCTTTGAATGCCTCCTGGAGCGTATCTCTAATGGGCTAGCACTGAAGCGGAAGCTTGATGCCACCGAGCGTGATGCCCGAGGCCGTGAAGCAGCTCAGCAGGTCGTTGGGGAACAGCTTGCATCCATCATGCAGTAGCGGGCTCAAGTAGAGGCCGAACTGGCGGTGGCGGCTGATCAAGAGAAGGCGTGGAAGGAAGTACATGAGCAATTGATAGAGCTATTCAAGAGGCTTCCTTCTCCCGGAACATTTTGTATCATTTACACTGTCACGCCCCGCTTCCCAAAATACGGAATACGAGGGGTAGACAAGGCCAGCCATGCTCCTACGGTCAAGAAAATGTCCTGCCGTAGTCACACTCCGGCTTCTAGTTTATCATGGTAAACAGTAAACGATGTGCAGGTAATGAGAAATGCAGTAACCGAAAGATACAATAATATAAACTGACCTGAAGTGGAACAAACGAAAGTAACTCGGAGTAGCAAGTCAAGAAGTCGGTGATGCACGTCTAGTTCTGACCCAAGCTAAATCTTCTCCTCACACTGAGCATGCATACTCAGGTCGTCAGAGCGACACAATAGCAATATATTATTATGAAATCAAGTGACAGTTCTAACGGTAATAATAGATATGTGAAGCAGTAAATCAATGACATTACGAATATGAATGTGCAGTAATAAATGCAGCGGAACAGTAAATCAGTATAACAATATGTCACGTATGCCACACAATATATAAGGAATAAAATGCCAGTATCCCTATCAGTCTCTAAGTCTCACTGTATAGGTCACTAAGCCCATCGTCAGTCCAAGTGTGAGAGTCAACCACTCGCGAGTGTCCTCCACCCAAGGGTAGAACCCAAGGGCAAGGGACCATGGGCCCAACATGTAACAAGAATATCACGGTGTATATATCACGTACCCTGTAAATCTCCATATAACTCTCTAAATATATAAGCCGGCATGGGACTCCCGAGATTCTGTTGAACTCACACTTAAACTACCCCACACCCCGTGGTCTACATCAAACGCTAACCATCACCCTAAATACTAATCGATCCGTGACAAGTCTGCGCGAGAACTGGAGGCAGGACCTCCATCAAGCACGTCCCGACTAATACCTAAGATAAATGGTAGTGTCGGATGCCTTATCTGTGACACCCATGCAAGCGCTTCCATAAGTGTCCCATACCACTTATAGTCACACGTACACGCATCCCACAGACGTCGACAATGCAATAGAACAATGAGGTCACTGATTGTGTACAAGTACGTATCACTTTCACTTAATCACGGATACACGAACACTGACGTACTTGCCACAATCATCACTAAAATCTAACACTGGGTGAATGCACGATATCATTAGGTTATCACTACAATGATACAGGTATGACATGATGCATGAACAGTATAAGAAGCACAATTAAGGTGTCATAAAAACCATAGTCTATCACTTGCACGATTTATCAGGAAACGTACGTATATAATTTAGCGAAACAATAAACAGGTAGTAATTAGTATGTTCAGTTATCTATCCATAGAATTTTGTTTCAAGTAAATCGGGTTTCAGGATCATTAGTTATAACTGTTTCATTTTAAGCGCACGCGGCTGGAAATCCAGTTTCAGAATTAGGAATCCATTTCGCAATGCATTTTAACCCCAGTTAGGATCATAATTTAGCGATGCTACGGTTGGATGAATTCTAGGGTTTTCAGCAAGGTTTTCAACGCAACATACGGATCTTCGATCGCGTTTGTACGTTAAGAGATATACAATGTTTAACACTACTATGTCGGTTCTGATTCTGCTGGGACTGTTATGTGTCCCGATTTATTAAATTACAGATTAAATAGTAAATGATAACGAAACAGTATGAAATCAATTGTGTTGTCTAGATAACAGGTTTATCTACCATAAACAGTGGAGTTCCGCAATCTAAGTGTTAAGGAAATCCTGTAGTACCCATTACGGAACAGCAACCACTAACTGGAGTCGCTCTGGACTGCAGTCCAGAGTCGCACTCCGATCCGAATATCATCACAGTTTAAATACAGAAATGTCTGGAAACTAGCATAGGGTTAAAGTTCGTCGAGTTGTCTTCGATTTGAGCCCTCGAACGTACCATTCTAATATGTGTATGATTTATGGTGAATTTAACGATTTTCAGATACAACAGGATTACGGTTTTACGATTAAACTCGGGGGTAGTTGTTTTAGTCATAATCGATTACAACATCCAACAAAATTCACACACTATGTTCGCAGCCCTACGGGCCAACCTACACCATTGAGTTTCGTCAAATTAGATAACGTTTTCCTAAGGGAACAAATATCGAACAGTTACGGCATATAATAGTTTTAAACTTGTAACTTTGTAATTCATGTATTTAACGATTGTAATTTAGATAAATAGCATGTAAGCAAGTAGATTACTTGCCTGGATCAGTCCCGGGGATGCACGGTGATCGTAACGTCACGAACGCGCGACACACGCGCGGCACGGCAACTCGACTTGGCTCGAATTTTAGTCTCATCTCAACCTGGCACGGTCTTGACGGCTTGGCAGCGGGTGGCGAAGGGTGGTGTAGCGATCGTCTATAGAGTTGTGAGGGTCTGCTGGTGGAGGGGTTTCAGAGGGGGAGATATCGCGAGAGAGAGAGTGAGAGAGTGTTGGAAGAATTTGAGAGAGGGAGTACAGTGAGAGAGAGAGAGAAGGCTGTATGAGAGAGAGAGGTAACAGGGTGAGAGAGAGAGGGAAACAGAGTGAGGGAGAGAGAGAGAGAGACAGAGTGAGAGAGAGGAGAGAGAGCAGGAGAGAGAGAGAGAAACAGAGAGAGAGAGAGAGCAGGAGAGGGTAGTGATGGGGGAGAGAGATGCAGAGAGTGTTGTAGAGGGAGAATGAGAGAGAGGGACAGTGAGATGAGGGCGAAGAGGATGATGATGATGGGGTCGACGACGAGACGAGGAGTGAGAAGGGGGTGATGCTCGACGGCCGGGGTGTGAGAAGCTTGTGCAGTGAGGAGCTCGACGAAGAGTGACGAGGGTGGTCGGATGCTGGCGTGCGAGGGAAGAGAATGAAGGTGATATGAGGGGGTACGAGGTTGGTGACGAGGCGATGGTGATGGTGATGGAGGGGTGGCCGGTGATGGGTAGCGGGAGACGCGAGGGGGAAAGAGAACGAGACGGGTCGATGGATTCTTGGGACGGTGGGCGAGAGAAGGAGGGGATGTGAATGGGATCCAAGAGACGAGGGGGCGCGTCGTGGGGGAAAACGGCACGCGAGCGCGTGGGCGCGAGTCGCGGCGGAGAAGGCGGAGGAAACGCGCGCGCGAGATCGGGAACTAGCCGTTGGAAAAATTGAAGGAAGATGAACAGGAGAGGGGGAGCGGGTCGGGTCGAGGGCGAAGCGGGTTGGGGGAAGGTGTCGAGTGGGCCGGGCCTTGGAGAATTGAAGAAAGAAATTGGAGAAAAGGAGACGGGCTGCAGAAATTATTTAAGAGGGTTTTGATAAATCTAAGTGGGCTGAGTGAGGCAAACGGCCGGGGCCTAAAAAGGAAATCAAATGAAAAAAGAATTAAAGAGTAAGAGGGCCGGGCTGTCGGGTTGGAATTAAAATAGTTTATTTAGAATGAAGATGTGGGCTGGTGGGAAATGTGGGCCGAGAAAAATTCAATATAAAAGGGAAAACAAGGCCGGGGATTAGAGAAGAAATTAAGGAATGTAAAAAGAAAATGACAAGATAAATGCAATGTAGGGGTCGGGCTGAGTTGGGTTTAAAAGAAATGGGCTTAGGTTTAAATTAAAGGACAATGGGCTGGGGATTGCTGCCAAGAGAAAATGGAATGAATTCAAAAAAGGATGGGCCAAGATTGAAGGCAACGAAAATAAGAGGAATAATGAAGTCGGCTTGGTGGAAAGGAATGTGGGGAAAAATAAGGAAGATTGCTAAGGAAAAATATTCTGGGCTCGGGAAAAATTAATTGGATTTTAGGATTTGGTTTTAAATTAAATAAAAGAAATGGGACTCTAAAATATTTAAGATTATAAATAAAATAATTAAAATTATAATTAAAAATAGTTAGAATTTAGAGTAACAAAAATACAATTCTGGTATAAAAGGGCTGGGTATTACATACACACTTGTAATTTTTGCATAGTATATATACATTCTTTGTTCTTTATATGATTCGCCTTGTATTTGATTGAATTCATGAATAAAGATACATATTTCTTTTTGCAATGTCTTGTACTATTTCTTTGCTTTCTCCCTTCTCAGCATGATGTCTCGATAAACATAATTGGCAGATAACTTAATTTCTCCAAGAGATAGCGATGGCTTAGGCCGCAGGTTCAGATCTGCCTTCTAAGACTTTTCAACTCTATGAGCCGTGAGGGTCTCATAGAGACTTTTTTCCCTACGATCGAGAGGATCTCGTAGGTGGGTTTTTCTCCTTAGGAATCGTGAGGATTCCTAAGTGTGATTTTCTCTTATAAGTCGTAAGGATCCTATAAGAGAATTTTTCCCTCTTACGAATTGAGAGGATCCGTAAGCGGTTGTTTCCCTCCTTGTCGAAACTTGACTTTGGAGAGTGAGACCCGTGAATAGTATGCAAGAGACCGTTTTAGATCAACTTGCAGGGTCCCATTGTTCAGAAAGAAAGTTTTTTAATTCCTGCTGCCTGAGGCTTCATCTTGCAATTTGAGACGAATCGGGAATTTTCCCACGGAGACACTGGTTTCTCTGCGAGCCGTCGCGAATCAGGAGGCTCTCGTCAAGGATTGTTTGTTTCCCTGAGTCGAAGGATTTTGCTAAGGATTATTTGTTTCCCTAGCGCCAAGGATTATTTGTTTCCTTGGTGTTGACACGGATCGAGAATTTCCCACGGAGACACTGGTTGCTCTACGAGTCGATGCGAATCAGGAGGCTCTCGTCAAGGATTGTTTGTTTCCCTGAGTCGAAGGATTTGCTAAGGATTATTTGTTTCCCTAGCACCAAGGATTATTTGTTTCCTTGGTGTTGACACGGATCGAGAATTTCCCACGGAGATACTAGTTGCTCTGCGAGTCGATGCGAATCAGGAGGCTCTCGTCAAGGATTGTTTGTTTCCCTGAGTCGAAGGATTTGCTAAGGATTATTTGTTTCCCTAGCGCCAAGGATTATTTGTTTCCTTGGTGTTGACACGGATCGAGAATTTCCCACTGAGATACTGGTTGCTCTGCGAGTCGATGCGAATCAGGAGGCTCTCGTCAAGGATTGTTTGTTTCCTTGAATTGAAGGATTTGCTAAGGATTATTTGTTTCCCTAGCGCCAAGGATTATTTGTTTCCTTGGTGTTGACACGGATCGAGAATTTCCCACGGAGACACTGGATGCTCTGCAAGTCGATGCGAATCAGGAGGCTCTCATCAAGGATTGTTTGTTTCCCTGAGTCGAAGGATTTGCTAAGGATTATTTGTTTCCTTAGCGCCAAGGATTATTTGTTTCCTTGGTGTTGACACGGATCGAGAATTTCCCATGGAGACACTGGTTGCTCTGCGAGTCGATGCGAATCAGGAGGCTCTCGTCAACGATTGTTTGTTTCCCTGAGTTGAAGGATTTGCTAAGGATTATTTTTTTCTCTAGCGCCTAGGATTATTTGTTTCCTTGGTGTTGACACGGATCGAGAATTTCCCACGGAGACACTGGTTGCTCTACGAGTCGATACGAATCAGGAGGCTCTCGTCAAGGATTGTTTGTTTCCCTGAGTCGAAGTATTTGCCGAAGACACTGGTTTCTTCGGAGCTGGAACAAATTGTTGAGATTTGACTTCATTTTCTGGCGAAGCCTGTTGGGAAAGTATGGTTCCCTCTTTATTTGCGCCCTTGGATTGTATACAGGGATCGATGTGATCTCAACTGTAGGGCCAAAGTTTCATCATTTTTTTTGTTTTATTTTCACGATGCTCTATCATTTCAGCTTTTATATCGCGAAGGTCGTGATTGCCCAATCATTTTGGCTATTTTTTTCGCGGTGCCCAATCATTTCGGCTATTTATTTTATTTTTACTCGCTGCTTTTTATTGCGAGTTGCCCAATCATTTCGGTTATTTTTTCGCGGTGCCCAATCATTTCGGCTATTTATTTTATTTTTACTCGCTGCTTTTTATTGCAAGTTGCCCAATCATTTCGGCTATTTTCCATGCATACATTTCTTTACTTGCTGCTTTTTATTGCAAGCTGCCCCATCATTTCGGTAATTTGGGAATCATGTGCGGCCTATTGGCTTTCCGCCGTAAACCTGGAATTAGACACCGATTTCGGCATCAGCACCGCTACAACTGGGATATTGCCAGGAGTGAATCATCATTGCCTCTGTCGATGTCGAACAAAGGTAGCTTAGCGAACAGGGTTAAGGTCCTGTTGGCTAAGGCTTTTGACTTAATGAGCCGTAAGGGTCTCACAAAGGTATTTCTCCCTACGAGTCGTGAGGATTTTGTAGGTGTATCTTCTCCTTAGGAATCGTGAGGATTCCTAAGTGTATGTTCCTCCGTAAGTCGTAAGGATCCTACAGGAGGGTTTTCTCCTCATAAATCGAGAGGATTTACAAGTGTTGTTCATCATGCGTACATATCCCCAGTCACGGATGGGATTTGGTTGGGAAAATGTTTATTCGCGCCCGTAGATTGTATACAAGGGCCAGTATTGGACCACTTGTAGGGCAATATCGAAAGTTGTGGTGGGGTTTGCTTAAGCACAGGTTTAGGTCTCTGTAACTTAAGACTTTCAAATCTTATAAGTCGTGAGGGTCTCATAAGAGAGTTCTCCTTACGAGTTGTGAGGATCTCGCAAGTGTATTTTCTTCTTATGAATCATGAGGATCCCTAAGTGTGTTGCTTCCTTGTGAGTCGTAAGGATCTCACGCGGGTGGTTTCTCCTTACAAGGTCGAGAGGACCCTATAAGTGTCTTTTAACGAGGTTGCGCCCTTTCAGGTTTTTACAAACACTCGCCGGTAGTCCTGCTGTTTTTACTCACGGAGCCCTTTCGGGTTTTCATCCGTGCCCATTTTGCTTATGGACATACCGTTTTTTTAATTATTCTTTTCTTCTTTTTTACGAGGTCGCGCCCTTTCGGGTTTTCACGAACACTCGCCGGTAGCCCTGCTGTTTTTACTCACGGAGCCCTTTCGGGTTTTCATCCGTGCCCTTTTTGTTTATGGACATACCGTTTTTTTTATTATATTTTTTCTTCTTCTTTTTTTTATCTCGTCAGCCTACGGATGCTGCGGTATTAGTTTAAAGACGTTTCGGTTCGCTATTAGTTTAAGGACGTTTCGGTCCGTCATTAGTTTAAGGACGTTTCGGTCCGCTAGCCAGTTACTACTTATAGAGTTTTGAGCTTGGGAAGACAGAGAGCGGACATAGTCGTCGTCATCTATCATTGACCTAGGACGTAACTCATTAGGCGTAGTGTTTCTTCAGGAAGTGACCGTTTATCGGCCTGAAAGGCCTTTCACCGTGCATATCCATGGGTAGATAGGCTCCACCCTAGTAGACTTTGTCTATGATGTACGGGCATTCATAGTTTGGCTCGAACTTTCCCCGCTTGGCGCGATTGGGGATCATAGGCCTTTTGACCACTAGCACAAGTTCGCCTTGGCGGAATGTCCTCGGTCGGGTCAATTTTTCATATGAGCGCGTCATCTTTGCTTTATAAGCTTCCAGATTTTGTTGCGCTATGAGCCGTGTTTCTTCAAGGGCATCAAGCTCCTCAAGCCGAAGGTGAGCATTTTCTTCATTCGTCAGCTCGTAGTGGACTGCCACTCGCAGAGAGGGTAACTCTATCTTGAGGGGGAATACTGCATCCGTACTGAATACCAACGCGTACGGCGTTGTGTTTGTGGCCGTCTTAAACGTAGTTCGGTACGCCCAAAGAGCCTCTTGCAATCTCTCGTGCCAGTCTTTCTTATTTCGGGAGACCGTCTTTTTCATGATTTTCGTCAGGGTTTTGTTGAAGGCTTTGGCTAGACCATTAGCTCGCGGATTGTAAACTGAAGAATATCTCCAGCCTATATTATGCTGCTATGCGAAGCGACTGATCTTGTGGCTTCTGTAGGCTGGCCCGTTATCGGAGATGATCCGTCTTGGCGTTCCAAACCGGTATATGACGTGCGTCTTGAAGAAATGGAGGATATTCTCCGTCTTCATTTCTCTCAACGGTACTGCTTCTGCCCATTTGGAGAAATAATCAGTCGTTGCCAGGATGAAACGGTGTCCCCTGGACGATGCTGGTTCGATGGGGCCGACTATATCCGTTCCCCACATCTCGAACGGCCATCTAGCCACCGTTGGATGTAGTAAATTTGGATGTTGGTGGATGAAGTCCCCATGGATTTGGCATGAGTGGCATTGTTTCGGATATTCGAGGCAATCCTTAATCATCGTGGGCCAGTAGTAGCCCATCCGTTTGATCTTCAACTTCATCTTGGGGCCCGCTTGGTGAGAACCACAGATTCCGTCATGAACTTCCTGAACGACTCTTTCTGCTTCGTCAGGTCCTAAGCATCTTAGCCACAGAGAATCGAATGACCTCTTGTATAGAGTATCATTGAAGAAGGCAAAAGACAGAGCTCGTTTCATGATCTGATGTCTTGTGGACGCTTCTTCGGGCATTCAGTGGGACTTAAAGTAGTCTATGAAGATTTCCCTCCAGTCCTTAGCCTTTTCTCGTTCTTTTATTTATAAGGTTGTCCGCTTAGTCACTCCCTTTTCTTTGGATAATTCCGGAGGTATTTCTGCTGGGGCAAGCACCCGACGGCTTTGTACCATGATTCTAACGTCATCGAGGTTCTCGTCAGCCAGTTCTTTAGCAAGCTTGGCCAACGCGTCTGCCTTGCTGTTTTCCGCGTGCGGTATGCTTTCCAAAGTATAGGAGGGAATTTGGGTCAACAACTGTTGCACCTTTTCGCCATACTTCACCAATTCCAGCTTGCACGTCTGGTAGTCGCCTTTTACTTGACTGACGACCAGCTGGGAGTCTCCATATATGAGGAGATTTTCAATTCCCATGTCGATGGCGATCTCGAGGCCTGCTATTAAAGCTTCATATTCGACTTCATTGTTTGTCCTCGGCTCTGTTAAGGAGAAAGCGAAGCGTATTATCCCTCCTTGTGGAGTCACGAAGATGAGGCCTACCCCCGATTTAATTATAGGGGTACTTTGTCTACGCTTCTTCACGGAAGATGCTCCATCGAAATAGAGTTCCCATCGGGTATCGTCTCCATCGATCGCGTCAAACGCATGTTCATCTGGCAAATCGCAATTCAAAGGAGAATCGGCCAGTATCGGATGCTCAGCGAGGAAGTCGGCGATGGCCTGGCCTTTCACTGCCTTGAGAGGTTGATAGGTTATCGAGAACTCCATCAAGAGCAGGGCCCATTTAGCGAGTCGCCCTGTCAGTATGGCCTTTGACATTAAATACTTAAGAGGGTCCACCTTCGAAATGAGACGGACTTCATGTGCTAATGCGTAATGTCTGAGCTTTGTTATCGCAAAGATCAATGCCAGGCAGTGCTTCTCAATGGGAGAGTAATTGCTTTTTGCCCCCAGCAAAACTCGACTTAAGTAGTAGAGTGCTCTTTCCTTCCCTTGGTCGTTCTCTTGGGCCCATAATGCGCCTAAAGAACCTTCGAGGGCGGTCGTGTAAAGAATGAGAGGCTTTCCCTTAACTGGAGCAGCCAACACTGGCGGGTTCTGCAGGTACTGTTTAATCTCATCCAGTGCGCCTTGGCATTTGTGATCCCAAACGAATGGAGTTCTCTTCTTCATCAGGTGACTGTAAGGGTGGCACTTGCCAGAGAGGTTGGCTATAAATCGCCGAATATATGCGAGCTTTCCTAGGAGAGACCGCAGCTATTTGAGAGTTTTCGGCGGAGGCATTTCCATGATCGCCTTGATCTTAGACGGATCTATTTTGGTACCTCGATGTCGGACGATGAATCCCAGGAATTTGCCCAAAGAAACTCCGAACGCACACTTAAGGGGGTTCATCTTCAAGTTGTATTGTCGAAGGCGTCGAAATACGGTCTTCAGATGCTCGAGATGTTCCTCGTATGATTTACTTTTAACCACGAGATCGTCGATGTAGAATTCGACGATTTCATGTATAAGGTCATCGAAGATCTTCGTCATGGTCCTCTGATAAGTAGCACCGGCGTTCTTTAACCCGAAGGGCATTACCTTGTAGCAGAATATACCCAAAGGAGTCCTGAAGGCGGTGTGCTTCTGGTCTTTGGGATGCATCTTTATTTGATTATACCCTGATGAGCCATCCATGAAGGAGAAAACCTCATGAATGGACGTATTGTCTATCATCAGTTCGGTGACTGGCACCGGGAAATCATCCTTCGGGCAGGCTTTGTTGAGATCCCGAAAATCCACACATATGCGCACCGTCCTATTTTTCTTCATCACTGGGACGATATTGGCGATCCATTCAGGATATTGAACCTCCTGGATAAAGCCAGAGTCGATTAACTTTTTGACCTCGGCGTTGATGCTCATCTCAAGCTCGAGCCGCATTCTTCTTGGTGCTTGTTTGACTGGCTTGACGTCCGGAGATATCGCCAATTTGTGCACAGCGACTTCTGGATCTAGTCCTGGCATCTCGGAATAGTTCCACGCAAAGCAATCTTTGTGCTGTACAAGGACGTCTTTTAACGCAGTCACCCTTTCTTCAGATAGCAGCTCACTGAAAAATGTCGACCGTGGGTCATCAGCCATCCCCAACTCGATTTTCTTGAGGTTATCTGCGGTGGTATGTATTCCATCCTCCAGTTCTTTCGGAGCTGGCGGGAATTCTGAGATCACCTCCTCATTGCTATTTTTGAAGCACCAGGGAAGGCTGTCCATGTTCTCGGGCTTTTCTTTTAATATTGTTATCATGTGGCAAGTGCGAATCCGCTTCCAATCCCAATGTGGAGTTGGTTCTGTTTTTGTAGCTTTGGGTTCGTGCTTCTGCGGCGGTGCTACCCTCCAGTTGTCAGACAGAGCGAACTTGCCAAGCTGATACTGATCTTCGACCCAATTCTTGAAGGTGAAGCAGTCTTCGAGAGGATGCCCTGTCATTCAGTGATAAGGGCAATAGTCCGGGTGAGAGACTTCGCCTGCTTGTTCGGGGTATTTAGACTCCGGTAGTGTAAGCATCTGATGTTTTAAAGCGAGATCAAGTATCTTCTTCGTCTTGTCCCGAGGAAATGAGTACGCTCGACCCATTTTCTTCATGAGGGATAGATCAATAACGCTCGACTCTCATTTGTGTGGCTTCTTAGCCCCGCTTTGTTGCTGTTTAGTGCCCTTTTGGCCTTTCGACTTGTTTCTGCCTCTGCGTCGAGCCTTTTTTATAACAGGTTGACAGGGGGTGGCATTTTTGTCTTTCACGGCCTGTTGAAGGAGGCGTTGCGTTTTGGCTTTCTCGTAGATGGCCATTTCGTGGTTATGGTCGTCTCGGACTCTTTGACTAGCTTCCCTTATAAGCCTGTCCATTTGTTCTTCGAACGACGGATTGGGCTTTTTTGTTAGTTATATGTATGCCCTAGAGGCCATTACTGTACATTGGATGTATATTGTAGTGGATGCTGGGACATATATAGGGAGGACTTTCTTGCTCGACATGATAGTATGCTATCTGGTTGCTCTTTACCTTAACGTGTATATTGATTGTCTCTCTGTTACATGTTGGTAAAGCCCTTAGGATCTGTACTTGACTACCTGGACTATGATGCGGATCATACTAGTGGGGACATGGTAGTCCATAAGTACATCCTTGAAAGTCCCTAGTCGTGGGTGTATCGAGACGGGGCATCGATATACCAGAGTAGACTAGCGTATACCTTCTCGACCCATACAGATGGGCGATGGATGATCCCATATCCATTGGTGTTTGACATCAGAGATGATATACGGGTGCTCAGTAGAGACTGGGTACACTGGACGGACTCGCCGAGAACTCCCAGATGGTATTATACCTCACGTCAGATGGCAGTTCTCTGGTGACACTGGTACAGAGTAGTCTGTTGACCCGAGATCGCCATAGAGTCTTGTGTGGTTCCCACTGTGCTTTGATTTCCATCTTACCACGTCCAAGAGGGCGTGCAAAACGGTGGTTTTTGGGTACAGTCCCGAGTCACATGGAGGCAATGAGCGATAGGAGGGGATTCGTCTCTCCCGGTATAGGGAGTTGATGTTGCGCTGTGTTCGATTGGCTATAACAGGAAATCCCTGGCCAGGATTGCTGAGATTTACTGGTAAGTGTTACCAGTAGTTTCTCGAACAGTTATAGACCTCATATCGACACGACTTATCGAGCTATTGGGGTCTGACGTTTACCACCCCTAGGAGAGATATGCGACATATCAGACGATCAGACCGGACTGTACGGTAGTGTTACTGGTTGGATTCACTGGAGTGTGAGCGGGCTTGCTCGTCGATCTTCAGATCGCTCAATGCCCGGGTGGCCGTTACGTTTAGCAGACCGCTTGCGGCTTGTGGGTGTTTGATATGATCATCACCTGCTACCGGCGTATTGACAAGTCTTTAGAGTCCTACACAGAGGTTTCCTGGCTCAAGCGAAACGAAATAGGAGCGCATATGAGATATGTGCGGGATCGAGAATAATGCGTGTATGTGATACCGTATTCCATTCTCGCGATGAATGTATCGATTAGGTTATATGCGATATACCCTAGTTATCGAATCAAAGGTTGATTCGATAAGCCGATACATAGGATACTAGTCGGTTATATGCGATATGACCGGATCGTTAAATCAAGTGTTGATTTAATGATTTAATGTATAATTATATATTTGATATATTACTTTGCATTAACTAGTATCGGTTCACTTTAAATGGATTTTCTCGCTCGGATGTGCACATTGTATATTCGATATAGTTTTGTGCACATGCTTGTATCATGTATGATGATATATGATTGCTAGGGTTTGTGTAAAGAGTTAATACCTTGGATAAATAAATGGTTAAGGTTTTTATTCATTTATTCATGCAATTATCTTTTAATTTGGATTAAAAGAAAAAGTGAAAAGAAAATAAAAGGGTTGCTTTCTTACATGAAGCTTCTTGTAGCTTCATGCAACTTTGACTTTTGTAACCTTTTTGTCTTCTTATTAAAACCCTAACCATTCATCTAACTTGAGTTAACTCTCTACATCTAACCTTGGTTTAAGTTATGATAAGTATAATTCTTTTTCTATTATTAAAAAACTTATCATAATTAGCTTCTTCTTCTTCTTCTTTTCTTCAAGTGAAGAAAGCAAGCTCCATCAATGGTGATTGATGGAAATGAGTGAGAAATCCAATTCTAAAGTCTACCCACTTCCTATTTCTTCATCCTCTACCTCTTGCCAAGTAGTAGAGTGTGTTTTCTTCACAAGTTTCTTGACTTGGTGAAGTTGGAGCTTGATTTAGCGATGCCTCGACGTAGATCATCTTCGGCATGGACATCGACGACCTAGCTTGCCCATTCTCCGACGAAGCCGACGCTAGAGCCCGGGAACTCATTTGGACAGCGAGGGGACTTCGTTACGGAGCTATGGAGGTGGAGCACCGGATCTACAAAGGTTGTATTTCCGTTTCCTTATAGTTAAGTTGTTAACTAGTTATCTTTTCGCCTAGATTTCTAGCCAACGATCCGTAGTTTAGGGTTTCCCGGCACCGTAAAATTTGAAATTGGCATGGTTGATGCCTTGTGAGACCTCACTAGAGTGCCTAGGAACCCTACAGTGGTATCAAAGCCTAGCTAGAGCCTTAGACGAAGTCTAGACGACGTTTGAATCCCGATCGAACCCGAAACCCCATTTTTCCCATGCTCTCTGTACTTTTTTCAAAACAGTGCATTTTTCCATATTAAAAATATCCAGAAAATCAAGCAGGGTGTTTTATGAAATACTGTGAAAAACGGAGACCTAACTCCGTCATAACGCCGCGGAACCGCGGCCTAAGCCCACGTGGCGCGGCGGTTCCGCGGCAATACTGTTGACTCTTTGACTCCTATTTTCACAGTAATTCCTATTTAACTGTGCTGAGTTATCTGGGTATTTTTTAAATTTTATTCAAGAGTTGAATTTTCTGGGTTGTTTTGGGGATTCGAATGTTCGATCGGATTATCAAATTTTGTTTATGTGGCTTTCCGGATAAATTTTAGAATATGTTAAAAAGTTCGACCGGATATAAATACCCAATTTTTCCCCTGTCGGGAAATTTCCAAGTGTTGGATTTTTCCGTAGTTTAACGACGTTCTAAGTAGTGCAAGTAACGCGATGGACCCTCTAGAAGACAACAAACCTTAACTCGATTATGTGACCGTCTTGAACTGCCCTTTGAACCTTCGGGTTTGGGGCAGTACGGCGTGCCACATGTGAGGCGTTGGCTTGACCCTTCTACGGCTGGACCGTTGGTACTGAGGCACGAACTGAATGTTGTTAGACTCATATTTCATATGTTGATCTGTATCGGGAAAACTTGGGTGTTCGATTGTTCGATCGGAAAGTTTAACATTTTCTATTTATCCGGAATGTGATACAATAATTGGAATTCACAATAAGTTATGAGATAACTGAATGAATGTTATAAACATAGCAGTTTAGTCTCACTTGATCGGTTGCCACGGAATTTTGATGTGATCAAAAGTCCGTCGCAATCACGTAGCGTACGCGGATACTCGCCGGGTAAACTTAATAGACAGCCTCACGCCATAGCCCCGACCAAGTGACTATAGGAGAACCCCGTCGCCGAAAGCATCCGTTCGGGTGCTCGCGGTAGCGGTGTTCCGCCTTGGTGCACTTCGTCGACGGCATCGGGGGTGCGGCCGTGTACTGAAGTTTGCGACGAGCATTCGATCAGGATGTCGGGAATCCTGTTGAATTGCCCGACTTGATATTGAAAAGAGTTTTCGATTTTGAGACTAAAATGCGGGGTTTATAATTGTTAGGCATGCGATGTCTAAGTAATTCATTTGGTCAGGCATGCGATGTCTGAGGTGGTTGCGGATTCCAACTGTTGTAGTTTTACACTTTCTTTTCTGTGACCGTAAGTGTAATATGTGATATCGCCGGTTTCGTTGCTATATGCCAACGACAATTGGGATGCGCATATTTACTTACGTTGATGACATGTGATGTTATGTGTTGCTGGATATGTTATATTGGATCGTCGTGTTTGAATAGCCGGAGGGTTTTTATGTGAGATGAGTGTTTTTCATTTTCATTCATGTAAAAACTTGTATGTAATATTCTTTTATTGGGGCACTTCCAGGTTGCGGAAGATGTCACCCTTTGTGTATTATTTACTTTTCCGCACTAGGATAGACCCAAGGAGGAGAGCACAAGTAACCGGGTTCTGGAGTCCAGTGGGAGACCAACTCGAGGAGTCGAGTCCGGGTCTCCTAACTCTAGAATTGGTAGGGTTGCTTGCCGCTCTCGTAGGGGTCTAGGGGTGTGGGCTTGGCTATTCATCACGACCGTGGAATCCGTGTTTTATACTGGCTCGTATTGAAAACACGGACGTCCTAGTATATCCAATGTTTCATATGTTTCTTCTGCTGCGATATCTGTGATGTGATCATGTGATGTTCTGTGATAGATACAGTATATAGTATATATGATATATTATATAGATGTTACTTATGTTTTACACCCGCGCTAGCCCTGGCCCGCTCTGCCGTTAGTTACCTAACCTAACGGTGCATGAGGGGACATCGAGGAGAATGCGGATGGCATAAGTGTACGTCGTATTTATCTGTGATGTTTAGGTACTTAAATGATGGGACTTCATTAATGTGATTAATGAAAGAAAAGAAACCTAAGATGTTGTAGAATCGAATTTCAAAATAAAACAGGTAGCTACAGTTCTTGCTTTGCACAGCGGTATATATGATATATCCTGCACCTTATTCGATAGGGAAAGGACCGAGATCCCTTCACCGGGAGTGACTCCTTTAGCAATAACTGGCAGATGCTACACATTCGGTTTGTCTTTTGAATGCTTTTAAGAGTTTTTGCTTTGCACAGTGATATATGTGATATATCCCGCACCTCATTCGACGAGGAAAGGACCGACGATCCCTTCACCGTGAGTGACTCCTTTAGCAAAACTAGAAAAGCCTCAAAAGCACTCCATTTTAAAATTATTTGATTCTACAACGATATCAAGTTCATTACGCAATAGGTTTTCAGAAAAACCTGACGTAGCCCTCCGTCATTTCAGATACGTACTAGTTAGTATTCGTGCTGCGGTTGTTTGGCCTCCGTCAAGGCGTAGTGTACGGTAGCTAACTAGTGCTTATCTGCTAGCATATGATGCGATTGGATTAGGGTATTCGTACGGCGTTGTTTGGCCTCCGTCAAGGGTCGTGCGGGTGGGTTTAATTCAATCAGGAAATGACGGGTTGAACTTGACTAGCGGACTATGGGTTGTTTGGCCTCCGTCAAGGTCATAGCGAGCTAGGGGCAAAATATTATCGGGAATTTCAAGTGTTGAAATTTGCAATGAGATTGCATACCTTCTATGAGATAGTTGGATCCCGATACCCGCTGCGAGTAAGTGTTACTCCTGGGAGAGTTTTATACATTACAATTAGCCGATCAAGTAGGTGTCTAGAAAGGTGTTAACGAGGTTACGCCTCTGGGAAAATGAGGTTTACATTAATTAGGTTCGTGCGAAAGCACGGGGGACCTCCCTCAAAGTACCGACACTGGCCTGGCTGAAAGATTGGCGAACTTGTAGTGTGTAATTAATCCCGGCTAGTCTTTCCTTTTAGGATTTGAAGGAAGATTTGATAAAAAGCAGTGGGAGCCATCCTGATTAGATAAAATAATAACCAATCTATTCTTGCAAGAGCGCACGCTGAGTGTTTTCTTCTCTCTCTTTCCAGGTAGCGACCATATCACGCCTTAATCAAGATAATAATACGGATATTTGACCGAACCCGCTTGTTATACTGAGCTGGGGAACGTTGGTCCCGCTCCAACTTATAATTGTTATAAGACAGAGCAGGAAATTGGGGAATACCAGATTTCCCGTGCCGCCCAAACGAAGAGAGTGCATGCTGATGCATCATCTTCGGGTGTGTTCGTTACAAAGAACTGTTTCTCTGTATTCTCTACATCCTGGGTATATGATACCGGATCAGGATCCCAGATATGTAATCTGTTACATAGGGCTACAGAAAGGTAGAGGACTGAGAACGGGTGATAAGTTTCATGAGGCAGAAAACGAGGCAAATGTTGCAGCCAAGTCTGTTGGTCACTGTCACCCTGTATTACAAATACATTGATTCTGAACGAATGTTATTAGATACCGAACCTGATATACAAAATCGTATCTATCTCTTTATTAGTAAAGAAATGATAAAATTTTGTATTGTTGGATAATGTTTTGAACATTTCCTATATCAAAAGTTGATCGGTTCAGGCACGTTATCTAAAAGCATTGATGTTCTAAATCAAACTACAGTTCTTAGTATACAGAACACACACAAGAGGAAGAGTTCAGAAATGAACGGATCCTTCTTAAGGTATTGTAGACTAGGTCAGATCAATGTGACCCGACTAGCTGAAGTTACATGTAGATGCATATTTAAATCAGTTTGAATCTACATCTTGTGAAACTTGCCAGTCATGTCACAAAGATATAATGACACTGGCTCTGTTTATTGGAAACAGAGAAAGAGTTAGTGAACTCTTGGGATGATACATGTTGATGTATGTAGGTCCCCTGTCTACACATGCCAGGACTGGTTCTTTATACTTTATTACGTTCTCTGATAATCTCTCAAGATTCAGACGTATGTTCCTGTTGAAACACAAGTCCGAACCTTTTGAGATATTCACAGAATATAGGTTAGAAGTAGAGAACCGATACGGGTATAAGTATTATGTCCTTTGATGAGATCAAGGAGGAGAATACTTGAGCACGGAATTCCTGGACTATTCTAAAGGAGAATGAGATTCTCTCTCAGCATTACTCCTCTGTATACACCATAGCACGATGGTATATCAGGGCGGAGCAATCATACCCCATATGATAAGGTGTGCTCTATGATGAGTACTACTGAGTTACCTATTTCCTTTTTGGGAGTTATGCACTTGAGAAGCTGCATACCTATTGAATAGGGTTCAAATCAAATCAGTCGCCTACCATTTCATATGTGATATGGAAAGGGAAGAACCCATGTCTTAAGCTAGTTAAGATTTGGGGTTGACCGGCCTATGTCTGAAAGCAAAATCCGGACAAGCTCGAGGCAAAGTCTGTAATGTAGAACTGGAAAGGTTCCAGCTATACAAATTACAGCAGATGATTTGAAAGAACCAAAGGATTCAGTAGAAACCAATGAACCTCAGCCTCTCCGCCGATCTAGTAGGGTTCCTCACCCACCTGAGAGATACTTCGGTTTCTCTATGACAGTGGGAGCAAGGATTGCATCATGAGATGATGACCCAACTAGTTTCGAGCTGGCCATCAAGAGTGAGACTCTGTAAGAATGGCTGGATGTTTATCGATCTGAGATGGAATCCTTATACACCAATAAAGTATGGACTTTGGTTGCTATATCTGAAGGGTTAAATCCCCATCAGGAGCAGGTATATCTTGAGAAGATTACTTGGTGTACATGGAAAAGTTGAGACTTTTAAAGCTAGACTTGTTAAAAGTTTGCATCATTGACCAGGTGTGGATAATGATGAAACCTTTTCAAGTAGCTATGCTTAAGTCCATCCAGATCCTACTTGTCACGGCTACATACCATGACTGCGATATCTGGTGGTTGGGTGTCTTGACTGCTTTTCTAAATGATGATTTAGAAGAGAGCGTCTATAAGTACACAGCCAGAGGGCTTCGTAGACAGTGGGAGCAGCGGAAACGTGTGCAAGATGCTTTATAGGATTAAAGCAGGCATCGCGGAGTTGGAACATCTGTTTTGATGGATTAGTCAAAGAGTTTGACATCATCAAAATGGTAGATGAACCTTGTATAAACAAAAAGGTAGTAGGGAGTATGGTGGTGATCCTCGTAGAGTACGTGGATGACATACTCTTGATAGGGAAAGAGTTTCCTATGCTACGCTCGGTCAATCTCCGTTTATCACAATGATTCTCCATATAGGATCATAATGATACCTACTAACTCCTGGATTTTGGATCTATGAGATAGATCTAAATGGATGTTAGGATTCTCACTTGTCGAAGTGAGATGGTATCACATGATCCTGGGGAGAATCACTGGAAGGGTTCCAGGGTGATAAGGACGACTGAATGTCAGTCACAGGCATTGTCTTTACCCTCAGTAAAAGGGACGGTATGTTGGAAGAGTTCCAAGCTAGATACCGTGGCATACTAGACGATAAAGGCTGGATACATCGCTACTTAAGATGCTACCAAAAGAGGATGTTTGGGTGTATATTGGTTCATGAGATGAACTATGTTCCTCCCATTGTGTGACAATGGAGTTGTGGCTTATGCCAAGGAACGCAGGTCCCATCAGTGATCCAGACATATTCTAAGGCAGTATCACCTGATCATGGAGATGGTTGATCTCCAAGGAGATCGAGGTTAGGAGAGTAGACTCAGAGAACAGCACGGCGGATCCACTCACAAAGGCCTGTTCCCAGAGAGAGACTTTTATGGGATGGTTGAGTATGAGATACTACAACCACTGCTACAGATGGCCTTAGTGCAAGTGGGAGATTGTTAGTTATATGTATGCCCTAGAGGCCATTACTGTACATTGGATGTATATTGTAGTGGATGCTGGGACATATATAGGGAGGACTTTCTTGCTCGACATGATAGTATGCTATCTGGTTGCTCTTTACCTTAACGTGTATATTGATTGTCTCTCTGTTACATGTTGGTAAAGCCCTTAGGATCTGTACTTGACTACCTGGACTATGATGCGGATCATACTAGTGGGGACATGGTAGTCCATAAGTACATCCTTGAAAGTCCCTAGTCGTGGGTGTATCGAGACGGGGCATCGATATACCAGAGTAGACTAGCGTATACCTTCTCGACCCATACAGATGGGCGATGGATGATCCCATATCCATTGGTGTTTGACATCAGAGATGATATACGGGTGCTCAGTAGAGACTGGGTACACTGGACGGACTCGCCGAGAACTCCCAGATGGTATTATACCTCACGTCAGATGGCAGTTCTCTGGTGACACTGGTACAGAGTAGTCTGTTGACCCGAGATCGTCATAGAGTCTTGTGTGGTTCCCACTGTGCTTTGATTTCCATCTTACCACATCCAAGAGGGCGTGCAAAACGGTGGTTTTTGGGTACAGTCCCGAGTCACATGGAGGAAATGAGCGATAGGAGGGGATTCGTCTTTCCCGGTATAGGGAGTTGATGTTGCGCTGTGTTCGATTGGCTATAACAGGAAATCCCTGGCCAGGGTTGCTGAGATTTACTGGTAAGTGTTACCAGTAGTTTCTCGAACAGTTATAGACCTCATATCGACACGACTTATTGAGCTATTGGGGTCTGACGTTTACCACCCCTAGGCGAGATATGCGACATATCAGACGATCAGACCGGACTGTACGGTAGTGTTACTGGTTGGATTCACTGGAGTGTGAGCGGGCTTGCTCGTCGATCTTCAGATCGCTCAATGCCCGGGTGGCCGTTACGTTTAGCAGACCGCTTGCGGCTTGTGGGTGTTTGATATGATCATCACCTGCTACCGGCGTATTGACAAGTCTTTAGAGTCCTACACAGAGGTTTCCTGGCTCAAGCGAAACGAAATAGGAGCGCATATGAGATATGTGCGGGATCGAGAATAATGCGTGTATGTGATACCGTATTCCATTCTCGCGATGAATGTATCGATTAGGTTATATCCGATATACCCTAGTTATCGAATCAAAGGTTGATTCGATAAGCCGATACATAGGATACTAGTCGGTTATATGCGATATGACCGGATCGTTAAATCAAGTGTTGATTTAATGATTTAATGTATAATTATATATTTGATATATTACTTTGCATTAACTAGTATCGGTTCACTTTAAATGGATTTTCTCGCTCGGATGTGCACATTGTATATTCGATATAGTTTTGTGCACATGCTTGTATCATGTATGATGATATATGATTGCTAGGGTTTGTGTAAAGAGTTAATACCTTGGATAAATAAATGGTTAAGGTTTTTATTCATTTATTCATGCAATTATCTTTTAATTTGGATTAAAAGAAAAAGTGAAAAGAAAATAAAAGGGTTGCTTTCTTACATGAAGCTTCTTGTAGCTTCATGCAACTTTGACTTTTGTAACCTTTTTGTCTTCTTATTAAAACCCTAACCATTCATCTAACTTGAGTTAACTCTCTACATCTAACCTTGGTTTAAGTTATGATAAGTATAATTCTTTTTCTATTATTAAAAAACTTATCATAATTAGCTTCTTCTTCTTCTTCTTTTCTTCAAGTGAAGAAAGCAAGCTCCATCAATGGTGATTGATGGAAATGAGTGAGAAATCCAATTCTAAAGTCTACCCACTTCCTATTTCTTCATCCTCTACCTCTTGCCAAGTAGTAGAGTGTGTTTTCTTCACAAGTTTCTTGACTTGGTGAAGTTGGAGCTTGATTTAGCGATGCCTCGACGTAGATCATCTTCGGCATGGACATCGACGACCTAGCTTGCCCATTCTCCGACGAAGCCGACGCTAGAGCCCGGGAATTCATTTGGACAGCGAAGGGACTTCGTTACGGAGCTATGGAGGTGGAGCACCGGACCTAAAAAGGTTGTATTTCCGTTTCCTTATAGTTAAGTTGTTAACTAGTTATCTTTTCGCCTAGATTTCTAGCTAACGATCCGTAGTTTAGGGTTTCCCGGCACCGTAAAATTTGAAATTGGCATGGTTGATGCCTTGTGAGACCTCACTAGAGTGCCTAGGAACCCTACATTTTTTGCATCGGGAACTTTCACTGGTTCAGGATTAGCGCCCTCCCATTGAGCATCCGCTTCTTCATCAAAGTCATACACGACGTAGCAGCCGTGTAGTAATTCTCACTTCTTTGACCGGATGTATCCAAGCCCTTTTGTTTCCATTCTCCCATTAGGCAGTTTGCGTTGAGTCCCGGGAATGTTCCAGACTTTTTCATAGAACTTGGCTTTTCGGAAGGTCTGCTTGAAGGATATCCCCTGGCGCTTCAGCAGCCTTTTCAAACCTTCTGTATAATATCTGGGGAGACGAATGGGTTGAAGCCTATCAAGCGTAGGATCCGCGCCATGCCAGATTTCTTTCTCCACTTTGGTTTCTTCAGAGCGGTAGAATAGAATTGATTTTTCGCTTTCTCGCCTGTGAGGGATATAGAACGTTTGCAGCTCTTCTACCTTGTAAATACCAAGTGCATCCAGTTCTTTACTGTATTTAAGCGGCACCATGGCGACTTGTAGACTTTGTTCTTCATCAGCGGATGCTTGTATTGAGGGTCGAGCGGGGAATACAGTGTGGACCTCATCTTCCGAGTCACTACCAAAGATCAACGTAGGAGCAGGTGGCCCTGGCTTGTTGTATTGGGGCGGACCCGAATACACTATCTCCTCTTCCTCCTCGGTATCACTGCCGAAGACAGGGATGGTGGCATTAGCTTTATTCTCCGGTTTGTGACATCTCTCCGTGTCTTCGAAATCCGGTAAGAAGTATTTGGCATCTTTGTATTTGTGGACCTCGTTCATGGAGAATGGGTTCAGTTCTCCCGCCACGGTATACTCGAGACCGTCCTTAGAATACTTCATACACTGATGTTGTGTAGAAGGAATGATATTGTACTCATGTAACCACGGTCGGCCGAGCAGAGCGTTGTAGCATGTCTTGGCATCTATGACGTGAAATTTAATGTCCGTGACAAGCAGCCCAAAGCGTAGCGTCAGTATCACAGATCCAAGAGACCCGGAGATGGTGATCTTGTCCCGAGCGAGGTATTGGACGCTCATGCAGATTTCTTTCAACACCCGCACATTAAGGAGATTAACAGACGATCCGTTATCGATCAGGATTTTGCCTATCTTTATATCATGGCAGTATCCTGAGACATAAAGGGGGCGATTGTGTTCGCACATCACAAGGAGAAGGTCTTCATCGCCAAAAGCGACATCGGCCGTGTGCACTTCCTCTAATTCATCCTTCATCTTTTCCTCGGCCAGGAAAGCTTGGAATTGCCCCGGATCCTGTAGTGCCTTGACTAACGAATCTCTCGCCTCCTTCGATAGCAAAAAGGCGTCAAGAATGCTGAGCTGCGAGGGTAGCTTCCTCAGATGCGCTAAGACATTGTAATCCACCTTATTTTTCTTTGGCGGGTCTTTGGCAGCTAGCTCTTCCATGACTTGATCATCTAGGACGATATCCTCGGAGACCTTCTCTTTCCCTTTATCTTTTTTGTTTGAGGGTCCGAGATTCTTTTCAGGCAGCGTCTGATTTCGCAGCCGAATATTTTCGCAAACCTTCGGCTCTTCTTCTTTTCCCGAAGCGGACTCTTTAAAGAGAGGGGCAAGTTCCAACTCTTCATCAGAATCGCTCCCGAATGTAGGCACTTGTGACCCGCCGGTGTTAACCATGCGACAATAGCCGATAGTTCTTTTAAGCTCTTCGGTCGTATTTTTCCGCTCTCGACGAATTTTGCGCTTCTCCCACTTAAAGCGTTGTCGATGAGCAACGTATCCTTGCCACCATCTATCGAAAGCTTTACACTCTTGAGTGGGGTGCGAAACCTTCTGATGATATAAGCAATAGGATGGGTGCATTTATATTTCACCGGTGATGCTTCCTTCAGAGGATGGTAGCTTCATGCCCATTGATGTGGCCTTAGCAAACCTTTTCCTCATCTTGAATTGGCTTTTGTCGGTAGTGGAGGTATTTTGCTCCAGCGGGATCGTCTCAACTGTTTCATCAAGTCGCTGACGTTTGGCCTTTTCAAATATGTCCGCCTCGCGTTCTCGATCAGCTTTACTTTTCAACCGAGCTTCATTGAGGAATGCGTCAATTACTTCATCCGATGGCCCCAGAATTTTTGATTCGGTATCTGCCCCTAGCGTTTCAGTGCAAGGAGTCTTCTCATCACCTATGAACGAATGGGAAATCACATGACAGCTCGCCATATATTCTTCAAATTCATCAGATGAACTTTCTCCCTCATCTTCCTCTTGAAAGACGTGATTGAGGAACTCTTGGAGTGTAATGGGAGTCCGCGCCTTCTGGTTGTATTCCTCCAGCGCGTCAATTTCTTTTTGCAAGTCCGTGCGCTTATCGCCGGGCTTCACAGGCTTCTTTGACTTCTTCTTCTTTTTCGAAGATTTTGACGGCTGGTTGCGAGTGCTTGGGCCACCACCATCGGTTTTTGGAGTTGGACGTGGCTTCAACATCCCTTCAATGACCTGCGGTTCCAACGGGTTCTTCCACTTGATCGCTGGGCATACTTGAAGCTCATTTAGCATCCTCTTTGTCTTGGCCGATAATACAATCTCTCAAGGAGCTTCTTCAACGACAGAGCATGTTGCCCCCGGCGTATTCGTCCCCTTAGAGGTGTGGGGTTGCGGGGGATTCACCTTCCATTTGTCAGATAACGCGAATTTGCCCTGTCGGTACTGGTTTTCAAGCCAATTTTTGAAAACGTAGCAATCTTCGATCGGATGGCCCAGTACTCGATGATAAGGACAGTAGTTGGGCTCGTTGACATCACTTGGTTGCAACGGACGTTTTGGATCCGGCAGATTTATGAGTCGGTTGCGCAACGCCAGCTTGAATAACCTTCTTGTTTTATCGCGGGGAAAAGAGTAGGAACGTCCTAGCCTCTCTTCAAGGGCTACGTACGGACACACATTATTTTGACGAACAACTGGCTTCGAGTCGCTCGGTTGTTGTTGAGCATTAGCGACAACGATCGCTTTTCCCTTCCCTTTGTCATTTCGGGAGTCCGGCTTTGGAAGAGGGGGCTTATGGCCCATCTGGTTCATTTGTGCTAGCTTGTCAATCAAGGCCTGAAAGGTAGTCGGCTTGAAAAACATCATAAATTGTGAGATGGTTGCTTGCGGATCAAGGGTTCCCACAAACATACCCACTGCAGGAGCTTCTTCAATGCGCTGCTCACACTTCGACCGTAAGTTCCGCCACCGTATAGCATATTGAACCCACGTCTCGCCTGGTTTTACCCTGGCGTTAATCAGTGCCGTCATCGGGGTGCGTTCACTGGCGCTTGCAAAACGCTGAGTAAACAGCAGCTCCATCTCTGCGAAGGTCTTGATAGAGTCGTTCGGGAGTTCAGAGTACTACTCGAACGCCGTATCTGATAAACTTTCAACAAACTGGCGAAGCAACAGCTTGTCGTCACCGCCGGTGTTGCCGCAGAGTGCCCTGAACTGGACAACATGCTGGTGAGGATTGCCCGTCCCATTGTAGACATGGAACTTGGGAATTGTGTAACCCGGCGGGTACTTGATTTGGTCGTACCAACTTGGATATGGCCGCCCCGTTTTCACGACCTGGCCGGCTGCTTCAGTCGCATGATGAACCCGTATTTGCTGGGCTATGTACTCATCTAAATCAGCTTTGGAGATTGTATCCTCCTTAGCCGTCGACAGAGCTGGCGGAGGATTTGATGTCTCTCCCCTATCGTCTCCAAGGACGATTGGGGGCTCTTCGACCGGAGGATCTTATTGTATCATCATCCCTATCATGTCTTGGAAGAGGAGGCCCATACGTTGTATGTTGGCTGCTTGTTCAGCAGCCTCTTTGTCCTTCTTTTCTAATATTCGACGAAGGAATTCGGCGTTGGTTTCTTCCTCTTGGCGTTCATCCGAGGACGTTTCAGGGTTTTCTTTTGGCCCGGTAGGTGCGGCCATAGCATTCATCATCTCTTGGAGCATCTATTGCTGCTCCTGCGCCTTGGTCACTGACCGCGTGTGCGGTCTATGACCTGTTGATATGCGGCTGTCCTCTTTACCAGACGCCATATAGACGGTATGAACTACAATGCCCCCTGACTTAGGGCGTTTGGGTTCATCACCTCTGATATTTGTTGCCGACGCGGGGGTTTTCTCCGGCCTCCTTCTTTTGTGGGCCGTTGAAGTTGAAGGGGCCGTTGCAGTGGGCACCCTAGCGATCGTTGTCCCCTGCTGTTTAATAGGACGGTCTTTTTCTTTTTGCACCTTCGTCTTCTTTTGTTGACGAGAGTGATCTGGGTTGATCACGGAGTCTTGAACCCTTCGCCAAACCTTGTATATTTTTTATGACAGCCGTTGAGGGGGCTGTTCTTGCTTTGTTTCCGGAACTCTCTCCGTGGGTGGAGGAGATCTTTTCAGTGTAGCGGTTGGAGAGTTCTTACGTACCCTCCTCAGCAGTTCAAAGCTGTTCCCAGTTGGAATAGCAGCGTTGACTTCCACCACTGGAGCCGGTGGAGTTAGCCCTGAGGGGGAGTTTCCCCTGCCTTCCTCACTAGTCGCCAATGGCGACGTCGAGCACGACGAGCCATTGGGACTAGCTCAGAGATTGAAACAGCTTCTTTTTGCCTCCTGTCTGAATGAGGCGCCGCCAGTGTTAACCTCTTAAAGACTGAGGTTGTTTTTTGAGGGGTGATATTTAACCTGTCGAAGACGGATCCTCGAGCAAGGGCAGGAGCAGGAATTGTTAGTCTTGAAAAGACCGATTCTTTGACAGGGGAAGCCGCCTTGACGACTTCTGGAGCAGCAGTTATTGCCTTCCTTGGGACAGCCAATTTAGAGTTCTGATCTAGCCTGGCAAAAACAGAGGCTGTTGGTTTGGTAGTGGGCGACCCGTTGACAGGGGCCGTCGTGGCAGTGAGCCGGTCGAAGACCGACTTCTTGTTCACTTCCGGTGCAGGTATTGACATAGAGAAGTTTGTAGGCGGGATCATGGTCCCAAAAAACAGGCCGGTGGTGGCCTGGGTCACCTGGTCTACTGGCAGAGCGAGGAAGGAAGCCTCTTGGGGCCCATATGCTACACCTCCGGGGGAGGTGGAGCGTCCGTTGCAGTGGCACTTCGAGCAGTTGGTGCAGTTAGAGGCCATTGATGCTTGACTTCTGCGCCAGGCAAAAGACTAAATTTTAGTAACTTGAAATCCAAAGGCAACCATTAACAAACCGCGATTCGTTCGCGAAGACGACACACGAAGTGTGGAGTGGAAAGAAAAAAAGGTCCTACCGGGCGTGCCAGAATCTGTTCCCCTCCGAATGGCGGCCGCGACGCGATGACGTCTTGCCTGAGATTCGGGGAAGATGCTATATGGTTTTATCCGTCTACCTCTCCGAAGATGCCAAGTTGATTTATGGCACCGTGTATCGGAGGTTTAGACGAATGCGGCCGATGTAGCAGACTTCGTCAGATTCCCCTTTGCTAGAAGGGTTTTTGATTATGGAGATGCTCTTCCCTGCAGGCGCAAGCCCCTGCAGTTAATTACGCTACCGCATCGCGGTAGCCACTTTCTCCTTCTCCAGAATTTCACTTCGTGTCGTGTGTGTTTGTTTTGTTTATGGTTGCCCGTGGATTGTATACGGAGACTGAGTAATGCCGTCGCTCGTAGGACGTGGATTAGTCCAAATCCGTATTTACTTAGATTTTGGTTTGGTGTTTTTAGTTTAAGGATACGTTAGCCGTATTGAGGCTAAGATCAACTTAAACGTGCGTTAAGGATACGTTAGTCTTGTTTTAGACTAAGATCGACTTAACGTGGTGATCCATTTAATGTATGGCCATCGGGACTCGTCACCTCTCTGACGTCGTTGAAGGATTACAACGACAGGTGTCAGAGGAGTCCGCGCAATGCAGCGCTTGCGCATCTGTGCTTGCGCAACTGCGCAGACACGTGTCGCGCAACGCTTGCGCAGCTGTGCTTGTGCAACTGCGCAGACACGTGTCACGCAACGCAGCGCTTGCGCAGCTGTGCTTGTGCAACTGCGCAGACACGTGTCACGCAGTGCAGCGTTTGCACAACTGAAACGTTGCTTCCTTTACTTTTTGTTTTAAAAAGAGCCTTGCTCTGATTAGGTGCGCCTTCTTGGGCGCTGCGCTAACGCATCGGCGCCTGACACGTAGCGTATTGCGCCCAGCGCAAAGAATCTGAAGCGTTGCTTCATTTATTAAAATTTAGATTTTCAAAGTAGAGCTTTGCTCTGATTGGACGAATCGGATGCGTTGCTTCACTTGAGATGTCTTTTCATCTTCCCAAAAATTTCATTTCCCGGGTCTTGGAAATAATTCTATTGTGCACAGAATTCTCGGTGCTTGGGTCTATATATATAACTCAAGGCCGAGCCTTTTCTTTTCTCATCTTCAGAGAATTTCTTCGATTATGGCTTGCAACCGCCCTCATGCTCGCCGACAACCATGGGAAGTGTCGATTCGGGACATCGTTCCCCGTTTTGCTGCGCGCCTGGTGGACCCTTCTTTTACGGACGAGCAGTGCGATGCTGCAATGTACGAGCTTTTGACTCGCGTGGGGCCTCCTCTTCCTCCGCACTCCATTTGGCTTCGGATGATCCTTGCCTCGGTGCTCGCCGATCTTCCCCTTCCTCCAGTAGAGATGTCCTCGGCAATACTTGATGCCGCCGAGGATAAGATCGAGTGCTTCTTTGAAGCGCACTTGATCACCAAAGCCCTGAGGGACTGTTCTTTTCATTTGCTGAGCCAGATACGGGCTCGCCGGGTTATCATCGCCACCTTTTCTGACGAGTGTGGCGATGATCGTTGGGCGTCTACTTCTCGGGAGGACCGCCGCTTCAACGTGGTGGAGAAGACAGAAAGGGAACTGGAGAATCTTCTTCTTATCTTTGCGAACCCTTGTCTTTCCGATCCCATATTTGGTGATCTTTTTTAAATGTAATAACAATAATAATGATGAACAAGTATTTTTCTTTTTAACCAGGTATTTCATTATCTGTTAAGGGTTCTTTTATTTTAGCTCTCTGTTGTGCTTGTGCATCTACAATTTAATTTTCTATTATTAAGTGCATGTGATTCTTGCAAGGATAAATTGCCTTTGGTGTTTAGCCTCTTTCATGAAGCGGTGCTTTACTTTTCATTCTTAGAAATAGAGTTTCGTTCTAATTGGGGGAACATCCACTTTAGTCTGTAAGACACCTTTAGAGAGGGTGACTCCATCACCTGCAGGTACACCACCATGCCAGGAGTCATCCATTCTAAATATCTTTAGAATACTGTCTAAGTACCCAGATTAGGACATTTCCCAAATCTAGATCTAAAACCATAGATCTAGTAACCAGAATGCCTGATATAATGTCCATATCTTTTATGGAGAAACCACTGTGTAACAACCACAGTATAACCGATCGTAGTATAGGAATTTCACTTCCTACTATGTGTATGTCATCCAAATACCAGAACATCACACCCTACTACCTTCTTAACAGATCCATCCCCTATTCTGATGAAGTCAAATCCCATGACTGTCAAATCAAAAATAGATGATCTATCTCCGCTATATTTTCTTTAGTCTATAAATAGACACAAGCTACTTGTCCACTATGCTTCCGCTGCTTCCACTGACTACAACAACCCTCTGGCAGAATCATATACACGTGCACTTCTAAAGCTAGTTCAGACCGGGTCTTATAGTCTAGAACAGCAGTAATGGGAAAGTCTGGGTAAACAAGAACCTCCCTGTCACCGTCCTTGAGGCTCTCGGAGTACCTCTCGGGTGCCTGAGGTTACCCACCGTATCTTTGGAGTGGCTAATGAAATATCAAACCTGATTGAATCTTTAGGTCCTATTAAATTTTTAGTAATCGTTTGCGGTTCTGGAATCACTTCCAGTTCTACTATACTCCCACTACTGTTTTCTGAAAAAATCCATTTTACTAAAACTGTGGCGAGTCAAGAAGAATATCACTATTGATCTTCCAGATGGTAGAAAATTAACCCTCGTCATAGCCCGGGTTAACCCACAAACAGCCATTACAGAAACGTGTCTTGAGTTATCCAGAGTCTAGTTTTAAGCATAAGCCGGACAACTCCACGTACCTTAACATCGTTAAGATATGAACTCTTCTATATACAATATAGAAACATAGGCACTGATTTAATTGGAACCAGATTCAAATCATGCAGCTGTCTCTAGTGAATGTCAACTAAATGGAAGGAGGCCGATCAGCATTACTCAACTTAGGAGTGCAACCAATTATGAGTAACCTGAATGAGAATTAAGTTCTCAAAACCATTACTATCAACTGAATATCAAACACAAGTATCTAAATTTTCGATCACCTTGAAGAATCCCGATACTTGCAACACGTGGTTCTCTACTTTATTCTTGTACCTATAACTTCTCAAATTTGGACCTAGTATTTCTACGAAACACTTGTCTAAAACTTGAGAAGTCACAAGTAAACAGAATACAGTACGAGGACCAACCCCTTTGTCCTAAGGGACACTGGACAACATACAATACTTTGTATAAGTCCCCTGAGTTGAATAACTCAAACCCTGTGCGTCGTAGGTTGAAAACTGTACCCAGGCGATTTCCTCAAATATCAACAATTACAACGAATTCCGATATAATGAGTATGATCACCTAATTCCCAATAACTTACTCCCACTCATCATCTGTAAAACTATACAGATGTGAGAATCATACCTGGCAAATACATACCTTGGAGCAAGGGTCTAATTGGGAAATCAGTTTTCAATTAATAATGCACAGTGAAACTGAAACATGAAAATGTCTCAAAGGTTTATCCGGTTATTCTTAGTAATGCCTCTTCCATTATAAGATCCATGACTGTAACCGTATATTTCGTTGCCATCTCTCCAAATCCTTTTATTTGTCTTTACTGATTACCTTCTATACACCCCCTTAGGCTAAATGGTTTTCTTCATTCCCTACCATTCGGCACCAGCCTATGGTTTGGAAGAAGACTATCCAATAAGCATAATAGGTGTACTCTCCTAATCCTAGGAGTACTCGTAACCTGAGAGAAGGTAAAGATAAAAGACAACTGAATAAACCTTATTCCTATTTCTCCTGAACCAGAATCCATCTCCGAACTGGAACAAGTTCCTTCGAGTTCGTATATAACCATATGATGGATTTATCCAATAGAAATGGATGTTTGTAGTGATACAAGGTGTTCTGGAGAAATACAAAGGTGAAGTAGGAGTGGCGATGAAATACGTGGTTTGGTCGTGAATGAGAGCAGTCGCAATTTATTTTGCCCTCTTTCTAATCCCTTTATTTGTCTTTACTTATCACCTTCTGTACACCACACTTAGGCTAATTGGTTTTCTTCATTTCCTACCTTTTGGCACCTGCCTATGGTTTGGAAGAAGACTATCGAATAAGCATAATAGGTGTACCCTCTCCTAATCTTAGGAGCCCTCACAACCTGAGAGAAGGTAAAAAGAAAAGACAACTGAATAGTCCTATTCAATTTCTCTTGAACCAGAATCCATCCTCGAATCTGGAACAAGTTCCTATGAGTTCGTATATAACCATACGATGGATTTATCCAATGTAAGTGGATGTTCGTAGTGATACGGGGTGTTCTGGAGAAATACAAAGGTGAAGTAGGAGTGGCAATGAAATACGTGTTTTGGTCGTGAATGATAGCAGTCGTAATTTACTTTTTCCTCTTTCTAATCCCTTTATTTGTCTTTACTTATCACCTTTTGTACACCATACTTAGGCTAATTGGTTTTCTTCATTCCCTACCTTTCGGCACCTGCCTATGGTTTGGAAGAAGACTATCCAATACGCATAATAGGTGTACCCTCTCCTAATCCTAGGAGCCCTCACAACATGAGAGAAGGTAAAAGGAAAAGACAACTGAATAGTCCTATTCAATTTCTCCTGAACCAGAATCCATCCTCGAATCTGGAACAAGTTCCTTCGAGTTCGTATATAACCATACGGTGTATTTATCCAATGGAAGTGGATGTTCGTAGTGATACGGGGTGTTCTGGAAAAATACAAGGGGTAAAAGAAGGAGTGGCAATGATGTATGCAACTCAGACAATCCAAAAGCCAGTGTTTTAAGAAAGTTCGGTTAACTTGGTCACTGAGTCATAGTCTAGGGTCGGGTCATGGTCACTGCCAAAGAGAGAGAGAGAAAAGAAACACTCTGTGTGCACTCTAACCTAGATCAGAATGGTTAATCACTTTATCTAATCAGGATGTCTCCCACTGTATCCTCAAATTCTCCTCCAAACCTGAAAGAAGAATTAGTCGGGATCACCCGAGGAGTAAACCAACTCATCAGTGGGAATCGGGATCCAACTATCATCGCATGATAACGTGATGGAATCTACTCACGTTATCACACTCCAGAAGGTATACGCATGCCTGGCAAGTTTCCTGTATGTTTGAAACTCTCGATATGATTTTTATCCCATGCTCTTATGAACTTGACGTAGGCCAATAAATCATAAGTCACATGTCAAGTTCTACCCGTCATTGTCCCGGTTAATTTGAACCCACCCGTACATACCCTTGACGTAGGCTAACAAAGTAGTACGACTGTCCCAAACCAACGCATCTATCTATGCAACAGAAAAGTAACAAATAGCTACCATACACTATGCCTTGACGTAGGCCAACAAACATAGCATGAATACTAAGTGCTACCCGTCTGAAATGACGAAGGGCTACGAATGGTTTTTGGCGAAAAATCTTTAATGTAATGAACTTGATATCGTTGAAGGAACCTGATAGCTTTTTACAAATATATAGTGACGAAAACCTTTGCTAAAGAGGTCACTCCCGGTGAAGGGATCTCGGTTCTTTCCCCGTGGAATGAGGTGCAGGATATTCCAACTGAATACCGCGATGCAAAGCATAAAGTAATCAACTATAGTGAAGTTATTACCCTGACGCAAACTTCTGTCCAAGGGGTCACTCCCGATGAAGGGATCTCGGCCCTTGCCTCGTCGAATGAGGTGTTGGATATTCATAACCGAATACATCTATGCAAAACAAAAGAGAACATCCTTACAATAACAGCTTTTTGAAAAATGTTCCAACAATATCGAATAGGTTTGTTTTCTTTGCATTGATCAGAATCAATGCAGTCCCATCAATTAATCACACCACAAAAGAACGAAAATAAAATGTACGTATATGTCATCCGCATTCGCCACCGGGTCCCGTCATCGCCCGTTAGGTTACTTAACTAACGACAGAGCGCGTACTGGACTAGCGCGGGTCTAAAACATATACAACATCTACTAGTATATATATCAATATATAATAATCGCTCCAGGCATGATAAATGCAACATCACATAAAAGTAATAAGCATCACAGAACAATACAGATAATCTGGGAGCCCCGGGTTTCATTGAGCCACAAGTGAAACCCGACGTTCCCCTGGTCGTGTGGATAGCCTGTGCAATGAAAACCTAGACCCCTACGAGTGCGGCAAGTTACCCGCCAAAAACCAGAAGCGAGGCAGCCCCCTTCGGCAAAGTGAATGGACCACCCAGCACTTGACGAAATCCGGTAACTTGAGCACCCCACCATGGGTCATCCTGTACCCCGTACGAGTGCGGCGAATAGCCTGCCAATTCTAAAATAAAGCCCCCTCCATCTCAAAGCCATAAGATGCGGGCATGTCGCCCTCTAGAACCCGGCTATCTGTGCACTACACCGTGGGGTAATCCTAGTACAGAAAAGAAAATATGTACAACGGGTACATCGACCTCAACCCGGTCGTGCTCAAAAGAATAATATACAAACAGGCAATGACGGCAGTCCACATGTCGGACGCTCGCCCTGCGATATCAAATGTACAAATAAATCCAAACTGCACTACCGTTGCACGCAAGCTATCCACCACGACAATCCTCAACAATACAGCACAACACAGAACATCAACGTGAATGTCACGTTCGCAAACCCGTCTAAAGGAACTATAGCAATTAGAAAAGATTTACCGCTCGAATGACATTTACGGTCACAGATAGAAATGTATGTACTGCAAACTAACGTATTTAAAATTTCGATCAACAAAACTTCCCAAATGGCCCCAAGTGCAAATCCAGCACTCAAACGAATCTAGGCCAAAACAAAACATCTCAGAAACCACAATTCCATATTAAAGACACCCTGAAGAAAAATGGTGCACTATGTCCACCATACCACCGCGCAACCGCGGCAAACATGATGGTTTGGCCATGGTTCCGCGGTGTGATGGTAGGAACGTGCTCTCAAATTTCTTCGGGGGTCTTAAAAAACCCTGCACGTTGTTCTGATATACCCAAAATAATTTTTAGACAACTTTAAAAAAATTCGGCAGAAACTTGAGCTATGGAAATATGGTTTTGAAAATTCCGTCGATCGATATTTTAAACACATTAGAACAAGCTAGTAAACGATTAATAGTTTGGCTCTGATACCATGTAAATCTACGGTAGCGCCCCGGCCGTCAATCCGAGGACAAATGCGGAATAAAAATTTTTCAAAACTGGCGCTAACGTAAACCTAAAACCCGGATCGTTCCATTAACCGTAAACTAGTAAACTGTAAAAGATTTTAGAGAGATTATACCGATCGATCCGTATCCTTCGATCTTCAATCTCTGCACCAAACTCTCGCGGCTGCTCCTACGAAGTTCGCTCTCCGAAGTGGCTCCACGTCGAGGATTCTTTATACGGGCTCCCGCTTCAAACCGTAGCAACTTAGACATGAAGTTTGCTAGCCGACATGTCCAAGGTGAAATAGAGAGAGTGTAGAATACTTTGTCTCAAGGCACCCAATAATTTGGGTGAAGGTAAATGAAGTTGCCAATGGAGAAATTGTGAACAAAAGAAATTTAGCTACAAAAGAACTTTAGCTTGGAGGAAAACCAAATCAGCTCACACAAAATTGTTCTCGGCCATAAAGGAAAATGGTTCTCTGGGGTTGTTTTGAAGTGGTGAAGGAGTATAATAGGCTCGGCCAAAACTCAATTGGTGCTCACTGTGGAATGTGTGGAAGTGTAGTGGTGAGGTTGTGATTAAATTAATGCAACATTTAAAAAACCAATTCCATCACCAAAAAATGAAAGCATAGCACACTCAAAACCCTCACACAAATATCCACTGCCACCTCACACCAAAAGCATGGGCAAAAATTAATGCTCAATTAAACATCCTACCCACTCCAAAGCCCATGCATCATCAAAGCAAACCAATGACTCACCAAATATCATTGCTGGAAATTTCCAGCACATGAAAATGTGCTCACGAATTTGGTTGCAGGAAAATGAAATGCAACATAAGAATTTTGGCCAAAAACAAAAGCTCACAATTCCAATAATTAAACATTAAACCAAATGTTTAAAATGGAAGAACAGAAAATAGCAGCTTCAAAAATAATCCCGTAACGAATTACAAGATTACCCCTCATCCGTATATACATATCTGCATCCGTATTCCAACTGAATACGAATGCAACGAGACGAAAATATTCCAACAATCTAATATTAGGATCCGGCTTAAACCAAAGCCCACTAGTATTATCCATCCGATTATGATCCGTACACAAGTGCACGTATATGATCGAGCCCTGCCATAAAACCATACGGCCTCTACAACGTTTCGCCCGAACTTGGGAAAACTTTTTGTGGGGGACTTTAAAGACTCGTCAATACGCTGGCGGTGGGTTTAACCACAAGCATGTCGGTGGTACTAGCTGTACGTAACGGCTGCCAAGGTACTGAGCAAAAAGGAGGCCGATGAGCGAACTCATCCTGAAATCCTACTGAGCCAGTCAGTGACAATATCTGTACAGTCCGGTCCGTTCGTCTATGAGTATCGCATATCGGGCCTAGGGGCTGGTAAACGTCAGACCCCCAATAGCAGTATAAGTCGTGTCGGAGTGTAGCCCAGAACACCCTGAGATACTACTGGAATACCTACCAGTAAATCTCACTTACCCTGGCCAGGGATTTCGTGTAATGGCTCTCCTAAACACAGCGCGATCTCACCCCCAATACCGGGAGAGACGAATACCCTGCCGATCCGCTCACTGTCTCCATGTGGCTCGGGACTGTACCCAACTAAAACCTGTATGCACGACTCCTTTGAGTCATGGTAGGGTAGTAATCAAAGCACAGTGGGAACTCACACGAGACAAATGACGATCTCAGGTCGATAGACTAACCTGTACACATGTCACCAGGGAACTGCTAACTGATGATAGGTATAATACCAACTAGCATGTTCCCGGAGAGTCTATCCAGTGTACTCCTAACCCAATGAGCACCTGTATATGTCTTAGGTGAACCAACTGACACCAATGGCTTGTGAGACCAGCCGCCGCCCTTCGTCGGGGTCTCAATCCGTATACACTAGTCTACTCTCGGAGCATCGATGCCCAGTCTCGAAACTCCCACGACTAGGGACACTTTAAGGATGTGCTTATAGACCCCAGCTCCCACGTATATGATCGCCATCATACTGCTGGCAGTCAAGTAAGAATCCTATGGGCTCTATCAACATGTAATAGTGATCTATATTGTCACCTAAAGTATATACACGATGATAAAGACAAACCAGATAGCATACTATCATCTCGAGTAAGACTGTTCTACCGGTATAGGTCCTCCCTCAATCATTGCAATCACGTTCCTGCAATCCAATAATTGTCTTTGAGGGCACTATATCCAACAATTATGAAACTGTCTAGATGACTGTTTTAAATCATATAAAGATTTCTTCAATCTGTATACCTTATCCTCTTGTTCTTCTACCTGAAATCCTTCAGGTTGTCTCATATATATAGCTTCCTTCAACTCTCCGTTAAGGAATGCAATTTTGATATCCATTTGGAAAAGTCCCAAGTTAAGATGTGCAACGATTGCTAAAACCATCCTGATGGATGCAAACTTAGCTACAGGAGAATAAGTCTCCTGAGAATCTATACCTACCTTTTGATTAAACCCTTTGGCAACTAATCGGGCCTTGAATTTATCAACGGACTCATCAACACGATATTTCTTTTTTAATACCCATTTGCATCCTATCGACTTCTTATTTTCCGGTAAGTTGCATAGTTCCCATACCTTATTCCTTTCTATGGAATTAAGTTCTTCTTTCATGGTCTCTAACCATAAATCTGACTGATGCGATTTCATTGCATCAATAAATATCATAGGAATTGTATGTTCATCAATGTTTAAATCAACTGAGAAATATGATGGTTCACATGATTACAGGTAATAGTCATCCATCCATGTTGGTGACATTCTAGCTCTTTCGTTGCCACTTTGGTTTGTAAGTTGAACAGGTTCATGTTGTATATCGACTATAGGTGTATCATCAATTATAGGTTCATCTTCCAAAATAGGATGATCTATCTCATTAATAACTGGGTCATTTACCAGAATATTATTGTAATAGTTATCATCTATTACAACCAGAAGTTCTATTTCCTCTTGAACTTATTGCTTTTTCTCTAGATTTTCTTGAAATGCAGCATCTCTACTTTCAATGACTCCCTTTTCTTCATGGAAGAACCTATATCCCTTCGATCTTTCTGGATACCCTATAAATCTACACCTCAAAGTTTTAAAACCCAACTTATCTCTAAGTTGAAATGGAATAAGAATATAGGCTACACAACCCCACATCTTAAGATGACTTAACTCTGGTTTGTGCCCATTCTAAAGTTCATATAGTGTAGATTCTACTAATTTAGTAGGAATTTGATTGAGGATATAATTTGCACTCAACACTGCTTCTCCCTAAAATTCTTTGGAGAGTCTGGAATGAGATAACATATATCTTGTTGGTTTCTACTTCCCTCACTGCGGCAACCGCGGCCGATGTGGAACCGAAAAATGAAAATATTTCAAAAGAGCACTAGAAGCTAATCCCTAGTGATCATTGCAAACACTAAAACTAGAAAGTAAGCATGCAATGGTTTAGGAATTACAACCTTTGATGCGTGTCCACCTAATTGTGGAAGACCCCTCCAAGTTCCTCATAGGCCGTCGGGAACAAACTTGAGAAGTGACTGTCCGAAGATGATCCGCCTGAGGGAACCGATCCAAGCTCCAGCTTCACCTTGTGAAGCAACTGACGCTCTAACTCGATCGGAATAGAGAATGGGGATGTAGGAATTTTCCACTATAATTTTCTCACATACTCAAGCTCAAGAGAGTAAGAAAGAAGAGGAGAAGGAAGAAGCTAGCCATAACCAAATGAACTAAGGTTTAATGAATGAGATAAGAGCATGGCTTCATCTTTTTACAACCATGTAAAAAAATATCACAACATTTTCACAATAAACAAATGAAGCCCATTCCTCTCTACATGTCCTCAACCATGCTCAATGTCACCTCACCCTCCACCTCATTCGCAAATGATTTTCTAAAAAGAAAATCATATAATGAGGTGTCCTTCTTCTAGAACATATTCTATATAAATACGGAATACAATCCGGTATGCGTATCGAATACATATACACATATTCGTATAAAAATACAAATAGCCAAGAGAGAGAGAATGAATAGTGAACAATAATACTAGAATATATATATTATATATATATATATATAATATTAAATTAAAACTTGATTTAATAATCCGGCTTAATCCTAAGCCGGCTAGTATTATCAACCGTCTGATTAAAGTCTATATAGACTGTACATATATTTAATCAGACACCTGTATGTACTAACATACGTCATCTACATTATATCGCATGGACCATGAAAACCCTATGTGTGGGACTCTAAAAACTCGACAATACGCCGGCCGTGATTACTGGATAAATCCATAAGCACAAGCACGTCAGCGGCACTAGATGTACGTAACGGCTACCCAGGTATATGCCTGAATGGGAGGTCAACAATCAAGTCCGTCTGTACCCTACTGAGCCTGAATATGCAATCTTCGTACAGTCTGGTCTCTTCATCTAAGAGTATCGCATACCGGGTCTAGGGGTGGATAACGTCAGACTCCTAATAACCCGATAAGTCGTGCCGGAGTCAAGTTCATCACCAACCGAGAAATTACCGAACTCCTATCAATAAATCCCATCCACCGTGGCCACAGATTTAGGGTGATGGACAACCAAACACAGCGCGACATCGACTCCTAATACCAGGAGAGACGAATCCCCGACAATCGCTCACTACCTCCATGTGGCTCAGGACTGTACCCAACTAAAACCTATTTGCACGACTCCTCTTGAGTCGTGGTAGGGTAGTAATCTAAGTACAGTGGGAACTCACATGAGTCAAATAATGATCTCAGACCAAAAGACTAATTTGTACTCATTCCATAAGAGAACTTCCATATGACGATAGATATAATACCATCTAGAAGTTCTCGGCGAGTCCGTCCGATGCATTCACCTCTAGTGAGTATCTGTATACTATTCTAGGTGACACAACATCAATGGCTTGTGAGACCGGCCACCGCCCCTCGTCGGTGTCTCGAAACGTATATGTTGGGGTCAAAAATTACACCCCGGCCTACCCTAGGCAGGGGGGATTTGTAATGCGCCTGACAAGCGATACGTATTTTCCATCTCAATGGGGTGACAAAAAACACCCTACAGATTCTGGCACGCCCAGTGGGACCTTTTCTCTCCTCCCATATTTCAGGTTAAACGTTCATGCGAACTCAATCAGCATATACATCGATTGCCTTTACTAAAATCATGCTTCTTTGTGCAGGTTAACAATTTCCAATTGCAATCTCGAACGCAACAACCATGTCTCCTAAGACAAACTTCGTTTCTGGCGCAACTCCAGTGACTTACGTGGTCAAGACAAACGCCCACGTGATCCTCCCGGCAAGTCTCATGAGGCAGTGGGAGGAGCCTCTACGCCAATTTGGGTCCGTCATCATCTATCCTACCGGAAGCGCTCATCTGATGGAGACCCTAGCAAACCAAGTGGCCAAACCGACCTCAAGGAGAAGGAAGCCGAATGTGGTGATTGCAAGGGCACCACAACTTAAGCGCAAGTCGGTGTTTGAACGGCTTTCCGTGGCTCCAGTTGGGGGCAAAGCCGTCAGAACAAAAGAAGTCACCGGGCTTCATGGGAAAGCTTGGGTGATGCCTTCGAAGGACGCGCGAGCGGATGTCTTCTCAAGGCTCCCCATCACTCAGCTTACGGCGGCTTCCCGAAGAGCAGAACCCCGCCAGGCGCTCAAAACAGAGAAGATGAGGCAGAAGCGGCTCGGATATAGAGACAACAAAAGGGCGAGGGCCCTGTCCAAGTTGAATTTTATGAAGTTCCAAAGCCCAGACTGCTTCGCGACTGCAGCCGTGTCAGCCATGAAAACCCGCAATTCTTTCGAACCCTTAATGTGGGTCCAGAAGAATGTGATGTCTGCCAAGATTAAGAAGTCCGCAATTCAAAATATGCTACGAAGAGATGTGTTCATGCTCCGGCACAAAAAGCAGGACACCCTCTCTTCAGGAGTCTACCAAGCACTTCGTGCAGCGCGAAAGTAGTAGGGCAAAGCCAGAAAAGGAGCGCCAGTACCACCCAATGACCCATTCAGGCCAACCATCTTCAGTCGCTTGTCCTTTCCTGAAGAGGAAGGGCCACGACGACGGTCCGAAAAATCAACCGCCAAAGATAAAGAGATGGTTGGATATGTGGTCCACATTGTTTACATGGTGGGCACGCGCAGCAAGAGCAAGGATAGAGCCACCACATCTTAAACCCAATCTGGTGTGAATGTGGCTGCCACTTTTCAAGACCAGCCTCCTTTGGAAAGTAATGAAGACCCTTCCAGTGAGCCTGATAAGTAGAGAAATCTCTCAGTTCATGAGGAGTCGGGCTCAGAAAGCGAAGAGGAGCCAATCTTCCATCCCAAGACCGCAGAGCAACAAATTTTCCAAGAGCACCAAAAGTAGCTCAGAAACAAAGACAAGGAGATGGCCAAGCTCTACTCGAAGATTGATGACTTGACAAACGTCATATTATAGCTCACGGCCCAAGTTGCCTCTCAGCCACCCAATCAAGCGCAAGGCTCCGCTCATGAACCAAGAAACGGTGTCCTGAGACAGCCGACGCCTATTCCCTCAAATCCAAAGGTGGGTGAGCTGCATGAAAGTCGGTCGCATCCTATCTCGGGAAATGTCTTGACTACCGATGACAGCAGTAGGATGTTTTTCGTCACCCCATTGAAATGGGAATACGCGCGCGCTTGTCAGGCGCATTACAGATTCCTCCTGCCTTGGGTAGGCTAGGGTTTATTGATTGTGGGGATCCGAATCTCCGACAGCTGCGAACTAAGCTGTCGTTAATTACCCTTCACCTTTGGAGCCGATTGACGGGTCAAATAGGTCATGCGAACTCAATATGTAGTGTTTTGTTTTGAAGGGGTTTTGGATATATCGGAGGCCGCACAGAGTTTTTACGGGGGTCCCGCTACCCGAATAGCGAGCTGAGGATCAAGGGGGCTAGTAGCCCCCTTGCGGGGTGCAGGGCAGCGCCCCGTTAGAAATTTTTTCTAACGAGGGAGGTATTTTTAGTGTGGAGTGTATATAAAATGAGGGGGGAAATGGCGTCCAGAGGATGCGTGAGCACCAACGCCTCACGTGTCTAGCACGCGGACGCCGGGCGCTGGCAGGAAAAAGGACTTTGTCCCTGCACTGGGAGCTGTGCTCCCGATTTGACTTCTGGAGTTAAAATCCTAAAAAGAGATTAATTTATAGAGATGAACTCCAACATATCTTGAATGGAGTTAAACTCCTAAAAATCCTTAGAAATGATCAAAGAGGGCCCCTTTTTACTCTCCTTTTTGGCCCTGGATCTTCCCAAGATAGGATTTTTGGAGATGAGTCTCCTTCTTCTTCTTCTCGGTTGGCCGGATCTTGGAGAAAGGGGGTGAGATTTAAAAATCTCCCCCTTTTGAGATCTGATGGAAGATCTGAGCTCCCCTTTGTGGGTTTTGTGGTGAAAAACTATTTAATTTTGGAAAAGAAAGAGTAAAACTCTTGATTTAATTGAAAAGGAGAAAAAGGTTTAGAACCTTGAGGAAGGAGAAGGAGGCACAAAAAACCTAGATTTTGAGGGGAATGAAAAATTCTTTTTTATTTCATTATCATGTTACCTTATATAGGCTTACAAATTTACATATAGCTCATTGGGCTTTACAAAATGGTATTTTGCCCATCTCATGCCTCATGTGCTCATTTTTTTTGCGCATGAACCATGGGCTTTACAAAAATTTGGCTTTATGCCCATTTTCCTTACATTCATGCATAAAAAATTACATCAAAATTATTTATTACATGATTTCATTTTGTCATGGGGGAGGCCGGCCGCGGGGCTCGACTTGGGCATGGGCCCACTTGATCTGGGCTTGGGCCCGCTTATTTAGGGTTGACTTTGACTTTGACTTGGTCAACCGAGGTGTAATTTTCGACCCCAAGAAAGTGCCCCACATCAATAAATGCACATCACACATGAGTTGTGTGCATGAAATTGATGGATCTTAGAGTTGGACTTCAAGGTGAAACATCCTTCCGGGGGCGGAGTATCATTCCGGGAGCATAATTCCGATTTGTGGAGCATGATTCCGGAGGTCGGAGCATAATTCCGGAGAGCGGGGCATAATTCTGATATCGGAGCATAATTCCGAGATCAGAGCATGATTCCACGGATCAGAGCATCATTCCGAACAGCGGAGCATGATTCTGAAGATCAGAGCATAATTCCGAAGAGCGGCAGACATTCTGACCGAAGCATAATTTCGATGCTTGGGTTGATTCCCAGGAGAAGTATAATTCCGACAGGGAAGGAAGATACTCCGAGGCGAAGTATGATTTCGACATAGGGTACATTCTGAGACGAAGCATGATTTCGTCACAGAGCTTGTTGGTTGACTTGATTCCAAGACGGAGCATAACTCCGACGGGGAGGTCATTGGTTGACTTGATTCCAAGGCGGAACATAATTCTGACAGGGAAGGCAGATACATCGAGGCGAAACATGATTTCGACACGGGGTACACTCTGACACGAAGCATGATTCCAACACAGAGCTTGTTGGTCGACTTGATTCCGAGGCGGAGCTTAATTCCGATGGGGAGTTCATTGGTTGACTTGATTCCAAGTCGGAGCATAATTCCGACAGGGAAGGCAGATACACCGAGGTGAAGCATGATTTCAACATGGGGTACACTCTAAGACGAAGTATGATTCCAATGCAGAGCTTTTTGGTCGACTTGATTCCGAGGCGGAGCTTAATTCCGACGGGGAGGTCGTTTGTTGACTTGATTCCGAGTTGAAGCATAATTCCGACAGGGAGGTCACTGGTTGACTTGTCCCCGGAACGGAGTGTCTTTGGTCGACGTTTCCCCAGCACGGAGTGTCACTGGTTTTGATGTAGAGGCTGATTCCCGGGCGAAGTATAATTCCGACAAGGAAGGTAGATACTCCGAGGCAAAGCATGATTTTGACCCGGGGTACATTCTGAGACGAAGCATGATTCCACCGTAGGGGTTGTTGGATTGATTTGATTTGTGTTGACATCAGCATCGCTATACTGGAATATGGTACCATGAGCGAATCATCATTTGCGATGAGTGGATTTGGGGATTTTGGTTTTGGTTTGGCATCAGCATCGCTACACTAGACTATGGTACCAAGAGTGAATCATCATTTGCCATGAGGAGATTTCCCTCGTTCCCAGTTTAATGACTTAGGGGTCATCTGTTCCCAGTTTAAAGACTTAGAGGTCATTTGTTCCCAGTTTAGAGACTTAGGGGTCTTCTGTTCCCGGTTTAACGACTTAGAGGTCATCTGTTCCCAGTTTAGAGACTTAGGGGACTTCTGTTCCCAGTTTAACGACTTAGAGGTCATCTGTGCCCAGTTTAATGACTTAGAGGTCATTTGTTCCCAGTTTAACGACTTAGGGATCTATTGGATCGGAAGTTTGGAATTTCGGGGTAAGGGTTGGCATCAGCGTTGCTAACACTGAAGCACAGGTGCCAGGAGCAATTCATCATTTGCCTTTTCCTGTTGGGGAGCGATGGCTTAGGAGACAGGTTTAGGTCCCTATCACCTAAGTCTTTTCAATTCTATGAGCCGTAAGGGTCCCATAAAAGCATTTTCTCCCTACGAGTCGAAAGGATCCCGTATGTGTATTTTCTCCTTAGGAGTCGTGAGGACCCCCAAGTGTGTTTTTCCTTTGTGGGTCGTAAGGATCCCACGAAGGTGTTTTCTTATGAGTCGAGAGGATATCGTAAGTTTGTTCTCCTCATGTATCGTGAGGACACATGATTGGGTCTTCCCAAATGGAGCATAATTCCAAGAGTGGAGACTGGCCGCTGGACTGGTGGTTGCGGTGGGGTATGGGTATGATGAGAATTATTTGAGCCCGTAGATTGTATACTGTAGCCAGTTTGGGGACCAACCGTAGGGATGGGAGAATTTTGGAAAATTGGATTTTGGTTGGTGTCTGCATCGCTGCACTGGAATATGGTACCAGGAGCGACTCATCATTTGCCATTGGGAATTTAGGGATTTGGGATTTGGTTAGCGTCTGCATCGCTGCACTGGAATATGGTACCGGGAGTGACTCATCATTCGCCATCGGGAATTTAGGGATTTGGAATTTGGTTGGCGTCTGCATCGCTACACTAGAATAGGTACCAGGAGCGACCTATCATTCGCCGTTGGGAAGGCTTTTTTTTTTACCGCGATTGCTCTATCATTTCAGCTTTTTTATCTCGAAGGTCGCGATTGCCCTATCATTTCGGCTTTATTTCTTATTTATTTTACTCGCTGATTTTTATTGCGAGTTACCCCATCATTTCGGCTTTTTTTTACTCGCTGATTTTTATTGCGAGTTGCCCCATCATTTCAGCTTTTCTTTTTTCTTTTATTTACACACAATTTTTTTACATTCCCAGTTTAACGACTTAGGGGTCGTATGCTCCCAGTTTAATGACATGGTGGTCAGCTCCTTTCATGGGAAGGAAAATATTTGAGAGAATCAGGTTCCCGAAAGACTTCGGTCTCCGTTTGTATGAAATTGGCAGTCATAGCTTGACTGTTTGCTAACACGCATTTAGACAGTTCTATCTCTCCTGCCCTGTATTGTTTTTCGACCCAATTTTTGAAGACGAAGCAGTCGTCAATAGCATGACTTATCACTCTGTGATAGGGAAAATATTTAGGGTCGTCAGTCATATTCGCTTCTTGCGGTCTTTTTTATTCTGGTAATTGTAGACCGTTTCTTAGGGCGTCTTTGAATATTTTATAGACTTTATCCCTTCTGAAAGAATAGACCTTATCCGGCTTCTCTTTCAGTGGAGATTCTCCTCCCTCTCCGAACACTGTCTTCTGAGGCTGGTTAGCATTAGACCCGCTCATCCCTCGCTTATTTCGGTTAGCCGAAGTGTTAAAAGATTCAGTATCGTCGGAATTTTCGCCTTTGCGATTATCGTCCTTTCGGTTTCTCCAGGACCTATTGTTATTTTGGGAATCAGAGGAAGACTCCTGTTTTGAGCGCTCCAACATCTGGACTTTCCTGGTCAGCTTTTGAAATGTTTTGAGACCCTCGGTGCATAGAAATGGGGCCATCCAATTGTTGAGATTTCCGACGAGTAGGCTAACAGATTGGTCCTGCTCTATCGGCGGTTCACATTTGACGGAGAGATTGCGTCATTGGGTTATAAAATCCATGCTGCTTTCGTTGTTCTTTGGCTTGGTTCTTACGAGGTCGGCAATGGTGATCTTATCATTGACATTCATGAACTTTTGTCAGAACAAAGATTCCATTTGGACGAAAGTAGTAACGGAGCCATCCGGTATGCTCACGTACCAGTCGAAAGCGACATCGGTCAGGCTATTAATGAACTGGCGGAGGAGAAGCGCATCATTGCCCCCGATATTCCCGCATGAGGCTTTAAAGTGGACGATGTGCTGATTCACATTTCCCGTCCCATCAAATTTTCCGAACTTTGGGATGACATAGCCACTAGGAAATTCTACCAAATCATACTGAGCAGGATATGGTCTCCCGCTACTGCTAACATCTTTTGCGCTTCGGCTTCGGCTACCAATACTTTGACTTTGTTGGCAACCAAATCCATGATCTTGAGTTAGCGGGCTGCTGTCATTGGTAGCCAAGACATTTCCCAAGACAGGATGCGACTGACTTTCATGCGGTCCCCCCACCTTTGGATTTGAGGGAATAGGCATCGACTGTCTCGGGATACCGTTTCCCGGTTCATGAGCAGAACCCTGCGCTTGATTGGGCGGCTGAGAGGCGACTTACGCCGTGATCTGCATCACGACATTCGTCAAGTCATTAATTTTTTAGTAGAGCTTGGACATCTGTTTGTCTTTGCTTATGAGCTATTTTTGGAGCTCTTAGAGAAGTTGCTGCTCTGCGTTCTTGGGACGGAAGATTGGCTCATCTTCGCTTTCCGAGCCCGACTCCTCATGAACCGAGGGATCTCTCTACTTATCAGCCTCACTGGAAGGGTTTTCATTACCTCCCAGAGGATGCTGGTCTTTGGAAGTGGCAGCCACATTCATACCAGATTGGATCTGAGATGTGGTGGCCCCGTCCTTGCTCTTGTTGCGCGTGCCCACCATGTAGACAGTGTGGACTACATATCCAGCCGTCTTTTTATCTTTGGCGGGGTAACCCTGTTCTTGGAGCCTCATGAAGTTCAGCCTAGCATGAGTCCTAGCCCTTTTGTTGGCTCTATATCTGAGCCTTTTCTGTCTTTGCTTCTCGATTTTGAGGGCTTGGCAGGCATCCGTCATCCAGGAAGCCATCGTAACCCAATTAACGGGGAGCTTAGAGAAGATACTCAATTGAGCAGTTGTCAGGGGCGCCGCTGGAGCTTACCCGAGATGCCTTGTTGCTTTGTTGGTGTTGATGGCCTTGCCCCAGCTGGGGCCAAGGAAAGTCGTTCAAACACTGAATTGCGTTTGGGTAGTGGTGCCCTCGAGATCACCACATTTGGCCTCTTGCCTTTCGAGGCCGGTTTTTCTGTTACCGAAGCTTAAGGAGCTGGGATGGCGTTAGCTGACATGAACAGAATAGAGCCAAATGGTAGCGGCGGCTCCTCCCATTGTCGCCCGAGACTAGCCAGGAGGACCGTCCTAGCATCCATCTTCATCGTGTAGGAGATTGGAGCTGTTTCGAGAGCTGAACTGATCCTTAGAGACATTTTGTTGCGTCCGGAGATTGCAATTTGAAATTTGTTAACCTCACAAAGAAGCATGATTTCAGTACATGCAATTGATATGTATATTGATTGAGTTCGCATGATTGTTTAACCCGAAATATGGGAGGAGAGATCAGTCCCACCGGGCGTACCAGAATCTGTAGGGTGTTTTTTGTCACCCCATTGAGATGGGAATATGTGCGCGCTTGTCAGGCACATTACAGATTCCCCCTGCCTAGGGTAGGCTGGGGTTTATTGATTGTGGGGATCTGAATCTCCGGCAGCCGCGAATTAAGCTGCCGTTAATTACACCTCGCCTTTGGAGCGAGAGAACCTCCAATTGACGGGTCAAACAGGTCATGCGAACTCAACGTGCAGTGTTGTGTTTTGAAGGGGTTTTGGATATATCGGGGATCCCGTAGAGATTTTACAGAGGTCCCGCTACCCGGAAAGCGGGCTGAGGGTCAAGGGGGCTAGCATCCTCCTTGCGGGGTGCGGGGGCAGCATCCCGTTAGAAATTTTTTCTAACGGGGGAGGCATTTTTAGTATGGAGTGTATATAAAATGATGGGGAAAATGGCGTCCAGAGGACGCGTGAGCGCCAGCACCTTACGTGCCTCGCACGCAGGGCGCCGGCGCCCCACGTGCTTAGCACGCGGGCGTTGAGCGTCGGCGCCCCACGTGCTTGCCATGCGAGCGCTGGGCGTTAGCAGGAACATGGATTTTGTCCCTGCACTAGGAGTTGTGCTCCCGATTTGACTTCTGGAGTTAAACTCCTAAAAAGAGATTAATTATGGAGTTGAACTACAATAGATCTTGAATGGAGTTAAACTCATAGAAATATTTAGAAATGATCAAAGGGGGGCCCCTTTGTTTCTCTCCCCTTTGGCCCTGGATCTTTCCAAGATGGGATTTTTGGAGATGGGTCTCCTTCTTCTTCCTCTCGGTTGGCCGGATCCTGAAGAAAGGGGGTGAGATTTAAAAATCTTCCCTTTTTGAGATCTGATGAAAGATCTAAGCTCCCCTTTGTGGGTTTTGTGGTGAAAAACTATTTAATTTTGGAAAAGGAAGAATACAACTCTTGATTTAATTGAAAATGGGAAAAAGGTTTAGAACCATGAGGAAAGAGAAGGAGGCACAAAAAACCCTAGATTTTAAGGGGAATGAAAAGTTCTTTTTTATTTCAATATCATGTTGCCTTATATAGGCTTACAAATTTACATATAGCCTCTTGGGCTTTACAAAATGGCATTTTTCCCATCCCATGCCTCATGTGCTCATTTCTTTTGCACATGAGCCATGGGCTTTACAAAAATTTGCCTTTATGCCCATTTTCCTAACATTCATGCATAAAAAATTGCATCAAAATTATTTATTACATGATTTTATTTTGGCATGGGGGAGGCTGGTCGCGGGGCTCGACTTGGGCATGACAACCTATTAACTCAAGATCAAATCATGGATTTGGTCGCCAACAAAGTCAAAACATTGGTAGCCGAACCGTAAAAAGATGTCAGCAGTAGTAACAGACCATATCCTGCTCGGTATGATCTGGTAGAGTTTCCTAGTGGCTACGTCATTTCTAAATTCGAAAGATTCGATAGGACGGGAAATGCGAATCAACACATCGCCCACTTTAATGCCTCATGCGGGAATACTGGGGGAAATGATGCGCTTCTCCTCTGCCAGTTCGTTAATAGCTTAACTGATGTCACTTTCGACTGGTACGTGAGCATACCGGATGGCTCCGTTACTATTTTCATCTAAATGGAATCTCTGTTTCGACAAAGGTTCATGGGTGTCAGCGATAAGATCACTATTGCTGACCTCGTAAGGACCAAGCTAAAGAACAACGAAAGAAGCACGGATTTTATAACCCGATGGCGCAATCTCTCCGTCAAATGTGAGCCACCGTTGGAACAAGTCCAATTCGTCAATCTCTTCATCGAAAATCTCAGAACCTGGATGAATCCTTTTCTATGCACCGCAGGTCTCAAACGTTCCAAGAACTGACCAAGAAAGTTCAAATGTTGGAGCGCTCAAAGCAGGAATCCTTCCCGGATTCCCAAAATAACAATAAATTCTGGAGAAACCGAAAGGACGATAATCGCAAAGGCGGAAATTTTGACGATGCTGAATCGTTTAACACTTTGGCTGACCAAAATAGGTGAGGGACAAGCGGGCCAAATGTCAATCAACCTCGGAAGCTATTGTTGGGAGGGGGAGGAGAATCGCTTTTGAAAGAGAATCTAGATAAGGTCTATTCCTTAAGAAGGGACAAAGTCTATAAGATATTTAAGGGCGTCCTAAGAAACGGTCTACAATTGCCAGAATCAAAGAGATCGAAAGAAGTGAATATGACCGACGTCCCCAAATATTGCTCCTATCACAGAGTGATAGGTCATACCATTGAGGACTGCTTCGTCTTCAAAGATTGGGTTGAAAAGCAATACAAGGCAGGAGAGATAGAACTGTATAAAGGCGTGTTAGCAAACAATCAAGCAACGACCGCCAATTTCATACAAACGAAGACCAAAGCCCTTCGGGAATCTGCTACTCTCAATCGTCTGTCCTTCTTAGAAAGGAGCGGGCTAAGGCAACAAGCCAAAAGCCCAACGAGCGATAATACCAATGAAGAGGCAGTAGACGGGTACACAATCCATACGATCTACATGGTGGATCCCAAAAGAACAAGTCCTCCTACGCCTCATACCCATGACAATGACGTGGCTGTTGCTACCCAACATTGGCTCAGTCTAAATGATGAAGAGCCCGCTCAGGCCATTAAGCCGAAGGAGCCCGTGATTTTTTCTGAATCAAGCTCAGGCGGTAAGGATGACCCCGTTGTCATACCCGGAACTATTGAACAAGTATTATTCCAATGGCTTCAAAGGCAGCTTCAGGACAGAGATGAGAAGATGGCCAAGGTCCATTCCAAAGACGAAGAGCTGGCAAACGTCGTGGCAGATCTCATGACCCAAGTCGCCCGATTGCAATTATAGCAAAATCAAATTTTGGTTCATGAGCCAGGGATTGATATCCGGAAGTAGCCAACCGATACTCCCTCCAACCCAAGAGCGGAACACTTTTGCGAAAAACGGCCGTGATCAGCTTCCAGTCTTTCCGAACGTACACTAAATGGGCTAAGCGGACAGTAGGCAAACCAAAGACCGATCGGCCTCGAGGACCAACATCAGGAAAGGCACCTACTCTAATAGAGAAAAGGAAGAAAGTCTACTCCTTCGGGAGGGACGAAGTCCGCGAAATATTCAAGGACGCCTTAAACAATGGTCTGCAACTGCCTATTCCAAAGATACCACATGAAATGAATATGAACGGCAATCACATATACTGCCCATATCATAGAATGGTGAGTCATACCATCGAAGACTGCTATGTTTTCAAAGATTTGGTGGAGAACCAATACAGGGTTGGGAAAACCGCACAGTCCTCGGATGAACCGGCAAGCCACAAAGCTACGGTCATCAACACAGTTCCGCCAATGTCAAAGTTCGAGGAGCTGGAATAAGCAAACACAGATGACCACCACTTCGTTAAACTGGGGACAGCTGACCACCGCGTCATTAAACTGGGGACAGCTGACCACCACGTCGTTAAACTTGGAATAGCTGACCCCTAAGTCGTTAAACTGGGAGTGTAAAAAAAATTTCCTGCAAATAAAAGAAAAGCCGAAATGATAGGGCAACCGTGAATAAATAGCCGAAATGATAGGGCAATCGCGACCTTCGCGATAAGAAAATCTAAAATGATAGAGAAATCACGGTAAAAAGAAAGAAAAACTTCATACCCTCCAAAGGTAAATGATGAGTCGCTTCTGAAACCATACTTCAGTGTTAGCGATGCAGACGCCAACAAAATCCAAACCCCCAAATTCCCAAATGGCAAATAATGAGTCACTTCTGAAACCATACATCAGTGTTAGTGATGCAAACGCCAACAAAATCCAAACCCCTAAACTCCCAAACGGCGAATGATGAGTCGCTCCTGGTACCATTCCAGTGTTAGCGATGCAGACGCCAACAAAATTCCAAATTTCCCAAATTCTCACAGCCGTACAGCCAGTCCCCAAATTGACTACCGTATACAATCCACGGGCTCAAATAATCCTCATCACAAGCTTCGCGGTCGGTCTCCGCCCATAGAATTATGCTCTATTTGGGAAGACCCACTCATGTGTCCTCACGATACATGAGGAGAACAAACCTTATGAGATCCTCTTGACTCATAAGAAAACACCTTCTTGGGATCCTTACGACTCATAAAGGAAAAAACACACTTGGGGGTCCTCACGACTCCTAAGGACAAAATACACCTACGAGATCCTTTCGACTCGTAGGGAGAAAATGCTTTTATGGGACCCTTACGGCTCATAAAATTGAAAAGCCTTAGGTGATAGGGATTTAAACCTGTCTCCTAAGCCATCGCTCCCCAACAGGAAAAGGCAAATGATGAATTGCTCCTGGCATCCGTGCTCCAGTGTTAGCAATGCTGATGCCAACCCCAACCCAAAAATTCCAAACTTTCGATCTGATAGACCCCTAAGTCGTTAAACTGGAAACAGATGACCTCTAAGTTGTTAAACTGGGAACAGATGACCCCTAATTCATTAAAATAGGAACGAGGGAAATCCCTTCATGGCGAATGATGATTCTCTCTTGGTACCATATTCTAGTACAGCGATGCTGATGCAAAACCAAAATCCTCAAATTCTCTCATGGCAAATGATGATTCGCTCATGGTACCATATTCCAGTATAGCGATGCTGATGCTAAACCAAATCCTATGTTTTCTATGGCAAATGATGATTCGCTTCTGGTACCATATTCCAGTATAGCGATGCTGACGCCGAACAAAAACCCAAATTCCAAGTCTCAGGCTCAAAAGCCCCGCTGGACAGATAAGAAACTCCCAAATCAAATCAAACCAACAAGCTCTGCGTTAGAATCATGTTTCTTCTCAGAATGTACCCCGTGTCGAAATCATACTTTGCCTCGGAGTATCTTCCTTCCCTGTCGGAATCAAGTCGACCAAGGACCTCCCCGTCGGAATCAAGCTCCGCCTCGGAATCAAGTCGACCAAGGACCTCCCCGTCGGAATCAAGCTCCGCCTCGGAATCAAGTCGACCAACGACCTCCCCGTCGGAATCAAGCTCCACCTCGGAATCAAGTCGACCAACAACCTCCCCGTCGGAATCAAGCTCCGCCTCAGAATCAAGTCAACCAACGACCTCCCCGTCGGAATTATCTCCGCCTCAGAATAAAGTCAATCAATAATCTCTGCGTCGGAATCATACTTTGACTCAGAATGTACCCCGTGTCGAAATCATTCTTCGCCTTGGAATATCAGCCTTCCCTGTCGGAATTATGCTTCGACTCGGAATCAACATCTGCATTGGAATTAAGACCCGCTCTTCGAAATGATGCTCCGACCCAGGAATTATGCTCCTCGGAATTATGCTCCGTACCCTGGAATTATGTTTTGCACATCGGAATGATGCTCCAACCCCCGAAATCATGCTCTTGGAAGGATGCTTCGCCACCGAAATGATGCTCCACCTCAAAGTCAAATTTCCCATGAAACAAGATCCATCAATTTTATCCACACGACCCATATATGTGGCGTGCATTTATTGATGGGGGCACTTTGTTGGGGTCAAAAATTACACCCTGGCCTACCCTAGGTAGGGGAAATCTGTAATGCGCCTGACAAGCGGCACGTATTTCCCATCTCAATGGGGTGACGAAAAACACCCTACAGTATACACTAGTCTACTCTGGAATATCGATGCCCAGTCTCGATACTCCCAAGACTAGGAATATTTAAGGATGTACTTATGGACTACCTAGCTCTCACATATATGATCGCCATCATAATACTGGTAGTGAAGCAAGAATCCTACGGGCTTTATCATTATGTATTAGCGACACGTAATAACAAGTAAAACGTATCCATATCAATGATAAAGGTAAACTAAATAGCATACTATCATTTCGAGTAAGACCGTTCTACCTGCATAGGTCCTCCCTCAATTATCATAATCGCCTACCTGCAATTACAATAATTGCCTTGAGGGTAATATATCCAACACATCTTACTGTATTTAATAATGTTCTGTTCTTTCCTTCAGCCACGCCATTCTGTTGTGGCGAATAAGGCATTGTTGTATGCCTTTTAATTCTACATTGAATGCAATAGTTATCAAATTCTTTTCAATTGAATTCTCCACCCCTATCAGTTCTCAATATTTTAATATTCTTTTTAAGTTTAGATTCTACTTCAGCCTTATATCTTTTAAAGCATTCAAAAGCTTCCAATTTTTTGTTAAAGATATACAAAAGTATATTTGGAATAGTCATGTATAAGTGTTATGAAATATTCCTTATTACCATAAGTCTTAACACTTAAAGGCCCACAAATATCTGAATGAACTAAACCCGACAATTCATTTGCTCTTTGACCTCCTAAAAATGGTTTCTAGTCATTTTTCTTGTAACAACCCCAAATTTCCTGTACAACTTTCTGTACAAATTTTTCAAAATTTAAAGAAATGGGTACTTTTGCCTGAGCATAAGTTAAATATTTGTTTTACTAATTAATTACAAGCAAGAGCTTGTAGCTCATTGGTAATAACTTGCACTGCTGAGCCAAGCCACCAGAGTTCAAATCTCATACCCCATATTATTTTTAATAATGATTTTTTTAAAAACCTTTAGAATACTAAGGGTTTACATGTGCATATCTCACAAAAAAACCCCACTACACCCTGAAATGTAACTATACCAGAGGATAGACCAGCCGTCGGGGGAGGTTTCCGGCCGCCTAACTCGGCCGACGAACCGGCAGACTCGGGCCGCCGGCCGAGTCGGCCGATTCCAGCGACGACCCCAACATGAAAAATGTGTCTTTTCATCTCCCCTGCACACCTGTATAATTTATTTCCTCAGACCATTTCCAGAGCTCTTTTAAAACACCAATTACTCCACTTTTAATACATTTTATTACATTTTTCATTTTAACCTTTCACCTACCCTAAACCCTAGCCTAACCCTATAAATACAACCTCTAAACACTACCCCCTCACTCCAAAATTCTGATCAAAACTCTCAAGAAAACTCTAGTGAAATTGTGTGCAATTTAAGTTAGCAAAAGGGTGAAGCTTCGGCAATTTTCCGACGACAACCTTAATGATATCCGTTCGAACATTTTAACAGTTTCTAAATATCCGGAAAACATAACAAAATTAAATTTTCTGGTCGAATCAACGATTACAAAATAAACCCCAGAATACTCAACACTTGAGTCAGTTTAAAAATACCCAGAAAATATAAAATTCAGATAAGGATATTACTGTTGAAAACCTAAGACCCAATTCCACAGTCCCGCCGCGGATCTGCGGCCCAAGCGAGGTACGGCCGCGGTTCCGCGGTGGTATGTACAGATTGCTAACACGTTTTTCACAGTAATATTTATATTTCCCTGCTGGTATTTTAAAGAATTTTTAATTCAGAAAAATCACAGTTTTTCAAAAAAGTCCAGAGAGGGGTTCATTTTGACGTTTCGGGGTTCCTTCGGAGTTTTAACTTCGTATACACATCGCTTAATGCTCTAGGTAGGCTCTGATACCACTGTAGGGTTCCTAGGCACTCTTATGAAGGTTCATAAGGCATCAACCATGCCCGAATAAAATTTTAGACGTGCCGAACAACCCAAAGCCGGGATCTTTGCTAGATTATTAGGGTTTAACATGCAAGTAAACATCTTTACTACTAAGTGTGAGGGATTACAACCTTTGTAGTCCACTCCTTCGCTTCATAAGCTCCGAGTAGAAGTCCCTTTGCCGCGATCCACGATCTCCCGGACTCAAGAGAGGCTCCACGACTCGAACGATCCATGCTAGCTTGTAGTGTTCCGTTTCTCCGATGATCTACGTCGAAGTTGCAATAACTCAAGCTCTCTCACTCTAATGAGGTGAACACCCTAATATAATGGGCCAGATTAGATGAGGATGATGGAGTAGTATTTATGCTATCTTTTTATATCATATTCTCACAAAAAATCATCACAAAAGGAAAATCTAGTAAGCTTTCTCAAAGCTCAAGAGAGAAGAAGATGATGAATAATGAGTTCAATCCTTTTGTGATGAATAATGAAAAGTATATATGAATTAATAATGTAACCATGGTCAAGGGATGACAAGGATAACCCTTGTAGAGAATCAACTAGAGCTAGGGTTTGGTTGGGTTAAAGAGTGAGTCATGGATAAATATCAACATAATATCTTTCTCATGACAAAATGAATTCCTTCTAGAATGAGCAAGAAAGAACTAACCCTAATCAAACCCTAACCTTGTTTAATCTCCACTAAACATGTTCCATTATTAATCATATCATGTCACAATAATATATATCACATATATATTATATATTTGCAACAAAAGAAAATAATACAATTAACATATATCGCATATATATCAATGTATTATCCGGTGAGAAAATGAAATAATAAAGCAAGCCAATATTAGACAATGTAATACAATATATCATATATATTATTATACATTAAATCATCGAATCAACACTTGATCCGACAATCCGGCTATATCGAATATAACCGACTAATATATCATGTACCGATTCATCGAATCAACACTTGATCCAATGACCCGGTTCATATCTAAATTTCGTGAGAATATAATACGGTATCTCATATCGCATTATCCTCGGTCCTACACATATCACATATGTGCCTCTACTCCGTTTTGCCTGAGCCAAGAAACCTCTGTGTAGGACTCTAAAGAATCGTCAATACGCCGGTAGCAGGTGATGATCATATCAAACACCCACAAGCTGCAAGCGGTCGGCTAAACGTAACAGCCACCTAGGTATTGAGCGATCAGAAGATCAACAAGCTAGCCTGTACGTTCTCCTGTGAATCCAATCAGTAACACTCCGTACTGTCCGGTCTCTTCGTCTGATATGTCGCAAATCAAGTCTAGGGGTGGTATACGTCAGACCCCAGTAACCGATAAGTCGTGTCGATGTGAGGCTCATAACGGGTTGAGAAACTACTGGTAACACTTATCAGTAAATCTCTATATTAGCCCTGGCCAGGGACTTCCAGTTATAGCCAATCGAACACAGCACAACATCAACTCCCTACACCGGGAGAGACGAATCCCCTCCTATCGCTCATTGCCTCCATGTGATTCGGGACTGCACCCAAAAGCCACCGTTTTGCATGCTCTCTTGGACGTGGTAAGGTGGAAATAAAAGCACAGTGGGAATCACACAAGACTCTATGACGATCTCGGGTCTACAGACTACCCTGTACCAGTGTCACCGGAGAACTGCCATCTGACGTGTGGTATATCACCATCTGAGAGTTCTCGGCGAGTCCGTCCAGTGTACCCAGTCTCCACTGAGCACCCGTACACCATCTCTGATGTCAAACACCGATGGATATGGGATCATCCATCCCCATCATATGGGTCAAGATGCGTATACGCTAGTCTACTCTGGTGTATCGATGCCCTGTCTCGATATACGCTTGACTAAGAACAGTTATAGGATGTACTCATCGACTACTATGGCCCTACTAGTATGATCTCATCATAGTCCCAGTAGTCGAGTACAGATCCTAATGGCTTTATCAACATGTGAGAGAAAAACAGTAAACCAATACAAGTCAACAGGTTAAGATAAAGTGAAACCAAATAGCATACTATCATGACGAGCAAGAAAGTCCTCTCTATATATATCCAAGCATCCATTATAATATACATCATATGCACAATAATGGCCTCTAGGGAATATACATAACTAACATCGGCAAAGTCATCTATACAATTTTCAAGACAATACAATACAATACAATACCATCAGTACAATTATTACTAACAATACAATAAATACACGGGATATTGGGGTAGTTCATTCGTGAATCCAACGGAATCTCAAGAGTCCCCCTAGATCATGAATCCATGTCTACTAACACAAGCAAGCTATCATGAAGGCCTGTGTTTCCATGATCCTGGATTACAGCCTGTTGAGTTTGGAATACTTCGACGACGGTCGAAGTCCCGTTACTAACATTTGATTCGGGCCTGTGGTTCCCTACCCCTGGATTACAGCCTGTTGGGTTTGAGAACACTCTTGAGATTGGTTGACATTTACCCTTGAACTTACGATAACAACAACATTAATACTAATTACAACAGTATAACAATATAATACAACTTTAAAAGCTACACTATCCCTTTCTCTCTCTGTCTATTCTATTTTTCCCTTCTCTTTGGGACTTACCGAGCGATTTGTTCGCTGACGACATTCTCTTTCTTTCTTCTTTGAATATCGTCAAGTGTTTCGGACCTTCCAGAGATCGAGCCCAGCATCGAAGAGTTAGACCAGCTTTCCCACGACCCAGAGCTCTAGCTACATTGTACATTTTTATTTCAGTACTTTTTCCTTTTCTGTTATGCCACTGTTTAGGCATTGTTTCTTTCAGATGTATTTACTTTTCCATGTATTGTACAAAAAGAATGTGAATAAATAATGTTGTTGTTTTATTATATCTTGTCTCTTGTGCATTTTTCTTTTATATTGCTTAGATATGCTTAGCGTATTTACTTCACCGTAAATATGTAGCGGCCTCGTCGCGTCCCCTTCGCCGTATACCGGGAAGCGGGGCGTGACAGGTTTTGTTGGTGGCCCATGCAGGTCCGAGTTGTATGGAACACTACCATGCAATTCTGTTCTGTGTGAACAACCTAAGAAATATAACATAAGAAACAGCAACTAAAACATTCTTTACAATCCATACACCTTGAATCTTATCATTTCATATTCTTTGAATCATATACTTTGAATCTGTCATAACCTAAATTTTTCTTTCAAGGTTATGGATTCCCCAAACAACACCAGCACCAACTTCAATAACACTCCACCACCACTATAAATCACACCTGTCATTCCTGCTCCACCGAACGAGCAAACGGTTCTGCTTGAGGCAATCTGCAGCCTCCTAAAGGGACAGCAGCAGCTCTTGAACCGTCCCGAGGCTGAAGCACCTGGGGTGAAGCAATTCAGAGCTTTACATCCCAAACAGTTTACAGGAAAGGAGAGCCCACTGGAAGCTGAGGAATGGGCTCAGAGTATCGAAGATGATCTGGCAGCGGCACAAGTGCCAGAAGTAGCTTGGGTTCGTGTTGCAAAATTACAGCTCACGGACAATGCACGGAACTGGTGGAAGGTGGAAGAAAGCCGACTTGACCAACCTATCGAATGGAAGACTTTCTGAGACATGTTCGACGCAAAGTACTTCCCTGAGACTGCCAGGTTCGACATGGAACAGCAGTTCATCCATCTGCAACAAGGTTTGATGTGGACTAAGTCAGTAGATGAGTATGACGCTGAGTTCACCATGCTTAGTCGGTAAGATACGTCTCAGTATTCGTTTTCCTAATATCACATACTACACAGCTAACACAAGACCGTAACAGGTTTGCGGCTCATCGCATACCGACTGTTGAGATCAGAGCAAGAAGATTTCAGTAAGGGTTGGACTCGAAAATCTAAGCTGCTCTAGCTACAGGGGATTTCCCAACCCATGATATGGCTTTGAAAGCTGCCCGAAGATATGAGGCAGTGGTGAAGAAGAAAGACAGACCTCAATCTGCCGGAGTGAAGCGCCCTGCCAACCAGATGGCAGGAGAAGCCGCATCAGGACAACCATTTGTACCAAGGAGACCGGAAGTACCAATCAACAGGCCCAGCCCAGCCTTTTGTACCTACTGCAAGAGAGCTGGATATCTGATGGAAGATTGCGGACGAGCAAATAGTCTTTGCCTGATATGTGGATCATCCTCACATACTATTGGAACTTGCCCACACAACCGAACTAATCCTAATTCCGCAGTTAGATCAGCTATCCAAGCTCCATCTACTCGGTTAACTCTTCCTGCACCACCTCCACGTGGATCACCTTTACCTCGACAACCAGCGATATACCAGCATGCACGAAGAAATGTGCCGAGACGCCAAGCTTACAATTTGGCAGCCGTAGAAGCTGAGACGGTTGGCCAGGATAACCCTGATAATTCACTTCAACCTTTTCAAACCTTGGTATCACTTTGCTATTTTTCATACACTATCAGTACTGCAATCATCAAACTTTCCTTGAATCTGTTACACTTTCCTTTTACAAATTTCGAGGACGAATTTTTTTTGGTGGGGAGAATGTAACAACCCCAAATTTCCTGTACAACTTTCTGTACAAATTTTTCAAAATTTAAAGAAAGGGGTACTTTTGCCTAAGCACAAGTTAAATATTTGTTTTACTAATTAATTACAAGCAAGAGCTTGTAGCTCATTGGTAATACCTTGCACTGCTGAACCAAGCCACCAGAGTTCAAATCCCATACCCCACATTATTTTTAATATTGATTTTTTTTAAAACCTGTAGAATACCAAGGGTTTACACATACATATCTCACAAAATCCCAACTACACCCTGAAATGTAACTATACCAGAGGATAGACCAGCCGTCGGGGGAGGTTTCCGGCCGCCTAACTCGGCCGGAATCGGCTGAGTCGCGGCCGAGTCGGCCGATTCCGGCGACGACCCCAACATGAAAAATATGTCTTTTCATATCCCCTGCACACCTGTATAATTTATTTCCTCAGACCATTTCCAGAGGTCTTTTAAAACACCAATTACTCCATTTTTAATACATTTTATTACATTTTTCATTTTAACCTTTCACCTACCCTAAACTCTAGCCTAACCCTATAAATACAACCCCTAAACACTACCCCCTCACTCTAAAATTCTGATCAAAACTCTAGTGAAATTGTGTGCAATTTAAGTTAGCAAAAGGGCGAACCTTCGGCGATTTTCCGACGACAACCTTAGGAGCTCCCGGTGAAGAAATGACGCACCGGCGCCTTCTTCAGTTCACTCTCCCTTTCTCCTAACATCTAAGCCAGTAAGTCCCACTTTTCCCTTTCTCTACTCTTTTCTAAAATACGTATTTCTAAATCCCGACAGAATCGGAGCAAACCCGATTTCCGATTTGATTCTTCCTAGAACTCTTACTTTTCTTTAATACAATCATGTTAAACCATTACATGTTGACTATTAAACATTAACAAACATGTTGAAAAAGTTTCATGACAATATATTTCATTTTGTAACTTTTACCGCTCTTTTTCATTAAAATACCATGTAGTTTCATTTCGACATTTAAACCATCACAAACTTGCTATACCTTTAAGTTAGATCACAAGGTAATGACCTACCTCCTCACAACACTCATATGAAACATAGCACAATACTTTCAAGTGTTAATGTATATGCCCTAGGGGCCATTATTGTATCATACTAGCTTGTATATTACTTAATGGAAGCTTGGGATATTCACAGTTATATTAACAGTCTTGCTAAACATGGTAGTATGCTACTTGGTTTTATCTATCATAATATGTGTATGCGTATTGATAGATCCCTTAGGATCTTGCTTGACTACCAGCGTTGTGATGGCAGTCACACTAGTGGGGGCTGGGTAGTCTACAAGCACATCCTTTTTCAGGTCCCTAGTCGTAGGATTATCGAGACAGGGCATCGATACTCCAGAGTAGACTAGTGTGTACGCTTCTCATCCCAGTTGGGAAGATGGTCTGTCCCACAGCCATCAGTACGTCGTACTGGAGATAGTATACAGGTGCTCGTTGGGTTACGGGTACACCAGACAAGACTCGTAGGGAACTGTTGGTTGGTATTATACCCGTCGTCAGTTAACAGTTCCCAGGTGACATGAGTACAGCATAGTCCGCAGACTTGACACTGCTACTTCTCCTCGAGTGTGTCCCACTGTTCTTAGATTGCTACCCTACCACGGCTCAAAGGAGTCGTGCAAACAGGTATCAGTTGGGTACAGTCCCGAGCACTTGGAGGCAGTAGTGGTTAGACAGAATTCGTCTCTCTCGATATTGGGAGTTGATATCGCGCTGTGTCTGAAGAGCCATTACTCAAAGTCCCTGGCCAGGGCAAGCGAGATTTACTGGTAGGTTTTCCAGTAGTTTCTTTAGGTGTAATGGGCTTCGCTCCGACACGACTTATACCGCTTTTAGGGGACTGACGCTTGCCGCCCCCGTAGACCCGATATGCGATAGTCCTAGACGAACAGACCGGACTGTACGGAGATTGTCACATCAGGCTCAGTAGGAGTTCGGATGGGTTTCCTCATCGGCCTTCTTATCGACATCTACCTGGGGACAGTTACGTACAGCTAGTGCCTCTTGCGGTCTGTGGTTAAACCCACTGCCAGCGTAGTAGTCGAGTCTTTAGAGTCCCACACAAAGAGTTTCCCTGCTCCAGGCGAAACGATATAGAGGTCGTATGGTTTTACGACAAGGGTTCGGACGCATACGTGTTTAAACGCACGTACGATGTTCGGACAGTTTTTACTAGCCGGCTTTGGTTTAAGCCAGATTCTAGTATCGGATTATTGGATTTATACAGTCTAAAGTTTTTCCGTGTTTTCACGGATAGGAGGAGCGTTCTCGTAATTTGGCGGGAAGCTTCTAGAAGGATGATGACTTGAGGGTTTAGGTGGCATAAGCATTTATTGATTTAGTGACTCATTTGTGTGATTCATTCATGTCATTAATGATGCATTAAATGGTTAATGACTCATGTAATGAATCACACATAATGAATAAATGAAGCATGATGATTAATCATTTGATTTATTTATTTTGATAAATGATTCTGCTTCATATATTCAAGAAGGATCATTATTTCATTATCATTATTATCCTCACCTTCTCTCTCCTCAAGCTCTCTCTCTTCAAACCCTAATCCTACCCTCTCATGTGTTGAGATCAAGGATTAGCAAGACTAATTAATCCATATCCATACTCTATATCACCTAGGTGACTTTGATTAGAAACTAGAGAAACCTAGTTACCTTAAGATTAGAGGCAAAGCTTGGAGTAGAAGCTCTCGGGTGGATCGTCTATTACATAGAGGAGGCAGACAAGGAGGTGGATAACGAGAAGAAGGACACGGTTCATTAGGTATAATCTTCTTCTATAGTAGTTAACAACTCCTATGTTAGTGTTAGTTATAGTTTAGCAAAGATCCTTTCGGTTAGTCGATGTTAATCTAAAGAACTTGATTGTTTTTCATATTTCCGCCTCCCCGCAACTCGTGGGGTGTAATACATCGACTTACAGTGGTATCAGAGTCTCGCTAAACAATAACTAACTTATTAGCAAAGTCGTTAGAATTTCGAACGCAAAACGAACCGGAAAAAACATCGAAATCACCAAGTTTCTGTCGAATTTAAAATGAGGTCTAAAAATTTTTCAGGGACCTCTAAAAATACATGCAGGAAAATATAAGAATTATGGAGAAAATTGGGTTCCTGAATCGGCCACGACGCCGCGGAACCGCGGCCGATCCAAGCGATCGGCCGCGGATCCGCCGCCGAGTTGGGGCCGATTCAACCCAAATTTCCCCAGAACTCTTCTGTGGTTATTTTGTTATTTCTGGAATGTTTATTTTCTGCTCAAGTCTCAGGTGCACAGAGAAGTTTTGGAGTAGAATCTAATGTGTTTGCTCGATCGAAATTATATGATGTTTGGCTAATTAGATTATATCTGTGAATTGTATAATGTGTTCGTAAACCTCCCCTAACTGCTAGTATGTCGGTTGGCAGGGGGTTGCACATTTGTGTAATGATTTTACTGTTTGTGATTATGAACTTGATTGGATTGTTGTGATGATTAGCCGGGGTTTGAGATGGGTTTCTATATTCATTCATTCGATGTAATTGTAATATGTTGTAATATTATTTTGCAGGGCACATCCAGGTTGCGGTTGTAGCCACCGTTGTATTATTTCATTTTACTGTTTTTGCTCCTAAGATAGATCCAAGGTAGGGTGCACAAACTACCGGGTACTTTGAAGTGTTTAGTGGCCTACTCACGTTGTTGAGGGAGACCGCTTCACTTCGGATACTTGGCGGGTAGTTTGTCGTACCCGTAGGGGTCTAGGGTGGGGTAATGGCTATTCATCACAACTGTGTAATCCGTTTTTCGTTGCAGGCTCAAAAGAAACTCGGATTGCTTGTATATCCAATAATATTCATCTGTGATCTGGAATGCCTATTATTGCGTCAGACGAATGTACAATATCTATATATGATAGCTATTTAGACTTCACTTATGTTTTACACCCGCGCTAGCCCAACCCCCGCTCTGTCGTTAATTAAGTAACCTAACGGGTGATGACGGGACCCAGTGGCGAATGCGGATGGCATAAGAGGATGTTGTATTTTCGTTGTTTTCTGCAATGATAGGTTAATTGATGGGACGCATTATATTAATGCAAAGAAAATAAACCAAAGTTGAATCGTTGAAACAGTTTAAAAGAAACCACTCGGTTATTTTTAAAACAGAAGATATTTTTAAATTGCGGAGCTTTAACCACTCCTTTTAAAAACTATCAGGTTCCTTCGATCATATCAAGTTCACTACGTTCACGGTTTCGCCAAAACCATTCGTAGCCCTCTGTCATTTCATTTGGGTATTCAGTAGTATTTAAGCTATGTATTTTGACCAACGCCAAGGCATAGTGTTTGGTAGCTCCTGGGTATTCATTTGTTGCATAGATAGATGAGTTAGTTTGGGACAGTCGTATTATCATTTGGCCAACGTCAGGGGTATGTACGGATGGGTTCAAATTAATAAGATAATGATGGGTAGAACTTGACATGTGACTTATGACATTTTGACCAACGCCAAGGTCATAAGAGCATGGGGCAGAAATTTATATCGGGAATTTCTAAAGAAACTGAAATTTGCAAAGAGATGCATACCATTTGGAGTTTGATGAATGTTGGTAGGATTCCTTCAGCATTATCATACGATGATATTTGGATCCCGATCCTACTGTGAGTATATGCTACTCATCAAGAGATTCGTCACTTAACGATCAATGCTATAAACCAAGTAGGTGCCGAGAAAGGTGTCAGAGGGGCTACGCCCTCAGAGAAAAGAGGTTATTTAATTAAGGAACTTCGCGAAAGTGTTGGAAAACCTCCCTTAAAGTACCGACACCGGCCTGGCTGAACGGTTAAGCAAGTATTGTATGGCGAGAATAGTCCTGGCCAGTTCTTCCTTTTTGGTTTGAGGAGGGATTCGAGAAACAGTGGGAGCCATCCAGTTTAGATAAACTAAAAACCACTATAAACTTGCAAGAGCATCATGCTAAAGTGTTCCCTCTCTCTCTCTCTCATTGCAGCGACCCAAAACATGACAGGACTTAAGTTACTACTAGAAAAAAATATATTGACAGGGCCAAACTATAAAGATTGGCTGTGGAATGTCAAGATGGCTTTGACTTATGACAAATTGGGGTATGTCCTTACCACTAAGGCACCTGCTGTCCCTGGTCCTAAATCCGGCAATGCGGATAAGGAAATCCACAAAACCTGGAAGTTAGATTGTGCGAAAGCCAAGTGCATCGTGCTTGCCTCGATGAATAATGAACATCAGAGGAGACACGAGGATATGGATCTTGAATCCATATTTCTCCATACAAAGGATCTGTATGGGGAGTAATCTCGTATAGCAAGATACGAGACCTCGAAGAACCTGTTTCAGGCAAGGTTGGCCGTCAGATCGTCTGTAGGAGAACATGTCCTAAAGATGATTGGCTACATAGAAGAGCTCGCAGACCTGGGGACGACTTTGGAGAACGAGCTCTATACAGACTTGATTCTCCAGTCCCTTCCTTCCACCTACGCCCAATTTATTCTGAATTTCAACATTCAAAGAAAAGAAGTTGAATTTCCAGAACTCCTTAACATGTTGAGGAGTGCAGAGGGCACCTTGCAGAAGGCAAGGGAAACACCCGCTAAGTTTGTTCGCGGTGCTTCTTCTTCCGGGTCCAAGGCTCGGGCCAAAGGAAGGAAGAATAAGGCCGCCACCAAACCTAGAAGAGGTGTTAGTAAGGTGGGAGTGAAGGGAAAGAAAAAGATTGCGGTGCCAGTAGTGGCCAAGGATGAGTGCTTCCATTGTCATAAGAAAGGGCACTGGAAGAAAGATTGCAAGGCGTGGAACACCAAGAACCAGGAACCGAAGCAAGCTGTGGTTTCGAGTTCAGGTGTGTTTATAATTGAAAATTGTCTGTCAATCAACTCTACTTCCTGGGTATTGGATACTGGATCAGGACCTCATATATGTAATTCATTGCAGGCACTGAGAAACCGTAGAGTGCTGAAGGTTGGTGATATGACCCTGAAGGCTGCTAACAGAGCTAGCGTGGGAGATGTGTCCGTAGGGGATTATCACCTGGGATTGACGAGTGGACATATTTTGGTTTTGCATAACTGTTTTTGTGTACCTATTTTAACGTGTAATATCATATCAGTTTCCTTGTTATCAAAAGAAGGTTATGATTTCACGTTTGTAAGCGATGTTGTTAACATCTACCTAAATCATGGTTTGATTGGGTCTGGTACGCTAGATAACGGTATATATGTCTTAAACCAATTACAGATTTTCAATGTCCAGAACACACTAAAAAGAAAGTCTCCAGATTTAAATAAAGCTTTCTTATAGTATTGTAGACTAAGTCACATCAATGAGACAAGGTTAACTAAGTTACACAGAGAAGGTTATTTGGATTCATTTGAATATCAATCTTATGCCACTTGTCAATCATGTCTCAAAGGAAAGATGACAAAGACTCCATTCACTGGACATGGAGTAAGAGCGAGCGAGCTCTTAGGACTCATACACAGCGATGTATGTGGTCCAATGTCTACACATGAAAGAGATGGTTTTTCCTATTTCATTACTTTTACGGACGATTACTCTAGGTACGGATTCATTTTCTTGATGAAACATAAATCCGAGGCTTTTGAGAAATTCCAAGAGTATAAGAATGAAGTAGAAAACCAAACCGGCAAAAGTATCAAGACACTGAGATCTGATCGAGGTGGTGAATACTTATGTGCCGAGTTCCTAGGTTACCTAAAAGAGAAAGGAATTCTCTCTCAGCTTACTTCTCCATGCACTCCACAACATTACGGTGTATCGGAGAGACGGAATCGAACCCTATTGGATATGGTACGTTCCATGATGAGTAATGCTGAGTTACCGCGATCTTTCTGGGGTTATGCGCTAGAATCAGCAGCATATCTTTTGAACAGGGTTCCTACCAAGACTGTGCCTACCACGCCATATCAGATGTGGAGTAGGAAGAAACCCTATCTTCAGTATTTAAAGATATGGAGATGTCCAGCTTTTGTTAAAAAGCGGCATGCGGACAAACTCGAGGCACGATCAGTACAGTGTAAGTTTGTGGGATATCCAAAGAACTCCAAGGGATATTATTTCTATTACGCAGAGGAACAAAAGGTTTTTGTTTCTCGTAATGCCAATTTTCTAGAACAGCAGTTTTTAGAAAAGGAAACAAGTGGGAGCGAAATAGAACTGGAAGAAATTCCAGAACCACAAACTACTACTGAAAGTTTGGTAAAACCAGTAGTTTAAGAAGAACAGGACATTCCCGCACCCCTCCGCAGGAGTACTAGGCCGTCTCATCCGCCTGAGAGATACTACGGTTATATCATAGATGGGGATAGAGAGGATTGCGTCATTGATGATGATGAACCTACTAGCCTCCAGCAGGCCATCTAGAGCGGGGACTCGGTACGATGGCTAGATGCAATGCGGACCGAAATGGAGTCCATGTGCACCAACAAAGTATGGACTTTGGACTTTGCTCCAGGTGGGGTAAAACCCATAGGATGCAAATGGATCTTCAAGAAAAAGATTGGTGTAGATGGACAGGTGGAAACCTATAAGGCTAGACTTGTTGCAAAGGGTTTTCGTCAAAGACCTGGTTTAGACTATGACGAGACTTTTTCTCCAGTGGCTATGCTCAAATCCATTCGGATCCTTCTTGCTATTGCCGCCTTCCATGATATGAGATCTGACAGATGGACGTAAAGACGTCTTTTCTAAATGGTAATTTGGAAGAGTGCGTCTATATGGATCAGCCAGAAGGCTTCAATCAGAGTGGGAGCAGCGGGAAAGTATGCAAGTTGCTTAAGTCCATTTATGGACTAAAGCAGGCATCGCGGAGTTGGAACATCTGTTTTGATGAAACGGTCAAAAAATATGACTTTATCAAAAATCCAGATGAACCAGGTATATATAGTAAAATTGTAGCACGAACTGTTGTATTCCTCGTCTTATACGTGGATGGCATTCTATTGATAAGAAATGACATTCCTATGCTACAATCTGTCAAAGGATTCTTGTCACACAGTTTCTCCATGAAAGACCTGGGTGATGCCTCTTACATTCTGGAGATCCGGATCTATCGTGATAGATCTAAGAGGATGTTGGGACTTTCGCAGTCCAGGTATATCAACACTATACTGAAAAGATTCAGTATGGAAGATTCAAAGTGCGGTAATCTCCCGGCTTGTCACGGAATCACCCTCTCCAAAGAGATGTCTCCCAAGACTGATTTGGAAAGGGAACGCATTTCTATTATACCCTACGCTTCTGCGGTAGGCTCTATAATGTATGCGATGTTGTGCACCAGACCAGATGTAGCTTACGCACTGAGCGTGGTAAGCCGGTATCAGTCAGACCCAGGGGAGAAGCACTGGATAGCAGTAAAGAACATTCTCAAGTACCTGAGAAGGACTAAGGAGATGTTCTTGGTTTACGGCGGAAAAGACCTCAAGATCGAAGCCTTTGCTGATTCCAACTTCCAGAGTGATAAGGATGACTCCAAGTCCATGTCAGGTTATGTCTTTACCCTCAATGGAGGGGAGGTGTGCTGGAAGAGCTCCAAGCAGGACACCGTTGCAGACTCAACGATGGAAGCGGAGTATATTGCTGCTTGCGATGCCGCAAAAGAAGCAGTCTGGATGAAGAAGTTCCTCACAGAACTTCAGGTGGTTCCTACCATTGTTGATCCAATACCTCTGTATTGCGACAACAACGGAGTTATAGCTTTAGCGAAGGAACCCAGGTCCCATCAGAAGTCCAGACACATCTTAAAGCGGTATAACCTGATCAGGGAGATCATAGATCGCCGGGAGATCGAGATCCGGAGAGTTGCCACAGAGGAGAACACTGCTGATCCATTCACAAAGGCCTTACCTCAGATTCAGTTCGAGAGGCTACTTGAGATGATCGGTCTTCGATATGCCAGTACATGGCCCTAGTGCAAGTGGGAGATTATTAGTGTATATGCCCTAGGGACCATTATTGTATCATACTAGCTTGTATAATAATTAATGGAAGCTTGGGATATTCACAGTTATATTAACAGTCTTGCTAAACATGGTAGTATGCTACTTGGTTTTATCAATCTTAATATGTGTATACGTATTGATAGAGCCCTTAGGATCTTGCTTGACTACCATCGTTGTGATGGCAGTCACACTAGTGGGGGCTGGGTAGTCTACAAGCACATCCTTTTTCAGGTCCCTAGTCGTAGGATTATCGAGACAGGGTATCGATACTCCAGAATAGACTAGTGTGTACGCTTCTCATCCCAGTTGGGGAGATGGTCTATCCCACAGCCATCAGTACGTCGTATTGGAGATAGTATACAGATGCTCGTTGGGTTACGGGTACACCAGACAGGACTCGCAAGGAACTGTTGGTTGGTATTATACCCGTCGTCAGTTAACAGTTCCCAGGTGACATGAGTACAGCATAGTCCGCAGACTTGACACTGCTACTTCTCCTCGAGTGTGTCCCACTGTTCTTAGATTGCTACCCTACCACGGCTCAAAGGAGTCGTGCAAACAGGTAGCAGTTGAGTGCAGTCCCGAGCACTTAGAGGCAGTAGTGGTTAGACAGGATTCGTCTCTCCCGGTATTGGGAGTTGATATCGCGCTGTGTCTGGAGAGCCATTACGCAAAGTCCCTGGCCAGGGCAAGCGAAATTTACTGGTAGGTTTTCCAGTCGTTTCTTAAGGTGTAATGGGATTCGCTCCGACACGACTTATACCGCTTTTAGGGGACTGACGCTTGCCACCCCCCTAGGCCCGATATGCGATAGTCCTAGACGAACAGACCGGACTGTACGGAGATTGTCACATCAGGCTCAGTAGGAGTTCGGATGGGTTTCCTCATCGGCCTTCTTATCGACATCTACCTGGGGACCGTTACGTACAGCTAGTGCCGCTTACGGTCTGTGGTTAAACCCACTGCCAGCGTAGTAGTCGAGTCTTTAGAGTCCCACACAGAGAGTTTCCCTGCTCCAGGCGAAACGATATAGAGGTCGTATGGTTTTACGACAAGGGTTCGGACGCATACGTGTTTAAACGCACGTACGATGTTCGGACAGTTTTTACTAGCCGGCTTTGGTTTAAGCCAGATTCTAGTATCGGATTATTGGATTTATACAGTCTAAAGTTTTTCCGTGTTTTCACGGATAGGAGGGGCATTCTCGCAATTTGGCGGGAAGTTTCTAGAAGGATGATGACTTGAGGGTTTAGATGGCATAAGCATTTATTGATTTAGTGACTCATTAGTGTGATTCATTCATGTCATTAATGATGCATTAAATGGTTAATGACTCATGTAATGAATCACACATAATGAATAAATGAAGCATGATGATTAATCATTTGATTTATTTATTTTGATAAATGATTATGCTTCATATATTCAATAAGGATCATTATTTCATTATCATTATTATCCTCACCTTCTCTCTCCTCAAGCTCTCTCTCTCTTCAAACTCTAATCCTACCCTCTCATGTGTTGAGATTAAGGATTAGCAAGACTAATTAATCCATATCCATACTCTATATCATCTAGGTGACTTTGATTAGCAACTAGAGAAACCTAGTTATCTCAAGATTAGAGGCAAAGCTTGGAGTAGAAGCTCTCGGGTGGATCGTCTATTACATAGAGGAGGCTGACGAGGAGGTGGATAACGAGAAGAAGAAGGACACGGTTCATTAGGTATAATCTTCTTCCATAGTAGTTAACAACTCCTATGTTAGTGTTAGTTATAGTTTAGCAAAGATCTTTTCGGTTAGTCGATGTTAATCTAAAGAACTTGATTGTTTTTCATATTTCCGTCTCCCCGCAACTCGTGGGGTGTAATACATCAACTTACATTAAGTACATAGAATACGGGAAAACGAAACCTTTCAAATAAAAACCACTTATTATAAAAAAAGCCGTTTTCTAAAAGATTAAGTATTTTACAAATCCTTGCAAAACGCCGCTACAACCCATTTAGGGAACCCGTTCGGGATGGTGCGGATTATCGCACATCCTCGGGCTTAGTAGTGCGAGATTCATACCTCCGCAAGGAGCATTCGGTCTCGAAGATTTAAAATACAACATCTTAACAAAATGAGATTTCTAGAAATATAAAATATATATTAAAATAATTTTTATATAAATATATATAAGTAACATTAAAATATCTATTTTGTAATAATATAAATATTCCAACTCTTTTCAAAAATCACAAGAATCACTTTACATTAAAATACCATGAATTCCATACAAGTTCAATATTACAATTAAATACTTTATATTATGAAATTAGGTTATTTTCACTAGAAATATCACAAATATAAAATATACATTTATTACAACTCTAAAGACGATAATTAAACATTGGGGTATATTTTGAAAATTATACAAAAGTATTTTACATAAAACCCCCTCAAGTTTTATAAATTACCCTAAGGACCCTAGTAAATATAGGTTTAAGTGGGACCAATCTCTTGAGCCTCAAGGAGCCGGAGAAGTGGGTGCTTTCTTATTTAAGGTAGACAACTTAACAATGGTGTTATCAACACGGTAATCGTCTTTGAAAAAGACACAAATCCTGCCGCCCATGTGCAGCGGTTACCGATAACATCAAAACAATCAGGACTTCAATTTCTTTTATAATTATTCTGACTCAGACTGAGTCTCATTAATAATCTGACTTGAATATTATTCAATTATCCAAACTACAATTCAATATGAATCCATGAATCCATATATATTCAATCTATCAACCTATACAGCTTGACCGAACCGAACCATGGATATACTTCCATTTACATGATTCTCCAGTTACATCCATTTACTAATATCATGGTTTCGGCAAAGTCATCTATACAATTTTCAAGACAATACAATACAATACCATCAGTACAATTATTACTAACAATACAATAAATACACGGGGTATTGGGGTAGTTCATTCGTGAATCCAACGGAATCTCAAAAGTCTCCCTAGATCATGAATCCATGTCTACTAACACAAGCAAGCTATCATGAGGGCCCGTGTTTCCATGCTCCTGGATTACAGCCTGTTGAGTTTGGAATACTTCGACGACGATCGAAGTCCTGTTACTAACATTTGATTCGGGCCTGTGGTTCCCTACCCCTGGATTACAGCCTGTTGGGTTTGAGAACACTTTTGAGATTGGTTGACATTCACCCTTGAACTTACGATAACAACAATATTAATACTAATTACAACAGTATAACAATATAATACAACTTTAAAAGCTACACTATCCCTTTCTCTCTTTGTCTATTCTATTTTTCCCTTCTCTTTGGGACTTACCGAGCGATTTGTTCGCTGACGATATTCTCTTTCTTTCTTCTTTGAATGTCATCAGGTGTTTCGGACCTTCCAGAGATCGAGCCCAGTATCAAAGACTTGGACCAGCTTTCCTACGACCCAGTGCTCTAGCTACATTGTACACTTTTATTTCAGTAATTTTCCTTTTCTTTTATGCCACTGTTTAGGCATTATTTCTTTCAGATGTATTTACTTTTCCATGTATTGTACAAAAAGAATGTGAATAAATAAAGTTGTTGTTTATTATATCTTATCTCTTGTGCATTTTTCTTTTGTATTGCTTAGATACGCTTAGCGTATTTACTTCACCGTAAATACGTAGCGGCATCGTCGCATCCCCTTCACCGTATACCGGGAAGCGGAGCGTGACATTTCTGGTCAAGTAATGTTCACAGGGTAATGTAGTCATTTTTCTGGTCAAGTAATGTTTATAAGGTAATGTTCTTACACCTGTAAGGGTTGGTAACATATTCATTTTAATTATCTGATTTATCTTAAATGTATCTGAATTTCCTAATCTCATATGCCAAAGATCATAATCAGATAAATAACACAAGAAATAATTCAAATTAGAAACTTTATTAATAGAATCATCGGTCACTACAGGAAGACAAAATAAATCATGTTCATGTACAAATTTGCCCATGGAAAAAACTTTCTTGTTCTTTCCTATGGACACTCGATTATTATAAAAACGGGCCTCTAGTTCATTTTTCAGCAATGCAGGAACTGGAACCAAATTACGTCTAATACCTAGCGCATAGTATACATTTTTGAGGACCAAAACACTGTCCCCAAGATCCAGCCTATAAGTTCCAATACCTTCAACATTTAGATAGGTATTATTTCCCATATAAATGTGATGTTCTTCTTTTTTCAGTTCCTTCATATCTGACAATCCTAGCCGGGTCTTTGCAATATGCCTAGTAGTACCCGAGTCAATCCACCAGCCATCAATGTCAGCACTTGCAGCATTACACTCGATCACACCTACTCACTCACGCTTATGTAGTGCTTTATGCTTTGATGTACCCAAATTAGCTTGTTTTTCTGGACAATCATTCTTAAAATGACCAAACTTTCCGCAATTATAACAAGCTCCTTTTGGTACTTTCTTTCGAGTGCCTTACTATTTGAATCCCTTGAACCGAGCTTTTGAAGTCCCTATCCAGTTCTTGCTCTTATGTGCATCACGTGAATGCCTGTTCTGCATAACAATCAGCTCTTCACCTTCCACAAAATTCATTTCTAGACCTTTCCTTCTGGCTATTAAATCCTGTTCTATTGCTAACTGAGATGGTAAGTCAGTGACGTATTTAATGGTGTTGGATGTATATACCCTAGATGCCATTATTGTATAGTACAGGATTGTATATTACATATGGATGTTTGGAATATATATATACAGGACGGTCTTGCTCGATATGACAGTATGTTATCCGTTTTACCTTTAGCTCAACATGTGTATATGTTCTATTTTATATTACGTATCTTGACTACATGTTGGTAAAGCCCGTAAGATCTTTGCTTGACTACTAGAGTTGTGATAGCGATCATACTCGTGGTGTCTAGGTAGTCTTTAAACACATACTTAAATTGTCCTTAGTCGTTGGAGTTTTGAAATAGGGTATCGATAATCTGGAGTAGACTAGTGTATACGTTTCTTATTCCTATGAGGGGAGGTGGCATGTCCCACATCCATTTGTGTACGGCAACAAAGATAGCATATAGGTGCTCATTAGGTTGTGAGTTACACTGGACGGACTCGCCGGGAACTTCCAGATGGTAATATACATATCATCAAATAATAGTTCTCTGGGGACATAAGTACATGTTGTACTTTAGACCCAACTTCGTCATTCATCTTGAGTGTGTTCCTACTGTATTTAGATTACTACTCTACCACGGGTTTAAAGAGTCATGCAAATAGGTTTTAGTTAGGTACAGTCCCGAAGCACTTTGGGGAAGTAAGCGATAGAAGAGATTCGTCTCTCCCCGCATAGGGAGTTGATGTCGCGCTGTGTTCGATTGGTCATCACCATAAAACCTTGGCCAAGAAAGTAGAGATTTACTAATTGTGAGATCAGTAGTTTCTCGGGAAGATTTTGAACCACATCAACACGACTTATTGGGTTATTAGGGGTCTGACGTTCTCCACCCCATAGACCCGGTTTGTGATAATCTTAGACGAAGAGACTGGACTGTACAGAAATTGTCACTTTCAGGCTTAGTAGGGATACAGACAAGTTTGCTTGTCGGCCTTCCTTTCGTTCAATACCTAGGTAGCCGTTACGTACAGCTAGTGCCGCTAACGTGCTTGTGGTTAAATTCACTGCCAGTATATTGTCGAGTCTTTAGAGTCCTACACAGAGGGTTTCCCGGCTTAGGCGAAACGATATAGTGTACGTATTTTGATACGTATTTGGGTTCGATTAAATACGTGTTTTTGTACACGCACTTTTAATCGGACATTTTGTTAATACTAGCAGGTTTGAAAGATAGCCAGGTTATCATATTTGGATGAAATATGAGCTAGTATTATATATCTCTTTTTAGTATCTCTCTTTTCGTATTCGTATTTTGACAGAATACGGTATTAATACTAATACAGGTATTTGTATAAATAAGTGTATTTGTTTCTTGATATAAATACGGGTATTTGTATTTTAATACGAATACGGGTATTCATATTTTATACAAATATGAGTATATGTATTTTAATATGAATACGGGTGTATGTGTTTGTAACATATACTTGTATTAGTGTGTATGTGTGTGTATGTATGTATATACGTATATGTGTACAATGAGGTAGCTCTCTCTCTCTTCTCTTCTCTTATCTTCTTGTTTATGTGAGAAGGGTGTGGGCTTGTGACTCACCATGGTGAGTCACAAGTCCACCCACTCTCACATTAAAAAGAAAAAAAGGAAAAGAAAAAAGAGATGATGATTCATTTTATCTTTAGTAATCATGCTTGAATTTATCATCACCATCACCATTATCTTCTTCTTTATCTCTTCTTGAGTTTTCTTTAGTTAAGAAAGGAAAAGATTAAAAGAGAAAAATATAGAGTTGGCCAATACATCATCTAGTGATCAAGTTCTAGCAAGCTTTGTTCACTAATTGCTTCACTTAGATATTCAGTGTGAAGCTAAAGCCTAGGTTAGGGTTCTCTCGGCTTGATCTTCTTCGACAACGAAGAACGGCATCCAAGCTCATTCCCGAAATCCTCAGGAGGGCAAGAAGTGGTTTGAAGACGAAGGACACGACTACAAAGCTACCTAAACGTCTATCCGAGTAGTTAACTCCTTCTAGTTTAGCTAGTTTAGTGTTTGGTTTCGATTCTAACTCGTAGAAGTTCGTGTTCTTTGTATAGAAATTTTTGTTTTGTATTCCGCCTTGGTCGCAAGTTAGCGATATGAGCATAAGCATCTACTTACATGGTATCAGAGCCACCCAAACACTAGAACTAGTTTAGACGGTGTTTAAAGTTTTGAACGCAACAAATTTTCGTGTTTTCAAAAACTAAACTTTCATGTTTCTGTCAAAAAAAATTTGGTCGCAACTTTTTTTTTTTATATTGCAGAAGTATGATAATAGTATATATATGACACTGTACGAAGACGAACCAATTTTGAAAAATTTTGGCTGCCGTTTGGCCGAGTATTGTGGCCAGTATTTACCAGTTCGGTCTCGTCTTCGTAATATGTCTTGGGTTTTAAAAATTGGGATTTTTGGTAAACTTCTTTTTTCCCTAGATTTCATTCATTATTATCTTTGTATTCGGGCAAAAAAGAAAGTTTTAAACTTGAAACTTTTGCATTGTTGCTTAACTTTAGTTCGTATTTGTGTTTGTATACATCGTCTAATTGTTATAGGTCGATTAGACGGGGTTGCAAATACTTGCTTATGTTGTTGTTATATATCATGTGATGGAATAGACAGATAGTCATGGTGGATAGCCCCCTCATCATAGTAATGGATGTATATTTGTATATTCGGGACGAGCGGCCGGATTGTGGCCGTCGTCACCGCTCGATATATATTGTTTTATTAAAACACAACCGGATTGAGGTCGATATTACCATTGTATATTCATTCATTCTTGTATTAGGATAATCCATGGAGAAGTGCTCGAATAGCCGTGTTTTAGAGTGTGTCAGGTGGTTGTTTCGCAGTGACGATTTCGACCCGCCTCGCTCTAGGATTGGCGGGCTATTCGCCGCATTTGTAGGGGTTTAGGATAGACCCACGGTGGAGTGCTCAAGTTGCCGGATTCCATGAAGTGCTGGGTGGCCCACTCATATTATTGAGTGTTGGTTGCCTCACTTCTAGAATTGACGGGTAGCTTGCGCGCTCGCAGAGGTCTTTGGTACAGGTGATGTTCGAGTTATCTACACGACCGGGGAACGTTTCTTTTCGTTTGTGGTTCAAACGAAACACGGGGCTATTAGTTTATCCGTTAATTCCATCTTGTTTATCACATGCCTGTGATATTTATTACTTGCCTGTGATGATATATATAAATGTTATATATGTTTTGCACTTGCGCTGACCCTGACCATGCACTGCTGTAAGTTAAGTAACCTTACGGTGAAGTCCCCAGACCCCGTGGCAAATGCGGGTGGCATATACGTACATTTTATTTTGGTTGTTTTTTGTGATACTTAGGCTTAATTGATGCGACCACATAAATTCTTTTTAATGCAAGAAAGTAAACCTAAAAAATGATGTTGTTGGAATTAAATTTCAAAACCACTCGGTTTTTCACAAAACCAAAAGTTTCAAAATCGAGTTTGAACCACTCGTTTCGAAATCACTAGTTTCCTTCAACGATATCAAGTTCATTACGTTAAAGGTTTTTTGCCAAAAACTATCCGTAGCCCTCCGTCATTTCCTATGAGTAGTGCTTAGTATTTGTGCTGCGTTTGTTGACTCGGTTAAGATGTAGTGTGCGGTAACTAAGTAGTGCATATTTGTTGCATGCATTGCGATTGGTTAGGACAGCCGTACGGCCTTATTAACTCAGTCAAGGGCTCATGCGGGTGGGTTTAATGCAATCAAGATAATGACGAGTTGAACTTGACTAGGACCCTTTGATTTGTTGACTCAGTCAAGGTCACTAGGGTTTTAGGAAAAAAAATCACATTGGGAGTTTCAAATATACAGGAAACTTACTAGTGTTGCATATTTTCTAGAGTGTGGTAACTATAGTGGCTTCCATTTAGATTGTCACACAATGATAGTTGGGTCCCGATCCCACTGATGAGTAGGATTACTCCTGGGAGATTTTCATTTCACAACTAGCTAACCTATTAGGCATTTAGAAAGGTGTTAATGGGGTTATGCCTCTACAGAAACGAGGTTATTTAATCAGGTCCGTACGAAAGCATGGGGAGCCTCACTCTGAGTACCATCACTTGACTGACTGAACGGTTAGCGAACTTGTGGAGCATATATCATTCCGACTAGTTCTTCTTTTAAGATTTGAAGGAGAATTTAAAGAAACAGTGGGAGCCATCATGTTTAGATAAAATAATAACCAATCTAAACTTGCAAGAGTATACGCCGGGTGTTTCTTTTCTCTCTCCTAATTGCAGCTACTATGTCACGCCTTTATCAAGAAAATAAAATGTATGACTTGACCGACCCGAATTCTTATTCGGGGCTAGGGAACGTCGTTTCGGCTCTAACTTGTGACAGATGTCATAAACATGAGAAAGGGAAAGAGGATTGCATGAATTCCTTGATGACCCTAGTGAAGAAGAAGCATACTATTGCGTCTCCTTCAGGTATTCTTGTAATTGAGAACTGTTTTTCTGTCAGTCCTACCTCTTGAGTACTAGATACCGGATCAGGATATCATATCTGTAATTTATTAAATGGGCTGAGAAAAAGTAGGATGGTTGGACTTGGTGATATGTCCCTCAGAGTTGGGAATGGAGCATAGGTTGATACTGCTGCCGTTGATGAATATCACCTGGTATTGCCAAGCGGTAATACTATGATTTTGAACAACTGCTACTGTGTACCTTCCATACTTTGCAACATTATATCAGTTTCTTTACTTAATAAAGAAGGATATAATTTTGGTCTAGATAGAAATATCATGAATATTTATCTTAAACAGATATTGGTTGCAGAAGGTACACTGTGTAATGGTATCTATGTTCTAAATCAAAACACAGTTCTTAATGTATAAAACACACGCGGGAGGAAAAGTTCAGATACGAACGAGACCTACTTATGGTGTTGTAAACTTAGTCATATCAACGAGAAAAGATTAGCTAAGTTGCTTAAGGATGAATATTTGGATCTGTTTGAATTGACATCTTATGAAACCTGTCAATCTTATCTCAAAGGAAAGATGACCAAATCTCCATTCACCGGATACGGAGAAAGAGCAATAGAGCTCTTGGGACTTATACACAGTGATGTGTATGGTCCAATGTCTATACATGTAAGGGGTGGGTTCTCATACTTCATTACATTCACTGACAATCTCTCTAGATTCAGATATGTGTATCTTTTGAAACACAAATCTGAAGTTTTTGAGAAATTCAAAGAATAAAGAAACGAAGTAGAGAACCAAATTGGCAAAACTATCAAGATCCTCCGATCTGATAGAGGAGGCGAGTACTTAAGCACGAAATTCCTAGAATACCTAAAAGAGAATGTTATTCTCTCTCGGCTTACTCCTCCGTATAGACCACAGCACAACGGTGTGTCGGAGCGGAGGAATCGCACTTTTTTGGATACGGTTCGCTCCATGATGAATAGTGTTGATCTGCCTCTTTCATTTTAGGGACATGCGCTTCAAACAGCAACATACCTATTGAATGATGTTCCATCCAAATCCGTGCCTAAGACACCATTTGATACGTGGAATGGTAAGAGGCCATATCTTAAACATATTAAGGTATGGGGTTTTCCGGCTTATGTTAAAACACGAAGTCCGGACAAAGTTCGGGCACAATCAGTTCTATGTAAGTTTGTGGGATATCCAAAGCATTCAGCTGGATATCTATACTACCACACCGAGGAACATAAGGTGTTTTTTGCTCATCACGCTGCCTTTTTGGAAAGGGAATTTCTTGCAAAAGAAATTAGTGGGCGTACGGTAGAACTGGAAAAAATTCAAGCACCACAAACTGTATATGAGGATTTTGTGGAGCAACAGGATTAAATAGTCCCGGACGAACCTAAGCCACTCCGCAGATCTAGTAGGATTTCTCGTCCGCCCAAGAAATACTACGGTTTTCTTTTAGATGGGGATCTCAAGAAAATTGCATCTTGGAAGAAAATGATTCTACTAGTTTTGAGTAGGTCATTTCCAGTAGGGACACTGTGAAATGGCTTAATGGTATGTGATCCGAAATGGAGTCCATATACACCAACAATGTTTGGACTTTGGACTTTGGACATTACATCGCCAAGGGTAAAACCCGCCGGCTGCAAATGGATCTTCAAAAAGAAGATTGATGCAGATGGACAGGTTGAAACCTATAAGGCTAGACTTGTTGCAAAAGGTTTTTGTCAAAGACCAGGTGTGGACTATGATGAAACCTTTTCTCCAGTGGTTATGCTCAAATCCATTCGGATCCAACTTGTCATTGCTGTCTTCCATAACTATAAGATCTGGCAGATGGACGTAAAGATCGTTTTTCTAAACGGTGCTTTAGAAGAGTGTGTCTATATGAATTAGCCAGAGGGCTTCATAGAAATGGGAGCAACGAGAAGGTGTGAGAGTTGCTTAAATCCATTTATGAATTAAAACAGGCATCTCGGAGCTGGAATATATGATTTAATGAAACAATCAAGGAATTTGACTTTATCAAAAATATAGACGAGCCTTGTATTTACAAGAATATTGTAGGGAGAACTGTGGTATTTCCCGTATTATACGTGAATGTCATTCTCCTAATAGAAAATGATATTTCTATGCTACAGTCGGTCAAGCTATTCTTGTCTCAAAAGTTCTTCACGAAAGACTGAGTCATGCCTCCTATATTCTGAGGATCAAGATCTATCATGATAGATCTAAGAGGATGTTGAGACTTTCACAGTCTAGATACATTGACACCATACTAAAAAGGTATAGTATGGAAGATTCCAAGCGCGATAATTTACTAGCTTGTTACGGAATCATCTTCTCCAAAGAGATGTTTCCCAAGACCGATGAGGAGTAGGCTCACATGAGAATTATACCCTACGCTTCGGCGGTAAGATCTATAATGTATGAGATGTTATGTGCCATACCAGATATAACTTACGCACTTAGCGTAGTAAGCCGGTATCAGTCAAACCCAGGGGAAAAGTATTGGATAGCTGTGAAGAACATTCTGAAGTACTTAAGAAGGACTAAGGATATATTCTTAGTGTATGGTAATGGAGACCTACAGATGGAGTCTTTTACCAATTCAAGCTTCCAAAGTGACAAGGATGACAGCAAGTCTGTCTCGGGTTATGTGTTTACCCTCAATGAAGGGGCGGTCTGTTGGAAGAGTTCCAAATAGGACACCGTAGCAGACTCGACGATGGAGGCTGAATACATGGCTGCCAGCGATGCCGGAAAAGAGAATGTCTGGATGAAAAAGTTCATTCATGAACTTGAGGTGGTTCCGTTTATTGTTGATCCAATACCTTTGTATTGTGACAACAATAGGGCTATAGCGTTAGCGAAGGAACTACGGTCCCATCATAAATCTTGACACATCTTAAAGCCGTATCACTGATTAGGGAGTTTATTGATCGCCGGGAGATCAAGATAAAGAGAGTAGACACAAAGTACAACATGGTGGACACACTCACAAAGGCACTTCTTCAGACTCAGCTGGAGCGGCTATTGGAGATGATTGGTCTTCGATATGCCAATACATGGCCTTAATGCAAATGGGAGATTTTTGGATGCATATGCCCTAGAGGCCATTATTGTATAGTACAAAATTGTATATTAGATATGGATGCTTGGGATATATATGTATAAGAAGGTCTTACTCGATATGATAGTATGCTATCTGGTTTGCCTTTACCTCAACATGTGTATATGTTCTATTTTATATTACGTATCTCGATTACATGTTGGTAAAGCCCGTAGGATCTTTGCTTGACTACTAAAGTTATGATGGTGATTGTACTCGTGGGGTCTATGTAGTCTATAAACACATCTTTAAATTGTCACTAGTCGTTGGAGTTTTGAGATAGGGCATCGATACTCCGGAGTAGACTAGTGTATACGTTTCTTATTCTCATGAGGGGAGGCGGTCTATCCCGCAACCATTGGTGTACGGCATCAAAGATAGTATATATGTGCTCATTAGGTTATAAGTTACACTGAACGGACTCGCCAAGAACTTCTAGATGGTAATATACCTGTTCCCCTCCGAAGGACGGCGCACAGGACCGCAGTGTCCTGACGCTGAGATTCGGGGCAGATGCTATTTGGTTTTATCTGTTTACCTCTCCGAAGATGCCAAGTTGATTTATGGCGCCGTGTATCGGAGGTTTAGACGGATGTGGCCGATGTAGCAGACTTCGTCAGATTCCCCCTCAGGGTGAGGGGTTTTTGATTGTGGGGACGCTCTTCCCTGCAGGCGCAAGCCCCTGCAGTTAATTACCCTACCGCATCGCGGTAACAACTTTCTCCTTCTCCAGAATTTCACTTCGTGTCGTGGGTGTTTGTTTTGTTTGTGATTGCCCGTGGATTGTATACGGAGACTGAATAATGCCATCGTCCGTGGGACGTGGATTAGTCCAAATCCGTATTTACTTAGATTTGGGTTTGGTGTTTTTAGTTTAAGAATGCATTAGTCGCGTTGCGGCTAAGATCAACTTAAACGTTCGTCAAGGATATGTTAGTCCTGTTTTGGAGTAAGATCTACATGACGTGATGGTCGATTTAATATATGTCCATCGGGACTCGTCGCCTCTCTGACGTCGTTGAAGGATTACAACGACAGGTGTCAAAGGATTTCAGAGATGTACCCTTGAACAAAATTTGATTTGGAGTTTTATAGTCCATTTAAATGTTTAAGGATACGTTAGCCGTATTTGGGGCTAAGATCAACTTAAACGGGATCGTTTAGATCCGGCAAAAGAGCATTTGGTGGCTCAATTGTTTCAGTTTAGGGACGTAGTGGTCCGTGTTCCAGTTTAGGGACGTAGTGGTCCGCCATTAGTTTAAGAACGTTTCGGTCCGGCATTAGTTTAAGGACGTTTCGGTCTAATATTAGTTTAGGGACGTCTCGGTCCAATATTAGTTTAAGGACGTTTCGGTCCAATATTAGTTTAGGGACGTCTCGGTCCATGTTCCAGTTTAGAGACGTGGTGGTCCGATATTAGTTTAGGGACGTTTCGGTCCGACATTAGTTTAGGGACGTCTCGGTCCGAGATTAGTTTAGGGACGTATCGGTCCAATATTAGTTTAGGGACGTCTCGGTCCACGAGTTTAAGGACCCCGCAGTCCATATTCTTGTGTGGTCGTTGGGACCCGTCGCCTCTCTGACATCGTTGAAGGATTACAACGAGAAGTGTCAGAGGAGTTCGGAGATGTACCCTCGAACCGGAGGTAAATTGATTTAAAAGAGCAATCTTGCTCAATCAATTTAGTTTAAGGACTTACGGCCAAAATTGGGCTAAGTCGAGTTGAGCATATCCAACATTTTTCTTGATCTTTGGCCTATTAGGCCTGTTCTAGGGCTTTGCCCATATTTAATAATGCACTGCATTTTATTCTGGCCTGCTAGGCCTCTATGATTTGGGCTCTGTCCCTTTATTTATGATGCAGAGCATCTGTTTTGGTTTGGGCTCTCCCCTTTTTTTTATTGCTTTGCAATTTATTTTGGCCCGTTGGTCTTTTTGATTTGGGCCTGGCCCTTTAGAAAATGCATTGCATTTTCAGGCGCTTTGCGCCAATTAGAGAGTGCAAGCGCTTGTAGTGTTGACACGTGTCGCGCAAGCGCAGTGCGCTGTGCTAGTGCGCTGCGCTTGCGCTGCTGACACGTGGCGCACTCTGGTGAGTTGCGCCAATTACAGAGAGCAAAGCTCTATCTCAAAGCGCATAGCGCAAGTGGTTCAGATGCTGACACGTGGCGCTCTCTGGTGGCTTGCGCCAACCTAAGAGCGCAACAGTGCGGTTTTGCAAGTGCAAGGCACTATGATTTAAGAATCTTTTAGATTCAAGAATAGAAGTACAAAGCACTGTCGGATTTCTTGATCTAATTTAGATCAAAGAAAAAGATAAGTTTTTTTCTTATCTTAAAGAACCAAAGGTTCATGAAAAAGTGCAAAGCACTATTTTTATTTTATTTATTCATTTATTTAGTTATGTTTAAAGATCAATGATCTTGTTTTTAGATCACTGATCTGTTCATAAGAGAATTTTCTCTACTTTCAAAGGTTTTAACCTTCTGTTGTCTTTGAGGAGTTCTCGAGAGTTCTCTTCTCTTTTTTTTTTAGAAAGATGTTGATGTCTTTGAATTGAGGTCTGGGGTCCTTTTTATAGTGCTCATAAATTAGTTAAATTTGTTAAAGAGATTTTTTTCTGAGTGATTTGGGGAATTTTCCCCACCGTTGGATCTTTGATCTAAGGGTTTCTGTTTTACAGAAGAAAATCTTCTTGTTTTAACAAAAACAGAAAGGATTTCTTTAGAATTTTAATTCTGTTTGGCGCAGATGCCCCAGCGCGTGACACGTGTCGCGCAGCACAACTGCGCTAGCGCGTCCGCGCTGACACGTGTCGCGCAGCGCAATTGCGCTAGCGCGTCCGCGCTGACACGTGTCGCGCAGCACAGTGCTTGCGCAACTGAAGCGTTGCTTCCTTTAATTTTACTTGAAATAGAGCTTTGCTCTGATTGGGCGCACTGTCTTGGGCGCTGCGCTGATGCGTCTGCGCCAGACACGTGGCATCCTGCGCTCAGCGCAGAGGATCTGAAGCGTTGCTTCATTTATTAAAGTTTAAATTTTCAAAGCAAAGCTTTGTTTCTGATTGGAGGAAGATGAAGCGTTGCTTCATCTCCCGCCTCGGAATTTGAACAGAGCTTTGCTCTGATTGGGGTAAACAAATGCCCCCCCACCGTTGCGCTTACGTGGCCCCAAACGTGAGCGCAACGGTGGCAGAATCCCAACCGTCGCGGCAGCTTTTGGAAGTTGAAGAGGCACTAGATGCCTATAAATAGGACCTTTGGTCCCCCACAGATGCTTATCATCTTTCAGATTTTTACTTTCAGAACTCAGAGCCTTGCTCTCTTGTTTAAACACTTTTAAAAGTTCAAACTTTAGAGAATTTTAGGTAAAAATATTAATTTTGATTAAATTAAATCAACTTTAAGAGCCTTGCTCTCAATAGATCCCTGATCTAAAGAAGACCCATTTAGGGTTTCACTTAGCAGAGCTTTGCTCTAAAGGGGTCTAAAAAGAACTAAAGGGAACCTTATTAGGGTTCCATTAATAGAGCTCTGCTCTCCAAAAGGTTCCCCTTGGATTTTCTTAATTAATGGAGCTTTGCTCCTTCCAAATCATATAGAAGAACTCTTAAGAGTTCTTCATGGCATTTGATACTATTATTATTATTATATCATTTTTTCTCAGAGCAAAGCTCTCAATATTCTTAGGGAATTTTCCTTAAATTCTCCTCATAACTGGTTTTTGACAGATGTCACTCCTGTCTATAGAGCATTGCTCTCGAGGAGTTTTAACTCCCTATACCTTTTCCTCATTGCTAATCTTCCAATGTTGCTTCCTTCAGGCATTATGGCGGTGCATTTATACATTCTGCACGAGTTCATTACCTACGAGGATATTCGTGCACAGGGCCGTCAACAAAATCAAGAGTTTACAGACGCCCAATGTGCAGAGGTCATGGGTCGTCTGAACGCAAGCGGTGGTTGGCTGCTACCTCGTCGTTCGGCTCTTTTGAAAGTCGTGCTGGGAGCAATATGGAGAGCACTTCCGGGTCTTCACGAGGCCCTACCGCTCAATGCGCTGGATGATGCCGAAGACAAGGTGCATTCAGTGTACCTGACGGGGCTGATCTCGAAGAAACGGCGGGACAGTCTCATTGACATCCTACATAAAATCTTCCAGCAGACGACGATAGTTGCTGCTTATCGAAGGCCGGGAGGGCTTGCCGAGGATCTCGACACAGAGGAGCGCGAGAGGCTGCACATAAGAATAATTAGAAAGGCCAGAAGAACTCTGGATGGCCTTACTTTTGAATTCCTCAATCCGTGCCCCGGGTCTGAGGTTATACCGTTGTAATAATTTGAATAATGTATCTTATTCATTGCTCTTATGATTGTAAGAATTTTTAGCAATATGAATGGAAACCCCTTTTTTTATTTTAGCTTGTCTTATTTCTCGTCCTGAATCTTCTGCCCATGCATAAATGAGTGCGTCTCAAACGCTTGATCAAACGTAAATCGGATGCTCTTTCTGTCATTTTCCTCTTTCTTTTATTGTTAGCAGGCTGTTTTAATAATCATGATTGATGGATAATAGAGCACGCATCTTGACTTTCTTAAGAAATAGCAATGGCTTAGGCCGCAGGTTCAGATCTGCTGCCTAAGACTTTCCAACTCCATGAGCCGTGAGGGTCTCATAAAGACTTTTCTCCCTACGGATCGAGAGGATTTCGTAAGTGGGTTTTTCTCCTTAGGAATCGTGAGGATTCCTAAGTGTGGTTTTCTCTTACAAGTTGTAAGGATCCTATAAGAGAATTTTCCCTCTTACGAGTCGAGAGGACTCGTAAGCGGTTGTTTCCCTCCTTGTCGAAACTCGACCTTGGAGAGTGAGACCCATGAATAGTATGCAAGAGACCGTTTAGATCAACTTGTAGGTTCCCATTGTTCAGGAATCAAGTTTTTTTTTAGTCCCTACTGCTTGAGGCTTCATCTTGCAAGTTGAGACGAATCGGGAATTTTCCCGCGGAGACACTGGTTTCTCTGCGAGCCGACGCGAATCAGGAGGCTCTCGTCAAGGAGTGTTTGTATCCGTGAATCGAGGAGTTTGCTAGGGATTATTTGTTTCCCAAGCGCCAAGGATTATTTGTTTTCTTGGGGTTTGAAACGAGTTGAGGATTTCCCACGGAGGCACTGGTGGCTCTGCGAGTCGACGCGGATCAGGAGGCTCTCGTCAAGGAGTGTTTATATCCGTGAGTCGAGGAGTTTGCTAGGGATTATTTGTTTCCCAGGCGCCAAGGATTATTTGTTTCCTTGGGGTTTGAAATGAGTCGAGGATTTCCCACGGAGGCACTGGTGGCTCTGCGAGTCGACGGGGATCAGGAGGCTCTCGTCAAGGAGTGTTTGTATCCGTGAGTCGAAAAGTTTTCTAGGGATTATTTATTTCCCAAGCACCAAGGATTATTTGTTTCCTCGGGGTTTGAAACGAGTCGAGGATTTCCCACGGAGGCACTGGTGGCTCAGCGAGTCGACGCGAATCAGGAGGCTCTCGTCAAGGAGTGTTTGTATCCGTGAGTCGAGGAGTTTGCTAGGGATTATTTGTTTCCCAAGCGCCAAGGATTATTTGTTTCCTTGGGGTTTGAAACGAGTCGAGGATTTCTCACGGAGGCACTGGTGGCTCTGCGAGTCGACGCGGATCAGGAGGCTCTCGTCAAGGAGTGTTTGTATCCGTGAGTCGAGGAGTTTGCTAAGGATTATTTGTTTCCCAAGCGCCAAGGATTATTTGTTTCCTTGGGGTTTGAAACGAGTCGAGGATTTCCCACGGAGGCACTGGTGGCTCTACGAGTCGACGCGGATCAGGAGGCTCTCGTCAAGGAGTGTTTGTATCCGTGAGTCGAGGAGTTTGCTAGGGATTATTTGTTTCCCAAGCGCCAAGGATTATTTGTTTCCTTGGGGTTTGAAACGAGTCGAGGATTTCTCACGGAGGCACTGGTGGCTCTGCGAGTCGACGCGGATCAGGAGGCTCTCGTCAAGGAGTGTTTGTATCCGTGAGTCGAGGAGTTTGCTAAGGATTATTTGTTTCCTCAGCGCCAAGGATTATTTGTTTCCTTGGGGTTTGAAACGAGTCGAGGATTTCTCACGGAGGCACTGGTGGCTCTGCGAGTCGACACGGATCAGGAGGCTCTCGTCAAGGAGTGTTTGTATCCGTGAGTCGAGGAGTTTGCTGAGGATTATTTGTTTCCTCAGCGTCAAGGATTATTTGTTTCCTTGGGGTTTGAAACGAGTCGAGGATTTCCCACGGAAGCACTGGTGGCTCTGCGAGTCGACGCGGATCAGGAGGCTCTCGTCAAGGAGTGTTTGTATCCGGGAGTCGAAGAGTTTGCTAGGGATTATTTGTTTCCCAAGCGTTAGGATGAACTGTCGGAATTTGGCTTCGTTCTCTGGCGGATCCCGTTGGGAAAGTATGGTTCCCTCTTTGTTTACGCCCTTGGATTGTATACAGGGATCGATGTGATCTTAACTGTAGGACCAAAGTTTTATCATCATCATTCTTTTTTTTATCTCCGCGATGCTCTATCATTTCAGCTTTTATATCGTGAAGGTCGCGATTGCCCAATCATTTCGGCTATTTTTCGCGGTGCCCTAATCATTTCGGCTATTTATTTTATTTTTACTCGCTGCTTTTTATTGCGAGTTACCCAATCATTTCGGCTATTTTGCATGCATACATTTTTTTACTTGCTGCTTTTTATTGCAAGTTGCCCAATCATTTCGGCTATTTTGCATGCATACATTTTTTCACTTGCTGCTTTTTATTGCAAGTTGCCCAATCATTTCGGTTATTCCGTATGCATGTGTGGCCTACTGGCTTTCCGCCGTAAACCTGGAATTAGACACCGATTTCAGCATCAGCACCGCTGCAACTGGGATATTGCCAGGAGCGAATCATCATTTGCCTCCGTCGATATCGAACAAAGGTGGCTTAGAGAACAGGGTTAAGGCGCTGTCGACTAAGGCTTTTTACTTCATGAGCCGTAAGAGTCTCACAAAGGTATTTCTCCCTACAAGTCATGAGGATCTTGTAGGCGTATTTTCTCCTTAGGAATCGTGAGGATTCCTAAGTGCATGTTCCTCTGTAAGTCGTAAGGATCCTACAGGAGGGTTTTCTCCTTGTAAATCGAGAGGACTTACAAGGGTCGTACGAACATATCCCCAGTCACGGATGGATCTTGGTTAGGGAAATGTTTATTCGCGCCCGTGGATTGTATACAAGGGTTAGTATTGAGCCACTTGTAGGGCAATATTGGAGGTTGTGGGGGTTGCTTAAGCACAGGTTTAGGTCTCTGTAACTTAAGATTTTCAACTCTTATGAGCCGTGAGGGTCCCATAAGAGAGTTCTCCTTACGAGTCGTGAGGATCTCGCAAGTGTATTTTCTCCTTAGGAATCATGGGGATCCCTAAGTGTGTTGCACCTTTGTGAGTCGTAAGGATCTCACGCAGGTGGTTTCTCCCTACAAGGTCGAGAGGACCCTATAAGTGTCCTTTAACGAGGTTGCGCCCTTTCAGGTTTTCACAAACACTCGCCGGTAGTCCTGCTGTTTTTACTCATGGAGCCCTTTCGGGTTTTCATCCGTGCCCGTTTTGCTTATGGACATACCGTTTTTTTTATTCTTTTTTATTTTCTTTTTCTCTCTTTTTTTTTTACTAAGTCGCGCCCTTTCGAGTTTTCACGAACACTCACCTGTAGCCCTGCTGTTTTTACTCACGGAGCCCTTTCGGGTTTTCATCCGTGCCCTTTTTGCTTATGGACATACCGTTTTTTTTTATTATTATAATTTTTTTATTTATATTTTTTTTTATTCATCTCGTCAGCCTAAGGATGCTGCGGTATTAGTTTAAGGACATTTCGGTCCGCTATTAGTTTAAGGACATTTCGGTCCAACATTGAGAGGTTGGCTACTGCTTATAAGCTTGAGCTTAGGAAGATAGCGAGCGGACGTAGTCGTCGTCATCTATCATTGACTTAGGCTGTGGCTTATTAAGCGTAGTATTTATTTAGGAAGCGACCGTTTATCGGCCTGAAAGGCCTTTCCCCGTGCATATCCATAAGTAGATAGGCCCCACCCTGGTAGACCTTATCTATGATGTATGGGCCTTCATAGTTTGGCTCGAATTTTTCTCGCTTGGCGCGATTGGGGATCATAGGCCTTTTGACCACTAGCACGAGTTCGCCTTGGCAGAATGTCCTCGGTCGGGTCAATCTTTCATATGAGCGCGTCATCTTTGCTTTATAAGCTTCCAGATTTTGTTGCGCTATGAGCCTGGTTTCATCAAGGGCGTCAAGCTCCTCAAGCCGAAGGTGAGCATTTTCTTCATCCGTCAGCTCGTAGTGGACTGCCACTCGTAGAGAGGGTAACTCTATCTCGAGGGGGAGTACTGCTTCCGTCCCGAATACTAACGCATATGGTGTTGCGTTCGTGGCCGTTTTAAACGTAGTCCGATACGCCCAGAGAGCTTCTTGCAGTCTTTCGTGCCAGTCTTGCCTATTTCGTGACACTGTTTTCTTCATGATCTTCGTCAGGGTCTTGTTGAAGGCTTCAGCTAGACCATTAGCTCGCGGATTATAAACCGAGGAATATCTCCAGTCTATATTGTGCTGTTGCGCGAAGTGACTGATCTTGTGACTTCTGTAGGCTGGCCCGTTATCGGAGATGATCCGTCTTGGCGTTCCAAACCGATATATGACATGCGTCTTGAAGAAATGGAGGATATTCTCCGTTTTTACTTCCCTCAGCGGTACCGCTTCTGCCCATTTGGAGAAGTAGTCAGTCGTCGCCAGGATGAAACGATGTCCCCTAGACGATACTGGTTCGATAGGGCCAACTATGTCAGTTCCCCACATTTCGAACGGCCAGCTAGCCACCGTTGGATGTAATGGATTTGGATGCTGATGGATGAAATCCCCATGAATTTGACATGAGTGGCACTGCTTCGCATATTCGAGGCAGTCCTGAATCATCGTGGGCCAGTAGTAGCCCATCCGTTTGATCTTCAACTTCATCTTTAGGCCTGCTTGGTGAGAACCGCAGAGTCCGTCATGAACTTCCTGGACGACCCTTCTCGCTTCGTCAGGTCCTAAGCATCTCAGCCACAGAGAATCAAATGACCTCTTGTATAGAGTATCATTGACGAAGGCAAAAGACAGAGCTCGTTTCATGAGCTGATGTCTTGTGGACGCTTCTTCGGGCATTCGGTGGGACTTAAAGTAGTCTATAAAGACTTCCCTCCAATCCTCAACCTTTTCTCGTTCTTTTACTTGTAAGGTCATCTGCTCAGTCGCTCCCTTCTCTTCGGGTGATTCCAGAGATATCTCCGCTGGGGCAAGCACCCGACGGCTTTGTACCACGATTCTTACGTCATCGAGGTTCTCGTCGGCCAGTTCTTTAGCAAGTTTGGCCAACGCGTCTGCTTTGCTGTTTTCTGCACGCGGTATGTTCTCCAAAGTGTAGGAGGGGATTTGGGTCAACAGCTGTTGCACCTTTTCGCCATATTTCACCAATTCTGGTTTGCATGTCTGGTAGTCGCAGTTTACTTGACTAACGACCAGTTGGGAGTCTCCATATATGAGGAGATTTTCAATTCCCATGTCGATGGCGATCTCAAGGCCTGCTATCAGAGCTTCGTATTCGGCTTCATTGTTTGTCCTCGGCTCTGTTAAGGAGAAGGCGAAGCGCATAATCCCTCCTTGTGGAGTTACGAAAATGAGGCCTACCCCCGATTTGATTATAGGGATACTTTGTTTGCGCTTTTTCATGGAAGATGCTCCATCGAAATAAAGTTCTCATTGGGTATCACCACCATCGATCGCGTCAAACGCATGTTCGTCTGGCAAATCGCAATTCAGAGGAGAATCAGCCGGTATCGGATGCTCAGCGAGGAAATCGGCGATGGCCTGGTCTTTCACTGCCTTGAGAGGTTGATATGTTATCGAGAACTCCATCAAGAGCAGAGCCCATTTAGCGAGTCGACCTATCAATATGGCCTTTGACATTAGATATTTGAGAGGGTCCACCTTCGAAATGAGACGGACTTCATGCGCCAACGCATAGTGCCTGAGCTTTGTTATCGCGAAGATCAACGCCAGGCAGTGTTTTTCAATGGGGGAGTAGTTGCTTTCTGCCCCCAGTAGAACTCGACTTAAGTAGTAGAGTGCTCTTTCTTTCCCTTGGTCGTTCTCTTGTGCCTATAACGCGCCTAAAGAACCTTCGAGGGCGGTTGTATAAAGAATGAGGGGCTTTCCCTTGACCGGAGCAGCCAACACCGGCGGGTTCTGCAGGTACTGTTTAATTTCGTCCAGCGGGACCTGGCATATTTGATCCCAGACGAATGGAGTTCCCTTTTTCATCAGGTGACTGTAAGGGCGGCACTTGCCAGAGAGGTTGGCTATAAATCGCCGAATATATGCGAGCTTTCCTTGGAGAGACCGCAACTGTTTGAGAGTCCTTGGCGGAGGCATTTCCATGATCGCCTTGATCTTGGATGGATCTATTTCGATACCCCGGTGTCGGACGATGAATCCCAGGAATTTTCCCGAGGAAACTCCGAATGCACACTTGAGAGGGTTCATCTTCAAGTAGTATTGTCGAAGGCGTTGAAATACGGTCTTCAGATGTTCGAGATGTTCCTCGTATGATTTGCTTTTAACCACGAGGTCGTCGATATAGAATTCGACGACTTCGTGTATAAGGTCATCGAAGATCTTCGTCATGGCCCTCTGATAAGTGGCACCGACATTCTTTAAACCGAAGGGCATCACCTTGTAGCAGAATATACCCAGAGGAGTCATGAAGGCTGTGTGCTTCTGGTCTTCGGGATGCATCTTTATTTGATTATACCCTGATGAGCCATCCATGAAGGAGAAAACCTCGTGAGTAGACGTGTTGTCTATCATCAGTTCGGTGACTGGCACTGGAAAATCATCCTTCGGGCAAGCTTTATTGAGATCCCGAAAATCCACGCATATGCGCACAGTCCCATTTTTCTTCATCACCGGGACGATGTTGGCGATCCATTCCGGATATTGAACCTCCTGGATGAAGCCAGAGTCGATCAGCTTTTTGACTTCAGCATTGATACTCATTTCAAGCTCGAGCCGCATTCTTCTTGGTGCCTGTTTGACTGGCTTGATGTCCGGGGATATCGCCAATCTGTGTACAGCAATTTCTGGATCTAGTCCCGGCATTTCGGAATAGTTCCACGCGAAGCAATCTCTATGCTGCAGAAGCACATCCTTTAACGCAGCTACCCTTTCTTCAGATAGTAACTCGCTGATGAATGTCGGCCGTGGATCGTTTGCCGTCCCCAACTCAATCTTCTTGAGGTTATCTGCAGTGGTATGGATTCCATCTTCCAGCTCTTTTGGCGCTGGTGGGAATTCTGAGATTATCTCGTCGCTGCTGTTTTCGAAGCACCAAGGGAGCTCCTCTATGTCCTCGGGCTTTTCTTTTAATATTGTAATCACGTGACAAGTACGAATTCGCTTCCAATCCTAATGCGGAACCGGTTCTTCTTTCGTGGCCTTGGGCTCGTGCTTTTGTGGCGGCGCTACCCTCCAGTTGTCAGACAGAGCGAACTTGCCAAGCTGATATTGATCTTCGACCCAATTCTTGAAGGTGAAGCAGTCCTCGAGAGGGTGCCCTACCACTCGGTGATAAGAGCAATAGTCTGGGTGTGAGATTCCGCCTGCTTGTTCGGGGTGTTTGGACTCCGGCAATGTAAGCATCTGATGTTTTCGAGCGAGGTCAAGTATCTTCTTCGTCTTGTCCCGAGGAAACGAGTACGCTCGACCCATTTTCTTCATGAAGGATAGATCAATAACGCTCGACTCTCATTTGCGTGGCTTCTTAGCCCTGCTTTGTTGTTGTTGAGCGTCTTTTTGGCCTTTCGACTTATTTCTGCTTTTGCGCCGAGCCTTCTTTATAACAGATTGACAGGGGGCAGCATTTTCGTCTTTTACGGCCTGTTGAAGGAGGCGTTGCGTTTTGTCTTTCTTGTAGATGGCCGTCTCACGGTTGTGATCATCCCGTACTTTTTGACCAGCTTTCCTTATAAGCTTGTCCATTTGTTCTTCGAACGACGGACCGGACTCTTTTGCATCTGGAACTTTCACTTTCTTAGGATTAGCGTCCTCCCATTGAGCATCCGCTTCTTCATCGAAGTCATACATGACATAGCAGCTGTTTAGTAGCTCTCGTTTCTTTGACCGGATATATCCAAGTCCTTTTGTCTCCATTTTCCCATTAGGCAGTTTGCGTTGAGTCCCGGAGACGTTCCAGACCCTGTCATAGAACTTGGCTTTTCGAACGGTCTGCTTGAAGGATATCCCCTGGCGTTTCAGCAGCTTCTTCAAACCATCTGTATAATAACTGGGAAGACGGATAGGCTGAAGCCTGTCGAGCGCAGGATCCGCGCCATGCCAAATTTCTTTTTCTACCTTGGTTTCTTCAGAGCGGTAAAACAGAATTGCTTTCTCGCTTTCTCGCCTGGGAGGGATGTAGAATGTTTGTAGCTCTTCTACATTGTAAATATTAAGTGCATCCAGTTCTTTATGGTGTTTAAGCGGCAATATGGCGACTTGTAGACTTTGCTCTTCGTCAGCGGACGTTCGTATGGAAGATCGAGCAGAGAATACAACATGGACCTCATCTTCCGAGTCACTACCAAAGATCAACGTAGGAGTGGATGGTCCTGGCTTGTTGTGTTGGGGTGGACCCAAATAAACTATCTCCTCTTCTTCTTTAGTATCACTGCCGAAGACAGGGATGGTGGCATTAGCTTTGTTCTCCGGCTTGTGACTATTGGAGATAGTGCCCTCAGAGTCAATTATTGGATCACAGGCACGTGACTGCAATGATTGAGGGAGGACCTATCCCGGTAGGACAGTCTTACTCAAGATGATAGTATGCTATCTGGTTTATCTTTATCATCGTGTACTGCTTTAGGTGACCTTACGAGTCGCTATTACACGTTGATAGAGCCCCTAGGATTCTTGCTTAGCTGCCAGCAGTATGAGGGCGATCATATACGTAGGAGCTGGGGTCTATAAGCACATCCTTAAAAGGTCCCTAGTCGTGGGAGTTTCGAGACAGGGCATCGATACTCCATTAGTAGACTAGTGTATACAGTCGAGACCCCGACGAGGGGCGGTGGCCGGTCTCACAAGCCACTGGTGTCAGTTGGTTCACCTAAGATGTATACAGGTGCTCATTGGGTTATGAGTACACCGGACAGGACTCGCCGGGAACCTGCTAGTTGGGATTATACCAAGACGTCAGATAGCAGTTCCCTGGTGACATGTGTACAGGTTAGTTCATCGACCTGAGATCGTCATTTATCTCGTGTGAGTTCCCACTGTACTTTGATTACTACCCTACCACGGCTCAAAGGAGTCGTGCAAACAGGTTTTAGTTGGGTACAGTCCCGAGCCACATGGAGGCAGTGAGCGGATCTGCAGGGGTTTGTCTCTCCCGGTATTAGGGGTGAGGTCGCGCTGTGTCTAGAAGAGCCATTACACAAAGCCCTCGGCCGAGGCAGGAGATTTACTGGTAGGTATTCCAATAGTATCTCGGGGTGTTCTGGGCTATACTCCGACACGACTTGTACCGCTTTTGGGGGTCTGACTTTTACCAACCCCCTAGGCCCGCCATGCGATACTCATAGACGAACGGACCGGACTGTACGGATATTGTCACTGACAGGCTCAGTAGGGTGTCAGGATGAGTTCGCTCATCGACGTCCCTTTTGGTCAATAGCTGGTAGCCCGTTACGTATGGCTAATACCTCTGACGTGCTAGTGGTTAAATCCACAGCCATAGTATTGACGAGTCTTTAGAGTCCCCCACACAGACAGTTACTCAAGTTTCGGGCAAAACGCTGTAGAGGCCGTATGGAGATATGGCAGGGTTCGATCAGATACGTGCGGTATTGCACGAATCGTGATCGGACGGATTTTACTAGCCGGCTTTGGTTTAAGCCGGATCCTAGTATTAGACAGTGTAGATTTTGTCTCTTTGCATTTGTATTCAGTGGGAATACAAATGCGGGCATGTATATGCAGTAGCGGGGTTTTCCTGTAATTTATTACAGGATCAGTTTTCTGAGGTTACCAGTTTGCATTCCGTTCCGGCCGGTTTTCCTTTGTTCCTTCGCGGTCGGACTTTCCGATGGAAGGGGTTATTTGCAGTTTTGCAAATTACATTTGTGGAGGGGGTTTCTTGCATTTTGAGGCATTATGATGGTTTAAGCATCTTTGCTTTTTCCTTCATAATGGTTAGCATTTATTGTGGAAGGATTTGAAAAGGATTAGATTAGAAATGAGATGAGAGTTGATGTGAGGCTTGCTTTTGGATGTGGTCACCTCTTTGATCTCCTACACTCACCTCCCTTGTTGAAACCCACCCCATTCTTATGTGTGGCCGGCCACTTGAGAGAAGGAGAGGGATTCATTTTTGTAGAGTGATATCTTCATCTCATTTCATTTTTCCTTTGCTAGAAAAATGATTCCACACATCTCTCCATAGTTCATTCTTTGATTCCTCCATCAAGGCAACTTCAAAACCCCAAAGAGACAAGCCACTACACTACAACCTACAGTACCCTTGGACGCGTCGGCTAGCCAACTTCGCGCCCGAGTTGCCTCGGTCCAGAGGTGGGAGCCCGTAAAAGAATCCGGCTACGTGGTGCCCTTTTCGACGAGGAGGTGACGGACGGAGATTCCGCGGGAGATCGGAGTGGAGATGAAGACCGGAGGACACGGATCGCTTGGTATAACTCTCTTCCCATCTCTTGTTAGCTAGTATAGGTTAATGGTTACGATCCGGGTTTTATTGTCCGCGGTAGCGCCAGTTTAAAAGTTAAGAAAAAATTTTGATTCCGCATTTTGGCCTCGGATAGACGGCCGGGGCGCTGCCGTGGCGCAACATGGTATCAGAGCCACACCATTAACCTAGTCTAGCTTGCTCTAACGTGTTTACAAGTTCGATCGAACGGATTTTCCGAAAACCCATTTTCATTTGCACAGTTTTCTATCGAAATTTTTTTGGCTCCAAAATTTTTTTAGTACATTGCAGTGACATGTGCAGGCAATTCTAAGCATTCTGTGAAAATTTGGTTGCGTGATCTCACTATTACACCGCGGAACCGCTGCCAAACCCACGTATTTGCCGCTGTTCCGCGGCCATTTTTACTATTCATTGGACCAAATTTTTGCAGTGAGCTCCTGGGTTGAAAATGGGGTTTTTGGAATATTCTTTTTGGGCCTAGACTCTCTTTAAGTGCTACAGTAATGCTTGGGGCCCACTTCGATAAATTTGATCGATCGAAAAGTTTAAACACATTAGTTCACAGTATTTACATTATATCTGCGACCGTGAATGTCACTTGATCGGTAAATCCTGTCTAACTGCTATAGCCCGGTTAGACGGATTTGCGAACGTGACATTCACGTTGATGTTCTGTGATTGTGCTGTGTTGTTGCGGATCGGTCGTGGGGGATAGCCTGGTTGCAGTATTAGTACAGTTTTGTTTTATATGTACATTTGATATTGCGGGGCGAGCGTCCGACCTGTGGACTGCCGTCACTGCCTGTTTGTATTATTCTTTTGGGGCACGACCAGGTTGCGGTCGATGTACCCGTTGTATGTATATTTTACTTTCTGTACTAGGATTACCCCGCGGAGGGGTGCACGGATAGCCGGGTTCTAGAGGGCAACGGGCCCGCATCTCATGGCATTGAGACGGAGGGGGCTTCACTCCAGAATTGGCGGGCTATTCGCCGCACTCGTATGGGGTATAGGTTGACCCAGGAAGGGTGCCCAAGTTACCGGATTCCGTGAAGTGCTGGGTGGTCCATTCACGTTGCTGAAGGGGGCTGCCTCGCTTCAGGTTTTAGCGGGTGACTTGCCACGCCCGTAGGGGTCTAGGATTTCATTGCACAGGCTATCCACACGACCAGGGGAACGCCGGGTTTCAGCAGCGGCTCTGTGAAACCCGGGGCTTCCAGATATCTGTATTGTTCTGTGATGCTGGTTACATTTCTGTGATGCTGCATATTTTATCACGCCTTGAGCGAAAATTATATATTATATATATACTAGTAGATGTAGTATATGTTTTGCATCCGCGCTAGTCCAGTCCCCACTCTGTCTTTAGTTAAGTAACCTAACGGGTGATGACGGGACCCAGTAGCGAATGCGGATGGCATATACGTACATCATTATTTTCGTTCTTTATTGGTGTGATCATATGATGGGACTGCGTTGATTCGGATCAATGCAAGATTAACAAACCTATTCTGATGTTGTTGGAATAATTTTTCAAAAAGCTGTTATTGCAAGGACGTTCACTTTTGTTTTGCATCGTGGTATTCAGTTGAAATATCCTGCTCCTCAGTCGACGAGGCAAAGGCCGAGATCCCTTCACCGGGAGTGACCCCTTGAACAGAAGTTTGCGTCAGGGCAATAACTTCACTATAGCTGATTGCCTTTTGCTTTGCATCGTGGTATTCAGTTGGAATATCCTGCACCTCATTCTACGGGGAAAGAGCCGAGATCCCTTCACCGGGAGTGACCTCTTTAGTAAAGGTTTTCGTCACTATATTTTTATAAAAAGTTATCCAGTTCCTTCAACGATATCAAGTTCATTACGGTAAAAGGTTTTTTGCCAAAAACCATTCGTAGCCTGTTCAGTCGATAAAACTGCACATTTGTAGTACATTTTTCCTATCATTTTTATATTAAAAAAGGACTTTAATATGATATATTATACATATGAGGGTTTATGTGTAAAAACATTGTTTTCCATGTGTTAATATATTTTTATTATCATTTGGTAGGAAAATGTATGCAAATAAAATTATTGATCTAATCCTAGTAGAACAAAGTCTACTAAAATCTTATTTGAGTTGTTGTGCAGAATATTTCCAAGTTGTTATGAAGAAATCAGGTTGTTGAAGAAAACTTGCCTAATTAAGAAATCAAAATGAAGAAATCAAGTCTGGCAGAAGAAAAGAAAAGATTTCAAATTTCTGAAGATTCCAGAAATTACCAAATGTCACAAATACAGAAGCCCTGAAGTTTGATCAAGGGAGGATATTAAATGGCCGCGGATCCGCGGCCTTACCCACCTTGTGCCGCGGATCCGCGGCAAGATTGAGGGATCAATTGCAGAGGATTTTTGGGGTGAATCTATGCAATATTTTACCAACTTTTCAACAATAATATTCTGGGTTTGCACTATAAAAAGGCACCGAGAGCCTCTTGGAAAAGCCATCAAGCCGAAGAGATCACGAAGCTCCCGACGCTCACGCATCCAGGCTGATCATCGACTGTTCGACTACCTCCTTAGGAAAGATCGAGAAGCAAATCAAGTTTTGTAATCATTTTCTACGGAATAAAAGTGTAGATTGTTCAGTTGATTAATAAAGGTAGTTGTTTTATTTAATTCTTTTGTATTTTACATTATGTTTTCCCTCTTTGTCTTTTCATCTTCTTCTCCCAACATGCGCGAGTAATTCTCCGCTTGTTAGGGTTCGTAGGATTAGGGTAGGTTAATGGGCGATGAAAATGATTAAACCCTTTTTAAGTCCTATAAAGTTTAGGAACTTTATCAAAATAATCATTAACATCCTAATCGGGCGCGCTAGCAATTCCTTGCTAGTTCCGACCGCGATTAGAGATTAGATTAATGATTGTTTTGGTAAAGGCTAGATAAGAACGGGGTTCCGTGTCGAGATAAGGGTTACGAGTGGGATTCCTTTTCCCTCCAGAAACCCTAATCTACACGCATCACCGTCGTTCTAGTTCTAAATCTATTAATGGATAAAAAGGGTAACTTTTAATTAATCGTCCATAACTACTAAATCCTAACGAACCCTACAAGCCCTCTTATTATATTAATTACATCTTTTAAATAATCTAGATCTATATTTTACATTCTTGTTTAACGTAAATCTAGAAACCATTCTATAAAAATTCTTTATCCCTCCTCTCTTTCTCAACACATCTAAAGTAAAAATAAAAGATTCAACGTTTCCCAGAGGACGACCCGTACTCATCTCGGTCTAGCTACGTGCGACACCGTTATTGATTGCGGTAAACTACAAAACACATTTTTTCGTGTCAATCAAATGGCGCCGTTGCCGTGGATACGTGCGTAATTTTTTATTTTTACTATTTGTGTTGAATTCTTAGACGATTCATATCATTATTAACACAAAACTGCAAATTGCATATTTAACGATTTGTGCGTGAATTTTGCGAGGAAATCTGGAGTCACAGAATTAAGGAAAACAGGAAACATAGACATTTTTAAAGATCCAGAGGAGCACAGAGGGACACAGAAAAAATTTCAGCAACTGAACCATCCACCTTGCGGCGGAACCGCGGCATAAAGGAGAATCTGCGGCGGAAACGCGGCCTGACAAGGGGATCAAGGGCTCAAACTCCTCTGGTAAGATTCTCAACTCTTTCTCTCTCCCCTCAAATCCAATAAAATCTATCTTCTGCAGGATTCTTTGCAAAATTGCGCCGCTCAAAAATCTTTTTGCAAAAGTTTTGTGATTGGTTTTGTTTTGCATATTTAATACGGATTTTAAGGGGCAAAGACCAAATCAAGATTAGGTGGGGATTTCATCACCCTTCCTAAGCCCCACAAATCACAAACCGAGCATATAGATCAACCCTTCATTAATTTAAAAAATATCTAGACCAGACTCTAAGGACTGTCGCACTCAATAAGGACAGAGGAAGGTCGTGGGTAATCTATCGTTTATCCGCATTACTTTTGTAGTGCCTAGGCAAGTGTGACAAAGGCTAGTGGTTTTTAATTAGGCCCACGACGTGGTTCCTTCCCACTTACCTGGCACTTATCTGGCTATAAGGGCAGTACGGAGGCGGTAGAGGATTGATCCTACGGCTTGTCCTTTGGAAGTCTAGGAGCGGTCTAGAGACTGGACCTAGGTGACCTTAGTTCTAGGGTTGCTTGTGCATCTTAGGGAGATTTGTCTTGAGTCCCACATTTTTCAAAATAAACCAATTTTAAATCACACACGCTGCCACTTGCACTAAACCCGCTTAGTGCATGCTCGGCTGGATACGGGATCCTAGTGCCCGTCTTGTCCGCGTTCCTGCTATCGACGCCGAAGTCGGTACTTCTTCATCTTCTTTTCCCCCACCACACACCACATCAACCGTGATGGACGGCACTCCATCAGAGTATAACACCACGCTGCCACCGCCTGAAGGTGCGCAGAATCCACCGCGCATCTCTCTCCAAGAGAGATGCTATCCTATTCGTGGTCCCCTTCCTACTTGTCTATCTTTTCCACCACCTAACGGGGATAATTTCGAAATTAAACTCCACTACATCAATCTGCTGCCCAAATTTCACGGGCTTGAGTCGGAAGACGCGTACGTTTTCATCACCAAATTCGAAAACGTATGCGCAATGATGGGTACTTCACAATTAACTTTAGATGCTATGCGCTTACGTCTTCTCCCATTCACACTGTGCGACTTGGCAGAAAAATGGCTTTATAATACTGCCGCACACTCTATCACTAATTGGGATGAATTCGTCGTAGCATTTCTTAAGAAGTTTTACCCAAATCATAAGACTGCACATATTAGGAGCGAGATCAACCAGTTCACCCAGCTTCCCAATGAACCATTTTGGAAGTGCTTTGAACGTTTCAAGGATCTGCTTGTCCAATGCCCCCATCACGGAATACAAAGATGGGATTTATGTCGGATTATATATGAGGGCATTAATCCAGCGACAAAGCAGATGCTTGAAACAATGTGTCAATGCAATTTCATGTCTAAAGATGACGGTGAAGCTTGGAAATATCTGGAAGATCTCGCAGAAAGCACTTTGCGGTGGGAAAGCGTAAGACCACCTTCAACTAAGGGAGGTATTCACCAGCTCGACGTTTCCATCGCAGTAAAAGCCGAAATGGCAGCGATACAAAAGAAACTCGACGCTATTGAAAACAAGTTCTCATCTTTCTCCCTAAATCAGGTCACGCTTCCTAAGACCGTCTGTGGTTGCTGTTCGGATCCTTCACACTTAACGGAAGAATGTCCTATGAATGCATCTTTTCAAGCTAATGCTGCTTTTCAGCAGCGACCTAGAAACGACCCTTATTCTTCCATGTACAATCAAGGATGGAGGAATCATCCTAACTTTGCTTGGAACCAAAACCAACAAAGCAATTATCAAAAACCTCCTCCACAGCAACCACAACCACAGAATCAGCCCCCCTTTCAGTCACAGAATTTCCAACATCCGGCCAACATTTCTACACCACAAGTGGCCGGTACTGACAACTCACTTGCACAAACTTTGGATATGTTCATGAAACAATCCATGCAAAATTCGGCTGAGATGAGGTCTTCTATTGATGCCCTAACGAAAAACTCCGCCTCCCATAGTGAGAGTATTAAATCAATAGAAAACCAAATCTCACAGTTAAACGCCGCAATGAGTGCGAGAGAGAAAGGGAAACTCCCATCTCAACCCATACCTAATCCTGGCCACTCACAAAGTTATAATGTGAGTGTTGTTACCACGTTGAGATCGGGAAAAGTGCTGAATGACCGAGTGGGTGAGCAGTGTGATGATAGTGACACCAATGATACCCCTTCTTCTTCTTCTTCCCCTAATTCGTCTAGTCTCCCACCTTCACCCGAGCCTATTCTCCGTTTTCCCCAAGGCTCGAACCCTTCGCCCATTTCACCAAATCTATCTAAGTCGATTCCCACTCCAGTTTTGGGATCGAATCCGTCCCCACAATCCTCTCCAACGTTGGACCCAAAACTTATTGATCAAGCACCTTATCCAAACAGGTTAAGTGGCAACAGACCAAGTCCACAAATGGAGAAGATTGTGGAAATTTTTAAGCAAGTTAACATAAACATTCCTCTCCTAGATGCTATTCAACAAGTTCCGTCATATGCAAAAATCTTAAAGGACTTGTGCACTAGGAAGAGAAAAGTTCAAGTACCTAAAAAAGTTTTCCTTGCGAGTAATGTGAGCACTGCTTTTACACAACAACTTCCAAGAAACGAAAGGACCCCGGAAGTCCTACAATTTCAATTTCTATTGGGGGTAAAAATATTAATCGTGCTCTACTCGATCTAGGTGCTAGTGTTAACTTGCTTCCGTATTCGGTTTATGAGCAATTAGGAATCGGAGAGTTAAAACCTGCGCATTGCACTCTTCAGATGGCCGATCGATCTATCACCCAACCAAGGGGTGAGCTAGAGGATGTGTTAATCAAAGTCGGGGAATTCATATTCCCTGTGGACTTTATCGTTATAGATACACAACCTGTAGCGAACCCACGCAATCAAATCCCGGTGATACTCGGTCGACCCTTTTTGGCCACTTCCAACGCAGTAATTAATTGTAGAAACGGCTCTATGACCCTATCCTTTGGAAAGAAGTCAATTGAGCTTAATATTTACAAGTTGGGAAGTGAACCCTCCGAACCCTATGCTCATGTGTGTTCTGTCGAATTAATGGATGTCGACAGCAGCAAATTTGATTAACCTCATGATACAGACTCTTTTCATATGTTGTTGTTTGACCCAACCATTTACTCTTCCACCGAGTTGTCCGGGTCAACATCTAATGAGGAACTTTATATTGAGTCTGACGATCACCCCATTTTTTCTGATGACATTATTTTTCGAGGTATCGATGAAAGCTTTGAGGAAATTTTCGCTGATGAACTCGCATTTTTACAAGACACGGGTGTTGAGATGAATCAACTCCAAGATGAAGAAATTGGACCTCCACCCCCTATTTTGGACAATCATGACAATGCGAGTAATCCATCATTACTATCACTGTGTCGTCTCTCCAAATTGAGACGCAATCCTTTTCCATTACACCTCTTGTCACCTCCCCACTTCTTCACGTCAATAGGTGACATGTTCTTCCACCAACCTTGGTGCTTCATTGATAAAATTTTTGAATGGTTGGTGTTGACCTTCGGTCTTTGCAAAGCTTGGCATTGACCAATAACCTTGACCCCCTCGTGTGATTTTAAAAAATTAAAAATGTTTAACTCAAGTTTGGGGGAGGGGTGGTATATTTTGGCTCTTGAAAGAAAATGATTTTTACAAAATTATGAGCCTAAAATAAGTTGGGGGGAGGATTTTCACTTTCATATATTCTTGCCCCCATTAATAATTTCCTCCCAAGTCTATAGGTTTTTGAGCTTAACGGATGACATCAGTGAGGACACTGCTGTAAACAGGTTTGGGGGAGGTTTGTGCTTATTTACACATCAATTTGCATCATATTTTGCATAAGCACAATATTTTCAAAAAAAATTCAAAAATTTTCTTTTATAACAAAAGAGTAGAAAGTGAAAAATTACATCCAAAAGATAGGAATAATTTAAGAAAACCAAGAAAATTAGAAGTTTTCTTAAACGAACTAGTAATAAGTAGTTATGAGCCATTGTCCCAAGGGTTAGTAAGATGAAGGAAGTCACTAATCTGAGGATAAAAATAAGTCTGAAAAATAGTTTCTATTCTGGAAGCCAAACATTTGAATGTTGATACCCTACAATATGCACCTACACACGTCTTGAAACTCGGGATAGTAGAGGATACCTTGAAATGCTCTTGTCTAAAAGCCAAAGTATGAAGGAAATAAAAAAATGAAGAAAATATAAAAATGGTGAAAAGAAAAAAATGAACACTGGTTTTGTATCGCCAAGGCAGCAATAAAAAAATATAGCGAGGGTGCCTCTTCACCTAGTGCCCTAAGGCCAACTGGTCTGGGAGTCATTGCTAAGCCTTAGGTGGTGCAAGACGAGGAAAATATTATCACCAAATCAGCAAGCACTTGAGTAATCGGTCGGTTAGTACCTCAAGAAGTATTAACGGTCGCATGAAAAGGTGTGAGCAAACCTAAGTATTCATAAAATTAAAAAGTACTGAGGTAGATGGACAAGAGTATGATAGCTTGAATTGAATTCTCCGAGTGTAGGGATGTTCTTTACACACACGTGGGGTTATATGATCAATGTTTGGATAAAAGGTAGGAATGAAGAATAAAGACGATGTTTTATTGAGGGATGATGTGATTCCTAACATCTTTTCATGACTATTAAGATAGGGCTCATGACAACTGAAAAGCTGGCATAGTTGGAAACTCTTCTTTTCAAAGTATTTCTTTTATGGTTCTTATCTTTATATGTAAATTTCACCATCTCTCTTTTGTTATAGGATTTTGTGGGTGTAATCCGCTGAAAACCCTCAGGAGACAACACTCCTCCTACTAGGGACACCTAGAGGTTTAACGGCTTGTTGCACGTGCTCAGTGCAATCGTGTCTGCCTACGAAAGTGTGCTTAGTTTTCTCCTTTCTTTTTCTCCTCTTAAATAAACTAGTTTGCTCGGGACGATCAAAGATAAGTTTGGGGGTATTTGTTCAGTCGATAAAACTGCACATTTGTAGTACATTTTTCCTACCATTTTTATATTAAAAAAGGACTTTAATATGATATATTATACATATGAGGGTTTATGTGTAAAAACATTGTTTTCCATGTGTTAATATATTTTTATTATCATTTGGTAGGAAAATGTATGCAAATAAAATTATTGATCTAATCCTAGTAGAACAAAGTCTACTGAAATCTTATTTGAGTTGTTGTGCAGAATATTTCCAAGTTGTTATGAAGAAATCAGGTTGTTGAAGAAAACTTGCCTAATTAAGAAATCAAAATGAAAAAATCAAGTCTGGCAGAAGAAAAGAAAAGATTTCAAATTTCTGAAGATTCCAGAAATTGCCAAATGTCACAAATACAGAAGCCCTGAAGTTTGATCAAGGGAGGATATTAAATGGCCGCGGATCCGCGGCCTTACCCACCTTGTGCCGCAGATCCGCGGCAAGATTGAGGGATCAATTGCAGAGGATTTTTGGGGTGAATCTATGCAATATTTTACCAACTTTTCAACAATAATATTCTGGGTTTGCACTATAAAAAGGCACCGAGAGCCTCTTGGAAAAGCCATCAAGCCGAAAAGATCACGAAGCTCCCGACGCTCACGCATCCAGGCTGATCATCGACTGTTCGACTACCTCCTTAAGAAAGATCGAGAAGCAAATCAAGTTTTGTAATCATTTTCTACGGAATAAAAGTGTAGATTGTTCAGTTGATTAATAAAGGTAGTTGTTTTATTTAATTCTTTTGTATTTTACATTATGTTTTCCCTCTTTGTCTTTTCATCTTCTTCTCCCAACATGCGCGAGTAATTCTCCGCTTGTTAGGGTTCGTAGGATTAGGGTAGGTTAATGGGCGATGAAAATGATTAAACCCTTTTTAAGTCCTATAAAGTTTAGGAACTTTATCAAAATAATCATTAACATCCTAATCGGGCGCGCTAGCAATTCCTTGCTAGTTCCGACCGCGATTAGAGATTAGATTAATGATTGTTTTGGTAAAGGCTAGATAAGAACGGGGCTCCGTGTCGAGATAAGGGTTACGAGTGGGATTCATTTTCCCTCCAGAAACCCTAATCTACACGCATCACCGTCGTTCTAGTTCTAAATCTATTAATGGATAAAAAGGGTAACTTTTAATTAATCGTCCATAACTACTAAATCCTAACGAACCCTACAAGCCCTCTTATTATATTAATTACATCTTTTAAATAATCTAGATCTATATTTTACATTCTTGTTTAACGTAAATCTAGAAACCATTCTATAAAAATTCTTTATCCCTCATCTCTTTCTCAACACATCTAAAGTAAAAATAAAAGATTCAACGTTTCCCAGAGGACGACCCGTACTCATCTCGGTCTAGCTACGTGCGACACCGTTATTGATTGCGGTAAACTACAAAACACACTTTTTCGTGTCAATCATAGCCCTCCGTCATTTCGGATTAGTATTGCATAGTATTCGCGCTACGTTTGTCGTTGCTATTCGCCGAGGCGTAGTGTGCGGTAGCTCTGTAATGCTTTCTGTCGCATGGATATGTGGATTGGTTAGGACAGTTGTATGACTTTGTTGATTATTCATCAAGGGTCGTGCGGGTGGGTTTAACGCAATCAAGATAATGACGGGTTGAACTTGACTAGGACCTTTTGATTTGTTGATTATTCGTCACGGTCACTTGGGTCCTAGGGGTAAAAATTACATCGGGAGTTTCTAAAGAAACTGAAACTTTCCAGGCATGCGCATACCTTCTGGAGTGTGGTGACTTGAGTGGATTCCGTCAAGTTATCATGCGATGATAGTTGGATCCCGATTCCCACTGATGAGTTGGTTTACTCCTCGGGTGATCCCGACTAATTCTTCTTTCAGGTTTGGGGAAGAATTTGAGGTTACAGTGGGAGGTTTCCAGATTAGATAAAGTGATAATCATTCTAATCTAGGTTAGAGTGCACGCTGAGTGTTTCTTTTCTCTCTCTCTTTGGCAGCGACCTTTGACCCAACCCTTGACTATGACTCAGTGACCAAGTTGACCGAACCTTCTTAACACTGGATTTTGGATTGTCAGAGTTGCAAACCTCATTGCCACTCCTACTTTTACCCTTTTCTCCAGGACACCCCGTATTACTACGAACGTCCACTTCCATTGGACAAAACCATCGTATTGTTAGATACGAACTCGAAGGAATTCGAGGATGGTTTCTGGTTCTGGAGAAAACGAATAGGACTATTCAGTTGTTTTTTCCTTTTACCTTCTCTCAGGTTGCAAGTACTCCTTGGTTTAGGAGATAGTACACCTATTACGCTTATTGGATAGTCTTCTTCCAAACCATAGGCTGGTGCCGAACGGTAGGGAAGGAAGAAAACCATTTAGCCTAAACGGTGTACAGAAGGTATTAAGTAAAGACAAAGAAAGGGATTAGTAAGAGGGCAAAGTAAATTGCGACTGCTATTCACGACCAAACCAAGTACTTCTTCGCCTATCCTAAATCACCTTTGTATTTCTCCAGGACACTCCGTATCACTACGAAGATCCACAGTTTATTGGATACTCCATCGTATGGTTATATATGAACTCGAAAGGAACTTGTTCCAGTTCGGGGATGGAGCCTGGTTCAGGAGAAATAGGAATAAGGTTCATTCGGTTGTCTTTTATCTTAACCATCTCTCGCATTGCGAGTGCTCCTAGGATTAGGACAGTACACCCATTATGCTTATTGGATAGTCTTCTTCCAAACCATAGGCTGGTGCCGAACGGTAGGGAAGGAAGAAAACCATTTGGCCTAAAGGGGTGTACAGAAGGTAATGACTAAAGACATATAAAGGGATTTGGAGAGATGGCAAAGAATTATACGGTTACAGTTGTGAATATGGATAATGGAAGAGGCATTACTAGGAATACCGAGATACCCCATCGAAACATTTCAATGTTTCAGTTTCACTGTGTACTATTAAAAGAAAACTGATTTCCCAATTAGACACTTGCTCCAGGGTATGTATTTACCAGGTATGATTCTCACATCTGTATGGTTTTACAGATGATGAGTGGAAGTAAGTTATTGGGAATTAGGTGATCATCCTTATTATATCGGGATTCGTTGTAATTGGTGATATTTGAGGAAATCACCTGGGTTGTTTGCCAGACGGCAAATATTTGGTTTTGAATATCCATTTATATGCACCAATTTCAAATTGATATATCTGTACGTCTATTTTCATAGAGTGAGATATACCTTTTTGAAATTATGTCTATGACATTTACCTATATCAGTGGATGGCTAGGTAAGGAGCATTAAACAGTGGTGTAATTCTTCATAACCATAGTACAGTTTTCAACCTACGACACACAGTGAATGAGTTATTAGACTCAAGAGACTTATACAGAGTATTGTATATTGTCCAGTGTCCATTAGGACAGAGGGGTTGGTCCTCATACTATATTCTGTTTACTTGTGACTTCTCTAGTTCTTAGACAGGTGTTTCGTAGAAACACAGGGTCTGAGTTTTGAGAAGTTATTGGTATATGAATAAAGTAGAGAACCGGGTATTGCAAGTATCGGGATTCTTCAAGGTGATCGAAGATGTAGATACTTGTGAATGGTATTCAGTTGATAGTAATGATTAAGAGAACTTGCTTCTCTTTCAGGTTACTCATAATTGGAAGCATTCCTAAGTTGAGTAACGCTGATCGGCCTCTCTCCATTTACTTGACATGCACTGGAGACAGCTGCATGATTTGAATCTGGTTCCAATTAAATCAGTGTCTCTGTTTCTGTATTGGATATAAAACAGTTCATATCTTAACATTGTTAAGGTACGGGGAGTTGTCTGGCTTATGCTTAAAACCAGACTCCGGATAAGTCAAGGCGCGTTTTCTGTTATGGCTGTTTGTGGGTTGACCCGGGCTATGACGAGGGTTGATTTTCTACCATCTGGAAGATCAATATTGATATTGTTCTTGACTCGCCACAGTTTTAACAAAAATGGATTTTTTTTCTTCAGAAAACAGTAGTGGGAGTATGGTAGAACTGGAAGCGATTCCAGAACCGCAAACGATTACTGAAGATTTGATAAGAACCTAAAGATTCAATCTGCTTTGACATTCCATTAGCCACTCCGCAGATATGGTGGGTAACCTCAGGCACCCGAGAGGTATTTTGGTATGCTCAAGGACGGTGACAGGGAGGTTCTTGTTTACCAAGACTTGCCATTGCTGTTGTTCCAGACTGTGAGACCCGGCAGAAGGATGAGTATAGCGTCGTTCTAAACTAGCTTTAGAAGTGTACGCCTATATGACTCTGTCAGAGGGTTGTCGTAGTCAGTGGGAGCAGCAGAAGCATTGGTGGACAGTTGGCTTATGTCTATTTATAGACTAAAGCAGATACAGCGGAGATAGATCATCTATTTCAGATGTGACAGTCTTAGGTTTGACTTTATCAGAATACTGTTAAGAAGGTAGTAGGGTGTAATGTCCTGGTATTTGATGACATACACAGAGTAGGAAGTGATATTCCTATACTACGATCGGTTATACTTTGGTCGTCACACGGTGGTTTCTCCACATAGGACTTGGATATTATATCAGACATTCTGGTTACAAGATCTATGGTTTTAGATCTAGATTTGGGTGGTTTCCCAATCTGGTACTTTGACAAGCATTCTATGAGTATTTAGAATGGACGACTCCTGGCACGGTAGTGTACCTGCAGGTGATGGAGTCACCCTCTCTAAAGGTGTCTTACAGACTAAAGGGGAGAGGGATATGCATGATTGGCAGATCACTTGCTTAGGCAATTGAGTCAATCATAAGATGTCAAGTACCACACCAGATGTTGTTTTTGCAGTAGATGCAAGAAGTTGATATTGATCCAATCCTGGAGAAACAGTCGAAAGCAGTTTTAGAACATAAGTTGATGTTCTAGGGATATGATAACAGCATTCTCCTTCGGGAGACAGTTATCATTCCAGGCTTCCAAGGTGACCTGGATGGCAGAGTGGCTGTCAGAGTTATAGTCTTCCCTCTGATGAGGGGCAGTATTTTGGACAGGTGGTCCAGGCGGATACTGAGGGAGGCATGGCGCAGGATACTGATTAAGTTCAGTTGACGATACAGTCTAAGAAGTTTGGATTTGGAGTTCATTTATGAACTAGGTACCTTCAGACATCCAGACATTCCAAGACAGGTATTGCTCATTTCGGGAGATGGCTTTCTCCGCGAACTTGAGATATAGAGAGACATAGAAAGAAACATCAGAACGGATCCACTCACTGAGGCTATTCCTCGAACGCAATAGTTTCGCAAAGGAGCTTTGTGAGACTGACTAGTAGAGGAGTTGGGTGTTCGGTATCACACGGGCTGTGAGTATGCGACATCGCAATAATTAGCCTTGAGTGCAAGTGGGAGATTGTTGGAGATAGTGCCCTCAGAGTCAATTATTGGATCACAGGCACGTGACTGCAATGATTGAGGGAGGACCTATCCCGGTAGGACAGTCTTACTTAAGATGATAGTATGCTATCTGGTTTATCTTTATCATCGTGTACTGCTTTAGGTGACCTTACGAGTCGCTATTACACGTTGATAGAGCCCCTAAGATTCTTGCTTGGCTGCCAGCAGTATGAGGGCGATCATATACGTAGGAGCTGGGGTCTATAAGCACATCCTTAAAAGGTCCCTAGTCGTGGGAGTTTCGAGACAGGGCATCGATACTCCATTAGTAGACTAGTGTATACAGTCGAGACCCCGACGAGGGGCGGTGGCCGGTATCACAAGCCACTGGTGTCAGTTGGTTCACCTAAGATGTATACAGGTGCTCATTGGGTTATGAGTACACCGGACAGGACTCGCCGGGAACCTGCTAGTTGGGATTATACTAAGACGTTAGATAGCAGTTCCCTGGTGACATGTGTACAGGTTAGTTCATCGACCTGAGATCGTCATTTGTCTCGTGTGAGTTCCCACTGTACTTTGATTACTACCCTACCACGGCTCAAAGGAGTCGTGCAAACAGGTTTTAGTTGGGTACAGTCCCGAGCCACATGGAGGCGGTGAGCGGATCTGCAGGGGTTCGTCTCTCCCGGTATTGGGGGTGAGGTCGCGCTGTGTCTAGGAGAGCCATTACACAAAGCCCTCGGCCGAGGCAGGAGATTTACTGGTAGGTATTCCAGTAGTATCTCGGGGTGTTCTGGGCTATACTCCGACACGACTTGTACCGCTTTTGGGGGTCTGACTTTTACCAACCCCCTAGGCCCGCCATGCGATACTCATAGACGAACGGACCGGACTATACGGATATTGTCACTGACAGGCTCAGTAGGGTGTCAGGATGAGTTCGCTCATCGACGTCCTTTTTGGTCAATAGCTGGTAGCCCGTTACGTATGGCTAATACCTCTGACGTGCTAGTGGTTAAATCCACAGCCATAGTATTGACGAGTCTTTAGAGTCCCCCACACAGACAGTTACTCAAGTTTCGGGCGAAACGCTGTAGAGGCCGTATGGAGATATGGCAGGGTTCGATCAGATACGTGCGGTATTGCACGAATCGTGATCGGACGGATTTTACTAGCCGGCTTTGGTTTAAGCCGGATCCTAGTATTAGACAGTGTAGATTTTGTCTCTTTGCATTTGTATTCAGTGGGAATACAAATGCGGGCATGTATATGCAGTAGCGGGGTTTTCCTGTAATTTATTACAGGATCAGTTTTCTGAGGTTACCAGTTTGCATTCCGTTCCGGCCGGTTTTCCTTTGTTCCTTCGCGGCCGGACTTTCCGATGGAGGGGGTTATTTGCAGTTTTGCAAATTACATTTGTGGAGGGGGTTTCTTGCATTTTGAGGCATTATGATGGTTTAAGCATCTTTGCTTTTTCCTTCATAATGGTTAGCATTTATTGTGGAAGGATTTGAAAAGGATTAGATTAGAAATGAGATGAGAGTTGATGTGAGGCTTGCTTTTGGATGTGATCACCTCTTTGATCTTCTACACTCACCTCCCTTGTTGAAACCCACCCCATTCTTATGTGTGGCCGGCCACTTGAGAGAAGGAGAGGGATTCATTTTTGTAGAGTGATATCTTCATCTCATTTCATTTTTCCTTTGCTAGAAAAATGATTCCACACATCTCTCCATAGTTCATTCTTTGATTCCTCCATCAAGGCAACTTCAAAACCCCAAAGAGACAAGCCACTACACTACAACCTACAGTACCCTTGGACGCGTCGGCTAGCCAACTTCGCGCCCGAGTTGCCTCGGTCCAGAGGTGGGAGCCCGTAAAAGAATCCGACTACGTGGTGCCCTTTTCGACGAGGAGGTGACGGATGGAGATTCCGCGGGAGATCGGAGTGGAGACGAAGACCGGAGGACACGGATCGCTTGGTATAACTCTCTTCCCATCTCTTGTTAGCTAGTATAGGTTAATGGTTACGATCCGGGTTTTATTGTCCGCGGTAGCGCCAGTTTAAAAGTTAAGAAAAAATTTTGATTCCGCATTTTGGCCTCGGATAGACGGCCGGGGCGCTGCCGTGGCGCAACAGTGACACCTTTCTGTGTCTTCGAAATCCGGTAAGATGTATTTGGCGTCTTCATATTTGCGGACTTCGTTCACAGAGAATGGGTTCAGTTCTCCCGTCACGGTATACTCAAAACCATCCTTAAAATACTTCATACATTGATGTTGTGTAGAAGGGATGATGTTGTACTCGTGTAACCATGGTCGGCCGAGCAAAGCATTGTAGCATGTCTTGGCGTCTATAATGTGGAACTTAACGTCCGTGATGAGTAGCCCGAAGCGTAACGTCAGTATCACAGACCCAAGAGTTCTTGATGACTGGGAGTCAAACCCGGAGATGGTGATCTTGTCACGAGCAAGGTGCTGGACGCTCATGCAGATTTCTTTGAAGACCCGTACATTGAAGAGATTAACGGAGGATCCATTGTCGATCAGGATTTTGCCTATCTTTATATCGTGACAGTATCCTGAGACATAGAGGGGGCGATTGTGCTCGCACGTCCCAAGGAGAAGGTCCTCGTCGCCGAAAGTGACATCGGCCGTGTGCACTTCCTCCAATTCATCCTTCATCTTTTCCTCGGCCAGACATGCTTGGAATTGTTCCGGATCTTGGAGTGCCTTAATCAACGAATCTCTCGCCTCCTTTGATAGCAAAAGAGCGTCAAGAATGCTGAGTTGTGAGGGTAGCTTTCTCAGATGCGCTAAGACGTTGTAATCCACCTTATTCTTCTTCGGCGGGTCCTTGGCGCTTAGCTCTTCCACCACTTGGTCATCTAAGACGATATCTTCAGAGACCTTCTCTTTCTCTTTATCTTTTCTGTTTAAGGGTCCGAGATTCTTTTCAGGCAGCGTCCGATTCCGCAGCCGGATATTTTCGCAGACCTTCGGCTCTTCTTCTTTTCCCGAAGTGGATTCTTTAAAGAGAGGGGCAAGTTCCAGCTCCTCATCAGAATCGCTCCCGAATGTAGGCACTTGTGACCCACCGGTGTTAACCACGCGACAATCGCCGGTAGTTCTTTTAAGTTCTCCGGTCGTATTTCTTTGCTCTCGACGAGTTTTACGCTTTTCCCGCTTAAAGCGTTGTCGATGAGCAACGTATCCTTGCCACCATCTATCGAAAGCTTTGCACTCTTGAGTGGGGTGCAAAATATTTTGATGATATAAACAATAGGAGGGGTGCGTTTCCATTTCACCAGTGATATTTCCTTCAGAGGATGGTAGCTTCATGCCCATTGATATGGCCTTAGCAAACTTTTTCCTCATCTTGAATTGGTTTTTGTCGGTAGCGGAGGTGTTTTGCTCCAGCGGGATCGTCTCGGCTTTTTCATCAAGTCGCTGGCGCTTGGCCCTTTCAAATATGGCCATCTCGCATTCTCGATCGGCTTTACTTTTCAACCGAGCTTCATTAAGGAAGGCGTCAATTACTTCATCTGATGGCCCCAGAATTTTTGATTCAGGATCTGCCCCCAGCGTTCCAGTACAAGGATTTTCTTCATCGTTCGTGAACGAATGGGAAATCACATGACAGCTCGCCACGCATTCTTCGGATTCATCTGACGAACTTTCTCCCTCACCTTCCTCTTGAAAGACATGGTTGAGAAACTCTTGGAGTGTAATGGGAGTCCGTGCCCTCTGGTTGTATTCCTCCAGCGCATCAATTTGTTTTTGTAAGTCCGTGCGCTTGTCGCCAGGCTTCACGGGCTTTTTAGATTTCTTCTTCTTTTTTTTCGAAGATTTTGACAACTGGCTGCAAGTGCTTGAACCACCACCATCGGTCTTTGAAGTTGGACGTGGCTTCAACATCCCTTCAATGACCTGTGGTTCCAACGGGTTCTTCCACTTGATCGCTGGACATGTCTAAAGATCGTTTAGCATCCTCTTTGTCTTGGCTGATAATACAACCTCCCAAGGAGCTTCTTCAACGAGGGAGCATGTTGCCCCCGGCGTATTCGTCCCCTTAGAGATGTGGGGCTGCGGGGGATTCACCTTCCATTTGTCAGATAACGCGAACTTTTCCTGTCGGTACTGGTTTTCAAGCCAATTCTTGAAAACGTAGCAATCTTCGATCGGATGGCCCAGTACTCGATGATAAGGACAGTAATTGGGCTCGTTGACATCACTTGGTTACAACGGACGTTTTGGATCCGGCAGATTTATGAGTCTGTTGTGTAATGCCAGCTCGAATAACCTTCTCGTTTTATCACGGGGAAACGAGTAAGGACGCCCTAGTCTCTCCTCAAGGTCTACATACGGGCGCATATTATTTTGACGCACAACCGGCTTCGAATTGCTCGGTTGTTGTTGAGCATTAGCGACGACGATCGCTTTTCCCTTCCCTTTGTCATTTCGGGAGTCCGGCTTTAGGAGAGGGGGTTTATGGCCCATTTGATCCATTTGCGCTAGTTTGTCAATCAAGGCCTGGAAGGTAGTTGGCTTGAAAAACATCATAAATTGTGAGATGGTTGCTTGCGGATCAAGGGTTCCCACAAACATACCCACCGCGGGAGCTTCTTCAATGCGTTGCTCACACTTCGACCATAAGTTCCGCCATCGTATAGCGTACTGAACCCACGTCTCGCCGGGTTTTACCCTGGCGTTAATCAGTGCTGTCATCGGGGTACGTTCACTGGCGCTTGCAAAACGCTGAGTAAACAACAGCTCCATCTCCGCGAAGGTTTTAATAGAGTCGTTCGGGAGCTCATAGTACCATTCGAACGCCGTATCTGATAAGCTTCCAACAAACTGGCGAAGCAACAGCTTGTCATCACCGCTGGTGTTGCCGCAGAGTGCCCTGAACTGGGCAACATGCTGATGAGGATTGCCCGTCCCTTTGTAAACATGGAACTTGGGAATTGTGTAACCGGGTGGGTACTTGATCTGATCGTACCAGCCCGGATACGGCCGCCCCGTTTTTACGACCTGGCCGACTGCTTCGGTCGCATGATGAATCCGTATTTGTTGGGCTATATACTCGTCCAAGTCAGTTTTAGAAATTGTATCCTCTTTAGCCGTTGACAAAGCTGGCAGAGGATTTGATGTCTCTCCCCTATCATCTCCAAGGACGATCTGGGGCTCTTCGGTCGGAGGATCTTGTTGTATCATCATCCCTATCATGTCTTGGAAGAGGAGGCCCATACGCTGTATGTTGGCTGCTTGTTCAGCAGCCTCTTTGTCCTTCTTCTCCAATATCCGACGAAGGAATTCGGCGTCGGTTTCTTCCTCTTGGCGTTCATCTGAGGACGCTTCAGGGCTTTCTTTTGGCCCTGTAAGTGCAGCCATAGCATTCATCATTTCTTGGAGCTTTTGCTGTTGCTCCTGTACCTTGGTCACTGATCGGGTGAGCGGTCGATGACCCGTAGATATGCGGCTGTCTTCTTTACCAGATGCCACGTAGACGGTATGAACTATAATGCCCCCAGACTTAGGGCGTTTAGGCTCACCACCTTTGGCATTTGCCGCGGGCGCGGGGGTTTTCTCCGGCCTTCTTCTTTTGTGAGCCGTTGAAGTTGAGAGGGCCATTGCAGTGGGCATCTTGGTGATCGTTGTCCTCTGCTGTTTAATAGGACGGTCTTTTCCTTTTTGCACCTTTATCTTCTTTCGTTGACGGGAGTGATCCGTGTCGATCACGGAATCTTGAACCCTCCTCCAAACTTTATAAATTCTTGAGGACAGCCGTTGAGGAAGCTGTTCTTGCTTTGTTTCTGGGACTCTCTCCGCAGGCGGAGGAGATCTTTTCAGTGTAGCGGTTGGAGAATTCTTCCGTACCCTCCTCAGCAGTTCAAAGCTGTTCCCAGTTGGAACAGCAGCGTTGACTTCCACCATTGGAGCCGGTGGAGTTAGCCCTGAGGGGGAGTTGCCTCCTGCCTTCCTCACTCGTCGCCAATAGCGACGTCGAGCACGATGAGCCGTTGGGACTGGCTCAGAGATAGAGATAGCTTCTTTTTGCCCCCTGTCTGAATGGGGCGCCACCGCTGTTAACCTCTTAAAGACTGAGGTTGTCTTTTGAGGGGTGATATTCAACCTGTCGAAGACGGATCCTCGAGCAGGGGTAGGAGCAGGAATCGTCAATCTTGAAAAGACTGACTCTTTGACAGGGGAAGCCGCCTTAACGACTTCCGGAGTAGCGGCCGTTGCCCTCTTTGGGACAGCCATTTTGGAGTTCTGATCCAGCCTGGCGAAAACAGAGGCTGTCGGTTTGGTAGCGGGCGACCCGTTGACAGGGGCCGTCGTAGCAGTGAGTAGGTCGAAGACCGACTTCTTGTTCACTTCCGGTGTAGGTATTGGCGCAGAGAAGCTTGTATGTGGGATCATGGTCCTGAAGAACAGGCCAGTGGTGGCTTGGGTCGCCTGGTCTACCGGCAGAGCGAGGAAGGAAGCCGCTTGGGGCCCGTATGCTACACCTCCGGGGGAGGTGGAGCGTCCATTGCAGTGGCACTTCGAGCAGTTGGTGCAGTTAGAGGCCATTGAATCTTGAGTTCTGCGCCAGGCAAAAGACCAAATCTTAGTAACTTGAAATCCGAAGGCGACCATTAACAAACCGCGATTGGTTCGTGAAGACGACACACGAAGTGTGGAGTGGAAAGAGGAAAAGGTCCCACCGGGCGTGCCAGAATCTGTTCCCCTCCGAAGGACGGCGCACAGGACCGCGGTGTCCTGACGCTGAGATTCGGGGCAGATGCTATTTGGTTTTATCCGTTTACCTCTCCGAAGATGCCAAGTTGATTTATGGCGCCGTGTATCGGAGGTTTAGACGGATGCGGCCGATGTAGCAGATTTCGTCAGATTCCCCCTCAGGGTGAGGGGTTTTTGATTGTGGGGACGCTCTTCCCTGCAGGGGCAGATTTCGTCAGATTCCCCCTCAGGGTGAGGGGTTTTTGATTGTGGGGACGCTCTTCCCTGCAGGCGCAAGCCCCTGCAGTTAATTACGCTACCGCATCGCGGTAACAACTTTCTCCTTCTTCAGAATTTCACTTCGTGTCGTGGATGTTTGTTTTGTTTGTGATTGCCCGTGGATTGTATACGGAGACTGAGTAATGCCGTCGTCCGTAGGACGTGGATTAGTCCAAATCCGTATTTACTTAGATTTGGGTTTGGTGTTTTTAGTTTAAGGATGCATTAGTCGCGTTGCGGCTAAGATCAACTTAAACGTTCGTCAAGGATACGTTAGTCCTGTTTTGGAGTAAGATCTACTTGACATGATGGTCGATTTAATATATGTCCATCGGGACTCGTCGCCTCTCTGACTTCGTTGAAGGATTACAACGACAGGTGTCAAAAGAGTTCAGAGATGTACCCTTGAACCAAATTTGATTTGGAGTTTTATAGTCCATTTAAATGTTTAAAGATACGTTAGCCGTATTTGGGGCTAAGATCAACTTAAACGGGATCGTTTAGATCCGGCAAAAGAGCGTTTGGTGGCTCTATTGTTCCAGTTTAGGGACGTAGTGGTCCGTATTCCAGTTTAGGGACGTAGTGGTCCGCCATTAGTTTAAGGACGTTTCGGTCCGGCATTAGTTTAAGGACGTTTCGGTCCGGCATTAGTTTAGAGACGTCTCGGTCCAATATTAGTTTAGGGACGTCTCGGTCCATGTTCCAGTTTAGAGACGTGGTGGTCCGACACTAGTTTAGGGACGTCTCGGTCCGACATTAGTTTAGGGACGTCTCGGTCCAATATTAGTTTAAGGACGTCTCGGTCCACGAGTTTAAGGACCCCGCAATCCATATTCTTGTGTGGTCGTTGGGACCCGTCGCCTCTCTGACATCGTTGAAGGATTACAACGAGAAGTGTCAGAGGAGTTCGGAGATGTACCCTCGAACCGGAGGTAAATTGATTTAAAAGAGCAATCTTGCTCAATCAATTTAGTTTAAGGACTTACGGCCAAAATTGGGCTAAGTCGAGTTGAGCATATCCAACATTTTTCTTGATCTTTGGCCTATTAGGCCTGTTCTAGGGCTTTGCCCATATTTAATAATGCACTGCATTTTATTCTGGCCCGCTAGGCCTCTATGATTTAGGCTCTGTCCCTTTATTTATGATGCAGAGCATCTGTTTTGGTTTGGGCTCTCCCCTTTTTTTTTATTGCTTTGCAATTTATTTTGGCCTGTTGGTCTTTTTGATTTGGGCCTGGCCCTTTAGAAAATGCATTGCATTTTCAGGCGCTTTGCGCCAATTAGAGAGCGCAAGCGCTTGTAGTGTTGACACGTGTCGCGCAGTGCGCTGCGCTAGTGCACTGTGCTAGTGCGCTGCGCTTGCGCTGCTGACACGTGGCGCACTCTGGTGAGTTGCGCCAATTACAGATAGCAAAGCTCTATCTCAAAGCGCATAGTGCAAGTGGTTCAGATGCTGACACGTGGCGCTCTCTGGTAGCTTGCGCCAACCCAAGAGCGCAACAGTGCAGTTTTGCAAGTGCAAGGCACTATGATTTAAGAATCTTTTAGATTCAAGAACAGAAGTGCAAAGCACTGTCGGATTTCTTGATCTAATTTAGATCAAAGAAAAAGATAAGTTTTTTTCTTATCTTAAAGAACCAAAGGTTCATGAAAAAGTGCAAAGCACTATTTTTATTTTATTTATTCATTTATTTAGTTATGTTTAAAGATCAATGATCTTGTTTTTAGATCACTGATCTGTCCATAAGAGAATTTTCTCTACTTTCAAAGGTTTTTACCTTCTGTTGTCCTTGAGGAGTTCTCGAGAGTTCTCTTCTCTTTTTTTCTTTTAGAAAGATATTGATACCTTTGAATTGAGGTCTGGGGTCCTTTTTATAGTGCTCATAAATTAGTTAAATTTGTTAAAGAGATCTTTCTCTGAGTGATTTGGCAATTTTCTCCACCGTTGGATCTTTGATCCAAGGGCTTCTGTTTTACAGAAGAAAATCTTCTTGTTTTAAAAAGAACAGAAAGGATTTCTTTAGAATTTTAATTCTTTTTGGCGCAGATGCCCCAGCGCGTGATACGTGTCGCGCAGCGCACAGCGCAGCGCAACTGCGCTAGCGCGTCCGCGCTGACACGTGTCGCGCAGCGCAGCGCAGTGCTTGCGCAACTGAAGCGTTGCTTCCTTTAATTTTACTTGAAATAGAGCTTTGCTCTGATTGGACGCACTGTCTTGGGCGCTGCGCTGATGCGTCTGCGCCAGACACGTGGTGTCCTGCGCTCAGCGCAGAGGATCTGAAGCGTTGCTTCATTTATTAAAGTTTAAATTTTCAAAGCAAAGCTTTGTTTCTGATTGGGGGAAGATGAAGCGTTGCTTCATCTCCCTCCTCGGAATTTGAACAGAGCTTTGCTCTGATTGGGGTAAACAATACCTATCGTTAGTAGTTCTCTGGTGACATAGGTACATGTTAGTTTTTAGACCTTACATCGTCATTCTTCTCGAGTGTGTTCCCACTATACTTAGATTACCATCCTACTACGGCTTTAAAGAGTCGTGCAATTAGGTTTTAGTTGGGTACAGTCTCGAAGCACTTGGGGACAGTGAGTGATAGAAGGGATTCGTCTCTCCCAGTATAAGGAGTTGATGTCGCGCTATGTTCGATTGGTCACCATCATAAGACCTTGGCTAAGGCAGTTGAAATTTACTGATTGTGAGATCAGTAGTTTCTCGGGATGGTTTTGGGCCATATCGACATGACTTATTGGATTATTATGGGTCTGACGTTCTCCACCTTCTAGACCCAGTATGCGATACTCTCAGATGAAAAGACCGGACTGTACATAGATTGCCACTTTCAGGCTCAATAGGGATACAGACAAGTTTCTTGTCGGCCTTCCTTTCGTTCAATACCTGGGTAGCCGTTACGTACAGATAGTGCCGCTAACATACTTGTGATTAAACTCATTGCCAGCGTATTGTCGAGTCTTTAGAGTCCCATACAGAGGATTTCCCAGCTTAGGCGACACGATGTAGTGTACGTATTTTGATACGAACTTGAGTTCGATGAAATACGTGTTTTTGTATACGTACTTTTAATCGGACATTTTGTTAATACTAGCAGATTTGAAAGACAGCCAAGTTATCACATTTGGATGAAACGTGAGCTAATATTATATATCTCTTTTTAGTATCGCTCTTTTCGTATTCGTATTTTGACAGAATACGGTATTTATACGAATACGGGTATTTGTATAAATATGTGTATTTGTATCTTGATATAAATATGGCTATTTCTATCTTGATATAAATACGAGTATTTTTATGTATTCGTATTTTATACGAATACGGGTATATATATTTTGATACTAATACGGATGTATATATTTGTAGCATATACTTATATTAGTATGTGTGTGTACAATGAGGTGGCTCTCTCTCTTCTCTTCTCATATCTTCTTGTTTATGTGAGAAGAGTATGGGCTTGTAATTCTCCATGGTGAGTCACAAGTCCACCCAATCTCACATTAAAAGAAGAAAAGAAAAGAAAAGAAAGACGGTGATTCATTTTATCTTTAGTAGCCATGCTTGAGTTTATCATCACCATCACCATTATCTTCTTCTTCCTCTCTCCTTGAGTTTTCTTTAGTTGAGAAAGGAAAATATTAAGAGAGAAAAATATAGAGATTAGCCACTACATTTTCTAGTGATCAAATTCTAATAAGTTTTGTTCACTAGTTGTTTCACTTAGATATTTAGTGTGAAGCTAAAACCTAGGTTTGGGTTCTCTCGGGTGGGTCTTCTTCAACAACGAAGATCGACATCCAAGCTCGTTCCCGTAGTCCCTAGGATCGCATGAAGTGGTTTGAAAACGAAGGACACAACTACAAAGATAGCTAAACGTCTATTCGAGTACTCAACTCCTTCTAGTTTAGCTAGTTTAGTGTTTGATTTCGATTCTAACTCGTAGAAGTTCATACTCTTTGTAAAAAAAAAATTTGTTTTGTATTCGATCCTGATCGCAAGTTGGCAACACGAGAACGAGCATCTACTTACAAATGGAACCATTCAATCTAAGCATTGTGGCCGCCATATCAAGTGATGGTGGTAAATTATTCAGAATGGTTGCTATTTGCATTTTCTCTGGAATTTCAGTTCCAACAGTAGTAAGATCCTTAGCCATGACAATTATCTTATTATAATGTTCAATTACATTATCACTTTCTTGCATACGAGAAGAATTATATCTATATAATAATAGTTGTATGTTCATCTCGGATGTAGTGTCATACTTTTTCTTAATTGCATTCCACAATTCTTTAGCAGTTTCATAAATTTTAAAAACTTTTATCATGTTATCTTTCATGAACATTAACATAAGACTTTTAGCTTTCTTGTCATTTAATTTCCACAGCCCATATTCCTTTTTTTGTTCCACGATAGGATCATCTCTGAGAATAGGAGCGGTACCTTCTATAACGTTATCTACGTTGTCATGGATAAATCCATATCTAATTTTTCTATGCCACATATCATAGTCGGTACCATTAAAACGTTCTATCTTGGCCAATTTAAAAGCAATTAATTTACTAGCCATTCGTGAAAAGTTTCGAAATATCATGCGAAAATGATTTAATGTGGTGATAAATTGTTTGAAAACAAAAAACAATATTATATATAAAAAAATGATCACGACAAATGAAGAAATATGTATATGATTAAGTAAACTATGTTAAGGTATAACTAATTAAAAATATCGAATTAATTGTTTAGAAAAAAATATATTCCATCGGGAAAAAATTCTAGAAACAAAAAATGGACCCAAAAGAATTATTAAAGTTAAAATAATCTGGATAAAAAAAATAGAAAAAATAAAATTTCACAGTGGTTCATACAGAGGCTGTAAGGGGGTAACGGAATGTTACAAGGCTAGGATTACCAACTGAGCTGGTAAGTTGAATGTACTAAAATGAAATATAGAGCAATATAAAGAGTGATATTCCACTGTCCTATACTTACACTAGCTTGTGAAGAAAACTGAAACATATCCCAGCTTTCTGTCAAAAAAAAAAATTTGGATCCAAAAAATATAAAATAAAATTGTGATGTTACCCCATCTACAAACAAAAATACCCGATGAGTTAGGAAAGTTTTCGCAGAAGATCGGTGAGGAAATCGATGATGAAAGCCGAAGATTTTCAAGATCTATGAGCGAAGTCGGTGAACGAAGTTGGTGGCGGAGCTGGTCGATGGTGGCGGATCTGGATCAGTGAAGATTTTCCAGCGGTGAAAAGTCGGTTTCGTCAAGTTCGTCGAAGATGGGGAACGGCGGTGGCGGTCGACTGCATGGACTTAGAAAAGATCGAGGGAGGGAAAGCTCGAGCAGATCGGCGGCGGCGTGCGATGGAGGATCCCTGAGCGCTCTGATACCAGTGTAGAATCGGAAGGATTTTTTATGATGCTCCCCAGGATCATGACACGTGGCAAACAACGTGTCCAAGAAAAGGCCTGCATCGTGCCGACCAGGCAACTCATGTACCCGAACTGCAAGCACGAAGCTTGCTCTCCACAGAGCCCCCTGCGACTCGGCCTCCTCGGCCTCTCAGCTCGTCCCGAGCCGCCACAAAACCAAGATTTCTCGACCCTCTCGCTCGTCCCCGAGCTCCCCAGCCGAGGCCGCCTTCCTCGGTCCTCCGACCGACCGACTCCACCACTCAGGCGTAACCGCCGCTCCGCAAATCTCGCCATACGCAGATTCTCCGCCAGCAACATCCCACGTTCCATGCCATCACGATCCCCATTAATGGGCGATCCGCTCTTTACGTAGGCGTGACGTCGGGAGCGTAACTGCTGGCGAGATCTTCGCGTCCGCTGCTGCATGCTGCCGCCGCTATAAAAAACCCTATCACAGAGGGGTCAAGTAAGCCATTTTTTTTATTCCACTTAGCCGTTACTCTGCTCGGATCTAGTGCTAACTTGATCGTCGGAGGGTTCTCGGTGGTACCAAACCACCCTGGGACTTCTTTGCAGGTACTCGGCGCTAAACTCCTCAAATCACCAATCTTCTCAAACCCATTGAGACCCACACGCAACAGGAGATCATCTCCAAAATCCACCGGGAGATCGACGGAAGACAACATCGAGACCCGAAAAGGACCTCCATCAATTTTGTTTGGTTTTGAGGCTCCGAGAAGAGTCGATTTTGATCGATAATTCAAGTGGTTCGCTTTTCTCCCTTCCCCCTAACTGCCTATATTTTCCTCAACAATTTACCGAGATTGATCTGCACGATCCAAACAATCTTGGCGTGCGATGCGGTTACGAGCGAGAGATTTTTCTCGTTTCTCTGACAACCTGAGTGGGTTCAAATTATTGGGCTAACAACTTACATACGTCGTATCTGAGGGTGCCTGGGAGTTATCTGATGGACATGACCTCTCGAAACAACGAACCTTTGTCAACTTCTTCCTCTTCTTCTAACCGCGCACCATTGACGATTCGGTTAATAAAGAAGTTCAACACAACGTTTCATCAGTATTAGCGTGTCTGCCATTTACAAAGATTAATGCTTATTTGTTTTCTGTTGTCGGATTGCAATATCAACAGACTTTTTGAGCGATTTTTATGTTCATTAATTTGTTTGTGCAATTTTGTGAAGTCATCACGTCTTGTAACTTAACTGATTTCGATGAAGCAGTTAATTTGTTGATTGTTTCTTGAAAGTTGAACCCAATTTTAGAAAAACTCCTTTGGTTATTTTGCGTTGCGCAGTATAACTCAACTCATTTGCTACATAACTGAAATAAATAACTTAAAAATAAAGTAGCTTATGCTTTTTTACGTTATTTCTCGGTTACATTACGAATTGATAAGAATAGCATAAACTATCCTATTTGTAAATAAGAGTTTACATACAATTTTTTTTTATTAAACTGATTTGAACTTCAATAGTTATAGTTCAAGAGAATCTAATATTTATGTAATATATCATCCAATTTTCATTTCTCCATAACCCAAACTAAACATTAAAAAAAGTCTTATTCCACTTGATTATTTTGAATACCTAACTAAGTATGAATGTAAACTTATTAAATTGAAAATTAGGAATTTATTACATTACTCATAGGAGGTTTTGCATTATCTTCTAAACTTTTTTTAAAATGCATATTTATTTTTTAGTTTTAAAAATAATTTATTTAAATTTTTGATTTGATACAAATAAATATAATTATTAAAAATAATTAATAATAATTTATGCAGCTTATGTTTTGCGCAACGTTATTTGCGCTTTTCGCTTTTTAGAGACGGAACGTTATACTTACGCTATTCTTATTTTTAACCTTGGTTGAAACCTTTTCCTGTTATGTAATGGGGACAACTTATTCTCCTTTTTCTTCTCCTCTTTGCAAATGAAATCAGGCTGAAGTTGAATCAGGAATCATAATGGGGGATAACTAGTTTTCTGCAAGTGCGATATATATACATTTGGAATGACAAAAGTTTTTATGGTGTACGAGATGGAAAAAGGAAATTTAAATTTTTGCATTTAAGAATAAATAATATCAACTTTCAGATGTAATGATATAATTTTTCATTATAATACTATATTGTACTAACAAATGGTTTTATGTACAAGATTCGAATCATATATTCCGCGTCCTAAACATTATATTTTAACTTCCTTTTACTTCTTATATAAAAATCTCCTATGTATATAATACCCACCATCTTTTCTAATCTTTTCTAATCTTTTCTAATCGATAACTCGATCTTCTTCTTCTTTCTTCTGTAAATTATATATTTGGACATATAATGTTCTTTTTTTTAAATACAATTTCATGCTTTATCTCATCCCTGTAAATGGTGGTACTTATGACACCATATTTCTCCTACTTTATAACTATTCGATGGGTGATCAACCCTCGAAGAGAAGATGTCCAAAGGTTTTTAAATCCATATCGGACAAATATGATACAGTTTGCAAAATGGGATATCACGGTGTCAATGGATAAAGATGGAGCTTATCTAATCTTTCTTTGTTGGACAACGAGGTCGTGATAGAATGGAAAAACCTTATCGGGGTTGAACGGAATTATATGAAGATGATAGGGTGGTATCGAAGCTTAATCCGAATTGAAAATTTGTTGTACAAAGTTATAAATTTTTGAATTTAGATGGGCTTGAAACACCTTGGTATAAGTTTATTGGGAAATCGATGGCTACATTAAAAGCGAAGATTTTTCTTGCTTTTCTTTGACAAGATCACTAATAAGGATGGAAAGGAGATTGGTGTGTTTTTTTTTAGCAATTCAACGAAAGATACCGATAATCATTTGTTTATGAAGTGTTCCATTGGTGTTAGGATATGGCTTAGAATATCAAAGGCTTTACCACCTTGGTCTATTTTTGAATCAGAATAAATTCAAATATCTTTACCGACACTAGCATATCGTGAGATGAAATTAACATATCGTGAGATAAAATGAGATGAAATGATGTTCAGAATTGAATCTCTTTTAATTTTATGGGCATTTTCAACACCATACAAAATGAAGAATATGTTAAAAAAGGCATGTAACTGTTCAAGACCGCTGAATCAGCTTTTAATTTTGTATATCGTATCTTTCTTCCTTGTGTGCCCACAATACTAAAACAACACTCAAAAAAAATATCCTAAGAGAGAATACAATAATTATCATGAAAAGGAGGGGTTGGAGGGTGGGTGGGGGGTGTACATAACCAAAATTTTGCAGTGAATTGCTGCCGGCAATACAAGTACAAACATTTGATCATTCTTAACAACAATATATTGAAAACAAGCGAGTTCAGACTCTCAAAAAACCAATCTGAGTGTCTTGGATAAGTTATGAGTCTCTCAGTCTCTCAACCACACTAAAAACTATAGAGTAAAAGAATATATAAATATAAAGAGCGAGCCTCTAATCATCCCCAAACCCGGTATGATTCTTTAAATCGTCGAACAGCTCTATCCAAATTCGAGCAAAACATCGCTCACAAGAAACCAATGTATCATCGTCGACGTCTGCAAGGAAGGAAAAAGGTGTCATTCAAACTCATAAAACAAAGGATCTATATGCACTCTCACATATATACTTGTAATAAGCATTCCAAGCTCACAACTTGCTTTTGTTTGAGTTAAAAAAATGGACTAGTCCTGGAATTATCTCTGTGGCATATGTAAATGGATATATAAATTCTTGAGGTGGAAGATTTTGCATGAATAACCTACTTCGAGTCTGGATGGTAATTAGCAATGACATCGGAAAAGCAATTAAGCATGGCAGGATTGATAGAAACATGACATTGCTCACATCAAGAATCATGCTAACAGATGATTTTGAAAAGGAATGTTTTGAAGCTCATGCGATATGAGCAGATCCAGATGACAACAATCCCCTTTCCTGTAAACTTATCAGAGTTTTAACATAACTCTCAGGAACTCAATGGATCAAAATATCACATATTTAACTAATTTAGGGCACAAGATTAAAATTAATTTACGAGCTTAAATGTTGTCAGAAAATCAAGTACATAAATTATATCGATGAGGAATACAAATATGAGAATTAAATTACGAAGAATAAAAAAATCTGCCACAGAAGATAATAAAACATTCTTTATGATGCAGATTTGTGCAATTTCTATACCTGAGACTCAGTCTGGAACATAAAGGCAAAAACTGAGACAGATATCAGGAAGCTGGACATGGACACATGCTCATTTCATCAATAAACCTGCATGAACCGGAATTACTAATCATGTCAGTAAAATAGCTTTTTAACAAATATAAAGCGAGGGTTTTCAAGGTATTGGAATCAAAGAAGCAACAGAAATTGAAGATATCTGTGCCTCCCTTTCCGAGATTTAAAAAAAATGTAGTATGAAACTGTCCTAAGCAACAACTACTAATGAAGACTTCTATATCTAGGTAAATATATTTATAATCATCAGAGTAATCATGCTCCAGAAAAATCATTATGAATAAAAATGCAACCGAAGAGGCTGCCAAAGGCCAACCAAATAAACCCTACGGTTCCAAATTCCTGAAAATATCTTCATTCAGCTCCCGACCATCATTATCTTTACGTTCCTGCATGAGGGAGGATTCACCACCCACATAATTGCCAATGTCCAAATCTTCCTCTATCGGCTGCAGACCAAGATCCCACAATGAGCATGATCCATCTGCGACACCTTCCATTTCTTGGCCGAGACTGTCCCAAACAGTATTCATTGGAGACAAAGAGCCTCCTTCGACATCAAGAACGATATTCCACACTCCTTTCTCGCTAGCATAATCATTTGCAGGGGCCATATCATCCGGAAACATCCTCTCCTGAGAAATATCTTCACTTTCCAAGTTAACAATACCCTTTCCCTTTAAGGCATATGAGGTCGAACCCACAGGAGGGATATCTTCAGACACCATTTCGCCAGGAATAACATCATCAGGCAGAGATATTAAGAATTCGCTGCCAGGAAAGCCAGCATCTATCTGAGAGCTCATCAGATTCTTTCCCTCAAGTTCTTGTCCCTCCGTATCAAGACCAAGCTTGTCAAAAATATCCCGCAAAAGATGTTGTGGGATCTGATCGCCCTCATTAGCCTGTTGGTAAACAGGCATCCCACTTTCAATGTCGGGCAGTAGAGAATCAGAAGCATCCCAGCCTTCTCTATATTTCACTAATTGTTGGTCCATAGGCAGATGTTTCTGGTGCTTTAGAAACTTCCTCCTTATCCTCGTTGAAGAAATATCTCTTTGCTCCTTCATCTGCTTAAGATGTGACAAGAATGCCGGGTTTTGTAGTACCTTGGCCAAGAAAGAAACCATCTGTTTCTGCCTCGCCTCAGCTGAGTGCATCCGCAGATTCAGAGTATCCATCTTTTGGGCAGTCATAAGATGTTCCTGCCTCAATTGCACAACCTCCTGCATCAACAAGTCTTTTTCTCGTTTCAGCTTCTCAACTTCATTTTGCACCCCAGGTTTTCCGGCCATTTCGGTTGAAGAGCTGCCTATCTGAGTGCATATTTGCTGAACATGAGACGACCTGCGCCTGTTTATGTGTTTCAATAAACCTCTCTTTCCACGTAAAAAGTCTTCGTTGGCAAACTCCCATCGATCGGTACCAACCTTACGGAACCCCTGAAAGTTGGATAGAATATAAAGGTTTATATAGCACATAAATAAAAAAAATAAATGCTTTGACATCTAGCAAAGTAAATTTAGGAAAAATATAATATTCTACACCGTTACAGTTTCCAGCATGAAAAATCTCTAGAATACTATATGAGCAAACAATTCCTACAGCTTTGCTTGCTTAGATATCTCATACTAACATCAAGGAAAGATTATTTTGCTTCTAAGTCAGCACTTGCCTAAATTTCCAGATGCAAGACAAGACATGATACAAGACAATACATAACAAGGTATAATACTATTACAAGGCCCAAATAAACCTTCAATATGATAAAAGAAAGTTTACAAATGCAATGTATTACACCACTATAGTTCCAAACATATATCCGAAAGGACATAAGATTAAAGATTTCCAACTTAGCCTGAATACCTGTTACTGTAGAAACGAAAGTTTACAAACTAGTTAGCATCAGGACAAGGATAACATTTTAAATTCTCATTGCACTACAATTTCAAATTCAAGGTCACATAACACTGCCAAAGATGCTACAACCTGAATAAAACTTTAGATAGCTTTTAAGCAACTGTGCATGTCTACAGTCTTTATATAGCAGTGGAAATGTTTATGTTGGAATTTTTTGAAAATAATTCTGAAAGTCCTTGCTATCACACAACAACTACTATTTTTGCAGGTTTTTCTTTTTCTGAAGTATCATTATATCATCCGGTCATGGATATGAAACCCAGATCATACAATTGTCATTGCACAGTTTGAAAATCCCAACACAGCACAAAATCCAGAAATAAAGTCCAGTATCAACACTCTAGTACTCAGATTTTTGACAAGGACCTCGAAACAATCAAGTAGTGTGTAAAAGAAATCATGGAACTTGTCATATCTAAGTCATTTATCTAGGGATACAAAGATTTGGTGAGATACAGCGTGGAGACAGCGATACGGCAAACATGAAAACTAGAATACAACCTTACAGGGATAGTTTGTCAAATAAATTTGTTCAGAATATACCATGAACTTATCGTTATTTGAGTCTATAAGGTGTGAATGACAAATAAGCACATTATACGCAGATACATAAGATTATAACATGAAATGTTCTCATACATCGCACATACACATTCATGTCAGCATTCAAAAGTCAACTGGGTTCAATCAAGTTTGATCTTTCAACTAAAAAATTTATTCAAGGTTTTGTAACTGAAACAAAACAGACACTCCGCTAAAGTACCAAATTTCAGGATACACCATTTACATCTGGCACATATATATCATATACATCTGGCACATATGCACAAAGTATATAAGCCTCTGATATATAAACCAAGTATTGGCCGCTCTTACTCTTTAGCTCAATAACTTAATGATCCATTCTTCTTGACATACTCTGCTTTCTTACAGCCTCACAAACGACCATATGATGGTAGAATATCTACCTAACTTTGCCATGATTACCAAGTGATCATTTTTTATCTATAAAGCCCAAAGGCATACCCAAGGTTAAGTTCTACCTGAGGCAAGCATGATTTTAATCCTGGAAGTGAGAAATTAGTACAAAATAAATATTCCAAAAGCCGGAACTGACACCAAAATGAAGGTATATTCCTTATTATAGGCAGATCGACTCATCAAGTTCTTCCTTAAACCAAGTTTATGGATATACCAAGTCAAATAGTGAAGTATCTATACATGCCTCCCCCTCCTGCAACAATTATTGAACCAAAACTATTCAGTTTCACAATTTAATGATCTAGACTATGAAAGATTCTGATTCTACCAATTATATCATTACTGACTATTCTAAGAAATATTGACAGAAGTCCCTCATCAAAATTATTGCCTCGTAACTAAACTACTTCCACTACTACAAACATCCACTAGAAGCCAGCTTGATGGGGCACTTCCCCCCTGGGGCGAGTGCAGTTCCCCACGAGGGGGAAGTGGCCACATTTTAACGCTTTTCGGTGCGTGTGTGTCGTGTGGTTGTGTGTGTTGTGTGCATGGGTTAGGCTTACAGGCCAGTTCAATAAATAAATAAATAAAATAGAGTAGCCAGCTTGATACAGCAGCATATACGGCTACATTGATTCAGCTAAAACTAATTTCCCTAATATAACGATTGCACCTTCTAAATGATCTCCTTTTCTTCTGTATTCTTTCATTTTTCAAATTGGCTCTACTGTATCAGATGGCACAAATAGTTACGGATCATGGTGATATATTTGAGAGGGTCTATATGCAAAGCCCATTTTTGTAATCCACTCCCTCCTTTGATGTTATATCCCTTTAGATGCCCTTTGTAACATGCTTAGTGGAAGAAATATGCCGCTAACTCCTATTTTGCATTTGATTATCTCACTTTGCCCATATACGGTTATTATTTGAGAGTTAGTCTCTACTGTTATCAATGATAAATTAAAATGTTTTTTTTAACAAACACCAACAACCGAGCCTTTTATCCCAAGTATATGGGGTGGGCTATATGAACCAACATGAAAATCACACCGGGTCCAATAAGTGGCTCAAAGAATCAACAATCCAATAGTGCCCACTTTTCCTTCTAGAGGATTCCGACATTAACTATACAGCTCCGCCCTCATGTACAATCTAGATACAATTTACTAAAAAAATACTTCAATAACATACTACAACAATTTATTAGGCTTCTAATAAAAAAGAATTTGAAAATCCCACTTCATATTTCTTCTATTATGTAATACATCAATAGTCTTACACAACTGTTTCAGCTCGTTGAGTAGTGAATACATTGCCATTTAAAAGCATCATCATAGAGTTGGAAGTTAGAACCTAAACAAAATAGCTTGTTAGTTAAATGAACGGCTAGGCAAGTTAGAATCAACTATGTAATGCAGGATATTGCTATAAGGTTCTAACTTCGATGCAGTGTTCCACAACAAATTCCCAAATGTGCCAAACGGACATAATCTATATGAAGAAATAATCTCTCATAAATACGAAACCACTCATCAAGAAGCCCATTACAGTTAATCTCCTAAATTAAAAAAAGAGGCCCCCTGCTCAGGTGATATAGGCTCAACCAAAAACCCTAACGAGGTAAGCCATTTCCTTCTAATAAAACCCTAGCTAAGATACTAGGGAGCGCCGGAGGGACCATGCCCCAGAGGAATCCGGTGAATGTCTTTATATTGCAGGTCCTTGGGGCACGCTTGGATAACTATTGGTGAGTCCATAGTTAGGAGGAATCTGGTGCAATCTTTCTAGTAAATTACCTCATTGCTCTCAGCTTGGATAACTATCGGTGAGACCATTAATGGCCACATTACTAACTAAGAGCAATAATCATGAATGCAAACATATCAATCAAACAAATATGTATAACATAACATGATCGAAATTAGGGGGTAAAAAAAGACTTAATAACAATAAGCATTCTATTGAAGCAAACATGTAATTAGATTTTAAATTTTTAAAAAAAAATGAACCAAAACAATGTATAAAGTATACCGAGAATCAAAATATTTAAGCAAGATTACTTCTCATACGTTGCTCTCTTTTAATTTTTAATCTTTTTCCCCTTAAATTCCTTAAAGGATAATTGAACACAGGTATGTAAATTTAGACCACTTACCCGTAAAAGTCATCACCTGCAGCCCCACGCATTATTTCCATCACCCAAAGGAATGTCAGAGGTTTCTGGTAATCGCTTAAGTCTTTTGTGTTACATTTGGGGGCAACTCTTCTATCCCAAGTATAATTACAAAAAATTCCCCAAATAAAAAAAAAGCATGTTTATCAAAATACATCGTAATTATGTACATTTCCAACATACATGGTCGTGTACAACAGGAAAAGAGTAAAGTAAAAAAAAATACATTAAGAAGGCAAGTGTGATTCTACAAAGAGGTCCTCAGCATCAATCTACATAGCAAAGCGCATCCATCAAATTCAAATTGAACAAACCAATTACAAGAATAAAGGAAGAAACAGAAAAATGCGGATGGAAAATAAAAGGAATTTAAAGTACGCACATAAGTGTTGAGCTGGCGGACGAAGCTGGAGAAGTTGTTGTGCTTGAAGTGGCGAGGGAGGACGGACCTGGAGAACTCCATTGGGTCCCACACCACGAAGCTCTCCCCCTCCGGTCCCCACGATATGATCCCGTCCAGCGACGCCTCCTCCACCAGGTCGTACGTCTTCGACAGGAACGGCGGTACCGGCGTCCCCTGCAGCGCCTCCATGGGCCGAGGCACCGCCTCAATGCCCTCCACCTTCGGCTCCATTGCTTGCTTTTCCCCTGATGATGGTTCCATTATTGATTCTTCTTACAATTCTTTCTTTCTTTTTATGCCGATTCTTCTGAAAAGACTGAGAGATTTGGTGGAGGAGGAGGAGGAGGTGAAATCGATTTTGGGGGGGTCGGCCATATAAGCGTAGAGTAGTACCGACCTACTGTAGATTTTGGGGCTTTTTTTAGAAAGAGCGCGGAAGTACCTAAGGGGGTAGGGATCAGCTGCAGCTATCGATGTACCGCGCAGCTGATGCCTGAGCAATGATCTGACGACGCGTGTATTGTTTTGGGGAAGATATTTTTGGTGACGGGCCCTTAACCGCTAAGAAATTGAAGAGAGAGGAGGTGATTGGATGCCGTTGCGTGGCACGTGATGGGAAACTTGTTGGGGTTGTTGCAGGAAACAGCAACTAAACATGGGCCCAGCTCACTCAGGTATGAGCCACGCGTATGGTAGTTCCATGCTCATTAGTATTTCTTTGGGAAAATACTTTACCTATTATGGTTGAATGCAGGGTCGGATTAAGGTTTTAAATACTGGATGTTAGAATCACATTAGATCGATGCTTCATATCATCTATACGGCCAATTTATCGGGCGATATCGTCGTATCGGTCGATGTATTATATCGCAGGTGGTCTCAAAACGATATGTCATCCGATATGACCAATATTTGATTCACCGGGTGGGATAGAGTTTGCTTGCAATTATTTAGGTTGCGGATATTGATAGAGTGTGGATCTGAGACAGCTTGGGCTTTATCAATAGATTTGTGTGGTGGGAATCTTGGGCAAAGGCCTCACCGCCGGATCTTCAATCTTGTAAGGGCAAGGACGCCAGGGTTATATTCCAGTCCCTCCTCCGATGATAAAGACGGCATCTTTCTAAGAAAAGTAAGGTTTCTATCCGTGAAGAGATTGTAGCATATCTTTGCTCTCATGTTGAAAAGGTTTATATAGGCATCACGTACGGTGATGATGCAATCAATAAAGATTCGATTAGTTATCTAGTGTTTTGTGCCGTCATGGACTTTTCTCTTTGTACAAAGATCTCTTGGTGGGCCTCATGGTCCGAGTACCATGGATTTGGACCCGTGTTTAACCTCATGGGCCGAGTGGAATCGAGTCGGACCCGTTGTCAGTTATTCCATACAGTATCAATATCCCCATACTCCGAGCTGTCAGTTCCGAGTGCTCGGTGTAGAACTTGATCATGATTGTTGGAATACAACGGTCGTGGTTGTTAGTGTATATGCCCTAGGGGCCATCATTGTATCATACTAGCTTGTATATTATTTAATGGAAGTTTGGGATATTCACAATTATAATAACAGTCTTGCTCAACATAGTAATATGCTATTTGGTTTATATCTATCTTAATATGTGTATATGTTAGCATATCGCGAATACATATTGATAGAGCCCTCAGGATCTTGCTTGACTACGAGCGTTGTTGTAACACCCGAGCCCAATAATACTATTTATATTACTAGTTGAGGGTTATATATTGCTCATTCCAATTTTCCTGATTTTCTGGTGTTTGTTGCTAAATTTTACCCGGTTAAGTCATTTTGGCACATAACAAATTTTAACTCCTAAAATAAAATTTAAGATGTCCATGTTAGCCTACTCGTCGCCACTAGTCGCGTGGTAGCGTCCGCGTGTCGAGATTCCGTTCCGTTTGGCTAAACGGGCAAGTTTGGACGACTACGCGTGCGTGCAAGTGTCCGACTTGGGGGCATGCATTTTAATCTTTAAACACCTCTTTTCAAAATTTGGAACCCGCTTAAAATCCTATAATTTGAATTTGGAACATTTGGGCGCAACCCGGGCGCGATTTGGAAATGTTTCATTTCGCGCCAAAAAGGGCCCGTTTCAATTTAATATCTAAAACTATAATTTTATACGAAATATTTCCCTTAACAGTATAATCCTTCTTAACAATTCCTTCTTCACCTCCTGGCCAATCGCGAGCGAGGACTGTGCACGCGTGGGCCCCTCCTTTCCCTATCTTTCTCTGTCTCACCCCTCATTCTCTCTCTTTCTCTATCTCACCAAATCATTCTCTCTCTCTCCAATCTCTCTCTCTCTCTCCCTCTATATATTCGAAACCATGCAGCCGCCCCTCACCATCCCCTTCCTCGCGAGAAAACCCAACAAACCCTAACCTTAGCCTCGTACTCGCGCAGCCCACCATCGCCACCGCGACCTCGCCGTCGCCGTCAGCACCCTCAGCCTAACCGCGCCTTCCTCCTCCCGTTCTCCCGACGACTCCCGCGCCTGCACCCAACCCCGACCTCGCCTCCACCCTCGCAGACCTCGCCGTCGACGCCACCCCTCGTCGTCGACGACTCCCGCGACTCCCTCTCACCCTCCTCGTCCCGACCTCGTCGTCGCTGCCCTCCTCCCCTCGCCAGAACACCAACACGAGCCCTAACTCCTCGCCTAACCTCCGCTGTTCGCCGGAGAAACGCACCGGCGACCTCGTTGACGTCACCTCCGACCACCTCCCTTCCTCCTCGACCACCAGAGTCGACTACCACCCTCACACTCGCTGCAGCACCCTCGTTCCAGCGAACTCAGGATTTTTCCAGCCACCGTTCTTCGCCGTCGCTGCCTCGCCGGCGTCCCAGTGCCGTCGAGCCATCGTGTTTGCACCCTGTTTCTTCTCTGTGAGTTTTCCTTGTGCTTCCTTTTGGTACAATCCCTTCGCTGGTCGTATTTTGCGTGTATCGTATCTTTGTTGCTAACTTGTTACCGATGATATTTTGCCGGAATCCGACCGTGCCGTCTTGTGAACCCGACGCTCCAGCGAAGTACCCTGGTCCGTGTGATCTCGTTGATCTTTGTTGGGACTCGATCCGTGGCCCGTGCTTTCATATCGCATTTTCCGCCGACTTTGCATCCGTGTTCCAGTTTGCAGACCGTCGAGGCAAGTATCTGAATACTTGCTTGAACATGCTAGCGTGCGAGATCTAGTCTTGCCACGCAATTTAATTCAAACTATTTAATACCGTAACTTAATGATGGCATTCGACATCGTATTATTGCTGTTATCTTTATAATGGAATCGTTACAACAGTTCCTCGTAATTAATCAACCCACATCAACCCATATTTCAACTAAATAAAACGACTGAATCATATCCGCTTAAACTGTTAAACCATTTAGGAGACAATTATTATATAATTTCATGTAGTTCCTTAATTTATAATTGTGGATATTGCTTTACTTTGTGGCTATTGCACCCTAAAGATGATTGAACCTGTTATTAAGAGAATACAAACATCACTGTGGTTATATGGAATATTGTGGTTAATTACTGTTTCCTACTGCTGTTCATTATTGATTGTATACCTGTTGTGAGCACTTACCCGATTGCACGACATACTGACCTGACCCTGCTACACCTGACATATACATACATACCGACTCATCCTGTTGTACCATGACATTACTTGTTTCATGATTTCATGCCTAATGCCAACAAACCTGACCATTCCTGCTGTCGAGCCAGACAGACCTACTCTTACCGGATTTTGTGTTGGCATTAGTCCCTGACTACTGAATACCTGACCTGACATACATAGCTTGGGGGTATGGGGAAATCAAAGGTGAAACCGACTTGTAACTCAACAGTTCGATACTTGTTCTGATCAGTCTTACGGGCTTGGCCAGTCCGGGAGTGATGATGCTGACATCACTCGTCCATCCTACTACCTACTTTTACTGCTTAGCGGCACGTCTCGGGTTCAGCCCCGAGGGTCATGACCGTGGTCCCGGGCACGCACGGGATACTATTGAGTTACATCGACGATTCATCAATTGGTTTCAAAGACTATAGAGTAGAAAACCTGATAGAACAGTCTGGACACCATTGCACATTACCCTGCTTGTTATTCCTTGTTACTGCTTTATTCATGTTCATACTTGCATTGTTTATTACCATGTTTATGCTATATACTTGATGTCATGACGCGCTGACGTCTGGGTTTTGCATGGCCCAGATTCCTTACCACTATCGACGACCGAGCAGGAGTACTTCAGCCAGCAGGCTGAACTGTGAGTTCCTTAGAGTTTAGTTTATTTATTTTCATTTCATTTCCAGATGTGAGCCCGCATTATGGGACGTACTGTTTATTCATTGTATTGGATCATTAGCTTCCGCACTTATTGTTTATTTGATTCTTGTTGTTATGGATTTGGACATGTATTAGATTAGCTTTTTATCTTGTTCTTGATAACCTTACAACCGTAATGTGACTGTGGATGGATACTTCCTACCCACAGGTAGCATGGTTGGCTATGTCGCGTGCCCGATCTTGCGTACTCTGGGAAGCGGGGCGTGACATGGTTTTATGGTATCAGAGCCATAGGTTAACTGGGTTGATTCTTTGTAGTTGGGTATTGTACCCAATACACGAATCAGAATACCCGTGTTTAGGAAACATGTCCAGCCACATTGACCGTTTTACCATTCTTGAATCACATTCTTCCTGATTATATCTTTTACGACGTGCAAACTTACTTTGCATGTCGACTCGGAAACCTGATTTCTTGTTATCCCTAGGACTTGGGCGACTTGGGTGGAGTTAAGTAATTGCGGCTATGATACCGCGGCATAGCTACAATGCAGTACTCTATTTAAGTATCTTGGAGTTCTAGCCTTGATCTATACTCGAAATCTATCATCATGCTAATGTTGGGTACTTTGATTTCCAGGAATATGGCCGGTCAGAATTTGAAGATGGACCCAGGGCGTGCGGTCTTAGCCGCCAGGCGTAGAGTGATAAGGGGATTGCTGGAGAAACTAAAGGAACAAATCGAGCTGGAACCAGCATTTGCACTGAACCACACGTCCGTACGTAGAAGTATTCCGGTGAACAGGCGCAGCGTAGCACCAATGAAGAAAACAAGTGTGGATGATCGGAAGGGGAGCGTGATCTGTAGCTACTGCCATAAACCCGGACATGTGCGAAAGAAGTGTCGTATGAGGCTGGGACTCTGTTTTAGATGTGGAGCGGCAGATCACACCGTTGATGCTTGTCCGTCGAAGCCTCGCACGAAAGATGATGTTCAGAAGCCTCCGCAGAGACCGTTCCAAGGGCAGAGACAGTTGAATCAAGGATCTAATCAGGCTCGAGCGTTCTCGTTGACAGCTGAGGAAGCTAAGGCATCGGGAGAAGTGGTTTCAGGTAATTTACTCGTTCATGGCTTTCCCGCTTTGGCATTACTTAATTTCGGAGCATCCCATTGTTTTTGTCATCCAAATTTATAACTACACACTCGATTACCTGCACGACCCTGTCTAGTTTTTGGGACATACGCACTGGGAATGGGAAAATCATAGCTAGTAAGGAATGTAGAGATTGTACGGTTGTTGTTTGCGGACGAGAGCTTTTTGCAGATTTCTTGGTGATTGATACGGGCAGTTATGATGTAGTTTTGGGAATGGATTTTCTTGGCACTTTCCACGCACACATTGATTGTAGGGCAAGGAAAGTAATTTTCCAGATTCCCGGGCACCCTGAGTTTAATTTCATCGGAGGAAGCAGTTCTGTCGGGCCAGTCGAGTTTAGGGCTAGGCCGACGAACAATGTTCTTGCGGCTAAGGTTGTGGATAGTAATGAAGAGCCGGCAGTTGTTCGCGACTTTATGGATGTGTTTGAAGATATTTCGGGCTTACCGCCGAAGCGAGATGTGGAGTTTGCGATTGACCTCATTCCTGGTTCAGCGCCAGTATCAAAATCTTATTATCCGATGGCACCGGTGGAATTGGAAGAAGTTAAGAAACAAGTGGGTGAATTACTCGAGAAGGGATGGATTCGAAGCAGCAACTCGCCGTGGGGAGCTCCAGTTCTTTTAGTAAAGAAGAAGGATGGCACGAGAAGGATGTGCATTGATTACCGAGAATTGAACCGGGTGACTATTAAGAACAAGTACCCGATCCCTCGCATTGGAGAACTCTTTGAGCAGCTTAGTGGCGCGAGGGTATTCTCGAAACTGGACTTGCGATCAGGATATCATCAGGTCCGAGTGAAGGCAGAAGACATTTGCAAGACGGCGTTTCGGACTCGGTATGGGCATTTCGAGTACTTAGTGATGCCCTTCGGAGTGACTAATGCGCCGGCAATATTTATGGATTTGATGAACAGGATCTTTTCACCGTTCTTGGACCAGTTTATTGTAGTATTCATTGACGATATTCTGGTGTACTCGAAGAGTCCGGAGGAGCATGCTGAGCACTTAAGGATCGCACTGCAAACGCTGAGACAGGAGAAATTATTCGCGAAGATGAGTAAGTGCGAATTCTGGTTGGAAGAAGTGAAGTTTCTGGGACATGTCGTGTCGGGCGATGGAATCGCCGTTGGTCCCGAAAAGATTACAGCAGTTCGGGATTGGCCTGTTCCAAAGAATGTTGCAGAGATAAGAAGTTTTCTTGGGCTCGCCGGTTACTACAGAAGATTTGTGGAGAACTTCGCTCGTTTAGCTGAGCCGTTAACCAAGCTTACGCGTAAGGAGGTACCGTTTGTTTGGACGGAGGGATGTGCATTGGCCTTCGAGACGTTGAAGCAGAAGTTGATAACCGCCCCGATCCTGACCGTACCGGATAATTCAGGAGGACTGGTGATTCACAGCGACGCATCTGGAAAAAGGATTGGGATGTGTTTTAATGCAGAACGGGAAAGTCGTCGCTTACGCATCGAGACAGCTGAAGACTCATGAGAAGAACTATCCGACTCATGACTTAAAGCTTGCAGCCGTGATCTTCGCCCTGAAGATTTGGAGACACTACCTATTGGGCGAGAGAGTCGAAGTCTTTACAGATCACAAGAGTTTGAAGTATGTGTTCACTCAGAAGGAGTTGAACATGAGACAACACAGATGGTTGGAGCTGATGGCCGACTACGACCTCGATCTTAAGTACCATCCGGGAAAAGTTAACGTCGTGCCAGATGTGCTAAGTCGGTTACCAGCAATTCAGTTATTGACTGCACAGAGAGAGATCATTGAGGAGTTTCGGAGATTTGACTTGGAGGTTGTGCTACCGCGCGCTACAGGACAGTTGATGCAGTTGCAAGTACAGTCGTCCTTAGTTGAGAAGATTAAAGCGACACAATCGCAGGATCCTAGACTGCAAAAGTTTCGAGAACAGGTTGGAGCCGGACTACGAACCGATTTACTGATCCATGAAGACGGTTCGTTGAGATATGGTAGCCGTGTGTGTGTGCCAAAAGGAGATGTGCGTGAAGAGCTTATGAAGGAGGCACACAGTTCAGCTTACTCTGTACATCCAGGAGGGACAAAGATGTACCGAGATTTTCGACAGCAATTCTGGTGGGAAGGTATGAAACGGGAAATTGCTCGCTTCGTGGCTAAGTGCTTGGTGTGTCAGCAAGTCAAGGCTGAACACCAAAGGGTTGCTGGTTTGTTGCAACCACTTCCGATTCCTCAATGGAAGTGGGAACATATAACCATGGATTTCGTGACGGCTTTACCGCGGAGTCCAAAGGGCAACAATGCTGTATGGGTGATTGTCGATCGGTTGACCAAGGCAGCTCACTTTATTCCTTTCCGGGTTGGTCAATCGACAGAGACTTTGGTAGAGCGGTACATGCAGGAGATTGTCAGATTGCATGGAGTACCGGTAAGCATCGTGTCCGATCGGGACACTCGGTTCTTGTCGCACTTTTGGAGGAGTTTACAAGAAAGTTTGGGGACTCGATTGAAGTTTAGCACAGCTTATCATCCTCAGACCGATGGACAATCAGAGAGAACGATCCAGACCCTTGAAGATATGTTGAGGGCTTGCATGTTGGACTTCAAAGGTTCTTGGGAAGATCATCTACACCTGGTGGAGTTTTCGTACAACAATAGCTTCCAAGCAACTATTCAGATGGCCCCGTTTGAAGCATTGTATGGTCGTAAGTGCCGTTCACCTGTTTGTTGGGATGATGTTGGTGAACGAAGGTTACTGGGACCAGATTTGGTGGTACAGACAGTCGAGAAGGTGAATACAATCAGGAAGCATATGAAGGCAGCTCAAGACAGACAGAAGAGTTGGGCCGACACGTCAAGAAGACCTTTAGAGTTCGCCGTGGGTGATTTGGTATTCCTGAAGATATCACCGACTAGAGGGGTGATTCGCTTTGGAAGTCGGGGAAAGCTTATTCCCCGATTCGTTGGACCCTTCGAGATATTGGAGCGTGTGGAGAGGTATCGTACCGGTTGGCGTTACCACCGTCATTAGCAGGAGTTCACGATGTGTTTCATGTGTCTCAACTACGGAGGTATGTTTGTGATGAGACTCATGTCTTGGATCATTCGGAGTTGACTGTTCGGGAGGACCTGACTTTTGAGGAGCGACCAGTCGAAATCAAGGATCGAAGAGAAAAGGTTCTTAAGAACAAGGTTATCCCTCTCGTGCTAGTTTCTTGGGGTAATCGATCGCATGGGGAATCCACTTGGGAGCGAGAAGACGAGATCCGGCAGAAATTCCCTCATCTTTTCCAGTAGTTAGCTATCTTGTATTCTTGGAATTTCGAGGACGAAATTCTTTCTGTAATTGGGTATGATGTAACACCCGAGCCCAATAATACTATTTATATTACTAGTTGAGAGTTATATATTGCTCATTCCAATTTTCCTGATTTTCTGGTGTTTGTTGCTAAATTTTACCCGGTTAAGTCATTTTGGCACATAACAAATTTTAACTCCTAAAATGAAATTTAAGATATCCATGTTAGCCTACTCGTCGCCACTAGTCGCGTGGTAGCGTCCGCGTGTCGAGATTCCGTTCCGTTTGGCTAAACGGGCAAGTTTGGACGACTACGCGCGCGTGCAAGTGTCCGACTTGGGGGCATGCATTTTAATCTTTAAACACCTCTTTTCAAAATTTGGAACCCGCTTAAAATCCTATAATTTGAATTTGGAACATTTGGGCGCAATCCGGGCGCGATTTGGAAATGTTTCATTTCGCGCCAAAAAGGGCCCGTTTCAATTTAATATCTAAAACTATAATTTTATACGAAATATTTCCCTTAACAGTATAATCCTTCTTAACAATTCCTTCTTCACCTCCTGGCCAATCGCGAGCGAGGACTGTGCACGCGTGGGCCCCTCCTTTCCCTATCTCTCTCTGTCTCTCTCCTCATTCTCTCTCTCTCTCTCTATCTCACCAAATCATTCTCTCTCTCTCCAATCTCTCTCTCTCTCTCCCTCTATATATTCGAAACCATGCAGCCGCCCCTCACCATCCCCTTCCTCGCGAGAAAACCCAACAAACCCTAACCTTAGCCTCGTACTCGCGCAGCCCACCATCGCCACCGCGACCTCGCCGTCGCCGTCAGCACCCTCAGCCTAACCGCGCCTTCCCCCTCCCGTTCTCCCGACGACTCCCGCGCCTGCACCCAACCACGACCTCGCCTCCACCCTCGCAGACCTCGCCGTCGACGCCACCCCTCGTCGTCGACGACTCCCGCGACTCCCTCTCACCCTCCTCGTCCCGACCTCGTCGTCGCTGCCCTCCTCCCCTCGCCGGAACACCAACACGAGCCCTAACCCCTCGCCTAACCTCCGCTGTTCGCCGGAGAAACGCGCCGGCGACCTCGTTGACGTCACCTCCGACCACCTCCCTTCCCCCTCGACCACCAGAGTCGACTACCACCCTCACACTCGCTGCAGCACCCTCGTTCCAGCGAACTCAGGATTTTTCCAGCCACCGTTCTTCGCCGTCGCTGCCTCGCCGGCGTCCCAGTGCCGTCGAGCCATCGTGTTTGCACCCTGTTTCTTCTCTGTGAGTTTTCCTTGTGCTTCCTTTTGGTACAATCCCTTCGCTGGTCGTATTTTGCGTGTATCGTATCTTTGTTGCTAACTTGTTACCGATGACATTTTGCCGGAATCCGACCGTGCCGTCTTGTGAACCCGACGCTCCAGCGAAGTACCCTGGTCCGTGTGATCTCGTTGATCTTTGTTGGGACTCGATCCGTAGCCCGTGCTTTCATATCGCATTTTCCGCCAACTTTGCATCCGTGTTCCAGTTTGCAGACCGTCGAGGCAAGTATCTGAATACTTGCTTGAACATGCTAGCGTGCGAGATCTAGTCTTGCCACGCAATTTAATTCAAACTATTTAATACCGTAACTTAATGATGGCATTCGACATCGTATTATTGCTGTTATCTTTATAATGGAATCGTTACAACAGTTCCTCGTAATTAATCAACCCACATCAACCCATATTTCAACTAAATAAAACGACTGAATCATATCCGCTTAAACTGTTAAACCATTTAGGAGACAATTATTATATAATTTCATGTAGTTCCTTAATTTATAATTGTGGATATTGCTTTACCTTGTGGCTATTGCACCCTAAAGATGATTGAACCTGTTATTAAGAGAATACAAACATCACTGTGGTTATATGGAATATTGTGGTTAATTACTGTTTCCTGCTGCTGTTCATTATTGATTGTATACCTGTTGTGAGCACTTACCCGATTGCACGACATACTGACCTGACCCTGCTACACCTGACATATACATACATACCGACTCATCCTGTTGTACCATGACATTACTTGTTTCATGATTTCATGCCTAATGCCAACAAACCTGACCATTCCTGCTGTCGAGCCAGACAGACCTACTCTTACCGGATTTTGTGTTGGCATTAGTCCCTGACTACTGAATACCTGACCTGACATACATAGCTTGGGGGTATGGGGAAATCAAAGGTGAAACCGACTTGTAACTCAACAGTTCGATACTTGTTCTGATCAGTCTTACGGGCTTGGCCAGTCCGGGAGTGATGATGCTGACATCACTCGTCCATCCTACTACCTACTTTTACTGCTTAGCGGCACGTCTCGGGTTCAGCCCCGAGGGTCATGACCGTGGTCCCGGGCACGCACGGGATACTATTGAGTTACATCGACGATTCATCAATTGGTTTCAAAGACTATAGAGTAGAAAACCTGATAGAACAGTCTGGACACCATTGCACATTACCCTGCTTGTTATTCCTTGTTACTGCTTTATTCATGTTCATACTTGCATTGTTTATTACCATGTTTATGCTATATACTTGATGTCATGACGCGCTGACGTCTGGGTTTTGCATGGCCCAGATTCCTTACCACTATCGACGACCGAGCAGGAGTACTTCAGCCAGCAGGCTGAACTGTGAGTTCCTTAGAGTTTAGTTTATTTATTTTCATTTCATTTCCAGATGTGAGCCCGCATTATGGGACGTACTGTTTATTCATTGTATTGGATCATTAGCTTCCGCACTTATTGTTTATTTGATTCTTGTTGTTATGGATTTGGACATGTATTAGATTAGCTTTTTATCTTGTTCTTGATAACCTTACAACCGTAATGTGACTGTGGATGGATACTTCCTACCCACAGGTAGCATGGTTGGCTATGTCACGTGCCCGATCTTGCGTACTCTGGGAAGCGGGGCGTGACAGTTGTGATGGCAGTCACACTAGTGGGGGCTGGGTAGTCTACAAGCACATCCTTTTTTAGGTCCTTAGTCGTAGGATTATCGAGACAGGGCATCGATACTCCAGAGTAAACTAGTGTGTACGCTTCTCATCCCAGCAGGGGAAATGGTCTGTCCTACAGCCATTAGTATGTTGTACTGGAGATAGTATACAGGTGCTCGTTGGGTTACGGGTACACCGGACAGGACTCGCAGGGAACTGTTGGTTGGTATTATACCCGTCGTCAGTTAACAGTTCCCAGATGACATGGGTACAGCATAGTCCGCAGACTTGACACTGCTGCTTCGTCTCGAGTGTGTTCCCACTGTTCTTAGATTGCTACACTACCACGGCTCAAAAGAGTCATGCAAACAGGTAGCATTTGGGTGCAGTCCCGAAGCACTTGGAGGCAGTGGCGGTTAGATAGGATTCGTCTCTCCCGGTATTGGTAGTTGATATCGCGCTGTGTTTGGAGAGCCATTAAGCAAAGTCCCTGGCCAGGGCAAACGAGATTTACTGGTAGGATTTCCAGTAGCTTCTCAAGGTGTAATGGGCTTCACTCCGACACGACTTATACCGCTTTTAGGGGACTGACGCTTGCCGCCCCCCTAGGCCTGATATGCGATAGTCTTAAACGAACAGACCGGACTGTACGGAAATTGTCACATCAGGCTCAGTAGGAGTTCGGATGGGTTTTCTCATCGGCTTTCTTATCGACATCTACCTGGGGACCGTTACGTACAGCTAGTACCGCTTGCGGTCTGTGGTTAAACCCACTGCCAACGTAGTGTCGAGTCTTTAGAGTCCCACACAGAGAGTTTCCCTGCTTCAGGCGAAACGATATAGAGCTCGTATGGTTTTACGACAGGGTTCGGACACATACGTGTATTTATGCACGTATGATGTTCGGATAGTTTTTACTAGCAGGCTTTAGTTTAAACCAGATTCTAGTATTGGATTATTGGATTTATACAGTCTCAGTATTTCCGTGTTTTCACGGATGGGAGGGGCATTCTCGTAATTAGTCGAGAAGCTTCTAGAAGAAAGATGAGGTGGAGAGCTTAGGTGGAATTTGCATTAAATGGATTAGTGACTCATGAAGTGGTTCATCCAAATGAGTTAATAAAGCATTTATTGCTTAATGACTCATGAGATGATTCATCCAATGTGAATTAATGAAGCATGGGTGATATTATTATATGTTATTCATTTAGATAATTATCATGCTTCATATATTCACAAATGAGATAGAATTCATTTCATTCTCACTTACACATTCTCTCTCCTCAAGCTCTCTCTCTTCAAAGAACTAACCCTAATCCTCTCATGTGTTGTGATCCCAAGTGTTAGCAAGACTAATAGATCCCTAATCCATCTCTATATCCTCTAGGTTACCTTGATTAGCAATCATAGGCACCTAGTTACCTCAAGTGAGAGGTTAAAGCTTGGAGAAGGAGCTCTCGGGTGGATCTTCTATCACATCGAGGAGGCCGACGAGGAGGTGATCAACAAGAACAAGAAGGACTTGAATCTTTAGGTATAATCATCTATCATAGTAGTTTATCACTTCTAGATAGTTGTTAGTTAGGGTTTAGCAAAGATCCGTAAAGTTAGTCGATGTTAACTCAAACAAAATGATTATTTTACCTATTCCGCCTCCCCGCATCATGTGGGGTGTCTAACGTCGACTTACAGTGGTATTAGAGCCTAGCTAAACCATAACTAACGTCGACTTACAGTGGTATTAGAGCCTAGCTAAACCATAACTAACATGTTAGCAAAGTCGTTATAAATTCGATCGCATAACGAACCCGAAAAAATATCATTTTCACATAGTTTCTGCCATTTTTAAAACGGGGTCTAAAAATTTTTCAGGGACCCTTAAAAATACAAGCAGGGTTTTTTAAGAATTGTGAAGAAATTTGGGACTGTGAATCAGCCATACCACCGCGGATCCGCGGCCGAGTTGAATCCGAGTCAATCCAAATTTGCTCAGTTATTCTTCTGTGTTGATGTTGTGTTTTCTGGGATGTTTTGTTTCTGCTCAGGTTTTATGTGCATAGAGAATTGTTTGGTGTAACAACTTCAATTTTTGTATACATAAGATTGATTTAAATTTGAAGTATACTTAGAGTATTTAATATTGCTGTTACCACTTTAAGTATTTATTTTTCCACAATAATTACAAGAAGAAGCTTGTAGCTCATTGGTAACACCTTACACTGCTGAACCAAGCCACCAGAGTTCAAATCCCTTGCCCCACATTATTTTTAGATTATTTTTGTTTTAAATTCCTTGGAAGCCCAACAGTCCACAGGCCATAACTCCCAAACTTTGAACTTCACCTGAAAAACTAAAAATACCAGGAGCCACGTCTGACGACCCCCCACCCACTGACCACCGGACTCGGCCGGACCGCCAAGTCCCCTGAACAAAAAATGCGCCTCTTCGCCTTCCAAACCCCCCTGCACACTTTAAATGTTTGGATCGGTTCCCGAGAATTCAATATACCCTAATTACTATGATTTTTAATGTTTTCCCCACATTTTTTTATTTTTTATCAAAAACCCTTCACCTACCCTATCCTAGCCTACCCTATAAATACACCCCCTACCCTCTACCCTCTCATCCCAAAACCCTAAGCTCACTCTCTCAAAAAATTTCCAAGAGTTGTGTACCTTGAAAACAAGTGCACGGCGAAGCTCCGACGAAATTCCGGCGACGTTTTTAGGAACAACCGGCGACGAAGCAACGTCTCGGCAACCTCTCTAGTCTTCCCTTCACTCGTTTGCCTAATCGAAACCCGTAAGTTCCATTCTATCCCTCTTTCTTATTCTCTAAAATACGAAATTTCAAAACCCGACGGAATCGGAACAAATCCGATTTCCGATTCGGTTTTCTATAAAATTTCACTTCTCACCAATACATTCATGCCTAAATATCTTTATGTTGACTATTAAATATTTAACAATCAATTTGAATAAGTTTCATCACATGAAATGATAGCCTTTCCAATTTATTATATTTTTTTCACTTAAATACCACAATATTTCGATTTCACATTTAACCCCTTAACTTTGCTATACATTTAAAGTAGAGCACAAGGTAATGACCTACCTCCACACACACGCAAATACAACCCTAAACGATATCATCAAAGCTTAGAATACGATAAAACAATACTTTCATTTAAATACCATATTCTTAATAAAATCATTTCTAAAAGTTTTAGCTTTGATACACTTTTAAATAAATACCTCTTATTAGGAAAACACGATAAGTTGTGGACATCGATCGTTTATCTAAACCTGACTTTGTGGTGTCTAGGCTAGGCAAGTGAGAAAAGGTAACTTTAAAAGGCCCGTCTCACGGTGATTCGTGAGCGGATCCCTCCTTTCCTCATTTGTACTTACCTGGCCGCAATTGGCGGTGAAGAGGCGATTTGAGGCTTCTAACGACTTGTCGTTTAGACCATTTAGAAATAAGCTAGTTGACTTAGGAAACCCTAGAATCTAAAATACGGAAAATTTACACCTTTGCAAATAAATACCTTTTACTTTATAAAACTGTTTTCTAAAGAATTAGTATTTTACAATCTTTGCAAAGCGATGCTACAACCTATTTTTGGGGAACCCGTTCGGGATTGTGCGGTTTATCACGCACCCTTGGGCTATTAGTGCGAGATTCAGAACTCCGCAATAAGCATCCGGTCTCGAAAGGTTTAAAATACGACATCTTAAGAAAATGAGATTTTTGGAATATAAAATATTTATTAAAATTATTTTTGTATAAACATATGTATATTTATCATTTAAATATCTGCTTTATTATAATATAAATTTTTCACCTTTTTCTAAAAATCACAAGAATAAATTTTACACTAAAATACCATGAACTTCAAATAAATCAATATTACCGATAAACACCCTTATTTATAAAACTAGGATATTTTCACTAGAAATGTCACCCTCATTACAACTCTAAAGACGAACAATAAATACTTGAGGCGTATTTTGAAAAGTATATAAAAGTATTTTTACATAAAAGCCCCTCAAGTTTTATAAATTACCCTAAGGACCCTAGTAATTAAAAGACCTCAATTCACAGTTCTGATTGTCTGACTCGGATTTGAGTCTGATTAATCTGACTTGAATATGATTCAAGTCAATCTATAATCTACAAGATTTCAATTCAATATGAACACATGAATCCATGAATACAATTATCAATTTATACAACTTGACTGAACCGAACCATGGATATATATTCCTTTTACATGATTCTCAGTATTCCATTTACATGACTCTACGGTTACAACCGTTTCCTGATATCATGGTTTCGGTCAGTTAGTCAATCAGTCATACAACCAATACAATTTACAAGATAACAATACAAACAAGACATCGCGGGGTTTAAGGGGTGGATTGGTACAGAAGGTGTTAAAGGTGGCACGGGGTGGTCAGATTAAGACATTTAACCTATATTCCGTTACTGTTGTACCGTGGCTTAACGGTTCCTTGTACATTCCGTTGCCCTGGTCTCTGGCATATAGAGACCCCCCTCGTATACACTAGCATCCTTCGGTACCAAGCTACAAACAAAAGCGTTAACACAACATTACAACAATAGTATACAACTTTAAAAGATATTTTCTTATTCTGTCTTTTCTACTTTCCTCTTATCTTTGGGACTTACCGAGCGACCTGTTCGCTGACGACATTCTATTTCTTTCTCCTTTGAATGTCGTCAGGTGATTCGGACCCGGCAGAGATCGAGCCATCTCAAGAAGACTTGGAGCAGTTTGCCGAAGACCCTGCACTTTAATTTCATTATACACTTTTCCTCTCTTTACTTTTCATTTCCTGTTATGCCACTGTTTAGGCATCTTTTATTTCAGTTGTATTTCCTTTCATGCATTGTATAAAGAATGTTAATAAATAAAAGTTGATGTTCTTTTTATTTCTTGTCTCTTGTGTATTTATTTTATATTGCTTAGATACGCTTAGCGTATGTACTTCTGAGTATATACGTAGCGGACCTCGTCGCGTCTCCTTCGCCGTACACTGGGAAGCGGGGCGTGACATTTGGAGTAGATTTATATGTGTTGCTTGATCGAAATTCTAAGATGTTTGGCTAACTGGATTATATATGTATTGTGTTTTATGTGTTCGTAAACCTCTCCTAACTGCTAGTATGTCGGTTAGCAGGGGGTTACACATTTCTGTAATGGTTTTTACTGGTTTGTGAATGTGGACTTATTGTATTGTCGTGAATGGATGGCCGGGGATGTGAGATGAGTGTTTCTTTCATTCAAATGTAAATTGTAATTTGTTGTAATATTCTTTTGCGGGGCACATCCGGGTTGAGGTTGTAGCCACCGTTGTATTATTTCATTTACTGTTTTCTGCTCCTAGGATAGACTCAAGGCGGGGTACATAAACTACCGGGTACTTTGAAGTGTTTAATGGCCTCCTCACGTTATTGAGAGAGACTGCTTCACTTCGGGTACTAGGCGGAAAGTTTTCCGTACCCGTAGGGGTCTGGGGTGGGGTTTTGGCTATTCATCGCGACTGTGTAATCCGTCTTTCTTTGTAGGCTCAAAAGGAATGCGGATTCGTAGAAAATCCAATATGTTCATCTGTGATCTGGAATGCTTATTATTGCGTCTGACGAATGTACAATATCTATATATGATATCTAGTAGGCGTCACTTATATTTTGCATCCACGCTAGCCTAGCCTCCACTCTGTCGTTAGTTAAGTAACCTAACGGGTGAATGATGGGGCCCAGTGGCGAATGCGGATGGTATAAGAGGACGTTGTATTTTCGTTGTTTTCTGCAATAATAGGTTAATTGATGGGACGCATTATATTAATGCAAAAAAAATAAACCAAAGTTGAATCGTTGGAACAGTTTAAATGAAACCACTCGATTATTTTAAGACAGAAGATATTTTTTAATCGTGGAGTTTAAGCCACTCCTTTTAAAAAGCTATCAGGTTCCTTCGATCATATCAAGTTCACTACGTTCACGGTTTCGCCAAAACCATTCGTAGCCCTCCGTCATTTCATTTGGGTATTCAGTAGTATTCAAGCTATGTATTTTGACCAACGCCAAAGTATAGTGTTTGGTAGCTGCTGGGTATTCATTTGTTGCATAGATAGATGAGTTGGTTTGGGACAATCGTACTATCATTTGGCCAACGTCAGGGGTATGTACGGGTGGGTTCAAATTAACAAGATAATGATGGGTAGAACTTGACATGTGACTTATGACATTTTGACCAACGCCAAGGTTATAAGAGCATGGGGCAGAAATTGATATCGGGAATTTCTAAAGAAACTGAAATTTGCTGAGAGTTGCATACCATTTGGAGTGTGATAATTTTGGTAGGATTCCTTCAGCTTTATCACACGATAATATTTGGATCCCGATCCTACTGTGAGTATCCGCTACTCATCAGGAGATTCGTCACTTAACGATCAATGCTATAAACCAAGTAGGTGTCGAGAAAGGTGTCAGCGGGGCTACGCCCCCCAGAGAAAAGAGGTTATTTAATTAAGCAACTTCGCGAAAGCGTCGTAAAACCTCTCTCGAAGTACCGACACCGGCCTGGCTGAACGGTTAAGCAAGTATTGTATGGTGAGAATAGTCCTGACTAGTTCTTCCTTTTTGGTTTAAGGAGGGATTCGAGAAATAGTGGGAGCCATCCTATTTAGATAAACTAAAAACCACTCTAAACTTGCAAGAGCATCATGCTAAAGTGTTCCCTCTCTCTCTCATTGCAGCAACCCAGAACATGACAGGCCTTAAGTTACTATTAGATAAAAATATTTTGACAGGGCCAAACTATAAAGATTGGTTCCGGAATGTTAAGATGGCAATTACTTATGACAAATTGGGGTATGTCTTTACCACTAAGGCACCTGCTGTCCCTGGTCCAGAATCCAGTGTCGCGGATAAGGAAATCCGCAAGACCTGGGAGATTGACTGCGCGAAGGCCAAATGCATCGTGCTTGCCTCTATGAATAATGAACATCAGAGGAGGTATGAGAATATGGATCTAGAATCCATATTTCTTCACACCAAGAATTTGTATGGAGAGCAATCTCGTATAGCTAGATACGAGACCTCGAAGAACTTGTTTCGGTCGAGGCTGGCCGTCGGATCATCTGTAAGAGAACATGTCCTTAAGATGATTGGCTATTGTTTACCCCAATCAGAGCAAAGCTCTGTTCAAATTCCAAGGCGGGAAACGAAGCAACGCTTCTGTTTCCCCCAATCAGAGCATAGCTCTGTTTTGAAAACTAGAGTGAAAATTAAAATGAAAATAAATGAAGCAACGCTTCAGATCCCCCGCGCTGCGCGCAGAACGCTACGTGTCAAAATTAGACACGCCCGCGCAAGGAGCGCAGCGCCCGTGGCAGCGCACTCAATCAGAGCAAGGCTCTATAAAGGAAGCAACGCTTCTGGCAACTTGCGCTCTGCGCTGTGCGACACGTGTCAGCGCGGTTGCGCTGTGCTCTGCGCTGCGCGACACGTGTCAGTGCAATTGCGTTGCGCGACACGTGTCAAGAGCAGGTGCGCTTGCGCCAAACAGAATTAAAATTCTGAAAGATCTCTCTCAATCTTATTAAAAATAAGAAGATTGCCTTCTGTAAAACAGAAGCTCTTGGATCAAAAATCCAACGGTGGGGAAAAATCCCCAAATCACTCAGAGAAAGATCTCTCTATCCAATTGAACAAATCATTGGCACTATAAAAAGGCCCCCAGACCCCAATACATGAAGACATCAACATAGGGAGAAAAACAGAGAATTCCTCTAAAGAATTTTGAGAAGAGCTCAAAGAAAGAAAAGGTAAAAACCTTTAATAAAAGAAGAACTTCTTCTGAAAAGATCAATGATCTAAGAACAAGATCAAGATCTTAAAATAAAAAGAATAAAAAATAATAAGAAGATCATTTGATCTACACAAAGGCATTGCCTTTTTTTTATGAACCATCGGTTCTTGAATCTTAAAAGATTCTTTTCTTGAATCCAAAATTGGATCAAGATATTAAAATAGTGTCCTGCACTTGAAAAATCTGCACTATTGCGCTCCCGGGTTGGCGCAAGCCACTAGGGAAGCGCTACGTGTCAGCTCCAGAATGATCTGCGCTGTTAAAATAGAGCACTGCTCTCATGAATTGGCGCAGCCCACCAGAGAGCGCCACGTGTCAGAAGCGCAACAGCACAGCGCATTGCGCTTGCGCTCACCAGAGTGTGACACGTGTTACCTCCACATGGACTTGCGCCTTCCGCTCCTCAATCAGCGCTGTTGGAGATAGTGCCCTCAGAGTCAATTATTGGATCACAGGCACGTGATTGCAATGATTGAGGGAGGACCTATCCCGGTAGAACAGTCTTACTCGAGATGATAGTATGCTATCTGGTTTACCTTTATCATCGTGTACTGTTTCAGGTGACCTTACAGGTCGCTATTACACGTTGATAGAGCCCCTAGGATTCTTGCTTGACGACCAGCAGTATGATGGTGATCATATACGTGGGAGCTGGGGTCTATAAGCACATCCTTAAATGGTCCCTAGTCATGGGAGTTTCGAGACTGGGCATCGATACTCAGACTAGTGTATACAGTCGAGACCCCGACGAGGGGCGGTGGCCGGTCTCACAAGCCACTGGTGTCAGTTGGTTCACCTAAGATGTATACAGGTGCTCATTGGGTTATGAGTACACCGGACAGGACTCGCCGGGAACCTGCTAGTTGGGATTATACCAGACGTCAGATAGCAGTTCCCAGGTGACATGTGTACAGGTTAGTTCATCGACCTGAGATCGTCATTTGTCTCATGTGAGTTCCCACTGTGCTTTGATTACTACCCTACCACGGCTCAAAAGAGTCGTGCAAACAGGTTTTAGTTGGGTACAGTCCCGAGCCACATGGAGGCAGTGAGCGGATCTGCAGGGGTTCTTCTCTCCCGGTATTGGGGGTGAGGTCGCGCTGTGTCTAGGAGAGCCATTACACAAAGCCCTCGGCCGAGGCAGGAGATTTACTGGTAGGTATTCCAGTAGTATCTCAGGGTGTTCTGGGCTACGCTCCGACACGACTTGTACCGCTTTTGGGGGTCTGACTTTTACCAACCCCCTAGGCCCGCCATGCGATACTCATAGACGAACGGACCGGACTGTACGGATATTGTCACTGACAGGCTCAGTAGGGTGTCAGGATGAGTTCGCTCATCGACGTCCCTTTTGGTCAATAGCTGGTGGCCCGTTACGTATTGGCTTATACCTCTGACGTGCTAGTGGTTAAATCCACAGCCATAGTATTGACGAGTCTTTAGAGTCCACCACACTTTCAGTTACTCAAGCTTTCGGGCGAAACGCTGTAGAGGCCGTATGGAGATATGGCAGGGTTCGATCAGATACGTGCGGTATTGCACGGATCAGGATCGAACGGATATTACTAGCCGGCTTTGGTTTAAGCCGGATCCTAGTATAGTACAGTGTAGATTTTGTCTCTTTGCATTTGTATCCGGTCGGAATACAGATGCGGGTGTGTATGCACAGTATCGGGGTTTTCCTATAATTTATTACGGGACCAGTTTTCTGGAGTTTCCAGTTTGCATTCCGTTCCGGCCGGTTTTCCTTTGTTCTTTCCCGGCCGGACTTTTCTGATGGAGGGTGTTATTTGCAAGTTTGCAAATAACACATTGTGGAGGGGTTTCTTGCAAATGTATTGATTATGATAGCATCTTTTCTTTTCAACCATCATTTGATTCTCTTTACATCACTAAAAGGTGATTAGAGTTTGATGTGAGATTGTTATGATGATGTTTGGATATGGTCACCTTTCTCTTTCTCCTACACTCACCTCCCTTCATGTTATGGTTTGCATTTTTCATTTCCTCCACCATTCTCACTAGATGAAGAGAGGCTTCACTTGAGAGAAAAAGAATGAGAGAGTTCATTTCATCTTCTTCTTGCTAGAAAATTGAAAGCACCAATTTTCTTTACCTCTTCCTCCATCCATCAATGGCAACTACATAAACTCCAAGAGACAAAGTTTCTACACTACATTCTACAGCATATCTTGGGCATGTCGACTTGCCGGCTTCATGCCCGAGTTGCCTCGGTATTGAGGCGGGAGCCCGTAAAAGACGCAGGCGATGTGGTGCCCTTCCGGCGAGGAGGCGACGATATGGAGACAAGACTTTCCGCGGGAGATCGGGACGATGACGAGAAGACCGGAGGACTCGGATCACTCGGTATACTTCTCTTCCCATATCTTGTTAGCTAGCATTAGGTTAATGATTACGATCCGGGTTTTCATTGTCCGCGGTAGCGCCGGTTTCCAAGTAAGGAAAAAATTTTGATTCCGCATTTTGGCCTCGGATAGACGGCCGGGGCGCTGCCGTGGCGCAACATGGTATCAGAGCCACGCCATTAACCTTGTCTAGCTTGTTCTAGTGTGTTTTACATTTCCGATCGAACAAAATCCCAAAAAACCCCATTTCGTGTGCATCAGTTTTCTGTCGATTTTTTCCGGGCTCTAAAAATTTTTCAGGTTGTAAAAAACTAATGTACTGGAAATTTTAAGACTTCTGTAAAAATTCGACACAGTCAGTCGATTAGTGAAGAGCGGAACCGCGGCCAAACCCCCCCTTGGGCCGCGGTTCCGCTGCACTTTGGTGTCCTCACTGTGTCCAATTTTTCCAGTAGGCTTGTGGGCTAATTTTGGGGGTTTTGGAATATTATATTTGGGCCCAGAATTTCTGTGAGTGCTACAGTATTGCTTGGGGGCCCACTTGTTAATTATTTGATCGATCGGATATTTTAAACACATTATTTCACAGTATTTACATTATATCTGCGACTGTGAATGTCATTTGATCGGTAAATCCTGTCTAACTGCTATAGCCCGGTTAGACGGATTTGCGAACGTGACTTTCACGTTGATGTTCTATGTTTATGCTGTGTTATTGCGGATCGGTCGTGGGGGATAGCCTGGATGCAATACTAGTACAGTTTCTGTTGTTATATGTACATTTGATATTGCGGGGCGAGCGTCCGATATGTGGACTGCCGTCACTGCCTGTTTGTATTATTCTTTTGGGGCACGACCTGGTTGCGGTCGATGTACCCGGTGTATGTATATTTTACTTTCTGTACTAGGATTACCCCGCGGAGGGGTGCACGGATAGCCGGGTTCTAGAGGGCAACGGGCCCGCATCTCAGGGCATTGAGACGGAGGGGGCTTCAGTCTGGAATTGGCGGGCTATTCGCCGCACTCGTAGGGGGTACAGGTTGACCCAGGAGGGGTGCCCAAGTTACCGGATTCCGTGAAGTGCTGGGTGGTCCATTCACGGTGCTGAAAGGGGCTGCCTCGCTTCAGGTTTTGGCGGGTAACTTGCCGCTCCCGTAGAGGTCTAGGATTTCATTGCACAGGCTATCCACACGACCAGGGGAACGTCGGGTTTCAGCAGCGGCTCTGTGAAACCCGGGGCTTCCAGATATCTGTATTGTTCTGTGATGCTGTATATTTCTGTGATGTTGCATTTTTTATTCACGCCTTGAGCGAAATATAATATATTGGTATATATATTAGTAGATGTTGTATATGCTTTTCATCCGCGCTAGTCCAGTCCCCGCTCTGCCGTTAGTTAGCTAACCTAACGGGTGATGACGGGACCCAGTGGCGAATGCGGATGGCATATACGTACGTCAGTATATTTTCGTTCTTTGTGGTGTGATCAATTGATGGGACTGCATTGATTCGGATCAATGCAAGTTAAAACAAACCTATTCTGATGTTGTTGGGACACTTTTCAAAAAGCTGTTATTGCAAGGACGTTCACTTTTGTTTTGCATCGTGGTATTCATTTGGAATATCCTGCTCCTCAGTCGACGAGGCAAGGGCCGAGATCCCTTCACCGGGAGTGACCCCTTGGACAGAAGTTTGCGTCAGGGCATTAACTTCACTATAGCCGATTACTTTTGCTTTGCATCGTGGTATTCAGTTGGAATATCCCGCACCTCATTCTACGGGGAAAGAGCCGAGATCCCTTCACCGGGAGTGACCTCTTTAGCAAAGGTTTTCGTCACTATATTTTTATAAAAGGCTATGCAGTTCCTTCAACGATATCAAGTTCATTACGTTAAAGGTTTTTTGCCAAAAACCATTCGTAGCCCTCCGTCATTTCAGATTAGTATTACTTAGTATTCGTGCTGCATATGTCGTGCTTAGCCGAGGCGTAGTGTTCGGTAGCTATGTAGTGCTTTTCTGTTGCATGGATATGAGATTGGTTAGGACAGTCGTGCGATCATTTTGGCTCAGTCAAGGATTCCTGCGGGTGGGTCTAATGCAATCAAGATAATGACGGGTTGAACTTGACTAGGATCCTTTGATATGTTGGCTCAGTCAAGGTCACTTGGGTCCTAGGGGTAAAAATCACATCGGGAGTTTCAAAAGAACTGAAACTTGCCAGGCATGCGCATACCTTCTGGAGTGTGGTGACTTGAGTGGATTCCGTCAAGTTATCATGCGATGATAGTTGGATCCCGATTCCCACTGATGAGTTGGTTTACTCCTCGGGTGATCCCGACTAATTCTTCTTTCAGGTTTGGGGAAGAATTTGAGGTTACAGTGGGAGGTTTCCAGATTAGATAAAGTGATAACCATTCTGATCTAGGTTAGAGTGCACGCTGAGTGTTTCTTTTCTCTCTCTCTTTGGCAGCGACCATTGACCCGACCCTAGACTATGACTCAGTGACCAAGTTGACCAAACCTTCTTAACACTGGCTTTTGGATTGTCTGAGTTGCAAACCTCATTGCCACTCCTACTTTTACCCTTTTCTCCAGGACACCCCGTATTACTACGAACGTCCACTTCCATTGGACAAAACCATCGTATGGTTATATACGAACTCGAAGACTTCGAGGATGGTTTCTGGTTCTGGAGAAAACGGATAGGACTATTCAGTTGTCTTTTCTTTTCACCTTCTCTCAGGTTGTGAGTACTCCTTGGCTTAGGAGTAGTACACCTATTACGCCGATTGGATAGTCTTCTTCCAAACCTTAGGCTGGTGCCGAACGGTGGGGAATGAAGAAAACCAATTAGCATGACGATGGTGTGCAGAAGGTATTAAGTTAAGACAAAGCAAGGGATTAGTAGGAGGGCAAAGTAAATTGCGACTGATATTCACGACCAAACCAAGTATTTCTTCGCCAATCCTAAATCACCTTTGTATTTCTCCAGGACACTCCGTATTACTACGAAGATCCCAGTTTATTGGATAATCCATCGTATGGTTATATACGAACTCGAAAGGAACTTGTTCCAGTTCGGGGATGGATCCTAGTTCAGGAGAAATAGGAATAAAGTACATTCAGGTGTCTTTTATCTTCACCTTCTCTCGCGTTGCGAGTGCTCCTAGGATTAGGACAGTACACCTTTTATGCTTATTGGATAGTCTTCTTCCAAACCATAGGCTGGTGCCGAACGGTAGGGAAGGAAGAAAACCATTTGGCCTAAGGGGTGTGCAGAAGGTAATGACTAAAGACATATAAAGGGATTTGGAGAGGTGGCAAAGAATTATACGGTTATAGTTGTGAATCTGGATAATGGTAGAGGCATTACTAGGAATACCAGGATACCCCACCGAAACATTTCAATATTTCAGTTTCACTGTGTAATGTTAAAAGAAAACTGATTTCCCGATAAGATACTTACTCCAGGGTATGTATTTACCAGGTATGATTCTCACATCTGTATGGTTTTACAGATGATGAGTGGGAGTAAGTTATTGGGAATTAGGTGACCATCCTCATTATATCGGGATTCGTTGTAATTGGTGATATTTGAGGAAGCCACCTGGGTTGTTTGCCGGTCGGCAAATATATGGTTTTGAATATCCGCTGTTGTGCACCAATTTCAAATTGATATATCTGTACGTCTATTTTCATAGAGTGAGATATACCTTTTGATATTATGTCGATGACATTTACCTATATCAGTGGATGGTTAGGTAAGGAGCATCAAACAGCAGTGTAATTCTTCTTAACCATAAGTACAGTTTTCAACCCACGACGCACAGTGAAAGAGTTGTTAGACTCAGCGGACTTGTACAGAGTATTGTATGTTGTCCAGTGTCCATTGGGACAGAGGGGTTGGTCCTCATACTATATTCTGTTTACTTTTAACTTCTCTAGTTCTTAGACATATGTTTCGTAGAAACACAGGGTCTAAGTTTTGAGGAGTTATAGGTATTTGAATAGAGTAGAGAACCAGGTGTAGCAAGTATCGGGATTCTTCAAGGTGATCGAAGATGTAGATACTTGTGTATGGTATTCAGTTGATAGTAATGATAAAGAGAAATTGCTTCTCTTTCAGGTTACTCATAATTGGAAGCATTCCTAAGTTGAGTAACGCTGATCGGCCTCTCTCCATTTAGTTGACATGCACTGGAGACAGCTGCATGATTTGAATCTGGTTCAATTAAATCAGTGCCTCTGGTTCTATATTGGATATAGTACAGTTCATATCTTAACTTTGTTAAGGTACGGGGAGTTGTCCGGCTTATGATTAAAACCAGACTCTGGATAACTCAAGGCACGTTTCTGTGATGGCTGTTTGTGGGTTGACCCAGGCTATGACGAGGGTTGATTTTCTACCATAAGAAAGATCAATAGTGATATTGTTCTTGACTCGCCACAGTTTTAATAAAAATGGATGTTTTCAAAAACAGTAGTGGGAGTATGGTAGAACTGGAAGTGATTCCAGAACCGCAAACGATTACTGAAGATTTGATAAGGAACCTAAAGATTCAATCTGATTTGACATTCCATTGGCCACTCCGCAGATAAGGTGGGTAACTTCAGGCACCCGAGAGGTACTCCGGTAGCCTCAAGGACGGTGACAGGGAAGTTCTTGTTTACCCACACTTGCCATTGTTGTTGTTCCAGGCTGCGAGACCCGGCAGGAGGATGAGTATAGCGTCGTTCTAAACTAGTTTTAGAAGTGCACGTCTATATGACTCTGGCAGAGGGTTGTCGTAGTCAGTGGGAGCAGCGGAAGCATTGGTGGACTTCAGGCTTATGTCTATTTATAGACTAAAGCAGATATAGCGGAGTTAGATCATCTGTTTCTGATGTGACAGTCATGGGTTTGACGTCATCAGAATAGGGGATGGATCTGTTGAGAAGGTAGTAGGAAGTGATATTCCTATACTACGATCGGTTATACTTTGGTTGTTACACAGTGGTTTCTCCACACAGGACTTGGATATCATATCAGACATTCTGGTTACTAGATCTATGGTTTTAGATCTAGATTTGGGTGGTTTCCTAATCTGGGTACCTTGACAGCATTCTATGAGTATTTAGAATGGACGACTCCTGGCACGGTAGTACACCTGCAGGTAATGGAGTCACCCTCTCTAAAGGTGTCTTGCAGACTAAAGGGGAGAGGGATACGCATAATTGAAAGATCACTTGCTTAGGCAATTGAGTCAATCATGAGATGTCAAGTACCACACCAGATGTTGTTCTTGCAGTAGCTGCAATAAGTTGATATTAATCCAATCCTGGAGAAACAGTCGGAAACAGTTTTAGAACATAAGTTGATGTTCTAAGGATGTGATAACGACAGCCTCTTTTAGGAGACGGTTGTCACTCCAGGCTTCCAAGGTGACATAGATGGCAGAGTGTCTGTCAGAGTTATATGTTCTCCTTCTGTCGAGGGGCAGTATTTTGGACAGGTGGTCCAAGGCAATACTGAGGGAGGCATGGCACTGGGTACTGATTAAGTTCAGTTATCGATGCAGTCTAAGAAGTTTGGATTTGGAGTTCATTTATGAGCTAGGTCCCATCAGACATCCAGACATTCTAAGACAGGTATTGCTCATTTCGGGAGATGGTTTTCTCCGCGAACTTGAGATATAGAGAGACATAGAAAGAAACATCACAGCGGATCCACTCACTGAGGCTATTCCTCGAACGCAATAGTTTCGCAAACGAGCTTTGTGAGACTGACCAGTAGAGGAGTTGGGTGTTCGGTATCACACGGGCTGTGAGTATGCGACATCGCAATAATTAGCCTTGAGTGCAAGTGGGAGATTGTTGGAGATAGTGCCCTCAGAGTCAATTATTGGATCACAGGCACGTGATTGCAATGATTGAGGGAGGACCTATCCCGGTAGAACAGTCTTACTCGAGATGATAGTATGCTATCTGGTTTACCTTTATCATCGTGTACTGTTTCAGGTGACCTTACAGGTCGCTATTACACGTTGATAGAGCCCCTAGGATTCTTGCTTGACGACCAGCAGTATGATGGCGATCATATACGTCGGAGCTAGGGTCTATAAGCACATCCTTAAATGGTCCCTAGTCGTGGGAGTTTCGAGACTGGGCATCGATACTCAGACTAGTGTATACAGTCGAGACCCCGACGAGGGGCGGTGGCCGGTCTCACAAGCCACTGGTGTCAGTTGGTTCACCTAAGATGTATACAGGTGCTCATTGGGTTATGAGTACACCGGACAGGACTCGCCGGGAACCTGCTAGTTGGGATTATACCAGACGTCAGATAGCAGTTCCCAGGTGACATGTGTACAGGTTAGTTCATCGACCTGAGATCGTCATTTGTCTCGTGTGAGTTCCCACTGTGCTTTGATTACTACCCTACCACGGCTCAAAGGAGTCGTGCAAACAGGTTTTAGTTGGGTACAGTCCCGAGCCACATGGAGGCAGTGAGCGGATCTGCAGGGGTTCGTCTCTCCCGGTATTGGGAGTGAGGTCGCGCTGTGTCTAGGAGAGCCATTACACAAAGCCCTCGGCCGAGGCAGGAGATTTACTGGTAGGTATTCCAGTAGTATCTCAGGGTGTTCTGGGCTACGCTCCGACACGACTTGTACCGCTTTTGGGGGTCTGACTTTTACCAACCCCCTAGGCTCGCCATGCGATACTCATAGACGAACGGACCGGACTGTACGGATATTGTCACTGACAGGCTCAGTAGGGTGTCAGGATGAGTTCGCTCATCGACGTCCCTTTTGGTCAATAGCTGGTGGCCCGTTACGTATTGGCTTATACCTCTGACATGCTAGTGGTTAAATCCACATCCATAGTATTGACGAGTCTTTAGAGTCCACCACACTTTCAGTTACTCAAGCTTTCGGGCGAAACGCTGTAGAGGCCGTATGGAGATATGGCAGGGTTCGATCAGATACGTGCGGTATTGCACGGATCAGGATCGAACGGATATTACTAGCCGGCTTTGGTTTAAGCCGGATCCTAGTATAGTACAGTGTAGATTTTGTCTCTTTGCATTTGTATCCGGTCGGAATACAGATGCGGGTGTGTATGCACAGTATCGGGGTTTTCCTGTAATTTATTACGGGACCAGTTTTCTGGAGTTGCCAGTTTGCATTCCGTTCCGGCCGGTTTTCCTTTGTTCTTTCCCGGCCGGACTTTTCTGATGGAGGGTGTTATTTGCAAGTTTGCAAATAACACATTGTGGAGGGGTTTCTTGCAAATGTATTGATTATGATAGCATCTTTTCTTTTCAACCATCATTTGATTCTCTTTACATCATTAAAAGGTGATTAGAGTTTGATGTGAGATTGTTATGATGATGTTTGGATATGGTCACCTTTCTCTTTCTCCTACACTCACCTCCCTTCATGTTATGGTTTGCATTTTTCATTTCCTCCACCATTCTCACTAGATGAAGAGAGGCTTCACTTGAGAGAAAAAGAATGAGAGAGTTCATTTCATCTTCTTCTTGCTAGAAAATTGAAAGCACCAATTTTCTTTACCTCTTTCTCCATCCATCAATGGCAACTACATAAACTCCAAGAGACAAAGTTTCTACACTACATTCTACAGCATATCTTGGGCATGTCGACTTACCGGCTTCATGCCCGAGTTGCCTCGGTATTGAGGCGGGAGCCCGTAAAAGACGCAGGCGATGTGGTGCCCTTCCGGCGAGGAGGCGACGATATGGAGACAAGACTTTCCGCGGGAGATCGGGACGATGACGAGAAGACCGGAGGACTCGGATCACTCGGTATACTTCTCTTCCCATCTCTTGTTAGCTAGCATTAGGTTAATGGTTACGATCCGGGTTTTCATTGTCCGCGGTAGCGCCGGTTTCCAAGTAAGGAAAAATTTTGATTCCGCATTTTGGCCTCGGATAGACGGCCGGGGCGCTGCCGTGGCGCAACAAGCGCAAAGCGCCTGACAAGCCATGTGACACTCTGTCAAGCTAATTAATGCAACGCATTATCAAGGGCAGAGCCCAATAGAAAAGGTCTATCAGACCAAACAAAAATGATGTGCACTATCAAAAAGGCCAGAGCCCAATTAAAAGGGGGCCTAATAGGCCAAACAAAAATGCACTGCATTATTAAACAAAGGGCAAAGCCCAAGCCAAGGCCTAACAGGCCAACCATAAATAAAAATGTTGAACATTCTTAACTGGACTTAGCCCAACCATGGCCGTAAGTCCTCAAATTAAATTGACCGAGCACGACTGCTCTCTTAAATCAATTTACATCCGGTTCAAGGGTACATCTCTGAACTCCTCTGACATCTGTCGTTGTAATCCTTCAACGTCGTCAGAGAGGTGACGGGTCCCAACGGCCATATATTAAATGGACCACCATGTCCCTAAACTGGCAATGGACCACCATGTCCCTAAACTGGCAATGGACCGCAATGTCCCTAAACTACCTATGGACCACTACATCCCTAAACTGGAACAATAGAGCCCCCAAACGCTCTTTTGTCGGATCTAAATTATCCCGTTTAAGTTGATCTTAGCCTCAAATATGGCTAACGTATTCTTAAACATTCAAACAGACTTTAGTCCCAAATCGGACTATAAGACCCCCAATTAACTTTGGTTCAAGGTTACATCTCCGAACTCCTCTGACACCTGTCGTTGTAATCCTTCAACGTCGTCAGAGAGGTAACGGGTCCCGATGGCCATATATTATTAAATGGACCACTACGTCCCTAAACTGGAACAATAGAGCCCATAAATGCTCTTTCCGTTAAGTTGATCTTAGTCTCAAATCAGACTAACGTATCCTTAACGAGCGTTTAAGTTGATCTTAGCCTCAACATGGCTAACGTATCCTTAAACTAAAATACTAAACCCAAATCTAAGTAACTACGGATTTGGACTAATCTACGTCCTACGGGCGACGACACAAATTAGTCTCCGTATACAATCCACGGGCAACCACAAACAAAACAAACACCTACGACACGAAGTGAAATTCTGGAGAAGGAGAAAGTTGCTACCGCAGTGCGGTAGCGTAATTAACTATAGGGGCTTGCGCCTGCAGGGAAGAGCGTCCCCACAATCAAAAACCCCTCAAGCGAGGGGGAATCTGACGAAGTCTGCTACATCGGCCGCATCCGTTTAAACCTCCGATACACGGTGCCATAAATCAACTTAGCATCTTCGGAGAGGTGGACGGATAAAAAAAAATAGCATCTGCCCCGAATCTCAGGCAAGACGTCCATCCCGTCTCCGCCGCGTCCTTCGGAGGGGAACCGATTCTGGCACGCCCGGTGGGACCTCTTCCTCTTTCCACTCCACACTTCGTGTGTCGTGTTCGCGAATGAATCGCGGTTTGCTGTAGTTTCCTGTGGATTTGAGGTACTTAGATTTGGTGTCTTGCTCTGTGCAGAAAATAGAAGATCAATGGTTTCAAACTGCACTACCTACAACTGCAACTCTCACTCCGTCCTTACTGGAGGAGTGACTTACGAGCCCCAAGCGGCCTCCCTTTTCAAGATGCCAGTGGAGCAGGTAACTCAAGCCACCACGGGACTATTCTTCGGGACCATGCTCTCGCCCGCAAGCTTCACTATTCCAGTGCCCGCACCGGAAGCGCACAAGAAGTCGGTCTTCGATCAGCTCACTGCTATAACGGCCCCTTTCAACGGGTCGTCCAATATCAAGCCGGCAGCCTCTGTCTTTACCAGGCTGAACCAGAACTCTGATGGGCCCGCCAAGAAGCCCATGAACCCTGAAGCGGCCGTCCCGAGGAAGACAGCCACCTCTGCTCCTGAAGTCATCAAGGCGGCTTCTCCTGTTAAAGAGTCGGTCTTTTCAAGGCTGACCATTCCGACTCCTGCTCCTGCTCGAGGGTCTGTCTTTGACAGATTGAACATCGCCACTCAAAAGACAACATCAGTCTTTAAGAGGCTGGCACCGGCAGCGCCTCATCCGGACAGGGGGTAAGACGAAGCTATCCCTATCATCGAGCCAGTCCCAACAGCTCGACACGCTCGACGTCGCCACTGGCGTCGAGTAAGGAAGGCCGGGGGAAACTCCCCCTCAGGGCTAACTCCACCGGCTCCGATGGTGGAAGTTAATGCTGCTGTTCCAACTGGGAACAGCTTTGACCCGCTAAGGAGGGTACGCAAGAACTCTCCGAATGCTACGCTTAAAAGATCTCCTCCACCTGCGGAGAGTGTTACAGATACAAAGCTGGAGCAGCCCCCTCAGCGGCTGTCCTCCAAAATTTATAAGGTCTGGCGGAAGGTTAAAGACTCAGTAATAGACCAAGATCATTCTCGCCGGCAGAAGAGGGTGAAGGTGCAAGAAGAAAAGAACCGTCCTGTCAAACAGCAAAGGACGACAACCGCTAGGGTGCCCGCTGCAACGACCCCCTCAACTTCAACGGCTCACAAGAGGAGAAGGCCAGAGAAAAGCCTTGCGCTTGCGGCAAATGCCAAAGGCGGTGAGCCCAAACGCCCTAAGTCCGGGGGCATTGTAGTCCATACCGTCTACATGGCGTTTAGTAAAGAGGACAGCCGTATATCTACAGGTTATAGACCGTTTACACGGTCAGTAACTAAAGCTCAGGAGCAACAGCAGAAGCTCCAAAAAATGATGAACGCGATGGCCGCACTTACCAGGCCAAAAGAAAGCTCGGAGGCATTGTCAGAACAGTGTCACGAACAAGAAACCGACGCTGATTTCTTACGCAGGGTCCTCGAAAAGAAGGACAAAGAAGCCGCAGAGCAAGCGGCTAACATAAAACAAATGGCCCTCCTCTTCCAAGAAATGGTCGGGATGATGTTACAGCCGGATTCCCCAGCTGAAGACCCTCCGATCATTATTGAGGACGATAAAGAGGAGACATCTAATCCTCCGCCGGATCTTTCAGCAGCCAAGGAGGAAACCATTTCCAAAGCTGCACTAGACGACTATATAGCTTAGCAGATACGCGTTCATCAGGTGAATGAGGCGGCTGGGCAAATTGCTAGAACCGGACGACCCTACCCGGGATGGTATGACCAAATCAGTTACCCGCCAGGATATACGATCCCTAAATTCCATGTGTACAAGGGGACAGGGAATCCACATCAGTATGTCGCTCAATTCAGGGCCTTATGCGGCAATACTGGAGGCGATGACAAATTGTTGCTTCGACAATTCGTCAGCAGCTTAGCAGAAACATCCTTTGAATGGTATTCGGAGCTACCTAACGACTCTGTCAAAATATTTACGAAGATAGAGCTACTGTTTACACAAAGATTCGCGAGTGCTAGTGGACGCACCCCGATAACAGCACTGATCAATGCCAGGATAAGGCCAGGCGAAACGTGGGTCCAATATGCAACACGATGGCGGAACCTATGGTCGAAATGCGAACAACGTATCGAAGAAGCGCCAGCGGTGGGCATGTTCGTGGGCACTCTCGATCCGCAGGAGATTATATCTCAATTCATGATGTTCTTCAGGCCGACCACTTTCCAGGCCTTGATCGACAAATTAGCCCAAATGGACCAGATGGGCCATGGACCGTCTCCTACAAAACTAGACTCTCGAAATGAGAAGAAAGGAAAGGCGATCGTTGTTGCCAATACTCAACAACAGCCGAGCAAATCAATGCCGGTTGCTCGCCAAAACAACGTACGTCCATGCCCATCCCTCGAAGAGAGACTGGGACGTCCTTACTCGTTTCCTCAGAATAAAACAAGGAAACTTTTCGAGCTGGCCACGCGCAACGGACTCATCAATCTGCCGAGTCCAAAACGTCTGTTGCAGCCAGGCGATCTCAATAATCCCGATTATTGCCCTTACCACCACACGGTAAGTCATCCGATCGAGAACTGTTTCGTCTTTAAGGGATGGATCGAGGATCAATACCTACAAGGCAAGTTCGCGCTGTCTGAAAAGTGGAAATTAAACCCACCACAACCGCACACTTCAAAGAAGACGGACACGCCGGGGGCAGCTTGTTCTTTTGTTGAGGATGAAAACGATAGAGAAGACTCATCATACGAATCCGCAGACTACGTAGCGAGTTGTTATGTGATCTCTCACTCATTGATAGATGATGAAGAGGCTCCTTGCGCCGAGAAACCGAGGGCGGACCCTGAACCAGAAATTCTGCGACCGTCAGATGAGATGATCAATGCCTTCCTGAATGAGATTCGTCTGAAAGTTAAAGCCAATCAAAAGCGTGAGATGGCCATACTGGAAGGAGCCAAACACCGCCGACTAGACGAAAGAGTCGAGGCACTCTCATCAAATCAAAAGACATCCACTGCCGATAAAAACAAATTCAAGACAAAGAAAAGGTTTGCTAAAGCCATATCAATGGGAATGAAGCTACCGCCCTCTGAAGAAAACACTCTCGGTGGAGTAGAGATGTATTCTAATTACTGCTTATATCATCAGAAGATCGCACATCCTACTAAAGACTGCGACTCCTTTAAGTGTTGGTAGCAAGAGTATGTCGCCCATAGGCAATACGTCAACAAGACAAAGCGTGAAGCTCGTAGACAGCGGAAGAGTGCGACAGATGAGCATAAAAGAGTTGCCGGCAATTGTCATAGGGACGAGCCCGGGGGATCACGGGTTCTCACCTTTGGGAGCGACCCCGACGAAAAAATAGCCTTCAACCCTCTCTTCAAGGAGTCCGTCTCTGAAGAATTGAGGAGTTGCGAGAACAGTCAGCCGTGCAATTGCACGATACCCGGAGAGAATCTCGGACCCGCAAACAACGGAGCGAACAAAAAGGATAAAGGAAAAGGGAAAATGGCCTTTATCACCAGCACTCAACAGCAATCGAGTGGCTTTAGACCGATTATTCGCCAAAACAACAAGCGGCAACCCCTCTATGAGAGGTTGAAACGTTCTTACTCATTTCTCCAGGATGAAACAAGGAGGCTGTTCGAAACGGGAGTGCGCAAAAGGCCGATCACTCTACCGGAGCCGAAACACCAGCTACAACTTAATGATGTCGACAATCCCAATTACTGTCCTTACCACCAAGTATTGGGCCATCCGATCGAAAAATGCTACGTTTTCAAAAACTGGGTTGAAGACCAATACCAACAGGGCAAGTTCGCGTTGTTCGAAAACTGGAAGGTGAGCCCGCCACAACCACATACTCCAAAAAAGATGGATATGCCGGGGGCATCATGCTCATTCATAGGGAAAGCCCCATAGACCGAAAAGTCAGTAAACTAGAAATTCGCCTCAAATACGGCGACGGTGGACCGAAACGTCCTTAAACTAATGATGGACCGCAATGTCCTAAAACTTGCAAATGACCGAAACGTCTTTAAACTACTACCGCAGTATCCTTAGGCTGACGCGATAAAAAAAAAAGAAGAAAAGAATAAAAAAGAGAATAAAAAAGAGAATAAAAAAGACGGTATGTCCATAAGCAAAATGGGTACGGATGAAAATCCGAAGGGGCTCTGTGAGTAAAAACAGCAGGACTACCGGCGAGTGTTTGTGAAAACCCGAAAGGGCGCAACCTCGTTAAAGGACACTTACAGGATCCTCTCGACCTTGTAAGGAGAAACCACCCGCGTGAGATCCTTACGACTCACAGGGAAGCAACACACTTAGGGATTCTTACGATTCCTAAGAAGAAATTACACTTACGGGATCCTCACGACTTGTAAGAAGAATTCTCTTATGGGACCCTCACGGCTCATAAGATTTGAAAGTCTTAAGTTATAGAAACCTTAACCTGTTCTTAAGCAACCCCCACAACCTTCGATATGGCTCTACAAGTGGCTCAATACTGACCCTTGTATACAATCCACGGGCGCGAATAAATATTTCCTTAACCAAGTCCCACCCGTGACTAGGGATATGTCCATATGGTGAGCAACCCTTGTAAGTCTTCTCGACTTATAAGGGGAAAACCCTTTTGTAAGATCCTTACGACTTACAGGGGAACATACACTTAGGAATCCTCACGATCCCTAAGGAGAAAACACACCTACGAGATCCTCACGACTCGCAGGGAGAAATACCTTTATAAGACCCTTACGGCTCATGAAGTTAAAAGCCTTAGTCGACAGGACCCTAACCCTGTTCGCTAAGCCACCTTTGTTCGACATCGACAGAGGTAAATGATGATTCGCTCCTGGCAATATCCCAGTTTTAGCGATGCTGATGCCTAAACTGGTATCAAATTCCAAGACCTTTCATGGCAAATGATGATTCGCTCCCGGCAATATTCCAGTTGTAGCGATGCTGATGCTAAGATTAACATCAGATTCCAAGTTCCACACTCGCGATAGTAAAATCAGCGAGCCATACATGCATACGAAATAGCCGAAATGATGGGGCAACTTGCAATAAAAATCAGCAAGTAGAAATGTATGCGCGCGAAATAGCCGAAATGATGGGGCAACTCGCAATAAAAAGTAGTGAGTAAAAATAAAATAAATAGCCGAAATGATTGGGCACCGCGAAAAATAGCCGAAATGATTGGGCAATCGCGACTTTCGCGATATAAAAGCTGAAATGATAGAGCATCGCGGAAAGAAATATATATAACGAAATTCATGCCCTACAGGTGAGATCACATCGATCCCTGTATACAATCCAGGGGCACAAACAAAGAGGAAACCATACCTTCCCAACAAGCTCCATCAAAAAATGAAGCCAAATCTCGACGGTTCATAGACAACCTAGAGACAACCTCGATATTTGTCGCAATATTGCAGACACGATGTCAACAAACGAAGCGACGGCAAAATCCCACCTTCATTTCAACAATCGTCTCGATACAGCAGACAAGATGTTAACAAAGGTGTTCCTTCGCAGTCCATCAAGATGCAGATACAACGTCAACAAAAGACCTCACGGTCAAAACAAAACGAAGCGACGGCAAAATCCCAGCTTCATTTCAACAATCGTCTCGATACAGCAGACGAGATGTTAGCAATGGCGTTCCTTCGCAGTCCATCAAGATGCAGATACAACGCCAACAAAAGACCTCGCGAACGAAACAAAGCGCAGCGATGGCAAAATCCCAGCTTCATCTCAACAATCGTCTCGATACAGCAGACAAGATGTTAACAACGGCGTTCCTTCGCAGTCCATCAAGATGCAGATGCAACGTCAACGAAAGACCCCATGGTCGAAACAAAGCGGAGTGACGGCAAAATCCTAACTCCACCTCAGCATTCGTCTCGTTACAGCAGACGCAATGTCAACAACAGTGTCCTTCCTCCGACAGGATTCGGACACGTCAAAGCAAACGAAGCGAAGGCCAAATTCCTAGCTTCAAGGTCTTGACGGTAACTCATATAAAACCCGAAAGACCACCAGAGATCACCCCACACTAGCGCGGAGTGGTCACCTCCTCGACGTTCGTCTCGATACAGCAGACAAGATGTCACTAAGAGCGTTCTTTCTCCAGCAGGATTCAGATGCGACAATCAAACAACGGAGCCACGGCAAAATCCCTAGTTCTAAACCTCGACGGTTCACCAGCAACCTAGAGACAACCGCGACATTCGTCCCGATACAGCAGATGCAATGCCGGCAAACGAAGCGAAGGCCAAATTCCTAGCTTCAGGGTTTTAACGGCAACTCACATAAAATCTGAAAGACTATCGGAGATCATCCCATACCAGCGCGGAGTGGTTATGACTCATCGGGGCTCTCCAAAATGAGCCTAACCTCAAGTGAAAAGCGGCATGGCAAAATTCCTAACGCTTGCTTTTCTGACGGTAAGATTACCTGGAAGATTACTTGAAGACGTCTTGTCCAGCCCCCGAAGGGATCAGAGACACGACAGTCGCAGGGCTACTCGAACAGCACGATTGCCTATCGAGGAATATATCAGCTGATGCGACGGTACGGCGGCCAAAACCCTAAGTACCACAGACCCTAACGGACTTCTGTCACAAAGAGCAGAGGTTAACTGTGACGTTAGGATATTCTTGCGAGAAATGCTCGATTCGTCTCGACTCGTAAGGAAATTGATGTCTTTGCGAGAACTTCTCGATTCGTCTCGACTCGTAAGATAAAGACTTGGGCAACGGGGATTAAAAAACCTGTTTCCTAAGCACTGGGATCCTGCAAGTCGGCCCAAAACTGTCTCTTGCATACTATCCACGGGTCTCACTCTCCGAAGTCGAATTTCGACAAGGAGGGAAACAACCGCTTACGGGTCCTCTCGACTCATAAGAAGGAAAATTCTCTTATAAGATCCTTACGAATTATAAGAGAAAACGCACTTAGGAATCCTCACGATTCATAAGGAGAAAATACATCTACGAGGTCCTCTCGACTCGTAGGGAGAAAAATCTTTATGAGACCCACACGACTCATGAAGTTGAAAAGCCTTAGGTGACAGACCTGAAACTGTTCCCTAGCCATCACTACTCCCCAAGATGTTCAAATGTTATATATCGCTTACAGGCTATGATTATTTAAAGAATGTGCCAGTAACAAAGCAGAAAATAAAAGGAAAGAGGCAAAAGAGTTGTCATTCATACTTGGAAAGTTTTTACACCAATAAAGAAATAAACAACAACATTATTGAAATGTTTACAACGGTATAACCTCGGACCCAGGACATGGGTTGAGGAATTCGAAAGTAACCTTATCTAAGACTTTCCAAGCCTGGCGAACCATCCTGGTGTGCTTTCTTTCTCGAGCGCGAGCGTCGGGATCTCCACTGATGTCCTCCTCCCTCCAATAAGCAGCGAGTATGACAGACTGTTGGAAGGCCTGGTGCAGGAGATCGACAAGATTGTCTCGCCGTCTCTTTGAGACTAAGTTCATCAGGTACACCGAGTGCACCTTATCTTCGGCGGTATCCAACGCCCCAAGTGGTACACCAGTACAGAATAGAGGAAGCGCTTCCCAAATTGCTCCCACAATAAGCTTCAGGAGAGGGGAGCGCCGAGGAAGCAGTTGACCGTTGAATGCGTCGAAGCGACTCATAATCTCAGCACAATCGGCATTAGTAAATTCTCGATTTTGGGAACGGCCGAGTCGGCGGATGTCCCCGTAGGAGATAATCTCGTCGAGATCGTACATGTGGGCGTCCATCACTCCTATAAAAGAAGATCGACAAAAATCAGCAACTCTTAAGAGTTCTGCTATATGATTTAAAAGGAGCAAAACTCCATTAATGAATCAAGAAATTATAAATGAAATCTTTCAGAGAGCAGAACTCTATTGATGGAATCCTAATAGGGTTCTCTTTAGTTCTCTTTAGATCCCTTTGGACCTATAGAGCAAAGCTCTGCTAAGTGAAACCCTAAATGGGGTTTCTTTAGATCAGGGATCTATTGAGAGCAAGGCTTTAACAATAAAATTTAATTTAATTTAATTAAATTAAAAAATTTACCTAAAAAGTGTTTTCTAAAGAAATTCTAACTCTTGGGATTCTTGAAGGCAAGAGCAAGGCTCTGAAGTTTTGAAAGTAAAAATCTTAAAAGATGATGATCGTCTGTGGAGGACCAAAGGTCTTATTTATAGGCATCAAATGCATTTTCAACTTCCAAGAGTTACCGCGACGGTTGGAATTATGCCACCGCTGCGCTCATGTTTGGAGGGCCACGTAAGCGCAACGGCAGGGGGGCATTTGTTTACCCCAATCAGAGCAAAGCTCTGTTCAAATTCCAAGGCGGGAAACGAAGCAACGCTTCTGTTTCCCCTAATCAGAGCATAGCTCTGTTTTGAAAACTAAAGTGAAAATTAAAATGAAAATAAATGAAGCAACGCTTCAGATCCCCGGCGCTACGCGCAGAACGCCATTGTTTCCCCCAATCAGAGCAAAGCTCTGTTTGAATTTCAAAAATTCAAAATTTGAAGCAACGCTTCAAATTTCTTGCGCTGCGCGCAACGTGCCACGTGTCAAAAGCTGATACGTCAGTGCAGCGCCCAAGGCAGCGCGCCCAATCAGAGCAAGGCTCTATTTAAAACAAAATTAAAGGAAGCAACGCTCGACACGTGTCAGCGCAGATGCGCTGTGCCGTGCGCTGAGCGACACGTGTCAGCGCAAACACAGATGGGTTGCGCCGTGCGCTGCGCGACACGTGTCAGCGCAGATGCGCTGCGCGACACGTGTCAGTGCAGTTGCGCTGCGTCGTGCGCTGCGTGACACGTGTCACGCGTCGGGGCGTTTGCGCCAAACAGAATTAAAATGTTAATAAGATCTTTCTATTCTTGTTAAAACAAGAAGATTGTCTTCTGTAAAACAGAAGCCCTTGGATCAAAGATCCAACGGTTGGGAAAATTCCCCAAATCACTCAGAGAAAAATCTCTTTAACAAACTTAACAAATCTATGGGCACTATATAAAGACCCCAACTCAAATCATCATCAACATTGTGAGAGATTAAGAAGCTCAAAACAGAGAGAACTCTGAAGAAAGTTCAAGAAAAAGGTAAAAACCTTTATAAAATAGAAAAATTTCTTCTAATAGATCATTGATCTAAGAACAAGATCAATGATCTTCAAATAATAATAAGTGCCTTGCACTTTTTATGAACCACTGGTTCTCTGAAAATAAGAAAAAACAAGAAAAACTTTTTTTCTCTGATCTAAATTGGATCAAGAAATTAAACAGTGCCTTGCACTTGCTAAAACTGCACTGTTGCGCTCCTGGGTTAGCGTAAGCCACCAGAGAGCGCTACGTGTCAGCACCAGAACCACTTACGCCATGCGCTTTTAAGTTAGAGCATTGCTCTCTGAAATTGGCGCAACTCACCAGAGCGCGCCACGTGTCAGCAGCGCAACGGCGCAGCGCACTGCGCCGTTGCGCTTGCGCTCACCAGAGCGTGACACGTGTTACTTGCGCTCAATGATTGGCGCAGAGCGCCTGACAAATGCATTGCATTGTTTACTGAAGAGCCAAGCCCAATTAAAAAAAAAGCCTAACAGGCCAAAATAAAATGCAATGCATTAAAAGGGCCAAGCCCAATTTAAAAAAAAGCCTAACAGGCCAAAATAAAATGCAATGCATTAAAAGGGCAGAGCCCAAACAAAATAAAATGCAATGTATTAAAAGGGCAGAGCCTAAACAAAGCAGATACTCTGCATCATTTATAAAAAGGCAGAGCCCAAACAAAATAAAAATGCAGTGCATTATTAAAAGGGGGCAAAGCCCTAGCACAGGCCTTATAGGCCAAAGATAAATAAAAACAATGAATGTTCCTAACTGGACTTAGCCCAATCATGGCCGTAAGTCCTCAAATTAAATTGACTGAGCACAGCTGCTCTCCTAAATCAATTTACAGCCGGTTCGAGGGTACATCTCCAAACTCCTCTGACACCTATCGTTGTAATCCTTCAACGACGTCAAAGAGGTGACGGGTCCCGACAACCACATATCGATACGGACTGCGGGGTCTTTAAACTCGTGGACCGAAATGTCCCTAAACTAATGCTCGTCCCTAAATGGGAATGATGGACCACCATGTCCCTAAACTGGAACATGGACCACCATGTCCCTAAACTGGAGATCGACCGCAACGTCATTAAACTAAACAATAGAGCCAATTGCTCTCTCGTCAGATCCAAATGACCCGTTAAGTTGATCTTAGTCTGGAGATTAGGCTAACGTCTCCTTAACAAATATTTAAGCTAATCTTAGCCTCAATATGGCTAACGTATCCTTAAACTAAAACCCCAAACCCAAATCTAAGTAAATACGGATTTGGACTAATCCACGTCCTACGGGCGACGACATAAATTAGTCTCCGTATACAATCCACGGGCAACCACAAACAAAACAAACACTCACAACACGAAGTGAAATTCTGGAGAAGGAGAAAGTGGTTACCGCGATGCGGTAGCGTAATTAACTGCAGGGGCTTGCGTCTGCAGGGAAGAGCGTCCCCACAATCAAAAACCCCTCTAGCGAGGGGGAATCTGACGAAGTCTGCTATATCGGCCGCATCCGTCTAAACCTCCGATACACGGTGCCATAAATCAACTTGGCATCTTCGGAGAGGTAGACGGATAAAACCAAATAGCATCTGCCCCGAACCTCAGGCAAGACGTTTACCGCGTCGTCGCCGTCTTTCGGAAGGAAACAGATTCTGGCACGCCCGGTGGGACCTTTTCCTCTTTCCACTCCACACTTCGTGTGTCGTCTTCGCGAACGAATCGCGGTTTGTTAATGGTTGCCTTTGGATTTCAAGTTACTAAGATTTGGTCTTTTGCCTAGCGCAGAAATCAAGCATCAATGGCCTCAAATTGCTCGAACTGCTCGAAGTGCCAATGCGACCGACGTTCCTCCTCACCTGGAGGTGTAGCATATGGGCCTCACGCGGCCTCCGTCCTTACTATGCCTGTGGAGCAAGTGACTCAGGCTACCACGGGCCTGTTCTTTGGAACCATGATCCTTCCAGCAAGCTTCACCATCCCTGTGCCCACACCGGAAGCTTCAAGAAAGTCGGTCTTCGATCGACTTGCTACTCCCACGGCCCCTCTCAACGGGTCGTCCAATTCTTCAGTCTTCACCAGGCTGAGCTCGAGCATTAAAGGGCCTATCAAGAAGCCCATAACACCTGAGGCGGTCATCCCAAAGAAGACGGCTGCTCCTGAAGTCTCCAAGGCAGCTTCTCCTGTCAAAGAGTCAGTCTTTGCAAGGCTGACTATTCCCACTCTCGCTGAGAAATCTGCTTTTGACCGCTTGGACACAACTCCTCAACGGACGTCAGTCTTCAACAGGCTGACGTCGGCAACAGTCCCTCGCCTGAACAGGGGGCAAGAAGAAGCTGTCTCTGAACCAATACCGACAGCCCGTCAGCCCGACGACGCCACTGGCGCCGGATAAGGAAGACTGGGGGCAACTCCCCCTCTGGGATAACTCCGCCTGCTCCAATGGTGGAAGTTAATGCTGCTGTTCCAACTGGGAACAGCTTCGAACCGTTAAGGAGGGTGCGTAAGAACTCTCCAACTGCTATGCTGAAAAGATCACCTCCACCTTGGAGAGGGTTCTGGAAACGAAGCTGGAGCATCCCCCTCAACGGCTGTCCTCCAGGATTTATAAGGTCTGGCGGAGAGTTCAGGACTCGGTAATCGACCAAAATCACTTTCGCCAATAGAAAAGGGCAAAAGTGCAAGAAGAAAAGAACCGTCCAGACAAACAGCAAAGGACGACCACCACCAGGGTGCCCACTACAACGGCCCCTTCAACTTCAACGGCCTACAAAAGAAGAAGGCCGGAGAAAATCCCCGCGCCCGCGGAAAATGCCAAGGGCGGCGAGCCCAAACGCCCTAAGTCTGGGGGCATGATGGTTCATATCGTCTACATGGCGTCTGGAAAAGAGGACAGCCGTGCATCTACAGGTCATAGACCGTTTACACGGTCAGTGACCAAAGCTCAGGAGCAACAGCAAAAGCTCCAGGAGATGATGAACGCGATGGCCGCACTCACTGGGCCAAAAGAAATCCCTGAAGCGTCCTCGGACGAACACCGGGAACAGGAAACTGACGCTGAGTTCCTTCGCCGGATATTGGAGAAGAAGGATAAAGAGGCTACGGAACAAGCAGCTAGCATAAAGAAAATGGCTCTCCTGTTCCAGGACATGGTGGGTATGATGATTCAACAAGATCCTCCAGCTGAAGATCCCCCGATCGTCCTTGAAGACGATAGGGGAGAAACGTCGAATCCTCCACCAGCTCTGTCAACAGCTAAGGAGGAGACAATCTCCAAAGCTGACTTGGACGAGTACATAGCCCAACAAATACGGGTTCATCATGCGACTGAAGCAGCCGGCCAGGTCGTAAAAACAAGACGACCATATCCGAGCTGGTACGACCAGATCAAGTACCCGCCGGGCTATACAATACCAAAATTTCATGTCTATAAGGAGACTGGCAATCCCCACCAGCATGTTGCCCAGTTCAGGGCGCTTTGTGGCAACACTGGCGGTGATGATAAATTGTTGCTTCGCCAGTTCGTTGGAAGCTTGTCAGATACAGCGTTCGAGTGGTATTCTGAGCTCCTGAATGACTCTATCAAGACCTTCGCGGAGATGGAGCTACTGTTTACCCAGCGTTTTGCAAGCGCCAGCGAACGCACCCCAGTGACGGCACTGATTAACTCCAGGGTGAAGCCAGGCGATACATGGGTCCAATATGCTATACGGTGGTTGAATTTATGGTCGAAATGCGAGCAACGCATTGAAGAAGCTCTTGCAGTGGGTATGTTTGTAGGAACCCTTGATCCGCAAGCAACTATCTCGCAATTTATGATGTTCTTCAAGCCGACTACCTTCCAGGCCCTGATCGACAAGCTAGCGCAAATAGATCGGATGGGCCATAGACCCCCTCTTCCAAAGCCGGACTCCCGAAATGAAAAGGGGAAGGGAAAAGCGATCGTTGTCGCTAATGCTCAGCAACAGCCGAGCAACTTGAAGCCGGTTGTTCGTCAAAATAATATGCGTCCGCACGTACCCTTTGAGGAGAGGCTAGGACGTCCTTACTCGTTTCCCCGAGATAAAATGAGAAGATTATTCGAGCTGGCGTTGTGCAACCGACTCATAAACCTACCGGATCCAAAACGTCCATCGCAACCAAATGATGTCAATGAGCCCAACTACTGTCCCTATCACCGAGTACTGGGTCATCCGATTGAAGATTGCTACGTCTTCAAAAATTGGCTTGAAGATCAGTACCAATAGGGCAAGTTCGCGTTATCCGAAAGATGGAAGGTGAATCCGCCGCAAGCTCACACCTCTAAGAGGATGAATACGCCGGGGGCAACATGCTCAATCATTGAAGAAGCTCCTTGGGAGGTTGTACTATCAGCCAAGACAAAGAGGATGCTAAACGATCTTCAAACATGTCCAGCGATTAGGTGGAAAAAGCCGTTGGAACCTCAGATCATTGAAGGAATGTTGAAGTCGCGTCTAACTCAAAAGATCGATGGTGGTGGCCCAAGCACTCATAACCAGCCGTTAAAATCTTCAAAGAAGAAGAAAAAGAAATCAAAGAAGCCCGTGAAGCCCGGCGATAAGCGCACGGACTTGCAAAAACAAATTGACGCGCTGGAGGAATACAACCAGAAAGCACGGACTCCCATTATACTCTAAGAGTTTCTCAACCACGTCTTTCAAGAGGAAGATGAGGGAGAAAGTTCGTCGGATGAATCTGAGAAATACGTGGCGAGCTGCCATGTGATTTCCCATTCGTTCGCGGACGATGAGGAGACTCCTTGCATTGAGAAGCTGGGGGCAGATCCTGAACTAAAAATTCTGGGGCCATCGGATGAAGTAATTGACGCATTCCTCAACGAAGCTCTGTTGAAAAGTAAAGCTGATCGGGAACGCGAGACGGCTATATTTGAAGGGGCCAAGCGCCAGCGACTTGACGAAAGAGCTAAGACACTTCCGCTGGAGCAAAATACATCCACTTCGGACAAAAGCAAATTCAAGACAAGGAAAAAGTTTGCTAAGGCCATGTCAATGGGCATGAAACTACCATCCTCCGAAGAAAACATTACTGGTGAAGTAGAAATGCACCCCTCCTACTGCCTGTATCATCGGAAGATTTCGCACCCCACCGAAGAGTGCAAAGCTTTCGATAGATGGTGGTAAGGATATGTTGCTCATCAACAACATTTTAAGCGGGAGAAGCGTAAAATTCGTCGGGAGCGAAAAAATACGACCGAGGGACTTAACAGAACTACCGGCAATTGTCGCATGGTTAATGCCGGGAGATCACAAGTGCTCACATTCGGGAGTGATTCCGACGAGGAAATGGCTCTTAGCCCCCTCTTTAAAGAGTTTACCTCGGGAAAAGAAGAAGAGCAGAAGGTTTGTGAAAATATCCAGCTGCGTAGTCGTACGCTACCTGAAAAGAATCTCGCACCCTCAAATAAAAAAGATAAGGGAAAAGAGAAGGTCCCTGAGGAGATCACCCTAGATGATCAAGTTGTGGAGGAGCTAACTGCCAAGGACCCGCCGAAGAGAAATAAGGTGGATTACAACGTCTTAGCGCATCTGAGGAAACAACCCTCGCAGCTCAGCATTCTTGACGCCCTTTTGCTATCAAAGGAGGTGAGAGATTCGTTAATCAAGGCACTACAGGACCCCGAGCAATTCCAAGCTTTCCTGGCCGAAGAAAAGATGAAGGATGAATTGGAGGAAGTGCATACGGCCGATGTCACTTTTGGTGATGAGGACCTTCTCCTTGGGACGTGCGAACACAATCGCCCCCTCCATGTCTCGGGATACTGCCACGATATAAAGATAGGCAAAATCCTGATCGACAATGGATCCTCCGTTAATCTCCTCAATGTACGGGTGTTAAAAGAAATCTGCATGAGCGTCCAGCACCTTGCTCGGGACAAGATCACCATCTCCGGGTTCGACTCCCAATCATCAAGAACTCTTGGGTTTGTGATACTGACGCTACGCTTCGGGCTACTCGTCACGGACATTAAGTTCCACGTCATAGACGCCAAGACATGCTACAATGCTCTGCTCGGCCGACCATGGTTACACGAGTACAACATCATCCCTTCTACGCAACATCAGTGTATGAAGTATTTTAAGGATGGTCTCGAGTATACCGTGACGGGAGAACTGAACCCGTTCTCTGTGAACGAGGTCCGCAAATATGAAGATGCCAAATACTTCCTACCAGAATTCGAGGATACGGAGAGGTGTCACAAACCGGAGAACAAAGCTAATGCCACCATCCCTGTCTTCGGCAGTGATACCGAGGAGGAAGAGGAGATGATTTATTCGGATCCACCCCAACACAACAAGCCAGGACCATCCGCTCCCACGTTGATCTTTGGTAGTGACTCGGAAGATGAGGTCCATGCTGTATTCTCTGCTCGACCTTCAATACAAACGTCCGCTGACGAAGAGCAAAGTCTACGAGTCGCCATGGTTCCACCTAAACACCATAAAGAACTGGATGCACTTGATATCTACAGTGTAGAAGAGCTGCAGACGTTCTATATCCCTCCCAGGCGAGAAGGTGAAAAAGCAATTCTATTCTACCGCTCTGAGGAAACCAAAGTGGAGAAAGAAATCTGGCACGGCGCAGATCCTACGCTTGACAGGCTTCAGCCCATCCGTCTTCCCAGATATTATACAGAAGGCTTGAAAAGGCTGTTGAAGCGCCAGGGGATATCCTTCAAACAGACCGCTCGGAAAGCCAAATTCTATGACAAGGTCTGGAACGTTCCCGGGACTCAGCACAAGTTGCCTAATGGGAGAATGGAAACAATCGGGCTCGGATACATTCGGTCCAAGAAACGAGAGCTACTCAACGGTTGCTACGTCGTGCATGACTTCGATGAAGAAGCGGACGCTCAATGGGAGGACGTTAATTCCGAACCAGTAAAAGTTCCAGATGCAAAAGTGCCCAGTCCGTCGTTCGAAGAACAAATGGACAAACTCATAAGAGAAGCTGGTCAAAAAGTCCGAGATGACCATAACCGCGAGATGGCCATCTACGAGAAAGCCAAAACGCAACGCCTCCTCCAACAGGCCGTGAAAGATGAAAGTGCCACTCCATGTCAACCTGTTGTAAAAAAGGCTCGACGCAGAGGTAGAAACAAGTCGAGAGGCGAAAAAGGCGCTCAACAGCAACAAAGTGGGACTAAGAAATCACGCAAGCGGGAATCGAACGGTTCCGATCTATCCCTCATAAGAAAAATGGGTCGGGCGTACTCTTTTCCTCGGGACAAGACGAAGAAAATACTTGACCTCGCTTTAAAACATTAGATGCTTACACTGCAGGAGTCCAAACACCCCGAACAAGCAGGCGAAGTCTCTCACCCAGACTATTGCCCTTATCACCGAGTGATAGGGCACCCTCTCGAGGACTGCTTCACCTTCAAGAATTGGGTTGAAGATCAGTATCAGCTCGGCAAGTTCGCTCTGTCTGACAACTGGTGGGTAACGCCGCCACAGAAGCACGAACCCAAGGCCACGAAAGAAGAACCAGTTCCACATTGGGCTTGGAAGCGAATTCGTACTTGTCACATGATAACAATATCAAAAGAAGAGCCCGAGAATATGGATGACCTTTCCTGGTGCTTCGAAAACAGCAGCGATGAGGTGATCTTAGAATTTCCGCCAGCACCGAAAGAACTGGAAGATGGAATACATACCACTGTAGATAACCTCAAGAAAATTGAGTTGGGAACGGCGAACGACCTGCGACCGACATTCGTCAGCAAGCTGCTATCTGAAGAAAGGGTGGCTGCGTTAAAAGACTTGCTTGTACAGCATAGAGACTGCTTCGCATGGAACTATTCCGAAATGCCGGGACTAGATCCAGAAATTGCTGTGCACAAATTGGCAATATCTCCGGACGTCAAGCCAGTCAAACAGGCACCGAGAAGAATGTGGCTCGAGCTTGAGATGAGCATCAACGCCGAGGTCAAGAAGCTGATCGACTCTGGTTTTATCCAGGAGGTCCAGTATCCCGAGTGGATCGCCAACATCGTCCCGGTGATGAAGAAAAATGGGACAATGCGCATATGCGTAGACTTCCGGGATCTCAATAAAGCCTGCCCGAAGGACGATTTCCCAGTGCCAGTCACCGAACTGATGATAGACAATACGTCCACCCATGAGGTTTTCTCCTTCATGGACGGCTCGTCAGGGTATAATCAGATAAAGATACATCCCGAAGACCAGAAGCACACCGCCTTCAGGACTCCTTTGGGTATATTCTGCTACAAGGTGATGCCCTTCGGTCTAAAGAACGCCGGTGCCACCTATCAGAGGGCCATGACAAAAATCTTTAATGACCTTATACACGAAATCGTCGAATGTTATATCGACGATCTCGTGGTTAAAAGCAAATCATACGAGGAACATCTCGAGCATCTGAAGACCGTATTTCGACGCCTTCGGCAATACAACTTGAAGATGAACCCTCTCAAGTGTGCATTCGGAGTTTCCTCGGGTAAATTCCTGGGATTCATCGTCCGACACTGAGATATTGAGATGATCCATTAAAGATTAAGGCGATCATAGAAATGCCTCCGCCAAGGACTCTCAAACAGTTGCGGTCTCTCCAAGGGAAGCTCGCGTATATACGACGATTTATAGCCAACCTTTCAGGCAAGTGCCGTCCTTACAGCCACCTGATGAAGAAGGGAACCCCGTTCGTCTGGGACCAAAAATGCCAAAGCGCGCTAGACGAGATCAAGCAATACTTGCAGAACCCGCAAGTGTTGGCTGCTCCGGTCAAGGGAAAGCCCCTCATTTATACAACCGCCCTTGAAGGTGCCTTAGGTGCATTATGGGCATAAGAGAACGACCAAAGGAAGGAAAGAGCACTCTACTACTTAAGTCGAGTTCTACTGGGGGCAGAAAACAATTACTCCCCCATTGAAAAATACTGCCTGGCGTTGATCTTCGCGATAACAAAGCTCAGGCACTATGCGTTGGCGCATGAAGTCCGTTTCATTTCGAAGATGGACCCCCTTAAATATTTAATGTCAAAGGCCATATTGACGGGGCGACTCGCTAAATGGGCCCTGCTCTTGATGGAGTTCTCGATAACCTATCAGCCTCTCAAGGTAGTGAAAGGCCAGGCCATCGCCGATTTCCTCGCTGAGCATCCGATACCCGCCGATTCTCCTCTAAATTGCGATCTGCCAGACGAACATACGTTTGATGCGATCGACGATGGTGATACCCGATGGGAGCTTTATTTCGATCGAGCATCTTCCGTGAAGAAGCGCAAAAAAAGTACCCCTATAATCAAATCGGGGGTAGGACTCATCTTTGTAACTCCACAAGAAGGGATGATGCGCTTTGCTTTCTCCCTAACAGAGCCGAGGATGAACAATGAAGCCGAATACGAAGCTTTGATAGCAGGCCTCGAGATCGCTATCGATATGGGAATTGAAAACCTCCTCATATACGGAGATTCCCAACTGGTCGTTAGTCAAGTAAACGGCGACTACCAAACGTGCAAACCAGAGTTGGTAAAGTACGGCGAAAAGGTGCAACAACTGTTGACCCAAATTCCCTCCTATACTTTGGAAAACATACCGCGCACGGAAAACAGCAAAGCGGACGCGTTGGCCAAGCTCGCCAAGGAACTGGCCGATGAGAACCTTGATGACGTGAGAATCGTGGTACAAAGCCGTCGGGTACTTGCCCCAGCAGAAATATCTCCAGAATCACCCGAAGATAAGGAAGCGACTGAGCAGACGACCCTACAAATAAAAGATCGGGAAAATACCGAGGATTGGAGAGAAGTCTTTGCAGACTACTTCAAATACCGTCGAACGCCCGAAGATGCGTCCTCAAGACATCAGCTTATGAAACGAGCTCTGTCTTTCGCCTTCGTCAATGATACTCTGTACAAGAGTTCATTTGATTCTCTGTGGTTGAGATGTCTGGGACCCGACGAAGCGAAAAGAGTCGTTCAGGAAGTTCATGACGGACTCTGCGGTTCTCACCAAGCGGGCCCAAATATGAAGTTGAAGATCAAACGGATGGGCTACTACTGGCCCACGATGATTCAGGACTGCCTCGAATATGCGAAGCAATGCCACTCATGCCAAATTCATGGGGACTTCATCCACCAGCATCCAAATCCTCTGCACCCAACAATGGCTAGCTGGCCATTCTAAATGTGGGGGACTGACATAGTCGGCCCCATCGAACCGGCATCGTCCAGAGGACATCATTTCATCCTGGCGACGACTGACTACTTCTCCAAATGGGCAAAAGAAGTACCGTTAAGAGAAGTGAAGACGGAAAATATCCTCTATTTCTTCAAGACGCACGTCATATATCGGTTTGGAACTCCGCGACGGATCATCTCCGATAATGGGCCAGCTTACAGAAGCCACAAGATCGGTCGCTTCGCGCAACAACACAATATAGACTGGAGATATTCCTCGGTTTATAATCTGCGAGCTAACGGTCTAGCCGAGGCCTTCAACAAGACCTTGACAAAGATCATGAAGAAGACGGTGTCCCGAAATAAGAAGGACTGGCACGAGAGACTGCAAGAAGCTCTCTGGGCATATCGAACTACGTTCAAGACAGCCACGAACACAACGCCATATGCGTTGGTATTCGGTACAGAAGCAGTACTCCCCCTGGAGATAGAGTTACCCTCTCTACGAGTGGCGGTCCACTATGAGCTGACGGATGAAGAAAATTCTCACCTTCGGCTTGAGGAGCTTGATGCCCTTGATGAAACCCGGCTCATAGCGCAACAAAATCTGGAGGCCTATAAAGCAAAGATGACGCGCTTATATGAAAGATTGACCCGGCCGAGGACATTCCGCCAAGGCGAACTCATGCTAGTGGTCAAAAGGCCTATGATCCCCAATCGCGCCAAGCGAGGAAAATTCGAGCCAAACTATGAAGGCCCGTATATCATAGACAAGGTCTACCAGGGTGGAGCCTATCTACTCATGGATATGCACGGTGAAAGGCCTTACAAGCCAATAAATGGTCGATTCCTAAAGAAATACTACGCTTAGCGAGTTATCGCCTAGGTCAATGATAGATGACGACGACTATGTCCACTCGCTATCTTCCTAAGCTCAAACTTTATAAGCAGTAGCCAGCCTTCTCCTCGGCGGACCGAAACGTCCTTAAACTAATGAAGAACCGAAACGTCTTTAAACTACTACCGCAGCATCCTTAGGCTGATGAGATGAATAAAAAAAAGAGAGAGAAAAAGAAAAAAAATATAAATATAATAAAAAAAATAATAAAAATGGTATGTCCATAAGCAAAAAGGGCACGGATGAAAACCCGAAAGGGCTCCGTGAGTAAAAACAGCAGGGCTACCGGCGAGTGTTCGTGAAAACCCGAAAGGGCGCGACCTCGTAAAAAAAAAGAAGAGAATAAAAAGAGTAAAAAAAAAACGGTATGTCCATAAGCAAAATGGGCACGGATGAAAACCCGAAAGGGCTCCGTGAGTAAAAATAGCAGGACTACCGGCGAGTGTTTGTGAAAACCTGAAAAGGCGCAACCTCGTTAAAGGACACTTACAGGGTCCTCTCGACCTTGTGAGGAGAAACCACCCGCGTGAGATCCTTACGACTCACAAGGAAGCAACACACTTAGGGATCCCCACGATTCCTAAGGAGAAAATACACTTGCGAGATCCTTACGACTCGTAAGGAGAACTCTCTTATGGGACCCTCACGGCTCATAAGATTTGAAAGTCTTAAGTTGCAGAGACCTAAACCTGTGCTTAAGCAACCCCCGCAACCTTCGATATTGCCCTACAAGTGGCTCAATACCGACCCTTGTATACAATCCACGGGCGCGAATAAACATTTCCCTAACAAAGTCCCATCCGTGACTAGGGATATGCTCATACAGCAAACAACACTTGTGAGTCCTCTCGACTTATAAGGAGAAAACCCGTTTGTAAGATCCTTACGACTTACAGAGGAACATACACTTAGGAATCCTCACGATTCCTAAGGAGAAAATACACCTACAAGATCCTCACGACTTGTAGGGAGAAATACCTTTGTGAGACCCTTACGGCTCATAAAGTTAAAAGCCTTAGTCGACAGGACCTTAACCCTGTTCACTAAGCCACCTTTGTTCGACATCGACAGAGGCAAATGATGATTCGCTCCTGGCAATATCCCAGTTGTAGCGGTGCTGATGCCGAAATCGGTGTCTAATTTCAGGTTTATGGCGAAAAGCCGGTAGGCCGCACATGCATACGAAATAGCCGAAATGATGGGGCAACTTGCAATAAAAAGCAGCAAGTAGAAACGTATGCATACGAAATAGCCGAAATGATTGGGCAACTCGCAATAAAAGCAGCGAGTAAAAATAAAAAGCCGAAATGATTGGGCACCGCGAAAAATAGCTGAAATGATTGGGCAATCGCGACTTTCGCGATGTAAAAAGTTGAAATGATAGAGTATCGCAGAAAGAAATAAAAAAAATGAAAGAATGAAACTTTTGCCCTGCAGGTGAGTCCATAGTAACCCCTGTATACAATCCATGGGCATAAACAAAAAAAAGGAAAGGGGACTACATTTCCCCACCAGGCTGCGTCAAAGGGAAGTCAGATCTCGATGACCACATCTACAGCCTGGAAACCAACAGCGACGTTCCTCCTCATTCCAGCAGGACACGGATGTGACATCAGCAATCTGAGCCACGGCAAAGTCCCTAGTTCCAAGACTCTACGGTTCACAGACAACCTAGAGTCATCCAATGACCTCCGTCTCGGAAACAAGTCAGTCAATGACCTCCGTTTCGGAAACAAGTCAGTCAATGACCTCCGTCTCGAAAACAAGTCAGCCAATGACCTCCGTCGCGGAAACAAGTCAGCCAATGACCTCCGTCGCGGAAACAAGTCAGCCAATGACCTCCGTCTCGGAAACAAGTCAGCCAATGACCTCCATCGCGGAAACAAATCAGCCAATGACCTCCGTCTCGGAAACAAGTCAGCCAATGACCTCCGTCATGGAAACAAGTCAGCCAATGACCTCCGTCTCGGAAACAAGTCAGCCAATGACCTCCGTCTCGGAAACAAGTCAGCTAATGACCTCCGTCATGGAAACAAGTCAGTAAATGACCTCCGTCTCGGAAACAAGTCAGTCAATGACCTCCGTCTCGGAAACAAGTCAGCTAATGACTTCCGTCATGGAAACAAGTCAGCCAATGACCTCCGTCGCGGAAACAAATCAGCCAATGACCTCCTCGTCGGAACAACGCTCCGACCCGGAAACAAGTCAGCCAACGACCTCCCCGTCAGAGCAATACTTCGACTCGGAAACAAGTCAACTCACCAACCACTTACGAGTCCTCTCGACTTGTAAGGAAGAAAATTCTCTTATAAGATCCTTACGACTTATAAGAGAAAACACACTTAGGAATCCTCACGATTCCTAAGGAGAAAATCCACCTACGAGATCCTCTCAATCCGTAGGGAGAAAAGTCTTTATAAGACCCTCACGGCTCATAGAGTTGAAAAGTCTTAGGCAGCAGATCTGAACCTGCGGCCTAAGCCATCGCTATCTCTTGGAGAAATCTAGATGCTTACTCTATTATCTGTCAATTGTGTTTATCAAGACAGCATGCTGATAATAAGAGAAGGGAGAAAGCAAAGAAATAGTACAAGACATTGCAAAGAAAAATGTGTATCTTTATTTATTAATTTAATCAAGTACAAAGGTGAAGCGTACAAAAGAATAAAGAATGGATACATATTGTGTGAAAAAGAAAAATGTTACAAATACATTGATACAAAGGCAGCTACTGGGAAGGAAGCGTCTTAAATAACTCCATCAGTTGGTCGCACACTTCCTTCCACGCCTTTTCCTGAACGGCCACCACTGCCAGTTCTGCCTCCACCTGAGCCCTTTGCTGCAAGAGAGATGCAAGCTGCTCCCCAACGGCTTGCTGAGCTACTTCGCGGCCTTGGGCATTACGCTCGGCAGCGTCAAGTTTCTGCTTCAAGTTCAGCCCATTTGAGATACGCTCCAGAAGGCCCTCGAAGACAGCCTTCACCTCGGCAGCGTTTGCCTCAACTTCGGCACGTAGACGAGTAGTTTCGCTTGAAGACTCCTGACACTCCTTCAGCCTTAAAGCTGCTTCTTGTTCCAAATGGCGGAAATGAGAAGTGCTTTGTTCGAGCCATGCTGTCCGTTGAGTGCTCACGGCCAAAACCTCAGGGGCAGGACGCATCGACTCCAGCTGATGCAGGCGAGCCTCGATCTCTCTGCAGTAGTTAACCCAAGACGCAACGATGCCCTCGTCATGGAAATTTACGAGTATCACCAGTATCGGGTTAACCGCCGTAGCGAAATCTGCAGCAGACGTAGGAGTCTCGACGTCGAGTTCCTCGATATAGTCGTTCAACATCCGCAGACTATTCGTGGCGCCTTTCAAGGACGGACGTCTCAGGAAAGGGCCCGCCGGCATTGTAACACGAGGCTCGAAGGGCGCCGAGACTGGAACGACAGCTAAAAAAAAAAGATACGATCAGATAACAATTTAAGAAATATGAAAAAGTTATTGATGAGATAGTCTACTATACCAGCTGCAGCAGGTGGCAAGGCCGGAAGGGCCGTGGCGCGACCGATCGTTCGTCTCCTCCTTCGATTTGTAGCACTGCAATCAGGACAAGGGAGAGTTAGAAATAATTCCATTACTGAAAAAGAAAGACGTCAGTTGGAAACTATACTCACCAGCGCCACTGGAGGAAGAAGCGAGTTCAGATGGGAAGGAGAAGTGTGGGAGCAACACCTGATAAAGATGATCAAAGAGCACTCCTGAAAAGACACAACAATACGACTTTAGTACATAAATTATGCGGCTGAAAGATAAAACTAATAGGTTGCAAATCCATACCTTCCAACAACTTTGATGGTACAAGAGAGGGCTGAGAGATGACCACCGCCAAGGCAGTAGTTGACGGCGCTCTCTCGAACAATGGAGCATCGGCACTGACCGAACCTGCGTTAAAAACAAAGATAAACTTATCAGAAGTGGTTGCAAGATAAAGAAGGGGGACTGTAACTCGAGATTTACCTGATGATCCGCCGGCCGAAGCAGAGGCGTCTCCCTCCTCCATCGACATGAGGCCACCGCCCGTGGCCTCATCACCCGACTCAATGGGGGCTGTCGTTGTACTCACGCGGTCGGGAGATGGCGGAAGACCGTAGACGGGGAGGGCAATAATCGGAGCATTGCCGGACTCTTGAGAAGGAGCGGCTGATTCTTCCCCAAGAGTCGTGCCCATCTCACCCGCTACTTTTTCGGGCTCAGCGGTCTCCATTATCTCATCCGCCATCACCATGGGGTCACTGGCCTCAAGTGCCTCGTCCGCCACTACCTTGGGCTCAGTTGTAGCGGTCGTCTCATTTGCCGCCATCCCAGGCTCGGCATCAACGACCTTCTCGGGTGCGACTCCCTCAGCCCCCAACTCAGGCTCAGCAACCCCGGCGACGTTGCCCACCGTCGGCTCGGGTTCGGCCGGTGCCTCTTCCTCTGTCTCCTTGGGTTCGACGGTCTCCGCCTCCCCCTCGGTTGGACTTGGCCCTGCAAGGCAAAATATATAAGAACCGACGAGTTTACAATTTTTACAAACAAATCTCGAAAGATTCATTACCTGAAGTGGATTTATCGTTAGCACTCCAAACTGCACGCGCCACCTGTCTGCGAGCAGTGGATAGGGCGACGAGGGATTCTTCTGAGGGAGTATCAGTACGAGGGACGGTGCTCGGGCCCGCTCCAATGGCCAAAGCAGCCCTACGTGCCTTCGCTTCGCGCCTCGACTGCTTCCTCTCCTCCCGGGCCGTCACGATGGACCTCTTCGACACTTCCTTCATCAAGGTGTCGTCGTCCTCGTTTAGAGTTGCCTCCAGAGCCTTCAAGGCATCTCTCATCGGCTCTTCAAGACGGGTCTCTCGTGGTAGCCCCGAGGAGGCAGAAACATCGGCGGCTGGCACGGGAAGAGTCTCCACGTCACATAGCGTGATCGGCATTGTGGTTCCTGCGATAAAAAAGGAGGAGATTAGATCGACCATGACACAAGGAAAATGAAGACTGGATAAATCGAAATTTACCAAGGCCTAAGGACGCTCTAAGGCGTTTCTCCTCTTGGAAAGTCTTGAGGGAAGCAGCAATGGCTTCTTCAGTGGTGATGCCTGTTTGAAGAAAAGAAGAAAAAAAACGTTAGTCAAGGGAAATAATAAAGATATGATACAATAAAAAAATGCGACTAGTGATTACCTGATTGTGCAAGCTGTTAGTGTATATGCCCTAGGGGCCATTATTGTATCATACTAGTTTGTATATTACTTAATGGAAGCTTGGGATATTCACATGTATATAACAGTCTTGCTAAACATGGTAGTATGCTACTTGGTTTTTCTATCTTAATATGTGAGTATACGTATTGATAGAGCTCTTAGGATCTTGCTTGACTACCAGCGTTGTGATGGCAGTCACACTAGTGGGGCTGGGTAGTCTACAAGCACATCCTTATTCAGGTCCCTAGTCGTTGGATTATCGAGACAGGGCATCGATACTCCGGAGTAGACTAGTGTGTACGTTTCTCATCCCAGTTGGGGAGATGGTCTGTCCCACAGCCGTCAGTACGTCGTACTGGAGATAGTATGCAGGTGCTCGTTAGGTTACGGGTACACCGGAAAGGACTCACAGGGAACTGTTGGTTGGTTTTATACCAGTCGTCAGTGAACAGTTCCCAGGTGACATGAGTACAGCATAGTCCGCAGACTTGACACTGCTACTTCGCCTCGAGTGTGTCCCACTGTTCTTAGATTGCTACCCTACCACGGCTCAAAGGAGTCGTGCAAACAGGTAGCAGTTGGGTGCAGTCCCGAGCACTTGGAGGCAGTGGCGGTTAGACAGGATTCGTCTCTCCCGGTATTGGGGGTTGATATCGTGCTGTGTTAGAGAGCCATTACGCATAGTCCCTGGCCAGGGCAAGCGAGATTTGCTGGTAGGTTCCAGTAGTTTCTCAGGGTGTAATGGGCTTCGCTCTGACACGACTTATACCGCTATTAGGGGACTGACGCTTGCCACCCCCTAGGCCCGATATGCGATAGTCTTAGACGAACAGACCGGACTGTACGGAGATTGTCACAACAGACTCAGTAGGAGTTCGGATGGGTTTCCTCATCGGCCTTCTTATCGACATCTACCTGGGGACCGTTACGTACAGCTAGTGCCGCTTGCGGTCTGTGGTTAAACCCACTGCCAGCGTAGTAGTCGAGTCTCTAGAGTCCCACGCAGAGAGTTTCCCTACTCCAGGCGAAACGATATAGAGGTCGTATGGTTTTACGACAAGGGTTCGGACGATACGTGTGTTTACGCACGTACGACTTTCGGATAGTTTTTACTAGTCGGCTTTGGTTTAAGCCAGTTACTAGTATCCGGTTATTGGATTTATACAGTCTAAAGTTTTTCCGTGTTTTCACGGATAGGAGGGGCGTTCTCGTAATTGCACGAGAAGCTTCTAGAAGATGGTGACTAAAGAGGTTTATGTGGCATATACATTGAATGAGATTAGTAAGTCATATGGATGATTCATCCATGTCATTAATGCTTCATAATTGCTTAATGACTCATGGAGATGAATCACCACAAGATATTTATCAAGCATGGTTGTAAATCATTTTCTTTTCTTTTCTTGATAAATAAAAATGCTTGATATATATTATGATAACTCATTTTCTCTTCTCATTATTATGTTCATCTTCTCTCTCCTCAAGCTCTCCCTCTTCAAACCCTAATCCTCCCCTCTTATGTGTTGAGTACAAGGATTAGTTAGACTACTTAATCCATAACCATACTCTATTTCATCTAGGTACTTTGATTAGCACTTAAAGATACCTAGTTGCCTCAAGTTTAGAGGCAAAGCTTGGAGTTTAGCTCTCGTGGTGGATCGTCTACTACTTGGAGAAGGCCGAGGAGGAGGTGGAGTTCGTAAAGACGAAGGACACGGTTCTTTAGGTATAATCCCTTTACATAGTAGTTGTTAACAACTATGTTTGAATGTTAGTTATCGTTTAGCTTCGATTCATGCGGTTAGTCGATGTTTAGCATAAAACAAGATCGTTTTTCATATTTCCGCCTCCCCGCAAGTCGTGGGGTGTTGTACATCGACTTACAGTGGTATCAGAGCCAGGTTAAACAATAAATAACTCACTTGCAAAATTGTATGAATTTCGAACGGAAAAAACCAAAACCGGAAAACCCCGATATCATGGTTTCTGTCGATTTTTAAATGAAGTCCAAAATTTTTTCAGGCAGGTTCAGAAAGCCCAAAATGATAGTATTAGAACACCCAAGAAAACTGGGCTCACGAATCGACTAAACCGCCGCGGAACCGCGGCGAATCCCCCCGATCCGCCGCGATTCTGCCGCCGAGTTGCCGATTCACAAGCCCAATTTTCCTGTGCTGGTTCTCTGTGATATTCGGTATTTTCTGGAATTTTTAATTTTTGCTCAGGTTTCAGATTTACAGAGAAATATTGGAGCAAAATTAAATGTGTTTAATCGATCGAAATTATACGGTATTTGCTTGTTGGATTATATCTGTGTTTGTATAATGTGTTCGTAAATCTTCCCTAACTGCTAGTATGTCGGTTGGCAGGGGGTTGCACATTTCTGTAATGGATTTTATCTGTTTGTGTATATGAACTGTGTTGGACTGTTGTGATGTATAGCCGGGGTTATGTGATGGGTTATTATTTAATTCATTTGATGTAAATGTAATTTGCTGTAATATTATTTTGCGGGGCACATCCAGGTTGCGGTTGTAGCCACCGTTGTATTATTTCATTTTACTGTTTTTGCTCCTAGGACAGACCCAAGGTGGGGTGCACAAACTGCCGGGTGGGTAGTTTGCCGTACCCGTTGGGGTCTTGGGTGGGGTAATGGCTATTCATCACAACTGTGTAATCCGTCTTTTGTTGCAGACTCAAAACAAACACGGATTGCTTGCAAATCCAATAAAGTTCATCTGTGATTTGGAATGCCTATTATTGCGTCTGACGAATGTACAATATTTATATATGATAGCTATTTAGACGTCACTTATGTTTTACACCCGCGCTAGCCCAGCCCCCGCTCTGTCGTTAGTTAAGTAACCTAACGGGTGATGACGGGACCCCGTGGCGAATGCGGATGGCATAAGAGAACGTTGTATTTTCGTTGTTTTCTGCAATGATAGGTTAATGATGGGACGCATTATTTATAATGCAAAGAAAATAAACCAAAAGTTTAATCGTTGGAACAATTTAAAAGAAACCACTCGGTTAATTTTAAAAACAGATATTTTTAAATACGGAGCTTTAACCACTCCTTTTAAAAGCTATCAGGTTCCTTCGGTTATATCAAGTTCACTACGTTCACGGTTTCGCCAAAACCATTCGTAGCCCTCCGTCATTTCATTTGGGTATTCAGTAGTATTCAAGCTATGCATTTTGGCCAAAGTCAAGGCATAGTGTTTGGTAGCTGCCGGGTTTTCATTTGTTGCATAAGATAGATGAGTTGGTTTGGGACAGTCGTATTATCATTTGACCAAAGTCAGGGGTATATACGGATGGGTTCAAATTGACAAGATAATGACGGGTAGAACTTAACATGTGACTTATGACATTTTGACCAAAGCCAAGGTCATAAGAGCATGGGGCAAAAAATATATATCGGGAATTTCTAAAGAAACTGAAATTTGCAAAGAGTTGCATACCATTTGGAGTTTGATGAATATTGGTAGGATTCTTTCAACATTATCATACAATAATATTTGGATCCCGATCCTACTGTGAGTATATGCTACTTATCAGGATATTCGTCACTTAACGATCAATGCTATAAAACAAGTAGGTGTCAAGAAAGGTGTCAGCGGGGTTACGCCCCCAGAGAAAAGAGGTTATTTAATTAAGGAACTTCGCGAAAGCGTTGGAAAACCTCCCTCGAAGTATCGACACTAGCCTGGCTGAACGGTTAAGCAAGTATTATACGGTGAGAATAGTCCTGGCTAATTCTTCTTTTATGGTTTGAGGAAGGATTCGAGAAACAGTGGGAGCCATCCAGTTTAGATAAACTAAAAACCACTCTAAACTTGCAAGAGCATCATGCTAAAGAGTTTTCTTCTCTCTCTCCTAATTGCAGCGACCCTGAAAATGACTGGACTTAAGTTACTTTTAGAGAAAAATATACTGACAGGGCCAAACTATAAAGATTGGCTGCGGAATGTCAAAATGGTTTTGACCTATGACAAATTGGGGTACGTCCTCACCGCTACGGCACCTGCTGTCCCTGGTCCCAAATCCAGTAATGCGGATAAGGAAATCCGCAAAACCTGGGATTTCGATTGCGCGAAAGCCAAGTGCATCGTGCTTGCCTCGATGAACAATGAACATCAGAGGAGGCACGAGGATATGGAACTAGATGGCATATTTCTCCATACAAAGGAACTTTATGGAGAGCAATCTCGTATAGCAAGATACGAGACCTCTAAGAACTTGTTTCGAGCGAGGTTGGCTGTCGGGTCATCGGTAGGAGAACATGTCCTAAAGATGATCGGCTATATAGAAGAGCTCGCAGACCTTGGGACGACTTTGGATAATGAGCTCTATACAGACCTTATTCTCCAGTCCCTTCCTCACACCTACGCCCAGTTTATCCTGAACTTCAACATTCAAAGAAAAGAAGTTGAACTTCCGGAACTCCTGAATATGTTAAAGAGTGCAGAGGGCACCTTGCAGAAGACAAGGGAAACACCCGCTATGTTTGTTGGCGGTGCATCTTCTTCCGGGTCCAAGGCTAGGGCCAAAGGAAGGAAGAAGAAGGCCGCCACCAAACCTAGAGGAGGTGTTAGTAAGGTGGGAGGGAAGGGAAAGAAAAAGTTTGCGGTACCGGTAGTTGGCCAGGATGAGTGCTTCCATTGTCACAGGAAAGGGCACTGGAAGAAAGATTGCAAGGCGTGGAACGCCAAGAACCAGGAACCGAAGCAAGCTGTGGCTTCGACTTCAGGTGTGTTTGTAATTGAGAATTGTCTGTCGATCAACTCTACTTCCTGGGTATTGGATACCGGATCAGGATCTCATATTTGCAATTCATTGCAGGCACTGAGAAACCGTAGAGTGCTGAAGGAAGGTGATATGACCCTAAAGGTTGCTAACGGAGCTAGCGTGGGAGCTGCGTCCGTCGGGGATTATCACCTAGGATTGACGAGTGGACATATTTTGGTTTTACATAACTGTTATTTTGTACCAAGCTTAACGTGTAATATCATATCAGTTTCCTTGTTATCAAATAAAGGTTATGATTTCACGTTTGTAAGAGATGTTGTTAACATCCACCTTAATCATGGTTTGATTGGATCCGGTACACTAAATAACGGTATATATGTTTTAAACCAACTCCAAATTTTCAATGTCCAGAACACACTTAAAAGAAAGTCTCCAGATTTAAATAAAGCTTTCTTATGGCATTGTAGACTGGGTCATATCAATGAGAGAAGGTTGACTAAGTTGCATAGAGAAGGATATTTGGACTCGTTCGAATATCAAAATTATGACACTTGTCAATCTTGTCTCAAAGGAAAGATGACAAAGACTCCATTTACTGGACAAGGAGTAAGAGTGAGCGAGCTCTTAGGACTCATACACAGTGATGTATGTGGTCCAATGTCTACACATGCAAGAGGTGGTTTTTCCTATTTCATTACTTTCACGGATGATTACTCATGATACGGATTCATTTATCTGATGAAACATAAATCCGAGGCTTTTGAGAAATTCCAAGAGTATAAGAATGAAGTAGAAAACCAAACCGGCAAAAGTATCAAGACACTTAGATCTGATCGAGGTGGTGAATACTTGAGTGCCGAGTTCCTAGGTTACCTAAAAGAGAAAGGAATTCTCTCTCAGCTTACTCCTCCATACACTCCACAGCACAACGGTGTATCGGAGAGACGGAATCGAACCCTATTGGATATGGTACGATCCATGATGAGTAATGCTGAGTTACCGCGATCTTTTTGGGGTTATGCACTAGAATCAGCAGCATATCTTCTGAACAGGGCTCCTACCAAGACTGTGCCTACCACTCCAATATCAGATGTGGACTGGGAAGAAACCCCATCTTCAGCATATGAAGATTTGGGGATGTCCAGCTTTTGTTAAAAAGCAGCATGTGGACAAGCTCGAGGCACGATCAGTAAAATGTAAGTTTGTGGGATATCCAAAGAACTCCAAGGGATATTATTTCTATTACGCAGAGGAACAAAAGGTTATTGTTTCTCATAATGCCCATTTTCTGGAACATCAGTTTTTAGAAAAGGAAATAAGTGGGAGCGAAATAGAACTGGAAGAAATTCCAGAACCACAAATTGCTACTGAAAGTTTGGTAGAACCGGTAGTTCAAGAAGAATAGGACATTCCCGCACCCCTCCGCAGGAGTAGTAGGCCGTCTCATCCGCCTGAGAGATACTACGGTTTTCTCATAGATGGGGATAGAGAGGATTGCATCATAGATGATGATGAACCTACTGACTTCCAGCAGGCCATCCAGAGCGGCGACTCGGTACGATGGCTAGATGCAATGCGGACCGAAATGGAGTCCATGTACACCAACAAAGTATGGACTTTGGACTTTGCTCCAGATAGGGTAAAACCCATAGGATGCAAATGGATCTTCAAGAAAAAGATTGGTGTAGATGGACAGGTGGAAACCTATAAGGCTAGACTTGTTGCAAAGGGTTTTCGTCAAAGACCTGGTTTGGACTATGACGAAACTTTTTCTCCAGTGGCTATGCTCAAATCCATTCGGGTCCTTCTTGCTATTGCTGCCTTCCATGATTATGAAATCTGGCAGATGGATGTAAAGACGGCTTTTCTGAATGGAAATTTAGAAGAGTGCGTCTATATGGATCAGCCAGAGGGTTTCAATCAGAGTGGGAGCAGCGGGAAAGTATGCAAGCTGCTTAAGTCCATTTATGGACTAAAGCAGGTATCGCGGAGTTGGAACATCTGTTTTGATGAGATAGTCAAAGAATATGACTTTATCAAAAATCCAGATGAACCGTGCATATATAGTAAAGTTGTAGCCAAAAGTGTCGTATTCCTCGTCTTGTACGTGGATGACATTCTATTGATAGGAAATGACATTCCTATGCTACAATCTGTCAAAGGATTCTTGTCACACAGGTTCTCCATGAAAGACCTGGGTGATGCCTCTTACATTCTGGGGATCCGGATCTATCGTGATAGATCCAAGAGGATGTTGGGACTTGTCACGGAATCACCCTTTCCAAAGAGATGTCTCCCAAGACTGATTTGGAAAGGGAACGCATGTCTATTATACCCTACGCTTCTGCGGTAGGCTCTATAATGTATGCGATGTTGTGCACCAGACCAGATGTAGCTTACGCACTGAGCGTGGTAAGCCGGTATCAATCAGACCCAGGGGAGAAGCACTGGATAGCAGTAAAGAACATTCTCAAGTACCTGAGGAGGACTAAGGAGATGTTCTTGGTTTACGGCGGAAAAGACCTCAGGTTGGAGGCCTTTGCTGATTCCAGCTTCCAGAGTGATAAGGACGATTCCAAGTCCATGTCGGGTTATGTCTTTACCCTCAATGGAGGGGCGGTGTGCTGGAAGAGTTCCAAGCAGGACACCGTTGCTGACTCGACGATGGAAGCGGAGTATATAGCTGCTTGCGATGCCGCAAAAGAAGCAGTCTGGATGAAGAAGTTCCTAACAGAACTTCAGGTGGTTCCTACCATAGTTGATCCAATACCTCTGTATTGCGACAACAACGGAGCTATAGCTTTAGCAAAGGAACCAAAGTCCCATCAGAAATCCAGACACATCTTAAGGCGGTATCACCTGATCAGGGAGATCATTGATCGTTAGGAGATCGAGGTTCGAAGAGTTGCTTCTGAAGAGAACATTGCTGATCCATTCACGAAGGCCCTACCTCAGATTCAGTTCGAGAGGCTACTCGAGATCATCGGTCTTCGATATGCCAGTACATGGCCCTAGTGCAAGTGGGAGATTGTTAGTGTATATGCCCTAGGGGCCATTATTGTATCATACTAGTTTGTATATTACTTAATGGAAGCTTGGGATATTCACATGTATATAACAGTCTTGCTAAACATGGTGGTATACTACTTGGTTTTTCTATCTTAATATGTGAGTATACGTATTGATAGAGCTCATCTTGCTTGACTACCAGCGTTGTGATGGCAGTCACACTAATGGGGCTGGATAGTCTACAAGCACATCCTTATTCAGGTCCCTTGTCGTTGGATTATCGAGACAGGGCATCGATACTCCGGAGTAGACTAGTGTGTACGTTTCTCATCCCAGTTAGGGAGATGGTCTGTCCCACAGCCGTCAGTACGTCGTACTGGAGATAGTATGCAGGTGCTCGTTAGGTTATGGGTACACCGGACAGGACTCACAGGGAACTATTGGTTGGTTTTATACCAGTCGTCAGTGAACAGTTCCCAGGTGACATGAGTACAGCATAGTCCGCAGACTTGACACTGCTACTTCGCCTCGAGTGTGTCCCACTGTTCTTAGATTGCTACCCTACCACGGCTCAAAGGAGTCGTGCAAACAGGTAGCAGTTGGGTGCAGTCCCGAGCACTTGGAGGCAGGGGCGGTTAGACAGGATTCGTCTCTCCCGGTATTGGGGGTTGATATCGCGCTGTGTTAGAGAGCCATTACGCATAGTCCCTGGCCAGGGCAAGCGAGATTTGCTGGTAGGTTCCAGTAGTTTCTCAGGGTGTAATGGGCTTCGCTCTGACACGACTTATACCGCTATTAGGGGACTGACGCTTGCCGCCCCCTAGGCCCGATATGCGATAGTCTTAGACGAACAGACCGGACTGTACGGAGATTGTCACATCAGACTCAGTAGGAGTTCGGATGGGTTTCCTCATCGGCCTTCTTATCGACATCTACCTGGGGACCGTTACGTACAGCTAGTGCCGCTTGCGGTCTGTGGTTAAATCCACTGCCAGCGTAGTAGTCGAGTCTCTAGAGTCCCACGCAGAGAGTTTCCCTACTCCAGGCAAAACGATATAGAGGTCGTATGGTTTTACGACAAGGGTTCGGACGCATACGTGTGTTTACGCACGTACGACTTTCGGACAGTTTTTACTAGCCGGCTTTGGTTTAAGCCAGTTACTAGTATCCGGTTATTGGATTTATACAGTCTAAAGTTTTTCCGTGTTTTCACGGATAGGAGGGGCGTTCTCGTAATTGCGCGAGAAGCTTCTAGAAGATGGTGACTAAGGAGGTTTAGGTGGCATATACATTGAATGAGATTAGTGAGTCATATGGATGATTCATCCATGTCATTAATGCTTCATAATTGCTTAATGACTCATGGAGATGAATCACCACAAGATATTTATCAAGCATGGTTGTAAATCATTTTATTTTCTTTTCTTGATAAATAAAAATGCTTGATATATATTATGATAACTCATTTTCTCTTCTCATTATTATGTTCATCTTCTCTCTCCTCAAGCTCTCCCTCTTCAAACCCTAATCCTCCCCCCTCATGTGTTGAGTACAAGGATTAGTTAGACTACTTAATCCATAACCATACTCTATTTCATCTAGGTACTTTGATTAGCACTTAAAGATACCTAGTCGCCTCAAGTTAGAGGCAAAGCTTGGAGTTTAGCTCTCGTGGTGGATCGTCTACTACTTGGAGAAGGCCGAGGAGGAGGTGGAGTTCGTAAAGACGAAGGACACGGTTCTTTAGGTATAATCCCTTTACATAGTAGTTGTTAACAACTATGTTTGAATGTTAGTTATCGTTTAGCTTCGATTCATGCGGTTAGTCGATGTTTAGCACAAAACAAGATCGTTTTTCATATTTCCGCCTCCCGGCAAGTCGTGGGGTGTTGTACATCGACTTACACAAGCTTAGCTAGCCACGCGTCGTGCCTCGCCAACCGCTCTGAAGCTACGATGGCGTCCTCCAAGTCCGTGTCATCCGGCGGCATGACTAACCCCCTATTGGTCCCGTATTCACTCAGGCCCTCACCATAGGGAGCATGGGGTTCCTGACCGAACGCAACGTCAGCCACGAAGAGCGACTTCTTTTTCTTCTTCTGCCTACCACACTACTATAAATAAGGGTTGCCCTTACGGATTTATCGGTAGGGGCAACCCACTGCCCCTACGGATATCTACGTAGGGGCGAAAAAAGACCCCGTAGGTGCAAAGGCCGCAGGTGCAAGTTGAGGTCCTGAACTTGCCCCTACGGGCAAATTAGAGCCCCTACGGATATATCTGTAGGTGTTATAGCCCCTACGGAGTACTCCGTAGGGGTAATCAAATCATATATGTATTTTTTTTTTGAATATATTGTATATACCTACGGATAAATCCGTAGGTCCTTATTCTACCCCTACGGATAACTCCGTAGGGGATAGAAGGTTGCCCCTACGGATCAGTCCGTAGGGGCACTCACAACACCCTGCACTGAGATCAGGGGGGAAAATATCAGGAAACCTGATATTGTGCCCCTACGGATAAATTCGTAGGGGATAAACATTGGCCCCTACGGACATATCCGTAGGGGCACTCCCAACACCCTGCACTGATATCAGGTGGGAAAATATCAGGTTTCCTGATATGTTGTCCCTACGGATATGACCGTAGGGGCAACATATATACCTACGGCTTAATCCGTAGGTACAGGTTGTCTGTATTTTTTTTTTAAAAAATAGGCTGCTAGATTTTTTCCCGCCCTGTGCACAATACTATATACATCAATCAAATCATATATTGCAGTATTCATAATCACATCTCACGCATATATATAATATACAAAAGAAACCCAAAAACTGAATATGATATAAATACAAACCAATATCAATATCGTTTCAAAATATAGTACAATGTGATATAAATACATGTTTCAAAAAATAAGAACCAAAAAGCTACCCAAGTTCGGTCCAGCTCCACCTCCGAATAACGTTAGAATAACGCGTGCCTGCTCCTCGGTCAATACACTCTGCAATGCTACATATAAGGGAGTCTGAGCGACATGTGGAGCTGGCGATGTGGTCTGCGCAGCCGCCGTCGAAGTAGTCGCTGGCGGAGCCACGGCTGCGGGAGTCTGAGTGGGCGGTGGAGCTACAGGAGCTGTCTGCGGAACCGCAGCCGATGTAGTGGCTTGCGGAGCCGCAGCCGAAGGAGATGCATGTGGAGGCTCGGCCGATCTACCCTGTCGCGTCTGGACATAACGTGTGTAAGAAGCGTGTAAGAACTGTGTCTTATTCGAATTCGTTTCATTATTAAGTTATTTCGAAACCCTGTTTGGATATCTAGTTTGGAAAAGCGTTGTTTATTTTAATTACATATGTATGTATGATTAATCAAACTTAAGTCTAAAACCAAATAAGCTCAAGCTACGTACTAATTATGGATATGTTGATATGTATATAATATGAAATGATATTTTACTATAAAGTAGTATACATACCAGCATCTCCTTCAACTCCTGAACGGTGGCCCTCAAGCTATCCAGTTCCTGATGGACATGCCGGTCACTGGAGACGGAGGAAGTAACCGCCGGGGTGGAGTCCAACCTCATATGGGCCCTGCTAGGGCCCAATCCCCGGCCTCTCTCCCAACCTCCGTGGTACCCTCCGTGTGCGGCGTCCAGAACTGGGGTCAGCAGCCTCGGATCGTTCTGTCCGGTAAAATCGATCCCCGAGGCCTGGGCCTGCTCAACCACCCGCTCCTATACCCACATTAAGCAGTAAAGTATAAGTATAAAATTTAAACTTGAACCTTCCAAAACTAAAATTTCAAATTTGGGTAGAAAAAATATTAACACTTACGCAGTACTCCTGGGTAGCGACGTCGGGACATCGAAGCTCACCCGTGGCGGGATCTGTCGAGGTGCCGTGGACGGCAAGATATGCGGACAGCACGCTCGGTGTACCACCTGACGCCACGGTCCGAGATGTCTGCAATATTAGAAAGTAACTCTTAATATTAGAAATATTAGAGAATAACTCTTAATATTGCAGAATATTAGAGAATAACTCTTAATTTACCGATAACTCCATGGCTCGAGTAATGTTCCTCGAGCCACCTGTGTAAGTGGGGCGACCCCTCTTCGCCGACTTCCTGTTCTCCGTATTCTGAGCGGCCTGTTTCTGCACAACGCATTAACATTTAGTTTTCTAATTAAGAAACACAAAGAAATAAATTATATCATAAATAATGAATTAAATTTAAAATACATACTTGTTTGCGTTCGGAGTCGAAATAAGCGCACAATAGAGGCCATGTCTCTACGTCGACTCTCGCAAACGCCGGAGTAGATAGGAGGGCCGCTCTCTCTGCCTCGGGGGTCGCTATCCACAGGGAGTAGCAGTCGGCCTTCAGCTCATTCCTGTTGTATCGGACCTTGGCCTGCATGTTCTTCATCAGGCCATTGTACAGAGCATGAAGGTCGAGCACCCTCCTCGGGTGATCAGGGTCGGCTACAGGTTGAAAATCGTAATCCAACTGAAAATACAAAAAAAAACTTTGTTATTAGATTGCAAGTGTTAATAATAAATATATTGGATAGATCAAATGAAAATATATATTAATACATACCCGAGCCTGATCAAAGAAGAGGGCGAATGAGCGCTGGTGCTGCTCGCCCCACTCAACGTGAAGTGGATAGTTCTTCACGATCCGGCTCTCGTCCCCCAAATACCGGCCGAACCTCTCGGCATGAGGACCGGTATAGCGATAGTCAAGGGTAAAAAATAGGGGGAATGCTGCCTCCCCCCTAGCTCTATCAGGCCTCAGCCTATGGGACTGATTCGGGCCTCGAGTCCCCCTCTGGGGATGGAGAGGCCCTGCGTCTGCACGAAATATCAAGACAATCAATAATAAGACAAAGTTGTATTAAGAAATCAAGGTTAAACAAAAATTCAAGTGTGATATATACCTCCGGTGAATAGCGCACGAGCCTGGGCCCGAGCAGCAGCACGAGCGGGATGATAGTTCCTCCGGTGAGGAACAACCGGGGTCCCGGACCCGGACGCATCCCCTCCAACTATAAAATAAACATCGACGCTAAATCTCCATGAAGTTCATATTTATTCTATAGAGCATATGTAAAATAAATAAATATTTTAAATTTATTCATACTAACCTGCAGACGATGCGGAGGGTATGGAAGCGGCAGGAGTGGCCCCTGTGGAAGGTGTGGACGCACCACCTATAATTAGACAATTAAAAATAGATTTTATAAGTAATTGCAAAAAGAATGTGTAGATCAATAATATCCTGATGGTATTTTTCCAAACGCTCTTCGTTCCAATCAGGATGCCCCTCACGTACCTCGTTAAAATGAGTTCTGTTTATGACAAATAATTGTGACATTAATATTATGTCATTTCATACACACACAAACACAGATATAACAATTAATCCAAAAGAACTTACTCTCTAATTTGTTCAAGACATGCGCAATTAAGCAAGATAAACCGGTATATCTTGTTGATAAACATAGTGTCTACCCTCTTATACTCGGCTTTACCATATGGCCCGTCTTGAATTCTTCGTGGTCGGTTAAGCCTTGTCTCAATGTTCTCGTCCAGATAGCGGGAACAAAATGTGGTTGCTTCATCAAGAAGATAACCTTGCATGATAGAACCCTCTGGTCGATTTTTATTGCGTATATACTTCTTAAGAGTGTAAAGGTACCTAATGAGAATATGTTGAATAAATAAACATGGGCATACAGGACAAAAATAAAATTATAAATTGCGCGAAACGAAAAATTACACGTACCTCTCGACGGGATACATCCATCGATATTGTACGGGTCCGGCTAACTTCGCCTCAGTTGCAAGATGAACCGTCAAGTGTATTATGATATCGAAGAATGACGGTGAGAAAATACGCTCAAACTTGCAAAGTATCAACGCAATAGAATTTTCTAGTTTATCCAGCGTCGCAACCTCCAGTGTTTTAGCACACAACTCCCGGAAAAAACAACATAGGTCGTTGATTACTAGACCAAACGAGTCGGGGAGAGAAGTCCTGAGGGCTAATGGAAGAAGGTGCTCCACGATAACATGGTGATCATGACTTTTCAGCCCATCGATCTTGCCCTTCACAATTTTTATTTTCTTGCTGAATGATTCTGAGAAACCTGTGGGGACTTTCAAATCATGCAACACCTGCAGGAATCTTTTCTTCTCCGGTTGTGACATATGATAAGCGGCATTGGGAAGTACAAACTTGCCCGGTTTACCCGCTACCGGTTTAGGGTGCAGTTCACTTCTTATTCCCCACTCTTGTAGATCCATCCGGGCATTCATGTTGTCTTTCGATTTCCCGTCTTTACACAGAAGCAAGTTAAGTATGTGCTCTGATACTCCCTTCTCTATATGCATGACGTCCAGACAATGACGCACTGAATTTGTAGACCAGTACGGAAGCTCGAAGAAAATGCTTAACTTGTTCCAATATTGTGGTTTGACCTGTCTCGTCGGATCCATCCCGAATGTCACGTTATTGTAACCATCCCATTTAGCAGTCACGTCCTCTCCGGACAATGGGGATGGAGGCCCAAGAAGCTCATGATGACCATCAAAGTGAACCCTGTCTAACCTATAGGGGTGGTCTGGAGGCAGAAAACGTCGATGGCCGCAATAACAAACCTTCCTGCTAAAATTCAAAAATTTTGATGTTGTGTGTTCATGGCAATGAGGACATGCTTTGTGACCATGTACGGACCAACCTGATAGCATTCCATACGCAGGAAAGTCATTAATTGTCCACATTAAAGCCGCACGCAGTATGAAGGTTGTATTTGTGTTTGAATCATATGTCTCTACACCATCAATGAACAAAGTTTTCAGCTCCTCGATCAGAGGTCGGAGATAGACGTCGATATTGTTCCCCGGTGAGTTTGGTCCGTCGATAAGAAGAGGCATCATAAAGTATGATTGGTCCATAGCCAACCAAGACGACAGATTATAAATTATCATTACAACGGGCCATGTACTGTGACTTCTAGCCATATAGTTGAATGGGCAGAAGCCATCGGCAGCCAGTCCGAGCCGGACATTGCGAGGATCGCTACTGAATATTGCGTGCCTCCTATCGAAATCCTTCCATGCCGTTGAATCTCTTGGATGGCTCATTTTTCCATTTTCGCTTGGAGGAGCACGGTGATGCCAAATCATTGCCTCGGCTGTTTTCTTGCACCTGAATAGCCTCTGTAGCCTCTGTGTTATGGGAAAATATCGTGCTATCTTCACAGGTATATCAGGCTTCTTATCAGAATCTTTCGGCTTATACCTGGCATCTCCGCATGTTGGACACTCTTTCAAATCTGAATTCTCTTTCCGGTACAACACGCAATTTTTAGGACATGCTTGAATCTTCTCGCACTTTAGACCCAAATCAGACATCATTTTCTGGGCTTCGTACCAGCTTTCGGGCACATTATTTCCCGTAGGCATAGAATCTTTCAAGAACGAAAGAAGCATTGTGAATGACTTGTTGCTCCATCCATTTAGGCACTTAATTTGGAAAAGTTGGACGAACCATGAGAGGGTGGAATACTTCGCATTCTCATAAATTGGTTTCCTAGCATCATTCATGAAATTTTCATATTTATCCGCACGCGGTCCTTGACCGGAAGGAATGTCATCTTCGGTACGAATAGATTCACCTAGGGCAGCCTCTACCATATCCTCCATTTCTTCTGATGGAAATAAATTTCCGTATCCTGCCGTATTACCGAAATCTTCTTCTTCTCCTGCCGCATTATCGTGTTCTCCTTCTTCTTCTACCGCAGTACTGCATTCTTCTCCTTCCCCGTGATATTTCCAAGTTGAATAAAGTCTAGTAAACCCATGTTTTACAATATGAAGCTCTGCCAATTCTACCTTCTGCCAGTACTTATTGCCACATCTATCGCACGGACAGAGAATCTTCTCTATTATGATCTTATTATGTGCTCGTGCAAATTCAAGGAAAGCAGCAACTCCTGCGACAAACTTAGGTTGCATACATTGTTTCCAATCCACATACATCCAGTCCTTAACTCTGACGTACTCATGGGCCATGTTAGACTGAATAACATATAAATTGTAGGTTATGCTGACTATATTGAGAAATATAAGAACGGGATAGTTACTGACAAAGGAGAAAATCCGTGTATATGCTTTGTGTATGCGTTTGTCGTTGAAAAGAATAAATTATCGCACGTTATGTTGACCGATAGACGGGGACTAAGTGGCGCTTTTAGTTTCATATATGGGTATCGATGGGAATATGAAGGTTTCATATTATCATTTATTGGTTTTAACCCGAACATCTCGAATCGCTCTCTGATTATGCGTTTGTATGTATGTGTTCCGGCTGTCGGGGGTAGGCTTCTATCCCATTAAGAATGTATAGAGCGAACGCCCATCACTTGTGCTTTCAACCGTTTCGAGTAAATTTCAGCAGCACCTCCCCGCTGTTCTCCGAGTACACTGTAATAGAATAGATAATCATTTCAAAGCTGTGAAACAACGTTGAAATGAACATCTAATCTATCTTTGTACACGGAGAACCAGGGGAAAGATACCGACGAAATATCTCGAAACGGATGAAAACATAAGTGAATGAAGGCGTTTGCTTTATACATTCTTAACTTGTCCACACGGGACAAATCTATGGGTTACCATACGATTGAATTTTCTCGTCGCGTAGACTATACGACGGTTGTTAGTATCGAGCTATACTGTCCGATATTTAACAACCTTCATATAGTTCTAGGTCACGACGAGCATCGCACGTATGTTAACCGATAGACGGGGACTAAGTGGCGCTTTTAGTTTCATATATGGGTATCGATGGGAATATGAAGGTTTCATATTATCATCGAGTATCATATATTGGTTTTAACTCGAACATCTCGAATCGCTCTCTAATTATGCGTTTGTATGTATGTGTTCCGGCTGTCGGGGGTGGGCTTCTATCCCATTAAGAATGTATAGAGCGAACGCCCATCACTTGTGCTTTCAACCGTTTCGAGTAAATTTCGGCAGCACCTCCCCGCTGTTCTCCGAGTACACTGTAATAGAATAGATAATCATTTCAAAGCTGTGAAACAACGTTGAAATGAACATCTAATCTATCTTTGTACACGGAGAACCAGCGGAAAGATACCGACGAAATATCTCGAAACGGATGAAAACACAAGTGAATGAAGGCGTTTGCTTTATACATTCTTAACTTGTCCACACGGGACAAATCTATGGGTTACCATACGATTGAATTTTCTCGTCGCGTAGACTATACGACGGTTGTTAGTATCGAGCTATACTGTCCGATATTTAACAACCTTCGTATAGTTCTAGGTCACGACGAGTATCGCACGTATGTTAACCGATAGACGGGGACTAAGTGGCGCTTTTAGTTTCATATATGGGTATCGATGGGAATATGAAGGTTTCATATTATCATCGAGTATCATATATTGGTTTTAACCTGAATATCTCGAGTCGCTCTCTAATTATGCGTTTGTTGTGCATTTGTGTTGTATGTGTAACATGATTTTAAATCATTGAGATCAAGATTGATAGAACTGATCATCCTACATTGCAATAGCATTCATCAACCAAAAACTATTATTGCAATGGTATACATCTATAACAATCAACAATTAAAACTACAAATATAGGATACCGATATCATAAAGCGTTATGAGACACGTCATCTGCCACGTGTCGTGATCATGGAAATCGCTAATATTGAGCATCATCAAGATTAGATTATGGTTTTGAAGCAAGTTATTGAGCATCTTGGATTGATTGTCAAGTGTTGATTTTTATTTCAACACTTGACAGAATGAAAATCATAAATACAGTTGCAAAATTTGTTCCTCACCCCCATAAAGTGGATCTTAACAATCCAGACAAGACTATCATTGTTCAAATTGCCAAGGTAGACATAATCTCAGCAGTTATTTACGGTTGCTAGCTTGTATTGCTTGTTGCTATTCTTTTTTTTTCCTTGTCCTTTCTTTCTTTCTTTTTTTTGGGGGGTGGGGGGTTGTGTTTGAAAAGTTTTAACCAACTCACTGCTATTTCTAGGCAATGCAGGAATATAACTAGTTTTATCCCCCAAAAGAAAGAGCTTCAGGCTTCATGAGTCAAGCGATGTGTACGTATAATTATAGGATTTTCTTGCTAGCGGTTCATTTACAACTATTCTTTAGTCTATATACCTAGCATCTGCTACTAGATATTACATCTTGCATCAACACCCTGCATGTTAAAATCAAAATCGATTATTTTTTTCTTGATCTTTTTCTGATTTTCTACCATCTGTGTCGAGTAAATTATTATTAACATTGTATTTGTCAACTAATCAGAATAGCCATTCAACCAGCCCCACCGTAACCCTAACCCCAGCCCCACTACCGTAACCCTAACCCCAGCCCCACCGTAACCCTAACCCCAGCCCCACCCCAGCAGCAGCCGAACCCCAACCCTAACCCTACCCCGACCCCGACCCCGACCGCCACCGCGACCCCTGCCCAACCCCAATTCTCGCGCGCGCAACCCAGACCCAGCCATGAACCCTAAGCCCAAAATAATCCAAAAATGCTTTAATTTACCTCGAGATTTATACCTGAACGGCTGCTGGTGGGCTGGAGCGACGACGGTGGCGACTTGGCGACGAAACCGGCGGTGGCGACGACGGTGGCGACGACGGTGGCGACGAAACAGGCGCTGGCGACGACGGTGGCGACGAAACCGGCGGTGGCGACGACGGAGGCGACGGTGGCGACGACGGAGGCGATTTGGGGTTTTTTCTCGCGCGCGATTGAGAGAGAGAGAAAGTGAGCGTAGGCGATCGATCTGGGGTTTTGTTAAATAGATATTTACTTGCCCCTACGGATATACCCGTAGGTCCTTTGTTTGCGGCTCCGTAGGGGCAAACACCAAATTAAGAATTAATATTTTTATTCTTGGACGTCTGTGCCCGTAGGGGCAACCTTTTAGCCCTACGGATTAATCCGTAGGGCCAAGTAAAATCTGCCCCAACGGATATTTTCATCCGTAGGGGCAAACCCCTATTTTACTAGTGCCAGCCCTAAGTGAATCCGGGATCGATTTGCGCTTTGTAGGCACCTTGGGGCGGCGGGTCCCGATGTCCGCACCCACACCAGACTCTGGCGAGGCTACAACCACTGTCTCCACTGGAGCACAGGGCGCTGGTGGTGCATCTGCAATATCGGGAAGCGGCAATCCGCGTGGAGGACTCTGTGCATGCGGTGGTCCGGCTCTAGCATCTTTTAGAGGGGGAACTACCGGGGTCCTTGGCACTAAAGGAGCGTTGCGGTTGCTACCTGGAAGCACACCCTTACAGTCGACCAGCAATCGCTTTTCCTCCTTTATGACGGCTCCCGTCGAATGACTATACCATTCTGTATATACCCTAAGGAGTCGTGGGGTGAAAGCCGGCTCACTGATAAAAAGTGGGAACTCGTATTCAGACGCATGAAGTGATGCAGCGCGCTCTCCATCCCTTCTTCTGTAGCAGCAGGTTCCGATAAGAAAGCCTCCAATGGTACCCCTTGATTGTAGCTCAGTTGTTGGGTGAAACGATGCGGGTTGTATCTCATAAAAATCGCCGCACCGTTCTGCCTGAACACCAGGAAGCCCGGTCTGATAGAATATAGATGGAGGGTCTCCCGGGCCGTCAAAACTGAGGTCCCATCTTTGAAAGTGTCTTGCAATGGCCGCACCGCAGTGGTAGATGCCTTTCTAATAGTCAGCACCTTGTCGATGAAAGACACCCCGTCTCCAACGGTGTGGGGGCGAAGGAGTAAACCCCTGGCATTCCATTGCGATAGAGTCACAATTGATGCGCCAATCAACTGTATGATGCGAGGGAAGCTGCACCTGTCATAGAACGAGGGCCTTTTGTGCATGCGGAAGACACCCGATGTGTGTAGCTCAAGCCATGATACGAAGTAGTGCATCGGGAAGATCATGTGCAGCACCCCAGGCTCATTAGCATCCGCCGCTTGACTGAGGCCGTGATACATGTGTGCCAAGCCGGTGATCCCAACGGCCACTTTTACCCCGATGGTCATCCGGTGAGCTGGGTAAAAGACAGAGGGCCGCATATGGCGAGAATGCATCGGGAGAGCAAACCAACTCAGCCATAGCCCAAGAAATCCTAAGAAGAAGGCCTCCTCGTCCATCCCGGGGGCTGCAACTTCCGCAAAAGACACAGTCGAGGAGTTAGGAAGGAAAAAACCCTTTTGGTCTATTTCCTTCGCCGGCAGGTTATCCAAACCTAGACCGAAAGGGTCATCAAGGGTGGCAAACTTGGCAGCTTGTGCTGAGAGGACGCTTGGGTGAAGGAACCGAGCGATGAAATCCTCAAAGCTAACTCCGCGACTCCCACGTTCGATGAAAAGGGCCTCATAGATGTTCAACACTTTGATCAAACTTGGGAATTGGTGTTGAACAACATTCTCCGGAGTGAGGCCCCTTACTGCCAGCTTAGCACCGAAGACATACTCGTCTGTAGGAAGCAATTCCTCATAGTGCTCCCCTATAATCGGTAAGCCGGAGACCTCTGTGAATTCCTCTAAAGAAATCGACACTTCCCGGTCCATTGCGAGGAAAGTGTGAGTAGGAATGTTCCACTGCTCCAAGAAGGCCTTGAACCACCAGGTGGGAAGCGTGGGATATTGGAAGAGAGAGACGTAAACTGCAGTGTACAACCCTAACCTTATCAACTGCGACTTCTTCGCCGAAAGAATATAGCGAGCCCATGGCAGATAGCCGATCGGGTGGCGGGGGATCAGACCTATGTTATATGATTGCCCCCAAGGTCGCGCCTCGCCTTGACAGATACGGCGTCGCAGGATATCCAAAACCATAGGACGCTGAACCGGAATTGCATCTATGGCGGGATGAAGAAAGCCCTTCGAAGTCCAATCAACCATCTACACAGCATACTGCATCGGGGGTGGGCTGGCATAATGGATCGCAGTAATAGGTTCTGACGGCACTGCGCACGTAAAGCTCCGTCGACCCATGATGATTTGATTGTACCACGATCCCCAAAGGTGAAGACTCTTATATTCCGGGTCGTGTTCCCTGATCATAGCTAGGACTTCACGATCCATGGGCACTTCGAGAAACCCTTCCTCCGAACGAGCAAATGGGAATGAGGTGTCGAAAGACATGGTCACTGCAAAGGAACAAATTTAGCCGTTAGTGTTGCAGTTCCAACGCTTGGCGTTTAAATTTTTTAATTAATTAATTAATTAAATTAAAAATTAATTAAAATTAAATTAAAATTAATTACACCACACTGCAGTGCAGTGGGTAGGAGACCAAAGGGGGACCCACAAAATCTGGATGACAATGCATCCGTCAATAAGACAACCCCATCATTGGATGAGATTGTCAGTTAAACCCTAAGAGAACATTCTCATTAATAATAAAAAAAATCCCTAGAGACAAGAAGAAAATCTCCTCTTTCAAAGCAAAACTCTGTCACAGAGTGACACTTGTCAAACTCTGGTCTCAGGGAAATAAAATTCCTTAAAAGAGCCTAGCTCTGTAATAATGATGGAAAAATCCATCAAAGAATTTTTTTTTAATTAATTAATTCCTAAAAAAAATTAAAGTTCTGGGATCTTAAAGATCCATATAAAAAAAACTCTTAAGAGTTCATCATCAGAAGATCAAAAGATCTATGTTTGGTCCATGAGCAAAGCTCTGTTCATGGGTTAAAAACCCTAAAAACAAGATCTCTTTAGATCTATGGATTCATGAGAGCATGGCTCTGTTGGTGAAACCCCAAAAGGGTTTTTTTTTAGATCAAAGATCTATGAGAGTAAGGCTCTGTTGGTTAAGATTGATTTAAATTAATTTAAATTAATTCTACCTAAAGTTTTTCTAAAAAAGTTCTGACTTTGGAACTGAGAGCAAGGCTCTGATGTTCTTGGAAACAAGAGCAAAGCTCTGAAAATTCAAATTCTTGAAGATGGTAAACATCTGTTGAGGACCAAGGGTCCTATTTATAGGTGCTTGCGCCCCTTCAAATCCTTAATTGATCCAATAGATAGGATCTTGCCACCACTGCACTCACGTGTGCGCAATGGTGGGGGGGCATTTGTTTTCCCCAATCAGAGCAAAGCTCTGTTTGAATTTCAAAAATTCAAAATTTGAAGCAACGCTTCAAATTCCTTGCGCTGCGTGCAACGTGCCACGTGTCAAAAACTGATACGTCAGCGCAGCGCCCAAGGCAGCGCGTCCAATCAGAGCAAGGCTCTATTTAAAACAAAATTAAAGGAAGCAACGCTTCAGTTGTGCAAGCGCTGCGCTGCGCGACACGTGTCAGCGCAGATGCGCTGCGCCGTGCGCTGCGCGACACGTGTCAGCGCAAACACAGTTGCGCTGCGCCGTGCGCTGCGCGACACGTGTCAGCGCAGATGCGCAAGAGCAGATGCGCTGCGCCGTGCGCTGCGCGACACGTGTCAGCGCAGTTGCGCTGCGCCGTGCGCTGCGCGACACGTGTCACGTGTCATGCGCTGGGGCGTTTGCGCCAAACAGAATTAAAATTTTAATAAGATCTTTCTGTTCTTGTTAAAACAAGAAGATTATCTTCTGTAAAACAGAAGCCCTTGGATCAAAGATCCAACGGTTGGGAAAATTCCCCAAATCACTCAGAAAAAGATCACTTTAACAAATTTAACAAATCTATGGGCACTATATAAAGACCCCAACTCAAATCATCATCAACATTGTGAGAGATTAAGAACCTCAAAACAGAGAGAACTCTGAAGAAAGTTCAAGAAAAAGGTAAAAACCTTCATAAAATAGAAGAATTTCTTCTAATAGATCATTGATCTAAGAACAAGATCAATGATCTTCAAATAATAATAAGTGCCTTGCACTTTTTATGAACCACTGGTTCTCTGAAAATAAGAAAAAACAAGAAAAACTTATTTTCTCTGATCTAAATTGGATCAAGAAATTAAACAGTGCCTTGCACTTGCTAAAACTGCACTGTTGCGCTCCTGGGTGGGTGCAAGCCACCAGAGAGCGCCACGTGTCAGCACCAGAACCACTTGCGCCATGCACTTTTAAGTTAGAGCATTGCTCTCTGACATTGGCGCAACTCACCAGAGCGCGCCACGTGTCAGCAGCGCAACAGCGCAGCGCATTGCGCCGTTGCGCTTGCGCTCACCAGAGCGTGACACGTGTCACTTGCGCTCAATGATTGGCGCAGAGCGCCTGACAAATGCATTGCATTGTTTACTGAAGGGCCAAGCCCAATTTTAAAAAAAAAGCGTAATAGGCCAAAATAAAATGCAATGCATTAAAAAGGCCAAGCCCAATTAAAAAAAAGCCTAACAGGCCAAAATAAAATGCAATGCATTAAAAGGGCAGAGCCCAAACAAAATAAAATGCAATGTATTAAAAGGGCAGAGCCCAAACAAAGCAGATGCTCTGCATCATTTATAAAAAGGCAGAGCCCAAACAAAATAAAAATGCAGTGTATTATTAAAAGTGGGCAAAGCCCTAGCACAGGCCTTATAGGCCAAAGATAAATAAAAACAATGAATCATGGCCGTAAGTCCTCAAATTAATTTGACTGAGCACAGCTGCTCTCCTAAATCAATTTACAGCCGGTTCGAGGGTACATCTCCAAACTCCTCTGACACCTATCGTTGTAATCCTTCAACGACGTCAGAGAGGTGACAGGTCCCGACAACCACATATCGATATGAACTGCGGGGTCCTTAAACTCGTGGACCGAAATGTCCCTAAACTAATGCTCGTCCCCAAATGGGAATGATGGACCACCATGTCCCTAAACTGGAACATGTACCACCATGTCCCTAAACTGGAACATGGACCACCATGTCCCTAAACTGGAGATCGACCACAACGTCATTAAACTAAACAATAGAGCCAATTGCTCTCTTGTCGGATCCAAACGATCCCGTTAAGTTAATCTTAGTCAGGAGATTAGGCTAACGTATCCTTAACAAATGTTTAAGCTGATCTTAGCCTCAATATGGCTAACGTACCTTTAAACTAAAACCCCAAATCCAAATCTAAGTAAATACGGATTTGGACTAATCCATGTCCTACGGGCGACGACATAAATTAGTCTCCGTATACAATCCACGGGCAACCACAAACAAAACAAACACACACAACACGAAGTGAAATTCTGGAGAAGGAGAAAGTGGTTACCGCGATACGGTAGCGTAATTAACTGCAGGGGCTTGCGCCTGCAGGGAAGAGCATCCCCACAATCAAAAACCCCTCTAGCGAGGGGGAATCTGACGAAGTCTGCTACATCGGCCGCATCCGTCTAAACCTCCGATACACGGTGCCATAAATCAACTTGGTATCTTCGGAGAGGTAGACGGATAAAACCAAATAGCATCCGCCCCGAACCTCAGGAAAGACGTTTACCGCGTTGTCGCCGTCTTTCGGAGGGGAACAGCCATGTGTCAAAATCAGACATGCCAGCGCAGGGAGCACAGCGCCCGTGGCAGCGCACTCAATCAGAGCAAGACTCTATAAAGGAAGCAACACTTCAGGCAACTTGCGCTTAGCACTGCGCGACACGTGTCAGCACAGTTGCACTAGCGCAGTTGCCCTGTGCTCTGCGCTGCGTGACACGTGTCAAGAGCAGGTGCGCTTGCGCCAAACAGAATTAAAATTCTGAAAGATCTCTCTCAATCTTGTTAAAAACAAGAAGATGGCCTTCTGTAAAACAGAAGCTCTTGGATCAAAGATCCAACGGTGGGGAAAAATCCTCAAATCAGTCAGAGAAAGATCTCTCTAACCAATTCAACAAATCATTGGCACTATAAAAAGGCCCCCAGACCCCAATACATGAAGACATTAACATAGGGAGAAAAACATAGAATTCCTCTAAAGAATTTTGAGAAGAGCTCAAACAAAGAAAAGGTAAAAACTTTTAATAAAAGAAGAACTTCTTCTGAAAAGATCAATGATCTAAGAACAAGACCAAGATCTTAAAATAAAAAGAATAAAAAATAATAAGAAGATCATTTGATCTACACAAAGGCATTGCCTTTTTTTTTATGAACCATCGGTTCTGGAATTTTAAAAGATTCTTTTCTTGAATCCAAAATTGGATCAAGATATTAAAATAGTGCCACGCACTTGAAAAATCTGCACTGTTGCGCTCCCGGGTTGGCGCAAGCCACCAGGGAAGCGCCACGTGTCAGCTCTAGAATGATCTGCGCTGTTAAAATAGAGCACTGCTCTCATGAATTGGCGCAGCCCACCAGAGCGCGCCACATGTCAGAAGCGCAACAGCGCAGCGCACTGCGCTTGCGCTCACCAGAGCGTGACACGTGTTACCTCCACATGGACTTGCGCCTTGTGCTCCTCAATCAGCGCAAAGCGCCTGACAAGCCATGTGGCACTTGATTAGTGTAGGATTTTTATGATCAAAAATAATTTACCGCAATCAAGAACGGTGTCGCTTGGTAGCTAGCCGGTGAGTACGGGTCGGTCCACAGGGATTTTGTGTTTTCCTAATCGCTCTAACGAGTTAATTCCGATGGGTGTCGGATTGATTTATTAAATCTATAAACTACCAAATTAAGTTATACTAAGATTATCTAGATCTAAGTCTTGCTAGGGTTAGGTTTAGGGGAAGTTGAGAGATTAAAGGTTTCCTCACCGCTTCCAATGCCCTATTGTAGATCTATTAGGTGTTATGGTAATTATCAATAAAGTGGATTAGAATCATTTCGGAAGATGTTTCTTCCTTTAGGTTCTTGTCCTTCCTTTATCGATCCTTACCCTAACCTCCATGGAAAACACGCGCAACCGGTCCTTTATACTACGGTATCACCGTTACCTCGAGGGGTAAGGTGCCGCAGAGAGCGGTGTGTGCGTGCATGCATGGAGTTCTAATTCTTATGTGTGAAGGGGCAAGAAAAGGGTGAGAGATCTCATCTCTCAAACCTTCCCTTAAAGCTAACCCTAACAAGCGAGGAGACTACTCGCTCATTAGGGGATTAAAAGACATTCTAAATTAAAAGTAAACTAAAGCAAAGAAATAAAAGGAACTTACTAATTTTTATTGATGGCTCTCTCCAAACATGAACACAGTACAGATCTGAATTTATGAAGTGAAAAGAGGCATACCTAGAAAAGGTTTTAGGGTTCTATTTATAGATTCATAGAAACCCTAGGTTACAATTGATTCGCACATCTGTTTTTACAAAAATGCCCTCTAAGAAAAGACCTAGTCAAAGATTCCGCGCCGTCTCTGGAATTTTGGTAAAAAATATTTTATCTCTGGGCTCTATATGGCCGCGGAACCACGGCCACAGCAAGGGTTGGGCCGCGGTTCCGCGGCCCAATGATGGCACCGGAGGCTAGTTTTTTCTGGGCTTTTTCTTGGACTCTTGGGCTTCTTATTTCTTTGGTTCTTTTATTAAAATAGCTTCTAGGTTTCTTCCAGATCTCCAGTGAACAATTACAGTGGACTTTTAACCGTTCGCTTTGTAATCTTGGACCTTCCGTTGCCTTGTACTGATCTTTGTGTAGGCTTTATTAAAATCCTTCTGTTTGCTGGTCGTAGTTCCACTTTTGCATCGTCTTTTCTCTTTTTCACTGTTTTAGATCCAAGAACCTGTAACCTATAATATGTAGCAGACATGCGTCAAAAGCACCTGTTTATTTATAAAACGAATAAGAATAGGGAATATAATAATACAATATTATGGTGTGAACAAATACCCCAAAACTTATCTTTTGCTCGTCTTCGAGCAAACTTATTTTTTTATTCTCTACAAAAACCTAACCGCACTTTCGCAGGGAAACGCGATTGCAATGAGCACGTGCAACAAGCCGTTAAACCTCTAAGTGTCCCTAGTAGGAGGAGTGTTATCTCCTGAGGGTTTTCAGCGGATACTACCCACAAAATCCTATCAATTTGGCTTTTCGACTTTTGTTCTCCAATTAGGTTTTCTAACAAGGAATTCTATTATCGTCGACTTGCAAATTATCCACCCATATTCTTCACGCTTCCTATCATTTAATTTAAGATTATATATGTTCTATAGACTTACTTAGCTTTCGGCATTTCCTAAGTTTTCCTTCTAGGGTTCCATCTCCACTTAGGAATTTTTATCAACTCTATTAAAGGTACAAGTTCTATTCTTCACTCCTATCTCTTATCTAAATTCCAATCATATATCCCCACGTGTGTGTGTATATCACCCCTACACTTGGAAATTCAAATCAAGCAATCATACTCTTGTCCGTTGTCCAAAGTACTTATTAATTGGTGAATTTTTAATTGAATTTTGCTTACACATCCTTCATGCGACCGTTAATACTTCTTGAGGTACCAACGACCGATTACAAAATGCATTTGCACTTTAAAGCGTAATTCCTAGTCTTGCAACACCCAAGGCCTTTTAGCAGTGACTCCCAAACCAGTTGGTCTAAGGCACTAGGTGATGAAGCACCCTCGCTAAATATTTTTCTATTTTTACAGCCTTAAGTAATCACAAAAACCAGTGTTCATTTTTTTTTTCCTTTATTCACACTTATATTATTTTTTTTTATTTTCTTCGTACTAAGGACTTTAGACAAAAGCATTTCAAGGTCTCTTCTACTATTCCAACTTTCAAGGTGCGTGATTGTGCAAATTGTAGGGTATACATTTTCAGAATCTAGACTTAAGTTAGGAACTATTTTTCAAACTTATACTCTAATAAGAACATCAATACTTTTCCTTTGTTTCAACTTAGCCCAAGAACTGAACTCAAAATTCGCCTATTTCGAAATAAACTACAAAGATATATACTCTCTACCGTTAAACTTTAAGGAAGGTTTTTTTTAGGGTTTTTAATTTACTAAGTCTAAGATCTAGTTGGTCCTAGCCAGTTAACCTATTTGTCAAACTCAAGTTAAATAAGGCCAAAATTGAATACATTAATTTTTATAATTTTTGAAATTTTTCAATTTTTATGGGTTTTTAAAATAAGTATGCAAATGCAAAAATATGTACAAATGAATACGAAGGAAAGAAGGCTTACCGAGCATACCCCCAAACTTAATTTTGACAGTGTCCTCACTGTCATGCTATACCAAGAGGGTTGAGAATGTCGGCACTCCCCTGTTTATTTATTTACAAATTGTTTTTATAATTTTTTTTATTGGTAAAAGAAAAACAAAAATATATATACAGAAAGGCCGCCCCAAACTTCATTGAAATAATGTTAAACGTCATTGCCAAACTTTGCAAAGACCAAACGTCAACACCAACCATTCGAAAAATTTATCTGTATAGAGTATCGGTTGGTGGAAGAACATGTTGTACCGATCCAAAAAGAATTGGGGAAGATAGAAGTGGTGGGATGGAAAATGTGGAAGTGAATAGATATGATGTGGTGATGAATCAAAACGAGAATGTGAATGATCAGCAATCAGTGGAATATTGGCATTCTCGTAGCTTATTAAAAGAAATGGGGGTGGTTCAACTTCTAAAGGAGGAGGTTGACTAACCACACTATCCCCAAGATATTTCTGTGGATCTTTCATCGACTTGGCATCATCCATCATATGCATATGATATTCAATTATGAGGAAACTAATCTCCTCTATGTCCGCTATAGTCCAGCCGAAAGCTTGCCGCCTATCTTGTAAGACCATTAAAAGGGCGTTCTCTTGCTCGAGGGTAAGAGAGGCCGATATGATAATGGGGAAGGTCTCATTTTCACCTATGCAAGCATATTTAAGGTGAGACGGCAAGGGCGTGCGTTCGAGTTTCGGAGGTGAAAGAATCATAGGAAAAATTGGGAAATCTACCTCGAACTCAAAGGATTCCAACACAGGTTCGAAATCACTGCAAACAACCGATTCGGATGGTTCAACTAACTCATCCAAAAATTCAATAGACTCATATTCGGGCTGTGAGTCGTCAAAATCATCCGAAAAAGTGAAACTTTCATAATCAATATCGGTTGTGTCAACTGTGGTGGATTCAAGGAGGGACGCACTAGTGGCGTCAAAACTGTTTTCATCAAATAGAAATCTTTCAAGCTCGCAGTCCTCCTGCGTGATTTCGTGAATAGAGCAAACTTCTCGTGTACTAGTTTTAGGCACGGGGGGCAAACTTCCTAACTTGTAAATATTGAACTCACTAGACATCTTCCCAAAGGATAGAGTCATAGAGCCATTGCGACAATTTATTACGGCATTGGAAGTGGCCAAAAATGGTCGACCGAGGATCACCGGAATTTGGTTCTGTGGGTTAGCAACAGGTTGTGTGTCCATAACAATAAAATCAACGGGAAATATGAAATCCCCAACTTTGATCAACACATCCTCTAGCTCACCCCTAGGATGGGTGATCGATCGATCAGCCATTTGGAGAGTACAACGAGTGGGTTTCAACTCTCCAACCCTAATTGCTCGTATATGGAGTAGGGAAGTAGGTTAACACTAGACCCAAGATCTAAAAGTTCTTGATTAATTTTCTTATCCTCAATTGTTATTGAAATCGTAGGACAGCCGGGGTCCTTTCGCTTTTGGGGTAATGGTTGAGGTTGGTTAATAGCATTGCTCACTGCACTAGCCACTAGCACTTTCTTGGGTATTTGAGACGACTTTCTCTTTGAGGTGCATAAGCCCTTTAAGATTTTCGCGTATGAAGGGACTTGTTGGATTACATCTAAGAGAGGTATATTTATGCTAACCTGTTTAAATAACTCCACAATATTCTCCATTTGTGGAGTTGGTTTATTGGGGCTCAACCTGTTTAGAAATGGAGCATTTTGAAAATCTGTTGAGTCCAAAGTCTGTGGAGTAGAATGTGGAGTTGGAACGGATCCCAGTGTGGGTGTGTTCGTGAAGTGAGAAGTGGGTCCGTTCGGATTAGAAGAAGAAGAGCCTTTTGAAGAATGGAGAATAGGCTCTAGCAGAGGAGATGAGGGTGAAGAAGAAGAAGGAGAAGAAGGAGAAGAACCACCGGCGGGGGTGTCATCACTAGTACCCATATTATTTTGCAAAACTTTTCCAGATCTCAACGTGGTCACCGCATTTACATTGTGATATTCATGTGCGTTTTGTGTGTGACCGGGATTTGGCAATGGTTGAGATGGAAGCTTTCCCTTTTCTCTCTCGCTCAACACAGCAGTTAGTTATGCAATTTGTGCCTCAATAGATTTGATGCTTTGATCGTGTGAAGTATTGTTGTGCACCAAAGACTGGACGTAATTTTCTAATCTTGCTGCGGATTCTGTAGATTGCTTGAGAAACGCATCTAGACTTTTTTCTAGCGAGATAACCTTACCATCATTTGGTTGAACAAAGTTGTTCGTTTGATTTGGATAAGGTTGTGGGTGGAAAGGTTGCTGGTATTGAGTTTGTTGGGGTGCTTGTTGTTGTGGAGGAGGAGGCCTTTGAAAGTTGTTGTTTCTTTAGAGTTGTTGATTTTGATTCGAAGCAAAATTTGAGTGACTCCTCCAACCCGGATTGTAAGTCGAAGAGTAAGGAACATTTCGTTGTTGTTGCTGAAAGGCAGCATTGACTTGATCTTGTCCTTGAACAGGTGGATTGTAAAGACACTCTTCGGTAAGGTGTGATGGATCCGAACAACAAGCACAAACAATTCGTGGGGGTAAAGCAGGGGCAGGAGAAGACGATGAGATTTTGGTCTCAATGGCTTCTAGCTTTTTCATAAGTGCGGCCATCTCGGCCTTCATAGCAATCGACATATCTAATTGATGTATGCCTGCCCTAGATTGACCAATAGAAGAAGATGAGGTGGTCTTTGTGCTCTCCCACAGAATTGTTTGTTCACTAAGATCCTCGAGAAACTGCCATGCTTCCTCACTAGATTTGGTTAGAAAGTGACCTTGACAAATGGTTTCTAGCAACTGCTTCGTTGCCGGGTTCAATCCCTCGTATAATGTTTGGCAAAGTTGCCAATTTTCGATCCCATGGTGAGGGCATTGAACAAGTAGGTCTTTGAATCTTTCAAAACACTTCCAAAATGGTTCGGAAGGAAGCTGGGAAAATTGTATTATCTCATTGCGAATTCTCGCGGTCTTGTGATGAGGATAAAACTTTTTAAGAAAAACTTTAACAAACTCGTCCCAATTTCTAATTGAATGTGATGATGTGCTGTATAGCCACTTCTCGGCTAAGTCACATAAGGTGAAAGGAATGACCCTTAGCCTTATAGCGTCATCACTTAATTGGGTTGTTTTCATCATGGCGCAAACGTTTTGGAATTTATTGATAAAGATATAGGCATCTTCGGATTCCAATCCATGAAATTTTGGCAGCATATTGATGAAGTGGGGTTTTATCTCAAAATTGTCCCCATTTGCCGGTGGGGGTGAAAGACAGGTAGGTAAAGAGGTGCGGACATGATAGAAGAGATCCTGGAGCGCGATTCGTTGGGGCGCTACAACAGGCGGGAGATTCAGGTTATTCGCACCTAACGGAGGTGGAATCAGTCCCGTGGGTAAGGTGTTGTTGGGATTATATCCCGACATACCTTCGGAAGAAGAATTTGAAGGTGGAGGTAATGAGGTGGACGGAATTTCGACTTCGGTGTCGAAAGGTTCGTCGGTCGGTACCAACGAGACACGGACTAATCGGGCGCTAGTGTCTCTAGTCCAAAGTGACATACACTAAAGGGGTAGTGCAGTCAGAAAAATGAAAGACAGAATGTGGAGGTAAGATAACTTCAATGAGAAGAAAGTGAGTGGTGGTGGGGTGCAAGGATTTTACGCTACAAGTTGCAAGTTTTTATAAAAGATTTTTTCCTTTTTCCTTTTTTTTCATTTTGAACTGTTTGCAATAAAGATTTTTGATAAAGGGCTAAGACACACTTTCGATCAACCAAAATGTACAATCAGGCCTAGATCTAAGTCAGCTAGATAGCTCCTAACTGTTCCAAAGGGCTAGAGATAGGACCTCAAACCGCCTCTTCACCGCCAATTGCGGCCAGGTAAGTGCCAGGTAAGTCGGAAGGAACCACAATAGTGGGCCTAATTAAAAACCACTAGCCTTTGACACACTTGCCTAGACACCGCAAAGTCAGGTTAGGATAAACGGTCGATGCCTATAACTAGTCCTCTGTCCTATTGAGCACGAAGTCCTTAGGGCTGAGTCTAGTATTTTTTAATTAAGATATGGTCAATGCAAATGCCTTATGTGATTTCTGGGGTCCTGGGAAGGGTGATGAAATCCCCACCCAATCTGAATTGGTCAAAAGCCCCTTAAAGTCCAATTAAAGATATGCAAAACAGAAAATCACTTGCAATCAAATCCTTTTATTTTTTGCGCGGCGCAAAGAATCCTGCACAAGATTTATTATTGAGAAGGGGAAAGATTTTTTAGCGCAAAGAATCCTGCAGAAGATTTTTCAGAAGATATATTAGAGATTTGCAGAGGAGCAGATCAGAAGATTTACAGAGTTTTTTTTTTTTGGTACCGCGCTTCCGCCCTTGTTTGGGGAACCGATCCGTCACCTATACCGTGGAACCGCCGCGAATAGCCCCCTCTGACCGCGGATCCACCGCCGGTTGGTCGCTTCGGCACGTTTTTTTTGTCACCAGATCTCCACGGTTCTTCTTGTTGACTCGGTCCGCCAAATTTCTTCTGTTATCTGTTATGATATTTCTCTGTTTGTTCGGATTTGATATTTGCTGTTTTGATCTCTGAAGATTTCCAGATCCGAACTTGATTGTAGATCCTGCAAAATTCAAACAAAGATACCCTTCACAAAATAACAAAATGATAATTTTTTTTATTTTTTTTATTTTTCAGTTTTTATGATTTTTTTAATTTTAGATTAACCCGAAATTGCAAAAAGGAAATACTACGCCATCCCCGGCAACGGCGCCATTTGATTGGTGTAGGATTTTTACGATCAAAAATAATTTACCGTAATCAAGAACGGCGTCGCTTGGTAGCTAGCCGGTGAGTACGGGTCGGTCCACAGGGATTTTGTGCTTTCCTAATCGCTCTAACGAGTTAATTCCGATGGGTGTCGGATTGATTTATTAAATCTAAAAACTACCAAATTAAGTTATACTAAGATTATCTAGATCTAAGTCTTGCTAGGGTTAGGTTTAGGGGAAGTTGAGAGATTAAAGGTTTCCTAACCGCTTTCAATGCCCTATTGTAGATCTATTAGGTGTTATGATAATTATCAATAAAGTGGATTAGAATCATTTGGGAAGATGTTTCTTCCTCTAGGTTCTTGTCCTTCCTTTATCGATCCTTACCCTAACCTCCATGGAAAACACGCGCAACCGGTCCTTTATACTACGGTATCACCGTTACCTCGAGGGGTAAGGTGCCGCAGAGAGCGGTGTGTGCGTGCATGCATGGAGTTCTAATTCTTATGTGTGAAGGGGAAAGAAAGAGGTGAGAGATCTCATCTCTCAAACCTTCCCTTAAAGCTAACCCTAACAAGCGAGGAGACTACTCGCTCATTAGGGGATTAAAAGACATTCTAAATTAAAAGTAAACTAAAACAAAGAAATAAAAGGAACTTACTAATTTTTATTGATGGCTCTCTCCAAACATGAACATAGTACAGATCTGAATTTATGAAGTGAAAAGAGGCATACCTAGAAAAGGTTTTTAGGGTTCTATTTATAAATTCATAGAAACCCTAGGTTACAATTGATTCGCACATCTGTTTTTACAAAAATGCCCTCTAAGAAAAGACCTAGTCAAAGATCCGCGCCGCATCTGGAATTTTGGTAAAAAATATTTTATCTCCGGGCTGTATATGGCCGTGGAACCACGGCCACAGCAAGGGTTGGGCCGCGGTTCCGCGGCCCAATGATGGCACTAGAGGCTAGTTTTCTCTGGGCTTTTTCTTGGACTCTTGGGCTTCTTATTTCTTTGGTTCTTTTATTAAAATAGCTTCTAGGTTTCTTCCAGATCTCCAGTGAACAATTGCAGTGGACTTTTAACCGTTCGCCTTGTAATCTTGGACCTTCCGTTGTCTTGTACTGATCATTGTGTAGGCTTTATTAAAATCCTGCTGTTTGCTGGTCATAGTTCCACTTTTGCATCGTCTTTTCTCTTTTTCACTGTTTTAGATCCAAGAACCTATAACCTATAATATGTAGCAGACATGCGTCAAAAGCACCTGTTTATTTATAAAACGAATAAGAATGGGGAATATAATAATACAATATTATGGTGTAATCAGCACTCTGTCAAGCTAATTAATGCAACGCCTTATCAAGGGCAGAGCCCAATAAAAAAGGTCTATCAAACCAAACAAAAGCGTTGTGCACTATCAAAAGGGGCAGAGCCCAATTAAAAGGGGGCCTAATAGGCCAAACAAAAATGCACTGCATTATTAAACAAAGGGCAAAGCCCAAGCCAAGGCCTAACAGGCCAACCATAAATAAAAATGTTGAACATTCTTAACTGGACTTAGCCCAACCATGGCCGTAAGTCCTCAAATTAAATTGACTGAGCACGACGGCTCTCTTAAATCAATTTACATCCGGTTTAAGGGTACATCTCTGAACTCCTCTGACATCTATCGTTGTAATCCTTCAACGTCGTCAGAGAGGTGACGGGTCCCGACGGCCATATATTAAATGGACCACCATGTCCCTAAACTGGCATTGGACCACCATGTCCCTAAACTGGCAATGGACCGCAATATCCCTAAACTACCTATGGACCACTACGTCCCTAAACTGGAATAATAGATCCCCCAAATGATCTTTTGTCGGATCTAAACGATCCCGTTTAAGTTGATCTTAGCCTCAAATATGGCTAACGTATCCATAAACATTCAAACAGACTTTAGTCCCAAATTGGACTATAAGACCCCCAATTAACTTTGGTTCAAGGGTACATCTCCGAACTCCTCTTGTTAGTTATATATATGCCCTAGAGGCCATTACTGTACATAGGATGTATATTATAGTGGATGCTGGGACATATATAGGTAGGACTTTCTTGCTCGACATGATAGTACGCTATCTGGTTACTCTTTATCTTAACATGTATACTTCCTGTCTCTCAGTTACATGTTGATAAAGCCCTTAGGATCTGTGATCGACTTCCAGGACTGTGATGCAGATCATACTAGTGGGGCCTGGGTAGTCCATGAGTACATCCTTCAATGTTCCTAGTTGTGGGAATATCGAGACGGGGCATCGATATTCCAGAGTAGACTAGCGTATATCTTCTCGACCCATGTGATGGGCGATGGATGATCCCATATCCATCGGTGTTTGACATTAGAGATGGTATGCGGGTGCTCAGTGGAGACTGGGTACACTGAACGGACTCGCCGAGAACTCCCAGATGGTATTATACCTTACGTCAGATGGCAGTTCTCTGGTGACATTGGTACAGCTTAGTCTGTTGACCCGAGATCGTCATAGAGTCTTGTGTGTCTCCCACTGTGGTTTGATTTCCACCCTACCACGGCTCTACTGAGTCGTGCAAATAGGTGGTTTTTGGGTACAGTCCCGATTCACATGGAGGCAATGAGCGATAGGAGGGGATTCGTCTCTCCCGGTATTGGGGGTTGATGTTGTGCTATGCTCGTCAGGCCATAACTGGAAATCCCTGGCCAGGGTTGCAGTGATTTACTGGTAAGAGTTATCAGTAGTTTCACGCTTGTTATGGACCTTACATCGGCATGACTTATCAAGCTACTGGGGTCTGACGTTTACCACCCCTAGGCGAGATATGCGACATATCAGACGAACAGACCGGACTGTACGGTAAGTGTTACTGGTTGGATTCGCAGGAGTGTGAGCGGGCTTGCTCGTTGATCTTCTGATTGCTCAATACCCGGGTGGCCGTTACGTTTAGCAGACCTCTTGCGGCTTGTGGGTGTTTGATATGATCATCACCTACTGCCGGCGTATTGACGAGTCTTTAGAGTCCTACACAGAGGTTTCCTGGCTCAACCGAAACGAAATAGGAGCGCATATGAGATATGTGCGGGACCGATAATAATACCAGTATGTGATACTGAATTCTATTCTCGCGATTTGTATCATCGGACGGTTATATGAGATATAGCCGGGTTACTGAATCAAATGTTGATTCGATATATTGATACACTTGATATTAGTCGGTTATATGCAGTATGACCGGATCATTAAATCAAGTGTTGATTTAATGATTTAATGTATAATTATATATTTGATATATTACTTTACATTAACTAGTATTTGTTCACTTAAGATTGATTTTCTCACTTGATGTGCACAAGTTGTATATGTGATATATGTTTGTGCACTAGTTTGTATCATGATTGATGATACATGCAAACTTGGGTGTGTGTATGCTTTACACCTTGTTTAGGTTAATGGTTAGGGTTTTATTTATTTTATTTATTATGTTTTGTTAAAACAAAATGGTGCTTTTTCTTTTTCCATGCTAGAAGCTTCATGATGCTTCAAGCATCTTTGAAAAGTCTAACCATTTTCTTTTGACTCTTTAACCTAACCATTACCTAAACCCATAGTTTATTCTCTACAAAAGTTAACTCATCCATGGTTGCTAGATGATAGACTTCACTTGAATTTTCTTTTAAAAATTAATTCTTTTTATTTTGCTTCTTCTTCATCTTCTTCATGAAGAAGAAAAACCCTTCTTGAAAATTTCAAGTGTAGAAATCAAGTGAGAAATCCAAATCCAAAGTGAACCCACTTCCTATTTCTTCATCCTCTACAACTTGCCATGTAGTAGAGTGTGTTATCTTCACAAGTTTCATGACCTAGTGAAGATGGAGCTTGAGTTTGAGTCGCTTCGACGTTGATCATCTTCGGCATCGAAGTCAACGACCTAGCCCGCTCATTTCTCCGATGAAACCAACACTAGAGACCGGGATCCCGATGATCGCAGCGAAGGGACGTCAACACGGAGCTAAAGAAATGGAGGACCGGATCTACAAAGGTTGTAATCCCTTTCACTTGTAGTTAAAGTTGTTAACTTGCTTGTTTTTCGCCTTACCTCTAGTAACGATCTTGCATTAGGGTTTCTCGGCACATGAAAAAAAAATTGATTTTGGCATGGTTGCTGCCTTGTGGAACCTCTTGAGTGTGCCTAGGAACCCTACAGTGGTATCAGAGACCAGCTAGAGCTTTAGGCGAAGTGTAGACGAAGCTAGAAGTCCGATCGAACCCGGAATTCCCCGATTTCACCCCTCTCTGTACAATTTTTGAAACGGTGGATTTTTCCTAATTAAAAATGCTCAGAAAATAGTGCAGGGAAATATAAGTTTAACTGTACAAAACGAGACACCAACTCACTTAAACGGCCGCGGAACCGCGGCAATGACATGCCATTGGCGGCGGTTCCACGGCGCAATTGAAGGTTTAGGGTTTCAGGTTTGTACAGTTTCCCCCGTATGTGATTCCTGATGTTTCTGGGTACTTTTAATTATACTCAACAGTTGAGTTTTCTGAGGTGTATTGGGGACTCGTTGATTCGATCGGATATTTTAACCTCGTTTATGTTTTTCCGGGTAATTTTAGAACATGTTAAAAAGTTCGACCGGATATAAATACCCACTTTTTCCCCTGCCGGGAAATTTCCAAGTGTTGGATTTTTCCGTAGTTTGAAAACGTCTAAGTAGTGCAAGTAACGCGATAGACCCTCTAGAAGACAACATACCTTAACTCGATTATGTGACCGTCTTGAACTGCCCTTTGAACCTTAGGGTTTGGGGCAGTACGGCGTGCCACATGTGAGGCATTGGCTTGACCCTTCTACGGCTGGACCGTTGGTACTGTGGCATGAAGTGAATGTTTTAAAACTTATTTCATGTGTTGAGCTTTTCGGGAAAACTTGGGTGTTTGATTATTCGATCAGAAAGTTTAACATTATCAATTTATCTGGAATGTGATACAATATTTGGAATTCACAAGTAGTTATGAGATAACTAATATGAATGTTATAAATCTAGCAGTTTAGTCTCAATTGATCGGTTGCCACGGGATTTTGATGTGATCAAAAGTCCGTCGCAATCACGTAGCGTACGCGGATACTCGCCGGATAAACTTAATAGATAGCCACGCCCCAAAGCCCCGACCAAGTGACCGTAGGAGAATCCCGTCGCCAAAAGCATCCGTTCGGGTGCTCGCGGCAGCGGTGTTCCTCGTTAGTGCACTTCGTCGACGGCATTCGGGGATACGGCCGTCTACTAAAGTTTATGACGAGCATTCGATCAGGATGTCGGGAATCTTGTTGAATTGCCCGACTTGATATTGAAAAATGTTTTCGATAATGAGACTAAAATGCAGGGTTTGTAATTGTTAGACATGCGATGTCTAAAAAGATTGCGGATTCCAAATGTTGTAGTTTTACACTTTCTTTTCTGCGACCGTAAGTGTAATATGTGATATCGCCGGTTTCGTTGCTATATGTCAACGACAATTGGGATACGCATGTTTACTTACGTTGATGACATGTGATGTTATATGTTGCTGGATATGTTATATTGGATCGTCGTGTTTGAATAGCCGGGTTTTTTTTTATGTGAGATGAGTATTTTTCTTTTTCATTCATGTAAAAACTTGTATGTAATATTCTTTTATTGGGGCACTTCCGGGTTGAGGATGATGTCACCATTGTATATTATTTACTTTTCCGCATTTGGATAGACCCAAGGAGGGGAGCACAAGTAACCGGGTTCTAGGGTCCAGTGGGAGACCATCTCGAGGAATCGAGTCCGGGTCTTCTAACTCTAGAATTGGTAGGGTTGCTTGCCGCTCTCGTAGGGGTCTAGGGGTGTGGGATTGGCTATTCATCATGACCGTGGAATCCGTGTTTTATACAGGCTCAAAATAAAACACGGACGTCCTAGTATATCCAATATTTCATATGATATTTTCTGCTGCGTTATTTGTGATGTGATCATGTGATATGTTCAGATAGATATTGTATATAGTATATATGATATATTGTATAGATGTTGCTTATGTTTTACACCCGCGCTAGCCCTGCCTCGCTCTGGCGTTAGTTACCTAACCTAACGGTGCAGACGGGACATCGAGGCGAATGCGGATGGCATAAGCGTACGTTATATTTATCTGTGATGTTTAGGTGGACTTAAATGATGGGACATTCATTAATGAGATTAATGAAAGAAAATAAACCTAAAAGATGTTGTGGAATCGAATTTTTCAAAAACAGGTAGCTACAGTTCTTGCTTTGCATCGCGGTGTTTCTTGTAGAACATCATGCACCTTATTCGATAAGGAAAGGGCCGAGATCCCTTCACTGGGAGTGACCCCTTTAGCAATAACTGGCAGATGCTACAACCCTCGGTTTGTCTTTTGATTGCTTTTATAGTTTTTGCTTTGCACAGCGGTATATATGATATATCCTGCACCTTATTCGATGAGGTAAGGGCTGCCGATCCCTTCACCGGGAGTGACCCCTTTAGCAAAACTAGAAAAGCCTAAAAAACACTCCATTTAAAAAACCATTTGATTCCGCAACGAGATCAAGTTCAAAGCGTTAAAGGTTTTATTAAAAACCATCTGCAACCCTCCGTCATTTTAGAAAGTAGAGTACTTAGTATTCGTGCTGTGTTTGTTGACCATAGTCAAGGCACAGTGTACGGTAGCTAAGTGATGTCTTCCTATACCGCATATGATGAGATTAGTTAGGACAGTCGCGTGACTTTGTTGACCTTAGTTAAGGGTCATGTGGGTGGGTCTAATTAATCACGAAATGACGGGTAGAACTTGACTAGTGCTTATGATTTGTTGACCATAGTTAAGGTCATAAGTGCTAGGGGTAAAAACCTTTATCGGGAGTTTCAAGTGTTGAAATTTGCAATGAGATTGCATACCTTCTATGAGATAGTTGGATCCCGATACCCACTGCGAGTAATTGTTACTCCTGGGAGAGTTTTGCACTTTACAATTAGCCGATCAAGTAGGTGTCTAGAAAGGTATCAACGGGGTTACGCCCTTGGGAAAACGAGGTTTATTTTAATTAGATCCGTGCGAAAGCACGGGGAACCTCCCTCAAAGTACCGACACTGGCCTGGCTGAAAGATTGGCAAACTTGTAGAGTGTAATTAATCCCGGCTAGTCTTTCCTTTTAGGGTTTGAAGGAAGATTTGATAAAAACAGTGGGAGCCATCCTGATTAGATAAAATATATAACCAATCTAATCTTGCAAGAGCGCACGCAGAGTGTTTTCTTCTCTCTCTCTCCAGGTAGCGACCATGTCACGCCTTAATCAAGATAATAATATGGATGTATTGATCGAACCTGCTTGTTATACTGAGCCGGGGAACGTTGGTCCCGCTCCAACTTATAATTGTTATAAGACCGAGCAGGAAATAGGGGAATACCAGGATTCCCATGCCGCCCAAACGAAGAAAGTGCATGAGATGCATCCCCTTCGGGTGTGTTCATTATAAAGAACTGTTTCTCAGTATCCTCTTCGTCCTGGGTATTTGATACCAAATCAGGATCCCAAATGTATAATCTGTTATACGGGCTACAGAAAGGTAGAGAACTGAGAACGGGTGATAAGTTTCATGAGACAGAAAACGGTGCAAGTGTTGCAGCCAAGTCTGTTGGTCACTGTCACCCTGTATTACCAGTACATTGATTCTGAACGAATGTTATTAGATACCGAACCTGATATACAAAATCATATCAATCTCTTTATTTATTAAAGAAGGATATAATTTTGTATTGTTGGATAATGTTTTGAACATTTCCTATATCAATAGTTGATCGGTTCAGGCACGTTATCTAAAAGCATATATATTCTAAATCAAACTACAGTTCCTAGTATACAGAACACACACAAGAGGAAGAATTCAGAAATGAACGGATCCTTCTTGAGGTATTGTAGACTAGGTCATATCAATGCGACCCGACTGGCTGAAGTTACATTTAGATGCACATTTAAATCAGTTTAAATTTACATCTTATGATACTTGCCAGTCATGTCACAAAGATAAGATGACCATAGCTCTGTTTACTGGAAACAGAGAAAGAGTTAGTGAACTCTTGGGACTGATACATAGTGATGTATGAAGGTCCCCAGTCTACATATGCCAGGACTGGTTCTTTGTACTTCCTTACATTCTCTGATGATCTCTCAAGATTCGGACACATTCTCCTGTTGAAACATATGTCTGAAGCTTTTGAGAAATTCACAGAATATAAGTCAGAAGTAGAGAACCAATATAGGTAAAAGTATTATGTCCTATGATGGGATCAGGGAGGAGAATACTTGTGCATGGAATTCTTGGACTATTCTAAAGGAGAATGAGATTCTCTCTCAGCATTACTCCTCTGAATACACCACAGCACAACAGTGTATCAGGGCGGAGCAATCACACCCTATATGATATGGTGCGTTCTATGATGAGTACTGCTGAGTTACCTATTTCCTTTTGGGGGTTGTGCACTTGAGAAGCTGCATACCTATTGAATTGGATTCCAATCAAATCAGTGCCTACCACTCCATATGAGATATGGTATGGGAAGAGCCTATCTCTTAAGTAAGTTAAGATTTGGGATTGTCCGGCCTATGTCAAAAGCAAAATCCGGACAAGATCGAGGCAAGGTCAGTTTTGTAGAACTGGAAGGAGTTCCAGCTATACAAACTACAGCTGATGATTTGACAGAACCAAAGGATTCAATAGTCCCCGACGAACCTCAGCCTCTCCGCCGATCTGATAGGGTTCCTCATCCGCCTGAGAGATACTTCGGTTTCTCGATGACAGTGGGAGCGAGGATTGCATCATGAGATGATGACCCAACTAGTTTCGAGCAGGTCATCAAGAGTAAGAATGGCTGGATGCTAAGCGATCTGAGATGGAATCCATGTACACCAACAAAGTATGGACTTTGGTTGCCATATTTGAAGGGTTAAATCCCCATCAGGAGCAAGTATATCTTGGGAAGATTACTTGGTGTAGATGGAAAAGTTGAGACTTTCAAAGCTAGACTTGTTAAAGGTTTTCGTCATCGACCAGGCGTGGATAATGATGAAACCTTTTCCAGTGGCTATGCTTAAGTCCATCCGGATCCTACTTGCCTTTGCTGCATACCATGACTACGATATCTGGTGGTTGGGTGTCATGACTATTTTTCTAAATATTGATTTAGAAGAGAACGTCTATAAGTACACAGCCAGAGGGCGTCGTAAACAGTGGGAGTAGCGGAAACGTGTGTAAGTTGCTCTACAGGATAAAGCAGGCATCGCGGAGTTGGAACGTCTGTTTTGATGTGGTAGTCAAAAAGTTTGACTTCATCAAAATGGTAGATGAACCTTGTATATACAAAAAGGTAGTAGAGAGTAAGGTGGTCATCCTCGTATTGTACGTGGACAACATACTCTTGATAGGAAAAGAGTTTCCTATGCTACGCTCGGTGAATCTCCGCTTATCACAAGGATTCTCCATATAGGATCTATGTGATACCTCCTAAATCCTGGGATTTGGATTTATGAGATAGATCTAAAGGGATGTTAGGGTACTCACTAGGTTTAGTGAGGTAGTATCAATCGATCCTGGGGAGAATCACTAGATAAGTTCCACGCTGATGAGTATGACTGAATGTCAGTCGCAGGCATTGTCTTTACCCTCAGTCGAGGGACGGTATGTTGGAAGAGTTCCTAACTGGATACCATGGCAAACTAGACGATAAAGGCTAGTAACATCGCTATCAAAGATACTACCAAAGAGGAAGTTTGGGTGTATAATAGTTCATAAGATGAACTAGATTCCTACCATTGTGTGACAATGGAAGTGTGGCTTTGTCCCAGGAACCCTGGTCCCATCAGTTACCCAGACATATTCTGAGGCAGCATCACCTGATCATGGAGATAGTTGATCTCCAGGGTGATCGAGGTTAGGAGAGTAGACTCAGAGGACAATACGGTGGATCCACTCACAAAGGCCTTTTCCCAAAGAGAGACTTATATGGGATGGTTAAGTATTAGATACTGCAACCACTGCTACAGATGGCCCTAGTGCAAGTGGGAGATTGTTAGTTATATGTATGCCCTAGAGGCCATTACTGTACATAGGATGTATATTGTAGTGGATGCTGGGACATTTATAGGTAGGACTTTCTTGCTCGACATGATAGTACGCTATTTGGTTACTCTTTATCTTAACATGTATACTTCTTGTCTCTCTGTTACATGTTGATAAAGCCCTTAGGATCTGTGCTCGACTTCCAGGACTGTGATGCAGATCATACTAGTGGGGCCTGGGTAGTCCATGAGTACATCCTTCAATGTTCCTAGTCGTGGGAATATCGAGACTGGGCATCGATATTCCATAGTAGACTAGCGTATATCTTCTCGACCCATGTGATGGGCGATGGATGATCCCATATCCATTGGTGTTTGACATCAGAGATGGTATGCGGGTGCTCAGTGGAGACTGGGTACACTGAACGGACTCGCCGAGAACTCCCAGATGGTATTATACCTTACGTCAGATGGCAGTTCTCTGGTGACACTGGTACAGCTTAGTCTGTTGACCCGAGATCATCATAGAGTCTTGTGTGTCTCCCACTGTGCTTTGATTTCCACCCTACCACGGCTCTACCGAGTCGTGCAAAAAGGTGATTTTTAGGTACAGTCCCGATTCACATGGAGGCAATGAGCGATAAGAGGGGATTCGTCTCTCCCGGTATTGGGGGTTGATGTTGCGCTATGCTCGACTGGCCATAACTGGAAATCCCTGGCCAGGGTTGCAGTGATTTACTGGTAAGAGTTATCAGTAGTTTCACGCTTATTATGGACCTTACATCGGCATGACTTATCAAGCTACTGGGGTCTGACGTTTACCACCCCTAGGAAAGATATGCGACATATCAGACGAACAGACCGGACTGTACGGAAAGTGTTACTGGTTGGATTCGCAGGAGTGTGAGCAGGCTTGCTCGTTGATCTTCTGATCGCTCAATACCCGGGTGGCCGTTACGTTTAGCAGACCGCTTGCGGCTTGTGGGTGTTTGATATGATCATCACCTACTGCCGGCGTATTGACGAGTCTTTAGAGTCCTACACAGAGGTTTCCTGGCTCAACCGAAACGAAATAGGAGCGTATATGAGATATGTGCGGGACCGAGAATAATACCAGTATGTGATACTGAATTCTATTCTCGTGATTTGTATCATCGGACGGTTATATGAGATATAGCCGGGTTACCGAATCAAATGTTGATTCGATATATTGATACACTTGATATTAGTCGGTTATATGCAGTATGACCGGATCATTAAATCAAGTGTTGATTTAATGATTTAATGTATAATTATATATTTGATATATTACTTTACATTAACTAGTATTTGTTCACTTAAGATTGATTTTCTCACTTGATGTGCACAAGTTGTATATGTGATATATGTTTGTGCACTAGTTTGTATCATGATTGATGATACATGCAAACTTGGGTGTGTGTATGCTTTACACCTTATTTAGGTTAATGGTTAGGGTTTTATTTATTTTATTTATTATGTTTTGTTAAAACAAAATGGTGTTTTTTCTTTTTCCATGCTAGAAGCTTCATGATGCTTCAAGCATCTTTAAAAAGTCTAACCATTTTGTTTTGACTCTTTAACCTAACCATTACCTAAACCCTAGTTTATTCTCTACACAAGTTAACTCACCCATGGTTGCTAGATGATAGACTTCACTTGAATTTTCTTTTAAAAATTAATTCTTTTTATTTTTCTTCTTCTTCATCTTCTTCATGAAGAAGAAAAACCCTTCTTGAAAATTTCAAGTGAAGAAATCAAGTGAGAAATCCAAATCCAAAGTGAACCCACTTCCTATTTCTTCATCCTCTACAACTTGCCATGTAGTAGAGTGTGTTATCTTCACAAGTTTCATGATCTAGTGAAGATGGAGCTTGAGTTTGAGTCGCCTCGACGTAGATCATCTTCGGCATCGAAGTCAACGACCTAGCCCGCTCATTTCTCCGATGAAACCAACGCTAGAGTCCGGGATCCCGATGATCGTAGCGGAGGGACGTCAACACGGAGCTAAAGAAGTGGAGGACTGGATCTACAAAGGTTGTAATCTTTTTCACTTGTAGTTAAAGTTGTTAACTTGCTTGTTTTTCTCCTTACCTCTAGTAACGATCTTGCATTAGGGTTTCTCGGCACATGAAAAAAAAATTGATTTTGGCATGGTTGATGCCGTGTGGAACCTCTTGAGTGTGCCTAGGAACCCTACACCTCTGACACCTGTCGTTGTAATCCTTCAACGTCGTCAGAGAGGTGACGGGTCCCGACGGCCATATATTATTAAATGAACCACTACGTCCCTAAACTGGAACAATAGAGCCCCTAAATGCTCTTTCCGTTAAGTTGATCTTAGTCTCAAATCAGACTAACGTATCCTTAACGAGCGTTTAAGTTGATCATAGCCTCAACATGGCTAACGTATCCTTAAACTAAAATACCAAACCCAAATCTAAGTAACTACGTATTTGGACTAATCCACGTCCTACGGGCGACGACACAAATTAGTCTCCGTATACAATCCACGGGCAACCATAAACAAAACAAACACCTACAACACGAAGTGAAATTCTGGAGAAGGAGAAAGTTGCTACCGCGGTGCGTTAGCGTAATTAACTGCAGGGGCTTGCGCCTGCAGGGAAGAGCGTCCCCACAATCAAAAACCCCTCAAGCGAGGAGGAATCTGACGAAGTCTGCTACATCGGCCGCATCCGTCTAAACCTCCGATACACGGTGCCATAAATCAACTTGGTATCTTCGGAGAGGTGGACGGATAAAACCAAATTGCATCTGCCCCGAATCTCAGGCAAGACGTCCATCGCGTCTCCGCCGCGTCCTTCGGAGGGGAACAGCTATATTGAAGACCTTGTAGACCTTGGGACAACAGTAGAGAACGAGCTGTATACAGACTTGGTTCCTCTGTCCCTTCCTTCCATCTACGCCAGTTTATCTTGAATTTCAACATTCAAGGTAAAGAAGTTGAACTTCCAGAACTCCTTAACATGTTGAGGAGTGCAGAGGGCACCTTGCAGAAAGCAAGGGAAACACCCACTATGTTTTTTCGTGGTGCTTCCTCTTCCAGGTCTAAGGCAAGGGCCAAAGGAAGGAAGAAGAAGGCCGCTACCAAACCAAGAGGTGGTGTTAGTAAGGTGGGAGTCAAGGGAAAGGCAAAGGTTGCAGTGCCAGTAGTGGCAAAGGACGAGTGCTTCCACTGTCGTAGGAAAGGCCATTGGAAGAAAAATTGCAAAGCTTGGATTGCCAAAAACCAGGACCCGAAGCAAGCTGTGGCTGCGACTTCAGCTGTGTTTGTAATTGAAAATTTTCTGTCAATCAACTCTACTTCCTGGGTATTGGATACCGGATCAGGATCTTATATATGCAATTCATTGCAGGCACTGAGAAACCGTAGAGTGATGAAGGTTGGTGATATGACCCTCCAGGTTGCTAACAGAGCTAGCGTGAGTGCTGTGTCCGTAGGGAATTATCACCTTGGATTGACGAGTGGACATATTTTGGTTTTGCGCAACTGTTTTTGTGTACCCAGTTTAACGTGTAATATCATATTAGTATCGTTGTTATCAAAAGAAGGTTATGATTTCACGTTTGTAAGCGATGTTGTTAACATTCACCCTAATCATGGTTTGATTGGGTCCGGTGCACTAGATAACGGTATATACGTGTTAAACCAATTACAGATTTTCAATGTCCAGAACACACTAAAAAGAAAGTCTCCAGATATAAATCAGGCTTTCTTATGGCATTGTAGACTAGGTCACATCAATGAGACAAGGTTAACTAAGTTACATAGAGAAGGATATTTGGATCCGTTCAAATATCAATCTTATGCCACTTGTCAATCATGTCTCAAAGGAAAGATGACAAAGACTCCATTCACCGGACATGGAGTAAGAGCGAGCGAGCTCTTGGGACTCGTACACAGTGACGTGTGCGGTCCAATGTCTACACATGCAAGAGGTGGTTATTCATACTTCATTACTTTTACGGATGATTTCTCTAGGTATGGACATATCTTCTTGATGAAGCATAAATCTGAGGCCTTTGAGAAATTCCGACAATACAAGAATGAAGTGAAAAAACAGACAGGCAAAAGTATCAAGACACTGGGATCTGATCGAGGTGGTGAATACATAAGTGCCGAGTTCCTGGGATACTTAAAAGAGATTGGAATTCTCTCTCAGCTTACTCCTCCATACACACCACAACACAATGGTGTATCGGAAAGGCGGAATCGAACCCTATTGGATATGGTTCGTTCCATGATGAGTAAAGCTGAGTTACCGCGATCTTTCTGGGGTTATGCACTAAAATCAGCTGCATATCTTTTGAACCAGGTTCTAACCAAGACTGTGCCTACCACACCATATCATATGTGGAGTGGGAAGAAACCCTGTCTTAAACACTTTAGGACATGGGGATGTCTAGCTTTTGTTAAAAAGCAGTATGCGGACAAGCTTGAGGCACGCTCAGTACAGTGTAAGTTTGTGGGATATCCAAAGAACTCCAAGGGGTATTATTTCTATTACGCAGAGGAACAAAAGGTTTTTGTTTCTCATCATGCCCACTTCTTGGAAGCTGGATTTTTAGAAAATCAGAAGAGTGGGAGCGCAATAAAACTGGAAGAAATTCCAGAACCACAAGCTGTTACTGAAAGTATGGTAGAACCAGAAGTTTCAGAAGAAAGGGACATCCCAGCGCATATTCGCCGAAATAGTAGGCAGTCTCATCCGCCCAAGAGATACTACGGTTTTCTCATAGACGGGGATCGAGAGGATTACATCATTGACAATGATGACCCTACTAGCTTCCAGCAGGCCATCCAGAGCGGCGACTCAGTAAGATGGCTGGATGCATGTTTCGCCCAATCAGAGCAAAACTCTGTTGAAATTCAAAATTCAAAATTTTGAAGCAACGTTTCAAATCTCGGGCGCAACGCGCCACATGTCAGGCGCTGATACGTCAGCGCAGCGCCCAAGAAGGCGCGCCCAATTAGAGCAAAGCTCTATTTTAAGCAAAATTAAAGGAAGCAACGCTTCAGTTGCGCAGGCACTGCGCTGCGCGACACGTGTCAGCGCAGATGCGCTGCGCTGTGCACTGCGCGACACGTGTCAGCGCAGATGTGCTAGCGCAGTTGCGCTGCGCTGTGCGCTGCGCGACACGTGTCAGCGCAGATGCGCTAGCGCAGTTGCGCTGCGCGACACGTGTCAGCGCAGATGCGCTAGCGCAGTTGCGCTGCGCTGTGCGCTACGCGACACATATCACGCGCTGGGGCATTTACGCCAAACAGAATTAAGATTTTAAAGAAATCTTTCTGTTCTTGTTAAAACAAGAAGATTTTCTTCTGTAAAACAGAAGCCCTTGGATCAAAAATCCAACGGTGGGGAAAATTCCCCAAATCACTCAAAGAAAAATCTCTTCAACAAAATTAACTAATTTATGGGCACTATAAAAGAGACTCCAGACCTCAATTCAAAGGCATGAACATTTTCTTGAAAAAAGTCAAGAGCTTCAAACAGAGAGAGAATTCTGAGAAAATTTCAAAGAAAAAGGTAAAAACCTTCACGAAAGAAAAGAAATCTCTTTTAATAAATCATTGATCTAAAAACCAGATCAATGTTCTTCACATAATAAACAGTGTTTTGCATTTCTTATGAACCACTGGTTCTTTAAAAACAAGAAAACAACAAAATAAAAAAATAGTGCTTTGCACTTTTATGAACCTCTGGTTCTTGAGACAAAAAGAAAAAACTTATTTTTCTTTGATCTAAATTAGATCAAGAAATCAAATAGTGCTCTGCACTTCTGTTATTGAATCTAAAAGATTCTTAGTGCTTTGCACTTCCAAACTGCGCTGTTGCGCTCTTGAGAGAGCGCCACGTGTCAGCTACAGAACAACTTGCGCTATACGCTCTTGAAATAGAGCTTTGCTCTCTGGAATTGGTGCAACTCACCAGAGCGCGCCATGTGTCAGCAGCGCAACAGCGCAGCGCTGTTGCGCTTGCGCTCACCAGAGCATGACACGTGTCCTCACCACAAGCGCTTGCGCTCAGTGATTGGCTCAAAGCGCCTGACAAATGCAATGCATTTCTTTTCCTGAAGGGCCAGGCCCAATTAAAAGACCAAACATGCCTAATTAAATTGATGCTCTGCATCATTTATAAATGGGCAAAGCCCAAACAAAATAATAAAAATGCTATGCAGATGCCTTGCAGAGTCCAAAATAAATTGATGCTCTGCATCTTTTATGGGCAGAGCCCAAACAAAAAAATAGAAAATAATGCAATGCATTATTTAAAAATGGGCCAAGCCTTAACACAGGTCAAACAGACCAAAAACAAATAAAAGGCGTTGAATACTTTGGACTTAGCCCAATCATGGCCGTAAATCCTCAAATTAAATTGACTGAGCGATATTGCTCCCTTAAATCAATTTATATCCGGTTCGAGGGTACATCTCCGAGCTCCTCTGATACATGTCATTGTAATCCTTCAACGACGTCAGAGAGGCGACGGGTCCCAACAACCACACATGAATATGGACTGCGGGGTCCATAAACTCGTGGACCGAAACGTCCTTAAACTAATATCGGACCACCACGTCCCTAAACTGGAATATGGACCATCACGTCCCTAAACTGAAATGCGGACCACCATGTCCCTAAACTGGAAATCGGACCACTACGTCCCTAAATTGGAACAATAGGGCCTCCAAACGCTCTTTTGCCGGATCTAAACGGTCCCGTTTAAGTTGATCTTAGCCCCAAACACGGCTAACGTATCCTTAAAGATTCAAATGGATTGTAAAACTCCCAATCAACTCTGGTTCGAGGGTACATCTCCGAGCTCCTCTGATACATGTCGTTGTAATCCTTCAACGACATCAGAGAGGTGACGAGTCCTGCCGGCCATATATTCAATGGATCACTACGTTAAGTTGATCTTAGTCTCAAACAGGACTATCGTATCCTTAACGAACGTTTAAGTTGATCTTAGCCGCAACGCGACTAATGCATCCTTAAACTAAAAACACCAAACCCAAATCTAAGTAAATACGGATTTGGACTAATCCACGTCCTACGGGCGACGGCATTACTTAGTCTCCGTATACAATCCACGGGCAACCACAAACAAAACAAACACACACGACACGAAGTGAAATTCTGGAGAAGGAGAAAGTGGCTACCGCGATGCGGTAGCGTAATTAACTGCAGGGGCTTGCGCCTGTAGGGAAGAGCGTCCCCATAATTAAAAACCCCTCAAGCGAGGGGGAATCTGACGAAGTCTGCTACATCGGCTGCATCCGTCTAAATCTCCAATACACGGTGCCATAAATCAACTTGGCATCTTCGGAGAGGTAAACGGATAAAACCATATAGCATCTGCCCCGAATCTCAGCGTCAGGACATCGCAGTCCTGTGCGCCGCCATTCGGAGGGGAACAGATTCTGGCACGCCCGGTGGGACCTTTTCCTCTTTCCACTCCACACTTCGTGTGTCGTCTTCGCGAACCAGTCGCGGTTTGTTAATGGTTGCCTTCAGATTTCAAGTTACTAAGATTTGGTCTTTTGCCTGGCACAGAACTCAAGATTCAATGGCCTCTAATTGCACCAACTGCTCGAAGTGCCACTGCAACGGACGCTCCACCTCACCGGGAGGTGTAGCATATGGGACCCAAGCGGCTTCCTTCCTCGCTCTGCCGATACACCAGGTGACCCAAGCCACCACTAGCCTGTTCGTCAGGACCATGATCCCACCTACAAGCTTCTCTGCGTTAATACCTGCACCGGAAGTGAACAAGAAGTCGGTCTTCGACCGGCTCACTGCTACGACGACCCCTGTCAGCGGGTCGTCCACTGTCAAACCAACAACCTCTGTTTTCACCAGGCTAAATCAGAACTCTAAACTGGCTGTCCTAAGGAAAGCAATAACTGCTGCTCCAGAAGTCGTCAAGACGGCTTCCCCTGTCAAAGAATCAGTCTTTTCAAGAATGACGATTCCTGCTCCTGCCGTTGCTCGAGGATCCGTCTTCGATAGGTTGAACATCACCCCTCAAAAGACAACTTCAGTCTTTAAGAGGTAAACACCAGCGGCGCCTCATTCAGACAGGGGGCAAAAAGAAGCTATCTCAATCTCCGAGCCAGTCCCAACGGCTCGTCGTGCTCGACGTCGCCATTGGCAACAAGTGAGAAAGGCAGGGGGCAACTCCCCCTCAGGGCTAACTCCACCGGCTCCAGTGGTGGAAGTCAACGCTGCTGTTCCAATTGGGAACAGCTTTGAACTGCTGAGGAGGGTACGTAAGAACTCTCCAACCGCTACACTGAAAAGATCTCCTCCGCCTGTGGAGAGAGTTCCGGAAACAAAACAAGAACAGCCCCCTCAACGGCTGTCCTCAAGAATTTATAAAGTTTGGCGGAGTGTTCAAGACTCTGTGATCAACCCAGATCACTCTCGTCAACGAAAGAAGACGAAGGTGCAAAAAGGAAAAGACCGTTCTATTGAACGGCAAGGGACAACAATCGCTAGGGTGCCCACTGCCACGGCCCCTTCAACTTCAACGGCCCACAAAAGAAGAAGGCCAGAGAAAACCCCCGCGTCGGCGACAGATATCAGAGGTGATGAACCTAAACGCCCTAAGTCAGGGGGCATGATAGTTCATACCATCTACATGGCATCTGGTAAAGAAGATAGCAGCATATCTATGGGTCATCGACCGCTTACCCAATCAGTGACCAAGGCACAGGAGCAACAGCAAAAGCTCCAAGAAATGATGAATGCTATGGCTGCACTTACCGGACTAAAAGAAAGCCCTGAAACGTCCTCGGACGAACGTCAGGAGGAAGAAACCGACGCTGAATTCCTTCGTCGGATATTGGAGAAGAAGGACAAAGAGGCTGCTGAACAAGCAGCCAACATACAGCGTATGGGCCTCCTCTTCCAAGACATGATAGGGATGATGATACAACAAGATCCTCCGACCGAAGAGCCCCCGATTGTCCTTGGAGATGATAGGGGAGAGACATCAAATCCTCCGCCAGCCCTATCAACAGCTAAGGAGGATACAATCTCCAAAGCTGATTTGGATGAGTACATAGCCCAACAAATACGGGTTCATCATGCGACCGAAGCAGCCGGCCAGGTCGTAAAAACAGGGCGGCCATATCCAAGTTGGTACGATCAAATCAAGTACCCACCCGGTTACACAATTCCTAAGTTCTATGTCTACAAGGGGACGGGCAATCCTCATCAGCATGTTGCCCAGTTCAGGGCACTCTGCGGCAACACCGGCGGTGATGACAAGCTGTTGCTTCGCCAGTTTGTTGGAAGCTTATCAGATACGGCGTTCGAATGGTACTCTGAGCTCCCGAACGACTCTATTAAAACCTTCGCGGAGATGGAGCTGTTGTTTACTCAGCGTTTTGCAAGCGCCAGTGAACGTACCCCGATGACAGCACTGATTAACGCCAGGGTAAAACCCGGCGAGACGTGGGTTCAGTACGCTATACGATGGCGTAACTTATGGTCGAAGTGTGAGCAGCGCATTGAAGAAGCTCCCGCGGTGGGTATGTTTGTGGGAACCCTTGATCCGCAAGCAACCATCTCACAATTTATGATGTTTTTCAAGCCGACTACCTTCCAGGCCTTGATTGATAAGCTAGCGCAAATGGATCAAATGGGCCATAAACCCCCTCTCCCAAGGCCGGACTCCCGAAATGACAAAGGGAAGGGAAAGGCGATCGTCGTCGCTAATGCTCAACAACAACCGAGCGACTCGAAGCCGGTTGCTCGTCAAAATAATATGCGCCCGTACGTCCCCCTTGAGGATAGGATGGGACGTCCTTATTCCTTTCCCCGCGATAAAACGAGGAGGTTATTCGAGCTGGCGTTGCGCAACAGACTCATAAATCTGCCGGATCCAAAATGTCCGTTGCAACCAAATGACGTCAACGAGCCCAACTACTGTCCTTATCATCGAGTACTAGGCCATCCGATCGAAGATTGCTACGTTTTCAAGAATTGGCTTGAAAACCAGTACCGACAGGGCAAGTTCGCGTTATCTGACAAATGGAAGGTGAATCTTCCGCAGCCCCACACCTCTAAGGGGACGAATACGCCGGGGGCAACATGCTCCGTCATTGAAGAAGCTCCTTGGGAGGTTGTATTATCAGCCAAGAAAAAGAGGATGCTAAATGATCTTCAGACATGTCCAGCGATCAAGTGGAAGAACCCGTTGGAACCGCAGGTCATTGAAGGGATGTTGAAGTCACGTCCAACTCCAAAGACCGATGGTAGCGGTTCAAGCACTTGCAGCCAGCCGTCAAAATCTTCGAAAAAGAAGAAGAAGAAATCTAAGAAGCCCGTGAAGCCTGGCGGCAAACGCACGGACTTACAAAAGCAAATTGACGCGCTGGATGAATACAACCAAAAGGCACGGACTCCCATTACGCTCCAAGATTTCCTCAATCACGTTTTTCAACAGGAAGCTGAGGGAGAAAGTTCGTCAGATGAATCTGAAGAATGCGTGGCGAGCTGTCATATGATTTCCCATTCGGTCACAAACGAGGAGGAGACTCCTTGCACTGAAAAGCTGGGGGCAGATCCTGAACCAAAAGTTCTGGGGCCATCAGATGAGGAAATTGACTCATTCCTCAATGAAGCTCGATTGAAAATTAAAGCTGATCGAGAGCGCGAGGCCGCTATATTTGAAAGGGCCAAGCGCCAGCGACTTGATGAAGGAGCCGAGACGATTCCGTTGGAGCTAAACACCTCCGCTACCGACAAAAGCCAATTCAAGATGAGGAAAAAGTTTGCTAAGGCCATATCAATGGGCATGTAGCTACCATCCTCTGAAGGAAACATCACTAGTGAAATGGAAACGCACCCCTCCTATTGCTTATATCATCAAAAGATTTCGCACCCCACTCAAGAGTGCAAAGCTTTCGATAGATGGTGGCAAGGATATGTAGCTCATCGACAACGCTTTAAGCGGGAAAAGCGTAAAACTCGTCGAGAGCAAAGAAATACGACCGAAGGGCTTAAAAGAACTGCTGGCGATTGTTGCATGGTTAACACCGGTAGAACACAAGTGCCTACATTCGGGAGTGATTCTGATGAAGAGCTAGAACTTGCCCCTCTATTTAAAGAGTCCGCTTCGAGAAAAGAAGAAGAACCGAAGGTTTGCGAAAATATCCGGCTACGTAATCGCACGCTGCCCGAAAAGAACCTCGGACCCTCGAACAAAAAAGATAAAGGGAAAGAAAATGCCACTGAAGATATCGTCTTAGATGACCAAGTGGTGGAAGAGCTAGCTGCCAAAGACCCACCAAAGAAGAATAAGGTGGATTACAACGTCTTAGCACATCTGAGGAAGCTGCCCTCACAGCTCAGCATTCTTGACGCCCTTTTGCTATCAAAAGAGGCGAGAGATTCGTTGATTAAGGCGCTCCAAGACCCGGAACAATTCCAAGCATGCCTGGCCGAGAAAAAGATGAACGGGGTATTTGATACCGAATCAGGATCCCAGATATGTAATCTGTTACATAGGGCTACAGATAGGTAGAGAACTGAGAACGGGTGATAAGTTTCATGAGGCAGAAAACGGGGCAAGTGTTGCAGCCAAGTCTGTTGGTCACTGTCACCCTGTATCCCAAATACATTGATTCTGAACGAATGTTATTAGATACCGAACCTGATATACAAAATCATATCTGTCTCTTTATTAGTAAAGAAACGATAAAATTTTGTATTGTTGGATAATGTTTTGAACATTTCCTATATCAAAAGTTGATCGGTTCAGGCACGTTATCTAAAAGCATTGATGTTCTAAATCAAACTACAGTTCTTAGTATATGGAACACACATAAGAGGAAGAGTTCAGAAATGAACGGATCCTTCTTAAGGTATTGTAGACTAGGTCATATCAATGCGACCCGACTAGCTGAAGTTACATTTAGATGCATATTTAAATCAGTTTGAAGTTACATCTTGTGAAACTTGCCAGTCATGTCACAAAGATAAGATGACCATAGCTCTGTTTACTGGAAACAGAGAAAGAGTTAGTGAACTCTAGGGATTGATACATGCTGATGTATGAAAGGTCCCCTGTCTACACATGCCAGGACCGGTTCTTTATACTTCATTACATTCTTTGTTGATCTCTCGAGACTCAGACATATGTTCCTGTTGAAACACAAGTCTGAACCTTTTGAGATATTCACAGAATATAAGCTAGAAGTAGAGAACCAAAATACGGGTATAAGTATTATGTCCTTTGATGTGATCGAGGAGGAGAATACTTGAGCACGGAAATCCTGGTCTATTCTAAAGGAGAATGAGATTCTCTCTCAGCATTACTCCTCCGTATACACCATGGCTCGATGGTATATCGGGGCGGAGCAATAACACCCTACGAGATATGGTGTGCTCTATGATGAGTATTACTGAGTATCCTATTTCCTTTTAGGAGTTATGCACTTGAGAAGATGAATACCTATTGAATAGGGTTCAAATCAAAACAGTTGCCTACCACTTCATATTTGGTATGAAAAGGGAAGAGCCCATATCTTAAGTTAGTTAAGATTTGGGGTTGTCCGGGCTATGTCTAAAAGCATAATCCGGACAAGCTCGAGGCAAGGTCTGTTATGTACAACTGGAAAGGTTCCAGCTATACAAATTACAGCAGATGATTTGGTAGAACCAAAGGATTCAGTAGATTCCAACGAACCTCAGCCTCTCCGCCGATCTAGTAGGGTTCCTCACCCACCTGAGAGATAATTCTGTTTCTCTGTGACAGTGGGAGCGAGGATTGCATCATGAGATGATGACCCAACTAGCTTCGAGCTGGCCATCAGGAGTAAGACTCTGTAAGAATGGCTGGATGCTTAGTGATCTGAGATGGAATCCATGTACACCAACAAAGTATGGACTTTGGTTGCTATATCTGAAGGGTTAAATCCCCATCAGGAGCAAGTATATCTTGAGAAGATTACTTGGTGTACTTGGAAAAGTTGAGACTTTCAAAGCTAGACTTGTTAAAGGTTTTCGTCATCGACCAGGCATGGATAATGATGAAACCTTTTTCCAGTGGCTATGCTTAAGTCCATCCAGATCCTATTTGTCACGGCTACATACCATGACTGCGATATCTGGCGGTTGGGTGCCATGACTACTTTTCTAAATAATGTTTTAGAAGAGAACATCTGTAAGTACACAGCCAGAGGGCTTCGTAAACAGTGGGAGCAGCGGAAACATGTATAAGATGCTTTATAAGATAAAGCAGGCATCGCGGAGTTGGAACGTCTGTTTTGATGAGATAGTCAAAGAGTTTGACATCATCAAAATGGTAGATGAACCTTGTATATACAAAAAGGTAGTAGGGAGTATGGTGGTGATCCTCGTAGAGTACGTGGATGACATACTCTTGATAGAGAAGGAGTTTCCTATGCTACGCTCAGTCAATCTCCGCTTATCACAATGATTCTCCATATAGGATCAAAGTGATACCTCCTAAATCCTGGGTTTTGGATCTATGAGATAGATCTAATTGGATGTTAGGATTCTCACTAGTTGTAGTGAGATGGTATCAATCGATCCTGGGGAGAATCACTGGAAGGGTTCCAGGGTGATAATGACGACTGAATGTCAGTCGCGGGCATTGTCTTTACCCTCAGTAAAGGGACGGTATGTTGGAAGAGTTCCAAGCTAGATACCGTGGCATACTAGACGATTAAGGCTGGATACATCGCTACTTAAGATGCTACCAAAGAGGCAGTCTGGGTGTATATTTGTTCATGAGATGAACTTAGTTCCTCCCATTGTGTGACAATGGAGTTGTGGCTTATGCCAAGGAACGCCGGTCCCATCAGTGATCCAGACATATTCTAAGGCAGTATCACCTGATCATGGAGATAGTTGATCTCCAGGATGATCGAGGTTAGGAGAGTAGACCAAGAGGACAGCACGGCGGATCCACTCACAAAGGCCTTTTCCCAGAGAGAGACTTTTATGGGATGGTTGAGTATGAGATACTGCAACCACTGCTATCAGATGGCCCTAATGCAAGTGGGAGATTGTTAGTTATATGTATGCCCTAGAGGCCATTACTATACATAGGATGTATATTGTAGTGGATGCTGGGACATATATAGGGAGGACTTTCTTGCTCGACATGATAGTATGCTATCTGGTTGATCTTTATCTTAACGTGTACACTGATTGTCTCTCTGTTACATGTTGGTAAAGCCCTTAGGATGTGTACTTGACTACCTGGACTATGATGCGGATCATACCAGTAGGGACAGGGTAGTCCATGAGTACATCCTTCAAAGTCCCTAGTCGTGGGTATATCGAGACGGGGCATCAATATACCAGAGTAGACTAGCGTATACCTTCTCGACCCATACAGATGGGCGATGGATGATCCCATATCCATTGGTGTTTGACATCAGAGATGATATACGGGTGCTCAGTGGAGACTGGGTACACTGGACGGACTCGCCGAGAACTCCCAGATGGTATTATACCTTACGTCAGATGGCAGTTCTCTGGTGACACTGGTACAGAGTAGTCTGTTGACCCGAGATCGTCATAGAGTCTTGTGTGGTTCCCACTGTGCTTTGATTTCCACCTTACCACGTCCAAGAGGGCGTGAAAAACGGTGGTTTTTGGGTACAGTCCCGAATCACATGGAGGCAATGAGCGATAGGAGGGGATTCGTCTCTCCCAGTAAAGGGAGTTGATGTTGCGCTGTGTTCGATTGGCTATAACCGGAAATCCCTGGCCAGGGTTGCTGAGATTTACTGGTAAGTGTTACCTGTAGTTTCTCGAGATGTTATAGACCTCATATCGACACGACTTATCGAGCTATTGGGGTCTGACGTTTACCACCCCTAGGCGAGATATGCGACATATCAGACGACGAGACCGGACTGTACGGTAAGTGTTACTGGTTGGATTCACAGGAGTGTGAGCGGGCTTGCTCGTCGATCTTCTGATCGCTCAATACCCGGGTGGCCGTTACGTTTAGCAAACCGCTTGCGGCTTGTGGGTGCTTGATATGATCATCATCTGCTGCCGGCGTATTGACGAGTCTTTAGAGTCCTACACAGAGGTTTCCTGGCTCAAGCGAAACGAATTAGGAGCGCATATGAGATATGTGCGGGACCGAGAATAATGCGTGTATGTGATACCGTATTCCATTCTCGTGATAAATGTATCGATTGGTTATATGCGATATAACCTAGTTATCGAATCAAGGATTGGTTCGATAAGCCGATACATAGGATACTAGTCGGTTATATGCGATATGACCGGATCGTTAAATCAAGTGTTGATTTAATGATTTAATGTATAATTATATATTTGATATATTACTTTGCATTAACTAGTATTGGTTCACTTTAAATGGATTTTCTCACTTGGATGTGCAAGTTGTATATGTGATATACTTTTGTGCACATGTTTGTATCATGTTTGATGATGCATGCTTATTTGGTTAAGTGTAAAGAATTAAACCATGGTTAAGTTGATGATTAGGGTTTAGCTTATTCATTTATTTATTTGTTTATTCATTTTGGAAAAGCATAAAGAGAAAAATGGTTGCTAGTTTTGTTTTATCTTTGAAGCTTCATGAAGCTTTGACTAAAGTGACCATTTTGTCTCATGCTTAACCCTAACCATTCCCTTGAACCTTAGTTAGTTCTCTACACTTGACCATGGTTCATGATATGATAAGAATTCATTTATTTTCTATTTAGAAAAAAGGCTTATCATAATTATCTTCTTCATCTTCTTCTTCTTCAAAGATGAAGAAAGCTTGCTCCATCAATGGCAACTTGAGCAAATGAGTGAGAAATCCAATTCTAAAGTGAACCCACCTCCTATTTCCTCATCCTCTACCTCTTGCCAAGTAGTATAGGGTGTTTTCTTCACAAGTTTCATGACTTGGTGAAGTGGGAGCTTGATCTTGTGATGCCTCGACGTAGATCATCTTCGGCATCGTAGTCGATGACCTAGCCCGCCCATTTTTCCGATGAAGCCGACGCTAGAGCCCGGGATTCGATTTGGACAGCGAGGAGACTTCATTGCGGAGCTATGGAGGTGGACGACCGGATCTACAAAGGCTGTATTTCCGTTCTTGTAGTTAAGTTGTTAACTAGTTTGTTTTGTCGCCTAAAATCTAGTTAACGATCCGTATTAGGGTTTCTCGGCACCCGTAAAATTTGAAATTGGCATGGTTGATGCCTTGTGAGACCTCATTAGTGTGCCTAGGAACCCTACAGTGGTATCAGAGCCTAGCTAGAGCCTTAGGCGAAGTGTAGACGACGTTGAAGTCCGATCGAACCGAAAACCTAACACAAACATGCTCTCTGTACTTTTTTCAAAAACAGGGATTTTTGAGGATTAAAAATATGCAGAAAATTCAGCAGGAGATTGTAAGGGTTACTGTGAAATTCGACACCCTGAATCTATCAAACCGCCGCGGTTCCGCGGCCGAAATGTCTCCTTGTGCATTGAATTTTGCACAGTAACTCCTACTTTGCAGTGCTGGTTTTCCTGGGAATTTTTAATATTTATTCAAGAGTTGAATTTTCTGGGTTGTATTGGGGACTCGGTGTTTCGATCGGAGTATCAGATTTTGTCTATGTGGATTTCCGGATATTTTTTTGAATATGTTAAAAAGTTCGACCGGATATAAATACCCAATTTTTCCCCTGTCGGGAAACTTCCAAGTGTTGGATTTTTCCGGTGTTTAAAGACGTTCTAAGTAGTGCAAGTAACGCGATGGACCCTCTAGAAGACAACAAACCTTAACTCGATTATGTGACCGTCTTGAACTGCCCTTTGAACCTTAGGGTTTGGGGCAGTACGGCGTGCCACATGTGAGGCGTTGGCTTGACCCTTCTACGGCTGGACCGTTGGTACTGAGGCACGAACTAAATGTTTTTAGACTTATTTCATGTGTTGATCTGTTTCGGGAAAACTTGGGTGTTTGAATGTTCGATCGGAAAGTTTATCATTTTCTATTTATCTGGAATGGGATACAATAATTGGAATTCACAAGTAGTTATGAGATAACTGAATGAATGTTATAAACATAGCACTTTAGTCTCACTTGATCAGTTGCTACGGAATTTTGATGTGATCAAAAGTCCGTCGCAATCACGTAGCGTACGCGGATACTCGCCGGATAAACTTAATAGACAGCTACACCCCATAGCCCCGACCAAGTGACTGTAGGAGAACCCCGTCGCCGAAAGCATCCGTTCGGGTGCTCGCGGTAGCGGTGTTCCGCCTTGGTGCACTTCGTCGACGGCGTCGGGGGTGCGGCCGCCTACTGAAGTTTGCGACGGGCATTCGATCAGGATGTCGGGAATCTTGTTGAATTGCCCGACTTTATATTGAAAAGTGTTTTCGATTTTGAGACTAAAATGCGGGGTTTATAATTGTTAGGCATGCGATGTCTAAGGAATTCATTTGATTAGGCATGCGATGTCTATGCAGGTTGCGGATTCCAACTGTTGTAGTTTTACACTTTCTTTTCTGTGACCGTAAGTGTAATATGCGATATCGCCGGTTTCGTTGCTATATGTCAACGACAATTGGGATGCGCAAATTTACTTACGTTGATGACATGTGATGTTATGTGTTGCTGGATATGTTATATTGGATTGTCGTGTTTGAATAGCCGGGGGTTTTATGTGAGATGAGTGTTTTTCATTTTCATTCATGTAAAAACTTGTATGTAATATTCTTTTATTGGGGCACTTCCAGGTTGCGGAAGATGTCACCCGTTGTATATTATTTACTTTTCCGCACTAGGATAGACCCAAGGAAGGGAGCACAAGTAACCGGGTTCTGGAGTCCAGAGGGAGACCAACTCGAGGAGTCGAGTCCGGGTCTCCTAACTCCAGAATTGGTAGGGTTGCTTGCCGCTCTCGTAGGGGTCTAGGGGTGTGGGTTTGGCTATTCATCACGACCGTGGAATCCGTGTTTTATACTGGCTCGTATTGAAAACACGGACGTCCTAGTATATCCAATATTTCATATGTTTCTTCTGCTGCGATATCTGTGATGTGATCATGTGATGTTCTGTGATAGATACTGTATATAGTATATATGATATATTATATAGACGTTACTTATGTTTTACACCCGCGCTAGCCCTGCCCCACTCTGCCGTTAGTTACCTAACCTAACGGTGCACGAGGGGACATCGAGGCGAATGCGGAAGGCATATGTGTACGTCGTATTTATCTGTGATGTTTAGGTAATTAAATGATGGGACTTCATTAATGTGATTAATGAAATAAAAGAAACCTAAGATGTTGTAGAATCGAATTTCAAAATAAAAAGGGGTAGCTACAGTTCTTGCTTTGCACAGCGGTATATGTGATATATCCTGCACCTTATTCGATGAGGAAAGGACCGAGATCCCTTCACCGGGAGTGACTCCTTTAGCAATAACTGGCAGATGCTACACACTCGGTTTGTCTTTTGATTGCTTTTAAGAGTTTTTGCTTTGCACAGTGATATATGTGATATATCCCGCACCTCATTCGACGAGGAAAGGACCGACGATCCCTTCACCGGGAGTGACTCCTTTAGCAAAACTAGAAAAGCCTCAAAAGCACTCCATTTTAAAATCATTTGATTCTACAACGATATCAAGTTCATTACGCAATAGGTTTTCAGAAAAACCTGTCGTAGCCCTCCGTCATTTCAGATAAGTACTAGTTAGTATTCGTGCTGCGGTAGTTTGGCATTCGTCAAGGCGTAGTGTGCGGTAGCTAACTAGTATTTATCTGCTTATGCATATGATGCAGATTGGATTAGGGTATTCGTACGGCGTTGTTTGGCATTCGTCAAGGGTCGTGCGGGTGGGTTTAATTCAATCAAGAAATGTACGGGTTGAACTTGACTAGTGGACTATGGGTTGTTTGGCATTCGTCAAGGTCATAGAACACTAGGGGTAAAATATTATCTGGAATTTCAAGTGTTGAAATTTGCAATGAGATTGCATACCTTCTATGAGATAGTTGGATCCCGATACCCGCTGCGAGTAAGAGTTACTCCTGGGAGAGTTTTATACATTACAATTAGCCGATCAAGTAGGTGTCTAGAAAGGTGTTAACGAGGTTACGCCTCTGGGAAAACGAGGTTTACATTAATTAGGTTCGTGCGAAAGCACGGGGGACCTCCCTCAAAGTACCGACACTGGCCTGGCTGAAAGATTGGCGAACTTGTAGTGTGTAATTAATCCCGGCTAGTCTTTCCTTTTAGGGTTTGAAGGAAGATTTGATAAAAAGCAGTGGGAGCCATCCTGATTAGATAAAATAATAACCAATCTATTCTTGAAAGAGCGCACGCTGAGTGTTTTCTTCTCTCTCTCCAGGTAGCGACCATATCACGCCTTAATCAAGATAATAATACAGAATATTGACCGAACCCGCTTGTTATACTGAGCTGGGGAACGTTGGTCCCGCTCCAACTTATAATTGTTATAAGACAGAGCAGGAAATTGGGGATTACCAGAATTCCCGTGCCGCCTGTAGGGTTCCTAGGCACACTAATGAAGTCTCACAAGGCATCAAACATGGCCAATTCAAATTTTACAAGTGCCTACAAACCCTAATACGGATCGTCAACTAGATATATAGGCGATGCAAGCATGTAAACGAATTAAATGCTAAAGGAAAGTGACTACAACCTTTGTAGATCCGGTCCACCACTTCCTAAGCTCCGCGATGATGTCCCTCCGCTGTCCAAATCGGATTCCGGACTCTAGCATCGGCTTCATCGAAGAAATGGGCGAGCTTGGTCGTCGGCTTCGATGCCGAAGATGATCTACGTCGAGGCATCACAAGATCAAACTCCGACTTCACCAAGTCATGAAACTTGTGAAGAAAACACCCTATACTACTTGGCAAGAGGTAGAGGATGAAGAAATAGGAAGTGGGTTCACTTTAGAATTGGATTTCTCACTTGTTTTCATCACTTGCCATTGATGTAGCAAGCTTTTCTTCATGGAAGAAGAAGATGAGGAAGAAGAAGAAGATATGATAAGTCTTATTATAAAATGAAAATAAAATCAATACTTATCATGTATTCAACCATGGTTTAGTGTAGAGAATCAACTAAGGTTAGTAGAATGGTTAAGTTTAGGAGATGAAGACAAAATGGTCATTAGGTCAAAGATGCTTGAAGCATCAAGAAAGTTCCAAAAGAAACCATTTTGTTTTCTTTATCTTTTAACAAAAATAAATAGATAAATAAATAAGAGAAAATAAACCCTAACCATTCACTAAACATGGTTTAATTCTTTACACAAACCCAAGTGAGCTTGTATCATCAAACATGATACAAACAAGTGCACATAAAAAATATATCACATATACAATGTGCATCAAGTGAGAAAATCCTTTTAAAATGAACCAATACTAGTTAATGCAAAGTAATATATCAAATATATAATTATGCATTAAATCATTAAATCAATACTTGATTTAACGATCCGGTCATATCGCATATAACCGACTAATAACCAATGTATCGGCTTATCGAATCAATCCTTGATTCGACAACTAGGTTATATCGCATATAACTAATCGATACATTAATCACAAGAATGGAATACGGTATCATATACACGCATTATTATCGTTCCCGCACATATCTCATATGCGCTCCTATTTCGTTTCGCTTGAGCCAGGAAACCTCTGTGTAGGACTCTAAAGACTCGTCAATACGCCGGCAGCAGATGATGCTCATATCAAACACCCACAAGCCGCAAGCGGTCTGCTAAACGTAACGGCCACCCGGGTATTGAGCGATCAGAAGATCGACGAGCAAGCCCGCTCACACTCCTGTGAATCCAACCAGTAACACTTACCGTACAGTCCGGTCTGTTCGTCTGATATGTCGCATATCTCGCCTAGGGGTGGTAAACGTCAGACCCCAATAGCTTGATAAGTCATGCCGACGTAAGGTCCATAACTATTGTGAAACTGCTGATAACACTTACCAGTAGGTCACTGCAACCCTGGCCAGGGATTTCCTGTTATGGCCAGTCGAGCATAGCGCAACATCAACCCCCAATACCGGGAGAGACGAATCCCCTCCTATCGCTCATTGCCTCCATGTGAATCGGGACTGTACCCAAAAACCACCTGTTTGCACGACTCAGTAGAACCGTGGTAGGGTGGAAATCAAAGCATAGTGGGAGACACACAAGACTCTATGACGATCTCGGGTCAACAGACTAAGCTGTACCAGTGTCACCAGAGAACTGCCATCTGACGTGAGGTATAATACCATCTGGGAGTTCTCGGCGAGTCCGTTCAGTGTACACAGTCTCCACTGAGCACCCGTATACCATCTCTGATGTCAAACACCAATGGATATGGGATCATCCATCGCCCATCACATGGGTCGAGAAGATATACGCTAGTCTACTCTGGAATATCGATGCCCCGTCTCGATATTCCCACGACTAGGAACAATAAAGGATGTACTCATTGACTACCCAGGCCCCACTAGTATGATCTGCATCATAATCCCGGAAGTCGAGTACACATCCTAAGGGCTTTATCAACATGTAACAGAGAGACAGTAAGTATACATGTTAAGATAAAGAGCAACCAGATAGCGTACTATCATGTCGAGCAAGAAAGTCCTACCTATATATGTCCCAGCATCCACTACAATATACATTCAATGTACAGTAATGGCCTCTAGGGCATACATATAACTAACAATCTCCCACTTGCACTAGGGCCATCTGTAGCAGTAGTTGTAGTATCTAATACTCAACCATCCCCTAAAAGTCTCTCTTTGGGAAAAGGCCTTTGTGAGTAGATCCGCCGTGTTGTCCTCTGAGTCTACTCTCCTATCCTCGATCACCCTGGAGATCAACTATCTCCATGATCAGGTAATGCTGCCTCAGAATATGTCTAGGTCACTGATGGGACCAGGGTTCCAGGGCCAAAACCACACTTCCATTGTCAAACAATGGTAGGAACCTAGTTCATCCTATGAACCAATATATACCCAAACTGCCTCTTTGGTAGTATCTTTAATAGCGATGTTACCAGCCTTTATCGTCTAGTTTGCCACGGTATCTAGCTTGGAACTCTTCCAACATACCGTCCCTTTACTGAGGGTAAAGACAATGCCTGTGACTGACATTCAGTCGTCTTTATCACCCTGGAACCCTTCCAGTGATTCTCCCCAGGATCGATTGATACCATCTCACTACATCTAGTGAGAATCCTAGCATCCAATTACATCTATCTCATAGATGAAAACTCAGGATTTAGGAGGTATCACTTTGATCCTATATGGAGAATCCATGTGATAAGAGGAGATCGACCGATCGTAGTATAGGAAACTCTTTTCCTATCAAGAGTATGTTGTCCACGTACAATACGAGGATGACCACCTTACTCTCTACTACCGTTTTGTATATACAAGGTTCATCTACCATTTTGATGATGTCAAACTGTTTGACTAACTCATCAAAACAGATGTTCCAACTCCGCGATGCCTACTTCATCACATAAAACATCTTGCATACGTTTCCGCTGCTCCCACTGTCTACGTAGCCCTCTGGCTGTGTTCTTATAGACGTTCTCTTCTAAATCATTATTTAGAAAAGTAGTCATGGCACCCAACCACCAGATATCGTAGTCATGGTATGTAGCAATGGCAAGTAGGATCTGGATGGATTTAAACATAGTCCATGGAAAAGGTTTCATCATTATCCGTGCCTGGTTGATGACGAAAACCTTTAACAAGTCTAGCTTTGAAAGTCTCAACTTTTCCATGTACACCAAGTAATCTTCTCAAGATATACTTGCTCCTGATGGGGATTTAACCCTTCAGATATAGCAACCAAAGTCCATACTTTGTTGGTGTATATGGATTCCATCTCAGATTGCTAAGCATCCTGCCATTCTTACAGAGTCCCTACTCTTGATGGCCTGCTCGAATCTAGTTGGGTCATCATCTCATGATGCAATCCTTGCTCCCACCGTCATCGAGAAACCGAAGTATCTCTCAAGCAGGTGAGGAACCCTGCTAGATCGGCGGAGAGGCTGAGGTTCGTCGGGAACTATTGAATTCTTTGGTTCTGTCAAATCATCAGCTGCAGTTTTGTATAGCTGGAACCTTTCCAGTTCTACACAACTGACTTTATCTCGATCTTGTCCGGATTTTGCTTTTGACATAGGCCAGACAACCCCAAATCTTAACTAACTTAAGATATGGGCTCTTCCCATACCATATCTCATATGGAATGGTAGGCAGTGATCTGATTTGAACCTAATTCAATAGGTATGCAGCTTCTCAAGCGCATAACACCCAAAAAGGAAATAGGTAACTCAGTAATACTCATCATAGAGCACACCATATCTAATATTGTTTGATTGCTCTGCCCCGATACACCATTGTGCTGTGGTGTATTCAGAGGAGTAATACTGAGAGAGAATCTTATTTTCCTTTAGAATAGTCCAAGGATTCTATGCACAAGTATTCTCCTCCCTGATCTCATCATAGGACATAATACTTATACTCGTATTTTGGTTCTCTACTTCCTACTTATATTCTGTGAATACCTCAAAAGGTTCGGACTTATATTTTCAACAGGAATATATGACTGAATCTTGAGAGATTATCAAAGAATATAATGAAGTATAAAGAACCAGTCCTGGCATGTGTAGACAGGAGACCTTACATACATCATCATGTATCAGTCCCAAGAGTTTACTAACTCTTTCTCTGTTTCCAGTAAACGGAGCTATGGTCATCTAATCTTTGTGACATGACTGGCAAGTTTCATAAGATGTAAATTCAAACTGATTTAAATATGCATCTAAAATGTAACTTCAGCCAGTCGGGTCGCATTGATGTGACCTAGTCTACAATACCTCAAGAAGGATTCGTTCATTTCTGAACTTTTCCTCTTGTGTGTGTTCTGTATACTAGGAACTGTAGTTTGATTTAGAACGTCAATGCTTTTAGATAACGTGCCTGAACCGATCAACTTTTGATATAGGAAATGTTCAAAACATTATCCATCAATACAAAATTATATCCTTTCTTTACTAATAAAGAGACTGATATGATTTTGTATATCAGGTTCGGTATCTAATAGCATTTGTTCAGAATCAATGTATTGGTAATACAGGGTGACAGTGACCAACAGACTTGGCTGCAACATTTGCCCCGTTTTCTGTCTCATGAAACTTATCACCCGTTCTCAGTTTTTCTACCCTTTTGTAGCCCTATGTAACAGATTACATATCTGGGATCCTGATCCGGTATCAAATACCCAGGATGCAGAGGATACTGAGAAACAGTTCTTTGTAATGAACATACCCGAAGGAGATGCATCTCATGCACTTTCTTCGTTTGGGCGGCATAGGAATCCTGGTATTCCTCTATTTCCTGCTCTGTCTTATAACAATTATAAGTTGGAGCGGGACCAACGTTCCCCAGCTTAGTATAACAAGCGGGTTCGGTCAATACATCCATATTATTATCTTGATTAAGGCATGATATGGTCTCTACCTGGAGGGAGAGAGAAGAAAACACTCAGCGTGCGCTCTTGCAAGATTAGATTGGTTATTTATTTTATCTAATCAGGATAGCTCCCACTGTTTTTATCAAATCTTCCTTCAAACCTTAAAAGGAAAAACTAGCCGGGATTAATTACACTCTACAAGTTCGCCAATCTTTCAGCCAGGCCAGTGTCGGTACTTTGAGGGAGGTTTCCCGTGCTTTCGCACGGACCTAATTACAGTAAACCTCGTTTTCCCAGAGGCGTAACCCCGTTGACACCTTTCTAGACACTTACTTGATCGGCTAATTGCAAAGTGCAAAACTCTCCCAGGAGAAACAATTACTCGCAGTGGGTATCGGGATCCAACTATCATAGAGAAGGTATGCAATCTCATTGCAAATTTCAACACTTGAAACTCCCGATAAAGGTTTTTACCCCTAGCACCTATGACCTTAACTATGGTCAACAAATCATAAGTACTAGTCAAGTTCTACCCGTCATTTCGTGATTAATTAGACCCACCCACATGACCCTTAACTAAGGTCAACAAAGTCATGCGACTGTCGTAACTAATTGCATCATATGCGGTGTAGGAAGACATCACTTAGCTACCGTATACTGTGTCTTGACTATGGTCAACAAACACAGCACGAATACTAAGTACTCTACTTCCTAAAATGACGGAGGGTTGCGAATGGTTTTTGTGAAAACCTTTAACGCTTCGAACTTGATCTCGTTGCGGAATCAAATGGTTTTTAAATGGAATGTTTTTGAGGCTTTTCTAGTATTGCTAAAGGGGTCACTCCCGGTGAAGGGATCGTCGGCCCTTTCCTCGTCGAATGAGGTGCGGGATATATCATATATATCACTGTGCAAAGCAGAAACTATAGAAGCAATCAAAAGACAAACCGAGTGTGTAGCATCTGCCAGTTATTGCTAAAGGAGTCACTCCCGGTGAAGGGATCTCGGTCCTTTCCTCATCGAATAAGGTGCAGGATGTTCTATAATGAACACCGCGATGCAAAGCAAGAACTGTAGCTACCTGTTTTTATTTTGAAATTCGATTCCACAACATCAATTAGGTTTATTTTCTTTCATTAATCTCATTAATGAATATCCCATCATTTAAGTCCACCTAAACATCACAGATAAATATAACGTACGCTTATGCCATCCGCATTCGCCTCGATGTCCCGTCTGCACCGTTAGGTTAGGTAACTAACGGCAGAGCGGGGCAGGGCTAGCGCGGGTGTAAAACATAAGCAACGTTTATATAATATATCATATATACTATATATAATATCTGTCACAGAACATCACATGATCACATCACAGATAAATCACAGCAGAAGAAACATATGAAATATTGGATATACTAGGACATCCGTGTTTTCAATACGAGCCAGTATAAAACACGGATTCCACGGTCGTGATGAATAGCCTATCCCACACCCCTAGACCCCTACGAGAGCGGCAAGCAACCCTACCAATTCTAGGGTTAGGAGACCCGGACTCGACTCCTCGAGATGGTCTCCCACTGGACCCAAGAACCCGGTTACTTGTGCTCCCCTCCTTGGGTCTATCCTAGTGCAGAAAAGTAAATAATATACATCAATGGTGACATCTTCCGCAACCTGGAAGTGCCCCAATAAAAGAATATTACATACAAGTTTTTTTACATGAATGAAAAAGAAAAACACTCATCTCACATAAAAACCCCCGGCTATTCAAATACGACGATCCAATATAACATATCCAGCAACACATAACATCACATGTCATCAACGTAAGTAAATATGCGCATCCCAATTGTCGTTGACATATAGCAACGAAACCGGCGATATCATATATTACACTTACGGTCACAGAAAAGAAAGTGTAAAACTACAACAGTTGGAATCCGCAATCTCATTAGACATCGCATGCCTAATCAAATGAATTCCTTAGACATCGCATGCCTAACTATTATAAACCCCGCATTTTAGTCTCATTATCGAAAACTCTTTCCAATATCAAGTCGGGCAATTCAACAGGATTCCCGACATCCTGATCGAATGCTCGTCGCAAACTTCAGTAGACGGCCGCACCCCCGATGCCGTCGACGAAGTGCACCAAGGCGGAACACCGCTACCGCGAGCACCCGAACGGATGCTTTCGGCGACAGGGTTCTCCTAAAGTCACTTGGTCGGGGCTATGGAGTGAGGCTGTCTATTAAGTTTACCCGGCGAGTATCCGCGTACGCTACGTGATTGCGACGGACTTTTGATCACATCAAAATTCCGTGGCAACCGATCAAGTGAGACTAAAGTGCTATGTTTATAACATTCATTCAGTTATCACATAACTTTTGTGAATTCCAATTGTTGTATCACATTCCGGATAAACAGAAAATGTTAAGCTTTCCGATTGAACATTTGAACACCCAAGTTTTCCCGATACGGCTCAACACATGAAATAAGTCTAACAGCATTCAGTTCGTGCCTCAGTACCAACGGTCCAGCCGTAGAAGGGTCAAGCCAACGCCTCACATGTGGTACGCCGTACTGCCCCAAACCCGAAGGTTCAAAGGGCAGTTCAAGACGGTCACATAATCGAGTTAAGGTTTGTTGTCTTCTAGAGGGACCATCGCGTTACTTGCACTACTTAGAACGTCGTTAAACTACGGAAAAATCCAACAATTGGAAATTTCCCGGCAGGGGAAAAAGTGGGTATTTATATCCGGTCGAACTTTTTAACATATTCTAAAAATTACCCGGAAAAACACACAGACAAAATTAGACAGTCCGATCGAATCTCCGAATCCCCAATACAACCCAGAAAATACAACTCTGGAAAAAAAAATATTAAAAATTCCCAGGAAAACCAGCACAGAAAACTAAGAATTACTGTGCAAAATTAGATGCACAAAAGGACAAAATTGCCGCGGAACCGCCGCATGAGCATGCTCATGCCGCGGATCCGCGGTGGCTTTATGGAATCAGGCCATCGAATTTTACAGTAACCATTACAATCCCCTGCTGATTTTTCTGCATATTTTTAATTTACAAAAATCCACATTTTACAAAATTGTCCAGAGAGCATTTTAAAGTCGGGGTTTCGGGTCGATCGGACTTCTAACTCCGTCTACGCATCGCCTAAGGCTCTAGCTAGGCTCTGATACCACTGTAGGGTTCCTAGGCACACTAATGAAGTCTCACAAGGCATCAAACATGGCCAATTCAAATTTTACAAGTGCCTACAAACCCTAATACGGATCGTCAACTAGATATATAGGCGATGCAAGCATGTAAACGAATTAAATGCTAAAGGAAAGTAACTTCAACCTTTGTAGATCCGGTCCACCACTTCCTAAGCTCCGCGATGATGTCCCTCCGCTGTCCAAATCGGATTCCGGACTCTAGCATCGGCTTCATCGAAGAAATGGGCGGGCTTGGTCGTCGGCTTCGATGCCGAAGATGATCTACGTCGAGGCATCACAAGATCAAACTCCGACTTCACCAAGTCATGAAACTTGTGAAGAAAACACCCTATACTACTTGGCAAGAGGTAGAGGATGAAGAAATAGGAAGTGGGTTCACTTTAGAATTGGATTTCTCACTTGTTTTCATCACTTGCCATTGATGTAGCAAGCTTTTCTTCATGGAAGAAGAAGATGAGGAAGAAGAAGAAGATATGATAAGTCTTATTATAAAATGAAAATAAAATCAATACTTATCATGTATTCAACCATGGTTTAGTGTAGAGAATCAACTAAGGTTAGTAGAATGGTTAAGTTTAGGAGATGAAGACAAAATGGTCATTAGGTCAAAGATGCTTGAAGCATCAAGAAAGTTCCAAAAGAAACCATTTTGTTTTCTTTATCTTTTAACAAAAATAAATAGATAAATAAATAAGAGAAAATAAACCCTAACCATTCACTAAACATGGTTTAATTCTTTACACAAACCCAAGTGAGCTTGTATCATCAAACATGATACAAACAAGTGCACATAAAAAATATATCACATATACAATGTGCATCAAGTGAGAAAATCCTTTTAAAATGAACCAATACTAGTTAATGCAAAGTAATATATCAAATATATAATTATGCATTAAATCATTAAATCAATACTTGATTTAACGATCCGGTCATATCGCATATAACCGACTAATATCCAATGTATCGGCTTATCGAATCAATCCTTGATTCGACAACTAGGTTATATCGCATATAACTAATCGATACATTAATCGCAAGAATGGAATACGGTATCACATACACGCATTATTCTCGGTCCCGCACATATCTCATATGCGCTCCTATTTCGTTTCGCTTGAGCCAGGAAACCTCTGTGTAGGACTCTAAAGACTCGTCAATACGCCGACAGCAGATGATGATCATATCAAACACCCACAAGCCGCAAGCGGTCTGCTAAACGTAACGGCCACCCGGGTATTGAGCGATCAGAAGATCGACGAGCAAGCCCGCTCACACTCCTGTGAATCCAACCAGTAACACTTACCGTACAGTCCGGTCTGTTCATCTGATATGTCGCATATCTCGCCTAGGGGTGGTAAACGTCAGACCCCAATAGCTTGATAAGTCATGCCGACGTAAGGTCCATAACTATCGTGAAACTGCTGATAACACTTACCAGTAGGTCACTGCAACCCTGGCCAGGGATTTCCTGTTATGGCCAGTCGAGCATAGCGCAACATCAACCCCCAATACCGGGAGAGACGAATCCCCTCCTATCGCTCATTGCCTCCATGTGAATCGGGACTGTACCCAAAAACCGCCTGTTTGCACGACTCAGTAGAGCCGTGGTAGGGTGGAAATCAAAGCACAGTGGGAGACACACAAGACTCTATGACAATCTCGGGTCAACAGACTAAGCTGTACCAGTGTCACCAGAGAACTGCCATCTGACGTGAGGTATAATACCATCTGGGAGTTCTCGGTGAGTCCGTTCAGTGTACCCAGTCTCCACTGAGCACCCGCATACCATCTCTGATGTCAAACACCAATGGATATGGGATCATCCATCGCCCATCACATGGGTCGAGAAGATATACGCTAGTCTACTCTGGAATATCGATGCCCCGTCTCGATATTCCCACGACTAGGAACAATAAAGGATGTACTCATTGACTACCCAGGCCCCACTAGTATGATCTGCATCATAGTCCCGGAAGTCGAGTACACATCCTAAGGGCTTTATCAACATGTAACAGAGAGACAGTAAGTATACATGTTAAGATAAAGAGCAACCAGATAGCGTACTATCATGTCGAGCAAGAAAGTCCTACCTATATATGTCCCAGCATCCACTACAATATACATCCAATGTACAGTAATGGCCTCTAGGGCATACATATAACTAACACCGCTCAAACGAAGACAGTGCATGTTGATGCTTCATCTTCGGGTGTGTTCGTTACAAAGAACTGTTTCTCTGTATCCTCTACGTCCTGGATATTTGATACCGGATCAGGATCTCAGATATGTAATCTGTTGCATAGGGCTACAGATAGGTAGAGAACTGAGAACGGGTGATAAGTTTCATGTGGCAGAAAACGGGGCAAGTGTTGCAGCCAAGTCTGTTTGTCACTGTCACCCTGTATCCCAAATACATTGATTCTGAACGAATGTTATTAGATACCGAACCTGATATACAAAATCATATCAGTCTCTTTATTAGTAAAGAAACGATAAAATTTTGTATTGTTGGATAATGTTTTGAACATTTCCTATATCAAAAGTTGATCGGTTCAGGCACGTTATCTAAAAGCATTGATGTTCTAAATCAAACTACAGTTCTTAGTATATGGAACACACATAAGAGGAAGAGTTCAGAAATGAACGGATCCTTCTTAAGGTATTGTAGACTAGGTCATATCAATGCGACCCGACTAGCTGAAGTTACATTTAGATGCATATTTAAATCAGTTTGAATTTACATTTTGTGAAACTTGCCAGTCATGTCACAAAGATAAGATGACCATAGCTCTGTTTATTGGAAACAGAGAAAGAGTTAGTGAACTCTAGGGATTGATACATGCTGATGTATGAAAGGTCCCCTGTCAACACATGCCAGGACCGGTTCTTTATACTTCATTACATTCTTTGATGATCTTTCGAGACTCAGACATATGTTCCTGTTGAAACACAAGTCTGAACCTTTTGAGATATTCACAGAATATAAGCTAGAAGTAGAGAACCAAAATACGGGTATAAGTATTATGTCCTTTGATGTGATCGAGGAGGAGAATACTTGAGCACGGAAATCCTGGTCTATTCTAAAGGAGAATGAGATTCTCTCTCAGCATTACTCCTCCGTATACACCATGGCTCGATGGTATATCGGGGCGGAGCAATAACACCCTACGAGATATGGTGTGCTCTATGATGAGTATTACTGAGTATCCTATTTCCTTTTGGGAGTTATGCACTTGAGAAGCTGCATACCTATTGAATAGGGTTCAAATCAAAACAGTTGCCTACCACTTCATATTTGGTATGAAAAGGGAAAAGCCCATATCTTAAGTTAGTTATGATTTGGGGTTGTCCGGGCTATGTCTAAAAGCATAATCCGGACAATCTCGAGGCAAGGTCTGTTATGTACAACTGGAAAGGTTCCAGCTATACAAATTACAGCAGATGATTTGGTAGAACCAAAGGATTCAGTAGATTCCAACGAACCTCAGCCTCTCCGCCGATCTAGTAGGGTTCCTCACCCACCTGAGAGATAATTCTGTTTCTCTGTGACAGTGGGAGCGAGGATTGCATCATGAGATGATGACCCAACTAGCTTCGAGCTGGCCATCAGGAGTAAGACTCTGTAAGAATGGCTGGATGCTTAGTGATCTGAGATGGAATCCATGTACACCAACAAAGTATGGACTTTGGTTGCTATATCTGAAGGGTTAAATCCCCATCAGGAGCAAGTATATCTTGAGAAGATTACTTGGTGTACTTGGAAAAGTTGAGACTTTCAAAGCTAGACTTGTTAAAGGTTTTCGTCATCGACCAGGCGTGGATAATGATGAAACCTTTTTCCAGTGGCTATGCTTAAGTCCATCCAGATCCTACTTGTCACGGCTACATACCATGACTGCGATATCTGGCGGTTGGGTGCCATGACTACTTTTCTAAATAATGTTTTAGAAGAGAACGTCTGTAAGTACACAGCCAGAGGGCTTCGTAAACAGTGGGAGCAGCGGAAACGTGTACAAGATGCTTTATAAGATAAAGCAGGCATCGCGGAGTTGGAACGTCTGTTTTGATGAGATAGTCAAAGAGTTTGACATCATCAAAATGGTAGATGAACCTTGTATATACAAAAAGGTAGTAGGGAGTATGGTGGTGATCCTCATAGAGTACGTGGATGACACACTCTTGATAGGGAAGGAGTTTCCTATGCTACGCTCAGTCAATCTCCGCTTATCACAATGATTCTCCATATAGGATCAAAGTGATACCTCCTAAATCCTAGGTTTTGGATCTATGAGATAGATCTAATTGGATGCTAGGATTCTCACTAGTTGTAGTGAGATGGTATCAATCGATCCTGGGGAGAATCACTGGAAGGGTTCCAGGGTGATAATGACGACTGAATGTCAGTCGCGGGCATTGTCTTTACCCTCAGTAAAGGGACGGTATGTTGGAAGAGTTCCAAGCTAGATACCGTGGCATACTAGACGATTAAGGCTGGATACATCGCTACTTAAGATGCTACCAAAGAGGCAGTCTGGGTGTATATTTGTTCATGAGATGAACTTAGTTCCTCCCATTGTGTGACAATGGAGTTGTAGCTTATGCCAAGGAACGCCGGTCCCATCAGTGATCCAGACATATTCTAAGGCAGTATCACCTGATCATGGAGATAGTTGATCTCCAGGATGATCGAGGTTAGGAGAGTAGACCAAGAGGACAGCACGGCGGATCCACTCACAAAGGCCTTTTCCCAGAGAGAGAATTTTATGGGATGGTTGAGTATGAGATACTGCAACCACTGCTATCAGATGGCCCTAGTGCAAGTGGGAGATTGTTAGTTATATGTATGCTCTAGAGGCCATTACTATACATAGGATGTATATTGTAGTGGATGCTGGGACATATATAGGGAGGACTTTCTTGCTCGACATGATAGTATGCTATCTGGTTGATCTTTACCTTAACGTGTACACTGATTGTCTCTCTGTTACATGTTGGTAAAGCCCTTAGGATGTGTACTTGACTACCTGGACTATGATGCGGATCATACCAGTGGGGACAGGGTAGTCCATGAGTACATCCTTCAAAGTCCCTAGTCGTGGGTATATCGAGACGGGGCATCAATATACCAGAGTAGACTAGCGTATACCTTCTCGACCCATACAGATGGGCGATGGATGATCCCATATCCATTGGTGTTTGACATCAGAGATGATATACGGGTGCTCAGTGGAGACTGGGTACACTGGACGGACTCGCCGAGAACTCCCAGATGGTATTATACCTTACGTCAGATGGCAGTTCTCTGGTGACACTGGTACAGAGTAGTCTGTTGACCCGAGATCGTCATAGAGTCTTGTGTGGTTCCCACTGTGCTTTGATTTCCACCTTACCACGTCCAAGAGCGCATGCAAAACGGTGGTTTTTGGGTACAGTCCCGAATCACATGGAGGCAATGAGCGATAGGAGGGGATTCGTCTCTCCCGGTATAGGGAGTTGATGTTGCGCTGTGTTCGATTGGCTATAACCAGAAATCCCTGGCCAGGGTTGCTGAGATTTACTGGTAAGTGTTACCTGTAGTTTCTCGAGATGTTATAGACCTCATATCGACACGACTTATCGAGCTATTGGGGTCTGACGTTTACCACCCCTAGGCGAGATATGCGACATATCAGACGACGAGACCGAACTTTAAGGTAAGTGTTACTGGTTGGATTCACAGGAGTGTGAGCGGGCTTGCTCGTCGATCTTCTGATCGCTCAATACCCGGGTGGCCGTTACGTTTAGCAGACCGCTTGCGGCTTGTGGGTGCTTGATATGATCATCATCTGTTGCAAGCGTATTGACGAGTCTTTAGAGTCCTACACAGTGGTTTCCTGGCTCAAGCGAAACGAAATAGGAGCGCATATGAGATATGTGCGGGACCGAGAATAATGCGTGTATGTGATACCGTATTCCATTCTCACGATAAATGTATCGATTGGTTATATGCGATATAACCTAGTTATCGAATCAAGGATTGGTTCGATAAGCCGATACATAGGATACTAGTCGGTTATATGCGATATGACCGGATCGTTAAATCAAGTGTTGATTTAATGATTTAATGTATAATTATATATTTGATATATTACTTTGCATTAACTAGTATTGGTTCACTTTAAATGGATTTTCTTACTTGGATGTGCAAGTTGTATATGTGATATACTTTTGTGCACATGTTTGTATCATGTTTGATGATGCATGCTTATTTGGTTAAGTGTAAAGAATTAAACCATGGTTAAGTTGATGATTAGGGTTTAGCTTATTCATTTATTTATTTGTTTATTCATTTTGGAAAAGCATAAAGAGAAAAATGGTTGCTAGTTTTGTTTTATCATTGAAGCTTCATGAAGCTTTGACTAAAGTGACCATTTTGTCTCATGCTTAACCCTAACCATTCCCTTGAACCTTAGTTAGTTCTCTACACTTGACCATGGTTCATGATATGATAAGAATTCATTTATTTTCTATTTAGAAAAAAGGCTTATCATAATTATCTTCTTCATCTTCTTCTTCTTCAAAGATGAAGAAAGCTTGCTCCATCAATGGCAACTTGAGCAAATGAGTGAGAAATCCAATTCTAAAGTGAACCCACCTCCTATTTCTTCATCCTCTACCTCTTGCCAAGTAGTATAGGGTGTTTTCTTCACAAGTTTCATGACTTGGTGAAGTGGGAGCTTGATCTTGTGATGCCTCGACGTAGATCATCTTCGGCATCGTAGTCGATGACCTAGCCCGCCCATTTTTCCGATGAAACCGACGCTAGAGCCCGGGATTCGATTTGGACAGCGAGGAGACTTCATTGCGGAGCTATGGAGGTGGACGACCGGATCTACAAAGGTTGTATTTCCGTTCTTGTAGTTAAGTTGTTAACTAGTTTGTTTTGTCGCCTAAAATCTAGTTAACGTTCCGTATTAGGGTTTCTCGGCACCCGTAAAATTTGAAATTGGCATGGTTGATGCCTTGTGAGACCTCATTAGTGTGCCTAGGAACCCTACAAGAACTGAACCCGTTCTCTGTGATCGAGGTCCGCAAATACGAAGATGCCAAATACTTCTTACCGGATTTCGAAGATACGGAGAAGTGTCACAAGCCGGAGAATAAAACTAACGCCACCATCCCTGTCTTCGGCAGTGATACCGAGGAGGAAGAGGAGATGGTTTATTCGGGTCCGCCCCAACACAACAAGCCGGGACCATCAGCTCCTACATTGATCTTTGGCAGCGACTCGGAAGATGAAGTCCATGCTGTATTCTCTGCTCGACCTTCAATACGAACGTTCGCTGATGAAGAGCAAAGTCTGCAAGTCGCCATGGTGCCGTTTAAACACCATAAAGATCTGGATGCACTTAATATTTACAACGTAGAAGAGCTACAAACATTTTACATCCCTCCCAGGCGAGAGAGCGAGAAGGCAATTATGTTTTACCGCTCTGAAGAAACTAAGGTAGAAAAAGAAATCTGGCATAGCGCGGATTCTACGCTCGACAGGCTTCAGCCTATCCGTCTAGCCAGATATTATACGGAGGGTTTGAAAAAGCTGCTGAAACGCCAAGGGATATCCTTCAAGCAGACCGTTCGAAAAGCCAAGTTCTACGACAAAGTCTGGAACGTTCCTGGAACTCAACGCAAGCTACCTAATGGGAGAATGGAAACAAAAGGGCTTGGATACATCCGGTCAAAGAAACGAGAGTTACTACACAGCTGCTACATCGTGTACGACTTCAATGAAGAAGCAGATGCTCAATGGGAGGACGCTAATCCTGAGACAGTAAAAGTTCCAAATGCAAAAGAGTCCAGTCCGTCGTTCGAGGAAAAAATGGACAAACTTATAAAGAAAGCTGGTCAAAAAGTCCGAGATGATCACAACCGTGAGACGGCCATCTACGAGAAAGCCAAGACGCAACGCCTTCTCCAACAGGCCGTAAAGAATGAAAATGCCGCTCCTTGTCAACCTGTTATAAAGAAGGCTCGGCGCAAAAGCAGAAATAAGTTGAAAAGCCAAAAAGGCGCTCAACAACAACAAAGCATGGCTAAGAAGCCACGCAAGCGGGAGTCGAGCGTTATTGATCTATCCCTTATGAAGAAAATGGGTCGAACATACTCGTTTCCGCGAGACAAGACGAAGAAGATACTTGACCTCGCTCTAAAACATCAGATGCTTACACTGCCGGAGTCTAAATATCCTGAACAAGCGGGCGAAGTCTCACACCCGGACTATAGCTCGAGTAATAGGGCATCCTCTTGAAGATTGCTTCACTTTCAAGAATTGGGTCGAAGATCAGTATCAGCTTGGCAAATTCGCTCTGTCCGACAACTGGAGGGTAGCGCCACCACAAAAGCACGAGCCCAAGGCCACGAAAGAAAAAACAGTTCCATATTGGGATTGGAAACGAATTCGTACTTGTCACGTGATAACAATACTAAAAGAAGAATCCGAGAACATGGACAGCCTTCCCTGGTGCCTCGAAAACAGCAATGATGAGGTGATCTCAGAATTTCCGCCAGCTCCGAAAGAACTGGAGGATTGCATACATACTACTGCAGATAACCTCAAGAAGATTGAGTTGGGATCGGCAGACGATCCGCGACCGACATTCATCAGCGAGCTGCTATCTGAAGAAAGGGTGGTTGCGTTAAAGGACGTGCTTCTACAGCATAGAGATTGCTTCGCGTGGAACTATTCCGAAATGCCGGGACTAGATCCAGAAATTGCTGTACACAGATTGGTGATATCCCCGGACATCAAGCCAGTCAAACAGGCGCCAAGGAGAATGCGGCTCGAGCTTGAGATGAGCATCAACGCCGAGGTCAAAAAGCTGATCGACTCTGGCTTCATCCAGGAAGTTCAATACCCTGAATGGATCGCCAACATCGTCCCGGTGATGAAGAAAAATGGGACAGTGCGCATATGCGTAGATTTCCGGGATCTTAATAAAGCTTGCCCGAAGGACGATTTTCCAGTGCCAGTCACCGAACTGATGATAGACAATACGTCCACTCATGAGGTTTTCTCCTTCATGAACGGCTCGTCAGGTTATAATCAGATAAAAATGCATCCCAAAGACCAGAAGCACACAGCCTTCAGGACTCCTTTGGGAATATTCTGTTATAAAGTGATGCCCTTCGGATTAAAGAGCGCCGGTGCCACTTACCAAAGGGCCATGACGAAGATCTTCGATAACCTTATACACGAAATCGTCGAATGCTATATCGACGATCTCGTGGTTAAAAGCAAATCATACGAGGAATATCTCGAGCATTTGAAGACTGTATTTCAACGCCTTCGACAATACAACTTGAAAATGAACCCGCTCAAGTGTGCATTCGGATTTTCCTCAGGCAAATTCCTGGGATTCATCGTTCGACACCGAGGTATTGAAATAGATCCGTCTAAGATCAAGGCGATCATGGAAATGCCTCCGCCAAAAAATCTCAAACAGCTGCGGTCTCTCCAAGGGAAGCTCGCGTATGTACGGCGATTTATAGCCAACCTTTCAGGAAAGTGCCGTCCTTACAGCCACCTGATGAAGAAGGGAACCCCGTTCATCTGGGACCAAAAATGCCAAAGCGCACTAGACGAGATCAAGCAATACCTGCAGAACCCGCCGGTGTTGGCTGCTCCGGTCAAGGAAAAACCCCTCATTCTTTATACAACCGCCCTCGAAGGTTCCTTAGGCGCATTATGGGCACAAGAGAACGATCAAGGGAGAGAAAGAGCACTCTACTACTTAAGTCGAGTCCTGCCGGGGGCAGAAAGCAACTACTCCCCCATTGAAAAATACTGCCTGGCGTTGATCTTCGCGATAACAAAGCTCAGACATTACGCATCAGCACATGAAGTCCGTCTCATTTCGAAGGTATACCCTCTCAAATATCTAATGTCAAATGCCATATTGACAGGTCGACTCGCTAAATGGGCCCTGCTCTTGATGGAGTTCTCGATAACGTATCAACCTCTCAAGGCAGTGAAAGGCCAGGCCATCGCCGATTTCCTCACTGAGCACCCGATACCGGCCGACTCCCCTTTAAACTGCGATCTTCCAGACGAACATGCGTTTGATGCGGTCGACGGTGATGATACTCGATGGGAGCTTTATTTCGATGGCACATCTTCCATGAAGAAGCGCAAACAAAGCACCCCTATAATCAAATCGGGCGTAGGGCTCATCTTTGTAACTCCACAAGGAGGGATAATACGCTTTGCTTTCTTCCTAACAGAGCCGAGGACAAACAATGAAGCCGAATACGAAGCTCTGATAGCAGGCCTCGAGATCGCCATCGACATGGGAATTGAAAACCTCCTCATATACGGAGATTCTCAACTGGTCATTAGTCAAGTAAATGGCGACTACCAAACGTGCAAGCCAGAACTGGTGAAGTACGGCGAAAAAGTGCAACAACTGTTGACCCAAATTCCCTCCTATACTTTGGAGAACATACCGCGCGCGGAAAACAGCAAAGCAGACGCGTTGGCCAAACTTGCTAAAGAACTGGCTGACGAGAACCTCGATGACGTCAGAATTGTGGTACAAAGCCGTCGAGTGCTCGCCCCAGCGGAAATATCTCCGGAATCACCCGAAGAAAAGGAAACGACTGAGCGAATGGCTCTGCAAATAAAAGACCGGGAAAAGGCCGAGGATTGGAGGGAAATCTTCATAGACTACTTTAAGTCCCACCGATTGCCTGAAGAAGCGTCCACAAGACATCAGCTCATGAACCGGGCTCTATCTTTCGCCTTCGTCAACGATACTCTGTACAAGAGATCGTTTGATTCTCTGTGGTTGAGATGCCTGGGACCTGACGAAGCGAAAAGAGTCGTTCAGGAAGTTCACGACGGACTCTGCGGTTCTCACCAAGCGGGCCCAAAGATGAAGTTGAAGATAAAACGGATGGGCTACTACTGGCCCACGATGATTCAGGACTGCCTCGAACATGCGAAGCAATGCCACTCATGCCAAATCCATGGGGACTTCATCCACCAGCATCCAAATCCACTATATCCAACGGTGGCTAGCTGGCCATTTGAAATGTGGGGGACTGACATAGTCGGCCCTATCGAACCAGCATCGTCTAGGGGACATCGTTTCATCCTGGCGACGACTGACTACTTCTCTAAATGGACAGAAGCAGTACCGTTAAGAGAAGTGAAGACGGAAAATATCCTCCACTTCTTCAAGACGCACGTCATATATCGGTTTGGAACTCCGCGACGGATCATCTCCGATAACGGGCCAGCTTTTAGAAGCCACAAGATCAGTCGCTTTGCGCAACAGCATAATATAGACTGGAGATATTCCTCGATTTATAATCCGCGAGCTAATGGTCTAGCTGAAGCCTTCAACAAGACCCTGACGAAAATCATGAAAAAGACGGTGGCCCGAAATAAGAGAGACTGGCACGAGAGGCTGCAAGAAGCTCTCTGGGCATATCGAACTACGTTCAAGACGGCCACAAGCACAACGTCGTACGCGTTGGTATTTGGGACGGAAGCAGTACTCCCCCTCGAGATAGAGTTACCCTCTCTACGAGTGGCAGTCCACTACGAGCTGACGGACGAAGAAAATGCTCACCTTCGGCTTGAGGAGCTTGACGCCCTTGATGAAACCTGGCTCATAGCGCAACAAAATCTGGAGGCCTATAAAGCAAAGATGACGCGCTCATATGAAAGACTGACCCGACCGAGGACATTTCGCCAAGGCGAATCCGTGCTAGTGGTCAAAAGGCCTATGATCCCCAATCGCACCAAGCGAGGAAAATTCGAGCCAAACTATGAAGGCCCGTACATCATAGATAAGGTCTACCAGGGTGGGGCCTATCTACTCATGGACATGCACGGTGAAAGGCCTTTCAGGCCAATAAATGGTCGCTTCCTAAAGAGATACTACGCTTAATGATCCACGGCCTAGGTCAATGATAGATGACGACGACTATGTCCGCTCGCTATCTTCCTAAGCTCAAGCTTTATAAGTAGTAGACGGCCTTCTCCATGACGGACCAAAATGTCCTTAAACTAATAGCAGACCGAAACGTCTTTAAACTACTACCACAGGATCTTTAGGCTGACGAGATATAAAAAAAAACATATAAAAATAAAATAAAATAAAAACGGTATGTCCATAAGCAAAAAAGGCACGGATGAAAACCCGAAAGGGCTCCGTGAGTAAAAACAGCAGGGCTACCGGCGAGTGTTCGTGAAAACCCGAAAGGGCGCGACCTCGTAAAAAAAAAAGAGGAAAAAAATATACAAAAAAAAGAATAAAAAAAAAACGGTATGTCCATAAGCAAAATGGGCGCGGATAAAAACCCGAAAGGGCTCCGTGAGTAAAAACAGCAGGGCTACCGGCGAGTGTTTGTGAAAACCTGAAAGGGCGCAACCTCGTTAAAGGACACTTATAGGGTCCTCTCGACCTTATAAGGAGAAACCACCCACGTGAGATCCTTACGACTCACAAGGGAGCAGCACACTTAGGGATCCCCACGATTCCTAAGGAGAAAATACACTTGCGAGATCCTCACGACTCGTAAGGAGAACTCTCTTATGGGACCCTCACGGCTCATAAGAGTTGAAAGTCTTAAGTTATAGAGACCTAAACCTGTGCTTAAGCAACCCCCACAACTTCCGATATTGCCCTACAAGTGGCTCAATACTGACCCTTGTATACAATCCACGGGCGCGAATAAACATTTCCCTAACCAAGTCTCATCCGTGACTGGGGATATGTTCGCATGGTAAACAACCCTTGCAAATCCTCTCGATTTATGAGGAGAAAACCCTCCTGTAGGATCCTTACGACTTACAGAGGAAACGAACACTTAGGAATCCTCACGAGTCCTGAGGAGAAAATACACCTACAAGATCCTCACGACTTGTAGGGAGAAATAACTTCGTGAAACCCTTACGGCTCATGAAGTCAAAAGCCTTAGCCGACAGGACCCTAACTCTGGTCGCTAAGCCACCTTTGTTCGACATCGACAGAGGCAGATGATGATTCGCTCCTGGTAATATCCCAGTTGTAGCGGTGTTGATGCCGAAATCGGTTTACAGCGAAAAGCCAATAGGCCGCACATGCATACGAAATAGCCGAAATGATAGGGCAACTTGCAATAAAAAGCAGCAAGTAAAAATGTATGCATGCAAAATAGCCGAAATGATTGGGCAACTCGCAATAAAAAGCAGCGAGTAAAAATAAAATAAATAGCCGAAATGATTGGGCACCGCGAAAAATAGCCGAAAGGATTGGACAATCACGACCTTCACGATATAAAAGCTGAAATGATAGAGCATCGCGGAGATAAAAAAAATGATGATAAAATTTTGGCCCTACAGTTAAGATCACATCGATCCCTGTATACAATCCAAGGGCGTAAACAAAGAGGGAACCATACTTTCCCAATAGGCCCCTCCAGAAGACGAAGCCAAACCTCGACGGTTCATTCCAACTCCGAAGAAACCAGTATCTTCAGCCAACTCCTCGACTCACGGATACAAACACTCCTTGACGAGAGCCTCCTGATCCGCGTCGACTCGCAGAGCCACCAGTGCCTCCGTGGGAAATCCTCGACTCGTTTCAAACCCCAAGGAAACAAATAATCCTTGGCGCTTTGGAAACAAATAATCCCTAGCAAACTCCTCGACTCACGGATACAAACACTCCTTGACGAGAGCCTCCTGATCCGCGTCGACTCGCAGAGCCACCAGTGCCTCCGTGGGAAATCCTCGACTCGTTTCAAATCCCAAGGAAACAAATAATTCTTGGCGCTTGGGAAACAAATAATCCCTAGCAAACTCCTCGACTCACAGATACAAACACTCCTTGACGAGAGTCTCCTGATCCGCGTCGACTCGTAGAGCCACCAGTGCCTCCGTGGGAAATCCTCGACTCGTTTCAAACCCCAAGGAAACAAATAATCCTTGGCGCTTAGGAAACAAATAATCCCTAGCAAACTCCTCGACTCACGGATACAAACACTCCTTGATGAGAGCCTCCTGATCCGCGTCGACTCGTAGAGCCACCAGTGCCTCCGTGGGAAATTCTCGACTCGTTTCAAACCCCAAGGAAACAAATAATCCTTGGTGCTTGGGAAACAAATAATCCCTAGCAAACCCCTCGACTCACGGATACAAACACTCCTTGACGAGAGCCTCCTGATCTGCGTCGACTCACAGAGCCACCAGTGCTTCCATGGGAAATTCTCGACTCGTTTCAAACCCCAAGGAAACAAATAATCCTTGGCGCTAGGGAAACAAATAATCCCTAGCAAATTCCTCGACTCACGGATACAAACACTCCTTGACGAGAGCCTCCTGATTCGCGTCGGCTAGCAGAGAAACCAGTGTCTCCGCGGGAAATTCCCGATTCGTCTCAAATTGCAAGATGAAGCCCCAGGCAGCAGGAATCAAAAAGCTTGCTTCCCGAACAATGGGACCCTGCAAGTCGATCCAAAAAGATGTCTTGCATACTATTCACGGGTCTCACTCTCCAAAGTCGAATCTCGACAAGGAGGGAAACAACCGCTTACGGGCCCTCTCGACTCGTAAGAGGGAAAAATTCTCTTATAGGATCCTTACGACTTGTAAGAGAAAACACACTTAGGAATCCACACGATTCCTAAGGAGAAAATCCACCTATGAGATCCTCTCGATCCGTAGGGAGAAAAGTCTCTATGAGACCCTCACGGCTCATAGAGTTGAAAAGTCTTAGGCACCAGATCTGAACCTGCGGCCTAAGCCATCGCTATCTCTTGGAAAAAACTAAGTTATCTGCCAATTATGTTTATCAAAGACAACATGCTGATAATAAGAGAAGGCAGAAAGCAAAAGAGCATACAAGACATTGCAAAAGAAAATGTGTATCTTTATTCATTGACTTCAATCAAATACAAGATGAATTGTACAAAAGAATAAAGAATGGATACATATTATTTAAAAGGAAAATTTTACAAATACATTGATACAAAGGCAGCTATTGGGAAGGAAGCGTCTTAAGTAGCTTCATCAGTTGTTCGTACACTTCCTTCCATGCCTTTTCCTGATTGGCCACCACTGCCAACTCCGCCTCCACTTGGGCCCGTTGCTGTGCGACAGATGCAAGCTGATCCCTAACGGCCTGATGAGCAGCTTCACAGCCTGGAGTGTCATGCTCGGCGACATCAAGTGCCCGCTTCAGTCTCAGCCCATTTGAAATGCGCTCCAGAAGGCCCTCGAAGACGGCCTTTACCTCAGCGGCGTTTGCCTCAACTTCAGCACGCAGGCGAGCAGTTTCGCTTGAAGATTCTTGGCACTCCTTCAGCCTCAAAGCTGCTTCTTGTTCCAAATGACGGAAATGAGAAGTGCTTTGCTCGAGCCATGCTCCCCGTTGAGTGCTCAGGGCCAAAGTCTCGGGGGATAGGCGCATCGACTCCAGCTGATGAAGGCGAGCCTCAATCTCCCGACAATAGTTAACCCAAGAGGCGACAATGCCCTCGTCATGAAAGGTGGCAAATATCACCAACATCGGGTTAACCGTCGTAGCGAAGTCCTCAGCAGATGTAGGAGCCTCGACGTCGAGCTCCTCGATATAGTCGCTCAACATGCGCAGACTATTCGCCGCACCTTTTGAGGACGGACGTCTCTGGGAAGGGCCGCCCGGTATTGTAATACGAGACTCAAAAGGCACCGAGACTGGAACGACAGCTGAAAAGGACAAAATGTGATTAGATGATGATTCAATAGATACGGAGAAAGTCATTGATAAGTTAGTTTACTATACCGGTTGAAGCAGGTGGCAAGGCCGGAAGGGCCGGCGGCGCAACCGATCTTTCTTCTCCCCCTTCGATTTGTAACACTGCGGTCAGGACAAGAGAGAGTTAGGAATAATTCTACCACTGAAAAACAAAGATATTAATCGGGAACGGTACTCACCAGCGCCACCAGAGGAGGAGGCAAATTTAGATGGGAAGGAGAAGTGTGGGAGCAACACCTGGTAAAGATGGTCAAAAAGTACTCCTAAAAAGACACAACAACACGACTTCAGTACATAAACTATACATCTGAAAGATAAGACTAATAAGTTGCGAACCCATACCTTCCAACATCTTAGATGGTATGAGAGAGGGTTGAGAGGTGACTACCGCCAAGGCAGTTGTTGAAGGCGCTCCCTCAAGCAGTGGGGCATCGGCGCTGGCTGCACCTGCGTTACAAGAAAGGTGAACTTGTCAGAAAGGATTGTAAAGTAAAGAAAAACATCAACTTGGGGTTTACCTGAGGAACTCCCGGCTGAAACGGAGACGACTCCCTCCTCTATCGACATGACGCCACCGCCCGTGGCCACATCACCCGACTCGATGGGAACCGTCGTCGTGCTCGCGCGGCCGGGAGACGGCGGAAGATCGTAGACGGGGAGGGCAATGATCAGAGCATTACCAGACTCTTGGGAGAGAGCGGCTGACTCCTTCTCGAGAGTCGTGCTCATCTCACCTGCTACTTCTTCGGGCTCCGCGATCTCCATCGGCTCATCCGCCGTCATCACGACGTCGCCGGCCTCAAGCGCCTCGTCCGTCACCACCCTCGGTTCAGTTGTAATGATCATTTCATCTGCCGCCACTTCAGGCTGGGCATCAATGACCCTCTCAGCTGCAGACCCCTCAACCTCCATCTCGGGCCCCAAAGCCTCGGCGACGTTGCCCACCGTCGGCTCAGGCTCGGTAGGAGCTGCCTCCTCTGTCTCCTTGGGATCAACGGTTTTCGCCTCCCCCTCGATCGGACTTGGCCCTGCAAGATAAGAGATATAAGGACCAATGGCATTAAAATCCTTATAACAAAAACTCTGAGAGAAATATTACCTGAAGCGGATTTACCGTTTGCGCTCCGAACTGCGCGCGCCACCTCTCTGCGGGCAGTGGATAGGGCGACAGGGGTCTCTTCGGGTGGAGTATCAGCGCGAGGGACGGTGCTGGGGCCCGCTCCCACAGCCAAGGCAGCCCTGCGCGCCTTCGCCTCACGCCTTAGCCGTTTTCTTTCCTCCCGAGCTGTCACAATGGACCTCTGTGACGCCTCTTTCACTGCGGCGTTGTCATCCGTAAACAAAGACACCTCCAGAGCCTTTAAGGCGTCTCTCATCGGCTCCTTAAGACGGACTTCTTGCGGTAACCCCGAGGAAGCAGGAACGTCGGCAGCCGGTAGGACATCTGCGTCACTTGGCGGGAGCGGCATTGAGGTTCCTGTGATTAAAAGGGAAAGGTTAGATTGACCATAGCACAAGGGAAATGAAAACTTAATGAATCGAAACTTACTAAGGCCCATGGATGCTCTAAGACGTTCCTCCTCCTGGAAAGTCTTCAGAGAAGCGGCAATGGCTTCTTCATCAGTGATGCCTGTTGAAAGAAAAGAAAGAAAAGCGTTAGTCAAAGGCAATGAAGAGGATATGTTGCAATAAAAAAAAGGCGACTAATAGTTACCTGATTGCGCAAGCTTAGCTAGCCACGCGTCACGCCTCGCCAACCACGCTGAAGCTTCGAGAGCAGCCTCCAAGTCTGTATCGTCCGGCGGCGGCATCACTAATCCTTCGTTAGTCCCATATTCAATCAGGCCCTCGGCATAGGGAGCATGGGGTTCCTGACCAAATACGACATCGGCAGCGAAAAGCGATTTCTTTTTCTTCTGCCCTCCGCCCCTAGGCTCACGTGGGATCGACTTCCGCTTAGCAGCCACCTTGGGACGACGAGTCCTGATGTCCGCACCCATGCCAGACTCAGGCGAGGATACAACCACTATCTCCACTGGAACACAGGGTGCGGGAGGTGCATCTGTGACGTCAGGGAGCGACAAGCCACGTGGAGGACTTTGCACACGCGGTGGCCCGGTTCTAACCTCTTTTAGAGGAGCGATTACTGGAGTCCTAGGAACCAAAGGAGCGTTGCGATCGGTACCTGGAGGCGCACCCTTACGATCGACCAACGGTCGCCTTTCCTCGTTTATAATTGCTCCTGTTGCATGATTGTACCAGTCTTTGTACACATTGAGGAGTCTCGGAGCATAAGCCGGCGCAATGATAAAAAAAAGAGAGCTCGTATTCAAGCGCTGAAATGGTGCAGTGCGTTCTCCATCCCTTCTTCAGTGGCAGTGGGTTCCAGCAAGAAGGCTTCCAAGGGGACCCCTTGATCGTAGCCCAGTTGTTGAGCAAAACGATGCGGGTTATACCTCATAAAAATTGCCACACCGTTCTGCCTAAAAACTAGGAAACCCGGTCTAATGGAATATAAGTGAAGGGTCTCCCTCGCCGTCAAAACTGAGGCTCCATCCTTAAAGACATCTTGTAATGGCCGAGTCGCAGTGGTAGACGCCTTTCCAATGGTCAATACCTTATCGACAAAGGACATCCCGGCTCCAACGGTATGAGGGCGAAGGAGTAAGCCCCTGGCGTTCCGCAGTGATGGGGTTACAATTGATGCGCCGATCAGCTGTATAATGCGAGGAAAACCGCACTTGTCAAAGAACGAGGGCCTTTTATGCAGACCGAAGACACCCGCCGTGTGTAGCTCAAGCCACGATGCAAAGTAATGCATCGGGAAGACCACGTGCAGTACCCCGGGCTCATTAGCATCCGCTGCTCGACTGAGGCCATGGTATAAGTGCGCCAAGCCAGCGATCCCAACAGCCACCTTTTCCCCAATGGCCATCCGGTGGGCTGGGTAAAAGACAGAGGGCCGCATCTGATGAGAGTGCATTGGGATCGCAAACCAGCTCAGCCACAATCCAAGAAATCCTAAGAAAAAGGCCTCTTCATCCATTCCAGGGGCCGCAATTTCTGCAAATGACATGGTAGGGATGTCCGAAAGAAAAAAGCCATTTTGATCTATATCCTTCTCCGGTAGGTTGTCCACACCTAGACCGAAAGGGTCATCCAGGACAGCAAACTTGGCAGCTTCTGATGAGATGACGCTTGGACGAAGGAAACGAGCAATGAAGTATAGGGTTCCTAGGCACGCTAAAGAGGTCTCACAAGGCATCAACCATGCCAATTTCAAATTTTACGGGTGCCGAGAAACCCTAATACGGATCGTTAACTAGATATATAGGCGACAAATGAAACTAGTTAACAACTTAACTACAAGAACGGAAATACAAGCTTTGTAGATCCGGTGCTCCACCTCCATAGCACCGCAATGATGTCCCTCCGCTGTCCAATTCGGATCCCGGGCTCTAGCGTCGGCTTCATCAGAGAAATGGGCGGGCTAGGTCATCGACTACGATGCCGAAGATGATCTACGTCGAGGCATCACAAGATCAAGCTCCCACTTCACCAAGTCATGAAACTTGTGAAGAAAACACCCTATACTACTTGGCAAGAGGTAGAGGATGAAGAAATAGAAGGTGGGTGCACTTTAGAATTGGATTTCTCACTCTTTTTCATCAATCACCATTGATGGTCAAGCTTTTTCTTCTTGTGAAGAAGAAGAAGAAGAAGATAAGAATCTTATGATAAGTTAAAAGAAAATAATACTTATCATATTTTTAACCATGGTCAAGTGTAGAGAACTAACTAAGGTTATGTGAATGGTTAGGGTTAAAAGAACAAGACAAAATGGTCACTTGGTCAAAGCTTCATGAAGCTTCAATAAGCTTCATGAAAGAAAAGAAAGAAAGAAACCATTTTGCTTTTCTTTTTTATGCTTTTATTAATTTCCAAAATGAATAAACAAATAATTAAATGAATAAGCAAAACCCTAATCATCAACTTAACCATGGTTTAATTCTTTACACTTAACCAAATAAGCATGTATCATCAAACATGATACAAACATGTGCACAAAAGTATATCACATATACAACTTGTGAACATCAAGTGAGAAAATCCATTTAAAGTGAACCAATACTGGTTAATGCAAAGTAATATATCAAATATATAATTATACATTAAATCATTAAATCAACACTTGATTTAACGATCCGGTCATATCACATATAACCGACTAGTATCCAATGTATCGGCTTAACGAATCAATCCTTGATTCTATAACTAGGTTATATCGCATATAACCAATCGATACATTCATCGCGAGAATGAAATACGATATCACATACACGCATTATTCTCGGTCCTGCACATATCTCATATGCGCTCCTATTTCGTTTCGCTTGAGCCAGGAAACCTCTGTGTAGGACTCTAAAGACTCGTCAATACGCCGGCAGCAGATGATGATCATATCAAGCACCCACAAGCCGCAAGCGGTCAGCTAAACGTAACGGCCACCCGGGTATTGAGCGATCAGAAGATCAACGAGCAAGCCCGCTCACACTCCTGTGAATCCAACCAGTAACACTTACCGTACAGTCCGGTCTGATCGTCTGATATGTCGCATATCTTGCCTAGGGGTGGTAAACGTCAGACCCCAATAGCTCGATAAGTCGTGTCGATATGAGGTCTATAACAATTCGAGAAACTACTGGTAACACTTACCAGTAAATCTCAGCAACCCTGGCCAGGGATTTCCGGTTATAGCCAATCGAACACAGCGCAACATCAACTCCTTATACCGGGAGAGACGAATCCCCTCCTATCGCTCATTGCCTCCATGTGATTCGGGACTGTACCCAAAAACCACCGTTTTACACGCCCTCTTGGACGTGGTAAGGTGGAAATCAAAGCACAGTGGGAATCACACAAGACTCTATGACGATCTCGGGTCAACAGACTACTCTGTACCAGTGTCACCAGAGAACTGCCATCTGACGTAAGGTATAAGACCATCTGGGAGTTCTCGGCGAGTCCGTCCAGTGTACCCAGTCTCCACTGAGCACCCGTATATCATCTCTGATGTCAAACACCAATGGATATGGGATCATCCATCGCCCATCTGTATGGGTCGAGAAGGTATACGCTAGTCTACTCTGGCATATCGATGCCCCGTCTCGATATACCCACGACTAGGGACTTTGAAGGATGTACTTATGGACTACCATGTCCCCACTAGTATGATCCGCATCATAGTCCAGGTAGTCAAGTACACATCCTAAGGGCTTTACCAACATGTAACAGAGAGACAATCAGTGTACACGTTAAGATAAAGATCAACCAGATAGCATACTATCATGTCGAGCAAGAAAGTCCTCCCTATATATGTCCCAGCATCCACTACAATATACATCCTATGTATAGCAATGGCCTCTAGGGCATACATATAACTAACAATCTCCCACTTGCACTAGGGCCATCTGATAGCAGTGGTTGTAGTATCTCATACTCAACCATCCCATAAAAGTCTCTCTCTGGGAAAAGGCCTTTGTGAGTGGATCCGCCGTGTTGTTCTCTGAGTCTACTCTCCTAACCTCGATCACACTGGAGATCAACCATCTCCTTGATCAGGTAATACTGCCTTAGAATATGTCTGGATCACTGATGGGACGGACGTTCCTTGGCATAAGCCACAACTCCATTGTCATACAATGGGAGGAACTCAGTTCATCTCATGAACAAATATACACCCAGACAGTCTCTTTGGTAGCATCTTGAGTAGCGATGTATCCAGCCTTAATCGTCTAGTATGCCACGGTATCTTGCTTGGAACTCTTCCAACATACCGTCCCTTTACTGAGGGTAAAGACAATGCCTGCGACTGACATTCAGTCATCTTTATCACCCTGGAACCCTTCCAGTGATTCTCCCCAGGATCGATTGATACCATCTCACTACAACTAGTGAGAATCCTAACATCCAATTAGATCTATCTCATAGATCCAAAACCCAGGATTTAGGAGGTATCACTTTGATCCTATCTGGAGAATCATTGTGATAAGCGGAGATTGACCGAGCGTAGCAAAGGAAACTACTTCTCTATCAAGAGTATGTCATCCACGTACTCTACGAGGATCACCACCATACTCTCCACTACCTTATTGTTTATACAAGGTTCATCTACCATTTTGATGATGTCAAACTCTTTGACTAACACATCAAAACAGATGTTCCAACTCCGCGATACCTGCTTTATCCTATAAAGCATCTTGTACACGTTTCCGCTGCTCCCACTGTCTATGAAGCCCTCTGGTTGTGTACTTATAGACGCCCTCTTCTAAAACATCATTTAGAAAAGCTGTCATGACACCCAACCACCAGATATCGTAGTCATGGTATGTAGCCGTGACAAGTAGTATCTGGATGGACTTAAGCATAGCTACTTGAAAAGGTTTCATCATTATCCACACCTGGTCAATGATGCAAACTTTTAACAAGTCTAGCTTTGAAAGTCTTAACTTTTCCAAGTACACCAAGTAATCTTCTCAAGATATACTTGCTCCTGATGGGGATTTAACCCTTCAGATATAGCAACCAAAGTCCATACTTTGTTGGTGTATAAGGTTTCCATCTCAGATCACTAAGCATCCAGCCATTCTTACAGAGTCTTACTCCTGATTGCCAGCTCGAAACTAGTTGGGTCATCATCTCATGATGCAATCCTCGCTCCCACTGTCATAGAGTAACCGAAGTATCTCTCAGGTGGGTGAGGAACCCTACTAGATCGGCGGAGAGGCTGAGGTTCGTTGGTTACTATTGAATCTTTTGGTTCTACCAAGTCATCTGCTGTCATTTGTATAGCTGGAACCTTTCCAGTTGTACATAACAGACCTTGCCTCGAGCTTGTCCGGATTTTGCTTTTAGACATAGCCCGGACAACCCCAAATCTTAACTAACTTAAGATATGGGCTCTTCCCTTTCCATATCACATATAAAGTGGTAGGCATTGATTTGATTCGAACCCAATTCAATAGGTATGCAGCTTCTCAAGTGCATAACTCCTAAAAGGAAATAGGAAACTCAGTAGTACTCATCATAGAGCACACCATATCACATAGGGTGCTATTGCTCCGCCCCGATGTACCATCGTGTTATGGTGTATTCGGAGGAGTAATACTGAGAGAGAATCTCATTCTCCTTTAGAATAGTCCAAGAATTTCGTGCTCAAGTATTCTCCTCCTTGATCTCATCAAAGGACATAATACTTATACCCGTATTGGTTCTCTACTTCTAACTTATATTCTGTGAATATCTCAAAAGGTTCTGACTTGTGTTTCAACAGGAACATAGGTCTGAATCTCGAAAGATCATCAGAGAATGTAATGAAGTATAAAGAACCGGTCTTGGCATGTGTAGACAGGGGACCTTACATACATCAACATGTATCATCCCAAGAGTTCATTAACTCTTTCTCTGTTTCCAGTAAACAGAGCTATGGTCATCTTATCTTTGTGACATGACTGGCAAGTTCCACAAGATGTAAATTCAAACCGATTTAAATATGCATCTACATGTAACTTCAGCTAGTCGGGTCGCATTGATATGACCTAGTCTACAATGCCTCAAGAAGGATTCGTTCATTTCTGAACTCTTCCTCTTATGTGTGTTCCGTATACTAAAGAACTGTAGTTTGATTTAGAACATCAATGCTTTTAGATAACGTGCCTGAACCGATCAACTTTTGATTATAGGAAATGTTCAAAACATTATCCAACTATACAAAATTTTATCTTTTCTTTACTAATAAAGAGATGGATATGATTTTGTATATCAGGTTCGGTATCTAATAACATTCGTTCAGAATCAATGTATTTGGAATACAGGGTGACAGTGACCAACAGACTTGGCTGCAACACTTGCCCCGTTTTCTGCCTCATGAAACTTATCACCCGTTCTCAGTTCTCTACCTCTTTGTAGCCCTATGTAACAGATTACATATCAGGGATCCTGATCTGGTATCAAATACCCAGGACGTAGAGGATACTGAGAAACGGTTCTGTGTAACGAACACACCCGAAGATGATGCATCATATGCACTTTCCTCGTTTGGGCGGCATAGGAATTCTGGTATTCTCCAATTTCCTGCTCAGTCTTATAATAATTATAAGTTGGAGCGGGACCAACGTTCCCCAGCTCAGTATAACAAGCGGGTTCGGTCAATATTCCGTATTATTTTCTTGATTAAGGCGTGATATGGTCGCTACCTGGAGAGAGAGAGAAGAAAACACTCAGCGTGCGCTCTTACAAGAATAGATTGGTTATTATTTTATCTAATCAGGATGGCTCCCACTGTTTTAATCAAATCTTCCTTCAAACCCTAAAAGGAAAGACTAGCCGGGATTAATTACACACTACAAGTTCGCCATTTTTTCAGCCAGGCCAGTGTCGGTACTTTGAGGGAGGTCCCCCGTGCTTTCGCACGAACCTAATTAATGTAAACCTCATTTTCCCAGAGGCGTAACCTCGTTAACACCTTTCTAGACACCTACTTAATCGGCTAATTGTAATGTGTAAAACTCTCCCAGGAGTAACTCTTACTCGCAGCGGGTATCGGGATCCAACTATCTCATAGAAGGTATGCAATCTCATTGCAAATTTCAACACTTGAAATTCCCGATAATTTTGCCCCTAACCTCCTATGACCTTGACAAAGGCCAACAAACCATAGGATGCCAGTCAAGTTCAACCCGTCATTTCCTGATTGAATTAAACCCACCCGCACGGCCCTTGACAAAGGCCAACAAGGTCGCACGACTACCCTAATCCAATCTGCATCATATGCATAAGCAGATAAGCACCAGTCAGCTACCGCACACTACGCCTTGACAAAGGCCAACAAACATAGCACGAATACTAACTACTACTTATCTGAAATGACGGAGGGCTACGACAGGTTTTTCTGAAAACCTATTGCGTAATGAACTTGATATCGTTGTAAAATCAAATGATTTTAAAAATGGAGTGCTTTTGAGGCTTTTCTAGTTTTGCTAAAGGAGTCACTCCCGGTGAAGGGATCGTCGGTCCTTTCCTCTTCGAATGAGGTGCGGGATATATCATATATATCACTGTGCAAAGCAAAACTCTTAAAAGCAATCAGAAGACAAACCGAGTGTGTAGCATCTGCCAGTTATTGCTAAAGGAGTCACTCCCGGTGAAGGGATCTCGGTCCTTTCCTCATCGAATAAGGTGCGGGATATATCACATATACCTCTGTGCAAAGCAAGAACTGTAGCTACCTTTTTTATTTTTGAAATTCGATTCTACAACATCTTAGGTTTATTTTATTTCATTAATCACATTAATGAAGTCCCATCATTTAAGTTACCTAAACATCACAGATAAATACGATGTACACTTATGCCATCCGCATTCGCCTCGATGTCCCCTCATGCACCGTTAGGTTAGGTAACTAACGGCAGAGCGGGACAGGGCTAGCGCGGGTGTAAAACATAAGTAACATCTATATAATATATCATATATACTATATACAGTATCCATCACAGAACATCACATGATAACATCACAGATATCGCAGCAGAAGAAACATATGAAATATTGGATATACTAGGACGTCCGTGTTTTTAATACGAGCCAGTATAAAACACGGATTCCACGGTCGTGATGAATAGCCAAACCCACACCCCTAGACCCCAACGAGAGCGGCAAGTAACCCTACCAATTCTAGAGTTAGGAGACCCGGACTCGACTCCTCGAGTTGGTCTCCCACTGGACTCCAGAACCCGGTTACTTGTGCTCCCCTCCTTGGGTCTATCCTAGTGCGGAAAAGTAAATAATATACAAAAGATGATATCTTCCGCAACCTGGAAGTGCCCCAATAAAAGAATATTATATACAAGTTTTTACATGAATGAAAATGAAAAACACTCATCTCACATAAAAACCCCCGGCTATTCAAACACGACGATCCAATATAACATATCCAGCAACACATAACATCACATGTCATCAACGTAAGTAAATATGCGCATCCCAATTGTCGTTGTCATATAGCAACGAAACCGGCGATATCACATATTACACTTACGGTCACAGAAAAGAAAGTGTAAAACTACAACAGTTGGAATCCTCAACCTCTTTAGACATCACATGCCTAATCAAATGAATTCCTTAGACATCGCATGCCTAACAATTATAAACCCCGCATTTTAGTCTCAAAATCGAAAACTCTTTTCAATATCAAGTCGGGCAATTCAACAAGATTCCCGAAATCCTGATCGAATGCTCGTCGCAAACTTTAGTAGACGGCCGCACCCCCGATACCGTCGACGAAGTGCACCAAGGCCGAACACCGCTACCTCGAGCACCCGGACGGATGCTTTCGGCGACGGGGTTCTCCTACAGTCACTTGGTCGGGGCTATGGAGTGAGGCTGTCTATTAAGTTTACCCGGCGAGTATTCGCGTACGCTACGTGATTGCGACGGACTTTTGATCACATCAAAATTCCGTGGCAACCGATCAAGTGAGACTAAACTGCTATGTTTATAACATTCATTCAGTTATCTCATAACTTATTGTGAATTCCAATTATTGTATCACATTCCGAATAAGATAGAAAATGTTAAACTTTCCGATCGAACAATCGAACACCCAAGTTTTCCCGATACAGATCAACACATGAAATAAATTTAAAAAACATTCAGTTCGTGCCTCAGTACCAACGGTCCAGCCGTAGAAGGGTCAAGCCAACGCCTCACATGTGGCACGCCGTACTGCCCCAAACCCGAAGGTTCAAAGGGCAGTTCAAGACGGTCACATAATCGAGTTAAGGTTTGTTGTCTTCTAGAGGGACCATCGCGTTACTTGCACTACTTAGAACGTCTTTAAACCACGGAAAAATCCAACACTTGGAAATTTCCCGATAGTGGAAAAAGTGGGTATTTACATCCGGTCGAACTTTTTAACATATTCAAAAAATATCCGGAAAGCCACATAGACAAAACTTGATAATCCGATCGAATCTACGAACCCCTAATACAACCCAGAAAACTCAACTCTTGAGTGCATATTAAAAATTCCCAGAAAACTCAGCACCTAAAAAAATGAATTACTGTGCAAAATTGAAGGGGTGACGTCATCATCTGGTCGCGGAACCGCCGCAGAAGCAAGGCTTCTGCCGCGGTTCCGCCGCCGTTTATACTGTTCATGAGTTAAATTTTGCACCGTAATTCTTATATTTCCCTGCTGAATTTTTTAAGCATTTTTAATCTGGAAAAATCCCAGTTTTTGAAAAAAGTCCAGAGAGCATGTTTTGAATTAGGGTTTCGTTTCGATCGGGTTTCAAACGTCGTCTAGGCATCGCCTAAGGCTCTAGCTAGGCTCTGATACCACTGTAGGGTTCTTAGGCACGCTAAAGAGGTCTCACAAGGTATCAACCATGCCAATTTCAAATTTTACGGGTGCCGAGAAACCCTAATACGGATCGTTAACTAGATATATAGGCGACAAATGAAACTAGTTAACAACTTATCTACAAGAACGGAAATACAACCTTTGTAGATCCTGTGCTCCACCTCCATAGCTCCGCAATGATGTCCCTCCGCTGTCCAATTCGGATCCCGCGCTCTAGCGTCGGCTTCATCGGAGAAATGGGCGGGCTAGGTCATCGACTACAATGCCGAAGATGATCTACGTCGAGGCATCACAAGATCAAGCTCCCACTTCACCAAGTCATGAAACTTGTGAAGAAAACACCCTATACTACTTGGCAAGAGGTAGAGGATGAAGAAATAGGAGGTGGGTGCACTTTAGAATTGGATTTCTCACTCTTTTTCATCAATCACCATTGATGGTCAAGCTTTTTCTTCTTGTGAAGAAGAAGAAGAAAAAGATAAGAATCTTATGATAAGTTAAAAGAAAATAATACTTATCATATTATTAACCATGGTCAAGTGTAGAGAACTAACTAAGGTTATGTGAATGGTTAGGGTTAAAAGAACAAGACAAAATGGTCACTTGGTCAAAGCTTCATGAAGCTTCAATAAGCTTCATGAAAGAAAAGAAAGAAAGAAACCATTTTTCTTTTCTTTTTTATGCTTTTATTAATTTCCAAAATGAATAAACAAATAATTAAATGAATAAGCAAAACCCTAATCATCAACTTAACCATGGTTTAATTCTTTACACTTAACCAAATAAGCATGTATCATCAAACATGATACAAACATGTGCACAAAAGTATATCACATATACAACTTGTGAACATCAAGTGAGAAAATCCATTTAAAGTGAACCAATACTGGTTAATGCAAAGTAATATATCAAATATATAATTATACATTAAATCATTAAATCAACACTTGATTTAACGATCCGGTCATATCACATATAACCGACTAGTATCCAATGTATCGGCTTATCGAATCAATCCTTGATTCGATAACTAGGTTATATCGCATATAACCAATCGATACATTCATCGCGAGAATGAAATACGATATCACATACACGCATTATTCTCGGTCCTGCACATATCTCATATGCGCTCCTATTTCGTTTCGCTTGAGCCAGGAAACCTCTGTGTAGGACTCTAAAGACTCGTCAATACGCCGGCAGCAGATGATGATCATATCAAGCACCCACAAGCCGCAAGCGGTCAGCTAAACGTAACGGCCACCCGGGTATTGAGCGATCAGAAGATCGACGAGCAAGCCCGCTCACACTCCTGTGAATCCAACCAGTAACACTTACCGTACAGTCCGGTCTGATCGTCTGATATGTCGCATATCACGCCTAGGGGTGGTAAACGTCAGACCCCAATAGCTCGATAAGTCGTGTCGATATGAGGTCTATAACAATTCGAGAAACTACTGGTAACACTTACCAGTAAATCTCAGCAACCCTGGCCAGGGATTTCCGGTTATACCCAATCGAACACAGCGCAACATCAACTCCTTATACCGGGAGAGACGAATCCCCTCCTATCGCTCATTGCCTCCATGTGATTCGGGACTGTACCCAAAAACCACCGTTTTGCACGCCCTCTTGGACGTGGTAAGATGGAAATCAAAGCACAGTGGGAATCACACAAGACTCTATGACGATCTCGGGTCAACAGACTACTCTGTACCAGTGTCACCAGAGAACTGCCATCTGACGTAAGGTATAATACCATCTGGGAGTTCTCGGCGAGTCCGTCCAGTGTACCCAGTCTCCACTGAGCACCCGTATATCATCTCTGATGTCAAACACCAATGGATATGGGATCATCCATCGCCCATCTGTATGGGTCGAGAAGGTATACGCTAGTCTACTCTGGCATATCGATGCCCCGTCTCGATATACCCACGACTAGGGACTTTGAAGGATGTACTTATGGACTACCATGTCCCCACTAGTATGATCCGCATCATAGTCCAGGAAGTCAAGTACATATCCTAAGGGCTTTACCAACATGTAACAGAGAGACAATCAGTGTACACGTTAAGGTAAAGATCAACCAGATAGCATACTATCATGTCGAGCAAGAAAGTCCTCCCTATATATGTCCCAGCATCCACTACAATATACATCCTATGTATAGCAATGGCCTCTAGGGCATACATATAACTAACATGAAGTCCTCAAAGTTAACTCCCCGACTCCCATGTTCGACGAAGAGGGACTCATATATGTTCAACACTTTAATCAAGCTTGGGAACTGGTGCTGAACAGCATTCTCCGGCGTGACCCCCCTTACCATCGGCCTAGTACCAAAGACGTACACATCTGTCGGGAGCAGCTCCTCATAATGTTCTCCCATGACTGGTAGACCGGATACCTCCGTGAACTCCTCCAAAGAGATGGACACTTCCCGATCCATGGCAAGGAAAGTGTGGGTAGGAATGTTCCATTGCTCCAGGAAAGCCTTAAACCACCAGTTCGGGAGTGTGGGATATTGAAACAGAGAGACGTACACTACGGTGTACAGTCCTAACCTTATCAACTGCGACTTTTTCATCGACAGGATGTACCGGGCCTATGGTAGATAGCCAATCGGGTGACGGGGGATCAGACCAATGTTATATGATTGCCCCCAGGGTCTCGCCTCGCCCTAACAGATACGGCATCCTAGGATATCCAAGACCATAGGACGCTGGACCGGGATGGCATCTATAGCCGGATGAAGAAAACCCTTCGATGTCCAATCCGCCATCTCCACGGCATACTGCACCGAGGGTGGGGTAGCATAATGAATCGCTGTGATGGGCTCGGACGGCACTGCGCATGTGAAGCTGCGTCGACCCATAATGATCTGGTTATACAAAGACCCCCAAAGGTGGAGATTCTTGTACTCCGGGTCGTATTCTCTAATCATGGCTAGGACTTCACGGTCCAAGGGCGCCTCGGGAAATCCCTCCTCCGAGCGGACGAACGGGAACGAGGTGTCGAGAGACATGATCGCTGCAAGTGAACAGAAATTAGCCGTTAGTGTTGCAATTCCAACGCTTAGCGTTTAAGAAAAATTCATTAATTAATCAATTGAATTAAAAATTAATTTAATTAGAGTTAATTAATTACACCACACAGCAGTGCAGTGGGTAGGAGACCGAAGGGGGACCCACAAAATCTGGATGACAATACGTCAGTTAATAAGACAACCTCATCATTGGATGAGATTGTCAGTTGGTCCCCAGGAAAACATTCCCATTAATAAAAAAGGGGGAAGAATCCCTAGAGACAAGGAGAAAATCTTCTCTTTCAGAGCAAAGCTCTGTCACAGCTCTTGCGCTCAGTGATTGGCGCAAAGAGCCTGACAAATGCAATGCATTTCTTTTCCTGAAGGGCCAGGCCCAATTAAAAGACCAAACAGGCCTAATTAAATTGATGCTCTGCATCATTTATAAATGGGCAAAGCCCAAACAAAATAATAAAAATGCTATGCAGATGCCTTGCAGAGTCCAAAATAAATTGATGCTCTGCATATTTTATGGGCAGAGCCCAAACAAAAAAATAGAAAATAATGCAATGCATTATTTAAAAATGGGCCAAGCCTTAACACAGGTCTAACAGACCAAAAACAAATAAAAGGCGTTGAATACTTTGAACTTAGCCCAATCATGGCCGTAAATTCTCAAATTAAATTGACTGAGCGATATTGCTCCCTTAAATCAATTTATATCCGGTTCGAGGGTACATCTCCGAGCTCCTCTGATCATGTCGTTGTAATCCTTCAACGACGTCAGAGAGGCGACGGGTCCCAACAACCACACATGAATATGGACTGCGGGGTCCTTAAACTCGTGGACCGAAACGTCCTTAAGCTAATATCGGACCACCACGTCCCTAAACTGGAATATGGACCATCAAGTCCCTAAACTGAAATGCGGACCACCATGTCCCTAAACTGGAAAACGGACCACCATGTCCCTAAACTGGAAAATGGACCACTACGTCCCTAAATTGGAACAATAGGGCCTCCAAACGCTCTTTTGCCGGATCTAAACGGTCCATTTAAGTTGATCTTAGCCCCAAACACGGCTAATGTATCCTTAAACATTCAAATGGATTGTAAAACTCCCAATCAACTCTGGTTCGAGGGTACATCTTCGAGCTCCTCTGATACATGTCGTTGTAATCCTTCAACGACATCAGAGAGGTGACGAGTCCTGCCGGCCATATATTTAATGGATCACTACGTTAAGTTGATCTTAGTCTCAAACAGGACTATCGTATCCTTAACGAACGTTTAAGTTGATCTTAGCCGCAACGCGACTAATGCATCCTTAAACTAAAAACACCAAACCCAAATCTAAGTAAATACGGATTTGGACTAATCCACGTCCTACGGGCGACGGCATTACTTAGTCTCCGTATACAATTCACGGGCAACCACAAACAAAACAAACACACACGACATGAAGTGAAATTCTGGAGAAGGAGAAAGTGGCTACCGCGATGCGGTAGCGTAATTAACTGCAGGGGCTTGCGCCTGCAGGGAAGAGCGTCCCCACAATCAAAAACCCCTCAAGCAAGGGGGAATCTGACGAAGTCTGCTACATCGGCTGCATCCGTCTAAATCTCCGATACACGGTGCCATAAATCAACTTGGCATCTTCGGAGAGGTAGACGGATAAAACCATATAGCAACTGCCCTGAATCTCAGCGTCCGGACATCGCAGTCCTGTGCGCCGCCATTCGGAGGGGAACAATGCAATACGGACCGAAATGGAGTCCATGTACACTAACAAAGTATGGACTTTGGACATTGCTCCAGATGGGGTAAAACCCGTAGGATGCAAATGGATCTTCAGAAAGAAGATTGGTGTAGATGGACAGGTTGAAACCTATAAGGCTAGACTTGTTGCAAAGGGTTTTCATCAAAGACCTGGTTTAGACTATGACGAAACCTTTTCTCCAGTGGCTATGCTCAAATCCATTCGGGTCCTTCTCGCCATTGCTGCCTTCCACGATTATGAGATCTGGCAGATGGACGTAAAGACGGCTTTTCTAAATGGAAATTTGGAAAAGTGCGTCTATATGGATCAGCCAGAGGGATTCATTCAGAGTGGGAGCAGCGGTAAAGTGTGCAAGTTGCTTAAATCCATTTATTGACTAAAGCAGGCATCGCGGAGTTGGAACATCTGTTTTGATGATACTGTTAAAGAATTCGACTTTATCAAGAATCCAGATGAACCATGCATATACAGTAAGACTGTAGGGAGAGCTGTAGTATTCCTCGTCTTGTACGTGGATGACATTCTCCTAATAGGAAATTATATTCCTATACTACAGTCAGTCAAAGGAGTCTTGTCACAGAAGTTCTCCATGAAGGACCTGGGTGATGCCACCTACATTCTGGGGATCCAGATCTATTGCGATAGATCAAAAAGGATGTTAGGACTTTCGCATTCCAGGTACATAGACACCATATTGAAAAGATTCAGTATGGAAGATTCTAAGCGCGGTAATTTACCGGCTTGTCACGGAATCACCCTCTCCAAAGAGATGTCTCCCAAGACTGATTTGGAAAGCGATCGCATGTCGATTATACCCTACGCTTCTGCGGTAGGCTCTATAATGTATGCGATGTTGTGCACCGGACCAGATGTAGCTTACGCACTAAGCGTGGTAAGCCGGTATCAGTCAGACCTAGGGGAGAAGCACTGAATAGCAGTAAAGAACATTCTCAAGTACCTAAGAAGGACAAAAGATATGTTCTTGGTTTACGGCGGAAAAGACCTCAAGATCGAGGCTTTTGCTGACTCCAGCTTCCAGAGTGACAAGGATGACTCCAAGTCCATGTCAGGTTATGTCTTTACCCTCAATGGAGGGGCGGTGTGCTGGAAGAGTTTCAAGCAGGACATCGTTGCTGACTCGACGATGGAAGCGGAGTATATCGCTTCTTGCGATGCCGCAAAAGAAGCAGTCTGGATGAAGAAGTTCCTCACAGAACTTCAGGTGGTTCCATCCATTGTTGATCTAATACCTCTGTATTATGACAACAACGGGGCTATAGCTTTAGCAAAGGAACCCAGGTCCCATCAGAAGTCCAGACACATCTTAAGGCGGTATCACCTGATCAGGGAGATCATAGATCGCCGGGAGATCGAGGTCCGGAGAGTTACTACAGAGGATAACACCGCAGATCCATTCACAAAGGCCTTACCTCAGACACAGTTCGAGAGGCTATTCGAGATGATAGGTCTTCGATATGCCAGTACATGGCCCTAGTGCAAGTGGGAGATTGTTAGTGTATATGCCCTAGGGGCCATTATTGTATCATACTAGCTTGTATATTACTTACTGGAAGCTTGGGATATTCACAGTTATAATAACAGTCTTGCTCAACATAGTAGAATGCTACTTGGTTTATATCTATCTTAATATGTGTATATATTAGCATATAGCGAATACATATTGATAGAGTGCTTAGGATCTTGCTTGACTACCAGCGTTGTGATGGCAGTCACACTAGTGGGGGCTGGGTAGTCTACAAGCACATCCTTTTTTAGGTCCCTAGTCGTAGGATTATCGAGACAGGGCATCGATACTTCAGAGTAGACTAGTGTGTACGCTTCTCATCCCAGTAGAGGAAATGGTCTGTCCCACAGGCATTAGTACATTGTACTGGAGATAATATACAGGTGCTCGTTGGGTTACGGGTACACCGGATAGGACTCGCAGGGAACTGTTGGTTGGTATTATACCCGTTGCCAGTTAACAGTTCCCAGGTGACATGAGTACAGCATAGTCCGCAGACTTGACACTGCTGCTTCGTCTCGAGTGTATTCCCACTATTCTTAGATTGCTACCCTACCACGGCTCAAAGGAGTCGTGCAAACAGGTAGCAGTTGGGTGCAGTCCCGAAGCACTTGGAGGCAGTGGCGGTTAGATAGGATTTGTCTCTCCCGGTATTGGGAGTTGATATCGTGTTGTATTTGGAGAGCCATTACGCAAAGTCTCTGGCTAGGGCAAATGAGATTTACTAGTAGGATTTCCAGTAGCTTCTCAAAGTGTAATGGGCTTCACTCCGACACGACTTATACCGTTTTTAGGGTACTGACGCTTGACGCCCCCTAGGCCCGATAAGCGATAGTCTTAAGATGAACAGACCGGACTGTATGGAGATTGTCACATCAGGCTCAGTAGAAGTTCGGATGGGTTTCCTCATCGGCCTTCTTATCGACATCTACCTGGGGACCATTACGTACAGCTAGTACCACTTGCGGCCTGTGGTTAAACCCACTGCCAGCGTAGTGTCGAGTCTTTAAAGTCCCACACAGAGAGTTTCCCTGCTTCAGGCGAAACGATATAGAGGTCGTATGGTTTTACGACAGGGTTCGGACACATACGTGTATTTATGCACGTACGATGTTCGGACAGTTTTACTAGCAGGCTTTAGTTTAAGCCAGATTCTTGTATTAGATTATTGGATTTATACAGTCTCAGTATTTCTGTGTTTTCACGGATGGGAGGGGCATTCTCGTAATTAGTCGAGAACCTTCTAGAAGAAAGATGAGGTGGAGAGCTTAGGTGGAATTTGCATTAAATGGATTAGTGACTCATGGAGTGATTCATCCAAATGAGTTAATGAAGCATTTATTGCTTAATGACTCATGAGATGATTCATCCAATGTGAATTAATGAAGCATGGTTGATATTATTATATGTTATTCATTTAGATAATTATCATGCTTCATATATTCACAAATGAGATAGAATTCATTTCATTCTCACTTACACATTCTCTCTCCTCAAGCTCTCTCTCTTCAAAGAACTAACCCTAATCCTCTCATGTGTTGAGATCCCAAGGGTTAGCAAGACTAATAGATCCCTAATCCATCTCTATATTCTATAGGTTACCTTGATTAGCAATCATAGGCACCTAGTTACCTCAAGTGAGAAGTTAAAGTTTGGAGAAGGAGCTCTCGGGTGGATCTTCTATCACATCGAGGAGGCCGACGAGGAGGTGATCAACAAGAACAAGAAGGACTTGAATCTTTAGGTATAATCATCTATCATAGTAGTTTATCACTTCTAGATAGTTGTTAGTTAGGGTTTAGCAAAGATCCGTAAAGTTAGTCGATGTTAACTCAAACAAAATGATTGTTTTACCTATTCCGCCTCCTCGCATCATGTGGGGTGTCTAACGTCGACTTACAGTGGTCCCTTGTCCTCGTCACTCGTGTCTTTCATCCATTCGTTCTGCTGCCCTGTCTCATCATGAGATCATTAATCAATCCTGTCTCTTTCTTAGAGAAATAGGGAAACTTAGAGAGGAAGCGTCACTATTTCTTACTTAGGGTTTCCCAAATTCCCGAGTTGTCATCGATCTCGTCGCCCCTAAAGATCCATCTTTCTCTTCTAGCATTTCTTCAATAAGTCTTCTTCTCCCGTTCTTTTAATTTCTCGTAGATATGTCTTCTGAGGTCTTGAGTGTTGAGGATCATTATGAAGTCAGGGGTTTTAAGACATCTCTGTTGATTTCTTTGACGGAAAATAAGTGTAGGTATGTTTTCTTCCTCTTCTGTCGACTTCAAAGCTAACTCTACTAGCTGTATCCTCGATCCCCCTAAAGGTTATATCGGTTTGTACTATGAATTCGTCCTTGCCGGTCTTCGATTTCCCGTTCCCCTAATTATTCAGCATATTCTTAAGGATTTAGATCTTGCCCTCTTTCAAATCGCGGCCAATGGTTAGTTTGTGATTGTTGCTTTTGGTTTTGCTCTTTTCATGACGAGAGGGCCTTACTCGCCTGAGTTTCTTCACGTCTTTATAAGAGTTAGCTTCCCTACCGGCAGCCAATGTCCCTGAGCTCATCTTCAAGGCAAGGTCAAGATAGTTGGGGGGATAAAGTCTAAAATCACAGACTGGCAAAAACGGTTTATCTTTTATCGCAATCCCGACCCCCCCTCCGAGTTTCTGACGACTTGGAGGGGAGAGAATAAAAGTGCTATCTTCAAAACATCCACGAAGAATTTTCCTTCTAGCCTCTCCATAGCTGAGTATTTCATGGATTTCCAAGGAGGAAGATTAGGTGTGGAGGAGTTTTTCATCGAGGCTAACTTTATCTTATACAGCATCGCCTTTTTCCAACCCCGAAGTTGATCTTTCCAAGGGTCAAGAGAGCCTGCAATACTATCGCGAGCAGTTAAGGAAAGAGCATCGAGTTCCCCATGTGGGAGGAAAAAATGTCTCACGAGCTACAACACCCTTCCCTCTTCTGAGGCATCCCCGCCATTCTATAGATCCAACGGGGGAGGCTCTTCCGCCCGCCGGCCGTATTCTTGATCCCATTCTTTCTAAAACTTCTAGTGTAGAATCTGATAGAGTGTGGATCTAAGACAACTTGGGCTTTATCAATAGATTTGTATGGTGAAAGTCTTGGGCAAAGGCCACACTACCGGATTTTCAATCCTGCAAAGGAAAGGGCACCGGAGTTATACTCTGGTCCCTCCTTCGATGATAAATTCAGTCTCTTTCTTAGAAAGGTAGGGTTTCTATTTATGGAGAAAGGGTAGCATACCTTTTCTTTCACGTTGGAGGTTTATATAGGTGTCACGTATGGTGGTGATGCAATCAATGAAGATTGGATTTTATGCCGACATGGGCAGCCCTTCTTGTACAAGGATCCCTGGGTGGGTCTCCTGGGCTGAGTAACACGGGTTTGGACTGGTGTTTGGCCCTGTGTGCTAAGTGGAGTTAGGCCGGACTCGTCATTGGTTATTCCATGCAGTATCAGTACCCCGTACCCCGAGCTGTCGGTTCCAAGTTCCTGGGGTAGAACTGGATCATGACGATTTGGATACAGTGATCGTGGCCCCTCGCCCTCATCACGCGTGTCTTTCATCCGTTGGTTCTGTCGCCCTGTCTCATCATGCGATCATTAATCAATCCAGCTTCTTTCTTAGTGAAAAAAGGGAAACTTGGAAAGAAAGCATCGCCATTTCTTTTACTTAGGGTTTTCAAATTACGTGAGTCACAGCCAATTTCGTCGTCCTTGAAGATCCATCTTTCTCTTCTAGCGCTTCTTCTGTAAGTCTTCTTCTCCCCTTCTCTCTATTTTTTAGCTATGTCTTCTAACGTCTTAAGTGTAAAGGATCAGGAGAAAGTTATGGGTTTTTAAGTCTTCTCTATTAATTTCTTCGATGGAGAATACGTGTTGGTTTTCCACCTTTTCTATTGACTTCAAAGCTAACTCTATACTATCCATCCTCCACCCTCCAGAAAGGCATATTGGTTTGTACTACGAGTCCGTCCTCACCGGTCTTTGATTTCCTGTTCCCCGATCATTCAACGTATTCTTAGGGATTTAGATCTTGCTCCCTTTCAAATCGCGGTCAATGGTCGGTATGTAATTTTTACTTTTGTCTTTGCTCTTTTCGTGGTTAGGGGCTTACTCGCCCGAGCTTCTTCATGCCTTCATAAAGGTTAACTTCCTCATCGGTGGCCAATGTTCCTAGGTTTATCTTTAGGGCAAGGTCAAAATAGTCGGGGGGATAAAGTCTAAGATCGCCGACTGGCAAAAGCGGCTCATTTTTTATTGCAACTCCGACCCCCCTTTCGAATTTTTGATGTCTTGGAGGGGAGAGAATAAGAGATCTATCTTCAAGACATCTACAAAGAATCTTCCTTCTGGCCTCAAGGTCATAGCCAAGTATCTCATGGATTTTCAAGGAAGAAAATTGGGTATAGAGGAATTCTTTACTAAGGCCAACTTGAGATAATTATCTAAATGGAGAATCTATCATGATAAGCTTTTAAACAAGTTCTCGTTAAGATTTAGGGTATCTGAGATCGATTTTAAGATTTATCTAAAACGATCTTTATCACTCACATGAGCGCATACACGCGTATGCGCGTACACATGCATGCGTTTAAAGATTAATCCTTAATCACGCGTGCGTGAGATGGGGACTTGAATCTCCCTACTTCACCTCCCGATACCCTTATGGAGTCTTGAGGACTCCAACCAGACAAGTGATTGGTTCCTACTGGAAAACCACGAATGATAGGAGCTTCCGTTGAAGGAGTGGAGCGCAGCGGAACGGAACAGGAGGATGTGAAGCCCCGCCGACTGAGGGGGAGCTCCTCTGTCTGTGTAAAATCTCCTGTCTGGTGAGCCCAAACCAATGAGTGGTTGCCTAGTAGGCAAGCACGAACAGCTCCTGTTGCTTGTCCGGTGGGCCCGGTGAGCTCGGGGAAGTCCAATAACAGGACTTCCTAGCTACATGGAGCCCGACGAGCCCGGTGAGCCCGTCGAGCCTGGTGAGCCCTACGGTAGTGTTGTATCGGTATGGAGCCAGCGTCGATCGGAGAAGTGAAACGGCCTAAATCATCCTATGTGGCCTCGCCTTTCCCGACCCTAAAGTTGATCTTTCTAAGGGTTACGAGATCTTGCAGTACAATCGCGAGCAGTCAGCTAGTGGGAGCATCGAGCTCCTTATGTGAGAGGAAGCAATGTCCTTAGAGCTGTGGTACCTTCCCTCCTTCCTCCTCCTGAGACATCGTCGACCCATTCTATAGATCCAACGGGGGAGGCTCTTCCGATCACTAGTCGTGTCCTCGATCTTATTCTCTCTAAAGCTTTCAGTGTAGACTCCACTTCGCACCCTCCTATTCCTTCTTTGAAGAACCCGCCTTTCTAGAGTTCGACCTCTCTTCGAGGTGGCAAGAGGTCGATAAGTAGAGCAGAGAAGGACTATTCCTCCCCTGGGATCGACAAGGCCCGAAAAAGGAGAGCTTACTCTGCTCTCGACCCCATTGGAGAGATTGTCGTCTGTCCTCCTTCCCAGCTCGAGGAGAAAGGATCGGTCCTTTCGAGCTCTGTAGTTCATATGGGAGGTACCCCCGGTCTAGCCACTTAGTGGAGCATTCAGGTGTTTGGTTATACTTTATCTAACGTTGTTTTATTTCTTCTCTTTTCTGATCAGGTCGACATGAACAGAATCTTTGGGAGCAAAACTTCAGCATCGGGTGGTTTGAAGCCTCCGGTCCCCAGTGACTCTTCCAAGGGTGCTAAGTGTCAAATGGATGAGAGGCTCCCTGAACCGAATAAAAAGGGCGTCTCTGCGTCCTTCCTTATGATGGATTTGCATGAGTTGCAGAGGTGTTACCTCCTCTTCTGACCCTTGCTCCTCCTTTCTTGCCAACTGGACTTTCCTCTGCAGAGGCTTTGCGAGAGGTGGTCGCTTGTTTGGTTGAGGTAATGGGGCTTTAGTACTTTCATTTTGATGTGTGATTTTCTTTCCTTTGAGTTTTGCTTAGCCGGAAACATGCAGGCCACTCTCCTGGCTTTCGACCTTAGATGCAGAGACCAGGCCTACGGCGAGGCGTTGGTGCGTGAAAGGGAGGAGTAGAAAGAGAAGATGGCTAAGCTTTCTGAGTGTAGGAGAAAATTCGAGCTGGAGGTAGGGCCTGCTAAGGCCGAGTGGGATGTCGTTAAGGCTGCTAAGGACATCTGGAAGAAAAACGCTGCATCACTTGGTGAGAAACTTGTGAAGACCGAGCGGAACCTGAAGTGGGCCTAACTGAGCTCCAGCACCCCCACGGACTGGTTGGAGGAATACAAATACTCCGATGAATATGTGGCGGATTTCGTCGAGGTTTTTCAGGGTGGTACTGAGGCCACGCTTTGCTTGGTGGCTCAGCGAGCTCCGGAATGCTCTCCCAAGTTGGTCGGTTCGATACCCGAGGTGATCTATGCCGAGAAGATGAAAGCTAGGGTAGCTCCCCCATCCGAGGCCCTTCCGGCCCCCATTGCGTCTGGGGATTTGGTTCAGACCCTTCCTCCGGCTAACGTTGTATTTTCTTTGGCCGCTTAGAGTAAGGATAAGGGGATTGTGTTTCGGGAGGATGACTCGGGGTCCCAGGGCAAGGCTCCAGATCCCAAGGTCGCCAGATAACCCTTTCCTTTACTTTCGTTGATTTGTTTTGTAATTTTGTAGGATATTTTTGGATATATTTGCAATGATTCTGTATTCCATTGATTTTTCATGGTCATCTGTGATGTGTCTTTCTTTAGCTTTTATCCCTTTATTTATCATGCATCTGTGTTTGTTTGTGTTCTTCTCTTTATTATGAATATGTGTGGTTTAAAATAGATCGCATGCCTCTCTGTTCGTGTAGGTGAATTGCAGGCCCTTTGTGTTGGATATGTATGCCCTAGAGGCCTGTATTGTATAGGATGCCAGGGATATGTATGTACAGGACAATCTTGCTCAGTTGTATAGTATACTATTTGAGTTGTCTTTATCTGAACATGTGTATTGTTTTTTTGCTACTTTATATTGCTTATACATGTTGATAATGACTCGTTATAGTAGTATACTATTTTGGTTTGTTCTTATCTTAACAAGTGCATATGCGTTACTCGATATCATATATGGCTGATACATGTTGATAAAGCCTGTAGGATTTTGCTTGACTACTAGCGTTATGATGGCGATCATACATGTGGGGGCTGGGTAGTCTATAAGCACATCCTTAAATGTCCCAAGTCGTAGGAGTATCGAGACCGGGCATCGATATTCCAGAGTAGACTTGTGCATACGTTTTTAGACCCCGACAAGGGGCGGTGGTTAGTCCCACAGACATTGGTGTGATCACCTAAGATTATATACAAGTGATCACTGGGGGTAAGTACACTGGATGAACTCACCGAGAATCCCTATATAGTATTATACCTATCGTCAGATAGTGGTTCTCAGATGACATGAGTACAAGTTAGTCTTTAGACCTAAAATCGTCATTTGTCTCATGTGAGTTCCTACTGTGTTTGGATCACTACTCTACCATGGCTCTAGTGAGTCATGCAAACATGTTTTGGTTGGGTACAGTCCCAAGCCACTGTTCCATGTTGCATGATATATTGATATGCGTACATCTCTATTATATGTCGCATACAACATACTCTATGATTTTTACGCAATGAGATATGCTGTTTTCATGAGATTTCTGAATTTGAGAACCGTGGCTATTTCAATAAAAAGCATGTATTGTCTTAAAAACCCGGTCTCTCTTGATATGATATTTCAGTGCGTCCACCATGTGTTTTCTCGATTCTGAGAGCAGCATGTGAAACCCGATTCAAGGAGCGGTAGGCACCGTCTGCGGGTATATGGTGGACCCGGTGAGGTATCCCGGGGCAAGAAGACTCATATTTGTTAGACGGTGAGCCCGGCAGGGGAGCACTACCTACTGGTGATAATATTTGGACTCGGCGGTTATCCGGAGGATACCGACCGGAGTAGCGAGATGGATACGGGCCGACCCGTACTACTGGGGCCGAGGGCCGATTCCGCAGACGGAGCCCGTGGGCCGATCCGGACTGACGGAGCCTGATATATGAGGATTTACGTGCCGATGTTGGGCACGGTTTTCATGATGTTTTCAAGTGTCGATGTTAGACACTCAGGTTCCATGATTTGATGTGTCGGGAGGGACACCGTTGATATGTATATCCTCATACTTTCATGCACACTCTTTTATGATATTTACATGCATGATATTGTTGCATCAGTGGTTGACGCGTGGACTAGATCCACATACATACATACATACACTAATTCTACTATTGGAGATTATACACATGCTTATAGACATTGATTTATGGGTGGACGAGATCCACATATCTGCATACATTGATTATTACTGTTGGATGTTATCCGTATGCATATAGGTATTGACTACCTTGTTGGCACATATACGACCCGGTCACCCTATATATCATAGTATTACCTTTTGATATAGTTGACCTAAGAGTCGTTATTTATTCGATTTCTACTTCTAGATATATTTCTATTCATGAGTTGGCAACTCACCCCCGTTGTGCTACAGTTCTTGCAGGTTGACCGCGTGGATCAGTAGCGGCATCGCTGGCACACGGTTTCCTTTGGGTGTTTTGCGGTGGTAGGTGGGACATTTGTATCGTACCCACTCTTGTATTACATTTCATATTGCATCTAGTTAACTCCATCAATCAATCAAAATTAGAATTTGTATAAGTAATGAGACTTAGTGGGATTGTGGTTGCGAGACTTAGAGCGAGGGGTTTTCAGCTACTTGTGATTTATATGCCTTGCTTTTCTTTATCCTTTGTGGTGAACTTCGCCGTTGGGCGTCGTATACTTATTTATGCTGTATTGCATGGTTGTGATCCGCCGTTTGGCGAAGAGCTAGCTCCCGCTTGGGATCCCCTTTATCATTATTATATATTTTTGGTTTTGGATAAAAATATACAAAGGAGGTGCTGCCAAAATTTTTAAAAGACGAAACATGTTTTCAAACTAGTAAATTTCACTTGCATCATTCATGTTCCTTTTCTATGCATTAAGAAAAATTGATTTCATTATACCTCTATTTCAAAACCTCACCTCCTTTATTCTTCTAAAAAGGTTTAGATTTCTGCATTTTAGCTTACTTGAATTCCGTTACGCTTTTAGACGTTGCGTGATTCAAGTGCTGGTCACGAGCTAATATTTTGGGTCGTGATATTTGGGTTTCTTCTCAAGAGAGAAAGGAGAAAATCTTTTGGAGTTTAACTCCACAAATAAAATTCTTTTGGAGTTTAACTCCGAATAAAATTGTTTTGGGAGTTTAACTCCAAATAAATTTTTTTGGAGTTTAACTCCATTACACAAAAAATATCTTTTGGGAGCCCCTGCTCCCTCTCATGTGAGGAAGAAGGAACTCCCACCAAGTGGGAGCTTTATCCCCTCTCACGTGAGGGGGAGACTCCCCATTTAGTGGAGTTTAACTCCACACCAAATAAAGATTTTTTTTGGAGTTGAACTCCATTTAAAATTATTTTAGAGTTTGACTTCACATTAAAAAAATTGTAGGAGATTTACTTCATTTAAAATTCTTTTGGAGTTTAACTCCACGATAAAAATCATTTTGGAGTTGAACTCCATTTAAAATTCTTTTGGAGTTTAACTCCATTTAAAATTCTTTTGGAGTGTAACTCCACAAATAAAACTGTTTTGGAATTTAACTCTGAATAAAATTGTTTTGTGAGTTTAACTCCAAATAAATTTTTTTGGAGTTTAACTCCATCAAAATAAATAAATAAATAGAGTTAAACTTTTCCTCTCATGTGAGGGGGAGACTCCCTCTCATGCGAATGGGAGGCTCCCATTTTGGGAGCCCTTTTCTTCCTCTCATATGAGGGGGAGGCTCCCTCTCATGTGAGTGGGAAGCTCCCATTTTGGGAGCTCTCTTTTCTCCCTCTCACATGAGAGAGGGAAGTTCCCACTCTTTTAAGAGTTTAACTCCATTTAAAAAAAATTCTTTCGGTGTTTAACTCTATTTAAATTCTTTCGGAGTTCAACTTCACAATAAAAAAATTCTTTTGGAGTTTAACTCCATTATAAAAATAAACTTTTTGGAGTTTAACTCCATTTAAAATTCATTCGGAGTTTAACTCCAGAATAAATCTTTTTAGGAGTTTAACTCCATTTAAATTCTTTCAGAGTTTAACTCCACATTTAAAATTCTTTTGGAGTTTAACTCCACAATAAAAATCTTTTTGGATTTGAACTCCATTTAAAACTGTTTTTGGAGTCGAACTCCACAACAAAAATCATTTTGGAGTTAAACTCCACAATAAAATTCTTTTGGAGTTTAACTCCGCAATAAAAATATTTTTGGAGTTTGAACTCTAATTAAAATCTTTTGGAGTTTAACTCCATTTAAAATTTCTTTTGGAGTTTAACTCCACATTTAAAGTTCTTTTGGAGTTTAACATCATTTAAAATATTCTTTTGGTGTTGAACTCCATGTAAAAAAAATATATAATAAAAAGCAAAAAATTTATAAAAAAAAATTTTTTGCCCCCCACCTTCACGTGAGGAGGAGGCTTGATTGAAAGAGATTTTGAAATCAAAGAATTAATTACCGCAATTAAGAATGGCGTCGCTTGGTAGCTAGCCGGTGAGTACGGGTCGGTCCACAGGAATTTTGTGTATTCTCAAATTGTTCTAACGAGTTAATTCCAAACGGTGTTGGGATGATTATCACTAAAAACTAAGTTGATTTAGACTAGGATTAGAATCTTGCTAGGGTTAGGTTTAGGTTAAGTTTGGAAATTAAAGATTTCCCACCGCTTTCAGTGTCCTAATTTAGATCTCTTTAGGTGTTATGGTAATTATTAATAAAGTGTATTAGGACGATCAGGAAGAAACAATGTTTCTTCCTCTAGGTCCTTATTCGTCCTTTCTTAATTCTTACCCTAACCTCCATGGAAAACATGCACAACCGGTCTTTTAAACTACGGTATCACCGTTACCCCATGGGTAGGGTGCCGTAGGGAGCGGTGTGTGTATGTATGCATGGAGTCCTATTAATTAATATGTGATGGGCAAGAAAGGGGTGCGAGATTTTCATCTCTCAAACCTTTCCTATTCCTAACCCTAACAAGTGAGGAACTACTCACTCATTAGAGGATTGATAAAAGACATATTTTTTATTTGTTTTGTTTTTAAAAGATTCACTATCTAAACTACGGCAGATTAATAAAAAGTTCTAATCTAATTTAAACTAGGGCAGATAATAAATCTATACTAGGGAAGAAAGAAAATTTAGAACTAGGGAAATGAAAAGAAATCTACTTACTTTATTGATGCTCTTAAAACATTACAATTGATTTCTGAATTTTTGATCAATGAAAAGAGGCATAACTCAAAGAGAGATTTAGGATTTCTATTTATAGAGCATAGAAACCCTAAGGTTACAATCGATACACATCTGCATTTAAAGTTTACCCCTAAGAAGACTAGTCAATGCACCGCCACGCCGTCACAAATTTCCACCGACACAGACTTATCATGGCCGTGGAACCGCGGCCAAGAGCCATGTTTGGCCGCGGATCCGCGGCCATGTTGGGATCTTGTTGGTTGATTTCTTCTGGGATGCTTCTGGTTGCATTTTTCTTCTTGTTTCTTCACTTGGTTTCTCAGATTGTCTTCTAGTTTTCTTCCAGATTTCCACAGTGAATAATGTCGTGGACTTTACCGCTTGCTTCGTGTCGAAGTCTTGAACCTTGCGCTGCCTTTGTTCTTTGTGAAATTGTCCATTGATCTTCGCTTAGTCTTCAAGCTGTAGGCATGATCAAGATCTTTCCATTTGTTGGTCGTAGTCTCACTTTTGTATCGTCTTTTCATCGTTTTCGTTGTTTTTGTTCCGAGAGCCTGTAACCTGCAACTATATAGCAGACATGGATCAAAATCAGCTGTTTATTTGTAAAATGAATAAGATTGGGGAATATAATAATACAAAATTATGATATGAACTAATACCCCCAAACTTATATTTTGCTCGTCCAAGAGCAAAACTAGTTTTATTCTCGAAAAAGACCTAGCCTCACTTTCACAGGGAAACGCGATTGCACTGAGCTTGTGCAACAAGCCGTTAAACCTCTAGGTGTCCCTAATAGGAGGAGTGTTGTCTCCAGAGGGTTTTCAGCGGATACTACCCACAAAATCCTATCAATTAGGCCTATTGACTTTTATTCTCCAATTAGGTTTTCGAACGAGAAACTCTATTATCTTCGACTCAGAAATTATCCCCATATTTTCACGCTTCCTTATCGTTTAACTTAAGATTGTATATGTTTTGTAAATTTACTTAGCTTTTAGCATCTTTTAAGTTTTCCTTCTAGGGTTCTATCTTAACTTAGGAATTTTTATCATCTCTATTAAAGATACAAGTCCTATTTTTCATTCATATCTCTCATCTAAACCCAATCATGTACCCCTACGTGTGTGTATATATCACCCCTACACTTGGAAATTCAAATCAAGTTATTATACTCTTGTCCATTGTCCAAAGAACTTTTCAATTGGTGAATTTTTAGATGAAATTGCTCACACATTTTTCATGCGACCTTTAATACTTCTTGAGGTACCAACGACCGATTACTAAATGTGTTTGCATATTAAAGCGTAATTCCTAGTCTTGTAATCCCTAAGGCTTTTAGCAGTGACTCCCAAACCAGTTGGTCTAAGGCACTAGGTGATGAAGCACCCTCGCTAAATATTTTTCTATTTATGCAGCCTTAAGTAACTACAAAAACCAGTGTTCATTTTTTTATCTCTTTATTCACACTTGTATTTTTATTTTATTTTTCTTCGTACTAAGGACTTTAGACAAGAGCATTTCAAGGTCTCTTCTACTATTCCAAGTTTTAAGGTTCGTGTTTGTGCTATTTCTAGGGTATATATTTTCAGAATTTAGACTTAAGCTTAGGAATTATTTTTCAAACTTATACTTTAATAAAAATATCAATACTTTTCCCTTGTTTTGACTTAGCTCAAGAAGTCAACTCGAAATTTGCCTATTTCTAAATAAACTACAAAGACATATACTTTCTACTATTAAATTTTAAGAAAGGTTATTTTTAGGATTTTTAATTTACTAAGTCTAGGATCTAGTTGTTCCTAGCTAGTTAACCTATTTGGCAAACTCAAGTCAATTAAGGCCAAAATTGAATGTTTTAATTTTTATAATTTTTCGGTTTTTATTTGATTTTTATTTTTCTATTTTTTTATTTTCAAATTTTTCAATTTTTATGATTTTTATATAAGGATGCATTGCAGAATTTAAACATGCAAAAGAAAAAAATATATATATATACAAAAAAATTTAAAAAAAGTATGCAATGCAAAAGATAACTATATACAACCACCAACTCCTCCAAACTTACCCAAAGCAGTGCCCTCACTGCTCGGCCCCACGCCGCGCTCTCGAACGTGAACGTGATGCTCAGCCCTACCCAACAGGGTTCGAATCCCCTGCTCAACCTCCGTCAATCGACGGTCGTGCTCTCTCGCTGTCGCCCTCAACTCCTCTATGCCCCTAACAGCTCTCCTCATCAACTGTGCATGTTCTAGAGGGGTCATTTCTCCTTCGCTCGCGGTGGAGCTAGAGCTAGGTGTGCGGGCGGGTACATGCTCCGCCGGTTCGGTCCTCGACCATACATCTGTCAATCGTGAATAGGACGTAGAAACGCCCTCAATAAGAGGCCGGACAGGTATGCCTCCCATCATGAAAATTCGAATTCCTCTACGGGGAGGAAATATCGACAAAGTTGTGTGACAAGCATTGGACAAGGGTAATTTGCGGCTCGTTTGCCCGCACCTATGGAGTTTAGCAAAACTGCGCACATGTCGAAACGGGGGTTCTTTGTCATAAGAGTGCACAATATGCAAGGAGGGTGTAAAAAATGTTGTGTTGTGGGAGCTGCCGAAAATATTATTTTGTGCCCATCGGCACACAGTTAAGAAATTTGCGAATAGGGTTCTCGCTTGGATACCCTTCCGCGGCTCACTTGAGCAATCGTTGCCCATCAAGGGCATGTAATCCTCAAATTGCAAGGGTTGGTCATGTGTGGGTATGCGAGGGATTAGTGTGACTTCGTGTATAATATCCCTATCAATGATAATTTCTTGATCACCCCATTGCAATTTAATAAAAACAAATAGGGTGAGACACCCATCCTCCATACACTCGTAAAAACGAGTGACTAATTCCGGCAATGCATACGCATAAGGGTGATTATAAATCAGAAAGTTCCAACACCTACGCGCGATTTCGTTCGCAAAATAACTACCATACAGCTCGTGTGAAAATACTTGTGAAAAATCGCGTTCTAGCTGCATGCTGTGAGCCATTGGGTGTTCTACAGATCTAAAAATATAAGATCAGAGATGGGTTTTGAAAGACGTACCTCCCCTGAAAAATTCAGGGGGCGACGCGGCTGACAGGCGGCGGAAGCGCAGTCGAGAGGGGGTTCAGGTGGCGGATCCGCGGCGCTCTGGAGAGGAACTTGCTGCAGAAAAGAGGCGGCGGCGGCTGGGGTTTGAGAGGAAAAATATTTAGGGTTTAGAAAGACAGAGAGGGGTCGGGGTCCTTTAAATAAGGGGAAATGATGGTTATTTGCAAATAAACTCCTCTAAAAAGAGGAATTTATTTGCAAATAATATTATTTATTTATTTAATCTGCAAATTTACAAAAATGTCCAAAAAAATTTTATTTTCAATTTTTTTTATTTTTTTAAGTTATTTTGTATTTATATATTTACAAATGATACACACCCCCAAACTTGTTTGAAATAAAGTCTTGGCTAGATGATCGAAAATTTGGGGGTAAAATGGAGGAAGATCAATCAGTGTAAATCGGCTCCTGCAAAAGCAGGAGCTCCTCCGACGGGTCCGCAGTGAGGAACGGTTTCAGTCGATGTCCATTTACTTTAAATAAAGTACCGTCTTTCGGGTTTTCAAGGTCCACCGTACCGTGCGGATATACGGTGCGTACCAAAAACGATCCTTTCCACCTAGATTTGAGCTTGCCGGGGTGAAAGTGTAACCGAGTGTCATAAAGCAAAACCTGTTGACCAGGTTTAAACGTTTTGCGCATAAGGTGTTTGTCATGGAACACCTTAGTTCGGTTTTAACAATTATAGCATTATCATAAGCCTCATCCCGCAGCTCTTCTAGTTCATTTAATTGCAGCTTTCGATTGCTGCCCGCATCTCGCATCGATAAATTCAACTCCTTAATCGCCCAAAATGCCTTGTGCTCAATCTCAACTGGGAGGTGGCAAGCCTTCCCATAAACAAGCCGATATGGAGACATACCAAGATCGGTCTTGTATGCAGTACGGAATGCCCATATTGCATCAATCAATTTGTGTGACCAATCTTTACGGTTTTTAGAAACCGTTTTCTCCAAAATTTGTTTAATTTGCCGATTCGAAATCTCGGCTTGCCCACAGGTTTGAGGATGGTATGGTGTTGACAATTTGTGAGTAATAGAATATTTGCGCATTAAGGACTCGAAAGTCTTATTGCAGAAGTGAGATCCATTATCACTTATAATTGCTCGAGGGTGCCCAAACGGAGAAAAGATATTTTCTTTAAGAAATCGAACGACAACCTTGTTATCGTTCGTTCGGCTAGGCACAGCCTCGACCCATTTTGACACATAGTCAACAGCTAAAAGAATATACACATTCCCAAAGGAATTGGGAAATGGTCCCATGAAGTCTATTCCCCAAACATCAAAAATATTCACAACCAAAATTGGTTGGAGCGGCATTCGTTTCTCCACGATATCCGGCCCAAGTGTTGGCACCGGGAGCATGTCTTGCAGTATTCATATGCATCTTTAAAGAGACGTGGCCAGTAGAAACCACACTGCAAGATCTTTTCTGCTGTCTTCTTGGGGCCAAAGTGCCCGCCACACGCTTGATCGTGGCAAAAAGACAACACACTCTTAAACTCATTTTCAGGTACAAACCGACGAATGATTTGGTTGGAACAGTATTTAAAAAGATACGGTTCATCCCAGTAAAAATGCTTTACTTAGGACAAGAATCGGAGTTTATCCTGTTTCGACCAATCTTTAGGTATCAGTCCGTTGGCCAAGTAGTTTACTATATCAACGAACCATGGTTCGCATGACACGGTTAAGAGTTGCTCATCGGGAAAAACATCTTTAATTGGAATTTCAAATGTAGGCGAAAAAGGAAGTCGTGAAAGGTGGTCGGCCACTACATTTTCACATCCTCTTTTGTCCCTTATGACAAGGTCAAACTCTTGTAGCAAGAGGATCCAACGTATTAGCCGCGATTTAGCATCCTTCTTCGCAAAAAGGTGGCGAAGAGCTGAATGGTCCATGTACACAATCACAGGAGAGCCGATTAAATAAGGCTGGAATTTTTCAAGTGCAAACACAACGGCTAAAAATTCCTTTTCTGTTGTTATGTAATTCAGTTGGGCCTCATTTAATGTTCGGCTAGCGTAATAAATTACGTGCGGCATCTTGTTAATGTGCTGTCCAAGAACAGCACCAATGGCGAAATCAGATGCATCGCACATAATTTCGAAAGGATACGTCCAGTCGGGAGATGAAAGAATGGGCGCAGAAATGAGTGAGTATTTCAATGACTCGAACGCTTCCATGCAAGTTGAGTCAAAATCAAATGTTGTGTCCTTGGCCAATAAGAGAGTCAAGGGTCTAGCTATCTTGCTAAAATCCTTGATGAACCATCTATAAAAACCGGCATGGCCAAGGAAGGCTCGGATGTCTTTTGACGCATTTAGGAGGAGGAAGATTGGAAATGACTTCAATCATTGCTTTATCAACCTCTATGCCATTTTGTGAGATGGCATGTCCTAAGACAATACCCTCTCGTACCATAAAGTGACACTTCTCCCAATTTAAGGTGAGGTTCTTATCCCTACATCGGGTAAGAACTTCGTCTAAGTGCAGTAAACACTTATCGAAGGAGTCACCGAAAATGGAGAAATCATCCATAAAGATCTCCAAAAATTTCTCCACCATGTCAGAAAAGATCCCCATCATACACCGCTGAAATGTAGCGGGTGCATTGCATAACCCAAAGGGCATGCGACGGTAAGCGAAAGTACCGTAAGGACAAGTAAATGTGGTCTTGTCTTGATCCTTTTCGGCGATGGGGACTTGATTATAGCCGGAATAGCCATCCAAAAAGCAATAAAATTCGTGCCCAGCTAATCGTTCTAGCATTTGGTCAATGAAAGATAAAGGAAAGTGGTCTTTCCTTGTCGCGGCATTGAGTTTTCTATAGTCGATGCAAACTCGCCACCCAGTTTGGGTGCGAGTAGATATTAACTCATTTGCCTCATTGGTTATGACCGTAATGCCCGATTTCTTTGGGACAACATGAATGGGGCTAACCCACTGGCTATCCGAAATAGGGTAAATGATACCACTATCAAGACATTTTACAATCTCCTTCTTGACAGCCTCCTTCATTATAGGGTTGAGGCGTCTTTGTGGATCTCTTACTGGCTTGGTATCATCCATCATGTGTATATGATGTTCAACTATGAGGGGACTAATCCCCTTGATGTCCGCCATAGTCCAGCCAAAAGCTTGCCGGTTATTTTGCAAGACCATTAAAATGGCCTTCTCTTGCTCGAGAGCTAGAGAGGCCGATATGATAACGGGAAGGGTCTCATTCTAACCTAGGTAAGCATATTTAAGGTGAGACGGCAAAAGCTTGAGTTCGAGTTTAGGAGGTGAAACAATTGAAGGTAACATTGGCGAAGCTGTTTCAAACTCGAAGGATTCCATCAACGGTTCAAATCGAGTGTACGAAACCGAGTCGGATGGTTCAACTAACTCATCCGAAAAATCAAAAGACTCAAACTCGGGTCGGGTGGTGAGTCTTCAAAATCGTCCAAAAGGGTAAAACACTCGTAATCGTTTTCCGGCATGAAAGCTGTGTTAGATTCTAGGAGGAACGCACTAGAGGCGTCAACATTGCTGTGATCGAACAGAAATTTTTCGAGCTCAAAGTCCTCCTGTGTGATCTCATGGATCGATCAAACATCAAGTATACTAGCATTAGGCTTGAAGAGCTGATTTCCCAACTTAAAAATGTTGAGTTCAATTTTCATATTTCCAAAAGATAGGTTCATTGAACCATTACGACAATTGATCACCGCATTGGAAGTCGCAAGGAATGGTCGACTAAGTATCACCGGAATTTGACTCCGGGGGTTAGCTACAGGTTGTGTATCCATAACGATGAAGTCAACGGGGAAAATGAAGTCCCCTACTTTAATTAACACATCCTGTAACTCACCCCTAGAATGGGTGATGGATTGGTCGGCCATTTGGAGAGTACAATGAGTAGGTTTAAGCTCTCCAACGCCTAATTGTTCGTACACTGAATAGGGTAGCAAATTGACACTAGCACCAAGATCTAATAGTGCTCTATTGATGTTCTTGTCTTCAATTGTTATCGAAATTGTAGGACAGCCAGGGTCTTTGTGTTTTTGGGGTAAAGATTGGACAAGAGCATCACTAACAGCACTAGCCACGAAAACTTTCTTTGGTACTTGTGACTTCCTCTTCTTGGTGCATAAGTCGTTTAAGATTTTCGCGTAAGAAGGAACTTGTTGGATTGCATCCAAGAGAGGTATATTTATGCTAACCTGTTTGAACAACTCTACAATCTTCTCCATTTGTGGAGTTGGTTTATTGGATCTCAACCTGTTTGGAAAAGGAATATTTTGAAAATTTGTTGAGTCCAATTTTTATGGATTAAATTGCGGAGTTGGAACGGATCCCAGTGGAGGTGTGTTCGTGATGTGAGAAGTGGGTCCGTTCGAAGTAGAAGAAGTTGAGCTTTGTGAAGAATGAAGAATAGGCTCTAACGAAGAAGATGAAGAAGAACCACCGGCAGGGGTGTCATTATTAATACCCACGTTATTGTGCAACACTTTTCCAGATCTCAACGTGGTCACAGCATTCACATTATGATTTTGCTGTTCATATGCAACATGTGCATTGTGTGCGTGACCGGGATTTGGCAATGGTTGAGATGGAAGCTTTCCCTTTTCTCGCTCGCTCAACGCAGCATTTAGTTGTGCAATTTGTGCCTCAATAGATTTGATGCTTTGATCATGTGAAGCATTGTTTTGCACCAAAAATTGAATGGAAGTCTCCAACCTTACTGTAGATTGTGTAGATTGCTTTAGAAACGCATCTAGACTTCTTTCTAGCGAGGTAACCTTATTATTATTCGGTTGAACAAAATTGTTTTGAGGATAAGAATTGTTGGGCACAAAATTGTTCATTTGGTTTGGGTAAGGTTATGGTTGGAAAGGTTGCTGGTATTGAGTTTGTGGAGGTGCTTGTTGTTGTGGAGGAGGAGGCCTTTGAAAGTTGTTTCCTTGGAATTGTTGATTTTGATTCCAAGCAAAATTTGGGTGAATTCTCCAACCAGGATTATAAGTCGAAGAGTATGGATCATTTCTTTGTCGTTGCTGAAAGGCAGCATTGACTTGATCTTGTCCTTGAACAGGTGGATTGTAAGGACACTCTTCGGTAAGATGTGATGGATCCGAACAACAAGCGCAAACAGTTCGTGGGGGTAAAGCAGGGGCCGGAGAAGGCGATGAGATTTTGGTCTCAATTGCTTCTAGCTTTTGCGTAAGTGCGGCTATCTCGGCCTTCATTACAATCGACATATCTAATTGATGTATGCCTGCCCTAGACTGACCAACAGAAGATGAGGTGGTCTTGGTGCTTTCCCACTGAAGTGTTTGTTTAGCAAGATCGTCGAGAAACTGCCAAGCTTCCTCACTAGATTTGGTTAGAAAGTGACCTTGACAAATGGTTTCCAACAACTGTTTCGTTGCTGGGTTCAATCCCTCGTATAAAGTTTGGCAAAGTTGCCAATTCTCGATACCGTGGTGAGGGCATTGAACAAGTAGGTCTTTAAATCTTTCAAAACACTTCCAAAAGGGTTCGGAAGGAAGCTGGGAAAATTGAATAATCTCATTGCGAATTCTCGCGGTCTTGTGATGTGGGTAAAACTTTTTAAGAAAAGTTTTAACAAACTCTTCCCAATTTTTAATCGAGTGTGATGCTATGCTGTATAACCATTTCTCGGCTGACTCACATAAGGTGAAAGGAATGACCCTTAGCCTTATAGCATCATCTGAAAGTTGGGTTGTTTTCATCATTGCACAAATATTCTGGAATTTGTTTATGAAGATATAGGTATCTTCGGATTCCAGTCCGTGAAATTTTGGCAACATGTTGATGAAGTGTGGTTTGATCTCAAAATTGTCCCCATTTGCCGGTGGAAGTGAAAAACAAGTAGGTAAGGTGGTGCGGATAGGGTAGAAAAGATCCTGGAGCGCGATTCTTTGGGGCGCTTCAACGGGTGGGTGTTGTGGGTTATTCGCACCTAGTGGAAGTAGAATCAGTCCCGCGGGTAAGGGGTTGTTAGGATCGAATCCCGACATCTCCTTAGAAAACGAAGAATGTGAAAGTGAAGGTAAGAAAGTGGAAGGAATTTCGACTTCGGAGTCGAAAGCGTCGTCGGTCGGTACCAACGAGATACGGACTGATCGGGCACTAGTGTCCCTAGTCCAACCGGACATACACTAAAGAGGTAGTGTACTCAAAAAGTGAAAAACAGAATGTGAGGGTAAGAAAACGTCGATGAGAAGAAAGTGGGTGTAAGTGGGGTGCACGGATTTCTTAGCGACAAGTTGCAAGTTTTTGTAAAAAAAATTTCTTTTTTTTGTGTTTTTTTTATGTGGAGCTTTTTGCAAAAAAAGATTTTCGATAAAAGGCTTAGACACACGTTCAATCAACCACAAATGCATAATCAAGCCTAGATCTAGGGTCACCTAGGTCAGCTAGACAGCTCCTAACTGTTCCAAAGGGCAAGAAGTAGGATCTTAAACCGCTTCTTCACCGCCAATTGTGGTCAGGTAAGCACAAGTAGAGAAAGGAGGGATGCGCTCACGAATCACTATGAGACGGGCCTTTTTAAAGTTACCTTTCACTACCTGTCTAGCCTAAGCACCACAAAGTCAGGTTAGGATCAACGGTCGATGCCTACAACTATTCCTTTGTCCTATTAAGCGCAAAGTCCTTAGGGCTGAGTCTAATCTTTTTTAATTAATTGAAGGTTAATGCAATATGCCTTATGTGATTTTTGGGGTCCTGGGAAGGATGATGAAATCTCCACCCAATCTGGATTCGTGTTCAAGCCCCTTAAAGTCAATTAAAATATGCAAAACAGTAAACACAATCACTTGCAAACAATTTTTAGCGCGGCGCAAAGAATCCTGCACAAGATCAATTATTGGAGAAGGAAAGAAATTTTTGGCGCAAAGAATCCTGCAGGAAATTTTTACAGAGGAGATATTGGGGTTGCAGAGAAGGAGAAAGGAAGCTCACATAGGGTTTCTGGTCCGCTGACGTCAGCACAATGCCGCGGTTCCATGGCCAAAAGCGCTTCCTAGCCGCGGGTCTGCGGTCTGCTGATTGGTTCAGATCCCGAGACTTCTTCCGCTTCTCTGTTCTGATTTTCCTCTGTTGTTCAGATTTGCCGTTTTATGTTTTGCCCTATGGATTTTTCCAGATCCGAACTCGTTCGTCGATCCTGCAAAATTCCAACGAAACACCCTTCAAACAAAAACAAGATGATAAATATTTTTTATACATTTTTTTTATTTTTCAGTTTTTATGAGTTTTATGATTTATATTAACCCGAAATTTCAAAAAGAAAATACTACGCCGTCCCCGGCAATGGCGCCATTGGATTGAAAGAGATTTTGAAATCAAAGAATTAATTACCGCAATCAAGAACGGCGTCGCTTGGTAGCTAGCCGGTGAGTACGGGTCGGTCCACAGGGATTTTGTGTATTCTCAAATTGTTCTAACGAGTTAATTCCAAACGGTGTTGGGATGATTATCACTATAAACTAAGTTGATTTAGACTAGGATTAGAATCTTGTTAGGGTTAGGTTTAGGTTAAGTTTGGAAATTAAAGATTTCCCACCGCTTTCAATGCCCTAATTTAGATCTCTTTAGGTATTATGGTAATTATTAATAAAGGGGATTAGGACGATCGGGAAGAAACAATGTTTCTTCCTCTAAGTCCTTGTCCGTCCTTTCTTAATTCTTACCCTAACCTCCATGGAAAACATGCATAACCGGTCTTTTAAACTACGGTATCACCGTTACCCCATGGGTAGGGTGCCGTAGGGAGCGGTGTGTGTATGTATGCATGGAATCTTATTAATTAATATGTGATGGGCAAGAAAAGGGCGAGAGATTTTCATCTCTCAAACCTTTCCTATTCCTAACCCTAACAAGTGAGGAACTACTCACTCATTAGGGGATTGATAAACGACATGTTTTTTATTTGTTTTGTTTTTAAAAGATTCACTATCTAAACTACGGCAGATTAATAAAAAGTTCTAATCTAATTTTAAACTAGGGCAGATAATAAATCTATACTAGGACAGAAAGAAAATTTAGAACTAGGGCAATGAAAAGAAATCTACTTACTTTATTGATGCTCTCAAAACATTACAATTGATTTCTGAATTTTTGATCAATGAAAAGAGACATAACTCAAAGAGAGGTTTAGGATTTCTATTTATAGAGCATAGAAACCCTAGGGTTATAATCGACACACATCTGCATCTACAATTTTACCCCTAAGAAGACTAGTCAACGCACTGCCACGCCGTCACAAATTTCCACCGACACGGGCTTACCATGGCCGCGGAACCGCGGCCAAGAGCCATGATTGGCCGCGGATCCGCGGCCATGTTGGGAGCTTGTTGGTTGATTTCTTCTGGGATGCTTCTGGTTGCATTTTTCTTCTTGTTTCTTCACTTGGTTTCTCAGATTGTCTTCTAGTTTTCTTCCAGATTTCTACAGTGAATAATGTCATGGACTTTACGGCTTGCTTCGTGTCGAAGTCTTGAACCTTGTGCTGTCTTTGTTCTTTGTGAAATTGTCCATTGATCTTCGCTTAGTCTTCAAGCTGTAGGCATGATCAAGATCTTTCCATTTGTTGGTCGTAGTCTCACTTTTGTATCGTCTTTTCATCGTTTTCACTGTTTTTGTTCCGAGAACCTGTAACCTGCAACTATTTAGCAAATATGGATCAGAAGCACCTGTTTATTTGTAAAATGAATAATACAAAATTATGATATGAACAAGACTCCCACCAAGTGGGAGCCTTTCCCTTCCCCTTACGTGAGGGGGAGGCAAAAGAGTACCTATAATCACATGAAAACCATGAAAGCCAGTTGCTGAGAAAAAGGTAGAACCATAAATACTATCCGAAATTAAGCTGTGTTCGGGGGGTGTTATTGTCTATCGTTGGCCTCTATGGTAGAATCAGCCGGGGAGGCCCACTTATGCCTTCAGTACAAATGAAACTAGAACTCTGAAGAAAGGCTTAAAGCAGAGCTTCTGACTAAGACTCATCCCTCTGAGTTGCTTCGCGGGTGTAAATGGGAGCCTTTCTCCTCCCATCACGTGGGGGGAGGCTCCTATTTAGTGGGAGCCTTCCTCCTTCCCCACGTGAGGGGGAGGCTCCCACTAAATGGGAGCCTCCTTCCTCCCCTCACGTGAGTGGGGGGAGCCCCCCCTTTTTTTCTTTTTCTTAATATTTTTTTATTTAAAAAAATAAAAAAAAAATAAATTATGGATAATATATATTTTTTTTAAAAAATTCTCTAAATATTTATTTTTGTTATTCTTTTTTATAAATATATATATCTTTTTTACCAATGGAACGGAAAAAAATGAGCACGTCTCAATTGTTATATAAAAAAAACACACGCACCAACACATCGTATTGAGTTCGCATGACCGGTTTTACCCGTCAATCGGAGATTCTCTCGCTCTAAAGGTATGGGATAATCAACGGCATCTTAGTCCGCGTCTGCCGGAGATTCGTATCCCCACAATCAATAAACCCCCGCCTATTTTAGGCAGGGGGAATCTGTAATACGCCTCGCAAGCGCGCGCGTATTCCCATCTCAATAGGGTGACGAAAAACACCTTACAGATTCTGGCACGCCCTGTGGGACAGATCTCTCCTCCCATATTTTGGGTTAAGCGTTCATGCGAACTCAATCAATATACATATCGATTACCTATATTGAAATCTTGCCTCCTTGTGCAGAGGAGGTTAACAGTTTCCAATTGCCATCTTCGAACGCAAATCGGTGTTTGAACGGCTTTCCTTGACCCCAGATGGGGGCAAGGCCATCAACACCGACAAAGTAATAAGGCATCTCATGCAAGCTCCAACGGTGCCCCTGACAACTGCTCGATCGGGTATCTTCTCTAAGCTCCTCGTCGGATGATCTCTAAGTCGTTAAACTGGAAACAGTAGACCTCTAAGTCAGATGACCTTTGTCTCTCCACTCAAAATAGACTACCTATCTACTATCGCATCTCTGCCTAGATGCTCTAGCGATCTCAGCTTATAAGCTCTGAAAGCGACATCCCATCAATCTCAGCAAAAGCTGGGTCATCTGTCTGCACGGTAGACGACATCACAATCTCTGAGGTAGGATGTACGTCAACAGTCCTCTCACAACAAGCAAGCTCTAAAAATGGCCCGATCATCCGGTGCAAAACCGAACCCTCGCCTCAAACGAGAGGTCACAACACAAACACTGTATCGAGACATTCCCATGTCACCAGAAAACACAATGGTCAGTCCTCGCCCATGACGAGCTCGCCCTGACCGCATCACTAGCAGCAGCTAAATCTACGCTCAAACCATGGTGACCGGAACCTCAGTCAAGTATCGACGAAAATAGATCAAAGGAATGGAAGGAATCAACAGATCCAGAATGGATACATGATCATAAGGAGAAACGGAATCAGTGGGAGTATGATCATGAAACGAATAGAATCAAGGATCTCAAATGGATGTATAATCAAGGGAACGAAAAGAATCACAAGTCTCAAGATATGTACATCCTAAGGTTTCTTAAGTGGAGTATTGTATCGTAAATATGTCGCGGAACATTCGTACGGTACGTCACTCTACTCAAGCTACCTACTCCATCAATCAGGGTCAGCCTATGTACCGAAAGTTCGGGTCTAATACCCCCTCCCCCCCGTTCAAGTCTAAGTTCCGTAAAGTCAAGCCTAGGTTCCGAAATATATTACGCCCCAGACTCCACATAGTCAAACCTAGACTCGAACCAAGGTTAAACCTAGCACTCTGATACCAACTTTGTCACGACCCAAAATATTAGCTCGTGACCGGCACTTAAATCACGCCACGACTAAAGGTGTAACGTAAATTAAGTAAGCCGAAACCCAGAAATCTAAACCTTTTTAAGAAAATAAAAGAAGTGAGGTTTTAAAATAAAGGTATGATGAAATCAAAGGTTTTCTTGAATGCATAAATAGTGGAACATGAAAAATGCAAGTGGAATTTATTAGTTGAAAAACATTCGTCTTTTAAAAATTTGGGCAGCACCTCCTTTGTGTATTTTGATCCAAAACCACATACATATGATAATATAAAAGGCATCCCCAAGAGGGAGCTAGCTCTTCGCCAATCGGAGGAATCATAACCACACAAGACAGTATATATGTATACGACGCCCAATGGCGAAGATCAACACAAAAAAAGATAAATAAAGTAATACATCAAACCCACCAAGCTACATATAACCCATCGCTCAAAGTCTCGCAACTACAAGTCTTGCTAAGTCTTACTACTTATATAAATACTAATTTCTGATTTGATGGAGTTAACTAGATACAACATGAATAATAAATACAAGAGGGGTACGATCCAACATGTACCACCTACCAAAGCAAAATACCCGAATGCAGCTGTGTGCCAGCGATGCCGCTTTCGATCCATACGGTCAACCTGCAAGAACTGTGGCATAACGAGGGTGAGTTACCAACTCATGAGTAGAAAACATCATCAGGTAGAAATCGAATAAAATAACGATTTCCTAGGTCAACTATATCACAAAGCTAATACTATGATATCTAGGATGACCGTATCTACATATATGCCAACAACGTAATCAAAGCCTATCCACATGTGGCTAAAATCTACGTGTCCATCAATGACACACAACATCATGGATGTAAATATCATAAAAGCATATTCATGAAAATATGAGGATATTAATCCGTGTGTCCATCAATGACACATCTAAATCATGAAACCTGAGTGTCCAATATCGACACTCGAAAAATCATGAAACCCGTGTCCAACATCGACACGTAAATCCTCATATCTTGGGCTCCGTCAGTCTGCGGGATCGGGCCGTGGGCTCAGCAGTACGGATTGGCCCATATCCATCTCTCGACTCCGGTAGTAGTCCCTCTGCCAGGCTCATCGTCTACTACATAACCATCCATTCTCATCCCGGGGTACCATACCGGGTCCACCATGAACCCGCAAATGGATCATCCAACTCCTCGAATTGGATTTCACATATCACACGTCTCAGAACCGAGAAAACGCATGGTGGACGTCTCGAAATATCATATCAAGAGAAACCAGGATTTTAAAACAATGCATACTTTCCTTTGAAATAACCACGGTTCTCAAATCCAGAAATATCATGAAAACAGCATATCTCAATGCGTATAATCGTAAAGCATGATGTATGCGATATATAAAAAAAAGTAAGCATATCTGTATATCATGCAACATGGAAAAGTGATGTGAATATAGCAAGTAAATCATGCAAGGAGTTATATCATGATGCAGCAACTTTACTGTGTAGTGACATAGCAATTATCGATGATGAAGTGTGTGAGCCGGTCAATCTGTGTAAGTATAACATACGCATCATCGATAATGGTGTAGGTGTACTAGCACAGGTATATGTAATGCAATGAGAATGACATGAACGTAGCAAAAAGTGCATCGTCAGCTAATCGCTATAAGGTATACGCATAGTCACATAATTCGCGAATTATTCGCCGAATTCGCGAATAATTCGCGAATTTTTGACCAGCCGACTTAATCGCCGAATTAATCGACGGGCCGAATAATTCACGAATTATTCCCGAATAATTCGCGAATTATTCCCGAATTATGTAATAAAACATCGAATAATTCAAAAAAATAGCAAATAATTCACAAAATCAAAACCTAGAATCTCATATATTAATTTCTTGCTCGAAATCCTTCCCAAACATTTCCCGAACACTTACCGAATCTTTCCCGAATATCTGTCGATTTTTTCCGAATAGTTCGCCGAATCCGAATTTTCGACCTCGCCGAATTATTCCCGAACGACGAATTTGTGACTATGGATATACGTAACTAACATGACCGAGTCGGTGAATCAATCAATCGTCATCCAGCCTCACAACATCACGTACGGTATGATCCATCGTACGGCGGCATTAAACCAACAGGGATCCTGTCAACCTATATGACACTGAGGTTACAGACCTAACGTCTCGTACAGCATATCACTCATGATTCACAGCATATATATCTATATACCTATATCCCAGGTCGCATCCATAACAATCTCATATCAGGGGATCGGCAAAGGTATCAATCCTCTCATATCGACTCGCATCCGTATACCGACATATCAAACAAATCGTCACATCACATCGTATATTATTTTCATCACATTTATATCCCACATCAAGTCATTTACATATATATATATATCTTATCTTATAAATCTCATGCCATGCTACTCTAAATCTAATACTTATTCTAGTGCAACTATATATCTATAAGTCGTGATTCACCTTCACTTTTTATATCCCTAAAGCTTATATCTTATATCTCAATATATATATATATATATATATATATATATATATATTCACTCACTCATATCATCTCTAACTATCTTTTTAACCATATCCCTAGTTTTCTAATCTAGGTTTCTACGACTATATCCTATACATCAGTTTCCATCAAAAACTTGCGGGGGTACTATACGCCATCCACCCGACTTCCCTTGTAGATATAGATCTACTCACCTTGATCCCTGCTTGCCGAAGTCGATGACGCCATGCTCCGTCATCTCGGAATCCACGCGAAAGTACCTACAATAAATACATAGTCGCAACGTTATTAACCTCAAGTTCCGAAATCCAATACGGCACGCGCATTGCTTATAGGTTAGAACCTATAGCCTACGCGTACAAAATCAACCAAACAACCCTCGTCGTTGACGTACAAACATCAAATAACCCAATACAATATCAAATACTAAAACCAAGAATTCAAAATACGTAAAACATAACCCCAAACCAAAAAAGCAACTCAAGAAATCACTCCCAGATTTCATTTCAAGTAAAAAGGAGCTAAACTAGCAATGCAGTGGGTTTGTATATGAGATAAGTGAGTTACTGGACCAACCTAGACCCAATCACCCTCAAAGTGGCTGGCCACACACACCAAAATTCCGGCCAGCTTGGCCCAGACAGCTCCGTTGGGGTTCGTCTTCTCAGGGTGGTCTCCTATTGGTCCATCTAGGTCTCTGGTATTGTTTGTTTCTCTCAGAAACGTCCCGGGTTGCTCCAGATTCCCTGTAGGCATACCAAACTTCACAAAACCGACATGGGATGATGTCTAAATCCGTATTCTCTATTCTAGGCCAGTAAAAACACCACTCAAGTCTTGTAACAGCCCCTAAATATCACCAAATCCACATCATCACCCAACCCTTTCTCTTGAAATTTCTAACATCACATACCCTAACCAAAACACATTCTAAACTAAACTAGAATACAAGAAAACTCAAACTAAACTAAATGGAAGAAGATATACCTCACTTGGGCAACTCAAGAAAACCCCTAGCTTCCCAAAGTCTTCAAAATCCAACTTTGATTGGTCCAAAGTGTTGAGATGAGGAGGGGCTCATCTTTAATGAAAGGGGTTTAGGGTTTTGATGAGAGAATTGAGATGGGTCATGAGGGTAGAGGAGGTGGAGAAGGAGTTGAAGGAGGAGATGAAGAAATAATGGGGTGAGGATAGATGGTAGCCCCCTCTCTCTCCCCCTCTTATTCGCATGCTCTCTCTCAATTATTCAAGCCTAGTCACACTCTCTCTCTTGCCTATTCCTATTATTCTATTCCATTCCCTTTTTCTTTTCTCACAAAACCAAATATGACATAAAACCAACAAATAACACAACATGCAACATAACATGGAGCACTAACCATGGAAAATGTAGAAACACGGATTTGGCTTAATCGCGATTAGTAGTGCACTAATCAATTTTTTTATCAAAACTGCATATAATTAGTTATAAAAATGCCAAATCCAATAAATATATTTTTAAATGATTAAATAATTTTAATTTGCAATTATTTCACAGTTATTGGTATATATTTATGCCATTTTACGAAAACCCCAATTTCGTAAATCGAGTAGTTTTCGCGAAATATATTATTTTAATATTAAATTCCAAATATAATATTTTATATTTTCTGAAGTGTTACACTCCGAGCCAGGGAAACGTCTACCACAGACACTCCGCCTCGGAGACGCGTCAAGCGTCGACCGTCCATGTCGTAAAAAGGGCAGTGCAGGCTTCCCACAAAGCGGGAACCAAATCACTCCGGGCCAGGGAAACGTCTACCACGGACACTCCGCCTTGGAGACGCGTCAAGCGTCGACCGTTCATGTCGTAAAAAGGGCAATGCAGGCTTCTTACGCAGCGGGAACCAAATCACTCCGGGCCAGGGAAACGTCTACCACGGACACTCCGTCTCGGAGATGCGTCAAGCGTCGACCGTCCATGTCGTAAAAAAGCAGTGCAGGCTTCCCACAAAGCGGGAACCAAATCACTCCGGGCCAGAAAAATGTCTACCACGGACACTCCATCTCGGAGACGCGTCAAGCGTCGACCGTCCATGTCGTAAAAAGGGCAGCGCAGGCTTCCTACAAAGCGGGAACCAAATCACTCCGGGCCAGAGAAACGTCTACCACGGACACTCTGTCTCGAAGACGTGTCAAGCGTCGACCATCCATGTCGTAAAAAGGGCAGTGCAGGGTTCCCACAAAGCGGGAACCAAATCACTCCGGGCCAGGTGTAATGACCCCAAAATCTTTATACATTTGTATTATCCCTCTTCAATAATATACCGTATTTATTTGTACTTGGAATTTTCCTTTTTCTATTAAATTTATTATTATTTTATTCCTCAATATATTATGTATTTTTTTTCTAGGTACAATTTCTTTTTCTTATATTTAAGTTTTTAACTTCTCATTCTTATTTTTCCTTTCATAACTATTTAACCCAAATTCATTATTCTAATTCTCTACAGCCCATCTAAAAAGCCCATTTTCTTTTTAAGCAACATCATATATTTAATTCTAATTAAATATATGCATGAACAACCTTATAGCTCATTGGTTAAGTCTTTGCATTGTTATTCAATAAGTCACATGTTCAAATCCCCATTCTTACAATTATTTTTTATCATTTTTTATTTTTCTCATAACCTACAAATGAGACCTTTCATTTCCAAAATGAATGGTGACCTTTCATTTCTCTTTTAATTCTCATGTTGAATGCATATATTATTATACATAATTCACCATTACACCATCTTTATTGTCCTCCTCTATCTTTTCCTTCCTCACATTTTTCTATCTCTCACTTCTTCCTCTTCACCTAGAGTCCAAGAAGAAGAACATGAAAAAGTCTTCAAGAAGGTCTCGCTACTAACGGGAGACTATCGGCGGATAGACAAGCCCGGTGACAATACCGGCTTGTGCATGTAAGTCCTTTCTCTCTTTCCTTCCCTCCATCTCTTTCTTTTTCTCTTTATATTTCTCTTGGTTTATATTGCCATGAAAAACTTCCCTTAACATATCATAGTTCCTAAATAATTATTTAAATGGATACATATATAAATAATGAACACACAAACATATACACATATATAGTTTGTAAAGTATTTTTCATTACTCTCAATTCACATGTTAACATTTCATAGTGACCAATTAGGAGTGCATGTTTGTTGTTTTATTTTAAATCACTTTATTTAAAGTTTGAAAAAAAAAATGAAGTTACGAATAAATACTATGGTTTTCTCATTTCTCACATATGACATATCAATACCTTTAGTTTTAAAATAATTTTTATAAATTAATTTTTAATTCTGAAAATTTCAGGAAATTTACATATAATAGAATATATTATTTTGTACACGCTGTAAAAATTTTAGATCGATCCGCAGAACGGTTTAGGAATTACATCGTATTTATTCACTGATCGTAAAACAGAAAACTGCAGTTATCGGTCAACTCCTAGGACATATAACTTGGTATACCGGTATCCAAATTGACCAAACTCAGGTGTTTTTGATATCTACATCGAATGATCTAGATTTTCTTAGTTTTATAGTTTTACTGAAAACCCATCTAAGATAAAGAAAACTGCATTACAATATTAAGTGACGGATCTGGACAGAATCTGTTCCGATTCGCACACTGTTTTTAAATTGGACATAACTCGAACACCCGATGTACGTTTGTGATAAAATTTAGATGTGTAGATGCACCATTGATAGAACTATAATTTTATATATATTATATTACTTAGGAATGCATGAAACAACCTGATATAGGCTTTGCAATAGAATATATAGTTGCTGTCCAGAAATCTGAATTTCTGTTTTAAATGCTGATATTAAAATGATCATAACTAGAGCTTCAAAATTCCAAATAATATGAATCTTGGTGTTTTGGATAAGTACTTCAAAATACCTACAATTTTATAATAATTTTTGTAACCTGAAACCTGATATAAATTAACTCAAACCGCGTTTTGAAAATATGTGATGGTGCCGCATAGATTCTGATCTGTTTTGCGCGACGATACGAAAACAGATATATCTCCCAAACCGGTAGTCGTATTTAGGTGAAACTGGAACTCACGCATGAAAAACACTTAGAGACATATTTTTTTTATTTTCCGTATTCGTTCGAATTGATTAATTATTCGTACATAATATTTCTTTTTAGCATTGTTTTTGGTAGTTACTTGTATAATATACTTGACTCATTTCATGCTATTCGAACATGTATACATATTTATCTTGACCATTAAATTGTTGTATGTACATAAATACGATAATTAAATATTTGAGTTGTATCTTGAAAACTATACATAAGTATTTTTACATAAAACCCCCTCAAGTTTTATAAATTACAATAAGGCCCTTAACAATTATTGAACTTCAACTCACCTTCTTTTAGTCTGACTCGGGTTAGAGTCTGACTATTTCTGATTTGAATATGATTCAAGTCAATCTATATTCTTTCATATTCCAACTCAAGATGAATACATGAATCCCTGAATCCAGTTAACAATCTATATAACTTGACTGAACCGAACCATGGATATTCCTTCTACATGATTCCAATATTCCATTTACATGACTCTACGGTTATAACCGTTCCCAGATATCATGGTTTCGGACAGTCAGTTAATCAATCTTACAATCAATACAATTTTACAAGATAACAATACAATCAAGACATCGCGGGGTTTAAGGGGTAGATTGGTACGGAAGGTGTTAAAGGTGGCACGAGGTGGTCAGATTAATACACCTAACCTGAATCCTATTGCTGTTGTACCGTGGCATAACGGTTCCTTGTACTACACGTGCCCTAGTCTCTGGCAAGTGAGACTCCCCTCGTATACACTAGCATTCTTCTGTACCAAGCTACAAACAACAGCGATAACATAACCTTATAACAATAGTTTACATTCTAAAAATGTATCTTCTTATTCTGTCTTCTCTACTTTCCCCTTACCTTTGGGACTTACCGAGCGATCTGTTCGCTGACGACATTCTGTTTCTCTTTTCTTTGAATGTTGTCAGGTGACTTGGACCCGGCGGAAGTTGAGCCATCACAAGAAGATTTGGAGCATTTTGCCGAAGACCCAGCAGTATAATTTCATTGTACACTTTTCTTTTCAGTACTTTCCATTTCCTATTATGCCAATGTTTAGGCATTTTTATTTCAGATGTATTTCCTTTTTCATGCATTGTACAAAGAATGTTAATAAATAAAAGTTGCTGTTCTTTTTATACTCTTGTCTCTTGTGTATTTATTTTATATTGCTTAGCTACACTTAGCGTATGTACTTCTGAGTACATACGTAGCGGACCTTGTCGCGTCCACTTCGCCGTACACTGGGAAGCGGGGCGTGACACCAGGGAACGTCTACCACGGACACTCCGTCTCGGAGACGCGTCAAGCGTCGACCGTCCATGTCGTAAAAAGGGCAGTGTAGGCTTCCTACAAAGCGGGAACCAAACCATTTCGAGCCAGGGAAACGTCTACCATAGACACTCCGCCTTGAAGACGCGTCAAGCGTCGACCGTCCATGTCGTAAAAAGGGCAATTCAGGCTTCCCACAAAGCGGGAACCAAATCACTCCGGGCCAGGGAAACGTCTACCATGGGCATTCCATCTCGGAGACGCGTCAAGCGTCGACCATCCATGTCGTAAAAAGGGCAGTGCAGGGTTCCTACAAAGCGAGAACCAAATCGCTCCATGCCGGGGAAACGTCTACCACGGACACTCCACATCGGAGACGCGTCAAGCGTCGACCGTCCATGTCATAAAAAGGGCAGTGCTAACTTCCCACAAAACGGGAACCAAATTGCTCTGTGCCGGAGAAACGTCTACCATGGACACTCCTCCTCGGAGACGCGCCAAGCGTCGACCGTCCATGTCAAGTCGCCTCCACATGAAAGAAGATCCATCAATTTCATGCATACAACTCATATATGTGGTGTGCATATATTGATGGGGGGCACTTTGTTGGGGTCAAAAATTTCACCCCGGTTGACCAAGTCAAACTCAAAGTCAACCCCAAGTAAGCGGGTCCAAGCCCAGCTCAAGTGGGCACATGCCCAAGTCGAGCCCCGCGGCCAGCCTCCCCATGCCAAAATAAAAATCATGTAATAAATAATTTTGATATAATTTTTTATGCACGAATGTAAGCAAAATGGGTATAAGGCCAACTTTTTGTAAAGCCCATGGCTTATGTGCAAAAGAAATGAGCACATGAGGTATGGGATGGGCAAAATGCCATTTTGTAAAGCCCAAGGGGTTATATGTAAATGTGTAATCCTGTATAAGGCAACATGATAATGAAAGAAGACATACAATTCATTCTCCCCAAAAACTAGGGTTTGTGCCTCCATCCTCTCTCTTCCAAGTTCTTCCTTTTCTTTTTCATTTTCCAATTAAATCAAGAGCTTAGCTCTTCTTCTTTTTAAACTAAATAAAGTTTTACCATAAACCCACCTCCCAAGACTCTATCAAGAGAAGAAAAACGGTCTCTTTTTTTATCATTCAAGATCTAGATCTTGGAGTTTCAAGAGAACCCATTTTGGGTTTCTTCTCAAAAGAGAAAGGAGAAAATGTTTTGGAGTTTAACTCCACAAATAAAATTCTTTTGGAGTTTAACTCTATAATAAAAAACCTTTTTTTGGAGTGTAACTCCGAATAAAATTGTTTTGGGAGTTTAACTCCAAATAAAATTTTTTGGAGTTTAACTCCATCACAAAAAAAATATCTTTTGGGAGCCCCTGCTCCCTCTCACGTGAGGAAGAGAGAACTCCCACCAAGTGGGAGCTTTCTCCCATCTCACGTGAGGGGGAGGCTCCCTATTTAGTAGAGTTTAACTCCACACCAAATAAAAAAAAAATTGGAGTTGAACTCCATTTAAAATTATTTTGAAGTTTGACTCCACATTAAAATTTTTTAGAAGTTTTACACCAATTAAAATTCTTTTGGAATTTAACTCTACGATAAAAATATTTTTGGAGTTGAACTCCATTTAAAATTCTTTTGGAGTTTAACTCCATTTAAAATTCTTTTGGAGTGTATTCCTCGGACCTGTCTTCAGTCCTTGCCGATTCCACAGATAAAACTGTTTTGGAATTTAACTTCGAATAAAACTGTTTTGGGAGTTTAACATCAAATAATTTTTTTTGGAGTTTAACTCCATCAAAAAAAATATAAAATAAAAATAAATAAATAAATAAATAGAGTAAAACTCTTCCTCTCATGTGAGGGGGAGGCTCCCTCTCATGTGGGTGGGAGGCTTCCATTTTGGGAGCCCCTTTCGTCCTCTCATATGAGGGGGAGGCTCCCTCTCATGTGAGTGGGAGGCTCCTCTTTATTCCCACTCATGTGAGGGGGGGCTCCCTCTCATGTGAATGGGAGGCTCCCATTTTGGGAGCCCTCTTTTCTCCCTCTCACATGAGAGAGAGAAGTTCCCACTCTTTTTAGGAGTTTAACTCCATTTTAAAAAAATTCTTTCGGAGTTTAACTCCAATTAAATTCTTTCGGAGTTCAACTCCACAATAAAAAAATTCTTTTGGAGTTTAACTCTATTATAAGGATAAACTTTTTGGCGTTTAACTCCATTTAAAATTCTTTCGGAGTTTAACTCCACATTAAATCTTTTTAGGAGTTTAACTCCATTTAAATTCTTTCGGAGTTTAACTCCACATTTAAAATTATTTGAAGTTTAACTCCACAATAAAAATCTTTTTGGAGTTGAACTCCATTTAAAACTCTTTTTGGAGTTGAACTCCACAACAAAAATCATTTTGGAGTCCAACTCTACAATAAAATTATTTTGGAGTTTAACTCCACAATAAAAATCTTGTTAGAGTTTGAACTCCATTTAAAATCTTTTGGAGTTTAACTCCAAATTTAAAGTTCTTTTGAAATTTAACTCCATACAAAAAAATATATATAATGAAAAGAAAAATTTATAAAAAAAATAATTTGACCCCCCCCCCCCCCGGTTAGGGGGAGACTCCCACTTGGTGGGAGCCTTTTCCTCCCCTCACGTGAGGGGAAGGCTCCCATTAAATGGGAGCCTTTCTCCCCCATCACGTGAGGGGCTTTTTCCCCCTCACTTGGGGGGGGCTCCCACTTGGGGGGAAGGGAGCCTCTTTTTTTTCTTTTTCTTAATCTTTTTTTATTTAAAAAAAATAAATAAAAATAAATTATGAATAATATATTTTTAAAAAAATTCTTTAAATATTTATTCTTTTTTATAAAAAGATATATATATATATATATATATATATATATATTTTGCCAATGGAACGAAAAGAATGAACACATCTTAATTGTTATATAAAAAAAACACATCGCATTGAGTTCGCATGACCGGTTTTACCCGTAAATCGGAGGTTCCCTCGCTCTAAAGGTAAGGGGTAATCAATGGCAGTTTCGTCCGCGGCTGCCGGAGATTCGGATCCCTGCAATCAATAAACCTCCGCCTATCCTAGGTAGGGGGAATCTGTAGTACGCCTGACAAGCGTGTACGTATTCCTATCTCAATGGGGTGACGAAAAACACCCTACAGAGGTGAAAATTGCCAAACCCTCAATAACCCAATTGTTGGATATAGGTGCCATGAAGGCAATTATTATAATTATACAGGACCTATATGGATAGAGCAATTTTGCTCGAGATGATAGTATACTATCTGATTTGTCTTTATCATTCATGTGTATATATTTTACTTGCTATTACGTATTGCTAATACATGATGATAAAGTCCATAAGATTTTTTCTTAACTACCAATATTAATGATGAGGATCATAATAGTGGGGTTTGGGCAGTCTATAAGTACACCCTTAATTGTTCCTAGTCGTAACAGTGTCGAGACTGGGTATCGGTACTCCGGTTTAGACTAGTGTATATATTTCCTGACCCGGTTAGAGGGCGATAACTGATCCCACGGCAATTGGTATTTGACACCAAGAATTGTATACAGGTATTTATTGGAGAATGAGTTTCACTGAAAGGATTCACCAAGAACTCCTATATAGTATTATACATATTGTTAGATAGCAGTTTTTCAGTGACATGAGTACAGGATAGTCTTCTGATCTGATATCGCCATAGTGTCTTGTGTGTGTTCCCACTGTACTTTGATTAATACCCTACCACAGTTTTAAAGAGTCGTGCAAACTGGTTTTAGTTGGGTACAGTTCCGAAGCATATGGAGGCAGTGAGCGGTCGAGCAAATTCGTCTCTCTTGGTATAGGGAGTCAATGTCGTGCTATGCAGGATACGATCATAGCCAGAAGTTCGTGGCCACTGCAGTTGAGATAAACTGATAAGTGTTGTCAGTTATATCTCTGATAATTATTAGTACAATGTCTGCATGACTTATCGGGTTATTGGGGGTTTAACAGATTCCACCCCCCAGACCCGATATGCGACAATCTCTGACGAAGAGACCGGACTGTACCTTTAGCAAGCGCTAGGCCCCTTTGCTGGTAGGGAGCGGTGACAGTCACTGATAGGCTTTGATTACATTCGAATGAGATTACTTGTCAACCTTTCTTTTGATTAATACCTGGGTATTCGTTACGTACAGCTAGTACCGCTGATGTGCTTGTGGGTTATTTGATATGATCCTAACCTACTGCCAACGTATTGATTGAGTCTTTAGAGTTCCACGCAAAGGTTTTTCTTGCTTGGACGAAATGATGTAGTGTGGCGATACGTGCGAAAGTTCGATTAGATAAGTGTATATAATACATATATGTTAATCGAACGTTTTATAATACTAGCCGGCTAATATTTAAGCAGGATTATTAAATCAAGTGGTGTCTATATATATATATTCTAGTATTATATTCACATTCTATTTCTCTCTCATACGTATTTTGTATTCGATACAGATATAGATATATGTATACGATGCATATATTTTGTGTATATAATACACAAACTAGAATTTTAATGTATTATGATACATTAAACGTTCTAGAATGAGACACCCCATTTCTATAGTAAGAAAAAAGAAAAAGAAAAAAGAAAATGAGTATAGTAGAAAGTATGGTTAAAGAGTATGGATTGATTTTTTTAATGGAAAAAGATTTCTAAAATAGCATGAAGCCTTCTCTCTTCTCATTCATTCAACCATGCACATTCTTTCTCCTCTTTTTCTTCTTCTTCTTTGTAGAGAGTGGAGACATGAGAGAAAAATTATTATGAGGCTACTACATCTCTTGATCCTTTTCATTAGCAATGAAAATGATCAAGTTACTTCACAAGTTGCTTTCATTGGATGGAGTTGAAGTTTGAGTTAGGATTTTCTTGATATGGATCATCTTCGATAAGGAGATTGGGTTGTAAGCTCGATTCGATGGCAATGAAATTTAGCTCGGGCCTTCCATGATTAGGTGGACACGCTACAAAGGTTGTAGCCCCCTAAACTCCTCTCAAGATTTCTTTATGTGTTGCAATTATTAGTAAATGACATGGTCTTGGTTAAGGAATTTGTGCTATGTTTTATAAAAAAAATTGTTTGATGCTTCCGCCGGATCCACAAGTGTTGCGACCCTAACGCCGATTCCCAACATAGTATCAAAACTAATCATTTGATAATAACTACAATTTGTGGCCAAATTGATTCATAAACCAATTTGTTACAAAACTGGTTTCAAAATTGTGCTCAAAAACTACTCATTTTGTTTTTACCCAGGCCTCGGAGGACTTTGGTTCGAACCAAAAAGTCCGTGTGGGCTTGGAGGCGACCCTCGGGGTTCCCCGGGGACTTGGGTAGGCCCCCCAGCCGTGACCACCACTTTGTGGCCTTATTTGGGGGGCCCACCTTTGCCCCCCGGAACCCCACGGGTCGTGCTCGAGATTCCCCGTGGGATCTCGGGACAATTCGGGTCTTTCGGGATTTGATTTGAGTTGAAAATGAGGGAATTTTAAGTCCGAGCTGATCATTGGTAACATATGAATCTTTTTATGTTTTGTTTATTTTAGAAAACTGTATTTCTAATATACTATATGATTACTAATCATGTCAGATTACTTAAAGTGCTACACAAGTGGTGTTATTCATGCATAAGAACAATAAATATCGCAACTGACATCTCAAGATAGTCAAGACTCAGACGCACTCAATACGCATTCAAAGGCTATAAACAAAGAAGTGACAGATCGAAGACATTCAAGACTTTTCTATTTTATTTGAGTTTAAAATCAAGTCGATCTCAAATAGTTAGAATCAAAATTTTCTATTTCAATTCCCAAACACCAAAATCTATTTTAAATTTTCTTTTAAAAAATTCAAAGTCATGTATCTGATTATATCAAATATATACGTTCCTTATGGAAGTCCTATAGACGTCTATAATGGACGTCCATTGCAGATTTTGAAATTTTTCAAATTTGAATTTTGGTGAGATTTTGAATTTCCAACGGCCACTAACTGTCCTATCATTTTGGGATAGTTATAATAACAGTCCTAACCTTCCATTTTCATAATTTTATATATAGGACCCATTTTCTATTCACACTAATTCTCTTTTTGATCTCAAGTTTTACTAATCAATTTTTCAAAGAAAAGAGATCTCTCTAAAGCCATTAGACTTTTTTATTCTTTGAGAAAAGAAAGATCTGTAAAAATTTCAAAGAAACGACTATTTTTTAAACTTGTTTAATCTTGAAAAACTTCTTCGAATTTGTTTTTTTTTTAACTTTTGTTAATCTCCAAAATACAATCTCTCATCTTCTTGAATCAAAACTTTGATTTATCTTTTGAGATCGTTAAAATTGTTAAATTTAGTATATTAAGATTATAAATTTTATCTTGTACGACCTAGTGAAGAAAGGTTTAAGATCTTCACGTTGAAAAGCTTTGGACTTGAGTCTGGGAAAAAGTCTAAGTGATTCACAGCCTGCAATTGTAAAGGTTTGGATCTGAGTCTGGAAGAAGATCTGGGTTTCTCTACCCGCAAGGAATCACTGGATAGTGTGTTGAATCATAAGCAGGAGTTCTCAGGCGGGGATTAGCCACATGGTTGGTGAATCTCGATAATGATGCTCCATGTCCATTTACTTTCTGTGATTCTGTGATTATAATAGTTAGTACTTTAGATTTTCTTTATTTCCACTGCACAATTTCTGTGTTTCGCAAAAATTACTCTGTGATTGCCATAAAACCTTGTTCACCCCCTCTAAGACTATTTTTAATTGGTATAAGAGCATGTTACTCCTTTATAAGATTAACCTCTTGAGTTTCTGTTCTTATGGCAAACCAAATGGAAGGACAAGCCATTAATCATCCTCCTCTTTTCATTGGTACTAATTATCAATTTTGGAAAACCAAGATTAAAGTTTTTCTCCATTGTATCGATCTAGAAGTTTTAGAAATTATTGAAAAACCCTTTGTTTCTCCTACGACAAATCCTTTATCTGATGCTGATAAGAGATTGATGACGTTAAATGTCAAGGCAATAAATGCACTTCATTATTCATTAAATTCAGAAGAATTTAATAGAATCTCAATGTGTCAGACTGCTAATAAAATCTAGACTACTCTTCAGACTGCCCATGAAAGAACCAGTCAATTCAAATAGAGTAAGATCAACCGTCTCATACATGAATATGAAGTGTTCCAAATGAATGACAGTGAATTGATCGACTCCATGTATTCTCGATTCAGTAATAACATTACCAAACTTTTCAATTTAAGAAAGAAATTCGATGAAAAAGAAAAGTGCTATAAGTTGTTGAGATCTCTTACGTATCATGGCAATCTAAGATCACTGCCATCAAAGAGGTTAATCACATGACAACACTGAAAGTTGACACTATTATAGAAAAATTAAAAACTTGCGAGATGCAATTAGGGGATCTTAAACAAAAACAGGAGAATGACACTCAAAGGAAGAACATCACGCTAAAGGCAATGACTACCGAATCAAAGCCTAAAGAATCATAAGCGATGATGAAAGCGACGATGAAGAAATGGCCTACATTGCAAGACACTTCAAGAAATATCTGAAGTTTAGAAGATTCCTCAAAAGAAAGGTACATATAAGTCTAATAAGAATTTTAATTCTAATAAAATATTGCGTTGTTTTGAGTGCAATAGGGGAGGCAATTTGAAGTTCGAGTGTCTACCTCTCAACAAAGACAAATGGAAGTCAAAAAAGAAATCAGAAAAACGTTCGTTTCAAGCAATTTAGGACAACACGGATTCCAGTGACTCGGAAACCGAAGAAGTCGCCAATATCTACTTCATGGCTCTAGACAATGAGGTAACCGATGACGACTTTGATATTGAATCTCTTAGTAAAACAGATTTAATTAGTCTTTGCCATTTTCATAAGGATAATTACGATAAGATTAAGTCTAAAAATAAATTTTAAAAAACTAAATTAATCGCAAAAATTAATTCAGAAATAGTAATTGAAAATGAATTAAATAAAGTTAAATTAGACAAAGGAAACTTAAATGAAAAACTTAAGTCTGCAATCTTAACTAGAGAAAATAAAATTGAAACAGCTAAATTTGAAATCTTTGATCTTAAACGAAATTAGAAATAAAAGATAAAATGATTTTGAATTTTACTAAAAGTAAAAATAATTTAGATATTTTGTTAGGACAATACATTAAACACCGTGATAAAGTAGAAATATGTTTTAATAAATATACAGAGTTAGTTTCTAAAACTAAACCTTATAGACCTAAATATTATTATTACAAATATGGTAACAAATATACTAATTCAACGTGTGACTATTATTGCACATTAGGACACATATCACAATATTGCCGCATTAAAAATAATTCCACTTATAAATACAATTTTATTCTTAAGCAACCTAAAATGGTGTGGGTCCCAAAAGTAATACCTTCATCTTCCTGTATTGCCGGACATCCAAAAATGTAGCAGTCGATGGATACTTGATAGTGGTTGTTCGAGACATATGACCAGAAACATTCAAAGTTTCAAGACACTATCAAGAGAAGAAAGTGTCAATGTCACTTTTGGCGACGACAACAAAGGCAAGATCATCGGTAAAGATGATATTTACTTTAATAACTCATCTAACTCAACTATCATAAAACATGTACTATATATAGAAAACTTAAAACATAACCTATTTAGTGTTAGCCAGTTCTGTAATAAAGGGTATAACGTAGTTTTCGAAAACGAAATATGCAATATACTATATGATAATAAAATAGTCCTAACTCGTAAAAAATACCATAACATATATATAATATATACAAAAGATTTTAAAAATCCTAATATTATATGTTTAATAGCAAACAATGAAGTAAACCCTTTACTCTGGCATAGAAGATTAGATCATTTCTCAATGGATACTTTATCTAAAATTACAGGGAATAACCTAGTTAAAAGCATACCAAGTCTAAAGTTTAAAAAAGATAAACTATGTGATACTTGACAAAGAGGAAAACAAACTAAATTGTCTTTTAAACCTAAAAATAACGTTTCAACTGAAACTCCACTCCAATTACTTCATATGAATCTATTTGGTCCTAGTCGGAATGTGAATTTATGAGGCAAATTTTATACATATGTTAATAGATGATTACTCAAGGTTTACTTGAGTTTTCTTCTTAAAAACCAAAGATGAGACACTTAATGCTTTTAAAATCTTTTCAAAACAAATTTAAAACGAAATGAATTTAAGAATATCAAAGTTAAGAAGTGATCATGGAGAAGAGTTTGAAAACTAAGTATTTGAAGAATAATGTAATAAGAAAGATTTCAAATATGAATTCTCCTGTGCCAGAACTTCAGAACAAAATGGAGTTGCCGAAAGCAAAACTTGTTCCTTACAGGAAATGGCACGTACCATACTAAATGAAAATAACTTACCAAAATACTTATGGGCAGAAGCAATTAATACCTCTTGCTACATAATAAATAGGGTAATAATTAGAAAATATTTAAATAAAACACCATATGACTTATTTTACTGTAAAATACCTAATGTAAAATACTTCAAAGTATTTGATTGAAAATTCTACATACTTAATACCTTAGATAATTTAGGTAAGTTCGATTCTAAATACGATGAAAGGATTTTTGTTGGTTATTCAATGACCAGCAAATCCTATCGTGTTTATAATAAACGAATTTTAACCTTACAAGAAGAATGCATGTCCAATTCGATGAAACCAACTCTTCAAGTCATGATGAAAATTATCCAATTTTATTTATTGGGAGAACCCAAGTACTCTCTTGCTCACAATAAAAGGTTTGGATAACTCATCATCAGATGAAGAAGTTGAAACCAACTCTTCGAATCATGATGATAATGATCCAATCATAATAACAGGTTTAGATAATCCATCACAAAATACAGAGGTTGAAGTCAATCAAACAGATCAACAAGAGCAAGTAGTCAATACTTCTCTTCCTAAAGATTGGCAATTCAACAGAAACCATCCTAAAGATTTGATTATAGAAGATATAGATATAGGAGTGGACATTAGATCATCAAGATTTAACTTATGTATCAACTCTGCATTCATTTCGATTATAGAACCGAAGAATTTTAAAGAGACTGAGAATGATGAGCATCGGATAGAAACAATGCAAGAAGAGTTAAATCAATTTGAAAGAAAAAAAAAGTTTGGAAATTAGTTCCAAAACCCAATAATAGATCAATTGTAGGCACTAAATGAGTTTTCACAAACAAGCTAGACGAGTCAGAGAATACTGTAACAAATAAAGCACGACTAGTTGCTCGAGATTATAATCAAGTCGAAGGAATTGATTGTGACGAAACTTATGCACCTGTGTCATGACATGAGGCTATAAATATATTATTAAACTTTGCTTGTTTTAAAAACTTTACAGTATTTCAAATGGACATGAAAAGCGCTTTCTTGAATAGGACAATAGATAAAGAAGTATATGCAGCGCAGCCACCAGACTTTGATGATTACAAACATCCTGAGTATGTATACAAATTGGAAAAGGCATTGTACGATCTTAAACAAGCCCTTAAGGCTTGGTATGAAAAACTCGGTACATTCCTACTCAAGATAGGGTATACGAAAGGGAAGGTAAATAAAACATTATTCACTAAATCCTATAGAAAAGACATCTTATTAGTTCAAATATATTTTGACGATATTATATTCGGTTCTACTAATGAGCAGCTTTGCCAAGAATCCTCTAAGTCTATGTAGCATGAATTTGAGATGGGTATGAAGGGAGAACTGAACTTCTTCCTCGGACAAATCAAACAAAGTTCAAAAGGACTATTCATCAATCAATCCAAGTATATAAAGAAACTTATCAAGAAGTTCGGCTTAGAAGATGAAAAGACTTATGAGACACCCATGGTAACAACAGTAAAACTCACCAAGGATGAAACCGGTAAGGCTGTCAATATACAACTCTACCGAGGTATGATTGGAAGTTTGTTATATTTGACTGCAAGTAGACATGATATAATATACAGTGTTTGTTTTTGTGCACGGTTCCAAGATGATCCTAGAGAATCACACTTGTTAACGGTCAAGAGAAATTTTAGATATCTCAAAGGCACTATCAATTTAGGGTTATGGTATCCAAAAAATAACGTGTTTCACTTTACAAGTTATTCGGATGCAGATTATGCTGGAAGTCAAACTGACCGTAAAAGTACTAGCGGTACATGTCATTTTCTAGGAAACAGCCTTGTGTCTTGGAATTCCAAGAAACGAGTATCAGTAGTATTGTCCACTGCTGAAATAGAGTATATTGTCGCTGGTTCATGTTGCACACAAAGTCTTTAGATTAAATATACCCTAGAAGACTATAAGGAATTGATCTCTAAAATACCAATACTTTGTGACAACACTAGCACAGTCCAAATGACCAAAAACGCTGACCAACATAGTCGAACCAAACACATAGATATTAGATATCACTTCCTACGAGATCACTATCACAAGGGTGATATTATTCTTGAATATATACCGACCGACTCACAACTGGCCGATATATTCACAAAACCCTTATATAGAACTCGTTTTGAAAAGATTAGAGATGAACTAAACATGTTAGAAGTAAAAACCAAATGATATACAATAATTTGAATCTCTTATACTTAGAAAACTTTCATAGAAATTTTTTAACAAAATAGACGTCCATTATAGATGTCCCTAAGATGTCCATCATAGACGTCCATTGATATGTCTGTTCATCCAAACTGAACAGCAGTTTGATGAATAATTAGGGTTTAAACGTTTGAATTTTTCAAAATTCAAACTTTAAACGTCTTTAAAACTGTTTATCAGTTTTGAAACCATCCCTAATCCCTTCTATAAATAGAATTGCACACACTTTGATTTATATCATCTTGTAGTCACTCTATTTTTTCTCAAATATACATAAAACCTATACTAAATCATGTCTAAACGAACGATGGCTACTAGGACAACCCCTCTTACAGAGAAGGGCTCACCAGCGTCAAAGAGAATAAAAAAGTAAAGAATCTCTCTGGTTTGTGCATCTCCCAATCCATCAAGGATTCTTCCTTTCACCTTACCACAATCCCCTTCGCCACCTTCTTCTGAAAAGGACCTTTCTGAAGAAGCATTCAAGGAATCCATGTTCCCTACTCCTCCAACCGGTGAAGACCCCCTTCCAGTCGATCCGCCAACACAAGGACCACCACTAAATGGTCCCAATGTGAATCGTCACTACTATGCCCCTAATGGTTTTGAGACTGGAGAGAATGATTCATTCTACGTTCATCTGGGTATAGATAAGCGTATAATGTTCATCGTCCGAGTTAAGACCCACGACCCTCAAATTCAGGCGTTCGACGGGATCAAGAAGGTTTATCAAAGAAAAAGAGATCAAAACGACTGAGTTTTGGAAGTATCTTTCTCGCTTCTAAATTTCGTTGTTTTCTCAAAGATTTATGTAATTTATGTCATGTTAATGTTTGTTTGTATTGTTTTTCTGTATTAATGTATAAGTCCGTCGTTGTATTAGGATAGATTTTTCTTTTTCATGTCTTTATGCATTTGTTTTGTATCGTTTATGTTAATGAAATAAACATAGTTGTTGTTCATTAACATTGCTTCTTATCTATATATTAGACGTATATACCTTATATATATACCAACCACCAAATTTAGACACCAACCAAATACCCAAAACCAACCGTTTACCCCAAATACACCATACAATGTTTTTTTTTAAAAATATATGTAGGGACGCCTCAATGGACGTCCATGATAACGTCCATTTGGGTATGGACGTCCATATAAGACGTCTATACGTCGATTTCAGCCAACAGACGCAACCTTTACATGAAAAATTACACACCTTAGATCCATCCCTTTACGTATAGGGCATCCATTCAACTCCTATTTATTCCTCTAATCCGTTCTAAATATTAATAACATCATATTTTTTCTCTTTCTTCCTCCTCAAATTCCTACTCAAACCCTAATTTCACCACTTCTCAAATTTTCCAAAAATAGTTCAAACCAAGAACATGGAAGTTGGTGAATCATTAACAAACAAACATCGTCGCCAAGCACCTTCTCTACCACAACCCATAGAAGAATCCGAGAGTGATTCTTACGATGAAGAAGAAAATGAAACTTACGATCAAGAGACCGAGGATACTGCTCAAGCATAAGCCGACGAAGAAGAAGAATTCGAAGAAGAAGATGTCTTGTTTGCCTTCATCAACCCAAAAGCCTCCACTCTCTACGATCGTTTAGCCAAGAAGCGAATCGTCACCGGTGCGTTCGTTCGCTTGAACAAAATCGCACATTTCCAACTCACTCCTTTACTTCAATTTCAAGGTTGGATTCCTTTCCTTCAACTTGATTGGGCCATACATGTTAATTTCGTCTATCACTTTTACTCCAACCTAATTAGTAACCAAGACAATGTCACCGTTCTTCAAACTCGGTTACAACATCACAAAATCACTATTTCACCCGCATCCCTCGCTAGGATCCTTCAGGTTCCTAACGAAGGTGTGGACATTTATCGTTACACACGCTCTACTTTTCCTCACTTTCCACCCAATATTACCAAAGAGACTGCCTCTCGACTCCTCAATGGTAACGATTACCCTCATTTGTTCAATGATCCTCTCACCCAAACTCTTATACCACAAGCCAGTGTGTTAGCATTTCTTTTGGGTCATACCATGTATCCTAAATTCGGTGGTAGAGATAGCATCACACTAACACACAAACTCATTACATATTGTGTGTTGGCCCGAATCAAAGTAAATCTTCCTTTGTTTATCATCAATTCGATGTGGAGTTTTCCGAATTCCAAATCAAATCTTTATGATGGCAAAGTGATCACAAAGATCATTGAAGATGCTGGTATAAATCCCACTATTGACTCCTCTATTCAGTCCGCTGACAAACATTTCGGTTTTTATAATGTCAGCCTCATGGGATTAGCGGATTATGACATGCAAGCCTCATCTCCTCTATATCAATCTTCACCACATTCTTCTTGGCATCCGAACCACAACAACTACCTCCTTACAATTTTTAAGAATTAGAAAACCATTTCTTACAACGATTCGATGATTTGAATCTCAATATCAACAATCGTTTCGACAATCTCAACACCCGATTAGATGATGAAGGTTCCTAGTGCCCTTACCGCGTGAGCCGCGACCGATACGAAACCGAAAAACGAAAATTTTCACGACACTAGAAACCAAATCCCTAGAATCGTTCTAAACACTAAACTAGTAAGGCTAAACATACAAGGTTAAGGATTACAGCCTTTGATGCGTGTCCACCTAATCGTGGAAGACCCTCCAAGCTCGTAACTATTAGGAACGCGCTTAAGAGGCGACCGCCCTTACGAAAATGATCCACCTGAGGGAAAACGATCAAAGCTCCGACCTACGCTCCAAATTTTCCAGGAATGGATTGTGGGTGATGTAGGAATTTTTCCACTAATTATTTCTCTCATTATCCTAAGCTCAAATGAGCAAGAGGAAGAAGAAGGAGGGGAGAGAGAGATAGTAGCCATTAATGGCTTCTTTCATGAGTGAGTGTAAAGAATGAGAGGGTGGAAAAGAGAAGGATTTTTTTTCAATTTAAAATAACAATGTACATACATTTTCCAATATAAAATTGTAAGCCATCCCTCTCTACCATGATCCACGCCATCTAATTAATTGATTTTCCATTTAGGAAAATCAATAATGAGGTGTCCTCTTTCTAGAAGCATTCACGTATAAATACGGAATATTTCACCCGGTATACATATCACTACATATACGCGTATCCGTATAAAAATACGGATAGCACAAAAGAGAGAAAATGAATAGTGAATAATAATACTAATATATATATATATATATATATCTCAATATATATATATTATTAAGTCAAAACTTGATTTAATAATCCGGCTTAATCCTAAGCCGACTAGTATTATCAACCGTCCGATTAAAATCCGTGTATCCCGTACACATATTTAATCGGACCCCTACACGAACCAACGTACGGCCTCTACATCTATCGCCTGAACTGTGAAAATCCTCTGTGTGGGACTCTAAAGACTCGACAATACGCTGGCAGTGGGTTTAACCACAAGCACGTCAGCGGCACTAGCTGTACGTAATGGCTACCCAGGTACTTACCGGAAGGGGGGTCGACAATCATGTACGTTCTTACCCTACTGAGCCTGAATGTGAAAATCTTCATACTGTACGGTCTCTTCGTCTAAAAGTATCGCATATCAGGCCTAGGGGGTGATATTTTCAGACCCCTGATAACCAATAAGTCGCGCCGGTGTCAGCTCATCACCTACCGAGAAACTACTGAACAACTATCAGTAAATCTTATCCGCTCCGGATAGAGATTTCTGGTGATAGCCAACCGAATACTGTGCGACATCGACTCCTAATACTAGGAGAGATGAATCCTTGACGATCGCTCACTGCCTCCATATGGCTCGAGATTGCACCCAACTAAAACATGTTTGCACGACTCTTTTGAGCCATAGTAGGGTATTAATCAAAGTACAGTGGGAACTCACACAAGACAAATGATGATCTCAGGTCAAAGAACTACTCTGTACTCATGTCGCCTAAGAACTGCTATCTGACAATAGGTATAATACCAACCAGCAATTCTCGGCGAGTCCGTCCAGTGTACTCACCTCTAGTGAGCATCTGTATACTGTCTTAGGTGACTCAACACCAATGGCTTGTGAGACCGGCCACCTCCCCTCGCCGGGGTCCAAAAATGTATACACTAGTCTACTCCGGAATATCGATGTCCAGTCTCGATACTCTCTCGACTAGAGATATTTTAAGGATGTGCTTATAGACTATCCAGCTCACACGTGTATGATCGCCATCATAATGATGGAAGTCAAGAAAGAATCCTATGGGCTTCATCAATGATGAACACAAACCAGATAGCATACTATCATCTCGAGCAAGACTGTTCTATCTGTATAGGTCCTTCAATTATTATAATCGCCTACTTGCAATTACAATAATTGCCTTGAAAGAACTATATCCAATAGATGAAAAAAAAATTATCTCCATTACCACTTCGACTATCAGTACACTCATGCTTCATATCCTCCACCGCCTCCATTTCAGTATCACCCTCCCATGGATATCGATCAGCCTCCACGGCTTTATGTATTAAAATTATGCACTTGCTTGTATTTGCACTTGTCTAAGTATTTTGTGTGGTTTGTATTAAGAACTTATTAAATATTTGGAATTATATTGTTTGTATGCTTAAGTCTAAGCAGTTTTTATGTATCTTTAATAACTTTATTATTATCACATTTTATAAAATCATATTCCTATACTTTCTTATTTTTCGTATTTCTTCTCCATACTTACAACTTTTTGATATTTCCAAAAATGGGGAGAAATAATGAGCATATATTTAGAGGGAGCATATGAATATATTTTCGAATTATTTTATGTGTTTTGTAAAATATCAAGAAGGGAGGGATTGTTAAGATATGAATCTCTTTATGTTTTAATTATTTTACAAAACCGTATTTCAAATATACTATATAATTACTAACCATGTCAGATTAGTCAAAGTGCTACACAATTGGTGTTATTCAAGTATAAGAACACTCAATATCGCAACTAGCATCTCAAGACAGTCAAGACTCATACGCACTCAATATGCATTCAAAAGCTATAAACGGAGAAGTCACACATTGAAAACATTCAAGACTTTTCTAACTTATTTAAGTCTAAAGTGAAGTCAATTTCAAATGGTTAAAATCGGATTTTTCTATTTCAATTCCCAAACACCAAAATCTATTTTAGATTTTCTTTTAAAAATTTCAAAGTCCTGTATCTGATCATATCAGATATGGACGTCCTTTATGGACATCCTATAGACATCTATAATGGACGTCCATTAAAGACTTTGAAATTTTTCAAATTTGAATTTCCGTGGGATTTTTGAATTTCCAACAGCCAAAAACAGCCACTAACTGTCCTATCTTTTTGGGACAAATGTAATAACTGCCTCAATCGTCCATTATCATAATTCTATATATATGACTCATTTTCTCAGGATTTCACACCAATTCTTTCTTTAACGTTTTTATTCTCGAGTTTTGGTGAAAAAATTTCTCTCTTTGATCTCAAGTTGTTACTAATCAATTTTTCAGAGAGGAGATCTTTCTAGAGTCATTAAACTTTTCAATTCTTTTAAGAAAGAAAGATCTCTAAAAATGTTGAAGAACTGAAGCTTGTTTAATCTTGAAAAACTTCTTCGAATTTGTTTTTTTTAACTTTTGTTAATCTCCAAAATACAATCCTTTATCTCCTTGAATCAAAACTTTGATTTATCTTTTGAGATTGTTAAGATTGTTAGAGTTGGTTTATTAAAATTGTAAATCTTATCTTTTACGACCTAGTGAAGAAAGATCTAAGAACTTCACGTTGAAAAGGTTTGGACTTGAGCTTGGGAAAAAGTCTAGATGATTCACAACCTGCAATTGTAAAGGTTCGGGTCTGAGTCTGGGAAAAGATTTAGGTTTCTCCACCCGTAAGGAGTCACTGGATAGTGTGTTGAATTCTGAGCAGGAGTTCTCAGGCGGGGGTTATCCACGGGGTTGATGAACCTCGATAACAATCCTCTGTGCCTATTTACCTTCTGTGATTCTATGATTGCGTTAGTTAGTATTTTATATTTTCTTTATTTTCACTGCATAATTTCTGTGTTTCGCAAAAATTACTTCGTGTTTTCCATAAAACCTTGTTCACCCCCCTCTAAGGCCGTTTTCAATCATGAATTTTGGTTCTTGAAATTTTAATTGATCAGGCTCGCAGGTTATGACTTTATTTGGCCACGGTTTCAAACTAACCCGATCAAAGAGTTTGATCGAGCTAGTTCAAACACTTATAGGGATATGTGTTGGTTAACGTCGACGAATTGATGTGTGATCAATTCGACGGGGTTGCACATTGTGTGTCTGCAATGTTGGTGTGTTTGGTTTGGTTTGGATTGTCGCGAATGAATAACCCCGCATATGAACGTTTGTAATGCAAAGTGTTTTATTCATATCCATGTATAATGCCAATTGTATATTATTTGATTCGGGGCGCGGTCGGGTTGAGACTGTCATTGCCATTGTATGTATATTATATAGGTTTTACCCTACGGGGAAACGCTCGAGCAGTTGGGTTCTAGAATGCGGAAGGTGGACATCTTAAAGATTTGAGAACATGCCGCTACATTTTAGAATTAGCGGGTTGCCCACCGCGCTTATAGGAGGTATAGGATAGACCCGCGGAGGAGTGCTTGAACCGTCGGATTCTGGAAAGCGTTGGATGGCCCCTCATGGTATTGAGGCTGGGTTGCCTCATTTCTAGGATTGACGGGTAGCTCGTCGCACTCGTAGGGTTCTTGATTTGGCTATGGACAGACTATTCATGTGACTGTAGAATATCACGTTTAGTTTGCGGCTCAAACGAAATGAGGGATTTTTAGGATATCTGACTATTCCATTATTCCATGATGTTTTCCGCATGCATGTAATGTGATTATCTGCGTGTGATAATGTGTGTGTGTGCGTATGTGCGTACTTCTATATGTTTTGCATCCGCGCTGGCCCTGTGTCCACCCTGTCGAAAGTTAAGTAACCTTATGGGAAGACCAGATGTCCCGTGGCGAATACGGATAGCATATAAATGCATTCTATTTTCATTTTCCCTACATGTTTTCTATGATGGTAGGATGCTAGATAATATGTGTTATTATGTAAATGATCGGATGGCGTTAATTTGATTAATGCAAAGGAAAAAAACCTTATACGTTGTAGAAATCGATTTTTCAAAAAAATACTATAGCCATTTTCTTTTGTTTTGCATAGAGGTATGCAATTAGAAATATTTTGCAACTCATTCAATGAGGAAAGAGCCTTGATCCCTTCATGAGGATTTGAATCTTGAGCAAAAGTTTATGTTGCTATAAACTTTCAAAACCACTCGGTTCTTTCAATGATATCAAGTTCATTACGTTAAAAGTTTTTTTCAAGCCCAGCCATAGCCCTCAGTCATTTCAGAAAGTAGAGTACTTAGTATTTGTACTACGTTTGTTAACTTTGTTAAGGCGTGGTGTACGGTAGCCAAGTGATGTCTTCCTGTCTACATATGATGTGATTGGTTAGGACAGTCGTATGACTTTGTTAAGGGTCGTACAGGTGGATCTAAATTAATTACGAAATGACGGGCTAAACTTGACTAGCGACTTATGATTTGTTGACCTTGTTAAGATCATAAGTCGTTAGGGATAAAAACCATATCGATAGTTTCAAGTGTTGAAACTTTCAATGTGATTGCATACCATTATATGTGATAGTTTGGATCTCGATTCCCATTGAGAGTATAGTTACTCCCGGAAGATTTTCACTTCACAATTACCTAACCCATTAGGTGTCTAAAAAAGTTTTTACAAGGTTATGCATCTAAGGAAACATGGTTATTCAATTAGGTCCGTATGAGAGCACGGTGGACCTCCCTCAAAGTACTTACACTGGTCTGGCCGACCGGTTAGCGAAATTGTGAGGCATACATGATCCTGGCTAGTTCTCCTTTTAAGGTTTTAAGGAGGATTCGACGAAACAGTAGGAGCCATCCTGATTAGATAAATTAATAAAACAATCTAATCTTATAAGAGAGTACGCTGAGTGTTTCGTTTCTCTCTCTACTGGCAACGATCATGACTGACCTTAAACTAAGACTCGTAAAACCAAGTTAACCAGATTATTCAATCAAGTTGTGATTTAATAATATAATATATATATTGATATATATTCCAGTATTATGTTCACATTCTATTTCTCTCTCATACGTATTTTGTATTCGATACAAATACGCGTATATGTATACGATACATATACTTTGTGTATATAATATACAAACTAGAATTTTAATGCATTATGATACATTAAACATTCTAGAATGAGACACCTCATTTCTATATTAAGAAAAGGGAATGGGTATACTAGAAAGTATGGTTAAAGAGTATGGCTTGATTTTTGGAAAAAGATTTCTAAAATAGCATGAAGCCTTCTCTTTTCTCATTTATTCAACCATGCACATTCACTCTCCTCTTTTTCTTCTTCTTCTTTGTAGAGAGTGGAAATATGAAAGAAAAATTATTGTGAGGCTACTATATCTCTTGATCCTTTTCATTAGCAAAAAAAATGATCAAGTTACTTCACAAGTTGCTTTCATTGGGTGGAGTTGACGTTTGAGTTGGAGTTTTCTCGATGTAGATCATTTTCGACAAGGAGATTAGCTTGCAATCTTGATCCAGTGGCAACAAAGTTTAGATCGGGTCTTCCATGATTAGGTGGACATGCTACAAAGGTCGTAGTCCCCTAAACTCATTGAAATTATGTCACAACCCGGAAATGGCATGTGACCGGTACTTGAATCACGTGAAGTTTATAGGACCCCACCGTAACCCAAGTAAGCCGAAAACCCATAAATCTAAATCTTTTTAAGAAAATGGTGGAGATGAAGTTTTCAAAGAAAGGTATAAATGAAATCAGGTTCTCTTTATAAAGTAGAAACAAGTTTATAGAAAATATAAGTAAATAGGATACTAAAGTTTGAAAACATTTTCGTCATTCGAAATTTGGGCAGCACCTCCTTTGTAAATTTTGATCCAAAACCGGTACATATCAAGAATAATATAGGCATCCCCAAACGGGAGATAGCTCTTCGCCAATCGGAGGAAACACAACCATGCATGTAGAATATACGACGCCTAAGCCGAAGATCAATCACAGAAAAGAATAAAGAAAACCAAAAAACATTATCCAATCTAATATAAAGAATATATACAAGTCTCGACTCTAAATCCAAAGAATATACAACTGGTCTCTAAGCCTACCAAATATATATAGTCTGGTTGATGGAGCTTTTAACTAGATACAATGAATAAAAAGTACGCAATGTCGGTTACGATCCATAATGTAACCCACCTGCCAATACAAATCACCTAAAAAAAGAGATGTGCCAGCAAGCCGACTGATCCGAGCGGTCGGCCCTGCAAGAAAACTATGGCACAACGGGGGTGGGTTTCCAACTCGTGGGTAGAAGACATCATCATATAGAAATCGAATGTATGACGATCTCCTAGGTCATACAGTAATAATAATATCATACCGTGAGGTATCGAAGCTAATCATATATACATATGTATAATAATATAATAATATCGTGCATGTGTCAATATATGGTACCATATCATCCATATCATATATATGTATCATCCAACGTAAGTCTGTTGGGAATTCACCCACGCGCGCAAACGCGTATGTTTTGGAAATGGAAACGTTTTAAGGAAATGGATGCGCACACGAGCTCGTTCTCGTTTTAAAATTTATAAACAGCAAGTGCACGACGCATTGTAGTAAGCCGACAAGTACGGGTCGATCCGCAGGGAATTGTGTATTAGGTCTTGTTGTTTAAGGTTCAACAAATAATAAATGGTTTGGTTTGTCACTAAAAATAGAAATACGAAAACAAGATAACAAAGAAAACAAGTTAAGAAAGAAGTGGTTGTGGCTTTGGCTCGGATGGTCGAATCACGACGAATCCTTCGACGTTCCCTTGTTCATGAGTTGTCCGTTCTTGTTTCGATCCCGGCGCGAAGCATGACTCGTCAAAGCGGTAGCGAGGCACAAGTCGTCAAGTTGCCGATATTCGACACAAACATGAAACGACTCCGTTTTATTCACTTACCGTTTGTATGTCCAAGCTTGGGGTATCAACACTAAGCACGAGGGTTAGCAAGCATACCAGAACATCAAAAACACAAATTAGTGAGTGAGAGCAAATGATTTTAGTGTTGAGTTTGCTAAGTGTTTGTGATAGTATATAGTATATGAAACCAAGAGATTTGTCAAGTTACTTAATCATAAGATACCATATCTAAACCTAGCAAGCTTAACACTAAATTGATTTTAACTTAAACATTGAAATGGGAAAAGGGAGTGAATATGGTATATGAGGAGGTTACAAAGTAACCATATTTCAAAATACCATACCACATCAATACTTAAACAATCTTTAAGTTATAATCATATATATAAGCACATTAACATTAACAAGAGGAGGAGGAGGCAAAGCCTTTCATCTCATTTCCTCACCATTACCACAACCAAAGATATTAGTTAAGTATGATAAAAAGAAAAGCAAATAAGAAAAAGAAGCAAGTAATCAAAAAAACAACAATACTATTAATACTTGAAGTTGAGGTACAAGATATTGGTAACTTGTTCAACCTCCATAATGAAGCTCTCAAGAGAAAGTTTCAAGTGGGAAAAAGAAGAAGAGACCAAGTAAAGCTCACACAACTCTCAAGCCTAAACCAAAAATAAACTAAAATGGAAAATGGATATATATTATGCACCACTCTATGTGAAATCCCTTCCCTTGCTCACTGATCTGGCTTTTATAAACACCAAAAAAGATCAAACAAGTAATAAAAATAAGGTGATGTGACTGCTAGGGAGGGACAGAAGAAAGATGGGGACAAAGGGGGCAAGGGGGGCCGGCGAGCTCGGATTTATGGGGTGTGTCACCGGTCATGGTCCGAGCAATGAGGCTCGTATTGATGTAGTGGTCTCTTGTCTACTCCAACATCATCCTGGTGCTGTTTGATTTGTCTAAAATAACCTGGTTTGCATTCAGAGATTTGGAGGGAAACTTGAAGCAATGTATAACATCAAAACTTTTAGCATTTATCACACATGTCCCCCCACTTGCACAAGCCATCATTTGTGTATGCCATGGGCATCCCCACCATGGTCCAAGCCATCAAAGAGTCATGTGCACACTTGTATGTGTTTGACCAAAATTGTGTGTACACATTTATTTTGCAAAAACTCTTTAAATATCGGTCGATTTCCTGTTCTTCTTGCAGTGTCGGCTCCCAAACGTTATATCTGTGATTTTGAATGTGTTTCCGGTATTTTATCACAAACACCTGTAATCTGTAATTACTGAGTAGACACTGGTTAAAAATACCAATATATAACAAAATAGATAATGAATGAGTGGTATTAAAATGCATTTTCTGAGATAAACAGTGTCCATCAAAGACACATCAAATCATCATAAAATCCTGAGTGTCCAGTATTGACAATCGAAGTCATCACAAAACCCATGTCCAGTATCGACACGTAACTCCTCATGTCTCAGGCACTGTATCATCATATCGGTCCTTATATCCATCTGTCTCCTATCACTCCAGTCGGTATCCTCTGAATATCCACCGAGTCCAGTACTGTCACCGGTAGGTAGTGTTCACTTGCCAGGCTCAACGCCCTTCTATACGATCTTCTTGCCCCGGGGTACCATACCGGGTCTACCATATACCCGCAGACGGTGATTCCTCACTTCTCGAATCGGGTAGTATCATAGCTCAGAACTGAGAAATCTCATGGTGGGCGTCGAAATATCATATCAAGAGAAACTGCATTTTCAAAACAATCATAAGTTTTTAAATAATATATGTGGTTTCTTAAATCCAGAAATCTCATGAAAACAAAATCTCATAAAGCATGACAATAATGGAATAATATGTACAGGCACAGAACAATACTGTAATGCACAGCAAATGTGTTCATATGAGCGTGTTGTGTAGTAAGGTAAAAAAAAGTGCAATAACTGAACCAGTATGTGGTACTGGATACTAAACAGTAACTAAAATGCTAACAGGTTATAAGGTGATATGATGACATAGAGAGTTCTAATGTGTATGTGGAATGGCAATTACCGATGATGTGTGTGTGAGCCGGCAAATAGGTGTACGTGCAACATGTGTATCATCGGTAATGGTGCATGTGTCCTAGCAAACGAGGTCATGTAAAGATAAGGGTATGAAACGTAGTATATATATCATAAATGAAAATATGCTAGCGTACGCAGAAATAAGAAATCGTAATTCAAGCATAAACAGAATAGAGAAATCGTAAACGTGAACAGTATAAAAAATAATAGGCAACTACGTATGAGCCATACAGTTATAGTTTAAAATAGTACGAATCGTTGTTTTAGAAAATGGGGGGCTACAATGTTTTAGAAAAAGAGACCATTTGAAAAGTCATAGCATCCTTTGAAATTATCATTCAAAAGTGCGTAACAATTCGTTAGTTTTGAAAATAGTATAGCTCTAAACATATCATACTACTTAAGTGATTTAAAAACAATATTTCTTGAGTCGATATATAATTCGGCGATCCATCCTCATCATATCACGTACGGAATAATCCATCGTACGATATCATCAAATCAATAGTACGGATCTATAATCACGTACATCATCTCATCTCATATTATCATATATCATCTCATGTCCTCATATATCATTTCATATAACATCGCCTCATATCATCATATCCAAAAATATCGACTCGTATCATCAAATCGGACCATATCCTCATCTCATCATATCATATTGTAAACATCCTCATATGTGTGTGTGTGTGGGTGTATTTACATAAGTAGTTATAGTTCATAGCTTAAGAAATAGCACTAGGGAATATCTTTCTACTAAGTATACTATTAATTCAAGAACACTTATTAACTAAGTATACAAATCTAATGTATATATATAACTATATATCTAGTATTCTAGTACTATGGTTACGGGGGTGCTATACGCCATCCACCCGACTCCACCCATAGACATACCTCTACTCACCTAACTTTTCGCCCTAATCGATTCCAACGGATGACTTGCCTTCCTTCGTCGTCCCGAAAGTCCATGCACTTGTACCTACAAGTCAAAACATATCGTATCGCATAAAAATCCATTCGAAAACCGATACGACGAGTGAAGCGCATAGGTTAGAAGATATGGTCAATACGTGCTAAAACAAAAAAATACTCTGTGACGTCGATGTACGAACGTCAAATAACCAAGTCACATCAAGAAAATCCAAAAACTAAGTTTCAAAAGTCAAAAAACATTGACAAAATTCAAGTAAAACTACTCTAGATTTTTCTTAAGGTGAAAATAGATTTTTTAGCATATAGGGTAGGCCTAGTTATCTAGTGAGTGAGCTACAGACCAAACTCCAGACCCTAACTCCCAAGTCGACCCTCAAATTGCGGTCAAATGGAATATTTTGGCGACCGGAATATTTTGGCGACCAGAATTTGTGGGATTGGCCTGAGGCTTCTATGGTAGCTTTCTACTGGTTTATACATCTCATTGTATCTGTTAATAAATTTTTCAGAGTTCCCTACTTATCTCAGATTCCAATTGATCATCAATAGTCATCCAAAACCGATATCGGAAAATTCTAAACTCATTTTTGAAACTTTAAGGCTCATCTAAACTAGGGATTCTATCACTAATAGGGTTGTGGTCACTCTATAGATCCTCTACTATATCACTACCACAAGTTTTTTCCACTAAATCTCACTTTTGAAAAGTTAAGTTCACAAAACATACAAAGGCTTTAAAACTAGTTCTAACTAATTTGTAATGTTAAGAAATCTAAGAACTTATCTAAAAGTGAAAGTTTTACCTTATCGAAGCAACTCAAGAATTTTCCTAGATGGGTTAAGGTGCTCAAAAGCCAAACTTGATACCACCAAGATACTTAGGATGAAGTTGTGAATGAATTTTGTGAAGGTAATATAGGGTTTTGAATTGATTTGGGGGGTGGTGCATGGTGGTAGTGGGAGGTGAAGGAGATGAAAAATGAAGATGAAGATGAAGAGATGAATGGATGAGGAATCTCATGGTTGAGCAACCATACCCCCCTCTCTCTCTCAAGCCCATACCTACATGTTTTCTTGTCCTCCCATTTCTTTTTCTTCTCTCTTTTTTCTCTTTTCTTAAAAAAAGAAACCATCATAAAAACAAAACAAAATGTTAACCCTTATGTAAATAGGTGTCATGGCACTTAAACATGATTAACAAAGTAAGTTTGGTTTAATGCATAATTAGTAAAATACTAATCAAGTTTAACATTAAAGTTGTATGTAAATAATTATATATTAATTTATAAAATGCCTAAATCAAATGAATGCTCTCATAAATAATAATTTATTTTAAATTCCAATTATTTTCCAAAATATAGGTATATAATTATACCATTCTACTAAAACTCATTTCCATACTTATATAATATTCATAAAATTTATTATTTTATTATTTAAATTCCAACAATATTATTTTCTATTTTCTGAAATGTTACAAATTATTAGTAAAGGACATGATCTTGGTTAAGGAATTGGTGTTATGTTTTGTAAAAATTTTGTTCGATGCTTCCGCCAGGTCTGCAAGTATTATGACCCTAGCACCGATTCCAAACACCAATAAGCCATGTCGATATTAAACTCATAACCATCCGAAATATAACTGATAACCCTTATCAGTTTATCTAAACTGCCCTGGCTAGAAACTTATGGTTATAATCTATCATGCATAGCACGACATCAATTCCCTGTACCGAAAGAAACGAATCCCATCTCAATCGCTCACCGCCTTCATGTGCTTCGGGACTAGATCCAACTAAAACATGTATACACGGCTCATTAAATCCATGGTTGGATAGCAATCAAAATACAGTGGGAAAACACACAAGAAAATATGACGATCTCAGGTCAATAGACTATCCTGTACCATTATCACCGGAGAAATGCTATCTGACAATAGGTATAATACCATCTAAGAGTTCTCGGTGAGTCCATTCAGTATACTCATTCTCTAATCAGAACCTATATACAAATTTCGGTGTCAAGTACCAATGGCTGTCGAACCAACCATCGCCCTGGTCGGGGTCAAGAAACGTATACACTAGTCTACTCTAGAGTACCGATGCTCAGTATCGATACTCTTACGACTAAGAACATTTAAGGATGTGTTTATGAATTACCCAGGCCCTACTAGTATGATCGCATCACAATCCTGGTAATCAAGCAAAGATCATATGGGCTTTATCGGCATGTGTTAGCGATACGTAATATCAGGTAAAAACATATACACATAAAAGCTAAAGCAAACCAGGTAGCAAACTATCATATCGGGTAAGAATGTTCTGTACATATAGTTCCAAGTACAATAATAATTGCCTCTAAGACACCTATATCTAATAATCTCCCAGTTACACTAAGGCCAATTATCGCAGTATCTCATACCCAACATCTTGAATAGGCTCTCAAACTGCGCCTAAGATATGGCCTTGGTGAGTGGATCCGTTGTGTTGTTCTTTGTTTCTACTTTCTGAACCTTGATCGCAGCGATTTATTATCTTCCAGATCAGGTGATACCGTCTCAAAATGTGTCTGGATCGCTCATGGGATCGGGGTTCCTTCGCTAATGCCATAGCCCCATTGTTATCATAATATAAGGGTATTAGATCAACAATGGTTGGAACCACACCAAGCTCTGAAATGAACTTCCATATCCAGACTACTTCTTTGGCAGTATTGTTAACGGCGATGTACTCAGCCTACATCGTCGAGTCTGTGACGATATCTTTTTTGGAACTCTTCCAACATACCGACTCTCCATAGAGGGTAAACACATAACCAGAGACAGACTTGTTGTCATCGATGTCACTTTTGAAGCTCGAATCGGTAAAGCCTTCAATTTGGAGTCTCTATTACCATACACCAAGAACATTTCTTTAGTCTTTCGCAAGTACTTAAGAATGTTCTTCACAGCAATCCAATGTTTCTCCTCTGAGTTTTATTGATACATACTTACCACACTAAGTGCGTAAGCTACATCTAATTTAGTACGTAATATCAAATACATGATAGACCCCATCACCGAAACGTAGGGTATAAAACTCATGCGAGCCATTTCCTCATTAGTCTTGGGAGACATCTCTTTAGAGAGGGTGATTCCATGATAAGCGGGTAAATTACCACGCTTGGAATCTTCCATACAAAACCTCTTTAGTATGGTGTCAATGTATCTGGACTGAGACAATCCTAACATTCTTTTAGATCTATCTCAATAGATATTAATTCCCAGAATGTAGGAAGCATCACTCAGGTCTTTCATGGAGAACTTTTGTGAGAAGAAAAGTTTGACCGATTGTAACATACGAATATCATTTCTTATCAGAAGAATGTCATCCACATACAATATAAAGAATATGACAGGACTCCCTACAACCTTTTTATAAATATAAGGTTCATCTACGTTTTTAATAAAGTCAAACTCTTTGACTGACTCATCAAAACAAATGTTCCAACTCTGTAATGCCTATTTTAATCTATAAATGTATTTAAGCAACTTACACACATTTCCGCTGCTATCACTATCTACAGAACCTTCCAGCTGAGTCAAATGCACGCACTCTTCTAAATTACCATTTAGAAAAGAAATTTTAACGTCCATCTGCCAGATTTCATAGTCATGGAAGGCTGCAATAGCAAGTAGGATCCGGATAGAATTGAGCATAGCCACTGGAGAAAAAGCTCCGTCATAGTCCACACCTGGTCTCAGAAGAAAACCCTTTGCGACAAGTCTTTCTTTATAGGTCTCCATCTTTCCATCAACACCGATCTTCTTTTTGAAGATCCATTTGCTCCCAATGGGTCCCTTCAGGAGCAACTTCTAAACTCCATACTTTGTTGGTGTGCATGGATTCTACCTCGGATCTCATAGCATCGAATCATTTCACTAAGTCTCCACTCGTGATAGCCCGCTGAAAACTAGTAGGGTCATTATCTTCAATGATGCAATCCTCCCTATCACCGTCTATAAGAAAACCGTAGTATCTCTCGGATGGGTGATGACGCCTACTAGATCTGCGAAGCGGCTGAGGTTCGTCGGGCTTTATTGAAACCTCAGGTTTGACCAAGTCTTCAGCTAAAGTTTATAGTTTTAGAACTTCTTCCAGTTCTTCCACGCTCCCACTAATTTCTTTGGTAAGAAATTCCTTTTTTTTTAAATGTGGCATTTCGAGAAACAAACACTTTTTGTTCCTCGAGGTGGTAGACTAAGTAACCTCGTGAATTTTAGGGATATTCCACAAACTTGCTAAAAGTATACCTTAGCACCACTACTAAGTTTTTAGAAGCATCAATTAGACAATTTTTAAAAATCTAGTGTGCTATTGCATACTATCCTAGAATCGAACTAGAGAATTAGAGTTTTTAAGCTAGTAGACAAGCTTTACATTAGGTGAACAAGGAATACAACCTTTGTAGACCGGTCCTTCACTTCTAAAGCTCCAAGTAGTAGTCCCTTATCTCCAAGTAGTGGTCCCCGAAACTCTTATTAGGCTCCACTAGGCGAAAAGAACAAGCTTGCTTAAGGATCTTCGAGGCCGAAGATGATCCTCTTTGAAGAATCTCTAACTCAAACTACCTCTTCGCTAACTAAGGAATTAGTGAAGTAAACAATCTATACTAAAGGGCTGGTTTGGTATAAATTGATGAAGTGGGAAGTTTGCTCACTTTAGAATTTTGTTTCTCTTTTTCTTTTCTCACCTCACTCAAAAGTAGAGAGCCAAAATGAGATGAAGAAGATATACAAGTAGTGAACTATGGATGGAAAAACATCTCATAGATATTAGTAGAGAGTTAACCATGGCTAAAGATAATGGTTGGGTTAATAAATATCTAGAGTAAAACAAAATTAGTGGAAAAAGTCAAGACTTCTACATGCTTCCACAAGCATCTTAAGCCATGCTAATTTCCACCTAATTTTGGTTTTTCCCTTAATAATTAAATCACCTAAATTATCTTTAGTTCGGTGTGAGTCTTATACACCCTTGTCCAATGTATCATCTGGCATGACACAAAAGTATATATGACATATATATAAATATATATATATATATATATATATATATATATATATCACATAAATGTACATATCACCATATATACAAAACAAGAGAAGAAATTCTTTAGTGAGCTAATATTAGTTAATATATATTAATATATCAAATATATAATTATATATTAAATTATTAAATCAACACTTGATTTAATAATCCGGCTATATCATATATAACCGACTAATATCATTTCTATGCATATCAAATATACATATAACAAATCATTGAATCAACACTTGATTCAATAATCCGGTTATATCGCATATAACCTATATCGCGAGATTAGAACACAGTATCACATATACGTATTTAATCTCGGTCCCGCACATATCACATATGTGCCCTACTTCGTTTCGCTTGAGCTAGGAAACCTCTGTGTGGGACTCTATAGACTCGTCAATACACCAGCAGTAGGTAATGATCATATCAGTTACCCACAAGCCGTCAGCGGTACTAGCTGGACGTAACGGCTACCCAGGTATTGAGTGAATAGAAGATCAACAAGAAAGCTTGTCCAAACTCCTATGAATCGTACAAGTAACACTACCGTACAGTCCGGTCTCTTCGTCTGATATGTAGCATATCGAGTCTGGGGGTGAAATCGTCAGACCCCAATAACTTGATAAGTCATGCCGATGTGAGGCTTATAACGGGTCGAGAAACTACTGATAACACTTACTAGTAAATCTCATCAACAGCCCTAACCAGGGACTTCCTGATATCGCCAATCGAGCATAGCGCAATATCAACTCCCAATACCGGCAGAGACGAAATCCCTCCTATCGCTTATTGCCTCCATGTGACTCGGAACTGTACCCAAAATCCACCTGTTTGCACGACTTCTTTGAGCTGTGGTAGGGAGGAAATCAAAGTATAGTGGGAACCACACAAGACTCTATGATGATCTCGGATCTACAGACTAACATGTACCAATGTCACCAGAGAACTGCTATCTGACGATAAGTATAATACCATCTAGGAGTTCTCGGCGAGTCCTATTCGGTGTACCCATTCTATAATGAGCACCTGTGTACAATCTCTGATGTCAAACACCAATGGCTATCGGATCAACCATCGCCCCATACAGGGTAAAGAAACATACACACTAGTCTATACTGGAATATCGATACCATGTCTCGATACTCCCTCGACTAGGAACCAATAAAGGATGTACTTATGGACTACCCTGGCCCCACTAGTATGATCTGCATCATAGTCCCGGTAGTCAAGTACACATCCCAAGGGCTTTATCAACATGTATCATAGAGACAGTATAACAATACAAGTATACATGTTAAGATAAAGAGCAACCAGATAGCATACTATCATGTCGATCAAGAAAGTCTTCTCTATATATGTCCAAGCATCCACTATAATATGCAATCATGTACAATAATGGCCTCTAGGGCATACATATAACTAACAATCTCCCACTTGCACTAAGGCCAGTTGTTGTAGTATCCCATACCCAACATCCTAAAAAGTCACTCAAATTGTATCTGGGGGAGGGCCTTCATGAATTGATCCACCGTATTATTCTTCGTGTCAACTCTCCTGATCTTGATCTCCCGGCGATCAACTACGGATCAGGTGATACCGCCTAAGAATATGTCTGGATCGCTAATGGGACCTGGGTTCCTTGGCCAAAGCCACAGCTCCATTGTTATCACAATACAAAGGTATTGGATGCTCAATGGATGGAACCACACCAAGTTCAGTTATGAACTTCTTCATCCAAACAGCCTCTTTAGCGGTATCGTTGGCAGCGATGTATTCAGCCTCCATCGTCGAGTCTGTCACGGTATCTTGCTTGGAACTCTTCCAACATACCGCCTCTCCATTGAGGGTAGAGACAAAACCCGAGACCGACTTATTGTCGTCCTTATTACTCTAGAAGCTCGAATCGGTAAAGGACTCCACATGGAGTTCACTATTACCATACACCAAGAACATTTCTTTAGTCCTTCTCAAAAACTTAAGAATGTTCTTCACAGCTATCCAGTGATTCTCCCCAGGATCCGATTGATACCTGCTTACTACACTAAGTGCGTAATCTACATCCGGTCTGGTACACAACATCGCATACATGATAGCCCCGACTGCCGAAGTATAGGGTATCTCTTGCATGCGAGCCCTCTCTAAATCAGTCTTAGGAGACATCTCTTTGGAGAGAGTGATCCATGAACAAGCGAATACATTACCACGCTTAAAATCTTCCATACTAAACCTCTTTAGTATGGTGTCAATGTACCTGGATTGGGACAATCCCAATATCCACTTAGATCTATCTCTATAGATTTTAATCCTCATGATGTAGGAGGCATCATCTAGATCTTTCATGGAGAATCGTCGTGATAAGAAGAGCTTGACCGAGTGTAGCATAGGAACATCATTTTTTATCAAGAGTATGTCATCCACGTACAATACGAGGAAGACAAACTTACTCTCTACAGCCTTTTTGTATATACAAGGTTCATCTACGTTTTTGATGAAGTCAAACTTTTTGACTGCAATATCAAAACAGATGTTCCAACTCCGCGATGCCTGCTTTAATCCGTAGATTTATTTAAGCAGCTTGCACACCTTTCCATTGCTCCCACTGTCTATGAAGCCCTCTGGCTGTGTCATGTACACGCTCTCATCTAAATCACCATTTAGAAAAGCAGTCTTGACGTCCATCTGCCAGATTTCGTAGTCATGGTATGCAACAAAAGCAAGTAGGATCCGGACAGACTTAAGCATAGACACTGGAGAAAAAGTTTCAACATAATCCACACCTGGTCGTTGACGAAAACCTTTTGCTACAAGTCTAACTTTGAAAGTCTCAACTTTTCCATCTACACCAAGTTTCTTCTTAAAGATCCACTTGCTCCCAATGGGTTTTACCCCTTCAGGAGCAACATCCAAAGTCCATACTTTATTAGTGTACGTAGATTCCATCTCAGATCGCATTGCACCGAGCCAGAGTCCCCATTCATGATGGCTTGCTCGAAACTAGTTGGGTCATCATCTTTCATGATGTAATCTTCGCTCCCACCGTCTACGAGAAAACCGTAGTATCTCTCAGGTGGATGAGGAACCCTACTAGATCTGCGGAGTGGTTGAGGTTCGTTGGAGACTATCGAATCCTCCGGTTCCACCAAATCATCAGCTGTAGTTTGTGTAGCTGGAACTTCTTCCAGTTCTACCTCATGACCACTAATTTCTTTCATAAGAAATTCCTTTTCTTAAAAGGTGGCATTCCGAGAAACAAACACCTTTTATTCCTCAGTGTGGTAGAAAATATACCCTCGCAAATGCTTGGGATATCTTATAAACTTGCACAGAGCTAATCTTGTCTCAAGCTTGTCCGGATTTTTCTTCTTAACATGGGCCGGACAATCCCACATCTTAATGAAATTAAGATATGGTCGCTTCCCCTCCCATATCTCATATGGAGTGGTAGGCACTGATTTGGTTGGAACTCTATGCAATATGTATGTGGCTGTCTTAAGCGCATAACCCTAAAAGGAAATAGGTAACTCAGCAGTACTCATCATAGAGCACACCATATCTAATAGAATGCGATTCTTCTGCTCCGATACACCGTTGTGCTGTGGTGTATATGGAGGAGTAAGCTGAGAGAAAATATCATTCTCTTTTAAATAATCCAGGAACTACGTGCTCAAGTATTCTCCTCCCCTATCAGATCGAAGAATTTTAATAATTTTACCCGTTTGGTTCTCTACTTCGCACTTATATTCCTTGAATTTCTCAAAAGTTTGAGACTTGTGTTTCAACAGGAACACATATTCGAATCTTGAGAGATCATCGGTGAATGTGATAAAGTACATGGAACCATTCCTGGCATGTATAAATATAGGACCGCATACATCACTATGTATCAATCCTAAAAGTTCAGCAGCTATTTCTCTGTGTCCAATAAACGGAGTTTTGGTCATTTTACCTTTGAGACATGACTGGAAAGTTTCATAAGATGTAAATTCGAACGGATTCAAATATCCATCCTTATGTAACTTAGCTAGTCGTGTCGCATTGATATGACCTAATCTACAATGCCACAAGAAGGTTTCGTTCATTTCTGAACTTTTCTTCTTGTGTGTGTTCTGTATGTTAAGAACTGTATTTTGATTCAGAACGTATATACTGTTACTTAACGTGCCAAAACCAATCAACGCTTGATTTAGAAAAATGTTTATAATATTATCCTCCAATACAAAATTATATCCATCTTTATGTAATATAGATACCGATATAATATTGCACATCATTTCTGGTACGTAATAACAGTCGTTTAGAATCAATGTATTACCATTTAGTAATACTAGGTGATATGTGCCAACTGCTTTGGCGGCAACCATTGTACCATTCCCTACTTTGAGAAAATGATCACCTATTCCCAGTTCTCTATCTTTCTTTAGCCCATGTTACAAATGTGGGATCCTGATCCGGTATCTAAAAGTCAGGACGTAGAACAAACTGAGAAACAATTCTCGGTAACGAACACACCCGAAGAAATTGCATCAACATGCTCATTCCTCGCTCGGGTCGCATGGGAATCCGGTTATTCCTCTATTTCCTGCTCAGACTTATAGCAGTTATAAGGTAGAGCGGAACCAATGTTCCCCAGCTCAGTATAACAAGCGGGTTCGGTCAATACATCAATATTATTATCTTGATTAAGGCGTGTCATGGTCGTTACCTGGAAAGAGAGAGAAAAAAACAATTTAGCGTATGCTCTTACAAGATTAGATTGGTTATTATTTTATCTAATCAAGATGGCTTCCGCTGTTTTTATCAAATCTTCCTTCAAACCCTAAAAGGTAAGACTAACCGGGATTAATTACACCCTATAAGTTTGCCAATCATTCATCTAGGCAGCTATTGGTACTCCAAGGGAGTCTCCTCATGCTTTCGCATGGAACTAATTAAATAACCTCGTTTCCGCAGGGGCAAAACCCCATTAACACCTTTCTTAGACACCTACTGGATTAGCTAATTGTAAAGTGCAAAACTCTCCCTGGAGTAACTCTTACTCGCAGTGGGTATCGGGATCCAACTATCATATAGAAGGTATGCAATCTCATTGCAAATTTCAACACTTGAAATTCCCAATAATGTTTTTTCCCCTAGCGTCCTATGCCTTGATGAAGGCCAATAAACCATAGTCCGCTAGTCAAGTTCAACCCATTTATTTCCTGATTGAATTAAACCTACCCGCATGACCCTTGACGGAGGCCAACAAAGTCGTACGACTACCCTAATCCAATCGCATCTTGCAAATAAGTACTAAATTAGCTACCGCACACTACGTCTTGACGGAGGCCAACAAACGTAGCACGAATACTAAATAGTCCTTATCTGAAATGACGGAGGGCTATGACAGGTATTTAAGAAATATTTTGCGTGATGAACTTGATATCGTCGTAGAATCGAGTGATTTGAAAAGGAGTGGTTTAAGATCCGCTTTTTAAAATCGAATAGTTTTCAAAACAAACCGAGTGGGTTATAGCATTTTCTAGCTTTTGCTAAAGAGGTCATTCCCGGTGAAGGGATCTCGGCTCTTTCCTCATCAAATGAGGTGCTGGATATTCATAAAGAATACCATTATGCAAAGCAAGAACTAGAGCTACCTTTTTAAAAAATTAATTCTACAACATCTTTAGGTTTCTTTCCTTTTCATTAATCTCATTATTGAAGTCCCATCATTTATGTTTCCTAAACATCACAGAAGAAACGAAAATAGAACGTATGCTTATGCCATCCGCATTCGCCATGGGGTCCCGTCATGCACTGTTAGGTTACTTAACTAACGACAGAGCGGGGGCAGGGCTAGCGCGGATGCAAAACATAAGCAGTGTTTATTATATATCATATATATTATAAATCATTCGTCTCACGCAGTTATATGATCACATCACAGAACATTGCAGCAGAAGTCAACATATGAAATATAGGATATACTAGGAAGTCCATGTTTTAAATCAAGCCAGTAAAAAACACAGATTTCATGGTCGTGATGAATAGCCAAACCCACATCTCTAGACCCCTACGAGAGCGGCAAGCAACCCTACTGATTCTAGAGTTAGGAGACCCGGAATCGACTCCTCGAGATGGTCTCCCACTGGACTCTAGAACCCGGTTAGCTGTGCTCCCCACCTTAGGTCTATCCTAATGCGAAAAAGTAAATAATATACATCAATGGTGACATCATCCTCAACCCGGAAGTGTCCCAATAAAAGAATATTACATACAAATTTTTACATGAATGAAAATGAAAAACTCTCATCTCACGCAAAAAACCCCGGCTATTCAAACACGACGATCCAATTTAACATATCACAGAAATACATAACATCACATGTCATCAACGTAAGTAAATATGCGTATCCTAATTGTCGTTGACGTATAGCAACGAAACTGGTGATACACCATATATTACACTTACGGTCGCAGGAAAGAAATGAAAACTACAATAATTAGAATCCGCAACCACCTTAGACATCATAAACCCGGAATATCTCATACTCCAGATTTCATGCCTAACAATATAAACCTGGCATTTTAGTCTCGAATTGAAAACTCTTTTCAATAACCAGTCGGGCAATTCAACAAGATTCCCGAAAAATGATCGAACGCTCGTCGGAAACTCTAGTGGACGGCCGCACCCCCGATGTTGTCGACGAAGTACACTTAAGCGGAACACCGTGGCTGCGAGCATCCGAGAGGATGCTTTTGGCAACAGGGTTCTCCTACAGTCACTTGGTCGGAGCTATGGGGAGTGGCTATCTAGTAGTGTTACCCGGCGAATGTTCACGTACAATACGAGATTGCGACGGAGTTTTGATCCAAATCAAAACTCCGAGGCAATTTATAAAATGAGACTAAATTGCTAGATTTACAATATACTAACTTGTTTTTACAAAACTAATTATTGTGGATTCCAAATATTGTATCACATATCAAATATATCTAGACGATGTTAAACATTTCGATCAATATCTCAAACACCCACAAATCACAAAGACCACAACACTTGAGACTCACTAAAAATTCCCAGAGAGTAGTCAATAACAAGATGGAGCAGCACAAGAAAAAAGAGCCAACAACTCCTCAATATTGCGGCAGAACCGCGGCCAAAACATGCATTTGGCTATGGTTCCGCGGCAGCTTGGGGGAGTTGAGGCCTCGAATTTCTTAGGGCTCCATCAAATAACCTGCATGATTTTCTGAGAATTTTTAATTTTAAAAATTCCAACTTTTGGAAAAATTTCCAGAAACTATGAAACTTGGGTTTCGAAAAGTCAATCGAACACTTTAACTTCGCCTAGATCACTCCTAATGCTCTAGCTTGGCTCTGATAACATGAAAGTCCGGCAGCAATCCCATCCAATGGGGTCACCATGGTACTAACGGGTCCCTCAGCAACTACTTTTTATGCATGCCCCCTCACGAGGACTACAACCCGCCGGAACACCTTCTGGTCTCGAGACACGCTGCGGGTAAGAGCCTATACTTCGCCACACTGTCACACAGTGAGAATCCCCCATAGGTCGACATCCAATGCCTAGTAGCTCTGATACCATGGAAGTATGCATTAGCACCACTACTAGGTTTTTAGAAGCATCAAGTATACAATTTTTTAAAATCTAGTGTTCTATTGCATGCTATCCTAGAATCGAACTAGAGAATTAAGGTTTTTAAACTAGTAAACAAGCTTTACACTAGGAGAACAAGGAATACAACCTTTGTAGACCGGTCCTTCACTTCTAAAGCTCCAATTAGTAATCCCTTAGCTCCAAGTAGTGGTCCCCCGAACTCTTCTTAGGCTCCACTAGGCAAAAGGAACAAGCTTGCTTAAGGATCTTCGAGACCGATGATGATCCACCTTGAGGAATCTCTAACTCAAGCTAGCTCTTCACTAACTAAGGAATTAATGAAGTAAACAACCTATACTAAAGGGCTAGTTTGGTATAAATTGATGAAGTAGAAATTTTTCTCACTTTAGAATTTTGTTTCTCTTTTTCTTTTCTCGTCTCACTCAAAACTAGAGAGCAAAAATGAGATGAAGAAGATAAACAAGTAGTGAATCATGTGTGGAAAAATATCTCATATATATTAATAGAGAGTTAACCATGGCTAAAGATAATGGTTGGGTTAATAAATATCTAGAGTAAAACAAAATTAATGGAAAAATTCAAGGCTTCTACATGCTTCCACAAGCATCTTAAGCCATGCTAATTTCCACCTAATTTTGGTTTTTCCCTTAATAATTAAATCACCCAAATTATCTTTAATTTGGTGTGAGTCCCATACACCCATGTCTAATATATCATCTAACATGACACAATAGTATATGTGACATATACACAAATATATATATATATATATATATATATATATATATCACATAAATGTATATATCGCCATATATACAAAACAAGAGAAGAAATTCTTTAGTGAGCTAATATTAGTTAATATATATTAATATATCAAATATATAATTATATATTAAACTATTAAATCAACACTTAATTTAATAATCTGGTTATATCATATATAACCGACTAATATCATTTCTATGCATATCAAATATACATATAACAAATTATTGAATCAACGCTTGATTCAATAATCCGGTTATATCGCATATAACCTATATCACGAAATTAGAACATGGTATCACATACACGTATTTAATCTCGGTCCCGCACATATCACATATGTGCCCTACTTCGTTTCGCTTGAGCTAGAAAACCTCTGTGTGAGACTCTAAAGACTCGTCAATACGCCAGCAATAGGTAATGATCATATTAGTTACCCACAAGCCGTCGGCAGTACTAACTGGATGTAACGGCTACCCAAGTATTGAGCAAATAGAAGATCAACAAGCAAGTTTGTCCAAACTCCCATGAATACTACAAGTAACACTACCGTACAATCCGGTCTCTTCGTCTGATATGTCGCATATCGAGTCTGGGGGTGGAATCCTCATACCCCAATAACTTGATAAGTCATGCCGATGTGAGACTCATAACGGGTCGAGAAACTACTGATAACACTTACCAGTAAATCTCATCAACAGCCCTGACCAGATACTTTCTTTTATAGCCAATCGAGCATAGCGCAATATCAACTCCCAATACCGGGAGAGAAGAAACCCCTCCTATCGCTCATTGCCTCCATGTGACTTGGGACTGTACCCAAAATCCACATGTTTGCACGACTCCTTTGATCCATGGCAGGAAGGAAATCAAAGCATAGTGGAAACCACACAAGACTCTATAACGATCTCGGGTCTACAGACTAACCTGTACCAGTGTCACCAGAGAACTGCTATCTGACGATAGGTATAATACCATCTAGGAGTTCTCGGCGAGTCCTGTTCGGTGTACCCATTCTCTAATGAGCACCTGTGTATAATCTCTGATGTCAAACACCAATGGCTATGGGATCAACCATCACCCCATACAGGGTCAAGAAACGTATACACTAGTCTATACTGGAATATCGATGCCATGTCTCGATACTCCCTCGACTAGGAACCAACAAAGGATGTACTTATGGACTACCCTGGCCCTACTAGTATGGTCTGCATCATAGTCCTGGTAGTTATGTACACATCCTAAGGGCTTTATCAACATGTATCATAGAGACAGTATAATAATTCAAGTATACATGTTAAGATAAAGAGCAATCAGATAGCATACTATCATGTCGAGCAAGAAAGTCCTCTCTATATATATCCAAGCATTCACTATATCATACAATAATGGCCTCTAGGGCATACATATTCCTAACAGATCTCCCATTCATCCATGTACGATGAAGAAGCTCCGCCAGCGTCGGACAGTGACACGGGCGAACTGGGAGCAGAATCGGCGCTAAACTCCCTGAAACTACCGGAAGAAATCCCGATTGAAAGGCTACTAAACGAAACTTTTCAAAAGAGTAAAGATGCCTAAGTACACGAGACGGCCATATATGAAAAGGCTGAGCATCAATGTCTGAACAAAGAAGCTGCGGTGAGGAGGACGGATCATAAAACTCTCTGACCAAACCAAGGCATGCATGCAACAAGTAAGAGCAGGATCAAAACTGAGAAGCGGTTTGCCAAAGCCCTATTAATGGGGATGAGACTACCACCTCTCATGATGTACACTCCTGGGATCCAATATTTTGATGGTAGAGAGGGACACCCAAAATACTGTGCATATCACTGAATGATCGCTCATCCCATCGAGTAATGCAACGCCTTCAAGAAGTGGTGGTAAGGATATGTTGCCCACAGAAAAAACTTCAAGAAGGAGAAGCGTGAAGCCCGCGCCGTCAAGATGAGAACAATGAAACGGCGGTGCACAAAGAAGCAACCGACAGCTGTCATATGGCCGGTACTAGTCCAGAAAAGGAAAAACCTCGGGTTCTCACTTTTGAGAGCGATTTTGAGGATGAAATACACCTCAACTCTCTCTTTGAAAACTCTGCCATAGACAAAGAAGAAAGGGAAAAGAATTGCGAGAACATCCAGCTGCGTAACCGCATGCTGCTTGAAAAGAACCTCAAACCGGCAAATAAGAGTTCAAGTAAAAAGAATAAAGGAAAAGGGAGATGCCCGACGAGATCATCCTTGATGAAGAGGTAGCCAAAGAACTCGCAGCGAAAAACCTGCCTAAGAAAACTAAGGCGGATTATAATGTCTTTGCGCAGCTGAGGAAAATACCCTCGTAACTAAGCATATTGGATGCTTTGCTCTTGTCCATGTTGGGGTCAAAAATTACACCCCGGTTGACCAAGTCAAAATCAAAGTCAACCCCAAGCCAGGTAGGCCCAAGTCCAGGTTAAGTGGACCCATGCCCAAGTCAAGCCTCACGGCCAGCCTCCCCCATGCCAAAATGAAAATTATGTAATAAATAATTTTGACATAATTTTAATACATGAATGTAAGAAAAATGGGCATAAAACTAAATTTTTGTAAAGCCCATGGCTCATGTGCAAAAGAAATGAGCACATGTGCAAAAGAAATGAGCACATGAGGCATGGGATGGACAAAATGCCATTTTGTAAAGCCCAAGGGGATATATGTAAATTTGTAAGCCTATATAAGGTAACATGATAATGAAATAAAGATACAATTCATTCTCCCCAAAAATTAGGGTTTCTGTGCCTCCTTCTTCTTGCTCAAGGTTCTAAACCTTCTTCCTTTTTTTGAATTAAATCAAGAGTTCCACTCTTCCTTTTCCAAAAAGAAATAGTTTTTTACCACAAACCCCTTGAAGGGGAATGCGGATCTTCCATCAAGTCTCCAAAAGGAGAGATTTTTAAAATCTCACCCTCTTGTCTCCAACATCCAGCCAATAAAGAGGAGGAAGAAGGAGACCCACCTCCAAAAATCCCAAGTTGGGAAGATCCAGGGCTCAAGGGAGAAAAAAAGGGTCCCTTTTCATCAGCTCCAAAAATATCCTAGGAGTTTAACTTCTCAATATATATATATATATATATATATATATATATACATATATATATACACATATATATATATATATATATCTAAAATAAATCTTTCTTTTTGGGAGTACAACTCCCAGTGCAGGGGCTAAGCCCATTTGTCCTCTTTGTCAGGAGTTCAACTCCAAAAGTCAATCGGGAGTACAACTCCCAGTGTAGGGGCAAAACCCCTTTTTCCTTCTAACGCCTAGCGCTCGCATGCCAAGCACGTAGAGTGCTGGCGCCAAGAGCCCGCGTGCTAAGCACGTGGGGCACCCACGCCCAGCGCCCGCATGCTAGGCGCATGGGGTGCTGGTGCTCACGCGTCCTTTGGATGCTATTTTCCCTTTTTTTATATACATATACACTCCACAACACTTCCCCCGTTAGAAAAAATTTCTAACGAGGCGCAACCCCGCACCCCGTAAGGGGGCTGCTAGCCCCCTTGACCCCTAGCCCGCTATCCGGATAGTGAGACCTCCGTAAACTATGTGAGGCCCCCGATATATCCAAAACCCCTCAAGACACATATACGTTCACTGCACATTGAGTTCGCATGACCAGTTTGACCCGCCAATCGAAGGTTCCCCCGCTCCAAAGGCGAGGGGTAATTAACGGCAGCTTAGCCCGTGGCTGTCGGAGATTCGAATCCCCACAATCAATAAACTCCAACCTACCCTAGGCAGGGAGAATCTGTAATGCGTCTGACAAGCGACGCGTATTACCATCTCAATGGAGAGACGAAAAACGCCCTACTCCAAAAAGGCACGAGACTTCTTGATTAAGACTTTGCAAGAACCTGATCAGTTTCAAGCCTTCCTCGCAGAAAAAAAGATGAAAAATGAATTGGCGGAGGTCCATACGGCTGACATCAAATTCAGCGATGAAGATCTGCTCCTTGGTACATACGAGCATAATGGGCCGCTATATGTCACCGGATACTACCATAACGTCAAGATAGGGAAAATCCTTATCGACAACGGATCTTCCATCAATCTTCTCAACATTAGAGTGCTGAAAGAAATATGTATGAATGTTCAGCAACTTGCCCGAGACAAAATTACCATCTCGGGGTTCAAATCTCAGTCGTCACGGACACTTGGGTCCATAATATTAACGCTCCACTACGGGCTGCTCGTCACTGACATCAAATTCCATGTCATTAACGCCAAGACTTGTTATAACGCTCTGCTCGTCAAGCCTTAGCTACACGAATACAATGTCATCCTTTCTACACAACATCAGTGTATGAAATATTTTAAAGTCGGAGTACACCGTCATGGGAGAGCTCAATCGTTTCTCGGTGAACGAGGTGCGAAAGTATGAAGACTCAAAGTATTTTTGGCCGAATTTTGAAGACACCGAAAGATACCATAGGCCGAAAAATAAGCAAAAGTCCGTGGCCACCATCCCAGTCTTCGGAAGTGATATTGAGGAAGACGAACAAATAGTCTGCTCGGGACAACCACAGAGGGAGAACAATAAGCCCGAACCATCGACCTCTATCCTGGTCTTTGGCAGCGAATCTGAAGATGAGACGAACGTGGTGTTCTCCATTCGTCCATCAATACAAACTCTAGCCGAAGTGGATCAGAATCAACATATTATGATGACTCCGCCTCGACACTACAAGGAACTTGACGTCCTCAATACATACAGCGTGAAGGAACTAGAAACTTTCTGCATGCCTCCAAGACGAAGAGATGAAAAGGTGATCCTCTTCTACAGATCTATGGACACTAAGGTGGAAAAAGAAGTCTGGCGTGGTGCCGATCCCACTCTCGACAAGTTCCAGCCCATCCGTATGCAAAGATATTATGCGGATGGATTAAAGAAGAAGTTAAAGCGCCAAGGGTATCTCTCGAACAAACGGTTCGGCAAGCCCAATTCTACAAAAAGATTTAGGATATTCCTGGGACTCAACGAAAGAAATCCAACAGGAAGATGGAAACAACTGGGCTGGAATATGTTCGGTCTAAGAAGCGGGAGCAAATGTACAATTACTATGCCATAAACTGCTCGAATGGAGAAGAAAATATTTCTACAAGAAGCTATGTTGCGAAACAAGAGAAAAGTCTTTTAAGTCCGTCGCTCGAACAGCAAATTGACAAGTTAATAAAAGAAGCTTGTCAAGCCAGCCGAGACAACCACAGTTGTGAAATAGCCATAGATGAAAAGGCCAAGATGCAGCGTCTCAGTCGGCAATCAGTGGAAGAGGCGGATCATGATACTCTCAATCAACGGCCCGCTATGTGCTCTCGTGAAAAAGGAAAACCCCGAAGCGGAGACGAGAAAAAGGCAGTGATCGTAAGCAACATTCAAGGACTACAAAGCAAGTCCAGGACGCCTTCTAAGCGAGGAAAGGTCGCTCTTACCCCGTCCCTCATAAAGAAGATGGGTAAGAAATACTTGTTCCCTCAAGACAAGACAGGAAAGATCTTCGGCCTTGTCATGAAACACCAAATGATGACGCTTCCAGAGTCTCGGCATCCCTAATAGATAAATGAACTTCATCACCTGGATTATTACTCCTATCACCGAGCAGTAGGTCACCCCCTTGAAAACTACTTCACGTTCAAAAATTGGGTCGAGGACCAATATCAACAAGGCAAGTTTATGCTATCCGACAACTGGAGGATAAACCTGCCACAAAAGCGCGTGCTAAAGAAGACCTATACCATCAAGATAGGACCAGCTCGACCGCAAAAATGGAAGCGGACTCATACCTGTCGTATGATAATGCTCTCAAAAGAGGGAAGAGACCAGAATATGACTGACTTTTTCGGATGCTTCGCAAACGAAGACGATGGCGAGGAGATCTCAGAATTTCCACTGGCACGAAAATAGCTGAAAGATGGAATACACACTATGGCAGACAGCCTAAGAAAAATCAACTTGGGAACGGAGGATGATCTGAGGCCGACGTTTGTCAGTGAGCTGCTGTCCGAAAAATAGGTAGCCACATTAAAAGATGTGCTTATGTAGTACAAAAACTGCTTCGCTTAGAACTACTTCGAAATGCCAGGTTTAGATCCAAAGATAGCGGTACACAAGCTGGTCATATCGCCAGACATAAAACCAGTCAAACAAGGGCCGAGAAGGATGCAGCTCGAACTTGAGATGAGTATCAAAGCCGAAGTCAAGAAATTAATCGACTCCGGCTTCATCCAAGAAGTTCAATATCCCGACTGGATTGCTAACATCGTTCCGGAGATAAAGAAAATAGGACAGTTCGCATTTGCATGGACTTTCGAGACCTCAAAAAAGTATGCCCAAAAGATGACTTTCCAGTGCCTGTTACCGAGCTGATGATCGATAACATGTCGACCCATGAAGTCTTCTCCTTTATGCATGAATCTTCAAGATACAACCAAATAAAGATGGATCCCGAAGACCAGAAGCATATTGCCTTCTAAACTCTGTTAGGCGTATTCTGCTATAAGGTGATGCCTTTCGGTTTGAAAAACATCGGAGCTACATACCAAAGAGCCATGACGAAGATATTCGATGACCTCATACACGAGATCGTCGAATGCTCTATCGACGAATTTCTGGTTAAAAGCAAATCTCATGAGGAACACTGGGAGCATCTAAAGGTCGTGTTCGAGCATTTTTGGAAGTACAATATGAAGATGAACCCTCTAAAGTGCGTGTCTAGAGTCTCCTCAGGCAAATTCCTAAGTTTCATCATCCTTCACCGAGGTATTGGAATTGATCCTTCAAAAATCAAGGCAATCATGGAAATTTCATCGCCAAGAACTCTCAAACAACTGCGATCTCTCCAAGGAAAGCTCACATACATCCGGCGGTTCATAGCCAACCTCTTCGGAAAGTGTCGTCCCTATAGCCATCTGACGAAGAAAGGGACCCCGTTCGTCTGGGATCAGAAATGCCAAAATGCATTGGATGAAATCAAACAATACCTGCAAAATCCGCCGGTATTGGCCGCTTCGGTTAAGGAAAAGCACCTTATCCTGTATACAATGGCCCTTGAAGGTTCACTAGGTGCGCTGTGGGCACAAGAGAACGATTAAGGAAAAGAAAGAGCTCTGTACTATCTAAGACAAGTTCTCCTGGGGCAGAAAGCAACTACTCCCCCATCAAAAAGCACTGCCTGGCGCAGATCTTCATAATAACGATGCTCAGACACTACACCTTGGAGCATAAGGTCCATCTCATATCAAAAGTGAATCCTCTTAAGTATTTGATGTTAAAGGCCATACTGACGGGAAGGGTTGCCAAATGGGCCCTATTGTTGATGGAATTGTCAGTGACATATCGGCCCCTCAAAGCGGTGAAAGGACAAGTCATCGCTGACTTCATTGAGGAACATCCGATACCAGCCGATTCTCCCTTAAACTGCGAGTTGCCGGATGAACACACATTCGACGCAGTCGAAGAGGAGAAAGAAGGAAATGAGCTTCAGTGGAAACTCTACTTCTATGGAGCATCTTCCATGAAGCAGCGAAAGAGGAACACTCCTATAATCAAAGTCGGGGTGGATCTTATCTTCGTGACCCCACAAAGAGGGATATTGCGTTACGCCCTCTCCTTGACGAAACCTAGGACCAAGAATGAAGCGGAATATGAAGCTTTGATGGCCGGTCTTGAGATTGCTATCGATATAGGAATCAAGAACCTCCTCATATATGGAGATTCTCAGCTGATTGTCAGTCAAGTAAATAGTGACTACAAAACATAAAAGCCAGAACTAATAATGTATGGCGAAAGAGTGCAGCAGCTGTTGACCCAAATCCCTTCCTATACCCTGGAAAGCGTACTGCGAGTGAAAAACAGTAAGGCGGGTGTGTTAGCCAAACTGTCTAAAGAATTGGCCGACGAAGACCTCGATGACGTAAGAATCATTGTTCAAAGCCGCAGGATTCTAGAGCCAGAAGATATATCTTCGGAAGCCCTAATAGAACTATTCAATGAAAAAGAAACGACCGAACGAGAAGTTCTCCAAATAGAGAACGAAGGAGATGTCGAAGATTGGAGAGAAGCTTTCATAAGCTACTTCAAATCCTAAAACACAGGTAAGGATGCGTCATCTAGACATCAGCTTATGAAACGAGCTCTGTCGTTCGCCCTCATCAATGACACTCTATACAAGAGATCCTTTGACTTCGTATGGTTAAGATGTCTAGGGCTAAAGGAAGCGAAGAAAGTTGTCCAAGAAGTACATGACGGACTTTGCGACTCTCATCAAGCAGGTCCAAAAATGAAACTGAAGATAAAAAATGATGGACTATTACTATCCTACGATGATTCAGGACTGCCTCGAATATGCGAAGCAGTGTCACTCGTGCCAAATACATGGGGACTTCATACATCAGCATCCGAATCCGCTACATCTGACAGTAGCCAGTTGGCCGTTTGAGATATGAGGAACGGATATAATCAGTCCTATTAAACCAGCGTCATCCAAAGGATATTGGTTTATACTGGCAACAACCGATTTCTTCTCTAAGTGGACAGAAGCATTGCCGCTAAGGAAGATGAAGACGGAGAATATTCTCCACTTCTTCAAAACCCATGACATCTACCGATTCGGAACTCCGTAACGGATAATCTCGGATAATGGACCTGCCTATAGAAGGCATAAAATAAGTCGCTTCGCACAGCAGCACAAGATAGACTGAAGATACTCCTTGGTCTATAATTCTCAGGTCAATGGTCTAGCTGAAAAGTTCAACAAAACCTTGACCAAGATTATAAAACAGACGGTGTCCAGAAACAAAAGGGACTGGCACGAGAGACTGCATGAAGCACTTTGGACATACCGAATTGTTAGTTATATGTATGCCCTAGAGGCCATTACTATACATAGGATGTATATTGTAGTGGATGCTGGGACATATATAGGGAGGCCTTTCTTGCTCGACATGATAGTATGCTATCTGGATGATCTTTACCTTAACGTGTACACTGATTGTCTCCCTGTTACATGTTGGTAAAGCCCTTAGGATCTGTACTTGACTACCTGGACTATGATGCGGATCATACTAGTGGGGACATGGTAGTCCATAAGTACATCCTTCAAAGTCCCTAGTCGTGGGTGTATCGAGACGGGGCATCGATATACCAGAGTAGACTAGCGTATACCTTCTCGACCCATACAGATGGGCGATGGATGATCCCATATCCATTGGTGTTTGACATCAGAGATGATATACGGGTGCTCAGTGGAGACTGGGTACACTGGACGGACTCGCCGAGAACTCCCAGATGGTATTATACCTCACGTCAGATGGCAGTTCTCTGGTGACACTGGTACAGAGTAGTCTGTTGACCCGAGATCATCATAGAGTCTTGTGTGGTTCCCACTGTGCTTTGATTTCCATCTTACCACGTCCAAGAGGGCGTGTAAAACGGTGGTTTTTGGGTACAGTCCCGAGTCACATGGAGGCAATGAGCGATAGGAGGGGATTCGTCTCTCCCGGTATAGGGGGTTGATGTTGCGCTGTGTTCGATTGGCTATAACAGGAAATCCCTGGCCAGGGTTGCAGAGATATACTGGTAAGTGTTACCAGTAGTTTCTCGAATTGTTATAGACCTCATATCGACACGACTTATCGAGCTATTGGGGTCTGACGTTTACCACCCCTAGGCGAGATATGCGACATATCAGACGATCAGACCGGACTGTACGGTAGTGTTACTAGTTGGATTCACTGGAGTGTGAGCGGGCTTGCTCGTCGATCTTCAGATCGCTCAATACCCGGGCAGCCGTTACGTTTAGCAGACCGCTTGCGGCTTGTGGGTGTTTGATATGATCATCGCCTGCTGCCGGCGTGTTGACGAGTCTTTAGAGTCCTACACAGAGGTTTCCTGGCTCAAGCGAAATGAAATAGGAGCGCATATGAGATATGTGCGGGACCGAGAATAATACGTGTATGTGATACCGTATTCCATTCTCGCGATAAATGTGTCGAATGGTTGTATGCGATATAACCTAGTTATCGAATCGAAGATTGATTCGATAAGCCGATACATAGGATACTAGCCGGTTATATGCGATATGACCGGATCGTTAAATCAAGTGTTGATTTAATGATTTAATGCATAATTATATGTTTGATATATTACTTTGCATTAACTAGTATCGGTTCACTTAAGGTGGATTTTCTCACTCGGATGTGCGCATTGTATATGCGATATACTTTTTGTGCATATTATTGTATCATGTTTGATGATACATGTTTACTTGGTTAAGTGTAAAGAATTAAACCATGGTTAAACTTATGATTAGGGTTTTATTTCCTTTTCTTATTTATTTATCTATTTATTCATTTTGGAAATAATTAGAAAAGGCATAAAGAGAAAATGGTGGCTAATTTTGTTTCATATTGAAGCTTCTTGAAGACTTTGACCAAGTGACCATTTTGTCTCATGCTTAACCCTAACCATTCCCACTAACCCTAGTTTATTCTCTACACTTGACCATGGTTATGATTATGATAAGTATTGATTTACTTTTGTTTTTAAAAAATAACTTATCATAACTTTATCTTCTTCTTCTTCATTTCTTCATGGAAGAAAGCTTGCTCCATTAATGGCAAGTGATGATAAAGAGTGAGAAATCCAATTCTAAAGCGAACCCACTTCCTATTTCTTCATCCTCTACCTCTTGCCAAGTAGTAGAGTGTGTTTTCTTCACAAGTTTCATGACTTGGTGAAGTGGGAGCTTGATCTTGTGATGCTTCGACGTAGATCATCTTCGGCACGAAGCCGACGACCTTGCCCGCCTATTTCTCCAATGAAGCCGACGCTAGAGCCCGGATTTTGATTTGGACAGCGGAGAGGACTTCATCACGGAGCCGTGGAGGTGGAGGACCGGATCTACAAAGGTTGTATTTCCGTTCTTTTAGTTTAGATGTAAACTAGTTTCATTTTCGCCTAGAAATCTAGCCAACGATCTGTTCTAGGGTTTCTCGGCACCGTTTAAATTTGAAATTGGCATGGTTGATGCCTTGTGAGACCTCATTAGGGTGCCTAGGAACCCTACAGTGGTATTAGAGCCTAGCTAGAGCCTTAGGCAAAGTCTAGACGGAATTTGAAACCCGAACGAACCCGAAACCCAACTCAAAACTTGCTCTCTGTACTTTTTCTGAAATCAGGGATTTTTCAGTATTAAAAATATGCAGAGAAACAAGCAGGATAATCTAAGAGTTACTGTGAATTTCGATGGACTAATTCCATCAATGAGCCGCGGATCCGCGGCACGAGCATGGCTCGTGCGGCGGTTCCGCGGCCGTTTTGTCGTTTTGTGTATTTTGTTTTACACAGTAATTCTCAGATTTCTGTGCTGGTTTTCCTGGGAATTTTTAATATTTATTCAAGAGTTGAATTTTCAGGGGTTGTTTTGGGGATTCGGTGTTTCGATCGGAGTATCAAATTTTGTCTATGTGGCTTTCCGGATAAATTTTAGAATATGTTAAAAAGTTCGACCGGATATAAATACCCAATTTTTCCCCTGTCGGGAAATTTCCAAGTGTTGGATTTTTCCATAGTTTGACGACGTTCTAAGTAGTGCAAGTAACGCGATGGACCCTCTAGAAGACAACAAACCTTAACTCGATTATGTGACCGTCTTGAACTGCCCTTTGAACCTTCGGGTTTGGGGCAGTACGGCGTGCCACATGTGAGGCGTTGGCTTGACCCTTCTACGGCTGGACCGTTGGTACTGAGGCACGAACGGAATGTTGTTAGACTTATTTCATGTGTTGAGCTGTATCGGGAAAACTTGGGTGTTTGACTGTTCGATCGAAAAGTTTAACATTTTCTGTTTATCTGGAATGGGATACAATAATTGGAATTCACAAATAGATATGTGATAACTGAATGAATGTTATAAACGTAGCACTTTAGTCTCACTTGATCGGTTGCCACGGAATTTTGATGTGATCAAAAGTCCGTCGCAATCACGTAGCGTACGCGGATACTCGCCGGGTAAACTTAATAGACAGCCTCGCCCCATAGCCCCGACCAAGTGACTGTAGGAGAACCCCGTCGCCGAAAGCATCCGTTCGGATGCTCGCGGTAGCGGTGTTCCGCCTTGGTGCACTTCGTCGACGGCGTCGGGGGTGCGGCCGTCTACTGAAGTTTGCGACGAGCATTCGATCTGCATGTCGGCAATCTTGTTGAATTGCCCGACTTGATATTGAAAAGAGTTTTCGATTTTGAGACTAAAATGAGGGGTTTATAATTGTTAGGCATGCGATGTCTAAGGAATTCATTTGGTCAGGCATGCGATGTCTGAGGTGGTTGCGGATTCCAACTGTTGTAGTTTTACACTTTCTTTTCTGTGACCGTAAGTGTAATATGTGATATCGCCGGTTTCGTTGCTATATGTCAACGACAATTGGGATGCGCATATTTACTTACGTTGATGACATGTGATGTTATGTGTTGCTGGATATGTTATATTGGATCGTCGTGTTTGAATAGCCGGGGGTTTTTATGTGAGATGAGTGTTTTTCTTTTTCATTCATGTAAAAACTTGTATGTAATATTCTTTTATTGGGGCACTTCCAGGTTGCGGAAGATGTCACCCTTTGTATATTATTTACTTTTCCGTACTAGGATAGACCCAAGGAGGGGAGCACAAGTAACCGGGTTCTGGAGTCCACTGGGAGACCAACTCGAGGAGTCGAGTCCGGGTCTCCTAACTCTAGAATTGGTAGGGTTGCTTGCCGCTCTCGTAGGGGTCTAGGGGTGTGGGTTTGGCTATTCATCGCGACCGTGGAATCCGTGTTTTATACTGGCTCGTATTGAAAACACGGACGTCCTAGTATATCCAATATTTCATATGTTTCTTCTGCTGCGATATCTGTGATGTGATCATGTGATGTTCTGTGATAGATACAGTATATAGTATATATGATATATTATATAGACGTTACTTATGTTTTACACCCGCGCTAGCCCTGCCCCGCTCTGCCGTTAGTTACCTAACCTAACGGTGCACGAGGGGACATCGAGGCGAATGCGGATGGCATAAGTGTACGTCGTATTTATCTGTGATGTTTAGGTACTTAAATGATGGGACTTCATTAATGTGATTAATGAAATAAAAGAAACCTAAAGATGTTGTAGAATCGAATTTCAAAATAAAACAGGTAGCTACAGTTCTTGCTTTGCATAGAGGTATATGTGATATATCCTGCACCTTATTCGATAAGGAAAGGACCGAGATCCCTTCACCGGGAGTGACTCCTTTAGCAATAACTGGCAGATGCTACACACTCGGTTTGTCTTTTGATTGCTTTTAAGTGTTTTTGCTTTGCACAGTGATATATATGATATATCCCGCACCTCATTCGACGAGGAAAGGACCGACGATCCCTTCACCGGGAGTGACTCCTTTAGCAAAACTAGAAAAGCCTCAAAAACACTCCATTTCAAAATTCATTTGATTCTACAACGATATCAAGTTCATTACGCAATAGGTTTTCAGAAAAACCTGTCGTAGCCCTCCGTCATTTCAGATAAGTACTAGTTAGTATTCGTGCTGCGGTTGTTTGGCCTCCGTCAAGGCGTAGTGTACGGTAGCTAACTAGTGCTTATCTGCTTGCATATGATGCGAATGGATTAGGGTATTCGTACGGCGTTGTTTGGCCTCCGTCAAGGGTCGTGTGGGTGGGTTTAATTCAATCAGGAAATGACGGGTTGAACTTGACTAGCGGACTATGGGTAGTTTGGCCTCCGTCAAGGTCATTGGACGCTAGGGGCAAAATATTATCGGGAATTTCAAGTGTTGAAATTTGCAATGAGATTGCATACCTTCTATGAGATAGTTGGATCCCGATACCCGCTGCGAGTAAGAGTTACTCCTGGGAGAGTTTTATACATTACAATTAGCCAATCAAGTAGGTGTCTAGAAAGGTGTCAACGGGGTTACGCCTCTGGGAAAACGAGGTTTACATTAATTAGGTTCGTGCGAAAGCACGGGGGACCTCCCTCAAAGTACCGACACTGGCCTGGCTGAAAGATTGGCGAACTTATAGTGTGTAATTAATCCCGGCTAGTCTTTCCTTTTAGGGTTTGAAGGAAGATTTGATAAAAAGCAGTGGGAGCCATCCTGATTAGATAAAATAATAACCAATCTATTCTTGCAAGAGCGCATGCTGAGTGTTTTCTTCTCTCTCTCTCCTGGTAGCGACCATATCACGCCTTAATCAAGATAATAATACGGATATTTGACCGAACCCGCTTGTTATACTGAGCTGGGGAACGTTGGTCCCGCTCCAACTTATAATTGTTATAAGACAGAGCAGGAAATTGGGGATTACCAGAATTCCCGTGCCGCCAAACGAAGAAAGTGCATATGATGCATCTTCTTCGGGTGTGTTCGTTACAAAGAACTGTTTCTCAGTATCCTTTACGTCCTGGGTATGTGATACCAGATCAGGATCCCAGATATGTAATATGTTACATAGGGCTACAGAAAGGTAGAGAACTGAGAACGGGTGATAAGTTTCATGAGGCAGAAAACGGGGCAAGTGTTGCAGCCAAGTCTGTTGGTCACTGTCACCCTGTATTACCAATACATTGATTCTGAACGAATGTTATTAGATACCGAACCTGATATATAAAATCATATCAGTCTCTTTATTAGTAAAGAAAGGATATAATTTTGTATTGTTGGATAATGATTTGAACATTTCCTATATCAAAAGTTGATCGGTTCAGGCACGTTATCTAAAAGCGTTGATGTTCTAAATCAAACTACAGTTCTTAGTATATGGAACACACACAAGAGGAAGAGTTCAGAAATGAACGAATCCTTCTTGAGGCATTGTAGACTAGGTCATATCAATGTGACCCGACTAGCTGAAGTTACATGTAGATGCATATTTAAATCAGTTTGAATTAACATCTTATGAAACTTGCGAGTCATGTCACAAAGATATAATGACACCAGCTCTGTTTATTGGAAACAGAGAAAGAGTTAGTAAACTCTTGGGATGATACATGTTGATGTATGTAGGTCCCCTGTCTACACATGCCAAGACCGGTTCTTTGTACTTCATTACATTCTCTGATGATCTCTCAAGATTCAGACCTATGTTCCTGTTGAAACACAAGTCCGAACCTTTTGAGATATTCACAGAATATAAGTTAGAAGTAGAGAACCAAAATACGGGTATAAGTATTATGTCCTTTGATGTGATCAAGGAGGAGAATACTTGAGCACGGAATTCCTGGATTATTCTAAAGGAGAATGAGATTCTCTCTCAGCATTACTCCTCCGTATACACCATTGCACGATGGTATGTCGGGGCGGAGCAGATACACCCTATCTGATATGGTGTGCTCTATGATGAGTACTACTGAGTTTCCTATTTTCCTTTGGGAGTTATGCACTTGAGAAGCTGCATACCTATTGAATAGGGTTCGAATCAAATCAGTTGCCTACCACTTCATATGTGATATGGAAAGGGAAGAGCCCATGTCTTAAGCTAGTTAAGATTTGGGGTTGACCAGCCTATGTCTAAAAAGCAAAATCCGGACAAGCTCGAGGCAAAGTCTGTAATGTAGAACTGGAAAGGTTCCAGCTATACAAACAACAGCAGATGATTTAGTAGAACCAAAGGATTCAGTAGATTCCAACGAACCTCAGCCTCTCCGCCGATCTAGTAGGCTTCCTCACCCACCTGAGAGATACTTCGGTTTCTCTATGACAGTGGGAGCGAGGATTGCATCATGAGATGATGACCCAACTAGTTTCGAACTGGCCATCAGGAGTAAGACTCTGTAAGAATGGCTGGATGTTTATCGATCTGAGATGGAATCCATGTACACCAACAAAGTATGGACTTTGGTTGCTATATCTGAAGGGTTAAATCCCCATCAGAAGCAAGTATATCTTGAGAAGATTACTTGGTGTAGATGGAAAAGTAGAGACTTTCAAAGCTAGACTTGTTAAAGCTTTTCGTCATCGACCAGGTATGGATCATGAGGAAACCTTTTTGTAAGGAGCTATGCTTAAGTCCATCCAGATCCTACTTACCACGGCTGCATACCATGACTACGATCTCTGGTGGTTGGGTGTCTTGACTGCTTTTCTAAATGATGATTTGGAAGAGTGTGTCTATAAGTACACAGCCAGAGGGCCTCGTAGACAGTGGGAGCAGAGGAAACGTGTGCAAGGTGCTTTATAGGATAAAGCAGGCATCGCGGAGTTGGAACATCTGTTTTGATGAATTAGTCAAAGAGTTTGACATCATCAAAATGGTAGATGAACCTTGTATAAACAAAAAGGTAGTAGGGAGTATGGTGACGATCCTCGTAGAGTACGTGGATGACATACTCCTGATAGGGAAGGAGTTTCCTATGCTACGCTCGATCAATCTCCGCTTATCACAATGATTCTCCACATAGGATCAAGATGATACCTCCTAAATCCTGGGTTTTTAGATCTATGAGATAGATCTAATTGGATGTTAGGACTCTCACTAGTTGTAGTGAGACGGTATCAACCGATCCTGGGGAGAATCACTGGAAGGGTTCCAGGGTGATAAAGACGACTGAATGTCAGTCGCAGGCATTGTCTTTACCCTCAATCGAGGGACGGTATGTTGGAAGAGTTCCAAGCTAGATACCGTGGCATACTAGAAGATAAAGGCAGGATACATCGCTACTTAAGATGCTACCAAGGAGGATGTTTGGGTGTATATTGGTTCATGAGATGAACTACGTTCCAACCATTGTGAGACAATGGAGTTGTGGCTTATGCCAAGGAACGTCCGTCCCATCAGTGATCCAGACATATTCTAAGGCAGTGTCACCTGATCATGGAGATGGTTGATCTCCAGGGAGATCGAGGTTAGGAGAGTAGACTCAGAGGACAACACAGCGGATCCACTCACAAAGGCCTGTTCCCAGAGAGAGAGACTTTTATGGGATGGTTGAGTATGAGATACTGCAACCACTGCTATCAGATGGCCCTAGTGCAAGTGGGAGATTGTTAGTTATATGTATGCCCTAGAGGCCATTACTATACATAGGATGTATATTGTAGTGGATGCTGGGACATATATAGGGAGGACTTTCTTGCTCGACATGATAGTATGCTATCTGGTTGATCTTTACCTTAACGTGTACACTGATTGTCTCCCTGTTACATATTGGTAAAGCCCTTAAGATCTGTACTTGACTACCTGGACTATGATGCGGATCATACTAGTGGGGACATGGTAGTCCATAAGTACATCCTTCAAAGTCCCTAGTCGTGGGTGTATCGAGACGGGGCATCGATATACCAGAGTAGACTAGCGTATACCTTCTCGACCCATACAGATGGGCGATGGATGATCCCATATCCATTGGTGTTTGACATCAGAGATGATATACGGGTGCTCAGTGGAGACTGGGTACACTGGACGGACTCGCCGAGAACTCCCAGATGGTATTATACCTCACGTCAGATGGCAGTTCTCTGGTGACACTGGTACAGAGTAGTCTGTTGACCCGAGATCGTCATAGAGTCTTGTGTGGTTCCCACTGTGCTTTGATTTCCATCTTACCACGTCCAAGAGGGCGTGTAAAACGGTGGTTTTTGGGTGCAGTCCCGAGTCACATGGAGGCAATGAGCGATAGGAGGGGATTCGTCTCTCCCGGTATAGGGGGTTGATGTTGCACTGTGTTCGATTGGCAATAACAGGAAATCCCTGGCCAGGGTTGCAGAGATATACTGGTAAGTGTTACCAGTAGTTTCTCGAATTGTTATAGACCTCATATCGACACGACTTATCGAGCTATTGGGGTCTGACGTTTACCACCCCTAGGCAAGATATGCGACATATCAGACGATCAGACCGGACTGTACGGTAGTGTTACTGGTTGGATTCACTGGAGTGTGAGCGGGCTTGCTCGTCGATCTTCAGATCGCTCAATACCCGGGTGGCCGTTATGTTTAGCAGACCGCTTGCGGCTTGTGGGTGTTTGATATGATCATCGCCTGCTGCCGGCGTATTGACGAGTCTTTAGAGTCCTACACAGAGGTTTCCTGGCTCAAGCGAAACGAAATAGGAGCGCATATGAGATATGTGCGGGACCGAGAATAATACATGTATGTGATACCGTATTCCATTCTCGCGATAAATGTGTCGAATGGTTGTATGCGATATAACCTAGTTATCGAATCGAAGATTGATTCGATAAGCCGATACATAGGATACTAGCCGGTTATATGCGATATGACCGGATCGTTAAATCAAGTGTTGATTTAATGATTTAATGCATAATTATATATTTGATATATTACTTTGCATTAACTAGTATCGGTTCACTTAAGGTGGATTTTCTCACTCGGATGTGCGCATTGTATATGCGATATACTTTTTGTGCATATTATTGTATCATGTTTGATGATACATGTTTACTTGGTTAAGTGTAAAGAATTAAACCATGGTTAAACTTATGATTAGGGTTTTATTTCCTTTTCTTATTTATTTATCTATTTATTCATTTTGGAAATAATTAGAAAAGGCATAAAGAGAAAATGGTGGCTAATTTTGTTTCATATTGAAGCTTCTTGAAGACTTTGACCAAGTGACCATTTTGTCTCATGCTTAACCCTAACCATTCCCACTAACCCTAGTTTATTCTCTACACTTGACCATGGTTATGATTATGATAAGTATTGATTTACTTTTGTTTTTAAAAAATAACTTATCATAACTTTATCTTCTTCTTCTTCATTTCTTCATGGAAGAAAGCTTGCTCCATTAATGGCAAGTGATGATAAAGAGTGAGAAATCCAATTCTAAAGTGAACCCACTTCCTATTTCTTCATCCTCTACCTCTTGCCAAGTAGTAGAGTGTGTTTTCTTCACAAGTTTCATGACTTGGTGAAGTGGGAGCTTGATCTTGTGATGCTTCGACGTAGATCATCTTCGGCACGAAGCCGACGACCTTGCCCGCCTATTTCTCCGATGAAGCCGACGCTAGAGCCCGGATTTTGATTTGGACAGCGGAGAGGACTTCATCACGGAGCCGTGGAGGTGGAGGACCGGATCTACAAAGGTTGTATTTCCGTTCTTTTAGTTTAGATGTAAACTAGTTTCATTTTCGCCTAGAAATCTAGCCAACGATCCGTTCTAGGGTTTCTCGGCACCGTTTAAATTTGAAATTGGCATGGTTGATGCCTTGTGAGACCTCATTAGGGTGCCTAGGAACCCTACACGAATAACGTTCAAGACGACCATAAATACAACACCATAAGCATTGGTGTTTGGTACTGAAGCGGTACTCCCACTGGAGATAGAGCTCCCCTCACTACGAGTAGCAGTTAATTATAAGCCAACAGATGAAGAAAATGCTCATCTTAGGCTTGAAAAACTCGATACTCTTGACGAAACTTGCCTTATAACACAGAAAAACTTGGAGGCTTATCAGGCAAGGATGACACGGTCATATAAAAGACTGATCAAGCCGAGAACATTCCGCCAAGACGAACTCGTACTGGTTGTCAAAAGACCAATGAGTCCCAATCGTGCAAAACAGGGGAAGTTAAAGCCAAACTATGAAGGCCCGTACATCATAGATAAGGTCTACCAAGATGGACCTTATCTGCTCATGAATATGCATGGCGAAAAGCCATTCCGGCCGATAAATGGTCGATTCCTCAAAAATTACTACGCCTGAAGAGTCGCGACTTAGGTCAATGATAGATGACGATGCTTGTGTCCGCTCGCTATCTTTCTGAGTCAAAACTCTGAAAGTGGTGGTAAACTAATATTCGTCCCAAATACGAAAATAATGGACCACTACTCCTTAAACTGGTGAAGGACCGAGATGTCCTTAAACTAATATTCATCCCAAATACGGGAATGCTGGACCGTAATATCCCTAAACTAATATGTTATCTCCTGCATGAGAAAATGGACCGAGATGTCCTTAAACTAATATTCGTCCCAAACATGGGAATGTTGGACCGAGATGTCCTTAATCTAATATTCGTCCCAAATACAGGAATAATGGACCACTACGTCCTTAAACTGGTATTGGACCGAGATATCCCTAAACTATCACTTCGTCCTGAACATAGGAATGTTGGATCGAAATGTCCCTAAACTAATATGTTACCCCATATATTCTGTAGGGTTCCTAGGCACACTAATGAGGTCTCACAAGGCATCAACCATGCCATTTTCAAATTTTTCCGGTGCCGAGAAACCCTAATACGGATCGTTAACTAGAGTTTAGGCGAAACTACAAGCTACTAAACTACTTTAGTGCTAAGTGAACGGAAATACAACCTTTGTAGATCCGGTCCTCCACCTCCATAGCTCCGTGATGAAGTCCCCTCGCTGCGATCATCGGATCCCGGGCTCTAGCGTCGGCGTCATCAGAGAAATGGGCGGGCTAGGTCGTCGACTTCGATGCCGAAGATGATCTACGTCGAGGCAACACAAGATCAAGCTCCAACTTCACCAAGCCATGAAACTTGTGAAGAAAACACCCTATACTACTTGGCAAGTGGTAGAGGATGAAGAAATAGGAAGTGGGTTCACTTTAGAATTGGATTTCTCACTCTTTTTCTCATGTTGCCATTGATGGTAGCAAGCTTTTCTTCGTTGTTGAAGAAGAAGAAGAAGAAGAAAAGAATTATGATAAGAATAAAAAGAATTATCTTATCATATAGCAACCATAGTTAGGTGTAGAGAATAAACTAAGCTTAGGTTTAATGGTTAGGTTAAGGCTAAGAGACAAAATGGTCAAAGCTTCAAAGCTTCATGAAGTTTCATGAAAGAAACAAAAACTAGCCACCATTTTATTCTTGCCTTAAAATGAATTAATAAAAATAAATAGATAAGTAAAACAAAACCCTAACCATTAAGATAACCATGGTTTAATAATACACACTCAAGTTTGCATGTATCATCAAACATGATACAATCTTGTGCACAAAAGTATATCACATATACAACTTGTGTACATCAAGTGAGAAAATCCATCTAAAGTGAACAATATTAGTCAATGTAAAGTAATATATCTAATATATAATTATACATTAAATCATTAAATCAATACTTGATTTAACGATCCGGTCATATCACATATAACCGACTAATATCAATAGTAACAACTTATCGAATCAACACTTGATCCGATAACCCGGCTATATCGCATATAACCGATCAATGTCACAAATCGCGAGAATCGAATACAGTATCACATACTGGTATTATTCTCGGTCCCGCACATATCTCATATGTGCTCCTATTTCGTTTCGCTTGAGCCAGGAAACCTCTGTGTAAGACTCTAAAGACTCGTCAATACGCCGGCAGCAGTGATGATCATATCAAACACCCACAAGCTGCAAGCGGTCTGCTAAACGTAACGGCCACCCGGGTATTGAGCGATCAGAAGATCGACGAGCAAGCCCGCTCATACTCCCGTGAATCCAACCAGTAACACTTACCGTACAGTCCGGTCTGTTCGTCTGATATGTCGCATATCTCGCCTAGGGGTGGTAAACGTCAGACCCCAATAGCTCAATAAGTCGTGTCGATATGAGGTCTATAACAGTTCGAGAAACTACTGGTAACACTTATCAGTAAATCTCATCAACTCTGGCCAGGGATTTCCGGTTATAGCCAATCGAACACAGTGCAACATCAACTCCCTATACCGGGAGAGACGAATCCCCTCTTATCGCTCATTGCCTCCATGTGATTCGGGACTGTACCCAAAAACCACCGTTTTGCACGCCCTCTTGGACGTGGTAAGGTGGAAATCAAAGCACAGTGGGAATCACACAAGACTATGACGATCTCGGGTCTACAGACTAACCTGTACCAGTGTCACCAGAGAACTGCCATCTGACGTAAGGTATAATACCATCTGGGAGTTCTCGGCGAGTCCGTCCAGTGTACCCAGTCTCCACTGAGCACCCGTATATCATCTCTGATGTCAAACACCAATGGATATGGGATCATCCATCGCCCATCTGTATGGGTCGAGAAGGTATACGCTAGTCTACTCTGGTATATCGATGCCCCGTCTCGATACACCCACGACTAGGGACTTTGAAGGATGTACTTATGGACTACCATGTCCCCACTAGTATGATCCGCATCATAGTCCAGGTAGTCAAGTACACATCCTAAGGGCTTTACCAACATGTAACAGAGAGACAATCAGTGTACACATTAAGGTAAAGAGTAACCAGATAGCATACTATCATGTTGAGCAAGAAAGTCCTCCCTATATATGTCCAAGCATCCACCATAATATACATCCTATGTATAGTAATGGCCTCTAGGGCATACATATAACTAACATATTCTTCATGATATACATGATGATGGACCGAAACGTTCTTAAACTAATACTTCGTCCCAAACAAGGGAATAATGGACCGAAACGTTCTTAAACTAATACTTCGTCCCGAGCATGAGAATGATGGACCGAAACGTCCCTAAACTAATAAAGGACCATAATGTCCTTAAACTAATATATTGCCCTACGGTGGGTCTCCATATCGAGCATCGTATACAATGCACGGGTATAAAAGAATTCAAATCCTTCCCAGATCCCATATGATGCGGTCTTTCAAAGAATGTCGTGATCGACAACTGTTAGTGTGTTACATTACAAGCCGCCTAAAAAAAACAAGGTAAATCCATAAGCGGAATGGGCACGGATGAAAACCCGAAAGGGCGCCGTGAGTAAAATCAGCAGGACTACTGGCGAGCTTGTGAAAACCCGAAAGGGTGCGAACTTGTTAAAAGAAAAGATGCACTTGCAAAGTCCTCACGACTTTGTGAGGAAAAGACACCTGCATGAGATCCTTACAACTCACAAAGGTGCAGCACACTTGGGAGTCCATATGATTCCTAAGGAGAAAATACACTTACGAGATCCTCATGACTCGTTAGGAGAATATACCCTCTATAAGACCCTCACGGCTTATAGAATTCAAAAGCTTTAAGCTACAGGGATCTAAACATGTTCTTAAGCCATCAAAACCACACAAATTTATGCCCTACAGGTGGTCCAATATCGACACCTGTATACAATACACAGGCGTAAATAAATATATTATCAACCAAGTCCCACCAAAAACGAGAAATATTGTTCAACATGGTGAACGGCACTTGCGAGTCCTTACAACTTGCAAGAGAAAATATTACTTAGGATTCCTTACAACATCCAAGAAGAAAATACACCTATGAGATCCTCTCGACTCATAAGGAGAAATGCCTTTATGAGACCCTTGCGGCTCATAAAGCTAAAAGCCTTAGCCGACAACATCCTAAACCTGTTTGCTAAACCACCTTTGTCCAAATCAATAAAAGCAAATGATGATTCGCACATAGAAATATACCATTTGTAGCAATGTTGATGCCAAGATTGGTGTCAGATTTTGAATCCTCAACTCGCCATAAAATCAGGGAGCAAGAAAAAATATGTATGTGAAATAGCCAAAATGTATGGGCGACTCGCAATAAAAAGCAGCGAGTAAAAACAAAAAAAGTATAGCCGAAATGATTGGGCACCGCGAATAAAACAGCCGAAATGATTGGACGATCGCGAATTTCGCGATATAAAAAGCTAAAAAGATAGAGTATCGCGGAAACATAAAAATAATAATAAAATAAAAGTTTTTCTACCCTGCAAGTAGATCCATAGTAACTCTTGTTTCCCCCAATCAGAGTAAAGCTCTGTTTGAATTTCAAATATTCAAAAAATTGAAGCAACGCATCAAATCTCTTGCGCTGCGCGCAACGCGCCACGTGTCAGAAACTGATACGTCAGCGCAGCGCCCAAGGCAGCGCGCCTAATCAGAGCAAGGCTCTATTTAAAACAAAATTAAAGGAAGCAACGCTTCAGATGATCTGCGCTCTGCGCTGCGCGACACGTGGCAGCGCAGTTGCGCTGCGCTCTGCGCTGCGCGACACGTGGCAGCGCAGTTGCGCTGCGCGCTATGTGGCAGCGCTGTTGCGCTAGCGCGGTTGCGCTGCGCGACACGTGGCAGCGCAGTTGCGCTGCGCTCTGCGTTGTGCGACACGTGTCAAGTGCTGGTGCATCTGCGCCAAACAGAATTAAAATTCCAGTAAGATCTTTCTGTTCTTGTTAAAACAAGAAGATTGTCTTCTGTAAAACAGAAGCCCTTGGATCAAAGATCCAACGGTGGGGAAAATTCCCCAAATCACTCAGAGAATGATCTCTTTAACAAATTAAACAAATTAATGGGCACTATATAAAGGCCCTTAGACCCCAATTCAATCATCAAGAACTTCAAAAACAACAAAACAGAGAGAACTCTGAAGAATTTTGAGAAGAACTCAAGAAGGGAAAGAAGGTAAAAACCTTTTTAAAAAAAGAGAAGAACTTCTTCTGAATAGATCATTGATCTAAGAATAAGATCAATGATCTTCAATAAATAAAAAAATAAATAATAACAGTGCCTTGCACTTTTTTATGAACCATTGGTTCTGGAATCTTAAAGATTCTCAAGTTATTGAAATAGTGCCTTGCACTTGCAAGAACTGCACTGTTGCGCTCCTGGGTTGGCGCAAGCCACCAGAGAGCGCCACGTGTCAACTCCAGAACCACTTGCGCTATGCGCTTTTAAAATAGAGCATTGCTCTTTAAAGTTGGCGCAACTCACAAGAGTGCTGCGCACTGGCGCAGCGCACTGCGCTTGCGTGACACGTGTCACCACCATAAGCGCTTGCGCTCAATAATTGGCGTAAAGCGCCTGACAAACCACTGTCAGATAATTAATGCATTGCATTATTTACAGAAGGGCCAGGCCCAATTAAAAAAGGCCTAACAGGCCTAATAAAATGCTAACCAAAACAGATGCTCTGCATCATTTATAAAGGGACAGAGCCCAAATCAAAAAGGCCTAGCAGGCCAGAATGAAATGCAGTGCATTATTAAACAGGGGCAAAGCCCTAGCACAGGCCTAATAGGCCAAAGATAAAAACGTTGAATATTCTCAACTGGACTTAACCTAACCATGGCCGTAAGTCCTCAAATTAAATTGACTGAGCAAGATTGCTCTCTTAAATCAATTTACATCCGGTTCAAGGGTACATCTCTGAACTACTCTGACACCTATCGTTGTAATCCTTCAACGAAGTCAGAGAGGTGACGGGTCCCGACAACCACACATCGATACGGACAGCGGGATCCTTAAACTCGTGGACCGAAACGTCCTTACACTAATATTCGTCCCAAAATGGGAATGTTGGACCGAAATGTCCTTAAACTAATGTTCGTCCCTAAATGGGAAAGATGGACCACCATGTCCCTAAACTGGAAATGGACCACTATGTCCCTAAACTGGAACAATATAGCCAATTGCTCTCTTGTCGGATCCAAACGATCCCGTTAAGTTGATCTTAGTCTGGAGATTATGCTAACGTATCCTTAACGAACGTTTAAGTTGATCTTAGCCTTAAATAGGGCTAACGTATCCTTAAACCAAAACCCCAAACCCAAATCTAAGAAAATACGGATTTGGACTAATCCACGTCGTACGGGCGACGATATAAATTAGTCTCCGTATACAATCCACGGGCATCCACAAACAAAACAAACACACACGACACGAAGTGAAATTCTGGAGAAGGAGAAAGTTGTTACCGCGATGCGGTAGCGTAATTAACTGCAGGGGCTTGTGCCTGCAGGGAAGAGCGTCCCCACAATCAAAAACCCCTCAAGCGAGGGGGAATCTGACGAAGTCTGCTACATCGGCCGCATCCGTCTAAACCTCCGATGCACGGTGCCATAAATCAACTTGGTATCTTCGGAGAGGTGGACGGATAAAACCAAATAGCATCTGCCCCGAATCTCAGGCAAGACGAGCCTACGCGGTCGCATCTCTGTGTTCGGAGGGGAACAACTCTTGTATATAATCAATGGGTATAAATGAAAAAAGGGAACCATATCTTCCCATCATACTTCGTCAAAAGAAGAACAAGTCTTGACGGCACATCTATAGTCTAAAAACTACCTCAACGTTCCTTCTCATTCCAACAGGGTGTGGGCGCAACTATCAAATAAAATCGGAGCAATGATATATTCCTAGCTCCAGATCTCGATTGCGATACATACAACATAGAGATCATACAAATGCCTACCTTACTTCAGTGAAGAATCGGTACGACACCAAAACTAAAGTGAAATGACGGCATGTGCCTAGCTTTGAGTCTTGATGGCAAGCCTAAAGACCATTGGATATCATCCCACCCTAGAAGAGTGCGGTTATGACTCATCGGGGCTTCAAATTAAGCCTAACCTTAAGTCAAGCGCCACAGCAATACCTAACGCTTGATCTTCCGATGGTAATATAGATATCTCAACCTAAGAAGATTACTTGAAGACATCTTGTCCAGCCTCAGAAGGGATCAGAGACACGACAAACGCGGGGCTACTCGAGCCGCAACCCAAGGGATTTCATATCGAGAATATATCGGTCAACGCGACGGTACGATAGACTTAACCCAGTACCACAAATCTAACGGACCCCTATCAAAAAGAAGGGGTTATCTATATCTAACGTTAGAGTGAGTTTGCCTATAAATCTAAGGGAAAGACAAACTAAAAACTCCGAAATGAGTAAATAAACTAAAGACTCCAAAATGAGAAAATAAACTAAACGCTCCGAAATGAGTAAAAAAACTAATCCACACCAGCAGTAAAAGAGCAATTGAGAGACATAGAGATGCAAATTAAATACAAAAGGAGGTATCTTTTATTCATGAATCAAAGTGGTTAAAAGATACAATCTGTCAAAAAGGAGTACAAAATGTATGTATATATGCATATCAAGAAGGTGGAGCTCCTAGCAAGCTGACAAAATATCGGTTCCTCTCTTCAAGCTCCCTCTCTCTATTCTCCAAAGTCACTAGCAGGGCTTCAGTCTCTTCCTTTTGGCGATGGCGTTCAGCAAGTTTATGGTCAATGGCACACTTCTCAGCAATATGGACATGCATCACCGCTTCCATAGCCGTTACTTCATCATCCAAAGCCAGTCCTCTGGCCATAACTTGAGCAAGTGCTCTGTGGAGTGCGTGTACCCTATTAGCAGTGGTGATCCTCTCACTTCTTAAGCACCCGAGTTCCCAGATTGAACATCGCCACTCAAAGGACAACATCAGTCTTTAAGAGGCTGACACCAGCAGCACCTCATTCGGACAGGGGGCAAGATGAAGCTGTCCCTATCGCCGAGCCAGCCCCAACGGCTCGTCACGCTCGACGTCGCCACTGGTGCCGAGTAAGGAAGGCCGGGGGCAACTCCCCCTCAGGGCTAACTCCACCCGCTCCAGTGGTGAAAGTTAATGCTGCTGTTCCAACTGGGAACAGCTTTGAACCGCTAAGAAGGGTACGTAAGAACTCTCCAACTGCTACGCTAAAAAGAACTCCTCCACCTACGGAGGGTTCCGGAAACGAAGCTGGAGCAGCCCCCTCAGCGGCTATCCTCCAAAATTTATAAAGTTTGGCGAAGGGTTCAAGACTCTGTAATTGACTAAGGTCACTCTCGTCCGCATAAAAGGGCGAAAGTGCAGGAAGAAAAGGACCGTCCAATCAAACAGCAAGGGACGACAGTCACCAGGGTGCCCGCTGCAACGGCCCCCTCAACTTCAACGGCCCACAAGATAAGAAGGCCGGAGAAAATTCTCACGCCTGCAGCAAATGTCAAAGGCGGTGAGCCTAAACGCCCTAAATCCGGGGGCATCGTGGTCTATACTATATACATGGCATCGGGGAAGGAGAACAGCCGTACATCTATAGGTCATAGACCGCTTACACGGTCAGTGACCAAAGCTCAGGAGCAACAGCAAAAGCTCCAGGAAATGATGAACACGGTGGCTGCACTCACTGGGCCAAAAGAAAGCCCCGAAGCGTCATCTGATCAACGCCAGGAGCAAGAAACTGACGCTGAATTCCTTCGTCGGATATTGGAGAAGAAGGATAAAGAGGCTGCTGAACAAGCAGCCAACATAAAGCGAATGGCCCTCCTGTTCTAGGACATGGTGGGAATGATGATCCAACAAGATCCTCCTGCTGAAGAGCCTCCAATCGTCCTTGAAGACGATAGGGGAGAAACGTCAAATCCTCCACCGGCTCTGTCAACGGCCAAGGAGGAGACAATCTCCAAAGCTGACTTGGACAAGTATATAGCTCAGCAGATCCGACTTCATCAGGCGACCGAGGCAGCCGGCCAAGTTGTCAAGACGGGGCGAACGTATCCAAGCTGGTACGATCAGATTAAGTACCCGCCGGGCTATACAATACCGAAATTTCATGTGTATAAGGGGACAGGAAATCCGCACCAGCATGTTGCCCAGTTCAGGGCGCTTTGCGGCAACACTGGCGGTGATGATAAATTGTTACTTCGCCAGTTCGTTGGTAGCTTATCGGATACGGCATTCGAGTGGTACTCCGAGCTCCCAAACGACTCTATCAAGACCTTCGCGGAGATGGATCTGCTGTTTACCCAGCGTTTCGCAAACGCCAGCGAACGCACCCCGATAACGGCATTGATTAATGCCAGGGTGAAGCCGGGCGAGACATGGGTCCAATATGCTATACGGCGGCGGAACTTGTGATCAAAATGCGAGCAACGCATTGAAGAGGCTCCGGCAGTAGGGATGTTTGTGGGAACTCTTGATCCGCAGGCGACCATATCCCAATTCATGATGTTCTTCAAGCCGACTACCTTCCAGGCCCGGATCGACAAGCTAGCTCAGATGGATCAGATGGGTCATAGACCTCCCCCTCCAAAGCCGGACTCTCGAAATGAGAAAGGGAAAGGAAAAGCAATTGTTGTCGCTAATTCTCAACAACAGCCGAGCAAATTGAAACCGGCTGTCCGTCAAAATAATATGTGTCCACACCTGTCCCTCGAGGAGAGGCTGGGACGTCCTTACTCGTTTCCCCGAGATAAAACGAGAAGATTGTTCGAGCTGGCCTTGCGCAACCGACTCATAAATCAGCCGGATCCAAGACGTCCGTCGCAGCCAAACGACGTCAATGATCCCAATTACTGTCCTTACCATCGAGTACTGGGTCATTCGATCGAGGACTGCTACGTCTTCAAAAATTGGATTGAGGGCCAGTACCAACAGGGCAAGTTCGCGTTGTCTGAAAGATGGAAGGTGAACCCACCACAACCTCATACCTCTAAAAAGGTGAATACGCCAGGGGCAATATGCTCTCTCGTTGAAGAAGCTCCATGGGAGGTCATACTATCAGCTAAAACAAAGAGGATGCTGAACGATCTTCAAACATGCCCAGCGATCAAGTGGAAGAACCCGTTGGAACCTCAGATCATTAAAGGGATATTGAAGCCGCGTCCAACTCCAAAGACCGATGGTGGTGGCCCAAACACTCACAACCAGCCGTCGAAATCTTCAAAGAAGAAGAAAAAGAAATCCAAGAAGCCCGTGAAGCCTGGCGACAAGCGTACGGACTTACAGAAATAAATTGATGCGCTGGAGGAATACAACCAGAAAGCACGGACTCCTATCACGCTCCAGGAGTTCCTCAACCACGCCTTTCAAGAGGAAGATGAGGGAGAGAGTTCGTTGGATGAATCCGAGGAATACGTGGCGAGCTGTCATATGATTTCCCATTCGTTTCCAGAAGATGAGGAAATTCCTTGCGCTGAGAAGCTGGGGGCAGATCCTAAACTGGAAATTCTGGGGCCATCGGATGAAACAATTGACGCATTCCTCAATGAAGCTCTTGTAAAAAGTAAAGCTGACCGGGAACGCGAGACGGTCATATTTGAAAGGGCCAAGCGCCAGCGACTTGACGAAAGAGCTGAGACACTCCCGCTGGAGCAAAGTACGTCCACCGCGGATAAAAGCAAATTCAAGACGAGAAAAAGGTTTGCTAAAGCCATATCAATGGGAATGAAGCTACCATCCTCTGAAGGAAGCATTACTGGTGAAGCGGAAATGCACCCTTCCTACTGCTTGTATCACCGGAAGATTTCGCACTCCGCCGAAGATTGCAAAGCTTTCAATAGATGGTGGCAGGGATATGCTGCTCACCGATAACATTTTAAGCGGGAGAAGCGCAAAACTCGTCGGGAGCGAAAAAATACGACCGAGGGGCTTAACAGAACTACCGGCAATTGTCGCATGGTTAACGCCGGGGGATCACAAGTGCTCACATTCGGGAGCGATTCTAACGAGGAGCTGGCTCTTAGCCCCCTCTTTAAAGAGTCCACCTCGAGAAAAGAAGAAGAGCAGAAGGTCTGTGAAAATATCCGGCTGTGTAATCGGACGCTACCCGAAAAGAATCTCGGACCCTCAAACAAGAAAGATAAAGGGAAAGAAAAGGTCTCTGAGGATATCGCCCTAGATGACCAAGTCATGGAAGAGCTAACTGCCAAGGACCCGCCGAAGAAAAGTAGGGTGGATTACAACGTTCTAGCGCATCTGAGGAAGCTACCCTCGCAGCTCAGCATTCTTGACGCCCTTTTACTATCAAAAGAGGCAAGGGATTCGTTAATCAAGGCACTACAGGAGCCGGAGCAATTCCAAGCTTTCCTGGCTGAAGAAAAGATGAAGGATGAATTGGAGGAAGTACACACAGCCGATATCACTTTTGGCGATGAAGACCTCCTCCTTGGGACGTGCGAACACAACCGGCCCCTCTATGTCTCAGGATACTGCCATGACATAAAGATAGGAAAAATCTTGGTTGAAAATAGGTCTTCCGTTAATCTCCTCAATGTGCGGGTGTTAAAGGAAATCTGCATGAGCGTCCAGCACCTCGCTCGGGATAAGATCACCATCTCTGGTTTCGACTCCCAATCATCCCGAACTCTTGGGTCTGTGATACTGACGCTACGCTTTGGGCTGCTCGTCATAAATATTAAATTCCACGTCATAGACGCCAAGACATGCTACAATGCTCTGCTCGGCCGACCATGGTTACACGAGTACAACATCATCCCTTCTACACAGCATCAGTGTATGAAATATTTTAAGGATGGTCTCGAGTATACCGTGACGGGAGAACTGAACCCGTTCTCCGTGAACGAAGTCCGCAAATATGAAGATGCAAAATACTTCTTACCGGATTTCGAAGACGCGGAGATGTGTCACAAGCCGTAGAACAAAGCTAACGCCACCATCCCTGTCTTCGGGAGTATACTGAGGAGGAAGAGGAGATAGTTTATTCGGGTCCGCCCCAATATAACAAGCCGGGACCGTCCGCTCCTACGTTGATCTTTGGTAGTGAATCGGAAGATGAGGTCTATGTTGTATTCTCTGCTCGGCCTTCAATTCAAACATCCGCTGATGAAGAACAAAAGTCTACAAGTCGCCATGGTTCCACTTAAACATCATAAAGAACTGGATGCGCTCGATACCTACACTGTAGAGGAGCTGCGGACGTTCTATGTCCCTCCCAGGCGAAAAGGAGAAAAGGCAATTCTATTCTACCGCTCTGAAGAAACCAAAGTGGAGAAAGAAATCTGGCACGGTGCGGATCCTACGCTTGACAGGCTTCAGCCCATCCATCTGCCCAGATATTATACAGAAGGTTTGAAGAGGCTGCTAAAGCGCCAGGGGATATCCTTCAAACAGACCGCTCGAAAAGCCAAATTCTATGACAGGGTCTGGAACGTTCCCGGGACTCAGCACAAGTTGCCTAATGGGAGAATGGAAACAATCGGACTTGGATACATTCGGTCCAGGAAACGAGAGCTACTCCATGATTGCTATGTCGTGCATGATTTCAATGAAGAAGCAGATGCTCAATGGGAGGACGCTAATCCTGAACCAGTAAAAGTTCCTGATGCAAAAGTGCCCAGTCCGTCGTTCGAAGAACAAATGGACAAGCTTATAAGGGAAGCTGGCCAAAAAGTCAGAGACGACCATAACCGCGAAATGGCCATCTATGAGAAAGCCAAAACGGAACGCCTCCTCCAACGGGCTGTCAAAGATGAAAATGCCGCTCCCTGTCAACCAGTTATAAAAAGGGCTCGACGCAGAGGCAGAAATAAGTCGAAAGGCGAAAAAGGCGCTCAACAGCAACAAAGCGGGACTAAGAAGCCACGCAAGAGGGAATCGAGCGGTCCAGATCTGTCCCTTGTAAAGAAGATGAGCCGAGCATACTCTTTTCCTCGGGACAAGACGAAGAAGATACTTGACCGAGCTATAAAATACCAGATGCTTACGCTGCCGGAGTCTAAACACCCCGAACAAGCAGGCGAAGTCTCACACCCAAACTATTGCTCTTATCACCGAGTGATAGGGCATCCTCTCGAAGACTGCTTCACCTTCAAGAACTGGGTGGAAGATCAGTATCAACTCGGCAAGTTCGCTCTATCTGACAGTTAGAGGGTAACGCCGCCACAGAAGCACAAACCCAAAGCCACGAAAGCAGAACCAGATTCACATCGGTCGTCGAAGCGAGCTCATACTTGTCACATGATAACCACATCAAAAGAAGAGCCCGAGAATATGGATGACCTTCCCTGGTGCTTCGGAAACAGCAACGACGAGGTGATCTCAGAATTTCCACCGGCACCGAAAGAGCTGGAAGATGGAATACATACCACTGCAGATAACCTCAAGAAAATTGAGTTGGGGACGGCGAACGACCCGCGACCGACATTTGTCAGCGAGCTGCTATCTGAAGAAAGGGTGGCTGCGTTAAAAGATGTGCTTGTACAGCATAGAGATTGCTTCGCATGGAACTATTCCGAAATGCCGGGACTAGATCCAGAAATTGCTGTGCATAAATTGGCGATGTCCCCGGACGTTAAACCAATCAAACAAGCACCGAGAAGAATGCGGCTCGAGCTTGAGATAAGCATCAATACCGAGGTCAAGAAGTTAATCGACTCTGGCTTCATCCAAGAAGTTCAATATCCCGACTGGATCGCCAACATCGTCCCGGTGATGAAGAAAAATGGGACAGTGCGCATATGCGTGGACTTCCGGGATCTCAATAAAGCTTGCCCGAAGGACGATTTCCCAGTGCCAGTCACCGAACTGATGATAGACAATACGTCCACTCACGAGGTTTTCTCCTTCATGGACGGCTCATCAGGGTATAATCAGATAAAGATGCATCCTGAAGACCAGAAGCACACCGCTTTCCGGACCCCTTTGGGTATATTCTGCTACAAGGTGATACCCTTCAGTTTAAAGAATGTCGGTGCCACCTATCGGAGGGCCATGACGAAGATCTTTGATGACCTTATACACGAAATCGTCGAATGCTATATCGACGATCTCGTGGTTAAAAGCAAATCATACGAGGAACATCTCGAGCATTTGAAGACCGTATTTCAACGCCTTCGACAATACAACTTGAAAATGAACCCTCTCAAGTGTGCATTCGGAGTCTCCTCGGGCAAATTCCTGGGATTCATCGTCCGACACCGAGGTATCAAGATAGATCCGTCAAAGATCAAGGCGATCATGGAAATGCCCCCGCCAAGAACTCTGAAACAACTGCGGTCTCTCCAAGGGAAGCTCGCGTACATACGGCGATTTATAGCCAACCTTTCAGGCAAGTGCCGTCCTTACAGCCACCTGATGAAGAAGGGAACCCCGTTCGTCTGGGATCAAAAGTGCCAAAGCGCGCTAGACGAAATCAAGCAGTACTTGCAAAACCCGCCAGTGCTGGCTGCTCCGGTCAAAGGAAAGCCCCTCATTCTTTATACAACCGCCCTCGAAGGCTCTTTAGGCGCATTATGGACACAAGAGAACGACCAAGGGAAAGAAAGAGCACTCTACTACTTAAGTCGATTTCTGCTGGGGGCAGAAAGCAATTATTCTCCCATCGAAAAACATTGCCTAACGTTGATCTTCGCGGTAACAAAGCTAAGGCACTATGCGTTGGCGCATGAAGTCCGTCTCATTTCGAAGGTGGACCCCCTTAAGTATTTAATGTCAAAGGCCATATTGACGGGGCGACTCGCTAAATGGGCCTTACTCTTGATGGAGTTCTCGATAACCTATCAGCCTCTCAAGGCAGTGAAAGGCCAGGCCATCGCCGACTTCCTCGCTGAGCATCCGATACCTGCTGATTCTCTTCTGAATTGAGATCTTCCAGACGAACATGCGTTTGACGCGATCAACGGAGGTGATACCCGATGGGAGCTTTATTTCGATGGAGCATCCTCCATGAAAAAGCGCAAACAAAGTACCCCTATAATCAAATCGAGGGTAGACCTCATCTTCGTAACTCCCCAAGGAGGGATAATGCACTTTGCTTTCTCCTTAACAGAGCCGAGGACGAATAATGAAGTCGAATACGAAGCTTTGATAGCAGGCCTCGAGATCGCCATCGACATGGGAATTGAAGACCTCCTCATATATGGAGACTCCCAACTGGTCGTCAGTCAAGTAAACGGCGACTACCAGACGTGCAAGCCAGAGTTGGTGAAGTACGGCGAAAAGGTGCAACAACTGTTGACCCAAATTCTTTCCTACACTTTGGAAAACATACCGCGTGCGGAAAACAACAAAACGGATGCGATGGCCAAGCTCGCTAAAGAACTGGCTGACGAGAACCTCGATGACATCAGAATCATGGTACAAAGCCGTCGAGTACTTGCCCCAGCAGAAATATCTCCGGAATCATCCGAAGAAAAGGGAGCGACTGAGCAGACGTCCCTGCAAATAAAAGACCGGGAAAAGGCTGAGGATTGGAGAAACGTCTTTATAGATTACTTCAAATCCCATCGGACGCCTGAAGATGCGTCCTCAAGACATCAGCTCATGAAACGAGCTCTGTCTTTTGCCTTCGTCAATGATACTCTGTACAAGAGGTCGTTTGATTCTCTGTGGTTGAGATGCCTGGGACCTGACGAAGCGAAAAGAGTCGTTCAGGAAGTTCATGACGGACTCTGTGGTTCTCACCAAGCAGGCCCAAAGATGAAGTTGAAGATTAAACGGATGGGTTACTACTGGCCCACGATGATTCAGGACTGCCTCGAATATGCGAAGCAATGCCACTCATGCCAAATCCATGGGAACTTCATCCACCAGCATCCAAATCCACTCCATCCAACGGTGGCTAGCTGGCAATTCGAAATGTGGGGAACTGACATAGTCGACCCCATCGAACCAGCATCGTTCAGGGGACATCGTTTCATCCTGGCGACGACTGACTACTTCTCCAAATGGGCAGAAGCAGTACCGTTAAGAGAAGTGAAGACGGAGAATATCCTCCATTTCTTCAAGACGCACGTCATATATCGGTTTGGAACTCCGCGACGGATCATCTCCGATAACGGGCTAGCTTACAGAAGCCACAAGATCAGTCGCTTCGCGCAGCAGCATAATATAAACTGGAGATATTCCTCAGTTTATAATCCGCGAGCTAATGGTCTAACCGAGGCCTTCAACAAGACCTTGACAAAGATCATGAAGAAGACGGTGTCCCGAAATAAGAAGGACTGGCACGAGAGACTGCAAGAAGCTCTCTAGGCGTATCGAACTACGTGCAAGACAGCCACGAACACAACGCCGTACGCGTTAGTATTCGATACAGAAGCAGTACTCCCTCTCGAGATAGAGTTACCCTCTCTACGAGTGGCAGTCCACTACGAGCTGACGGACGAAGAAAATGCTCACCTTCGGCTTGAGGAGCTTGATGCCCTTGATGAAACCCGGCTCATAGCGCAACAAAATCTGGAGGCCTATAAAGCAAAGATGATGCGCTCATATAAAAGATTGACCCGGCCGAGGACATTCCGCCAAGGCGAACTCGTGCTGGTGGTCAAAAGGCCTATGATCCCCAATCGCGCCAAGCGGGGAAAATTCGAGCCAAACTATGAAGGCCCGTACATCATCGACAAGGTCTACCAGGGTGGAGCCTATCAACTCATGGATATGCACGGTGAAAGGCCTTTCAGGCCAATAAATGGTCGCTTCCTAAAGAAATACTACGCTTAGCGAGTTACCGCCTAGGTCAATAATAGATGACGACGACTATGTCCGCTCGTTATCTTCCTAAGCTCAAACTTTATAAGCAGTAGCCAGCCTTCTCCTATACGGACCGAAACGTCCTTAAAATAATAGCGAACCGAAACGTCCTTAAACTAATGACGGACCGAAACGTCCTTAAACTAATGAAGGACCGAAACGTCTTTAAACTACTACCGCAGCATCCTTAGGCTGACGAGATGAATAAAAAAAATATATAAAAAAATAATAATAATATATATATATAACATAATAAACGGTATGTCCATAAGCAAAATGGGCACGGATGAATACCCGAAAGGGCTCCGTGAGTAAAAACAGCAGGGCTACCGGCAAGTGTTCGTGAAAACCCGAAAAGGCGCGACCTCGTTAGAAAAAAAAAAGAATAAAAAGAATAAAAAAATGGTATGTCCATAAGCAAAATGGATGCGGATGAAAACCCGAAAGGGCTCCATGAGTAAAAATAGTAGGGCTACCGGCGAGTGTTTGTGAAAACCCGAAAGGGTGCAACCTCGTTAAAAGACACTTACGGGGTCCTCTCGACCTTGTAAGGAATAACCACCCGCGTGGGATCCTTACGACTCACAAGGGAGCAATACACTTAGGAATCCTCATGATTCCTGAGGAGAAAATACACTTGCGAGATCCTCATGACTCGTAAGGAGAACTCTCTTATGGGACCCTCACGGCTCATAAGATTTGAAAGTCTTAAGTTACAGAGACCTGAACCTGTTCTTAAGCAACCCCCACAACCCTAGATATTGCCCTACAAGTGGTTCAATACTGACCCTTGTATACAATCCACGGGCGCGAATAAACATTTCCCCAGCAAAGTCCCACCCGTGACTAGGGATATGTCCATATGGTGAATGACCCTTGTAAGTCCTCTCGACTTACAAAGAGAAAACCCTCTTGTAGGATCCTTACGACTTACAAAAGAACATACACTTAGGAATCCTCACGATTCCTAAGGAGAAAATACACCTACAAGATCCTCTCGACTTGTAGGGAGAAATACCTTTGTGAGACCCTTACGACTCATGAAGTCAAAAGCCTTAGTCGACAGGACCCTAACCCTGTTCGCTAAGCCACCTTTGTTCAACATCGACAGAGGCAAATGATGATTCGCTCCTGGCAATATCCCAGTTGTAGCGGTGCTGATGCCGAAAACGGTGTCTAATTTCAGGTTTACGGCGAAAAGCCAGTAGGCCGCACATGCATACGAAATAGCCGAAATGATGGGGCAACTTGCAATAAAAAAAAGCAGCAAGTAAAAACGTATGCACACAAAATAGCCGAAATAATTAGGCAACTCGCAATAAAAAGCAGCAAGTAAAAATAAAATAAACAGCCGAATGATTGGGCACCGCGAAAAATAGCCAAAATGATTGGGCGATCGCGACCTTCGCGATATAAAAGCTGAAATGATAGAGCATCGCGGAAATAAAGCAATAAAAAAAATGATAAAACTTTTGCCCTACAGTTGAGATCACATCGATCCCTGTATACAATCCAAGGGCACAAACAAAGACGGAACCATACCTTCCCAACAGGCTCCGCCAGAAAGCGAAGCCAAATCTCGACGGTTCATCAACAACCTAGAGACAACTGTGACATTCGTCTCGATACAAAAGACGCAATGCCAGCAAACGAAGCGAAGATCAAATTCCTAGCTTCACGGTTCTGACGGCAACTTACATAAAACCTGAAAGATCACCACAAATCCTTCGACTCAGGGAAACCAGTATCCTTGACGAGAACATCCTGATTCGCGTCGACCCGCAAAGAAACTAGTGTCTTTGCAGGAATACATCGATTCGTTTCAACCCCAGGGAAACCAGTGTCCCTGGCAAATACCTCAATTCAGGGAAACTAGCGTCCTTGATGAGAGCCTCCTGATTCGCGTCGGCCCTCTGAGGAACCAGTGTCTTCGCAGGAATACTCCGATTCATTTCAACCACAAAGAAACCAGTGTCTTCGGCAAAATCCTTCGACTCAGGAAACCGGTGTCCTTGACGAGAACATCCTGATTCGCGTCGACCCGCAAAGAAACTAGCGTCTTTGCAGGAATACATCGATTCGTTTCAACCCCAGGGAAACCAGCGTCCCTGGCAAATACCTCAATTCAGGGAAACTAGCGTCCTTGATGAGAGCCTCCTGATTCGCGTCGGCCCTCAGAGAAACCAGTGTCTCCACAGGAATACTCCGATTCGTTTCAACCTCGAAGAAACCAGTGTCTTCGGCAAAATCCTTCGACTCAGGAAAACCAGTGTCCTTGACGAGAACATCCTGATTCGCGTCGACCCGCAAAGAAACTAGAGTCTTTGCAGGAATACATCGATTCGTTTCAACCCCAGGGAAACCAGCGTCCCTGGAAAATACCTCAATTCAGGGAAACTAGCGTCCTTGATGAGAGCATCCTGATTCGCGTCGGCCCTCAGAGAAACCAGTGTCTCCGCAGGAATACTCCGATTCGTTTCAACCCCGAAGAAACCAGTGTCTTCGGCAAAATCCTTCGACTCAGGGAAACCAGTGTCCTTGACGAGAACATCCTGATTCGTGTCGGCCCGCAGAGAAACCAGTGTCTCCGCAGGAATACTCCGATTCGTTTCAACTTCGAGGAAACTAGCGTCCTCGGCAAAATACTTCGACTCAGGGAAACCAGTGTCCTTGACGAGAACACCTTGATTCGCGTCGACCCGCAGAGAAACTAGCGTCTTTGCAGGAACACCTCGACTCGTTTCAACCCCAGGGAAACCAGTGTTCTTGGCAAACTCCTTAACTCAGGGAAACTAGCGTCCTTGATGAGAGCCTCCTGATTCGCGTCGGCCTGCAGAGAAACCAGTGTCTCCGCGAGAACTTCCCGATTCGTCTCAACTTGCAAGATAAAGCCTTAGGCAGTAAGGATTAAAAACTTGTTTCCTGAGCACTGGGACCCTGCAAGTCGGTCTAAAACGGTCTCTTGCATACTATTCACGGGTCTCACTCTCCAGAGTCGAATCTCGACAAGGAGGGAAACAACCGCTTACGGATCCTCTCGACTCGTAAGAGGGAAAATTCTCTTATAGGATCCTTACGACTTATAAGAGAAAACGCACTTAGGAATCCTCACGATTCCTAAGGAGAAAATCCACCTACGAGATCCTCTCGATCCGTAGGGAGAAAAATCTCTATGAGACCCTCACGGCTCATAGAGTTGAAAAGTCTTAGGCAGCAGATCTGAACCTACGGCCTAAGCCATCGCTATCTCTTGAAAAAACTAAGATGCTTACTCTATTATCTGTCAACCATGTTTATTAAGACAGCATGCTGATAATAAGAGAAAGGGAGAAAACAAAAGAGCATACAAGACATTGCAAAGAAAAAATATGTATCTTTATTTATTAATTCAATCAAGTACAATGTGAATCATACAAAAGAATAAAGAATGGATACATCTTATTCGAAAAAGAAAAATTTTACAAGTATATTGATACAAAGACAGCTACTGGGAAAGAAGCGTCTTAAATAGCCCTATCAGTTGTTCGCGCACTTTCTTCCATGCCTTTCCCTGATCGGCCACCACCGCCAGTTCCGCCTCCACTTGAGCCCGTTGCTGCAAGAAGGATGCAAGCTGCTCCCCAACGGCCTACTAAGCATCTTCGCGGCCTTGGGCATTACGCTCGGCAGCGTCGAGTTTCTGCTTCAGGTTCAGCCCATTTGAGATGCGTTCCAGGAGGCCCTCGAAGATAGCCTTCACTTGGGCAGCGTTAGCCTCAACCTCAGCACGCAGACGAGCCGTCTCGCTCGAGGTCTTTTGGCATTCCCTCAGTCGTAAAGCCGCTTCTTGTTCTAGGTGACGGAAGTAAGAATCGCTTTGCTCGATCCATGCTGCTCTTTGATTGCTTACGGCTATGGTCTCAGGAGCAGGGCGCATAAACTCCGACTGATGCAAGCGGGCCTCGATTTCCCTGCAGTGGTTGACCCAAAGCTCGACGACGCCTCCATCATGAAAAGTCACAAGCGCCGCCAACATCGGGTTAACCTCCGCAGCGAAATCCGCAGCAGATGGGAGAGCGTCTGCGTCAAGCTCCTCGACGTATCCGCTCAGTATGCCCAAGCTCATTACAGCCCCTTTGAAGACGGGCGTCTCAGGAAGGGGCCGGCCGGCATTATGACGTGAGATTCAAAGGGCGCGGGGATCGGAACGACAGCTGAAAAAACAAAATACGATTAGATGACAGTTCAAGAAATACAAAAAAAAGGTCATTGATGACATAGTTTACTATACCAGCTGCAGTGGGCGGCAAGGCCGGAAGGGCCGGTGGCGCGACCGATCTCTCATCCTCTCCTTCGATTTGTAGCACTGCGATCAGGATAAGGGAAAGTTAGAAATAATTCCATCACTAAAAAAAGGAAAGATATCAGTTGGAAACTATACTCACTAGTGCCACTGGAGGAAGAAGCGAGTTCAGATGGGAAGGAGAAGTGCGGGTGCAACACCTGATAGATATGATCAAAAAGCACTCCTGAAAAGACGCAATAGTACGACATTAGTACATAAATTATGCGGCTGAAAGATAAAACTAATGGGTTGCAAATCCATACCTTCCAACATCTGCGATGGTACAAGGGAAGGCTGAGAGGTGACCACCGCCAAGGTAGTAGTTAACGGCGCTCCCTTGAGCAATGGAGAATCAGCACTGGCCGCGCCTGTGTTAAAAACAAAGATAAACTTGTCAGAAAGGATTGCAAGATAAAGAAAAAAGGACAGTAACCCGGAATTTACCTGATGAGCCGCCAGCCGAGACGGAGGCGTCTCCCTCCTCCATCGACATAAGTCCACCTCCCGTGGCCTCATCACCAGACTCTATGAGGGCCGTCGTCGTGCTCGCAAGTCCAGGAGACGGTGGAGGACCATAAGCGGGGAGAGCAATGATCGGAGCATTGCCAGACTCTTGAGAAAGAGCGGCCGGCTCGTCCTCAGGAATCATGCCCGCCTCACCCGCTACTCCCTCGGGCTCGGCGGTCGCCATTGTCTCATCCGCCGTCACCATAGGGTCGCCGGTCTCAGGCGCCTCGTCCGCCGTTGCCCCAGGCTCAGTTATAGCGGTCGTCTCATTTGCCGCCACCTCAGGCTCGGCATCAACGACCTTCTCTGGTGCAGCCCCCTCAGCCCCCAGCTCAGGCTCAGCAACCCCGACGACGTTGCCCACCGTCAGCTCGGGTTCGGCCGGTGCCTCTTCCTCTGTCCCCTTAGGTTCGACGGTCTCCGTCTCCCCTTCGGTTGGACTTGGGCCTGCAGGACAAGATATATAAGAACCAACAAGTTTATAATTCTTACAAACAAATCTTGAAAAATACATTACCTGAGGTAAACTTATCATTTGCCCCGCGAGCTGCACGTGCCACCTGTCTGTGAGCTGTGGACAAGGCGACCGGGGGCTCCTCCGAGGGAGTATCAGCATGAGGAACGGTGCTTGGACCAGCTCCCACGGCCAAAGCAGCCCTGCGTGCCTTCGCCTCGCGCCTTAGCCGCTTTCTCTCCTCCTGAGCCATTGAGACAGACCTCTTCAAAGCCTCCTTCATTGAGACGTCCTTGTCTATGAACAGGGATGCCTCCAAATCCTTCAAGGCATCCCTCGTCGACTTGTCGAGTTGAGGCTCTCGCGGCAGCCCCGAGGAGACCGGGACTTCAGTAGTTGGTCCAGGAAGAGTCTCTGCGTCGCTTTGGGGGACCGGTATTGTGGTTCCTGTGTTGAGAAAAAGAAAGGGTTAGATCGACCATAACAAAAGGAGAATAAAAGACTTAATGAATCGAAATGTACCGAGGCCTAGGGATGCTCTGAGTCGTTCTTCCTCTTGAAAAGTTTTGAGGGAAGCAGCGATGGCTTCTTCAGTGGTGATGCCTGTTTAAAGAAAAGAAAGGAAAAGCATTAGTCAAAGACAATAATAAAAGTACGATGCAATAAAAAAATGCGACTAATAATTACCCGATTGTGCAAGCTTAGCTAACCATGCGTCGCGCCTCGCCAATCGCTCTGAAGCTGCGATGGCGGCCGCCAGATCAGTGTCATCTGGTGGCATGACCAGTCCTTTATTGGTCCCGTACTCGCCCAAGCTCTCGCTATAGGGAGCATGAGGTTCCTGACCGAATACAACGTCAGCTGAGAAAAGCGACTTCTTTTTCCTCTTCTGCCCGCCAGCCTTAGGTGCACCCAAGATCAACTTGCGCTTTGCAAGCACCTTAGGGCGGCGGGTCCCGATATCCGCACCCACGCCGGACTCCGGCGATACCACGTTTACCGTCTCCACTGGAGCACGGGGCGCTGGTGGCGCATCCACAGTATCACGGAGCGGCAATCCGCGCGGAGGGCTCAGCACGCGCGGTGGCACAACTCCGGCATCTTTTAGCGGAGGAATGACCGGGGTCCTTGGCTTCAAGGGAACCTTGCGATCGCCGCCGGGAGGCGCACCCTTGCGATCAACCAGCATGCGCTTCTCCATATGGATAACTGGGCCCATTGCATGCGCGTACCAAGCCACGTACGCGTTGAGAACATTGGGAACGCAGTTTGGCTCGCTGATGAAGAAATAGGAGCCCGTGTTAAGCCGCATGAAATGGTGCATCGCACTCCTTATCCTCTCTCGGCTGGCCGCAGGCTCTTCTAAGAACGCTTCCATCGGGATCCCCTGGTGATAGCTTGATTGCAGAGCGAACCGGTGAGGGTTATACCTCATGAAGAGCACTGTCTCATTTTGCCTAAACACCAGGGAGCCCGGCCGAATGGAATAGAGGTAGAGGATCTCCCGAGCTTTCAATATGGAGGCCCCGTCTTTAAAATCATCACGCAGCGGCACTACCGACTTGGTGGTCTCTGAGCCTATAGTTATGACTTTATCCAAAAAAGAATCCTTCGCTCCGACCAGGTGCGGACGAAATAGCAGACCCCTAGCCTCCCGCAGAGACGCAACCACGATCGAGGCACCGACCAGCCGCATAACTCTTGGGAGTCTGCACTTCTCAAAAAACGGAGGGATCTTATGGGCACCGAACACCCCGTGCACATGCATCTCCATCCAAGAGGTGAAGTAGTGCATCGGGAAGTTAGCAGGCTGCATCCCAGGCTCATTAGCGTCAGCCGCTACGCTGAGTCCATTGTAAAGGTAAGCCAGCCCGGCGATTCCTACTATTAACTGCAGACCAGCCACCATCCGTTGCGCTGGGTAGAAAACAGATGGCCGCATGTGGCGCGGGTGCATGGGGAGCGCAAAGCTACACAGCCACAATCCCAGGAACCCTACAAAAAAGGTCTCCTCATCCATGCCTGGGACGGCGATTTCTGATAAGGGCATGACGGCGGCGCCGGGGAGATAAAAGTCCTTGTGATCATCCTCCGATGTGGGTCGGCGGTCCAAGCCGAAGCCAAAAGGGTCATCAAGCTGGGCGAACTTCTCGCTCCGCTCTGATAGGAACTCTGGTCGAATGAAGCGGGCGATAAAATCTGCGAAACTGACTCCCCGGACCCCCGATTCCAGATAGAGCCCTTCGTAGATCTCCAGCACCTTCACCAAGCCCGGAAACTGGTGCTGAGTAGCGTTCTCCGGCGTCAGATCAAACACCAGCGGCTTGGTAGCAAAGACGTATTTGTCAGGAGGAAGCAGCTCATCGTAATGCTCCCCCCTCATCGGCAAACCCGAGATTTCAGTAAACTCCTCCAAGGAGATAGAGACTTCCCTGTCCGTCATCAAGAAGGTGTGGGTAGGAATATTCCATTGTTCGATAAAAGCTTTAACCCACCACGTTGGAGGAGAGGGATACTCAAAGAGCGAGACGTAGATGGCCAAATACAAACCAATCTTCATCAGATGAGTCCTCTTCGCTGATAAGATGTATCGGGCCCACTGTAAATATCAGGCGGGCGGTCGCGGGATCAATCCAATGTTATAGGCCTGTCCCCAAGGGCGTGCTTCACCCTGACAGATTCGCCTCCCCAAAATATCTATTGCCGGCGGCAGCTGCACGGGAATAGCCCCAATTGCAGGCTGGAGGAGGTCATCCGAATTCCAATTTTTGACCTCCACGGCATACTTCACTGGGGGTTCATCCGCATAGGGAATCGAAAATATTGGCTCGGACGGCGTAGCAAAACCGAAGCTTCGGCGACCCTGTATGATATCGTTATACCACATACCCCACAAGTGAAGGTTCTTAAGCTCGGGGTCATGATCCTTGATGAGGGTGAGCACCTCTCGGTCCACTGGTGCCTGAGGAAAACCTCCCTCCAAGCGAACGAACGGAAATGATAGGTCGGCAGGCATGTTTCTTGTGAAGGGACAAAAATTAGCCGTCAGTGTTGTAATTCCAACGCTTGGCATTTTAAAAATTTACACCACACTGCAATGCAGTGGGTAGGGGACCAAATGGGGACCCACAAAATCTGGACGATAGTGCATCAGTTAATAGGACAACCCCATCATTGGATGAGACTGTCAATTAATCCCCAAGAGAATATTCTCATTAATAAAATCCCTAGAGACAAGGAGAAAATTTTCTCTTTCAGAGCAAAGCTCTGTCACAGAGTGACACTTGTCAAACTCTGGTCTCAAGGGAATAAAATTCCTTAAAAGAGCCTAACTCTGTGATAATGATGAGAAAATCTATTAAAAGAAAAAATTTCTTTAAACTCCTAAAGATTAAAAAAAAATTGGGATTTTAAAGATCCATGAAAACTCTTAGGAGTTCTTCATTTTCAAATCAAAAAGATCTACATTTGATCCAAGAGCAAAGCTCTGTTCATGGGTTAAAACCCATGAGACAAGATCTCTGTAGATCTATGAACTCTTGAGAGCAAGGCTCTGTTGGTGAAACCCCAAAGGGGTTTTTCTTTAGATCAAAAATCTATAAGAGTAAGGCTCTGTTAATTAAATTTAATTTAAATTTTACCTAAGATGATTCTAGGTTTTGAACTCTGGAGTTCTTGGAAAGAAACGAGAGCAAGGCTCTAAAATTCTTAAACAAGAGCAAGGCTCTGAAAATCAAGTTCTTGAAAAATGGTAAAACATCTACTAAGGACCAAGGGTCCTATTTATAGGCGCCTGCGCCCCTTCAACTCGCCTGTTGATCTAACGGCCAAGATCTTGCCACCGCTGCACTCACGTGTGCGCCACGTGAACGCAACGGTGGGGGGGCATTTGTTTCCCCCAATCAGAGCAAAGCTATGTTTGAATTTCAAAAATTCAAAAAATTGAAGCAACGCTTCAAATCCCTTGCGCTGCGCGCAACACGCCATGTGTCAGAAACTGATACGTCAGCGCAGCGCCCAAGGCAGCGCGCCCAATCAGAGCAAGACTCTATTTAAAACAAAATTAAAGGAAGCAACGCTTCAGATGATCTGCGCTCTGCGCTGCGCGACACGTGGCAGCGCAGTTGCGCTGCGCTATGCGCTGCGCGCCACGTGGCAGCGCTGTTGCGCTAGCGCAGTTGCGCTGCGCTCTGCGCTGTACGACACGTGTCAAGTGCTGGTGCATCTGCGCCAAACAGAATTAAAATTCCAGTAAGATCTTTCTGTTCTTGTTAAAACAAGAAGATTGTCTTCTGTAAAACAGAAACCCAAAGATCCAATGGTGGGGAAAATTCCCCAAATCACTCAGAGAATGATCTCTTTAACAAATTTAACAAATTAATGGGCACTATATAAAGGCCCCTAGACCCCAATTCAATCATCAAGAACATCAAGAACTTCAAAAACAACAAAACAGAGAGAACTCTGAAGAATTTTGAGAAGAACTCAAGAAGGGAAAGAAGGTAAAAACCTTTTTTAAAAAAAAAAGAAGAACTTCTTCTGAATAGATCATTGATCTAAGAACAAGATCAATGATCTTCAATAAATAAAAAAATAAATAATAACAGTGCCTTGCACTTTTGTATGAACCATTGGTTCTGGAATCTTAAAGATTCTCAAGTTATTGAAATAGTGCTTTGCACTTGCAAGAACTGCACTGTTGCGCTCCTGGGTTGGCACAAGCCACCAGAGAGCGCCACGTGTCAACTCCAGAACCACTTGCGCTATGCGCTTTTAAAATAAAGCATTGCTCTTTAAAGTTGGCGCAACTCACAAGAGCGCAGCGCAACAGCGCAGCGCAACGCGCTTGCGTGACACGTGTCACCACCACAAGCGCTTGCGCTCAATAATTGGCGCAAAACGCCTGACAAACCACTGTCAGATAATTAATGCATTGCATTATTTACAGAAGGGCCAGGCCCAATTAAAAAAGGCCTAACAGGCCTAATAAAATGCTAACCAAAATAGATGCTCTGCATCATTTATAAAGGGACAGAGCCCAAATCAAAAAGGCCTAGCAGGCCAGAATGAAATGCAGTGCATTATTAAACAGGGGCAAAGCCCTAGCACAGGCCTAATAGGCCAAAGATAAAAACGTTGAATATTCTCAACTGGACTTAACCCAACCATGGCCGTAAGTCCTCAAATTAAATTGACTGAGCAAGATTGCTCTCTTAAATCAATTTACATCCGGTTCAAGGGTATATCTCTGAACTCCTCTGACACCTATCGTTGTAATCCTTCAACGACGTCAGAGAGGTGATGGGTCCCGACAACCACACATCGATACGGACTGCGGGGTCCTTAAACTCGTGGACCGAAACGTCCTTAAACTAATATTCGTCCCAAAATGGGAATGTTGGACCGAAATGTCCTTAAACTAATGTTCGTCCCCAAATGGGAAAGATGGACCACTATGTCCCTAAACTGGAAATGGACCACTATGTCCCTAAACTGGAACAATATAGCCAATTGCTCTCTTGCCGGATCCAAACGATCCCGTTAAGTTGATCTTAGTCTGGAGATTAGGCTAACGTATCCTTAACGAACGTTTAAGTTGATCTTAGCCTTAAATAGGACTGACGTATCCTTAAACCAAAACCCCAAACCCAAATCTAAGAAAATACTGATTTGGACTAATCCACGTCCTACGGGCGACGACATAAATTAGTCACCGTATACAATCCACGGGCATCCACAAACAAAACAAACACACACGACACGAAGTGAAATTCTGGAGAAGGAGAAAGTTGTTACCGCGATGCGGTAGCGTAATTAACTGCAGGGGCTTGCGCCTGCAGGGAAGAGCGTCCCCACAATCAAAAACCCCTCAAGCGAGGGGGAATCTGACGAAGTCTGCTACATCGGCCGCATCTGTCTAAACCTCCGATGCACGGTGCCATAAATCAACTTGGCATCTTCGGAGAGGTGGACGGATAAAACCAAATAGCATCTGCCCCGAATCTCAGGCAAGACGAGCCTACGCGGTCGCGTCTCTGTGTTCGGAGGGGAACAACTCTTGTATATAATCAATGGGTATAAATGAAAAAAAAGGGAACCATATCTTCCCATCATACTTCGTCAAAAGAAGAACAAGTCTTGACGGCACATCTATAGTCTAAAAACTACCTCAACGTTCCTTCTCATTCCAACAGGGTGTGGGCGCAACTATCAAATAAAATCGGAGCAATGATATCTTCCTAGCTCCAGATCTCGATTGCGATACATACAATATAGAGATCATACAAATGCCTACCTTACTTCAGTGAAGAATCGGTACGACACCAAAACTAAAGTGAAATGACGGCATGTGCCTAGCTTTGAGTCTTGATGGCAAGCCTAAAGACCATTGGATATCATCCCACCCTAGAAGAGTGCGGTTATGACTTATCGGGGCTTCAAATTAAGCCTAACCTTAAGTCAAGCGCCACAGCAATACCTAACGCTTGATCTTCCGATGGTAATATAGATATCTCAACCTAAGAAGATTACTTGAAGACATCTTGTCCAGCCTCAGAAGGGATCAGAGACACGACAAACGCGGGGCTACTCGAGCTGCAACCCAAGGGATTTCATATCAAGAATATATCGGTCAACGCGACGGTACGATAGACTTAACCCAGTACCACAAATCTAACTGACCCCTATCAAAAAGAAGGGGTTATCTATATCTAACGTTAGAGTGAGTTTGCCTATAAATCTAAGGGAAAGACAAACTAAAAACTCCGAAATGAGTAAATAAACTAAAGACTCCAAATGAGAAAATAAACTAAACGCTCCGAAATGAGTAAATAAACTAATCCACACCAGCAGTAAAAGAGCAATTAAGAGACATAGAGATGCAAATTAAATACAAAAGGAGGTATCTTTTATTCATGAATCAAAGTGGTTAAAAGATACAATCTGTCAAAAAGGAGTACAAAATGTATGTATATATGCATATCAAGAAGGTGGAGCTCCTAGCAAGCTGACAAAATATCGGTTCCTCTCTTCAAGCTCCCTCTCTCTATTCTCCAAAGTCACTAGCAGGGCTTCAGTCTCTTCCTTTTGGCGATGGGGTTCAGCAAGTTTATGGTCAATGGCACACTTCTCAGCAATATGGACATGCATTACCGCTTCCATAGCCGTTACTTCATCATCCAAAGCCAGTCCTCTGGCCATAACTTGAGCAAGTGCTCTGCGGAGTGCGTGTACCCTATTAGCAGTGGTGATCCTCTCACTTCTTAAGCACCCGAGTTCCCAGAAGGCCGCTTCACTCTCTGATTTTTTCCGAATCAGCCTTTGCTCTTCAGACTTGATAAGGGCAACGCCCCGTTCGACTCGTTCAGTTAACTGAGCCCTTGACAATTGTACTTCAGCGGCTGAACGCTTAGACTCGCTCTCATTAAGACATGCTTCAATTCGCTGACAATAGTCAACCCAAGTGCGAATCAGGGATTCTTCATGATAGAGACTGAAAGTGTCCAATATGAGGTTGACTACTTTAGCAAATTCCCCTGCGGAGTATGAAACTCTAGCATTCAGTTTCGCGACGAGAGCCATTAGAAACTGTAAACTGCTTTCTGTCGTACCGGAGACGTGTGTCGGGCAAAAGGACCCGCAGGCATGGAGACCTGAGACTCAAAATGAACTGGAGCTACCAGAGCTGGCAAATTAAGAAGTGCAGCAGGTTCCCCTGCACTCTCATCGTCTATAAGCTGCAGAACTGCATCGCAAGTCAATGTGAATGATAATCTTTGTAAAAGAACCAGGAAAGAACGGGCCAAAGATGAAGCTTATCGATGCTGGATCCAAGGGTTGGCTGAGAAGAATAGTTGTGACCTAGCCTCGCCAAAATAGCACTGGCAAGTTGGGACATCATCAGACGCATCGTTAATACATCAAAAGGACGTATAAGGATGGAGTTGGCATGAAAGATGATAAACAATAAAGTCGAAAAGTATCTTCCGTCATCATCGCAGAAAAGGTAGGAGAGGCAAAAATGGTCATAATGCCAACCTCCCCGGGTTGTAAAACATCGGGAGTCGTGACAGAGGTAGCTCTTGATGGTGAAGATGATAAAGTTGCTGGCGTGCTTATACCTGAAACAAAAAAAACGCATCAACAAATATATCTGACGAAGACAAAAATGAGCATAAAGTAAAGACAGCAGGAAATACCAATAGGCCTGCGGAAGTCAGTGGGATTGGGGCCACAGACGTTCTCCGAACGCTACTAACCTCAACCCATGCCTCAATAGAACCACTTCAGTTCACAGAATCTGAAGGAGCCGAGGCTCTTGAGTCAACAGCCACTGTTGACCCTGTCAGATGCCTGCGAGCCACTAATAGAGGCTGTGACTTCAGGAGCAACAAGATCGTGCATATCAGAACCCGAATAATCAAGTTTGTCCATGTAAGAGTTGACTTGTTCGTCATTTGCCGGCTCTAAAGATGGCATAAGGACCTCCGCTGAAGGGATCTCGCTTTCTTCAAGAGTATCAGCAACAGCTTGATTACTGGAACTAGCACCAGTTGTAGATATAGCCACCAAGGGGTTAATAAAATAATCACTTGGACTGGGATGAATAGAAAGAAAGACCATTTTACCTGAAGAGGCCCGAAGTACGTCTTTCTCACGGAGACAGCGTGTTTCTTCCGCCTGGGCCATCCAGAGAGATCTTCTCTGGACATGTACCAGTTGGACCTCTTCATCGTCAACAAGTTCGGTGTCAAGAGTGGCTGGCACAAGCTGTTTAAGTGCTCTTTCCCACAACAACCGGGAAGGGCCGTGAGTAAGAGTTGGCAACCTCAACGAACGCATTGTAGTTTTTTTAGGAAGGATATCTGATATATGAATACCAGATGAGCGTTCGCTAGCATCTGCTGAGAAAATCACAGAAAGGAGAAATCGATAAGCGCACAAAATAAATGGTGCATCGTACATATAGAACATCAGGAAAACAGATCTCACCGGAACCCTGGGTAGCTCGTTACCTCATGCGTACTTCTTCTCGATATGAATCGAGGGACGCTTGGATGAATTATTCAGTGGATATCGCTACAGAAGAAAGGAAAAAAATGATTAAACACACAATATTGTTTACAAAAAAAATAATAATACTTGAGGAAAATAGAAGAATTATACTGGTTGCCGCAAGCGCCTGTGTCCTCTCTGCTTCTTCTATAGCAAGTTGTAGAGAGGCGGATAACGCTGCCTGAAGGTCAGCATCGTCATCCTCTGCCAATGATTCTACAACGGTTGCCGCAATGTCGATAGCCTCCGCAGCGAATGACTCTGGGAAGATAACATCGACATTCATCCCATATTCAGAAATGCTTTGGGTTGGGAAAGCTTGGGTCTCCGGACCAGATACAGGGCCAGCCATGAGAGAAGTCTTTCGCCTCTTGTGGGAGCAGGTGGCAACTGGAAGGACCCTTTTCTTGCTTAACGGTACCTTCGGCCGACACTTCCCTATCTCCGAATTGGACAGTGAGTCACCAGTAGTGTCAACTCTACCGGATGACCTCACTTCCGATGCAAGAATAGGATCATCAGCAAGCGAAACACCGCCAGTATGATGTGACATGCCGAAAGGTCCAGAAGCAATCGGCGATGGAGCTTTCTTTTTACCAGTAGCCGCTCTTCTTCTAGTACCAGGAACAAGTTCTGTCAGAATGCTTCCGAATGCTCAAGCTATCCTGAATTCCCGAACATCGGAAGTAGCTGCCGGTGTCCCTTCTCAAGGAGGGGAAGGAAGAATGACCGACCTCGGTCTCAAAGGAAAACCGGGTTTCGACGCCCTCATCGCACTTCATCGACCAAGGAAAACAAGCTTCTCTTTATCGATGACCCCAGCCATGGATGATGAGTACCATGATCGAAAGACCGACAATAGTCGAGGGACGCGGTTCGAATCGAGAATTACGATGCGGGATCCGGTGCCCAGCCTCATAAGGTGGTGATTGGCATTTTTCACCGACTCCCTTGTAAAAACGGGCTCACAACGAAAAGCTTAGAGTGGAACGCCTTGGTCAAACCCAAATTGTTGGGAGAAGCTGTAGGGGCTATATGGCCTGTAGGCGACATCGTTACTCCGCCGGTACACCAGGAAACCCGGGCGAATCGAATAAACATAGGCGATGTCCCTATTTGCAAGCTCAAATTACCCTCTTTTAATACATCTAGTAGGTTGACTAATATGGTGAGACCTTACGAGCACCCAACCATCGAAATAAATTTGCTTCTGCTCTCGAAGATTGAAGGGGTTGAGGCACAGCCTTCGGATATCTCTGTTTGGTCTAGGCCCTGCAGCCCCAACGAGTTTCATTACCATGAGAAATGAACCTGTGTCAAAAAACATCGGTTGCACGCGCTCTCTATACGCCCCGTTCATGTGTAGGTGGATCCACGCACCGAAATAATGTAGTGGCATATACACATGGTCCTCCCCGGGGTCATCCAAGGTAGCTAGTTCGGTGAGACCCTGATATAAGAATGATAGCCCGGCAATACCGATGACTAAACTTGTACCAGAAGCTATGCGATCGGCAGGATAGAAAACGGAGGCCCACATCAGTCTTGGGTGAACAGGGATTGCAAACCAACTCAACCATAGGCCTATGAAAGCTATAAAAAAAAATGAGTTCCGATCGATCCCCGAAGCAGCAGCATCCTTAAACTTATAAGGGGATGCGCTAGGACGAAAATATTCCTCCATTGCGGAGGGATCGTTCCCCTGCATGTGTAGGCTGAAAGGATTTCTCATGTCAGTGTGCCTGTCAATATCAGCCATAAGAATATGCGGGTGTATGAATATAGCAATGAAGGCCTCAAAAGTAACGCCTTCTCCTCTAAACGCCTTGTGCATCTCCTCAAAAATGGTTAGCACTTTCCAAAGGCCCGGTCGTAGGAAAGCTGTCGCATTATCACTCGTCAAATCACCAGCAGTCGAGCCCGCAACAAAAACAAATTCGTCACGGGGAACTACCTCCTCGTAATGCTCACACGTGATTGGCAGCCCGGATATATGCTGGAATTCCAACAAAGAGATAGATGCCTCCCTGTCGAACATCATGAAGGTGCTTATTTGTACGTTCCACTATTCAAAGAAATACTTCACCCACCAAGGACCAGTCTTGGGGTACTCAAACAATGAAGCATAAACCGCTCTATAAAGCCCGGTGCGCTCCAACAAAGCCCTCTCCGTTGACAGGATGAACCTGGCCCAAGTAACGTAGCCAGCCAAATATCTCGGGATCATACCTACATTGTAAGGTATTCCCTATGACCTCGCCTTATCCTGGCTCATCCGACGTCCCAAAATATTTACTGGTGTCGGTGCTATCACTCCCTCCGTGGACGGCTGCAACCTATTGTGAGCTGTCCAATCTTCTACCTCCGCTATGAAAGCTGTTGGCGGAGGCTCGGTGTACTGAATAGCCCCTAAAGGATCAGAGGGCGCCTCACATTGAAAGCTGACCCGGCCCTGGATTATTTGGTTATACCATCCAGCCCATAGATGTAAACACCGTTGCGGGGCATCGTGAGTCTGTAACATTTGAAAGATCTCTGGGTCTGTCGGTTCATTCGGACGCAAGTTTTCCAGATGCTCGTAACCGAAGTCTGACGGATATGCCTTTCCATCTGAAAAGCAAAAGAAGATGGAGGGCAATAAATAGCAATCGTGGAATATCCTGAACAGCGGGGGTCCTAACTACAAAGCTAAAACACTCCACATGAGTATTGGGAAAAACTGTCTAATTATTTGGGCCCAAGTGTTTAAGTTTTTTTAAGTCCTTAAACTAAAATATTTGAGTTTCTTTGAAATGCTTAAATTAAAGCCAAATTCAAAATGGGGCATCTAAAACTAGTGCGCAATTAACAAGCCAATGGAAAGTGCGCAAGTCATAGGCGCGCACTAGGAAAGTGGATCAAAAAAAGAAGTGTGCAACGCACTTACCGTTTGAAGTTAAGGAAGCAAAAGCTTCTGAAAAGGAAGTGAAAGCTTCGAGCAAGTGCATAAACACTAGAAAAGTAAGTGCACAAAGAGAACAGTTCTCAAAGTGCACAAGTGAAAGTAAAAAAAGGAAAGTAATGCACTTCAAAGAAGAGGGTGCAACCCTGATATAAGGGTTAAAAGTCGGTTCACCTTCAGCAAATCTCGAGGCAAATCCGGTTGTTCACATCGATCGCACCCACATGTAGGTCACGTATGAGCAATCGATGGGAGGCATTTGTTCGCACGTGTTTAAGTGTGCATCAGATGTCAAGAGCACACAGGAAGAAATTGTTTCGATCGATTCGCACACCTGTATACAAGCACACCTAACGTAGTTGGTTTGATCGACTTGCACAGCTATGTACAAGCGCACATGATGAAATTGGTTCGACCGGCTTGCGCACCTATACACATGCGCACATGAAGGCTAATGCAATACACATGCACATATGCTAACGACAGGCTCTTGCAACAAAAGCAAAGCTCGGCACAAAAAATAAAAAAGAAGTGTGAGTGTAAAGGAAGAACCATTATTCATTGATACGATAAAAAAGATGGATTACAGACAAACAAAAGGAAAATAAAAGCAAGGGCCGTTCACAGCGGAAAAAAATTTGCGTCAGTGCATGAATTCTCAAAATCAAAGACAAGGTCATGCAGGACGTTCCAGGCAGCATCCTCCATCTGCTGATGCTTATGCTCACGAATACGAGTATCAAGGTCGCCACTGATATTTTCTGCCTTGCGTATGAAGCTATGATCACCTTATACTGATATATCCGATGCAGCATGTCTATTGCACGATCTCTTCAATTCTTGGAGATCAAACACATTAGATAGACCGAATGCACCATATCCTCAGCCTCATCTAATACATGAAGCAGTATCGCCTCGACAAGCCCTAGTGTAACATTCCATATCGCAAGGAAAACCATCTGCAAAAGGGTAGACCGGAGAGAGAGTAACCGCCCGCAATGATCCTCAAGACGATAGAGTATAGCCTCGCATTGGGCATCACAATAGACAGGTTCGTAAAAATGGATGTCGGCACGGGAGACAATCTTTCTGATCAAATAAAGACGGCTGGCCATGACAGCTGAAAGAAAAAGGCTGGAGAGGCGTTAGTTCACTAAAATAGTGGACTAAAAATATCCAACTTCAAACTAAAAATTAAAAAAATTAGTTGATTTAGGCCAAATTTAAGTGACATCTTTGAAATTAAAAGAAACTTTTAAGGTTTATCTTAAGTTAAGTGTGCAACCAAAAGGGTGCACAAGCTATGTCAAATGCCCAACTGAAAGAGGTGTACGGCTCAAATTGAGTGCGTAAAGGCAGAGGTGCGCAAGCGCACTTACCAAATTAATAAAAAAAGTAAAAGCTTCTAGTAGAAAACAAGTGCTTCAAGAAAATACAACTCTAAAGGGAGTGAAGAAAATGGCACCTATTTATAGGGTCTGAAAAGACGGTTCGCATTCTTGCAAGTTCTAAGACAAAATCAATGAATCATAGCTCGACACTTGTTTGTCGCTTCGAAAACATGCAAAGATACAAGTGCACGCACATGTTCAATGACAAAGTCATATGACATGAGCGTGCATGCAACAAGTGCATGTATGATAGATCCGCATATATGCACGAGCAACGCACGGACGCAATGCGCACCTAATCTTTATTAATGAGGAATCAAAATCCTCAATTAACAGAAAAATATTCTGTTGGTTAAACACATTAACAAAATATATCTGTGGATCAAAGATCCAATGGTGCGCATGTCACCCTTAATTGATATAAATCAATTAAATCTTTTTGAGTCAATCTGAAATCAGATTGTAATCGAAACAAACCAAACAAACCCTAATTTTTTCTCTCCTATAAATAGAAGACTCATATGAAGAAATCGAGGACGGAAACACTCTCCATAAGCTTGAAAAATATCAAGACTTCTCCTTCATCGAGAAAAAATTATGCAAGGCAAAAATAAGGAGAAAAACTTCTCTTTATCCCCATTAAAAAGCTTTCACTTTTATACAGAAGCTTTTTTCGAATCTGTCGACTCACTATTAAAGAGATCGAATGATCTTAGGATTCATCCTTCATTCTTAAAAATAAAAAGATGCGCACGTCAAACGCGTGTATACCTGATATAAAAATCGAGGTTTTCACTTCTCTACAAATAAGAGGAGAAGAAAAGAAGATAAAACAAAAGCCATGGCTTCTTAATGAAAGTTTATGCTTTCTGATAAAAACAAGTGCGCACCCAAATCAGTGCGCGCTTAATAAAAAAGGTCGCTGCTCTTGGGAAAATAATCCTCCAGGGATGTGCGCATCATGTGATACTCATGTGTACGCACTTAATAAAAATTTCCTCCAAAGGCATGTACATCACGTGATACCCACATATACGCACTTAATGAAAACTACCCCTCTAGGCATGCGCATCATGTAACACTCATGTGTGCGCACTCGTTAAAAATTGCCCATAAAAGCATGTGCATCACGAGTGCGCACATGACCCCTAACGTGCAAATGTCATATGCAAAGCACATTGATATATAAAACTTGAAACTCATAACAGATTTGTCATGTGATACACATGAGCAATATCTTTGAAATAAAACAGCGCGTGCGCACCCTTATCAAATGAAATTAACAGGCATGTGCACCACATATATTTGCGCACTTGCACCATAAAACATCATTTAATCACTTGAACAAAATTTAATTAAATGATGAAGCTCCCGGTTTCTCACATGCAATGTATTGATCAAAATAGCAATAAACCTAAGTGACCTTAATCTCAAAGATGACTAAAGGTCCTTAATCCATACTTATTTGTTAAGTCGATCTTAATCCAAAACAGAATTAACAATCCTTAACCACGTATTCCTGAGTCGACCTTAGTCTCAAATATAACTAACGATTCTCAGATGATATATCTCGAACTAATGGATCTCATTCATACGAGATTTGCGTTCTAATTTCAAACCCAAATTTTATATACGGGTTTGGTTAAGCCGTGCCCGACGGGCGATGATATAAACTGGTCTCTGTATACAATTCACGGGCAACCCCAAAATAAACCAAATACAACGCGGCATGAAGTGATCTGCCTGAAACAGGAGAAAGTTGTTATCGCAACGAGATAACGTAATTAACTGCAAAGGCTTGCGTCTGCAGGGAAAAACGTCCCCACAATCAAAACCCTCTCGATGAGGGGGAATCTGATGAAGTCACGCTACAATGGTCGCATTTATCCAAACCTCCGATATACGGTGCTATAAATCAACTTGGTATTTTTGGACAGGTGGATGGATATGTTCCAAATAGCATCTGCGCCCAAATTCGGGCTAGATGTCTCCATGTCTCATTCTAGTTTTCGGTGGTAAACAATAAGCGTCCCCATACAAAAGCTAACTCAACGCCCACACGGCGGAGACACAAACTACGCAATCAATATACGACATCCATGGCGAAGAATAACACAAGTAAAACGCAACAATACTAAACAAAACTGAAATCAAGTCGGCACCACACAAGCTCGACACCCAAAAATATACATGTAAGTCTCATCTTTAAGTCAAGAATATACAAGTCACAGTCCAAACCGTGACGCCAAATTCCAAAATTAGGCCGACTGAAGCGCTATAGTAACCGACCCAGGCGGTTGGAATGGGGAATTGTGGTCTTGGGTTTTGGTAAAATGCAAATAATGCTCAAATTAGCTCAAAGTGATATGTCAAAAAAATTCAGAGATGAAATAGAACCCAACAGAGACTTGAACATGAAAACTACACTAGGCTCACTGCAACTACTAAAGCACTTTAAAAACCAAGTTTTGAAAGAGTTAAACCATCTAAAGCCTATGATTTGAAGTAAAATATATGGTTTCATGGCAAGTTTTGTGAAAGCAAATAGAAAGATAGGATCTTTACCTCTTTAGAGTGGAAAAAGAAGACCCAAACTTGAAAAGAGAACACTACAAAGGTTGGTGATGGCTTCAAGTGAAAAACTTGAGAGAGGAGATGGTTTGTATGGAGAAAAGAAGATCTTTGGGATTGGGATTTGAGAAAAAAAATTATTTGGAGAAGGAAGAGAAAGAAAATGAGAGGGATGAAAGAAAATGAAAGGGATGAGAGAAGAGAATGGTGTTTGTACACATATTGCAAGCCTCTCTCATGCCATTACCAAGCTCATGCCTCTCTAATTCCCATGCCCATGCCTCTCCATGCCTTTGCACATGCCCAATATTTTATTTAGAGAAAATAAGAAAATGAAAATATTGTAGTATGGTTACCATGACATAATAAAAATTAAGTAGAAAGAAAGTTTTAGTTTTATTATTCTAAAATTATATATATATATGCTAATTTATGAAAACCCAATTTCATAAATGTTATCTTTGATAACACTCATTATTTTATTATTTAAATTCTATATACTCTTTTAAAAATTATGAAATGTTACATCAATGATGCCTCTAGATCATCGTACTCATTGTCTCTCCTCTCCAGGGCCCGAACCTTTCGCAGTAGGTCGTCCACGTGGGGGTCGGCCCCGGAGACGTAAGAACTGGATTGTTCCTCCCGAGCTCAGGATGGGTTGATAGTCACTGTCCGAGCCATCGTCGCTCAAGAGATCATCTTCTCTTGTCCTTCTTTTACCTCTGTTGGGGCGATGTTGGTGCACAGGCTCAGGTTGGGACTGTGTCGGTATGGCCCAAGCTGGAGGGGGCTCATAACCTTCATGTCGGTCGACTTCCTAGGAGGAAGCTCCGACCTCTCGGCTCGGACGCAGCGCGCTGAGGAGGCGCTGGGTTAAGGTTCTCTTACAGTGGCGACCCAGGCTCAAAGGCTCCGAGCCCTTCGATGGTTTTTTAGAGGCGACGACTCAACCTTATCAGCTCCACTACAGCAGCCTCCAATGGCGGATGTCTACTCTCCTGACCAGGAGATAGAGGACTCGGTTGATGATCTGGGAGTTCGGCTCGGGTGAGGGTCCCAAAGTTGTTGTCTTGGGGCAATTTGAGCAACCACGAGGTGGGTGTCTCAAAATCCGTCATGAAAGATGACGACTTTCTTTTCAAAATTGTAGATCTGATGATTCTAAGGCGGAGCTGATGTTCCCACAGACGGCGCTAATTGATAAAGCGTGGATCTTAAGCAACTTAGGTTTTATCAATAGATTTGTATGGTGGAATCTTAGGCAAAGGCCTCACCACCGGATTTTCAATCCTGCAAGGGAAAGGACAGTGGAATTATACTCTGGTCTCTCCTCCAATGACAAAATCAGTCTCTTTCTTAGAAAGGTAAGGTTTCTATTTGTGGAGAAAGGGTAGCATACATTTGCTCTCATATTGAAGAGGTTTATATAGGTGTCACGTATAGTGGTGATACAATCAATGAATATTCGGATAGTTATCTAGGGTTTTGTGCCGACATGGGCCGCCCTCCTTGTATAAGGATCTCTGGGTGGGCCTCCTGGGGCAAGTAATGTGGGTTTAGACCCGTGTTTGGTCTTGTGGGTTGAGTGGAGTTGGTCCGGCCTGTCGTTGGTTATTCCATGCAGTATCAGAATCCACTTCACACCCTCCTGTTCCTACTTCGAAGAACTCGCCTTCCCAGAGTTCGACCTCTCGCCGAGGTGGTAAGAGGCCGCCATGTAAAGTAAAGAAGGTATCTTCCACCCTCAGGGTTGGCAAGGCTCGAAAAAGGAAAACTTCCTCCTCCGCCAACCCTGCTGAAGAGATTGTCGTATCTCCCCCTTCCTAGCCTAAGGAGAAAGGATCGGACCATTCGAGTTCTGTAGTCTGTGTGAGGTACCCTTCACTCTAGCCATTTAACAGAGCATTCAAGTGCTTGGTTGCGACTTTATCTGACGTTGTTTTATTACTTCTCCTTTTAGATCAAGTCGACATATACAGGATCTTTGGGAGCAAAACCTCAGCATCAGGTGGTTCTAAGCCTCCGATCTTCGGCAACTCCTCCCAGGGTGCCAAGCGTTGGATGGACTAAAGGCCACCTGAGCCGAACAAAAAGGGGCGAATCTCCGCCCTTACTGATGACGGTTTTGCATGAGTCACAGAGGTGTTGCCTCTTCTGATCTCTGCTCCCCCTTCTTTGCCTGCCACGCTTTCCTCTACGAGGGCTTTGCGGGAGGTGGTTTCTCGTTTAATCAAGGTGAGGAAGCCCTACTATTTACCTTTGCTATGTGATTTTCTTTCCTTTGAATTTTGCTAACATAGGTTGAAAAGCGCAGGCCGCTCTCCTGGCTTCCGACCTTGGACGCAGAGACCAAGCTTGCTATGAGTAATTAGCTCGGAAGAGGGAGGAGTGGAAAAAGAAGATGGCCGAGATTTCTAAGTGAACGAGGAAGCTTGAGCTATAAGTGGGGCAAGCGAAAGCCGAGCGGGATGCCGCCAAGGCTGCTGAGGAGAGCTAGAAGAAGAATACCGCTTCACTCGGTGTGAAGCTCGCTGAGGCCGAGTGTAGGCTGCAGCAGGCTTTACTGAGCTCCACCGCTCCCATGGATTGGTTGGAGGGGTACAAATCCTCCAACGAGTATGTGGTGGATTTCATTGAGGTTTTTCAGGGTAGTGCGGAGGCTGCGCTCCAGTTAGTGGCTCGGCGAGCTCCGGAGTGCTCTCTCATGTTGGTCGGTTTGATGCCCGATGTGGTCTATGCCGAGGAGAATAAGGCTAGAGATGATGCCCTTACCAAGACCATTTCGGCCTCCATTGCATCTGGGGATTTGGCTCAGACCCTCCCCTCGGTTGACGCTGGGGTTTCTTATTTGGCTGCCCAGAGTAGGGATAAGGTGATTGTGCCCCAAAAGGATGACTCGGGACCCTAGGGCAAAGCTCCAGATTCTAAGGTTGTCGGATAAACCATTTTCTTTACCTTCGTTGATTTGTTTTGTAATTTTGTAGGATCTTTCGGATATACCTGTTATGATTCTTCATTTCATTTGATTTTGCATGGTTGTCTGCGATGTGTGTTTTTTCTTTGGGTAGTGTCCCCTTGTTTATCTTGTATCTACGTTTGTTTGTGTTCCTCCCTTTATAGTGAATATGTGTGGTTTGTAATAGATCGCATGCCTCCTTGTTCGCATAGGTGAAATGCAGGTCTATTGCATTGAGCTATCCCAGCTATGTGATGAGCTAAACGAAAGGGGTCGGGCCATGACCCAAGCTAGGGATAAATACAAGCAGAAATGTGAGGAGCTATTATGGCACTTTGGTACTCCCGAGTCCTCTCGTCCTAACCCCCAATATGATCGAAGAGCAATCGAGGCCTATCGTCGTGGTTACGTGCTTTCTGCGAGAATGTGGAAGATCTTCCGCGTCGGGGTCTCGTTGACTAAAGATATGATCCACATGAGGGGATCCGGTTCAACACTTCATGACGTGACTGTTAGGACAATAGCTCGGGAATTCAGCATTCCTATTTTTTAGGGGGGAGACCCTTCTTTTGTAGATTGATTTGAGGGTAGGATGTTAGAGATGAGCATCGGGGAGAGTTTGTAACCCTGTGAAATTGTTGTTTTTGAGCGTTTATTATAGCAATCTTTTGGATTTATGTTCTGTTATTCATCTATGCCTATCCTTGGGTTTTTAGGAAAGGTTTTCTTATCCATTCTCGCCCAGGCTATTGGTGACTCCAATGATAAGGAGGAGCACGATGATGGAAGTCCGATGCCAGACCTTGACGAGCTCCTGGACGAACATGCTAGATTTGAGGGAAAATACCAGTCGAGTTGCGAGAATAACAGACCTTGACAAACCCTTGTTCAGTAAGGGTTTGGTATATCACCTTATCCTAGGATCACTCTTGCTCCTGGCATATTGGAGCGGAAGAATTTGGTAGTATCCAGCCCCTACTGATGCGGCGTTGTCGTCTCTACTCCTTTGCTGAATCTCGAGACGCATCACCGGATGGAGGATGGCGGTCGACTCCCTCCCTCACCCTGTCCAGTTGATTTGTAAGAGGGATGCAGGGTAGGAAGGAGCGTCCTTGAGTGTATTCAAGGATGCCAAGGAGAGATAGGGGTGAGGATAATATTTCATAAACTATTCTTTGGGTAGTGCATTTATCTCCTGCTCTTGAACCTAGTTCCAGGCCTAATTTTACTAGCCACAAATTTGGTGTGCTTAGAGTTGAATTTTCTTGGGTTCCACGTCTCGGGTCCTTCCGTTATCGCCATCCTCCATCAGCTCTCCCAGCATTTCCGAGCATTGGTTTCTAGTACTTTGCTCAGCTTGGCATGCTTGGAAGTTTCTTCTCTTCATTGGACGCCGCTAGAAAGATGAGGAAGATAGGATTCCATGCGTCAACTCTTTGAGATGCTCGGTGTGCTCGGAATTCGCTGCTTTTCACCTGAAGTCATAGGATGCTCGGGATTTTTTAAGAGCCAAGCTTGTACTGTGATGCAGTATCTGTAATTTTGCTTTTTCGTAAGCACTTTTCATGGATGGGCTAGTTTAGTATGTAAACCGTATATGCAATTATTTTATATAATGAAATGACACAAGATGTTTGCCTTTATCTCTCAATTTTAAAGCATCCCTTTTTTAGGTCTTGCCTTGGGCCGAGCGTAGCTCGGGATTTGTAGCCTTTCTTATGACTTGGTAAGAGTTCGCAAGTTTTTTCTGGTTGCCGAAGAGTTGCCTCGGGCCGGGTGTAGCTCAGGCTTTGTAGCTTTTCTTGCGACGTGGTAAGAGTTCACAAGCTTTTGCTACTTGCCGAGGTCTTGCTTTAGGCCAAGAGTAGATCAGACTTTGTAGCTTTTCTTACGAATTTGTAGGAGTTCACAAGTTTTTGCTGCTTGCCGAGCTCTTGCCTCGGGCTTTTTGTAGTTCCTTCGAGGCCTGCTCGAGCATCCGACGCCTACTCATCGGGCTTCCGCGTCTTTTTATTGATTTGGCGTAGGCATCTGAGTCTTTTTTGGATTTGGCTCAGATCTTCTCGTCGTTCAACCGGATCATGCCCAAGCATCCGAGTCCTGCTCGGGCATTCGAGTCCTGCTCGGGCATCCGAGTTTTTTTATTGATTCAGCACGGGCATCTAAGTCTTTTTTTTATTTATCTCAAGTCTTCTTGTTGTTCAACCGGGTCATGCCCAGGCATCCAAGTCCTGCTCAGGCATCCGAGTCATGCTCAGGCTTCCGCATCATTTTATCGATTTGGCGTGGGTATCTAATTCTTTTTTGGATTTGTCTCGGGTCTTCTCACTATTCAACCAGGTCATGCCCAAGCATTCGAGTCCTGCTCAGGCATCCGAGTCATGCTCGGGCTTCCATGTCTTTTTATTAATTTGGCGGGCATCTGAGTCTTTTTTTGGATTTGGCTCAGGTCTTCTCGCCGTTCAACCGAGTCATGCCCAAGCATCCAAGTCCTGCTAGGGCATCTAAATCTTTTTTGGATTTGGCCCAGGTCTTCTCATCGTTCTTCTTTTTTGAGATCGGTTGAGAATATTTGCCTCCGAGGCCCTTTACCTGCAATTCTCATCAAGGATCATGCTTTTGTGATAGGTTGTTCGTCCTACATTTGCAATTAGTTTGCTAAAGTAAGAGATATCATTTGAGCAGGTAATTCATATTTCAATATGTAGTTTGTTTTTTTCCAAAATGTTGCTTTCTGGCAGAATGGTTTATTGTGTTAGGCAACTTGTTCCGCTTAAGCATATTCATTACAGAATTTTAAAGATGCATAATTAAAACATTAAAGGAAAACACAAAATGTTCTCATCTTTACTATGGGCTATAGATAATACCGTCAGATGTTGAGGGGGTATCAAGTTCATGGCAACTGTTCGTCTTCCAGAGTCTCTAATATGTAAGTTCCCTGACGGACTATTTTGGCAAACCTGCAGGGCCGTCTTAGTTAGGGGCTAGTTTTCTGTGCTTGTTTGTCTGGTCCGTGACATCCCTCCTTCGCAAAACCAAGTTTCCCGTTTGAAAATGCTTGAGCTTGACTTTGGCGTTGTAGTAGCGAGCTGCTTTGATTTGGTAAGTGGAGGTTTTTTCGGCCGCCAAATCTCTAGATTTTCTAACAAATCGAGATGTTCTCTCCTGTTTTGCTTATTTTCTGCCACCGTATATCGGTCCACTAGAAAGGTCGGCACCTGAACTTCGGCGGGAATGACCGCCTCCGTTCCATAGGTTAGAAAGAAAGGTGTTTCCCCCGTAGAGATACGAGTTGTGGTGCGGTATGACCATAACACTTCCGTTAGGACGTCTGGCTATTCGCCCTTCGATGTTCCCAGCTTTTTCTTGAGCCCTTCTAAAATTGTTTGATTAGTGACATCCGTTTGCCCATTTATTTGAGGGTGCGCAACCAAGGTGATCCTCTGCTCTATCCTGAACTCTTCACATAGTTTCATCATCCGTTGGCTCGCGAATTGAGCACTGTTGTCTGTGATCAGGTTGCGGGGGATTCCGAATCTAGCGAAGATTGGTTTGAAGGTGAAGGCCACCATATTAGCTGTAGTGATAGTCTGGAGGGATTCAACATCTACCCACTTTGTAAAGTATTCGATTGCTACTACTATAAAGCACTTTGAGCCTTTCCCGAGTGTGAACTCTCCAAAATGTCCACTCCCCATTGATCAAAAGGTAAAATGAAGGAGATTAGCGTTACCAAGGTCGCTGGCACTTGTTGTATCTTACCAAATCATTGGCAATTGTCTCACTTTTGCACCATCTCTTTCTCTTGTTGTACCATTTTTTCCAGTAGTAGCCATGGCACAGGGACTTGTGGGCGACAGTCCGATACCCGTGGTAAGATATGCATCTTCCCTCGTGTATTTCTTCCAACACTTCTCGAGCCTGTAAGGGTCTTAAGCACTTGAGCAGCGGTTGGGTCACTCACTTTTTGTATAGGTTGTTGTCATATATCACGTATTATTGAGACCATCTCATTACCTTCACCTTGTTTTTTAGGTCTGACGGGAGTTCTCTTCGCGAGAGGAAGCTATAATTTCGTTCATCCAGCACGGTTCCGGCTGGTCAGTGGTCAGAACTTATAGCAGGTCAATGCTTCATGCATCGAGTCACTCCAAGGAAATGGGACCGCCCAAACCTTATGTTAGGGAGGACGCTAATTTTGATAAGGTATCGGCTCAGACATTCTCACTTCTCGGGAGCTTGATAAGTTCAGCTTCTTCGAAATAGGTCAGTAAGGTCCCGACTCGAGCGACATAAGTGCCATTCGATCATCCTTGGTTCCATAATCTCCTCGCACTTTCCCGAAAGCGAGTTTTGAATCAGTGTGGGGCTTTACTCTTCTAGCTCCCAGGATTCGTGCCATGCTGAGACCGATGATAATGGCCCCATACTCCGCTTCATTGTTGGTTGCTTCAAAGTTGAAGCGAATCGCATATTGTACTTTGAAATGGTGCGGGCCTACTATGAAGACCCCTGCGCCTGCGTTGGTATCACATGCTAAGCCATCAGCCCACACGTCCCATATCGACAGCTCTTCAGCCGCGACTTCTGCTACTGGCAGTGACTCGGGGTCGGGAATTGCGCATTCAACCACGAAGTCTGCTAGTGCCTGGGCCTTTATGCTGTATCTGGAGTGGTATGTAAGGTCGAATTCGCTGAGCTTGACCGTTCATTTGAGGAGTCGTCCCAAGCACTCTGGCTTTTCCATCAACTCTTTTAGGGGCTGATCAGTTATAACAGTGACTTGGTGGCTTTAGAAGTAAGTGCATAGCCGTCGTGCCGATATAACTAATGCGAAGGTTACTTTCTCGATCTTAGTATATCGCTCTTCCACTCCCCTAGGAGCTCGGCTTGTGTAATAGATCGGCTTTTGGGTATTTTCTCTTTCGCTAATAAGAACTGAGCTTACCGCTCGCCCGGATATGGCTAGGTACAATAGAAGTTCATCCCTAGCTTTTGGCTTGACCAGCAAAGGAAGGGTTGACAGGTATTTTTAAGATCGGCGAAGGCCTGGTCATACTCAGATAACCATTCAAAATTCTTGACATTGCGCAGGATGTTAAAGAAAGGGAGGGCTCGATCTGCTAATCTTAATAAAAAATGATTAAGGGCCGCCATTCTTCCCGCTAGACATTACACCTCCTTGATGCTTCGGGGGAGTTTCATATTCAACAAGGCTTGTATTTTATCCGGGTTAGTCTCTATTCCTCGAAACGTAATCATGAAGCCGAGAAACTTTCCTGAGCGGACACCGAAAGCGCACTTTGCTGGGTTCAGCTTCATCTGATGCTTTCGGAGTACCGCGAAGGTTTCGCGCAAGCCTGACACATGGTATTTTGCTAAGGCCGACTTCACCAACATGTCGTCAACGTATATCTCAATATTTTTGCCAATAATTTTGGAAAATATTTTGTTTACGAGTCTTTGATATGTGGCCCCGGCATTCTTTAAGCCGAAGGGCATGACCTAGTAGCAGAATTGGCTCTGTTCTGTCCAGAATGCTGTCTTTTCCTTGTCGTCCTCATGCATCTTAATCTGGTTATATCCAAAGTAGGAATCCATGAAACTAAACATCTCATATCTAGAGGATTCGTCAATAAGGTGGTAATTCATTGGGAGCGGGAACATATCTTTGGGACAGGCCTTGATTAAGTCGGTGAAATTTATACACGTTCTCCACTTCACATTGGCCTTCTTGACCAGGACGGGGTTTGCGAGCCAGATGGTGTACTGCAACTCCCTTATAAAACCTACTTTGGCCAGCTTTCGAACGTCTTCTTCAATAACCATAATCTTTTATATGGAGAGGAGTATTTTCTTTTGTTGGACGTAAGGGACCCCCATAGGAGGTATTTAACTTATACACCGCTGTAGCGGGGTCAATCCCTGGCATGTTAGCTGGGACCCAGGCAAAGGCATCTATGTTTTTTCTTAAGAAGGCGACGAGTCGTGCTTTTGAGTCGGGAGAGAGGGCTTTACCGACCTGGACCCAATGGCTTGAATGCCCATCATTCAACATAACTTTTTACAACTCTTCAGCGAGTGTTGCTCGCTCCTCCCGAAAATCATTTCTAGTGTTGAGGTCATCCACCTGTAGGGTTTCTCCCTCGTATTTTTTAAATATTAATTGCACGACGTAACAGGTGCGAGCGGTGGCTTGGTCTCCTTCCACTTCTCCTATTCCTCAGGGTGTCGGGAATTTCATTTTCAAGTGGTGGATGGAGATGACTGCTCGAATCAGATTTAAGGATCTCCTCCTAAGGATTACATTGTATGCCGAAGGGACCTCTGCCATAGTAAATTCGACCTCTACAGATGTATGTTGAGAGGCTGTTCCTAAAGTGATGGGAAGGGCAATTATTCCTAAGGCGATCGTTGAGTGGCCTGTGAATCCGACCAGGGGGCCCGAAAAGACTCTCATCTGATTAGACTTCAAACCTTGTTTGTCAAAACACTGACTCGTCATAATATCAGCTGAGCTCCCGGTGTACACAAGTATTCTCTTTATATCAAACCCATATATCCTGGCAGTTATTACTAGGGGTCGTCATGGGGATACTAGACATGACACGCATCAAGCCCGTCGAAAGTCATGTCTAAATCTCTTGATAGTTTCACTGGAGAAGCTTCTACGACCTCATTAATGTTTGAGGCGTAAATTTTTCTTTCTTTAGCGCTAACTCCGCCAGATGCCAGTCCTCCTGCTATGGTTGTGATAATGACTCGAGCTGGAGGGCTCCTCCTGCCAGGTTCGTCGCGGTACCTTGCGTTATGCTTGATGTCACGATCGTCTCTATCAGCTCGTCTTCCTTCTGTTCCATTCAGAGAGCGACGATTTTCTCGACTCCCACGACCTCTTAGGGCGTCTAAGAAGCGCCCCAGGTGTTCCCTTTTAATGAGGTTCTCGATCCCTTTCTTCAAATGGGTACAGTTTTCAGTGATATGGCCATGTTGGTAGTGATAATGGCAGTACAGGTCATTTGCTCTTGGGTGCTTGGATTCTTGTTGCTTCTGCGGTGCTCGGTAATAGTCCTGCAATTTGAGGAAGGTAAAGACCTCATCTCTGGTGGCGGTCAAGGAGGTGTATACCGTATGCGTCGGCCTTACCCAACGATTCATCCTGACTCGGCCTCGTGGGCCCTCATCCTTTTGAGCCTTTTAGGGTTCTTCCTTCTGACGAGTGTCGTCCAGGTCCGCGCGCTTCTTTTCCCATCACGCGAGGTTGCCATGACCTCCTCCTCATTTATATATTTCTCATCACGTTTCTTAAGCTTGGATAAGGTAGTGACAGGCTTTTTCTCCAGTGAGGGGAGTAAGATGCTTTTTACGAGCGCTGTTCGAAATGCCGTTAGGACTATCGGGATGTTCTGCTCTAAGTCTTCTACGTCCTTGATTTCTTTGAAAAAGCGTACGACAAAAACCTCAGTTGTTCCTTCGTCCCTTGTCAGATAGTCAAGGTATTGTGAGCATGCTTCATGCGACGCTCGTTTCCCAAGAATTGACTTCAGAAGGTCATGGCCAATTCCTAGAAACTCATGACCGAGTGGTGGGGGCGCTTTTGAAGCCACAGAGCAGCCCCTTTAAGAAGGGTTGTGGAGAAGATCTTGCAAAGGATAGGGTCGGACGGTTGCATCAACGCCATCGCAGCCTTGAAGGTGTGGAGATGATTGGTCAGGTCCCCTGTCCCATCAAACCTATCTAATGAGGGAACCTTAAGCTTCGGCGGGATAGGCTCATCGATGATGTACTAGGCGAATGGTTCTCCTCCTGCCTCCAGGTCAACGTACTCATTGCCTCTCCTCTCCAAGGCCTGGACCTTTCGGAGTAGGCCGTCCACACGAGGGTCAACTCCGGAGGCATGAAAGCTGGATTGCCCTCCCCCCCAAGCTCAAGATGGGTGACTTAGGACGGGCCGATAGTCGCTGTCCAAGCCGCCGTCGCTCAGGAGATCATCTTCCCTCGTCCTCCTTTTGCCTCTGTTGGCATTCAGGATCAGGTTAAGACCTGGTTGGTGCAGCCCAAGCTGGAGGGGTAACCTCCACATCAGTCGGCTTTCTAGGTGAGGTCTTGATGTCTTGGTTCAGATGGAGCATGCTGGGCGGGTGCTGGGTTAGGATTCTCTAGCGGTGACGAGACGGATTCAAAGGCTCCATGTAACATTTCAGAAATATAAAATATTATTTTTGGAATTTAAATATTAAAATAATATATTTCACGAAAACTATTTGATTTGCGAATTTAGGGTTTTCGTAAAATGGTATAATTAAATACCAATATTTAGAAAATAATTGGAGATTAAAATAATTTATTTATTAAAAAGGTATTTGTTGGATTTGAGCAATTTATAATTAATTATATGCAAATTTATATTAAACTTGATTAATGCACTACAAATCACGATTAAGCCAAATCCGTAATTTTAATTAATCATGGCTAGTGCACCATGACATGTTGCATTTTGTTGCTTGTTGTTTCATTTGTGTTTATTTCATTTGCATTTTGGTTTTATTTAGAAGAGAAAGAAAACGAAAAGAAAAGATAATTGATGAGATAGAGATGGGAGGGACAAGTTATGACATGAGGCATGGGGGACAAAATAGATAGGGGGACAAGTTATGACATGAGGCATGGGGGACAAAATAGATAGGGGGACAAAATGAGTATGGCAAAAGAGAGAGTGAGAGTGAGAAAGAGGGAGAGAGAAGGATGGCTCCCATACCCTCAACCTTTATTTTCTTCTTCATCCATTCTTCTTCACTTCGACTCCTCCTTCATCTTCTTCTTCACCTCCTTCCTTCACATTCTCTACCTCCATGAATCATCTACAAAACCTTATCAAAACACCACACTTCCTTCATTAAAAATGACCACAACCTCACCCTACACCCCATAGTTGAATCAAATTTGGATTTTGAGCACTTTGAGCTTCTAAGGGTTTTCTTGAGTTACTTCCAAAAGGTATAACCTACCTTTCTCATCTTGTTAATTGTTTCATAACCTTCTAGTTTAGTTTAGAACTCGTTTTAGTGTAGTTTGTGATCTTGGAATTGTAAGTCTACGGTAGCGCCCCGGCCGTCGATCCGAGGCCAAAATACGGAAATGAAAACTTTTTCTAAACTTGAAACCGGCGCTATCGCAGACTTTAATCCCGAATCGAACCATTAACCTATAACTAGCAAACTAGAGAAGGGTTAGAAAAGCTATATCGATCGATCCGTGTCCTTCGGTCTTTGGCCACCAACCCAAGCTCCTCGCGGCATCTCCGATCTCCGGTCTTCTCGTCGGAAGGGCACTACATCAATGAGTCCTTTTACGGGCTCCCGCTTCGTCCGAACCAACTCGGACACGAAGTTTGCTAGCCGACGTGTCCAAGGTGAAGTAGAGAATGTGTGTGATCACTTTATCTCAAGCATCCATTGATTCTCAACATATGAGAGTGTATGGATGGAGGTTGGAGATGATGCCATCAATGGAGGTTGTGAGCTAGAGCAAATAGAAGAAGAAGAAGCCTTTCTTTTTCTTATGTGTTGTATGATAAAAAGAGAGAGATAGATATAATACAAGAGCTAACCCCCATCCTATGGCTGCCCTCTCTCTTTCCTCTTATCATTTCAACACTCTAATCAATCAATAATGTGACATGTGCACAAAGAAAGAGACCATGAGTCACTAAGCATGCACATGCCACATTAAATGCTCTTCATGATGACTTAAGCTCATAATTTCCATTTGTAAACATTAATCCAAATGTTTACAACAATAAAAAAGATACGGCAGCATCTAAAGTAAATTCGTAACGGATCACAAGGTTACCCCTCACCTGTATATACATACCTGCATCCGCATTCCGACTGAATGCGAATGCGATAAGACTAAAGTAATCCAACAAATCTAATACTAGGATCCGGCTTAAACCAAAGCCCACAAGTATGATCCGTCCGATCATGATCCGTGCACGACTGCACGTATATGATCGAACCCTGTCATATATCATACGGCCTCTACAACGTTTCGCCCGAAACTTGAGAAACTGTCTGTGGGGGACTCTAAAGACCCGTCAATATTTTGGCTGTGGATTTAACCACTAGCACATCAGTGGTACTAGCCGTACGTAACGGGCTACCAGGTATTGACCAAAAGGGAGGTCGATGAGCGAACTCATCCTGACACCCTACTGAGCCTGTCAGTGAAAATATCCGTACAGTCCGGTCCGTTCGTCTATGAGCATCGCATGTCGGGCCTAGGGGGTTGTAAAAGTCAGACCCCCAAAAGCGGTACAAGTCGTGTCGGAATGTAGCCCAGAACACCCTGAGATACTACTGGAATACCTACCAGTAAATCTCCTGCCTTGGCCAAGGACTTCGTGTAATGGCTCTCCTAGACACAGCGCGATCTCACCCCCAATACCGGGAGAGACGAAACCCCTGCTGATCCGCTCACTACCTCCATGTGGCTCGGGACTGTACCCAACTAAAACCTATTTGCACGACTCCTTTGAGCCGTGGTAGGGTGGTAATCAAAGCACAGTGGGAACTCACACGAGACAAATGACGATCTCAGGTCGATGAACTAGCCTGTACACATATCACCAGGGAACTGCTATCTGACGTCAGGTATAATACCAACTAGCATGTTCCCGGCGAGTCATGTCCGGTGTACTCATAACCCAATGAGCACCTGTATATATCTTAGGTGAACCAACTGACACCAATGGCTTGTGAGACCGGCCACCGCCCCTCGTCGGGGTCTCGACTATATACACTAGTCTACTAATAGAGTATCGATGCCCAGTCTCGAAACTCCCACGACTAGGGACCACTTTAAGGATGTGCTTATAGACCCCAGCTCCCACGTATATGATCGCCATCATACTGCTGGCCGTCAAGCAAGAATCCTATGGGCTCTATCAACGTGCAATAGTGACCTGTAATGTCACCTAAAGCATGTACACGATGATAAAGATAAACCAGATAGCATACTATCATCTTGAGTAAGACTGTCCTACCGGTATAGGTCCTCCCTCAATCATTGCAATCACGTACCTGTAATCCAATAATTAACTCTGAGGGCACTATATCCAACAATCTCCCACTTGCACTCAAGGCTAATTATTGCGATGTCGCATACTCACAGCCCGTGTGATACCGAACACCCAACTGCTCTATTAATCAGTTTCACAAAGCCCGTTTGCGAAACTATTACATTCGTGGAATAGCCTCAGTGAGTGGATACGCCCTAATGTTTCTTTATATGTCTCTCTTTATCTCAAGTTCGCGGAGAAAGCCATCTCCCGAAATGAGCAATACCAGTCTTAGAATATGTCTATATGTCTAATGGGACCTAGTTCATAAATGAACTCCAAATCCAAACTTCTTAGACTGTATCGTCAACTGAACTTAATCAGAATCCTGCGCCATGCCTCCCTCAGTATCCGCTTGGACCATCTGTCCAAACTACTGCCCCTCGTCAGAGGGAAAACTATAACTCTGACAGTCACTCTGTCATCCAGGTCACCTTGGAAGTCTGGAATGATAACCGTCTCCCGAAGGAGGCTGCCGTTATCATTTCCCTAGAACATCCACTTATGTTCTAAAACTGCTTCCAAACGTTTCTCCAGGATAGGATTAATATCAACTTATTGCATCTAGTGCAAAAAACAACGTCTGGTGTGGTACTTGACATCTAATGATTGACTCAATTGCCTAAGTAAGTGATCTGCCAATCATGCACATCCCTCTCCCTTTAGTCTGTAAGACACTTTTAGAGAGGGTGACTCCATCACCTGCAGGTACACTACCGTGCCAGGAGTCGTCCATTCTAAAACACCTTTAGAATGCTGTCTAAGTACCCAGATTGGGAAACTACCCAAATTTAGATCTAAAACCATAGATCTAGTAACCAGAATATCTGATATAATATCAATATCCTATGTGGAGAAACCACTGTGTGACAACCAAAGTATAACCGATCGTAGTATAGGAATTTCACTTCCTATTCTGTGTATGTCATCCAAATACCAGGACATCACACCCTACTACTTTCTTAACAGATCCATCCACTATTCTGATGAAGTCAAACCTATGACTGTCACATCAGAAATAGATGATCTATCTCCTCTATATCTGCTTTAGTCCATAAATAAACATAAGCTACTTGTCCACTATGCTTCCGCTGCTCCCACTGACTACGACAACCCTCTGGCAGAGTCATATACACGTACACTTCTAAAGCTAGTTTAGAACGATACTATACTCATCCTCCTGCCGGGTCTCACAGTCTGGAACACAGCAATGGCAAGTCTGGGTAAACAAAAACCTCCTTGTCACCGTCTTTGAGCATACCGAAGTACCTCTCGAGTGCCTGAGGTTACCCACCATATATGCGGAGTGGCCAATGGAATGTCAAACCAGATTGAATCTTTAGGTCCTATTAAATTTTCAGTAATCGTTTGAGGTTCTGGAATCACTTCCAGTTCTACCATACTCCCACTACTGTTTTCTGGAAAAAAATCTATTTTTATTAAAACTGTGGCGAGTCAAGAACAATATCACTATTGATCTTCCAGATGGTAGAAAGTCAACCCTCGTCATAGCCCGGGTCAACCCACAAATAGCCATTACAGAAACGTGCCTTGAGTTAGCCAGAGTCTGGTTTTAAGCATAAGCCGGACAACTCCCCGTACCTTAACATTGTTAAGATATGAACTATTCTATATCCAATATAGAAACAGAGGCATTGATTTAATTAGAACCAGATTCAAATCATGTAGCTGTCTCCAGTGCATGTCAACTAAATGGAGAGAAGCTGATCAGCATTACTCAACTTAGGAGTGCATCTAAATATGAGAAACCTGAAAGAGAAATAAGTTTCTCAAAATCATTACTATTAATTGAATACAATACACAAGTATCTACATCTTCGATCACCTTGAAGAATCCTGATACTTGCAACTCCTGATTCTCTACTTTATTCTTATACCTATAATTTCTCAAAACTTAGACCTTGCATTTCTACGAAACACATGTCTAAGAACTAGAAAAGTCATAAGTAAACAGAATATAGTACGAGTACCAAACCCTCTGTCCTAATGGACACAGGACAACATACAATACTTTGTATAAGTCCCTTGAGTCTAATAACTCATTCGCTGTGTGTCGTAGGTTGAAAATTGTACTTATGGTTAAGAAGAATTACACCGCTGTTTAATGCTCTTTACCTAACCATCCACTGATATAGGTAAATGTCATAGACATAATTTCAAAAAGTTATATCTCACTTTATAAAAATAAACGTACAGATATATCAATTTGAAATTGATGCATAACAACGGATATTCAAAACCAAATATTTGCCGTCCGGCAAACAACCCAGGCGATTTCCTCAAATATCACCAATTACAACGAATCCCGATATAATGAGGATGATCACCCAATTCCCAATAACTTACTCCCACTCATCATCCGTAAAACCATACAGATGTGAGAATCAAACCTGGTAAATACATATCCTGGAGCAAGGACTAATTAGGAAATCAGTTTTCTTTTAACAATACACAGTGAAACTGAAATATGTAAATGTTTCGAAGGGGTATCCGGGTATTCTTAGTAATGCCTCTTCCATTATCAGATTCACAACTGTAACCGTATATTTCTTTGTCATCTCTCCAAATCCCTTTATATGTCTTTAGTCATTACCTTCTGTACACCCCTTTAGGCTAAATGGTTTTCTTCCTTCCCTACCGTTCGGCACCAGCCTATGGTTTGGAAGAAAACTATCCAATAAGCATAATGGGTGTACTGTCCTAATCCTAGGAGCACTCGCAACCCGAGAGAAGGTAAAGATAAAAGACAACTGAATAAAATATTATTCCTATTTCTCCTGAACCAGAATCCATCCCCGAACTGGAACAAATTCCTTCGATTTCGTATATAACCATACGATGGAGTATCCAAATAACTGTGGATTTTCGTAGTGATACGGTGTCCTGGAGAAATACAAAGGTGAAGTAAGAATGGCGATGAAATACTTGGTTTGGTCGTGAATGATAGCAGTCGCAATTTACTTTACCCTCTTACTAATCCCTTTATTTGTCTTTACTTAATACCTTCTGTACACCTTTTAGGCTAAATGGTTTTCTTCATTCCCTACCGTTCGGCACCTGCCTATGGTTTGGATGAAGACTATCCAATTAGCGTAACATGTGTACCGTCTTAATCCAAGGAGCACTCGCAACCTGAGAGAAGGTAAAAGGAAAAGACAACTGAATAGTCCTATTCATTTTCTCCAGAACCGGAAACCATTCTCGAATCTGGAACAAGTTCGTTCGAGTTCGTATATAACCATACGATGGTTTTATCCAATGGAAGTAGATGTTCGTAATAATGCGGGGTGTTCTGGAGAAAAGAGTAAAAATAGGAGTGGCAATGAGGTATGCAACTCAGACAATCAAAAAGCCAGTGTTTTAAGAAGGTTCAGTTAACTTGGTCACTGAGTTATAGTCTAGGGTCGTGTCATGGTCGCTGCCAAAGAGAGAGAGAAAAGAAACACTCTGCGTGCACTCTAACCTAAATCAGAATGGTTATCAATTTATCTAATCAGGAAACCTCCCACTATAACCTCAAATTCTCCTTCAAACCTGAAAGAAGAATTAGTCGGGATCACCCGAGGAGTAAACCAACTCATCAGTGGGAATCGGGATCCAACTATCATCGCATGATAACGTGATGGAATCCACTCACATTATCACACTCCAGAAGGTATGCGCATATCTGGCAAGTTTCAATTTCTTTAGAAACTCCCGATGTGATTTTTACCCCATGCTCTTATGACCTTGACTTTGGCCAACAAATCATAAGTCACATGTCAAGTTCTACCCGTCATTATCCAGGTTAATTTGAACCCACCCGTACCTACCCTTGACTTTGGCCAACAAAGCAGTACGACTGTCCCAAACCAACGCATCTATCTATGCAACAGAAAGGTAACAAATAGCTACCATACACTATACCTTGACTTTGGCCAACAAACATAGCATGAATACTAAGTGCTACCCGTCTGAAATGATGGAGGGCTACGAATGGTTTTTGACGAAAAACCTTTAACGTAATGAACTTGATATCGTTGAAGGAACCGGATAGCTTTTTATAAAAATATAGTGGCGAAAATCTTTGCTAAAGAGGTTACTCCCGGTGAAAGGATCTCGGCTCTTTCCCCGTAGAATGAGGTGCAGGATATTCCAACTAAATACCACGATGCAAAGCAAAAAGTAATCGACTATAGTGAAGTTATTATCCTGACGCAAACTTCTGTCGAAAGGGTCACTCCCGGTGAAGGGATCTCGGCCCTTGCCTCGTCGACTGAGGTGCAGGATATTCCAACTGAATACCACTGTGCAAAACAAAAGAAAACGTCCTTACAATAACAGCCTTTTGAAAAATGTTCCAACAATATCAAAATAGGTTTGTTTAGCTTGCATTGATCCGAATCAATGCAGTCCCATCAATTAATCACACCACAAAAGAACGAAAATATGATGTACGTATATGCCATCCGCATTCGCCACTGGGTCCCATCATCACCCGTTAGGTTACTTAACTAACGACAGAGCAGGGACTGGACTAGCGCGGGTGTAAAACATATACAACATCTACTAGTATATATATCAATATATAATATTCGCTCATGGCGTGATAAAATGCAACATCACATAAAGTAATATGCATCACAGAACAATACAGATAATCTGGGATCCCCGGGTTTCCTTTGAGCCGCAAGTGAAACCCGGCGTTCCCCTGGTCGTGTGGATAGCCTGTGCAATGAAATCCTAGACCCCTACGTATGCGGCAAGTTACCCGCCAAAACCTGAAGCGGGGCAGCCCCCTTCAACAAAGTGAATGGACCACCCAGCACTTCACGGAATCCGGTAACTTGAGCACCCCTCCTTGGGTCAACCTGTACCCCCTACGAGTACGGCGAATAGCCCGCCAATTCTAGAGTGAAGCCCTCTCCGTCTCAAAGCCATGAGATGTGGGCCCGTTGCCCTCTAGAACCCGGCTATCCGTGCACCCCACCGCGGGGTAATCCTAGTACAGAAAGTAAAATATATACAACGGGTATATCGACCTCAACCCGGTCGTGCCCCAAAAGAATAATATACAAACAGGCAGTGACGGCAGTCCACATGTTGGACGCTCGCCCCGCAATATCAAATGTACAAATATAACAAAACTGTACTAATATTGCACCAAGCTATCCACCACGACAATCCGCAACATCACAGCACAACACAGAACATCAACGTGAATGTCACGTTCGCAAATCCATCTAAAAGGGCTATAGCAATTAGACAAGATTTACCGATCAAATGTCATTCACGGTCGCAGATATAAAATAAGCACTGTGAACTAACTTGTTTAAAATTTTCGATCGACAAAATTTCCCGAAGTGAGCCCCAAGCACAAATCCAGCACTCAAAATAATCTGGGCCAAAACTAAAAATACCAGAAACCCCAATTCCAAGTCAGAGACCACTGTAGAAAAACTGGTGCACTAAAGCTACAGTAGTGTGGCGGAACCGCGGCCAAATCGTGGGTAATGCCGCGGTTTCACGGTGCTATGGTGGAGTTGCACTTCCAAATTTCTACAGTGGTCTTAGAAAAGCCTGCCTGATTTTCTGACGTACCCAGAATAATTTTTAAACCACAAAAAAAATTCGACAGAAACTTCATGAATGGAATCGCGGTTTCGGAAATTTCGTTCGATCGATATTTTAAACACGTTAGAGCAAGCTAGTAAAGGTTAATGGCGTGGCTCTGATACCATGTAAGTCTACGGTAGCACCCCGGCCGTCGATCCGAGGCCAAAATGCGGAAACGAAAACTTTTTCTAAACTTGAAACCGGCACTATCGCAGACTTTAATCCCGGATCGAACCATTAACCTATAACTAGCAAACTAGAGAAGGGTTAGAAAAGCTATACCGATCGATCTGTGTCCTTTAGTCTTTGGCCACCCACCCAAGCTCCTCGCGGCATCTCCGATCTCCGGTTTTCTCGTCGGAAGGGCACCACATCAATGAGTCCTTTTACGGGCTCCCGCTTCGTCTGAAGCAATTCGGACACGAAGTTTGCTAGCCGACATGTCCAAGGTGAAGTAGAGAATGTGTGTGATCACTTTGTCTCAAGCATCCATTAATTCTCAACACATGAGAGTGTATGGATGGAGGTTGGAGATGATGCCATCAATGGAGGTTGTGAGCTAGAGCAAATAGAAGAAGAAGAAGCCTTTCTTTTTCTTATGTGTTGTATGATAAAAAGAGAGAGATAGATATAATACAAGAGCTAACCCCCATCCCATGGCTGCCCTCTCTCTTTCCTCTTATCATTTCAACACTTTAATCAATCAATAATGTAACATGTGCACAAAGAAAGAGACCATGAGTCACTAAGCATGCACATGCCACATTAAATGCTCTTCATGATGACTTAAGCTCACAATTTCCATTTGTAAACATTAATCCAAATGTTTACAACAATAAAAAAGATACGGCAGCATCTAAAGTAAACTCGTGACGGATCACAAGGATACCCCTCACCTGTATATGCATACCTGCATCCGCATTCCGACTGAATGCGAATGCGATGAGACTAAAGTAATCCAACAAATCTAATACTAGGATCCGGCTTAAACCAAAGCCCACTAGTATGATCCGTCCGATCATGATCCGTGCACGACTGCACGTATATGATCGAACCCTGCCATATATCATACGGCCTCTACAACGTTTCACCCGAAACTTGAGAAACTGTCTGTGGGGGACTCTAAAGACTCGTCAATAATTTGGCTGTGGATTTAACCACTAGCACGTCAGTGGTACTAGCCGTACGTAACGGGCTACCAGGTATTGACCAAAAGGGAGGTCGATGAGCGAACTCATCCTGACACCCTACTGAGCCTGTCAGTGACAATATCCGTACAGTCCGGTCCGTTCGTCTATGAGCATCGCATGTCGGGCCTAGGGGGTTGTAAAAGTCAGACCCCCAAAAGCGGTACAAGTCGTGTTGGAGTGTAGCCCAGAACACCCTGAGATACTACTGGAATACCTACCAGTAAATCTCCTGCCTTGGCCAAGGACTTCGTGTAATGGCTCTTCTAGACACAGCGCGATCTCACCCCCAATACCGGGAGAGATGAAACCCATGCCGATCCGCTCACTGCCTCCATGTGGCTCGGGACTGTACCCAACTAAAACCTGTTTGCGCGACTCCTTTGAGCCGTGGTAGGGGAGTCATCAAAGCACAGTGGGAACTCACACGAGACAAATGACGATCTCAGCTCGATGAACTAACCTGTACACATGTCACCAGGGAACTGCTATCTGACGTCAGGTATAATACCAACTAGTATGTTCCCGGCGAGTCCTGTCCGGTGTACTCATAACTCAATGAGCACCTGTATACATCTTAGGTGAACCAACTAACACCAATGGCTTGTGAGACCGGCCACCGCCCCTCGTCGGGGTCTCGACTATATACACTAGTCTACTAATAGAGTATCGATGCCCAGTCTCGAAACTCCCACCACTAGGGACCACTTTAAGGATGTGCTTATAGACCCCAGCTCCCACGTATATGATCGCCATCATACTGCTGGCCGTCAAGCAAGAATCCTATGGGCTCTATCAACGTGCAATAGTGACCTGTAATGTCACCTAAAGCATGTACACGATAATAAAGATAAACCAGATAGCATACTATCATCTTGAGTAAGACTGTCCTACCGGTATAGGTCCTCCCTCAATCATTGCAATCACGTGCCTGTGATCCAATAATTGACTCTGAGGGCACTATATCCAACAGGAATTTTCTAAGTTCATGATTAGTGGAAGTTTGGACTTGTAAGTGGTAAATTGAGGCGTAGTGAATGTTTATAAGACCTTAGTGATGTTTTACTGGCCAAAACCAGAGACTAGAACTCAATGCACGAACTTAGATTTTTCCCGACATTGGAATTTCGACAGATTGTGATGATATTTTGGACGGATGACCCGAGAGACCCATAAATTAAGTTTCCATCACAGTGAGACATGCAGGCTACTTAGAGTTTTTCCCCAAGACCCGAGACCCCAACTCCAAGTCATGGTCGCAGATATATTCCTTGTGGCCACAAATTGCGGCCACACTGTAGGTTCTGGTGTTGATTCTTGGTCCATGGTTTTGTTATCTGATATCTAGACCAATCCTATATGCAAAACGTTCTAGTTTGACCTAGGGTAGAATCTGGGAGTATTTTCCTAGGTTGTTGATTTCGTGTTTTCCGATTTCTAAAACTTGGTTTTGATATTTGAATTTGGATTTAGTCGTTGGACGTTTGTACGTCAACGACGAGGGTTATTTGGTTGTTTTTGCATGCGTAGGCTATAGGTTTTAACCTATGAGCACTTCGCGTGCCGTATCGGTTTTCCGGACTTGGTTTTAATAACGTTATGATGTGTGTTGATTTTTAGGTACCTTCGTGTGGACTTCCGAGACGACGAAGTACATCGACTTTAGATAAGCGAGGAGTTTAGCAGGTAAGTAGGTATATATCTATGGAAGAAGTCGGGTGGATAACGTATAGCACCCCCGCAACCGTAGATTAGGGTACTTATATATATACATATATATATCTATATATATATTAGTATGTATGTGTTCATATATGTATGTGTGTGTGTGTGTGTGTCTCTCTCTCTCTCTCTCTCTCGATATATATATATATATATATATATATATATATAAGATGAGGATATGATATGTTATATGGATATGAGTCGATATAATCGAACGGGATGTCAAGAGATTATGATATATGATTGAGTTGAGACATCGTTTATGATGTGATATACTAAAGGATTGTTGGGCGATATACACATAACATGCGATAACATGCGATTTGATAATATAATAGAATGTACGTGACCTTAGATCCGTACCCTTGATTATGATATCGTACGACGGATGATACCGTACGAAATATGAGATATATGATATTGGCCCGTACCCTTAATTTTGAGGATGTCGTACGACGGACTATACCGTATGAGATATATATATGATGCTTGATCCGCACTCTTGACTTGAGAATGTCGTACGATAGATTAAATCATACGTGATGCTATAAGGCCGGATCGCCGACTACTAGATATATCGACTCGGAAATGCGTTCGTTTTTTATTTACTTTTTAACTCGGGATTAGTTTAGCATTTTTGTCTTTTAATTACTTATGTAGATGTTAAAATAGAGTTAGAGTCATACCTATTTTCAAAACTAACGAATCGTGTGCATTTTCAAAGGACAAACTGAGAGACGCTGCGGAATTTTAAAAGGTAAATTCTTTTCTTAAAAAACACCGTAGTCCCTACTTTTCTAAAAACAACGATTCGTGCTATTTTAAATATAATAATTGTGTGACTCGTATATCGATACATATCTTATCTTGTTGCGTTTACTATTTACCTTTCTGCTACGTTCATATTACTCTCATTGCATTTTATATATATACATATGCTTTTATTAGTTGTTATGATCTCGTCTGCTAGGACACATGCACCATTACTGATGATGCGCACGTTACACTTACACAGATCTGCCGGCTCACTCACATTCATTAGCGGTTATTGCTATGCCACTTGCACAATAGAATTGCTATATCACGATATTATTCTTAATTGTAAAGTACATTCATTGTTCAGCACTATCATAGGACATGCTTGCATGATATATTTGATATGCTCATATTACTGTTCTATGTTTTCATACATCGTACTTTATGGTTGCATGCATTGAGATACTGTTTTCATGAGGTCTCTGGATTTGAGAACTGTAGTTATATTTCAAAGGAAATTATGTATTGTTTTAAAAACACGGTTTCTCGTGATATGATATTTTGTGTCCACCATGAGTTTTCTCGGTTCTGAATTATGAGCATACCCGATTCGAGAAGTTGGCTGAGCCGTCTGCAGGTACATGGTGGACCCGGTAAGATATCGTAGGGCAAGAAGATCGTAGAGTAGACGATGAGCCTGACAGGGGCTATGCTGCCTACCGGTGATAATTTGGACTCGGCGGTTATCCGGAGGATACCGGCCGGAGTCGTGAGATGGATATGAAGGCCGATCAGAGGATGCGGCGCCTGAGATATGATAATTTACGTGTCGATACTGGACACGGGTTTCATGATATTTCGAGTGTCGGTGTTGAACACTCAGGTTCCATGATATTGATGTGTCGTTGATGGACACATGTTGATTGATATTCTTATACATACAGGCATATGATTCAGATGATTTGATTTTTACATGTTGTCATAGGCATTGATTTTATTGTTGATACAGATGCATGCATGGTCACCCTAGATATCATATTATTACCTTCATGATACAGTATGACCTAGGAATCGTTGTTTATTCGATTTCTACCTGCTGATATTTTCTGCTCACAAGTTGTAACTCACCCCCATTATACCACGGTTTCTTGCAGGTTTGACCGCACAGGTTTTCGTAGCGGCTTTGCTGGCACACTGCTTTTTTTATGGGTGACTGCTTTGGTAAATGGGGTTCACTTGTATCATGACCACCGTTGTACTTATACATTTATTTCAATTGTATCTTGTTAAAGGCTCTATCAACCAGACCTTGTATATTCGTAGTCGTAGAACCTTTATTGTATATTTTTTTAGACTTAGAGTTACGACCATGTATTTATACTTGTTTCTGGTTTCTTGATGATGTTTTGGTTTCTTTGTTTTATTTCTGTGTTTCTATACTCGCCTTCGGCGTTGTATATTTATTTCATTGCGTGGTTGTTTCCGCTAATTGGCGAAGAGCCAGCACCCGCTTGGAGATGCCTATTATTATTATTGCTTGTTTTGTTTTCGAATTAAAATATACAAAGGAGGTGCTACCCAAATTTCAAATGACGAAAAATGTTTTCAAGATAGTTACAAAACATTGTATTTCATATGATATTATTTATATTTTAAAGAAAGAACCTGATTTCATTAAACCTTTATTTCAAAACTCCACCTCCACTATTTTTCCCTAAAAAAGTTTAGATTTCTGGGCTTTTGGCTTATTTGAATTAGGTAGGGTCCTATAGACATCACATGATTTAAGTGTCAGTCACGTGCCTTTTCCTGGATCGTGACACTCCAAGCCCTTCGATGGTTTGCTAGAGGCGACGACTTAACCCTATCCGTTCTTCCATGGTAGCCTCCGACGGCGATGGTCGACCCTCCTGGCCAGGAGGTAAAGGAATCGGTTGGCGATCTAGGGGTTCTGCACGGGTAAGAGTCCCGAAGTTGTTGTCTCGAGGCGATTTGAACAACGACGAGGAGGGTGTCTTAAAACCCGTCATGAAAGATGGCGACTTTCTTCTTCAAAGTTGTAGATCCGATGATTCTGAGGCGGAGCCGAGCTTTCCACAAACGGCGCCAATTGATAGAGCGTGAAACTAAGGCGGCTTAGGCTTTATTAATAGATTTGTATGGTGGTAGTCTTAGGAAAAGTCTTCACCGCCAAATCTTCAATTTTGCATAGGAAAGGACGCCGAAATTATACTCTGGTCTCTCCTCCGATAATAAAATCGGTCTCTTTCTTAGAATATTAGGGTTTCTATTTGTAGAGAGATTGTAGTATACATTTTCTCTCATGTCGGAGAGGTTTATATAGACATCACGTACGGTGGTGATGCACAATCAATAAAGATTCAGTTAGTTATCTAGAGTTTTGTGTCCTCATCGGCTATCCTCTTTGTACAAAGATCTTTTGGCGGGTCTCATGGGCCGAGTACCCCGGGTTTGGACCCGTGTTTGGTCTTATGGGCCGAGTGGAATCCGGCCGGACCCGTCGTTGGTTCCATGCAGTATCAGATATCATACCTCATTCATTATCCAATGATACTCCTGATAACGGACATGGATTTTACCGATTCGGTAGAAAAAGTATTTTTCTACTTTTGTTTTTGATAGACATCTTTTTTGGGGTAAACTGTCAAAACCTCCCAAGCACTTCTTTTTGTTGTCAAAAATCCTCTGGTCTCAACATGTTAGTCAAAAGCCCCTAGAAAAGTTTTTAGTTGTCAAGAAACTCTTTACCTGTGATATCTAGAGGTTGCCTACTATATCTAGTTTCCAACGATATCTAAACAGTATCCAGCGATATCTAGGTAGTTGCTTATGATATATAAACCATTTCCTGCAATATCTAAATAGTTTGTATAAATTGGTTAGATATTGCTGCTATATAGATATTATATGGAAATTTTTCAGAGAGATTTTGACTATCGTTCAACATCAGAAAAAAATACTTGGTTTATTTTGACAATTTACCTTTTTTTGGTTGCATATGCAGCATAAAATATTAGCTAAAGTGCCTCGAAAGTACTTTCTGGACCTTGCACTTTGTCCTCTTAACTTCTATTTATTTCCAAAATACCCTTCCTCTTATCATTTTGTCATCTGAAGATTGAAATTCCAGCATCTGGAGGAGCCTTTCGCCTCGGTCATCATTGCGCTACACTCACTTCTTGAAATTCTTCGTTCCGCCGTCGCCGTCGCGGTCGACGTCGCCGTCGACGTCGCCTTTCCCGCCAAAACCGATGGCTAAAGGGACTTTCTTTCCCCTCTTCCGCCTCAGGACCACATCGCGTTTGGGCAAAGATATCTTGACCTTGTTCTTTGATTTGCCAAATTTAGGGTTTTTCTGCACAGATCCATCAATTTCTCACGAATTCTGCACCAAAATCGAATCTTTATCCATTCATTCTCTATAAAACTGTAAATTTGATGCAAATTTGGGCCAAATTTGATGAGAGATCCATGAAAGAGAGAGTTACGTCGAAGGAAAATTGGGGGAAGTGGAGGGGGCAAAAAAAACCGCAATTTTCTCGATCGCGCTTTTAAGAAGTGAAAATGGTTTGTTGGGAGCACACATGACAATCGTGTAAGCACCTCCCCTTTCACCACCACCACCCTTCATCGTCCTCAACAACCCCTCGAATCTCAAACTCGAAAAGAGATCCAAATCCCCTTCGGCACCCCACCTCCTCCGGTGAGAGCTCGAGCTTCGATGGAGCCGGCGGAGTTGAAGCGAAAGTTGGGGGACCACGCAAGGGAGGTCGGCGAGTGTGACGTGGATGCCGATGACGACGGCGCCGGCGAGGCCGGTGCTAGAGCTGAGCTAGGGTTTTGGTCGAGGGGAGAGGGAGAGGAGCCTTGAGGCTGCTGGGCTTGGGAGGGGAGTTGGTGAGTGATTAGGAGATGTAAACGGATATGGAGTTATAGTATTCATATCCCGTAGTCATAAATGGATACTAATACAAAAACAGATAGTCATCGGAATTAAAAAATATTATAAAATAGAATACGGATGTTAATGAATACAGGAAAAAAAATATCCCTAATACAGTCAAAAAATACTAATTTTGTTATCGGATACGGAATGCACATCAATGTTACCATTTCTGAATCAGGTTGCTGACTGCTGACGCATACAGATATTGATAATCATCGAAAGTGAATATATGTTCCTATTTATAAAACATAGAAACAGAATCAATTTAAATTATCTGTATTTGTTTACAGCCTAGCAGATGATTGTTGAGACGTTAATCATTGATAGGTTTTTCCTTGTTTCCTTGTTTTTGTTGATGGAGGTCTGGATCTCCTTCAGATGTTATCTTCCGTAGATATGCCGTCGAGTGACGGTGGACGGCTGAGATTGATTGGGAGGTTGCCTCCTGAAGCGTGTGGATCTCAATGGGTTCGAGGCGGTTGAGGTCGAGCTACCTGCAAGAAAGTCCCGGGGTGGTTGTACCACCGAGGACCTTCCGACGATCAAGTTAGACCGGATATTTGAGCAGAGTAATGGCCTAGTGGGGAGAAATTGGCTTCCTTGATCCGTCTGGAGAGGGGTTTATATAGTGGTGGCAGCAGGCAGGCAGGCGCGGGAATCACGCCGGTCGTTACGCTCCCGGCGTCACGCCCGCGTAATAAGCAGGATCTCCCATTAATGGCGAGACAGGCTCGTTAATGGGGGATCGTGATGGCATGGAACGCGGAACGTGGCCGGCGGATATCTCGCATATGGCGAGATTCGCGGAGGTGAGGCGGTTGCGCCTGCGATAGGTGCCGTTGGTCGGTCGATATGACATGCGCAAGGCCCATAAGACCCGGGGTAACTCCTCGACCCAACCGCTCTGGCGTCCTTCTAGGCAGGTCCGTAGACCTCGGAGGACGTCCTGATTAGCGACTTCGGCTTGCCCGTTGCATTGGGGATGTGCGACCGCGGCAAACTTCATGAGATATGATACTCATTGCAGAATTCCTTCACTTTCTCGTTCTCGAAGTTTGTCCCGTGGTCGGTGATGATACACCTCGGTATACCGAACCGGAGTATCACGTTGTTCTGCAGGAACTTGATAGCCGTGGTGGCATCCGGTTTCCTGATGGGGACGGGCTCAATCCACTTCGTGAAGTAATCTACTGTGACGAGGACATACTTGTGCCCGCCCGTACCGGTAGGGAACTGGCCTATCATGTCCAATCCCCACTGGGTGAACGGCCACAGGGAGGTAAGGGCGGTTAGCTCGGTAGCCGGAAGGCGAGGTATGCTTCCGTGGAGTTAGCAACTTTTGCATCTCCTGACGAGCTTCTGGGCGTCTTCGTGAATAGTTGGCCAGTAGTACCCCTGGAGCAATGCCTTCTGGATTAAGGTGCGGGCCCCTTGATGTGCGCCGCCGACTCCTTCATGGATTTCGCAGAGGACGTAGTCGGCTTCGTGGGGGTCGACGCACCGGAGCAGGGGATGGGTGAAGGACTTCTTATAAAGGTTCTCATTGCTCCAGTCGAAGTGACGGGCTTTGGCTCGGAGACAGCGAATTGTTTTCCGATCTTCCGGGAGCGTACCTTCCCTTAGGAATTCCACGAGGGGATTCCTCCAGTCTCGGTCCTTTTCTTAGGCTGTGTACACATGAAGTATTGTCGCCCCGTCTTCCACGCTGGGCCATGGCAAGATCTCGAAGAGGATAGACCGCTTGTTGTTGGCTGAGTAGGATGAAGCCAGCTTACTCAGGGCGTCGGCTTGGGCATTGAGCTGTCTGGGTATTTTCTCTACCTGGACCTCGTCGAAGTACTTTTGAAGTCTTCTTACCTCGGCGAGATACTTCACCACTAGAGGTTCCCGAGCTTTGAAATGGCCGGTCACTTGGCCGACGACTAGGGCTGAGTCACTGCGGATTCGAATTGTTTTCAGCCCCGGCCCGGAGGCCATGCACAGTCCAGCCAGCAAAGCCTCGTACTCTGCTGCATTGTTTGAGGCCTTGAATCCGAGCTTCAGAGAATACTCCATTTCCGCCTCGTTCGGGCCTCGAATGATTAGGCCGGCACCATAGCCTTCCTCGGTTGAGAACTCGTCGACGTAAATGACCCATTCAGGGACGGAGTCGGACCTCCCCTCGACCGAGGGTTGAGCCGCAAGGGTCGGCGTGAACTCCGGTTTCTTACCGGGGATGGTGCACTCGACGATAAAATCGACCAGAGCTAGTGCCTTGATGGCCTGCCTCGGGCGGTATTTTAAGTCAAACTGGGACAACTCCCACCTCCACTTCTCTAAGCGGCCCGAGGATTCGGGTGAGGCGAGGATAGCCCCCAGCGGGCGCTCGGTAAGAACGAGGATGGTGTGCAACTGGAAATAGTGTTGTAGCTTCCTTGAGGCCACAACGAGTGCCAAAACGATCTTTTCTATGGCTGGATACCTCGTTTCTGCGTCTTTGAAGACATGGCTCACGTAGTACACCGGCTTCTGCACCCCGTCGACCTCTCGGACGAGCACCGAGCCCGCTGCTTGGTCGGACACCGCCAGATACAGTGATAGCTCGTATTCTTCAACTGGTCGGGTGAGCAGTGGTGGCGTCGCAAGGTGCCTCTTCAATTGGTCAAAGGCGATCTGGCACTCCTCTGACCACTCGAACCTCGGGATCTTCCTTAGAGCTTTGAAGAACGGGAGGCACTTCTCTCCAGACCTCGACATAAAAACGGTTCAGAGCGGCTACTCGCCCCGTAAGTCGTATGATCTCGACGTTGGTCTTGGGTGCGACCATGTTGAGGATAGCGTCGATTTTCTTTGGGTTAGTTTCGATTCCGCGGTGGGTGACTATGAAACCGAGGAACTTTCCCCCGGTGACTCCGAATGCGCGCTTGGCGGGGTTCAGTTTCATCTTGAACTTGCGTAGCACTTTGAAGGCCTCGCCCAGGTCCTTGGCATGGTTGACCGACGAGATGGATTTGACGAGCATATCGTCGACGTAAACTTCCATGTTCCTGCCGATCTGCGGTTTGAACATGCAGTTAACAATCGTTGGTACGTAGCTCCGGCGTTCTTGAGACTGAAAGGCATCACCTTTTAGCAGTATACCCCCCGGTCCGTTGTGAATGCGGTAAGACCTTCGTCTGCCGGATTCATACGGATCTGATTGTAGCCGGAAAAGGCGTCCATGAAGCTCAATATCTCATGGCTTGCCGAGCTGTCGACGAGATGATCTATTCGAGGGAGGGAATAGTTGTCTTTGGGGCAGGCCTTGTTGAGGTCGGTGAAGTCGACGCACATGCGCAATTTCCCGCTCGACTTCCTGACCAGAACTACGTTCGCCAGTTACTCCGAATAGGGTATATTCCGAATGAAGTTGGCGGCGAGGAGCCGATCTACTTCGTCCTCGATAGCCTTCTATTTGACCAGGGCGAAGCTTCGCTTTTTCTGCCTGACGGGTCGGGCCGTAGGATCTACCCCGAGCTTATAAGATATGATTTTGGGGTCGATCCCAGGCATTTCACCAGGCGCCCAGGTGAACACGTCGGAGTTATCCCTGAGGAAATGAACTAGATCATCTCGCTGAGTTCCTGTCAAGAGCGACCCAATCTGAACGATTTTTTCGTCGTCCCCTTCTACGACGGGGACCTCTGTCAATGGCTCCACCGGGGTTCCTCGGACCTCTTTTTGCTCATCTCGAGTGTCCAGAGAACCCCTGATGTCACCTTCACTTTCGACATCGTCGATTGGCCATCCAGACGAAGATGTTGCGGTGAAGCAAACCTTTGCAATCCGCTGGTCTCCATAGACCTGACCTATCCTGCCCTGATCGAGAGGGAACTTCATCGCCAGGTGGTAAGTCGATATCTGGGCCCGGAGGGACTTTAGCGTTGGGCGGCCGAGGAGGATATTGTAGGCCGATGGGATTCTCGCTATGATGAATTCCACAGGCACTGTTCGCGTACGGCCGGCTTCTCCAACGTTAAACCGCGGAGTGATTACCCTTTCCGTCGGGATGGAGTGGTTGGTGAATCCTGAAAGGACGTAGGAGGTCGGCCTCAGGTCTGCTGGGGTGAGCCCCATGCGCAGAAAGCAGTTGTAGAAGAGAATGTCCGCCGAGCTTCCCGAGTCGACCAGTATCCTGTGCACCTCGTATTGGTGGACCCGAGCCGTGATCACCAGAGGGTCGTTGTGGGGCCGGGATATGCCGTGGAGGTCCCCGTCGTCAAAAACGATCGGCTCGGTCTCCCTGGCCTTCTTCCTCGGACGGCTGTTGGCCTCTGCGGCCGGCGTGGGGTGCTGAGTCTCGTATGTACTCGGCGTACCCCCCGCCGACATGACCATGATTTTTGATGAGCCTCTATTCCTTTTGATGAGGTTTCTTAGGTCGCCTGGCGAGGTAGTCTTCGAGCTGCCGTGATGAGTTCCGTCCGCGCGACCCCGTCGAGGGAGGGGGTGTCGGTCATGCCTGTGAGCAGGCGAGCTGACCGACATCTCCTTGGGAGGGACAGGAGCGCGCAGGGGCTCTGGGCGAGGACCTCGGGCGACAGACCTCGGTGTTGAACTGTGGGGCGCCCAGCGGGTCATAGAATATGTTGGCTCGGAAGATCGGCGGCCGTGGAAGGCATCGAGGCGGTGGTCGGCGGTGCCGACGCGTGCAGAGACTTCTCTCCCTCTGTAGGGGTCCCGATCCCAAGGTGGGAGAGCGGCGACCTGGGGAGCCTGGCCCTCCGTTTGGACACGGACGAGCGTATCCACGACGGACGCGAGTCGATCTATCCGGGCGGATAGGGCATTGATAGTGTTCAGGGGAGGAGATTCGTCCGCGCCTCCGTTGTGGGGGAGACGGCGGCTGGTGCTTGGATCGTCGCGGTTGCTCGCCATTGAATGGAGATCGGAAAATGAACTTTGTTCAGTGGAATCAAGAACTTCCCACAGACGGCGCCAGCTGATGGAGGTCTGGATCTCCTTCAGATGTTACCTTCCATAGATCTGCTGTCGAGCGACGGTGGACGGCTGAGATTGATTAGGAGGTTGCCTCCTGAAGCGTGTAGATCTCAATAGGTTTGAGGCGATTGAGGCCGAGCAACCTGCAAGGAAATCCCGGGGTGGTTGTACCACCGAGGATCCTCCGACAATCAAGTTACACCGGATATTTGAGCAGACTAACAGCCTAGTGGGGAGAAATTGGCTTCCTTGATCCATCTGGAGAGGGGTTTATATGGTGGTGGCAACAGGCAGGCAGCGCGGGAATCACGTCGGCCGTTACGCTCCCGGCGTCACGCCCGCGTGATAGGCGGGATCTCCTATTAATGGCGAGACAGGCTCGTTAATGGGGATCGTGATAGCGTGGAACGCGGGACGTGGCCGGCGGATATCTCGCGTATGGCGAGATTCGCGGAGGTGAGGCGGTTGCGCCTGCGATAGGTGCCGTTGGTCGGTCGATGTGACCGAGGAATATGAGCTTGGCGGGAGACTCGGGGGCAAGCGGAAGGCCGATGTATCTAGGTTCTGCGGTAGCACGGAGACGAGCTGAGGGGGTCGAGGAGGCCAATTGTGCGGGGGCTCGGAGGTGAGCCAACAGTCGTTTGTAAGGCGGGCACAGGAGTTGTGGGGTCGATCACAAAGGGTCGGCTACGTCCAAAGGTTCGCAGACCCAGGTGTTCTTCCGACGTGCTATTCTTGGTCCTTCCTTACGGGCTTCGGGACACGTCATCAGCCACGTGTCACGATCTGGGAGATCGCCGATATCAAGCATCATCAAAGGTAGACCCTTAAATCTGTTAGAAATTATTCTATATATTTGGTAGAAAATTTTTCCATACCGCCGCCGCATGTGTGGTGATTTGAACTTATGACCTCCTAGGAGTGTGCATCTTTGACACTCGAAATTAGGCTCTTTGGTTGAAAGAGATTCGTGTTGTGTATCTTTGCCTTAGGCTATTTACGACCTGGTCGAAGTGTGTATTTTTTTTTTGGCACTGACCCATAACCCCTAACCTAAGCACACGCCACACACAACACTTCAATGCACACCACACATAAGCACACAACACACACACCGAGAAGACCCATGAATTTGTCCTGGAAGCTTATTTTATGGCCACTTTCCTTTCTAAGGATTCGGGATCCGAATCCCGCACTCACCCATAAGGGGCAGTGCGTATTGATGATGTAAGCTTGGGCTAAAACTTATTGATTTCATTAAGAACCCTATCATTAATCCAGCAGTGAAGATTCATAAAACCATATGTTAGCAAAATATCTTCATCCTCTCTATTGTATCACCCGATACATATTCTAGGAGAAATTTCTATCCAACTAAAATTTGTGCATGTGCTTGCAATTATATATATGGTAGACCTTATTAAAATATTTAAAAACAATTAGATGTATTTTTAAAGTGGTTAAATAGTACTAATATTTTGAAGGATTGTAATAGATAATCTAATTTTGAGATGATTTGAGTAATTATTAATGAAATTCTTTAAAAATTATTTTTCTCAAAGTTATGAAAAATGGTTTTCTTGCACGGTGATGCGTGATGGAGTTAAAGGAAATATGCATCACATATAAGATTGGAAATTATATATGAATTTTTTTTCTTAGGGTGTGTTATTTTACGATTTCAAATATTGTTTTCTATAGTGTGTATACAAAAGACGAGCTTGATGTCATTCATTACGAAGATAGAATAATAACATATCGGTTTGCGGTTCTAATGCGAAACATGATATTTTATTCTTGTTAATACGGGTGAAATAAAAATCCTCTTTTGATACAACTCTAGGTCCAATAGAAGTAAGCCCTATGACCAATCCAGCAACTATCTAAAGCGTCAGGGATGCAGTAGGAGGAAAGGCATTGTAATCTGTGAACGAAATTTTTTGAGGTACATATGTATTAATTTGTTATGCATCTATTCAATTTTGAATGTTTTTCTAATAAATTTATAGATATTTTGACATTTAAAACATGAAAAATAGAATAACGAAGAAATGAAATATAGGTTTTTTGAGAAGGGAAATACATGGCAAAAGCAGAGAGAGAAAGCAAAAATGGCTCAATCAACAGGTGTTGGGTAAATTTTTTTTATAGCTACGAGATCGGTTGGTTCCCACAGCAACAAATACGCATTTAAAGTTAACATACGTCTCTCTGCTTAACTAAGCAATTAAGTCTATTAGGTAAAGAGAGAACAGTCTTTCATTAGTGAGTTTCTACCGATAAAGGCTTCTTACTAGCCGGTGAGGAGCTCTCGGCGCTATTGCGCAGGTCAATCATACATAACAAGAGTTGTCAGAAACAATGACAAGCAATACCATTAGGAGGGACCGATATTCATTGGTTACATGTCAGTCGGCCTAATGGCCGCCAGTTACAATGATAATACAGAAAGGGCATAGGTTGTCATGAAATACCCGCCAAGGCCTTTTTTCGGCCATTTATCAGGGTTGGTTTATCTTGTCGACGGTTTCGCCGGTTTTTAATCTTAAAGGCTATGTACAGACCTGAGCCAAGAATGTCATTCTCAAGGTTCCCTTGTGGGCACGTGCCTCAGTCTTCCCCATGCATATCTAAAGCACACCAAAGACGTACGCCTTCCGACCCTACCCCAAAGGATGTCTCAGATGTTATGTATCCCCGTCTCTGTCTAGAAACATGTCTTGAGATGCTAAGCACCCACCAACCTGTCAGGAAGCATGTCTAAGAATACTGGGCACCCCCACGCCTTCCTAAACACGTGTCTAAATACGTTATCCCGACCTTGCAATAACTGGGTCCCAAGAGCCACCGCTGACCACCGCAGCACCACGCATCGTGAGAGCGTCACTCCAACTCGTCAGCATGGTCTTTTATTGCTATCAATAAAAGGGCTAACTACGGCATAGAGTGTGCAAGACAATAAAAGATAAGTTTGATACGGTTTTTGTTTGATCGAATGGGGCCTCTCTCTTCGTCTTCTTCGACCGTATTTATATCTCCGGGCAGCAACAATTATGTTCCTTATTAACTATTTTAATTCCCCACGAACACAGTCTTTAATGTAATTTGAGGCTTTCAACCGCCTGGCACAATTCACTATGTTGCAACACATGTTTTGGCACATGGTCTCTTGAGAGGAAGCTCGGCTTATGACCGCAAATATTAAAAGGCCTGCAAACAGTCATAAAATGACAGAGGCTTATCGGCCCATCTGTATCCCCTCGCCCCTATGATTGTTGAAAACTGACTTTTGGTGTAAACATCGTGGCAATATTAGCCGTTGGATTCAATGGATGGCTAAGAGATTGTATTGGTCTTTCCAGTGCTAACACAACACTGGAGGAGCATAGGATAAGACTATCTATTTTCGGTAGAAGTTTGCTGCTTTTTTATAAAATTGGCAGAAGAAATAAAAGATCAAATACATTTGATTTGATTTGATTTGATTTGAGTTGCAATAAATGAGAGTTTGGGCCAGAGCGCTCTTGGAACTGCTGCTCCCTCACCAGCAACAGTCAAAACATAGCCTTGCGGGCTTTGATATATACTGGCTTCTCATGATACGATTGATTGATAGTGAACCACCCACCGCGTTAGCTTTGATCTATGCATGTGGCTTCCTTTAATTTGCTCGATCTCGCATGACAAATTAAGCAGCCAAGATATAAGTAAAACACACACACCCAAGGGGTTACACGTGTAGAGCTGAGATGATGTCAACTTTGCAAAAATAATTTCCTAACTCTGTTAGGGCGAACACGCCCCCGTTATCTTTTTTCTTACTCGTTCCCTTGTTCGGCAAAGATAATCTGTTTTCTTAAATAATCACAAAAATAACAAGGATAATGTAATGATAATACCAATCTCTCTCTTCTTCTTTTTTTATTAATTTTTTGTCCTACTGCTTGTGGTGATGATATTCGTCCAAAATAAGAAGGAATAAAATAAAATTAGAGTGAAAAAAGAAAGGGGAAAAGAAAGGCATTAATTCGATGATCATGGCGTGTAATGAAGATCATACTAGCAATTATTTGGTTCGAGGATGGGGCGCTTCCAAAGCGCAAGCAGCTTTAGCAAAGATCATCGCCGTGATCTCCAACGTCCCTCCATCTCTCGGCACCGCTCTCAAATCAGGCTCTGATTTTGTCGCGGGCGATGGTGAGCCGAAGGTCGTCGACGACGTCGATCTAAGCCTCACGTTAGGCTTAGATGAGATGGAAGATGCGTCGAGGAACGGGAATGGTGACCACCAGCACAGAGAGGAGGAGGAGAAAAACAATAGCGACAAAGAGACGTCTGGAATCGCCAACGAAAGGATTAGGAGAGAGGGTTATCTCGACCTTCTCGTTGCAGCAGCTGAATATATAGGCGAGGGCGAGGGCGAGGGCGAGGGCGAGCAAGAGAAGACGAAAGCGGATTGTAACAAGAGAGCGCGCTCGAAGAGATTGAGATCGAGCGAGGAGGAGGTGGTGATGATGATGGAATGGGCGCCGTTCGACTTGTACGAGGAGACGGCGCCCATCGTTCGATCGAAGCGAGGGAGGAGCCAAGCGCTGCCGTTGAGGCTCCGGGATTCCGTTCTTCAGCCATGGGCCAAGTACTAGTTCTTTTCTCATTTCCTGTTCGTTTTTTTTCCTTCCTGTTTTCAATTAATGTTTCCATGAGTAGTAGAGTGAGGGTAACCAGAGATTATGCTATGTGACTCATTTGAAAATGCCCTGAAATTAATTCATAATTTAGTCTCATGCATGTGTTGGTGCTTTTTACAAAGTTAACAAGATGAAATTGTGAAAGCTTGTGATTCTTTAAGGCATATAGGCTGGTGAAATTCAATACAAACACTTCCCTCACTTCAATCAAATGTATAGCATTTATGATTTATCCTAATTTTAAAGTTGATAGCGATTTCGATGTAAGAATATGAATATTCTTAATTTTCTAGCTTATCTTTACTTATGCTTGAACTTAAGTATAGTAGAAAGAAGACACTACACAAGACGCTGTTCTGATTGATGGGCCTTTTAAAGGCAGTACTGATTTGATTGGTCTAAAATACAGACGCTACAAGAAAATATCTCTTTTAGAATGTGAATATTTGTGCCTTTGCTCATGAAAATTTTATTTTAATAAACCACTTCTATATCATTTGAACTTTATAAGATTTGACGGAAGGAAATGTATATGCACCGTTACTCCATCAATATGTTGCTTGTTTCGACGGCAAGCCAGGTAGCAACTCTGGAAGAATAAGAGAATATTAAGACCAACCATTCACTAATGCTTAACATATTTTTTAATGAAAAAGTAAATAGAAAATTTACGGACGGTGGCTCACCTCATAAGTAATTTTTTTTTTTATCCTTTTGAACTTGCATTTTGTGTAATTTCTTTGGGGGTCAAGAAAAGTAAAGGTGGGGTCAAAAGGAACATGCTTCTGGACCTACAGAACATGCAGCAGCTGCCCTGGGCTAACAATCGGGGTCCACCCAATGAATTGCTAGTAGGTCCAGCATCCTATAATATGAACAGTGAGATCAAATGACACTAAGCTATATGTGGACAATTAATTGTCTTTTAAATGGGGGCGGCGGGGCTGGAGATTTTCAGAAAACAAGATTGTATTTTGAATGCCCGCCCTGCATTAAATCAAATGATACTGAAGCTATATAGACAAGAAACTGAATCCAACATATGTTCAGCTGTTCTGCCTCCCTCAACATTGAATTTTTCATATCAGTATAATGTCCCTATAAGTCAAAAATAAAAGATTGTGTTCCTAAGCTGAACTCAAGGATTTGCTACAGTACATAGCAGATGCGAGGCAACAAGTAACAAATGTCCCTACCCTTCTGTGCCGGCGGAGCTGAGGTGAGTTTTGTTTCAATACACACGAAGCCAATTCAACAGAGGGCAAGAGTGAAACAATGGTCATATATTGAGCAGCCCGGAAGAAACAAGACTTTCTAAGTGATGGAGGTCTGGATCTCCTTCAGATGTTGTCCTCCGTCGGTTCATTGCGAGTGTTGATGAACGGCTGGGATTGGGTTTGAGGGTTGCCTCCTGGAGCGTGTGGATCTCAGTGGGCTTGATTTGGAACGAAGTCGAGCAGCCTGCAAAGAAGTCCCGGAATGATTATACCACTGTGGACCCTCCGACAATCAAGTTAGCCGAAGTATTTGGACAGAGTATCGGCCTATTAGAGTAAAATTGCCTTACCTGAGTCGTCTGAGAAAGGGGTTCATATAGCGGTCGCCATGGGCTAGCTGACGCGAGATTCACGTCGGCCGCTACGTCTGCGTGAATGGCGGGATCCCCCATTAATGACGAGATACGCTCGTTAATGGGGGAACGCGAAGGCGTAGAACACGGGATTGTGGGGCGGCAGATATTTCGCGTCTGGCCAGATTCGTGGAGCCGTAGCGGAGGAGCCTATGATCTGCGTTCTAGGTCGCTCGACAGAACCGAGGAGGACTAGCTCGGCGAGAGGCCTAAAAGAGGGCGGGAGGCCAAGCTAGTTCGGTTCTGTGATAGCTCGGAGGCGAAGGGCCGAAGAGATCGGCGTGTAGGAAGGCTCGGAGGTGAGCCAATGGTCGTTTACATGGTTAGCACAGGAATTTTCAGCGTATTCTTGGAGGTTGGGTCCAGGCAGCGGGGCAATAACCCGAGGGACGCCCCCAATGTGTGGTGCTTGACTGTTTCCGTGTGCCTCGGAACACGTCATCTGCCACGTGTCATAATCTGGGGAGTTTCCAATACTGAGCATCATCATTAGCCCTCCACTCTCGTCCCGATCTATTTATGGGTCGGGTCGAGAGTGGTCTGACCGGTCACCCGGGCTAAGCTCGTAGTTGAAGACCCCGTCAGTACGGATTTCCGAGGCGGTTAGGCGTATCCTTTGATGACGTCAGCAGATCAGAGAGGAGATCGTGCATTAAAGAGGGAGCACCGATTCGATCGTACGTTCGATGAGGCGCAGGCCACGTGTCCGATGCCGGATGGCTAACGTGACGGGTCGCCGCTGTCTTCTGTGCTCGAAGAGACGTCTCCAATGGTTGCGCGACACGTGGAGTGTCGACAGCTGGCGAGCGCGAGGCGTCGTTTGGCGGGAAACAATCTGCGCCGTTGTATGCGTTGCCAGAGTACTATAAATAGAGGTGGGACCCCCCTCCAGGGTCCACACTTTCACCATCATTTCCTCATCGCTGCGAGAGATAGCTCGGCGCTCCTTCCTTTAGGTCGGATCTCTCGCGCTCTTTCCTCGGAGGACTTCTTCTTTGAATCAGGTTAAATGTCTTTCTCTGAGGAGTCAGTTGAGATAGTTAGGGTAGAGTTTAGGGAGTCTTCTTCTGCCTCCTCCTTTACCCCGTCCGAGTCGGATTCTCGTCGTAGAGTTAGGGTTACCCGCGCCGCTCGTGGTCAGGCGACGGGAATGGTTCCCAAGGCGCGCATCAGGAATGCTCGCAATGCGCCTTCCCTCCTAAGGAATGTGGACGAGCTCACCATGATCCGGGCTCGTTTCCACATCCCCCCTAGCTATTCGCTTCGTTTGGCTAGGCGGACGAGAGGGCAGATCAGGTGCAGGGCAAGGAGATCGCCTTGTACCTGGATGCGTTCTGGGCTGGAATGCGTCTGCCCTTTCCCCCCGAGGTATGCGGGGCGCTACGTTGTTTCCAGCTACCCCCGGGCCAGCTAGCGCCGAACTCATGTAGAATTCTCCTCGGGTTTCTGGTCTGGTTGAGACTTGATAAAATCCCCTTCAGCTTGACCCTTCTCCTCTCCTCTCTTTGTTATAAAAATCACCCCGGCACCCGTAAGGACGAGCCGAGCTGGGTGTACGTTTCCTTTAGAAAATGCAGGGGAGGGACGGCCGGATCGGGGGTCGTGGTAATTCTTTCTTCCATCCAAGAGTGGAAGGAGAAGTTCGTATTCGTCGGGCCACCCGAGGGCGAGGATTGGCATGTGCCTGGACAGTGGCACGGGATCGACTGCCTGCGGGTGAAGCGGTCGTCCTCTCTCGAGGCGAGGGCGGTGTCGATGTTGGAGCCGAACCAACGGGCTGATGTTTTGCTTTCCGAGCAGGCCTTCAGTTGGGTCGGGCTCAACCCCGCTCGATTCATGGGTAAGTTAGGAGCTTGTTGGTTTTTTTCTCGCCTCACGAGTCAGGCCGTAGGCCGATGGCCGGTCCTTTAGGTGGTGATCGCGCATCGAGTGAAAGCCCACTATTTGTCAAGTATAGAAAGGCCAGTGTTCTGGTGCCCCCAAAGTTGAGGTGACGATCGCTCACATAAAATACGTCAGCAGACTCCGTCGAGTAGAAAGGTGCGGCTTTGCCTATTCCCTTGAGTTGGACTGGCGACCACTTCTCTTAGAATAGGTTAGACAAGAGCCTAGTTTAGATTGGTTGGAGTTTGCCGAAGGTGAGGGCTTCAGGTCCTTAGTGTAGACGGGTAGGAAATTTCCCGTTAAGGATGGACCAAGCAGGGAAGCTGATCGGTGGCCTCTTGATGAGAGCTTTTGATCCTTGGCGTCTGTAACATTTCAGAAAATATAAAATATTATTTTTGGAATTTAATATTAAAATAATATTTTTCCCGAAAACTGCCGATTTGCGAAATTGGGGTTTTCGAAAAAGGGTATAAATATATACCAATAATTGTGAAATAAATGGAAATTAAAATGATTTATTCATTAAAAATATATTTATTGGATTTGGCATTTTTAAAATTTATTATATACAATTTAAATAAAAACCCGATTAGTGCACTGCTAATCGCGATTAAGCCAAATCCATGTTTCTACAGTTTTTATGGTTAGTGCATTATGACATGTTTCATTTGGTTACATGTTCATTTGTGTGGTTTCCATGTTATGGTTTTATTTTGGTGAGAAAAGAAAAGGAAAAAGGAAAATGATGACTTGAGGAGAGAGAGAGAGGGGGGTGAGAATAATTGGGAGAGAGAGAAGGGAGCTGCCTCAATTATCTTTCCCCCACCATTTCCATCTCCTTCTTCATCCTAAAGCCCCATCTTCTACCCTCATGACCCATGTCAAAACACTGACCAAAACCCCATACCCATTTCTTTAAAAACATGCACAAGCTCAAGAGAAGCACATTGGACCAAGAAAAATCAAATTTTGAGGACTTTGGGCAACTCAAGAATTTTCTTGAGTTGCCAATTGAGGTAATTTCTGCACCATTAGTATTGTATTTCCATTTCGTTAGCAACCATACAAGTTTAGAAGTGTTTTGATGCGGTTTTGCGAGTTTTGAAAATTCCTAAAAAAGGTTAGGGTTTGATTTGAATTGGGATAGTGTAATTGAACCTTGTTTATAACCTTAGACCCCCCCATGATGTTAGAAACCCAGATCAAGCATGAACTAAAACCTGAAACCCAGATTTAAAACTTGTCATGTCGGTTTTGTGAATATATAGTGGGTGCAGGGAAATCTGGAGTGATCTAGAGTATTTTTGAGAAAAGTAAACAATACCATTGACCTAGATGGACCCCTAGGAGGCCACCCTACCAATACGAACACATTCTGGGCCAATAAAACCGAGGAGGCCGGATTTTTGGGGGTAGGGGCCGGCCACATTGGTGAATTAGGTGCCCAGGTTGCTTCTGTAGGTCATTTACACCCTATACATCATCCCAGTACTGTTTGTGCACTTAGTTTTGACCTGAACTAAAATCTGGAGAATGTTTTCTTGGTTTTTGCCGTATGTTTCGTGGTGTTTATGAATTTAAGTTTTGATATTTTGTTTGATATTGATCACTTGGCGTTTGTACGTCTATATCGAGGGTTATTTGGTTGAATTGCGAGATGTAGACCATAGGTTTTGACCTATGGGTGATTCATGCGACATTTTGGTTTTCGTGCGTGATTTCGTTTACGATACTATATATGATATGTAGGTACCCCACGTGGACTTCGAGACGACGAGGATGAGCGTGGCGTTATCGACTCCAGAGAGCGAAGATCAAGGTGAGTAGATATATATCTATGGGGGAAGTCGGGTGGATGGCGTATAGCACCCCCGCAAAGTTGTGAGAAATGATGTGATGTGATATAGATATACTTTTATATGTTATTGTGAGATATGAACACCTAGCAAGAAAATGTTTAGGAGATTATGGGTTAGTGTTAGCGAGAATTAAAGAAAGGATTTAGTTGGTTGCTTAGTCGCAAAACCCTAGAGTAAAGATTTGCATACACGCACACATACACACTCGCATACATTTACATTCTTGTGCGTATATGGGGATATGTATGTGTGTGTATGTGTGTGTATACACACACACACAGGTATGGGACTATGTATGTGTGTGTGTGTGTGTACACACACACACACACATACCTATACTTGGATGATACGTATACCTATAATTGGATGATGAGGATATTATTTGGTATTTGGAGATGAGTCGATGGGATTAGGCATGATGCCATGGGATCGGTGATATGATTGGTTCGTATTATGAGGTACGACATGATATAAGCGGATTGATGGGCGATGTGTATTCACACACATGCATACATATATGTTGATGATATTAGTATTGTACTAGACTTAGATCAGTACTCCCCTGTTCACGATATGTGATGATGAGGATACCAGATGAATAATGAGATAAATGTGATACTTGACCCGTACCCTGATTTGGTATGTCGTACGATGGATTTACCGTACGAGCTATTGATGATAGATTCGCACTCTTGACTCGAGAATATCATATTAGATGGTGTATCGTATGGGATACTATTGAGGCGGGATCACCGACTATATATATATGTGTGTGTGTGTGTGTGTGTGTGTGTGTGTATGTATCTTTTCTTAAAAACACCGTAGCCCTTATTTTCAAACCACCACGATGCGTATTATTTCAAATGGCAAAACAGTATGACACATGTATAGCAATGTAGATTCCTTATTGTTACGTTATCATTCATGTTTCGCATATTATTGTTGCATTTACTATTCATTTGCTATTTATTATGTTGTTATCGTCTCATTGCATGTTTATTGTGTACTTAGTGATTATGAAATCATGCTGTCAGGACACCATTACCGATGATGTGTATGCTCCACATACACTTGCTTGCCGGCTCACACACATCATCATCGGTAATTGCCATGTCACGTACATTTTAGAACATGTTATTTCATTGATATAATCAGCTAAATACTAGTTACCACATAATATTTGCGTGATTGCTCTCATGTGTTATCTTAGAGATTGCATTTTTTACATAGATACAGCATGCATTCGTATATTCATTGGTTATGCAGTATTATGGAGATTTATGCTGGTTTTCATTGTTATTGACATGGTGACTTGATAATTTCGAATTCTTCTTGAGATTTTCTGGATTTGGAAACCGCATGTGAAAGTTTTATAAACTGATTGTTTTATTTTAAAGGGAAAGATGCGGTTTTCCTTGATATGATAAGTATTGTCCACCATGATGTTTTCTCGGTTCTGAGATGGTTTTTGAGACCCGATTCGAGGAGTTGGATGAACCGTCTGCGGGTATATGGTGGACCCGGTATGGTACCCCGGGACAAGAAGCTCGAGTTGTAGACGATGAGCCCGGCAGGGGAAGACTGCCTACCGGTGATTGTCTGGCGCGGCGGATATCCGGAGGATACCATCCGTGGTCGTGTGATTGATGATATGGGCCAATCCGGACTGACAGAGCTCGAGATATTGGGATATTGAGATATTGAGATTTAAGACACTAAAATATTGAGATTTGATGATACAGGCCAGTCTGGATAGCCGGAGCCTGAGATATTGAGATTTGAGACACTGAGATATTGAGATTTGATGATACAGGCCAGTCCGGATAGCCGGAGCCTGAGATATTGAGATATTGAGATTCATGTTTTGTGTCGATACTTGACACTGATTTCTCTGTTGATTTCATTGATAATATTCAATTTATATACATACAGGAATCTCATTAAATAAAGAAAACAGTTGTCTCACTCATGATGTATTCTGTTTCCATTCGTAATGCATTTATACATCATATATCTGATATGTTGCTATCCGAGGCACTGACACGAGCACGTGGTATTGCACTTATGTGTAGTTGGATCAGGATATTTATTTAAGGATATTACTTGATATGACATAGGATAGCGTCATGCATGCGATTTCTGCTCTGTGATGTTTTCTACTCACGAGTTGGCAACTCACCCCCGTTGTGCCACAGTTCCTTGCAGGTTTTGCCGTACAGGTTTCGTTGCGGCTTTGCTGGCACACTGTTCCTTCCGGGTGATTGCTTTGGTAGGTAGATTCTTTTGCATCAGGACCACCATTGTATATTTGTTATTTCAGTTGTATCTAGTAAAACTCCATTAACCATACTTGTATTATTTGATAGACATAGAAGACCAGTGTATATTCTTTCGATCTTAGAGTCGTGCGCTGTATTATATGGTTTTCCTCTGGTTTTCTTGATGATGGATTTTTATCCTGAGTTTGATCTTCGCCTTTCGGCGTTGTATATTATATTGCATTGTGTGGTTTTGTCTGCCGGTTGGCGAAGAGCTAGCTCCCGCTTGGGGATGCCTTTATTCATTATACATGTTTTATCAGGTTTGTACCCGTTTGGGGTCAGTATTTACAAAGGAAACTCTGCCGAAATTTTTAGAAAAGACTTGAGGTTTTTAAGGATGAAATACTTCGGCTTATGTTGTTAAACTATTTGATTTAAATTGGTTTTCTTTCACTCTACTGCTTTACTTGGTTTTGATTTCTGGGTTTTGGCTTGCTTAGATTACGTACGTCTCGAGACGTTTCGTAATTTAAGTGCCAGTCACGCTCGGTACTTTTCGGGTCGTGACAGCGTCGATGGGTAGTAAGCTACCAGCCATGGATGGACCGAGCAGGGGAGCTGCTCAGTGGCCTCTTGATGAGGGCTTTGATCCTGAGCGTAGATGGCTAGGAGCTACCCGCTGAGGATGGACCGAGCAGGGAAGCTTCTTGGTGACCTCTTGAAGAGGGTTTTTGATCCTTGGCATCGGTGGGTAGTGAGCTACCGGCCATGGATGGATCGAGCAGGGAAGCTTCTCGGTGGCTTCTTGATAAGGTCTTTGATCCTGAGCGTAGATGGGTAGGATCTCCCCGCTAAGGATGGACCGAGCAGGGAAGCTGCTCGGTGGCCTCTTGATGAGGGCTTTGATCCTTAGCATGGATGGGTAGGAGCTACCCGCTAAGGATGGACCGAGCAGAGAAGCTGCTCGGTGGCCTCTTGATGAGAACTTTGATCCTTATCGTGGATGGGTAGGAGCTACCCGCTAAGGATAGACCGAGCAGGGAAGCCGCTCGGTGGCCTCTTGATGAGGGCTTTTGATCCTTGGTGTCGGTGGGCAGTAAACTACCAGCCAGGGATGGACCGAGCAGGGAAGCTGCTTGATGGCCTCTTGAAGAAGTCTTTTGATCCTTGGTGTCAGTGGGCAGTAAACTACCAGCCACGGATGGACCGAGCAGGGAAGCTGCTCGGTGGCCTCTTGAAGATGGCTTTTGATCCTTGGCGTCGGTGGGTAGTGGGCTACCAGTCATGGATGGACCGAGCAGGGAAGCTGCTCGGTGGCCTCTTGATGAGGGCTTTGATCCTGAGCGTAGATGGGTTGGAGCTACCCGCTTAGGATGGACTGAGCAGGGAAGCTGCTTGGTGGCCTCTTGTTCATATCAGATTTTTGCATTTTCATACCGCCCAATTTTTATCACATTGCATATCGGTAGGTACTCTTGAGCCGTGTTTGCTAGTCAATTGCAGGATACAGGTTCTCGGCTCTAAACGGTGAAATTCATGGAAAAACACGACAAAATCCGGGTTCCTGCCAACCACAGATTAAACACGGGTCTCCGCTCTTTATCCGTCTGTTGCCACACACCAGTTTAGGAGACAAAATGGCAAATCGATTGTCACCTTCATGCACAAAGCACAACGGCAACACCAAGTCCAAGAAATCTACGCGGAGCTCAAGAAAATCATGACAAAAGATCCATGTCCAATCACCTTTTGATCCACTAGAATTCTGGAAGAAATGTGGAAAGATTATCAGAAACAACATGTACCTGACAAAAGGGGACAACAGACCAGGGAAGCACAGAAAATACCATGCCCCAACTCCATCAAACGGCCGCGGAACCGCGGCCAATAAGGGGTCTAGGCCGCGGTTCCGCGGCCGTTCAGGCGCCGCATTTGAAGATTTTTTAGGGGTATTTTGGTCTTTCTATGTACAGGCAGAATTTTACCCTAGATTTCTATTTCCCTACCTATAAATAGCCCAGAACCTTGTGAAGCCAAGGGTGCATAATCTTGTATTTAGATTTTAGGTTTTAGTTGTTGTTCTTCTTCCTCCTCTCATCTCTTCTCCATTAAAAAACTTGTAGTGAGCTTTTGTGAGTGAAGAATGAATAAAGGAGTTCTTGTTCTTGCCATGCTTATCTTGTTGTAATTGTTCTTTTATAATTGCTTGTAATTTTCTTTTGCTAATCTAGTTGTTGTTATTTATTGTTTGTTTGTTTCTTTTCTCTTTTCCTTTATCTTTAAAACAACCATGATGCTTACGCTTGATCCTTGCCAAGATGAGGTCGCAAATAGCTAATTGTTATCTTCTAATCTCTTTCTTTCTATCTTCCTCTTTGTTTTATTTTCTTTTCATTATGATGTGTGGGTAGTTTCCATACTTGTTAGGGTAGGATAAGGGAAGTTTGAGAGAAGGAAATCTCTCTCACTCTTTCCTTGCCCAACATCTTAAATCGACTCCCGTTAATTGAACCACAATCCGCTCCTTACGGCACCCTATCCTACATGATAGCGGTGATTCCGTAGTGAGACCGGTTGTGGTTGAATTAACCGGAGGTTATGGCTAAGAGCCAAGAACGGACGGACAAGCACCAAAAGGAAGGACTTAAGCGTTGGAAAGCCTAGCTTATACTCGCAAGTTCCTTCCTAGTCGTGCTAATCCCCGTTGTTGCCGATTACCGTAACACCGATATTAAGAGTGGCAACGAAAGAAGTGAGCGACTCCTAACTCAAACTAACCTAATTCTGACCCTAACAAGCTCTCTTTACATATCATTTTAACGCTTAGATAATCATAAACAAATCTGGAAAATTGGACTTAACTCGTTAAAGCACATAGAAAAAGATTCCCATCTCCCTGCGGACGACCCGTACTCAACCGGCTAGCTACAAGCGAAACCGTTTTGATTGCGGTAATTAACTAAACTTAAACACGCAGAATCTATACCAATCAAATGGCGCCGTTGCCGGAGAGACGGTAGTTTATTTCTTTGTGTAATTTCGGGTTAACTTGTGAATATATATATAACCAAAAAAAAATATATATTTATATACATTGTAAAAAAATCATTTTGTTATTTTTGATTAGTTTTTGTGCAAGCGTGCAGGATAATACGGAATTCGAGTTCAGTACCAAAGACGTGGGATATTCGAAATTCAAGTTCAGTGCCAAAGACGTGGGAAGATAGACCCACATTTCGCGGCTACACCGCGACGGATCAAAACGAAGCAAACAGTCTACTGTAAAAATCTGGAGCAGATACAGTGATCAAATCAAGATTCAACAAATCCAGACAAGCAGAGGACAACCAAGGCAGCACACACCAGAATTCCAGAGCCCCAACTCCACTGTCTTGCCGCGGAACCGCGGCATATGCAAGCTTAGGCCGCGGAACCGCGGCCACTTGGTGCCTTCTGCATCTCAAAATCTCTGTAAGTGTTCCTTGCTTCTTCCCCACTCCTCTGGACTCCAATAAACTGTGTTTTCTGCAGCATTCTTTGCGCAAATTCTCTTCCCCCTTCCAATAAACTGTTCTTGTGCAGGATTCTTTGCGCCGCGCTAAAAATAAAAATTGTTTGCAGTTGATTTGTTACCGCTTTGCACTCATTAATACGGACTTAAGGGGCTTGAAACCAATTCAGATTGGGTGGGGATTTCATCACCCTTCCCAGGACCCCAGAAATCACAAAAAGCATATGCATTGACCATTGTTAAATTAAAAAATACTAGACTCAGCCCTAAGGACTTCGCGCTCAATAGGACAGAGGACTAGTTACAGGCATCGGCCGTTTATCCTATCTGACTTTTGCGGTGTCTAGGCAAGTGTGTCGAAGGCAAGTGGTTATTTAATTAGGGAACTTCGCGAAAGCGTTGGACAACCTCCCACTTACCTGGCACTTACCTGGTCGCAATTGACGGAGAAGAGGCGGTTTGGGGTCCTATTTCTAGCCCTCTGGAACAGTTAGGAGCTGTCTAGCAGACCTAGGTGACCCTAGATCTAGGTGTGATTGTGCATATCTTGTTTGTGATTACTTAAAGCCGTAAGTTCGTATATATTTCTGTAAAGCTCTTTCTAAAAAAAAAAAAAAAAAGGAAAAATCAAAAACTTTTATAAAAACTTGCCCTTTGTCGCCAAAAATCCCATCGCCTTTCTCCATTGACGTTTTCTTACCCCCACCTTCTCCGCTTTGACTATACTAAACTCGTTTAGTGTATGTCCGCTAGGACTCGGGACACTAGCGTCCGCCTAGTCCGCGTTACGTTAGTCGCTACCGACTACGCGATCGACTCAGACGTCGAAACTCCGTCCACTCCTCTTTCACCTTTACCTTTGCAGGCCAACTCCGACGTTGACCGGAATTCTGTTCATACATCTTCACCTTCACCATCACCAACCTCTTCTTCCGCGATGTCAGGATTTAATCCGAACATCTCTTTGACTACCCCTGGATTGGCTCCACCACCTACGGAGACCAATAACCCACCACCACCGCCTGTTGTAGCGCCGCAGCGAATCGCGCTCCAGGATCGTTTCTATCCCACCCGTTCTGCACTTCCCACCTGCCTTTCTCTTCCACCGGCCAATGAGGATAATTTTGAAATTAAGCCGCACTTCATCAACATGCTTCCACGATTTCATGGGCTTGAATCTGAACATGCCTATATTTTCATCAACAAATTTCAAAACGTTTGTGCCATGATGAAAACTACCCAACTGTCGGACGATGCTATACGTCTACGGGTCATTCCGTTCACTTTATGCGATCTTACTGAAAAATGGCTGTATAGCACCGCTTCCCATTCCATAACCAGTTGGGACGAGTTTGTAAAAGCGTTTCTAAAGAAATTTTATCCGAATCATAAAACCGCAAGGATTCGCAATGAAATCATCCAATTCTCTCAGCTTCCTTCTGAACCCTTCTGGAAGTGCTTTGACCGGTACAAAGACCTTCTTGTTCAGTGTCCTCACCACGGTATAGAGAAATGGCAACTTTGCCAAACCTTATACGAGGGCCTGAACCCAGCAACGAAGCAGTTGTTAGAAACCATCTGTCAGGGCCACTTCCTATCCAAATCTGACGAGGAAGCGTGGCAATTCTTTGACGACCTTGTGGAGCAAACGCTACAATGGGAGAGCACCAGACCGACTTCTTCTTCTTCCACCTCCACTTCTACTGCTCAGTCTAGGGTAGGAATTCACCAACTTGATGTCTCTATTGCGATGAAAGCTGAAATGCTGCAATAACAAGAAAGCTTGAAGCGATAGAGAGCAAATTTTCTTCTCCTGCTCCTATCCCTGTTCTCCCCCTTCGCACCATTTGCGCTTGTTGTTCCGATCCTTCTCACTTAACCGAAGAGTGTCCTTACAATCCACCATCGCAAGGACATGATCAGGTTAATGCTGCATTCCAGCAAAGACCGAGGAATGATCCATACTCTTCCACCTACAATCCCGGTTGGAGGAACCACCCCAATTTCGCCTGGAATCAGAATCAGAATCAATTCCAAGGCAACAATTTCCAAAGGCCCCCTCCGCCGCAACAACAAGCACAACAACAAACTCAACATCAATTTCAGCAGCCCTTCCAACCCCAACCTTTTCAAAACCAGACGAACAATTTTGCACCCAACAATTCTTTTCCACCAAACAACTTTGTTTCGTCAAACAACGATAAGGTTTCCTCGCTCGAACGAAGTTTGGAGGCGTTCGTTAAACAATCGACACAATCCACCGCAAACATCCAGTCTTCCATTCAGTCCTTAGAGCAACACACTGCCGCACACGGGCAAAGCATCAAAACCATCGAGGCCCAGATTGCACAGCTGAATGCGGCCTTAAGCGAGCGAGAGAAGGGGAAGCTCCCGTCCCAGCCACTCCCAAATCCCGGTCACCCACAGAATGTACATGTTGCTCTTGAACAACAGAATCATAATGTGAGTGCCGTGACCACATTGAGATCGGGAAGGATGCTGCAAAACAACATTGGCACACGAATCGACGATGACACTCCGGCCGCTTCTTCTTCTTCTTCTTCTTCTTCGTCTTCTGAGCCTATTCTCCATTCTTCAAAAGGCTCTCCCTATTCTTCTTCTTCTGCTCTGAACGGACCCGCTTCTCACTCCACGAAAACACCTGTTCTGGGATCCGTTCCGACTCCACAATCTCCTCCACAAGCATTAGACTCAACCAATTTTAAAAACATCCCATTTCCAAACCGGTTGAGGTCTAATAAACAAAATCCTCAAATGGAGAAGATTCTGGAGTTATTTAAGCAGGTTAACATTAACATTCCTCTTTTAGATGCCGTTCAACAAGTCCCATCCTACGCGAAAATCTTAAAGGACTTGTGCACGAAAAAAAGGAAGTCTCAGGTACCAAAGAAAGTTTTCTTGGCTAGTGCTGTGAGTGATGCTCTTACCCAATCTTTACCACAAAAACGGAAGGACCCTGGCTGTCCTACGATTTCTATTACCATTGGGAATAAGAACATCAACCGCGCACTATTAGATCTTGGTGCCAGTGTTAACCTGCTTCCGTACTCAGTATACGAGCAATTAGGCGTAGGAGAGCTGAAACCCATACACTGTACTCTCCAAATGGCCGACCGATCGATCACCCATCCTAGGGGTGAGCTAGAGGATGTGTTAATCAAAGTCGGAGACTTCATATTCCCCGTTGACTTCATTGTATTAGACACACAGCCTGTAGCTAACCCTCGGAATCAGATTCCGGTGATACTCGGTCGCCCATTCCTTGCAACCTCAAATGCTGTGATCAATTGTCGCAATGGTTCGATGAACCTCTCTTTTGGAAACATGACAATTGAACTCAACATTTTTAGGTTGGGGAATCAGCCCTCCGAACCTAATGCTCATATACTGGACGTCTGCTCGATCCAAGAGATCACCCCTGAAGAGTGTGAATTCGAGGAGTTTCTTTTCGATCATGCTAACCTTAACGCCACTAGTGCGTTCCTCCTCGAACCTGATGCTGTTTCTGCGCCCGACAACGACTACGAGTGTTTCACGTTCTTGAACGATCTTAGCCGCTCGCAACCCGAGTTTGAATCCTTCGAATTTCCGGATGAGTTACCTGAACCATCCGACTCGGTCGCTTACACTCGTTTTGAACCTTTGCTGGAGTCCTTTGAGTTCGAGACCTCTGCACCAATCTTGCCTTCAATCGTTTCACCTCCGACGCTCGAACTAAAGCCTTTGCCGTCTCACCTTAAGTACGCTTACTTAGGTGAGAACGAGACCCTCCCTGTCATCATCTCGGCTTCTCTAGCTCCAGAGCAAGAGAAAGCCCTTCTCGCGGTCTTGCACAGCAACAGGCAAGCTTTTGGCTGGTCCATGGCGGACATCAAGGGGATTAGTCCCCTGATCGTTGAACATCACATTCATCTGATGGATGATGCCAAACCATCCCGGGATCCACAAAGACGTCTCAATCCAGTCATGAAAGAGGCTGTGAAGAAGGAGATCGTAAAATGTCTGGATAGTGGTATCATTTACCCTATCTCTGATAGCCAGTGGGTTAGCCCCATTCACGTTGTCCCCAAGAAATCAGGTATAACGGTCATAACCAACGAGACGAACGAGTTAATCCCTACTCGCACCCAAACTGGGTGGCGAGTATGCATCGATTACAGAAAACTCAACACCGCAACGCGGAAGGACCACTTTCCGCTACCTTTCATTGACCAAATGCTTGAACGATTGGCCGGACACGAGTACTACTACTTTCTTGATGGCTACTCTGGCTATAATCAAATTCCCATCGCCGAAAAAGACCAGGACAAGACCACTTTCACTTGTCCTTTCGGCACATTTGCATATTGTCGCATGCCCTTTGGGTTATGCAATGCGCCCGCTACCTTCCAGCGGTGTATGATGGGAATCTTCTCAGACATGGTGGAAAAATTTCTGGAGATCTTCATGGATGATTTCTCCATCTTCGGCCATTCCTTCAACGAGTGTTTGCTGCATCTTGACGCTGTCCTTACCCGATGTAAGGACAAGAATCTCACTTTGAATTGGGAGAAGTGCCACTTCATGGTGCGCGAAGGTATTGTCTTAGGACATATCATCTCGCAAAATGGCATAGAGGTTGACAAAGCGAAGATTGAGGTCATTTCCAATCTCCCTCCTCCCCGATGCGTCAGAGATATCTGAGCCTTCCTTGGCCATGCCGGTTTCTATAGACGGTTCATCAAGGACTTTAGCAAGATTGCTAGGCCCTTGACTCTTTTGCTGGCCAAGGATACGCCATTCGACTTCAACTCGAGCTGTGTGACTGCATTCGAGTCATTGAAAAGCTCACTCACTTCTGCTCCCATTCTTTCTTCGCCTGACTGGACGCACCCATTTGAGATTATGTGCGATGCATCCGACTTTGTCATTGGTGCTATCCTTGGACAGCACATAAACAAGATGCCGCACGTAATCTATTATGCGAGCCGAACCCTGAACGACGTCCAACTCAATTATACAACAACTGAGAAGGAATTCTTAGCTGTTGTATTTGCTTTAGAGAAGTTCAGGCCCTACCTCATCGGCTCTCCAGTCATTGTCTACACAGACCATTCTGCTCTGCGCCATCTTTTTGCGAAGAAAGATGCAAAATCTCGGTTAATACGTTGGATCCTCTTGCTTCAAGAGTTTGACCTTGTCATTAAGGACAAACGAGGATGTGAAAACGTAGTTGCCGACCATCTCTCACGACTTCCTTCTTCGCCTTCGCTTCCAATTCCGATCAATGACGTTTTCCCGGATGAACAGCTCTTGACAGTATCTTGCGAACCCTGGTTCGCAGATATTGTGAACTATTTGGCCACGGGATTACTACCGACTGAATGGTCAAGTCAGGACAGACTTCGCTTCTTATCCCAAGTAAAACACTTTTACTGGGACGAACCCTATTTGTTCAAGTACTGTCCCGACCAGATTATTCGTCGGTGTGTCCCTGACGAGGAATTCAAGAGTGTGCTGTCATTTTGCCACGATCAAGCATGTGGCGGGCATTTTGGCCCCAGAAAGACAGCTGAGAAGATCTTGCAATGTGGTTTCTACTGGCCACAACTCTTCAAAGACGCTCATGACTATTGCAAGACTTGCTCCCGGTGCCAACACTTGGGCCGGATATCCCGGAGGAACGAGATGCCGCTCCAACCGATCTTGGTTGTGGAGATTTTCGATGTTTGGGGGATAGATTTCATGGGGCCGTTTCCCAGCTCTTTCGGGAACTTGTACATCCTTCTCGCTGTTGATTACGTCTCTAAATGGGTCGAGGCTGTGCCCAGCCGGACTAACGACAACAAGGTTGTCGTTAGGTTTCTTAAAGAACACATTTTCTCCCGTTTTGGGCACCCCAGAGCGATCATTAGCGACAATGGAAGTCATTTCTGCAACAAGACTTTCGAGGCCTTGATGCGAAAATATTCCATTAATCATAAGCTCTCTACGTCCTACCACCCCCAAACATGCGGGCAGGCCGAAGTTTCAAATCGGCAAATCAAGCAGATACTGGAGAAAACGGTTTCCAAGAACCGAAAAGATTGGTCGCTGAAACTCACTGATGCCCTTTGGGCATTTCGAACCGCTTATAAGACCGATCTTGGCATGTCTCCCTATCGGCTTGTGTACGGAAAAGCTTGCCACCTACCTGTCGAAATAGAGCATCGTGCATTTTGGGCGATAAAGGAGCTGAATCTGTCTCTCGAAGATGCGGGCAGCCATCGGAAGCTGCAGTTGAACGAATTGAGCGAGCTTAGGGATGAGGCTTACGATAACGCGGTTGTCGTTAAGAATCGAACGAAGGTGTTTCACGATAAACACCTTTTGCGCAAAACTTTCGTACCTGGTCAACAGGTACTGCTTTACGACACCAGACTACACTTCCATCCAGGAAAGCTCAGATCTCGTTGGAAAGGGCCGTATTTTGTGCGGAATGTGTATCCGCATGGCGCTGTGAATTTGGAGAATCCAAAGGACGGTTCATTTTTTAAAGTGAACGGACACCGACTCAAACCGTACCTTAGCGCCGAACCAACAGAGGAGCTCCTGTTCTTACAGGAGCCGGTTTACCCTGCATAATCTTTCTCTGCCTACCTCCAAACTTCGGTTATCCAGCCAAGAACAAGTGGACACTGTTCCAAATAAGTTTGGGGGTATGTATATACCATCTTGTACATTTTTGTGGATATTCTTTTTCTTTTTCTTTTTCTTAAAACCAAAAACACAAAAAAAAAAAATAAATAAAAATTTTGTGTATTTCTAACCGACAATTTTGACCCTTCAAATGATCTCTTCATGCAATGACAGTGAGGAAACTGTCCAGTTTAAGTTTGGGGGTACGCTCGGTACGCATTTCTTACCTTCGCATTCATATGTATATTTTGCATCTGCATACTAAAATCCATAAAAATCAGAAAATTTTCTAAAAACATAAAAACTTTTTGTCAAGTTAGCTAGTGGAAGGACTCTGATTCAACATTTCGACGGTTTTGTTTGATTAGATAAGAATAACTAAATCTTATGTTTAGATTTTGAAAACCTGAAAGATAACTCTCCTTTGAAATTAACTATAGCTGATATACGTCTTTACATCACACTACACGTGTCGTGAGTTTTGGAAATTAGATGATAAGTCTTTTATGTCTAAAAACTTTTTAATGGATAAATGATTTTCTGAGGATCAAATAGGTTTGTTCTGAAATAAGTAATATCAAGAATAATTTATGAAGTAAGTGAATATGAAGGAATGTTATTGATGCCTTAATTGGAACTAAGTCTGAAAAATAACCCATCTGAAACTTGATTGGAATGATTACACACCGAACCCACTAAACACGTCTTTTATCCAAAAAAATAATTGAACTGCCGGCTATATCTCCGTTCGTATTAAATCATCACGATTTTCACGCCAAACTGTCTTTTGTTTATGGACCTAGGTAACTTGAGTAATTAAGTCCGCTGGGGTGTTTCTACACCTAATGCCCTAAAGCCAACTGGTTTGGGTGCATTGGCCCAAAACTCGCTAAGAAGCCTAGAAAGTCCAGATTAAAACAAAGTCAAGCAAGTGTTCTCTCCGAGTTAAAATTCCTAACGGTTCTTTGTGTGAGAATAATCTTGATAAAAGACAGGCTTTTATAAAAAAAATTAGCGGAGATATGAAGGTTTTATTCTATGATAAAGATTATTGCACGTTCACAGAGGTGTGTATGAAATGAAAACAAGAAAAATGTGGAGTGAAAAATAAGACCTAGTTTCCTGTTAGGGAAGATAGAAATTCTGAAGTTGAAACCTTACTGGAAAACGAAACTTGAAAAATACTTAACTCTTTATAAAACTTATGTGATCCTTTTTAAAATTTTTATCTGGGCTTTACTGTGTGACATAATGACTTTAATCGATCCTTCTGGAAACTTAACGACACTATTTGCACTGCACGTAAAGACATATAAAATCTGTAGTTAAATAAGAAGCGAGGTGTGAAAAATAAAGGTTCGATAGTCTAGACTTAGGATAATAGAATTGTTATTTTCTAAAACAAAACTTTAGGGTTTGAATCTTAGTTATTTTATAAAACTAACTTGACCGGATTTTGTGGGTAGTATCCACTGAAAACCCTCAGGAGACAACACTCCTCCTACTAGGGACACCTAGAGGTTTAACGGCTTGTTGCACATGCTCAGTACAATCGCGTTCCCTGCGAAAGTGAGGTTAGGAAAATTTTTGTGAATAAATTGGCTTTGCTCGGGACGAGCAAATGATAAGTTTGGGGGTATTTGTTCATATCAGATTTTTGCATTTTCATACCGCCCAATTTTTATCACATTACATATCGGTAGGTACTCTTGAGCCGTGTTTGCTAGTCAATTGCAGGATACAGGTTCTCGGCTCTAAACGGTGAAATTCATGGAAAAACACGACAAAATCCGGGTTCCTGCCAACCACAGATTAAACACGGGTCTCCGCTCTTTATCCGTCTGTTGCCACACACCAGTTTAGGAGACAAAATGGCAAATCGATTGTCACCTTCATGCACAAAGCACAATGGCAACACCAAGTCCAAGAAATCTATGCGGAGCTCAAGAAAATCATGACAAAAGATCCATGTCCAATCACCTTTTGATCCACTAGAATTCTGGAAGAAATGTGGAAAGATTATCAGAAACAACATGTACCAGACAAAAGAGGACAACAGACCAGGGAAGCACAGAAAATACCATGCCCCAACTCCATCAAACGGCCACGGAACCGCGGCCAATAGGGGGTCTAGGCCGCGGTTCCGCGGCCATTCAGGCGCCGCATTTGAAGATTTTTAGGGGTATTTTGGTCTTTCTATGTACAGGCAGAATTTTACCCTAGATTTCTATTTCCCTGACTATAAATAGCCCAGAACCTTGTGAAGCCAAGGGTGCATAATCTTGTATTTAGATTTTAGGTTTTAGTTGTTGTTCTTCCTCCTCCTCTCATCTCTTCTCCATTAAAAAACTTGTAGTGAGCTTTTGTGAGTGAAGAATGAATAAAGGAGTTCTTGTTCTTGCCATGCTTATCTTGTTGTAATTGTTTTTTTATAATTGCTTGTAATTTTCTTTTGCTAATCTAGTTGTTCTTATTTATTGTTTGTTTGTTTCTTTTCTCTTTTCCTTTATCTTTAAAACAACCATGATGCTTACGCTTGATCCTTGCCAAGGTGAGGTCGCAAATAGCTAGTTGTTATCTTCTAATCTCTTTCTTTCTATCTTCCTCTTTGTTTTATTTTCTTTTCATTATGATGTGTGAGTAGTTTCCATACTTGTTAGGGTAGGATAAGGAAAGTTTGAGAGAAGGAAATCTCTCTCACTCTTTCCTTACCCAACATCTTAAATCGACTCCCGTTAATTGAACCACAATCCGCTCCTTACGGCACCCTATCCTACATGATAGCGGTGATTCCGTAGTGAGACCGGTTGTGGTTGAATTAACCGGAGGTTATGGCTAAGAACCAAGAAAGGACGGACAAGCACCAAAAGGAAGGACTTAAGCGTTGGAAAGCCTAGCTTATACTCGCAAGTTCCTTCCTAGTCGTGCTAATCCCCGTTGTTGCCGATTACCGTAACACCGATATTAAGAGTGGCAACGAAAGAAGTGAGCGACTCCTAACTCAAACTAACATAATCCTGACCCTAACAAGCTCTCTTTACATATCATTTTAACGCTTAGATAATCACAAACAAATCTGGAAAATTGGACTTAACTCGTTAAAGCACATAGAAAAAGATTCCCATCTCCCTGCGGACGACCCGTACTCAACCGGCTAGCTACAAGCGAAACCGTTTTGATTGCGGTAATTAACTAAACTTAAACACGCAGAATCTCTACCAATCACCTCTTGAAGAGGGCTTTTGATCCTTGGCGTCGGTGGGTAGTGAGCTACTAGCCATGGATGGACCGAGCAGGGAAGCTACTCGGTGGCCTCTTGATGAGGGCTTTAATCCTGAGCATAGATGGGTAGGAGCTACCCGCTGAGAATGGACCGAGCAGGGAAGCTGCTCGGTGGCCTCTTGATGAGGGCTTTGATCCTTAGCGTGGATGGGTATGAGCTATCTGCTAAGGATGGACTGAGCAGGGAAGCTGCTCAGTGGCCTTTTGATGAGGGCTTTTGTTCCTTGGCATCGGTGAGCAGTAAACTACCAGCCAGGGATGGACCGAGCAGGGAAGCTGCTCGTTGGCCTCTTGAAGGGGGCTTTTGATCCTTGGCGTCGGTGGGCAGTAAACTACCAGCCGGGGATGGACCGAGCAGGGAAGCTTCTCGGTGGCATCTTGAAGAGGGCTTTTGATCCTTGGCGTCAGTAGGTAGTTACCTACCAGCCATGGATGGACCGAGCAAGGAAGCTGCTCGGTGGCCTCTTGATGAGGGCTTTGATCCTAAGCGTAGATGGGTAGGAGCTACCCACGGAGGATGGACCGAGCAGGGAAGCTGCTCGATGGCCTTTTGATGAGGGCTTTGATCCTTTGCGTTGATGGGTAGGAGCTACCTACTAAGGATGGACCGAGCAGGGAAGCTGCTCGGTGGCCTCTTGATGAGGGATTTTGATCCTTGGCGTCGATGGGCAGTAAACTACCAGCCAGAGATGGACCAAGCAGGGAAGCTGCTCGGTAGCCTCTTGAAGAGGGTTTTTGATCCTTGGCGTCGGTGGGTAATGAGCTACCAGCCATGGATGGACCGAGCAGGGAAGCTGCTCGGTGGCCTCTTGAAGAGGGCTTTTGATCCTTGGCGTCGGTGAGTAGTGAGCTACCAGCCATAGATGGACCGAGCAGGGAAGCTGCTCAGTTTTGCGAGGCATCGCTCGACCTCCCCCGACACGTGAAAATCTGGGAGAGTGGCCGTCGCGGGCGGCATGTGGCTGAAATGCATAGGCGAGGCGTTCCAAGATCCGCATCGTTCCGACTTCGGTTGGCCGCGAGACACGGGATGCCCGCCACGTGGCAGTCCTGTACTGGAAAGATTGAAAATATCCCAGGATTCACACCCATGCGCGTGCAAATTTCGGCCCCTGGGGGATTCTGTTCAGGCTATAAATAGAGAAGGAGATGGGTTTCTTTCATCATTCCTTTTCTGAGATGACCGGACGCATCTACACGATTGAAGAGATTGTCACTTCTGATGACGTCTACTTGTACAACCAGTCCTTCTCCGAGGAGACATACCGGGGTGTGGTCCAGCGCATCGAGGACCATTTCGGCCGTCTACTTCCTCATCGGTCGTCCCTTCTCCAATTACTGATGTATGCAATTTGGAGGAGGTCCCAAGGCTGTACAACCCCCTCTCTGAGAAGCTGCAGGATGAAGTGCTCGACAAGCTGCACACGCTCTATATCCTCGGCCTCATCTCGAAGAACAGGCACGACCGATCGGCGGCCCTTCTTTTGGAGTGTTTCCAGATGAGGAAGATTGCGGGCCCTTGCCCAGCGGATGGAAGGCCTGGTACTTCCATGGCGTCCCGGGTACGTGGGCAGCATCAGCGGGAGCGGGCTGAAGAGGCCAGGGCTCGGCTGGCGGAGATCTCCATGGAGTACCACCAGCAGTGTTTTCTCGATCTCGTACCCCCCTCTGTTGTAATTTTAATTTTCTTGTAAGGCTGAGGAGCCCATAATACCCATGATAAATAAAATTCTCCTTTTGCGACGTGCTACTGTTTCCTTCTCGTCTTCTTTGTGTATTTGGGTATGTTCATAAAACGAAACCCGTGACCTTTGAACCGAGAAAGAGGGAAACACGTAGGAAAAGTTTCTTCTATTTCGAAAAACTTAGAAAAATTTACATAGCTTTGGTAAAGAAGAAACAAATATTCACAGATACAATTTTTAAATTCACTTGTACAACTTGAGCTTCTCGGCGTTGTAAGGTCGCGGAAACTTACGACCCGCCGCGTCCTGCAAGCGATAGGCCCCGTCTGGCAATACCTCGGTGACGAGGAATGGGCCATCACATTTCGGGGAAAACTTGTGCAACTTGCCTTGGTCTACGAACTCATTCCGCCTTAGGACCAGATCTCCAGTCTTGATGGCGCGATGCTTGACTCGTGCGTTATAGTAGCGAGCAGTTTGTTGTTGGTAAGCAGCGGCTTTGATCTATGCCCGGTCCCGCTTCTCTGGCAAGATATCCAAATTAGTTCGGAGAGCCGAGGTATTAGCTTCGTCATCGAAGTGCTCGACTCTGTAGCTGGGCAGTCTGATCTCTGTTGGGACCATCGCCTCGATGCCATAGCAGAGGCTGAAGGGGGTGTCCTTAGTGGGGGTATTTTTTGATGTGCGTAAAGCCCATAAAACCCGAGGCAGTTCATCGACCCAACTGCCTTTCTTTCCTTCCAGACGAGTTCGAAGACCTCGGATTACATCCCGGTTAGCGACTTCGGCCTGCCCGTTGCATTGAGGATGGGCGACTACAGCGAACTTCATGAGTACGTGGTATTCGTTGCAGAATGCCTTGACCTTGTCATTTTCGAAGTTCGTCCCGTGGTCGGTAACATTACAAATCGGGATCCCGAACCAGGATATTATGTTGTTCTGCAGGAATTTGATGGTCGCGGTAGCGTCCGGTTTTCTAATGAGGACGGCTTCGATCCACTTCGTAAAGTAGTCCATCGTGATGAGGATGTATTTGTGCCCGCCTGTACCAATTAGGAGTTAGCCTATCATGTCATTCCCCACTGGGAAAACGGCCATGGGGACGTCAGGACCGTTAGCTCGGTAGCCGGAAGGCAGGGTACGTTGCTATGGAGTTGACAACTCTTGCATCTTCTGACGAGCTTCTGAGCATCCTGATGAATGGTCGGCCAATAGTACCCTTGGAGCAGCGTTTTCTGGACTAAGGTGCGGGCCCCTTGGTGAGCTCCACCGACCCCTTCGTGTATCTCACGCAGGACGTAGTCAGATTCGTAGGGGTCGACACAGCGAAGCAAAGGCTGAGTGTACGACTTTTTGTAGAGGTTCCCGTTGCTCCAAACGAAATGGCGGGCTTTGGCTCGCAGGCGGAATGCTTCCCCTCGATCTTCCGGGAGTGTACCCTCCCTCAGGAACTCTACGAGGGGCTTCCTCCAATCCCAGTCTTTATCCCGGGCAGCGTAAACTTGAAGTGTTGTCTCCCTTTCTTCCACGCTGGGCCGTAGAAAGACCTCGAAAAGGATATTCATCTTATTGTTAGCCGTATAGAAGGAGGCTAGCTTGCTCAGAGCGTCGGCCTGGGCGTTTAGGTGCCGAGGAATCTTCTCCACCTGAACTTCGTTGAAGTCTTTTCGTAGTCTTTTTACCTCGACTAAATATTTCACCATCAGAGGCTCCCGGGCCTCGAAACGGCCGGTCACTTGGCCTACGACAAGGGCGGACTCACTGCGAATTCGGATCGTCTTCAGCCCCACTCCGGAGGCGATTCGTAGTCCATCTAGCAAGGCCTCATACTTCGCGGCATTGTTTGAGGCTTTGAACCCGAGCTTCAAAGAATACTCCATCTCTGCCTTGTTCGGGCCTCGAATGATGAAGCCGGCACCGCTCACATCCTCGGTAGACGATCCATCGACGTGAAGGACCCAATCACGGACGGAGTCGGGCCTCTCTCTAATCAAGGGTTGAGACCCAGGGGTTGGCGCCGACACTGCCTCCTTATTGGGGATAGTGCATTCGACAATAAAATCGGCCAGAACTTGTGCCTTGATAGCCTGCCTTGGGCGGCATTTGATGTCGAATTGAAATAACTCCCACCTCCATTGCTTCAAATGACCAGATGACTCAGGGGAGGCGAGAATAGCCCCTAAAGGTCGCTCGGTGAGGACGAGGATGGTGTGTGACTGGAAGTAGTGCCGTAGTTTCCTTGAGGCCATGATAAGTGCCAAGACAATCTTTTCAATGGCTGGGTATCTTGTTTCCGCGTTCTTAAAGACGTGGCTTACATAGTAGACCGGCTTTTGGACTCTTTCGACTTCTCGGACGAGCACTGAGCAGACAGCGTGATCGGACACCGCTAGATACAGTGATAGTTCGTCTTCTTCAATCAGTCGGGTGAGCAGTGGGGGAGTTGCCAGGTGCACTTTGTGTTGCTCGAAAGCGACCTGACACTCTTCCGACCATATGAAAGGTACTCTATCAGGTACAACTAATACATGAAGCAATAATATGACAATATGTATATACAGCAGCCATGAAAGGTACTCTATCAGGTACAACTAATACATGAAGCAATGCATTTAAAATAAATGCGGAATATGGGATAAAACATGTCATCCCACAGAATCCTGACCTCGTGGCAGGACCAAAGTCCATCAAGACAATCAAAATCCCAAATTTCCTCAAATCAGCCCCTAAATTGGCTCTCATATCCTGTAAGTCTCATATATCCTGAGTGTCCAATATGAAGTAAATCTCATATATCATGTATCCAATATCAAATAAATCTCATATATCCTGTATATTTGCATGAATCATTATGATGATGTATATAAATTAGATATGTATACATATATATTAGCGTCCCATTCCACTAATATATATATATATATATATATATATATATATATATATATATATAACAGCGTCCCATTCCACTGTTATATATACTTAGGAGTAAAAATATCATGAAAATAAATGTCAAGTATCGACACATAAATACTGATCTATCAGGTGCTGTCACCACGACTGGCCCTCTAATAGGTACGTATCATACGCTATCTCGAAAACCCGAGTGCCCAGTTTCGACCCTCGCCTTTCGACGTATCCATACGTACATAACACCGGTCGGTATCCCTACGATAACCGCCGAGTCATAGGTACTGTCACCGGTAGTTATGGTTCCCCTGTCAGGCTCATCGGTGTAGTCCATCGAAATACCTTTCTTGTCCCGGGGTACCTCCGGGCCCCACCATGTACCCGCACACGGCCTACGACGCCTCCTCGCATGGGGTATATATATCAGAACCGATAAATCTCATGGTGGCTGCTGAAATATAATATCAAGAGAAACCGGGTTTTTCAAATAATGCATAATTTCATGAAACTACCACGGTCCTCGAATCCAGAAAACATCATGAAAAATCCATATCTCAATGCGAAAATCCATGAATATAATATATGCAACATAAAACTGTAATATGAGCATATAAAGGAAAAGCCGCTATTTAACTGCAACAAGTTAATATATATATATATATATATATATATATATATATATATCATGCAGTTCCTAATTTCTCCAAGTCCATATAACATCAAATAAAGGTGAACATGTAGCTATAGCCAGATATATGTGTAAACATGTAGGTATAGCAAGGTATATGTATCTACCAATCAGTAATGATGTAATACCCTCCAGGTCTAAGTGTAAGTATGTATGCAAGATGTACATGTAGCTATGTCCTATATGTGTATATACCTATCACTAATGGTACAATACCATATAGGTATATGGGTAACTAGCATGTAAGCATGTCAATGCATATATGTAAGCATGTAGGTATACAGGTATGCTATCTGTCATATGCACGAAAGAAAATAAGGATCAAGTCTCAATATCCCTAAACAATACAATATCATATATGTAAGTGTATTGTGCGTGTCATGGCAATTATTGACGGTGTGTGTGACATACAATAAGTGCTCGTGCAACATGAACCGTCAATAATAGTGCAGTGTCCTAAGGGTATAAGTCCAAGCACAACAAGTAACTATGCAATGAGGTGTATGCGCAAACTCTATATATACAACAGAATATGCGACTAATATCATATCATCTCTAGCCCAGACGCATAATGACATGCGGGCTATTCTCCTGTAGATGTTAAATCTACTCACCAACACTCCTGGCTAAGTAAAGCCAACCACCTGGTTCCCTTTCTTCGCAGCGTCCGAAGTCCCCGCCTGCGAACCTAAAACATAAATCAATGAAACAAGTATGTATATTAGCAAACGACCAAAAACACGTACACACTACGTTTGACCGACACACCAACTCAAAATATACTCTCAAGTGTTCGTATTGTGGCTAACGTGCGTAGCGACACTACGAAACCAACCTAAGAGCAAAACCACACAAAATGCATGAACCGTGTCGTATAACGTAACACACATAATCGTAACACAAGAAACTAGCTATGTGATCCTAGATTTCGTATACAGCGAAAACCCAAAAATCAAACAGGACCAAACACACCTAAACCAAAGTAGACAGCTAGCCACAAAACCCAAACCTAAACTCCATCACCAAGCCGAGGTTGCCGGAAATTGCCTCCATGTCGCCGGCCGGAGTCCGAGCCTAGGGGTTCGTGCTTAAGGTGTAGGCTCAGGGTCTCTGGTACAACACAACTACATTGCTAGATTTTCTAGTATACTCTCGGGGTCACAGCAGATCACAGATATCACAAAAGACACTAAAAATACGATATTTGCACGAAACTTAACTTTAAACTATCAAAACTGAAACGAAAAAGCTACACAACACTAAAACAACATAAAGAACAGATAGAGATCATTACCTACTTCCACAAGCTCAAACATCCTAACTTTCCAAGCTCTAAGGCATCCAAGAGAAAAAACAAGTCCAAAGATGTGATTTTTGTGAGATTTTATGAAGATTGGTGTAGGTTTAGTGAAGGGATGATACGTGCTCAGTTGAGATGAGAGAGATGACGAAAATGATAAGGGAATAAGAGAGAAAGAAAGAAAGAAAGAAATGATAAAGAGAGAGAGGGGAGGTGAGTGTAATGAGAGAGAGAGGTGAGTACACCATACAATAAATGCACACAATTCTCACCATGCTACCTCTCACAAAACAAAAAATCCAAAAGAAATATCTCTCTTCTCACAACAAATATCTAAATGTTTTAGGGTTATGGTTTAAATAAGGATTGGATTAAAGCAAAGGATAAGGATTAGGGTTAAATGTCATGGTCACTAATCTAGATTATACAAACACACCCTCACATAAACATGCACATGTGTGTGCATGCCATAACAAATAAAAATAAATTATTAATTAAATGTTATAAAATGTGAGAAATCTAAATTGGTAAACTTTTTACAAAAAACCCGCCCTACTGTCTAAACTAACACTAATCTAAATCTAAGGTGTTACAGTATCGGTGGACCCGTGCTGTAATCACCAGGGGGTCGTAGTAAGGAAAGGATATCCCGTGGAGGTCCTCATCGGTGAAGGTGATGGGCTCGGCTGATTTGCTTTTCTTTCGGGGCTGGCTGCTAGTCCCCTTGACCGGCAGGAGGCATCGAATCCTGCCGGCTCCGGGCGCACTCCCCGTTGATACGACCATGATTTGGCCGATCGTTAATTCGCCGAGAGGGGATGTTATGCCCTAAAAGCCATTGTTGTACATATAATGTATATTATAGTGGACGCTTGGATATATATAGAGAGGACTTTCTTGCTCGATATGATAGTATGCTATCTGGTTTCACTTTGTCTTAACATGTTGACTTGTATTGGTTTACTGTCTTGCTCTCACATGTTGATAAAGCACTTAGGATATGTACTTGACTACTAGGACTATGATATAGATCATACTAGTGGGGCCAGGATAGTCCAAGAGTACATCCTATAACTATTCCTAGTTGAGATATATCGAGATAGGGCATCGATACTCCAGAGTAGACTAGCGTATATGTTTTTTGACCCATATGATGGGCAATGGATGATCCCACATCCATTGATGTTTGACATCAAAGATGGTATACGAGTGTGTTCAAATTCCCCAATGGGGTATCACGTGCTCACACGTGACCAGGGGTCACGTGCTGACACGTGATAGGTTCATGTGATCTCTACTTTATAGAATTAAATTCTAGTCAAACAAAAATATAACAAAACAGCAAGGAAAAAGCCCCAATGAGGCGTCACGTGCTCACACGTGACCAAGAGTCACGTGCTGACACGTGATGATTCTTTAGCTCCCTAAAAACAGAATTAAATTCTGGTCACGTGTCAACACGTGATGGGCTCCTAAGCTCTTTAATCAATAGAATTAAATTCTATTTAAATAATCAAATAACGGGATCACGTGCTAACACGTGATAGACTTTTAAAAGCCTTCTGAACTAATAGAATTAAATTCTAATTAAGAAGGAATTAAGAAACCTAATTGGAAAATATTTCCCTAGATCTTTTCAAACAAAAAGATTGTGCTTTGTAAAGTGGAGCACCGTTGGATTAAAAATCCAATGGTGATTAAAAGTCACCAATTCATGGAAAGATTTTATACAAGGAAAGATTTCCCTAAAATCCACCAAGAATAACAGACAGAATATCTTTTGAAAAAATCCAATGGTGAATAAAATTCACCGAGTGATCTAAAAGATCATGTTAGTTACAGAAACAACCAAAATCTTTCAACGAAAGATTGATTAAACAAATTGATTATTTTCTTTCTCTTATAAATAGGAGCCAAGAAGAGAAGAGAAGGGATCTTTTGGAATTTTGATTTTCTGGAGAAAAAAACAACAACAGAGAGAAAAGAGAGGAGAATTTAATTCTCAAGTGAGAAAAGAAGTTCCTTTCAGAGAAAAGAAACCCTAGGTGAGAAAGGAGAAAGAGATCTAAGCTCCATAAAATAAAAGAGAATTTAATTCTCAAGTTTAAGAGTTTAACTCTTCTGAATAAGAACTTAGTTCTTCATTTGGTTGAAGATCAGCAGAAGTAGATCTCTCCACAAGTTGAGAATTTAATTCTCATCGGGGAGATTCTGCCATGCAGATCCAAGACCTAGAGGGAGAATTTGAGTTTAAGGAATTTAATTCTCCCAAATTCATAGGAATTTAATTCCTCCAAATAAAACTAGGGTTTATCCCTATATGAGAATTTAATTCTCTCAATTTCATAGGAATTTAATTTCTCCAAATAAAACTAGGGTTCAACCCTGTATGAGAATTTAATTCTCCCCAAATTCATAAGAATTTAATTCCTCTAAATGAAATTGGGGTTTAACCCTATATAAGAATTTAATTGTTCCACATACATAGGAATTTAATTCCTTTAAAACAGAATTAAGGTTTAACCCTATAGAGAAATTAATTCTTAAAACAAGAGACTTAAAGCTCTCCATGCACGTAAAGAACTTGGTCACGTGGTAACACGTGACCCCCATTCTCAATGAGCAAAAAAGGAAGAGCAAAACTAGGTCACGTGTTCCCACGTGACCCTTAAACAGACTCCCCAAAATGAGAAGAAAAAAAGCTTGGAAGCAATGCCTCACGTGACACTCATAAATGAATAGAACAAAGCTAAAGGCAATACTAATTTCGGGCGCCCTCACGTGACCCCTAATAAACATTTTAAAAATCAATACATGGGTACCCATCACGTGCCCACACGTGATGGTCGTGGAGACTTAAGTGTTTAACACTTATTTGAATAAAATAAGGGAAGACAGAAGAATTGAGGCCCAACGCAGAGGCATTGTCACGTGTCCACACGTGATGATTTCAGACATTTAAGTGTTTAACACTTATTTGAATATTCTGAGAACAAGATAAAAGGAGGTCTGGCCTAATACTCAGGCGCCTCACGTGACCCCACGTGACCACCTCATTTCTAGTGTTTAACACTATTTTGAGCGTTTTGGCCCTAGTGTTTGACATTGTTTTTCATCACATCACGTGGGGACACGTGATCGCTAAATATTCTTTAGTGTTTAACACTATTTTCAAATCAGCCTTAGCCCAAATCAGTTAAGTTTTCCAGAGACAAGATCTCTCCTTTGATTGAACCCCAACTACATTCTTCCAAACTTGATCATTTTATGTGACATCCAAAATAAAATCCCAGAGCCATGATGAATAGTTAGTGCCCAGACAAAGACAAAATGTTGTCAGAGTCCTAAGCCCTGTTTAGCATTGCTAAATAATGGGGGGGGGGCTGAATCCAGACAAATGTTCAACAGGCCAACAAAGGGCCAACATTTCAAACTTAATTGGACTTAGCCCAAATTGGCCATAAGTCCTCAACTTAGATTTAACTGAGCCAATGTGCTCATAATCTAATTAATTGATCTTAGTTCCAAGTTGGATTATAGATCTCCCAATCAACTTTGGTTCAAGGGTACATCTCTTCACTCCTTTGATATTTGTCGTTGTAATCCTTCAACGTCTTCAGAGAGGTGACGAGTCCCGACAACCACACATTTCACAGACTATGCCGTCTTTAAACTGGAAAGTGGGGTCCTTAAACTCATGGACTATGATGTCCTTAACCTCGGACTGTGGGGTCCCTTTAAACCCACGGACTATGATGTCCTTAACCACGGACTGTGGGGTCCCTTTAAACCCACGAACTATGATGTCCTTAACCTTGGACCGTAATGTCTTTAAACCAACTATTGACCGCAATGTCCCTAAATTAAACAACAGAGCCCAAATACTCTCTTGTTGGATCTAAACGATCGCATTAAGTTAATCTTAGCCTAAAAATTAGACTAACGTATCCTTAACAAACGTTTAAGTTGATCTTAGTCTCAAATGAGACTAACGTATTCTTAAATCCAACCCCCAAACCCAAATCTAAGAAAATACGGATTTGGACTAATCCACGCCCTACGGGCGACAACATAAATTAGTCTCTGTATACAATCCACAGGCAACCAAAAACAAAACAAACACACACAACACGAAGTGACTATCTGGAGAAAGAGAAAGTGGTTACCGCGACGCGGTAGCGTAATTAACAGCAGGGGCTTGCGCCTGCAGGGAAGAGCGTCCCCACAATCAAAAAACCCCTCAAACGAGGGGGGATCTGACGAAGTCTGCTACATCGGCCGCATCCTTTTAAACCTTCGATACACGGTGTCATAAATCAACTTGGCATCTTCAAAGAGGTGGATGGATAGCACCAATTAGCATCTGTCCCGAATTCAGGCAAGACGGACCTACGCGATCGCGTCTCCGTGGTTCGGAGGGGAACAGATTCTGGCACGCCCGGTGGGACCTTTTCCTCTTTCCACTCCACACTTCGTGTGTCGTGTTCGCGAGCAAATCGCATTTTAGTATGGTTGCCCTTGGATTCGAGATACTAAGATTTGGTTTTGCTCTCGTGCAGAAAAAGAAATGGCCTCCAACTGCTCCAACTGCAACTGCAGCTCCCGTTTCGCCTCATCTGGAGGTGTAACCTATGGGCCCCAAGCGGCCTCACTGTTCAAGATGCCAGTGGAGCAAGTAACTCAGGCCACCACTGGGCTGTTCTTTGGGACCATGATCCCACCGATGAGCTTCAATGCCCCGCTGCTGTCGCAAGAAGCTCAAAAGAAGTCGGTCTTTGATCGACTTACCACTACCGCGGCCCCTCTCAACGGGTCATCCAGCTCCAACGCCTCAGTCTTTGACAGACTGGGCCAAAGCTCATTTGGGCCCATGAAGAAGCCCACGATACCGGAAAGAGTTATCCCTAAGAGGATAGCCATTCCTGCTCATGAAGTCGTCAAGGAGGCTTCTCCTACCAAAGGGTCGGTCTTCACAAGACTGACAGTTCCGGCTCCCGCTCCAGGCAAAGTCCTCAAAGCTGCTTTCCCTGCCCAGAGGTCTGTCTTTGACAGATTAAACGTTGCTTCTCAACGGACGTCAGTTTTCAATAGGCTGGCACCAACAGCAATCCTCGGCCAGAACAGGGGGCATGAGGAAGTCACCCCTACAGCCGAGACAATCCCATCCGCACGACATGCTCGCCGTCGTCACTGGCGCCGAGTAAGGAAGGCTGGGGGCAGTCCCCTTCTGGACTAACTCCGCCAGCTCTCATGATGGAAATCAATGCTGCTGTTCCAACTGGGAACAACTTTGAACCGCTTGGGAGGGTTCGCAAGAACTCTCCGACTGCCGTGCTGAAGAAATCTCCTCCACCTATGGAGATTACTACAGAAAGGAAGACGGAGCAGCCCCCTTAGCGGCTGTCCTCCAAAATTTATAAAGTCTGGCGACAAGTCTAGGAATCGGTGATTAACCAGGACTACTCTCGCCGGCCAAAGAAGTTTAAATCTCAGCAAGAAAAGAGCCATCTCGTGGTACCGCAGAAGATGTCATCCGTTTGGATGCCCGCTGCAACAGCCCCCTCGACTTCAACTGCTCACAAGAGAAGGAGGCCAGAGAAAGCCCCCGTGACCGCGGCAAACCGTAAAGACGCTGAATCTAAACGTCCCAAGTCTGGGGGCATGGTAACATATACCGTTTATATGGCTTCCGGAAAAGAAGAAAGCCGTGCTTCCACAGGTCATGACCGCTTACCCGATCAATAACGAAGGCTCAGGAACAACAGCAGCAGAAACTTCAGGAGATGCTGACTGCAATGGCCGCACTCACTGGGCCGAAAGAAAATCCAGAGACCTCAGAGCAGCATCGGGAACAAGAAACTGATACTGAGTTCCTCCGAAGAATGCTCGAGAGGAAAGAAAAAGAGGTTGCGGAGCAGGCGGCCAATATAAAACAAATGACTCTTTTGTTCCAAGACATGGCTGGGATGATGTTACAGCCGGAACCACCAGCTGAAGACCCCCCGATCATCGTTGAAGATGACAGAGGGGAGACATCGAACCTTCCTCAGGCTCTTTCAGCAGCCAAAGAAGAGGCCATTTCCAAGGCCGCTCTGGATGATTACATTGCTCAGCAAATACAAGCTCACCAGGCAAATGAAGCGGCTGGACAGATTGTTAAGACTGGACGACCTTATCCAGGCTGGTATGACCAAATAAGGTACCCGCCGGGATATACGATCCCTAAATTTCATGTATATAAAGGGACAAGGAATCCACGTCAGCATGTCGCTCAATTCAGAGCCTTGTGCGGCAACACCAGGGGTGATGATAAACTTCTGCTCCGCCAGTTTGTTGGTAGCTTGTCGGAGACGGCATTCGAGTGGTATTCTGAACTTCCAAATGACTCCGTCAAGACTTTTACAGAGATGGAGCAACTATTCACCCAGCGTCTCGCAAGTGCTAGTGAACGCACCCCAATAACGGCATTGATCAATGCCAGGGTGAAGCCAGGTGAAACGTGGGTGCAGTACGCAATGCGATGGCGGAATTTTTGGTCGAAATGTGAGCAGCGCATCGAAGAAGCGCCGGCAGTGGGCATGTTCGTGGGCACTATTGACCTCAAGCGACCATTTCCCAATTCATGATGTTCTTCAAGCCGACCACATTCCAGGCCTTGATTGACAAACTGGCTCAAATGGACCAGATGGGTCATAGACCGTCTCCTTCAAAGCCGGAGCCACGGAACGAAAAGGGCAAAGGGAAAGCGACCTTCGTCGCGAATACTCAACAGCAGCCCGGTGGCCCAAAACTAACTGATCGCCTAGACGAGAGGCGGCAACTCTATAATGAGAAGATGAAGCGCCCTTATTCATTTCCCCAGGATAAAACGAAGAGATTGTTCGAGCTAGCGGTGCCCAACAGGCTCATCAATCTACCGAATCCAAAACGACCGTTGCAACCCGGTGAGGCTAATAGTCCCAATTATTGCCCTTACCATCAAATGGTAAGCCATCCAATTGAAGATTGCTTCGTCTTCAAGGGCTGGATTGAAGACCAGTATCAACATGGCAAATTCGCACTGTCTGAGAAGTGGAAAGTAACCCCGCCTCAACTGCATGCTCTTAAAAGGGGGGACACACCGGAGGCATCGTGCTCTTTTGTTGAAGAAGCTCCATGGGAGGTCGTTCTTTCAGCTAAGACTAAAAGAATGTTGAAGGACCTCCAAACATGTCCGGCGATTCGGTGGAAAAACCCGCTGGAACCTGAGATCATCGAGGGAATGCTGAAACTGTGCCCAACTCTAAAGATTGGTGGTGATAGCCAAAGCGCTCACACACCCAGCCGTCAAAGTCTTCGAAGAAGAAGAAGAAGACCAAAAAGCCCGTGAAGCCTGGTGACAAGCGCACGGACCTGCAAACAGATTGACGCGTTGGAAAAATATAATCAAAAAGCGCGGACTCAAGTCACACTCCAAGAATTTCTCAGCCACGTCCTTGAGGACGGAGATGATGACAATGGAGAAGACTCGTCAGATGAATCTGAAGATTATGTGGCAAGTTGCCATGTGATCTCTCACTCGTCGATAGACGATGAAGAAGCTCCTTACACAAAGAAACTGGGGGCAAATCCTGAGCCGGAACTTCTAAGGCCGTCAGACGAAATGATTGATGCATTCCTGGACGAAGCTCTTCTTAAAAGCAAAGATGCTCGAGAGCGTGAGATGGCCATATTCGAAAAAGCCAAACGCCGGCGACTGGACGAAAGGGTTGAAATACTCCCGCCAGATCAAAGTACATCCGTCGCAAATAAAAGCAGGTTCAAGACGAGGAAGAGGTTCACTAAAGCCATATCGATGGGAATGAAGCTGCCACCCTCCGAAGAAAACACTCTTGGTGAAGCGGAAATACATCCTAGCTATTGCTTATATCATCGAAAGATTGCGTACCCCACCGAAGAGTGCAACGCTTTTAAAAGATGGTGGCAGGGATATGTTACTCACCGGCAACGTTTCAAGCGGATGAAACGCAAAACTCGTCGGGAGCAAAGAAATACGACCGAGGAACGTAAAAGAACTATCAGCAACTGTTACATGGTCGACGCTGGGGGATCGCAAGTTCTCACCTTCGGGAGCGACTCTGACGAAGAAATGACTCTTGGCCCTCTCTTTAAAGAATCCACCTCAGGAAAAGAGGAAGAACCGAAGAGCTGTGAGAACATTCAGCTGCGCAATCGTACGCTGCCCGAAAAGAATCTCGGGCCCGCGAATAGTGGGTCGAATAGAAATGATAAGGGAAAAGAAAAGGTCCCTGAGAATATCACCATAGATGACCAAGTCGTTAAAGAGCTGACAGCCAAGGACCCGCCAAAGAAAAGTAAGGTGGATTACAACGTTCTTGCACACCTGAGGAAGATACCCTCGCAGCTTAGCATTCTCGACGCCCTTCTACTATCCAAAGAGGCGAGAGATTCTCTGATCAGGGCATTACAAGAGCCCGACCAATTTCAAGCTTTCCTCGCCGAAGAAAAGATGAAGGACGAGCTGGAAGAAGTGCACACAGCCGATATCACCTTTGGCGATGAAGATCTCCTCCTCGGGACGTGCGAGCATAACCGTCCCCTTTATGTCTTCGGATACTGTCATGATATCAAGATAAGCAAAATCCTGGTTGACAATGGGTCCTCCGTCAATCTCTTCAATATGAGAGTGTTGAAGGAAATCTGCATGGGCGTTCAGCACATCGCTCGCGATAAAATCACCATCTCCGGGTTTGACTCCCAGTCATCACGGACGCTTGGGTCTGTAATATTGACACTACGCTTTGGGCTGCTTGTCACGGACATTAAGTTTCATGTCATTGACGCCAAGACATGCTACAATGCTTTGCTCGGCAGGCCTTGGTTACACGAGTACAACATTATCCCTTCTACACAATATCAGTGTATGAAGTATTTCAAGGATGGTCTCGAGTATACCGTAACAGGGGAGCTGAACCCATTCTCCGTGAACGAAGTCCGAAAGTATGAAGATGCGAAATACTTCTTACCAGATTCCGAGGACACGGAAAGATGTCACAAACCGAAGAACAAAGCCATGTTAGTGTATATGCCCTAGAGGCCATTACTGTATCATACTAGTTTGTATATTACTTAATGGATGCTTGGGATATTCACCTTGTATATACAATCTTGCTCAAAATAGTAGTATGCTACTTGGTTTGTTTCTACTTCAATGTGTACATGTGTTTATTTTTGTATATCGCCTATACACATTAGTAGAGCCCTTAGGATCTTTGCTTGATTACCAGCGATGTGATGGCCGTCACACTAGTGGGGCTGGGTAATCTATAAGCACATCCTTATGCAGGTCCCTGGTCGCAGGACTATCGAGACAGGGCATCGATACTCCGGAGTAGACCAGCGCATGCGCTTCTCATCCCAGTGTGGGAGACGGTCTGTCCCACAGCCGTCAGTACGTCGTACTTGAGATAGTATGCGGGTGCTCGTTAGGTTACGGGTACACTGGACAGGACTCGTCGGGAACTGACTAGTTGGTATTATACCTATCGTCAGTTATCAGTTCCCAGGTGACATGAGTACAGCTTAGTCCGCTGACTTGACACTGTCACTCCGTCTCGAGTGTGTTCCCACTGTACTTTGATCACTACCCTACCACGGCTCAAAGGAGTCGTGCAAACAGGTAGTGGTTGGGTGCAGTCCCGAAGCACTTGGAGGCAGTGACGGTTAGACAGGATTCGTCTCTCCCGGTATTGGGGGTTGACATCGCGCTGTGTCTAGGAGAGCCATTACACGAGTAGTCCCTGGCCAGGGCAAACGAGATATACTGGTAGGTTTCCAGTGTTATCTCAGGGTGTTTTGGGCTTCGCTCCGGCACGACTTGTACCGCTATTGGGGGACTGACGTTTACCGCCCCCTAGGCCCGCCATGCGATGTATCAGACGAACAGACCGGACTGTACGGAGAATGTCACACTCAGGCTCAGTAGGAGTTCAGATGGGTTTCGCCTCGTCGGTCTTCTTGTCGGCATTACCTGGGGACCGTTACGCACAGCTAGTGCCGCTTGCGGTCTGTGGTTAAACCCACTGCCAGCGAAGTGTCGAGTCTTTAGAGTCCCACACAGAAAGCTTTTCGCCTTTAGGCAAAAGAGTAGAGGTCGCATGGTATTGCTACAGGTCGCATGGTTTTGCGACAGGGTTCGGTCACATCCGTGCACTTGTGCACGTACAGTGTCCGGACAGTTTACACTAGCGGGCTTTGGTTTAAGCCAGATCCTAGTGTATCTTATGGGATTGGATTTATCCAGTTTGCATTCGTGTTCCTCGGAACGCGGATGCGGGTGTGTATGCACAGTTGACAGGGAGGCACAGACAGCGGATTCTCATTAGGGTTGTTGACAGTTGACCGTTGACTTTTTGACTTTTTGCTCAACCCTAATGAGAATATGATATGTGATTAACTATTATATTAATTAAGTATTATGGTGATATGGTTGTTGACTTGTTGACTTTTGTTGACTTGTTGACTTTGGTGACTTGTTGACTTTTGTTGACTTGTTGACCGGTTGACTAGGCTTGACTAGTTGACCATCATGATGACCATAGCCATCATTTCATGGCAAAGACTTTTTTTTACTTGCTCATTTGTCTAAAATGAGTGCATGAAATGATATGGTTGTGGTTGCTTCTAACCATCACATAAGACTTTTGTTAATATGATGAGTTATCATTGCTTTGGATTATGAGAGGGTGAGAGACAAAAGACTTGCTCATTCTTTCTTGCTCATTCTCTCTCTTGTTCTTGAGCTCTCCTCTTGCTCTCACCCTCAACCTCTTGCTCCCTCTCTTGATCTATGGTTCTCTTGTCTCATGAGTTGAGAATCAAGAACCATAGATAAAATCCCATTCTATTTCTTCTCTACTCATTCTAGTTCACTAGGTTTAGCAAACCAAGTGAACTAGTTTCTTCAAAGAACGAAGAAGGAGCTAAAGGTTGGAGCTTTCAAGTGGATCTATCTTCGGCGTACGGAGACAACGAGAAGGAGCCATCGAACCACCATCGGAGCTTGAAGACGAAGGAGTTCAAGTTTAGGTATAACCATCTCCATCCGAGTAGCTAACTCTCTTTAGCTAAGTTTGCTAGTTTTAGTTTAGTCAAAGATCCCGACTTTGCTTAGTCCATGTTGCCCCTTGCGCTAAAAATTTGATTTTTATACCGTTTCCGCCTCCCCGTAAGAACCGGGGGTCGCAACGTGGACTTACAGTGGTATCAGAGCCTAACTAAACTTAAACTAGCTTGGTAGTAAAGTGTAACGAAGTTCGGAACCGGAAAAAATCCAAAAACCTAACTTTTACAAAACCTGAGTTTCTGTTGAAATTTTTTCTGGTCAAAATGAAAAACTTTATACTCCTAAATTCGGCTCAGGGCTTTGTGTGAACAGCCATGAAAAACGGTCCACTGTTTCGTTCAAACCGCCGCGCTTCCGCCGCACGAGGTAGGCATGTGCCGCGGAAGCGCCGCGGTTTGTCGTCTTCTCTGCATCGTTTTTCGTGCAGTGTGTGTCTGTGTTGGTTTTGGGATTTTTGAAATATATTATATGTGCCCAGATTTTCCAGAAAAGAAATTTCCTTTTGGGGTCCTATAATTCCGTATTTTTTCCGAACTTCACTGCACTTTGACTATGATGGTTATATCTGTGATGTTTGCATGTATTGAACGTCAGCTAATCGCTATAAGTCGATTGGTCGGGGTTATACATGATCTGTAATGTGCTGGAATGTGTATATAAATATGTTGGATTGTCGCGGGTGAATAGCCGGGGGTTGTGAGACGAGAGTTTTCTTTTCTTGCAATTCATGTAAATTGATGTAATAATTATTTGTATGGCCGCACAACCGGGTCGGGGTTGTAGCCGTCATTGTATAATTTCTTTTTACTGTTTTTGCTCCTAGGATAGACCCATGGAGGGGGTGCACAAACTACCGGGTATGCCGAAGTGTCGAGTGGCCTACTCATGGAGATGAGGGAGGTTGCTACGCTTCGGGTACTTGGCGGGTAGTTTGCCGCACCCGTAGGGGTCTTGGGTGGGGTATTGGCTATTCACCGCGACCGTGTTATCTGTTTTTGTTACAGGCTCGTACAAATTACAGATTGCTAGTATATCCAATGTATTTATCTGTGATCTGAAATGTTTATCATTGCAGTATATCTATATATGATATTATTTAGGCGTTGCTTATGTTTTACAGACGCGCTAGCCCAGCCCCTGCTCTGTCGTTAGTTAAGTAACCTAACGGGTAATGACGGGGCCCCGTGGCGAATGCGAATGGCATAAGCGTACGTCATATTTTGGTTGTTTTCTGCAAAGGTAGGATTAAATGATGGGACGCATTAAAAGAACTAATGCAAGAATATCACGCATTAAAAGAACTAATGCAAGATAATAAACCAAGTTAAAGTCGTTGGAACACTTTCGAAAAACCACTCGGTTCTTTTCAAAACAAACTTTTAAAATACGGAGTTTGAGCCACTCCATTTAAAAGCTATCTCGTTCCATCGACCAAATCAAGTTCACTACGTTCACGGTTTTGCCAAAACCATCCGTAGCCCTCCATCATTTCAGTTAAATATTCGGTAGTATTCAAGCTATGTATTTTGACCTCACGCCAAGGCATAGTGATTGGTAGCTGCCGGATATTTATCTGTTGCATAGATAGAATGCGTTGGTTTGAGACAGTCGTACTGCCATTTTGGCCTACGTCAAGGGTATGTACGGGTGGGTTCAAATTAACCTGGATAATGATGGGACGAACTTGATATGCGACTTATGACATTTTGACCTCACGCCAAGGTCATAAGAGCATGGGGCAAAAATCCACATCGGGAGTTTCATAAGTACTGAAACTTGCTAGATTTGCATACCATTTGGAGTGTGATGATTCTGGTAGGATTCCTTCAGTTTCGTCACGCGATGATATTTGGATCCCGATCCTACTGTGAGTATATGCTACTCCTCGGGAAATTTCTCACTTAACGATCAATGCTATAAACCTAGTAGGTGCCTAGAAAGGTGTTAGCGGGGCTACGCCCCCAGGGAAAAGAGGTTCTTTAATTAAGGAACTTCGCGAAAGCGTTGGAAAACCTCCCTCGAAGTACCGACACCGGCCTGGCTGAACGGTTAAGCAAGTATTGTACGGTGGGATTGATCCTGACTAATTCTTCCTTTATGGTTTAAGGAGGGATTCGAGAAACAGTGGGAGCCATCCTGTTTAGACAAACTAAAAACCACTCTAAACTTGCAAGAGCATCATGCTGGGTGTTTCTTCTTCTCTCCTAATTGCAGCGACCAATCAACATGACTGGACTTAAGTTACTCCTAGATAAAAACAAACTGACAGGGCCAAACTACAAAGATTGGCTCAGGAATGTCAAGATAGCAATCACTTATGACAAGCTGGGGTATCTTCTTACCACCAAAGCTCCCCCTGTCCCTGGTCCAACTTCCAGTGTCGCGGATAAGGAAATCCGCAAGACTTGGGAGATTGATAGCGCGAAGGCCAAGTGCCTCCTGCTTGCCTCGATGGACAACGAACATCAGAGGAGGCATGAGAATATGGACATGGAGTCCATATTGCTCCATACAAAAGAACTGTATGGAGAGCAATCACGTATCGCAAGATACGAAGCGTCGAAAAAGTTATTTTCGACAAGAATGGCCGTCGGATCATCAGTAGCCGAGCACGTGCTAAAGATGATCGGCTACATTGAGGAGCTCGCTGACCTAGGGATCACATTGGAGAGTGAGCTATATACGAATATAGTTCTCCAGTCCCTTCCTTCCACTTACGCCCAGTTTACACTGAACTTCAACCTACAAGAAAAAGAGGTTGAACTATCAGAGCTCCTCAACATGCTGAGGAGCGCAGAGGGCACCCTACAGAAAGGTAGGGATACATCCACTTTGTTTGTAGGAGGATCATCTTCTTCTAGGTCCAAGGCGAAAGCCAAGGGAAAGAAGAAGAAGGCCCCCGCCAAACCAAGGGGCGGTGTTAGTAAAGTGGATACGAAGGGAAAAGGTAAAGCAACAAAGATAGCGGGGAAGCTTGTGGATAAGGAAGAATGCTTCTATTGTCATAAGAAAGGACACTGGAAGAATGATTGCAGGGCCTGGAAGGCCAGAACACAGGAATTGAAGCATGTTGCAGCTTCAGCTTCAGGTGTGTATGTTGTTGAAAACTGTCTTTCAATAAACTCTACTTCCTGGGTATTGGATACCGGATCAGGATCTCATATCTGTAATTCTTTGCAGGCGTTGAGAAACCGTAGGGTTTTGAAGGCAGGTGACATGACCCTCAGAGTTGCAAACGGAGCTAGCATGGATGCTAAAGCCGTGGGGGACTATCACCTGGGAATGTCAGATGGACATGTTTTGGTTTTGCGTAATTGCTTTTTTGTACCCAACGCAACTTGTAATATCATTTCTGTATCTTTAGTTTCTAAAGAAGGTTATGAATTTGCGTTTGTAAGTAATGTTGTAAACATTCACCTTAATCAAGTTCTGATTGGGTCAGGTACATTGAGTAATGGTATATACGTGTTAAACCAACCACAGATTTTTAATGTCCAGAATACACACAAAAGAAAGTCTCCAGAAATAAATCAGACTTTCTTATGGCATTGTAGATTGGGTCACATCAATGAGAGAAGGTTGACGAAGTTACATACAGAAGGGTATTTGAATACGTTCGAATATCAGTCGTATGCCACTTGTCAATCCTGTCTCAAAGGAAAGATGACAAAGACTCCGTTTACTGGACATGGAGTGAGAGCGAGCGAGCTCTTGGGACTCGTACACAGTGACGTGTGCGGTCCAATGTCTACACATGCTCGAAGCGGACATTCTTACTTCATTACTTTTACGGATGACTTCTCAAGGTACGGTTATGTCTTCTTAATGAAACATAAGTCCGAGGCCTTTGGAAAATTCCAGGAGTATAAGAATGAAGTAGAGAAACAGACCGGCAAAAGTATTAAGATTCTAAGATCGGATCGAGGTGGAGAATACTTAAGTGCCGAGTTCCTGGACTATTTAAAAGAGAACGGAATTCTCTCTCAGCTTACTCCTCCATACACCCCGCAACATAACGGCGTATCGGAGAGACGGAACCGCACCCTATTGGATATGGTGCGGTCCATGATGAGTAACGCTGAGTTACCGCGATCATTCTGGGGGTATGCGCTAGAATCAGCTGCATACCTTTTTAACCGAGTTTCGACTAAGGCTGTGCCTACCACCCCATATGAAATGTGGAGTGGGAAGAAACCCTATCTTCAATATCTGAAGATCTGGGGATGTCCAGCTTTTGTCAAAAAGCAGCATGCGGACAAACTCGAGGCACGCTCAGTACTGTGCAAGTTTGTGGGATACCCAAAGAACACCAGGGGGTATCTTTTCTACTACGCAGAGGAACAAAAAGTCCTTGTTTCTCGTAATGCCCACTTCCTAGAACACCAGTTCTTGGAAAAGGAAAATAGTGGGAGCGCAGTAGAACTGGAAGAAATTCCAGAACCACAGACTATTACTGAAAGGTTAGTGGAACCAGAGGGTTCAACAGAACAGGACATTCCTACGCCGCTCCGCAGGAGTAGTAGGCAGTCTCATCCGCCCGAGAGATACTGCGGTTTTCTCATAGACGGGGATAGAGAGGATTGCATCATAGATTATGATGAGCCTACTAGCTTCCAGCAGGCCGTTCAGAGCGTTGACTCAGTGAAATGGCTGGATGCAATGCGGACCGAAATGGAGTCCATGTACACCAACAAGGTATGGACGTTGGACATTGCTCCAGACGGGGTAAAACCCGTAGGATGCAAGTGGATCTTCAAAAGGAAGATTGGTGTAGATGGACAGGTTGAGACCTATAAAGCTAGGCTGGTAGCAAAGGGTTTTCGTCAAAGACCTGGCTTGGACTACGACGAAACCTTTTCTCCAGTAGCCATGCTGAAATCCATTCGGATCCTTCTTGCCATTGCTGCCTTCCACGATTATGAGATCTGGCAAATGGACGTAAAGACAGCTTTTCTAAATGGAAATTTAGAGGAGTGTGTCTATATGGACCAACCAGAGGGTTTCATTCAGAGTGGGAGCAGCGGAAAGGTGTGCAAGTTGCTTAAGTCCATCTATGGGCTAAAGCAGGCATCGCGGAGTTGGAACATCTGCTTTGATGAGACGGTCAAAGAATTTGGCTTTATCAAAAATCCAGATGAGCCATGCATCTATAGTAGATTTGTAGCGAGAACTGTAGTATTCCTCGTTTTGTACGTGGATGACATTCTCTTAATAGGAAATGACATTCCTATGCTACAATCTGTCAAGGGGTTCTTGTCACACAGGTTCTCCATGAAAGACCTGGGTGATGCCTCATACATTCTGGGTATCCGGATCTACCGTGACAGATCCAAGAGGATATTAGGACTATCACAGTCCAGGTACATCGACACCATACTGAAGAGATTCAGTATGGAAGATTCCAAGCGCGGTAACCTACCGGCTTGTCACGGGATCACCCTCTCTAAAGAGATGTCTCCCAAGACTGATTTGGAGAGGGATCGCATGTCTATTATACCCTACGCTTCTGCGGTAGGCTCTATAATGTATGCGATGTTGTGTACCAGACCGGATGTAGCTTATGCACTGAGTGTGGTAAGCCGGTATCAGTCAAACCCTGGGGAGAAACACTGGATAGCGGTAAAGAACATTCTCAAGTACCTGAGAAGGACTAAGGAGTTGTTCTTGGTGTATGGCGGAAAAGACCTCCAGATCGAGGCCTTTGCTGACTCCAGCTTCCAGAGTGACAAGGATGATTCCAAGTCCATGTCGGGTTTTGTCTTTACCCTCAATGGAGGGGCGGTGTGTTGGAAGAGTTCCAAACAGGAAACCGTTGCAGACTCGACGATGGAAGCGGAATACATCGCTGCATCTGATGCCGCAAAAGAAGCTGTCTGGATGAGAAAGTTCTTGAAAGAACTTCAGGTGGTTCCGTCCATTGTTGATCCAATACCTCTGTATTGCGACAACAACGGGGCTATAGCTTTAGCGAAGGAACCCAGGTCCCATCAGAGATCCAGGCACATCTTAAGGCGGTATCACCTGATCAGGGAGATCGTAGATCGCCAGGAGATCGAGGTTCGGAGAATCGCTTCAGAAGATAACACTGCAGATCCATTCACCAAGGCCCTGCCCCAGACTCAGTTCGAGCGGCTGATCGAGATGATAGGTCTTCGATACGCCAGTACATGGCCTTAGTGCAAGTGGGAGATTGTTAGTGTATATGCCCTAGAGGCCATTACTGTATCATACTAGTTTGTATATTACTTAATGGATGCTTGGGATATTCACCTTGTATATACAATCTTGCTCAAAATAGTAGTATGCTACTTGGTTTGTTTCTACTTCAATGTGTACATGTGTTTATTTTTGTATATCGCCTATACACATTAGTAGAGCCCTTAGGATCTTTGCTTGATTACCAGCGATGTGATGGCCGTCACACTAGTGGGGCTGGGTAATCTATAAGCACATCCTTATGCAGGTCCCTGGTCGCAGGACTATCGAGACAGGACATCGATACTCCGGAGTAGACCAGCGCATGCGCTTCTCATCCCAGTGTGGGAGACGGTCTGTCCCACAGCCGTCAGTACGTCGTACTTGAGATAGTATGCGGGTGCTCGTTAGGTTACGGGTACACTGGACAGGACTCGTCGGGAACTGACTAGTTGGTATTATACCTATCGTCAGTTATCAGTTCCCAGGTGACATGAGTACAGCTTAGTCCGCTGACTTGACACTGTCACTCCGTCTCGAGTGTGTTCCCACTGTACTTTGATCACTACCCTACCACGGCTCAAAGGAGTCGTGCAAACAGGTAGTGGTTGGGTGCAGTCCCGAAGCACTTGGAGGCAGTGACGGTTAGACAGGATTCGTCTCTCCCGGTATTGGGGGTTGACATCGCGCTGTGTCTAGGAGAGCCATTACACGAGTAGTCCCTGGCCAGGGCAAACGAGATATACTGGTAGGTTTCCAGTGTTATCTCAGGGTGTTTTGGGCTTCGCTCCGGCACGACTTGTACCGCTATTGGGGGACTGACGTTTACCGCCCCCTAGGCCCGCCATGCGATGTATCAGACGAACAGACCGGACTGTACGGAGAATGTCACACTCAGGCTCAGTAGGAGTTCAGATGGGTTTCGCCTCGTCGGTCTTCTTGTCGGCATTACCTGGGGACCGTTACGCACAGCTAGTGCCGCTTGCGGTCTGTGGTTAAACCCACTGCCAGCGTAGTGTCGAGTCTTTAGAGTCCCACACAGAAAGCTTTTCGCCTTTAGGCAAAAGAGTAAAGGTCGCATGGTATTGCGACAGGTCGCATGGTTTTGCGACAGGGTTCGGTCACATCCGTGCACTTGTGCACGTACAGTGTCCGGACAGTTTACACTAGCGGGCTTTGGTTTAAGCCAGATCCTAGTGTATCTTATGGGATTGGATTTATCCAGTTTGCATTCGTGTTCCTCGGAACGCGGATGCGGGTGTGTATGCACAGTTGACAGGGAGGCACAGACAGCGGATTCTCATTAGGGTTGTTGACAGTTGACCGTTGACTTTTTGACTTTTTGCTCAACCCTAATGAGAATATGATATGTGATTACTATTATATTAATTAAGTATTATGGTGATATGGTTGTTGACTTGTTGACTTTGGTGACTTGTTAACTTTTGTTGACTTGTTGACCGGTTGACTAGGCTTGACTAGTTGACCATCATGATGACCATAGCCATCATTTCATGGCAAAGACTTTTGTTTACTTGCTCATTTGTCTAAAATGAGTGCATGAAATGATATGGTTGTGGTTGCTTCTAACCATCACATAAGACTTTTGTTAATATGATGAGTTATCATTGCTTTGGATTATGAGAGGGTGAGAGACAAAAGACTTGCTCATTCTTTCTTGCTCATTCTCTCTCTTGTTCTTGAGCTCTCCTCTTGCTCTCACCCTCAACCTCTTGCTCCCTCTCTTGATCTATGGTTCTCTTGTCTCATGAGTTGAGAATCAAGAACCATAGATAAAATCCCATTCTATTTCTTCTCTACTCATTCTAGTTCACTAGGTTTAGCAAACCAAGTGAACTAGTTTCTTCAAAGAACGAAGAAGGAGCTAAAGGTTGGAGCTTTCAAGTGGATCTATCTTCGGCGTACGGAGACAACGAGAAGGAGCCATCGAACCACCATCGGAGCTTGAAGACGAAGGAGTTCAAGTTTAGGTATAACCATCTCCATCCGAGTAGCTAACTCTCTTTAGCTAAGTTTGCTAGTTTTAGTTTAGTCAAAGATCCCGACTTTGCTTAGTCCATGTTGCCCCTTGCGCTAAAAATTTGATTTTTATACCGTTTCCGCCTCCCCGTAAGAACCGGGGGTCGCAACGTGGACTTACAATCCATCACTACTATTCCGGTCTTCGGGAGTGATACTGAGGAGGAAGAAGAGATAGTTTATTCAGGGCCGCCTCAATGCAACAAGCCGGGACCGTCCATCCCTATGTTGATCTTTGGCAGCGATTCGGAAGATGAGGTCGACACTGTATTTTCCGCTCGGCCATCAATGCAAGCCCTCGCTAGCGATGATCGGAGTTTGCAAATTTCCATGGTTCCACAAGAGCATTACAAAGAGCTCGACGTGCTTGGTACCTATAGTGTGCAGGAACTAAAAACATTCTACGTCCCTCCCAGGCGAAGAGATGAAAAGGCCATCCTCTTTTATCAATCCGGGGAAACCAAAGTGGAGAAAGAAATTTGGCATGGTGCCGATTCTACACTTGACAGGCTCCAGCCCATCCGTCTGCCTAGATACTACACAAAAGGATTGAAAAGGCTGTTGAGGCGCCAATGTATACCCTTCAAACAGACCGCTCGACAAGCTCGGTTCTACAACAGGATTTGGGACGTCCCCGGAACTCAGCGAAAGTTGCCCAATAGGAAAATGGAGACGGTCGGGCTTGGATATGTCCAATCCAAGAAACGGGAGCGAGTCCATGGTAGCTACGTCATACATGACTTCGATGAAGAATGAGATGTCCTGTTAAAAGACGCTGATCCTGAACCAAAACAAAATCCTGCCATCAAAATGCCGAGTCCGTCGTTTGAAGAATGGATGGACAAGCAAATAAGGGAAGCGGGTCAAAAGGTCCGGGATGACCATAGCCTCGAAATGGCCATTTACGAGAAAGCCAGAACGCAGCGCCTCCTTCTGCAGGCCGCGGAGAATGACACTGCTCCTCATCGCCAACCCATCATACAAAAGACCCGGCGCAGAGGCAAAAATAAACCGAAAAACGGAAGGAGCTAAAGGTTGGAGCTTTCAAGTGGATCTATCTTCGGCGTACGGAGACAACGAGAAGGAGCCATCGAACCACCATCGGAGCTTGAAGACGAAGGAGTTCAAGTTTAGGTATAACCATCTCCATCCGAGTAGCTAACTCTCTTTAGCTAAGTTTGCTAGTTTTAGTTTAGTCAAAGATCCCGACTTTGCTTAGTCCATGTTGCCCCTTGCGCTAAAAATTTGATTTTTATACCGTTTCCGCCTCCCCGTAAGAACCGGGGGTCGCAACGTGGACTTACAAGCCATCACTACTATTCCGGTCTTCGGGAGTGATACTGAGGAGGAAGAAGAGATAGTTTATTCAGGGCCGCCTCAATGCAACAAGCCGGGACCGTCCATCCCTATGTTGATCTTTGGCAGCGATTCGGAAGATGAGGTCGACACTGTATTTTCCGCTCGGCCATCAATGCAAGCCCTCGCTAGCGATGATCGGAGTTTGCAAATTTCCATGGTTCCACAAGAGCATTACAAAGAGCTCGACGTGCTTGGTACCTATAGTGTGCAGGAACTAAAAACATTCTACGTCCCTCCCAGGCGAAGAGATGAAAAGGCCATCCTCTTTTATCAATCCGGGGAAACCAAAGTGGAGAAAGAAATTTGGCATGGTGCCGATTCTACACTTGACAGGCTCCAGCCCATCCGTCTGCCTAGATACTACACAAAAGGATTGAAAAGGCTGTTGAGGCGCCAATGTATACCCTTCAAACAGACCGCTCGACAAGCTCGGTTCTACAACAGGATTTGGGACGTCCCCGGAACTCAGCGAAAGTTGCCCAATAGGAAAATGGAGACGGTCGGGCTTGGATATGTCCAATCCAAGAAACGGGAGCGAGTCCATGGTAGCTACGTCATACATGACTTCGATGAAGAATGAGATGTCCTGTTAAAAGACGCTGATCCTGAACCAAAACAAAATCCTGCCATCAAAATGCCGAGTCCGTCGTTTGAAGAATGGATGGACAAGCAAATAAGGGAAGCGGGTCAAAAGGTCCGGGATGACCATAGCCTCGAAATGGCCATTTACGAGAAAGCCAGAACGCAGCGCCTCCTTCTGCAGGCCGCGGAGAATGACACTGCTCCTCATCGCCAACCCATCATACAAAAGACCCGGCGCAGAGGCAAAAATAAACCGAAAAACGGAAAAAAACATTCGAAAATTGCAAAGCGGGTCTGAGAAGTCACGCAATCAAGAATCGAGCAGCCGGGATCCGTCTCTTATAAAGAAGATGGGTCGAGAATATTCTTTTCCCCAAGACAAGACAAAGAAAATATTCGATCTTGTTATAAAACATCGGATGATGACACTCCCGGAGTCCAAGCATCCCGAGCAAGCAGACGAGGTCTCTCACCCAGACTATTGCTCTTACCACCAAGCAATAGGGCATCCTCTCGAAGACTGCTTCACCTTCAAGAACTGGGTTGAAGACCAATATCAACAAGGCAGGTTCGCTCTATCCAGCAGCTGGAGGGTAAGCCCGCCACAGAAGCATGAACCAAAAGCGACGTGTATAGCAAGAATAGAACCAGATCAATATCGGTCTTAGAAACGATCTCGTACTTGCCACGTGATAACGCTGTCAGAAGAAGAGCCCGAGAATATGGATGACCTCCCCTGGTGCTTCGAAAATGATGATGGTGAGGTGATCTCAGAGTTTCCACCGGCGCCAAAAGAGCTGGAAGATGGAATACATACTACTGCAGATAATCTTAAGAAAATTGATTTGGGAACGGCAAGTGAACCACGGACGACATTCGTCAGTGAGCTGTTGTCTGAAGAATGGGTGGCTACACTAAAGGACGTGCTCATGCAGCATAGAGACTGCTTCGCATGGAACTATTCCGAGATGCCGGGAGTAGATCCAGAGATTGCTGTGCACAAATTAGCGATATCTCCGGACATCAAGCCAATCAAACAAGTACCGAGAAGAATGCGGCTCGAGCTTGAGATGAGCATCAATGCCGAGGTCAAGAAACTAATCGACTCCGGTTTTATCCAAAAAGTTCAATATCCTGATTGGATCGCCAACATCGTCCCGGTGATGAAGAAAAATAGGACGGTACGTATATGTGTGGACTTTAGAGATCTCAACAAAGCTTGCCCAAAGGACGACTTTCCAGTACCAGTCACTGAGCTGATGATAGATAACACGTCCATTCACGAAGTTTTCTCCTTCATGGACGGATCATCAAGATACAATCAGATAAAGATGCATCCCAAGGACCAGAAGCACACCACTTTCCGGACCCCTTTGGGCATATTCTGCTACAAAGTGATGCCCTTAGGACTAAAGAACGCCGGTGCCACCTATCAGAGGGCCATGACGAAGATCTTCGATGACCTCATACATGAAATCGTCGAATGTTATATCGACGACCTCGTAGTTAAAAGCAAATCATACGAGGAACATCTAGAGCATCTGAAGATCGTATTTCAACGCCTTCGGCAATACAACTTGAAGATGAACCCTCTCAAATGCGCGTTCGGAGTTTCCTCGGGCAAGTTCCTAGGATTCGTCGTCCGACACCGAGGCATCGAGATAGACCCATCGATGATCAAGGCGATCATGGAAATGCATCCGCCAAGGACTCTCAAGCAACCGCGGTCTCTCCAAGGGAAGCTCGCATATATCCGGCGATTTATAGCCAATATCTCAGGCAAGTGATGTCCTTACAGTCACCTAATGAAGATGGGAACCCCATTCGTCTGGGATCGCAAATGCCAAAGCGCACTGGACGAAATCAAGCAATATCTGCAGAATCCTCCGGTGCTGACTGCTCCAATCAAAGGAAAGCCTCTCATTCCGTATACAACAGCCCTCGAAGGTTCTTTAGGCGCGCTGTGGGCACAAGAGAATGACCAAGGGAAAGAGAGAACCCTTTATTATCTGAGTCGAGTTCTCATGGGGGCAGAAAGCAATTACTCCCCCATAGAAAAACACTGTCTAGCGTTGATCTTCATGATAACGAAGCTCAGACACTATGCGTTGGCACACGAGGTCCATCTCGTATCAAAGGTAGATCCTCTTAAGTATTTGATGTCAAAGGCCATATTGATAGGGCGGCTCGCTAAATGGGCCCTGCTCTTAATGGAGTTCTCGATAACTTATCGGCCTCTTAAGGCAGTGAAAGGCCAGGCCATCGCCGACTTCCTCGCTGAGCATCCGATACCTACCGACTCTCCCTTGAACTGCGAATTGCCAGACGAACGCGCGTTTGACACGATCGACGGGGAAAGAAGAAAGAATGATACCTGGTGGAAACTCTATTTTGACGGAGTATCTTCCATGAAGAAGGGCAAACAAAGCATCCCTATAGTCAAATCAGGGGTAGGCCTCATCTTCGTGACTCCACAAGGAGGGATAATGCGCTTTGCCTTCTCCTTAACAGAGCCGAGGACGAACAATGAAGCCGAATATGAAGCTTTGATAGCAGGTCTCGAGATCGCTATCGACATGGGAATTGAAAACCTCTTCATATACGGAGACTCCCAACTGGTCGTTAGTCAAGTAAACGGCGACTATCAAACGTGCAAGCAAGAGTTGGTGAAGTACGCTGAGAGAGTCAAGCAACTGCTAACTCAAATTCCTTCCTACACCTTGGAAAGCATACCGCGTGCGGAAAATAGCAAGGCAGATGCGTTAGCCAAGCTTGCTAAAGAATTGGCCGACGAGAACCTCGATGACGCGAGGATCATTGTGCAGAGCCGTCGGGTTCTTGCACCGGCAGAAATATCTCCAGAATCATCCGAAAAAAAAGAGAGACCGAGCAAACGGCCCTACAAATAAAAGACCAGGAAAAGGCTAAAGATTGAAGAGAGGTCTTTATAGACTACTTCAAATCCCATTGAATGCCTGAAGATGCGTCATCAAAACATCAGCTCATGAAGCGAGCTCTATCTTTTGCCTTCGTCAATGATACTCTGTATAAGAGATCATTTGATTCTCTGTGGTTAAGATGCCTAGGACCTGAAGAGGCAAGGAAAGTCGTCCAAGAAACTCACGATGGACTTTGCGGTTCTCACCAAGCTGGCCCGAAGATGAAGCTGAAGATCAAAAGGATGGGCTACTATTGGCCCACGATGATCCAGGACTGTCTCGAATACGCGAAGTAATGCCACTCGTGCCAGATTCACGGGGACTTTATCCATCAGCATCCAAATCCACTTCATCCAACGGTAGCTAGCTGGCCATTTGAAATGTGGGGAACTGACATAATCGGCCCCATCGTCCAGAGGACATCGATTCATTTTGGCGACAACTGATTACTTCTCCAAGTGGGCAGAAGCAGTACCGCTGAGGGAAGTGAAGACGGAGAATATCCTCCATTTCTTCAAGACGCACGTCATTTATCGGTTTGGAACTCCGCGATGGGTCATCTCCGATAACAGGCCAGCCTACAGAAGCCATAAGATCAGCCATTTCGCACAACAGCATAACATAGACTGGAGATACTCTTCAGTATATAATCCTCGAGCTAACGGTCTAGCTGAGGCTTTCAATAAGACCTTGACAAAGATCGTGAAAAGACGGTGACTCGAAATAAGAAGGACTGGCATGAGAGACTGCATGAAGCTCTCTGGGCGTATCGAATTACGTTCAAAACGGCCACGAACACAACGCCGTATGCGTTGATATTCGGTACAGAAGCGGTACTTCCCCTCGAGATAGAGTTACCATCTCTGCGAGTGGCTGTTCACTACGAGCTAACAAACAAAGAAAATGCTCACCTTCGGCTTGAGGAGCTCGACGCCCTTGACGAAACCCGGCTCATAGCGCAACAGAATCTGGAGGCTTATAAAGCAAAAATGACGCGCTCATATGAGAGATTGACTAGGTTGAGAAAATTTCGCCAAGGCGAACTCGTGCTAGTGGTCAAAAGACCTATGATCCCTAATCGTGCCAAACGGGGGAAATTCTAGCCGAACTATGAAGGCCCGTATATCATAGACAAAGTTTACCAGGGTGGAGCCTACCTACTCATGGACATGTATGGTGAAAGACCTTTCAGGCCAATAAACGGTCGCTTCCTGAAAAAATACTACGCCTGACGAGTCATAGCCTGGGTCAATGATAGATGACGACGCCTATGTCCGCTCGCTATCTTCCTAAGCCTAAACTCTATAAGTAGTAGCCGGTTTATGGACCGAAACATCCTTAAACTAATAATGAACCAATATGTCCTAAAACTGGCGATGGACCGAAACATCCTTAAACTAACAATGGACCACTATGTCCTAAAACTGGCGACGAACCGAAATGCCCTTAAACTAACAATGGACCACTATGTCCTAAAACTGGCTGTTGACCGAGACGTCGATAAACTACTGTGGACTGCAGCATCCCAAGGCTGACACAAAATAATAATAAGAAAATAAAAAAATATATAAAAAACGGTATGTCCATAAGCAAATGGACACGGATAAAAACCCGAAAGGGCTCCGTGAGTAAAAACAGCAGGGCTACCGGCAAGTTTTTGTGAAAACCCGAATGGGCGCAACCTCGTTAAAAGACACTTGCAAGGTCCTCTCGACCTTGTGAGGAGAAACCACCTGCGTGAGATCCTTACGACTCACAGGGGAACAACACACTTAGGGATCCCCACGATTCCTAAGGAGAAATTACACTTGTGAGATCCTCATGACTTGTAAGGAGAACCCTCCTATGAGACCCTCACGGCTCATAGGATTCAAAAGTCTTAAGCTACAGGGATCTGAACCTGTTCTTAAGCCATCACAACCTCTAATTCTGCCCTACAAGCGTCTTGACCCTTGTATACAACCCACGGGCGCGAATAAACATTTCCCTAACAAAGTCCCATTCGTGACTAGGGATATGTTTGCACAGTGAACAACCCTTGTAAGTCCTCTCGACTTATAAGGAGAAAGCACTCTTGTAAGATCCTTACGACTTATAAAAGACCACGCACTTAGGAATCCTCACGATTCCTAAGGAGAAAACGCACCTACGAGATCCTCACGACTTGTAGGGAGAAATACCTTTATGAGACCCTTACGGCTCATGAAGTCAAAAGCGTTAGTCGACAGGATCCTAACCCTGTCTACTAAGCCACCTTTGTTCGACATCGACGAAGGCAAATGATGATTCGCTCCTGGCAATATCCCAGTTGTAGCGATGCTGATGCCGAAATCGATGTCAAATCCCCAAATTCACAGTGAAAAGCCAGCGAGCCACAAATGCATACGAAATAGCCGAAATGATGGAACGACTTGCAAACAAAATCAGCAAGTAAAAATGTATGCATGCAAAATAGCCGAAATGATTGGGCAATCGCGACCTTCGCGATATAAAAAGCTGAAATGATAGAGCATCGCGGAAAGAAAAATATATAAAATGAAACCTCTTGCCCTACAGGTGATATCACATCAATCCCTGTATACAATCCAGGAGCGCAAACAAAGAAGGAATCACACCTTCCCTCCCCAGGCTCCATCAGAAGAAGAAGCCAAATCTCAACGGTTCACAGACAGCCTGGAGATCATCTCAACATTCGTCTCATTACAACAGACACAACATCAGCAGATCGGAGCTGCGGCAAAGTTCCCAGTTCCATGACTCGACGAGACACAGACAACCGAGAGTCAACCTTTCTTGGTTTCGTGGAACACGGCTATGTCAATCCTGACCCCGTAGGAAGCATCCAGAGCAAATCCTGGTCACGTGGAACACGGCCTATGTCAATTCTGACCCATGGGAAACGTCCAGAGCGGATCCTGGTCCTCGCAGAACACGGCTATGTCAAACCGACCCCGTGGGAAGCATCCAGAGCAAATTCCTGGTCACGTGGAACATGGCATATGTCAATCCTGACCCTGTGGAAAAAGTCCAGAGCGGAGCCTGGTCCTCGCAGAACACGGCTATGTCAAAACGACCCCGTGGGAAGCATCCAGAGCAAATTCCTGGTCAAGTGTAACATGGCCTATGTCAAACCGACCCCATTGGAAACGTCCAGAGCGGAGCCTGGTCCTCGCAGAACACGGCTATGTCAATCAGACCCCGTGGGAAGCATCTAGAGCAAATTCCTGGTATCGTGGAACATGGCCTATGCCAATCCTGACCCCGTGGGAAACGTCCAGAGCGGAGCCTGGTCCTCGCAGAACACGGCTATGTCAAACCGACCCCGTGGGAAGCATCCAGAGCAAATTCCTGGTTTCGTGGAACACGGCCTATGTCAATCCTGACCCCGTGGGAAACGTCCAGAGCGGAGCCTGGTCCTCGCAGAACACGGCTATGTCAATCAGACCCCGTAGGAAGCATCCAGAGCAAATTCCTGGTTTCATGAAACACGGCCTATGTCAATCCTGACCCCGTGGGAAACGTCCAGAGCGGAGTCTGGTCCTCGCAGAACACGGCTATGTCAAACCGACCCCGTGGGAAGCATCCAGAGCAAATTCCTGGTTTCATGGAACACGGCCTATGTCAATCCTGACCCCGTAGGAAACGTCCAGAGCGGAGCCTGGTCCTCGCAGAATACGGCTATGTCAATCAGACCCCGCGGGAAGCATCCAGAGCAAAATCCTGGTTTCGTGGAACACGGCCTATGTCAATCCTGACCCTGTAGGAAACATCCAGAGCGGAGCTTGGTCCTCGCAGAACACGGCTATGTCAAACTGACCCCGTGGGAAGCATCCAGAGCAAATTCCTGGTCACGTAGAACACGGCCTATGTCAATCCTGACCCGTGGGAAACGTCCAGAGCGGATTCTGGTTCTCGCAGAATACGGCTATGTCAAACCGACCCCGTGGGAAGCATCCAGAGAAAATTCCTAGTCATGTGGAACACGGCCTATGTCAAACTTGACCCCGTGGGAAACGTCCAGAGCGGATCCTGGTCCTCGCAGAACACGGCTATGTCAAACCGACCCCGTGGGAAGCATCCAGAGGAAATTCCTGGTCACGTGGAACACAGCCTATGTCAATCCTGACCCCATGGGAAACGTCCAGAGCGAAGCCTGGTCCTCGCAGAACACGGCTATGTCAATCAGACCCCGTGGGAAGCATCCAGAGCAAATTCCTAGTAACGTGGAACACGGCCTATATCAATCCTGACCCCGTGGGAAACGTCCAGAGCGGATCCTGGTCCTCGCAGAACACGGCTATGTCAAACCGACCCCGTGGGAAGCATCCAGAGCAAATTCCTGGTCACGTGGAACACGGCCTATGTCAATCCTGACCCCGTGGGAAACGTCCAGAGCGGACCTTGGTCCTCGCAGAACACGGCTATGTCAATCAGACCCCGTGGGAAGCATCCAGAGCAAATTCCTGGTCACGTGGAACACGGCCTATGTCAATTCTGACCCCGTGGGAAACGTCCAGAGCGGATTCTGGTCCTCGCAGAACACGGCTATGTCAAACCGACCCGTGGGAAGCATCCAGAGAAAATTCCTGGTCACGTAGAACACGGCCTATGTCAATCCTGACCCCGTGGGAAACGTCCAGAGCGGAGCCTGGTCCTCGCAGAACACGGCTATATCAAACCGACCCCGTGGGAAGCATCCAGAGCAAATTCCTGGTCACGTGGAACACAGCCTATATCAATCCTGACCCCATGGGAAACGTCCAGAGCGGAACCTGGTCCTCGCAGAACACAGCTATGTCAAACCGACCCCGTGGGAAGTATCCAGAGCAAATCCTGGTTACGTGGAACACGGCCTATGTCAATCCTGACCCTGTGGGAAACATCCAGAGCGGATCCTGGTCCTTGCGGAACACGGCTTATGTCAATCCTGACCCCGTGTGAAGCATCCAGAACAAGTTCCGGTCCTATAAAACACGGCTAAAGTCAATTTTGATCCCGTGGGAAATGACCAAAGCAACCTCTGACCCCGTGAAATGCGGATAACGTCAACCTCATCCATCACTTACGGGTCCTCTCGACTCGTAAGGGCGAAAACTCTTTTGGGAGATCCTTACGACTCTCAGAAGAAAACGCACTTAGGAATCCTCACGATTCCTAAGGAAAAATTACACCTACGGGATCCTCTCGACCTGTAGGGAGAAAATTCTTTATGAGACCCTCACGGCTCATAAAGTTGAAAAGTCTTATTAACCCTGAATCCTAAGCCATCGCTGTCCTACAAAGAAATCAAAATAGATTATCCACAGAATGCACTTACTAAAAGGGACACGCCATCATGAAGCAAAATATGTCTTTTATTCATGAATCAAAATGAATACAAAGTACAATTTATGAAATAATAAAAAAAATATACTCTCATTCAGGAGTATATACAAAAGAAGAATGAAAAAATATATATATAATTCTTCAAGCCGGCGGACGATTTAGTAGATTTGCCAGTTCATCCCTTTTCCGCCGGGCCTCGGCTTCGTGATTCATTATCATCAAAAGACGGGCCTCCGCTTGAGCCTGTTGGGCCTGGTATGAGGCAAGCCAGCTTTCAAGCTCTTTCTCAGTAACCTTATAGGCTTCGACCATTTCACGAGTAAAAATGACGGCCTTATCAATGGCTACCACCTCCTTGATAACCTCTTGAAGCATCCGCCAAAGTTCATATACCCTAGTGGTCTTGGCCGTAAGATTGGCTTGAAGCTCCCTCGGCGCTTTGGAAGCCAGCTCCCTCTCTGAAAACTTGCGGCTGAGCCTCTTCTCGCATGATATCATGTTCGCAACGCACCGCTCAATCAGCCCCGTAAGCTCGCCTTTGCGGCCACAACTCTTAAGGTAGGTGTGTACATTCAAGAATATGCAAGCAAGCCTCCACCTGCCGACAAAACTCAACCCAAACTTGCACCAATATCTCACTATGGTAGGTGGTAAGAAAGGGAAGAGAACCGTTGGCTTCAGCGGCAAACGCTTCGGCCGTGATCAGACTGCCGGCACGAAGGTCTTCAATCAGGGCTGACAGGGAGTGAAGGCTTAGGTTTGTCATCCGCTCCGAGGCACGTAGAGCATAGGGGCTAGGTGGCATGACGATGCGAGATTCCAGCGTGGTAAGAACCGGCAAAGCTGTTAAGATTTATAAACAATTAGCGAGACTTGTAAGCAAAAAGCAGATGGAACAACGTTGAGACTCTACTTACCCACAGTCATGCAAGAGGGGTCTGAAGGCTCTCCAGGTCCGTCAAGAATCTCAACCTCGTCATCGGCTTCCAGAACTGTAAAAGACATCACTGTCATTATATAGAATAACAATAATGCAGTGAGGAGAGGGCAAACGACACTAACCTTGCCCGGAAGAAAGGACGATGCGTTGAGGAGATATCGCCTGCGGAGCGGCCATCTCCAACAGGCGCTGAAAAGACTTCCTGGGAGACAGATCAGCAATAGACGCCGCCAATCCGCGCAATTCTGAAAAGACAGAAAGGTTCAGATAATGGAGAGATTATTAATATAAAATATGGAAGGCTACCTTCGATACTTCTCCCATTCTGGATTGGAGGGATAGCAGCTTCGGCGGCCTCCTCCATGCCCCCAGACACATCATCGGAGATGTGGGCCGGTATAATAACTTCCGATCGAGGAGCAGTGGCCGCCACTACAGGCTCCAGCGGAAGGACGGTAGCCTCAACTACCTGTTCCCTAGTCTCCGAGCCATCCCCAAAAAGATCCATTGAATCGGCGACCAACGAAGATGCCTCTTCCGGGAGAGCAAGCACTTGGGGAGCGAGAATCACCGAGGGAAGCTCCATCACAGGAGCAACAGTTGCATCGACCCCCTCCACACTGATTAGTGTTTCATTGGGTACATTGGCAGAGTCTACAGTCAAAGCGCGACTTGAACTCAGATCCTCTGCCATCGCCGAAGTCCCTGCAAAGTTTGTACGAGGATAAGGATATGTATATATATACAAGCTGTAAATCCCCGTTTTCTTCAATGAGAATCGTTCTATATTTTTCCTAGTCCCCCGAATATTAACCCTATTTTTCTCCTATTTTTAATATTTAAAGTTTATTCCTAAACAAAATAAACACAAATATACTAAAACCTAAAACCCTTAAACCAACGAGCCCAAAACAAAATATATATGTGTATTAGAACCCTCAGCCCATTGAAATTTTCCATTGAAATTTAAAACAATTAAAACAGCCCAGCCCGTTTCTCCCTTCTCAGCCCACACAACAAAAATTAAATTAAAATGAAAATTTTCCCCCAGCCGTTTCTTTTCTTCAGCCCACTCCCTGAATTTCTTAAAATAAATTCTTTACTCCCCCGGCTCAATCCCTTCGGCCCGCCTCCATCAAACCCTACCCGACCCGTTAAAACCCCTCATCTTCCCCATTTCATTTTTTCCCGCTCACTCCTTCCCACGTCGCGCACCCACGTCGCGCCGTTACCCCACGTCGCCGACGACCCCGGCCATGTCTGCGACTCCCTCAAACTCCTTGTCTCCAACTCCTCTCATCACTCTCCCTCTCCAACTCACTCCTCATCTCTCTCTCTACATCCATCGAGCCCCCCCCAAACTCGAGGAACCCACTGCAACCTCTACCTCTGACGACAACAATCCCTCAGCGATCCCTCACTCCTCCTCCACCAACCTCCTCCCTCTACGACTCCATCCTCATCACTCCAAACCCGAGCCCCTGCCGAGCCCTGCACACCAACCCAGTGCACCCGAGCGACCACCGCCGACATCGTCGACCCCAGCGCACCCGGGAAGACCCACAGAGCACCACTCTATACTTCCAGCGAGCGCGAGACGACTCCGGGAACTCCAACGTCAAACCCGTGTCTCGAGCCAAGCTCGCGCAAATTCGTTTTACGGCGTACATCGCGCGTTCGTGACACCGTTGCTGCCGTACGACCTCGAGACGTTTCCAGGCAAGTGTTCACTTGATTCATGCTAATATAGTTGTGATACAAACCTAAATCACATAGTTTACAAATTTGCCGATTACCGATATATTATGTGACCTAAGTGTTCGATGCTAGTCTCCAATGATTATAATAGTTTATTTTGACGGAAACTGATATTTTCTGTTGGCCCATTTGATGATAAATATCGTGTATGGATCTCGCTGGAAAATACGATTGTTGGAGACAAAAATTGATACCCCAAAATATGCCGTTAAAACTAATATTTTTCTCGTATCTGAAAATGAATAAAATCACCGTAAATTACATACATACTGTAATGATGCGTTCGAGGGCTTAAATCGAAGCCGACTCGACGAACTTTAACCCTATATAAACTTCTAATGATCTCTACTCTGTAACCGTGATGATAATTAGATCGGAATGCGACTCTGGACTGCAGTCCAGAGCGATTCTGTTTATCGTGTACTGTCCCAAGACCTGTGTCACTGTGTTTCCTGAAGTCGTATGTTACGGAACTCTACAGTAGATTAAAGATAACTCTGTTAGCTAAACAAAACAGGTGGTTCCATTTTGTTTCATCGCCATTTGCTATTTTAAACTGCATTTAAAAGGGCAGAACGTATAACTGTCCAGAACAGATTCAGAAATGACATACTGAGGTTAAGCTGTGTATAACTTTCAACGTACAGATGCGATTGAGGATCCGTCTATTGCGTTGAATACTCCATTGAAAACCTTAGATTTCATTCAACTGTAATATCGCTAAATTCTGAGCCCATCTGGGTGCAATTCGTGTCGCGAAACGGACGTTCAGTTCTGAAACTGAATTTCCAGCCGCGAGCACTTAAAATGAAACAGCTATATCTTGAAAACCGGAATCCCGGTTAAACTGAAACAAATTTCGATGAATTGCTGACTGAGTGTTCTATTTATCTTACTTGTATCATTTTGCTGAATTCTTAACATATTAATTCATGCAATTTATTTTAGTTAATGACATGCATGTTGATTCATAACATACAGAGTTTATTGGTAGCATACATACATATATCATACCCTTACCATATACTCAGTGTTAGTGCGTGTGGACATTGCATTATCGTGCGTGATAGATATTGGTTTAGGAGTGACGAGTACACCAATGGAAAGTGAATATTCGTGACAGTGATTGATACAGTGAACAGTGATAAAACCGTGTCATTGGTATACTTGTACACGACTAGATGAAGATCATAAATAGTGTAAATCTGGGGAAAAAGGAGAAATCAAAGTGGAAAGAGTATCGTATTTAGCGGGACCGTGTTTAGAGGATGATCATTCGAACCGTGATACTGATACATGTAGGGTAGGATCTAGGGATCCGGCTGACAGGGTTATGTCCCGGGCATGTGGGCCGTTGTCTCGGGTATGTACGAGACTCCTGTTAAACATGATCCTCCTTCCACTATGTGATTTCAAACATGACCTAGAGACTGATAGGGACACAGAACGTATTCTGCATCATATAGTGATATAGTGATTACTTGCATTGTTCTTACACCAGTATTACCTCATTTACCTGTTCTATCGTATTATAATAATATTATTGTTGTGTCGCTCTGACAACCTGAGTATGCATGCTCAGATCCCGTGGAAGGACCAGTGCAGGAGACAGATCTACCTTTCGAGTTCACGGAGATATAGTCTGGTGTACTTCCTATCTTTACTGCTTTCCATAAAAGTGATCGTGAGATTGAACTTGGTTAGTAATTGTTCTTGTTATCTGTAATTTGTGAACAATGGAATATTAATCTAATAAATTAGTGATGTGATTCCTTTACCACTGCGCTTTATTTACTGATTACCATGTAATGCTAGAAGTCGAAGTGTGACTACGGCGGGATGATTCCTTGACCGTAGGAGCATGGCTGGCCTAGTCATCCCTCTTTTTCCGTATTTTGGGAAGCGGGGCGTGACACAAGCAATACAAAATATTACAAAGAGATACATGAGCATACCGATGCGCAAAGGAGCCTCTAGTATGGCTTTTTCGAGCCGACGCTCCTTCCTGAGGAGATATGCTCGCCGAGGTTCGAGGGTAGACTCGTGGCCACCGGTCCACAACGAAAGTGCATCTTCGGCGTCGGCTGAGACATCCTGCTTAAGGGCTCTCTCTCCCCCTTCTTCCAAAGGACCTATGAATATCCGCCGTATCGATGGAGGGTCTTCGTAAAAGATGACGGCAGGATAAGGCCTCTTCGGGATCCTTACATTCTCGGATTCATCCTGTGAGCATCTTATAGCCTCAGCCAATTGTGCGGCTTTCTCGGCAGCTGAACCAGGGAAAAGTAGACCACCATCCGATTCTTGCATGGCTAGTGGTTCATCTTGAAGAGTAGGCTCGGATTCCACTAAAGAGTCGAGCAGATTGGTGACCGTCTTCCTCCGCCTCTTGGGCCCAGAACTAACCGCCGAAGACGATCGCTTCCTTCCCCTTGGTGCTTTGGTACGGCGTTGACCCACTTCGCCTTCAATGTCCTCGCTCGGCGGTGCTACCGATGACGACACGGCTATTGCTGACGCCGCAGCTGATGACACTACTACTGGCGCCCTATTGGCCATTGATTGAGCTCTAGTACGCAGTGGCATACCAGCTGTGGGAGTTAAATCCACTTCCGCCGCCTCCGGAATAAGCACGACGCTAGTATCTCTCAAGAGAGGGCGAACCGCTGCACGCGGTCTTGGCGGAACTCCCGTGGATTGGATCGGAGTGGGAACCTTATATCTGAGGAGCACCCTCCTCTCCTCAGCAATAATTGGACTGACTTGTAACACCCGGCCCCTTTTATACCAAGTCCGTATTTTGTTACTTTAGAATTCCATTCATTTTATTTATAATTCTATGTGTTTTATTTAGGAAATTATTTATTTATTATAACCTCTTTTATAAACCCAAATTTTAAACCAAACTATATTTATTTCACTCAGCCCATTTCTTTTATTTAAATAAAACCCAAACCCTATTATATTTTTTTCCAACAAATTCCCTTAGGCAAGACCATTTTTCTTTTAACTGAACCCCAATTCCCATTCCCTTATTTGAATTCATTCTTCTCTTTTTCCCCAATTAATATATTTTCCCGACGGCCCATTTCCCCCTCTTTCTCATCAAATTTTCTTTTCAAGCCCACTGCTATTTATTTCCTTCTCTAAATTCTCCTCGGCCCAGCCCCGGCCCGTTGCTCTATTTCTCCCTAATTGATTTTTTCTATTCTGGCCCAACTTCAGCCCAGCCCACATCCCTCACTAATTCTCCTTTATTCCTTTGGCCTGCTTCATTTTTCCCCCACGCCCGCGCCGCTACGCCCTCAACCCGAGCCCCGTTACTGTTTATCTCCTTTAAAACTCCCCAACGGTAACTTTCCTTCAACCGCGCGAGATCCGCTCTCCTCGCCGTAGCTCACGCCGCCTCCTCCGCTCTCGTTCTCGCGACGTTACACCCACGACGCGCACGTTATCCCCGCGACCCGCTCCCTCAATGGTTCACTCCTCTTTCCCATTCATCCTCGTCTTCATTTTCTCCTCCTTCCTTTTCCCGCTACCCACAGATCAAAACTCCCCCGCACACCGACGAGCTTCTCTGTTGTCCCGCTGCTTCTCGTCAACCCCACCAGCGTCGTCGTCGTCGTCACCCCCTCGTTCCCTCTGTCGTCACCGGAAAACTTCACCGTCTCATCACTCCGCCGTCAACGCCGACGACAACGAACCCCTCCCTCGTCTTCCTCCTGCTCACCAAGCTCGAACCCCCTGTGCATCCAACCTCCTTGCACCCTCACCCTGGCCGACGAACTCTCCACTCCCGAGCACCCCTGTCGAGCTTCCCTGCATACCACCCTTTTCACCGAGCTCGACCACCGGGCACCCACACCGCCGGCGCCCCGTCCGTCGACTCCCTCATCATCGTCGTCGTTCTCGTCATCTCCCCTTCTCTGTCTCTCTTCTTTTCTCTCTCTGACTCAGTTCTCTCTCTCTCCCACTCACTCTCTCTGTCTCTCTATCTCTAACCTCCCCCTCTCTCTAAATTTAACTCTCCTCTCTGCCTCTCTCCCTCTCTCTCTCTCTAACTGCCTCTCTCAACTCTCCCTCTCTCGTACCCACCAGCACCATGCCACCATGCCACCAGCACCATGCCACCATATGCCCAGAGCCCGAGCACGAGCCAAGACCGCGAACCTTGCACGCGTCATTCATCGCGCGTTCACGTCGTTGCCGCTGCCGTGTGCTCCAAGACGTCTCCAGGCAAGTTTTTACTTGCTTTCATGCTATTTATCATTAAATTACCAATCAAAATCGTAGATATTCCATGTTTTGCTTGATGCTAAATATTGCCATAAAACCGTTCGATGCTTGTTCTCATAGAAAATCATTATCCAATTTGACGGAACTAGATATAATGCTGTGGCCCTTGATATGTTGAATACCTTGTGCAAGTTTCATTAGAAAATACGACTGTTAAAGATTAAAACGACTACCCCCAAGTCTAGCCGTAAAACTGTAATTCTGTTGCATCTGAAAATTGTTAAATTCGCCATAAATCATATACATACTAGAATGGTGCGTTCGAGGGCTCAAATCGAAGCCAACTCGACGAGCTTTAACCCTGTACTAGTTACCAGACATTCCTGTACTTAAACCATGATGAAAATTTGATCGGAATGCGACTCTGGACTGCAGTCCAGAGCGACTCCAGTTATTGGTTGCTGTTCCGTAATGGGTACCACAGGATTTACTTAACTCTTAGGTTGCGGAACTCCGCTGTTTATTGTAGAGAAACCTGTTAGCTAGACAACACAACTGGTTTCATTCTGTTTCATTACCGTTTGATATTTTATCGGTGATTTAATATATCGGGACACCTAACAGTCCCAGCAGATTCAGAATTGACATGTTGATATTAAACAGATTATAACTCCTAACATACAGACGCGATTGAAGATCCGTTTGTTGAGTTGAAAACTTTACTGAAAAACCTAGAATTCTTTCAACTGTAGCGTCGCTAAATTATGATCCCAACTGGGGTTAAAATGCGTTGCGAAATGGATTCCTGATTCTGAAACCGGATTTCCAGCCGCGTGCGCTTAAAATGAAACAGTTATAACTAATGATCCTGAAACCCGATTGGCTCGAAACCAAATTAGATGGATAGATAACTGAACATACTAATTACTACCTGTTTGTCATTTCGCCAAATTATATACATATGTTTCATGATAAATCGTGCAAGTGAAAGAATGCGGTTTTATAACATCCTCACCATGTTTATATACTTATTCACGCATCATATCATACCCATGTCATTGTATTGATAACCTAGTGACATCGTGCATTTACCCAGTGTTAGATTTTAGTGTTGATTGTGGCAAGTACGTCAGTGTTCGTGTATTCGTGATTAAGTGAAAGTGATACGTACTTGTGCACAATCAGTGTCCCTTTTATTCTACTGCATTGTCGACGTCTGTGGGATGCGTGTACGTGTGTCTATAAGTGGTATGGGACACTTATGGAAGCGCTTGCACGGATGTCACAGATAAGGCATCCGACACTGCCATTTATCTTAAGTATTAGTCGGGACGTGCTTGATGGAGGTCCTGCCTCCAGTTCTCGCGCAGACTTGTCACGGATCGATTAGTATTTAGGGTTATGGTTAGCGTTTGATGTAGACCACGGGGTGTGGGGTAGTTCAAGTGTGAATTCAACAGAATCTCGGGAGTCCCATGCCGGCTTATATATTTAGGGAGTTATATGGAGATTTACAGGGTATGTGCTATATACACCGTGATACATTCGTTACATGTTGGGCCCGTGGTCCTTTGCCCTTGGGTTCTACCCTTGGATGGAGGACACTCGCGAGTGGTTGACTCTCACACTTGGACTGACGATAGGCTTATTGACCTGTGCAGTGAGACTTAGAGACTGATAGGGTTACTGTCGTTTACATTCCTTATATACTGTGTTGACATACATGACATATCGTTATACTGCTTTACTGCTCCGCTGCATTTATCTCTGCTCATTTATATTCATGCTGTTATTTATTTACTGTTATTCATATCCTTCACCGTTGTTAGAACTGTTACTTGATTATATACATTATATTGCTATTGTGTCGCTCTGACGACCTGAGTATGCATGCTCAGTGTGAGGAGAAGATTTAGCCTGGATCAGAACTAGATGTGCTTCACAGACTTCTTGACTCGCCTTCCCGAGTTACTTTCATTTGTTCCACTTCAGGTCAGTCTTTACATTGTTCCTTTCAGTTACTGCATTTTCTCATTACCTGCGCATCGTTTACTGTTTACCATGATAAACTAGAAGCCGAAGTGTGACTACGGCAGGACTTTTCCTTGACCGTAGGAGCATGGCTGGCCTTGTCTACCCCTCGTATTCCGTATTTTGGGAAGCGGGGCGTGACATGGTTTAGTTGGTATCAGAGCCAGGTTTTGCATCGATTGGGATTGCAGTTTTTCGTGTACAGTTCGGCAATCTAAGACATCCTTCGGTCTAGGTTGTAAACTGTCATTCTTGATCCATATTCACATCGTGCGTTCAGCTATCCATTCAATATGGTTTTGGGTGACTTGACAAGGATACGTGGTGGCAATTGCACTACCGTACTCTATTCAAGTGACTTAAAGTGATACCGTTAATTCCCCGCTTGTAATGATATTCATCATCTCTGATATTCTTGAATCCTTGTTCTATCCATATCATATTTTAATTCATTTAGCATGTGACTCGTATCATTCTCGAAATTGTTGTTTCAGGATCATGTCTTCCAACAACTCTTCATCTGTTTCCGCTCCCCAGAATCAGACCGTTGAGATTCTGAGTGCACTGAGAGGTCTAAGGGAAGCCCAAGAGCGAACGAACGACTTGTTGGCTGAAGGACTGAGAAGACAGGTGAGTCAGGCCCCAGCGGGAGTCTCCTATCATAAAGGGATCCCTATTGGACGAGGAAAGGAGAAGAAGATGAAGCGTCAACAGAAGCATCAGAAGAACCCTTGCTGTGGATATTGTAAGAGACCAGGAAACTCGTCCATACTTCCCACTTCTGCAAATGAGGATTCATCGCGTAGTTTGAACTTCGACCATAAGGCGGATCTAACACAGGATTCAACTCGCGTAACGATGATGCAGCGTTCTGGCAGTCAAAGGAGAATTTTATGTTTTCCAATTTCAGTATTTTGTTGTCGTACTTTTATAAACATTTCCTTCCATTTGAACCTTGTGTCCGCTGAACTTTTAGTTGAATGCAATAAAATTTGAATCGTATTATATGTATCATTCTCTTGTCATTTCCCTTGTTCATATTATTCAGTAGCATAACCTTTTAATCTTGATTCTACAATTCCTGCTACTGTATATCTTTTTATACTTCGTACACTTGGCCATTTTCCTTATTCCTTCCATTGTTTAATCACGACTCTCTTTCTTTCAGACCATGGCCCACCCTGGAGTAGCGCAGCATCTAGTTGAGGATACACAGTCATGCGTTTCCTTAGATCACACACTGACGAGTTCTGATGATGAGGTCAACGGTCCACAGGTCAACTTCGAAAACAATGATTCAGAGGACGAAGGAGCAGCCGCCCCAGAATTTGACATGATAGCCGATTCTGACGAAGAAGAAGGAGATCCTGAAGAGAACTCTATAGAGGAAGACCCGATAGAGGAAGACCCCGAGGAAGAACCGATAGAAGAAAATCCAGCGGAAGAAAACCCAGAAGAGGAAAATCACATGGAATCGGATCTCGAGGAAGAAGGACCAGAAGATCAAGCCCCGATGGTGGAAAGACTTCCAATAGAGGTACCTGCGAGACGCTATGGAAATGGACGCCCCTACCTGAGTGCGCGAGCCTACCGCAACCTATTGAATCTCCACAACCGCGGCTGACGGAATTTCTTTCGATGTTGTCTTTCTGGCCAAATAAAATATGTATAGTTTAGGGCCATTTTCCGTATTTGAGAATGCCTTGTTCCAAAATTTTCTTGAATGAAATAAATCTTCTGTATTCGTAAACCTTTTGATTATTGGTTCGCTTGATACTTGTTTACTGCCCATATCTATTTATTCTTCTGTTGAGTTCCTGACTGTCCATCCCTACTCATCGTATAGTTTTCACGCTCGTTTCAATTAGGGAGTACCGCACCCTGATCCTTAGAATGAGCCACCCTCCATTCTTCTCTCGTGCCTCGTTCGTAACCCTTTTGGGAGGAGAAAATTTTGGAGAAACTTCTGAGTTCGCTCACCCTTCACATCTTGATTCATATGTCGTACCGACCGCTATCCTACCCATACTTTTTCCCTTGTAGTCATTTGTTATTCGACCTTACTTCCTGTGCTGATCCGATCCAAATCCCCTTGGTCTTCAGCCTAAAGCCACCACACTCCGACCTTCTGACTGAGCCACACTTCCTTGTAATCATTACCCTAACTAGCCTATGCAATTTTGTGTTCTTTCTATTACCCTAACTATATATAGGGACTGTGTTATTCAAAAATTTAGTTTTCAGTACTTTGGATTTATCAAAGAGAGTGTGTTATTGATTACTCTATTTCACATATTTTTCAGTAGTGCAAACTAACATTGCGCATATATTGTTCCATGTTCCCCGTTTTTTTCGTTATGCGAGTTTTCTAAGTTGATTTAAAACTATTCGATCGATAAATTAGCTCAAAATGTTTTAACCTATCGACTAAGCTTTCACTACCTCATTGTCATTACTATATTTTCGGGTGTTGTGCCTATGTTTACTATCATAAACGATTGTGTCTTATACTTATTATTTCTACCTTACTACTTTTGATATACTTATATGTACACATATTTGGGTTCGATTCTATCGAACAAGCCTTGAGTATTATTATTCGCTATTGATACCTATATTCTCGTATACATGTATTTACCCTTATAGTTGTTCCTGTCTTATATCTATTAGACCTACCATTCCGTATGTTGTTCTTACTTATATATATAATTTTCAAGTTTCTTCGTTCGCGGATTTTTAGTAAATCCTTATATATTAGTTTGCAACTATGATGGCTTTCGCTTATGTTCTATAACTTATTATTTCTTTAAATTTCGAGGACGAAATTTTTATATAAGGGTGGTATGATGTAACACCCGGCCCCTTTTATACCAAGTCCGTATTTTGTTACTTTAGAATTCCATTCATTTTATTTATAATTCTATGTGTTTTATTTAGGAAATTATTTATTTATTATAACCTCTTTTATAAACCCAAATTTTAAACCAAACTATATTTATTTCACTCAGCCCATTTCTTTTATTTAAATAAAACCCAAACCCTATTATATTTTTTTCCAACAAATTCCCTTAGGCAAGACCATTTTTCTTTTAACTGAACCCCAATTCCCATTCCCTTATTTGAATTCATTCTTCTCTTTTTCCCCAATTAATATATTTTCCCGACGGCCCATTTCCCCCTCTTTCTCATCAAATTTTCTTTTCAAGCCTACTGCTATTTATTTCCTTCTCTAAATTCTCCTCGGCCCAGCCCCGGCCCGTTGCTCTATTTCTCCCTAATTGATTTTTTCTATTCTGGCCCAACTTCAGCCCAGCCCACATCCCTCACTAATTCTCCTTTATTCCTTTGGCCTGCTTCATTTTTCCCCCACGCCCGCGCCGCTACGCCCTCAACCCGAGCCCCGTTACTGTTTATCTCCTTTAAAACTCCCCAACGGTAACTTTCCTTCAACCGCGCGAGATCCGCTCTCCTCGCCGTAGCTCACGCCGCCTCCTCCGCTCTCGTTCTCGCGACGTTACACCCAAGACGCGCACGTTATCCCCGCGACCAGCTCCCTCAATGGTTCACCCCTCTTTCCCATTCATCCTCGTCTTCATTTTCTCCTCCTTCCTTTTCCCGCTACCCACAGATCAAAACTCCCCCGCACACCGACGAGCTTCTCTGTTGTCCCGCTGCTTCTCGTCAACCCCACCAGCGTCGTCGTCGTCGTCACCCCCTAGTTCCCTCTGTCGTCACCGGAAAACTTCACCGTCTCATCACTCCGCCGTCAACGCCGACGACAACGAACCCCTCCCTCGTCTTCCTCCTGCTCACCAAGCTCGAACCCCCTGTGCATCCAACCTCCTTGCACCCTCACCCTGGCCGACGAACTCTCCACTCCCGAGCACCCCTGTCGAGCTTCCCTGCATACCCACCCTTTTCACCGAGCTCGACCACCGGGCACCCACACCGCCGGCGCCCCGTCCGTCGACTCCCTCATCATCGTCGTCGTTCTCGTCATCTCCCCTTCTCTGTCCCTCTTCTTTTCTCTCTCTGACTCAGTTCTCTCTCTCTCCCACTCACTCTCTCTGTCTCTCTATCTCTAACCTCCCCCTCTCTCTAAATTTAACTCTCCTCTCTGCCTCTCTCCCTCTCTCTCTCTCTAACTGCCTCTCTCAACTCTCCCTCTCTCGTACCCACCAGCACCATGCCACCATGCCACCAGCACCATGCCACCATATGCCCAGAGCCCGAGCACGAGCCAAGACCGCGAACCTTGCACGCGTCATTCATCGCGCGTTCACGTCGTTGCCGCTGCCGTGTGCTCCAAGACGTCTCCAGGCAAGTTTTTACTTGCTTTCATGCTATTTATCATTAAATTACCAATCAAAATCGTAGATATTCCATGTTTTGCTTGATGCTAAATATTGCCATAAAACCGTTCGATGCTTGTTCTCATAGAAAATCATTATCCAATTTGACGGAACTAGATATAATGCTGTGGCCCTTGATATGTTGAATACCTTGTGCAAGTTTCATTAGAAAATACGACTGTTAAAGATTAAAACGACTACCCCCTAGTCTAGCCGTAAAACTGTAATTCTGTTGCATCTGAAAATTGTTAAATTCGCCATAAATCATATACATACTAGAATGGTGCGTTCGAGGGCTCAAATCGAAGCCAACTCGACGAGCTTTAACCCTGTACTAGTTACCAGACATTCCTGTACTTAAACCATGATGAAAATTTGATCGGAATGCGACTCTGGACTGCAGTCCAGAGCGACTCCAGTTATTGGTTGCTGTTCCGTAATGGGTACCACAGGATTTACTTAACTCTTAGGTTGCGGAACTCCGCTGTTTATTGTAGAGAAACCTGTTAGCTAGACAACACAACTGGTTTCATTCTGTTTCATTACCGTTTGATATTTTATCGGTGATTTAATATATCGGGACACCTAACAGTCCCAGCAGATTCAGAATTGACATGTTGATATTAAACAGATTATAACTCCTAACATACAGACGCGATTGAAGATCCGTTTGTTGAGTTGAAAACTTTACTGAAAACCCTAGAATTCTTTCAACTGTAGCGTCGCTAAATTATGATCCCAACTGGGGTTAAAATGCGTTACGAAATGGATTCCTGATTCTGAAACCGGATTTCCAGCCGCGTGCGCTTAAAATGAAACAGTTATAACTAATGATCCTGAAACCCGATTGGCTCGAAACCAAATTAGATGGATAGATAACTGAACATACTAATTACTACCTGTTTGTCATTTCGCCAAATTATATACATATGTTTCATGATAAATCGTGCAAGTGAAAGAATGCGGTTTTATAACATCCTCACCATGTTTATATACTTATTCACGCATCATATCATACCCATGTCATTGTATTGATAACCTAGTGACATCGTGCATTTACCCAGTGTTAGATTTTAGTGTTGATTGTGGCAAGTACGTCAGTGTTCGTGTATTCGTGATTAAGTGAAAGTGATACGTACTTGTGCACAATCAGTGTCCCTTTTATTCTATTGCATTGTCGACGTCTGTGGGATGCGTGTACGTGTGTCTATAAGTGGTATGGGACACTTATGGAAGCGCTTGCACGGATGTCACAGATAAGGCATCCGACACTGCCATTTATCTTAAGTATTAGTCGGGACGTGCTTGATGGAGGTCCTGCCTCCAGTTCTCGCGCAGACTTGTCACGGATCGATTAGTATTTAGGGTTATGGTTAGCGTTTGATGTAGACCACGGGGTGTGGGGTAGTTCAAGTGTGAATTCAACAGAATCTCGGGAGTCCCATGCCGGCTTATATATTTAGGGAGTTATATGGAGATTTACAGGGTATGTTCTATATACACCGTGATACATTCGTTACATGTTGGGCCCGTGGTCCTTTGCCCTTGGGTTCTACCCTTGGGTGGAGGACACTCGCGAGTGGTTGACTCTCACACTTGGACTGACGATAGGCTTATTGACCTGTGCAGTGAGACTTAGAGACTGATAGGGTTACTGTCGTTTACATTCCTTATATACTGTGTTGACATACATGACATATCGTTATACTGCTTTACTGCTCCGCTGCATTTATCTCTGCTCATTTATATTCATGCTGTTATTTATTTACTGTTATTCATATCCTTCACCGCTGTTAGAACTGTTACTTGATTATATACATTATATTGCTATTGTGTCGCTCTGACGACCTGAGTATGCATGCTCAGTGTGAGGAGAAGATTTAGCCTGGATCAGAACTAGATGTGCTTCACAGACTTCTTGACTCGCCTTCCCGAGTTACTTTCATTTGTTCCACTTCAGGTCAGTCTTTACATTGTTCCTTTCAGTTACTGCATTTTCTCATTACCTGCGCATCGTTTACTGTTTACCATGATAAACTAGAAGCCGAAGTGTGACTACGGCAGGACTTTTCCTTGACCGTAGGAGCATGGCTGGCCTTGTCTACCCCTCGTATTCCGTATTTTGGGAAGCGGGGCGTGACAGACTCGGTGGAGGTACCAGCCCGTGAAAGACCCCACACATCGAGGAATATGATCAGCTTCAGGAATTACAAAGCGAGAGCCGGTGTTCAGCCGCATGAAGTGATGAGCGGCGTCACAAACAACTTCTGACGACGGGCTAGGCTCCAATATAAATGCCTCAAAGGGGACACCCTGGTCATATCCGAGTTGCCGAGCAAAGCGGTGTGGGTTGTACCGCATAAAAAGAGCCGCACCGTTCTGACAAAATACCAGATAACCCGAGCTGATCGAATATAGGTGCATGGCTTCCCTGGGCTTCAGAGAAGGCACTCCCTCTTTCGACGAGTCACAAAGCTGTTGAATCGGTCCTGAGGGAGCAGAGAGGACTCGATCGTTAAATACCATCCCACCCGTATCGGTATAGGGATTAATCAGCATGTGAATAGCCCCAGACTGAGTCAGGTCAGGAGCAGAAGCGTCCACCAGCCGCATGAGTCGCGGAAAAGTGTAAGCGTCATAAAAACTGGGTCTTTGGTGCGCAGCAAATGCCCCCAGCACGTGCATCTCAATCCAGGACGTAAAGTAATGAAGAGAGAAATTTACCACATCTACGCCTGGAATTAAGGTATTGGCCGCGGCGCTTAACCCATGATACAGATGCGCTACCCCCGCAATGCCCACAGCTAGTCGCGTCCCCTCGGCAATGCGATAAGTAGGGTAAATAACTGAGGCTCTCATGAAACGACGGTGCATGGGAATGGCAAACCAACTGAGCCAAACACTGATGAAGCCCACAAAGAAAGTCTCCTCATCCATACCAGGAGTTGCGATCGACTCGAAAGATACGGCCGACATGATGGGAATGTAGAACTGCGGCAAGTCCTCTTCTTTAGCCGGCTGCTTATTTAAACCGAACCCAAAGGGGTCGTTGATATTCGCGAACTTTGGAGCCGTCTTTGATAAGACATCTTCCGAAGGAAGCAGGCGATAAAGCTTTTAAAAGTGACGCCCTGCTCCTCTGACTCTGTGAATAGCTTCTCAAAAATGCTCAGAGTCTTGATCAAACTTGGGCGCTTGTGGCGGACGACATTCTCAGTCGATAGGCCGGCAAGCATGGCAGGCTCAGTTTCGAAGACATACTCATCGGGAGGCAGTAATTCTTCATAGAGCGTCCCCCTGACCGGCAACCCTGAGATTTCGCGAAACTCTTCCAGAGAAATTGAAACTTCGCGGTCCCCTAGAAAGAAGGTGTTGGTGGGAAGATTCCATTGGTTTAAGAAGGCCTTAGCCCACCAGACATAGGGGGACTGATAGTGGAAGAGAGACGCATATACCGCCTAATAGAGTCCGACCCTCTGCAGTCGCGCACGATGGGCGGATAGGATATAACGGGCCCAGAGAAGGTAGCTCGTGGGATGTCGAGGGGTAAGCCCTATTTTGTAAATCTGTCCCCATGGCTGGGCTTCGCCTTGGCAAATGCGGCGCCCTGAGATGTCTATAGCCGGCACAGGATGGTTCGGAATCCCAGTTGTTGATGGCTTAAGCCGTCCCATAGGGGTCCAATTTAGCATCTCCACAGCAAAGGCGGTCCGTGGATGATCCATCGGCAGAAAGGGATAGGTAGGCTCTGTCGGTATCTCGCAAAGAAAGCTGCGGCGACCGCAGATGATATGACCGTACCAGGTCCCCCATAAAAGTAGATTGGTGCAATTCGGGTCATGAGCCCTGATCATCGCCATCACCTCTTCATCAGACGGTGACTGAGGAAAGGCAGCCTCCGAGCGGGTAAAAGGGAAGTACGGAAAAAAAGCCATTGTTCCTGAAATAAAAGAAAGGGATACTGTTAAGCGAAGCCAACACGTGTATATATATATATATGTTTATAAATGTATATATATAAAAAGGCAGTGGAAGAAAGCGACAAATGACTTATTTTATGGGACCATTGGTTACAAAACACATGGGCCCCACAAAATCAAGATGGCGGCTCACTAATAATGAGGCCAAGCAATCATCATGAGAATAAAGGGAAGATTCTCAATGAATTCAAATGACTCTACACATTCCCCCAAAGGGAAATCCATCTTGGACTCTGCGAAAATCAAGTAGAATCTCTACTGCAATTTTTTCTGTAAGAACAACTCAGGAGGAAAAATCCCAAGAAGTCTTCTTTTAAAGAATTAAGTTCTTTAGAGGAATTAAATTCCTTTTGGATAGGGGAATTAAATTCCCAGAAGACATTTTTCAGAGCCAAGATTCTTTGGAATGGAATTAAATTCCAGATAAAGGTTAAGTATTACCATCGATCTCTGAGATTAAAGGAGCCCTAACAAAAGGGATTTATTATTTGAGCATTTTTTTTAAAAAAAAGGACTTGGAAAGGATGGGTTCTTGTTAAAGAAAAAACCCTTGGTATGGATTTAAAATCCAACGAAAATTTCTACAAAAAGTTCTTCGGTCGTTCAAGATTCTTACCTGAAAAAGGAAATCTTTTGTTGACAGAGTTAAACTCTGGAAATTTTTGAATCAGAGAACTAAGCACTGGGAAAGAGAATTAAATTCTCAGAGGAAAAACGAGCAAGGAAGAAGATGGAAAAAAGTGGAGGCGCTTCTGAGGGGACTCCTGCATTTATAGGATGTGAGGGGGAACGGTTCATCTCCCATGTTCCCTAGACAGATCCAACGGTCATAAAGATGATAGCATTGCACTCACATGCAAACACATAAGAACAACGTTGTGGGGGCATTTGTTCCCTGATAAAATATCAGAAAATTCCCCAATAGGGTATCACGTGCTCACACGTGACCAAGGGTCACGTGCTGACACGTAATAGGTTCCTGTGATCTCTACTTTATAGAATTAAATTCTAGTCAAACAAAAATATAACAAAACAACAAGGAAAAAGCCCCAATGAGGTGTCACGTGCTCACACGTGACCATGGGTCACGTGCTGACACGTGATGATTCCTTAGCTCCCTAAAAACAGAATTAAATTCTGGTCACGTGTAAATACGTGATGGGCTCCTAAGCTCTTTACTCAATAGAATTAAATTCTATTTAAATAATCAAATATCGGGATCACGTGCCAACACGTGATAAACTTTTAAAAGCCTTTTGAACTAATAGAATTAAGTTCTAATTAAGAAGGAATCAAGAAACCTAATTGGAAAATATTTCCCTAGATCTTTCCAAACAAAAAGATTGTGCTCTGTAAAGTGGAGTACCGTTGGATTAAAAATCACCAATTCATGGAAAGATTTTATATAAGGAAAGATTTCCCTAAAATCCACCAAGAATAACAGACAGAATATCTTTTGGATTAAAAATCCAATGGTGAATAAAATTCACCGAGTGATCTAAAAGATCATATTAGTTACAGAAACAAACAAAATCTTACAACGAAAGATTGATTAAAAAAATTGATTCTTTTCTTTCTCCTATAAATAGGAGCTAAGAAGAGAAGAGAAGGGATCTTTTGGAATTTTGATTTTCTGGAGGAAAAAACAACAACAGAGAGAAAAGAGAGGAGAATTTAATTCTCAAGAGAGAAAAGAAGTTCCTTTCAGAGAAAAGAAACCCTAGGTGGAAAAGGGGAAAGAGATCTAAGCTCCATAAAATAAAAGAGAATTTAATTCTCAAGTTTAAGAGTTTAACTCTTCTGAATAAGAACTTAGTTCTTCCTTTGGTTGAAGATCAGCAGAAGCAGATCTCCCCACAAGTTGAGAATTTAATTCTCATCGGGGAGATTCTGCCATGCAGATCCAAGACCTAGAGGGAGAATTTGAGTTTATGAAATTTAATTCCCCCGAATTCATAGAAATTTAATTCCTCCAAATAAAACTAGGGTTTAACCCTATATGAGAATTTAATTCTCTCAATTTCATAGGAATTTAATTCCTCCAAATAAAACTAGGGTTCAACCCTGCATGAGAATTTAATTCTCCCCAAATTCATAAGAATTTAATTCCTCTAAATGAAATTAGGGTTTAACCCTACATAAGAATTTAATTATTCCACATACATAGGAATTTAATTCCTCTAAAACAGAATTAGGGTTTAACCCTACAGAGAATTTAATTCTTAAAACAAGAGCCATGCACGTAAAGAACTTGGTTACGTGGTAACACGTGACCTCCATTCTCAATGAGCAGAAAAGGAAGAACAAAACTAGGTCACGTGTTCCCACGTGACCCTTAAACAGACTCCCCAAAATGAGAAGAAAAAAAAATCTTGGAGGCAATGCCTCACGTGCTCACACGTGACCCTCATAAATGAAGAGAACAAAGCGAAAGGAGGTACTGATTTCGGGCGCCCTCACGTAACCGCTAATAAACATTTTAAAAATCAATGCATGGGTACCCATCACATGCCCACACGTGATGGCCGTGGAGACTTAAGTGTTTAACACCTATTTGAATAAAATAAGGGAAGACAGAAGAATTGAGGCCCAACGCAGAGGCATTGTCACGTGTCCACACGTGATGATTTCAGAGATTTAAGTGTTTAACACTTATTTGAATATTCTGAGAACAAGATAAAAGGAAGTCTGGCCTAATACTCAGGCGCCTCACGTGACCCCATGTGACCACCTCATTTCTAGTGTTTAACACTATTTTGAGCGTTTTGGCCCTAGTGTTTGACACTGTTTTTCATCACACAACGTGGGGACACGTGATCGCCAAATATTCTTTAGTGTTTAACACTATTTTCAAACCAGCCTTAGCCCAAATCAGTTAAGTTTTCCAGAGACAAGATCTCTCCTTTGATTGAAGCCCAACTACATTCTTCCAAACTTGATCATTTTATGTGACATCCAAAATAAAATCCCAGAACCATGATGAATGGTCAGTGCCCAGACAAAGACAAAATGTTGTCAGAGTCCCAAGCCCTATTTAACATTGCTAAATAATGGGGGGGCTGAACCCAGACAAATGTTCAACAGGCCAACAAAGGGACAACATTTCAAACTTAATTGGACTTAGCCCAAATTGGCCATAAGTCCTCAACTCAGATTTAACTGAGCCAATACGCTCATAATCTAATTAATTGATCTTAGTTCCAAGTTGGATTACAGATCTCCCAATCAACTTTGGCTCAAGGGTACATCTCTTCACTCCTTTGATATTTGTCGTTGTAATCCTTCAACGTCTTCAGAGAGGTGACGGGTCCCAACAACCACACATTTCACAGACTATGACGTTTTTAAATTGGACTGTGGGGTCCTTAAACTCATGGACTATGATGTCCTTAACCTCGGACTGTGGGGTCCCTTTAAACCCACGGACTATGATGTCCTTAACCTCGGACTGTGGGGTCCCTTTAAACCCACGGACTATGATGTCCTTAACCTTGGACCGTAATGTCCTTAAACTAACTATTGACCGCAATGTCTCTAAACTAAACAACAGAGCCCAAATGCTCTCTTGTTGGATCTAAACGATCCCATTAAGTTGATCTTAGCCTAAAAATTAGACTAACGTATCCTTAACAAACGTTTAAGTTAATCTTAGTCTCAAATGAGACTAACGTATCCTTAAACCCAACCCCCAAACCCAAATCTAAGAAAATACGGATTTGGACTAATCCATGCCCTACGGGCGACGACATAAATTAGTCTCCGTATACAATCCACGGGCAACCAAAAACAAAACAAACACACACGACACGAAGTGACCATCTGGATAAAGTGAAAGTGGTTACCGCGACGCGGTAGCGTAATTAACTGTAGAGCCTTGCGCCTACAGGGAAGAGCATCCCCACAATCATAAAACCCCTCAAACGAGGTACACTGAACGGACTCGCCGAGAACTCTTAGTTGGTATTATACCTATCGTCAGATAGCAGTTCTCTGGTGACACTGGTACAGGTTAGTCTGTAGACCCGAGATCGACATAGAGTCTTGTGTGATTCCTACTGTGCTTTGATTTCCACCTTACCGCGTTCATGAGAACATGCAAAACGGTGGATTTTGGGTATAGTCCCGAATCACATAGAGGCAATGAGCGATAGGAGGGGTTTCGTCTCTCCCGGTATTGGGAGTTGATGTTGCGCTGTGTTCGATTGGCTATAACTGGAAGTCCCTGGCTAGGGCTGATATGAAGATCTACTAGTAAGTGTTATCAGTAGTTTCTCGACCCGTTATGAGCCTCATATCGACACGACTTATCGGTTACTGGGGTCTGACGTTCACCACCCCTAGACTGGATATGCGACATATCAGACGAAGAGACCGGACTGTACGGTAGTGTTACTGAATGGATTCACAGGAGTATGTACAGGCTTGCTTGTTGATCTTCTGATCGCTCAATACCCGGGTGGCTGTTACGTTTAGCTGACCGCTTGCAGCTTGTGGGTGTTTGATATGATCACCACCAACTGCCGGCGTATTGACGAGTCTTTAGAGTTCTACACAGAGGTTTCCTGGCTTAGGCGAAACGGGGTAGGAGCACATACGTGATATGTGCGGGACCGAGACTAATATGTGTATGTGATACCGTATTCTATTCTCGCGATATATGATATCAGGCGGTTATATGTGATATAGCCGGGTTATCGGATCAAGTGTTGATTCGATAAAATGATACATATTATATTAGTCAGTTATATGTAATATAGCCGGATTATTAAATCAAGTGTTGATTTAATAATTTAATGTAGAATTATATATTAGATATATTAAATTATATTAACTAATATATTTCTCACTTAAGTATTTCATTTTCTCACTTTAGATACATTTAACATATATATGATATATGTTTATTATATTTTTTTCTTTGTTACATTAAATATTATATATGTGATATATAATATTGTAACATACTAGGTTATAAATGCAACTAGGGTTTATGAGATTAATACCATTGCTGGTTTATGGTTAGGTTTTTAATTATCTTAGTTAATTCTAATTGAGTGGATTAATCTTAAGATATTTTCTTGTGTTGACTTAGTCCACCCTTCTTGATATTTCTAAGATATTTATTAATCAAACCTTTAACCCTAGCCCATAGTTTATTCTCTATATGAGTTACCATGATACATTTAACCCATGGTTGCATTTGTAACATCATAACAATAATTCATTCATCACTTGTTCTTCTTCTTCTTCTTCACAAAAAGGCTTGCTTGATTTTTTCCAAGTGATGAAAGATTTTGAGAAATAGAAAACTAAAGAGAGTAAAATTCCTACTTCATCATTCTCTTCTATACTAGCCATATAGATTAGTGTGTTAGCTTCATTAATCCATAATTAGTGAAGAGATAGCCTGGGTTTGTGATTCCTCAAGATAGATCATCTTGGATTGTGAAGACTTCAAGCTAGAATGGATCATTCACCTCATGGAGCCTCTCTAGAGTTTGGGAGCTTGATGATCGCAGCGAAGGGACCTCAACTCGGAGCTTATGAAGTGAAGAAATGGACTACAAAGGTTGTAATCCCTATCACTTAGAAGTAAAGTTGTTTACTTGTTGTTTCTAACCCTAATTCTCTAGTAAAAGATCCTTGCTTAGATTGTTTGGCACTTGAAAATTTTAAATACGGCATGTTTGATGCCTTGTAGAACCTTGTTCTAGTGCCTAAGAACCTTACAGTGGTATCAGAGCCTAGCTAGAGCATTAGGCGTTACGTAGGCGAAATTAAAAGTCCGAACGAACTCCGAATAACCAAATTTTCCCATTTTCTGGAAAAATTTTCAAAAGTTGAAAATTTTCATATTAAAAATATTCAGAAAATCATGCAGGTAATTCTATGGACCCTCTTGAAGAAAGAGTCCCTAACTCGCTTTAGTGACCGCGGAATCGCGGCCAAAACATGGTTTTAGCGGCGGTTCCACGGCGCCACTAAGGAGGCAAGGGACAGCACTTCAACGGTTGGTCCTTTGGTACTGGAGCATACTTCTGGGAATTTTTAATAGTGCTTAAGTGTTGAGCTCTCTGGGAATTTTGGAAATTCGTTGATTCGATCGAATTGTTTAACGTCGTCTAGCTTTCTGAAATGTGATACAATAATTGGAATCTACAAATTTGTTTGTTGCGTGTAAATCTAACATTTCGGTCTCGGGCGTAATCGGAAATCTTGTTGAATTATCCGACTTATTTTGAAAAAGTGTTTTCATGGGTGAGACCTAAATGCGAGCTTTACATTGTTAGGCATGAAATCTTGGATATGTGATATCCCGATTTTGTGTTGTCTAAGGGCGGTTATGATTCCACTTGTTATACTTTTTCATTTTTCTTTTCTGCAACCGTAAGTGTAGTATGCGGAGTATTGCCGGTTTCGTTGCTATACATCAACGACAATTGGGATACGCATATTTACTTACGTTGATGACATATGATGTTATGTGTTACTGTGATATGTTATATTGGATCGTCGTGTTAGAATAGCCGAGGTTTTTATGTGAGATGAGAGTTTTTATTTTCATTCATGTAAAATTCATTGTATGTAATATTCTATTATTGGGGAACTTCCGGGTTCAGGATGATGTCACCATTGTATATTATTTACTTTTCCGCATTAGAATAGACCCAAGGTGGAGAGCACAAGCAACCGGGTTCTAGGATCCAGTGGGAGGCCATCTCGAGGAGTCGAGACCGGGTCTCCTAACTCTAGAATTGGTAGGGTTGCTTGCCTCTCTCGTAGGGGTCTAGGGATGTGGGTTTAGCTATTCATCGTGACCGTGGAATCCGTGTTTTATACAAGCTCAAAATAAAAGACGGACCTCCTACTATATCCAATATTTCATATGTTATCTTCTGCTGCTGATACTCTATGATGTGATCATTTTATATGCGTGAGACGAATGCTTTATTATTGTATATATATGATATATAATAAACGTTGCTTATGTTTTACACCCGTACTAGTCCCGTCCCGGTATGCCGTTAGTTAAGTAACCTAACGGTGCATAACGGGACACTGTGGCGAATGCGGATGGCATAAGCGTACGTTGTATTTTCGTTTCTTCTGTGATGCTTAGGAAGCATAAATGATGGGACTTCGTTAATGAGATTAATGAAAAAAAAGAAACCTAAAAGAAGTTGTAGAATCAAATTTTCAAAAGGGTAGCTCTAGTTTTTGCTTTGCATAGCGGTATTCCTTGTAGAATATCCAGCACCGTATTCGATAAGGAAAGAGCCGAGATCTCTTCACCGGGAGTGACATCTTTAGTAAAACCAGCAGATGTTACAATTCACTTGGTTTTGTTTTTTATTGCTTCTATAGTTCTTGCTTTGCATAGTGGTATTTGTGAAATGTCCTGCACCTTATTCAATAAGGAAAGAGCCGAGATCCCTTCACCGGGAGTGACCTCTTTAGCGAAACTAGTAAAAGCCTAAAAAACACTCCTTTTCAAAATCACTTGTTTCTACAAAGATATCAAATTCATTACGCAAAAGGTTTTCATAAAACCTATCGTAGCCCTCCGTCATTTCAAATAAAGACTATTTAGTATTCGTGCTGCGTTTGTTGGCCTTTGTCAAGGCGTAGTGTACGGTAGCTGACTAGTACTTATCTACTTAAGCATGTGATGCGATTGGATTAGGGTAGTCGTACGACCTTGTTGGCCTTTGTCAAGGGTCGTACGGGTGGGTTTAATTCAATCGGGAAATGACGGGTTGAACTTGACTAGCATCCTATGGTTTGTTGGCCTTTGTCAAGGTCATAGGGGGTTAGGGGTAAGAGCATTATCGGGAATTTCAAGTGTTGAAATTTGCAATGAGATTGTATACCTTCTATGAGATAGTTGGATCCCGATACCCACTGCGAGTAAGAGTTACTCCTGGGAAGGTTTTACACATGACAATTAGTCGATCAAGTAGGTGTCTAGAAAGATGTTAACGAGGTTATGCCTCTGGGAAAACGAGGTTTATTTTAATTAGGTCCGTGCGAAAGCACGGGGAACCTCCCTCAAAGTACCAACACTGGCCTGGCCGAAAGATTGGCGAACTTGTAAGGTGTAATTAATCCCGGCTAGTCTTATCTTTTAGAGTTTGAAAGAAGATTTAATGAAAATAGTGGGAGCCATCCTGATTAGATAAGATAATAACCAATCTAATCTTGCAAGAGTATACGCTAAAGTGTTTTCTTCTCTCTCTCTCTCTCTCCAGGTAGCGACCATGTCATGCCTTAATCTAGATAATAATATGGATGTATTGACCGAACCCGCTTGTTATATTGAGCAGGGGAACGTTGGTTCCTTCCTTTCTTATAATTGTTATAAGACAGAGCAGGAAATAGGGGAATATCCGGATTCCCTCGCCGCCCAAAAGAAGAATAAGCATGTTGATGCATCTTCTTCAGGTGTGTTAGTTATCGAGAACTGTTTCTCAATTCACTCTACGTCCTGGGTATTAGACACCGGATCAGGATTCCACATATGTAATATGTTACATGGGCTAAAAAAAGGTAGAGAACTGGGAGAGGGTGATCATTCCGTAAGAGTAGGGAATGGTGCAAATGTTGCAGCCAAAGCAGTTGGCGAATATCAGCTTGTGTTACCAAATGGTAATACATTGATTCTGACGAATGCTATTACATTCCGACCCTGATATGCAATCTTATATCAGTTTCTTTATTGAGTAAAGAAGGATATAATTTTGTAGTACAGGATAATGTTATGAACATCTTCCTGAATCAAAAGTTGATTGGATCAGGCTCGTTAAATAATGGCATATACGTTCTAAATCAAACCACGGTTCTTAATGTACAAAACACACATAAGAGGAAGAGTTCAGAAATGAACGAATCCTTCTTATGGCATTGTAGACTAGGTCATATCAATGCGACACGACTAGCTAAGTTACATAAGGATGTATATTTGAATCCGTTCGAATTATCATGTTATGAAACATGCCATTCACGTCTCAAAGGCAAGATGACCAAAACTCTGTTTAGTGGACATGAAGAAAGAGTTACGGAACTCTTGGGACTGATACATAGTGATGTATGCGGTCACATGTCTATACATGCCAGGTATGGTTCTTCATACTTCATTACATTCACTGACGATCTCTCAAGATACGGACATGTGTTCCTCTTGAAACACAAGTCTGAAGCTTTTGAGAAATTCAAAGAATATAAGCACGAAGTCAAGAACCAAACGGGTAAAAGTATTAAGATCTTTCAATCTGATCGAGAAAGAGAATACTTAAGCAATGAGTTCCTGTACTATCTAAAAGAAAATGGGATTCTCTCTCAGCTTACTCCTCCTTATACACCACAGCACAATGGTGTATCGGAATGGAGGAATCGCATCCTATTAGATATGGTGCGCTCTATGATGAGCACTGCTGAGTTACCTATTTCCTTTTGGAGTTATGCGCTTGAGACAGCTGCATACCTATTGAATCAAGTTCCGTCTAAATCTATACCTATCACACCATATGAGATATGGAGTGGGAAGAGACCATGTCTTAAACGTGTTAAGATATGGAGTTGTCTGGCCTATGTCAAAAGGCAAAATCCGGACAAACTCGAGCACGGTCAGTTCTTTGTAAGTTTGTGGGATATTCTAAACATTCACATGGATATCTTTTCTATCACAGCGAGGAACAAAAGGTGTTTATTTCTCGACATGCCACCTTTTTAGAAAAGGAATTTCTTGCAAAAGAAATTAGTGGCAATGAGGTAGAGCTGGAAGAAGTTCCAGCAGCACAAACTACAACTGAAGATTTAGTCGAACCAGAAGATTCGATGGTCCCAACGAACCTCAGCCTCTCCACCGATCTGTAAGTCCACGTTGCCCATCCCGGTGCTTATGGGGAGGCGGAAACAGTATAAAAATTCGATTTTTACAACTCTAGGCAACATGGACTAACTAAAGGAGGCTCTTTGCTAAACATAAACTAACAACCAAGCTAGCTACTCGGTTAAAGGGTTATACCTAAGTCTTGAAGTCCTTCTCTTCTTGCTCCTTGGAGTGGGATGAACGGGTCGTCCTCGTCGCCTTCTCTTGCCGAAGAAAGATCCACCGAGGGCCTCTACCTTTGGCTCCTACCTCAAACTAGAAGTAACTAAGGTGCTTGGTGTGCTAAACCTAGAACCTTAGAAAGAGTAGAGAGTAATTTTGAAGGTTTTATCTCAAAGCTTAATGGTTCTCAACTCATGAGAGGGGAGAGCTTTGAGAGAGAGGAAGAGGATGAGAGAGAATGAGAATGATAGAATGAGAAGATAAAGCCAACCTTCTCACATATATGTGAATTATGATAATTAAATACTAAAGATAATTGTGATGGTTAACTTGAAATGACCATTATCATTTCACATTAATGGATTTTGCAAGAATCGAAGAGAATCTTTCATATGAAATGATGATGGTCAATATGTCAACATAGGTCAACAAGTCAACCATAGTCAAATGGTCAACAACCCTAACCATAACACAATTATAATTAATTAATATTAATAATCATATTTCATATATAAACATTAGGGTTAAGAAAAAGACAACAGTCATCAACCCTAATGAAAGTCCTCTGCCTCTGCCTCAGTCAACTGTGCATACACACCCGTATCCGTGTTCCGAGGAATACGAATACAACGAGATAAAACCAATCCCAAAACATATACTAGAATGTGGCTTAAACCAAAGCCCGCTAGTATAAGCTGTCCGGACACCAAACGTGTACAAGTGCGCGGATGTGAACGAACCCCGTCGCAAAACCATGCGACCTCTACTTGTTTTGCCTAAAGGCGAATAACCCTCTGTGTGGGACTCTAAAGACTCGACACTACACTGGCAGTGGGTTTAACCACAGACCGCAAGCGGCACTAGCTGTACGTAACGGTCCCCAGGTAGATGTCGATAAGAAGACTGACGAGGTAAACCCATCTGAACTCCTACCGAGCCTGAATGTGACAGTCTCCATACAGTCCGGTCTGTTCATCTAAGAGTATCGCATGGCGGGCCTAGGGGGCGGTAAACGTCAGTCCCCTAATAGCGGTACAAGTCGTGTCGGAGTGTAGCTCAGAACACCCTGAGATAACACTGGAAACCTACCAGTATAGCTCGCTTGCCCTGGTCAGGGACTTTGTGTAATGGCTCTCCTAAACACAGCGCGATATCAACCCCCAATACCGGGAGAGACGAATCCTGTCTAACCGTCACTGCCTCCAAGTGCTTCGGGACTGCACCCAACTGCTACCTGTTTGCACGACTCCTTTGAGCCGTGGTAGGGTAGCAATCTAAGAACAGTGGGAACACACTCGAGGCGAAGTGACAGTGTCAAGTCAACGGACTAAGCTGTACTCATGTCACTTGGAAACTGATAACTGACGATAGGTATAATACCAACCAACAGTTCCCGACGATTCCTGTTTAGTGTACTCGTAACCTAATGAGCACTCGCATACTATCTCAAGTACGACGTACTGACGGCTGTGGGACAGACCGTCTCCCAAGCTGGGATGAGAAGCGCATACGCTAGTCTACTCCGGAGTATCGATGTCCTGTCTCGATAATCCTACGACTAGGGACCTGCATAAGGATGTGCTTGTGGATTACCCAGCCCCCACGAGTGTGACTGCCATCACAACGCTGGTAATCAAGCAAAGATCCTAAGGGCTCCACTAATGTGTAAAGGCGATATGCTATAAGAAACACATGCACACATTAAAGTAGAAACAAACCAAGTAGCATACTACTATTTTGAGCAAGATTGTCAATACAAGGTGAATATCCCAAGCTTCCATTAAGTAATATACAAACTAGTATGATACAGTAATGGCCTCTAGGGCATATACACTAATAATCTCCCACTTGCACTAAGGCCATGTACCGGCGTATCGAAGACCTATCATCTCCATCAGCCGCTCGAACTGAGTCGGGGGTAAGGCCTTCGTGAATGGATCAGCAGTGTTATCTTCCGTAGCAACTCTCCGAACCTCGATCTCCTGGCGACCCACGATCTCCCTGATTAGGTGATACCGCCTCAAGATGTGTCTGGACTTCTGATGGGACCTGGGTTCCTTCGCTAAAGCTATAGCCCCGTTGTTGTCGCAATACAGAGGTATTGGATTAACAATGGACGGAACCACCTGAAGTTCTGTCAAGAACTTCCTTATCCAGACGGCTTCTTTTGCGGCATCTGCAGCAGTGATATATTCCGCTTCCATCGTCGAGTCAGCAACGGTTTCCTGTTTGGAACTCTTCCAACACACCGCCCCTCCATTGAGGGTAAAGACATAACCCGACATGGACTTGGAATCATCCTTGTCATTCTGGAAGCTGGAGTCAGTAAAGGTCTCGATCTGGAGGTCTTTTCCGCCATACACCAAGAACATCTCCTTAGTCCTTCTCAGGTACTTGAGAATGTTCTTTACCGCTATCCAGTGTTTCTCCCCAGGGTTTGACTGATACCGGCTTACCACACTCAGTGCATAAGCTACATCCGGTCTGGTACACAATATCGCATACAGTATAGAGTCTACCGCAGAAGCGTAGGGTATAATAGACATGCGATCCCTTTCCAAATCAGTCTTGGAAGACATCTCTTTGGAGAGGGTGATCCCGTGACAAGCCGGTAGATTACCGCGCTTGGAATCTTCCATACTGAATCTTTTCAGTATGGTGTCGATGTACCTGGACTGTGAAAGTCTTAATATCCTCTTGTATATGTCACGATAGATCCGGATCCCCAGAATGTAAGAGGCATCACCCAGGTCTTTCATGGAGAACCTGTGTGACAAGAACCTTTTGACAGATTGTAGCAAGAGGAATGTCATTTCCTATTAAGAGAATGTCATCCACGTATAAAACGAGGAATACGACAGTTCTTGCTACAAATCTACTATAGATGCATGGTTCATCTGGATTTTTGATAAAGCCAAATTCTTTGACCGTCGCATCAAAACAGATGTTCCAACTCCGCGATACCTGCTTTAGTCTATAAATGGACTTAAGCAACTTGCACACCTTTCCGCTGCTCCCACTCTGAATGAAACCCTCTGGCTGGTCCATATAGACACGCTCCTCTAAGTTTCCATTTAGAAAAGCGGTCTTTACGTCCATCTGCCAAATCTCATAATTGTGGAAGGCAGCAATGGCAAGAAGGATCCGAATGGATTTCAGCATAGCCACTGGAGAAATGGTTTCGTCATAGTCCAAACCAGGTCTTTGACGAAAACCCTTTGCAACAAGTCTAGCCTTATAGGTCTCAACCTGTCCATCTACACCAATCTTCCTTTTGGAGATCCACTTGCATCCTACGGGTTTTACCCCATCTGGAGCAACGTCCAACGTCCATACTTTGTTGGTGTACATGGACTCCATATCGGTCCGCATTGCATCCAGCCATTTTACCGAGTCGATGCTCTGAATGGCCTGCTGGAAGCTAGTCGGCTCATCACTATCAATGATGCAATCCTCTCTATCCCCGTCTATGAGAAAACCGTAGTATCGGGCGGATGAGACTGCCTACTACTTCTGCGGAGCGGCGCAGGAATGTCGTGATTTTTCGAACCCTCTGGTTCTTCTAAGCTTTCAGTAATAGCTCGTGGTTCTGGAATGCGCTCCCATTTATCTGATTTTCCAAAAACTCAGTTTCCAAGAAGTGGGCATGACGAGAAACAAAAACCTTTTGTTCCTCATCGCAATAGAAGAAATATCCCTTGGAGTTCTTTGGATATCCCACAAACTTACACTGTACTGAGCGTGCCTCGAGTTTGTCCGCATGCTGCTTTTTGACAAAAGCTGGACATCCTCATGTCTTAATGTGCTTAAAATAGGGTTTCTTCCCACACCACATCTGATATGGTGTGGTAGGCACAATCTTAGTTGGAACTCGGTTCAAAAGGTATGCAGCTGATTCTAGTGCATACCCCAGAATGATCGCGGTAACTCAGCGTTACTCATCATGGACCGTATCATATCCAATAGGGTTCGGTTCCGTCTCTCCGATACACCATTATGTTGCGGGGTGTATGGAGGAGTAAGCTGAGAGAGAATTACATTCTCTTTTAGGTAATCCAGGAACTCGGCACTCAAGTATTCACCACCTCGATCAGATCTCAGTGTCTTGATACTTTTACCTGTTTGTTTTTCTACTTCATTCTTATATTCCTGGAATTTTCCAAAAGCTTCGGATTTATGTTTCATTAAGAAGACATATCCGTACCTTGAAAAGTCATCCGTAAAAGTAATGAAATAAGAATAACCGCTTCACGCATGCGTAGACATTGGACCGCACACGTCGTTGTGTACGAGTCCCAAAAGCTCGCTCGCTCTTACTCCGTGTCCAGTGAACGGAGTCTTTGTCATCTTTCCTTTGAGACAGGATTGACAAGTTGCATATGATTGATATTCGAACGGATCCAAATATCCTTCTGTATGTAACTTCGTCAACCTTCTCTCATTGATGTGACCCAGTCTACAATGCCATAAGAAAGCCTGATTTGTTTCCGGAGACTTTCTTTTGTGTGTATTCTGGATATTGAAAATCTGTGGTTGGTTTAGTATGTATATACCATTGCTTAATGTACCTGACCCAATCAGAACTTGATTAGGGTGAATGTTTACAACATTACTTACAAATGCAAATTCATAACCTTCTTTAGATATTAAAGATACAGAAATGATATTACAAGTTGCATTGGGTACAAAATAACAATTACGTAAAACCAAAACATGTCCATCTGACATTCCCAGGTGATAGTCCCCCACGGCCTCAGCATCCATGCTAGCTCCATTTGCAACTTTGAGAGTCATATCACGTGCCTTCAAAAACCTACGCTTTCTCAGTGCCTGCAAAGAATTACAGATATGAGATCCTGATCCGGTATCCAATACCCAGGAAGTAGAGTTTATTGACAGACAGTTTTCAATAACATACACACCTGAAGCTGAAGCCGCAACTTGCTTCAGATCCTGGTTTCTGGCCTTCCAAGCCCTGCAATCTTTCTTCCAGTGTCCACTCTTGTGACAGTAAAAGCATTCTTCCTTCCCCACAAGCTTTCCCGCTACCTTTGTTGCCTTTTCCTTTCCCTTCGTATCCACTTTACTAACACCGCCCCTTGGTTTGGTGGGGGTTTTCTTCTTCTTTCCCTTGGCTTTCGCCTTGGACCTAGAAGAGGAAGATCCTCCTACAAACAAAGTGGATGTTTCCCTACCTTTCTGTAGGGTACCCTCTGCACTCCTCAGCATGTTGAGGAGTTCTGAAAGTTCAACCTCTTTTTCTTGCAAGTTGAAGTTCAGGATAAACTGGGCGTAAATGGAAGGAAGGGACTGGAGAATCAAGTCCGTGTAGAGCTCGTTCTCCAACGTGGTCCCAAGGTCCGCGAGCTCTTCTATGTAGCCAATCATCTTAAGCACGTGTTCCGCTACCGATGATCTGACGGCCAATCTCGCCGAAAACAGCTTTTTCGAGACTTCGTATCTGGCGATACGGGATTGCTCTCCATACAGTTCTTTTGTATGGAGAAATATGGATTCGAGGTCCATATTCTCGTGCTTCCTCTGATGTTCATTGTCCATAGATGCAAGCACGAGGCACTTGGCCTTCGTGCAGCCGATTTCCCAGGTCTTACGGATTTCCCTATCCACGACGCTGGTTTTGGGACCTGGGACAGGGAGAGCTTTGGTGGTAAGGAGATACCCCAACTTGTCATAAGTGATTGCCATTTTGACATTCCTGAGCCAATCTTTGTAGTTTATCCCTGTCAGTATGTTTTTATCTAGTAGTAACTTAAGTCCAGTCATGATGTTTGGTCGCTGCAATTAGGAGAGAGAGAAGAAACACTTTAGCATGATGCTCTTGCAAGTTTAGAGTGGTTTTTAATTTGTCTAAACAGGATGGCTCCCACCGTCTCTCGAATCCCTCCTCAAACCATAAAGGAAGAATTAGTCGGGATCAATCTCACCGTACAATTCTTGCTTAACCGTTCAGCCAGGACAGTGTCAGTACTTCGAGGGAGGTTTTCCAACGCTTTCGCGAAGTTCCTTAATTAAGTAACCTCTTTTTCCTGTGGGCGTAGCCCCGCTAACACCTTTTTAGACACCTACTTGGTTTATAGCATTGATCGTTAAGTGAGAAAGTTCCAGAGGAGTAGCATATACTCACAGTAGGATCGGGATCCAAATATCATCGCGTGACAAAACTGAAGGAATCCTACCAGAATCATCACACTCCAAATGGTATGCAGCGCTAGCAAGTTTCAGTTTCTTTAGAAACTCCCGATGTGGATTTTTGCCCCATGCTCTTATGACCTTGACTTTAGCCAACAAATCATAAGTCACATGTCAAGTTCTACCCGTCATTCTCCAGGTTAATTTGAACCCACCCGTACCTACCCTTGACTTTGGCCAACAAGGCAGTACGACTGTCCCAAACCAACACATCTATCTATACTGCACATGAATACAGAATAGTTACCAATCACTATGCCTTGACTTTGGCCAACAAACATAGCTTGAATACTTATTGACTATCCATGTGAAACGACGGAGGGCTACGAATGGTTTTGGCGAAACCGTGAACGTAGTGAACTTGATATAATCGAAGGAACGAGATAGCTTTCAAAAGGAGTGGTTCAAGCTCCGCATTTAAAAGTTGGTTTTTGAAAAGAACCGAGTGATTTTGAAAGTGTTCCAACGACTTTTACTTGGTTTATTTTTCTTGTATTAATTTTAATGCGTCCCATCAATTAATCCTACCATTGCAGAAAACAACGAAAATATGACGTACGCTTATGCCATCCGCATTCGCCACGGAGTCCCGTCATCACCCGTTAGGTTACTTAACTAACGACAGAGCGGGGGCTGGACTAGCGCGGATGCAAAACATAAGCAACGCCTAAATAGATATCATATATAGATATATATACATTCGTCACATGCAATGATAGCCATTCCAGATCACAGATGAACACATTGGATATACTAGGAATCCGCATTTCGTACGAGCCTGTAACGAAGAGCGGATTACACGGTCGCGATGAATAGCCAAACCCCATCCTAGACCCCTAAGGGTGCGGCAAACTACCCGCCAAGTACCCGAAGCGAAGCAACCTCCCTCAACGACGTGAGTAGGCCACTCGGCACTTCGAGATACCCGGTAGTTTGTGCACCCCACCTTGGGTCTATCCTAGGAGCAAAAACAGTAAAAAGAAATTATACAATGGCGGCTACAACCTCATCCCGGATGTGCGGCCATACAAATAATATTACATCAATTTACATATTACATGAATTGAAAGATAAAGAAAACTCTCATCTCACAACCCCCCGGCTATTCATCCTGTCACGCCCCGCTTTCTAAAATACGGAATACGAGGGGTAGACAAGGCTAGCCATGATCCTACGGTCAAGGAAATGTCCTGCCGTAGTCACACTTCGGCTTCTAGTTTTTCATGGTGAACAATAAATAATGCGCAAGTAAAGAGAGATGCAGTAACTGAAGGAAACAATGTAAAGAACTGACCAGAAAGGGGACAAATATAGATATAACTCTGGATATCAAATCAAGATGTCTGTAATATACGTCTAGTCCTGGTCCAGGCTAAATCTTCTCCTCACACTGAGCATGCATACTCAGATCGTCAGAGCGACACAATAGCAGTATAATATATATAAAATCATATGACAATTCTAACAGTGGTAATAGATATGTGAAACAGTAAATCAATGACAGCATGAATATGAATGTGCAGTAATCAATGCAGCAGAACAGTAAAAGCAGTAGAACGATATGCCACGTATGTCAACACAGTAAATAAGATATCTCAATGCCAGTATCCCTATCAGTCTCTAAGTCTCACTGTACAGGTCACTAAGCCTATCGTCGGTCCAAGTGTGAGAGTCAACCACTCGCGAGTGTCCTCCACCCAAGGGTAGAACCCAAGGGCAAGGGACCACGGGCCCAACATGTATATCACGGTGATAATCACATACCCTGTAAATCTCCATATATCTCCCTAAATATATAAGCCGGCATGGGACTCCCGAGATTCTGTTGAACTCACACTTAAACTACCCCACACCCCGTGGTCTACATCAAACGCTAACCATAACCCTAAATACTAATCGATCCGTGACAAGTCTGCGCGACAACTGGAGGCAGGACCTCCATCAAGCACGTTCCGACTAATACCTAAGATAAATGGCAGTGTCTGGTGCCTTATCTGTGACACCCGTGCAACCGCTTCCATAAGTGTCCCATATCACTTATAGTCACACGTACATGCATCCCACAGACGTCGACAATGCAATAGAATAATAGGGTCGCTGATTGTGTACAAGTACGTATCACTTTCACTTATTCACGGATACACGAACACTAACGTACTTGCCACAATCATCACTAAAATCTAACACTGAGTAAATACACGATATCACTCGGTTATCACTGCAATGATATGGGTATGATATGATACGTAACCAGTATATGAAGCATGATTAAGGTGTCATAAAAATAGTGTTCTATCATTTGCACGATTTCTCATGAAACGTACGTGTATAGTTTAACGAAACGATAAACAGGTAATAATTAGTATGTTCAGTTTTCCTTCCATCGAATTTAGTTTCAAGCCAATCGGGTTCCAGGATCATTAATTATAACCATTTCATTTTAAGCGCTCGCGGCTGGAAATCCGGTTTCAGAATCAGAAGTCCGTTTCGCAACGCATTTTAATCCCAATTGGGATCATATTTTAGCGACGCTACAGTTTGATGAAATCTAGGGTTTTCAGTAAGGCTTTCAACGCAACAGACGGATCTTCAATCGCGTCTGTACGTCAGGAGATATACACTATTCAATACCAATATGTCAGTTTCTGGTTCTGTTGGGACTGTTATGCGGCCCGATCTTTTAAATTGCAGATTAAATAACAAATGATAACGAAACAGAATGAAACCACTTGTGTTGTCTAGATAACAGGTTTACCTACAATAAACAGCAGAGTTCCGCAACCTACGAGTTAAGGAAATCCTGTGGTACCCATTACGGAACAGCAAGCAACAACTGGAGTCGCTCTGGACTGCAGTCCAGAGTCGCACTCCGATCCAAATATTAACACAGTTCGAGTACAGGAATATCTGGAAACTAGTATAGGGTTAAAGTTCGTCGAGTCAGCTTCGATTTGAGCCCTCGAACGCATCATTCTAGTATATATATAATTTATAGCAATTTTAACGGTTTTCAGGTACTGGGAAATTCCAGTTTTACGAGTAAACTTGAGGGTAGTTGTTTTAGTCGTTAACGGTTATATTTTCCAACGAAATTCACTCATTAGATTCACAACCCTTCGGGCCAGCATATACAATTGAGTTCCGTCAAATTAAATATTGATTTCCTATGAAAACAAGTATCGAACAGTTGTGTCGAATAATCTAACGGAAAGGTAAAGCATGAAATATATGCGATATGGATTTGTAATTAACAAAAGATAGCATGTAGCAAGTAGGGAACTTGCCTGGAGGTGCACAGCAGCGAGGTACAGTACGGGCACATGACGAGCTAGCACCACGACGGCAACGGCTCCGGGTGAGCTCGGGTCTGTTCTCGGCCAGTGGGGGCTCGGGGCGTCGTCGGGGTGTCTGCGTTGGTCGCAGCTCTAGATAGTGGGGCTCCGGTGTGTTGGGTGGCCAGTGATGGGTCGGCAACTGTGTGGCTCGAGTTGGATGAGAAGAGGGATCGAGAGAGTTAGAGAGAGTGTAGGCACAGAGAGAGAGTAGACAGAGAGAGAGAGAGTGTGTGTGTCGGCAGAGAGAGAGAGAGTAGGCAGAGGCAGAGAGAGAGAGAGAGTGTGTGTAGACAGAGAGAGAGATGAGTGAGAAAGATTGAGAGAGAGGGAAAACAGAGGGTTAGAGCGAGAGAGAGAGGGGAGTGATCGGAGGTCGGGGCTCCGGCGAGGGGAGCAGGTGAGGAACTGAAGAGGGAAGGAGGTGCTCGGTTGACGACTAGGGGTGAACGTCGGCGACAAAGGCAGGTGAGGGTGCAGTGGGTCTCGCCGTCGTCGGGGTTGGGGCTGAGCTCGGGTACAGTGCCGTGGGTGAGTGGAAGAGTTTGGTCGAAGTGGGGAGCTCGGTGGTGGTGTTTCAGCGTGGAGTCGAAGCTATGGTGATGGAGGGAGGTGGCCGGAGGTGACGGCGGCGACGTGTACGCGAGGTCGGGACTTGGTAAATGGAGGCGATGGGAAGCTCGAGGGGTGCTGTGGGTTTTGGGTTGAGGAGGAAGGAGATGAGGGAGATGGGTGATAGGTCGTGGTCGTCGCCGTCAGGGCGAGGGGCGAGTAGTGATGGGTTCCACGTGAAGACGAGGGCGATGGTGAGTGTGGGTTCGAGGGAGAAACGGGGAGGGAAGGAGAGAGAAAAGACGTGGGAGAGAGGGCGGTAATTATGAGAGGAGAGAGAGGCGCGAGTCGCGGGGGTAACGTTCGCGAACGTTGGCGCGAGGAGCGGCGGCGATGGTGGAGGGAGCGGATCGCGCGCGCGGGAATGAAGGAAATAGCCGTTGGGGGAGAAGGAGCTAAGCGGGTCGGGTTCGTTGGGGGAAACGGGTGGGGTAGAAAGAATTTTATTGGGGAAAAATTTGAGGAAGTGGGCTTGGGAAATGGGCCGAGAAAATGAATAAAGGAAATTTGAGGGGTGAATAGGGAGTGGGCCAGGTTAAAAAGAATTTTAGTTTAAGTTTAAAGAAAAAGTGGGCAAGGGAAAATTTTAACAATAAAAGGGAAGAATTAGAGGGCCGGGCTCGGGCCAGAAAAATATTAGAGAAGGAAAGAAAGAGTAGTGGGCTTAGGGAAGAAAAATCAAATGGAAAAAGATTTACTTTTGGGTTTTAAATTTTCAAATAAAATAAATGGGACTTTAAAATATATAAATAATTATATAAAAATAGATAAAATTATAAATAAAATAATTAAAATTATGAATAAGAAAAATAGGATTTTAGAGTAATAAAATACAGATTTTGGTATAATAGGGGCTGGGTATTACACATCCGCGACAATCCAACTAATTCATATACACAAACCATCAACATTACAGATCACAGATATGTATAACCCCCACTAATCGACGTATAGCGATTAGCAGACGTTCAATACATATATAACATTACAGATATAACCCATTAGCCAAAGTCTAGAGAAGTTCAATCAAAATACGGATTTGTAACCACCCCAAAAACAAATTTGTTCTCTGGAAAATCAGGGCAGAAACAAACCATCTCAAAAATCACAAAACACCATCAGAAGAAAACTGCAGGAGAAACGATCCACGGCCCAGTCAACTCGGCCGCGGATCCGCGGTGTGTTGGTCGACTCACTGGATCGTTTTTCTTGCCTGTTCTTTAAAAAGCCTGAGCCGATTTTTAGAGTATGATTTATTACTTTTTGAGCAGAAATAAAAATCGGCAGAAACTTGAATTTTTGAAAAATGTTTTGCGATTTTTTTCCGATCGAAGTTCTAGATAGTTTGCTAACTTGCTTGTTTGTGTTTAGCTAGGCTCTGATACCACTGTAAGTCCACGTTGCCCACCCCGGTGCTTACGGGGAGGCGGAAACGGTATAAAAATTCGATTTTTACAACTCTAAACAACATGGACTAACTAAAGGAGGATCTTTGCTAAACATAAACTAACAACCAAGCTAAAAGAGTTAGCTACTCGGTTAAAGGGTTATACCTAAGTCTTGAAGTCCTTCTCTTCCTGCTCCTTGGAGTGGGATGAACGGGTCGTCCTTGTCGCCTTCTCTTGCCGAAGAAAGATCCACCCGAAGGCCTCTACCTTTGGCTCCTACCTCAAATTAGAAGTAACTAAGATGCTTGGTGTGCTAAACCTAGAACCTTAAAAAGAGTAGAGAGTAATTTTGAAGGTTTTATCTCAAAGCTTTGTAGGGTTGCTAGGCGCGCGCACAAGGGTCTACAAGGCATCAACCATGCCCGATTAAAATTTTATCCATGCCGAACAACCCGAAGCCGGATCTTTAAACTAGGGTTTAGGCGAAACAAGCATGTTAAACTCTTTAACACTAAGTGAGAGGGATTACAACCTTTGTAGATCCGGTCCTTCACTTCAATAGCTCCGTGTAGATGTCCCTTTCGCTGCGATCATGAACTCCGGACTCTAGAGAAGCTCCACAAGAAGAATGAACATGCTTTCTTCGATGACTTCGAGGCCGAAGATGATCTACGTCGGGGAGACACTAACTCAAGCTATTCCTTCACTAGGTCATGAACTTTGTGAAGAGAACACACTCTACTACATGGCAAGTGGTAGAGGATGAAGAAGTAGGAGGTGGGCTCACTTTTATTTTCATATTCTCACTCACTTTCATCACAAAGCTAAAACTAGAAAGCTTTTGCTCAAGGAACTCAAGGAAGAAGATGATGAATCCTTTTGTGATGAATAATGAATTATTGTAGTGGTTACAAATCTAACCAAGGGTTAAGCATGAAGGAGTTAACCCTTGTAGAGAGTTAACTAGAGTTAATGGTTTGGATTGGGTTAACATAATATCAACACAAAATATCAAGCCAAAGACAAAGTCAAAGCTTCATGAAGCTTCATGGAAGCTTCATGCAAAAGCTAACCCTAATCCAAACCCTAACCAAGTTTAAACCCTAAACCATTGTTAAATTTGTAACCCTAACATGTTACAATATTAAATATCACATATACAATATATTTTGTAACAAAAGAAAATAATACAATTAACATATATCGCATATATATCAATGTATTATCCCGAGTGAGAAAAAGAATCTTTTAGTGAGCTAATATTAGTTAATGTAAATTAATATATCATATATATTATTATACATTAAATTATCAAATCAACACTTGATCCGACAATCCGGCTATATCGTATATAACCGACTAATATCATGTGTAACAACTTATCGAATCAACATTTGATCCGATAACCCGGTTATATCGCATACAACCGATCAATGTCACAAATCGCGAGAATAGAATACGGTATCTCATATCGTATTAATCTCGGTCCCGCACATATCACATATATGCTCCTACTCCGTTTCGCTTGAGCCAGGGAACCCCTATGTAGGACTCTAAAGACTCGTCAATACGCCGGCAGTAGGTGATGATCATATCAAATACCCACAAGCTGCAAGCGGTCAGCTAAACGTAACAGCCACCCAGGTATTGAGCGCTCAGAAGATCAACAAGCAAGCCTGTACATTCTCCTGTGAATCCAATCAGTAACACTCCCGTACAGTCCGGTCTCGTCGTTTGATATGTCGCATATCTCGCTTAGGGGTGGTAAACGTCAGACCCCCAGTAGCTCGATAAGTCGTGTCGATATGAGGTCTATAACAGTTCGAGAAACTACTGATAACACTTACCAGTAAATCTCAGCAACCCTGGCCAGGGATTTCCGGTTATAGCCAATCGAACACAGCACAACATCAACTCCCTATACCGGGAGAGACGAATCCTCTCCTATCGCTCATTGCCTCCATGTGATTCGGGACTGTACCCAAAAGCCACCTTTTTGCACGCCCTCTTGGACGTGGTATGATGGAAATCAAAGCACAGTGGGAATCACACAAGACTCTATGACGATCTCGGATCAACAGACTACTCTGTACCAGTGTCACCGGAGAACTGCCATCTGACGTAATGTATAATACCATCTGGGAGTTCTCGGCGAGTCCGTCCAGTGTACCTAGTCTCTACTGAGCACCCGTACACCATCCTTGATGTCAAACACCGATGGATATGGGATCATCCATCGCCCATCATATGGGTCAAGATGCGTATACGCTAGTCTACTCTGGTGTATCGATGCCCTGTCTCGATACACCCTCGACTAGGAACAGTTATAGGATGTACTCGTCGACTACCGTGGCCCTACTAGTATGATCTCATCATAGTCCCAGTAGTCGAGTACATATCCTAAGGGCTTTATCAACATATAATATAGAGACAATCAGAGTACATGTTAAGATAAATTACAACAAGATAGCATACTATCATGTCGAGAAAGAAAGTCCTCCCTATATATGTCCAAGCATCCATTACAATATATATCATATGTACAGTAATGGCCTCTAGGGCATACATATAACTAACAATCTCCCACTTGCACTAGGGCCATCTGTTGTGGTATCACATACCTAACAATTAGCTGCGGCTGAAGTATCTCATACTCAACCATCCCATAAAAGTCTCTACTAGGAAAAAGGCCTTTGTGAGTGGATCCGCGCTTTCGACCTCTGTGTCTACTCTCCTAACCTCGATCTCTCTGGAGATCAACCATCTCCATGATCAGGTGATACTGCCTAAGATTTATATCTGGATTTCTGATGGGACGGGGGGTTCCTTGGCAAAAGCCACAACTCCATTGTCACACAATGGTAGGAACGAAGTTCATCTCATGAACTAATATATATCCAGACTGCCTCTTTGGTAGCATCCTTGGTAACGATGTATCTAGCCTTTAATCGTCTAGTATGTCACGGTATCTAGCTTGGAACTCTTCCAACATACCGTCCCTCCACTGAGGGTAAAGACAATGCCTACGACTGACATTCAGTCGTCCTTATCATCCTGGAACCTTTCCAGTGATTTTCCCAGGATCGATTGATACCATCTCACTACAACTAGTGAGTATCCTAACATCCAATTAGATCTATGTCATAGATCCAAAACCCAGGATTTAGTAGGTATCACTTTGATCCTATATGGAGAATCATTGTGATAAGCGGAGATTGACCGAGCGTAGCATAGGAAACTCCTTCCCTATCAAGAGTATGTCATCCACATACTCTACGAGGATCACCACCATACTCCCTACTACCTTTTTGTATATACAAGGTTCATCTACCATTTTGATGAAGTCAAACTCTTTGACTACCGCATCAAAACAGATGTTCCAACTCCGCGATGCCTGCTTTATCCTATAAAGCATCTTGCATACATTTCTGCTGCTCCCACTGTTCACGAAGCCCTCTAGCTGTGTACTTATAGACGCCCTCTTCTAAAACATCATTTAGAAAAGCTGTCATAACACCCAACCACCAGATATCGTAGTTATGGTATGTAGCAGTGGCAAGTAGGATCTGGATGGACTTAAGCATAGCTTTGAAAGTCTCAACTTTTCCATGTACACCAAGTAATCTTCTCAAGATATACTTGCTCCTGATGGGGATTTAACCCTTCAGATAAAGCAACCAAAGTCCATACTTTGTTGGTGTATAAGGATTCCATCTCAGATCGATAAGCATCCAACCATTCTTACAGAGTCCCACTCCTGATGGCCAGCTCGAAATAAGTTGGGTCATCATCTCATGATGCAATCCTCGCTCCCACTGTCATAGAAAAACCGAAGTATCTCTCAGGTGGGTGAGGTACCCTACTAGATCGGCGGAGAGGCTGAGGTTCGTTGGAAACTATTGAATCCTTTGGTTCTACCAAATTATCTGCTGTAGTTTGTATAGCTGGAACTTCTTCCAGTTCTACCTCATGACCACTAATTTCTTCACAAGAAATTCCCTTTCACAAATGTGGTATGTTGAGAAACAAAACATATTTTGTTCCTCGGTTAGGTAGAAGATATTCCCTTGCGTATGCTTGGGATATCCAACAAACTTCCATAGATCTGACTTTGCCTCGATCTTGTCCGGATTTTGCTTTTTAGACATAGGCCGGACAACCCCAAATCTTAACAAACTTAAGATATGGGCTCTTCCCTTTACATATCACATATGAAGTGGTAGGCAACTGATTTGATTTGAACCCTATTCAATAGATATGCAGCTTCTCAAGTGCATAACTCCCAAAAGGAAATAAGAAACTCAGTATTACTCATCATAGAGCACACCATATTACATAGGGTGCTATTGCTCCGCCCCGATATACCATCGTGCTATGGTGTATACGGAGGAGTAATGCTGAGAGAGAATCTCATTCTCCTTTAGAATAATCCAGGAATTCCGTGCTCAAGTATTCTCCTCCCTGATCACATCAAAGGACATAATACTTATATCCGTTTTTGGTTCTCTACTTCTAACTTATATTCTATGAATATCTCAAAAGCTTCGGACTTGTGTTTCAACAGGAACATATGTCTGAATCTTGAGAGATTATCAGAGAATGTAATGAAGTACAAAGAACCGGTCTTGGCATGTGTAGACAGGGAACCTTTATACATTAACATGTATCAATCCCAAGAGTTCACTAACTCTTTCTCTGTTTCCAATAAACGGAGCTGTGGTCATCTTATCTCTGTGACATGACTGGCAAGTTTCACAAGATGTAAATTCAAACTAATTTAAATATGCATCTTTATGTAACTTCAGCTAGTCGGGTCGCATTGATATGACCTAGTCTATAATGCCTTAAGAAGGATTCGTTCATTTCTGAACTCTTCCACTCGTGTGTGTTCTTTATACTAAGAACTGTAGTTTGATTTAGAACGTCAATGCTTTTAGATAACGTGCCTGAACCGATCAACTCTTGATATAGGAAATGTTCAAAACATTATCCAACAATATAAAATTATATCCTTTCTTTACTAATAAAGAGACTGATATGATGTTGTATATCAGGTTCGGTATCTAATAACAATCGTTCAGAATCAATGTATTCTGGTAATATAGGGTGACAGTGACCAACAGACTTGGCTGCAACACTTGCACCGTTTTCTATCTCATGAAACTTATCACCCGTTCTCAGTTCTATACCTATCTGTAGCCCATGTAACAGATTACATATGCGGGATCCTGATCCGGTATCTCATACTCAGGACGTAAAGGATACTAAGAAACAGTTCTATGTAATGAACACATCCGAAGATGATGCATCAGCATGCACTTTCTTCGTTTGGGCGGCACGGGAAATCTGGTATTCCCCAATTTCCTGCTCTGTCTTATAACAATTATAAGTTGGAGCGGGACCAACGTTCCCCAGCTCAGTATAACAAGCGGGTTCGGTTAATTCATCCGTTTTATTATCTTGATTAAGGTGTGATATGGTCGCTATCTGGAGTGAGAGAGAAGAAAACACTCAGCGTATGCTCTTGCAAGATTAGATTGGTTATCTAATATATCTAATCAGGATGTCTCCCACTGTTTTAATCAAATCTTCCTTCATACCTTAAAAGGAAAGACTAGCCGGGATTAATTACACGCTACAAGTTCGCCAATCTTTCAGCCAGACCAGTGTCGGTATTTTGAGGGAGGTCCCCCGTGCTTTCGCACGAACCTAATTAAAGTAAACCTCGTTTTCACAGGGGCGTAACCCTGTTAACACCTTTCTAGACACCTACTTGATCGGCTAATTGTAATGTGTAAAAATCTCCAAGGAGTAATTCTTACTCGCAGCGGGTATCGGGATCCAACTATCTCATAGAAGATATGAAATCTCATTGCAAATTTCAACACTTGAAATTCCCAATAATATTTTACCCCTAGCGTCCTATGACCTTGACGGAGGCCAAACTACCCATAGTCCGCTAGTCAAGTTCAACCCGTCATTTCCTGATTGAATTAAACCCACCCGCACGACCCTTGGCCAAACTACGCCGTACGAATACCCTAATCCAATCGCATCGTATGCTAGCAGATAAGCACTAGTTAGATACCGTACACTACGCCTTGACGGAGGCCAAACTACCGCAGCACGAATACTAAGTAGTACTTATCTGAAATGACGGAGGGCTACGACAGGTTTTTAAGAAAACCCTTTGCGTAATAAACTTGATATCGTCGTAGAATCGAGTGATTTTAAATGGAGTGTTTTTGAGGCTTTTCTAGTTTTGCTAAAGGGGTCACTCCCGGTGAAGGGATCGTCGGCCCTTTCTTCATCGAATAAGGTGCAGGATATTTCATAAATATCACTATGCAAAGCAAGAACTATAGAAGCAATCAAAAGACAAACCGAGTTTGTAGCATCTGCTAGTTTCACTAAAGAGGTCACTCCCAGTGAAGGGATCTCGGCTCTTTCCTTATCGAATAAGGTGCAGGATGTTCTACAAGGAACACCGCTATGCAAAGCAAGAACTAGAGCTACCAGTTTTTAAACAAGTTTCTACAACATCTTTGGTTTCTTTTATTTCATTAATCTCATTAATGAAGTCCCATTTTATTATGCTTCACAAGCATCTCATTTGAAACGAAATCTGCAATATAACATATATCTCATATATATAATATAAACATTCGTCTCAGGCAGTAATATGATCTCATCACAGAACATTGCAGCAGAAGAACATATATGAAATATTGGATATACTAGGACGTCCGTGTTTTAATACGAGTCTGTATAAAACACAGATTCCACGGTCGCGATGAATAGCCAAACCCATATCCCTAGACCCCTACGAGAGCAGCACGCAACACTGCCAATTCTAGGGTTAGGAGACCCGGTCTCGACTCCTCGAGATGGTCTCCCATTGGACCCTAGAACCCGGTTACTTGTGCTCCCCGCCTTAGGTCTACCTAATGCGGAAAAGTAAATAATATACAATGGTGACATCATCCTCAGCCCGGAAGTGCCCCAATAAAAGAATATTACATACAAATGAATTTTACATAAATGAAAAAGAAAAACTCTCATCTCACATAAAACCCCCGGCTATTCAAAACGCGACGATCCAATATAACATATCACAGCAACACATAATATCTCATATCATCAACGTAAGCAAGTATGCGTATCCCGATTGTCGTTGATGTATAGCAACGAAGCCGGCGATACACCACATACTACGCTTACGGTCACAGAAAAGAAAGTGTAAAACTACAACAGTTGGAATCCGCAACCACCTTAGACATCGCATGCCTAACCAAATGAATTCTTTAGACATCGCATGTCTAACAATTATAAACTCCGCATTTTAGTCTCTTTATCGAAAACTCTTTTCAATATCAAGTCGGGAAATTCAACAAGATTCCCGACATCCTGATCGAATACTCGTTGCAAATTTTAGTAGACGGCCGCACCCCCGAATGCCGTCGACGAAGTGCACTAAGGCGGAACACCGCTGCCGCAAGCACCCGAACGGATGCTTTTGGCGACGGGGTTCTCCTACAGTCACTTGGTCGGGGCTTTGGGGCGTGGCTGTCTGTTAAGTTTACCCGGCGAGTATCCGCGTACGCTACATGATTGCGACGGACTTTTGATCACATCAAAATTTCGTGGCAACCGATCATCTGAGACTAAACTGCTAGATTTATAACATTCAAATTAGTTATCTCATAACTACATGTGAATTCCAAATATTGTATCACATTCCAGATAAATAGACAGTGTTAAACATTCCGATCGAATAATCAAACACCCAAGTTTTCCCCAATATGTCTCAACACTTGAAATCAGTTTAAAAACATCCATCACATGCCACAGTACCAATGGTCCAGCCGTAGAAGGGTCAAGCCAACGCCTCACATGTGGCATGCCGTACTGCCCCAAACCCTAAGGTTTATAGGCAGTTCAAGACGGTCACATAATCGAGTTAAGGTTTGTTGTCTTCTAGAGAGTCCACCGCATTACTTGCACGACTTAGAACGTTCTTAAACTCGAGAAAAAATCCAACTTTTGAAAAATTTTCCGACAGGGGAAAAAGTGAGTTATTGATATCCGTTCGAACTTTTTAACAGTTTCTAAAATTATCCGGAAAAACTAAACAAAGTTAAATTATCCGATCGAATCATTAAGTCCCCAATACAACCCAGAAAACTCAACACTTGAGTGAAAATAAAAATTCCCAGAAGAATCAGTAAACACATATGGATGAAACTGTAAAAAAACTATCCCCTAATCTGTACATACGGCCGCGGAACCGCGGCCAAAAGTAGGGTACGGCCGCAGTTCCGCGGCGCAACAGTGGATTCAGGGGTTCGTTTTCTACAGTTATCCTTATGTTTTCCTGCTCAATTTTCTGAGCATTTTTAATTCAGAAAAATCAACATTTTTAGAAAATGTACAGAGAAGGGTTCGTGTCGGGGTTTTCGGGTTCGATCGGACTTTAAACTTCGTCTAGACTTCGCCTAAAACTCTAGTTTGGCTCTGATACTACTGTAGGGTTGCTAGGCATGCGCACAAGGGTCTACAAGGCATCAACCATGCCCGATTAAAATTTTAGCCGTGGCGAACAACCCAATGCCGGATCTTTAAACTAGGGTTTAGGCGAAAACAAGCATGTTAAACTCTTTAACACTAAGTGAGAGGGATTACAACCTTTGTAGATCCGGTCCTTCACTTCAATAGCTCCATGTAGATGTCCCCTTCGCTGCGATCGTGAACTCCGGACTCTAGAGAAGCTCCACAAGAAGAATGAACGTGCTTGCTTCGATGACTTCGAGGCCGAAGATGATCTACGTCGGGGAGACACTAACTCAAGCTATTCCTTCACTAGGTCATGAACTTTGTGAAGAGAACACACTCTACTACATGGCAAGTGGTAGAGGATGAAGAAGTAGGAGGTGGGCTCACTTTTATTTTCATATTATCACTCACTTTCATCACAAAGCTAAAACTAGAAAGCTTTTGCTCAAGGAACTCAAGGAAGAAGATGATGAATTCTTTTGTGATGAATAATGAATTATTGTAGTGGTTACAAATCTAACCAAGGGTTAAGCATGAAGGAGTTAACCCTTGTAGAGAGTTAACTAGAGTTAATGGTTTGGATTGGGTTAACATAATATCAACACAAAATATCAAGCCAAAGACAAAGTCAAAGCTTCATGAAGCTTCATGGAAGCTTCATGCAAAAGCTAACCCTAATCCAAACCCTAACCAAGTTTAAACCCTAAACCATTGTTAAATTTGTAAGCCTAACATGTTACAATATTAAATATCACATATACAATATATTTTGTAACAAAAGAAAATAATACAATTAACATATATCGCATATATATCAATGTATTATCCCGAGTGAGAAAAAGAATCTTTTAGTGAGCTAATATTAGTTAATGTAATTTAATATATCATATATATTATTATACATTAAATTATCGAATCAACACTTGATCCGACAATCCGGCTATATCGTATATAACCGACTAATATCATGTGTAACAACTTATCGAATCAACACTTGATCCGATAACCCGGTTATATCGCATACAACCGATCAATGTCACGAATCGCGAGAATAGAATACGGTATCTCATATCGTATTAATCTCGGTCCCGCACATATCACATATGTGCTCCTACTCCGTTTCGCTTGAGCCAGGAAACCCCCTGTGCAGGACTCTAAAGACTCGTCAATACGTCGGCAGTAGGTGATGATCATATCAAACACCCACAAGCTGCAAGCGGTCAGCTAAACGTAACAGCCACCCAGGTATTGTGCGCTCAGAAGATCAACAAGCAAGCATGTACATTCTCCTGTGAATCCAATCAGTAACACTCCCGTACAGTCCGGTCTCGTCGTCTTATATGTCGCATATCTCGCTTAAGGGTGGTAAACGTCAGACCCCAGTAGCTCGATAAGTCGTGTCGATATGAGGTCTATAACAGTTCGAGAAACTACTGATAACACTTACCAGTAAATCTCAGCAACCCTGGCCAGGGATTTCCGGTTATAGCCAATCGAACACAGCACAACATCAACTCCCTATACCGGGAGAGACGAATCCCTTCCTATCGCTCATTGCCTCCATGTGATTCGAGACTGTACCCAAAAGCCACCTTTTTGCACGCCCTCTTGGACGTGGTATGATGGAAATCAAAACACAGTGGGAATCACACAAGACTCTATGACGATCTCGGGTCAACAGACTACTCTGTACCAGTGTCACCGGAGAACTGCTATCTGACGTGATGTATAATACCATCTGGGAGTTCTCGGCGAGTCCGTCCAGTGTACCTAGTCTCTACTGAGCACCCGTACACCATCCTTGATGTCAAACACCGATGGATATGAGATCATCCATCGCCCATCATATGGGTCAAGATGCGTATACGCTAGTCTACTCTGGTGTATCGATGCCCTGTCTCGATACACCCTCGACTAGGAACAGTTATAGGATGTACTCGTCGACTACCGTGGCCCCACTAGTATGATCTCATCATAGTCCTAGTAGTCGAGTGCATATCCTAAGGGCTTTATCAACAAGTAATAAAGAGACAATCAGAGTACATGTTAAGATAAAGTACAACCAGATAGCATACTATCATGTCGAGCAAGAAAGTCCTCCCTATATATGTCCAAGCATCCATTACAATATACATCATATGTACAGTAATGGCCTCTAGGGCATACATATAACTAATAAGCTTAATGGTTCTCAACCCATGAGAGGGGAGAGCTTTGAGAGAAAGGAAGAGGATGAGAGAGAATGAGAATGATAGAATGAGAAGATAAAGCCAACCTTCTCACATATATGTGAATTATGATAATTAAATAATTAACTAAAGATAATTGTGATGGTTAACTTGAAATGACCATTATCATTTCACATTAATGGCTTTTACAAGAATCAAAGAGCATCTTTCATATGAAATGATGATGGTCAATATGTCAACATAGGTCAACAAGTCAACCATAGTCAAATGGTCAACAACCGTAACCATAACACAATTATAATTAATTAATATTAATAATCATATTTCACATATAAACATTAGGATTAAGAAAAAGACAACGGTCATCAACCCTAATGAAAGTCCTCTGCCTCTGCCTCAGTCAACTGTGCATACACACCCGTATCCGTGTTCCGAGAAACACGATTACAATGAGATAAAACCAATCCCAAAACATATACTAGAATCTGGCTTAAACCAAAACCCGCTAGTATAAGCTGTCCGGACACCAAACGTGCACAAGTGCGCGGATGTGAACGAACCCCGTCGCAAAACCATGCGACCTCTACTCGTTTTGCCTAAAGGCGAATAACCCTCTGTGTGGGACTCTAAAGACTCGACACTACACTGGCAGTGGGTTTAACCACAGACCGCAAGCGGCATTAGCTGTACGTAACGGTCCCCAGGTAGATGCCGATAAGAAGACTGACGAGGTAAACCCATCTGAACTCCTACTGAGCCTGACTGTGTCAGTCTCCGTACAGTCCGGTCTGTTCGTCTAAAAGTATCGCATGGCGGGCCTAGGGGGCGGTAAACGTCAGTCCCCTAATAGTGGTACAAGTCATGTCGGAGTGTAGCCCAGAACACCCTGAGATAACACTGGAAACCTACCAGTATATCTCGCTTGCCCTGGCCAGGGACTTTGTGTAATGGCTCTCCTAGACACAGCGCGATATTAACCCCCAATACCGGGAGAGACGAATCCTGTCTAGCCGTCACTGCCTCCAAGTGCTTCGGGACTGCACCCAACTGCTACCTGTTTGCACGACTCCTTTGAGCCGTGGTAGGGTAGCAATCTAAGAACAGTGGGAACACACTCGAGGCGAAGTGACAGTGTCAAGTCAACGGACTAAGCTGTACTCATGTCACCTGGGAACTGATAACTGACGATAGGTATAATACCAACCAACAGTTCCCGACGAGTCCTGTCCAGTGTACTCGTAACCTAACGAGCACCCACATACTATCTCAAGTACGACGTACTGACGGCTGTGGGACAGACCGTCTCCCAAGCTGGGATAAGAAGCGCATACGCTAGTCTACTCCGGAGTATCGATGCCCTGTCTCGATAGTCCTACGACTAGGGACCTGCATAAGGATGTGCTTGTGGATTACCCAGCCCCCACGAGTGTGACTGCCATCACAACGCTGGTAATCAAGCAAAGATCTTAAGGGCTCCACTAATGTGTAAAGGCGATATGCTATAAGAAACACATGCACACATTAAAGTAGAAACAAACCAAGTAGCATACTACTATTTTGAGCAAGATTGTCAATACAAGGTGAATATCCCAAGCTTCCATTAAGTAATATACAAACTAGTATGATACAGTAATGGCCTCTACGGCATATACACTAACACGATCTAGTAGGGTTCCTCATCCACCTGAGAGATACTACGGTTTTCTCGTTGACGGTAGCAGCGAGGATTGCATCATAGAAGATGATGACCCGACTAGTTTCGAGCAGGCCATCACGAGTGGGGACTCTGTGAAATGGCTGGATGCAATGCGATCTGAGATGGAATCCATGTACACCAACAAAGTATGGTCTTTAGAAGTTGCTCCTGAAGGGGTAAAACCCATTGGGAGCAAATAGATCTTTAAGAAGAAACTTGGTGTAGATGGAAAAGTTGAGACTTTCAAAGCTATATTTGTTGCAAAGGGTTTTCGTCAACGACCAGGTGTGGATTATGACGAAAACTTTTCTCCAGTGGCTATGCTTAAGTCCATCCGGATCCTACTTTCCATTGCTGCATACCATGTGTCATGACCCGAAATAGCACGTGACTGGCCCTTGAATCATATGAAGTCTATATGAATCATATGAAGTCTATAGGACCTCATCTAAATCAAGTAAGCCAAAATTCCAGAAATCTAAAACCATTTTAAAGAGTAAATAAGGAAAACTATTTTTTTTAAGAAGTAAAGAAAACATGTTTTAAAAGCAAGGTTTTTAAATAAGTAAGCCGAATATGCATTTTTAAAATCTCTAGTCTTTTCTGAAAATTTCGGCAGAGTTTTCTTTGTAAATACTGGCCCCGAACGGGGTGCTACAAGAATAATATATGCACGATGATAAAAGGCATCCCCAAGCGGGGGCTAACTCTTCGTCAATCGACGGTCACAACCACGCAAGCAGTATTATATACAACGCCGAAGGGCGATGATCAAAACTCAAAAGGAAACTCAAGAACATCATGAAAACCATAATACTACAACGCGCGACTCTAAGGTCGAAATAATACACAACTGGTTTTCTAAGTCTTAAACAATATACAAGTTTGGTTGATATAATTACTAGATACAACTGATTAAAATAAATATAAGGGTGGTCACGATGCGAGTGAACCCACCTACCAAAGCAATCACCCAGAAAGGAAGCAGTGTGCCAGAAAAGCCGCAATGAAACCTGTACGGCAAAACCTGCAAGAACTGTGGCACAACGGGGGTGAGTTGCCAACTCGTGAATAGAAAACATCACAGAGCAGAAATCGTATGTATGACACAATCCTAGGTCAATACGATCAGTAATAATATATCCTCAATATGAATAAGTCTGAAGTATGAAAGGGTGGCCAGGGTAAACATCTATACATAAGTGTAATCCCAAGTGCTCGTGCCAATGCCTCAGGTAGCAACATATCATAAATATGAGGTATGATCGATGTAATCAGTGTCAACTATAACGTGAAGTCTGTGAGTATGTGGATATCATCAAACTATGTAATCAATATATGTATGTATGTATGTGGATCCCGTCCACGTGTCAACCAATGACATAACATCATGCATGTAAAAGTCATAAAAGCATATGCATGAAAGTATGATGATATAAATCAACATGTGTCCCTCGCGACATATCAAAACCATGGAACCTGAGTGTCTAGCATCGACACTCGAAAACATCATGAAACATGTGCCCAGCATTGGCACGTAAATCCTCATATATCGGGCTCCGTCAGTCCGGATCGGCCCACGGGCTCCGTCAATGCGGATCGGCCCATATCATCTCTCAACTCCGGTCGGTATCCTCCGGATATCCGCCGGGCTCAAATACTATCACCGGTAGGTAATGGTCCCTCTTCCAGGCTCATCGCCTACTGCACGACAGATCCGTTCTCACCCCGGGGTACCATACCGTGTCCATCATGTACCCGCAATCGGCCTCATCTAGCTCCTCGATTCGGGTTCACATGTCACACGTCTCAGAACCGAGAAAACGCATGGTGGACGCACTGAAATATCATATCAAGGGAAACCGGGTTTTTAAAACAATACATATTCTCTTTTGAAATAACCACGGTTCCCAAATCCAGAAAGCTCATGAAAACAAATATCTCAATACGTATAATCATAAGCATGATGTATGCGACATATAAATGAAATGTAAACATATCAGTATATCATGCAACATGGAATAATAGTATGCACATATCGAGGGAAACCGCTCTTTTAAAATAAATCCAGTTTTAAAATATATCTTGCGGTTCCCAAATCTCCAAAATCAAGCCAGAATCGTCTATGTATGTGCAAATATGTATGTGTGCAAGTATAGGTGTACAAAATGTGTGTACGCAAGTATGTCATGCAAGGAGTCATATCCTGATGCAACAGTCCCACTGTGTTGTGACATGGCAATTATCGATGATGAAGTGTGTGAGCCGGCAAGCAGATGTACGTGGAATATACGCATCATCGATAATGGTGTTGGTGTCCTGACAGCATGGTTTTAATATAACAATAAACATATTTAAACATGCAATGCGATGCGAATAGCAAGAATATGCAGCAAATGAATAATAAACACAACAGTGAAGAATCTACATCAATGTATCTATGTCATACAGTTTCGCCATTTGAAATAACACGAATCGTGGGGTTTAGAAAAATAAGGGCTACGGTGTTTTTAAGAAAAGACGTGTGTTTGAAAATATCCGTAGAATCCCTTTACCTATCTTAAAAATACTCATGATTCGTTGGTTTTGAAATAGGTATGACTCGGGTTTAGTTTAACATCTACTAAGTAAACTACAGATCTAACTAATAAGCTAATCAGAAGGGTATGGAAACCACCTAAATCTGAGTCGATATATATACATATAATAGTCGGTGATCCCGCCTCAATAGTATCACGTACGATACAATATATCATATGACATTCTCGAGTCATGAGTGCGGATCTATCATCAATATAAAGCTCGTACGGTACCTCCATCGTACGGCATCCCAAATCTGGGTACGGGTCAACATCACATTCATCTCATCAATTATCTGGTATCCTTATCATCATATCTCATGATCTGGGGTACTGATCTAAGTCTAGTACAAACCGATACCATCTATATAGATATAAATGCGTGTGTAAAACACACGTCCAGAAGCCCGCTAAAATCTCATGTCGTATCCCAAATACGAACCACATCATCTCACCGATCTCATGGCACTATGCCCAATCTCATCGACTCATCTCCAAATATCATCCACTATCCTCATCATCCAGATATAAGTATAACAAGTAAGCATGTGTGTGCGTGTGGGTATAAACCTATTCTAGGGTTCGCAACTAGGAAACTATACTAGTTTACTTCTAAACCCTAATCTAACCATTGTACACCTAATCACATCTTGAATATCCATGCCACACCTAACGCTATCATACATATAAATATATAGTATATATATATATAGTATACTAAAAATCGAACTGCGGGGGTGCTATACGCCATCCACCCAACTTCCCCCGTAGATATAATCTACTCACCTTGCATCTTGCGTGTCGGTGTCGATATCGCCTTCATCTTCTTCATCATATAAAACCCTCGTGAAGGTACCTACAAGGATAACACAATCGCAAACGCACAGTAAAATCGTATCGGAAAACCAAAACGACACGCTAAGGCCTATAGGTTAGAACCTATGGACTATGCTTTCAAAACCACCAAAAACACTCGATTTCGACGTACAAACGTCAAGCGATCGAAGTACAACACAGATACAAAATCCAGAATGCAAAATACGCAAAATGAAACCCAGAATCAAAACAGCAACTCTTGAAAATGGTCCCAAATTTTACCCTAGGTCAAATTGGTCAATTTTGCATATGCCAAGGGTCTAGTTTACAGGAGATAAAGCTACAGAACCAACACGAATCAATTCCAACCTGCTCTGGCCGCAAATTGTGGCCAGAATGATTAAATCTACGGCCAAGTAGAGGGTGTAGGGGCTGGGGTCTTTAGGGTATGTTCTAAATCGCCTGCATGTATCACTATCCTTGCAAAATAATTTTCAGGTCACCCGGGTGTTAGCAGATTCCAATATCCCTACACAATTCTCACAATTTTCGTATCTGAAGAAATCAAAGTTCGCAACCTGGGGTTTGTCTAAGGTTTTAATCCAAAATAACATCACTACAGGGGTTGTAGTCCCTAATCACACCTTAATTACACTATCTCTACTCAAGTCACACCCTAAACCCTAGCTAGAATTCTCAAAGTTCACCCAAAGACCACTTAATCACCACTAAACACATATGAATACCAAGGTGAATGAAAACTACACAAATGGTGTAGGATTACCTCATGTTGCACTCATGAATCCCCTAGGGCACCAAAATCGAATTTTTCTTGGTCCAAAGAGTAGCTAGTAAGCTTGTGTATCTTTTTGTGAAATGGGGTTTGAGTTTTGAGGTGTTTTTCATGGAGTTTGAGAGGGTTGAAGAGGGGGAGGGAGTAGGGCAGTAGCAGCAGCAGCAAAGGAGTTGAGGGAAGAGATGATGAGGGTGAAGGAATGAAGGAGGAATGTCCAAAGTCAAGGGTAACCCCTCTCACTCTCTCTCTCATGCCTATTCCTCATTCTTTATTCTTATTCTTTTCTATTTTCTTTTCTTTTCTCTTCTTATTATATTAGAATTTGAATAGGAAACCCAAATGAAACCATGATAGAAAAATACACAAGTGTGAAAAAGACATTGTGCATGCTATGTGCACCAAAACACGCTTAATCCGCGATTCGCGATTTTTAATCGCGATTAGCACTAAAATAGTGTCAAATAAATCATAAAAACTTAAAATTTGCATAATTCACATGAAACACCCTCTTTTAGTAATTTCCAAAATTTTCAAAATTTTTCCTCAATTTATCGGTATTTAATTATACCGCCTTATTAAAATATTTAATATAATATTATTTAATTATAAAAATTCCCAAAAATAAAATTTTATTTTTTTAAAATTTTACAATCTTCTCCCCTTAAAGAAATTCGGTCCCCGAATTTAAATTTAACCCTTCAATACTAAAATATTTCAGTAAAAAGTCCAAGTCATCGGGGCTCCGAAATCATCAATACATAAAGTCCAAGTCGTAGCGCAGTACGCGCGCACGAGCAATGAGCATCCCGCAATCATCGGAGTCATGGAGAAGACACAAATATCAAATCCAAAACGAAACCAATATGATATACATCGAAACTATCCATGTAGACATCAAATCTATACATGTAAATATCTGAAGAACATGCATGCCAAATCCTTTTTAAGTCGTTGTGCGATGCGCATAACACTGCACATTGGCGGACGTATATTGTAAGAAAATAACCATATATGTACTTATCCTTTGTTTAATATGTACGTCCCGCCGTTTTGAAAACAATTTAGAAGGGTTTCCTTGCTTAAACGTTTCGTGTCATATCAGACACGTAGGTAAATACTGAGACTATAGCTCCCTTTTTTTTTGGAAATCCCTTCGATAACTATCAATGCATGCAAAATATATCTAGGTATTGTCTTCTGACTAGCCCTGCTCAGTACGAAAACAAATATCAATTATCATAAAAACGTACTGCTCCATAAGAAATCAATCCCAAAATGTGCATATGACTATTACGTGCGTCTGGTGCGCACGGAAATCAAAATCTATATATGTGCCATACATGTGCACAGAAATAACATTTAATTGCAACGGGTATGCACGAAACATCTGCCAAGGGCAACGCACGTGCCTGACAGCAACATCAGGTGCATCTGACATGCACGAAATCACGAAATCCAATATCAAATGCACTGGGTGCAAGAAATCAACATCAATATCAGAATCAAAATCGACGGTATACAATACGGCTCAATCCAAATCAGGTATACCGCGGTATATAATCTCACAACCATGTGCATCAGCGTGTACAAATCAAATCAAAACACTAAAAGAGCATGAAAACTATGCCGAAAGTATAAGTCAAATCACATGCATAACATAGGCATGAAATCAAAATCAACATATCGAATGATATCAAACCGAAGTCAGGTGCAATTGTAGTGCAAAAAATACGTATCACAGCACTGCAAGCATATATGAACTATACCGAGTGCAAAAATCAAATCGGGTGCATACCATATGCATAAAATCAATTCAACTGCATGAAATCCAAGGTGACGGATACGTGATAATCGAATCACCAAATCCCAAATCATAAATACCATCGTCGATATTCCCTCCTTCAAAGTCGAGAAGGTGTTGGTGCATCCAATGCTAGGAGAGCAAGATCTCTACTTACCTCCTGTTCGTGGTCTGGCGCCTGGTGCTTTTAGGCTCTTGTCTCTTACCATGCATTGCTAGATATATAGCTCCTCGGCGCAACGGCCCAATATGGAATGATGACGGAAACAGTCCCGCTCTTGCACATCTTCTACAGATCTCTGGCCAACTATCTCGTCGACGGTGCCGAACTCTGGCCTGCTGGGTGTGCGCAATGTGACCACTCCTGGGTCCAAGTCTTCTCGTATAGTATTCCAGAAAGGTCCTTTCGAAGTCTCTTTCTCAAATCTCGTTTCTGCCGAATTATCTGGAAGTTACCACTTTCACAAATGGCACCGCTAAACTGCCGTAAACCCTAAGGTTCGAAGGCGTTCCATGGTCATTACGTCAAGTTAGGGTTTCATTCTTCTAGAGGGTCTATAGCATTACTTGCATTGTCTTCCGAATACTTTAAACTTGGAAATGGGTTCTTGACATCCGATCGTCTCTATCGACCACCAACGAATCTGCGTGAAGTCGTTTCTAGCTGGAATCAATCTATCTGATGACCTCACATCGGGGTAAGCGAACGAACCACATGTCCTAGTCATTCATCCTCGGGTGACTAGCGACCTTCTATCATATCTCTAAGTACAACTTGTACAGCAATAGCTCCAACATCTGGGGCAATATCTCATCATTCGCAGCAACAACTGGCTCATTCGTCCACACTCTGAACAGTGTCTCAATCATCAATTAATAGGTGCATCGACGGTCATCACATTCTGGCTGGCCTCTAGCGGTAGCCCGATCCTCCGGTGCCGATCTGGACGTCCAAGAAATCCTGTAAAAGCGATCTGTTAAACGCTCATGGCGCAAAACACAATAAAACGACGCCTCTATCTGCAATCGTATGTCCCTGGAATCATGCCCTGGTCAGTCCTCGTCTGTGACGAGCTCGTGCTGACCGCAACTCTAGCCGTAGCTCTCTCAGCCCGTGTAATCGTGGCAGCAAAATCATAACCAATATCGATGAGGATAGATTATAGGAATGAATATAATATTGTGCAAGGAAATGTACATCCTAAGGCTCCTTAAGCCGAGTGGCGTATCGTAAGTATGCCGCGGAACATACGTACGGTACGTCACTCTACTCAAGCTACCTACTCCATCAACCAAGGGTCATCCTACGCGACGAAAGTTTGGGTATAATACCCTCTCGACTAAGTCTAAGTTCCGTAAGGTCAAGCCTAAGTTCCGTATATATATAAACGCTCTAGGCTCCGCATAGTCAAACTTAGACTTGAACCAAGGTTAACCTAGCGCTCTAATACCAACTTTGTTATGACTCGAAATAGCACGTGACTGGCCCTTGAATCATATGAAGTCTATAGGACCTCATCTAATTCAAGTAATCCAATCCACCACAATTGGAATTAACTCGTTAGAACAAATAGAAAATACACAAAATCCCTGTGGACCGACCCGTACTCACCGGCTAGCTACCAAGCGACGCCGTTCTTGATTGCGGTTAAAATTCTTTGATTCAAAACGCATACGCAAAATCTCATTTCAATCACTAACCCGAAACAATTCAACGCCGCACACATCTTGGGGGAGAAGGGCAGACGCATCCCGGCCCAAAAAGTTTCCAGGTACAAGGCAATTTCATTGCCTCGTACCTGGTCTGCCCTCTCCCCCTCCTCGGCCAGATGAAATGAATAGTCGGGAGGAATGAGAAACGAGTCTTGATGTTGGCGAGCTCCTCCGCACGTCTCAACGAGGATCGCACGGCAAGAACGCCCGCGACCTGTGCTCTGGGGACCGCCTCCGTCGCACGACCCCGGGGAGCATTACTAACCCTAACTCCCCTGGGGGACTTCGGCTCAGAGGAGGAAGAGGAAGAAGTAGAAGAGGAAGCTCAAGAAGACTCCCTAGACTCTATCCGGACTACATCTACAGACTCCTCAGAAAAAGACATCTAACCTGATCAAAGGGGGTGTCCTCGGGAAATCAAACGCAAGGAATCCGACTTGAGGAGAAGAGAGCCGAGCTAACACGACTAAAGACGAGAAAATTATGAGGAAGTATGGGCCCTGATGGGGATCCCACCTCTATTTATAGCTGCCGGCATACGCATCCTACGGCTCTGATCGCCTCCTGCCAAAACAACGTTTCACAACCAATGCCCGACAGCATCCCACCTGTCACACTCGCATTGGGCGCATCCCATTGGGTGCAAGAACTCCTGCGGCGCGTCTCTCAAGCCAGCCAACGCCAGACACATGGGTTGTCGCTTCGAGAAATGCGCACACGATCCGACGCTTCCCTTTGATGCGAGATCTCTCCCCTGATCCGCTAACGCCATCAAGAAAATACTACTCTCTGCCCGGAAATGCGCGTCGACGATATCTTCGAATGAGAGCTCACCTCGAATGATCGGTCAGACCACTCTCGACCCGACCAAGGAGCGGGTCGAGACGAGAGTGGGGGGCTAATGATGAGGCTCGATATCGATGACTCTCCAGATGCTGACACGTTGCAGATGACGTGTCCCAGAACTTACAAGAGAGGATCAGTAACCTCGGTTGGGATCGCAGTTTGGGCCTACGGCCCGAGGAGTCTCCCGACCTCCGGTGGCCTCCCAGACCACCCTTTGGCTCGCCTCCGAGCTATCACAGAACCAAGATGCATCGGCCCCCCGCTCGTGCCCGAGCCTCCCGCCGAGCTCATCTTTCTCGGTCTTAACCAGACCGACCCGCAGCATTGACCACTGGCGCCTCTTCCACGGCTCCGCGAATCTCGCCATGCGTGAAATATTCGCCGCCCACGATCCCACGTCCCACGCCACCACGATCCCTGTTGGGGTCGAAAATTGCACCCCGGTTTACCAAGTCAAAGTCAAGGTCAACCCTAAGCCAGGTGGGCCCAAGCCCAGATCAAGTGGGCTCATGCCCGAGTTGAGCCCGAACATGAAGCGGCCGGCCTCCCCCATGCTGAAATAAAAAATCATGCAATAAATAATTTTGATATAATTTTTTATGCATGAATGGGCATAAAGCCAAATTTTTGTAAAGCCCATGGCTTATATGAAAAGGAAATAGCACATGAGATATGGGATGGGCAAAATGCCATTTTTCAAAGCGCAAGGGGCTATATGTAAATGTGTAAAACTATATAAGGCAACATGATAATGAATAAAACATAGACTTTTCATTCCCCCAAAAAAACTAGGGTTCTTGTGTCTCCTTCTCCTTCCTCAAGGTTCTAACCTTCTTCTTTCTTTTGAATTAAATCAAGAGTTTTACTCTTCCTTTTCCAAAACTAAATAGTTTTTTACCACAAAACCCACAAAGGGGAACTCAGATCTCCCATCAGATTTCAGAAATAAGATATTTTTAAAATCTTATACTTCTTATTCTTCAAGATCTAGCCGACAGAAGAGGAGGAAGGAGACTCATCTCAAAAAAATCCCACTTTGGGGAAGATCCAGGGCTCAAGGGAGAAGCCCCTTCATCAGCTTCAAAAATATCTTAGGAGTTCAACTCCATAAGTCAAATAGGGAGCACAGCTCCCAGTGCAGGGACCAAGTCCCTTTTGCTCTAGCGCACAACGTCCGCGTGCCAGGCACGTGGTGCGCTAGCGCTCTGGCGCACAGCGCCCGTGTGCCAGGCACGTGGGGCGCTGGCGCTCTGGCGCACAGTGTCCGCTAGCGCCTTCTCTTACGCATCTTTTGGATGCCCTTTCCCCTTTATGTACATATATACATATATACATATATGCACACACACACATACTCCACCACACTATTCCCGTTAAAACTCCGCGGGGCTCCCGATATATCCAAAACCCCTTCAACACACGTACACTGCATATTGAGTTCGCATGACATGTTTAACCCGTTAATCAGAGGTTCTCTCGCTCCAAAGGCGATGGGTAATTAACGGCAGTTTAGTCCGCGGCTGCCGGAGATTCGGATCCCTACAATCAATAAACCCCAGCTTACCCTAGGCAGGGGGAATCTGTAATGCTCCTGACAAGCGCGCGCGTATTCCCATCTCAATGGGGTGACGAAAAACACCCTACAGATTCTGGCACGCCCGGTGGGACCTTTCTCTCCTCCCATATTTCGGGTTAAATGTTTATGCGAACTCAATCAATATACATATCGACCGCCTGTACTGAAATCATGCTTCTTTGTGCAGGTTAACAAATTTCAAATTGCAATCTCCGGTCGCAGCAAAAATGTCTTTAAGGACAAGCTCAGCTCTCGACACAGCTCTCATCTCTTGCACAATGAAGATGGACTCCAAGACGGTCCTCCCGGCCAGTCTTGGGCGACAGTGGGAGGATCCGCTGCTATAGTTCGGCTCTATTCTGTCCGTGCCAGCTAACGCCATTCCTGCACCTCAAGCTCCGGTAACCGACAAACCGGTCTCGAAAGGCAAGAGACCAAATGTAGTGGTCTCGTGGGCGCCCCAACCCAAACGCAAATCCGTTTCCGAACGTCTCTCCGTCGCTTCAACTGGGGGCAAGGCCATTAACGTCAACGAAGCAATGGGGCATCTCGAGCAAGCTCTAACGGTACCCTCGACAACTGCTTGATCGGGTGTCTTCTCTAAGCTCCCCGCCAATGATAAAGAGACAACTGGATATGTGGTCCACACTGTCTACATGGTGGGCATGCGCAGCAAGAGCAAGGAAGGGGCCACTATATCTCAAATTCAATCTGGTATGAATATGGCTGCCACATTCCAAGAACAGCCTCCTCTGGAAGGTAATGAAGACCCTTCCAGTGAAGCTGATAAGCAGGGAGAGCCCTCAGTTCATGAGGAGTCGGGCTCGGAAAGCGAAGATGAACCAACTTTCCATCCTAAGACCGCAGAGCAGCAACTTCTCCCGGAGCTCAGAAGTAGAGACAAGGAGATAGCCAAGCTCTACTCAAAAATTGACGACTTGACAAACGTCGTCTTACGGCTCACAGCTCAAGTTGCCTCTCAGCCGCCTAATCAAGCGCATGGTTCTACTCATGAACCGGGAAACGATGTCCCGAGACAACCGACACCTATTCCCTCAAATCTAAAGGTGGGCGGACCGCACGAAATTCAGTCGCATCCTATCTCGGGAAATGTCTTGGCTACCGATGACAGCAACCCGCTAACTCAAGATCAAATCATGGATTTAGTTGCCAACAAAGTCAAAACATTGGTAGCCGAAGCCGGAGAGCAAAAAGATGAGTAGCAGCGGGAGACCATACCTTTCTTGGTACGATCTTGTGGAGTTTCCTACTGGCTATGTCGTCCCCAAATTTGAAAGGTTCGATGGGACGGGAAATGCGAACCGGCACATTGCCTAATTTAAAGCATCATGTGCAAACACTGGGGGCAATGATGCGCTCCTTCTCCACCAGTTTGTCAATAGTTTGATCGATGTTGCTTTCGATTAATATGCACGCATGCCGGATGACTCGATCACGACGTTCGCTCAAATAGAATCCATGTTCAAGCAAAGGTTCATGAGTGTCAGCGATAAAATCACCATTGCCGACCTTGTAAGGACCGAGCCAAAGAACAAAAAAAGCAACATGAATTTTATAGTCCGATGGCGCAATCTCTCTATCAAATGCGAACCGCCGTTGGAGTAAGACCAATTCGTCAGTTTTCTTATAGAAAATCTGAATGACTGGATGTAACCTTTCATGTGCACCGCAGGCCTCAAAATATTCCAAGAGCTGACCAAGAGAGTTCAAATGTTGGAACGCTCAAAGCCCGAGTCAACTTAGAATCTCCAATTCACAAACAGACCGAGACATCGGAGGGATGACAACCAGAAAAGCGAAAGCTCCAACAGCACCGATTCTCTGGATATGCAGAGAGCGGGCGGAGCAAAGACTAATAAATCTCGAGAGCCAACTTTGGAGGAAAGAAGAAATAAGGTCTACTCTTTCCGAAGGGACAAGGTCCACAAAATTTTCAAAGATGCTCTGAAGAATGGCTTGCGGCTACCAGAACCAAAAAGGCTAAGTGAAGCGAACAGGACTGATCATCCCAACTTTTGCCCGAACCACCGAGTGCTGGGACACACTATTGAAGACTGTTGCATCTTCAAGGATTGGGTCAAGAAACAATACAAGGCGGGAGAAATATCGTTGTCCCCTGGCGTATTAACAAACAATCAAGCTGCGACCGCCAATTTCATACAAATGGAAACCGAAGTGCTTCAGGGACTTGATTCTCTCAAACACCTGCCTTTCTCTAAAAAGAGCGGACTAAGGCAACAAGCTAAGAGCCAAGCGAGCCACATTGCCAATGAAGAAGCAATAGACGGGCATACAACCCATATGGCCTATATGATGGAGCTCGGAGGAACAAGTCCTCCTACGCATCATAGCCATGACAATGATGCGGTTGTTGCCTCCAACACCGACTTGATCCAAATGATGAAGAGCTCGCTTATGTGATTAAGCCCAAGAAGCCCGTGGTTCCTGCAAAATCGAGCCCAAGCTCCAACAACTAACAACCACGTCGTTAAACTGGGAATGATAGACCTCTAAGTCTTTAAACTGGGAACCGCTGACCACCACGTCGTTAAACGGGGAATGATAGACCTCTAAGTCTTGAAATTGGGAACCGTTGACCACCACGTCGTTAAACTGGGAACAATCGACCTCTAAGTCTTTAAACTAGGAATGTAAAAAAATTGTGTGTGTAAATAAAAAATGTTTAAATAAAAAAAAGAAGTGTAAGTAAAAAAATGTAATAATAAAAGGCCGAAATGATGGGGCAACTCGCAATAAAAATCAGCGAGTAAAAATAAAACCGAAATGATGGAGCAACCGCGAATAAAAAGCCGAAATGATAGGGCAATCGCGATTTTCGCGATTGCCCTATCTGAAATGATAGAGCAATCGCCGTAAAAATAAAGGTGAATGATGATTCGCTCCTGGTACCATATTCCAGTATAGTGATGCAGACGCCAACCAAATTCTGAATGTCCCAATGGCGAATGATGAGTCGCTCCTGCTACCATATTCCAGTGCAGCGATGCAGACGCCAACAAAATTCCAAATCCCATACCCCAATGGCGAATGATGAGTCGCTCCTGGTACCATATTCTAGTGCAGCGATGCAGATGCCAAGCAAATTCCAAATACCATACCCCAACGGCGAATGATGAGTCGCTTCTGGTACCATATTCCAGTGTAGCGATGCAGACGCCAACCAAATTCCAAAACGGCGAATGACGAGTCACCCCTGGTACCATATTCCAGTGCAGCGGTGCAGACGCCAACAAAGTCCCGAAATTTTTCCGGCCCTACGGTCTGGATCATACATCCTGCAAAACTGTATACAATACACGGGCGTAAAACGATCCCAATCTCTCCCAAGTCCTATCGGCGAGACCACATTCAAAGTCCCATCGGCGGTGAGAAAAAAAAATATGTCCACAAGAAAAATGGGCACGGATGAAAACCCGAAAGGGCTCCGTGAGTAAAAATAGCAAGATTGCCGGCGAGTTTGTGAAAACCTGAAAGGGCGCAAACTCGTGAAAAAGAGATGAAATGCACTCGCAAAGTCCTCTCGACTTTGTGAGGAGAAAATTCCCGTGTGAGATCCTCACGATTCACAAAGGAGCAACACACTTAGGAGTCCCCACTGTAGGGTTCCTAGGCACACTATAGAGGTCTCACAAGGCATCAACCATGCCAATTTCAAATTTTATGGGTGCCGAGAAACCCTAATACGGATCGTTGACTAGAAGTTTAGGCGATATATGAATCTAGTTAACAACTTAACTAAAGATAAGAAGCTACAACCTTTGTAGATCCGGATATCCACTTCCTTGGCTCCACGTAGGCGTCCTCTCGCTGTTCATCTCGAATCCCGAACTCAATCGTCGGCTTGATCGGAGAAATGGGCGGACTAGGTCGTCGGCTTCGTGCCGAAGATGATCTACGTCGAGGCATCACAAGTTCAAGCTCCGACTTCACAAAGTTGTGAAACTTGTGAAGAAAACACCCAAAACAACTTGGCAAGAGGTAGAGGGTGAAGAAATAGGAGGTGGGTTCACTTTAGAATTGGATTTCTCTCACTTTAGCTCAAGTTGCCATTGATGGACTTAAGCTTTTCTTGAAGAAGAAGATGATGAAGAAGAAGAAAGAATATGATAAGTGTTGAATTAAAATGAAAATAAATCAATACTTATCATAAGCTAACTAAGGTTAAGTGTAGAGAATAGACCATGGTAAGTGGGAATGGTTAGGGTTAAGCAAGAAGACAAATGGTCTCTTTAGTCAAAGCTTCATGAAGCTTCAACAAGCTTCATGATAAAAAGAAACCATTTTCTTTTCTTTTATCTATTTAAATAAATAAAGAATGGATAAATAAATAGATGAATAACACAAAACCCTAACCATTATCATAACCATGGTTTAATTCTTTGCACAAACCCAAGTAAGTATGTATCATCAAACATGATACAATCAAGTGCACACAAAAGCATATCATATATACAATGTGCACTTCAAGTGAGAAAATCCTTTTAAAATGAACCAATACTAGTTAATGCAAATTAATATATCAAATATACAATTATACATTAAATCATTAAATCAACACTTGATTCAATGATCCGGTCATGTCGCACATAACCGACTAGTATACAAAGTATTGATTTATCGAATCAATGATTCGATAACTAGGTTATATCGCATACAACCAATCGAAGCATTCGTCGCGAGAATGAAATACGGTATCACATACACGCATGATTCTCGGTCCCGCACATATCTCATATGCGCTCCTATTTCGTTTCGCTTGAGCCAGGAAACCTCTGTGTAGGACTCTAAAGACTCGTCAATACGCCGGTAGCAGATGATGATCATATCAAGCACCCACAAGCCGCAAGCGGTCTGCTAAACGTAACGGCCATCCGGGTATTGAGCGATCAGAAGATCGACGAGCTAGCCCGCTCACACTCCTGTGAATCCAACCAGTAACACTTACCGTACAGTCCGGTCTGTTCGTCTGATATGTCGCATATCAAGTCTAGGGGTGGTAAACGTCAAACCCCAATAACTGATAAGTCGTGCCGATGTGAGGCTCATAACGGGTCGAGAAACTACTGGTAACACTTACCAGCAAATCTCTGATCAGCCCTGGCCAGGGACTTCCCTGTTACGGCCAATCGAGCACAGCGCAACATCAACCCCCAATACCGGGAGAGACGAAACCCCTCCTATCGCTCATTGTCTCCATGTGACTCGGGACTGTACCCAAAGACCACCGTTTTTCACGCCCTCATGGACGTGGTAAGGTGGAGATCAAAGCACAGTGGGAATCACACAAGACTCTATGACGATCTCGGGTCTACAGACTAACCTGTACAAGTGTCACCTGAGAACTGCCATCTGACGTGAGGTATAATACCATCTGGGAGTTCTCAGCGAGTCCGTCCAGTGTACCCAGTCTCCACTGAGCACCCGTATACCATCTCTGATGTCAAACACCAATGGACATGGGATCATCCATCGCCCATCTCATGGGTCGAGAAGCCTATACGCTAGTCTACACTGGTATATCGATGCCCTATCTCGATACACCCACGACTAGGGACCTTGAAGGATGTACTTATGGACTACCATGTCCCCACTAGTATGATCTGCATCATAGTCCAGGTAGTCAAGTACACATCCTAAGGGCTTTATCAACATATAACTATAAGACAGTTTAAAGAGACAAGTGTACATGTTAAGATAAAGAGTAACCAGATAGCATACTATCATATCGAGCAAGAAAGTCATCTCTATATATGTCCAAGCATCCAATATAATATACATCATCTGTACAATACTGGCCTCTAGGGCATACATACAACTAACAATCTCCCACTTGCACTAGGGCCAGCTGCTGTAGTATCGCATACCGAGCATCCCGAAGAGTCTCTCAAACTGTATCTGGGGAATGGCCTTCGTGAGTGGATCCGCCGTGTTGTTCTTCGTGTCAACCCTCCTGACCTCGATCTCCCGGCGATCAACTATCTCCCGGATCAGGTGATACCGCCTCAGAATATGCCTGGATCGCTGATGGGACCTGGGTTCCTTGGCCAAAGCCACCGCTCCATTGTTATCGCAATACAAAGGTATTGGATGCTCAATGGATGGAACCACTCCAAGTTCAGTAATGAACTTCTTGATCCAGACAGCCTCTTTGGCAGCATCGTTGGCAGCGATGTATTCAGCCTCCATCGTCGAGTCTGCCACGGTTTCCTGCTTGGAACTCTTCCAGCTAACCGCCCCTCCGTAAAGGGTAAAGACAAATCCCGACTGCGACTTAGAGTCGTCCTTATCACTCTAGAAGCTCGAATCGGTAAAGGACTCCACTTGGAGTTCTCCGTTACCATACACCAAGAGCATCTCTTTAGTCCTTCGCAAGTACTTGAGAATGCTCTTCACAGCTGTCCAGTGACTCTCTCCAGGATCAGCTTGATACCTGCTCACTACACTTAGTGAGTATGCTACATCGGGTCTGGTACATAGCATCGCATACATGATAGAGCCTACAGCCGAAGCATAGGGTATCTCTTGCATGCGAGCTCTCTCCAAATCAGTCTTGGGAGATATCTCTTTGGAGAGAGTGACTCCAGAGATCGTGGGCAAGTTCCCATGCTTGGATTCTTCCATACTAAACCTCTTTAGTATGGTGTCAATTTACCTGGATTGGGACAATCCCAAAATCCGTTTGGATCTATCTCTATAGATCCTAATTCCCAATATGCAGGAGGCATCACCAAGATCTTTCATTGAGAATCTTTGTGATAAGAAGAGCTTGACCGATTGCAGCATAGGAATATCATTTCCTATCAAGAGTATGTCGTCCACGTACAATACGAGGAAGACAACCTTACTCTCTGCCACCTTCTTGTAGATACAAGGTTCATCTGGGTTTTTGACGAAATCAAACTCTTTGATAACGACGTCAAAGCAGATGTTCCAACTCCGCGATGCTTGCTTTAATCCATAAATGGATTTAAGCAGCTTGCACACCTTCCCGCTGCTCCCACTGTCTACGAAGCCCTCTGGCTGAGTCATGTACACGCACTCTTCTAAATCACCATTTAGAAAGGCGGTCTTAACATCCATTTGCCAGATTTCGTAATCATGATATGCAGCGATGGCAAGCAAGATCCGGATGGATTTAAGCATAGCCACTGGAGAAAAGGTTTCGTCATAGTCCACACCTGGTCTTTGACGAAAACCCTTTGCAACAAGTCTAGCTTTGAAAGTCTCCACTTTCCCATCTACACCAAGTTTTTTCTTGAAGATCCACTTGCTCCCGATGGGTTTTACCCCTTCAGGAGCAACTTCCAAAGTCCATACTTTGTTGGTGTACATGGATTCCATCTCGGACCGCATAGCATCCAGCCATTTCACCGAGTCCCTACTCATGATGGCCTGCTCGAAGCTAGTTGGGTCATCATCCTTCATGATGCAATCCTCGCTCCCACCGTCCATGAGAAAACCGTAGTATCTCTCAGGTTGGCGAGGAACCCTACTAGATCGGCGGAGAGGCTGAGGTTCATTGGGAGCTACTGAATCCTCTGGTTCCACTAAATCTTCAGTTACGGTTTGTGTATCTGGAACTTCTTCCAGCTCTACCACTTTGCCACTAATTTCTTTTTCAAGGAATTCCTTTTCTAAAAAGGTGGCATATTGAGAAACAAACACCTTTTGTTCTTCAGCATGGTAGAAAAGATACCCTTGTGAATTCTTAGGATATCCCACAAACTTGCAAAGAACTGACCGTGCCTCGAATTTGTCTGGATTTTGCCTTTTGACATAGGCCGGACACCCCATATCTTAACTCGTTTAAAATATGGTCTCTTCCCACTCCATATCTCATATGGTGTGGTAGGTACAGATTTAGATGGAACTTGATTCAATAGGTATGTTGCTGTCTCCAGCGCATATCCCCAAAAGGAAATAGGTAACTCAGCTGTGCTCATCATAGAGCGCACCATATCTAATAGAGTGCGGTTTCTCCGTTCTGATACACCGTTGTGCTGTGGTGTATATGGAGGAGTCAGCTGAGAGAGAATCCCATTCTCTTTTAGGAAGTCCAGGAATTCATTGCTCAAGTATTCACCTCCTCGATCAGATCGAAGGATTTTAATACTTTTTCCGGTTTGGTTTTCGACTTCTTGTTTATATTCTCTAAATCTCTCAAAAGCTTCTGATTTGTGTTTCATCAGGAACACATATCCGAATCTAGAGAGATCGTCAGTGAATGTAATGAAGTACGAAGAACCATCCCTGGCATGTGTAGACATAGGACCGCATACATCACTATGTATCAGTCCCAAGAGTTCGGTAACTCTTTCTCCGTGTCCCGTAAACGGAGTTTTGGTTATCTTGCCTTTGAGACATGACTGGCAAGTGTCATAAGATGAAAATTCGAATGGTTTCAAATATCCATCCTTATGCAACTTAGCCAGTCGTGTCGCATTGATGTGACCCAGTCTACAATGCCACAAGAAGGATTCGTTCAGTTCTGAACTCTTCCTCTTGTGTGTGTTTGTTATGCTCAGAACTGTTGATTGATTTAGAACATAAATGCCATTGCACAACGTGCCTGATCCAACCAACTTTTGGTTACGGAAAATGTTCATAACATTGTCCTGTAATACAAAATTATATCCCTCTTTACTTAGCAAAGAAACCGATATAATGTTGCATATCAGGTTCGGCATGTAATAGCATTCGTTCAGAACCAATGTATTACCAGTTGGTAATACAAGGTGATATTCCCCGACAGTCTTAGCTGCAACAATTGCACCATTTCCTACTCTAATGTCTTTATCACCTTCTCCAAATTCTCTACCTTTCCTAAGCCCATGTAACTGATTACATATATGGGATCCTGACCCGGTATCTAATACCTAGGACGTAGAGCAAATGGAGAAACAGTTCTCTGTAACGAACACACCCGAAGAAAATGCATCAACATGTACTTTCTTCATCCGGGTGGCATGGGAATCCTGGTATTCCCCTATATCCTGTTCATTCCTATAACTCTTATAAGAAAGAACGGAACCAACGTTCCCCAGCACAGTATAACATGCGGGTTCGGTCAATACATCCATATTATTATCTTGATTAAGGCATGAAATGGTCGCTACCTGGAGAGGGAGAGAAGAAAACACTTTAGCGTATGCTCGTACAAGATCAGATTGGTTATTATCTTATCTAATCAGGATGGCTCCCACTGCTTTTTATCAAATCTTCCTTCAAACCCTAAAAGGAAAGATTAGCCGGGATTAATTACACACTACAAGTTCGCCAATCTTTCAGCCAGGCCAGTGTCGGTACTTTGAGGGAGGTCCCCCGTGCTTTCGCACGAACCTAATTAATGTAAACCTCGTTTTCCCAGAGGCGTAACCTCGTTAACACCTTTCTAGACACCTACTTGATTGGCTAATTGCAATGTGTAAAACTCTTCCAGGAGTAACTCTTACTCGCAGTGGGTATCGGGATCCAACTATCTCATAGAAGGTATGCAATCTCATTGCAAATTTCAACACTTGAAATTCCCAATAATATTTTGCCCCTAGCAGCTATATGACCTTAACATAGTCAACAAATCATAAGTGCTAGTCAAGTACAACCCGTCATTTCCTGATTGAATTAAACCCACCCGCACGACCCTTAACATAGTCAACAAAGTCGCACGACTACCCTAATCCAATCTGCATCATATGCATAAGCAGATAAATACTGGTCAGCTACCGCACACTACGACTTAACATAGTCAACAAACGTAGCACGAATACTAACTAGTACTTATCTGAAATGACGGAGGGCTACGACAGGTTTTTCTGAAAACCTATTGCGTAATGAACTTGATATCGTTGTAGAATCAAATGAAGTTTTGAAATGGAATGATTTTTGAGGCTTTTCTAGTTTTGCTAAAGGGGTCACTCCCGGTGAAGGGATCGTCGGCCTTTTCCTCGTCGAATGAGGTGCGGGATATATCATATATATCACTGTACAAAGCAGAAACTATAGAAGCTATCAAAAGTCAAACCGAGTGTGTAGCATCTGCCAGTTATTGCTAAAGGAGTCACTCCCGGTGAAGGGATCTCGGTCCTTTCCTCATCGAATAAGGTGCAGGGTATATCATATATACCGCTATGCAAAGCAAGAACTGTAGCTACCTGTTTTATTTGAAATTTGATTCTACAACATCTTAGGTTTCTTTTCATTCATTAATCACATTAATGAAGTCCCATCATTTAAATACCTAAACATCACAGATAAATACGACGTACACTTATGCCATCCGCATTCGCCTCGATATCCCCTCGTGCACCGTTAGGTTAGGTAACTAACGGCAGAGCGGGGCAGGGCTAGCGCGGGTGCAAAACATAAGTAACGTCTATATAATATATCATATATACTATATACTGTATCTATCACAGAACATCACATGATCACATCACAGATATCGCAGCAGAAGAAACATATGAAACATTGGATATACTAGGACGTCCGTGTTTTCAATACGAGCCAGTATAAAACACGGATTCCACGGTCGTGATGAATAGCCAATCCCACACCCCTAGACCCCTACGAGAGCGGCAAGCAACCCTACCAATTCTAGGGTTAGGAGACCCGGACTCGACTCCTCGAGATGGTCTCCCACTGAACCCTAGAACCCGGTTACTTGTGCTCCCCTCCTTGGGTCTATCCTAATGCGGAAAAGTAAATAATATACAAAAGGTGACATCTTCCGCAACCTGGAAGTGCCCCAAATAAAAGAATATTACATACAAGTTTTTACATGAATGAAAATAAAAAACACTCATCTCACATAAAAACCCCCGGCTATTCAAACACGACAATCCAATATAACATATCCAGCAACACATAACATCACATGTCATCAACGTAAGTAAATATGCGCATCCCAATTGTCGTTGACATATAGCAACGAAACCGGCGATATCACATATTACACTTACGGTCACAGAAAAGAAAGTGTAAAACTACAACAATTGGAATCCGCAACCTCTTTAGACATCGCATGCCTAACACTTATAAACCCCGTATTTTAGTCCCATTATCGAAAACTCTTTTCAATATGAAGTGAGACTAAACCACTAAATTTATAACATTCATACAGTTATCTCATAACTGTTTGTGAATTCCAATTATTGTATCCCATTCCGGATAAATAGAAAATATTAAACTTTCCGATCGAACATTCGAACACCCAAGTTTTCCCAAAACCGATCAACACATGAAATAAGTTCAAAGACATTCACTTCGTGCCTCAGTACCAACGGTCCAGCCGTAGAAGGGTCAAGCCAACGCCTCACATGTGGCACGCCGTACTGCCCCAAACCCGAAGGTTCAAAGGGCAGTTCAAGACGGTCACATAATCGAGTTAAGGTTTGTTGCCTTCTAGAGGGACCATCGCGTTACTTGCACTACTCAGAACGTCCTTAAACCACAGAAAAATCCAACACTTGGATATTTTCCGGCAGGGGAAAGATTGGGTATTTACATCTGGTCGAACTTTTTAACATATTCCAAAATATCCGGAAAGCCACATTGACAAAGTCTGATAATCCGATCGAAATACCGATTCCCTAATACAACCCAGAAAACTCAACTCTTGAGTGATATTTAAAAATTCCCAGAAAATCCAGCATCAGAAAAGAGGAATTACTGTGCAAAAATTATAGGGTATTGTGACCATACGGCCGCGGAACCGCCGCAAAAGCCATGCTTCTGCCGCGGTTCCGCGGTGGGTTGACGGAATTGGGTTGTCGAATTTCACAGTAACTCTTAGAAATTCCTGCTGATTTTTCTGCATATTTTTAATTCACAAAATTCCCCGATTTTCAAAAATGTACAGAGAGCATGTTTTGAATTAGGGTTTCAGTTCGATCGGACTTCTAACTCCGTCTACACATCGCCTAAGGCTCTAGCTAGGCTCTGATACCACTGTAGGGTTCCTAGGCACACTATAGAGGTCTCACAAGGCATCAACCATGCCAATTTCAAATTTTATGGGTGCCGAGAAACCCTAATACGGATCGTTGACTAGAAGTTTAGGCGATATATGAATCTAGTTAACAACTTAACTAAAGATAAGAAGCTACAACCTTTGTAGATCCGGATATCCACTTCCTTGGCTCCACGTAGGCGTCCTCTCGCTGTCCATCTCGAATCCCGGACTCAATCGTCGGCTTGATCGGAGAAATGGGCGGACTAGGTCGTCGGCTTCGTGCCGAAGATGATCTACGTCGAGGCATCACAAGTTCAAGCTCCGACTTCACAAAGTTGTGAAACTTGTGAAGAAAACACCCAAAACAACTTGGCAAGAGGTAGAGGGTGAAGAAATAGGAGGTGGGTTCACTTTAGAATTGGATTTCTCTCACTTTAGCTCAAGTTGCCATTGATGGACTTAAGCTTTTCTTGAAGAAGAAGATGATGAAGAAGAAGAAAGAATATGATAAGTGTTGAATTAAAATGAAAATAAATCAATACTTATCATAAGCTAACTAAGGTTAAGTGTAGAGAATAGACCATGGTAAGTGGGAATGGTTAGGGTTAAGCAAGAAGACAAATGGTCTCTTTAGTCAAAGCTTCATGAAGCTTCAACAAGCTTCATGATAAAAAGAAACCATTTTCTTTTCTTTTATCTATTTAAATAAATAAAGAATGGATAAATAAATAGATGAATAACACAAAACCCTAACCATTATCATAACCATGGTTTAATTCTTTGCACAAACCCAAGTAAGTATGTATCATCAAACATGATACAATCAAGTGCACACAAAAGCATATCATATATACAATGTGCACTTCAAGTGAGAAAATCCTTTTAAAATGAACCAATACTAGTTAATGCAAATTAATATATCAAATATACAATTATACATTAAATCATTAAATCAACACTTGATTCAATGATCCGGTCATATCGCACATAACCGACTAGTATACAAAGTATCGATTTATCGAATCAATGATTCGATAACTAGGTTATATCGCATAAAACCAATCGAAGCATTCATCGCGAGAATGAAATACGGTATCACATACACGGATTATTCTCGGTCCCACACATATCTCATATGCGCTCCTATTTCGTTTCGCTTGAGCCAGGAAACCTCTGTGTAGGACTCTAAAGACTCGTCAATACGCCGGTAGCAGATGATGATCATATCAAGCACCCACAAGCCGCAAGCGGTCTGCTAAACGTAACGGCCATCCGGGTATTGAGCGATCAGAAGATCGACGAGCTAGCCCGCTCACACTCCTGTGAATCCAACCAGTAACACTTACCGTACAGTCCGGTCTGTTCGTCTGATATGTCGCATATCAAGTCTAGGGATGGTAAACGTCAGACCCCAATAACCGATAAGTCGTGCCGATGTGAGGCTCATAACGGGTCGAGAAACTACTGGTAACACTTACCAGCAAATCTCTGATCAGCCCTGGCCAGGGACTTCCCTGTTACGGCCAATCGAGCACAGCGCAACATCAACCCCCAATACCGGGAGAGACGAAACCCCTCCTATCGCTCATTGTCTCCATGTGACTCGGGACTGTACCCAAAGACCACCGTTTTGCACGCCCTCATGGACGTGGTAAGGTGGAGATCAAAGCACAGTGGGAATCACACAAGACTCTATGACGATCTCGGGTCTACAGACTAACCTGTACAAGTGTCACCTGAGAACTGCCATCTGACGTGAGGTATAATACCATCTGGGAGTTCTCGGCGAGTCCGTCCAGTGTACCCAGTCTCCACTGAGCACCCGTATACCATCTCTGATGTCAAACACCAATGGACATGGGATCATCCATTGCCCATCTCATGGGTCGAGAAGCGTATACACTAGTCTACACTGGTATATCGATGCCCTGTCTCGATACACCCACGACTAGGGACCTTGAAGGATGTACTTATGGACTACCATGTCCCCACTAGTATGATCTGCATCATAGTCCAGGTAGTCAAGTACACATCCTAAGGGCTTTATCAATACGTAACTATAAGACAGTTTAAAGAGACAAGTGTACATGTTAAGATAAAGAGTAACCAGATAGCATACTATCATATCGAGCAAGAAAGTCATCTCTATATATGTCCAAGCATCCAATATAATATACTTCATCTGTACAATACTGGCCTCTAGGGCATACATACAACTAACACCCACGACTCCTAAGGAAAAAATACACCTAAGAGATCCTTACGACTCGTAGGGAGAAAATGCTTTTATGGAACCCTTACGGCCCATAAAATTGAAAAGCCTTTGGTGATAGGGATCTAAACCTGTCTCCTAAGCCATCGCTTCCCAACAGGGAAAGGCAGATGATGATTCGCTCCTGGTACCATATTCCAGTGTAGCGGTGCTGATGCCGACCCAAAAAAAAAACCAATTCCCAAATCCTCCCGGGGAAAATGATGAGTTGCTCCTGGCATTATTCCAGTGCAGCAATGCAGATGCCGACAAAAAACCAATCCCCAAATCCTCTCAAAGGCAAATGATGATTCGCTCCTGGTACTATATTCCAGTGTAGCGATGCTGATATCAACACAAATCAAACCAACCAATTCCAACATCGACCTCTGTGTCAAACAGTCGACACTCCATAACGGGAAAATGTCAAGCAGACACTCCATGCCGGGGGCACGTCGACTACAGGCACTCCGCCTCGGGGAAATGTCCAACAGCAACACTCCGTGCCGGGGAAACGTCAAGCAGACACTCCGTACTGGGGACACGTCAACCAGCAGACACTCCGTACCGAGAACACGTCGACCAGCGACACTCCGTACCGGGAAAACGTCCAGCAGCGACACTCCGTACCGGGGACACGTCGACCAGCGACACTCCGTACGGATGAAACGTCCAACAGCGACACTCCGTACCGGGGACACGTCGACCAGCGATACTCCGTACCGGGGAAACGTCCAACAACGACACTCCGTACCGGGGACACGTCGACCAGCAACACTCCGTACCGGGAAAACGTCCAACAGCAACACTCCGTACCGGGGAAACGTCCAACAGCGACACTCCGTGCCGGGGAAACATCAAGCAGACACTCCGTGCCGGGGATACGTCAACCAGCGATACTCCATAACGGGGAAACGTCAAGCAGACACTCCGTACCGGGGACACGTCAACCAGCAGACACTCCGTACCAGGGACACGTCGACCAGCGACACTCCGTATCGGGGAAACGTCCAACAGCGACATTTCATGCTGGGGAAACGTCAAGCAGACACTCCGTGCCGGGGACACGTCAACCAGCGACACTCCGTAACGGGGAAACGTCAAGCAGACACTCCATACCGGGGAAACGTCCAACAGTGACACTCCGTACCGGGGACACGTCAACCGGCGACACTCCGTACCGGGGAAACGTCCAACAGCGACACTCCGTGCCGGGAAAACGTCAAGCAGACACTCCGTACCGGGTACACGTCAACCGGCGACACTCCATGCCGGGGAAACGTCAAGCAGACACTCCGTGCCGGGGACACGTCAACCAGCGACACTTCGTAACGGGGAAACATCAAGAAGACACTCCGTGCCAGGGAAACGTCTACCACGGACACTCCGTCTCGGAGACGCGTCAAGTGTCGACCGTCCATGTCGTAAAAAGAGCAGTGCAGGCTTCCTACAAAGTGGGAACCAAAACAAGTCGCCTCCACGCGAAAAAAGATCCATCAACTTCATGCACACGACCCACATATGTGGTGTGCATTTATTGATGGGGGGCACTTTGTTGGGGTCGAAAATTGCACCCCGGTTGACCAAGTCAAAGTCAAGGTCAACCCCAAACCAAGTGGGCCCAAGCCCAGATCAAGTGGCTCATGCCCGAGTCGAGCCCGAACATGAAGCGGCCGGCCTCCCCCATGCTGAAATAAAAAATCATGCAATAAATAATTTTGATGTAATTTTTTTATGCATGAATAGGCATAAAGCCAAATTTTTTTAAAGCCCATGGCTTATGTGAAAAAGAAATAGCACATAAGACATGGGATGGGCAAAATGCCATTTTGCAAAGCCCAAGGGGCTATATGTAAATGTGTAAGCCTATATAAGGCAACATGATGATGAATAAAACATAGACTTTTCATTCCCCCAAAAAAAACTAGGGTTCCCGTGCGTCCTTCTCCTTCCTCAAGATTCTAAACCTTCTTCTTTCTTTTGAATTAAATCAAGAGTTTTACTTTTCCTTTTCCAAAACTAAATAGTTTTTCACCACAAAATCCATAAATGAGAACTCAGATCTCCCATCAGATCTCAGAAATAAGAGATTTTTATAATCTCATACTTCTTATTCTTCAAGATCTAGCCGACAGAAGAGGAGGAAGGAGACCCATCTCAAAAAAATCTCACTTTGGGGAAGATCCAGAGCTCAAGAGAGAAGCCCCTTCATCAGCTCCAAAAATATTTTAGGTGTTCAACTCCATAAGTCAAATCAGGAGTACGGCTCCCAGTGCAGGGACCAAGTCCCTTTTGCTCTGGCGCACAGCGCCCGCGTACCAGGCACGTGGTGCGCTGGCGCTCTGGCGCACAGCGCCCGCGTGCCAGGCACGTGGGGCGCTGGCGCTCTGGCGCACAGCGTCCGCTAGCGCCTTCTCTCACGCATCCTTTGGATACTCTTTCCCCTTTATATATATATATATATATATATATATATATATATATATGCACACACACACACATACTCCACCACACTGTTCCCGTTAGAAAAAAATTCTAACAGTGCGCTGCCCTGCACCCCGCAAGGGGGCTGCTAGCCCCCTTGACCCCCAGCCCGCTATCCGGGTAGCGGGACTCCCGTAAAAACTCCGCGGGGCTCCCGATATATCCAAAATCCTTTCAACACACGTACACTGCACATTGAGTTCGCATGACCTATTTGACCCGTTAATCAAAGGTTCTCTCGCTCTAAACACGAGGGGTAATTAACCGTAGCTTAGTCCGCGGCTGTCGGAGATTCGGATCCCCACAATCAATAAACCCCAGCCTACCTTAGGTAGGGGGAATCTATAATGCTCCTGACAAGCGCGCGCGTATTCCCATCTCAATGGGGTGACGAAAACCACCCTACAATCCCCCATTAACGAGCCTGTCTCATCATTAATGCGGGATCCCGCCTATCACGCGGACGTGACGCCAGGGGCGTAACGGCCGGCGTGATTCTCGCGCCTGCCTGCCCATTGCTACCGCTATATAAACCCTTCCCTCAGACGATCGAGGTACACGATTCTTTCCACTAAACCGGTACGCTGCCCAATTTGCACCACTAACTTGATCGTCGGAGGGTCTTCGGTGGTACAACCACCCCGGGACTTCCTTGTAGGTAACTCGGCTCATCCTTAAATCCAAACTCATTGAGATCCGCACGCTAAAGGAGACAACCTCCAGAATAAATCTCAGCCATCCGCCATTACGCGAAGAGATCAACGGAAGATAATATCTGAAGAAGATCCAGACCTCCATCAATACGCCTTTCTGGAATGTAATAAAGATTTTTTAAAAAGACCGGACAAGTCAACACCCATTATCCACACCTAAGCTAGAGAAACAAAGAGAGTAAGAATTCATTGATGAAGCTAAGGGGGAAGAACATCACTGTCTTTGATATGTATTTAAAAGACGAGAAAGAGAGTGAACTTAATGAAAAAACAACGGAGACACGTAAAAGATAGAAGATAAATTGGTTGTCTAAATATCCCGAAAAGTCTCTAGATTATGTGAAAATGTTGATCGTATATATAGTTGGTTTTATTTTTTGTCCCAACACTATGCAGGTCGATTTGTCGATGATAGATTTTCATGTACACCCGGAGTTTATATAAATCTTCAGAATATTTCTAGACTACTGCTGGGTTTAAGACTTGAAGAAAGCAGGTATAAAGTACATATGTATGAAATGTCGGGTGGTTAAATATTATGTTCTACATTTTTATAATGTAAAGGTCGTTTATATAGCCTTTTTTCTTGGAAAAATATTAATTTATTCAGATTTTTAGTTTTATTAAATTTATATTTTGCTCAATAGCTTGGTAGAGAGATCACCAATTACGTGAACAATCATAAATTAGAATCCTACGAGAAAGATGAAACGAGATTCATGCAAGATGAAACGAGATTCATGCAAACTAAGTTAGTCCAAATGGACCGGATTATTTATAAAGCTCAAAACCCAAAAAAGAAAATTACCGTCATAAATTTTTTCCCTCGTAACGGTAAATGTCGGCCTAAACGCCGACATCACGACATTTCGACCGAAATGACGAACATTTACTAAATATCGTTATCCGAAATTTTTTTGCATGTTTTTGTCGTTCTTTCAAAAACCGAAATTTCGGCGATGTCGGCCGACATATAAAACACTGATTATTGATTAAAAATTCAATATTAAATTCATGTTTCTAATATGAGGAAACAATTAAGATTTCATTTTATTTTAAATTAATCTCTTTCAAATAACTCTCAACCATATCTTGTTACTCTCAAATAAATTAAATAATTATCTCATTATTATTCAATTTTATCTTTGATAAATATAATTGTTATAGAATTGATTTTTTTTTCTTTGTATTTTCCTCAACAACCCTCTAAAAATCCTTTAAAATTATCATTATCCATTAAATATTCCATTTCAAATTTCTGTTTCTAAGTATAACAAAACAGTTCAGATTCCATTTACTTTTTAAATTAAATTTTCTTCAACCGACTCTCCATCATCTGTTTCAAACATAGCATATCTATATCTAATATTCAAATTACTCTGAGTTCTAAACAAAATAATCCTAACAACATAAATCAACTACAAGCCAAAATAAAACCATTCCAAACAATTTAAATCCCAAAATAGTTTTTTGATTGTTACAATCTTCCAAATCTAGAACACTTTATAGAAATAAGATCGATGATCAATCATTTCTAATGCTTATCTTATCGTCAATCTAAGGTATGTTGTAAATTTTCGTTTTTATTTTTATATCGTTAAAATTTTATTCTTAATTTGTTTTTGATGTAGACATATAGGCTGCTCCAATCTCTTGAAATTGTTTATGTTGATTATTGTTTTGCGGAGATTATGGCATTTGCTCTTATTGTAGAAAATATGAATTTCTATAAAACTTGGTTTTAGAATGCTGACTTAACTTTTCTAATATTTTAGGTGGCCGGCATCAATATTCTCTGATCCTCATCTTATTGTCGGTTTAAGATAGTTTATAAATTTTTATCTTTTTTATATTGTAATATTTTAATATATTATCTTGCTCTGTTCTTGATCTCAACTTCTCACATCTATTTACTGCAATTTATATAATTTGGGTTTTTCTTATATAATAATTTTCATGCTAGATATCTAAATTCTCATGTAGTGTTCCTTTATTATTCTCATACTTTTTCTATTTCCGAAAATTAAAACTTAATAGATTTTTAAACTTTGAAATTAATAAAAAAATGTAAAATCTAAAAATAACCGCGAAGAATTAATTTTCTTGTTTAAACAAATTATTCTTAAATTCTAATACATAGAAAAAATAAAAATAAAATGATTTACAAATAAATAAAAAGAATTTAAGTCCGAAAGTAAAAGAATAAACTTAAAATATTTCAAAACACGAAAAGAAGAAAAATATACAAATCAATAATTAAAGTTTTAACATTCTAACATCGGAGGAGAGATCTAAGATTTCTTCTGCTGCCGCGCTGCTCTCAAATCACTAGCTCCAAATTGTTGGTGATTTTTTTTCCACCGCGGCTTTCCTCCATTTAATGCTCAAGTGATTGCTTCTTTGCCAAATTCTTATCCGGTTGCTCATTACCTTCAATTAATGCTCAAGTGAATGCTTCTTTGCCTAATTATTGTACCGCTGCTCGTTTCTTTCTATTAATGCTCAAGTGATTGCTTCTCCAATTAATGCTCATTGCCTAATTCTTGTACTGTTTGCTCGTTTCCTCCAATTAATGCTCAGGTGATTGCTTCTTTGGTTAAACCTAGATTTTGATTCTTTCATTATTCTAACAAGTCCTGATTTTAGAACATTCATCTAAACACATGCTCTCCATTTTGGGTGCGGCGAACATCTTCTCTCGATTTTATATATATAAATGGATGAACAATGACCGTCTTCTCTCGATTTTATATATATATATATATATATATATATATATTTATTGACAAATCCTTTAAAACAGCCATAGAAACATACAAGCATAAACAAAAAGGATCAATTCAAAGTTCAAACTTTATTGTGCCTCATGATACTTCAATATATATCTAACTCCATTAAATATATAACTTACATAAATTGTCAATTGTACCTGCTATTGCCTTGAGTTGGTGAAGAAAGCTAGATAAGTGATTACATAATACAATGCATAAAAATTTGGATATATAATTTATTTCAAATTAAAGCATGGATCTATTGGTAATTACAGAATGGTTGGTCTCTCCTCTTCGGTGTTCTATATGCCGGCCGACACTGACATGTCGCCGAAATTTTGGTTTTGGAGAATAATCAACACGGAATCACCAAATTATTTTTTTTTTCTGAAATTTAGAATATCTCGGCCAAACCTTCGGTAAATCGATTGATATTTCAGTATATCGCCGATATTTATGTATATCAGCAAAAACGGCGCTGTACTTGCTAAAAAATCTTGTTATGGATTTATTGAGTTTCATGACAAAAAATTTACACGACCAATTACCTTATTAACCCCATTTTCTCTTCTTCTCTCATTTCTCATAGACAACTTCAATCTCTTCTTAATTTCGATTTTCAACGAGAAAACCTTTCGGTTTGTCCTCAAAATCTAATTACTTTTGGCGTTATTTACATAACTCAACTAGTTTATCTTCCTTTTTTTACATGTTGCCGTACGTTTTCCATCAAATTCTCTCTTTCTAGTCTTTCAAATTTATATCAAAATTTATATCAATGACGGCAATGTCCTTCCCTTTTGACTTCATCTTTCATTGGTAACCATATCGATTTATGTACATCTTCCTCCTTAAATGGTATGCAGCATCCTCCTATTCTAAATTTCTAAGAGTTTGGGGATTACGAGGAGGACATCACTACAAAAATAGGGGATTGCTCCTGCGGATATTGAAATCCGTAGGGGCAGATTTATGTTGGCCCTACGGATTAATCCGTAGGGCTAGAAGGTTGCCCCTACGGGCCAAGACGTTCAAGAATAAAAATATTAATTCTTAATTTGGTATTTGCCCCTACGGAGCCGCAAACCAAGGACCTACGGACAAATCCGTAGGGGCAACTAAATAGCGATTTAATAAAGGCACAGATCGATCGCCTACGCCCATTATTTCTTTCTTCCTCTCTCGATCGCGCGCGAAACAAAATCCCCAAATCGCCGCCGCCGTTCTCGTCGTCGCCACCGCCGTTCAGGTTAGTAAATTTTCAACTAAATTAAAGAAATTTTTGATTATTTAGGGTTAGGGTTCATGGCTGGGGCTGGGGTTGCGGTTGGAGTTGGGATTCGGCAGGGGTTGCGGTCGGGGTTGGGGTTGGGGTTGGGCTGCGGCTGCGGCTGCGGCTGGGGCTGGGGTTAGGGTTTGGCTTCGGGTTGGGGTTGGGGTTTAACTGGGGCTGGGGTTAGGGTTAGGGCGGGGCTGGGGCTGGGGCTAGGATTAGGTTGGGGTTGGGTTCGATGTATATACATGTATCATATCATGAATGATTCATTTTCATTAAATGTGGTAAAATTAAGTGTATAAAATCATGCCATATAAATAGATTGTGTTCGTGAATGGCGATCTAGTTAGACGAACCAAAATGTTGTATTGATGAAAGTTTACCGTAGAGGAAATTACGGCTAGCTCTATGCATTTAACCTGAATGTATCCAGTAATTACTAGCATGTATAGAAAAGTAGGTTTAATTTATGAAAAAATGGGGAGACAACATGCATGTATGAATTTCTTTTTGTTCTTTCTTCTTCTTTTTTTTAATTTAAAAACTGAGTAATTGAGTATCAGGCTTTATTTTATTTATTTATTTATTTTCTTTGAAGAGCGCGCTTTTGTGACAATTATCAGTAGAGTAACATTTTCTATATTTTTATAATCCAATATATTAATTTTATATTACAGTAAAATGTAAGTCCACGGTAGCGGCCTGGCCGTCTAACAGACGCCAAATGCGGAACAAAAACTTTTTACAAACTGGCGCTATCGTGTACCGTAACCCGGATCTGCCATTAAAACTAAACTAACAAATTACAAAATGGATAGAAATGTTATACCGAACGATCCGAGTCCTTCGGTCTTCAACCATCATCCCACGCTTTGTTGCGGCTGCTCCGATCTCCTGAATCTCCAGTCTTTTCGTCCAGGTGGCACCACATCGACGGATCTTTAAACGGGCTCCCGCTTCTGAACCGAGGCAACTCGATCGTCAAGTTTGCTAAAAGAGACGACCAAGATGATGCAGAGAATGAGTAGAACACTTTGTCTCGTTACGTCCAAGGCTATGGACGAACGGTTAATGAAGTTGCCTTTTGGAATTGTGATGGAATGAAAAGAGCTTTGAAATTTCCATACACATAAACTATATCCTTTTCTCAAAACAACAACCATAACCTCAAAAAGAGGTGGCCGGCCACTTTATAAGAGGGGGGTGAGCGTAGGAGCAAGGGAGAGTGAGTGTAAGCAAAGCTTATCATGAAGAAATATCCTAAGCATAACAAAAACTCATTAATGCAAAGGATGAATCATCATAATCTAGTCATCAAAGCATTTAATGAACAAATGAGTCATGAAGCTTAGTCATCATCTAGAAACATCTAGAAACATGACTCACCCTCAACTCAAGAAAAGATAAATCCGTTTTTAACCGAATGTTAAAGACGGGCGATAGAAAACTGGAAACTGGAAACTTCCAAAAGCGATCCAGAAACGAATTTCAGGATAACCCCGTATTAGTATAAACATACCCGCATTTATATTACGACCGAATATAAATGCAACTGAGACAAAGATATTATATCTACACAGTACAATACTGGGTTCCGGCTTAAACCAAAACCTACCAGTATTATCTGCCCGAAAAACGACACGTGCGAAAATGCACGTGCTTTTTCCAAACCTTGCCATATCACCATACGGCCTCTACAACGTTTCGCCCGAACTTGGAAAAGTGTCTGTGGGGGACTCTAATGACTCATCAACACACTGGCACTGGGTATAACCCCTAGCACGTCAGAGGTACAAGCTGTACGTAACGGTTTACCTATGTATTGATTGGAAGGGAAGCTGACGAGCGAACTCATCTATAAACCCTACTGAGCCTGACAGTGACAATGTATATACAGTCCGGTTCATTCGTCTAAAGAGTATCGCATATCGAGTCTAGGGGGGTGGATAAAGTCAGAGCCCTAATAACGCGATAAATCGTGTCGATATGAAGCCCATCACCACCTGAGAAACTGCTAATCCAAATCAGTAATTCTCCACTATCTCGGCCGAGGATTCCTAGTGATGGCCACCCGTGCACTGCGCGACATCAACCCCCAATACCGGGAGAGACGAATCCCCGACGATCCGCTCACTTACCTCTGATGTGGCTCGGGACTGTACCCAACTAAAACCTGTTTGCACAACTTCTTTGAGCGTGGTAGGGTAGTAATCTAAGCACAGTGGGAACTCACATGAGACAAACGACGATCTCAGGTCGATGAACTAACCTGTACACATGTCACCAGGGAATTGCTATCTGACGATATGTATAATACCAACTAGCAGATTCCCGGCGAGTCCTGTCCGGTGTACTCATAACTCAATGAGCACCTGTATACATCTTAGGTGAACCAACTAACACCAATGGCTTGTGAGACCGGCCATCGCCCCTCGTCGGGGTCTTGACTGTATACACTAGTCTACTCTGGAGTATCGATGCCCTATCTCGAAACTCCCACGACTAGGGACACGTTTAAGGATGTGCTTATAGACCCCAGCTCCCACGTATATGATCGCCATCATACTGCTGGTAGTCAAGCAAGAATCCTATGGGCTCTATCAATCATGCAATAGTGAACTAAAGCATATATACGATGATAAAGACAAACCAGATAGCATACTATCATCTCAAGTAAGACTGTCATATCGGTATAGGTCCTGCCTCAATCATTGCAACCACGTACCTGCGATCCAATAATTGACTTTGAGGGCACTATCTCCAACAATCTCCCACTTGCACTCAAGGCTAATTATTGCGATGTCGCATACTCACAGCCCGTGTGATACCGAACATCCAACTCCTCTACTAATCAGTTTTACAAAGCTAGTTTGTAAAACTCTTGTGTTCGAGAAATAGCCTCAGTGAGTGGATCCGCCCTGATGTTTCTTTCTATATCTCTCTAAATCTCAAATTCGCGGAGAAAGCCATCTCCCGAATCGAGTAATACCTGTCTTAGAATATGTCTGGATCTTTGATGGGACCTAGTTTATAAATGAACTCCAAATCCAAACTTCTTAGACTGTATCGATAACTGAACCTAATCAGTATCCAGCACCATGCCTCTCACAGTATCCTCTTGGACCACCTGTCCATAATACTGTCCCTCGTTAGAGGGAAAACTATAATTCTGACAATCACTCTGTCATCCATGTCACCTTTGAAGCCTGGAATGATAACCGTCTCCCGAAGGAGGCTGCCGTCATCAAATCTGTAGAACAAGCACTTATGTTCTAAAAATGCTTCCTTATGTTTCTTCAGGATTGGATTAATATAAATTTATCGCAACTAGTGCAAAAACAACATTTGGTGTGGTACTTGACATCTCATGATTGACTCAATTGCCTAAGCAAGTGATCTGCCAATCATGCACTTCCCTCTCTCCTTTAGTCTCTAAGACACCTTTAGAGAGGGTGACTCCATCACCTGCAGGTACACCACCATGCCAGGAGTCATCTATTCTAAAATACTATTAGAATATTGTCAAAGTACCCATATTGGGAAACTACCCAAATCTAGATCTAAAACCGTAGATCTAGTAACCAGAATGTCTGTTATTATATCCATATCCTTTGTGGAGAAACAATTGTGTGACGACCACAGTACAACCGATCGTAGTATAGGAATTTTACTCCCTACTCTGTGTATGTCATCCAAACACCAGAACATCACACCCTACTACCTTCTTAACAGATCCATCCCCTATTCTGATGAAGTCAAACCCATGACTGTCACATCAAAATTAGATGATCTTATCTCCGTTATATCTGCTCAAGCCTATAAATAGACATAAGCTACTTGCTCACTATGCTTCTGCTGCTCCCACTGATTACGACAACCCTCTGGCAGAATAATATCTACGTACACTTCTAAAGCTAGTTTAGAACGACGTTATACTTATCCTCTTGCCGGGTCTCATAGCCTGAAACAACAGTAGTGTCAAGTCTGGGTAAACAAGAACCTCCCTGTCACCGTCCTTAAGGCTACCGGAGTACCTCTCGGGTGTCTGAGGTTACCTACCATATCTGCGGAGTGGCTATTGGAATGTCAAACCTGATTGAATATATAGGTTCTATTAAATTTTCTGTAATCGTTTGCGGTTCTGGAATCACTTCCAGTTCTACCATACTCCCACTACTATTTTCTGAAAAAATACATTTTACTAAAACTGTGGCGAGTCAAGAACAATATCACTATTGATCTTCCAGATGGTAGAAATGTCAAACCTCGTCAAAGCCAGGGTCAACCCACAAACAGCCATTACAGAAACGTGCCTTGAGTTATCCAGTGTCTGGTTTTAAGCATAAGCTGGACAACTCCCCTTACCTTAACATCGTTAAGATATGAACCATTCTTATATTCAATATAAAATTAGAGGCACTAATTTAATTAGAACCAGATTCAAATCATGCAGCTGTCTCCAGTGCATATCAACTTGATGGAGAGAGGCTAATCAGCATTACTCAACTTAGGAATCCATCCAATTATGAGTAACCTGAAAGAGAAACAAGTTTCTCAAAACCATTACTATCAACTGAATACCAATCACAAGAATCTACATCTTCGATCTCTTTGAAGAATCCCGATACTTGCGATACCTGGTTCTCTACTTTATTCTTATACCCACAACTTCTCAAAACTTAGACATTGTATTTCTACGAAACACTTGTCTAAAAACCAGAGAAGTCACAAGTAAACAGAACATAGTACGAGGACCTACCCCTTTGTCCTGACGGACACTGGATAACATACAATACTCTGTATAAGTCCCATGAGTTTGAATAACTCAAAACCTGTGCATTGTAGGTTGAAAACTGTACCCAGGTGATTTCCTCAAATATCACCAATTGCAACGAATTTCGATATAGTGAGGATGATCACCTAATTCCCAAATAACTTCCTCCCACTCATCATCTGTAAAACCATACAGATATGAGAATAAAACCTGGTAAATACATACCTTGGAGTAAGTATCTAATCGGGAAATCAGTTTTCTTTTAACAATGCACAGTGAAACTGAAACATTAAAATGTCTCGTAGGGGTATCCTGGTATTCATAGTAATGCCTCTTCCATAATCATATTCATGACTGTAACCGTATATTTCTTTGCCATATCTCCAAATCCCTTTATTTGTCTTTAGTCGTTACCTTCTGTACACCATCGTTAGGCTAAATGGTTTTCTTCCTTCCCTACCGTTCGGCACCCGCCTATGGTTTGGAAGAAGACTATCCAGTAAGCATAATAGGTGTACCCTTCTAATCCTAGAAGTACTCGCAACTTGAGAGAAGGTGATGATAAAAGACAATCTGAATAATACCTTATTCTATTTCTCCCGAACTGGGGAAAAAGCAAAGGTGAAATAAGAGTGGCGATGAAGTACGCGGTTTGGTCGTGAATGATAACAGTCGCAATTTACTTTGCCCTCTTTCTAATCCCTTTATTCTTGTCTTTACATATTACCTTCTGCACACCCTACTTAGGCTAATTGGTTTTCTTCATTCCCTATCTTTTGGCACCAGCCTATGGTTTGGAATAAGACTATCCAATAAGCGTAATAGATGTACTCTCCTAAACTAAGGAGCCCTCGCAACCTGAGAGAAGGTGATAATAAAAGACAACTGAATAAACTAATTCTATTTCTCCTGAACCTGGATCCATCCTTGAAGTAGTATCTTCGAGTTCGTGTATAACCATACGATGGATCTATCCAATGGAAGTGGATATCCGTAGTAATACGGGTTGTTCTGAGAAATACAAAGGGTAAAAGAAGGAGCAGCAATGACTTATGCAACTCAGACAATCCAAAAGTCAGTATTTTAAGAAGGTTCGGTCAACTTGGTCACTGAGTCACAGTCTAGGGTCGGTCAAAGGTCGCTGCCAAAAAGAGAGGGAGAAAAGAAACAATCTGCGTGCACTCTAACCTAGATCAGAATGGTTACCACTTTATCTGATCAGGAAACCTCCCACTGTAATCTTAAATTCTCCTCCAAACCTGAAAGAAGAATTAGTTGGGATCACCCGAAGAGTAAACTAACTCATCAGTGAGAATCGGGATCCAACTATCATCGCATGATAACTTGATGGAAGCCACTCAAGTTATCACACTCCAGAAGGTATGCGCATATCTGGCAAGTTTCCTGTATGTTTGAAACTCCCGATGTGATTTTTGCCCCATGCTCTTATGACCTTGGCGAAGGTCAAAATGTCATAAGTCACATGCCAAGTTCTACCCGTCATTGTCCAGGTCAATTTGAACCCACCCGTACATACCCTTGACGAAGGCCAAAATAGTAGTACGACTGTCCCAAACCAACACATCTATCTCTGCTACAAATGAATACCCAGAAGCTACCAAACACTATGCCTTGGCGAAGGTCAAAATACATAGCTTGAATACTACTGAATACCCAAAAGAAATGACGGAGGGCTACGACTGGTTTTTGGCGAAAAACCTTTAACGTAATGAACTTGATCTCGTTGAAGGAAACTGATAGCTTTTTATAAAAATATAGTGGCGAAAACGTTTTGCTAAAGAGGTCACTCCCGGTGAAGGGATCTCGGCTCTTTCCTCGTGGAATGAGGTGCAGGATATTCCAACTGAATACCGTGATGCAAAGCAACTTGTAATCGACTATATTGAAGTTATTACCCTGACGTAAACTTCTGCCCAAGGGGTCACTCCCGGTGAAGGGATCTCGGCCCTTGGCTCGTCGAATGAGGTGCAGGATATTCTGACCGAATACCGCTATGCAAAACAAAAGGAAACATTTTTGTAATAACACTTTTTAAAATTTGTTCCAACAATATCAAATATAGGTTTGTTTTATCCTTGCATTGATCAGAATCAATGCAGTCCCATCAATCAATCACACCAGAAAAGAACGAAAAATAAAATGTACGTATATGCCATCCGCATTCGTCACTGGGTCCCGTCATCACCCGTTAGGTTACTTAACTAACGACAGAGCGGGGGCTGGACTAGCGCGGGTGTAAAACATATACAACATCTAATAGTATATATACCAATATACAATAATCGCTCCAGGCGTGATAATATGCAACATTACAGAAAAATAATAAGTATCACAGAACAATACAGATAATCTGGGATCCCCGGGTTTCACAGAGCCGCTGCTGAAACCTGACGTTCCCCTGGTCGTGTGGATAGCCTGTGCAATGAAACCTAGACCTCTACGGGTGCGGCAAGTTACCCGCCAAAACCTGAAGCGAGGTGGTCCCCACATCATAGTGAATGGAACACCCGGCACTTCACGGAATTCGGTAAATTGAGCACCCCTCCTTGGGTCAACCTGTACCCCCTACGAGTGCGGCAAATAGTCTGCCAATTCTAGAGTGAGGTCTCTCTGCCTCTCAAAACCATGAGATACGGACCCGTTGCCCTCCAGAACCCGGCTATCCGTGCACTCCTTCGCATGATAAAGCTAGTACAGAAAATAAAATATGTACAACGGGTACATCGACCTCGACCCGGTCGTGCCCCAAAAGAATATTATACAAACAGGCAGTAACGGCAGTCCACATGTTGGACGCTCACCCCGCAATATCAAATGTACAAATAAATCCAAACAGCACTATCATTGCACTTTGCTATCCACCACGACATATCCGCAACATCACAGCACAACACAAAATATCAACGCAAATGTCACGTTCGCAAACCCGTCTAAAAGAACTATAGCAATCAGATGCGGTTTACCGATCAAATGACATTCCCGGTCGCAGATATAATGTAAATACTGCATACTAACAAGTTTGAAATTTCGATCGACTAAATTTCCCGAAGTGGGCCCCACGTACATCTGGTGTACAGTAACAAAATATGGGCCCGAAAAACATATACCAAAAACCATAATTTCCCATGTTAAACTCACTGGAAAAATTTGGGGCACAGTTCCCACAAAAGCGCGGCGGATCAGCAGCCAAACCCTGGTTTGGGCCGCGGATCCGCGGTCGTTCTGTGGGATCACGTGACCAAATTTCACCAGTTTGCTTAGAATTGCCTGCTTAGTTTTCTGTGATATGTCAAATAATTTTTAGACCTGATTTAAAATCGACAGAAACTACAGCACTGGAATTTGCGGTTTTTCGAAAATTCGTTCGATCGATATTTCAAACGTGTTAGCACAAGTTAGTATAGCTTAATAGTGAGGCTCTGATACCACTGTAAGTCCACGGTAGCGGCCTGGCCATCTAACAGACGCCAAATGCGGAACAAAAACTTTTTACAAACTGGCGCTATCGTGTACCGTACCCCGGATCTACCATTAAAGCTAAACTAACAAATACAAAGTGGGTAGAAATGTTATACCGAACGATCCGAGTCCTTCGGTCTTCAACCATCATCCCACACTTTGTTGCGGCTGCTCCGATCTCCTGAATCTCCAGTCTTCTCGTCCAGGTGGCACCACGTCGACGGATCTTTAAACGGGCTCCCGCTTCTGAACCGAGGCAACTCGATCGTCAAGTTTGCTAAAAGAGATGACCAAGATGATGCAGAGAATGAGTAGAACACTTTGTCTCGTTACGTCCAAGGCTATGGACGAACGGTTAATGAAGTTGCCTTTTGGAATTGTGATGGAATGAAAAGAGCTTTGAAATTTCCATACACATAAACTATATCCTTTTCTCAAAACAACAACCATAACCTCAAAAAGAGGTGGCCGGCCACTTTATAAGAGGGGGGTGAGTGTAGGAGCAAGGGAGAGTGAGTGTAAGCAAAGCTTATCATGAAGAAATATCCTAAGCATAACAAAAACTCATTAATGCAAAGGATGAATCATCATAATCTAGTCATCAAAGCATTTAATGAACAAATGAGTCATGAAGCTTAGTCATCATCTAGAAACATCTAGAAGCATGACTCACCCTCAACTCAAGAAAAGATAAATCCGTCTTTAACCGAATATTAAAGACGGGCGATAGAAAACTGGAAACTGGCAACTTTCAAAAGCGATCCTAAAACGAATTTCAGGATAACCCCGTATTAGTATAAACATACCCGCATTTATATTACGACCGAATATAAATGCAACTGAGACAAAGATATTATATCTACACAGTACAATACTGGGTTCCGGCTTAAACCAAAGCCTACCAGTATTATCTGCCCGAAAAACGACACGTGCGAAAATGCACGTGCTTTTTCCGAACCTTGCCATATCACCATACGGCCTCTACAACGTTTCGCCCGAACTTGGGAAAGTGTCTGTAGGGGACTCTAATGACTCATCAACACACTGGCACTGGGTATAACCCCTAGCACGTCAGAGGTACAAGCTGTACGTAACGGTTTGCCTATGTATTGATTGGAAGGGAAGCTGACGAGCGAACTCATCTATAAACCCTACTGAGCCTGACAGTGACAATGTATATACAGTCCGGTCCATTCGTCTAAAGAGTATCGCATATCGAGTCTAGGGGGGTGGATAAAGTCAGACCCCTAATAACGCGATAAATCGTGTCGGTATGAAGCCCATCACCACCTGAGAAACTACTGATCCAAATCAGTAATTCTCCACTACCTCGGCCGAGGATTCCTAGTGATGGCTACCCGTGCACTGCGCGACATCAACCCCCAATACCGGGAGAGACGAATCCCCGACGATCCGCTAACTTACCTCCAATGTGACTCGGGACTGTACCCAACTAAAACCTGTTTGCACAACTCCTTTGAGCGTGGCAGGGTAGTAATCTAAGCACAGTGGGAACTCACATGAGACAAACGACGATCTCAGGTCGATGAACTAACCTGTACACATGTCACCATGGAATTGCTATCTGACGATATGTATAATACCAACTAGCAGATTCCCGGCGAGTCCTGTCCGGTGTACTCATAACTCAATGAGCACCTGTATACATCTTAGGTGAACCAATTAACACCAATGGCTTGTGAGACCGGTCATCGCCCCTCGTCGGGGTCTCGACTGTATACACTAGTCTACTCTGGAGTATCGATGCCCTGTCTCGAAACTCCCACGACTAGGGACACGTTTAAGGATGTGCTTACAGACCCCAGCTCCCACGTATATGATCGCCATCATACTGCCGGTAGTCAAGCAAGAATCCTATGGGCTCTATCAATCATGCAATAGTGAACTAAAGCATATATACGATGATAAAGACAAACCAGATAGCATACTATCATCTCGAGTAAGACTGTCATATCGGTATAGGTCCTGCCTCAATCATTGCAATCACGTACCTGCGATCCAATAATTTGTAAGTGCACGGCGGTGCCCCGGCCGTCAATCCGACGCCGGAATGCGGAAGCGGTGATAAACTTTAATTTTGCGGACTTTGCAAACCGGCACCACCGCGCACTAAACTCCGGATCGTAACCATTAACAAGTCTAAGCTAACTAGAATACGGGTTAGAGATGTACCGACTGATCCGAGTCCTCCGGTCTTCATCTCCACTCCGATCTCCTCACGGGATCTCCGGTCTTCGCCTCCTCGCCGGAAGGGCACCACGTCGCCTGCATCTTTTACGGGCTCCCACCTCAATACCGAGGCAACTCGGGCGCGAAGCTGGCGAATCGACGCGTCCAAGATTTGCTGTAGGAAGTGTAGTGTAGAGTGTATGTCTCACTTTTGGGGTTGGTTGCCATAGATGGAGGAATGGTGTATAGAAAATTGGTGCTTTCAATTTTCTAGCAATGGAATGAGATGAAGAATGATATACACAAAATGAATCACTCTCATTTTTCTCCTCTCAAACATGAAGCTCTCATTTTCTTCTCACTCAACCATGGAAAGAAAAAACTTCTCCTTCTTATGAAAAAACTTAATCAACTTAGAAAATGGTGGAGAAAGAATAAGAAGCATGAAGGGAGGTGATCGTAGTAAAAGGAGGAGGGTGACCACATCCAAACATAATCATCATAAAACTACACATCAATCCTAATCCTTTCTTATCACAATAAAGCATGAAAAGCAAAGATGCTTATCATATCAACCCTTATGCAAATAAGTCCTCCACAAAGTGTAATTTGCAAAACTGCAAATTACCCCCTCCATCGGAAAAGTCCGGCCGGGAAAGAACAAAGAAAAACCGGCCGGAACGGAATGCAAACTGGCAACTCCAGAAAACTGGTCCCGTAATAAATTACAGGAAAACCCAATACTGTGCATACACACCCGCATCTTTATTCCGTCCGGATACAAATGCAATGAGACAAAATCTACACTGTACTAAACTAGGACCGGCTTAAGCCAAAGCCGGCTAGTTATATCCGTTCGATCCTGATCCGTGCAATACCGCACGTATCTGATCGAACCCTGCCATATAACCATACGGCCACTAGTACAAACTGTCCGATCCTGATCCGTGCAATACCGCACGTATCTGATCGGACCCTGCCATATCTCCATACGGCCTCTACAGCGTTTCGCCCGAAAGCTTGAGTAACAGAAAGTGTGGTGGACTCTAAAGACTCGTCAATACTATGGTTGTGGATTTAACCACTAGCATGTCAGAGGTATAAGCCAATACGTGACGGGCCACCAGCTATTGACAAAAAAGGGACGTCGATGAGTGAACTCATCCTGACACCCTACTGAGCCTGTCAGTGACAATATCCGTGCAGTCCGGTCCGTTCGTCTATGAGTATCGCATGGCGGGCCTAGGGGGTTGGTAAAAGTCAGACCCCCAAAAGCGGTACAAGTCGTGTCGGAGTGAAGCCCAGAACACCCTGAGATACTACTGGAATACCTACCAGTAAATCTCCTTGCCTTGGCCAAGGACTTTGTGTAATGGCTCTCCTAGACACAGCACGACCTCACCCCCAATACCGGGAGAGACGAACCCCTGAAGATACGCTCACTGCCTCCATGTGGCTCGGGACTGTACCCAACTAAAACCTGTTTGCACGACTTCTTTGAGCCGTGGTAGGGTGGTAATCAAAGTACAGTGGGAACTCACACGAGACAAATGACGATCCCCAGGTCGATGAACTAACCTGCACACATGTCACCTGGGAACTGCCATCTGACGTCTGGTATATGACCAACTAGCATGTTCCCGGCGAGTCCTGTCCGGTGTACTCATAACCCAATGAGCACCTGTATACATCTTAGGTAATCCAACTGATACCAGTGGCTTGTGAGACCGGCCACCGCCCCTCGTCGGGGTCTCGACTGTATACACTAGTCTACTAATGGAGTATCGATGCCCGGTCTCGAAACTCCCACGACTAGGGACTTTTTAAGGATATGCTTGTAGACCCCAGCTCCCACTTATATGATCGCCCTCATACTGCTGGTGGTCAAGCAAGAATCCTAGAGGCTCTATCAACGTGTAATAGCGACGTGTCATGTCACTTAAAACAGTACACGATGATAAAGGTAAACCAGATAGCATACTATCATCTCGAGTAAGACTGTCCTACCGGGATAGGTCCTCCCTCAATCATTACAATCACGTACCTGTGACCTAATAATTGACTCTGAGGGCACTATCTCCAACAATCTCCCACTTGCACTCAAGGCTAATTATTGCGATGTTGCATACTCACAGCCCGTGTGATACCGAACATCCAACTCCTCTACTAGTCAGTCTCACAAAGCTCGTTTGCGGAACTATTGCGTTCGAGGAATAGCCTCAGTGAGTGGATCCGCTTAGTTGTTTCTTTCTATGTCTCTCTCTATATCTCAAGTTCGCAGAGAAAGCCATCTCCCGAAAAGAGCAATACCTGTCTCAGAATATGTCTGGATGTCTGATGGGACCAAGCTCATAAATGAACTCCAAATCCAAACTTCTTAGACTGTATCGTCAACTGAACTTAATCAGTATGCTGCGCGCCATGCCTCCCTCAGTATTGCCTTGGACCACCTGTCCAAAATACTGCCCCTCATCAGAAGGAAAACTATAACTCTGACAACCTCCTTGTCGTCCATGTCACCTTGGAAGCCTGGAATGATAACTGTCTCCTGAATGAGGCTGTCGTTATCATATCCCTAGAACATCCACTTATGTTCTAAAACTGCTTCCGACTGTTTCTCCAGGATTGGATTAATGTCAACTTATTGCATCTAGTGCAAGAACAACATCTGGTGTGGTACTTGACATCTCACGATTGACTCAATTGCCTGAGCAAGTGATCTGCCAATCATGCCCGTCCCTCTCCCCTTTAGTCTGTAAGACACCTTTGGAGAGGGTGACTCCATTACCTGCAGGTACACTACCGTGCCAGGAGTCGTCCATCCTAAATACTCTTAGAATGCTGTCAAGTACCCTGATTGGGAAACCACCCAAATCTAGATCTAAGACCATAGATCTAGTAACCAGTATGTCTGATATAAAATCCATTTCCTTTGTGGAGAAACAACTGTGTGACGACCAAAGTATAACCGATCGTAGTATAGGAGTTTCTTTTCCTACTTTGTGTATGTCATCCAAATACCATGACATCACACCCTACTACCTTCTCAACAGATCCACCCCCTATTCTGATGAAGTCAAACCCATGACTGTCACGTCAGAAATAGATGATCTATCTCCGCTACATCTGCTTTAGTCTATAAATAGACATAAGCTACCTGTCCACCAATGCTTCCGCTGCTCCCACTGACTATGACAACCCTCTGGCAGAGTCATATACACGTGCACTTCTAAAGCAAGTTTAGAATGACGCTATACTCATCCTCCTGCCGGGTCTCACAGTCTGGAACAACAGCAATGGCAAGTCTGGGTAAACAAGAACCTCCCTGTCACCGTCCTTAGGCTACCGGAGTACCTCTCGGGTGCCTGAGGTTACCCACCGTATCTGCGGAGTGGCCAATGGAATGTTAATCCAGATTGAATCTTTAGGTTCCTTATCAAATCTTCAGTAATCGTTTGTGGTTCTGGAATCACTTCCAGTTCTACCATACTCCCACTACTGTTTTCTGAAAAAATCCATTTTTAATAAAACTGTGGCGAGTCTAGAACAATATCGCTATTGTTCATCCAGATGGTAGAAAGTCAACCCTCGTCATAGCCTGGGTCAACCCACAAACAGCCATTACAGAAACGTGCCTTGAGTTGTCCAGTGTCTGGTTTTAATCATAAACCGGACAACTCCCCGTACCTTAACATCGTTAAGATATGAACTGTTCTATATCCAATATAGAAACAGAGGCACTGATTTAATTGAACCAGATTCAAATCATGCAGCTGTCTCTAGTGCATGTCAACTAAATGGAAGGAGGCCGATCAGCGTTACTCAACTTAGGAATGCTTCCAATTATGAGTAACCTGAAAGAGAAGCAAGTTCTCTTAATCACTACTATCAACTGAACACCATACGCAAGTATCTACATCTTCGATCTCTTTGAAGAATCCCGATACTTGCTACATCTGGTTCTCTACTCTATTCAAATACCAATAACTTCTCCAAATTCGGACCCGGTGTTTCCACGAAACACTTGTCTAAAAACTAGAGAAGTCATAAGTAAACTGAATGTAGTATGAGGACCAACCCCTCTGTCCTGATGGACCCTGGACAACATACAATACTTTGTATAAGTCCCTTGAGTCTGATAACTTATTCACTGTGTGTCGTAGGTTGAAAACTGTACTTATGGTTAAGAAGAATTACACCGCTGTTTAATGCTCCTTACCTAACCATCCACTGATATAGGTAAATGTCGTAGACATAATTTCAGAAAGGTATATCTCACTCTATAAAAATAGACGTACAGATATATCAATTTGAAATTGGTGCATAACAGTGGATATTCAAAACCAAATATTTGCCGACCGGCAAACAGCCCAGGTGATTTCCTCAAATATCACCGATTACAACGAATCCCGATATAATGAGGACGATCACCCAATTCGCAATAACTTACTCCCACTCATCATCTGTAAAACCATACAGATGTGAGAATCGTACCTGGTAAATACATACCCTGGAGTAAGTATCTAATCGGGAAATCAGTTTTCCTTTAACATTACACAGTGAAACTGAAACATTGAAATGTTCCGATGGGGTATTCTGGTATTCCTAGTAATGCCTCTTCCAGATTCACGACTGTAACCGTATAGTTCTTTGCCACCTCTCCAAATCCCTTCATATGTCTTTAGTCTTTACCTTCTGCACACCCTTTTAGGCCAAATGGTTTTCTTCCTTCCCTACCGTTCGGCACCAGCCTATGGTTTAGAAGAAGACTATCCAATAAGCATAATGGGTGTACTGTCCCAATCCTAGGAACACTCGCAATGAGAGAGGGTGAAGATAAAAAACAACCGAATAAACCTTATTCCTATTTCTCCTGAACCAGAATCCATCCCCGAACTGGAACAAGTTCCATTCGAGTTCGTATATAACCATACGATGGAGTATCCAAATAAACTGTGGATCTTCGTAGTGATACGGAGTGTCCTGGAGAAATACAAAGGTGATGTGGGAGTGGTAACGAAATATTTGGTTTGGTCGTGAATATCTGTTGCAATTTACTTTGCCCTCTTACTAATCCCTTGCTTTGTCTGAACTTAATACCTTCTGCACACCATCGTTATGCTAATTGGTTTTCTTCATTCCCTACCGGTCGGCACCAGCCTAAGGTTTGGAAGAAGACAATCCAATTTGCGTAATAGGTGTACTACCCCTAAACCAAGGAGTACTCGTAACCTGAGAGAGGGTAAAAGGAAAAGACAACTGAATAATCCTATCCGTTTTCTCCAGAACCTGAAACCATCCTCGAATAAATTCTTTCGAGTTCGTATCTAACCATACGATGGTTTTGTCCAATGGAAGTGGACGTTCGTAGTAAAACGGGGTGTCCTGGAGAAAAGGGTAAAAGTAGGAGTGGCAATGAGGTTTGCAACTCTGACAATTCAATAGCCGGTGTTAAAGAAGGTTCGGTCAACTTGGTCACTGAGTCAAAGTCTTAGGGTCGGGTCAATGGTCGCTGCCAAAGAGAGAGAGAAAAGAAACACTCAGCGTGCACTCTAACCTAGATCAGAATGGTCACCAATTTATCTAATCTGGAAACCTCCCACTGTACCTCAAATTCTCCTCCAAACCTGAAAGAAGAATTAGTCGGGGTCACCCGAGGAGTATACCAACTCATCAGTGGGAATCGGGATCCAACTATCATTGCATGATAAAGTGACGGAATCCGCTCACATCATCATACTCCAGATGGTATGCGCATATCTGGCAAGTTTCAGTTCTTTTGAAACTCCCGATGTGATTTCTGCCCCATGCTCTTATGACCTTGACTAAGGCCAACAAATCATAAGTCACATGTCAAGTTCTACCCGTCATTGTCCAGGTTGATTTGAACCCACCCGTACAAGCCCTTGACTAAGGCCAACAAGGCTATACGACTGTCCCAAACCAACGCATCTATCTATGCAGCATATGAATACCCAATAGCTACCAAACACTGTGCCTTGACTAAGGCCAACAAACACAGCTTGAATACTATTGACTACCCATATGAAACGACGGAGGGCTACGAATGGTTTCTGGCGAAAACCTTTAACGTAGTGAACTTGATATCGTTGAAGGAACGGATAGCTTTTTAGAAAATATAGTGACGAAAACCTTTACTAAAGAGGTCACTCCCGGTGAAGGGATCTCGGCTCTTTCCCCGTAGAATGGGGTGCAGGATATTCATAACCGAATATCACTGTGCAAAGCAAAAGTAATCGGCTATAATGAAGTTAATGCCCTGACGCAAACTTCTGTCCAAGGGGTCACTCCCGGTGAAGGGATCTCGGCCCTTGCCTCGTCGACTGAGGAGCAGGATATTCTAAATGAATACCGCGATGCAAAACAAAAGTGAACGTCCTTGCAATAACAGCTTTTTGAAAAGTGTTCCAACAACATCAGATTAGGTTTGTTTAACTTGCATTGATCCGAATCAATGCAGTCCCACCAATTGATCACACCACAAAGAACGAAAATATACTGACGTACGTATATGCCATTCGCATTCGCCACTGGGTCCCGTCATCACCCGTTAGGTTAGCTTACTAACGGTAGAGCGGGGACTGGACTAGCGCGGATGAAAAACATATACAACATCTACTAATATATATACCAATATATTATATTTCGCTCTAGGCGTGAAAAGAAATGCAACATTACAGAAATGTACAGCATCACAGAACAATACAGATATCTGGGATCCCCGGGTTTCACAGAGCCACTACTGAAACCCGACGTTCCCCTGGTCGTGTGGATAGCCTGTGCAATGAAATCCTAGACCCCTACGGGCGCGGCAAGTCACCCGCCAAAACCTGAAGCGAGGCAGCCCCCTTCAGCACCGTGAATGGACCACCCAGCACTTCACGGAATCCGGTAACTTGGGCACCCCTCCTGGGTCAACCTGTACCCCCTACGAGTGCGGCGAATAGCCCGCCAATTCCAGACTGAAGCCCCTCCGTCTCAATGCCCTGAGATGCGGGCCCGTTGCCCTCTAGAACCCGGCTATCCGTGCACCCCTCCACGGGGTAACCCTAGTACAGAAAGTAAAATATACATACACCGGGTACATCGACCGCAACCAGGTCGTGCCCCAAAAAGAATAATACAAACAGGCAGTGACGGCAGTCCACATGTCGGACGCTCGCCCCGCAATATCAAATGTACATAATACAACAAAACTGTACTAGCATTGCATCCAGGCTATCCCCACGACCGATCCGCAACATCACAGCAAATACATAGAACATCAACGTGAAAGTCACGTTCGCAAATCCGTCTAACCGGGCTATAACAGTTAGACCGGATTTACCGATCGAGTGACATTCACGGTCGCAGATATAATGTAAATACTGTGAAAAATGTGTTTAAAAAATTTCCGATTGATCAAACAATTAACAAGTGGGCCCCAAAGAAAACTGTAGCACTCACAGAAACAATTGGCCCAACTTTAATATTCCAAAGCCCATATTTTAAGCCCAGAAGGCCTCTGTAAAAAAATGGTGAAGTGATGTGAATAGTGCGCGGCGAAAGGGCCGCACAAATGGGGTTTTCGCGGCGGTTCCGCGCTCCAACTGTGGAGTTACTTCGTCAAATTTTTACAGAACTCTTAGATTTTCCAGTACATCAATATTTTACAACCTGAAAAATTTTTCGAGACCAAAAATTTTCAACAGAAACTGATGCGAACTAAAATGCAGTTTTGGAACTTTTTGATCGATCGGAAATGCAAACACATTACACAAAGCTAGACTAAGTTAATGGCGAGGCTCTGATACCACTGTAAGTGCACGGCGGCGCCCCGGCCGTCAATCCGACGCCGGAATGCGGAAGCGGTGATAAACTTTAATTTTGCGGACTTTGCAAACCGGCACCACCGCGCACTAAACTGCGGATCGTAACCATTAACAAGTCTAAGCTAACTAGAATACGGGTTAGAGATGTACCGACTGATCCGAGTCCTCCGGTCTTCATCTCCACTCCGATCTCCTCACGGGATCTCCGGTCTTCGCCTCCTCGCCGGAAGGGCACCACGTCGCCTGCATCTTTTACGGGCTCCCACCTCAATACCGAGGCAACTCGGGCGCGAAGCTGGCGAATCGACGCGTCCAAGATTTGCTGTAGGAAGTGTAGTGTAGAGTGTATGTCTCACTTTTGGGGTTGGTTGCCATAGATGGAGGAATGGTGTATAGAAAATTGGTGCTTTCAATTTTCTAGCAATGGAATGAGATGAAGAATGATATACACAAAATGAATCACTCTCATTTTTCTCCTCTCAAACATGAAGCTCTCATTTTCTTCTCACTCAACCATGGAAAGAAAAAACTTCTCCTTCTTATGAAAAAACTTAATCAACTTAGAAAATGGTGGAGAAAGAATAAGAAGCATGAAGGGAGGTGATCGTAGTAAAAGGAGGAGGGTGACCACATCCAAACATAATCATCATAAAACTACACATCAATCCTAATCCTTTCTTATCACAATAAAGCATGAAAAGCAAAGATGCTTATCATATCAACCCTTATGCAAATAAGTCCTCCACAAAGTGTAATTTGCAAAACTGCAAATTACCCCCTCCATCGGAAAAGTCCGGCCGGGAAAGAACAAAGAAAAATCGGCCGGAACGGAATGCAAACTGGCAACTCCAGAAAACTGGTCCCGTAATAAATTACAGGAAAACCCAATACTGTGCATACACACCCGCATCTTTATTCCGTCCGGATACAAATGCAATGAGACAAAATCTACACTGTACTAAACTAGGACCGGCTTAAGCCAAAGCCGGCTAGTTATATCCGTTCGATCCTGATCCGTGCAATACCGCACGTATCTGATCGAACCCTGCCATATAACCATACGGCCACTAGTACAAACTGTCCGATCCTGATCCGTGCAATACCGCACGTATCTGATCGGACCCTGCCATATCTCCATACGGCCTCTACAGCGTTTCGTCCGAAAGCTTGAGTAACAGAAAGTGTGGTGGACTCTAAAGACTCGTCAATACTATGGTTGTGGATTTAACCACTAGCATGTCAGAGGTATAAGCCAATACGTGACGGGCCACCAGCTATTGACAAAAAAGGGACGTCGATGAGTGAACTCATCCTGACACCCTACTGAGCCTGTCAGTGACAATATCCGTGCAGTCCGGTCCGTTCGTCTATGAGTATCGCATGGCGGGCCTAGGGGGTTGGTAAAAGTCAGACCCCCAAAAGCGGTACAAGTCGTGTCGGAGTGAAGCCCAGAACACCCTGAGATACTACTGGAATACCTACCAGTAAATCTCCTTGCCTTGGCCAAGGACTTTGTGTAATGGCTCTCCTAGACACAGCACGACCTCACCCCCAATACCGGGAGAGACGAACCCCTGAAGATACGCTCACTGCCTCCATGTGGCTCGGGACTGTACCCAACTAAAACCTGTTTGCACGACTCCTTTGAGCCGTGGTAGGGTGGTAATCAAAGTACAGTGGGAACTCACACGAGACAAATGACGATCCCCAGGTCGATGAACTAACCTGCACACATGTCACCTGGGAACTGCCATCTGACGTCTGGTATATGACCAACTAGCATGTTCCCGGCGAGTCCTGTCCGGTGTACTCATAACCCAATGAGCACCTGTATACATCTTAGGTAATCCAACTGATACCAGTGGCTTGTGAGACCGGCCACCGCCCCTCGTCGGGGTCTCGACTGTATACACTAGTCTACTAATGGAGTATCGATGCCCGGTCTCGAAACTCCCACGACTAGGGACTTTTTAAGGATATGCTTGTAGACCCCAGCTCCCACTTATATGATCGCCCTCATACTGCTGGTGGTCAAGCAAGAATCCTAGGGGCTCTATCAACGTGTAATAGCGACGTGTCATGTCACTTAAAACAGTACACGATGATAAAGGTAAACCAGATAGCATACTATCATCTCGAGTAAGACTGTCCTACCGGGATAGGTCCTCCCTCAATCATTACAATCACGTACCTGTGACCTAATAATTGACTCTGAGGGCACTATCTCCAACATAATTGACTTTGATGGCACTATCTCCAACATAAATAACTTTCACTATAGCTACATAACAGCATACAAATATGTTTTTACACATGCTCGAAGGGTTTGAAGCATTAAATCAAATATAGGTAACATCTGCCAATATGCCATATCCAGACCGCAATCTATTTTTGCCTATTGGCTAATATGAAAATATCAGCCCGCGCATATGACATAATCAAAGTTGTTAAATCTTGATACGGTTTGTGTTTCGTTTTTTTATTTATAATATCGTGTATCGTATCTGTTTCATATCGAAAGAAACAAAATTCATATGTTGCTAATCAACTTGTTAATTAGTTACTGTTTTTATAACGTATTTGTCTATATTTATTGACAGTGGCCTTTCTTTTAGATGAACATGTTTTTTTGATGCATGTTTCAGTCATGTGAATTAATATGTTGCGTATAACGCTTTATGATATCAGTATCCTACATTTGTAGTTTTAATTGTTGATTGGTATAGATGAATGCCATTGCAATAATAGTTTTTGGTTGATGAATGCTATTGCAATGTAGGATGATCAGTTCTATCAATCTTGATCTCAATGGTTTAAAATCATGTTACACATACAACACGAATGCACAACAAACGCATAATTAGAGAGCGATTCGAGATGTTCAGGTTAAAACCAATATATGATACTCGATGATAATATGAAACCTTCGTATTCCCATCGATACTCATATATGAAACTAAAAGCGCCACTTAGTCCACGTCTATCGGTTAACATACGTGCGATGCTCGTCGTGACATAGACCTATACGAAGGTTGTTAAATATCCGACAGTATAGCTCGATACTAACAACCGTCGTATAGTCTACGCGACGAGAAAATTCAATCGTATGGTAACCCATAGATTTGTCCCGTGTGGACAAGTTAAGAATGTATAAAACAAACGCCTTCATTCACTTGTGTTTTCATCCGTTTCGAGATATTTCGTCGGTACCTTTCCGCTGGTTCTCCGTGTACAAAGATAAATTAGATGTTCATTTCAACGTTATTTCACAGCTTTGAAATGATTATCTATTCTATTACAGTGTACTCGGAGAACAGCGGGGAGGTGCTGCCGAAATTTACTCGAAACGGTTGAAAGCACAAGTGATGGGTGTTCGCTCTATACATTCTTAATGGGATAGAAGCCTACCCCCGACAGCCGAAACACACACATACAACAAGAATACACAAAAAACGCATAATTAGAGAGCGATTCGAGATGTTCGGGTTAAAACCACTATATGATAATATGAAACCTTCGTATTCCCATCGATACTCATATATGAAACTAAAAGCGCCACTTAGTCCCCGTCTATCGGTTAACATACGTGCGATGCTCGTCGTGACATAGAACTATACGAAGATTGTTAAATATCGGACAGTATAGCTCGATACTAACAACCGTCGTATAGTCTACGCGACGAGAAAATTCAATCGTATGGTAACCCATAGATTTGTCCCGTGTGGACAAGTTAAGAATGTATAAAGCAAACGCCTTAATTCACTTGTATTTTCATCCGTTTCGAGATATTTCGTCGGTACCTTTCCGCTGGTTCTCCGTGTACAAAGATAGATTAGATGTTCATTTCAACGTTATTTCACAGCTTTGAAATGATTATCTATTCTATTACAGTGTACTCGGAAAACAGCGGGGAGGTGCTGCCGAAATTTACTCGAAACGGTTGAAACCACAAGTGATGGGTGTTCGCTCTATACATTCTTAATGGGATAGAAGCCTACCCCCGACAGCCGGAACACACACATACAACAAGAATACACAACGAACGCATAATTAGAGAGCGATTCGAGATGTTCGGGTTAAACCACTATATGATAATATGAAACATTCGTATTCCCATCGATACTCATATATGAAACTAAAAGCGCCACTTAGTCCCCGTCTATCGGTTAACATACGTGCGATAATTTATTCTTTTCAACGACAAACGCACACACAAAGTATATACACGGATTTTCTCCTTTGTCAGTAACTATCTCGTTCTTATATTTCTCAATATAGTCAGCATAACCTACAATTTATATGTTATACAGTCTAACATGGCCCATGAGTACGTCAGAGTTAAGGACTGGATGTATGTGGATTGGAAACAACGTATCCAACCTAAGTTTGTCGCTCGAGTTGCTGCTTTCCTTGAATTTGCACGCGCACATAATAAGATCATAATAGAGAAGATTCTCTGTCCGTGCGATAGATGTGGCAATAAGTACTGGAAGAAGGTAGAATTGGCAGAGCTTCATATTGTAAAACATGGGTTTACTAGACTTTATACAACTTAGAAATATCACGGGGAAGGAGAAGAATGCAGTACTGCGGCAGAAGAAGTAGAACACGATGCAGTACTGCGGCAGAAGAAGTAGAACACGATAATGCGGCAGGAGAAGAAGAAGAATTCGGTAATGCGGCAGAAGGAGAAGGCGGTAATTTATTTCCATCAGAAGAAATGGAGGATATGGTAAAGGCTGCCCTAGGTGAATCTATTCGTACCGAAGATGACATTCCTTCCGGTCAAGGACCGCATGCGGATAAATAAGAAAATTTCATGAATGATGCTAGGAAACCAATTTATGAGAATGCGAAGTATTCCACCCTCTCATGGTTCATCCAACTTTTCCAGATTAAGTGTCTAAATGGATGGAGCAACAAATCATTCACAATGCTTCTTTCGTTCTTGAAAGATTCTATGCCTCCGGGAAATAATGTGCCCGACAGCTGGTACGAAGCCCAGAAGATGATGTCTGATTTGGGTCTAAAGTGCGAAAAGATTCAAGCATGTCCTAAAAATTGCGTGTTCTACCAGAAAGAGAATTCAGATTTGAAAGAGTGTCCAACATGCGGAGAGGCCGGGTATAAGCTAAAAGATTCTGATAAGAAGCCTGATATACCTGTGAAGATAGCACGATACTTTCCCATAACACAGAGGCTACAGAGGCTATTCAGGTGCAAGAAAACAGCCGAGGCAATGATTTGGCATCACCGTGCTCCTCCGAGTGAAGATGGAAAAATGAGCCATCCAAGAGATTCACCGGCATGGAAGGATTTCGATAGGAGACACGCAATATTCAGTAGCGATCCTCGCAATGTCCGGCTCGGACTGGCTACTGATGGCTTCTGCCCATTAAACTATATGGCTGGAAGTCACAGCACATGGCCCGTTGTAATGATAATTTATAATCTGTCGTCTTGGTTGGCTATGAACCAATCATACTTTATGATGCCTCTTCTTATCGACGGACCAAACTCACCGGGGAACAATATCGACGTCTATCTCCGACCTCTGATTGATGAGTTGAAATCTTTGTTCGTTGATGGTGTAGAGACATATGATGCAAACACAAATACAACCTTCATACTGCGTGCGGCTTTAATGTGGACAATTAATGACTTTCCTGCGTATGGAATGCTATCAGGTTGGTCCGTACATGGTCACAAAGTATGTCATCATTGCCATGAACACACAACTGATCATGTAAGTTATTCAAATAATATTTTATTGCTAGCAGTTTTAATCTAAACTAGTATCGTTATGTATTTGTCGTAAAATTTGTTTTGTTAGATCCACGATCCGAACTTGTCTGCATCATTTGAGAGTGATTCAAGATGTTTAGCTCAATTTCCTAGTACGGAGGTTGCATATTACAAAGGATTTGGTGTCCATGGATACAAATTCGAAGTTAAGGAATTAGAAACATCTAGAACCACTCAGAATAGTAGGATTGCGACGGTAGGATCGGACGGTGTGATTTATTATGGGTACTTAAATTGTATACTCGGCATCCACTATCCCGGACGATCAGAACCCTTTTATATATTCCAGTGTACTTAGTACGATACGCGAACCGATACGGACAGGTGGAGAAGCAATCTTGGGACTTGGAAAGATGAATATGGATTGACCAGTGTGAACACACTTCGATTTTACTGTCAGGAAGATCCGTTTATCTTTCCGAACCAAGCGTTCCAAGTATACTACTCACAGTATTTGAAGCATCCGGGGTGGAGTGTTGTATGTCGATGGAAACCCAGAGATGTCTACGATGTCCCAGAATACGAGGACAGCGATGAGGACGAAGAAGAGAGAAGGCTTAAAGTGCTCCGACCGTCTGTTTCGAAGGACGGGTTTTCTTCGACCGATCATGAAGTTACGTGGGTTAGAAATGACATCGACGATGAAATCCAAGTAGATATGTATAATGCGCCCACGAAACGAAAAAGGTTATCAGTAATATTATATTATTACTTCACATTTTACGCTCTATACATATATAGTCAATACTTTTAATGATTGTCTAATGCGTCCACGAACCGTTTATCTAGATTTGATGACGATGTCGGGAGCAGCGAGGGGCGGTAGGAGCTCCCGCCGCGGCAGAGGCAGAGGCAGAGCGGTTCTGCCGCCCGGAGAGCTTCGTAGGGAGCTTCAGAGGGCCGGTCTTGCACCCAGATCGGAGACCCCTTCGGATGCCTCCTTCCGTGTGGATTTTGCCACACCTCCAGGTATACTGCACGCATATCCATTTTGAATGTAATATTACAGATATTCATGCCTATTTATGTCAAAATTACTTATATTGTCAATGTTTGATTGTCTATTTTTTGGTGATGCGTCCACATCTGGGACAGAGGCCACTCCCGCTCCTCCAGGTATGTTTATATATCATATAGTGCATGTATATTGATTTAGAATGCTATATTATAAATATACACACATTCCTTTTGTTCTTACTTAGCAATTTTTATTATTGTCTAGCTGTAGGTGGTGACACCACCGCACCTGCGGGTATGTTTATATATCCTATAGTGCATGCATATTGATTTAGAACGTTATATTATTGATCTACACATTCTTTTTGCAATTACTTATATAATCTATTTTTAATTGTCTAATTATAGGTGGTGCGTCCACATCTTCCGCAAGGGCCACTCCTGCCGCTTCCATACCATCCGCATCGTCTGCAGGTTAGTATGAATAAATATAAAATATTTTTTCATTTTACATATGCTCTATAGAATAAATATGAACTTCATGGAAATTTAGCGTCAATATTTATTTTCTAGTTGCAGGGGATGCGTCCGCATCCGGGACCCCGGTTGTTCCTCACCGGAGGAACTATCGTCCCGCTCGTGCTGCTGCCCGGGCCCAGGCTCGTGCGATAGTCACCGGAGGTATATATCACACTTCAATTTTCGCTTAAGCTTGATTTCTTAATACAACTTTGTCTTAATATTGATTGTCTTGATATTTCGTGCAGACGCAGGGCCTCCACATCCTCAGAGGGGGACTCGAGGCCCGAATCAGTCCCATAGGCTGAAGCCTGACAGAGCTAGGGGGGAGGCACCATTCCCCCTCCTTTTTACCCTTGACTATCGCTATACCGGTCCTCATGCCGAGAGGTTCGGCCGGTATATGGGGGATGAGAGCCGGCTCGTGAAGAACTATCCACTTCACGTTGAGTGCGGCGAGCAGCACCGGCGCTCATTCACCCTCTTCTTTGATCAGGCTCGGGTACGTATTAACGGTCTATTTTCATTTGATTTATCCAATATATTTATTATTAACACTTGCAATCTAATAACAATGTTTTTTTTGTATTTTCAGTCGGAGTACGATTTTCAGCCTGTACCCGACCCTGATCACCCTGGGAGGGTGCTCGACCTTCATGCTCTGTACAATGGCCTGATGAAGAACATGCAGACCAAGGTCCGATACAACAGGAATGAGCTGAAGGCCGACTGCTACTCCCTGTGGATGGCGACCCCCGAGGCAGAGAGAGCGGCCCTCCTATCTACTCCGGCGTTTGCGAGAGTCGACGTAGAGACATGGCCTCTATTGTGCGATTATTTCGACTCCCAACACAAATAGGTATGTATTTTAAATGTAATTCATTGTTTATGATATAATTTATTTCTTTGTGTTCCTTAACTAGAAAACTAAATGTTAATGCGTTGTGCAGAAACAGGCCGTTCAGAATACAGAGAACAGGAAGTCGGCGAAGAGGGGTCGCCCCACTTACACAGGTGGCTCGAGGAATATTACTCGAGCCATGGAGTTATCGGTAAATTACAATGGACCGACCTTTCTGAAATTCTGCAATATTAAGAGTTATTTTATAATATTTCTTATATTAAGAGTTATTTTCTAATATTGCAGACAGCTCGGACCGTGGCGCAAGGTGGTACACCGAGCGTGCTGTCCGCATATCTTGCCGTCCACGGCACCTCGACAGATCCCGCCACGGGCGAGCTTCGATATCCCGACGTCGCTACCCAGGAGTATTGCGTAAGTGTTAAATATTTATTCTACCCATATTTGAAATTTTAGTTTTGGAAGCTTCAAGTTTAAATTTTATACTTATACTTTACTGCTTAATGTGGGTGTAGGAGCGGGTAGTTGAGCAGGCCGAGGCCTCGGGGATCGATTTTACCGGACAGAACGATCCGAGGCTGCTGACCACAGTTTTGGACGCCGCACACGGAGGGCACCACGGAGGTTGGGAGAGAGGCCGGGGACTGGGCCCTAGCAGGGCTCATATGAGGTTGGACTCCATCCCGGCGGTTACTTCCTCCGTCTTCAGTGAGCGACGTGCCAACGGGAACTGGAAAGCTTGAGGGCCACCGTTGAGGAGTTGAAAGAGATGCTGGTATGTATACTACTTTATAGTAAAATATCATGTCATATTATACATATCAACATATCCATAATTAGTACGTAGCTTGAGCTTATTTGGTTTTAGACTTAGGTTTGATTAATCATACATACATATGTAATTAAAATAAATAACGGTTATCCAAACTAGATATCCAAATAGGATTTCGAAATAACTTGATAATAATACGAATTCGAGTAATACATAGTTCTTACACGCTTCTTACACACGTTTGATCCAGACGCGACAGGGGCAGAGGCATGCATCTCCTTCGGCTGCGGCTCCGCAAGCCACTACATCGGCTGCGGTTCCGCAGACAGCTCCTATAGCTCCACCGCCCGCTCAGACTCCCGCAGCCGCGGCTCCGCAAGCGACTCCCTCGACGGCGGCTGCACAGACCACATCGCCAGCTCCACAGGACGCTCAGACTCCCGCTCGCGCCGAATTGCAAGGTTTATTGACCGAGGAGCAGGCGCACGTTATTCTATCGTTATTCAGAGGTGGAGCTGGACCGAGCTAGGGTAGCTTTTTGGTTCTTATTTTTTGAAACATATATTTATTTATATCATACATATTGTACTACATTTTGAAACGATATTGATATTGATATTGGTTTATATTTATATCATATTCAGTATTTGGGTTTCTTTTGTATATTATATGCGCGCGATGTGATTATGAATACTGCGATATATGTTGTGTGATGATTAATTTTATATTTTATTGATATATATATTATTGTGCACAGGACGAGAAAAAATAAGGCAGCCCTTTTTTAAAAAAAAAACAGATAATGTGTACCTACGGATTAATCCGTAGGTACACATGTTGCCCGTAGGTACACATGTTGCCCCTACGGTTTAAACCGTAGGGGAAAAATATCAGCAGGAACTGATATTTCCCCCCTGATCTCAGTGTCAGGAGGGTTGGTCTTGCCCCTACGGATATATCCGTAGGGGCAAACAAAGACCCCTACGGCTATTTTCGTAGGGACAAAATATCCGTAGGTACAGTTAATATAATTAAAATAACCGTAAATAAAATAACTTTTTTTTCCCTACGACTTAATCCGTAGGTGCAAATGTACCTACACAGAACTCCGTAGGGGTAAGTTTTTGACCGTAGGGACAAGTTCAGGGTTTCAACTTGCACCTACGGCGTTTGCACCTACAGATGAATTTTTTGCCCCTACGGATATATCTGTAGGGGCAGTGAGTTGCCCTTACGGGTAAATCCGTAGGGGCAACCTTTATTTTTAGTAGTGCATCAACAATTGTGGCCTCATTAGCAATCACAAGCAACTTCAAGTTGTACTTGAATGAAGTTTTTCCAAAAATTTAAATTTGTTTAGAAAGTAAAGGTGAAATAGGCAAAAGAAAAATACTGCTTTCAAGATCACCAAGTTTTACATAACAATTAAAATTATTTAAATTGATAATGAAAGCAAGAATTTCGACTAAAGAATTCATCAATGGAAATTTCCATTCGATAGCATACCCACTTAGATTTCCAACTGCATCAAAACATGAATCGGATATGTTCAACTATCAACTGATGTCCTATTAACTAATTATTTAAGGAGGTCGTCATATATAAGTGGATAAAGGAAAATGGTTAACGAGAAGCAAGTAACACACGATGAATACTAGAGTAATGGAACCGAGAGTGAAAGCAGCTTGTTGATGCCTCGGGTGTAGCCCATGCCAGAAAGACCCCGCGAGTTGAAGCTCTCTATTATCAGCCGAATCAGCTCTCCATGAGGGCGATAAATAACAGAGTAAATGAACCGAGAGGCAAAGCACCTTGTTGTTCTTAAACACAAAACACTTTGTATGTCTCCAAAGGACTCATCGACCAATGATTTATATGCAGACACTACATATCATTGATTCATCACATCCAGTCGTGCTCGCGGATGAGGATGGGGCGGAAAAAGGAGGGGGAAGAGGAGAGGTGGAGGTGGAGGTGGCCGTTGAAGGAGGAGAAGTTCCAGTCGTGCTCGCGGCCGATGGGGACCAGCATGGCGGCGACGCTTGGTGTCGATGGTGGTGGTGGTGGGGAATCGAGGACTGCGATTCGAAGAAGAGGAAGAGAGGAGTAGGGGCAGCAGAGGTGGTGGTGGTTGTTGATTTGGTGATTAGGGTTTGGGAAAGAGAAGGAGATGAAGCGGGAAGGGGAGAGGAGCTCGAACGTTTGCGGAGCCAGGATCCCATTATTTCCCCCGACATTTTCAGAGAGGGTCGTTGGTTTGCAAGGGTGCCCAAATTAAACTCCAAAAATTATACCCAACACTTGTTCGGCAACCAACATACAGTTTTAATGCTACAGATTAAAAAAATTATATAGACTAGAAAAGTCATTACTTTAAACACAAAAGTACTGGAGTTTCCCAAAATATTAATTCTTTGTCCGTTTTAAACCCAATTATCAAATGAAACCTTGGTATCGTTTTTATTTTTGCTAGAAGCCAGAGCGAAAAGTCTAATTTTTATATATTAAGATAAAATATAGATAGAAAATTAAATATAAAAAACAAGATCAAGGTTATTACAAGATAATAGCTCAATATCGAACTTGTAAAATAGAATGTAGTGTACTATAGTTTCGAGCAATTGGTCCGCAACCAAAAGTCGTAACATAAAAAAAAAAATTGTTGCTCTAATGGAAGTATCGAAGACGGCATCCCAAAGAACAATCCCTTTAGACCTACATTGAGACCTAAAAATTCTATAGGTCTGTTCTTTCCGAATATGTCAAACAATATTTAAAACCACCATACGATTAAGTGCTCTGATGGGTTCCTTACATGGAACCTTTAATTGAATGAAATCTATGATGTCATGAAGATTGGATAATGGATTGTAAAGCTTGTAACGTGTTAATGATACATGGATCAACCAATTAAAAAACTCAGTAAAAAATTAGATGCTTGTGGGTTTTGGATTAAGCTTTGCATAGAATACATTGTCCTTCTTCGCCGATCCTCTTGCTTTAAGTAGATCAAGAATTTTATTTTTCCAAGAATGGCTTGCCATAAACCAAAGGAGTTCTTTGGAATGGACCTGTAAAGACAAACAAATTTAGTCCAATAATGGATCGAGGAAAATTACGATAGAAGTGGTGTTTTCGTCAGTTTTGTGGTGAATATGCCTAAGTAAAAAGGTTCCCAAAATAAAGTGTCGCCGACAATGGAATCATCAATATTAATCAACCGAATCAACTCCCATGCCGCATTTACTTGTGGTAAAATAGATTAAGGTAGAACCCATGCACTATCTTGAATAAGGATCGAAAGCTTCGTGTGTCAAGAGGAATATTAATATCATGCATATGTCATTTGCTCCCAAAATATATTCAAAAGATATCTCCTTCAATTCAAGGACCAAGAAAAAAATAAGTTGAATTCTTATCATGGATTCGACATTCGACTCTGTTTTTGAATAAATCTCGTATGATGAATACATTTCAAAATAGAAGATCTCCGCGATAATGAAGTAGTCCCAAAATTTTGAATATTATTTCTTCTTGAAGGTTCCACAAACACTAAGTGAGTCTGTGAATTCCAATAAAGCTTTAGGCTTGGTATAAGATTGTTATCATGTGGAGTAAATAAGCCCAAACCATCATGGTTTTGGGGTTTACAAATGTCCTTCCACTTGATGATAAATCCTATCCACGGCAAATCAATTCCACCTTCTTTAAGATTACTCTTAAAAGATTGAAAGCTTGAGACCAATATATTTGATAAGCAAGAAGGGAAGATCAAAAAAGCTCAAAACAACCGGCCATTGAGAGAAGTTTGAGTTTTCATCCGCTAAGTCTTGTCGTCGTTTTATTTACGAATAGCTAGCACATCTTAACACAGACACTTAAAAAAGAGTGGAAGACCAAACTATGTAAATTAAAGTAACCTCTCCTTCATACCAAGCGGTAAAAGCATTGACGATTTGAAACTTTTTAAACCATTATAGATGAGAAAAATTATTGCATTTATTTCTATTTGCTCGTAAATCGAGGATGCTTTCGAATAATTAAGTATGTCATTAAGAGCTATGGCCAATTAGGGTAAATTTTGTTGGTGTTATGCGGAGGCCGCGCCCAAAACGGAAGCGATAACAAAAAATTTATGCAAGCACAAAACACACTAACCCAAGAAATCGATCCAAACACTTAAACTAGTAAACTAAACATGCAAAGGTATAGAAATACAACTTTCGACACGTGTCCACCTAATTGTGGAAGACCCCTCCAAACTCGTAGACGCCGGGAACACGCTAGAAAAACGACCACCCTTACCGAAGAAGATCCGCCCGAGGGAAACCGAAAAAGACTCCGACCGGTGCTTCAAACTTACTAAGGATGGATTGTGGGTGATGTAGGAATTTTCCACTAATTATTTTCTCTCAAAATCATGCTCAAGAGAGAGTAACAAGAAGAAGGAGAAGGAGGTGAGGAAAATGGCTAAGTGTTTTCCAAAACGAAGCGAAAACTAGAATGTAGGAAAAAGCAAGTGTAGAAAATAGAATGGCTTCTATTTTACAACCATGAATCAATAGTGATCACAAATGATTTTTTTCAATATAAAAACCCAAAACCATACTTATCTACATGCTCACAACCATATTTCATGCCACCTCATCTTCCATCTCATTTCCATTATTTTTCTAAATAGAAAAATAAATATGAGGTGTTCTTCTTCTAGAAGCATTCCCGTATAAATACGGAATACTTCACCCGGTGTCACGCCCTGCTTCCCAAAATACAGGATACGAGGGTTCGACAAGACCAGCCATGCTCCTACGGTCGAGAAAACATCCCGCCGTAGTCACACTTCGGCTTCTAGCTTTACGTGGTAATCAGTAATCAATACACAGGTAATGAGATATGCAGTCACTAAATCAAAACAGTTACAAAAAACTAACCAGATAGAGATCAAGGAAGTATAGCGCTGAGTCGCTGATCTAGATATCCGCAATGTCCTCGGGGTACGTCAGGTCCTGGTCCGAGCTAAATCCACTTCTCACTTTGAGCATGCATACTCAGGTCGTCAGAGCGACACAATAGCAATAAACAGAAATACATATGTAACCAGTGTAATAATGATGAATGTGAAACAGTAAGTATGGAGTGATGATATGAGCATGAAAGAGCCAGTACAGGTAAACAGTAAAGCGGGTAAACAGCAAGACAGATGTATCAGTCAGTAATCAATGCATGTCACTAAACCTATCAGTCTCTAAGTCTCACTGTCCAGGTCGCTGAACCTATCGTCAGTCCAAGTGTGAGAGTCAACCACTCGTGAGTATCCCCCACCCAAGGGTAGGGCCCCAGGGGCAAGGGAACACGGGCCCGAGTCGCTGATAATTAGTAATATCACCCATATAACTCCTAGAATCGCTGTGTATGCCGGAAATGGGGCTCCCGAGATTCCGTTGAACTCACACTCAAACTACCACACCCCGTGGTCTACATCAAACACCAACCATAAACTCAAATACTAGTCGGCCCATGACAAGTCTACATGAGAACTGAAGACATGATCTCCATCAAGCATGTCTCGACCGGTACCCAAGATAAATGGACAGTATTTGGTGCCTTACCTATGACACTAATATAAGTACTGCCATAACCGTCCCATTCCAGTTATAGTTACACTTATATATGTCCCATAGACGTCGACAATGCAATAAATCAATAGGGGACGCTGATTGTGTACAAGTGCGTGTCACTTCGCTATTTCATTCACGCTTTAACACTAACGTACTTGCCACAATCAAAACACTAATATCTAACACTGGATAATGTACACGATCACTAGGTTACCAATGCAATGACATCTACATGATATGATGAGAATGTAATAATTAAGGTATGAATAAGATATCATCAGTCAGTGTTCTACCACTTGCATAATTCATAATAAATCATACATGCAGAATTAAGTGAAACAATACAAAAGGGGTAAGCAGCATGTTTAATTATATATCCGTCAAAATTGGTTTCGCGCCAATCGGGTTTCGGTTTTACTAGTTGTGGCCATTTCAATTTAAGTGTTCACTGCTGGAAATCCAGTTTCAGAATTGGAAGTCCGTTTCCTAACACATTTTAATCCCAGTTGGGAGCGAAATTGGGCGACATTATAGTTGAACAATATTTAGGGTTATCGGTTAGGTTTCCAACGCAATTGGCGGATTGATAATATCCATGGTGTACTGGAAGTTATGCATTGTATAATAAAGAGGGTATACGTTCTGTCCCTGTTTGGGACAGCTATATGTTCTGTTGATTTAAAATATAATTTAAATAGTAAACGACAGTGAAAACGAATGAAATCACTTTCAATGGCTAACTAACAGGTTTGTCTTCACTATGGTATAGGGTTCCGCATCATAACATTTTCATACAGCAGGATGGAAGCATTACAAAACGAGAATCGACAGCCCGAGCTGCTCTGGACTGCAGTCCGGAAACGCACTCCGAACTAGTTCCCGTCACCTTTTTAGCATCGAAACAGATTAAAACTCTTATAGGGTTCTAGGTCGTCGAGTTGGCTTCTATATGAGCCCTCGAACGCAACGTTCCGGTATGTAACCAATTAACTATGATTTTTACAAAGTTAAGGTACAGGAAATTTCAGTTTTGAAGGGTCAAAAAGGGAAAGACCTATCTCGTCATTAAAGTCCGTATTTTCCAGCCAAAACATAACACGACGTTCATTATCACTCGAGCCATCATACGTGATTAGTTTTCGTCAATTTAGCGGGGGTTTTCAGTTCGTGTATTGCATCGAACACTTGCATTACTTGATTTGCAAACGAAATGTATATATGATATTGAAGTGCAATTGGATGGAATAGGTATAATTAGCATGAAGCAAGTATATAACTTGCCTGATGACGTGTCGTCGACGGTACGGCAGCGGCAGCGGCAACGGTGCGATCGCGACACATGCGCGGCACGGCAACGACGATTCAGGCACGGCACAACAGCAACAAAAGTTTCGAGCTTGGCTCGAGCTTGGGCTCAAAGTAAAGAGGAACTCTCGGCTCGGCCTTGGGGCTTGGAGTGGTTGACAGATAGGATTTTAGGCAACGTGTAGGCGGTGTCCGACGGCGCAGAGGGCTCGAGCGGCGGCCAGGAGCTCCGGCAACGTGGCAGAGGCAGCGACGATGAAAGGTGTGGAGGTGGGTACGGTGGTTGGGTCTCCAGAGGGCTGAGAGGGAGGCGGCCGTCTGTTGCTCAAGGGTGGCCGTCAGTGACAGAGGCGGCAACGACGGCGATGGTGGTGTGCAGTGTGGTGGTCGGCCAAGGAACTCAGGGGTGAGAGGAAAGAAAGCGTAGGTTGTTGTGGTGATGGCGAGGGGTAGGAAGGTGAAGATGAGGTTGGTGGCGACGACGCGGAGGCGGTCGGAGGTGCCGTCGATGGTGAGGGGAGGCTCGGGCGTTCGGGCACCGGAGGGAGGCAGCCGGGGTTGTTAAGGTGGTCGCCGGCGATGGAACAGAGACTCGGCGAGGGTTGCAGCGGGTTTGAGACTGGGGTTTGATGGAACTCGGAGTTGGCCGATGATGCGGGTGTGCAGGGTTGGTGTCACGACGATGGCAAGGAGGGTGATGAAGATGAGGTCGGCAGTGCAGCGGTGAGGTGAAGGTTGCAGGTGCTTTTCGGCGTCGGGTGATTTGGTGATGAAGGGAAATAGAGGCGAAGGGAGAACGAGAGTGAGAGGGAGAGAGAGATGGGTTTTTGGTGAAGGGGGGACGTGAGGGTGATGGCGAGGGAGGCTCGGTCTCGTATGCGAGAGAGAGAGACGAGGTCGAAGAAGGGAAGTGAGCGCGCGCGTGAGGTCGTGGGTCGAGGAGTGGGGACGTGGTCGCGACGAGGAGCGGGGGCGTGGGGACGGACGGCGGGGACGTAGGGAAAGAAGAAAAGAAGCGGGAAAAGAAGAGGTGGGGAAGAAGCAGCGGGTTGGGGCAGGTAAGGGGCTTAGGTCGGGTCGGTATGGGCCGGGGTTGAGGCTTGGGTCTTGGCTGAGGAAAAATAAAAGGGAAATGGAAAATAAAAGGGGAATAGGCAATAGGGTTAGGGTTTGGGCTTTTAGGGTTAGGGTTTTAAAATAAAATAATTATAAATGTATATAAACAAATTTTGTAAGCAACACTTTATGAAAATACGGATATTGGTGTACAAAAGAACTGGGTATTACACCCGGTATATGTATCGCTACATATACGCATATCCGTATAAAAATACGGATAGCACCTAAGAAAGAAAATGAACAGTGAACAATAATACTAAAATATATATATCAAAGTATATATATATATAAATTATTAAATCAAAACCCGATTTAATAATCCGGCTTAATCCTTAGCCAGCTAGTATTATCAACCATTCGATTAAAATCCGTGTATCCCATACGCGTATTTAATCGAAACCCCTGCACGTACCAACGTACGACTCCTACATCTATCGTCTGAACCGGGAAAACACTCTGTGTGGGACTCTAAGGACTCGACAATACGCTGGCAGTGAGTTTAACCACAAGCACGTCAGCGACACTAGCTGTACGTAACGGTTACCCGAGTACTTGCCGAAAGAGGGATCAACAATCAAGTACGTTCTTATCTTACTGAGCCTGAATGTGACAATCTCCATACAGTTCGGTCTTTTCGTCAAAGAGTATCGCATATCGGGTCTAGGGGTGGATAACGTCAGACCCCTACTAACTCGATAAGTCGTGTCTGAGTCAAGCTCATCATCAACAGATATACTACTGATCAACTATCAGTAAATCTCATCCACCGTGGTCATGGATTTAGGGTGATAGCCAACTGAACACATCGTGACATCGACTCCTAATACTAGGAGAGACCAATGTCTGACAATCGATCACTGCCTCCATGTGGCTTGAGACTGTACCCAACTAAAACATGTTTGCACGACTCCTTTGAGCCGTGGTTGGGTAGTAATCAAAGTATAGTGGGAACTCACATGAGACAAATGACGATCTCAGATTAAAAGACTAATATGTACTTATGCCACCTGAGAACTTCCATCTGACGATAGATATAATACTATCTAGAAGTTCTCGGCGAGTCCGTCCGGTGTACTTACCTCCAGTGAGCACATGTATACTATCTTAGGTGACAAATCACTGATGGCTTGTGAGACCGACCACCGCCCCTCGTCGGGGTCTAGAAACGTATACACTAGTCTACTCCGGAATATCGATGTCCAGTCTCGATACACGCACGACTATGGACATTTAAGGATATGCTTATGGACAATCTAGCTCCCACGTATATGATCGTCATCATAATACTGGTTGTCAAGCAACAATCCTACGGGCTTCATCAATGATAAAGACAAACCAGATAGCATACTATCATCTCGAGTAAGACTGTTATACCTGTATAGGTCCTCCCTCAGTTATCATAATCGCTTACTTGCAATCACAATAATTGCCTTGGGAGCACTATATCCAACAAATTTTACTAAATTCCGTCCACCTTTTGGGGTTTTTGAGATAACCCATTGAAGTTAAAAATTCATATTAAACCACATTGAAGGGCATTTTTGTAAAAAGGTTGAAAGGTATTTTTGTCAAAAAAAATATTATATTCCGTTCATTTTGAGTCTATTTAATCCATCCATAAGATATTTTAGGGTTATTCAGTCCAATTGTGGTTTACACGGGATAATCAAACTAACGATTTCATACAATATTGGTAGTTCAATGAGGTTTTATAGCATTTTTAGAATTAAATGGGGTTTTCTCAAAAACCTCAAAAGGTGTATGGGGTTTAGTAAAAAAATTTCCATATCGTTTTTTCCAAGAACGAGAATATCATCAATAGAAAAAATATGAGAAATACCAAGAGAGCTCTTATCTATGGTCCCAAACTCAATGAAATCCATATTTTCTTGCAAAAGTTGAGAGAAAGAAACCATCACCAATGTTGAATAAATAAGATAAGGATCGTCTTACCGAAGACTGGAAGTGGAACAAAAATAACCATAATGCGAGCCACTCAAATCGACCCAAGCATGGATCCATTTAAGCCACATTAAATAAAAACTCTTTTGATCCATTATAAGCAAAAGAAAATCTCTATTAACATAATCAAATGTTCCGTGTAAATCAATTTTTGCACAAAACCTTTATTTTTTTTTTTTGCATTCCGTTGGTGAAAATCATGAATTAAATCGGAAGTAAGAAAAATATCATTTTCAATACTTCGATCATGAATGAAAGTACTTTGGGTGGAGGGGATGAGATTTGACATGATAGACTTGAGCTTAGATGCAAAATTATGGCAATATATCTATAAATGCAATTACAAAGAAGGATGGGCCTAAATTCGAAAATTGAAATGGATTTTTTGTTTTGGGGATTAAAGAAATCAAAGTGGAGTTGACACATTTCGGTAACTTGGTCGTATTGAAAAAAAAAGAATAGGTTTTGTTACTAAGTTTCCAATGATCAGCCAAGCCTTAAAAAATAAAAGAGGTTAATTGCATAAATATATTCATGAACTTTTCTCTCTTCTCCAATTGATAGCATGAACTTTAAAAATTGGAGATAACTACCACGAACTATTTTTTTTGGAGATGACTACTCTATAGCATTAAATTTTGACTATTATACCTTTCACCCCGTTTTAACATTTTTTCCTAAGAAAAAAGATAATAAATTAAAATAAAAAATAGTGATTACAAACTAAAATTAGTACCATTAGTAATTAGAATGTAACTTGAGATTAGAAGAGCGATGATGGAGTGGGTGGCGTCGGGGCAAAGGTGAGCGGATGAAGGAGATAAAGAGAAAAATGGAGGAAAAGATCACAATCTAAAGATTTAAAGTAATTTTGTACTTGGGCATAAAAGATGCAGGTTTGAGATTTAGAAATTTGGGGATTTAGGGTTTGGTGGTTTAAAGAATTGAAAGTTAGGGATTTTTAAATTCGATGATTTAGATATTTAAGGGTTTAAAATTTTGGGGATAATAAGTATAGTGATTTATGGTTCCGAGATTTGGAGATCTAAGAATTAGGGTGTTTGGGGATTTAGTGTTTCAAATATTCTAAAATGATGGGTTGAGAAGGATGGAGAGGAGTTTGGTGTTTAGGCGTTCAGAGAATTAGAATCTTTAAAATTGAGAGTTTTGAAATTTACGGGTTTTGCAATTAAAAGGTTAGAGGATTTAATGATAAAAAGTATTTGAATGGATATGTTAAAGAAACCGGTGAACGAGAAGACGACGAGGGAAGAGGAAGAAGATAGGGGTAAATGGTCAAAACAAACCATTTTTAGATGATGTCACCCTTTATATTAACGTGATGATATTTTTTCACATTCGGGGATGATAGTTCATGGTACTTTTAAATTAAAATAGTTAATGGTATCAATCGCACAAAAGCTATAGTTCATGCGTATATTTATGCAATTTAGCCTAAAGATTATGGAACCCTTCCATACCCGGAGATTTTAAAGTATTAGTATTGAAAACCACATTTCTTATCTCATCGTCAGTGACGGGTTTGGAAATGTCTTGGATGCGTGCTTCCTTTAATTTCGGTCTATTATCAATATAAATAAAATGAATATCGGTAAGATGAGTTGAGAAGTTCTTTGTAAAAGCATACGGCTTTGGAAGTAATGATAGAAGGATCGAAAGTGGATAAACTATCTTTAAGTTGGATAGATTTGATGTAATTGGAGCATTGTATTTTACACATAGCCGCATAACAAAAATCTATTATTTCCATCATATAAATGAGCAAATTGATTCTTGATTTTTGTTTGAGAATAAATTCTTAAGTTGTAGAAGATGATAGAGCTTACTTGAGGCATTTCTTTCTTAGGAGCATAGGTTAGAATGAAGGTGATTAACATTGAGGGTAGTTTGTATGTTGAATAAACCATTTCATGCATCTTTGAAGTTCAAATGAACATCACCAATACATTGTTTGCTCCAATTCTTTAATGCAAACTTAACATCTTTCAATTTTTTGAATGAGGTAAAAATGGGATCCCCGCTGCAATAACCTTTCCAAGCACTGTCAACTGCACTAAGAAACTCTAGATGATCAGCCCAAACGTCTAAGAACTTAAAAGATTTAGGTGTGGAAACAACAATGAGACTCGGTGCTGTTAAAGGCGGCGAAAGGTATTGCGCCTCAGACGAAAAGCGCAACCAGGAGCTGAAGTGTGCCTCTCAAAACTTCGAGGCGATGTGCAACGGTGAAACGTGCACTTAGGCGCTCGACGCACGCACCTCACGTGCGCCTTGCGTCTTACACAGGACACGCGTCTCGTTGTAAGTGGCTAGTTTTAGATAAATGAGCCGAATGGGTTTGGTTATTAGGTTTTTTAACCCAAACCTAAAACATAAAATTAAGTAGCTATTGACAACAGTAACCGAGACCAATTCGAGAACACCCCCAAAAGAGCTAGGATTCCTCTCGTTTGCAAGTTCGTCGTCGGTTAGGGTTTTTTCGAGTTTTCATCGTTGGCTCGCTGAAAGCTGCTCAAGTTCTTCGGTAGTGGCTAGGCCTCTCTATCTTCTTCTCAGGTTCTACTCTTCTTATCAAGTTATAGCTTCTTCGGCAATGGCGAAGCCTCTCTATCTTTCTCTCTTCTCGGCTAGAGTATCCCAAACAGTGTTCTAAAAAGCAGTTTAGGCACCCGACCAGATGGAAGCGGTGCTAGGCCACTCTGATTCAACCGTAGGCGGTTTCATTGAGCAATTTAAGCCCTTATCGCTTAAGCGGGCGCCTAAGCGGTCCCAACCCATTTAATAGAATAAAATTTAGTCATTTTTGAAGTATCATGGATCGGGTTTGTTCTTTTTTCACCGTACCTGACCCAACTCCAAACTTAATGATATAAAAATTAGTCAATTTTGTCTTCTTTTCTGAATAATTTTTGGATTATATAGCTCAAAATCTATTTTTGCTGATTTTTACTGTTAAAATATCAATATGTTACCGGTTATTATGCTAAAATATCAATATATTTATGTTTGTACTGATGAAATTTCAATATGTTGCTGTTTTCTAGGCTGAAGTGTTAATATACTGCCGACATTTCAATATGTATATATATATTAAATATAATTTTAACTAGAATTAAAAAAATGTCTGGGCAGCGCTTAAGCGGCGCCTAGACGGTTAGACGGCACCCCCAACTGCTCAGCTCCGCCAAGCATTTTTTACGGCCTTAATCCCAAAACATAAAACTAGGTGTAGTTTCTCCTCTTGTTATTTATGTTATTGGTGTCAGAATTTTGAGTCGGAAGTTAAATGTTTAAGTGGGTATTTTATGTGAATGTGCTTATCTCATTACAAACTTGTACGCCTCACACACTTGGACACGCATCTCAGGTGAGTGCTTTACGCCTCGAGCGCATTAGACCCTTTGCGTCTCGCACTGCGCCTTGCGCATTGACAGCACTGATGGGACTAGTGATATGTATTGCAGAATAGTCAGATCTCAGGAGTACCCTGTTCTAGAAAGTTGGCAATGACATTCAGATAAGTTTCCGTCCAAAGAATATTGCAATGAGCTCAATCAAGTTTTTCCATAATACATACGGTCGATAGGGTTATGATTACTCCAAGTAAAATGATGCCTATAGATGCCATATCATCAATTTGGCAAGAACAAAGACAATCGTTGAAACTATTCATATTTGAAAAGAACACTGGGCACACTGGGTTACCACCTAATTTTTCAAGTGTAAAACGGACAATGTTGAAGTTTTCGCCAAAAAACCACAGTTTGTTAATAGAATAAGGAACATGCACAAGATCATTCCATAGTCGATTCCGGTCCGGGGCATCAATTTGCCTATAAACAACGGACAAAAAGAAATCATAAAAACCGTCTCAAGAAATTATATTACAAATTTCATCTATAACAACACGAAAATTGCAGTCGTCACTCATAAAAACGGACAAAATAGCAACACTGTTATCAAAACAGTTTTGATCAAGAAATATCCAAATATTAGGCATGGATAAAGCCGCTCTACGCAGCGTGTTGCGCACCACACCCAGCAGATGTGGGTTTCAGGCCGTACTGGATATGCTGCGCAGATGTAACACTAAGGGCCTGTTTGGTTGCAAGATTATGAAATTTGGATTCCAAAATAGTACGGTTGATAATTTCTGGATTTGGTAATTTATTGGTTGGTTGGTTTTGAATTTCCAGTATTGGATTTGTAGATTCTTGTAATCTTTGTTTGGTTGGTGAAAATAAAGTGGGATTTGGATTTGAGGATTGTAGAGAGAGAGATGGAGAGAGTATTATTAAATAAATAAAGTACACGGCACTCACATAAAAATACAATGAATAGTGTCAAATCCTTGAAGATCCTTAAAATTTTTTAGGATTCAGAAATCCTTGTTTTGTGGTGGGCCCCCATAAAAAACAAAGAAATCCTAGAAATCCAAAATTATCAACCAAACACAAAATTATGGAATCCTGGATTCCACAATCCAAATCCATGATAATCCTGGGGCCTGTTTGGTTGCAGGATTATGGATTTGGATTTACTGTTTGGATTATGGAATTTTACGATTCCATAATTTTGTGTTTGGTTGAAGGATTAGGATTTTCAGGATTCCTTTGTTTTTTATGGAGGAACCACAAAATAAGGATTCTTGAATCCTAAAATATTTCAAGGATTTTCAAGGATTTGGCACTATTTATTGTACTTTTAGATGGTACCCGTGTACTTTATTTATTTAATAATCCTCTCTCTCTATCTCTTTCTAAAATCCTCAAATCCAAATCCCATATTTTTCACCAACCAAACAAAGATTACAAGGATCTACAAATTCAATACTAGGAATCCAAAACCAACCAAACAACAAATTACCAAATCCAGAAATTTCAATCGTACTATTTTGGAATCCAAATTCCATAATCATGCAACTAAACAGGCCCTAAAGCAACTACGATTTAGATTGCAAATATTAATAAGAAGCAAGATCAAAACAATGGATGCCCGACCCAGCACACATTCCCATTATCAAAAATCCGATACCCTAAAACTAAAACCCGAGCAATACATCCAGATATTAGATATATGTAACCTTAATGATGAAACAAAAACCGCCAAAACAAGTAGACCCAAAAGAAGAATTCTGAAGCACAAACAACACTCACTCTAATAATCACAATATACACAATTAACGTCTAAGCATGAAGTGATTTTTTTTTTTGAAGAACTAAAGAAGGGTGATAAGGATGAAGAGGAGGAGAGCGGCGATAAAGGAGTACTTGAGAGCAGCGAGAAGGATGGCGATGGAGATGAACAAGATCTGCGACAGCACCTGCACGCTGGCCCACGTCAGCAACCCAGTCAATCCAATGGCCACGATGTTCTCAGGGTCTGGATCCAGCACGTCTCTCCACCGCAGGTTCAACGCCGGCGCCGCCCTCCGCCTCTTCACCTCTCCTCCTTCTCCTCCTTCGTCCCCTCCTTCTGCAAATACCTCGAATCGTGATTTTGGGGATTTTGGAGATTTAGGGTTTCTGATTTGGGGTTGGAGGCGAAGAGGAAGGGCCGATGGGTAATGTCGTGAAATGCGAGGGAGATTGTTGGCATACGGAGTGAATTTTGGGAGAGAGCTGGCAGCAGACATTGCTAGACTAATCTCCAGTCTTTCCTCTAGGGTCCCTCTACAAAAAAGGGCAAAAGAGGGGCGCTTTGCCAGAACTAAAGAAACATCAGAGAGGACTAGATTTTTTGCACATGCTAATTAAAAAATTAATTTTTTAACAGAAGGAAGAGATGTGGAGATTTATTTGATGATAATTAAAAAATTTAATTTTTTGGGGATGGACCTCTATTGCAAATGGTATTTGCATTATATATAAAAAATATAAATATATATATTGGAAGAGATGATATAGAAGATTTTAAATAAATAATTAATTGTTTTTTAGGCGAGAGAGATGACATGGAGGGCTTGAAAGATGAGAAATATGATGTGGAGAGTATGAGGTGAAGATTTTTCTTATTTTTTCTATTTTCAAGAAAAAAGAAGAAGGGTGGAACTCTAACCAAGGTTATTTGCATTATATATACTAGAATTTATGCACGTGCGTTGCACATGTTTAAAAAAAATTGAGAAGGGAAAGGAGAGAAATGTGGGGAGTTCTAGAGTCTAATTTATTTATTTATTTTTAAAAAAGGAGAGGATGAAGTGGAGGGCTTGAGAGGTGAGAGAGATGATATGGAGCACTAGAGAGATAAAGAATTTTCTCATTTTTTCTATTTTTCAAGAAAAAATGAGAAGGATGGATCTCTAACCAAGGGTATTTGTATTATATATAGACTAGAATTTGTGCACGTACGTTGCACGTGTTAATAAAACAATTGTTTTTTTTGGAAAAAGAGAGAGATGTGGAAGTTTCTTTGATGATAATTAAAAAATTAATTTTTTTCGGAGAAGAGAGAGATGTGGATGTTTCTAGATTATGTGGAGGTCTTTTTGATAATGTAAAGGCTTGAGAATGTAGGGGTTTTCTCCTTTTTTCCTTTTTTCTAGAAAGAAAAATGAGGGGGGTGGACCTCTATGAAAAGGGTATTTGCATTATATGTAGAAGAATATATATATATATATATATATATATATATATATATATATATATATTGGGAGAGATTGTATGGAAGGTTCTAGATAAACAATTAATTGTTTTTTTAATTATTTTTTAATAGAGAGAGAGAGTTGACGTGGAGGACTTGAGAGGTGAGAAACATGATATGGAGGGCTTGAGAGATGAGGATTTTTCTCATTTTTTTTTCTAGAAAAAAAGGGAAGGGTAGACCTCTAGCCAAGGGTATTTGCATTATATATAAAGATTTATGCACGTGCGTTGCACGTGTTGGTTTAAAAAATTTAAGAAAAGAGGAGAGAGAGAAATGTGGAGGGTCCTAGAGTCTTATTTATTTTTTACAAAAGTTTGGGAAAGGGTCCTCTAACCAACCTCTATTTGCATTATATATATATATATTTGGGAGAGATTATATGGAAGGTTCTAAATAAACAATTAATTGTTTTTTTAGGAGAGAGTATATATAGATATATATATATATAGAGAGAGAGAGATAATGTGGAAGGCTTGAGAGGAGAAGATTTTTCTCATTTGTTCCTTTTTTCTAGAAAAAAGGAGAAGAGTAGATCTCTAACCAAGGGTTTTTGCATTATATATAGAGATACTAGAATTTATGCATGTGTGTTGCACGTGTTAGTTTAAAAATTTTAAGAAGGGGAAACGAGAGAAATGTGGAGGGTTTTAGAGTTTTATTTATTTTTTAAAAAAATTGGAAGAGATGATATGTAAAGTTCTAGATAAACAATTAATTATTTTTTAGGAGAGAGAGTATATATATATATATATATATTGGGAGAGATGATATAGAAGCTTCTAGATAAACAACTAGTTGTTTTTTAGGATTTAAGAGAGAGAGAGATGGCATGGAGGGCTTGAAAGCTGAGAGAGATGACGTGAAAGGCTTGAGAGGTGAGAATTTTTCTTAATTTTTCTATTTTTCTTGAAAAAAGGAGAATGGTGGACCTCTACCCATGGGTGTATATATATATAATTTATGCACGTGCGTTGCACGTGTTAATTTAAAAAAACTGAGAAGGGTGGAGAGGAGGAGAGAGATATGGAGGGTTCTAGAGTTTTATTTATTTTTTTTTTAAAAAAAGGGATTGATGATGTGGAGGGTTTTAGATAAATAATTAATTGTTTTTTAGGAGAGGAAAGAGAGATGATGTGAAAGGCTTAAGAGGTGAGGGAGATGATATGGAGGGATTGAGAGGTGAAGATTTTTCTCTTTTTTTCTTTTTTGCTAGAAAAAAGGAGAAAGGTGGACCTCTAACCATAGGTATTTGCATTATATAGAAGACTAGAATTTATGCGCATGCGTTGCACGTGTTTAAAAAAAATTGAAGGGAAGAAAGAGAAATGTGGAAAGTTCTAGAGTCTAATTTATTTATTTATTTTTAAAAAAAGGGAGGGATGAGGTGGAGGGCTTGAAAGGTGAGCGAGATGATGTGGAGGGCTTGAGAGATAAGGATTTTTCTCATTTTTTCTATTTTTCAAGAAAAAAGGAGAAGGATGGATCTCTGACCAAGGGTATTTGCATTATATATAGAATAGATAGAATTTATGCACGTGTTAATCAAACAATTGATTTTTTGGAAAGAGAGAGAGATGTGGAAGTTTGTTTGATGATAATTAAAAAATTAATCTTTTTCGGAGAAGAGAGAGAGATGTGGAGGTTTGTTTGATGATAATTAAAAAATTATTTTTTTTCGGAGAAGAGAGAGAGACGTGGATATTTCTAGATTATGTTGAGTCTTTTTAATGACGTGGAGGTTTGAGAATATAGGGTTTTTCTCCTTTTTTTCTTTTTTCTAAAAAAAAATAAGGGGGGTGGACCTCTATGCAAATGGTATTTTGCATTATATATATATATTGAGAGAAATTATATGGAAGGTTCAAGATAAACAATTAATTGTTTTTTTAATTGTTTTTTAAGAGAGGGAGATGATGTGAAGAACTTGAGAGGTGAGAGAGATGGTATGGAGGGCTTGAGAGATGATGATTTTTCTCATTTTTAATTTTTTTCTCGAAAATCGGAGAAGGGTGGACCTCTAACCAAGAGTATTTGCGTTATATATAGAGACTAGAATTTATATACGTGCGTTGCACGTGTTTAAAAAAATTGAGAAGGGAAGAGTGAGAAATGTGGAAGATTCTAAAGTCTTATTTATGTATTTATTTTTAAAAAAAGATGATGTGGAGGGCTCTCGAAGTGAGAATTTTTCTCATTTTTTCTAGAAAAAAAGGATAAGGGTGGACCTGAGAGAGATGATATGGAGGGCGAGAGAGATGATGATTTTTCTCATTTTTTCTAGAAAATAGGAGAAGGATATCTCTAACCAAGAGTATTTGCGTTATATATAGAGACTAGAATTTATGTACGCGCATTGCACGTGTTTAAAAAAATTTGAGAAGAGAAGAGAGAGAAATGTGGAGGGTTCTAATGTCTTATTTGTGTATTTATTTTTTTAAAAAAAGAAAAGGGATGATGTGGAGGGTTTGAGAGGTGAGAATTTTTCTCACTTTTTCTAGAAAAAATGATAAGGGTGGACTTCTGACCAAGGGTATTTACATAGAGATATAGAGATATATAGAGATATTGCGAGAGATGATATGGAAGGTTCTAAATAAACAATTAATTGTTTTTTAGGAGAGAGAGTGTATATATATATATATTGGAAGAGATGATATAGAAGGTTCTAGATAAACAATTAATTGTTTTTTAGGAGAGAGAGAGTATATATATATATATATTGGGAGAGATAATATGGAAAGTCCTAGATAAACAATTAATTGTTTTTTAGGAGAGAAAAAGAGACGACGTGGAGGGCTTGAGAGGTGAGAGAGATGATGTGGGAGGCTTGAGAGGTCAGGATTTTTCTCATTTTTTCTATTTTTCTAGAAAAAAATGAGAAGAGTGGACCTCTAACCAAGGGTATTTACATTATATATATAAATAAATATATTGGAAGAGATGATATTGGAAGGTTTTAGATAGATAATTATTTGTTTTTTAGGAGAGAGAGATGACGTGTAGGGCTTGAAAGGTGAGAAAGATGATGTGGAGGGCATGAGAGCTGAAGATTTTTCTCATTTTTTCTATTTTCAAGAAAAAAGAAGAAGGGTGGAACTCTAAGTAAGGGTATTTGCATTATATATACTAGAATTTATGCACGTGGGTTGCACGTGTTTAAAAAAATTTGAAAAGGGAAGATAGAAATGTGGAGGGTTCTAGAGTCTAATTTATTTATTTATTTTTAAAAAAAGGAGGGATGAAGTGGAGGGCTTGAGAGATAAGCATTTTTTTTATTTTTTCTAGAAAAAAAGAGAAGGATGGACCTCTAACCAAGAGTATTTGCATTATATATATAGACTAGAATTTATGCACGTGCGTTGCACGTGTTAGTTTAAAAAAATTTGAGAAGGGGAAGAAGGGGAGAGAGATGTCGAGGGTTCTAGAGTTTTATTTATTTATTTTAAATAAAAAAGATGATTGATGATGTGGAGTATTCTAGATAAACAATTAATTGTTTTATGGGATGAGAGAGAGATGATGATGTGGAGGGCTTAAGATGTGAGAGAGATGATGTGGAGGGTTTGAGAGGTGGGGATTTTTCTCCTTTTTTCTTATTTTTTTAGAGAAAAGGAAAAGGGTGAAACTCTAACCAAGAGAATTTGCATTATAAATAGAGATATATATAGAGATATTTGCATTATATATAAAGACTAGAATTTTGTGCACGTGCGTTGCACGTGTCAAATGTAATTTTTATATTTGTAAGAATGAGTATATATGTAAATTTATAAATAATGAGGGTTTATGTGTAAATGTGCAAATTTAATCAATTTTTTGTATAGGTGTAAATTTGAAAATATTGAGGGTTTATGTGTAAATTTACATTGTAAGACATTATTTTTTTTGTCCACTTCCTTGATGAGGTGGAGGCTTTAGGAGAATAGGAGGATGAGATGGTGGCCTTAGGAAAAAAGGATTTTTCTCCTTTTTGTTTTGAATTTTGGAGAAAAGAGAGGATGTCCACCTCATCATGGGGTATTTGCATTATAAAGAGAAGATATATTGGAAGAGATGATATGAAAGGTTTTAGATAAATAGTTAATTGTTTTTTAGGAGAGAGATGACGTGGAGGGCTTGATAGGTGAGAAAGATGATGTGGAGAGCATTAGAGGTAAGGATTTTTCTCATTTTTTCTATTTTCTAGAAAAAAGAAGTAGGGTGGAACTCTAACCAAAGATATTTGCATTATATATAGAACTAGAATTTATGCACGTGTGTTGCAAGTGTTAGTTTAAAAAATTTAAGAAGGGGGAAGAGAGAAACATGGAGGATCTTAGAGTTTTATTTATTTTTTAAAAAAATTGGAAGAGATGATATGTAAGGTTCTAGATAAACAATTAATTGTTTTTAGGAGAGAGAGTATATATGTCACGTCCCGCTTACCAAAATACGGAATACGAGGGGTTGACAAGGCCAGCCATACTCCTACGGCCAAGGAAATATCCTGCCGTAGTCACACTTCGTCTTCTAGCTTTACGTGGTAATCAGTAATCAATGCACAGGTAATGAGAAATGCAGTTACTGAATCGAAACAGATACAAAAACTAACCAGATAGAGATCAACGAAGTATAGCGCCGAGTCGTTGATCTGGATAACCGCAATGTCCTCGAGATACGTCAGGTCCTGGTCCAAGCTAAATCCACTTCTCCCTCTGAGCATGCATACTCAGGTCGTCAGAGCGACACAATAGCAATAAATATAAACACATATGTAACAGGGGTAATAATGATGAATATGAAACAGTAAGCATGGAGTGATGATACGAGTATGAAGGAGCCAGTACTGGTAAACAGTAAAACGGATAGACAGTAAGACAGGTGTATCAGTCAGTAATCAATGCATGTCGCTAAACCTATCAGCCTCTAAGTCTCACTGTCCAGGTCGCTAAACCTATCATCGGTCCAAGTGTGAGAGTCAACCACTCATGAGTATCCCCACCCAAGGGTAGTGCCCTAGGAGCAAGGGAACACTGGCCCGAGTCGCTCGCTAATAATCAGTAATATCACCCATATAACTCTAGAATCGCTATGTATGCCGGCAATGAGACTCCCGAGATTCCGTTAAACTCACACTCAAACTACCCCACATCCCGCGGTCTACATCAAACACCAACCATAAACTCAAATACTAGTCGGTCCATGACAAGTCTAGCGAGAACTGAAGACCGGATCTCCATCAAGCATGTCTCGACTGGTACCCAAGACAAATGGACAGTGTTTGGTGCCTTACCTATGACACTAATATAAGTGCTCTATAACCGTCCCATTCCAGTTATAGTTACACTTATATATGTCCCATAGACGTCGACAATGCAATAAATCAATAGGGTCCGCCGATTGTGCACAAGTACGTGTCACTTCGCTTATTCATTCACGCTTTAACACTGACGTACTTGCCACAATCAAAACACTAATATCTAACACTGGGTAATGAACACGACCACTAGGTTACCAATGCATATGAGCTTTACATGATATGATGAGAATGCAATAATTAAGGTATGAATAAGATATTATCAGTTAGTGTCCGAACACTTGAATAATTCACAATAAATAATAAATGCAAAATTAAACAAAACAATGTAAAGGGTGTAAGCAGTATGTTTAATTATCTATCCATCAAAATTGGTTTCGCGTCAATCGGGTTTCAGGTTTGCTAGATGCGGCCATTTCAATTTAAGTGTTCACAGCTGGAATCCGATTTCAGAATTGGAAGTACGTTTCGTAACATATTTTAATCCCAGTTGGGATCGTAATTAGGCGATTCTGTAGTTGAACAATATTTAGGGTTATCCGTTAGGTTTCCAACGCAATTGGCGGATCAGTATTATCCTATATGAACAGGGAGTTATGGTCAGGTTAAGGTTGATGTGTAAAATCTGTCACTGCAGAATTCAGCTAGACACATCGACATTATAAAATGTGTTAAAAATATCATACAGAACAGGAATCCAGTGAAACCAGTGGGGTAGAAAAGCTAACTTAATTTTATACGTAATGATATAGGGTTACGCACATTCTCGTATTTTAACAGGGATATACAGCGATTTCAAAACAGGGGTTAACCGGGATTACTGCTCTGGACTGCAGTCCAGAGCCGCACTCCGAACCAGTTTCCGTCACCTTCCTAGCATAGAAACAGATTATAACTCTTATGGAGTTCTAGGTCGTCGAGTCGGCTTCAATATGAGCCCTCGAACGCAACATTACAATTTGTAATCAATTTACTGTGATTTTTACAAGATTCAGGTACAGGAAAATTCCAGTTTTAACGGGTCTAAATTGGAAAGACCCATCATGTCATTAGAGACCGTATTTTCCAGCCAAATCATAACACTACGTTCGTTATCACTCGGGCCATCATATGTGATTTGTTTTCGTCAATTTAACAGGGGTTTTCCATTCAGGTTTTGCATCGAACACTTGCATTCAATTAGTTCGCACGAAAAGTATATATATATTATTCACTGGAAATTTAATTGATGTAGGTAATATTTAGCATGAAGCAAGCTTTACACTTGCCTGACGAAGTGTTGACGACGGTACGGCAGCGGCAACGGCAACGGCGCGATCGCGACACATGCGCGGCACGGCAACTCGACTTGGCTCGAGCTCGAGTCTCGGCAGCGGCGGCTTGATTGCCGGGGTCTTGACGGCGAGGGTGGTGGTCGTTGGTGTCGGCGCTTGATGGCGAGGCAGCCAGGGATGTGGGCTGTGGTGGGCGGAGGAGGTTGATGGCAAGGGGGGAGTTCAAGTTGGAGGCGATAGGTGTCGGGTCCCTGGTGTGCAGGGAATGTTGTCGTCGGGGTTGGGTGATGGGTTTGCTCGGGATCGACGTCGGCGGGATGGAGGCTCGGCGATGGGATTGCTTGGTTGAGGAGAGGAGGAAGATAGCGACGAAGGCGGCAACGACGGCGATGGTGGCCTTGACGGTGGTGATGCAGTGGGGAGGCTCGGCGGTGTTGGGTGCTGGGTTGCGAGGCTTGGTTGATGGAAGGAGAGGAGGAAGAAGGAGATGAGTTTTGGTGAAGGAGGTGGTGGAGGTGAGGGAGCTCGGCCGTTGAGAGAAGAGGGGGAGTGAGCAAGGAAATCTCGGGGATAGACGTTGAGGTTGGCATCGTCGTGGGGGCTGGGTCACGAGGAAGCGAGAGCGAAGGAGGAGGAAGCGAGGGTGAAGGGAGAGATCCGTTGCGAGAGGAGAGGGTCGCGGGGGTAGTCGCGAGAGGTGGGGTCGCGGGGTCAGTTGGCGAGCGCGACCGTTGAGGTTGTTCGAGGGAGGCGCGCGTCGTAGGGCTTGCATGCGAGGTGTGGGTGCGTGAGGAGATGGGTTTTGGTGAGGTTGGAAGTTGTGGCTCTGCTTAGTAAGGGGGGACGAGGTCGTGGGAGAGGGGAGCGGGCGCACGGGCAAGATCGTGGTCGTGGTCGCGGCGGGGAGCGGCGACATGAGAGTGAGGCACGACGACGTGGGGAGAAGAAGGAGAAAGAGCGGGAACGAGAGAAGGAAGTGAGGAAGAAAGGCAACGGTCGGGTCGGGTATGAAAGAGTCGGGTCGGGTATGAAGGAGTCGGGTCGGGTAGGGAATGAGTTGAGTGTGAGGAATTGGGCGGGGCCGGGTATGAATGGGGAAAAGAATTAGGATTTAAGTTTTTAGAAGTGGGCTTTGGGCCGGGGTAAAATAGGATTTAAGGAAAATAGTTTTAAGTTTTAGATCAGGAGTTTAAGAAATCAGTTTAAATAATATATATATATATATATATATATATATATATATATATATATATATATATATAATCTGGATTAAATTCTGGAAAAATACGGAAAATTTTACTCGGAACTGGGGATTTACAATATATATATATATATATATATATATATATATATATATATATATATATATTAGGAGAGATGATATGAAAGGTTCTAGATAAACAATTAATTGTTTTGTAGGATTTAAGAGAGAGAGAGATGACGTGGAAGGCTTGAAAGGTGAGATAGATGATGTGAAAGTCTTCAGAGATGAGAATTTTTCTTATTTTTTCTATTTTTCTTGAAAAAAGGAGAAGGGTGGACCTCTGCCTATGAGTATTTGCATTATATATATATATATATATATATATATATATATATATATATATATATATGAGAATAATGGAGGAAAGATGCCATATGAGGGAATTTCCTCCTACGGCGTCGAAAAAATACACCTCTCCCTCATTTTTTCCGCCGATCGGCACCCACCATCTTCATCGCTATCATCTAAGATGTGGGTATACCAAATTTCATGTAATTCTACAACCATTTCACCGTTGATTTAGCAATATAAAAAGTTCTATTGTCGGTAAACCGTTAATTTTGAACCGGCTAAATTAACGGTGAAAAAGTTGTTGTATCACAAGAAATTTGGTATACCCACATCTTAGATGATAACGATGAAGATGGTGGGTACCGATCGTCGAAAAAAATGAGGGAGAGTGCATTTTTTCGAGGCCATAGGAGGAAATTCCCTCCCATGGCCTCTTTCCTTCATTAAACTCATTATATATATATATAATGGAGAAAAAAGGCCATACGAGGGAATTTCCTCATATGACGTCGAAAAAATACAACCTCCATCGTGTTTTCCGACGACCGGACTCCATCACTTCATCGTTATCATCTAAGATGTGGGTACACCAAATTTCATGAGATTCTACAGCTTTTTCACCGTTGATTTAGCAATGTAAAAAATTCTATTGTTGGTAAACCGTTAATTTTAAACCTACTAATTCAATGGTGAAAAGGTTGTAGAATCAAATGAAATTTGGTATAACCATATCTTAGATGATAACGATGAAGATGCCGATCGTCAAAAAAACGATGAGGGTTGTATATTTGCGATGCCATGGTAGTAAATTCCCTCCCACGACATGTTTCCTCTATTATTCTCATTGTATATATATCTATATAGACATACAGAGATAATGCCCCCCAGATGAACACGTGGCAGTTTCCTACTGGACGAAGCTGGCCTCCTCATCTTTCCCTCCTTCCAGAAAACTAAGGGGCTGTTTGGTTGGAGGATTATGGAATTTGGATTCCAAAAATAGTACGGTTGAAATTTCTGGATTTGGTAATTTGTTGTTTGGTTGGTTTTGGATTCCTAGTATTGGATTTGTAGATCCTTGTAATCTTTGTTTGGTTGGTGGAAAAAAAAATGGGATTTGGATTTGAGGATTTTAGAGAGAGATAGGAAGAGAGGATTGTTAAATAAATAAAGTGCATGGGCCCCATCTAAAAGTACAATGAATAGTGCCAAATCCTTGAGAATCCTTGAAAAATTTTAGGATTCATGAATCCTTCTTTTGTGGTGGGCCCCCCATACAAAACAAAAGAATCCTAAAAATCCTAATCTTGCAACCAAACACAAAATTGTGGAATCCTAGGATTCCACAATCCAAAATCCAAATCCAAACTCATAATCCCGCAACCAAACAGGCCCTAACGGAAACCAAAGGACAAAAAGAAAATTAAATATTTTTTTAGTGCCCAAAATGCTCTCCATGGCCTCTTCAGTTCTCAGCAGCCGATCACCTTGCTTTCATCATCACCATTTGGAGCGCTCTAGGGTTTGGATCCCTCGGTGCTCAAGCAGCAGCTCGCAGGAGACGGAGAGGCCGCGGATCGGCTGAGCGTCGCCGGATGTTCCGGCTATAGCGGCGACGAAGAGGGTTGTTCTCGTAAGGCACGGTCAGAGCACGTGGAACGAGGAGGGAAGGATCCAAGGGAGCTCCGGTTTCTCCGTTCTCACAGCGACGGGCGAGTCTCAGGCCGAAACTTCCCGCCAAATGCTAATCGGCGACTCCTTCGATGTCTGCTTCACTAGGTATAATGTCATCTACGGTTTTGCAATTTAGAAAAGATTTCATCTTGTTTGCATCTGAGCATGTTAGCTTGGGAAAATTTTGTCCGCATCGAGTGTAGAGTTGTTGTTTGTGCCTCATATAGCTTTAATTCGAGGTTAGTTGCAGTTGTTTTAGGGTTTTGATGGAAAGTCGGTTTTTCTACCTTGTTCCAGTCCCTTGATTCGATCGAAGAGAACGGCTGAGATAATATGGGCTTCTCGAGAGGCGGAAATGATACCAGAATATGACCTTAGGGAGATTGATTTGTACTCTTTCCAAGTCAGTAATATATCGATCCTCGATCGCCCTATTCAACTAAGAAGTTTGTATAGTTTGTTTTCATTAAGCTTTTGTTTCTCTTAATGTATCGATTCAGGGTCTTCTGAAGCATGAGGGAAGGAGAAATTTGGCAGCGCCTTTCGCCAATGGCAGATGCAGGCTCCAAATTTTAACATAGATGCTCATTATCCAGTGAGAGAACTTTGGGACCGAGCAAAAAACAGATGGAATAAAATATTAGCTCATGAGGGGAAGTCTGTCCTCGTTGTTGCTCACAATGCGGTTAATCAAGCCCTTATTGCCTCTGCATTAGGTACTGGCCTTTTCCTATGTTTTGCTAAATCGTTTGTGATATGTACATTTTTGTTATGATATCGTTAGATAGTGTACGCTATAACATTTCTTACCTTTCCATTAAAGGACTAGGCACAGACTACTTCAGGATACTGCTCCAGAGCAACTGTGGAGTGAGCGTGCTGGATTTCACCCCACAACCGCAAGGTGGCTCTCCGCATGTATGCCTCAATCGTTTGAATCAGGTAGGTTTGCTATCTCGATATTCAAATATTGAGTAGTTACCTGGGTTAAAGTTAGATAAGATAAAAATTCCTGTAAAATATAGCATTTCTTTTTGCAGGACTGCTGCAGGAATCCATTTGAGACGGCTGCAATGTTTTTCTTTAATATATATTAAGATCCTCTCCGATTAGTAAATTACTTGGAGAATAATAATGGTTGGACCTTCCGGTTATTTACTGAGATGGGTGGTGTTGATGTAGCACGGATGTAACACCGGTCCAATTTTCATAAAAATGAAATCAAAATTAAAATTTGACGATCAAGACAGAGTTGTGTGGAGACTCGGTGGATATTTTGGATAGTTCTAAAGCATAAACGCTTTTTCAATATTCGTGACATGTCTTATTAAATTTTGGCAGTTGTTCCACTGTCATTTTACAATATTGGAGCATCCAAGAAATTAGTCCATGTGGCATTCTTCAGTCATCTTTGTAAAGAACAAAATACTTGCTAACAACAATTCTAATTTAAACGGAAGTATCCATCAATCCATGCATTGTTGTTGATATTGCTATTGTTGCTTATGTTGTGATCGATATATCCTCCTCCAAAATTCATATGCTCACGAGGAAGAGGGTTCATAATATTTGAAAGCCACTCTTGTCTCTGAAGCTCCTCCATTGCTACTTCCATCGCGCTCTTCTCCTTTGCAGCACCAATTGTTGTCTCTTCAATTTTCACCGTCTTTGGCATTGTCTCCCTTTTATACCCCTCAATTCTCTTCTTCACTTCATTCACCTTCATCTCAACTAGGCAAGCAAGACTAGTCACCTCTTCGATGCCAATACTCTCCAAACTCTTTCTTCCCATCAAACACTCATGCATTAAGAACATTATATCAATCTCTCTATTCTCGCGGTCTTGCTTCTTTATCTGATCCTGCAGCTTCACGATTCTTTGGCGCATGAACCCTTCTTGACTCATCATCTTCTTGCTTTGCTCCATCTCAGGCATTCGTTTTAGCTTAGCTAAAACTTGAGCTGCATCTGGCTCTAAAGGCCACACCTCAGGGGTATGCTCATTGTGTCCATAGACAATCAAGCAAGCTTTGACATCACATAAGGTGCTTAGCTCACTTACTTTCTTCAGTAGACCCTTTCTTCTCTTCTTGAAGGTGGCTTTTCTTGCTGCGTCATTTGAGATCCATTCAAGCTTCACCTTCTTTCTAGCCATTGGTTTTGGTTGCAAGAACTAAGAAATGGTTGAAGGTGAGTTACCATTCTTGTTGCTAAGTGCTTACTTATATAAGGTGAGGAATATAATGGTGCCTTGCAGGATACATAGGGAGATTTGGTGGCAAAATTTGTTATGAGAGTAAGTGGCTTGATTTGCATATCTTCTTAATAGATATGGTGAATATTTGAGAAACATTTTCTATTGTTACAGGAAATCAACAATAACTATTCATATCTTTGTATATGGTAACATAAAGGAATCAATGCTTAAAACTTTTAATGCGTAAAAACTGCACTACTGCCATGGTCCTCTGTTTATGCCTCCTGTAACAAAGCTTTCAAATTATCATTTAATGCAATCGATTTAAATATTTGCATGTACCGTAACTCTGTGAGGTACTCAATGGCTTTTCCAATAACTAATTATTTCCTTTTTTATTAAATTCGATATCAATATTAATGCCTAGTTCTTTGCATGCAATTTTGTTAATGATGGTTCAAAACCTGATTCCATTATTCTCTCTGGCTCGTAATGCGCCTTGGTGATGAATGTGATTACTCGTTTCGACTCTTCTTAATCTTCCATGTTTAGACTTTTTCGTAGTCTAGGGAATTTGGATTATTACACTCATGTCAATTTTTCTTTGAGACCTCTTTATATTTTGTTTATTAGAATAATAGTTTTCTGAAATATGGCATATGCATGTGATGTGACTGTGGGCCCCAAATTCACCTATTGCTGCTGGAAGTTCTGCAGGAAGAAAAACTAGCAAGCGGATAATTTTAGTGTGCCATGGAGCAACGCAGAGTAACAATGAGGTAGGATTTTGGATGCATGGAAATAGGATTGAATTAAATCTATCATGAAAGTGCTCGTCCCTGGAATTTGAATACACATATGTAGTGTTTATAAACAGATCTATAAAATTGTGTCTGATAGACCTTTTGGACGTATGCATTCATGCTAAATGAATGTGTGTAGGTCCTATTTCCTTAAAGACTAAGAAATAATGATACAAATCTGTCGGAACCCTCTGACTTGTCCATTAAGTGAATATGAAACTAACAGCTTTAAGACAACAAACCCAGTGAATTTTAGCTACTAAACATACACACAAGAAATTTTAAAACCCCTTTGTTTTGTGTTCATTTAGATCACAATGGAATTTGTAGACCATTGATATGCATGAAGTTAGTAATGAGACCAACAGCTTTAAACCAATATAAACCACTAGATCGAGCTACTTAATGTATAGAGAAGAAATCTTTAAATCCCTTTGTGTACTGTTAGATCACAATGAAATTTGTAGACCATTAATCTGGAAGCCCCAACTAGCTGCTAACACATACTTTGTCAACACACTTTACCTATCAAATATCTACCCATATGCATGCATGCCATGCCTTCCCTCTATCCCTGGTTTTATTAAATTCAAATTTCTGACCATTTTGTGCATTTTCACTTATATATAACGCTTGTTTACTCTGTTTGTCATAAGCCAGTTGAATTTATCACTACTAAAACTGTATACTGACTATTAGTCTATTAGCTTCTTTTTCTGATTGCTAAATTTTGTAAATGTAAAAGCAACTTTATTCTCTTCGGTTCCAGGCAATATTTCCCAATATGGGATATGAGCCCATGAACATGCTCGGGGTTATCCAGGTAGTATGCTTAAAGTGGCTTAATAAATACGGATCCCCCCCCTCCCCCCACACCACGTCAACTGCAGTCAAAAAACTGCGAAGCTACTCCTCGACTTGAAGGTGGACTGTATCATAACCAGCCTACAAATCGCTTCTATCGATACAGCCACAGCCATATTCGACGTTAATCTTTCAAACGTCTTATGTTTGCTATAAAATCTTGCTAATTTCTATTCGAGGCAGTGCACTGCAATCTAGAGTTCTCCATTGTTAGTTCTAAATTGCAGGTCCAGGAAGCAGCAGATTGCTTGGGTGCTGACTGCATGCCTCGTTATGTGGATGTAAAGAAAATGCTGGAACTTGAAGTTGAACCTATTCTCCAGCATGCACGCGGGGTAAAAGATTTGAACTCTTTTGTCTTTGGTCCATTAAACCATATGAAGTTTCGACGACCTTCTGTTATACTGGCAACCAGGCTGATTTAATTTGTAACTTGGGCTCAACATGGCTTTTACTGCAAAGCTTCTGACAAACTGATTATAGTATTTCTCATATAACTCCAGTTCATAACATATTCCTCAAAATATTTACCAGATTAGGACGGATATGTTGTTAGATAGCCTCGGTGGTGAGCAGATAACAAAATTATGGAATCAGCCAGATAAAGCCTGGAAGTCCATCATTCAAAAATTATTTGATGAAACAGAAACAGGGATGGAACAGAAACAGAAAGAAACGTGGTGGTTGTTGGTCATCCTTCAATTCATACTGCATTGATATGCCACAACTTGAAATTAACAGCAGAGTGGATGGAATCTTTTCATCTTGATGCTGGCAGCATCAGTGTTATTGACTTTCCTGATGGACCAAGAGGAAGAGGAACAATCTGGTGTATTAATTACACTGCACACCTTGGGAGATGGTCTATACCTGTCACGAAACCAGCGGCAAATGCTGAAGAGTTGTAAAGTAAAATTAAGAGGTATTTCTCTTCTATATTTTTCTAAAATCTTGTTCAGCTTTCATCTCTTACGAACTTGTATAAGCATGCTATCACTTGATGTACATGTTTTAACTACGAAGTTTGAAAATAAAATTGCCAAGGATACACCATGAACATTCTTATAATTCTTTGAACAGAGAAGTTATACTATAAGGCTATAGATAAATTAATTTTACATTCGAAACTGAGGTATCCTCCTTCCCTGGGTCAGCCCCACTCTAAATGTTATAATCATATGTCAGCTGCTTCATATTCATATTCCTATAGGTCTCTCTTTTCATTACATAAGAGCTGAAGTACATGAAACCTTAACTGTAATGATGAATCAAGAATCCAGAATGTTGAACTTTGTATTCATTAATCATGCCTTACCTCTACATGGGTGGCTCTGGTCCATAATTTCCTCATCGCCATTCTTTGACCACAACCTATTTTCCAAAAAACTAGTGATTCCTGCTATTAAGGCTTCTGACATCTTTGTTGTAAGGATTATGTATCTATGCACAGCGGAAATCCAAGACCTTTGTTTTAATGTAGGTTGAAAAAGACTATCCGACAGATACCAAATCATACGAAAAGAACACACCAACAATAACACACAAGTTTTTACCAGGTTCGGCGCAACAAGCACCTAATCCTGCAAACCGGAACGAGAACTTCCACTATGAGAAAGAAATATAAGAGATTACACTGACTTCTCACCCCTCCTTTACAAAGAATTACCCTATTTTACAAAACCTCTCACTATCCGCAACCATGCTTGGCCGTTTCTCCCACTCTAATCAATCCCTAGGTTATTAGAGAATTGTAGATTCAACAAAAATCTTAGAGAAAGTTTTCGATCTATAAGATAAATAAATGCTGGGAGATAAACCCATATTTAAAGTAGAGATAAATATGAATTTAATTTAGAGATTAAATTTAAATCTAAACTAAACAGATTGGATTAAATCCTAACCGATCCCTAACTAATCCGAATTTAAATCAAATTCAACAATCTCTACCTTGATTCAAATTCGCCATAATCTCCTAACTTTCTCAACAGTTTGGAACTCCGTTCTCGTTGCCTTGTGTCCGAAAGCACCTCAACAATTTATTAGGCAAAACTTAAACTTACACCGGAACCATCTAAGAAACGCATGCTTCGGATTATCAAGGGCACCAACCTCTGTAAGAGACTTCTTCTTCTCAGCCTCTAAGAAAAACACTCACCTGGAATTTTCAAACCCAATAATCTCCGCAAATCGATGACCTTTGTAACCGCCTGCATGACGGTTATCAACCATGCTTCCATTGTTGAAACCGTGATATCGAACTGAAGCGTCGATCTTCCTGGCACTGCATCCGTGCTCAACATGTAATCTGTCATCGACCTACATCGGCCCTTATCACAAGCGTAATTGATACATGATGATAACATCGTCGAGAAAATGAAGTGTGCCTCTAAGTGAGATTACATGGGCCGAGTCTCCTCCATCACATAACGAGCTAGAACCTGCTCGATACTCTGCCGCAACCAATACAACTCTCCATCCATGATACTCTCCATATCACGAATCAAACATGCAGTCTTTCTGTCGAACTCTCCGATCTTTTTGCCTTGGAGACTCGTCCTTAACCACTCCTGTGCGTCGAACTACTCTCGACCTCTACACCATTGGCTCTATTGAACTCTCCATCTGAATCGAAGTACCGACCACCTCATCTCAAATCAAGACCTGGACTGGGACTTCGAAGTTCGAACTCCACCACGCTTGGCGGCATACCCATTCTCCGTTCACCATCTGATCGAGTTTGTCTTCTTCGAAGTATCACATACCCAACGAAAGTGACTTGACTGATTACTCCACTCTGGGTCCCAAGACATCATGACCTGTAACCTTTTGCTCCGTCTCCAAAACGGACATGAAAACGTCTCTTGATCCTCGGCTCCTTGATGCATCGAATTCCATGAAACCCTTAGTAATTTTCCGTCCGTAACTCCTCGGGAATTCTCATATCTACCGACGTCGATGGTGACTGGTCGATGAGGCACTCGGCAGTAGATAGAGCTCCAACCCGAAATTTCCTTGGAAAACCAGTCGTAACCCATAAAGTTCTGTTCTTCCAAACTGTCCGAACCATCCGCCATGCAATGCTATCTAACCGAGGATCTCCCAATATGGTGTACTAATGCATGATCCTCTCCGGCCTGCACGATCCTGCTAACCAAGGTTCGAGAACTCGGTTTCGGTTCGGTCTCTCATAATTTGATTAGTTTCGTTGGGTTTCTGCTAGTTTCGCTAATCTCGGTTTAGGTTTCGGTTTCGACGTAATACAACATACAAAAATGTAGATATATTAAATACTTAAATTTATGCTTTTATATTACAAGATAGTGATCCTAGTATTTAAAAATCCAGCCATGATACAAAATATATTGAAAAGTGTACTTAGATAAGTATTACTATAGGTTTGTGTTAACTTTTTTGCTGTTTTTCTAATAACGAAGGCCTACAATGATTACAATGACAGTAGAAATGGTATAAAAAATAAATTTTTAAAGGTTGGCCGAAACGATATTATTTGGTTGGTTTCGTATCGGTCTCGGTTGGTTTCGTATCGGTCTCCACCGAAACTGATACGAAACCACCACGTATCGGTGGTTTTGGCTGAAATCTTGAACCTTGCTGCGAACTCCAGCGAAACGAACCCTTTGCATAATCCGAACCGAAGAAGCTCTATGCGCTTCCCGGACTGGTTTAGATAGAATCGGTTAGTAAAATATTTCTTCATGTAAAAGGACTTTGTTGGGGTTGAAAATTACACCCCGGTTGACCAAGTTAAAGTTCAAAGTCAGCCTCCAGCCAAGTGGGCCCGAGCCTAAGCAAGCGGGTCCATGCCCAAGCCCAAGCCAAGTGGGCCAAAACCCAAGTCAAGACCGAGCATGGAAGGGACTGGTCCCATGACGAGAAGAATGAAGCAATAAATAAGTTTAATGTAATTTTTTAAATAAATGTATGGAAGAGGGGCAAAAGCCTAAACTCCATGACTTATGTGCAAGAGAAACAAGTACATGAGGCATGAGGAAGCACAAATGCCATTTAGAAAAGCCCAAGGGGCTATATGTAAAGTGTGTAGTTTATAAAAAGCAAACATGATGAGAAAATCAATAACAACTTTCATTCGCTCATAATTTCTAGGGTTCTGTGACTCCTGCTCCTTCCTCGAGGTTTTAAACCTTCTTCTCATTTTTGAATTAAATCAGAGTTTAACTTTTCTTTTCCCAGAAAGAAATAGTTTCACCATAAAACCCTTGAAGGGGAGTTCAAATCTTCCATCAAATCTTTAAAAGGGGAGATTTTTAAATCTCACCACCCTTTTTCTCCAAAATCCAACTAACAGAAAGGAGGAAGACGAAGATCCATCTACAAAAATCTCACTTTGGGAGGATCTAAGGCTTAAGGGAGAAGAAATGGGTCCCCTTTCATCATATCCAAAAATCTTTTGGGAGTTTAACTTCAAATAAGAATCTGTTTTTAAGGAATTTAATTCCTCCGAATTCCAAAAAAATAAAATAATAAAAATCCTTCTTTTCTTAGGAGTTTAACTCGAAAGTCTCTCTGAAGTTCAACTCTCAGTCCAGAGGCTAAACCCCTTTTTCCGCTGGTGCCCACCACCCAGCCGGACGCGTCACCCGCTGGCGTCAGCGGCCATATGTCATCTCACGCGTCCTTAGGACGCTCCTCACCTTTCTTTTCCCACACGTTTCACACACGAGACATTTCCCCATTAGAAAAAATTTCTAGCGGGGCGCTGCTTCACACCCCGTAAGGGGGCTGCTAGCTCTGTTGACCCCCAGCCCACTAACTGGATAGCGGGGCCTCATAAACTCTGCGAGGGTCTCGATACGTTCAAAACACCTTCAAAACACAACATATGCGCACTGCACATTGAGTTCACATGACCAGTTTTACCTATCAATCGGAGATTCCCTCGATCCAAAGACGAGGTGTAATTAACGGCAGTTTAGTCCGCGGCTGCTGGAGATTCGGATCCACACAATCAATAAACCCTAGCCTATCCTAGACATGGGGAATCTGTACATGCCTGACCTGTGCACACATTCCTATCTCAATAGGGTAATGAAAAACATTCTACAGATTTCGGCACGTCTGGTGGGACCTTTTATCTCCTCCCATATTTCGGGTTAAATGTTCACGTGAAATCAATTTACATATATATCGATTGTCTGTACTGAAGTCATACCTTTTTTGTGTTTAGGTTAACAGCTTTCAGTTACAATCTCGAACCCAGCAACCATGTCTCTCAAGACGAGCTTCGTTTCCGAAACGACTTTGATCCCCTACGTGGTCAAGATCAATGCCCACGTGATTCTCCCCATAAGCCTCAGTCGGCAGTGGAGGAACCGCCCCATCAATTTGGTTCCGTCATCATCTACTCTGCCGAAAGCGTTTATCTGGCGGAAATCCCGGCAAACCAGGTGGCCAAACCGGTCTCAAGGGGCAAGAGGCCGAACGTTGTGATCGTCAAGACACTACAACCCAAACATAAGATGGTATCCGAATGATTCTCTGATGCTCCAGCTGGGGGCAAGACTGCCGGAACAAAGGGCATCATCAAACGTCGCGGACAAGCTCAGACGACGCTTCCGACAAGTGCACAATCAGGCGTATCTCCAAAATTCTCCATCGCTCGCCTTATGGCGGCTTCCTGAAGGGCTGAAGCCTGCCAAGTGCTCAAAATCGAAAAGTTGAGACAGAAGCGGCTCAGATATATAGCCAACAAGAGGGTCAGGACTCTGGCTAAGTGGAATTTGGTGAGGTTCTAAGAGCAGGGTTTCCCTGTGATGGCAACCGAATCGGCCGTAAAAGTCAGCAACTCCTTCGAACCCCTAAAGTGGGTTCAGAAAAACGCCATGACCGCCAGAATCAAGAAGACAACAACCCGAACGATTCTACAAAGAGACGTGTTCCAGCCTCAACATTGAAAGCATGACACCGTCTTTTTAAGAGTCTATGAGAAGCTCCGTGCCGCACGAAAGCAGCGATGCTAAGCTAGAAAAGAAGTGCCAGCACCACTCAAGAACCCGGTCCGGTCAGACCAGCCGTTTTTAATCGATTGTCCGTTCCCAAAACAGAAGGGCCAAGATAGCGGTCCGCGAAATCAGCTGTCAATGATGAAAAGACAGCCGGATATGTTATCCACACGGTCTACATGGCGGGCACGCGTCCCAGCGATAACCTGCGCAGCAAAAGCAAGGATGGGGCCGCCACATCCCTAGCCCAATCTGGCTTGAACGTGGTTGCCACTTCTCAAGATCAGCCGTCTCCGCATGACGATGAAGACCCTCTTGATGAGGCCAATAGGCAGAAAGACCCTTCAGTCTATGTGGAGTCAAGCTCGGACAGCGAGGAAGAGCCGACTTTCCGCTCCAGGACCGCATAGCAAGAGCTGCTTCAAAATCTCCGAAAACAGCTCAGGAGCAAAGATAAAGGGATGGCCAAGCTTTATTAAAAAATTGATGACCTGACCAAGTCATGATGCAGCTCACGGCTCAAGTTGCTCCGGCACCTTTCAATGAGCCAGGCGATAATGACCCGAAACAACCGTTGCATGTCCCTTTAGGTCCAAGTATGGGCGAGCCGCATGAAAGCCGACCACATTCCACTTCTTGAGACGCTTTGGCCCCGGACGGCACTATTCCGCTAACACAAGATTGGATAATGGATTTGGTGACCAGCAAAGTCAAAACATTGGTGGCCGAAGCTGAGGCCTAGAAGGACGTTGGCAGCAGTGGGAGGCCGTATCCCGCACTGTACGATCTGATCGAGTTCCCCGGTGGCTATGTCATTCCTAAGTTTGGAAGACTTGACAGGACGGGAAACGCAAATCAGCACGTCGTCCACTTTAAAGCGTCGTGCGGAAATACATGGGGCAATGATGCACTCCTTCGTCAGTTTGTCAACAGCCTGACTGGTGTCGCGTTCGACTCGTACGCGAGTATACCAGACGAGTCCGTCACTCCTTTCGCTCAAATAGAGTCTCTGTTTCAGTAAAGATTCATGAGTGTCAGTGATAAAATCTCTATCGCTGACCTTGTGAGGACCAAGCCGGGAAAGAACGAAAGCAACACAGACTTTATTTTCTGGTGGCGCAATCTCACGGTCAAGTGCGAACCGTCGCTGGAGCAGGACCAGTTAGTCAGCTTCCTCATTGGGAACCTCAACAATTGGATGTTCCTATTCTTATATACCGCGGGCCTCAAAACGTTTCAAGAGCTGACCAAAAGAGTTCAAATGTTGGAACACTCGAAGCAAGAGTCTGCCCCGGACTCTCAGAGTGAGAAGCCTTGGAAGAACCGAAAGGACGACAACCGTAAAAGCGGGAATTCCAAAAATACCAACGCATTCAATGCTTCTGACAATGAAGACAAGCGAAAGGCGAGCGGATCGAAAACAGACCGGTCTCGAAAGCCGGTGCTAGGAGGAGAAGGTCCTTCACTAGAGGAGAAAAAGAACAAAGTCTGCTCTTTCAGAAGGGACAAGATCCGCAAGATATTCAAAGATGGCTTGAACAACGGTCGGCAATTGCCGGAGTTGAAAAGACCTTACGAAGCAAAAATGACTGACAATCTTCTGTATTGCTCGTACCACCGAGTAGTGAGCCATGCGATCGAGAATTGCTATATTTTCAAAAACTGGGTCGAGAAGCAATACAAGACCGGAGAGATCGAGCTGTCCAAGAGTGTGTTAGTGAACAATTAAGCTGCAACCATTAATTTTATACAGACAGAAGCTGAAGCCTTCTGAGAGCAAACAGCTGAATCCATTGCCCTGAGAAATGAATCCGACTTGCCGCAGCCTCCATGGAGTATGCACATATTTAATAAGACGAAGAAGATGCTAAACCTGCTTCAGAAAGAACCCAGAACTGAATGGGAGGGATAGAAGGAGCCCACCGTTCCAGCTACCAATTCGGTTCGACCGGGCTCAAAAGCTAAAAAGCCAAAGAAGAAAAGTTCGGCTCGACACGGAAAGGAGTCTGCGGGAAAATCGACCATTCAAAAATATATCGATTCGCTCGAAAACTATGAGCAAAAGGAAAGGATTTTAATTCAACTGAAGAAGTTCTTTCCCGTGGAAGTAGCTGAGATTCTGGAGGAGCTAGAAAAAGACTCCGATGATGAAGTCCCTATTATGACTTGCTACATCGTCCATCTTGGTAGTGACTCTGAAGAAGAGCTCTGTTTTCCCGAAGAGAACGAGAAGCTCGCTACAAAGGCTAACCAAATCCAGCTCAGAAGCGGCAAGGTTCTACCGCCGAAGAAAGGTTACGCCCCGAAAGAGAAAGAAAAACGCGTCGCCAATGAAGAAAACGGCGTAGCGCCGACTCATGAAGATTCGAGTTCTTTTCTGGTAGATTACAATGTCTTGGATCACCTCCGAAAGGTTCCGTCTCTGTTAAACATTTATGATGCTCTGGTCCTATCGAAGGAGCTCAGAGATGTTCTCATTCATGCCCTGCAAAACCCTGAGCGGTGTTAGGCTCGTTTCGCGGAAATTAATATGAAAGAGGCCCAATACATTTTGCATACAGCTGCGGTCATATTTAAGGATGAAGACATGTTACTGAGAACAACTGAGCACAACCGACTGCTTTACATGACAGGGTTCAGCGATGGAGACCGGATTAATCGCATATTGATTGATTCGGGGTCCTTAGTGAACATCATGAATTTGCGGACTCGGAAGAGTTTGTCAATGGACGTCCGACACCTGTCAAGAGAAAGGATAGTCATCTAAGCCTTCAATCAAAACTGCCAGTAATTTCTGGGGTCCATAACTTTGCCAATTAAATTTGGGGATCTGCAAACCGAAACTAAAATATACGTGATCGACGTTGACACGTCTTATAAGATTCTCTTGAGACGACCGTGGCTCTACGATTACGGTATCGTTCCGTCAAACCCTCCATCAATGCATGAAATATACTTAAAATGATGAAGAAAGACTCATTGACGGAGACATCCAGCCGTTCGGTGTGCATGAAGTCCGATATGAAGATTTTCGGTACTTTGTGAACCCACAAAGTGCTGAGTCACAACTGACCGATGACAGAACGGCCCCGAAACTTAAAAGCAAATCTGAGCTGGTTGTCACTTTCAAGAGCAAAAACCCCCAAGTGCGTCTGTGTTTCGGCAGTGACACCGATGACTCCGACGCTGGAAGTCCTTCCTTCCTTAAAACTCGCTCTCATTTCGGTAGTGATACGGATGAGTCTGACATCGAAGGCCCGTCCGGCAGCAAAGTTTGCCCTCATTTTGGTAGCGATACTGAAGAATCAGAAGACGAAGACCCGTCTTGTAACAGCTGTGCAGATTGGGCTCTCATACAAAAAACGAAGCTAAGAAAAACCTTCAAACTTACATAAGGGTCCCTAGCCATCACAAGGGTGCCGGAGCAGATGTGCAAAGAGCTTGATGCGTTGTCAGTCTCCACCGTTGATTAGCTGAAATCCTTATATGTTCCCTGAAGGAAAAGTGGACAGAAGGGCATCTTGTTTTATGGGTCAAATCCTGTCGTCCATCCAGACGATTTGTCTGTCACGTGCCTTCCCTATGAAAGAGGCATAAGAGCCGTCCTCAATCCCAGATATTATGCTCCCGAGAAGCGGGGATATTTTAAAAAGTGCGGGTGTCGGCTATATCAAACGGACTCCGAAGCGAAATTTTATGAAGGGATAAGGCATCCGTCTCAGGTCTGATCACTCATCAATGGAAGAATCCCAGATAGACGGGGCATAGGTTTTATTCAACGTGATATCAAGTCATGCTACATGATTCATGTTAGTGAAGCCAGCGGAAAATCAAATGATTATGACGAGTTAGCTGAGCCAGAAGAAACCTCGCGAGAGCTTGAAGATGGCGGGCAAGCAACCTTCAACGAACTAATCGAGATTGATTTAGAAATGCTCGATAATTCAAGGCCGACTTACATTAGCTCACTTTTGTCACACAAAATGAAAGAGCAGATAATCGTCCTGCTGTATGAGTTCGTCGACTGTTTCGCGTGGACGTATAAAGAAATGCACGTCCTCTCCTGAAATGGCCGTGCATAAGCTGGCTATATCTCCTGATGCTAAGCCAGTCAAACAAGCTCCTCAAAAAATGAGAAGGGAGCTGGAAAAAAAGGTCATCGAGGAAGCTAAGAAACTCATCGATGTCGGTTTCATCAGAGAAGAGAAATATGCGGACTGGATCGCATGCATCGTCCTAGTGAAAAAGAACAATGGGCAGATCGGAGCCCACGTCGATTTCAGAGAACTTAACAAGGCATGCCTTAAAGATGATTTTCCGCTTTCGGTCATAGAAATGATGGTCGACGACGTCTCAAATTACGAGCTGTTCATTTTCATGGATGGTTCGTCTGGGTACAATCTGATAAAAATGTCATCCGAGGATGAGAAGCATACAACATTTCGAACCCCGACCGGCATATACTGTTACAAAGTGATGTTGTTTGGACTGAAGAACGCATGTGCCATATATCAAAAGGCAACGACCAAGATTTTTGATGACATAATCTATAAAGTCGTCGAATGTTATGTTGATGATTTGGTCGTCAAGACTAAAGCCAAGGCCGATCATATTCAAGACCTCAGGACTGTTTTCACCAGACTGAGAGAATGCGATCTAAAGATGAATGTGCGCTTTTGGCGTGTCGTCGGGAAAATTCTTAGGCCTCATAGTCCGACATCGGGATCGAAGTTGACCCATCAATGATAAAGGTCATCATGGAGATGCCCCATCCAAAGAATCTGACGCTGCAAAGATTCTTTCGCGACAAGCTCGCTTATATACAAAAGTTCATCTCGAACCTATCGGGAAGATGTCGGCCTTTCTCAAAACTCATGAAGAAAGGAGGTCATTTTGTCTGGGATGCCAAATGTCAAGAAACGTTCGAAAGTATCAAACAGTATCTGCTGCACCCTCCAGTAGTTGCTGTTCCCATTCCAAATAAACCGCCGATTCTCTGCATTGCCGTGCTAGATGAATCACTCGGCGCGCTTCTTGCCCAGAATAACAAGGAGAGAAAAGAAAATACCCTCTACTACCTCAGTCGAACTTTAATCGGGATGAAACATAACTATTCTTTGATCGAAAAGCAATGCCTGGCCCTGATATTCTCTGTGAAGAAGCTGAGGCATTATCTGCCCGCTCATCGGGTTATGCTGATTTTCAAGGTCGACCCGCTTAAATACTTAATAACCAAAGCAAGCCTAGCCGGCAGAATGACAAGATAGGCTGACGTGCTGCTTGAGTTCGACATAGTCTATATTCCACATAAAATAGTAAAAGGACAAGCCCTCGCAGACTTCCTCATTGCTCAGCCCATACCTGAAGGGTCACCGCTCAATTGCGAGTTACCCGACGAACAAGTGCTGCGTCTCGAGAATAACGAGCCATGTTGGGAACTCTACTTCGATGGAGTCTCATCAATAAAGTCCTCCGGCAAATGAAGCGTCCCGCAGATAAAAGCAGGGATAGAATTGATGTTCATCACGCAATCGATGGGAACCCTACGACGTTTTCTTGCTCTCACCGAGCCTCGTACAAACAACGAGGCTGAGTACGAAGCTCTGATAGCTGTGTGATCTGGAGCTCACCATAGAAATGGAAATCCTTTGGCTACGGGTCTACGATGATTTTCAGCTTGTCGTCAACCAAGTAAGCAGCGACTACAAGATATATAAACCCGAGTTAGCTCAGTACAGAAGCCGGGTGGTGGAGCTCATGAAATATTTCACCTACATTAAACTAATAAGAGTTCCTAGGGCGTTGAACGGAAAAACCGACGTGCTCGCTCGCTTAGCCAAAGAGCTGGTTGATCCCGATATGGATAAAATTCTGATCACAGTCATAATCCGGCAAATTCTGCCTCCAGTCTCTTTACGAGAGGAAGTATAGAACAAGAGAACAATCCTGCTAAAAAATTTTGATCATTCAAAACGAGCCCGATTGGAGAGAGTTCCTCATAAAGTACCTCTGATATGACAAGCTGTCCAAAGAAAAATCTGCAAGGGCTCAGCTGAAGAAGAGAGCTCTCCGATACGTGTTTGTAAATAATACGCTATACCGCAAATCAAATGACCAATTCTGTCTTAGGTGTCGGTCATCGGCCGATTCCCAAAATGTCATGAAAGTTCATCCGGGCGTTTGCGAAGCTCACCAATCTGGCTCCAAGATGCGGCTTCAAATCAAACGGTTTGGGTATTACTGGTCCACCATGATTAGAGATTGTGAAGAGTATAAGACGAAGTGTCATCCCCGCCAAATTCACGGTGACTTTATTCACAAGCATTCCAATCCGCTGCATCCTATGGTGACGTCATGACCTTTCGAAGTTTGGGACACCGATATAGTTGCCCCGATTGGTCCTCCGTCATCCAAAGGCCATCGGTTCATATTGGCCGCAAATGACTACTTTTCTAAATGGGCTGAAGCTGTCCCGCCAAAAGAAGCCAAGACAGAAAATATTCTGACATTCTTCCGACATAATATTCTATACCGCTTCAGTACACCAAGAATAATTTCTGACAACAAGCTTGCTTTCAAGAGTTTCAAAGTCTTAAGGTTCGCTACATTGTATAAGATAGAACGGAGATATTCCTCCATTTATAATCCAAAGGACAACGGACTAGCCGAAGCCTTCAATAAAGCTCTATGCAAGCTTTTGAGGAAAAATGGTTCAACTAACAAGAGAGACTGGAATCTTAAGCTCCACGAAGCGCTGTGGACACACCGTACCATGCACCACTCCAACTCAGTCCACTCCATACTCATTACTCTTCGGAGTGGAGCTAACCCTTCTCCTCGAAGTCGAAGTTCCAAACCTAAGAATGGTCGTCCAACACGATTTGACGGAGCAGAAAAACGTTCTCCTTCGGCTCGAAGAACTCAACATCCTCGAAGAAAGGAGACTCGCAGTACAACAAAATCCAGAGCTGTACCAAGCCCAATTGTCACGGGCCTATGATAAGATGACCTGTCTCCGTGCTTTTAAGAAATGCGAATTTGTGTTGGTCCTCAAAAGATCGATCATCCCCAATCGACATGCCAAGGGAAAATTCGAGCCAAACCGGGAAGGGCCATTCGTCATCGAGAAAGTGTTTGATGGAGGATCCTATCAGCTGATAAACGCCGAGGGAGAAACACTGATTCCACCCATCAATGGCCGATATTTTAAGAAATACCACGCGTGAATACTTCAAGTCGCAGACGAGTTGAGCACACCGGCCCTACGGTATCATACATCCTGTAAAATCGTATACAATCCACGGGCATAAATGACCCCTATCTCTTCTAAGTCCTACCGGCGAGACTACATCTGAAGTTCTACTGGCGATGAAGCTCCACCAATGTGAAAAAACGGTATGTCCACAAGCAAAACGGGTACGGATGAAAACCTAAAAAGGCTCCGTGAGTAAATACAGCAGGGCTGCAGGCGAGTTTGTGAAAACCCGAAAAGGCGTAAACTCGTGAAAAGAAGACGAAAATACACTTGCAAAGTCCTCTCGACCTTGTGAGCGGAATATTCCTGCGTGAGATCCTTACGACTCACAAAAGAGCAACACACTTATGAATCCTCACGATTTCTAAGGAGAATATATACCTGCGAGATCCTCTCTACTCGTAGGGATAAAATGCTTTTATGAGACCCTTACGGCTCATAAAATTAAAAAACCTTAGGTGACGGGTCTAAACCTGTCTTCTAAGCCATCGCCCCCAACGGGCAACAACAACTGTTGAGTTGCTCCTGGCATTATGTTTCAGTATTAGTGGTGCTGATACCGACCCGAAACCCAAATCCCATGTCCTCCCGGGGCAAATGATGAGTCGCTCCTGGCGCTATTCCAGAGTAGCGATACCGATGACAAATAAAATCCAAATTCCAAGTCCTACTCAAATTCAAAAATTCCGCCAAACAAGACAGAAATCACACAAATCAAATCAACGTCTCACCCGACAGCGCTTCCAAGATCAAAAGTCCCGCGGGACGGATAGGAAACTCCCAAAACACATCAAATCAACAAGTCAACCAATGACCTTCTCGTCGGATTCAAGCTCCACCTCGGAAACAAGTCAAATTCCTACATCGCAAGAAGCGGAGTAAGTCAACTTCAACCCCGACACTGAAGAAAGCGGAGCAAGTCAAACCTAACCCCGATCAAATACCGACCGTCCAAGTCGCAAAAATGGCAGCACTGACCGTCCAAGTCGCAAAAATGGCAGCACTGACCGTCCAAGTCGTAAAAATGGCAGTATCGACCGTCCACGTCGCTAAAAGGGCAGTATCGACCTTCCACAAGGAACCAAACCAAATCAATCTCCATGTAGAACAAGATTCATCAATTTCATGCACAACCCATACACGCGGTGTGCATTTATTGGCGGGGGCACTTTGTTGGGGTCAAAAATTACACCCAGTTGATCAAGTCAAGGTCAAAATCAACCCTCAACCAAGCGGCCCAAGCTCAAGTCAAGACCGAGCATGGAAGGGACCGGCTCTATGACAAAAAGAATGAAACAATAAATTAGTTTAATGTAATTTTTAAAATCTGTACATGTCTGACCAGCGCACGCATTTCTATCTCAATTGGATGACGAAAAATACTCTATAGAGTTCAATATGTTTCACAATTCTGCCGTTGTCGTCTCTTGCGCCATTTCGCAAAGAACCTTATCGGTCATTGAAAGCTGGATTGAACTGAGCTTTGTCGTCCATCTCTACATTTTCCGCTACCGTGGTCGTCGCCGGATTTCTGTTCTTCACAAAGACAATCTTATGCACAATTTGTTGTATCAGTAGCGCCGTCATCTTCAATCTCCATAGATTGAATTTATTAGGCTCATCGAACCTTTCGATCTCGTAATTTGTAGACGTCATCTATCTAATCTAACTTCGAAACGTGAATTTGACGTTCTGATACCATTTGTTGTAAGGATTACGTATTTATGCATAGCGGAAATCCAAGACTTTTGTTTTAGGTTAGATTGAGAAAGACTATCCGACGGATACCAAATCATACAAAATTAACACACCAACAACACAAGTTTTAACCGGGTTTGGCGTAACTAGCACCTAATCCTGCAAACCACAATGGGAAGAAAGAATTATAAGAGACTACACCGATTTCTTTCCCCTCTACAAAAAATCACCCTCTTTTACGAAATCTCTTTCTATTTGCAACCGCGCTTTGCCGTCTCTTCCACTCTAATCAAATCTTAGGTTATTAGAGAATTATGGATTCAACAAAAATCTTAGAGAAAGCCTTCTATTTGTAGGATAAATAAATGCTAGGAGATAAATTCATATTTAAACTAGAGATAAATATGAATTTAGTCTAGAGATTATATTTAAATTTAAACCAAAATGATTAGATTTAAATCCTAACTAATCCCTAACTAATCCGAATTTAAATCAAATTTAACAGTATTTGTAGTGTGGTGGACAAATCTTCTATTTAACTTGATCATTAATTGCTCTAGAAAAGTGTGTGATCGTTCTTTAGATGGATCTCCACAAAATTGACACAATCTACTGTTTTATCTCCTTTGTTATTTCTTTATACCCTTCTGGTCCATTATTTATTCTTTGCACTTGGCGGCTTACCATCGTTTTATGTGTGTGGGTGGGTATGTGTGTGGTGGGTGTGTGGGCGACGATAATTAGGATGACTGTCATTGGTCTAGCATTAATTTCGAAACTTTGAGTTTAGGTGCATTTCATCGAAGGCATAGGCAGCTATATTGGTCTTGAGATAAATCAGCAGTCGAGCTGACAAATTTTGTATTTAGTTATAAGTTTGACTTATGTGTGACCCCCACCCTCTAAATATACAGTGTAGGTTTCCATTTTCATTTGTGTTGGCTGCATTCTAAATATACAGTGTAGGTTTCCATTTTCATTTGTGTTGGCTGCATGGCTTGAAATTTTAACCTTGTGATAATATGCGTGCTCTACCAACTCTTCTACCCTTGGGAGTAGAGATCTTGAAAGAGAATCTCATGCAGTTTCATCTGTTTTGGCTGAAAGTAGAAATAATAATTTATTCTCTATTTTGCAACTTTAATCCCTTTCTTAGTTAGGTGACTGACCATGGATATTTGACAGTTGTGACTCCCACGATTATCTTATCCATATAATTAGCTCCCTAAGCTACGGAGGGGAAATTGATTGAAATTCTTTAAACTATGGTTTGCAAAATAGATTTATTAGTGGCTATCGATTATATTAATTTGACACTTAATTTTCCTTGAGTTTTGCTTGGTTGCACATGTATTAGTTGATGTGATGTCTTATCACTTCAAATTTAATTAATAAGGTTTTATATTGGTAGATGAGGGATTCTACGTATCAAATTATCAATTCCCGATTTCGTAACCACATCCTGGATTGAATAAAAAGGAAAGATAAATAGAGGTTCAACGTGGGGTTACTGATCTTTGATGAGATCAATTTTAACAACTTTTATATTATATTAGTTAATAACTCGAAGGAAGCAGAGAAGAACACGGACACAGAGCAAAACCAGGGTGATGCGTACACTTCACCGCCAAATTATAGGTAGGAAATTGTTAAATTGGTAAAATAAAAGAAACACTGAGCTATAATAGAATGCCCTCCTCATTTCTGTATTGGGTTAGTGTATTTGGCTTGAAACTATGACTAGAACCACATAACATGAAACAGGTCGAGATTCAGTCGCATGTAGATGTGGGTGAATAAGCTAACTATTTGAGAAACAGAATCGCTCCATGAAGAAGGCGATGCGTTTGTTTTTTTTCTCCCCCAGAAGGCAAGTGCTTTTGGTTGCAACAGTCACCTTGAGTACAAGGTTTTAAATTGATCTAGGAGTTATTAAGGACTAAACACGCTATCTTATGCACTTAACTAGTATTATGTCTTGTTCCTGTTCCCGTGGTTTAATGATACCTTCTATTTAATTAACAGTATCTACTTTCCAAACCCTGTTTCCCCCCTTTAATATGCCACAGAGATTAGGTGCAAAGACTCAGCTGATTAGGTTATAATGTAACACAAGGACAGTTTATCAATTCATTAATATAATCAAGCAGCTTACCTGCCCACCATGTTTTCTATTGAAGGTACAATACAGCCCTTTGGAAGTTTCTCCAATGGCAGAGCCCAAAGTCATATTGAAGAGAACTAAGATTTGTGTGGTTTGCATTACAGTGGTAGTTCTACTGTCCTTTTCTACTTACATTCCTTTCATTTGGCTGTTTCTTACTTGAAGAAATATTTTTTAATTACTTTGATACCTTGGCTTATTAGAGATGCCTCATGCTGTTAGTTTATTAGGAGTCTTATGTTAGGTAATTTATATAACCGGGGCCTTTCTCTGCAATTAATGTTCAGAGGCAAGAAAACCTGTTGGCAATAGATCCTGAAATTGTGGGTTGTTTGCAATCTTTATTTGTTTCCTTTTTACTGTTACTTTTAGAGGTAGAGAAACAGGATCCAAGTTCCTCTAGTGTTGACTGCTCACACTTTAAGGAAATTAAGCTTTTACTGCTCATCATTGCGGCCTCTTTTTGGTGATGAGTGCTGAGGGTTGTGGGGGCCTAGGAAAAGGTTGTGTTTATGGGATCAAGTTCTATTTATTTGATGACCGCCTACTTGTCCCATTTGTCTTATTTACCTTGCACCAGGACCAGCACCACCTTCCATTTAATGGTAGTCTTTAAACACTAATATTGTTATCAATTCAGGGCCCTACATCAAGATTCATTCTTCTGTAGGCGACTCTTTTTCTTCCTTTTTATTGTAAATTTTCTAGGTATAGCACTGTAGAAGTCGCTGATACTTGCTGTGTAACTTTGTACATCAGTTTGATATATTTGATATTTGAAATTCACAGATTTTATTTTCCCTTCAAAGTATGTCTGGTGATTAGTTTACACAAATGAAGTTGTTATTTTCCAAAGCGAATTGAGTTTTAGGGTAAATTGTCAAAACCCCCCAAGCCATCTCTCACCCTCCCGGTCAAAACCCCTGCCCCTAAGATTGTTGCAAAAACAGCCCTAGATATCAAATACTTTGTCACCACCCCCTCAATACTGTATCCACGGGTGTTTGACTTGGAATTTTTTTAGAGAATTTCCAAAGTACCCTCCCTTTCAACCTCCTCAGTATTGTATACCGGAGTGTTTGACTTGGAATTTTTTTAGAGAATTTCCAAAGTACCCTCCCTTTAAACCTCTCTCGCATCCCGCTCAATCCTCTCCTTCTATGCCTGATCTCCTCTTGATCATGCTCAATCTCTCTTACAATCGCTCCCTCTCTCTATCTCCGATGAAACTCTAAACCTAACTGTCTCGTCTCTCACTCGCCCCCCTCCCTTGCGTGTCGCTGCCTCTCACTCTCTCTCTCTCTCTCTCTTTCTCAACATCCATCTTGGAACCCTAACCTAAAAAAAAAACTCAATTTTTATCGCGATGGCACCAAAACATAGCAAATCCGTTGCTAGATCATCGACGAGAGCCCAAGACCCGAGCAAGCCTGCATCGAAATCAAAGGCGGCGGCGTCAATCCGTCCTTGTGCAAGGTAAAATGTGGCAAATATTTGAGTTTTGATCTGATTTTTTGGAATTATGAAAATCAAGGGTTTGAACGTGTTTGCTTAATGGGTTTGAATTTGTTTGATGTATACCGTCAGCTGGTACAAGTCGAGGATGATGATTGTAGTTCATTCGTTGTGAATACTTGTATGTTTTATTTTTATCGGGTATTGTTATTATGTAAACTGTATTCAGGTCCTATGTTAGAAAATCCGAATGTACATGCAAGTTATTTCACAATCGACAATTTAGAAATCGAATAACCGTCATCTTGGTAAAACTGCAATCTATTCAAAATTCTACACATTTGATTAATTAATCCACATATGAATTAGAGGATAATTTTGATGTTGGATGGGTGCCGATTCAATTATGAAGTATGTAACTAGTTACATGAGATATCTAAATGAGATATCTGATAGATTTCATGCAGTATCCAACTAGTTACATGATATATCTGATAGGTATCATGCAGTATCTAATTAGTTACATGAGATAACCGATAGGTTTCATGAGATATCTATTTAGTTACATGAGATATTTGAAAGTTGAAAGGTTTCATGCAGTGTTTTAGTGTTGAGGTTTACAAGTAATTGCATATTTAAAATATTTAAATATTTCCAACAATTATTCATTATTAATATTTCCATCAATACATATTCTATTTAAGTTATAGTATATTAGATTTTATAATTCAGAGTTTATATTATGTTTCTTTAATTTCTTTTCAGGCAAAAATTTGAGCCGAAAATTAGAACTTACATAAATCTCCAACAATATGATTTCTTTGTCAAGGAATTGGAGTCTCAAATGGACAATAAGCATAAACGGGTATTGAATGAAACCCCGTTCCGGAAATATTTGAAAATGCCTTCTCCAGCCTAAAAAAAGTCTTCATGTCATTTCTTCTTACAATCTGATAAAATATGAATTTGATTTTAATGACAAGGAGTTGCATAGTTTCATTATAGAGTAGGTTGCCATGCATTTCGGTTGCCACGATCCGGTGAAACCCATCTCGTGAATCGTGAGAAATCAAATTTGGTAACCAAATATTTCACGGAGGCTGTTGAAGGTAGTAAAGAGAAGAAGGGAGTAGTCGTAGGGAAAAAATGTTGTTGAAGATGGCAAAGAGATGAAATGAGAAGTTGCTAAGAGGAAGAAGGTTGATGGTGCAAGTGAAAAAGTTTTTGTAGATTACCATGAGATTGAGATTGAATTGTTGGAAGAAGTCTTGAAGAAAATCGTTTGAAGTAAATCCCCTATTGTTAGGAAATGATTTATTTCATTATTCATCTTATACCAGCCTTCTATAATTTGGTTGCCATTAACATCCGGAAATATCTTGAGAAGCGCGTTTCATTACATAGATAAGGACGGAGTTTCCAAAGTCAATTGGGCTCGAGCAATTCATGATCTTATAATGAAAGGCGTTAAAAAGTTTCAATCGAAGCGAGTGACTCGACATTTCCGGGTTGTCAAATTTTTCTTGCTATAAGTATATTCAAATGTTTGAAAAACTACTATCAGTTATTGATGTTTACCGAATACATGTTTGTTAGATATTGTATGAAAGTAATCTCAGAATACATAATACTTATATGCTTCATGAAGCAAATCAAGCACACATCATTGTAGTTAGATTTAGCATGAAATTGGTTAGATATCTCGGATAATTTGTTACATATCTCTGTTAGATATCTTAGGTAACTTGTTACATATCTCTTTTAGATCTCTCAAGTAACATGTTTCAAGAAACTGGTTAGATATTTTAGACAACTAGTTAAATATTGCATGAGCACCAAAAGTGAAAACTTAAAATTTACTTTCAAGTTATAAAAATCTTCACTTTCAATATTCAACATACTTGTGTAATCTATAACATAATAATAAAAAAAGTAACTGCAATAATATATTAGGCAACATGTCTTATATCATGTAATTGCAATTATGTAACAAGTTATATATCATGTAACCGAGTATTTAACTTTTTTTAATTATTAAGCTAGAGATTACACAAGTATGTTGAACATTGAAAGTGTAGAATTTTATACTTTGAGAGTAAATTTTTAGTTTTTCCTTTTAATGTTCATGCAGTATCTAACTAGTCTAACTAGTCGCCTAAGATATCTAACCAGTTTTCTGAGACAGGTTACATGTTACTTGAGATATCTAATCAGTTTCCTGAGATATGAAATTAGTTGCCTAAAATATCTAACAACTTTTCTGAGATGTGTAACAAGTCATCCGAGATATCTAACTAACCCTAAGGTATATATCAAACCCATAAAGCAAACACATTTAAATTCTTGATTTTCATAATTCCACAAAATTAGATCAAAACTAACATTTACCACAATTTTTCCTTGTACACGGAGGCATTGAGGACACCGACTTGCAGATTTGCTCGGGTCTTGGGCTCTCGCCGATGATCTAGTAACGGGTTTGCTTTGTTTTGGTGTCATCACGATTAAAATTAAGTTTTTTTGAGTTAGTGTTCCAAGATGTATCTCGAGAGAGTGAGAGGTAGCGACGCACTAGAGAGAGACGTTGCGGTTGGGTGTAGGGTTTTTGTCGGAGATAGAGAGAGTGAGCGTGATCGGGAGGATATCGGGCATAGTGATAGAACAACCGGAGGAGATAGAGGGCGACCGGGATGTGAGAGAGAGAGAGGGAGAGAGGGGTTTAAAGCGAGGGTACTTTGGGATTCTCTAAAAAGTCCCAGTCAAACACCCTAGTTTTCAGTATTGAGGGGGTGGTGACAGGATATTTGGTATCCAGGGGGGTTTTGGCAACAATCTTGGAAGCATGGGTTTTTTGACTGGAGAAAGATGACTTGTTTTTTTTTGGGGACAGTTTACCCCTTCTATAATCACTTTTTTTTATGAATTTGCACCGAGATCCTCTCTGGTTTACCCCATATTAGCAATAAAACAATTCTCTAAAGGAGGCACCTTTTAAAGTGGGGGAAAGAAAAGGAATTTAGAACATACAGTTCTATGCCTAAATTTGGTTGCACTTGGAAAATCCATGGACCATCGTATTTCACAAAATGAGGGGATTCACCTATTTACACTGAACATTTCATATTTGTTTCCTTTTCTTTATATTTTCCTTTCCTTCTAAATTTATTTACTAACAAATATATTTTTGCTCCATTTATAGAAATTTAAATATGACATTATAGTAAAAGCTGCACCAATACCAGTAAGGACATGTATGAATCAAATTTCAGTAAAAATAGAACTCATACAAGGCTATATATGCTAGTATTTCCAGCACACGAACACAATAAATTACACCAGGGGTAGTCTTCTTCTTGAGTCCATAAGCTCTCACATTACTCCTCTGGCATTGAGCCATATGAAGTTGTTGGTTCTTCTTTAATAACTCATCTTCTTATTTTTTAATCTCTGTGGACCCAATTCCCCACAACACCATGAGCCACCCCATCCTTAAAACACCTAACCCCACAAGAGTTGGAACAGTAAACCGTATCCTTGTAATATCTCGTATCAAAAGGCTATTATTATTGCTAATTCAATCAACATCATGAGATCACTGTGCCCAGATAAGGACTTGATGATCCCAGCCCCAGCCCTTGTTCCAATTCAAGCATCAATTTTTTTTTTCTAGGGTAAATTGTCAGAAAAACCCAAGCACCTTTCTCTGCTGTCAAAACCCCCCAGGCATCGAAGCGCTAGTCAAACCCTTTGGAAATTTTTCATATACATAGCAACCATCTGTATCTAACCAATTTATACAAACTATTTAGATATCACTTGTAGCTACTTAGATATTCGTATGAAACTAGATATAGCAGACAACCGCTAGATATCACAGGTATGAGGTTTCTTGACAACTAGAAACTTTTGACTACCGCTTTGAGGCCAGAAGGTTTTTGACATCGGAAAAAAGTGCTTGGTTTTTTTTTGTTTTTTTTTCCTATACAATTTACCCTTTTTCTCTATTTGGAAGCAAAAAGATACCATCTCAATTCCCAACTGTCAGTAGAAAGGTTGTAGAGAGAGAGGGAGGGAGTTTATACCAGGAGAGAAAAATATTGAAAGGAAGTGATCAAGGCTTGGCAAAGCAGGCAAGTTTATACTTCCCTTACATTCCTCAGCTTCCATATCCATCACCACCAAAAGCCAGCAGCAGCAGCAGCTGTCATGCTCACCATTACATAGATTCCTATTTAGGAGCTTCATTCACGTTCGCTTTCTTATAATAATAACATGCTACATCAAGTAAAGGGAAAAAGGGGAAGCAGCAGGAGGAGAAAGATGAGAGACTTTGCTTCTTGTTTCAGCGAGCACGCCGTCAAGGTCTCGGATTCTTCATGTTCGGGAAACGGCGGCGGCAGCAAGTCTATCGTCGCTCTCGACTCGTCGTCGTCGTCGGTCCAAGCAACCATCACCAGCCTCTACAGAGCCCAGCTTTCCTCGACTCAGAAGGACCTCCTCATTAAGGTCACATGGTCCATGTCCCAGACGGGCCCCGCCCTCTCCCTCGGCCTCGACGATGACTCTTATTCCCACCATTGGAACCCGAGCTTTATCCCCTCTCATCTCCTCAGAAAGAAGAAAGGAGCCCGGTCATTCGTTTCGGGCTCTTCGGTCATCGGCCTCTACTGGGATTTCTCTACTGCCAGATTCAATTCAGGTCCTGAACCTGTCGCCAGTTTTTACATAGTAATCATCGTGGAAGCCGAATTCGTGCTTTTGCTGGGAGATTTAAGCAGAGACTTCATCAAAAGGTTTGAGGAAATGCCCCACGCCACGGAATCCTTGTTGGTTAGCCGAAGAGAGCAGGTTTTAGGCCAGGCGGTTTATTCGACCAAGGGTCGGTTCAGCGATCAAGGGAAGGATCATGACATTGTGATCACCTGCAAAGGTGACGGAAACAACAACAACGAGTCGGAGCTGACTGTGAGTATCGATAGAAAGAGGGTGGTGCATGTGAAGAGGCTGCAGTGGAATTTCCGGGGGCATCAGCCGATTTTCATCGATGGCTCGCCCGTCGACATGATGTGGGATGTGAGGGATTGGTGCTTCTGTAGGCCTCAAGGGTATGCGGTGTTCATGTTCAGGAAGCGGAGTGCGTTGGAGAGCAGGCTTTGGTTTGAGGAGGAGATGCTGCAGAGACAGAGGGGGGTCTCTGGTTTCTCTCTTTTGATTCAGGCATTCAAGAAGATCCCATGACAAGCATGCATCAAGGTTAATTTCTTGGTTTAATTGCACAAAGGTGCCCATAAACTTTCATGTTACCATGAACTTTCATAATTAGATATTGCTACCATGAACTACCACTTCCGGTTGCAAATTAATACCATTTTATGCCACGTCGCGGTACCTATTAGCAAAAAATTGAACTGCTTATGAAAGTTCATGGTACCCATATTTAATTATGAAAGTCCATGGTATCAATTGCAAAAAACATGAAAGCTCATCGGTACCTTTGTGCAATTAAGCCAAATTTCTTTTCTGATTCTAACTGTTTGTTTTCCCCTTTTTACGACAACCTTAATTTGTTTGTGGTTTGATTCTCTTCTCTTTGCTTGATAATGGTTTTGTTTGATAGAGTGAAAGAAGTGGTTGGTTAATTCTTTACGATAGGGGAGATGAATAAAGTTGAGAGGTGAAACTTGTTTGGTTTGATTTGAGTTGCAGAAATGTGAATATGGTAGGTTGATTTTTATTTTATTTTCATTTTTTCCTTTTTGGTGTTTTTCTTCCTTTGTTTATCATCACTCAATTTACAAGCACAAAACCAAAGTTAAGCAATCTATGTTCTTAAAAACTTTTATGTTAATTCATTGGCATGTACGTTTCGTCCTAAAGCAAAGATTGCTTTCAGATAATTTTTGTAAAGATTCTATGGCCTCTGTCTTTTTGGATGTCTTAAATTGAATTCAAATTTGAGATCTTTTATTTATTAGCCATATTGCAATGAACACGAGATGATAAAGGAAATTGTATTTTAGTAACTATTACTCAAATAGAAAGCAATCTTTGTTTGATTGGATAACAAAGGAAATTGAAATGAATCTGATGCATGAAATAATGAACAAATAGAAAGAATCATTCATGGTCTTTGAATTTGCATGATATTTTATTTCCCCATGCTTGTGATACTCATGCCTAAAATTATAATCAATCGTTTGAAGCCACAATATGCATTATAGCATGAATTACTTTTTGATGAAAGTGAATCTTAACGTGGATAACATTGCTGTTCCTAAATGAAGCTTCAGCACTTTTAGCTGAAAAGCCAAAAGTGCAAGCTTTCTCTTTTAATTCATACAGTTTTCACATTGATTTTTTTTTAACCTTCAATGAACCAAAATAACTTGCAGGTATAATTCTGCCAATAGAAACACCAATTGCTCTGATGTAAAAGGAAATTTCACAATTTGTTTTTAATAAGTTGCATAATGATTTGGTGATGAGAAGTTTGCAAATAATTTGCTTACATGCATGTTATAATCACAGCTTTTAAAATTTTCTTTACCTAATTATTAGGTTATTGATTCGTAATGGCATTTGGGTTGCTTCTTTGACTTGACCATGTAACCACCGATATGCCATGATTTTGTTAATGTGTATCTCTACTATTATTACTAGAACACTTAGCTGATGTATGTGGCGCTTCCAAACTGAATTCAGAAAATACGATTTTAGAAACAAAATAATACCGTAAATTTTATGATATCCAGTTGTCATTTAAATTCTAAAATAGAAAATGTATCCCATAATTCAAGTGCAATGTTTCTTGTTAGTAACCGTCTGCTACTTGCAAGTAATCACAAATTTTTAGTCAAATGGTTGTCATATAAATTTTCACTTATAATTTTTCTCACCGAATGCGATGTCACCATGCAATAATTCTAGCACTCTACAAATATAAATCACCTAAGATTTTGGCTTGTTGGTCTCAATTAAGCCTAAAAAATAATTTTTAAAATTTCCTCTGCACATTTGACTATTTTTCGCGCTTGAAATGTTACCACCGTATCCTTCTCAAAATCTTGTTACCGAAAGAGTTGAAAGAATTACTTGGTTTCCCTGTTCAAACTTATTCATATCCATTTCACTTATTAAGAAACCTTGTCTCACATATGGTAATTACTGTGGACATGTAATCTTTTTTCTTTCTTGGGGTATGCGCCAATTGAACTAATGGCATTTTATTTTTGAAAAGAAAGTTCTACATGCAAGCGCTACGCTCCTTTAGTTGCTCTGGATGTGTAATCTCATTCCTTGAGGTATGATATCATGGAGAGATTTAAAGAAAATTCCGTGAAAATTGATTTTGTAAATTCCAAGGAGTAGCATTTTGATTCCACGCATGATCACACTGTTATGTCAACCACAAAGTAACACAATCAATAAAGACTTAAAACAGAGAAAACCACAAATTCAGGATGAAGTTGAAACATCTTTACTACTATCAGAATTGTGAGGATTACAATGTTGGTGGAGGAACTCTAAAAGCTCACCCAAGTTCACCCCAAGTATCATCAAATGGCGGCTCCCTTATCTCTTATACAAAATTTCACACGAAATATTATACATAACTTATGTAGCAGTCAGGTATTTGCACATCAAGTTTACTCCGAACCACAAGGCCACACCAGTTCCACCTAGCACCCCTGGGCCATGGGCTTAAGCTCGACCAATCTTTTCGGGATCAAGTTTTCAATCCACGTAAAAAAAAAACTGCTTGGCGCGCCATTCGGGCTCGACTATAGAGCTCGACGGGTAACACAAATAGGGTTCAACAACTAGTTCAGACTCAGGCCACATATGACACACGCAATGTATTATGATTTGCAACATCACTTGTGGCATTTTTTTGTAAATGTACAATTTAAGCATGGAAAACAAAAAGATTGGAATTTTTATGTTTTAATATCTCGAGAGTAAAGCATTCTGGAATTGATCATGGATTCTCTCAATTTTTCAAAGAAATATAAGGTAGATATGTTTTCATTTCAACAGGGGTTTTTAAATATGGAACACACACACACACACATTTCCCCAACGCTTGTAACTTATGATGCCATAGATACATATTAAATTAGGTAATCTTATTTCTTAGGTTGAAATCCCCTCCCCCTTTATTATTACTAATTAAACAGATATAAAACTGAGATTAACCACTTATATAGTATAGAACCTTACAAATCTTGTTAGGGGTATCTTTAAGAACATTACTATACTATGTTTTACCTCGCCAATGTTGATTTTCTTTTTCTTCTAAAGTGGCAACGGCGACTTTGTGCTTTTCGACTGTTTGAATGTTACCTACAGACGAAAAAAGTGTTACTTCTATTTCATCGGTTACCATGCACTGTTGGGAGAGAGAGTCGATCCACGGAACAGTGCTCGCAACAAAACCCAAACCACGCAAAAATACAATCACGCAATTAAACGACGAAAGACAATATAAATTAAAAATGCAGGAATAAGAAATTAATCAATCACAAACAAGATAGATTTGTTAACGAAATTCACCCACTGTATGGTTAGTCCCCGGCAGAGCGGAATCTGCAAACGTCTACTATACTTGAATCAAGTTTGCAAACAAGAACAACCCTAGGAGATTTATCTTAAATCTCTCTATACAAATCTCTCTTGGCCTTTGCCTCTTGTGATGATGCTTGTGATGGATGCAAAATGCCTCACTCATAAGATGTGCTTTTATAGCACCTAGGACAATGTCACTATCTAATAAAGTCACCACCTTTCATTGTCACCACCTAACAATATCCTGCATGTCAAAAGTAGCACTTAATAAAGTCACCACCTTTCATTGTCACCACCTAACAATGTTATGCATGTCAAAAGTAGCACCTAACAAAATCACCACCTATCATTGTCACCACCTAACAATATCATGCATGTCAAAGTAGCACCTAACAAAGTCATCACTTAACATTATTACCACCTAATAATGTCATGCATGTCAAAAGGTGGCACCTAACCCTAGACTTTAATTTGCATCAATTTTCAACAAACTCCACCTTGATGCAAATTCATCACAATCTCGACATTGTCCCACTTGGAGTATTTTTTTGGCTTGATCCTCAACACTAGTAAACTTCACACGATTCCGCTGCTGCTCTCTCCTCATCAAATTTTTATGGAGAGATTCACCATTCTGCAACAGAGATTCAGCTTATCTCTGTCTACAATTTTGGTGAACATATCCGCCGGATTCTTTTCTCCCGCGATCTTCTGTAGTGTCAACTCACCATCTTCCAACACTATGCGTATGAAATGGTATCGCACCTTGATATGCTTCGTCCGAGAATGATATGCTGCATTCTTCGCCAAATGTATTACACTTTGGCTGTCGCTCCACAAGGTATTGAAGTCTTGCTTCTTACTCAACTCTTCGAGTAACCCTTGTAACCATATCATCTCTTTGCTGGCTTCCGTGATTGCCACGTATTCAGCCTCCGTAGTTGACAATGCTACCACTTTTTGCAGTTGAGATACCCAACTCACTGCTGTTCTCCCAACTGTAAATACGTATCCTGTTGTGCTCTTCCCACTATTTCGATCACCCGAGTAGTCCGCATCAACGTAACCTTGCACCTTTAGAGATTCACCCCCGAAACATAAGCAGTGACTAGACGTACCCCTAAAATACCTCAAAATTTACTTCACCGCATTCCAATGCTCCTTCTCCGGGTTTTGCATATACCGGCTCACAACTCCCACTGCATGTGCAATATCTGGTCTCGTACTTACCATTGCATACATTAAACTCCCCACCGCAGAAGCATAAGGTACTCTTACCATCTCGTCTTTCTGCTCTTGAGTTGTCGGGCAAAACTCCTTCATGAGTTTGAAATGTTTTGCTAAAGGCGTACTCACCGGTTTTGACTTGTCCATATTGAACCGCTTCAAAACCTTCTCGATATAGTCGCTTTGCGATAACCACGGCTTCCGCTGCTTCCTATCTCGAACGATCTTCAACCCTTAAATTTGTTTAGCCGCTCCCAAATCTTTCATGGAAAACTTTTCAGCCATCATCTTCTTCAGACTTTGAATTTTCTCGAAGTTCGGACCCACTACCAACATATTATCTACATAAAGTGATAGAATGATATAGTCTCCATCCTCAAAAGTCTGAATATAGACACAGTGATCCGACTCACTACGCACAAATCCCGTCTCTAACATGAACTGATCGAATTTGAGATACCACTGTCTTGGAGCTTGCTTAAGGCCGTACAAGCTCTTTCGCAGTCTACACACCATAGTTTCTTTTCCCTTCACCTCATATCCCGGTGGCTGCATCATATAGATCTCCTCCACCAAATCTCCATGAAGGAACACAGTCTTTACATCAAGCTGCTCCAAATGCAGATCCTCCACCGCCACAATTCTAAGGATCATCCGAATTGATGTCATTTTCACCATAGGGGAAAATATCTCTTGATAGTCAATTCCTTATTTTTGCGCATATCCCTTGACTACCAAGCAAGCCTTGTACTGCTTCACACCATCGGCCTCATCTTTTATTCTGTACACCCATCTATTCAGCAACACTTTTTGACCCTTGGGTAGCTTCACTAGGTCCCACGTGCGGTTCTTCTTTAAAGAATCCATCTCCTCGTCCATAGCTCGCTCCCACTGCTTACTAGCACCGTCTTGTGTCACCTCTTCAAGGAATTCAGGCTCTCCCGAATCCGTGTACAAAATGAAGTCGGTCACAAGTCTTTCAGGTAGCCTCCTTTCTCTCGTAGATCTCCTCAGAACTGACACATCTGATTGCTGAACATGGTCACCATCATGTTCTTGAGTCTGATCTTGCACTGCAGCTGCTTCCATGTTTTGATCCCCACTTGAAGACACCTGATTGTTCTTTTGAGTTCCGTTTAACTCTACGAACTCAGATACAACACCATTTTTGGCTTGCTTTTCTTCTCTATATAAGTGTTGCTTATCAAAGACAACGTTCCGGCTTCGTATTACTTTCTTACTTGTGTAATCCCAAAGCCGATATCCGAACTCGTCTCCACCATACCCGATGAAAGCACACTTAGATTTGGAGTCAAGCTTACTCCTTTCTGCCTTATCAATCAAAGAATACGTGATACAACCAAATACTTTAAGGTGTGAATAGTTGACCGGTTTACCCGACCAAATTTCTTCTGGAATGCTTCCATCAAGCGCACTCGCCGGGCTTCTGTTGATCAGATATACAACAACATCGACCGCTGCTGCCCATAAGAATTTTGGCAGATTCGCATCCAAGGTCATGCTTCGCACTCGCTCTAGGATCGTTCTGTTCATCCTTTCAGCGATACCATTTTGCTGTGGCGTCCCAGGTACCGTCTTCAACCAACGAATACCTTTTTGTGAGCAAAACTCCTCGAACTCTTGGGTGCAGTATTCCCTGCTATTATCGGACTTTAGGCATTTAACCTTCATCCTCATTTGGTTCTCCACCTGCGCAATCCAATGTCTGAAGATGCCAAACACATCGGACTTTTTCTTCATCGCGTATACCCATGTCTTCCGACTTGTATCATCGATGAACGTCACGAAGTACCGATTTCCTCCATAAGACTCTATCGAGGCCGGACCCCACACGTCGGTATGCACTATCTCCAGTTTCTTGGTTTTTTCGCTACGCCTCCAATTTGAAAACTGAGCGCGTTTTGCTTCCCATAAACGCAGCTCTCGTAAAACCCCAACTTCACTTTTTTCAGCCCCGAAAGAACCCCCTTGGCTTGAAGAATTTTCATGTTCTTCTCGCTGAGGTGCCCCAATCTCTTATGCCACAACGAAGTCTCCGAATCTTTCTCCGAACTTACCGTCAATGCAACCGAGCCTCCGCTGCTCCCATTGAATGAGTACAACGAATCGCTCAGCTTGTCCCTTGCGACCACCAACGACCCTTTGGAAATCTTCCATTGAGAATTCCCAAACGTTGTAGTAAACCCTTCGTTGTCTAGCCGACTTGTGGAAATCAATCTTTTCTTCAAATCCGGAATATGACGAGCATTCTTCAATTTGATTTGACCACTTCCTGACGGTTGCAAGATGATCGTCCCCTTTCCAACGATCTTACACGATTGACCATTTCCCACCGTCACATATCCAAGATCGCCCTGAACATACTCGCTAAAGTGGTGTATGTCCGAAGCGCAATGAAAAGAAGCCCCTGAATCTAGGAACCAAGTATCCTCCTTTGTGTTCTCGCTCGCCGATAGATAAAGACCTTGTTCCCCTTGTTCTTGTGTAGATACCACATTCGCTTCCTTTTCATCCGTCTTCTCATTTGAGCCTTTCTTCGGAAGCCTGCATTCATTTCTTCTGTGGCCCTTCTTTCCGCAATTCCAACAGGCGCCCTGGATTTTTCCTTGAGATTTACCCCGGCTTTTAGACTTGCCCTTTTTTCACTTTCCCCTTTCCATTGTTCTGCCACGATTCTCCACCGAACGTGCAGAAGTTCCAAAACTCTCACTCACGGACTTTTTTCGCATCTCATCGTTTAATATGCAGCTTACCGCATCATTAAACATGAGAATCCCCGAGATAGAGTTGCTAACCGCCATCACTAGGTTCTCCCAACTCTCTGGCAACGAACATAGGAACAGTAGGGATCGAATCCCGTCTTCAAAGATGATTGAAACAGACTCAAGTTAGCTTGTCACGCTGTTGAACTCGTTCATGTGCTCTATCACCGAACCATTCTCTACCATCTTCATGTTGAAAAGTTTCTTCATCAAAAATATTTTATTTGATGTCGATGGCTTCTCATACAACTTCGCTAACGTCGTCATTAGCGCCTTAGTTGTTTTCTCTTTTGAGATATTAAAGGTCACCTGCGGAGTCAACGACAATCTGATCGTCGCCAAGGCTTTTCTATCCAAAAGGTTCCACTCCTCATTGATCATCTTCTTGGGCTTTTCTTCTAGCAACGGAAGATATAGATCCTTTTGGTATAGACAGTCTTCTAACTGCATGCGCCACCAACCAAAATTGTGACCATTGAATTTCTCGATTCTTATCTTATCCTCTGCCATCTTTCGTCTGTATCGCAGCAAACCCGACTTCCTCCTAGATCTGAACCAATGCCTTCAAAACTACAATCTAAGAAAGTGGGGAAGAGGACACAAGCGTCGTTACCCACCGTTACCTAGATTATAGAATCGAAGAACCCTAGATTCTCTTAACCTTGCTCTGATACCAGTTGTTGGGAGGGAGAGTCGATCCACGGAACAGTGCTCGCGACAAAACCCAAATCACGCAAAAATACAATCACACAATTAAACGACGAAAGACAATAAAAATTAAAAATGCAGGAATAAGAAAGTAATCAATCACAAACAAGATAGATTTGTTAACGAGTTTCACCCACCGTATGGCTAGTCCCCGGCAGAGCGGAATCTGCAAACGTCTACTATACTTGAATCAAGTTTGCAAAGAAGAACAACCCTAGGAGACTTCTCTCAAATCTCTCTATACAAATCTCTCTTGGCCTTTTCCTCTTGTGATGATGCTTGTGATGGATGCAAAATGCCTCACTCATAAGATGTGCTTTTATAGCACCTAGGACAATGTCACTATCTAACAAAGTCACCACTTTTCATTGTCACCACCTAACAATGTCATGCATGTCAAAAGTAGCACCTAACAAAGTCACCACCTATCATTGTCACCACCAAACAATATCATGCATGTCAAAGTAGCACCTAACAAAGTCATCACTTAACATTATTACCACCTAACAATGTCATGCATGTCAAAAGGTGGCACCTAACCCTAGATTTTAATTTGCATCAATTTTCAACATGCACTTCACTTCTTTGCATATCCACCATCAACTTCTTTGCTTGCCTCAGAGTGGGATTCATTTCAGCTGATGAAACATGCTTTGCTCCGATCGTCGTTGTTAAAGTTTTTAAGTTTATTTAAAGTTGAGAGAGTGATGGGATTTTTTATAGGCACATATCGGCTTTTGAAATAAGTGGGCTCCAACAATAAAACTCAAGCCTTATTGAGATTTGACATATTTTATATCTTATATGATGACATTATCTTATTTTTCTAAGGAATTTTTGAAGAAGAAGATGGGATAATCAGTCTTCACGCTCCCTTTGTTCATATAACATCTCAAAACTATTAATGCATACACCTTTAGGAGTACGTACTGACATAAGAAGAAAAAGAATTTTCATTCAATTGACAAGCCTTTCTCTAAGAAGGTCTATCAATATGCAAAATTCTATAAACAAACATTCTGCAAACATACATGTACATCGATAAAGATAGCAAGACATTCTATGACAATAGAAGATGCAACATTAGACGTAAGAAATGAAAGGTCAAATTAAAATACAGTTTGTCTTACCTCATGATTTGATCTCTCATGAGAGAAAGTGCTTAGATCAGGGATCTCATACCTGGTTGCTTATGTGAAGATGGATATGTCTTTTCTCAATATATATTGGTAAAAAATTCGAGATCCAGTTATGGAATTTTTTGTGAAGAGAAAAGGAGATCGAGAGAACGAAGAAGAAACAAGAAACATCGCTGAAATGTTTAGGGTTGTAACCCTAGGTCTTCCATAAGTGTATATATACTATCAAAGTTTGGGTTGTAAAAATTGGGATAAGCCCAGAGACAATTTCTCAATAAAATTTTAACTGGGTTTTCCCCGGTTCATTTAATAAAAAAAATTAAAATACCGTTTTTAAGTCTATTTCCACATGACAATTTAAGAAAGATAAAGATGCCAAGCACAAACTTAAGAATAACTTATGAATTACGCTTACTAGGAGTTTGCACGGCGACACACGTATATATATTAAGTGTAATTTAAAAAAAAAGATTTGTATGGAGTTTGTTGGTAAGAAAGGAGATTTGTGAAGTTAGTGATTGGAAGGGTTGCGCTTGCAATTTGAGATTTAATTTTTTAAATATTATTTTAATGAATTTCTCTCACAAGTGGGTCCATGCCCAGGTCCAGTCCGAACATGAAGTGATCGGCCCTTCCCCATGCTAAAATGAAATCATGTAATAAATAATTTTTATGTAATTTTTTATGCATGAATGTAAACAAAATGGATATAAAAACAAAATTTTGTAAGCCCATGGCTTATGTGCAAAAAGAAATAGCACATGAGATATGAGATGGGCAAAATACCATTTTGTAAAGCCCAAAGGGCTATATGTAAATGTGTAAGCCTATATAAAGCAACATGATGATGAATAAAATATAGACTTTTCATTCCCCTCAAAATCTAGGGTTTGTGCCTCTTTCCCCTATCTGAAGGTTCTAAACCTTCTTCTTTCTTTGAATTAAATCAAGAGCTTTACTTTCTTTTCCAAAACTAAATAGTTTTTCACCATAAAACCCATAAATGGAAGCTCAGATCTCCCTTCAGATCTAAAAAAGAAGAGATTTTTAAAATCTCACATCTCTTGATCTTCAAGATCCGGCCAACAGAGGAGGAAGAAGGAGGCCCATCTCCGAAAAACCCCATTTTGGGGAAGATCCAGGGCTCCAAAGAAGAACCCCTTTCATCAACTCCAAAACATCCTAGGAGTTTAACTCCACTCTAAATTCTCTTTTGGGATTTTAAATCGTATTTCTGGGACTAAAAGCCCCCTTTTCTCGTTGGCGCCCAAGCGCCCAAGCGCCCACGTGCCGGGCACGTGGTGCGCTAGCGCTCGAGAGCTCAAGCGCCCAGCGCTCATGTGCCGGGCACGTGGTGGGCTAGCGCTCGAGCGTTTTGCGCTCAAAGCGCCCAGTGCCCACGTGCCGGGCACGTGGTGCGCCAGCGCTCGATCGCTTGGCGCTCGAGCGCCCTGCGCCCACGTGCTGGGCACGTGGGTACTGGCGCTCGAGCGTCTTACGCTCAAGCGCCCAGTGCCCACGTGCCGGGCACGTGGCGCGCCAGCGCCTAAGCGCCCAGCGCTCGCGTGTTAGACACGCGAGGCGCTGGCCCCCACGCATCCTTTGGATGCCCTTTCCCTTACACACACACGCACATACTCTACAACACCGTCCCTCTTAAAAAAATTTGGGCCGGGGTGCTGCCCCGCACCCCGCAAGGGGGCTGCTAGCCCCCTTGATCCCCAACCCGCTATCCGGGTAGCGGGACCCCTGTAAAAAACTCTGTGGGGGCCCCCGATATATCCAAAACCCTTCCAAAACACACCACTGCACATTGAGTCCGCATGAACAGTTTAACCCGTTAATCGGAGGTTCTCTCACCCCAAAGGCGAGGGGTAATTAACGGCAGCTTAGTCCGCGGCTGCCGGAAATTCGAATCCCCACAATAAATAAACCCTAGCCTACCCTAGGCAGGAAGAGTCTGTAATGCGCCTGCCAAGCGCACGCGTATTCCCATTTTAATGGGGTGACGAAAAACACCCTACAGAGAGTAGTCCGATATAAACGCCACGGACCATGACACGTTTAGTACAAGGCCCCGTCAAACCCCACGGGACAACGGCACACGGATTCATGTTAGGTGGGTTTTAAATGAACTCTCGTGACACGATATACATTAATTACCCAACCACCCCTTATCCCCGGTTAAACTCATATCGAATTGGTTTTGTATAAGTACATATCAATTTCACTGTTCAATCACACTTTCACTATTATCGTTTTTGCTTAATCACTTTCACTAACGTACTTGTCATACCCAGTCGATACCACTTATCACTCGACAATGCGCTATAGTCATTAGGGTGTCAATGCAAATGATTACTAATCAATGAGGGTATAGAAGTAGCGTAGTATGATAGAAATGCAGTAAAATAGAATACAAGTAAAATGTGGGCAGCCGGTGTTATATAACTTGCAAAATTCACTATAAATCACACGTGCAAAATTGGGCAAAACAATATTAAAGGCATCCGAAATATACTTGATTATCTAAGCATTAAAATTAATTTCATGTCAATAGGAATGCAGGTTAAGGATTTATCAACATTTTAAATCGGTGATTAGTTGCTGGAATTCCAGTTTCAGAACTGGAAGCCCCACTTCACGCTCAGTTTACTACAGATTGTGTTTAGATTTAGGTGTTGCTACAGTTAAATAAAACCTAGTTCTATCTGTTAGATTTCTAATGCATATCAATAATAGACTCTGTATACTAGGAGATATGTACTGTTTAGTGTCAAAGTGTATTAACTGTCACTGCAGAAAACTGCAGGATACGTCGACGATCTAAAATATATTTAAAATATCAAATGACAGTAATTAAAATTGAATGAGATCAGAACCATAAGTTAGCTAATTTAATCATCTACGCAACGATATACGACTCCGCGTATCTTCAAATTTATATAGGGATATATGATGTTTAAAAACAGGTATCATCAGAAAATACTGCTATAGACTGCAGTCCAGAGCCGTATTTTTCTTCATTTTTCAGTATCATGGCCTGACAATATTCAAGAACTATTTGAAAGTGTTTGTTAGCACTACCACCGGGTTTTACTAGTATCAAGCATGCCAATTAAAATTTTTTTGGGTGCTAATTAACACTAAACAAGAATCGAAACTAGATGATTAGGGTTTTTGCTTGATATCATAAAACCATACTAAGAGAAAGGTGGCTACAACGTTTATAGACTGTGTCTTTCTCTTCTCAAGCTCCGTGTAGTAGTCCACGCGACTCCACTAGGCTGCACTTGAAATTGGATCGAGCTTCCTTTGCAATCTTCGTACCGAAGACGATCCACACGAACCTTCGCTAATCCAAGCTACCTCTTTAGTGAAGGAAACACACTACACTAAAGCGCTAATCTAGTGTAGGATGGTGAAGTAAGGGTTTTGTTTAGCTCACTAAGATTCTCACAAGCTCAAGGTTTCACAACTCATGCGAGGGATTGAGCTTGAAGGAGGTGAGGAGGAGAATGAAGAGTGCTAGAGAGCAACTCATCCAAATGAGCTCAAGAAAAAATGAACCATGTCAAGAATCCAAGTGAAGAATGGCTTAATTAAATACATCACTTATTGAAGCATGGAATATCCAACATTATAATATATCAACCATGCTTCTATAGTGACATTAAATGAATAAAGTAATATCAAAGCCATGCTTCACCCCATTCCTCATTTTCCACCTCATCATTTCCATCTCGAATAAATAGAAAATCAACCATGCTTCATTATATATATTTATATATATATCAAATATATATATATATATATATATATATATATTAATTTATATATAAAGAAAATCATTAGTGAGCAATAATATTAGTTAATATATAATTATATCAAATATAAATATATATCATATTATTAAATCAACACTTGATTCAATAATCCGGTTATATCACATATAACCTACTAATATCATTTATCTGTATACCACATTATCAAATCAACACTTGATTCGATAATCCGGTTATATCATATATAACCTGACCGATAACAGATAACCGCCAGATTAGAATACGGTATCTCATACTCGTATTCAATCAGGCCCCCTGCACATATCAGCATATGTGCCCTACTTCGTTTCGCTTGAACCAGAAAACTTCTATGTGGGACTCTAAAAACTCGTCAATACGCCAGCAGTAGGTGATGATCACATTAGCCACCCACAAGCCGTCAGCGATACTAGCTGGACGTAACAGCTACCCAGGTATTGACCAAATAGAAGATCAACAAGCAAGCTTGTCCAAACTCCCATGAAGCCTATAGGTAACATTTACCGTACAGTCCGGTCTCTTCGTCCGATATGTCGCATATCGAGTCTGGGGGTGGAATCGTCAGACTCCAATAACTTGATAAGTCATGCCGATGTGTGGCCTATAACGGTATGAGAAACTACTGATAACACTTACCAGTAAATCTCATCAACATCCCTGGCCGGTGACTTCCTGTTATAGCCAATCGAGCATAGCGCAACATCAACTCCCAATACCGGGAGAGACGAAACCCCTCCTATCGCTCATTGCCTCCATGTGACTCGGGACTGTACCCAAATCCACCTGTTTGCACGACTCCTTTGAGCCGTGGTAAGGAGGAAATCAAAGCACAGTGGGAACCACACAAGACTCTATGACGATCTCGGGTCTACAGACTAACCTGTACCAGTGTTACCAGAGAACTGCTATCTAACGATAGATATAGTTACAGTTAGGAGTTCTCGACGAGTCCTGTTCGGTGTACCCATTCTCTAATGAGCACCTGTGTACAATCTTTGATGTCAAACACCAATGGATATGAGATCAACCATCGCCCCTACAGGGTCAAGAAACGTACACACTAGTCTACTCTGGAATATCGATCCCTGTCTCGATACTCCCCCAACTAGGAACTGTTAAAGGATGTGCTTGTAGACTACACAAGTCCCAGTAGTATGATCTGCATCTTAGTCCTGGTAGTCAAGCCAACATCCTAAGGGTTTTATCAACATGTATCAGAGAGACAGTGTAACACCCGAGCCCAATAGTACTATTTCTGTTACTGGTTGAGTGTTAGACATTGCTCATTTCAATTATCTTGCTTGTTTGGTTCTTGTTGCAAAATTTTAACCGGCTAAGTCATTTTTGCATATAACAAATTTTAACAACTAAAGTGAAGTTAAAAATATCCATATTGGCCTACTCGTCACCACTAGTCGCGTGGTAGCGTCCGCGCGTCGAGATTTCATCCCGTTCGGTGAAACGGGCGAGTTTGGACGGCTACGCGCGCGTGCAAGTGTCCGACTTGGGGGCATGCATTTTAATCATAAAACATCTCATTTTAAAATTTGGAACCCGCTTAAAATCCTATTATTTGAATTTGAAACATTTGGGCGCAACCCGGACGCAATTTGGAAATGTTTCATTTAGCGCCGAAATACCCATTTAAATTTAATAATCTAAAACTATATAATATATATTACTGTTTCAAGATAACGTTTAAATCCTTTAAAAATCTTTTTAAATTTTTCTTTTAAACCCCCTTTTCTTTTCCCAGCCAATCAAGAGGGGCTTTACCCTCGTGGGCCCCACCGTAACCCTCTCTCTCTCTCTCCGTCTCTCTATCTCTCTCTTCTCTGTCTCTCTCTCATTCTCTCCTAAAATCTCTCTCTCTATTCCTTTATATTCTTTTCCCCCTCGTCTTCGTCGTCACGAGAAAAATCCCACGAGAAACCCTATCGCGAACCCAACCCTAGCCTTGCCCTAGCCGCCGCAGCCTCGCCGTCGACCTCCCCGCGACCTCGCCACCATCACCTCTGCACCTCCCTCATCCCTCTCTCCATTTCCCTGTGCCCAGAACCCGCATACTCCGACCCTTCCCCGATCCCAGAAACACCATCGCCTGCACCTTACCGTCGACGGCCCTCATCGTCGACGACTCTTTCATCTTCCTCCCTTCACCCTCTTCCCGACTCAACCACCATTGCTTCACCCCTGCACCCATTGCACCCGAGCCTAACCCTAACACCAAACCCTAGTTCGCCGGAGATCGCGCCGTCGACTCTCGTCGTCGTCGCCAGCGCACCGCCGACCACCTCCTCTCCCCCTGCAACCCAGACCAGGCCAGTACCTCTCCCCTACTCACCGCACCCCGATCCAGCCACCTCCAAACCCTTGCCGCGTTCACTGTTCCTCGCCGGCGCCCCATCGCCGTCGAACCCGTCGCGGTTGACACCCGTGCCACCCCTGTAAGCATCTCTTTACTTTCTTCCTTCGTGTTAACCCCTCGCTGGTCGTTCGTGTCCATAGTTTGTATTTTGCTAACTTCGTCGCCGTTTTGACATTTCGTCGGATTCCGGCCGTGCCGACGACTTGACCCGACTCTCCAGCGAAGTACTCCGGTCCGTGTGGTCCCGCTGTTCGTTGTTTGGACTCGATCCGTGGCCCGTGCAACCGTCGCGTGTTTTCTGCCGACGCTACGTTCGTGTTTTCCGGTTTGCGAAACCGTCGAGGCAAGTATTACTTGCTACATGCTATGTTATACTAATTAAGTGTGCTTGACTCATAAAACTTGCATTATTAACTAAATATATTTACTTTTCTCATTTGGACGAAATATGATATATATCCTGATACTGTAACCTAAACCGTATTTTTCCACTGTAACCCTAATAACAAAACTACCCGTTAATCATTTTGCTATTTAAAGGACGATAATCGTACACTTATAGCTTCATTACCTTCTGTTATTGATATTGCACTACCTTGTGATTATTGCACCCCAAGGGTGCTCGAACCTGTTAATATGATAATACAACCGCACATATTAATGCACCATTATGATTAAATGAACTGTTAGTGTGGGTTACTTTATTTCCTGCTGTTATTCCTTATTCGATTATATACCTGTTGTGAGCACACCTTCGATTGCATTACTTACTGACCTGACCTTGCTACACATGACATATATACATACCGATGCACCGGACATGGTACCCTTTACTACCAACTCAACCTGTTGTACCATGACCTGACTTGTTACCTGATCTCATGCCTAATGCCAACAAACCTGACTTGGGGTCCTCATGGACCATTCCTGTTGTCTATCCAGACAAACCTGCTTTTACCTGATCCTGTGTTGGCATTAGTTCTTGATTACTGAATACCTACCTGACATACATAACTTGGGGGTATGGGGAAATCAAAGGTGAAACCGACTTGTAACTCAACAGTTCGATACCTTTTCTGATCAGTCTTACGGGCTTGGCCAGCCCCGGAGTGATGATGCTGACATCACTCGCCCATCCTGCTACCTGTTACTGCCTAGCGGCACGTCTCGGATTCAGCCCCGAGGGTCTTGACCGTGGTCCCGGACATGCACGGGATACTATTGAGTTACATCGACGAGTCATCAATTGATTTCAAAGACTTTAGAATAGAAAACCTGATAGAACAGTTTAGTTACCCACTGCACATGACCCTGCACTGTTGTTTCATATTATTGCTTTATTCATGTTTATCCCTGCATTGCTTATTACCATGTTCATATTATATTATTGGTTGACATGACGCGCTGACGTCTGGGTTTTGCATGGCCCAGATTCTTTACCACTGTCGACGACCGAGCAGGAGTACTTCAGCCAGCAGGCTGAATTATGAGTTCTGTAGTGGTTAGTTCATTTATTGCATTTTATTTCCAGGTGTGATCCCGCATTATGGGACGTACCTTTCTATTATTGTATTGGATCATTTGCTTCCTCACTTATTGTTCATTGACTCTTGTTATTATGGATTTGGACATGTGTTAGATTAGTTTATTTATCTTGTTCTTGATATTTCTACAGCCGTAATGTGACTGTGGACGGATACTTCCTACCCACAGGTAGCATGGTTGGCTATGTCACGTGCCCAATCTTGCGTACTCTGGGAAGCGGGGCGTGACATGGTTCTTTTGGTATCAGAGCAATAGGTTAGTTGGGTTGATTCTTTTGTAGTTGGGTATTGTACCCAATACACGAATCAGAATACCCGTGTTTAGGAAACATGTCCTGCCACCTTGACCGTTTTACCATTCTTGAATCACATTCTTCCGGATTATATCTTTTACGACGTGCAAACTTACTTTGCATGTCGACTCGGAAACCTGATTTCTTGTTATCCCTAGGACTTGGGCGACTTGGGTGGAGTTAAGTAATTGTGGCTATGATACCGCGGCATAGCTACAATACGGTACTCTATTTAAGTATCTTGGAGTTCTAGCCTTGATCCATATTCAGAATCTATCATCATGCTAATGTTGGGTGTTTTGAGTTCAGGATGATGGCAGGTAAGAAGTTGAAGACGTACCAGAGGCGTGTGAACGAAGCAGCCATGCTTGGAGTGATAAGAGAAATGTTGGAAAATCAGAAGAGGCAAACTGAGCTGATCCAGCAGCAAGCAGATTCATTTCAGGAGGGTTTGCAGGCCTTTCGGCAGTCCGTAAACACAGCTGTAGCGAAGCCAGTTGACCGAGTAGGGACCGTGGCAGATTTCAGATGTTTGGGTCCTACTACTTTCACTGGTTTGGAGGAGCCGTTGCCATCCGAGCAGTGGCTAGTAGACACGGAGAATTTGCTGATTGCGGCACAGATCCCAGAGGACAAGAGAGTTGATGTGGTGCGCATTCAGCTAGTGGATTACGCCCGAGAGTGATGGCTTGTGGAGGAGACCCGCTTGCCCAAGCCGATCAGTTGGGCGGATCTCTCTAAAAGTTTCCTGGAGAAATTCTTCCCGCGGACTGCACGGGAGGAAATGGAAGAGAAGTTCATCGGACTAAGGCAGAATGGAGCAACCGTGGACGTGCATGCAGCAGAATGGACGAGACTCAGTAGTCTCGCTGGACCTTTCGCGGCCAACAATGTAGACAGCAGTTGCGGTAAGGAAGCAGTTCTGTCGGGCCAGTCGAGTTTAGGGCTAGGCCGACAAACAGTGTTCTTGCAGCTATGGAAGTTGATAGTAATGAAGAGCCGGCAGTTGTTCGCGATTTTATGGACGTATTTGAAGATATATCGGGCTTACCGCCGAAGCGAGACGTGGAGTTCGTGATCGACCTTAGTCCTGGTGCAGTGCCCGTATCAAAATCTTATTATCCGATGGCACCAGTGGAATTGGAAGGAGTTAAGGAGCAAGTTGGTGAATTACTTGAGAAGGGTTGGATTCGAAACAGCAACTCGCCTTGGGAAGCTCCAGTTCTTCTAGTAAAGAAGAAGGATGGCACGAGAAGGATGTGCATCAATTATCGAGAATTAAACCGGGTGGCTAGTAAGGACAAGTACCCGATCCCTTGCATTGGAGAACTTTTGAGCAGCTTAGTGGCGCGAGAGTATTCTCGAAACTGGATTTGCGATCCGGATATCATCAGGTCTGAGTGAAAGCAGAAGATATTTGCAAGACGGCGTTTTGAACTCGGTATGGACATTACGAGTATCTAGTGATGCCCTTCGGAATAACGAATGCGCCGGAAATATTCATGGACTTGATGAACCTAATCTTTTCACCGTTCTTGGACCAGTTTATTGTGGTATTCATGGACGACATTCTGGTCTACTCGAGGAGTTTTGAGGAGCTTGCTGAGCCTTTGAAGATCGCACTGCAGACGTTGAGACAGGAGAAATTGTATGCGAAGATGAGTAAGTGCGAAGTTTGGCTGGAAGAAGTGAAGTTTCTGGGGCACGTTGTGTCGGGCAGTGGAATCGCAGTCGATCCCGAAAAGATTGCAGCAGTTCGAGATTGGCTTATTCCAAGAAATGTGGCTGAGATAAGAAGTTTCCTTGGATTAGCCGGATACTACAGGAGATTTGTGGAGAACTTCGCTCGTTTGGCAGAACCGTTGACCAAGCTTACGCACAAGGAAGTACCTTTTATTTGGACGGATGGATGTGCATTGGCCTTCGAGACGTTGAAGCAGAAGTTGATAACCGCCCCTATCCTGACCGTACCAGATAATTCAGGAGGACTGGTGATTCACAGCGACGCATCTGGAAAAGGATTGGGATGTGTTTTGATGCAGAATGGGAAGGTCGTAGCTTACGCATCGAGACAACTGAAGACTCATGAGAAGAATTACCCGACTCATGACTTGGAGCTTGCGGCCGTGATCTTCGCCTTGAAGATTTGGAGACACTACCTTTTGGGCGAGAGAGTCGAAGTCTTTACAGATCATAAGAGTTTGAAGTATGTGTTCACTCAGAAGGAGTTGAACATGAGGCAACGCAGATGGTTGGAGCTGATGGCCGACTACGACCTTGATCTTAAGTACCATCCGGGAAAGGTTAACGTCGTGCCGGATGCGCTTAGTCGGTTACCAGCGATTCAGGTATTGACTGCACAAAGGGAGATCATTGCGGATTTTCGAAGATTTGACTTGGAGGTTGTGCTACCACATGCTACGGGACAGTTGATGCAGTTGCAAGTACAGTCGTCCTTAGTTGAGAAGGTTAAAGCGGCACAATCGCAGGATCCTAGACTGCAAAAGTTTCGAGAGCAGGTTGAAGCCGGACTACGAACCGATTTAGTGATCCACGGAGATGGTTCGTTGAGGTATGGTAGCCGTGTGTGTGTGCCAAAAGGGGATGTGCGTGAAGAGCTTATGAAGGAGGCACACAGTTCAGCTTACTCTGTACATCCAGGAGGGACAAAGATGTACCGAGATATTCGACAGCACTTCTGGTGGGAAGGTATGAAACGGGAGATCGCTCATTTCGTGGCTAAGTGCTTGGTGTGTCAGCAAGTCAAGACTGAACACCAAAGGGTTGCTGGTTTGCTGCAACCACTTCCGATTCCTCAGTGGAAGTGGGAACATATAACCATGGATTTCGTGACAGCTTTACCGCGGAGTCCAAAGGGCAACAATGCAGTATGGGTGATTGTTGATCGGTTGACCAAGGCAGCTCACTTTATTCCTTTTCGGTTGGTCAATCGACGGAGACTTTGGCGGAGCGGTACATGCAGGAGATGGTAAGGTTGAATGGAGTACCGGTGAGCATCGTGTCCGATCGGGACACTCGGTTCTTGTCACACTTCTGGAGGAGTTTACAAGAAAGTTTGGGGACTCGATTGAAGTTTAACACAGCTTATCATCCTCAAACTGATGGACAATCGGAGAGAACGATCCAGACCCTTGAAGATATGTTGAGGGCTTGCATGTTGGACTTCAAAGGTTCTTGGGAGGATCATCTACACCTGGTGGAGTTTTCGTACAACAATAGCTTCCAAGCGACTATTCAGATGGCTCCGTTTGAAGCGTTGTATGGTCGTAAGTGCCGTTCACCTGTTTGTTGGGATGATGTTGGTGAACGAAGGTTAATGGGACCAGATTTGGTAGTACAGACAGTCGAGAAGGTGAATACAATCAGGAAGCATATGAAGGCAGCTCAAGACAGACACAAAAGTTAGGCTGACACGTCAAGAAGACCTCTAGAGTTCGCCGTGGGCAATTTGGTATTCCTGAAGATATCACCGACTAGAGGGGTGATTCGCTTTGGGAGTCGGGGAAAGCTTAGTCCTCGATTCGTTGGACCCTTCGAGATATTGGAGCGTGTTGGAGAGGTAGCGTACCATTTGGCGTTACCACAGTCATTGGCCGGAGTGCACGATGTGTTCCATGTATCTCAACTACGGAGGTATGTTCGAGATGAAACTCACGTCTTGGATCATTCGGAGTTGACCGTACGGGAGGACCTAACTTTTGAGGAGCGACCGGTTGAAATCAAGGATCGAAGGGAAAAGATTCTTAAGAACAGGGTTATCCCTCTTGTGCTAGTTTCTTGGGGTAACCAATCGCATGGAGAATCCACTTGGGAGCGAGAAGACGAGATCCGGCAGAAATTTCCTCACCTTTTCCTGTAGCTATCTATCTTGTATTCTTGGAATTTCGAGGACGAAATTCTTTTGTAGTTGGGTATGATGTAACACCCGAGCCCAATAGTACTATTTCTGTTACTGGTTGAGTGTTAGACATTACTCATTTCAATTATCTTGCTTGTTTGGTTCTTGTTGCAAAATTTTAACCGGCTAAGTCATTTTTGCATATAACAAATTTTAACACCTAAAGTGAAGTTAAAAATATCCATATTGGCCTACTCGTCACCACTAGTCGCGTGGTAGCGTCCGCGCGTCGAGATTTCATCCCGTTCGGTGAAACGGGCGAGTTTGGACGGCTACGCGCGCGTGCAAGTGTCCGACTTGGGGGCATGCATTTTAATCATAAAACATCTCATTTTAAAATTTGGAACCCGCTTAAAATCCTATTATTTGAATTTGAAACATTTGGGCGCAACCCGGGCGCAATTTGGAAATGTTTCATTTAGCGCCGAAATACCCATTTAAATTTAATAATCTAAAACTATATAATATATATTACTGTTTCAAAATAACGTTTAAATCCTTTAAAAATCTTTTTAAATTTTTCTTTTAAACCCCCTTTTCTTTTCCCAGCCAATCACGAGGGGCTTTACCCTCGTGGGCCCCACCGTAACCCTCTCTCTCTCTCTCCGTCTCTCTATCTCTCTCTTCTCTGTCTCTCTTTCATTCTCTCTCTCTCTCCTAAAATCTCTCTCTCTATTCCTTTATATTCTTTTCCCCCTCGTCTTCATCGTCACAAGAAAAATCCCACGAGAAACCCTATCGCGAACCCAACCCTAGCCTTGCCCTAGCCGCCGCAGCCTCGCCGTCGACCTCCCCGCGACCTCGCCACCATCACCTCTGCACCTCCCTCATCCCTCTCTCCATTTCCCTGTGCCCAGAACCCGCATACTCCGACCCTTCCCCGATCCCAGAAACACCACCGCCTGCACCTCACCGTCGACGGCCCTCATCGTCGACGACTCTTTCATCTTCCTCCCTTCACCCTCTTCCCGACTCAACCACCATTGCTTCACCCCTGCACCCATTGCACCCGAGCCTAACCCTAACACCAAACCCTAGTTCGCCGGAGATCGCGCCGTCGACTCTCGTCGTCGTCGCCAGCGCACCGCCGACCACCTCCTCTCCCCCTGCAACCCAGACCAGGCCAGTACCTCTCCCCTACTCACCGCACCCCGATCCAGCCACCTCCAAACCCTTGCCGCGTTCACTGTTCCTCGCCGGCGCCCCATCGCCGTCGAACCCGTCGCGGTTGACACCCGTGCCACCCCTGTAAGCATCTCTTTACTTTCTCCCTTCGTGTTAACCCCTCGCTGGTCGTTCGTGTCCATAGTTTGTATTTTGCTAACTTCGTCGCCGTTTTGACATTTCGTCGGATTCCGGCCGTGCCGACGACTTGACCCGACTCTCCAGCGAAGTACTCCGGTCCGTGTGGTCCCGCTGTTCGTTGTTTGGACTCGATCCGTGGCCCGTGCAACCGTCGCGTGTTTTCTGCCGACGCTACGTTCGTGTTTTCCGGTTTGCGAAACCGTCGAGGCAAGTATTACTTGCTACATGCTATGTTATACTAATTAAGTGTGCTTGACTCATAAAACTTGCATTATTAACTAAATATATTTACTTTTCTCATTTGGACGAAATATGATATATATCCTGATACTGTAACCTAAACCGTATTTTGCCACTGTAACCCTAATAACAAAACTACCCGTTAATCATTTTGCTATTTAAAGGACGATAATCGTACACTTATAGCTTCATTACCTTCTGTTATTGATATTGCACTACCTTGTGATTATTGCACCCCAAGGGTGCTCGAACCTGTTAATATGATAATACAACCGCACATATTAATGCACCATTGTGATTAAATGAACTGTTAGTGTGGGTTACTTTATTTCCTGCTGTTATTCCTTATTCGATTATATACCTGTTGTGAGCACACCTTCGATTGCATTACTTACTGACCTGACCTTGCTACACATGACATATATACATACCGATGCACCGGACATGGTACCCTTTACTACCAACTCAACCTGTTGTACCATGACCTGACTTGTTACCTGATCTCATGCCTAATGCCAACAAACCTGACTTGGGGTCCTCATGGACCATTCCTGTTGTCTATCCAGACAAACCTGCTTTTACCTGATCCTGTGTTGGCATTAGTTCTTGATTACTGAATACCTACCTGACATACATAACTTGGGGGTATGGGGAAATCAAAGGTGAAACCGACTTGTAACTCAACAGTTCGATACCTTTTCTGATCAGTCTTACGGGCTTGGCCAGCCCCGGAGTGATGATGCTGACATCACTCGCCCATCCTGCTACCTGTTACTGCCTAGCGGCACGTCTCGGATTCAGCCCCGAGGGTCTTGACCGTGGTCCCGGGCATGCACGGGATACTATTGAGTTACATCGACGAGTCATCAATTGATTTCAAAGACTTTAGAATAGAAAACCTGATAGAACAGTTTAGTTACCCACTGCACATGACCCTGCACTGTTGTTTCATATTATTGCTTTATTCATGTTTATCCCTGCATTGCTTATTACCATGTTCATATTATATTATTGGTTGACATGACGTGCTGACGTCTGGGTTTTGCATGGCCCAGATTCTTTACCATTGTCGACGACCGAGCAGGAGTACTTCAGCCAGCAGGCTGAATTGTGAGTTCTGTAGTGGTTAGTTCATTTATTGCATTTTATTTCTAGGTGTGATCCCGCATTATGGGATGTACCTTTCTATTATTGTATTGGATCATTTGCTTCCGCACTTATTGTTCATTGACTCTTGTTATTATGGATTTGGACATGTGTTAGATTAGTTTATTTATCTTGTTCTTGATATCTCTACAGCCGTAATGTGACTGCGGACGGATACTTCCTACCCACAGGTAGCATGGTTGGCTATGTCACGTGCCCAATCTTGCGTACTCTGGGAAGCGGGGCGTGACAGACAGTATAATAATTCAAGTGTACATATTAAGATAAAGAGAAACCAGATAACATACTATCATGTCGAGCAAGAAAGTCCTCTCTATATATGTCCAAGCATCCACTATAATATACATCAATATACAAGAATGGCCTCTAAGGCATACATATCCCTAACAATCTCCCACTTACACTAAGGCCAGTTGTTGTAGTATCTCATACCCAACATCCCAAATAGTCTCTCGAATCGCGTCTCGGGGAGGGCCTTTGTGAGTGGATCCGCTGTATTATCCTCCGTGTCAACTCTCCTGACCTCGATCTCCCGGCGATCAACTATCTCCCGGATCAGGTAATACCGTCTAAGAATATGTCTGGATCTCTGATGGGACCGGGGTTCCTTGGCCAAAGACACAACTCTATTGTTATCACAATACACATGTATTGGATGCTCAATATATGGAATCACACCTAGTTCAACTATGAACTTCTTCATCTAGACAGACTCTTTGGAAGCATCGTTGGCAGCGATGCATTCAGCCTCTATCGTCGAGTCTGCTACGGTATCTTGCTTGGAACTTTTCCAACATACCGCCTCTCTATTTAGGATGAAGACAAAACCCGAGACCGGCTTACTATCATCCTTATCACTCTGGAAGCTCGAATCGGTAAAGGACTCCACCTGGAGTTCACCGTTACCATACACCTGATCAGTCGAAAATATTGCATTTTTAACACAGCAATTTCCCTACTATTTGTAATCATCTAAAGGTGTTTGGTATAAATATAGCACATATTAGCAATTTGTCTGCAAAAATACCAAATAACATGTGTTATACATTATAACCAGCATTATGAGGGAAATTATGTGTTTATTATTGCATACGTGATCTTTTGTATATCAAACACTTGTCTCGAGATTGTGTGCAGGAAATTCTCCAGGTAAAAGAGCCAGTACTACTAAAAGTGCTGATAAAATACGTCAAGTCCATGACTTGTGATCTGGCAGTAAACAAGAAAGAATTATAAGATTCTAAATATCAGGAAAGTTCTAAAAAGTCAACACAAAATATCCCTGAAGAATTCAACCAGAGAGCTCACTATACGGCCGCGGATCCGCGGCCGAGTCAGGCCGATCCGCCGTGGATCTACGGCCGTTCTGACTCATCTGCGGTTGGTAATTTTCCTCGAGGCTTCTTTTCAACAACAAAACTTTTTCATGATGATTCAGTCCCTAGAGTTCTCCAGAAGCTTCCCTTCTAACAGCCAAGCTTCTCATGCAAGCCTCATAACAACCAAGTTTCTCATGGAAGCTAGCTAACTACCTTAATCTAGAAACTTCTACATAACTACCTAGCTTCCTATGCAAGCTTCATAATAACCAAGCTTCCAAGGGAAGCTAGACCTAGCTTCTAGGGGAAGCTTGAGGGAAAACTATAAAAGGACACCTAGGGCATCATTACAAAGGTTGTTCAAGAGTTGATTAGTTGTTCAACAATTCCAAACACAAGTTGAGTGACACAACTTGTGATCCAAAACCCTAGCCCCAAATCCAATTCAAAAGCCAAATCAGGATCCACCGAGAAGCGAATCAAGCAAGCAAATGAAGATCCTTTGAAGCAACGCCGATCTTCATCCGAGTAAGAGATCCACGACGATCCGCGACTCAAGAAGATCGATGCGAAGCTAATTTCGGCGGATCTAGTTACCTCTTTAAATCTTGTAACCTCGAGTTGAGTGAATTGTACCTAATCGTCGATTAATAAAGGTGAATATTGTAAATCTTTCTTTTCTTTACATTCTTGCATTATGAAAATTTATCGATTCTTGATTCGTTCTTTTTTCATGATGTGTGAGTGAAATCTCCGCTTGTAGCGGAATCGAGGAAATAGATAGATGTTGATGATTAAATTCTTGAACGATTCTTAAGTCTTATGAGTTTTGTAAACTTTAGGAAATTGAATCATCGAAAACCTAATTTGAGTGAGATCGATTTCTTCGCTCCAAATTAGAGATCAACGATCGGTGATTTAATTTGCTAGAGGCTAGAATTTGAATGATAATCAATGAAAGGACAAGGGGTGATGATGAAGAAACCCTAGTTTCTTCAATAGATCCCTAATTCTCATTGATCGTCATCGATCAAGCAACAAATCTTCAATAGATAAGAATTTGTAATCATTAGTATTCATCATCACTATCAATTGGATCGATTCCGACAAGCCTCTTTACAAATTTTGATAATTCAAACAATTTGGGACATTTCTTGATTCTTGATTTTAGATCTTTACTTTCCTTATGTTTCTTGAAATGAAAATTCACAAATCTTAAATCAATTTTATTGCAATTTCTTTTATCTTTTAATTTTCGACTCAACTAAAACAATAACAAGCAAATCACACTTTCTCAGTAGACGATCCGTATTCACCGACGAAACTACAATAAACACCGTTAATTGATTGCGGTATAAATTTCTTTGGATGTGAAAATTTATTATTCCATCAGAATTTTTAGATCAAAATTCGCACAAGCGTTTAACGATTTGTTGTGATTTATTGCAAGGAGATCTGAAATCTGTGGAGTAAGAGGAAAAATTTTCAGAGCATCTCAGGGATTTCAGTGAAGGAAACAGAAGCATCTGTACCAATTTTTGTGCAGGGATCTCATCATCACACCGCGCATCCGTGGCCAATTGTAGCATCTCGCGGCGGTTCCGCGGCATTCCTAGGGATTCACTACACCAAACTTCTCAGGTATACTTCTGACTTTCTTTTCTCCTCCATGCTCTGTCCATTAACCAATTTCTGCAGGTTTCTTTGCAAAAATTCGCAGCGCCGCTAAAAAAAAAAGAAAAAATTGTGTGTGTTTGATCTTGGTTGTATTCATTTTTTAATACGGAAATTAAGGGGCAAAGACCAAATTCAGATTAGGTGGGGAGTTCATTACCCTTCCTAAGCCCCAAAAATCACAAAGTTGCATCCGCATCACCCTCATTAACTAAAAAATATCTAGACATGACTCTAAGGACCGTCGAGCTCACTTAGGGCAGAAGGAGGTCGTGGGTAATCTATTGCTTATCCGCGTTTCTTTTATGGTGTCTAAGACAAGTGTGTCTAAGACAAGTGGTTACTTAATTAGGCCCACTACTTACGTAGTGGAGAACCTCCCACTTACCTGGCCACAGAAGGGGCAAAGAGACAGTAGAGGATTTATCTTGCAACTTGTCTTCTGGAAGTGTAGGAGCGGTCTAGAGACTTGACCTAGGTGACCACTAGAATTAGGGTTGCTTGTGCATTATTTGTGATTTGATTTTTCAAAAATCCGTACTTTTTTTCAAACCAAACACCGAACTCATCTTTTCTCTAATTATCACAACGCTGCCACTTGTGCTAAACCATTTAGTGCATGTTCGGCTGGACACGTGATTCTAGTGCCCGTCTTGTCCGCGTTCCCTCTATCGACTCCGAAGTCGGTAATTTTATGTCTTCTTTTTCTTCACCCACTACCACATCCACTTCGATGGACAATTCTCCATTGAACTTCTTTAACACTACTCTGCCACCGGCCGCAGGTGCGTAGAATCCACCCTGCATCTCTCTCCAAGAGAGATGTTACCCTATGCGAGGTCCTCTTTCAACCTGTCTCACCATTCCACCAGCCAATGGGGACAATTTTGAAATCAAACCACAATACATCAATCTTCTACTCAAATATCACGATCTTGGGTCTGAAGACGCATACGTCTTTATTACCAAATTTGAAAATGTATGCGCTATGATGGGTACTTCACAGCTTTCTGTGGATGCTATAAGATTACGTCTTCTCCCATTCACTTTGTGCGATATAGCCGAGAAGTGGCTTTATAACACAGCCGCACATTCTATTTCGAACTGGGGAGAATTCGTAACAGCTTTCCTAAAGAAATTCTACCCTAATCATAAGACAGCTCGAGTCCGTAGCGAAATAAATCAATTTACCCAGCTTACAAATGAACCATTCTCGAAGTGTTTTGAACGCTTCAAGAATCTGTTAGTTCAATATCCTCATCACGGAATTCCTAGATGGGATCTGTGCAGAATCATATATGAGGGCATTAATCCTATAACAAAACAGAACCTTGAATCCATGTGTCAAGGCACCTTCATGAATAAGGATGATGGTAAAGCCTGGAGATTTTTAGAAGATTTTGCTGAAAAATCTTTACAGTGGGAGAGTATAAACCAGTCATCGTCTAGGGGTGGCATTCACCAAATTGATGTTTCCATAGGAGTTAGATCTGAAATGGTAGCAATGCAAAAGAAACTCGAAGCTATGGAACATAAATTTTTAGCAGCCTCCCTAAATCAGATGTCATTCTCCAAAACTGTCTGTGGATGCTGTTCTGATCCATCTCATCTTACGGAAGAATGTCCATTGAATTCTCCATTTCAAGGTCAAGAGCATACCAATGCTGCTTTCCAACAAAGACCTAGAAACGATCCTTATTCTTCCACTTATAATCAGGGTTGGAGGAATCACCCTAATTTTGCTTGGAACCAATCACAAACTCAAAACACGGTTCCAAATCAAAATAATTTCCAAAGGGCTCCTCCACCACAACAGCAACCACTTCAACTGAGTCAGCTCCCCTACCAATCACAAAACTTTCAAAACCCGGTCAACATACCTGCACCGTATAATCCTTTGCGGTTGACCGGTTCTGATGAATCCTCTTCACTCGCACAAACCATGAATTTGATTCTGAAAAATTTCATGCAAGTTTCGGCTGATATTCAGTCTTCTGTCGATGATATAAAGAAAAACTCCACCTCCCAAGCTGAGAGTATAAAATCGATGGAAGCACAAATTGCACAATTAAAAACCGAAATGAGTGCTAGAGAGAAAGGGAAACTTCCGTCTCAACCCCTACCGAATCCCGGGCATTCGCAACACTGCAATGTGAATGCCATCACAACGTTGAGATCTGGAAGAGTGCTGAATAATCATGTTGGGGAAGAGATTGATGATAATGAAAAATCTATCAATAATACTCCAGCTGAGACTTTTCCCTCCACACACACTTCTACTTCTAATCCTACTTTATCTACCCCACCATTTTCTTGCGAGCCTATTCTTCGTTTTCCCCAAGGCTCGACACTTCAGCATATTGTAGGGTGTTTTTCGTCACCCCATTGAGATGGGAATACGCGCGCGCTTGTCAGGCGTACTACAGATTCCCCCTGCCTAGGGTAGGCTGGGGTTTAATGATTGTGGGGATCCGAATCTCCGACAGCCGCGGACTAAGCTGCCGTTAATTACCCCTCGCCTTTGGGGCGAGGGAACCTCCGATTAATGGGTTAAACTGGTCATGCGAACTGATCAGTCAAAAATATTGTATATTTTAGCCGGCAATTTCCTTAACATTTGCATACATTTAGAAGTGTTCGGCATTCATATTCTACATATTAGCAAATCTGTCACAAAATATGAGATTGCATGTGTTAGACTTTTAAACCGACACTTTAAAGGAAATTAACCGCATTTCATGGCATCGCATCATTTCTGTATTTGCGCAACACTTGTCTTGAGTCTATGCAGGAAAATACGGAAGAAAAACCAAAGAGCTGATCAACATTACACCAACTCCATACTTTCAGATCTGGTAGCATTTCAGAAGGAATTATGCAATTCTATATATCAAACAAATACCCATACAATAGCCCAAGACTGTACCAGAAAGGGCAAAGCCCAAAGCCCACATGAAGCCGCGGATCCGCGGCAGGAGGTGGCTTGCGCCGCGGATCCGCTCCTATTCTGCCACGTCAGCATGGAATTTTTGCAGCATTATCCCTAGCTCTGGTCCCACATCTCATTGTGATATGTCAAATTCCATAATTCTCCAGAAGCTACTGCCAGATCAGCAAAGAAAATTAAGGAAGGCTAATCCTAATTAAGCTCCTAATTAATCCTCTTCTAGAAGCTCCTCCTAACTAATCACATCTAGAAGCTTCTCCCCTGACTAACTTTTGGAGGGAAATTTGAATTCCCTCAACAAACTTTTGGAGGGAAACTTAGAATTTGAAATCCTAGATCTAGGGTTAGTTATCTATAAATAGGAACCTAGACCTAGGGTTAAAAAGCTAATCAATCTTTAATATTCCTAAAAATTCCCTCTTTCATCATCTTCTTCCACAAGTCTCGTGACAAGGCTTGTGCGAAACCCTAACCCTAATTCCACTCCAAATCCAAGATCTTGAGTACCAAATCAAGCAAGAAGCCTTCAACCTTTTAGGAGCCGAGCCGATCTTCAATCGGGCAAGTGATCCAAGCCGATCCGCATTCCACGGAGACGAGCGAAGCCAAGTCGACGATCGAATTCTTCCTCTTGTAGTTCTTGAGCGAATGTAATGGAATTGTTGATATAAATAAAAGGTGAAATTCTTTAATCTTGCTTTCTGTTAATTCTTGCATCATGATTAGATCTCAATTTGTAATTGTTGTTCTTGTTGTGATGTTTGAATAAAACTCCGCTCGTAAAGGAGTCGAGACGATTGTAGAATGATGATGTAACAAATCTTAATACGATTTTAAGTCCTACGAGTTTTGTAAACCCTAGCAAGTTCAAGAATCGATGACCTAGTTTCGTTGCGATGCTTTCTTGATTGTGATCGCTCGAAATTAGGGATCTACGATCGTTTCTTGAATTTACTAGAGGCTAGAATGTGAATGATATCGACGAAAGAACAAAGGATAAGATGAAACCCTAGTTTCACAAGAAATCCCTAATTCTCGATCGATCATCATCGATCTAGTATCAATTCATCGAAGGATAAGAATACGTAATTGTAAGATTACATCACATCTATAGATCCGATCGATTCCTACGAGCCTCATTTCGATTCTTGAGATTTGGTTTGGAAAAATCATTAAACAATCAATTCTTGATTCTATCTTTTAATGCTTTCTTAGATCTAGTTTTTTCTCTTTCTTGAACTTTAAATACAAATCTTGAATTGTTTGTTTTCTTTTCATTAAAGTTTCAACTCACCTAAATCAAAAGACGAACGATTACACTTTCCCTGTGGACGATCCGCACTCACATACAAACTACATCCGACACCGTAGTTGATTGCGGTCAAATAATTTTTGATTGTGATTTCTTTACAATTCTATACTACACATCAAGAATTCGTTTCAATCAAATGGCGCCGTTGCCGGGGATCGTGCGCTAATAGTTCGTATTTTGAAATTTGAGTTGAGCAATTTATTCCATTATAAATTTAGATCAAAAATTCGTGCAAACACTAACACGTGTGTTGTGATTTGATTGCGAGAAAATCTGGAATCATTGGAGCTGGAGAAAAATTTTTCTGAAAATTCCAGTGGACTCAGCAGCTGAACAGAAGCTCCCAGAAGAAAATTTGTACAGTGATTCCACCAGAAGAGCGCCCATCCGCGGCAAGAACCCCCAATCCGCGGCGGATCCGCGCCTCTGTGGACTGTTCACTGCACCAATTTTTCACTGTAACTTTCTCACTTTCTTATCTTCTCCTCTGTCTGCTCCAATAACAATTTTACTGCAGGTTTCTTTGCAAATAAATCGCTGCGCGCAAAAGCAAAATAAAATTTGTGCGTGTTTTTGATTCTTGGTTGTTTGCATATTAAAACGGAAATTAAAGGGCACGACCAAATCCAAATTAGGTGGGGATTTCATTACCCTTCCTAGGCCCCGAAAATCACAAACTTGCATCCGCATTTACCCTCATTAATTAAAAGAAATCTAGAGATGACTCTAAGGACCGTCGCGCTCATTTAGGACAAGAGAAGGCCGTGGGTAATTCATTGTTTATCCGAGTTTTCTTGTGGTGCCTAAGGCGAGTGTGTCTAAGGTTAGTGGTTATTAATTAGGCCCACTGTAGTGGTGGTTCCTTCCCACTTACCTGGCACTTATCCGGCCACAGGGGGACAAAGAGGCAGTGGAGGATTTATCCTGCGACTTGTCTTTTGGCAGTTAGGAGCGGTCTAGAGCCAGACCTAGGTGACCCCTAGATTTTAGGGTTTTGTGTGTTGCATTTGTTTTGTTGCATCATATTTTCAAAAATCCGTATCTTTTTAAAGCAAACACCGCATACATCATTTCCCCTAATTATAAATTCATGCTGCCACTTGTACTAACCCTTTTTAGTGCAAGATAGGCTGGACAACGGGTTTCTAGTGCCCGTTAGTCCGCGTTTCCCTCATCGACCCTAAAGTCGGTATTTCTACATTTACCTTTCTTTTACCCACCACCACACCCACATCGATGGATCCACCTCCATCGAACTTCTTTTCCACTACTCTGCCGCCGTCCGTTGGTGCGCAGAATCCACCTCGCATCTCTCTCGAAGAGAGATGTTATCCTACACGAGGCCCACTTTCCACCTGTCCTTCCATTCCACCAGCCAACGGGGAAAATTTTCAAATAAAACCCCAATACATCAACCTTCTACCAAAATTTCACGGTCTCGAGTCTGAAGACGCATACGTGTTTATCACGAAATTTGAAAATGTATGCGCAATGATGGGTACTTCACAGCTTTCTGTGGATACTTTCCGTCTACGTCTTCTCCCTTTTACCTTGTGCGATTTAGCCGAGAAGTGGCTATATAACACTACCGCACATTCCATTTCAAATTGGGACGAATTCGTCAAAGCATTCCTTAATAAATTCTACCCACATCACAAAACAGCTCGAGTCCGTAGCGAAATCTATCAATTCACCCAGCTTCCAAATGAAACATTTTCAAAATGTCTTGACCGCTTCAAGGATCTGTTAATCCAATGTCCACATCACGGCATCCCGAGATGGGATCTTTGCCGAATCATTTATGAGGGCATAACTCCTTACACGAGACAGACCCTTGAATCCATGTGTCAAGGCAACTTCATGACCAAAGATGATGGGGAAGCCTGGAAATTTCTAGAAGATTTCGCTGAAAAATCTTTACAGTGGGAGGGTGTGAGTCAATCACCTAGGGATGGCAATGATATTTCCATAGGAGTTAGAGCTGACATTTCAGCTATGCAAAAGAAACTCGAGACTATGGAAAACAAATTTTTAGCCGCCCTAAGTCAAATATCACTCTCCAAAACTGTATGTGGATGCTGTTCTGATCCGTCTCACTTGACGGAAGAATGTCCATTTCAAGGTCCTGAGCATACAAATGCCGCATTTCAAAGACCTAGAAACGATCCATCTTCCTCCACATATGATCAGGGTTGGAGGAATAACCCTAACTTTGCTTGGAACCAATCACAATTTCAAAACACGGTTCCAAACCCGAATCAATTCCAAAGGGCCCCTCCACCACAACAGTAGCCACCACAATTGAGTCAGCACCCCTTTCAAACACAAAATTTTCAAAATCCGGTCAACACTTTTACACCATCTAGTCCTTTGCAGTTGACCGGGACTGATGAATCCTATTCATTTGCACAATGCATGAATTTGGTCTTAACAAATATCATGCAAGTTTCGGCTGAAATAAAGTCTTCTGTCGATTATATAAAGAAAAACTCTGCGTCCCAAAGCGAGAGTATTAAATCGATGGAAGAAGAAATTGCACGTTTAAAAGCTGAAATGAGTGCAAGAGAGAAAGGGAAACTTCCAGCTCAACCTTTACCTAATCCTAACTATTTACACGATGTGGATGCAATCACGTTGAGATCTGGAAGAGTGCTCGACACTCATGTTGGGGAAGAGTTTGATGATATTGATAAATCAATCAATAACACCCCGGCTGAGACCTTTCCTCACACACACACTTCTTACCCCAGTTCTTCTACCCCACCATCTTCTTCCGAGCCTATTCTCCATTTCCCAAAAGGCTCGCCACTACAGCCCACCTCTTTTACCCCTCCACGGACGATCCCCACTTCTATTCCGGGATCGGTTCCACACCCACTTCCTTCTCCTATGATGGACCCAGCACTTATTGCCAAAGCACCTTATCCTAATCGGTTAAGGGCTAACACACCGAGTCCACATATGGAGAAGATTATGAACATTTTTAAGCAAGTAAACACCAACATCCCTCTCCTAGATGCTATCCAACAAGTTCCGTCCTATGCGAAAACTCTTAAGAACTTGTGCACTAGGAAGAGGAAGACTCATGTGCCCAAGAAGATATTCATGGAAAAAACAATAGACACGGCTTTCCCCCAACAATTACCGAGGAAACGTAAGGATCCAGGATATCCTACTATTTCTGTTTCTATTGGGGAAAAACACATCAACCGTGCTCTATTAGACCTTGGCGCTAGTGTTAACTTGCTTCCATATTCTGTTTATGAGCAACTAGGGATCGGAGAGTTGAAGCCAACCAATTGCACTCTCCAGATGGCTGACCGATCAATCACCAAACCTAGGGGTGAACTGGAGGATGTGTTAATAAAAATCGGAGAATTTATATTCCCGGTAGATTTTATTGTAATTGATACACAACCTGTAGCGAACCCACGGAATCAAATTCCGGTGATTTTAGGTCGCCCCTTTTTGGCCACTTCCAATGCTATTATCAACTGTCGTAACGGTTCTATGACCCTATCTTTCGGGAATAGGTCAATAGAACTGAACATTTACAAGTTGGGAAGTGTACCCTCCGAACCTACTGCTCAGGTCTGTTCTGTCGACTTAATGGATGTCGACAGCAGCGAATTTGATGATCCTCCTAATATCGATCTTGACTCTTTTCATTCGTTATTGTTTGACCCAACTATGTATCATACACATACGGACTCTTCCACTGAGATGTCCGGGTCAACAAATAACACTGATTATGAACTGTTCTTAGAGTCTGAAGATCACCCCGCACTTTGTGATGATATTATTCACCGGGGTATGGATGGAACTTTTGAGGAGATCTTCGCTGATGAACTCGCATTTTTGAATGACACGGGTGTTGAGATGAATCATGTCCCAATCAATGAAATTGAACCTCCACCCCTTCTTTTGAACTGTAAGAAGAATGCGAGTAATCCATCACATACACTGCATCGTCTCTCCAAAATGAGACGCACACACATTCTATTCCACCACTTAACCTTTCCCCACTTCTTCTTCCACCAACCCGAGCACTGCATTGATACAATTTTTGAATGGTTGGTGTTGACTTTCGGTCTTTGCAAAGCTTGGCATCGACCAATGATTTTTGACCCCCACTTGTGATTTTAAAAGATTAACATTGCATAACTCAAGTTTGGGGGGATATTTTTTCTGGCTCTTGAAAAGAAAAATTTTACAAAATTTTGAGCCAAAAACAAGTTTCGGGAGGTTCTTCACTTATATATTTTGCCCCCACTAATAAATTCCTCCCAAGCTTACAGGTTTTTCGAGATTTAGCAGATGGCAACAGTGAGGACACTGTTGAAAACAAGTTTGGGGGAGGTTTGTGCTTATTTTCGCATCATTTGCATATCATCTGCATAAGCACAAAACATTTCTTTAAAAATCTATAAAAATTAAAAAAATTTCAAAACCCATAAAAATTTAAAAATTTTCAAATATAAATGTAATATTCATGATCTTGCTTTTATTATTGGATTTTGTGGGTGCAATCCACTGAAAACCCTCAGGAGACAACACTCCTCCTACTAGGGACACCTAGAGGTTTAAAGGCTTGTTGCACATGCTCAGTGCAATCGTGTTGCCTACGAAAGTGTGCTAGTTAGTTTTTTCTCTTTCTTTATTTTCTCCTTCTCTTTTTAATAAAACATTCGCTCGAGACGATCGAAATTAAGTTTGGGGGTATTTGATCAGTCGAAAATATTGTATATTTTAGCCGGCAATTTCCTTAACATTTGCATACATTTAGAAGTGTTCGGCATTCATATTCTACATATTAGCAAATCTGTCACAAAATATGAGATTGCATGTGTTAGACTTTTAAACCGACACTTTAAAGGAAATTAACCGCATTTCATGGCATCGCATCATTTCTGTATTTGCGCAACACTTGTCTTGAGTCTATGCAGGAAAATACGGAAGAAAAACCAAAGAGCTGATCAACATTACACCAACTCCATACTTTCAGATCTGGTAGCATTTCAGAAGGAATTATGCAATTCTATATATCAAACAAATACCCATACAATAGCCCAAGACTGTACCAGAAAGGGCAAAGCCCAAAGCCCACATGAAGCCGCGGATCCGCGGCAGGAGGTGGCTTGCGCCGCGGATCCGCTCCTATTCTGCCACGTCAGCATGGAATTTTTGCAGCATTATCCCTAGCTCTGGTCCCACATCTCATTGTGATATGTCAAATTCCATAATTCTCCAGAAGCTACTGCCAGATCAGCAAAGAAAATTAAGGAAGGCCAATCCTAATTAAGCTCCTAATTAATCCTCTTCTAGAAGCTCCTCCTAACTAATCACATCTAGAAGCTTCTCCCCTAACTAACTTTTGGAGGGAAATTTGAATTCCCTCAACAAACTTTTGGAGGAAAACTTAGAATTTGAAATCCTAGATCTAGGGTTAGTTATCTATAAATAGGAACCTAGACCTAGGGTTAAAAAGCTAATCAATCTTCATTAGTTAAATAATTCCCTCTTTCATCATCTTCTTCCACAAGTCTAGTGACAAGGCTTGTGCGAAACCCTAACCCTAATTCCACTCCAAATCCAAGATCTTGAGTACCAAATCAAGCGAGAAGCCTTCAACCTTTTAGGAGCCGAGCCGATCTTGAATCGGGCAAGTGATCCAAGCCGATCCGCGATCCACGGAGACGAGTGAAGCCAAGTCGACGATCAAGTTCTTCCTCTTGTAGTTCTTGAGCGAATGTAACTAAATTGTTGATATAAATAAAAGGTGAAATTCTTTAATCTTGCTTTCTTTTAATTCTTGCATCATGATTAGATCTCAATTTGTAATTGTTGTTCTTGTTGTGATGTTTGAGTAAAACTCCGCTCGTAAAGGAGTCGAGACGATTGTAGAATGATGATGTAACAAATCTTAATACTATTTTTTAAGTCCTACGAGTTTTGTAAACCCTAGCAAGTTCAAGAATCGATGACCTAGTTTCGTTGCGATGCTTTTTTGATTGTGATCGCTCGAAATTAGGGATCTACGATCGTTTCTTGAATTTACTAGAGGCTAGAATGTGAATGATATCGATGAAGGAACAAGGGATGAGATGAAACCCTAGTTTCACAAGAAATCCCTAATTCTCGTAGATCATCATCGATCTAGTATCAATTCATCGAAGGATAAGAATACGTAATTCTAAGATTACATCACATCTATAGATCCGATCGATTCCTACGAGCCTCATTTCGATTCTTGATATTTGGTTTGGAAAAATCAACAAACTATAAATTCTTGATTCTATCTTTTTCTTGTTATTAGATCTATATTTTCTAATTCTTGAACTTCAAATACAAATCATGAATTGTTTGTTTTCTTTTCTTTAAAGTTTCAACTAATCTAAATTCGAAAGACGAAATATTACACTGTCCCTGTGGACGATCCGCACTCACTTACAATCTACATCCGACACCGTAGTTGATTGCGGTCAAATAATTTTTGGTTGTGATTTCTTTACAATTCTTTACATACACATCCGAATTCTTATCAATCAAATGGCGCCGTTGCCGGGGACTATTTGATTAGATTCGATACTTTTACATCCAATCACGAAATTAATACAATCACGAACTCAATGTGCGGTGTGCGTGTGTTTTGTTTGAAAAGGGGGTTTGGATATATCGGGAGCCACGCAGAGTTTTTACGGGGGTCCCGCTACCCGGATAGCGGGCTGGGGGTCAAGGGGGCTAGCAGCCCCCTTGCGGGGTATGGGGCAGCGCCCCGGCCCGAAAATTTTTCTGGAGGGGGAGAATGTTGCGGAGTATGTATATGTGTGAATTTGTATACATATGTATATGTATATGTATGTACATAAAAATAGGGGGGAAAAGGCATCCAAGGGATGCATGGGGCCAGCGCCTTGAGCGCTGTGCGCTTAGGTGCTGTGCGCTCAGGCGCGCGCGCGCCACGTGTCGGCACGTGGACGCTTTGCGCAAGAGCGCTGCGCGCAGGTGCGCAAGCGTGCGCGCGGGCCACGTGTCGGCACGTGGGCGCTTTGCGCAAGAGCGCTGCGCGCAGGTGCGCAAGCACGCGCGCGCCACGTGTCGGCACGTGGGCGCTTTGCGCAATGCGTGTTGGAGCGCAAGCGCGCGCGCGCCACGTGTCGGCACGCGGACGCTTTGCGCACTTACGCTGCGCGCTGGAGCGCAAGCGCGCGCGCCACGTGTCGGCACGCGGGCGCTTTGCGCATGAGCACTGCGCGCCGGAGCGCAAACGCAAGCGCGCGCGCCACGTGTCGGCACGCGGGCGCTTTGCGCTCGCGCGCAGTGCGCTGGAGCGCAAATGCGCCACGTGTCGGCACGTAGGTGGTTTGCGCTCGAGCGCTAGCGCGCCGGCGAGGATAAGAGGCTTTTAGCCTGAAAAAAAAGATTTCTCAAAAGAGAAATCAGAGAGGAGTCGGGCTCCTGAATGTGTTTTGGGTTTAAAGGAAGTGGTTCTTCTTCTTCCTCCTGTTGCTTGCTGGATCTTGAAGATCAAGAGATGTGAAATCTCAAAATCTCTCCTTTTTAAGATCTGATGACAGATCCAAGTTCCCCTTTGTGGGTTTTGTGGTGAAAAACTAATTTGTTTTATAAAAAGGAGAGTAGAACTCTTGATTTAATTCAAGAGAAAGAAGAAGGTTTTGGAACCTTGAAGAAGGAGAAAGATCTCAGATCTGAAACCTTTTTTTTGGAGAGAGAAAAGTTATTTTTTTTATTCATTATCATGTTGCCTTTTATAGGCTTACATATTTACATATAGCCCCTTGGGCTTTGCAAAATGGCATTTTGGCCATCCCATGGCTCATGTGCTATTTCATTTTTGCACATAAGCCATGGGCTTATAAAATATTGGCTTTATGCCCATTTTGTTTACATTCATGCATAAACAATTACATAAAAATTATTTATTACATGATTTTGTTGTTGGCATGGGGAGGCTGGCCGCGGGCTCGACTTGGGCATGGGCCTACTGGACCTGGGCTTGGGCCCACCTAGCTTGGGGGTTGACCTTAACTTTGACTCGGTCAACCGGGGTGTAAATTTTTACCCCAACAAATTGCCCCCCATCAATAAATGCACACCGCCCATTTGAGTTGTGTGCATGAAATTGATGGATCTTGAAGCTGGACTTCGAGGTGGAACATCATTCCGGGGGCGGAGCATCCTTCGGGGAGCATGATTCCCGGGGATCGGAGCATCATTCTGATTTGCGGAGCATAATTCCAGGGGTTCGGAGCATCATTCCGATTTGCGGAGCATAATTCCAGGGGTTCGGAGCATCATTCCGAAGAGCGGAGCATGATTCCAAGGGTTCGGAGCATCATTCCGAAGTGCGGAGCATGATTCCAAGGATCGGAGCATCATTCCGAGGTGCGGAGCATGATTCCAAGGATCGGAGCATCATTCCGATGAGCGGAGCATAATTCCTGGGGTTCGGAGCATCATTCCGAAGAGCGGAGCATGATTCCAAGGGTTCGGAGCATCATTCCGAAGGGCGGAGCATGATTCCTAGGATCGGAGCATCATTCTGAGGTGCGGAGCATGATTCCAAGGATCGGAGCATCATTCCGATGAGCGGAGCATAATTCCTGGGGTTCGGAGCATCATTCCGAAGAGCGGAGCATGATTCCAAGGGTTCGGAGCATCATTCCGAAGGGCGGAGCATAATTCCTGGGTTCGGAACATCATTCCGAAGTGCGGAGCATGATTCCAAGGATTCGGGGCATCATTCCGAAGTGCCGCAGACATTCTGACCGAAGCATGATTTCGATGCAGAGGTAAATTCCTAGGCGAAGTATAATTCCGACAAGGAAGGCAAATATTCCGAGGCGAAGCATTGATTTCGACACGGGATATATTCTGAGACGGAGCATGATTCCGGCGCAGAACTTGTTGGCTAACTTGATTCCGAGACGAAGCATAATTTCGACAGGGAAGGCAGGTACACCGAGGCGAAGCATCATTTCGACACGGGGTGCATTCTGAGACTAAGCATAATTCCGACGCAGAGCTTGCTGGTTGACTTGATTCCGAGACGGAGCATAATTCCGACGAGGAGGTCGTTGGTTGATTCCGAGCCGAAGCATAATTCCGACAGGGAAGGCAGATACACCGAGGCGAACCATCATTTCGACACGGGGTGCACATTCTGAGATGAAGCATGATTCCGACGCAGAGTTTGTTGGTTGATTTGATTTGGGTTGACATCAGTATCGCTACACTGGAATATGGTACCAAGAGCGAATCATCATTTGTCATGAGAGGGTTTGGGAATTGGTTTTTGTTTTGGCATCTGCATTGCTGCACTGGAATAATGCCAGGAGCAACTCATCATTTGCCTGAGAGGATTTGGGAATTGGTTTTGTTTTGGCATCTGCATTGCTGCACTGGAATAATTCCAGGAGCAACTCATCATTTGCCCCGGGAGGATTTGGGAGAGATTGGGATTGTTTTACGCCCGTGGATTGTATACGGTTTTGCAGGATGTATGATCCAGACCGTAGGGCCAGAAACATTTCAGGACTTTGTTGGCGTCTGCATCGCTGCACTGGAATATGGTACCAGGAGCGACTCATCATTCGCCGTTGGTATGAGATTTGGAATTTGGTTGGCGTCTGCATCGCTACACTGGAATATGGTACCAGGAGCGACTCATCATTCGCCATTGGGGTATGGGATTTGGAATTTGGTTGGCGTCTGCATCGCTGCACAGGAATATGGTACCATGAGCAACTCATCATTCGCCATTGGGATTTGGAATTTGGTTGGCGTCTGCATCGCTGCACTGGAATATGGTACCAGGAGCGACTCATCATTCGCCACTTGGGGATTGGGGAGCGATGGCTTAGGAGACAGGTTTGGATCCCTATCACCTAAGACTTTTCAATTTTATGGGCCGTGAAGGTCCCATAAAAGCATTTTCTCCCTACGAGTCGTAAGGATCCCGCAGGTGTATTTTCTCCTTAAGAGTCGTGAGGACTCCTAAGTGTGTTTTTCCTTGGTGAGTCGTAAGGATCTCACGAAGGTTTGTTCTCCTCATGCATCGTGAGGACACATGAGTGGGTCTTTCCAATGAAGCATAATTCCAAAGGCGGAGACCAGCCGCGTAACTGGTGGTTGCGGTGGGGCATGGGTATACTGAGAATTATTTGAGCCCGTGGATTGTATACGGTAGTCAATTTGGGGACTGGCCGTAGGGCTGAAAGAATTTTGGGAAATTGGATTTTTGTTTGGCGTCTGCATTGCTGCACTGGAATAATGCCAGGAGCAACTCATCATCCGCCCTTGTTTTTTATTTTTTTATTTTACCGCGATTGCTCGATCATTTCAGCTTTTCTTATCGCGAAGGTCGCGATTGCCCTATCATTTCGGCTATTTATTCGCGGTTGCCCCATCATTTCGGCTTTATTTTCATTTTTATTTTTACTCGCTGATTTTTATTGCGAGTTGCCCCATCATTTCGGCTTTTCTTTATTTTTCTTTTATTTACACATTTTTTTTATTTACATTTTTTTTACATTCCCAGTTTAACGACTTAGAGGTCGATTGTTCCCAGTTTAATGACGTGGTGGTCGACTGTGTTCAGAGAAAGGCAGATGTCTGAGAGAATTAGTTTCACGAAGAACTTCGGTCTCCGTTTGTATGAAATTGGCGGTCGCATCTTGACTGTTTACTAACACGCCTTTGGACAGTTCTATCTCTCCTGCCTTGTATTGCTTTTCGACCCAATCTTTGAAGACGAAGCAGTCCTCAATGGCATGACCTATCACTCTGTGATAGGGGCAGTATTTGGGGTCGTCGGTTCTATTCGCTTCCTGCGGTCTTTTTGACTCTGGCAGTTGTAGACCGTTCTTCAGGGCGTCTTTGAATATTTTACGGATTTTGTCCCTTCTGAAGGAATAGACCTTATCCAGCTTCTCTTTCAGTGGAGATTCTCCCCCCTCTCCGAACATTGGCTTCCGAGGCTGGTTGGCGCTAGGCCCGCTCATCCCTTGCTTATTTCGGTTAACCGAAGCATTGAAAGATTCAGAATCGTCGGGATCTCCGCCTTTGCGATTATCGTCCTTTCGGTTTCTCCAGGACCTATTGTTATTTTGGGAATCCGAGGAGGACTCCTGCTTTGAGCGCTCCAGCATCTGAACTTTCCTGGTCAGCTCTTGGAATGTTTTGAGACCCGCGGTGCATAGAAACGGGGTCATCCAATTGTTGAGATTTCCGACGAGGAGACTGATAGATTGGTCTTGCTCTATCGGCGGTTCGCATTTGACGGAGAGATTGCGCCATCGGGTTATAAAATCCGTGCTGCTTTCATTGTTCTTGGGCTTAGTCCTTACGAGCTCGGCAATGGTGATTTTATCGCTGACGCTCATGAACCTTTGTCGAAACAAAGATTCCATTTGGACGAAAGTAGTAACGGAGCCATCCGGTATGCTCGCGTACCAGTCGAAAGCAACATCGGTCAAGCTATTAACGAATTGGCGGAGGAGAAGCGCATCGTTGCCCCCAGTATTCCCGCATGAGGCTTTGAAGTGGGCGATGTGCTGATTCGCGTTTCCCGTCCTATCGAATCTTCCGAATTTGGGGATGACATAGCCGCTAGGGAATTCCACCAGATCATACTGAGCAGGATATGGTCTCCCACTACTGCTGATATCTTTTTGCGCTTCGGCTTCGGCCACCAATGTTTTGACTTTGCTGGCAACCAAATCCATAATTTGATCTTGAGTTAGCGGGCTACTGTCATCGGCAGCCAAGACATTTTCCGAGATAGGATGCAACTGATTTTCATGCGGTCCGCCCACTTTTGGATTTGGGGGAACGGGCGTCGGCTGTTTCGAGACACCGTTTCCTGGTTCATGAGAGTCCTGCGCTTGATTGGGCGGCTGAGAGGCAAGTCGGGCCGTGAGCTGCATCACGACATTCGTCAAGTCATCGATTTTGGAGTAGAGTTTGGCCATCTCCTTGTCTTTGTTTCTGAGCTGCTTTCGGAGCTTTTGAAGCAGCTCTTGCTCCGCGGTCCTGGGGCGGAAAGTCGGCTCTTCTTCGCTTTCCGAGCCCGACTCCTCATGGACCGAAGGGTCTTTCTGCCTATCATCCTCATCAGGAGGGTTTTCATCACCCAGCAGAGGCGGCTGTTCTTGGGAAGCGGCCACCACATTCAAGCCAGATCGGGTTTGAGATGTGGTAGCCTCATCCTTGCTCTTGCTGCGCGTGTCTACCGTGTAGACAGTGTGGACCACATACCTTGCCATTTCCTCATCTTCGGCGGGGTAACCCTGTTCTTCGAACCTCATGAGGTTTAGCCTGGCCGGAGCCCTAGCCCTTTTGTTGGCTCTATATCTGAGCCTTTTCTCCCTCAGTTTCTTGATTTTGAAGGCTTGGCGGGCATCCGCTATCCGGGAAGCCATTGTGAGTTGATCAGAGGGGGGCTTAGAGAAGACACCCAATCGAGCAGTGGTCAAGGGCACCGCTGGAGCATGGTCGGGACGCATTGTAGCTTTGTTGGTGTTGGTGGCCTTGCCCCCAGCTGTGGCCATGGAGAGTCGTTCGGAAACGGACTTGCGCTTGGGCTGAGATGCCCTCGCGACCACCACATTTGGTCTCCTGCCTTTCGAGACCGGTTTGTCTGCCACCAGGGCTTGAGGAGCCGGGATAGTGCCAACAGGCATGAACATAATAGAGCCGAATGGTAGCAGCGGCTCCTCCCATTGTCGCCCGAGACTGGCCGGAAGGACCGTCCTGGAGTCTATCTTCATCGTGTAGGAGACAGGAGCTGAATTCATCATCGAAGACATCGTCGAAAGGTGATTGCTTGAAAATCTGCATGAAAGAGCATTATTTTAGTATAAATATAGACATGTAAATTGATTGAGTTCGCATGAACATTTAACCCGAAATATGGGAGGAGAGATGGTCCCACCGGGCGTGCCAGAATCTGTAGGGTGTTTTTCGTCACCCCATTGAGATGGGAATACGCGCGCGCTTGTCAGGCGTACTACAGATTCCCTCTGCCTAGAGTAGGCTGGGGTTTAATGATTGTGGGGATCCGAATCTCCGGCAGCCGCGGACTAAGCTGCCGTTAATTACCCCTCGCCTTTGGGGCGAGGGAACCTCCGATTAATGGGTTAAACTGGTCATGCGAACTCAATGTGCGGTGTGCGTGTGTTTTGTTTGAAAAGGGGGTTTGGATATATCGGGAGCCACGCAGAGTTTTTACGGGGGTCCCGCTACCCGGTTAGCGGGCTGGGGGTCAAGGGGGCTAGCAGCCCCCTTGCGGGGTACGGGGCAGCGCCCCGGCCCGAAAATTTTTCTGGAGGGGGAGAATGTTGCGGAGTATGTATATGTGTGAATTTGTATACATATGTATATGTATATGTATGTACATAAAAAGAGGGGGGAAAAGGCATCCAAGGGATGCATGGGGCCAGCGCCTTGAGCGCTGTGCGCTTAGGTGCTGTGCGCTCAGGCGCGCGCGCGCCACGTGTCGGCACGTGGGCGCTTTGTGCAAGAGCGCTGCGCGCAGGTACGCAAGCGTGCGCGCGGGCCACGTGTCGGCACGCGGGCGCTTTGCGCACTTGCGCTGCGCGCCGGAGCGCAAACGCAAGCGCGCGCGCCACGTGTCGGCACGTGGGCGCTTTGCGCTCGCGCGCAGTGCGCTGGAGCGCAAATGCGCCACGTGTCGGCACGTAGGTGGTTTGCGCTCGAGCGCTAGCGCGCCGGCGAGAATAAGAGGCTTTTAGCCTGAAAAAAAAGATTTCTCAAAAGAGAAATCAGAGAGGAGTCGGGCTCCTGAATGTGTTTTGGGTTTAAAGGAAGTGGTTCTTCTTCTTCCTCCTGTTGCTTGCTGGATCTTGAAGATCAAGAGATGTGAAATCTCAAAATCTCTCCTTTTTAAGATCTGATGACAGATCCAAGTTCCCCTTTGTGGGTTTTGTGGTGAAAAACTAATTTGTTTTATAAAAAGGAGAGTAGAACTCTTGATTTAATTCAAGAGAAAGAAGAAGGTTTTGGAACCTTGAAGAAGGAGAAAGATCTCAGATCTGAAACCTTTTTTTTGGAGAGAGAAAAGTTATTTTTTTTTATTCATTATCATGTTGCCTTTTATAGGCTTACATATTTACATATAGCCCCTTGGGCTTTGCAAAATGACATTTTGGCCATCCCATGGCTCATGTGCTATTTCATTTTTGCACATAAGCCATGGGCTTATAAAATATTGGCTTTATGCCCATTTTGTTTACATTCATGCATAAACAATTACATAAAAATTATTTATTACATGATTTTGTTGTTGGCATGGGGAGGCTGGCCGCGGGCTCGACTTGGGCGTGGGCCTACTGGACCTGGGCTTGGGCCCACCTAGCTTGGAGGTTGACCTTAACTTTGACTCGGTCAACCGGGGTGTAAATTTTTACCCCAACACATATCTCTTCTATTCCACCAAAGACGGTCCCCACTCCTATTCTGGGATCAGTTCCACACATACTACCTTCTCCAATGTTGGACCCAGCTCTTATTGCCAAAGCTCCTTATCCGAATCGGTTAAGGGGAAACAAATTGAGTCCACATATGGAGAAGATTATGGAAATGTTCAAACATGTTAACATCAACATCTCTCTCCTAGAGGCTATCCAACAAGTCCCCGCTTATGCGAAAATTCTCAAAGACTTGTGCACTAGGAAGAGGAAGACTCAAGTGCCCAAAAAGGATTTCATGACAAATAATGTTAGCACTGCTTTTACCCCACAGTTACCAAAGAAACGTAAGGACCCAGGATGTCCTACAATCTCGATTTCTATTGGGGGTAAAAATATTAACCGTGCTTTACTTGACCTTGGCGCAAGTGTTAATCTGCTTCCATATTCTGTCTATGAGCAGTTAGGGATTGGAGAGTTAAAACCAGCTCGTTGCACTCTCCAAATGGCAGACCGTTCAATCACCAAACCTAGGGGTGAACTGGAGGATGTGTTGATAAAAGTCGGGGAATTTATATTCCCTGTAGACTTTATTGTTCTCGATACACAACCTGTAGCAAACCCACGGAACCAAATTCCGGTGATTTTGGGTCGACTATTCTTTGCCACTTCCAATGCTGTTATTAATTGTCGAAACGGTTCAATGAACCTATCTTTTGGAAAAATAACAATTGAACTGAACATCTATAAAATTGGAAGTCAGCCGTCTGAACCCTCTGCTCACATACTTGATGTCTGTTCTGTCCATGAGATTGCTCCCGAAAGTTGCGAAGTTAATGAACTTTGTTTTGAAGATCTCGATGACATTAGTACATCAATGTTTGATCTTGCACATCTTAGTGATGACACTCTTCCCACTCTTGAGTCTGACACTCTTGACTCATCACCTTCTGAGTCTGTATCTTTTGCAGGCTATGAGCTTCTTTGTGACTCTGAATATTATTCGATGACCCCACCTTCTATAATTTCTCCGCCAGTATTAGATCTCAAACTTGTACCTTCTCATCTTAAATATGCATATTTAGGTGAGAATGGGTCTTTATCCATGATCATATCCGCTTCTCTAGCCTCAGAGCAAGAGAATGCGCTTTTAACGGTATTGAGATCTAATACGCAGGCGTTTGATCAGACTATGGCTGACATCAAATGGATTAGTCCTTTGATTGTAGAACATCATATACATCTGATGGATGAAGCCAAGCCAACCCGAGAACCACAGAGACGGTTAAACCCCGTCATGAAGGATGCGGTGAAGAAAGGAATCGTCAAATGCCTTGACAATTGTATCATTTACCCAATCTCCGATAGCCAATGGGTAAGTCCAATTCATGTCTTCCCTAAGAAATCTGGCATCACGGTCATAACAAATGAGGCAAATGAGTTAATCCAGACACGCGCTCAAACTGGGTGGCGTGTATGTATTGATTATAGAAAACTCAATACCGCAACAAGGAAAGACCACTTTCCTCTACCTTTCATTGACCAGATGTTAGAACGCTTAACTGGACGTGAATATTACTGCTTCATGGACGGATACTCTGGCTATAACCAGGTCCCTATTACCAAAAAGGATTAAGACAAAACCACATTTACTTGTCCTTTTGGTACTTTTTCTTATAGACGCATGCCCTTTGGGTTATGCAATGCACCCGCTACATTTCAGCGGTGCATGATGGGGATATTCTCGGACATGGTCGAGAATTTTTTGGAGATTTTCATGGATGATTTTTCGATATTCGGAGATTCTTTTGTTGACTGTCTATCTCATCTTGACGCAGTTCTTACTCGTTGTAAAGAGAAGAACTTAATCTTGAATTGGGAAAAATGCCATTTCATGGTCCAAGAGGGAATTGTGCTTGGACATGTTATTTCACGGAAAGGTATTGAGGTTGACAAAGCTAAAATAGATGTCATTCAAAACCTTCATCATCCCAAATGCGTCAAGGATATACGATCTTTTCTTGGCCATGCAGGCTTTTATCGGAGATTCATTAAGGATTTTAGCAAAATTGCTAGACCCTTAACTCTTCTCTTGGCCAAGGACACAACCTTTCACTTTGACTCGGATTGTGAGGCAGCATTTGACTCACTCAAACACTCTCTCACTACAGCCCCCGTTCTATCATCTCCAGATTGGAACCACCCTTTTGAGCTTATGTGTGATACATCAGATTTTGCAGTTGGTGCATTCTTAGGACATCACATTGAAAAGATGCCACACGTGATCTATTATGCAAGTAAGACCCTGAATGATACTCAAATTAACTATACAATTACCGAGAAAGAACTCTTGGCAGTTGTGTTTGCATTAGAAAAATTCAGGCCTTACTTGATTGGCTCACATATTGTTGTGTACACTGACCACTCTGCCTTGAAACATCTTTTGGCGAAGAAGGATGCTAAAGGTAGACTAATACGTTGGATCCTTCTATTACAAGAATTTGATCTTGTTATTAAAGATAAGAAAGGATGTGAAAACGTGGTAGCCGACCATCTATCACGCATCTCTTCTTCACCTGTGACCCTGTCGATCAATGATTCTTTTCCGGACGAACAACTCTTGAATGTATCCGACGAACCTTGGTTTAAGGATATTGTGAATTATCTTGCTACAGGACTTATCCCCCGCGAATGGTCGAAACATGGCAAATATCGATTTCTATCCCAAGTAAAACATTTTTACTGGGATGAACCCTATTTGTTTGAGTATTGTCCTGACTAGATCATTCACAGATGTGTCCCTAATGATGAATTCAAGAGTGTTCTATCTTTTTGTCATGATCAGGCATGTGGGGGTCATTTCGGTCCTCGAAAGACGGCGGAAAAGGTTTTGCAATGCGGTTTCTATTGGCCGACTTTGTTCAAAGATGCATTTGATCATTGCAAAACATGTGCACAGTGTCAACACACGGGTAGGATTTCCCGGAGAAATAAAATGCCACTTCAATCCATCTTGGTGGTTGAAATTTTCGACGTTTGGGGTATTGACTTTATGGGTCCTTTTCCCAACTCCTTTGGGAATTTGTACATATTGCTTGCGGTTGATTACGTCTCGAAATGGGTTGAAGCTATTCCTTATCGCACTAATAACAAAAAGGTTGTCATTAACTTCTTAAAAGAAAACATCTTTTCGTGATTTGGACACCCACGCGCTATCATCAGCGATAACATGACGCATTTCTGCAATCGGTCTTTCGAGACTTTGATGCAGAAATATGCAATCAACCACAAACTTTCCACACCCTATCATCCCCAAATGAGCGGGCAAGCTGAGGTTTCAAATAGAAAAATAAAATAAATTTTGGAGAAAACAATTTCTAAAAATCGAAAAGATTGGTCAACCAAATTGACGGATGCTCTTTGGGCATTCCAAATTGCATATAAAACCGATCTAGATATGTCTCCTTACAGACTAGTGTTTGGAAAGGCTTGTCACCTTCCGGTCGAGATTGAGCACAAAGCAATGTGGGCCATTAGAGAACTTAACTTTGACTTAAATCAAGCCTGCAACTTTCGGAAGCTGCAATTAAACGAGCTAAGCGAACTCCGCGATGAAGCTTATGATAATACTGTGATTGTAAAGAATCGGACTAAGGTTTTTCATGATAAAAATATTTTGAGAAAAACTTTTACACCTGGTCAACAAGTCCTTCTTTATGATTCACGACTCCATCTTCATGCGGGGAAGCTACGATCTCGGTGGAAATGACCTTTTGTTGTGCGGTATGTATACCCGTATGGGGCAGTTGAGGTTGAAAATGTTGAAAACGGTACATTTTTCAAAGTAAATGGATATAGATTAAAACCGTATTTTTCCACTGACCCTACGGAGGAGCTCCTGTTTTTACAGGAGCCGCTTTATCTTGATTAAAATTCCTCCGTCTCACCTCCATGTCTTGTAAAATACTGTATCATCTTTAGAATGGAGGTGAGTGAAAAGAATAAGTTTGGGGGAGGATTTTCACGATCATATTTATTGCCCCCATTAATAAATTTCCTCCCATGCTTACAGGTTTTTGTGATCTAGCGGAAGACAACAGTGAGGACACTGTTGAAAACAAGTTTGGGGGAGGTTTGTGCTTATTTATGCATTATTTTGCATAAGCACAAAACATTTAAAACATATAAAAATTTAAATTTTTTTTTCAAAAGATAAGAATATTTAATATTTAATTTGATAATAAAAGATTAGATAGTGAAAAATTACATCCAAAAGATTGGAAAAATTTAAGAAAACCAAAAAAATTAGAAGTTTTCTTAAACGAACTAGTAATAAGTAGTTATGAGCCGTTGTCCCAAGGGTTAGTAAGATGAAGGAAGTCACTAATCTGAGGATAAAAATAAGTCTGAAAAATAGTTTCTATTCTGGAAGCCAAACATTTGAATGTTGATACCCTACTATACGCACTTACACACGTCTTGAAACTCGGGATAGTAGAGGATACCTTGAAATGCTCTTGTCTAAAAGCCAAAGTATGAAGGAAATTATAAATGAATAAAATATAAAATGGTGTAGAAAAATGAACACTGGTTTTGTTATCATCAAGGCAGCAATAAAAAATATAGCGAGGGTGCTTCATCACCTAGTGCCTTAGACCAACTAGTTTGGGAGTCACTGCTAAGCCTTAGGTGGTGCAAGATGAGGAAAATGCTAATACACCTAATAAGTAAGCACATGAGTAATCGGTCGGTTAGTACCTCAAGAAATATTAACGGTCGCATGAAAAATGTGTGAGCAAATCCATCTAAATATTCATCAATTAAAAAGTACCGAGGTAGATGGACAAGAGTATGATAGCTTGAATTGAATTCTCCGAGTGTAGTAATGTCTTTTACACACACGTAGAGGTATATGATCGATGTTTGGAAGAAATGTAGGAATAAAGAATAAAGACGATGTTTTATTGAGGATTGATGTGATTTCTGACATCTTTTCATGACTATTAAGATATGGTTCATAACAACTGAAAAGCTAGTATAGTTGGAAACTCTAATTTTCAAAGTCTTTCTTTTATAATTCTTATCTTTATATGTAACTTTCACGGTCTTCCTTTTATTATGAGATTTTGTGGGTGCAATCCGCTGAAAACCCTCAGAAGACAACACTCCTCCTACTAGGGACAGCTAGAGGTTTAAAGGCTTGTTGCACGTGCTCAGTGCAATCGTGTTGCCTATGAAAGTGTGCTAGTTAGTTTTTCTTTTTCTTATATTTTCTCTTTCTCTTGAATAAAACAAGTTTGCTCGAGACGACCAAAATTAAGTTTGGGGGAATTTGATCAGTCGAAAATATTGCATTTTTAACACAGCAATTTCCCTATTATTTGTAATCATCTGAAGGTATTTAGTATAAATATAGCACATATTAGCAATTTGTCTGCAAAAATACCAAATAACATGTGTTATACATTATAACCAGCATTATGAGGGAAATTGTGTGTTTATTATTGCATACGTGATCTTTTGTATATCAAACACTTGTCTCGAGATTGTGTGCAGGAAATTCTTCAGGTAAAAGAGCCGGAACTACTAAAAGTGCTGATAAAATACGTCAAGTCCAAGACTTGTGATCTGGCAGTAAACAAGAAAGAATTATAAGATTCCAGATATCAGGAAAGTTCTAAAAAATCAACACAAAATATCCCTGAATAATTCAACCAGAGAGCTCACTATACGGCCGCGGATCCGCGGCCGAGTCAGGCCGATCCGCCGTGGATCCACGGCCGTTCTGACTCATCTGCGGTTGGTAATTTTCCCCGAGGCTTCTTTTCAACAACAAAACTTCTTCATGATGATTCAGTCCTTAGAGTTCTCCAGAAGCTTCCCTTCTAACAGCCAAGCTTCTCATGCAAGCCTCATAACAATCAAGTTTCTCATGGAAGATAGCTAACTACCTTAATCTAGAAACTTCTACATAACTACCTAGCTTCCTATGCAAGCTTCATAACAACCAAGCTTCCAAGGGAAGCTAGACCTAGCTTCTAAGGGAAGCTTGAGGGAAAACTATAAAAGGACACCTAGGGCATCATTACAAAGGTTGTTCAAGAGTTGATTAGTTGTTCAACAATTCCAAACACAAGTTGAGTGACACAACTTGTGATCCAAAATCCTAGCCCCAAATCCAATTCAAAAGCCAAATCAGGATCCATCGAGAAGCGAATCAAGCAAGCAAATGAAGATCCTTTGAAGCAACGCCGATCTTCATCCGAGCAAGAGATCCACGACGATCCGCGACTCAAGAAGATCGATGCGAAGCTAATTTCGGCGGATCTAGTTACCTCCTCAAATCTTGTAATCTCGAGTTGAGTGAATTGTACCTAATCGTCGATTAATAAAGGTGAATATTGTAAATCTTTCTTTTCTTTACATTCTTGCATTATGAAAATTTATCGATTCTTGATTCGTTCTTTTTTCATGATGTGTGAGTGAAATCTCCGCTTGTAGCGGAATCGAGGAAATAGATAGATGTTGATGATTAAATTCTTGAACGATTCATAAGTCTTATGAGTTTTGTAAAGTTTAGAAAATTGAATTATCGAAAACCTAATTTGAGTGAGATCGATTTCTTCGCTCCAAATTAGAGATCAACGATCGGTGATTTAATTTGCTAGAGGCTAGAATTTGAATGATAATCAATGAAAGGACAAGGGATGATGATGAAGAAACCCTAGCTTCTTCAATAGATCCATAATTCTCATTGATTGTCATCGATCTAGCAACAAATCTTCAATAGATAAGAATTTGTAATCATTAGTATTCATCATCACTATCAATTGGATCGATTCCGACAAGTCTCTTTACAAATCTTGATAATTCAAACAATTTGGGACATTTCTTGATTCTTGATTTTAGATCTTTAGTTTCCTTATGTTTCTTGAAATGAAAATTCACAAATCTTGAATCAATTTTATTGCAATTTCTTTTATCTTTTAATTTTCGACTCAACTAAAACAATAACGAGCAAATCACACTTTCTCAGTGGACGATCCGCATTCACCGACGAAACTATAATAGACACCGTTAATTGATTGCGATATAAATTTTTTTGGTTGTGAAACATTTTACATACGGCACGAAGATAATGATCAATCAATACTAAGAACATTTCTTTAGTCCTTCTCAAGTACCTAAGAATATTCTTCACAGCTGTCCAGTGTTTCTCCCCAGGATCTAATTGATACCTACTCACTACACCTAGTGAGTAAGCAACATCCGGTCTGGAACATAATATCACATACATGATTGACCCGACTGTAGAAGCATAGGGTATCTCTTGCATGCGAGCCCTCTCCAAATCATTATTGGGAGATATCTCTTTAGAGAGAGTGATTCCTGAGCAAGTGGGTAAATTACCACGCTTAGAATCTTCCATATTAAACCTCTTTAGTATGGTGTCTATATACCTAGATTAGGACAATCCCAATATCCGTTTAGATCTATCTCTATAGATCTTTATCCCCAGGATGTAGGAGGCATCACCTAAATCTTTCATGGAGAACTTGTGTGATAAGAAGAGCTTGACCGAGTGTAGCATAGGAACATTATTTCCTAGCAAGAGTATGTCATCCACGTACAATACAGGAAAGACAATCTTACTCTCTACAACTTTCTTGTATATACAAGATTCATCTATGTTTTTGATGAAGTCAAACTCTTTGAAAGCTTCATCGAAACAGATGTTCCAACTCCGCGATACCTGTTTTAATCCGTAGATTGATTTAAGCAGCTTGCACACGCTTCCGCTGCTCCCACTATCTACGAAGCCCTCAGGCTGTGTCATGTACACGTTCTCTTCTAACTCACCATTTAGAAAAGCGGTCTTGACGTCCATCTGCCAGATTTCGTAGTCATGGTATGCAGCAATGGCAAGTAGGATCCTGATGGACTTAAGCATGACAACAGGAGAAAAGGTCTCATCATAATCGACACCAGGTCGTTGACAAAAACCTTTTTCTACAAGTCCAGCTTTGAAAGTCTCAACTTTTCCATCTACACCAATTTTCTTCCTAAAGATCCACTTGCTCCCGATGGGTTTTACCCCTTCAGAAGAAACTTCTAAAATCCATACTTTGTTGGTGTACATGGATTCCATCTCAGATCGCATAGCATCCAGCCATTTCACAGAGTCCCCACTTGTGATGGTCTACTCGAAACTAGTTGGGTCATTGTTCATCGCTGAATGACGCGACCGGGACATTAGGACGTCTGACCTGAATTTTTGGGGCAGATGCTATTTGGATTTATCCGTCCACCTCTCCGAAGATACCAAATTAATTTATGGCACCGTATATCGGAGGTTTGGACGGATGCAGCCGTTGTAGCAGATTTCGTCAGATTCCCCCTCATTTGTGAGGGTTTTTTGATTGTAGGGATGCTCTTCCCTACAGGCGCAAGCCTCTGCAGTTAATTACGTTACCGCATCGCGATAACCACTTTCTCCTACTCCGGAAGTTCACTTCGTTTCGTGTGTGTTTTTGTTTGTTTGTGTTGCCCATGGATTGTATACGGAGACTAATTTATGTCGTCGCCCATAGGGCGTAGATTAGTCCAAATCCGTATTTCTTAGATTTGGGGTTTTTATTTAAGGACCGTTAATCTATTTTGGGATTAAGATCGACTTAAATGTATGTGAGCATTTGGGGGCTCTGTTGGTTTTTTGTTAAGGATACGTTAGTCCAATTTGAGACTAAGATCTACTTAACGGGGATTTCAGGATCATTTTTATTTCAGATCCAACAAGAGAGCACTTGGGCTCCGTTGTTTTAGTTTAAGGACGTTTCGGTCCACTATCGCCATTTTGGAGGCGAAGTTCTAGTTTGAGAATATCTCGGTCGGTTGATCACCATTTTGAAGGTGATATTTTAGTTTAAGGACGTCTGGGTCCGTTGATCACCATTTTGGAGGTGAGATTTTAGTTTAAGGACGTTACGGCCTGTTGATCACTATTTGCGGGTGAGATTTTAGTTTAAGGACGTTACGGTCCGTTGTTGCCATTTTGGAGACAACGGTTAGTTTAAGGAGGTTTTGGTCCTTTGTTAGTTTAGGGACATCTCGGTCCATTGTCGCCATTTTTTAGGCGAATGTTAGTTTAAGGACATATCGGTCCGTTGTCCATCTTGCGTGCACGTGTATTTGTTACGTGACGGGATGAGCAACGATGATATGGGATGCATCCAGTTTGGGATGTGATTTGATTTGGGATGCACACGTCAGTTTGGGAAGTGCACCAAAAAGCAGTTGGTTGACGGGACCCGCCACTTCTCTGAAGACGTTGAGGAATTACAGCAACATGTATCAGACGTGTAGAGAGATGTACCCTTGAACCAATCCCCGTAATTGAGGGAAAAGGGATTAATGGTAAACTCAGGAATCATTAGTCGTATTTTGAGACTAAGATTTCCTCATGGGGATATGGGACGAATATCGTTTTAGATATCATCAGTTGGAAGATCAATAGTCGTATCTGGGACTATGATCAGCTTGGAAAGTTATGAGCACATGGGCTCGGATGGTCTAAATCAGGGAAGTTCTATCCTCATGGGACCTAACCAACCTGGGCTTGGTCTATTCAGTTCTTTTTCGAAAAGTGCCAAGCACTTGTTTGGGCTCAGTCCCCTTTTTTTGTGCAAAAAGTGCTGAGCATTTATGTAAGTTCTGACGCTCACATATAATCAAGTAGGGTTTTCATTCATGGGAATTGCCTAATAAGTGTTAAACACTTTACCCTTTTTGTCTTTATATGGTGCAAAGCACGTGAGGAGGTAGGCGCTGCCTAGTGGGTGCCAAGCACTTTCATTCTGTGGCGCCCACGTGAGAGTCACGTGGGACGCTGGGCGTTAGGGCGCCGCCCACTGAGTGCTAAGCGCTCCTGAGTTCTGAGATGTCCATGTGAGGGGCACGTGAGACGCTGGGCGCTGAGCGCCGCTCACTGAGTGCTAAGCACTCCTTATTTAGTGGCGCCCACGTGAGGGGCACGTGATACGCTGGGCGTTAAGTGTCTCCCACTGAATGCTAAGCGCTCCTGAGTTCTGAAGCGTTCACGTAAGGGGCACGTGAGACGCTAAGCACTCCTGAACACTCTCTCTTTTTTTGAACTATCCACAGGATCTTTATCTACTTTTATTTACCAAAAATTTCCAAGAAAAGAGTTTGTCATGCCCACCCCCAATACAGAGAGTATTGTCCGCTCGGCCGAAACCGCATGGTTTTATCCTTCGGAGCGAACCGGACCCGACCAGGGGCCACTTCCTAGGAGGTTACCCATCCCGGGACTTCCCTGGCCCGAGCACGCTTAACTACGGAGTTCTCAAACTCCTGTAGTGCCAGTTCACTTAAAAGGCGCCTCTGTATTGAAGAGTGATATCATTCTATTTATAGTACAGATCTGTCCTCTTTCGGAATGTATTCCGAAGATTCCCCATTATTTTACAGTGGGTCCCCATGCTTATCTGGTATATATGGGTATATCGGATAATACCTAGGGTATTACATTCTCCCCCACTTAGAACAATGGTTCGTCCTCGAACTACAGACCTACTATTGTGGAACCTGGCTTTGATACCATTCTGTCATGCCCCATCCCCAATATAGAGAGTATTGTCCGCTCTGGCCCAAACCGCACGGTTTTATCCTTCGGAGCGAACCAGACCCGACCAGGGGCCACTTTTCAGGAGGTCACCCATCCCAGGAATTCCCTGGCCCGAGCACGCTTACTTACGGAGTTCTCAAACTCCTGTAATGTCAGTTCACTTAAAACGCGCATCTGTATTGAAGAGTGATATCATTCCATTTATAGTACAGATCTGTCCTCTTTCGGAATGTATTCCGAAGATTCCCTATTATTTTACAGTGGGTCCCCATGCTTATCTGGTATATATGGGTATACCGGATAATACCTGGGGTATTACAGAGTTCTTCTTTCTCGAGAATTTAATTCTTTGTTCTTTCGAAACTTTCTCCATTTTTAAGCTTAGGGGGGGGGGGTTCCCTTTCTTTAGACTTGAAGTCGTGGGTCTTTTATATAGTAGAGCCAATTTGTTGGTTAGCTCCGAGTAAATATCTCATTAAGAGATCCCAAATGATTTGGGGATTTTACCCACCGTTGGATCTTTGATCCAAGGACCTCTGTTTTACAGAAAATATTTTCATGTTTTTAACAAGATTAAGGAAATATTTACCCATACAAAATTTATTCTGTAGATCGGTGATTCTTTAATCACCATTGGATTGTTAATCCAATGGTACTTTGTTTTATAGAGAGCAATCTTTCTTGTTTAGAAAGATTTGAGAAATATTTCCTCTACACAGAATTTAATTCTACATCCTGATAATTTATTGTCTCCGTTGGATCTTTGATCCAACGGCTCTGCTTAACAGAGAGTGGAATTTAATTCTACTGGGCGCCGGTGCTCACGTGTTGTGCACGTGGGAGCTGCTTACGATTTTTGTGTGCTTTGAACACGGACGCTGCTCATATAAGAGTTTTTATCTCTGGTGCCCTGGTGGAAAGCACGTGAGACGATGCCTCTTGAGTTTTGAATAGAGTTTTGCTCTTTTATTGGGGAAACAGTCATTATCTTCCATGATGCAATTCTTGCTCCCACCGTCTATGAGAAAACCGTAGTATCTCTCAGATGGATGAGAAACCCTACTAGATCTGCGGAGTGGCCGAGGTTCGTCGGGGACTATTGAATTCTCCGGTTCTACCAAATTGTCAGTTATAGTTTGTGTTGTTGGAACTTCTTCCAGTTCTATCTCATTACCACTAATTTCTTTCACAAGAAATTCCTTTTCTAAAAAGGGGGCATGTTGAGAAACAAACACTTTTTGTTCATCAGAATGGTAGAAGATATATCCATAAGAAATTTTTGGATATCCTACAAACTTGTACATAACAGACCTTGCCTCAAGCTTGTCTGAATTTTGCCTTTTAACATAGGCCGGACAATCTCATATCTTAACTCGTTTAAGAGATGGTCTATTCCCATTCCATATCTTATATGGAGTGGTAGGCACAGATTTTGTCGGAACCCTGTGTTGGGGTCGAAAATCGCACCCCGGTTGACCAAGTCAAAATTAAGGTCAACCCCAAGCCAGGTGGGCCCAAGCCCAGATCAAGTGGGCCCATGCCCAAGTCGAGCCCGAACATGAAGCAGCCGGCCTCCCCCATGCCAAAAATGAAATCATGTAATAAATAATTTTGATATAATTTTTTTATGCATGAATGTAAGAAAAATGGGCATAAAGCTAAATTTTTGTAAAGCCCATGGCTTATGTGCAAAAGAAATGAGCACATGAGGCATAGGATTGGCAAAATGCCATTTTGTAAAGCCCAAGAGGCTATATGTAAATGTGTAAGCCTATAAAAGGCAACATGATGATGAAATAAAAAATACAATTTCATTCTCCCCAAAAACTAGGATTTGTGCCTCCATGCTCTCTCTTCCAAGTTCTTCCTCTTCCTTTTTATTTTCCAATTAAATCAAGAGCTTAGCTCTTCCTTATTTTAAAACTAAATAAAGTTTTACTATAGACCCACCTTCCAAGACTCCATCAAGAAAAGAAAAATGGTCTTTTTTTATCATCCAAGATCTAGATCTTGGAGTTTCAAGAGAACCCATTTTGAGTTTCTTCTCAAGAGAGAAAGGAGAAAATCTTTTGGAGTTTAACTCCACAAATAAAATTCTTTTGGAGTTTAGCTCCACAAATAAAATTCTTTTGGATTTTAACTCCACATTTAAAATTCTTTTGAAGTTTAACTTCACAAATAAAATTCTTTTGGAGTTGAACCCCACATTTAAAATTCTTTTGGAGTTCAACCCCACAAAAATATTCTTTTGGAGTTGAACTCCATGTAATAAAAATTTTTTAATTAATTTTGGAGCCCCACGGGGAAGACTCCCATCAGTGGGAGCCTTCCCTTCCCCCCTCACGTGAGGTCACGTGAGAGGATGGCTCCCATTTAATGGGAGCCCTTTGGCCCCCCTCACGTGGGCGCACGTGAGGGGAGGGCTCCCATTTAATGGGAGCCTTTTGGCCCCTCACACGTGAGGGGGAGGGCTTCCATTAAATAGGAGCCTCTTTCCCTCTTTATATTCTTTTTTTTATTTCTTTTTTCTTTCTTTCTTCGTTCTTTTCCTTCTTCTAATCTTTTAAAAAAAAATTAAAAAAATAAATTATAAATAATATTTTTTAAAAAAAATAACATTTCTCTAAATATTTATTTATTTATTTATTTTTGCCTTTTTTTATATATAAAAAAATATACATATATATATATATATCCTTTTTTTTCTTACAAATGGAATAAAACAAAATGAACACGTCTCCGTTATAATATGTTAAAAAAACACACTCCACAACACTGTCCCCCTTGACCCCCAGCCCGCTATTCAGGTAGCGGGACCCCCATAAAAACTCTGTGGAGCCCCCGATATATCCAAAACCCTTTTAAAACACGACACTCGGAGGTTCTCTCGCTCCAAAGGCGATTGGTAATTAACGGCAGGTTAGTCCGCGGCTGCCAGAGATTCAGATCCCCACAATCAATAAACCCCAGCCTATCCCAGACAGGGGGAATCTATAATGTTCCTGACAAGCGCGCTCATTCCCATCTCAATGGGATGACGAAAAACACCCTACACCCTGTTCAATAGGTATGCAGCTGTCTCAAGTGCATAACCCCAAAAAGAAATAGGCAACTCAGCAGTACTCATAATAAAGCGCACCATATCTAATATGGTGCAATTCCTCCGCTCCGCTACACCATTGTGCTGTGGTGTATACGGAGGAGTAAACTGAGAGAGAATCCCATTCTCTTTTAAATAATCACGGAATTCTGTGCTTAATTATTCTCTTCCCCGATCAGATCGAAGGATTTTAATACTTTTACCCGTTTGGTTCTCGACTTCACACTTATATTCCTTGAATTTCTCAAAAGTCTCAGACTTGTGTTTTAACAGGAACACAAGTCCGAATCTTGAGAGATTATCGATGAATGTAATAAAGTACGAGAAACCATTTCTAGCATGTGTAGACATAGGACCACATACATCACTATGTATCAGCCTCAAGAGTTCAGTAGCTCTTTCTTCGTGTCCAGTAAATGGAGTCTTGGTCATCTTGCCTTTGAGACATCACTGGCAAGTTTCATAAGATATAAATTCGAACTGATTCAAAAATCCATCTTTATGCAACTTAGCTAGTCGTGTCGCATTGATATGACCTAGTCTACAATTCCACAAGAAGGCTTCGTTCATTTCTGAACTTTTCCTCTTATGTGTGTTCTGTATATTTAGAACTGTAGTTTGATTCAGAACGTATATACCGTTACACAATGTACCAAACTGATTTAGAAAAATGTTCATAACATTATCCTCTAATATGAAATTATATCCTTCTTTAGTTAGCAAAGAAACTGATATAATATTGCACATCATTTTTGGTATGTAGTAATAGTCGTTCAGAATCAATGTATTACTATTTGGTAACACTAGGTGATATTCGCCAATTGCTTTGACTGCAACAATTGCTCCATTCCCTACTGTTAGAGACTTATCACCCTTTCCCGGTTCTCTACCTATTTTTAGCCCATGTAACAAATTACATACGTGGGATCCTGATCTGGTATCCAATACCCAGGACGTACAGTACACTAAGAAACAATTCTCGGTAACGAACACACTCGAAGAAGATGCATCATCATGCTCTTTTTTCGCTCGGATGGCGTTGGAATTCTGATATTCTACTATTTCTTGCTCGGACTTATGACAATCATAAGATAGAGCGGAACCAATGTTCCCCAGCTCAATATAATAAGCGGGTTTGGTCAATACATCCATATTATTATCTTGATTAAGACGTGTCATTGGTCGCTACCTGGAGAGAGAAAGAAGGAAACACTTTAGCATGCGCTCTTACAAGATTAGATTGATTATTATCTTATCTAATCAGGATGACTCCCACTGTTTTTATCAAATCTTCCTTCAAACCCTAAAAGGTAAAATTAGCCAGGATTAATTACACCCTACAAGTTCGTCAATTGTTCAGCCAGACAGGTATTGGTACTCCGAGGGAGTCTCCCCATGATTTCGCATGGAACTAATTAAATAGCCTCGTTTCCACAGGGGCATAACCCCGTTAACACCTTTCTTAAACACCTATTTGATCGGCTAATTGTAAAGTGCAAAAATCTTCCAGGGGTAACTCTTACCTGCAGTGGGTATCAGGATCCAACTATCTCATAAGAGGTATGCAATCTCATTGCAAATTTCAACACTTGAAATTCCCGATAATTGTTTTTGCCCCTAGCAACTTATGACCTTGGCTATGATCAACAAATCATAAGCGCTAGCCAAGTGTTCCCTGCCGAAACACAGAGACGCGACCGCGCAGGTCCGTCTTGCCTGAATTTCGGGGCAGATGCTAATTGGTGCTATCTGTCCACCTCTCCGAAGATGCCAAGTTGATTTATGATACCGTGGATCGAAGGTTTAAACGGATGCGGCCAATGTAGCAGACTTCGTCAGATTCCTCCTTATTTGAGGGGGTTTTGATTGTGGGGACGCTCTTCCCAGCAGGCGCAGGCCCCTGTAGTTAATTACGCCACCGCATCGCGGTAGCCACTTTCTCCTTCTCCAGATGGTCACTTCGTATCATGGGTGTTTGTTTTGTTTTTGGTTGCCCGTGGATTGTATATGGAGACTAATTTATGTTGTCGCCCGTAGGGCGTGGATTAGTCCAAATCCATATCTTCTTAGATTTGGGTTTGGGGGTTGGGTTTAAGGATACATTAGTCTCATTTGGGACTAAGATCAACTTAAACGTTAGTTAAGGATACGTTAGTCTAATTTTAGACTAAGATCAACTCAACAGGATCGTTTAGATCCAACGAAAGAGCATTTGGACTATATTGCTTAGTTTAGGGATATTGCGGTCGATTACCAGTTTAAGGACATGGTGGTTCAAGGTTAAGGACATCATAGTCTATGGGCTTAAGGACCCCACAGTCCGAGGTTAAGGACATCATAGTCCATGGGTTTAAGGACCCCACAGTCTAAGGTTAAGGACATTATAGTCCGTGGGTTTAAAGGGACCCCACAGTCCGAGGTTAAGGACATCATAGTCTGTGGGTTTAAAGGGACCCCACAGTCCGAGGAACGATCGGCTATCGGGATCCGTCACCTCTCTGAAGACGTTGAAGGATTACAACGACATATATCAGAGGGGTTCAGAGATGTACCTTTGGACCAATTTTGGTTGAAAGATCTGTAGTCCAATTTGGGGCTAAGATCTGTTAAAAGATTTATGAGCGTATGGGCTCAGTTAATCTAAATTGAGGACTTATGGCCAATCTTGGGCTAAGTCCAGTCAAGTTAAAATATTTAACATTTATTTTGGGCTGTTGAGTCTTTATTTGGGCTTGGCCCTTTTAACAATGCAGAACATTATATCTTGACAATGTTTTTATCTTTTATTGAATGCTGAGCATTCATCAGAGCTCTGGGCTTATTAAAGAACAATTTATGTTCTGCCAGCGCAACACGTGGCGCTCTAGGCCTTTGCGCCAGTCAAAAAGCGCAGTGCGCTTCCGCCACGTAGCGCACATGTAAAAGACATGTGTCGCACTTGGCGCTAGGCGCCAGATGATGAGCGCATGATGCCAGTTTATGAGCGCTGATCCATGAGCGCATTGCGCTTTCAGTTTAGTGGCGCACACGTGAGTGACACGTGGTGCGCTTGGCGCTGAGCACGAGCCCATGAGCGCAGTGCGCTATTTCAAGAGCGCAAAGCGCTAGTGGTTAATTGGTGCATACGTGATTGACACATGGCGCATTTGGCGCTGAGCGCCAGTCCAGAGAGCGCAGAAGCGCAGTTCAAGAGCGCAAAGCGCATTTGATCAATTTTATGATCTGATCTTTTTAAAAGAGACTTTGTCTCAAGATCTAAGAACAATCGTTCTTATTTTGTTTCAATCTCTTATATTTATGAAATGCTTTGCCTTTATGGATCTATGATCCTTAAGAGAATTGAATTATTCTTCTTTTTATAATGAGATATTCATGATCTCTTTGAGAAAGACTTTAGTCTTATAGATTTATGATCTGTGAGAAGTAAGTTCTTTTTTTATTTTATGATGAGATCTTTTGATCTCTTTGTGAAGGACCTTTTGTCTTTGTAGATCTATGATCTTTTTAAAGAAATGAATTCTTCTTTTTATGGGATGATTTCATCTCTATGTTCATCATCATCATTTTTACCTTGAAGAAGGATCTTCTTGCAAAAGCTTGCTCTTTAGATTTTCTTAAAATTTTTTGGGAAGGTTTCTCTCTCTTTCTGTATCTGTATCTCTGAGACTTGAAGTCTAGGGGTCTTTTTATAGGGTAGGCTGATTTGTTGAATCAGTTAAAGAGATCTTTCTCTGATTGATTTGGGGATGTTTCCCCACCATTGGATCTTTGATCCCAGGGCTTCTGTTTTACAGAAGGCAATCTTCTTGTTTTTAACAAGATTTGAAAATCTTTCCATACAGAATTTATTCTGTCTTTTGGTAATTTTTATTTACCATTGGATCATTGATCCAACGATGCTCTGATTTACAGAGCACAATCTTGTTATTTGGAAAGATTTTTGAGGAATCTTTCCTTAACAGAATTTAACTCTGATTAATTAATGATTTATCATTATTATTAGATCTTTGATCTAACGATGGAGAGGTTTTAGTTCCAGCGCTAGCGCACCCGTGCTCTGCACGTGGTGCGCTGCTTGAAGGGTAGCGCATATTGTGCTAGCGCATCTGTGTTTGACACGTAGTGCGCTGCTTGGAGCGCAGCGCATCTAGCGCTAGCGCACACGTGGCGTGCTGCTTAGTGCGCAGCGCACCTAGCGCTAGCGCCCACGTGCTTTGAACGTGGTGCGCTGCTTAGAGCGCAGCGCACTTGGCGCTGCATCTGAAGCGTTGCTTCATTTCAAATATTTGAATTTTAAACAGAGTTTTGCTCTGATTGAGGGAAACAAATGCCCCCCCACCGTTGCGCTCACGTGGCCCACATGTGAGTGCTGCGGTGGCAGCATCTGCGTCCTTAGATCAACTGAGAAGTTGAAACGGCACTCAGTGCCTATAAATAGGACCTTTGGTCCTTAGGATGATTTATGTTCATCTTCTTCCTTATTTTCTGAGAACCTCTCTCACAGAGCATAGCTCTCCATCTTAAGAATTTTCTTAAGGACAAAATCTCTGTCAAAATTTGGGTAAAGATTAAATCTTTTAATAATCTAGGGTTTTACCCATTAACAGAGCCTTGCTCTTCATAGATCTTTGATCTAAAGAAAACCTTTTTAGGGTTTCATTAACAGAACTTTTGCTCTCTTCAAATCATGAAGAACTCTTAAGAGTTTGTTCATGGATCTTGAGGATCTCAGAATTTTTTTAATTCGTATATAAAAAATTGTTTTTTAATTTTCTTGATGGATTATTCCATCATTTTCTTCCAGAGCAAGGCTCTTGAGGAATTTTTATTCCTTCATGATTAAAGTTTGAAAAGTGTCACTCTGTCATAGAGCACTGCTCTCAAGGGGAGATTTACTCGTTAGCCCGAGGGATTTCTTATTAAATGAGAATCACTTGAGAATTTCCTCATTTAATTAACAGTCTCATCAAATGATGAGGCTGTTTTATTAATTGATGAACTGTCATCTAGATTTTGTGGGCCCCCTTTGGTCCCTCTCTACTGCATTGCAGTGCGGTACGAATTTTAAAGTACCAAGTATCAGCATTTAAATTATAGCACTGAGGGTTGACTTTTGTTCTTTTTCGCGCAGGTGACATGTCTTTCGACACTTCTTTTCCGTTCGTCCGCTCAGAAGGCTGATCAAAGACCATGACCCTGAACACAAGAATCTTCATTTGTGGGGAACATGGTATAACCAGATCATCATGGGTCGACGCAGCTTCTCTTGCGCAACACCTTCAGAGGCTATCTCGGCGATCCACTATGCTGACGCACCCCCGGTGAACTATGCTGTGGAGGTGGTTAACTGGACTTCGGAGGGTTGTCTTCAACCCTCTATGGCTGCAATACCTGTACAACCGCCGATGGCTTTGGACATTCTAGGGCGACGTATATGCCAAGGTGAGTTGTGCCCTTGAGGACAGCCCTACAATATAGTTCTGACTCCTCGTCACTCGGCTGGGTACCTGCAGTGGGCCCGATATATCCTATCGGCAAAGAAGTCAGAACTGCTAAAGCTTGGGTTGTATCCTGCGATTTATGCTTCTCTGTTCCAGTACTCCACACCTCCCGCATGGTGGGTTAAAGCCTTCTTGGAACAATAGAACGTTCCAACTCCTACTTTCCTTATGCTAGATCGGGAAGTTTCCATCTCTCTAGAAGAGTTTGCGGACATCTCCGGCTTGCCTGTCAGAGGGGAGCATTATAAGGAGATCTTGCCCCCTGATGAATATGTTTTCGCTACCCAACTGGTGATGACGGGTTTAAAACCAGAGAATGCCATTCAACACCGATTCCCTAGCTTAATCAAGGTGCTAAACATTTACGAAGGCCTATTTCTTGAATCTGGAAGCCATGGAGTTAGCTTTGCAGATTTCATCGCCCGTTTTCTTCGTTCAGAAGTTCTATCGAGACAAGGAGAAAAGCTTGCCACACTCGTGTTGGATATAGTGCCTTCAAAGTCAATTATTGGATCGCAGGCACGTGATTGCAATGATTGAGGGAGGACCTATACCGGTAGGACAGTCTTACTCAAGATGATAGTATACTATCTAGTTTATCTGTATCATTGTGTACATGCTTTAGGTGACCTTACAGATCACTATTACACATTGATAGAGCCCTTAGGATTCTTGCTTGACTACCAGCAGTATGATGGCGATCATATACGTGAGAGTTGGGTAGTCTATAAGCACATCCTTAAAGTGGTTCCTAGTCGTGGGAGTTTCGAGACCGGGCATCGATACTCCATTAGTAGACTAGTGTATACATTCGAGATCCCGACGAGGGGCGGTGGCCGGTCTCACAAGCCATTGGTGTCAGTTGGTTCACCTAAGATGTATACAGGTGCTCATTGGGTTATGAGTACACCGGACAGGACTCGCCGGGAACATGCTAGTTGGTATTATACCTGACGTCAGATAGCAGTTCCCTGGTGACATGTGTACAGGTTAGTTCATCGACCTGAGATCGTCATTTGTCTCGTGTGAGTTCCCACTGTGTTTTGATTACTACCCTACCATGGCTCAAAGGAGTCGTGCAAACAGGTTTTAGTTGGGTACAGTCCCGAGCCACATGGAGGCAGTGAGCGGATCGGCAGGGGTTTCGTCTCTCCCGGCATTGGGGGTGAGATCGCGCTGTGTCTAGGAGAGCCATTACACGAAGTCCTTGGCCAAGGCAGGAGATTTACTGGTAGGTATTCCAGTAGTATCTCAGGGTGTTCTGGGCTACACTCCGATATGACTTGTACCGCTTTTGAGGGTCTGACTTTTACCAACCCCCTAGGCCCGATATGCAATGCTCATAGACGAACGGACCGGACAGTACGGATATTGTCACTGACAGGCTCAGTAGGGTGTCAGGATGAGTTCGCTCATCGATCTCCCTTTTGGTCAATACCTGGTAGCCCGTTACGTACGGCTAGTACCACTGACGTGCTAGTGGTTAAATCCACAGCCAGTGTACTGACGAGTCTTTAGAGTCCCCCACAGATAGTTTCCCAAGTTCGGGCAAAACGTTGTAGAGGCCGTATGCTTTTATGGCAGGGTTCAATTATATACGTACACTAGTGCACGTATCATGATCGGACGGATCATACTAGTGGGCTTTGGTTTAAGCCGGATCCTGGTATTAGATTTGTTAGATTACTTTAGTCTCATCGCATTTGCATTCAGTCGGAATACGGATGCAGGTATGTATATACAGGTGAGGGGTATCCTTGTGATCCGTCATGAGTTTACTTTAGATGTTGCCATATCTTTTTATTGTTGCAAACATTTGGATTAATATTTGCTTGTGGAAATTGTGAATGGATTTCATCACGAGGAGCATTAATTGTGACACATGCATAAGTGATGACTCATGGTCTCTTTATTTGTGCATATGTCTCATTTTGGATTGATTTATGTGTTGAAATAATAAGAGGAGAGAGAGAGGGCAGCTATGAGGCAAGGGTTAGTTCTTGGATTCAATACTTACTCTCTCATTTTTATCATACCAACACAAGAAAAGAAAAGCTCTTCTTCTTTTTTTTCCTCTAGCTCATAACTTCCACCAATGGCATCATCTTCAACCTCCATCCATACATTCTCATGTGTTGAGAATCAATGGATGCTTGAGAAAAAGTTATCACACACATTCTCTACTTCACCTTGGACATGTCGGCTAGCAAACTTCATGTTCGAGTTGCTTCGGATGAAGCGGGAGCCCATAAAAAGACTCATTGATGTGGCACCTTTCCGACGAGGAGACCAGAGATGCCGCGAGGAGCTTGGGATGGTGGCCAAAGACCGAAGGACACGGATCGATCGATATAGCCACTTTCACTTCTTAGTAGTTTGCTAGTTTAGTGTTAATGGTTCGATCTGGGTGAAAGACTACGATAGCGCCGGTTTCCTAAAAAGTTTTTGTTTCCGCATTTGGCCTCGGATTGACGGCCGGGGCGCTACCGTAGACTTACATGGTATCAGAGCCATGCCATTAACCTTTACTAGCTTGTTCTAACATGTTTAAAACATCGATCGATCAAAATTTCCGAAACCGCATTCCAATTTTCTGAGTTTCTGTCGAAATTTTTTTGTGGTCGAAAAAATATTTTGGGTATGTCAGAAAATCAGGTAGGCTTTTTTAAGACCTCTGTAGAAATTTGGTAGCGTGAGTCCACAGTAACGCCGCGGAACCGCGGGAATACCCACGTTTTGGCCACGGTTCCGCCGCAGTTATGTGGCTTCAGTGCACCATTTTTCTTGTGCTGGTCTTTTGTGTTGAATTGCGGTTTCTGGAATATTTTGTTTTGGTCCAGATTATTTTGAGTGCTGGAATTGTACTTGGGGCCCACTTAGGGAAGTTTTGTCGATCGGAATTTTAAATACGTTAGTTCGCAGTACTTACATTACTATCTGTGACCGTGAATGTCATTCGAGCGGTAAATCTTGTCTAATTGCTATAACTCTTTTAGACGGATTTGCGAACGTGACATTCATGTTGATGTTCTGTGTTGTGCTGTGTTGTTGCGGGTTTGTCCTGGTGGATAGCTTGGTGCAATGTTAGTACAGTTTGGTATTATTTGTACATTTGATATTGCGGGGCGAGCGTCCAACATGTGGACTGTCGTCACTGCCTGTTTGTATATTATTCTTTTGGGGCATGACCGGGTTGAGGTCGATGTACTCGTTGTACATATTTTTATTTTCTGTACTAGGATTACCCCGCGATGGGGTGCACGGATAGCCGGGTTCTAGAAGGCAACAAGCCTGCATCTCATGGCTTTAAGACGGAGGGGGCTTCACTCTAGAATTGGCGGGCTATTCGCCGTACTCTTAGGGGGTATAGGTTGACCCAAGGAGGGGTGCTCAAGTTACCGGATTCCGTAAAGTGCTGAGCGGTCCATTCACTTTGTTGAAGGGGGCTGCCTCGCTTCAGGTTTTGGCGGGTAACTTGCCGCGTCCGTAGGGGTCTAGGATTTCATTGCACAGGCTATCCACACGACCAGGGGAACGTCGGGTTTCAGTTGCGGCTCAAAGGAAACCCGGGGATCCCGGATTATCCGTATTGTTCTGTAATGCTTATTACATTTCTGTGATGTTGCATTTATCATGCCATGAGCGATTATTATATATTGATATATATACTAGTAGATGTTGTATATGTTTTACATCCGTGCTAGTCCAGTCCCCGCTCTGTCGTTAGTTAAGTAACCTAACGGGTGATAACGGGACCCAGTGGCGAATGCGGATGGTATATACGAACATCATATTTTCGTTCTTTATTGGTGTGATCAACTGATGGGACTGCATTGATTCGGATCAATGCAAGCTAAACAAACCTGTTTGATGTTGTTGGAATAATTTTTCAAAAGGCTATTATTACAAGGATGTTCTCTTTTGTTTTGCACAGAGGTATTCAGTTATGAATATCCTGCACCTCATTCGACGAGGCAAGGGCTGAGATCCCTTTATCGGGAGTGACCCCTTGGACAGAAATTTGCGTCACGGTAATAACTTCACTATAGTCGATTATCTTTTGCTTTGCATCGTGGTATTCAGTTGGAATATCCTGCACCTCATTCTACGGGGAAAGAGCCGAGATCCCTTCACCGGCAGTGACCTTTTTAGCAAAGGTTTTCGCCACTATATTTTTATAAAAAGCTATCAGGTTCCTTCAACGATATCAAGTTCATTACGTTAAAGGTTTTTCGCCAAAAACCATTCGTAGCCCTCCGTAATTTCAGACGGGTAGCACTTAGTATTCATGCTATGTTTGTTGACCTTCGTCAAGGCATAGTGTATGGTAGCTGCTTGTTACCTTTCTGTTACATAGATAGATGCGTTGGTTTGGGACAGTCGTACAGCCTTGTTGACCTTCGTCAAGGGCTTGTACGGGTGGGTTCAAATTAACCTGGAGAATGACGGGTAGAACTTAGCATGCGACTTATGATTTGTTGACCTTCGTCAAGGTCATAAGAGCATAGGGTAAAAATCACATCGGGAGTTTCTAAAGAAACTGAAACTTGCCAGGCATGCGCATACCTTTTGGAGTGTGATAACGTGAGTGGATTCCATCACGTTATCATGCGATGATAGTTGGATCCCGATTCCCACTGATGAGTTGGTTTACACCTCGGGTGATTTCGACTAATTCTTCTTTCAGGTTTGGAGGAGAATTTGAGATTACAGTGGGAGGTTTCCTGATTAGATAAATTGATAACCATTCTGATCTAGGTTAGAGTGCATGCAGAGTGTTTCTTCTCTCTCTCTCTTTGGCAGCGATCATGGTCCGACCCTAGACTATGACTCAGTGACCAAGATTAACCGAACCTTCTTAAAATACTGGCTTTTGGATTGTCTGAGTTGCATACCTCATTGCCACTCCTACTTTTACCCTTTTTCGCCGGAACATTTCGTATCACTACGAACGTCTACTTCCATTGGATAAAACCATCGTATGGTTATATACGAACTCGAAGGAACTCGTTCCATATTCGAGGATGGTTTCCGGTTCTGGAGAAAATGAATAGGACCATTCAGTTGTCTTTTCCTTTTACCTTCTCTCAGATTGCGAGTGCTTCTTGGATTAGGACGGTACACCTATTACGCTAATTGGATAGTCTTCATCCAAACCATAGGCAGGTGCCGAACGGTAGGGAATGAAGAAAACCGATTAGCCTAGGAGAGGTGTGCAGAAGGTAATAAGTAAAGACAAATAAAGAGATTGGAAAGATGGCAAAGTAAATTGCGACTGCTATTCACGACCAAACCAAGTATTTCATCGCCAATCCTACTTCACCATTGTATTTCTCCAGAACACTCCGTATCACTACGAAGATCCACAGTTTATTGGATGATCCATCGTATGGTTATATACGAACTCGAAGGAACTTGTTCCGGTTCGGGGATGGATTCTAGTTCATGAGAAATAGGAATAAGGTTTATTCAGTTGTTTTTTATCTTTACCTTCTCTCGCATTGCGAGTGCTCCTAGGATTAGGAAAGTACACCCATTATGCTTATTGGATAGTCTTCTTCCAAGCCATAGGCTGGTGCCAAACGGTAGGGAAGGAAGAAAACCATTTGGCCTAAAGGTAGTGTACAGAAGGCAATGACTAAAGACATATAAAGGGATTTGGAGAGATGGCAGAGAAATATACGGTTACAGTCATGAATCTGGATAATGGAAGAGGCATTACTAGGAATACCAGGATACCCCTTCGAAACATTTTCATGTTTCGGTTTCACTACGTATTGTTAAAAGAAAACTGATTTCCCAATTAGCTCTTGCTCCAGGGTATGTATTTACCAGGTTGATTCTCACATCTGTATAGTTTTACAGATGATGAGTGGGAGTAAGTTATTGGGAATTGGGTGATCATCCTCATTATATCGGGATTCGTCGTAATTGGTGATATTTGAGGAAATCGCCTGGGTTGTTTGCCGGACGGCAAATATTTGGTTTTGATTATCCGTTGTTATGCACCAATTTCAAATTGATATATCTGTACGTTTATTTTTATAAAGTGAGATATAACTTTTTGAAATTATGTCCATGACATTTACCTATATCAGTGGATGGTTAGGTAAGGAGCATTAAACAGCGGTGTAATTCTTCTTAACCATAAGTACAGTTTTCAACCTACGACACACAGGGAATGAGTTATTAGACTCAGGGGACTTATACAGAGTATTGTATATTGTCCAGTGTCCATTAGGACAGAGGGGTTGGTACTCGTACTATATTCTGTTTACTTGTGACTTCTCTAGTTCTTAGACATGTGTTTCGTAGAAATGCAAGGTCTAAGTTTTGAGAAGTTATAGGTATAAGAATAAAGTAGAGAACCAGGTGTTGCAAGTATCAGGATTCTTCAAGGTGATCGAAGATGTAGATATTTGTGTATGGTATTCAGTTGATAGTAATGATTTTGAGAAACTTTTTTCTCTTTCAGGTTACTCATATCTGGATGCATTCCTAAGTTGAGTAACGCTGATCGGCCTCCTTCCATTTAGTTGACATGCACTGGAGATAGCTGCATGATTTGAATCTGGTTCCAATTAAATCAGTGCCTTCGTTTCTATATTGGATATAGAACGATTCATATCTTAACGATGTTAAGATACGGGGAGTTGTCCGGCTTATGCTTAAAACCAGACTCTGGATAACTCAAGGCGCGTTTCTGTAATGGCAGTTTGTGGGTTGACCCGGGCTATGACAAGGGTTGATTTTCTACCATCTGGAAGATCAATAGTGATATTGTTCTTGACTCGCCACAGTTTTAATAAAATGGACTTTTTCAGAAAACAGTAGTGGGAGTATGGTAGAACTGGAAGTGATTCCAGAACCGCAAACGATTACTGAAAATTTAATAAGATCTAAACATTCAATCTGGATTGTCATTCCATTAGCCACTTCGCAGATATATAGGGTAACCCCAAGCACCCGAGAGGTACTCCGGTATCCTCAAGGACGGTGACAGGGAGGTTCTTGTTTACCCAGACTTGACACTACTGTTGTTCCAGGCTATGAGACTCGGTAGGAGGATGCGTATAGCGTCGTTCTAAACTAGCTTTAGAAGTGCACGTGTATATGACTCTGCCAGAGGGTTGTCGTAGTCAGTGGGAGCAGCGGAAGAATAGTAGGCAAGTAGCTTATGTCTATTTATAGACTAAAGCAGATATAGCGGAGATAGATCATCTATTTCTGATGTGACAGTCATAGCTTTGACTTCATCAGAATAGGGGATGGATCTGTTAAGAAGGTAGTAGGGTGTGATGTCCTGGTATTTGGATGACATACACAGAGTAGGAAGTGAAATTCCTATACTACGATCGGTTATACTTTGGTTGTCATACAGTGGTTTCTCCACATAGGATATAGATATAATATCAGACATTCTGGTTACTAGATCTATGGTTTTAGATCTAAATTTGGGTAGTTTCCCAATCTGGGTACTTAGACAGCATTCTACAGGTGTTCTAGAATGGACGACTCCTGGCATGGTAGTGTACCTGCAGGTGATAGAGTTGCCCTCTCTAAAGGTGTCTTACAGACTAAAGGGAAGAGGGATGTGCATGATTGACGTATCACTTACTTAGGCAATTGAGTCAATTATGTGATGTCAAGTACCACACTAGGTGTTGTTTTTGCACAAGCTGCAATAAGTTGATATTTATCCAATCCTGGAGAAACGTTCGGAAGCAGTTTTAGAACATAAGTGGATGTTCTAGGGATATGATAACGACAACCTCCTTCGGGAGACGGTTATCATTCCAAGCTTCCAGGTTGACTTGGATGACAGAGTGACTGTCAGAGTTATAGTTTTCCCTCTGACGAGGGGCAGTAGTTTGGACAGGAGATCCAAGCGGATACTGAGGGATGCATGGCGCAGAATACCGATTAGATTCAGTTGACGATACAGTCTAAGAAGTTTGGATTTGGAGTTCATTTATGAACTAGGTCCCATCAGATATCCAGACATATTCTAAGACAGGTATTGCTCATTTCGGAAGATGGCTTTCTCCGCGGACTTGAAATAAAGAGAGACATAGAAAGAAACATCAGGGCTGATCCACTCACTGAGGCTATTCCTCGAACGCAATAATTTCACAAACGGGCTTTGTGAGACTGATCAGTAGAGGAGTTGGGTGTTCGGTATCACACGGACTGTGAGTATGCGACATCGCAATAATTATCCTTGAGTGAAAGTGGGAGATTGTTGGATATAGTGCCCTCAAAGTCAATTATTGGATCGCAGGCACGTGATTGCAATAATTGAGAGAGGACCTATGCCTGTAGGACAGTCTTACTCAAGATGATAGTATGCTATCTGGTTTATCTGTATCATTGTGTACATGCTTTAGGTGACCTTACAGATCACTATTACACATTGATAGAGCCCTTTGGATTCTTGCTTGACTACCAGCAGTATGATGGCGATCATATACGTGAGAGTTAGGTAGTCTATAAGCACATCCTTAAAGTGGTCCCTAGTCGTAGGAGTTTTGAGACTGAGCATCGATACTCCATTAGTAAACTAGTGTATACAGTCGAGATCCTGACGAGGGGAGGTGGCCGGTCTCACAAGCCATTGGTGTCAGTTGGTTTACCTAAGATGTATACAGGTGCTCATTGGGTTATGAGTACACCGGATATGACTCGTCGGGAACATACTAGTTGGTATTATACCTGACGTCAGATAGCAGTTCCCTGGTGACATGTGCACAGGTTAGTTCATCGATCTGAGATCGTCATTTGTCTCGTGTGAGTTCCTAGCGTGTTTTGATTACTACCCTACCACGGCTCAAAGGAGTCGTACAAACAGGTTTTAGTTGGGTACAGTCTCGAGCCACATGGAGGCAGTGAGCGGATCGGCAGGGGTTTCGTCTCTCCCGGTATTGGTGGTGAGATCGCGGTGTGTCTAGGAGAGCCATTACACGAAGTCCTTGGCCAAGGCAGGAGATTTACTGGTAGGTATTCCAGTAGTATCTCAGGGTGTTCTGGGCTACACTCCGATACAACTTGTACCGCTTTTGGGGGTCTAACTTTTACCAATCCTCTAGGCCCGACATGCGATGCTCATAGATAAACGGACCGGATTGTACGGATATTGTCACTGACAGGCTCAGTAGGGTGTGAGTTCGCTCATCGGTCTCCCTTTTGGTCAATACCTGGTAACTCGTTACGTACGGCTAGTACCACTGACGTGCTAGTGGTTAAATCCACAGCCAGTGTATTGACGAGTCTTTAGAGTCCCCCACAGATAGTTTGCCAAGTTCGGGCGAAACGTTGTAGAGACCGTATGGTTTTATGGCAGGGTTCAATTATATACGTGCACTAGTGCACGTATCATGATCGGAAGGATCATACTAGTGGGCTTTGGTTTAAACCAGATCCTGGTATTAGATTTGTTAGATTACTTTAGTCTCATCGCATTTGCATTCAGTCGGAATGCGGATGCAGGTATGTATATACAGGTGGGGGGTATCCTTGTGATCTGTCACGAGTTTACTTTAAATGTTGCAATGTCTCTTTATTGTTGCAAACATTTGGATTAATGTTTGCTTATGGAAATTGTGAGTGGATTTCATCATGAGGAGCATTAATTGTGACACATGCATAAGTGATGACTCATGGTCTCTTTATTTGTGCATATGTCTCATTTTGGATTGATTTATGTGTTGAAATGATAAGAGGAGAGAGAGAGGGCAGCTATGAGGCAAGGGTTAGCTCTTGGATTCAATACTTACTCTCTCATTTTTATCATACCAACACAAGAAAAGAAAAGCTCTTCTTCTTCTTCTTCTTCTTCCTCTAGCTCATAACTTCCACCAATGGCATCATCTTCAACCTCCATCCATACACTCTCATGTGTTGAGAATCAATGGATGCTTGAGACAAAGTTATCACACACATTCTGTACTTCACCTTGGACATGTCGGCTAGCAAACTTCATGTTCGAGTTGCTTCGGATGAAGCGGGAGCCCGTAAAAAGAATCATTGATGTGGTGCCTTTCCAACGAGGAGACCGGAGATCGGAGATGCCGTGAGGAGCTTGGGATGGTGTCCAAAGACCGAAGGACACGGATCGATCGGTATATCCACTTTCACTTCTTAGTAGTTAGCTAGTTTAGTGTTAATGGTTTGATGCGGGTGAAAGACTACGATAGTGCTGGTTTCCTAAAAAGTTTTTGTTTCCGTATTTGGCCTCGGATTGACGGCCGGGGCGCTACCGTAGACTTACAACTCGATGATCCCTTCGGCTTTGGATTGGATCGCCGACCAATACTGGAAGCTGACCAAAAAGGATTCTTTCTTCCAAACGTCGCGATCGTCCCTTTTTCAGAAATTGTTGTTCCGGGCATTCATGAGGAAGCATTCTTTTTAGGGTTCCTTGGTTTGTGGTTAAGCTGATTCGCGCTTCTCATGCACCATCGCTACATGAGGCCGTCAGTCTTCTACCCGGCTCATCGGATGGTTGAAGGGAGACAAGTTGCCGTTGGTATTGCCGGGCTGGCTCATTTGTATCATGGCCTTAGTTTGGCGGCCAATACCGCTCAGTCGGGGGTGCAGCCCGTGAACTTCCCGATGCATTATTTTACCTTATGGCTTGAATTGCATGTGCTCGGTGCCTTTGGAATGCACAAGCAACCTCATTTCTATGAAACTTGCAATTTTCCCCGGATCATGCGGCTGGTCAACAGTTCCATTGTGGAGCCAAGTCAGCGAGAGGCTCAGGGTGTAATCTTTCGCCCACGTACCGTCGGGGACGGCATGACCTTTGTTGATAAGGTCATGACCATTGGTAAGGAGTCTGCTAAGACGGTGCAGCCGTTGCGGGACACTTTTAAGGATGGAGCTTCTACCCTGAAAGCTCGGGAAATTCTCCATCTATATTCCATCAGGCCGGGGTATTTGGTGTTCAGGCAGAACGATTCGGCTCTGTTCATGAGATACAATCCCCACCATTTTGCTCAGCAATCAAGTTATAATCAGGGCGTCCCGCTCGAGGCATTCCTAGCGGAACCAGTTTATACCGAAGAGGGTATCCGGAGCGCTTTGCACCACTTCATGCGCCTAAACACAGGGTCCAATTTCTTTATTAGCGAACCAAGCTGTGTTCCTAGGGCCCTAAATGTATATGTGGCATAGTATCAACACGCAATGGGTGCCGTCATCAGGGAGGAAAAGAGATTGTTGCTCGATCGCAAGGGTGCACCCCCTGCCGGTGATCCAAACGTCCCTCTGAAGTGACGGACCATTGTCCATCCTCCCTTAAGAGAAGCTGCCGCGACCGAAGTCCCGCATGACAGGCCTGAGCTGCCGATACATCGTGCTCCAGTGAAAGCGGTGACCGTAGCGTCTCCCGAGTCTGGCATGGGTTCAGATATTGGGACTCGTCATCCCAAGGTGCCCACTAAGCGTAAGCTTGTGCTAGCAGCGACTGGCGCTCGCTCGCAGAAGAGGAAGAAGAAGTCGATTCTCTCTGCCGACGTTGTATTTGGTCAGGAGCCACACGCTCCTTATAGTGAGGGCTTGGGCGAATATGGGACCAATGAGAGCCTATTCGTAGCGCCGGATGATACGGATCTGGAGGCTGCTATTGCAGCTTCTGTACGATCAACAAGCCACAAAGCAGGAATAGTCATCCTTGCTGAGTCAGGTAATCTTTAGTTGCATCTTTTTTGCTGTTATATATTTTTCTATTATCATGCCTTGACTAACACCTCATCTTCAACAGGCATTTCCACTAAAGAGGCTCTAGCGACTTCCCTCAAGACTTTCGAGGAGGAGGAGAGGATTCGCGCTTTGCTGGGCGTTGGTATATTTCGGCTTATTACGCATTCATTCGCCTTTCTTATGGACAATCTGACCCTTTCTTATCATATCGCAAGGACTACAATGCCAATCCCGCAGGGTGATGCGGAGATGCTTCCAGGGCCAGCCATCGATGTCCCGGCCTCCTCAGCACTGCCGAAAGAGGCTTTACTCAAACGACCGATGACGGATGCCATAACGGCTCCAGAGGTAACTATTGGCGCGGACAATGATGTCCCGTTGACGGAGGTCTTGAGAAGATCTGCCCTGACGGCCTGGGCAGAAAGGAAGCGTAGAATGCGTGCGGCAAGGGAGCATAACACTGCCTTGGCCGCGGGTGCAGGTTCAAGCGCTGCTACCCCTGTCCCTACTCCTTCAGAGGATGTTTCGGCTGCCTTGTCTACCGCCCACAGACAGGCAGCACGTGCAGCTCGGGAAGCATTTGAAAAACTGACCCAAGGTAATGTGACATTGGGTTCTTTTTGTCAAAGTTTTAATTTTCAGATTTTCATATATCCTATCCTGCAGGGCCGAGTCTTGATGAGGTAGCGGTAGGTGAGGTGGCTGCAATCGCCGAGCCCGAGGTAGCGGTAGGTGAGGTGGATGTAATCGCCGAGCCTGAAGTAGCGGTAGGTGAGGTGGCTGCAATCGTCGAGCATGAAGTAGCGGTAGGTGATGTGGCTGCAATCGCCGAGCCTGAGGTAGCGGTAGGCGAGATGGCTGCAATCGTCGTGCCTGAGGTAGCCACTCTTTCTCAGGAGTATGGCACTGCCCCAATTGCCATTCTTTCCGCCTGCGGTTCTCTGCCATCTCTTGGCGTCGCGAGCGTTACGACGGCTCTCGTAGAGTCATAGGATGAGGCGACGGGAGGCGAGACCATTCCGTTGGAGGAGGATGAAGCAGTCGCTGCATTCAGTGATGCCTTTGTTGCGGTCTCGACCGGCGACCTGCCAGGTAGATTTTGGGTTATTGCTTTCCTTTTCGTTTTGCAATCCCCTTCGATCTCTCCTGACAGTATTTCTTTCGTATCTAATGCAGGCGTGGCGAGCGTTGAGATTGTGCCACCCGAGGAAGTATCGCTAGTTGCTACTTTGACGGTGGCTGCCCCTTTGCCTTCTCTCGTATCCTCTCAAATGCTGGAAGGTACGGACTTATGACCCATCGGTTACAGTGTGGGCAATATACTTTATGTACTGACATCGCATTATTACATCCTTGCAGGAGTCCTTTTTGATCACCTGTATCAGGTGCTACACCCACACTTCTCCTTTCAGTCAGAGATTGCCTCTTCTAGCGGAGCTGGTGAGTACAGCCTTTAGCTAGCGTCTCTTCTTTTCTTTTACGGGTAGTCAAATCGTTTCTAATTCTTCTTTGTTTTAATTGCATCCCTACAGATCGAAGGAGGAGACGAAAGAACAGTTGCACCACCGGTACTCCCGGTCTTGCCACCTGCTGCAGCCGGTATAGTAAACTCCGTTGTTCATGAACCTCCTTTATTTCCTGAACCGTTATTTGACTGTGATTTTCTTTGCAGCTGTAACACCGACTTCAGCTTCATTCGAGTCTAGAATCCTAATGCCAGCGGGCCCCTTTTCCAGACGTCTATCTTCAAAAGGCGCTGTGAATAGTCTGCGTATGCTAAGTGATCATCTCGAGAAGCTTGACGCGGAGACTCCTGCCCTTACTGCAGAGGTTAATCCCAAGCTGGAGACGCTCATGCACTTTCACAGCGAGGGTGTCGTTGAGTCTTGGGTTAATCACTGTAGGGAAATTGAGGCTTGTTTGCATGAGCTTGAGGTCGGACGTCCTGCTCCCGAGGTCCTGGCTATGAACTCTCAACAGGCTGCGTGGGTCGAGGAGAGCACTCCCTACTTCCGCCATCTTGAACAAAAAGCGGTTTTGAGGCGTGAGGAGACTTTAAGTGAATCTGCTCGTTTGCATGCCCAAGTTGATGCAAACGCTGCACAGTTGAAAGTTATCTTCGAAAGTCTTCTACGATGTATTTCTGACGGGCTCACGCTGAGGCAAAAGCTTAACCTCATCGAGCGAGATGCACAGAATCGTGGGGTAGCTCAGCGGGTCGTCGAAGAGCAACTTTCATCCTACTTGCAGCAACGAGCCCAGGTCGAAGCAGAGTTGGCTGCGGCAGCTGCCCCAAGAAAAGGGGCTGAGGGAAGTGCGCGAGCAGCTGATCGGTCTATTGAAAATGCTTCACTCTCAATAATTGTTTTTGCACCACTTGTAACTTTTGAATAAAATGTATCCCCTTTTTTTATCCTTTCATATGGTGTAAATTGTACTCAATTGAATTTTTGAATAAAATATACCCTTCTTTCATACTATCTTGCGTCATTTCTTACTTTCTTCTTTTCTTTGTTATCGGCATGTCACTTTAGTAAGCGTAGCCTACATATGATAGAGAGAGCATTCCGTTTTGAATTCTTCGAGAGGTAGCGATGGCTTAGGAAGCAGGTTCAGATCTGTTGCCTAAGGCTTTTCAACTTCATGAGCCGTGAGGGTCTCACAAAGACTTTTCTCCCTACGAGTCGAGATGATCTTGTAGGTGTATTTTCTCATTAGGAATCGTGAGGATTCCTAAGTGTGTTTTTCTCTTATAAGTCGTAAGGATCTCACAAGAGAATTTTCCCTCTTACAAGTCGAGAGGACTCGTAAGTGGTTGTTTCCCTCCTTGTCGAGATTCGACTTTGGAGAGTATGGCCTGTGAATAGTATACAAGAGTCTATTTTGGACCGATTTGCAGGGCCCCAGTGCTTAGGAAACAGGTTTTTAATCCTTGCTGCCTAAGGCTTTTCCTTATGAGTCGAGACGATTCGAGAAGTTCTCGCAAAGACACTAATTTCCTCACGAGTCGAGACGAATCGAGCAGTTTTCGCAAGAATGTCCTAACGTCATAGTTAACCTCTGCTCTTTACGACAGAGGTCCGTTAGAGTCTGTGGTACTAGGATTTTGTCCATTGTACCGTCGCGTTGGCTGATATATTCCTCGATAGGCAATCTTGTTGTTCGAGTAGCCTTGCGACTGTCGTGTCTCTGATCCCTTCGGGGGCTGGACAAGACGTCTTCAAGCAATCCTCTTAGGCAGTTTGACCGTCGGAAGAGCAAGCGTTAGGAATTTTGCCATGCCGCTTTTTACTTGAGGTTAGGCTCATTTTGGGGAGCCCCGATGAGTCATAACCACTCCGTACTGGTGTGGGATGATCTCCGATAGTCTTTCAGGTTTTATTTGAGTTGCCGTCAAGACCCTGAAGCTAGGAATTTAGCCTTTGCTTCGTTTGCTAGCATTGCGTCTGCTGTATCGAGACGAATGTCGCGGTTGTCTCTAGGTTGTTGGTGAACCGTCGAGGTTTGGAACTAGGGATTTTGCCGTGGCTCCATTGTTTGATTGTCGCGTCTGAATCCTGCTGGAGGAAGAATGTTGTGGTGACATCTCGTCTGCTGTATCGAGACGAACGTCGAGGTGGTGACCACTCCATGCGGGATGATCTCCGGTAGTCTTTCAGGTTTTATATGAGTTACCGTCAAGACCCTGAAGCTAGGAATTTGGCCTTCGCTTCATTTGCTTTGGCATGTCCGAATCCTGTTGAAGGAAGGATGCTGTAGTGACATCTCGTCTGCTGTATCGAGACGAACGTCGAGGTGGTGACCACTCCATGTAGGATGATCTCCGGTAGTCTTTCAGGTTTTATATGAGTTACCGTCAAGACCCTGAAGCTAGGAATTTGGCCTTCGCTTCGTTTGCTTTGGCGTGTCCGAATCCTGTTGGAGGAAGGACGCTGTAGTAACATCTCGTCTGCTGTATCGAGACGAACGTCGAGGTGGTGACCACTCCATGTAGGATGATCTTTGGTAGTCTTTCAGGTTTTATATGAGTTACCGTCAAGACCCTAACACCCTGAAGCTAGGAATTTGCCTTCGCTTCATTTGCTTTGGCGTATCTGAATCTTGTTGGAGGAAGGACGCCGTAGTGACATCTCGTCTGCTGTATTGAGATGAATGCTGAGGTAGAGCTGGGATTTTGCCATCACTCCGCTTTGTTTCGACCGTGAGGTCTTTCGTTGACATTGCATCTGCATCCTGCTGGACTGCGAAGGAATGCCGTTGTTGACATTGCGTCTGGTGTAACGAGACGATTGCCCAGGTGGAGTTGGGATTTTGCCGTCACTCCGCTTTATTTCGACCATGAGATCTTTTGTTGACGTTGCATCTGCATCCTACTGGACTGCGAAGGAACGCCGTCATTGACATTGCATCTGGTGTGACGAGACGAATGCTGAGGCGGAGCTGGGATTTTTCCATCACTCGCTTTGCTGACGTTGCGTCTGCTGTTGAAATGAGACGAATGTTGAGATGATCTCCAGACTGTCTGTGAACCGTCGAGACTTGGCTCTAGGGACTTTGTCATGGCTCCGTTGTTTTGACTCTGGGGTGACATTGCGTCTGTTGTAACGAGACGAATGCTGAGGTGGAGCTGGGATTTTGCCATCACTCCGCTTTGTTTCGACCGTGAGGTCTTTCGTTGATGTTGCATCTGCATCCTGCTGGACTGCGAAGGAACGCCGTTGTTGACATTGCGTCTGCTGTAACAAGACGAATGTTGAGGTGGAGCTGGGATTTTGCTGTCACTCCGCTTTGCTGACGTTGCGTCTGCTGTTGAAATGAGACGAATGTTGAGATGATCTCCAGGCTGTCTGTGAACCGTCGAGACTTGGCTCTCTTTCGGAGGGAGCCTGGGGGACAGGTGTGTTTCCCTCTTTGTTTGTGCCCCTGGATTGTATACAGGGATCGATGCGATCTCACCTGTAGGGCAAAAGGTTTCATTTTATATATTTTTCTTTCCGCGATGCTCTATCATTTCTGCTTTTATATCGCGAAAGTCACGATTGCCCAATCATTTCGGTTATTTTTCGCGGTGCCCAATCATTTCGGCTATTTTTTTTATTTACTCGCTGCTTTTTATTGCGAGTTGCCCAACCATTTCGGCTATTTTGTATGCATACATTTTTACCTGCTGATTTCGTTGCAAGTTGCCCCATCATTTCGGCTATTTCATATGCATTTTTGGCTCGTTGACTTTTTTCCACGAGTATGGAACTTGGAATCTGGTGTCAATCTTAGCATCAGCATCGCTGCGGCTGGAATATTGCCAGGAGCGAATCATCATTTGCCATGAAAGTTCTTGGAATTTGATATCGATTTAGGCATCAGCATCGCTACAACTGGAATATTGCCAGAAGCGAATCATTATTTGTCTTTGTCGATGTCGAACAAAGGTGGCTTAGTAAACAGGGTTAGGATCCTGTCGACTAAGGCTTTTGACTTCATGAGCCGTAAGGGTCTTATAAAGGTATTTCTCCCTACGAGTCGTGAGGATCTCGTAGGTGCGTTTTCTCCTTAGGAATCGTGAGGATTCCCAAGTGTATGGCTTCTTGTAAGTCGTAAGGATCTTACAAGAGTGTTTTCTCCTTATAAATTGAGAAGACTTACAAGGGTTGTTCATCGTGTAAACATATCCGCAGTCACGGGTGGGACTTTGTTAGGGAGAATGTTTATTCACGCCCGTGGATTGTATACAAGGGTCAGCATTGAACCGCTTGTAGGGCAGAGTTGGAGGTTGTGATGGCTTAAGAACAGGTTCAGATCCCTGTAGCTTAAGGCTTTTGAATCTTATGAGCCGTGAGGGTCTCATAAGAGGGTTCTCCTTACGAGTCATGAGGATCTCGCAAGTGTAATTTCTCCTTAGGAATCGTGGGGATCCTTAAGTGTGTTGTTCCCTTGTGAGTCGTAAGGATCTCACGCAGGTATTTTCTCCTCACAAAGTCGAGAGGACCTTGCAAGTGTCTTTTAACGAGATTGCGCCCTTTCGGGTTTTCACAACACTCGCCGGTAGCCCTGCTGTTTTTACCCACGGAGCCCTTTCAGGTTTTCATCCGTGCCCATTTTGCTTATGGACATACCGTTTTTTTAACACCACGTCAGCCCGGCGATACTGCTGGTTGGTAGTAGTTTAACGAGGTTTCGGTCATAGGTCCGAGATTTTTCGGGCAGCGTACGATTATGCAGCTAGATTGTCTCGCAAATCTTCGCATCTTTTGTGTCAGAGGTAGATTCCTTGAAGAGAAGGCTGAGGGCGATTTCTTCGTCAGAGTCGCTTCCAAAGGTAATAACTTGCGATCCCCTAGTGTCGATTTTGTGACAGTTGTCAGCGGCTCTTTTGCGCTTATCTGTCGTACTTTTTCTGTTTTTGACGAGCCTTGCGCTTCACTCGTTGAACGTGTTGTCGGTGGGCAACATATCCCTGCCACCGGTTTTTAAAGGCTATGCACTCCTCGGTAGGGTGTGCAATCCTCTGATGGTATAAGCAGAAGTTAGGATGTATGTCCGCTTCATCAAGATGTATACCGCCAGGAGAATTTCCTCCGAAAGAGGGCAGCTTCATTCCCATCGATATGGCTTTGGCGAACCTTTTCCTTGTCTTAAACCTACTTTTATCTATCGCGGGCATGCCTCGGTATGGTTGGGGTGTTTTAACCTTTTCGTCCAATCGCCGGCGTTTGGCTTTTTCAAATATGGCCATTTTGCACTCTCGATCAGCTTTGCTTTTCAGAAAAGCTTCGTTCAGGAATGCATCAATCATTTCGTCTGATGGCCCTAGAAGTTTCGGCTCAGGATCTGCCCCCAATTTCTTTGTGTCAGGAGCTTCTTCACCGTTTATCAACGAATGAGAGATCACGTGGCAGCTTGCCACATAATCCTCAGGTTCATCCGACGAATCTTCTCCATTGTCGTCATCTCTGTCCTCAAGGACGTGGCTGAGAAATTCTTGGAGTATGATTGGGGTCCATGACTTCTGGTTATATCCTTCCAGTGCGTCAATCTGTTTTTGCAGGTCCATACGCTTGTCATCAAGCTTCATGGGCTTCTTAGTCTTCTTCTTCTTCTTCGAAGACTTTGACGGCTGAGTGCGAGCGCTTTGATTATCACCACAAATTTTTGTAATTGGGCGTGGTTTCAGCATTCCCTCGACGATCTCGGGCTGCAGTGGATTTTTCCACCTGATTGCCGGGCATGTTTGGAGATCCTTCAGTATTCTTTTCGTTTTTGCCGAAAGAACAACTTCTCATGGGGCTTCCCTTATGAATGAGCACGATGCCCCCGGCATGTCCACTTTTTTAGGGGCGTGAGGTTGTGGCGGTTTCACCTTCCAGTTTTCGGATAATACGAACTTGCCTTGTTGGTATTGGTCCTCAATCTAGCCTTTGAAGATGAAGCAATCTTCGATTGGATGGCTTACTGCTTGGTGGTAAGGGCAGTAATTAGGATTGTTGATATCGCCTGGCTGCAATGGACGTTTTGGATCTGGCAGATTGATGAGCCTGTTGCGCATCGCTAGCTCGAACAATCTTTTCGTCTTGTCCCGGGGAAATGAATAAGGGCGCTTCATTTTCTCATTATAGTATCGCCGTCTTTTCTCCAGGCGATCCGGTAATTTTGGACAGCTGCTGTTGAGTATTCACGACGAAGGTCGCCTTCCCTTTACCCTTTTCGTTCCGCGGCTCTGGCTTTGAAGGAGAGGGTCTATGACCCATCTGGTCCATTTGGGCCGGTTTGTCGATCAAGGCCTGGAACGTGGTCGGCTTGAAGAACATCATGAATTGGGAAATAGTTGCTTGAGGGTCAAGAGTGCCCACAAACATGCCCACTGTCGGCGCTTCTTCGATGCGCTGCTCGCATTTTGACCATAGATTCCGCTATCGTATTGCGTATTGCACCCACGTTTCACCTGGTTTTACCCTGGCGTTAATCAGTGCGGAAATTGGGGTGCGTTCACTAGCACTCGCGAAACGCTGGGTGAATAGTAGCTCCATTTCTGCAAAAGTCTTGACGGGGTCGTTTGGAAGTTCAGAATACCACTCGAATGCCGTCTCCGACAAGCTACCAACAAACTAGCGGAGCAGAAGTTTATCATCACCCCCGGTGTTGCCCCACAAGGCTCTGAATTGAGCGACGTGCTGATGCGGATTTCCCGTCCCTTTATATACATGGAATTTAGGGATCGTATATCCCGGCGGGTACCTTATTTAGTCATACCAGCCTGGATATGGTCGCCCAGTTTTAACAATTTGGCCGGTCGCTTCATTCGCCTGGTAAGCTTGTATTTGCTGAGCGATGTAATCATCCAGGGCGGCCTTGGAGATAGTCTTCTCCTTGGCTGCTGAAAGAGCCGGAGAGGGGTTCGATGTCTCCCCTCTGTCGTCTTCAATGATGATTGGGAGGTCTTCAGCTCGAGATTCCGGCTGTAACATCATCCCAGCTATGTCTTGGAACAAAAGAGCCATTCGTTTGATGTTGGTTGCCTGCTCCACGGCCTCTTTTTCTTTCCTCTCGACCATTCTTCGGAGGAATTCAGTATCAGTTTCTTATTCCCGATGCTGCTCTGAGGTCTCTGGATTTTCTTTCGGCCCAGTGAGTGCGGCCATTGCAGTCAGCATATCCTGAAGTTTCTGCTGCTGTTGTTCCTGAGCCTTCGTTATCGATCGGGTAAGCGGTCGATGACCCGTGGAAGCACGGCTTTCTTCTTTTCCGGAAGCCATATAAACGGTATGTATTACCATGCCCCCGGACTTGGGGCCTTTAGATTCAGTGCTTTTGCGGTTCGCCGCGGTCACAGGGGCTTTCTCCGGCCTCTTTCTCTTTTGAGCGGTTGACGTTGAGGGAGCCGTTGCAGCGGGCACCCAGACGGCTGTCGCCTTTGGTGGCTTGACATGATGGTTTTCTCCTTGTCGAGCTTTAATCTTCTTTGGCCGGCGAGAGTAGTCCTGGTCAATCACCGATTCCTGGACCTGTCACCAGACTTTATAAATTTTGGAGGACAGCCGCTGAGGGGGTTGCTCCGGCTTCTTTTCTGTAGTAATCTCCATAGGTGGAGGAGATCTCTTCAGCACGGCAGTCGGAGAGTTCTTGCGAACCCTCCTAAGCTGTTCAAAGCTGTTCCCAGTTGGAAAAACAGTATTGATTTCCACCACGGGAGCTGGCGGAGTCAGTCCGGAAGGGGAATTTCCCCCAGCCTTCCTTACTCGACGCCAGTGGCGACGTTGAGCGTATCGTGCGGTTGGGATTATCTCAGCTGTAGGGGTGACTTTCTCATGCCCCTTTTTTGGCGAAGGGTCGTCGTCGGCATCAGCCTCTTAAAGACCGATGTCCGTTGAGCAGTAATGTCCAACCTGTCAAAGACAGACCTCTGGGCAGGGGAAGCAGTTTTGAGCATTTCGTCTGGAGCGGGAGCCGGAATGGCCAGCCTTGTGAAGACTGACTTCTTGGCAGAAGAAGCCTCTCTGATAATTTTGTCCGCTTGAGCCGGGATGGCTATCCGCTTTGGGATGGCTGCTTCAGGTATTGCTGGCTTTTTGGTGTTCTGGCCCAGTCTGCTGAAGATTGAGGAAGTGGAGTTAGGCGACCCGTTGAGAGGGGCCGCAGCAGTGGTAAGTCGATCAAAGACCGACTTCTTTGGGGCTTCTTGCACTAACAGCGGGACATTGAAGCTCACCGGTGGGATCATAGTCTCAAAGAACAGCCCGGTGGTGGCCTGAGTTACTTGCTCCACCGACAACTTGAACAGTGAGGCCGCTTGGGGCCCGTAGGTTACACCTCCAGATGAGGCGGAACGGAAGTTGCAGTCGCAGTTGGAGAAATTGGTGGCCATTTCTTTTTTCTGCACAATAGCAAAACCAAATCTTAGTACCTCGAACCCAAGGGCAACCATATCAAACCACGGTTCGTTCGCGAACACGACACACGAAGTGTGGAGTGGAAAGAGGAAGAGGTCCTACCGGGCGTGCCAGAATCTGTTCCCCGCCGAAACACGGAGACGCGACTACGCAGGTCCGTCTTGCCTGAATTTCGGGGCAGATGCTAATTGGTGCTATCTGTCCACCTTTCCGAAGATGCCAAGTTAATTTATGACACCGTGGATTGAAAGTTTAAACGGATGCGGCCGATGTAGCAGACTTCATCAGATTCCCCCTCATATGAGGGGTTTTTGATTGCGGGGACGCTCTTCCCTGCAGGCACAAGCCCCTGCAGTTAATTACGCTACCACATCGCGGTAGCCACTTTCTCCTTCTCCAGATGGTCATTTCGTGTCGTGGGTGTTTGTTTTGTTTTTGGTTGCCCGTGGATTGTATACGGAGACTAATTTATGATGTCGCCCGTAGGGCGTGGATTGGTCCAAATCCGTATTTTCTTAGATTTAGGTTTGGGGGTTGGGTTTAAGGATACGTTAGTCTCATTTGGGACTGAGATCAACTTAAACGTTAGTTAAGGATACGTTAGTCTAATTTTAGACTAAGATCAACTCAACGGGATCGTTTAGATCCAACAAAAGAGCATTTGGACTTTATTGCTTAGTTTAGGGACATTGCGGTCGATTACCAGTTTAAGGACATGGTGGTCCAAGGTTAAGGACATCATAGTCCATGGGCTTAAGGACCCCACAGTCCGAGGTTAAGGACATCATAGTCCATGGGTTTAAGGACCCCACAGTCCAAAGTTAATGACATCATAGTTCGTGACTTTAAAGGGACCCCACAGTCCGAGGTTAAGGACATCATAGTCCGTGGGTTTAAAGGGACCCCACAGTCCGAGGAAAGATCGGCTATCGGGACCCGTCACCTCTCTGAAGACGTTGAATGATTACAACGACATATATCAGAGGGGTTCAGAGATGTACCCTTGGACCAATTTTGGTTGAAAGATCTGTAGTCCAATTTGGGGTTAAGATCTGTTAAAAGATTTATGAGCGTATGGGCTCAGTTAATCTAAATTGAGGACTTATGGCCAATTTTGGGCTAAATCCAGTCAAGTTAAAATGTTTAACATTTATTTTGGGCTGTTGAGCCTTTATTTGGGCTTGGCCCTTTTAACAATGCAGAGCATTATATCTTGACAATGTTTTTGTCTTTTATTGAATGCTGAGCATTCATCAGAGTTCTGGGCTTATTAAAGAACAATTTATGTTCTGTCAGCGCAACACGTGGCGCGCTAGGCACTTTGCGCCAGTCAAAAAGCGCAGTGCGCTTCCGCCACGTGGCACACATGTAAGGGACACGTGTCGCACTTGGCGCTAGGCGCCAGATGATGAGCGCATGATGCCAGTTTATGAGCGCTGAGCGCCGATCCATGAGCGCATTGCGCTTTCAGTTTAGTGGCGCACACGTGAGTGACACGTGGTGCGCTTGGCGCTGAGCGCCAGCCCATGAGCGCAGTGCGCTATTTCAAGAGCACAAAGAGCTAGTGGTTAATTGGCGCATACGTGATTGACACGTGGCGCATTTGGCGCTGAGCGCCAGTCCAGAGAGCGCAGAAGCGCAGTTCAAGAGCGCAAAGCGCATTTGATCAATTTTATGATCTGAGCTTTTTAAAAGAGATTTTGTCTCAAGATCTAAGAACAATCGTTCTTATTTTGTTTCAATCTCTTATATTGATGAAAGGCTTTGCCTTTATGGATTTATGATCCTTAAGAGAATTGAATTATTCTCCTTTTTATAATGAGATATTCATGATCTCTTTGAGAAAGACTTTAGTCTTATAGATCTATGATCTGTGAGAAGTATGTTCTTTTTTTATTTTATTATGAGATCTTTTGATCTCTTTGTGAAGGACTTTTTGTCTTTGTAGATCTATGATCTTTTTAAAGAAATGAATTCTTCTTTTTATGAGATAATTTCATCTCTATTTTCATCATCATCATTTTTACCTTGAAGAAAGATCTTCTTGTAAGAGCTTGCTCTTTGAATTTTCTCAAAGTTTTTTGGGGAGGTTTCTCTCTCATTCTGTATCTGTATCTTTGAAGTCTAGGGGCCTTTTTATAGGGTAGGCTGATTTATTGAATCAGTTAAAGAGATCTTTCTCTGATTGATTTGGGAATGTTTCCCCACTATTGGATCTTTGATCCTAGGGCTTCTGTTTTACAGAAAGCAATCTTCTTATTTTTAACAAGATTGGAAAATCTTTCCATACAGAATTTATTCTGTCTTTTGGTAATTTTTATTTACCATTGGATCATTGATCCAACGGTACTCTGATTTACAGAGCACAATCTTATTATTTAGAAAGATTTTTGAGGAATTTTTCCTTAACGGAATTTAACTCTGATTAATTAATGATTTATCATTATTATTAGATTTTTGATCTAACGGTGGGGAGCTTTTAGTTCCAGCGCTAGCGCACCCGTGCTCTGCACGTGGTGCGCTGCTTGAAGGGCAGCGCACATTGCGCTAGCGCACCTGTGTTTGATACGTAGTGCGCTGCTTAGAGCACAGCGCACCTAGCGCTAGCGCACACGTGGCGTGCTGCTTAGAGCGCAGCGCACCTAGCGCTAGCGCCCACGTGCTTTGCACATGGTGTGTGCTTAGGGCGCAACACACTTGGCGCTGCATCTGAAGCATTGCTTCATTTCAAAAATTTGAATTTTAAACAGAGCTTTACTCTTATTGGAGGAAACACCAAGTTCAACCTGCCATTTCTTGATTGAATTAAACCTACCTGTATGACTCTTGGCTAAGGTCAACAAAGCCTTACAACCACCCTAATTCAATCGCATCACATGCTGTAGATAAGCACTATTTGGCTACCACATGCTACGCCTTGGCTGTGATCAACAAACGTAGCACGAATACTAAATAGTACTTATCTGAAATGACGGAGGGCTACGACTGGTTTTGAAGAAAACCTTTAACGTAATGAACTTGATATCGTTATAGAATCTAGTGATTTTAAAAAGGAGTGTTTTTATAGCTTTTGCTAGTTTTGCTAAAGAGGTCACTCCCGGTGAAGGGATCTCGGCTCTTTTCTCATCGAATGAAGTGCTGGATATTCATCAAGGAATACCACTATTCAAAGCAAGAACTAGAGAAGCTATTAAAACAAAACCGAGTGGGTTGTAGTATTTGCTAGTTTTGCTAAATAGGTCATCCCGGTGAAGGGATCCCGGCTCTTTCCTCATCGAATGATGTGCTGGATATTCATCAAAGAATACCACTATGCAAAGCAAGAACCAGAGCTACCATTTTAAATTTTTTTGATTCTACAACATTTTTAGGTTTCTTTTCTTTTCATTAATCTCATTAATGAAGTCCCATCATTTAATGTTTCCTTAAATATCACAGAAAAAGAAACGAAACGCTTATGCCATCCGCATTCGCCACGGGGCCCCGTAGTGCACCGTTAGGTTACTTAACTAACGGCAGAACGGGGGTTGAACTAGCGCGGGTGCAAAACATAAGCAACGTTTATTATATATATCATATATATATAGCATTCGTCTCACACAGTTATATGATCACATCACAAAACTCAGCAACAGAAGTAAAACATATGAAATATTAGATATACTAGGAGGTCCGTGTTTTAAATTCAGCTAGTAATGAAAAACACAGATTCTACGGTCGTGATGAATAGCCAAACCTACATCCCAAGATCCATACGAGAGCGGCAGGCAACCCTGCCAATTCTAGAGTTAGGAGACCCGATCTCGACTCCTCGAGATGGTCTCCCACTGGACTTTAGAACCCGGTTACTTGTGCTCCCCGCCTTGGGTCTATCCTAATGCGGAAAAGTAAATAATATACATCGATGGTGACATCATCCTCAACCCGGAAGTGTCCCAATAAAAGAATATTACATACATTTTTTTACATGAATGAAAATTGAAAAACTCCCATCTCACGCAAAAAACCCCGGCTATTCAATCACGACGATCCAATATTACATATCACAGCAACACATAATATCACATGTCATCAACGTAAGTAAATATGCGTATCCCAAATTCCGTTGATATATAGCAACGAGATTTGGGATACCCTACATATTACACTTACGGTCGCAGAAAAGAAATGAAAAACTGCAATAATTAGAATCCACATTTTCTTAGATATCATAAACTCGGAATATCTCGTATTCCGAATTTTATGCCTAACCCTATAAATCTTGCATTTTAGTCTCATATCGAAAACACTTTCCATTAACTTAGTCGGGTAATTCAACAAGATTCCCGACTATCCGATCAAATACTCGTCGAGAACTTTAGCAGATGGTCGTACCCCCGATGCCGTCGACCAAGTGCACTTAGGCGGAACATCATGGCCGCGAGCACCCAATTGGATGCTTTTGGCAACGGGGTTCTCCTAAAGTCACTTGGTCGAGGCTATGGGGCGTGGCTACCTAGTAAAGTTATCTGGCGAGTATTCGTACGATACGCGATTGCGACGTAGTTTCGATCCGAATCAAAACTTCATGGCAATCGATCAATAGAGACTAACATGCTAGATTTACAAACAATTAGTTTTCACAAAACTAATTTAATATGGATTCCAACTTCTGCATCACATATCAAACTTAAACCCGAAACGATATTAAAATTACAACTGTGAAACACTCTGAATAGCCCTAATATAATAGTTAACATCACATGCAAACTGGGCTAATCAAACATAACCTGAAACCCCAAAATCAACACAGAAGACCACTAAACAAACTCGAGCCCAAAATCATGCAAGTGGACCGGCCAGGCCGGCCAAAATAGGCATCTGGCCGGTGAGATTTGGGAGTTTGGGTCTCAATTTTGTTTGGTGTTCTAGTTACGTCATATGCAACATTTTGTACTTGTTTAAAAAAAATTCAGAGTCCATTTGTAATTCGACAGAAAGTTAGTCTTTAGGTTTCGGTTTACGGAGTTGTTTTGTTTCCGCAATTCTATAAACATCGTATAATCTTCTAGCGTTGGCTCTGATACCATGAAAGTGTTTGTTAGCACCACCACTGGGTTTTACAAGTATCAAGCATGCCAATTTAAATTTTTTTGGATGCTAATTAACACTAAACAAGAATCGAAACTAGATGATTAGGGTTTTTGCTTGATATCATAAAACTATACTAAGAGAAAGGTGGCTACAACCTTTATAGACCGTGTCCTTCTCTTCTCAAGCTACGTATAGTAGTCCACGCAACTCCACTAGACTCCACTTAAGGTTGGATCGAGCTTCCTTTGCGATCTTCATGCGGAAGATGATTCACCCGAAGCTTCGCTAATCCAAGTTACCTCTTCACTAAACTCTTTAGTGAAGGAAACACACTACACTAAAACGCTAATCTAGTGTAGGATGGTGAAGTAGGAGTTTTGTTTAGCTCACCAAGGTTCTCACAAGCTCAAGGTATCACAACTCATGTGAGAGATTGAGCTTGGACGAGGTGAGGAGGAGAATGAAGAGAGCTAAAGAGAAATTCATCCAAATGAGCTCAAGAAAAAATGAACCATGTCAAGAATCCAAGTGAAGAATGGTTTAAACAAATACATCATTTATTGAAGCATGGAATATCCAACATTATAATATATCAACTATTCTTCTATAGTGACACTAAATGAATAAAGAAATATCAAAGCCATGCTTCACCCCATTCCTCATTTTCCACCTCATCATTTCCATTACCGATAAATAGAAAATCAACCATGCTTCATTATATATATATATATATATATATATATATATATATATATATATATATATATCAAATATATATTAATATATATATAAAGAAAATTATTAGTGAGCAATAATATTAGTTAATATATAATTATATCAAATATAAATATATACCATATTATTAAATCAACACTTAATTCAATAATCCGGTTATATCACATATAACCTACTAATATCATTTATCTGTATACCACATTATCAAATTAACACTTGATTCGATAATCCGGTTATATCACATATTACCTGACCAATAACATATAACTGCCAGATTAGAATACGGTATCTCATACTCGTATTCAATCAGGCCCCCTGCACATATCAGCATATGTGCCCTACTTCATTTCGCTTGAACCAGAAAACTTCTATGTGGGACTCTAAAGACTCATCAATACGCCAGCAGTAGGTGATGATCGCATCAGCCACCCATAAGCCGTCAGCGGTACTAGCTGGACGTAACGGCTACCCAGGTATTGAGCGAATAGAAGATCAATAAGCAAGCTTGTCCAAACTCCCATGAAGCCTATAGGCAACACTTACCGTACAGTCCAGTCTCTTCGTCCGATATGTCGCATATCGAGTCTGGGGGTGGAATCGTCAAACCCCAATAACTTGATAAGTCATGCCGATGTGTGTCCTATAACGGTACGAGAAACTACTGATAACACTTACCGGTAAATCTCATCAACAGCCCTGGCCAGAGACTTCCTGTTATAGCCAATTGAGCATAGTGCAACATCAACTCCCTATACCGGGAGAGACGAAACCCCTCCTATCGCTCATTGCCTCCATGCAACTCGGGACTGTACCCAAAATCCACCTGTTTGCACGACTCCTTTGAGCCGTGGTAGGGAGGAAATCAAATCACAGTGGGAACCACACAAGACTCTATGACGATCTCGGGTCTACAGACTAACATGTACCAGTGTCACCAGAGAACTGCTATCTGACGATAGGTATAGTACCAGCTAGGAGTTCTCGGCGAGTCCTGTTCGGTGTATCCATTCTCTAATGAGCACATGTGTACAATCTTTGATGTCAAACACCAATGGATATGAGATCAACTATCGCCCCCTACAGGGTCAAGAAACGTACACACTAGTCTACTCTGGAATATCGATGCCCTGTCTCGATGCTCCCTCGACTAAAAACTGTTAAAGGATGTGCTTGTAGACTACACAAGTCCCAGTAGTATGATCTACATCATAGTCCTGGTAGTCAAGCTGACATCCTAAGGGCTTCATCAATATGTATCATAGAGACGGTATAATAATACAAGTGTACATGTTAAGATAAAGAGCAACCAGATAACATACTATCATGTCGAGCAAGAAAGTCCTCTCTATATATGTCCAAGTATCCACTATAATATACATCAATGTACAATAATGGCCTCTAGGGCATACATATCCCTAACACTAATTACAGAGGGTAATTGTCACGTCCCGCTTCCCAGTGTACGACGAAGGGGACGCGACGGGGTCTGCTACATATATACTCAGAAGTACATACGCTAAGCGTATCTAAGCAATATAAAATAAATACACAAGAGACAAGAATAAAAAGAACAGCAACTTTTATTTATTAACATTCTTTGTACAATACATGAAAGGAAATACAACTGAAATAAAAGATGCCTAAACAGTGGCATAACAGGAAATGAAAAGTACAGAAAGAAAAAGTGTACAATGAAACTACAGTGCAGGGTCTTCAGTAAACTGCTCCAAGTCTTCTTGTGATGGTTCAACCTCTGCCGGGTCCAAATCACCTGACGACATTCAAAGAAGAGAGAAACAGAATGTCGTCAGCGAACAGGTCACTCCGTAAGTCCCAAAGGTAAGAGGGAAGTAGAAAAGACAGAATAAGAAGATACATTTTAAAGTGTATACTATTGTTGTAATGTTATGTCAACGTTGTTGTTTGTAGCTTGGTACAGAAGAATGCCAGTGTATACGAGGGGAGTCTCTATATGCCAGAGACTAAGGGCACGTATAGTACAAGGAACCGTTTATGCCACGGTACAACAGCAACTGGATTCATGTTAGGTGTGTTAAATCTGACCACCTCGTGCCACCTTTAACACCTTCCGTACCAATCTACCCCTTAAAACCCCGCGATGTTTTGTTTGTAATGTTATCTTGTAAATTGTGTTGGTTGTATGATTGATTTATTGACTGACCGAAACCATGATATCAGGAAACGGTTGTAACCGTAGAGTCATGTAAATGGAATACTGAGAATCATGTAAAAGGAATATATATCCATAGTTCGGTTCGGTCAAGTTGTGTAAATTGATGATTGTATTCATGGATTCATGTGTTCATATTGACTTAGAATCTTGTAGATTATAGATTGACTTGAATCTTATTCAAGTCAGATTAATCAGACTCAAACCCGAGTCAGACAATCAGAAATGTAAATCGAAGTCTTATAATTGCTAGGGTCCTTAGGGTAATTTATAAACTTGAGGGGGGTTTTTATATAAAAATACTTTTATATACTTTTGAAAATACACCTCAAGTAGTTATTGTTCATCTTTAGAGTTGTAGTGAATGTGGATTTTATATTGTGTCATTTCTAGTGAAAATATCCTAGTTTTAGGTATTTATTTATAATATTGATTATTTGAAGTTCATGGTATTTTAGTGTAAAATTTACTGTTGTGATTTTTAGAAAAAGGTGGAAAATTTATATTATAATAAAATAGATATTTAAATGATAAATATACATATGTTTATACAAAAATAATTTTTAAATAATATTTTATATTCCAAAAATCTCATTTTCTTAAGATGTCGTATTTTAAATCTTTCGAGACCGAATGCTCCTTGCGGAGGTCTGAATCTCGCACTACTAGCCCGAGGGTGCGCGATAAACCGCATGATCCCGAACGGGTTCCCCAAAGATGGGTTGTAGGGGCGCTTTGCAAAGATTGTAAAATACTAATCCTTTAGAAAACGGTTTTATAAAGTAAAAGGTATTTATTTGCAAAGTGTAATTTTCCGTATTTTAGATTCTAGACTTTCCTAAGCCAACTAGCCTATTTCTAAAAGGTCTAAACGACAAGTCGTTAGAAGCCTCAAATTGCTTCTTTACTGCCAATTGTGGCCAGGTATGTACAAGTGCGGAATATGTACAAGTGCGGAAGGAGGGATCCTTTCACGAATCGTGAGACGGGCCTTTTAAAGTTACCTAAGCTCACTTGCCTAGCCTAGACACCACAAAGTCAGGTTTAGATAAACGATCGATATCCACAACTTATCGCATTTTCCTAATACAAGGTATTTATTTAAAAGTGTATCAAATCTAAAACTTTTAAGAATGGTTTTTATTAAGATTATGGTATTTAAATGAAAGTTTCGTTTTATCGCATTCTAAGTTTTGATGATATCGTTTAGGGTTGTATTTGCGTGTATGTGGAGGTAGGTCATTACCTCGTGAAATGTATAGCAAAGTTAAGGGGTTAAATGTGAAATCGAAACATGATGGTATTAAAGTGAAAAATATGATAAATTAGAAAGGTTATCATTTCATGTGAGAAAACTTATTCAAATTGATTTTTAAAAGTTTAATAGTCAAGATAAAGATGTTTAAACATGAATGTATTGGTGAGAAGTGAATTTTTATAGAAAACCGAATCGAAAATCGGATTTGTTCCGATTCCGTCGGGTTTAGTAGTTTCGTATTTTAGAGAAATAGAAAGGGGGATAGAATGGGACTTACGGGTTTCGATCTATACTAAGGAGTGATGGGGGGACTAGAGGGGTTGTCGAGGCGTTGCTTCGTCACCGGTTGTTCCTAAAAACGTCGCCGGAATTTCCGCCGGAATTTCGTCGGAGCTTCACCGCGAGCTTGTTTTCAAAGTACACAACTCTTGGAAAATTTTGAGAGAGTGAGCTTAAGATTTTTTTGGGATGAGAAGGTAGAGAGGAGGGGGTGTATTTATAGGGTAGGCTAGGGGTAGAGTAGGTGAAGGGTTTTTAAATAAAAAATATATAAAAATATAGAAAATGCATTAAAAATTGGAGTAAATAGGGTATATGAAAGGTTTTAATGCAAAAATGTATTAAAAATCATTAAAATGGAGTAAATGGGGATTTCAAAGGTCTCTGAAACCGATCTAGGAATTTGAAGTATACAGGGGGGTTTAGAAGATGAAGAGACACAACATTGAAGAAAAATTTAAAACAAAATAAATATTAAAAATAATGTGGGGCATGGGATTTGAACTTTGGTGGCTTGGTTCAGCAATGCAAGGTATTACCAATGAGCTATAAGCTCCTTCTTGTAATTAAATTGTTAATTAATTACTTAAATCTTGTGCTCAGGCAATAAATACCCCTTTATGGATTTTTTGAAAAAATTATTTGAAAAAATTTTTGTAGGAAAAAGTGTATAAGAAAATTTGGGTTGTTACAGTAATAGGTTATCTATTCAAGTTCGATACGGGCCCTGGAACACCATGATTATATTCAATTTACTATCAATTTTACGACGTGATATGTACGGTGATTTCCAGATTTGTCGTAACCAATTGGGGTGTCATTTCATGTTTGATGCCTTAACTATTTGGTCCTAATTTCTTATACGTTACTCATTAACAACAACGAATCTATTTCCAAACAGATTGGGTACTTGTAACGGGGTTTTGATTCGCAATCGTGTCGAACACTTTATATACATATAATTATCATTATCATTAATAAACTTAATTACGATAACTATAGTATGTTAAGCAAGTGGGATTCACTTGCCCGACAACGACGGCGACACGGTTGGTATAGTAGTGATGCAGCACGGCGCGACATAAGTAGCCGCAATAGCTTTAGCAGCAGCAACTCCTAGGACTTAGGATACTTGGTTAAAGAGTGAAGCTTGGGCTCAGTTTACGGTTACGACGATAGCGATGACGGTGATGACCACTGTGACGTTGGCTTGCACGGCGATGTAAAAAACGGAGGCAGTGACAGTAGTAAGACTCGGGGTTTAAGTCCAAGGGCTAGGGCTTGCCAAGGAGACCTCGGCCAAGGTAACGGTAACGGGTTTGCTGGAGTTTGGTGATGGTGATGAGAGGACGTGACCGGTGATGCAGAGGCGACGAAGGCGAGGAGTTTGACTACGGTGGCAGAGAGGAAGTGGTAGTGAGCGCAACGAGGTGGTGTGTTAGGGGCTGTTGAAGTGGGGTGCTCGATGAGTTAAGGAGGCTCGGTTGGGTTTGTGAGGTTGGAGGAAGAGGGAAGCTCGAAGGTTAGAGACAAAGAGGGTGGAGCAGCAGCTGAGGCGGTCGCAGATGTGCCAGCGATAGCAAGGAGGGGCCGGCGGCGTTTGTAGCGATGATGGTGGCAACACAGTAGAGCTCGAGCGATCAGAGCTAGGCAGAGAATGAAGTTTGGTTGAAGGAGGAAGGGTTGCGTGGTGGCAGTAGTGTTGCTGGTGGTGATGGAAGGTGGCTCGGGTGGTGGGTTCGTTGGCGACAGCTTATGAGGGAAAGAAAAAGATTGAGGCCCTAGTACGAAGATGGGTTGCTATCCGTAGGGGAAATTTTAGTTTGCCCTTACAGTTTCAACTGTTGGGGCAACAAATGTCCCTACGGATACCACCGCAGGGACAGCTTTATATAAAAATTTAATAAAAAATAACCTTTGTAAATGTCCTTACGGTACCGTAAAAGAAACCCCTGCGGTTTGCACCGTAGGGGAAAATTTGATGTATTAAAAAAATAATTTACTAGATAATCTTTTCCACGCCCAAATCATTTCCTCCCAAAAAAAATCCCCCTCCGCGCTTCTCCCGTCGTCGCCGATTGCCGCAGCCACCCTCCTCGCCACCCTTCTTCCCATCGTCGATCCCTTCCATCATCAACGCCTCCTCCAACCATCGGATTATCAACGCCTCCTACGGCCCTCTGATTGCTACCTCCAGCGCCTCTAGCGACCTCTCCCTCCTCATTCGATCCTCCAGTGGCCGAGCCCTCCTTTGATCCTCCAGCGACCTTCTCCGGTTGATCCTCCGATCCTCCAGTAACTGAGTCGCTGACTCCATCCCCGTCGTCTAGCTTCCATCGCCGACGAGCTCCAACTCCCCCTTCCATCTCTTCGAGCTCCATCGTCCGTTCCGTCTCCTCGAGTTCCATCGCCGAGTCTTTGTCGCCGGCGCCGTCCAGTGCCGTAATTCTTTTCCAGGTATGCAAATTTTTTTTATTCCATTTTTAAAAATTCGATTTTTAAAATTGACAGAATTCGTAGATGATGATGCTGATGATGATTGTTGGTGGGGGTTGTTGTTTGGTGATGTTGATGATGATGGAGTTCATGGTTGAGATTTGGATTAGGGTGATGATTAGGGTAATTTATATTAATTAGGGTTAGGGTTTGGGTGATGATTATGGTTAAGGTTAGAGGTACTTTGGATTAATCAAATTAAATATGTTTAATTTGGGTTAGGGTGATGATCAGGGTTAATTAAGGTTAGGGATTGGGTGCATGATAATAAAATCCGTAGGGGCGGTGGTGGGTGGTGGTGGCTGTAGTGGTCGGTGGTGGTGGCTGGTGGTGGCTGTGGTGGTCGGTGGTGGGTGGGTGCATGGTGGCTGTGGCGGCGGCTGTAGTTTGGGGTTGTAGGTGGCGGCGGTGGCGGCTGTGGTGGTGGGCGGCGGCTGCTGCGCTGTAATTAGGTCTAGGGTTAGGGATAATTGAGTCTAGAGTTAGGGTTAAGGTAGTTAGGGTTAATTAGGTATAAGGTTAGGGTTAAGGTAATTAGGGTTAGTGTTAAGGGTGGGGGTTATGATTAGGGTATTTAGTGTCAGTGTCAGTGTAAGTGTATGTGTGTAACGATCCTAGTATTACTATACCTTCGTGTTTTCTTTCTTTAGTAAAATATTGTATTTATTTATTCTTAGTATTTTTTCGTATATTTTGTTTTCTATTAAATATATTATTTTATTATTCCATCCATTTTTCCCAAACCCATTTTTTAAACTAAATCTTAAGCTATTTCAAATTAAATGCAATACCTAATCCAGCCCATAACCCAAATCCAATGTCATTTTCATTTTCTTTTATAAAACTATGAGCCCAAAAGCCCACTTTCTTTTCAAGTAACAACATATATTTAATTCTAATTAAATATGTGCATGAACAAGCTTGTAGCACATTGGTTAAGTCCTTGCATTGTTATTCCATAAGTTACATGTTCGAATCTCCATTTTTACAATTATTTTTTTAATCAATTTTTATTGTTCTCATAACCTACAAATGAATCTCCATAAACTTTTGTATACCTCACTCCTCTTTCTTTTCATCAACACACCTTTCTAACATGTCACATATCTCTCTTCATCTATATTCCCCGAAGAAGAACATGAAGAAATTCTCAAGGAAGTCTCGCTAAAATTGCGAGGCAATCGGCGGATAGACAAGTCCGGTGACAATACCGGCTTGTGTATGTAAGTCCCTTCTCTCTCTCTCCCTCCAACATTTTATTCTCCTCTTGTCATACCTCGTGAACCCCCTATTCTTTTCATATCGTAATCCGTAAGAGAAGATAAATATAAACATATACATATATATATATATATATATATATATAAGTCTAGATATATATGGTTCTATATGGTTTAATAATACCTTATTGCCTCTTGTTCAAATTAAAGTGTTTTCAATTCTTTAATCATGACTATGAATGTTTATTACGAGTTGTGAGAATATAAATTTCATACCACAATATATCTATAATGTCTCATGAAATCAGTTTGCTTATTAAAGGAAAAATAGAAGCTTGTATAAAAGTACTAGTTAATCTTTTTGCCGATTTTAGTATACACATCAATACCTTTACTTTTAAAATAACTTTTAGAAATTAATTTTTACTTCTGAAAATTTCAAGAAATTTATATTTGATAGAATATATTTTTGTGTACACGCTGTAAAAATTTTAGATCGAATCAGTTAACGGTTTAGGAATTATATCGTTTTTATTCACTGTTCGTAAAAACAGAAAACTGTATTTATTGGTCAACTTCTCAGACACACAATTTAGTCTACCGTTATCCAAATTGAGCAAACTCAGGTGTTTTGGATATTTATATTGAAATATCTATATTTTTTTAGTTTTAAGTTTTTACTGAAAACCGACGTAAAATATAGAAAACTGTGTCACAATATTAAGTGACGGATCTGGACAGAATCTGTCCTGATTTGCACACTGTTTTTAAATAGGATATAATTCGAACTCCCGATGTCCGTTCTTGAAAAACTTTAGATGTGTAGATGCAAAATTGATGGAACTATAATTTCCTGTATATTAGATTACCTAGAAACGCATGAAACAATCCGATATAGGCTTTGCAATATAACATATAGTTGCTGTCCATAAATCTGAATTTCTGTTTTAACCGCTGATATTAAAACGATCATAACCAGAGCTTCAGAAATCCAAATTGCGCGAATCTTAGTGTTTTGGATAATTAGTTCGAAATACCTACAATTTTCTAATAATTTTTGTAACTTTAAACCCGATAGAAATTAACTCAAACTGCTTTTTAAAAATGTGTGACGGTGCCGAAATGATTCTGATCTGTTTTGCGCGACGATACGAAAACGAGTATATCTCCCAAACCGGTAGTCATATTTAGGCGAGACTGGAACTCACGTGTGCACAACACATAGATCCATATTTCTGTTTATATTCTGAAATTGATTGACTTGATTGATTAGTCATACACAACACTTATTTACAAGATTGTTTTTGGACATTATTTGTATACTTATCTCATATCATATTCAGTGATTGCTTATTTATTTTTATCTATATGACTTGTGATTAAACCATTACATGCTAGAATTGACTTGATATTGACACGACTTAATCATGAATACTTGAACCCAGTATATACACTTAAACCAACTTGACTCGAACAATGAATGCAATTGACATGACTTGCACTTAACATGACTACATGAACTCAATGTTGAAAACTTAATATCATACACCACCTTTTGTATTCATGGATTCGACCAAGACTCGTAACATTAATCATTGAATAATATACACGGGATGTTCAGGTAGTTTGAGTATGAATCCAACGGAATTTCATGAGTCCCATTAATACAAATCATGTTGCTGTGGTACCAAGCTAAAACGGTATAAATCATATTACTGTGGTACCGGGCTGAAACGGTACAAATCACGAATTCACGAATGAGGGCCCATGTTTCCAAGCTCCTGGATGATAGCCTGTTGGGTTTGGAATGCTTCAATAACAATTGAAGTCCCGCTATTTTTGGGCCCGTGATTCCTTACCCCTGGACGATAGCCTTGAGTTCGAGAATACTCTTGAGATTGGTTGATATTCACACTTGAACTGACGTTAGGATATACTACCTTTTAGGACCCTTACTTTCACTTCATGTTCACTATACCTACACTCCACAGCCATGTTATACTTGTTTGACATGATGATATAGTTGACATATATATTACCATGCACGATACTATACTTGTTTACATGTTCATGATTTATATCCATGTTATACCATATATCACATTATATCTTACATTTCATTTATATACATCACACCATCTTTTTAGGGACTTACTGAGCGTTAGTTCGCTGACGGGCATTCCACCCACTTCTTTCTATTCTTGGAATGTTCGTCAAGTGACATTGAGACAGAGAAGATAGAAGTGGTCGAAAATGAGTACAATTAGTTCGAATCACAAACAGACGTATAGTTTCATTCAGCTTTTCATTTCATTTCACCTTATTTATGTATGTCTCCTTATTAAGGGTTATCATGTTAAATATCTTGTATTCAGATATTTTGTCTACTATGAATCATGAATATAATAAATCAGAGTTGGATTTCATTTTTTTGCTTGTTCGTGTTACTTTATGTTGCTTATAGACGCTTAGCGTATTTACTTCGAGAAACGGCCTTCTCATAATAAATACGTTGCGGGCTTGCCACATCACCGTTTCCATCTACTGGGAAGCGGGGCGTGACAATGTGTGAGAGAGATAATGTTGATGATGATATGCGTGTGTTTGTGTGTGTGATAACGATGATATTGATATATCATATTAAATAAGGCCAAACCCTAATTTTAAACTTAACACCATAACTAAATCCAAAATCTTAAACTTCATACCAGAACCAAATCTAAAATCTTAAACTTGATTAAGAAGACCCTTAATTTTAAAAAACTTTACCTAAACTAAAAACTTAAAACCCTTGAAATTGAAACGTAAACGTAAAACCAATTCAAATTAAATCTTATAATAAGTGTATATATGACGATCGATGATAATATGAAATTTTCATATGCTCATCGATCGTCATATGCAAAAATCAAAGCGTGACTTAGCCTCCGTCTATCGGTTAACATACGTTCGATATTCGTCGTGACATAGAACTATACGAAAGTTGTTAAATATCGGACGGTATCGTTCGGTGCTAACAACCGTCGTGTAGTCTATATGTCGAGAAGATTCAATCATATGATAACTGATAGATTTGTCCAGTTTGGACAAATTAGGAATGCATAAAACAAACACTTACATTCACTTGTGTTTTCATTCATTTCGAGTTATTTCGTCGATACTTTTCCGCTGGTTCTCCGTATACAAAAATATATTAGATGTTCATTTCAATATTGTTTCACATCATTGAAATGATTATCTATTTTATTACAATGTACTCGGAGAACAGCGGGGAGGTGCTGCCGAAATTTACTTGAAACGGATGAATGCACAAGCGAATGGGTGTCTGCTCTATACATTCTTAATGAGATATAAGCCTTACTCCCGACAGCCGAAACACACACATACAACACGAATACACAAAAAACGCACACACAAAGCACATACACACTAACAACCCTACATCTAAGCGAAATCATAAATTGAAACACACATATACAGAATACAACTCATAGTTGGGTATCTTCAAATCTAATTTTGTTAATTGATAATTTATTCTTTTCAACGACAAACTTATCTCTACAGTTTTTTTTTTGTCAATAACCACCTCGTTCTTAGATTTCTCAATATAATCACCATAACTTACAATTTATATATTATACAGTCTAATATGGCCCATGAGTACATCAGAGTTAAGGACTGGATGAACGTGAATTGGAAACAACGTATACAATCTAAGTTTGTCGTAAGAGTTACTTCTTTCATTGAATTTGCACGCGCACATAATAAGATCGTGTTAGAGAAGATTCTCTGTCTGTGCGATAAATGTGGGAATAAGTTTTGGCAGAAAATAGAAATCGTAGAGCTTTACATCGTTAAATATGGTTTTACTAGACTTTATACAACTTAGCTATATCACGGGGAAAGACAAGAAGAAAACGGTAATGCGGCAGAAGAAGGAGAAAATGATAATGCGGCGGAAGAAGAAGAAGACGATAACTTCTTTCCTGGAGTAGAAATGGAGAATATGCTAGAGGCTGCCTTCGATGATAGTATTCCTACCGAAGATGACATTCCTTCCGGTCAAGGACCGCGTGCGGATAAATATGAAAAGTTCATGAATGATGCTAGAAGACCATTTTATAAGAATGCAAAGTATTCCACCCTATCATAGTTCATCCAGCTTTTCCAGATTAAGTGCCTAAATGTATAGAACAACAAGTCATTCACGATATTTCTGAAGTTCCTGAAAGATTCTATACCCCCGGAAAATAACGTGCCCGACAGCTGGTATGAAACCTAGAAGATAATGTCTGATTTGGGTATGAGCTGTGAGAAGATTCATGCATATTCTAAAGATTGCATGTTGCACCGGAAAGATAATTCAGTTTTAAAAGACTGCCCAACATGCATAGAGGCCATGTATAAGCTAAAAGAATCGGATAAGAAGCCTGATATACTTGTCAAGATAACACGATACTTTCGCATAACAAAGAGGCTGCATAGGCTATTCCCGAGGCAATGATTTGGCATCACCGTGCTGCTCCAAGCGAAGATGGAAAAATGACTCATCCAAGAGATTCATCAGTATGGAAAGATTTCGATATGAGACACCAAATATTCGGTAGTGATACTCGCAATGTTAGGCTTGGACTGGCTAGTGATGGTTTCTGCCCACTGAACTATATGGCTGGAGACCACAGCACATGGCCCGTTATAATGATGGTTTATAATCTGTCGTCTTGGTTGGTTATGGATCAATCCTACTTTATGATGCCTCTTCTTATTGACAAACCAAACTCATCGGGAAACAATATCAACGTCTATTTCCGACTTTTGAACGATAAGTTAAAATCTTTATTGATTGATGGTGTAGAGACTTACGATACAAACACAGATACAACCTTTACAAGGGAGTATTAATAGAGGGAGAGGAAGTTAGAAAGGGGGGATTCGTAGGGAGGTGACCGTGGATCTTGTGGTGAACGTTAAAGGGAGTCTCGATCGTGGGAGGGCGCGGGTCATGAGGGTGAGGCAGCGGAAAGAAGGAAATAAAGCAGGAGAGAAGAGGGATACGGGCCGGGCTTTAGGAGCTTGGGCCCAATTAGAAAGTAGAAAAAGAGAAGGGAGCTGAGGGAAAAATATACTTAAAGAGGTTTTATTAAAAAGAGAAATACGGTAATTACAAACTGAAATACTGGTTATTACATCCTCCGAACCTGTAGGAAAAGTATTTTCCCTCTTGCACACGTGCACCTCGCTCGTACATCTCGTTTGCGATGCGTATCCTCGTAGTCTACATTTCAATTTAAACAAAATGGGCTCTTACTCCTAAAAAGGGCCCATTAAAGAATACAACAAAGCATGAGTCACGTGAAGACTCGCCAGCTGTTACGAATTTGAAACGCCCATTTGGTTTACCTTTGTTGGGCTCCGTAGGATTCGGTCCAAAAATATCCATGTTCTGGATGCTTCTTCTACTTTCCTATTCCTTTTAATAACAGCTACGTATCAACTTCCCCACTTCACTGCTATTATATTACAAGTATAATAAGCATCCATACTATTAGATCTAATGATCCAGATTCATTCAAAATTAAAGTAAAAGGTCGAGATTAGTGTAAAACATAAAAGCCTTATGTATCGGTATCTCCTACGTGCTTTACAAGTAAGATATGTAGCCGGGTCATGTTTGACCTATGCCTGTTTGCTTAATTTTAGGGAAACATGTTCTTTGTAGTTAATTTGCTTGTTTGGTCAATTTACTTGCTATTTTTTTTTATACCTATTCCTTTGTGAATAAATGAAGGGTATCATCACTCACCTTTTTAAACTGTAATATTTATTATTTTGATCTTTTTATATATAACCTCCACAATCTTTTCCATTTCTATATCTCTCTCTCTGAATTTGTCCAATGTTCTATATGCCCTAAATATCTTTTTTTTAAACTTAAATAGAAAAAGGGAAATTTCATCATAGCCACTCCACTGTAGCCTTCGTTTTCAAAACCATCTTGGCTCCAATTTTATGCAGAAACCCCTCTCTGTTACACCTCCATCCCCTTTGGTTAAATTTAAATTTTTTAAGAACTTTTACCATTTTTCCTCCCGAAAATGTCCATTCTTCCCCTTTTACCCGTTCACTATATAGCAGATATTTTGGTTATTTCATAAAGAAATTAACAGCAGGGGGTCACAAGGAGGATGGTATGTAACGGAGAAAACTTTGGGGGTTCTGTGCATAAAATTGGCGTCATGGTGGTTTGGGGAATAAAGACTATATAGTATATAATGGTTTTGGTGAAATATCCCTTAGAAATATAATGGATGTTGTTTCTACAGCATGCTGGTTTGTGTCTAAGCTTACTTGAGTTCACACCTCAAAATTTCAAAATTACCTTCAAAGTTAAAAGAAAGAATTAGACATCAGAGCATTACATGCAAGAGATATAAGATAAAATAGAAAAGGAATTTGGTTTTGAATCACAGTTTGGAAATTATAACGAGGAGTGAGAGAATATATTTTATATTTTAACAATGAATAGCTTTATGGGATAGAATTAAAGAAAAAATTGATGAGAGATAATAAATTTGAGGAAATGATGAGTATGCTATATTGCTATCCTTCATTTTGAGTGATCATAGTTTAGTCTATTTAGCTTAACTCTCAACGACAATGTAAAGGGACCCCCCCCCCCCAAATTGAATATAATAGGCTCAGAGGGGATGAATATAAATACAAGAATTTGCGTTGATGTAATTTCTTTCTACTTATGGTGCATGAAACGATGCCTATACCAATGTTAGTGAGACGTAGTGGGGATGTTTTGTCGAATTTGGGGTTGAGTTGGGAGTTTCAGCAACACCGTCCATTGCAAGTGTTGATGGATTGAGTTTGGAGTTCGGTGTTTGTTTGGTTGCGTTTCCGACATGACTAGGGATGCTGAGGCATCAACGCGCATAAGAAAAAGCCAAGGATTGAAGTCCAGTTTCCAAACTCCATCTTGACTCATGCCATTTCACCACCTCCTACTTCTTTCTCTGCTATTATTAACACAGTTTATTTTTTATTTGGCAAATGCTAGAAGTAAGTTCACCTTTGGGTTATTGAAGTGTTCCAAAATGTCACATTTTGTGCTTAAATTTAGTTGCATATGATTAAGCACTTGAATAGTTTTTGAAGTTGTCGTTTTGGGCTCAACATTAGATAGTTTATGGCATATTTAGATATCCACAATGATATATACATAAACTAATTTCATAGATATATGGCTTAGATACGAATTTTACTTCACATGCTGTGGTATGCTAATATCTAGAAGGCATAGAAAAGGACTAATCTAATCCTAAATATGACTAGTTTGGTGCAGATAAATGCTCATTTTTGGTTACAGCCCCTTTCTTATAGAAATAAATACGGTAATTCTCCCTTCATCTTGTGTTGGTTCTGGATTGTTGAACCGCCTTGTCACAATTCTCTTGTGTGTCCTCTCACCCTTTGGGAGAATTGTAGACAAAATATTGAGATTATAGAGGGCCTAACTAAACAAAGTGGGATCAAGTCTGCAATTTTGTTAATTAATTGGCGCATAATTAGAAGGCGATTCGCTTAGCTAAACATGTTAACTATTGAATGATAGCTAGAGGTGCACTGACTCAATTATCTTTCTTGTTGCTTCCTGAAAGTTAATTGGTGATTATCGCTTACAGAATAATTTAAATACATATGAATACAAGCAAAGATATAAGACATTATAAAGTCGTGAGTAATCTAATTGTGATTAAGTTAATGGTAAGGTATAGTGTATGTTTACATGTATTAAAATTACTCTATAGGTTTATTTGCCTACACATAAGTAACCATGGTCACAATTTTTTATAGTTCAATCAAACAAGTAATCCCTTAAATAATTGGGAGGTGATTGATATAGCTATAAATTATTGTGTAGATTTCTTGAGTACATGTACATGTATGCTAACTATTCACCGGTAAGCAAAGTGAAGTTGCAAAACCACGGGAATTCCCCGACTTAATTACCAATCGCAGTGGGGGCCCTCCAGTACCTGAGCGGAGTCATCCTCTTCGAGGAGACCCTCTACCAAAAAACCTCTGACTGAAAACCTTTTGTCCAAGTCCTCAAAGAGGGTGGAGTCCTCCCCGACATCAAGGTCGACAAGGGCACCGTCGAACTCGCAGGCACCAATGGAGAGACAACCACCCAAGGTATTGGAAATTATCGGTTTTGATTTTGATATGAAGATGTCTTAACTTAAATTTGATATGCGCATATATCTATTAGCTCATGTCTTATATGTTTTTGGGCATGTCTGCATTCAGTTTTTATCATAAAGTGTTGCAATTCATGTGAATCTTTTCTGTTATTTGTGATTAACTATTTTCATGTATAAAATTAGGCATGTATCCCTCTGTAAGTGAAATACAAATGCCTAATCTTATTATCTAAGGGTTCTCTCTTTATTTAATATAACTTTGTTTTTTATCATAAAATTAGGCTGGTTCCGATAGTGGAGCCGGAGATCCTTGTGGAACCGGCCTCATGATATCCAGCGCTGCGCTGAGGTGACCCTCGGGGTGTACAAGGGTGATGCTGCGAAAGGCGAGGGTGTCTCCGAGAGCCTCCATGTGAAAGACTACAAGTACTTGATTGTTATAGATCTCAATTCTAGAGCATGACAAATATGACGGTCTTTAGGGGCTTATGCTTGTTTAAGATTGTGGTTATTTTTTTTTCCTTCTCCATCTTTAAGTTCTGTTATCTGAAGATGAGCACTTGCTGTTAAAATAAAAATCTGAGGACTTCCTTTCCTTTTGTCCATGTTTTTTTCCCCTTCTGAATTCCTGCTTATTTTAGTGCAATTTTAGGTGTTTTATTGGATTGGAGAACATGGCTTTCCTTTCATTCATCTGCTATTGGCTGGTTTGAAATTTTATTTGGTTAAATTATCAAAAAGCCCCCCGCTTCAAACTTGTGTTAAAAACCCCCTCACCTTTTGCTCTTGTTAAAAAAATCATGTGCCAATTAAAACCCTTTTATACCAGTTGCCTCTGATATCTAAAAAGTTGGTTGTAATATTTAAATGCGGCCCATGGTTTTTTTCACAAAGATTTTGAACAGTAGGCTTTTTCCAATAATTTTTAAAATTTAGGGGTTTTTAGATAACTACCGAGCAAGCCGGGGCTTTGTGACAATTTACCCGTATATATATATATATATATATATATATATATATATATATATATAATGGAGGAAAGGTCCCATACGAGGGAATTTCCTCCTATGGCGTCGAGAAAACAAATACACCACGGATTTTTCGACGATCGACATCCATCGTCATCATCTTTATCATGTAAGATGTGGATACATCAAATTTAATATTGATTTACCGATAATAGAATTTCTTGCCTTCCTAATTCAACGGTGGAAATGTAGCGGAACCACATGAAATTTAGTGTACTCACATTTTACATGATAAAAATAATAATGGGCCGATCGTCAAAAAAAAATCATAAAGTAAATAGATATTTTACGCCTTCTAAGGAAAAAAACCTATTTTATGCTTTGTTCTCGTGCCCCCCTCTCTCTCTCTCTCTCTCTCTCTCTCTATATATATATATATATATATATATAAATAAATAAAGAGAGAATGATGGAGGAAAAGTCTCTATTTTGCCTTTTCTTCAGATGGCGTCAAAAACTACCTCCTCTACTATTTTTTCGTCGCATGATCAATCTTGATCTACACTGTTTAATATGTCGATACAACAAATTTCATGTGATTGCAGCACTTTTTTGATTTAATGGGTGCAAAATTAACGGTTTACTGAAATTTAGTGCATTCAATTAATCTAATGGTGAAAAAGTGCTAAATCAATGACGAAAAAGCAACAGAATCACGTGAAATTTAGTGTATCGATATATTAGACGATGAATATCAAGATGGACGGTGCCGATCGATGAATAAAATAGTGGAGGGTATATTTGATGCCACATGATGAAAAAATGCCTTATAAGGTCCCTCTCTCTATACACACACACACACATACTAGGATCCTATCAGAAAAATTTGGAAACAATACTTCACACATTTTCACCATTAGATTAATTTTGGAATTTTTGCATTCAATTATGTTATATTTGGTAATAAATTTTTATTCATAATTGTTACCACACATTCCAAAATTAATCTAATGGTGAAAAAATGGAAAGGATTTGTTTCCAAATTCTTTCGATCGGATCCTAATCGGAATATATATATATATTGCAAACCGCTCCACGTTTTTTAAAAACGGAAAGTCTTGATCCACGATATATTTGAACGATTCGAACCGTTTAAGTTGATCACCCTACCCTCAAAATGTATGTGTATGAAAAATTAAAGGATTTAAAGAGAGAAAGTAAACAATCTTGAAATTAACGAGATAATTGATTAATACAAGAATAGTGAATCTTTTAGGATTTTTACAAGGTTCTCCAATTTCTCCTTTAAAAAGACAAAAACCATTCTTGCTATATCCATTGCAAATGGAGTAATTGCCCACAGGGCATAACTAAGCTGGTTATGGCCTGTGAGTAAATTAGTCTTACCCCTCCCCCTCCCCCCCACACACACATATGTGGGGAGTGATCCATTGCAAACCGGTCCGCATATTTTAAAAACGGGAACTCCCGTTTTATGGCATATTTTAACGATATGATCCGTTCAAGTTGATCACCATAGCCTCAAATATACGTGTATGAAAAATCAAAGGATTTGAAGGCCTCTATCATATGCATCTGATGAAGTTTATGTTGTATTATCGAAAGGCGTTGATTATTTCACCCATCGATGCATAAGCTAGAGGCCTTCAAATCTTTTGATTTTTCACACATCTATATTTGAGGCTAGGGTGATCAACTTGAACGGATCGGATCGTTAAAATATGTCGTAAATCGGGATTAATCGTTTTATAAAACACGGACCGATTTGCAATGAAACATTTCTCCATATATATGGCTGTGGTCGGCTACAACGTCATGGCTGGGGTCGCATTACCCAGCTTTGGAGGTGGGTCCAAAACTAACACAAGGCTCCATCTCCTCTTTTCTATCCCTATGCGAGCGAAGCTATGACAAGTGACCACAAACCCATAGAACTCATGGCATTAATAACATATTAAATAATATAATAATATATACAGCTGCACCTCCAAAACTTTCAGGCCATTAAGGGTACCTACTAAATGCTATAATTAAAGCTCCGCCGGCTGCCCTACTTGTAGATCCACCCAACCCTCACTTATAATAATAACGTTCCCCAACCTACGGTAGAAAAAGGTTTTTTTCCTTAAATAATGAGTGGATTCAGCCACGTAATTTCACCAAAACTAATCAAATTAAAGATGGTTTTTAGTTTGGTGGCGCTGTTTCATGACAATGATAATGTGTTCATTCATTCATGGTAGGAAACATGTGATGATGTGTCTGATCATGGAAGGAAAAATTCAATTGCTCCACCTAAAAACCCATGCTTATATTTATTAATGAATGCACACACAAAAATCGGTGTACATATGGTCTAGGCCGTAAAGGTCAGGATGGACGGACGATGCCGGTCATCAAAAAATGTTATGAAAACTATGACTTTTTGACCAATATAAAAAAGAAACTCTCCGATGATACCCACGCAGGTGTGGCACTACTTGGCATCCCAACTTGAATGGGACACAGATAGACATGAAATACATTAATATTTGGCAAATATGGTTACAGAAGGATTAAATTAGTGTGCAAAAAACCAAATATGAAAGATAACAATGCTAAGACATCTTTATATACGAGCTCCAAACACTAATAGAGGAAATATTTACCTGTTAAGTAAGAAATGTCTTGGATCTGCAGTGTCATACAAAAAGATCACAGTCTGCATCCAGGAATCACCACAAATAACGCTATTTTTCTTCTATTTCCTTTTTTTTTTAGTGCGACCTTCGTTTAAATAGCTAACCAGCAACCTCAATTGATTGAGGAAAGTTTTATAGCGGGGCTAAGCTATCAAAGACTGTTACTAATAAAACTCGAAGCAAAGACTTCCTTTATGGAGTTTGATATCTTGGGCTCGACTCAGTTGCTACTGACAAATAAATGCATTTACCTGCCCTCAAGATGTACTAGCACATTCCCCACTCTATATACTTCACCTTTTGCATGCAGCCTTTACTTTCAGTCCTCATCTCTTTCTTCTCACAACAACCCTCCTCTCATGGCCTCTCTTCTCTCTTCCTCCCCATCTCCTTCCCTTTCGGCCATCGCAGCTTCTCGCCTCAACATCACAACCATCGCTTTCCCTCTCTGCCTGCTCATCTGCTTCCTCCTCACAAAGCTTCTTTCCAGCAAAACCACCTCCAAAAATGGAAGACCTCTTAAACTCCCCCCGGGCCCCAAAGGCTGGCCCCTTGTCGGAAACCTCTTCCAAGTTGCCTTCTCACCCACGCCCTTCATTCACTACGTTCGTGAGATTGGAGATAAGTACGGGCCGATATTCACCCTTCGCATGGGCTCTCGCACTTTGATCGTCATCACCAGCGCAGATCTCGCCCACGAGGCTTTGATCGCCAGCGGTCACAAATTTGCTACCAGGCCTGCTGAGAACCCAACCCGCAATGTCTTCAGCGGCAACAAGTCGACGGTGAACTCTTTGGTGTATGGGCCTCAGTGGAGATCACTGCGGCGGAATATGGTTTATGGCATGCTGAGCTCGGCTCGGATTAAGGAGTTTAGGCCGGCGAGGGAGTCTGCCATGGACCAATTCATCGACCGAATTCGAGCTGAGGCGGAGGCCAACGATGGTGCGGTTTGGGTGTCAAAGAATGCTCGGTTCGCAGTGTTTTGCATTCTTCTGACTATGTGTTTTGGTGTTCAGCTTGATGAGGACAACATAGTGAAGATTGATCAGGTGATATAATTATGTCGGAAAAAAAATGAGCTATATCCTTTAATTATCTGAATTATACTTTTGATGTTGAGAATCATGGCATTTTAATCAGCTTATGAAAAGGATTCTGATCACCCTGACTCCAAGAATGGACGACTATCTCCCCCTCCTCCGACCGTTCTTCTCAAAGCAATTCAAGAAAGCACTGCAACTCCGAGAAGAACAAATCCAAACGCTAGTCCCACTCATCAACAAGCGCCGCTCCATACTCCAAAACCCCAACCTCAATCCCAACTCATTACCGTTCTCCTACCTCGACTCCCTCTTCGATCTTAAAGTCGAAGGTAAGAAGTCAACCCCCAATGATGTGGAGCTCGTCACATTATGCTCTGAATTTCTCAACGGTGGCACAGACACCACTGCAACAGCAATCGAGTGGGCAATTGCCCGACTGATCGAAAACCCAACAATCCAATCAAAATTGTACCAAGATATAGTGGGTGTAGTTGGAGAGAAAACAGTAGACGAGAAGGACACAGAGAAAATGGAATACCTACAAGCGTTTATCAAAGAACTCTTGAGAAAACACCCGCCAACATACTTCGTGCTGACTCATGCTGCTACTGAACCGGATGCAAAACTTGGAGGGTATGACATTCCGACTTGGGCCAATTTGGAGATTTATTCGCCTACCATAGCGGAGGATCCAAAACTTTGGTCCAACCCGAAATGTTTTGATCCTGATCGGTTTTTAACGGGTGGGGAAAGTGCGGATATAACAGGTGTGACCGGAATCCGAATGCTACCATTTGGAGCGGGTCGAAGGATATGCCCGGGTCTAGCAATGGGGATGACACACATTACGTTGATGGTGGCAAGGATGGTTCAGGCGTTTGAGTGGCGGGCGCACCGGTCTCAGCCCATTATGGACTTCAGTGATAAGCTTGAGTTCACTGTGGTTATGAGGAGGCCACTGCTGGCTATGGTAAGACCCAGGAAGAGTTAATGGGTTTCGGTGGAGGATGTGGGTATGTGGGTCAGATCCCTTGTTTATGATTTACTTTGTGTGTCTTTGGCTTTCTTTTAATTATTTTACATGGTTGTTATAAGTTTAAAGTTCATTGCTTCACGGGAACTGTGGCTTTTGTAAGTAGGATATATATATATATATAGATAAATTGATTATTATCAAGAAAAAGGGAGTTTGATTAAGTATAATGGGATCACCGGAGGGTTATCAACATACTATGCCGCATGCACAATGTTATTACATTCGATGTTATCACTTATGCAACAAGGAAAAGTAGTCTGCTACCCTACCGAGAAAGAGGAACATTAACAGGAAATAAAAGCAGCAGCAGCAATCGGTTTCAAAGGACAATGAATTAGCCAAACGTTTGTTTCAAGTATTTAGCATCCGCTTTATGGTTCTTTTGCTCCGTCTCCATTGATATGACTATTTTTTGCCTAGTTTTCCGATTGTCATAATCCATGCAGTTTTATATTTATCCCCACTGTTCACAGCTCTAGCTATGATCCTAAAACTCTTGAAATGCTCCAACTTTGATCCTAAAACTCTTATCTAACGTAAGTTAAAGTTGTGACAATGCAAATGTGACAATGCTAAGCAATTTAAATGAAGAAGAGTAGTTGTCCGTGTCGAATGGAAAAGAGTCCTATTAAAAGTTGATCAAGTGGTGGATGTCCATCGCTTTCTGATGCCCAATGCGAGGTTGCAATGAAAGTGGTTGTCACTATGAGTTAGGCACCAAATTTATTTTTGACGTTGAATGAACAACTTGATTGGTGAGTTACAACCTACAGGGCAGTTTATTTTTCGATACCGAGTTAAAGATTCCGGTTCTTCTTAGTTTTTACATATTGAAATGACTCGAAAGGTCTAGGAACTGGCTGAGTTGGGAGGGTAAAGGAACACGGAGAATTGAGAGGTAATAAACAGAATCAACCAAATTTCTCCCCCTATATTTATGATAACAGAATTTACCATTTGAAACTTGAAAAACATAAAAGAAGGGAAAAGGAAGCACCTTGAATGCTATCACAGAGCCAGAGAAGAACTTCCCGGATCAAGTTGTCTTCATGAATTTACTGCCTGTATATCCCAAGGAATAATTATCTTATCTAGCAAGGTATTTGCAGAATAAATTGGGGTGGGAGGGTGGGGGACTGACTGTTAAGATTACAGTACCTTTCCTCTTTCGCCTTCTGCATTCGCGGCTCCAGAGATTGCTTCACAGGAAAACCTATTTACTTTGAGCCCGAAATAGACGTGCATGAAAATAATGAACATGAGGAACTCATTTATAACAGAATATGTGATGAAACCAAATAACTAGACCCCTCTCAATTTAATCATGCATAAATTTTTTAATTCACAAAAAAGTTTGCTAGCAAATGTTGGCACTTCCGACAATAAAGATAAACAAGTTTCCACGTTAAATGAATCATCTGAAATAACAATTTATAAGATCAAGAAACCCTTGATTGAATCAGCTCTCTGACATAAAACTGATGTAGAGAATGGCCTTAAATGAAGATGGCACAAGCTTGAATTGTCCAGTCTGATTTTATAGCTGGTATAAATTATGAGCCAGAAGCTTGCACTCGACAGAATTAACCAAGAATACGATATTTACAGTAAAGCATGTGGAAGAGGACCCTATGGTTCAGACAAGCATTAGCCGATTTTTTTTCTGAAAAGAGTTTCTAAAAGCTCCTTCTTTTCCTCTAATTCAGTTGTCAAAAGGGCTGAACCAAGCAGCCAGCTTCTGCCTCTTACATGCTTAGATTGCTACAAGTTCGATGGACTCTCCATGTGTTTCTCCTTTGTTTCTTGTTCAGACACAATCTTGACAATACAGTTGACTTCTGGATAAGGAGTCTCAGGAGCTCCAGATGGCTCAGAGTTGAGCTGATCCTCTTGTGTGGATCCCACTCTATGGTTATTTTCTGTCGTTTCAGAATAGTTATGGTTTGCATACAAACAGCGATACGAATCCAGCTCGAAGGTTTCCTCAGGGTAGAGAGATCTGATGGCTCCACTACAGACGGGCAGCATTGCCCTCCTTCGATCAGGAGAATCATGTAAAGATATTCTACACACAGGACATGTTGAATGTTGCTTTAGCCATATATCTATACATGTGGCATGGAAAGCATGTTTGCAATAAGGAAGGGCAAGCAAAATGTCCCTCTCTTGGTATTCCGCAAGACATACAGTGCACCTGCCAAATAATTCAGTAAAAGTTAAGGAATATTCCAAAAAGATAATTAAATCTGATAAAGATAAATTGAAGGAGAATTAGCAAGTTGTGCATATCTAAGGAAGCCTTAGAGTAAAACGCATCTAACCCACGCGCCCACACAACCAAAATAACCGCTCTTCCTGTAAATACACATATCAGAAAAGGAAACGTATCGATGTGAATCTTGCTGTAGACTAATTTGGATATAGCTGAAGGCCAACAAGGTTATATCAAGTCTGCCATTACTACGACGCATTGACATCTGAATAAGAACATGAATAAGAAAAAAACCAAATTAAAAGGACCGCTATTTTTCACACTTACTTCAAAAGTGGAGAGAAGTTCCGACGCTGATCATCGATGGAGGTAGCTGTCAAAACATGATTGTGAAAACAACCATAGACATAATGGGTCTACAGGTTGAACCACATCCAGAACCTTATTGAGTCTCATGGGTAGACAAGACCGGCTTACATGTCACTAATAGATGTAAGGTCCCTATTCAATTTTCTACATATAAGGACAACATCTGGTGTGATGTATTGCCTATGGATGTAGCACATGTTTTGCTAGGCCGACCATGGATGTACGATATGGACGTCACTCATTATGGGAGGTCAAACACTTACGTATTCAAATACGAAGAAAAGAAGATAGTGTTGACCCCGTCGAAGTCCAAGGAGTCAGGAAAAGGAACTTTCAAAGAAAGTGAAAAGAAGCAAGTGAAGCAAAAGCCTCTCCATATTCTTAATAAAAGAGACTTTGAAAAGTAGAGCAAGGAGGAGGGTGTTGTTTATGCGATCATTGCAACAACCGTAGATGAGACTCCTAGTGAGACTCCACAACAGCCATCTGAGGTTCGTCAATGTCAGATCTTGTTTGACTTTAGGGACATCATGCTTGATGAGCTACTTGACGAACTTCCTCTCCTTAGTGACATTCAACATGCCATAGATTTCGTGCCTGGTTCTACCCTACCAAACCTTCCACACTATAGGATGAACCCCACAAGCACGAAGTGTTGAGAAGACAAGTGGATGAGCTGTTGCGGTAAAGATTTGTTAGAGAAAGTTGTTGGGATCAAAATTTGCACCCCAGTTGATTAGGTCAAAGCCAAGGTCAACCCCAAGTAAGCGGCCCAAGCCCAAGCAAGTGGGCCCATACCCAAGTCGAGCCCCGCGGCCGGCCTCCCCCATGCCGAAATAAAAAAATCATGTAATAAATAATTTTGATGTAATTTTTTATGTATGAATGTAAGAAAATAGGCATAAAGCCAAATTTCTGTAAAGCCCATGGCTTATGTGCAAAAGAAATGAGCACATGAGGCATGGGATGGGCAAAATGCCATTTTGTAAAGCCCAAGGGACTATGTGTAAGCCTATAAAAGGCAACATGATAATGAAATAAAATATACAATTCATTCTCCCCAAAAACTAGGGTTTGTGCCTCCAACTTTTCTCTCCCAAGTTCTTCCTCTTCCTTTTCCAATTAAATCAAGACCTTAGTTTTCTTTTTATTTTAAACTAAATAAAGTTTTACCATAAACCAACCTCCCAAGACTCTATCAAGAGAAGAAAAAGGGTCTCTTTTTTTATCATCCAAGATCTAAATCTTAGAGTTTCAAGAGAACCCATTTTGGGTTTCTTCTCAAAAGAAAAAGGAGAAAATCTTTTGGAGTTTAACTCCACAAATAAAATTCTTTTGGAATTTAACTCTATAATAAAAATCTTTTTTTTTGGAGTTTAACTCCGAATAAAATTGTTTTGGGAGTTTAACTCCGAATAAATTTTTTTGGAGTTTAACTCCATCACACACAAAAAAGATCTTTTAGGAGCCCCTGTTTCCTCTCACGTGAGGAAGAGGGAACTCCCACCTTTCTCCCCTCTCACGTGAGGGGGAGACTCCCCATTTAGTGGAGTTTAACTCCACACCATATAAAAATCTTTTTGGAGTTGAACTCCATTTAAAATTCTTTTGGAGTTTTACTCCACAACAACAAAAAAATCTTTTTGGAGTTGAACTCCATTTAAAACCCCTTTTGGAGTTTAACTCCACAATAAAAATCTTTTTAGAGTTGAACTTCATTTAAAACTATTTTTGGAGTTGAACTCCACAATAAAAATCATTTTGGAGTTTAACTCCGCAATAAAAATCTTTTTGAAGTTGAACTTCATTTAAAATTCTTTTGGAGTTTAACTCCACAAATAAAATTCTTTTGGAGTTTAACTCTATAATAAAAACCTTTTTTATATGGAGTTTAACTTCCAAAACATAGAATCTGAAGGGTGTTTTTCGTCACCCCATTGAGATGGGAATTCGCGTGCGCTTGTCAGACGTACTACAGATTCCTCCTGCCTAGAATAGGTGAGAGTTTATTGATTGTGGAGATCCGAATCTCCGGCAGCCGCGGACTAAGCTGTCTTTAATTACCCCTTACCTTTAGAGCGAGAGAACTTCCGATTGACGGATAAAACCGGTTATGCGAGCTCAATACGATGTGTTGGTGTGTGTGTGTGTGTTTTTAACATATAATAATGGAGACGTGTTCATTTTTTTTGTTCCATTTGTAAATAAAATATGAAAAAAAGGAAATATATTTTTTTTTATAAAACAAAAATAAATAAGTAAATGAATATTTAGAGAAACGTTTTTTTAATATTATTCATAATTTATTTATCATTTTTTTCTTTTTAAAAAAAAAGAAGAAAAAAATTCAAGAGAAAAGGGAGGGGGGCTTCCTCAACTCACGTGAGGGCAGAGAAGAGGCACCCATTTAATGGGAGCTTCACATGCCCTCACGTGAGGGGGCCAAAGGGCTCCCATTAAATGGGAGCCTTCACTCTCACGTGCCCTCACATGAAGGGGGCCAAAGGGCTCCCATTAAATGGGAGCTTTTCCCCTCACATGTCCTCACGTGAGGGGGAGGGCTCCCATTTGATGGGAGCCTCCCCACACGGGGGCCTAAAAATAATTAAATTTTTATTATTATTATTTTATTTATTATTTATTTTTTATTACATGTAGTTCAACTCCAAAAGAATGAATTTTATTGTGGAGTTAAACTCCAAAAGAATTTTAAACGGAGTTAAACTCCAAAAGAATTTTAAATGGAGTTCAACCCCAAAAAGATTTAATGTGGAGTTAAACTCCCCAAAAAGAATTTTATTGTGGAGTTAAATTCCAAAAGAATTTTAAACGTGGAGTTAAACTCCAAAAGAATTTTAAATGGAGTTCAACTCCAAAAAGATTTTTATGTTGGGGAGCCTCCCCCTCACGTGAGAGGGAGAAAGCTCCCACTTGGAGTTAAACTTCAAAATCATGATCTAAGAAGATGAGAAAGAGGACACAAGCGTCATTACTCACCGGTAAGCTAGATCGCAATATTGAAGACCTAATGGTTCAAATAACAATGGCTCTGATACCAGTTTGTTGCGGCAAGACGATCACGAAGATATGCAAACGATAAAGAAGAAAACACAAAACAAATCACAGGCAAATAGGAAATAAAAGTACTAATCAAATAGATGAAGCGAAGGCGAAGCTTTTATTAATCAACGAATACGAAGGAGTACAAAACCGGTGGACAAATTACATATCCATCAAAACCCTAGCTCTCACAAATAACAAAAGGCCTCTCTCAAAATATCACAAAAGATATCAGATCTAGGGTTACTACTTGCTACAATATATATAGCATACAAAAGAATTAATCAAATAACTAATTTCCTAACATATGCAAATATCCAGCCCAAGGCACAGCAAACGTATGAAGGAATGCTCCGACGTCTGCCCAAGAGTCGTCAAAATAACATAATATCTCCAGACGTCTGAAGAAGTAGCTTCAGACGTCTGATCTTGAAGTCTTCGAAAGAACAGAGCACTCGTAGACGTCTAAACTCTTCGAGTCAGACGTCTGCCTAAAATATAACGTGTATACAGAGCATCGACAGACGTCTAAAACTGCAGCTCCTGATGTTTGCCCCCTTTACTTGCAGATAACTTCGAATCTTCACCAACTCTGTGATAACGCGGGATTGAACAGGAAATCAATAGGGATCGGAATGTGAGTCATACACAACAAAAACAAACTTCATGGGTATGGTTTAAGGTTTTCTTTGAAAATGCATGACCCAAACATTTTCTAAAATACAATTCATATTCCGATCTACTTTCAAATTACATGATCACAAAACCCTATAGTATTCTTGTCTTCCTCTCGCTCTCCTCTCTTTGATCTTGTACCGACGTTGTCTCTCCTAAAGAATCATCGATGGTGCTTTCCTTTCATCACTCTCCTCTCTAGTCTCGAAATGATCGTCGGCAAAAACTCTAAGTGATTTTATGCAAATCATTTTATGTTCTTCTCATGTCTATATTCTGTTTTTCAATTTCATCTCACAAGGTATGTAATTTGCAAATTGAACAGTTCAATTAGAAATTTATGATTTATTTTTGTCATGTATTATAATTTTTTATCTTATGCACTCCATTCATATGGAGGTGCTATATAAATTCAGTATATTTTCTAATTACAACGTTGTAAGATATTTCTCTGACTTTTGAAATATATGTATGTGTGTGTGTGTATGTATATATATATATATATGAGATATAATTTAGTTTAATATTTAAAGACCCATCTAGAAGACACTTAAGCGGCAGCTAGACGCTAGGCAGTATCCCAACCGCTCAGCTAGGCTTAGCACTTTTTACAACCTTGAATGAAACACATTAACTACCCTTCTGTCTGTTTTAAGTAGAGCCACTGCCCCCTGTTGATATCAATGATGCTCAAGAGTACTACTAAACGATAGAAAGGGAGAGATACAACGATTAACTATGTTTGGGTCAAAAGGCGGCTCGGAAGAAAACAGCATCTTTATCTCAGCTTGACATATGAAAAGGATGGGAAGATGAACAAATCTTGTATCAAACTATAAGATTGGTCTGAAAAGGCTTTCGAATTACGTTGTTACATTCAAACAATAATGTTTGTTGGTGCAATATAATAGGTGCACTAATGCTTTCTAAACAGGTTTGTGTTTCTGTCCTTCTAATGCTTATAATAGACTTGGTAGTTGTCTTTAAAGCAGAACTATTTTGCTGAGTGTTCAGAGAACAACATGATTAAAGTCTAATCAAATCTTTCAATGACGAGTAGAATGGTCAAGCTACCTACACTTGTCTCATTCAATCGTTTAGCAGCTCTTTCTAAGAGACGTGAACGTAAATAGAAAACATTGCTAAGAAAAGCCTCAGTCTGGTGGTCAGTAACAACAATGGTATTCGTCCTTATGCCAATAAGTTACCTAAGCAACATTCCTATCCAATAATTATCACTGATCCAGGTAATAAGGTGTGCAATTCTCAATTTTTATATGCATTCTGTTACAAGTATAGCTACATAAGAAGCATTTTTTACTACTAAACCTAAATCCACAAATGCAGACATACAAAGGCTGTATAGAAATTACAAAGAGCCAGTTATCTTCAAAACTCTTTGGGCATTTACAATCCAGTGGTATAGCGCTAACAGGGAAAACCACGTTACCAATCTATAATGAGAAGAACCAATACATACCAAATAAAAGCATAGCTGAGTAAACTGAAACATACTGGGTATCTTGTCCAGAAGAGAAATGGTCACAGAATTCTTTGGTAGGAAAACTTGCTACTACAACTGGCTCCAACCCATGGAGTCCACGTTCAAGCTGTTTCAAGAGAAATTCAGCAGAAAAAAACTAGTATATTAAAGATAACCTGCTGACTAAACAGTAAAATGAAAATTCTTCAACTATCTATAACGAAATAATATTTTGTTAAATTTTATTTATTTTCACCCTTTCGGTAACTTTATGAGATTTATGGTAGCCTCGCCCTTGCTCATCAAATAAATGGAAAAGTTTAGTGCTCCCGCCTACAATCTAAACTAAACTGGATCTCCTATATCTAAACTAAACTACTCTCCAACCAATTGTCATAATATCTCTTGCTGCAATCTTTGTTTGATTAATTATAAGTTTAGAAGCCACCCGTTTTGGTTTAATGAAAGACACGTCCGCTCTTCATAGATACATATTCATCCTTTAAATCGCCCCTTCTATGAATTCGTCGATCTCCAGGTAATCACATCATTTAAAGGGGAGGTATAATTGAGGTCTGATTAGTATAATAGTTAAGGATGTTTTTAGAAAGGTAGTTAAATAGTTTAATTTGTTCTTTTGTTAAAGATAAAGTTATAAAAGTTCTTAGATTGTTAGTTCAGAGTAAATAAATAGAGGATGGTGGAAGACGCAGTTAGAACTTTCATTTTTGTTAGTACATCTGAGCTTGGTTGTAAACTGTTAAAGAAACCCTTCAAAATCTTTCTATAAAATTAATAGAACAAACAGTCCAAGTTTTTGGGTCCTTGTTAATTTTGATATCCACCATTTTACAAAGGATTAGGTAACGTAGGGCCCACTGCTCCCAAAATTATGAATTAGAGAAACACTATTCCTTCCTGAAACGACATTGCATATTTCCATTCAAACATGATTAAAAGAACAAAGCATTTTTACATCATGTACGAGAAGGCTATAAAATTAAGTACTAAACATTTTATAACCACAAGTGAAATTTTGCAAATTGGAAGATTCCATCAGTGAACCACTTCCAATCACTCAGGCCCCAAATCTACAGTATATCCCGCAAGAACACTAACATCAATTTTCAATTTTCCAACAAAGACCAAAACTAAAACTATATTTTTCCTTAGTTCTTTTTTCTCCTAAAGATCACTCCCCTCTTTTATTTTTGATGAAGATGAGATAATCATCAGAGACAGTCTTGGCTCTCTAAGAATATTTACCATGGCATTGCAGATGCGAGGAATGCTATCTTTTTACCTTGGACAAAAGATACTTCATGTCCCCCATTTAAACAAACTCACCATCGAAGTACATAGGCTTTGTACTGATTTTTGCAAGTGGAGCTAAGATTGTTGGTAACATTAAGTGTGAATCTTTTGGCAACAAATTAGGGACCATGAGGCGTGACTTGAAAGGCTTATGCTAAATAAGCTTCTTTTACTTCGAGATGTCTATAAAAATTATAAAATCTTTGCACATCAACAAATATTAGGAGGTTCTAGTCCTTTCCTTGAGAGAGGGTTTCTTATTATAATCGGTTTCTCCCATAATGATAAGATCACCTGTCATCAAGCAAACACCATTCACAATATTCTGGTTAAAAGGTTCAGGTGGCAGACCCACTCTTGATCAAGAAGTGAGTATGTGCCTTTTTAATGGAAAGATGAAGCCATATTTGATAGATCTGGAGACTGGAGTGTTCTCTGCCTAACTGTGTTGCCTTGTTTATGATGTTCAACTAATTAACCGGTAAAGAAGAGTCCGTAATGAGACTACTCTTTGATGCCAAAGCATTACGACCAAATGAGCTCTCCCACACATTTCCCATGCTTGTTACTCTTTTTTTTACACTTGCAAGGGCATGGTGGGTAAGGATGTGACTGTAGCAATGATTAAATTCTTTTTAGGAGTCTTATGTCTATGGAGTTCAATGCTTACATATATTACTCTCATTCCCAAGGTTAATTGTTCGCAACCCTTCAAAAGAAGATAACTAAAGCCTCATTAGTCTTTGGTGCATCTTATATACTATTATGGATCGAGTGCTTATTCTGTGTGTGCCCCCCCCCCCCACCTGGCAAGAACACTAACTTCATTTTTCAATTTTCCAACAAAAACCAAAACTAAAACAGTGTTTTTTTCTCCTTCTGATCACTCCCCTCTTTTATTTTTGATGAAGATGAGATAATCATCGGAGATGATCTTGGCTCTCTAAGGATATTTGCCATGGCATTGCAGAGGCGAGGAATGCTATCTTTCTACCTTGGAAAAAAGATACTTCATGTCCCCCATTTAAACAACCTCACAGTCTTAAGTATAGGCTTTGTACTGATTTTTGCAAGTGGAGCTAAGATAGTTGGTAACATGAAGTGTGAATCTTTTGGCAATCAAATTAGGGACCAGGAGGCGTGACTTGAAAGGCATTATGCTAAATAAGCTTCTTTTACTTTGAGATGTCTGTAAAAATTATAAAATCCTTGCACATCAAGAAATATTAGGAGGTTCTAGTCCTTTACCTGAGAGGGGGTTTCTTATTATAATTGGTTTCTCCCATAATGATACGATCACCTGTCGCCAAGCAAACACCATTCACAATATTCTGGTCAAAAAGATCAGGTGGCAGACCCACTCTTGAACAAGAAGTGAGTCATTGAGTGTCTTTTTCATGGAAAGATGAAGCCATAACATATTTGATAGATCTGGAGCCTAGAGTGTTCTCTGCTCACGTGTGATGATCAACTAATTAACCAGTAAAGAAGAGTCCGTAATGAGACTACTCTTTGGTGCCAAAGCATTGCGACCAAATGAGCTCGCCCACACATTTTCCATGTTTGTTACTCTTTTTTTACACTTGCAAGGGCATGGTGGGTAAGGATGTGACTGTAGCAATGCTCAAGTTTTTTACGAGTCTATGTCTATGGAGTTTGATGCTTACATATATTACTCTCATTCCCAAGGTTAATTGTTAGCAATCCTTCAAAATAAGATATCTAAAGCCTCATTAGTCTTTGGTGCATCTTATATACTATTGAGGTGCGAGTGCTTGTTTGTGTGTGTATAAAATGAAATTATTGGTAAAGCAATTCTATCATGACAAGCAATTTTAACCAAGGAATTCTATCTATGATAGCATCCTACTTGCATAAGAGTACCCTGACTCCCTCACCTCACAGATGATACACTTGAGGTCAAGAACAACTTTTATATATATATATATATATATATATGAAAAGAGGTATGAGCCAGCGGCTCTTTATTTAAAAATGAGATTTCGCCCCAAAACACACGTACCCCCGTGTATTTCACCGATCCAAATTGACCATCTTGATCTACATATCATGAAATCCCTATATACAAAAGAATCTCGGGATTTAAAGGCTTCTAACACGTTCATCAAGCAAATAGAAAAATCAACGGCTTATCAGTATAGGAAAATTGTGGTCGCTTGATAAACGCGTTAGAGGTTTTTAAATCCTGAGATTTTTTATACACAAGGGTTTCACTTTCTTCATACGTAAATCAAGATAGCCGGTTTGGATCGGTGAAATACACGGGAGTATGTGTGTTTTGGGACGAGAGCTCATCTTTTAAAAGAAGCCGTCGGCTCATACCCTTTTCCTATATATAGAGAGGGGGAGGGGGGGAGAGCTTCCGACCATATTTCTCCTTTCGTAACACTTGACTAGATTTAAAACGGTGATGGCATTACTATTATCTTGTTCTCTCTGGAGGTTGGAGGTCAAAATCCATAAACACGCCTTTATTCTTACTCGTGCCTTTTCTTTTGAATGTCATCCCTTCGAGAATTGAACCAACGACCTCCCACTTGGTAACTCACTTGGTAAAGAAAATTCTTATCACATGAGTTACACACAATTGGTATGTTGGCCCAAATGTCATGTTTTGGATGTTCATATTTCGAATATTTCACATTTCCCATTGTTGAATAGTTTGATGATAGCTAACAAGTACACATGTTGCTAAACTTCGTTTTGAGTTCATGAGTACAAGTGAAAATATTTACAAGAATTCAAAAGTTGGAAATCATACATAGTGAAAGAAATTGAAGCATCAATATATGGAAAATCGAAGAAATCATGTCTATAGTCTTCTAGAGCTGGTGAAGACCTTGTTATAGACATACTGGATGTTAATGAAGTTTTAAATGAAGATTTGAGAAGAGTTAAAGAGCTTAAAAGTTGATATAGAGGTGCTGAGGCACATTCGAATACAGGAACAGCTAAGACCCATATAGCTGAAACCCTAATCTCTAAGGCCCATATAGTTGAAACTCTAACCAATATATAGGGTTGGAGAGCAACGAAATTTTTTATCTTTGCAGATATTAAAAGGAGAAGAAAAGGCTTTCAATTCACTCATCAAAGATCCAGATTCAAGGGAGATTTCTCATCCAAACCACAAATCTACTTTGGTGAAATTGTTCTAACTCGTTTATTAGGGTTTTATCTTTTGTTAGAACAATTGTATTTGGGTTTGGGATATTTCTAGGTTTAGATTTCTATATCTGCTTAGTTTGAATTACCTCACCTTGTTGTCAGAGATAATCGTTGATTTAAAACAGATATTTTTATTTTTTCTTTAACATTGGCTTGTACGGTTTGTTCACCCATCCAAAAATGTGAATAGTTTATTTCTTTGGCTAAAAAAATTTGTTAGAAATCTTCGAGAGGCAGGGTAGGAGACAGGCATGGAGGCAGAACTACTGAATTCTCTATGTTTGTGATTTGCCTTTTCTGCGTTGTATGTTATTTTTTTGCTTGTTTATATTCCGCATTAACTATTAATTCATTTAATTGAACAAGTAGAAATAGAATAATTTTTAATTCAGAGCCATCACCCTATTCACCCCCTCTAAGAGTATCTAGGTTTTTTATTTGGTATCAGAGCGAGTTACTACAATTAGCTTAACATCTAGTAGTAATTCGATCCGTAATTAGATAGTAATGGCTCAAGTTCCTTACAACTATAGTAATGAGATTAGGAGAAAAGGTCAGTTCTCACACTGTCCACCTAATTTTGATACGGCTGACTGCAATTACTGGAACAACAGAAACAGTATAAGGATCCATCTTATAAGCTTAGAAAATGGAACGTAGGAAATTGTGAACCCAAGATACACTTTAGTTACCAACAGTTCTAACCCGGACCAAATTAAGGAAAATAAAAGGTTTACTAAACTTGATGCTAAAGCAATAGGGGTACTTTATAATGGGTTAGAAAAGAGCGAGTACGATAGGATAGCTTCATGTAAGACCGCAAATTAAATTTGGAAAAGGCTTGAGATGACTCAAGAGGGTACATCTCAAGTCAAGAAAACTGGGTTACACATGCTTGTTCAACAATATCAAATGTTTAAAATGCTTTCTAGTGAATCTATTAACGACATGTTTACTCACTTTTCGGGAATTATTAACCCGTTGCAGGCTTTAGGTCACAAGATCCCAGAAGAACTTGTCATAAAAATTTTGTATTCTTTATCAATAGATTAACTTCAAAACGGACTGCAATAGAAGAACATGATCTAACTATGAACAGTTTTGAAGAACCCATAGGCAAACCGATGGTCTATGAAGTGCGGCTCACCGCACTCAAAGGAGAAGAAGCCAAGCAAAAGAAGGCCAAAAAGTTGAGAAAATTGAGAAGAATATGGCCTTCAAAGTATCAAAGAAAAGGATTGCCGACGGTGATAATGATCTTGATAAAGATGATGAGATTACGCTTGTGATAAGAAACTTCAACAAATTTCTTAAACGCAACAAAAGAAGAGCAGGAAATAAGTGGAAGAGCAAAGCAAGGACAAGTTTGAAAGTGGTGATGAAGAGCCAAAGCGTTGCTTCCGATGCAACAAGCCGAGCAATATGAAAAACAAATCTCCACTCATCAAAGAGAAAGATAAAGGCAAAGAAAGAGAATTTAAGAATTTCAAAAAGGCCATGCTTAGGATGTACGCTTGGGGGATGGTGACGCCGAGGAGTCATCCGATGAAGAAGCAACAGATAAAGCAAACACTTGCTTCATGGCCGGCAAAAGCGCGGTAAGTTCCATTAGCTCTATTGCATAAGTTTTAGATGAAAATGATGGAAATTTGACTCTGGAAGAGATGTATGAGAAACTGTGTGAAACACTAGACATTCTAGGGCCAAAATTTGCCAAACCTAGAAAATAAAATAAATTTCGTAAGGAGCAACTAGATAGTGCTTTTCACGAACGTGAGGAAATGATTGTAAAATTTCGTGAACAAAAAGAGCTAATAGAGAACATAAACGAGAGTGAGTTAGAAAATAAAATTCTTAAGCTAGAAAAAATTAATTCTGAACTTGCTAATTCTAGGACTAAGGTAAAAGAACTAGAAAGCGTAAATCGACACATAGTCCATGAAAACGCCAAAAATGATAGTGAGCTGAAAACAAAGAACAACAAGCTTGAAAATGTTAGCATAGAACTCGCTAACATAAAAACTAGAGTAAATGAACTTGAAAGTAAAAATTTATCTTTAAAAAAGGAAAATCTAAAGAAGCGGGTCTTGCTAGAAGAGAAAGAGAGAAAGAATAGAGAATATGGTCATTGGCCTTGAAAAAGTAGTTAGTGGTCTTAATAATACCATTCTTAGCTTTACAAACAGTAAGGATAATCTTGATAGGATGGTAGAAAGTTTCATGGGCAACAATGGTAAGTAAGGATTAGACTACATCAATACTTACCCTAGCAAGAACATTAGTAATAAGAGCAAAAAGAAGAAAAATAATAAGTTTAGGAACACTAGCACTAAGGCTAAAGACAACGAGTCAAATGTTCCTCATATTCATCCATATTTTAGTGTCGCATGTTTTTATTGCTGTAGAAAAGGCCACATGATATATAACTGATTTCAAAAATACTTTGATAATAATTTGACTTGAGTCCTCAAGAAAAAACAGTTGTAACGACCACTAACTTACAAGGACCGAAAACTAAGTGGGCACCTAAAGGTGCATCTTCTTTTGCAAGTGCACCATATGTTCAAGCAAGTGATAGCAAGTGGTACCTTGATAACGGTTGCTCGAGTCACATGACAAGCAACTAATCCCTCCTCTCTATGCTATCAAGAAAAAATGGCGGGACGGTGACCTTCGGAGATGACAAGACAGGTAAAATTGTTGGTATTAGTACGATTGGTAAGTACCGTAATCTTGTCATTGAAAATGTTAAACTTGTCAAAGGTCTCGCACATAATTTATTAACTATTGATCAATTGTGTAGTATTGGTCTTAAGGTGATTTTTGAAAATGACGAAATACGGATTTTAAAAGATATTTATTAAGTATTGATCAATTGTGTAGTATTGGTCTTAAGGTGATTTTTGAAAATGACGAAATACGGATTTTAAAAGATGAGGATGTTCTATTTCTCGGAACATCAATAAAAAACATTTATGCTATCAAACTTTGTGGGTCCACAAATCTTCAATGTTTAGTTGCATCCGAAGAAATTAGTTGGCTATGGCACCGTAGGTTAGGACATGCCAATATGGACCTAATCGCTAAGCCTGTCCGTAAGAAACTTATGAGAGTTTACTTAAATAAGATTCGAAAAGGACAAACTTTGCGATACTTATCAACTAGGTAAACAACATAAAAGTAGTTTTCATCTTAAAACCTGGTTACTATCTAACCATTGCAATTGATACATCTAAATTTATTTGGACCCACCAAAGTTACTAGTTTAGATGGTATGCATTATTGTTTGGTTATTGTTGATAATTATTCTAGATTTACATAGGTCTATATTTTAACTCATAAACATGAAGCCTTCGATATTTTTAAAATGTTTTGCAAGAAAGTTGAAAATGAAAGAGGTTTTACAATTATCAAAATTCGAAGTGATCATGGTGGTGAATTCGTAAATATAAGCTTTCAAAAATTTTGTGACACAAATGGTTACACATATAACTTTTCTTCCCTAAGGACACCACAACAAAATGGTGTAGTCGAAAATAAGAATCGAACATTGCAAGAAATGGCTAGAACCATGCTTAATGAATACACTTTACTTAAATATTTTTGGGCCAAATCCATTAACACTGGATGTTATATTTTAAATCGTGTCTCAATTAGACCCATTGTAAAGAAAACACCATATGAACTTTACACACATGACACCAAATATCTCGCACTTAAACTTTTTGGATGCAAATGTAATATTTTAAAAACAAGCGAGAATTTGAATAAGTTTGATGCAAAAACGGATATAGGAATATTCGTATTCTATTCACAACATAGCAAGTCATATAGGGTTTACAACAAACGAACACTTACTATTCAAGAATCTATGCATGTTGAATTTGATGAAAAAGATGTTGCTAACACATCTTCTAGTATTGTGGATTCTGAGGATGATGTAGGTGAACTCGATGGCTTGAGTTATTCGCACAACTCAGAAGAAGATAATATTCAACAAGGAAATGCACTAAAAGACGACGAACAGGTTGCTCCACAAGTGGAACAAGATTTTCCTCGTGGTTGGCGATATTCACGAGATCCAAAAGAGCAAATAATTGGTGATACAGCGGCATGTATATGTACTAGGAATAGAATTAATGAGGTGGCTAATATAGCGTTCATATCCATATTAGAACCGAAATGAAAAAGGTAAGATTCGAATTGGATTTTAGCTATGCAAGAAGAGCTAAATCGTTCAATATAAATCAAGTTTAGGAACTAGTTCACAAACCCGAACACCAAACGGTTATCGGTACTAAGTGGGTATATAGAAACAAACTTGACAAGGTGAACAAAGTTATTAGAAATAAAGCTAGATTGGTCATCCAAGGTGATAATCAAGAGGGGATTGATTTTGATGAAGCATTTGCTCCGGTCGCAAGACTTGAAGCAATTCACATGCTTTTAGCATTTGTAAGTTTCATGAACTTCAAACTCTTTCAAATGGATGTCAAGTCTGCGAACGGTGTTATATCCGAGGAAGTCTATGTCAAACAACCTCAGGGCTTTGAAGACCCCTACTTTCCCTAACACGTATTCTAGCTAAGAAAACCTTTATATGGGATCAAAGAAGCTCCTAGAGCTTGGTATGAGCGACTTAGCAAATTCTTGCTTGAAAACTGTTCACTATAGGACAAGCGGATAAAACACTTTTTTATTAAGAATCTCAATAAGGTATTCTAATACTATAAATTTACGTTGATGATATTATTTCCGGTGCTACTAACAAACTTGTTTTGCAAGGAATTTCCCGAGTGTATGTGCAGTGAATTTGAGATGAGCATGATGGGAGAGTTGAGCTCCATTCAAATTAAGAAATGCGAAGATGGGATATTCATTAATCAAGCAAAGTACGCTAAGGAGCTAGTTAAGAAATTCGGGCTTGAGAACGCGAAAGAATGCTCCACCCCTATGGCACAAAACACCAAAATCGATGATGATAAGAAAGGGCAAAAGGTATATGAGCGCGTGTATCGAGGTATGATTGGTAGCTCATTATATTTAACTTCTAGTAGACCTGATATCATGTTTAGCGTATATTTATGCGCTTATTTTCAGTCAAATCCAAAAGAATCTCACCTTACACATGTGAAACGGATAATTAGGTATGTCAAAAGGACACTAAATGTAGGGTTATGCTATCCTAAGTCAACATCACTATATTTAGTTGTTTATTGTGACGCCGATTTTGCAGGAGTAGAGTAGATCGTAAAAGTACCAGTGGTATATGCCAATTACTAGGATTTTCCTTAGTCTCATGGTTCTCTAAAAAGCAAAATTCGATAGCTTTGTCTACAACCGAAGCCAAATACATAGCAGCCAGTTGTTGTGCTTAAATTTTATGGATGAGACAAACTCTTAAGGATTACGATTTAACATTTCAATCAACCAACATCTATTGAGATAACACTAGTGCTATAAATTTGTCTAAAAACCCTATCCTACATTCTAGAACAAAATACAAAGATATCTGTCATCACTTTTTGCGAGATCATAGGGATAAAGATGGTATTTCTTTGGAATACATTGACACTAGACATCAATTAGCCAATATTTTCACCAAACCTCTAGATGAAAAGGAATTTTGCTTTATTCGAAAAGAGTTGGGTATAGTATCACTAATTGATTAAACTACATGGCATATTGCACATACATATGCTAAACATTGTATTAAGGCTACTATATTCATCATATAAACTAATTTTGGGTATGTGCGTACATTTCATCAAGTATGTTATTTTTTATATATGATATTTATGATGGGGTTTTAATGATTTTCATGCATTAAATCGATTTTGAGAACATGTTTAGATGAAAAATATATAATTCCCATATTTTTAGTGCAAACTCATAAAACGTTTTTATTGTTTCTAATCGCATGTTAAATTACTTTGGAACATGATTAGGATTGACACATATACGAACTAAGAAAACATTTGGATGATTTATAGATCTATTGAAACACTGTTTTTTATCGCAGTAAAATGCCTTGAAACATGATCATTAAAAGCATAAAAATGTGAAAATTTCTCAAACATGTGGACGGATTACACACTAATTGTATTAACCATGAGAACGCTTTGCTATTAGGCAACTAATTGTGTATGACTTTATTTAAGAAAAGTAGGAGTCGAACATATGATGCCTTCATGCATCATTGTTTTAAAACAATTATATGGATAAAGGAATGTAGGTACTAGTCGTAGTGGGTTTGATACTATCCATGGAGGTTTTGGTTTCGGACAAAGGAATGAAGTAGGTGACTCGATTCTAGATTTTGCTTTATCTTATGACTTGATCTTAGCAAACACCTGGTTTAGGAAAAGAGAGTCCCACCTTATCACTTTTAGGAGCGGATCAAATGCTAGTCAAATAGACTTTTTTCTGACGAGAAGAATAGATAGAGGTTGTTGTATCGACTGTAAGGTAGTGCCAGGTGAGAGTGTAACTACTCAATATAGACTTTTAGTTCTAGATTTTCGATTTAGAAGAGAACCTAGGAAGATTAGACCTAAGGTAGAGCTTAAAATTAAATGGTGGCGATTGAAAAAAGGTAATCAAAAGGCTTTTATAGATCGTGTAGTACAAGAAGCGGATTGGCAGTCGGAAGATGATCCAGACAAAACATGGAACAAAATGGCTAGTTGTATCAAGAAAGTAGCTAGAGATCTACTTGGTGAGTCGAGAGGTGGTGCTCCACCATCTAAGGACATATCATGATGGAATGAATATGTAAAGGCTGCTATTAAAATTAAAAGGGATTCTTATAAAGATTTGAAGAAAAGTAGAGATGTGGAGAGATTTGAGAAGTACAAAATGGCTAAAAAGGAAGTTAAGAAAGTTGTTCGGGAAGCTAAATCTAAGGTCTACAAGGAGGTGTACGAGAAATTAGACACTAAAAAGGCTGTAAATGATATATACCGGATTGCTCGAATGCGGGAAAGGAAGACTAGAGACTTATGTGCGGTGAAGTGTGTCAAAAATGAAAATCAGAAGGTTTTAGTTCGAGATGAGGATATCAAGGAAAGATGGAGAGATTATTTTGACAAATTGTTCAATGAGAGCTTTACTAAGAATTTGGATGGACTTGTCATTCAATCTCAAGATATAAATCGTGATTTCATGCGTAAAATAAGACTTACTGAGGTTAAAGAAGCTTTGAACAGAATGGGTTTAAGAAAAGCGGTTGGTCCTGACGGGATTCCTATCGAGATTTGGAGATGCTTAGGAGAAATAGGCGTTAAATGGCTGACAGATCTGTTTAATAAGATTTGGCAGACAAAAAAGATGCCAAATGAATGGAGAAAAAGTATCCTTGTACCTATCTACAAGAATAAGGGTGACATTCAAAGTTGCTCAAACTACCGTGGAATAAAACTAATGTGTCACACCATGAAACTTTGGGAGAGAGTGATTGAACACAGGCTAAGGAAGGATATTAAAATAACAGAGAACCAATTTGGGTTCATGCCTGGACGATCGACGACAGAGGCGATTCATTTGCTTCGTCAACTTGTCAAGCGCTTTCGAGAGAGGAGAAGAGATTTGCATATGATATTTATTGATTTAGAAAAAGCGTACGACAAGATACCTAGAGAGGTATTATGGGGGACAATGATGAAAAAGGGGGTCCCCGTCAAGTATATTGACATAATCAAGGATATGTACGACGGAGTAGTGGCAAATGTCAGAACTTGCGGTGGCTTAACAAGTGATTTTCCGATTACTATTGATTTACATCAAGGATCTGCATTAAGTCCTTTCCTGTTTACCATCGTGATGGATGAGCTTACTAGAACTATCCAAGATGAGGTCCCTTGGTGTATGCTATTCGCTGATGATATTGTTCTAGTAAATGAGACGAAAACAGGGGTTAATGCCAAATTGGAATTATGGAGACAAACATTGGAATCTCGGGGATTCAAATTGAGCAGGTCCAAGACAGCATATATGCACTGCAAATTTAGTAGCCAGAGAAGTCAAAACCATATTGGTATAACATTGGAAGGGCAAGAGATATCACCGAGCGACCAGTTTAGATATCCAGGTTCCATCATCCAAAGGAATGGGAAGATCGATAGTGATGTTAATCAAAGGATCCAAGCTGGTTGGTTGAAATGGAGGAGTGCAACAGGGATTTTGTGTGATCGAAACTTTCCGTTAAAATTGAAAGGGAAGTTTTATCGGAGTGCTATTCGGCCTGCCTTATTATATGGTACAGAATGCTGGGCTCCTAAGAAGCATCATACACAGAAAATGCACGTAGCGGAGATGCGCATGCTTCGTTGGATGTGCGGTAACACTAGAAAAGACAAGGTGCGAAATGAGGATATTCGGGCAAAAGTTGGTGTAGCACCCGTGGAGGAGAAGATGCGGGAAAACCGGCTTAGATGGTTTGGTCATGTGCGATGCAGACCTATGGAAGCACCGGTTCGACGAATAGATACTTTCGATATGGGTAATGGCAAAAGGGCAAAAGGGAGACCGAAGAAAACATGGATGGCGGTGGTACGAAACGATATGGTTGCCAAAGGACTCAATGAAAGTATATTGTTCGATAGAAGTGAGTGGAGACAGAGGATTCATGTGCTGGACCCGGCGTGATTCTCATGTTGGTTCATGTAGCCTACCCCATATGCTTGGGATAAAAGGCTCAGTTGTTGTTGTTGTATATGGATAAATGCAAAAAGAAAGGAGTTACTCATCTTGCATATGATACTAACTGTAAAAGATGGCTGTATCTTGATGGTTACCAAGCAATGCTCAACAACTATGATTAAATATTATCTAGCGTATCTCAAATATCATATGAGAGTCGAAAGTTAAGAACAAAAAAGGGTATCATCAGGAATGCATATGCAATTATATGTGTTTCAAGTTTGACAGTCCAAGTAATGCGTCTTATCGTATCTTGATCTCCTTATTAAAAGAGGGTTATTGCTATTTTGAGAATTTTGTGTGTTTCAAAGGTATGTTTTGATATTATCTACATAGTCTCCATTTGTTATAACCTAAATCGATTAATATCGTTTTTCTTAGTTGTGTATTGAGATAATGAACATGTGCGCCTATTGACTACATTTTACTAGTTATGGTAAACTAGATAATTTTCGTGCACTATGAATTTATGGAGAATAAGTATTTTCATTTAAACTGGTCTTTCAAAGTCTTGCATTTTTATTCATTCATTATTCATCATGATAACTAACATATTGTATTTTAACACTTAATGAATTCTACTAAAATTTGAGAAAAATGATTTTTGGTACCCTTTGTCGATAGATATCAAAAGGAAGAGAAAAGAAAACAAATTTTATGAATTTGAAATTTTGTCAAAAGAGGGAGAATCATGGTTTAAGAGGGGGTACTTAGGAGTTTCTATAAAGAACAAAAAAAATATGTCAACTCATGCATATAGATAGTGACTCTTATTTATTATGTTTGAGAGTTTTAAATGAAAATCGCACTTCAATTTGTCTTTATGAGTACTTGTTTGCCATCATAAAATAGGAGGAGATTGTTGGTCCAAGTGTCATGTTTCGAATGTTCATGTTTTGAATGTTTCACATTCCCCATTATTGAATATTTTGATGATAACTAAGTACATATATTGCTAAACTCCGTTTTGAGTTCATGAGTGCAGGTGAAAAGATTTACAAGTATTCAAATGTTGGAAATCATACATGGCGAAAGAAATTGAAGTATCAACAAATGAAATCGAAGAAATCATGTCTATAGTCTTCCAGAGCTGGTGAAGACCTTGTTATAGACATACTGGATATTAATGAAGCTTTAAATGAAAATTTAAGAAGAGTTAAGGAGCTTAGAAATTGATATAAAGGTGTTGAGGCGTATTCGAGCCCAGAAACAGCTAAGACTCATATAGCTGAAACCCTAATCTTTAGGGCCCATAGAGCTGAAACCCTAATCTATATATAGTGTTGGAGAGCTACGAAATTTTTTACCTTTGCAGACATTAAAAGGAAAAGAAAAGGCTTCAATTCACTCATCAAAGATCCAGATTCAAGAAAGATTTTCCATCCAAACCACAAAGCTATTTGGTGAAATTGTTCTAACTAATTTATTAAGGTTTTATCTTTTGTTAGAACAATTGTATTTGGATTTGAGATATTTCTAGGTTTAGATTTCTAAATGTAGTATATTGTTCGATAGGAGTGAGTGGAGGCGGAGGATTCATGTGCTGGACCGGGCGTGATTCTCATGTTGGTTCATATAGCCTACCCCATATGCTTGGGATAAAAGGCTCAGTTGTTGTTGTTGTTGTTAGAGATAATCGTTGATTTAAAAGGGATATTTTTATTTTTCTTTAACATTGGCTTGTATGGTATGTTAACCGTCCGGAAGTGTGAATAGTTTATTTCTTTGGTTAAGGAAATAGATTAGAAATTCTCGAAAGGTGGGGTAGGAGAAGTAGGCATGTGGGCCGAACTCCTGAATAATTCTCTGTGTTTGTGATTTGCCTTTTCTGTGTTGTTTGCTATTTTTCTGCTTATTTATATTCCGCATTAGCTATTAATTAGTTTAATTGAACAAGTAGAAATCGAATAATTTTTAATTTAGAGCTATCACTATATTCATCCCCTCTAGAGTAATTTGAGTACGTATCTAGGTTTTTCATGGCATGCTCTTGTGTGATTTGAGGCTCCTTTGTGTGGCATCAAGTAACTAGTCAGAATTTCTTTCACAATAATGTTTTTGGAATAACGAAGAAGAAAAACAAGGCAAAAATTCGGTTTAAGCAATCTATGGTGGCTTATTTATTGAGGAAAGGTTGGAAGACAGTTTCTTATTGTCTATTTCACCAAGCTCCCTCCTCCCCCGAGTCAAGAGAACGCATGATAATGAGTGTTGACAACAATTATACAGCTTCACGAGTCGCCATTCAAGCCACAGGAAGAGCTACAAGTGGTCAACACTCCCTCGCAGCCTGGAAAGATAAACTTTGAAGTCGCTCTCTTCTTGCACTCTAGTCGAAAATCCCAAACAATCTTTGTAGTGCATAATATTTTAGGGTTGATATTGACTCATTACTCCTAGCATAGGCTAGCATAGATATCCTAATGGCTAGCAACATTTGGGATGGGGAAAGAGTTAAAAGTCAACAATCACACAGATTCATATTTCAAGGTTATAGACCGAAGGTGATAATATTAAGTTATCCATGGATTAAACAAAGGCAAGGGAACAACGACTATGCTAATATCTTCATCTGGATATTTCTAGGTGACTTATGAATGCGGTTTTTGTCTCCTCTATATAATGTATCGTGTATCTATGGCACCATGTATGAAGGAGATTGTTTTGATTCTTTCTCCAACCAGTATATACATCAGTCCCATTGGGCATCTCCATTCAACAAAATATTTCCTTTTCAATCTACAAATACAATTACAAAATTATAATATACCCCATTCAATCAGTTTTTGATTCATTCAAATTTCGACGAAAACAAACAGCCGATGACTATCGAGCAACTAAAAATCCCAAAACTTTCAGTAAATTCACAGAAGAGAGGGGGGAGGGGGGACTCACGATGCTGAGATCGGATCTCGAAGTGGTCGGAAAATCCTTCGAGAAGCTCGCAGTTGAATCCTGGCGCAGATGAGCCTCGTGCACACGAACACGATGAACATCGTACTGACGGCGAAGCAGATCACGGTCATCACCAGATTAATCCCCGTATAAATCATCGCTCCTCTTCCTTAATTTCACCCCCAAAATTGAAGTAGCCGTAGTAACAAAGAGAATGGATCGTAAAAATTGCAATTAAAGTAATCCTCAATCATGATGGAATTCCTAAAGAGTTCGATCGTTCTCTCACCGCCGAGATTGTGAAGAAGGGAATTGGAAAAAAGGGCCTTGACGGGCACACACAAGGGCCTTGAAGCGCACACAGCCTTCTTTATTAATGTCACCGTACCTAACAGTAATCATAGTGATGCCAAGTCAAAATCAAAGTCAACCCCAAGCCAAGTGGGCCCAAGCCCAGATCCAGTGGGTCCATGCCCGGGTCGAGCCAGAACATGAAGCGGCCGGCCTCCCCCCATGCTAAGATAAAAATTTTGTAATAAATAATTTTGTTGCATTTCTTTTAGTTTATTTTATGAATAAATGTAAGAAAAATAGGCATAAAGCCAAATTTTTGTAAAGCCCATGGCTTATGTGCAAAAAGAAATGGCATATGAGCCATGAGATAGGCAAAATTCCATTTTGTGAAGCCCAAGAGGCTATGTGTAAAGTGTATAGCCTATAAAGGCAAAAGATAATGAAAATATCTCATAACTTTTTCTCTCTCTAAAAAATTTTCCAGATCTGAGATCTTTTCTTCTTCTTCAAGGTTCCAAAACCCTTTTCTTTCTCTTGAATTAAATCAAGAGTTTCTCTTCTTTTTATAAAACAAATTAGTTTTTCACCACAAAACCCACAAATGGGAACTTGGATCTATCATTAGATCTCAAAAAGAAGAGATTTTTAGATCTCACATCTCTTGAGCCAGCAAACAGAGGAGGAAGAAGAAGAACCCATTTTCTCAACCAAAATATTTTTTTCAGGAGTTTAACTCCACTAATTTCTCTTCCGGGAGTTTCTGGGGCTAAAAGCTCTCTTTTCCTCGCCGGCGCGCTAGCGCTCGAGCGCAAAGCACCTACGTGCCGACACGTGGCGCGTTTGCGTTCCGGCGCACTGCGCCCGAGCGCAAAGCGCCCACGTGCCGACACGTGGCGCGCGCGCTTGCGCTCCGCGCACTGCGCCCGAGCGCAAAGCGCCCACGTGCCGACACGTGGGGCGCTTGCGCCTGAGCGCCCTGCGCCCGAGCGCAAAGCGCCCACGTGCCGACACGTGGCGCGCTTGCGCCTGAGCGCCCAGCGCTCATGCGCAAAGCGCCCACGTGCCGACACGTGGCGCGCTTGCGCCTGAACGCACAGCGCTCAAGGCGCTGGCCCCACGCATCCTTTGGATGTCTTTTCCCCCTTTTTGTTTATATATACATGTATATATATACATATGTATACATATGTACACATACACATACTCCGCAACATTCTCCCCCTCCAAAAAATTTTTGGGCCGGGGTGCTGTCCCGAACCCCGCAAGGGGGCTGCTAGCCCTCTTGACCCCCAGCCCGCTATCCGGGTAGCGGGACCCCCGTAAAAACTCTGCGTGGCTCCCGATATATCCAAAACCCTCTTTTAAAACAAAACACACGCGCACCGCACATTGAGTTCGCATGACCAGTTTAACCCGTTAATCGGAGGTTCCCTCGCCCCAAAGGCGAGGGGTAATTAACGGCAGCTTAGTCTGCGGCTGCCGGAGATTCGGATCCCCACAATCATTAAACCCCAGCCTACCCTAGGCAGGAGAAATCTGTAGTACGTCTGACAAGCGTGCGTGTATTCCCATCTCAATGGGGTGACGAAAAACACCCTACAGATTCTGGCACGCCCGGTGGGACCAATCTCTCCTCCTATATTTCGGGTTAAACGTTCATGCAAACTCAATCAATATACATATCGATTGCCTATACTGAAATGTTGTTTTTTTTCCATGCAGCAATCAACCTTCGACGACAATGTTTCCCCAGACGAATTCAGCTTCCAACGTAACCCCGATTCCGTACGTGGTCAAGATCAACGCTCGTGTGGTTCTCCCCGCAAGCCTCAGTCAACAGTGGGAGGAACCGCCCCGCCAGTTTGGCTCCGTCATCATCTACCCTGCCGGTAGCGCTCATCTGGCGGAGATCCCGGCAGAACAGGTGGCCAAGCCGGTCTCAAGGGGTAAGAGGCTGAATATCGTGATCGCCAAGGCACCACAACCGAAACTTAAGACGGTATCTGAACGATTCTCTGGTGCTCCAGCGGGGGGCAAGAACTTCGGTACAAAGGGAAACATCAAATGTTGCGGACGAGCTCAGGCGAGGACTCCAACAAATGCACAATTGAGCGTATCTCCAAGTCCCTCCATCGCCCGGTCTGCGGCGTCTTCCCAAAGAGCCGAAGTCTGCCAAGTGCTTAGAACAGAAAAGTTAAGGCAGAAGCGGCTCAGGTATCGAGCCAACAAGAGGGCCAGGGCTTCGGCCAAATGGAATCGTGTGAAGTTCCAAGTGCAGGGTTGCCCCACGACGACGGCTGAGTCGGACGTAAGAATCAGCAATTCCTTCGAACCTCTGAAGTGGGTTCAGAAAAATGCCATGACCGCCAGAATCAAGAAGACGGCGGTCCGAACAGTGCCACAAAGAGACGTGTCCCGGCCCCAACAGAAAACGTATGACACTGTCTCTTCAAGAGTCTATCAAGCACTCTGTGCCGCACGAAAGCAGCAGGGTAAACCCAGAAAAGAAGCGTCAGCACCATTCAAGAACCTGGTTAGGCCAGCCGCCTTCAATCGACCGCCCGCTACCGAAACAGGAGGGCCAAGACAGCGATCCGTGAAATCAGCCGCCGATAATAAAAAGACGGCTGGATATGTCGTCCATACGGTCTATATGGCGGGCGGGCGTCCCAGCGACAACCTTCGCAGCAAAAGCAAGGATGAGGCCACCACATCCCAAGTCCAATCTGGCTTGAATGTGGTTGCCGCTTCCCAAGAACAGTCGCCTCCGTTGGATGAAGAAAACCCTCTCGAGGAGGAAGATGGGCAGAAAGACCTCTCGGTCCATGCAGAGTCAAGCTCGGACAGCGAGGAAGAGCCGACTTTCCGCCCCAGGACCGCAGAGCAAGAGTTGCTTCAAGAGCTTCGAAAACAGCTCAGGAGCAAGGATAAAGAGATGGCCAAGCTCTATTCGAAAATTGACGACCTAATAAACGTTGTGATGCAGCTTACGGCTCAAATTGCTCGAGCACCTCCCAATCAAGCACAAGCCGCTACTAATCAGCCGGGTGATGACAATCCGAGGCAGCCAATGCCTGTTCCTTCGGGTCCGAGACTGGTCGAGCCACATGAAAGCCGGCCACACTCCGCTTCTGGGGATGCCTTGGCCCCAGATAGCACTATCCCGCTAACACAGGATCGGATAATGGATTTGGTCACCAGCAAGGTTAAAACATTGGTGGCCGAAGCTGAAGCTCAGAAAGAAATCGGCAGTAGTGGGCGGCCATATCCCGCGCAGTACGATCTGATTGAGTTCCCAAGCGGCTACGTCATTCCTAAGTTCGGAAGATTTGATGGAACGGGGATGCAAATCAGCATGTCGCCCACTTCAAAGCATCGTGTGGAAATACAGGGGGCAATGACGCGCTCCTTCTTCGTCAGTTTGTCAACAGCCTGACCGGTGTCGCTTTCGACTGGGACGCGAGCATACCAGATGGGTCCGTCATTACCTTTGCCCAAATGGAATCTCTGTTTCGGCAAAGGTTCATGAGTGTCAGTGATAAAATCTCCATTGCCGACCTTGTGAGGACCAAGCCGGGGAAGAATGAAAGCAACACCGACTTTATCGCTCGATGGCGTAATCTCACAGTCAAGTGCGAACCGCCGCTGGAGCAGGACCAGTCCGTCAGCCTTCTCATTGGGAACCTCAGCAATTGGATGGTCCCATTCTTGTGTACGGCGGGCCTCAAGACATTTCAGGAGCTAACCAAGAAAGTCCAAATGCTGGAACGCTCAAAGCAAGAGTCCCTGCAGGACTCTCAGAGAGACAAAACTTGGAAAAGCAAGCGGGACGACAACCGTAGAAGCGGGAGTTCCAGCAGTACCAATGTCTTCAATGCGTCCGATAATGAAGAAAAGCGAAGGGCGGGCGAATCCAAAACCAACCGGTCTCGAAAGCCATTGCTGGGAGGAGATGGGCCTTCCCTAGAGGAGAAGAAGAACAAGGTTTGCTCTTTCAGAAGGGACAAGGTCCGTAAGATATTTAAAGATGCCTTGAACAACGGCCTACAATTGCCGGAGTCGAAAAGAACCCAAGAAGCAAAAATGACCGACAATCCCCTGTATTGCCCGTACCATCGAGTAGTGAGCCATGCGATCGAGGATTGCTATATCTTCAAAGACTGGGTCGAGAAGCAGTACAAGGCTGGAGAGATCGAGCAGTCCAAAAGTGTGTTGGTAAACAATCAAGTTGGAACCACCAACTTTATACAGACGGAAGTTGAAGCCTTCTGGGAGCAGACAGCCGAACCCGCTGCCCCGAGAAATGAGGCGGACTCATCGCGGTCTTCGTGGAGTACGCACATATCTAACAAGACGAAGAAGATGATAAAGTTACTTCGGAAAGAGCCCAGGACAGAATGGGAAGGGCAGAAGAAGCCTACCAGTCCAGCTGCCAATGCGGCTCTATTACGCTCAAAATCCAAGAAACTCAAGAAGAAGAAAAGTGCGGCTCGACGCGAAAAGGAGTCTGCAGGGAGATCGACCATTCAAAAATATATCGATTCCCTCGAAGAATATGAACAAAAGGAAAGAACATTGATTCAATTGAAGGAGTTCTTCCCTGTACAAGCGGGCGAAATTCTGGAGGAGTTGGAAGAAGACTCCAATGAAGGGATCCCAGTGGCGACCTGCTACGCCATCCATCTTGGTAGCGACTCCGAGGATGAGCTCTGTTTTCCCGAAGAGGACGAGGAGCTCACCACAAAGGCCAATCAAATCCAGCTCAGAAGCGGCAGGGCTCTACCGCCAAATCAGGGCAACGCCCCAAAAGGGAAGGGAAAACAAGTCGCTAATGAAGAAGATGGCAGAGAACCGGCTGATGAAAACATAAGTCCTTCCTCGGTGGACTATAATGTCTTAGCACATCTCCGGAAGCTTCCGTCTCTCCTGAGCATCTACAACGCCTTGGTCCTATCTAAGGAGCTTAGAGATGTTCTCATTCACGCTCTACAAAACCCCGAACGGTATCAGGCTCACTTTGCAGAAATTAATATGAAAGAAGCCCAGCACGCTTTGCATGCCGCCGCAGTCACATTTAAGGACGAAGACTTGCTACTGGGAACGGCTGAGCATAATCGGCCGCTTTACGTGACCGGGTACAGCGACGGAGATCGAATTAATCGCATATTGATTGATCCGGGGTCCTCAGTGAACATCATGAACTTGCGGACGCTGAAGAGTTTGTCAATGGACGTCCGACACCTGTCAAGGGAAAGGATTGTCATTCAAGGCTTCAACCAAAATTGCCAGCAAGTTCTTGGGTCCATAGCTCTGCCAATCAAATTCGGGGATCTGCAAACTGAAGCTAAGATATACGTGATCGATGTCGACACGTCTTATAAGATTCTCTTGGGGCGGCCGTGGCTCCACGATTACGGTATCATTCCGTCAACTCTCCATCAATGCATGAAGTATACTAAAAATGGCGAAGAAAGACGCATTAACGGAGACATCCAGCCGTTCGGTGTGCATGAAGTCCGCTATGAAGATTCTTGGTACTTTATGAACCACCAAAATGCTAAGCCACAACTGACTGAGGATAGACCGGCCCCAAGACCCAAAAGCAAATCTGCGCCGGTTGTCACTTTCAAAAGTAAAAACGCCCAAGTGTGCCCACATTTCGGTAGCGACACTGATGAGTCCGACGCTGGAAGCCCGTCCTTTCGTAAAACCCACCCTCGTTTCGGCAGCGATACGGACGAATCTGTTACTGAAGGTCCATCTAGCAGCAAAGTCCGCCCTCATCTTGGCAGTGATACTGAAGAGTCAGAAGAAGATGACCTGCCGTGCAACAGCTGTGCAGATTGGACCCCTATGCAGCAAGCGAAACTAAGAGAGACCTTCGAAGTTGCAGAAGGGTCCCTAGCCGTCACAAGGGTGCCGGAGCAGATGTGCAAAGAGCTCGATGGGTTGTCAGTTTCCACCGTGGACCAGCTGAAAACTTTCTACGTCCCCGGGAGGAAAAATGGACAGAAAGGCATCCTGTTTTACGGGTCAAACCCCGTTGTGCACCCGGACGATCTTTCTGTCGCGTGCCTTCCCTATGAGAGAGGCATAAGAGCCGTCCTCAATCCCAGATACTATGCGCCCGAGATGCGGGAATACTTTAAAAAGTGCGGATGCCGGTTATATCAAACGGAGTCCGAAGCGAAGTTTTACGAAGGGCTATGGCATCCACCCCAGGTCTGAGCACTCATCGATGGACGAATTCCAGACAGACGAGGAATAGGTTACATTCAACCTGATTCCAGAGCGTGCTACATGATCCATGTTGGTGAAGCTGGCGAAAGATCAAATGATGATGATGAGATAGCCGAGCCAGAAGAAGCTCCTCAAGATCTTGAAGATGGTGGACAAGCAACCTTTGACGAGTTAACCGAGATTGACTTAGGAACGCCCGATAATCCGAGGCCGACCTACATCAGCTCGCTCTTGTCAGAGGAAATGAAAGCGCAGATAATTGCCCTGCTGCATGAGTTCGTCGACTGCTTCGCGTGGACATACAAAGAAATGCCTGGCCTTTCCCCTGAAGTGGCCGTACATAAGTTGGCTATATCTCCTGATGCTAAGCCAATCAAACAAGCTCCTCGAAGAATGAGAAGGGAACTAGAAGAAAAGGTCATCGAGGAAACTAAGAAGCTCATCGATACCGGCTTCATCAGGGAAGAGAAATATGCGGACTGGATCGCATGCATAGTCCCAGTGAAGAAGAAAAATGGGCAGATCCGAGTTTGTGTCGATTTCAGTGACCTCAATAAGGCATGTCCTAAAGACGACTTCCCGCTACCGGTCATGGAAATGATGGTCGATGACACCTCAAATTACGAGCTGTTCACCTTTATGGATGGCTCGTCTGGATATAATCAGATCAAGATGTCGCATGAGGATGAGAAGCACACAGCATTTCGAACCCCGATCGGAATATATTGCTACAAGGTAATGCCATTCGGACTGAAGAACGCAGGTGCTACATATCAAAGGGCAATGACTAATATCTTTGATGACCTAATCCATAAAGTCGTCGAATGTTATGTTGATGATATGGTCGTCAAGACTAAAGCCAAGGCCGATCATATCCAAGATCTTAGGACCGTTCTCACCAGACTGAGGGAATATGACCTAAAGATAAATCCTCTGAAATGCGCTTTTGGCGTGTCGTCGGGAAAATTCCTGGGCTTCATAGTCCGACATCGGGGGATCAAAGTTGACCCATCAAAGATAAAGGCCATCATGGAGATGCCCCCTCCGAAGAGTCTGACGCAGCTAAGATCTTTTCAAGGCAAGCTCGCGTATATACGGAGGTTTATCTCAAATTTATCGGGAAGATGTAGGCCCTTCTCAAAGCTCATGAAGAAAGGAGCTCCTTTTATCTGGGATGCCGAATGTCAAGCAACGTTCGAAAGCATCAAACAATACTTGTTGCACCCTCCAGTGCTGGCCGCTCCCATTCCAAATAAACCGCTGATTCTTTACACTGCCGCGCTAGATGAGTCACTCGGTGCACTCCTTGCCCAGAATAACGAGGAGGGAAAGGAACATGCCCTCTACTACCTTAGTCGAACTCTAGTCGGGGCGGAACACAACTATTCCCCAATCGAAAAGCAATGCCTGGCTCTGATATTTGCTGTGAAGAAGCTGGGGCACTATCTGCTGGCTCGCCGGGTTATGCTAATCTCCAAGGTCGACCCGCTCAAACACTTGATGACCAGAGCAAGCCTAGCCGGCAGAATGGCAAGATGGGCCGTCATGCTACTTGAGTTTGACATAGTATATATTCCTCAAAAAGCAGTAAAAGGTCAAGCTCTTGCAGACTTCCTCGCTGCTCATCCTATACCAGAGGGGTCACCACTCAATTGCGAGTTGCCCGACGAACAAGTGCTGCACCTAGAGAATGACGAGCCATGTTGGGAGCCCTACTTCGATGGGGCCTCATCAATAAGAAGCTCCGGTCGATCAAGCATCCCGGAGGTAAAAGCGGGGATAGGGTTGGTGTTCATCACGCCATCAATGGGAACCCTACGGCGTTCTTTCGCTCTCACCGAGCCTCAGACAAACAATGAAGCTGAGTATGAAGCCCTGATAGCTGGTTTGGAGCTCGCCATAGAAATGGAAATTCTTCGGCTACGGGTTTACGGTGACTCCCAGCTTGTTGTCAACCAAGTAAACGGCGACTATAAGATATACAAACCCGAGTTAGCTCGGTACAGAGGCCGACCGGTGGAACTCATGAAACGGTTCACTCACATTGAACTAATGAGAATCCCCAGAGCGTTGAACGGAAAAGCCGACATACTCGCTCGCCTAGCCAAGGAGCTGGCTGATCCTGACATGGACAAAATTCTGATCACAGTCAGGAGCCGACAAATTCTGCCCCCAGTCTCTCTACGAGAAGAGGAAAGCGCGGAACAGAAGAGCAGTCCTGCCGAAGAAGCTTCGATCATCCAAGACGAGCCCGATTGGAGAGAACCCTTCATAGAGTACCTCCGATACGACAGGCTGCCCGAAGAAAAATCTACGAGGATTCAGCTGAAGAAGAGAGCTCTCCGATACGTGTTTGTAAATGACACGCTATACCGCAGGTCATATGACCAACTCTAGCTCAGGTGCCTGTCATCGGCCGAACCCCATAAAGTCATGAAAGAAGTTCACTCAGGCGTTTGCGGTGCTCACCAATCTGGCCCTAAGATGCGACTGCAAATTAAACGGCTTGGGTATTACTGGCCCACCATGATACGGGATTGCGGAGAGCATGCAAAGAAATGTTATATCTGCCAAATTCACGGTGATTTTATTCACAAGCATCCCAATCCATTGCATCCTACGGTGGCGTCGTGGCCCTTCGAAGTCTGGGGCACCGACATCGTTGGCCCAATTGATCCTCCGTCATCCAAAGGCCATCGGTTCGTACTGGCCGCGACAGACTACTTCTCCAGATGGGCTGAAGCTGTCCCGCTGAAAGAAGTCAAGACAAAAGATATTCTGACATTCTTCCAGCATAATATTCTATACCGCTTCGGTACACCAAGGAGAATCATTTCTGACAACGGGCCTTCTTTCAAGAGCTTCAATGTCTCAAGGTTCGCTACTCAGCACAAGATAGACTGGAGGTATTCCTCCATCTATAATCCAAGAGCCAATGGGCTAGCCGAAGCCTTCAATAAGACTCTATGCAAGCTCCTGAGGAAAAATGCTTCAGCCAACAAGAGAGACTGGAATCTCAAGCTTCACGAGGCATTGTGGGCATATCGTACCACGCACCGTACTCCAACTCAGTCCACTCCATACTCATTGCTCTTCGGAGTGGAGGCGGTCCTCCCCCTCGAAGTTGAAGTTCCAAGCTTAAGAATGGCCGTCCAACATGAGTTGACGGAGGAAGAAAACGTGCTCCTTCGACTTGAAGAACTCGATGCCCTCGAAGAAAAGAGGCTCGCGGTGCAGCAAAATCTGGAGCTATACCGAGCCCAAATGTCACGGGCCTATGACAAGATAACCCGTCTCCGCGCTTTCAAGAAAGGTGAATTGGTGTTGGTCCTCAAAAGACCGATCATTCCCAATCGACATGCCAAGGGAAAATTCGAGCCGAACTGGGAAGGACCATACGTCATCGAGAAAGTGTTCGACGGAGGATCCTACCAACTAATAAGTGCCGAGGGAGAAAGGCCCATGCCACCCATCAATGGCCGATATCTCAAGAAATACTTCACATGAATGCTTCAAGTCGCAGGCGAATTGAGCACATCAGCCCTACGGTCTGGATCAGACATCCTGCAAAACCGTATACAATCCACGGGCGTAAATGACCCCTATTTCTCCCAAATCCTGCCGGTGAGACTACTTTTAAAGTCCCACTAGTGGCAAAAAAAAAAAGAAAAAGAAAGAAAAAGAAAAAAAAGAAGAAATAAACGATATGTCCACAAGCAAAACGGGCACGGATGGAAACCCGAAAGGGCTCCGTGAGTAAAAACAGCAGGACTACCGGCGAGTCTGTGAAAACCCGAAAGGGCGCAAACTCGTGAAAAGAGATGAAATACACTCGCAAAGTCCTCTCGATCTTGTGAGGAGAAAACCCCTGCGTGAGATCCTTACGACTCACAATGGAGCAACACACTTAGGAATCCTCACGATTCCTAAGGAGAAAATACACCTGCGGGATCCTTACGACTCGTAGGGAGAAAATGCTTTATGGGACCCTCACGGCCCATAAAATTGAAAAGCCTTAGGTGATAGGGACCCAAACCTGTCTCCTAAGCCATCGTTCCCCAACGGGCAACGGCAAATGATGAGTCGCTCCTGGCATTTCGCTTCAGTGTTAGCGGTGCTGATGCCGACCAAAAACCCAAATCCCAAGTCCTCCCAAGGTAAATGATGAGTTGCTCCTGGCATTATTCCAGTGCAGCAATGCTGATGCCAAACAAGATCCAAATTCCAAGTCCCCAACCCCAAAGTGGCGAATGATGAGTCGCTCCTGGCATTATTCCAGTGTAGCGATGCAGACGCCAACCAAATTCTAAATCCCATACCCCAACGGCGAATGATGAGTCGCTCCTGGTACCACATTCCAGTCCAGCGATGCAGACGCCAACAAAGCCCTGAAATTTTTCCGGCCCTACGGTCTGGATCATACATCCTGCAAAACCGTATACAATCCACGGGCGTAAAACAATCCCAACCTCTCCCAAGTCCTACCGGTGAGACCACATTCAAAGTCCCAAAAAAAATCCCAAATCCTCCCGGGGCAAATGATGAGTTGCTCCTGGCATTATACCAGTGCAGCAATGCAGATGCCAAACAAAAACCAAAATCCCAAAATCCTCTAAATGACAGATGATGATTCGCTCCTGGTACCACATTCCAGTATAGCGATGCTGATGTCAACCTAAATCAAAATCAACGAGTCAACTTTCACTCCGACACCGCAAAAAGCGGAGCAAGTCAGAATCCAATCTCGACACCGCAAGAAGCGGAGCAAGTCAAGTCTACCCCTGACACTGCAAGAAGCAGAGCAAGTCAAATCAAGCACCGACCGTCCAAGTCGCTAAAAGGGCAGTATCGACCGTCCAAGTTGCAAAAAGGGCAGTATCGACCGTCCACGTCGCAAAAAGGGCAGAACCGACCGTCCACGTCGCTAAAAGGGCAGCACCGACCGTCCAAGTCGCTAAAAGGGCAGTATCGACCGTCCAAGTCGCAAAAAGGGCAGCATCGACCGTCCACGTCGCAAAAAGGGCAGAACCGACCGTCCACGTCGTTAAAAGGGCAGCATCGACCGTCCAAGTCGCAAAAAGGGCAGCATCGACCGTCCACGTCGCAAAAAGGGCAGAACCGACCGTCCACGTCGCTAAAAGGGCAGCACCGACCGTCCAAGTCGCTAAAAGGGCAGCATCGACCGTCCACGTCGCAAAAAGGGCAGCATCGACCGTCCACGTCGCAAAAGGGCAAAACCGACCGTCCAAGTCGTAAAAAGGGCAGCATCGACCGTCCAAGTCGCAAAAAGGGCAGCATCGACCGTCCACGTCGCTAAAAGGGCAACATCGACCGTCCAAGTCGCAAAAATGGCAGAACCGACCGTCCACGTCGCTAAAAGGGCAGCATCGACCGACCAAGTCGCAAAAATGGCAGAACCGACCGTCCACGTCGCTAAAAGGGCAGCACCGACCGTCCACGTCGCAAAAAGGGCAGAACCGACCGTCCACGTCGCTAAAATGGCAGTACCGACCGTCCACGTCGCTAAAATGGCAGAACCGACCGTCCACGTCGCTAAAATGGCAGTACCGACCGTCCAAGTCGCAAAAATGGCAGCATCGACCGTCCAAATCGCTAAAAGGGCAGTATCGACCGTCCAAGTCGCAAAAAGGGCAGCATTGACCGTCCATGTCGTAAAAAGGGTAGTGCAGGATTCCTACAAAGCGGGAACCAGATTACTCCGGGCCAAGTAAACGTCTATCACGGACACTCCGTCTCGGAGACATGTCAAGCAACGACCGTCCATGTCGTAAAAAAAAGGGCAGTGCCAGCTTCCCAAAAAGCGGGAATGAAATCAGGTTGCCTCCAAGTAAAAGAAGATCCATCAATTTCATGCACACGACCCACATATGTGGTGTGCATTTATTGATGGGGGCAATTTGTTGGGGTAAAAATTTACACCCCGGTTGACCAAGTCAAAATCAAAGTCACCCCAAGCTAAGTGGGCCCAAGCCCAGATCCAGTGGGCCCATGCCCGGGTCGAGCCAGAACATGAAGCGGCTGGCCTCCCCCCATGCTAAGATAAAAATTTTGTAATAAATAATTTTGTTGCATTTCTTTTAGTTTATTTTATGGATAAATGTAAGAAAAATAGGCATAAAGCCAAATTTTTGTAAAGCCCATGACTTATGTGCAAAAAGAAATGGCACATGAGCCATGAGATAGGCAAAATTTCATTTTGTGAAGCCCAAGAGGCTATGTGTAAAGTGTATAGCCTATAAAGGCAAAAGATAATGAAAATATCTCATAACTTTTTCTCTCTCTAAAAAATTTTTCAGATCTGAGATCTTTTCTTCTTCTTCAAGGTTCCAAAACCCTCTTCTTTCTCTTGAATTAAATCAAGAGTTTTACTCTTCTTTTTATAAAACAAATTAGTTTTTCACCACAAAACCCACAAATGGGAACTTGGATCTATCATTAGATCTCAAAAAGAAGAGATTTTTAGATCTCAGATCTCTTGAGCCAGCAAACAGAGGAGGAAGAAGAAGAACCCATTTCCTCAACCAAAATATTTTTTTTTCCGGAGTTTAACTCCACTAATTTCTCTTTCGGGAGTTTCTGGGGCTAAAACCCCTCTTTTCCTCGCCGGCGCGCTAGCGCTCGAGCGCAAAGCACCTACGTGCCGACACGTGGCGTGTTTGCACTCCAGCGCACTGCGCGCGAGCGCAAAGCGCCCACGTGCCGACACGTGGCGCGCGCGCTTGCGCTCCAGCGCATTGCGCCCGAGCGCAAAGCGCCCACGTGCCGACACGTGGCGCGCTTGCGCCCGAGCGCCCAGCGCTCATGCGTAAAGCGCCCACGTGCCGACACGTGGCGCGCTTGCGCCCGAGCGCCCAGCGCACAGCGCTCAAGGCGCTGGCCCCACGCATCCTTTGGATGTCTTTTCCCCCTTTTTGTTTATATATACATGTATATATATACATATGTATACATATGTACACATACACATACTCCGCAACATTCTCCCCTTCCAAAAAATTGTTAGGCCGGGGCGCTGCCCCGAACCCCGCAAGGGGGCTGCTAGCCCCCTTGACCCCCAGCCCGCTATCCGGGTAGCGAGACCCCCGTAAAAACTCTGCGTGGCTCCCGATATATCCAAAACCCCCTTTTAAAACAAAACACACGCACACCGCACATTGAGTTCGCATGACCAGTTTAACCCGTTAATCGGAGGTTCCCTCGCCCCAAAGGCGAGGGGTAATTAACGGCAGCTTAGTCCGCGGCTGCCGGAGATTCGGATCCCCACAATCATTAAACCCCAGCCTACCCTAGGCAGGGGGAATCTGTAGTACGCCTGACAAGCGTGCGTGTATTCCCATCTCAATGGGGTGACGAAAAACACCCTACACACCTCTTTGATTTTGATTCCAGCTTGGTCCTATCCTTCTGATTCACGAGCGAGTAGGCAGGGCACCCAAACACTCGTAGAGAATCATAATTGACCGGCTCTTCTCTCCATATTTCTTCTGAGATTTGAAGATTTATAGCCGTTGATGAAGACATGTTGACTAAATAACACGCATGACTTACCATCTCTGTCCAGAATTCCTCCGAAATTCTGGATTGCAACCGCATACTTCTGCTTCTCTCTAGTAGTGTTACATTCATGCGCTCCGCTACCTCATTCTGCTCTACTGTCCTGGAACAGTCCATTGTCGTTGTATGCCCTGTTCTTTACAGAAATCCTGAAATTCCTTCGAGATATATTCACTTCTATTATCTGTCCGCAAATATTTCACTAGTCGTCCCTTTTACTTCTCCACGGTGGCTTTCCGCTCCTTAAAAATGGCAAACACATCTGATTTGTGTTTGAGTAAGTGGACACATACCTTCCATAAGAAGTCGTCAATGAAGATGACATAATACATGACACCTCCCTTTGATACAACTAGTGATGGCCCCCATACGTCTGAGTGAATGTAATCGAGGAGTTCTTCGGTCTTGTGCATGGCTTGCTGGAAGCCGACCTTATGTTGCTTCCCTATCGTACAAAATTTGTAGAAATCTAATTTGCACGAGGTAATACTTTTCAGCAACTCCCTTCCGTGCAACTCATGAAGCCCCTCTCACTTATGTGGCCTAGACGCATATGCCACAGCTTTACGGCATCCTCCATCTTTTTTCCGTAGCTACGACCGCACCACCAGTCACAGTGATGTCATCCAATCGATACAAATTCTTCAGTCATTGCCCCTTCATGACCGCTGGGACACTCTTGACAACCTTTAGTACTCCGTCTTGACCAACAAACTTGCATCCAACCGTATCCAATACTCTAAGAGAAATCAGGTTCTTCTTTAGTTTCAGAACGTGATGCTCGTTCACAAGCGTTTGCACCATCCTATCAAACATGCAGAATTTGATGTTCTTTATGCCAATGGCCTTGCAAGCCACATTGTTTCCCATGAGAACGCTGCTGTCATTGTACTCTTTATAGGTGTCGAGCAGCTCCTTCGTGCACATATGGTATGAACATCTGGAATCAAGAATCCAAGCATCATAATCTTCCTTCCCGGTTTGTACGACGAGTACATCATATGGATTTTCTTCTGCTTCGGTCGCAACACTGGCTTGATCCGAACCCTTTGTACGGTCACCTTTACTCTTCTTCTCCAGCCACTGTTTATATTGTTGACATTGTTTCTTTAGATGCCTTGACTATTTGCAAAAGAAGCACGGTCCACTCTCTTGTCCAGATGATTTGGATTTCCCCTTTATGCTCTTGTCTCCGTCTCTATTCTTCGATCTTCCTCTTTCACTGACGAACAACCCCAATGGCTCCTCCGATGGATTTGATTTCTTCATGATCTTATTGTTGAGAAACGTTGTTGCAATCTCCTCCATCTCGAGAGTCTCCTTCCCATGAAAGATCGTTGTCACCAAGTGTTCATACGAATTCGAAAGTGAAGACAGACGCAATAGCGCTTGGTCCTCCTTCTCTAACTTGACTTCAAGGTATAGAAAATCGCTCACCATCTTGTTGAAGCTGTTTAAGTGGTCATGAATAAAAGTCACTTCCTTCATGCGTAATCCGTAAAGTTGCTTCTTTAAGTACAGCTTATTTGACAACGATTTTGTCATGTATAAGCTCTCCGGTTTCTACCACAAACTTGCCGCAGAAGTCTCCTTCATAACGTTCAACACCACGTTATCCGTCAAACAAAGTTCTATCATGCATTGTGCTTTCAGATCTATCTCTGCTCATATGCCATCTGTCGTGGTGGTAAGTTTACTACCCGGTGCCTTAAACAGCCCTTCCTTCACCAGAAGTGTTTTTACCCTTCTCTGCTACGTCGAGAAGTTTTGTTTCCCATTAAAAATTTCCACCTCAAATTTTGTGCTATTTATCTTATTATCTGGCATCCGTAATTCCAAAGAAAAAACATTTTCCTCTGATCCTTACGAACTACTATCAATAGAATCACAATCTAAAAATATGGGGAGCACAAAAGTATCGTCATCCACCGTAAACTTAAATTGCGAAACTACAGAACGTAACTCTGATACCAATTGTTGAGACCACATATCAATCGGCGTACAACGGAAGACCTTACGGATCTATAAATCTAGATCCCTTTATAAACGAATAACAAAACTTGATATAAATCACGATAATAAATAACATAAGAGATTAATGGGAGGAAACGGGAAGAACCTTTATTAGAATTTTTAAGAGAAAGGAGAAACACCTTACAGAGAATTACAATAAACCTCCCCTTACGATCTCCAATGAGATCTTCCTCTCTCTTTCTACAAGTTCTCCTTCGTCGATATGCTTCAATCCCTTATGGAGGTGGCGTCGTCTCACTTTAGACTTTATGATAAAAAAAACATCCATTTTAATAGCATTCGTCTTGATCCCTTAAACCTTATGATCAAGATCTCCGACACTTTAAACTTTAACCCTAAGATCCTATCTATAGCCGATACAATTTAAGTTATAATAAGATCCCAGAAATTACAAAACTGCCACCGAATAAATGAATTGTTGAGATAATTCTTGTTCTGAAATTCACGCTTATCTGTAGGCAGACGTCTGACCTTTTAATGGGCAGACGTCTGCATTTGCTCTGTCAAAAGGCAGAACGCTTGCCAGACGTCTGCATTTGCTCTGTCAAAAGGCAGAACGCTTGCCAGACGTCTGAACCTATGAGGTCAGACGTCTGTCTCTTTCAAACGCTTCTGGCCAAACCAGACGTCTGGTTTCTGCTCTGGATTCTGGTCCTTTGCGTCTTGCTTTAGATGTCTGACCCTTCTTTGGCTGCGCAGTCTTGAATAAATACGAGACACCTTCACAACACTATTCCACTTGGCTGGATATAATAACTTTGTTTAGCAACATGCATATGTAAGTCACAGTGGTTAGCATGGAATCTTCAATTCGATGATCAAGATTATTACGTAATCTAGAAATTCACATGCTTTTGAGTAGGATGGATAGGGAGGAATATGTCAGCCACAGAGAGATTTGTTAGGTTGGAAAGATTTGATCTTCCTTCCGTTGGATGGGATACTTCGAGGGTTCTACTTCCTTGTATCCTATTCAATTTCTTGTTTGCTTCTATCTATTATCATCTAGTATCCAATTGAATTAATGGCTTGTTTCATGTAGAAATTATACTAAAAGATCAAATCATTTCATAGATTCGAGCAATAGCAGTTTAAATATGGAGAAGCAATAGAAACAATTATGAGATGGAACAAGAGTACCCATGCACACTTAGATGAGAATTTAATCATACTCTATAATTTATACATTCAACTTTATTTCACAAGCACAATACAGCATGACCTTTAAGCATATTTATAGATTTCAGCCAATACAGACAACTTTCAAGAACGGATGATGCGATTGCCGCTAATCCTCCCCCTTACTTGTCCCCCTGCACGATTCCCTTGGCCAATCATCACGGTGCTGGGATCGCCAGTAACAATGTTATCGTAAACCAGGATGCCAGGATCAGGTCCATTATTACCTCCCTGAGAACCGCCTGTCCTGTGGTATGGATCTCTGTGAGGTCGAGTCATGTAGTTGAAGAAGTTGCTATCAAATCGGCGTTGCTGAAATCCTTGAGGCATACCGTTCAAGTAAGGATTGTAGTCACCTCCGATGTTATAATTATAGTCTCTCCATTGATGATCACCATTTCCGACAAAATATGGTGGTTGTTCTTGGCCGGAGTAGCCCTGGTTTCCACCTCCCATTCTGGTAGTTGAGAAGTGCTAAGGGAAATGATGAGAAAGCGTCCCTTTAAAAGGATCAGATGCCAACGAGGTCGCTTAGTGATTAAAAAAACAAGTAACCTGCTTTTTGGTCTTTTTTGGTCTCCTTTATTCTCTTGTTTACTTTCTTTTTTGGAGGCGGTGATTTTTTATTTTTTTATTTTTGTTAATAGGCGGTGAATTTTTTTCGAGAATGTTTCCTCTTTAAGCTGTACTTTTCTAACTTTCTTATTTCATATTTTCAATCAAATATGTTATCTGGCTAGGGCCATGCCGACTCTGACCATATTTTTTTTCAAGAAAAGATACGCTTAGTTATATATGACATGAAATATGATGTTATTGTGGCCGTTGGGCCAGGACCATATACATGCGCGCTCACATACATTTACCCAGATTAATAGATTTGTTTAGCTTCGATATAGGATTAGCATCAGATGAAGTTCATGACCCAATCTTTTGATGATTCAAACAATAGAACCCGCAATTACCACTTGTCTTTGTATTTAAACCTATTTGATATTTATTTATCCTCTTGCATAGTTATTAAACCTTCAACTATTGTCTCTATTTTATTTTTTTTATTTTTTTGCTCGCAACAAGACTTGAACCTGAAACTCCATGCTACACCCCCCAAACCCCTTAAGTTTTGTCGCTTGGGTTGGACCCTAAACGCAAAATAAAATTTATTGCTTTAAGAAAAGCAGATGCTCCCACAATTGCCGCAAAAGTTAGAAGCCATTCCTGTCTTAAAGATAAGTGAGTTTAGATTCCACGGCATGTATATCATGTAAGCATAATAGAACTCCCTATCCACCTTTCTTAAAGATCGATTCGCTCGTCTCTGTATTTTAGATAGTGATAGCCAATGGAATCTGCTCGATTTCATATCACATTTATTAGTAGTATTCTCTCTCTTTGATTGTGCGTGCATCGCGAAGAAATAGCCTTTGCCTTTGCTTCGAATAACTAGCTTCATTGTAGAGTGGGAGAAAACAGATGGTTCTTATATTGACTGTTAATTATTTTGTTTCCCTTCCTATTTTATTTTTTTAATTCATGATTTTCTTGTATAACTTGCTTGCAGCCTTGTTGGTACAATTGCCAGCCGAGCTGGCCGTGTGGCGCAATTGGGTGCGCCAACTGGCGACCCTATTACTCACGGAGAGGCCCCTATGACTACTACCAGGATCCAAACTGGTCAACTAACAATGTCCGAATGGGCGTAGGCTACTCCTCTGCTCGTGACCTCGACATCACCATCCATAGCGACCGGGTGATCCAAGGACGAGACAGTGTGCATCTCGCTTCTGGAAATCACGCTAGCAGGGACCTGAGAACCGAGGTGTACGGCAATGTTGTGGACTCAACACGCGACCTTTCGATTGGTGTGGGGAACGATTCGGGCCGTGACAGCAGATTGATTGTTCGGGATAATGAGTTTTTCAGGGGAAGGGATGGTGACGCGAATATCGGAGTCGGGAATCGGTCGAATGGGCCTATAAAGATTGTTGTTGCTGGTAATCGGTGGAGTAGTTAGACGGGAGAGCGCTGCGAAATTAGAAACAAATAAGTGTCTAGGATCACTAGCTTTGAATTTGATTTTCTGATTTTGAATATTATGTTGTATGAGAAATTGTATAATAAGCTGTGGATTGAATAAAGCCGCTTAATATTAATTACACTATCATTTTCTGCGGCTGTGATGCATGTGCTTAACTAAAAATCTCCAAATTTGTTATCATGACTAAAATTCTTCGTTAATCCTTTCAAATATTTTAGTTATCACGCAAACATATCTCCACTTGCATTGTACATGCCATAAATTGATAATAAGGACACTCTTGGAATAAAGAATTTTCTTTTGTTTTGAATATTAAATTCGAAAGGAAAAAAAAACATGAGAGCGGCAAACGATCTCTCATATCTTTGCATTATAATAGCAGAGAAACTTGGTAAAATTGTAGGAGTAGAGTAGTTTTCCATTTCCATTTTATTTTAAGAAGATCGATGAAACTGAAATTGAAGCAATGTGGATGGGTTACATGCTAGAGAGATTTTGTAAAAATTCTCTCTTGTTTTATTTTTGTTAGAAATTTTTTATCATGCATTGGCCTTCTCACATAATGAGGATGTTAAATAAAAAGTTCTATATCATTTTGATGGAATATAGAAATAGAGAAATTTCATTATTTAAAATATAGATTTTAAGAAATATTATAAAAAGGAATCATTTCTTAATCAATTTTTTCTAGAGATTTAATTATAATTGCATTGCTTGAGTTCAACCTGGATCAGGTATGGAAATCTCTACTCTTTAAGTTGAGAACAAAACTTTATCATTATCCCCACTTGTATCGATCGAGTCAGTTTATTTTTGTTATAGTCTAGTGTTGAGTCATTGATGGAAGAATTAGTATCATGGGAGCATAAAATTGTTTTAAGATTGTTTGAAATTACTATATTCGAAACGACTAATATTGCAAAATAAAACGATTGAATACCTATGTATTTTCCACCTTTCGAAAAACTCTCAAAGTCGTTTGTGCCAATGATTCTTGCAACTGATGCAACACTTTACCTCTTGTCACTGACAATAAATTCTTTCTTTTCTCTGAAGGAACAGTCACCATTGCTCTACTATTTTTATTCGTGCTTTCAAAATCTTATAAAACTAAAAAAAAATAAAAAAATCATATAAATAACCCCAAAATTTTGAAAAAAAGGCTTAATTGTTTTCTTTTTCCTTTCTCCCCATCTCTTTTGTATGTGTTCTTAAAGGGTTCACACCTTGAGCGAAAACAAAATATAAAAAAAAAATCTGTCTTGTCAAGGAATAAACTTTGTGTGGTAAAATAATATTAAAAAAAAGTTGAGAATAAACTTTTTATATACATATAACTATAAAAAGAAAAAGATTCTCTTTATAGTCCAAATAAAGTTTCTCACTAACTGGTTCCCTATATTCAACCCCATCTTTAATGGCCTAATGCAAAACAGCCCATGCCTCAAGAATTTTTTGCATGATTGATTAAGACTTCCACTTTCTTTTTAAATCTCCTATTTACATAGCAATTCACTTCATTTTTGTGCATGAATTGTGAGAGAGCTAGCCATTCTTCTAACATGAAGAGTACTATAGCCTCCTTTTTCACAGGAGGCGGGCAATCGGAAAAAAACCACCACGTCTCCAAGGTAATCAGCAACTCGTCATAATTTTGAGTTTGATACAGAGAGACAGAGATTTCAAGACTAACCGTTCATTAATTTATTCGCCGGGTATGTGAAGGCCCTTGCGATCCGTCCAAGCCTAGCAACACCGACGGCACGGTCCGAATCGGAGTGGGCAACACATCAAACAGCGGCGTCAGCGGCGTTGTCACCGACAACTTGATTAGCGAAGGACGAAGCAGGGTCCACCTGGCATCGGGAAACCATGCAGCCAGGACAACGGGGGGGTCGTCTCAGGAAACATTGTCGACGCCGACGATCTTCTCATCGGCGTCGACAACTACTCGGCAGGGGGTGACAATGTGATTAAGGTTTGTAACAATGATTTCAGAGGGTTTAAGAGCTTGCAGATTGGAGCAGGGAATTATGCTCCTGGGAGTAACAGGATCATCACTGACAATTTGAATGGCAATTAGTTGATTATAAGCACCTAAAATATGTTTCTAATTATGAATTAATATTGTGTGTTTTGATAAATATCCAATAATTAAGTCGCTTGATGATTTATTTTCAGTAAAATAATGGGGGTGGACTTTCAGAGCATGGATCATTAACAGGAGAATGAGCTGAATTTCTATTCTCATCTCCTATTGTAATGCAAACTTTAAGAGTGTAGTTAAAGTCATTAATTGATATTCTTTCCATTTCTATGAAAGAATTTTAAGTATGAGAAAAATTCTCTAAACTATTCTTCTTATTAAACCATCAATATCATCAATCTATTTAAATATTGGGGTTTTTACTTGTAGCCGTTTCAAAATATAGCAAATTCCTTTCTAACCCTTCAAAACTTGTTATTTACTTTTTACCCCTTAAAACTAATAAGATACATCGTTTTACCCCATATAATTTCCTTCAGAAAAAAATCCTCCTAATTTTAATTCTTCATAACCAGAGATGGATGTTGAAAATGCTCCTGATTTCTTGGTCGATTTTGAGAAAGATGCACCAGAAGTATAAACCTTAATTTCAATTTGGGAAAAAAATTACGTATTTTCAAATAATAAGAGCGGTTGGAATATTTTAAAGAAAAACATGATATTATGCTGTCAAAAGTTAATGAAAATCGTAAAGGAGATAATGATGTATCTTATTAGTTTTGGGGAGTAAAAAGTAAATACCAAGTTTTTGAGGGTAGAAAGAAATTTGCTATGTTTTAGATGGGCTACAAGTAAAAATAAACCTTAAATATTTTAGGAAAAATTATTTCCAGGCCCAATCCTTTAACTTGATTTATTTTTAAACCCAAGAAATTCCAAAATTATGAAAAACCCCAAAAGTATGTATGTAATTTCTTTTAAATCCAAACTATCAGTTTTATTGTGTATAGATTACCAATAGTACCCTTTTAAAATTTAATAAAATATGTGTTGTGATTGATAAATAATGTCTTATGATTTAAGCCTTTAATTCACCAAACTACCAATAAGTTTATGAAATTTTCAAGAAGCTACCAAAAAAATTTTAATTACAATAAGCTGATATAGTAGATAAACGCAAGTCAACAGTTGATGGAATTAAAAATAATTTTTTTCCTATTTTATTAATTAAATTGAAATAATAATTAATTATTAATTAAATTAGACAGAGTTAAGGACAAGGTATGATGGGGACGGAGGGAGGAGAACAAAGATAAGGAATTTGATGAAGAAGAAGAGGCAAGTCTTGGTTAGGGTTTGTGTAGGGAAAAGATGGAAGGGGAGGAGGAGGGCAATGATGGCTGCGGAGGAGGACGGCGATTGATTAGGGTTAGGATGGTAATCAGGGTTAGGTTTTTGAAGAAGAAAGTGGAGAAGATGAGAGAGGCTGCGGCGACTGTGGTAATGTTCCACCCTACAGATAGGGATAATTCTTGGGCTTGAGAATGAAGAAGAGAGCATCTAAGGGATTTTTTAAATAATATTTCTATTAGAATATGTTTGGGTCTGAAAGATCCGTATTTTTTAAATATTGGGGTTTGTAACAATTTTGAAAATACATGGGTTTAAAAATAGGTAACTTTCCAAAATATGGTTTGTAACAATTTTAAAATGACCTAACACTATTTAAACAATTTAATATTAACTATAATATTTATGTATATAGCAGGTGAAAAAATTCTAGTTCCAAATTCTAACTGTGTAATTTCATGTCTTCTTTTTTTGGTTAAAATGTCAAAAAGCCCCCGGCCTGATTCAAACTTGTGTAAAACCCCTTGGGCATTTTGCTCTTGTTAAGAAAACCCTGGCCCAATTAAAACCCTCTTTATAATGGTTGACTATGATATTTAAGCAGCTGCATATAACATCTAAGCAGTTTGAGAGAATAAATGCATAAATGAAATATTGTAGTCCATAGGTTTTCTTAAAAAAAATTGAGCAGTAGACCCTTCCCAACGATCTCGAAAATATCAGCTGTTTGTAGACAACTCTCGAGTGGGTCGGGGGCTTTTTGACAATTTACCCCTTTTTTTAACCAAATAGTTGGGCTCATAAAAGACTGTCTCGTTTATAACCCCAAAATAAAAGGTTTCAGTACAAAACAAAAGAAAACATTACAACCATACTACGGTATATCAACCCTATATACTAGTATAAAGGAATTAAAACACAATAGAAAAGAAATTACACATACAGAGTAAGGAGTCAAGAAGAATGTGCAAGCTTTAGACTTCACCGTGTTTCAATTCGTTAAACTGTTCTTTCTGTAGATTGCCTATTTTTTAAGCAAGCCGGATATAGATAATGAGATAAATTCCTAGTGGCAAGGAATTTATCAGATGCAATTCCGGAAATTGAAAATTCATGTCAGATCCAAATTATTTAAAATTGAAATTTGCTTAATATTATCAGTGGAAACTAGCATTTTAGAATAAGGGGATTTGGAATTTCAAATTCATCATTCAATTTATAGTAAAAAAATGAGAACATCAATCGATTTCAAAATCACCATGTAGCTTTAGCTTTAGGTTTCCTAATATACAATAGTACACATAATATATCAAAATCTAAATCAATCATCTCACCGGACACCGCCGCCGCCATTAACTAGCTGGCGACTGCCGCCGCCCATCGACCCTTCACACCGTCGGTCGCCCCTGCTGTGTTTGATCAACCATCGCGTCGCCTCCGGCCAACCGCCCCCGCCACCAATTTCGGCCGACTGCCTCACCGTGACCGCCGCCCGTCGCTGCCACTGACCGTCACCGACCGCCGCCGCCGACCATTCCTGTCTCCGACCGACGGTCGTCTTCTCCGCCGATCGCTGCCGGTCGACCGTCACCAATTACTCCAACCATCGCCGCCACCGACCATCCTCGTTTCCGGTCGATGGTCGCCTTCGCCACCCGTCGATGCCATCGACCGTCACCAATTGCCCCCACCATCGTCGCTACCGACCATCCTCGTCTCCGGTCGACAATTACCTTCGCTGCTACCAGTCATCCTCCACCATTGAACCTCAGCCAGTTGAACACCGGCTATTGTCCGCTATTAAATTTGTTGTGCAAAATTATATATGAACTTTGATTTGAAATCAAATGTCTGACATTTTGAATAGAAAAGAATTTAATCAAAATCATTTTATTTATAAATTCCAGATTTTAAAATTATTCGGGACAAAACACCCCCTTATTCCCAACTATTCATATCATTAGCTTTTCAATACACAAAATGAAATATTGTATAAACTATCAATTCGATTTTCTTCAACGTGCACATGCAGAGAAAGCGTTAACAACTTCATAGAAATAACAGATATATGGTTTACATATATAATCTTAGTATCGTCTGCCCACTCCTTGCTCCATATATATATATATATATATATATATATATATATCACAATTTGTTAAAAAAGAAATTAAATAAATAAAAGATGTATCACAACTTGTTCAGAAGCGAACAGCAATAAGAAAAAGTAACTGAAGACAAAGATAGCCGTTAACGTTACAGACACACACATGCATGCATGTAGAGAGAGAGAGAGAGAGAGAGAGAGACAGAACCAAGCACATGGCAATCAACGACTGACAGGAATGCGCAAAAGTTAAAAGGTGGTGCATGAACTATATATCTATATCTATGTATATATATATATGTTGTCTGCTAAAACAAAATAAGCTCCCCCATGCATGCAGCCGCGTCACAGCTGAAGAGGCAAGTCAACTTAATTCTACATTTTGTGTGCTTCCATTTTCAAAGTTGATTCTGATCAAGACTTGATGTCGGCCAATGAAAACGCTTACGGACACCAGAGTGATCGATGATGCATGGATGACCGACGAGTGTACGTAATATGATGCATGTTTTAATGATCAAAATGAGGCCAACTTTTTAAAAACCCAACAGTGTAATCTGTGTCCATCTTCATGATCTATATATCGCTTAGATCCGAGGTATGTGTTAGGAGAATTTGAAAATTCATGTTAATTCCAAGGTACTTAAAATTAGAATTTATTTAATAGTGCTGGTTGAAATTAGCATTTTAGAATGGGAGAATTTGAATTTGAGAATTCATCACTCAATTTACAGTACAAAAATGAAAAAAACTAATCATTTTTAAAATCACCATGTATCTTAGGTTCCTAAAACGCCAAAGCATACATAATAGACCAAAATTTAAATCAACCATCCCACCAGACATCGTTACCACCGACTGCCGCCACCACTAAATAATCGGCGACCGCCGCCGCCCGCCGACCGTCCCCACCAGTCGGCCGTCCCCGCCGCCATCATCGGCTGCCCGCCCCGCCCCCGCCGACCATCCCCACAATTGATGGTCTTCCTTGTCAACAGCCGACCGTCGCCGCCTATTAGTCAATCGCCGACTGTCCCTATCACCGGTTGCCGCCGCCTGTTGGGGTAAAAATTTACACCCCGGTTGACCGAGTCAAAGTCAAGGTCAACCCCCAAGCTAGATGGGCACAAGCCCAGGTCAAGCGGGCCCATACCCAAGTCGAGCCCGCAGCCAGCCTCCCCATGCCAACAACGAAATCATGTAACAAATAATTTTTATGTAATTGTTTATGCATGAATGTAAACAAAATGGGCATAAAACCAATATTTTGTAAGCCCATGGCTTATGTGCAAAAATGAAATGGCACATGGGCCATGGGATCGGTAAAATGCCATTTTTGTAAAGCCCAAGGGGCTATATGTAAATATGTAAGCCTATATAAGGCAAAATGATGATGAATAAAGGAGGACCTTTTTCTCTCTCTAAAAAATTCTCCAGATCTGAGATCTTTTTCTTCTTCTTCAAGGTTCCAAAACCTCCTTCTTTCTCTTGAATTAAATCAAGAGTTTTACTCTTCTTTTTATAAAACAAATTAGTTTTTCACCACAAAACCCACAAAGGGAAACTTGGATCTATCATTAGATCTCAAAAAGAAGAGATTTTTAGATCTCACATCTCTTGAGCCAGCCAACAGAGGAGGAAGAAGAACTCATTTCCGCAACAAAAACATTTTTCTTTTTTCAGGAGTTTAACTCCACTAATTTCTCTTTCGAGAGTTTCTGGGGCTAAAAACCCTCTTTTCCTTGCCGGCGCGCTAGCGCTCGAGCGCAAAGCGCCCACGTGCCGACACGTGGCGCGCGCGCTTGCGCTCCAGCGCACTGCGCGCGAGCGCAAAGCGCCCACGTGCCGACACGTGGCGCGAGCGCGCTTGCGCTCCAGCGCGCAGCGCTCATGCGCAAAGCGCCCACGTGCCGACACGTGGCGCGCGCGCGCTTGCGCTCATGCGCAAAGCGCCCACGTGCCGACACGTGGCGCGCGCGCGCTTGCGCTCATGCGCAAAGCGCCCACGTGCCGACACGTGGCGCGCGCGCTTGCGCTCCTGCGCGCAGCGCTCATGCGCAAAGCGCCCACGTGCCGACATGTGGCGCGCTTGCGCCTGAGCGCACAGCACTTAAGCGCACAACGCTCAAGGCGCTGGCCCTACGCATCCCCTGGATGCCTTTTCCCCCTCTTTTTTTGTACATACATACATATATACATATGCATACAAATTTATACACACACATACTCCACGACACTGTCCCTCGTAAAAACTCTGCGTGGCTCCCGATATATCCAAAATCCCTCCCTTTCAAAACAGAACACACGTACACTGCACATTGAGTTCGCATGACCAGTTTAACCCGTTAATCGGAGGTTCCCTCGCCCCAAAGGCGAGGGGTAATTAACGGCAGCTTAGTCCGCGGCTGCCGGAGATTCGGATCCCTACAATCATTAAACCCCAGCCTACCCTAGGCAGGGGGAATCTGTAGTACGTCTGAGACGCGTGCGCATATTCCCATCTCAATGGGGTGACGAAAAACACCCTACACCGCCGTCGCCACCAATTGTCGCAGCCACCAATCCCCGCTTGTCGCACCCATCGATCGTCTGATGGTCGCGCCCGTCTCTGCCACTGTCTGTCGTGGCCGCGGCCGCCAACTGCCAACTGACTGCCAGAGGCATCGATCACCGCCGCAGCCGACCGTCATGGATCGCCACTCCCGTCTCCACCGTCGACTGTCGCCGCCATCGATTGACCATCCTCATCGCCGCCGGTCATCCATCGCTTCCAATCGGCGTTCGTCAAATCTCATCGGTTGATTACCATCTAACGTCCATTTCTATAACTAAATGTATTGCTCTTTACATATGGAATTTGAAATCAAATGATTATCATTTTGAATATAATAGAATTTTATCAAAATGATAATCATTTCATTTACAAATTCTAGATCCTAAAATTATTTGTGACTAACACTTCTTAACGCATCTATCAAGCGATCGCATTTTTTATGTATCAAAAGCTATTACTGTTGTTGTTGTTAGCTCGTTTGATTTTTGTGTTATCAGTCCCAAATCTCATGAAATTTTATACATACGTATTTAAGATATGTAGAAAACAATAAGAGTACCGAAATAAATATATAATGAGTTGGGCGTTTATGAAATTGGCCTCAATTTATGATTTGAGTCGCCGTCCAAGACGACGAAAGATGACGCAAGCGCGTACGAATTATGATGTGCCATTATTCGGTTTAAAATTGAAGTGGCTGTCTAAATTTATTTTTACTAGCTTTTTGCACATATTATGCATGAGAATGTATTCTGATTCGGTAAAAAGTTAATCATGCTACGTATTCCCATATTTAAGAATATAATAATAAATTTATGCAAAATTAGTTTGAATATGATTTATTTTTAATATTTAGTTTGTCCAAAAATAATAAGATTAAAAGATTTCAAACAAATGAAAAAATTGCTAAGCCCAAAAATAAAGAAAAAGGTAAAATACTTTTTAAATATTTAAATAACTCCAAAAATTAAAACCATAAAGAGATGGATTTAAAAATATTAACAAATAGTTTGGAAGATTTGAAAAGATTTATTTTTAATTCCTGATATATTTGGATTTTGGATCTTGTATATTTTTTTAAATTTTTATATTTATCAAAAGTTTATAAATATTTTTAGTTTTCAGTTAATTTTATCTTTGATCTTTTATCTTTAAAATTATTTTAATTTATTCTTTTATTTTGGAGGCTTTACATGCACACAATTGTTGATTAATTAATGAGAAAGAGTTTTATTTCTTAACTAAAATTTAGATACGTTTATTCTCCTAATTATTTATCAAAAAATATTCCTTAAAAAAATTGTCATTTTTACTTTAAATAAAGTTTATGAGAAAAAAGTAATCAAGAAAATTCATATCTTATAAATATTAATAATTTTTTAGTTTTTATTTAATGTTTTGACTTAAAAATCTTTTCGATTGTATATAATCTTTTTATTTGTTGGCATACTAATTTAAGATTTGGCTGTGGTAGTGATGATGCTCAACATTGGTGATCCCCAAGATCAGGACACGTGGCGGATGACGTGTCTCGGAACTCAAAAGAAAGGGTCCACAGGGACCGACCAGGCCACCCTTATATCCGACCTGCATGCACGAGCTGGCCCTCCTCGGGATCCCTTGCAAATGGGCCTTCTCGGCCTCTCAGCTCGCCCCGAACTGCCACAAGACCAAGACTTCTCGGCCTTCTCGCTCGCCCACGAGCTCCCCAGCAGAGGACGTCTTCCTCAGTCCTCCGACCAACTCCACCACTCACGGGCGTAACCGCCGCTCCGCAAATCTCGCCATGCGCAGATTCTCCGCCAGCAATATCCCACGTTCCACGCCATCACGGTCCCCATTAATGGGCGAACCGCTCTCCGCGCGGGCGTGAAGTCGGGGGCATAACTGCCGGCGAGATTCTCGCGCCTGCTGCTGCGTGCTACCACCGCTATATAAACCCCCATCACAGAGGGATCAAGTAAGCCATTTTGACTCCACTTAGCCGTTACGCTGCTCGGATCTAGGACTAATTTGATCGTCGGAGGGTCCTTGGTGGTACCAAACCACCCCGGGACTTCTTTGTGGGTACTCGGCGCTAAACTCCTCAAGTCACCAATATCCTCAAAACCCATTGAGACCCACATACAACGGGGGATCCCCTCCAGAATCCACCGGGAGATCGACGGAAGAAAACATCTGAAGGAGACCCGAAAAGGATTTCCATCAGTTGGCGTCGTCTGTGGGAAATACAAACTCCATAAAAAAAAGTTGGCCTTCCGATCTCCGTCCACATGGCAAGCAACCATCCTGAAGATCCGGGTACCAGCCGCTACCTCCCCCTCACCGGAGGCGCGGATGAACCCCCTCCGGCGACCATCATCAACGTCCTAACCAGCCGAATAGATCGGCCGCGGTCCTTCGTAGAGGCGCTCATCCGCGTCCAAACGGCCGGGCCTGGGCCCCAGATCGCCGCTCCTCCGCCTCCAGAAGGCTCTGCCCCCGTCGGCACGACTGACCACCGGCAGACGATACTCTCTGACCACGGATCTCATGGGCCGATACTCCCTGAGGTCCGTTGGGCGCCCTAAGGCTCCACACCAAGGTCCACCGCCGGAGCACCTCTCCTCGAGCCTCCTCGGGACCCGTACCCCCCTAAGGAGATGTCGGTCACCTCACCTGCCTACAGGCATGACCGACACCCCCTCCCTCGACGGGGTTGCACAGAAAGGGCTCGCTACGACGGCTCGAGGGCCACCTCGCACGGGGATCTGAGGAACCTCATCGAGAGGAACCAAGGCCGTGCCCAGACGCAGGTCTCCCACAGTGGAGGCCAGGGATCATGAGGTGTCGAGTCCTCGTGGTACCACGACTGACTCGACGCCCTCAAGAAGAAGATCGAGGGCATGCGCCAGGAAGGTCACCTCTCGGCCAACGGGACCGAGTACGCCGCCGACTCGCTCACCAAACCGTTTACCGAAGGACTGCTCGCTGTTCACGTTTCCTCGCGCAACAAACCCACGAAGGTCTCTCTGTTCCACGGGAAAACCGACCCCAAAGACCATTTGGATGCTTTCACCGCGGGGATGAAATTCCATGACCATTCCGATGCCACACAGTGCAGGGCCTTCCCAACCACCCTCATCCGCTCTGGTCGGGACTGGTTCCGAGGACTCGAGCCTCACTCAATCTTGACCTTCGACGAGTTGGCTACTCAGTTCCTCGGCCACTTCGTTGGGAACCATCGGCAGAGGCGCACGGTTAACTATCTCTGCACAATTAAGAGCGGTGACAAGGAGACGTTCAAGGCTTACATCACCCGCTTCTACAACACCCTCCTCGAGATCCCCGAGCACCGGGACGAGACCGTCATCACGGCACTCAGATCTGTTCTGAGGCACAAGGAGTGGTTGCGCTCCTTTGTGTTGGAACAGCCTAAGACCATGGCCGAGGTCAAGGCATGGACCGAGCGCGAGGTTCAGCTGGAGTCCGAGGTGAACGCAAACTTCCCCCGGGCAGAACGGTCCGACCAGAAGAAGAGGGCTCGGGAGGAGAGGCCAGAGCGTCAGCAGCCCTATCACCCGAAGTTCCAGGAGTACACCCGCTCAACGTCTCCCTCGCGGTGTAGTTAGAGGAGGCCCAAGGCGAGGGGTTCTTCAAGTTCCCTCCAATCTCGCGTCAGGCCTCGAAGCGGACCCGAGGCCCTTACCACGCCTTCCACCGGACGCTGGGCCACGCCACGGAGGATTGTAAGCAACTCCGGGACTACATCGAGGAGCTCATCCGATCGAGGCACCTCTCCGCCTACTTAAGGGACAAACGACAGGCCGACCGCGAGCAGGAGCAGCGTCCTCCTCCCACCGAGCTGACCATCGGCCAGATCATACTTGTCTCAGCAGATGACCAGTCTGGCGCTCGAAAGGCCCCGTACCAGGTGCCGAGCACAAAGACCAACAAGCCTCCGGGAATCTCGGGCCACGCCGATAGGGTCATCTATTAGCATGTACTTTTCTTTTGGGGCAATGTAAACTCTCCCTAGGGTCTATTGTTAATTTAATAAAGATCAACGGAACATTGCGGAAAAATAGGAAAGACCTCATTTATTCAAAAAGAGGTATTATGGGCTCCTCAGCCGTACATACAAAAAGAAAAAGAAAATTACAACAGTGGGAGAAGAGGTGCAGAGAGCACTGCTCATGATACTCGGTAAAGATCTCTACCAGCCGAGGCCTCGCGAGATCCAACCTCTCCCTTCGGTTCCCCCCGCGCGCGTTGACCCTGAGCCTCAACTCGTAGCACTCGCGGATGAGCGCCACCGAGTGAGCCAGGCGGCTCGCGGAGATCAGGTCGAAACGTCTCAGGGACCGCAACTTGCCCACGACCTCGTCATCGAGCTGCTCGGACAGGGGGTTGTAAAGCCCCGGCGACGCCCTTCAGATGGAGTATATCAGCAGCTGTAGCAGGAAGGAACGTTGGGGGAGCAGCCGGCCGAAGCGATCCTCGATGCACCCATATACCAACTGCACCATGTCCTCGGTGCAGTTCTGGTCATAGAGGTATACGTCTTCGAAATGGATGATCTCGGGGATGGGGAAGGGGAAGTCCTGCATTCTTGATGCTCTGTTTACAAGGAAAGGAAGGACTAGTGCTCCTTCAGCCTTATATAGCCCGCTGCGCCCCAACGGAACTCAACGGCCGCCCGCTCTCGCCCAAGAAGTCGCTGCCACAAGGCGATCATCGAGCCTTCTCTACCGGAATTAAAGCGACGCGACCCTGGCGTTTCACCTCCCCAACATTCAATGCGCATGCTGCGCGCACACCCCCCGCTACCGTTCCTGTTCCCCATACCCGCAACTGGATGGTCGGGCGAAACCTTATGAAGATTCGGTCCGAGCAGCTACCCTACCCGGTTGTCCTTAGCCGGCCTCCTCAGGCTCCTCCAGTGCTAAGGATCAAAGTCCTTCACAGAGGCAGCCGAGCGGCTCCCCTGCTCGGCTATACCTAACCGGTAGCTTCCCTACTCGCAACGCCAAGGATCAAAGCCCTCACCAAGAGGCAACTCGGCAGCTACCCTGCTCAGTTATCCCTGGCGGGTAACTTCCCTACCGCAACGCCAGGAATCAGAAAGTCCTCCCAGAGGCAGTCGAGCCCAACCATCGCTCGGCTATCCCTGACGGGTAGCTTCCCTACCGCAACGCCAGGGATCAGAAAGTCCTTCCAGAGGCAGTCGAGCCTAACCGTCGCTCGGCTATCCCTAGCGGGTAGCTTCCCTACCGCAACGCCAGGGATCAGAAAGCCCTCCCAGAGGCAGTCGAGCCCGAGGATCCCTCACTCGGCTATCCTTCAGGACAAAAGCCCTCACCAAAAGACACCGGGCAGTAACCCTGCCTGGCCAAGGGTCCTTGGTAGGCTTCTACAGCCCCTCCCGCGCCAAGGACCAAAGTCCTCCCAGAGGCAGTCGAGTCCTTGCTCAGCTATCCCCGGTTGGTAGCTTCCTACCACAACCGATAGGGATCAAAGTCCTCGCTAAGAGGCACTGGGCAGTAACCCTGCTCGGTCCCCATCCTGAAGGATCAAAGCCCTCGCAAGAGGCAACCGGGCAGCTACCCTGCTCGGTTATCTTCGGCCAGTAGCTCTCTACCCATGACACCGGGGATCGAAGCCCTCGCAATAGGCGTCCGAGCGGCTACCCCGCTCGGTCATCCCAGGCTGGTAGTTGCCTACCCACGACACCAGAGATCAAAGCCCTCGCCAAGCGGCAACCGCGCAGCTTCACTGTCTGGTCATCCCCGCTCAGTTATCCCCGGCGGGTAGCTTCCCTACCATAACGCTTGGGATCAGAAACCCTCCCAGAGGCAGTCGAGCCTGTTCCCGCCAAAAAAAAAATTGCGCAAAAGAACCCAAGGTATCAAATGGCAGCGATATGTTTAAGAAAATGTGAACCAGTGTTTTCCGGGTTGTATTTTGACAAACTCCTGAACGAGAAACAGCTAAATTCTGATGGTATCGAAAGTGTCTCGAAAAATCCTTTGATTTGAAATATTATGGGCTTCATAATTCATCCGGGATAAAAAGTTATGAGCAAATATGCTATGCACGTGTAATTTAAGGAAGAAAATGCGAACCAGTATTTTCTGGGCTGCATTTTGACAAACTCCCGAACGAGAAACAGCTAAATTCTGATGGTATCGAAAGTGTCTCGAAAAATCCTTCGATTTGATATATATGGGCCTCATAATTCCTCCGGGATCAATAGTTATGAGGCATCACATGCTCACACGTGACCGGGCATCACGTGCCCACACGTGACCGGGCATCACATGCAGACACGTGGCCGGGCATCACGTGCAGACACGTGACCATTTACAGGTAAAGCCTGTAGGCACTGAATAAAATAAATAATTGGAAATAATTAATCAGTGGGGTCACGTGCCAATATGTGATGGGCCTTTAAACCCACTGAAAAGAATTAAAGGTATTATAAAAATAACAAGGAAAAACCCCAATAGGGCATCACGTGCCAACACGTGACCATAGGCCACGAGCTGACACGTGATAATTCTTGAGTTCTTTACAACAACAGAATTAAATTCTGGTCAAATGCTTAATTATGGGGTCACGTGCTAACACGTGATGGGTTCCTAAAGATCTATGAATTAATAGAATTAAATTCTAATTAAGAGGTATCAAAAACCCTAAGTGGAAAAATATTTGTCTAAATTTTTCCAGACGAAAAAGATGGTGCTCTGTAAAATAGAGCACCGTTGGATTAAAAATCCAACGGTGATTAAAAATCACCAATTTATGGAAAGATTTTATACAAGGAAAGATTTCTCTGAAATTTGCCAGGAATAACAAATAAAAGATCTTTTGGAATAAAAATCCAATGGTGAATAAAATTCACTGAGTGATCTAAAAGATCATGTTGGTTACAAAATAAATTAAAATTTTTCAATGAAAAATTGACAAAACAAATTGATTTCTTTTCTTTCTCCTATAAATAAGAGCCAAGAAGAGAAGAGAAAGTATCTAATTTTTGGGGGGAGATAACAACAACAGAGAGAAAAAAGAGAGTAGAATTTAATTCTCAAGAGAAAAAAAAGATCTCTTCAGAGAAAAGAAACCCTAGGTGAGAAAGGGGAAAGAGATCTAAGTTCCATAAAACAAAGAGAATTTGATTCTCAATTTAAGAGTTTAACTCCTCTGAATAAGAACTTAGTTCTTCCTTTGGTTGAAGATCTGCATAAGCATATCTCCCCACAAGTTGAGAATTTAATTCTTATCGGGGAGATTCTTCCTTGCAGTGTTGGATATAGTGCCCTCAGAGTCAATTATTGGATCACAGGCACGTGATTGCAATGATTGAGGGAGGACCTATGCCGATAGGACAGTCTTACTCAAGATGATAGTATGCTATCTGGTTTATCTTTATCATCGTGTACTACTTTAGGTGACCTTACAGGTCGCTATTACACATTGATAGAGCCCTTAAGATTCTTGCTTGACTGCCAGCAGTATGATGGCGATCATATACGTGGGAGCTGGGGTCTATAAGCACATCCTTAAAGTGGTCCCTAGTCGTGGGAGTTTTCGAGACAAGGCATCGATACTCCGGAGTAGACTAGTGTATACAGTCGAGACCCCGACGAGAGGCGATGGCCGGTCTCATAAGCCATTGGTATCAGTTGGATCACCTAAGATGTATACATGTGCTCATTGGGTTATGAGTACACCAGACAGGACTTACTGGGAACATGCTAGTTGGTATTATACCTGACGTCAGATAGCAGTTCCCTGGTGATATGTGTACAGGTTAGTTCATCGACATGAGATCGTCATTTGTCTCGTGTGAGTTCCCACTGTTCTTTGATTACTACCCTACCATGGCTCAAAGGAGTCGTGCAAACAGGTTTTAGTTGGGTACAGTCCTGAACCACATGGAGACCGGCAGGGGTTTCGTCTCTCCCGGTATTGCGGGTGAGATCGAGCTGTATCTAGGAGAGCCATTACACAAAGTCCTTGGGCAAGGCAGAAGATTTACTGGTAGGTATTCCAGTAGTATCTCAGGGTGTTCTGGGCTATACTCCGACACGACTTGTACCGCTTTTGGGGGTCTGACTTTTACCAACTCTCTAGGCCCGCCATGTGATGCTCATAGACGAATGGACCGGACTGTACGAATATTGTCACTGACAGGTTCAGTAGGGTGTCAGGATGAGTTCGCTCATCGACCTCCCTTTTGGTCAATACCTGGTAGCCCGTTACGTACGGCTAGTACCTCTGACGTGTTAGTGGTTAAATCCACAGCCAAAGTATTGACGAGTCTTTAGAGTCCCCACAGACAGTTTCTCAAGTTTCGGGCGAAACGATGTAGAGGCCGTATGATATATGGCAGGGTCCGATCATATACGTGCAGTAGTGTACGGATCATGATCTTGCGGATCATACTAGTGGGCTTTGGTTTAAGCCGGATCCTAGTATTAGATTTGTTGGATTACTTTAGTCTCATCGCATTCGCAATTCAGTCGGAATACGGGTGCATGTATATATATACAGGTGAGGGGTATCCTTGTGATCCGTCACGAGTTTATTTTAGATGTTGCCATTCTCTTTTTGGATTAAACATTTTAGTTTAAATGTTTATTGGAGGAATATGTGAGTGCAAGTTTTTCCTTTTTGCATCATTTCATGTCATATTCATTTTGCGACTCATGGTCTTGGTTTAGGTGATAATTAAATGTGACATGGATTGATTTTATGCCTAATTATGATTATGGGGGATAATATGGAGAGAGAGGGCAGCCAAGTATTGGCTTGGGGATTATTCTTTTGGGATGATATATATCTCTCTCTCACACAAATTATCTAACACGACATAATAAGCAAAATGGCTTCTTCTTCTTTCTTCTTGTGCTCACCTCTTCCTCCAATGGCAACACCTTCAACGTCCATCCATCTCATGGATGCAAGAAACAAAGTGATTACAAACATTCTCTACATCACCTTGGATACGTCGGCTAGCACACTTCGTGCCCGAGTTGCTTCGGATGAAGCGGGAGCCCGTAAAAGGAATCGATGATGTGGTGCCCTTTCCGACGAGGAGATCGAGACCGGATATGCCGCGAGGAGCTTGGGATGGTGGCCAAAGACCGAAAGACACGGATCGATCGGTATAGCCTTTCTATTCCTTCTCTAGATAGCTAGTTGTTGGTTAATGGTTTGATCCGGGTTTTAAGCATACGATAGCGTCAGTTTCTAGTAAGAAAAAGTTTTCGTTTCCGCATTTTGGCATCGGAAAGACGGCTGGGGCGCTATCGTAGACTTACATGGTATCAGAACCACGTCATTAGCCTTTACTAGCATGCTCTAACGTGTTTAGAATTTCGATCGAACGAAATTTCCAAGAACTGCATTTCCAAATTCTGAGTTTCTGTCGAATTTTTTTTATCGTCAAAAAATTATTTGGAGTGTTGCAGAAAATCAGGCAAGCGTTTTTATGAAATCTGAGAAAATTTGGTATGCTGTTGTCACTGTAGCACGGCGGAACCACGGCCGTACCCTAGTTTTGTCCGCGGTTCCGCGGCAGGACTGTGGCAACTGTGCGTCATTTTTTCTACAGAGGTTCCTGACTTGGAAATAGGGTTTCTGGTAATTTTTGTTTGGGTCCAGATTTTTTTGAGTACTGGGTATTATGCTTGGGGCCCACTTCGGGAAATTTTGTCGATCGAAAATTTTAAACATGTTAGTTCACAGTATTTACATTATATCTGCGACCGTGAATGTCATTTGATTGGTAAATCCTGTCTAATTGCTATAGTTCTTTTAGACGGATTTACGAACGTGACATTTACGTTGATGCTCTGTGTTGTGCTGTGATGTTGCAGATTTGTAGTGGTGGATAACCTGGATGCAATGGTAGTACAGTTTGATATTATTTGTACATTTGATATTGTGGGGCGAGCGTCCGACATGTGGACTGCCGTCACTGCCTGTTTGTATATTATTCTTTTGGGGCACGACCGGGCTGAGGTCGATGTACCTGTTGTATATATTTTACTTTCTGTACTAGGATTATCCCGCGGTGGGGTGCACGGATAGCCGGGTTCTAGAGGGCAACAAGCCCGCATCTCATGGTTTTGAGACGGAGGGGGCTTTACTCTAGAATTGGCGGGCTATTTGCCGCACTCGTAGGGGGTATAGGTTGACCCAAGGAGGGGTGCTCAAGTTACCGGATTCCGTGAAGTGCTGGGTGGTATATTCACTTTGTTGAAGGGGGCTATCTTGCTTCAGGTTTTGGCGGGTAACTTGTCACGCCCGTAAGGGTCTAGGATTTTCATTGCACAGGCTATCCACACGACCAGGGGAACGTCGGGTTTCAGTAGCGGCTCTATGAAACCCGGGGATCCAAGACTATCTGTACTGTTCTGTGATGCTTATTACATTTCTGTGATGTTGCATTTTATCACGCCTTGAGCGATTATTATATATTGATATATATACTAGTAGATGTTGTATATGTTTTACACCCGCGCTAGTCTAGTCCCCGCTCTGTCTTTAGTTAAGTAACCTAACGGGTGATGACGGGACCCAGTGGTGAATGAAGATGGCATATACGTACATCGTATTTTCGTTCTTTATTGGTGTGATCAATTGATGGGACTGCATTGATTTGGATCAATACAAGCTAAACAAACTTATTCTGATGTTGTTGGAACAGTTTTCAAAAAGCTGTTATTGCAAGGACATTCTCTTTTGTTTTGCACAGTGGTATTCGGTTATGAATATCCAGTACCTCAGTCGACGAGGCAAGGGCCGAGATCCCTTCATCGGGAGTGACCCCTTAGACAGAAGTTTGCATCAGGGTAATAACTTCACTATAGTCGATTACTTTTTGCTTTGCATCGTGGTATTCAGTTGGAATATCATGCATCTCATTCTACGGGGAAAGAGCCGAGATCCCTTCACCGGGAGTGACCTCTTTAGCAAAGGTTTTCGCCACTATATTTTTATAAAAAGCTATCCGGTTCCTTCAACGATATCAAGTTCATTACGTTAAAGGTTTTTCGTCAAAAACCATTCGTAGCCCTCCTTCATTTCAGACGGGTAGCACTTAGTATTCATGCAATGTTTGTTGACCTTCGTCAAGACATAGTGAATGATAGCTGTTTGTTACCTTTCTGCTGCATAGATAGATACGTTGGTTTGGGACAGTCGTATAGCCTTGTTGACCTTCGTCAAGGGCTTGTATGGGTGGGTTCAAATTAACCTGGACAATGACGGGTAGAACTTGATATGTGACTTATGATTTTTTGACCTTCGTCAAGGTCATAAGAGCATGGGGTAAAAATCACATCGGGAGTTTCTAAAAAATCTGAAAGTTGCCAGATATTCGCATACCTTCTAGAGTATGATAACGTGAGTGGATTCTATCACGTTATCATGCGATGATAGTTGGATCCCGATTCCTACCGATGAGTTGGTTTACTCCTCGGGTGATCCCGACCAATTCTTCTTTCAGCTTTGGAGGAGAATTTGAGCTTACAGTGCGAGGTTTCCTGATTGGATAAAGTGATAACCATTCTGATCTAGGTTAGATTGCACGCTAAGTGTTTCTTCTCTCTCTCTCTCTTTGGCAGCGACCATGGCCCGACCCTTGACTATGACTCAGTGACCAAGTTGACTGAACCTTCTTAAACACTGGTTTTTGGATTGTCAGAGTTGCATACCTCATTGTTACTCCCACTTTTACCCTTTTCTTCAGAACACCCCGTATTACTACGAACGTCCACTTCCATTGGATAAAACCATCGTATGGTTATATACGAACTCGAATGAACTTTTTCCATATTCGAGGATGGTTTCCGGTTATGGAGAAAACGAATAGGACTATTCAGTTGTGTTTTCCTTTTAGCTTCTCTCAAGTTGCGAGTTTTCTTTGGATTAGGACGGTACACCTATTATGCTAATTGGATAATCTTCTTCCAAACCATAAGCAGGTGCCGAACGGTAGGGAATGAAGAAAACTAATTAGTCTAACGATGGTGTACAGAAGGTATTAAGTAAAGATAAATAAAGGGATTAGAAAGAGAGCAAGATAAATTGCAACTGCTATTCACGACCAAACCAAGTATTTCATTACCACTCCTACTTTGTTCACCGCCGGAGGCCGGGAAGACTGGACGTCTTTCCTGAATCTGGGGGCAGATGCCAATTGGTGCTATCTGTCCATCTCTCCGAGGATGCCAAGTTGATTTATGGTACCGTGTATCGAAGGTTTAGACAGATGCGTCCGACATAGCAGACTTCATCAGATTCCCCCTCGTTTAAGGGGTTTTTGATTGTGGGGACGCTCTTCCCTGTAGGCGCAAGCCCCTGTAGTTAATTACGCTACCGAATCGCGGTAACAACTTTCTTCTTCTCCTTATTGTCACTTCGTGTCGTGGGTGTTTGTTTTGTGTTCGGTTGCCCGTGGATTGTATACGGAGACTAAGTTATGTTGTCGTCCGTAGGACATGGACTAGTCCAAATCCGTATCTTTCTTAGATTTGGGTTTAGGGGGGTTTGTGTTTAAGGATACGTCGGCCTTATTTGAGGCTAAGATCAACTTAAACGTTCGCTAAGGACATGCTAGTCTAATTTTAGACTAAGATCGACTTAACGGGATCGTTTAGATCCGACAAGAGAGCAATTGAGGGCTCTATTGTTTAGTTTAGTGACATTGCGGTCGATAAGTAGTTTAAGGACATTGCGGTCCAACGTTAGTTTTAAGACATTGCGGTCACGGTTAAGGACGTCATAGTCCGTGGATTTAAGGACTCCACAGTCCGACGTTAGTTTTAAGACATCGCGGTCGAGGTTAAGGACATCATAGCCCGGTATTAGTTTTAAGACATCGCGGTCGAGGTTAAAGACATCATAGTCCATGGATTTAAGGACTCCACAGTCCGATGTTAGTTTTATGACATCGCGGTCGAGGTTAAGGACATCATAGTCCGGTATTAGTTTTAAGACATCACGGTTGAGGTTAAGAACATTATTGTCCAGTATTAGTTTTAAGACGTCACGGTTGAGCTTAAGGACGTCATAGTCCATGAGTTTAAGGACCCCACAGTCCGTGGCAGTGTGTGGTTGTCGGGACCCATCACCTCTCTGACGACGTTGAGGAATTACAACGACAGATATCAGAGGAGTAAAGAGATGTACTCTCGAATCGGGTGTAAATTGATTAGAAGAGCAGATAAGCTCAGTTCAATTTAAATTGAGAACTTATGGCCAGAATTGGGCTAAGTCTAGTTAAAAATGTTTGACATTTCATTTTTGTTCTGCCTATTAGGCCTTTATTTGGGTTCTGCCCTTTTATAATGCATAGCATTGGGCTCTGTAATTAAATGCATAGCATTTTTAGTGGTCTGATAGTGCGCCACGTGGCTTGTCAGGCGCTTTGCGCCAATCAAAGAGCGCACTGCGCTAGCGCATGCGAAGGTGACACGTGTCACGCTCTGCACTAAGCGTAAGTCTGTTAGCGTGCTGCGCCAGTGAATAACATGTAGCGCGTTCTGGCGCAGTGCGCCAGTCCAAGAGCGCAGTGCGCTATATTTAGAAGCTGCGCAAATTGTTCTGTGGTTGACACGTGGCACGTTCTGGTGACATGCGCCAGTCCAAGGAGCGCAGAGGCGCATTTCAAGAATGCAAGGCATTGTCCAATAGTGCAGAGCGCATCTTGATCAATTTAAGATCAAAGAACAAGTTTTCTGTTCTCTCAAAAGAGGTTCTACCTCAAGATTCAAGAACTAAGGTTTTTGTTCTCATCAAAAGGCTGTGCCTTTATAGATCAAATGATCTAAGAATGAAGTAAATTACTTCTTTTTTAATCTTTTATGATTAGATCTTTTTGATCCTTTTCTTTTGTATTGAAGATCTTGATCCGGTTCTTAGATCTTTGATCTTTTTAGGAGATGATTCTTCTTTTTGTGGGATGTTTTCATCTCTGTTCTTCAAGAATATGATTCTTTACATTTAAAGATGAAGAAGATGATCTTCTTTCTTCAAAGGCTTGCCTTTCTTCTCTTTGAGGTTTTTTCTCAAAGTTTTCAGGGGGTTCTCTCTATTCTCTATATATTTGAGACTTGAAGTTTAAAGGCCATTATATAGGGCCAATTGATTTGTTAAGTTAGTTACATAGATCTTTCTCTGATTGATCTGAGGATATTTCCCCACCGTTGGATCTTTGATCATAAGGCCTCTGTTTTACAGAAGATAATCTTCTTATTTTAATAAGGTTGGAAAGATCTTTCTAGAACAGAATTTTAACTCTGATTAATTAATAATTTATTATTTAAATTCCAGAGCGCGGCGCAACGGCGCTAGCACGCCTGCGTTTGACACGTGGCGCGCCGCGCAGAGCGCAGCGCAACTGCGCTAGCGCGCCTGCATTTGACACGTGGCGCGCAGAGCGCAGCGCAACTGTGCTAGTGCACCACTGTTTGACACGTGGCGCGCAGCGCAGAGCGCAAGGGATCTGAAGCGTTGCTTCAGTTTAAAATTTGAATTTTGAAACGAAGCTTTGCTCTGATTGAAGGTGCGCTGCCTTGGGCGCAGCGCTCTTGGCGCTGGCATGTCTGCTTTTGACACATGGCGCGCAGCGCAAGGAATCTGAAGCGTTGCTTCAATTTTTAAATTTTGAAATTCAAACAGAGCTTTGCTCTGATTGGGGGAAACAAATACCCCCCCCACCGTTGCGCTCAGGTGGCGCACACGTGAGTGCGGCGGTGGCAACATCTGAACCGTTGGATCGACTCAGGAGTTGAGGGGGATCTTCAGCGCCTATAAATAGGACCCTTGGTCCTCAGATGATTATCATTTTCTCAAGATTTTTATTTTCAGAGCCTTGCTCTTCTTTCCAAGAACTTCAAGAGTTAGAACTCTAGAAAATTTTAGGTAAAAATTTAAATTAAATTAAATTAATTCTAATTAATAGAGCCTTACTCTCATAGATCTTTTGATCTAATGAAAACCCTTTTGGGGTTTTATAAACAAAGTTTTGCTCTTAAGAACCCATAGATCTGAATAGATCTTTTCTTAGGGTTTCTTAGCCCATGGGTCAGAGCTCTGCTCTTTTGACAATATAGATCTTTTGATCTTTTGATGAGGAACTCTTAAGAGTTTTTCATGGATCTTTAAGATCCCATAACTTTAATTCTTAGGAATTAATTTTTCTTTGATGGATTTTTCCATCATTATTACAGAGCTAGGCTCTTTAAGGAATTTTATTCCCTCATGACCAGAATTTGACAAGTGTCACTCTGTTACAGAGCTTTGCTCTGAAAGGGAGATTTTCTCTTTGTCTCGAGGGATTTCTCATTTAATGAGAATATTCTTTGAGGATTTCCTCATTAATTGACTGTCTCATCCAATGATGAGGCTGTCTTATTAACTGATGCATTGCCATCTGGATTTTGTGGGTCTCCCTTTGGTCCCCTCTCCACTGCATTGCAGTGTGGTACAAATTTTAAAGAACCAAGCATCGAGATTTTAAAATTAAATTATGATACTGATAATTCAATTTCGTTTTTTCTTGCAGGCAACATGTCTTCTGACCTTTCGTTCCCTTTTTTCCGTTCAGAGGGAGGATTCCCTGAGGCACCGGTAGACTGGGAGGTTCTTGCTCTCATTAAGGACTACGACCCGGAGTACAAGAACCTTCACCTGTGGGGTAGGTGGTACAACGAGATCATCAAAGGCCGCCGAAGCTTCTCTTGCGTGACGCCGTCGGATCCAATCTAGTACGCAAATATACCCCCGGTGAACTATGCCGTGGAGGTCGTAAATTGGAATTCGGAGGGTCTTCTTCAACCTTCAATTGCTGCCATTCCCGTGCAGCTGCCAGCAGCCGTAGATATTTTGGGGCGGCGCATATGCCAGGGTGAGTCGTGCCCTTGGGGACAACCCTATAACATTGGATTGACCCCTCAACATTCGGCCGGGTATTTGCAGTAGGCCAGGTACATTTTGTCAGCGAAGAAGGCGCATTTGCTGAAGATCGGTTTGTATCCTGCAGTTTACACCTCGCTGTTCGAATATTCCGCTCCTCCGACGTGGTGGATTAAGGCGTTCGTGGAGCAATGGAACATCCTCACCCATACCTTTCTTCTAATGGACAGGGAAGTTTCCATCTCTCTGGAAGAATTTGCTGAGATTTCCGGTTTGCCGGTGAGGGGGGAGCACTATGAGGAGCTGCTTCCTCCTGATGAATATGTTTTTGCCACAAAGCCGTTGGTGATGGACCTAATGCCGGAGAATGCTATTCAGCACCAGTTTCCGAGTCTGGTAAAGGTGCTGAATATGTATGAAAGTCTGTACTCGGGAGGCCGGGGAGTTAGTTTTGCAGATTTCATCGCTCGCTTTATTCGACCGAAGATTCTATCGCAACGGGGCAAAAAATTTGCCAAGCTTGACGAGCCCTTCGGCTTCAGCTTAGATTGTCGACCAGCACTGGAAGCCGATCAAAAGGGCTTTTATCTCCCCGATGCCGCAATCATCCCTCTATCGGAAATTGTTGGTCTGGGCATCGACGAGGAGACTTTCTTTCTCGGGTTTTTGGGGCTATGGCTGTGCTGGTTCGCGCTCCCCCTGCACCCTCGCTACATGAGGCCGTCCGTCTTCTACCCAGCGCATCGGATGGTGGCTGGCATACAATTATCGATTGGAATTGCCGGGTTGGCCCACCTGTACCATGGTCTCAGCGTGGCGGTGGACGCAACTGAACCGGTGGTGCAACCCGCTACTTTCCCGATGGATTACTTTAATTTGTGGATGGAAATTCACGTGCTCGTGGTATTTGGTATTCATAAGAGACCCTCATTTTACGAGAAGTGCAGACTCCCGAGAGTTATGAGGCTGATCGGCGCGTCTATCGTGAATCCGCCTCCATGGGAGGCTAGAGGGTTGCTTCTTCGTCCGCGCACGGTCGAAGCAGGCATTTCTTTCACGGACAAGGTCATGACAATCGACCCAGAGACCTCCAAGGCGGTGTTGGCGTTGCGTGATAATTTTAAGGACGGGGCCTCCGTATTGAAAGCCTGGGAGATTCTACATCTATATTCCATTAGGCCGGGCTTCCTTGTGTTCAGGAAGAATGAGTTGGCGCTTTTTATGAGGTACAACCCCCATCGGTTCGCCTAACAACTAAGCTATAACTAGGGGGTCCCACTGGAGGCGTTTTTGAAAGAACCTGTGGCCACCAGGGAGGGAATACGGAGCGCACTGCATCACTTTATGCGGTTAAACAAGGGCTCCCACTTCTTCATTAGCGAGCCGAGTTGCATTCCAAGGGCCCTCAACGTGTACGGGGCTTGGTATCAGCACACGATGGGCACTGTTATTTGGGAAGAGAAGTGGCTGCTGCTTGATCACAAGGGTGCGCCCCCCGCCAGCGATCGCAACGTCCCCCTAAGGCGAAGGACCCCTGTCCTTCCTCCACTAAGAGGAGATGCTAGAGTTGAGCCCCCACGCGTGCTAAGCCCTCCGCGTGGATTGCCCCGTGATTTTGTAGACTTGCCCTCAGCGCCCCGTGCTCCCATGGAGACGGTAAATGTGGTTTCGCCTGAATCCGGTGTGGGCTCGAACATCGGGACCCGCCGTTCTAAGGTGCCCACGAAGCGTAAGTTGATTTTGGGTGAGACCGAGGTCCGCGCGCAGAAGAAGAAGAAGAAGTCGGTTCTTTCCCTTGATGCCGTACTCGGCTTAGAGCCTCAGGCCCCTCTTACCGAAGGCCTAAGTGAGTATGGAACCAACGAGGGTTTCTTCGTAGCGCCAGAAGACACCGACCTCGACACCGCTATTGCTGCTTCTGCGCAACTTGCGAGCCACCAAGCGAAAATAGCCGCCCTCGCGCAATCAAGTAAATATTAGTCATACTCTTTTCATTGTGTTATATTTTATTATCATGTCTTGACTGACATTCTTCTTTTTGTAACAGGCTTCACTACTGAGGAGGTTCTGGCGGCTTCCCTCAGGACTTTCAAAGAGGAAGAGAGGAATCACGCTCTATTGGGCGTTGGTACGTCTCGGCTTATGAAGTCTTCATATTCCTTTTTTTATGGCCAATCTAAACCTTTGCTTATCTCATTGCAGGGACCACAAGACCTACCTCGCAACCTGATGCGGGAATTCTCCTCGGGCCAGCTACCGAAGTCCCAGCCCTTTCGGGATTGCCGCAAGAGGCCCTTCTTAAAAAGCCGATGATGGAAGCCTTGACGGCTCTGGAGGCAACCCTGAATGCGGACGACGACGCCTTGCTAAAGGAGGCTTCAAAAAGGTCTGTAATAACGGCTTGGGAGGAAAGGAAGCGCCTGAGGCACGCAGCGAGGCAGCGTAGTGCTGCTCTGGCTGCGGGAGCGGGCTCAAGCGCCGTTACTCCCGCTGCTACTCCTTCAGAGGAGCTCCCGGTCGCCTTGTTTACTGCTCATAGACGGGTGGCGCGTGCAGCTCGGGAAGCCAACGGTAAATCCGTCTCAGGTAATGTGCTTTTGAGGCTTTGTTATCAAAGTTTTAAACTATCGGTTCTTATATATCTTGTCCTACAGGGCCGAGTCTTACTGGATGAGCGGTGGCGACCATCGAGCCTGAGGGGACGGTAGAGGAGGTAGCGGCCGAACCCGAGGTGACGATAGGCAACATAAACATAGCTGCCAGGCCCGAGATAGTGGCTGACGAGACAGTCACAACTGCTATGCCCGAGAAGGCTGCCGATGTCGAGCCCGAGGGGGCGGCGGGTGAGACGGCTGCTACGGCTGAGCCTGAGGCAGCAGTGGATGAAATGGCTGCTACGGATGAGCCTATGGCAGCGGTGGACGAGACGGCTGCGACCGCTGAGCCCGAGGTGGTAATGGGCGAAACGGGCATGATTGCTGAGCACGAGACTACCGCTCTTTCTCAAGAGTCGGGCACTACTCAGATTATCGCTCTTCCTGCCTACGGTTCCTTATCGTTTCCTGGAGTCGCTAGCGTGACGACGGTTCCTGTGGAGTCAGGGGATGAGGCAACGGGAGGCGAGGCCATCCCAATGGATGAGGGGGACGCCACCGTTGCATCAAGTGACGCCCACGTCACGGCTTCGGCTGGCGACTCATCAGGTAAATTTTGGGTTACCGTCCTCTTTTTTTGTTCTGCAATCCTTCCTGACAGGGTTTATCTTATTTCTGACGCAGATGCGGCTAGTGCTGATACCACTTTACCCGGGGAGCGCCGTCAGTTACCGCTCTGATGGTGACCACTTCTCTTCCTTCTCTCGCACCGTCGCAGATGCTGGAAGGTATGGATTTGTGACCCACCAGTCTTATCTTAGCTGCATAATTTATGTACTGACGTTGTACTATTGCGTCTTTGCAGGAGTCCTTTTTGACCACCTGTACCAGGTGCTGCATCCCCACTTCTCCTTCCCGTCGGAGCTTGCTTCATCCAGTGGCGCTGGTGAATATAGCTTTCAATTAATGCTCTTTCTTTTACCGATAATGAAATTATTTCTGATTCTTGTTTGCCCTGATTACAGTGCTACAGATTGAAGGAGGAGATGTGAGATTAGTTGCGCCCCCGGTTCTCCCGGCTTTGCCACCTGCTGCAGCTGGTATAGTAAATTCCATTGTTCATGAATCTCTTATTGTGATTTGTTTTGCAGCTGATTGTGAATTTCTAGATCCGTCATCTGATTGTGATTTGTTTTGCAGCTGTCGCTTCGACTCAGGTCCCTTTCGAGTCTCGCATTATGATGCCGGCAGGCCCATTCTCCAGACGTCCATCCTCAAAGGGTGCTATGATGAGTCTGAGTATGTTGAGCGGATGCGTCGAGGAGCTTGACGCAGAAGCTCCTACATCTGCCGCAAATTTCGCTGCCGAGGTTAATCCGATGCCGGCGACGCTAATTTCCATAATGAAGGCGTCGTCGAGTCTTGGGTTAATTACTGCAGGGCAATCGAGGCCGGTCTGCATCAGCTTGAACTTATGCGTCCTGTCCCTGAGACCCAGGCTTTGAACTCCCAGCGGGCCGCATGGGTTGAGCAGAGCGTGTCCTTCCTACGCCATTTCAAACAAGAAGCGACCTTGAGGCAGAAGGAATGCGAGGAGGATTCCGCTGAGTCTATCCAGTTGCGCGCCCAGGTTGAAGCGAACGTCGCACAATTGAGAGCCGCCTTTGATACCTTGCAGCGATGTATCTCAGACGGGCTTGTATTGAGACAGAAGCTCGACTCTATTGAGCGGGTTATGCAGTGTCGTGAAGCTGTGCAACGGGAAATTGATGAGAAGATTTCATCATGTGTGCAGCAAAGGACTCGAATCGAAGTGGAGCTAGCCGCGGCGGCTGATCATGAGAAGGCACTGAAAGAAGTGCGAGAGCAGCTTGCGGATTTGTTGAAAACGCTTCTTTCTCAATGAAAATTTTGTATCATTTGTAATTGTGAATAAAATGTATTTGTTTCTTTTATTCTTTAACACGATGTATTTTGTACTCTATCGAATTCATGAATAAAAGATACACGTTCTTCATGATGTCTTGTGTCATTTCTGTGTTTTCTTCTTTCTTACTGTGCTGTTTGTCATGTGATTTTAGCAAGTGCGGTCTGTAAATAGCGTATATCTGTTAGTCTTAGGCTCTTTGTAGAGTGGCAATGGCTTAGAAAATAGGGTTAGGATCTGTCACCTAAGACTTTTCAACTTTATGAGCCGTGAGGGTCTCATAAAGAATTTTCTCCCTACCGGCCGAGAGGGTCCCGTAGGTGTAATTTCCTCCTTAAGAATCGTGAGGATTCCTAAGTGTGTTTTCTCTTGAGAGTCGTAAGGATCTCACAAGAGAATTTACTCCCTTACGAGTCGTGAGGACCCACAAGTGATGGGTGAACTTGTCCTTATCCGCATTTCGCGGAGTTAAGGGTTGCTCTGGATGCTTCCCATGGGTTCACTGCCGTGTTTGGCGAGGACCAGGCTCCACTCTGGATGTTTTCCAGGATAGCGTAGTTTAAAGACATCGCGGTCGAGGTTAAGGACATCATAGTCCGTGGATTTAAGGAATCCACAGTCCGTTGTTAGTTTTAAGACATCACGGTCGAGGTTAAGGACATCATAGTCCATGAGTTTAAGGACCTCATAGACCAATGTTAGTTTTAAGACATCACGGTCGAGATTAAGGACATCATAGTCCATGAGTTTAAGGACCTCACAGTCCAATGTTAGTTTTAAGACATCACGGTCGAGGTTAAGGACATCATAGTCCGTGAGTTTAAGGACCTCACAGTCCGCAAAATGTGTGGTTATTGGGACCCGTCACCTCTTTGAAGACGTTGATGAATTATAACGACAAATATCAAAGGAGCGAAGAGATGTACCCATGAACCAAGGTAAAATCAGTTTAAAATCATTATGGTTGATTGTTAGTTTTAAGACATCACGGTCAAGATTAAGGACATCATAGTCCGTGGATTTAAGGACTCCACAGTCCGATATTTGCTCTGGATGCTTCCCACGGGGTCACTGCCGTATTTGGCGAGGACCAGGCTCCGCTCTGTATGCTTCACACGGGTTCACTGCCGTGCTCTGCGAGGACCAGGATCCGCTCTGGACGTTTTCCACGGGGTCAGAAGCGACGTTATCCATGTTCCACGTGACCAAGAATTTGCACTAGATACTTCCTACGGGTTCACTACCGTGTTCGGCGAGGACTAGACTCCGCTCTAGATGCTTCACACGGGTTCACTGCTGTGCTCTGTGAGAACCAGGATCCACTCTGGACGTTTTCCACGGGGTCAGAAGTGACGTTATCCGTGTTCCACGTGACCAGAAATTTGCACTAGATGCTTCTCACGGGTTCACTGCCGTGTTCGGCGAGGACTAGGCTCTGCTCTGGATGCTTCACACGGGTTCACTGCCGTGCTCTGTGAGGACCAGGATCCGTTCTGGACGTTTTCCACGGGGTCAGAAGTGACGTAATCCACGTTCCACGTAGCCAGGAAGGGTTGACTTTATCCGCATTTCACGGAGTCGGAATTTGACTCTCGGTCATCTGTATGCCGCCGAGTCATGGAACTGGGAGTTGCCGCTGTTCCGCTTTGCTTGATGCCGTGTCTGCTACAATGAGACAAACGTCGAGATGGTCTCTAGGCTATCTGTGAACCGTCGAGATTTGGCTTCTTCTTATGATGAAACCTGGGAAGGAGTGTGATTTCTTCTTTGTTTGCGCCCCTGAATTGTATACATGGATTGATGTAATACCACCTATAGGGCATAAATTTCATTTTTATTTTTCAATTCTTTTCGCGATGCTCTATCATTTCAGCTTTTATATCGCGAAGGTCGCAATTGCCCAATCATTTCGGCTATTTTTCGCGGTGCCCAATCATTTCAGCTATTTATTTTATTTTTACTCGCTGCTTTTTATTACGAGTTGCCCAATCATTTCGGCTATTTCTCATGCATACATTTTTACTTGCTGATTTTGTCGCAAGTTGCCCCATCATTTTGGCTATTTCGTATGCATGTGTGGCTTGCTGGCTTTTCGCTGCAAGTTTGGAATTAGACACTGATTTCGGTATCAGCACCGCTACAACTGGGATATTGCCAGGAGTGAATCATCATTTGCCTCTGTCGTTGTCGAACAAAGGTGGCTTAGTAAACAGGGTTAGGATTCTGTCGACTAAGGCTTTTGACTTCATGAGCCGTAAGGGTCTCACAAATGTATTTCTCCCTACAAGTCGTGAGGATCTCGTAGGTGTGTTTTCTCCTTAGGAATCATGAGGACTCCTAAGTGTATGGCTTCTTGTAAGTCGTAAGGATTTTACAAGAGAGTTTTCTCCATATAAGTCGAGAGGACTCACAAGGGTTGTTCACCGTGCGAACATATCCCTAGTCACAGGTGGGACTTGGTTAGGGAAATGTTTATTCGCGCCCGTGGATTGTATACAAGGGTCAGTGTTACACCACTTGTAAGGCAGTAGTGGATGTTGTGGGGGCTGCTTAAGAACAGGTTCAGGTTTCTGTAACTTACGACTTTTGAATCTTATGAGCCATGAGGGTCCCATAAGAAGGTTCTCCCTACGGGTCGAGAGGATCCCGTAGGTGTAATTTCTCCTTAGGAATCGTGAGGATTTCTAAGTGTGTTGCTCCCTTGTGAGTCGTAAGGATCTCATGCAGGTGGTTTCTCCTTACAAAGTCGAGAGAACCATGTAAGTGTCTTTTAACGAGGTTGCGCCCTTTCGGGTTTTCACAAACACTTGCCGGTAGCTCTGCTGTTTTTACTCACGGAACCCTTTCGGGCTTTCATCCGTGCCCATTTTTCTTATGCACATACCGTTTTCACTTTTTTTTTTTTATATAACGAGGTTGCGCCCTTTCGGGTTTTCACAAACACTCGCTGGTAGCCTTGCTGTTTTTACTCACGTAGCCCTTTCGGGTTTTCATCCGTGCCCATTTTGCTTATGGACATACCGTTTTCTTTTTTTTTTATTCTTTTTTTTATATCAGCTTTGGGATGCTGCAATCCGCCGTAGTTTCTCGACATCTCGGCCAACAGCTAGTTTTAGGACATAGTGGTCCGTCGTTAGTTTAAGGACGTCTCGGTCCGCTGTTAGTTTAAGGACATTTCGGTCCGTTGTAAAGTAGGACGGTTACTACTCATAGAGTTTGGGCTTAGAAAGATAGCGAGCGGACATAGTCATCATCATCTATCATTGACCTAGGCCCTGACTTGTTAAGCGTAGTACTTCTTCAGGAAGCGGCCATTTATTGGCCTGAAAGGTCTTTCGCCATGCATGTCCATGAGTAGATAGGCTCCACCCTGGTAGATCTTGTCTATGATGTACGTGCCATCATAGTTCGGCTCGAATTTTCCCCGCTTGGCGCGATTGGGGATCATAGGTCTTTTGACTACTAGCACGAGTTCGCCTTGGCGGAATGTCCACGGCCTACTCAATCTTTCATATGAGCGCGTCATCTTTGCTTTATAAGCTTCCAGATTTTGTTGCGCCAAGAGCCGGGTTTCATCAAGGGCATCGAGCACCTCAAGCCGAAGGTGAGCATTCTCTTCGTCCGTTAGCTCGTAATGAACTGCCCCTCGTAGAGAGGGTAACTCTATCTCGAGGGGGAGTACCGCTTCTGTACCGAATACCAACACGTACGGTGTTGTGTTCGTGGCCGTCTTGAACATAGTTCGATACGCCCAGAGAACTTCTTGCAGCCTCTCGTGCCAGTCCTTCTTATTTCGGGACACCGTCTTCTTCACGATCTTTGTTAAGGTTTTGTTGAAAGCCTTAGCTAGACCGTTAGCTCGGGGATTATAGACCGAAGAATATCCCCAGTCTATGTTGTGCGAAGCGGCTAATCTTGTGGCTTCTGTAGGCTGGCCCGTTATCGGAGATGATCCGTCTCGGAGTTCCAAAACGATAAATGACGTGCGTTTTGAAGAAATGTAGGATATTCTCCGTCTTCACCTCCCTCAGCAATACTGCTTCTGCCCATTGGGAGAAGTAATCAGTTGTCGCCAAAATGAATCGATGTCCTCTGGATGACGCCGGTTCGATGGGGCCGATTATGTCGGTTCCCCACATTTCAAACGGCCAGCTAGCCACTGTTGGGTGTAGTGGATTTGGATGTTGATGGATAAAGTCCCCATGGATCTGGCATGAGTGACATTGCTTCGCTTACTCGAGACAGTCTTGGATCATCGTGGGCCAGTAGTAGCCCATCCGTTTAATCTTCAACTTCATCTTTGGGCCTACCTGGTGAGAACCGCAGAGTCCGTTATGAACTTCTTGGACGACTCTTTTTGCTTCTTTAGGTCCCAGACATCTCAACCACAGAGAATCAAACGACCTCTTGTACAGAGTATCATTGACGAAGGCGAAAGACAGGGCTCGCTTCATGAGCTGATGTTTTGAAGACGCATTTTCAGGCGTTCGACGGGATTTGAAGTAGTCTATAAAGACTTCTCTCCAATCCTCAACCGTCTCTTGGTCCCTTATTTGCATAGCCATTTGCTCAGTCACTCGCTTTTCTTCGGATGACTCCGGAGATATTTATACCGGCGCAAGAACCCGATGGTTTTGCACAACGATTCTCACGTCATCGAGATTCTCGTCGGCCAGTTCTTTAGCGAGCTTAACTAGTACATCCGCTTTGCTATTTTCTGCACGCGGTATGCTTTCCAAGATGTAGGAAAGTATTTGGGTCAGCAGTTGCTGTACCCTCTCGCCGTACTTTACCAGTTCTGGTTTGCACGTTTGATAGTCGCTGTTTACTCGGCTAACGACCAGTTGGGAGTCTCCGTATATGAGGAGGTTTTCAATCCCCATGTCGATGGCGATCTCGAGACCTGCAATCAAAGCTTCGTATTCGGCTTCATTGTTTGTCCTCGGCTCTGTTAAGGAGAAAGCAAAGGGCATTATCCCTCCTTGTGGGGTCACGAAGATAAGGCCTACTCCCGATTTGATTATGGGCGTGTTCTATTTGCGCTTCTTCATGGAGGATGCTCCATCGAAGTAAAGTTCCCATCGGGTATCACTACCGTAGATCGCATCAAACGCATGTTCGTCTGGCAGCTCGCAATTCAAGGGAGAATCGGCTGGTATCGGATGTTCAGCGAGGAAATCGGCGATGGCCTGACCTTTCACTGCCTTAAGAGGCTGATAAGTTATTGAGAACTCCATCAAGAGCAAGGCCCATTTAGCGAGTCGCCCTGTCAATATGGATTTTTACATCAAATATTTGAGAGGGTCAACCTTCGATATGAGACGGACTTCATGCGCCAATGCATAGTGCCTGAGCTTCGTTATCGCGAAGATCAATACTAGGCAGTGTTTCCCTTGGTCGTTTTCTTGTGCCCATAATGCACCTAACGAACCTTCGAGGGCTGTCGTATAAAGAATGAGAGGCTTTCCCTTGACCGGAGCGGCTAGCACCGGGGGATTCTGCTGGTACTGCTTGATTTCGTTCAGCGCGCCTTGGTATTTGTGATCCCAGACGAACGGGGTTCTCTTCTTCATCAGGTGACTATAAGGACGACACTTGCCAGAGAGATTGGCTATAAATTGCCGGATGTACACGAGCTTCCCTTGGAGAGATCACAATTGTTTGAGAGTCCTTGGCGGGGGCATTTCCATGATCGCCTTGATCTTTGACGGATCTATTTCAGTATCTCGGTGTCGGACGATGAATCCTAGGAATTTACCTGAAGACACCCCGAACGCACATTTGAGAGGGTTCATCTTCAAGTTGTATTGCCGAAGACGTTGAAATATGATCTTCAGATGTTCGAGATGTTCCTCGTATGATTTGCTTTTCACCACGAGGTCGTCGATATAACATTCGACGATTTCATGTATAAGATCATCGAAGATCTTTGTCATGGCCCTCTGATAGGTGGCACTGGCGTTCTTCAGACCAAAGGGCATCACCTTGTAGCAAAATATACCCAAAGGGGTCCGGAAAGCAGTATGCTTCTGGTCTTCAGGATGCATCTTTATCTGATTATATCCTGATGAGCTGTCCATGAAGGAGAAAACCTCGTGAGTGGACGTGATATCTATCATTAGCTCGGTGACCGGTACTGGGAAATCGTCCTTCGGGCAGGCTTTATTGAGACCCCGAAAGTCCACACAGATGCGCACCGTCCCATTTTTATTTATCATCGGGACGATGTTGGCGATCTAATCAGGGTATTCAACCTCTTGGATGAAGCCGGAGTCGATCAGCTTCTTGATCTCGGCATTGATGCTCATTTCAAACTCGAACCGCATTTTTCTCGGTGCTTGTTTGATTGGCTTGATGTCCGGGGATATCGTTAGTTTGTGGACCACGATCTCTGGATCTAATCCTGGCATCTCGGAATAGTTCCACGCGAAGCAATCCTTATGCTGCATAAGCACGTCCTTTAGCGTAGCCGCCCTCTCTTCAGACAACAGTTCACTGACAAATATCGGCCGCGGGTCATTTGCCATCCCCAAATCAATTTCCTTGAGCTTATCTGTAGTGGTATGTATTCCATCTTCCAGCTCTTTTAGCGCCGGTGGAAACTCTGAGATCACCTTGTCATCACTGTTTTCGAAGCACCAGGGGTGGTCATCTATATTCTCAGGTTCTTCCTCTGATATCGTTATCATATGACAAGTACGAGCTCGTTTCCAGGACTGAAGTGAACCTGGGTCTACCCTCGTAGATTTGGGTTCATGTTTCTGCGGCGGTGTTACTCTCCAATTGTCGGATAGAGCGAACTTGCCGAGCTGATACTGATCTTCAACCCAGTTCTTGAAGGTGAAGTAGTCTTTGAGAGGATGTCCTATTGCCCTATGATAAAAGCAATAGTTCGGGTGTGAGACTTCGCCTGTTTGTTCGGGGTGCTTGAACTCCGGGAGGATAATCATTTGATGTTTTATAGCGAGGTCAAGTATCTTCTTTGTCTTATCTTGAGGAAAAGAGTATGCTCGACTCATCTTCTTCATAAGGGACAAATCCGGACCGCTCGATTCCTGCTCGCGTGACTTCTTGGTCCCGCTTTGTCGTTGCTGAATGCCTTTTCCACTCTTTGACTTGTTTCTGCCTCGGCGTCGGGCCTTTTTTACTACAGGTTGACAGGGAGGGGCATTTTCATTTTTCGCCACCTGTTGGAGAAGGCGTTGCGTCCTGGCTTTCTCGTAGATGGTCATTTCGCGATTATGCTCATCTCGGACTTTTTGACCAGCTTTCCTTATAAGCTTGTCTATTTATTCTTCGAACGACGGACTGGGCATTTTCACGTCGGGGACTTTTTCTGGTTCAGGATTAGCACTCTCCCATTGAGCATCTCCTTCTTCATCAAAGTCATGTACAACATAGCAGTCGCGGAGTAGCTCCCGTTTCTTGGATTGAACATATCCAAGTTCGATTGTTTCTATACTCCCATTAGGCAACTTGCGCTGAGTTCTGGGAACGTTCCAGACCCTGTCATAGAACTTGGCTTTTTAAGCGGTCTGTTTGAAGATTATCCCTTGGCGCTTTAACAGTGATTGGTTCGAAAAAGTGTGTTTGTAGTTTAACCGCAATCAATAACGGTGTCGCACGTAGCTAGACCGAGATGAGTACGGGTCGTCCTCTGGGAAACGTGGAACCTTTTAATTTTACTTTAGATGTGTTGAAAAGGAGAAAGAAATAAGAATGGTTGTAGAATGGTTTCTAGATCTACGTTTAAACAAGAATGTAAAATATAGATCTAGATTATTTTTAAGATGTAATTAATATAATAAAAGGGCTTGTAGGGTTCGTTAGGATTTAGTAGTTATGAACGATTAATTAAAAGTTACCCTTTTTATCCATTAATAGATTTAGAACTAGAGCGACGGTGATGCGTGTAGATTAGGGTTTCTAGAGGGAAAAGGAATCCCACTCTTAACCCTTATCTCGACACGGAACTCCGTTCATATCTAGCCTTTACCAAAGCAATCATTAATCCAATCTCTAATCGCGGTCGGAACTAGCAAGGAATTGCTAGCGCGCCCGATTAGAATGTTAATGATTCTGTTGATAAAGTTCCTAAACTTTATAGGACTTAAAAAGGGTTTAGTTATTTTTATCGTCCATTAGCCTACCCTAATCCTACGAACCCTAACAAGCGGAGAATTACTCGTGCATGTTGGGAGAAGAAGATGAAAAGAAACAGAGGGAAAACATAATGTAAAATGCAAAAATAATAAAGAAAAAACTATTTTTATTAATCAACTGAACAAGCTACACTTTTATTCCGTAGAAAATGATTACAAACTAGTGCTTCTCGATCTTTCCTATGGAGGTAGTAGAACAGTCGATGATCAGCCTGGATGCGTGAGCGTCGGGAGCTTCGTGATCTCTTCGGCTTGATAGCTTTTCCAAGAGGCCCTCAGTGCCTTTTTATAGTGCAAAGCCAGAATATTATTGTTGAAAACTTGCTAAAATTTAGCAATGATTTATCTCCCAAAATCTTTCCTTCTAACCCCCTTAAATTGCGGCGGATCCGCGGCCCAAGGGTGGGGATCATTTGATGATTTTTCTTGTGCTTTCATCTGGTGACATTTGGCAATCCTAGGCATCTTCAGAATCTGAAAATCTTTTCTCGGTTGCTTCCAGACTTGGTCTCCAAGTTTTGCTTCTTAATTTGGCAAGATTTCTTCAACAAATTGATTTGTTTGATAAATTCTGCATAACAACTTGGAAAATTCTGCACAATAATCTCAAATAATATTTAGTAGACTTAGTCCTACTAGGATTTGGTCAATAGATTTATTTGCATACATTTTCCTACCAAATGATAATTAAAATATATTAACACATGAAAAATAATGTTTTTACACATAAACCCTCATATGTATAATATATTATAATAAAGTCCTTTTTTAAATATGAAAATGGTAGGAAAAATGTAATACAAATGTGCAGTTTTATCAACTGAACAAATACCCCCAAACTTATCTTTGATCGTCCCGAGCAAACTAGTTTATTTAAGAGGAGAAAAAGAAAGGAGAAAACTAAGCACACTTTCGTAGGCAGACACGATTGCACTGAGCACGTGCAACAAGCCGTTAAACCTCTAGGTGTCCCTAGTAGGAGGAGTGTTGTCTCCTGAGGGTTTTCAGCGGATTACACCCACAAAATCCAATAACAAAAGAAAGATGGTGAAATTTACATATAAAGATAAGAACCATAAAAGAAAGGCCTTGAAAAGAAGAGTTTCCAACTATACTAGCTTTTCAGTTGTCATGAGCCCTATCTTAATAGTCATGAAAAAATGTTAGAAATCACATCATCCCTCAATAAAACATCATCTTTATTCTTCATTCCTACCTTTCATCCAAACATTGATCATATAACCCCACGTGTGTGTAAAGAACATCCCTACACTCGGGAAATTCAATTCAAGCTATCATACTCTTGTCCATCTACCTTAGTACTTTTTAATTTGATGAATATTAAGATTCGCTCACACATTTTCATGCGACCGTTAATACTTCTTGAGGTACTAACAGACCGATTACTCGTGTGCTTGCTGATTAGGTGATATTATTTTCCTCGTCTTGCACCACCTAAGGCTTAGCAGTGACTCCCAGACCAGTTGGCCTTAGGGCACTAGGCGAAGAGGCACCCTCGCTATATTTTTTTATTGCTGCCTTGGCGATAACAAAACCAGTGTCCATTTTTTTCTTTTCACCATTTTTATATTTTCTTCATTTTTTTTTCATTTCCTTCATACTTTGGCTTTTAGACAAGAGCATTTCAAGGTATTCTCTACTATCCCGAGTTTCAAGACGTGTGTAAGTGCATATTGTAGGGTGTCAACATTCAAATGTTTGGCTTCCAGAATAGAAACTATTTTTCAGACTTATTTTTATCCTCATATTAGTGACTTCCTTCATTTTACCAACCCTTGGGACAACAGCTCATAACTATTTATTACCAGTTCGTATAAGAAAACTTCTAATTTTCTTGGTTTTCTGGAATTATTCCTATCTTTTGGATGTAATTTTTCACTTCTACTCTTTTGCTATAATTTTTTTTTTAATTTTTGAAAAAGTTGTGCTTATGCAAAATATGACGCAAATTGATATGTAAATAAGCACAAACCTCCCCCAAACCTGTTTACAGCAGTGTCCTCACTGATGTCATCCATTAAGCATAGAAACCTGTAGACTTGGGAGGAAATTATTAATGGGGGCAAGAATATATGAAAGTGAAAATCCTCCCCCAAACTTATTTTAGGCTCATAATTTTGTAAAAATCATTTTCTTTCAAGAGCCAAAATATACCACCCCTCCCCCAAACGTGAGTTAAACAATTTTAATCTTTTAAAAATCATATGAGGGGGTCAAGGTTATTGGTCAATACCAAGCTTTGCAAAGACCGAAGGTCAACACCAACCATTCAAAAATTTTATCAATGAAGTACCAAGGTTGGTGGAAGAATATGTCACCTTTCGACAAGAAGAAGTGGGGAGGTGACAAGAGGTGGAATGGAAAAGGATTGCGTCTCAATTTGGAGAGACGACACAGTGATAGTGATGATGGATTACTCGCATTATCATGATTGTCCAAAAGAGGGGGTGGAGGTCCAATTTCTTCATCTTGGAGTTGATTCATCTCAACACCCGTGTCTTGTAAGAATGCGAGTTCATCAGCGAAAATTTCCTCAAAGCTTTCATCGATACCCCGAAGAATAACGTCATCAGAAAAAATGGGGTGATCGTCCGACTCTATAAAAAGTTCCTCATCAGCGTTAGATGTTGACCCGGACAACTTTGTGGAAGAGTCCGTGTCAAGCAACAACATATGAAAAGAGTCAGAATTATGAGGTTGATCATATTCGCTGCTGTCGACATCCATTAATTCGACAGAACACACATGAGCATAGGGTTCAGAGGGTTCACTTCCCAACCTGTAAATGTTAAGCTCAATTGACTTCTTTCCAAAGGATAGGGTCATAGAGCCGTTTCTACAATTGATTACAGCGTTGGAAGTGGCCAAAAAGGGTCGACCGAGTATCACCGGAATTTGATTGCGTGGGTTTGCTACAGGTTGTGTATTTATAACGATAAAGTCCACAGGGAATATGAATTCCCCGACTTTGATTAACACATCCTCTAGCTCACCCCTCGGTTGGGTGATAGATCGATCGGCCATTTGAAGAGTGCAATGCGCTGGTTTTAACTCTCCGATCCCTAATTGCTCATAAACCGAATACGGAAGCAAGTTAACACTAGCACCTAGATCGAGTAGAGCACGATTAATATTTTTACCACCAATAGAAATTGAAATTGTAGGACTTCCGGGGTCCTTTCGTTTCTTGGGTAGTTGTTGTGTAAAAGCGGTGCTCACATTACTCGCAAGGAAAACTTTTTTAGGTACTTGAACTTTTCTCTTCCTAGTGCACAAGTCCTTTAAGATTTTCGCATATGATGGAACTTGTTGAATAGCATCTAGGAGAGGAATGTTTATGTTAACTTGCTTAAAAATTTCCACAATCTTCTCCATTTGTGGACTTGGTCTGTTGCCCCTTAACCTGTTTGGGTAAGGTGCTTTATTAATAAGGGTTTGGTCCAACATTGGAGAGGATTGTGGGGATGGATTCGATCCCAAAACTGGAGTAGGAATCGACTTAGATAGATTTGGCGAAATGGGCGAAGGGTTCGAGCCTTGGGGAAAACGGAGAATAGGCTCGGGTGAAGGAGGGAGACTAGACGAATTAGGGGAAGAAGAAGGGGTATCATTGGTGTCACTATCATCACACTGCTCACCCACTCGGTTATTCAGCACTCTCCCCGATCTCAACGTAGTAATGACATTCACATTATCACTTTGTGAATGGCCAGGATTCGGTAGGGGTTGAGATGGGAGTTTCCCTTTCTCTCTTGCACTCATTGCGGCGTTTAACTGTGCGATTTGGTTTTCTATTGATTTAATACTCTCCCCATGGGAGGAGGAGTTTTTCGTTAGGGTATCAATAGAAGACCTCATCTCAGCCGAAATTTGCATGGATTGTTTCATGAACATAACCAAAGTTTGTGCGAGTGAGTTGTCAGTACCGACCATTTGTGGTGTAGAAATGTTGGCCGGATTTTGGAAATTCTGTGACTGAAAGGGGGGCTGATTCTGTGGTTGTGGTTGCTGTGGAGGTCTTTGAAAATTACTTTGTTGGTTTTGATTCCAAGCAAAGTTAGGATGATTCCTCCATCCTTGATTATATATGGAAGAATAAGGGTCGTTTCTAGGTCGCTGCTGAAAAGCAGCATTAGCTTGAAACGAGGCATTCATAGGACATTCTTCCGTTAAGTGTGAAGGATCCGAACAGCAACCACAAACGGTCTTAGGAAGCGTGACCTGATTTAGGGAGAATGATGAAAATTTGTTCTCAATAGCATCGAGTTTCTTCTGCATCGCTGCCATTTCGGCTTTTACTGCGATGGAAACATCAAGCTGGTGAATACCTCCCTTAGTTGAAAGTGGTCTTACGCTTTCCCACTGCAATGTGTGTTCAGCAAGGTCTTCCAGATATTTCCATGCTTCACTGTCATCTTTAGACATGAAATTGCATTGACACATTGTTTCAAGCATCTGCTTTGTCGCTGGATTAATGCCCTCATATATAATCCGACATAAATCCCATCTTTGTATTCCGTGATGGGGGCATTGGACAAGCAGATCTTTGAAACGTTCAAAGCACTTCCAAAATGATTCATTGGGAAGCTGGGTGAACTGGTTGATCTCGCTCCTAATATGGGCAGTCTTATGATTTGGGTAAAACTTCTTAAGAAATGCTATGACGAATTCGTCCCAATTAGTGATAGAGTGTGCGGCAGTATTGTAAAGCCATTTTTCTGCCAAGTCGCACAGTGTGAATGGGAGGAGACGTAAGCGCATAGCATCGAAAGTCAATTGTGAAGTACCCATCATTGCGCATACGTTTTCGAATTTGGTGATGAAAACGTACGCGTCTTCCGACTCAAGCCCATGAAATTTGGGCAGTAGGTTGATGTAGTGGGGTTTAATTTCGAAATTATCCCCGTTAGGTGGTGGAGGAGATAGACAAGTAGGAAGAGGACCACGAATAGGATAACATCTCTCTTGGAGAGAGATGCGCGGTGGATTCTGCTCACCTGCGGGTGGTGGCAGCGTGGTGTTATAATTAGATGGAGTGCCGTCCATCACGGTTGATGTGGTGTGTGGTGGGGGAAAAGAAGATGAAGAAGAACCGACTTCCGCGTCGATAGCAGGAACGCGGACAAGACGGGCACTAGGATCCTGTGTCCAGCCGAGCATGCACTAAGCGGGTTTAGTGCAAGTGGCAGCGTGTCTGTGATTTAAAATTGGCTTGTTTTGAAAAAGTGGGACTCAACACAAATCACCTTATGATGCACAAGCAACCCTAGAACTAAGGTCGCCTAGGTCTGCTAGACAGCTCCTAACTAATGCTAGAAATAGGACCTCAAACCGCCTCTTCACGGACAAGTACGGCCAGGTAAGTGGGAAGGAACCACTACTACAGTGGGCCTAATTAATAACCACTAGCCTAGACACCGCAATGTCAGTTAGGATAAACGGCCGATGCCTATACTAGTCTTTTTCTTATTGAGCTCGACAGTCCTTAGAGTCTGGTCTAGATATTTTTTAAATTAATGAAGGGTTGATCTGTATGCTCGGTTTGTGATTTGTGGGGCTTAGGAAGGGTGATAAAATCCCCACCTAATCTTGATTTGGTCTTTGCCCCTTAAAGTCCGTATTAAATATGCAAAACAAAACCAATCACAAAACTTTTGCAAAAAGATTTTTGAGCGGCGCAATTTTGCAAAGAATCCTGCAGAAAATAGATTTTATTGGATTTGAGAGGAGAGAGAAGGAGTTAAGAAAGATACCAGAGAGTTTTGTAGCCCTAACCCTTCTAACCCGCCGTGTTTCCGCCGCAAAAAGTGCCTTTATGCCGCGGTTCCGCGGCGTGGTAGAGAGAACAGTTGATGAAATTTTTTCTGTGGTCTCCTTTGCTCCTCTGGATCTCTAAAAATGTCTCTGTTTCCTGTTTTCCTCAATTCTGTGACTCCAGATCTCCTTGCAAAAATTCACGCACAAATCGTTAAATATGCAATTTGCCGTTTTGTTTTAATAATGATATGACTCGTCTAAGAATTCAACACAAATAGTAAAAATAAAAATTACGCACGTATCCCCGGCAACGGCGCCATTTGATTGGTTCGAAAAAGTGTGTTTGTAGTTTAACCGCAATCAATAACGGTGTCGCACGTAGCTAGACCGAGATGAGTACGGGTCGTCCTCTGGGAAACGTGGAACCTTTTAATTTTACTTTAGATGTGTTGAAAAGGAGAAAGAAATAAGAATGGTTGTAGAATGGTTTCTAGATCTACGTTTAAACAAGAATGTAAAATATAAATCTAGATTATTTTTAAGATGTAATTAATATAATAAAAGGGCTTGTAGGGTTCGTTAGGATTTAGTAGTTATGAACGATTAATTAAAAGTTACCATTTTTATCCATTAATAGATTTAGAACTAGAGCGACGGTGATGCGTGTAGATTAGGGTTTCTGGAGGGAAAAGGAATCCCACTCTTAACCCTTATCTCGACACGGAACTCCGTTCATATCTAGCCTTTACCAAAGCAATCATTAATCCAATCTCTAATCGCGGTCGGAACTAGTAAGGAATTGCTAGCGCGCCCGATTAGGATGTTAATGATTCTTTTGATAAAGTTCCTAAACTTTATAGGACTTAAAAAGGGTTTAGTTATTTTTATCGTCCATTAGCCTACCCTAATCCTACGAACCCTAACAAGCGGAGAATTACTCGCGCATGTTGGGAGAAGAAGATGAAAAGAAAGAGAGGGAAAACATAATGTAAAATGCAAAAATAATAAAGAAAAAACTACCTTTATTAATCAACTGAACAAGCTACACTTTTATTCCGTAGAAAATGATTACAAACTAGTGCTTCTCGATCTTTCCTATGGAGGTAGTAGAACAGTCGATGATCAGCCTGGATGCGTGAGCGTCGGGAGCTTCGTGATCTCTTCGGCTTGATAGCTTTTCCAAGAGGCCCTCAGTGCCTTTTTATAGTGCAAAGCCAGAATATTATTGTTGAAAACTTGCTAAAATTTAGCAATGATTTATCTCCCAAAATCTTTCCTTCTAACCCCCTTAAATTGCGGCGGATCCGCGGCCCAAGGGTGGGGATCATTTGATGATTTTTCTTGTGCTTTCATCTGGTGACATTTGGCAATCCTAGGCATCTTCAGAATCTGAAAATCTTTTCTCGGTTGCTTCCAGACTTGGTCTCCAAGTTTTGCTTCTTAATTTGACAAGATTTCTTCAACAAATTGATTTGTTTGATAAATTTTGCATAACAACTTGGAAAATTCTGCACAATAATCTCAAATAATATTTAGTAGACTTAGTCCTACTAGGATTTGGTCAATAGATTTATTTGCATACATTTTCCTACCAAATGATAATTAAAATATATTAACACATGAAAAATAATGTTTTTACACATAAACCCTCATATGTATAATATATTATAATAAAGTCCTTTTTTTAATATGAAAATGGTAGGAAAAATGTAATACAAATGTGCAGTTTTATCAACTGAACAAACAGCTTTTTCAAGCCCTCTGTATAATATATAGGCAGACGGATGGGTTGAAGCCTGTCAAGTGTAGAATCCGCGCCGTGCCAGATTTCTTTCCCCACTTTAGTTTCTCCGGAGCGGTAGAATAGGATCGCATTTTCGCCTGGGAGGGACATAGAACGTCCGCAGCTCTTCCACGGTGTAGGTATCAAGCGCGTCCAGTTCTTTATGATGTTTGGGCGGAACCATGGCAACTTGCAAACTTTGCTCTTCATCAGTGAATATTCGTATTGGAGGCCGAGCAGAGAATATAGCATGGATCTCATCTTTCGAGTCGCTGCCAAAGATCAACATAGGAGCGGACAGTCCTGGCTTGTTGTACCGGGGTGGTCCTAAATAAACTATCGCTTTCTCTTCTTTAGTATCACTCCCGAAGAATGGAATGGCGGTGATAGCTTTGTTCTTCGGTTTGTAACATCTCTCCGTGTCCTCGAAATCTGGCAAGAAATATTTTGCATCTTCATACTTGCGGACTTCGTTCACGGAGAATGGATTCAGCTCTCCTGTTATGATATACTCGAGACCATCCTTAAAATATTTCATACACTGATGTTGTGTAGAAGGGATGATGTTGTACTCGTGTAAGCAAGGCCGGCCAAGCAAAGCGTTAAAGCACGTCTTGGCGTCAATGACATGAAATTTAATATCCGTGACAAGTAGCCCGAATCATAACGTCAATATCATAGATCCGAGAGTCCACGATGACTGGAAGTCAAAACCAGAGATGGTGATTTTATCACGAGCGAGATGTTGGACGCTCATGCAGATTTCCTTCAACACTCGCGCGTTGAGGAGATTGACGAAAGACCCATTGTCGACCAGGATTTTGCCTGTTTTTATATCGTGGCAGTATCCCGAAACAAAGGGGACGGTTGTGCCCGCATGTCCCAAAGAGGAGGTCTTCATCGCTGAAGGTGATATCGGCTATGTGTATTTCCTCCAGCTCGTCCTTCATCTTTTCTTCGGCGAGAAAAGCTTGGAATTGCTCTGGTTCTTGTAGCGCCTTGATCAGTGAAACTCTCGCTTCTTTGGATAGTAGAAGGGCGTCGAGAATACTGAGCTGTGAGGGTAACTTCCTCAAGTGCGCCAGAACGTTATAGTCCACCTTACTCTTCTTCGGCGGGTCCTTAACGGTCAGTTCTTTCATGACTTGGTCGTCCAGGGCGATATCCTCGGAGACCTTTTCTTTTCCCTTATCTTTTTTACTCGTGGATCCGAGATTCTTTTCTGGAAGCGTGCGATTGCGCAGCTGGATGTTCTCACAGGCCTTCAGTTCTTCCTCCTTCCCCAATGCGGATTCTTTAAAGAGGGCCAAGAGCCATTTCTTCGTCAGAGTCACTTCCGAAAGTGAGAATTTACGATCCCCCGGTGTTGGCCATGCGACAGTTACCGGTATCTCTCTTATACTCCTCAGTCGCACTTCTTTGCTCCCGCTAAGTTTTGCGTTTCATCTGCTTAAAGTGTTGCCGGTAAGCAACATATCCCTGCCACCATCTTTTAAAAGTATCGCACTCCTCAGTGGGGTGCGAAATCTTTCGATGATATGAGCAGTAGTTAGGATGCATCTCTGCTTCACCGGGAGTGTTTTCTTCGGAGGGTGGTAGCTTCATTCCCATTGATATGGCTTTAGCAAACCTTTTTCTCGTCTTGAACTTGTTTTTATCCGTGACGGATGTTCCTTGATTCGACAGGAGTGACTTGACTCTTTCGTCTAGTCGCCGGCATTTGGCTCTTTCAAATATGGCCATCTTACGTTCTCGATCAGCTTTACTTTTCAGGAGAGCTTTGTTGAGAAATGTGTCGATCATTTCATCTGACGGCCCCAAAAGTTCAGGTTCAGGTTCTGCCCCCAGTTTCTTTGTGCAAGAAGCCTTTTCATCGTCTGTAAACGAGTAAGAGATCACATGACAACTCGCTACGTAACCCTCATATCCATCCGACGAGCCTTCTCCATCATCTTCCTCCTAAAGGACGTGGCTGAGGAACTCTTGGAGCGTGATGGGAGTCCGCGCCTTCTGATTATACTCTTCCAGCGCGTCGATCTGTTTCTGCAGGTCCGTGCGCTTGTCACCAGGCTTCACGGACTTTTTGGATCTCTTCTTCTTCTTCTTTGAAGATTTTGACGGCTGGGTGTGAGTGCTTGGGCCATCACCACCAATCTTTGGAGTCGGGCGCGGCTTCAGCATCCCTTCGATGATCTGGGGTTCTAGCGGGTTCTTCCACCTGATCGCCGGACATGTCTGAAGATCATTCAACATCCTTTTGGTTTTGGCTGAAAGCACGACCTCCCATATAGCTTCTTCAACAAAAGAACAAGTTGCTCCCGGTGTGTCCGTCTTCTAAGGAGTGTGTGGTTGTGGTGGGTTTACCTTCCACTTTTCGGACAGGTCAAACTTGCCTTGTAGGTATTGATCTTCGATCCATCCCATAAAGACGAAGCAATCCTTGATCGGATAGCTTACCGTTTGATGGTAAGGGCAATAATTGGGATTATTCACTTCGCTGGGTTGCGGCGGTCGCCTTGGATTTGGCAAGTTGATAAGCCTGTTGCGTATAGCCAGCTCGAACAACCTCTTTGTTTTGTCCCGTGGGAATGAGTAAGGACGCTTCATTTTTTCATTGTTATAGCATCGTCTCTCTTCTAGTTGATCTGCTAGCTTAGGGGTACTGGGCTGCTGTTGGGTGTTCGCAACGAAGGTTGTCTTCCCTTTACCCTTGTCGTTCCACGGTTCCGGCTTCGGGGGAGACGGTCTGTGACCCATTTGATCCATCTGGGCTAGCTTATCGATTAATGCCTGGAACATGGTCGGTTTAAAGAACATCATGAACTATGAAATAGTTGCATGAGGGTCTAGGGTGCCTATGAACATGCCCACCGCTGGTGCTTCTTCAATGCGTTGTTCGCACTTCGACCACAGGTTCCGCCATCGGATTGCATATTGGACCCAAGTTTCGCCCGGCTTCACCCTTGCATTAATCAATGCCTTTATCGGGGTATGTTCGCCGGCCCTCGTGAATCGCTGAGTGAATAGCAACTCCATCTCTGCGAAAGTTTTGACGGAGTCGTTCGGAAGCTCGGAGTACCACTCAAACGCTGTTTCCGATAAGCTGCCGACGAATTGGCGAAGCAAGAGCTTATCATCGCCGCCAGTGTTGCCATAAAGAGCCCTGAACTGGGTGACGTGTTGATGGGGATTGCCTGTCCCCTTGTAGACATGGAATTTCGGGATTGTGTAGCCTGGCGGGTATTTTATCTGATCATACATGCTCGGATATGGTCGCCCCGTTTTGACGACTTGGCCGGCCATTTCATTTTCCTGGTGAACTCGTATTTGTTGAGCAATATAATCATCCAGGGAAGCCTTAGAGATTGTTTCCTCTTTAGCTGTTGAAAGAGCCGGAGGTGGATTTGACATTTCTCCTCTGTCGTCTTCGAGGATAATCAGAGGATCTTCGGCTGGAGGATCCGGCCGTATCATCATCCCGACCATGTCTTGGAACAGGAGAGCCATTTGCTTTATATTGGCCGCTTGTTCCGCAGCCTCCTTATCCTTCTTCTTGAGTATTCTTCGAAGGAGTTCATCTTCAGTCTCGTGTTCGCGACGCTGCTCCGATGACGCCTCCGGGATTTCTTTTGGTCCGGTAAGTGCTTCCATCGCAATCAGCATCTCCTGGAGCTTCTGCTGCTGTTGTTCCTGGGCATGGATCGGGTGAGTGGTTTGTGACCCGTAGAAGCGCGGCTATCCTCCTTCCCAGATGCCATGTAGACGGTATGCACTATGATGCCCCAAATTTAGGGTGTTTGGGCTCAGTGCCTTCGACATTTGTCGCAGGCATAGGGGTCTTCTCCGGACTTCTCTTCTTATGAGCGGTCGAAATTGAGGGGGTCATCATGGTGGGCACCCAGATAGCTTTTCGTGGCTTGGCAGGACGGCTTTCTTCCTGTCGGATCTTAAGCTTCTTCTGTTGGCGGGGGTAGTCTTGATCAGCCACTGAGTTCCGGACCTGCCGCCAAACTTTGTAGATCTTGAAGGACAGCCGCTGCGGGGACCGTTTTGGCTTTGCTTCCGCAATCTTCTCCAGTGGAGGGGGAGACCTTTTCAGTACAGCGGTAGGAGAATTCCTACGCACCTTATTCAACAGCTCGAAGCTGTTCCTGGTTGGAACATCAACATTAATTTCCCCCGTCGGGGCTGGTGGAGTTAGCCCAGAAGGGGAGTTGCCTCCGGACTTCCTCACTCGGTGCCAGTGGCGACGTCGAGCATTTCGAGCTAAGAGAGTTGGCTCGGTGACGGGGATGGCCTTGTCTTGCCCCCTGTTCGGGTGAGGGGCTGTTGCCGGCGTTAGTCTATTAAAGACTGATGTCCTTTGAGTAGCAGGAGCGGGAGTTGGGACAGTCAGTCTTGTAAAGACCGACCCCTTGGCAGGAGAAGCCGCATTGACGACTTCAGGAGCAGGTTTGGTTACTCTCTTCGGAATAACCTTCTCTGGGACTGCAAGCTTCATTGTGGGCTTGCAGGAATTTTGGCCCAATCTGGAGAAGACCGAGGAGCTGGTGTTGGACGACCCGTTGAGAGAGGCCGCGGTAGCTGTAAGTCGATCGAAGACCGACTTCTTGGGAGCTTCTGGTACGGGCACAGGAGCAGTGAAGCTCGTTGGCGGGAGCATGGTCCCGAAAAACAATCCAGTAGTAGCCTGGGTGACCTGTTCTACCGGCATCGTGAACAGTGATGCCGCTTGAGGTCCATAAGCTACACCTCCAGGTGAGGCGGAGCTTAGTTTGCAGTTGCAATTGGAACACTTCGAGCAGGTGAATGCCATTGCTGTTTTGCTTTCTGCGCCAAGCAAGAGACCAAATCTTTGTAACTTGAAACCCAAGGGCAACCATTAACAAACCGTGATTCGTTCGCGAATACGATACACGAAGTGTGGAGTAGAAAGAGGAAAAGATCCCACCGGGCGTGCCAGAATCTGTTCACCGCCGGAGGCCGGGAAGACTGGACGTCTTTCCTGAATCTGGGGGTAGATGCCAATTGGTGCTATCCGTCCACCTCTCCGAGGATGCCAAGTTGATTTATGGTACAGTGTATCGAAGGTTTAGACAGATGCGTCCGATGTAGCAGACTTCATCAGATTCCCCCTCGTTTGAGGGGTTTTTGATTGTTTCCCTGCAGGCGCAAGCCCTGCAGTTAATTACGCTACCGAATCGCGGTAACAACTTTCTCCTTCTCCATATGATCACTTCGTGTCGTAGGTGTTTGTTTTGTGTTCGGTTGCCCGTGGATTGTATACGGAGACTAAGTTATGTTGTCACCCGTAGGATGTGGACTAGTCCAAATCCGTATCTTTCTAAGATTTAGGTTTGGGGGGTTTGTGTTCAAGGATACGTCAGCCTTATTTGAGGCTAAGATCAACTTAAACGTACGCTAAGGACACGCTAGTCTAATTTTAGACTAAGATCGACTTAACAGGATCGTTTAGATCCGACAAAAGAGCAATTGGGGGCTCTATTGTTTAGTTTAGTGACATTGCGGTCGATAAGTAGTTTAAGGACATTGCGGTCCAACGTTAGTTTTAAGACATTGCGGTCAAGGTTAAGGACGTCATAGTCCGTGGATTTAAGGACTTCACAGTCCGACGTTAGTTTTAAGACATCGCGGTCGAGGTTAAGGACATCATAGTCCGGTATTAGTTTTAAGACATCACGGTCGAGGTTAAGGACATCATAGTCCGTGGATTTAAGGACTCCACAGTTCGATATTAGTTTTAAGACATCACGGTCGAGGTTAAAGACATCATAGTCCGGTATTAGTTTTAAGACATCACAGTCGAGGTTAAGGACATCATAGTCCGTTATTAGTTTTAAGACGTCACGGTCGAGGTTAAGGACATCATAGTCTATGAGTTTAAGGACCCCACAGTCCATGGCAGTGTGTGGTTGTCGGGACCCGTCACCTCTCTGACGACGTTGAGGAATTAGAATGACAGATATCAGAGGAGTAAAGAGATGTACCCTCGAACCGGGTGTAAATTGATTGGAAGAGCAGATAAGCTCAGTTCAATTTAAATTGAAGACTTATGGCCAGAATTGGGCTAAGTCCGGTTAAAAATGTTTGACATTTCATTTTTGTTCTGCCTGTTAGGCCTTTATTTGGGCTCTGCCCTTTTATAATGCATAGCATTGGGCTCTATAATTAAATGCATAGCATTTTTAGTGGTCTGATAGTGCGCCACGTAGCTTGTCAGACGCTTTGCGCCAATCAAAGAGCGCAATGCGCTAGCGCATGTGAAGGTCACACGTGTCACGCTCTGCGCTAAGCGCAAGTCTGTTAGTGCGCTGCGCTTTCTGAGTGCGCTGTGCCAGTGCGCTGCGCCAGTGATTGACACGTGGCGTGTTCTAGCGCAGTGCGCCAGTCCAAGAGCGCAGTGCGCTATATATAGAAGCGCAAAGCGCAAATTGTTCTATGGTTGACACGTGGCGCGTTCTGGTGATGTGCGCCAGTCCAAGGAGCGCAGAGGCGCATTTCAAGAGTACAAGGCACTGTCCAATAGCGCAGAGCGCATCTTGATCAATTTAAGATCAAAGAACAAGTTTTCTGTTCTCTCAAAAGAGGTTCTACCTCTTTCAAGAACCAAGGTTTTTGTTCTCATCAAAAGGTTGTGCCTTTATAGATCAAATGATCTAAGAATGAAGTAAATTACTTCTTTTTTAATCTTTTATGGTTATATCTTTTTGATCTTTTTCTTTTTTATTGAAGATCTTAATTCTGTTCTTAGATCTTTGATCTTTTTAGGAGATGATTCTTCTTTTCGTGGGATGTTTTCATCTCTGTTCTTCAAGAATATGATTTTTTACCTTTAAAGTTGAAGAAGATGATCTTCTTTCTTCAAAGGCTTGCTTTCTTCTCTTTGAGGTTTTTTCTCAAAGTTTTCAGAGGGTTCTCTCTATTCTCCATATATCTGAGACTTGGAGTTTAGGGGCCTTTATATAGGGCCAATTGATTTGTTAAGTTAGTTACAGAGATTTTTCTCTGATTGATCTGGGGATATTTCCTCACCATTGGATTTTTGATTCTAAGGCCTCTGTTTTACAGAAGATAATCTTCTTATTTTAATAAGGTTGGAAAGATCTTTCTAGAACAGAATTTTAACTCTGATTAATTAATAATTTATTATTTAAATTCCAGTGCTGGCGCAATTGGCGCTAGTGCGCCTGCGTTTGACACGTGGCGTGCAGCGTAGAGCGTAGCGCAACTGCGCTAGCGCACCTGTGTTTGACACGTGGCGTGCAGCGCAGAGCGTAAGGGATCTGAAGCGTTGCTTCATTTTAAAATTTGAATTTTGAAATAAAGCTTTGCTCTGATTGGGGTGCGCTGCCTTCGGTGCAGTGCTTCTGGAGCTGGCGTGTCTGCTTTTGACACGTGGCGCGCAGTGCGCAGTGCAAGGAATCTGAAGCGTTGCTTCAGTTTTTGAATTTTGAAATTCAAACAGAGCTTTGCTCTGATTGGGGAAACATACTTCACCTTTGTATTTCTCCAGAACACTCCGTATCACTACGAAAATCCATAGTTATTTGGATACTCTATCGTATGGTTATATACGAACTCGAAGAAACTTGTTCCAATTCGGGGATGGATTCTGGTTCAGGAGAAATAGGAATAAGGTTTATTCAGTTGTCTTTTATCTTTACCTTCTCTTGCGTTGCGAGTGCTCCTAAGATTAGGACAGTACACCTATTACGCTTTTTGGATAGTCTTCTTCCAAATCATAGGCTGGTGCCGAACGGTAGGGAAGGAAGAAAACCATTTAGTCTAAGAGGGTGTACAGAAGGTAATGACTAAAGACATATAAAGGGATTTGAAGAGATGGGAAAGAAATATACGGTTACAGTTGTGAATCTGATAATGGAAGAGCCATTACTAGGAATACCCGGATACCCCTTCGAAGCATTTATATGTTTCAGTTTCACTGTGCATTGTTAATAGAAAACTGATTTCCCAATCAGAACTTACTCCAGAGTATGTATTTACTAGGTGTGATTCTCACATCTGTATGGTTTTACAGATAATGAGTGGGAGTAAGTTATTGGGAATTAGGTGATTGTCCTCATTATATCGGGATTCGTTGTAATTGGTGATATTTGAGGAAATCACCTGGGTTGTTTGCCGGACGGCAAATATTTGGTTTTGGATATCCGTTGTAATGCACCAATTTCAAATTGGTATATCTGTACGTTTATTTTTATAAAGTGCGATATAACTTTTTGAAATTATGTCGATGATATTTACCTATATCAGTTGATGGTTAGGTAAGGAGTATTAAACAGCGGTATAATTCTTCATAACCATAGTACAGTTTTCAACCTACGATGCACAGGGTTTGAGTTATTCAACTCAGGGGACTTATATAGAGTATTGTATGTTGTCCAGTGTCCATTAGGACAGAGGGGTTGGTCTTCGTACTATATTCTGTTTACTTATGACTTCTCTAGTTCATAGATAAGTGTTTCATAGACATAAGGTCTAAGTTTTGAGAAGTTATAGGTATAAAAGTAAAGTAGAGAACCAGATGTTGCAAGTATCGGGATTCTTTAAGGTGATCGAAAATGTAGATACTTGTGTATAGTATTCAGTTGATAGTAATGGTTTTGAGAAACTTGTTTCTCTTTCAGGTTACTCATATCTGGATGCATTCCTAAGTTGAGTAACGCTGATCGGCCTTCTTCCATTTAGTTGACATGCACTGGAGACAGCTGCATGATTTGAATCTGGTTCTAATTAAATCAGTGCCCCGGTTTCTATATTGGATATAGAACGGTTCATATCTTAACGATGTTAAGGTACGGGGAGTTATCCGGCTTATACTTAAAACTAGACTCTGGATAACTCAAGGCACGTTTCCATAATGGTTGTTTGTGGGTTGACCCAGGCTATGAGGAGGGTTGACTTTCTACCATCTGGAAGATCAATAGTGATATTGTTCTAGACTCGCCACTGTTTTAATAAAAATAGATTTTTTCAGAAAACAGTAGTGGGAGTATGGTAGAACTGAAAGTGATTCCAGAACCACAAACAATTACTGAAAATTTGATAAGAACCTAAAGATTCAATCTGGTTTGACAATCCATTGGCCACTCCGCAGATATGGTGGGTAACCTCAAGCACCCGAGAGGTACTCTGGTAGCTTCAAGGACGGTGACAGGGAGGTTCTTGTTTACCCAGACTTGCCATTGCTATTGTTCCAGACTGTGAGACCCGGCAGGAGGATGAGTATAGCATCGTTCTAAACTAGCTTTAGAAGTGTATGTCTATATGACTCTGCCAGAGGGTTGTCGTAGTCAGTGAGAGCAGTGGAAGCATAGTGGATAAGTGGCTTATGTCTATTTATAGACTAAAGCAGAAATAGCGGAGATAGATCATCTATTTCTGATGTGACAGTCATAGGTTTGACTTCATCAGAATAGGGAATAGATCTGTTAAGAAGCTAGTAGGGTGTGATATCCTGGTATTTGGATGACATACACAGAGTAGGAAGTGAAATTCCTATACTACGATCGGTTATATTTTGGTTGTCACACAGTGGTTTCTCCACATATGAATTGGATATTATATCAGACATTCTGGTTACTAGATCTATGTTTTTAGATCTAGATTTGGGAAGTGTCCCAATTAGGGTACTTAGACAGCATTCTAAAGGTATTTATAATGGACGACTCCTGGCACGGTAGTGTACCTGCAGGTGATGGAGTCGCCCTCTCTAAAGGTGTCTTACAGACTAAAGGGGATTAGGATGTGCATGATTGGCAGATCACTTGCTTAGGCAATTGAGTCAATCATGAGATGTAAAGTACCACACCAGATGTTTTTGCACTAGATGGAATAAGTTGATATTGATCCAATCCTGGAGAAACATTCGGAAGCAGTTTTAGAACATAAGTGGATGTTCTAGGGATATGATAACGACAGTCTCATTCAGGAGACAGTTATCATTCCAGGCTTCCAAGGTGACCTGGATGACAGAGTGACTGTCAGAGTTATAGTTTTCCCTCTGACGAGGGGAAGTATTTTGGACAGGTAGTCCAAGCCGATATTGAGGGAGGTATGGCGCAGGATACTGATTAAGTTCAGTCGATGATACAGTCTAAGAAGTTTGGATTTGGAGTTCATTTATGAACTAGGTCCCATCAGACATCCAAACATATTTTAAGACAGGTATTGCTCATTTCGGGAGATGGCTTTCTCCGTGAACTTGAGATAAAGAGAGACATAGAAAGAAACATCAGGGCGGATCCACTCACTGAGGCTATTCCTCGAATGCAATAGTTTCGCAAACGGGCTTTGTGAAACTGATTAGTAGATGAGTTGGGTGTTCGGTATCACACGGGGCTGTGAGTATGCGACATCGCAATAATTAACCTTGAGTGCAAGTGGGAGATTATTGGATATAGTGCCCTCAGAGTCAATTATTGGATCACATGCACATGATTTCAATGATTGAGGGAGGACTTATGCCGGTAGGACAGTCTTACTCAAGATGATAGTATGCTATCTGGTTTATCTTTATCATCGTGTACTGTTTTAGGTGACCTTACAGGTCGCTATTACACATTGATAGAGCCCATAGGATTCTTGCTTGACTGCCAGCAGTATGATGGCGATCATATACGTGGGAGCTGGGGTCTATAAGCACATCCTTAAAGTGGTCCCTAGTCGTGGGAGTTTTCGAGACAGGGCATCAGTACTCCGGAGTAGACTAGTGCATACAGTCGAGACCCTGACAAGAGGCGGTGGCCAGTCTCACAATCCATTGGTGTCAATTAGATCACCTAAGATGTATACATGTGCTCATTGGGTTATGAGTACACCAGATAGGACTCACCGGGAACATGCTAGTTGATATTATACCTGACGTCAGATAGCAGTTCCCTAGAGATATGCGTACAGGTTAGTTCATCGACCTGAGATCATCATTTGTCTCGTGTGAGTTCCCACTGTGCTTTGATTACTACCCTTCCACGGCTCAAAGGATTCGTGCAAACAGGTTTTAGTTGGGTACCGTCCCGAGCCACATGGAGGCAGTGAGCGGATCGGCAAGGGTTTCGTCTCTCCCGGTATTGGGAGTGAGATCGCGCTGTGTCTAGGAGAGCCATTACACAAAGTTCTTGGCCAAGATAGGATATTTACTGGTAGGTATTCCAGTAGTATCTCAGGGTGTTCTGGGCTACACTCCGACACGACTTGTACCGCTTTTAGGGGTATGACTTTTACCAACCCCCTAGGCCTGCCATACGATGCTCATATACGAATAGACCGGACTATATGGATACGCCACTGACAGGCTCAGTAGGGTGTCAGGATGAGTTCGCTCATCGGCCTCCCTTTTGGTCAATACCTGGTTGCCCGTTACGTACGGCTAGTACCTCTGAGTGCTAGTGGTTAAATCCACAGCCAAAATATTGACGAGTCTTTAGAGTCCCCCACAAACAGTTTCTCAAGTTTCGGGCGAAACGATGTAGAGGCCGTATTATATATGGCAGGGTACGATCATATACGTGCAGTAGTCTACGGATCATGATCGTGCGGATCATACTAGTGGGCTTCGTTTTAAGCCGGATCCTAGTATTAGATTTGTTGGATTACTCTAGTCTCATCGCATTCGCATTCAGTCGGAATGCGGGTGCTGGTATGTATATACAGGTGAGGGGTATCCTTGTAATCCGTCACGAGTTTACTTTAGATGTTGCCATTCTCCTTTTGGATTAAACATTTTAGTTTAAATGTTTAGTGGAGGAAAATGTGAGTGCAAGTTTTGTCTTGTTGCATCATTTCATGTCACATTCATTTGGTGACTCATGGTCTTGGTTTAGGTGATAATTAAATGTGACATGGATTGATTTTATGCCCAATTATGATTATGGAGGATAATATGGAGAGAAAGGGCTGCCAAGTATTGGCTTGGGGAATATTCTTTTGGGATGATATATATCTCTCTCTCACACAAATAATCCAACACAACATAATAAGAAAACGGGCTTCTTCTTCTTTCTTCTTGTGCTCACCTCTTCCTCCAATGGCAACACCTTCAACCTCCATCCATCTCATGGATGCAAGAGACAAAGTGATTACAAACATTCTCTACATCATCTTGGACATGTCGGCTAGTACATTTCGTGCCCGAGTTGCTTCGGATGAAGCGGGAGCCCGTAAAAGGAATCGATGATGTAGTGCCCTTTCCGACGAGGAGATCAAGACCGGAGATACCGCGAGGAGCTTAGGATGGTGGCCAAAGACCGAAGGACACGGATCGATCGGTATAGACTTTCTATCCCTTCTCTAGATAGCTAGTTGTAGGTTAATGGTTCGATCCGGATTTTAAGCATACGATAGCGCCAGTTTCTAGTTAAGAAAAAGTTTTCGTTTCCGCATTTTGACCTCGGAAAGACGGCCGGGACGCTACCGTAGATTTACATGCAGATCCAAAACCTAGAGGGAGAATTGAGTTTAAGGAATTTAATTCCCCCAAATTCATAGTAATTTAATTCCTCCAAAACAGAACTAGGGTTTAACTCTATATGAGAATTTAATTCTCCCAAATTCATAGGAATTTATTTCCTCCAAAACAGAACTAGGGTTTAACCCTATACGAGAATTTAATTCTCCCAAATTCATAAGAATTTAATTCCTCCAAAACAGAACTAGGGTTTAACCCTATATAAGAATTTAATTCTTCCATATATATAGGAATTTAATTCCTCTAAAACAGAATTAGGGTTTAACTCTACAGAGAATTTAATTCTTATAATAAGAGACTTGAAGCTCTCTATGCATATAAAGAACTTGGTCACGTGGTGACATGTGACCCCTATCCTCAATGATCAGAAAAGAAGGAACAAAACCAGGTCGCGTGCTCCCACGTGACCCCCTGAAACAGATCCCTTAAAAAGAGAAAGAAAACTTGGAGGCAATGCCTCACGTATTCCCACGTAACCCTCATAAATGAAGAGAACAAAGCCAAAGGCAATACTGATTTTGGGTGCCCTCGCGTGTCCCCACGTGACCCCTTAAAAATCACTTTAATAATCAATACATGGCTACCCATCACGTGCCAACACGTGATGGCCTGAAGACTAAAAGTGTTTAAACTTATCTGAATATTCTGAGAACAAAATAAAGGAAGTCTGGCCCCATCTTCAGATGCCTCATGTGACCCCACACGACCAATTCAATTTTAGTGTTTAACACTACTTTAAGCGTCTCTTCCTTAGTGTTTAACACTGTTTTCAGCATATCACGTGGGAGCACGTGATTGCCAAGTATCCTCTAGTGTTCAACACTATTTGAAAGCTAAGCTTATGCCAAATTGGTTAAGTTTTCTAGAGGCAAATCTCCCCTTCAACTGGACCTCAAATTTGTCGGTTCATATGATATGCAAAGTAAAGTCCAGAGCTATAATGAATGGTTAGTACTCAGCCAAAGACAAAATGTTCTCAGAGCCCCCAAACCCATGTTTAGCATTGCTAAATGATAGGGGGCTGAACCTCGGACTGTGGGGTCCCTTTAAACCCACGGACTATAATGTCCTTAACCTCGGACTGTGGGGTCCCTTTAAACCCACGGACTATGATGTCCTTAACCTTGGACCACCATGTCCTTAAACTGGTAATTGACTGCAAAGTCCCTAAGCCAAAACAATAGAGCCCAAATGCTCTTTTGTTGGATCTAAATGATCCTGTTAAGTATAACTTAGTCTAAAATTAGACTAACGTATCATTAACAAATGGTTAAGTTGACCTTTGTTTAAAATTAGACTAACGTGTCCTTAACAAACTGTTAAGTTGATCTTAGTCTAAAATTAGACTAACGCATCCTTAACAAACGTTTAAGTTGATCTTAGTCTCAAATGAGACTAACGTATCCTTAAACCCAACCCCAAACCCAAATCTAAGAAGATACAGATTCGGACTAATCCACGCCCTATGGGCTACAACATAAATTAGTCTCCGTATACAATCCACAGGGCAACCAAAAACAAAACAAACACACACGACACGAACTGACCATCTGGAGAAGGAGAAAGTTGTTACCGCGACGCGGTAGCGTAATTAACTGCAGGGACTTGCGCCTGCAGGGAAAAGCGCCCCCACAATAAAAAAAACCCTCAAATGAGGGGGAATATGACGACATCTGCTACATCGGCCGCATCCGTTTAAACCTTCGATACGTGGTGTAATAAATCAACTTGGCATTTTCGGAGAGGTGGACGGATAGCACCAATTAGCATCTGTCCTGAAATTCAGGCGAGACGTTTATCGCGTCTCCGTGTTTCGGCGGGGAACAGATTCTGGCACGCCTGGTGGGACCTTTTCCTCTTTCCACCCCACACTTCAGGTGCCGTGTTCGCGAACGAATCGCGGTTTGTTATGATTGCCTGTGGATTCGAGATACTAAGATTTGGTGTCGTACTCCGTGCAGAAAACAGAAGATCAATGGCTTCAAATTGCACTAACTGCAACTGCAACTCTCGCTCCGTCCCATCCGGAGGAGTGACTTACGGGCCCCAAGCGGACTCCATCTTCGCTATGCCGGTGGAACATGTGACTTAGGCCACCACTGGGCTATTCTTCAGGACCATGATCCTGCCAACAAGCTTCAGCGATCCTTTACCATCACAAGAAGCTCCAAAGAAGTCGGTCTTTGATCGGATTGCAACTACTGCGGCCCCTCTCAAAGGGTCTTCCAAGTACACTGCCTCAGTTTTCAACAGACGAGACCGAAGCTCAGATGGGTCCATGAAGAAGCCCACAATTCCTGAAGAGGTTATCCCGAAGCGGATAGCCATTCCTGCCCCTGAAGTTGTCAAAGCGGCTTCCCCTGCTAAGGGATCGGTCTTCACAAGACTGTCCGTTTCAGCTCCGACTCCACGTGAAGTCATGAGGGTCGTTTCCCATGTTCGAAAGTCGGCCTTCGCAAGACTGACTACCCCCTCTCAGCGAGCATATGTCTTTGACAAGCTGGCACCAACAACAGACTCACATCAGAACAGGGGGCACAGGAAAGCTGATCCAACAGTGGAGGTGATCCCAGCCGCACGACATGTTTGACGTCGCCACTGGCGCCGGTAAGGAAAGCTGGGGGCAATTCCCCTTCTGTACTGACTCCGCCGGCTCCAATGGTGGAAGTTGATACTGTTGTTCAAACCTGGAACAGTTTTGAACTACTTAAGAGGGTCCGCAAGAACTTTCCAACTGCCATGCTGAAAAGATCTCCTCCACCTGTGGAGAATGCTACAGAAAAGAAGCCGGAGCAGCCCCCTCAACGGCTGTCCTTCAAAATTTACAAGGTCTGGCGACAGGTCCAGGAATCGGTGATTGATCAGGACTACTCTTGCCGACCAAAGAAGATTACCTTCTCCAATTGCTCCAACCATCACCGCTACCGACCATCCTCATTTCTGGTTGATGGTCGCCTTCGCCACCCGTCGATGCCATCGACCGTCACCAATTGCCCCCACCATCGCCGCTACCGACCATCCTCGTCTCCGGCCGACAATTACCTTCGCTGCTACCAGTCATCCTCCACCATTGAACCTCCGCCAGTTGAACACCGGCTATTGTCCGCTATTAAATGTGTTGTGCAAAATTATATATGAACTTTGAAATCAAATGTCTGGCATTTTGAATAGAAAAGAATTTAATCAAAATCATTTTATTTATAAATTCCAGATTTTAAAATTATTCGGGACAAAACACCCCCTTATTCCCAACTATTCATATCATTAGCTTTTCAATACACAAAATGAAATATTGTATAAACTATCAATTCAATTTTCTTGACGTGCACATGCAGAGAAAGCATTAACAACTTCATAGAAATAACATATATATGGTTTACATATATAATCTTAGTACCGTCTGCCCACTCCTTGCTCCATATATATATATATATATATATATATATGTACACATAGAGAGAGAACCAAGCACATGGCAATCAACGACTGACAGGAATGCGCAAAAGTTAAAAGGTGGTGCATGAACTATATAATATATATATGGTGTCTGCTAAAACAAAATAAGCTCCACCATACATGCAGCCGCGTCACAGCTGAAGAGGCAAGTCAACTTAATTCTACATTTTGTGTGCTTCCATTTTCAAAGTCGATTCCGATCAAGACTTGATGTCGGCCAATGAAAACGCTTACTGACACCAGAGTGATCGATGATGCATGGATGACCGACGAGTGTACGTAATATGATGCATGTTTTAATGATCAAAATGAGGCCAACTTTTTAAAAACCCAACAGTGTAATCTGTGTCCATCTTCATGATCTATATATCGCTTAGATATAAGGTATGTGTTAGGAGAATTTGAAAATTCATGTTAATTTCAAGATACTTAAAATTAGAATTTACTTAATAGTGCTGGTTGAAATTAGCATTTTAGAATAGGAGAATTTAAATTTGAGAACTCATCACTCAATTTACAGTACAAAAATGAAAAAACTAATCATTTTTAAAATCACCATGTATCTTAGGCTCCTAAAACGCCAAAGTATACATAATAGGCCAAAATTTAAATCAACCATCCCACCAGACACCGTTACTACCGACTGCCGCCACCACTAAATAATCAGCGACCGCCGCCGCCCGCCGACCGTCCCCACCAGTCGGCCGTCCCCGCCGCCATCATCGGCCGACCATCCCCCCCCCCACCGACCATCCCCACAATTGATTGTCTTCCTTGCCAACAGCCGACCGTTGCCGCCTCCATTAGTCGATCGCCGACTGTCCCTATCACTGGTTGCCGCCGTCGCCGCCACCAATTGTCGCAGCCACCAATCCCCGCTCGTCGCACCCATCGATCGTCTGATGGTCGTGCCCGTCTCCGCCACTGTCTGTCGTGGCCGCGGCCGCCATCTGCCGACTGACTGCCAAAGGCATCGATCACCGCCGCCGCCGACCGTCATGGATCGTCACTCCCATCTCCACCGTCGACTGTCGCCGCCATCGATTGACCATCCTCATCGCCGCCGGTCATCCATCGCTTCCAATCGGCATTCGTCAAATCTCATCGGTTGATTACCATCTAACGTCCATTTCTATAACTAAATGTATTGCTCTTTACATATGGAATTTGAAATAAAATGATTATCATTTTGAATATAATAGAATTTTATCAAAATGATAATCATTTCATTTACAAATTCTAGATCCTAAAATTATTTGTGACTAACACTTCTTAACGCATCTATCAAGCGATCGCATTTTTTATGTATCAAAAGCTATTACTGCTGTTGTTGTTAGCTCGTTTGATTTTTATGTTATAAGTCCCAAATCTCATGAAATTTTATACATACGTATTTAAGATATGTATAAAACAATAAGAGTACCGAAATAAATATATAATGAGTTGGGCGTTTGTGAAATTGGCCTCAATTTATGATTTGAGTCGCCGTCCAAGACGACGAAAGATGACGAAAGCGCGTACGAATTATGATGTGCCATTATTCGGTTTAAAATTGAAGTGGCTGTCTAAATTTATTTTTACTAGCTTTTTGCATATATTATGCATGAGAATGTATTCTGATTCGGTAAAAAAATAATCATGCTACGTATTCCCATATTTAAGAATATAATAATAAATTTATGCAAAATTAGTTTGAATATGATTTATTTTTAATATTTAGTTTGTCCAAAAATAATAAGATTAAAAGATTTCAAACAAATGAAAAAATTCCTAAGCCCAAAAATAAAGAAAAAGGTAAAATACTTTTTAAATATTTAAATAACTCCAAAAATTAAAACCATAAAGATGGATTTAAAAATATTAACAAATAGCTTGGTAGATTTGAAAAGATTTATTTTTAATTCCTGATATATTTGGATTTTGGATTTTGTATATTTTTTTAAATTTTTATATTTATCAAAAGTTTATAAATATTTTTAGTTTTCAGTTAATTTTATCTTTTATCTTTTATCTTTAAAATTATTTTAATTTATTCTTTTATTTTGGAGGCTTTACATGCACACAATTGATGATTAATTAATGAGAAAGAGTTTTATTTCTTAACTAAAATTTAGATACGTTTATTCTCCTAATTATTTATCAAAAAATATTCCTTAAAAATTGTCATTTTTATTTTAAATAAAGTTTATCAGAAAAAAGTAATTAAGAAAATTCATATCTTATAAATATTAATAATTTTTTAGTTTTTATTTAATGTTTTGACTTAAAAATCTTTTCGATTGTATATAATCTTTTTATTTGTTGGCATATTAATTTAAGATTTGGCTGTGGTAGTGATGATGCTCAATATTGGTGATCCCCAAGATCAGGACATGTGGCAGATGACGTGACTCAGAACTCAAAAGAAAGGGTCCACAGGGACCGATCGGGCCACCCTTATATCCGACCTGCACGCGCGAGCTGGCCCTCCTCGGGGCCCCTTGCAAATGGGCCTTCTCGGCCCCTCAGCTTGCCCCGAGCTGCCACAAGACCAAGACTCCTCGTCCTTCTCGCTCGCCCACGAGCTCCCCAGCAGAGGACGTCTTCCTCAGTCCTCCGACCAACTCCACCACTCATGGGCGTAACCGCCGCTCCGCAAATCTCGCCATGCGCAGATTCTCCGCCAGCAATATCCCACGTTTTACGCCATCAAGGTCCCCATTAATGGGTGATCCGCTCTCCGCGTGGGCGTGACGTCGGGGGCATAGCTGCCGGCGAGATTCTCGTGCCTCCTGCTGCGTGCTACCACCGCTATATAAACCCCCATCACAGAGGGATCAAGCCATTTTGACTCCACTTAGCCGTTACGCTGCTCGGTTCTAGTACTAACTTGATCGTCGGAGGGTCCTTGGTGGTACCAAACCATCTCGGGACTTCTATGTGGGTACTCGGCGCTAAACTCCTTAAGTCACCAATCTCCTCAAAACCCATTGAGATCCACACACAACGGGGGATCCCCTCCAGAATCCACCGGGAGATCGACGGAAGACAACATCTGAAGGAGACCCGAAAAGGATTTCCATCAGTTGGCGTCGTCTGTGGGAAACACAAACTCCACAAAAACAAAGTTAGCCTTCCGATCTCCGTCCACATGGCAAGCAACCATCCTGACGATCCGGGTACCATCCACTACCTCCCCCTCACCGGAGGCGCGGATGAACCCCCTCCGGCGACCATCATCAACGCTCTAACCAGCCGAATAGATCGACCACGGTCCTTTGTAGAGGTGCTCATCCGCGTCCAAACGGCCGGGCCTGGGCCCTAGATCGCCGCTCCTCTGCCTCCAGAAGGCTCTGGCCCCGTCGGCACGGCTGACCACCGGTAGACGATACTCTCTGACTACGGATCTCATCGGCCGATACTCCCTGAGGCCCGTTGGGCGCCCCAAGGCTCCACACCAAGGTCCACCGCAGGAGCACCTCTCCTCGAGCCTCCTCGCGACCTGTACCCCCTGAGGAGATGTCGGTCACCTCGCCTGCCCATAGGCATGACCGACACCCCCTCCCTCGACGGGGTTGCACAGAAGGGGCTCGCTACGACGGCTCGAGGGCCACCTCGCCCAGGGATCTGAGGAACCTCATCGAGAGGAATCAAGGCCGTGCCCAGACGCAGGTCTCCCACAGCGGAGGCCAGGGATCACGAGGTGTCGAGCCCTCGGGGTACCACGACTGACTCGACGCCCTCAAGAAGAAGATCGAGGGCATGCGCCAGGAAGGTCACCTCTCGGCCAACGGGGCCGAGTACGCCACCGACTCGCTCACCAAACCGTTTACCGAAGGACTGCTCGCTGTTCACGTCTCCTCGCGCAACAAACCCATGAAGGTCTCTCTGTTCTACGGGAAAACCGACCCCAAAGACCATTTAGATGCTTTCACCGCGGGGATGAAATTCCAGGACCATTCCGATGCCACCCAGTGCAGGGCCTTCCCAACCACCCTCATCCGCTCTGGTCGGGACTTGTCACGCCCCGCTTCCCAATGTACGGCGAAGTGGTCGTGACGAGGCCCGCTACGTATGTACTCAGAAGTACATACGCTAAGCGTAACTAAGCAATATAAAATAATCACAAGAGACAAATGAGATTGAGATAACAGCAACTTTTATTAATAACATTCTTTGTACAATGCATGAAATGAAAATACAACTGGAATGAAAAAGCAATGCCTAAACAGTGGCATAATAATAAAAGGAAATACTGGAAAGAACAAGTACAAAGTCTAGAGCTCTGGGTCTTCCTGGAATTTCTCCAAATCTTCACTTGTAGGCTCGGTCTCAACTTGGTCCAACGCACCTGACGACATTCCAAGAAGAGAGAAATAGAATGTCGTCAGCGAACAGGTCGCTCGGTAAGTCCCAAAGAAGAATGAAGAATAAGAGTGACAGAGTATATTATTTTCTAAAGTATTGTATTGTAGTAAATTGTGGAATATTGTTTAACGATGTTGTTTGTAGCTTGGTACAGAAAGATGCCAGTGTATACGAGGGGAGTCTCTATATGCCAGAGACTAAGGGCACGTATAGTACAAGGAACCGTTTATGCCACGGTACAACAGCAACTGAATATATGTTAGGTGTCTTAATCTGACCACCTCATTCCACTTTTAACATCTTCCGTACCAATCTACCCCTTTAAACCCCGCGATGTCATATTTGTATTGTTATCTTGTAAACTTGTAATGATTGCTTGATTGACTTGATTGACTGACCGAAACCATGATATCAGGAAACGGTTATAACCGTAGAGTCATGTAAATGGAATACTGGGAATCATGTAAAAGGAATATCCATGGTTCGGTTCGGTCAAGTTATATAGATTGTTAACTGGAATCTGGAATTCATGTATTCATCTTGAGTTGGAATATAAAAGAATATAGATTGACTTGGATCACATTCAAGTCAGAAATAGTCATACTCTAACCCGAGTCAGACTACAAGAAGGTAATTTGATGTTCAATAATTGTTAGGGGCCTTATTGTAATTTATAAAACTTGAGGGAGTTTATTGTAAAAATACTATTGTATATTTTTCAAAATACAACTCAAGTATTTAATTATCGTCTTTATGTACATACAACAATTTAATGATCAAGCTAAATATGTATACATGTTCGAATAACATGAAATGAGTCAAGTATATTATACGAGTAACTACCATAAACAATGCTGTAAAGAAATATTATGTACGACTAATTAATCAAGTTGAACGAATGCGAAATATAAACAGAAATATGGCTCTAAATGTTTTGCATGCGTGAGTTCCAGTTTTACCTAAATATGACTACCGGTTTGAGAGATATATATGTTTTCGTATCGTCGCGCAAAACAGATCAGAATCTATTCGGTACCGTCACATATTTTTAAAACGCAGTTTGAGTTAATTTGTATCAGGTTTCAGGTTACGAAAATTATTAGAAAATTGTAGGTATTTCGATGTACTTATCGAAAACACCAAGATTCACATGATTTGGATTTCTAAATCTCTAGTTATGATCATTTTAATGTCAGTGTTTAAAACAGAAATTCAGATTTCTGAACAGCAACTATATATTCTATTGCAAAGCCTATATCAGGTTGTTTCATGCATTCCTAAGTAATATAATATACATAAAATTATAGTTCTATCAATGGTGCATCTACACATCTAAATTTTGTCACAAACGGATATCGGGTGTTCGAGTTATGTCCAATTTAAAAACAATGTGCGAATCAGGACAGATTCTGTCCAGATCCGTCACTTAATATTGTAATACAGTTTACTTTATCTTAGGTAGGTTTTCAGTAAAACTATAAAACTAATAAAATCTATATCATTCGATGTAGATATCAAAAACATCTGAGTTTGCTCAATTTGGATACCGGTATACCAAGTTATGTGTCCTAGAAATTGACCGATAGCTGCAGTTTTCTGTTTTACGATCAGTGAATAAATACGATGTAATTCCCAAACCGTTATGCGGATCGATCTAAAATTTTTACAGCATGTATAAAATAATATAATCTATCATATGTAAATTCCATGAAATTTTCAGAAGTAAAAATTAATGTCTAAAAATTATTTTAAACCTAAAGGTATTGATGTGTATACTAAAATCGGCAAAAAGATTAACTAGTATTTTTATGCAAGCTTTATCCTTTCTTTTAATAACCAAACCGATTCCATGAGATATCGTAGATATATTATGGATTGAAATCTATGTTCTCACAACTTGTAATAAACATTCATAATCATGAAGAAAGAATTAAAAATACTTTAATTTGAACAAGAGATAATAAGATATTATTAAACCATATAGAATCATATATATCTAAACTTATGTTTATGTATATGTATATGTTTATGTGTGTCTTCTCTTATGGATTATGATATGAAAAGAATAGGGGGTTCACGATGCATGACAAGAGGAAAAAAAAAGAGGTGAGGGAAAGGAGAGAGAAGGGACTTACATGCACAAGCCGGTATTGTCACCGGGCTTGTCTATCCGCCGATGGCCTCGCGTTACTAGCGAGACCTTCTTGAAGACTTCTTCATGTTCTTCTTCTTGTCATCTTGGTGAAGAGGAAGAAGTGAGAGATAGAAAAATATGAGGAAGGAAAAGATGGAGGAGGACAAATAAAGATGTTGTAATGGTGAATAATAATATATGCATTTAACATGAGAATTAAAAGAGAAATGAAAGGTCACCATTCATTTTGGAAATGAAAGGTCTCATTTGTAGGTTATGGGAAGAATAAAAAATGATAAAAAATAATTGCAAGAATGGGGATTTGAACATGTGACTTATGGAATAACAATGCAAGGACTTAACCAATGTGCGATAAGGCTATTCATGCACATATTTAATTAGAATTAAATATATGATGTTGTTTAAAAAGAAAATGGGCTTTTTAGATGGGCTGTAGAGAATAAGAATAATGGATTTGGGTTAAATATTTATGAAAGAAAAAAATAAGAATGAGAAGTTAAAAACTTAAATATAAGAAAAAGAAATTGTACCTAGAAAAAAAATACATAATAGATTGAGGAATAAAATAATAATAAATTTAATAGAAAGAGGAAAATACCAAGTACAAATAAATACGGTATATTTTTGAAGAGGGATAATACAAATGTATAAAGATTTTGGGGTCATTACATTCTACCCTCTTTAAAAATAATTTCGTCCTCGAAATTTGTAAAAGGAAAGTGTAACAGTTTCAAAACAATTTGGTGATTGTGAGTGAAAGAATAGGGTTAGGATAGATTCAACGGATGATAAGATTCAAGGAATATGAAATGGTAAGATTCAAGGAACATGATTGTAAAGAATGTTTTAGTTGCTGTTTCTTGTGTTATATTGCTTAGGTTGTTCATGCAGACCAGAACTGCATGACAGGGATTCATACAGCTCTGACCTGCATGGGCCACCAACAAAACCTGTCACGCCCCGCTTCCCAATGTACGGCGAAGTGGTCGTGACGAGGCCCGCTACGTATGATAACTTGATGGAAGCCACTCAAGTTATCACACTCCAGAAGGTATGCGCATACTTAGCAAGTTTCAGTTTCTTTAGAAACTCCCGATATCATTTTTGCCCCATGCTCTTATGACCTTGGCGTTAGGTCAAAATGTCATAAGTCACATGCCAAGTTCTACCCGTCACTATCTTGTCAATTTGAACCCACCCGCACATGCCCTTGGCGGTAGGTCAAAATGGCAGAACGGCTGTCCCAAACCAACTCATCTATCTATGCAACAATTGAATACCCAGCAGCTACCAACACTATGCCTTGGCGTTAGGTCAAAATACATAGCTTGAATACTACTGAATACCCAAAAGAAGTGACGGAGGGCTACGGCTGGTTTTTGGCGAAAAACCTTTAACGTAGTGAACTTGATATCGCTGAAGGAACCTGATAGCTTTTTATAAAAATATAGTGGCGAAAACCTTTTGCTAAAGAGGTCATTCCCGGTGAAGGGATCTCGGCTCTTTCCTCGTGGAATGAGGTGCAGGATATTCCACTGAATACCGCGATGCAAAGAAACTTGTAATCGACTATAGTGAAGTTATTACCCTGACGAAAACTTCTGTTCAAGGGGTCTTTCCCGGTGAAGGGATATCAACCCTTGCCTCGTCGAATGAGGTGCTGGATATTCACACCGAGTACCGCTATGCATAACAAAAGGAAACGACTTTGTAATAACACTTTAAAATTGTTCCAACAACTCAAACAGGTTTGTTTTCCTTTGCATTGATAAGAATCAATGCAGTCCCATCAATCAATCACACCAGAAAAGAACGAAAATAAAATGTACGTATATGCCATCCGCATTCGTCACTGGGTCCCGTCATCACCCGTTAGGTTACTTAACTAACGACATAGCGGGGACTGGACTAGCGCGGGTGCAAAACATATACAACATCTAATAGTATATATACCAATATGCAATAATCGCTCCAGGCGTGATAGTATGCAACATTACAGAAAAGTAATAAGCATCACAGAACAATACAGATAATCTGGGATCCCCGGGTTTCACAGAGCCGCTGCTGAAACCCGACGTTCCCCTTGTCGTATGGATAGCCTGTGCAATGAAACCTAGCCCCTACGGGTGCGGCAAGTTACCCGCCAAAACCTGAAGCGGGGCAGCCCCCTTCAACAAAGTGAATGGACCACCCAGCACTTCACGGAATCCGGTAACTTGAACACCCCTCCTTGGGTCAACCTGTACCCCCTACGAGTACGGCGAATAGCCCGCCAATTCTAGAGTGAAGCCCTCTCCGTCTCAAAGCCATGAGATGTGGGCCCGTTGCCCTCTAGAACCCGGCTATCCGTGCACCCCACCGCGGGGTAATCCTAGTACAGAAAGTAAAATATATACAACGGGTATATCGACCTCAACCCGGTCGTGTCCCAAAAGAATAATATACAAACAGGCAGTGACGGCAGTCCACATGTTGGACGCTCGCCCCGCAATATCAAATGTACAAATATAACAAAACTGTACTAATATTGCACCAAGCTATCCACCACGACAATCCGCAACATCACAGCACAACACAGAACATCAACGTGAATGTCACGTTCGCAAATCCATCTAAAAGGGCTATAGCAATTAGACAAGATTTACCGATCAAATGACATTCCCGGTCGGAGATATAATGTAAGTACTGAAAACTAACATGTTTAAATATCGATCGACTAAATATCACAAAGTGGGCCCCACGAACAACTGGTGAACAGTAACAAAACCTGGGCCCAAAAGATATATACCAAAAACCCCAATTTCCAGAGAAGAACCCACTGAGCAAATTTGGGGGCATGATGACACAGAATGGCCGCGGATCCGCGGCCAAACCATGGGTTTGGCCACGTTTCCGCGGCAGTCTTGTCGAATCATGATCCCAAATTTGTACGGCGATCTTAAAAAACCCTGCACAGATTTCTGAGATGTGTAGAATAATTTTAGGACAACATTTAAAATCGACAGAAACTGTGAACTTGAAAATTGCAGTTTTTGATTTCCGGTTCGATCGATATTTTAAACGCGTTAGCACAAGTTAGTATATCATAATGGTTAGGCTCTGATACCATTGTAAGTCTACGGTAGCGCCCCGGCCGTCTACTGACGCCAAATGCGGAACAAAAACTTTTTAACTGGCGCTATCTATACTATAACCCGAATCTGCCATTATTGCTAAACTAACAAACTGTAAAGAGTGTAGAAAGGTTATACCGAACGATCCGAGTCCTTCGTTCTTTAACCATCATCCCACGCTCCGTTGCGGCAGCTCCGATCACGTCGATCTCCGATCTACTCGTCCCGGTGGCACCACATCAACGATTCTTTAAACGGGCTCCCGCCTCTGACTCGAGGCAACTCGGTCGTCAAGTTTGCTAAAAGAGACGACCAAGAATGATGTAGAGAATGAGTAAATGACTTTGTCTCGTTACGTCCAAACCTATGGACGAACGGTTAATGAAGTTGCCACTCGAATCGGGTGATGGAATGAAATGAGCTGTGAAATTCCATACACCCCAAAATCTATCATAATCTTTTTACCAGATGAAAACCTCAGGTGAGAGAGTGAGAGGAGGGGCCGGCCATATATATGGAGAGGGGGTGAGTGTAGGAGCAATGTGAGGGTAACCATAAGCAAAAGATCAAGAGAAAATATCCTTAAGAAAACAAGAAACAATAAAGCTTAAAGCATGAGTCACTAATACACCTCATCAAGTTATTAATGCAACAATTAATGTCAAGATGAGTCATTAGCCACCTCATCACCCTAGTCACCATATCTAGAAACTTCTAGAAGTATCACCCAACCTTATCCAAGAAAAGATAAATCCGTCTTTAACCAAATGTTAAAAGACGGCTGATAGAAAACTGGAAACTGGCAACTTCCAAAAGTGATCCTGAAACGAATTTCAGGACAACCCCGAAACTGTATAAATATACCCGCATTTGTATTACGACCGAATACAAATGCAACTGAGACAAAGATATTATATCTACTCAATACAATACTCGGATCCGGCTTAAACCAAAGCCCACCAGTATCATCTGTCCGAAAACCGACACGTGCGTAAACGCACGTGCATTTTCCGAACCCTGCCATAAAACCATACGGCCTCTACATCGTTTCGCCCGAACTTGGGAAACTGTCTGTGGGGGACTCTAATGACTCGTCAGTACCCTGGCAATGGGTTTAACCACAAACCGTCAGCGGCACTAGCAGTGCGTAGCGGCTGCCCATGGAAAGACCTCAAGGGATGCCGATGAGCGAACTCATCCGGAAAACCCTACTGAGCCTAACAGTGACAATGTATATACAGTCCGGTCCGTTCGTCTATGAGTATCGCATATCTGCCTAGGGGGCTGGTAACGTCAGTCCCCCAATAGCAGTATAAGTCGTGTCGGAGTAAAACCTCAATACACCCTGAGATACTACTAGAGTACCTACCAGTAAATCTCCTGCCATGGCCATGGGCTTTGTGTAATGGCTCTCCTAGACACAGCACGATCTCGCCCCCAATACTGGGAGAGACGAATCCTCTGCCGATCCGCTCACGTGCCTCCATGTGGCTCGGGACTGTACCCAAAAGCTACCTGTTTGCACGACTCTTTTGAGCCGTGGTAGAAATCAAAGCACAGTGGGAACTCACACGAGACAAATGACGACCTCAGGTCGATGAACTAACCTGTACACATGTCACCAGGGAACTGCTATCTGACGATAGGTATAGTACCAACTAGCAGATTCCCGGCGAGTCCTGCCCGGTGTACTCATAACCCAATGAGCACATGTATACATCTTAGGTGATCCAACTGACACCAGTGGCTTGTGAGACCGGCCACCGCCCCTCGTCGGGGTCTCGACTGTATACACTAGTCTACTCCGGAGTATCGATGCCCTGTCTCGAAACTCCCACGACTAGGGACCAAAATCAAGGATATGCATATAAACCACCCAACTCTCACGTATATGATCGCCATCATACTGTTGGTAGTAAAGCAAGATCCTAAGGGCTCTATCAAAGTGTAGCAGTGATCAGTCACCTGAACCTGTACACGACTGATAGAGGCAAACCAGATAGCATACTATCATCTCGAGTAAGACTGTCCTACCGGTATAGGTCCTCCGCAATCATTGCAATCACGTACCTGCGATCCAATAATTGACTCTAAGGGCACTATATCCAACAGCTTCACTGTCTGGTCATCCCCGCTCAGTTATCCCCGGCGGGTAGTTTCCCTACCGTAACGCCTAGGATCAGAAAGCCCTCCCAGAGGCAGTCGAGCCTGTTCCCACTAAAAAAAAATTTTTGCGCAAAAGAACTCAAGGTATCAAATGGCAGCGATACGTTTAAGAAAATGTGAACCAGTATTTTCCAGGCTGTATTTTGACAAACTCCTGAACGAGAAACAGCTAAATTCTGATGTTATCGAAAGTGTCTCGAAAAATCCTTTGATTTGAAATAATATGGGCTTCATAATTCATCCGGGATAAAAAGTTATGAGCAAATATGCTATGCGCGTGTAATCTAAGGAAGAAAATGTGAACCAGTATTTTCCGGGCTGCATTTTGACAAACTCCCGAATGAGAAACAGCTAAATTCTGATGGTATCGAAAGTGTCTCGAAAAATCCTTCGATTTGATATATATGGGCCTCATAATTTATCCGGGATCAAAAGTTATGAGGCATCACGTGCCCACACGTGACCGGGCATCACGTACCCACACGTGACCGGGCATCACGTGCGGACACGTGGCCAGGCATCACGTCCAGACACGTGACCATTTATAGGCAAAGCCAGTAGGCACTGAATAAAATAAATAATTGGAAATAATTAATCAGTGGGGTCACGTGCCAATACGTGATGGGCTTTTAAACCCACTGAAAAGAATTAAAGGTATAATAAAAATAACAAGGAAAAACCCCAATAGGGCATCACGTGCCAACACGTGACCATAGGCCACGGGCTGACACGTGATAATTCTTGAGTTCTTTAAAACAACAGAATTAAATTCTAGTCAAATGCTTAATCATGGGGTCACGTGCCACGTGATGGGTTCCTAAAGATCTATGAATTAATAGAATTAAATTCTAATTAAGAGGGTATCAAAAACCCTAATTGGAAAAATATTTGTCTAAATTTTTCCAGACAAAAAAGATGGTGCTCTGTAAAATAGAGCACAGTTGGATTAAAAATCCAACGGTGATTAAAAATCACCAATTTATGGAAAGATTTTATACAAGAAAAGATTTTCCTGAAATTTGCCAGGAATAACAGATAAAATATCTTTTGGAATAAAAATCCAATGGTGAATAAAATTCACTGAGTGATCTAAAAGATCATGTTGGTTACAAAATAAATTAAAATCTTTTAATGAAAAATTGACAAAACAAATTGATTTCTTTTTTTCTCCTATAAATAGGAGCCAAGAAGAGAAGAGAAAGTATCTACTTTTTGGGGGGAGATAACAACAACAGAGAGAAAAAAGAGAGTAGAATTTAATTCTCAAGAGAAAAAAAGATCTCTTCAGAGAAAAGAAACCCTAGGCGAGAAAGGGGAAAGAGATCTAAGTTCCATAAAACAAAGAGAATTTAATTCTCAATTTAAGAGTTTAACTCCTCTGAATAAGAACTAAGTTCTTCTTTTGGTTGAAGATCTGCAAAAGCATATCTCCCCACAAGTTGAGAATTTAATTCTTATCGGAGAGATTCTTCCATGCAGTGTTGGATATAGTGCCCTCAGAGTCAATTATTTGATCACAGGCACGTGATTGCAATGATTGAGGGAGGACCTATGCCGATAAGACAGTCTTACTCAAGATGATAGTATACTATCTGGTTTATCTTTATCATCGTGTACTACTTTAGGTGACCTTACAGGTCGCTATTACACGTTAATAGAGCCCTTAGGATTCTTGCTTGACTGCCAGCAGTATGATGGCGATCATATACGTGGGAGCTGGGGTCTATAAGCACATCCTTAAAGTGGTCCCTAGTCGTGGGAGTTTTCGAGACAAGACATCGATACTCCGGAGTAGACTAGTGTATACAGTCGAGACCCCGACGAGAGGCGGTGGCCGGTCTCACAAGCCATTGGTGTCAGTTGGATCACCTAAGATGTATACAGGTGCTCATTGGGTTATGAGTACAACGGACAGGACTCGCTGGGAACATGCTAGATTGTATTATACCTGACGTCAGATAGCAGTTCCCTAATGACATGTGTACAGGTTAGTTCATCGACCTGAGATCGTCATTTGTCTCGTGTGAGTTCCCACTGTTCTTTGATTACTACCCTATCACGGCTCAAAGGAGTGGTGCAAACAGGTTTTAGTTGGGTACAATCCCGAGCCACATGGAGATCGACAGGGGTTTCGTCTCTCCCGGTATTGGGGGTGAGATCGCGCTGTGTGTCACGCCTCGCTTCCCAGAGTACGCTAAAATGGGCACGTGACATAGCCAACCATGCTACCTGTGGGTAGGAAGTATCCATCCACAGTCACATTACGGCTGTAGAGATATCAAGAACAAAATAAAAGTATCTAAAACATGTCCATAATCTAAGATAATCTGAGTCAAGAATAATAAAATGCGGAAGCGAAAGATCCAATACAAATAACTGGAATGTATGTCCCATAATGCGGGCTCACATCAGGAATAAGAATGCAGGAAAGAAAAACTAACTACTGCTGACACTCACAGCTCAGCCTGTCGGCTAAAGTACTCTTGCTCGGACTGCAACAGCGGTACAGAATATGGGCCATGCAAAACCCAGACGTCAGCGCGTCATGTCATCAAGTAATAAAATATGAACAGTGTAACATGCAATGCAATATAAACATGAATAAAGCATGGGTAACAATAATATAAGTCAGAGCAGTGCGTGGTAGTGTGCAGTGGGTAAACTAAACTGTTCTATCAGGTTCTAAAGTCTTTAAAACCAAATTGATGAATCATCGATATAACTCAATAGTATCCCGTACATACCCGGGACCATGGCCCCAGATTCCCGGGCTGAAACCGAGACATGCCGCTAGGCACCAAACAGGAATGTATACAGATGAATGATGTCAGCACCATCATTCCAAGGCTGGCCTAGCCTAAAACTGATCAGAACAGGTAGCGAACTGTTGAGTTACAAGTCAGGTTTCACCTTTGATTTCCCCATACCCCCAAACTATAAGTGTATGTCAAGTCATGTATCCCGTAATCAAGAAACTAATGCCAACACAGGATCGGGTAAACAGGTTTGTCTGGATAGACAACAGGAACGGTCCATGAGAACTACATGTCAGGTTTGTTGGCATTAGACACAAGATCAGGTAACTGGTCAGGTCATGGTACATCAGGTCAAGTCAAGCAGTATACGGTACCATGTCGGGTCACTCAATATATATGTAGCAAGTCATGTCAAGGTGTAAATGATATCATGGGTGTGCTCATAATCAGTTACAAAATTCAGCACGGTTATCAATAACATAATCTAAACAATGAATTAAACCATAAGCAGATTCGATTAATTAGCAGTACAATTAAAACATGCAAATGCGTTTATTAGGTGTAATACAGTAATTGCAACGGTAGGTTTCAAGTGTGGAAGATAAAATGATATAACATGAAATTGAACACGTAAAATGGGAAATTATAATACTAAAGTTAAATTGCAGGCTTTAGGGTGTCAACAAGTATATGTAAATATTGTTTAGCATGTAGCAAGGGGTACTTGCCTCGACAGGTCGCGAACCGGGAATACGGAACGTAAAATGTCGGCGGGGAAACTCGCGACGGGCGCATGGTTCACGGAACGAACCCAAACGACGAACAGTGGAACCACACGGGTCGGGATACCACGCTGGAACGTCGGGACACGTCGCCGGCACAGCCGGATTCTGGCAACATGAAAAACAGCAAACGATCAAGAACGTAACAAGAAAAGAAAAGAAAAAAAAGAAGAAGGGAAGGAGGATGGAGAAGGTAATGCTCACGAGGATCTGTGGGAAGGGTGGTGACGGCCGACCACATCGACGGAGCTCCGGCGGTGGCCTACGACGACAGCGAAAGAAACCTGCAGATCAAGAAAATATTAACAACGGAGGAAAAGAAGAAAGGAAAAGAGGAGGGGATGCTAGCTCACCGAGGGGTGTGCGCGAGGGCCAGGGGCACGGAGACGGGTCGTCGGCAGCGACTTCCGGCAGCGCCGACGTGTGCAGGGGGCATAGTTCCTTCGTGCAGGCGCTCGGGAAGGAGGGGAAAGGAGGACGGAGGTGCAGTGGGGATGACGAGGGCGAGGAGGCGAGGATGCCAGTGATGGTGGTGTCGGCGTTGGGGCTGCAGCGGCGAGGGGCAAGGCGGATAGGGTTTATGTGGGGTTGGGTTCGCTAATGAAAAGAAAAGAAGAGGAGGGAAGTTTAAAATATAGAGGGGGGAGAGAGAGAGAGAGAGATATATAAGGAGAGAGAGAGAGAGACGGGGAGAGAGAGAGGAGAGAGAGAGGGAAGTGGGGCCACGGGAAAAAGAAAATGTTTGATTGGCTGGGGAGATATGTGGGGTTATGAAAAATTTTAATAAAAGATTTAAAGTTAGGAAATATTTTATTGGTTATAAAATTTATAGTCGACGGTTTTAAAATAAATTAAAAATTTGGGATTTGGTGCAAAATAAAATATTTCCAAATTGCGTCCGGGTCGGGTCCAAAAATTTAAAATTGAAATAAGAAAATTTTAGGCAGGATCCAAAATTTAAAATGAAGTATTTTATGATCAAAAAGCAAACCCCCAAAACGGACACATGTACGTGCGCGTAGCCGTCCAAACTCGCCCGTTTCACTGAACTGGATGAGAACACGATGCACGGACGCTACAACAGGGTCAGGGGTGTCAAGCAGGCCATGATGAATATTTTTAATTTTATTTTAGATGTCTTAAATTGTTATATGCAGAAATGAATTGACGGGGTAAAATTACAATAAGTAACAATCAAGCAAGATAAATGAAATAAGTGCCACACTACGTTCAAACGGTAACTGAAATTAGTAGTATTGGGCTCGGGTGTTACATTATACCCAACTACAAAAAGAATTTCGTCCTCGGAATTCCAAGAATACAAAGATAGACAACAAAATAACTACAAGAAAAGGTGAGGAAACTTCTGCCGGACTTCATCTTCTCGTTCCCAAGTGTACTCTCCATATGAGCGATTACCCCAAGAAATAAGTACAAGAGGGATAACCTTGTTCTTAAGAACCTTTTCCCTTCGATCCACGATTTCAATCGGTCGCTCTTCAAAAGTCAAGTCTTCTCGTACCGTCAGCTCAGAATGATCCAATACATGCGTTTCATCACGAACATACTTACGGAGTTGAGATACGTGAAACATATCGTACACATTCGCCAATGACTGCAGTAACGCCAAACGATATGCTACCTCACCAACACGGTCCAAGATCTCAAAGGGTCCAACGAATCGAGGACCGAGCTTTCCTCGACTTCCAAAACGAATCACCCCTCTAGTCGGTGATATCTTCAAGAATACCAAATCACCCACGGCGAACTCTAGAGGTCTTCTCGACGTATCAGCCCAACTTTTCTGTCTGTCTTGTGCTGCTTTCATATGATTTCTGATAGTGTTAACCTTCTCAACTGTCTGCACAACCAAATCTGGTCCCAATAATCTTCGTTCACCGACATCATCCCAACAAACAGGTGAACGGCATTTACGACCATACAAAGCTTCAAATGGAGCCATCTGGATAGTTGCCTAAAAACTGTTGTTGTAAGAAAACTCCACCAAATGTAGATGATCCTCCCATGAACCCTTGAAGTCCAACATGCATGCTCTCAACATATCTTCAAGAGTTTGGATTGTTCTCTCTGACTGACCATCAGTTTGAGGATGATAAGCTGTGCTAAACTTCAATCGAGTCCCCAAACTTTCCTGTAGACTCCGCCAAAAGTGTGATAAGAACCGAGTGTCCCGATCGGACACGATGCTCACCGGTACTCCATGAAATCTTACAATCTCTTGCATGTACCGCTCCGCCAAAGTCTCAGTTGATTGACCAACCCGAAAAGGGATAAAGTGAGCTGCCTTGGTCAATCGATCAACAATCACCCATACAGCATTGTTGCCTTTTGGACTTCGCGGTAAAGCCGTCACGAAATCCATGGTTATATGTTCCCACTTCCACTGAGGAATCGGAAGTGGTTGCAATAAACCAGCAACCCTTTGATGTTCAGCCTTAACTTGCTGACACACCAAGCACTTTGCCACAAAACGAGCAATCTCCCGTTTCATGCCTTCCCACCAGAAATGCTGTCGAATATCTCGGTACATCTTTGTGCCTCCTGGATGTACAGAATAAGCTGAACTGTGTGCTTCTTTCATAAGCTCTTCACGAATATCTCGCTTTGGCACACACAAACGGCTACCATATCTCAACGAACCATCTTCGTGGATCAATAAATCCATTCGTAGTCCGGCTTCAACCTGTTCTCGAAACTTTTGCTGTCTAGAATCCTGTGATTGTGCCGCTTTAATATTCTCGATCAACGATGAATGTACTTTCAGCTGCATCAACTGTCCCGTAGAACGCGGTAGCACAACCTCCAAGTCAAATCGTCGAAAATCTTCAACAAGCTCTTTCTGCGTAGTTAACACCTGAATTGCTAGTAACCGACTAAGCGCATCCGGCACGACATTAACCTTCCCCGGATGATGCTTAAGATCAAGATCGTAGTCAGCCATCAGCTCCAACCATCTACGCTGCCTCATATTAAGCTCCTTCTGAGTGAAAACATACTTCAAGCTCTTATGATCAGTAAAAACTTCGACTCTTTCGCCCAAAAGATAGTGTCTCCAAATCTTCAAGGCGAAAATCACAGCCGCAAGCTCCAGGTCATGCATTGGGTAATTCTTCTCATGGCTCTTTAACTGTCTCAATGCGTACGCTACAACCTTCCCATGCTGCATCAAAACACATCCCAGTCCTTTTCCAGATGCGTCGCTGTGAATCACCAATCCTCTGGAATTGTCTGGCACGGTCAGAATAAGGGCGGTTATCAACTTCTGCTTCAACGTCTCAAAAGCTAACGCACACTTATCCGTCCATACAAAAGGTACCTCCTTGCGCGTAAGCTTGGTTAACGGCTCCGCCAGACGAGCAAAGTTCTCCACAAATCTTCTGTAATACCTGGCGAGTCCAAGAAAACTTCTTATCTCCGCAACATTCTTTGGAATCGGCCAATCTCGTACTGTTGCAATCTTTTCTGGATCGACGGCAATTCCATCGCCAGACACAACATGCCCCAAAAACTTTACATCTTCCAGCCAAAACTCGCACTTACTCATCTTCGCATATAACTTCTCCTGTCTCAACGTCTGCAGTGCGATCTTCAAATGCTCAGCATGCTCTTCAAAACTCTTCGAGTAAACCAGAATATCGTCAATGAACACCACAATAAACTGGTCTAAGAACGGTGAAAAGATTTGGTTCATCAAGTCCATGAATACTGTCGGTGCATTCGTTACTCCGAAGGGCATCACTAAGTATTCGTAATGTCCATACCGAGTTCGGAAAGCCGTCTTGCAAATATCTTCTGCTTTCACTCGGACCTGATGATATCCGGATCGTAAATCCAGCTTCGAGAATACCCTCGCGCCACTAAACTGCTCGAAAAGTTCGCCAATGCGAGAGATCGGGTACTTGTTCTTAATAGTCACCCGGTTTAATTCTCGATAGTCGATGCACATCCTTCTTATGCCATCCTTCTTCTTTACTAGAAGAACTGGAGCTTCCCAAGGCGAGTTACTGCTTCGAATCCAACTCTTCTCCAGCAATTCAGCAACCTGTTTCTTGACTTCTTCCAACTCTACTGGTGCCATTGGATAATACGCTTTGGATACTGGCGGTGCCCCAGGAATAAGATCAATTGCGAACTCCACGTCTCGCTTCGGCGGTAATCCCGATATATCTCAAATACGTCCATAAAATCACGAACAACAGCCGGCTCTTCACTATTATTAACTTCCATCGATGCAAGAATATCATTTGTCGGCCTAGCCCTAAACTCGACTGGCCCGACATAACTGCTTCCTCCAGTGAAGGTAAACTCGGGATGTCCGGGAATCTGGAAAATTACTTTCTTTGCCCTACAATCAATGTGAGCGTGGAAAGTGCCAAGAAAATCCATTCCCAAGACGACTTCGTAGCTGCCCGTATCAATCACCAAGAAATCTGCAAAAAACTCCCGTCCGCACACAACAACTGTATAATCTTTACATTCCCTACTAGCTATGATTTTCCCATTCCCAGTGTGTATGTCCCAGAAACTAGACAGGGTCGTGCAGGCAATCGAGTGTGTAGTTATAAACTTGGATGACATAAAACAATGGGATGCACCAGAATCGAATAACGCTAATGCGGGAAAACCATGAACGAGTAGAATACCTAAAACAACTTCTCCTGACGCCTTAGCTTCTTCAGCTGTCAAGGTAAAAGCTCGAGCCTGATTAGGTCCTTGAGTCAGCTGTTTTTGTCCCTGGAACGGTCTCTGCGGAGGCTTCTGAAAATCCTCCCTCGTACGAAGCTTCGACGGACAAGCACTAACATTGTGATCTGCCGCTCTACAAACCAAGCAGAGTCCCAGCCTCCTTCGACAATCCTTTTGCATGTGGCCAGGTAAATTGCGGTAGTTATAATTCATACTCTTTCTTCGATCGACAACAACATGCTTCTTCATGGGTGCTATACCTCGACGGTCCACTGGAATACCTCTGCGACCTTGAGCTCGGTTTGGTACAAATGCTGGCTTCCTTACCGCAACTGCTGTCTGCAGCAAACTCCCTTTCATCCCAGATAAACTCTGCTGCTCTCGGGCTGCCGCAAGTACTTGTGAGAAAGTGGTCAAACTCAGGGAGACAACCTGCCTCTGGATGTCCACGTCCAAGCTGCGCATGAACCTCCATGCCCTGTCTGCACCGTTGGCAACTAAAGGTCCAGTGAATCTACCGAGTCTTGTCCATTCTGCTGCATGCACATCTACTGGTGATCCATTATGCTTTAGCCCAATAAATTTCTCTTCCATTTCCTCCCGTACAGTCCGCAGGAAGAACTTCTCCAGGAAACTCTTTGAAAAATTCGCCCACTTGATCGGCTTGGGCAAACGGTTCTCCTCCACAAGCCACCATTCTCGGGCGTAGTCCACTAACTGAATGCGTACTACATTAACTCTTTTCTTATCTGGAATCTGTGCCTCAATAAGCAAGTTTTCTGTGTCAACTAGCCACTGCTCCGCTGGCAACGGCTCCTCCAAATCAGTAAATGTAGACGGACCCAAGCGCCTGAAATATGCTACGGTCCCTACTCGGTCAACTGGTTTAGCTCCAAAATTGTTCACAGACTGCTGAACGATCTGCAAACCTTCCTGAAACGATTCCGCTTGCTGCTGGATCAGCTCGGTCTCTCTCTTTTGATTCTCCAGCATTCCCCTTATCACTCTAAGCATGGCGGTTTCGTCCACACGCCTTTGGTACGTCTTCAAATTCTTACCTACCATATTCCTGAAATCAAAACACCCAACATTAGCATGATGATAGATTCAAAATATAGATCAAGACTAGAACTCCAAGTTACTTAAATAGAGTATCATAACCACAATTACATAACTCCACCCAAGTCGCCTAAGTCCTAGAGATAACAAGGAATCAGGTTTTCGAGTCGATATGCAAAGGAAGTTTGCACATCGTAAAAGATATAATCAGGAAGAATTTGATTCAAGAATGGCAAAACGGCAATGTGGCAGGACATGTTTCCTAAATACGGGTATTCTGATTCATGTATTGGGTACCATACCCAACTACAAAAAGAATCAACCCGACTAACCTATGGCTCTGATACCAAAAGAACCATGTCACGCCCCGCTTCCCAGAGTACGCTAAAATGGGCACGTGACATAGCCAACCATGCTACCTGTGGGTAGGAAGTATCCATCCACAATCACAGTACGGCTGTAGAGATATCAAGAACAAAATAAAACTATCTAAAACATCTCCATAATCCAAGATAGTCTGAGTCAAGAATAATAAAATGCGGAAGCGAAAGATCCAATATAAATAACTGGAATGTATGTCCCATAATGCGGGCTCACATCAGGAATAAGAATGCAGGAAAGAAAAACTAACTACTGCTGACACTCACAGCTCAGCCTGTCGGCTGAAGTACTCCTGCTCGGACTGCAACAACGGTACAGAATCTGGGCCATGCAAAACCCAGACGTCAGCGCGTCATGTCATCAAGTAATAAAATATGAACAGGGTGACAGGAAATGCAGTATAAACATGAATAAAGCAAGGGTAACAATAATATAAGTCAGAGCGTGCAGGGTAGTGTGCAGTGGGTAAACTAAACTGTTCTATCAGGTTCTAAAGTCTTTGAAACCAAATTGATGAATCATCGATGTAACTCAATAGTATCCCGTACATACCCGGGACCATGGCCCCAGATTCTCGGACTGAAACCGAGACATGCCGCTAGGCACCAAACAGGAATGTATACAGATGAATGATGTCAGCACCATCATTCCAAGGCTGGCCTAGCCTAAAACTGATCAGAACAGGTAGCGAACTGTTGAGTTACAAGTCAGGTTTCACCTTTGATTTCCTCATACCCCCAAGCTATAAGTGTATGTCAAGTCAGGTATCCCGTAATCAAGAAACTAATGCCAACACAGGATCAGATAAACAGGTTTGTCTGGATAGACAACAGGAACGGTCCATAAGGACTACATGTCAGGTTTGTTGGCATTAGACACAAGATCAGGTAACTGGTCAGGTCATGGTACATCAGGTCAAGTCAAGCAGTATACGGTACTATGTCGGGTCACTCAATATATATGTAGCAAGTCATGTCAAGGTGTAAATGATATCATGGGTGTGCTCATAATCAGTTACAAAATCCAGCACGGTTATCAATAACATAATCTAAACAATGAATTAAACCATAAGCAGATTTGATTAATTAGCAGTACAATTAAAACATGCAAATGTGTTTATTAGGTGTAATACAGTAATTGCAACGGTAGGTTTCAAGCGTGGAAGATAAAATGATATAACATGAAATTGAACACGTAAAATGGGAAATTATAATACTAAAGTTAAATTGCAGGTTTTAGGGTGTCAACAAGTATATGTAAATATTGTTTAGCATGTAGCAAGGGGTACTTGCCTCGACGGGCCGCGAACCGGGAATACGGAACGTAAAATGTCAGCGGGGAAACTCGCGACGGGAGCACGGTTCACGGAACGAATCCAAACGACGAACAGTGGAACCACACGGGTCAGGGTACCATGCTGGAACGTCGGGACACGTCGCCGGCACGACCGGATTCCGGCGAGATGCAAAACAGCGAACGATCAAGAATGTAACAAGAAAAGAAAAGAAAAAAAGAAGAAGGGAAGGAGGATGGAGAAGGTGATGCTCACGAGGATCTGTGGGAAATGTGGTGACAGTCGACCATGTCGACGGAGCTCTAGCGGTGGCCTACGACGACAGCGAAAGAAACCTGCAGATCAAGAAAATATTAACAACGAAGGAAAAGAAGAAAGGAAAAGAGGAGGGGATGCTAGCTCACCGAGGGGTGCGCGCGAGGGCCAGGGGCATGGAGACGGGTCGTCGGTAGCGACTTCCGGCGGCGCCGACGTGTGCAGGGGGCGCAGTTCCTTTATGCAGGCGCTCGGGAAGGAGGGGAAAGGAGGACGGCGGTGCAGTGGGGATGACGAGGGCGAGGAGGCGAGGAGGCCGATGATGGTGGTGTCGGCGTTGAGGCTGCGGCGGCGAGGGGCAAGGCGGCTAGGGTTTACGTGGGGTTGGGTTCGCTGATGAAAAGAAAAGAAGAGGGAAGTTTAAAATATAGAGGGGAGAGAGAGATATATATAAGGAGAGAGAGAGAGATAGAGAGAGAGAGACGGGGAGAGAGAGGAGAGAGAGAGGGAAGTGAGGCCCACGGGAAAAAGAAAATGTTTGATTGGCTGGAGAGATATGTGGGGGTTATGAAAAATTTAATAAAAGATTTCAAGTTAGGAAATATTTTATGGGTTATAAAATTTATAGTCGACGGTTTTAAAATAAATTAAAAATTTGGGATTTGGTGCAAAATAAAATATTTCCAAATTGCGTCCGGGTCGGGTCCAAAAATTTGAAATTGAAATAAGAAAATTTTAGGCGGGATCCGAAATTTAAAATGAAGTATTTTATGATAAAAAAGTATACCCCCAAAACGGACATACGTACGTGCGCGTAGCCGTCCAAACTCGCCCGTTTCACTGAACGGGACGAGAACACGATGCACGGACGCTACAACAGGGTCAGGGGTGTCAAGCAGGCCATGATGAATATTTTTAATTTTATTTTAGATGTCTTAAATTGTTATATGCAGAAATGAATTGACGGGGTAAAATTACAATAAGTAACAATCAAGCAAGATAAATGAATTAAGTGCCACACTACGTTCAAACGGTAACTGAAATTAGTAGTATTGGGCTCGGGTGTTACACTGTGTCTAGAAGAGCCATTACACAAAGTCCTTGGCCAAGACATGAGATTTACTGGTAGGTATTACAGTAGTATCTCAGGGTGTTCTGGGCTACACTCCGACATGACTTGTACCGCTTTTGGGGCTCTGACTTTTACCAACTCTCTAGGCCTGCCATGTGATGCTCATAGACGAACGGACCGGACTGTACGGATATTGTCATTGACAGGTTCAGTAGGGTGTCAGGATGAGTTCGCTCATCGACCTCCCTTTTGGTCAATACCTGGTAGCCCGTTACGTACGGCTAGTACCTCTGACGTGTTAGTGGTTAAATCCACAGCCAAAGTATTGACGAGTCTTTAGAGTTCCCCACAGACAGTTTCTCAAGTTTCGGGCGAAACGATGTAAAGGCCGTATGATATATGGCAGGGTCCGATCATATACGTGCAGTAGTGTACGGATCATGATCTTGCGGATCATACTAGTTGGCTTTGGTTTAAGCCGGATCCTAGTATTAGATTTATTGGATTACTTTAGTCTCATCGCATTCGCATTCGGTCGGAATACGGGTGCATGTATATATATACAGGTGAGGGGTATCCTTGTGATCCGTCACGAGTTTACTTTAGATGTTGCCATTCTCTTTTTGGATTAAACATTTTAGTTTAAATGTTTAGTGGAGGAATATGTGAGTGCAAGTTTTGTCTTTTTGCATCATTTCATGTCATATTCATTTGGTGACTTATGGTCTTGGTTTGGGTGATAATTAAATGTGACATGGATTGATTTTATGCCTAATTATGATTATGGGGGATAATATGGAGAGAGAGGGCAGCCAAGTATTGGCTTGGGGATTATTCTTTTGGGATGATATATATCTCTCTCTCACACAAATTATCTAACACGACATAATAAGCAAAAGGGCTTCTTCTTCTTTCTTCTTGTGCTCACCTCTTCCTCCAATGGCAACACCTTCAACCTCCATCCATCTCATGGATGCAAGAGAAAAAGTGATTACAAACATTCTCTACATCACCTTTGATACGTCGGCTAGCACACTTCGTGCCCGAGTTGCTTCGGATGAAGCGGGAGCCCGTAAAAGGAATGGATGATATGGTGCCCTTTCCGACGAGGAGATCGAGACCGGAGATGCCGCGAGAAGCTTGGGATGGTGGCCAAAGATCGAAGAACACGGATCGAGCGGTATAGCCTTTCTATTCCTTCTCTAGATAGCTAGTTGTAGGTTAATGGTTTGATCCGGGTTTTAAGCATACGATAGCGTTAGTTTCTAGTTATGAAAAAGTTTTCGTTTCCGCATTTTGGCCTTGGAAAGACGGCTGGGTCGCTACCGTAGACTTACATGGTATCAGAGCCACGTCATTAACCTTTACTAGCTTGCTCTAACGTGTTTAGAACTTCGATCGAACGAAATTTCCAAGAACTGCATTTCCAAATTCTGAGTTTCTGTCGAATTTTTTTTATCGTCAAAAAATTATTTGGAGTGTTGCAGAAAATCAGGCAGGCGTTTTTATGAAATCTGAGAAAATTTGGTATGCTGTTGTCACTGTAGCGCGGCGGAACCACGGCCGTACCCTCATTTTGGCCGCGGTTCCGCGGCAGGACTGTGGCAACGGTGCGCCATTTTTTCTACAGAGGTTCCTGACATGGAAATAGGGTTTCTGGTAATTTTTGTTTGGGTCCAGATTTTTTTGAGTAATGGGTATTGTGCTTGGGGCCCACTTCGGGAAATTTTGTCGATCGAAAATTTTAAACATGTTAGTTCACAGTATTTACACTATATCTGCGACCGTGAATGTCATTTGATCTGTAAATCCTGTCTAATTGCTATAGTTCTTTTAGAAGGATTTGCGAACGTGACATTCACGTTGATGTTCTGTGTTGTGCTGTGATGTTGCGGATTTGTCGTGGTAGATAACCTGGATGCAATGGTAGTACAGTTTGGTATTATCTGTACATTTGATATTGCGGGAAGAGCGTCCGACATGTGGACTGCCGTCACTGCCTGTTTGTATATTATTCTTTTGGGGCACGACCGGGCTGAGGTCGATGTACCTGTTGTATATATTTTACTTTTTGTACTAGGATTACCCCGCGGTGGGGTGCACGGATAGCCGGGTTCTAGAGGGCAAAAAGCCCGCATCTCATGGCTTTGAGACAGAGGGGGTTTTACTTTGGAATTGGCGGGCTATTCGCCACACTCGTAGGGGGTATAGGTTGACCCAAGAAGGGGTGCTCAAGTTACCGGATTCCGTGAAGTGCTGGGTGGTCCATTCACTTTGTTGAAGGGGGCTGTCTCGCTTCAGATTTTGGTGGGTAATTTACCACGCCCGTAGGGGTCTAGGATTTTCATTGCACGGGTTATCCACACGACCAGGGGAACGTCGGGTTTCAGTAGCGGCTCTATGAAACCCGGGGATCCCAAACTATCTGTACTATTCTGTGATGCTTATTACATTTCTGTGATGCTGCATTTTATCATGCCTTGAGCGATTATTATATATTAATATATATACTAGTAGATGTTGTATATGTTTTACACCCGCGCTAGTCCAGTCCCCGCTCTGTCTTTAGTTAAGTAACCTAACGGGTGATGACGGGACCCAGTGGCGAATGCGGATGGTATATACGTACATCGTATTTTCGTTCTTTATTGGTGTGATCAATTGATGGGACTGCATTGATTCGGATCAATGCAAGCTAAACAAACCTATTCTGATGTTGTTGGAACAGTTTTCAAAAAGCTGTTATTGAAAGGACATTCTCTTTTGTTTTGCACAGTGGTATTCGGTTATGAATATCCAGCACCTCAGTCGACGAGGCAAAGGCCGAGATCCCTTCACCGGGAGTGACCCCTTGGACAGAAGTTTGCGTCAGGGTAATAACTTCACTATAGTCGATTACTTTTTGCTTTGCATCATGGTATTCTATTGGAATATCATGCATTTCATTCTACGGGGAAAGAGCCGAGATCCCTTCACCGGGAGTGACCTCTTTAGCAAAGGTTTTCGCCACTATATTTTTATAAAAAGCTATCCGGTTCCTTCAACGATATCAAGTTCATTACGTTAAAAGTTTTTCGTCAAAAACCATTCGTAGCCCTCCGTCATTTCAGACGGGTAGCACTTAGTATTCATGCTATGTTTGTTGACCTTCGTCAAGACATAGTGAATGGTAGCTGCTTGTTACCTTTCTGCTGCATAGATAGATGCGTTGGTTTGGGACAGTCGTATAGCCTTGTTGACCTTCGTCAAGAGCTTGTACGGGTGGGTTCAAATTAACCTGGACAATGATGGGTAGAACTTGACATATGACTTATGATTTTTTGACCTTCGTCAAGGTCATAAAAGCATGGGGTAAAAATCACATCGGGAGTTTCTAAAAAAACTGAAACTTGCCAGATATGTGCATACCTTCTGGAGTATGATAACGTGAGTGGATTCCATCACGTTATCATGCGATGATAGTTGGATCCCGATTCCCACTGATGAGTTGGTTTACTCTTCGGGTGATCCCGACTAATTCTTCTTTCAGGTTTGGAGGAGAATTTGAGGTTACAGTAGGAGGTTTCCTGATTGGATAAAGTGATAACCATTCTGATATAGGTTAGATTGCACGCTAAGTGTTTCTTCTCTCTTTCTCTCTTTGGCAGCGACCATGGCCCGACCCTTGACTATGAATTAGTGACCAAGTTGACCGAACCTTCTTAAACACTGGCTTTTGGATTGTCAGAGTTGCATACCTCATTGTCACTCCTACTTTTACCCTTTTCTTCAGAACACCCATGTATTACTACGAACGTCCACTTCCATTGGATAAAACCATCGTATGGTTATATACGAACTCGAAGGAACTTGTTCCAGATTCGAGGATGATTTCCGGTTCTGGAGAAAACGAATAGGACTATTCAGTTGTCTTTTCCTTTTACCTTCTCTCAAGTTGCGAGTTTTTCTTGGATTTAGACGGTACACCTATTATGCTAATTGGATAGTCTTCTTCCAAACCATAGGCAGGTACCGAACGGTAGGGAATGAAGAAAACCAATTAGTCTAACGATGGTGTACATAAGATATTAAGTAAAGATAAATAAAGGGATTAGAAAGAGAGCAAGGTAAATTGCGACTGCTATTCACGACCAAACCAAGTATTTCATTACCGCTCCTACTTTGTTCACCGCCGGAGGACGGGAAGACTGGACGTCTTTCCTGAATCTGGGGGCAGATGCCAATTGGTGCTATCTGTCCACCTCTCCGAGGATGCCAAGTTGATTTATGGTACCGTGTATCGAAGGTTTAGACAGATGCGTCCGACGTAGCAGACTTCATCAGATTCCCCCTCGTTTGAGGGGTTTTTGATTGTTTCCCTGCAGGTGCAAGCCCCTGCAGTTAATTACGCTACCGAATCGCAGTAATAACTTTCTCCTTCTCCATATGGTCACTTCGTGTCGTGGGTGTTTGTTTTGTGTTCGGTTGCCCGTGGATTGTATACGGAGACTAAGTTATGTTGTCGCCCGTAGGACGTGGACTAGTCCAAATCCGTATCTTTCTTAGATTTAGATTTGGGGGGTTTGTGTTTAAGGATATGTCAGCCTTATTTGAGGCTAAGATCAACTTAAACGTTCGTTAAGTACACGTTAGTCTAATTTTAGACTAAGATCGACTTAACGGGATCGTTTAGAACCGACAAGAGAGCAATTGGGGGCTCTATTGTTTAGTTTAGTGACATTGCGGTCGATAAGTAGTTTAAGGACATTGCGGTCCAACGTTAGTTGTAAGACATTGCGGTCGAGGTTAAGGACGTCATAGTCCGTGGATTTAAGGACTCCACAGTCCGACGTTAGTTTTAAGACATTACGGTCGAGGTTAAGGACATCATAGTCCGGTATTAGTTTTAAGACATCACGGTCGAGGTTAAGGACATCATAGTCCGTGCATTTAAGGACTCCACAGTACGATATTAGTTTTAAGATATCACGGTCAAGGTTAAGGACATCATAGTCCGGTATTAGTTTTAAGACATCACGGTTGAGGTTAAGAACATCATAGTCCAGTATTAGTTTTAAGACGTCACGGTTGAGGTTAAGGACGTCATAGTCCATGAGTTTAAGGACCCCACAGTCCGAGGCAGTATGTGGTTGTCAGGACCCATCACCTCTCTGACGACGTTGAGGAATTACAACGACAGATATCAGAGGAGTAAAGAGATGTACCCTCGAATCGGGTGTAAATTGATTAGAAGAGCAGATAAGCTCAGTTCAATTTAAATTGAGGACTTATGGCCAGAATTGGGCTAAGTCCAGTTATAAATGTTTGACATTTCATTTTTGTTCTGCCTGTTAGGCCTTTATTTCGGTTCTGCCCTTTTATAATGCATAGCATTGGGCTCTGTAATTAAATGCATAGCAATTTTAGTGGTCTGATAGCGCGTCACGTGGCTTGTCAAGCGCTTTGCGCCAATCAAAGAGCGCACTGCGCTAGCGCATGCGAAGGTGACACGTGTCACGCTCTGCGCTAAATGCAAGTCTGTTAGCGCGCTGCGCCAGTGAATGACATGTGGCGCGTTCTGGCGCAGTGTGCCAGTCCAAGAGCGCGGTGCGCTATATTTAGAAGCTGCGCAAATTGTTCTGTGGTTGACACGTGGCACGTTCTGTTGACGTGCGCCAGTCTAAGGAGCGCAGAGGCGCATTTCAAGAGTGCAAGGCACTGTCCAATAGCGCAGAGCGCATCTTGATCAATTTAAGATCAAAGAACAAGTTTTCTGTTCTCTCAAAAGAGGTTCTACCTCAAGATTCAAGAACTAAGGTTTTTGTTCTCATCAAAAGGCTGTGCCTTTATAGATCAAATGATCTAAGAATGAAGTAAATTACTTCTTTTTTAATCTTTTATGATTAGATCTTTTTGATCTTTTTCTTTTGCATTGAAGATCTTGATCCTGTTCTTAGATCTTTGATCTTTTTAGGAGATGATTCTTCTTTTTGTGGGATGTTTTCATCTCTGTTCTTCAAGAATATGATTCTTTACCTTTAAAGATGAAGAAGATGATCTTCTTTCTTCAAAAGCTTTCCTTTCTTCTCTTTGAGGTTTTTTCTCAAAGTTTTCAGAGGGTTCTTTCTATTCTCTATATATCTGAGACTTGAAGTCTAAGGGCCTTTATATAGGGCCAATTGATTTGTTAAGTTAGTTACAGAGATCTTTCTCTGATTGATCTGGGGATATTTCCCCACCGTTGGATCTTTGATCATAAGGCCTCTGTTTTACAGAAGATAATCTTCTTATTTTAATAAGGTTGGAAAGATCTTTCTAGAACAGAATTTTAACTCTGATTAATTAATAATTTATTATTTAAATTCCAGTGCTGGCGTAATTGGCGCTAGCACGTCTGCGTTTGACACGTGGCGCGCCGCGCAGAGCGCAGCGCAATTGCGCTAGCTCGCCTGCGTTTGACACGTGGCGCGCAGCGCATCTGCGCTAGCGCACCACTATTTGACACATGGCGCGCAGCGCAGAGCGCAAGGGATCTGAAGCGTTGCTTCATTTTAAAATTTGAATTTTGAAACAGAGTTTTGCTCTGATTGGGGGTGCGCTGCCTTGGGCGCATCGCTTTTGGCGCTGGCATGTCTGCTTTTGACACGTGGCGCGCGACGCGCAGCGCAAGGAATCTGAAGCGTTGCTTCAATTTTTGATTTTTGAAATTCAAACAGAGCTTTGCTCTGATTGGGGGAAATAAATGCCCCCCTACCGTTGCGCTTAGGTGGCGCACACGTGAGTGCGGCGATGGCAACATCTGAATCGTTGGATCGACTCAAGAGTTGAGGAGGCTTTTCAGCGCCTATAAATAGGACCCTTGGTCCTCAGATGATTATCATTTTCTCAAGATTTTTATTTTCAGAGCCTTGCTTTTCTTTCCAAGAACTTCAAGAGTTAGAACTCTAGAAAATTTTAGGTAAAAATTTAAATTAATTCTAATTAATAGAGTCTTGCTCTCATAGATCTTTTGATCTAAAGAAAACCCTTTTGGGGTTTCATAAACAAAGTTTTGCTCTTAAGAACCCATAGATCTGAATAGATCTTTTCTTAGGGTTTCTTAGCCCATGGGTCAGAGCTCTGCTCTTTTGACAATATAGATCTTTTGATCTTTTAATGAGGAACTCTTAAGAGTTTTTCATGGATCTTTAAGATCCCAGAACTTTAATTCTTAGGAATTAATTTTTCTTTGATGGATTTTTCCATCATTATTACAGAGCTAGGCTCTTTAAGGAATTTTATTCCCTCGTGACCAGAGTTTGACAAGTGTCACTCTATTACAGAGCTTTGCTCTGAAAGGGAGATTTTCTCTTTGTCTCGAGGGATTTCTCATTTAATGAGAATATTCTTTGAGGATTTCCTCATTAATTGACTGTCTCATCCAATGATGAGGCTATCTTATTAACTGATGCATTGCCATCTGGATTTTGTGGGTCCCCCTTTGGTCCCCTCTCCACTGCATTGCAGTGTGGTACAAATTTTAAAGTACCAAGCATCGGGATTTTAAAATTAAATTATGATACTGATAATTGAATTTCGCTTTTTCTTGCAGGCAACATGTTTTCTGACCTCTCGTTCCCGTTTTTCCGTTCAGAGGGAGGATTCCCTGAGGCACCGGTAGACTGGGAGGTTCTTGCTCTCATTAAGGACTACGACCCGGAGTACAAGAACCTTCACCTGTGGGGTAGGTGGTACAACGAAATCATCAAAGGCCGCCGAAGCTTCTCTTGCGCGACGCCGTCGGATCCAATCTCGTACGCAGATATACCCCCGGTGAACTATGCCGTGGAGGTCGTAAATTGGAATTCGGAGGGTCTTCTTCAACCTTCGATTGCTGCCATTCCCGTGCAGCTGCCGGCAGCCGTGGATATTTTGGGGCGGCGCATATGCCAGGGTGAGTCGCGCCCTTGGGGACAACCCTATAACATTGGATTGACCCCTCGACATTCGGCCGGGTATTTGCAGTAGGCCAGGTACATTTTGTCAGCGAAGAAGGCGCATTTGCTGAAGATCGGTCTGTATCCTGCAGTTTACGCCTCGCTGTTCGAATATTCCGCACCTCCGACGTGGTGGATTAAGGCGTTCGTGGAGCAATGGAACATCCTCACCCATACCTTTCTTCTAATGGACAAGGAAGTTTCCATCTCTCTGGAAGAATTTACTGAGATTTCCGGTTTGCCGGTGAGGGGGGAGCACTATGAGGAGCTACTTCCTCTTGATGAATATGTTTTTGCCACTAAGCCGTTGGTGATGGACCTAACGCCGGAGAATGCTATTCAGCACCAGTTTCTGAGTCTGGTAAAGGTGCTGAATATGTATGAAAGTCTGTACTCGGGAGGCCGGGGAGTTAGTTTTGCAGATTTCATCGCTCGCTTTCTTCGACCGAAGATTCTATCGCAACGGGGCAAAAAATTCGCCAAGCTCGACGACCCCTTCGGCTTCGGCTTAGATCGTCGACCAGCACTGGAAGCCGATCAAAAGGGCTTTTATCTCCCCGATGCCGCAATCATCCCTCTGTCGGAAATCGTCGGTCCGGGCATCGACGAGGAGACTTTCTTTCTCGGGTTTTTGGGGCTATGGGTGTGCTGGTTCGCGCTCCCCCTGCACCCTCGCTATATGAGACCGTCCGTCGTCTACCCAGCGCATCGGATGGTGGCTGGCATACAATTATCGATTGGAATTGCCGGGTTGGCCCACCTGTACCATGGTCTCAGCGTGGCGGCGGACGCAACTGAACCAGGGGTGTAACCCGCTAATTTCCCGATGGACTACTTTACTTCGTGGATGGAAATTCACGTGCTCGTGGTATTTGGTATTCATAAGAGACTCTCATTTTACGAGAAGTGCAGACTCCCGAGAGTTATGCGGTTGATCGGCGCGTCTATCGTGAATCCGCCTCCGCGGGAGGCTAGGGGGTTGCTTCTTCATCCGCGCACGGTCGGAGCAGGTATTTCTTTTACGGACAAGGTCATGACAATCGACCCAGAGACCTCTAAGGCGGTGTTGGTGTTGCGTGATAATTTCAAGGACGGGGCTTCCGTATTGAAAGCCCGGGAGATTCTATATCTATATTCCATTAGGCCGGGCTTCCTTGTGTTCAGGAAGAATGAGTTGGCAATTTTTATGAGGTACAACCCCCATCGGTTCGCCCAACAACTAGCTATAACTAGGGGGTCCCACTGGAGGCGTTTTTGGAAGAGCCTGCGGCCACCAGGAAGGAATACGGAGCGCACTGCATCACTTTATGCGGTTAAACACGGGCTCCCACTTCTTCATTAGCGAGCCGAGTTGCATTCTAAGGGCCCTCAACGTGTACGTGGCTTGGTATCGGCACGCGATGGGCGCTGTTATTTCGGAAGAGAAGCGGCTGCTGCTTGATTGCAAGGGTGCGCCCCCCGCCATCGATCGCAACATCCCCCTAAGGCGAAGGACCCCTGTCCTTCCTCCACTAAGAGGAGATGCTAGAGTTGAGCCCCCACGCGTGCTAAGCCCTCCGCGTGGATTGCCCCGTGATTCTGTAATCGTGCCCTCAGCGCCCCATGCTCCCATGGAGACGGTAAATGCGGTTTCGCCTGAATCCGACGTGGGCTCGGACATCAGGACCCGCCGTCTTAAGGTGCCCACGAAGCGTAAGTTGATTTTGGGTGAGACCGGGGTTCGCGCGCAGAAGAAGAAGAAGAAGTCGGTTCTTTCCCTTGATGCCGTACTCGGCTTAGAGCCTCAGGCCCCTCTTACCGAAGGCCTAAGTGAGTATGGAACCAATGAGGGTTTCTTCGTAGTGCCAGAAGACATCGACCTCGACGTCGCTATTGCTGCTTCTGCGCAACTTGCGAGCCACCAAGCGAAAATAGCCGCCCTCGTGCAATCAAGTAAATATTAGTCATTCTCGTTTCATTGCATTATATTTTATTATCATGTCTTGACTGACATTCTTCTTTTTGTAACAGGCTTCACTACTGAGGAGGTTCTGGCGGCTTCCCTCAGGACTTTCAAGGAGGAAGAGAGGAATCACGCTCTATTGGGCGTTCGTACGTCTCGGCTTATGTAGTCTTCATTTTCCTTTTTTTTATGGCCAATCTAAACCTTTGCTTATCTCATTGCAGGGACCACAAGACCTACCTCGCAACCTGATGCGGGAATTCTCCCCGGGCCAGCTACCGAAGTCTCAGCCCCTTCGGAATTGCAGCAAGAGGCCCTTCTTAAAAACCCGATGATGGAAGCCTTGACGGCTCTGGAGGTAACCCTGAATGCGGGCGATGACGCCTTGCTAAAGGAGGCTTCAAAAATGTCTGTAATAATGGCTCGGGAGGAAAGGAAGCGCCTGAGGCGCGCAGCGAGGGAGCGTAGTGCTGCTCTGGCTGCGGGACCGGGCTCAAGCGCCGTTACTCCCGCTGCTACTCCTTTAGAGGTGCTCCCGGTCGCCTTGTCTACTGCTCATAGACGGGCGGCGCGTGCAACTCAGGAAGCCAACGGTAAATCCGTCTCAGGTTATGTGCTTTTGAGGCTTTGTTATCAAAGTTTTAAACTATCAGTTGTTATATATCTTGTCCTGCAGGGCCGAGTCTTACTGGATGAGCAGCGGCGACCATCGAGCCTGAGGGGACGGTAGAGGAGGTAGCGGCCAAACCCGAGGTGACGATAGGCGACGTAACCATAGCTGCTAGGCCCGAGATAGTGGCTAACGAGACAGTCACAACTGCTATGCCCAAGAAGGCTGCCGATGTCGAGTCCGAGGGGGCGGCGGGTGAGACGCCTGCTACAGCTGAGCCTGAGGCAGCAGTGGATGAAATGGCTGCTACGAATGAGCCTATGGGAACGGTGGACGAGACGGCTGCGACCGCTGAGCCCGAGGTGGTAACGGGCGAAACAGGCATGATTACTGAGCACGAGACGACCGCTCTTTCTCAAGAGTCGGGCACTGCTCCGATTAACGCTCTTCCTGCCTACGGTTCCTTATCATTTCCTGGAGTCACTAGCGTGACGACGGTTCCTGTGGAGTCAGGGGATGAGGCAACGGGAGGCGAGGCCATCCCAATGGAGGAGGGGGACGCCACTGTTGCATCAAGTGATGCCCACGTCACGACTTCGGCTGGCGACTCATCAAGTAAATTTTAGGTTACCGTCCTCTTTTTTTGTTCTGCAATCCTTCCTGACAGGGTTTATCTTATTTCTGACGCAGATGCGGCTAGTGTTGATGCCACTTTACCCGGGGAGCGCCGTCAGTTACCGCTCTGACGGTAACCACTTCTCTTCCTTCTCTCGCACTGCCGCAGATGCTGGAAGGTATGGATTTGTGACCCACCAGTCTTATCCTGGCTGCATAATTTATGTACCGACGTTGTACTATTGCGTTTTTGCAGGAGTCCTTTTTGACCACCTGTACCAGGTGCTGCATCCCCACTTCTCCTTTCCGTCGGAGCTTGCTTCATCCAGTGGCGTTGGTGAATATAGCTTTCAATTAATGCTCTTTCTTTTACCGATAATGAAATTATTTCTGATTCTTGTTTGCCCTAATTGCAGTGCTACAGATTGAAGGAGGAGATGTGAGATCAGTTGCGCCCCCGGTCCTCCTGGCTTTGCCACCTGCTGCAGCTGGTATAGTAAATTCCATTATTCATGAATCTCTTATATTTCTAGATCCGTCATCTGATTTTGATTTGTTTTGCAGTTGTCGCTTCGACTTCGGTCCCTTTCGAGTCTCGCATTATGATGCCGGCAGGCCCATTCTCCAGACGTCCATCCTCAAAGGGTGCTACGATGAGTCTGAGTATGCTGAGCGGATGCGTCGAGGAGCTTGACGCAGAAGCTCCTACATCTGCCGCAAATTTCGCTGCCGAGGTTAATCCGATGCTGGCGACGCTAATTTCGATAATGAAGGCGTCGTCGAGTCTTGGGTTAATCACTGCAGGGCGATCGAGGCCTGTCTGCATCAGCTTGAACTTATGCGTCCTGCCCCCGAGACCCAGGCTTTGAACTCCCAGCGGGCCGCATGGGTTGAGCAGAGCGCGTCCTTCCTATGCCATTTCGAACAAGAAGCAACCTTGAGGCGGAAGGAATGCGAGGAGGCTTCCGCTGAGTCTATCCAGTTGCGCGCCCAGGTCGAAGCGAACGTCGCACAATTGAGAGCCGCTTTTGATACCTTGCAGCGATGTATCTCGGACGGGCTTGTATTGAGACGGAAGCTCGACTCTATTGAGCGGGTTATGCAGAGTCGTGAAGCTGCGCAACGGGAAATTGATGAGAAGATTTCATCATGCGTGCAGCAAATGACTCGAATCGAAGCGGAGCTAGCCGCGGCGGCTGATCATGAGAAGGCACTGAAAGAAGTGCGAGAGCAGCTTACGGATTTGTTGAAAACGCTTCCTTCTCAATGAAAATTTTGTATCATTTGTAATTGTGAATAAAATGTATTTGTTTCTTTTATTCTTTAACACGATGTATTTTGTACTCAATCGAATTCATGAATAAAAGATACACGTTCTTCATGATGTCTTGTGTCATTTCTGTGCTTTCTTCTTTCTTGCTGTGTTGTTTGTCATGTGATTTTAGCAAGTGCGGTATGTAAATAGCGTATAGCTGTCAGTCTTAGGCTCTTTGTAGAGTGGCGATGGCTTAGAAAACAGGGTTAGGATCTGTTACCTAAGACTTTTCAACTTTATGAGCCGTGAGGGTCTCATAAAGAATTTTCTCCCTACCGGCCGGGAGGGTCCCGTAGGTGTAATTTCCTCCTTAAGAATTGTGAGGATTCCTAAGTGTGTTTTCTCTTGAGAGTCGTAAGGATCTCACAAGAGAATTTACTCCCTTACGAGTCGTGAGGACCCGCAAGTGATGGGTGAACTTGTCCTTATCCGCATTTCGCGGAGTTAAGGGTTGCTCTGGATGCTTCCCATGGGTTCACTGCCGTGTTTGGCGAGGACCAGGCTCCGCTCTGGACATTTTCCAGGACAGCGTAGTTTAAAGACATCGCGGTCGAGGTTAAGGACATCATAGTCCTTGGATTTAAGGAATCCACAGTCCGTTGTTAGTTGTAAGACATCACGGTCGAGGTTAAGGACATCATAGTCCATGAGTTTAAGGACCTCACAGTCCAATGTTAGTTTTAAGACATCACGGTCGAGATTAAGGACATCATAGTCCATGAGTTTAAGGACCTCACAGTCCAATGTTAGTTTTAAGACATCACGGTCGAGATTAAGGACATCATAGTCCGTGAGTTTAAGGACCTCATAGTCCGCGAAATGTGTGGTTATTGGGACCCGTCACCTCTTTGAAGACGTTGAGGAATTACAACGACAAATAGCAAAGGAGTGAAGAGATGTACCTATGAACCAAGATAAAATCAGTTTAAAATCATTATGGTTGATTGTTAGTTTTAAGACATCACGGTCAAGGTTAAGGACATCATAGTCCGTGGATTTAAGGACTCCACAGTCCGATATTTGCTCTGGATGCTTCCCACGGGGTCACTGCCGTGTTTGGCAAGGACCAGGCTCCGCTCTGGATGCTTCACACGGGTTCACTGCCGTGCCCTGCGAGGACCAGGATCCTCTCTGGACGTTTTCCACGGGGTCAGAAGCGACGTTATCCGTGTTCCACATGACCAGGAATTTGCACTAGATACTTCCCACGGGTTCACTACCGTGTCCGGCGAGGACTAGGCTCCGCTCTGGATGCTTCACAGAGGTTCACTGCCATGCTCTGCGAGGACTAGAATCCGCTCTGGACGTTTTCCACGGGGTTAGAAATGACGTTATCCGTGTTCCACGTGACCATGAATTTGCACTAAATGCTTCCCATGGGTTCACTGCCGTGTTCGGCGAGGACTAGGCTCCGCTCTGGATGCTTCACACGGGTTCACTGCCGTGCTCTGCGAGGACCAGGATCCGCTCTGGACGTTTTCCACGGGGTCAGAAGTGACGTAATCCGCGTTCCACGTAGCCAGGAAGGGTTGACTTTATCCGCATTCACGGAGTCGGAATTTGACTCTCGGTCATCTGTACGCCGCCGAGTCATGGAACTGGGAGTTGCCGCTGTTCCGCTTTGCTTGATGCTATGTCTGCTGCAATGAGACGAACGTCGAGATGGTCTCTAGACTATCTGTGAACCGTTGAGATTTGTATTCTTCTTATGATGAAACCTGGGGAGGAGTGTGATTTCTTCTTTATTTGCGCCCCTGGATTGTATACATAGATTGATGTAATACCACCTATAGGGCATAAATTTCATTTTTATTTTTCAATTCTTTTCGCGATGCTCTATCATTTCAGCTTTTATATCGCGAAGGTCGCAATTACCCAATCATTTCGGCTATTTTTCGCGGTGCCCAATCATTTCAGCTATTTATTTTATTTTTACTCCCTGCTTATTATTGCGAGTTGCCCAATCATTTCGGCTATTTCTCATGCATACATTTTTACTTGCTGATTTTGTCGCAAGTTGCCCCATCATTTTGGCTATTTCGTATGCATGTGTGGCTTGTTGGCTTTTCGCTTCAAGTTTGGAATTAGACACCGATTTCGGAATCAGCAGCGCTACAACTGGGATATTGGCAGGAGCGAATCATCATTTGCCTTTGTCGATGTCGAACAAAGGTGGCTTAGTAAACAGGGTTAGGATTCTGTCGACTAAGGATTTTGACTTCATGAGCCGTAAGGGTCTCACAAAGGTATTTCTCCCTACAAGTCATGAGTATCTCGTAGGTGTGTTTTCTCCTTAGGAATCATGAGGAATCCTAAGTGTATGGCTTCTCGTAAGTCGTAAAGATCTTACAAGAGAGTTTTCTCCATATGAATCGAGATGACTCACAAGGGTTGTTTACCGTGCGAACATATCCCTAGTCACAGGTGGGACTTGGTTAGGGAAATGTTTATTTGCGCCCGTGGATTGTATACAAGGGTTAGTGTTACACCACTTGTAAGGCAGTAGTGGATGTTGTGGGGGCTGCTTAAGAACAGGTTCAGCTTTCTGTAACTTATGACTTTTGAATCTTATGAGCCATGAGGGTCCCATAAGAGGGTTCTCCCTACAGGTCGAGAGGATCCCGTAGGTGTAATTTCTTCTTAGGAATAGTGAGGATTCCTAAGTGTGTTGCTCCCTTGTGAGTCGTAAGGATTTCACGCAGGTGGTTTCTCCTTACAAAGTCGAGAGGACCATATAAGTGTCTTTTAACGAGGTTGCGCCCTTTCGGGTTTTCACAAACACTCGCCGGTAGCCCTGCCGTTTTTACTCACGGAGCCCTTTCGGGTTTTCATCCATGCCCATTTTGCTTATGGACATACCGTTTTCTCTTTCTTTCTTTTTTTTATATAACGAGGTTGCGCCCTTTCGGGTTTTCACAAACACTCGCTGGTAGCCCTGTTGTTTTTACTCACGGAGCCCTTTCGGGTTTTCATCCGTGCCCATTTTGCTTATGGACATACCGTTTTCTTTTTTTTATATCAGCTTTGGGATGCAATCCGCCGTAGTTTCTCGACATCTCGGCCAACAGCTAGTTTTAGGACATAGTGGTCCGTCGTTAGTTTAAGGACGTCTCGGTCCGCTGTTAGTTTAAGGACGTTTTGGTCCGTTGTAAAGTAGGATGATTACTACTCATAGAGTTTGGGCTTAGAAAGATAGCGAGCAGACATAGTCGTCGTCATCTATCATTGACCTAGGCCCTGACTTGTCAAGCGTAGTACTTCTTCAGGAAGCGTCCATTTATTGGCCTGAAGGGTCTTTCGCCATGCATGTCCATGAGTAGATAAGCTTCACCCTGGTAGACCTTGTCTATGATGTACGTTCCTTCATAGTTTGGCTCGAATTTTCCCCGCTTGGCGCGATTGGGGATCATAGGTCTTTTGATTACTAGCACGAGTTCGCCTTGGCGGAATATCCATGGCCTAGTCAATCTTTCATATGAGCGCGTCATCTTTGCTTTATAAGCTTCCAGATTTTGCTGTGCCAGGAGCCAGGTTTCATCAAGGGCATCGAGCACCTTAAGCCGAAGGTGAGCATTCTCTTCATCCGTTAGCTCGTAATGAACTGCCACTCGTAGAGAGGGTAACTCTATCTTGATGGAGAGTACCGCTCTGTACCGAATACCAATGCGTACGGTGTTGTGTTCGTGGCCGTCTTGAACATAGTTCGATACGCCCAGAGAGCTTCTTGCAGCCTCTCGTGCCAGTCCTTTTTATTTTGGGATACCGTCTTCTTCACGATCTTTGTTAAGGTTTTGTTGAAAGTCTCAGCTAGACCGTTAGCTCGAGGATTATAGACCGAAGAATATCTCCAGTTTATGTTGTGCGAAGCGGCTAATCTTGTGGCTTCTGTAGGCTGGCCCGTTATCGGAGATGATCCATCTCGGACTTCCAAAACGATAAATGACGTGCGTCTTGAAGAAATGGAGGATATTCTCCGTCTTCACCTCCCTCAGCAGTACTGCTACTTCCCATTTGGAGAAGTAATCAGTTGTCGCCAAAATGAATCGATGTCCTCTGGACGACGTCGGTTCGATGGGGCCGATTATGTCGGTTCCCCACATTTCAAACGGCCAACTAGCCACTGTTGGGTGTAGTGGATTTGGATGTTGATGGATAAAGTCCCCATGGATCTGGCATGAGTGACATTGCTTCGCATACTCGAGGCAGTCCTGGATCATCGTGGGCCAGTAGTAGCCCATCTGTTTAATCTTCAACTTCATCTTTGGGCCTGCCTGGTGAGAACCGCAGAGTCCGTTATGAACTTCTTGGACGACTCTTTTTGCTTCTTTAGGTCCCAGACATCTCAACCACAGAGAATCAAACGACCTCTTGTATAGAGTATCATTAACGAAGGAGAAAGACAGGGCTCGCTTCATGAGCTGATGTTTTGAAGACGCATCTTCAGGCGTTCGACGGGATTTGAAGTAGTCTATAAAGACTTCTCTCCAATCCTCAACCGTCTCTTGGTCCCTTATTTGCATAGCCATTTGCTCAGTCGCTCCCTTTTCTTCGGATGACTTTGGGGATATTTCTGCCGGCGCAAGAACCCGACGGTTTTGCACAACGATTCTCACGTCATCGAGATTCTCGTCGGCCAGTTCTTTAGCGATCTTTGCTAGTGCATCCGCTTTGCTATTTTCTGCACGCAGTATGCTTTCCAAGATGTTGGGTCAGCAGTTGTTGTACCCTCTTGCCGTACTTTACCAGTTCTGGTTTGCACGTTTGATAGTCACCGTTTACTTGGCTAACGACCAGTTGGGAGTCTCCGTATATGAGGTGGTTTTCAATCCCCATGTCGATGGTGATCTCGAGACCTGCAATCAAAGCTTCGTATTCGGCTTCATTGTTTGTCCTCGGCTCTGCTAAGGAGAAAGCAAAGGGCATTATCCCTCCTTGTGGGGTCACGAAGATAAGGCCTACTCCTGATTTGATTATGGGCGTGTTCTATTTGCGCTTCTTCATGGAGGATGCTCCATCGAAGTAAAGTTCCCATCGGGTATCACTACCGTAGATCGCATCAAACGCATGTTCGTCTGGCAGCTCGCAATTCAAGGGAGAATCAGCCGGTATCGGATGTTCAGCGAGGAAATCGGCGATGGCCTGACCTTTCACTGTCTTAAGAGGATGATAAATTATTGAGAACTCCATCAAGAGCAAGGCCCATTTAGCGAGCCGCCTTGTCAATATGACTTTTGACATCAAATATTTGAGAGGGTCAACCTTCGATATGAGACGAACTTCATGCGCCAATGCATAGTGCCTGAGCTTCGTTATCGCAAAGATCAACACTAGGCAGTGTTTTTCGATGGGAGAGTAATTGCTTTCTGCCCCCAGGAGAACTCGACTCAAGTAATAAAGGGCTATTTCTTTCCCTTGGTCGTTTTCTTGTGCCCATAATGCACCTAACGAACCTTCGAGGGCTGTCGTATAAAGAATGAGAGGCTTTCCCTTGACCGGAGCGGCTAGCACCGAGGGATTCTGCAGGTACTTCTTAATTTCGTTCAGCGCGCCTTGGCATTTGTGATCCCAGACGAACGGGGTTCTCTTCTTCATCAGGTGACTATAAGGACGACACTTGCCAGAGAGATTTCTATAAATCGCCGGATGTACGCGAGCTTCCCTTGGAGAGATCGCAATTGTTTGAGAGTCCTTGGCGGGGGCATTTCCATGATCGCCTTGATCTTTGATGGATCTATTTCGATATCTCGGTGTCGGACGATGAATCCTAGGAATTTACCTGAAGACAACCCGAACGCACATTTGAGAGGGTTCATCTTCAAGTTGTATTACCGAAGACGTTGAAATATGATCTTCAGATGTTCGAGATGTTCCTCGTATAATTTGCTTTTCACCACGAGGTCGTCGATATAACATTCGACGATTTCATGTATAAGATCATCGAAGATCTTCGTCATGGCCCTCTGATAGGTGGCACTGGTGTTCTTCAGACCAAAGGGCATCACCTTGTAGCAAAATATACCCAAAGGGGTCCGGAAAGCAGTATGCTTTTAGTCTTCAGGATGCATCTTTATCTGATTATATCCCGATGAGCCATCCATAAAGGAGAAAATCTCGTGAGTGGACGTGTTATCTATCATCAGCTCGGTGACCGGTACTGGGAAATCATCCTTCGGGCAGGCTTTATTGAGACCCCAAAAGTCCACACAGATGCGCATCGTCCCATTTTTCTTCATCATCGGGACGACGTTGGCGATCTAATCAGGGTACTGAACCTCTTGGATGAAGCCGGAGTCGATCAGCTTCTTGACCTCGGCGTTGATGCTCATCTCAAGCTCGAGCCGCATTCTTCTCGGTGCTTGTTTGATTGGCTTGATGTCCGGGGATATCGTTAGTTTGTGGACCGCGATCTCTGGATCTAATCCTAGCATCTCGGAATAGTTCCACGCGAAGCAATCCTTATGCTGCATAAGCACGTCCTTTAGCGTAGCCGCCCTCTCTTCAGACAACAGTTCACTGACGAATATCGGCCGCGAGTCATTTGCCATCCCCAAATCAATTTCCTTGAGGTTATCTGTAGTGGTATGTATTCCATTTTCCAGCTCTTTTGGCACCGGTGGAAACTGTGAGATCACCTTGTCATCATTGTTTTCGAAGCACCAGGGGAGGTCATCCATATTCTCAGGTTCTTCCTCTGATATCTTTATCATATGACAAGTACGAGCTCATTTCCAGGACTGATGTGGACCTGGGTCTACCTTCATGGATTTGGGTTCATGTTTCTGCGGCGGTGTTACTCTCCAATTGTCGGATAGAGCGAACTTGCCGAGCTGATACTGATCTTCAACCCAGTTCTTGAAGGTGAAGCAGTCTTCGAGAGGATGTCCTATTGCCCTATGATAAGAGCAATAGTTCGGGTGTGAGACTTCGCCTGTTTGTTCGGGATGCTTGAACTCCGGGAGGATAATCATTTGATGTTTTATAGCGAGGTCAAATATCTTTTTTGTCTTATCTTGAGAAAAAGAGTATGCTCGACTCATCTTCTTCATAAGGGACAAATCCGGACCACTCGATTCCTGCTTGCGTGACTTCTTGGTCCCGCTTTGTCGTTGCTGAATGCCTTTTCCACTCTTTGACTTGTATCTGCCTCGGCGTCGGGCCTTTTTTACTACAGGTTGACAGGGAGGGGCATTTTCATTTTTCGCCACCTGTTGGAGAAGGCGTTGCGTCCTGGTTTTCTCGTAGATGGCCATTTCGCGATTATGGTCGTCTCGGACTTTTTGACCAGCTTCTCTTATAAGCTTGTCCATTTGTTCTTCGAACGACGGACTGGGCATTTTCACGTCGGGGACTTTTTCTGGTTCAGGATTAGCACTTTCCCATTGAGCATCTCCTTCTTCATCAAAGTCATGTACAACATAGCAGTCGCGGAGTAGCTCCCGTTTCTTGGATTGAACGTATCCAAGTTCGATTGCTTCCATTCTCCCATTAGGCAACTTGCGCTGAGTTCCGGGAACGTTGCAGACCCTGTCATAGAACTTGGCTTTTCGAACGGTCTGTTTGAAGAGTATCCCTTGTCGCTTTGACAGCCTTTTCAAGCCCTTTGTATAATATATAGGCAGACGGATGGGTTGAAGCCTGTCAAGTGTAGGATCCGTACCGTGCCAGATTTCTTTCCCCACTTTAGTTTCCCCGGAGCGGTAGAATAGGATCGCATTTTCGCCTTCTCGCCTGGGCGGGACATAGAACGTCTGCAGCTCTTCCACGCTGTAGGTATCAAGCGTGTCCAGTTCTTTATGATGTTTGGGCGGAACCATGGCAACTTGCAAACTTTGCTCTTCATCAGCGAATGTTCGTATTGGAGGCCGAGCAGAGAATATAGCATGGATCTCATCTTCCGAGTCGCTGCCAAAGATTAACATAGGAGTGGACGGTCCTGGCTTGTTGTACCGGGGTGGTCCTGAATAAACTATCGCTTTCTCTTCTTTAGTATCACTCCCGAAAAATGGAATGGTGCCGATAGCTTTGTTCTCCGGTTTGTGACATCTCTCCGTGTCTTTGAAATCTGGCAAGAAATATTTTGCATCTTCATACTTGCGGACTTCGTTCACGGAGAATGGATTCAGCTCTCCTGTTACGGTATACTCGAGACCATCCTTAAAGTATTTCATACACTGATGTTGTGTAGAAGGGATGATGTTGTACTCGTGTAAGGAAGGCCGGCCGAGCAAAGCGTTATAGCACGTCTTGGCGTCAATGACATGAAATTTAATATCCGTGACAAGTAGCCCGAATTATAACGTCAATATCACAGACCCGAGAGTCCACGATGACTGGAAGTCAAAACCAGAGATGGTGATTTTATCACGAGCGAGATGCTGGACGCTCATGCATATTTCCTTCAACACTCGCGCGTTGAGGAGATTGACGGAAGACCCATTGTTAACCAGGATTTTGCCTGTTTTTATATCGTGGCAGTATCCCGAGACATAAAGGGGACGGTTATGCCCACACGTCCCAAGGAGGAGGTCTTCATCGTTGAAGGTGATATCGGCTGTGTGTACTTCCTCCAGCTCGTCCTTCATCTTTTCTTCGGCGAGAAAAGCTTGGAATTGCTCTGGTTCTTGTAGCACCTTGATCAGTGAATCTCTCGCTTCTTTGGATAGTAGAAGGGCGTCAGGAATACTGAGCTGTGAGGGTAACTTCCTCAAGTGCGCCAGAACGTTATAGTCCACCTTACTCTTCTTTGGCGGGTCCTTAACGGTCAGTTCTTTCATGACTTGGTCGTCCAGGGCGATATCCTCGGAGACCTTTTCTTTTCCCTTATCTTTTTTACTCGTGGATCCGAGATTTTTTTCTGGAAGCGTGCGATTGCGCGGCTGGATGTTCTCACAAGCCTTCGGTTCTTCCTCCTTCCCCAATGTGGATTCTTTAAAGAGGGCCAAGAGCCATTTCTTCGTCAGAGTCACTTTCGAAAGTGAGAATTTGCGATCCCCCGATGTTAACCATGCGACAGTTACCGGTATCTGTCTTATGCTCCTCAGTCGCATTTCTTTGCTCCCGCTGAGTTTTGCGTTTTATCCGCTTAAAGTGTTGCCGGTGAGCAACATATCCCTGCCACCATCTTTTAAAAGCATCGCACTCCTCAGTGGGGTGCGAAATCTTTTGATGATATGAGCAGTAGCTAGGATGCATCTCAGCTTCACCGGGAGTGTTTTCTTCGGAGGGTGGTAGCTTCATTCCCATTGATATGGTTTTAGCAAACCTTTTCCTCGTCTTGAACTTGTTTTTATTCGTGACGAATGTTCCTTGATTCGGCAGGAGTGACTTGACTCTTTCGTCTAGTCACCGACGTTTGGCTCTTTTAAATATGGCCATCTTACGTTCTCGATCAGCTTTACTTTTCAGGAGAGCTTCGTTGAGGAATGTGTCGATCATTTCATCTGACGGCCCCAAAAGTTCTGGTTCAGGTTCTGCCCCCAGTTTCTTTGTGCAAGAAGCCTTTTCATCATCTGTAAACGAGTAAGAGATCACATGACAACTCGCTACGTAACCCTTATATCCATCCGACGAGCCTTCTCCATCATCTTCCTCCTAAAGGACGTGGCTGAGGAACTCTTGGAGCGTGATGGGAGTCTGCGCCTTCTGATTATACTCTTCCAGCGTGTCGATCTGTTTCTGCAGGTCCGTGCGCTTGTCATCAGGCTTCACGGACTTTTTGGATCTCTTCTTCTTCTTCTTTGAAGATTTTGACGGTTGGGTGTGAGTGCTTGGGCCATCACCACCAATCTTTGGAGTTGGGCGCGATTTCAACATCCCTTCGATGATCTGGGGTTTTAGCGGGTTCTTCCACCTGATCGCCGGACATGTCTGAAGATCATTCAACATCCTTTTGATTTTGGCTGAAAGCACGACCTCCCATAGAGCTTCTTCAACAAAAGAACAAGTTGCCCCCGGTGTGTCCGTCTTCTTAGGAGTGTATGGTTGTAGTGGGTTTACCTTCCACTTTTCGGACAGCGCAAACTTGCCTTGTAGGTATTGATCTTCGATCCATCCTATAAAGACGAAACAATCCTCGATCGGATGGCTTACCGTTTGATGGTAAGGTCAATAATTGGGATTATTCACTTCGCTGGGCTGCGACGGTCGCCTTGGATTTGGCAAGTTAATAAGCCTGTTGCGTATAGACAGCTCGAACAACCTCTTTGTTTTGTCCCATGGGAATGAGTAAGGACGCTTCATTTTCTCATTGTAATAGCATCGTCTCTCTTCCAGTTGATCTGCTAGCTTAGGGGCACTGGGCTGCTGTTGGGTGTTAGCAACGAAGGTTGCCTTCCCTTTACCCTTGTCGTTCCGCGGTTCCGGCTTTGGGGGAGACGGTCTGTGACCCATTTGATCCATCTGGGCTAGCTTATCGATTAATGCCTGGAACGTGGTCGGTTTAAAGAACATCATGAACTATGAAATAGTTGCATGAGGGTCTAGGGTGCCTACGAACATGCCCACCGATGGTGCTTCTTCAATGCGCTGTTCGCACTTCGACCACAGGTTCCGCCATCGGATTGCATATTGGACCCAAGTTTCGCCCGGCTCACCCTTGCATTAATCAATGCCGTTATCGGGGTATGTTCACCGGCGCTCGCGAATCGCTGAGTGAATAGCAACTTCATCTATGCGAAAGTTTTGACGGAGTCGTTCGGAAGCTCGGAGTACCACTCAAACGCTAACTCCGATAAGCTGCCGATGAATTGGCGAAGCAAGAGCTTATCATCGCCGCCGGTGTTGCCACAAAGAGCCCTGAACTGGGTGACATGTTGATGGGGATTGCCTGTCCCTTTGTAGACATGGAATTTCGGGATCGTGTAGCTTGGCGGGTATTTTATCTGATCATACATGCTCGGATATGGTCGCCCCGTTTTGACGACTTGGCCGGCCGTTTGATTTTCCTGGTGAACTCGTATTTGTTGAACAATATAATCATCCAGGGCAGCCTTAGTGATTGTTTCCTCTTTAGCTGTTGAAAGAGCCGGAGGTGGATTTGACGTTTCTCCTCTGTCGTCTTCGAGGATAATCAGAGGATCTTCGGCTGGAGGATCTTTCCGTATCATCATCCCGACTATGTCTTGGAACAGAGAGTCATTTGCTTTATATCGGCCGCTTGTTCCGCAGCCTCCTTGTCCTTCTTCTCGAGTATTCTTCGAAGGAGTTCAGCATCAGTCTCGTATTCGCGACGCTGCTCCGATGATGCCTCCGGGATTTCTTTTGGTCCGGTGAGTGCGTCCATCGCAGTCAGCATCTCCTGGAGCTTCTACTGCTGTTGTTCCTGGGCATGGATCGGGTGAGTGGTCGGTGACCCGTAGAAGCGCGGCTATCCTCCTTCCCAGATGCCATGTAGATGGTATGCACCATGATTCCCCCAAATTTAGGGCGTTTGGGCTCAGTGCCTTCGACATTTGTCGCAGGCATAGGGGTCTTCTCCGGCCTTCTCTTCTTATGAGCGGTCGAAATTGAGAGGGCCGTTGTGGTGGGCACCCAGATAGCTTTTTGTGGCTTGGCAGGACGGCTTTCTTCCTGTCGGACCTTGAGCTTCTTCTATTGGCGGGGGTAGTCTTGATCAACCACTGAGTTCCGGACCTGCCGCCAAACTTTGTAGATCTTGGAGGACAGCCGCTGCGGGGGACCGTTCTGGATTTGCTTCCGCAACCTTCTCCAGTGGAGGGGGAGACCTTTTCAGTACAGCGATAGGAGAATTCCTACGCACCTTATTCAACAGCTCGAAACTGTTCCCGGTTGGAACATCAACATTAATTTCCGCCGTCGGGGCTGGTGGAGTTAGACCAGAAGGGGAGTTACCTCCGGACTTCCTCACTCGGCGCCAGTGGTGACGTCGAGCATGTCGAGCTAAGGGAGTTGGCTCGGTGATGGGGATGGCCTTGTCTTGCCCCCTGTTTGGGTGAGGGGCTGTTGCCGGCATCAGCCTATTAAAGACTGCTGTTCTTTGAGTAGCAGGAGCGGGAGTTGGGAAAGTCAGTCTTGTAAAGACCGACCCCTTGGAAGGAGAAGCCGCATTGACGACTTCAGGAGCAGGTTTGGTTACTCTCTTCGGAATAACCTTCTCTGGGCTGCAAGCTTCATTGTGGGCCCGCAGGAATTTTGGCCCAATCTGGAGAAGACCGAGGCGCTGGTGTTGGACGACCCGTTGAGAGGGGCCACGGTAGCTGTAAGTCGATCGAAGACCGACTTCTTGGGAGCTTCTGGTACGGCCACGGGAGCAGTGAAGCTCATTGGCGGGAGCATGGTCCCGAAAAAACAATCCAGTAGTGGCCTGGGTGACCTGTTCTACCGGCATCGTGAACAGTGTGCCACTTGAGGTCCATAAGCTATAACTCCAGGTGAGGCGGAGCTTAGGTTGCAGTTGCAATTGGAACACTTCGAGCAGGTGAATGCCATTGCTGTTTTGCTTTCTGCGCCAAGCAAGATACCAAATCTTTGTAACTTGAAACCCAAGGGCAACCATTAACAAACCGCGATTCGTTCGCGAATACGACACACGAAGTGTGGAGTGAAAAGAGGAAAAGGTCCCACCGGGCGTGCTAGAATCTGTTCACCACCGGAGGCCGGGAAGACTGGACGTCTTTCCTGAATCTGGGGGCAGATGCCAATTGGTGCTATCCGTCCACCTCTCCGAGGATGCCAAGTTGATTTATGGTACCGTATATCGAAGATTTAGACGGATGCGTCCGATGTAGCAGACTTCGTCAGATTCCCCCTCGTTTGAGGGGTTTTTGATTGTTTCCCTGTAGGCACAAGCCCCTGCAGTTAATTACGCTACGGAATCGCGGTAACAACTTTCTCCTTCTCCATATGGTCACTTTGTGTCGTGGGTGTTTATTTTGTGTTCGGTTGCCCGTGGATTGTATACGGAGACTAAGTTATGTTGTCGCCCGTAGGACGTGGACTAGTCCAAATCCGTATCTTTCTTAGATTTGGGTTTGGGGGGTTTGTGTTTAAGGATACGTCAGCCTTATTTGAGGCTAAGATCAACTTAAACATTCGTTAAGTACACGTTAGTCTAATTTTAGACTAAGATCGACTTAACGGGATCGTTTAGATCCGACAAGAGAGCAATTGGGGGCTCTATTGTTTAGTTTAGTGGCATTGCAGTCGATAAGTAGTTTAAGGACATTGCGGTCCAACGTTAGTTTTAAGACATTGCGGTCAAGGTTAAGGACGTCATAGTCCGTGGATTTAAGGACTCCACAGTCCGACGTTAGTTTTAAGACATCGCGGTCGAGGTTAAGGACATCATAGTCCGGTATTAGTTTTAAGACATCACGGTCGAGGTTAAGGACATCATAGTCTGTGGATTTAGGGACTCCACAGTTCGATATTAGTTTTAAGACATCACAGTCGAGGTTAAGGACATCATAGTTCGGTATTAGTTTTAAGATATCACAGTCGAGGTTAAGGACATCATAGTCCGGTATTAGTTTTAAGACGTCACGGTCGAGTTTAAGGACATCATAGTCTATGAGTTTAAGGACCCCACAGTCCGTGGCAGTGTGTGGTTGTCGGGACCCGTCACCTTTCTGACGACGTTGAGGAATTACAATGACAGATATCAGAGGAGTAAAGAGATGTACCCTCGAACCGGGTGTAAATTGATTGGAAGAGCAGATAAGCTCAGTTCAATTTAAATTGAAGACTTATGGCCAGAATTGGGCTAAGTCCGGTTAAAAATGTTTGACATTTCATTTTTGTTCTGCCTATTAGGCCTTTATTTGGGCTCTGCCCTTTTATAATGCATAGCATTGGGCTCTATAATTAAATGCATAGCATTTTTAGTGGTCTGATAGTGCGCCACGTGGCTTGTCAGACGCTTTGCGCCAATCAAAGAGCGCAATGCGCTAGCGCATGTGAAGGTGACACGTGTCACGCTCTGCGCTAAGTACAAGTCTGTTAGCGCGCTCCGCTTTCTTAGTGCGCTGCGCCAGTGAATGACACGTGGCGCGTTCTAGCGCAGTGCGCCAGTCCAAGAGCGCAGTGCGCTATATATAGAAGCGCAAATCGCAAATTATTCTGTGGTTGACACGTGGAGCGTTCTGGTGACATGCGCCAGTCCAAGGAGTGCAGAGGCACATTTCAAGAGTGCAAGGCACTGTCCAATAGCGCAGAGCGCATCTTGATCAATTTAAGATCAAAGAACAAGTTTTCTTTTCTCTCAAAAGAGGTTCTACCTCAAGATTCAAGAACCAAGGTTTTTGTTCTCATCAAAAGGCTGTGCCTTTATAGATCAAATGATCTAAGAATGAAGTAAATTACTTCTTTTTTAATCTTTTATGATTATATCTTTTTGATCTTTTTCTTTTTTATTGAAGATCTTGATTCTGTTCTTAGATCGTTGATCTTTTTAGGAGATGATTCTTCTTTTTGTGGGATGTTTTCATCTCTGTTCTTCAAGAATATGATTTTTACCTTTAAAGATGAAGAAGATGATCTTCTTTCTTCAAAGGATTGCCTTTCTTCTCTTTGAGGTTTTTCCTCAAAGTTTTCAGAGGGTTCTCTCTATTCTCCATATATCTGAGACTTGGAGTCTAGGGGCCTTTATATAGGGCCAATTGATTTGTTAAGTTAGTTATAGAGATCTTTCTCTGATTGATCTGGGGATATTTCCTCACCGTTGGATCTTTGATCCTAAGGGCTCTGTTTTACAGAAGATAATCTTCTTATTTTAATAAGGTTGGAAAGATCTTTCTAGAACAGAATTTTAACTCTGATTAATTAATAATTTATTATTTAAATTCCAGTGCTGACGCAATTGGCGCTAGCACGCCTGCGTTTGACACGTGGCGTGCAGCGTAGAGCGCAGCACAACTGCGCTAGCGCGCCTGTGTTTGATACGTGGCGCGCGGCGCAGAGCGCAAGGGATCTGAAGCGTTGCTTCATTTTAAAATTTGAATTTTGAAACAGAACTTTGCTCTGATTGGGGGTGCGCTGCCTTTGGCGCAGCGCTCCTGGAGCTGGCGTGTCTGCTTTTGACACGTGGCGCGCAGTGCGCAGTGCAAGAAATCTGAAGCGTGCTTCAGTTTTTGAATTTTGAAATTCAAACAGAGTTTTGCTCTGATTGGGGGAAACATACTTCACCTTTGTATTTCTCCAGAACACTCCGTATCACTACGAAAATCCATAGTTATTTGGATACTCCATCGTATGGTTATATACGAACTCGAAGGAAGTTGTTCCAGTTCGGGGATGGATTCTGATTCAGGAGAAATAGGAATAAGGTTTATTCAATTGTCTTTTATCTTTACCTTCTCTCGCGTTGCGAGTGCTCCTAGGATTAGGACAATACACCTATTACGCTTTTTGGATAGTCTTCTTCCAAACCATAGGCCGGTGCCGAACGGTAGGAAAGGAAGAAAACCATTTAGCCTAAGAGGGTGTACAGAAGATAATGACTACAGACATATAAAGGGATTTGGAGAGATGGGAAAGAAATATACGGTTACAGTTGTGAATCTGATAATGGAAGAGCCATTAATAGGAATACCCGGATACCCCTTCGAAGCATTTATATGTTTCAGTTTCACTGTGCATTGTTAATAGAAAACTGATTTCCCAATCAGAACTTACTCCAAGGTATGTATTTACCAGGTGTGATTCTCACATCTGTATGGTTTTACAGATAATGAGTGGGAGTAAGTTATTGGGAATTAAGCGATTGTCCTCATTATATCGGGATTCGTTGTAATTGGTGATATTTGAATAAATCACCTGGGTTGTTTGCCGGACGGCAAATATTTGGTTTTGGATATCCGTTGTAATGCACCAATTTCAAATTGATATATCTGTACGTTTATTGTTATAAAGTGCGATATAACTTTTTGAAATTATGTCGATGACATTTACCTATATCAGTTGATGATTAGGTAAGGAGGATTAAACATCGGTGTAATTCTTCATAACCATAGTAGAGTTTTCAACCTAAGATACACAGGGTTTGAGTTATTCAACTCAGGGGGACTTATACAGAGTATTGTATGTTGTCCAGTGTCCATTAGGACAGAGGGGTTGGTCCTCGTACTATATTCTGTTTACTTATGACTTCTCTAGTTCTTAGACAAGTGTTTCGTAGAAACACAAGGTCTAAGTTTTGAGAAGTTATAGGTATAAGAGTAAATTAGAGAACCAGATGTTGCAAGTATCGGGATTCTTCAAGGTGATCAAAGATGTAGATACTTGTGTATGTTAGTTATATGTATGCCCTAGAGGCCATTACTGTACATTGGATGTATATTGTAGTGGATGCTGGGACATATATAGGTAGGACTTTCTTGCTCGACATGATAGTACGCTATCTGGTTGCTCTTTATCTTAACATTTATACTTTCTGTCTCTCTGATTACATGTTGATAAAGCCCTTAGGATGTATACTCGACTTCTAAGACTATGATGCAGATCATACTAGTGGGGCCTGAGTAGTCAATGAGTACATCCTTCATTGTTCCTAGTCGTGGGAATATCGAGACGGGGCATCGATATTCCAGAGTAGACTAGCGCATATCTTCTCGACCCATGCGATGGGCGATGGATGATCCCATATCCATTGGTGTTTGACATCGGAGATGGTATGCGGGTGCTCAGTGGAGACTGGGTACACTGAACGGACTCGCCGAGAACTCCCAGATGGTATTATACCTCACGTCAGATGGCAGTTCTCTGGTGACACTGGTACAGCTTAGTCTGTTGACCCGAGATCGTCATAGAGTCTTGTGTGTCTTCCACTGTGCTTTGATTTCCACCCTACCACGGCTCTACTGAGTCGTGCAAACAGGTGGTTTTTGGGTACAGTCCCGATTCACATGGAGGCAATGAGCGATAGGAGGGGATTCGTCTCTCCCGGTATTGGGGGTTGATGTTGTGCTATGCTCGACTGGCCATAACAGGAAATCCCTGGCCAGGGTTGCAGTGATATACTGGTAAGAGTTATCAGTAGTTTCACGAATGTTATGGACCTTAAGTCGGCATGACTTATCGAGCTATCGGGGTCTGACGTTTACCACCCCTAGGCGAGATATGCGACATATCAGACGAACAGACCGGACTGTACGGTAAGTGTTACTGGTTGGATTCGCAGGAGTGTGAGCGGGCTTGCTCGTCGATCTTCTGATCGCTCAATACCCGGGTGGCCGTTACGTTTGGCAGACCGCTTGCAGCTTGTGGGTGTTTGATATGATCATCATCCGCTGCCGGCGTATTGACGAGTCTTTAGAGTCCTACACAGAGGTTTCCTGGCTCAAGCGAAACGAAATAGGAGCGCATATGAGATATGTGCGGGACCGAGAATAATGCGTGTATGTGATACCGTATTCTATTCTCGCGATGAATGTATCGATTAGTTATATGCGATATAACCTAGTTATCGAATCAAGGATTGATTCGATAAGCCGATACATTGGATACTAGCCGGTTATATGCGATATGACCGGATCATTGAATCAAGTGTTGATTTAATGATTTAATGCATAATTATATATTTGATATATTACTTTGCATTAACTAGTATTGGTTCACTTTATGAGGATATTCTCACTTGATGATGCACATTGTATATGTGATATATTCTTGTGCACTTGTTTGTATCATGTTTGATGATACATGCAACCTTGGGTTTGTGTAAAGACTTAAACCATGATTAATGAATGGTTAGGGTTTCTTTTCTTTTAATTCTTTATCCATTTATTTATTTATTCATTCTTTTTTGGCAAAAGAAAAGGATGGTGGCTTTCTTTGTTTTACATTGAAGCTTCTTGAAGTTTTGAATAAGTCCACCATTCTTATCTCATGTCTAACCCTAACCACTCATCTAACCTAAGTTAAGTCTCTACACTAAACCATGGTTGAAGATATGATAAGTATTGTATTTTCTTTTCTATTTTAATTAACTTATCATATCTTTTCTTCTTCTTCTTCATCTTCTTCAAGTTGAAGAAAGCTTGCACCTTCAATGGCAACTAGCCAAATCAAGTGAGAAATCCAAATCTAAAGTCTACCCACTTCCTATTTCTTCATCCTCTACTACTTGCCATGTACTAGAGTGTGTTGTCTTCACAAGTTTCTTGACTTGGCGAAGGCGGAGCTTGATCTAGCGATGCTTCGACGTAGATCATCTTCGGCATGGACATCGACGACCTAGCTCGCCTATTCTCCGATGAAGCCGACGCTAGAGCCCAAGATATGATTTGGACAGCGAGGGGACTTCATCATGGAGCTTAGGAGGTGGTGGAACGGATCTACAAAGGTTGTAGCCCCTTTCCTTTAGCTATATTTCCGTTTTCTTGCTTGTTTCGCCTAGATATCTAGTAAACGATCCGTTCTAGGGTTTCTCGGCACCGTAATTTTTATAAATTAGCATGTTTGATCACTTGTGAGACTTCACTAGAGTGCCTAGGAACCCTACAGTGGTATCAGAGCCTAGCTAGAGCCTTAGGCGAAGTCTAGACGACGTTTGAAATCCGAACGAACCCGAAACCCCATTTTTTCCATGCTCTCTGTCCAATTTTCAGAAACTGTGATTTTTCAATATTAAAAATATGCAGAAAATCAAGCAGGGTTTTTTATGAAATACTGTGAAAAACGGAGACCTATCTCCGTCATAACGGCGCGGAACCGCGGCCTAAGCCCACGTGGCGCGGCGGTTCCGCGGCAACACTGTTGACTCGTTGACTCCTTTTTGCACAGTAATGTTTATAATTAACCCCTGTGTTTTCTGGGTAATTTTAATGTATACTCTACAGTTGAGTATTCTGGGGTTGTTTTGGGGACTCGGTGTATTCGATCGGATTATCAAATTTTGTCAGTGTGGCTTTTCCGGATAATCTTAGAATATGTTAAAAAAGTTCGACCGGATATAAATACCCACTTTTTCCCCTGCCGGGAAATTTCCAAGTGTTGGATTTTTCCGTAATTTAACGACGTTCTAAGTAGTGCAAGTAACACGATGGACCCTCTAGAAGACAACAAACCTTAACTCGATTATGTGACAGTCTTGAACTGCCCTTTGAACCTTCGGGTTTGGGGCAGTACGGCGTGCCACATGTGAGGCGTTGGCTTGACCCTTCTACGGCTGGACCGTTGCTACTGAGGCACGAACTGAATGTTGTTAGACTTATTTCATGTGTTGAGTAGTATCGGGAAAACTTGGGTGTTCGATTGTTCGATCGAAAAGTTTAACATTTTCTAATTATCTGGAATGTGATACAATAATTGGAATTCACAAATTGTTATGAGATAACGGAATGAATATTATAAACATAGCAGTTTAGTCTCACTTGATCGGTTGCCACGGAATTTTGATGTGATCAAAAGTCCATCGCAATCATGTAGTGTACGCGGATACTCGCCGGGTAAACTTAATAGACAGCCTCACTCCATAGCCCGACCAAGTGACTGTAGGAGAACCCCGTCGCCGAAAGCATCCGTTCGGGTGCTCGCGGCAGCGGTGTTCCGCCTTGGTGCACTTCGTCGACGGTATCGGGGGTGCGGCCGTCTACTGAAGTTTGCGACGAGCATTCGATCAGAATGTCGGGGATCCTGTTGAATTGCCCGACTTGATATTGAAAAGAGTCTTCGATAATGAGACTGAAATGCGGGGTTTATAATTGTTAGGCATGCGATGTCTAAGTAATTCATTTGGTCAGGCATGCGATGTCTGAGGTGGTTGCGGATTCCAACTGTTGTAGTTTTACACTTTCTTTTCTGTGACCGTAAGTGTAATATGTGATATCGCCGGTTTCGTTGCTATATGTCAACGACAATTGGGATACGCATGTTTGCTTACGTTGATGACATGTGATGTTATGTGTTGCTGGATATGTTATATTGGATCGTCGTGTTTGAATAGACGGGGTTTTTTATGTGAGATGAGTGTTTTTCCATTTTCATTCATGTAAAAACTTGTATGTAATATTCTTTTATTGGGGCACTTCCAGGTTGCGGATGTTGTCACCACTTGTATATTATTTACTTTTCTGCACTAGGATAGACCCAAGGAGGGGAGCACAAGTAACCGGGTTCTGGGGTCCAGTGGGAGACCAACTCGAGGAGTCGAGTCCGGGTCTCCTAACCCTAGAATTGGTAAGGTTGCTTGCCGCTCTCGTAGGGGTCTTGGGGTGTGGGATTGGCTATTCATCACGACCGTGGAATCCGTGTTTTATACTGGCTCGTATTGAAAACACGGACGTCCTAGTATATCCAATATTTCATGTGTTTCTTCTGCTGTGATTTATCTGTGATGTGATCATGTGATGTTCTGTGACAGGTATTATATATAGTATATATGATATATTATATAGACGTTGCTTATGTTTTACACCCGCGCTAGCCCTGCCCCGCTCTGCCGTTAGTTACCTAACCTAACGGTGCAGACAGGACATCGAGGCGAATGCGGATGGCATAAGCGTACGTTATATTTATCTGTGATGTTTAGGTGGACTTAAATGATGGGATATTCATTAATGTGATTAATGAAAGAAAATAAACCTAATTGATGTTGTGGAATCGAATTTTAAAATAAAAACAGGTAGCTACAGTTCTTGCTTTGCATCGCGGTGTTCATTATAGAACATCCTGCACCTTATTCGATGAGGAAAGGACCGAGATCCCTTCACCGGGAGTGACTCCTTTAGCAGTAACTGGCAGATGCTACACACTCGGTTTGTCTTTGATCGCTTCTATAGTTTTCGCTTTGCACAGTGATATATATGATATATCCCGCACCTCATTCGACGAGGAAAGGGCCGACGATCCCTTCACCGGGAGTGACCCCTTTAGCAAAACTAGAAAAGCTTCAAAAACATTTCATTTAAAAACCATTTGATTCCGCAACGAGATCAAGTTCAAAGCGTTAAAGGTTTTCACAAAAACCATTCGCAACCCTCCGTCATTTTAGGAAGTAGAGTACTTAGTATTCGTGCTGTGTTTGTTGACCATAGTCAAGGCACAGTGTACGGTAGCTAAGTGATGTCTTCCTACACCGCATATGATGCGATTAGTTAGGACAGTCATGTGGCTTTGTTGACCTTAGCCAAGGGTCATGTGGGTGGGTCTAATTAATCACGAAATGACGGGTAGAACTTGACTAGTGCCTATGATTTGTTGACCTTAGCCAAGGTCATAGGTGCTAGGGGTAAAAACCATTATCGGGAGTTTCAAGTGTTGAAATTTGCAATGAGATTGCATACCTTCTATGTGATAGTTGGATCCCGATACCCACTGCGAGTAATTGTTACTCCTGGGAGAGTTTTGCACTTTGCAATTAGCCGATCAAGTAGGTGTCTAGAAAGGTGTCAACGGGGTTACGCCTCTGGGAAAACGAGGTTTACTGTAATTAGGTCCGTGCGAAAGCACGGGGAACCTCCCTCAAAGTACCGACATTGGCCTGGCTGAAAGATTGGTGAACTTGTAGAGTGCAATTAATCCCGGCTAGTCTTTCCTTTTAAGGTTTGAAGGAAGATTTGATAAAAACAGTGGGAGCCATCCTGATTAGATAAAATACATAACCAATCTAATCTTGCAAGAGCGCACGCAGAGTGTTTTCTTCTCTCTCTCTCCTGGTAGCGATCATATCACGCCTTAATCAAGATAATAATACGGATGTATTGACCGAACCCGCTTGTTATACTGAGCTGGGGAACGTTGGTCCCGCTCCAACTTATAATTGTTATAAGACAGAGCAGGAAATTGGGGAATACCAGAATTCCTATGCCACCCAAACGAAGAAAGTGCATATGATGCATCTCCTTCGGGTGTGTTCATTACAAAGAACTGTTTCTCAGTATCCTCTGAATCCTGGGTATATGATACCGGATTAGGATCCCAGATATGTAATCTGTTACATAGGGCTACAAAAGGGTAGAAAAACTGAGAACGGGTGATAAGTTTCATGAGGCAGAAAACGGGGCAAGTGTTGCAGCCAAGTCTGTTGGTCACTGTCACCCTGTATTACGAATACATTGATTCTGAACAAATGCTATTAGATACCGAACCTGATATACAAAATCATATCAGTCTCTTTATTAGTAAAGAAAGGACATAATTTTGTATTGATGGATAATGTTTTGAACATTTCCTATATCAAAAGTTGATCAGTTCAGGCACGTTATCTAAAAGCATTGACGTTCTAAATCAAACTACAGTTCCTCGTATACAGAACACACACAAGAGGAAGAGTTCAGAAATGAACGAATTCTTCTTGAGGTATTGTAGACTAGGTCATATCAATGCGACACGACTAGCTGAAGTTACATTTAGATGCATATTTAAATCAGTTTGAATTTACATCTTGTGAAACTTGCCAGTCATGTCACAAAGATATAATGACACCAGCTCTGTTTACTGGAAACAGAGAAAGAGTTAGTAAACTCTTGGGACTGATACATGATGATGTATGTAAGGTCTCCTGTCTACACATGCCAAGACTGGTTCTTTTTACTTCATTATATTCTCTGATAATCTCTCAAGATTCAGTCATATGTTCCTATTGAAACATAAGTCCGAACCTTTTGAGGTATTCACAGAATATAAGTTAGAAGTAGAGAACCAATAACCGGGTATAAGTATTATGTCCTATGATGAGATCAGGGAGGAGAATACTTGTGCATGGAATCCTTGGACTATTCTAAAGGAAAATGATATTCTCTCTCAGTATTACTCCTCTGAATACACTACAGCACAACGGTGTATCGGGGCGGAGCAATCACACAATATTAGATATCGTGTGCTCTATGATGAGTATTACTGAGTTACCTATTTCCTTTGGGAGTTATGCACTTGAGAAGCTGCATACCTATTGAATTAGGTTCGAATCAAATCAGTGCCTACCATTCCATATGAGATATGGTATGGGAAGAGCCTATCTCCTAAGTAAGTTAAGATTTGGGATTGTCCGGCCTATGTCAAAAGCAAAATCCGGACAAGATCGAGGCAAGATCAGTTCTGTAGAACTGGAAAGGTTCCAGCTATACGAAACTACAGCTGATGATTTGACAGAACCATAAGATTCTATAGTTCCCGACGAACCTCAGCCTCTCCGCCGATCTAGTAGGGTTCCTCATCCGCCTGAGAGATACCTCGGTTTCTCGATGACTGTGGGAGCAAGGATTGCATCATGAGATGATGACCCAACTAGTTTCGAGCAGGCCATCGAGAGTAGGGACTCTGTAAGAATGGCTGGATGCTTAGCGATCTGAGATGGAATCCATGTACACCAGCAAAGTATGGACTTTAGCTGCTATATCTGAAGGGTTAAATCCCCATCAGGAGCAAGTATATCTTGAGAAGATCACTTGGTTTAGATGGAAAAGTTGAGACTTTCAAAGCTAGACTTGTTAAAGGTTTTCGTCATCGACCAGGCGTGGATAATGATGAAACCTTTTTCCAGTAGCTATGCTTAAGTCTGTCCAGATCCTACTTACCACGGCTACATACCATGACTACGATATCTGGTGGTTGGGTGCCATGACTACTTTTTTAAATACTGATTTAGAAGAGAACGTCTATAAGAACACAGCCAGAGGTCTTCGTAAAACAGTGGGAGCAGCGGAAACGTGTGCAAGTTGCTTTACATAATGAAGCAGGCATCGCGGAGTTGGAACGTCTGTTTTGATGTGATAGTTAAAGTGTTTGACTTCATCAAAATGGTAGACGAACCTTGTATATACAAAAGGGTAGTAGAGAGTAAGGTGGTCATCTTCGTATTGTACGTAGACAACATACTCTTGATAGGAAAAGAGTTTCCTATACTACGATCGATCAATCTCCTATTATCACAAGGATTCTCCAAATAGGATAAAGATGATACCTCCTAAATCCTGAGATTTGGACCTATGAGATAGATCTAATTGGATGTTAGGATTCTCACTAGATGTAGTGAGATGGTATCAATCGATCCTGGGGAGAATCACTGGAAGTGTTCCAGGGTGATAAAGACGACTGAATGTCAGTCACAGGCACTATCTTTACCCTCAGTAAAGGGACGGTATGTTGGAAGAGTTCCAAGCTCGATACCGTGGCAAACTAGATGATAAAGGCTGGTAACATCGCTATTAAAGATACTACCAAAGAGGAAGTTTGGGTGTATATTGGTTCATAAGATGAACTAGGTTCCTGCCATTGTATGACAATGGAAGCGTGGCTTCGACCCTGGAACCCTGGTCCCATCAGTGACCCAGACATATTCTGAGGCAGCATCACCTGATCATGGAGATATTTAATCTCCAGGGTGATCGAGGTTAAGAGAGTAGACTCAGAGGACAACACGGCGGATCCACTCACGAAGGCCTTTTCCCAAAGAGAGACTTTTATGGGATGGTTGAGTATGTGATACTGCAACCACTGCTACAGATGGCCCTAGTGCAAGTGGGAGATTGTTAGTTATATGTATGCCCTAGAGGCCATTACTGTACATTGGATGTATATTGTAGTGGATGCTGGGACATATATAGGTAGGACTTTCTTGCTCGACATGATAGTACGCTATCTGGTTGCTCTTTATCTTAACATGTATACTTTCTGTCTCTCTGATTACATGTTGATAAAGCCCTTAAGATGTATACTCGACTTCCAAGACTATGATGCAGATCATACTAGTGGGGCCTGAGTAGTCAATGAGTACATCCTTCATTGTTCCTAGTCGTGGGAATATCGAGACGGGGCATCGATATTCCAGAGTAGACTAGCGCATATCTTCTCGACCCATGCGATGGGCGATGGATGATCCCATATCCATTGGTGTTTGACATCGAAGATGGTATGCGGGTGCTCAGTGGAGACTGGGTACACTGAACGGACTCGCTGAGAACTCCCAGATGGTATTATACCTCACGTCAGATGGCAGTTCTCTGGTGACACTGGTACAGCTTAGTCTGTTGACCCGAGATCGTCATAGAGTCTTGTGTGTCTTCCACTGTGCTTTGATTTCCACCCTACCACGGCTCTACTGAGTCGTGCAAACAGGTGGTTTTTGGGTACAGTCCCGATTCACATGGAGGCAATGAGCGATAGGAGGGGATTCGTCTCTCCCGGTATTGGGGGTTGATGTTGTGCTATGCTCGACTGGCCATAACAGGAAATCCCTGGCCAGGGTTGCAGTGATATACTGGTAAGAGTTATCAGTAGTTTCACGAATGTTATGGACCTTAAGTCAGCATGACTTATCGAGCTATCGGGGTCTGACGTTTACCACCCCTAGGCGAGATATGCGACATATCAGACGAACAGACCGGACTGTACGGTAAGTGTTACTGGTTGGATTCGCAGGAGTGTGAGCGGGCTTGCTCGTCGATCTTCTGATCGCTCAATACCTGGGTGGCCGTTACGTTTGGCAGACCGCTTGCGGCTTGTGGGTGTTTGATATGATCATCATCCGCTGCCGGCGTATTGACGAGTCTTTAGAGTCCTACACAGAGGTTTCCTGGCTCAAGCGAAACGAAATAGGAGCGCATATGAGATATGTGCGGGACCGAGAATAATGCGTGTATGTGATACCGTATTCTATTCTCGCGATGAATGTATCGATTAGTTATATGCGATATAACCTAGTTATCGAATCAAGGATTGATTCGATAAGCCGATACATTGGATACTAGCCGGTTATATGCGATATGACCGGATCATTGAATCAAGTGTTGATTTAATGATTTAATGCATAATTATATATTTGATATATTACTTTGCATTAACTAGTATTGGTTCACTTTATGAGGATATTCTCACTTGATGATGCACATTGTATATGTGATATATTCTTGTGCACTTGTTTGTATCATGTTTGATGATACATGCAACCTTGGGTTTGTGTAAAGACTTAAACCATGATTAATGAATGGTTAGGGTTTCTTTTCTTTTAATTCTTTATCCATTTATTTATTTATTCATTCTTTTTTGGCAAAAGAAAAGGATGGTGGCTTTCTTTGTTTTACATTGAAGCTTCTTGAAGCTTTGAATAAGTCCACCATTCTTATCTCATGTCTAACCCTAACCACTCATCTAACCTAAGTTAAGTCTCTACACTAAACCATGGTTGAAGATATGATAAGTATTGTATTTTCTTTTCTATTTTAATTAACTTATCATATCTTTTCTTCTTCTTCTTCATCTTCTTCAAGTTGAAGAAAGCTTGCACCTTCAATGGCAACTAGCCAAATCAAGTGAGAAATCCAAATCTAAAGTCTACCCACTTCCTATTTCTTCATCCTCTACTACTTGCCATGTACTAGAGTGTGTTGTCTTCACAAGTTTCTTGACTTGGCGAAGGCGGAGCTTGATCTAGCGATGCTTCGACGTAGATCATCTTCGGCATGGACATCGACGACCTAGCTCGCCTATTCTCCGATGAAGCCGACGCTAGAGCCCAAGATATGATTTGGACAGCGAGGGGACTTCATCATGGAGCTTAGGAGGTGGTGGAACGGATCTACAAAGGTTGTAGCCCCTTTCCTTTAGCTATATTTCCGTTTTCTTGCTTGTTTCGCCTAGATATCTAGTAAACGATCCGTTCTAGGGTTTCTCGGCACCGTAATTTTTAGAAATTAGCGTGTTTGATCACTTGTGAGACTTCACTAGAGTGCCTAGGAACCCTACAGTGTATAGTATTCAGTTGATAGTAATGGTTTTGAGAAACTTGTTTCTCTTTCAGGTTACTCATATCTGGATGCATTCCTAAGTTGAGTAACGCTGATCGGCCTCCTTCCATTTAGTTGACATGCACTGGAGACAGCTGCATGATTTGAATCTGGTTCTAATTAAATCAGTGCCTCTGTTTATATATTGGATATAGAACGGTTCATATCTTAACGATGTTAAGGTACGGGGAGTTGTCCGGCTTATGCTTAAAACCAGACTCTGGATAACTCAAGGCACGTTTCCATAATGGTTGTTTGTGGGTTGACCCGGGCTATGACGAGGGTTGACTTTCTACCATCTGGAAGATCAGTAGTGATATTGTTCTAGACTCGCCACAGTTTTAATAAAAATGGATTTTTTTTCAGAAAACAGTAGTGGGAGTATGGTAGAACTGGAAGTGATTCCAGAACCGCAAACGATTATTTAAAATTTGATAAGAACCTAAAGATTCAATCTGGTTTGACATTCCATTGGCCTCTCCGCAGATATGGTGGGTAACCTCAGGCACCCGAGAGGTACTCTGGTAGCCTCAAGGACGTTGACAGGGAGGTTCTTGTTTACCCAGACTTGCCATTGCTGTTGTTCCAGACTGTGAGACCCGGCAGGAGGATGAGTATAGCGTCGTTCTAAACTAGCTTTAGAAGTGTACGTCTATATGACTCTGCCAGAGGGTTGTCGTAGTCAGTGGGAGCAGCGGAAGCATAGTGGATAAGTGGCTTATGTCTATTTATAGACTAAAGCAGAAACATCGGAGATAGATCATCTATTTCTGATGTGACAGTCATAGGTTTGACTTCATCAAAATAGGGGATAGATCTGTTAAGAAGCTAGTAGGGTGTGATATCCTGGTATTTGGATGACATACACAGAGTAGGAAGTGAAATTCCTATACTACGATTGGTTATATTTTGCTTGTCACACAGTGGTTTCTCCACATAGGAATTGGATATTATATCAGACATTCTGGTTACTGGATCTATGGTTTTAGATATAGATTTGGGAAGTGTCCCAATCAGGGTACTTAGACAGCATTCTAAAGGTATTTAGAATGGACGACTCCTGGTATGGTAGTGTACATGCAGGTGATGGAGTCGCCCTCTCTAAAGGTGTCTTACAGACTAAAGGGGATTAGGATGTGCATGATTGGCAGATCACTTGTTTAGGCAATTGAGTCAATCAAGAGATGTAAAGTACCACACCATATATTTTTGCACTAGATAGAATAAGTTGATATTGATCCAATCCTGGAGAAACATTCGGAAGCATTTTTAGAACATAAGCAGATGTTCTAAGGATATGATAACGGCAGCCTCATTCGGGAGACAGTTATCATTCCAGGCTTCCAAGGTGACCTGGATGACAAAGTGACTATCAGAGTTATAGTTTTCCCTCTGACGAGGGGCAGTATTTTGGACAGGCAGTCCAAGCCGATACTGAGGGAGGCATGGCGCAGGATACTGATTAAGTTCAGTCGACGATACAGTCTAAGAAGTTTGGATTTGGAATTCATTTATGAACTAGGTCCTATCAGACATCCAAACATATTCTAAGACAGGTATTGCTCATTTCGGGAGATGGCTTTCTCCGCGAACTTGAGATAAAGAGAGACATAGAAAAAAAACATCTGGGCAGATCCACTCACTGAGGCTATTCCTCGAACGCAATAGTTTCGCAAACGGACTTTGTGAAACTGATTAGTAGAGGAGTTGGGTGTTCGGTATCACACGGGGCTGTGAGTATGCGACATCGCAATAATTAACCTTGAGTGCAAGTGGGAGATTGTTGGATTTAGTGCCCTCAGTGTCAATTATTGAATCATAGGCACATGATTGCAATGATTGAGAGAGGACCTATGCCAGTAGGACAGTCTTATTCAAGATGATAGTATGCTATCTGCTTTATCTTTATCATCGTGTACTGCTTTAGGTGACCTTACAGGTCGCTATTACACGTTGATAGAGCCCCTAGAATTCTTGCTTGACTGCCAGCAGTATGATGGCGATCATATACGTGGGAGCTGGGGTCTATAAGCACATCCTTAAAGTGGTCCCTAGTCGTGGGAGTTTTCGAGACAGGGCATCGATACTCCGGAGTAGACTAGTGTATACAGTCGAGACCCTGACGAGAGACGGTGGCCGGTCTCACAAGCCATTGGTGTCAGTTGGATCACCTAAGATGTATACATGTGCTCATTGGGTTATGAGTACACCGGACAGGACTCACCGGGAACATGCTAGTTGGTATTATACCTGACGTCAGATAGCAGTTCCCTGGTGACATGTGTACAGGTTAGTTCATCGACCTGAGATCGTCATTTGTCTCGTGTGAATTCCCACTGTGCTTTGATTACTACCCTTCCACGGCTCACAGGAGTCGTGCAAACAGGTTTTAGTTGGGTACAGTCCCGAGCCACATGGAGGCAGTGAGCGGATCGGCAAGGGTTTCGTCTCTCCCGGTATTAGGGGTGAGATCGCGCTGTGTCTAGGAGAGCCATTACACAAAGTTCTTGGCCAAGATAGGAGATTTACTGGTAGGTATTCCAGTAGTATCTCAGGGTGTTTTGGGCTACACTCCGACACGACTTGTACCGCTTTTGGGGGTATGACTTTTACCAACCCCCTAGGCCTGCCATGCGATGCTCATAGACGAATGGACCGGACTATATGGATACGTCACTGACAGGCTCAGTAGGATGTCAGGATGAGTTCGCTCATCGGCCTCCCTTTTGGTCAATACCTGGTAGCCCGTTACATACGGCTAGTACCTCTGAGTGCTAGTGGTTAAATCCACAGCCAAAATATTGACGAGTCTTTAGAGTCCTCCACAGACAGTTTCTCAAGTTTCGGGCGAAACGATATAGAGGCCGTATGATATATGGCAGGGTACGATTATATACGTGCAGTAGTGCACGGATCATGATCGGGCGGATCATACTAGTGGGCTTTGTTTTAAGCCGGATCCTAGTATTAGATTTGTTGGATTACTCTAGTCTCATCGCATTCGCATTCAGTCGGAATGCGGGTGATGGTATGTATATACAGGTGAGGGGTATTCTTATAATCCGTCACGAGTTTATTTTAGATGTTGCCATTCTCTTTTTGGATTAAAAATTTTAGTTTAAATGTTTAGTGGAGGAAAATGTGAGTGCTAGTTTTGTCTTTTTGCATCATTTCATGTCACATTCATTTGGTGACTCATGGTCTTGATTTGGGTGATAATTAAATGTGACATGGATTGATTTTATGCCCAATTATGATTATGGAGGATAATATGGAGAGAAAGGGCAGCCAAGTATTGGCTTGGGGAATATTCTTTTGGGATGATATATATATCTTTCTCACATAAATAATCCAACATAACATAATAAGAAAATGGGCTTCTTCTTCTTTCTTCTTGTGCTCACCTCTTCCTCCAATGGCAACACCTTCAACCTCCATCCATCTCATGGATGCAAGATACAAAGTGATTACAAACATTCTCTACATCACTTTGGACACGTCGGCTAGCACACTTCATGCCCGAGTTGCTTCGGATGAAGCGGGAGCCCGTAAAAGGAATTGATGATGTGGTGCCCTTTCCGACGAGGAGATCAAGACCGGAGATGCCGCGAGGAGCTTGGGATGGTGGCCAAAGACCGAAGGACACGGATCGATCGGTATGGCCTTTCTATCCCTTCTCTAGATAGCTAGTTGTAGGTTAATGGTTCGATCCGGATTTTAAGCATACGATAGCGCCAGTTTCTAGTTAAGAAAAAGTTTTCGTTTCCGCATTTTGACCTCGGAAAGACGGCCGGGGTGCTACCGTAGACTTACATGCAGATCCAAAACTTAGATGGAGAATTGAGTTTAAGGAATTTAATTCCCCCAAATTCATAGGAATTTAATTCCTCCAAAACAGAACTAGGGTTTAACCCTATATGAGAATTTAATTCTCCAAAATTCATAGGAATTTATTTCCTCCAAAACAGAACTAGGGTTTAACCCTATACGAGAATTTAATTCTCCCAAATTCATAAGAATTTAATTCCTCCAAAACAGAACTAGGGTTTAACCCTATATAAGAATTTAATTCTTCCATATACATAGGAATTTAATTCCTCTAAAACAGAATTAGGGTTTAACCCTACAGAGAATTTAATTCTTAAAATAAAAGACTTGAAGCTCTCTATGCATATAAAGAACTTGGTCAAGTGGTGACATGTGACCCCTATCCTCAATGATCAGAAAAGAAGGAACAAAACCAGGTCGCGTTCTCCCACGTGACCCCCTGAAACAGATCCCTTAAAAAGAGAAAGAAAAACTTGGAGGCAATGCCTCACGTATTCCCACATAACCCTCATAAATGAAGAGAACAAAGCCAAAGGCAATACTGATTTTGGGCGCCCTCGCGTGTCCCCACGTGACCCCTTAAAAATCACTTTAATAATCAATACATGGCTACCCATCACGTGCCAACACATGATGGCCTGAAGACTAAAAGTGTTTAAACTTATCTGAATATTCTAAGAACAAAATAAAGGAAGTCTGGCCCCATCTTCAGATGCCTCATGTGACCCCACATGACCAATTTAATTTTAGTGTTTAACACTACTTTAAGCGTCTCTTCCTTAGTGTTTAACATTATTTTCAGCATATCACATGGGAGCACGTGATTGCCAAGTATCCTCTAGTGTTCAACACTATTTGAAAGCTAAGCTTATGCCAAATTGGTTAAGTTTTCTAGAGGCAAATCTCCCTTTCAACTGGACCTCAAATTGGTCGGTTCATATGATATGCAAAGTAAAGTCCAGAGCTATAACGAATGGTTTGTGCTCAGCCAAAGACAAAATGTCCTCAGAGCCCCCAAACCCATGTTTAGCATTGCTAAATAATAGGGGGCTGAACCTCGGACTGTGGGGTCCCTTTAAACCCACAGACTATAATGTCCTTAACCTCGGACTGTGGGGTCCCTTTAAACCCACGGACTATGATGTCCTTAACCTTGGCCACCATGTCCTTAAACTGGTAATTGACCACAAAGTCTCTAAACTAAAACAATATAGCCCATATGCTCTTTTGTTGGATCTAAATGATCCTGTTAAGTAGAACTTAGTCTAAAATTAGACTAACGTATCATTAACAAATGGTTAAGTTGACCTTAATTTAAAATTAGACTAACGTGTCCTTAACAAACTGTTAAGTTGATCTTAGTCTAAAATTAGACTAACGCATCCTTAACAAATGTTTAAGTTGATCTTAGTCTCAAATGAGACTAACGTATCCTTAAACCCAACCCCAAACCCAAATCTAAGAAGATACAGATTCGGACTAATCCACGCCCTACGGGCGACAACATAAATTAGTCTCCGTATACAATCCACGGGCAACCAAAAACAACACAAACACACGACACGAACTGACCATCTGGAGAAGGAGAAAGTTGTTACCGCGACGCGGTAGCGTAATTAACTGCAGGGGCTTGCGCCTGCAGGGAAAAGCGTCCCCACAATAAAAAAACCCTCAAATGAGGGGGAATCCGACGAAGTCTGCTAAATTGTCCGCATCCGTTTAAATCTTTGATACGTGGTGTCAAAAACCAACTTGGCATTTTCGGAGAGATGGACGGATAGCACCAATTAGCATCTGTCCTAAAATTCAGGAGAGACGTTTATCGCGTCTCCGTGTTTCGGCGGGGAACAGATTCTGGCACGCCTGGTGGGACCTTTTCCTCTTTCCACTCCACACTTCATGTGTCGTGTTCGCGAATGAATCGCGGTTTGTTATGATTGCCTGTGGATTCGAGATACTAAGATTTGGTGTCGTGGTCCGTGCAGAAAACAGAAGATCAATGGCTTCAAACTGTACTAACTGCAACTGCAACTCTCGCTCCGTCCCATCCGGAGGAGTGACTTACGGGCCCCAAGCGGACTCCATCTTCGCTATGCCGATGGAACATGTGACTTAGGCCACTACTGGGCTATTCTTCAGGACCATGATCCCGCCAACAAGCTTCAGCGCTCCTTTACCATCACAAGAAGCTCCAAAGAAGTCGGTCTTTGATCGGATTGCAACTACTGCGGCCTCTCTCAACGGGTCGTCCAAGTACACTGCCTCAGTTTTCAACAGACGGGGCCGAAGCTCAGATGGACCCATGAAGAAGCCCATAATTCCTGAAGAGGTTATCACGAAGCGGATAGCCATTCCTGCCCCTGAAGTTGTCAAAGCGGCTTCTCCTGCTAAGAGATCGGTCTTCACAAGAATGTCTGTTTCAGCTCCGACTCCACGTGAAGTCATGAGGGTCGTTTCCCCTGTTCGAAAGTCGGCCTTCGCAAGACTGACTGCCCCCTCTCAGCGAGCATATGTCTTTGACAAGCTGGTACCAACAACAGACTCACATCAGAACAGGGGCTCAGGAAAGCTGATCTAACAGCGGCGGTGATCCCGGCCGCACGACATGCTTGACGTCGCCACTGGCGCCAGTGAGGAATGCTGGGGGCAATTCCCCTTCTGGACTGACTCCGCCGGCTCCAATGGTGGAAGTTGATGCTGCTGTTCCAATTGGGAACAGTTTTGAACTACTTAAGAGCGTCCGCAAGAACTTTCCAACTGCCATACTGAAAAGATCTCCTCCACCTGTGGAGAATGCTACAGAAAAGAAGCCAGAGCAGCCCCCTCAACGGCTGTCCTCCAAAATTTACAAGGTCTGGCGACAGGTCCAGAAATCGGTGATTGATCAGGACTACTCTTGCCGACCAAAGAAGATTACCTTCGCCAATTGCTCCAACCATCGCCGCCACCGACCATCCTCGTTTCCGGTCGATGGTCGCCTTCGCCATCCGTCGATGCCATCGACCGTCACCAATTGCCCCCACCATCGCCGCTACCGACCATCCTCGTCTCCGGCCGACAATTACCATCGCTGCTACCAGTCATCCTCCACCATTGAACCTCCGCCAGTTGAACATCGGCTATTGTCCGCTATTAAATGTGTTGTGCAAAATTATATATGAACTTTGAAATCAAATGTCTGGCATTTTGAATAGAAAAGAATTTAATCAAAATCATTTTATTTATAAATTCCAGATTTTAAAATTATTCGGGACAAAACACCCCCTTATTCCCCACTATTCATATCATTAGCTTTTCAATACACAAAATGAAATATTGTATAAACTATCAATTCAATTTTCTACAACGTGCACATGCAGAGAAAGCATTAACAACTTCATAGAAATAACAGATATATGGTTTACATATATAATCTTAGTACGGTCTGCCCACTCCTTGCTCCATATATATATATATATATATATATATATAAATAACAGATATATGGTTTACATATATAATCTTAGTACGGTCTGCCCACTCCTTGCTCCATATATATATATATATATATATATGGAGGAAAGAGACCATAGGAGGGGATTTCCTCCTATGGCGTCGAAAAAACACCCCCTCCCTAGGTTTTTCCGACGATCGGCACCCACCATCTTCATTGTCATCATCTAAGATGTGGGTATATCAAATTTCATGTGATTCTACAACCTTTTCACCGTTGATTTAGTGGGTTCAAAATTAACGGTTTACCGACAATAGAACTTTTTACATTGCTAAATCAACGGTGAAAAAGTTGTAGAATCACATGAAATTTGGTGTACCCACATCTTAGATGATAACGATGAAGATGATGAAGTCCGATCGTCGGAAAAAACTAGGGAGATGGTATTTTTTCGACGCCATAGGAGGGAATTCCCTCCTATGGCATCTTTTCTCCATTATTCTCATATATATATATATATATATATATATATATATATATATATATATATATATATATATCACAATTTGTTTAAAAAGAAATTAAATAAATAAAAGATGTATCACAACTTGTTCAGAAGCGAATTAGCAGTAAGAAAAAGTAACTGAAGACAAAGATAGCCGTTAACGTTACAGACACACACATGCATGCATGTACACAGAGAGAGAGAGAGAGAACCAAGCACATGGCAATCAACGACTGACAGGAATGCGCAAAAGTTAAAAGGTGGTGCATGAACTATGTATCTATATCTATGTATATATATATGTTGTCTGCTAAAACAAAATAAGCTCCCCCATGCATGCAGCCGCGTCACAGCTGAAGAGGCAAGTCAACTTAATTCTACATTTTGTGTGCTTCCAATTTCAAAGTTGATTCTGATCAAGACTTGATGTCGGCCAATGAAAACGCTTACGGACACCAGAGTGATCGATGATGCATGGATGCCCGACGAGTGTACGTAATATGATGCATGTTTTAATGATCAAAATGAGGCCAACTTTTTAAAAACCCAACAGTGTAATATGTGTCCATCTTCATGATCTATATATCGTTTAGATTTAAGGTATGTGTTAGGAGAATTTGAAAATTCATGTTAATTCCAAGATACTTAAAATTAGAATTTACTTAATAGTGCGGGTTGAAATTAACATTTTAGAATGGAAGAATTTGAATTTGAGAATTCATCACTCAATTTACAGTACAAAAATGAAGAAACTAATCATTTTTAAAATCACCATGTATCTTAGGTTCCTAAAATACCAAAGTATACATAATAGACCAAAATTTAAATCAACCATCCCACCAGACACCGTTACCACCGACTGCCGCCACCACTAAATAATCGGCGACCGCCGCCGCCCGCCGACTGTCCCCACCAGTCGGCCGTCCCCGCCGCCATCATCGGCTGACCGTCTCGCCCCTGCCGACCATCTCCACAATTGATGGTCTTCCTTACCAACAGCCGACCGTCGCCGCCTCCATTAGTCGATCGCCGACTGTCCCTATCACCGGTTGCCGCCGCCGTCGCCACCAATTGTCGCAGCCACCAATCCCCGCTCGTCGCACCTATCGATCATCTGATGGTCGCGCCCGTCTCCGCCACTGTCTGTCGTGGGCGCGGCCACCAACTGCCGACTGACTGCCAGAGGCATCGATCACCGCCGCCGCCGACCGTCATGGATCGCCACTCCCTTCTCCACCGTCGACTGTCGCCGCCACCGATTGACAATCCTCATCGCCGCCGGTCATCCATCGCTTCCAATCGGCGTTCGTCAAATCTCATCGGTTGATTACCATCTAACGTCCATTTCTATAACTAAACGTATTGCTCTTTACATATGGAATTTGAAATCAAATGATTATCATTTTGAATATAATAGAATTTTATCAAAATGATAATCATTTCATTTACAAATTCTAGATCCTAAAATTATTTGTGACTAACACTTCTTAACGCATCTATCAAGCGATCATATTTTTTATGTATCAAAAACTATTACTGTTGTTGTTAGCTCGTTTGATTTTTGTGTTATAAGTCCCAAATCTCATGAAATTTTATACATATGTATAAATCAATAAGAGTACCGAAATAAATATATAATGAGTTGGGCGTTTGTGAAATAGGCCTCAATTTATGATTGGAGTCGCCGTGCGAGACAGCGCCTACGAATTATGATGTGCCATTATTCAGTTTAAAATTGAAGTGGCTGTCTAAATTTATTTTTACTAGCTTTTTGCACATATCATGCATGAGAATGCATTCTAATTCAGTAAAAAAATAATCATGCTATGTATTCCCATATTTAAAAATATAATAATAAATTTATGCAAAATTAGTTTGAATATGATTTATTTTTAATATTTAGTGTGTCCAAAAATAATAAGATTAAAAGATTTCAAACAAATGAAAAAATTGCTAAGCCCAAAAATAAAGAAAAAGGTAAAATACTTTTTAAATATTTAAATAACTCCAAAAATTAAAACCATAAAGAGATGGATTTAAAAATATTAACAAATAGCTTGGAAGATTTGAAAAGATTTATTTTTAATTCCTGATATATTTGGATTTTGGATCTTGTATATTTTTTTAAATTTTTATATTTATCAAAAGTTTATAAATATTTTTAGTTTTCAGTTAATTTTATCTTTTATCTTTAAAATTATTTTAATTTATTCTTTTATTTTGGAGGCTTTACATACACACAATTGTTGATTAATTAATAAGAAAGAGTTTTATTTCTTAACTAAAATTTAGATACGTTTTATTCTCCTAATTATTTATCAAACAATATTCCTTAAAAAAATTGTCATTATTACTTTAAATAAAGTTTATCACAAAAAAGTAATCAAGAAAATTCATATCTTATAAATATTAATAATTTTTAGTTTTTATTTAATGTTTTGACTTAAAAATCTTTTTGATTGTATATAATCTTTTTATTTGTTGGCATATTAATTTAAGATTTGGCTGTGGTAGTGATGATGCTCAATATTGGTGATCCCCAAGATCAGTACACATGGCAGATGACGTGTCTCAGAACTCGAAAGAAAGGGTCCACAGGGACCGACTAGGCCACCCAATACCCGACCTGCACGCGCGAGCTGGCCCTCCTCAGGGCCCCTTGTAAATGGGCCTCCCCGGCCCCTCAGCTTGCCCCGAGCTGCCACAAGACCAAGACTCCTCGGCCTTCTCGCTTGCCCACGAGCTCCCCAGCAAAGGACGTCTTCCTCAGTCCTCCGACCAACTCCACCGCTCACGGGCATAACCGCCGCTCCGCAAATCTCGCCATGCGCAGATTCTCCGCCAGCAATATCCCAAGTTCCACGCCATCACGGTCCCCGTTAATGGGCGATTCGCTCTCCGCGCGGGCCTGACGTCGGGGGCATAACTGCTAGCGAGATTCTCGCGCCTGCTACCGCGTACTACCACCGCTGTATAAACCCCCATCATAGAGGGATCAAGTAAGCCATTTTGACTCCACTTAGCCGTTATGCTGCTCGGATCTAGTAGTAACTTGATCGTCGGAGGGTCCTCGATGGTACCATACCACCCCAGGACTTCTTTGCGGGTACCCGGCGCTAAACTCCTCAAGTCACCAATCTCCTTGAAACCCATTGAGACCCACACACAACGGGGGATCCCCTCCAGAATCCACCGGGAGATCGACAGAAGACAATATCTGAAGGAGACCCGAAAAGGATTTCCATCAGTTGGCGTCGTCTGTGGGAAACGCAAACTCTACAAAAACAAAGTTTGCTTTCCGATCTCCGTCCACATGGCAAGCAACCATCCTGAAGATCCGGGTACTAGCCGCCACCTCCCCCTCACCGGAGACGCGGATGAGCCCCCTCCGGCGACCATCATCAACGCCCTCACTAGCCGGATAGATCGGTCGCGGTCCTTCGTAGAGGCGCTCATCCGCGTCCAAACGGCCGGGCCTGGGCCCCAGATCGTCGCTCCTCCGCCTCCAGAAGTCTCTGCCCCTGTCGGCACGGCTGACCACCGGCAGACGATACTCTCTGACCACGGATCTCACGGGCTGATACTCCCTGAGGCCCGTTAGGCGCCCCAAGGCTCCACACCAAGGTCCGCCGCCGAAGCGTCTCTCCTCGAGCCTCCTCGCGACCTGTACCCCCCTGAGGAGATGTCAGTCACCTCGCTTGCCCACAGGCATGACCGACACCCCCTCCTTCGACGGGGTTGCACAGAAGGGTCTCGCTACGACGGCTCGAGGGCCACCTCGCCCGGGGATCTGAGGAACCTCATCGAGAGGAACCAAGGCCGTGCCAGGGATCATGAGGTGCCGAGTCCTCGGGGTAACACGACTGACTCGACGCCCTCAAGAAGAAGATCAAGGGCATGCGCCGAGAAGGTCACCTCTCGGCCAACGAGACTGAGTACGCCGCCGATTCGCTCACCAAACCGTTTACCGAAGGACTGCTCACTGTTCACGTCTCCTCGCGCAACAATCCCCCGAAGGTCTCTCTGTTCGACGGGAAAACCGACCCCAAAGACCATTTGGATGCTTTCACCACGGGGATGAACTTCCAGGACCATTCCGATGCCGCCCAGTGCAGGGCCTTCCCAGCCACCCTCATCCTCTCTGGTCGGGACTGGTTCCGAGGACTCGAACCTCGCTCAATCTCTACCTTCGACGAGCTAGCTACTAAGTTCCTCGGCCACTTCGTTGGGAACCGTCAGCAGAGGCGCACGGTCAACTATCTCTTCACAATTAAGAGCGGGGACAAGGAGACGTTCAAGGCTTACATCACCCGCTTCTACAACGCCCACCTCGAGGTCCCCGAGCACCGGGACGAGACTGTCATCACGGCGCGCAGATCTGGTCTGAGGCACAAGGAGTGGTTGCACTCCTTTGTGTTGGAACAGCCTAAGACCATGGCCGAGGTCAAGGCGTGGACCGAGCGCGATGTTCAACTGGAGTCCGAGGTGAACGAGAACCTCCCCCGGGCAGAACGGTCCGACCAGAAGAAGAGGGCTCGGGAGGAGAGGCCAGAGCCTCAGCAGCCCTATCACCCGAAGTTCCAGAATACACCCCGCTCAACGTCTCCCTCACGGTGTAGCTAGAGGAGGCCCAAGGCGAGGGATTCTTCAAGTTCCCTCCAATCCCGCGTCAGGCCTCGAAGCGGACCCGAGGCCCTTACTGCGCCTTCCACCGGACGCTGGGCCACGCCACTGAGGATTGTAAGCAACTCCGGGACTACATCGAGGAGCTCATCCGATCGGGGCACCTCGCTACCTACTTAAGGGATAAACGGCAGGCTGACCGCGAGCGGGAGCAGCGTCCTCCTCCCGCCGAGCTGACCATCGGCCAGATCATACTTGTCTCAGCGGATGACCAGTCTGGCGCTCGAGAGGCCCCGTACCCGGTGCCGAGCACGAAGACCAACAAGCCTTCGCGAATCTTGGGCCACATTGATAGGGTCATCTATTAGCATGTACTTTTCTTTTGGGGCAATGTAAACTCTCCCTAGGGTCTATTGTTTATTTAATAAAGATCAACGGAACATTGCGGAAAAATAGGAAAGACCTTATTTATTCAAAAAGAGGTATTATGGGCTCTTCAGCCGTACATACAAAAAGAAAAAGAAAATTACAACTGTGGGGGAAGGGGGTGCAGAGAGCACTGCTCATGATACTCGGTAAAGATCTCCACCAACCGAGGCATCACGAAATCCAACCTATCCCCTCGGCCCCTCCCGCACGCGTTGACCCCGAGCCTCAACTCGTAGCACTCGCGGACGAGCGCCTCCGAGTGAGCCATCTGGTTCGCGGAGATCAGGCCGAAGCGCCTCAGGGACTGCAGCTTGTCCACGACCTCGTCATAGAGCTGCTCGGATAGGGGGTTGTAAAGCCCCGGCGACGCCCTCCGGATGGAGTATATCAACAGCTGCAGCAGGGAAGAACGTTGGGGGAGCAGCCGTCCGAAGTGATCCTCGATGCTCCCATATACCAACTGCACCGTGTCCTCGGTGCAGTTCTGGTCGTAGAGGTATACGTCATTGAAATGGATGATCTCGGGAATGGTGAAGGGGAAGTCCTGCATTCTTGACGCTCCGTTTACAAGGAAAGGAAGGACTAGTGCTCCTTCAGCCTTATATAGCCCGCTGCGCCCCAACGGAACTCAACGGCCGCCCGCTCTCACCCAAGAAGTCGCTGCCACGCGGCGATCATCGAGCCTTCTCTAAGGGAATCGAAGCGACGCGACCCTGGCGCTTCGCCTCCCCCCACATTCAATGCGCATGTTGCGTGCACACCCTCCGCGACCATTCCTGTTCCCCATACCCGCAACTGGATAGTCGGCCAAAACCTCATGAAGATTCGGCCGAGCAGCTACCCTACCCGGTTGTCTTTAGCCGGCCTCCTCAGGCTCCCCCAGCGCTAAGGATCAAAGTCCTCCGCAGAAGCAGCCGAGCGGCTCCCCTGCTCGGCTATACCTGGCCGGTAGCTTCCCTACTCGCAACGCCAAGAATCAAAGCCCTCACCAAGAGGCAACCCGGCAGCTACCCTGCTCGGTTATCCCTGACGGGTAACTTCCCTACCGCAACGTCAGGAATCAGAAAGTCCTCCCAGAGGCAGTCGAGCCAAACCATCGCTCGGCTATCCCTGACAGGTAGCTTCCCTACCGCAACGCCAGGGATCAGAAAGTCCTCCCAGAGGCAGTCGAGCCTAACCGTCGCTCGGCTATCCTTGGCGGTTAACTTCCCTTCTGCAATGCCAGGGATCAGAAAACCTTCCCAGAGGCAGTCGAGCCCGAGAATCCCTCGCTCAGCTATCCTTTCAGGACAAAAGCCCTCACCAAGAGTCACCGGGCAGTAACCCTGCCCGGCCAAGGGTCCTTTGTAGGCTTCTACAGCCCCTCCCGCGCTAAGGACGAAAGTCCTCCCAGAGGCAGTTGAGTCCTTGCTCAGTTATCCCCGGTTGGTAGCTTCCTACCACAACCGACAGGGATCAAAGTCCTCGCCAAGAGGCACTGGGCAATAACCCTGCTCGGTCCCCGTCCTGAAGGATCAAAGCCCTCGCAAGAGGCAACCGGGAAGCTGTCCTGCTCGGTTATCTTCGGCTGGTAGCTCCCTACCCATGACGCCAGGGATCGAAGCCCTCGCGAGAGGAGTCCGAGTGGCTACCCCGCTCGGTCATCCCAGGCTGGTAGTTGCCTACCCACGACGCCAGAGATCAAAACCCTCGCCAAGAGAAAACCGTGCAGCTTCACTGTCTGGTCATCCCCGCTCAGTTATCCCCGGCGGGTAGCTTCCCTACCGCAACTCCTGGGATCAGAAAGCCCTCCCAGAGGCAGTCGAGCCTGTTCCCGCCAAAAAAAAAAAATTTTGCGCAAAAGAACCCAAGGTATCAAATGACAGCGATACGTTTAAGAAAATGTGAACCAGTATTTTCCGGGCTGTATTTTGACAAACCCCCGATTGAGAAACAACTAAATTCTGATGGTATCGAAAGTGTCTCGAAAAATCCTTTGATTTGAAATATTATGCGCTCATAATTCATCCGGAATAAAAAATTATGAGCAAATATGCTATGCACGTGTAATCTAAGGAAGAAAATGTGAACCAGTATTTTCCGGGCTGCATTTTGACAAACTCCCGAACGAGAAACAGCTAAATTCTGATGGTATCGAAAGTGTCTCGAAAAATCCTTAGATTTGATAGATATGGGCCTCATAATTCATCCGGGATCAAAAGTTATGAAGCATCACGTGCTCACACGTGACCGGGCATCACGTGCAGACACGTGACCATTTGCAGGCAAAGTCTGTAGGCACTGAATAAAATAAATAATTAGAAATAATTAATCAGTGGGGTCACATGCCAATACGTGATGGGCCTTTAAACCCATTGAAAAGAATTAAAGGTATAATAAAATAACAAGGAAAAACCCCAATAGGGCATCACGTGCCAACACGTGACCATGGGTCACGGGCTGACACGTGATAATTCTTGAGTTCTTTAAAACAATAGAATTAAATTCTGGTCAAATGCTTAATCATGGGGTCACGTGCTAACACGTGATGAGTTCCTAAAGATCTATGAATTAATAAAATTAAATTCTAATTAAGAGGGAATCAAAAACCCTAACTGGAAAAATATTTCTCTAAATTTTTCCAGACAAAAAAGATGGTGCTCTGTAAAATGGAGCACCGTTGGATTAAATATCCAACGGTGATTAAAAATCACCAATTTATGGAAAGATTTTATACAAGGAAAGATTTCCTTGAAATTTGCTAGGAATAACAGATAAAAGATCTTTTGGATTAAAAATCCAATGGTGAATAAAATTCACTGAGTGATCTAAAAGATCATGTTGGTTACAAAATCAATTAAAATCTTTCAATGAAAAATTGACAAAACAAATTGATTTTTTTTCTTTCTCCTATAAATAGGAGCCAAGAAGAGAAGAGAAAGGATCTACTTTTTGGAGGGAGATAACAACAACAGAGAGAAAAAAGAGAGTAGAATTTAATTCTCAGGAAAAAAAAGATCTCTTCGGAGAAAAGAAACCCTAGGTGAGAAAGGGGAAAGAGATCTAAGTTCCATAAAACAAAGAGAATTTAATTCTCAATTTAAGAGTTTAACTTCTCTGAATAAGAATTTAGTTATTCCTTTGGTTGAAGATCTGCAAAAGCATATCTCCCCATAAGTTGAGAATTTAATTCTTATCGGGAAAATTCTGCTATGCAATGTTAGATATAGTGCCCTCAGAGTCAATTATTGGATCACATGCACGTGATTGCAATGATTGAGGGAGGACCTATGCCGGTGGGACAGTCTTACTCAAGATAATAGTATGCTATCTGGTTTATCTTTATCATCGTGTACTGCTTTAAGTGACCTTACAGGTCGCTATTACACGTTGATAGAGCCCTTAGGATTCTTGCTTGACTGCCAGCAGTATGATGGCGATCATATACATGGGAGCTGGGGTCTATAAGCACATCCTTAAAGTGGTTCCTAGTCGTGGGAGTTTTCGAGACAGGGCATCAATACTCCGGAGTAGACTAGTGCATACAGTTGAGACCCCGACGAGAGGCGGTGGCCGGTCTCACAAGCCATTGGTGTCAGTTGGATCACCTAAGATGTATACAGGTGCTCATTGGGTTATGAGTACACCGGACAGGACTCGCCGGGAACATGCTAGTTGGTATTATACCTGACGTCAGATAGCAGTTCCCTGATGACATGTGTACAGGTTAGTTCATCGACCTGAGATCGTCATTTGTCTCGTGTGAGTTCCCACTATGCTTTGATTACTACCCTACCATGGCTCAAAGGAGTCGTGCAAACAGGTTTTAGTTGGGTACACTCTCGAGCCACATGGAGGCAGTGAGCGGATCGGCAGGGGTTTCGTCTCTCCCGGTATTGGGGGTGAGATCGCGCCGTGTCTAGGAGAGCCCTTACATAAAGTCCTTGGCCAAGGCAGGAGATTTACTGGTAGGTATTCCAGTAGTATCTAAGGGTGTTCTGGGCTACACTCCGACATGAATTGTACCGCTTTTGGGGGTCTGACTTTTACCAACTCTCTAGACCCGCCATGCGATGCTCATAGACGAACGGACCGGACTATACGGATATTGTCACTGACAGGCTCATAGGGTGTCAGGATGAGTTCGCTCATCGACTTCCCTTTTGGTCAATACCTGGTAGCCCGTTACGTACGGCTAGTATCTCTGACGTGTTAGCGGCTAAATCCACAGCCAAAGTATTGACGAGTCTTTAAAGTCCCCCAAAGACAGTTTCTCAAGTTTCGGGCGAAACGATGTAGAGGCCGTATGATATATGGCAGGGTCCGATCATATACGTGCAGTAGTGTACGGATCATGATCTGGCGGATCATACTAGTGGACTTTGGTTTAAGCCGGATCCTAATATTAGATTTGTTGGATTACTTTAGTCTCATCGCATTCGCATTCAGTCGGAATGCGGGTGCAGGTATGTATATACAGGTGAGGGGTATCCTTGTGATCCGTCACGAGTTTACTTTAGATGTTGCCATTCTCTTTTTGGATTAAACATTTTAGTTTAAATGTTTAGTGGAGGAAAATGTGAGTGCAAATTTTGTCTTTTTGCATCATTTCATGTCATATTCATTTGGTGACTCATGATCTTGGTTTGGGTGAGGTTTGGGTGATAATTAAATGTGACGTGGATTGATTTTATGCCTAATTATGATTATGGGGGATAATATGGAGAGAGAGGGCAGCCAAGTATTGGCTTGGGGATTATTCTTTTGGGATGATATATATCTCTCTCTCACACAAATTATCCAACACAACATAATATGCAAAAGGGCTTCTTCTTCTTTCTTCTTGTGGTCGCCTCTTCCTCCAATGGCAACACCTCTAACCTCCATCCATCTTATGGATGTAAGAGATAAAGTGATTACAAACATTCTCTACATCATCTTGGACACGTCGGCTAGCACACTTCGTGCCGGTGTTGCTTCGGATGAAGCGGGAGCCCGTAAAAGGAATCGATGATGTGGTGCCCTTTCCGACGAGGAGATCGAGACCGGAGATGCCGCGAGAAACTTGGGATGGTGGCCAAAGACCGAAGGACACGGATCGATCGATATAGCCTTTCTATCCCTTCTCTAGATAGCTAGTTGTAGGTTAATGGTTCGATCCGGGTTTTAAGCATACGATAGCGCCAGTTTCTAGTTAAGAAAAAGTTTTCGTTTCCGCATTTTGGCCTCGGAAAGAAGGCCGGGGCGCTACCGTAGACTTACATGCAAATCCAAAACTTAGAAAGAGTATTGAGTTTAAGGAATTTAATTTCCCCAAATTCATAGGAATTTAATTCCTCTAAAACAGAACTAGGGTTTAGCCCTATATGAGAATTTAATTCTCCCAAATTCATAGGAATTTATTTTTTCCAATACAGAACTAGGGTTTAACCCTATACGAGAATTTAATTCTCCCAAATTCAAAGGAATTTAATTCCTCCAAAACAGAACTAGGGTTTAACCCTACATAAGAATTTAATTCTTCCATATACATAGGAATTTAATTCCTCTAAAACAGAATTAGGGTTTAACCCTACAGAGAATTTAATTCTTAAAACAAGAGACTTGAAGCTCTCTATGCATATAAAGAACTTGGTCAAGTGGTGACATGTGACCCCTATCCTCAATGATCAGAAAAGAAGGAACAAAACCAGGTCGCATGCTCCCACGTGGCCCCCTGAAACAGATCCCTTAAAAAGAGAAAGAAAAATTTGGAGGCAATGCCTCACGTATTCCCACGTAACCCTCATAAATGAAGAGAACAAAGCCAAAAGCAGTACTGATTTTAGGCGCCCTCGCGTGTCCCCACGTGACCCCTTAAAAACACTTTAATAATCAATACATGGCTACCCATCACGTGCCAACACGTGATGGCCTTAAGACTAAAAGTGTTTAACACTTATCTGAATATTCTGATAACAAAATAAAGGAAGTCTGGCCCCATCTTCAGATGCCTCATATGACTCCACACGACCAATTCAATTTTAGTGTTTAACACTACTTTAAGCATCTCGTCCTTAGTGTTTAACACTATTTTCAGCATATCACGTGGGAGCACGTGATTGCCAAGTATCCTCTAGTGTTCAACACTATTTTAAAGCTAAGCTTATGCCAAATTGGTTAAGTTATCCAGAGGCAAATCTCCCCTTCAACTGGACCTCAAAATTGGTCGGTTCATATGATATGCAAAGTAAAGTCCGGAGCTATAATGAATGGTTAGTGCTCAGCCAAAAACAAAATGTTGTCAGAGCCCCCAAACCCATGTTTAGCATTGCTAAATAATAGGGGGCTGAACCTCAGACTGTGGGGTCCCTTTAAACCCACAGACTATAATGTCCTTAATCTCGGACTGTGGGGTCCCTTTAAACCCACGGACTATGATGTCCTTAACCTTGGACCACCATGTCCTTAAGCTGGTAATTGACCGCAAAGTCCCTAAACTAAAACAATAGAGCCCAAATGCTCTTTTGTTGGATCTAAATGATCCTGTTATGTAGAACTTAGTCTAAAATTAGACTAACATATCATTAACAAATGATTAAGTTGACCTTAGTCTAAAATTAGACTAACGTGTCCTTAACAAACTGTTAAGTTGATCTTAGTCTAAAATTAGACTAACGCATCCTTAACAAACGTTTAAGTTGATCTTAGTCTCAAATGAGACTAACGTATCCTTAAACCCAACCCCAAACCCAAATCTAAGAAGATACGGATTTGGACTAATCCACGCCCTACGGGCGACAACATAAATTAGTCTCCGTATACAATCCACGGGCAACCAAAAACAAAATAAACACACACGACACGAACTGACCATCTGGAGAAAGAGAAAGTTGTTACCGCGACGCGGTAGCGTAATTAACTGCAGGGGCTTGCGCCTGCAGGGAAAAGCGTCCCCACTATCAAAAAAACCCTCAAATGAGGGGCAATCTGACGAAGTCTGCTACATCGGCCGCATCCGTTTAAACCTTCGATACGTGGTGTCATAAATCAACTTGGCATCTTCGGAGAGGTGGATGGATAGCACCAATTAGCATCTGCCCCGAAATTCAGGCGAGACGTTTATCGCGTCTCCGTGTTTCGGCGGGGAACATATTCTGGCACGCCTGGTGGGACCTTTTCCTCTTTCCACTCCACACTTCATGTGTCGTGTTCGCGAACGAATCGCGGTTTGTTATGATTGCTTGTGGATTCGAGATAGTAAGATTTGGTGTCTTGCTCCGTGCAGAAAACAGAAGATCAATGGCTTCAAACTGCACTAACTGCAACTGCAACTCTCGCTCCGTCCCATCTGGAGGAGTGACTTACGGGCCCCAAGCGGCCTCCATCTTCGTTATGCCGGTGGAACATGTTAGGCCACCACTGGGCTATTCTTCGGGACCATGATCCCGCCAACAAGCTTCGGCGCTCCTTTACCATCACAAGAAGCTCCGAAGAAGTCGGTCTTTGATCGGATTGCAACTACTGCGGCCCCTCTCAACGGGTCGTCCAAGTACACTGCCTCAGTTTTCAACAGACGGGGCCGAAGCTCAGATGGGCCCATGAAGAAGCCCACAATTCCTGAAGAGGTTATCCTGAAGCGGATAGCTATTCCTACCCCTGAAGTTGTCAAAGCGGCTTCCCCCTGCTAAGGGATCGGTCTTCACAAGATTGTCCCTTTCAGCTCCGACTCCACATGAAGTCATGAGGACCGTTTCCCCTGTTCGAAAGTCGTCTTTCGCAAGACTGACTACCCCCTCTCAGCGAGCATCTGTCTTTGACAAGCTGGCACCAACAACAAACTCTTATCCGAACAGGGGGCACGGGAAAGCTGATCCAACAGCGGAGGTGATCCCGGCTGCACGACATGCTTGATGTCGCCACTGGCGCCAGTAAGGAAAGCTGGGGGCAATTCCCCTTCTGGACTGACTCCGCCGGCTCCAATGGTAGAAGTTGATGCTGATGTTCCAACCGGGAACAGCTTTGAACTACTTAAAAGGGTCCGCAAGAACTTTCCAACTGCCATGCTGAAAAGATCTCCTCCACCTGTAGAGAATGCTACAGAAAAGAAGCCGGAGCAACCCCTTCAACGGCTGTCCTCCAAAATTTACAAGGTCTAGCGACAGGTCCAGGAATCGGTGATTGATCAGGACTACTCTTGCCGACCAAAGAAGATTAAAACTCGGCAAGAAAAGAGCCATTCTGTGGTACTACAGAAGATGACATCCATTTGGGTGCCCGCTGCAACGGCTCCCTCAACTTCGACCGCCCATAAGAGGAGAATGCCGGAGAAAATCTCCATGTCTGTGACAAATGTCAAGGGCACTGATCCTAAACGTCCCAAGTCTGGGGGCATGGTGGTATATGCATCCGGAAAAGAGGATAGCCGTATCTCCACAGGTCATCGACCGCCTATACGATCCGTGACAAAAGCCTATGAGCAGCAACAGAAGCTTCAAGAAATGCTAACAGCTATGGCCACACTTACGGGACCAAAAACAAGCCCGGAAACATCCTCAGAGCAGTGCCGTGAGCAGGAAACTGATGCTGAATTCCTTCAGAGAATACTTGAGAAGAAGGAAAAAGAGGCTGCGAAACAAGCGGCCAATATAAAACAAATGGCCTTTCAGTTCCAAGATATAGTGAGCATGATGATCCAGCCAGATCCTCCTGCCAAAGATCCTCCAGTAATAATTGAAGATGATAGAGAAGAGACATCAAATCCTCTGCCGGCTCTGTCAGCAGCCAAGGAGGAAACTATCTCAAAAGCCGCCCTGGATGATTACATCGCTCAACAGATATGAGTGCATCAGGCGAATGAAGCGGCTGGGAAAATTGTTAAAACTGGACGACCCTATCCGGGTTGGTACGACCAAATAAAATACCCGCCGGGATATACGATCCCCAAATTCCACGTATATAAAGGGACGGGAAATCCGCATGAGTATGTCGCTCAATTCAGAGCCTTGTTCGGCAACACTGGAGGTGATGATAAACTTCTGCTCCGCCAATTTGTTGGCAGCTTGTCAGAGACAGCTTTCGAATGGTACTCTGAACTCCCGAACGACTCCGTCAAAACTTTTATAGAGATGGAAACTGTTCACCCAGCGTTTCGCAAGCGCTATTGAACGCACTACGATCATGGCACTCCTTAACGCCTGAGTGAAGCCAGGCGAAACATGGGTGCAGTACGCGATACGGCGGCGGAATCTATGGTCAAAATGCGAACAGTGCATAGAAGAGGCTCCTGCAGTGGGCATGTTTGTAGGAACCCTCGATCCGCAGGCGATCATATCCCAGTTCATGATGTTCTTCAAGCCAACCACCTTCCAGGCCTTGATCGACATGCTGGCCCAAATGGACTAGATGGGCTATAGACCATCCTCCTCAAAGATGGATCCTCGGAATGAGAAAGGGAAAGGGAAAGCAACTTTCGTCACCAACGCTCAACAACAACCGAGTGGCCCAAGATCGGTTGTTCGCCAAAGCAACAAGCGGCAATCCCTTGATGAGAAGTTGAGACGTCCTTACTCGTTTCTCCGGGATAAAACAAGGAAACTGTTTGAACTGGCAGTGCGCAATGGGCTCATTACTCTACCGGAGTCGAGACACCACCGCAACCAAATGGCGTCAACAATCCCAATTACTGCCCCTATCATCGAGTATTGGGCCATCCGATCGAAGACTGCTACATCTTCAAAAACTGGTTGAAGATCAATACCAACAAGGCAAGTTCGCGCTATCTGAAAACTGGAAGGTGAATCCGTCACAACAGCACACTCCTAAAAGGGTGGACACACTGGGGGCATCGTGCTCTTTTATAGAAGAAGCACCATGGAAAGTCATTCTTTCGACAAAAACTAAAAGAATGCTGAAAGATCTTCAAACATGCCCGGCGATCAGGTGGAAAAGCCCGCTAGAGCCGGAGACCATCGTGGGGATGCTAAAACCATGCCCAACATTGGGAGTTAACAGTGATGGTGGACAAAATATTCAGGCCCAGCCGTCAAAGTCTTTGAAGAAAAAGAAGAAGAACAAAAAGCCTGCGCAGTTTAATGACAAGCGCACGGATCTGCAAAACCATATTGACGTGCTGGAGGAATATAACCAGAAGGCACGAATCCCGTTCACACTCCAAGAATTTCTCAACAATATTCTTGAGAGAGGAGATAACGACAATAACGACGAGGATGAATCGTCAGAAGAATCTGAGGGCTATTTGGCAAGTTACCACATGATCTCTCATTCGGCGTTAACTAATGAAGAAGCTCACTCGGCGATAGAGGACAACATAAAAAAGCTGGGGGCAGGATCGAAACCAAAACCCTTGGAACCGTCTGACAAGATGATCGACTTGGTACTGAACGAAGCCCGTCAGAAAAGCAAAGCCAATCGAGAGCGCAAACTGGCTATATTCGAAAAAACAAACGCTGACGACTGGATGAAAAGGTCGAGGCACCCCAACCGGATCGAAGCATCCCTATCGCCAGCAAAGGCAAGCTTAAAGTAAGGAGACGATTCGCTAGGGCCCTGTCAATAGAAATGAAGTTGCCCTCTTTCAGAGGAAATTCTCCTGGCAGTATACATATTGATGAAGCAGACATATATCCTAACTTCTGCTTATACCATCAGAGAATTGCACACCCTACCGAGGAGTGCATATACTTTAAAAACTGGTGGCAGAGATATGTTGCCCACCGACAACACGTTCAACGAGTGAAGCGCAAGGCTCATCGAGAACAGAAAAGTACAACAGATGAGCGCAAAAGAGCAGCGGGTAACTGTCACATAGTCGACACCAAGAAATCGCAAGTTGTCACCTTTGGAAGAGACTCTGACGAAGAAATCGGCCTCAGCCCTCTCTTCAAGAAATCCACCTCCGACACAAAAGATGCGAAGATTTGCGAGAAAATCTAGCTGCGTAATCGTACGTTGCCCGAAAAATCTCGGACCTCGGACTGAAATGTCCCTAAACTAGCGATGGACCGCAATGTCCTAAAACTTGCAATTGACCGAAATGTAGTTAAACTACTACAAACCACAGCATCCTAGGGCTGACGTGTTAAAAAAAACGGTATGTCCACGAGTAAAATGGGCAGGGATGAAAACCCGAAAAGGCGCCGTGAGTAAAAACAGCGGACTACCGGCGAGTTTTGTGAAAACCCGAAAAGGCGCAATCTCGTCAAAAGACACTTGCAAGGTCCTCTCGACCCTGTAAGGAGAAACCACCTGCGTGAGATCCTTATGACTCACAAAGGAGAAACACACTTAGGAATCCCCATGATTCCTAAGGAGAAATTACACTTGCGAGATCCTCACGACTCGTAAGGAAAACCCTCTTATGAGACCCTCATGGTTCATAAGATTCAAAAGCCTTAAGCTACCGGGATCTGGACATGTTCTTAAGCATTCATACCCCCGAATTTGCCCTACAAGCGGTTCAATATTGACCCTTGTATACAATCTACGGGCACGAATAAACCTTTCCCTAACAAAGTCCCATCAGTGACTAGGGATATGCTCATGTGGTGAGAAAACACTCTTGTAAGATCCTTACGACTTACGAGAAGCCATACACTTGGGAATCCTCACGATTCCTAAGGAGAAAACGCATCTACGAGATCCTCACGACTCGTAGGGAGAAACACCTTTATGAGACCCTTACGGCTCATGAAGCCAAAAGCCTTAGTCGACGGGATCCTAACCCTATTTACTAAGCAACCTTTGTTCGACATCGACAGATGCAAATGATGATTCGCTCCTGGCAATATCCCAGTTGTAGCGATGCTGATGCTGATCCTAACCATGTTTACTAAACCCACGGACTATGATGTCCTTAACCTCAGACTGTGGGGTCCCTTTAAACCCAAGGACTATGATGTCCTTAACCTTAGACCACCATGTCCTTAAACTGGTAATTGACCGCAAAGTCCCTAAACTAAAACAATAGAGCCCAAATGCTCTTTTGTTGGATCTAAATGATCCTGTTAAGTAGAACTTAGTGTAAAATTAGACTAACGTATCATTAACAAATGGTTAAGTTGACTATTCTCTGATTAAAAATCAGGAAAACACTTCAAAAGAGGCATCACGTGCTCACACGTGACCAATGGTCACGTGTTGACACGTGATGGTTAAAGCAGCAGCGCAAAATAGCTCAGAGAAGAGAAGTCCATTCGGGGGTCACGTGCTCACACGTAACTGGCTTTAAAAGCCTCACGGTCTAATAGAATTAAATTCTAAAAGATCATTTAAATTTTTCCAAAACGGAGAAGAATTATAGAGAACCGTTGGATTAAAAATCCAAGGGTGATTAAAAATCACCAGTTTATGGAAAAATCTTAGACAAGGAAAGACCTCCCCTAAATCTCACTGAAATAACAAATAGAATATCTTTGGATTAAAACATCCAATGGTGAATAAAATTCACCTAATAATCTAAAAGCTCAGATTAATGATGAAAACAAATCAAATCTTTCAATGAAAAATTTACTAAACAAATTGATTGTTTTCCTCCTCCTATAAATAGGAGTCGAGAGGAAAGAATTTTGATATAGAGAACTTTAGAGAGAAAACTTGACAGAGAATTTTGACATCCTGAAAATTCAAAAAGAAAACCCTAGGTGAGAAAAAGAAAGGGGATCAAAACTTCAGAAAAAGATAATTTAATTCTCAAAAATCCTAGAGTTTAACTCTTTTGCAAAGAACTTAGTTCTTCCCCTTGTTGAAGATCTGCATAGAGCACATCTCCCCATAAGTTGAGAATTTAATTCTCATCGGGTCGAGATCCTGCCATGCAGATCTAAAATTAGAGGGGGAATTGAGTTTAGAGAATTTAATTCTCCCAAAACAAAACTAGGGTTTAACCCTACATGAGAACTATTCTCCCAAGCTTACAGGAATTTAATTCCTTCATGATGAAATCAGGGTTTAAACCCTATCTGAGAATTTAATTCTCTTAAAACTTTAAGAAATTAATTCCTTCAAGGTTGACAAAACTAGGGTTTAAGCCTAATTGAGAATTTAATTCTCTAAATTCACATGAATTTAATTCCTCTTAAAATGATGAAATTAGGGTTTTCACCCTATATAAGAATTTAATTCTTTTTCATATATAGGAATTTAATTCCTCTAAAAGAAAATTAGGGTTTAACTTTACATAAGAATAAAATTCTTCCAAAGAAAATAGGAATTTAATTCCTCTGAAGTTATAGTTGAGATTAAACCCACGGAGAATTTAATTCTTAAAAGATGAAGGGATCTTCAAGCATGCAAAAAAAAGGGTCACGTGTCCCCACGTGACCCCTGAAAAGAACCCCACAAATGAAAAGGAAAGAGTTCTGAGGCAACGTCTCACGTGCTCCACGTGACCCCCAAAGCACAGAAAGAAAAAGCAAAAGAACTAGGAGCTTTGGGCGCTCTCATGTGTTACCACGTGACCCCTTGGCAAAAACTTTAACAATCAGCACACAAATCCCAGTCACGTATCAGCACGTGATACTCCAAAATAAAATATAAAAAGTATTCAATACTTTTTGCAGAGCAAAATAAGGGGAATCTGGTCCCACCTTTGGGCGCTCTCACGTGTCCACACGTGACCCCTCTTTCTTTAGTGTTTGACACTAATTCGAGATCTTTATTCCCAGTGTTTAACACTGATTTTTTTAGTGTTTAACACTAATTTGAAAACCCTATTTGCAGTGTTTAACACTGTTATTTTCTAATGTTTGACACTAAATCGAGAACTATATTTCCAGTGTTTAACACTGATTATCCTCTTAGTGTTTAACACTAGTTTGAGAGTTCTATTTTTAGTGTTTAACACTTTTGTTCTTTAGTGTTTAACACTACTTTTAACTAAATTGGCAGATTTTTCAGAGGCAAAGCCTCCCCTTCAACTGAATATCAAAATTGAATAATATCCAGAGCTATAATGTTCGGTCGAAGATAGAAATGTTATCAAAGCCCTTGAAACTTTTGTTTGGCATTGCTAAATAATGTGGACTGAAACCAGACAAATGTCAAATAGTCCAACAAAGAGTCAAACTTAATTGGACTTAGCCCAAGTTGGCCATAAGTCCTCAATCCAGACTTAACTGAGCCAATGTGCTCATAATATAATTAATTGGTCTTGGTTCAAAATTGGTCTATAAATCATTTAATCCACCTTGGTTCAAGGGTACATCTCTTCACTCCTTTGATATTTGTCGTTGTAATTCCTCAACGTCTTCAAAGAGGTGACGGGTCCCAACAACCATACATTTCACGGACTGTGGGGTCCTTAAACTCATGGACTATGATGTCCTTAACCTCGACCGCGATATCTTTAAACTAACATTGGACTGTGGAGTCCTTAAATCTACGGACTATGATGTCCTTAATCTTGACCGCAACGTCTTAAAACTAAAATTGGACCGCAATGTCCTTAAACTACTTATCGACCACAATGCCACTAAACTAAACAATAGAGCCCCCAATTGCTCTCTTGTCGGATCTAAACGATCACGTTAAGTCGATATTAGTCTAAAAATAGACTAACGTGTCCTTAACGAACGTTTAAGTTGATCTTAGCCTCAAATAAGGCTAACGTATCCTTAAACACCCCCCCCCAAAATCCAAATCTAAGAAAGATACGGATTTGGACTAGTCCACGCCCTACGGGCGACAACATAACTTAGTCTCCGTATACAATCCACAGGCAACTAAACACAAAACAAACACCCACGACACGAAGTGACCATCTGGAGAAGGAGAAAGTTGTTACCGCAATGCGGTAGCGTAATTAACTGCAGGGGCTTGCGCCTGCATGGAAGAGCGTCCCCACAATCAAAAAACCCCTCAAACGAGGGGGAATCTGACGAAGCATGCTACATCGGCCGCATCCGTTTAAACCTTCGATACATAGTTCCATAAATCAACTTGGCATCTTCGGAGAGGTGGACGGATAGCACCTATTAGCATCAGCCCCGAATCTCAGGCAAGACGTCTGTCGCGCCGTCTTTCGGAGGGGAACAGATTCTGGCACGCCCGGTGCGACCTTTTTCTCTTTCCACTCCACACTTCGTATGTCATGTTCACGAACCAATCACGGTTTGCCAATGGTTGCCCTTGGGTTTCGAGGTACTAAGATTGGCGTTTTACTTGCTGCAGATGTAAGTCCACGTTACCTGTCCTGGTTCTTACGGGGAGGCGGAAACGGTAAAAAATGATTTTTATGGCAAGGTAACATGGACTAGAAAAGATGATCTTTGCTAAACAAAAACCTAGCAAACTAACTACAAGTTTAACTACTATGTTAGAGGGTTATACCTAGGTCTTGAACTCCTTCTCTTCTTGCTTCTTGGAGTGGTTGAATGGCTCCACCTCGTAGTCTCCTCTTTGTCGAAAAAGAATCCACCTGAAAGCCTCTACCTTGAGCTCCTACCTCAACCGAGAGGCAACTTAAGTGCTTGGCTTACTAAACCTAGAACTATAGAGTGAGTAGAGAGGAGTTTTAGTGGTTTTAACTCAATAGCTCATGGTTCTCAACACATGAGACATGAAAGCTTTGAGAGAGAGGAAGAGGATGAGCTTCGATGAGAGAGAATGAGCAAGTGAGAATGAATCAATTTTACAACTATTCTCTCAGATTAGGAATTATGATAATAATAATAATAATAATTAAGAAAATGTGTGATGGTTAGTTTATGAATGACCATTATCATTTCATTCATTAAATGCATTTTGCAAAGAACAAGAAGCATCTTTGAAAAGAAATGATGATGGTCAACAAGTCCACTATGGTCAACCGGTCAACAAAGTCAACAAGTCAACAAAAGTCAAATTGTCAACAACCCTAACCATGACACAATTATCCTTAATTAATATTATTAACCATATTCCTCATTCTCATTAGGGTTGAGAAAAGTCAATGGTCAATAACCCTATTGAGAATCCTCTGCCTCTGCCTCTGTCTACTGTGCATACACACCCGCACCCGCGTTCCGAGGAACACGAATACAATGAGATAAAACCAATACCAAAACATACACTAGGATCTGGCTTAAACCAAAGCCCGCTAGTGATAACTGCCGGGACACCAAACGTGCACAAGTGCGCGGATGTGAACGAACCCTGTCGCAAAACCATGCGACCTCTACTCTGTTTTGCCCAAAAGCGAATAGCCCTCTGTGTGGGACTCTAAAGACTCGACACTACGCTGGCAGTGGGTTTAACCACAGGCCGAGATGATGTTGGGACGTCTTGCCTGAGATTCGGGGCAGATACTAATTGGTGCTATCCGTCCACCTTTCCGAAGATACCAAGTTGATTTATGGCACCGTGTATCGAAGGTGTAAACGGATGCGTCCGATGTAGCAGACTTCGTCAGATTCCCCCTCGCTTGAGAGGTTTTTGATTGTGGGGACGCTCTTCGCTGCAGGCGCAAGCCCCTGCAGTTAATTACGCTACCGCATTGCGGTAACAACTTTCTTCTTCTCCAGATGGTCACTTCGTGTCGTGTGTGTTTATTTTGTATTTGGTTGCCCGTGGATTGTATACGGAGACTGAGTTGTGTCGTCTCCCATAAGGCGTGGACTAGTCCAAATCCGTATCTTTCTTAGATTTGGGTTTGGGGTATTTTGGGTTTAAGAATACGTTAGCCTCGTTTGAGACTAAGATCAACTTAAACGTTTGTTAAGAATACGTTAGTCTAATTTTAGACTAAGATCAACTTAACGGGATCGTTTAGATCCGACAAGAGAGCATTTGGGGGAGGGGCTTTATTGTTCCAGTTTAGGGACATAGTGGTCCATAGGTAGTTTAAGGACATTGCGGTCCAATGTTAGTTTTAAGACGTTGCGGTCAAGGTTAAGGACATCATAGTCCGTGGATTTAAGGACTCCACAGTCCAGCGTTAGTTTTAAGACAACACGGTCAAGGTTAAGGACATCATAGTCCGTGGTTAGTTTTAAGACATCCCGGTCAAGGTTAAGGACATCATAGTCCGTGGTTAGTTTTAAAACATCCCGGTCAAGATTAAGGACATCATAGTCCGTGGTTAATTTTAAGACATCTCGGTCAAGGTTAAGGACATCATAGTCCATGAGTTTAAGGACCCCACAGTCCGTATCAATGTATGGTCGTCGGGACCCGTCACCTCTTTGAAGACGCTGAGGAATTACAACGCCAAGCATCAAAAGAGTGAAGAGATGTACCCTTAAACCGAGGTAGATTAAATAATCTCTGGCCCAATTTGGAACCAAGACCAATTAATTATATTGTGCCTAGAGGTGATATTTAATCACCGTGTGAAGATAGCTTATTTGTTTCCTGATTTAAAATCAGGAAAAGAGCTTCAAAAGAAGCGTCACGTGCTAGCACGTGACCGGCGGTCACGTGTTGGCACGTGACGTTTACAGCAGCAGCACAGAGTATCTTTATTCCCTAATTAAAAGTCAAGAGGAGGCTTCAGAAGAAGCATCACGTGCTCACACGTGACTAGTGATCACGTGTTGGCACATGATGGCTAAGCAGCGGCCAGAGAACAGAGCGCAGAAGAAGAAAAGCCCAGGGGTCACGTGGCCACACGTGACCGGCTTTAAAAGCCTTATTCTTTAACAGAATTAAATTCTGAGGAAAAATCTTTCCAAAATGGAAAAGAATTATCTGAAACCGTTGGATTAAAAATCTAAAGGTGATTAAATATCACCAATTTCTGGAAAAACCTTGCGCTTGAAAAGATTTCCCCTTAAAATCTAACCGAAATAGCAAAGAGATATCTTGGGATTTAAAATCTAATGGTGAATAAAATTTACCTGATAATCCGAAGGCCTGGAGTAATCATGAAGATAAATCAAATCTCCCAATGAACAAATCAAATCTTTCAATGAGAGATTTACAAAATAGATTGATTCTTTTCCTTCTCCTATAAATAGGAGCCTAAAGAAAAGAGAAATATACATAGAGAGACATACAGAGAGAGAAAGATAGAGCCTTAGAATTTTGGAAGAATTTGATTCCCTGCTAAAGAAAACCCTAGGTAAGAAAGGAGAGGCTTCAAAGAGAATTTAATTCTCAAAAGAGTTTAACTCTTATATAAATAAGAACTTAGTTCTTTCTCTGGTAGAGGATCTGCAAAGTGCACATCTCCCCATGAATTGAGAATTTAATTCTCATTGGGTCGAGATCCTGCCATGCAGATCCAAAACATAGAGGAGGGATTGAATTGTGAGAATTTAATTCTCACAGAATTATAGGAATTTAATTCCTTTGAGATAAAATTAGGGTTCAACCCTATGTTATAGGAATTTAATTCCTTCAAAATGGACAGAACCAGGGTTTAACCCTAATTAAGAACTTAATTCTATCAAAATCTCAGGAATTTAATTCCCTTAAGAAAGAAGAAATTAGGGTTTAACCCTATGACATAATTCAATTCTTTACACATATGAGGAATTTAATTTCTATATAAAAGAAATTAGGGTTTAACCCTATCCGAGAATATAATTCTTTAAAAGAAAGTGGGAATTTAATTCCTCTAAAAATTATTACTAGGGTTTAACCCTATGAAGAATTTAATTCTTAAAAAGATAAACGCATCATCAAACCGGCAAAGAACCAGGGTCACGTGCTACCACGTGACCCCTGTAAAGATCCACAGAATAGAGCTTTGAGACAACGCCTCACGTGCCCCCACGTGACCTCTGAACCACACAGAGAAAAAGGCGAAAGAAACAGAAAAGAGCTCTAGGGCGCTCTCACGTGATATCACGTGACCCCTTGGCCGAAGCTCTAACAAGTAAACACCCAAATTCCTATCATGTGACGGCACGTGATGCTACTTTTGGTAGAACAAAATAAAGAGAAGCAAGGCGCCCTCACGTGCTACCACGTGACCCCTCTTGCTTTAGTGTTTAACACTAAATTAAAATCTCTGTATCCAGTGCTTAACACTGATTTGCCTTAGTGTTAAACACTAATTTAGAATCTCTATTTCCAGTGTTCAACACTGATTTACTTTGGTGTTTAACACTAATTTGAAAGCCCTGTTGCTAGTGTTTAACACTGATTATCTTTAGTGTTATACATTAACTTGCTAATCTCAATCCCAGTGTTTAACACTGTTGGTCTTTAGTGTTTAACACTAGCTTTAGCCCAATTGGTTAAGTTTCTAGAGGCAAAGCCTTTCCTTCAATGAGCCAACAGAGGGCCAATATTCTAAACATGATTGGACTTAGCCCAATCTGGCCATAAGTCCTCAATCCAAACTTAACTGAGCCGATGGGCTCACAATATAATTAATTGGTCTTGGTTCCAAATTGGGCCAAAGATTATTTAATCTACCTCGGTTTAAGGGTACATCTCTTCACTCCTTTGATGCTTGGCATTGTAATTCCTCAGCGTCTTCAAAGAGGTGACGGGTCCCGACGACCACACATTGATACGGACTGTGAGGTCCTTAAACTCATGAACTATGATGTTCTTAACCTTGACCGGGATGTATTAAAACTAACCATAGACTATGATCTCCTTAACCTTGACCGGGATGTCTTAAAACTAACCACGGATTGACTATGATGTCCTTAACCTTGACCGGGATATCTTAAAACTAACCACGGACTATGATGTCCTTTATCTTGACCGGGATGTCTTAAAACTAACGCTGGACTGTGGAGTCCTTAAAACCACGGACTATGATGTCCTTAACCTTGACCGCAACATCTTAAAACTAACATTGGACCGCAATGTCCTTAAACTGCCTATGGACCACCATGTCCCTAAACTGGAAATGGATCTAGACGATCCCGTTAAGTTGCTCTTAGTCTGGAAATTAGACTGTAACAACTCCAATTTTTGTATACCTAAATTTGATTTAAATTTGAAGTATACTTGGAGTATTGATGTTGCTGAAAACACTTTAAGTATCTACTTTCCTACAATAATAACAAGAAGGAGCTTGTAGCTCATTGGTAATACCTTGCACTGCTGAACCAAGCCACCAGAGTTCGAATCCCATGCCCCACATATTTTTTATTTCATTTTGTTTTTAATTTTTTGGGAAGTCAACGGTTAAACAGCCATAACACACAAAATTAATACTGTACACAAAAAATAAAGTACACCATAATTCCCCCTAGAAGATTCCCCACCCGACGCCGCCTTGACTCGGCCCGACTCGGCCGCGTCGGCCGGCGTCGCCGGCCGGACGGCCGAGTCGTCAACACGAAAAAAATTCATGTTGACCTTGTCTTCTCACCTGCATGCTCTAAATTCACAGATCGGTTATCAAATGCACAATAAACATCCTTTATTCCCAAATTTAATGAAATTTTAATGAATTTTTATATTTTTTAATATTTTTTTTAATCCAAACCCTAACCCTAGCCTAGCCCTATATTAATACCCCTACCCTCTACCATTTCACCATACAACTCTAAGTCCACTCTCCTAAATTCTTAAGAGAACTCGGTACGTTAGAAAAAGAGCGAGAAGCGAAGCGCTGCCAAAACCGACGACGAATTCCGGCGATCGTGCTAGAACCTTCGCGACGTTTTCGACGCACCGACAACCACCACTTTCTTAGCCTCCTTAGCTTGTCCAAACTTGTAAGTCCCATCTTTTCTCTCTCTCTTTTCTCTTAAGAAAAATACGACTTTTTAGAACCCGACGGAAATCGGAACAAACCGATTTCCGATTCGGTTTTTCTACCAAATTCCACTTGTCACATAATCCTTAATACCTAAACATATCTATGATGACTATTAATCACATAGAAACCAATTTAAATAAAGTTTCTCACATGAATGATAGCTTTCTTGTAAAATCGTATTCTTTTCACAAAAGTACCATAAAGTTTACTTTTCTTGTTCTAATTAAATCCCTCATTCCTAAACATGTTCATCTTGATAAATAAACTTGTAGAAATCAATTTGAATGAGTTTTCACACATGAAATGATTATGTTTTCAAATACTGTATTCTTGCGCTTTAATACCTTCAAGTTTAATACATCATATTTAACCTCTAAAACTTCATTAAACCTTAAAATAAGTCACGAGGTAATGACCTACCTCTACACACACACACAAATATAACCCTAATTGATAAACGTCAAAACATAGAATACGAAAATACAAGACTTTTCACTAAAATACCATTAACTTTATAAACCTTTTCTAAAAGCTTTAAGTTATGCACAATTCTAAATAAAATCCTTTAAAATGAAGGCACGATATGTCATGGACATCGATCGTTTATCTAAACTGACTTTGTGATGTCTAGGCAAGCGTGTCTAAGGCAAGTGGTTACTTAATTAGGGCCACTACTTGTAGTGGAGAGCCTCCCACTTACCTGGCACTTACCTGGCCGCAATTGACGGTGAAGAGGCGATTTGAGACGTCTAATGACTTATCGTTTAGACCTTAGAAATAGGCTAGTTGGCTTAGGAAACCCTAGAAACCAAAATACGGAAAACTATACCCTTTTTCAAATAAATACCTTATATTTATAAAACCGTTTTTTTTTAATGAGTGGTTTTTGTTAAACCTATGCAAAGCGCCACTACAACCCACTTTTGGGGAACCCGTTAGGGATAGTACGGTTCATCGTGCACCCGCGGGTTAGTAGTGCGAGATTCAGACCTCCGCAAGAAGCATTCGGTCTCGAAAGGTTTAAAATACGACATTTAAAAAAAATGAGATTTTGGAAAATAAAATATTTATTTAAAATTATTCTTGTATTAATATATATATAATTATCATTTAAACACTTATTTTATTATAAGATAAAGTTTCCACTTTTTCTAAAATTACAAAATTAAAAGTTACATTAAAATACCATAAGTTTCAAATAAATAAATTAATAATTTTATTAGGATATATTCACTAGAATAACACAAATAAAATTCACACTCATTATAACTATAAAGACGAATATTAAATACTTGAGGTGCATCTTGAAAACTATACAATAGTACTTTTTACATAAAAACCCCTCAAGTTTTATAAATTACAATAAGGCCCCTAACAATTATTGAACTTCCAATTACATTTCTTTTAGTCTGACTCGGATTAGAGTCTGACTATTTCTGACTTGAATATGATTCAAGTCAATCTATATTCTTTATATTTCAACTCAAGATGAATACATGTATCCCAGAATCCAGTTAACAATCTATCCAATTTGACTGAATCAAACCATGGAGATACATCCATTATCCTGTTATTCCATTTACCTGATTATGCAGTTACAACATGTTTACTGATATCATGGTCTTGGTCAGTCATCTAACTTACACAATACAATACAACAATACTGTTAAAACACTACGGGGTTTAAGGGGTAGATTGGTACGGAAGGTGTTAAAGGTGGCACGAGGTGGTCAGATTAAGACACCTAACCTGAATCCTATTGCTGTTGTACCGTGGCATAACGGTTCCTTGTACTTTCCATTTGCCTTGGCCTCTGGCATATAGAGACCCCCCTCGTATACACTGGTATCCTTCTGTACCAAGCTACAAACAACAGCGTTAACTCAATATTCCATAATATTCAACAATATAATACTTTAGAAAATACTTTTACACTGTCTTCCTAATTCTTCCTTATCTTTGGGACTTACCGAGCGACCTGTTCGCTGACGACATTCTATTCTTTCTTCTTTGAATGTCGTCAGGTGCGTTGGACCAAGCTGAGATCGAGCCCACCGGTGAAGACTTGGAGCAGTTCCACGAAGACCCCGAGCTTTAGATATTGTACCTTGTTCTTTTCTGTATTTTCATTTCCTGTTATGCCACTGTTTATGCATCACTTTTCATTTCAGTTGTATTTTCTTTTCATGCATTGTACAAAAGAATGTTATTAATAAAGTTGCTATTATTTCTATATCTTTCGTTTTTTATGATTTACTTTATATTGCTTAGCTACGCTTAGCGTATGCACTTCTGAGTATATACGTAGCGGACCTCGTCGTGTCCACTTCGCCGTACACTGGGAAGCGGGGCCTGACATAGACTAACGTATCCTTAACAAACGTTTAAGTTGATCATAGTCTCAAACGAGGCTAACGTATCCTTAAACCCAAATCCTGAAACACAAATCTAAGAAAGATACGGATTCGGACTAGTCCACACCCTACGGGCGACAACATAACTCAGTCTCCGTGTATGATCCACGGGCAACCAAACACAAAATAAACATACACGACACGAAGTGACCATCTGGAGAAGGAGAAAGTTGTTACCGCAATGCGGTATCGTAATTAACTGCAGGGGCTTGCGCCTGCAGGGAAGAGCGTCCCCACAATCAAAAACCCCTCAAGCGAGGGGGAATCTGACGAAGTCTGCTACATCGGACGCATCCGTCTACACCTTCGATACACGGTGCCATAAATCAACTTGGTATCTTCGGAGAGGTGGATGGATTGCACCAATTAGCATCTGCCCCGAATCTCAGGCAAGACGTCCACGTCTCGGCCGCCATTCGGAGGGGAACATATTCTGGCATGCCCGTTGGGACCTTTTCCTCTTTCCACTCCACACTTCGTGTGTCGTCTTCGCGAACCAAACGCGGTTTCCTAATGGTTGCCTTTGGATGTCAAGTCACTAAGATTTGGTTTTCTTTCCTGGCGCAGAAATCAAGCATCAATGGCCGCTAACTGCTCGAGCTGCTCAAAGTGCCAATGCAATCAACGCTCCACCTCATCTGGAGGTGTAGCCTACGGGCCTCAAACGGCTTCCATCCTTTCCATGCCGGTAGAACAGGTAACCCAAACCACCACCGTCCTATTTTTCGGGACCATGATCCCGCCTGAAAGCATCACCATGCCAGTGCCCACATCAGAAGCGAACACGAAGTCGGTTTTCGATCGGCTCACTCCTACAATGGCCCCTTCCAACGGGTCGTCCAACATCAAACCAGCAGCCTCTGTCTTTTCCAGGCTGGATCAGAACTCTCATGGGCCCACCAAGAAGCCTATGAACCCTAAAGTGGCTGTCCCAAGGAAGGCAGCAGCCGCTGCTCCTGAAGTCGCCAAGGCTGCTTCTCCTGTCAAAGAGTCAGTCTTTTCAAGGCTGACTATTCCGGCTCCTGCCCCTGCTCGAGGGTCTGTCTTTGACAGACTGGATATCACCACCCAAAGGACAACCTCAGTCTTTAAGAAGCTCACACCAGCAGCACCTCGTTCGGAAAGGGGGCAAGATGAAGCTCTCCCTATTGCCGAGCCAGCCCCAACGGCTCGTCATGCTCGACATCGCTACTGGCGCCGAGTGAGGAAGGCCAGGGGCAATTCCCCTTCGGGGCTAACTCCGCCTGCTCCAGTGGTGGAAGTTAACGCTGTTGTTCCAACTGGGAACGGCTTTGGACCACTTAGGAGGGTACGCAAGAACTCTCCAACAGCTACGCTAAAAAGATCTCCTCCACCTGCAGAAAGGGTTACAGAAACGAAGCTGGAGCAGACCACTCAACAGCCGTCCTCCAAAATTTATAAAGTTTGGCAGAGAGTTCAAAACTCCGTAATTGACCAAGATCACTCTCGTCAGCAAAAAAGGACGAAAGTGATGGAAGAAAAGAGCCGTCCGATCAAACAGCAAAGGACGACAATCGCCAGGTGCCCGCTGCAACGACCCCCTCAACTTCTACGGTCTACGAGAAAAGAAGGCCAGAGAAAAATCTCGCGCCTACGGCAAACGCCAAAGGCGGTGAGCCTAAACGCCCTAAGTCTGGGGGCATCATGGTCCATACTGTATACATGGCGTCGGGGAAGGAAGACAGTCGTGCATCTACAGGTCATAGACCTCTCACACGGTCTGTAACCAAAGCTCAGGAGCAACAGCAGAAGCTCCAGGAGATGATGATCGCAATGGCCGTGCTTACTGGGCCAAAAGAAAAGCCTGAAGCATTCTCGGATCAGCAACAGGAACAAGAAACCGACGCTGAGTTCCTTCGAAGGATATTGGAAAGGAAAGATAAAGAGGCTGCAGAACAAGCAGCCAATATAAAACAAATAACCCACTTATTCCAAGACATGGTAGGAATGATGATTCAGCAAGATCCTCCTGCTGAAGACCCACCGATCGTCCTCGAAGATGATAGAGGAGAAACGTCGAATCCACCACCGGCTGTTTCAACGGCCAAGGAGGAGGCAATCTCCAAAGCTGACCTGGACGAATATATAGCTCAGCAGATCCGGGTTCATCAGGCGACTGAAGCAGCCGATCAGGTCGTAAAAATGGGGTGACCGTATCCAAGCTAGTACGATCAGATAAAGTACTCGCCGAGCTATACAATACCAAAATTCATGTCTATAAGGGGACTGGCAATCCCCACCAGTATGTTGCCCAGTTCAGGACCCTTTGCGGCAACACCGGCGGTGATGATAAACTGTTGCTTTTCCAGTTCGTCAGTAGCTTATCGGATACAGTATTCGAATGGTACTCCGAGCTCCCAAACGACTCTATCAAGACATTTGCGGAGATGGAGCTGCTGTTTACCCAGCGTTTCGCAAGCGCCAGCGAACGCACTTCGATAACGGCATTGATTAATGCCAGGGTGAAACCAGGCGAGACGTGGGTCCAGTACGCCATACGTTGGCGAAACTTATGGTCGAAATGCGAACAACGCATTGAAGAAGCGCCCGCGGTGGGCATGTTCGTGGGTACACTAGATCCTCATGCAACTATCTCCCAGTTCATGATGTTCTTTAAGCCAACCACGTTCCAAGCTTTGATCGACAAGTTGGCCCAGATGGACCAGATGGGTCACAGACCGTCTCTCCCGAAGCCAGAACCGCGGAATGACAAGGGCAAAGGGAAGGCAACCTTCGTTGCGAATGCTCAGCAGCATCCCAGTGCCCCAAGGCTGGCGGATCAACTGGAAGAAAGACGGCGGTATTATAATGAGAAAATGAAGCGCCCCTACTCGTTCCCGCGGGACAAGACGAAACGGTTATTCGAGCTGGCGGTACGCAATAGACTTATCAACTTGCCAAACCCAAGACAACCGCCGCAGCCCAGTGAGGTGAATAACCCAACTACTGCCCTTACCACCAGACGGTAAGCCATCCGATTGAGGATTGCTTCGTCTTCAAAGGATGAATTGAAGATCAATACCTACAGGGCAAGTTTGTGTTAGTTGTAGGTATGCCCTAGAGGCCAGTATTGTACAGATGATGTATATTATATTGGATGCTTGGACATATATAGAGATGACTTTCTTGCTCGATATGATAGTATGCTATCTGGTTACTCTTTATCTTAACATGTACACTAGTCTCTTTATACTGTCTTATAGTTACATGTTGGTAAAGCCCTTAGGATATGTACTTGACTACCTGGACTGTGATGCAGATCATACTAGTGGGGACATGGTAGTCCATAAGTACATCCTTCAAGGTCCCTAGTCGTGGGTGTGTCGAGACGGGGCATCGATATACCAGAGTAGACTAGCGTATACGCTTCTCGATCCATGAGATGGGCGATGGATGATCCCACATCCATTAGTGTTTGACATCAGAGATGGTATACGGGTGCTCAGTGGAGACTGGGTACACTGGACGGACTCGCCGAGAACTCCCAGATGGTATTATACCTCACGTCAGATGGCAGTTCTCAGGTGACACTTGTACAGGTTAGTCTGTAGACCCGAGATCGTCATAGAGTCTTGTGTGATTCCCACTGTGCTTTGATCTCCACCTTACCACGTCCATGAGGGCGTGCAAAACGGTGGTCTTTGGGTACAGTCCCGAGTCACATGGAGGCAATGAGCGATAGGAGGGGTTTCGTCTCTCCCGGTATTGGGGGTTGATGTTGCGCTGTGCTCGATTGGCCGTAACAGGGAAGTCCCTGGCCAGGGCTGATCAGAGATTTGCTGGTAAGTGTTACCAGTAGTTTCTCGACCCGTTATGAGCCTCACATCGGCACGACTTATCGGTTATTGGGGTCTGACGTATACCACCCCTAGACTTGATATGCGACATATCAGACGAATAGACCGGACTGTACGGTAAGTGTTACTGGTTGGATTCACAGGAGTCTGAGCGGGCTAGCTCATCGATCTTCTGATCGCTCAATACCCGGATGGCCGTTACGTTTAGCAAACCGCTTGCGGCTTGTGGGTGCTTGATATGATCATCATCTGCTACCGGCGTATTGACGAGTCTTTAGAGTCCTACACAGAGGTTTCTTGGCTCAAGCGAAACGAAATAGGAGCGCATATGAGATATGTGCAGGACCGAGAATAATGCGTGTATGTGATACCGCATTTCATTCTCGCGATATATGTTTCGATTGGTTATATTCGATATGACCTAGTTATCGAATCATTGATTCGATAAATCAATACATTGGATTCTAGTCGGTTATGTGCGACATAACCGGATCATTGAATCAAATGTTGATTTAATGATTTAATGTAAAATTATATATTTGATATATTGCTTTGCATTAACTAGTAATGGTTCACTTTATATGGATTTTCTCACTTGATGTGCAAGAAGTATATGTGATATACTTTTGTGCACATATTTATATCATGTTTGATGATACTTGATCTTTTTGTTAAGTGTAAAGAATTAAAACCATGGTTAAGTGTTGATTAGGGTTTTGCATATTCATTTATTTATTTATTTGAAAAGGATTATGATGAGAATGGTGGCTTTTTTTGTTTTAAGTCAAAGCTTCATGAAGCTTTGACTTTTGTAACCATCCTTATCTTCTTGCTTAACCCTAACCCATCCAAGTGACCATGGTTTATTCTCTACACTTAACCTAGGTTAGAACATGATAAGTAATTGATTTTATTATTCTTTTTTACAATACTTATCATATTCTATTTGCTTCTTCATCTTCATTTTCAAGAGAAAAGCTTGATGCCATCAATGGCAACTTGAGTAAAAGTGAGTGAAATCCAATTCTAAAGTGAACCCACCTCCTATTTCTTCACCCTCTACCTCTTGCCAAGTTGTTTTGGGTGTTTTCTTCACAAGTTTCACAACTTTGTGAAGTCGGAGCTTGAGCTTGTGCAACCTCGACGTAGATCGTCTTTGACACGAAGCCGACGACCTATTCCGCTCGTTTTCCCGATGAAGCCGACGAATGAGTCTAGGATTCGATAAGGACAGCGAGAGGATGACTACGTGGAGCTAAGGAAGTGGATATCCGGATCTACAAAGGTTGTAGCATCTAACTTTTAGTTAAGTAGTTAACTAGTTTACCGTTTCGCCTAGAAATCTAGCCGACGATCCGTGTTAGGGTTTCTCGGCACCAATAATTTTTGAAATTGGCATGGTTGATGCCTTGTGAGACTTCATTAGGATGTCTAGGAACCCTACAGTGGTATCAGAGCCAGGCTAGAGCCTTAGGCGAAGTCTAGACGGAGTTTGAAGTCCGAACGAACCCGAAACCCTAATTCCAAGGTGCTCCCTGGAAATTTTCTGAAATTTTGGATTTTTGTCAATTAAAAATATGCAGAAAATTATGCAGGGTCTTATATGAAATACTGTGAAATACGAGGGCCTGATTCAACTTTTCCACCGCGGAACCGCGGCATGAGCTTTGCATGCGCGGCAGTTCCGCGGCCGTACTGTCCCCTTGTCTGGTGATTTTTTCACAGTAATTCATGAATTCAGATATTATATTTTCTGGGTATTTTTATTGTGACTCTACAGAAGAGTATTTTGGGGTTGCTTTGGGGATTCAATTATTCGTTCGGGTTATCAGATTTTGTCTATGTGGCTTTCCGGATAACTTTAGAATATGTTAAAAAGTTCGACCGGATTTAAATACCCAACTTTTCCCCTGCCGGAAAAATTCCAAGTGTTGGATTTTTCCGTAGTTTAACAACGTTCTAAGTAGTGCAAGTAACGCGATGGACCCTCTAGAAGACAACAAACCTTAACTCGATTATGTGACCGTCTTGAACTGCCCTTTGAACCTTCGGGTTTGGGGCAGTACGGCGTGCCACATGTGAGGCGTTGGCTTGACCCTTCTACGGTTGGACCGTTGGTACTGAGGCACGAACTGAATGTTGTTAGACTTATTTCATGTGTTGAGCTGTATCGGGAAAACTTGGGTATTCGACTGTTCGATCGGAAAGTTTAACATTTTCTGTTTATCTGGAATGTGATACAATAATTGGAATTCACAAACAGTTATGAGATAACTGGATGAATGTTATAAATCTAGCAGTTTAGTCCCATATGATATTGAAAAGAGTTTTCGATAATGAGACTAAAATGCGGGGTTTGTAACTGTTAGGCATGTGATGTCTAAAGAGGTTGCGGATTCCAACTGTTGTAGTTTTACACTTTCTTTTCTGTGACCGTAAGTGTAATATGTGAATCGCCGGTTTCGTTGCTATATGTCAACGACAATTGGGATATGCATACTTACTTACGTTGATGACATGTGATGTTATGTGTTGCTGGATATGTTATATTGGATCGTCGTGTTCGAATAGCCGAGGGTTTTTATGTGAGATGAGTGTTTTTCATTTTCATTCATGTAAAAACTTGTATGTAATATTCTTTTATTTGGGGCACTTTCAGGTAGCGGAAGTTGTCACCCTTGTATATTATTTACTTTTCCGCATTAGGATAGACCCAAGGAGGGGAGCACAAGTAACCGGGTTCTGGGGTCCAGTGGGAGACCAACTCGAGGAGTCAAGTCCGGGTATCCTAACCCTAGAATTGGTAGGGTTGCTTGCCGCTCTCGTAGGGGTCTAGGGGTGTGGGATTGGCTATTCATCACGACCGTGGAATCCGTGTTTTATACTGGCTCGTATTGAAAACACGGACGTCCTAGTATATCCAATATTTCATATGTTTCTTCTGCTGCGATATCTGTGTTGTGATTCTGTGATGGATATAGTATATAGTATATATGATATATTATATAGACGTTACTTATGTTTTACACCCGCGCTAGCCCTGCCCTGCTCTGTCGTTAGTTACCTAACCTAACGGTGCACGAGGGGACATCGAGGCGAATGCGGATGGCATAAGTGTACGTCATATCTATCTGTGATGTTTAGGTATTTAAATGATGGGACTTCATTAATGTGATTAATGAAAGATAAGAAACCTAAGATGTTGTGGAATCGAATTTTAAAATAAAACATGTAGCTACAGTTCTTGCTTTGCATAGCGGTATATGTGATATGCCCTGCACCTTATTCGATGAGGAAAGGACCGAGATCCTTTCACCGGGAGTGGCTCCTTTAGCAATAACTGGCAGATGCTACACACTCGGTTTGCTTTTGATTGCTTCTATAGTTTATGCTTTGCACAGTGATATATATGATATATCCCGCACCTCATTCGACGAGGAAAGGGCCGACGATCCCTTCACCGGGAGTGACCCTTTTAGTAAAACTAGAAAAGCCTCAAAATCACTCCATTTCAAAACTTCATTTGATTCTACAACGATATCAAGTTCATTACACAATAGGTTTTCAGAAAAACCTGTCGTAGCCCTCCGTCATTTCAGATAAGTCCTGTTTAGTATTCGTGCTGCGTTTGTTGACCTTGTCAAGGCGCAGTGTGCGGTAGCTAACCAGTATTTATCTGCTTATGCATATGATGCAGATTGAGTTAGGGTAGTCGTACGGCCTTGTTGACCTTGTCAAGGGTCGTGCGGGTGGGTTTAATTCAAGCAAGAAATGACGGGTTGAACTTGACTTACGGTCTATGGTTTGTTGACCTTGTCAAGGTCATAGATCGTTTGGGGCAAAAGATTATCGGGAATTTCAAGTGTTGAAATTTGCAATGAGATTGCATACCTTCTATGAGATAGTTGGATCCCGATACCCACTGCGAGTAAGAGTTACTCCTGGGAGAGTTTTACACACTACAATTAGCCGATCAAGTAGGTGTCTAGAAAGGTGTCAACGGGGTTACGCCTCTGGGAAAACGAGGTTTACATTAATTAGGTTCGTGCGAAAGCACGGGGGACCTCCCTCAAAGTACCGACACTGGCCTGGCTGAAAGATCGACGAAGTTGTAGGGTGTAATTAATCCCGGCTAGTCTTTCCTTTTAGGGTTTGAAGGAAGATTTGATAAAAAGCAGTGGGAGCCATCCTGATTAGATAAGATAATAACCAATCTGATCTTGCACGAGCTTACGCTAAAGTGTTTTCTTCTCTCTCTCTCCAGGTAGCGACCATTTCATGCCTTAATAAAGATAATAATATGGATGTATTGACCGAACCCGCATGTTATACTGTGGTGGGGAACGTTGGTTCCGTTCTTTCTTATAAGAGTTATAGGAATGAACAGGATATAGGGGAATACCAGGATTCCCATGCCACCCGGATGAAGAAAGTGCATGTTGATGCATTTTCTTCGGGTGTGTTCGTTACAGAGAACTGTTTCTCCATTTTCTCTACGTCCTGGGTATTAGATACCGGGTCAGGATCCCATATATGTAATCAGTTACATGGGCTTAGGAAAGGTAGAGAACTTGGAGAAGGTGATAAAGACATTAGAGTCGGAAATGGTGCAATTGTTGCAGTTAAGACTGTCGGGGAATATCACCTTGTATTACCAACTGGTAATACATTGGTTCTGAACGAATGCTATTACATGCCGAACCTGATATGCAACATTATATCGGTTTCTTTACTGAGTAAAGAGGGATATAATTTTGTATTACAGGACAATGTTATGAACATTTTCCATAACCAAAAGTTGGTTGGATCAGGCACGTTGTGCAATGGCATTTATGTTCTAAATCAATCAACAGTTCTAAGTATAACAAACACACACAAGAGGAAGAGTTCTGAACTGAACGAATCCTTCTTGTGGCATTGTAGACTGGGTCACGTCAATGCGACACGACTAGCTAAGTTGCATAAAGATGGATATTTGAAACCGTTCGAATTTTCATCTTATGACACTTGCCACTCCTGTCTCAAAGGAAAGATGACCAAAACTCCGTTTACGGGACACGGAGAAAGAGTTACCGAACTCTTGGGACTAATACATACTGATGTATGCGGTCCCATGTCTACACATGCCAGGGATGGTTCTTCATACTTCATTACATTCACTGACGATCTCTCTAGATTCGGATATGTGTTCTTGATGAAACACAAATCAGAAGCTTTTGAGAAATTTAGAGAATATAAACAAGAAGTTGAGAACCAAACCGGAAAAAGTATTAAAATCCTACGATCTGATCGAGGAGGTGAATACTTGAGCAATGAATTCCTGGACTTCCTAAAAGAGAATGGGATTCTCTCTCAGCTGACTCCTCCATATACACCACAGCACAACGGTGTATCAGAACGGAGGAACCGCACCCTATTAGATATGGTGCGCTCTATGATGAGCACAGCTGAGTTACCTATTTCCTTCTGGGGATATGCACTGGAGACAGCAGCATACCTATTGAATCAAGTTCCATCTAAATATGTACCTACTACACCATATGAGATATGGAGTGGGAAGAGGCCATATCTTAAACGAGTTAAGATATGGGGTTGTCCAGCCTATGTCAAAAGACAAAATCCGGACAAGATCGAGGCACGGTCAGTTCTTTGCAAGTTTGTGGGATATCCAAAGAACTCCTATGGGTATTTTTTCTACCACAGTGAGGAACAAAAAGTGTTTGTTGCTCAACATGCCACCTTTTTAGAAAAGAAATTCCTTGAAAAAGAAATTAGTGGCAAAGTGGTAGAGCTGGAAGAAGTTCCAGATACACAAACCGTAACTGAAGATTTAGTGGAACCAGAAGATTCAGTAGTTCCCAATAAACCTCAGCCTCTCCGCCGATCTAGTAGGGTTCCTCGCCAGCCCGAGAGATACTACGGTTTTCTCATGGATGGAGGGAGCGAGGATTGCATCATGGAGGATGATGACCCAACTAGCTTCGAGCAGGCCATCACAAGTAGGGACTCAGTGAAATGGCTGGATGCTATGCGGTCCGAGATGGAATCCATGTACACCAACAAAGTATGGACTTTGGAAGTTGCTCCTGAAGGGGTAAAACCCATTGGGAGCAAGTGGATCTTCAAGAAGAAACTTGGTGTAGATGGGAAAGTGGAGACTTTCAAAGCTAGACTTGTAGCAAAGGGTTTTCGTCAAAGACCAGGTGTGGACTATGACGAAACCTTTTCTCCAGTGGCTATGCTTAAATCCATCCGAATCATGCTTGCCATTGCTGCCTTTCATGACTACGAAATCTGGCAAATGGATGTTAAGACCGCCTTTCTAAATGGTGATTTAGAAGAGTGCGTGTACATGACTCAGCCAGAGGGCTTCGTAGACAGTGGGAGCAGCGGGAAGGTGTGCAAGCTGCTTAAATCCATTTATGGATTAAAGCAAGCATCGCGGAGTTGGAACATCTGCTTTGACATCGTTATCAAAGAGTTTGATTTCGTCAAAAATCCAGATGAACCTTGTATCTACAAGAAGGTGGCAGAGAGTAAGGTTGTCTTCCTCGTATTGTACGTGGACGACATACTCTTGATAGGAAATGATATTCCTATGCTGCAATCGGTCAAGCTCTTCTTATCACAAAGATTCTCGATGAAAGATCTTGGTGATGCCTCCTGCATATTGGGAATCAGGATCTATAGAGATAGATCCAAACGGATACTGGGATTGTCCCAATCCAGGTACATTGACACCATACTAAAGAGGTTTAGTATGGAAGAATCCAAGCGTGGGAACTTGCCCACGATCTCTGGAGTCACTCTCTCCAAAGAGATGTCTCCCAAGACTGATTTGGAGAGAGCTCGCATGCAAGGGATACCCTATGCTTCGGCAGTAGGCTCTATCATGTATGCGATGCTATGTACCAGACCCGATGTAGCATACTCACTAAGTGTAGTGAGCAGGTATCAAGCTGATCCTGGAGAGAGTCACTGGACAGCTGTGAAGAGCATTCTCAAGTACTTGCGAAGGACTAGAGATATGTTCTTGGTGTATGGTAACGGAGAACTCCAAGTGGAGTCCTTTACCGATTCGAGCTTCCAGAGTGATAAGGACGACTCTAAGTCGCAGTCGGGATTTGTCTTTACCCTTTACCAAGGGGCGGTTAGCTGGAAGAGTTCCAAGTAGGAAACCGTGGCAGACTCGACGATGGAGGCTGAATACATCGCTGCCAACGATGCTGCCAAAGAGGCTGTCTGGATCAAGAAGTTCATTACTGAACTTGGTGTGGTTCCATCCATTGAGCATCCAATACCTTTGTATTGCGATAACAATGGAGCGGTGGCTTTGGCCAAGGAACCCAGGTCCCATCAGCGATCCAGGCATATTCTGAGGCGGTATCACCTGATCCGGGAGATAGTTGATCGCCGGGAAATCGAGGTCAGGAGGGTTGACACGAAGAACAACACCGCGGATCCACTCACGAAGGCCATTCCCCAGATACAGTTTGAGAGACTCTTCGGGATGCTCGGTATGCGATACTACAGCAGCTGGCCCTAGTGCAAGTGGGAGATTGTTAGTTGTATGTATGCCCTAGAGGCCAGTATTGTACAGATGATGTATATTATATTGGATGCTTGGACATATATAGAAATGACTTTCTTACTCGATATGATAGTATGCTATCTGGTTACTCTTTATCTTAACATGTACACTAGTCTCTTTATACTGTCTTATAGTTACATGTTGGTAAAGCCCTTAGGATATGTACTTGACTACCTGGACTGTGATGCAGATCATACTAGTGGGGACATGGTAGTCCATAAGTACATCCTTCAAGGTCCCTAGTCGTGGGTGTGTCGAGACGGGGCATCGATATACCAGAGTAGACTAGCGTATACGCTTCTCGACCCATGAGATGGGCGATGGATGATCCCACATCCATTAGTGTTTGACATCAGAGATGGTATACGGGTGCTCAGTGGAGACTGGGTACACTGGACGGACTCGCCGAGAACTCCCAGATGGTATTATACCTCACGTCAGATGGCAGTTCTCAGGTGACACTTGTACAGGTTAGTCTGTAGACCCGAGATCGTCATAGAGTCTTGTGTGATTCCCACTGTGCTTTGATCTCCACCTTACCACGTCCATGAGGGCGTGCAAAACGGTGGTCTTTGGGTACAGTCCCGAGTCACATGGAGGCAATGAGCGATAGAAGGGGTTTCGTCTCTCCCGGTATTGGGGGTTGATGTTGCGCTGTGCTCGATTGGCCGTAACAGGGAAGTCCCTGGCCAGGGCTGATCAGAGATTTGCTGGTAAGTGTTACCAGTAGTTTCTCGACCCGTTATGAGCCTCACATCGGCACGACTTATCGGTTATTGGGGTCTGACGTATACCACCCCTAGACTTGATATGCGACATATCAGACGAATAGACCGGACTGTACGGTAAGTGTTACTGGTTGGATTCACAGGAGTCTGAGCGGGCTAGCTCGTCGATCTTCTGATCGCTCAATACCCGGATGGCCGTTACGTTTAGCAGACCGCTTGCGGCTTGTGGGTGCTTGATATGATCATCATCTGCTACCGGCGTATTGACGAGTCTTTAGAGTCCTACACAGAGGTTTCCTGGCTCAAGCGAAACGAAATAGGAGCGCGTATGAGATATGTGCAGGACCGAGAATAATGCGTGTATGTGATACCGCATTTCATTCTCGCGATATATGTTTCGATTGGTTATATTCGATATGACCTAGTTATCGAATCATTGATTCGATAAATCGATACATTGGATTCTAGTCGGTTATGTGCGACATAACCGGATCATTGAATCAAATGTTGATTTAATGATTTAATGTAAAATTATATATTTGATATATTACTTTGCATTAACTAGTAATGGTTCACTTTATATGGATTTTCTCACTTGATGTGCAAGAAGTATATGTGATATACTTTTGTGCACATATTTATATCATGTTTGATGATACTTGATCTTTTTGTTAAGTGTAAAGAATTAAAACCATGGTTAAGTGTTGATTAGGGTTTTGCATATTCATTTATTTATTTATTTATTTATTTGAAAAGGATTATGATGAGAATGGTGGCTTTTTTTGTTTTAAGTTGAAGCTTCATGAAGCTTTGACTTTTGTAACCATCCTTATCTTCATGCTTAACCCTAACCCATCCAAGTGACCATGGTTTATTCTCTACACTTAACCTAGGTTAGAACAAGATAAGTATTTGATTTTATTATTCTTTTTTACAATACTTATCATATTCTATTTGCTTCTTCATCTTCATCTTCAAGAGAAAAGCTTGATGCCATCAATGGCAACTTGAGTAAAAGTGAGTGAAATCCAATTCTAAAGTGAACCCACCTCCTATTTCTTCACCCTCTACCTCTTGCCAAGTTGTTTTGGGTGTTTTCTTCACAAGTTTCACAACTTTGTGAAGTCGGAGCTTGAGCTTGTGCAACCTCGACGTAGATCGTCTTTGACACGAAGCCGACGACCTATTCCGCTCGTTTTCCCGATGAAGCCGACGAATGAGTCTAGGATTCGATAAGGACAGCGAGAGGATGACTACGTGGAGCTAAGGAAGTGGATATCCGGATCTACAAAGGTTGTAGCATCTAACTTTTAGTTAAGTAGTTAACTAGTTTACTGTTTCGCCTAGAAATCTAGCCGACGATCCGTGTTAGGGTTTCTCGGCACCAATAATTTTTGAAATTGGCATGGTTGATGCCTTGTGAGACTTCATTAGGATGCCTAGGAACCCTACAGTTTGCACTGTCCGAGAAGTGGAAAGTGAACCGGCCACAGCCGCATACTCCTAAGAAGGCGGATACACCGGGGGCAACCTGTTCTTTCATTAAAGAAGCTCCATGGGAGGTCGTGCTATCAGCCAAAATGGATGCTGAGGGATCTTCATGCGTGCCCGGCGGTCGAATGGAAGAACCCGCTCGAATCTTAAATCATCGAAGGGATGCTGAAGCCGCGCCCAACTACAATCGGTGGTGATGGCCCAAATACTCACACCCAACCGTCAAAATCTTTGAAGAAAAAGAAGAAGAAATCCAAGAAGCCTGTGAAGCCTGGAGACAAGCGCACGGATTTGCAGAAACAGATTGACGCGCTGGAGGAGTACAATCAAAAGGCGCGGACTCCCATCACACTCCAAGAGTTCCTCAATCACGTCTTTCAGGAGGAAGATGATGGAGAAAGCTCATCGGATGAATCCAAGAGAGGTGTGGCAAGTTGTCATGTGATTTCCCACTCGTTTACGGACGATGAGAAAACTCCTGGCGCTGAGAAACCGGGGGCAAAGCCTGAACCAGAACTTGTGTGGCCGACAGACGAAATGATCGACGACTTTTTAGACGAGATTCGTTTGAAAAGTAAAGTCGATCAGGAGCGTGAAATGGCCGCATCAGAAGGAGCCAAACGCAGGCGACTAAAAGAAAGAGTCGAAGCACTCCAGCCAGGTCAAAAGACATCCGATGCGAATAAAAACATATTCAAGACGAGGAAAAGGTTTGCCAAAGTAATGTCAATGGGAATGAAGCTACCACCCTCGGGAGAAGACACGCTCAATGGGGCTGAGAGACACCCTAATTACTGCTCGTATCATCGGAAGATTTCACACCCTATCGAGGAATGCGACGCCTTTAAGACATGGTGGCAGGGATATGTTGCTCACCGGCAACATTTTAAGCGCATGAAACGCAGAACTCATCGGGAACAAAGAAGTACAACTGGCAGGCACGAAGGAACTACTGGCGACTGTTACACGGTCAACGCCGGAGGATCACAGGTTCTCACCTTTGGGAGCGACTCCGATGAGGAAATGACTCTGGGCCCTCTCTTTAAAGAATCCGTTTTAGGGAAAGAAGAAGAACCAGAGGCCTGCGAAAACATTCAGCTGCGCAATCGCACGCTCCCGGAAAAGAATCTCGGACCCGCAAATAGAAAAGATAAGGGAAAGGAAAAAGTCACTGAGGATATCACCTTAGATGACCAAATCATAAAAGAGCTGACTGCCAAGGACCCTTCAAGGAAGGGTAAGGTGGACTACAACGTCCTAGCGCACCTAAGGAAGCAACCTTCGCAACTCAGCATTCTCGACACCCTCCTGTTATCAAAAGAAGCAAGAGATTCATTAATCAAGGCGCTACAGGAGCCTGAACAATTCCAAGCCTTCCTCGCCGAAGAAAGGATGAAGGATGAACTGGAAGAAGTGCACACGGCTGATATCACTTTCGGTGACGAAAACCTTCTCCTTGGGACGTGCGACCACAACCGTCCCCTATACGTCTCCGGATACTGCCATGATATCAAGATAGGAAAAATCCTGGTGGATAATGGGTCCTCCGTCAATCTTCTTAATGTTTGGGTGTTGAAGGAAATCTGCATGAGCGTTCAGCATCTCGCTCGGGACAAAATTATCATCTCTGGTTTTGACTCCCAGTCATCACGAACTCTTGGATCTGTGATATTGACGTTACGCTTTGGGCTATTCGTTACGGACATTAAGTTTCACGTCATAGACGCTAAGACATGCTACAATGCTCTGCTCGGCCGACCTTAGTTACACGAATACAACATCATCTCTTCTACACAACATCAGTGTATGAAGTATTTCAAGGATGGTCTCGAGTATACCATAACAGGTGAGCTGAACCCGTTCTTCATGAATGAAGTCCGCAAGTACGAAGATGCAAAGTACTTTTTGCCAGATTTCGAGGACACGGAGAGGTGTCGCAGACCGGAGAGCAAAGCCTCCGCCGCCATTCCTGTTTTCGGGAGTGATACCGAAGACGAAGAAGAGATAGTTTACGCTGGGCCGTCTCGACGCAACAACTCGGGACTGTCCGCCCCCATGTTGATCTTCGGAAGTGACTCGGAAGATGAGGTGAATGCTGTGTTCTCCAGTCGGCCGTCAATACGAGAACTCCCTGGCGGTGATCAGAGTTTGCAAATCACCATGGTTCCGCGAGAGCACTACAAAGACCTTGACGCACTTGAAGCTCACAGTGTGCAAGAGCTGCGAACATTTTACGTCCCTCCCAGGCGAAAAGGTGATCCTATTCTATCGGTCCTCAGAAACAAAAGTGGAGAGAGAGATCTGGCATGGCGCGGATTATACGCTCGACAAGCTTCAACCTATCCGTTTATCCAGATATTACACAAATGGATTGAAAAGGCTATTGAAGCGCCAAGGGGTAACCTTAAAACAGACTATTCGATAAGCTCAATTCTACAACAGGATTTGGGATGTCCCTGGGACTCAGCGCAAGTTGCCTAACGGGAGAATGGAAATGCCTGGGCTTGGATATGTGAGATTCGGGAAACGGGAACGAGTCCACGGTAGCTACGCCATATATAACTTCGATGAAGAAGAGGGCGTCCTACCGGGAAATGCCAACCCGTCATCAAAACTAGATCCTGTAGTCGAAATGCCGAGTCCGTCATTTGAAGAACGAATGGCCAGGCTTATCAGGAAAGCAGGTCAAAAGGCTCGTGATGACCACAACCGCAAAATGGCCATCTACGAGAAAGCTAGGACACAACGTCCTCTTCAACAGGCTGCAAAAGACGAAGGTGTCCCTCCCTGCCAACCTGCCATGCAAAAAGCTCGACGCAAAGGCAGAAATAAGTCAAGGAGAGGAAAAGGCATTCGACAACGACAAAGAAGGACTGGAAAGTCATGTAATCGGGAATTAGGCGGCCCGGATTTGTCCCTCATAAAGAAGATGAGTCGAGCATACTCCTTTCCTCGAGACAAGATGGAGAAGATACTCGATCTCGCTTTAAGACATCAGATGATTACGCTTCCGGAGTCCAAACACCCCGAGCAAGAAGACCAGAAGCACACCGCTTTCCAGGCCCGTTTGGGTATATTCTGCTACAAGGTGATGCCCTTCGGTCTAAAGAACACCGGTGCCACCTACCAGAGGGCCATGACGAAGATCTTCGATGGCCTCATACATGAAATCGTCGAATGTTATATCGACGACCTCGTGGTTAAGAGCATGTCATACGAAGAGCATTTAGAGCATCTGAAGATCGTATTTCAACGCCTCCGGCAATATAACTTGAAGATGAACCCACTCAAATGCGCGTTCGGGGTATCCTCAGGTAAATTCCTAGGGTTCATTCTCCGGCATCGGGGTATGGAGACAGATTCGTCGAAGATCAAGGAGATCATGGAAATGCCACCGCCAAGGACTCTCAAACAATTGCGGTCTCTCCAGAGGGGTAGGCCTCATCTTCGTAACCCCACAAGGAGGGATAATGCGCTTCGGTTTCTCCTTAACAGAGCCGAGGACGAACAATGAAGCTGAATACGAAGATTTGATAGCAGGCCTCGAGATCGCCATCGACATGGGGATTGAGAACCTCCTCATATACGGAGACTCCCGACTGGTCGTTAGTTAAGTAAACGGCGACTACCAGACATGCAAGCCAGAGCTAGTGAAGTATGGCGAGAGAGTACAGCGGTTGCTGACTCAAATCCCCTCCTACATGCTAGAAAGCATACCGCGTGCGGAAAATAGCAAGGCGGACGCGTTAGCCAAGCTCGCTAACGAACTGGCCGATGAAAACCTCGATGACGTCAGGATTATGGTACAGAGCCGTCGGGTCCTCACACCGGCAGAAATATCTCCGGAATCATTTGAGGAAAAGGAATCAACCGAGCAAATGGCTATGTAAATAAAAGACCAAGAGAGGGTTGAAGATTGGAGAGAAGTGTTCATGGAATACTTCAAATCCCGTCGAACGCCTGAAGATGCATCCTCAAGGCATCAGCTTATAAAACGAGCTTTGTCTTTTGACTTTGTCAATGATACTCTGTACAAAAGGTCGTTTGATTCTCTATGGTTGAGATATCTGGGACCTGAAGAAGCAGAAAGAGTCATCCAAGAAGTTCACGACGGACTCTGCGGTACTCACCAAGCGAACCCAAAGATGAAGCTGAAGATCAAAAGAATGGGTTATTATTGGCTTACGATGATACAGGACTGTCTCGAATATGCGAAGCAATGCCACTCATGCCAGATCCATGGGGACTTCATCCACCAGCATCTAAATCCTCTACATCCAACAGTGGTTAGCTGCCCGTTCGAAATGTGGGGAACTGACATAGTCGGCCCTATCGAACCAGCACCGTCCAGAGGACATCGTTTCATCCTAGCAACCACTGATTACTTCTCCAAATGGCCCGAAGCAGTACCGTTGAGGGAAGTGAAGACGGAGAATATCCTCCATTTCTTCAAGACGCACGTCATATACCGGTTTGGAACTCCGCGACGGATCATCTCCGATAACGGGCCAGCCTACAGAAGCCACAAGATCAATCGCTTCACGCAACAGCATAATATAGACTGGAGATATTCTTCGGTTTATAATCCGCGAGCTAACGTTCTAGCTGAAGCCTTCAACAAGACCTTGACAAAGATCATGAAGAAGACGGTGTCCTGAAATAAGAAGGACTGGTACGAGAGACTGCAAGAAGCTCTCTGGGCGTATCGAACTACGTTCAAGACGGCCACGAACAAAACGCCGTACGCGTTGGTATTCGGTACAGAAGCAGTACTCCCCCTCGAGATAGGGTTACCCTCTCTACGAGTGGCAGTCCACTACGAGCTGACGAACGAAGAAAATGCTCACCTTCGGCTTAAGGAGCTTGATGCCCTTGATGAAACGCGGCTCATAGCGCAACAAAATCTGGAAGCTTATAAAGCAAAGATGACGCGCTCATATGAAAGATTAACCCGACCGAGGATATTCCGCCAAGGCGAACTCGTGCTAGTGGTCAAAAGGCCGATGATGCCCAATCGCACCAAACGGGGAAAATTCAAGCCAAATTATGAAGGCTCATACATCATAGACAAGGTTTACTAGGGTGGAGCATATCTACTCTTGGATATGCACGGTGAAAGACCTTTCAGGCCAATAAACGGGTGCTTCCTGAAGAAATACTACGCTTAATGGGTCAAGGCCTAAGTCAATGATAGATAACGACGACTATGTCCGCTCGCTATCTTCCTAAGCCCGAACTCTATAAGTAGTAACTGGCCTTCTTCAATGACGGACCGAAACGTCCTTAAACTAATAGCGGACCGAAACTTCCTTAAACTAATAGCGGACCGAAATGTCCTTAAACTAACAACGGACCGAAACGTCCTTAAACTAAAAGTGGACCGAAATGTCCTTAAACTAATAGCGAACCGAGACGTCCTAAAACTAGCTGACGACCGAAACGTTTTTAAACTACTACCGCAGCATTCTTAAGCTGACGAGATAAAAAAAAAAGAGAAAGAAAAAAATATATAATAAAAAAAACGGTACGTCCATAAGCAAAATGGGCACGGATGAAATTTCGGGCTCCGTGAGTAAAAACAGCAGGACTACCGGCGAGTGTTTGTGAAAACCCGAAAAGGCGCAACCTCGTTAAAGGACACTTGCAGGGTCCTCACAACCTTGTAAGGAGAAACCACCCGCGTTGTCACGACCCGAAAGTACGGAACATGACCGGCACTTAGACTACGAACGTCTCGAGGCGTACGTATGCTAAGTAAGCCGAACCCAGAAATCCAAACCAAAAAAAGTAGTAGAGAATAGGAAGAACCATATCCAAACAACCTGTATGCAACATAATATACAACGCCTAAAGGCGAGGATCACAATAGAAAAGGAACTCCAACCAGCAAGAAATCCACAGAAATATAACGCACGACTCTAAGGTCGAAAGAATAAACATCTCTGGTCTCTATCTCAAATAAATACATGTTTGGTTGATGGAAATTCTAGATACAACTGAAATATAGTATACAATGTATAGTGATGGGTAAGATACAATAAACCCACCTACTAGCAAATCACCCGAAAGGTACAGTGCCCGTAAAGCCGTAATGAAATCCGTACGGCAACACCTGCAAGAAACTGGGGCACAACAGAGGTGAGTTGCCAACTCGTGAGTAGAAAAAGATCTACGAATAGAAAATCGCATGTATGACGCAATCCTAGGTCATACGATCAATATATATAATCCTCAAATATAAATAACCAGCAATCTCTAACCATGGCTAGTGTAAATATCTAACCCAAGTGTAAACCCATGTGCCTGTGTCAGTGCATCAGGTGGCAATATATCATATGAATGATGTCATGAATGCATGAAACCCAATGCATGTACTGAAGAAAACTGCTTTTATAACTTTGCGAGATTTCTGTATTTTTTAAAATGAGGTATCATAATGAAATCAACATAAAACAGTGCCTAGCATCGGCACAAAACATAAATATCAATATAACGATATCTCTGTATCACAGTCTCTGTACCTCAATATCTCAAATCTCAATGTCTCAATCATAATATCCAGGGCGCCGTCAGTCCAGATCAGCCCCTACTATCCATCTCATGACTACGACGGTATCCTCCGGATATCCGACGTGTCGGGTAATATCACCGGTCGGTCGTGCTCCCCTGCCAGGCTCAACGCCATCTCCTGCGATCTTCTTGCCCCGGGGTACCGCACCGGGCCCACCATGTACCCGAAACGGTTCATCCGTCTCCTCGAATCGGGTCTCGAAATCCATCAGCAAAACACATGGTGGACGACTCATACATCATAGGAAAACCGCATTTTTATTAAAAAGAGAAAGCAGTTTATATGTATGTTTTGCGGTTTTCCTCCAATCCAGAAAATCTCATGGAAACCCGAATTCAAATCATCAATAGCATGTGAAATCATGAATATAAGCATGAGAATCCATAAATGCAGCATATAATGAATAACAGCATGCATGAAGTGACAAGTAATAACTACAATGTCAAGCTGGTATATATGGCAAGTACACTAATATCATGTCACTGCTAGCTATCAAGCTAAATCAAGCAATAATGTTCTCTAAGTGTACGTAACATGGCAATTACCGATGAAGATGTGTGTGCGACAACAAATAAGTGTACGTGGTACATACGCATCATCGGTAATGGTGCTGGTGTCCTAGCAGCAGGATATCAATAATAGAATATGAATCACAACAGTATGCGATACAGAGTAACAATAATAATATGCGGGAACTGAAATACTGAACTCCATGATCACTAAACTGCATCTAATGTCATAAGAGTCATATAGCCACACCACTAAAAGGCTGGGCTACAGCTAACAGTAGGTAAAGGGAAACCGCCTAACCTCTGAGTCGATACATATATATACACATATATAGTCGGTGATCCCGCCTCGATCATATCACATCCGATACCATATCTCTATAATCGGTTATTCCCAAGTCAAGTAGGCGGATCAAACATCAAAATATAGCTCGTACGCAAATCCGTCGTACGGCATCCCCAAGTCTGGGTACGGTCAATATCACAATTATTATATTACTCATCAGGTATTCTCTTTATCAATTATCATAATCTGGGTACTGACCTATGTCTAGTACAATACTAACATTATCACTATAATCAAGATCTGACTACTGATCCACAGTCTAGTATAAATCGATATTTTCATCATATATCATCATAAGAGTATACATCGCCCAAGGCGGCCTATCACAAGTATCCTGTCATATCATATCATATCATATCTCATAACATAATCGCATGTCGATCACATAATATATATGTCACTATTACTATGGCATCATCATTCCCAAAATACTCTAAAGTATCAAGATGTATCTTAATTATGAATTTTATCATATCACCGACATCATGATCTCATATCACCATCGACTCACATCAATCCCAAGTATCATCCTCAAATCCGTAATGCACACATAGCCTAATACCCAAGTGAACACATATCCCTAACAAATCCCATAACCATTTATGAACTAAGGATGTATGCAAATATGTATATGTGTGTATATCTGTGTAGTGCACCCACTACCTAGGGTTTCGTAACCATTTACCAATCCAACATACCAATATCCATTTAAACATCAATAATTAATCCCAACAACATATAACAAATTGTTGGTGTGTATACGCATCCGTATACATCACCACGGACTGCGGGGGTGCTATACGCCATCCACCCGACTTCTCCCCGTAGATATAAATTTACTCACCTTGTTATGTGTGTCGGTGCCGATGTCACCGTTTGCATTTCCAACGCCTCGACGCCACGTAAGGTACCTACAAGGATATCACACGCTAAAACTCATAAAAACCATGTCGGAAGCCAAAATGGTGCACGTTACGCCAATAAGTAAAAACTTATCGTCTTGCGTGCAAACACAGTCAATGCTCACTGGTCGTTGGCATTCAAACGCCATCCGACGGAAACGAATCACCAAATACCAAAAACCCATGCTAAAACAAGTCGTAAATCATACGCCAACTCAAGAAAAATAACCCAGATTTTACCCTAACTGGAAACAGTCAAAACTAGACATACAGGGGGTCAAGTTTACATAAAAAGGGGCTGTGCACGCAAAACGAGGGGGGTTTCCCCTGCTCTGGCCGCAAATTACGGCCAGGGGGAATTTATCGGCGGCCGGGGTTTGGTGGTTGGGGCTAGGGTTTTGGGTACTGGTTTCCATCTTCCTGCATACCTCACTGCCAAGTCAATTTCTTCTTAGGGTATCTCGGGTGAAAGCAGATCTCAGAAAGGTCTATAAGTAGACAAAAACGCTAAATACGCCAAGTATAACAAATCTGGTATTTTGGTGAAACCTGGGACAAATCTTGTTTCAACTGGTCTTAACAACACCTAGTAAGGCTATACCAACATTCAAAACCAACACTTGGTAAAGTCTCACTCAATTTCTCCTAAACCGGCACTAATCTTCAATATAACAGTAAACTATCAGCTGATAACCCAAAACTGAACAAGATAGGAGTTGGTTATGAGATTATACCTCAAGAAACTCCTAGAATGCAGGAGAAAAGGGGATGAAGGAAGGAGGAGGGGTGGTTGCTGCTGTGGAGCTGCTCCTTGTGCTACAGAAGATGCTGCAGCAGCTGATACTGATGTTGTTTGTGTTGCTGGAGCTGTTGCTACAGCAGCTGCTGTTGTAGAGTTGTGGTGTTGGTGTGGCTTTGGTGGAGGTAGGTGGTGTGGTGATGTTGCAAAAATACCAGGGGTTGTTTCTACTGCTGTTGCAGCTGATGTATATAGGACTGAAATGTGTTGGGTTGAGGCTTTTGTGTTGCTGTTGTTTTTGAATGGGGTTGTGGCTGAGTGGTTTTGTTGTGGGGGGGGGGTTGAGTGGTGGTATAATGAGGGTGTGGGTTGTAGTTTGAGTGGAGTTGCTGCTGATGTAGTAGTTTTGGTGGCTGATGTTGCTTCAGCTGATGATACAATGGTTAAAATGCTGAGCTGATGCAGTTTCAGCAGCTGAGGCTGATGTTAGTCAGGGCTGAATGTGCTGTTTTGGGGGCTGAAAAGTGTTGATGGGAGTGTGTAGGTGTGGGCTAAGGTGTTAGGGGCTGGTGGCTGCAGTTGTTGGGGCTGATTATCAGTTGCTGATGTAGGCTGCTGATGTGGGTTGTTGCTGTTGCTGCAGTTTGTTTATTCCCTTTTTTTTGTATGTGTGCAGATGCAAATTTGGTGGCTGAGGTGTGGGCTGAAGAAATGCTTCAGCAGCTACTGCTGCTGGTTTCCTTAGGGGTGTGATGTGTGAGGGTGAGAGAGATGTGAGTGTTTGAGAAGCAAGCAAAAGTTTGAAATGAGATGAGTGGGAAAGAAACAATGGATTAAGGCACAACCTCAAGTTAACCCCCCTCACCCTTATATTTCCACTAGATGATAGCATGCCCAAAACCATCATGGCTCTCTCTCTCTCACCTACCTACTAGTCAACCCCTACCCTAATCACCCTTAACAAGCTAAAACCCCTAATTAAGCTAATTAACATAACCAAAAGGTTTAAGCCACCATGGTCACCTAAGCATGGTCCAACGCTAGGCCACCATGAGTCTAAAACATGAAACAATTGTAACAAGTGTAGAAAATGTTATGTGCACATTTTTGCACAAAAAGCCAAAAATCCACTTAGCGATTTTTAATCGCGATTAACACCAAAATAACATATAATCCATCATAAAAACTGCAAAATGGCATATTTCCACAAAATAAGCTATTTTAGAATTTCTATAATTTTCTCCAGAATTTTCACCATTTATCGGTATTTAATTATACCGACTATTAAAATATTCATTAAAAATTAATATTAAATTCTGAAAATTCCCAAAAATAATATTTTATTTTTTGAAATGTTACACGCGTGAGAGCCTTATGACTCATAAGGAAGCAACACACTTAGGAATCCTCACGATTCTTAAGGAGAAATTACACTTGCGAGATCCTCACGACTCGTAAGGAGAACTCTCTTATGGGACCCTCACGGCTCATAAGATTTGAAAGTCTTAAGTTATAGAAACCTTAACCTGTTCTTAAGCAACCCCCACAATCTTCGATATTGCCCTACAAGCGGCTCGTACTGACCCTTGTATACAATCCACGGGCGCGAATAAACATTTCCCTAACAAAAGTCACACCCGTGACTAGGGATATGTCTATACGATGAACGACCCTTGTAAGTTCTCTCGACTTATAAGGAGAAAAACCCTTTTGTAAGATCCTTACGACTTACAAGAGAACATGCACTTAGGAATCCTCACGATTCCCAAGGAGAAAACACACCTACAAGATCCTCACGACTTGTAGGGAGGAATACCTTTGTGAGACCCTTACGGCTCATGAAGTCAAAAGCCTTAGTCGACAGGATCCTTAACCCTGTCTGCTAAGCCACCTTTGTTCGACATCGACATAGGCAAATGATGATTCGCTCCTGCCAATATCCCAGTTGTAGTGATGCTGATGCCGAAACCGGTGTCTGAATTCAAGCTTGCAGCGAAAAGCCGGCAAGTCACACATGCATACGAAATAGCCGAAATGATGGGGCAACTTTCAATAAAAAAAAGCAAGTAAAAATGTATGCATGAAAAATAGCCAAAATGATTGGGCAACTCGCAATAAAAAGCAGCGAGTAAAAATAAAGTAAATAGCCAAAATGATTGGGCACCGCGAAAAATAGCCGAAATGATAGGGCAATCGCGACCTTCGCGATATAAAAGCTGAAATGATAGAGCATAGCGGAAAAAGAAATAAAATAAAAATGAAATTTATGCCCTACAGGTGATGTTACATCAATCCATGTATACAATCCAGGGGCGTAAACAAAGAAGGGATCATACTTCTCCACCCCAGGCTTCATCATAAGAAGAAGCCAGATCTCGACAGGCCACAAGTGACCTAGAAATTGTCTCAACACTCGTCTCGCCAAAACGGACAGCACTTAAAGCGAAGCGGAACAGCGGCAACTTCCAGTTCCATGGCTCGGCGATATACAAATCACCAAGAGTCAAACCCTCATTCCGCGAAATGCGGATACAATCAACAAAATTCCTGGTTACGTGGAACGCGGATAACGTCACTCTTTGACCCTGTGGAAAACGTCCAGAGCGGATCCTGGTCCTCGCAGAGCACGACAATGAACCCGTGTGAAGCATCCAGAGCGGAGCCTAGTCCTCGCCTAGCACGGCAGTAAACCCGTGTGAAGCATCTAGTGAAAAATTCCTGGTTATGTGGAACGCGAATAACGTCACTCTTTGACCCCGTGGAAAACGTCCAGAGCGGATCCTGGTCCTCGCAGAGCACGGCAGTGAAACCGTGTGAAGCATCCAGAGCGGAGCCTAGTCCTCGCCAAGCACGGCAGTGAACCCGTGTGAAGCATCTAGTGCAAAATTACTGGTTACGTGGAACGCGGATAACGTCACTCTTTGACCCCATGGAAAACGTCCAGAGCGGATCTTGGTCCTCGCAAAGCACGGTAGTGAACCCGTGTGAAGCATCCAGAGCGGAAACAAAATACCTCGGTTTAAGGGTATATCTCTTCACTCCTTTGATGCTTGGCGTTGTAATTCCTCAGCGTCTTCAAAGAGGTGACGGGTCCCGACGACCACACATTGATACGGACTGTGGGGTCCTTAAACTCATGGACTATGATGTCCTTAACCTTGACCGGGATGTCTTGAAACTAACCACGGACTATGATGTCCTTAACCTTGACCGGGATGTCTTAAAACTAACCACGGACTATGATGTCCTTAACCTTGACCGGGATGTTTTAAAACTAACCACGGACTATGATGTCCTTAATCTTGACCGGGATGTCTTAAAACCAACGCTGGACTGTGGAGTCCTTAAAGCCACGGACTATGATGTCCTTAACCTTGACCGCAACGTCTTAAAACTAACATTGGACTGCAATGTCCTTAAACTACCTATGGACCACCATGTCCCTAAACTGGAAATGGATCTAGACGATCCCGTTAAGTTGATCTTAGTCTGGAAATTAGACTAACGTATCCTTAACAAACGTTTAAGTTGATCTTAGTCTCAAACGAGGCTAACGTATCCTTAAACCCAAACCCCCAAACCCAAATCTAAGAAAGATATGGATTCGGACTAATCCACGCCTTACGGGCGGCGACATAACTCAGTCTCCGTATACAATCCACGGGCAACCAAACACAAAATAAACACAAACGACACGAAGTGACCATCTGGAGAAGGAGAAAGTTGTAACTGCAATGCGGTAGCGTAATTAACTGCAGGGTCTTGCGCCTGCAGGCAAGAGCGTCCCCACAATAAAAAACCCTCAAGCGAGGGGGAATCTGACGAAGTCTGCTATATCGGATGCATCAGTCTACACCTTCGATACACGGTGCCATAAATCAACTTGGTATCTTCGGAGAGATGGACGGATAGCACCAATTAGCATATGTCCCGAATCTCAGGCAAGACGTCCACGTCTCGGCCGCCATTCGGAGGAGAACAGATTCTGGACGTTCCGGTCAAGGTTAAGGACATCATAGTCCGAGGATTTAAGGACTCCACAGTCCGGTGTTAGTTTTAAGACATCACGGTCAAGGTTAAGGACATCATAGTCCGTGGATTTAAGGACTCCACAGTCCGATGTTTGGTTACTAGGACACGTCACCTCTTTGAAGACGTTGAGGAATTACAACGACAAATATCAAAGGAGTGAAGAGATGTACCCTTGAACCAAGGTAAAATAAGTCTAGAATCATAGTGGTTGATTCTTAGTTTTAAGACATTACGGTCGAGGTTAAGGACATCATAGTCCATGGATTTTAAGGACTCCACAGTCCGATGTTTGCTCAAAATGCTTCACACGGGTTCACTGCCGTGTTCGACGAGGACCAGGCTCTGCTCTGGGCGTTTTGCGCGGGGTCAAACAGTGACGTTATCCGCGTTCCACGTGACCAGGAATTTTGCACTAGATACTTCACATGGGTTCACTGCCGTGTTCTGCGAGGACTAGGCTCCGCTCTGGATACTTCACACGGGTTCACTGTCGTGCTCTGCGAGGACCAGGATCCGCTCTGGACGTTTTCCACGGGGTCAAAGAGTGACGTTATCCGCGTTCCACGTGACCAGGAATTTTGCACTAGATGCTTCACACGGGTTCACTGTCGTGTTCGGCGAGGACTAGGCTCCGCTCTGGATGTTTCACACGGGTTCACTGCCGTGCTCTGCGAGGACCAGGATCCGCTTTGGACGTTTTCCACGGGGTCAAAGAGTGACGTTATCCGCGTTCTACGTGACCAGGAATTTTGCACTAGATGCTTCACAAGGATTCACTGCCGTGTTCAGTGAGGACTAGGCTCTGCTCTGGATACTTCACACGGGTTCACTGTCGTGCTCTGCGAGGACCAGGATCTGCTCTGGACGTTTTCCACGGGGTCAAAGAGTGACGGTATCCGCGTTCTACGTGACCAGGAATTTTGCACTAGATGCTTCACACGGGTTCACTGCCGTGTTCGGCGAGGACTAGGCTCCGCTCTGGATGCTTCACACGGGTTCACTGCCGTGCTCTGCGAGGACCAGGATCCGCTCTGGACGTTTTCCACGGGGTCAAAGAATGACGTTATCCGCGTTCTACGTGACCAGGAATTTTGCACTAGATGCTTCACACGGGTTCACTGCCGTGTTCGGCGAGGACTAGGCTCCGCTCTGGATGCTTCACACGGGTTCACTGCCGTGCTCTGCGAGGACCACGATCCACTCTGGACATTTTCCACGGGGTTAAAGAGTGACGTTATCCGCGTTCCACGTAACCAGGAATTTTGTTGATTGTATCCACATTTCACGGGATGAGGGTTTGACTCTTGGTGATCTGTATTGTTCCCCTCCGAACGGCGGCCGAGACATGGCGTCTCGCCTGAGATTCGGGGCAGATGCTAATTGGTGCTATCCGTCCACCTCTCCGAAGATACCAAGTTGATTTATGGCACCATGTATCGAAGGTTTAAACGGATGCGTCCGATGTAGCAGACTTCGTCAGATTCCCCCTCGTTTGAGGGGTTTTTGATTGTGGGGACGCTCTTCCCTGCAGGCGCAAGCCCCTGCAATTAATTACGCTACCGCACTGCGGTAACAACTTTCTCCTTCTCCAGATGGTTACTTCGTGTCGTGGGTGTTTGTTTTGTATTTTTGTTGCCCGTGGATTGTTTACGGAGACTGAGTGATGTCGTCGCCCGTAGGGCGTGGACTAGTCCAAATCCGTATTATCTTAGATTTGGGTTTGGGGGTTTGGTTTGAGGATACGTTAGCCATATTTGAGGCTAAGATCAACTCAAACGTTTGTTAAGGATACGTTAGTCCAGTTTGAGACTAAGATCAACTTAACGGGATCGTTTAGATCCGACAAAAAAGCGTTTGGGCTCTAATGTTCCAGTTTAGGGACATAGTGGTCCATCGTATGTATAGCCGTCGGGACCCATCACCTCTCTGACGACGTTGAAGGATTACAACGACGGATATCAGAGGAGTTCAGAGATGTACCCTCGAGCCAGAGTTAATTGGGGGGATTCATAGTCCAGTCTGTTTGAAGGTTTAAGGATACGTTAGCCATCTTTGAGGCTAAGATCAACTTAAACGGGACCGTTTAGATCCGACAAAAGAGCATACGGGGCTCTATTGTTCTAGTTTAAAGACGTTGCGGTCCATGGGTAGTTTAAGGACGTTGCGGTCCATTGTTAGTTTTAAGACATCTCGGTCAAGGTTAAGGACGTCGTAGTCCGTGGGTTTAAGGACCCCACAGTCCGTTGTTAGTTTTAAGACATCTCGGTCAAGGTTAAGGACGTCGTAGTCCGTGGGTTTAAGGACCCCACAGTCCGTTGTTAGTTTTAAGACATCTCGGTCAAGGTTAAGGACGTCGTAGTCCATGGGTTTAAGGACCCCACAGTCCATTGTTAGTTTTAAGACATCTCGGTCAAGGTTAAGGACGTCGTAGTCCATGGGTTTAAGGACCCCACAGTCCATTGTTAGTTTTAAGACATCTCGGTCAAGGTTAAGGACGTCGTAGTCCATGGGTTTAAGGACCCCACAGTCCGGTATGTGCTCTGGATGCTTCACACGGGTTCACTGCCGTGCTCTGCGAGGACCAGGCTCCGCTCTGGACGTTTTCCACGGGGTCAAAGAGTGACATTATCCGCGTTCCACGTAACCAGGAATTTTGCATTAAACACGGGTTTAAGGACCCCGCAGTCCGTATCAATGTGTGGTCGTCGGGACCCGTCACCTCTTTGAAGACATTGAGGGATTACAATGCCAAGTATCAAAGGAGTGAAGAGATGTACCCTAGAACCGGAATGGATTAAATAGTCCTTGGCCCAATTTGGGATCAAGACGAATTAATTATGTTATGAGTCCATTGGCCTAGTTAATCACAGATTGAGGACTTATGGCCATCTTGGGCTAAGTCCAATCAGGAGAGGCTTTGCCTCTATCCATTTAGGCCAATTGGGCCAGAGCCTCGTGTTAAACACTACAGAGCAGTCAGTGTTGAACACTGGGAATGAGGTTGACAAGTTAGTGTTTAACACTAAGAGATAATTGGTGTTAAACACCAGCAACAAGGCTTTTCAAATTAGTGTTAAACACTAAAACAGATCAGTGTTGAACACTGCAGATAAAGCTTTTTAATTAGTGTTGAACACTAAGGCCCAACAGTGTTTTAACACTGGGTTCGAGAGTTTTAACTTAGTGTTAAACACTAAGGCAAGAGGGGTCACGTGGCAACACGTGAGAGCGTCCTCCCTTCATGTATTCTGCTGAGATTATCGCGTCTTTCAGAGCGTCACGTGCCATCACGTGATGGGCATTCAAATGCCTATATGTTAAAGCTTCTGCCGGGGGTCACGTGGGTCACGTGGGGGGCTGCCTCAAAGGGGCTTTCTGTAGATCTTTTAGGGGGGTCACGTGGTGGCACGTGACCCTGCCTTCATGTATTTTGTTTAGAAGCTCTGTTAATCTTTTTTCAGGAATTAAATTCCTCGAGCTTTAAATTTCAGAGGAATTAAACTCCTACTTCCTTTTGAAGACTTATATTCTGGAGTAGAGTTGAACTCTGAATCTTCCGTAGGAATTAAATTCCTCGTATATGTGAAGAACTGAATAGGGTTAAACCCTAATAAAAGCTTTTAAGGAATTGAATTCCCATTCCCTGTTAAATGATGATTAAGGGAATTAAATTCCCGTTGTTTCAACAGAACTAAGTTCTTAACTAGGGTTAAACCCTGTTTCTCTCTGTTCTGAAGGAATTAAATTCCCATGATACTGGGTCAAGCCCTAATTTTATTTTAAAGGAATTAAATTCCTATAGTTCTGTGAGAATTAAATTCTCATGCTTGCATTCCCTCTCTATGTTTTGGATCTGCATGGCAGGATCTCGACCCATTGAGAATTAAATTCTCAACCTTAAGGGGAGATGTGCACTTTGCAGATCCTCTATCAAAGAGAGAAGAAATATATTCTTCTGTTTTATATATCAGAGTTAAACTCTGTTGAGAATTAAATTCTCTCTCTCTTTCAAGGAGCTTTTCCCTTTCTTACCTAGGGTTTTTGCAGAAGATCCAAGTCTTTTCAAAGTATCAAAGCTCTCCTCCTTTTCTTTTTTCTTCTCTGCGTATGTCTATCTATCCTTCTCTGTGTCTCTTGGCTCCTATTTATAGGAGAAGCAGCCGAATCAATCAGTTTTTGAAGAATTTTCATTAAGAGATTTGATTTGCACCCATCATTTGTTTTGGACCTTTGGATTATTAGGTGAATTTTATTCACCATTGGATTTCAAATCCAGGGGTTCCCCTTTATTATTTCGGTTAGATTTAAAGGGGAAATCTTTCCAAACCCGAGATTTTCCCATAGATAGATCACCTCTGAATCTTTAATTCGATTGGTTCCAGATAGTTGCTTTCCTTTGGAAAGATTTGATTCTTCTTCAGAATTTAATTCTGTTGACAAAATGGGCTTTGAAAGCCGGTCACGTGTGACCACGTGACCCATGGTCACGTGTGAGCACGTGACCCCCTTCGGAATGAGCCTTTTCCTTTCTTTTGCGCTCTGTCTTCTGATCGTTGCTTAAACGTCACGTGCCACCACGTGACTCCTGGTCACGTGTGAGCACGTGACCCCTGATCACGTGTGAGCACGTGACCCTTGTTTGAACTCTCTTTCCTTGGTTCAACTGGAGAACGAGTCTGCTGTCTTGAACGTCACGTGCCAACACGTGACCCTGGTCACGTGGAAGCACGTGACCACTTCTGAAGCTTTTTCCTTGACTTGATCAGGGAACCGGTGTGCCTTTGACGCTTGCATTTAAATGTCACGTGCCGACACGTGACCCTTTCTGAAGCCCTTTCTTTGATGTAGTTGGAAAACTGAACTTGACTTGATGATGCTTTTAGGTGTCACGTGCCAACACGTGACCGCTAGTCACGTGTAAGCACGTGACCCTCTTCTGAAGCTTTTCCCAGAAGCTTTCCTGATTTTAAATCAGGAAACAAATGCCCCCACAGCGTTGTTCTCACGTGTCTGCACGTGAATGCAACGCTGTCACCTCTTGTGACCGTTGGATTCCTCTAGGGATCTGGGGAGACGAAACGTTTTCATTGTCTTCTATAAATACCTCTGTCTCTTCATAGGAGCCTTCACTTTGTTCATCTTCTTCTTCTGAGAACTTCTTCTTCGAGAATTTAATTCTCGCTTTCAGAGCTTAGTTCTCTGTCTTGAAACAATCTTCAGAGTTTAACTCTGTTCGAAAGGAATCCTTTTTCCTCAGGTAATGTTCTTGGACAACGATGGACCTTCACATTTCTCTGGATTTTAAATCCAAAACAAGGGTTTTTACCCCCCCTTTTTTTATATTTTTCCATAAGAACATGAAACTGCTTAATCTTCAAACTGTAGATCTTTTAGGGTTTAGATGATCCTTGGGGAGATGATGATGGCGTTTCAACTCCATGGAATTTAATTCCATCAAAAATGTTTCTGGGAATTTAATTCCCTTTTCTCAATAAGGAATTTAATTCCAACGAAGAACTCGATTTCTTCACACAGAGGCTTCCTGGGGTCTCTTGGCCCGAGGCTGTTCTTCTGCAATTAATGCGATGGGGGTTTTGTAATGATGTCTTCTGTGGGAATTTAATTCCTTTGATTTTGTTGGGTTCGTTGTAGAGCCCTAGACAGATCTTGTTGAGGGGAATGTGCATGGTCATCATTTTTTATTAAATGAGGATATTCCCTTTGTTTTATTGTAACTGTTTGGCCTCATTATTAATGAGCCATCATCCAGATTCTGTGGGGCCCATATGTTTTGTGGCCAATGGTCCCGGAAAACTCTGTTGTTGCTTTCTTTAACTAGTCTTCATGTTCGTGCATGAATATATATTGCTAACTTTTCTTTTAACGGTCTTCCTTTACCGGATTTCAGGTGCAATGGCTTCTGTTCCACGCTTTCCCATTTCTCGCTCGGAGGCCGCTTTTCCTCAGTCACCATCTGATGAGGAAGCGATGGCGATGATTCGGGCTCATGATCCGAACTGCACCAACCTTCTTCAGTGGGGATCTTGGTATAGTCAGATTATTCAGCGCCGCCGGAGTTTTCTTTGCGCGGTGCCGACGGAACCCACTTTCCCATTTTTACCGATGGATCCTCCGAGGACGGTTTTTGCTGTGGAAATGCCCAACTGGACTCCAACGGGGAGGCAGGAGCCTTCGACGACTGGCATACCGAATCACCCGATCCCGGCCATAGACATCTTGGGACGGCGTATCTGCCAGGGTGAGGCCCACCCGTGGGGGCAAATTTATAAGATAGGGCTCACTCCTAGGCATCCTACGGGCTACCTTCTCTGGGCTCGTTACATCCTTTCTGCTCATCGGGCGCGGTTGCAGAAAGTCGGGCTTTATCAGGCCATATACGCGTCACTCTTTCATTATAAGTCCCCGCATGCCTGGTGGGTTAAGGCGTTTTTAAACCAATGGAATCTTCCTACCAACACTTTCATCCTAGGAGATCGTGAGGTCTCGATCTCTCTTGCAGAGTTTTATGAAATCTCGGGATTGCCAATCATGGGCGCACTGTATGAGGAGTTGTTGCCTCCTGACGAGTATGTCTTCGAGCCCGAGTCCGCACCGGTTGACGGCCTGTCCGCTGAGAATGCTGTTCGCCATAAGCGCCCCAGTTTAATTAAGGCCCTAGGCATCTTCGACCGATTATTCACCGAGTCCGAGGAGCAGGGTGTCACTTTCAAGAGCTTCATTGCTTGTTTCCTTCGTAAAGACGCCTTATCGAAGACAGCCCCGAAGTTTGCTCACATTGGGGACCCCTTTGGGTTCGGTCCGAAGAGGTTGCCGACCAACGAGTCAGATTTACCTCAATATTACATCCCTATTATATCGCCGATGTCTTTCGAATCCATTGCTGTCCCGGGCATGGACGAGGAGACGTTCTTTGTGGGGTTTGTTAGTGTCTGGCTTAGTTGGTTCGTTATCCCCATGCATCGCCGCTTCATGAGAGCCTCGGTCATCTACCCGGCTCATCGTATTGCTGAGGGGATGCGGTTGGCCATCGGCATCCCGGCCTTGGCGCACCTCTATAATGGATTAGGCACCGCAGCTAATACCTCTACTCCTGGCGTGGACGTAGTGAACTTTTCGCTTCATTATTTCACGTCGTGGATCGAAATGCATGTGCTGGGGTCTTTTGCTATGCATCAGAGGCCCGCCTTTTACGACGCCTATCCCTTCCCGCGACTTATGCGACTGGTGGGTGCTTCTGCTGCCGACCCGACTCAATTTGGGGCCATTCGGGTGCTGATTTCTCCTCATGCCACCGCTGGCGGGTTGGTTTTTAATGATCGGGTTTTGTCTACTCCTTCGGGTCCCGTTCAACAACTCTGGGACCAGTCGAAAGACAACGCACCTTCTCTGAAGCCCCGGGAGGCCACGCATTTGTATGCCATTAGACCGGGCTACTTGGTGTTTCGCCAGGACAGTGCGGCTCTTTTTATGCGGTACAATCCGCATCGATTTGCCCGGCAGCTTGGATACGACCAGGGTGTTCCTTTTGAGGGTTTTATAGTCGCCCCGATCCCTTCGCTTGATGCCGTTCGCGATGCCGCTCATCATTTCATGAGGCTGAACACCGGCTCTCATTTCATGGTCCCTGAAGCCGAGTACATGCCCCGATGTGTAGGTGCATTTACGGGCTGGTATCTTCATCGGATCAGTCCGATTATTCTTGAAGAAAGAAGGGTGCTTCTTGGTCACGACGCCCCTCCTCAGGTTTCGGGGGCTAAGCTACGGCCGAGGGCTCCGGTCCGCTTCCCTTTGAGGGAAATTGGCACCGCGCTCATTCCGGGGGAGTCAGGGGTAGACCTTACTCCAACAGCTGGTATGCCCTTGGGTTCCCGATCGCGGGGTAAACGGGCCCCAGTAGTAGCACCCCTGCCGGTGGCGGCGCCGCCTCCTGTGGCGTCGACAATGGCGATGTCATCCTCGGTTGTGGCACCGAGCGAGAGTAACAGGGATGAGGGCGCCGAGGGCGATGTGGGCCAGCGTCGCCCTAAGGCTTCGCGAGGGAGGAAGCGGTCGTCCTCAACGACCAGCTCTGGGTCTAAACGGCGGAGGAAAGCGGCTACTGCCCCGCTTGATTCTGTGGTGGAGTCTGAGCCTATCCTTGAAGACGAACCATTGGCCCTACAAGGGTCAGACGCTGGACTTCTCTTCCCGAGTTCAGCTGATGAGGAGGCTGCACAGTTGACCGAGGCCATACGGCGCTCAAAAGACGCGTCTCATAACGCCAAGGTTCCGAAGAAGTCTTACCCCGCTGTAATCTTCTACGAAGACCCTTCGTGGATTCGGCGGCGATTTATCGGCCCTTTGGAGGAATGGGGGGAAAGGGCTTTGAAGCAGGCCGCTTCAGAAGACGCAGCTGATGCACTCTCTTTGTGGACCGGCGGTCATGAGTCTACTCTTGAACCCCGGCGAGCCCACCTCCCTGAGAAGGAGCAGCGGCTTGAAGAAGCCATGTTGAGGGCTTCTTTGCGTATAGGTATGTTGTGTTTCTTTTATAGTTTTTCCGATCATTTATGCTCGTGCATATATATATCATTATTCTTATTTGCATCGTGCAGAGTCTTCGACGCTGGGGGAGCTCCCCACGGGCCCATTAAAGCTAAAGCCCGCCAAAATTCTCAATGAGGCCTTGCTGGATATGGAGGGGGCTGACGAGGCTGCTCCTCTCATGGTGGAACTTCCAGCGGCGGTTCTTGACCAGGGAGTGCCTGCCCCTCTGGGGGAGGCTCCTTTAGAGGCCGCCGCCCCAATGACTCTTACTGAGGGCGGCCCAAAGGCTGGGAGCGAGGTAGTCGGGACTACTCTCCCTTTGTTGGAGCCTGAGGTCACGGCGGAAACCGTTGAAGCTGCTATCCCCCCGGCTCAGAATGGGAGGAGTGTTGAAGGTATCCCTCTGTGTTTTAATTTAGCAGCCCCTTCATGGTCTGAACTCTTTTATCTTTCTCAGAATTGCGCGGTTTGGCGGCCACGATCGCGGATCTGTCGCCTCGACAGTCATTTCAGCGTTTATTGGAGATGGCAGCTCCGCAGGCGATCTCCCCTCAACGCATTGTCCTCTCGTCTGGGCAAGGTTGGTGTCGTCCATCCCTTCTCATAGCATCGTCGTTATTTTGCGTACTGACATTGATGTTTTCTACAGTTCTGGAAGCCGATGATGAGGTCGAGGTTCTCGAAGGGCCAGGGGAGCCTTCAGCTCCTACTTGCACGACTGTCGGTGAGTGACATCTCATTGCATTCTCACTCGTTCTTTGATTAAGAATTTTGCTGACGTCTTCCAAATTTGAACAGCTCTGCCAGTCTCCACGGCGTTGGAGTCGCGCATCGTGATGCCACCCGGACCTTATGCCTTGCGGGCTTCAGAACGCTTGGCCCAATTAAGCCTCGTTTCCTTGTCGTCTCTGATCGAGGAGCTTCGTGCTGGCAGCACGACCACGGCTGAAGCATTCGCTGCCGAGGCTAACGGTTCTCTTCCTTTTCTTGCCACCTACCACAGCGAAGAGGTGGTGCGAGTCTGGGTGGAGTTCTGCCGGCGAGTGGAGGCTTGCCTGCATGCTCTCGAGTGTTCTCGCCTTTCCTCGGAGGCCGTGGCTGCAAAGGCGGAGTTACGAGGGCTGATAGCACGGTGCGCGGCTAACATGACGTCATGTGAGAAGAGGCTCGGTCGCAAGTTCTCGGAAAGGGAGCTAGCCTCCAAGGCGCTGAGCGAGCTTCAAGCCAATCTCACAGCCAGGGCCAACAAAGCGTATGAACTCTGGCGGGTGCTTCAGGAGTCCATCAAAGAGGTGGTGGCTCTCGACAAAGCTGCCACGTTCACTCGTGAGAGGGTTGAGGCTCATAAGGCCACTGAGAAAGAGCTTGAAGCCCGGCTCGCTTCGTATCAGGCTCAGCAAGCTCAAGCGGAGGCTCGTCTTCTGGAGATCTTGCGTCATGAAGCCGTGGTCCAACAAAAGCAGGATGAGCTGACCAAGTTGCTGAATCGCCCGCCGGCCTGAAACATTTGTATCTTTTTCTTCCTTTTTGTACATACTCATGGATGAGAGTATTTTCTTTTTGTTTCCTTCATGAATTGTACTTTGCACCCATTTTGGTTTATGAATAAAAGATACATTTTTCTTCTCAATGATGTGTCCTCTTTTCATCGAATGTATTCTGCGGATATTCTATCTCGATCTTCTTGCAGGACAGCGATGGCTCAGGATTCAGGGTTAAGATCTTCTTCCTAAGGCTCTTGCATTTTACGAGCCGTGAGGGTCTCATAAAGGGTTTTTCTCCCTACAGGTCGAGAGGATCCCATAGGTGTGAGTTCTTCTTAAAGATCGTGAGGATCCTTAAGCGGGTTTTCCCTTGAGAGTCGTAAGGATCTCACAAGAGAGTTTTTCTTCCTTACAGGTCGTGAGGGCCTGCAAGTGTTGGATGCGGTCACCCTTGTCCGTGTTTTACGGAGTCAGGGGTTTCTCAAGGTATCGTAGTTTAAAGACGTCACGGTCAAGGTTAAGGACCTCATAGTCCGTGGATTTAAGGACTCCACAGTCCGCTGTTAGTTTTAAGACATCACGGTCAAGGTTAAGGACCTCATAGTCCGTGGATTTAGGGACTCCACAGTCCGCTGTTAGTTTTAAGACATCACGGTCAAGGTTAAGGACCTCATAGTCCGTGGATTTAGGGACTCCACCGTCCGGTGTTTGGTTGCAAGGACCCGTCACCTCTTTGAAGGCGTTGAGGAATTACAACGCCGGGCATCAAAGGAGTGAAGAGATGTACCCTTAAACCAAGGCAAAGTCTGTAGAGAATCGGGGTGGTTGATCGTTAGTTTTAAGACATCACGGTCAAGGTTAAGGACATCATAGTCCATGGATTTTAAGGACTCCACAGTCCGGTATTTGCTCTGGATGCTTCACACGGGTTCACTGCCGTGCTTGGCGAGGACCAGGCTCCGCTCTGGATGCTTCACGCGGGTTCACTGCCGTGCTCTGCGAGGACCAGGATCCGCTCTGGACGTTTTCCACGGGGTCAAAGAGTGACATTATCCGCGTTCCACGTGACCAGGAATTTTGCACTAGATGCTTCACACGGGTTCACTGCCGCGTTAGGCGAGGACTAGGCTCCGCTCTGGATGCTTCGCATGGGTTCACTGCCATGCTCTGCGAGGACCAGGATCCGCTCTGGACGTTTTCCACGGGGTCAAAGAGTGACATTATCCGCGTTCCACGTGACCAGGAATTTTGCACTAGATGCTTCACACGGGTTCACTGCCGCGTTAGGCGAGGACTAGGCTCTGCTCTGGATGCTTCGCACGGGTTCACTGCCATGCTCTGCGAGGACCAGGATCCGCTCTGGATGTTTTCCACGGGGTCAAAGAGTGACATTATCCGCGTTCCACGTGACCAGGAATTTTGCACTAGATGCTTCACACGGGTTCACTGCCGCGTTAGGCGAGGACTAGGCTCCGCTCTGGATGCTTCGCATGGGTTCACTGCCATGCTCCGCGAGGACCAGGATCCGCTCTGGACGTTTTCCACGGGGTCAAAGAGTGACATTATCCGCGTTCCACGTAACCAGGAATTTTGCACTAGATGCTTCACACGGGTTCACTGCCGCGTTAGGCGAGGACTAGGCTCCGCTCTGGATGCTTCGCACGGGTTCACTGCCATGCTCTGCAAGGACCAGGATCCGCTCTGGACGTTTTCCACGGGGTCAAAGGGTGACGTTATCCGCGTTCCACGTAACCAGAAATTTTGCTGAATATATCCGCATTTCACGGGGTGAAGGTTTGACTGTTGGCGATATGTATACCACCGAGCCATGGAACTGGGAGTTGCCACTGTTCCGCTTCGCTTGATGTTGTATCTGCTGCGTCGAGATGATCTCCAGGCTATTTGTGAACCGTCGAGATTTGGCTTCCTCTCATGATGAGACCTGGGGGAGGAGTACGACTCCTTCTTTGTTTGCGCCCCTGGATTGTATACAGGGATTGATGTAGCATCACCTGTAGGGCATACATTTTATTTTTATTTTATTTCTTTTTCCGCGATGCTCTATCCTTTCAGCTTTTTATATCGCGAAAATCGCGATTGCCCAATCATTTCGGCTATTTTTCGCGGTGCCCAATCATTTCGACTGTTTTTTTTTTTTTACTCGCTGCTTTTTATTGCGAGTTGCCCTATCATTTCGGCTATTTTTTATGCCTTCATTCTTACTTGCTGCTTTTTATTGCAAGTTGCCCCATCATTTCGGCTATTTTGTAGGCATGTGTTGCTTGCTAGCTTTTTCGCCGTAAGCTCGGATTTTGGACACCGATTTCGGCATCAGCATCGCTGCAACTGGGATATTGCCAGGAGCGAATCATCATTTGCCTCTGTCGATGTTGAACAAAGGTGGCTTAGCAAACAGGGTTAAGGTTCTGTCGACTAAGGCTTTTGACTTCATGAGCCGTAAGGGTCTCACAAAGGTATTTCTCCCTACAAGTCGTGAGGATCTTGCAGGTGTATTTTCTCCTTAGGGATCGTGAGGATTCCTAAGTGTATGTTCCTCTGTAAGTCGTAAGGATCCTACAAGAGGGTTTTCTCCTTATGGGTCGAGGGGACCTACAAGGGTTGGACTTTGCTGGGGAATTGTTTATTCGCGTCCGTGGATTGTATACAAGGGTCAGTATTGAGCCTTTTGTAGGGCAATATCGAAGGTTGTGGAGGATTTGCTTAAGAACAGGTTCAGGCTTCTGTAGCTTAAGACTTTCAAATCTCATGAGCCGTGAGGGTCCCATAAGAGAATTCTCCTTACGGGTCGTGAGGATCTCGTAAGTGTATTTTCTCCTTAGGAATCGTGAGGATCCCTAAGTGTGCTGCTCCTTTGTGAGTCGTAAGGATCTCACGCAGGTGGTTTCTCCTTACAAGGTCGAGAGGACTCTGTAAGTGTCCTTCAACGAGGTTGCGCCCTTTCGGGTTTTCACAAACACTCGCCGGTAGTCCTGCTGTTTTTACTCACGGAGCCCTTTCGGGTTTTCATCCGTGCCCATTTTGCTTATAGACATACCGTTTTTTTTATTCTTTTTCACTTTTTTTTTACAAGGTCGCGCCCTTTCGGGTTTTCACGAACACTTGCCGGCAGCCCTGCTGTTTTTACTCACGGAGCCCTTTCGGGTTTTCATCCGTGCCCATTTTGCTTATGGACGTACCGTTTTTTTTTCTTTTTCATATATATTTTTTTTATTATTTTTATTATTTTTATTATTTTTTTCTCTTTTTTTTATCTCGTCAGCCTAAAGATGCTGCGGTAGTAGTTTTAGGGACGTTTCGGTCCGTCGTTAGTTTTAAGGACGTTTCGGTCCGTTGGTAGTTTTAAGGACGTTTCGGTCCGTCGTTAGTTTAAGGACATTTCGGTCCGTTATTAGTTTAAGGACATTTCGGTCCGTCGATAGTTTAAGGACGTTTCGGTCCGTCGTTAGTTTTAAGGACGTTTCGGTCCGTTGATATGGGAAGGCTGGCTGCTGCTTGTAAAGTCTGAGCCTAGGAAGATAGTGAGCGGACATAGTCGTCGTCTATCATTGACCCAGGCTGTGGCTTATTAAGCATAGTATTTCTTTAAGAAGCGGCCGTTTATCGGCCTGAAAGGCCTTTCACCGTGCATGTCCATGAGTAGGTAGGCTCCACCCTGGTAGACCTTGTCTATGATGTACGGGCCTTCATAGTTTGGCTCAAATTTTCCTCGCTTGGCACGATTGGGGATCATAGGTCTTTTGACCACTAGTACAAGTTCGCCTTGGCGGAATGTCCTCGGCCTGGTCAATCTTTCGTACGAGCGTGTCATCTTTGCTTTGTAGGCCTCTAGATGTTGTTGCGCTATAAGCCGGGTTTCGTCGAGGGCATCAAGCTCCTCAAGCCGAAGGTGAGCATTTTCTTCGTTCGTCAGCTCGTGGTGGACTGCTACTCGTAGAGAGGGTAACTCTATCTCGAGGGGGAGTACTGCTTCCGTCCCAAATACCAACGCGTACGGCGTTGTGTTTGTGGCCGTCTTGAACGTAGTTCGATAAGCCCAAAGGGCTTCTTGCAGCCTTTCGTGCCAGTCTCTCTTATTCCTGGAAACGGTCTTTTTTATGATCTTCGTCAAGGTCTTATTGAAGGCCTCGGCCAGACCGTTAGCTCGTGGATTGTAGACCGAAGAATATCTCCAGTCTATATTGTGCTGCCGTGCGAAGCGGCTGATCTTATGGCTTCGGTAGGCCGGCCCATTATCGGAGATAATCCGCCGTGGGGTCCCAAACCGGTAGATGACATGCGTCTTGAAGAAATGGAGGATATTCTCCGTCTTCACTTCCTTCAGCGGTACTTCTTCTGCCCATTTGGAGAAGTAATCAGTTGTCGCCAGGATAAAACGGTGTCCCCGGGATGATGCTGGCTCAATGGGGCCGACCATGTCAGTCCCCCACATTTCGAACGGCCAGCTAGCTACCGTTGGGTGCAGTGGATTCGGATGTTGGTGGATGAAGTCTCCATGAATTTGGCATGAATGGCATTGCTTCGCATACTCGAGGCAGTCCTGGATCATCGTGGGCCAGTAGTAACCCATCCGTTTAATTTTTAACTTCATCTTTGGGCCTGCTTGGTGAGAACCGCAAAGTCCATCATGAACTTCCTGAATGACTCTTTCTGCTTCGTCAGGTCCTAAGCATCTCAGCCATAGAGAATCAAACGATCTCTTGTATAGAATATCGTTGACGAAAGCGAAGGATAAAGCTCGTTTCATGAGCTGATGTCTTGAGGACGCTTCTTCGGGCATTCGGTGGGACTTAAAGTAGTCTATGAAGACTTCCCTCCAGTCCTCGGCCTTCTCATGGTCTTTTATTTGTAGGGTCGTCTGCTCAGTCGTTCCCTTTTCTTCGTATGATTCCGGAGATATTTCTGCCGGGGCGAGCACTCAACGGCTTTGTATCACGATTCTGACGTCATCGAGGTTCTCGTCAGCCAGTTCTTTAGCAAGTTTAGCCAACGCGTCTGCTTTGCTGTTTTCCGCGCGCAGTATGTTCTCCAAAGTATAGGAGGGAATTTGGGTCAATAGTTGTTGCACCCTTTCGCCGTACTTCACCAACTCCGGCTTGCACGTTTGGTAGTCACCATTTACTTGACTAACGACCAGCTGAGAATCCCCGTATATAAGGAGGTCTTCAATTCCCATGTCGATGGCGATCTCAAGGCCTGCTATCAGAGCTTCGTATTCGGCTTCATTGTTTGTCCTCGGCTCTGTTAAGGAGAAGGCGAAGCGCATTATCCCTCCTTGTGGAGTTGCAAAGATGAGGCCTATCCCTGATTTGATCATTGGGATGCCTTGTTTCTGTTTCTTTATGGAGGACGCTCCATCGAAATAGAGTTCCCATCGGGCGCTTCCGCCGCTAATCGCATCAAATGCATGCTCGTCCGGCAGATCACAGTTCAGAGGAGAATCGGCCGGTATCGGGTGCTCGGCGAGGAAGTCGGCAATGGCCTGGCCTTTCACTGCCTTGAGAGGTTGATACGTTATCGAGAACTCCATCAATAGCAGGGCCCACTTAGCGAGTCGTCCCGTCAATATGGCTTTCGACATCAAATATTTGAGAGGGTCCACCTTCGAAATAAGACGGACTTCATGTGCTAATGCGTAATGTCTAAGCTTTGTAATTGCGAAGATCAACGCCAGGCAGTGCTTTTCAATGGGGGAATAGTTGCTTTCTGCCCCCAGCAGCACTCGACTTAAGTAGTAGAGTGCCCTCTCTTTCCCCTGATCGTTCTCTTGTGCCCATAACGCGCCCAAGGAACCTTCGAGGGCGGTCGTATAAAGAATGAGGGGTTTTCCCTTGACCGGCGCGGCCAACACCGGAGGGTTCTGCAGGTACTGCTTGATCTCGTCTAGTGCGCCTTGACATTTGTGATCCCAAACGAATGGCGTTCCCTTTTTCATCAGGTGGCTGTAAGGACGGCATTTGCCCGAAAGATTAGCGATAAACCGCCGGATGTATGCGAGCTTCCCTTGGAGAGACCGCAACTGCTTGAGGGTTCTTGGCGGAGGCATTTCCATGATCGCCTTAATCTTTGACGGATCTATTTCAATACCTCGGTGTCGAACGATGAATCCCAGGAATTTGCCCGAGGAGACCCTAAAGGCGCATTTGAGGGGATTCATTTTCAAATTATATTGCCGAAGGCGTCGAAATACAGTCTCCAGATGTTTTAAATGATCTTCGTATGACATGCTCTTTACTACAAGGTCATCGATATAGCACTCGACGATGTCATGTATGAGGTCGTCGAAGATTTTTGTCATGGCCCTTTGATAGGTAGCGCCGGCGTTCTTTAGACCAAAGGGCATAACCCTGTAGCAGAATATACCCAAAGGGGTTCGGAAAGCGGTATGCTTCTGGTCTTCGGGATGCATCTTTATCTGATTGTATCCTGACGAGCCGTCCATAAAGGAGAAAACCTCGTGAGTGGACGTGTTATCTATCATTAGCTCGGTTACTGGTACTGGGAAATCGTCCTTCGGACAGGCTTTATTGAGATCCCTGAAGTCCACGCATATGCGTACCGTCCCATTCTTCTTCATTACCGAGACGATATTGGCGATCCAGTCGGGGTACTGGACTTCTTGGATAAATCCAGAATCGATCAGCTTCTTGACTTCGGCGTTGATGCTCATTTCAAGCTCGAGTCGCATCCTTCTTGGCGCCTGCTTGACTGGCTTAATATTTGGGGATATCGCTAATTTATGCACAGCAATCTCCGGATCTAATCCTGGCATCTCGGAATAGTTCCACGCGAAGCAGTCTTTATGCTGTAGAAGCACGTTCTTTAACGCAGCCACCCTCTCTTCGGATAACAGCTCGCTGACGAATGTCGGTTGCAGGTCGTCTGCCGATCCCAACTCAACCTTCTTGAGGTTATCTGCAGTAGTATATATGCCATCTTCCAGTTCTTTCGGAGCGGGCAGAAATTCTGAGATCACCTCATCATTGCTGTTCTCAAAGCACTGGGGAAGGTCATCTACGTTCTCGGGCTCTTCTCCTAATATCGTAATCGTATAGCAAGTGCGAACCCGCTCCCCGGACTGAGGTGGACCCGGTTCCGCTCTTGCGGCCTTGGGCTCATGCTTTTGTGGCGGCGTTACCTTCCAGCCGTCGGATAAAGCGAATCTGCCCCGTCGGTACTGGTCCTCGACCCAGTTCTTGAAGGTGAAGCAGTCTTTGGTAGGATGTCCTATGGCTTGGTGATAAGAGCAATAACTCGGATGAGAGGCCTTGCTAGTTTGCTCCGGATGTCTAGACTCTGGAAGCATGATCATTTGACGTTTTATAGCGAGGTTGAGTAACCTCTCCGTCTTGTCTCGGGGGAAGGAGTACGCTCGACTCATCTTCTTCATGAGGGACAAATCCGAGCCGCTTCTTGATTTATTTCCGTCTCTGCGTCGGGTCTTTCGTACAATGGATTGACGAAGATAAGCGTCTTTGTCTTTTGCAGCACGTTGCGATAGACGTTGCGTCCTGGCCTTCTCGTAGATGGCCATTTCGCGGTTGTGGTCTTCCCGAGCTTTCTGACCCATTTTCCTGACAGGCTTGCCCACTCGCTCTTCAGACGACGGACTCGGCGCTTTAATCGCGGGGTCTAGTTTTGATGGGGGGTTGGCATCTCCTGACAGGGCGTCCTCCTCTTCGTCAACGGTATATATAGCGTAGCTACTGTGGGCCCGTTCCCGTTTTCCGGCTCTTGCGTATCCAAACCCGAGTGTTTCCATCTTCCCGTTGGGCAATTTGCGTTGAGTCCCGGGGACATCCCAAATCCTGTTGTAGAACCGCGCCTGCCGAACGGTCTGTTCTAAGGGTACTCCTTGGCGCTTCAATAGCTTCTTTAATCCATTTGTATAGTATCTGGGCAGACGGATGGGTTGGAGCCTGTCAAGTGTAGCATCCGCGCCATGCCAGATCTCTTTCTCTATTTTCGACTCTGAGGATCGGTAGAATAGGATCACCTTCTCGCCCCTTCGCCTGGGAGGGACGTAAAATGTTTGCAGGTCCTGCACATCGTGAGCCTAAAGCGCGTCGAGATCCTTGTAGTGTTCTCGCGGTACCATGGTGATTTGCAAACTATGGTCATCGCCAGGGGGTGCTTGTATTGACAGCCGATTGGAGAACACAGCATTAACTTCATCTTCTGAATCACTTCCGAAGACCAACACGGGGGCGGGCGTCCCCAGGTTGTTGCGTTGAGATGGCCCTGCATAAACTATCTCTTCCTCTTCTTCGGTGTCGCTTCCGAAAACGGGGATGGTGGCGACGGTTTTGTTCTCCGGGTTGCGACACCTTTCCGTATCCTCGAAATCTGGCAAAAAGTACTTCGCATCTTTGTATTTGCGGACTTCGTTCACGGAAAATGGGTTTAACTCACCTGTTACGGTATACTCGAAACCATCCTTAAAGTACTTCATACACTGATGTTGTGTAGAAGGGATGATATTGTACTCGTGTAGCCAAGGACGGCCGAGCAAGGCGTTGTAGCAGGTCTTGGCGTCAATGACATGGAATTTGATGTCTGTGACGAGAAGTCCAAAGCGTAATGTTAGTATCACAGATCCGAGAGTCCGTGACGATTGTGAATCGAAACCGGAGATAGTAATTTTGTCACGAGCGAGGTGTTGCACGCTCATGCAGATTTCCTTCAACACCCGAACATTAAGGAGATTGACGGAGGATCCATTATCCACCAGAATCTTTCCTATCTTGATATCATGGCAGTATCCGGAGACATATAGGGGACGGTTGTGGTCGCACGTCCCGAGAAGAAGGTCTTCATCACCGAAAGTGATGTCAGCTGTATGCACTTCCTCCAGTTCATCCTTCATCTTTTTAGTGGCGAGGAAGGCTTGGAATTGCTCAGGTTCTTGTAACGCCTTAATTAGTGAGTCTCGCGCTTCTTTTGATAATAGGAGGGCATCGAGAATGCTAAGCTGAGAAGGTAGCTTCCTTAGGTGCGCGAGGATGTTATAGTCCACTTAACTCTTCCTAGGAGGGTCTTTGGCAGCCAGCTCTCTCATGACTTGGTCATCTAAAGTGATATCTTCAGTGACCTTTTCCTTTCCCTTATCCCTTCTATTCCCGGGCCCGAGATTCTTCTCTGGGAGTGTGCGATTGCGCAGCTGAATGTTCTCGCAGGCCTCCGATTCTTCCTCTTTCCCCGAAACGGATTCTTTAAAGAGAGGGCCCAGAGCCATTTCTTCATCAGAGTCGCTCCCAAAGGTGAGAACTTGTGACCCCCTGGCGTTAACCATGTAACAGTTGCCAGTCGTTCTGCTGTGCCCATCGACAGTACTTCTTCGCTCCCGACGGATCTTGCGTTTCATGCGCTTAACATGTTGCCGACGAGCGACATATCCTTGCCACCATATCTTAAAGGCGTCGCACTCCTCCGTGGGATGTGAGATTTTTCGGTGATATGCGCAATAGTCAGGGTGTCTCTCCACCCCATCATGTGTGTTTCCTTCCGAGGGCGGTAGCTTCATCCCCATTGACATGGCTTTGGCAAACCTTTTTCTCGTCTTGAATATCTTCTTGTCTACTTTGGATGCCTTTTGCTCTGGCAGTGGTAGGTCAACTCTTTCGTTCAGTTGCCCGCATTTGGCTCCTTCCGATGTGGCCATTTCACGCTCCTGGTCCGCTTTACATTTTAGACGAATCTTGTCTAGAAAAGCGTCGATCATTTCATCTGTTGGCCATGCACGTTCTGGTACAGGCTCTGCCTCCAGCTTCTTAGTGCCAGGAGTTTTCCCATCATCGGTAAACGAGTGGGAGATTACGTTACAACTCGCCACATATCCTTCGGATTCATCCGACGAGCTTTCTCCATCATCTTCCTCTTGAAAGATGTGGTTGAGGAATTCTTGCAGTGTGACAGGAGTTCGCGCCTTTTGATTGTATTCTTCCAGCGCGTCGATTTGCTTCTGCAAGTTCGTGTGTTCGTTTTCAAGCTTCACGGGCTTCTTGGATTTCTTCTTCTTTTTCTTCGAAGATTTTGACGGTTGGGCGTGAGTATCTGGGCTCTTATCGTGAGTCTTTGTAGTCGGGCGGCGCCTTAGCATCCCTTCGATAATTTGAGGTTCAAGAGGGTCCTTCCATTCGATCGCAGGGCACGCATGAAGGTCTCTCAGCATTCTTTTGGTTTTAGTTGATAGCACGACCTCCCATGGAGCTTCTTTAATAAAAGAACATGTTGCCCCCGGTGTATCCGCTTTCCTAGGAGCATGCGGCTGTGGTGGGTTTACCTTCCACTTTTCAGACAGTACAAACTTCTCCTGGAGGTACTGATCTTCAATCCATCCTTTGAAGACGAAGCAATCTTCGATCGGATGACTTACCGTTTGATGGTAAGGGCAATAGTTAGGGTTATTCACCTCGGTGGGTTGCGGCGGTCGCCTTGGATTTGGTAGGTTTATAAGTCTGTTGCGTATTGCCAGCTCGAATAGCCGTTTCGTCTTGTCCCGTGGGAACGAGTAGGGACGCTTCATCTTCTCATTATAATACCGACGTCTTTCCTCCAGTTGATCTGTCGGTTTCGGGGCGTTAGGTTGCTGTTGGGCATTCGCAACAAAGGTTGCTCTTCCTTTACCCATGTCATTCCGAGGTTCCGACTTTGGGGTAGGTGGTCTATGACCCATCTGGTCCATCTGAGCCAACTTGTCGATCAAAGCCTGGAATGTGGTTGGCTTAAAGAACATCATAAACTGGGAAATAGTTGCGTGAGGGTCTAGAGTTCCCACGAACATGCCCACCGCAGGTGCTTCCTCAATGCGTTGCTCACATCTCGACCACAAGTTCCGCCAGCGTATAGCGTACTGGACCCAGGTTTCGCCCAGTTTTACCCTGGCGTTAATAAGTGCAGTTATTGGAGTGCGTTCGCTGGCACTTGCAAATCGCTGAGTGAACAACAACTCCATTTCAGCGAACGTTTTGATAGAATCGTTCGGGAGTTCCGAATACCATTCGAACGCTGTTTCTGATAAGCTGCCCACGAACTGGCGGAGCAACAATTTATCATCACCGCCGGTGTTACCGCAGAGGGCCCGAAACTGGGCGACATGTTGATGGGGATTGCCGGTTCCCTTATACACGTGGAATTTTGGTATCGTATAGCCTTGCGGGTATTTGATTTGGTCGTACCAGCTCGGATACGGCCGCCCCGTTTTCATGACTTGACCAGCTGCCTCAGTCGCGTGATGAACCCGGATTTGCTGGGCTATGTAGTCAGCCAAGTCAGCCTTAGAGATTGCCTCCTCCTTGGCCGTTGAGAGGGCTGGTGGTGGATTTGACGTTTCTCCTCGGTCGTCTTCAAGAACGATTGGGGGATCCTCGGCGGGTAAGTCCTGCTGGATCATCATTCCTATCACATCTTGGAAGAGAAGGCCCATCCGTTGTATGTTGGCCGCTTGTTCAGCAGCCTCTTTATCCCTTTTCTCCACTGTCCGGCGAAGGAATTCAGCATCGGTTTCTTCCTCCCGGCGTGCGTCTGAGGACGTTTCTGGGTTTTCTTTTGGCCCGGTAAGTGCGGCCATAGCATTCATCATTTCCTGAAGCTTTTGTTGCTGCTCCTGGGCTTTCGTCACGGATCGGGTTAGCGGTCGGTGGCCCGTAGAAGTGCGGCTTTCCTCCTTTCCAGAGGCCATGTAAACAGTGTGCACCACCATGCCCCCAGACTTAGAGCGTCTGGGCTCAGTGCTTTTAGTCGTCGTTGCATGCTGGGGGGTCTTCTCTGGCCTCCTCCTTTTATGAGCCATGGAGGTTGAGGGGGCCGTTGAGGTGGGCGTCCAGACAGCCTTTTGGGGTTTAGCCTGGTGACCAGCTTCCGGTTGGATTTTCAGCTTCTTGTGCTGGCGGGAGAAGTTTGGATCGATGATCGAGTTTCGGGCCTGCCGCCAAACCTTATAGATTTTGGAAGACAGCCGTTGAGGAGATCGGGGTTGTTCGGGTTTTATTTCGACAACCTTTTTTAATGAGGGAGGAGACCTCTTCAGCACTGCCGTAGGAGAATTCCTTCGCACCTTATTTAGCATTTCAAAGCTGTTCCCAGTTGGAACAGCAGCATTAACCTCTGCCACCCGGGGCCGATGGAGTCAACCCGGAGGGGAAGTTGCCCCCAGCCTTCCTTACTCGGCGCCAATGGCGACGTCGAGCGTGTCGAGCGGACGGTGTAGGGTCAGCGGTAAGAATGGTTTCGTCTTGCCCCCTGTCTGGGTGGGGGGTCGCAGTTGGTATTAGCCTGTCAAAGACTGATGTCCTTTGGGCAGCAGGAGCGGGAGCTGAAGCCGTTAATCTTGTAAAGACCGACCTTTTGGCCGGAGAGGCTGCCTTGACGACTTTGGGGGCAGGAGCGTCCACCTTCTTAGAAGCAGCCCTCTCTGAGATTGTAGGCCCCATGATGGGTTTGCAGGATTTCTGGCCCAATCTAGAGAAGACCGAGGCGTTGACGTTGGGCGACTCGTTGAGAGGAGCCGCGACAGGGGTAAGACGATCAAAGACCGACTTCTTAAGAGCTTCCGTTGTCAGCACTGGAGCGGTGAAGTTTGTCGGCGGGAGCATGGTCCCAAAGAACAATCCTGTGGTGGCGCGAGTGACCTGTTCCACGGGCATTGTGAATAGCGAAGCAGCTTGGGGTCCGTAGGCTATACCTCCTGGCGAGGCAGAGTGTTGGTTGCAATTGCAGTCTGAGCAGTTGGAGAATTTCACGGAAGTAGAAGCCATCGATCCTTTGCTTTCTGCAATAAGCCAGATGCCAATTCTTAGTATCTTGAAACCCAAGGGCAACCATTAGCGAACCGCGATTGGTTCGCGAGTCACGACACACGAAGTGTGGAGTGGAAAGAGGAAAAGGTCCCAACGGGCGTGCCAGAATCTGTTCCCCTCGGAACGGCGGCCGAGACATGGCGTCTCGCCTGAGATTCGGGACAGATGCTAATTGGTGCTATCCGTCCACCTCTCCGAAGATGCCAAGTTGATTTATGGCACCATGTATCGAAGGTTTAAATGGATGCGTCCGATGTAGCAGACTTCGTCAGATTCCCCCTCGTTTGAGGGGTTTTTGATTGTGGGGACGCTCTTCCCTGCAGGCGCAAGCCCCTGCAGTTAATTACGCTACCGCACTGCGGTAACAACTTTCTCCTTCTCCAGATGGTTACTTCGTGTCGTGGGTGTTTGTTTTGTATTTTTGTTGCCCGTGGATTGTTTACGGAGACTGAGTGATGTCGTCGCCCGTAGGGCGTGGACTAGTCCAAATCCGTATTATCTTAGATTTGGGTTTGGGGGTTTGGTTTGAGGATACGTTAGCCATATTTGAGGCTAAGATCAACTCAAACGTTTGTTAAGGATACGTTAGTCCAGTTTGAGACTAAGATCAACTTAACGGGATCGTTTAGATCCGACAAAAGAGCGTTTGGGCTCTAATGTTCCAGTTTAGGGACATAGTGGTCCATCGTATGTATAGCCGTCGGGACCCATCACCTCTCTGACGACGTTGAAGGATTACAACGACGGATGTCAGAGGAGTTCAGAGATGTACCCTCGAGCCAGAGTTAATTGGGGGGATTCATAGTCCAGTCTGTTTGAAGGTTTAAGGATACGTTAGCCATCTTTGAGGCTAAGATCAACTTAAACGGGACCGTTTAGATCCGACAAAAGAGCATACGGGGCTCTATTGTTCTAGTTTAAAGACGTTGCGGTCCATGGGTAGTTTAAGGACGTTGCGGTCCATTGTTAGTTTTAAGACATCTCGGTCAAGGTTAAGGACGTCGTAGTCCGTGGGTTTAAGGACCCCACAGTCCGTTGTTAGTTTTAAGACATCTCGGTCAAGGTTAAGGACGTCGTAGTCCATGGGTTTAAGGACCCCACAGTCCATTGTTAGTTTTAAGACATCTCGGTCAAGGTTAAGGACGTCGTAGTCCATGGTTTTAAGGACCCCACAGTCCATTGTTAGTTTTAAGACATCTCGGTCAAGGTTAAGGACGTCGTAGTCCATGGGTTTAAGGACCCCACAGTCCGGTATGTGCTCTGGATGCTTCACACGGGTTCACTGCCGTGCTCTGCGAGGACCAGGCTCCGCTCTGGACGTTTTCCACGGGGTCAAAGAGTGACATTATCCGCGTTCCACGTAACCAGGAATTTTGCATTAAACACGGGTTTAAGGACCCCGCAGTCCGTATCAATGTGTGGTCGTCGGGACCCGTCACCTCTTTGAAGACATTGAGGGATTACAATGCCAAGTATCAAAGGAGTGAAGAGATGTACCCTAGAACCGGAATGGATTAAATAGTCCTTGGCCCAATTTGGGATCAAGACGAATTAATTATGTTATGAGTCCATTGGCCTAGTTAATCACAGATTGAGGACTTATGGCCATCTTGGGCTAAGTCCAATCAGGAGAGGCTTTGCCTCTATCCATTTAGGCCAATTGGGCCAGAGCCTAGTGTTAAACACTACAGAGCAGTCAGTGTTGAACACTGGGAATGAGGTTGACAAGTTAGTGTTTAACACTAAGAGATAATTGGTGTTAAACACCAGCAACAAGGCTTTTCAAATTAGTGTTAAACACTAAAACAGATCAGTGTTGAACACTACAGATAAAGCTTTTTAATTAGTGTTGAACACTAAGGCCCAACAGTGTTTTAACACTGGGTTCGAGAGTTTTAACTTAGTGTTAAACACTAAGGCAAGAGGGGTCACGTGGCAACACGTGAGAGCGCCCTCCCTTCATGTATTCTGCTGAGATTATCGCGTCTTTCAGAGCGTCACGTGCCATCACGTGATGGGCATTCAAATGCCTATATGTTAAAGCTTCTGCCGGGGGTCACGTGGGTCACGTGGGGGGCTGCCTCAAAGGGGCTTTCTGTAGATCTTTTAGGGGGGTCACGTGGTGGCACGTGACCCTGCCTTCATGTATTTTGTTTAGAAGCTCTGTTAATCTTTTTTCAGGAATTAAATTCCTCGAGCTTTAAATTTCAGAGGAATTAAACTCCTACTTCCTTTTGAAGACTTATATTCTGGAGTAGAGTTGAACTCTGAATCTTCCGTAGGAATTAAATTCCTCGTATATGTGAAGAACTGAATAGGGTTAAACCCTAATAAAAGCTTTTAAGGAATTGAATTCCCATTCCCTGTTAAATGATGATTAAGGGAATTAAATTCCCGTTGTTTCAACAGAACTAAGTTCTTAACTAGGGTTAAACCCTGTTTCTCTCTGTTCTGAAGGAATTAAATTCCCATGATACTGGGTCAAGCCCTAATTTTATTTTAAAGGAATTAAATTCCTATAGTTCTGTGAGAATTAAATTCTCATGCTTGCATTCCCTCTCTATGTTTTGGATCTGCATGGCAGGATCTCGACCCATTGAGAATTAAATTCTCAACCTTAAGGGGAGATGTGCACTTTGCAGATCCTCTATCAAAGAGAGAAGAAATATATTCTTCTGTTTTATATATCAGAGTTAAACTCTGTTGAGAATTAAATTCTCTCTCTCTTTCAAGGAGCTTTTCCCTTTCTTACCTAGGGTTTTTGCAGAAGATCCAAGTCTTTTCAAAGTATCAAAGCTCTCCTCCTTTTCTTTTTTCTTCTCTGCGTATGTCTATCTATCCTTCTCTGTGTCTCTTGGCTCCTATTTATAGGAGAAGCAGCCGAATCAATCAGTTTTTGAAGAATCTTCATTAAGAGATTTGATTTGCACCCATCATTTGTTTTGGACCTTTGGATTATTAGGTGAATTTTATTCACCATTGGATTTCAAATCCAGGGGTTCCCCTTTATTATTTCGGTTAGATTTAAAGGGGAAATCTTTCCAAACCCGAGATTTTCCCATAGATAGATCACCTCTGAATCTTTAATTTGATTGGTTCCAGATAGTTGCTTTCCTTTGGAAAGATTTGATTCTCCTTCAGAATTTAATTCTGTTGACAAAATGGGCTTTGAAAGCCGGTCACGTGTGACCACGTGACCCATGGTCACGTGTGAGCACGTGACCCCCTTCGGAATGAGCCTTTTCCTTTCTTTTGCGCTCTGTCTTCTGATCGTTGCTTAAACGTCACGTGCCACCACGTGACTCCTGGTCACGTGTGAGCACGTGACCCCTGGTCACGTGTGAGCACGTGACCCTTGTTTGAACTCTCTTTCCTTGGTTCAACTGGAGAACGAGTCTGCTGTCTTGAACGTCACGTGCCAACACGTGACCCTGGTCACGTGGAAGCACGTGACCTCTTCTGAAGCTTTTTCCTTGACTTGATCAGGGAACCGGTGTGCCTTTGACGCTTGCATTTAAATGTCACGTGCCGACACGTGACCCTTTCTGAAGCCCTTTCTTTGATGTAGTTGGAAAACTGAACTTGACTTGATGATGCTTTTAGGTGTCACGTGCCAACACGTGACCGCTAGTCACGTGTAAGCACGTGACCCTCTTCTGAAGCTTTTCCCAGAAGTTTTCCTGATTTTAAATCAGGAAACATGTATATCGCCGAGCCATGGAACTAGGAGTTGCCGCCGTTCCACTTTGCTTGATGTTGTGTATGCTGAGACGAATGTTGAGATGATCTTCAAGCTATCTGTGACCCATCGAGATTTGGCTTCTTCTTTGGATGAAACCTGGGGGAGGAGGAGTGTGATTCTTTCTTTGTTTGCGTCCCTGGATTGTATATAGGGATTGGTGCAATATCACCTGTAGGGCATAAATTTCATTTTTATTTTATTTCTTTTTCCGCGATGCTCTATCATTTCAGCTTTTATATCGCGAAGGTCGCGATTGCCCTATCATTTCGGCTATTTTTCGCGGTGCCCAATCATTTCGGCTATTTATTTTATTTTTACTCGCTGCTTTTTATTGCGAGTTGCCCAATCATTTCGGCTATTTTTCATGCATACATTTTTACTTGCTGCTTTTTATTGCAAGTTGCCCCATCATTTCGGCTATTTCGTATGCATGTGTGGCTTGCCGGGTTTTCGCTGCAAGCTTGAATTCAGACACCGGTTTCGGCATCAGCATCGCTACAACTAGGATATTGCCAGGAGCGAATCATCATTTGCCTCTGTCGATGTCGAACAAAGGTGGCTTAGTAGACAGGGTTAAGGATCCTATCGACTAAGGCTTTTGACTTCATGAGACGTAAGGGTCTCACAAAGGTATTCCTTCCTACAAGTCGTGAGGATCTTGTAGGTGTGTTTTCTCCTAGGGAATCGTGAGGATTCCTAAGTGCATGTTCTCTTGCAAGTCGTAAGGATCTTACAAAAGGGTTTTTCTCCTTATAAGTCGAGAGGACTTACAAGGGTCGTTCATCGTATGGACATATCCCTAGTCACGGGTGGGACTTTTGTTAGGGAAATGTTTATTCGCGCCCGTGGATTGTATACAAGGATCAGTACGAGCCGCTTGTAGGGCAATATCGAAGGTTGTGGGGGTTGCTTAAGAACAGGTTAAGGTTTCTGTAACATAAGACTTTCAAGTCTTATGAGCCGTGAGGGTCCCATAAGAGAGTTCTCCTTACGAGTCGTGAGGACCTCGCAAGTGTAATTTCTCCTTAAGAATCGTGAAGATTCCTAAGTGTGTTGCTTCCTTGTGAGTCGTAAGGATCTCACACGGGTGGTTTCTCCTTACAAGATCGTGAGGACCCTGCAAGTGTCCTTTAACGAGGTTGCGCCCTTTCGGGTTTTCACAAACACTTGCCGGTAGCACTGCTGTTTTTACTCACAGAGCACTTTCGGGTTTTCATCAGTGCCCATTTTGCTTATGGACGTACCGTTTTTTTTATTATATGTTTTTTTCTTTCTCTTTTTTTTTCACCGTGCGATCATATCCCCAGTCACGGATGGGACTTGATTAGGGAAATGTTTATTCACGCCCGTGGATTGTATACAAGGGTCAGTACGAGCCACTTGTAGGGCAATACCGAAGGTTGTGGGGGTTGCTTAAGAACAGGTTAAGGTCTCTGTAACTTAAGACTTTCAAGTCTTATGAGCCGTGAGGGTCCTATAAGAGAGTTCTCTTTACGAGTCGTGAGGATCTCGCAAGTGTAATTTCTCCTTAGGAATCGTGAGGATTCCTAAGTGTGTTGCTCCCTTGTGAGTCGTAAGGATCCCACGCGGTGGTTTCTCCTTACAAGGTCGTGAGGACCCTGCAAGTGTCCTTTAATGAGGTTGCTCCCTTTCGGGTTTTCACAAACACTCGCCGGTAGTCCTGCTGTTTTTACTCACGGAGCCCTTTCGGGTTTTCATCCATGCCCATTTTGCTTATGGACATACCGTTTTTTTTATTATATATTTTTTATTCTCTCTCTTTTTTTTATCTCGTCAGCTTAAGAATGCTGCGGTAGTAGTTTAAAGACGTTTCGGTCGTTAGCTAGTTTTAGGACGTCTCGGTCCGTCGTTAGTTTAAGGACGTTTCGGTCCGCTTTGAGTTTAAGGACGTTTCGGTCCGCTTTTAGTTTAAGGACGTTTCGGTCCGTTGTTAGTTTAAGGACATTTCGGTCCGCTATTAGTTTAAGGACGTTTCGGTCCGCTATTAGTTTAAGGACGTTTCGGTCCGTCGTTGAAGAAGGCAGGTTACTACTTATAGAGTTCGGGCTTAGGAAGATAGCGAGCGGACATAGTCGTCGTCGTCTATCATTGACCTAGGTCTTGACCCATTAAGCGTGGTATTTCTTCAGGAAGCGCCCGTTTATTGGCCTGAAAGGTCTTTCACCGTGCATATCCATGAGTAGATATGCTCCACCCTGGTAGACCTTGTCTATGATGTATGGGCCTTCATAGTTCGGCTCGAATTTTCCCCGTTTGGCATGATTGGGGATCATCGGCCTTTTGACCACTAACACGAGTTCGCCCTGGCGGAATGTTCTCGGTCGGGTCAATCTTTCATATGAGCGCATCATCTTCGCTTTATAAGCTTCTAGATTTTGTTGCGCCATGAGCCGTATTTCATCAAGGGCATCAAGCTCCTCAAGCCGAAGGTGAGCATTTTCTCCGTCCGTCAGCTCGTAGCGGACTGCCATTCGCAGAGAGGGTAACTCTATCTCGAGAGGGAGTACTGCTTCCGTACCGAATACCAATGCATATGGCGTTGTGTTCGTGGCTGTCTTGAACGTAGTTCGATATGCCCAGAGAGCTTCTTGCAGTCTCTCGTGCCAGTCCTTCTTATTTCGGGACACCGTCTTCTTCATGATCTTTGTCAAGGTCTTGTTGAAGGCTTCAGCTAGACCGTTAGCTCGCGGATTATAAACCGAAGAATATCTCCAGTCTATATTATGCTGTTGCGCGAAGCGACTGATCTTGTGGCTTCTGTAGGCTGGCCCGTTATCGAAGATGATCCGTCGCGGAGTTCCAAACCGGTATATGACGTGCATCTTGAAGAAATGGAAGATATTCTCCGTCTTCACTTCCCTCAACGGTACTGCTTCTGCCCATTTGGAGAAGTAATCAGTGGTTTCTAGGATGAAACGATGTCCCCTGGACGATACTGGTTCGATAGGGCCGACTATGTCAGTTCCCTACATTTTGAACGGCCAGCTAGCCACCGTCGGATGTAGAGGATTTGGATGCTGGTGGATGAAGTCCCCATGGATCTGGCATGAGCGGCATTGCTTCGTATATTCGAGGCAGTCCTGAATCATCGTGGGCCAATAGTAGCCCATTCGTTTAATCTTTAACTTCATCTTTAGGCCAGCTTAATGAGAACCGCAGAGTCCGTCGTGAACTTCTTGGACGATCCTTTCTGCTTCTTCAGGTCCCAGGCATCTCAACCATAGAGAATCAAACGACCTTTTGTACAGAATATCATTGACAAAGGCAAAAGACAGAGCTCATTTCATAAGCTAATGTCTTGAGGACGCATCTTCAGGCATTCGACGGGATTTGAAGTATTTTATGAACACTTCTCTCCAATCTTCAACCTTCTCTTGGTCCTTTATTTGCATAGCCATTTGCTCGGTTGATTCCTTTTCCTCAAATGATTCCGGAGATATTTCTGCCGGTGTGAGGACCCGACGGCTCTATACTATGATCCTGACGTCATCGAGGTTTTCATCGGCCAGTTCTTTAGCGAGCTTGGCTAACGCGTCCGCCTTGCTATTTTCCGCACGCGGTATGCTTTCTAGCATGTAGAAGGGGATTTGAGTCAGCAACCGCTGTACTCTCTCGCCATACTTTACTAGCTCTGGCTTGCATGTCTGGTAGTCGCCGTTTACTTGACTGACGACCAGTTGGGAGTCTCCGTATATGAGGAGGTTCTCAATCCCCATGTCGATGGCGATCTCGATGCCTGCTATCAAAGCTTCGTATTCAGCTTCATTGTTCGTCCTCGGCTCTGTTAAGGAGAAAGCGAAGCGCATTATCCCTCTTTGTGGGGTTACGAAGATGAGGCCTACCCCCGATTTGATTAGAGGAGTATTTTGTTTGCGCTTCTTCATGGCAGATGCTCCATCGAAGTAAAGTTCCTACTGGGTACCACTTCCGTCGATCGCTTCAAATGCATGTTCATCTGGAAATTCGCAATTCAAGGGAGAATCAGCAGATATTGGATGCTCAGCGAGAAAGTCGGCGATGGCTTGGCCTTTCACTGCCTTAAGAGGCTAATAGGTTATTGAAAACTCCATCAAGAGCAGGGCCCATCTAGCGAGTCTCTCTGTCAATATGGCCTTCGACGTCAGATATTTGAGGGGGTCCACCTTTGATAAAAGACGGACTTCATGCGCCAATGCATAGTGCCGGAGTTTCGTTATCGCGAAGATCAACGCCAGGCAGTGCTTTTCGATGGGGGAATAGTTGCTTTCTGCCCCCAGCAGCACTCGACTTAAGTAATAGAGAGCTCTTTCTTTCCCTTGGTCATTCTCTTGTGCCCATAATGCGCCTAAGGAACCTTCAAGGGCAGTATTATAAAGAATAAGGGGCTTTCCCTTTACTGGAGCAACTAAAACTGGTGGGTTCTGCAGGTATTGCTTGATCTCGTCCAACGCGCATTGGCATTTATGATCCCAGATGAACGGGGTTCCCTTCTTCATCAGGTGGCTATAAGGACGGGACTTGCCTGAAAGGTTAGCTATAAATCGCCGTATATATGCGAGCTTCCCTTGGAGAGACCGCAGCTGTTTGAGAATTCTCGGCGGAGGCATTTCCATGATCGCCTTGATCTTTGACGGATCTATCTCGATGCCTCGGTGCCGGACGATGAATCCTAAGAATTTGCCCGAGGAAACTCCGAATGCACACTTGAGAGGGTTCATCTTCAAGTTGTATTGTCGAAGGCGCTGAAATACGGTCTTCAGGTGTTCTAAATGCTCCTCGTACGATTTGCTCTTAACCACGAGGTCGTTGATATAGCATTCGACGATTTCATGTATAAGGTCATCGAAGATCTTCGTCATGACCCTCTGATAGATGGCACCGGCGTTCTTTAGACCGAAGGGCATCACCTTATAGCAGAATATACCCAAAGGAGTCCGGAAAGCGGTGTGCTTCTGGTCTTCTGGATGCATCTTTATCTGATTATACCCCGATGAGCCGTCCTTGAAGGAGAAAACCTCATGAGTGGACGTATTGTCTATCATCAGTTCGGTGACTGGCACTTGGAAATCATCCTTCGGGCAGGCTTTATTGAGATCCCAGAAGTCTACACATATGCGCGCTGTCCCATTTTTCTTCATCACCGGGATGATGTTGGCGATCCATTCAGGATATTGAACCTCCTGGATAAAGCCAGAGTCGATTAACTTCTTAACCTCGGCATTGATACTCATCTCAAGCTCGAGCCGCATTCTCCTCGGCGCCTGTTTGACTGGCTTGACGTCCGGGGATATCGCCAATTTGTGCACAGCAATTTCTGGATCTAGTCCCAGCATTTCGGAATAGTTCCATGCGAAGCAATCTCTATGCTGTACAAGGACATCTTTTAACGCAGCCACCCTTTCTTCAGATACCAGCTCACTAACAAATGTCGATCGCGGGTCGTTTGCCGTCCCCAACTCAATTTTCTTGAGGTTATCTGCAGTGGTATGTATTCCATCCTCCAGTTCTTTCGGAGCTGGTGGAAATTCTGAGATCACCTCATCATTGCTGTTTTCGAAGCACGAGGGAAGGTTGTCCATGTTCTCAGGCTCTCTTTTTGATATTGTTATCATACGACAAGTACGAGCTCGCTTCGAAGACCGATGTGAATCTGGTTCTGCTCTTGCGGCTTTGGGTTCGTGCTTCTGTGGCGGCGTTACCCTCCAGCTGTCAGACAGAGCAAACTTGCTGAGCTGATACTGATCTTCAACCCAGTTTTTAAAGGTGAAGCTGTTTTCGAGAGGATGGCCTATTACTCGGTGATAGAGCAATAGTTTGGGCGAGAGACTTCGCCTGCTTGCTCAGGGTGTTTGGACTCCGGAAGCGTAATCATTTGATATCTTATGGCAAGATCAAGTATCTCCTTTGTCTTGTTTTGAGGAAAAGAGTACGCTCGACTCATCTTCTTCATGAGGGACAAATCTGGACCGCTCGATTCCCGACCGCGTGACTTCTTGGTCCCGCTTTGTCGTTGATGAATGCCTTTTCTGCTCTTTGACTTATTTCTGCCTCTGCGTCGGGCCTTTTGCACAACAGGTAGACAAGGAGGAAAATTTTCGTCTTTTGCAACCTGTTGAAGAAGACGTTGCGTCCTGGGTTTCTCATAGATGGCCATTTCGCGATTGTGGTCGTCACGAGCTTTTTGACCTGCTTTCCTAATAAGCCTGGCCATTCGTTCTTCAAATGACGGATTCGGCATTTCGACTACGGGATCTAGTTTTGATAAGGGGTTGGCATCTCCCGGCAGGGCGCCCTCTTCTTCGTCGAAGTTATATATGGCGTAGCTACCGTGGACTCGTTCTCGTTTCCCGGATCTCACATATCCAAGCCCAAGCGTTTCTATTCTCCCGTTAGGCAACTTGCGCTGAGTCCCAGGGACATCCCAAATCCTATTGTAGAACCGAGCTTGTCGAATAGTCTGTTTTAAGGGTACCCCTTGGCGCTTCAATAGCCTTTTCAATCCGTTTGTGTAATATCTGGGTAAACGGATAGGCTGAAGCTTGTCGAGCGTAGAATCCGCGCCATGCCAGATCTCTCTCTCCACTCTTGTTTCTGAGGACCGATAGAATAGGATAGCCTTTTCGCCTTTTCGCCTGGGAGGGACGTAAAATGTTCGCAGCTCTTGCACATTGTGAGCTTCAAGTGCGTCAAGGTCTTTGTAGTGCTCCCGCGGAACCATGGTGATTTGAAAACTCTGATCACCACCAGGGAGTTCTTGTATTAACGGCCGAATGGAGAACACAGCATTCACCTCATTTTCCGAGTCACTTCCGAAGATCAATATGGGGGTGGACGGTCCCGGGTTGTTGCGTCGAGATGGCCCAGCGTAAATTATCTCTTCTTCGTCTTTGGTATCACTCCCGAAAACAGGAATGGTGGCAGCGGCTTTGCTCTCCGGTCTGCGACACCTCTTCGTGTCCTCGAAATCTGGCAAAAAGTACTTAGCATCTTCGTACTTGTGGACTTCATTCACGGAGAACGGGTTCAGCTCACCTGTTACGGTATATTCGAGACCGTCCTTAAAATACTTCATACACTGATGTTGTGTAGAAGGGATGATGTTGTACTCGTGTATCCAAGGTCGGCCGAGCAGAGCATTGTAGCATGTCTTAGCGTCTATGACGTGAAACTTTATGTCCATGATGAGTAGCCCAAAGCGTAATGTTAATATTACAGATCCGAGAGTCCGTAATGACTGGGAGTTAAAACCGGAGATGGTAATTTATCCCGAGCGAGGTGCTGAACGCTCATGCAGATTTCCTTCAAGACCCGAACATTAAGAAGATTGACGGAGGACCCATTATCCACCGGGATTTCGCCTATCTTGATATTGTGGCAGTATCCAGAGACGTATAGGGGACGGTTGTGGTCGCACGTCTCAGGGAGAAGGTCTTCGTCGCCGAAAGTGATATCAGCCGTGTGCACTTCTTCCAGCTCATCCTTCATCCTCTGTTCGGTGTGGAAGGCTTGGAATTGCTCAGGCACTTGTAGCGCCTTGATTAATGAATCTCTCGCTTCTTTTAATAATAAGAGGGCGTCAAGAATGCTGAGCTGCGAAAGTAGCTTCCTTAGGTGCGCTAGGATGTTTAGTCCACCTTACCCTTCCTGGGAGGGTCCTTGGCAGTCAGCTCTTTTATGACTTGGTCATCTAAGGCGATATCCTCAGTGACCTTTTCCTTTCCCTTATCTTTTCTATTTGCGGGTCCGAGATTCTTTTCCGGGAGCGTGCGATTACGCAGCTGAATGTTTTCGCAGGCCTCTGGTTCTTCTTCTTTCCCTAAAATGGATTCTTTAAAGAGAGGGCCCAGAGTGATTTCCTCATCAGAGTCGCTCCCAAAGGTGAGAACCTGTGATCCTCCGGCGTTGACCGTGTAACAGTCGCCGGTAGTTCCTTCGTGCCTGTTGGTTGTACTTCTTTGTTCCCTGAGAGTTATGCATTTCATGCGCTTAAAATGTTGCCGGTGAGCAACATATCCCTGCCACCATGTCTTGAAGGCGTCGCATTCCTCGATAGGGTGTGAAATCTTCCGATGATACGAGCAGTAATTAGGGTGTCTCTCCGCCCCATTGAGCGTGTCTTCTCCCGAGGGTGGTAGCTTCATTCCCATTGACATTGCTTTGGCAAACCTTTTCCTCGTCTTGAATGTGTTTTTATTCGCATCGGATGTCTTTTGACCTGGCGGGAGTGCTTCGACTCTTTCATTTAGTCGCCTGCGTTTGGCTCCTTCTGATACGGCCATCTCATGCTCCTGATCGGCTTTACTTTTCAAATGAATCTCGTCTAAAAAGGCATCGACCATTTCATCTGTCGGCCACACAAGTTCTGGTTCAGGCTTTTCCCACAGTTTCTCAGTGCCAAGAGTTTTCTCATCGTCCGTAAACGAGTGGGAAATCACATGACAACTTGCCACACATCTCTCGGATTCATCCGACGAGCTTTCTCCTTCATCTTCCTCCTGAAAGACGTGGTTGAGGAACTCTTGGAGTGTGACGGGGGTCCACGCCTTTTGATTGTACTCCTCCAGCACGTCAATCTGTTTCTGCAAATCCGTGCGCTTGTCTCCAGACTTCACGGGCTTCTTCGATTTCTTATTCTTTTTCTTCGAAGATTTTGACGGTTGGGTGAGAGTACTTGGGCCATCACCACCGATCTTTGTAGTTGGGCGCAGCTTCAGTATCCCTTCGATGATTTGAGGTTCGAGCGGGTTCTTCCATTCGACCGCCGGGCACGTATGAAGATCCCTCAGCATCCTTTTGGTTTTGGCTGATAGCACGACCTCCCATGGAGCTTCTTCAATGAAAGAACAGGTTGCCCCCGGTGTATCTGCCTTCTTAGGAGTATACGGCTGTGGCGAGTTCACCTTCCACTTCTCGGACAGCGCAAACTTGCCCTGTAGGTATTGATCTTCAATCCATCCTTTGAAGACGAAGCAATTCTCAATCGGATGGCTTACCGTCTGGTGGTAAGGGCAGTAATTGGGGTTATTCACCTCACTGGGCTGCGGCGGTCTTCTTGGGTTTGGCAAGTTGATAAGCCTATTGCGTACCGCCAGCTCGAATAACCGTTCTATCTTGTCCTGCGGGAACGAGTAGGCACGCTTCATTTTCTTATTATAATACCGCCGTCTTTCTTCCAGTTGATCCGCCAGCCTTGGGGCACTGGGTTGCTGCTGAGCGTTCGCAATGAAGGTTGCCTTCCCTTTGCCCTTGTCATTCCGCGGTTCTGGCTTCGGGGGAGACGGTCTGTGACCCATCTGGTCCATCTGGGCCAACTTGTCGATCAAAGCTTGGTACGTGGTTGGCTTAAAGAACATCATGAACTGGGAGATAGTTGCATGAGGATCTAGTGTACCCACGAACATGCCCACCACGGGCGCTTCTTCAATGCGTTGTTCGCATTTCGACCACAAGTTTCACCAACGTATGGCGTACTGGACCCACGTCTCGCCTGGTTTCACCCTGGCATTAATCAATGTCGTTATCGGAGTGTGTTCGCTGGCACTTGCGAAACGCTGGGTAAACAGCAGCTCCATCTCCGCAAATGTCTTGATAGAGTCGTTTGGGAGCTCGGAGTACCATTCGAATGTTGTATCCGATAAGCTACCGACGAACCGGCGAAGCAACAGTTTATCATCACCGCCGGTGTTGCCGCAAAGGGCCCTGAACTGGGCAACATGCTGGTAGGGATTGCCAGTCCCCTTATTGACATGGAATTTTGGTATTGTATAGTCCGGCGGGTACTTTATCTGATCGCACCAGCTTGGATACGGTCGCCCCATTTTTACGACCTAACCGGCTGCTTCGGTCGCCTGATGAACCCAGATCTGCTGAGCTATATATTCGTCCAGGTCAGCTTTAGAGATTGCCTCCTCATTGGCCGTTGAAACAGCCGGTGGTGGATTCGACGTTTCTCTTCTATCATCTTCGAGGACGATCGGTGGGTCTTCAGCAGGAGGATCTTGCTAAATCATCATTCTTACTATGTCTTGGAATAAGTGGGCTATTTGTTTTATATTAGCTGCTTGTTCTGCAGCCTCTTTATCTTTCTTTTCCAATATCCTTCGAAGGAACTCAGCGTCGGTTTCTTGTTCCTGTTGCTGATCCGAGAACGCTTCAGGGTTTTCTTTTGGCCCAGTAAGCGCGGCCATCGCGATCATCATTTCCTAGAGCTTCTGCTGTTGCTCCTGAGCTTTGGTTACAGACAGTGTGAGCGGTCTATGACCTGTAGATGCACGGCTGTCTTCCTTCCCCAACGCCATGTATACAGTATGGACCATGATGCCCCAGACTTAGGGCGTTTAGGCTCACCGCCTTTAGCATTTGCCGTAGGCGCGGGATCTTTGTCTGGCCTTCTTCTCTCGTAGACCGTTGAAGTTGAAGGGGCCGTTGCAGCGGGCACCCTGACGATTGTCGTCCTTTGCCGTTTGATCGGACGGCTCTTTTCTTCCATCACTTTCTCTTTTTTCTGCTGACGAGAGTGATCTTGGTCAATTACGGAGTCTTGAACTTTTCGCCAGACTTTATAGATTTTGGCGGATAGCCGCTGAGGGGCTGCTCCAACTTCGTTTCCGGAATCCTCTCCGCAGGGGGAGGGGATCTTTTTAGTATAGCTGTTGGAGAGTTTCTGCGTACCCTCCTAAGTGGTTCAAAGATGTTCCCAGTTGGAACAGCAGCGTTAACTTCCACCGCTGGAGCAGGCAGAGTTAGCCCTGAAGGGGAATTGCCCCCGGCCTTCCTCACTCGGCGCCAATGGCGACGTCGAGCATGATGAGCCGTTGGGGCTGGCTCGGCAATAGAGAGAGCTTCATCTTGCCCCCTGTCCGAATGAGGTGCTGTTGGTGTCAGCCTCTTAAAGACTGAGGTTGTTCTTTGAGTGGTGATATCCAGTATGTCAAAGACAGACCCTCGAACAGGGGTAGGAGCCGAAATAGTCAGCCTTGAAATGACTGACTCTTTAACAGGAGAAGCCGTCTTGACGACTTCAAGAGAAGCGGTTGCTGCCTTTCTTGGGACAGCTATTTTAGGGTTCCTAGGCTTCTTGGTGAGCCCATGAGAGTTCTGATTCAGCCTGGCAAAGACAGCGGCTGTTGGTTTGGTGTTGGACGACCCGTTGAAAGGGGTCAGTGTAGCTGTGAGCCGATCGAAAACCGACTTCTTGTTCGCTTCTGATGCGGGCACTGGCATGGTGAAGCTTACAGGCAGGATCATGGTCCCGAAAAATAGGCCGGTGGTGGTTTGGGTTACCTGTTCTACCGGTATGGAAAGGATGGAAGCCGCTTGAGGCCTGTAGGCTACACCTCTAGGTGAGGTGGAGCGTTGATTGCATTGGCACTTTGAGCAGATCGAGCAGTTAGCGGCCATTGATGCTTGATTTCTGTGCCAGGAAAAAAAACCAAATCTTAGTGACTTGACATCCAAAGGCAACCATTAGCAAACCGCGATTGGTTCGCGAAGACGACACACGAAGTGTGGAGTGGAAAGAGGAAAAGGTCCCACCGGGCGTGCCAGAATCTGTTCCCCTCCAAATGGCGGCCGAGACGTAGACGTCTTGCCTGAGATTCGGGGCAGATGCTAATTGGTGCTATCCGTCCACCTCTCCGAAGATACCAAGTTGATTTATGGCACCGTGTATCGAAGATGTAGACGGATGCGTCCGATGTAGCAGACTTCGTCAGATTCCCCTCGCTTGAGGGGTTTTTGATTGTGGGGACGCTCTTCCCTGCAGGCACAAGCCCCTGCAGTTAATTACGATACCGCTTTGCGGTAACAACTTTCTCCTTCTCCAGATGGTCACTTTGTGTCGTGTGTGTTTATTTTGTGTTTGGTTGCCCATGGATTGTATACGGAGACTGAGTTATGTCGTCGCCTGTAGGGCGTGGACTAGTCCAAATCCGTATCTTTCTTAGATTTGGGTTTGGGGGTTTGGATTTAAGGATACGTTAGCCTCGTTTGAGACTAAGATCAACTTAAACGTTTGTTAAGAATTCGTTAGTCTAATTTCAAGACTAAGATCAACTTAACGGGATCATCTAGATCCATTTCCAGTTTAGTGACATGGCGGTCCATAGGTAGTTTAAGGACATTGCGGTCCAATGTTAGTTTTAAGGCATTGCGGTCAAGGTTAAGGACATCATAGTCCGTGGCTTTAAGGACTCCACAGTCCAGCATTAGTTTTAAGACATCACGGTCAAGGTTAAGGACATCATAGTCCGTGGTTAGTTTTAAGACATCCCGGTCAAGGTTAAGGACATCATAGTCCGTGGTTAGTTTTAAGACATCCCGGTCAAGGTTAAGAACATCATAGTCCGTGGTTAGTTTTAAAACATCCCGGTCAAGATTAAGGACATCATAGTCCATGAGTTTAAGGACCCCACAGTCCGTATCAATGTGTGGTCGTCGGGACCCGTCACCTCTTTGAAGACGCTGAGGAATTACAACGCCAAGCATCAAAGGAGTGAAGAGATGTACCCTTAAACCGAGGTAGATTAAATAATCTTTGGCCCAATTTGGAACCAAGAACAATTAATTATATTGTGAGCCCATCGGCTCAGTTAAGTTTGGATTGAAGACTTATGGCCAGCTTGGGCTAAGTCCAATCATGTTTAGAATATTGGCCCTCTGTTGGCTCATTGAAGGAAAGGCTTTGCCTCTAGAAACTTAACCAATTGGGCTAAAGTTAGTGTTAAACACTAAAGACCAACAGTGTTAAACACTGGGATTGAGATTAGCAAGTTAATGTTTAACACTAAAGATAATCAGTGTTAAACACTAGCAACAGGGCTTTCAAATTAGTGTTAAACACTAAAGCAAATCAGTGTTGAACACTGGAAATAGAGATTCCAAATTAGTGTCTAACACTAATGCAAATCAGTGTTAAACACTAGATACAGAGATTTTAATTTATTGTTAAACACTAAGGCAAGAGGGGTCACGTGGTAGCACGTGAGGGCGCCCTGCTTCTCTTTATTTTATTCTACCAAAAGTAGCATCACGTGCTATCACGTGATAGGAATTTGGGTGTTTACTTGTTAGAGCTTCAGCCAAGGGGTCTCTTGGTATCACGTGAGAGCGCCCTAGAACACTTTTCTGTTTCTTTCTCCTTTTTCTCTGTGTGGTTCAGAGGTCACGTGGGGCGTTGCCTCAAAGCTCTATTCCGTGGATCTTTACAGGGGTCACGTGGTAGCACGTGACCCTGGTTCTTTATCGGTTTGAAGATGTGTTTATTTTTTTAAGAATTAAATTCTTCATAGGGTTAAACCCTAGTAATAATTTTTAGAGGAATTACATTCCCACTTTCTTTTAAAGAATTATATTCTCGGATAGGGTTAAACCCTAATTTCTTTTATCTAGGAATTAAATTCCTCATATGTGTAAAGAATTGAATTCTGTCATAGGGTTAAACCCTAATTTCTTCTTTTTTATGGGAATTAAATTCCTGAGATTTTGATAGAATTAAGTTCTTAATTACGGTTAAACCCTGGTTCTGTCCATTTTGAAGGAATTAAATTCCTATAACATAGGGTTGAACCCTAATTTTATCTCAAAGGAATTAAATTCTTATAATTCTGTGAGAATTAAATTCTTAAAATTCAATACCTCCTCTATGCTTTGGATCTGTATGGCAGGATCTCGACCCAATGAGAATTAAATTCTCAATTCATGGGGAGATGTGCACTTTCCAAATCCTCTACCAGAGAAAGAACTAAGTTCTTTTTTATATAAGAGTTAAACTCTTTTGAGAATTAAATTCTCTTTTGAAGCCACTCCTTTCTTACCTAGGGTTTTCTTTAGCAGGAAATCAAATTCTTCCAAAATTCCAAGGCTCTATCTCTCTCTCACTGTATGTCTCTCTGTGTATTTTTCTCTTTTCTTTGGGCTCCTATTTATAGGAGAAGGAAAAGAATCAATCTGTTTGGTAAATCTCTCATTGAAAGATTTGATTTGTTTATTGAGAGATTTGAGTTATATTTATCATTCATCTGGGCCTTTGGATTATTAGGTGAATTTTATTCACCAATGGATTTTAAATCCCAAGATATCTCTTTGTTATTTCGGTTAGATTTTAAGGGGCAATCTTTTCAAGCGCAAGGTTTTTCCATAAATTGGTGATATTTAATCACCTTTAGATTTTTAATCCAACGGTTTCAGATAATTCTTTTCCATTTTGGAAAGATTTTTCCTCAGAATTTAATTTTGTCAAAGAATAAGGCTTTTAAAGCCGGTCACGTATGGCCACGTGACCGTTGGTCACGTGTGCGCACGTGACCCCTGGGCTTCTCTTCTTCTGCGCTCTTTTCTCTGGCCGCTGCTTAGCCATCACGTGCCAACACGTGACCACTAGTCATGTGTGAGCACTTGATGCTTCTTCTGAAGCCTCCCCTTGGCTTTTAATTAGGGAACGAAAATGCGCTGTGCTGCTGCTTTAAACGTCACGTGCCAACACATGACCGCCGGTCACGTGCTAGCACGTGACGCTTCTTCCGAAGCTTCTTTCCTGATTTTAAATCAGGAAACAGCCGCAAGCGGTACTAGCTGTACGTAACTGTCCCCAGGTAGATACCGATAAGAAGACTGATGAGGTGAACCCATCCGAACTCCTACTGAGCCTGAATGTGACAATCTCCGTACAGTCCGGTCTGTTCTTCTAAGAATATCTCATGGCGGGCCTAGGGGGTGGTAAACGTCAGTCCCCTAATAGCAGTACAAGTCGTGCCGGAGTGTAGCCCAGAACACCCTGAGATAACACTGGAAAACCTACCAGTATATCTCGCTTGCCCTGGCCAAGGACGACTATGTGTAATGACTCTCCTAGATACAGCGCGATATCAACCCCCAATACTGCGAGAGACGAATCCTGTCTAACCGTCACTGCCTCCAAGTGTTTCGGGACTGCACCCAACTACTACCTATTTGCACGACTCATTTGAGCCGTGGTAAGGTAGCAATCTAGAAACAGTGGGAACACACTCGAGGCGAAGTGACAGTGTCAAGTCAGCGGACTAAGCTGTACTCATGTCACCTGGGAACTTATAACTGATGATAGGTATAGTACCAACCAACAGTTCCCGACGAGTCTTGTCGAGTGTACTCGTAACCTAACGAGCACCTGCATACTATCTCAAATAAGACGTACTGACGGCTGTGGGACAGATCATCTCCCCTGCTGGGATGAGAAGCGCATACGCTAGTCTACTCCGGAGTATCGATGCCCCGTCTCGATAATCCTACGACAAGGGACCTGTATAAGGATGTGCTTGTAGATTGCCCAGCCCCCACTAGTGTGACTGCCATCACAACACTGGTAATCAAGCAAAGATCCTAAGGGCTCCACTAATGTGTATAGGTGATATGCTAAAAGAAACACATGCACACATTAAAGTAAAAACAAACCAAGTAGCATGCTACCATTTCGAGCAAGATTACATATACAACTTTGAATATCCCAAGCTTCCATCAAGTAATATACAAACTAGTATGATACAGTAATGGCCTCTAGGGCATATACACTAACAATCTCCCATTTGCACTAAGGCCATGTACTGGCCTATCGAAGACCTATCATCTCGTTGAGCCGCTCGAACTGAGTCTGGGGTAAGGCCTTGGTGAATGGATCTGCAGTGTTATCTTCTGTAGCAACCCTCCGAACCTCGATCTCCCGGCGATCCACGATCTCCCTGATCAGGTGATACCGTCTCAAGATGTGTCTGGACTTCTGATGGGACATGGGTTCCTTCGCTAAAGCTATAGCCCCGTTGTTGTCACAATACAGAGGTATTGGATCAACAATGAACGGAACCACCTGAAGTTCTGTCAAGAACTTCCTCATCTAGACGGCTTCTTTTATGGCATCAGATGCAGCGATATATTCCGCTTCCATCGTTGAGTCAGCAACGGTTTCCTGTTTGGAACTCTTCCAACACACCGCCCCTCCATTGAAGGTAAAGACATAACCCGACATGGATTTGGAGTCATCCTTGTCACTCTGGAAGCCGGAGTTAGCAAAGGCTTCCATCTGGAGGTCTTTTCCGCCGTAAACCAAAAACATGTCCTTAGTCCTTCTCAGGTACTTCAGAATGTTCTTTACCGCTATCCAGTGCTTCTCCCCAGGGTTTGACTGATACCGGCTTACCACACTCAGTGCATAAGCTACATCTGGACTGGTACACAATATCGCATATATTATAAGCCTACCGCAGAAGCGTAGGGTATAATAGACATGCGATCCCTTTCCAAATCAGTCTTGGGAGATATCTCTTTGGAGAGAGTGATCCCGTGACAAGCCGGTAAACTACCGCGCTTTGAATCTTCCATACTGAGTCATTTCAGTATGGTGTCAATGTACCTGGACTGCGAAAGTCCCAACATCCTCTTAGATCTATCACGATAGATCTGGATCCCCAGAATGTAGTTGACATCGCCCAGGTCCTTCATGGAGAACCTCTGTGACAAGAATCCTTTGACTGACTGTAGCATAGGAATATCATTTTCTATTAGGAGAATGTCATCCACGTACAATACGAGGAATACCACAGTTCTCTCTACAATCTTACTGTAAATGCATGGTTCATCTGGGTTTTTGATAAAGTTGAATTCTTTGACAGTATCATCAAAGCAGATGTTCCAACTTAGCGATGCCTGCTTCAGTCTATAAATGGACTTAAGCAACTTGCACACTTTACCGCTGCTCCCACTCTGAATGAATCCCTCCGGCTGATCCATATAGACGCACTCTTCTAAATTTCCATTTAGGAAAGCCGTCTTTACGTCCATCTGCCAGATCTCATAATCGTGGAAGGCAGCAATGGCAAGAAGGATCCGAATGGATTTGAGTATAGCCACTGGAGAAAAGGTCTCGTCATAGTCTAAACCAGGTCTTTGATGAAAACCCTTTGCAACAAGTCTAGCTTTATAGGTTTCAACCTGCCCATCTACACCAATCTTCTTTCTGAAGATCCATTTGCATCCTACGGGTTTTACCCCTTCTGGAGCAAAGTCCAAAGTCCAAACTTTGTTGGCGTACATAGACTCCATCTCGGTCCGCATTGCATCCAGCCATTTTACTGAGTCACCGCTCTGAATGGCTTGCTGGAAGCTAGTAGGCTCATCATAATCAATGGTGTAATCCTCTCTATCCCCGTCTATGAGAAAACCGTAGTATCTCTCGGGCGGATGAGACTGCCTACTACTCCTGCGGAGTGGCGCTGGGATGTCCGGTTCTCCTGAAACTTCTGGTTCTTCCAAACTTTCAGTAATAGCTTGGGTTCTGAAATTTCTTCCAGTTCTACTACGCTCCCACTTATTCCTTTTTCTAAAAACTGATGTTCCAGAAAGTGGGCATGACGAGAAACAAAAACCTTTTGTTCCTCTGCGTAATAGATAAGATACCCCCTAGAGTTCTTTGGGTATCCCATAAACTTACACAGTACTGAGTGTGCCTCGAGTTTGTCCGCATGCTGCTTTTTAACAAAAGCTGGACATCCCCATATCTTTAGATATTAAAGATAGGGTTTCTTCCCACACCACGTCTGATATGGTGTGGTAGGCACAGTCTTGGAGGGAACCTTGTTCAAAAGATATGCAGCTGATTCTAGTGCATAACCCTAGAAGGATCGTGGGAACTCAGCCTTACTCATCATGGAATGAACCGTATCCAATAGAATTCGATTCCGCCTTTCCGATACACCGTTGTGTTGTGGTGTGTATGGAGGAGTAAGCTGAGAGAAAATTCCATTCTCTTTTAAGTAGCCCAGAAACTCAGCACTCAAGTATTCACCACCTCGATCAGATCTCAGTGTCTTGATACTTTTGCCTGTTTGTTTTTCAACTTCATTCTTGTATTCCCGAAATTTCTCAAAGGCCTCGGATTTATGCTTCATCAGGAAGACATGTTCATACCTAGAGAAATCATCTGTGAAAGTAATGAAGTATGAATAACCACTTCGCGCATGTGTAGACAATGGACCACACACGTCACTGTGTATGAGTCCCAAGAGCTCGCTCGCTCTTACTCCGTGTCCAGTGAACGGAGCCTTTGTTATCTTTCCCATAAGACAAGATTCACAAGTGGCATAAGACTGATACTCGAACGGATTCAAGTATCCCTCTTTATGTAACTTTGTTAACCGTGTCTCATTAATGTGACCCAGTCTACAATGCCATTAGAAAGCTTGATTTAATTCCGGAGACTTTCTTTTAAGTGTGTTCTGGACACTGAAAATCTGAGCTTGATTCAATACGTATATCACGTTTTCTAATGTACCTGACCCAATCAGAACTTGATTTAGGTGGATGTGGACCACATCGCTTACAAAAGTAAAATCATATCCTTCCTTAGAAAGTAAGGATACTGATATGATATTACAAGTCGCATTAGGTACATACAAACAGTCACGCAGAATCAATATCTGCCCAATTGTCAGTCCTAGATGATATTCCCCTACGGATTCAGCGTCCATGCTCATTCCGTTGGCAACCATGAGAGTCATATCACCTATCCTGATAACCCAACGGTTTCTCAGAGCCTGTAATGAATTACAGATGTGAGACCCTGATCCGGTATCCAATACCCAGGAAGTAAGCTTAACTGACATACAGTTTTCTACTACAAACACACCCGAAGCCGAAGCCATAACATGATTCGAATCCTGGCTACTGGCTTTGCTAGCCCTGCAATCCTTCCGCCAATGTTCATTCCTGTAACAATAGGAACGTCCCTCCTTTACTATATCCAGTCCCGAAACTTTTGCCCTTACCTTCCCTTCTACTTCCCAGGTTTCCTTCAGGGTATAAGTGGAGGGCAGAGACTGTAGAATCAAGTCAGTATTTGACCTGTTCTTCAACGCGGTCTTCAGGTCCGTGAGCTCATCAAAATAGCTGGTCTCTGTAAGGACGTTGCCCCCTACAGATGACCCGATAGCCAACCTCGCTTGAAGCAATTCGTTCAAGGTCTCATATCTTGCGATACAAGATTGCTCTCCATATGAATCTTTGTTATGGAGGAAGATAGAAACTAAGTCCATCTTCTCGTGCTGCCTCTGGTATGCACCATCAACTGAGGCCAACACGAGGCACTTGGCATTCGCACAGTCTTTTTCCAATGTCTTACGGATATCAATATCTGTGACAGGGGAAACTGGTCCTGAGACGGTAGGGGTTTGATTAGCTAAGAGGTGTCCCAGCTCGTTATGGGAAATGGACATCTGGACAGACCTTTGCCAGTCACAACAGTCTGATTCAGTCATTTTATTATCTAGATGTAACCAACGTGTGGTCACTGGGTCGCCACAATTAAGAGAGAGAGAAGAAAACACTCAGCATGATTCTCTTGCAAGTTTAGATTGGATTTTAGTTTATCTAAACAGGATGGCTCCCACTGTTTCTCGAATCCTTCCTCAAACCATAAAGGAAGAATTAGTCGGGATCAGTCTCACCGTACAATACTTGCTTAACCGTTCAGCCAGGCCAGTGTTGGTACTTCGAGAGAGGTTTTCCAACGCTTTCGCGAAGTTCCTTAATTAAATAACTTCTTTTCCTTATGGGCGTAGCCCCGCTAACACCTTTCTAGACACCTACTTGGTTTATAGCATTGATCGTTAAGTGAGAAAGTTCCTAAGGAGTAGCATATACTCACAGTAGGATCGGGATCCAAATATCATCGTGTGATAAAACTGAAGGAATCCTACCAGAATCATCACACTCCAAATGGTATACAGCGCTAGCAAGTTTCAGTTTCTTTAGAAACTCCCGATGTGGATTTTTGCCCCATATTCTTATGACTTTGACGAAGGCCAACATATCATAAGTCACATGTCAAGTTTTACCCATCATTATCCAGGTTAATTTGAACCCACCCGTAGATACCCTTGACGAAGGCCAAAATAGTAGTACGACTGTCCCAAACCAACGCATCTATCTATGCTACAGATAAATATTCAGCAGCTACCAATCATTATGCCTTGGCGAAGGTCAAAATACATAGCTTGAATACTACTAAATATTTAACTGAAATGACGGAGGCCTACGAATGGTTTTGGCGAAACCGTGAACGTGGTGAACTTGATATAATCGAAGGAACCTGATAGCTTTTAAAAGGAGTGGTTTAAGCTCCACATTTTTAAAAGTTTTCTGTTTTGAAAAGAAACTGTGTGGTTTAAGCTCCGCATTTTTAAAAGTTTTCTGTTTTGAAAAGAAACCGAGTGGTTTTGAAATTGTTCCAACGACTTTAACTTTAGTTTATTTTCTTGCATTAATTTAATGCGTCCCACATCATTTAATCCTACCATTGCAGAAAACAACGAAAAAATGACGTACGCTTATGCCATCCGCATTCGCCATGGGGCCCCGTCATCACCCGTTAGGTTACTTAACTAACGACAGAGCGGGGGCTGGACTAGCGCGGATGCAAAACATAAGCAACGCCTACTAGATATCATATATAGATATGTACATTCGTCAGATGCAATGATAGCCATTCCAGATCACAGATGAACACATTGGATATGCTGGGAATCCGCGTTTCGTTCGAGCCTACAACGAAAGACGGATTACACGGTCGCGATGAATAGCCAAACCCCATCCTAGACCCCTACGGGTGCGGCAATCTACCCGCTAAGTACCCGAAGTGAAGCAACCTCTCTCAACAACGTGAGTAGGCCACTCGGCAGTTCGAGATACCCGGTAGTTTGTGCACCCCACCTTGGGTCTATCCTAGGAGCAAAAACAATAAAAGAAATAATATACAATTGCGGCTACAACCTCATCCCGAATGTGCGGCCATAAAAATAATATTACATCAATTTACATATTACAACAAATGAAAGATAAAGAAAACTCTCATCTCACAACCCCCCGGCTATTCATCCACGACAATCCAACGAGTTCATATACACAATCCATCAACATTACAGATCACAGATATGCACAACCCCCACTAATCGACCTATAGTGATTAGTTGACGTTCAGTGCATATATCACATCACAGATATAACCCATTAGCTAAAGTCTATAGAACTTCGATTAAAATACGGATTTGCAACTACCCCAAACACAACTTTATTCTCTGGAAATTCTGGGCAGAAACAAAATATCCTAAAAATCCCAAAACAGAACACTAAGGAAACTGCAGCAAAGACGAGTCGCGGCCGAGTCAACTCGGCTGCGGATCCGCCGCGAGACGCATGGTCTCGCCGCGGTTCGGCGGCGCGTTGACCGAGTCAGTGGCTCATTTTTGCTGTGTGTTCTTACAAAACCCTGAGCCGATTTTTAAGATGTGTGGAATTATTTTTTGAGCAGTTTTAAAAATTGGCAGAAAGTTAAGTTTTCGGACGTGTTTTGCGATTTTTTCTCGGATCGAAATTCTAAATACTTTGCTAACATGCTAATCATTGTTTAGCTAGGATAACCGCTGTAAGTCCACGTTACCCGTTCCGGTTCTTACGGGGAGGCGGAAACGGTAAAAAACGATTTTTATGGCAAGGTAACATGGACTAGAAAAGAGGATCTTTGCTAAACAAAAACCTAGCAAACTAACTACAAGTTTAACTATTATGTTAGCGGGTTATACCTAGGTCTTGAACTCCTTCTCTTCTTGCTCCTTGGAGTGGTTGAACGGCTCCACCTTATAGTCTCCTCTTTGTCGAAGAAGGATCCACCCGAAAGCCTCTACCTTGAGCTCCTACCTCAACCGAGAGGCAACTAAAGTGCTTGGCTTGCTAAACCTAGAACTCTAGAGTGAGTAGAGAGGAGTTTTAGTGGTTTTAACTCAATAGATCATGGTTCTCAACACATGAGACATGAGAGCTTTGAGAGAGAGGAAAAAGATGAGCTTTGATGAGAGAGAGTGAGCAAGTGAGAATTAATCAATTTTACAACCATTCTCTCATATTAGGAATTATGATAATAATAATAATAATTAAGAAAACGTGTGATGGTTAGTTTATAAATGACCATTATCATTTCATTCATTAAATGCATTTTGCAAAGAGCATCTTTGAAAAGATATGATAATGGTCAACAAGTCCACTATGGTCAATCGGTCAACAAAGTCAAAAAGTCAACAAAAGTCAAATTGTCAACAACCCTAACCATGACATAATTATCCTTAATTAATATTATTAACCACATTCCCCATTCTCATTAGGGTTTAGAAAAAGTCAACAGTCAATAACCCTAATGAGAATTCTCTGCCTCTGCCTCTGTCTACTGTGCATACACACCCGCACCCGTGTTCCGAGAAACACGAATACAATGAGATAAAACTAATCCCAAAACGTACACTAGGATCTGGCTTAAACCAAATCCCGCTAGTAATAACTGCCCGGACACCAAACGTGCACAAGTGCGCTGATGTGAATGAACCCTGTCGCAAAACCATGCGACCTCTACTCTGTTTTGCCCAAAAGCGAATAGCCCTCTATGTGGGACTCTAAAGACTTGACACTAGCTGTACTAGTTGTATGTAACGGTCCCTAGGTAGATGCCAATAAGAAGACTGATGAGGTGAACCCATCCGAACTCCTACTGAGCCTGAATGTGACAATCTCCGTACAGGCCGGTCTATTCGTCTGAGAATATCGCATGGCGGGCCTAGGGGTGGTAAACGTCAGTCCCCTAATAGCAGTACAAGTCATGTCGGAGTGTAGCCCAGAACACCCTGAGATAACATTGGAAAACCTACCAGTATATCTCGCTTGCCCTGGCCAGGGACGACTATGTGTAATGGCTCTCCTAGACACAGCGTGATATCAACTCCCAATACCGGGAGAGACGAATCCTGTCTAACCGTCAACGCCTCCAAGTGCTTCAGGACTGCACCCAACTGCTACCTGTTTGCACAACTCATTTGAGCCGTGGTAGGGTAGCAATCTAAAAATAGTGGGAACACACTCGAGGCGAAGTGACAGTGTCAAGTCAGCGGACAAAGCTGTACCCATGTCACCTGGGAACTGATAACTGACGATAGGTATAGTACCAACCAACAGTTCCCGACGAGTCCTGTCCAGTATACTCGTAACCTAACGAGCACCCGCATACTATCTCAAGTACGACGTACTGACGGCTATGGGACAGACCATCTCCCCTGCTGGGATGAGAAGCGCATAAGCTAGTCTACTCTGGAGTATCGATGCCCCGTCTCGATAATCCGACAACTAGGGACCCGTATAAGAATGTGCTTGTAGATTACCCAGCCCCCACTAGTGTGACTGTCATCACAACGCTGGTAATCAAGCAAAGATCCCGAGGGCTCCACTAATGTGTATAGGCGATATACTAAAAGAAACATATGCACACATTAAAGTAGAAACAAACCAAGTAGCATACTACCATTTCGAGCAAGATTGTCTATACAACTGTGAATATCCCAAGCTTCCATCAAGTAATATACAAACTAGTCTGATACAGTAATGGCCTCTAGGGCATATACACTAACAACAGAAAGCAAAGGATCAATGGCTGGCACTTGCTCAAATTGTTCCACATGCAACTGCAACCTACGCTCCGCCTCGACTGGGGGCATAACCTACGGGCCCCGGGCGGCTTCCCTGTTCACGATGCCCGTAGAACAAGTCACCCAAGCCACCTGTTCCCCTCCGAATGGCGGCCGAGACATTAGGACATCTATGCCTGAGATTCGGGGCAGATGCTAATTGGTTTTATCCTTCTACCTCTCCGAAGATGCTAAGTTGATTTATGGCACCGTGTATCGGAGGTTTAGACGGATGCGGCCGATGTAGCAGACTTCGTCGGATTCCCCCTCGCTAGAGGGGTTTTTGATTGTGGGGACGCTCTTCCTTGCAGGCGTAAGCCCCTGCAGTTAATTACGATACCGCGTCGCGGTATCAACTTTCTCCTTCTCCAGAATTTCACTTCGTGTCGTGTGTGTTTGTTTTGTTTGTGGTTGCCCGTGGATTGTATACGGAGACTGAGTAATGCCGTCGCCCGTAGGACGTGGATTAGTCCGAATCCATATTTACTTATATTTGGGTTTATTGTTTTTTAGTTTAAGGATACGTTAGTCATATTGAGACTAAGATCAACTTAAACGTTCGTTAAGGATACGTTAGTCCGATTTAAGACTAAGATCAACTTAACGTGGTGATCCATTTAATATATGGCCGTTGGGACTCGTCGTCTCTCTGACGTCGTTGAAGGATTACAACGATAGGTGTCAGAGGAGTTCGGAGATGTACCCTCGAACCGAAGTTGATTTAGGGTTTTATAGTCCATTTGAATGTTTAAGGATACGTTAGCCGTGTTTGGGGCTAAGATCAACTTAAACGGGACTGTTTAGATCCGGCAAAAGAGCATTTGGAGGCTCTATTGTTTCAGTTTAGGGACGTAGTGGTCCATTTTCCAGTTTAGGGACCTGGTGGTCCATCACCAGTTTAGGGACGTGGTGGTCCATCATTACTTTAAGGAAGTTTCGGTCCAATATTCCCATTTGGGGATGAACATTAGTTTAAGGACGTTTCGGTCCAACATTCCTATTTAGGGACGAATATTAGTTTAAGGACGTTTCGGTCCAACATTCCCATTTAGGGACGAATATTAGTTTAAGGACGTTTCGGTCCAACATTCCTATTTAGGGACGAATATTAGTTTAAGGACGTTTCAGTCCAATATTAGTTTAAGGACGTCTCGGTCCGATAATAGTTTAAGGACGTCTCGGTCCACGAGTTTAAGGACCCTGCAGTCCATATTCATGTGTGGTCGTTGGGACCCGTCACCTCTCTGACGTCGTTGAGGAATTACAACGATAGGTGTCAGAGGAGTTCGGAGATGTACCCGCGAACCAGATGTAAATTTATTTAAGAGAGCAGCTGTGCTCAGTCAATTTAGTTTGAGGACTTACGGCCATGATTGGGCTAAGTCCAATTTCAACATATTTTGTCTTTGGCCTGTGCTAGGGCTTTACCCCTTTTTAGTAATGTACTGCATTATTCTTGTTTTGGTTGGGCTCTGCCCTTTTATAAATGATGCAGAGCATCTAATTTGTTCGGGCTCTGCCCTTTTTAAAATGCATGGCATTTTTTATTAGGCCTGTTAGGTCTTTTAATTGGGTTCTGTCCCTTTTCTTTAATAATGCAAAGCATTAAATACTCTGACAGTGCCCCGCGTAGCTTGTCAGGCGCTTTGCGCCAATTAACGAGCGCAAGCGCATGTGGTGGTGACACGTGTCACGCTCTGATGAGCGCAAGCGCAACAGCGCAATGCGCTGTGTCAGTGCACTGCGCTGCTGACACGTGGCGCTCCCTGGTGGCTTGCACCAACACAGGAGCGCAACAGCGCAGCTCTTTTGCAAGTGCAGAGCACTGTTTTATCTTTCGATCGATTTTAAATGAAAGAAAACAAGTTTTTCTTGTTTTCATAGAACCAGTGGTTCATAAGCAAGTGCAAAGCACTATTATTAGTTATTTTTCTTTTTTATTGAAGATCATTGATCTTGTTCTTAGATCAATGATCTGTTTTTAAGAGAATTTTCTCTTTTTCTAAAGGTTTTTACCTTTTTTGTTCTTGAGGAATTCTCTCCAATTCTTCAGAGTTCTCAATGATGATGTTCATTCTTCTTCTCTTTTTTTTATTTTAGAAAGAAGGATCATTGGTCATTGGGACCCACCACCTCTCCGACGACACTGAGAGATTACAATGCCATATATCGAAGGTGTGGAGGGATGTACCCTTTGAACCATGTCTCATTCATTAAGGGGGAAGAACAGGCTGGAGCTTAGGCTTCTCGCTGCTGAAAAAGGCTTCTTTGAGTTCGCGTACGTGCGTCGCACGTGTTGGGCGCACGTGCGTCGCATGTGTTGGGCGCTCATATTTGCACGTAGCGCACATGGATCTTACGCATATGCGCATTATGGGGGAGCAAGCTCCTATGCAGAACGAGTCTCCTTTTAATTGAATATTCTCATGTGGTGCGCACGTGCGTTGCACGTGGTGCGCACGTGGTGGGCACACGTGCGTTGCTCGTGGCGTACATGCGCATTATGAGGAGAAGCAGAGCTTCTATATATGGAGAACAAGCTCCTTTTAATATTATTAAATGTTCTCATTTGGTGCGCACGTGCGTTGCACGTGGTGAGCGCGTGACGAGCACACGTGCGTTGCGCGTGGCGCACATGCGCATTATGAGGAGAAGCAGAGCTTCTATATATGGAGAACTAGCTCCTTTTAATATTATTAAATGTTCTCATTTGGTGCGCAAATGCGTTGCACGTGGTGCGCGCGTGACGAGCACACGTGCGTTGCACGTGGCGCACATGCGCATTATAAGGAGAAGCAGAGCTTCTATATATGAAAAAAAGCTCCTTTTAATATTATTAAATGTTCTCATTTGGTGCGCACGTGCGTGCGTGACGAGCACACGTACGTTGCACGTGGCGCACATGCGCATTATAAGGAGAAGCAGAGCTTCTATATATGGAGAACAAGCTACGTTTAATATTATTAAATGTTCTCATATGGTGCGCACGTACGTTGCACGTAGTGCTGCATGGCGGGCACACGTGCGTTGCACATAGCACACATGGCGCTTGCACATATGCGCATTATAGGGAGGAGCATGCTCCTATCTTGGAGAACTAAGCTCCTTTGGAGAACTAAGCTCCTTTGAGTATTGAATCCTTTAAGGATTTAACTCTACCTTTTCTAAGAGGTATCCCCTCTTATTTATATGGGAGTGGTAGAGAAGCCAGCTCTCCTTTTCCCGATGTGAGACTAAAAAATGCATTCCCCATGTAGTAGAGCATTACTTTAGATTACACGTGCATAACACATTTGCTCATAACTTTTGATCTCGGATGAATTATGAGGCCTATAATATATCAAATCGAAGGTATTTTCGAGATGCTTTCAATATCATCAGAATTTAGCCATTTCTCATTCTGGAGTTTGTCAAATTACAGCTCGGAAAATACCGGTTCGCATCTTCTTCCTTAGATCACATGTGCATAGACATTTACTCATAACTTTTAATCCCGGATGAATTATGAGGCCCATAATATATCAAATTGAAGGTCTTTTCAAGATGCTTTAAAAACCATCAGAATTTAGCTGTTTTCATTCCAGAGTTTGTCAAAATACAGCTCGGAAAATACCGATTCGCATCTTCTTTCTTAGATCACATGTGCATAACACATTTGCTCATAACTTTTGATCCCGGATAAATTATGAGGCCCATAATATATCAAATTGAAGGTTTTTTTGAGATGGTTTCAATACCATCATAATATAACAGTTTCTCATTGGGGAGTTTATCAAAATACAGGCCGGAAGATTCTGGTTCGTATTTTCTTAAGCGTATCGCTGCCATTTGATACCTTGGACTCTTTTGCGCAGAAATTTTTGGCGGGAACAAATGCCCCCCACTACTTTGCCAACATAAGTATATATGTGGGTGAAATAGTGCAGAGTAATGCATAGCGTATGACCAGTTTTGGGTTGGTATATAACTTTCAGAATCTTGTCTGAGAAGATAACGAGCGGACACAAGCGTCGTCATTTATCATTGACTCAAATCTCGACTCTTAAAAGATATAGTTCCAAACTCTCAATTCCATGAGCCACACCCTTCTATTTCTTTATGTTTTACTCTGGTGTGAAGTAGTTTATATGCTCATGAGTAACTTCTCCATTTCAGTGGCATGTAACTTTAGCAAGTGTGGCTCATAGATGGTCCATCTTAACCTCTTTGTAGGGCAGTAATGGCTTAGAAGACATGGGTAGGATCTGTCACCTAAGACTTTTCAACTTTATGAGCCGTGAGGGTCTCATAAAGACTTTTCTCCCTACGGATCGAGAGGATCTCATAGGTGTATTTTCTCCTTAGGAATCGTGAGGATTTCTAAGTGTGTTTTCTCTTATAAGTCGTAAGGATCTTATAAGAGAATTTTCTCCCTTACAAGTCGAGAGGACTCGTAAGTGGTTGGTGAGTTGACTTGTTTCCGAGTCGAATTATTACTCTGACGGGGAAGTCGTTGGCTGACTTGTTTCCGGGTCAGAGCGTTGTTCCGACGAGGAGGTCATTGGCTGATTTGTTTCCGCGACGGAGGTCATTGGCTGACTTGTTTCCGAGATGGAGGTTGCTGGCTGACTTGTTTCCGAGACGGAGGTCGTTGGCTGACTTGTTTCCGAGACGGAGGTCATTGGCTGACTTGTTTCCGCGACGGAGGTCATTGGCTGACTTGTTTCCGAGACGGAGGTTCTTGGCCGTGAGAACTCAACAGGCAGCATGGCTCGAGCAAAGCACTTCTCATTTCCCCCATTTGGAACAAGAAGCAGTTTTAAGGCTGAAGGAGTGTCAGGAGTCTTCAAGCGAAACTGCTCGCCTACGTGTTGAAGTTGAGGCGAATGCTGCTGAGGTAAAGGCTGTCTTCGAGGGCCTTCTGGAGCGTATCTCAAATGGGCTGAACTTGAAGCAGAAACTTGACGCTGCTGAGCGTAATGCCTAAGGCCGCGAAGCTGCTCATCAGGCCATCAGGGATTAGCTTGCATCAGTCTTACAGCAACGGGCCCAAGTGGAGGCAGAGCTGGCAGCGGTGGCCGATCAAGAGAAAGTGGGTAAGGAAGTGCGCAAACAATTGCTAGAGTTATGCAAGACGCTTCCTTCTCAGTAACTCTTCTTGTAACTAGGCACTTGTAGAATTTTTTTCTTTTTTCAATAATATGTAGCCATTCTTTATTACTTTGTACGCTTCATGCTGTACTTGATTACATTCAATAAAGATACATATTTCTTTTTGCAATGTCTTGCATACTCTTTGGCTCTCTGTCTTTTCTTATTATCAGCATGCTGTCACAATTAGCAGGTAATAGAGTAAGCATCTTGATTTCTTCACGAGATAGCGAGAGCTTAGGTCACAGGTTCAGATCTGCCGCCTAAGACTTTTCAACTCTATGAGCCGTGAGGGTCTCATAGAGACTTTTCTCCCTATGGATCGAGAGGATCTCGTAGGGGGTTTTTCTCCTTAGGAATCGTGAGGATTCCTAAGTGTGGTTTTCTCTTATAAGTCGTAAGGATCGTATAAGAGGATTTTTCCCTCTTGCGAGTCAAGAGGACCCGTAAGCGGTTGTTTCCCTCCTTGTCGAACCTCGACTTTGGAGAGTGAGACCCGTGAATAGTATGCAAGGGACCATTTTAGATCGACTTGCAGCGTCCCATTGTTCAGGAAGCAAGTTTTTTAATCCCTGCTGCCTGAGGCTTTATCTTGCAAGTTGAGACGAATCAGGAATTTCCCATGGAGACACCGGTTTCTCTGCGAGCCGACGCGAATCAGGAGGCTCTCGTCAAGGATTATTTGTTTCCTTGAGTTGAGGAATTTGCTAAGGATTATTTGTTTCCCTAGCGCCAAGGATTATTTGTTTCCTTGGTGTTGACGCGGATCGAGAATTTCCCACGGAGACACTGGCTGCTCTGCAAGTCGACGCGCATCAGGAGGCTCTCGTCAAGGATTGTTTGTTTCCCTGAGTTGAGGATTTGCTAAGGATTATTTGTTTCCCTAGCGCCAAGGATTATTTGTTTCCTTGGAGTTGAAACGGGTCGAGAATTTCCCACGGAGGCACTGGTTGCTCTGCGAGTCGACGCGGATCAGGAGGCTCTCGCCAAGGATTATTTGTTTCCCTGAGTTGAGGAATTTGCTAAGGATTATTTGTTTCCCTAGCGCCAAGGATCATTTGTTTCCTTGGTGTTGACACGGATCGAGAATTTCCCACGGAGGCACTGGTTGCTCTGCTAGTCGACGCACATCAGGAGGCTCTCGTCAAGGATTATTTGTTTCCCTGAGTTGAGGAGTTTGCTAAGGATTATTTTTTTCCTTAGCGCCAAGGATTATTTGTTTGCGTGGTGTTGACACGGATTGAGAATTTCCCACGGAGACGATGGTTGCTCTGCGAGTCGACGCGCATCAAGAGGCTCTCGTCAAGGATTGTTTGTTTCCCTGAGTTGAGAATTTTGCTAAGGATTATTTGTTTCCTTAGCGCCATGGATTATTTGTTTCCTTGGTGTTGACACGGATCGAGAATTTCCCATGGAGACACTGGTTGCTCTGTGAGTCGACGCGCATCAGGAGGCTCTCGTCAAGGATTGTTTGTTTCCCTGAGTTGAGAATTTGCTAAGGATTATTTGTTTCCTTAGCGCCAAGGATTATTTGTTTCCTTGGTGTTGACACGGATCGAGAATTTTCCACAGAGACACTGGTTGCTCTGTGAGTCGACGCGCATCAGGTTTTTCTTCGGAGTTGGGATGAATCATCGAGATCTGGTTTCGTTTTCTGGGGGAGCCTGCCGGGTAAGGATGGTTCCCTCTTCGTTTGCGCCCTTGGATTGTATACAGGGATCAATATGATCTTAACTGTAGAACCAAAATTTTATAATTTCTTTCTTTTTTTTATTTCCGCGATACTCTATCATTTCAGCTTTTATATCACGAAGGTCGCGACTGCCCAATCATTTCGGCTATTTTTCACGGTGCCCAATCATTTCGGCTATTTATTTTATTTTTACTCGCTGCTTTTTATTGCGAGTTGCCCAATCATTTCGGCTATTTCGCATGCATACATTTTACTTGTTGCTTTTTTTTATTGCAAGTTGCCCCATCATTTCGGCTATTTCGTATGCATGTGCGGCCTACTGGCTTTTCGCCGTAAACCTGAAATTGGACACCGATTTCGGCATCATCATCGCTACAACTGGGATATTGCCAGGAGCGAATCATCATTTGCCTATGTCGTTGTCGAACAAAGGAGGCTTAGCGACCAGGGTTAGGGTCCTGTCGGTTAAGGCTTGACTTCATGAGCCGTAAGGGTCTCATAAAGTTATTTCTCCCTACAAGTCGTGAGGATCTTGTAGGTGTATTTTCTCCTTAGGAATCGTGAAGGTTCCTAAGTGTTTGTTCCTCTGTAACTCGTAAGGATCCTACAGGAGGGTTTTCTCCTCATAAATCGAGAGGATTTACAAGGGTTGTTCATCGTGCGAACATATCCCCAGTCTCGGATGGGACTTAGTTAGGGAAATGTTTATTCGCGCCCGTGGATTGTATACAAGGGCCAGTATTAGACCACTTGTAGGGCAATATGTAATATTGTGGGAGGGTTTGCTTAAGCACAGGTTTAGATCTCTGTAACTTAAGACTTTTAAGTCTTATGAGCCGTGAGGGTCCCATAAGAGAGTTCTCCTTACGAGTCGTGAGGATCTCGCAAGTGTATTTTCTCCTTAAGAATCGTGGGGATCCCTAAGTGTGTTGCTCCCTTGTGAGTCGTAAGGATCTCACGTGGGTGGTTTCTCCTTACAAAGCGAGATGTCCCTATAAGTGTCTTTTAACGAGGTTGCGCCCTTTCGGGTTTTCATAAACACTCGCCGGCAGTCCTGCTGTTTTTACTCACGGAGCCCTTTCGGGTTTTCATCCGTGCCCATTTTGCTTATGGACATACCGTTTTTTTTATTCTTTTTATTTTCTTCTTCTTCTTTTTTACGAGGTCGCGCCCTTTCAGGTTTTCACGAACACTCGCCGGTAGCCCTGCTGTTTTTACTCACGGAGCCCTTTCGGGTTTTCATCCGTGCCTTTTTTGCTTATGGATATACCATTTTTTTTTATTATTTTTTTTTTATTTGTATTTTTTTATTCATCTCGTCAGCCTAAGAATGCTGCGGTAGTAGTTTAAAGACGTTTCGGTCCGCTATTAGTTTAAGGACGTTTCGGTCCGACATGGAGAAGGGTGGCTACTGCTTATAAAGTTTGAGCTTAGGAAGATAGCGAGAGGACATAGTCGTCGTCATCTATCATTGACCTAGGCCGTGGCTCATTAAGCGTAGTATTTCTTTAAGAAAAGACCGTTTATTGTCCTGAAAGGCCTTTCACCGTGCATATCCATGAGTAGATAGGCCCCACCCTGGTAGACCTTATCTATAATGTACGGGCCTTCATAGTTTGGCTCGAATTTTCCCCGCTTGGCGCGATTGGGGATCATAGGCCTTTTGACTACTAGCACGAGTTCGCCTTGGCGGAACGTCCTCCACCGGGTCAGTCTTTCGTATGAGCGCGTCATCTTCGCTTTATAAGCTTCCAGATTTTGTTGCGCTATGAGCCGGGTTTCATCAAGGGCGTCAAGTTCTTCAAGCCGAAGGTGAGCATTTTCTTCATCCGTCGGCTCGTAGTGAACTGCCACTCGTAGAGAGGGTAACTCTATCTAGAGAGAGAGTACTGCTTCGGCACCGAATACCAACGCGTATGGCATTGTGTTCGTGGCTGTCTTGAACGTGGTTCGATATGCCCAAAGAGCTTCTTGCAGCCGCTCGTGCCAGTCCTTCTTATTTCGGGACACCATTTTCTTCATGATCTTTGTCAAGGTTTTATTGAAGGCTTCGGCTAAACCATTAGCTCACGGATTATAGACTGAGGAATATCTCCAATCTATATTATGCTGCTGCGCGAAGCGGCTAATTTTATGGCTTCGGTAGACTGGCCCATTATCAGCGATGATCCTTCTCGGGGTTCCAAACCGATATATGACGTGCGTCTTGAAGAAATGAAGGATATTCTCCGTCTTCACTTCCCTCAACGGTACCGCTTCTGCCCATTTGGAGAAGTAATCAGTCGTCGCCAGGATGAAACGATGTCCCCTGGACGATGCTGGTTCGATGGGGCCGACTATGTCGGTTCCCCACATTTCGAATGGCCAGCTAGCCACTATTGGATGTAGTGGATTTGGATGCTGATGGATGAAGTCCCCATGAATTTGGCATGAGTGACATTGCTTCGCATATTCAAGGCAATCCTGAATCATCGTGGGTGATTGAAGAGATTTATTTAGCGTGCTTGCGCTTTCTACAAGATAGATCAAAAATATTTGTAACCGCAATCAAGAACGGCGTCGCTTTGCAGCTAGCCGGTGAGTACGGGTCGGTCCACAGGGATGTTGTGAATCTCCGATTCGTTCTTACGAGTTAATTCCGAAGGGTGTTCGGAGTTGTTATTAAATCTAAAAACCTAATTAACCTAGGGCAATTGTCTAGATCTAAATCTTACTAGGGTTAGGTTTTGGAATGGTTTGGAAATGTAAATAAATCTCAACGCTTTCTATACCCAGATTAGGATCTAAGAGGAGTTATGGTAATTATCAATAAAGGGGATTAGATCCATTCGGGAAGGTGTTCCTTCCTCTAGGTTCTTATCCTTCCTTTACAGATCCTTACCCTAACCTCCATGGAAAACGCGCGCAACTGAGCCTTTATACTACGGTATCACCGCTACCTCGAGGGATAGGGTGCCGTAGGGCGCAGTGTGTGCGTGTATGCATGGAGTCATATAGATTCTATGTGATGGGTAAGAAAGGGATGAGAGATCTCATCTCTCAAAAGCCCTTCCCAAAGCTAACATCTAAGGCAAGGAATTAAAATCTAAACTAGAACAAGAAATTAAATTACTTACAGATGGATCCCTCCAATCTTCCATCCAGGTTTGTCAGATCTGAATTTCTGAATTAAAGAGAGGCACCGATGCTCTCCAAAAGATTTCTAAATTTTATTCATTAAAGGGAGGCATGAAGTTTACAATGAATTAGAGTCCCTATTTATAGAAGATAGGAAACCCTAGGGTTACAATGACTTGCATGTTTACAATTACAAAAATAGCCCTAGGTCAACTAGTCAAAGCCGCAAATGAATTTTGATAAAATAAAATCTTCCTTTTGTCTTCTTAAAAAGGAAGTATTGGGTCTTTCCTTTATGGGCTCTTCTGTCTTTGGGCTTCCTGGGCTACTTAATTCTTTAATTCTTTCTTTAAAATAGCTTCTGTTCTCTTTCAGATTTTCCAGTGAATAATTATGGTGGACTTTTAACCGTGGCTTCGAAATCTTGGATCTTGCATTGCCTTGTACTTTGTGAATTTTATCTTTGATGTAGGCTTGATCAAGAGTCTTCTGTTTGTTTGTCAAAAGTCCCTTTTGTATCATCTTTTGTCTTTTTCACTGTTTTCGCTCCAAGAACCTGTAACCTGTAATATGTAGCAGACATGCGTCAAAAGCACCCGTTTATTTATAAAATGAATAAGAATGGGGAATATAATAATGCAATATTCTAGTGTGAACAAATACCCCCAAACTTATCTTTTGCTCGTCCTCGAGCAAACTTATTTTTATTCACTAAAATCCTAACCACACTTTCGCAGGGAAACGCGATTGCACTGAGCACGTGCAACAAGCCGTTAAACCTCTAGGTGTCCCTAGTAGGAGGAGTGTTGTCTCCTGAGGGTTTTCAGCGGATTACACCCACAAAATCCTATCAACTCGGCCCATTGACTTTTGTTCTTCATTTAGGTTTTCTAATAAGGAATTCTATTATCTTTTACTTGTAAATTATCCACCCATATTCTTCACACTTCCTCATCATTTAACTTAAGATTATATATATCCTATAGACTTACTTAGCTTTCGGCATCTCTTAAGTTTTCCTTCTAAAGTTCCATCTCCACTTAGAAATTTCTATCAACTCTACTAAAGATACAAGTTCTATTCTTCATTCCTCTCTCTTATCTAAATTCCAATCACATACCCCCACGTGTGTGTAAATATCACCCATACACTTGGAAATTCAAATCAAGCGATCGTACTCTCGTCCATTGTCCAAAGCACTTATTAATTAGTGAATTTTTAAATGAAATTTGCTTACACATCCTTCATGCGACCGTTAATACTTCTTGAGGTACCAACAACCGATTACAAGATGCGTTAGCACTTTAAAGCGTATTTCCTAGTTTTGCAACACCCAAGGCTTTAGCAGTGACTCCCAAACCAGTTGGTCTAAGGCACTAGGTGATGAAGCACCCTCGCTAAATATTTTTCTATTTTTTTACAGCCTTAAGTAATCACAAAAACCAGTGTCCATTTTTTTCCTTTATTCACTTTTTTTTTCCTTTTATTTTCTTCGTACCAAGGACTTTAGACAAGAGCATTTCAAGGTCTCTTCTACTATTCCAAGTTTCAAGGTTCGTGATTGTGCAAATTGTAGGGTATACGTTTTCAGAATATAGATTTAAGCTAGGAACTATTTTTCAAACTTATACTCTAATAAAAGCATCAATACTCTTCCCTTGTTTTGACTTAGCCCAAGAAGTGAACCCAAAATTTGCCTATTTCTAAATAAACTACAAGGCATATACTCTCTACCATTAAACTTTAAGGAATGTTATTTTTAGGGTTTTTAATTTACTAAGTCTAAGATCTAGTTGTTCCTAGCCAGTTAACCTAATTGTCAAACTCAAGTCAATTAGCCAATATTGAATACAATAATTTTTATAATTTTTGAAATTTTTCAATTTTCATGGGTTTTCAAATAAATATGCAAATGCAAAAATATATACAAATGAATGCGAAGGAAGAAGACGTACCGAGCATACCCCCAAACTTGAACTTGACAGTGTCCTCACTGTCATGCTAAACCAAGAGAGTCAAAATACCGGCACTCCCCTGTTTATTTATTTATAATTTTTATATTTTTAATGTTTTGAAATTTTTTTTTTAATTTTTTATAGAAAAGAAAACAAAAAATATTTACATATATACAAAGATTCCCCCAAACTTAAGCTTGGCCTTGCACAAGCTAAAAGTTAGCACCAACCATTCAAAAATCTTATCGTGGAAATGGTAGAGTTGGTGCAAGAAAATGAGAAGCACGCGAGACCGTGTGGAAAGAAGAATGGTAGAATATGGTCTCGGTGGGGGAGAAGAATGGCGAAAAGAAGAAGGAAGTGGAGTACGATCTTGAGGATGTAAATCAAGCGAATAAATTAGCGCAATTTGTGATGACTGATGTGTTAAAAGCGATTGCGCTAACCTATCAACTCTTCGTGAAATAGGGTCAAATCCCTCAAGATTCGCAAGAAAACATGGGCACGCCGAACTTGGTATAGGAAATGAAAGCGTAACGGTCATTTGTACGGTCGGGACAATAGGAGAGACGAAAGGGAGTGAATTAGGGATAGTATCTTTCTCATCGTAGTAAACTGTTTCGAACTTGAAAGATTCCATTATTGGTTCGAAACTACAATAATCAACCGAGTCTGGTGGCTCATCTGAAAATGTAAAGGACTCAAACTCGGGCGGTGAGTCATCAACATCGTCCGAAAAAGTGAAACACTTGTAGGTGTTATCATCTATGAGAATTGTGTCAGATTCAAAGGCAAAGGTTTCAAGCTCACAGTCTTCAAGCGGGGTCGGAACGATGGGAAGGAGAGAGGGTGATATAACAGTCAAAGGTTCAGGAGGATGAATTGGAAAATCAGACACATCAAACAAAAATGATTCAACCTCAATATTATCCTCAAGACTCTCCTCAATACTATCCTCAATATTCAACTCATCCATGCCATTATCATCAAAATCTAGACGCATATGAGATTCGGGAGAAACATTTAAAAACTCAGGATGATAATTTGAACATAAAATCTCAATTAAATCGACAGGTTCATCATCCGAAATATTCCCGGCGTCAATATCCTCAATCAAGTGAAAATCAATTTCTTTAGACACCTCATCAAAAGCATGGATATCTATCGATTTAGGTTCTAGATGGGAGGTGTAAAGATCGAAAGGATTAGGTGCGGTTTCACTCGAAAGGGGTTCCTCACAATCTAGCAAATCAAACACTACAAAATCACTCAACTCGTTTTTATTTTCAACAGGTGAATCATTTGGAACAATCGATGGAAAACCGGAGTTGTGGGCTTCAATTGGGTACGGGTAGGTTTGATTTGAAAATCCTCTCTCATTCTCATTCTGTCCAACCGCCTCCTTATACATTGAAAAATTTGGAGCTAGCGGGACACTAGCTACCGGTTCACTCGGTTGCATAAGGGCGGCTAAAGATGCTTCCACATTCCTAGTCATTTTATTCGTTGCTGCAATGTACGCTTCCAACGACTCTTCCAAACTATACTTAGGTGGTGAGGGGGTTTCAGTAAAAGATTCAAAATTGGTTGGATATGTGAAACTCCCTAATGGCTGTGTCGAAACAGTGTCTAGTGAAGGTGGGAAGGTCGGGTATGACTTGTAGGAAGTGGGTGGTTGGGCAGGGGTAGGGTCAACATAAGAATAAAAAGGTGAATAGTCGTGTTGATCCCTAGAACTAGACGAGTGGAGAGGGGTGAAAGATCGACTGCGAGATTGAGCAATATGCTCAGCAATGGACATCGGCCTAGGAGTGACAGAAGAACTTAACGAAGTGGTATCAACATATGTAGGTGGTAAAGGTTGACTCGGTTGACACAAGGTAGGTTGAAAAGTCAAACTATTTCTCCTAGACGCCTCTATTTGATCTTTCAACGAAATTTTTGGCAAGGAAGGATCGTTTTTAAATTGACCGAACAAATTAACATATGACGCAAAATTAGGTTCGGGATACCAAAGTTCGGTTAATGATTTTTTATGTGGAGTACCCATGTTAGAAGAAGAGGGAAAGAAAGAATGTAGGTGGTGCAAGTGGGGTGCAAGGATTTCTTAGCGACAATATTTTTGCAAGTTTTTATAAAAATTTTCCTTTTTTTCTTTTTCTCTTTATTTGAGACTGTTTGCAGAAAAAAAAATATCGATAAAGGGCTTAAACACAAATGTAATCAACCAGAAATGCACAATCAGACCTAGATCTAGGGTCGCCTAGGTCTACTAGACAGCTCCTAACTAGGGCTAGAAATAGGACCTCAAACCGCCTCTTCACGGACAAGTACGGCCAGGTAAGTGGGAAGGAACCACCACTACAGTGGGCCTAATTAATAACCACTAGCCTAGACACCGCCAAGTCAGTTAGGATAAACGGTCGATGCCTATACTAGTCCTTTTCCTATTGAGCTCGAAGTCCTTAGGGCTGAGTCTAGTATTTTTTAATTAAAGATTGGTCAATGCAAATGCCTTATGTGATTTCTGGGGTCCTGGGAAAGGTGATGAAATCCCCACCCAATCTGAATTGGTCAAAAAGCCTCTTAAAGTCCAATTAAAGATATGCAAAACAGTAAATCACTTGCAATCAAATATTTTTATTTTATGCGCGGCGCAAAGAATCCTGCACAAGATTGTTATTTGAAAGGGAAAAGATTTTTGTGCGCAAAGAAATCCTGCAGGCAAATTTACAGAAGATATATCAAGATTTGCAGAGGAGGAGAGAGAGAAAACTCACAGAAATTTCCAGTGGCGGCACAGTTTTTTTTTTTTTTTATCACGCTTCTGCAGTTTTTTCCAAGTCCTGAATCAACCAGACCGCGGCGGTTCCGCGGCCAAAAGCGGGCTGGCGCGGCGGTTCCGCCGCGCTTTAGTGGGTTCGGCGCTTTTTTTTTTTTTTTTTTTTGCTCTCCAAATTTCTTCTGTTCCTCGGTTGTTGTGATCTTCTGTTGTTCCGATCTGTTTTTTCCTGTTTTGATCTCTGTAGAATTCCAGATCCGATTTTCGTATATCCTGCAAAATTCAAACAACAAAGTATCCCTTCCAAAAATAACAAATGATATATATTTTTATATTTTATGATTTTTCAGATTTTTATGATTTTTTTAATTTTATGACTAACCCGAAATTGCGAAAAGGAAAGTTCTACGTCATCCCCTGCAACGGCGCCATTTGATTGAAGAGATTTATTTAGCGTGCTTGCGCTTTCTACAAGATAGATCAAAAATATTTGTAACCGCAATCAAGAACGGCATCGCTTTGCAGCTAGCCGGTGAGTACGGGTCGGTCCACAGGGATGTTGTGAATCTCCGATTCGTTCTTACGAGTTAATTCCGAAGGGTGTTCGGAGTTGTTATTAAATCTAAAAACCTAATTAACCTAAGGAAATTATCTAGATCTAAATCTTACTAGGGTTAGGTTTTGGAATGGTTTGGAAATGTAAATAAATCTCAACGCTTTCTATACCCAGATTAGGATCTAAGAGGAGTTATGGTAATTATCAATAAAGGGGATTAGATCCATTCGGGAAGGTGTTCCTTCCTCTAGGTTCTTATCCTTCCTTTAGAGATCCTTACCCTAACCTCCATGGAAAACGCGCGCAACTGAGCCTTTATACTACGGTATCACCGCTACCTCGAGGGATAGGGTGCCGTAGGGCGCAGTGTGTGCATGTATGCATGGAGTCCTATAGATTCTATGTGATGGGTAAGAAAGGGATGAGAGATCTCATCTCTCAAAAGCCCTTCCCAAAGCTAACATCTAAGGCAAGGAATTAAAATCTAAACTAGAATAAGAAATTAAATTTCTTACAGATGGATCCCTCCAATCTTCCATCCAGGTTTGTCAGATCTGAATTTCTGAATTAAAGAGAGGCACCGATGCTCTCCAAAAGATTTCTAAATTTTATTCATTAAAGGAAGGCATGAAGTTTACAATGAATTAGAGTCCCTATTTATAGAAGATAGGAAACCCTAGGGTTACAATGACTTGCATGTTTACAATTACAAAAATAGCCCTAGGTCAACTAGTCAAAGCCGCAAATGAATTTTGATAAAATAAAATCTTCCTTTTGTCTTCTTAAAAAGGAAGTATTGGGCCTTTCCTTTATGGGCTCTTCTGTCTTTGGGCTTCCTGGGCTACTTAATTCTTTAATTCTTTCTTTAAAATAGCTTCTGTTCTCTTTCAGATTTTCCAGTGAATAATTGTGGTGGACTTTTAACCGTGGCTTCGAAATCTTGGACCTTGCATTGCCTTGTACTTTGTGTATTTTATCTTCGATGTAGGCTTGATCAAGAGTCTTCTGTTTGTTTGTCAAAAGTCCCTTTTTGTATCATCTTTTGTCTTTTTCACTGTTTTCGCTCCAAGAACCTGTAACCTGTAATATGTAGCAGACATGCATCAAAAGCACCCGTTTATTTATAAAATGAATAAGAATGGGGAATATAATAATGCAATATTCTAGTGTGAACAGTGGGCCTGTAGTAGCCCATCCGTTTGATCTTCAACTTCATCTTTGGGCCCGCTTGGTGAGAACCACAGATTCCGTCATGAACTTCCTGAACGACTCTTTCTGCTTCGTCAGGTCCTAAGCATCTCAGTCATAGGGAATCGAATGACCTCTTGTACAGAGTATCATTGACGAAGGCGAAAGACAGAGCTCGTTTCATGAGCTGATATCTTGCGGATGCATCTTCGGGCATTCGGTGGGACTTAAAGTAGTCTATAAAAACTTCCCTCCAATCCTCAACCTTCTCATGGTCTTTTATTTGTGAGGTCGTCTGCTCAGTCGCTCCCTTTTCTTTGGATGATTCCAGCAATATTTCTGCTGGGGCGAGCACTCGACGGCTTTGTACCACGATTCTGAGGTCGTCGAGCTTCTCGTCAGCCAGTTCTTTAGCAAGTTTGGCCAACGCGTCCGCTTTGCTATTTTCTACGTGTGATATGGTTTCTAAAGTATAGGAGGGGATTTGGGTCAACAGTTGTTGCACCTTTTCACCGTACTTCACCAACTCCGGTTTGCACATTTGGTAGTCGCCGTTTACTTGACTAACGACCAGTTGAGAATCTCCGTATATGAGGAGGTTTTCAATTCCCATGTCGACGGCGATCTCGAGGCCTGCTATCAAAGCTTCGTATTCGGCTTCGTTATTTGTTCTCGGCTCTGTTAAGGAGAAAGCAAAGCGCATTATTTCTCCTTGTTGGGTCACGAAGATGAGGCCTACCCCCGATTTGATTATAGGGATACTTTGTTTGCGCTTTTTCATGGAGGATGCTCCATCGAAATAAAGCTCCCATCGGGTATCACTACCGTCGATCGTGTCAAACACATGTTCGTCAGGCAGTTCGTAATTCAGAGGAGAATCGGCGGGTATCGGGTGCTTAGCAAGGAAGTCGGCGATGGCCTGGCCTTTCACTGCCTTAAGAGGTTGATACATTATCGAGAACTCCATCAAGAGCAGAGCCCATTTAGCGAGTCGACCTGTCAATATGGCCTTCGACATCAAATATTTAAGATGGTCCACCTTCGATATGAGACGGATTTCATGCGCCAACGCATAGTGCCTGAGCTTTGTTATCGCGAAGATCAACGCTAAGCAGTGTTTTTCAATGGGGGAGTAATTGCTTTCTGCCCCCAGAAGAACTCAACTTAAATAGTAGAGTGCTCTTTCTTTCCCCTGGTCATTCTCTTGCGCCCATAATGCGCCTAAAGAACCTTCGAGGTCGGTTGTATAAAGAATGAGAGGCTTTGCCCTGACTAGAGCAGCTAACACAGGCGGGTTCTGCAGGTACTGCTTGATCTCATCTAGCGTGCTCTGGAATTTTTGGTCCCAGACGAACGGGGTTCCCTTCTTCATCAGGTGGTTGTAAGGACGGCACTTGCCTGACAGGTTGGCGATAAACCGCCGGATGTACGCGAGCTTCCCTTGGAGAGACTGCAATTGTTTGAGAGTCCTTGGCGGTGGCATTTCCATGATCGCCTTGATCTTGGACGGATCTATCTCGATACCTCGGTGTCGGACGATGAATCCCAGGAATTTGCCCGAAGAAACTCCGAATGCACACTTGAGAGGGTTCATCTTCAAGTTGTATTGTCGAAGGTGTCGAAATACAGTCTTTAGGTGTTCGAGATGTTCTTCGTATGATTTGCTCTTAACCACGAGATCGTCGATATAACATTCGATGATTTCATGTATAAGGTCATCGAAGATCTTCGTCATGGCCCTCTGATAGGTGGCACCGACGTTCTTTAGACCGAAGGGCATCACCTTATAGCAAAATATTCCCAAAGGGGTCCCGAAAGCGGTATGATTCTGATCTTCGGGATGCATCTTTATCTGATTATACCCTGATGAACCGTCCATGAAGGAGAAAACCTCATGAGTGGACGTATTGTCTATCATCAATTCGGTGACTGGCACCGGGAAATCATCCTTCGGGCAGACTTTATTGAGATCCCGAAAGTCTACGCATATGCGCACCGTCCCATTTTTATTCATCACCGGGACGATGTTAGCGATCCATGCAGGATATTGAACCTCCTGGATAAAGCCAGAGTCGATTAGCTTCTTGACCTCAGCATTGATACTCATCTCAAGCTCGAGTCGCATTCTTCTCAGCGCCTGTTTGACTGGCTTGACGTCCGGAGATATCGCCAATTTATGGACAACGATCTCTGGATCTAATCTTGGCATTTCGGAATAGTTCCATGCGAAGCAATCTCTATGCTGCACAAACATGTCTTTTAACGCAGCCACCCTTTCTTCAGATAGCAGCTCACTGACGAACGTCGGCCGTGGGTCACTTGCCGTGGGCACCCAAGTAGCTATCGCCTTTTGTGGATTGATAGGACGGTCCTCTTCCCGCTGAACTTTCACCTTTTTCTGTCAGCGGGGATAATCTTGATCAATTACCGAGTTTTGGACTTGACGCCAGACCTTATAGATTTTAGAAGACAGCCGTTGAGGGGGCTTTTCCGGATTCACCTTTGTAGTGCTCTCCATAGGTAGAGGAGATCTTTTCAGCACAGCGGTCGGAGAGTTCTTGTGGACCTTCCTGAGTGGTTCAAATCTGTTTCCAGTTGGAACAGCAGCATCAATTTCCGCCGTTGGAGTCGGTGGAGTCAGTCCAGAAGGAGAGTTGCCCCCGGTCTTCCTTACTCGACGCCAGTGGTATATCCCTAGTAGGAGGGGTGTTGTCTCCTGAGGGTTTTCAGCGGATTACACCCACAAAATCGTATAATAAAAGAGAGATGGTGAAAGTTATATAAAGATAAGAACTATAAAAGAAAGAACTTGAAAATAAGAGTTTTCAACTCTACCAGCTTTTCAGTTGCTATAAGCCCTATCTTAATAGTCATGAAAAGATGTTAGAATCTCAAGCATAGACGTCCTAATGTCTCGGCCGCCATTCGGAGGGGAACAGATTCTGGCACGCCCAGTGGGATTTTTGATTGTGGGGACGCTCTTCCCTGCAGGCGCAAGCCCCTGCAGTTAATTACGCTACCGCGCCGCAGTAGCAACTTTCTCCTTCTCCAGAATTTCACTTCGTGTCGTGTGTTTGTTTTGTTTGTGGTTGCCTGTGGATTGTATACGGAGACTGAGTAATGCCGTCGCCCGTAGGACGTGGATTAGTCCAAATCCGTATTTACTTAGATTTGGGTTTGGTGTTTTTTAGTTTAAGAATACGTTAGTCATATTGAGACTAAGATCAACTTAAACGTTCGTCAAGGATACGTTAGTCCGATTTAAGACTAAGATTAACTTAACGTGATGATCCATTTAATATATGGCCGTTGGGACTCGTCGCCTCTCTGACGTCGTTGAAGGATTACAACGATAGGTGTCAGAGGAGTTCGGAGATGTACACTCGAACCGAAGTTGATTTAGGGTTTTATAGTCCATTTAAATGTTTAAGGATACGTTAGCCGTGTTTGGGGCTAAGATCAACTTAAACGGGACCGTTTAGATCCGGCAAAAGAGCATTTGGAGGCTCTATTGTTCCAGTTTAGGGACATAGTGGTCCATTTTCCAGTTTAGGGACGTGGTGGTCCATCACCAGTTTAGGGACGTGGTGGTCCATCATTAGTTTAAGGACGTTTCGGTCCAACATTCCCATTTGGGGACGAACATTAGTTTAAGGACGTTTCGGTCCAACATTCCCATTTAGGGACGAATATTAGTTTAAGGACGTTTCGGTCCAATATTAGTTGAAGGACGTCTCGGTCCGATATTAGTTTAAGGATGTCTCGGTCCACGAGTTTAAGGACCCTGCAGTCCATATTCATGTGTGGTCGTTGGGACCCGTCACCTCTCTGACGTCGTTGAGGAATTACAACGATAGGTGTCAGAGGAGTTCGGAGATGTACTCTCGAACCGAATGTAAATTGATTTAAGAGAGCAGCTGTGCTCAGTCAATTTAGTTTGAGGACTTACGACCATGATTAGGCTAAGTCCAGTTTCAACATATTTTGTCTTTGGCCTGTGCTAGAACTTTACCCCTTATTAGTAATGCACTGCATTATTCTTGTTTTGGTTGGGCTCTGCCCTTTTATAAATGATGCAGAGCATCTATTTTGTTTGGGCTCTGCCCTTTTTAAAATGCATGGCATTTTTTATTAGGCCTGTTAAGTCTTTTAATTGGGTTCTATCCCTTTTCTTTAATAATGCAAAGCATTAAATACTCTGACAGTGTCCCACGTAGCTTGTCAGGCGCTTTGCGCCAATTAACGAATGCAAGCGCATGTGGTGGTGACACGTGTCACGCTCTGATGAGCGCAAGCGCAACAGTGCAATGCGCTGTGTCAGTGCACTGCGCTGCTGACACGTGGCGCTCCCTGGTGGCTTGCGCCAACACAGGAGCGCAACAACGCAGCTCTTTTGCAAGTGCAGAGCACTGTTTTATCTTTCGATCGATTTTAAATCAAAGAAAACAAGTTTTTCTTGTTTTCATAGAACTAGTGGTTCATAAGCAAGTGCAAAGCACTATTATTAGTTATTTTTCTTTTTTATTGAAGATCATTGATCTTGTTCTTAAATTAATGATCTGTTTTTAAGAGAATTTTCTCTTTTTCTAAAGGTTTTTACCTTTTTTGTTCTTGAGGAATTCTCTCCAATTCTTCAGAGTTCTCAATGATGATGTTCATTCTTCTTCTCTTTTTTTAATTTTAGAAAGAAGGATCATTGGTAGTTGGGACCCACCACCTCTCCGACGACACTGAGAGATTACAGTGTCATATATCGAAGGTGTGGAGGGATGTACCCTTTGAACCATGTCTCATTCATTAGGGGGGAAGAATAGGCTGGAGCTTAGGCTTCTCGCTGCTGAAAAAGGCTTCTTTGCGTTCGCGTACGTGCGTCGCACGTGTGCCCAACACGTGCGTCGCACGTGTTGGGCGCACATGCGTCGCACGTGTTGGGCGCTCATATTTGCACGTAGCGCACATGGATCTTACGCATATGCGCATTATGGGGGGAGCAAGCTCCTATGGAGAACGAGTCTCCTTTTAATTGAATATTCTCATGTTGTGCGCACGTGCGTTGCACGTGGTGCGCGTGTGGCGGGCACACGTGCGTTGCTCATGGCGCACATGCGCATTATGAGGAGAAGCAGAGCTTCTATATATGGAGAATAAGCTCCTTTTAATATTATTAAATGTTCTCATTTGGTGCGCACGTGCGTTGCACGTGGTGAGCGCGTGGCGAGCACACGTGCGTTGCACGTGGCGCACATGCGCATTATGAGGAGAAACAGAGCTTCTATATATGGAGAACAAGCTCCTTTTAATATTATTAAATGTTCTCATTTGGTGCGCATGTGCGTTACACGTAGTGCGCGAGTGGCGAGCACACGTGCATTGCACGTGGCGCACATGCGCATTATAAGGAGAAGCAGAGCTTCTATATATGGAGAACAAGCTCCTTTTAATATTATTAAATGTTCTCATTTGGTACGCACGTGGCGAGCACACGTGCATTGCACGTGGCGCACATGCGCATTATAAGGAGAAGCAGAGCTTCTATATATGGAGAATAAGCTCCGTTTAATATTATTAAATGTTCTCATATGATGAGCACGTGCGTTGCACGTGGCGCACATGGCGCTTGCGCATATGCGCATTATAGGGAGGAGCATGCTCCTATCTTGGAGAACTAAGCTCTTTTGGAGAACTAAGCTCCTTTGAGTATTGAATCCTTTGAGGATTTAACTCTACCTTTTCTAAGAGGTATCCCCTTTTATTTGGTAGAGAAGCCAGCTCTCCTTTTCCCGATATGGGACTAAAAAATGCATTCCCTATGTAGTAGAGCATTATTTTAGATTACACGTGCATAACACATTTGCTCATAACATTTGATCTCGGATGAATTATGAGGCCTATAATATATCAAATCGAAGATATTTTCGAGATGCTTTCAATATCATCAGAATTTAGCCATTTCTCGTTCCGGAGTTTGTCAAAATACAGCTCGGAAAATACCGGTTCGCATCTTCTTCCTTAGATCACATGTGCATAGACATTTGCTCATAACTTTTGATCCCGGATGAATTATGAGGCCCATAATATATCAAATCGTAGGTTTTTTCAAGATGCTTTCAATACCATCAGAATTTAGCTGTTTCTCATTCTGGAGTTTGTCAAAATACAGCTCGGAAAATACTGGTTCGCATCTTCTTTCTTAGATCACATGTGCATAACACATTTGCTCATAACTTTTGATCCCGGATGAATTATGAGGCCCATAATATATCAAATCGAAGGTTTTTTCGAGATGCTTTCAATTCCATCATAATTTAACAGTTTCTCATTGGGGAGTTTATCAAAATACTGGCCGGAAGATTCTGGTTCGTATTTTCTTAAGCGTATCGCTGCCATTTGATATCTTGGACTCTTTTGCGCAGAAATTTTTGGCGGGAACACCACCACAGGGTTGTTTTTCGGGACCATGCCCCCGCCAGCGAGCTTCACCGTTTCTATACCCGTATTGGAAGCTCCCAAGAAGTCAGTCTTCGATCGACTTACTACTACCACGGCTCCTCTCAACGGGTCGTCCGATTCCAACTCCTCGGTCTTCACCAGGCTGAACTCGAGCTCCAAAGGACCTACCAAGAAGCCCATAATACCTGAAGTGGCCATCCCAAAGAAGATAGTCATCCCTGCTCTTGAAGTCGTCAAGACAGCTTCTCCTGCCAGCGGGCCGATCTTTACAAGACTGACTGCTCCCATTCCCTCTTCCGCTCAAAAATCTGTTTTTGACTGGTTGGACACGGCTTCTCAACGGACGTCAGTTTTCAAGAGGCTGATACCAGCAACGGCCCCTCACCTACACAAGGGGCAAGACCAAGTCATCGCTGAACCAACCCCAACAACTCGTCACGCTCGACGTCGCCACTGGCGCCGGGTAAGGAAGGCTGGAGGCAACTCCCCCTCCGGGCTAACTCCACCGGGCTAACTCCACCAGCTCCAACGGTGGAAATTAATGTTGTTGTTCCAACTGGGAACAGCTTTGAGCTGCTGAACAGGGTACGCAGGAATTCGCCAACTGCTGTGCTCAAAAGACCCCCTCCACCGGTAGATACCATCGTAGAAACAAAGCCGGAGCAGTCCCCTCAATGGCTGTCTTCCAAAGCTTACAAAATTTGGCGACAAGTCCAAGAATCGGTGATTGATCCGAATTTCTCCTGCCAGCATAAGAAGTCGAGAGTCCGACGGGAAGAAAACTGTCCTGTTAAGCCACAGAAGACGACGGCTACCTGGGTGCCCACTGCAACGGCCCCCTCAACTTCGATCGTCCACAAGAGGAGAAGGCCGGAGAAAGTCCCCACGCCTGTGACAAATATCAAAGGCAATGAGCCTAAACGCCCTAAGTCCGGGGGCATAGTGGTACATACCGTGTACATGGTGTCCGGAAAAGAGGATAGCCGTATATCCACAGGTCATCGACCGCTTACGCGATCAGTGACTAGGGCTCAAGAGCAGCAGCAAGAGCTCCAAGAGATGATGACCACGATGGCCGCACTCACCGGGCCAAAAGAAAGCCCAGAAGCATCCTCGGATCAACGCCAGGAGCAAGAAACCAATGCCGAATTCCTTCGGAGAATACTTGAAAAGAAGGACAGAAAGGCTGCGGAACAAGCAGCCAATATAAAACGAATGGCCCTTCTGTTCCAGGACATGGTGGGTATGATGATCCAACAGGATCCTCCCATTGAAGATCTTCCGATTATCCTCGAAGATAACAGAGGAGAGACATCAAATCCTCTACCAGCTCTATCGACAGCCAAAGAGGATACAATCTCTAAAGCTTCCCTGGATGACTATATAGCTCAACAGATACGAGTTCACCAGGCGAACGAAGCGGCTGGACAAGTTGTTAGAACTGGACGACCGTATCCAGGCTGGTATGATCAGATAAAATATCTGCCGGGCTATATGATCTCGAAATTCCATGTCTATAAGGGGACAGGCAATCCCCATCAACATGTCGCCCAGTTCAAGGCTCTTTGTGGTAACACCGGCGGCGATGATAAGCTCTTGCTTCGCCAATTCGTCGGCAGTTTATCGGAGACGGCATTCGAGTGGTACTCCGAACTTCCAAACGACTCCGTCAAAACTTTCGCAGAGATGGAGTTGCTATTCACCCAGCGATTCGTGAGCGCCAGCGAACGCACCCCAATAACGGCATTGATTAATGCAAGGGTGAAGCCGGGCGAAACATGGGTTCAGTATGCAATCCGATGGCGGAATTTATGGTCGAAGTGCGAACAGCGCATCGAAGAAGCCCCATCGGTGGGCATGTTCATGGGCACCCTAGACCCTCATGCAACTATTTCACAGTTCATGATGTTCTTCAAACCGACCACCTTCTAAGCTTTAATCGACAAGCTAGCCCAGACGGATCAAATGGGTCACAGACCGTCTCCCCCAAAGCTGGAACAGCGGAACGATAAGGGTAAAGAGAAGGCAACCTTCGTCACGAACACCCAACAGTAGCCCAATGCCCCAAAGCTAGCAGATCAACTGGAAGAGAGACGACGCTATTACAACGAGAAAATGAAGCATCCTTACTCATTCCCACAGGACAAAACAAGGAGGTTGTTCGAGCTGGCGGTACGTAACTGGGTTATCAACTTACCAAATCCAAGGCAACCACCGCAACCCAGCAAAGTGAATAATCCCAATTATTGCCCTTACCACCAAACGGTAAGCCACCCAATTAAGGATTGCTTTGTCTTTAAAGGATGGATCGAAGATCAGTACCTACAAGGCAAGTTTGCGCTGTCTGAAAAGTAGAAAGTAAACCCGCCACAACCGCGTACTCCTAAGAAGACGAACACACCGGGAGCAACGTGCTCTTTTGTTGAAGAAGCCCCATGTGAGGTCGTTCTTTCGGCCAAAACCAAAAGTTTGCTGAATGATCTTCGGACATGTCCGGCGATCAGCTGGAAAAATCCGCTGGAACCCCATATCGTCGAGGGGATGCTAAAGCCGCGCCCAACTCCAAAGATCAGTGGCGATGGCCAAAGCATACCCAGCCGTCGAAATCTTCGAAAAAGAAGAAGAAATCCAAGAAGCCCGTGAAGCCTGGCGACGAGCGCACGGACCTACAGAAACAGATTGACGCGCTGGAAGAATACAACCAGAAGGCGCGAACCCCAATCACGCTTCAAGAATTCCTCGGCCACGTCCTTGAGGACGAAGATGATGGAGAAGGCTCGTCGGACGAATCTAAGGATTACGTAGCAAGTTGCCATGTGATCTCTCATTCGTCGCTAGACAATGAAGAGGCTCCTTGCACAAAGAAACTGGGGGATAGCAACATCCCAAAGCTGATTGCACAAAGAAACTGGGGGATTACGTAGTTGTTGACCAAGATGTCGAGAAACTACAGCGGATTGCAGCATCCTAAAGCTGATATAAAAAAAGAGAAAAAAAGGGTATGTCTATAAGCAAAATGGGCACGGATGAAAACCCGAAAGGGCTCCGTGAGTAAAAACAACAGGACTACCGGCGAGTTTTGTGAAAACCCGAAAGGGCGCAACCTCGTTAGAAAAAAAAAGAGAGAGAAAAAAAAGAAAAAACGGTATGTCCATAAGCAAAATGGGCACGGATTAAAAACCGAAAGGGCTCCGTGAGTAAAAACAGCAGGGCTACCGGCGAGTGTTCATGGAAACCCGAAAGGGTGCAACCTCGTTAAAAGGCACTTAGAAGGTCCTCTCGACCTTGTGAGGAGAAAACCACCTGCGTGAGATCCTTACAACTCACAAGGGAGCAGCACACTTAGGGATCCCCACGATTCCTAAAGAGAAATTACACTTAAGAGATCCTCATGACTCGTAAGGAGAATCCTCTTATGAGACCCTCACGGCTCATAAGATTTGAAAGTCTTAAGTTACAGAGACCTGAACCTGTTCTTAAGCAACCCCCACAACCTCCGATATTGCCCTACAAGCTGCTCGATACTGACCCTTGAATACAATCCATGAGCGCGAATAAACATTTCCCTAACCAAGTCCCACCATTGACTAGGGATATGTCCATACGGTGAACAACCCTTGTAAGTCCTCTCGACTTATAAGGAGAAAACTCTCTTGTAAGATCCTTACGACTTATAAGGAGCCATACACTTAGGAATCCTCACGATTCCTAAAGAGAAAAAACACCTACGAGATCCTCACGACTGGTAGGGAGAAATACCTTTGTGAGACCCTTACGGCTTATGAAGTCAAAAGCCTTAGTCAACGGGACCTTAACACTGTTTACTAAGCCACCTTTGTTCGACATCGACAGAGGCAAATGATGATTCGCTCATGGAAATATCCCAGTTGTAGCGATGCTGATGCCGAAATCGGTGTCTAATCCAAAGCTTGCGGCGAAAAGCCAGCAAGCCACACATGCATACGAAATAGCCGAAATGATGGGGCAACTTGCAGACAAAATCAACAAGTAAAAATGTATGCATGAAAAATAGCCGAAATGATTAGGCAACTCGCAATAAAAAGCAGCGGGTAAAAATAAAATAAATAGCCGAAATTATTGGGCACCGCGAAAAATAGCCGAAATGATGGGGCAATCACGACCTTCGCGATATAAAAGCTGAAATGATAGAGCATCGCGGAAAAAGAAATAAAATAAAAATGAAATTTACGTCCTACAGGCGATGCTACATCAATCCCTGTATACAATCCAGGGACACAAACGAAGAAGGTCACACTCCTCCCTCCCAGGTTTTATCAGAAGAAGAAGCCAAATCTCGATGGTTCACAGACAGCCTAAAGATCATCTTAACACTCATCTCATTACAGCAGACACAACATCAAGCAAAGCGGAACAACGGCAACTCCCAGTTCCATGACTCGGCGGCGTACAGCCGACCGAGAGTCAAATTCCGACTTCGTGAACTACAGACAAAGTCAAAAATTCCTGGTCACGTGGAACACGGATAACGTCACTTCTGACCCCGTGAAAAACGTCCAGAGCGGAGCCTGGTCCTCGCCGAACACGGCAGTGAACCCGTGGGAAGCATCCAGAGCAAAATTCCTGGTTACGTGGAACATGGATAACGTCACTTCTGACCCCATGTGAAACATCCAGAGCGGAGCCTGGTCCTTGCCGAACACGGAAGTGAACCCGTGGGAAGCATCCAGAGCAAAATTCCTGGTCACGTGGAACACAGATAACGTCACTTCTGACCCCGTGGAAAATGTCCAGAGCGGAGCCTGGTCCTCGCCGAACATGGCAGTGAACCCGTGGGAAGCATCCAGAGCAAAATTCCTGGTCACGTGGATCGAGGATAACGTCACTTCTGACCCCGTGGAAAACGTCCAGAGCGGAGCCTGGTCCTCGCCGAACACGGCAGTGAACCCGTGGGAAGCATCCAGAGCAAAATTCCTGGTCACGTGGAACGCGGATAACGTCACTTTTGACCCCGTGGAAAATGTCCAGAGCGGAGCCTGGTCCTCTCCGAACACGGCAGTGAACCCGTGGGAAGCATCCAGAGCAAAATTCCTGGTCACATGGAACGCGGATAACGTCACTTTAGACCCCGTGAAAAACGTTCAGAGCGGATCCTGGTCCTCGCAGAGCACGGCAATGAACCCGTAGGAAGCATCCAGAGCAAAATTCCTGGTCACATGGAACGCGGATAACGTCACTTTTGACCCCGTGGAAAACGTCCAGAGCGGATCCTGGTCCTCATAGAGCACGGTAGTGAACCCATGTGAAGCATCCAGAGCGGAGCCTGGTCCTCGCCGAACACGGCGGTGAACCCGTGTGAAGCATCCAGAGCAAACATCGGACCGTGGAGTCCCTAAATCCACGGACTATGATCTCCTTAACCTCGACCGTGATGTCTTAAAACTAATAATCAACCATAATGATTCTAAACTGATTTTACCTTGGTTCAAGGGTACATCTCTTCACTCCTTTGATATTTGTCGTTGTAATTCCTCAACGTCTTCAAAGAGGTGACGGGTACCAGTAACCACACATTTCGTGGACTGTGGAGTCCTTAAATCCACGGACTATGATGTCCTTAATCTCGACCGTGATGTCTTAAAACTAACATTGGACTGTGGAGTCCTCAAATCCACGAACTGTGATGTCCTTAATCTCGACCGTGATGTCTTAAAACTAACATTGGACTGTGGAGTCCTTAAATCCACGGACTGTGATGTCCTTAACCTTGACCGTAATGTCTTAAAACTAACATTGGATTGTGGAGTCCTTAAATCCACGGACTATGATTTCCTTAACCTCGACCGTAATGTCTTAAAACTAACATTGGACTGTGGAGTCCTTAAATCCACGGACTATGATGTCCTTAACCTCGACCGTAATGTCTTAAAACTAACATTGTGTAAGTCTACGCTAGCGCCCCGGCAGTCTACAGACGCCAAATGCGGAACAAAAACTTTTTAACTGGTGCTATCGTATACTTTAACCCGGATCTGCCATTATTGCTAAACTAACAAACTGTAAAGAGTGTAGAAAGGTTATACCGAACGATCCGAGTCCTTCGTTCTTTAACCATCATCCCACGCTCCGTTGCGGTTGCTCCGATCTCGTCGATCTCTGATCTGCTCGTCCAGGTGGCACCACATCACTGATTCTTTAAACGGGCTCCCGCCTCTGACTCGAGGCAACTCGGTCGTCAAGTTTGCTAAAAGAGACGACCAAGAATGATGTAGAGAATGAGTAGATGACTTTGTCTCACTTCGTCCAAGTCCGTGGACGATCGGTTAATGGAGTTGCCGAGGGAATCGGGTGATGGAATGAAATGAGCTGTGAATTCCATGCACCCCAAAATCTATCATATCTTTTTCACAAATGAAAAACACCAAGTGTGTGAGAGAGAGGAGGGGGGGCCGGCCACTTATAGGAGTGGGGGGGTGAGTGTAGGAGAGGGGAGAGTAACCTTAAGCAAAATATCATAATGTGAACACAAAAGAATATCTTAAGGAAAACAAGAATGTTTAGAAATCAAAGCATGAGTCATTATCCTTGTCACCATTTTCTAGAACCTTCTAGAACCTTCTAGAAGCATGACTCACCCTCATCCAAGAAAAGATAAATCCGTCTTTAACCGAATGTTAAAAGACGGCTGATAGAAAACTGGAAACTGGCAACTTCCAAAAGTGATCCTGAAACGACTTTCAGGATAACCCCGTAACTGTATAAATATACCCGCATTTATATTACGACCGAATACAAATGCAACTGAGACAAAGATATTATACCTACTCAATATAATACTCGGATCCGGCTTAAACCAAAGCCGACCAGTATCATCTGCCCGAAAAATAACACGTGCGTAAACGCACGTGCATTTTCCGAACCCTGCCATAAAACCATACGGCCTCTACAACGTTTCGCCCGAACTTGGGAAACTATCTGTGGGGGACTCTAATGACTCGTCAGTACCCTGGCAGTGGGTTTAACCACAAACCGTCAGCGGCACTAGCAATGCGTAACGGCTGCCTATGGACTGACCTCAAGGGAGGCCGATGAGCGAACTCATCCGGAAACCCTACTGAGCCTAACAGTGACAATGTATATAAAGTCCGGTCCGTTCGTCTATGAGTATCGCATATCTGCCTAGGGGGCTAGTAACGTCAGACCCCCAATAGCAGTATAAGTCGTGTCGGAGTGTAGCCCAATAACACCCTGAGATACTACTGGAGTACCTACCAGTAAATCTCCTGCCATGGCCATGGACTTTATGTAATGGCTCTCCTAGACACAGCACGACCTCGCCCCCAATACCGGGAGAGACGAATCCCCTGCCGATCCGCTCACGTGCCTCCATATGGCTCGGGACTGTACCCAAAAGCTACCTGTTTGCACGACTCCTTTGAGCCGTGGTAGGGTAGAAATCAAAGCACAGTGGGAACTCACACGAGGCAAATGACGACCTCAGGTCGATGAACTAACCTGTACACATGTCACCAGGGAACTGCTATCTGACGATAGGTATAGTACTAACTAGCAGATTCCCGGCGAGTCCTGTCCGGTGTACTCATAACCTAATGAGCACCTGTATACATCTTAGGTGATCCAACTGACACCAGTGGCTTGTGAGACCGGCCACTGCCCCTCGTCGGGGTCTCGACTGTATACACTAGTCTACTCCGGAGTATCGATGCCCTGTCTCGAAACTCCCACGACTAGGGACCACAATTAAGGATATGCGTATAAACTACCCAACTCTCACGTATATGATCGCCATCATACAGTTGGTAGTAAAGCAAGATCCTAAGGGCTCTATCAAAGTGTAACATGTAATCAGTCACCTGAACATGTACACGACTGATAAAGGCAAACCAGATAGCATACTATCATCTCGAGTAAGACTGTCCTACCGGTATAGGTCCTCCGCAATCATTGCAATCACGTACCTGCGATCCAATAATTGACTATGAGGGCACTATCTCCAACACATTGGACTGTGGAGTCCTTAAATCCACGGACTATGATGTCCTTAATCTCGACCGTAATGTCTTAAAACTAACATTGGACTGTGGAGTCCTTAAATCCATGGACTATGATGTCCTTAACCTCGACTGTGATGTCTTAAAACTAACATTGGATTGTGGAGTCCTTAAATCCACGAACTATGATATCCTTAATCTCGACCGTGATGACTTAAAATTAACATTGGACTGTGGAGTCCTTAAATCCACGGACTATGATATCCTTAGCCTCGACAGTGATATCTTAAAACTAACATTGGACTGTGGAGTCCTTAAATCCATGGACTATGATGTCCTTAACCTCGACCGTAATGTCTTAAAACTAGCAACGGACAGTGGAGGCCTTAAATCCACAGACTATGATGTCCTTAACCTTGGCCGCAATGTCTTTAAACTACGGTACCCTGGAAAACATCCAGAGCAACCCCTACCCTGTGAAATACGGATAAGGGCAATTGCACCCGGCACTTGCGGGTCCTCGTGACCCGTAAGGAAGCAAATTCTCTTGTAAGATCCTTACGATTTTCAAGGGAAAACACTCTTAGGAATCCTCACGATTCTTAAGGAGAAATTACACACATGGGATCCTCTCGACCTGTAGGGAGAAAACTCTTTATGAGACCCTCAGGGCTCATAAAGTTGAAAAGTCTTAGGAGGCAGATCTTAACCCTGAATCCTAAGCCATCGCTGCCTTGCAAAGAGACCAAGACAGACTGTCCGCAGAACACATTCAATAAAAAGAGACACACCATTGAGAAGAAAAATATGTCTTTTATTCATGAACCAAAATGGATACAAAGTACAATTTGTGAAAGAACAAAAAAATATATATACTCTAGTACGTACAAAAGAAAAAAAATATACAAGTCTTCAGGACGGCGGGCGATTTAGTAGAGTGTTTAGCTCATCCCTCTTTCGCAGTATCGCCAGAAGACGGGCCTCTGCCTGAGCCTACTGAGCCTGATACGAGGCAATCCGGCCTTCAAGCTCTTTCTTGGTAGCCTTGTGAGCCTCAACCCTTTCGCGAGTGAACACGGCAGCTTTATCGAGGGCCACCACCTCTTTGATAGACTCTTGAAGTACTCGCCAGAGTTTATACGCTTTGTTGGCTTTGGCTGTGAGGTTGGCTTGGAGCTCGTTCAACGCCTTAGAAGCCAGCTTCCTCTCCGAGAATTTCCAGCCGAGCCTCTTCTCGCACGACACCATGTTCACCGCGCACCGCTCGATCAGACCCCGTAAGCCCGCTTTCGCAGCCGCAGCCTATGGAATAGGACATGTACGCTCAAGACTGTATAAACAAGCCTCCATTCGACGGCAATAGTCGATCTAAAACACACGCACATCACCTGGTACGGGAAGCAACAAGAAAAATTTCCGATGTATATCCTATCAAGCATGCATATGAATATTCGAAAAGAAATGATACCCGAAGCTCTGATGTGCATGCAACATGATGATAGTGTTCGCAATTAAAGAAAGTTCTCATGGGAAGAATATGAAACTCATTTACGCAAACAAGGCACACACACTAGTACCCAACAGACATGAAGATTCAACATAAAACATGCGAAAACTAATGATAAAAAGAGTACACTGATTTGAATATACTACGCTAGCGGGAAAAGGTCACCAAACAAAGGATCAGTAGCACAAGGGTTAACAAAACAAAGAACAAAATTCTCCATCTCTCTCTCTGCTTTCTCCAACACATCAAAGTGACGGTTCTCGCGATAAGTCGCTCCCCACCGATTAGCGCCATGTTCGTCCGCAAAAGCAGCATAATAGCCCGCCGAGCTCTTATTTGGCTCAATAGGTGGACTGAGCAATCTTTCAAAGCATGAGTAATCAGGCACGCTTCGTGAAAACACTCGAGCTTTTCTTCAGCCGCGTCAAGCATCACCAGGGTCATCTCCGCTGGGTGAGGAGGGATGTCGGCAAGCACGGCAGCAAGAATCATCCGGAGCCAGAGGGATCCCATTGGAAGGGGGACCCCCTAGGATCGAGAGTTCATATGTCGCTGAATCACATTCGTCGTTGGTAAGGAGGGGATCCACCAATCATGCAGCAAAGCGAGGAATCATCTCCTCGATAGGCACTTCCCACGGCTATCGACGAGCATGGGGGCGGTTGCAGGCCATGGCGCTCAGTTATTTTCTCAAGATAAATCACACTAAATTGAGAATAAATTTCTCTGTGAAGAGAAAAAGAAGACCATGGCCTCAGGTTATAAAGAGGGTCATTAAATGCTGCGCACGGAGAATATTGCATGGTGGGACTATTTCCGAGGCCTAAAAAAAAGGGAAAGTATTGGAAATCAAGGAGATGGAACTATTTCCAAGGCTCCTTTTCAGCATCTAATGCTGTGCACAGAAAATATGGCATGAAAAAAATAAATAGCCCCATCAAAAGGGCCCCACGTGTGGAGCACGTGAGCACCACACTTGATGTGTACTGAAAAGTGAAATTGTGCCTTACACGCTAAACACATCAGCGGCAACAATGGCAAAAATGACAAAATCCCATAAAAAAAGCATGCAAACACAGAAGGGCACAATAAAACTTATCACCCATACTTTAAAAAGTTCATATAAAATAAAAAGAAACGATTACAAGGGCAAGACCTCAGACGCGGGGCATGGATTAAGAAACTCAAGCATGACTCTGTCCAAGATCTTCCAGGCATTTCGAACCATCCTAATATGTTTTCTCTCGCGATCACAAGCGTCGAGGTCCTCACGAATGTTCTCTACCCTCCGATAGGCAGCAAGTATGGCTGACTGCTGAAAAGCCTGGTGCAAGAGATCAATGAGGTTGTCTCGCCTTCTCTTCGAGGTTAGACTCATCAGATACACCGAATGTACCTTATCCTCGGCGGCATCCAATGCCCTGAGCGGTACGCCGGTGCAAAAGAGAGGGAGCGCCTCCCAAATCGCCAGCACGATGAGTCTCAGAAGAGAAAAGCGACGAGGGAGTAGCCGACCATTGTACTCGTTGAAGCGGCTCATGATCTCAGCACACTGAGCCTTGGTGAACTCCTGGTTTTGCACGAATATTTCCGTAAGAAATGATTTCATCAAGGTCATACATATGGGCATCCATAATACCTGAAATAAAAATCATGAGAATTTATTACAAACTTCTTCTTCTTGTATGTGAGAGAGACAACTCAGGGCAAGGAAACCCCAAGAAGTCCCCATGGGAAGAACTTAGTTCTTCATAGGAATTAAATTCCTTGTTAAAAGAGGAGAATTAAATTCCCAGAGACACTCTTCAGAACCAAAGTTTTTTTTTTGAGATGGAATTAAATTCCATAGAAAAGACAACCGGCACCATCATCTCCCTAAAGATTAGAGAAACCCTAAGAGATCTACTGTTTGAAGATTAAGTGGTTTTCTGTTTGAAGAAAAATGGGTTCTTGCTAAAAAGGGGGAAAAACCCTTGGTATGGATTTAAAATCCAGAGAGTTGTATGTGTATGAAAGTGCTTCGATCGTTCAAATATCACTACCTGAAGAGATGGGTCTTCCCAACAGAGTTAAACTCTGAAGATTTTGGAGCAGAAAACTAAGCTCTGGAAAAGGAGAATTAAATTCTCAAAGGAAGAAAGTTATCAAAGGAGGAAGATGAAAAGTGGAAGCGCTTCTGAAGAGACCCCTGCATTTATAGGATGTGATGGAAAACGTTTCATCTACCCTACTCCCTAGACAGATCCTGTCACACCCCGCTTCCCAGTATACGGCGAAGGGGACGTGACGAGGTCCGCTACGTATGTACTCAGAAGTACATACGCTAAGCGTAGCTAAGCAATATAAAATAAATACACAAGAGACAAGAGTATAAAAAGAACATCAACTTTTATTTATTAATATTCTTTGTACAATACATAGAAAGGAAAATACAACTGAAATAAAGATGCCTAAACAGTGGCGTAACAGGAAAAGGAAAGTACTGAAAAGAAAAGTGTACAATGAAATTATACTACAGGGTCTTCGGCAAATTGCTCCAAGTCTTCTTGTGTTGGCTCAACTTCTGCCGGGTCCAGGTCATCTGACGACATTCAAAGAAGAGAGAAACAGAATGTCGTCAGCGAACAGATAGCTCGGTAAGTCCCAAAGGTAAGAGGGAAGTAGAGAAGACAGAATAAGAAGATACATTTTTTAAAGTGTAAGCTGTTGTTGTAATGTTATGTTAACGCTGTTGTTTGTAGCTTGGTACAGAAGGATGCCGGTGTATATGAGGGGGGTCTCTATATGCTAGAGACCAGGGCAAAAGGAAAGTACAAGGAACCGTTAAGCCACCATACAACAGCAATGGGATTCAGGTTAGGTGTCTTAATCTGACCACCTCGTGCCACCTTTAACACCTTCCGTACCAATCTACCCCTTAAACCCCGTAGTGTTTTAACAGTATTGTTGTATTGTATTGTGTAAGTTGGGTGACTGACCAAAACCATGATATCAGTAAATATGTTGTAACTGCATAATCAGGTAAATGGAATAACATGATAATGGATGTATATCCATGGTTTGATTCAGTCAAATTGAATAGATTGTTAACTGGATTCAGGGATTCATGTATTCATATTGAGTTGGAATATAAAAGAATATAGATTGACTTGAATCATATTCAAATCAGAAATAGTCAGACTCTAACCCGAATCAGACTAAAAGAAAGGTAATTTAGAGTTCTTTAATTGTTAGGGTCCTTATTGTAATTTATAAAACTTGAGGGGGTTTCATGTAAAAAGTACGTTTGTATAGTTTTCAAAATACACCTCAAGTATTTATTATTCGTCTTTATAGTTATAATGAGTGTGAATTTTATTTGTGTTATTCTAGTGAATATATCCTAATAAAAGTATTAATTTTTAATATTGATTTATTTGAAATTCATGGTATTTTAATGTAACCTTTAATCTTGTAATTTTAGAAAAAAGTGGAAACTTTATCTTATAATAAAATAGGTGTTTAAATAATAAATATATATATGTTAATACAAGAATAATTTTATATAAATATTTTTATTTTCCAAAATCTCATTTTTCTTAAATGTCGTATTTTAAACCTTTCGAGACCGAATGCTCCTTGCGGAGGTCTGAATCTCGCATTACTAGCCCGCGGGTGCACGATGAACCGTACTATTCCTAACGAGTTCCCTAAAGGTGGGCTGTAGTGGCGCTTTGCGTAGGTTTAATAAATATTATTCATTTAGAAAAATGGTTTTATAAATATAAGGTATTTATTTGTAAAAGGATATAAATTTCCGTATTTTAGTTTCTAGGGTTTCCTAAGCCAACTAGCCTATTTCTAAGGTCTAAACGATAAGTCATTAGAAGCCTCAAATCGCCTCTTCACCGCCAATTGCGGCCAGGTAAGTGGGAGGCTCTCCACTACAAGTAGTGGCCCTAATTAAGTAACCACTTGCCTTAGACACACTTGCCTAGACACCGCAAAGTCAGGTTTAGATAAACGATCGATGTCCATGACATATCGTATTTACTTTTTAAAAGATTTTGTTTTAAAATTTGTATTCAACTTAGAATTTCAAGAAACGTTTATAAAGAAAATGGTATTTTAGTAAAAAGTCTTGTATTTTCGTATTCTAAGTTTTGACGTTATCAATTAGGGTTATATTTGTGTGTGTGTAGAGGTAGGTCATTACCTCGTGACTTATTTTAAGGTTTAGTAAAGTTTAGAGGTTAAATATGATAAATTAAACATGAGGGTATTTAAGTGTAAGAATACAGTATTTGTAAAAGTTATCATTTCATGTGTGAAAACTCATTCAAATTGATTTTTACAAGTTTAGTGGTCAAGATGAATATGTTTAGGAATGAGGGAATTGATTAGAAGAAGAAAAATAAACTTTATGCTATTATTGTGAAAAGAATACGATATTACAAGAAAGTTATCATTTCATGTGAGAAAGTTTGTCCAAATTGATTTTTATGTGATTAATAGTCATCATGAATATGTTTAGGTGTTATGGAATTGGTGACAAGTGAAATTTTGTAGAAAAACCGAATCGGAAATCAGTTTGTTCCGATTTCCGTCGGGTTTCATAAAGTCGTATTTTGAGAAATAGAAAAGAGAAAAGAATGGGACTTACGGGTTTCAAACTCTTCTAAAGAGTATAGAGGAACTAGGGAAATGGCCGAGGTGTTGTTTCGTCGCCGGTTGTTTCAAAGAACGTCGCCGGAATCTGTCAGCGCTTCGCCGTGAACTCGGTTTCAAAACACACTTTCCTTGTGGAAATTTCAAGAGAGTAAATCTAAGGTTTTGGAATGAGAGGGTAGGGGGTAGGGGTCTATTTATAGGGTAGCTAGGGTAGGGTAGGTGAAAGGTTTTCTTTATTTAAAAAAATTGTAAAAATTTTAAAGAAAATCATTAAAATTTGTATTAAATAGGATATATTTATCATTTGAGAACCGATCACTTAAATTGGAGTTAACAGGGGGTTTAGGAATGCCAAAAGCCAACTTTTCTGTTTTGGGACCTCGGCCGTCCGACCGAGTCCGGCCGGCGGCGCCGACCGATTCGGCCGACCGGCCGGCCGACTCGGCCGATCCCGGCCGAGTCCGGCGACGGTCGGGTGCGAGGTTTTCTGGTAAAGACTTTGGCACACTCCGTTTTTAGGGTTCAGTTCAACTTTTGGGAGTTATGGCTTGTAAACTGTTGGGCTTTCAAGAATTTTAAAAGAAAAATAATCTAAAAATAATGTGGGGCATGGGATTCGAACTCTGGTGGCTTAGTTCAGCAGTGCAAGTTATTACCAATGAGCCACAAGCTCTTTCTTGTAATTATTGTAGGAAAATAGATACTTAAAATGTTATCAGCAACATTAATACTCCAAGTATACTTCAAATTTAAATCAAATTTAAGTATACAAAAATTGGAGTTGTTACAGATCCAACGGTCACAAAAATGACAGCGTTGCACTTACGTGCAGACACGTGAGAGCAACGTTGTGGGGGCATTTGTTCCCTGATTAAAAATCAGGAAAAAACTTCAAAAGAGGCACCAGGTGCTCACACGTGACCAATGGTCACGTGTTGACACGTGATGGTTAAAGCAGTAACGCAAAATAGCGCAGAGAAGAGAAGTCCATTCGGGGGTCACGCGCTCACACATGACCACGGGTCACGTGCTCACACGTGACCAAAGGTCACGTGTCAACACGTGACTGGCTTTAAAAGCCTCACGGTCTAATAGAATTAAATTCTAAAAGATCATTTAAATATTTCCAAAACGGAGAAGAATTATGGAGGACCGTTGGATTAAAAATCCAAGAGTGATTAAAAATCACCAGTTTATAGAAAAATCTTAGACAAGGAAAGACCTCCCCTAAATCTCACCGAAATAACAAATAGAATATCTTTGGATTAAAACATCCAACGGTGAATAAAATTCACCTAATAATCTAAAGGCTCAGATTAATGATGAAAACAAATCAAATCTTTCAATGAAAAATTTACTAAACAAATTGATTCTTTTCCTCCTCCTATAAATAGGAGTCGAGATGAGAGAATTTTGATATAGAGAACTTTGGTGAGAAAACTTGACAGAGAATTTTGGCATCTTGAAAATTCAGAAAGAAAACCCTAGGTGAGAAAAAGAAAGGGGATCAAGACTTCAGAAAAAGATAATTTAATTCTCAAAAATCTAAGAGTTTAACTCTTTTGCAAAGAACTTAGTATTTCCCCTTGTTAAAGATCTGCACAGAGCACATCTCCCCATAAGTTGAGAATTTAATTCTCATCGGGTCAAGATCCTGCCATGCAGATCTAAAACTTAAAGGGGGAATTGAGTTTAGAGAATTTAATTCTCCCAAAACAAAACTAGGGTTTAACCCTATATGAGAATTTAATTCTCCCAAGCTTACAGGAATTTAATTCCTTCATGATGAAATCAGGGTTTAAACCCTATCTGAGAATTTAATTCTCTTAAAACTTTAGGAATTTAATTCCTTCAAGGTAGACAAAACTAAGGTTTAACCCTAATTAAGAATTTAATTCTCTAAATTCACAGGAATTTAATTCCTCTTAAAATGATGAAATTAGGGTTTTCACCCTATATAAGAATTTAATTCTTTTGCATATATGGGGATTTAATTCCTCTAAAAGAAAATTAGGGTTTAACCCTGCATAAGAATAAAATTCTTCCAAAGAAAATAGGAATTTAATTCCTCTGAAGTTATAATTGAGATTAAACCCACGGAGAATTTAATTCTTAAAAGATGAAGGGAACTTCAAGCATGCAAAAAAAACCGGGTCACGTGTCCCCACATGACCCCTGAAAAGAACCCCACAAATGAAAAGTAAAGAGCTCTGAGGCAACGCCTCACGTGCTCCACGTGACCCCCGAAGCACAGAAAGAAAAAGCAAAAGAAATAAGAGCTATGGGCGCTCTTATGTGTTACCATGTGACCCATTGGCAAAACCTTTAACAATCAGCACACAAATCCCCGTCACGTGTCAGCACGTGATGCTCCAAAATAAAATATAAAAAGTATTCAATACTTTTTGCAGAGCAAAATAAAGGGAATCTGGTCCCACCTTTGAGCACTCTCACATGTCCACACGTGACCCCTCTTTCTTTAGTGTTTGACACTAATTCGAGATCTTTATTCCCAGTGTTTAACACCGATATTTTTAGTGTTTAACACTAATTTGAAAACCCTATTTGCAGTGTTTAACACTGTTATTTTCTAATATTTGACACTAAATCGAGAACTATATTTCCAGTGTTTAACACTGATTGTCCTCTTAGTGTTTAACACTAGTTTGAGAGTTCTATTTTTAGTGTTTAACACTTTTATTCTTTAGTGTTTAACACTACTTTTAGCCAAATTGGCTAATTTTTCAGAGGCAAAGCCTCCCCTTCAACTGAATATCAAAATTGAATAATATCCAGAGCTATAATGCTCGGTCGAAGATAGAAATGTTATCAAAGCCCTTGAAACTTTTGTTTAGCATTGCTAAATAATGTGGACTGAAACCAGACAAATGTCAAATAGTCCAACAAAGGGTCAAACTTAATTGGACTTAGCCCAAGTTGGCCATAAGTCCTCAATCCAGACTTAACTGAGCCAATGTGCTCATAATATATTAATTGGTCTTGGTTCCAAATTGGGTTATAGATCATAATCCACCTTGGTTCAAGGGTACATCTCTTCACTCCTTTGATATTTTTTGTTGTAATTCCTCAACGTCTTCAAAGAGGTGACGGGTCCCAACAACCATACATTTCACGGACTGTGGGGTCCTTAAACCCATGGACTATGATGTCCTTAACCTCGACCGCGATATTTTTAAACTAATATTGGACTGTGGAGTCCTTAAATCCACGGACTATGATGTCCTTAACCTTGACCGCAACGTCTTAAAACTAACATTGGACCGCAATGTCCTTAAACTACTTATCGACCGCAATGTCACTAAACTAAATAATAGAGCCCTCAATTGCTCTCTTGTCGGATCTAAACGATCCCGTTAAGTCGATATTAGTTTAAAAATATACTAACGTGTCCTTAACGAACGTTTAAGTTGATCTGGAATATTCAAAATTGAAAGTTTGCTGCTGGAATTTCCCTGGACAGCAGTTTAGAGATATTTTCATTTGCATTTTACGTTATCTAAACAATTTATTTTGCAAGTAAATATTTCATAGAGTTATATTATTATGAGTTAGCTTCATAACGAACTAAAGAACGTATACTAATGATTTTTCTATGATTTATAATAAATTTTATAAAGTAAGGTGTACAGTAAATTTCAGATTTGTCGTATCCGCTTTTCAACGACGTTTCATGTGTAAACTATAATATTATAAAATGCAGATTATAAACTAATTAAAGATAATAATAATAAGAAATATTACGACGATATATATTTTAAATGATATGGATGCAAACGGGTATCACATAATCGTAAAATTATAAACTAACATGTGCGAAACATATAACTAAGCAATATGAAATGTAACTATTCAATTTGATGCAGTATATGATAGTATAGTAGGTAACAAGATAAGTTTTCATGGCCTAGATCTGAAATGATATGAATGGATGCAAACGGAATATCGAAAAGTTATAAAATTAAACATGGGGTGCATGATTTTAAATACAGGTATTCCATTTGTTAAAATAGATGCGTCTAAACTAATGTAGCATGTAATTAAGATTGGTTTGCATGTCCTAGATCTGAAATGCACTATACAAATGTAGACGGAACGTCGAAAGGCTATAATGTAGCATGGGATGCTTGATTTAAAATTCAGGTGTGATATTTATTTAAATAGGTATATAATGAGTTATATAGCATGTAGCAAGATTAACTTTCCTAGATGGAATAAAAACGGATGTGTACGGAACGTCTTTCGTCGGAGAAATGTCACGACGCGCGCACGGTACACGGAACGGTTCCAAACAACGTACGAGGGTGATCACGCAAGTCAGGTACATTCACTGGATCACTCGGATCGTCAGCGACGAGTACGGCTCTGGCGGTGATCATCGGAATCAAGAAACAATATCAAGAAAGAGAAAGAAGAAAGAAGAAGAAGTAAGAAGAAGTGGCTGTGTATTAAATAAGGAAAGAAAAAATTAAATAAATAAAATATATATAAATATATATGCAGAGGAGAGAGAGAGAAAGGGGTTGTTAGTTTGTTAGGAAATTAGTTTAGATTTAAATTTAAAAAATATTTTATTAGTTAACTAAATTTTAATTTGTATCAATTTATAAAATTAATATTATATAAATAAAATTTGATATTCTGGTAAATACAAATATAGTCCAAAACATGCCCGGGTGGGGTCTAAAATACAGTTTTAAAATACGAAAAATATATATGTCGACCAAAATAAAAAATGAATGTCCGGATAACGAAAAATGCATACCCCAAGAACGGATGCACGCACGTGCGCGTAGCCATCCAAATAAGTCCGTTTCACTGAACGGGACGAGAACAAGATGCGCGGATGCTACCACGGGGTTAAGGGTATCATGCAGGCCATGCAATGTATTTTTAAAATATTTTATGTGACTTAAAATGTTATATTGTAAAAATACAAATACCAGATAAAATGTCAGTATTCAAGATGTATAAATTAAAATGAAAGTGCACGAGTCCATGTAACAGGTCAGGATAAATCATAAACATGAATCAAGACTGGTTTCAAGCATGCGGGTCAGGTCGGATGCAAATACAAATGTCAAATACACTATTCGCACCCAAAACACAATAAATCCGGAAAATACCATAAATAAAGAAATAAATGAACTAGAACTGGTATAAATGAACTAAAGTATTACACGTGGACCTTCACTTCAACGGTAGGAGGCATGAACCGGCGGACCTTCCTTAAATGCAGAGATCTCCCCCTGATTTGCTAACAGGAATGACAGCTGACAGCCCGGGAATGCGTCCCGACGAAACCTTGGGAGGGAACTCATCCCGGGCGGCCCGGGAGTCCACTCCTGACTCGACCCGCTAGCTGATCAGGACAAGAGTGGGGGGCTAATGATGATGCTCAATATTGGCGATCCCCAAGATAAGGACACGTGGCAGATTACGTGTACCAGAACTCAGAAGAAAGGGCCCACGGGGACCGACCAGGCCATCCCTGTACCCGACCTACACACGCGAGCTGGCCCTCCTCGGGGCCCCCTGCAAATGTGCCTCCTCGACCCCTTAGCTCGTCCTGAGCTGCCACAAGACCAAGACTCCTCGGCCTTCTCTCTCGCCCCCGAGCTCCCCAGCCAAGGACGTCTTCCTCGGTCCTCCGACCAACTCCACCGCTCACGGTCGTAACCGTCGCTCCGCAAATCTCACCATGCGCAGATTCTCCGCCAGCAATATCCCACGTTCCACGCCATCATGATCCCCATTAATGGGCGATCCGCTCTCCGCACGGGCGTGATGTCGGGAGCATAACTGCCGGCAAGATTCTCGCGCCTGCTGCTGCGTGCTACCACCGCTATATAAACCCCCATCACTGAGGGGTCAAGTAAGCCATTTTGACTCCACTTAGCCGTTACGCTTCTCGGATCTAGTACTAACTTGATCGTCGGAGGGTCCTTGGTGGTACCAAACCATCCCAGGACTTCTTTGCAGGTACTCGGCACTAAACTCCTCAAGTCATCAATCTCCTCAAAACCCATTGAGACCTACACACAACGAGGATCCCCTCTAGAATCCACCGGAAGATCGACGGATGACAACATCTGAAAGAGACCCGAAAAGGACTTCCATCAGGTAGTAATTTGATTTAGTTAGAATAGTAGCATTTGGATTGAGGTTTTGAATGATTATTTTTTGTTAGGATAAAAAAAGATTTTTAAATTGGAATTTTATGGAGATAGCAAACCGTTTTAGTCGGATGGGGATTTTTAGTTAGGATAGAGAATTACTTGAGATATGACGGACAAAAAAACATCAATTTGTTTTTAAGAATGTTATATAATAGATAAATAAGATATAAAAGAAAACATAAGATAAATTATACATCCATCATTATCATTAACGAGAGTTAAAAAAATTGTGCTAACTATCCTGGGCCTTCCTTGTCTGGCAAAATGCCCACATTGGTCATTTCAAAGAATAAAATAAAAAATGATAAGGGCATTGAGTTAAGCTCTTAGAAATATTGTCGGCCCCGCTACTTGCTCATGGAATAAAGTGTCACGCTAAAAAACGGGAGCCACCTCTTGAGTCCATGGGACCCACTGTAAAACAATGAGGAATTTTCATAATACATTCCGAAAGAGATCAGATCTTTACTATAAATGAACGATATCACTCTTCAATGCAGAAACGTCTTTTAAGTGAAGACTCCATAGTTAATCGTGCTCGAGCCAGGGAAATTCTGGGATGGGTGGTCTTCTAGGAAGTGGCCCCTGGTTGTGTCCGGTTCACTCCGAAAAACAAAACCGTGCAGATTCTGTGTTAGGGGACAATACCGTCTGTGTTAGGGGACAATACAGTCTGTGTTAGGGGTAGGTTGTGACAGAATGTTATCATAACCAGTTCCTCAGTAGTAGGTCTGTGATTCGAGAACGAACCATTGTTCAAAAGTGGGGAAGATGTCGAGCTCCGGTCTTTGCTCACGGGACAAAGTGTATACGCCAAAGTGTGGGGCCACCTCTTGAATTCGTGGGGCCACCTCTTGAGTCAGTAGGACCCACTGTAGAACAATAGAGGATTTTTCAGAATACATTCCAAAAAAGAGCAGATCTGGACAGTAAATGAAATGGCAGAATCTTCGGAATAGATTTCGAAAGAGAGCAGATCCGTACTATAAATGAAATGACAGAATGGTATCAGAGTTAATCTCTCAGTAGTAGGTATGTGGTTCGAGAACGAACCATTGTTTAAACATGGGGAGGATGTCGGGCTCCAGTCCTTACTCACGGAACAAAGTGCCTACGCCAAAGGGCGGGGGCCACCACTTGAATTCGTGAGGCCACCTCATGAGTCAGTCGGGCCCACTGCAGAACAATGGAGAATTTTCGGAATACATTCCGAAAGAGGACAAATCTGTACTATAAAGGAAATGACAGAATTTTCGGAATACATTCCAAAAGAGAGCAGATCTGTACTATTAGTAACATAGCCAGTCCCTTGGTAGTAGGTTTGCAGTTCGAGAACGAATCATTGTTCAAAAGTAAGGAGGATGTAGGGCTCCAGTCTTTGCTCACGGAACAAAATGCCAACGCCAAAGGGCGGGGGACACCTTTTGAATTCATGGAGGGCATCTCTTGAATCCGTGGAACCCACTGTAGAACAATAGGGAATTTTCGGAATATATTGTTCAAGGAAGAACCGTTGTTCAAAAGTGGGGAGGATGTTGAGCCCCGATCCGTACTCACTGAACAAAGTGTCTACGCCAAAGGGCGGGGGCCACCTCTTGAACTCTTAGGGCCACCTCTTGAGTCAGTGGGACCCATTGTAGAACAATTGAGAATTTTCGGAATACATTCCGAAAGAGGGCAGACATGTACTATAAATGAACTGACAGAATCTTCGGAATACATTCCGAAAGAGAGCAGATCTGTACTATAAATGAAATGACAGAATCTTCGGAATATATTCCAAAAAAGAGCAGATCTGTACTATAAATGAAATGACAGAATTTTCGGAATACATTCCGAAAGAGAGCAGATCCGTACTAAATGGAATAACAGAATGGTATCAGAGCCAGTGTCTCGGTAGTAGGTCTGTGGTTCGAGAACGAACTATTGTTCAAAGGTAGAGAGGATGTCGGGCTCCAGTTCTTACTCACAAAACAAAGTTTCTACGCCAAAGCGCGGGGGCCACCTCTTGATTTCATGAGGCTACCTCTTGAGTCAGTGAGACCCACTGTAGAATAATGGAGAATTTTCGAAATACATTCCGAAAGAGGACAGATCTGTACTATAAATGAAATGACAGAATTTTCGGAATACATTCCGAAAGAAAGCAGGTCTGTACTATAAATGGAATGATAGAATGGTATCAGAGCCAGTCCCTCAATAGTAGGTTTGTAGTTCGAGAACGAACCATTGTTCAAAGGTGGGGAGGATGTCGGGCTCCAATCTTTGCTTAAGGAATAAAGTGCCAACGCCAAAGGGCAGGGCCACCTCTTGAATCCGTGGAACCCAATATAGAAAAATGGGGAATTTTCGGAATATATTTCAAAAAAGGACAGATTTGTACTATAAATGGAATGATACCACTCTTCAATGCAGATGTGCATTTTAAATGAACCGGCACTACTGGAGCTTGAGAACTTCATAGTTAAGTGTGCTCGAGCTAAGGAAATTCTAGGATGGGTGACCTCTTAGGAAGTTGCCCCTCGGGTCCGGTTCGCTCTGAAGGACAAAACCGTGCAGTTTCGGATAGATCGGACAATACCGTTTGTGTTGGAGGTGGGTCGGCGGTGCAAGAGTCCGCAATTACTATTTTAGGAAGATCTACCGTCGTTCCTGTCGTCCCAGAGGGCACTCTCGTACCAGCTGTACATGCTAGGGCCGATACTGTTTCAAATTTCAGGACACTGCATCCGGTCGTGTTCACAGGTGTAGCAAGCTCAAATCTGAACAGTGACCGATCAACATGGAGAATTTTCTGACGGCTGCTCGAATACCAGATGAAGATAAAGTGAACGTCCAGTTAGAAGATGAGGCCCGTATATGGTAGACCGTTGAGGAGAGCAGACTAGATAAGCCCATCAGATGAAGAACATTCACCGAGTGTTCCTAGACCATTACTTTTCGACTACCGCCAAGGCAGGGATGGAAGAAAAGTTTATCACTTTGAAGCAGAATGGCCGCCCTATAGACATCTATACAACATAGTTCAACAGGATGAGCTGATTTTCCCCATATATCATAGCCACGGACTCTAACAGAGTTAGATGATTTCAGCAGTGGCTTGATAATGAGATTCAACAGTTGATAGCTTCACTTGACCTGAAGACTTTCGCTCAGATACTAAACGTTGCTCGAGTTCAAGAACGGTTGGCAGAAAAGGTTAAGGGTCAACGAACTGTGGATAGGAGGTCCCTAATAGTTTAGACACAAGAAGCAGCTTCCCCTCGAGGAGTGACCCTGGTTCTGAAGCAAGGGGTGGTACAAATGAAGCGCTCATTTATTCCTTAGTAACGGAGGCAGTAGGAAACCCTGGTTTGTGGTTAATGCAAGAGATTGGGGCACCTTCAGAGGAACTGCCACTAGGCCAAAGGGCAGTGTTTATTTTGTGGATCTAGTGAACATTGGATCAACGGTCGCCCTCGGAGAAAAGAGCTACAAGAAGGAGATCCGTCAGCGTCTTCCTCATCATTTGAGTAGTTTGCCCGTTTCGTTGATTTCGTTGTGTTGTTTGTTTTCGTTCTTTTATTTTCAAAGACGAAATTTTTATAAGGAGGGTATGATGTAAATCCCCAGTTCCTTATATTTTTCCAATTTTTCAATTTTCAATTTTTCCTTTTTTAACCCTAACTCCAAAAAAAACCTAGGCCCTAACCCCACACCCTGGCCTGGCCTAGCCCAACTTCCCTTCTCTTTTTCTTTTTCTTTCCTCCTTCTCTTTTAAAAACCCACAACTCCTTCCTCCTCCTCACTCGCAACGCTTTTCCCATGACTCATGCAACCCACGCCCCAATGTCACCGCGAGATTCCTCATGCCTGCCTCCGACATCCCCTCAACAACTCCCACCTCTCAATCGATTCTCTCTATCTCTTTATCGCATTCTCCATCTCTTTCATTTTTCTAACTCTCTCTCTCTCTCTCTCCACATCTCCCCTCACCGGCGCTCCACTGCCACGACCATCTTCACTGCCGTCACCGCACCCCTGTGACCTCTTCGTCTCCACCAACCCGCACCTGAGCACCCACTTCCACCCTTACTGCAAGCCCACCTCACCGGCGCAATTGCCTTCACTGCAACCACTACACCTTTGAGCTCACCACCACTAACCATCGCCGGCGAACCCCTCGTCGAGCACCACCACCTCCGAAGCTCCAGCACCAAGCACCTTCCCCTTTCAAATCCCACTCCAACACTCAAGCAACACTGAGCCATCGCTTGAGCTCCAAGCCGTCGCCGTCAACCATCGCTTGCACATTGCCTGGGCTCCTAGCCTTCGACCACTCCGACTAGCTCCCGAGCCGACTCCAGCACCCACCCGAGCTTCCAACCACTCTGAACCCAAGCCGAGCCCCTAAGCTTCTCTCACCTGAGTCGCCGTCTACTCCGTTGCCTTTGCCGACGCCGTGCAAGCCGCTATTTCCACTGTCACCGCCATCACCGTCATCATCACAGTCGTCGCCGCCACGTTCGTCACGGACCAGGACAACTCCGTGGCCACCGTGCCTTGCATCGTGCCCACCGCGTGCCATCACCGTGCCCACATCCGTGCCCACTCCGCACCACAACCATGCCCACTACCGTACCACACACACGTCGCCACCATGTCCAATACTGTGTCGCCACACATTGCGCACGCGCCATATATCTTGTCCGGCACCGCTCCGTTTCGTCACCGTCTCATGCGTCGAGATGAACCCTACCGTTCGTCGCTTCTATATCAGCGACCGAAGGCAACTGAACCCTCTCACTTGCTTAATCATGTTATACACATATATCTAGTTATATTAATCGGTTTGGTAAATGTCAATTTTATTTAAATAAATATATATTCTAAATGATAGCAGCGATTATCGTAATCAAAACCCAATTGAAAATGCCGGAATTTATAATCAATATATCTCTTTACTGATAATGAACGTCGTATGAACATTTAAACTGATATGATCGAAGTTTCGCACAAGAAACGACGTCCCCAAAAGGCGACGTCAAAATTGGAATTTGCTGAACCTATCGCCGTATTAAATTCATAATAAATTGCATATAAATCGTATCATGGCATTCCAGAGCTCGTATCGAACCTAGCGGAATAATCAACATCCATCTGTAATTACTTACTGTATATTAACATGTTACGTTGATGTATATGTGATAGAAATTCGGCTCTGGACTGCAGTCCAAAGCAGAAATTTTTATCGATACCTGATTTAAGACACCTATACATCCTTGTACACATCTGAAAATACACGGAGCCCTATATCATTGCGTAGATGATGAAGTTAGCTAACAAATGGTGTTGTTTTCATTTAATTTAATTACAGTTTACTATTTTAAATATATTTTAGATCATCGACATATCTTGCAGTTTCTGCAGTGACAGTTTATATACCTTGATATTAAACTGAACTTATCTCTCTATATACAATGGAAACCTAACTGATAGGGATAGATTTTATTCAACTGTGGTGATTGTTGATTCTGAACATAATATATAGAAAACTGTGCTTGAATTGGAACTTCCAGTTCTGAAACTGGAATTCCAGCAGCTTACACCCATGTTTAAATGAACATAACTCTTAAACCATAATGCCTATTGATATGAAACTAATTTTACCGCTTAGTTAATCAAGTAAACTTCATATTCCTTTTATATCGTTTTGCTTGATTCTGCACATGTGATTCATTATGAATTTTGCAAGTTATATGACACCGACTTCCCTTAATTTAGTGAACGTTTATTTAATGCATTACTATCATATCTTATGATTGCTTTACACCCTTGATTATTGATCGCTTACATTGAAACCCTAGCAATTAATTGCATTGTCGATTGATAAATGTTAATCACCGGGTTGTGACAAGTATGATAGTGAAACAGTAATTGAAAGTGATATCGTTAAGCGAAAGCGTGACTGAAAATGAAAGCGATACGCACTTGTTCACAACCTATCTAATACCTGAACACATACTATAACCTGGGAAAATGAAGAAATCTTGGTGGAATCGAACTTATATTTAGCAAGATTTACTGACTTAGAGGATAATTATTTGATATTAGCGATATATACTAATTAGGTAATTGTGCCTAGCAACACGGCTGACAGGGTTATGTCCCGGGCACAGTTTTGACTGTAACCTCGGACATGCACGGGATCCTTACTAAACACGAGGATAAATTCCACCGATCGATTTCAACTGACATAAATATTGTTAGATTAGTGACATGCATATTATCTTAGACTAGTGCTATAGTTCACACGTGTTACTGATTACTGTTCATGACATATACATTCTTATGTTACTGTTTTATAATTCTAGTTCGTATTTATTGTCATTTCCATATTGAGATATATTATTATATTGCTATATTATATCGTCCTAACGACCTGAGTATGCATGCTCAAAGAAAGAAGTGAATCCAGCCCAAAATAAGACCTACCTTATTTCAAGCAGATCGCGGAGACCCATACTAGTGATACCAGCTCATCGTTCATTTCCGCTTTCTTAGGAGAGCAATTGTTGTTATTGGTTAGTTGTTTGCTTAACCGCTTATATCCTTATATCATAGTGACTGTTATATCTCTTTATTTTATGCTGTGTATATTGCTTATCATGTAACTGTTTGAAGCCGAAGTGTGATGACTATGGTAGGAATATCTCTTGACCGTATAAGGATGGCCGGCCTAGTCATTCTCATATTCCGTATTTTAGAAAGCGGGGTGTGACAAAAATTACTGTCGAATATCAGTCGACTATCTTACTTGTATAATCAACCATCTTAATGTGATTTGCATGCTAATCATCAGCTGACCCATTATTCATCCTAGCATTTTTGCACGTGCAATGCACGTTTGTAGGTTTATCCTATTTAGAGTCCAAAAAAATTTCTTGAGCCCATGGATAAATATAAAATTGGAGGCTTTTGGTTTAAAATTATTTTGAATATTAATAAGTGAATAAAATAGTCATTTTAATAACTTGAATCAAGAGTATTCTAGAAGATATTATAATATATTATTACCATATTTAAATAAAAGAAGTTAGTTATAAATAAATGAAACTAGAATTTGAAAAATGATAAGATAAAAATAACTTCTACAAAGTTCTTTCTTGTCTTAAGTTTGAGTATAATATAAATTGAATTTGGAATTCAAACTAATTTCTACAAAGGATTTTTTTGTTTCAAGTTTTAGGAAGTTCTTTTTTTCTTCGTATTTCAAAAATAGAGAAGTTTAATTATTTTTGTCTTTTTCTTTAATGATATGGAGGCCTTAAAAATGGAGGATATTTATCCTTTTTTCTTTGTTTTTTAAAAAATTGAGAGGGTGATTTTTAACTAATGTCATTTGCATTATAATATAGCATAGAGTATACATATAGATGATCCATCTATCTATTACTTCTATACAAAGTTGGGTTGTTCATGGAATCTTTTGCTAGTCAAATAACTGTTTTTGGCATTTTTCCTTTTACCCTATCTTTTATCCATATTTATTTCCATATCCATTTTTAATGGCCCACTCATACGTGGCTCAAAATGAAAAAAAATTATTTATGACTTCTTTTAGTAATTTTTTGGTTTTTATTTTATTATATTTGGCTAAAAAGGTTTTTCCACGGAGTTTTTCATAATTAAAAACAATAAAGTAAATAATTTTTGTCCTTTTTTCAATATTAATCTAGGAAAAATATTCATGATTTAACATTCTTCGAAAAATAATTAACTTTGGAATGATATCAATGCTAAATTGTTACTTTATATGGAGTTGCGGCATTTCTTTTTTTTTTTTGGTAATTGTTATTTTTTTTATTTGCCCTCCTTTTTATCCATATTTATTTCCATATCATTTGCTCAAGAAATTTTTTTTGAATAATTTAGTTTGTAGTTGTTTAGGAGAGTTGGCCCATTAATTTCTTTTATCAATTATTATAATCGGTTATGTGCTAACTGTTTTTAGTTATTATAATTATTTTATGTGCTAATATGTTGTTAACCATTAATAATGGGTTGTTCATGGGCAATTAATCATATCTATAAAATGATAAAAAGATGAATCGGGTAAAGGATATTCACTGAAAATCTATTATATGGATATTCACAAATATTTTTAATTGTTTTAGTTTAAATCATATTAGATTATTCATAATGCATAGTATAAAGTATATAATTTTTTTCTAAATTACATTCAATATTTATTTTTCCCATCAAAAACTAATAATGTACTTATAATTCATACATACCTAAATATAAATGCCTGACTTTATCATTTTTTTCAAATATACAATGTTTATAAAGAAATATCACAATCGATAAAAAACTTTAATTTGAGCTAAAAAAAAGCTGGATCTATACCAATGTTTAAAATAGCTCGCTATGTAGGTCGCTATTTTGCGCTATATGGCGTAGCTTAGTTTATTCGCTAAGTAGGTCGCTATTTTGCGCTATATGTCGCAGCTTAGTCTATTCGCTACGTAAGTTTGGGGAAAAAAACTTAAATACAAAGTACCTTACATTTTTTTTAAATAGCTTACGTTTTTAACAAACAGTATATGTTACGCTATGCGTACGCTATTTTTATTTAAGATTTTCTAGTAAAGTTCTTAAGATTTCCTAAACTGTATAAAGACGGTCTCATTAAAGTTTTAACCTCTCAATTTGAAATCATATTCAGTAGCCATGTTTCTCAAACAGAGATTATTTAATTAATTTTCGATAGATTTAATACTAATATGAATCATACATATGAACTCAAGGATTGAAAATTTTGAAAATATTGTTTTTTGTTGTGGAATTTTTGAGAGCAAAGAAACTGCAACTGCAAAACATATTGATAAATTACCTATTCTTCTATGTTCTCAAGCTAATTTTATATCTTTATAATAATATAATTTATTATAAATGAGATGATCATAGTAATAACTAATAATTTATGCAGCTTACGCCAATGCTTTTTGCACTTTTCGTTATTTTGTAATGGAACGTTATGCTACACGCTATCGTTACTTTGAACACTGATCTATACATTTTTTTTTCCCAATTTGCTTACATGTTAGGTTTTTTTACCACCACCACCACCCCTCCCAATTACATATTACCCCCAAAACGGTTTAAGTTGCATCATTTAAATAAAAACCTCCAAATTTCCGTCCAAAAACAACACAGCCGTTAAAGCAAAAACATAAAAGGATTTGGTGAAGGAGAAACGGCCGGGGCAAGATTTGAGGAGGATGAAGAGGCTAGGCTAGGGTCTGAGGAGATGCCGAGACAGATGGAGTGGGCATGAATTGAGAATGAGAGCAAAGGGTTTAAGGTTAGGATTTATAAAGTTAGGGTTTGTGTGGTAAGAAAGGGCGGGGAAATGTGCAAGCTTTGTAAGTGCCGAAAAAGGCAGGACTTTTCCAACGACGTTGGCAAAAATGTCAAAGGAATTGACCAGCGAGATACAGGTGAAGAGTGGAAAGGACCAGTCACGTCTCACATGGGTTGCAGTCGAGATAAGCGGATTCGAAAAAGGAGAAGCCATTGAATAATTGGGAGGGGAGGAAGGTGAAGTTGTGGTGAAGGAGAAAGGTGCGAAAGGGGGAGGGGAGGGGGGCCCGAGAAGAGGTTGTATTGGAGCTCGAGGCGAGAGACTTAGGTGAGGTTGGAGACGGAGGAGGGGAGGGAGACGGTGAGGGACAGTTTGGTAAGCTGGACGATGACATACGACTGTCGACGACGCAAGTGACATGGGGCCAGGAGCAGGGGTCGACGTTGGAGGACCAGTGGAGGGAGAAGAAGGATTGAGAGGGGTGTTAATGCCTCTGATACAATTTTCCGTTAGCTAGCTAACAGAGTTAAGGAGCAGGGGTAGTGGCAATTTAAATGATTTTTTTTAGGGTGTGTGTGTGTGGTGGGGGGGGGGTGTTGGTTTAAAAAGTAATTATCAAGTTTTGAGGTTTTTAGAAATTAGCTCAGTTTTGAGGGGTTTTAGGTAAAAAAACCTACATGTTAAGTTGTAACCATAATGTGTTGTGTATAGATTTAGCTATAAATATTTTTGATCATGTTTGGTCTCACGTGTTACGCGTGGGGTTAAAGTCTAGTTAAATCATAAATCGGAGAACAACCGGTAGTATGCCTTTTCTTTATACTCCTATTTTTTTTTTTTCTTGTTTTTCCTGGGTATCCGGAAAATATAAAATTTAAGAGATTCATGCATTCAGCAACAAACTGCAAAAGGCCCAAAGAGAGAGGGAAGGTTATTACACTCTACTCCTCCTACTCCTACTATTATTGATAATGATAATAATAATTCAATGAAAGAACAAACCAATTCTAATCCGAAAAATTGTTTTCCTACCCGCCCTTATCTTCTATAAGCCTCTCACCAAAGATGCTGATAAAGTAATTAAATGATAGGATTCCACCAATAAGACATTTATTCTATTAGACCCTTATAGGATGGTGGTAGAAGACCTGGGCTGAGACTCGTTCTAATCCGCGGCCCTTACGAGAATAACGGCCAGATCAACTGGGAATGGGATCATGAGATCGTTGGTCCCACTTGTTAATTAATCAGGAAGCAGCAGCTATAGGGGAAGGTCCAAGAAAGAGACAAGACTACTTGAGAAATTTATTGTAAAAATTTTGATTTTGAATTTTGGAAGAGGAGTCCCCCAAAAAGTTTTGGCCTTATTACTTCCGTGGCCTGAGCGATGTATTCATACATACATGCATGCATCTGGACTGAACTGGATTGGTCTGGAGTCACCCTAACCAATCTAGAAAGATCCTACTTGGATTAAAATATTTAATATCAACATTTGTCATAACAAATTTTAGATAGTATACCAAAAAGTAAACATAGAGATAAATGAGAGATAATAAGTTGTGAATTATAAGATATCCACATTCGTGTCATTACGGTTGAGAAATAGATGTACCGAAATGTGTAACGAAATAACGGATTGCATCTGTGTATTCTCTGTAGAGATATTCTCGGTACATGTATAGATCCATTTGTTGACTCTTAATTTATTACAAGATAGTGTGAGAATCACATGAAAAGTTAGGTAAGGATAAAATCAACTACATATTCACACTTTAAAAAAAACAGCAAATGCTACATGTACCATACCATTTAAGATGTCTATAGCCTCAACATTTAGTTCCCTCCAAAAACAATTCAAAAAAAAAAATATGTAGTGGCTATTTAGCTCCACAGAGAGATGTCATCCATATGACAATACTCCCCTCCAATGTTATCCCAATCAAACCCTTCCTCCATCGCCGGCGGCGGGAGCATCATCCCCTCCGCCATCTCCGTCAGCAGCCCTGGCATATTATACTCCGCCTCCTCATCCACATACACCACCTCTGTCGGCCGAGGCCTCTCCATTTCCTCCGCATTCCACTCTGACTTCTTCGGCGGCGACCGACAACTACCACTATTATTATCAGGCCTGAACCTCTCAGCCGCCTCTGACGCAACACGCCGTATATCCTCAGCGTTTCCCGGACCCGCACGCGGCAACAACCAAGCCGAGTCCTCAAAGTTAAGCGCCGCAGACTTCCCTCTCAAGGCAATGGCAGCGACGTCGTGAGCCCTAGCAGCCATTTCGGGCGTAGGGTATGTGCCGAGCCATATCCTGCTCTTCTTGTTGGGCTCGCGTACCTCGCATACCCATTTCCCGCCGTTGCGCTCCCTTACGCCGCGGTATATCGGGTGGCGCGTCTCCTTGAACTTCTTCCGCCCCGCCTTGCGCTTTGGCAACGGCGTGGTCGGGATATGCGACGATGAAGAAGGAGAGGCAGTAGCCAAAGACGAAGGAGGGAGTTCGAGCTCGTTGGAAGTGGAAGAGGATGAAGAGGAAGAGTAATCGAGCTCCATTAATGATGTTGCTACCGGCAACTGTGCTGTGAGTCAATTTGGAGAGGGAGAGGGAGGGAGAATTTGAATTGAGTTTGAAATTGAGGAGGCTAAGCAATATATATATATTGGGCTTGGAAACCAAGCCCATCGCAGGACAGGACGAGTAAGAAAAAGCAAAATATACGCGCAAATGTTTGTATGCAATCTAAGCTAAGCTAAGCTTGCCTCAATCCTTAAGGCAGAAGCCGTCACGTGCGGAATTTTGACGCGGTCCAGTTTAACTCGTCTGATTCTTGTATGAAAGGTGGTTGTGGGGGCCGCTTGCTGACGCCAGCACCTGAAAGAAGAACGACCGAAGGTGCATGCGAATCGTTGGGTGATGGCCGCCGTTTTAAATTGTGGGCGCAGTTTTATTTTTGGGCCACAGTTTGCACAGGTTTCCGACAATGAAAAGATAGGAAGAAAATAGTGGTAAAGGAAAATGAAAAGAAAGTATTGATATTTTGTTAAAATGAAATTGGGAAATAACCTGAGCTGACGCTAACGTGACAATGGAAAATAAGATTGGATTGTTTAGTTGAAACGATCACCAGTAGAAAGAAATGCAATGGCGAGAGACAAATTTTCCTCGACAATATGCATACTACCAAACAAATTTTCCCTCTTGCCGAAAAAATATTAACAAGAGGGAAAATTCGTTTGGCAATGTTCACATTGCCGAGAGAAATGTTGACTCTCGCTATTGCATTTCTTTCTACTAGTGGTTCCTTTCTTTGGAAAGTAAAAAAAAAGTTAAAAAGAAAAAAGATTAAAAAAAAGAGAGTATAATAAAATAAGATAAAATAACAATTAAATATTCACTTCTTCTCCACTTTCTTATATTTTGGAAAAAAGGCGGAATGGAAAAAATACATATGAAGCGAAAAAAACAGAAAGTACTTCTAATTTCTTCCTTGAACGTCCAGACAATTAAAGTGAGAAATTGTCACTTTCTCACTTTGCTCTTTAATTTCCAACTTCCAAACATGCCCTTCGTCAGAAAACGATCATCACTCATCATCATACTTCATGAAACCGGTGAAAACCAATAGGGGCTAGCTCATTCGAGATATATTTATTGGTTGGATTTCCAAAAAGTTCATGATTCAGAAGAAAATTAAAGTAGATAAAGTTTTAGGGGAGCCAAACTGTTGCTGATAAAGATAAGATAAATAGGACGTGAATAGATAAAGTAGCAATGACGAGTTCGGAACCTACAACTTGTTGATGTTGGTATGCTCCAATACAATCTTATTTTCCATTTTACCTAACAATTTGATAAATTATTTGGTATGCCGGATGTAATACATCCGGACAGAGAATAGACGAGTTGGAAAAGTTTCAGACAGCTATAGATAACGTGTGAAATTCATACTTCTATTTCTTCTCTCTCTTGCTCGGATGTATACAACCGACATATGGAATAGTTTTTCCACCAGTTTAAACTGTTAGGTTGAAAGATAACAATACATATCAAGTCAACAATATACTTTAACCTGTGGCAACAAATATTGATTGATCTGTCGTATTTCGCAGCTTCATTTTCAATTTCTGATATATTGATTGATGATAAAATATGAAAAATAAAATTCTCTTTCTAATGAATGTTACATGCAACTCCGTTTCAAGCAAGAGCAATGTCCTACATATTCACAGAAAAACCAAAAAAGAATTGTCCTCTATTTTCCCACCAAAAAAAAAATCTAGTGTTCAGACCTTTAGCTGTGAAAGAAAGAGAAAGAAACGGAACTATGAGACTCACAACATTGCCAAAAGAATGCTCGAAAATTTTCATCTACCTCTAGCATCCGGATGTATCAAAATGTCGCAACTAGTATACCAAATAATTTATCCTTTGTTACAACATATCCTAATAGAATTTTATTTTTTTAAAAAGGGGACCCTAAAATATTGATGTTGTAATTTCTCTATTAAAATATTGATGTTATTTGTCAAATTCAAGCCCAAGACAGACACAACACTTCTATGAAAATTGAAAGAATTAAACAGCATTGGTTGACTTCAATTCCGTGGCTTCAGCGAGATGGATAAACAAGGAAATTTCTTGAACTGTTGGAAGATTTTAGAAACCTCTCTTACAAGATGAATTCAAATGAACCCAAGATGATCTGGATTCTGGGGGAGGACAGACCAAACTAAGTAACGAATATGAAAGGAAAGTGCTTAGATTGCAGTAGCTTGAATGAGGAATTTAAATGATAAAATAAAAAGGCTAAGCAATGGGGTAGAAATTCATATGGGAAAGGAAAATTCATAAATAGAGGAGCGGACGTTAAACATCATACCACAAGCTGCTAAGACGAATCTAGATAAAGAGGAACCAAGGCAATGTAAAGTTAGCAGACCCTAATATATCCACCCAAAAAAAACGAAGATATTAACAGACCATTTAAGGCAAAGTTTATGATTACCCAATTTTTTTGGGTTTTTTTTTTACTTGTAGCCCCCCACAGCAAATTCCTTTTCAATCCCCAAAACTTGGTGTTTACTTTTTACCCCCAAAACTAATAAGATACATCATTTACCCCATTTATGATTTCCGTTAGAAAAAAAACCCATTGACTTTAGCTTAACTTTTCTCCATGGATTTTAGGTTTACCATTTGCCCGATGACAACAAGTAAGACAACAGAAACATTCAACTTCTTCATAGCTAGAGAAGGATGTTGAAAATGCTTCTGATTACATAGCCGATTTTGAGAAAGGTATAGCAGAAGTATTCCCTAATTTCAATTAAGGGAAGACAATAAATATTTTTAAAGTAGAAAGGAGGTTGGGATATTTTAAAGAAAAACCTGATGTTACGTCGTTAAAAGTTAACGAAAATCGTAAAAGGGGTAAAATAATGTATCTTATTAGTTTTTTTTTTTTTGGAGGGGGAGCAAATACCAAGTTTTTTGGGTAGAGGAATTGTTGTGTTTTGGGATGGAGGGCCGCAAGTAAAAAGCCCATTTGTGTGTGTGTGTGTGTGTGAGGTGGGGTGGGGTGGGGGGTGTCCCTTTCCAAAATCGAAGAAGTTTAACAGTTCTAATATATCTTAAGATGGTTGATATTACATTTGTTGTGATGTGTCTCTTGGTTTTTTTCTAAAATACCTTCCCTTGGCAATACAATAAAACCGATATTTTTTTGCCTATATATCGGCCAATATGGCTATATTCTCCCCCTGCTTGAGGGCTTAGCCCTCCCCGATATATATGCAAAAATATATCAGCCGTATCAAACACCTATCCGATATAGAATTCAACATAATTTTATGGAGTAAACGGTTTTTGAGGCTTTTCCAAACCATGAATTCCACACTAATTGTGAGGGAATTGTGGTATGGTCGTTGGCAGATAGCAAAACTTGGTCAAATTTTTATATGGGGTCAAATTTTTACATGTACAACATTACTATGGTTTTCCTCTCCAAAGTGAGCCTGGTTTGATTCCCTAAGAGGCATAGCCCATGGCGGTATACCCTTCATCTTCTGCTAAGCAAGAGGTCACTAGTTCAGTTACCGAAGGGGGCACATCCACAACAGTACTAGAGTTTTAATTTAATGAGTTCAGTATTGTCATGGTATTTATAACCATCGATATAAGATGAAAATCAGCCATAAAAGTTGATGGGTATAGTCCAGTAAAATAATTTCTTTATCCGGTCAGATTTCACCGATGACAGTCTCAAACCAAGTATAACCGAGTGGAAAATCTATCAAACTTTAAATATTGAAACTAAAACTTTATAATGCACACAAAAGCTACAGCTTGCAAAAACACAACTGAACAGTACTCCTCATGGCATAAATAAATAACCGGTAATGCAGTACATCACTATATTTTTTCTCAAATATAAGAAAGAAACTACAAATTAGTAGTAAGAAGACACTCTAACCTTGATGTAAATATCATGTTCTCTCTCAACCACAGCTGAGCAATGGTTTCGAAGATGAAAGATGTGAGTTGTTGATGTCATTGATTTGCAAAGAACGGTACAAGAGACTTCTTTTTTAAACTAAGAATCCTCTTTCTATGTCCACGACCCTGTTTATGCTGTTCCCACTCATGTGCCCCTCGTAGGATCTGATTTCCGCATGCCTGTCATATGACAATAACCAAGTACACTATCAGAAAATGGAAGTTAATTTCTTTGTACTGGACAACACAATATAATTAAACAATTTAAAAGAACGAATATTGCACTTTTTCATAGAAAAAGAGAGGATGCATAGTTTAATGAATTCAAAAGGCATCGTCCAAATCTTAGGTTTGATACAGGACAACAAGAATATACAAAACCTTTAATACCTTCTATATATGTGGTAAGAGCTCTCACTCAAATAATTGAGACGATATCTTGGAACTGACTATTTTCCAAAGGAGGCCTGAACATGACCCAAGCCACCTGGTCAGCTGTTGAATGAATCTCTCCAGCTAAGGGCCCACAGAGAGTTTACTTTAATAGCTAAATTATAAAATGGACACTCCCATGTTTGCATGAGATGATTAATAAAGGCAATTATCTTGTTTCCCACAACAACAAAAAAAACTGTAGACCTCGTTAGGAAAGAACCTTCCCTAGGCTCAATAACACACTCATGTCTGAGGAACAAATCATTGTGAGGCCTGGCTGAAAGAGAACTATATATTGTAGGGCCTTGTAGTTAAAAGGATTGTAGCAATTTGACAAGATGAGCAGATACAAATCCTTTGGTTGAAACAGTTCGGCGAAATTTTTTCTAAATTAAAAAACAGAGCATAGTTTCTAGAACGCTAAACACTTAGATGTCTAGCTTTTAAGCGGAGTTCTGCAACCACAACCATTTTACAAAAAACTACATACTGCTATCGATCTATCTCAACAAACTTGACCTCAAGCGCAAATATTAGAATTTCCATGCACATAAGAAGTGAAGTAGAAGGAACTGCGAGACTTAAAGAAATAACAAATTTTGTTTTGCTTTGTTCTGTTTTTGTTTGTTGATGAAAGGAGAAAACAAATCAGTGGATTATATTAAGCCATAAAACTTTTAAGTTCGAGTTCAAGTACAAGTAAAGATGGCTTGCAGATTCTGGCTAATCAGCAAACAGAAACTATATACTGACTCTGGATAAGGTAATAGTATCGCGAAAACAAATCAGTGGATTATATTAAGCCATAAAACTTTTAAGTTCGAGTTCAAGTACAAGTAAAGATGGCTTGCAGATTCTGGCTAATCAGCAAACAGAAACTATATACTGACTCTGGATAAGGTATAGTATCGCACCAACAACATTAGTGGCTTGAGTGGATCATATAACTTTAAACCTGTAGTTTCCTCTAAAGCAGACGTAAACATGCCTCACACAAGTCCCTAAAAACATGACTCTGAAACCGGGAATCACCGAGCTCTGTTGGAATGGTTGAAACATCTACCTTTGCAGACAAGAAACTTTTCACAATATCAGCACAAGGTCATGGTTTTTTGAGATAGACTGACAGCAGTATGTAGTTTTTTTCTAAAATGGTTGTGGTTGCAGAAGTCCGCTTAAAAGCCAGACATCTAAGTGTTTAGCCTTCTAGAAACTATGCTCTGTTTTTTAATTTAGAAAAATTCTCGCCGAACTGTTTCAACCAAAGGTTTTGTATCTGCTCATCTTGTCAAATTGCTACGCTCCTTTTAACTACAAGGCCCTACAATATATAGGTCTCTTTCAGCCAGGCCTCACAATGATTTGTTCCTCAGACATGAGTGTGTTATTGAGCACTTTTAAGTTCTGAGTTCAAGTACGAGTAAAGATGGCTTGCAGATTCTGGCTAATCAGCAAACAGAAACTATATACTGACTCTGGATAAGGTAATAGTATCGCACCAACAACATTAGTGGCTTGAGTGGATCATATAACTTTAAACCTGTAGTTACCTCTAAAGCAAACGTAAACATACCTCACAGACATATTGAGACCACAAGTCCCTAGAAACATGACTCTGAAACTGGGAATCACTGAGCTCTGTTGGAATGGTTGAAACATCTACCTTCGCAGACAAGAAACTTTTCACGATATCAGCACAAGGTTCCATTACAGTTGCACGCCAGGAGTTTCCTGAGTTACCTGGCAAGGATACATTACGATTAGTTCTCAAGAAAAATAAAAAGGTGCGGTCATGAAGAAAGTTCTTTCGAATACAAAAGGCAGCAAAAAACATACACAAGAAGGCTTCTGTCGCATCAATGTAATGCAAGTTCCATCCAAAATAAGTCTTCAGCCGATTCAGCCTTCTTATCTAAAAGTGAAAGAGTTGAGAGTGATGCTTTAATCAAAAGCCATAAATATTAGAAGTCCATTGTGAACAACTTCACAGAAAAGCTAAATTCCCATGCAAATGTCACAGTGATGAGACAAAACTAAACAATTACCTGACGGCGGACAAGCCTCCTTGTGTTGGCTTTTAGATTGTCAATTGCTTCACTTAGCAAACGCTTAACATTGCTATCACTGGAACCTAAAATCTCTATTAGTGTAGGCCCTGAAGCATTATCATCCTTCTTTACTAAATATGGCATATCAATTTCTGAACCATAACTTCCATCTTTCCCTTCATGACATGCATAACCAGAAGCATCCATGTTTAAAAAGTAATCTTTGAAAAACTCCTCAAATTCACGAACACCTATTGCTTGCCGCAGTCCTCGGGTGTAATCTGCATGTGGCTTGTATACATTATATACTTCATTTAACAAACCATTAGAAATCATACAATCCACTCTCTGATCAACATATTTATCCAGCACAGGAAGAGAAACATCCAGCCATATAAAACAACAATCGTATCTGAAACTATCAGCTCGTCCCCACTTCTGTCCTGGCACAAGAAAAATCCAAATGCCATTGACCAAGGAATAAACTCTGATTTCAACTTAATATAATGAAAGGCCAGAAATACTTGACATGCGTGCATGTGCGGCGTACCAATGGGGGGGGGGGGGAGGAATGGCCATGCAGATCACATAGGATTATTTGAACCTTCAGGCTTCATCTTCTGATACAAGTTTATCATACTATTTATAATATCTAGTGTTCTGCCCATAACAGAATGAAAATTTCGAAATTGGTGAAGCAATTATACAAAATATTGTGCCCCACGCCCCAGCTCAACATCCACATCTATAGACATCTACTAAAAAAATTATGTAACTTCAGGCTCCATCTAAGTGGTGTCCTCTAGCCTACCGTGTCATTCAAATTATTATTTTTTATTAATACCTGAAATAACCAACTCAGGACATTTAGAAAACCACTATAAAAAGGAACATAAGAACCTTAATATGAGAAAATTTGACCTGGACCGCCATCCTAAGGATCTATCATGACCAAAACTCATTCAACTCAATGGACTGGGACCAAGCTTAGCAAACTCTTCAGCAAGCCGCTCATCACTTCACATCACCCATCTTCATGTTTTGTCTTAAAGATAAGATACATATTTTGGAAAAAAAACATAAATGGCTCATTCTCAAAATAATCTATTCTTGTACTCTACCCAAATCACCCAAAGGATGTCCCCATGATCCATTGAATGATTACCCTAAATCCTCAAGAATGTAACAAGATAGCTAGATTAACTCTTCTCCTTCGTCCCCTCCCGTAAGGCTGTTTTTCCTCCACCCCCTCTTGTATTGCTTTTTCCCCCCTTCATCCCTATGTTACCATAAATCGCTAAACCGATAGCGAATTGCGATTTGGAACAATCGTTCCTAATTCGATAACACTAGCACTCCGGATCGAAAGAGTCACCGTTCCAATAAAAAACTTAAGTTAAATAAAGAATATAATCGGGTTTATGTTAGAATATACTTAAAAATATTTATTTTTACCAAAAGAAATTGAATAATTTTTTATGTATATTATACATAAATACACATACATACAGAAAGTCCAAAAAAGCTTCCTTTTTTAGATGTACGGTTTCCATGCAATATAAGCATATCAAAGAAGACTGCCCTTATCGTACCGTGGTCAATAACAAGTGGCGTTCCGCGTTCATATTTTTGTTTGCGTACTGAAACGTTCCACGTTCCAGGTAACATTGCTTCATCTCCAGCCGTGTTGCTTTTCTTCCCCCTATATTCTAATCATGTAACCAACTCGCTTAATTATATGCCTAACAAGTTTATGTGACTGTTTGTTGTATAACTTGCATGAATCTTACAGAAAAAAGAGGAAGGGAGAGACTCAGAAAACATAGCAATATGCATAAAACTTGCTTGATGTAAATCATTATATTCTGTTAAGGATAAAAAAGAGGAGAAAGAGATGTTTTATTATGTGGCCAATGGTCTTTTTAGATAGAGATTACAATTACTTGATGCTCAAGTATCATGGTATGGTGTACCATAATAACAATATACTCTAAATTATTCCAACACCCCATCAAACTGGAGCATAGATATCAGTGATGCATAACTTGGATAATAGATGAACGAATAGGGGTCTTGAAAGAGATTTCGTCAAAATATCTACAATCTGTGCATGAGTAGAAACATGATAGAAGTTGACTTTCTTTTCAACAATTCTCCCGGATGATGTGGCAATCCACTTCAAAGTGTTTTGTGCGTTCGTGAACCATTGGATTGTCTGAAATATGAATTGTGGCTTTATTGTCACAGAACAAGAATGCTGGTGTTGTAGAACAGACACCGAGATCTTGAAGCAATGTGGAGAGCCACATCAATTCTGAGACGGCATAGGTCATAGCCCTATATTTAATCTCGGCTGATGAACATGCAACATGTTACTTCTTGCAGCGCCAAGTGGGTTCCCCGCAAAGAAAACCCGAAATCCACTCGTAGAGTGACGGTCATCCATAAATCCAGCAAAATCGGCATCAGCATAAACTATAAAAAAATAGATTAGAACAGGGTTTATAAAAAAGACCTTACCCAGGTGCACGCTTCAAATAGCGGAGAATGTGCTAAACGGCCCGAAGATAGTAAACTAAGGGCGCCTGCATAAACTGGCTCACTATGCTGACTGCAAAGGATATGTCTGGATGAGTAACCGTGAGATAGATCAGCTTCCCAACAAACCGTCGATATCGACATGGATCAAAAATTGGCTGGTCATCAGGTGAGCTAACACTAGAGAGTTTTACTGTTGTATCCATAGAAGTATCGGCAGAGCGACAGCCAAGAAATCTTGTTTCTTTAAGAAAATCGAGAGTATACTTCCTCTGTGAGAGAATATAATCTCTTATTTCGAGATACCTCTATACCAAGAAAGTATCGTAGAGGATCAAAATCTTTGGTGTGAAAATGTAAGGCCAAATGAGTTTTGACCTTAGATATACCTTCGGAATCATCCCAGTGATGATTATGTCAACATAAACAAGAAGAATAATCATTCCTTCTTTCCGTCTATGTATAAAAAGAGATGACCCTGCCGAGTTTCTTATGAAATTTATCTTTTTTTAAGACCATGTTGAATTTATCGAACCATCTCGAGAATATTGTTTTGCGCCATAGATAGATTTTTTAAGATGACATACAAGAGACTCCTCACGCTCAAAGCCGGGAGACTGCTGCATATAAACCGTCTCAAAAAGGTCGCCATTAAAGAAAGAATTCTTAACGTTAAGCTGATGTAGAGGCCAATCGGGGGTAACTGCAAGAGAGATCAAGACACGAACAGTAGTGGGTTTGGCCACTAAAGAAAGTCTCAGCATAGTCGACACCGTATTGTTGAGTATAACCTTTGGTAACAAGACGGGCTTTCAAACGAGATACACTGCTATCAGGATTATATTTGATAACAAAGAACCACCAGCAACCAACCACCTTTTCCTCTGAAGGGAGGCTGACCAGATCTCAAGTATGATTAGACCTCAGTGCCTGCAACTCTTCCATCATAACCCCATGCCAACATGTATGACCCATAGCTTCTTGAACAGAGTTAGGAAGGGAAACAACATACAAGAAACAGACAAACTGACATAGAACTGGAGTAAGACGGTATGAAATAAATGAAGCAAGAAGATAAGTAGTGCATGTTCTTTTACTTTTGTGAAAAGCAATTGATAAGTCGTCGGACAAACCATCAGAAGAAGGGAAAAGTAAAAGCTCGTCAGCTTCCGGCTGTATACATGGAGGAGGAGCTTCAGTATGTGCTGATGAATCTATCACTACTTTTTCGACGAGGAACTTCGACAGTAGTAGATTTGGTTTGAAATGGATGGTCATCTGGAGGTATAGAAAGTGACGGCGGCGGCGTTACGTGAGGACTTTCCGCTGAGAGCTAAAAGGATTGATCCTCAAGAAAGGTGATATCACGAGAGACTACAGCAGTTGATGTAGAAGGAAACAGGCAAACGTAATATTTTTGAGTCCTAAAATAATCAGCAAATATATTTTTGACAACCTTATGATCCAATTTATCGCGAATTAATTGGTGATTATGGACGTAGCAAACACAGCCAAATATTTCAGGAGGAAGGGGAAAAAGGTTTTTGGTTGGAAAATAAAATAGAGAACGGTGTTTGGTTTTCAAGAATCGTGGAAGGCATGCGATTAATAAAAACACATGTAGTAAAACAAAATTCCAAAGGTGTTTTAGGACATGCCTGTTAAGCATAATAGAACGAACAACGTTAAGCAAGTGGCGGTTTTTCTTTCAGCAATGCCATTTTGTTGTGTGTATAAGCATGAAGTTTGATGAATAATCCTACGAGATTGGCAAAGAATTTGAAAAATACGACTCATGTAATCTTTTGCATTCTCAGTTCTTAGAGTATTAATAAACGTATCAAACCGATTAACCACTTCATTTCTAAATGTTTTAAAAACATGTGGTAGTTCAGATCGATCACGTAAAAGAAACAGCCATGTCATTCTAGACTGGTCATCAATAAAAATGACAATATTTGTAACCAAATATGCCAGTATGCTTGTAAGGACTACAAATGTCAGAATAGACTAACTCAAATTTCGAAGAACTACGTTTATTAACTGGACAAAAAGAGGAACGAAAATGTTTCCCTAAAATACACGACTCGCATGAAAAATAAGATAAAAAGAAATCAGGTAACATGGTACGTAGCATAGAAAGATATGGATGTCCAAGACGTCGATGCCAGCAAATGGTAGAAACGTCAGCAAATGCGGAAGATGGTACATCCAAATAGTACAGGCCATTAACTTCTTCACCCTCACCAATCTGCTCCTTCGTCTGGTTGTCCTGAATCACAAAATTAATAGAAAGGAAAGTTATCGCACAATTGAAATCATTGGTAAGACGACGAACATATAAAAGATTTGTACGAAGTGAAGGAATTAGAACATTTTTAAACGATAAGGAAGACGTCACATCAATATTGGTACAACCACGAACAGGAAGGACATCCATATTGACAATGGAATGAGAAGTGGAAAATACAGAGTTAGAAACAGTACGAGTCATTTGGTCTGAAATTCCGGAGTCAAGGACCCAAGGGTTAAACTGAGATAATAAAAATATACCTGATGTGATTAAATTGGCAATAGAGATTGAGAGAAAATACATTGCAAGTGCTGTAAGTCTTCAGGAGAGATCTGTGAGGATGATGCTGACGGTTGGGTTGGTGTGGATGGAAGAACCGTACTCTGTCGGGCAGTACGAGTCTGATCCGGATAGTCATGTTTTTCCCAGCAGAACTGATCTGTATGGTTGGTACGGCCGCAATAAGAGCAAGAACGGGAACAACGACCACATCCGGGACCCTCACGACCCTGAGTACCAATAGAAGCATGGCCACAACCAAAGGGAAATCCTCGGCTACGGCCCTGAGCAACAAGAGTAGAAGATGGAGCCTTCAATGTAAAAGCGCCTACTAAAGGGGCACGATAAGTAGCCGTGAGAATACTATTCAGGGTAGGCTTACCGCCCAGAGAGAAGAAATGAGTGAACTCCATCCAAGTGAGACTTCATCTTAGCCAAATAAAAAGTCCCATTAAGAACCTTACGCTGACTCTTGATAACGGATGGATCAGAGGAGATGGGTTGATACATGTTCCATTCTTCTAGAAGCCCCGGGACCCGGGTCCCGAAGGCATGTAGATCATCATCTAGAGTAGCGGTAATGAGTTCATTGAATATATCATAGAACCGTTGAAGGCTATCTTCCGACAAGTAAGAGATTTAAGATAGAACCACATCTCCTTCGCGGTAAGGAGATACATAATAACTGGGCTCTATAGAGTTTGTAAGCCAAGGGCAGACTTTGTTGTCATTTTGAGACCAAGATGAATACTGCGCATTAGAGGTTGATGGAACTTCTTGAAAGAGATGGTGATGAAGGCCCCTGCTTTTGAAGACCCATTCAATGGCGTGCGCTCATTTCAAAAAATTGTTAAAGCCAGAGAGAGTCAAGGTAGAAAGACAGAGATTTGTTTTGTAAGCGGAAGTAAGAGGATCAATTTTGTTGTCCGTCATATTGAATGTCGCACGCAAAGAGAGCAAGTAATAGAAAGTGCTGATCTAGCACATAAAGAGCGAGAAAAATACTAGGGTTTACTCAAGTCAATTCCCAATTATAGATCGGAAAAAAATGTTAGCGCGAGGAAGGCTGCGGGAGGAGTGCCGAGGCAGCGGCTTGGGGAGGAAGCGAGCTGCGGCGGCGGCGGCTTGGAGACGAAGCGATTTGGAGGAAGGCAACGTGGAGGAAGGCTGCGGCTTGGATGATGGCATCTTGGAGAGATCTGGCGAGGGCACGTGCACGGTCTGGATGCTTCGAAGGCAACGTCGCTGGGTCGATCAAGGTCTGGAGGTAGGCGAGGGCGCGGACGCGGGGCACTTCAACGTCTGGATGCTTCGAGAGGCAATGGGATTTGGAAAGTGGGAGGCGTAGGCGCAAATCTAAAGGCGAGGGCTGCTAGGAGATAGTTTTTTTCTAGGGTTAGGGTTTAGAAGAGCTGCTCTAATACCATGTGTTGGGGTTAAAATTTACATCTCATTGACCAAAAATCAAAGTCAAAGTCAAACCGCGAACAAGTAGGCTCAAGCCAAAACAAACGGACCTTACTGTCAAATCTAAGCCGAGCCCACGCCCGAACCCAAGTACAAGCAGGTGGACCCAAGCCCAGACCAGCCCCATGCCAAAGGAATAATCATCAAGCAATAAATAGGTTTCATGCAATTTTCATAAATAAATGTAAAATAAATGGGCAAAAAGCCAAATTTTGAAAAACTCATGGCTCATGTGCAAAAAGAAATAAGCACATGGGCATGGGATGGGCAAAATGCCAATTTTGTACAAGTTATGGGGTTAAATGAAAAGATGTAAGCCTATAAAAGGCCCCAATGATGATTTGATAAGAATAAGATCTTAATCTTTGATTCCCCAAAAAAATCTTGAGTTTTGAGCCACTTTTTATTACGCAAGTCACTTTCACCTTTCTCTTTCTGTTTTTCAAAGTGCGCATGTCAGTGGGCCTCAAAAAAGAGGGAAAAAGCCCCTTTTGATCTTCAAAAGTAAAAATATTTGTGTTTTTGGATTGTTGCTTCATTGGGTTTCGACCCTACTTGTTCCGTGCCAATTGCGCACCGTGCTAGATGCCCATTTGGCTAGATACATACCTCGTTGGGTGCACATCGAGCCAAGTGCACACCGGCCCAGGTGTGTACTTCGCTAGGTGCGCACTTCCCTAAGTCCGCACCTTACTAGACCTTTTGGCCCATTCAGAACCATTTGGCCCCCTTCACTCCCTTGCACCTTACCATGTGCGCCCCTTGCTGGGTGCGCGTCTCGGCAGATGCCCGCTGTCTCGGCAGATCCCCCAAACCCGCTGTCCGGATAGCAGGACCCCTGTAAAAACTCTGGGAGGCCCCCGATATGCCCGAAGCACTCTCGGCCTGTTCTCAAACACAACACGCACATATTGCATATTGAGTTCACATGATCTTTTTGACTTATTAATCAGAGGTTTCCTCGCTCCAAAAGCGAGGGGTAATTAACAGCAGCTTAGTTCACGGCTGCCATAGATTCGGATCTCCACAATCATTAAACCCAGTGTACCCCAGACAGGGGGAATCTGTAATATGCCTGACAAGCGATGCACATTCCTATCTCAATAGGATGACGAAAAACACTCTACAGATTCTGACACGCCCGGTGGGACCTCTCTCCTCCCATATTTCGGGTCAAGTATTCATGCGAACTCAATCAACATATATATCGATTACATGTACCGAAATCATGCTTCTTTGTGCAAATTAACAGCTTTCAACAGTAATTTCAAACTCAGCAATCATGTATCCCAAGACGAACTTTGTCTCTGATGCAACTCCGGTAACCTACATGGTCAAAACGAACCCACGCATGATCCTCCCGACGAATTTCCACGCCAGTTTGGTTCCTACATGCCAGTTTGGTTCAATCATGATCTACCTAGCCGGCAGTGCTCCTATTGTGGAGCCCTTACCAAAGAAAGTGGCCAAACTAACCTTGAAGGGCAGGAGGCCAAATATGGTGGTCGTGAAGGCATCCCAAATCAATCGCAAATCCGTCTTTGAACGGCTCTGTTGCTCCATCCAGGGCAAGGCCATAGAATCAGAAGAAATCATAAGGTGTCGCGGGTAAGCTTAAGCGGTGCACTCGACCATTGCACTACCGGACGTTTTCTCGAGACTCCATCAACCGACCTACGGCGATTTCCTGAAAAGCGGATGCCCGCCAAGTCCTCAAAGCAGAGAAATTAAGGCAGAAGCGGCTCAGATACAGAGCCAACAAAAGGGCTAGGGCTCTCGCTAAGTTGAATTTCATAAAATTCCAAGAACCCAGTTACCCCACGACACAACTCGAGCCGACAGTGAAGCTTGCTAACCTTTTGAGCTGTTGAAATTAGTTCAAAAGAATGCCATGATCGAAAAAATCAAGACTGCGATCCAGACGATACTGTGAAATGACATATCCAAGCCCCAAAGCAGAAAGCATGACGCCATCTCTTCTAAAGTCTAACAAGCACTTCGTGCAGTATGAAAGCAGCGGGGAAAAACCAGAAAAGAAGCGCCAGCGCCACTCAACAACCAGACCAGGCAAAATATCTTTAGTCGATTGACCTTTCTCGAAACAGAAAGGCCACGATGACGATCAAAAAGATCGGCCACCAAAGATAAAGATATGGCCGGATATGTGGTCCACACCGTCTACATGGCAGGAACACGTAGCAAGAGTAAGGATGGGGCCACCACATCTCAAGTCCAACCAGGTTTGAATGCGGCTGCCACTTCCCAAGACCTGCCTCCTCCGGAAGATAATGAAATCCCTGCCAGTAAAGCTGATAAGCTGAAAGATCTCTCAGTTGATGAGGAATCGGACTCAGAAAGCGAAGAGGAGCCGACTTCCCGCCCCAGGACCGCGGAGCAGCAACTCCTTCAAGAGCTCCAAAAGCAGCTTAGAAACAAAGACAAGGAGATGGCTAAGCTTTACTCAAAAATTGACGAGTTGACAAACGTCGTCTTATAGCTCACAGTCCAATTTGCCCCTCAACCGCTTAATCAAGCTCCATCCATGAACCGGGAAACGGTACCCCGAAGCAGCTGGCGCCCATTCCCTTATATCCAAAAGCAGACGAGCCGCACGAAAGTCGGCCACATCCTATCTCGGGAAATATCTTGGCTACCGATGGCAGCAACCCGCTAACGCAAAATCAAATTATGGATTTGGTCGCCAACAAAGTAAAAACATTGGTAGCCGAATCAGAAATGCAAAAAGATGTCAGCAGTAATGGGTGACCATATCCTGCTCAGTATGATCTGATATAGTTTCCTAGGGGCTATGTCATCCCCAAATTCGAAAGATTCGACAGAACGGGAAATGCGAATCAACACATCGCCCACTTTAAAACATCCTGCGGGAATACTGGGGGCAATAATGCGCTTCTCCTCTACCAGTTCGTTAATAGCTTAACTGATGTCGCTATAAACCGGTACGCAAGCATACCGGATAGCTCCGTTGCTACTTTCGTCCAGATGGAATCTTTGTTTAAGCAAAGATTCATGAGCGGCAGCGATAAAATCACCATTGCTGATCTTGTGAGGACGGAACCAAAACACAATGAAAGCAACACAGGTTTTATAATCCGATGGTGCAATCTTCCCGTCAAATGTGAGGCACCGTTGGAACAAGACCACTCCGTCAATCTCCTCATCGGAAATCTCGACACCTGGATGAATCCTTTCCTATGCATAACCGGCCTCAAAACATTCCAAGAGTTGACAAAAAAGGTTCAAATGTTGGAACACTCAAAGCCTGAATCCACTCCGGCTCTCCAGTTCACAAACAAGCCAAAGTACCAGAAGGACAACGACCAAAAGGACAAAAGTTCCAATAACACCGACTCTTCCAACAAGCAAGGAACAAACGGGTCGAAGGCCAACAAATCTAGAAAGCCAACTTTGGAGGAAAGGAGAAACAGGGTTTACTCTTTCAAAAGAGACAATGTCTACAAAATATTCAGGGATGCTCTTAAGAATGGTCTGCGGCTGCCGGAACCAAAGCGGCCGAATGATGCAAACAGGACTGATCATCACAATTTTTACCCATACCACCGAGTGTTGGGACACACTATCAAAGATTGTTGTATTTTCAAGAATTGGGTCGAGAAACAATACAAGGGAGAGAAATCTCGTTGTCCTCTAGCATGTTGACAAACGATCAAGCCGCGACCGTCAATTTTATACAAACAGAAATCGAGGTATTTCGGAAACCGACCACTCTCAATTGTTCACCCTTGCCTGAAAAGAGCAAACCACGGCAACAGTCCAAAGGTTCAGCAAGTAACACTGACAATGAGGAGGCAACGGACAGACACGCAATCCATACGGTCTACATGGTCAGACCTGGAGAAATAAATTCTCCTACGCTTCACACCCATGATGATATGGTTGACGCTGCTCAATACCGGCTTGGTCCAAATAATAATAGGGATCCTGCTCAAGCTGTTAAGCAAAAAGAGCCCATAGCTCCTGAAGAATCAAGCTCAGACTATGAAGTTAGCTCGGTCATTATCCCTGAAATTATAGAACGAGCATTATTTCAGTGGATTCAAGAGCAATTTCAGGACAGAGATAAGGAGTTAGCCAAGATCCGTTTCAAAATCGACAATCTGGTAAATGTTGAGGCAAATCTCGCAACCCAAGCATTCGAATTCAATCACAACAAGATCAAGGTTCGGTCCATGAACCAGGAATTACCCCTAAGCAGCCAGCAGCTATTCCCTCCGATCAAAGGACGGAGCACCTACAAGAAAGTCAACGGCAACTAGCCTCCAAGAAAGTCCTGGTGCATGATCGCGTTAAATTGACACGAGACAAAATCAAGGGCAAGTCATCGGCGGAGCCCGAAACTCTTCAAGACCTAATTAAAAGAGTCAAGACGTTGAAACATGCGGTTCCCGAATCTCTTCCAAAATTCTAATATAACGAGTTCAATGTCCAGAAAACGACAACCGCAAAGATGGACGTCCCAACATTGAATCCTTTAATGCCTCTGATAACCGAAGTAAGCGAGGAACATGCGGGCCTAATCCCGAACAGCCTCAAAAACCGGTGTTGGGAGGGGGAGGAGAATCGCCCTTGGAAGAGAAGTTGACTAAAATTTATTTCTTTAAAAAGGACAGGGTCCGTAAAATATTCGAGGACGCCCTAAACAACGGTCTTCAACTCCCCGAACCAAAAAGGCCTTGTGTAGCAAACATGATCGACAATCCCCTGTATTGCCCATACCACAGGGTAGCAAGTCACACAATCGAAGACTGCTTTATTTTTAAGGATTGGGTTGAAAAACAATATAAGGAGGGAGTGATCTCATTGGCCAAAGGTGCGTTAGCAAACGACCAAGTTACGATCACCGACTCTATACTAACAGAGAACCAAAACCCTTTGGAGGCAGACGGTTCAATCGCCCACTTTAGAAAGTAACCCGGTCCACCACAACTCCTACGGGACACGTATTCCCAAAAGGACAAAGAGAACGCTGAAACACCTTGATATCAAAGTTCAAGAATTTTGAATAAGCGCACAACAGACGACACCTACGTCGTTAAACTGGGAACAAGCAACCCCTGAGTCGTTAAACTGGGAAATAAAAAAAAGAAAAGAAATAAAGGGCCAGTCCACAAGCGAAAGGGGCACGGATGAAAACCTGAAAAGGTTTCGTGAATAAAAATAGCGAGGTTACCCGTGAGCTTGTGAGAACCCGTAAAGGCTCAAACTCGTTGAAAAAAAGGTATGTCCACAAGCAAAACGTGTACGGATGAAAACCCGAAAGGGCTTCGTGAGTAAAAACAGCAAGACTACCCGCGAGCTTGTGAGAACCTGCAAAGACGCAAACTCGTTGAAAAAAACAGTATGTCCACAAGCAAAACGGGCACGGATGAAAACCCGAAAGGGCTTCGTGAGTAAAAATGACAGGAATGTCAGCGAGCTTGTGATAACCCCCGAAAGGGGGCAAACTCGTGAAAAGAAACGAAAATACACTCGCATAGTCCTTTCGACTTTGTGATAAGAACATCCCCGCATAAGATCCTTACAACTCATAAAGGGGCAACACACTTAGGAATCCCTACGATTACTAATGAGAATCTACACTTACGAGATTCTCTCGACTCATAAAGAGAAAATGCTTTTATGAGACCCTTACGGCTCATAAAATTGGAAGGTCATAGATGAAAGGGGCCTAAACATGTCTCCTAAACCATCGCTCCCCAACGGGCAATGGCAAATGATGAGTCGCTCCAGGCATTACGCTTCAGTGTTAGCAGTGCTGATGCCTACCCAAATCCCAAATTTTCCCAAGACAAATGATGAATTGTTTCTGGAACCTGTGCTCCAGTGTTAGCAACGCTAATGCCGGCCCTAATCCCAAATTTCCAAGCTTTCAAATCCAAGAAACCTCTAAGTCGTTAAACTGGGAACAGATGACCCCTAAGTCGTTAAACTGGGAACATATGACCCCTAAGTCGTTAAATTGAAACCTCCTAAAACAAATCAAACCAACCAATTCCAATGACGACCTCTACGTCAAAAATAGAGACTCCGTATCAGGGAAACATCAAACAAACACTTGTCTCAGGGAAACGTCAAACAGTAACACTCCGTGTCGGGCACATCAACCAGCGACACTCCGTCTCGGGGATATATCAAACAGACACTCTGATTCGAGAAAACGCCAGATATTGATACTCCGTGTCGGGGACACGTCAACCAATGACACGCCGTCTCGGGGATACGTCAACCAGACACTCCGTCTCGGGGAAATGTGAGACAGTGACACTCCATGTCGGGAACACGTCAACCAGCGACACTCTGTCTCGGGGACACGTCAGACAGCGACACCCCGTGTCGGGGACACGTCAGACAGCGACACCTCGTGTCGGGAACACGTCAGACAGTGACACCCCGTGTCGGGGACACGTCAAACAGCGACACTCCGTCCCGGGAACACGTCAGACAGCGACACTCCGTCCCGGGAACACGTCAAACAGTGACATTCTGTCCCGGGAACACGTCAGACAGTGACACTCTGTCCCGGGACACGTCAGACAGCGACACTCCATCTCGGGATATGCCAAACAGACACTCCGTCTCGAGGAAACGTCAGACAGCGACACTCTGTGTCGAGGAAACGTCAGACAGCGACACTCCGTGTCGGGGAAACGTCGAACAGACACTCTGTCTCGGGATCCGTGTCGGGAAAACGTCATACAGCAACACTCCGTGCCGGGGATACGTCAACCAGCAACATTCCGTCTCGGAGAAACGTCAGACAGTGACACTCTGTTTCGGGGAAACATCAACCAGCGACACTCTGTGCCGGGAAAACGTCAAACAGACACTCTGTCTCAAGGAAACTTCAACCAGCGACACGCCGTGTCGGGGATACGTCATACACCGGCACTCCGTTTCGGAGATACGTCAAATATCGATCGTCCATATCGTAAAAAGGTCAGTGCCAACCTCCCAAAAGCGGAAACTAAATCAAGTCAACCCCACGTGAAACAAGATCCATCAATTTCACGCACACGACCCATACATATAGTATGCATTCATTGATGGGGGCATTTTGTTGAGGTTAAAATTTACACCCTATTGACCAAAAGTCAATCAAAATCAAACCGCGAACAAGTAGGCTCAAGCCAAAACAAACGGACCCTACTGTTGAATCCAAGCCGGGCCCATGCCCGAACCCAAGTCCAAGCAGGTAGGCCCAAGCCAAGACCGTCCCCATGCCAAAAGAATAACCAACAAACAACTAAGCCTTTTATCCCAAGCATATGGGGTAGGCTACATGAACCAACATGAGAATCACGCCGGGTCCAGCACATGAATCCTCCGCCTCCACTCACTCCTATCGAACAATATGCTTTCATTAAGGTCTTTGGTAACCATATCTTTTTGGATCACCTCCATTCATGTTTTCTTCGGTTTTTCTTTCGCCCTTTTGACATTGTCTATATCGAGAGTATCCATTCGCTTAACTGGTGCTTCCATAGGTCTGCGTCGCACATGACCAAACCATCTTAACCGGTTTTCCCGCATCTTCTCCTCCACATGTGTCACACTAACTTTTGCAATAAATAGATTTGATGTAATAATCATCAACCAATAAATAGGTTTGATATAATTTTCATGAATAAATGTAAAATAAACGGACAAAAGGCCAAATTTTGTAAAGCACATGGCTCATGTGCAAAAAAATAAGCACATGGGCATGTGATGGGCAAAATGCTAATTTTATACAAGCTATGAGGCTAAATGAAAAGATATAAGCCTATAAAAGGCCCCCATGAAGATTCGATAAGAATAAGATCTTAATCTTGATTTCCTAAAAAAATCTTGAGTTTTAAGCCACTCTTTATTGTGCATGTCTCTTTCTCTTTCCTCCTTTCTGTTTTTCAAAGTGCGCACGTTAGGAGGCCTCAAAAAAGGGAAAAGGAGCCCCTCTTGATCTTCAAAAGTCAAAATCTTGATGTTTTTAAAGCTTTGCTTCATTAGGTTTCGACTCTACTTGCTCTGTGCTAGGTGCACACCGGCTAGATGCCCATTTGGCTAGGTGCGCACCCCGTTGGGTGCACATCTCGCCAAGTGGGCACCTTGCTAAGTACGCGCCTCGCTAAGTGCGCACTTCCTCAAGTCCGCACCTTACTGGAACTTTTAACCCATTCAGGACCCTTTGGCAAATGATGATTCGCTCATTGTACAATATTCCAGTGCAGCGATGTTGATGCCAAACCAAAATCCCCAAATCCTCTTATGGCAAATGATGATTCGCTCTTTGGTATCATATTCCAGTATAGCGATGCTGATACCAAACCAAAATCCCCAAATCCTCTTATGGCAAATAATGATTCGCTCTTTGGTATCATATTCCAATATAGCGATGCTGATGCCAAACCAAAATCCCCAAATCCTCTCATGGTAAATGATGATTCGCTCATGGTATCATATTCCAGTGTAGCGATGCTGATGCCAAACCAAAACCAAAATCCCCAAATCCTCTCATGGCAAATGATAATTTGCTCATGGTACCATATTCCAATATCGTGATGATGCCAAACAAAAATCCAAATTCCAAGTCCCACATTGCAATCCCTCAAATTCAAAGGTCCTGCCAAACAAAGCAGGAATCAGACAAATCAAACTAAAGTCTCACCCGAAAGCGCTTCCAAGCTCAAAAGCCCCGCCGGACAGATTGGAACCTCTTAAAACAAATCAAACCAACTAATTCCAACAATGACCTCTACGTCAAACGGACACTTCGTATCGAGGAAACGTCAAACAGACAGCGACACTCCGTCTCGGGGAAACATCAGACAGCGACACTCCGTGTCGAGAACACGTCAGACAGCGACACTCCGTGTCGATGACACGTCAGACAGACACTCCATCTAGGGGAAACGTTAGACAGTAACACTCCGTGTCGGAGACACGTCAACCAGCGACACTCCGTCTCGGAATACGTCAAAGTAACATCAATCAGTCGTCTCGGGATACGTCAACCAGCGCCACTCCGTGTCGTGGACACGTCAACCAGCGCCACTCCGTCTCGGGGACACGTCAATCAGGCACTCCGTCTCGGAGATACGTCAGACAGTGACCCTCTGTATCGGGGACACGTCAACCAGCGACACTCCGTGCCGGGGATACGTCAATTAGCGACACTCCGTGCCGGGGATACGTCGAACAGTGACACTCTATCTCGAGAAAATGTCAGATAGTGACACTCCATCTCGGGGAAACGTCATACAGTGCCACTCCGTGCCGGGGATATGTCATACAACGTCATTCCGTCTCGGAGATACGTCATGCACGGACACTCCATCTCGGGGAAACGTGAGACACTGACACTCCGTTTAGGAAAAACGTCAACCAGCGACACTCCGTGCCAGAAAAACGTCAAACTGACACTCCTTCCAAAGTAACATCAACCAGCGACACTCCGTGTCGGGGATACGTCATAGACCGACACTCCGCCTTGGAGATACGTCAAGCATCGATCATCCATGTAGTAAAAAGGACAGTGTCAGTCTCACAAAAGCGGGAACCAAATCAAGTCAACCCCCACACGAAAGAAGATCCATCAATTTCACGTACACGACACATACATATGGTATGCATTCATGGATGGGGTGCACTTTGTTAGGGTTAAAATTTACACCTCATTGACCAAAAGTCAAAATCAAACCGCGAACAAGTAGGCTCAAGCCAAGGCAAACGGACCCTACTGTCGAATCCAAGCCAGGACTACGCCCGAACACAAGCCGGGCCTACGCCCGAGCACAAGTCCAAGCAGGTGCGCTCAAGCCCGGACCGGCCTCCATGCCAAAGAAATAATCATCAAGCAATAAATATGTTTGATATAATTTTCATGAATAAATGTAAAATAAACATGCAAAAGCCAAATTTTGTAAAGCACGTGGCTTATGTGCAAAAAGAAATAAGCACATAGGCATGGGATGGGCAAAATGCTAATTTTATACAAGCTATATGGCTAAATGAAAAGATGTTATGCCTATAAAAGGCCCCCCATGATGATTTGATAATAATAAGATCTTAATCTTTATTCCCTCAAAAATCTTGAGTTTTGAGCTAGTCTTTATTGTGCAAGCCTCTTTCTCCTTCCTCCTTTCTGTTTTTCAAAGTGCGCGCGTCAGGAGGCCTCAAAAAAGGAGAAAAGAGCCCCTTTTGATCTTCAAAGATCAAAATCTTGGAGCTTTTGGACTGTTGCTCATTGGGTTTCGACCCTGCTTGCTCCATGCTAGGGCGCACCATGCTAGGTGTCCATTTGGCTAGATACGCATCCTGTTGGGTGCACAATGAGCCAAGTGCACACTTCACGAGGTGCGCACTTCCCTAAGTCCACACCTTACTGGACTTTTTAGCCCATTCGGAACCCTTTGGCCCACTTCAGTCCATCGCACCTTGCTGGGTGTGCGTCTCGGCTGGTGCGCACTTATCATATGCACACCTTGCTAGGTGTGCGTCTCGACAGGTGCGCACTTGTCATGTGCGACCTTTGCTAGGTGTGCACTTTGCTAGATGCGCGTCTCGGCAAGTGCGCACATGTCATGTGCGCCCCTTGCTAGATGCATGTTTTGACAAGTGCACACTTGTCACGTGCGTACCTTACCACGTACGCACTTGACATATATACACTCATCACCTCTCCCGTTAGAAAAAAATTTCTAATAAGGCGCTGCCCCGCACCCCGCAAGAGGGCTGCTAGCCCCCTTGAAACCCAGCCCGCTATCCGGGTAGCAGGACCCCCGTAAAAACTCGGTGAGGCTCCCGATATGCCCGAAGCACTCTCGGCATGTTCCCAAACACAACACGCACATATTGCATATTGAGCTCGCATGATCTGTTTGACTTGTTAATCAGATGTTCTCTCGCTCCAAAAGCAACGGGTAATTAACGGTAGCTTAATCCGCGACTGCCGGAGATTCGGATCCCCACAATCATTAAACCCCAGTCTACCCCAGACGGGAGAATCTATAATATGCCTGACAAGCGACACGCATTCCTATCTTAATAGAGTGACGAAAAATACTCTACACCATGTTAAAAATAAAAAAAAGAGGAGAAAGATGTTTTATTATGTGATCAATGGTCTCTTTATATAACGATTACAATTACTTAATGCCCAAGCATCATGGTACGGTGTATCCTGATATCAATATATTCTAAACTATTCCAACATATACAAAAGAAAGTTGTACATGGCAAGGGCTCGAATTCAAACATTTCTTTTCCTAATTTGCCCCTCGTCATTACATTGGCTCAAATTCTAACCTCAATAATAGATTATGAGTGTCAAAATGTTACTTCTCACCTCCCAAACAAGAGGTGTTGAGGGTTAAGCCTTGCATGCCAAAAGCTTAATTATTTGCCTTGTTATCGTCTAGAAGCTTAATCTCAATTTACTGAGACACGGTGCTTATGCTTTCTCTAATTTTGTAGGAGATGTGTGTTGATTATGTTAGCAACTATGATGCCCTAATCTGTAACGCTTGCTTTCTCTGATTTTGTAGGAGATGTGTGTTGATTATGTTAGCAACTATGATGTCCTAATCTGTAACGCTTGGTTTTTGTATGAACTATATATTCCTTCCTAAGAATTACCTCCCTTCTATTATTCTTTCTCTACTATTTGCAAAAAATTTCCTGCAGTTTTGAATACAAATATGAGATGTACTTCTACATTTAGGTCTTACGTTCTTGTTCATAGATGAGGAGGGTGCTTTCTATTGAGTATTGCAGTGTAAAATGAAATTCATATATTTTATAGCTAGTTTTGTTGTTCCGGCCCAAGATCTATCCAATGATATTGCAAACACCATTATAATGGTACTTGATCTATGTGGGTCACCAGCTGATGTTGAAGCTACATGTTATTTTTTGTGTATTGTGTCCAACAACATATACTCTAAAGGAAGCGAAGGAATTTCACAACATATACTCTAAAGGAAGCGAAGGAATTCCACGATCTTTTTTTTTTGTGGAGCTGTGTTATCTGGATGTCTCATATGCTTGTTACAATCACCAATTATAATAATTTATTTCCTGAAATTAATTATTAAAGACAAACTTTCACACACGAGCATGAGGGCTCATCTTAGTCAGCCTAGTAATGTTGTATATTGCATGGTAATAATACTAAAAGTATTACAAATCACCCAGTGTGGAAAAAATAAAACATTGTACACAACTAAAACAATGTAGCATGTAATTGCAAGTTTGTAACCAAGGTATCCAAAGAAAAGTAGAAATAGAACTTCTGGTGTCAAGATGAGATGCTAAAATGAGCAGGATGAGCAATTATGCAGAACACTATATATGCATTGAAATAGGAAAACCATCACCATCGATCAGCCAAGATACTTTACCTCTGCAGCCTTTCCTAGAAAAAGAGTACTAGGAAGGACACCAGAGCTGTCATACAAGCTAAGATAACGGTTTATCTGCAGGAAGCATAGATGGATTAAGCCAGAAATAATTAAGTTGCCAAGAAATTTTGACATTGGGATTTAATGTTAACAGATGTTACATTGTGTAAACTTACAGACTTCATGTCTACATCTATCATCAGTCTGTTCAGTTCTTACGTATTCATGTAGAAGAACATATGCTAGCATGATGGTATGTGTAGAAAGGATTATCGGTATCCTACTGAGGCAAACCTACACACATATAACTATCACATAAACAAGAATTATTAGCGATGTGGATGTAGAAGTGTAACCCCTTTAGTAGCCGTACATATGATCAAATAATAGATCCATCTCAAGATGCACTTTCGGCTACACAAATAGTCGTACATGTATCTTTCTATTTATTGACGACTCCATCTTTAAATCTCTTTCTCTCCAGCTCCTTCATGGTTACTCTCTTACAACTCTGCATTCTCTTCCATTTCCGTTTTCTCGTTATATTTATCATGCCAACTTTTTTTCTGTTTCTGTCCAGCTCCCTACTCTCTTTGCCTCCCTGTGTTTACCAAGCCAAGTTTCAACCATTTTGTTTCACTACAATTACCATGTCATGTGTGTGTGTGTGTGTGTGTGTGTGAGAGAGAGAGAGAGAGACGACATAATCTATAACTGCAAGTAGAGATATATATATAGAGAGAGAGAGACGACATAATCTATCACTGCAGGTAACAAGAGTCATTTCCTTGTCCTGCAACTTTGGGCCTTCAAAAATCCAATAAACTCTGGACATAAAAACATAGCAACAACCAATTTTCACACTTAATCAATATTACGGGATAAAATTGACCCAACCCAACTTAAGTTGAGTCATGGCTCAAACAACAGAAACGCAGTACCTGAAGGGTAAGTGATATATTTCTGGTAATTTGCAACTGCAGGTCAACCCCTGACAGACTAACCAAGATGCACCTCTACATTCATATGAATATATTCTATTTGTAATAAGATTCATTTCCTTGTCCTCATCCAACTTTGGACTTCCACAAATCCAATAAAGTGTGAGCTTGCAAACATATCAACAGCCAACCTTCAAGAACTTCCTTCTAATTATTAGAAAAAGAAAGAACAGATGGATAAATATATCGTCCTATCTCTCTAAAATAGCCAAGATCAGCATCTCAAAAAGCGGCCGCCTAGGCACCTAGGCAGCCGCTTAAGCAGTTCACTTTTTGGCACTTAATGGTTTGCTATCATCACCCCAATGTTTGTGAAATAAATCTCGTTTCTTAAGAAGGTTTATTTAGATGTATTTGAGCATTGTTGTAATAATTTTATTACCATGTTTCTCTAATAGAATAATTAGATCGCGTTTGGCGATGTGGTTACTATTTCCGAAACCCCAATTTCATGGGGCTTTAATGCTAAGCTCCAAAATTTGAAATTAAGGCTCTTATGGCAACCAAAATTGAGTTTCCCAAATCATGGTTTCAAAAAGTTTCGAAGGGTCGAAACCCCATTTTTCTAAACTCTAGGAAGAGTGGAGTTTCCCAAAGTTTCATGTCGTTATTTGTCTCTCCTCTCTCTCGCACTTATAAAATAAGTCACGTCAAGCAAAACCTTGTTTTATAAACTATATTATCATACGACCCTAAATTTTTCAAAACCCTGATTTTTCAAACCACGATTTGCACTCATGCAACTTGTGGTTTGTTTTAACTTAATCAAAACCATGGTTTTCAAAAACCTTGTCGGCAAACTAGGCCTTAGAACTTCTGCTCATTCAAACTATTGACATATCTAAGGTGGAATATAAGAAGGGTTAAATTGAGTATTTAAAACGAATTGAATTATTTGGTTAAAAAAATTGCTTTGAGCAAAATAATGCTTGATTGAATAATAAGTAACAACTGAGTTGCGTTAGTTAGGAAAGGTCTGGATATAGGCATTTGACAAAACAACAACAACAGATCTTCATCTCAAACTTGGGATCAACGACAAGAATTATTTTCCTACGTTCAAGGTATGAGAAATGTAAGACAGCAATGCATAGGGACTCAAAATCATCTTCAAGATATGACAGGTGTTAACTAAACATCAAACGACAAGGAAACCCTAACCTTTCTCTGGTCATTCGGGTGAATCCTGTTTGCCGCAACCAGATCAATCTCCCTAAGACGCTCATAGCTAGCAGTCACTTCTACATTGCCCGATTCTAATAAACAGATATAAGAAGCCAACAACCTCTGAATATTAGAAACAAAGCGACCCAACTCAAATACTAAATCTATTTTACATTTTCATATCTCACCTTGTGGGCTAATAGTGGCGTCTTCTGCCATATCTTCCACCACGTCATCTATAAGAAAAGGGCTCACAAGAGCCTAACAAACAAAAGCTATAAACTTCAACACATAAAGAAGTGAATACTAAGCTAATAACAGGGAATATTAGAGCCAAACTATAAAAACAAAAAATGAACCTGGATATAGTAATTAGTACCCCCGACAACAACCGGGATGCAGTTGCGAGACAGCACATCGTCAATAATCTAACACATCAAACAAAATTCCGAATGTAAAACCCTAATTCAAAACCCTAATTCATTCAAGTAAACAATTCAAAGGACAGAGACGAGGGTTTACAGGCACGGCGAGATCACGAAACTCTCTCGAAGTGAACTCGACCGACGCATCGACGGTCCCGAGAAGATGATGCGGAACTCCTGAAATCGATCAGATCCAATTAATTCCCACAACTTGATTATGAACTCATAAGTTAAGCAAAGAAGATAGAGGAGGGAGGGAGGGAGAGAGAGAATAACCGTTGCGTTCAGAAAGGGGAACTTTGTTGGTGAGGACGTCGAGGCCGCGATAGACTTGCATGGAATCGGCGTTGATGACCTCGACGCCGGCGAAGTGGGAGGCGAGGTCGATCGCAAGGCGCGACTTGCCCGAGCCTGTTGCCCCCATTATTACCACCACCTTCTTCTTCTCCTTCTTCATCGTCGCCTCGCTGCTAGGGTTAGGATTTGGAGTTTCGTCTCTCATCGCTTCCATTTTGGGTGGGAAATAGCTCCAGAACTTTGAATAACTCAGGGCCTCTTTGGCTGCTCGATTCGTGAAGATTTGGATTCAAGAATTCCATAATTTTGTTTTTGGGGGCACGATTTGGATAATTTTAGGTTTGGGTGTGAGATTTCGATTTGCAGAATTTCTTTATTTTTTTAGGGCATGTTTGGTTGCAGGATTATGGAATTTAGATTCCAAAATAGCAGCAATGAAATTTCTGGATTTGGTAATTTGTTGTTTGGTTGGTTTTGGATTCCTAATATTGGATTTGTAGATCCTTGTAATCTTTCTTTGGTCGGTGAGAAAAAATGGGATTTGGATTTGAGGATTTCAGAGAGAGAGAAGATTGTTAAATAAATAAAGTATATGGACCCCATCTAAAAGTACAATGAATAGTGCCAAATCCTTGAAAATCCTTGAAAATTTTTAGGATTCAAGAATCCTTGTTTTGTGGTGGTCCTCCATAAAAATCAAAGGAATCCTAGAAATCCTAATCCTGCAACCAAACACAAAATTATGGAATCCTGAAATTTCACAATCCAAAATCCAAATCCAAACTCATAATCCTGCAACCAAACATGGGGCCACACAAAACAAGGATTTATGAATCTTAAATGTTTTTTAGAATTTACAAGGATTTGGCGCTATTCATTATGATTTTAGATAGGACCCGTGTACTTTATTCATTTAATAATCCGCTCTCAATCTATCTTTCTCTAAAATCCTCAAATCCAAATCCCATATTTTTTCACCAACCAAAAAAAAATTATAAGGATCTACAAATCCAATACTAGGAATCTAAAACCAGCCAAACAACAAATTACCAAACCCAGAAATTTTCAACCGTATTATTTTGGAATCCAAATTTCATAATCTTGCAACCAAACAGGCCCTCGGGATTAAAATCAATAGAACTTCCTATACTCAGTATGAATTAGTGTTTTTGCATGTAGCCACCTGCTTTCTTTCATATTTATAATACAACCTTAAAATCTTTTCATTTGTAGATACAACCTTGAAATTTAAAATTCTACTTTTCATTGTCTTTATTTTATTTTATTTTATTTGGAAATTAAACTTTTGATTGGATTTTTTGTTCGGATTAATAAAGGTTAATACCAATGAGCAACAGCGTCGGTATGGCACTTCCTCTTCCAGGGAGAGTGCGAGATTCCATACCTAGGAAAGGAAGTAGTCATAATTTAATGCTTTTCGCGCAAATTCATGTGTCTTCTGGGTCTCTGTGTGTGTGTTGTGTGCTTGGCTATGTTGTATGCATGGATGGGTTTACGAGCCGGTTCAAAAAAAGCAATGGTTAATGGTTCTGAGACGAGCAGATACCGTTAGGGTTTTGGTTAGGCAACCGTTTCCATTTGGATCGAGATTTCCATTATATCGATTTTGCACGTGCGATACACGTATAAGAAAAAAACAGTTGAACGGAAAATATGGACGAAACTAATTGACAAATCTATTTTTACATTACATTAGGGTTTTTTAATACCAAAATGAACCCTTTTTATAGGTTGGTGAACTAATTTTATATGATGTAATCTTGTGATGAGTATATCGAATATGTCTAGACTGACATAAGACAGTTTCAAACTATCTATTTATCAAAATAAATTATCTTTGCTGAATATCAGTTGATTCCACAGCGTGGTGGTGCCCATCATTTTGAGTTTTAACATGAATTTATTCATAATCCGGAAAAAGAAAATTAAATAAAATCAACCAAAAATTAATTAAAGGTACGAAGACAAGGTCGAAGGTGCAAAGTTGAACCCCAAAAAGTTATAAGCCTGATAGAGAGAAAAACAATAGGTTGCTAAAAACAATGGATAGGTAATTTCGGGAGTTATTTTTTATAGGATTAACTGTTTTATCAGCGGAAGAAAGTTATGTTTTGATTTTGAAAGTTGAGAGGAAGCAGTTAACAAATTTATAATTTTTTCTTTGTATTTTTTTAAAAGAAGAGGATGCCATCTAAGCAATCAATTTAGAAAATTTTGCACCCTCTCACTTTAGCACTATGACGGTAGAATTAGCACTATGACAGTAGAGAGAAGAGATGAGTTATAAATATGGTATTGATGCACTTTTGTATTTTACAGATAAATAATATTGTTTGTCTAAGTAGTCAGAGTCTTGGTGTTTGCGATTCTAACACCATTAATGGAGGCGGCAATGTAGAAGTAGAAGGAAGCAACCGATTAGGCATTTTCTTGGTATTTTATTATATGATTCCTTAAATTATTCGGATTTACCATACCAGCGAACAATAAATTTCATTTTATTTTTTTGGTGAAAAGGCCGAAGCCATCTAAAATTAAAGAGTGCACAAGCCAAGTTGATTTACACATAAAGCGCTAGAAAATAAAGATGGCCAAGGAGAAGAATTTCACACTCGGACGAATTTCGAGCTATAGCAATGGATGCCAAGTCGTGCGCCGCTTTGTTTGGATTTCGTCCAACGAAACCAAGCGATAGGTTAGTATGCAGGCCAAGTAAACCATCGACCTTCATGGATAAGTGGTGCAATCCACTAGGAGGACGTAGCTATGAGAACTTGATCCAATCAATAACATTGCATCATCTCCTTTAACGTTAATAGTGGATGGAGCCAATCCAATCGTATGCTTGATAGCATTCAAGATACCCATTGCTTCAGCGATTATTGTCTCGGAAGATGCAACAAACCCCAGGCTAAAGAACAAAAGTTTTTCTTCATTGTCTCGACCTAGAAGGCCCCGAGCTGCTCCATACGGTAGAACTGGCAAATCAACCGAGGTTGTATTATACACACGGGAGTGGGGGGCCAAACTTGCAACACCCTTACCTGGGGGCAATCACCATGATAGGAGGTAAAGAGCTAGAGAGGGCATTTCAGCAAACACCTGAGGTGCAGAATGGAAGAGCTGGAGGAGTTAACTGTTATAACTGCCAGGCGGCCCACCAGAGGCAGAGAACACATGCGAGGGAACCATAACAGAATTGGTGACATGGCAGGCAACTTGTGGAGGAGGAAGCACCTGAGGGAATCAAGTCCAGCTATTAGTTTTCATTTTCTTTTTGAAATGAGAATTGTACAAATAAAGATGAGAGTGAGAGAGAGAGAAACTTATCTGTGAAAAACTTGTGAAAGGGATGAGGCCCTTCAACCTCTATCTTCTTCAATGAATTTCCTCTCCTCTCTCTCAATTTCAGTCTAGAAATTATTCTGTCTCACTTCCTTTAGCCATTTGAGCTATTCTTATGATCTCTTTATTTTCCTATAATTTTACTTTACACTCATCAATTGTTGCCAAATCCAAACCTGAAACAAAAAATAAGATTCATGAAAATGAGAAATGGGAAAGAAATCGGTGATTCTTCACAAGATAAGCATCAAGTGGTATCAGAGCACTCGATTTCCAGTCTCAACCAAGGAGATGGGGCCTTTCTAGCTGTGGAAGAAGAAAGTGAGGGCATCTTAGGCTTAGATCTAAACAGATCTGTACTCAGGAGGCTTCAGCACTTGGAGTCCAAGGTGGATCGCATGGATGATAACATCAATGAGCCGATGCTTCATATGAAGGAACTCGCACTCAAATTCTCAGGATCTGATGGGGGTTCGGGAATCTGGAAAAGCTCCAGCACATTCGTGAAGTCCTGATTCCCACAACAAAAATTCTCTCCATCTTCTGAATGATGATGAGGTATATTTCTCCCCTACTGCTGTTGGTAATAATAAGCAATTTTCTCACAAAAACGACACCGAGTTTAGAAATAGCTTTTCAAAACCCCCTAAAATGATGGTGTGTCACTTTGAAGGAGATGGTGATATAATGAATTGGTTATTTCAAATTGAGCACTATTTTGATATGTATGCCATAGATAGGGATGAGAAGGTGAGGCTGAGCTATTTTTACGTGATAACTGCAGTGGTGTAGGTGTCCTTTAAAAAGCTAGGGGGGCATTGTAACTTGGAAGCAATTTAAAGAGGGTATTAGAAATAGATTTGGGACTAAGGAGTATAAAGATGTAGCTATTGCTCTGTCCAGAATCCAGCCTATTACTACCGTACCTGAATATCAAGAGATATTTGAGCAGTTGTGTTGTAAGGGGTCCCTGAGCCTTACTTGGTTACCACTTTCATTGGTGGTTTGAACGAAGAAATACTGTCACGGCCTGAAATAGCACGTGACTGGCCCTTAAATCATATGAAATTTATAGGACCTCATCTAATTCAAGTAAGCCAAAAGCCCAGAAATCTAAAACCATTTTAAATAATAAATGAAGGAAAACTAATTTTAAAGAAGTGAAGAAAACATGTTTTAAAAACAAGATTTTTAAATAAGTAAGCCGAATATGCATTTTTAAAATTTCAAGTCTTTTCTGAAAATTTCGGCAGAGTTTCCTTCGTAAATACTGGCCCCAAACGGGATATAACAAGAATAATATATGCATAATGATAAAAAGCATCCCCAAGCGGGAGCTAGCTCTTCGTCAATCGACGGTCACAACCACGCAGGCAATATAATATACAACGCCGAAGAGCGAGAATCAAAACTCAAAAGGAAACTCAAAATCATCATGAAAACCATAATACTACAACGCGCGACCCTAAGGTCGAAATAATACACAACTGGTTTTCTAAGTCTGAAATAAATATACAAGTCTGGTTAATGGAATTACTAGATACAACTGATTAAAATAAATACAAGGGTGGTCACGATGCGAGTGAACCCACCTACCAAAGCAATTACCCAGAAAGGAAGCAGTGTGCCAGAAAAGCCGCAAAGAAACTTGTACGGCAAAACCTGCAGGAACTGTGGCACAACGGGGGTGAGTTGCCAACTCGTGGGTAGAAAACATCACAGAACAGAAATCATATGTATGACTCAATTCTAGGTCAAACGATCAGTAATAATATATATATTCTCAATATGATAAAGTCTGAAGCATGATAAGGCGGCAAGGGTAAACAGCTATACATAAGTGTAGTACCAAGTGCTCGTGTCAGTGCTTCAGGTAGCAACATATCATAAATATGAGGTATCATCCATGTAATCTTCATGAAATCAGTGTCAACTATATCATGAAGTCTAAATATGTGGATATCATCCAACTATGTAATTAATGTCTGTATGTATATGGATCCCGTCCACGTGTCACCCAATGACACAAAACATTATACATGTAAATATCATAAAGCATATGTATGTAAGTATGAGGATATAAATCAACGTGTGTCCCTCGTGACACATCAAAATCATGGGATCCGAGTGTCCAGCATCGACACTCAAAAACATCATGAAACCTGTGCCCAGTATCGGCACATAAATCCTCATATATATATAGGGCTCCGTCAGTCCGCCCATGGGTTCCGTCAGTCCGGATCGGCCCGTACCATCTCTCAACTCCGGTCGGTATCCTCCGAATATCCGCCGAACTCAAATACAATCACCGGTAGGTGGTAGTCTCTCTGCCAGGCTCATCGTTTGTATACACAGCATCTCTTTCTTGTCCCGGGATATCATATCGGGCCCCACCATGTACCCGCACACGGCTCACGACTCCTCCTTGCATGGGGTATATACATATCAGAACCGATAAAACTCATGGTGGACGCACTGAAATATCATATCAAGAGAAACCGGGTTTTTAAACAATGCATACTTTCTTTTGAAATGACCACGGTTCTCAAATTCAGAAATCTTATGAAAACAGCATATCTCAATGCGTAAAATCATAAAGCATGATGTATGCGACATATGATAGAAATGTAAGTATATCCGTATATCATGCAACATAAAACAGTAATATGCACACATCGAGGGAAAAACCACTCTTTTAAAATGAATCCAGTTTTAAAATATATCTTGCGGTTCCCAAATATCCAAAATAAAGCCAGAATCATCTATGTATGTGCAAATACGCATGTATGCAAGTATGTGTGTACAATATGTGTGTACGCAAGTATGAGTGTACAATATGTCTGCGCGCCAATATAGATATATAAGTAGTCATATCCTGATGCAACAATCCTACTGTGTAGTGACATGGCAATTATCGATGATAAAGTGTGTGAGCCGGCAAGTAGGTGTACGTGGAACATACTTATCATCGATAATGGTGCTGGTGTCCTGACAGCATGGGTTTAATATAACAATAAACACATTACACATGCAATGCGATGCGAATAGCAAGAATATGCGAAAATCGAATAATAAACGCAACAGTGAAGAATCTACATCAATCAGTATATGTCATACAGTTTTGCCATTTGAAATAACATGAATCGTGGTGTTTAGAAAAATAAAGGCTACGGTGTTTTTAAGAAAAGATGCGTCTTTTGAAAATATCCGTAGAATCCCTTGGCCTGTCTTTAAAATACTCACGATTCGTTAGTTTTGAAATAGGTATGGCTCGGGTCTAGTCTAACATCTACTAAGTAAACTACAGCTCTAACGAACAAGCTAATTGAAAGGGTAGGGAAACCAACTAAATCTGAGTCGATATATATATACATATATAATAGTCGGTGATCTCGTCTCAATAGTACCGCGTACGATACAATATATCATATGACATTCTCGAGTCAAGAGTGCGGATCTATCATCAATATAAAGCTCGTACGGTAAATCCATCGTACGGCATCCCAAATCTGGGTACGGGTCGAATCTCACATTTATCTCATCAATTATCTGGTATCTTTATCATCATATCTCATGAACCGAGGTACTGATCTAAGTCTAGTACAAACTGATACCATCGATATATATAGATGTGCGTGTATGAAAACACACGCCTAAAGGCCCGCTATATCTCATGTCATATCTCATAATATGAACCATATCATATCACCGATCTCATGGCACCATGCCCAAACTCATTGACCCATCTCCAAATGTTACCCATTATCCTCATCATCCAAGTGTAGGTATACGTGTATATATATACGTCGTCCTATACCGATGTGTGTGTGTATATATATATATATACACGTATCCCCATATACGTACAAGTATAACAAAGTAAGCATGTGTGTGCGTGTAGGTGTAAACCTATTCTAGGGTTCGCGACTAAGAATCTATACTAGTTCACTTCTAATAACCCTAATCTAACCATTAAACACCTAACATATCTTGAATATCCATGTCACACATAAAGCTATCATATATATATATATATATATATATATATATATATATATAGCATACTAAACATCGAACTGCGGGGGTGCTATACTCCATCCACCCGACTTCCCCCGTAGATATAATCTACTCACATTGCTCTCGCTTTCCGCTGCCGACGTCGCCACGCGCTTGTTTGTCGTTTCGAAGTCCTCATGGGGTACCTACACATCATAACGTATCGTGTCGCATTAAAACCCAATTCAAAACCAAAACGACACGCTAAAAGCCTATATGTTAGAACCTATGGACTACGCTTTCAAAATCTCCAAATAACACTCGATTTCGACGTACAAACGTCAAGTGATCGAATACGACACAATTCACAAAAATCCAGAATTCAAAATACGCAGAACGAAACTCCGAATCAAAACAGCAACTCTTGAAAATGGTCCCAGATTTTACCCTAGGTCAAATTAGCCAATTTTGCATATGCCAAGGTTCTAGTTTACAGGAGATGGAGCTACAGACCAAACACAAACCCAATTGGACCAGGTCTGGCCGCAATTTGCGGCCAGAAAGCTTAAATTTGCGACCATAGAGTGGAGTCAGAGGCTGGGGTCTTGGGTGGTGCTTCCTAGGTGCCTGCACACTCCTCTGTACTTGCTAAATAATTTTCAGAGGCTCCGGGTGATAGCATATTTCATTTTACACTCACAGAATTTACAAAATACGATGTCGAGGATTTCTAAGTTCGCTAATTGGGGTTCTAGTCTCTGGTTTAGATCTCCAATCAATCACGACATTGGTTGTTTAGCCTCTAGTAACCTTAATTTCACCTTTGGGTTCAACTAAAACCCTAACCCTCAACTCAAGTTTTCAAACTTCCCAGAACCACACAATATCGGTTCTAATTTAACATGGATGCTAAAGGAAAGGAAATTCTACACTAATGATGGAATAATTACCTCATGTTGCACTCATGAATCCCCTAGGGCACCAAAATCGAATTTTTCTTGGTCCATAGTGTAGCTTGTGAGCTTATGCACAAAGTTTGTGAAGAGAAGATGAGGTTTCGGTGTTGTTTTGAGGTTGTATGTGATGGTGAAGAGGAGATGAAGGGAGAGGGATTGCTGCTGGAGATGGGACTGCTGCTGAGCAAGGAGGGAAGTGAGGGGGAGAGAGAGAGAGCCAAAGTCAAGCCCTCCCATACTTAATAAATGCCCCATGCCTCTCTTTCTTTATTCATTTTCTTTTCTTTCATTCTCTTTTCTTTTCTTTTCTATTCTAAACAAAACAAAACCATACATGAGAAAGGAAAACACATGATAGGAGAAAAATGTAACACAAGTGTAAAAATGATATGGTGCATGTTTTGCACAAAACAAGTTTAATGCGCGATTAGCGATATTTAATCGCGATTAGCACTAAATAGCGTATAATTAATCATAAAAACTTATAATTTGCATAATTCACATAAAACACCCTCTTTTTAGTAATTTCCATAATTTTCCAAATTTTTTCCCAATTTATCGGTATTTAATTATACCGCCTTATTAAAATATTCAATATTTTATTATTTAATTATGAAAATTCCCAAAAATAATATTTTATTTTTTTGAAATGTTACAAATACTGCATGATGTATCTATTTGTGAACCCCAATCTTTAGATGAAGTTTTCAAAATACAACAAGCACAAAACAAAAAATTTTGCCGCCAAAAAGACTTACAAGCCAGTGTATTCAAAATCCAACACTTATCAACCCCACAATACTCATCAAGCTAATTCTGGGCAAACTACACCTAAATTAACCAATGAAACAACTTACCATATTAAGAAACTAATACCAAATGAAAATTACTTGAGAAGGCAACATGGATTATGCTATCACTGTGATGAAAAGTATTACAAGGAGCATGTATGCCAGGTGAAGATTTATATGGTCATAAAGGGCGAATGGGATCTTGAGACCCTTGAAAGTGACACCACAAGTGTCCCTCCACAAACACCTGCAGCTGCAGATGACTTACAACTATCCATTTCCTTGAATGCTGTCACAAGAGATAATTCTCCTGACAACTTGGCTTTAGAGGCACATTGAATCAGAAAAAAATCATTATTCTCATAGATAATGGGGCATCGCACAACTATATTGATCCCAAAATGGTGGAGTCGGGATTGAGCCTTAACATTAAACGGAACTTCTCAGTTAACATTGCAGGTGGAGGAAAATTATCTGGTAGTGGCCTATGCTCCAATGTGCATATCAGGTATCAACGTTATATCTACACAGGAAATTTCCTTGTGTTCCCTATTAGGGGTTATGATGTGGTGTTAGGGGTCAAATGGATGAAGTAAATGGAGTCAATCACACTTGATATGAATAATAAACAGCTTTCTTTCATTGATAAAGGAGTACCCTGGACTTTACAGGGAATAATTCACCATTCTTTAACTATGGTTGATGCTGAAGATATTGAAAAGCACCTGCTCAAAAATCATGGGGGTTTCTTGCTACACTTAATTCAAAATGTTACCTCTATCCCTGATACTGATGCTAACTTACCAGTAGAGCTCACCTCTTTGTTAAACAGATATTCTGAAGTGTTCACAGATCCTAATGGTCCCCACCCCCAAGGCACAATGCTAATAGAATCCTTCTCCTTGAAGTCTCAACACCCATATGTGTCAGACCCTATAGGCACACTGATGAGCAAAAGAACATTATAGAGGAAATGATACAAGAAATGCTGCAGCAAGGCATCATCATGCTGTAACAACTCCAATTTCAATATACAGAAAATTGTTTAAAAGTTAATGTATAATTGTGGTATTTGCAATCCTGTGTACACTATAAGTATTTGTTTTACTTTTGAACAACAAGAAAGTATTTGTAGCATATTGGTAAAGCCTTGCACGGCTGCGACGTAGCCCCTGTGATCGAATCCCCCCAGCCACATTATCTTTTTATTTAATTTTCTTTCAATCTTGTAGAAGCCCAAGGGCTTGCACGCGCACTATACGTAATATGTTAAGTTACAGATTAATCAAACATGTGCACTAAAGAAAACTAAACGACACCAACACGTGGCACCAATCCAAGCCCATTCCACCGGACTTGGACCGACGACACATGCGTATAGGACCGGGACCGCCGGGCTAATCTGTAGGGGCTGCTCTGATATTTTTTCCCGAGCACCCCTTGGCCTACCCCACTACCCCATGTTGTTTGTTTACTCTGAATTCATCCAGAGAACAATAAAATGCCCTTTAATTCAAATTTAATGCAAATTTTAATGCATTTTTTAACCCTCCAAACCCTAATTTTTTCTATAAATACCACACTCCATTGTAAGTCGATGTACAACACCCCACGACTTGCGGGGAGGTGGAATAATGAAAAACGATCTTGTTCTTTGCATAAACATCGACTAACCGAGAATCTTTGCTAAACTATAACCAACAAGAATCATAGAAGTTATCAACTACTATGAAAAGTGATTATACCTAATGAACCGTGTCCTTCGTCTTTTCGTTCTCCACGTCCTCTCCGGCCTTCTCTATGTAGTAGATGATCCACCCGAGAGCTTTACTTCAAGCTTCACCTCTAACTTGAGATAACTAGGTTTCTTAAAGTGCTAATCCAAGTAACCTAGGTGATATAGAGAAGGGTTATGGATTAAGTAGTCTATTCTAATCCTTGGTCTCAACACATGAGAGGGGGGATTAGGATTTGAAGAGAGAGAGCTTGAGGAGAGAGAAGGTGAGCAAGAGAATAATAATGAGATAATGATCTATCATAATATATATGAAGCATTATTATTTACCCAAAAAGAAAATAAAGGATTTAACAACCATGCTTCATAAATACAAATTGGTGATTCATCTCCATGAGTCATTAAGCATTTATGATGCATTAATGACATGGATGAATCACACAAATGAGTCACTAATCTCATTTAATGCATATGCCACCTACACCCCCAAGTCACCAACCTTCTAGAAACTTCTCGTGAAATTACGAGAACGCCCCTTCTATCCGTGAAAACCCGGAAAAACTTTAAACTGTATAAATCCAATATCCCGATACTAGAATCCGGTTTAAACCAAAGCCGGCTAGTAAAAACTGTCCGAAAGTCGTACGTGTGTAAACACATGTATGCGTCCGAACCCTTGTCGTAAAACTATACGACCTCTATATCGTTTCGCCTGGAGTAGGGAAACTCTCTGTGTGGGACTCTAATGACTCGACTACTACGCTGGCAGTGGGTTTAACCACAGACCGCAAGCGGTACTAGCTGTACGTAACGGTCCCCAGGTAGATATCGATAAGAAGGCCGATGAGGAAACCCATCCGAACTCCTACTGAGCCTGATGTGACAATCTCCGTACAGTCCGGTCTGTTCGTCTAAGACTATCGCATATCGGGCCTAGAGGGGCGGCAAGCGTCAGTCCCCTAATAGCGGTATAAGTCATGTCGGAGTGAAGCCCATTACACCCTAAGAAACTACTGGAACCTACCAGTAAATATCGCTTGCCCTGGCCAGGGACTTTGCGTAATGGCTCTCTGACACAGCGCGATATCAACTTCCAATACCGGGAGAGACGAATCCTTTCTAACCGCCACTGCCTCCAAGTGCTCGGGATTGCACCCAACTTCTACCTATTTGCACGACTCCTTTGAGCCGTGGTAGGGTAGCAATCTAAGAACAGTGGGACACACTCAAGGCGAAGTAGCAGTGTCAAGTCTGCGGACTATGCTGTACTCATGTCACCTGGGAACTGTTAACTGACGACTGATATAAAACCAACCAACAGTTCCCTGCGAGTCCTGTCCGGTGTACCCATAACCCAACGAGCACCTGTATACTATCTCCAGTACGACGTACTGACGGCTGTGGGACAGACCATCTCCCCAACTGGGATGAGAAGCGTACACACTAGTCTACTCCGGAGTATCGATGCCATGTCTCGATAATCCTACGACTAGAGACCTGAATAAGGATGTGCTTGTAGACTACCCAGCCCCCACTAGTGTGACTGCCATCGCAACGTTGGTAGTCAAGCAAGATCCTAAGAGCTCTATCAATACGTATACTCACATATTAAGATAGAAAAAACCAAGTAGCATACTACCATGTTTAGCAAGACTATTATATACATGTGAATATCTCAAGCTTCCATTAAGTAATATACAAACTAGTATGATACAATAATAGCCCCTAGGGCATATACACTAACAATCTTCCACTTGCACTAGGGCCATGTACTGGCATATCGAAGACCGATGATCTCGAGTAGCCTCTCGAACTGAATCTGAGGTAGGGCCTTCGTGAATGGATCAGCAGTGTTCTCTTCAGTAGCAACTCTCCGGACCTCGATCTTCCGACGATCAATGATCTCCCTGATCAGGTGATACCGCCTTAAGATGTGTCTGGACTTCTGATGGGACCTTGGTTCCTTCGCTAAAGCTATAGCTCCGTTGTTGTCGCAATACAGAGGTATTGGATCAACAATGGTAGGAACCACCTGAAGTTCTGTTAGGAACTTCTTCATCCAGACCGCTTCTTTTGCGGCATCGCAAGCATCAATATACTCCGCTTCCATCATCGAGTCAGCAACGGTGTCCTGCTTGGAACTCTTCCAGCACACCGCCCCTCCATTGAGGGTAAAGACATAACCTGACATGGACTTGGAATCGTCCTTATCACTCTGGAAGCCGGAATCAGCAAAGGCCTCCATCTTAAGGTCTTTTCCGCCGTAAACCAAGAACATCTCCTTAGTCCTCCTCAGGTACTTGAAAATGTTCTTTACTGCTATCCAGTGCTTCTCCCCTGGGTCTGACTGATACCGGCTTACCACGCTCAGTGCGTAAGCTATATCTGGTCTGGTGCACAACATCGTATACATTATAGAGCCTACCGCAGAAGCGTAGGGTATAATAGACATGCGTTCTCTTTCCAAATCAATCTTGGGAGACATCTCTTTGGATAGGGTGATTCCGTGACAAGCCGGTAGATTACCGCGCTTAGAATCTTCCATACGGAACCTTTTCAGTACAGTGTCGATATACCTGGACTGCGAAAGTCCCAACATCCTCTTGGATCTATCACGATAGATTCGGATCCCCAGAATGTAAGAGGCATCACCCAGGTCTTTCATGGAGAACCTGTGTGACAAGAATCCTTTGACAGATTGTATCATAGGAATGTCATTTCCTATCAATAGAATGCCATCCACGTACAAGACGAGGAATACGACAGTTCTTGCTACAACTTTACTATATATGCATGGTTCATCTGGATTTTTGATAAAGTCATATTCTTTGACTGTTTCATCAAAACAGATGTTCCAACTCCGCGATGCTTGCTTTAGTCCATAAATGGACTTAAGCAACTTGCATACTTTCCCGCTGCTCCCACTCTGATTGAAACCCTCTGGCTGATCCATATAGACGCACTCTTCTAAATTACCATTCAGAAAAGCCGTATTTACGTCCATTTGCCAGATTTCATAATCATGAAAGGCGGCAATAGCAAGAAGGACCCGAATGGATTTGAGCATAGCCACTGGAGAAAAAGTTTCATCATAGTCCAAACCAGGTCTTTGACGAAAACCCTTTGCAACAAGTCTAGCCTTATAGGTTTCCACATGTCCATCTACACCAATCTTTTTCTTGAAGATCCATTTGCATCCTATGGGTTTTACCCCATCTGGAGCAAAGTTCAAAGTCCATACTTTGTTGGTGTACATGGACTTCATTTCGGTCCGCATTGCATCTAGCCATTGTACCGAGTCGCCGCTCTGGATGGCCTGCTGGAAGCTAGTAGGTTCATCATCATCGATGATGCAATCCTCTCTATTCCTATTTATGAGAAAACCGTAGTATCTCTCACGGGGATGAGACGGCCTACTACTCCTGCGGAGGGGTGCTTGAATGTCCTGTTTTTCTTGAACTACCGGTTCTACCAAACTTTCAGTAGTAGTTTGTAGTTCTGGAATTTCTTCCAGTTCTATTTCGCTCCCACTTATTTCCTTTTCTAAAAACTGATATTCTAGAAAATGGGCATTACGAGAAACAAAAACATTTTGTTCCTCTGCGTAATAGAATAGATACCCCTTGGAGTTCTTTGGATATCCCACAAACTTACACTTTACTGATCGTGCCTCGAGCTTGTCCGCATGCTGCTTTTTAACAAAAGCTGGACATCCCCATATCTTCAGATACTGAAGATAGGGTTTATTCCCACTCTACATCTGATATGGGGTGGTAGGCACAGTTTTGGTAGGAACCATGTTCAAAAGATATGCCGCTGATTCTAGCACATAACCCCAAAAATATCGCGGTAACTCATCATAGAACGTACCATATCCAATAGGGTTCGATTCCCTTAGGGCCTGTTTGGTTGCAGGATTATGAGTTTGGATTTGGATTTTGGATTGTGGAATCATAGGATTCCATAATTTTGTGTTTGGTTGCAAAATTAGGATTTCTAGGATTCCTTTGTTTTTTATGGGAGGCCCACCACAAAACAAGGATTATGGAATCCTAAAAATTTCCAAGGATTTTCAAGGATTTGGCACTATTCATTGTACTTTTAGATGGGACCCATGCACTTTATTTATTTAACGATCCTCTCTCTCAATCTCTCTCTAAAATCCTCAAATCCAAATCCCACTTTTTTTCACCAACCAAACAAAGATTACAAGGATCTACTAATCCAATACTAGGAATCCAAAACCAACCAAACAACAAATTACCAAATCCAGAAATTTCAACCGTACTATTTTGGAATCCAAATTCCATAATCCTGCAACCAAACAGCCCCTTACGAGAATAACGGCCAGATCAACTGGGAATGGGATCATGAGATCATTGGTCCCACTTGCTTAATTAATCAGGAAGCAGCAGCTATAGGGGGAGGTCCAAGAAAGAGACAAGACTACATGAGAAATTTATTGTAAAAATTTTGATTTTGAATTTTGGAAGAGGAGTCCCCCAAAAAGTTTTGGCCTTGTTACTTCCGTGGCCTGAGCGATGTATGCATACATACACGCATGGCATCTGGACTGAACTGGATTGGTCTGGAGTCACCCTAACCAACCTAGAAATATCCTACTTGGATTACAATATTTAATATCTACATTTGTCATAACAAATTTTAGATAGTATACCAAAAGGTAAACATAGAGATAAATGAGAGATAATAAATTGTGAATTATAAGATATCCCCGTTCGTGTTCGCGTCATTACGGTTGAGAAATAGAGGGATCAGTCGGTCTTGATGTGTGTAACGAAATAACGGATTGCGTCTGTGTATTCTCTGCAAAGATATTCTCGGTACATGTATAGATCCATTTGTTGACTCTTAATTTATTACAAGATAGTGTGAGAATCGCATGAAAAGTAAGGATAAAATCAACTACATATTCACACTTTTAAAAAAACAGCAAATGCTACATGTACCATACCATTTAACATGTCTATAGCCTCAACATTTAGTTCCCTCCAAAAACAATTCAATAAAAAAATGTAGTAGCTACCTAGCTCCACAGAGAGATGTCATCCATATGACAATACTCCCCTCCAATGTTATCCCAATCAAACCCTTCCTCCATCGCCGGCGGCGGGAGCATCATCCCCTCCGCCATCTCCGTCAGCAGCCCCGGCATATTATACTCCGCCTCCTCATCCACATACACCACCTCTGTCGGCCGAGGCCTCTCCATTTCCTCCACATTATGCTCCAATTTCTTCGGCGGTGACCGACAACTACCACTATTATTATCGGGCTTGAACCTCTCGGCCGCCTCTGCCGCAACACGCCGTATATCCTCAGCGTTTCCAGGACCCGCACGCGGCAACAACCAAGCCGAGTCCTCAAAATTAAGCGCCGCAGACTTCCCTCTCAAGGCAATGGCGGCGACGTCATGAGCCCTAGCAGCCATTTCGGGCGTAGGGTATGTGCCGAGCCATATCCTGCTCTTCTTGTTGGGCTCGCGTACCTCGCATACCCATTTCCCGCCGTTGCGCTCCCTTACGCCGCGGTATATCGGGTGGCGCGTCTCCTTGAACTTCTTCCGCCCCGCCTTGCGCTTCGGCGACGGCGTGGTCGGGATATGCGACGATGAAGAAGAAGGAGAGGCAGTAGCCAAAGCCGAAGGAGGGAGTTCGAGCTCGTTGGAAGAGGATGAAGAGGAAGAGGAGTAACCGTGCTCCATTAATGATGTTGCTACCGGCAACTGTGCTGTGAGTCAGTTTGGAGAGGGAGAGAGGGAGGGAGAATTTGAATTGAGTTTGAAGTTGAGGAGGCTAAGCAATATATATATTGGCCTTGGAAACCAAGCCCATCGCATGACACGACGAGCAAGAAAAAGCAAAATATATTTTGTATGCAATCTAAGCTAAGCTAAGCTTGCCTCAATCCTTAAGGCAGAAGCCGTCACGTGCGGAATTTTGACGCGGTCAAGTTTAACACGTGTGATTCTTGTATGAAAGGAGGTCGTGGGGGCCGCTTGCTGACGCCAGCACCTGAAAGAAGAATGACCGAAGGGTGCCTGCGAATCGTTGGGTGATGGCCGCCGTTTTAAATTGTGAGCGCAGTTTTATTTTTGGGCCACACTTTGCACAGGTTTCCGAAAATGAAAAGATAGTAAGAAAATAGTGGTCAAGGAAAATGAAAAGAAAGTATTGATTTTTTGTTACAATGAAAGTGGAAAATAATCTGAGTTAACGCTAACGTGACAATTGAAAATGTGATTGGATTGTTTAGTTGGAACGATCACTAAAAGAAAGAAATGCAATGGAGAGGGACAAATTTTCCTCGACAATGTGTACATTACCAAACAAATTTTCCCTGTTGCCGAAAGAACATTAACAAGCGGGAAAATTCATTTGGCAGTGTTCCCATTGCCGAGAGAAATTTGTCTCTTGCAAATGTTGACTTTCGCTATCGTATTTCTTTCTACTAGTGGTTCCTTTCTACCAAGGGATGGAAAGTAAAAAAAAGTTAAAAAGAAAAAAGATAAGAAAATAAGAGAGTTTAATAAAATAAGATAAAATAACAATTAAATATTCACTTCTTCTCCACTTTATTATTACTTTCTTAGGTTTTGGAAAGAAACGCGCGGAATGGAAAAAATACACGAGGCAGAAAAAAAACAGAAAGTACGTCCAATTTCTTCTTTGAACGTCCAGACAATTAAAGTGAGAAATTGTCACTTTCTCACTTTGCTCTTTAATTTCCAACTTCCAAACATGTCATCATCAGACTTCATGAAACCGGAGGCTTCATGAAACCGGAGAAAACCAACGGGGGCTAGCTCATACGGGATATATTTATTGGTTGGATTTCCAAAAAGTTCATGATTCAGAAGAAAATTGAAGTAGATAAAGTTTTGGGGGAGCCAAACTGTTGCTGATAAAGATAAGATAAATAGGATGTGAACAGATAAAGTAGCAATGACGAGTTCAGAACCTACAACTTGTTGATGTTGGTATGCTCCAATACAATGTTATTTTCCATTTTACCCAACAATTTGAGAAATTATTTGGTATGCCGGATGTAATACATCCGGACAGAGAATAAAAGAGTTGGACGAGTTTCGGACAACTATTGACAACGTGTGGAACTCACGCTTCTATTTCTTCGCTCTCTTGTCCGGATGTATACAGCCGACACATGGAATAGTTTTTCCACCGGTTATATATCAAGTCAACAATATACTTTAACCTGTGGCAACAAATATTGATTGATCTGTCGTATTTTGCAGCTTCATTTTCAATTTCTGATATATTGATTGATGATAAAATATGAAAAATAAAATTCTCTTTCTAATGAATGTTACATGCAACTCCGTTTCAAGCAAGAGCAATGTCCTACATATTCACAGAAAAACAAAAAAAGTATTGTCCTCTATTTTCCCACCAAAAAAAAATTCTAGTGTTTAGACCTTTAGCTGTGAAAGAAAGAGAAAGAAACGGAACTATGAGACTCACAACATTGCCAAAAGAATGCTCGAAAATTTTCATCTACCTCTAACATCCGGATGTATCAATGACGCAACTAGGATACCAAATAATTTATCCTTTGTTACAACGTATCCTAATAGATTTTTATTTTTTTAAAAGGGGACCCTAAAATATTGATGTTGTAATTTCTCTATTAAAATATTGATGTTATTTGTCAAATTCAAGCCCAAGACAGACACAACACTTCTATGAAAATTGAAAGAATTAAACAGCTTTGGTTGACTTCAATTCCGTGGCTTCAGCGAGATGGATAAACAAGGAAATTTCTTGAACTGTTGGAAGATTTTAGAAACCTCTCTTACAAGATGAATTCAAATGAACCCAAGATGATCTGGATTCTGGGGGAGGACAGACCAAACTAAGTAACGAATATGAAAGGAAAGTGCTTAGATTGCAGTAGCTTGAATGAGGAATTTAAATGATAAAATAAAAAGGCTAAGCAATGGGGTAGAAATTCATATGGGAAAGGAAAATTCATAAATAGAGGAGCGGACATTAAACATCATACCACAAGCTGCTAAGACGAATCTAGATAAAGAGGAACCAAGGCAATGTAAAGTTAGCAGACCCTAATATATCCACCCAAAAAAAACGAAGATATTAACAGACCATTTAAGGCAAAGTTTATGATTACCCAATTTTTTTGGTTTTTTTTTTACTTGTAGCCCCTCCACAGCAAATTCCTTTTCAATCTCCAAAACTTGGTGTTTACTTTTTATCCCTAAAAACTAATAAGATACATCATTTTACCCCATTTATGATTTCCATCAGAAAAAAACCCATCGACTTTAGCTTAACTTTTCTCCATGGATTTTAGGTTTACCATTTACCCGATGACAACAAGTAAGACAACAGAAACATTCAACTTTTTCATAGCTACAGAAGGATGTTGAAAATGCTTCTGATTACATAGACGATTTTGAGAAAGGTACAGCAGAAGTATTCCCTAATTTCAATTTGGGGAAGACATTAAATATTTTTAAAGTAGAAAGGAGGTTGGGATATTTTAAAGAAAAACATGATGTTACGTCGTTAAAAGTTGACGGAAATCGTAAAAGGGGTAAAATAATGTATATTATTAGTTTTTGTTTTTTTTGGAGGGGAGCAAATACCAAGTTTTTTGGGTAGAAAGGAATTTGTTGTGTTTTGGGATGGAGGGCCGCAAGTAAAAAACCCATTTGTGTGTGTGTGTGTGGTGGGGTGGGGTGGTGTCCCTTTCCAAAATCTAAGAAGTTTAACGGTTCTAATATATCTTAAGATGGTTGATATTACATTTGTTGTGGTGATGTGTCCCTTGGTTTTTTTTTCTAAAATACCTTCCCTTGGCAATACAATAAAACCGATATTTTTTTTGCCTATATATCGGCCAATATGACTATATTATCCCCCTGCTTGAGGGCTTAACCCTCCCCGATATATATGCAAAAATATATCAGCCGTATCAAACACCTATCCGATATAGAATTCAACATAATTTTATGGAGTAAACGGTTTTTGAGGCTTTTCCAAACCATGAATTCGACACTAATTGTGAGGGAATTGACGTGGTATGGTCGATGGCAGATAGCAAAACTTGGTCAAATTTTTATATGGGGTCAAATTTTTACATGTACAACATTACTAGGGTTTTCCTCTCCAAAGTGAGCCTGGTTTGATTCCCTAAGAGGCATAGCCCATGGCGGTATACCCTTCATCTTCTACTAAGCAAGAGGTCACTAGTTCAATTACCGAAGGGGGCACGTCCACAACAGTACTAGAGTTTTAATTTAATGAGTTCAGTATTGTCATGGTATTTATAACCATCGACATAAGATGAAAATCAGCCATAAAAGTTGATGGGTATAGTCCAGTAAAATAATTTCTTTATCCGGTCAGATTTCACTGATGACAGTCTCAAACCAAGTAACCATGTGGAAAATCTATCAAACTTTAAATATTGAAACTAAAACTTTATAATGCACACAAAAGCTACAGCTTGCGAAAACACAACTGAACAGTACTCCTCATGGCATAAATAAATAACCGGTAATGCAGTACATCACTATATTTTTTCTCAAATATAAGCAAGAAACTACAAATTAGTAGTAAGAAGACACTCTAACCTTGATGTAAATATCGTGTTCTCTCTCAACCACAAAATGCAGATGCTGAGCAATGGTTTCCAAGATGAAAGATGTGAGTTGTTGATGTCATTGATTTGCAAAGAACGGTACAAGAGACTTCTTTTTTAAACTAAGAATCCTCTTTCTATGTCCACGACCCTGTTTATGCTGTTCCCACTCATGTGCCCCTCGTAGGATCTGATTTCCGCATGCCTGTCATATGACAATAACCAAGTACACTATCAGAAAATGGAAGTTAATTTCTTTGTACTGGACAACACAATATAATTAAACAATTTAAAAGAACGAATATTGCACTTTTTCATAGAAAAAGAGAGGATGCATAGTTTAATGAATTCAAAAGGCATCGTTCAAATCCTTTAATACCTTCTATATATGTCGTAAGAACTCTCACTCAAATAATTGAGACGATATCTCGGAACCGACTATTTTCCAAAGGAGGCCTGAACATGACCCAAGCCACCTTGTCAGCCGTTGAATGAATCTCTCCAGCTAAGGGCCCACATAGAGTTTACTTTAATAGCTAAATTATAAAATGGATACTCCCATGTTTGCATGAGATGATTAATAAAGGCAATTATCTTGTTTCCCACAACAACAAAAAAAAACTGTAGACCTCGTTAGGAAAGAACCTTCCCTAGGCTCAATAACACACTCATGTCTGAGGAACAAATCATTGTGAAGCCTGGCTGAAAGAGAACTATATATTGTAGGGCCTTGTAGTTAAAAGGATTGTAGCAATTTGACAAGATGAGCAGATACAAAACCTTTGGTTGAAACAGTTCGGCGAAAAAAATTTTAAATTAAAAAACAGAGCATAGTTTCTAGAACGCTAAACACTTAGATGTCTAGCTTTTAAGCGGAGTTCTGCAACCACAACCATTTTAGAAAAAACTACATACTGTTGTCAGTCTATCTCAACAAACTTGACCTCAAGCGCAAATATTAGAATTTCCATGCACATAAGAAGTGAAGTAGAAAGAACTGCGAGACTTAAAGAAATAACAAATTTTGTTTTGCTTTGTTTTGTTTTTGTTTGTTGATGAAAGGAGAAAACAAATCAGTGGATTATATTAAGCCATAAAACTTTTAAGTTCGAGTTCAAGTACAAGTAAAGATGGCTTGCAGATTCAGGCTAACCAGCAAACAGAAACTATATACTGACTCTGGATAAGGTAATAGTATCGCGAAAACAAATCAGTGGATTATATTAAGCCATAAAACTTTTAAGTTCGAGTTCAAGTACAAGTAAAGATGGCTTGCAGACTCTGGCTAATCAGCAAACAGAACTATATACTGACTCTGGATAAGGTATAGTATCGCACCAACAACATTAGTGGCTTGAGTGGATCATACAACTTTAAACCTGTAGTTTCCTCTAAAGCAGACGTAAACATACCTCACACAAGTCCCTAAAAACATGACTCTGAAACTGGGAATCACCGAGCTCTGTTGGAATGGTTGAAACATATACCTTTGCAGACAAGAAACTTTTCACAATATCAGCACAAGGTCGTGGTTTTTTGAGATAGACTGACAGCAGTATGTAGTTTTTACTAAAATGGTTGTGGTTGCAGAACTCCGCTTAAAAGCCAGACATCTAAGTGTTTAGCGTTCTAGAAACTATGCTCTGTTTTTTTAATTTAGAAAAATTCTCGCCGAACTGTTTCAACCAAAGTTTTGTAACTGCTCATCTTGTCAAATTGCTACGCTCTACAACATATAGTTCTCTTTCAGCCAGGCCTCACAATGATTTGTTCCTCAGACATGAGTGTGTTATTGAGCACTTTTAAGTTCGAGTTCAAGTACAAGTAAAGATGGCTTGCAGATTCTGGCTAATCAGCAAACAGAAACTATATACTGACTCTGGATAAGGTAATAGTATCGCACCAACAACATTAGTGGCTTGAGTGGATCATATAACTTTAAACCTGTAGTTACCTCTAAAGCAGACGTAAACATACCTCACAGACATATTGAGACCACAAGTCCCTAAAAACATGACTCTGAAACTGGGAATCACTGAGCTCTGTTGGAATGGTTGAAACATCTACCTTCGCAGACAAGAAACTTTTCACGATATCAGCACAAGGTTCCATTACAGTTGCATGCCAGGAGTTTCCTGAGTTACCTGGCAAGGATACATTACGATTAGTTCTCAAGAAAAATAAAAAGGTGCGGTCATGAAGAAAGTTCTTTCGAATACAAAAGGCAGCAAAAAACATACACAAGAAGGCTTCTGTCGCATCAATGTAATGCAAGTTCCATCCAAAATAAGTCTTCAGCCGATTCAGCCTTCTTATCTAAAAGTGAAAGAGTTGATAGTGATGCTTTAATCAATAGCCATAAATATTAGAAGTCCATTGTGAACAACTTCACAGAAAAGCTAAATTCCCATGCAAATGTCACAGTGATGAGACAAAACTAAACAATTACCTGACGGCGGACAAGCCTCCTTGTGTTGGCTTTTAGATTGTCAATTGCTTCACTTAGCAAACGCTTAACATTGCTATCACTGGAACCTAAAATCTCTATTAGTGTAGGCCCTGAAGCATTATCATCCTTCTTTACTAAATATGGCATATCAATTTCTGAATCATAACTTCCATCTTTCCCTTCATGACATGCATAACCAGAAGCATCCATGTTTAAAAAGTAATCTTTGAAAAACTCCTCAAATTCACGAACACCTATTGCTTGCCGCAGTCCTCGGGTGTAATCTGCATGTGGCTTGTATACATTATATACTTCATTTAACAAACCATTAGAAATCATACAATCCACTCTCTGATCAACATATTTATCCAGCACAGGAAGAGAAACATCCAGCCATATAAAACAACAATCGTATCTGAAACTATCAGCTCGTCCCCACTTCTGTCCTGGCACAAGAAAAATCCAAATGTCATTGACCAAGGAGTAAACTCTGATTTCAACTTAATATAATGAAAGGCCAGAAATACTTGACATGCGTGCATGTGCGGCGTACCAATGCATGCACAGACATTTGGGGGGGGGGGGGGGAGGAATGGCCATGCAAATCACATAGGATTATTTGAACCTTCAGGCTTCATCTTCTGATACAAGTTTATCATACTATTTATAATATCTTAGAGTTCCGCCCATAACAGAATGAAAATTTCGAAATTGGTGAAGCAATTATACAAAATATTGTGCCCCACGCCCCAGCTCAACATCCACATCTATAGACATCTACTAAAAAAATTATGTAACTTCAGGCTCCATCTAAGTGGTGTCCTCTAGCCTACCGTGTCATTCAAATTATTATTTTTTATTAATACCTGAAATAACCAACTCAGGACATTTAGAAAACCACTATAAAAAGGAACATAAGAACCTTAATATGAGAAAATTTGACCTGGACCGCCATCCTAAGGATCTATCATGACCAAAATTACCCTTCACATCACCCATCTTCATGTTTTGTCTTAAACATAAGATACATATTTTGGAAAAAAAACATAAATGGCTCATTCTCAAAATAATCTATTCTTGTACTCTACCCAAATCACCCAAAGGATGTCCCCATGATCCATTGAATGATTACCCTAAATCCTCAAGAATGTAACAAGATAGCTAGATTAACTCTTCTCCTTCGTCCCCTCCCGTAAGGCTATTTTTCCTCCACCCCCTCTTGTATTGCTTTTCCCCCCTTCATCCCTATGTTACCATAAATCGCTAAACCGATAGCGAATTGCGATTTGGAACAATCGTTCCCAATTAGGGAACACTAACGCTCCGGATCGAAAGAGTCACCGTTCCAATAAAAAACTTAAGTTAAATAAAGAATATAATCGGGTTTATGTTAGAATATACTTTAAAATATTTATTTTTACCAAAAGAAATTGAATAATTTTTTATGTATATTATACATAAATACACATACATGCAGAAAGTCCAAAAAAGCTTCCTTTTTTAGATGTACGGTTTCCATGCCATATAAGCATATCAAAGAAGACTGCCCTTATCGTACCGTGGTCAATAACAAGTGGCGTTCCGCGTTCATATTTTTGTTTGCGTACTGAAACGTTCCACGTTCCAGGTAACATTGCTTCATCTCCAGCCGTGTTGCTTTTCTTCCCCCTATATTCTAATCATGTAACCAACTCGCTTAATTATATGCCTAACAAGTTTATGTGACTGTTTGTTGTGTAACTTGCGTGAATCTTACAGAAAAAAGAGGAAGGGAGAGACTCAGAAAACATAGCAATATGCATAAAACTTGCTTGATGTAAATCATTATATTCTGTTAAGGATAAAAAGAGAAGAGATGTTTTATTATGTGACCAATGGTCTTTTTATATAGAGATTACAATTCCTTGATACCCAAGTATCATGGTATGGTGTACCATAATAACAATATACTCTAAATTATTCCAGCACCCCATCAAACTGGAGCATAGATATCAGTGATGCATAACTTGGACAATAGATGAACGAATAGGGGTCTTGAAAGAGATTTGTCAAAATATCTACAATCTGTGCATGAGTAGAAACATGATAAAAATTGACTTTCTTTTCAACAATTCTCCCGAATGAAGTGGCAATCCACTTCAAAGTGTTTTGTGCGTTCGTGAACCACTGGATTATCTGAAATATGAATTATGGCTTTATTGTCACAGAACAAGAATGCTGGTGTTGTAGACAGACACCGAGATCTTGAAGCAATGTGGAGAGCCACATCAATTCTGAGACGGCATAGGTCATAGCCCTATATTCAATCTCGGCTGATGAGCATGCAACATGTTGCTTCTTGCAGCACCAAGTGGGTTCCCCGCAAAGAAAACCCAAAATCCACTCGTAGAGTGACGGTCATCCATAGATCCAGTAAAATCGACATCAGCATAAGCTATAAAAAACAGATTAGAACAGGGTTTATAAAGAAGACCTTACCCAGGTGCACGCTTCAAATAGCGGAGAATGTACTAAACGGCCCGAAGATGGTAAACTAAGGGCGCCTACATAAACTGGCTCACTATGCTGAGTGCAAAGGATATGTCTGGATGAATAACTGTGAGATAGACCAGCTTCCCAACAAACCGTCGATATCGACCTGGATCGAAAATTGGCTGGTCATCAGGTGAGCTAACGCGAGAGAGTTTTACTGTTGTATCCATAGAAGTATCGGCAGCGCGACAGCCAAGAAATCTTGTTTCTTTAAGAAAATCGAGAGTATACTTCCTCTGTGAGAGAATATAATCTCATATTTCGAGATACCTCTATACCAAGAAAGTATCGTAGAAGATCAAAATCTTCGGTGTGAAAATGTAAGGCCAAATGAGTTTTGACCTTAGATATACCCTCGGAATCATCCCAGTGATGATTATGTCAACATAAACAAGGAGAATAATCATTCCTTCTTTCCTTCTATGTATAAAAAGAGATGACCCTGCCGAGTTTCTTATGAAATTTATCTTTTTTTAAGACCATACTGAATTTATCGAACCATCTCGAGAATATTGTTTTGCGCCATAGATAGATTTTTTAAGATGACATACAAGAGACTCCTCCTCACGCTCAAAGCCGGAAGACTGCTGCATATAAACCGTCTCAAAATGGTCGCCATTGAGGAAAGCATTCTTAACGTTAAGCTGATGTAGAGGCCAATCGGGGGTAACTGCAAGAGAGATCAAGACACGAACAGTGGTGGGTTTGGCCACTAAAGAAAGTCTCAGCATAGTCGGCACCGTATTGTTGAGTATAACCTTTGGTAACAAGACGGGCTTTCAAACGAGATACACTGCTATCAGGATTATGTTTGATAGCAAAGACCCACCGGCAACCAACCACCTTTTCCTGTGAAGGGAGGCTGACCAGATTTCAAGTATGATTAGACCTCAGTACCTGCAACTCTTCCATCATAACCCTATGCCAACATGTATGATCCATAGCTTCTTGAACAGAGTTAGGAAGGGAAACAACAGACAAGGAATAGACAAACTGACATAGAACTGGAGTAAGACGATGATATGAAATAAATGAAGCAAGAGGATAAGTAGTGCATGTTCTTTTACTTTTGTGAAAAGCAATTGATAAGTCGTCGGACAAACCATCAGAAGAAGGGAAAAGTAAAAGCTCGTCAGCTTCCGGCTGCATACATGGAGGAGGAGCTTCAGTATGTGCTGATGAATCTATCACTACTTTTTTCGACGACTATAGACCTGTGTAACCGGAGGCGTAGGATGAGGAACTTCGACAGTAGTAGATTTGGTTTGAAATGGATGGTCATCTGGAGGTATAGAAAGTGACGGCGGCGGCGTTACGTGAGGACTTTCCAATAGGAGCTAAAAGGATTGATCCTCAAGAAAGGTGATATCACGAGAGACTACTACAGTTGATGTAGAAGGAAACAGGCAAACGTAATATTTTTGAGTCCTAAAATAACCAACAAATATATGTTTGACAACCTTAGGATCCAATTTATCGCGAATTAATTGATGATTATGAACGTAGCAAACACAGCCAAATATTTTAGAAGGAAGGGGAAAAGGGTTTTTGTTGGAAAATAAAATAGAGAACGGTGTTTGGTTTTGAAGAATCGTGGAAGGCATGCGATTAATAAAAAAACATGTAGTAAAGAAAAATTCCAAAGGTGTTTTGGGACATGCCTGTTAAGCATAATAGAACGAACAACGTTAAGCAAGTGGCGGTTTTTTCTTTCAGCAATACCATTTTATTGTGTGTATAAGCATGAAGTTTGATGAATAATCCTACGGGATTGGCAAAAAGTTTGAAAAATACGACTCATGTAATATTTTGCATTTTCAGTTCTTAGAATTTTAATAAACGTATCAAACCGATTAACCACTTCATTTCTAAATGTTTTAAAAACATGTGATAGTTCAGCTCGATCACGTAAAAGAAACAGCCATGTCATTCTAGACTGGTCATCAATAAAAATGACAAAATATTTGTAACCAAATATGCCAGTATGCTTGTAAGGACTACAAATGTCAGAATAGACTAACTCAAATTTCGAAGAACTACGTTTACAAAAAGAGGAACGAAAATGTTCCCTAAAATACACGACTCGCATGAAAAATAAGATAAAAAGAAATCAGGTAACATGGTATGTAGCATAGAAAGATATGGATGTCCAAGACATCGATGCCAGCAAATAGTAGAAACGTCAGCAAATGCGGAAGATGGCACATCCAAGTAGTACAGGCCATTAACTTCTTCACCCTCACCAATCTGCTCCTTCGTCTGGTTGTCCTGAATCACAAAATTATTAGAAGGGAAAGTTATCGAACAGTTGAAATCATTGGTAAGACGACGAACAGATAAAAGATTTGTACGAAGTGAAGAAACTAGAACATTTTTAAGCGATAAGGAAGACGTCACATCAATATTGGTACAACCACGAACATGAAGGACATCCATATTGACAATGGAATGAGAAGTGGAAAATACAGAGTTAGAAACAGTATGAGTCATTTGGTCTGAAATTCCGGAGTCAAGGACCCAAGGGTTAAACTGAGATAATAAAAATATACCTGATGTGATTAAATTGGCAATAGAGATTCAGAGAAAATACATTGCAAGTGCTGTAAGTCTTCAGGAGAGATCTGTGAGGATGATACTGGCGGTTGGGTTGGTGTGGATGGAAGAGCCGTACTCTGTCGGGCAGTACGAGTCTGATCCGGATAGTCATGTTTTTCCCAGCAGAATTGATCTGTATGGTTGGTACGGCCGCAATAAGAGCAAGAAAGGGAACACCGACCACATCCGGGACCCTCACGACCCTGAGTACCAATAGAAGCATGGCCACAACCAAAGGGAAATCCTCGGCTACGGCCCTGAGCAACAAGAGTAGAAGATGGAGCCTTCACTGTAAAAGCGCCTACTAAAGGGGCACGATAAGTGGCAGCGAGAATACTATTCAGGGTAGGCTTACCGCCCAGAGAAAGAAGAAATGAGTCCATCCAAGTGAGACTTCATCTTAGCCAAATAAAGAGTCCCATTAAGAACCTTACGCTGACTCTTGGTAACGGATCGATCAGAGGAGATGAGTTGATACATGTTCCATTCTTCTAGAAGCCCCCGGACCCGGGCCCCAAAGGCATGTAGATCATCATCTAGAGTAGCGGTAGTGAGTTCATTGAAGATATCATAGAACCACTGAAGGCTATCTTCCGACAAATAAGAGATTTAAGATAGAACCACATCTCCTTCGCGATAAGGAGATACATGATAGCTGGGCTCTATAGAGTTTGTAAGCCAAGGGCAGACTTTGTTGTCATTTTGAGACCAAGATGAATACTGCGCGTTGGAGGTTGATGGAGCTTCTTGAAAGAGATGGTGATGAAGGCCCCTGCTTTTGAAGACTCATTCAATGGCGTGCGCTCATTTCAAAAAATTGTTAAAGCCAGAGAGAGTCAAGGTAAAAAGATAGAGATTCGTTTTGTAAGCGGAAGTAAGAGGATCAATCTTGTTGTCCGTCATATTGAATGTCACACGCAAAGAGAGCAAGTAATAGAAAGTGCTGATCTAGCACATAAAGAGCGAGAAAAATACTAGGGTTTACATAAGTCAATTCCCAATCATTATAGATCGGAAAAAAATGTTAGCGCGAGGAAGGCTGCGGGAGGAGTGCCGAGGCAGCGGCTTGGAGAGGAAGCGAGCTGCGGCGGCGGCTTAGAGAAGAAGCGATTTGGAGGAAGGCAACGTGGAGGAAGGCTGCGGCTTGGATGAGGGCATCTTGGAGAGATCTGGCGAGGGCACGTGCGCGGTCTGGATGCTTCGAAGGCAACGGCGCTGGGTCGATCGAGGTCTGGAGGTAGGCGAGGGCGCGGACGCGGGGCACTTCGAGGTCTGGATGCTTCGAGAGGCAATGGGATTTGGAGAGAGGGAGGCGTAGGCGCGAATCTAAAGGCGACGGCTGCGAGGAGATAGTTTTTTTCTAAGGTTAGGGTTTAGAAGAGCTGCTGTGATACCATGTGTTGGGGTTAAAATTTACACCTCATTGACCAAAAATCAAAGTCAAAGTCAAATCGCGAACAAGTAGGCTCAAGCCAAAACAAACGGACCTTACTGTCGAATCTAAGCCGGGCCCACGCCCGAACCCAAGTACAAGTAGGTGGACCCAAGCCCAGACCGGCCCCATGCCAAAAGAATAATCATCAAGCAATAAATAGGTTTCATGTAATTTTCATAAATAAATGTAAAATAAATGGGCAAAAGGCCAAATTTTGTAAAACTCATGGCTCATATGCAAAAAGAAATAAGCACATGGGCATGGGATGGGCAAAATGCTAATTTTGTACAAGCTATGGGGCTAAATGAAAAGATGTAAGCCTATAAAAGGCCCCAATGATGATTTGATAAGAATAAGATCTTAATCTTTGATTCCTCAAAAAAAATCTTGAGTTTTGAGCCACTCTTTATTGCGCAAGTCTCTTTCACCTTTCTCCTTTCTGTTTTTCAAAGTGCGCATGTCAGTGGGCCTCAAAAAAGGGGGGAAAGCCCCTTTTGTTCTTCAAAAGTAAAAATCTTAGTGTTTTTGGATTGTTGCTTCATTGGGTTTCGACCCTACTTGTTCCGTACCAGGTGCGCACCGTGCTAGGTGCCCATTTGGCTAGATACACACCCCGTTGGGTGCACATCGAGCCAAGTGCACACCGGCCCAGGTGTGTACTTCGCTAGGTACGCACTTCTCTAAGTCCGCACCTTACTGGACCTTTTGGCCCATTCAGAACCATTTGGCCTCCTTCACTCCCTCGCACCTTACCATGTGCGCCCCTTGCTGGGTGCGCGTCTCGGCAGATGCTCGCTGTCTCGGCAGATCCCCCAAACCTGCTGTCCGGATAGCAGGACCCCTGTAAAAACTCTGGGAGGCCCCCGATATGCCCGAAGCACTCTCGGCCTGTTCTCAAACACAACACGCACATATTGCATATTGAGTTCGCATGATCTTATTGACTTATTAATCAGAGGTTTCCTCGCTCCAAAAGCGGGGGGTAATTAACAGCAGCTTAGTCGACGGCTGCCATAGATTCGAATTCCCACAATCATTAAACTCCAGCCTACCCCAGACAGGGGGAATCTGTAATATGCCTGACAAGCGATGCACATTCCTATCTCAATAGGATGACGAAAAATACTCTACAGATTCTGACACGCCCGGTGGGACCTCTCTCCTCCCATATTTCGGGTCAAGTATTCATGCGAACTCAATCAACATATATATCGATTACATGTACCGAAATCATGCTTCTTTGTGCAAATTAACAGCTTTCAACCGTAATTTCTAACTTAGCAATCATGTATCCCAAGACGAACTTTGTCTCTGATGCAACTCCGGTGACCTACATGGTCAAAACGAACCCACGCGTGATCCTCCTGGCGAGTTTCCACGCCAGTTTGGTTCCTACATGCCAGTTTGGTTCAATCATGATCTACCCAGCCGACAGCGCTCCTATTGTGGAGCCCTTACCAAAGAAAGTGGCCAAACCAACCTCGAAGGGCAGGAGGCCAAATGTGGTGGTCGTGAAGGCATCCCAAATCAATCGCAAATCCGTTTTTGAACGGCTCTGTTGCTCCATCCGGGGCAAGGCCATAGAATCAGAAGAAATCATAAGGCGTCGCGGGTAAGCTTAAGCGGTGCACTCGACCATTGCACTACCGGACGTTTTCTCGAGACTCCATCAACCGACCTACGGCGATTTCCCGAAAAGCGGATGCCCGCCAAGTCCTCAAAGCAGAGAAATTAAGGCAGAAGCGACTCAGATACAGAGCCAACAAAAGGGCTAGGGCTCTCGCTAAGTTGAATTTCAAAAAATTCCAAGAACCCAGTTACCCCACGACACAACTCGGGCCGGCAGTGAAGCTTGCTAACCCTTTTGAGCCGTTGAAATTAGTTCAAAAGAATGCCATGATCGAAAAAATCAAGAAGACTGCGATCCAGACGATACTGCGAAATGACATATCCAAGCCCCAAAGCAGAAAGCATGACGCCATCTCTTCTAAAGTCTACCAAGCACTTCGTGCAGTATGAAAGCGGCGGGGCAAAACCAGAAAAGAAGCGCCAGCGCCACTCAACAACCAGACCAGGCAAAATATCTTTAGTCGATTGACCTTTCTCGAAGCAGAAAGGCCACGATGACGATCAAAAAGATCGGCCACCAAAGATAAAGATATGGCCGGATATATGGTCCACACCGTCTACATGGCAGGAACACGTAGCAAGAGTAAGGATGGGGCCACCACATCTCAAGTCCAACTGGGTTTGAATGCGGCCGCCACTTCCCAAGACCTGCCTCCTCCGGAAGATAATGAAAACCCTGCCAGTAAAGCTGATATGCTGAAAGATCTCTCGGTTGATGAGGAATCGGACTCGGAAAGCGAAGAGGAGCCGACTTTCCGCCCCAGGACCGCGGAGCAACAACTCCTTCAAGAGCTCCAAAAGCAGCTTAGAAACAAAGACAAGGAGATGGCTAAGCTTTACTCAAAAATTGACGACTTGACAAACGTCGTCTTATAGCTCACAGTCCAATTTGCCCCTCAACCGCCTAATCAAGCTCCATCCATGAACCGGGAAACGGTACCCCGAAGCAGCCGGCGCCCATTCCCTTATATCCAAAAGCAGACGAGCCACACGAAAGTCGGCCACATCCTATCTCGGGAAATATCTTGGCTACCGATGGCAGCAACCCGCTAACGCAAAATCAAATTATGGATTTGGTCGCCAACACAGTAAAAACATTGGTGGCTGAAGCCGAAATGCAAAAAGATGTCAGCAGTAATGGTAGACCATATCCTGCTCAGTATGATTTGGTATAGTTTTCTAGGGGCTATGTCATCCCCAAATTCGGAAGATTCGACAGAACGGGAAATGTGAATCAGCACATCGCCCACTTTAAAACATCCTGCGGGAATTGACGACTTGACAATTGACGACTTGACAAAGCTTTACTCAAAAATTGACGACTTGACAAACATCGTCTTATAGCTCACAGTCCAATTTGCCCCTCAACCGCCTAATCAAGCTCCATCCATGAACCGGGAAACGGTACCCTAAAGCAGCCGGCGCCCATTCCCTTATATCCAAAAGCAGACGAGCCACACGAAAGTCGGCCACATCCTATCTTAGGAAATATCTTGGCTACCGATGGCAGCAACCCGCTAACGCAAAATCAAATTATGGATTTGGTCGCCAACAAAGTAAAAAACATTGGTGGCCGAAACCGAAATGCAAAAAGATGTCAGCAGTAGTGGGAGACCATATCCTGCTCAGTATGATTTGGTATAGTTTCCTAGGGTCTATGTCATCCCCAAATTCGGAAGATTCGACAGAACGGGAAATGTGAATCAGCACATCGCCCACTTTAAAACATCCTGCGGGAATACTGGGGGCAATGATGCGCTTCTCCTCTGCGAGTTCGTTAATAGCTTAACTGATGTCGCTATAAACCGGTACGCAAGCATACCGGATGGCTCCGTTGCTACTTTCGTCCAGATGGAATCTTTGTTTAAGCAAAAGATTCATGAGCGGCAGCGATAAAATCACCATTGCTGATCTTGTGAGGACGGAACCAAAACACAATGAAAGCAACACAGGTTTTATAACCCGATGGCGCAATCTTCCCGTCAAATGTGAGTCACCGTTGGAACAAGACCACTCCGTCAATCTCCTCATCGGAAATCTCAACACCTGGATGAATCCTTTCCTATGCATAGCCGGCCTCAAAATATTCCAAGAGTTGACAAAAAAGGTTCAAATGTTGGAACACTCAAAGCCTGAGTCCACTCCGGCTCTCCAGTTCACAAACAAGCCAAAGTACCAGAAGGACAACGACCGAAAGGACAAAAGTTCCAATAACACCGACTCTTCCAACAAGCAAGGAACAAGCGGGTCAAAGGCCAACAAATCTAGAGAGCCAACTTTGGAGGAAAGGAGAAACAGGGTTTACTCTTTCAGAAGAGACAATGTCTACAAAATATTCAGGGATGCTCTTAAGAATGGTCTGCGGCTGCCGGAACCAAAGAGGCCGAATGATGCAAAACAGGACTGATCATCCCAATTTTTGCTCATACCACCGAGTGTTGGGACACACTATCAAAGACTGTTGCATTTTCAAGAATTGGGTCGAGAAACAATACAGGAAGGAGAAATCTCGTTGTCCTCTAGCATGTTGACAAATGATCAAGCCGCGACCGCCAATTTTATACAAACAGAAATCGAGGTATTTCGGAAACCGACCACTCTCAATTGTTCACCCTTGCCTGAAAAGAGCAAACCACGGTAACAGTCCAAAGGATCAGCAATTAACACTGACAATGAGGAGGCAATGGACAGACACGCAATCCATACGGTCTACATGGTCGGACCTGGAGAAATAAATTCTCCTACGCTTCACACCCATGGTGATGATATGGTTGACGCTGCTCAATACCGGCTTGGTTCAAATAATGATAGGGATCTTGCTCAAGCTGTTAAGCAAAAAGAGCCCATGGCTCCTGAAGAATCAAGCTCAGACTATGAAGATAGCTCGGTCATTATCCCTGAAATTATAGAACGAGCATTATTTCAGTGGATTCAAGAGCAATTTCAGGACAGAGATAAGGAGTTAGCCAAGATCCGTTCCAAAATCGACAATATGGTAATTGTTGAGGCAAATCTCGCAACCCAAGCATTCGAATTCAATCACAACAAGATCAAGGTTCGGTCCATGAACCAGGAATTACCCCTAAGCAGCCAGCAGCTATTCCCTCCGATCAAAGGACGGAGCACCTACAAGAAAGTCAACGGCGACTAGCCTCCAAGGAAGTCCTGGTGCATGACCGCGTTAAATTGACATGAGACAAAATCAAGGGCAAGTCATCGGCGGACCCCGAAACTCTTCAAGACCTAATTAAAAAAGTCAAGGTATTGAAACATGCGGGTCCCGAATCTCTTCCAAAATTCTAATATAACGAGTTCAAATGTCCGGAAAACGACAACCGCAAAGGTGGACGTCCCAACAACATTGAATCCTTTAATGTCTCTGCTAACCGAAGTAAGCGAGGAACATGCGGGCCTAATCCCGAACCGCCTCAAAAACTGGTGTTGGGAGGGGGAGGAGAATCGCCCTTGGAAGAGAAGTTGACTAAAATCTATTTCTTTAAAAGGGACAGGGTCCGTAAAATATTCTAGGACGCCCTAAACAACGGTCTTCAACTCCCCGAACCAAAAAGGCCTTATGTAGCAAATATGATTGACAATCCCCTGTATTGCCCATACCACAGGGTAGTAAGTCACACAATCGAAGACTGCTTTATTTTTAAGGATTGGGTTGAAAAACAATATAAGGAGGGAGTGATCTCATTGGCCAAATGTGCGTTAGCAAACGACCAAGTTACGATCACCGACTCTATACTAACGGAGGACCAAAACCCTTTGGAGGCAGACGGTTCAATCGCCCACTTCAGAAAATAACCGGTCCACCACAACTCCTACGGGACACGTATTCCCAAAAGGACAAAGAGAACGTTGAAACACCTTGATATCAAAGTTCAAGAATTTTGAATAAGCGCACAACAGACGACCCCTACGTCATTAAACTGGGAGCAAGCAACCCCTGAGTCGTTAAACTGGGAATAATTGACCCTTGAGTCGTTAAACTGGGAAATAAAAAAAAGAAAAGAAATAAAGGGTCAGTTCACACGCGAAAGGGACACGAATGAAAACCTGAAAAGGTTTCGTGAATAAAAATAGCGAGGTTACCCGTGAGCTTGTGAGAACCCGTAAAGGCTCAAACTCGTTGAAAAAAAACGATATGTCCACAAGCAAAACGTGTACGGATGAAAACCCGAAAGGGCTTCGTGAGTAAAAACAGCAATACTACCCGCGAGCTTGTGAGAACCCGCAAGGACGCAAACTCATTGAAAAAAACAGTATGTCCACAAGCAAAACGAACACGGATGAAAACCCGAAAGGGCTTCGTGAGTAAAAATGACAGGAATGCCGGCGAGCTTGTGATAACCCCGAAAGGGGGCAAACTCGTGAAAAGAAACGAAAATACACTCGCAAAGTCCTTTCGACTTCGTGAGGAGAATATCCCCGCGTAAGATCCTTACAACTCATAAAGGGGCAACACACTTAGGAATCCCCACGATTACTAATGAGAATCTACACTTACGAGATCCTCTCAGCTCATAAAGAGAAAATGCTTTTATGAGACCCTTACGGCTCATAAAATTGGAAGGTCTTAGATGAAAGGGGCCTAAACCTGTCTCCTAAACCATCGCTCCCCAACGGGCAATGGCAAATGATGAGTCGCTCCTGGCATTACGCTTCAGTGTTAGCAGTGCTGATGCCTACCCAAATCCGAAATTTTCCCAAGACAAATAATGAATTGCTTCTGGAACCTGTGCTCCAGTGTTAGCAACGCTAATGCCGGCCCCAATCCCAAATTTCCAAGCTTTCAAATCCAAGAAACCTCTAAGTCGTTAAACTGGGAACAGATGACCCCTAAGTCGTTAAACCGGAAACATGACCCCTAAGTCGTTAAACTGAAACCTCCTAAAACAAATCAAACCAACCAATTCCAATGACGACCTCTACGTCAAAAATAGAGACTCCGTATCGGGGAAACATCAAACAGACACTTCGTCTCGGGGAAACGTCAAACAGTAACACTCCGTGTCGGGCACATCAACCAGCGACACTCCGTCTCGGGGATATGTCAAACAGACACTCTGATTCGAGAAAACGTCAGATATTGATACTCCGTGTCGGGGACACATCAACCAATGACACGCCGTTTTGGGGATACGTCAACCAGACACTCCGTCTCGGGGAAATGTGAGACAGTGACACTCCATGTCGGGAACACGTCAACCAGCGACACCCCGTGTCGGGGATACGTCAGACAGCGACACCCCGTGTCGGGAACACGTCAGACAGCGACACTCCGTCTCGGGGATACGTCAGACAGCGACACCCCGTGTCAGGAACACGTCAGACAGTGACACTCTGTCTCGGGGACACGTCAAACAGACACTCCGTCCCGGGAAACGTCAGACAGTGACACTCCGTGTCCCGGACACGTCAGCCAGCGACACTCCATTTCGGGATATGCCAAACAGACACTCCGTCTCGGGAAAACGTCAGACAGCGACACTCTGTGTCGAGGAAACGTCATACAGCGACACTCCATGCCGAGGAAACGTCAAACAGACACTCCGTCTCGAGATCCGTGTCGAGAAAACGTCATACAGCGACACTCCGTGCCGGGGATACGTCAACCAGCAACATTCCGTCTCGGAGAAACGTCAGATACTGACACTCCGTTTCGAGGAAACATCAACCAGCGACACTCCGTGCCGGGAAAACGTCAAACAGACACTGTCTCAAGGAAACGTCAACCAACGACACGCCGTGTCGGGGATACGTCATACACCGATACTTTGTTTCGGAGATACGTTAAATATCGATCGTCCATGTCGTAAAAAGGTCAGTGTCAACCTCCCAAAAGCGGGAACTAAATCATGTCAACTCCATGCGAAACAAGATCCATCAATTTCACGCACACGACCCATACATATAGTATGCATTCATTGATGGGGGCATTTTGTTGAGGTTAAAATTTACGCCCTATTGACCAAAAGTCAAAATCAAAATCAAACCGCGAACAAGTAGGCTCAAGCCAAAACAAACGGACCCTACTGTTGAATCCAAACCGGGCTCATGCCCGAACCCAAGTCCAAGCAGGTAGGCCCAAGCCAAGACCGCCCCCATGCCAAAGGAATAATCAACAAACAACAACTAAGCCTTTTATCCCAAGCATATGGGGTAGGCTACATGAACCAACATGAGAATCACGCCGGGTCCAGCACATGAATTCCCCGCCTCCACTCACTCCTATCGAACAATATGCTTTCATTGAGGACTTTGGTAACCATATCTTTTCGTATCACCTCCATTCATGTTTTCTTCGGTTTTCCTTTCGCCCTTTTGACATTGTCTATATCGAGAGTATCCATTCGCTTAACCGGTGCTTCCATAGGTCTGCGTCGCACATGACCAAACCATCTTAACCGGTTTTCTCGCATCTTCTCCTCCACATGTGTCACACCAACTTTTGCGATAAATAGGTTTGATGTAATAATCATCAAGCAATAAATAGGTTTGATATGATTTTCATGAATAAATGTAAAATAAACGGACAAAAAGCCAAATTTTGTAAAGCACATGGCTCATGTGCAAAAAAAATAAGCACATGGGCATGGGATGGGCATAATGCTAATTTTGTACAAGCTATGGGGCGAAATGAAAAGATGTAAGCCTATAATAGGCCCCCATGAAGATTCGATAAGAATAAGATCTTAATCTTGATTCCCTAAAAAAATCTTGAGTTTTAAGCCACTCTTTATTGTGCATGTCTCTTTCTCCTTCCTCTTTTCTGTTTTTCAAAGTGCGCACGTCAGGAAGCCTCAAAAAGGGAAAAGGAGACCCTTTTGATCTTCAAAAGTCAAAATCTTGGTGTTTTTAGACCGTTGCTTCATTAGGTTTCGACCCTACTTGCTCTGTGCTACGTGCCCATTTGGCTAAGTGCGCACCCCGTTGGGTGCACATCTCGCCAAGTGCGCACCTCGCTAAGTACGCACCTCGCTAAGTGCGCACTTCCTCAAGTCCGCACCTTACTGGAACTTTTAACCCATTCAGGACCCTTTGGCAAATGATGATTCGCTCCTCGTACAATATTCCAGTGCAGCGATGTTGATGCCAAACCAAAATCCCCAAATCCTCTCATGGCAAATGATGATCCGCTCTTTGGTATCATATTCCAGTGTAGTGATGCTGATGCCAAACCAAAATCCCCAAATCCTCTCATGGTAAATGATGATTCGCTCATGGTATCATATTCCAGTGTAGCGATGCTGATGCCAAACCAAAATCCCCAAATCCTCTTATGGCAAATGATGATTTGCTCATGGTACCATATTCCAGTATCGTGATGTTGATGCCAAACAAAAATCCAAATTCCAAGTCCCACATTGCAATCCCTCAAATTCAAAGGTCCTGCCAAACAAGGCAGGAATCAGACAAATCAAACTAAAGTCTCACCCGGAAGCGCTTCCAAGCTCAAAAACCCCGCCGGACAGATTGGAACCTCCTAAAACAAATCAAACTAACTAATTCCAACAACGGCCTCTACGTAAAAAACGGAGACACTTCGTATCGAGGAAACGTCAAACAGACAGCGACACTCCGTCTCGGGGAAACATCAGACAGCGACATTCCGTGTCGGGAACACGTCAGACAGTGACACTCCGTGTCGGAGACACGTCAACCAGCAACACTCCGTCTCGGGATACGTCAAAGTAACATCAATCAGTCATCTCGGGATACGTCAGACAGTGACACTCAGTGTCGTGGACACGTCAACCGGCACCACTCCATGTCGGGGACACGTCAATCAGGCACTCCGTCTCGGAGATACGTCAGACAGTGACCCTCTGTATCGGGGACACGTCAACCAGCGACACTCCGTGCCGGGGACACGTCAACCAGCGACACTCCGTGCCGGGGATACGTCGGACAGTGACACTCTATCTCGAGAAAACGTCAGATGGTGACACTCCATCTCGGGAAAACGTCATACAGCGCCACTCCGTGCCGGGGATGTCATACAACGCCATTCCGTCTCGGAGATACATCATGCACGGACACTCCGTCTCGGGGAAACGTGAGACACTGACACTCCGTTTCGGAAAAACGTCAACCAGCGACACTCCGTGCCGGGAAAACATCAAACTGACACTCCGTCTCAAGGAAACGTCAACCAGCGACACTCCGTGCCGGGGATACGTCATAGACCGACACTCCGTCTTGGAGATACGTCAAGCATCGATCATCCATGTAGTAAAAAGGACAGTGCCGGTCTCATAAAAGCGTGAACCAAATCAAGTAAACCCTCACACGAAAGAAGATCCATCAATTTCACGTACACGACGCATACATATAGTATGCATTCATGGATGGGGTGCACTTTGTTGGGGTTAAAATTTACACATCATTGACCAAAAGTCAAAGTCAAACCGCGAACAAGTAGGCTCAAGCCAAGACAAACGGACCCTACTGTCGAATCCAAGCCGGGACTACGCCCGAACACAAGCCGGACCTACGCCCGAACACAAGTCCAAGCATGTGCGCTCAAGCCCGGACCGGCCTCCATGCCAAAGAAATAATCATCAAGCAATAAATATGTTTAATATAATTTTCATGAATAAATGTAAAATAAACATGCAAAAGCCAAATTTTGTAAAGCACGTGGCTTATGTGTAAAAAGAAATAAGCACATGGGCATGGGATGGGCAAAATGCTAATTTTATACAAACTATAGGACTAAATGAAAAGATGTTATGCCTATAAAAGGCCCCCATGATGATTTGATAATAATAAGATCTTAATCTTTATTCCCTCAAAAATCTTGAGTTTTGAGCTACTCTTTATTGTGCAAGCCTCTTTCTCCTTCCTCCTTTCTGTTTTTCAAAGTGCGCGCGTCAGGAGGCCTCAAAAAAGGAGAAAAGAGCCCCTTTTGATCTTCAAAGATCAAAATCTTGGTGTTTTTGGACTGTTGCTTATTGGGTTTCGACCCTGCTTGCTCCATGCTAGGGCGCACCGTGCTAGATGTCCATTTGGCTAGATACGCATCCTGTTGGGTGCACATTGAGCCAAGTGCACACCTCACGAGGTGCACACTTCCCTAAGTCCACACCTTACTGGACTTTTTAGCCTATTCGGAACCCTTTGGCCCACTTCACTCCCTCGCACCTTGCTAAGTGCGCACCTTGCTGGGTGTGCGTCTCGGCAGGTACGCGCTTATCATGTGCACACCTTGCTAGGTGTGCGTCTTGACAGGTGCGCACTTGTCATGTGCGACCTTTGCTAGGTGTGCACTTTGCTAGATGCGCGTCTCGGCAAGTGCGCATATGTCATGTGCGCCCCTTGCTAGATGCGCGTTTTGACAAGTGCACACTTGTCACGTGCGTACCTTACCACGTACACACTTGACATATATGCACTCATCACCTCTCTCGTTAGAAAAAAATTTCTAACAGGGCGCTGCCCCGCACCCCCCAAGAGGGCTGCTAGCCCCCTTGAAACCCAGCCCTCTATCCGGGTAGCAGGACCCCCGTAAAAACTATGTGAGGCTCCCGATATGCCTGAAGCACTCTCGGCCTGTTCCTAAACACAACACGCACATATTGCATATTGAGTTCGCATGATCTGTTTGACTTGTTAATCAGATGTTCTCTCGCTCCAAAAGCAACGGGTAATTAACAGCAGCTTAATCCGCGACTGCCGGAGATTCGGATCCCCACAATCATTAAACCCCAGTCTACTCCAGACAGGGGGATATGTAATATGCCTGACAAGCGACACGCATTCCTATCTTAATAGGGTGACGAAAAATACTCTACACCATGTTAAAAATAAAAAAAGAGGAGAAAGATATTTTATTATGTGATCAATGGTCTCTTTATATAACGATTACAATTACTTAATGCCCAAGTATCATGGTACGGTGTATCCTGATAACAATATATTCTAAACTATTCCAACATATACAAAAGAAAGTTGTACATGGCAAGGGCTCGAATTCAAACATTTCTTTTCCTAATTTGCCCCTCGTCATTACATTGGCTCAAATTCTAACCTCAATAATAGATTATGAGTGTCAAAATGTTACTTCTCGCCTCCCAAACAAGAGGTGTTGAGGGTTAAGCCTTGCATGCCAAAAGCTTGATTATTTGCCTTGTTATCATCTAGAAGCTTAATCTCAATTTACTGAGACACGGTGCTTATGCTTTCTCTAATTTTGTAGGAGATGTGTGTTGATTATGTTAGCAACTATGATGCCCTAATCTGTAACGCTTGCTTTCTCTAATTTTGTAGGAGATGTGTGTTGATTATGTTAGCAACTATGATGCCCTAATCTGTAACGCTTGGTTTTTGTATGAACTATATATTCCTTCCTAAGAATTACCTCCCTTCTATTATTCTTTCTCTACTATTTGCAAAAAAATTCCTGCAGTTTTGAATACAAATATGAGATGTACTTCTACATTTAGGTCTTACGTTCTTGTTCATAGATGAGGAGGGTGCTTTCTATTGAGTATTGCAGTGTAAAATGAAATTCATGTATTTTATAGCTAGTTTTGTTGTTCCGGCCCAAGATCTATCCAATGATATTGCAAACACCATTATAATGGTACTTGATCTATGTGGGTCACCAGCTGATGTTGAAGCTACATGTTATTTTTTGTGTATTGTGTCCAACAACATATACTCTAAAGGAAGCGAAGGAATTCCACAACATATACTCTAAAGGAAGCGAAGGAATTCCACGATCTTTTTTTTTGTGGAGCTGTGTTATCTGGATGTCTCATATGCTTGTTACAATCACCAATTATAGTAATTTATTTCCTGAAATTAATTGTTAAAGACAAACTTTCACACACGAGCATGAGGGCTCATCTTGGTCAACCTAGTAATGTTGTATATTGCATGGTAATAATACTAAAAGTATTACAAATCACCCAGTGTGGAAAAAATAAAACATTGTACACAACTAAAACAATGTAGCATGTAATTGCAAGTTTGTAACCAAGGTATCCAAAGAAAAGTAGAAATAGAACTTCTGGTGTCAAGATGAGATGCTAGGATGAGCAGGATGAGCAATTATGCAGAACACTATATATGTATTGAAATAGGAAAACCATCACCATCGATCAGCCAAGATACTTTACCTCTGCAGCCTTTCCTAGAAAAAGAGTACTAGGAAGGACACCTGAGCTGTCATACAAGCTAAGATAACGGTTTATCTACAGGAAGCATAGATGGATTAAGCCAGAAATAATTAAGTTGCCAAGAAATTTTGACATTGGGATTTAATGTTAACAGATGTTACATTGTGTATACTTACAGACTTCATGTCTACATCTATCATCAGTCTGTTCAGTTCTTACGTATTCATGTAGAAGAACATATGCTAGCATGATGGTATGTGTAGAAAGGATTATCGGTATCCTACTGAGGCAAACCTATACACATATAACTATCACATAAACAAGAATTATTAGCGATGTGGATGCAGAAGTGTAACGCCTTTAGTAGCCGTACATATGATCAAATAATAGATCCATCTCAAGATACACTTTCGGCTACACAAATAGTCGTGCATGTATCTTTCTATTTATTGATGACTCCATCTTTAAATCTCTTTCTCTCCAGCTCCTTCATGGTTACTCTCTTACAACTCTGCATTCTCTTCCATTTCCGTTTTCTCGTTATATTTACCATGCCAACTTTTTTTCTGTTTCTGTCCAGCTCCTTACTCTCTTTGCCTCCCTGTGTTTACCAAGCCAAGTTTCAACCATTTTGTTTCACTACAATTACCATGTCCTGTGTGCGCGCCAGAGAGAGAGAGAGAGAGAGAGAGAGACGACATAATCTATAACTGCAAGTAGAGAGAGAGAGAGAGAGAGAGAGAGACGACATAATCTATAACTGCAAGTAACAAGAGTCATTTCCTTGTCCTGCAACTTTGGGCCTTCAAAAATCCAATAAACTCTGGACATAAAAGCATAGCAACAACCAATTTTCACACTTAATCAATATTACGGGATAAAATTGACCCAACCCAACTTAAGTTGAGTCATGGCTCAAACAACAGAAACGCGGTACCTGAAGGGTAAGTGATATATTTCTGGTAATTTGCAACTGCAGGTCAACCCCTGACAGACTAACCAAGATGCACCTCTACATTTACATGAACATATTCTATTTGTAATAAGATTCATTTCCTTGTCCTCATCCAACTTTGGACTTCCACAAATCCAATAAAGTGTGAGCTTGCAAACATATCAACAGCCAACCTTCAAGAACTTCCTTCTAATTATTAGAAAAAGAAAGAACAGATGGATAAATATATCGTCCTATCTCTCTAAAATAGCCAAGATCAGCGTCTCAAAAAGCAGCCGCCTAGGCACCTAGGCAGCCGCTTAAGCAGTTCACTTTTTGGCACTTAATGGTTTGCTATCATCACCCCAATGTTTGTGAAATAAATCTCGTTTCTTAAGAAGGTTTATTTAGATGTATTTGAGCATTATTGTAATAATTTTATTACCATGTTTCTCTAATAGAATAATTAGGTCGCGTTTGGCGATGTGGTTACTATTTCCGAAACCCCAATTTCATGGGGCTTTAATGCTAAGCTCCAAAATTTGAAATTAAGGCTCTTATGGCAACCAAAATTGAGTTTCCCAAATCATGGTTTCAAAAAGTTTCGAAGGGTCGAAACCCCATTTTTCTAAACTCTAGGAAGAGTGGAGTTTCCCAAAGTTTCATGTCGTTATTTGTCTCTCCTCTCTCTCGCACTTATAAAATAAGTCACGTCAAGCAAAACCTTGTTTTATAAACTATATTATCATACGACCCTAAATTTTTCAAAACCCTGATTTTTCAAACCACGATTTGCACTCATGCAACTTGTGGTTTGTTTTAACTTAATCAAAACCATGGTTTTCAAAAACCTTGTCGGCAAACTAGGCCTTAGAACTTCTGCTCATTCAAACTATTGACATATCTAAGGTGGAATATAAGAAGGGTTAAATTGAGTATTTAAAACGAATTGAATTATTTGGTTAAAAAAATTGCTTTGAGCAAAATAATGCTTGATTGAATAATAAGTAACAACTGAGTTGCGTTAGTTAGGAAAGGTCTGGATATAGGCATTTGACAAAACAACAACAACAGATCTTCATCTCAAACTTGGGATCAACGACAAGAATTATTTTCCTACGTTCAAGGTATGAGAAATGTAAGACAGCAATGCATAGGGACTCAAAATCATCTTCAAGATATGACAGGTGTTAACTAAACATCAAACGACAAGGAAACCCTAACCTTTCTCTGGTCATTCGGGTGAATCCTGTTTGCCGCAACCAGATCAATCTCCCTAAGACGCTCATAGCTAGCAGTCACTTCTACATTGCCCGATTCTAATAAACAGATATAAGAAGCCAACAACCTCTGAATATTAGAAACAAAGCGACCCAACTCAAATACTAAATCTATTTTACATTTTCATATCTCACCTTGTGGGCTAATAGTGGCGTCTTCTGCCATAGCTTCCACCACGTCATCTATAAGAAAAGGGCTCACAAGAGCCTAACAAACAAAAGCTATAAACTTCAACACATAAAGAAGTGAATACTAAGCTAATAACAGGGAATATTAGAGCCAAACTATAAAAACAAAAAATGAACCTGGATATAGTAATTAGTACCCCCGACAACAACCGGGATGCAGTTGCGAGACAGCACATCGTCAATAATCTAACACATCAAACAAAATTCCGAATGTAAAACCCTAATTCAAAACCCTAATTCATTCAAGTAAACAATTCAAAGGACAGAGACGAGGGTTTACAGGCACGGCGAGATCACGAAACTCTCTCGAAGTGAACTCGACCGACGCATCGACGGTCCCGAGAAGATGATGCGGAACTCCTGAAATCGATCAGATCCAATTAATTCCCACAACTTGATTATGAACTCATAAGTTAAGCAAAGAAGATAGAGGAGGGAGGGAGGGAGGGAGAGAGAGAATAACCGTTGCGTTCAGAAAGGGGAACTTTGTTGGTGAGGACGTCGAGGCCGCGATAGACTTGCATGGAATCGGCGTTGATGACCTCGACGCCGGCGAAGTGGGAGGCGAGGTCGATCGCAAGGCGCGACTTGCCCGAGCCTGTTGCCCCCATTATTACCACCACCTTCTTCTTCTCCTTCTTCATCGTCGCCTCGATGCTAGGGTTAGGATTTGGAGTTTCGTCTCTCATCGCTTCCATTTTGGGTGGGAAATAGCTCCAGAACTTTGAATAACTCAGGGCCTCTTTGGCTGCTCGATTCGTGAAGATTTGGATTCAAGAATTCCATAATTTTGTTTTTGGGGGCACGATTTGGATAATTTTAGGTTTGGGTGTGAGATTTCGATTTGCAGAATTTCTTTATTTTTTTAGGGCATGTTTGGTTGCAGGATTATGGAATTTAGATTCCAAAATAGCAGGAATGAAATTTCTGGATTTGGTAATTTGTTGTTTGGTTGGTTTTGGATTCCTAATATTGGATTTGTAGATCCTTGTAATTTTTGTTTGGTCGGTGAGAAAAAATGGGATTTGGATTTGAGGATTTCAGAGGGAGAGAAGATTGTTAAATAAATAAAGTATATGGACCCCATCTAAAAGTACAATGAATAGTGCCAAATCCTTGAAAATCCTTGAAAATTTTTAGGATTCAAGAATCCTTGTTTTGTGGTGGCCCTCCATAAAAATCAAAGGAATCCTAGAAATCCTAATCCTGCAACCAAACACAAAATTATGGAATCCTGAAATTTCACAATCCAAAATCCAAATCCAAACTCATAATCCTGCAACCAAACATGGGGCCACACAAAACAAGGATTTATGAATCTTAAATGTTTTTTAGAATTTACAAGGATTTGGCGCTATTCATTATGATTTTAGATAGGACCCGTGTACTTTATTCATTTAATAATCCGCTCTCAATCTATCTTTCTCTAAAATCCTCAAATCCAAATCCCACATTTTTTCACCAACCAAAAAAAAATTATAAGGATCTACAAATCCAATACTAGGAATCTAAAACCAGCCAAACAACAAATTACCAAACCCAGAAATTTTCAACCGTATTATTTTGGAATCCAAATTTCATAATCTTGCAACCAAACAGGCCCTCGGGATTAAAATCAATAGAACTTCCTATACTCAGTATGAATTAGTGTTTTTGCATGTAGCCACCTGCTTTCTTTCATATTTATAATACAACCTTAAAATCTTTTCATTTGTAGATACAACCTTGAAATTTAAAATTCTACTTTTCATTGTCTTTATTTTATTTTATTTTATTTGGAAATTAAACTTTTGATTGGATTTTTTGTTCGGATTAATAAAGGTTAATACCAATGAGCAACAGCGTCGGTATGGCACTTCCTCTTCCAGGGAGAGTGCGAGATTCCATACCTAGGAAAGGAAGTAGTCATAATTTAATGCTTTTCGCGCAAATTCATGTGTCTTCTGGGTCTCTGTGTGTGTGTTGTGTGCTTGGCTGTGTTGTATGCATGGATGGGTTTACGAGCCGGTTCAAAAAAAGCAATGGTTAATGGTTCTGAGACGAGCAGATACCGTTAGGGTTTTGGTTAGGCAACCGTTTCCATTTGGATCGAGATTTCCATTATATCGATTTTGCACGTGCGATACACGTATAAGAAAAAAACAGTTGAACAGAAAATATGGACGAAACTAATTGACAAATCTATTTTTACATTACATTAGGGTTTTTTAATACCAAAATGAACCCTTTTTATAGGTTGGTGAACTAATTTTATATGATGTAATCTTGTGATGAGTATATCGAATATGTCTAGACTGACATAAGGCAGTTTCAAACTATCTATTTATCAAAATAAATTATCTTTGCTGAATATCAGTTGATTCCACAGCGTGGTGGTGCCCATCATTTTGAGTTTTAACATGAATTTATTCATAATCCGGAAAAAGAAAATTAAATAAAATCAACCAAAAATTAATTAAAGGTACGAAGACAAGGTCGAAGGTGCAAAGTTGAACCCCAAAAAGTTATAAGCCTGATAGAGAGAAAAACAATAGGTTGCTAAAAACAATGGATAGGTAATTTCGGGAGTTATTTTTTATAGGATTAACTGTTTTATCAGCGGAAGAAAGTTATGTTTTGATTTTGAAAGTTGAGAGGAAGCAGTTAACAAATTTATAATTTTTTCTTTGTATTTTTTTAAAAGAAGAGGATGCCATCTAAGCAATCAATTTAGAAAATTTTGCACCCTCTCACTTTAGCACTATGACGGTAGAATTAGCACTATGACAGTAGAGAGAAGAGATGAGTTATAAATATGGTATTGATGCACTTTTGTATTTTACAGATAAATAATATTGTTTGTCTAAGTAGTCAGAGTCTTGGTGTTTGCGATTCTAACACCATTAATGGAGGCGGCAATGTAGAAGTAGAAGGAAGCAACCGATTAGGCATTTTCTTGGTTTTTTATTATATGATTCCTTAAATTATTCGGATTTACCATACCAGCGAACAACAAATTTCATTTTATTTTTTTGGTGAAAAGGCCGAAGCCATCTAAAATTAAAGAGTGCACAAGCCAAGTTGATTTACACATAAAGCGCTAGAAAATAAAGATGGCCAAGGAGAAGAATTTCACACTCGGGCGAATTTCGAGCTATAGCAATGGATGCCAAGTCGTGCGCCGCTTTGTTTGGATTTCGTCGAACGAAACCAAGCGATAGGTTAGTATGCAGGCCAAGTAAACCATCGACCTTCATGGATAAGTGGTGCAATCCACTAGGAGGACGTAGCTATGAGAACTTGATCCAATCAATAACATTGCATCATCTCCTTTAACGTTAATAGTGGATGGAGCCAATCCAATCGTATGCTTGATAGCATTCAAGATACCCATTGCTTCAGCGATTATTGTCTCGGAAGATGCAACAAACCCCAGGCTAAAGAACAAAAGTTTTTCTTCATTGTCTCGACCTAGAAGGCCCCGAGCTGCTCCATACGGTAGAACTGGCAAATCAACCGAGGTTGTATTATACACACGGGAGTGGGGGGCCAAACTTGCAACACCCTTACCTGGGGGCAATCACCATGATAGGAGGTAAAGAGCTAGAGAGGGCATTTCAGCAAACACCTGAGGTGCAGAATGGAAGAGCTGGAGGAGTTAACTGTTATAACTGCCAGGCGGCCCACCAGAGGCAGAGAACACATGCGAGGGAACCATAACAGAATTGGTGACATGGCAGGCAACTTGTGGAGGAGGAAGCACCTGAGGGAATCAAGTCCAGCTATTAGTTTTCATTTTCTTTTTGAAATGAGAATTGTACAAATAAAGATGAGAGTGAGAGAGAGAGAAACTTATCTGTGAAAAACTTGTGAAAGGGATGAGGCCCTTCAACCTCTATCTTCTTCAATGAATTTCCTCTCCTCTCTCTCAATTTCAGTCTAGAAATTATTCTGTCTCACTTCCTTTAGCCATTTGAGCTATTCTTATGATCTCTTTATTTTCCTATAATTTTACTTTACACTTACCAATTGTTGCCAAATCCAAACCTGAAACAAAAAATAAGATTCATGAAAATGAGAAATGGGAAAGAAATCGGTGATTCTTCACAAGATAAGCATCAAGTGGTATCAGAGCACTCGATTTCCAGTCTCAACCAAGGAGATGGGGCCTTTCTAGCTGTGGAAGAAGAAAGTGAGGGCATCTTAGGCTTAGATCTAAACAGATCTATACTCAGGAGGCTTCAGCACTTGGAGTCCAAGGTGGATCGCATGGATGATAACATCAATGAGCCGATGCTTCATATGAAGGAACTCGCACTCAAATTCTCAGGATCTGATGGGGGTTCGGGGATCTGGAAAAGCTCCAGCACATTCGTGAAGTCCTGATTCCCACAACAAAAATTCTCTCCATCTTCTGAATGATGATGAGGTATATTTCTCCCCTACTGCTGTTGGTAATAATAAGCAATTTTCTCACAAAAACGACACCGAGTTTAGAAATAGCTTTTCAAAACCCCCTAAAATGATGGTGTGTCACTTTGAAGGAGATGGTGATATAATGAATTGGTTATTTCAAATTGAGCACTATTTTGATATGTATGCCATAGATAGGGATGAGAAGGTGAGGCTGAGCCATTTTTACGTGATAACTGCAGTGGTGTAGGTGTCCTTTAAAAAGCTAGGGGGGCATTGTAACTTGGAAGCAATTTAAAGAGGGTATTAGAAATAGATTTGGGACTAAGGAGTATAAAGATGTAGCTATTGCTCTGTCCAGAATCCAGCCTATTACTACCGTACCTGAATATCAAGAGATATTTGAGCAGTTGTGTTGTAAGGGGTCCCTGTGCCTTACTTGGTTACCACTTTCATTGGTGGTTTGAACGAAGAAATACTGTCACGGCCTGAAATAGCACGTGACTGGCCCTTAAATCATATGAAATTTATAGGACCTCATCTAATTCAAGTAAGCCAAAAGCCCAGAAATCTAAAACCATTTTAAATAATAAATGAAGGAAAACTAATTTTAAAGAAGTGAAGAAAACATGTTTTAAAAACAAGATTTTTAAATAAGTAAGCCGAATATGCATTTTTAAAATTTCAAGTCTTTTATGAAAATTTCGGCAGAGTTTCCTTCGTAAATACTGGCCCCAAACGGGATATAACAAGAATAATATATGCATAATGATAAAAAGCATCCCCAAGCGGGAGCTAGCTCTTCGTCAATCGACGGTCACAACCACGCAAGCAATATAATATACAACGCCGAAGGGCGAGGATCAAAACTCAAAAGGAAACTCAAAATCATCATGAAAACCATAATACTACAACGCGCGACCCTAAGATCGAAATAATACACAACTGGTTTTCTAAGTTTGAAATAAATATACAAGTCTGGTTGATGGAATTACTAGATACAACTGATTAAAATAAATACAAGGGTGGTCACGATGCGAGTGAACCCACCTACCAAAGCAATTACCCAGAAAGAAAGCAGTGTGCCAGAAAAGCCGCAAAGAAACTTGTACGGTAAAACCTGCAAGAACTGTGGCACAACGGGGGTGAGTTGCCAACTCGTGAGTAGAAAACATCACAGAGCAGAAATCATATATATGACTCAATTCTAGGTCAAACGATCAGTAATAATATATATATTCTCAATATGATAAAGTCTGAAGCATGATAAGGCGGCAAGGGTAAACAGCTATACATAAGTGTAGTACCAAGTGCTCGTGTCAGTGCTTCAGGTAGCAACATATCATAAATATGAGGTATCATCCATGTAATCTTCATGAAATCAGTGTCAACTATATCATGAAGTCTAAATATGTGGATATCATCCAACTATGTAATTAATGTCTGTATGTATATGGATCCCGTCCACGTGTCACCCAATGACACAAAACATTATACATGTAAATATCATAAAGCATATGTATGTAAGTATGAGGATATAAATCAACGTGTGTCCCTCGTGACACATCAAAATCATGGGATCCGAGTGTCCAGCATCGACACTCGAAAACATCATGAAACCTGTGCCCAGTATCGGCACGTAAATCCTCATATATATATAGGGCTCCGTCAGTCCGTATCGGCCCATGGGTTCCGTCAGTCCGGATCGGCCCGTACCATCTCTCAACTCCGGTTGGTATCCTCCGGATATCCGCCGAACTCAAATACAATCACCGGTAGGTGGTAGTCTCTCTGCCAGGCTCACCGTTTGTATACACAGCATCTCTTTCTTGCCCCGGGATATCATATCGGGCCCCACCATGTACCCGCACACGGCTCACGACTCCTCCTCGCATGGGGTATATACATATCAGAACCGATAAAACCCATGGTGGACGCACTGAAATATCATATCAAGAGAAACCGGGTTTTTAAACAATGCATACTTTCTTTTGAAATGACCACGGTTCTCAAATTCAGAAATCTTATGAAAACAGTATATCTCAATGCGTAAAATCATAAAGCATGATGTATGCGACATATGATAGAAATGTAAGTATATCCGTATATCATACAACCTAAAACAGTAATATGCACACATCGAGGGAAAAACCGCTCTTTTAAAATGAATCCAGTTTTAAAATATATCTTGCGGTTCCCAAATCTCCAAAATAAAGCCAGAATCATCTATGTATGTGCAAATACGCATGTATGCAAGTATGTGTGTACAATATGTGTGTACGCAAGTATGAGTGTACAATATGTCTGCGCATCAATATAGATATATAAGTAGTCATATCCTGATGCAACAATCCTACTGTGTAGTGACATGGCAATTATCGATGATGAAGTGTGTGAGCCGGCAAGTAGGTGTACGTGGAACATACTTATCATCGATAATGGTGCTGATGTCCTGACAGCATGGGTTTAATATAACAATAAACACATTACACATGCAATGCGATGCGAATAGCAAGAATATGCGAAAATCGAATAATAAACGCAACAGTGAAGAATCTACATCAATCAGTATATGTCATACAGTTTTGCCATTTGAAATAACATGAATCGTGGTGTTTAGAAAAATAAAGGCTACGGTGTTTTTAAGAAAAGATGCGTCTTTTGAAAATATCCGTAGAATCCCTTGGCATGTCTTTAAAATACTCACGATTCGTTAGTTTTGACATAGGTATGGCTCGGGTCTAGTCTAACATCTACTAAGTAAACTACAGCTCTAACTAACAAGCTAATCGAAAGGGTAGGGAAACCAACTAAATCTGAGTCGATATATATATATACATATATAATAGTCGGTGATCTCGTCTCAATAGTACCGTGTACGATACAATATATCATATGACATTCTCGAGTCAAGAGTGCGGATCTATCATCAATATAAAGCTCGTACGGTAAATCCATCGTACGGCATCCCAAATCTGGATACGGGTCGAATCTCACATTTATCTCATCAATTATCTGGTATCTTTATCATCATATCTCATGAACTGAGGTACTGATCTAAGTCTAGTACAAACTGATACCATCGATATATATAGATGTGCGTGTATGAAAACACACGCCTAAAGGCCCGCTATATCTCATGTCATATCTCATAATATGAACCACATCATATCACCGATCTCATGGCACCATGCCCAAACTCATTGACCCATCTCCAAATGTTACCCATTATCCTCATCATCCAAGTGTAGGTATACGTGTATATATATACGTCGTCCTATACCGATGTGTGTGTGTATATATATATATACACGTATCCCCATATACGTACAAGTATAACAAAGTAAGCATGTGTGTGCATGTAGGTGTAAACCTATTCTAGGGTTCGCGACTAAGAATCTATACTAGTTCACTTCTAATAACCCTAATCTAACCATTAAACACCTAACATATCTTGAATATCCATGTCACACATAAAGCTATCATATATATATATATATATATATATATAGCATACTAAACATCGAACTGCGGGGGTGCTATACTCCATCCACCCGACTTCCCCCTAAGATATAATCTACTCACATTGCTCTCGCTTTCCGCTGCCGACGTCGCCACGCGCTTGTTTGTCGTTTCGAAGTCCTCATGGGGTACCTACACATCATAACGTATCATGTCGCATTAAAACCCAATTCAAAACCAAAACGACACGCTAAAAGCCTATATGTTAGAACCTATGAACTACGCTTTCAAAATCTCCAAATAACACTCGATTTCGACGTACAAACGTCAAGTGATCGAATACGACACAATTCACAAAAATCCAGAATTCAAAATACGCAGAACGAAACCCCGAATCAAAACAACAACTCTTGAAAATGGTCCCAGATTTTACCCTAGGTCAAATTAGCCAATTTTGCATATGCCAAGGGTCTAGTTTACAGGAGATGGAGCTACAGACCAAACACGAACCCAATTGGACCAGGTCTGGCCGCAATTTGCGGCAAGAAAGCTTAAATTTGCGACCATAGAGTGGAGTCAGAGGCTGGGGTCTTGGGTGGTGCTTCCTAGGTGCCTGCACACCCCTCTGTACTTGCTAAATAATTTTCAGAGGCTCCGGGTGATAGCAGATTTCATTTTACACTCACAGAATTTACAAAATACGATGTCGAGGATTTCTAAGTTCGCTAATTGGGGTTCTAGTCTCTGGTTTAGGTCTCCAATCAATCACGACAGTGGTTGTTTAGCCTCTAGTAACCTTAATTTCACCTTTGGGTTCAACTAAAACCCTAACCCTCAACTCAAGTTTTCAAACTTCCCAGAACCACACAATATCGGTTCTAATTTAACATGGATGCTAAAGGAAAGGAAATTCTACACTAATGATGGAATAATTACCTCATGTTGTACTCATGAATCCCCTAGGGCACCAAAATCGAATTTTTCTTGGTCCATAGTGTAGCTTGTGAGCTTGTGCACAAAGTTTGTGAAGAGGAGATGGGGTTTCGGTGTTGTTTTGAGGTTATATGTGATGGTGAAGAGGAGATGAAGGGAGAGGGATTGCTGCTGGAGATGGGACTGCTGCTGAGCAAGGAGGGAAGTGAGGGGGAGAGAGAGAGAGAGCCAAAGTCAAGCCCTCCCATACTTAATAAATGCCCCATGCCTCTCTTTCTTTATTCATTTTCTTTTCTTTCATTTTCTTTCCTTTCCTTTTCTATTCTAAACAAAACAAAACCATACATGAGAAAGGAAAACACATGATAGGAGAAAAATGTAACACAAGTGTAAAAATGATATGGTGCATGTTTTGCACAAAACAAGCTTAATGCGCGATTAGCGATATTTAATCGCGATTAGCACTAAATAGCGTATAATTAATCATAAAAACTTATAATTTGCATAATTCACATAAAACACCCTCTTTTTAGTAATTTCCATAATTTTCCAAATTTTTTCCCAATTTATCGGTATTTAATTATACCGCCTTATTAAAATATTCAATATTTTATTATTTAATTATGAAAATTCCCAAAAATAATATTTTATTTTTTTAAAATGTTACAAATACTGCATGATGTATCTATTTGTGAACCCCAATCTTTAGATGAAGTTTTCAAAATACAACAAGCACAAAACAAAATTTTTTGCCGCCAAAAAGACTTACAAGCCAGTGTATTCAAAATCCAACACTTATCAACCCCACAATACTCATCAAGCTAATTCTGGGCAAACTACACCTAAATTAACCAATGAAACAACTTACCATGTTAAGAAACTAATACCAAATGAAAATTACTTGAGAAGGCAACATGGATTATGCTATCACTGTGATGAAAAGTATTACAAGGAGCATGTATGCCAGGTGAAGATTTATATGGTCATAAAGGGCGAATGGGATCTTGAGACCCTTGAAAGTGACACCACAAGTGTCCCTCCACAAACACCTGCAGCTGCAGATGACTTACAACTATCCATTTCCTTGAATGCTGTCACAAGAGATAATTCTCCTGACAACTTGGCTTTAGAGGCACATTGAATCAGAAAAAAATCATTATTCTCATAGATAATGGGGCATCGCACAACTATATTGATCCCAAAATGGTGGAGTCGGGATTGAGCCTTAACATTAAACGGAACTTCTCAGTTAACATTGCAGGTGGAGGAAAATTATCTGGTAGTGGCCTATGCTCCAATGTGCATATCAGGTGTCAACGTTATATCTACACAGGAAATTTCCTTGTGTTCCCTATTAGGGGTTATGATGTGGTGTTAGGGGTCAAATGGATGAAGTAAATGGAGTCAATCACACTTGATATGAATAATAAACAGCTTTCTTTCATTGATAAAGGAGTACCCTGGACTTTACAGGGAATAATTCACCATTCTTTAACTATGGTTGATGCTGAAGATATTGAAAAGCACCTACTCAAAAATCATGGGGGTTTCTTGCTACACTTAATTCAAAATGTTACCTCTATCCCTGATACTGATGCTAGCTTACCAGTAGAGCTCACCTCTTTGTTAAACAGATATTCTGAAGTGTTCACAGATCCTAATGGTCCCCACCCCCAAGGCACAATGCTAATAGAATCCTTCTCCTTGAAGTCTCAACACCCATATGTGTCAGACCCTATAGGCACACTCATGAGCAAAAGAACATTATAGAGGAAATGATACAAGAAATGCTGCAGCAAGGCATCATCATGCTGTAACAACTCCAATTTCAATATACAGAAAATTGTTTAAAAGTTAATGTATAATTGTGGTATTTGCAATCCTGTGTACACTATAAGTATTTGTTTTACTTTTGAACAACAAGAAAGTATTTGTAGTATATTGGTAAAGCCTTGCACGGCTGCGACGTAGCCCCTGTGATCGAATCCCCCCAGCCACATTATTTTTTTATTTAATTTTCTTTCAATCTTGTAGAAGCCCAAAGGCTTGCACGTGCACTATACGTAATATGTTAAGTTACAGATTAATCAAACATGTGCACTAAAGAAAACTAAACGACACCGACACGTGGCACCAATCCAAGCCCATTCCACCGGACTTGGACCGACGACACATGCGTATAGGACTGGGACCGCCGGGCTAATCTGTAGGGGCTGCTCTGATATTTTTTCCCGAGCACCCCTTGGCCTACCCCACTACCCCCATGTTGTTTGTTTACTCTGAATTCATCCAGAGAACAATAAAATGCCCTTTAATTCAAATTTAATGCAAATTTTAATGCATTCTTTAACCCTCCAAACCCTAATTTTTCCTATAAATACCACACTCCATTGTAAGTCGATGTACAACACCCCACGACTTGCGGGGAGGCGGAATAATGAAAAACGATCTTGTTCTTTGCATAAACATCGACTAACCGAGAATCTTTGCTAAACTATAACCAACAAGAATCATAGAAGTTATCAACTACTATGAAAAGTGATTATACCTAATGAACCGTGTCCTTCGTCTTTTCGTTCTCCACGTCCTCTCCGACCTTCTCTATGTAGTAGATGATTCACCCGAGAGCTTTACTTCAAGCTTCACCTCTAACTTGAGGTAACTAGGTTTCTTAAAGTGCTAATCCAAGTAACCTAGATGATATAGAGAAGGGTTATGGATTAAGTAGTCTATTCTAATCCTTGGTCTCAACACATGAGAGGGGAGGATTAGGATTTGAAGAGAGAGAGCTTGAGGAGAGAGAAGGTGAGCAAGAGAATAATAATGAGATAATGATCTATCATAATATATATGAAGCATTATTATTTACCCAAAAAGAAAATAAAGGATTTAACAACCATGCTTCATAAATACAAATGGGTGATTCATCTCCATGAGTCATTAAGCATTTATGATGCATTAATGACATGGATGAATCACACAAATGAGTCACTAATCTCATTTAATGCATATGCCACCTACACCCCCAAGTCACCAACCTTCTAGAAACTTCTCGTGAAATTACGAGAACGCCCCTCCTATCCGTGAAAACACGGAAAAACTTTAAACTGTATAAATCCAATATCCCGATACTAGAATCTGGTTTAAACCAAAGCCGGCTAGTAAAAACTGTCCGAAAGTCGTACGTGTGTAAACACACGTATGCGTCCGAACCCTTGTCGTAAAACTATACGACCTCTATATCGTTTCGCCTGGAGTAGGGAAACTCTCTGTGTGGGACTCTAATGACTCGACTACTACGCTGGCAGTGGGTTTAACCACAGATCGCAAGCGGCACTAGCTGTACGTAACGGTCCCCAGGGAGATGTCGATAAGAAGGCCGATGAGGAAACCCATCCGAACTCCTACTGAGCCTGATGTGACAATCTCCGTACAGTCCGGTCTGTTCGTCTAAGACTATCGCATATCGGGCTTAGTGGGGCGGCAAGCGTCAGTCCTCTAATAGCGGTATAAGTCATGTCGGAGTGAAGCCCATTACACCCTAAGAAACTACTGGAACCTACCAGTAAATATCGCTTGCCCTGGCCAGGGACTTTGCGTAATGGCTCTCTGACACAGCGCGATATCAACTTCCAATACTGGGAGAGACGAATCCTGTCTAACCGCCACTGCCTCCAAGTGCTCGGGATTGCACCCAACTTCTACCTGTTTGCACGACTCCTTTGAGCCGTGGTAGGGTAGCAATCTAAGACTCAAGGCGAAGTAGCAGTGTCAAGTCTGCGGACTATGCTGTACTCATGTCACCTGGGAACTGTTAACTGACGACTGATATAAAACCAACCAACAGTTCCCTGCGAGTCCTGTCCGGTGTACCCATAACCCAACGAGCACCTGTATACTATCTCCAGTACGACGTACTGACGGCTGTGGGACAGACCATCTCCCCAACTGGGATGAGAAGCGTACACACTAGTCTACTCCGGAGTATCGATGCCCTGTCTCGATAATCCTACAACTAGAGACCTGAATAAGGATGTGCTTGTAGACTACCCAGCCCCCACTAGTGTGATTGCCATCGCAACGTTGGTAGTCAAGCAAGATCCTAAGAGCTCTATCAATATGTATACTCACATATTAAGATAGAAAAAACCAAGTAGCATACTACCATGTTCAGCAAGACTGTTATATACATGTGAATATCTCAAGCTTCCATTAAGTAATATACAAACTAGTATGATACAATAATAGCCCCTAGGGCATATACACTAATAATCTTCCACTTGCACTAGGGCCATGTACTGGCATATCGAAGACCGATGATCTCGAGTAGCCTCTCGAACTGAATCTGAGGTAGGGCCTTCGTGAATGGATCAGCAATGTTCTCTTCAGTAGCAACTCTCCGGACCTCGATCTCCCGACGATCAATGATCTCCCTGATCAGGTGATACCGCCTTAAGATGTGTCTGGACTTCTGATGGGACCTTGGTTCCTTCGCTAAAGCTATAGCTCCGTTGTTGTCGCAATACAGAGGTATTGGATCAACAATGGTAGGAACCACCTGAAGTTCTGTTAGGAACTTCTTCATCCAGACCGCTTCTTTTGCGGCATCGCAAGCAGCAATATACTCCGCTTCCATCGTCGAGTCAGCAACGGTGTCCTGCTTGGAACTCTTCCAGCACACCGCCCCTCCATTGAGGGTAAAAACATAACCTGATATGGACTTGGAATCGTCCTTATCACTCTGGAAGCCGGAATCAGCAAAGGCCTCCATCTTGAGGTCTTTTCCGCCGTAAACCAAGAACATCTCCTTAGTTCTCCTCAGGTACTTGAGAATGTTCTTTACTGCTATCCAGTGCTTCTTCCCTGGGTCTGACTGATACCGGCTTACCACGCTCAGTGCGTAAGCTACATCTGGTCTGGTGCACAACATCGTATACATTATAGAGCCTACCGCAGAAGCGTAGGGTATAATAGACATGCGTTCTCTTTCCAAATCAGTCTTGGGAGACATCTCTTTGGATATGGTGATTCCTTGACAAGCCGGTAGATTACCGCGCTTAGAATCTTCCATACCGAATCTTTTCAGTACAGTGTCGATATACCTGGACTGCGAAAGTCCCAACATCCTCTTGGATCTATCACGATAGATCCGGATCCCCAGAATGTAAGAGGCATCACCCAGGTCTTTCATGGAGAACCTGTGTGACAAGAATCCTTTGACAGATTGTAGCATAGGAATGTCATTTCCTATCAATAGAATGTCATCCACGTACAAGACGAGGAATACGACAGTTCTTGCTACAACTTTACTATATATGCATGGTTCATCTGGATTTTTGATAAAGTCATATTCTTTGACTGTTTCATCAAAACAGATGTTCCAACTCCGCGATGCTTGCTTTAGTCCATAAATGGACTTAAGCAACTTGCATACTTTCCCGCTGCTCCCACTCTGATTGAAACCCTCTGGCTGATCCATATAGACGCACTCTTCTAAATTACCATTCAGAAAAGCCGTCTTTACGTCCATTTGCCAGATTTCATAATCATGGAAGGCGGCAATAGCAAGAAGGACCCGAATAGATTTGAGCATAGCCACTGGAGAAAAAGTTTCATCATAGTCCAAACCAGGTCTTTGACGAAAACCCCTTGCAACAAGTCTAGCCTTATAGGTTCCCACCTGTCCATCTACACCAATCTTTTTCTTGAAGATCCATTTGCATCCTATGGGTTTTACCCCATCTGGAGCAAAGTTCAAACTCCATACTTTGTTGGTGTACATGGACTCCATTTCGGTCCGCATTGCATCTAGCCATTGTACCGAGTCCCCGCTCTGGATGGCCTGCTGGAAGCTAGTAGGTTCATTATCATCGATGATGCAATCCTCTCTATCCCCATCTATGAGAAAACCGTAGTATCTCTCAGGGTGATGAGACGGCCTACTACTCCCGCGGAGGGGTGTGGGAATGTCCTGTTCTTCTTGAACTACCGGTTCTACCAAACTTTCAGTAGTAGTTTGTAGTTCTGGAATTTCTTCCAGTTCTATTTCGCTCCCACTTATTTCCTTTTCTAAAAACTGATATTCTAGAAAATGGGCATTACGAGAAACAAAAACCTTTTGTTCCTCTGCGTAATAGAATAGATACCCCTTGGAGTTCTTTGGATATCCCACAAACTTACACTTTACTGATCGTGCCTCGAGCTTGTCCACATGCTGCTTTTTAACAAAAGCTGGACATCCTCATATCTTCAGATACTGAAGATAGGGTTTCTTCCCACTCCACATCTGATATAGGGTGGTAGGCACAGTTTTGGTAGGAACCATGTTCAAAAGATATGCCGCTGATTCTAGCACATAACCCCAAAAAGATCGCGGTAACTCAGCATTACTCATCATGGAACGTACCATATCCAATAGGGTTCGATTCCGTCTCTCCGATACACCGTTATGCTGTGGAGTGTATGGAGGAGTAAGCTGAGAGAGAATTCCTTTCTCTTTTAGGTAACCTAGGAACTCGGCACTTAAGTATTCACCACCTCGATCAGATCTTAGTATCTTGATACTTTTGCCGGTTTGGTTTTCCACTTCATTCTTATACTCTTGGAATTTCTCAAAAGCCTCGGATTTATGTTTCATCAGATAAATGAATCCGTACCTTGAGTAATCATCCGTAAAAGTAATGAAATAGGAAATGCCACCTCTTGCATGTGTAGACATTGGACCACATACATCGCTGTGTATGAGTCCTAAGAGCTCGCTCGCTCTTACTCCATGTCCAGTAAATGGAGTCTTTGTGATCTTTCCTTTGAGACAAGATTGATAAGTGGCATAAGTTTGATATTCGAACGAGTCCAAATATCCTTCTCTATGTAACTTAGTCAACCTTCTTTCATTGATGTGACCCAGTCTACAATGCCATAAGAAAGCTTTATTTAAATCTGGAGACTTTCTTTTTAGTGTGTTCTGGACATTGAAAATTTGAAGTTGGTTTAAGACATATATACCGTTATCCAGTGTACCGGACCCAATCAAACTATGCTTAAGGTGGATGTTAACAACATCACTTATAAACGTGAAATCATAACCTTATTTGATAACAAGGAAACAGATATGATATTACGCGTTAAGCTGGGTACACAAAAACAGTTATGTAAAACCAAAATGTGTCCACTCGTCAATCCCAGGTGATAATCCCCTACGGACACAGCTCCCACGCTAGCTCCGTTAGCAACCATCAGGGTCATATCACCATCCTTCAGCACTCTACGGTTTCTTAGTGCCTGCAATGAATTGCATATATGAGATCCTGATCCGGTATCCAATACCCAGGAAGTAGAGTTGATTGACAGACAATTCTCAATTACAAACACACCTGAAGTCGAAGCCACAGCTTGCTTCGGTTCCTGGTTCTTGGCGTTCCACGCCTTGCAATCTTTCTTCCAGTGCCCTTTCCTATGACAATGGAAACACTCATCCTGGGCCACTACTGGTACCGCAAACTTTTTCTTTCCCTTCGCTCCTACCTTACTTACACCTCCTCTAGGTTTGGTGGCGGCCTTCTTTTTCGTTCCTTTGGCCCTAGCCTTGGACCCGGAAGAAGAAGCACCGCTAACAAACATAGTGGGTGTTTCCCTTGCCTTCTGCAAGGTGCCCTCTACATTTCTCAACATGTTAAGGAGTTCCGGAAGTTCAACTTCTTTTCTTTGAATGTTGAAGTTCAGAATAAACTGGGCGTAGGTGGAAGGAAGGGACTGGAGAATAAGGTCTGTATAGAGCTCATTATCCAAAGTCGTCCCAAGGTCTGCGAGCTCTTTTATATAGCCAATCATCTTTAGGACATGTTCTCCTACCGATGATCCGACGGCCAACCTCGCTCGAAACAAGTTCTTAGAGGTCTCGTATCTTGCTATATGAGATTGCTCTCCATAAAGTTCTTTTGTATGGAGAAATATGGCATCAAGATCCATATCCTCGTGCCTCCTCTGATGTTCATTGTTCATCGAGGCAAGCACGATGCACTTGGCTTTCGTGCAATCATACTCCTAGGTTTTGCGGATTTCCTTATCCGCATTACTGGATTTGGGACCTGGGACTGCAGGTGCCTTAGCGGTGAGGATGTACCCCAATTTGTCATAGGTCAAAACCATTTTGACATTCCGCAGCCAATCTTTATAGTTTGTCCATGTCAGTATATTTTTCTCTAAAAGTAACTTAAGTCTAGTCATTTTCAGGGTCGCTGCAAGTAGGAGAGAGAGAAGAAACACTTTAGCTTGGTGCTCTTGCAAGTTTAGAGTGGTTTTTAATTTATCTAAACTGGATGGCTCCCACTGTTTCTCGAATCCTTCCTCAAACCATAAAAGAAGAATTAGCCAGGACTATTCTCACTGTACAATACTTGCTTAACCGTTCAGCCAGGCTGGTGTCGGTACTTCGAGGGAGGTTTTCCAACGCTTTCGCGAAGTTCCTTAATTAAATAACCTCTTTTCTCTGGGGGCGTAACCCCGCTGACACCTTTCTTGACACCTACTTGGTTTATAGCATTGATCGTTAAGTGACGAATCTCCTGATGAGTAGCATATACTCACAGTAGGATCGGGATCCAAATATCATCGTATGATAATGTTGAAGGAATCCTACCAACATTCATCAAACTCCAAATGGTATGCATCTCTTTGCAAATTTCAGTTTCTTTAGAAATTCCCGATATATATTTTTTTCCCCATGCTCTTATGACCTTGGCGTTGGTCAAAATGTCATAAGTCACATGTCAAGTTCTACCTATCATTATCTTGTTAATTTGAACCCATCCGTACATATCCTTGACGTTGGCCAAAATGATAATACGACTGTCCCAAACTAACTCATCTATCTATGCAACAAATGAATACCCAGCAGCTACCAAACACTATGCCTTGGCATTGGTCAAAATACATAGCATGAATACTACTGAATACCCAAATGAAATGACGGAGGGCTACGAATGGTTTTGGCGAAACCGTGAACGTAGTGAACTTGATATGACCGAAGGAACCTGATAGCTTTTAAAAGAAGTGGTTAAAGCTCCGCAATTTAAAAATATCATCTGTTTTAAAATAACCGAGTAGTTTCTTTTAAATTGTTCCAACGATTTATCTTTTGGTTTATTTTCTTTGCATTATAAATAATGCGTCCCATCATTAACCTATCATTGCAGAAAACAACGAAAATACAACGTCCTCTTATGCCATCTGCATTCGCCACTGGGTCCCGTCATCACCCGTTAGGTTACTTAACTAACGGCAGAGCGGGGGCTGGGCTAACGCGGGTGAAAAACATAAGTGACGTCTAAATAGCTACCATATATAGATATTGTACATTCGTCAGACGCAATAATAGGCATTCCAGATCTCATATGAACATAATTGGATTTGCAAACAATCCGCGTTTGTTTAGAGCCTGCAACAAAAGACGGATTACACAGTTGTGATGAATAGCCATTACCCCACCCTAGACCCCTACGGGTACGGCAAACTACCCACCAAATACCCGAAGTGAAGCGGTCTCTCTCAACAAAGTGAGTAGGCCACTAAACACTTCAAAGTACCCGGTAGTTTGTGCACCCCACCTTGGGTCTATCCTAGGAGCAAAAACAGTAAAATGAAATAATACAACGGTGGCTACAACCGCAACCTGGATGTGCCCCGCAAAATAATATTACAACATATTACAATTTCTTTAAATGAATGAATATAACAACCCATCACAAACCTCGGCTAATCATCACAACAGTCCAATACAGTTCACATCCACAAACAGTAAAAACCATTATAGAAATGTGCAACCCCCTGCCAACCGACATACTAGCAGTTAGGGGAGATTTACGAACACATTATATAATCACAGATATAATCAAATTAGCAAACATCGTATAATTTCGATCGAGCAAACATATCAGATTCTACTCCCAAAACTTCTCTGTGCACCTGAGACTTGAGCAGAAAATAAACATTCCAGAAAATACAAAAATATCACAGAAGAATAATTGGAGGAAACTGGGTTGAATCGGCCCCAACTCGGCCGCGGATCCACGGCCGATCGGTGGGATCGGCCGCGGTTCCGCGGCTGTATGGCCGATTCAGAAACCCATTTTTCTCTAGTGATCTTATATTTCTCTGCTTGTTATTCTGAAGCTCCCTGAAAAATTTTTAGAGCCAGTTTTAAAATCGACAGAAACATGGTGATATCGATGTCTTTTCCGGTTCGTTTTGCGTTCGAAATTCATACGACTTTGCTAATGAGTTAATTATTGTTTAGCGAGGCTCTGATACCACTGTAAGTTGATGTACAACACCCCATGACTTGCGGGGAGGCGGAATAATGAAAAACGATCTTGTTCTTTGCATAAACATCGCCTAACCGAGAATCTTTGCTAAACTATAACTAACAAGAATCATAGAAGTTATCAACTACTATGAAAAGTGATTATACCTAATGAATCGTGTCCTTCGTCTTTTCGTTCTCCACGTCCTCTCCGGCCTTCTCTATGTAGTAGATGATCCACCCGAGAGCTTTACTTCAAGCTCCACCTCTAACTTGAGGTAACTAGGTTTCTTAAAGTGCTAATCCAAGTAACCTAGGTGATATAGAGAAGGGTTATGGATTAAGTAGTCTATTCTAATCCTTGGTCTCAACACATGAGAGGGGAGGATTAGGGTTTGAAGAGAGAGAGAGCTTGAGGAGAGAGAAGGTGAGCAAGAGAATAATAATGAGATAATGATCTATCATAATATATATGAAGCATTATTATTTACCCAAAAAGAAAATAAAGGATTTAACAACCATGCTTCATAAATACAAATGGGTGATTCATCTCCATGAGTCATTAAGCATTTATGATGCATTAATGACATGGATGAATCACACAAATGAGTCACTAATCTCATTTAATGCATATGCCACCTACACCCCCAAGTCACCAACCTTCTAGAAGCTTCTCGTAAAATTACGAGAACGCCCCTCCTATCCGTGAAAACACGGAAAAACTTTAGACTGTATAAATCCAATATCCCGATACTAGAATCTGGCTTAAACCAAAGCCGGCTAGTAAAAACTGTCCGGAAGTCGTACGTGTGTAAACACACGTATGCGTCTGAACCCTTGTCGTAAAACCATACGACCTCTATATCATTTCGCCTGGAGTAGGGAAACTTTCTGTGTGGGACTCTAATGACTCGACTACTAGGCTGGAAGTGGGTTTAACCACAGACCGCAAGCGGCACTAGCTGTACGTAACGGTCCCCAGGTAGATGTCGATAAAAAGGCCGATGAGGAAACCCATCCGAACTCCTACTGAGCCTGATGTGACAATCTCCGTACAGTTCGGTCTGTTCGTCTAAGACTATCGCATAACGGGCCTAGGGGGCGGCAAGCGTCAGTCCCCTAATAGCGGTATAAGTCGTGTCGGAGTGAAGTCCATTACACCCTGAGAAACTACTGGAACCTACCAGTAAATCTCGCTTGCCCTGGCCAGGGACTTTGCGTAATGGCTCTCTGACACAACGCGATATCAACTCCCAATACCGGGAGGGACGAATCCTGTCTAACCGCCACTGCCTCTAAGTGCTCGGGACTGCACCCAACTGCTACCTGTTTGCACGACTCCTTTGAGCCGTGGTAGGGTAGCAATCTAAGAACAGTGGGACACACTCGAGGCGAAGTAGCAGTGTCAAGTCTGCGGACTATGCTGTACTCATGTCACCTGGGAACTGTTAACTGACGACTAGTATAAAACAAACCAACAGTTCCCTGCGAGTCCTGTCCGGTGTACCCGTAACCCAATGAGCACCTGTATACTATCTCCAGTACGACGTACTGACGGCTGTGGGACAGACCATCTCCCCAACTGGGATGAGATGCATACACACTAGTCTACTCCGGGTATCGATGCCTTGTCTCGATAATCCTACGACTAGGGACCTGAATAAGGATGTGCTTGTAGACTACCCAGCCCCCACTAGTGTGACTACCATCACAACGCTGGTAGTCAAGCAAGATCCTAAGAGCTCTATCAATACGTATACTCACATATTAAGATAGAAAAAACTAAGTAGCATACTACCATGTTTAGCAAGACTGTTATATACATGTGAATATCCCAAGCTTCCATTAAGTAATATACAAACTAGTATGATACAATAATGGCCCCTAGGGCATATACACTAACATCCATTTCACCCATCCTCACTCAGAAATTTCCTGCTAAAACTCTCAAAAATTCTCAAGTTCTTATAGTGTGCAAGTGGAGTTAGCAAATGGTGAAATTCCGGCGAAGTTCCGAGGAGATTCCGGCGACGAAACAACGCCCCAACACGTTCCTTAGTTTCCCCTCTCTCTTCTCTTATTCTCTAGCCAGTAAGTTCCCCCTCCCCCTCTTTTCTTCTATTATAAAAACTTTCATTTCTAAAACCCGACGGAAGTGGAGTTAATAAGACTTCCGATTCGGTTTTTCTTTAAAATTCATTTTTCTTAATCAATAAAATACCATACTCTCATATAATGTTTAACAAACATTAACAAACACATTAAAACAAGTTTCATTTCAAAAGAATCATTTATGCAACTTTTATCGTATTTTTACGGTAAAATACCACATACTTTAGTTTCGACATAAATCAACATAATACTTGTATTACCTTTAGACAACTCATGAGGTAATGACCTATCTCATCACAACACACATCTTTGATATAGCACGATGAGAATTTGGGAATATATTCATGGGATAATACGACATTGCAAATAAATACTATCAACTTACAAAACCATTTCTTTAAAAAGTGTGTTAAACAATTCCTTACAATTGCGTCTCTACAAGCCCCTTTTGGGGACCCCGTTCGGGATAGTGCGGATTATCGCACATCCTCGGACCTAGTAGAGCGAGATGCAGACCTCCGAAAGGAGCATTCGATCTCGATGGAATTTTAATGCATTTTTCTTTAGAAAATGAGATTTTTACAAAAATAAATAAAATTTATTTTTATTATATATATATATAACTATTATCAAAATATCTACTTTTATTATATTATATAAATATTCCAAGTTTTCTAAATCAAAGGAATCACCACTACATGAAACTACCATCCAAATACAAAACAATTCCAATATTTCAATAAAATACCATATACTATGAAAACTAAGTTCTACTCACTAGAAATTTCATATTTATAAAATATACATTTATGAAAACCCTAAAGATGATAATTAAATGCTTGAGGTGTATTTTGAAAATTATATCAATTTTTTTTTACATAAACCCCCTTCAAGTTATGCTAAATTACAATAAGGACCCTAGTAAACATAGGTTTAAACGGGACCAATTCTCTTGAGCCTCACGAAGCCGGAGAATGTGGGTGCTTGCCTATCTAAGGTAGACAATATAACAAACGGTGTTATCAATACGGTAATTGTCTTGGAAAAAGACACAAATTTTGCCGTCCATGTGCAGCAGTTACCGATAACATCAAAACTAATTCAGGATTTCAAGTTCTTTTTAAAGTGTCTGACTCAGACTGAGTCTCAATCTAATCAATCCGACTTGAATATGATTCAAGTATAAACTACAATACAATATGAATTCATGAATCCGTCTATTCAATCTATATCAATCTATATTGACCGAACCAAACCATGGATATACTTCGTCTACATGACTCTCCATTTATATCCATTCCGTTTACTGATATCATGGTTTCGGTAAGTCATCCATCTATATAACAAAACAATACAATCAATACAAAAGATATCGCGGGGTTTATAAGGGGTAGATTGGTACGGAATGTGTTAGAAGTGGCACGAGACTGTAACCTTAATACACATAACCTGAATATCCATTGCCGTTGTACCGTGGCTGAACGGTTTCTTGTGCTTTGTATACCTTAGTCTCCAGAATAGTGGGACTCCTCTCGTATACACTGGCATATTCTGTACCAAGTTACAAACATCAGCGTTAACAATATAATCAAACATTAATAGTCATATTCTCTTTCTGTCTATTCTATCTCTACTCATCTTTGGGACTTACCGAGCGATTGTTAGCTGACGATATTCTTTTCTTCTTTCTTTGGAATGTTGTTAGGTGATTCAGACTCATTGGAGAACGAGCCCAGCACTGAAGATTTGGAGCAGTTAGCATTTGATCCAGAGTTATAAGCACTTGTACATATTTATTTCATTTCAGTTATGTCATTATTTAGGCATCGCTTTCTATTCATGTATTTACATTTCAGTTGTACTTGTAAAAGAATGTTTAATAAATAAAGTTGTTGTTCATTTACATTCCTGTCTCTTGTGTACTTTACTTTATATTGCTTAGATATGCTTAGCGTGTTTACTTCTGAGTAAATACGTAGCGGGCTCGCCGCGTCCCCTTTCCGTACACTGGGAAGCGGGGCGTGGCAGGTTTTGTTGGCGGCCCATGCAGGTCAGCTCTATATGGACATGCGGGTCAGTTCATTATGGACATGCGGGTCAAGTCTGCATGAAGTCCTAAGCAATAGAACACAAGAATCAGCAACTAAAAATATTCTTTACATATTTCTTGAATCTTACAATTTCATATACTTTGAATTTGTCATAACCCAAAATTTTCTTTCAAGGTTATGGATTCCCCAAACAACACCAGCATCAATTTCAACAACACATCAGCACCTCTACCGCTTAAACCTACCGTTGCTGCTTCGATCAATAAGCAGACAGTACTGCTTGAGGCGATCTGCAGCCTCCTGGAGGGACATCAGCAGCAGACCGCTATTTTGATGAACCGACCAGAGACGGAAGCACCTGGGGTAAAGTAATTCCGAGCTTTACACCCCAAGCAATTCTTAGGGAAAGAGAGCCCTCCAGAAGCTGAGGAGTGGGCTCAGAGTATTGAAGATGACCTGGCAGCGATATAAGTGCCAAAGATCGCTTGGGTTTGAGTTGCGAAGCTGCAGCTCACTGACAATGCACGAGTCTGGTGGAAGGCGGGAGAAAACCGTCTTGACCAACCGATCGAATGGAGGACTTTTCGCGACATGTTCGACGCGAAATACTTCCCTGAAACTGCCCGATTCGACATGGAGCAGCAATTTATTCATCTACAACAGGGTTCGATGTGAACCAAGTCAGTAAATGATTATGATGCTGAGTTTACCATGCTCAGTAGGTAAGATATGTCTCAATGTTCGATTTTCAAATATCATATATTACACAGCTAACACAAATACCTTATCAGGTTCGTGGCACATTTGATACAACTGTTAAGATCATATCCAGAAGATTTCAGCAAGGGTTAGATTCGGAAATCCAAGCTGTTTTAGCTACAGGGGATTTCCCAACCCACGAGATAGCCCTGAAAGCTGCCCGCCGATACGAGGCTGTTACGACCCGAAATAGCACGTGACTCGCCCGAAGCAGTGAAACCCTCTGTGTGGGACTCTAAAGACTCGTCAATACGCTGGCAGTGGGTTTAACCACAAGCACGTCAGTGGCACTAGCTGTACGTAACGGCTATCCAGGCATTGAGCGAAAGGGAGGCCGACGAGCAAACTCATCCTAAAACCCTACTGAGCCTGATAGTGACAATATCCGTACAGTCCGGTCCGTCCGTCTATGAGTATCGCATATCGAGTCTAGGGGGTGGATAAAGTCAGACCCCTAATAACGCGACATAGTGTCGGTATGAAGCCCACCACCACCTAAGAAACTACTGATCTGAATCAGTAATTCTCGACTATCTTGGCCAAGGATTTCTGGTGATGGCCACCCGTGCACACCGCGACATCAACCCCCAATACCGGGAGAGACAAATCCCCTGACGATCCGCTCACTGCCTCCATGTGGCTCGGGACTGTACCCAACTAAAACCTGTTTGCACGACTCCTTTGAGTCGTGGTAGGGTAGTAATCAAAGCACAGTGGGAACCCACACAGACAAATGACGATCTCAGGTCGATAGACTAACCTGTATACATGTCACCAGGGAACTGCTATCTGACAATAGGTATAATACCAATTAACATGTTCCTGGCGAGTCCGTCCGGTGTACTTATAACCCAATGAGCACCTGTATACATCTTAGGTGAACCAACTAACACCAATGGCTTGTGAGACCGGCCACCGCCCCTCGTCGGGGTCTCGATCAGTATACACTAGTCTACTTTTGGAGTATCGATGCCCAGTCTTGAAACTCCCACGACTAGGGACATTTTAAGGATGTATTTATAGACCACCCAGCTCTTACGTATATGATCGCCATCATACTGCTGGTAGTCAAGCAAGAATCCTATAGGCTCTAACAACATGTAATAGTGATCTGTAATGTCACCTGAAGTATGTACACGATGATAAAGACAAACCAGATAGCATACTATTATCTCGGGTAAGACTGCCCTACCGGTATAGGTCCTCCCTCAATCATTGCAATCATGTGATCCAATAATTGACTTGAGGGCACTATAGCCAACAATCTCCCACTTGCACTTAAGGCTAATTATTGCGGTGTTGCATACTCACAGCCCGTGTGATACCGAACACCCAACTTCTCTACTAATCAGTTTCAAAGCTCGTTTATAAAACTATTGCGTTCGAGAAATAGCCTCAGTGAGTGGATCCGCTCCAATGTTTCTTTCTATGTCTCTCTTTATACCAAGTTCGTGGAGAAAGCCACCTCCCGAAATGAGCAATACCTGTCTTAGAATATGTCTGGACATCTGATGGGACCCAGTTCACAAATGAACCCAAATCCAGCAAACTTCTTAAACTGTATCGTCCACTGAATTTAATCAGTATCCTGCGCCATGCCTCCCTCAGGATCCGCTTGGACCACCTGTCCAAACTACTGCCCCTCAAAAGAAGGAAAACTATAACTCTGATAGTCACTCTGTCATCCAAGTCACTTTGGAAGCCTGGAATGATAACCGTCTTCTGAAGGAGGCTATCATTACCATATCCCTAGAACATCCACTTATGTTCATAAACTGCTTCCGAACGTTTCTCTAGAATTGGATTAATATACAAACTTATTGCAGCTAGTGCAATAAAAACATCTGGGGTGGTATTTTACATCTCATGATTGACTCAATTGCCTAAGCAAGTGATATGCCAATCATGCACATTCCTCTCCCCTTTAGTCTGTAAGACACCTTTAGAGAGGGGACTCCATCACCTGCAGGTACACGACCATGCCAGGAGTCGTCCATTCTAAAACACCTTTAGAATACTGTCAAAGTACCCGAATTGGGAAACTACCCAAATCTAGATCTAAAACCATAGATCCAGTAACCAGAATGCATGATATAATATTCATATCCTATGTGGAGAAATCACTGTATGACAACCACAGTATAACCGATCATAGTGTAGGAATTTCATTTCCTACAAAGTGTATGTCATCCAAATACCAGGACATCACACCCTACTACCTTCTTAATAGATCTATCTCCTATTCTGATGAAGTCAAAGTCTATGACTGTCACATCAGAAATAGATGATCTATCTCCGCTATACTTGCTTTAGTCTATAAATAGACATAAGCTACTTGTCCACTATGCTTCCGCTGCTCCTACTGACTACAAAAACCCTCTGGCAGAGTCATATACACGTGTACTTCTAAAGCTAGTTTAGAACGACGCTATACTCATCCTCCTGCCGGGTTTCATAGTCTAGAACAGCAGTAATGGCAAGTCTGGGTAAACAAGAACCTCCCTGTCACTGTCTTTGAGGATACCGAAGTACCTCTCGGGCGCCCGAGGTTACCCACCATATCCGCGGAGTGGCTAATGGAATGTCAAAACCGATTGAATCTTTAGGTTCTATTAAATTTTCAGTAATTGTTTGTGGTTCTGGAATCACTTCTAGTTCTACCATACCCCCACTACTGTTTTATGAAAAAGTCCATTTTACTAAAACTGTGGCGAGTCAAGAACAATATCACTATTGATCTTCCAGATGGAAGAAAATTAACCCTCGTCATAGCCCGGGATAACCCACAAACTGCCATTACAGAAATGTGGCTTGAGTATGTCCAGAGTCTAGTTTTAAGCATAAGCCGGGCAACTCCATATATCTTAATATCGTTAAGATATGAACCATTCTATATACAATATAGAAACAGAGGCACAGATTTAATTGGAACCAGATTCAAATCATGCAGCTGTCTCTAGTGCATGTCAACTAAATGGAGAGAGGCCGATCAGCATTACTCAAGTAGGAGTGCATCCAAATATGAGTAACCTGAAAGAGAAGCAAGTTCTCAAAAACCATTACTATCAACTGAATACCAAACACAAGTATCTAAATCTTCGATCACTTTGAAGAATCCTGATACTTACAACACATGGTTCTCTACTTTATTCTTATACCTATAACTTCTCAAAACTTGGACCTTGTATTTCTATGGAACATTTGTCTAAAACTGGAGAAGTCACAAGTAAACAGAATATAGTACAAGCACCAACCCCTTTGTCCTAATGGACACTGGACAACTTACAATAGTTTGTATAAGCCCCCTGAGTTGAATAACTCAAACCCTGTGCGTCGTAGGTTGAAAACTGTACTATGGTTAAGAAGAATTACACCGCCGTTTAATGCTCCTTACCCAATCATCAACTGATATAGGTAAATGTCATGGACATAATTTCAAAAAGTTATATCTCACTTTTAAAATAAATATACAGATATATCAGTTTGAAATTAGTGCATAACAACGGATATTCAAAACCAAATATTTGCCGTCAGGCAAAACCCCAAGCGATTTCCTCAAATATCACCAATTACAACAAATTCCGATATAAAGAGGATACAATCACCTAATTCCCAATAACTTATTCCCACTCATCATCTGTAAAACCATACAGACGTGAGAAGCAAACCTGGTAAATACATACCCTGGAGTAAGGATTTAATTGGGAAATCAGTTTTCAATTAACAACGCATAGTGAAACTGAAACAAGAAAATGTTTCGAAGGGGTAGCCGGATATTCCTAGTAATGCCTCTTCCATTATACAGATTCATGGCTGTAACCGTATATTTCCTTTCTATCTCTCCAATCCCTTTATTTGTCTTTACTCATTACCTTCTGTACACCACCCTTAGGTTAAATGGTTTTCTTCCTTCCCTACCGTTCGATATCAGCCTATGGTTTGGAAGAAGACTATCCAATAAGCGTAATAGGTGTACCCTCCTAATCCGAGTAGCCCTCGCAACCTGAAAGAACGTAAAGGGAAAAGACAACTGAATAATCCTTATTCTATTTCTCCTGAACCAGAAACCATCCTCGAACTGGAACAAGTTCCTTCGAGTTCGTATGTAACTATATGATGGCGTATCCAATAAATGTGGATCTTCGTAGTGATATGGGGTGTTTTGGAGAAATGCAAAGGTGAAGTAGGAGTGGCGATGATATACGCCGTTTGTTCGTGAATGATAGCAGTCGCAATTTACTTTGCTCTCTTTCTAATCCCTTTATTTGTCTTTACTTATTACCTTCTGTACACCACACTTAAGCTAATTGGTTTTCTTCCTTCCCCACCTTTCGACACCTGCCTATGGTTTGGAAGAAGACTATCCAATAAGCGTAATAGGTGTACTCTCCTAATACTAGGAGCGCTCGCAATCTGAGAGAAGGTAAAAGGAAAAGACAACTGAATAGACCTATTCAATTTCTCCAGAACTGGAAACCATTCTCGAATATGAAACAAGTTTCTTTGAGTTCGTATGTAACTATACGATGGTCATATCTATTAAATGTGGATCTTCGTAGTGATACGGAATGTTCCGGAGAAAAGCAAAGGGTAAAAGTAGGAGTGGCAATGAAGTATGCAACTCTAACAATCCAAAAGCCAGTGTGTTTTAAGAAGGTTCGGTTAACTTGGTTATGAGTTCTAGTCTAGGGTCGGGACATGGTCGCTGCCAAAGAGAGAGAGAAAAGAAACACTCAGCGTGCACTCTAATTTAGATCAGAATGGTTAATCACTTTATCTAATCAGGATGTCTCCCACTGTATCCTCAAATTCTCCTCCAAACCTAAAACAAGAATTAGTCGGGATCATTTAAAATCACCCGAGGAGTAAACCAACTCATCAGTGGGAATCGGGATCCAACTATCATCGCATGATAATTTGATGGAATCCACTTAAGTTATCACACTCCAGAAGGTATGCGCATGCCTGGCAAGTTTCAGTTTCTTTAGAAACCCCCGATGTGATTTTTACCCCATGCTCTTATGACCTTGACTAAGGCCAACAAATCATAAGTCACATGTCAAGTTCTACCTGTCATTGTCCAGGTTAATTTGAACCCACCCGTACTCGCCCTTGACTAAGGCCAACAAGGCTGTACGATATCCCAAACCAACATATCTATCTATGCAACAGAAAAGTAACAAATAGCTACCATACACTATGCCTTGACTAAGGCCAACAAACATAGTATGAATACTAAGTGCTACCCGTCTGAAATGACGGAGGGCTACGAATGGTTTTTGGCGAAAAACCATTAACGTAATGAACTTGATATCGTCGAAGGAACCAGATAGCTTTAGAAATATATAGTGGCGAAAACCTTTGCTAAAGAGGTCACTCCCGGTGAAGAGATCTCGGCTCTTTCCTCGTAGAATAAGGTGCAGGATATTCCCACTGAATACCACGATGCAAAGAAAAAAGTAATCGACTATAGTGAAGTTATTACCCTGACGTAAATTTCTGCCTAAGAGGTCACTCCCGGTGAAGGGATCTCTATTCTTGCCTCGTCGAATGAGGTGCTGGATATTCATAACCGAATACCACTGTGCAAAAAAAAAGAAAACGTCCTTGTAATAACAGCTTTTGAAAATTGTTCCAACAACATCATATAGGTCTATTTTTCTTGCATTGATCAGAGTCAACGCAGTCCCATCAATTAATCACACCAGAAAAGAACGAAAATATGATATACGTATATGCCATCCGCATTCGCCACTGGGCCCCATCATCACCCATTAGGTTACTTAGCTAACGACAGAGCGGGGGCTGAACTAGCGCGGGTGTAAAACATATACAACATATACTAGTATATATATATATATATAACAATATATAATAATCTCTCCAGGCATGATAAATGCAACATCACAGATAAGCGATAAGCATCACAGAACAATACAGATAATCTGGGAGCCCCGGGTTTCCTTTGAGCCGCAACTGAAACCCGACGTTCCCCTGGTCGTGTGGATAGCCTGTGCAATGAAAACCTAGACCCCTACGAGCGCGGAAAGTCACCTGCCAAAACCAGAAGTGAGACAACCCCCTTCATCCATGTGAATGGGCCACCCGGCACTTCACGGAATCCGGTAACGTGAGCACCCCTCCTTGGGTCAACCTGTACCCCGTACGAGTGCGGCGAATAGCCCGCCAATTCTAGAGTGAGGCCCTCTCCGTCTCAACGTTATGAGATGCGGGCCCATTTCTCTCTGGAACCCGGCTATCCGTGCACTCTATCGTGGGGTAATCCTAGTACAGAAAAGAAAATATGTAAAACGGTGACATCGACTTCAATCCGGTCGTGCCCCAAATAAATAATATACAAACAGGCAATGACAGCAGTCCACATGTCGGACGCTTGCCCCGCGATATCAAATGTATGAATAAATCTAAACTGTACTAGCATTGCACCCAAGCTATCCACCACGACGATCCCGCCACAACCACAACACAATACAAAACATCAACGTGAATGTCACGTTCGCAAACCCGTCTAAAAGAGCATATAGCAGTTAGACGAATTGTACCACTCTAATGACATTCACGGTCGCAGATAGTAATGTATGTACTGAAAACTACGACATCAGAATTCTGCACGCAATTAGCAAACTAAACCAATTTCCAAAATCATGAAAAAAATAGTGAGCTAAAGTTCCAAAAACCGACCGATTAAAGCCAATTCGGAAGTCCGAATCAAAACGAAACGCGTCCGAACCTTCATGGGGAGTTAGAGCATGAAATTAACTTCGAGTTGGGGGGCCTAGGAGGGGTACCCCACGTTGAGGCCACCACAAGGTGGCCAGGGGGTGAGGCAGACCCGAAACTGCCCAAGGTAGGGAAGTTTCGGGTCCCCACCGCTAAGACCACCTTGTGGTGGTCTTGGGGAGTGGGCCCAGCCGTTTCCCTTCCGGGGTTTCCCCGGGGTGCCCATGCACCACCCCGAGGCTTCTCAGTTCAAACCGTGAGCCCGCGGGGTGTGCAAATATCTCAAACTTTCAGTTTTCGGAACTGTTTTTGTCGGCAGTTTTTGCACGACAAAAACGGCGGATTTCTAATGTCGCAATGAGTTAACTGAGGCTTATAGAGTGGCTCTGATACCATGTTGGGTTACGCCAGCGCCTCGGCCACCAATCCGTGACCAAATGCGAAACAAAAACTTTAATTAAACCGGCGCTAACGGAACACGAGTCTACGGATCGTACCATAAGCCCTAAACTAGTTAACTTAAAAGGAGTTTAGAGAGGTTATACTGATTGATCCGTGCCTTTTGGTCTTCAACCTCTATCCCAAGCTCCTCGCGGCTTCTTCGATCAAGTTCGATCTCCGGTCTCCCCCATCGAAGATGATCCACGTCGAGGGTTAGTAATACGGGCTCTGACTTCAAAACCGAAGCAACTTGGGTATTTAGTTTGCTAGCCTAAATAGACAAGATGAAGTAGAGAGTGTGTGTGATCACTTTGTCACAATACACCTAAGGATTCTCAACTCATGAGAGGGTTTGGGTGGAGGTTGAAGAAGATGCCATGGGAGAAAGTGTGAGCTCAAGAAAAAAACAAGTGAAGAAGTGAAGTGGCTGCCTTTTCTTTTTGTGAGTGTTGTGTTTTATTTTTTTTGGAGCAAGCAACTAAAGAAAGCTACCCAATAAAAGATCTGCCTTGCCCTCTCAAAATATCTCACAACACACACACACACAAATATCTTAGCCAAAACAAAAACCTATGCATGTCACCATGAATCACCAAGTGCACATGCATGAGTTAATGCAAACCATGACCCATATTTTCCCACAATAAACATTTAAACCAAAATGTTTAATAGAAAAGAAATGGCATTATCTAAAGTAATCTTGTAATGAATTACAAGAATACCCCTCATCCGTATATACATACCTGCATCCGTATTCCGACTGAATACGAATACAACGAGACGAAAATAATCCAACAATATAACACTAGGATTCGGTTTAAACCAAAGACCACTAGTATTATCCGTCCGATCATGATCCGTGCACAAGTGCACGTATATGATCGAACCCTGCCATAAAACCATACGACCTCTATAACGTTTCGCCCGAAGCAGTGCAACCCTCTGTGTGGGACTCTAAAGACTCGTCAATACGCCGACAGCGGGTTTAACCACAAGCACGTCAGTAGCACTAGCTGTACATAACGGCTATCCAAGTATTGAGCGAAATGGAGGTCGACGCGCAAACTCATCCTGAAACCCTACTGAGCCTGACAGTGACAATATCCGTACAGTCCGGTCCGTCTGTCTATGAGTATTGCATGTAGAGTCTAGAGGGGTGGATAAAGTCAGACCCTTAATAACACGACATATAGTGTCGGTATGAAGCCCATCATCACCTAAGAAACTACTGATCCGAATCAGTAATTCTCGACTACCTTGGCCAACGATTTCTGGTGATGGCCACCTGTGCACACCGCGACATCAACCCGTAATACCGGGAGAGACGAATCCCCTGACGATCCGCTCACGCGTCCATGTGGCTCGGGACTGTACCCAACTAAAACCTGTTTGCACGACTCCTTTGAGCCGTAGTAGGGTAGTAATCAAAACACAGTGGGAACTCACACAAACAAATGACGATCTCAGGTCGATAGACTAACTTGTACACATGTCACCAGGGAACGGCTATCTGACAATAGGTATAATACCAACTAGCATGTTCCCGACGAGTCCCTCCGGCGTACTCATAACCCAATGAGTACCTGTATACTTCTTAGGCGAACCAACTAACAGTAATGGCTTGTGAGACCGGCCACCGCCCCTTGTCGGGGTCTCGATCAGTATACACCAGTCTACTCTTGGAGTATCGATCCCCAGTCTTGAAACTCCCACGACTAGGGACATTTTAAGGATGTGCTTATAGACCATCCAGCTCTCACGTATATGATCGCCATCATACTGCCGGTAGTCAAGCAAGAATCCTATGGGCTCTATCAACATGTAATAGTAATATGTAATATCACCTGAAGCATGTATACGATGATAAAGACAAACCAGATAGTATACTATCATCTCGAGTAAGATTGTCCTACCGGTATAGGTCCTCCCTCAATCATTGCAATCACGTGCCTGCGATCCAATAATTGACTTGAGGGCATTATAGCCAACAATCTTACGTTTTCTCCAAGTTAGATCTTCGTTTGGGTTATCATCAGTTGAAGGTCAAAGAATCTGATATCCATAAAACGGCATTCAAAACTCGCTATGGACATTACGAATTTCTTGTGATGCCATTTAGAATGACCAACACACCGGCTATATTCATGAACCTAATGAATCAAGTTTTCTGAGAGTACCTAGACAGGTTTGTTGTCATCTTCATCGAAGACCTTGTGTATTCTAAGAGTCGGAAAGAACATGCCGAGCACTTACGAATTGTCCTGGAGACATTATGACAACATCAACTCTATGCTAAGTACAGCAAATGCGAGTTTTGGCTAGATCAAGTCAGTTTTCTCGGACATATTGTATCAGGCGAGGGAATCTCCATAGATCCAGCTAAAGTTTCAGTAGCAAGCGAATGGCCGACACCGAAGTCAGTGAAGGACATTCGAAGTTTCTTGGGTCTAGCAGGATATTACAGAAGGTTCATTGAAGGATTTCCAAACATTGCAACACCCCTGACCAAGCTCACGCATAAAGATGGAGAATTCGTGTGGTCAGAAGCATGCGAGGAGCTTTCGTAGAACTCAAGTCAAGATTGACATCAGCACATATCCTTGTCATACCAGACCAATCTGGAGGTTTTGAAGTGCATTGTGATCCATCTGGTAAGGGATTAGGATGTGTTCTACATCAGCACGGTAAAGTTGTAGCTTATGCTTTAAGACAGCTGAAGTTTCATGAGCGCAATTATCTGACGCATGATTTGGAGTTGGCGGACGTAATCTTTGCTCTTAAGATTTGGCGCCATTATCTTCTTGGTGAACGAGTGGACATATACACAGATCACAAGAGTCTAAAATATGTATTTACTCAGAAAGAGTTGAATATGTGGCAGAGAAGATGGTTAGAACTCATGGCGGACTTCGACATCAACCTACAATATCATCCAGGGAAGGTGAATGTAGTACCTGATGCTCTTAATCGCCAACCATTAATATTAAATCTCACCGCACAGTGGAAGCTTCAACAAGACTTGCACCAAATGGAGATTGAAGTAGTCATGCTAGGTAATGCTTCAAGTTTGATGAACTTACAAATTCAATCTACCATTGTCAATCAGATCAAAACAGCTCAAGTAAGTGATGCTAAGTTGCAAAAGATTAGAGAACAAGTGGAAAGTGAATTTCGAACAGACTTCATCATACATGAAGACGGATCTTTGAGATACGGCAGTAAATTGTGTGTACCAAAAGGTTCTGTGCGAGAAGAATTGATGAAAGAAGCTCACAGCTCTCCTTATTCAGTATACCCTAGAGGTACAAAGATTCACAAAGATCCGCGTCAGAATTACTGGTGGTATGGAATGAAACGTGAAGTAGCCAGAAGCGTCATAAAATGCTTGGTGTGTTAGCAAGTAAAAGCTGAACATCACAGGACTGCTGGTTTACTTCAACCGTTATCTATCCCAGAATGGAAGTGGCAACACATCACAATGGATTTCGTGACTGCACTTCCTCGCAGCACGAAGGGTAACGATGCGGTATGGGTCATTATGGATTGACTCACAAATTCGGCTCACTTTATTCCATTTTGAGTTGGCCAATTTACTGAGACACTAGCAAAGAAGTACATGGAGGTAAGAATCTAAGTAAGATTTAATCTCTTCAAATATGTACTATCTCTGATACCCATGAACTCATGCAGAAAATCGTGAGATTACATGGATTACCGGTCTGCATTATCTCCGATCGTGACACCAGATTCCGATCGCAATTTTGGCAGAGTCTGCAAACTAGCTTGGGAACAAGTCTGAACTTCAGCACAACTTATCATCTACAAACCGATGGTCAGTCTGAGCGAACTATTCGGATCTTAGAAGATATGCTCAGAGCGTGTATGCTAGATTTCGGAGGATCATAAGAAGATCACCTACATCTTGTAGAGTTTTCATACAACAACAGCTACCAAGCAAGTATCGGAATGTCACCTTTCGCAGCACTGTATGGAAGGAAGTGTCGATCGCCATTAAGTTGGGATGACATCGGAGATAGAGAACTCCTTGGATATGAGATGATAGTAGCAACTGTTGACGTAGTTCGTACTATCATGGAAAGAATGTGCATAACCTAAGATCGACAGAAGCACTGGGCTGATACAAAGCACCGTCACTTAGAGTTTCAACCGGGAGAACATGTATTTTTGAAGATATCTCCGAACCGTGGAGTGATTCGTTTTGGAAGACGGGGTAAGCTTAGTCCGAGGTATATTGGACCGTTCGACATACTCGAACAAGTCGGTAAAGTGGCTTATCGCTTGGCACTTCCACCTTCATTGGAAGGAGTGCACAACGTGTTATACATATCCCAACTCAGAAGGTATGTGAGTGACCCCAGCCATATTCTTGATCACTCCGAGCTCACTGTACATCCAGATTTATCCTGTGAGCAACAAGCTGTTGAGATTCTGGACAGGAAGGTGAAGTCACTTCGGAACAAGGAAGTCAACTTGGTTCAAGTGATGTGGAGAAAGGACACACCAGGAGAATTAACATGGGAAAGGGAAGATGAGATGCGTGCAAGTTACCCTCATTTATTTGTAAACCAGTCCTTAAAATAAATTGTAAATTTCGAGGATGAAATTTTTGTAAGGAGGGTAGACTGTAACAACTCCAATTTTAATGTACAGAAAATTGTTTAAAAGTTAATGTACAATTGGGGTATTTGCAATCCTGTGTACACTATAAGTATTTGTTTTACTTTTGAACAGGAAGAAAGTACTTGTAGCACATTGGTAAAGCCTTACACTGCTGTGACGTAGCCCCTGTGATCGAATCCCCCCAGCCACATTATCTTTTTATTTAATTTTCTTTTAATATTTTAGAAGCCCAAGGGTTTGCACATGTACTACACGTAATATGTTATGTTACAAATTAATCAAACATGCGCACTAAAGAAAACCAAGCGACACCAACACGTGGCACCAATCCAAGCCCATTCCACCGGACTTGGACCGGCGACACATGCGTATGGGACCAGCACCGCCGGGCTAATCCGTAGGGGCTGCTCTGATATTTTTTCCCGAGCACCCCTTGGCCTACCCCACTACCCCCATATTGTTTGTTTACTCTGAATTCATCCAGAGAACAATAAAATGCCCTTTAATCCAATTTTTAATGCAATTTTTAATGCATTCTTTAACCCTATAAACCCTAATTTTTCCTATAAATATCACACTTCATTTCACCCATCCTCACTCAGAAATTCCATGCCAATACTCTCAAAAATTCTCAAGTCCTTATAGTGTGCAAGTGGAGTTAGTAAAGGGTGAAGTTCCGGCAAAGTTCCGAGAAAATTCCGGCGACGAAATGACGCCCCGACACCTTCCTTAGTTTCCCCTCTCTCTTCGCTTGTTCTCTAGCCAGTAAGTCCCATCTCCCCCTCTTTTCTTCTAGTCTAAAAACTTTCATTTCTAAAACCCGATGGAAGCGGAGTTAATCGGACTTCCGATTCGGTTTTTCTTTAAAATTCATTTTTCTTAATCAATAAAATACCATACTCTCATATAATGTTTAACAAATATTAACAAACACATTAAAACAAGTTCCATTTTAAAAGAATCATTTATGCAACTTTTTTCGTATTTTTACAATAAAATACCATATACTTTAGTTTCGACATAAATCAACATAATACTTGATTTACCTTTAGACAACTCACGAGGTAATGACCTACCTCATCATAACACATATCTTTGACATAGCACGATGAGAATTTGGGAATATATTCATGGGATAATACGACATTACAAATAAATACCATCAACTTACAAAACCATTTCTGTAAAAAGTGTGTTAAACAATTCCTTGCAATTGCGTCTCTACAACCCATTTTTGGGGACCCCGTTCGGGATGGTACGGATTATCACACATCCTCGGACCTAGTAGAGCGAGATGCAGACCTCCGAAAGGAGAATTCGATCTCGATGGAATTTTAATGCATTTTTCTTTAGAAAATGAGATTTTTACAAAAATAAGTAAAATTTATTTTTATTAAATATATATATATATAACTATTATTAAACTATCTATTTTTATTATATTATATAAATATTCCAAGTTTTCTAAATCAAAGGAATCACCACTACATGAAACTACCATCCAAATACAAAACAATTCCAATATTTCAATAAAATACTATATACTATGAAAACTAGGTTCTACTCACTAGAAATTTCACATTTATAAAATATACATTTATGAAAACCCTAAAGACGATAATTAAATGCTTAAGGTATATTTTGAAAATTATATCAAAATTATTTTTACATAAAACCCCCTCAAGTTATGCTAAATTACAATAAGGACCCTATTAAACATAGGTTTAAGCGGGACCAATTCTCTTGAGCCTCAGGGAGCCGGAGAATGTGGGTGCTTGCCTATCTAAGGTAGACAATCTAACAAACGGTGTTATCAACACGGTAATTGTCTTGGAAAAAACACAAATTCTGCCGTCCATGTGCAACAGTTACCAATAACATCAAAACTAATTCAGGATTTCAAGTTCTTTTCAAAGTGTCTGACTCAGACTGAGTCTCAATCTAATCAATCTAACTTGAATATGATTCAAATATAAACTACAATACAACATGAATCCATGAATCCGTCTATTCAATCTATATCAATCTATATTGACCTAACCGAACCATGGATATACTTCGTCAACATGACTCTCCATTTATATCCATTCCGTTTACTGATATCATAGTTTCGGCAAGTCATCCATCTATATAACAAAACAATACAATCAATACAAAAGATATCGCGGGGTTTATAAGGGGTAGATTGGTACGGAATGTGTTAGAAGTGGCACGAGACTGTAACCTTAATACACCTAACCTAAATATCCATTGCCGTTGTACCGTGGTTGAACGGTTCCTTGTGCTCTGTATACCTTAGTCTCCGGAATAGTGGGACTCCTCTCGTATACACTTGCATATTCTGTACCAAGCTACAAACATCAACGTTAATAATATAATCAAATATTAATAGTCATATTCTCTTTCTATCTATTCTATCTCTACTCATCTTTGGGACTTACCGAGCGATTGTTCGCTGACGACATTCCTTTCTTCTTTCTTTGGAATGTTGTTAGGTGATTCAGACTCATTGGAGATCGAGCCCAGTACTGGAGATTTGGAGCAGTTAGCATTTGACGCAGAGCTGTAGGCACTTGTATATATTTATTTCATTTCAGTTATGCCATTGTTTAGGCATTGCTTTCTATTCATGTATTTACATTTCACTTGTACCTGTATAAGAATGTTTAATAAATAAAGTTGCTGTTCATTTACATTCCTGTCTCTTGTGTACTTTACTTTATATTGCTTAGATACGCTTAGCATGTTTATTTCTGAGTAAATACGTAGTGGCCTCGCCGCGTCCCCTTTCCGTACACTTAGAAGCGGGGTGTGACACATGCACATCTTCAGCCCATACTCATCCCCTGTGGTTCTAGTGAAGAAACATGATGGTACTTGGAGGTTATGCATTGATTATCGGCAACTCAACAATCAGTCCATCAAATATAAGTATCATATACTTTTGATAGATGATTTGATAGATGATTTGTTAGATGAGTTCTATGGTTCACAATATTTTACTAAGCTTGATCTTAAATCAGGGTATCATCAAATCCCAATGGATCCCCTTAATGTATACAAAACAGCTTTCACAACCCATGATGGCCACTATGAGTTTCTAGTCATGCCTTTTGGCTTGACCAATGCACCAACCACTTTCTAGTCAATAATGAATGATATTGTAACGACTCTGAAATCTCTGTACAAATGTAACTTATTTAAATGTATAGAAAGGGTATTTCGGCCTGATTAGAAGTTATAAGTTAATTTTGTTCAATAAAAGTAAGAAACAACTTGTAGCTCACTGGTTAGTACTCTCTACTGCTGTGTTATAGCTTGCATGCTCGAATCCCATTAGTCCCAATTATTTTTAATATTTTTTCTTTTTAACTTTTCGGAAGTCTAAGAGTTGCACATGCAATACACGGAGAATCGAAAAGTTTTAGAAAAATCAAACGGGATAAACAAGGAGTTAACACAGAGTAATATACATGCCCAAAGCCTCGAGCCACGTGGCACTTTTTCAACCGCCGGATTTCACCCCCTGACCGCCACCGGTGGTTGAGATGCCCCCAAACCCCTCTATTCTTTGCCCGTGCACCCCTTCAGCTCCCCTTTACTCTATTTTCTTATTTGATTTCTCTACAATTAAACAGAGAGCACACCACCCCTTCATCTACCCAATTACACTCTTTTTACTCCAATTTTTAATTCTTTTTAATTCACCATATACATATTTTCATCCCTATAAATACCACACCATTCCCTAGCTCTTCCCTATTCTGAAAATTTCTCAAAAATTCTATAAATTTCTATGCTCAAGAAAGGGGTTAAGGCCAGTCAAGTGGAATTAGCAATCCAAGTTCATTCTATCGAAGACCGAAACCATTCTCGATGCTACCACGATCCCCGAAAGCTTCCCCCCTCTCCCTTACTTTTTCTCAATGCTACACAACCAATAAGTCCCTATTCCTCTCTTCCATTTTGACTTAAATCGCATTCTAAAACAATATCGACAAAGTAGAGTTAATCTTAATCTTATTTATATTTTTTTTTAACTTTAAGCATCTTTCATAGGCTAAATAAGTCATACCAATACTCTAACACTACTTTAAAATGTTACTCACACTATTTACCTTTTTATGTAATTAAAATTTCATGTGAAATAAATATATAACGATTTTTCCCATATAAATACCATGAGCTTTAAATATAACCCTTTATTCGATAACTAACCTATATACCTCTAGGAAAACTCACGGGGTAATGATCTACCCCATCACATACACTATGGTTCATAGCATGAAATTTTTAGATGTATGTTTAATTTAAAAAATACGGTTTACAATAAAATACCATTGCTTTTACAAATAAATGTTTTAATCGATATTTTTAAATCCTTTGCAAATGCATCTCTACAGCCCTTTTAGGGGAACCCATCTACGGATGGTGCGGGTTATCGCACGTTCTTGAGATAGTAGAGTGAGATATAGAACTCCTCATGGAGAATTCGGTCTCGAAAGGAAATAAAAATACAATTTTTAAAGAATGTGATATTTTAACAAATTAAAGCAAATTGAAAATTTGCATAAATCATAAATTCGTATTTTTCTATAAAAACCAATTTTTTGAAAAATATATTATTAAAAATGAATAAAATAAAATAAAATAAAACAAAACAAAAATACCACCAAGTTTCCAGAAGTATAGTTTTCACAAAAATACTATAAACTTTTAAAAACTAGATTTCATCACTAAAATACCATTAAAACTAAAATACATTTTTATAAAACTCTTAATATTATAAATCACCCCGAGGTTTATTTTATAACAATATTATAATATCTTTTATAAAGCCCCCTTGAGAAATGCAAACAATGTAAACAACAAGAATAATTCTTTAAGGTCCCTAGATTAATCTAGGCTTAAACAGTATCATTTCTCTTAAGTCTCAGGGAGCCGGAGAAAGTGAGTGCTTGCCTACTCAGGACAGACAACACTGCAAATTAACGGAGTCATTAATGGCAATTGCCTTGGAAAAAGACACAAATCCTACCGTCCATGTGCAGCAGTTGTCCGATTACTCCCGAACTTAAGAATTTCAATAATTAAATCCATTCACAAGAAATGACTATAGCCTGAATACAAGCTCGAACCAGAGTCCAAACTCAAACCCAAACTTGAACACTTGATCTCAAACTTGAACTTGAATACTTGACTTGACTTGACTTGATTGAACCATGAATATAACTTGACATGAACTTGACATAAATACCTGAATACATGATTACAACTTAAGCATGAACTTGCACATTATCTTTATATTCATGGATTCAGCCAAGACTTGTTAACTTGAATTATACACTACAATACACGGGGATAAAGGGATACATTGGTACGGAACGTATATGTCACGACTCGGAAGCGGCACATGACTGGCACTTAGATCAAGTGACGTCTAAAGATGTCGACGCAATCCAAGCAAGCCAAAAACACGGAATCTAAACTTTTTTATGAAAATAATGGAGGTGAAGTTTTAAAAAGGGTTATTAAATGGAATCAAGTTTCTTTTTAAAATATAAGCAAGTTTGTTTGAAAATGCCTATGTCGTTTGATAATCGGGCAGAACCTCCTTTGTAAATTTTGAATAAAACCACTGTTTCCCAGAGCAAAGCTCTGTTTAAAACTCAAGAGGCAGCACCTCACGTGTCTACCACGAGGGCGCCAGCACCAGAGTTAAAAACTCTTATATGAGCAACGCCAATGTACAAAGCACACAAAACTCAAGAGGCAACGCCTCACATGCCTGCCATGAGGGCGCCAGCGCCAGAGTTAAAGCCTCTTATTTGCGCCGCATGTGCACAACAAGTGAGCGCCGGCGGCTAGTAGAATTAAATTCTACTCTCTGTTAAACAGAGCCGTTGGATCAAAGATCCAACGGAGATGATAAATCATCAGAATGCAGAATTAAATTCTTTTGAGGAAATATTCCTCAAATCTTTCTGAACAAGAAAGATTACTCTCTGTAAAACAGAGTACCGATGGATTAAAAATCCAATGGTGATTAAAGAATCACCGATCTACAGAATAAATTCTGTGTGGGAAAATATTTCTCTAATCTTGTTAAAAACAAGAAAAATACCTTCTGTAAAACAGAATTCCTTGGATCAAAAATCCAACGGTGGGTAAAATCCCCAAATCAATTAGGATCTCTCAATGAGAGATTTCTTCAACTAATCAATAGACTCGCCTCTACAGAGGAACCCCTCATAAGCTTTGGAAAAAAAAACAAAGCATAAAACTTCAAAAAGGAAGAAAGAAGAAGATCTCCTTTCTCAGAGAAAAAAACTCTAGGTAAATAAAAAAAAACAGAGATCAAAGCATCTCGTTTACCTATTGAAGGGTTTAACCCTTTTAGAAAGAAGAACTTAGTTCTTTCTCTGGATCTGAGATCCATAAGATAAGTCTTCCACAAGTTGAGAATTTAATTCTCATCGGGACGAACTTTTTCTTGGAGATCAAAGATTCAGAAAAGAATAAGGAAATTGAACTCTCCAGAATAAAATATACAAGGAGCAATCGGCACCCAGCGCCTCACGTGCCCCTCACGTGGGCGCTACTCAATTAGGAGTGCTTAGTACTCAGTAGTTGGCGCTCGGCGCCCAGTGCTTCACGTGTCCCTCACGTGGGCGCCACTCAATTAGGAGTGGTTAGCAGTCAGTGACTGACGCTCAGTGCCCAGTGCCCTACGTGTCTCTTACGTGGGCACTAAAAAATAAAGGAGTGCTCAACACTTAATGTGTGGCGCCGAGCGCCTCATATGCCCCTCATGTGGGAGCCACAGAACATAAAAGTGCTTGACACTCACCAGACAGCGCCTAGCGCCTCACGTGCTTCACACGTGGGCACCATAAAGAGTGCTTAGAACTCCATAAAGAGACAAAAAGGGTAAAGTGTTTAACACTTATTAGGCAAATCCCCATGACTGAAAACCCCACATGGCTAGGTGTGAGCGTCAGAACTTACATAAGTGCTCAGCACTTTTTGCATAAAAAAGGACTGAGCCCAAACAAGTGCTTAGCACTCTTTTTCAAATAAAAAGAAAACTGAGTGAACCGAGCCCATGTGCTCAATACTCCCCAAATTGATCTTAGTCCCAAATATGACTAATGATCAAATCTTTCAACTGATGATATTCAAAATGACGTTCATCCCACATCTCCTAAGTTAATCTTAGTCTCCAAAAACGACTAATGATTCTTAGATGATCTACTATGATCTTTTCCCTCAAATATGGGATTTGGTTTAAGGGTATATCTCTCCACACCTCTGATACATGTTGTTGTAATTTCTCAACGTCTTCAGAGAGGTAGCGGGTCCCGATAACCAACTGTTTTTGGGTGCACTTCCCAAAATGGCGACAACGGACCGTAACGTCCTTAAACTAAAACCTCACCTTAAAAATGGTGATCTACAGACCGAAATGTTCTCAAACTACAACGTTGTCTCCAAGATGGTGACAACGGACTGTAACGTCCTTAAACTAAAACCTCACCTCAAAAGCGGTGATCTACAGATCGAAATGTCCTCAAACTACAACGTTGTCTCCAAGATGGCGACAACAGACGCAACATCCTTAAACTAAAACCTCACCTCAAAAATGGTGATCTACAGACTGAAATGTCCTCAAACTACAACTTCGCCTCCAAAATGGCGATAAGGGACCGAAACGTCCTTAAAACTAAAACAACAGAGTCCAAATGCTCTCTTGTTGAATCTGAAACAAAAATGATCTAGACACCCTGTTAAGTAGATCTTAGTCTCAAATTGGACTAACGTATCCTTAACAAAAAATAAACCGAGCCCCCAAATGCTCGTATACATTTAAGTCGATCTTGATCTCAAACAGATCAACGACCTTTAAATCAACCCATACCCAAATCTAAGATATACGAATTTGGACTAATCTACGCCCTACGGGTGACAACATAAATTAGTCTCCATATACAATCCACGGGCAACCAAAAATAAAAAAAACACACACGATACGAAGTGAACTTCTGGAGAAGGAGAAAGTGTTTATCGCGATGCGGTAACGTAATTAACCGTAAGGGCTTGCGCCTGCAGGGAAGAGCGTCCCCACAATCAAAACCCCCTCGCAAAAGAGGGGGAATTTGACGAAGTCTGCTACAACGGCCGCATCCGTCCAAACCTCAAATATACGGTGCCATAAATCAACTTGGCATCTTCGGAGAGGTGGATAGATAAATCCAAATAGCGTCTGCCCTCAAATTCAGGCAAGACGACTTACGCAGTTCGTCTCCGTTTTCGGCGGTAAACAACCACATATAAATCATAATATATATATAAAGCATCCCCAACGGGAGCTAGCTTCTACGCCCAAACGGTGGAGCAACCACACGGATAATATACGACGTCCAAGGCAAAAAAATTAGAAAGTGAAATATAACTAACAATAGTATAAAGTCGACTCCAAACGAGTACGGCGCCCAAAAACACATAAATAACTAAGTCTCACTTTTAAGTCCACCAATATACAAGTTTAGGTTGATGGGGTTTTTAACTAGATACAAAAGAATATACATATACAACGGGTGGTTACGATCCGACATGTAACCCACCTACCAAAGCAATCACCAAAGAAGAAATATGCCATCAAGCCGCTATTGATCCGAGCGGTCAATCCTGCAAGAACTTGAGGCATATCGAGGGTGGGTTGCCAACTCAATGAATAAAAGTATACCGCAAGGTTGAAATCGAAATGCATAATGATCTATCTAGATCATAAAATATAGTACCATCATATCTTGTACTAAAATATGTATCTGGACAAGTACTATAAACGTATCAATATCAATCACGAAACTGTTGGATATGTATGTCCTAGAGGCCATTATTGTATATGTATACATGTGGATGCTAGGGATATGTATGTACATGACAATCTTTCTCAGTTATATAGTATATTATTTGAGTTATCTTTATCAGGATATGTGTGTATTTCTTTCTTATGATACTTTATATTGCCTGCACATATTGATAAAGACTCGATACAGTAGTATACTACTATGGTTTGACCTTATCTTAACATGTTCATATGTTATATATGTCGACCACATGTTGATAAAGCCCGTAGGATCTTGCTTGACTACCAGCGTTGTGATGGCGATCATACTTATGGGAGCTGGGTAGACTATAAGCACATCCTTAAATGTTCCAAGTCATAGGAGTATCGAGATCGGGCATCAATACTCTAGAGTAGACTTGCGTGTATGTTTCTAGACCCCGATGAGGGGCGGTGGTTTGTTTCACAACTATTGGTGTGATCACCTAAGATTATATACGGGTGCTCACTGGGGGTGAGTACACTGGACGGACTCGCAGAGAACCTCTAGATGGTATTATACTTATCGTCAGATAACGGTTCTTTTGTGACATGTGTACAGGTTAGTCTTTGGACCTGAGATCGTCATTTGTCTCATGTAAGTTCCTACTGTGCTTTGATCACTACCCTACCATGGCTCTACTGAGTCGTGCAAACAGGTTTTGGTTGGGTACAGTCCCGAGCCACATGGAGGCAGTGAGTGATTGTCAGGGATTCGCCTCTCTAGGTATTGGGAGTTGATATCGCACTGTGTTTGATTTTCCAGGACCATAAGACCTTGGCCAAAGCAGTTGGGATTTACTGATAAGTTGATTAGTAGTTTTCCGGATTGGTCCTGAGCCACATCAGCACGAATTATCGGGTTATTAGGGTCTGACGTTTACTACCCCTAGATCCGGTATGAGATACTCTTAGACGAAAAGACCGGACTATACGGAGATTGTCGCGGATAGGCTCAGTTGGGATCCGGATGAGTTTGCTTGTCGGCTTTCCTTTTTGACAGGTAGCCGGGTAGCCGTTACGTACAGCTAGTGCCGCCGATGTGTTTGTGGTTATGGATTTATCCAATAACTCACTGCCGGCGTACCGTTGAGTCTTTAGAGTCCCACACAGAGGGTTTCCCTGCTTCGGGCGAAACGATGTAGAGGCCGTATTGTTTTATGGTAGGGGTTCGATCACATACATGTATTTGTGCACGTATGATGTTCGGGCGGATAATACTAGCGGGCTTTGGTTTAAGCCGGATCCTAATATTATATTGTTGGATTATTTTCATCTCTTTGTATTCGTATTTTTCGGAATACGGATACAGGTATGTATATACGGTGAGGGGTATTCTTGTAATTTGTTATAAGATACTTCTAGAAGAGGACACCTCATTATTTGCTTTAACCATTTAGATAAATGGTTAATGAGGTGGAAGGATTAGGTGTTATAATTTATTGAATGAAGCATGGCTACTTGGTGACTCATGTAGTGACTAATGGGGTGACTCATGGTTTACTATTTGAGTATGCTAGATATTTTGAGTTTGCATTATTAGTTCACTAGACTTAGCCATTCTTCATTCCATCATTATCTACAACACTCTCATCTCCTCCAAGCTCTCTTCTTCTACCTTAAACCCTAAATGTCTCATGTGTTGAGAAATCTAGGGTATCTTGAGACTAATTAATCCATTATCATTCTCTACATCCTCTAGTCCACTTAGATTAGCATACTAAGTAACCTAGTTACCTTATTTTAAAGGTAGGAGCTCAAAATAGACACTCTCGGGTGGATCATCTTTGACGCGAGGAGACGGACGATCAAGCTCCATCATGGAGGCCACTAGGAGCACACCAAAGGAGAGGAGTGAAGACCCGAAGGACTTGAGCCTCTTGGTATAAACTTCTTTCATAGTAGATAGGTTCTCTAGTTATGCTAGTTAGGTTTATGGTAGATCCGGTTTAGGGTTATTCTAGTGCCAGTTTTCAATCGTAGTAAAAATTTTGTTCCGCAATCGGTCTCGGATGATGGCCAGGGCATTAGTGTAACCCAACATGGTATCAGAGCCAGCCCATAAACCCTATACTAGCAGTTTTAAACGAAGTTAAAGCAACGAAACCGAAACAACTCCGAAACAATCGCCAAATATTCAAGTTTCTATTATTTTTCTAAAGTCTTCAAAAAATTATTTAAACAATTGCAGAAGGCTTCTCATGTTGTAACTAGAACACCAATAAAAAATGAGACCCAAACTCCTCGACATGGCCGGCGAGAATGCTAATATGCCCAGTGTCGCCGGCCCTGCAAACATTTTGGGTGTTGGATTTTTTTGGGTGTTCTGTGTTCTTGAATATTGGTTCTCTGGTATTGTTTGATTTTGCCCAGTTTGGATATTCTGTTACCTTTGGTTTTGGGGAAATAAGGGATATTTCGAAGTCGTTGATTTTTAACACTGTTTAAAAGTTTCAGTACATACATTACTATCTGCGACCGTGAATGTCATTAGAGCGGTACAACCCGTCTAATTGCTATATGTTCTATTAGACGGGTTTGCGAACATGACATTCACGTTGATGTTCTGTGTTTGTGCTGTGGTTGTGGATGGATTGTCGTGGTGGATAGCTTGCGGTGCAATGATAGTTATACAAATAAGATTCTTTTGTATATTCATATTGCGGGGCGAGCGTCCGACATGTGGACTACCGTCTTTGCTGGATTGTATATTATTTGTTTGGGGCACGACCGGGTTGAGGTCGATGTCACCTTTGTACATATATTTTCTTTTTCTGTACTATGATTACCCCACGGTGGAGTGTACGAATAGCCGGGTTTTAGAGGGCAACAAGCCCACATCTCATGGCGTTGAGACAGAGAGGGCTTCACTTTAGAATTGGCAGGCTATTCACTGCACTCGTAGGCGGTATAATTTGACCCATGGAGGGGCACTCAAGTTACCGGATCCCCTGAAGTGCTGGGTGGCCCATTCACTTTGTTGATTGGGGTTGCCTCACTTCTGGGATTGGCGGGTAACTTGCCGCGCTCGTAGGGGTCCAGGTTTTCATTGCACAGGCTATCCATACGACTGAGAACGTCGGGTTTTATTTGCGGCTCAAATGAAACCCGAGGCTCCAAGATTATCCACCATTCTGTGTTGCTTGATGTTGATCTGTGATGTTGCTTATTTTCATGTCTGGGATGAATGTTATATTTATTTATATATATACTAGTAGATGTTGTATATGTTTTGCATCCACGCTGGTCCAGCCCCCGCTCTGCCGTTTGTTAAGTAACCTAACGGTGCATGACGGGGCCCCATGGCAAATGCGGATGGCATATACGTACATTGTATTTTTGTTCCTTTCTGGTGTGATAGGTTAATTGATAGGACCGCATTAATTTTGATTAATGCAAGAAAAGAAACCTAAAAAGATGTTGTTGGAACAAATTCGGAAAAACTCTAGTTATATTCTTTCGCTGTGATAGTCGTATTCGGTTGTGAATATCCAGCACTTCATTCTAGGATGCAAGAGCCGAGATCCTTTTACGGGGAGTGACCTCTTGAGCAAAAGTCTATACTGTAGATTACTCGGTTTTCTTCAAAACCAAAAGTTTTCAAAAGCGGAGCCTAAACCACTCCTTTTCAAAATTGCTCAGGTTCCTTCAACGATATCAAGTTTATTACGTAAAAGGGTTTTTCATCAAAAACCCAGCCGTAGCCCTCTGTCATTTCCTACAAGTATTACTTAGTATTCGTATTACGTATTTTGACATTGTCAAGGCGTAGTGGTTGGTAGCTGGGCAATACTTGTTTGTAGCTATGTTTCCAATTATTTAAGACAATCGCATAACTATGTTGGCATTGTCAAGGGTTATGCAGGTGGGTCTATATTAATCAAGATAATGACGGGCCGAAATTGACTAGCGGCTTATGATATGTTGGCATTGTCAAGGTCATAAAGTCGTTAGGGGCAAAAACCACATCGGGAGTTTCAAATATACAAGAAACCTGCAGTTTTAGCATACCTTCTGAAGTGTGGTGACTAGAGTGGATTCCATCTAGGTCATCACACAATGATAGTTGGATCCCGATCCCACTGATGAGTAGGATTACTCTTGGGAGATCATTTCACTTAACAATCAATGCTATAAACTAAGTAGCTATCTAGAACGGTGTCAGCGGGGCTACGCCTCCAGGGAAAAGAGGTTATATAATTAAGGAAATTCGCGAAAGCGTTGGAAAACCTCCCTTGAAGTGAAAAGTTAAGCAAGTATTGTGATGTGCGATTAATCCTGACTAGTTCTTCTTTTAGGGTTTGAAAAAGAATTTGAGGAAATAGTGGGAGCCATCCTGATTAGATAAATTAATAACCAATCTAATCTTGCAAGAGCGCATGCTAAGTGTTTCTTTTCTCTCTCTACAGATAGTAACCATTTTACGCCCTAATCAAGATAATAAAATGTGTCGCTTAACCTATCCGAATTCTTATTCAGGGCTGGGGAACGCCGGTTCGGCTCTAAATTATGAAAGCTGTCCTGAGTATGAGCAAGGAAAAGAGGATTACATGAATTCCTTGATAACCCCAATGAAGAAGAAGCACACTATTGCGTCTTCTTCAGGTGTTTTTGTTATTGAGAACTGTTTTTCGGTCAGTCCTACCTCCTGGTACTAGATACCGGATCAGGATCTCATATATGTAATTTATTGCAGGGACTGAGAAAAAGTAGGATAGTTGAACCTGGTGATATGTCCCTCAGAGTAGGGAACGGAGCACAAGTTGATGCTGCTGCCGTCGGTGAATATCACCTAGTGTTGCCCAAAGGCAATACTATGATTTTGAACAATTGCTACTATGTACCTTCCATGGTTTGCAACATCATATTAGTTTCTTTACTTGATAAAGATGGATATAAGTTTGTTCTTGATAGAAATATCATGAACATTTACCTTAATCAGGTATTGGTTGCAGAAGGTACACCGTGTAATGGTATCTATGTTCTAAATCAAAACACAGTCTTCAATTTACAAAACACAAGCAAGAGGAAGAGTTTAGATACGAACGAATCCTACTTATGGCATTGTAGACTTGGTCATATCGGAGAGAAAAGACTAAGTAAGTTGTATAAGGATGGATATTTGAATACGTTCGAGTTTTTATCTTATGAAACTTATTAGTTTTGTCTCAAGGGAAAGATGACCAAATCTCCGTTCACAGGACATGGAGAAAGAGCAACAGAGCTCTTGGGGACTCATACACAGTGATGTATGTGGTCCGATGTCTATACATGCAAGGGGTGGGTTCTCGTACTTCATTACATTCACTGACGATCTCTCTAGGTTCGGATACGTGTATCTTATGAAATACAAATCTGAAACTTTTGAGAAATTCAAACAATTCAGAAATGAAGTAGAGAACCGGATTGGCAAAAATATCAAGATCCTCCGATCTGATAGAGGAGAGGAGTACTTGAGCACGGAATTCCTAGATTACCTAAAAGAGAATGGAATTCTCTCTCAGCTTACTCTTCCATATACACCACTGCATAATGGTCTATCGGAGCGGAGGAGTCGTACCCTATTGGATATGATTCGCTCCATGACGAGTAACACCGAGTTGCCTCTTTCATTTTGGGGACACACGCTTTTGACATCAGCATATCTATTGAATCAGGTTCTATCCAAATTTGTGCCTAAAACTCCATATGAAATATGGAGTGGTAAAAGACCGTATCTTAAACGTATTAAGATATAGGGTTGTCCGGCCTATGTAAAAGTATAAAATCCGGACAATCTTAAAGCACGGTCAGTTTTATGCAAGTTTGTGGGATATCCTAAAAATTCTCTAGGATATCTGTTCTACCACACCGAGGAACAAAAAGTGTTCGTTGCTCGTCGCGCCACTTTTTTGGAATGGCAATTTCTTGCAAAAGAAATAAGTGGAAGCATGGTAGAACTGGATGAAACATTAGAACCACAAACTCAAACTGAGGATTTGGTAGAACCTCAAGATTTAGAAGTCCCAGACGAACCTCAGCCACTCCATAGATCTAGTAGGATTTCTCATCCGCCCGAGAGATACTACGGTTTTCTCATAGACGGGGATCGAGAGGATTGCATCTTGGAAGAAGATGATCCTACTAGTTTCAGGCAGGCCATTATCAGTAGGGACTCTGATAAGTGTCCGGATGCTACGCAGTCTGAAATGGAGTCCATGTAGGCTAATAAAGTGTAGACCGTGGAAATTGCTCCGCCTGGGGTAAAACCCGTTGGATACAAATGGATCTACAAAAGAAAAATTGGTGTAGATGGGTAGGTGGAAACCTATAAGGCTAGACTTGTTGCAAAAGATTTTCGTCAAAGACCAGGATTGGACTATGACGAAACCTTTTCTCCAGTGGCTATGCTCAAATCCATTCGGATCATATTTGCCATTGTTTCCTACCATGACTATGAAATCTGGCAGATAGACGTAAAAACGGCTTTTATAAACGGAAGTTTGGAAGAGTGCGTTTTTATGGATCAGCCAGAAGGTTTTGTAGATAGTGGGAGCAGCGGGAAGATATGCAAGTTTCTTAAATCCATTTATGGATTGAAGCAAGCATCGCGGAGCTGGACTGTTTTGATGAAACAATCAATGACTTTGACTTCATCAAGAACGAGGATGAGCCATGTATTTATAAGAAGATTGTAGGAAGAACTGTCGTATTCCTAGTCTTGTACATGGATGGCATTCTTTTGATAGGAAATGACATTCCTATGCTACAATCGATCAAGTTATTCTTGTCATAGAAGTTCTTCATGAAAGACCTGGGTGATACCTCGTACAATCTGGGGATTAAGATCTACAGAGATAGATCCAAGAGATTGTTGGGACTTTCACAGTCCAGATACATAGAGACCATACTAAAGAGATTTAGTATGAAAGATTCCAAGCGTGGTAATATACCCGCTTTGCACGGAATCATCCTCTCTAAAGAGATGTCTCCCAAGACTGATAAGGAGAGGGTTCACATGAGCACTATACCCTACGCTTCGGCCGTAGGATCTATAATGTATGCGATACTGTGTACCGGACTAGATGTAGCATATGCGCTTAGCGTGGTGAGCCGGTATCAGTCTGACCCAGGCGAGAACCACTGGATAGCAGTGAAGAACATTCTCAAGTACCTGAGAAGGACTAAGGAGATGTTCTTGGTATTCTGTAATGGGAAACTCCAGGTCGAGTCCTTTACCGATTCAAACTTCCAGGGCGACAAGGATGACAGCAAGTCTGTCTCAGGTTTTGTGTTTACCTTCAACGGAGAGGCGGTGTGTTGGAGGAGCTCCAAACAGGACACCATCACAGACTCGACGATGAAGGCTGAATATATTGCTGCGAACGATGCCGCAAAAGAAACGGTCTGGATGAAGAAGTTCATTACCGAACTTCAGGTAGTTCCATCCATTGTTAATCCAATACCTTTATATTGTGATAACAATGGGGCTATAGCTTTAGCGAAGGAATCACGATCCCATCAGAAATCCAGACATATCTTAAGGCGGTATCACCTGATTAGGGAGATCATAGATCGCCAGGGGATCGAGGTCCGGAGAGCGAATACAAAAGTGAACATGACGGATCCATTTACAAAGGCCCTCCCTAAAGCGCAGTTTGAGCGACTTTTTGAGATGTTGGGTATGCGGTACTCCAGCAGCTAGCCTTAGTGCAGTCGTTCGGTATTCGGTACGCCAATTACTGGGCTTTAGTGCAAGTGGGAGATTGTTGGATATGGATGCCCTAGAGGCTATTATTGTATATGTATACATGTGGATGCTAGGGATATGTATGTACAGGATAATCGTGCTCAGTTATATAGTATACTATTTGAGTTTTCTTTATCAGGATATGTGTGTATTTCTTTCTTATGATGCTTTATGTTGCTTGCACATATTGATAAAGGCTCGATACAGTAGTGTACTATTATGGTTTGACTTTATCTTAACATGTGCATATGTTATATATGTCGACCACATGTTGATAAAGCCCGTAGGATCTTGCTTGACTACCAGCATTGTGATGGAGATCATACTTGTGGGAGCTGGATAGTCTATAAGCACATCCTTAAATGTCCCAAGTCGCAGGAGTGCCGAGATCGAGTATCGATACTCCAGAGTAGACTCGCGTGTACGTTTCTAGACCCCGATGAGGGGCGGTGGTTGGTCCCACAACCATTGGTGTGATCACCTAAGATTGTATACGGGTGCTCACTGGGGGTGAGTACACGGGATGGACTCGCAGAGAACCTCTAGATGGTATTATACCTATCGTCAGATAGCGGTTCTCTTATGGCATGTGTACAGGTTAGTCTTTGGACCTGAGATCATCATTTGTCTCGTGTAAGTTCCCACTGTGCTTTGATCACTACCCAACCACGGCTCTACTAAGTCATGCAAATAGGTTTTGGTTGGGTACAGTCCCGAGCCACATGGAGGCAGTGAGTGATTATCCGGGATTCGTCTCTCCAGGTATTGGGAGTTGATATCGCACCGTGTTCGATTGGCTAGGACCATATGACCTTGGCCAAGGCAGTTGGGATTTACTGATAGGTTGATCAGTAGTTTTCCGGATTGGTCCCGAGTCGCATTAGCATGAATTATTGGGTTATTAGGGTCTGACGTTTACCACCCCTAGATCCGGTATGCGATACTCTTAGACGAAGAGACCGGACTGTACGGAGATTGTCACGGATAGGCTCAGTTGGGATCCGAATGAGTTTGCTCGTCGGCTTTCCTTTTCGACAGGTACCCGGGTAGCCGTTACGTACAGCTAGTGCTGCTGACGTGCTTGTGGTTATGGATTTATCCAGTAACTCACTGCCGACATACTATCGAGTCTTTAGAGTCCCACACAAAGGGTTTCCCTGCTTCAGGTGAAATGATATAGAGGCCGTATGGTTTTACGGCAGGGGTTCGATCACATACGTGTACTTGTGCATGCATGATGTTCGGGCGGATAATACTAGCGGGTTTTGGTTTAAGCCGGATCCTAATATTATATTGTTAGATTATTTTCGTCTCTTTGTATTCGTATTTTTCGAAATAAGAATACGAGTATGTATATACGGTGAGGGGTATTCTTGTAATTTGTTACAAGATACTTCTAGAAGAGGACACCTCATTATTTGCTTTAACCATTTAGATAAATGGTTAATGAGGTGGAGGGATTAGGTGTTATAATTTATTGAATGAAGCATGACTACTTGGTGACTCATGTAGTGATTCATGGGGTGACTCATGGTTTACTATTTGAGTATGCTAGATATTTTGTAGATATTTTGAGTTTGCATTCACTAGACTTATCCATTCTTCATTCCATCATTATCTACAACACTCTCATCTCCACTAAGCTCTCTTCTTCTACCTCAAACTCTAAATGTCTCATGTGTTGAGAAATCTAGGGTATCTTGAGACTAATTAATCCATCATTATTCTCTACATTCTCTAGGCTACTTAGATTAGCATACTAAGTAACCTAGTTATCTTAGTTTAAAGGTAGGAGCTCAAAGTAGACACCCTCGGGTGGATCATCTTTGACGCGAGGAGACGGACGATCAAGCTCGATCATGGAGGCCACTAGGAGCACAGTAAAGGAGAGGAGTGAAGACCCGAAGGACTTGAGCCTCTTGGTATAAACTTCTTTCATAATAGATAGCTTCTCTAGTTATGCTAGTTAGATTTATGGTAGATCCGGTTTAGGGTTATTCTAGTGCCATTTTTCAATCGTAGTAAAATTTTTGTTCCGCAATCGGCCTCAGATGATGGACAGGGCGTTAGTGTAACCCAACAAAAACCATGGAAATATATCAACATATCATATGTATATATAGCATGCATCCATATATAAGCCGATAAAGTAGCCGAAAGATGTATGTAAAACCCTTTCAAAATAGCCGTATGATACGTATATCACGGCACAAGTAGCAGGCGTAGTTCTTGAATTATTATATGCGTTTGTTTAAAGTACACGTCTCGCTTTTTAGAAATGAGTTTTACGAGGGTTTCCGTTTAAAATTTTCTTGTGTCGTCCCAGACACGTTAAAATAGTGAGACTATAGCTCATTTGGAAACCTCTTTAATGTACATCGAATGTGAAATAGTGTTCAAGTACTGTCCAATGGATCGGTCCTGTTCGGCTACTATGTGGCATAATATATAACAGCGCATCTCGACGGATTGCGTAAACATTATCATATGAGTGTCCAGTATCGACACTCTAAATCTCATAAATCTCGTGTCTATCACCGATACGTAAATCTAGATATCATAGGCACCGTCTCGTCAGACCGGTCCTCTCCTGATATCAATAGCCATGGCCAGTATCTCCCGGATATCCGCCACGCTCAATACTCACTCCAGTATCGATCCACCTCGCTAGGCTCACCATACCTCCTTACGATCTTTCTACCCCTCAGTGTCGTACCGGGTCCACCATGTACCCGTAATTGGTTAACCCCTCTCTCGATTCGGATATCTCATCATAAAAACCAAAACTTATGGTGGACGCTAAATCATCATATCACGAGAAAACCGCATTTAAAAACATTCAAAAGTTTTATAAATCCCACCGCGGCTTCTCAAATCCATGGAAAACAATAAGTTCCAAAGAACACATATATAATCTGTCTCGAGTTCATAACGCATATAATATCTTTGCCACATTGGCAACAAACATATAGGAATATCCATAACGATGGTATTCGTATAGCAAAATCATTATAGGTATCATTACATCTATCATGGATATCTAGAACACAAGCAACATGGCAGTCCTACTGTGTCATGGCAATACTAATGATGTAAAGGGTAGCATATGTGTAACACCCTAGTGTATTTATACTATATTTTATTTGGGTATTTTCCTAATCTTGCGACAGTTTCTTGTTTGTTATCGTTTTGGGTGCGGATAGTGCATTTGGTATCAGTGGTTATATCCGACCTGATCCGCATGCTTGAAACCCACTATGGTTCTAGATTACATAATATGTTTACTAGTGCAGAGGATTCGTGCATATTTAGGCTCTATATACATGTATAATATATTTGGTATCTGCATAATACAAATTATAACCAAATAACACATTTTAATATCTAGCATGGCCTGTTATCATACCATATATCATATGTTTTCATCCATGTATCGTGTTCCTGTCCAGATTGATAAAACAGATTCGTTTGGATCGCTAAGTTCATTTACGTATATCCGTTCTTGGGGGTATGCATTTTATTTAACTAGACATCGCATTATAGTTTTAACTGATACGTATATTATCCATATTTTAAAACTAGAATTTTATAAGAGGCACGGATATTTTTCGGAGTATTTTGTTATTAGCTGTATAATCCTAAAAAATATATTAAAATATTTTTATATATATTATTAGTTCATATATATAATATATATATTAAATATATCTTTAAACTAAATATAGTCTCTCGTACTTTCTCTCTCCTCACCTTCTCTCTCTCCTCTCTTTCACACACTCTCTCTATTATTATATATATTATAAAAACCTAATATATATTATACAAACCCTTTTCTCTCTTCTTCCTCTACCTCTCGTGAGAAACCAAAACTCGAGCCCTAATCCTTAGCCTACGCCTCACCTTTGACGCCGACCATCTCGACCTAACCTTCACCACCTCCTCCTCTCTTCCCTCTCCTCTTTCACCCGAGTACCCAAGAACCCCGACAAACCCAAACCCAAACCTGCAACCCAAGAAAACCTCGACTTCGCCGTTACGTCGCCAGAGACCCACGACCTCGTTGTCGTCTCCTCACCCCTCTCTTGACTCCCCTGTTGGGTTTTGCTGGCGTCCTGGCCATCTACCGTGGTCGATGCGGAACAAAAACTGGTGTTTAAAAATTTGGCGCAAACAAAACCCACCCAAGATCGAAACTATAAACCTATACTAGCAAACTAAAAATGAGTTAAGAATGGTTATACCGAATGATCCGTGTCCTTCGGTCTTTAACCATCTTCATAAGCTCCTAGGCGCCATGGATCGAGTTTGGCCTCTGGTCTCCCTCCATCGAAAATGATCCACCTGAGGATTTGTATTTTGAGCTCCAACCTTATAGCCGAGGTAACTAGGGTATCTAGTTCGCTAAACTAGATAGACTAGAGGATGTAGAATCTAATGATGGATTAATTTGTCTCCAAACATTCTAGGTTTCTCAACACATGAAACTTGAAGGGTGGAGGTAGAAGAAGAAGCTTGAGGATAAGAGTATGCTGTTGGATATAGTGCCCTCAGAGTCAATTATTGGATCACAGGCATGTGATTGCAATGATTGAGGGAGGACCTATGCCGGTAGGACAGTCTTACTCAAGATGATAGTATGCTATCTGGTTTATCTTTATCATCGTGTACTGCTTTAGGTGACCTTACAGGTCACTATTGCATGTTGATAGAGCCCCTAGGATTCTCGCTTGACTACCAGCAGTATGAGGGCGATCATATACGTGGGAGCTGGGGTCTATAAACACATCCTTAAAAGGTCCCTAGTCGTGGGAGTTTCGAGACAGGGCATCGATACTCCAGAGTAGACTAGTGTATACAGTCGAGACCCCGACGAGGGGCAGTGGCCGGTCTCACAAGCCACTGGTGTCAGTTGGTTCACCTAAGATGTATACAGGTGCTCATTGGGTTATGAGTACACCGGACAGGACTCGCCGAGAACATACTAGTTGGGATTATACCAGACGTCAGATAGCAGTTTCCTGGTGACATGTGTACAGGATGGTTCATCGACCTGAGATCGTCATTTGTCTCGTGTGAGTTCCCACTGTGCTTTGATTACTACCCTACCACGCTCAAAGGAGACGTGCAAACAGGTTTTAGTTGGGTACAGTCCCGAGCCACATGGAGGCAGTGAGCGGATATGCAGGGGTTCGTCTCTCCCGGTATTGGGGGTGAGGTCGCGCTGTGTCTAGGAGAGCCAGTACATGAAAGTCCTTGGCCAAGGCAGGAGATTTACTGATAGGTATTCCAGTAGCATCTCAGGGTGTTCTGGGCTACACTCCGACACGACTTGTACCGCTTTTGAGGGTCTGACTTTTACCAACCCCCTAGGCCCGCCATGCGATGCTCATAGACGAACGGACCGGACTGTACGGATATTGTCACTGGCAGGCTCAGTAGGGTGTCAGGATGAGTTCGCTCATCGACGTCCCTTTTGGTCAATACCTGGTAGCCCGTTACGTATGGCTAATACCTCTGACGTGCTAGTGGTTAAATCCACAACCAAAAGTATTGACGAGTCTTTAGAGTCCCCCACAGACAGTTTCTCAAGTTTCGGGCGAAACGCTGTAGAGGCCGTATGGAGATATGGCAGGGTTCGATCAGATACGTGCGGTATTGCACGGATCACGATCGGATGGTTTATACTAGCGAGTTTTGGTTTAAGCCGGATCCTAGTATTGTACAGTGTAGATTTTGTCTCATTGCATTTGTATTTCGGTCGGAATACAAATGCGGGTATGTATATACAGTAGCAGGGTTTTCTTGTAATTTATTACGGGATCAGTTTTCTGAAGTTGCCAGTCTTCTTTCCGTTTCGGCCATTTTCCATTGTATCTATCCTTGGCTGAAATTTGGTGGAGGAGGGCTTATTTGCAATTATGCAAATTAGCAATTTGGAGGGTTGTTTTTGCAAGTTGTTGAGTCATGATGGTTGCACCATCCCTTGACTTTCTTTTAGTCATCATGGCTTGACTTTTATGATGGGAGTTGATTTGGTTTTGGAGTGTTAGATTTGTTTTGTGATCATTCCTTCTCATGATTACTTCACACTCTCTCTTGTATTATTGATACACCCTCCTTGGATTTTTTCCTACTCTCCTTCACCTCATGTGGCCGGCCAAGTAAGATGAGGGCTGTCCAAAAATTATGATGGGGATTTTTTGATCTCTTTGGCTTTGTAAAATCCCCACATCTCCATCTCAGAAAGTTCATCTAATTTCCTCCACATTATGGCAACTTCTTTAAACCCCATGAGACCAAGAGCACCACACTATTCTACAGCAATTCTTGGGCACGTCGACTCGCCAACTTCGTGCCCGAGTTGCCTCGGTCCAGAGGTGGGAGCCCGTAAAAGAAGCCGGCGATGTGGTGCCCTTCCGGCGAAGAGGTGAAGACCGGAGATTCCGTGGGAGATCGGGACGACAACGAGAAGACCGAAGGACACGGATCGCTCGGTATATCTCTCTACCCCTTTTCTTGTTAGCTAGGATTAGATTAATGGCCCGATCCGGGATTTTAGTGCGCGGTGGTGCCGTTTTAAAAAGTTAAAGTAAATTATTGTTTCCGCATTTTGGCCTCGGATTGACGGTCGGGGTGCCGCCGTGCACTTACATGTGAAGCCACTCAAGAAAAAGGCAAAGTGTTGTGAGCAATAATGAAGCATACAATAATATCTCAAGTCTCCAAAATATCTCACAACAGAAACTAAATATCAAGTATGCCTCAATAGTGCCACCATGAGTCACCCCATGAGTCACCAATTGAGCCATGCTATCAATTAATGTAATAAACACCTCATCCTCCACCTCATTAACCATTTAATACTAAATGGTTAAAGCTAAATGAGGTGGCATCTTCTAGAAACAATCTTGTAATAAATTACAAGAATACCCTTCATTTGTATATACATACCCGTATCCGTATTCCGAAAAATACGAATACATAGAGACAAAATAATCCAAAAATATAATACTAGAATCCGGCTTAAACCAAAACCCACTAGTATTATCCGTCCAAATCATGATACGTGCACAAGTGCACGTATATGATCGAACCCTGCCGTAAGACCATACAGCCTCTACATCGTTTCGCCCAAAGCAGGGAAATCCTCTGTGTTGGTCTCTAAAGACTCGTCAATACGTTGGCAGTGAGTTTAACCACAAGCACGTCAGCGGCACTAGCTGTACGTAATGACTACCTAGGTATTGAGCGAAAGGAGGGCCGACGAGAAAACTCATCCGAACCCCTACTGAGCCTGTCCGTGACAATATTCGTACAGTCTGGTCTGTTCGTCTACGAGTATCACATATCGAGTCTTGGGGGGAGGATAAAGTCAGACCCCTAATAACGTGACATTTCGTGTCGGTATGAAGCCCATCACCCACTGAGAAACTACTGATCCAAATCATAAATTCTTGACTATCTTGGCTAAGGATTTATGGTGATGGCCACCCGTGCACTACGCGACATCAACCCCTAATACTGGGAGAGACGAATCCCCGACGATCCGCTCACTGCCTCCATGTGGCTCGGGACTGTACCCAACTAAAACCTGTTTGCATGACTCCTTTGAGCCGTGGTAGGGTAGTAATCAAAGCACAGTGGGAACTCACACGAGACAAATGATGATATTAGGTCGATAGACTAACCTGTACACAAACCGCTATCTGACAATAGGTACAATACCAACTAGCATGTTCCCGGCGAGTCCATCCAGTGCACTCATAACCTAATGAGCACCTGTATACCGTCTTAGGTGAACAAACTAACACCAATGGCTTGTGAGACCTGGCCACCGCCCCTCGTCGGGGTCTCGATCAGTATACACTAGTCTACTCTGGAGTATCGATGCCCAGTCTCTATACTCCCACTGTTGGATATAGTGCCCTCAGAGTCAATTATTGGATCACAGGCACATGATTGTAATGATTGAGGGAGGACCTATACCGGTAGGACAGTTTTACTCAAGATGATAGTATACTATCTGGTTTATCTTTATCATCGTGTACTGCTTCAGGTGACCTTACAGGTCACTATTGCACGTTGATAGAGCCCTTAGGATTCTTGCTTGACTACCAGCAGTATGATGGCGATCATATACGTGGGAGCTGGGGTCTATAAGCACATCCTTAAAGTGGTCCCTAGTTGTGGGAGTTTCAAGACTGGGCATCGATACTCCATTAGTAGACTAGTGTATACAGTCGAGACCCCGAAGAGGGGCGGTGGCCGGTCTCACAAGCCATTGGTGTCAGTTGGTTCACCTAAGATGTATACAGGTGCTCATTGGGTTATGAGTACATCGGACATGACTCGCCGGGAACATGCTAGTTGGTATTATACCTGACGTCAGATAGCAGTTTCCTGGTGACATGTGTACAGGTTAGTTCATCGATCTGAGATCGTCATTTTTCTCGTGTGAGTTCCCACTGTACTTTGATTACTACCCTACCACGGCTCAAAGGAGTCGTGCAAACAGGTTTTAGTTGGGTACAGTTTCGAGCCACATGGAGGCAGTGAGCGGATCGGCAGGGGTTTCGTCTCTCTCGGTATTGGGGGTGAGATCGCGCTGTGTCAAGGAGAGCAATTACACGAAGTCCTTGGCCAAGGTAGGAGATTTACTGGTAGGTATTCCAGTAGTATCTCGGGGTGTTCTGGGCTACACTCCGACACGACTTGTACCGCTTTTTGGGGTCTGACTTTGACCAACCCCTTAGGCCCGCCATGCGATGCTCATAGACGAACGGACCGGACTGTATGGATATTGTCACTGACAGGCTCAGTAAGGTGTCAGGATGAGTTCGCTCATCGACCTCCCTTTTGGTCAATACCTGGTAGCCCGTTACGTACGGCTAGTACCTCTGACGTGCTAGTGGTTAAATCCACAGCCAATGTATTGACGAGTCTTTAGAGTCCCCCACAGACAGTTTCTCAAGTTTCGGGCGAAACGTTGTAGAGGCCGTATGATATATGGCAGGATCCGATCATATACGTGCAGTAGTGCACGGATCATGATCGGGCGGATCATACTAGTAGGCTTTGGTTTAAGCCGAATCCTAGTATTAGATTTGTTGGATTACTTTAGTCTCATCGCATTCGCATTCAATCGGAATGCGGGTGCAGGTATGTATATACAGGTGAGGGGTATCCTTATGATCCATCATGAGTTTACTTTAGATGTTGCTGTATCTTTTTTATTGTTGCAAACATTTGGATTAATGTTTGTAAATGGAAATTGTGAGCTAGAATTCATCATTTGGAGCATTTATTGTGACACATGCACAAGTGGTGACTCATGGTCTCTTTTCTTGTGCATGTGTCACATAATGTGATGGATTTGTGAGTTGATTTGATGAGAGGAGAGAGAGGGGCAGCCAAGGGCAAGGTTGGCTCTTGTGTTATTTTTTTCTCACTCTCATTATTCTTCTTGCAACAACACAAAAGAAAAGAGAGAGGAAACTCCTTCTTCCTCTTTCTTCTCTAGCTCAAATCTCCATTAATGGCAACACCTTCAACCTCCATCCAAGCAATGGATGTAAGAGACAAAGTGATCACAAAAATTCTTTACAACATCTTGGACACGTCAGCTAGCACACTTCGTGCCCGAGTTGCTTCGGACGAAGTGGGAGCCCGTAAAAAGAATCGATGATGTGGTGCCCTTTCCGACGAGGAGATCGAGACCGGAGATGCCGCGAGGAGCTTGGGATGGTGGCCAAATACCGAAGGACACGGATCGATCGGTATAGCTTTCCAACCCTCTCTCTAGATAGCTAGTTGTAGATTAATGGTTCGATTCAGGTTTTAAGCATACGATAGCGCCGGTTTAACGTTTTGAAAAAGTTTTCGTTTCCGCATTTTGGCCTCGGAAAGACAGCCGGGGTGCTACCGTAGTCTTACATGGTATCAGAGACACGCCATTAACCTTTACTAGCTTGTTCCAACGTATTTAAAACATCGATCGAACGAATTTTCTAAAACTTGCATTTCCAAGTCACAGTTTCTGTCGAATTTTTCCTGTGGTCAAAAAATTATTTAGCGTGCTGCAGAAAAACAGGCAGTTTTTTTTAAGAGAACTGAGAAAATTTGGTGAGCTGAACCCACTGTAGCGCGGCGGAACCGCGGCCGTACCCACGTTTTGGACGCGGATCCGCCGCAGTACTGTAGCCACAGTGCACGAAATTTTCTGAGGTGGTCTCTGACTTGGAAATGTGGTTCTGGTATTTTTTGTTTGGGCCCAGATTTGTCTGAGTACTGGGTATTGTGCTTGGGGCCCACTTCGGGAAATTTGTCGATCGAAAATTTTAAATATGTTAGTTCACAGTATTTACATTATATCTGCGACCGTGAATGTCATTTGATCGGTAAATCTTGTCTATTTGTTATAGCCCTTTTAGACGGATTTGCGAACGTGACATTCACGTTGATGTTATGTGTTGTGCTGTGATGTTGCGGATTTGTCGTGGTGGATAGCCTGGATGCAATGGTAGTACAGTTTGGTTATATTTGTACATTTGATATTGCGGGGCGAGCGTCCAACATGTGGACTGCCGTCACTGCCTGTTTGTATATTATTCTTTTGGGGCACGACCGGACTGAGGTCGATGTACCCGTTGTATATATATTTTACTTTCTGTACTAGGATTACCCCGCGGTGGGGTGCACGGATAGCCGGGTTCTAGAGGGCAACAGGCCCGCATCTCATGGCTTTGAGACGGAGGGTGCTTTACTCTAGAATTGGCGGGCTATTCGCCGCACTCGTAGGGGGTACAGGTTGACCAAAGGAGGGGTGCTCAAGTTACCGGATTCTGTGAAGTGCTGGGTGGTCCATTCACGTTGTTGAAGGGGGCTGCCTCACTTCAGGTTTTGGCGGGTAACTTGCCACCCCCGTAGGGGTCTAGGATTTCATTGCACAGGCTATCCACACGACCAGGGGAACGTCGGGTTTTCAGTAGCGGCTCTATGAAACCCGGGGATCCCAGATTATCTGTATTGTTCTGTGATGCTGATTACATTTCTGTGATGTTGCATTTTATCACGCCATGAGCGATTATTATATATTGATATATATACTAGTAGATGTTGTATATGTTTTACACTCGCGCTAGTCCAGTCCCCGCTCTGTCGTTAGTTAAGTAACCTAACGGGTGATGACGGGACCCAGTGGCGAATGCGGATGGCATATACGTACATCGTATTTTCGTTCTTTTGTGGTGTGATTAATTGATGGGACTGCATTGATTCGGATCAATGAAAGCTAAACAAACCTATTTTGATGTTGTTAGAACATTTTTCAAAAAAAAGCTGTTATTGCAAGGACGTTCTCTTTTGTTTTGCACAGTGGTATTCGGTTATGAATATCCAGCACCTCAGTCGACGAGGCAAGGGCCGAGATCCCTTCACCGGGAGTGACCTTTTGGACAGAAGTTTGCGTCAGGGTAATAACTTCACTATAGCCGATTGCCTTTTGCTTTGCATCGTGGTATTCAGTTGGAAGATCCTGCACTTCATTCTACGGGGAAAGAGCCGAGATCCCTTCACCGGGAGTGACCTCTTTAGCAAAGGGTTTTCGCCACTATATATTTATAAAGAGCTATGCAGTTCTTTCAACAATATCAAGTTCATTACGTTAAAGGTTTTTCGCCAAAAACCAGCCGTAGCCCTCCGTCATTTCTTACGGGTATTATTTAGTACTCATGCTGTGTTTGTTGACTCCGTCAAGGCGTAGTGTACGGTAGCTAAGTGGTGCTTGTTTGTAGCATGGATATGGGATTGGTTAGGACAGTCGTGCGGCCTTGTTGACTCCGTCAAGGGCACGTACGGGTGGGTTTAATATAACCAAGATAATGATGGGTTGAACTTGACTAGGACTCTTTGATTTGTTGACTCCGTCAAGGTCACTTGGGTCCTAGGGGTAAAAATCACATCGGGTGTTTCTAAAGAAACTGAAACTTGCCAGATATGCGCATACCTTCTGGAGTGTGATAACGTGAGTGGATTCCATCACGTTATCATGCGATGATATTTGGATTCCGATTCCCACTGATGAGTTGGTTTACTCCTCGGATGATCCCGACTAATTCTTCTTTCAGGGTTTGGAGGAGAATTTGAGGTTACAGTGGGAGGTTTCCTGATTGGATAAATTGATAACCATTCTGATCTAGGTTAGAGTGCACGCTGAGTGTTTCTTTTCTCTCTCTCTTTGGCAGAGGCCATGGCCTGACCCTTGACTATGACTCAGTGACCAAGTTAACCGAAACTTCTTAAAACACTGGCTTTTGGATTGTCTGAGTTGCATACCTCATTGCCACTCCTACTTTTACCCTTTTCTCCAGAACACCCCGTATTACTACGAACATCCACTTCCATTGGATAAAACCATCGTATGGTTATATACGAACTCGAAGGAACTTGTTCCAGATTCGAGGATGGTTCCGGTTCTGGAGAAAATGAATAGGACTATTCAGTTGTCTTTTCCTTTTACCTTCTCTCAGGTTGCGAGTGCTCCTTGGATTAGGACAGTACACCTATTACGCTAATTGGATAGTCTTCTTCTAAACCATAGGCAGGTGCCAAACGGTAGGGAATGAAGAAAACCAATTAGCCTAACGATGGTGTACAGAAGATAATAAGTTAAGACAAATAAAGGGATTAGTAAGAGGGCAAAGTAAATTGCGACTGCTATTCACGACCTAGCCAAGTATTTCTTCGCCAATCCTACATCACCTTTGTATTTCTCTAGAACACTCTGTATCACTACGAAGATCCACAGTTATTTGGATACTCCATCGTATGGTTATATACGATCTCGAAGGGACTTGTTCCAGTTCGAGGATGGATTCTGGTTCAGGAGAAATAGGTATAAGGTTTATTCAGTTGTCCTTTATCTTTACCTTCTCTCGCATTGCGAGTGCTCTTAGGATTAGGACAGTACACCTATTACGCTTATTGGATAGTCTTCTTCTAAACCATAGGCTGGTGCCGAACGGTAGGGAAGGAAGAAAACCATTTAGCTTAACGATGGTGTGCAGAAGGTAACGACTAAAGACATATAAAGGGATTTGGAGAGATGACAAAGAAATATACGGTTACAGTTGTGAATCTGATAATGGAAGAGGCATTACTAGGAATACCCGGATACCCCTTCGAAACATTTACATGTTTCAGTTTCACTGTGTACTGTTAAAAGAAAATTGATTTCCCAATTAGCTCTTACTCCAGGGTATGTATTTACCAGGTTTGATTCTCACATCTGTATGGTTTTACAGATGATGAGTGGGAGTAAGTTATTGGGAATTGGGTGATCATCCTCACTATATCGGGATTCATTGTAATTGGTGATATTTGAGGAAATCGCCTGGGTTGTTTGCCGGACGGCAAATATTTGGTTTTGAATATCCGTTGTTATGCACCAATTTCAAATTGATATATCTATACGTTTATTTTTATAAAGTGAGATATAAATTTTTGAAATTATGTCTATGACATTTACCGTGGATGGTTAAGTAAGGAGTATTAAATAGCGGTGTAATTCTTCTTAACCATAAGTACAGTTTTCAACCTACGACACACGGGGAATGAGTTATTAGACTCAGGGGACTTATACAGAGTATTGTATGTTATCCAGTGTCCATGAGGACAGAGGGGTTGGTACTCGTACTATATTCTGTTTACTTGTGACTTCTCTAGTCCTTAGACACGTGTTTCGTAGAAATGCAAGGTCTAAGTTTTGAGAAGTTATAGGTATAAGAATAAAGTAGAGCACCAGGTATTGCAAGTATCAGGATTCTTCAAGGTGATCGAAGATGTAGATACTTGTGTATGGTATTCAGATGATAGTAATGATTAAGAGAACTTGCTTCTCTTTCAGGTTACTCATAATTGGAAGTACTCCTAAGTTGAGTAATGCTGATTGGCCTCTCTCCATTTAGTTGACATGCACTGGAGACAGTTGCATGATTTGAATCTGGTTCCAATTAAATCAGTGCCTCTGTTTCTTGGATATAGAATAGTTAATATCTTAACAATGTTAAGGTACGGGGAGTTGTCTGGCTTATGCTTAAAACCAGACTCTGGATAACTCAAAGCACATTTCTGTAATGGCTGTTTGTGGGTTGACCCAGGCTATGACGAGGGTTGACTTTCTACCATCTGGAAGATCAATAGTGATATTGTTCTTGACTCGCCACAGTTTTAATAGAAATAGATTTTTTCAGAAAACAGCAGTGGGAGTATGGTAGAACTGGAAGTGATTCCAGAACCGCAAACGATTACTGAAAATTTAATAGGACCTAAAGATTCAATCTGGATTGACATTCCATTGGCCACTCCGCAGATATGGCGGGTAACCTCAGGCACTCGAGAGGTACTTCGGTATGCTCAAAGACGGTGAAAGGGAGGTTCTTGTTTACCCAGACTTGTCATTGCTGTTGTTCCAGGATATGAGACCCAGCAGGAGGATGAGTATAGCGTCGTTCTGAACTGGCTTTAGAAGTGCACGTGTATATTATTCTGCCAGAGGGTTGTCGTAGTCAGTGGGAGCAGCGGAAGCATAGTGGACAAGTAGCTTATGTCTATTTATAGACTAAAGCAGATATATCAGAGATAGATCATCTATTTCTGATGTGACAGTCATAGGTTTGACTTCATCAGAATAAGGGATGGATCTGTTAAGAAGGTAGTAGGGTGTGATGTCCTGGTATATGGATGATACACAGAGTAGGAAGAGAAATTCCTATACTACGGTCGGTTATACTTTGGTTGTCACACAGTGGTTTCTCCACATAGGACTTGGATATTATATCAGAAATTCTGGTTACTAGATCTATGGTTTTAGATCAAGATTTGGGCAGTTTCCCAATCTGGGTACTTAGACAACATTCTAAAGGTGTTTTTAGAATGGATGACTCCTGGCACGGTAGTGTACCTGCAGGTGATGGAGTCACCCTCTCTAAAGGTGTCTTACAGACTAAAAGGGAGAGGGATGTGCATGATTGACAGATCACTTGCTTAGGCAATTGAGTCAATCATGAGATGTCAAGTACCACACCAGATGTTGTTTTTGTATGAGATGCAATAAGTTGTGATATTAATCCAATCCTGGAGAAATATTCGAAAGCAGTTTTAGAACATAAGTGGATGTTCTAGGGATATGATAACACAGCCTCTTTTAGGAGACAGTTATCATTCCAGGCTTCCAAGGTGACCTGGATGACAGAGTGGCTGTCAGAGTTATAGCTTTCCCTCTGATGAGGGGCAGTATTTTGGACAGGTGGTCCAAGTGGATACTGAGGGAGGCATGGCGCAGGATACTGATTGGTTTCAGTTGACGATACAGTCTAAGAAGTTTGGATTTGGAGTTCATTTATGAACTAGGTCCCATCAGATATCCAGACACATTCTAAAACAGGTATTGCTCATTTCGGGAGATGGTTTTCTCCGTGAACTTGAGATAAAGAGAGACATAGAAAGAAACATCAGGGCGGATCCACTCACTGAGGATATTCCTCGAACACAATAGTTTCGCAAACGGGTTTTATGAGACTGATTATTAGAGGAGTTGGGTATTCGGTATCACACGGGCTGTGAGTATGCGACATCGCAATAATTAGCCTTGAGTGCAAGTGGGAGATTGTTGGATATAGTGCCATCAGAGTCAATTATTGGATCACAGGCACGTGATTGCAATGATTGAGGGAGGACCTATACCGGTAGGACAGTCTTACTCAAGATGATAGTATGCTATCTGGTTTATCTTTATCATCGTGTACTGCTTCAGGTGACCTTATAGGTCACTATTGCACGTTGATAGAGCCCTTAGGATTCTTGCTTGACTACCAGCAGTATGATGGCGATCATATACGTGGGAGCTGGGGTCTATAAGCACATCCTTAAAGTGGTCCCTAGTCATGGGAGTTTCGAGACTGGGCATCGATACTCCATTAGTAGACTAGTGTATACAGTCGAGACCCCGACGAGGGGCGGTGGCCGGTCTCACAAGCCATTGGTGTCAGTTGGTTCACCTAAGATGTATACAGGTGCTCATTGGGTTATGAGTACACCGGACAGGACTCGCCGGGAACATGCTAGTTGGTATTATACCTGACGTCAGATAGCAGTTTCCTGGTGACATGTGTACAGGTTAGTTCATCGACCTGAGATCGTCATTTTTCTCGTGTGAGTTCCTACTGTACTTTGATTACTACCCTACCATGGCTCAAAGGAGTCGTGCAAACAGATTTTAGTTGGGTACAGTCCCGAGCCACATGGAGGCAGTGAGCGGATCGGCAGGGGTTTCGTCTCTCCCGGTATTAGGGGTGAGATCGCGCTGTGTCTAGGAGAGCTATTACACGAAGTCCTTAGCCAAGGCAGGAGATTTACTGGTAGGTATTCCAGTAGTATCTCAGGGTGTTCTGGGCTACACTCCGACACGACTTGTACCGCTTTTGGGGGTCTGACTTTGACCAACCCCTTAGGCCCGCCATGTGATGCTCATAGACGAACGGACCGGACTGTATGGATATTGTCACTGACAGGCTCAGTAGGGTGTCAGGATGAGTTCGCTCATCGACCTCCCTTTTGGTCAATACCTGGTAGCCCGTTACGTACGGCTAGTACCTCTGACGTGCTAGTGGTTAAATCCACAGCCAATGTATTGATGAGTCTTTAGAGTCCCCCACAGACAATTTTCAAGTTTCGGCGAAACGTTGTAGAGGCCGTATGATATATGGCAGGGTCCGATCATATACGTGCAGTAGTGCACGGATCATGATCGGGCGGATCATACTAGTGGGCTTTGGTTTAAGCCGGATCCTAGTATTAGATTTGTTGGATTACTTTAGTCTCATCGCATTCGCATTCAGTCGGAATGCGGGTGCAGGTATGTATATACAGGTGAGGGGTATCCTTGTGATCCGTCACGAGTTTACTTTAGATGTTGCCGTATCTTTTTTATTGTTGCAAACATTTGGATTAATGTTTGTAAATGGAAATTGTGAGCTAGAATTCATCATTTGGAGCATTTATTGTGACACATGCACAAGTGGTGACTCATGGTCTCTTTTCTTGTGCATGTGTCACATAATGTGATGGATTTGTGAGTTGATTTGATGAGAGGAGAGAGAGGGGCAGCCAAGGGCAAGGTTGGCTCTTGTGTTATTTTTTTCTCACTCTCATTATTCTTCTTGCAACAACACAAAAGAAAAGAGAGAGGAAACTCCTTCTTCTTCCTCTTTTTTCTCTAGCTCAAATCTCCATTAATGGCAACACCTTCAACCTCCATCCAAGCAATGGATGCAAGAGACAAAGTGATCACAAACATTCTCTACAACATCTTGGACACGTCGGCTAGCACACTTCGTGCCCGAGTTGCTTCGGACGAAGCGGGAGCCCGTAAAAAGAATCGATGATGTGGTGCCCTTTCCGACGAGGAGATCGAGATCGGAGAAGCCGCGAGGAGCTTGGGATGGTGGCTAAAGACCGAAGGACACGGATCGATCGGTATAGCTTTCCAACCCTCTCTCTAGATATCTAGTTGTAGGTTAATGGTTCGATCCGGGTTTTAAGCATACGATAGCGCCGGTTTAAATTTTTGAAAAAAATTTCGTTTCCGCATTTTGGCCTCGGAAAGACGGCCGGGGCACTACCGTAGTCTTACACCCACGACTAGGGACATTTAAGGACATGCTTATAGACCATCCAGCTCCCACATATATGATCACCATCATAATGCTGGTAGTCAAACAAGAATCCTATAGGCTCTATCAACATATAATAATAATCTGTAATACCACATAAAGTATGTGCATGATGATAAAGACAAATCAGATAGCATACTATCATTTTGAGTAAGACCGTTCTATCCATATAGGTCCTCTCTCAATCATCGCAATTGCGTACCTGCGATTCAATAATTGACTTGAGGGCACTATAGCTAACAATCTCCCATTTGCACTTAAGGCTAATTATTACGGTGTTGCACTACGAAGATCCATATACCTTAATATCGTTAAGATATGAATCCATTCTATATCCATATAGAAACAAAGGCATTAATTTAATTGGAACCAGATTTAAAATCATGTAGCTGTCTCCAGTGTATATCAACCAAATGGAAGGAGGCCAAGCGGCATTATTCATTTAGGAGTGCATCCACATATGAGTAACATATGAGTAATCTGAATGAGAAGCAATTTCTCTAAACTATTACTTACAACGGAATACCTTGCACAAGTATCTACATCTTCGTTCACCTCGAAGAATCCTGATACTTACCGTATATGGTTCTCTACTTTATTCTTATACCTATAACTTCTCAAAATTTGGACCCTGTATTTCAACGAAATACTTGTCTAAAACTAGAGAAGTCTTGAGTAAATGGAATATTGTACGAGTACCAACCCCTTTGTCCTAATAGACATCGGACAATATACAATACTTTGTATAAGTCCTCTGAGTTTAATAACTCAAACTCTGTGCGTCGTAGGTTGAAAACTGTGTTATGGTTAAGAAGAATTACACCGTTGTTGAATGCACCTTACCTAACCTCGACAGATATAGGTAAATGTCATAGACATAATTTCAAAAAGTTATATCTCACTTTATAAAAATAAATGTACAAATATATCGGTTTGAAATTGGTGCATAACGACTGATATTCAAAACCAAATATTTGCCGTCAGGCAAAACCCAGGTGATTTCCTCAAATATCACCAATTACAAAGAATTCTGATATGTATTGAGGATCTAATCACCTAATTCTCAATATCTTACTCCCACTCATCATCCGTAATTTCATACATATGTGAGAATCAAATCTGGTAAATACATACCCTGGAGTCAGTTGCAAATTGGGAAAACAATTTTCAATTAACACTGCACAGTAAAACTGAAACATGAAAATATTTCGAAGGGGATCCGGGCATTCCTAGTAATGCCTCTTCCACTATCCTGATTCATGACAGTAACCGTATACTTCCTTGCCCTCACTCCAATCCCTTTATATGTATTTACTTCTTACCTTATGGACACCACACTTAGGCTAATTGGTTTTCTTCCTTCCCTACCTTTCGGCACTAACTTAAGGTTTGGAAGAAGACTATCCAATAAGCGTAATAGGTGTACTCTCCTAATCCTAAGAGCTCTCGCAACCTTAGAGAAGGTAAAGGGAAAAGACAACTGAATAATCCTTATTCTATTTCTCCAGAAGCAGAAACCATCCTCGAACTGGAACGAGTTCCTTCGAGTTCGTATGTAACTATACGATAGCATATCCAATCAATATGGATTTTCATAGTGATACGGAGTGTTCTAGAAAAATGCAAAGGTGATGAAGGAGTGGCAGGGCTATACGCGTTTTCGTCGTGAATGATACCAGTCGCAATTTCCTTTGCCCTAACTCTAATCCCTTTATATGTCTTTACTTATTACCTTCTGTACACCATACTTAGGCTAATTGGTTTTCTTCCTTCCCTACCTTTCGGCACCTGCCTATGGTTTGGAAGAAGACTATCTAATAAGCGCAATATGTATACTCTGCTAATACCAGGAGCCCTTGCAATCTGAGAGAAGGTAAAGATAAAAGACAACTGAATAATCCTATTCAATTTCTCCAGAACCAGAATCCATCCTCGAACTGGAACAAGTTCCTTCGAGTTTGTATGTAACTATATGATGGAATATCCAATCAATATGGATCTTCATAGTGATACAGAATATTCCAGAAAAATGCAAAGGTGATATAGGAGTGGCAATGGTATATGCTACTAAATGACAATCCAAAAGCCAAAATGTTTTAAGAAGGTTCGGTTAACTTAGTTCATGAGTTTTAGTCTAGGGTCGGGCCATGGTCGCTGCCAAAGAGAAAGAGAAAAGAAACACTCAGCGTGCACTCCAACCTTAATTAGAATAGTTAATCACTTTATTTAATCAGGATGGCTCCCACTGTTCCTCGAATTCTTCTTCAAATCCTAAAAGGAGAATTAGTCGGGATCATCTAAAATCACCTGAGGAGTAACACCTACTCATCAGTGGGAATCGGGATTCAACTATCATCGCATGATAACTTGATGGAAGCCACTCAAGTCACCACACTCCAGAAGATATGCGCATGCATGGCAAGTTTCCTGTATGTTTGAAACTCCCGATGTGATTTTTACCCCAAGCGCTTATGACCTTGACTTTGGCCAACAAATCATAACATGCAAGTCAGGTTCTACTCGTCATTATCCTAATTGATTTAGACCCACCTGCACTGTCACGACCCAAAGTTCGGCCCGTGACCGGCACTTAACCACATGACGTCTACAGGCGTAACGCGACTAAGTAAGCCGAAACCCAGAAATCAAAACCATTAAAAGTATTGAGTGTTTAAAACATTTATTAGAACATTTGTTAAAACATTTAGAAAACTTAAGTTGTTTAGTAAAATTCTTTAAAGTTCAAGTTATTATCTTAAAAATTTTGGCAGCATTTCCTTTGTAAAAACTAGCCCCGAAACCGGGTACAAGACAATATATGAGTAAAATGATACACAATAAGAAATAAGCATCCCAAACGGGAGCAATCACACCCAACGTCGGAAACAATCACCACAATGATAATATACGACGCCGTAGTGAAGAATGAGTAAAAATATAAAATTGCATAAATAAAGTCGTCTCACAACGAGCTCGACACCAGAGTACAAAAAAACATATACATCGTCCTCACAACTGGTCTCTAAGTTAATACATAAGCAGTAGATGGAGAATACTAGATACAATGATGTATACAACTGGAAAATAAACAGATACCGCACAAAAACCAACCTATCAGCAAAGGGCTAGCACGTCAACTGCAGTGGTATCTGTGTCAAAAGATACAAGAAAACAGCCTGCCGTGACTACTCCGAAGGGCAACCTGCAAACACTGTGGCACAACGGGGGTGAGTTGCCAACTCGTGAATAGTAGATAACATATAAAGTTAATCGCGAGTATGCACGTGCTGCGATACTCTAACCTATGCCAACAGATAACATCTATATGGTGAACTAGATGAGCAATAGTCATGCAACAAGTGCGATCTAATAACATCTCTATATGATGAGCAGGGTATGCAATAGTCGTGCATAGCAAATGCAATCTAACAACATCTATATAGAGTGAGCAGGTATGCAATAATCGTGCATGTCATATGTACTCAATCAGGCACTACAGATATAGGATGAGATGTAAAATACTGAATGCTGAGCATGAGAATAAATAACATCAACACGGAATGTCAACGTGGAAATAATCGGTGTCCATCAATACACCCAAATCCCAGTAAAACTCAGGTGCCGTCATCCCCATCGACCCTCAAATCCTGTAAATCTCATAGAATTGTGAGTGCCCTACATCGGCACTCGAAATATCATAAAATCGTCGTGTCCAGCATCGATACGCAAATCCTTCAGTATCGGGCTCCGTCAGTCGGATCGGCCCACGGGCTCCGTATGCGGAATCGGCCCTCGGCCCCGACAGTACGGATCATCCCGTACCCATCTATCGACTCTGGTCAGTATCCTCTGGATAACCGCCAGGTCCAACCAATCACCGGTAGGTAGTGGTCCCACTGCCAGGCTCATCGCTTACTGCACGACAGATCCGTTCTCGCCCCGGGGTACCATACCGGGTCCACCATGTACCCGCAATCGGCCTCGTCCAGCTCCTCGATTCGGTTTCACATGTCACCGTCTCAGAACCGAGAAAACGCATGGTGGACGCACTGAAATATCATATCAAAAGAGACCGGGTTTTTAAAACAGTGCGTATTTTTTTAAAATAATACCCCGGTTCTCAAATCTAGAAATCACATAAATCCAAACTCAATGCGTAAATCACTCAACGCGTAAATCCATGCAATGTGTCGTATGACACTAAGAGTAAAAGAAAGGGAAAACCGCTCTTTTTAAAAGATCCAGTTTTAAAAATGTCCCAAGCGGTCCCTTAGTTTTTAAATCATGTCAATATCATCCATGTATGCAACATATGTATGTGTATAGGTATGGATGTGCAATTGGATACACACACACACACACACACACACACACACACGCGCAATGTGAGTGTAGCAATGTACATGTGCACTAATATGGATATACGAGGTATATGTGCACAAGTGTAGATATATCAATGATATGTATGCACTAAGATGAATATAAAGGGTGCACGTGCGCAGGTAGTGATATATCAATGAAGGTATGCATAAAAGTGAGTATACAGTATGCATGGTATGAAAATAAATATATGCCAATATGCGGCAAGTCATGACAATCATCAATGAAGCGAAAATCAAGACGATATGTAATTCATAGCAATCCTATAATGTGAGTGTCATGGCAATCACCAACGGTGTGAGTGTAACATACCAATAGTGCTCGTGCAGCTTAAACTGTTAGTGACAGTGCAGTGTTCTACACTACCAGTTCTATATGCAACAAGAAAATATGCTACTATAGTATGTCTATATGCACACATACGACTAAAATATCCTATTATGCCCTGACGCTTAACGCCATACGGGCGATTTCCCCATAGATGTTAAATCTACTCACCTGGTCGCGTGCTACACGTAGCCGACCACCTGCTTCCCCTTCTTTGCGGCGTCCGACGTACCCGCCTACGAACCTAGAATTTATACAAAGAATCCATATATATAAGCAAAATTCTACAAAACGCGATATCGAAATCAAACGATAAACTCGCATCGCGAACTAAACGCGTGTGTGTACGATACACTGAAACGTGTGTATACGCGTCTAAAACTATCCCGACACGTCGCGACACGCTGGATCACAGAACCCACTCACGCATCGCGCGTATCGCGCAAACTAAATGTATTAGAAAAACGATATAGGGTCCCAGATTTTGATACAGGTGAGATCTTACAAAATTGCACATGCCAAAACACTATAATATGTAGCAGACTACCGTAGCCAAAACCCCAGAACCCAATTCCCCCACCCGGCCGCTAATTGTGGCCAGAACGATTAAATTGGCGGCCAAACAGTGAAGGTAGGGGTTCGTGCTTGGTGTGTGTGGTCTATACCTAGTGTATATACTCCAGTTAACTCAGATTTTCTCTGAAGGAGCCGGGTCACAAGCAGATCACAGAGAGGCCAAGTTTTTCTTAAAAACGATATATTTTGCACAAAATGAAACCCTAGGGTATTTTGGTGAAATCTGGGGTTGACCTAGGTTTAAGTGGCCCTAACAACACTTAACTAAGTTAGTCTAACCAATAAAATCATCTCCTAACCAAAAGTCCACAATAAACACTATATTTAGCACAAAACTCACTTTTCTCCCTAACCGAAGCTAATTCTACATAAACTTAGCAAACTAGGAAGTAGGTTTAAGAAATATACCCCACTCTCGACCCTAGGAAGCAGGAGGAAGGAGGAGAAGAAGATTTGTTGCTGCTGTTGCTGCTGGAGTTGCTGCTGATGCTGCTGGAGCTGTTGCTGTTGCTCACTGCTGCTGCTGCTGCTTGGGCTGATGTTGCTGCTGCTGCTGAGGCTGCTGGGGCTGCTGCTGTTGTAGTGTGTGTGTGTGTGTGAGTGAGAGAATGAGATAAGTGAGAAAAAAATGAGAGGCAAGGAAATGATAGCTCAAAGTGTCAACCCCCCCTCTCTCTTCATTTGCCATGATGCCCACTCTCTCTCTCTCTCTCCCTCTCTCCCCAAGTCCACCAAATTCAAATCAATTTCCCTTTTCATTTTTAAAAAACACACACACTTAATTAAAACCCAATAAATTAATTCAATTTAAAATTATCTTAAGGAAAAATGGTTAGTTCACCATGGTTGCTAATCATGGTCTAACCCCATTTTAACCCTAGTTTACATGCACAAGTGTGTGCAAGCCAAGGAAAATTCTAATAAAATATTCATTAAATTTGATAAAATATTTGAAAATCAATTTGGTAAACTTTTTATTAAAAACCATATATTAAAATATAATTAGCCACTAAACACATCCTAAGGTGTTACAATCTTCCCCCCTTAAAGAAATTCGTCCCCGAATTTAAAAATATAAAGCTGCGCATACCTTCAAAGAGATGAGGGAATTTTTTCCGCATCTCGCCCTCGGCCTCCCAAGTGATCTCTTAACCATTCGGGCTGCGCCAAAGCACCTTCACTGATGGCAAGACCTTCGATCAAAGTTTCTTCACCTACCGGTCCAATATCACGACTGGCTGCTCGGTGAACGAAAGATCACGCTCGAGCTGAACGGTCTGATGCTGGATCATGTGCGAAGGGTCATGTAGGTATCTGCGAAGCATCGACACATGGAATACGGGGTGAACATCTGGGAAGTCGGGTGGAAGAGCCAAAACGATATGCAACTGCGCCCACACGCTCGAGGATCTTGAAGGGACCTATGAATCTGGGGCTAAGCTTCTCCTTCCGTCTAAACCTCATCACTCCTTTCATCGGAGAGACCCTCAGAAAAACATGATCTCCACTGCGAACTCTAGTCTGCGGCGGCGTCGGTCAGCATACGATCTCTGCCTGCTCTGAGCTGTCCTCATCCTGTCTCGAATCAGCTGTATTTTCTCGGTCGTCTCCTGTACGATCTGTGGCCCCAAAATACTGCTCTCACTGAGCTCTGTCCAACAGACGGGCGATCAACATCTCCTCCAATACAAAGCCTCGAAAGGTGCCATCTGAATAGTATCCTGGAAACTATTGTTGTAGGAGAACTCCACCAAGGATAAATGATGATCCCAGCTACCACCAAAGTCTAATAAAACACATGCTCGGAGCATGTCCTCGAGAGTCTGAATAGTCCGCTCTGACTGGCCGTCGGTCTGCGGATGACATGCCGTGCTGAAACTCAAGCGGGTGCCCAAAGTCTCCTGAAGCCTCTGCCATAGTCGGCTGGTAAACTGGGTGCCTCGGTCGGACACGATACACGTCGGGACTCCATGCAGTCGTTGTAGGGTTTCTAGGCACACTAAGGAGGTCTCACAAGGCATCAACCATGCCAAATTCTAAAATTTCCGGTGCCGAGAAACCCTAATGCGATCGTTAACTAGAGTTTAGGCGAAACTAAATGCGAGTAGTAAACAACTTTACTACTAAGTGAAAGAGACTACAACCTTTGTAGATCCGGACCTCCACTTTCTTAGCTCCGTGATGATGTCCCTTCACTGCGATCATCGGATCTCAGACTCTAGTGTTAATTTCATCGGAGAAATGATCGGGCTAGGTCGTCGACTTCGATGCAGAAGATTATCTACGTCGAGGCAACTCAAGATCAAGCTCCAACTTCACCAAGTCATGAAACTTATGAAGAAAACACCCTATACTACATGGCAAGTGGTAGAGGATGAAGAAATAGGAAGTGGGTTCACTTTGGATTTGGATTTCTCATTTGGATTCATCACTTGACAATTTTCAAGAAAGGGTTTTTCTTTCTTCTTGAAGAAGAAGAATAAGAAAGAAAAAGAATGAATTAATTAAATAGAAAATTCAAGTGACCCTTATCATATTGCAACCATGGGTGAGTGTAACTCATGTAGAGAATGAACTAGGGTTTAGTTAAATGGTTGGGTTAAGGAAAGAAACAAAATGGTTTTGACTTTCAAAGCTTCATGAAGCTTCAAGTGAAATCCAAATAAAGCCACCATTTTATTTCTTACCAAAATGAATAAATAAATAAATAAATGAGTAATACAAACCATAACCATTAACCTAATCATAGTTTAAAGCATACCCTAACCCAAGTTTGCATGTATCATCAAACATGATACAGTAAAGTGCACAATAATATATCATATATACAATGTGCACAATCTAGTGAGAAAATAATCTTAAGTGAACCAATATTAGTTAATGTAAAGTAATATATAAAATATATAATTATACATTAAATCATTAAATCAATACTTGATTTAACGATCCGGTCATATCGCATATAACCGACTAATATCAATAGTAACAACTTATCGAATCAACACTTGATCCGATAACCCGGCTATATCGCATATAATCGATCAATGTCACAAATCGCGAGAATCGAATACAGTATCACATACTGGTATTATTCTCGGTCCCGCACATATCTCATATGCGCTCCTATTTCGTTTCGCTTGAGCCAGGAAACCTCTGTGTAGGACTCTAAAGACTCGTCAATACGCCGGCAGCAGGTGATGATCATATCAAACATCCACAAGCCGCAAACGATCTGCTAAACGTAACGGCCACCCGGGTATTGAGCGATCAGAAGATCAACGAGCAAGCCCGCTCACACTCCTGTGAATCCAACCAGTAACACTTACCGTACAGTCCGGTCTGATCGTCTGATATGTCGCATATCTCGCCTAGGGGTGGTAAACGTCAGACCCCAATAGCTCGATAATTCGTGTCGATATGAGGTCTATAACAGTTCGAGAAACTACTGGTAACACTTACCAGTAAATCTCAGCAACCCTGGCCAGGGATTTCCGGTTTTAGCCAATCAAACACAGCGCAACATCAACTCCCTATACCGGGAGAGACGAATCCCCTCCTATCGCTCATTGCCTCCATGTGATTCGGGACCGTACCCAAAAACCACCGTTTTGCACGCCCTCTTGAACGTGGTAAGGTGGAAATCAAAGCACAGTGGGAATCACACAAGACTCTATGACGATCTCGGGTCAACAGACTAACCTGTACCAGATTCACCAGAGAACTGCCATCTGACGTAAGGTATAATACCATCTGGGAGTTCTCGGCGAGTCCGTCCAGTGTACCCAGTCTCTACTGAGCACCCGTATATCATCTCTGATGTCAAACACCAATGGATATGGGATCATCCATCGCCCATCTGTATGGGTCGAGAAGGTATACGCTAGTCTACTCTGGTATATCGATGCCCCGTCTCGATACACCCACGACTAGGGACCTTGAAGGATGTACTTATGGACTACCATGTCCCCACTAGTATGATCCGCATCATAGTCCAGGTAGTCAAGTACACATCCTAAGGGCTTTACCAACATGTAACAGAGAGACAATTAGTATACACGTTAAGGTAAAGGGTAACCAGATAGCATACTATCATGTCGAGCAAGAAAGTCCTCCCTATATATGTCCCAGCATCCACTACAATATACATCCTATGTACAGTAATGGCCTCTAGGGCATACATATAACTAACAATCTCCCACTTGCACTAGGGCCATCTGTAGCAGTGGTTGTAGTATCTCATACTCAACCATCCCATAAAAGTCTCTCTCTGGGAATAGGCCTTCGTGAGTGGATCCGCCGTGTTATCCTCTGAGTCTGCTCTCCTAACCTCGATCACCCTGGAGATCAACTATCTCCTTGATCAGGTGATACTGCCTTAGAATATGTCTGGATCACTGATGGGACGGGCGTTCCTTGGCATAAGCCACAACTCCATTGTCACACAATGGGAGGAACTAAGTTCATCTCATGAACAAATATACATCCAGACTGCCTCTTTGGTAGCATCTTAAGTAGCGATGTATCCAGCCTTTATCGTCTAGTATGCCACGGTATCTAGCTTGGAACTCTTCCAACATAGCGTCCCTTCACTGAGGGTAAAGAAAATGCCTGTGACTGACATTCAGTCGTCCTTATCACTCTGGAACCTTTCCAGTGATTCTCTCCAGGATCAATTGATACCATCTCACTACAACTAGTGAGTATCCTAACATCCAATTAGATCTATCTCATAGATCCAAAACCCAGGATTTAGCAGGTATCACTTTGATCCTTCATGGAGAATCCTTGTGATAAGCGGAGATTGACTGAGCGTAGCATAGGAAACTACTTCCCTATCAAGAGTATGTCATCCACGTACTCTACGAGGATCATCACCATACTCCATACTACCTTTTTGTATGTACAAGGTTCATCTACCATTTTGATGATGTCAAACTCTTTGACTATCTCATCAAAACAGACGCTCCAACTCCGCGATGCCTGCTTTATCCTATAAAGCAACTTGTGCATGTTTCCGCTGCTCCCACTGTCTACGAAGCCCTCTGGCTGTGTACTTATAGATGTTCTCTTCTAAATCAGTATTTAGAAAAGCAGTCATGACACCCAACCACCAGATATCGTAGTCATGGTATGTAGCCGTGGCAAGTAGGATCTGGATGGACTTAAGCATAGCCACCGAAAAAGGTTTCATCATAATCCATGCCTGGTCAATGATGCAAACTTTTAACAAGTCTAGCTTTGAAAGTCTCAACTTTTCCATCTACACCAAGTAATCTTCTCAAGATATACTTGCTCCTGATGGGGATTTAACCCTTCAGATATAGCAACTAAAGTCCATACTTTGTTGGTGTATAAGGATTCTATCTCAGATCGATAAGCATCCAGCCATTCTTACAGAGTCCCACTCCTGATGGCCAGCTCAAAACTAGTTGGGTCATCATCTCATGATGCAATCCTCACTCCCACTGTCATAGAGAAACCGAAGTATCTCTCAGGTGGGTGAGGAACCCTACTAGATCAGCGGAGAGGCTGAGGTTCGTCGGAATCTATTGAATCCTTTGGTTCTACCAAATCATCAGCTGCAGTTTGTATAGCTGGAACCTTTCCAGTTCTACATAACTGACCTTGCCTAGAGCTTGTCCAGATTTTGCTTTTTAGACATAGGCTGGACAACCCCAAATCTTAACAAACTTAATATATGGGCTTTTCCCTTTCTATATCACATATGAAGTGGTAGGCAACTGATTTGATTGGAACCCTATTCAATAGGTATGCAGCTTCTCAAGCGCATAACTCTCAAAAGGAAATAGGTAACTCAGTAGTACTTATCATAGAGCGCACCATATCATATAGGGCGTGATTGCTCTGCCCCGATACACCGACGTGCTGTGGCGTATTCGGAGGAGTAATGCCGAGAGAGAATCTCATTCCCCTTTAGAATAATCCAGGAATTCCGTGCTCAAGTATTCTCCTCCTTGATCACATCAAAGGACATAATACTTTTACCCGTATTTTGGTTCTCTACTTCTAACTTATATTCTATGAATATCTCAAAAGGTTCGGACTTGTGTTTCAACAGGAACATAGGTCTGAATCTCGAGAGATTATCAGAGAATGTAATGAAGTACAAAGAACCGGTCTTGGCATGTGTAGACAGGGGACCTTCATACATCAGCATGTATCAATCCCAAAAGTTCACTAACTCTTTCTCTGTTTCCAATAAATAGAGCTATGGTCATCTTATCTTTGTGACATTACTGGCGAGTTTCACAAGATGTAAATTCAAACTAATTTAAATATGCATCTTTATGTAACTCCAGCTAGTCGGGTCGCATTGATATGACCTAGTCTACAATACCTTAAGAAGAATCCGTTCATTTCTAAACTCTTCCTCTTGTGTGTGTTCTGTATACTAGGAACTGTAGTTTGATTTAGAACATCAATGCTTTTAGATAACGTGCCTGAACCGATCAACTTTTGATATAGGAAATGTTCAAAACATTATCCAACAATACAAAATTATATCCTTTCTTTACTAATAAAGAGACTGACATGATTTTGTATATCAGGTTCGGTATCTAATAACATTTGTTCAGAATCAATGTACTGGTAATACAGGGTGACAGTGACCGACAGACTTGGATGCAACACTTGCACCGTTTTCTGCCTCATGAAACTTATCATCCGTTCTCAGTTTTCTACCTATCTGTAGCCTTATGTAACAGATTACATATCTGGGATCCTGATCCGGTATCAAATACCCAGGACGTAGCGGATACTGAGAAACAGTTTTTTGTAACGAACACACCCGAAGGAGATGCATCATATACACTTTCTTCGTTTGGGCGGTATAGGAATTCTGGCATTCCCCAGTTTCCTGCTCTGTCTTATAACAATTATAAGTTAGAGCGGGACCAACGTTCCCCAGCTCAGTATAACAAGCGGGTTCGGTCAATACATCCGTATTATTATCTTGATTAAGGCGTGATATGGTCGCTACCTGGAGAGAGAGAGAAGAAAACACTCAGCGTATGCTCTTGCAAGATCAGATTGGTTATTTATTTTATCTAATCAGGATGGCTCCCACTATTTTTATCAAATCTTCCTTCAAATCTTAAAAGGAAAGACTAGCCGGGATTAATTACACGCTACAAGTTCGCCAATCTTTCAGCCAGGCCAGTGTCGGTACTTTGAGGGAGGTTCCCCGTGCTTTCACACGGACCTAATTACAGTAAACCTCGTTTTCCCAGAGGCGCAACCCCGTTGACACCTTTCTAGACACCTACTTGATCGGCTAATTGTAATGTGTAAAACTCTCCCAGGAGTAACTCTTACTCGCAGCGGGTATCGGGATCTAACTATCTCATAGAAGGTATGCAATCTCATTGCAAATTTCAACACTTGAAATTCCCGATAATTTTGCCCCAAACGATCATGACCTTGACAAGGTCAACAAACCATAGACCGTAAGTCAAGTTCAACCCGTCATTTCTTGATTGAATCAAACCCACCCGCACGACCCTTGACAAGGTCAACAAGGCCGTACGACTACCCTAACCCAATCTGCATCATATGCATAAGCAGATAAATACTGGTTAGCTACCGCACACTGCGCCTTGATAAGGTCAACAAACGCAACACGAATACTAAGCAGGACTTATCTGAAATGACGGAGGGCTACGGCAGGTTTTTCAGAAAACCTATTGCGCAATGAACTTGATATCGTTGTAGGATCGAATGAATTTTGAAATGGAGTGTTTCTGAGGCCTTTCTAGTTTTGCTAAAGGGGTCACTCCCGGTGAAGGGATCGTCGGCCCTTTCCTCGTCGAATGAGGTGCGGGATATATCATATATATCACTGTGCAAAGCAGAAACTATAGAAGCAATCAAAAACAAACCGAGTGTGTAGCATCTGCCAGTTATTGCTAAAGGGGTCACTCCCGGTGAAGGGATCTCGACCCTTTCCTTATCGAATAAGGTGCAGGATGTTCTACAAGGAACACCGCGATGCAAAGCAAGAACTGTAGCTACCTGTTTTTGAAAATTCGATTCCACAATATCTTAGGTTTCTTTTATTTCATTAATCACATTAATGAAGTCCCATCATTAATATCACCTAAACATCATAGATAAATACAACGTACGCTTATGCCATCCGCATTCGCCTCGATGTCCCGTCTGCACCGTTAGGTTAGGTAACTAACGCCAGAGCGAGGCAGGGCTAGCGCGGGTGTAAAACATAAGTAACGTCTATATAATATATCATATATATTATATACAGTATCCATCACAGCATATCAAATGATCACATCACAGATATCGCAGCAGAAGAAACATATGAAACATTGGATATACTAGGACGTCCGTGTTTTTTAATACGAGCCTGTATAAAACACGGATTCCACGGTCGTGATGAATAGCCAAACCCACACCCCTAGACCCCTACGAGAGCGGCAAGCAACCCTACCAATTCTAGAGTTAGGAGACCCAGACTCGACTCCTCGAGTTGGTCTCCCTCTGGACTCTAGAACCCGGTTACTAGTGCTCTCCTCCTTGGGTCTATCCTAGTGCGGAAAAGTAAATAATATACAAAAGGTGACATCTTCCGCAACCTGGAAGTGCCCCAATAAAAGAATATTACATACAAGTTTTTACATGAATGAAAATGAAAAACACTCATCTCACATAAAAACCCCCGGCTATTCAAACGCGACGATCCAATATAACATATCCAGCAACACATAACATCACATGTCATCAACATAAGTAAACATGCGTATCCCAATTGTCATTGGCATATAGCAACGAAACCGGCGATATCGCATATTACACTTACGGTCGCAGAAAAGAAAGTGTAAAACTACAACAGTTGGAATCCGCAACCTCCTTAGACATCGCATGCCTAAACCAATGAATTCCTTAGACATCACATGCCTAACGATTATAAACCCCGCATTTTAGTCTCCATACCGAAAACACTTTTCAATATCAAGTCGGGCAATTCAACAAGATTCCCGACATCTCTGATCAAATGCTCGTCGCAAACGTCAGTAGACGGCCGCACCCCCGATACCGTCGACGAAGTGCACCAAGGCGGAACACCGCTGCCGCGAGCACCTGAACGGATGCTTTCGGCGACGGGGTTCTCCTACAGTCACTTGGTCGGGGCTATGGGGTGTAGCTGTCTATTAAGTTTACCCGGCGGGTATCCGCGTACGCTACGTGATTGCGACGGACTTTTGATCACATCAAAATTCCGTGGCAACCGATCAAGTGAGACTAAAGTGCTATGTTTATAACATTCAAATCAGTTATCTCATAACTATTTGTGGATTCCAAATATTGTATCACATTCCAGATAAACAGAAAATGTTAAACTTTCCGATCGAACAGTCAAACACCCAAGTTTTCCCGAAACAGATCAACACATGAAATAAGTTCAAAAACATTTACTTCATGCCTCAGTACCAACGGTCCAGCCGTAGAAGGGTCAAGCCAACGCCTCGTATGTGGCACGCCGTACTGCCCCAAACCTGAAGGTTCAAAGGGCAGTTCAAGACGGTCACATAATCGAGTTAAGGTTTGTTGTCTTCTAGAGGGACCATCGCGTTACTTGCACTACTTAGAACGTTCTTGAACTACGGAAAGATCCAACACCTGGAAATTTCCCGACAGGGAAAAATTGGGTATTTATATCCGGTCGAACTTTTCAAGATTTTCTAAAATTATCCGGAAAAACACAGACGAAGTTAAACTTCCCGATCGAAACACCGAGTCCCCAATACAACCCAGAAAACTCAACTCTTGAGTAGAATTAAAAAATTCCCAGAAAATACAGCACTAAAATATAGGAATTACTGTGCAAATTTCAAAACTTGATGTGACTACTTAGCCGCAGAACCGCCGCACGAGCCATGCTCGTGCCGCGGTTCCGCTGCACTTTGATCGAATCATGAGCACGTGCTCCACAGTAATTACTAAAAAGCCATGCTGAATTTTCTGCATATTTTTAATTCGCAAAAATCCAAAATTCCAGAAAATTTCCAGAGAGGGATTTGGAATTAGGGTTTCGGGTTCGATTGGGTATCTAACTTCGTCTACTCATCGCCTAAGGCTCTAGCTAGGCTCTGATACCACTCTAGGGTTCCTAGACACACTAAGGAGGTCTCACAAGGCATCAACCATGCTAAATTCTAAAATTTCCGGTGCCGAGAAACCCTAATGCGATCGTTAACTAGAGTTTAGGCGAAACTAAATGCGAGTAGTAAACAACTTTACTGCTAAGTGAAAGAGACTACAACCTTTGTAGATCCGGTCCTCCACTTCCTTAGCTCCGTGATGATGTCCTTTCGCTGCGATCATCGGATCTCGGACTCTAGTGTTGATTTCATCGGAGAAATGATCGGGCTAGGTCGTCGACTTCGATGCCGAAGATGATCTATGTCGAGGCAACTCAAGATCAAGTTCCAACTTCACCAAGTCATGAAACTTGTGAAGAAAACATCCTATACTACATGGCAAGTGGTAGAGGATGAAGAAATAGGAAGTGGGTTCACTTTGGATTTGGATTTCTCACTTGGATTCATCACTTGACAATTTTCAAGAAAGGGTTTTTCTTTCTTCTTGAAGAAGAAGAAGAAGAAAGAAAAAGAATGAATTAATTAAATAGAAAATTCAAGTGACCCTTATCATATTGCAACCATGGGTGAGTGTAACTCATGTAGAGAATGAACTAGGGTTTAGTTAAATGGTTGGGTTAAGGAAAGAAACAAAATGGTTTTGACTTTCAAAGCTTCATGAAGCTTCAAGTGAAATCCAAATAAAGCCAACATTTTATTTCTTACCAAAATGAATAAATAAATAAATAAATGAGTAATACAAACCCTAACCATTAACCTAATCATAGTTTAAAGCATACACTAACCCAAGTTTGCATGTATCATCAAACATGATACAATAAAGTGCACAATAATATATTATATACAATGTGCACAATCTAGTGAGAAAATAATCTTAAGTGAACCAATACTAGTTAATGTAAAGTAATATATAAAATATATAATTATACATTAAATCATTAAATCAATACTTGATTTAACGATCCGGTCATATCGCATATAACCGACTAATATCAATAGTAACAACTTATCGAATCAACACTTGATCCGATAACCCGGCTATATCGCATATAACCGATCAATGTCACAAATCGCGAGAATCGAATACAGTATCACATACTGGTATTATTCTCGATCCCGCACATATCTCATATGCGCTCCTATTTCGTTTCGCTTGAGCCAGGAAACCTCTGTGTAGGACTCTAAAGACTCGTCAATACGCCGGCAGCAGGTGATGATCATATCAAACACCCACAAGCCGCAAGCGGTCTGCTAAACGTAACGGCCACCCGGGTATTGAGCGATCAGAAGATCAACGAGCAAGCCCGCTCACACTCCTGTGAATCCAACCAGTAACACTTACCGTACAGTCCGGTCTGATCGTCTGATATGTCGCATATCTCGCCTAGGGGTGGTAAACGTCAGACCCAGTAGCTCGATAAGTCGTGTCGATATGAGGTCTATAACAGTTCGAGAAACTACTGGTAACACTTACCAGTAAATCTTAGCAACCCTGGCCAGGGATTTCCGGTTATAGCCAATCGAACACAGCGCAACATCAACTCCCTATACCGGGAGAGACGAATCCCCTCCTATCGCTCGTTGCCTCCATGTGATTCGGGACTGTACCCAAAAACCACCGTTTTGCACGCCCTTTTGGACATGGCAAGGTGGAAATCAAAGCACAGTGGGAATCACACAAGACTCTATGACGATCTCGGGTCAACAGACTAACCTGTACCAGTGTCACCAGAGAATTGCCATCTGACGTAAGGTATAATACCATCTGGGAGTTCTCGGCGAGTCCGTCCAGTGTACCCAGTCTCTACTGAGCACCCGTATATCATCTCTGATGTCAAACACCAATGGATATGGGATCATCCATCGCCCATCTGTATGGGTCGAGAAGGTATACGCTAGTCTATTCTGGTATATCGATACCCCGTCTCGATACACCCACGACTAGGGACCTTGAAGGATGTACTTATGAACTACCATGTCCCCACTAGTATGATCTGCATCATAGTCCAGATAGTCAAGTACACATCCTAAGGGCTTTACCAACATGTAACAGAGAGACAATTAGTATACACGTTAAGGTAAAGGGTAACCAGATAGCATACTATCATGTCGAGCAAGAAAGTCCTCCCTATATATGTCCCAGCATCCACTACAATATACATCCTATGTACAGTAATGGCCTCTAGGGCATACATATAACTAACAGTCGTACAATCTCGTCGATGTATATTTGGGCATAATGAGCAAATCCGAAAGTCGTCTTCACTGGCAGGAAGTGAGTCGCTTTCGTCAAACGATCTACGATCACCCAAATGGAGTCATACCCTCGTCTAGTCCTGGGTAGACCCACGATGAAGTCCATCGAAATCTGTTTCCATTTCCACTCCGGAACGGGTAACGGCTGTAGCTCTCCCGCTGGCCTCTGGTGCTCGGCCTTGACTTGCTGACAAGTCAGGCATCTCGACATGAAGTCTGCGATGTCCCTCTTCATTCCGTCCCACCAGTAAGCATCTCTCATATCATGGTACATCTTGGTGGAACCCAGATGAACATTGTACACCGATCGATATGCCTCCTCAAGAATCTCACGCCGCAGTCCCTCAGCATCTGGTACGCACAGTCTCGCCCCAAATCGCAGTATCCCCTGATCATCGATCACGAACTCGGAAAATCTGCCCTGTCCAATCTGTGCCATGATCTCTGAACAACGGTCATCACTTTGCTGTCTCATGTATACGGTTAAGCAACTGTGGGCGTGCACGAACATGCGCAAGCTGTCCCCCGATCGGCGTGAACTCGAACTGCACTCGGCTGTCGCATAATATCTGCCAATCTGCCGACGACTGCCTCTGCACTGCGCTCAAACAAGATAGACTGCCCCCGGGCCTCCTGCTCAAAGCATCCGCCACTACATTTGCCTTGCCCGGGTGATACAAGATCTCTCAATCGTAGTCCTTTACTAGTTCCATCCAACGACGCTGTCGGAGATTCAGGTCTCGCTGTTGAAATATATACTTTAAGCTCTTGTGATCAGTGAATATCTGGCACGACTCGCCGTATAGGTAATGTCGCCAGATCTTAAGTGCAAAGACCACTGCAGCCATCTCCAAATCGTGAGTGGGGTAGTTCTGTTCATGTCTCTTCAACTGCCGTGAAGCATACGCGATCACCCTGTCATGCTGCATCAATACGCACCCTAGCCCCACTCGTAAAGCATCACAATAGACCACAAATCCACCCGATCCTGAAGGCAATGATAACACCGGTGCCGTAGTCAAACAAGTCCGTAGCTGCTGAAAGCTATGCTCGCACTCCTCCGTCCAATCGAAAGGAACTCCCTTCCGGGTCAACCCGCTCAAAGGTGCGGCAATATGGGAGAAGTCCTGCATAAATCGCCTGTAGTAGCCGGCCAGTCCTAGAAAGCTGCGGATCTCCGTAACCGATGCGGGTCTGGGCCAACTCCGAGCAGCCTCGATCTTCTTCGGGTCCACACATATACCGTCTCGTGTAATCACGTGACCCAAGAAGTCTATGCTGTCAAACCAGAATGCGCACTTGGAGAATTTTGCAAAAAGCTGGTGCTCCCTCAAAGTTTGCAGTGTGATCCGCAGGTGCTGCTCGTGCTCCTCTCGGCTCCTGAAATACACCAATATATCGTCAATGAATACGATGATGAACAAGTCCAAATATGGCCTGAATATACGGTTCATCAAGTCCATGAATGCTGCTGGTGCGTTGGTGACTCCGAACGATATCACCAAAAACTCATAATGGCCGTAGCGCGTGCGGAAAGCTGTCCTCGGTATATCCTCCTGTCGAACCCGCAGCTGATGGTATCCTGATCGCAAGTCGATCCTCGAAAAGTATCCTGCCCCCTGAAGCTGGTCGAACAAGTCGTCGATGCGTGGCAAAGGATATCTGTTCCACACGGTAACCCTGTTCAGCTAGCGGTAGTCGATACACAAACGCAAACTGCCGTCCTTCTTCTTGACAAACAGGACCGGAGCACCCCAAGGAGAAACACTGGGTCGAATAAGTCCCTTATCCAGCAAATCTTGCAACTGACCCTTTAACTCACTAAGCTCCGTCGGGGCCATCCGATAAGGCGGTATAGAAATAGGCCCCATGCCGGGAATCAAATCAATACAGAAAGAAATATCGCGCTCGGGCGGTAGCCCAGGAAGCTCGTCAGGGAAAACATCAGGGAACTCACATACAATCGGAGCCTGGTCCAATGGAACATCTGTAGCTCTAGTATCGCAAACATAGGCTAGAAATCCCTGACATCCCTTCCTCAACAGCTGTCCAGCGCGAAGAGATGAAATCAAACTGTGAAGGGCGACACCACGGCCCCCCTGCACAACAACAGCCGACTCGCCGGAAAAACAAAACCTAACTGTCTTCTTGCGGCAGTCCACAGACGCATAGCACGTGGCTAACCAATCCATGCCCAAAAAGACGTCGAAGTCCAACATCTCAAGAAGGATCAAGTCGACATGCAACTCTCTCTCGCCAATACGGACAGTACAGGATCGGAACACGTGCCTAGCAACAAACGACTCTCCCACAGGAGTGGTCACAACAAGCGGCTAATCAAGCAAACTGGACTCTCTACCCAAACTCGGCATGAAGTGTGTAGAAACGTACGAGTGTGTGGATCCAGGATCAAACAATATGTGTGTCTCAACAGAACATACTGATAGGGTACCTGAGACCACAGCATTGGACGCCTGCGCGTCCTGATGCGTCAACGCGAAAACCCACGCCTGTCCTCCACCTGCGACTGGCGGTCCCCTACTAGCAACTGGCTGCACTCTGCCGGTAGCTGGCTGTCCTCTGCCTCGGCCACCTCGTCCTCTAGGAACAAACCCTCCGCGACCACGGCCTCTCTGTGCATAAGTCTAATGCGAAGCAACAGTAGGTACAACAGGCAATGCCCTCTAGGGTGGTGAAGGTGGTAATGTGACATGCGGTACTGCTGCCTCCCTCCGGGGTATCTCAGGACAATCTCGAACACGATGATAAGAACTCCCGCAGTGGAAACATCCCGACGATGACCGCTGACCCTTCTGGGGATAAGAGCTGAACAACCGGCCTCACCCTAAATCTCTGCCACCTGCAAGACGTCTGTCACGGCGCCGAAAATGCTGTCTCTATGCTGATGTATCCGCACGAACTCTCTTCGGCTCTGGACTACCGAAGTCTCAGCAAGGCGCTCCTCAACTAATAAGGCTGTGTCTACAGCTGCTGCATACGTCTCGCAATGCTGGGCGCTGATCGCAAGGAACAGTGGTGTAAGCAAGCCTCAGACAAATCTCTTGACTCGCATCTCCTCAGTCGCCACTAGGTATGGGGCATAAACGGATAGCTCGGTGAACAGTACATCGTACTCTGCCACTGTCATCTCTGTCGTCTGGCGTAAGGACTCGAATCTGCGCGCCCTAGAATCTCTGACACTCTGTGGAAGGAAGCGGGTAAGGAATACCGTCATAAACTCTGTCCAGGTCATAGGAGGAAGACCTGTTGCTCTGCCCTTCTCGACCGATTCACTCCATTTCTGCGCAAGACCTTCCAAGCGAAAGCTCGTGAACTCTACCCATCTCGCATCTGAGCATCTGAGGGAACGACATATCCGAGCCATCCTATCAATGAAAGACTGTGGGTCCTCGGCTGCATCGGTGCCTGTGAAGACCGGAGGCTTCAGCCTCATGAATTCTGATAGCGATACTGTAATCACCTCCGTGGCTGCAGGGGCAACTGCCTGTACTGTAGGTACCATCGCGGTCCCCGTGACGGGTGGAGCTACCTCTGGTCGCTGCGCTCGAAGCATCTCAACTAGCGATCCTATCATCTGGCGCATCTCCTGCATACTGGATCCCATCATCTGGCACATCTCCTGCATACCGGATCCCATCATCTCGTCTGTCGAAGGAGGAACAGCCTGCTCTGGTACAACAGGGGTACTACCCGGATCAGTCCTTGTCTCGGACGAGTCAACTCGAATCTCGGCTCTTGCGGCCGCTCTCTGCGCCCTCGTAGTCTTTGGCGGCATAATGGCTAAAAAGGAAATAGGATTCGATAAGGATACAGAAATCGAATCGCAAGAATACATATAATCATGAAGGAATTTCAATCAATAAGTCCTAAGGTCGCTTAGGCGGAGTACCATGTCGTGAGTATGCCGCGGAACATACGTACGCCACGCCACTCTGTTTTAGCTACCTACTCCATCATACCAGGGTCATCCTACATTCCGAAAGGTAAAACCTATGCTCTGATCCAACTTTGTCACGACCTAAAGTTCGGCCCGTGACCAGCACTTAACCACGTGACGTCTACAGGCGTAACGCGACTAAGTAAGCCGAAACCCAGAAATCAAAACCATTAAAAGTATTGAGTGTTTAAAACATTAATTAGAACATTTGTTAAAATATTTAGAAAACTTAAGTTGTTTAGTAAAATTCTTTAAAGTTCAAGTTATTATCTTAAAAATTTTGGCAGCATTTCCTTTGTAAAAACTGGCCCCGAAACCGGGTACAAAACAATATATGAGTAAAATGATACACAATAAGAAATAAGCATCCCAAACGGGAGCAATCACGCCCAACGGCGGAAACAATCACCACAATGATAATATACGACGCCGTAGCGAAGAATGACTAAAAATATAAAACTGCATAAATAAATTCGGCTCACAACGACCTCGACACCAGAGTACAAAAAAATATATACACCGTCCTCACAACTGGTCTCTAAGTTAATACATAAGTAGTAGATGGAGAATACTAGATACAATGATGTATACAACTGGAAAATAAACAGATACCGCACAAAAACCCACCTATCAGCAAAGGGCTAGCACGCCAACTGCAGTGGTATCTATGTCAAAAGACGCAAGAAAACAGCGTGCCGCGACTACTCCGAAGGGCAATCTACAAACACTGTGGCACAACGGGGGTGAGTTGCCAACTCGTGAATAGTAGATAACATATAAAGGTAATCGCGAGTATGCACGTGCTGCGATTCTCTAACTTATGCCAACAGATAACATCTATATGGTGAACTAGATGAGCAATAGTCATGCAACAAGTGCGATCTAATAACATCTCTATATGATGAGCAGGGTATGCAATAGTCGTGCATAGCAAATGCAATCTAACATCTATATAGAGTGAGCAGATATGCAATAATCATGCATGTCATATGTACTCAATCAGGCACTACAGATATAGGATGGGATGTAAAATACTGAATGCTGAGCATGGGAATAAATAACATCAACACGGAATGTCAACGTGGAAATAATCGGTGTCCATCAATACACCCAAATCCCAGTAAAACTCAGGCGCCGTCATCCTCATCGGCCCTCAAATCCTGTAAATCTCATAGAATTGTGAGTGCCCAATATCGGCACTCGAAATATCATAAAATTGTCGTGTCCAGCATTGACACGCAAATCCTCAAGTATCGGGCTCCGTCAGTCGGATCGGCCCACGGGATCCGTCTGCGGAATCTGCCCTCGGCCCCGGCAGTACGGATCGTCCCGTACCCATCTATCGACTCTGGTCAGTATCCTCCGGATAACCGCCAGGTCCAACCAATCACCGGTAGGTAGTGGTCCCACTGCCAGGCTCATCGCCTACTGCACGACAGATCCATTCTTGCCCCGGGGTACTATACCGGGTCCACCATGTACCCGCAATCGGCCTCATCCAGCTCCTCAATTCGGGTTCACATGTCACACGTCTCAGAACCGAGAAAACGCATGGTGGACGCACTGAAATATCATATCAAGGGAGACCGGGTTTTTAAAACAGTGCGTATTTTCTTAAAATAATACCCCGGTTCCCAAATCCAGAAATCACATAAATCCAAACTCAATGCGTAAATCACTCAACGCGTAAATCCATGCAATGTGTCGTATGACACTAAGAGTAAAAGAAAGGGAAAACCGTTCTTTTTAAAAGATCCATTTTTGAAAATGTCCCAAGCAGTCCCTTAGTTTTTAAATCATGTCAATATCATCCATGTATGCAACATATGTATGTGTATAGGTATGGATGTGCAATTGGATATATATATACGCAATGTGAGTGTAGCAATGTACATGTGCACTAATATGGATATACGAAGTATATGTGCACAAGTGTAGATATATCAATGATATGTATGCACTAAGATGAATATAAAGGGTGCATGTGCGCAAGTAGTGATATATCAATGAAGGTATGCACAAAAGTGAGTATACAGTGTGCATGGTATGAAAATAAATATATGCCAATATGCGGCAAGTCATGACAATCATCAATGAAGCGAAAATCAAGACGATATGTAATTCATAGCAATCCTATAATGTGAGTATCATGGCAATCACTAACGGTGTGAGTGTAACATACCAATAGTGCTCATGCAGCTTGAACCGTTAGTGACAGTGCAGTGTTCTACACTACCAGTTCTATATGCAACAAGAAAGTATGCTACTATAGTATGTCTATATGCACACATACGACTAAAATATCCTATTACGCCCTGACGCTTAACGCCATACGGGCGATTTCCCCATAGATGTTAAATCTACTCACCTGGTCGCGTGCTACACGTAACCGACCACCTGCTTCCCCTTCTTTGCGGCGTCCGACGTACCTGCCTGCGAACCTGGAATTTACACAAAGAATCCATATATATAAGCAAAATTCTACAAAACGCGATATCGAAATCAAACGATAAACTCGCGTCGCGAACTAAACGCGTGTGTGTACGATACGCTGAAATGTGTGTATACGCGTCTAAAACTATCCCGACACGTCGCGGCACGCTGGATCACAGAACCCACTCACGTATCGCGCAAACTAAATGTATTAGAAAAACGATATGGTGTCCCAAATTTTGATACAGGTGAGATCTTACAAAATTGCACATGCCAAAACACTATAATATGTAGCAGACTACCCTAGCCAAAACCCCAGAACCCAATTCCCCCATCCGGCCGCAAATTGCGGCCAGAACGATTAAATTGGCGGCCAAACAGTGGAGGTAGGGGTTCGTGCTTGGTGTGTGTGGTCTATACCTAGTGTATATACTCCAGTTAACTCAGATTTTCTCTGAAGGAGCCGGGTCACAAGCAGATCACAGAGAGGCCAAGTTTTGCTTAAAAACGATATATTTTGCACAAAATGAAACCCTAGGGCATTTTGGTGAAATCTGGGGTTTACCTAGGTTTAAGTGGCCATAACAACACTTAACTAAGTTAGTCTAACCAATAAAATCATCCCCTAACCAAAAGTCCACAATAAACACCATATTTAGCACAAAAACTCACTTTTCTCCCTAACCGAAGCTAATTCTACATAAACTTAGCAAACTAGGAAGTAGGTTTAAGAAATATAACCCACTCTCGACCCTAGGAAGCAGGAGGAAGGAGGAGAAGAAGATTTGGTGCTGCTGTTGCTGCTGGAGTTGCTGCTGATGCTGCTGGAGCTGTTGCTGTTGCTGTTGCTCACTGCTGCTGCTGCCGCCTGCTTGCTGCTGTTGCTTGGGCTGATGTTGCTGCTGCTGCTGAGGCTGCTGGGGCTGCTGCTGTTGTAGTGTGTGTGTGAGTGATGTTAGTATATATGCCCTAGAGGCCATTACTATATCATACTAGTTTGTATATTACTTAATGGAAGCTTGGGATATTCACCTTGTATTGACAATCTTGCTCAAAATGGTAGTATGCTACTTGGTTTGTTTCTACTTTAATATGTGCATATGTTTCTTTTAGCATATTGCTTATACATATTAGTAGAGCCCTTAGGATCTTTGCTTGATTACCAGCGTTGTGATGGCAGTCACACTCGTGGGGGCTGGGTAATCCACAAGCACATCTTTATACAGGTCCCTAGTCGTAGGACTATCGAGACAGGGCATCAATACTCCGGAGTAGACTAGCGTATGCGCTTCTCATCCCAGCAGGGGAGACGGTCTGTCCCACAGCCGTCAGTACGTCGTACTTGAGATAGTATGCGGGTGCTCGTTAGGTTACGAGTACACTAGACAGGACTCGTCGGGAACTGATTGGTTGGTACTATACCTATCGTCAGTTATCAGTTCCCAGGTGACATGAGTACAGCTTAGTTCGCTGACTTGACACTATCACTTCGCCTCGAGTGTGTTCCCTACTGTACTTTGATTACTACCCTACCACGGCTCAAAGGAGTCGTGCAAACAGGTAGTAGTTGGGTGCAGTCCCGAAGCACTTGGAGGTAGTGACGGTTAGACAGGATTCGTCTCTTCCGGTATTGGGGGGTTGACATCACGCTGTGTCTAGGAGAGCCATTACACAAGTAGTCCCTGGCCAGGGCAAGCAAGATATACTGGTAGGTTACCAGTGTTATCTCAGGGTGTTCTGGGCTACACTCCGACACGACTTGTACCGCTATTAGGGGACTGACGTTTACCGCCCCTAGGCCCGCCATGCGATGTAACAGATGAACAGACCGGATTGTACGGAAACTGTCACATTCAGGCTCAGTAGGAGTTCAGATGGGTTTCACCTCGTCCGTCTTCTTATCGGCATCTACCAAGGGACCGTTACGCACAGCTAGTGCCGCTTGCGGTCTGTGGTTAAACCCACTGCCAGCGTAGTGTCGAGTCTTTAAAGTCCTACACAGAGAGCTATTCGCCTTTAGGCAAAAGAGTAGAGATCGCATGGTTTTGCGACAGGTCGTATGGTTTTGCGACAGGGTTCGGTCACATCCGTGCACTTGTGCACGTTTAGTGTCCGGACAGTTAACACTAGCGGGTTTTGGTTTAAGCCAGATCCTAGTGTACGTTTTGGGATTAGTTTTATCTCGTTTGTATTCGTATTCCTCGGAACTTGGATGCGGGTGTGTATGCACAGTTGACAGAGAGACAGATGCAGAGGATTCTTATTGGGGTTGTTGACTGTTGACTGTTGACCATTGACTTTTGCTAAACCCTAATGAGAATTAGAAATATGGTTAATAATAATTAAGTATTATTGTGCCATGGTTGGGTTGAAAGGTTGACCTTGTTGACTTGTTGACTTTGTTGACCGGTTGACTAGGTTGGACTTGTTGACCACTATCATTGCTATGGCTATCATTTCATGCAAAGACTTTTGGCTTGCTTATTTGTTCACACATTGCATTTAATGCATGAAATGATCTTGCCTTTTGTGAGATGATAACCATCACATAATACTTGATTTATCATTATGGCTCATGATGCTTTTGGATTATGAGAGGGTGAATGAGAAAAGAGAGGCTCATTCTTTCATTTGCTTTCTCTCTCTTGAGCTCTCTCATTCTCAAGCAATCTCCTTCTTCCTCTTGCTCTCTCTAGCTCAAGGCAAACCATTCTCATGTGTTGAGACTCATTGCCTTAGAGATAAAAAGACACCAAAACAATCCTCTACTCATTCTAGTTCACAAGGCCTAGCAAGCCAAGTGTTCTAGTTTCTTCAAAGTTCGAAGAAGAAGCCAAAGGTAGAAGCTTTCGGGTGGATCCATCTTCGGCGTGAGAAGACGACGAGGGGAGGCCGGTCCGTACACCACAAGAGTTGAAGACGAAGGAGTTCAAGAAAGGTATAACCCCCTAACCGAGTAGTTAAACAACTCCTAGTTAGGTTGTTAGGTAGATTGTTTAACAAAGATCCGTATTTGTAGTCCATGTTACCACCCTCTTGAAAATCGTTTTTCACCACTTCCGCAACCCCGTAAGTACCGGGAGAGGTAGCATGGACTTACAGTGGTATCAGAGCCTAGTTAAACACTATCTAACATGTTAGCAATGTAAGTAGAAGTTCGATCGGAGAAAAAGTCGCGAAATACACCCGGAACTCAAACTTTCTGTCGATTTTCAAAGTGCTGTAAAAATTATTTGACATATATCAAAAATCGACTCAGGGTTTTTATAGTATACTGCAGAAAAACGATCTACAGAGCCGTCCAACCCACCGCGGTTCCGCGGCAAGAACAGCTTCTTGCCGCGGATCCGCGGCCGAGTTGACTCGGCCGTGGATCGGTTTCATTGCAGTATACTCTGTGGGGTATTTTGGGATTTTTGGAGCATCTCTTTTCAGCCCAGATTTTCCAGAAAGAAAAATTAGTTTTTGGGGCTTGAAAATCAGTATTTTTATCGAACTTCTAAAGACTAAAGCTAATGGGTTTATATCTGTGATGTGTTATATGTATTGAACGTCTGCTAATCGCTATACGTCGATTAGTGGGGGTTATACATATCTGTGATCTGTAATGTTGATGGTATGTGTATATGAATTCGTTGGATTATCGCGGGTGAATAGCCGGGGGTTGTGAGATGAGAGTTTTCTTTTCTTTCAATTCATGTAAAATATGTAAATTGATGTAATATTATTTGTATGGCCGCACAACCGGGTCGGGGTTGTAGCCGTCATTGTATAATTTCCTTTTACTGTTTTTGCTCCTAGGATAGACCCATGGTAGGGTGCACAAACTACCGGGTATCTCGAAGTGCCGAGTGGCCTACTCACGTCGTTGAGGGAGGTTGCTCCGCTTCGGATATTTGGCGGGTAGTTTGCCGCACCTGTAGGGGTCTTGGGTGGGTTATTGGCTATTCACCGCGACCGTGTAATCCGCTTTTCGTTACAGGCTCGTACGAATTGCGGATTCCTAGTATATCCAATGTGTTCATCTGTGATCTGAAATGGCTATCATTGCAATATATCTATATATGATATTATTTAGGCGTTGCTTATGTTTTTCAGCCGCGCTAGCCCAGCCCCCGCTCTGTCGTTAGTTAAGTAACCTAACGGGTAATGACGGGGCCCCGTGGCGAATGCGAATGGCATAAGCGTACGTCATATTTTGGTTGTTTTCTGCAATGGTAGGATTAAATGATGGGACGCATTAAAAGAACAAATGCAAGAAAATAAACCAAGTAAAAGTCGTTGGAACACTTTCAAAACCACTCGGTTCTTTTCAAAAACCAACTTTTAAATGCGGAGCTTGAGCCATTCCTTTTAAAAGCTATCTCGTTCCATCGATTATATCAAGTTCACTACGTTCACGGTTTCGCCAAAACCATTCATAGCCCTCCGTCGTTTCACATGAATAGTCAATAGTATTCAAGCTATGTATGTTGGCCAAAGTCAAGGCATAGTGATTGGTAGCTATTGGATATTCATGTGCAGCATAGATAGATGCGTTGGTTTGGGACAGTCGTACTGCCATGTTGGCCAAAATCAAGGGTATGTACGGGTGGGTTCAAATTAACCTGGAGAATGACGGGTAGAACTTGACATGTGACTTATGATATTTTGGCCAAAGTCAAGGTCATAAGAGCATGTGGAAAAAATCCACATTGGGAGTTTCAAAAGAACTGAAACTTGCTAGTGCTGCATACCATTTGGAGTGTGATAATTCTGGTAGGATTCCTTCAGTTTTGTCACGCAATGATATTTGGATCCCGATCCTACTGTGAGTATATGCTACTCCTCGGAAAATTTCTCACTTAACGATCAATGTTATAAACCAAGTAGGTGTTTAGAAAGGTGTTAGCGGGGCTACGCCCCCAGGGAAAAGAGGTTATTTAATTAAGGAACTTCGTGAAAGCGTTGGAAAACCTCTCTCGAAGTACCAACACTGGCCTGGCTGAACGGTTAAGCAAGTATTGTACGGTGAGATTGATTCCGACTAATTCTCCCTTTTTGGTTTGAGGAGGAATTCGAGATACAGTGGGAGCCATCCTGTTTAGACAAACTAAAAACCACTCTAAACTTGCAAGAGTATCATGTTGAGTGTTTCTTCTCTCTCTCCTAATTGCAGCGACCAATCGACATGACTGGACTTAAGTTACTTCTAGATAAAAACATACTGACAGGGCCAAACTACAAAGATTGGCTCAGGAATGTCAAAATGGCAATCACTTACGACAAGCTGGGGTATCTTCTTACCACCAAAGCTCCCCCTGTCCCAGGTCCCACCTCCAGCGTCGCGGATAGGGAAATCCGTAAGACTTGGGAGATCGATTGCGCGAAGGCCAAGTGCCTCGTGCTTGCCTCTATGGACAATGAACATCAGAGGAGGCACGAGAATATGGACCTCGAATCCATATTTCTCCATACAAAAGAACTGTATGGAGAGCAATCTCGTATCGCAAGATACGAAGTGTCGAAGAAGCTATTTTCGGCAAGGTTGGCCGTCGGATCATCGGTAGCGGAACACGTGCTTAAGATGATTGGCTTCATTGAGGAGCTCGCGGACCTTGGGACCACGTTAGAGAACGAGCTCTATACGGACTTGATTCTCCAGTCCCTTCCTTCCACTTACGCCCAGTTCATCCTGAACTTCAACTTACAAGGAAAAGAAGTTGAACTTCCGGAGCACCTCAACATGCTGAGGAGTGCAGAGGGCACCCTACAGAAAGGTAGGGAAACATCCACTTTGTTTGTAGGAGGATCTTCCTCTTCTAAGTCCAAGGCGAAAGCCAAGGGAAAGAAGAAGAAAGCCCCCGCCAAACCAAGGGGTGGTGTTAGTAAAGTGGATACGAAGGGAAAAGCAAAGGCAACAAAGATAGCGGGGCAGCTGGTGGGTAAGGAAGAATGCTTCTATTGTCATAAGAAGGGACACTGGAAGAAAGATTGCAGGGCTTGGAAGGCCAGAACACAGGATCTGAAGCAAGTTGCGGCTTCAGCTTCAGGTGTGTATGTTATTGAAAACTGTCTTTCAATAAACTCTACTTCCTGGGTATTGGATACCGGATCAGGATCTCATATCTGTAATTCTTTGCAGGCACTGAGAAAGCGTAGGGTTTTGAAGGCAGGTGATATGACCCTCAGAGTTGCAAACGGAGCTGGCATGGATGCTGAGTCCGTGGGGGACTATCACCTGGGCTTGTCAGATGGACACGTTTTGGTTTTGCGTAATTGCTATTTTGTACCCAATGCAACTTGTAATATCATTTCTGTATGTTTATTATCTAAAGAAGGTTATGAATTTGCATTTGTAAGTAATGTTGTGAATATTCACCTTAATCAAGTTCTGATTGGGTCAGGTACATTAAGCAATGGTATATACGTATTAAACCAACCACAGATTTTCAATGTCCAGAATACACACAAAAGAAAGTCTCCGGAATAAATCAGGCTTTCTTATGGCATTGTAGACTGGGTCACATCAATGAGAGAAGATTGACTAAGTTACATACAGAAGGATATTTGGATCCATTCCAATATCAATCATATGCAACTTGTCAATCCTATCTCAAAGGAAAGATGACAAAGACTCCGTTCACTGGACACGGAGTAAGAGCGAGCGAGCTCTTGGGACTCGTACACAACGACGTGTGCGGTCTAATGTCTACACATGCGCGAAGCGGTTTTTCTTACTTCATTACTTTTACAGATGACTTTTCAAGGTACGGATATGTCTTCTTAATGAAACATAAATCCGAAGCCTTTGGAAAATTCCAGGAATATAAGAATGAAGTAGAAAAACAAACCGGCAAAAGTATCAAGACACTAAGATCTGATCGAGGTGGAGAATACTTGAGTGCCGAGTTCCTGGATTACTTAAAAGAGAATGGTATTCTCTCTCAGCTTACTCCTCCATACACTCCGCAACATAACGGTGTATCGGAGAGACGGAACAGGACCCTATTGGATATGGTACGTTCCATGATGAGTAACGCTGAGTTACCGCGATCATTCTGGGGATATGCGCTAGAATCAGCTGCATATCTTTTGAACCGAGTTCCAACTAAGACTGTGCCTACCACACCATATCAGATGTGGTGTGGGAAGAAACCCTATCTTAAGCACATTAAGACATGGGGATGTCCAGCTTTTGTTAAAAAGCAGCATGCGGACAAACTCGAGGCACGCTCAGTACAGTGCAAGTTTGTGGGATATCCAAGGAACTCCAAGGGATATTTCTTCTATTGAGAAGAGGAACAAAAAGTTTTTGTTTCTCGTCATGCCCACTTCTTGGAACACCAGTTCTTAGAAAAAGAAATTAGTGGGAGCGCAATAGAACTGGAAGAAATTCCAGAACCACAGACTATTACCGAAAGCTTAGTAGAACCAGAAGGTTCAAAAGAACAGGACATTCCTACGCCGCTCCGCAGGAGGAGTAGGCAGTCTCATCCGCCCGAGAGATACTACGGTTTTCTCATAGACGGGGATAGAGAGGACTGCATCATTGATTATGATGAGCCTACTAGCTTCCAGCAGGCCATTCAGAGCGTTGACTCGGTAAAATAGCTGGATGCAATGAGGACCGAAATGGAGTCCATGTACACCAACAAAGTATGGACGTTGGACGTTGCTCCAGATGGGGTAAAACCCGTAGGATGCAAGTGGATCTTCAAAAGGAAGATTGGTGTAGATGGACAGGTTGAGACCTATAAAGCTAGACTGGTTGCAAAGGGTTTTCGTCAAAGACCTGGTTTGGACTATGACGAGACCTTTTCTCCAGTGGCTATGCTGAAATCCATTCGGATCCTTCTTGCCATTACTGCCTTCCATGATTATGAGATTTGGAAGATGGACGTAAAGACCGCTTTTCTAAATGGAAATTTAGAGGAGTGTGTCTATATGGACCAGCCAGAGGGTTTCATTCAGAGTGGGAGCAGCGGAAAGGTGTGGAAGTTGCATAAGTCCATCTATGGACTAAAGCAGGCATCGCGGAGTTGGAACATCTGCTTTGATGAGACAATCAAAGAATTTGGCTTTATCAAAAATCCAGATGAACCATGCATCTATAGTAGATTTGTAGCAAGAACTGTCGTGTTCCTTGTTTTATACGTGGATGACATTCTTCTGATAGGAAATGACATTCCTATGCTACAATCTGTCAAAGGGTTCTTGTCACACAGGTTCTCCATGAAGGACCTGGGCGATGCCAACTACATTCTGGGGATCCAGATCTATCGTGATAGATCTAAAAGGATGTTGGGACTTTCACAGTCAAGGTACATCGACACCATACTGAAATGATTCAGTATGGAAGATTCCAAGCGCGGTAATCTCCCGGCTTGTCACGGAATCACCCTCTCCAAAGAGATGTCTCCCAAGACTGATTTGGAAAGGGCTCGCATGTCATCAATACCCTACGCATCTGCGGTAGGCTCTATTATGTATGCAATGTTGTGTACCAGACCAGATGTAGCATACGTATTGAGCGTTGTAAGCCGGTATCAGTCAGACCCAGGGGAGAAGCACTGGATAGCGGTAAAGAATATTCTCAAGTACCTGAGAAGGACTAAGGAGATGTTCTTGGTGTATGGCGGAAAGGACCTCCAGATCGAGGCCTTTGCTGACTCCAGCTTCCAGAGTGACAAGGATGATTCCAAGTCCATATCGGGTTTTGTCTTTACCCTCAATGGAGGGGCGGTGTGTTGGAAGAGTTCCAAACAGGAAACCGTTGCAGACTCGACGATGGAAGCGGAATACATCGCTGCTGCTGATGCCGCAAAAGAAGCCGTCTGGATGAGGAAGTTCTTGAAAGAACTTCAGGTGGTTCCATCCATTGTTGATCCAATACCTCTGTATTGCGACAACAACGGGGCTATAGCTTTAGCGAAGGAACCCAGGTCCTATCAGAAATCCAGACACATCTTGAAGCGGTATCACCTGATCAGGGAGATCGTGGATCACCAGGAGATCGAGGTTCGGAGGGTTGCTTCAGAAGATAACACTGCAGATCCATTCACCAAGGCCTTGCCCCAGACTCAGTTCGAGCGGCTGATCGAGATGATAGGTCTTCGATACGCCAGTATATGGCCTTAGTGCAAGTGGGAGATTGTTAGTGTATATGCCCTAGAGGCCATTACTGTATCATACTAGTTTGTATATTACTTAATGGAAGCTTGGGATATTCACCTTGTATTGACAATCTTGCTCAAAATGGTAGTATGCTACTTGGTTTGTTTCTACTTTAATATGTGCATGCGTTTCTTTTAGCATATTGCTTATACATATTAGTAGAGCCCATAGGATCTTTGCTTGATTACCAGCGTTGTGATGGCAGTCACACTCGTGGGGGCTGGGTAATCCACAAGCACATCCTTATACAGGTCCCTAGTCGTAGGACTATCGAGACAGGGCATCGATACTCCGGAGTAGACTAGCGTATGCGCTTCTCATCCCAGCAGGGGATACGGTCTGTCCTACAGCCGTCAGTACGTCGTACTTGAGATAGTATGCGGGTGCTCGTTAGGTTATGAGTACACTGGACATGACTCGTCGGGAACTGATTGGTTGGTATTATACCTATCGTCAGTTATCAGTTCCCAGGTGACATGAGTACAGCTTAGTCCGCTGACTTGACACTGTCACTTCGCCTCGAGTGTGTTCCCACTGTACTTTGATTACTACCCTACCACGGCTCAAAGGAGTCGTGCAAACAGGTAGTAGTTGGGTGCAGTCCCGAAGCACTTGGAGGCAGTGACGGTTAGACAGGATTCGTCTCTTCCGGTATTGGGGGTTGACATCGCGCTGTGTCTAGGAGAGCCATTACACAAGTAGTCCCTGGCCAGGGCAAGCGAGATATACTGGTAGGTTACCAGTGTTATCTCAGGGTGTTCTGGGCTACACTCCGACACGACTTGTACCGCTATTAGGGGACTGACGTTTACCACCCCCTAGGCCCGCCATGCGATGTATCAGACGAACAGACCGGACTGTACGGAGACTGTCACCTTCAGGCTCAGTAGGAGTTCAGATAGATTTCACCTCGTCCGTCTTCTTATCGGCATCTACCTGGGGACCGTTACGCACAGCTAGTGCCGCTTGCGGTCTGTGGTTAAACCCACTGCCAGTGTAGTGTCGAGTCTTTAGAGTCCCATACAGAGAGTTATTCGCTTTTAGGAAAAAGAGTAGAGATCGCATGGTTTTGCGACAGTCGTATGGTTTTGCGACAGGGTTCGGTCACATCCGTGCACTTATGCACGTTTAGTGTCCGAACAGTTAACACTAGCGGGCTTTGGTTTAAGCCAGATCCTAGTGTACGTTTTGGGATTAGTTTTATCTCGTTTGTATTCGTGTTCCTTGGAACGCGGATGCGGGTGTGTATGCACAGTTGACAGAGAGACAGAGGCAGAGGATTCTCATTGGGGTTGTTGACTGTTGACTGTTGACCATTGACTTTTGCTAAACCCTAATGAGAATTAGAAATATGGTTAATGATAATTAAGTATTATTGTGCCATGGTTGGGTTGAAAGGTTAACCTTGTTGACTTTGTTGACCGGTTGACTAGGTTGGACTGTTGACCACCATCATTGCTATGGCTATCATTTCATGCAAAGACTTTTGGCTTGCTTATTTGTTCACACATTGCATTTAATGCATGAAATGATCTTGCCTTTTGTGAGATGATAACCATCACATAATACTTGATTTATCATTATGGCTCATGATGCTTTTGGATTATGAGAGGGTGAATGAGAAAAGAGAGGCTCATTCTTTCATTTGCTTTCTCTCTCTTGAGCTCTCTCATTCTCAAGCTCTCTCCTTCTTCCTCTTGCTCTCTCTAGCTCAAGGCAAACCATTCTCATGTGTTGAGACTCATTGCCTTAGAGATAAAAAGACACCAAAACAATCCTCTACTCATTCTAGTTCACAAGGCCTAGCAAGACAAGTGTTCTAGTTTCTTCAAAGTTCGAAGAAGAAGCCAAAGGTAGAAGCTTTCGGGTGGATCCATCTTCGGCGTGAGAAGACGACGAGGGGAGGCCGGTCCGTACACCACAAGAGTTGAAGACGAAGGAGTTCAAGAAAGATATAACCCCCTAACCGAGTAGTTAAACAACTCCTAGTTAGGTTGTTAGGTAGATTGTTTAACAAAGATCCGTATTTGTAGTCCATGTTACCACCCTCTTGAAAATCGTTTTTCACCACTTCCGTAACCCCGTAAGTACCGGGAGAGGTAGCATGGACTTACAAGTGAGAGAATGAGAGAAGTGAGAAAAAAATGAGAGGCAAGGAAATGATAGCTCAAAGTGTCAAACCCCCCCTTTCTCTTCATTTAATGCAAGCATGGCACTTGCCATGATGCCCACTCTCTCTCTCTCTCCCCAAGTCCACCAAATTCAAATCATTTTCCCTTTTCATTTTTAAAAAAAAACACACACACTTAATTAAAACCCAATAACTTAATTCAATTTAAAATTATATTAAGGAAAAATGGTTAGTTCACCATGGTTGCTAATCATAGTCTAACCCCATTTTAACCCTAGTTTACATGCACAAGTGTGTGCAAGCCTAGGAAATTCTAATAAAATATTCATTAAATTTGATAAAATATTTGAAAATCAATTTGGTAAACTTTTTATTAAAAACCATATATTAAAATATAATTAGCCACTAAATACATCCTAAGGTGTTACACGCACACACCCTTGACTTTGGCCAACAAAGTGGTACGATTGTGCTAAACCAATGCATATCCACGCTACGGATAAGCAACACACAGCTACCGTTCACGATGCCTTAACTTTGGCTAACAAACACCGCACGAATACTATGTGCTACTTATCTGAAACGACGGAGGGCTGCGGATGGTTTTTGGCAAAAAATCTTTAACGTAATGAACTTGATATCGTTGAAGGAATCCAAGTGGTTTTACAAATATATAGTGGCGCAAACTTTTGCTAAAGTGGTCACCCCCGGTGAAGGGATCTCGGCTTTTTCCTCATCAAATGAGGTGCAGGATATTCCAAACTGAATACCACGATGCAAAGAAAAAGAATTGACTATAGTGAAGTTATTACAATGACGTAAACTTTTGCTCAAGAGGTCACTCCCTGTGAAGGGATCTCGGCTCTTGCCTCGTCGAATGAGATGCTGGATATTCATAATCGAATACCACTGTGCAAAGCAAAAGACAACGTCTGTAATGTCTGTTTTCAAAAAACTTAGTTCCAACAATATCATATAGGTTTTTTCCTTGCATTGATCAGAATCAACTCAGTCCCATTAATTAAACATATCATACCAGATAAAGGAACGAAAATATAATGTACGTATATGCCATCCGCATTCTCCACTGGGCCCTGTCATCACCCGTTAGGTTACTTAACTAGCGGCAGAGCGGGGGCTGGACTAGCGCGGGTGCAAAACATATACAATATCTACTAGTATATATATAAATATATATAACATTCGTCCCAGATATGATATAAAGCAACATCACAGAATCTCAGTAAGCAACACAAAATGGTGGATAATCTTAGAGCCTCGAGGTTCTACTTGAGCCGCAAATGAGACCCGACGTTCCCTGCCCTGTGGATAGCCTGTGCAATGAAAACCTAGACCCCTACGAGTGTGGCAAGTTACCCGCCAATCCCAGAAGCGAGGCAACCCCAATCAACAATGTGAATGGGCCACCCAGCACTTCACGGAACCCGGTAACTTGGACACCCCTCTGTGGGTCAACCTATACCTCCTACGAGTGCGGCGAATAGCCCGCCAATTCTAGAGTGAGGCCCCTTCCGTCTTAACGCCATGAGATGCGGGCCCGTTGCCCTCTAGAACCCGGCTATTCGAGCACTCCACCGTGGGGCAATCCTAGTACAGAAAAGAAAATATATTTACAGGGGTGACATCGACCTCAACCCGGTCGTGCCCTAAATAAATAATATACAAACTGGCAGAGACGGCAGTCCACATGTCGGATACTCGCCCCGCAATATCAAATGTACAAAAGAGGCTGAACTGTACTACCATTGCACCACTGGCTATCTGTTAGTTATATGTATGCCCTAGAGGCTATTACTGTACATTGGATGTATATTGTAGTGGATGCTGGGACATATATAGGTAGGACTTTCTTACTCGACATGATAGTACGCTATCTGGTTGCTCTTTATCTTAACATGTATACTTTCTGTCTCTCTGATTACATGTTGATAAAGCCCTTAGGATGTGTACTCGACTTTCAGGACTATGATGAAGATCATACTAGTAGGTCCTGGGTAGTCAATGAGTACATCCTTCATTGTTCCTAGTCGTGGGAATATCGAGACGGGGCATCGATATTCCAGAGTAGACTAGCGTATATCTTCTCGACCCATGTGATGGGCGATGGATGATCCCATATCCATTGGTGTTTGACATCGGAGATGGTATGCGGGTGCTCAGTGGAGACTGGGTACACCGAACGGACTCGCCGAGAACTCCCAGATGGTATTATACCTCACGTCAGATGGCAGTTCTCTGGTGACACTGGTACAGCTTAGTCTGTTGACCCGAGATCGTCATAGAGTCTTGTGTGTCTCCCACTGTGCTTTGATTTCCACCCTACCACGGCTCTACTGAGTCGTGCAAACAGGTGGTTTTTGGGTACAGTCCCGATTCACATGGAGGCAATGAGCGATAGGAGGGGATTCGTCTCTCCCGGTATTGGGGGTTGATGTTGCGCTATGCTCGACTGGCCATAACAGGAAATCCCTGGCCAGGGTTGCAGTGACCTACTGGTAAGTGTTATCAGTAGTTTCACACATGTCATGGACTTCACGTCGGCATGACTTATCAAGCTATTGGGGTCTGACGTTTACCACCCCTAGGCGAGATATGCGACATATCAGACGAACAGACCGGACTGTACGGTAAGTGTTACTGGTTGGATTCACAGGAGTGTGAGCGGGCTTGCTCGTCGATCTTCTGATCGCTCAATACCCGGGTGGCCGTTACGTTTAGCAGACCGCTTGCGGCTTGTGGGTGTTTGATATGATCATCATCTGCTGCCGGCGTATTGACGAGTCTTTAGAGTCCTACACAGAGGTTTCCTAGCTCAAGCGAAACGAAATAGGAGCGCATATGAGATATGTGCGGGACCGAGAATAATTCGTGTATGTGATACCGTATTCCATTCTTGCGATGAATGTATCGATTGGTTATATGCGATATAACCTAGTTATCGAATCAAGGATTGATTCGATAAGCCGATACATAGGATACTAGTCGGTTATATGCGATATGACCGGATCGTTAAATCAAGTGTTGATTTAATGATTTAATGTATAATTTTATATATTTGATATATTACTTTGCATCAACTAGTATTGGTTCACATTAAAAGGATTTTCTCACTTGAAATGCACATTGTATATGTGATATATTTTTTGTGCACTTGTTTGTATCATGTTTGATGATACTTGCTCATTTGGGTTTGTGTAAAGATTAAACCATGTTTAGTGAATGGTTAGGGTTTCTTTTCTCTTATTTATTTATCTATTTATTATTGTTTTGGAAAAGATAAAGAGAAAAAGAAATGGTGGCTTAGTTTGTTTTTTGTTAAAGCTTCTTGAAGTTTTGAACAAGTCCACCATTCTTGTCTCTTCTCTAACCCTAACCACTCATCTAACCTTAGTTAAATCTCTACACTAAACCATGGTTGAGATTATGATAAGTATCATATTGTTTTTATTTTAAAACACTTATGATATATATCATCTTCTTCTTCTTCATCTTCTTCTTCCATGAAGAAAGCTTGCTACATCAATGGCAAGTGATGAAAACATGTGAGAAATCCAATTCTAAAGTGAACCCACCTCCTATTTCTTCATCCTCTACCTCTTGCCAAGTAGTATAGGGTGTTTCCTTCACAAGTTTTCTTGACTTGGTGAAGTTGGAGCTTGATCTAGCGATGCCTCGACGTAGATCATCTTCGGCATCGTCGTCGATGACCTAGCCCGCTTTTCTCCGATGAAGCCGACGCTAGAGCCCAAGATACGATTTGGACAGCGAGGGGACTTCATCACGGAGCCTAGGAGGTGGAGGACCGGATCTACAAAGGTTGTAGCCCCTTCCTTTAGTTAAAAGTCGTTAACTTGCATCGCATAGCCTATATATCTAGTTAACGATCCGTATTAGGGTTTGTAGGCACTTGTAAAATTTTAATTTGCCGTGTTTGATGCCTTGTGAGACTCCATTAGTGTGCCTTGGAACCCTACACTATCCACAACGACGATTCAACCATAACCTCAGCAAAACACAGAACATCAACGTGAATGTCATGTTCGCAAACCCGTCTAAAAGAACATATAGCAATTAGACGAGTTATACTGCTCTAATGATATTCGCGGTCGCAGATAGTAATGTATGCGCTGAAAAACACACAATTAAAATTTCGATCGACTAAACTTTTCCAAATTGGCCCCAAAATGCAAAACCAGCACTCAAACAAATCTGGACCAAAACCAAATATTTCAAAAATCATATTTCCATGAACTAGAGCACCAGAAAAAAATTGGGGCACTGTAGCAAAAAAGCGCCGCGGTTCCTCGGCAAAACGTGCCATTTGGCTTGGGTTCCGTGGTGGAATCTTAGAGTTAGGTGCTCAAATTTTTTTCTTAGCTTTAGTTTTGCCTGCATATATATTTTAAGATACCCAAAAATGTTTTTTCAATAACTTTAAAATTCGACAGCAAGCATGCTAATATGGAAATACGATTCGGAAATATTTGTCGATTGAGATTTTAACCTTGTGCAAACAAGCTAATAAGGGTTTATGGGTTGGCTCTGATACCATGTTAGGTTTTGACGGTGCCCTGGCCATTTACCGTGGCCAATGTGGAACAAAAACTGGCGTTTAAAAATTTGGCGCAAACAAAACCCGCCTAAGATCGAAACCATAAACCTATACTAGCAACTAAAAAGGAGTTAAGAATGGTTATACCGAATGATCTGTATCCTTCGGTCTTTAACCATCTTCATAAGCTCCTAGACGCCATGGATCGAGTTTGGATTCCGGTCTCTTTCCATCGAAGATGATCCACATGAGGATTTGTATTTTGAGCTCCAACCTCATAGCCGAGGTAATTAGGGTACCTAGTTCGCTAAATTAGATAGCCTAGAAGATGTAGAGTCTAATGATCGATTAATTTGTCTCCAAACACCCTAGGTTTCTCAATACATAAGACTTGAAGGGTGGAGGTAGAAGAAAAAGCTTAAGGATGAGAGTGTGAAGCCACTCAAGAAAAAGGCTAAGTGTTGTGAGCAATAATAAAGCATACAATAATATCTCAAGTCTCCAAAATATCTCATAACACAAACTAAATATCAAGCATGCCTTAATAGTGCCACCATGAGTCACCCCATGAGTCACCAATTGAGCCATGCCATCAATTAATGCAATAAACACCTCATCCTCCACCTTATTAACCATTTAATCCTAAATGGTTAAAGCTAAATGAGGTGGTATCTTCTAGAAACAATCTTATAATAAATTACAAGAATAACCCTCATTCGTATATACATACCCGTATCCGTATTCCGAAAAATATGAATACATAGAGACGAAATAATCCAGCAATATAATACTAGAATCTGACTTAAACCAAAACCCACCAGTATTATCCGTTCGAATCATGATATGTGCACAAGTGCATGTTTATGATCGAACCCTGCCGTAAGACCATACGGCCTCTATATCGTTTTGCCCGAAGCAGGGAAACCCTCTGTGTGGGACTCTAAAGACTCGTCAATACGCTGGCAGTGGGTTTAACCACAAGCACATCAGCGGCATTAGCTGTACGTAACGGCTACCTAGGTATTAAGCGAAAGGAAGACCGACGAGCAAACTCATCCGAACCCCTACCGAGCCTGTCCGTAACAATATCCGTACAGTCCGGTCTGTTCGTCTAAGAGTGTCGCATATCGAGTATAGGGGAGAGGATAAAGTCAGACCCCTAATAACACGACATTTCATGTCGGTATGAAGCCCATCACCCACTGAGAAACTGCTGATCCAAATCAATAATTCTCGACTACCTTGGCTAAGGATTTTTAGTGATGGCCACTCTTGCACTGTGCGACATCAATCCCCAATACTGGGAGAGACGAATCCCTGACGATTCGCTCACTGCCTCCATGTGGCTCGGGACTGTACCCAACTAAAACCTATTTGCACGACTCCTTTGAGCCGTGGTAGGTTAGTAATCAAAGCACAGTAGGAACTCACACGAGACAAATGGCGATCTCAGGTCGACAAACTAACCTGTACACATATCACCTAGGAACTGCTATCTGACAATAGGTACAATACCAACTAGCATGTTCCCGGTGAGTCCGTCCAGTGTACTTATAAGCCAATGAGCACCTGTATACTATCTTAGGTGAACAAACTAACACCAATGGCTTGTGAGACTTGGTCACCGCCCCTCGTCGGGGTCTCGATCAGTATACACTAGTCTACTCTGGAGTATTGATGCTCAGTCTCGATACTCCCATGATTAGGGACATTTAAGGATATGCTTATAGACCACCCAGCTCCCACGTATATGATCACCATCATAATTCTGGTAGTCAAGCAAGAATCCTATGGGCTCTATCAACATGTAATAGTGATCTGTAATACCACATAAAGCATGTACATGATGATAAAGACAAACCGGATAGCATACTATCATTTTGAGTAAGACTGTTCTATCCGAATAGGTCCTCCCTCAATCATCGCAATTGCATACCTGCGATTCAATAATTGACTTGAGGGCACTATAGCCAACATCCCCGACACCACAGGACACCATAACCACCACCCTACAACTCCCCGACTCCAATAACAACCCAAGAAACCCACGGCCGACGGCAGCTCCCTCGCCGTCGACGGCTGCCCATCGTCGCCGTCGTCTCGTGTCCTCTGTCCCCAGCCCTAGAGCCAATAGCCACCCCATCCCTCTTCTTCTCCTTCTTCTATTTTCTTTCTTTCTTCCCTTTTCTTGATTTCTTGCGTTCTTGATCGGTTTCGGCCGTCTCGCCGGAGTCGCACACGTCGCCGATAATCCGAGCGATCCAATCATCATCGTCGTCCAACATAGTCATGTCTTGGATTAGCCAGGTCCAGTCCTGTACGCGCGTGGTTGCATCGTGACGTTTATCCGACGTCGAACGTGACGTACGTACCCCGTCGTGAGATTTTATCTTGCAACATGCTACATTATATTATTCGATATATACATGAATAAAAATAATACATGTGTTTCATTATACAACAAATATTATAGTTTTACCATTTTATAATATCCGTACTGATTATAACATATTTAATTGCATGCCGGAACATCATGATATCATTATACTATTGCATTAGTACCACGTGCTTTCTAATGTGCATCATACGTAGTCATGGACGTATAAAAGGTTATACAGATAGATACATGTGCATCTGTGCATTAACCGTGTTCCGATATTCATTACAGTTTCACATTTGGGTATCTATTGATACATATGCATCACCTGACAACTTCACGACACACTACTTGACTTGTTACATGGATCTTGTTACTAATGCTAACAATATTGACATGTTGTCATGACGGACGTAACCTGTTGTCTGCATAGACGAGAACTGTACCTGATTGATCCTATGTTGGCATTAGATCTATATTGGTAATACCTGACTTGAACACAAACCTGGAGGTAAAGAGGAAATCAAGAATGTAACCGAAATGTAACTCAAAAGGCTATTATTACATGTTTGCCGTTTTTCTGGGCGTTACGGAATAATCCTGTTTGCTATTTTTCCGGGCGTTATGGAATAATCCCGTTTGCCGTTTTTCTGGGTGTTACAAAATAATTACATGTTTGCCGTTTTTCCGGGCGTTATGGAATAATCCTGTTTGCCATTTTCCAGGCGTTACGGAATAAATCCTATTACCGTGGTCCCATGGGGAATGAACGGGGCACAGTCTGTTGGGTTACGATGAGGATTACATTAATTAATTTCAAATACTTTAGAATAGATAACCCAGAAGCACAGTTTTAGATTACACCTCACATATACACACATACCTCACTGTTTCATATCCGTGCTATTCATTTGTATTCATGTTTGCCTACGTCGTTACACCTGGTTATTATTGTTGTTTTGGTATTTTGACGCACCGATGTCTGGGTTTTGTATGGCCCAGTTCCTCTATCTTTATCGTAGGCTGAACATGAGTACTTTAGCCGTTAAGCCGAGCAGTGAGGAATTAAACATGTATGGTTTAGAGATATTTAGTTTAGTTTATTTTCCGCAGTTTTATTTTCTTGATGTGAGCCCATATTGGGATAAGTTTTCAGTTGTTATTTATTGGATTTAATTCGTTTCCGCTTATACATTTTCTTGACTCTTTTATTGTGGCAAATGGACATGTACTAGATAGATTTTATATTTTTCTGTTCTTGATATCCTATAGACAGCCGTAATATGGCTGTGGAGGGATATTTCCTAGCCACAGGTAGCATGGTTGGCTCTGTCACGTGCCGTAGTTCGCGCAATCTGGGAAGTGGGGCGTGACAGGGTTTGTTTGGTATCAGAGACATAGGATTTAGGGTTAATCGGGCTTGGATCTTTTGTAGTTGGGTATTGAACCCAATACACTAATCAGAAAACCCGGAATTTGGAACATGTCCTGCCATATTATTGTCTTGTCCTTCAAATTCTTGAATCTTATTTTTCCCATAACTCTTGTATCTTGACGATATAGAAATGACTTTGCATCTCAACTTGGAATCCTCCCGATTCCTTATTATTTCTCTTTTATTATTCCCTCGATCCCGATAGTAGGATTTGGGCGACTTGAGTGGAGTTATGTAGTTGTAACTATGTACCACGGCATAGTTACAATGCGATACTCTATTTTGGTAACCTGGAGTCCTATTTTGATCCTATTTTCTTGATTTATGTTCATTGTACTACTTTGTTTCATTGCTTACCAGTTTATGTTTTATCGCAAGCTTGAATCCAACAACCGCGTTGTATTTTTCTCTTATCTCGTAGTGACCAATCCATTTGTGTTTCAAAGAACAAGGAGAAACACTGGAGAAGCTTTTGATTGAAGTAGTATAGACTGCCTCAAGACTGTTCAGATGTAGGATGTTTTGAGGAGTTCCGACGAACCCGCCTTAGTTTATCAGAGTAGCGCAGCGAAAGAGTGGTGGGCTGATAACCTACAAGTCTTAGAACAAACTTGCAAATTCATGATGAAGGGAACTGTTTACTGAAGGGTGAAGTTCGTAAACAAATTGTAGATGAAACGCTGATAGCAGTTCGAGGTTTCATAGATGTGTTCAAGGACATTTAGAGTTTACCGTCTAAACGAGATGTGGAGTTTGCGATTGATCTTGTTCCTGGAGCAGTGCCGATTTCAAAGGCGTATTATCCAATGGCGTCGGTGGAATTGGAAGAGGTAAAAAAACAAGTTACCGAATTGCTAGTAAAGAGTTGGATTCACAGCAGTAATTCACCCTGGGGAGCTCCAGTTCTTCTAGTTAAGAAGAAGGATGGCACACGAAGAATGTGTATCGATTATCGAGAATTAAACTGGGTCACTATTAAGAACAAGTACCCGATCTCTCGCATCAGCCAATTATTCGATCAACTCAGAGGCACGAGGGTATTCTCAAAGCTGGATTTGCGATCCGGATATCATCAAGTTCGGGTGAAATCAGAAGATATTTGCAAGACAGCGTTCTGTACTCGATATGGGCATTACGAGTATTTAGTGATGCCATTCGGAGTCACGAACGCACTGACGATATTTATGGACTTGATGAACCGAATCTTTTCACCGTATTTGGACCAGTTCGTAGTGGTGTTTATTGATGATATTTTGATCTATTCGAGGAGTAAATAAGAGCATGCAGAACATTTGAAGATCACACTACAAACGTTGAGGCAAGAACAGTAATATGCTAAGATGAGCAAGTGCGAGTTTTGGCTCGAAGAAGTAAAGTTTTTGGGTCATGTCGTATCCGGAGATGGAATTACCGTTGACCCTGAAAAGATTGCAGCGATTCATGATTGGCCAATTCCAAAGAACATAGCGGAGATCAGAAGTTTTCTTAGGCTTGCTGGATATTATAGAAGGTTTATGGAGAACTTCGCTCGAATAGCAATACTATTGACCAAGCTAACGCGAAAGGAGGTACCGTTTGTATGGACAGAGAAATGTGCGTCAGCTTTTGAAGCATTAAAGCAAACATTGACCACCGCTCCTATTTTGATAGTGCCAGACGGTTCTGGAGGGTTGGTTATTCACAACAACGCATCTAGGAAAGGCTTGTGATGTGTTCTAATGCAGAATGGGAAGGTTATAGCCTACGCATCAAGACAATTGAAGACCCATGAGAAGAACTACCCAACTCATAATTTAGAGCTAGCAGCAGTGATTTTTGCTTTGAAGATTTGGAGACACTACTTATTGGGCGAAAGGGTAGAAGTATTTACCGATCACAAGAGCCTAAAGTATGTGTTCACGAAGAAAAAGCTCAATAAAAGGCAGCGTAGATGGTTGGAGCTGATGGCTGACTATGATCTTGATCTAAAGTACCATCCGGGGAAAGTTAATGCAGTGTCGGATGTGCTAAGTCTGTTGCCAGCAATACGGATGTTGACTGCACAGAAGGAGATTATAGCTAATTTCCAGAGACTTGAGTTGGAGATTGTACTACCAAATTTTTCGGGACAGTTGATGCAGTTGCAAGTACAGTCGTCCTTGATCGATAACATTAAAGCAGCGCAGTTGCACGATCCAAGGTTGCAGAAGTTTCGAGAACAAGTAGAAGCATGAATTCGAACGTACCTGTTAATTCATGAAGATGGTTCGTTACGATATGCGAGCCGTGTATGTGTGCCTAAAGGAAATATTCATGAAGAAATCATGAAGGAGGCTCATAGTTCCGCATATTCCGTACATCCGGGAGGCACAAAGATATATCGAGATCTACGATAGCATTTCTGGTGGGAAGGCATGAAAAGGGAGATTGATCTACGTATCGAAGTGTTGGTGTGTCAGCAAGTCAAGGCTGAACATCAAAGGGTAGCTGGTTTATTGCAATTACTTTTGATTCCTTAATGGAAGTGAGAACATATAACCATGGATTTCGTGACAGTTTTACAACAGAGTCCAAAGGGCAATAATGTAGTTTGGGTTATTGTTGATCGATTGACCAAGGCAGCTCATTTCATACCGTTTCGAGTTGGTCAGTCGACGGAGACTTTAGCAGAGTGGTACATGCAGGAGATTGTGAGATTGCATGGAGTACCTGTGAGTATCGTGTCCGATCATGATACCTGATTCTTATCGCACTTTTGGAGGAGTCTACAGGAAAGTTTGGGAACTCGATTGAAATTTAGCACCGCCTATCATCCCCAGACAGATGGCCAGTCAGAAAGAATGATCCAAACTCTTGAAAATATGTTGAGAGCATGCATGTTAGACTTTAAGGGTTCATGGAAGGATCATTTGCACTTGGTGGAGTCTTCTTATAACAACAGTTTTCAGGCGATTATACAGATGGCTCCATTCAAAGTATTGTATGGTAATAAGTGTCGCTCGCTCGTCTGTTGGGACGATATTGGAGAAAGAAGATTGTTGAGACCGGATCTTATTGTGCAAACAGTGGAGAAAATTAACGTGATCCGAAATCATATGAAGGCGGTATAAGATCGACAGAAAAGTTGGGCCGATACAGGACGAAGAACTCTAGAGTTTGCAGTTGGTGATCTTGTATTCTTAAAGATATCACCGACCAGAGGAGTGATTCGATTTGGTAGTTGAAGCAAGCTTAGTCCTCGATTCGTGGGGCCTTTCGGTATTATTGAGCGTGTTGGAGAGGTAGCGTATCGATTGGCATTACCACTATCCTTAGTGAGTGTTCATGACGTGTTTCATTTATCTAAACTCCGCAAGTATGTTCGAGATGAGACGCACGTCCTGGATCACTCGGAACTGGCAGTAAGGAAGGACTTAACATACGAAGAAAGACCGATGGCGATTGTGGATCGACGAGAAAAGGTCCTCAAGAACAAGATTATCCCTCTAGTACTTATTTCATGAGGGAATCGTTCGCAGGGAGAATCTACTTGGGAACGTGAAAACGAGATTCGATAGAAGTTTCCACACCTCTTTTCTTAAATTCATGTTTTCTTGTCCTTTCGTGTTCCGGGAATTTCGAGGACAAAACTCTTTTGTAGTTGGGTATAATGTAACACCCTAGTGCATTTATACCATATTTTATTTGGGTATTTTCCTAACCTTGCGACAGTTTCTTGTTTATTATCGTTTTGGGTGCGGATAGTGCATTTGGTATCTGTGGTTATATCCGACCCAACTCGCATGCTTGAAACCCACTATGGTTCTAGATTATGTAATATGTTTACTAGTGCAGAGGATCCGTGCATATCTAGGCTCTATATACATGTATAATATATTTGGTATCTGCATAATACAAATTATAACCAAATAACACATTTTAATATCTAGCATGGCTTGTTATCATACCCCATATCATATGTTTTCATCCATGTATCGTGTTCCTGTCCAGATTGATAAAACAGATTCGTTTGGATCGCTACATGCATTTACGTATATCCATTTTTGGGGGTATGCATTTGATTTAACCGGACATCGCATTATAGTTTTAACTGATACGTATATTATCTATATTTTAAAACTAGAATTTTAGAAGAGACCCATATATTTTTCCGAGTATTTTGTTATTAGCTATATAATCCTAGAAAATTTATTATAATATTTTACATATATTATCAGTTCCTATATATATATTATATATATATTAAATATATATTTAAACTAAATATATTCTCTCGTACACTCTCTCTCTTCTCACCTTCTCTCTCCCCTCTCTTTCACTCTGTCTCTCTCTATTATTATATATATTATAAAAACTTAATATATATTATACACCCCCTCTCTCTCCTTCCTCTACCTCCCGCAAGAAACCCAAACTCGAGCCCTAACCCATAGCCTGCGCCTCGCCTTCTCCGCTGACCATCTCGACCTAACCTTCACCACCTCCTCCTCTCATCCCTCTCCTCCTTCACCCGAGAACCCAAGAACCCCGACGAACCTAAACCTGCAACCCAAGAAAACCCCAACTTCACCGTTACCTCGCTACAGACCCACGACCTCATCATCTTCTCCTCGCCCCTCTCTTAACTCCCCGACACCATAGGCCACCTTAACCACCACCCTACAACTCCTCGACTCCAATAACAACCCAAGAAACCCACGGCCGACGGCAGCTCTCTTGCCGTCGATGGCTGCCTATCGTCGCCGTCGTCTCATGTCTTCTGTCCCCAGCCCCAGAGCCAATAGCCAACCCTATTCCTCTTCTTCTCCTCCTTCTCTTTTCTTTCTTTCTTCTTTTTTCTTTCTTTTTTGCTTTCTTGATCGGTTCCGTCTGTCTTGTCGGAGTCGCGCACGTCGCCGACGATCCGGACGACCCAGTCATCATCATTGTCCAACGTAGTCATGTCTTGGATTAGCCAAGTCCAGTCCTGTACCCGCATGGTTGCATCACGACGTTTATCCGACGTCGAGCGTGACGTACGTATCCCATCGTGAGATCCGATCAGGCAAGTTTATCTTGCAACATGCTACGTTATATTATTCGATATATATATGAATAAAAATAATACACATGTTTCATTATACAACAAATATTATAGTTTTACCATTTTACGATATCCGTTCGTATCCGTACTGATTATAACATATTTAATTGCATGCCGGAACATCATGATATCATTATACTATTACATTAGTACCACGTTCTTTCAAATGTGCATCATACGTAGGCATGGGCATATAAAAGGTTATACAGATAGATATATGTGCATCCGTGCATTAACCGCATTCCGATATTCGTTACAGTTTCATATTTGGGTATCTTTTGATACATATGCATCACCTGATATGTTTACGACATACTATTTGACTTGTAATATGGATCTTGTTACTAATGCCAACAATATTGACGTTTTATCATGACGGACGTAACCTGTTGTCTGCATAGACGAGAACTGTACCTGATTGATCCTGTATCGGCATTAGATCTATATTGGCAATACCTGACTTGAACACAAATCTAGGGGTAAAGAGGAAATCAAGAATGTAACCGAAACGTAACTCAAAAGGCTATTATTACATGTTTACCGTTTTTCTGGGCGTTACGGAATAATCCTGTTTGCCATTTTTCTGGGCGTTACGGAATAATCCTGTTTGCCGTTTTTCCGGGTGTTACGGAATAATTACATGTTTGCCATTTTTCCGGGCGTAACAGAATAATCTTGTTTGCCGTTTTTTCGGGCGTTACGGAATAAATCCTGTTACCGTGGTCCCGTGGGGAATGAACGGGGCATAGACTGTTGGGTTACGATGAGAATTACATTAATTGATTTCAAAGACTTTAGAATAGATAACCTAGAAGCACAGTTTTAGGTTACACCTCACACCTCACGTACACATACATACTTCACTGTTTCATATCCGTGCTATTCATTTATATTCATGTTTGCCTATGTCGTTGCATCCTGTTTATTATTGTTTTTTTGCATTATGACGCACCGACGTCTGGGTTTTGCATGGCCCAGTTCCTTTATTTTTATCGTAGGCTGAACATGAGTACTTTAGCCGTCAAGCCGAGCAGTGAGGAATTAAACATGTGTGGTTTAGAGATGTTTAGTTTAGTTTATTTTCCGCAGTTTTATTTCCTTGATATGAGCCCATATTGGGACATGTTTTCAGTTGTTATTTATTGGATTTAATTCGTTTCCGCTTATACATTTTCTTGACTCTTTTATTGTGGCAAATGGACATGTACTAGATAGATTTTATATTTTTCTGTTCTTGATATCCTATAGACTGTCATAATGTGACTGTGGAGGGATATTTCCTAGCCATAGGTAGCATGGTTGGCTCTGTCACGTGCCGTAGTTCGCGCACTCTGGGAAGCGGGGCGTGATAATATGCGTCTGTACTTACGCAACATGGCAATCATTAGTATTTGTGCAAGTGTTCTATCAAAGTTGTTCGAACATCACTATCACATAGATATGTCCATCATTGCATTCATATAATAATATTAACGCTATCAAGCGTGGAAATCTTCCAGTGTCATGACAGTACCAATGAGGTGTAGTGTAACATGCACGTTTGTGATTTGCGCAATATATCAATCATTGGTAGTTGTACAGTATTTTATCAATGTGTTCGTATGAGAATAATAGTGCAACTAGCATATATAATAGGTAATCGAAACGCGAGCGTATAAAAAGGTTATCATAATCGTAACGTAAATAATCGTTAAACGCAGCTAACTTTTATGAGCTATACCATTATAATTTAAAATAGCACGAAACGTTTTTTTCCAAATAGGGAGGCTACAGTGTTTTTGAAATAGATATTCATTTGAAATTTGTAGTACATTTGTAACATCACCATTTAAAAGTAGAAAACATATTGTTAGTTTTTAAAAAAGTATAGCTCAACAAACATAACAATATCTCAATTGGGATATAGCAAGACTCTGCGAGTCAAAAACATATCGGCTGTATTCTGCAATCTATCCTCATCTACAATATCCTAAACGATATCGTACGGATCTATAGTAGCATACATATATCACAATAATCACAAATAACCGTATATCCATGCATACATATATCCTACTAGATACAAACTAAATACTAACTTAGTTATAAACTAAGTTATGTAACATAACACTATCCTAAATATAAAATAGATATCCTAGTTAATTGGTTGTGGGGGTGCTATACGCCATCCACCCGACTTCCCTCGTGGATATAAATCTACTCACCGACGTCTCAAACTAGTCGTAACCCTACGATCGCCTTGCCCGTCCTCACCGTCTCAGAAATCACCGTTATCGTACCTACAATCGAAATCATGACAAAACAATATAAATATCCAAATCGAAAATGATAAAATGAGCGAAGCATGCATAGGTTAGAACTTATGGCCAACATACGCTAAATGCGATCAAATACCCCCGACGTCGACGTACAAATGTTGAACGATCAAGTTGAGATATAAGAATACATACAACTAAGTTTTAAAAATGGGAAAATATCGCTAAAACCACACTAAAACACTCTCAAATTTCTCTACATGAAACTTGGGACAAAACCCCCAATACAGTGGCTTAATTACTACAAGATGAAGCTACAAACCAAAAACCAAGACCTAATTTGAAGTTGGTGACGAAATTTATGGTCGTAGGGAATATATCTGCGGCCAGTTAGTGAAGTTAGGGGCTCAGGCTTCTAGGGTAGTCTTCTACTGGTTCATACATATGAAAGTACTCGCTAAATAGTTTTCAGAGAACCCTATTTGCACCAAATTCAAATCTAACATCAAAATCTTCATGAAAACCATGTTCTAAAACTCAAAACACGTTCAAAACTTAATCTCCGAGCATCAAAACACCACCCTCTTCCTCTAACAAGTAGTGATTAACAATTAAACCCTACTAAACTCACTACAACAAGAAACATGAACAAAAGAAGGATTTTTACCTCTTGTGATGAAGGGAAGAGAGATCCAAGCATAAGAGGTGACCAGGTGAAGATCTTTGAAGAGGAATAGGCATAGCTTGATATCTTGATCAATTTATGTGAAGGAACCATCAAGATCCAATGTGATTTGTTGAAGGGAAGCTATGGTTTGGATGAGAGTTGAGAGAGTTAGAGATATTTAAGTGAAGGTGTTTGCGCAGAGAGAAAATGAAAGGATATGAAGATAAAGAGAGAATGAACCATGCTTGATATTTGTTAGGATATTTGTGAGGGGTGTGGTGAACATGAGGGTATATAAGATAAGCTAACATATCCCCCCTCTCTCTCACAAAACCATATAAAATATGCACAATTTATTTAAATCAGATATCTTTTCTCAAAACAAAATACATGCTGTCTTTAGAATATTTCATATTTTTCATTTTCCCCAAAATAATTATATTTTTACGGATACCGATCCGAAAATCCAAAATCCATACATGATATTATTTTTGTAAACTCATAATATCCATATTTAAATTATAAAATAATATTTATAATTTTCAAAATGTTACAGTATATCGTGGCACGAGAGCTCACTTTAAAAGACACCTATATGAATTCATGTGCCGTTGTACCGTGAGTTATGATGGGGTCTTGTACTACATATTACTATAGTCCACGGTGTAAGATGGACTCATCTCGTATACATGAATATTTTCTTTATCAAACTACAAATAACCACGTTAGAATAGCAAATCTTATACCTTTAAATAATCATACTTACATACTCGTTTATACAATCTTACCTGTTCATATTACTTGATTTCTATTCACTTTATATACCATTCGGTCATCTTCCTTTACTTCTTTTGGGTGCTTACCGAGCGCTAGTTCGCTGACGACATTCATCTCTGTTACTTTTCTTTGGAATGTTCGTCAGGAGGACCGGACTCTGAAGAGATAGAGTCGAGCCCGGAAGACTTAGACTAGTTTGCTGCTCAAGCTGATTACTAGTTCCTGCATGCACTTACTTTCAGTATGCCATTGTTTAGCATTTGTTTTTTTCATTGTATCTTTGTATTTCAAACAGTTGTATTTAAATTGAATGTAAATAAAGTTTTTATTTAAAGTTATTACTCTTGTCATTCTTGTACATTGTTATATTACATAGATACGCTTAACGTATTCTCATAGTAAATACGTTGCGGGCTTTCTACGTCACTGTTTCCGTTTACTGGGAAGCGGAGCGTGATAGATATCTTCAGGCTTATGCTAAGGAAGATGGTATTGGTGTTTTTTGATGATAACCTCATCTACAGCCAAAGCTGGGAGGCTCATCTGCAACACCTTCAAGTTGTTCTTAGCCTTCTCCAACAACATTAACTCTATGTGAAGAAATCCAAGTGTGAGTTTGGGCAAACAGAAGTGGAATATTTAGGGCATGTGGTCTCCAGGGAGTGGCAGTTGATAAAAGAAAAGTTGAGGCTGTGTTAGATTAGCCTCTGCCCAAAGCTCTCAAAAGATTAAGGGGGTTCCTAGGCCTTACTGGCTATTATAGAAAGTTCATCAAGAATTATGTAACATTGGCAGCTCCCCTTACCACTTTAACTAAGAAGAATGCCTTCAAATTGAGGGAAGATACTCAGGCAGCATTTGAGACACTAAAGAAAGCTTTAACTACTACACATGTGCTACAATTACCAGATTTTCATGACACGTTCATTTAAGAATGCGATCCATCTAAACTGGGGATTGGGGTAGTGCTTATTTAAAAGAATCATCCTATAGCCTTCATCAGCCAGGCCCCGAAGGGAAATTTTTTGTAATTGTCAGTTTATGAGAAGGAATTGCTTGTTATATTACTTGCCACTAAAAAATGGAAGCAATACTTATTTGGGAGAGAGTGTGTGATCAGAACTGACCACAAGCCCCTGAAACACATACTTGAACAAAGGCTGACTACTGAAGCTCAGATGATGTGGGTGGCTAAACTTCATGGCTACAATTTCAAAGTTGAGTATAAGAAAGGCAAAGAGAATGTGGTTGCTAACAAACTATCCAAAAGAGACACTGAATTTGCACTACAAAATGTTACCTTCATCAAGGCTGATTGGTAGGAGCAAGTGGAAAAAATGCATAAAGAAGATCCTTACTTCTGAGAGCTGCAGTCTAAACTTGATCAACCCTCACATTTCTGCAGAAACATTGAGGTCAAGAGGGGCATATACCACCATAAAGGCAAAGTCATTATTAGCCCACAAAGTCCTATGAAGGCATTACTCTTAGAGGAGCATCACAACACTCCAATAGCCGGGCACCCAGGATATGATAAAACACTTCAGAGGCTCAAGAGATGGAATGAACAAAGATGTGAATCACCACATTAGGGAGTGCCACACCTGCCAAACTAATAAGTATGAGGCTGCATCTCCCCAAAGGCTGATCTAACCTTTGCCTATACCCAGTGAAGTATGGAAGAAGCTAGCATGAACTTCATCGAAGGATTACCAAAGAGTGAAGGCCATTCTGCTATACTGGTGGTAGTGGATGGATTGACGAAATTTGGTCACTTCATACCTATCAACCATCCATACACAGCTAAACAGATTGCTTCAACTCTTTTTGATAAGGTGTTCAAGTTGTATAGGATGCCTCAAGCCATTGTATGTGATAGAGACCCCACTTTTACAAGCTTAGTGATGAGAGAGCTAATGAAATTCTATGGAACCAAACTCAAATTTAGCACAGCCTATCACCCCAAACAAATAGCCAAACAGAGGTTCTCAACAGATGCTTGGAGACATATCTCAGGTGATTTAGCTCTCACAAACCTAAGGAGTGGGCAAAGTGGCTAGGCTGGGCTCAGCTATGGTACAACACCACCTGGCATAGCTCCACAAAGACAACACCATATGGAAGAAAACCTCCTACTCTTACTTCTTATGTACCAAATACTGCCAAGTCAGAAGTGGTAGAAGAAGCTATGATGAGAAGGGGAGTGGGGAAAACCTTACTAAGGTCCAAGACAGAATGAAGAAATATGGTGATATTCATAGAAGGGAGGGGGGATATGCAGTGGGGGACATGGTGTATCTGAGGCTCTAGCCTTATAGACATATGACAGTGGCTGCTAGAAGTATAAGAAAACTATCCCCTCTCTACTATGGGCCCTATGAGATACTACAAAGAATTGGCCAAGTAGCCTATAAACTCAAGTTGCCGGAGCGATCCAAAATACAGCTTGTTTTTCACATTTCTCAGCTCAAGAAGCATATTGGTTCCGACACCCCTACATAGACTACTATGCCCCAATTTGAAGTGGAAGTCATCATGGAGCCTGAAGCTATATTGGATAGAAGAACCATCATAAGAAACAACAAGCTCATATCTGAAGTCCTCATCAAATGGAGACAGCAGGAAGAAGCAAGTGCTACTTGGGAGGGATATTGGGATATAGTTAGGCGTTTTCCGTACTCTGACCTCAAGACGAGGTCAGAATTGAAGGAGAGACAAGTTGATACACACGGGGGTGGGGGACCTGACTTGCAACACTCTTACCTAGGGCAACCATCATGATAGGAGGTAAAGAGCTAGAGAGGGCATTTCAGCAAACACTTGAGGTTCATAATGGAAGAGTTGAAGGAGTTAACTGTCATAGTTGCCGGGGGCCCACCAGAGGTAGGGAACACATGCGAGGGAACCATAACAAAATTGGTGACGTGGCTGGCAACTTGTGGTGGAGGAAGCACCTGAGGGAATCAAGTCCAGCTGTTGGTTTTCATTTTCTTTTTGAAATGAGAATTGTATGAATAAAAATGAGAGAGAGAGAGAGAAACTTTCTATGAAAAACTTGTGAAAGGGATGAGGCCCTTCAACCTCTATCTTCTTCAATGAATTTTCTCTCCTCTCTCTCAATTTCAGTCTAGAAATTATTCTGTCTCACTTCCTTTAGCCATCTGAGCTATTCTTCTGATCTTTTTATTTTCCTGCAATTTTACTTTACACTTATCAATTGTTGCCAAATCCAAACCTGAAATAAAAAAAAATAGATTCATGAAAATGAGAAATGGGAAAGAAATTGGTGATTCTTCACAAGATAGGCATCATTGTGATATCTGCATTCGTGTCCCCTCTCCATGTGTGAATCGACCTGGACGTTTCTTTGGTAGTTAAAAGATACATTTAAAATTATCCATATAAATATATAGATTTAAAATTAGTGTCTTTTGATTGAAGATGCAACAATTAAATATATTTTGCCTAAATGCAAATATAAGCTTATTTTGTCACATTATTATTGTTACCATCAAACAAGTTTTGCACGTGTGATGCATGTATAAGAAAAAAACATATCTCACCTATCAAAAGATGTTGAACAAAAAATATGTACCAAACTAATTGACAAATCTATTTTAACATTACATTTGGAATTTTTAATACCAAAATGAATTTTTTTTTATATGTCAGTGAACTCATTTTCTGAGATGTAATCTTATGACGAGTATTGATTGTGTCTCAAATGACGTAAGGCAGTTTCAAACCTATCTATTTATCAAAATAAATTACCTTTGCTAAATATCGGTTGATTCCACGGCGTCATGGTGCCCGTCGTTTTGAGTTTTAATGTGAATCCATTCATAATCCAGAAAAATAAAATTAAATAAAATCAATAAAAAATTTAATTAAAGAGACAGAGACAAAGTTGGAGGCGCAAAGTTGGACTCCCAAAAAATTGTTATGATAGAGAGAAAAACAATAGATAGCTTGAAGGAGTTTAGTATCATGCGATGAACGGATAAGTAATCTTAGGAGTTATTTTTTATAGGATTAACCATTTTCTTAGTGCATAGAAAATTATTTTTTGATTTTGAAAGCTGAGAAGGAGCAGTTTTCCTTTTGAGGATTTAAGGCAGAAGTAGTTAGATAACTCCCACACAAGTTTTAGCTTCAAATTGATCTTATCAAAATAAAACAACCCACTAATTAAACTTGCTAAGGATGATTAGTAGATGTGAATAATTAGCTCACTTAATTGTTCTCTTTTCCTTTTCCATTCATTACCTGAAGAAAATCAAGAGAAGAAGAAGCCATGGAGATTATGTGAGAGTATGAAGATGATAAGGTCCAATAATATGAACTAAAAACAAAAATGAATCATAATAAAATGAGTCACTAAAATGAGTCATCAGAGAAAAACACCTCATGAAATCTACAACCATCCAATATGCATGACTCATTCTCATTTCTTCCATATAATCCTTATACTCCTATCTCTAATGCATCAACATACATGTCATAATATTTATATCAAATATAAATATTAATAAAGAGAAGAAAATAATAAAGTGAGCATGATATTAGTTAATATATAAATATACATTTAATTATTAAATCAACACTTAATTTAATAATTCGGTTATATCATATATATATACCGGCTAATATTAATAAACACAAAATTAAAATACGGGTATCAGATACACGTGTTTAATCGAACTTCTGCACGTATCCCTATACGTGCCCTACATCGTTTCACATATGCTGGAAAACCTCTGTGCGAGATTCTAAAGACTTGACAATACGCTGGCAGTAGGCTAGGATCATATTCATAACCCACAAGCACGTCAGCGGTACTAGCTGTACGTAACGGATACCCAGGAATTGATCGAAAAAAGGTTAACGAGCAAGTTCATATGAACCCTGCAAAGTCTATCAGTGATAAATGTTATTTCCATTCATGCTCTGATACCACTGTTAGTATCTCAATCGTAGGGTCGCAACAATTGCAGACCACGGCGGAATGATAAATCAAATTTTTTGATGACTTAGCATAAAAAATACAACAACAAGATCATTTCATTTCTATAATTGCATAAACTAGAAAATTAGAGGGGGTTTGAGGGCGCTACAACCTTTGTAGTATGTCTGGCTAATCCCGGAAGACCCACCATCGCTCCTACGCCATCCGGATCAAGTTTGCTCGGCAATTTCTTCACTGAAGATGATCCACCACGAGATAAGCCAGCTCAAACTTCATCTCCGTATGATCGCATCAAAAATGAAGAAACTTACTAATTATACTTGCTAGGAATAATCATTAAGGATGTATGAACTTTCTCTCTCACTAATTTCCTCTCATTTTTCCTTTTCTTTTTTTTCCTTCACTTTTTTAAACTCAAGAGAGAAAGGGATGATACGAGAATGAGAGTGAAGATTAAACTTAGAACAAAGAAGAAACAATACTTATCAAAAAAGATAAGTCCATGAATTTTCTAAACTCTTCTCCACTCATCCAATTCCCATGACTCATATCTTTTCTTTAATTAATTAAAGAAACTATGTAAATGTCATCTCTTTTTTCATGTGTGTCTTCTACACACAACTATCATGTATCATCATACATGACAAAGTGTGTGTGTGTGTATAAAGAGAAGAAAAAGCTAAAATGGGCATGATATTAGTTAATGTATATATGTATATCAATATATAAATATACAATTAATTATTAAATCAACACTTGCTTTAATAATCCGGTTATATCATATATATACCGGCTAATATCATTAAACGCCCGATTAAAACGCGTGCATCAAATATACGTGTTTAATCGAACTCCTGCACATATCCTCATGTGTTCCCTATATCGTTTCGCATATGCTGGGAAACCTCTGTGTGGGACTCTAGAAACTCGATAATATACTGGCAGTAGGTTAGAATCATATCTATAACCCACAAGCACATCAGCGGTACTAGCTGCACGTAACGGCTACCCAGGTATTGATTGAAAGAAGGTCAACGAGCAAGCTCATCTGAACCCTGCAAAATCTATCAGCGACATTACCGTACAGTCCGGTCTCTTCGTCTACGAGTATCGCATATCATGTCTAGGTTTTGGAATTTGTCAGACCCCAATAACTCGATAAGTCGCGCGACAGAGGACTCATAACCAACCGGAGATACAACTGATAACATTTATCAGTTTATCTCTACTGCGATAACCATCGACTTGTGGTTGTAGTCATGTCCTGTATAGTGCGATATCAACTCCCTATACCGGGAGAGATGAATCCTCTCGACCGCTCACTGCCTCTACGTACTTCGGGACTATACTCAACAAAAACCTGTTTGTATGACTCCTTTGAGCCGTAGTAGGGTAGAAGTCTAAGTATAGTGGGAACACACATGAGACACTGTGACGATCTTAGGTCTTAGGGACTACCCTGTACTTATGTAACCATAGAACTGCTACCTGGCATTGGTATATTACCAACTAGAAGTTCTCGGTGTCCGTCCAGTGTAACCCATCTAATAAGTACCTGTATACAATCTTCGATGTCAAACACCAATAGCTGTAAGATCAGCTATCGCCCTCCAACCGGGTCAGGAAACGTACACACTAGTCTAAACTGGAGTACCGATGCCCAGTCTGATACTCCTACAACAAGGGTCTTTTAAGGATGTTCTTATCGACTACCCAGACCCCACTATTATGATCTCCATCATCGTCCTGATAGTCAAGCAAAATTCTATGGCTTTATCTCATGTCTAAACGATATGTGATAGTGAATAAAATGCATCTCATGAAAGATAAAGACAAACTAGATAGTATGCTATCATCTCGAGTAAAATAGTTCTCTTGTATAGGTCCTCCTTCAACTACAATAATTGACTTGAGGGCATCTATATCCAACAATCTTCCATTTGAACTTAAGGCCAATTATTACGGTATTGCATACCCAACTTCTGTACTAGCAGTTTCGCAAACCGTGTTCGAGAAATAGCCTCAATGAGTAGACCCGACACAACGCATCTCTCTGTTTCTCTCTCAATCTCAACTTCACGGAGATCAATTATCTTCCGAACTGAGTGATATCTACCTTAGTATTTACCTGAACAGATGATGGGATCATGTTCATAAATGAACAATTATATACAATAAATTTTAGGGCGGTATCCTTTGCTGATTCACAATCAGCATCCAACACTACGACCACCTCAGTATCCCACTTGGAACTCTTTCCAATATACCGCTTCTCAAAAGAGGGCAAACTTATAACTCCTGACAGACGCTCTGTCTTCTATGGGAAGCTAGAATCGGTAACCATCTTTTTCATGAGGCTGCTATTACCATACACCAAGAACATCAAATGCTCTTCATTGCTACCCTATGTTTCTCTAGGATTGGACTGACATCCATATCCTGTTCGGAGAAACACTTGTGACCACCATTGTTTTACCGATTTATAGCATAGGAACATCACTTCACATGAGTGTGTCATCCACATACTTTATGAGGAATCTGACAACACTCCCTACTACTTTCTTACAAATACCTGGTTCATCTCTCATTTTGATGAAGTCAAACGCTTTGACCGTATTATCAAAACAGATGATCCTTCTCCACTATACTTGCTTTAGTATAAAGATAGACTAAAACAAATTACACGCATACCGCTGCTCCCACCGACTAAGATAACCCTCTGGCAGAGTCATATACACGTACACTTCTAAATCCAATTTAGAAAGACGTTATTGTTCATCACAGAAAACTGCATATTAGTACCGCTCATTCAGTATCTATTTTGTTATATATTGGTACTATTAACCAGTGTCTGCTCAGTAAATACAGATTGCAGATGTTCGTGATAAAATACTGAAAACACATTCAAAATCACGGATATAACTTTTGGGAGCTGACACTGCAAACAGAACAGAAAACCGATCGATATCCAAAAAGCATGCAACAATATGTACACAAATTTGGTCCAACACAATACAAGTAAACACTAGACCATGATGGGGGCTGCCTTGGCACAAAATGAGCACAAATGAGGTGATGTGCATTAAATGCTAAAAGATGTGATGTGATTTAAAGTATCAAGTTCCCTCCAAAACTACCGAGTATAACCTGAGCTGATATGAAGAAATCAAACAACACCAGTGGACTTGTTTAATGCACTAGACTTTTCCACACCAAATCGAGCCCCTGAGCTCGGGCCAAGACCGGCGAGACCCCCCCAAAACCGGCGTCGCCGGGTCCCCTTTTGCCCAAATCACTTTGTATTTTTTCTGGTCACTCATTGTTATCCCATCATCCTGTTTTTAATATTTGTTTATTTTTTTTTTGAGCCTATAAATACCAGACCTATGGGCAAGTTAGATACTACATTTTTTGTGAGAGAAAATTTTGTAAACATTGTAACTAGTTGATCCTGTAACTCTTAGTGTGAGTTCTTTGCCTTCCTCTAGTCTTGCAACCTCTTTCTTGAGCTTGCAAGATTAGATTTTGGTATTTGAATTCACTTGTTTGTACTTGGAACCATTGCAATCAAATCTTCATTTATATCAAGTTGATTCTTATATCTCTTCTCTTTTTGCATCTTCTTTTTTGTTGCAATTTCTATTTATGATGTGTGAGTAGTTTGTTCTTGGGTTATGGTGAGCTAGATTGTAGAATGGCTTTGCTTCTTACCCCTCCTTTATGATTCTTGCATTTTACACTTCTTTTCTTATATATGCAATTTTATTATATTTTGCTTGATAGGATATATTGTTTTGAATGGTTGCAAATCAACCTTTAACATATATTCTATTCCTTCTTTACATTTTATTGTTGCTATATTACGATTTGATGTTGAAAGGAATACGAAATTAAGTTAAGTGTCTGAAACTAGCTAGATAGGATATATAGCATACAAGCATATGTTCTATACTTGCTAATTTCACTTAACTAATTCCATATTCATTTCTTTCTAAGAACTTAAATTTTTAGTTTCATTTTAACTTAACCTTTATATCGTATTCTAAACCGATACTTGTTTCGGATAGATGCGATATGCTTTCGCAAATCAAATAGAAACTATAAATGGACCTTGAATCAAGACGGAGAATTAGGGGTAAAATCCGTATTTCAACCATACCAAAGCTTAGCCTAAGTTTTATCTAAACAACCCTAAACCTCTCTTCATTTAATTGTTGTAAAAACACGACAAAACCTATTTCCAACCCATTGTTTCATAACTCAAAATGATGTCGTGATATCCACTCTCTGTGGTTCGACCCATACTTGCCGGCTTCCATCAACGTACCGTGCACTTGTGGTATTTTTAGAACTCGAGATTCACGTCGTGCATTATTTTATCAACAAAATTGACATATCCTAAATTGACAAAACTCATCCAAAAGCACGACACCGTGAGTTTTCAACAAGTTATTGGCGCCGTTGCCGGGGAGTGGCAACATCACTAAGCTATTTTGAGTTACTTTTCTATATACTTTTAAAACCAAAACATAAAAATCAACTTTTTTGACATTTTTTGTTCTCTGTTTGGTAAACCTACTAGCACTCTGTAATTCAATTTAAAAATCAAGTTATACCAGTAGTATACTAATATCTATTGGAGAATTCACTTAAAAATTAAGCACCATTGCATTTAAATTGGCCGGCGACATTCCTAAACAATCCGGCGCTGCCGGACCATCTTGATGGGTTCCGGAATTTTCTTGTTGTGATCTATCCAGTGTCTTGTTAGTACTCTGTTGGTATTAGTTGATTTCTATAATTATGTGTCTGCAGGAATTGGGACAGATATATCACTTTTGGCACTAAATATCGTATTTTCCGACATTTCAGGTTTTGACGAAATTACGAGGAGCGATCGTGCGGAGCGAGACTAAAATCAAATTGCAAGACGTTAGTAAAATACAGTGCCAAAGATCCGGGTAGTTTGACCCGCGCAAGCGAACTTTTCAAACCATTCGGATTCAACTCAACGGGGTTTCTTAACCCAACAATCCATCGGCATGTATTTCCTAACACCTTCTTCTCAAATCCGACGCGTCCACTATTCCATCTTTGCAGGATTCTTTGCAAGTTCATTGCCAAACGCTAAAGGAACTAAACCGTATTTGTTACAGCACCGCTTTTAAACATAAAAAATGATTGCTTGGTGTGTTGAACAAATTTTTCATTGAATTGTGCATTGCATAACTTTAATACGGACTTAAAGGCAAAAGAATCCCAACAAGATACCGTAAAGGATTTCATCACCTTTCTCTGTGGCCTACAAACCACAAAGAACGAGCATTTTTCACACCCCCATTAATATTAAAAGAAATTAGACTTTCAACCTCTAAGGACTTCGCGCTCGATAGGGAATGTTAAGTGTGTTTCGAACACCGCCCATCGGTACATTGTTCAAGAAGTGTCTAGAAAAGTGTGAAAGGCGCAACCGCCGAAAGAGAGAAGGTTATTCTAATTAAGGAACCTCGTGGAAGTGATGGACAACCTCTCTTCTTTTCTGCACTTACCTGGCTTCTTGATCAGTCTATCTTGGGCCCGTTTCGCGGTATATTTTTACTTCACAAAGCAAGTTTTTGAGCAGGTCTAGTTGACCTAGGTAACCTAGACCGTTTAGGTGTGTGCAGTGTGTCATGTTTGTGTTCTTTTTGTACCTTTTTGTGTGATATATGTTATTGTGAATATTTTTTAGCGACACCTTTCTTCCATTTCCTCAGTCTTTTCTTACCACTTCCGGATATTGCATGTCAGCTTGGACTAGAGATTCACAATCTCGATTAGTTCGGTTTGTGACTGTATTTTCTGACTCTTCTACACCTTCTGATTCCTTGGAACCTTCCGAGACTTTCTTACCTTCTGTTTTATCGGAGCCATCCGATCTTACATTTCGTTCACCCTCACCTTCTTCTCCTACACCACCGAAAATGACGGAACAAACGATCGTAGCGCAGCAGGAGGTAGTGTTACAGGACAGATGCTACCCACACTGTTCATCCCTACCTTCATGCATAGTGTTGCCTACCATTGTGGCAAACAACTATGAAATCAAGCCACAATTCATACCACTACTCCTAAAATTCCACGGACTCGAGTCCGAGGATGCCTACTTTCTAATCAGTGAATTTGAAGGAGTGTGTGCTATGATGAAAATTCACGGAGTGGGTGAGGATGTCGTTAAGCTCAAATTCATTCATTTTGCGCTTAAAGACAATGCGAAAAGTTGGTTAAACAGTTTGTCGGCTTGATCAATCACGACACAGGACGACTTTGTGAAATTATTTCTAAATTTTTTTTTACCCCATTCATACAACCGTGCGAATTCGGAATGAAATCCACAATTTCAAACAAAAAGAGGGTGAAATTTTTTGGAAATGCTTAGAAAGATTCAGAAATATCTTAATCAAATGTCCCCATCACGGATTAGAACAGTGGAGGTTGTGTCAGATTTTCTATGAAGGTTTAGACTCCAGTTCGCGCATGATGTTAGAGTCCATGTGTCGGTGAAAATTTCTGAGTTATGGTGCTAAAGACGCATGAAACTTTTTAGAAGAACTTGCTGACAAGACCATTCAGTGGGAGAGTGTGAGTGAGAAACCATCTGTGACTAGGAGCAGTGCACACATAGTTGACACCTCTATAGCTGCCGAAGCAAAAATCACAGCTCCTGTACGACGGATGGAAGCTTTAGAGAACAAAAATTCACCGCTATCGGTCAACCAACTTTCACAAACTATGTGTGCTAACTGTCAGCATCCGAGCCACATAATGGAGGAATGTCCATTTCTCGTTGGGTCCCAGGGACACGAAAACGTTAATGCACTGTATCAGAACCAGTACCCTAGGAACGACCCTTTCGCACAGACGTACAATTCTGGTCGGAAGAATCATCCCAATTTCGCCTGGAATTGGGTACCTTTTCAAAAAAACAATTCAAACCCGCCTTTCCAACAATTTCAAAATTTAAATTTTCAAAACCAGAAATTGGGATACTCAAACAACCAGCCACAATAACCGAATCAGCCCAACCCAACCCTTACACCCCGTGGGTTAGCCCAAGATGACAAGAGGGTGTCATCCATTGAAAAAGGGTTGGAAGCTTTGATTAAAACTTCTGCGCAGACTTCGTCTAGTCTGGCTACTTTTATGCAAACATCTGGTCAGTTGCATAGCGCTAACACTCAAACGATAGCCAGATTATAAATCCAAATCAGTCAGCTAGCTGCTGCAGTTAATGAACGTGAAAAGGAAACATTTTCCTCTCAACCCGTGACAAATCCGAGAGAGCGGAGAAACAACAACGATCATGTTGTTCAGTTGAACAACATTGAGAACGCGAACATTGTTACCGTCCTCAGATCAGGACGTACGATTAACAACAAGGTTGTTAACCCCAACGACTCATCCAAACGTGTGGTTGTCAGTTTACCAGCACGTATCTCATCTTCTGTTCCTCCTTGTGGTCCGTCGTTATCTTCATTGCCTCCTCCTCCTTCTTCTTCGTCGATTGCTGCACATCTTTCAAAGCAACTTGAGAATTCGCCGCAAATCCACCCTGATGATCCAGCAAGAACACTCCCGCCTTCTGCACTTGTTCAATCTGCAACTTCTCCAAACCTCATGTTTGGGCCAAAGGCTCCCTATCCCAATAGGTTGAAATCAAAGAAGCCTTCTGCAAGTATGGAAAAAGTGTTATAGGTCTTCAAACGCTGTGAGGTTAAAATTCCGTTGTTAGACGTGGTCCAACAAGTTCCGGCATATACAAAATTCCTGAAGGATTTGTGCATGCAAAAACGACGCACGAATGTGCCCAAAATAGTCTTCTTGGCCGCCACTCTAAGCGATGTCTTGTCCAAATCCATTCCGGTAAAATATAAGGATCCAGGTCGTCCTACTATTTCTTGCACTATCGGGGATAAGCAAATCAATCGTGTCTTGTTAGACTTAGGGGCAAGCATGAACCTTCTCCCATACTTAGTTTACAAACAACTGGGATTGGGAGAACTCAAGCCGACCAGAGTGACTCTACAACTGGAAGATCAATCAACGAAGATACCGAAGGGAGAAATCGATGATGTTCTAATCAAGGCCGGGGAATTCATATTCCCCATAGATTTCATTATGTTGGAGACCGAGCCCGTCGCCAATCCCAGCGGTCATATTCCAGTCATACTGGGGCGGCCTTTCCTAGCCACATCTAACACGTTGATTAATTGTTGTAATGGACCCATGAAACTCTCATTTGGAAATATGACAGTTGACCTCAACATCTTCACGCTAAGAAACCAAGCGAGAGAGAAACACGACGACGCATTTGAAGTCAACGTTGTACACGATATGTCTGAGGAGGGGACATTTGACTTCAAAAATGAGTGTCTTGATGAAATGTTTGAAGTACCGTTTTCAGAGGAGCTTCTTTTCCTTGAGAAGCTAAGTCCTGAACAGGCTTCTTACGCACAGCGGGGGCCCCAATTTGAACCACTTCGTACCGAACCGGCCCCTGAAGTGCGACCATCTGTGGAGAAGCCACCACAACTTGACCTCAAAGTTCTTCCTGACCAACTCAAGTATGCGTACTTAGTAAATAATGAAACACTTCCAGTTATAATCGCAACCGACCTTGCGCCTGAGCAAGAGTTGGCCCTCTTGGACGTTCTGAGAAAGAACATGGAAGCAATTGGGTGGTCAATGGATGATATCAAAAGAATCAGCCATGCTATCTGTCAGTACAGAATCCATATGACTGATGATTCCAAACCCTTCAAGGATCTTCAACGCCGGTTTAACCCGGTAATGAAAGAAGCCGTGCGGAATGAAATGCTGAAGTGTCTTAACAATGGGATCATCTATCCCATCTCTGATAGCAAGTGGGTAAGCCACAGTCATGTTGTGCCGAAAAAATCGGGTATCACTGTAATCACAAATGAAGCAAATGAGCTAGTCCCAACCCGCACGCAAACGGGCTGGAGAGTCTGTATTGATTACAGAAAGCTCAACGCGGTCACTCGTAAGGATCATTTCTCGCTGCCCTTCATTTTGATCAAATGCTTGAACGCCTAGCCGGACATGCCTACTATTGTTTCTTAGATGGGTATTCCGGCTACAATCAAATCCTGATCGACCAGGAGGATCAGGACAATACGACTTTCACTTGTCCTTTTGGCACGTTCGCCTACCGTCGCACACCCTTTGGGCTGTGTAATGCACGTGCAACATTTCAGCGGTGCATGATGAACATCTTTTCTGACATGGTAGAGTGATTCTTGGAAGTATTTATAGATGATTTCTCCGTCTTTGGAGATTTATTTTCTGAGTGTTTGAGGCATCTTGAACTAGTCATGTTACGATGCAAGGAAAAACACCTCACACTCAATTGGGAGAAGTGTCATTTCATGGTCAAACACGGCATTATGTTAGGCCATATCATTTCTGAAAAGGGCATTGAAGTCGATAAGGCAAAGATCGACGTCATTTCAAGCCTCCCACCTTCACGGACTGTCCGTGACATCAGGGAATTCTTATGCCACGCCGGTTTTTACAGGCGTTTTATCAAGGATTTTAGAAAATTGGCTAGACCCTTGACTTCCTTGCTGGCTAAGGATACTCCTTTCGATTTCAATTCTGAGTGCCTTCATGCGTTCAAGCTTCTGAAATCGGAACTCACTTCCGCTCCGATTTTAAGTGCACCAGTCTGAAATGAACCTTTCGAGCTAATGTGCGATGCTTTTGACTTTGCGATAGGTGTCGTCTTGGGACAACGATTTGAAAAGAAGCCGCATGTTATCCATTATGCGAGCTGGACGTTGAATGACGCACAACTGAATTACACCACCACTGAAAAAGAATTCTTAGCTGTTGTGTACGCGCTTGAAAAATTCCGTCCTTACTTGATCGGAATCCACGTCATGATTTATATTGATCATTCTGCACTTAGGCACCTCTTTGCAAGAAAGGATGCCAAAGCCAGATTGATACATTGGATTCTCCTTCTTCAAGAATTTGACTTGACCATCAAGGACAAGAAGGGAACCACTATTGTTGCTGCTGATCATTTGTCTCTCTTGACAAATGCACCAACGGATAAAATTCAAATCAACAAGCGATTACCTGGCGAACAACTTCTCTCTGTATCAGTCGAACCCTGGTTCGCTGATATTGTCAACTTTCTTGTCACCGGAGAAACACCTTCCTTTTGGTCTAATCAAGACAAGTCAAAATTTCACTTCCAAGTCAAATTCTTTTATTGGGATGAACCATACCTGTTCAAGTACTGTTCTGATCAGATTATTAGAAGGTGCATCTCTAACTCTGAAACGAGAAGTGTTCTGTCCTTCTGTCATGACCAAGCTTGTGGGGACCATTTTGGACCCAGAAAGACGGCTGAAAAGGTTTTGCAAAGCGGCTTCTACTGGCCGACGCATTTTAAGGATGCTTTTGAATATTGCAAAACTTGTAGCCGATGTCAGCACATGGGAAAGATTGGAAAGCGGAATCAGATGCCCCAACAATCCATTCTGATTGTCAAGATTTTTGACGTCTGGGATATCGATTTCATGGGGCCATTCCCAAACTCTTTCGGGAATTTATACATTTTGCTGGCTGTAGACTATGTGTCCAAATGGGTGGAAGTTGTTCCATGTTGAACCAACGATTACAAGGTTGTTGTCAAATTCTTGAAAGAAAATGTCTTTTCTCGGTTTGGAACACCTCGCACCATTATCAGTGATAATGGAACGTATTTTTGCAACCGATCATTTGAATCACTGATGAAGATGTACTCCATTAGCCATAAATTGTCAACGCCCTACCATCCTCAAACTTGCGGTCAGGTTGAAGTTTCCAATAGATAGATTAAACAGATTCTGGAAAAGACTGTCAGCCACAACCGTAAAGATTGGTCATTGAAGTTGAATGACGCGCTTTGGGCATTTCACACCGCTTTCAAGATAAATTTAGGTATGTCTCCATACCGACTCATCTTTGGGAAAGCGTGTCATCTGCCTATTGAACTGGAACACCGTGCATTCTGGGCAATTAAACAGCTCAATGTCGACCTAGAAAAGGTCGGTGAGGCACGAAGACTTCAATTAAATGAGCTTGACGAGATACGCAATGACGCGTATGAGAACGCCAAAATTTACAAGGATAAAACGAAAGTTTTTCACGATATGGCGATTCTCCGGAAGACATTCACCGTGGGACAAAAGGTTTTGCTTTACGACTCCCGACTTCATTTGTTTCCTAAGAAATTGAAGTCACGCTGGACAGGTCCGTTTCTTGTGCTCACCGTCTTTCCGCACGGTGCAGTCAACATTGAAGATCAGCAATCAGGCAATACTTTCGAGGTCAATGACCAACGTCTAAAGCCATTCTTAGAGTTGCCTACGGAAATTGGGGAGCTCATGTTTTTACATGAGCCGCGTTATCTTGATTGAATCACTTTCCCTAAAATCTTGTATATACATTTTGGCATTCTTGTTAACTATTTTTTACCCCTCAACATTTCTGACTCTAGTTGTGTAGCATGACAATGAGGACACTGTCAGGTTTAAGTTTGGGGGTATATTTATGCTCGGTAAGCTTTCTACCTTCTACCTTCTACCTTCGCATTCATGTGTATATTTTGCATTCATGTGTATATTTTAATCGAACTTCTGCACGTATCCCTATACGTGCCCTACATCGTTTCGCATATGCTGGAAAACCTCTGTGCGAGACTATAAAGACTTGAAAATATACTGGAAGTAGGCTAGGATCATATTCATAACCCACAAACACGTCAGCGGTACTAGCTGTACGTAACGGCTACCCAGGTATTGATCGAAAGAAAGTCAACGAGCAGGTTCATATGAACCCTGCAAATTCTATCAGTGATAAGTGTTATTTCCATTCATGCTCTGATACCACTGTTAGTATCTCGATCGTAGGGTCGCAACAATTGCAGACCACGGCGGAATGATAAATCAAATTTTTTGATGACTCAGCATAAAAAATACAACAACAAGATCATTTCATTTACTATAATTGCATAAACTATAAAATTAGAGGGGGTTTGAGGGGGTTACAACCTTTGTAGCATGTCCGGCTAATCCCGGAAGACCCACTATCGCTCCTACGCTATCCGGATCAAGTTTGCTCGACAATCTCCTCACCGAAGATGATCCATCACGAGATAGCCCAACTCAAACTTCATCTCCGTATGATCACATCAAAAATGAAGAAACTTACTAATTATACTTGCTAGGAATAATCAGTAATGATGTATGAATTTTCTCTCTCGCTAATTTCTTCTCATTTTTCCTTTCCTTTTTTTCACTTTTCTAAACTCAAGAGAGAAAGGGATGATATGAGAATGAGAGTGAAGATTAAACTTAGAACAAAAAAGAAACAATACTTATCGATAAAGATAAGTCCATGAATTTTCTAAACTCTTCTCCACTCATCCAATTCTCCTGGCTCATATCTTTTCTTTAATTAATTAAAGAAACTATATAAATGACATCTCTCTTTTCATGTGTGTCTTCTACACACAACTATCATGTATCATCATACATGACAAAGTGTGTGTGTGTATAAAGAGAAGAAAAAGCTAAAATGAGCATGATTTAGTTAATGTATATATGTATATCAATATATAAATATACAATTAATTATTAAATCAACACTTGATTTAATAATCCGGTTATACCATATATATACCGGTTAATATCATTAAACGCCCGATTAAAATACGTGTATCAAATATACATGTTTAATCGAACTCCGGCACATATCCTCATGTGTTCCCTATATCGTTTCGCATATGCTGGGAAACCTCTGTGTGGGACTCTAAAGACTCGATAATATACTGGCAGTAGGTTAGAATCATATCCATAACCCATAAGCACATCAGCGGTACTAGCTGCACGTAACGGCTACCCAGGTATTGATTGAAAGAAGGTCAACGAGCAAGCTCATCTGAACCCTGCAAAATCTATCAGTGACATTACCGTACAGTCCGGTCTCTTCGTCTACGAGTATCGCATATCAGGTCTAGGTTTTGGAATTTGTCAGACCCCAATAAATCGATAAGTCGTGCGACAGAGGACTTATAACCAACCGGAGATACAACTGATAACATTTATCAGTTTATCTCTACTGCGATAACCATCGACTTGTGGTTGTAGTCATGTCCTGCATAGTGCGATATCAACTCCCTATACCGGAAGAGATGAATCCTCTCGACCGCTCACAGCCTCCACGTGCTTCGGGACTATACCAACAAAAACCTGTTTGCATGACTCCATTGAGCCGTGGTAGGGTAGAAGTCTAAGTATAGTGGGAACACACATAAGACACTATGGAGATCTTAGGTCCTAGGGACTACCCTGTATTTATGTCACCATAGAACTGCTACCTGACATTGGTATATTACCAACTAGAAGTTCTCGTTGTCCGTCCAGTGTAACCCATCTAATAAGCACTTGTATACAATCTTCGATGTCAAACACCAATAGCTGTAAGATCAGCTATCACCCTCCAACCGGGTTAGGAAACGTACACACTAGTCTAAACTGGAGTACCGATGCCCAGTCTGATACTCCTACAACAAGGGGCTTTTAAGGATGTTCTTATCGACTACCCAGGCCCCACTAATATGATCTCCATCATCGTCCTGATAGTCAAGAAAAATTCTATGGCTTTATCTCATGTCTAAACGATACGTGATAGTGAATAAAATGCATCTCATGAAAGATAAAGACAAACCAGATAGTATACTATCATCTCGAGTAAAATAGTTCTCTCGTATAGGTCCTCCTTCAATTACAATAATTGACTTGAGGGCACCTATATCCAACAATCTTCCATTTGCACTTAAGGCCAATTATTACGGTATTGCATACCCAACTTCTGTACTAGCAGTTTCGCAAACTGTGTTCGAGAAATAGCCTCAATGAGTAGACCCGACACAACGTATCTCTCTGTTTCTCTCTCAATCTCAACTTCACGGAGATCAATTATCTCCCGAACTGAGTGATATCTACCTTAGTATTTTTCTGAACAGATGATAGGATCATGTTCATAAAGGAACAATTATATACAACAAATTTTAGGGCGGTATCCTTTGCCGATTCACAATCAGCATCCAACACTACGACTACCTCAGTATCCCATATGGAACTCTTTCCAATATACTGCTCCTCAAAAGAGGGTAAACTTATAACTCGTGACAGACGCTCTGTCTTCTATGGGAAGATAGAATCGGTAACCATCACTTTCACGAGGCTACTATTACCATACACCAAGAACATCAAATGCTCTTCATTACTACCCTATGTTTCTCTTGGATTGGACTGACATCCATATCCTGTTCGGAGAAACACTTGTGACCACCATTGTTTTACCGATTTATAGCAAAGGAACATCACTTCCTATCATGAGTGTGTCATCCACATACTTTATGAGGAATCTGACAACACTCCCTACTACTTTCTTACAAATACTAGGTTCATCTTTCATTTTGATGAAGTCAAACGCTTTGACCGTATCATCAAAACAGATGATCCTTCTCCACTATGCCTGCTTTAGTATAAAGATAGACTATAACAAATTACACGCTTACCGCTGCTTCCACCGACTACGATAACCCTCTGACAGAGTCATATACACGTACACTTCTAAATCCAATTTAGAAAGACGTTATTGGTTATCACAGAAAACTACATATTAGTACCGCTCATTCAGTATCTATTTTGTTATATATTGGTATTATTAACCAGTGTCTGCTCAGTAAATAAAGATTACAGGTGTTTGTGATAAAATACTGGAAACACATTCAAAATCACGGATATAACGTTTGGGAGCCGACACTGCAAACAGAACAGAAAACTGATCGATATCCAAAGAGTTCTTTTGCATGCAACAATATGTACACAATTTTGGTCCAACACAATACAAGTGAACGCTAGACCATGATGGGGGCTGCCTTGGCACAAAATGAGCACAAATGAGGTGATGCGCATTAAATGCTAAAAGATGTGATGTGATTTAAAGCATCAAGTTCCCTCCAAAACTACTGAGTATAACCTGAGCTGATATGAAGAAATCAAACAACACCAGTGGAATTGTTGAATGCACTAGACTTCTCCACAATAAACGAGCCCCTGAGCTCGGGCCAAGACCGGCGAGACCCCCCCCAAACCGGAATCGTAGGGTCCCCTTTGCCCAAATCACTTTGTATTTTTTCTGGTCACTCATTGTTGTCCCATCATCCTGTTTTTATTATTTGTTTATTTTTGTTTTGAGCCTATAAATACCAGATCTATGGGCAAGTTAGATACTACATTTTTTGTGAGAGAAAATTTTGTAAACATTGTAACTAGTTGATCTTGTAACACTTAGTGTGAGTTCTTTGCCTTCCTCTAGTCTTGCAACCTCTTTCTTGAGCTTGCAGGATTAGATTTTGGTATTTGAATTCACTTGTTTGTACTTGGAACCATTGCAATCAAATCTTCATTTATATCAAGTTGATTCTTGTATCTCTTCTCTTTTTGCATCTTCTTTTTCGTTGTAATTTCTATTTATGATGCGTGAGTAGTTTGTTCTTGGGCTATGGTGAGATAGGTTGTGGTATGACTTTACTTCCAACCCCTCCTTTTTTATTCTTGCATTTTACACTTCTTTTCTTAATATATGCAATTTTATTATATTTTGCTTGATAGGATATATTGTTTTGAATGGTTGCAAATCAACCTTTAACATATATTCTATTCCTTCTTTACATTTTATTGTTGCTATATTACGATTTGAAGTTGAAAGGAATACGAAATTAAGTTAAGTGTCAGAAACTAGCTAGATAGGATATATAGCATACAAGCATATGTTCTATTCTTGCTAACTTCACTTAACTAATTCCATATTCATTTCATTCTAAGAACTTAAAATTTTAGTTTCTTCTTAACTTAACCTTGATATCGTATTCTAAACCGATACTTGTTTCGGATAGATGAGATATGCTTTCGTAAATCAAATAGAGACTACAAATGGACCTTGAATCAAGACGGAGTGTTGGGGGTAAAATCTGTATTTCAACCATACCAAACCTTAGCCTAAGTTTAATCTAAACAATCCTAAACCTCTCTTCATTTAATTGTTGTAAAAACGCGACAAAACCTATTTCCAACCCATTGTTTCATAACTCAAAATGATGTCGTGATATCCACTCTCTATGGTTCGACCCGTACTTACCGGCTTGCATCAACGCACCGTGCACTTGTTGTATTTTTAGAACTCGAGATTCACGTCGTGCATTATTTTATCAACAAAACCGACATATCCTAAATTGACAAAACTCATCCAAAAGCACGACACCGTGAGTTTTCAAGAAGTTTTTGGCGCAGTTGCCGAGGAGTGGCAACATCACTAAGCTATTTTGAGTTATTTTTCTATATACCTTTAAAACCAAAACATAAAAATCAACTTTTTTGACATTTTTTGTTCTCTGTTTGTTAAACCTGCTAGCACTCTGTAATTCAATTTAAAAATCAAGTTATACCAGTAGAATACTAATATCTATTGGAGAATTCACTCAAAAATTAAGCACCCTTGCATTTAAATTGGCCGGCGACATTCCTAAACAATCCGGCGCCGCCGGTCCCTCTTGATGGGTTCTGGAATTTTCTTGCTATGATCTCTCCAGTGTCTTGTTAGTACTCTGTTGGTATTAGTTGATTTCTATAATTATGTGTGTGCAGGAATTGGGACAGATATATCACTTTTGGCACTAAATATCGTATTTTCCGACATTTCAGGTTTTGACGAAATTACGAGGAGCGATTGTGCGGAGCGAGATTAAAATCAAATTGCAAGACGTTAGTAAAATACAGTGCCAAAGATCCGGGTAGTTTGACCGGCGCAAGCGAACTTTTCAAACCATTCGGATTCAACTCAACGGGGGTTTCTTAACCCAACAATCTATCGGTATGTATTTCCTAACACCTTCTTCTCAAATCCGACGCGTCCACTATTCCATCTTTGCAGAATTCTTTGCAAGTTCATTGCCAAACGCTAAAGGAACTAACCCGTATTTTTTGTAGCGCCGCTTTTAAACATAAAAAATGATTGCTTGGTGTGTTGAACTTGTTTTTCATTGAATTGTGCACTGCATAACTTTAATACGGACTTAAAGGCAAAAGAACCCCAACAAGATACGGTAAGGGATTTCATCACCCTTCTCCATGGCCTACAAACCACAAAGAACGAGCATTTTTCACACCCCCATTAATATTAAAAGAAATTAGACTTTCAGCCTCTAAGGACTTCGCGCTCGATTGGGAATGTTAAGTGTATTTCGAACACCGCCTATCGGTACATTGTTCAAGAAGTGTCTAGAAAAGTGTGAAAGGCGCAACCGCCGAAAGAGAGAAGGTTAGTCTAATTAAGGAACCTCGCGGAAGCGATGGACAACATCCCTTCTTCTCTGCACTTACCTGGCTTCTTGATCAGTCTATCTTGGGCCCGTTTCGCGTTACATTTTTACTTCACAAAGCAAGTTTTTGAGCAGGTCTAGTTGACCTAGGTAACCTTAGACTGTTTAGGTGTGTGCAGTGTGTCATGTTTGTGTTCTTTTTGTACTTTTTTGTGTGATATTTGTTATTGTGAATATTTTTTAGCAACACCTTTCTTCCACTTCCTCAGTCTTTTCCTACCACTTCCGGATAGTGCATGTCAGCTTGGACTAGAGATTCACAATCTTGATTAGTTCGGTTTGTGACTGTATCTTCCGACTCTTCTACACCTTCTGATTCTTCGGAACCTTTCGAGACTTTCTTACCTTCTGCCTTATCGGAACCATCCGATCCTACACTTCGTTCACCCTCACCTTCTTATCCTACACCACCGAAAATGACGGAACAAACGATCGTAGAGCAGCAGGTGGCGGCGTTACAGGACAGATGCTACCCACACCGTTCATCCCTACCTTCATGCATAGTGTTGCCTACCATTGCGGCAAACAACTATGGAATCAAGCCGCAATTTATACCACTACTCCTAAAATTCCACGGACTCGAGTCCGAGGATGCTTACCTTCTAATCAGTGAATTTGAAGGAGTGTGTGCTATGATGAAAATTCACGGAGTGGGTGAGGATGTCGTTAAACTCAAATTCATTCCTTTTGCGCTTAAAGACAATGCGAAAAGTTGGTTAAACAGTTTGTCGGCTCGACCAATCACGACATGGGACGACTTTGTGAAAGTATTTCTAATTTTTTTTACTCTATTCATAAAACCATGCGAATTCGGAATGAAATCCACCATTTCAAACAAAAAGAGGGTGAAATTTTTTGGAAATGCTTAGAAAGATTCAGAGATAACTTAATCAAATGTCCCCATCACGGGTTAGAACAGTGGAGGTTGTGTCAGATTGTCTATGAAGGTTTAGACTCCAGTTCGTGCATGATGTTAGAGTCCATGTGTCAGTGCAAATTTCTGAGTTATGGTGCTAAGGATGCATGGAACATTTTAGAAGAACTGGTTGACAAGACCATTCAGTGGGAGAGTGTGAGTGAGAAACCATCTGTGACTAGGAGCGGTGCATACATATTGACACCTCTATAGCTGCCGAAGCAAAAATCGCCGCTCTTGTACGATGAATGGAAGATTTAGAGAGCAAAAATTCACCATTATCGGTCAACCAAGTTTCTCAAACTATGTGTGCTAACTGTCAGCATCCGAGCCACATAACGGAGGAATGTCCAATTCTCGTCGGGTCCTAGGGACACGAAAACGTTAATGCGCTGTATCAGAACCAGTGTCCCAGGAACGACCCTTTCGCACAGACGTACAATCCTGGTTGGAAGAATCATCCCAATTTCGCTTGGAATCGGGTACCTTTTCAAAACAACAATTCAAACCCGCCTTTCCAACAATTTCAAAGTTTAAATTTTCAAAATCAGAAATTGGGATACTCAAACAACCAGCCGCAACAACCGAATCAGCCTAACCCAACCCTTACACCCCCTGGGTTAGCCCAAGACGACAAGAGGGTGTCATACATTGAAAAAGGGTTGGAAGTTTTGATCAAAACTTCTGCGTAGACTTCATCTAGTATGGCTACTTTTATGCAAACATCTGGTCAGTTGCATAGCACCACCACTCAAGCGATAGCCAGATTATAAATCCAAATCAGTAAACTAGCTGCTGCAGTTAATAAACGTGAAAAGGGAACATTTTCCTCTCAACCCGTGACAAATCCGAGAGAGCAGAGAAACAACAACGCTCAAGTTGTTCAGCTGAACAACATTGAGAACGCGAACGTCGTCACCGTCCTCAGATCAGGACGTACGATTAACAACAAGATTTTCAACCCTAACGACTCATCCAAACATGTGGTTGTCAGTTTACCAGCACGTATCTCATCTTCTGTTCCTCCTTGTGGCCCGTCATTATCTTCATTGCCTCCTCCTTCTTCTTTTCCTTCTTCTTCGTCGTTTGTTGCACATACTTCAAAGCAACTTGAGAATTCGCCTCAAATCTACCCTGATGATCCAGCAAGAACACTCCCGCCTTCTGCACCTGTTCCATCTGCAACTTCTCCAAACCTCATGTTTGGGCAAAAGGCTCCCTATCCCAATTGGTTGAAATCAAAGAAGCCTTTTGCAAGTATGGAAAAGGTGTTAGAGGTCTTCAAACACTGTGAGGTTAAAATTCCGTTGTTGGACGTGGTCCAACAAGTTCCGGCATATGCAAAATTCCGAAAGGATTTGTGCACGCAAAAACGACGCACGAATGTGCCCAAAATAGTCTTCTTGGCCGTCATTCTATGCGATGTCTTTTCTAAATCCATTCTACTAAAATATAAGGACCCAGGATGTCCTACTATTTCTTGCACTATCGGGGACAAGAAAATCAATCGTGCCTTGTTAGACTTAGGGGCAAGCATGAACCTTCTCCCATACTCAGTTTATAAACAACTGGGATTGGGAGAACTCAAGCCGACCAGAGTGACTCTGGAACTGGCAGATCGATCAACGAAGGTACCGAAGGGAGAAATCGATGATGTTTTAATCAAGGTCGGGGAATTCATATTTCCCATAGATTTCATTGTGTTAGAGACTTAGCCCATCGCCAATCCCAGCGGTCAAATTCCAGTCATACTGGGGCGGCCTTTGCTAGCCACATCCAACGCGTTGATCAATTGTTGTAATGGACCTATGAAACTCTCATTTGGAAACATGACAGTTGACCTCAACATCTTCACGCTAGGAAACCAAGCGAGCGAGAAACACGACGACGCATTTGAAGTCAACGTTGTACACGATATGTCTGAGGAGGGGACATTTGACTTCAAAAATGAGTGTCTTGATGAAATGTTTGAAGAACTGTTTTCAGAGAAGCTTCTTTTCCTTGAGAAGCTAAGTCCTGAACAGGCTTCTTACGCACACTGGGCCCCCCAATTTGAACCACTTTGTAACGAACCGGCCCCTGATGTGCTACCATCTGTGGAGAGGCCACCAAAACTTGACCTCAAAGTTCTTCCTGACCACCTCAAGTATGCGTACTTAGTAAATAATGAAACGCTTCCAGTTATAATCGCAACCGACCTTGCGCCTGAGCAAGAGTTGGCCCACTTGGACGTTCTGAGAAAGAACATGGAAGAAATTTGGTGGTCAATAGATGATATCAAAAGAATCGGCCCTGCTGTCTGTCAGCATAGAATCCATATGACCGATGATTCCAAACCCTTCAAGGATCTTCAATGCCGGCTTAACCCGGTAATGAAAGAAGCAGTGCGGAATGAAATGCTGAAGTGTCTTGATAATGGGATCATCTATCCCATCTCTGAAAGCAAGTGGGTAAGCCACATTCATGTTGTGCCAAAAAATCAGGTATCACTGTAATCACAAATGAAGCAAACGAGCTAGTCCCAACCCGCACACAAACGAGCTGGAGAGTCTGTATTGATTACAGAAAGCTCAACGCGGCCACTCGCAAGGATCATTTCCTGCTGCCCTTCAATGATCAAATGCTTGAACGCCTAGCCGGACATGCGTACTATTGTTTCATAGATGGTATTCCGGTTACAATCAAATCCCGATCGATCCGGAAGATCATGACAATACGACTTTCACTTGTCCTTTTGGTACGTTCGCTTACCGTTGCATGCCCTTTGGACTATGTAATGCACCTGCAACATTTCAGCGGTGCATGATGAACATCTTTTCTGACATGGTAGAGTGATTCTTGGAAGTATTTATAGATGATTTCTCCGTCTTTGGAGATTCATTTTCTGAGTGTTTGAGGCATCTTGATCTAGTCATGTTACGATGCAAGGAAAAACACCTCACACTCAATTGGGAGAAGTGTCATTTCATGGTCAAACATGGCATTTTGTTAGGCCATATCATTTTTGAAAAGGGCATTGAAGTCGATAAGGCAAAGATAGACGTCATTTCAAGCCTCCCACCTCCACGGACTGTCCGTGACATCAGGGCATTCTTATGCCAAGCCGGTTTTTACAGGCGCTTTATCAAGGATTTTAGAAAACTGGCTAGACCCTTGACTTCCTTGCTGGCTAAGGATACTCCCTTTGATTTCAATTCTGAGTGCCTTCATGCGTTCAAGCTTCTGAAATCGGAACTCACTTCCGCTCCGATTTTAAGTGCACCAGATTGGAATGAACCTTTCGAGCTAATATGCGATGCTTCTGACTTTGCGATAGGTGCCTTCTTGGGACAATGAGTTGAAAAGAAGCCGCATGTTATCCATCATGCGAGCTGGACGTTGAATGACGCACAGCTGAATTACACCACCACTGAAAAAGAATTCTTAGCTGTTGTGTACGCGCTTGAAAAATTCCGTCCTTACTTGATCGGAACCCACGTCATGATTTATACTGATCATTCTGCACTTAGGCACCTCTTTGCAAGAAAGGATGCCAAAGCCAGATTGATACATTAGATTCTCCTTCTTCAAGAATTTGACTTGACCATCAAGGACAAGAAGGGAACCACTATTGTTGTTGCTGATCATTTGTCTCTCTTAACAAATGCACCAACGGATAAAATTCAAATCAATGAGCGATTACCTGGCGAACAACTTCTTTCTGTATCAGTCGAACCCTGGTTCGCTGATATTGTCAACTTTCTTGTCACCGGAGAAACACCTTCCTTTTGGTCTAATCAAGACAAGTCAAAATTTCACTTCCAAGTCAAATTCTTTTATTGGGATGAACCATACCTGTTCAAGTACTGTTCTGATCAGATTATTAGAAGGTGCATCTCTAACTCTGAAACGAGAAGTGTTCTGTCCTTCTGTCATGACCAAGCTTGTGGGGGCCATTTTGGACCAGAAAGACGGCTGAAAACGTTTTGCAAAGCGGCTTCTACTAGTCGACGCATTTTAAGGATGCTTTCGAATATTGCAAAATTTATAGCCGATGTCAGCATATGGGAAATATTGGAAAGCGGAATCAGATGCCCCTACAATCCATTCTGATTGTCGAGATTTTTAACGTCTGGGGTATCGATTTCATGGGGCCATTCCCAAAATCTTTCGGGAATTTGTACATTGTGCTCGCTGTGGACTATGTGTCCAAATGGGTAGAAGCTGCTCCATATTGAACCAACGATAACAAGGTTGTGGTCAAATTCTTGAAAGAAATATCTTTTCTCGGTTTGGAACACTCGCACCATTATCAGTGATAATGGAACGTATTTTTGCAACCGATCATTTGAATCACTGATGAAGAAGTGCTCCATTAGCCATAAATTGTCAACGCCCTACCATCCTCAAACTTGCAGTCAGGTCAAAGTTTCCAATAGACAGATTAAACAGATTCTGGAAATCAGCCACAACCGTAAGGATTGGTCGTTGAAGTTGAATGACGCGTTTTGGGCATTTCACACCGCTTTCAAGATAAATTTAGGTATGTCTCCATACCGACTCATCTTTGGGAAAGTGTGTCATCTGCCTATTGAACTGGAACACCGTGCATTCTGGGCAATTAAACAGCTCAATGTCGACCTAGAAAAGGCCGGTGAGGCATGAAGACTACAATTAAACGAGCTTGACGAGATACGCAATGACGTGTATGAGAATGCCAAAATTTACAAGGATAAAACGAAAGTTTTTCACGACAAGGCGATTCTCCGGAAGACATTCACCGTGGGACAAAAGGTTCTGCTTTACGACTTCCAACTTCATTTGTTTCCTGGGAAATTGAAGTCACGCTGGACAAGTCCGTTTCTTGTGCTCACCGTCTTTCCGTACGGTGCAGTCAACATTGAAGATCAGCAATCAGGCAATACTTTCAAGGTCAATGACCAACGTCTAAAGCTATTCTTAGAGTTGCCTACGGAAATTGGGGAGCTCTTGTTTTTACATGAGCCGCGTTATCTTGATTGAATCACTTCCCCTAAAATCTTGTATATACATTTTGGCATTATTGTTAACTATTTTTTACCCCTCAACATTTTTGACTCTAGTTGTGTAGCATGACAATGAGGACACTGTCAAGTTTAAGTTTGCGGGTATATTTATGCTCGGTAAGCTTTCTACCTTCTACCTTCGCATTCATGTGTATATTTTGCATTCATGTGTATATTTTTGCATTTGCAAACTTATTAAAAACCCACAAAAATCGAAATTTTTTTTAAAAATATAAAAACCATGTCGTCAAATTAGCTAGTAGGGTAACTTAAATTTTTTCCGAAAATTTAGTTGATACTTAAGAAATAACTAAATCCTAGGCTTAGAAGTTGAAAACCCTAAAAATAACCCTCCTTCTGTTTAACCTTGGTAAATATACTTCCTTACAGTTTTTTTAAGAAGTAGGTAATTTTGAGTTTAGTTCTTGAGTTAAGTCAAGATGAAAGAAAAGTATTGAAACCTTAATTGAAGGATAATTCTAAAAAATAGTTCCTATTCTTGAGTCAAAATTTATAAAGTATATACCCTACAATTCACTCTTACACGTACCTTGAAACTTGAGATTGTAGAGGATACCTAGAAATACTCTTGCCTGAAAGCCTTATATGAAAGAAAAAACGGTATTTAAAGCTAACCATAAAAGGAGTATCATTGAAAAATATATCTGGTCTTGAAAAGAAAAAAAATTAATAATAATAAAGAAATAAAAAAAATAAAGTCAAGACCTGGAAATTGCTATTTACGCTTTAAGCTCAAACTTTCAGTAATCGGCTGTTAGTGCCTCAAGAAGCATTAATAGTCGCATGAAAGGTGTGTGAGCAAATCCGCCCATCATAAACGAAAAGAAGTAATATTAGGTATTAAGGCAAGGGTACTATAGATTAATTGAATTCTTGAGTGTAGGGGTGAAAATTTACACATGTAGGGGTATACGATCGATATTTGGAAGAAAGATAGGAATAAAGAATAAGACTTATGTTTTCCGTAAAGGTGATAAAAATTCCGGATTGGAGTCTGCGCTTTAGAAGGACAACTTAAGAGAAACCGAGATCTGTCTTAAACTGTCAAAACGTATAGGATCTGAGATTGAATAAATAGGAGGCGTGAAACATAAGGGTTGAAATTTTTTAACTTAAGGTAATAGAATTTCTAACTTAGATACTAAACCGTAGAAGTAAAAGTAGATGTTAACTTACGAAACTAGCTTGACGGGACTTTATGGGTAGTATCCGCTGAAAACCCTCAGGAGACAACACTCTTCCTACTAGGGACACCTAAAGGTTCAACGGCTTGTTGCACGTGCTTAGTGCAAACGCGTTCCCTGCGAAAGTGAAGCTAGGATTTTTTATTTTGCTCGGGATGAGTATAAGATAAGTTTGGGGGTATTTGTTCATCACAGAAAACTGCATATTAGTACCGCTCATTCAGTATCTATTTTGTTATATATCGGTACTATTAACCAGTGTCTGCTCAGTAAATACAGATTGCAGGTGTTCGTGATAAAATACTGGAAATACATTCAAAATCAGGGATATAATGTTTGGGAGCCGACACTGCAAACAGAACAGAAAACCGATCGATATCCAAAGAGTTCTTTTGCATGCAACAATATGTACACAATTTTGATCCAACACAATACAAGTGAACACTAGACCATGATGGGGGCTGCCTTGGCACAAAATGAGCACAAATGAGTGTGATGCACATTAAATGCTAAAAGATGTGATGTGATTTAAAGCATCAAGTTCCCTCCAAAACCATTGAGTATAACCTGAGCTTATATGAAGAAATCAAACAACACCAGTGGACTTGTTGAGTGCACTAGACTTCTCCACACCAAAATGAGCCCCTGAGCACAGACCAAGACCGGTGAGATCCCCCCAAAACCGGCGCCGCCGGGTCCCCTTTGCTCAAATCACTTCGTATTTTGTCTAGTCACTCATTGTTGTCCTATCATCCTGTTTTTATTATTTGTTTATTTTTGTTTTGAGCCTATAAATACCAGACCTATGGGCAAGTTAGTTACTACCTTTTTTTTGTGAGAGAAAATTTTGTAAACATTGTAACTAGTTGATCTTGTAACTCTTAGTGTGAGTTCTTTGCCTTCCTCTTGTCTTGCAACCTCTTTCTTGAGCTTGCAAGATTAGATTTTGGTATTTGAATTCACTTGTTTGTACTTGAAACCATTGCAATCAGAGCTTCATTTATATCAAGTCGATTCTTGTATCTCTTTTTTTTGCATCTTCTTTTTTGTTGTAATTTCTATTTATGATGTGTGAGTAGTTTGTTCTTGGGCTATGGTGAGGTAGCTTGTGGAATGGCTTTACTTCCAACCCCTCCTTTTTGATTCTTGCATTTTACACTTCTTTTCTTAATATATGCAATTTTATTATGTTTTGCTTGATAGGATATATTGTTTTGAATGGTTGCAAATCAACCTTTAACATATATTATATTCCTTCTTTACATTTTATTGTTGCTATATTACGATTTGAAGTTGAAAGGAATACGAAATTAAGTTAAGTGTCGGAAACTAGCTAGATAGGATATATAGCATACAAGCATATGTTCTATGCTAGCTAATTTCACTTAACTAATTCCATATTCATTTCATTCTAAGAACTTAAATTTTTAGTTTCTTTTTAACTTAACCTTGATATCGTATTCTAAACCGATACTTGTTTCGGATAGATGCGATATGCTTTCGTAAATCAAATAGAAACTACAAATGGACCTTGGATCAAGACGGAGAGTTGGGGGTAAAAGCCGTATTTCAACCATACCAAACCTTAGCCTAAGTTATCTCTAAACAACCCTAAACCTCTCTTTATTAATTGTTGTATCAACGTGACAAAACCTATTGTTTCATAACTCAAAATGATGTCATGATATCCACTCCCTGTGGTTCGACCCGTACTTGCCGGCTTGCATCAACGCACCGTGCACCTGCGGTATTTTTAGAACTCGAGACTCACGTCGTGCACTATTTTTATCAACAAAACCGATATATCCTAAATTGACAAAACTCATCCAAAAGCACGACACCGACGTTATAGTCATCCACATGCCATATTTCATAGTCATAAAAGACAGTATTGGCAAGTTTTATCCGTATGGATTTCAGCACAGACACTAAAGTAATAGTTTCATCACAATCCACAATAGGTATTTGATGAAAACATTTTACTCTAAGTCTAGCCTTATTAAGTCAATACCTTTCCATTTGTACCGATTTTGAAAGATATACTTACTCCTAATGGGTTTATCCCTTCAGGATCACCCAACAAAGTCCATACTTTGTTGCAGTGCATAGGGTCAAACTAGGATGACTCGGCATCCAGCCATCAGTCGGAAGTCACCACTTCCCATGGCCTGCTGATATAGTAGGTCATCATAACATGATGAAAGCCTCCCTGTCACCATTTGCAAGGGAACCAAACTATCTCTCAGGTGGTTGAGGTCATCTATCAAATCTGTGGAGTAAGCTAAGGTTTATCAAGGTCAATTGAATCTCCAGGTTCTACTAAATCTTCAATAACCGTTTGTGGCTCTGGAATTACTTCCGGTTCTACCATACTCCCACTAATTTCTTTTGTAAGAAATTCCTTTTCTAAAAAGGTGGCGTGTCGAGAACAAAATAACTTTTGATCCCAAAAATGGTAGAAAGTTAATCTCTCGTCAATGCCCGGGATAATTCACAAACTGCTATTACTGAAACGTGCTTTGAGTTTATTCGGATTATGGTTTTAAGTATAAGCCAAACAACTCAACATCTTAACAATCTTAAAATGATGAGCCATCCTATATCACATATAGAATTTGAGGTACTGATTTAGGTGGAACCGGTATCAATTGATATGCATCTATTTCTAGTATATCCTTTAATCGAAAAAGGCGATTCAACATTACTCATCATGGAGCGCACCCGTGAATGAACAATCTGAGAGAGAATCAAATTCTCGATTATATTACTACGGAATACTTAGTATAAGTATCCACATTTTCGAATACTTCGAAAAATCTTGATACTTCCAACGTTTGGTTCTCTACTTTATTCCTACATCTTATGAACTTCTCAAAATCTTTGAACTTTGCATTTCAACAAGAACGCGTGTCTAAAATCAGAGAACTCATAGGAAAACAGAACGAAATATGAGTACTAATTCCTTGTCCATACGAACACTGGAAAACATACATCATTATGTATAGGCCCTATGAGTTCACCAACTCATACTCTGTGTGTTGCAATTTGAAAACTTTATTTTGGTTAAGAATATATATCTCGTTATTCAATGCACCATACCCAATCATCTAATAATAAAGGCAAATGTTCATAACATAATTTTTGAAAGTTTATATCCCACTTTATCAAATAAAAAGCCGGATATATCAGTTTTTAAAAGTTGGTGCATAGTAACAGATATTCAAAACCAAAAGTTTGCCGAAAGGCGAAACCATGTGATTTCCCTAATAGCAACAATTGCTCCGAATTCAGATATTGAGGATCAAATCACCTTTCCAATAATCTAATCATACACAGTACTGTAATAATTTACAGATGTGGGATACTAATCCGGTATCTATATACCCAGGAGTCAGAATTAATTGGAAAACAGTTTTTGATTACAATCATATAGAAAACATGAAACATCAAAATGTTTCAAGGGGTAGTCGGGTATTCCTAATAATGCCTCTTTCACTGTCCAGGGTCATAACAGTAGTTGCATTTTCTTTTCCGCTCACTTCGTCCCCTATTGTTGTCTTTCTTTTTTACCTTGTGTATACCTGACTTATACTAGTTGGTTTTCTTCTTATCCTTCCTTTCAGTACCGGTATCGGGATTGGAAGAAGACTATCCAATAAGCGTAGCTAGTGTATTCTCCTTATTTAAGGAGATCTCAAACTTGAGATAAGGTGGAGAGGAGAGAAAAATGAATTGTATCATATACAATTCACTTTCTCTAGAACCAGCCGCCATTCTCGACTAAAATACTTTCTCTGAGTTCGTATGTAACTATACGACGACCTTCCAAGCAATATGGATCTCTGTATCAGATACAGCATGTTCTGGAGGAAGAAAAAAGGGAAGTGGGAGGGGTGAGGACATATGCAATTATGTTGTGAAATAGGGCAATCATGACATTCCAAAACCGTTGATTGTAAAAAGGTACGGTTAACTAGGTTTACGAGTTTTTAGTTTAGGGTTAGTCCTAGGACATTGCCAGAGAGAGAAAAACACTCGTCATGCACTCTAACCTATATTAAATTGGTATATATATCTAATCAGGATGGCACTCACTGTTCCGTCAAATCCTCCTTCAAACCCAAGTCGGGATCATGTCCCGAGAGTAACTATTACTCACAGTAGGAATCGAGATCCAAACTATAATGGCGTGGTGACCTTGACAGAGGTCAACAAATCACCCTACTCCATAGAAGGTATACAATCTCATTGCAAGTTTCACTTGAAACTCCTGATGTCGGTTTTTACCCCAAGCGACTTATAATCTTGGCAAAGATCAACAAATCATAAGTCACAAGTCAAATTCAACCCGTCATTTTGTGATCAAATTAAATCCACCCATATGACCCTTGGCAAAGGTCAACAAAGTCGTACGACTGTCCTAATCGATCGTATCCATGCATGCAAGAAGACATCACTTAGCTACCGTACACTACGCCTCGGCAAAGGTCGACAAACACAGCACGAATATTAAATACTCTACTTCCTGAAATGACAGAGGGCTATGACCGGTTTTGAAAAAAAACTTTTAACGTAATGAACTTGATATTGTCGAAAGAACCGAGTGGTTTTGCAAATTTATAGTAACATAAACTTTTGCTTAAGAGCGAACTCCCAATGAAGGGATCAAGGCTCTTTCCTCATCGAATGAGGTGCAGGATATTCCTAACCGAATATCTCGATGCAAAATAAAAGACTACAGCTATACAATTTACAAATTTATAGTAACACAGTCTTTTACCAAAGAGGTTGTTCACCGCCGAAAGACCGGACCGAGACGTTTGGACGTCTGGCCTGAATTTTGGGGGCAGATGCTATTTGGACTTCTTCATCCACCTCTACGAAGATACCAAGTTGATTTATAGCACCATGTGTCGGAGCTTTGGATAGATGTGACCGTTTTAGCAAACTATATCAGATCCCCCCTCATTTTATGAGGGGTTTTTGATTGTGGGGATGCTCTTTCCTGCAGGTGTAAGCCCCTACAGTTAATTACGTTACCGCATTGCGATAACCACTTTCTCGTTCTCCAGCAATTCACTTCATGTCGTGTTATCTTTGTTTTATTTTGGGTTGCCCATGGATTTTATACAGAGACTATTTTATGTCGTCGACCGTAGGGCGCAGATTAGTCCAAATCCGTATATTTTAGATTTGGGTTTGGATCAAGGTTATATATTCCTACAGTTCAGAAATATCTTTGTTTATTTAAGGATCATTAATCTAGTTTGAGATTAAGATCAACTTAAATCTAGAAGCGAGCATTTGGGCTCAGTTTGTTTTCGCTAAGGATACATTAGTCTTATTTGAGACTAAGATTAACTTAACAATATTTTAGGATCATTTTTACTTAAGATCCAGCAAAAGAGTATTTGGGCTCAGCTGCAAGAAAGCTTCAGAGACTTAACCAATTTGGGCTTAGTCTACTTAGTCTTTTTTTTATTCAAAAGTGCTAATCACTTATTTGGGCTCTGTTTATTCAACCTTTTTCTTTTTATGTAAAAGTGCTAAGCACTTATTTGAGTTCTGGTGCTCACATGTATGTCATGTAAAGCATTCAGTCATGGGCGCTGCCAAATAAATGTTGAACACTCTAATCATTTTGACTAAATGTGAAGTGCTAAGCACTTCTTATGGCGTCCACATAAGGTGCACGTGCGGCGCTGCCCAATTAGAGCTAAGCACTTAGCTGTTTTGGCTACATATGAAGTGCTAAGAAATTTTTATATGGCATCCACGTGAGGAGCACGTGCGGTGCTGGGCGCTGCCCGGTCAGACCTAAGCACTTAGCCATTTTGGCTGTATATGGAATGCTAAGCACTTTTGTATGACGCCCACATGAGGAGCACGTGAGGCGCTGGTGCTGCCCAATCAGTGCTAAGCACTTAGCCGTTTTGGCTGTATATGGAGTGCTAACCACTTTTACTCAGTGCCCATATGTGTTTCACGTGAGGCGCTGGCCTTCTGTTTTAGGCGCTCGCGTGTTTCTCATGTGAGGCGCCGTCGCTGTTAAAAGGGCGTCCACGTGGGAAGCACATGAGACGCTAGTTCCCCCCCTTTTTAGAGATTAAATCTCTGTTAATGTCATTTTGACCATTAATGATCACCAAGATCTTCGTTTTTTGAAGATCCAGGATCAGGTTTTTCTTGAAGAACTAAGTTCTTTTATAGGTTTTTTTTTCTTTTGTTTTTCTTTTGGACCTAGTTCTTTTCTGAATCTTTGATTCCCAAGAATAAGATCTTCTTGATGAGAATTAAATTCTCAACTTGTGAGAGACTTGTTTTGTGGATCTCTGATTCAGAGAAAGAACTAAGTTCTTTGAGAAGGGTTAAACCCTTAAATAGGTAAAAGAGATATTTTTATCTCTGTATTTTCTTTACCTCGGTTTTTTTTTGATAAGGGAAGTCTTCCTCTTTAAGAATTAAATTCTCTGTTTTTTTAGAGCTCCCCGTATTTTTCCAGAAACTTATAGGTTTTTTTCTATCTGTGTTCTCTCTCTCTCTCCTTGTGTGTTTCCTTCCTGAGACTTGAAGTCTCGGGTCTTTTATATAGTGGAGGCAAGTTTGTTAATTAATTTTGAGAAAATATCTCATTGAGAGATTCCAATTGATATAATTGGTCTCATTGAGAGATTCCAAGGACTTCTGTTTTACAGAATATATTTTCTTATTTTTAATAAGATTGGGAAAATATTTTCCCATATACAGAATTTATTCTGTAAAATGGTGATTTTTTAATCACCATTGGATTTTTAATCTAAGGGTTCTCTGTTTTACAGAGAGCAATCTATTTTTGTTTGGAAAGATTGAGGGAATACATTCACAAAATTGAATTTTATTCTATTATTGGATTATTGATCCAACCGAGAGTATCTTTCTTATTTAGAAAGATTTGGGAGATATTTTCTCCTAATATAATTTGATTCTATATATTTTGATGGTTTATCATCTCTGTTGGATCTTTTTTCAACGACTTTGTTTAACAGAGAGTATTCCAACTTTATATGTAGAATTTAATTCTATTGATTTTGATTTGGGCGTTTGCTCTCACGTGTTGTGCATGTGGGTGCCGGTTAAGAATTTAATTCTTATGATAGGTACTCCTGTGCTTTGTACATTGGCGCCCTCGTGATGAGCATGTGCGGCGCCATATTAGAATTTAATTCTTTGCATATTGGCGCCGACGTGTGGAGCACTTGCGACGCCATATAAGAATTTAATTCTTACTCAGAAGCGTTTCTGTGCTTTGCACTGCTGGTGCTGGCGCCCTCGTGAGAAGCACGTAAGGCGCTGGCCCTTTAAATTCCAACAGAGCTTCGCTCTTTTAGTATGTTTAAATATCGGGGGAACAAATGCCCCCCACCATTGCTCTCACGTGGCTCACACATGGGTGCAACGGTGTCACTTTTTCCACCGTTTGATTTTCTAGGGAGTTGAACCGTTCCTTCATATCTTATAAATATGGCCTTTGACCCTTATGATGACTGTCGTTTCGTCATCTTCCTTCTTTTTCCTTGAGAATTTAATTCTCTTCTCAGAGCTTAGATCTCTGTCTCTCAGAACTCTGCCAGACTTCTTGGTAAGAACTATGAACAGAGCTTAGCTCTTAACTCCTTCTGAGCATATATATTTTCTTAGTTTTGGATTTTAAGTCCATTATCAGTTTCGACAGAGCCCCCTTTTTTTAAATCGATCTCTTGTAGATCTAAAAAAGAACTTTCTTTTTACAGAACATGGATCTTAATGTTCTCATCCAAGACTTGAGAATATTTAACTCTCTTATCGAGGATTTTACCCTACTGTCAATCTTGACACGTGTTCTGGAATTTGATTCCATCCATTAACCCATGAATTCTTTTAGCATGGGGATTGTTCTGAGCTTGGCTTTGATTTGGATCTTAAGAACTTTGGGAATCTTATTCCTTTTTTTTGTTCTTGTATGTTTTATTATTATTATTTTTATTTTTGGGGTTTTAATCCCTTCTTTTTAATATGTTGTTTGTTTTAAAGAGCCTGCTTTTTAGGCAATATTGGGAGTTTTTAACTCCACTGTTCAATGGGCACTACTTATTTAATGAGAATCACTTCGGATTCTCACGATGAGCACATGTCTCATCATTCATGAGCCATCCTCTTGATTTTATGGGGCCCGCTGTAGTGATTTTAATATGCTAATTGCTAACTCTCAACCCTTTTTTGATACCATGGCTGGTCATTTGTACAATCTTGAAGAGATCATCTCTTACGAGGAGATTCGCATCCAAGGCCGCTGCCAAGGCCAAGAGTTTACTGACGCCCAGTGCGACGCGGTGATGCGTCTCTTTGATGACTACAACGGTCGATTGCTTCCTCGTTGTTCTGCCCTTTTAAAGATCGTCGTTGGGTCGATCTGGGAAGCTATACCCAGGCGCCTTGAGGTTATGCCGCTTCAAGTGCTTGATGATGTCGAGGATAAGGTACATTGAGTGTACTTGATGGGGTTGATCTAAAAGAAACGGAGAGATAACATCGTCCTCATTTTGCACCGCGTCTTTCAGCAGAAAGCAATATTATCGGCATATCAGAGGGTGGAGGGCATCAGTGGTGACCCTGATTCTTGCATCCGAGAGAAGATGCATAAAAAGATGGTCGATGAAGCTGAAGGTGCACTGCTCAAACTTGCTTTTGAGTTTGAGAATCCATGTCCGGAGTTTAGCGTCTTGCCGTTGTAGACCTCAGATGATGCAGTAGCATTTTTTTTCATTGTGTAATCATTTTCGAAGTCTGAATGATAAGCCATTTTTCTTTCATATCTACACTTCTCTTTTCTTGATTATCTTGATTCGGCACGAAATAGTTTATGTACTAATTTTGGAGTTTGTAGTTTATTTACTCGTTTTGGCATCTCTAGTTTATGAACTCGTTTTGGAGTTTGCAGTTTATGTACTCGTTCCGGAATTTGTAGTTTATTCGCTCTTTTCGGAGTATCATTAGTTTACCTCCTTTGGGTTTACAGGCAAACTTTTCCTAAAGTTGTATGTAGATAACCCCCATTCTTTACGACAGAGGTCCGTTAGGTTTGTGGTATTAGGGTTTTAGTCCGTGGTACCGTCGCGTCGGCTGATGTATTCCTCAATATGCAATCTTTAAGCTGCTATTCGAGTAGCCCCGTGACTGTCGTGTCTCTGATCCCTTCGGGGCTGGACAAGACATCTTCAAGTAATCTCCTTAGATCATATTACCGTTGGAAGAGCAAGTGTTAGGAATTTGCCATGACGCTTTTTACCTGAGGTTAGGCTCAATTTGGAGCCCCGATGAGTCATAGCCGTACCCTTCTAGGGTAGGATGATCATTAATGGTCTTTTAGGCTTTATATGAGTTGTCGTTAAGACCCGAAGTTAGGAATATGATGTCACTTTGTTTTTTGCTTTAACGATGTTGCGCCGATTCTTTGACGAAATAAGGTAGACATCTGTAGGACCTCTATGTTGTATGTATTGCAATTGAAGTCCGAAACTAGGAATATGCCATTGCTCCAATTTCATTTGATAGTAGCACCCGCACCCTGTTGAAATGAGAGGGGACGCCGGGATAGTCTCTTGGTTGTATATGTACTGTCAAGACTTGGAGCTAGGATTTTTCCATGGCGCTATCTTTTGCTTTTGACCCTTGGGTCTTTCTTGTTTGATGGTGACATTGCGTCTGCATCCTGCTGGAATGAGAAGGAAAGCCGGGATAGTCTCTAGGTTGTATATGTACAATCTAGACTTGGAGCTAGGATTTTGCCATCACTCCTCTTTTATTCGACCCTTGGGTCTTTGTTGAAGTCATGTCTGCACCCTGCTGGGATGAGAAGCACATCAAGTCGATCTTTAGGCTGTAGATGTTGCCATCAAGATCCGACTCTCCCTTTGACGGAGCCTAGTAGGAAAATATGGTTCCCTGATGGATACTCAAAGTGTCGTGCTTTTGAAAAGGGTTTTGTGAAATGAGGATATGTCGGTTTTTTGATGAAAATAGTGTACGACGTGAGTCTCGAGTTCTAAAAATACCGCAAGTGTACGGTGCGTTGATGCAAACCGGCAAGTACGGGTCGATTCACAGGGTGTGGATATCGCGACATCATTTTGAGTTATAAAACAATGGTTGGAGTTGGAATTGTCACGTTTTTATGAAAATGAAATAAAGAAAGGATAAGGTGTGTTTAGGGAAAACTTAGGCTAAGATTTAGTAAAATTGAATTACGGCCTTTACTCCTAACTCTCAATGTTGATTCAAGGTCCATTTTTAGTTTCTAATTGACTTAAGAAAGCATGCCGCATCTATCCGAAACAAGTGTCGGTTTAGAATACGATATCAAGGTTAGGTTAAAAAGAAATTAAAAATTTAAGGGTTTAGAGTGAAATGAGTATGGAATTAGTTAAGTGAAGATAGCAAGCATAGAACATATACTTGTATGCTATATATTCTATCTAGCTAATTTCGGACACTTAACTTAATTTCATATTCCTTTCAACTTCGATTCATAATATAACAATAATAAAATGTAAAGAAGGAATATGATATATGTTAAAGGTTGATTTGCAACCATTCAAAACAATATATTCTATCAAGTAAAACATAATAAAATTGCATATATTAAGAAAAGAAGTGTAAAATGCAAGAATCAAGAATGATGGGTTGGAAGACAAGCCATTCTACAACTTACCTCACCATAGTCCAAGCACAAAACTACTCACACATTATAAAATGAAATCACAACTAAATACATATACAATAAAATGCAAAAGAGAAAAGATACAAGAGTCAACTTGAGATAAATGAAGCTTTGATTGCAATGGTTCCAAGTATAAACAAATGAATTCAAATACCAAAATCTAATCTTGCAAGCTCAAGAACGAGATTGCAAGACCAGAGGAAGGCAAAGAGCTCACACTAAGAATTACAAGGTCAACTAGTTACAATGTATACAAAGTTTTCTCTCACCATAAGTATATCCTAGCTTGCTCACTGATCTAGTATTTATAGGCTCAAAATCAAAATAAACAAATAATAAAACCAGGATGATGAGACAACATTGAGTGACCATGTGAAATAAGAAGTGATTTGGACTTGGTAGGACCGGCGGCGCCGGGAAAAGTGATGATGTCGCCGGTCGATTGTAGGTTGTTGGGGCTCAAGTTTGCTTGGTGCTCTTGAGTGTTCTCCACAATCCCACAGATTTTGTTTGATTTCTTTATATCAGTTTGGTTATACTCAGTAGATTTTGGAGGGAAATCTAACTTTATATCACATCACACCTTTCATGCAATTATCACACACCCCACTTGTCCCCACCACTTGCACAAGTCATGAGTGTTGTGCCCACTTGTGCCATAGGCAGCCCCCACCATGGTCCAAGTCACCAAAGAACTTGTGCACACTTGTATTGTGTTAGACCAAAATTGTATACATATGATTATTTGTAGAAAGAGCTCTTTGAATATCGGTCGATTTTCTGTTATGATTGCAGTTTCGGCTCCCAAACGTTATATCCGTGATTTTGAGTGTGTTTCCAGTATTTTTTCATGAATACCTGTAATCTGTATTTACTGAGCAGACACTGGTCAATAGTACCGATATACAAAAAATTGATAATGAATGAAAGGTATTGAAATGCAGTTTTTAGCGATGAACAGATACCCCCAAACATATCTTTTGCTTGTCCAGAGCAAAACAAAAATCCTAGCCTCACTTTGGCAGGGAACGCGATTGCACTGAGCACGTGCAATAAGACGTTAAACCTCTAGGTGTCCATAGTAGGAGGAGTATTGTCTTCTGAGGGTTTTCAGCGGATTACACCCACAAAATCCTGTCAAGCTAGTGTCAAGCGGAAACTGTTGATTCTAATCTTAAGATTAAGTATCAAAACTAGAATTTCTATCATCCTAGTTAAAAACGTCAAACCCTATTTTTCACCCCTCACAATTTATTTAACCTAAGTTTATACATGTTATTTCGTGATTGTGTGAATAGTGTCGACAAGTTTTTAAGAACTTGATTTGGGCCATCATGTCATAAATACAAACCAGTATAGACTTCTAAAGGATCATACGAGTTTGAAAAGATTTGAGATTTTCTCAAGTTTCTTTCTCCAGTTAGGTTTCAAGTCAGAATTTCTATCATTTTTAACAGAGAACCAAGTCTTATTCTTCACTCCTACCTTTCACCTGTTTTTGTTCATACACACCCCTCGTGATCGTGCAAAACGTCTTTATAAATATAAACCTTCATTTCTCCTGCTAGAAAACTCCTCTCCGTTAAGATTATTCTCCCACAAAGAACTGTGAGGACTTTTAACTTGGAGAGAACACTTGCTTAGCTTGTTTTATTTGGCGATTGGAAACTTAGCGAGCTTTGGGTCAATGACTCTCAAACCAGATGGTTTTAAGGCATTAGGTGTAGAGACACCCCAAGGACTTAATTGCCCAAGTAAACAAAGCCAAAAAACAAAAGACTCATTTCGTTTGCGTTTAAAGTATTCTGAAAACGGAGATATCGCCAGCTTTTCTTTTTAAATCTCGAAGATATGATCATGTGGATAAGGTGTGTGATCACTCCAACAAGGTTCCAGATGGGTTATTTTTCAGACTTTTAGCTTCTATTAAAAACTCGATAACATCCTTCATGTTCACTTCACTTCATGAACTATTCTTGATATTACTTAATTTAGAACAAACCTGTTTGATCCTAAAGATGTTTATCAATTTTCAAAAGTTTTAAAGACATGTCAGATTTTCATCTAATTCTCAAAAACATATGACACGTGTAAAGTGTTATAAAAGACGAATATAAGTTATGGTTAAACTCTAAGGAAGGTTATCTTTCGGGTTGTCAATCTCTCGAAAACGATTTAGTTATTTCTATCTTTTCACCCGAACCGTCAAATTTCGAGTCTAAGTTCCCCCGCTAGCTAATCATGACGAAAAGTTTTTATGTTTTTGTATAAATTTTCAAATTTTTATAGGTTTTTTTGAAATAAATGCAGAATATACAAATGAATGCTGAAGATAAAAAAATAGAAATGTTTACCGAGCATAGCCCAAACTTAAACTTGATAGTGTCTTTACTGTCATGCTATACAACGAGAGTCAAAATTGTTGAGGGGTCAAAATAATAAACAATAGTTACAAACAAAAAAACCAAAATGTATATACAAGATTAGGGGAAGTGATTTAATCAAGATAACGTGGCTCATGTAAAAACATGAGCTCACCTGTTTTTGCAGGCAATTGTAAGAATGGCTTTAGACGTTGGCCATTGACCTTGAAAGTATTGTCAGAGTGCTGATCTTTAATGTCGACTACGCCGTGCGGAAAGACAGTGCGCACAAGAAACGGACCTGTCCAACGTGACTTCAATTTCCCAGGGAACAGATGAAGTCTGGAGTCGTAAAGCAAAATCTTTTGTCCCCAAAGTGAATATCTTTCGAAGAATCGCTTTATCTTGAAAAACTTTCATATTTTCTTTGTATAGTTTGGCGTTCTCATACGCGTCATTGTGTATCTCATCGAGCTCATTCAATTGAAGTTTTCGAGCCTCACCAGCCTTTTCTAGGTTGAAATTGATCCGTTTGATTGCCCAGAATACGAGGTGTTCCAATTCAAAAGGCAGATGACACGCTTTTTCGAAGATGAGTCGGTATGGAGACATACCTAGATTTGTTTTGAAGGCGGTGCGAAACGCCTAAAACGCGTCATTCAACTTCAACGACCAATCCTTACGGTTTTGGCAGACAGTATTTTCCAGAATCTGTTTGATCTTTCTATTGGAGACTTCGACCTGACCGCAAGTTTGAGGATGGTAGGGCATGGATAATTTATGGCTAATGGAGTATTTCTTCATCAGTGATTCAAAGGATCGGTTGCAAAAATGCATTCTATTATCACTGATGATGGTGCGAGGCATATCGAACTGAGAAAAGATGTTATCTTTTAAGAATTTTACGACAACTTTGTTATCTTTGGTTTGACATGGAACAACCTCCACCCATTTGGACACATAGTCCACAGCCAGCAAAATGTACAAATTCCTAAAAGAGTTTGGGAATGGCCCCATGAAATCGATACCCCAGACGTCGAAAATATCTATAATCAGAAAGGACTGTAGGGGCATCTGATTCCGTTTTTCAATCTTTCCCATGTGTTGGCATTGGCTATAAGTTTTGCAATATTCAAAAGTATCCTTGAAAAGCGTCAGCCATTAGAAGCCGCTTTGCAAAACCTTTTCAACCGTCTTTCTGGGTACAAAATGGCCCTCACAAGCTTGATCATGATAGAAAGACAGAACACTTCTCGTTTCAGAGCCGGAGACACACCTTCTAATAATCTGATTAGGACAGTACTTGAACGGGTATGGTTCATCCCAATAAAAGAATTTGACTTGGGAGAGAAATTTAGACTTGTCTTGATTCGACCAAAAAGAAGGTGTTTCTCCGGTGACAAGAAAGTTCACAATATCAGTGAACCAGGGTTGAAATGCAGTTTTTAGCGATGAACAGATACCTCCAAACTTATCTTTTGCTCGTCCAGAGCAAAACAAAAATCCTAGCCTCACTTTGGCAGGGAACGCGATTGCACTGAGCACATGCAACAAGACGTTAAACCTCTAGGTGTCCATAGTAGGAGGAGTATTGTCTTCTGAGGGTTTTCAGCGGATTACACCCACAAAATCCTGTCAAGCTAGTGTCAAACGGAAACTGTTGATTCTAATCTTAAGATTAAGTATCAAAACTAGAATTTCTATCATCTTAGTTAAAAACGTCAAACCCTATTTTTCACTCCTCACAATTTATTTAACCTAAGTTTATACATGTCATTTCGTGATTGCGCGAATAGTGTCGACAAGTTTTTAAGAACTTGATTAGGGTCATCATGTCATAAATACAAACCGGTATAGACTTCTAAAGGATCATACGAGTTTGAAAAGATTTAAGATTTTCTCAAGTTTCTTTCTCCAGTTAGGTTTCAAGTCAGAATTTCTATCATTTTTAACAGAGAACCAAGTCTTATTCTTCACTCCTACTTTTCACCTGTTTTTGTTCATACACACCCCTCGTGATCGTGCAAAACGTCTTTATAAATATAAACCTTCATTTCTCCTGCTAGAAAACTCGTCTCCGCTAAGATTATTCTCTCACAAAGAACTGTGAGGACTTTTAACTTGGAGAGAACACTTACTTAGCTTCTTTTATTTGGCGATTGGAAACCTAGCGAGCTTTGGGTCAATGACTCTCAAACAGATGGTTTTAAGGCATTAGGTGTAGAGACACCCCAAGGACTTAATTGCCCAAGTTAACAAAGCCACAAAACAAAAGACTCATTTCGTTTGCGTTTAAAGTATTCTGAAAACGGAGATATCGCCAGCTTTTCTTTTTAAATCCCGAAGATGTGATCATGTGGATAAGGTGTGTGATCACTCCAACAAGGTTCCAGATGGGTTATTTTTCAGACTTTTAGCTTCCATTAAAAACTCGATAATATCCTTCATATACACTTCACTTTATGAACTATTCTTGATATTACTTAATTTAGAACAAACCTGTTTGATCCTAAAGATATTTGTCAATTTTCAAAAGTTTTAAAGACATGTCACATTTTCATCTAATTCTCAAAAACATATGACACGTGTAAAGTGTTATAAAAGACGAATATCAGTTATGGTTAAACTCTAAGGAAGGTTATCTTTCGGGTTGTCAATCTCTCGAAAAGGATTTAGTTATTTCTATCTTTTCACCCGAACCGTCAAATTTCGAGTTTAAGTTCCCCCACTAGCTAATCATGACGAAAAGTTTTTATGTTTTTGTATAAATTTTCAAATTTTTATAGGGTTTTTTTGAGATAAATGCAGAATATACAAATGAATGCCGAAGATAAAAAAATAGAAATGTTTACCGAGCATAGCCCAAACTTAAACTTGATAGTGTCTTCACTGTCATGCGATACAACGAGAGTCAAAATTGTTGAGGGGTCAAAATAATAAACAATAGTTACAAACAAAAAAACCAAAATGTATATACAAGATTAGGGGAAGTGATTTAATCAAGATAACGTGGCTCATGTAAAAACATGAGCTCCCTTGTTTTTGTAGGCAATTGTAAGAATGGCTTTAAACGTTGGCCATTGACCTTGAAAGTATTGTCAGAGTGCTGATCTTTAATGTCGACTGCGCCGTGCGGAAAGACAGTGCGCACAAGAAACGGACCTGTCCAACGTGACTTCAATTTCCCAGGGAACAGATGAAGTCTGGAGTCGTAAAGCAGAACCTTTTGTCCCCAAAGTGAATATCTTTCGAAGAATCGCTTTATCTTGAAAAACTTTCGTTTTTTCTTTGTACAGTTTGGCGTTCTCATACGCGTCATTGTGTATCTCATCGAGCTCATTCAATTGAAGTTTTTGAGCCGCACCAGCCTTTTCTAGGTTGAAATTGATCCGTTTGATTGCCCAGAATACGCGGTGTTCCAATTCAAAAGGCAGATGACACGCTTTTTCGAAGATGAGTCGGTATGGAGACATACCTAGATTTGTTTTGAAGGCGGTGCGAAACACCCAAAACGCGTCATTCAACTTCAACGACCAATCCTTACGGTTTTGGCAGACAGTATTTTCCAGAATCTGTTTGATCTTTCTATTGGAGACTTCGACCTGACCGCAAGTTTGAGGATGGTAGGGCGTGGATAACTTATGGCTAATGGAGTATTTCTTCATCAGTGATTCAAAGGATCGGTTGCAAAAATGCATTCTATTATCACTGATTATGGTGCGAGGCATACCGAACTGGGAAAAGATGTTATCTTTTAAGAATTTTACGACAACCTTGTTATCTTTGGTTCGACATGGAACAACCTACACCCATTTGGACACATAATCCACAACCAGCAAAATGTACAAATTCCCAAAAGAGTTTGGGAATGGCCCCATGAAATCGATACCCCAGACGTCGAAAATATCTATAATCAGAATGGACTGTAGGGGCATCTGATTCCATTTTCCAATCTTTCCCATGTGTTGGCATTGGCTACAAGTTTTGCAATATTCAAAAGCATCCTTGAAAAGCGTCATCCATTAGAAGCCGCTTTGCAAAACCTTTTCAATCGTCTTTCTGGGTACAAAATGGCCCTCACAAGCTTGATCATGACAGAAAGACAGAACACTTCTTGTTTCAGAGCCGGAGACACACCTTCTAATAATCTGATTAGGACAGTACTTGAACGGGTATGGTTCATCCCAATAAAAGAATTTGACTTAGGAGAGAAATTTAGACTTATTTTGATTCGACCAAAAAGTAGGTGTTTCTCCGGTGACAAGAAAGTTCACAATATCAGCGAACCAGGGTTCGAATGATACGGAAAGAAGTTGTGCGTCTGGGAATTGCTTATTGATTGGAATTTCCTCAATTGGCGCATTTGGTAAGTGAGACAATGATCGACAACAACATTGTCGGTTCCCTTCTTATCCTTGATGGTCAGGTCAAATTCTTGCAGAAAGGGAATCCAACGTATCAATCTGGCTTTGACATCCTTTTTTGCAAAGAGGTGCCTAAGTGCAGAATGATCAGTGTAAATCGTGACGTGGGTTCCGATCAAGTAAGGACGAAAATTTTCAAGCGCGTACACAACAACTAAGAATTCTTTTTTAGTGGTAGTGTAATTCAGCTGTGCGTCATTCAACGTTTTTGCTCTTATAGTGGATAACGTGTGGTTTCTTTTCAAATCACTGTCCTAAGACAACACCTATCGCAAAGTCAGAAGCATTGTACATTAGCTCGAAAGGTTCATTCCAGTCTGGTGCACTTAAGATCGGAGCGGAAGTGAGCTCCTATTTTAGAAGCTTGAATACAGTAAGGCACTCAGAATTGAAATCAAAGGGAATATCCTTAGCCAGCAAAGAAGTAAGGTCAAGCCAGTTTGCTAAAATCCTTGATGAAACGCCTGTAAAAACTGGCGTGGCCTAAGAATGCCCTGATGTCACGGACAGTCCGTGGAGGTGGGAGGCTTGAAATGCCGTTGATTTTAGCTTTATCGACTTTGATGCCATTTTCAAAAATGATATGGCCTAACACAATGCCGTGTTTGACCATGAAATGACACTTCTCCCAATTGAGTGTGAGGTGTTTTTCCTTGCATCGTATCATCACCAGTTCAAGATGCCTCAAACACTCAGAATATGAATCTCCAAAGATGGAGAAATCATCCATGAAAACTTCTAAGAATTGCTCTACCATGTCAGAAAAGATACTCATCATGCACCACTGGAATGTTGCAGGTGCATTGCACAGCCCAAAGGGTATACGATGGTAGGCGAATGTACCAAAAGGACAAGTGAATGTTGTTTTGTCCTAATCCTCTGGATCGATCAGGATTTGGTTGTAGCCGGAATATCCATCTAGAAAACAATAGTAAGCATGTCAGGCTAGGCGTTCAAGCATCCGATCAATGAATGGCAGCGGGAAATGATCCTTGTGAGTGGCTGCGTTAAGCTTTCTGTAATCAATATAGACTCTCCACCCTGTTTGTGTGCGGGTTGGGACTAGATCGTTTGCTTCATTCGTGATTACAGTGATACCCGATTTTTTTGGTACAACGTGAATGGTGCTTACTCATTTGCTATCAGAGATAGGATAAATGATCCCATTGTCAAGACACTTTAGCATTTCATTCCGCATCGCTTCTTTCATCACCGGGTTTGTCACGACCCGAAATATTAGCTCGTAACCAGCACTTGAATCACGTAACGTCGAAAGGCGTAATGGAATTCAAGTAAGCAGAAACCGAGAAATCTAAACCTTTTAAGAAAAATAAAGGAGGTGAGGTTTTGAAATAAAGGTATAATGAAATCAAGTTTTCTTAATACATAGAAAAGAAACATGAATGATGCAAGTGAAGTTTACTAGTTTGAAAATATGTTTCGTCTTTTAAAAATTTTGGCAGCACCTCCTTTGTATATTTTGATCCAAAACCATAAATACATAATAATGATAAAGGCATCCCCAAACGGGAGCTAGCTCTTCGCCAAACGGTGGATCGCAACCACGCAATACAGTATAAATAAGTATACGATGCCCAACGGCGAAGTTCACCACAAAAGATAAAGAAATAAGCAAGACATAACCCCAAAAGCGAATATAACACCCATCGCTCAAATCTCACAACCACAATCTCACTAAGTTTCATTATTTATACAATTTACTAATTTTGATTGATGGAGTTAACTAGATACAATAATGAAATGTAGATACAAGAGTGGGAATGATACAAATGTCCCACCTACCAATGCAAAACACCCAAATGCAACTGTATGTCAGCGAAGCCGCTACTGATCCAAGCGGTCAACCTGCAAGAACTGTGGCACAACGGGGGTGAGTTGCCAACACGTGAGTAGAAAAATATCAACAGGTAGAAATCGAATAAACAACGATTTGTAGGTCAACTATACCATAAAGGTAATACTATGATATCTAGGATGACCGGGTCTGTATATATGCCAACAAGGTAGTCAATACCTATATGCATGTGGATAACATCCAACAGTAATAATTAATGCATGTATACGAATGGATCTCGTCCAACCATATAATCAATGTATGTATGCATGTAGATCTCGTCCACCCATATAATCAATGTATGTATGCATGTGGATCTCGTCCAACCATATAATCAATATATGTATGCACGTGGATCTCGTCCAACCATATAATCAATGTATGTATGCGTGTGGATCTCGTCCACCCATATAATCAATGTATGTATGCATGTGGATCTCGTCCAACCATATAATCAATGTATGTATGCATGTGGATCTCGTCCACCCATATAATCAATGTATGTATGCGTGTGGATCTCGTCCACCCATATGATCAATGTATGTATGCGTGTGGATCTCGTCCAACCATATAATCAATGTATGTATGCATGTGGATCTCGTCCAACCATATAATCAATGTATGTATGCGTGTGGATCTCATCCACCCATATAATCAATGTATGTATGCACATAAATATCATAGAAGAGTGTGCATGAAAGTATGAGGATATATATCAACGGTGTCTCTCCCGACACATCAAAATCACGGAACCTGAGTGCTTAGCATCGACACTCGAAATATCATGAAAACTGTGCCCAGCATCGGCACGTAAATCTTCATATATCGGGCTCCGTCAGTCCGGATCGGCCCATATCATCTCTCGACTATGGTCGGTATCCTCCGAGCCAAAATACTATCACCAGTAGGTAGTAGTCCCTCCGCCAGGCACACCGTCTAACTATACGAGTCTTCTTTCCCCGGGATACCATACCGGGTCCACCATGTACCCATAGACGGTGCCTACCACTCCTCGAATCAGGTATACCCACACAAGCTCTCATGAACCGAGAAAACTTATGGTGGACGCACTGAAATATCATATCAAGAGAAACCATATTTTTAAAACAACACATAATCTCTTTTGAAATGTCCACGGTTCTCAAATCCAGAAATCTCATGAAAACAGTATATCTCAATACGTAAAATAATAGAGCATGATGTATGCAACATATAAGAGAAATGCGAGCATATCCGTATATCATGCAACATGGAACAGTGATATGACATATTAAGGGGAAACCACTCTTTTAAAACGATTCCAATTTTTAAAATATCACATGCGGTTCCCAATTTCCTAATAAAACCGGTTATCTATGTAGGTACAATATGTATATGCGCAAGTATAGATGTACCAATGTATGTGTGCACAAATATGGAAATACAATGTGTATGTGCACCAATATGGATATACAAATGTGTATATACGCTAGTATGGATGTATCACTGTATATGTGCACCAATATGGAAATACAAATGTGTTTATCCGCATGTATGGATGTATCAATGTATATGTGCACCAATATGAATATACAAAGGTGTATATCCGCAAGTATGGATATGTCAGTGTATATGTGCACCGATATGGATATACAAATGTGTATATCCGCAAGTATGGATGTATTAATGTATATGTGCACCAATATGAATATACAATATGTATGTGCGCAAATATGGATATGTCAGTGTATATGTGCACCAATATGGATATACAAATGTGTATATCCGCAAGTATGGATGTATCAATGTCCAATATGGATATACAAATGTGTATATCCGCAAGTATGGATATATCAATGTATATGTGCACCAATATGGATATACAAAGGTGTATATCCGCAAGTATGGATGTATCAATGTATATATGCACCAATATGGATATAAAAATGTGTATATCCGCAAGTATGAATGTATCAATGTATATATGCACCAATATGAATATACAATATGCATGTTATGCGAAGAGTCATATCATGATGCAGCAATCCTACTGTGTAGTGACATGGCAATTATCGATGATGAAGTGTGTGAGCCTACAATCAGTGTACGTGTAACATACGCATCATCGATAATGGTGCAGGTGTACTATCACAGGTATAAGAGATGCAATGCGAATAACATGAAGGCAGCATAAGGTAAAACATATGCAAATGCTGACGGGTATAGGTATCTAATATGACCGAGTCGGGGAATCTATCAATCGGCATCCAGCCTAACAACATCACGTATGGTATGATCCATAGTACGGCAACCTCAAGTCAAGGGTAAGGATCAATCATCAAGTCAAACTCATCACGCACGGAAAATTATCGTACGGCGGCATTAAGCTAGTAGGGATCCTATCATCCTATAAGACAAATGAGGGTACGGCCTAATATCACATATGGCCTATCATCCATGACTCACAACATCCTATATATATATACCTATGTTCCAGGTCACATCCGCAATAATCTCATATTAGGGGACCGACAGGGTATAAATCATCTCGATCGACTCGCATCCGTGTACCATCATATCATCATATCCATCTTATATTCCTTCATCACATTTATATCACACATCAAATTGAATTTACATAAACATTCTATCTCTACTAAGTATAAGTGTCTAATCTAACAAACACACCCGAACTATACAATCAGATTTTTAAAGAAGTGAATCGTAGTTTTGAAAATAGGGGTTACGGTGTTTTTAAGAAAAATATATCATTCGAAAATCCGTAACATCTCTCAAGGTATATATTTAAAAGGTACATACGACTCTTTGTTTTAGAAAAAGGTATGGTTCGGATGACGCATCTATATCGACTATCTAGTCCTACAGTACCCTAAACGGCAATATCGCTAAACGTCATCCTATGATAGTAGTAACATATCACTTCTAACTATCTTCTAATTCCTAATATGGTTTCATAGCTATCTCATTCTAACCCTAGTTTCCTAATCTAGGTTTCCTTAACCATATTCTATAATTGGTTTCCACTAAAACTTTGCGGGGGTGCTATACGCTATCCACCCAACTTCCCGCGTGAATATAGATCCATTCACCTGGTCTTCGCTCACCGAAATCGATGACACCATACTCCTTCGCCTCGGAATCCATGCGAGGGTACCTATAATAATAAACAATCGCAATACGTATTAAAATCGAATCCGGAAAACCGATACGACGCACGGTGCGCTCATAGGTTAGAACCTATGGCCTACACGTGCAAAAACAATCAAACAACCCCTGTTGTCGATGTACAAACATCTAACAACCAAATACAAATCCAAATATCAAGAATTAACATTTCAAAATACGGAAATCATAGCTAAAAACACCCCAATGTGCTCCTAGATTTTACCCTAGGCCAAATTGGTCAATTCTGCATACATGGAGGGTCTAATTTATATTTAAAGGGACCCCAGAACAAATACGAAGCCATTCCAACCTAGTCTGGCCTTAATTTGCGGCCAGATTGAATAAATCTGCGGCCATGGTGCAGGGTTTGGGGCTCAGGTCTTGGTGGTAGCTTCCTAGGTGTCTGCACGACTCCTAGTAATTGCAAAATCATTTCTAGGGTCCCCGGGTTGCTCCAGATTCCAAAATACCCTCACAATTCACATATTTATCCGATGTCGGGGTTTCTAAATCCGTGTTTGGGTTTATAAGCTCTGGTCCAGGTCATTAAAATAGCACCCAAGTCTAATTATGTAACTCTTCAGAAAATATAAAATATTATTTTTGGAATTTAATATTAAAATAATATTTTTCCCAAAAACTCCCTGATTTGCGAAATTAGGGTTTTCGAAAAAGGGTATAAATATATACCAATAATTGTTAAATAAATGGAAATTAAAATGATTTATTCATTTAATAATATAATTAAAAGATTTGGAAATCTTAAAATTTATTATATGCAGTTTCGATAAAAACCCGATTAGTGCACTGCTAATCGCGATTAAGCCGAATCCGCATTTCTACAGTTTTTCGTGGCCAGTGCACCATGACATGTTTCATTTTGTTACATGTTTCATTTCATTTGGGTTATGTATTATGGTTTATTGGTGGAGAGAAAAAAAAAAGAAAAAGAAAAGTCAAGGGGAAATAATGATTAGGGTATGTATACTTATGTAGGAGAGAGAATGAGAGTGAGAAGGAGAGAGAGGGAGAGAGTGTTGCCCCATCCTCATCCCTCCACCATTTTCTTGTTCTTCTTCTTCCTCATCTCCCTCCATCTTCTACCTTCTTGATCCACCCCAAAAACCTTGCCAAAACCATATGCCCTTTCAAAAAAAAAATGATCACCTCCTCACCCTCATCGCTATGAACCAAGAAAAGTCGGATTTTGACAACTTTGGGACATCTAGGGTTTTGTTTGGGAGTAACCATCAGGTATATCTCTTTTCTTGTAGAATAGTTTTGAATTCCTAGCTTTTGTTAAGTTTAGACATCGTTTAATATTGGATTGTGAACTTGGAAAATCCCAAGAGAAGGGTTTGGTAAATTGGTGATGTTGTGGCTGTTAACTAAACTTGGGTGCTGTTTTAGTGACCTAAACCAGAGCTTAGAAAACCCAAAACATGGATTTAGAAACCTCGACATTGGATAAATGTGTGAATTGTGAGGGTATTTTGGAATCTGGAGCAACGCGGGGACAATAGAAATGATTTTGCAATTACTGGGAGTCGTGCAGGCACCTAGGAAGCTACCACCAAGACCTGAGCCCAACCCCTGCACCTGGGCCATAGATTTATTCAATCTGGCCGCAATTTGCGGCCAGGGTAGGTTAGAATTGATCCGTATTTGTTCTGGGGTCCCTTTAGATGTAAATTAGGCCCTCCATATATGCAGAATTGACCAATTTGGCTTAGGGTAAAATCTGGGACCATTTCTATGAGTTGATGCATTGTTTTACGACTTCGTTTTGACTTGATTTTGGTATTTAGTATTGTGTTTCCATCGTGTGGCGTTTGGACGTCCACGACCAGGCTTTTTGGTCGTGTTTTGCACGCAAAGCTATAGGTTTTGACCTATAAGCGAAACGTGTACCGTTTTGGTTTTCCGCCTTGATTTTAATACGCATTGCGATGGTTTGTTATTGTAGGTACCTTCGCGTGGATCCCGAGGTGATGGAGCATGGCGTCATCGACTTCGGCAAGAAGGAAGCAAGGTGAGTGGATCTATATCCACGGGGGAAGTCAGGTGGATGGCGTATAGCACCCCCGCAAAGTTTTGGTGGAAACCGATTGTAGAATATGGTTAAGGAAACCTAGATTAGGAAACTAAGGTTAGAATGAGATAGCTATGAAACCATATTAGAAACTAGAGGATAGTTAGAAGTGATATGTTACTACTATCATAGGATGACGTTTAGCGATATTGCCGTTTAGGGTACCGTAGGACTAGATAGTCGATGTAGATGCGTCATCCGAACCATACCTTTTTCTAAACTGAAGAGTCGTATGTATCTTCTAAATATATACGTTGAGGGATGTTACGGATTTTCAAATGATATCTTTTTCTTAAAAACACCGTAACCCCTATTTTCAAAACTACGATTCGCTTCTTTAAAAATCTGATTGTATGGTTCGGGTGTGTATGTTAGATTAGATACTTATACTTAGTAGAGATAGAATATTTATGTAAATTCGATTTGATGTGTGATATAAATGCGATGAAAGAATATAAGACTGATATGATGATATGTTGGTATACGGATGCAAGTCGATCGAGATGATTTATACCCAGCCGGTCCCCTGATATGAGATTATTGCGGATGTGAACCGGGACATAGGTACATAAATACCTATACATATATAGAATGTTGTGAATCATGGATGATAGGTCGTACGTGATTTCAGGCCGTACCCTCATTTTTCGTATAGGATGATAGGATCCCTATTAGCTTAATGCCGCGCTACGATGATTTTCCGTGCTTGATGAGTTTGACTTGATGATTGATCCTTACCCTTGACTAGAGGTTGCCGTACGATGGATCATACCGTACGCGATGTTGTTAGGCTGGATGTTGATTGATAGATTTCCCGACTCGGTCATATTAGATACGTATACCCGTCAGCATTTGCATATGATTTACCTTATGCTGCATTCATATTATTTCCATTGCATTGCTTATACCTGTGCTAATACACTTGCACCATTATCGATGATGCGTATGTTACACGTATATAGATTTGCCGGCTCACACACTTCATCATCGATAATTGCCATGTCAGTACACAGTAGGATTGCTGCATCATGACATGACACTTCGCATAACATGCTTACATATACATTGATACATCTATACTTGCGGATATACCCATTTGTATATCCATATTGGTGCACATATACATTGATACATTTATACTTGCGAATATACCCGTTTGTATATCCATATTGGTGCACATATACATTGATACATCTATACTTGCGGATATACCCATTTGTATATCCATATTGGTGCACATATATATTGATACATCTATACTTGCGGATATACCCATTTGTATATCCATATTGGTGCACATATACATTGATACATCTATACTTGCGGATATACCCATTTTTATACCCATATTGGTGCACATATACATTGATACATCCATACTTGTGGATATACCCATTTATATACCCATATTGGTGCACATATACATTGGTATATCCATATTTGCGTACATACACATTGTACATCCATATTGGTGCACACATACATTGGTACATCTATACTTGCGCATATACATATTGCACCTACATAGATAACTGGTTTTATTGGGAGATTGGGAACCGCAAGATATATTTTAAAAACTGGAATCATTTAAAAGAGTGGTTTTCCCTTAATATGTCATATCACTGTTCCATGTTGCATGATATATTGATATGCTTACATTTCTGTTATATGTCGCATACATCATGCTCTATAATTATTACGCATTGAGATATGTTGTTTTCATGAGATTTCTGGATTTGAGAACCATGGCTATTTCAAAGAAAGCATACACCGTTTTAAAATAAAACCCGGTTTCTCTTGATATGATATTTCAGTGCGTCCACCATGTGTTTTCTCGGTTCTGAGAGCGACATGTGAAACCCGATTCGAGGAGGCGGATGGGGCCGATTGCGGGTACATGGTGGACCCGGAATGGTACCCCGGGGCAAGAACGGATCGCTGTGCAGTAGACGGTGAGCCTGGCAGAGGGACTACTACCTACCGGCAATAGTATTTTGGCTCGGCGGATATGCGGAGGATACCGACCGGAGTCGAGAGATGATATGGGCCGATCCGGACTGACGGAGCCCGATATATGAGGATTTACATGCCGATGCTGGGCACGGTTTTCATGATGTTTTCGAGTGTCGATGCTAGGCACTCAGGTTCCATGATTTTGATGTGTCGTGAGGGACACCGTTGCTATACATCCTCATACTTTCATGCATACTCTTCTATGGTATTTACGTGCATACAGACATTGATTATATGGGTGGACGAGATCCACGTGCATACATACATTGATTATATGGGTGGGAAAGATCCACATGCATACATACCTTGATTATGGTTGGACGATATCCATATACATGCATTGATTATTACTGTTGGATGTTATCCACATGCATATACGTATTGACTACCTTGTTGGCACATATACAGCCCCGGTCTCCCTAGATATCATAGTATTACCTTTATGATATAGTTGACCTAGGAGTCGTTGTTTATTCGATTTCTATCTGTTGATATTTTTCTACTCACGAGTTGGCAACTCACCCCCGTTGTGCCACAGTTCTTGCAGGTTGACCGCTTGGATCAGTAGCGGCTTCGTTGGCACACAGTTGCATTCGGGTGTTTTGCATTGGTAGTGAGACATTTGTATCATACCCACTCTTGTATCTGTATTTCATTATTGTATATAGTTAACTCCATCAATCAAAATTAGCAAATTGTATAAGTAATGAGACTTAGTGAGATTGTGGTTGCGAGACTTAGAGTGAGGGGTTGTTCGCTACTTATGGTTTGATATCTTGCTTATTTACTTATCTTTTGCGGTGAACTTCGCCGTTGGGCGACGTATACTTATTTATATTGTCTTGCGTGGTTGTGATCCTCCGTTTGGCGATGAGCTAGCTCCCGCTTGGGGATGTCATTATTCTTATTATGTATTTATGGTTTTGGATCAAAATATACAAAGGAGGTGCTGCCAAATTTTTCTAAAAGGACGAAACATGTTTTCAAACTAGTAAATTTCACTTGCATCATTCATGTTCCTTTTTTTTATGCATTAAGGAAACTTGATTTCATTATACCTTTATTTCAAAACCTCACCTCCTTTATTTTTCTTAAAAGGTTTAGATTTCTGGGTTTCAGCTTACTTGAATTTCGTTACGCCTTTAGACGTTGCGTGATTCAAGTGCTGGTCACGAGCTAATATTTCGAGTCGTGACAAGTTAACAGCCACTAGGCATCACCCAATTTCAAACAACACTCAAACCCTTTACTAGGGTTTTCCAAGGTTCACTAAACATCACAATTTCACCTCTAAACTTGCATGAAGGGTAAAGTGAATGAAATACTAGATGAAATTACCTCACTTGAGCAACCTAAGAAAAACCCTAGCTCCTCAAGGTGGTCGAAATCTCACTTTTCTTAGTCCAATGTGTAGAGGGTGTAGAGGGGATCAATTTTTGTGAAAGGGAATTAGGGTTTTGATGGAGTTTTTGAGGTGGATCTTGGGGTTGATGGTGGAGGTAAGAGAGGAAGAAGAAGATGCAAGAAATAATGGGGAAGTTTAGAATGAGGCAGCCCCTCTCTTTCTCCTCTCTTATTCTCACCCACTCTCTCTCAATATTACCCTTTTACCCTTTCTCTTCTTACCCTTTTCTTTTTATTTAAAACCCAAGTCATAAAATACCCAAAATAACACAACAACACAACATGTAACCAAAAGAAATATGACATGGTGCACTAGCCATGGAAAGCTGTAGAAATGCGGATTTGGCTTAATCGCGATTAGCAGTGCACTAATCGGGTTTTTATCAAAATTGCATATAATAAATTTTAAAATGCCAAATCCTTTAATTATATTATTAAATGAATAAATCATTTAAATTTCCATTTATTTCATAATTATTGGTATATATTTATACCTTTTTCCGAAAACCCCAATTTCGCAAATCGGGCAGTTTTCGGGAAATATATTATTTTAATATTAAATTCCAAAAATAATATTTTATATTTTTTGAAATGTTACAGTCTTCCCCCTTAAATAAATTCGGTCTCCGAATTTAAATTTAAACCCCCAAAATCTAAAACATTTCAATAATCGGCTCAAAACAAAGGGGCTCCGAAATCATGGAAAACGCAAAAATAACACAGCGCGTCCAGTGCGCATAAAAACGAGTACAAAACTCAAAATCGAACTCCGTCAAGCGTCATGCAAATCATCAGATTTGCACGCATATCCTCGGAGTTACAATAGAGATGCCGATCTCGAAATCCACTACTAAAATCCAATATACACTAGTCAAATACTATAATACGTGTATAGTACGCATCTTTGAAAACTCCAAAATCTGAATAAAATACATGCAAAATATTTTCTAAATCGCCGCGGGAATGCGTAACCCATGGCATAACTGACGGATGCTCATTTTAAAATAATAATATATGTCCATATATATTTTGCTAAATATACGTTCCGTCGTTTTCAAAATATCCCAAAAGGTTTTCCTTTATAAACGTTCGTGTCGCTCATGGACACGTAGGAAAATAGCGAGACTATAGCTCCTCTTGAAAACCCCTTTTGTAATCTTTTAATGCATGCAGAGTACTCAGGTACTGTCCTCAGATCAGTCCTGTTTGGCTACTATACAATATAGTGCCCAATATGAAAACAAAGTGCTCAAAAGCAAAATCAGCCTCAAAAGGCGTATCCAATAATCACATGCGTCTGGTGCACATGGAAAATAAAATCCAAATACAGGTGGCACTATACGCACAAAGAAAAACTAAGTGCAACAGGTGTGCACAAAAACATCTGTCCACTGCAACGGGTGTGTACGACAACAATATCTGGTGCATCTATCGTGCACAAAATCTCAACCCTGTGCATCCAACGTGCACGAAATCACGAAATCCAATATCATGTGCCGATCATGCGCAAGAATCCAATCAGGTGCATAAGGTGCACAAAAAAATACCGAGTATCAAAATCGAAGTTGACGGTATACAACACATTTGATCCAAATCCAAATCAGGTATACCGTGGTATATAATCTCACAACCATGTGTATCAGAGTGTACAAAAGCAAATCAAATACTAAAAGTGCATGAAAACTATGCCGAAAGCATAAATCAAATCATATGCATGCCCTGGGCATGAAATCACAATAAATATCTCAAATGACATCAAAACGAAGTCAGGTGCAACTGTGGTGCACAAAATACGTATCAATGCACTACAAGCACATATAAGCTATACCGAGTGCAAAAATCAAATCATCCCTATGAAATCCGCGAAATCATAACACATGTTACGAAGGTACAAAATCGACATCAATGCAATGGATATGCACAAATCGCAAATCAACACAATAGTGTATAAATATATGTCACGTGCGACAACTATGTGCAAAATGTAGATACCCAGTAGGTGCAACCATGGTGCACGGAATCAATATCAGGAAACTCATCATCAAAACTCAAAAATCCAAGCGATATAAGCATGATACTCAGATCACAAACACAAATCGCAAAAAAAATGACATCAAGGTACGCCTCCTACAATGTCGAAAAATAAATCAGTGCGTCTAAAAACCGGCAGAACAAGAACATCCGATTGCCTCCTGCTCACGGTCTGGCATCCTCGGTCTCTGGGTCCTTATCTTCTCTGTGGATTTACCAATCTCGCAATCCATCGGATCATCGGCCCTGTCAGGTGTGCTAACGGGGACGATTCCGTTCTGGTACTTCTCTGGTCATTTCTCGGTCAATCATCACGACCACTCGTAAGGCAGCACGTCACTGGCGTCGGCTTCTGGCTCTCTGAATACACATAACACAACTGATCCTGGGTGCAAATCTCATTGCAGCAGTGTCCTGGAAGGAATCCCGCTCAGGGTTTCTTCCGATCTCGCCTATGCCGAACTGTTCGGAGGCTGGTACTTTTACTTAATCTTTTCTCATTTTCTGGATATCTGCGTGTTCCTCACACATTTCCTCGGAAACTGGCCGTATCCCAACGCCTCTGTAAGCATATCAGGTCTCTGATCTCGACGGGGAGTAATAACAGCTCGTCAGCGTCTTGCATGAACCTCTGGCTCCACTCGTCTGTATCATCGTCCACTATGACGTCACACCATGCTATCTGCACACTGCAACTGTTCTCGGCCACGGTCAATCCGAAGTCTCTCGCACGGACTCGAAATCGCGTACTCTATAGCTTCAGCACCCTGTAGAAGATGTCTGGCCGAACACGTCCTCGGGAGCTCGTCCCAACCATCAGAGGAATACTCAATACTGGTCCGACCTTGATCAACTCACACAGCATCAGGATGAGGTCCTCCATCCAAAGCTGGTCAGCTTGCTGATCTCTTGTCATATGATATCCGGACGACGTCAAACTTTTCGATCGAGTCATCAAGGTCCCAAAATTTCCTGAAGGCTCAACACTTGAGCACAGTCTAAAAATATCTGGTACATACCACAGTACCTCTAGACCAGTCGTAGAAGGGCAAACCCAAGCCTCAATGATGGCACCGCTAAACTGCTGCAAACCCTAAGGTTCAAAGCGGTTCTATGGTCATCATGTCGAGTTAGGGTTTCATTCTTCTAGAGGGTCCACAGAATTACCTGCATGTTCCTCCGAACACTTTAAACTTGGGAAAAATGGGTTTCTGACACTCGCTCGAACTTTTTAACTACGCCTATACAACATGTGAATACCCTTCGTCCGCACGCTAAACAATGCCCCAATCCTCCAGGAAAGGCGATACATCGGCGGTCATCTCTAGATCGGTCTGCTCTAGATCTGAGTAAGCCTCTCCACACTGGAAATCTTCAACTCAACTGGGCCTGCTCCGGCGCATAAATCTGACGAATCACCTTCGTCTCTCAATTCGGGGTAGACTAGCTATCATCTGTTTCATATCTACTTGGAAGCTTCGGCGATCTCAGCTCGTAAGCTCCGGAAGCGACATCCTATCAATCTCAGCAACAGCTGGGTCATCTGTCTGCATGGTAGGCGATATCATAATCTCTGAGGTAGGCTGTACATCAACAGTCCTCTCGCAACTGGTGGCTCTATCGATGGCCCGATCATCCGGTGCAAACCAAACACTCGCCTCATTAGGAGGTCACAACACAACACTACATCGAGACGTTCTCATGTCACCAGGAAACACAATGGTCGGCCCTCATACCAGACGAGCTCTCCCTGACTGCAACACTAGCAGCAGCTCAAACTGCGCTCAAAATATGGTAACGGGAACCTCAATCGAGTATCGAAGAAAGCAGATCAACGGCATGAGAGGAATGACAGATCCAGAATGGATACATGATCATAAGAAGGAACAACATCAATAGGAGTATGATCATGGAAACAAATAGAATCAAGGATCTCAAATGGATGTATAACCATGGATACGAAGAGAATCATTAGTCTCAAAATATGTACATCCTAAGATTTCTTAAGTGGAGTATCATATCGTAAATATGCCGCGGAACATACGTACGGTACGTCACTCTACTCAAGCTACCTACTCCATCAATCAGGGTCAGCCTATGAAACGAAAGTTCGGGTCTAATACCCCCCCTTTCAAGTCTAAGTTCCGTAAGGTCAAGCCTAGGTTCCGAAATACATACCCGCCCTAGACTCCGTATAATCAAACATAGACTCGAAAAAAGGTTAAATCTAACGCTCTGATACCAGCTTTGTCATGACCCGAAACATTAGCTCGTGACTAGCACTTGAACCACGCAACGTCTAAAGGCGTAACGGAATTCAAATAAGCTGAAACCCAGAAATTTAAACCTTTTAAGAAAAATAAAGGAGGTGAGGTTTTGAAATAAAGGTATAATGAAATCAAGTTTTCTTAATGCATAGAAAAGAAACATGAATGATGCAAGTGAAGTTTACTAGTTTGAAAACATGTTTTGTCTTTTAAAAATTTTGGCAGCACCTCCTTTGTATATTTTGATCCAAAACCATAAATACATAATAATGATAAAGGCATCCCCAAGCGGGAGCTAACTCTTCGCCAAACGGCGGATTACAACCACGCAATACAGTATAAATAAGTATACGATGCCCAACGGCGAAGTTCACCACAAAACATAAAGAAATAAGCAAGACAAAACCCCAAAAGCAAATATAACACCCATCGCTCAAATCTCGCAACCACAATCTCACTAAGTCTCATTACTTATACAATTTACTAATTTTGATTGATAGAGTTACCTAGATACAATAATGAAATGTAGATACAAGAGTGGGAATGATACAAATGTCCCACCTACCAATGCAAAACACCCGAATGCAATTGTGTGCCAGCGAAGCCGCTACTGATCTAAGCGGTCAACCTGCAAGAACTGTGGCACAACGGGGGTGAGTTGCCAACTCGTGAGTAGAAAAATATCAACAGATAGAAATCGAATAAACAACGGCTCTTAGGTCAACTATACCATAAAGGTAATACTATGATATCTAGGGTGACTGGGTCTGTATATGTGCCAACAAGGTAGTCAATACCTATATGCATGTGGATAACATCCAACAGAAATAATCAATGCATGTATGCGAGTGGATCTCGTCCAACCATATAATCAATGTATGTATGCATGTGGATCTCGTCCACCCATATAATCAATGTATGTATGTATAATCAATGTATGTATGCGTGTGGATCTCGTCCAACCATATAATCAATGTATGTATGCGTGTGGATCTCGTCCACCCATATAATCAATGTATGTATGCGTGTGGATCTCATCCACCCATATAATCAATGTATGTATGCACATAAATATCATAGAAGAGTGTGCATGAAAGTATGCGGATATATATCAATGGTGTCCCTCCCGACATATCAAAATCATGGAACCTGAGTGCCTAGCATCGACACTCAAAACATCATGAAAACCGTGCCCAGCATCGACACGTAAATCCTCATATATCGGGCTCCGTCATTCCGGATCGGCTCACGGGCTGGGTCAGTCCGGATCGGCCCATATCATCTCTCGACTCCGGTCGGTATCCTCCGGATATCCGCCGAGCCCAAATACTATCACCGGTAGGTACTAGTCCCTTCGCCGGGCTCACCGTCTAACTATACGAGTCTTCTTGTCCCGGGGTACCATACCGGGTCCACCATATACCCGCAGACGGTGCCTACTACTCCTCGACTCGGGTATACCCACACAAGCTCTCATGAACCGAGAAAACTCATGGTGGACGCACTGAAATACCATATCAAGAGAAACCGGGTTTTTAAAATAACGCATAATCTCTTTTGAAATGTCCACGGTTCTCAAATCCAGAAATCTCATGAAAACAGTATATCTCAATGCGTAAAATAATAGAGCATGATGTATACGACATATAAGAGAAATGCGAGTATATCCGTGTATCATTCAACATGGAACAGTGATATGACATATTAAGTGGAAACCGCTCTTTTAAAATGATTCCAGTTTTTAAAATATCACATGCAGTTCCCAATTTCGCAATAAAACCGGTTATCTATGTAGGTACAATATGTATATGCGCAAGTATAGATGTACCAATGTATATGTGCACAAATATGGAAATACAATGTGTATGTGCACCAATATGGATATACAAATGTGTATATCCGCAAGTATGGATGTATCACTGTATATGCGCACCAATATGGAAATACAAATGTGTATATCTGCAAGTATGGATGTATTAATGTATATGTGCACCAATATGAATATACAATATGTATGTGCACAAATATTGATATGTCAGTGTATATGTGCGCCAATATGGATATACAAATGTGTATATCCGCAATTATGGATGTATCAATGTATATGTGCACCAATATGAATATACAATATGTATGTGCGAAATCATGGATATGTCAGTGTATATGTGCACCAATATGGATATACAAATGTGTATATTCGCAAGTATGGATATATCAATGTATATGTGCACCAATACGGATATACAAATGTGTATATCCATAAGTATGGATGTATCAATGTATATGTGCACCAACATGGATATACAAATGTGTATATCCGCAAGTATGGATGTATCAATGTATATGTGCACCAACATGGATATACAAATGTGTATATCCGCAAGTATGGATGTATCAATGTATATGTGCACCAATATGAATATACAAATGTGTATATCCGCAAGTATGGATGTATCAATGTATATGTGCATCAATATGGATATACAAATGTGTATATCCGCAAGTATGGATGTATCAATGTATATGTGCACCAATATGAATATACAATATGTATGTTATGCGAAGAGTCATATCATGATGCAGCAATCCTACTGTGTAGTGACATTGCAATTATCGATGATGAAGTGTGTGAGCCTACAATCTGTGTACGTGTAACATACTCATCATCGATAATGGTGCAGGTGTACTATCACAGGTATAAGAGATCCAATGCGAATAACATGAAGGCAGCATAAGGTAAAACATATGCAAATGCCAACGGGTATACGTATCTAATATGACCGAGTTGGGGAATCTATCAATCGGCATCCATCCTAACAACATCGTGTACGGCAACCTCAAGTCAAGGGTAAGGATCAATCATCAAGTCAAACTCATCACGCGCGGAAAATCATCGTACGGCGGCATTAAGGTAGTAGGGATCCTATCATCCTATAAGACAAATGAGGGTACAGCTTAATATCACATACGGCCTATTATCCATGACTCACAACATCCTATCTATATATATACCTATGTCCCAGGTCACATCTGCAATAATCTCATATCAGGGGACCGGCAGGGTATAAATCATCTCGATCGACTTGCATCCGTGTACCATCATATCATCATATCATCATATCCATCTTATATTCCTTCATCGCATTTATATCACACATCAAATCGAATTTACATAAACATTCCATCTCTACTAAGTATAAGTGTCTAATCTAACAAACACACCCGAACCATACAATCAGATTTTTAAAGAAGTGAATCATAGTTTTGAAAATAGGGGTTACGGTGTTTTTAAGAAAAAGACATCATTTGAAAATTCGTAACATCTCTCAAGGTATATATTTAAAAGGTACATACGACTCTTTGTTTTAGAAAAAGGAATGGTTCGGATGACGCATCTATATCGACTATCTAGTCCTACAGTACCCTAAACGGCAATATCGCTAAACGTCATCCTATGATAGTAGTAACATATCACTTCTAACTATCCTCTAGTTCCTAATATAGTTTCATAGCTATCTCATTCTAACCCTAGTTTCCTAATATAGGTTTCCTTAACCATATTCTATAATGGGTTTCCACCAAAACTTTGCGGGGGTGCTATACGCCATCCACCCGACTTCCCCCGTGGATATAGATCCACTCACCTGGTCTTCGCTCACCGAAATCGATGACGCCACTCTCCTTCGACTCGGAATCCATGCGAGGGTACCTACAATAATAAACAATCGCAATACGTATTAAAATCGAATCCTGAAAACCGATACGGCGCACGGTGCGCTCATAGGTTAGAACCTATAGCCTACACGTGCAAAAATAATCAAACAACCCCTGTTGTCGATGTACAAACATCCAACAACCAAATACAAATCCAAATATCAAGAATTAACATTTCAAAATACGGAAATCATAGCCAAAAACTCTCCAATGTGCTCCCAGATTTTACCCTAGGCCAAATTGTTCAATTCTGCATACATGGAGGGTCTAATTTACATCTAAAAGGACCCCAGAACAAATACGAAGCCATTCCAGCCTAGTCTGGCCACAATTTGCGGCCATATTGAATAAATCTGCGGCCATGGTGCAGGGTTTAGGGCTCAGGTCTTGGTGGTAGCTTCCTAGGTGCCTGCACGACTCCCAGTAATTGCAAAATCATTTCTAGTATCCCCGGGTTGCTCCAGATTCCAAAATACCCTCACAATTCACACATTTATCCGATGTCGGGGTTTCTAAATCCATGTTTGGGTTTCTAAGCTCTGGTCCATGTCATTAAAACAACACCCAAGTTTTGTTAACAGCCACTAGGCATCACCCAATTTCAAACAACACTCAAACCTTTTACTAGGGTTTTCCAAGGTTCACTAAACATCACAATTTCACCTCTAAACTTGCATGAAGGGTAAAGTGAATGAAATACTATGCTAAGAGTGATGAAATTACCTCACTTGGGCAACCCAAGAAACACCCTAGCTCCTCAAGGTGGTCGAAATCTCACTTTTCTTGGTCCAATGTGTAGAGGGTGGAGAGGGGATCAATTTTTGTGAAAGGGAATTAGGGTTTTGATGGAGTCTTTAAGGTAGATCATGGGGTTGATGGTGGAGGGAAGAGAGGAAGAAGAAGATGCAAGAAATAATGGGGAAGTTTAGAATGAGGCAGCCCCCCCTCTCTCCTCTCTTATTCTCACCCACTCTCTCTCAATATTACCCTTTTACCCTTTCTCTTCTTATCCTTTTCTTTTTATTTAAAACCCAAGTCACAAAATACCCAAAATAACACAAGAACACAACATGTAACCAAAAGTAATATGACATGGTGTACTAGCCATGAAAAGCTGTAGAAATGCGGATTTGGCTTAATCGCGATTAGCAGTGCACTAATCGGGTTTTTATCAAATTTGCATATAATAAATTTTAAAAATGCCAAATCCTTTAATTATATTATTAAAGGAATAAATCATTTTAATTTCCATTTATTTCATAATTATCGGTATATATTTATACCTTTTTCCGAAAACCCCAATTTCGCAAATCGGGTAGTTTTCGGGAAATATATTATTTTAATATTAAATTCCAAAAATAATATTTTATATTTTCTGAAATGTTACAGGGTTAAGCCGGCGTTGAGGATCTTTGAAGGGTTTAGAATTATCAGTCATGTGGATTCTGTGCTGACAGATAGCAGGGCTCATTCCTTTGATATCAGTCATTGACCAACTAATTGCTTCCATGTTCGTTCTTAGAATGTCCATGAGAGCCTCTTGCTCAGGCGCAAGGTCGGTTGCGACTATAACCGGAAGCGTTTTGTTATTGCCCAAGTATGCATACTTGAGATGGTCAGGAAGAACTTTTAGGTCAAGTCTGGGTGGCTCCTCCACAGATGGTCGCACTTTAGGGGTCGGTTCATTATGAAGTGGTTCAAATTGGGGCCCTCAATGTACGTAGGAAGCCTTTTCAGGACTTAGCTTCTCAAGGAAAAGAAGCTCCTTAGAAAACAGTTCTTCAAACGTTTCATCAAGACACTCATTTTTGAAGTCAAATGTCCTCTCCTCAGACATATCATGTACAGCGTTGACTTCAAATGTGTCGTCGTGTTTCTCGCTCGCTTGGTTTCCTAGCGTGATGATGTTGAGGTCTATAGTCATGTTTCCAAATGAGAGTTTCATGGATCCGTTATGACAATTAATCAACGTGTTAGATGTGGCTAGGAAAGGCTGCTCCAGTATGACTGGAATCTAACCACTGGGATTGGCAATGGGTTCAGTCTCTAATATAATGAAATCTACGGGGAATATGAATTCCCCGACCTTGATTAGAACATCATTGATTTCTCCCCTCGGTACCTTCGTTGATCGATCTGCCAGTTGCAGAGTCACTTTGGTCGGCTTGAGTTCTCCCAATCCCAGTTGTTTGTAAACCGAGTACGGGAGAAGGTTTGCACTTGCCCCTAAATCTAACAAGGCACGGTTGATTTGCTTGTCCTCGATAGTGCAGGAAATAGTAGGACAGCCAGGGTCCTTATATTTTACCGCAATGGATTTAGACAAGACATCGCTTGGAGTGGATGCCAAGAAGACTGTTTTGGGTACATTCATGCGTCGTTTTTGCGTGCACAAATCCTTCAGGAATTTTGCATACGCCGGGACTTATTGGACCACGTCCAACAACGGAATGTTTACTTCACAGCGTTTGAAGACTTCTAACACCTTTTCCATACTTGTAGAGGGCTTCTTTGATTTCAACCTATTGGGATAGGGAGCCTTGGGATCAAACATTTGGTTCGAAAAAGTTGCAGATGGAACAGGTGTAGAAGGCGTGAGTATTTTAGTTGGAACAGCGGGACGGATTTGCGGCGATATCTCAGGTTGCTTGGAAGGATGTGCAGCTGAAGAAGAATAAGAAGAAAAAGGAGAAGGAGAGGGTGAAGAGGAAGAAGGTAATGAAGATGGATATGGACCGGAAGAAGGAACAGATGATGAGACACGTGCCGGTGAACTGACAACCGCACGTTGGGATGAGTCGTTGGGTTTGACAACCTTGTTGTCAATCGTGCGTCCTTATCTGAGGACGATGATGGCATTCGCATTCTCAATGTTGTTCTGTTGAACAGCATGAGCGTTGTTGTTTCTCTGCTCTCTAGGATTTGTCACCGGTTGAGAAGGGAATGCTTCCTTTTCACGTTCATTTACTACAGTAGCTAGTTGACTGATTTAGATTTCCAGTCTGGCTATCGCTTGTGTGTTAGCGCTATGCAACTGACCAGACATTTGCATAAAGTAGCCAGACTAGACATAGTCTGTGTAGAGGTTTTAATCAAAGCTTCCAACCCTTTTTCAATGGATGACACCCTCTTATCGTCTTGGACAAACCCAAGGGGTGTAAAGGTTGGGCTGGGCTGATTTGACGGTTGGGGATGGTTGTTGGAGTATCCCATTTTCTGGTTTTGAATTTTGAAATTGTTGGAAAGGCGGGTTTGAATTGTTGTTTTGAAAAGGTGCCTGATTCTAAATGAAATTGGGATGATTTTCCCAACCAGGATTGTACGTCAGTGAGAAAGAGCCGTTCCTAGGATGCTGGTTTTGATACAGCGTACGTTTTCATGTCTCTGGGACCCTACGAGAAACGGACACTCATCCTCTATGTGGTTAGGATGCTGACAGTTAGCACACACGGTTTGAGAAACTTGGTTCACTGGTAGCGGTGAATTTTTGCCCTCTAAAGTTTCCATTCGCCGTATAAGAGCGGCGATTTTTGCTTCGGCTGCTATAGAGGTGTCGACTATGTGTGCACCGCTCCTAGTCACAGATAATGGTTTCTCACTCACACTCTCCCACTGAATGGTTTTGTCAGCCAGTTCTTCTAAAAAGTTCCATATGTTCTTACCACCATACCTCAGAAATTTGCACTAACACATGGACTCTAATATCATGAGCGAACTGGAGTTTAAACCCTCATAGACAATCTGACATAAGCTCTACTGTTCTAACCCATGATGAGGACATTTGATTAAGATGCCTTTGAATCTTTCTAAGCAGTTCCAAAAAATTTCACCCTCCTTTTGTTTAAAATTATGGATTTCATTCCGAATTCGCACGGTTTTGTGAATAGGGTAAAATTTCTTTAGAAATACTTTCACAAAGTTGTCCCATGTCGTGATCGATCTAGCTGGCAAACTGTTTAACCAACTTTTCGCATTGTCTTCAAGCATAAAAGGAATGAATTTGAGCTTAACGACATCCTCACCCACTCTGTGAATTTTCATCATAGCACATACTCCCTCAAATTCACTGATTAAAAGGTAAGTATCCTTAGACTCGAGTCCGTGGAATTTTGGGAGTAGTGGTATGAATTGCGGTTTGATTTCATAGTTGTTTGCTGCAATGGTGGGCAATACTATGTACGAAGTTCAAGATGAATGGTGTGGGTAGCATCTGTCTTGCAACGCTGCCTCCTGCTGCCCTATGATTATTTATTCCATCATCGTCGGTGATGTGTGAGAAGAAAGTGAAGGTGAACGAAGTGTAGAATCGGACGGCTCCGATAAAGCAGAAGGTGAGAGGGTCTCGGACGATTTCGAGGAATCAGAAGGTATAGAAGAGTCGGAAGATACAGTCACGAACCGGACTAATCGAGATTGTGAATATCTAGTCCATGCTGACATGCACTATCCGAAAGTGGTAGGGGAAGTCTAAGGAAATGGTGGAAAAAGTGTTGCGTACAAATCCTAATTATATATATATATATATTATTTTTATTTTTTTATGTATTCACAAACGACAAATATCACATAAAAAGGCACAACAAGAACACAACCATGACACACTGCACACACCTAAACAATCTAGGGGTTGCCTAGGTCAACTAAATCTTCTCAAAAAACTTGATTTGTTAAGTAAAAGTATATCGCGAAACGGGCCCAGGATAGACTGATCGAGAAACCAGGTAAGTGCAGAGAGGAAGAGAGGTTGTTCCTCGCTTTCACGAGCTTCCTTAATTAGAATAACCTTTTCTCTTTCGGCGGTTGCGCCTTTCACACTTTTCTAGACACTTCTTGAACAATATAACAATGGGCGGTGTTCGAAACACACTTAACTTTCCCTATTGAGTGCGAAGTCCTTAGAAGCTGAAAGTCTAATATCTTTTAATGTTAATGGGGGTATGAAAAAAGATGCTCGTTCTTCGTGGTTTGTGGGCCACGGAAAAGGGTTATGAAATCCCTTACCGTATCTTGTTGGGGGATTTTTTTGCCCTTAATTCCGTATTAAATTCATGCAATACGCAATTCAATGAAAAGTTTGTTCAAAACATCAAACAATCAATTTTTTTAATGTATAAGCGCAATGCTGCAATAAATACGGGTTAGTTCCTTTATTGTTTGGCAATGCACTTGCAAAGAATCCTGCAAAGATAGAGTAGTGGACGCGTCGGATTTGAGAAGAAGGTGTTAAGGAATATGTACCGATGGATTTTTGGGTTAAGAAACCCCGTTGACTTGAATCTGATTGGCTTAAAATTTTGCTTGCGCAAGTCAATCTACCCAGATCTTTAGCACTGTATTTTGTTATCACCTTGGCTTTGAGCGTATCCTTTGCGTCGCACAATCGCAATTCACAAATCCCTCGAATATGAAAATGTCATAAAAACGACTATTTTAGTACGAAAAGCGATATATGTGGCCAAACCCCTGCAAACTAAAAATTATAAAAATCAAACAATAATATTGAAATAATAATAGAACAAGAGAGCAGAGGAGAAAATTTTGGAGGCAGAAGGATAATGTTGGACCAGCGGCGCCGGTGATTTCTGTGATGTCGCCGGTCGAAACAATGGAATGGGGCTCCAATTTCCTTTTGTGGTCTCTGTGTTATAGTATTTCCTCAATTATATTGTTTGATTTTTCTAAATAGTTTCGTGATGTTAGCAGGTTTAAACAACAGAGAGCAAAAGATCTAACAAAATCAAAAAAGTTTAATTTTTGTTTTGGTTTTCTGAAATTATACACAAAGATAACTCAAAATAGCTTAGTGATGTTGTCACCCCCCAGCAACGGCGCCAAAAACTTGATGGATACTCAAAGTTTTGTGCTTTTGAAAAGGGTTTTGTCAAATGAGGATGCGGTTTCTTGATGAAAATAGTGCACGATGTGAGTTTCGAGTTCTAAAAATACAGCAAGTGCACGGTGCGTTGATGCAAGCCGGCAAGTACGGGTCGATCCACAGGGAGTGGATATCACGAAATCATTTTGAGTTATAAAACAATGGTTGGAGTTAGAATTGTCACGTTTTTATGAAAATGAAATAAAGAAAGGATAAGGTGTGTTCAGGGAAAACTTAGGCTAAGGTTTAGTAAAATTGAATTACAGCTTTTACTACCAACTCTTAATCTTGATTCAAGGTCCATTTTTAGTTTCTAATTGACTTAAGAAAGTATGCCGCATCTATTAGAAATAAGTGTCGGTTTAGAATACGATATCAAGGTTAGGTTAAAAAGAAACTAAAAATTTAATGGTTTAGAGTGACATGAGTATGGAATTAGTTAAGTGAAGGTAGCAAGCATAGAACATATGCTTGTATGCTATATATTCTATCTAGCTAATTTCGGACACTTAACTTAATTTCATATTCCTTTCAACTTCGATTCATAATATAACAATAATAAAATGTAAAGAAGGAATATGATATATGTTAAAGGTTGATTTGCAACCATTCAAAATAATATATCCTAACAAGCAAAACATAATAAAATTGCATATATTAAGAAAAGAAGTATAAAATGCAAGAATCAAGAAGGAGGGGTTGGAAGACAAGCCAATCCACAACCTACCTCATCATAGCCCAAACACAAAACTACCCACACATCATAAAATGAAATCACAACTAAATACATATACAATAAGATGCAAAAGAGAAAAGATACAGGAATCAACTTGAGATAAATGAAGCTTTGATTGCAATGGTTCCAAGTACAAACAAATGACTTCAAATACCAAAATCTAATCTTGCAAGCTTAAGAACGAGGTTGCAAGACCAGAGGAAGGTAAAGAACTCACACTAAGAGTTACAAGATCAACTAGCTACAATGTATACAAAGTTTTCTCTCACCAAAAGTATATCCTAGCTTGCTTATTGATCTGGTATTTATAGGCACAAAATCAAAATAAACAAATAATAAAACCAGGATGATGAGACAACATTGAGTGACCATGTGAAATATGAACTGATTTGGACTTGGTGGGGCAGGCGGCGCCGGGAAAAGTGATGATGTCGCCGGTCGGTTATAGGTTGTTGGGGCTCGAGTTTGCTTGGTGCTCTTAAGTGTTCTCCACAGTCTCACATATTTTGTTTGATTTCTTTATATCAGCTTAGTTATACTCAGTAGATTTTGTAGAGAAATATAACTTTATATCACATCACACCTTTCATGCAATTATCACACACCCCACTTGTCCCCACCACTTGCACACGTCATGAGTGTTGTGCCCACTTGCACCATAGGCAGCCCCCACCATGGTCCAAGTCACCAAAGAGCTTGTGCACACTTGTATTGTGTTAGACCAAAATTGTGTACACATGATTATTTGGAAAAAGAGATCTTTGAATATCGGTCGATTTTCTGTTTGTATTGCAGTGTCGGCTCACAAATGCTATATCCGTGATTTTGAGTGTGTTTCCAGTATTTTATCATGAATACTTATAATCTGTATTTACTAAGCAGACACTGGTTAATAGTACCGATATACACAAAATTGATAATGAATGAGAGGTATTGAAATGCAGTTTTTAGTGATGAACATTCCCTTTTTTTCATTTGTGCCCATGGATTGTATACAGGGGTCGGTGTGGAACCACCTGCAGGGAAGAAAAGTTTCATTTTCATTGTTTTACCGCGATGCTCTATCTTTTCAACATTTTATATCCCGAAAGTCGCAATTGCCCAATTATTTCGGCTTTTTATCCGCGGTGCCCAATCATTTTGGCTATTTTTTTATTTTTACCCGCTGCTTTTATTGTGAGTTGTCCTACCATTTCATATATATATATATATATATTATTTTTTAGTTAGGGATTTGAAATTTGATACCAATCTTGGCATCAACATCGCTATAAATGGGATATTGCCAGGAGCGAATTATCATTTTTCTTGAGAGGACATGGGTTTGACACCTATTTAGGCATCAATATCGCTATAACTGAAATATTGCCAGGAGCGAATCATCATTGCTCTTTGTTGGTTTGAACATAGATGGCTTAGCAAACATGGTTAGGATCCTGTCGACTAAGGCTTTTTGACTTTATGGGATGTAAGGGTCTCATAAAGGTATTTCTCCCTACAAGTCGTGAGGATCTCGTAGGTGTGTTTTCTTCTTAGGAATCATGGGGATTCCTAGGTGATATTCTCTCTTGTAAGTCGTAAGGATCTTCCAAGAGTGTTTTCTCCTTATAAGTCGAGAGGATTTACGAGTGTCGTTCACTATATGGGGACATTTCTCGTCGTTGGTGGAACTTGGTAGGGGATATATTTATTTATGCCCATGGATTGTATACAAGGGTCAATATCAGACCACCTGTAGGACAACATTAGGGGAATATGAAGGCTTAAGAACAGGTTCAGATCCCTGTAGCTTAAGGCTTTTGAATCGTATAAGCCATGCGGGTCACATAGGAGGAATTTTCCATACGAGTCGTGAGGATCTCGTAAATGTACTTTCTCCTTAGAAATCATGTGGATTTCTAAGTGTGTTGCACCTTTGTGAGTCATAAGGATCTCACGCTGGTGGTTATTTTACGAGATCATGCCTTTTCGGGTTTTGGCGAAGCTCGCCGACAATTCTGCTGTTTTTACTCACGGCGCCCTTTCGGGTTTTCATTCGCGCCCGTTTCGCTTGTAGACATACCGTTTTTTTAACAATGGAATAGCCGAGAGTAATTTCGCCGTAGGTGCCCATCAATTTGTTGTTGGGTCTTAGGATGACTTCATTGCTGGAATAGCTGTGCAGCCAATTGGACTTGAGTTGCAATCTTTGCTGCTAGGACTTCGATTGCAATATAGATCTCAAGAGAATGTATCGCCGTATTTGGGGCGATGCACTAGTTTAGGGACATTCCGGTCCATTATCGCCATGTTTGAAGCAAAATTTTAGTTTAGGGATGTTCACCTTCGAAAACAGAGATGAACTGGAATAGATCGTCTTGCCTGAGTTTGGGGGAAGATACTATTTGGATTTATCCATTCACCTCTCCGAAGATACCAAGTTGATTTATGGCACCATATATCGGAGGTTTGGATAGATGCGGCCGTTGTAGCAGACTTTATCAAATTACCCCTCATTTTATGAGGGGTTTTTGATTGTAGGGACGCTCTTCTCTGCAAGCGCAAATCCCTGCAGTTAATTATGTTACTGTATTGTGATAACCACTTTCTCCTTCTCCAGCAGTTCACTTCGTGTCTTGTGTGTGTTTTTTTGTTTGTTTTGGTTGCCCGTGGATTGTATACGAAGACTAGTTTATGCCGTCGTCCGTAAGGATCAGATCAGTCCAAATCCGTATATTTTAGATTTGAGTTTAGTTTATTTAATGACCGTTAATCTGGTTTGAGATTAAAATCAACTTAAATGTGTGAGCATTTGGGCTCAATTTATTTTTAACTAAGAATACGTTAGTCTAATTTGAGACTAAGATCAACTTAGCAATATTTTAAGGATCATTTTTATTTAAGATCCAAACAACAGAGCATTTTGGGCTCAGCTATAAGAAAGTTTCATAGACATAGCCAATTTGGGCTTAACATGCTCAGTTTTTTTTTCTTTTTGTTCAGAACTGCTAAGCACTTATTTGGACTCTGTTGGTTCAGTCCCTTTTTTTAATGCAAAAGTACTAAGCACTTATTTGACGCTCTGACACTCACATGGTTGTCATGTGAAGTATTTAATTATGGGCGTCGTCCAATGAGCGCTGAGCACTCAGCCATTTTGGCTGTTTATGGAGTGTTAAGCACTTTTCTCTCTCTTTTTTGGTGGCGCCCACCTGGGGAACACGTGAGGTGCTGGGTGCTGCCCAATCAGTGCTAAGCACTCATCCGTTTTGGCTATTTATGGAGTGCTAAGCACTTTTATTATTTTTGTGGCGTCCACATGAGGAGCATGTGAGGCGCTGGGCGCTGCCCAATCAGTGCTAAGCACTTAGCCGTTTTGGCTATTTATGGAGTGCTAAGCACTTATATTATTTTTATGGCGCCCACGTGAAGAGCACGTGTGGCGCTGGGCGGTGCCCAATTAGTGCTGAGCACTTAGCCATTTTGGCTGTATGTAAAGTGCAAAGCACTTTTTATATGGCGTCCACATGTGTTTCACGTGAGGCGCTAGGCGCTGTTAAAGAGGGGCGCCCACGTGGGAAGCACGTGAGGCGCTAGTTTCTTTTATATGGAGATTTAATCTCTGTTGATGTTTTCAGAGAGGTTAAACCTCCATTAATGGTGCTTTGACCACTAACGCTCGCTAAAATCACTATATTTGAGGATTTTAGGTTGAGTCTTTAAAGAACTAAGTTCTCGATTTGAAGGAACTGAGTTCCTGGAGTATTCTGGACTCACTCTTCTTTCTCTTTAAATTTGTTCTTCTATGAATATTTGATTCTCAAGAATAAGATCTTTCCGATGAGAATTAAATTCTCAACTTGTGAGAGACTTGTCTTATGGATCTTGGATCCAGAAAAAGAACTAAGTTTTTTTATAAGGGTTAAACCCTTAGATGTGATATTATAGGTAATAGAGATATTTTGATCTCTTTTCTTTACCTAGGGTTTTGAGAAGGAAGCTCTTCTTCTTTAAGAATTGAATTCTCTGTTCTTTCTATCTGTAGTCTCTCTCTGGTAGTCGTTCTTCTTTTTTTTGACTTGAAGTCTGGGGTCCTTTATATAATGGAGGCAAATTATTAATTGGTTTTGAGAAAATCTCTCATTGAGAGATTCCAATTGATTTAATTGGACACAAAATTGATTTGGGAAATTTTACCCACCGTTGGATCTTTGATCCAAGTACTTCTATTTTACAGCATACGTTGTTCTTGTTTTTAAGAAGATCGGGAAAATATTCTCCCATATATATAATTTATTCTGTAAAATGGTGATTTTTAATCACCACTAGATTTTTAATCCAAGAGTTCTCTGTTTTACAGAGAGCAATTTTTTTTGTTTAGAATTATTGAGGGAATATATTCCAAAAATTGGATCATTGATCCAACCGAGAGTATCTTTCTTATTTAGAAAGATATGGGAGATATTTTTTCCAAATAGAATTTGATTCTATATTTTGATGATTTATCATCCCTGTTGGATCTTTGATCCAACGGCTCTGTTTAATAGAGAGTATTGTAGAATTTTAATCCTACCTGGACGTTGGCGCTCACATATTGTGCACGTGGGCGCCACTTAAGAATTTAATTCTTAAGATAGCTATTCCTGTGCTTTGCACATTGACGCCCCTGTGAGGAGCACGTGCAGCGCCAAATAAGAATTTAACCTTTATACAGGAAGCACTCCTGTGCTTTGCACATTGGCGCCCACGTGAGGTGCACGTGAGACGCCACCATACGATTTAATCCTATAAGATTGGTTCTGGCGCTGGCGCCCTCGTGGAGAGCACGTAAGGCGCTGCCTCATTTCAACAGAGCTTGCTCTTTTATTAGGTTAAATATTGGGGGAACAAATTCCCCCTCCTCCCGTTATGCTCACATGGCTCACACGTGAGTGCAACGGTGTTACCTTTCTACTGTTCGATCTTCTGGGGAGTTGAATCGTCCCTTCATGTCTTATTAATAGGGCCTTTGGCCCTTGAGATGACCGACGTTCCATCATCTTCTTGAGTCTTCTTTTTTCTTGAGAATTTAATTCTCTCCTCAGAGCTTAGATCTCTATTCCCAGAACTTTCTCAGAGTTAAACTCTGTCAAAAATTGGTAAGAATTATGACCATGATTTACTTAAAGAAACTCTTAAAAGAATCTCTTCTCGTTTTTTGGGGTTTTAACCCATTAACAGAGTTTTGCTCTTCTTTTGGAACGATCTTTTAGAGATCTTAAAAAAACTTTTATTTGGGTAGACCATGGGTCTTAGAGATCTTGTGGTTTTTTTTTTACCCTGTTAGTGACATTGATTTTTGAGGGTTGTTTGGAATTTAATTCCATTTCCCGTAGGGATTTCTGAGAAAATTTCTTTTGAAATTTCTTTTGGGAATTTTATTCCCTTTTCTTACTTTCCTTTTAGGGTTCTTCTTGCAGATTTGAATCTACTGTAGAACTCGTTTTTCGATAATATTGGGAGTCTAACTCCACAGTTCAATGAGATTTTTCGTTAAATGAGAATCCTTTTGGATTCTTATAATGAGTGTCTGCCTCATCATTGATGGGGGGCATTACCTTGATTTTGTGGGGCCCATTGTACCTTTCTCTTTGAACTGTAGTGACTTTAACATGCCAGAATGTAATACAAATTTGGGTGTACTGAAAATGCTAAAGTCTTGAACATTGTGTCGATAATTAACCCCCTTTAACCCCCCTTTTTTATAGGTACTATGGCTCCTGATTCCTCCTTCCCCCACATTCGCTCGAAGAGTGCTTTCGCTGATGCGCCTATAGATCGGGAAGTGTTTGCACTCATTCGGGATTATGACCCAAAGTAGAAGTCTCTTCATATGTGGGGGTCATGGTACAGTCACATTATCCAGGGTTGGCGCAATTTTACTTGCACAGCGCCGTCATAACCGATCCCGTCGATTCACTATGTCGACCTTTCGCAGGTCGCTTATGCAGTAAAAGAGGTCAACTGGACCTCGGAAGGTCACCTCCAACCTTCTATGGTATCGATACCAGTGCAGCCACCGATGGCCGTAGACATTCTAGGGCATCGCATATGCCAAGGAGAATCGCGTTCTTGGGGCAGGTTTATATGATAGGAATGACCCCCCCCCCCCCCGTTATCCGGCTGGCTATCTGCAGTGGGCCCGTTACATTTTGTCGTCCAAGAAGTCACTGCTACTAAAGACCGGGCTATATCCAACAATCTATACATCCCTCTTTTACTACCATACTCCTCATGTGTGGTGGGTCAAATCTTTTCTGTTGCAATGGAATATCCCGGCCCACACATTTCTCTTATCGGATCGGGAGGTTTTAATATCGTTAGAGGAATTCACGGAGATATCTGGGTTACCCATCAGAGGAGAGCATTATGAGGAGATACTTCCTCCTGACGAGTATGTCTTCACTACCGAATCAGTGGTTATAGGTCTTACCCCAGAGAATGCCGTTCGACACAAATTTCCGAGCTTGATCAAAGTGTTGAACACATATGAAATCTTATTCTTGAAGTCTTGGGGGCACGAAGTTAGCTTCATGGACTTCGTTGCTCGTTTCCTTCATCCAGAGGCTTTATCGAAGAAAGCCGCAAAGTTCGCCAAGCTCGATGATCCGTTCGGATTTGGCTTAGACAAACTACCGACCGCGGAGGCCGAGTTAAAGCAATTTTTTTATTCTGGACACCCCAATCGTCTCTTTCGCAGAGGTCGCCTGTAACAACCCTAAATTTCCTGTACAACTTTCTATAGAATTTTTTTCAAAATTTAAAGAAAGGGGTACTTTTGCCTGAGCACAAGTTAAATATTTGTTTTGCTAATTAATTACAAGAAGGAGCTTATAGCTCATTGGGAATACCTTGCACTACTGAACCAAGCCACCACGGTTCAAATTTCATACCCCACATTATTTTTAATATTGTTTTATTTTGAATTTTTAGAATACCAACGGTTTACACGTGAATATCTCACAAAAACCCCACTACACCCTGAAAAGTAACCATGCCAGGGGGATTACCAACCGACGGGATGGATTCCGGCCGCCTGACTCGGCCGGAATCGACCAACTCGGCCGGCGGACCGGCCGACTCGGGCCGCTGCCGCCGGCCGGAGTTGCCGATTCCGCTGAGTCCTCAACATATAAAATGTGTCTCTTGGACTCCACTGCACACCTGTATGGTTTAAATACCTAGACCGGTAACAGAGCCCCTTTAAAATCACATTAAACCCAATTTTTATTATATTTTATTACATTTATCACATTTTTTTTCAATTAAACCTTTCATCTACCCTAATCCTAGCCTTACCCTATAAATACAACCCCTACACACATCCTCCTCACTCCAAAATTCTGATCAAAACTCTCAAGAAATTTCCTAGAACCCTAGTGTACTTTTGAAGAAGCGAAAGGCGAAGCTCTGGCGATTTTTCCGGCGACAACCCTAGGAGATCCCGGCGACGAAACGACGCACCGGAAGCTACGTCCACTCCCTCTCCCTCTCCTTTTTAAGGTAAACCCATAAGTCCCACCTCCCTCTCTCCTTTACTACTCTAAAAACATCTTTTAATAAAACCCGACAGAATCGGAGTCAAACCGATTTCCGAATTGGTTTCTTTCTAAAAATCCCACTTTTCTTAAACACAACCCTATTAAACCATTACATATTGACTATTAATCATTAACAAACACGGTGAACAAGTTTCATGATAATCTATATCATTTTGTAACTTTTATCGCTCTTTTTCAGTAAAATACCATATAGTTTCATTTTTGGCATTAAATCATCATAATCTTACTATATGCTATACCTTTAAGTTAGATCATGAGGTAATGACCTACCTCCTCACAACACTCATATGAAATATAGCACAATACTTTTTGGGAACATAGAATACGGGAAACGAACCTTTACATATAAATACCCTTTACTAATAAAACCATTTTTACAAGATTTAGTATTTTAAACAAATCTTTGTAAAGCGCCGCTATAACCCATTTTGGGGAACCCGACTGGGATGGTGCGGATTATAGCACGTCCCTGGGCTTAGTAGTGCGAGATGCAGACCACCGCAAGGAGCATTCGGTCTCGAAAGATTTAAAATACGAAAATCTTAAGAAAATGAGATTTATAGAATTGTAATATATATTAAAATTTATTTTTATAGAAATATATATATATATATAACATTAAAAAAATACCTATTTTTGTTATAATATAAATACTTCAACTTTTCCAAATCAAAGAATCACTTTACATTAAAATACCATGAATTCCATACAAATACAATATTACAATTTAATACCATATATTATGAAAATTAGGTTATTCTCACTAGAAATGTCACAAATATAAAATTTACAATTATTAAAACTCTAAAGATGATAATTAAACACTTGGGGTGCATTTTGAAAATTATATAAAAATATTTTTATATAAAATCCGCTCAAGTTCTATAAATTACCCTAAGGATCCTAGTAAACATAAGTTTAAGCGGGACCAATCTCTTGAGCCTCAGGGAGCCGGAGAAGTGGGTGCTTTCCTATTTAAGGTAGAAAACTTAACAACGGTGTTATCAACACGGTAATCGTCTTTGAAAAAGACACAAATCCTGCCGCCCATGTGCAGCGGTTACCGATAACATCAAAACAATCAGGACTTCAATTTACTTTTCTAATTGTCTGACTCAAACCGAGTCTTCTCATTAATAATCTGACTTGAATATGATTCAAGTACAATCTGCAATCTACAATTCAACATGAATCTATGAATCCATATATTCAATCTATTCAATTTATATTGACTGAACAGAACCATGGATATACTTCCATTTACTTGATTCTCTAGTTACATCCATGATTCTACATTTACATCCATTTACTGATATCATGGTTTCGGCAAGTCACTCAATTATACAATCTATACAGTTTACCATACAAGAAAATACAATACAGCTATACAACAAGACATCTCGGGGTTTAAGGGGTAAATTGGTACGGAACGTGTTAGAAGTGGCATGAGTCGGTAAGATTTAATACACTTAACCTGAATCCAGTTGCTGTTGTATCATGGCATAAACGGTTCCTTGTACTACACTTGCCTCTAGTCTCTGGCATATGATACTCATCTCGTATACACTAGCATCCTTCTGTACCAAACTACAAACAACAACGTTAACCATATAATACAACTTTAAAAGCTACCTTCTCTTTCTGTCTATTCTATTTTCTCCCTTATCTTTGGGACTTACCGAGCGATTTTTTCGCTGACGACATTCTCTTTCTTTCTTTTTTGAATGTCGTCAGGTGATCTAGACACTCCGGAGATCGAGCCCACTAGTGAAGACTTGGACCACTTCATTGAAGACCCAGAGCTTTAGTTCATTGTACACTTTTATTTCAGTACTTTTCCTTTTCTGTTATGCCATCGTTTAAGCATTGCTTCCATTCAGTTGTATTTACTTTTCCATGCATTGTACAGAAAGAATGTGAATAAATAAAGTTGCTGTTTTATTACATCTTGTCTCTTATGAATTTATTTTTATATTGCTTAGATACGCTTAGCGTATTTACTTCATAGTAAATACGTAGCGGCCTCGTCGCGTCCTCTGCCCGTACTCTAGGAAGCGGGGCGTGACATCACCGCTCCATACATTGATGAGGATACGTTCTTCCTAGGGTTCATCGGCTTGTGGCTGAGCTGGTTTGCGCTTCCAATGCATCCCCATTATATGAGACCATCTGTCTTTTATCCGGCTCACCGTATTGTGGCGGGGACACGCATGGCCATTGGGATTGCAGGACTGGCTCACTTATATCATGGCCTGAGTCTGGTGGCCGACACCACTTAGCCAGGTGTGAAGCCCGTTAATCTCCCACCGCATTACTTCATCTCGTGGATCAAGATGTAAGTGCTGGGTGCTTTTGGTGTGCAAAAACGACCCAGATTTTATGAAGGGTTCAATTTTCCTCACGTCATGCACTTGGTCGATGCTTCTTCGCCAGACCTAACACAGCGGGAGGCTCGGCGATTGCTTCTTCGCCCATGCATGGTTGGGGAAAACATGACCTTTATCGATAATGTCCTGACCATCGGTAAAGAATCTTCCAAAGTAATCCAGCCGCTACACGATATTTTCAAGGACGGAGCTTCTGTATTAAGGGCTCAAGAGATCGTCCATTTGTATTCTATGAGGCCAGGTTTCCTGGTATTCAGACATAACGCCTTGGTTTTGTTTATGAGATATAACCCACACCATTTTGCCCAGCAATCAGGCTACAACCAAGGCGTTCCCCTTGAGGCGTTCATTTTTGATCCAGTTAATACCGAGGAAGGTGTTCGCAACACGGCTCACCATTTCATGCGTCTAAATACGGGGTCCTATTTCCTGATCAGCGAGCCGAGTCATATTCCAAAGGCCTCAAATGCCTACGTTGCCTGGTATCAGCATGCGATGGGGGCTGTCATTAAGGAGGAAAGGCGGATGCTTCTTGAACACAAGGATTCTGTTCCTGCCAGCAATCCCGTGGTCCCACTGAGGCGACGGGCAGTTGTCCGTCCTTTATAGAGAGAGAGCAGTGTGGTCGTGGTACCGCGATCCTTTCTGGATAGGCCTCGACCGGACGTTCCTACGACCGTGGTAGCTGTGGCGTCTCCGGAGTCGGGCATTGGTTCGGAGATCGAGGCCCGCTGTCCAAAGAAGCCCGTTAAGAGAAAACTCTTATCATCTGGTGCCAACTCCCAGAAGAAGAAGAAATCCTTATTCTCAGCTCACGTTGTATTCGGTCAGGAGCCTCATACTCTTTACAGCGAAGGCTTTTCCGAATACGGCACCAACAATGGTCTGTTCGAAGCTCCCGTTGCTACTGATCTTCAAGCTGCCATGGAAGCTTCTGAAAGATTGGCCCGTGAGCAAGCAGCGCTTGCTTCTCTGGCGGCATCCGGTATATTCTATTTACACCCTTCTGTGTATATATTGTTTTGTACGAATTTATCATGCTTTATTAACGCTCTTCTCTTAACAGGAATTTCCACTGAAGAGGCTCTCTTTGCGTCCTTCAAGACATTTGAGGAGGAGGAGAGGCTCCGCGCTTCCATGTGCCTCGGTATGATTCGTTTCGCGATGAATTTACATATTTATTTTATTTTATTCACCACCTGACCCCCTCTTCTTTCTTTTACAGGAACCACCACAACTCGTGTTGTTCCCAATACAATGCCAACCTCGAGTGATGGTGTGGAGGAGCCTTCAGAGCCAGCGGCTACAGTTGAGGTCCTTTCAGAGCCGCCACGGGAGGCGTCGCTGAAGCAGCCGATGATGAATGTGGCAGTAGATCCGGAGGCCACGCGTGATTTGGACAAAGACGCTCCTCTGTCGGAGATCCTGAGGAGATCCATTCGTACAACCAAAGCCTAGAGGAAGCGAAAAAAGCTTGCAGCAAGGGAGTGTCAGGCTAACCTGGCTGCAGGCGCGGATTCGAGTGATGCTCAATCCTCTAACGTTCCCATGGAGGACGTTCCTTTTTCCCTATCCACCTCTCATAGGCAGGTTGTGCGTGCAGCTCGCGAAGAGGCCGAGCGGTCACTTCAAGGTACAACAGCGCACAGTCCCCTGGTAACATCCTTTTTCATGAATTTTAACACCCCCATATTTTTTTTAACAGGGCCAAGTTTAGGTGGTGACGTGGCAGGTGAAGTGCCGGTGCTTGAAGTGCCTGGAGTGTCAGGCCTTCCTCTTGAATCTGGGACGGTTCCGACTGCCGCTTCTTCCCCTTATGGATCCTTGATATTGGCGAGTGGTATGAGCATGACGACGTCCCTTATCAATTCAGGGGAGGAAGGTGCGGATGTTGAATCCACCTTCCCGATGAGGGTGGAAACTGAGTAAGCCGTCATAGCTGGTGACTCTCCAGACCCTATTATGGTTTCTGCCCCATCAAGTATTTCTCGGGCTATTACTTTTGATTTCTCACTCTTGCTAGGCATCTCTGCTGATATTTCCTGAATACAGGCGTGGTAGACCCCAGTGCCGTGCTAATTGAAGAATCACTGTCATCCTTGCCACAAATGTCACCGTTCCACCCCTCTCTTTTGTGTCCCCCGAGCTCTCTCGGGTTTAATGACGGAAGGTAAAGTTTTCTCATCTCTTTGTTTCAAAGTTGATATTATTTTCTTGGATTAGTTTCTTTACCATATATCGTTGCAACCCTGCAGGAGTGCTTTTTGACCGCTTACACCAAATGTTAAGCTCACACTTTGCCTTCCAATTGGACTTCGTTCTCCCTTCAGGCATTGGTTAGTATATTCTTCGCCTGCTATTTCATCTTTCCACGAGCAAACTTTCTATTTCTAAGCTTTTCTTGCATTGATGGTAGTATTACGGCTCGAGGGAGAGAACGAAGGAATAGCCGAGCCTCCTGCGCTTTCTAACTTACCATTTTTGACCACTAGTATGGTACATCTCGTTCATCATCGTTCTTCCTTATTTTTCAGGTTGAAATATGACCCTTTTTTATGCGTGCTTTATTCTGCAGCAGCTACACCATCTTTGGCTCCTTTTGAATCTCGCATTTCCATGCCTCCAGGGCCCTTTGCTAAGCGTCAATCTTCCAGGGTGCGGCGAATAGCTGGTAGATGTTAAGTGAATTCATCGAAGATCTTAACGTTGAAGCCCTCACCTTTGCTGCGGATTTTGATGATGAGGTCAACCCTATGCTGGCGACGCTTGTGAATTTCCACAATGAGGATTTCGTCGGCATTTGGGTTGACTATTGTATGCAGATTGAAGCTTGTTTGCATGAGATTGAGCACAAACATCTCACCCCTGAAGCATTAACCTCGAAAGCTCAACTGATTGTATGGATCGACCAAAGTGCTGATTCCATTCAATACTTCGAGCGAAAGTTAGCTCTGAAGCGAAAGGAGCATGAGACAGCTTCTGGCGAATCTATCCAATTGCGTGCCCAGGTCGAAGCGAATGACGTACAGCTGCAAGTTATTTTTGAAAATCTCCAGCAATGTGTTTCTAATGGACTGGCGCTGATGCAGAACCTCGACTTTACCGAGCGGGGCATGCGAGATTGCGATGTTGGTAAGCAGGAAATCGCTGAGAAGCTTTCATCATGCTTGCAACAATGGGCTCAAGTCGAAGCGAGGCTGGCTGCAATAGTGGCGCGTGAGGAGGAGTTGCGGGAAGAGAATGAGCGGGTTGCCAATTTACTGAAAGCCCCGCTTTCTTAACGGCTAGAATTGTATTTCCTATTTTTCTTGATATAAATGCAAACTGTATCTTTGAAACATTTCGACTTATGAATAAAGAATTCACTTTTTTTTTGCATGCGCTCCTCTGTGTCTGATGTCCTAATCTAGTGCCCATTAGTTTATTTACTCGTTTCGGAGTTTGTAGTTTATTCACTCGTTTCGGAGTTTCTAGTTTATGTACTCATTTCGGAGTTCGTAGTTTATTTACTCATTTCGGAGATTCTAGTTTATGTACTCATTTCGGAGTTTGTAGTTTATTCACTTGTTTCGGAGTTTCTAGTTTATGTACTCATTTCGAAGTGTTTTTAGTTTACCTCCCTTGGGTTAATAGGCAAACTTGTCCTAATGTTGTATGTAGATAACCCATATTCTTTACGACAGAGGTCCGTTAGGTTTGTGGTACTAGGGTTTTAGTCTGTGGTACCGTCGTATGGCTGATGTATTCCTCGATATGCAGTCTTTAAGCCGCTGTTTTAGTAGCCCCACGACTGTCGTGTCTCTGATCCCTTCGGGGGCTGGACAAGACGTCTTCAAGTAATCTCCTTAGGTCATACTACCGTCGGAAGAGTAAACATTAGAAATTTTCCATGACGCTTTTTACTTGAGGGTAGGCTCGGTTTGGAGCCCCGATGAGTCATAACCACTCGGCTCTGGTGTGGGATGATCTCCTATAGTCTTTTAGGCTTTATATGAGCCGTCGTCGAGACCCGAAGCTGGGAATATGCCGTCACTTAATTTTTTTACTTTGATGATTGTTGTCTATAGTGCCATCAAGTCAATTATTGGATCGCAGGCACACGATTGCGATGATTGGAGGAGTATCTATACCGGTAGAACAGTCTTACTCGAGATGATAGTATGCTATCTGGTTTGTCTTTATTATCGTATACATGCTTCAGGTGACTTTACAGATCACTATTACATGTTGATAGAGCCCATAGGATTGTTGCTTGACTGCTAGCAGTATGATGGCGATCATATACGTGGGAGCCGGGGTCTATAAGCACATCCTTAAAAGTCCCTAGTCGTGGGAGTTTCGAGATTGGGCATCGATACTCCAGAGTAGACAAGTGTATACTGATCGAGACCCCGACGAGGGGAGGTGGCCAGTCTCACAAACCATTGTTGTTTGTTGGTTCACCTAAGATGTATACAGGTGCTCATTAGGTTATGAGTACACTGGACGGACGCGACGGGAACATACTAGTTGGTATCATACCTATTGTCAGATAGCAGTTCCCTGGTGACATGTGTACAGGTTAGTCTATCGACCTAAGATCGTCATTTGTCTCGTGTGAGTTCTCACTGTGCTTTGATTACTACCCTACCACGGCTCAAAAGAGTCGTGCAAACAGGTTTTAGTTGGGCACAGTCCCGAGCCACATAGAGGCAGTAAGCGGATCGTCAGGGGATTCGTCTCTCCCGATATTGGGGGTTGATGTCACGTTGTGCATGGATGGCCATCACCAGAAATCCTTGGCCGGGGTAGACGAGAATTACCGATCTAGGATCGGTAGTTTCTTAGGTGGTGTAGGGTTTCATACCGACACTAAATGTCGCGTTATTAGGGGTCTGACTTTATCCACCCCATAGACTCGATATGCGATACTCATAGACGAACGGACCGGACTGTACGGATATTGTCACTGTCAGGCTCAGTAGGGTTTCAGGACGAGTTTCCTCGTCGGCCTCCCTTTCGCTCAATACCTGGGTAGCCATTACGTATAGCTAGTGCCACTGACGTGCTTATGGTTAAACTCACTGCCAGCGTATTGACGAGTCTTTAGAGTCCCACACAGAGGGTTTCCCTGGTTCGGGCGAAACGTTGTAGAGGTCGTATGGTTTTATGGCAGGGTTCGATCATATACGTGCACTTGTGCACGGATCATGATCGGATGGATAATACTAGTGGGCTTTTGTTTAAGCCGGATCCTGGTATTATATTGTTGGATTATTTTTGTCTCGTTGTATTCGTATTCAGTCGGAATACGGATGTGGGTATGTATATACGGATGAGGGGTATTCTTGTAATTCGTTACGAGTTTACTTTAGAAGTTGCCATTCTCTTTTTGATTAAACATTTAGGGTTTTCTTTGAGTGTTTAATATTGTAGTGATGGAAAGTGTGAGTGCAAGTCTTAGCATGGTGCATTGATTGTGGCTTGTGACTCATGGTATTGGGTCTTGTGTGATTCATGGTGCATTGATGGTTCTTGGTGTGTGTTGTGAGATATTTGAGAGGCAAGTGGCAGATATTTTGGTGCTGGGAATTTTCTTTAGTTGCCCAAATCAAATACCTCACAACTCACTCAAGAAAACAACAGAGAACTTTCTTCACTTGTTTTTTTCTTTTTGTGCCAAGTCTTGAGCTCACACTTTCTTCACCTATGGCTTCTTCTTCACTTCCACCCATTCCATCTCATGAGTTGAGAATCCTTGGGTGTTTTGAGACAAAGTATTCACACACACTCTCTACTTCATCTTGGGTATCTAGGTTAGCAAACTGGATGCCCGAGCTGCTTCGGTTTTGAGGCGGGAGCCCGTATTACTAATTCTCGACGTGGATCATCTTCGACGAGGGAGACCAGAGAACAAACTTGATCGAGTAAGCTGCGAGGAGCTTGGAACAGAGGTTGAAGACGGAAGGTCATGAATCAATCAATATAACCTCTTTAAACTCCTTTATGATAACTGGTATAGAGTTAATGATACGATCCGTCGATTAGGGTTCCGTTAGCGCTGTGTTTTTAAGGTTTTTGTTCCATGTTTGGCCACGGATTGATGGCCGGAGCACCGGCGTAGCCCTACATGGTATCAAAGTCAACCCATTAACCGCATACTAGTTGTTTTAGACGATGTTAAACTATCGAAACCGAAACAACTCCAAATCAATACCAACGATATTCTAGTTTCTGTCATTTTTTTGTGTCTTCTAAAATTAATTTAATAACTGCAGAAGACTATTTAGGTGACTACTAGAATACACACCAAATACGAGCCCCTAACTTCATTATTGGACCGGACACATTGGTAAAAATTCCGGCCTGGCCGGTTTTTATGTGGAACTGGGACTTGAGTTTTCGTGTGTGGTCTAGTCTCTAGAATATTGGTTAAGTGGTATTTCTTGTTTAGCCCAGTTTGGATATGGATTTATCTAGTTGTTTGGGAGCTATTCGGGGTTATTTCGAAGTCGATATTTCTAACATTGTTTAAACTTTACAGTACATACATTTCTATCTGCGACCGTGAATGTCATTAGAGTGGTACAACTTGTCTATTTGCTATAGTTCTTTTAGACGGGTTTGCGAACGTGACATTCACGTTGATGTTCTGTGTTGTGTTATGTTTGTTATTGATTCGTCGTGGTGGATAGCTTGGGTGCAATGATAGTACAGTTTAGTTTTATTTATACGTTTGATATCGCGGGGCGAGCTTCCGACATGTGGACTGCCATCACTGCATGTTTGTATATTATTTGTTTGGGGCTCGACCGGGTTGAAGTCGATGTCACCGTTGTACATATTTTCTTTTCTGTAGTAGGATTACCCCGTGGTGGAGTGCATGGATAGTCGGGTTCTAGAGGGCAATGAGTCTGCATCTCATGGCTTTGAGACAGAGGGGGCCTCACTCTAGAATTGGCGGGCTATTCGCCGCACTCGTAGGGGGTATAGGTTGACTCAAGGAGGGGTGCTCAAGTTACCGGATTCCGTGAAGTGCCGAGTGGCCCATTCACTTTGATGAAGGGGGCTGCCTCGCTTCTGGTTTTAGCGGGTAACTTGCCACACCCGTAAGGGTCTAGGTTTTCATTGCACAGGTTATCCATACGACCAGGGGAACGTCGGGTTTCACTTGTGTCTCAAAGGAAACCCGGGGCTCCCAGATTATCTGTATTATTTTATGATGCTTATAGCTTATTTGTGATGTTGCATTTATCACGCCTGGAGCGATTATATTATATATATGTATATATATACTAGTAGATATTGTATATGTTTTCACCCACGCTAGTCCAGTCCCCGCTCTGTCGTTAGTTAAGTAACCTAACGGGTGATGGCGGGACCCAGTGGCTAATGCGGATGGCATATATGTACATCTTTTTTTTCGTTCTTTTGTGGTGTGATTAATTGATGGGACTGCATTGATTCAGATCAATGCAAGGAAAAAAGACCTATTCAATGTTGTTGGAATAATTTTAAAAGCTGTTATTACAGGGATGTTTTCTTTTGTTTTGCATAGCGGTATTTGGTTATGAATATCCAGCACCTCATTCGACGAGGCAAGGGCCGGGATCCCTTCATCGGGAGTGACCCCTTGGGCAGAAGTTTGCGTCAGAGTAATAACTTCACTATAGTCGATTACTTTTTGCTTTGCATCGCGGTATTCAGTGGGAATATCCTGCAGCTCATTCCACGAGGAAAGAGCCGAGATCCCTTCACCGGGAGTGACCTCTTTAGCTAGGGTTTTCGCCACTATATATTTGTAAAAAGCTATCTGGTTCTTTCAACGATATCAAGTTCATTACGTTAAAGGTTTTTCGCCAAAAACCATTTGTAGCCCTCCGTCATTTCAGACGGGTAGCACTTAGTATTCATGCTATGTATGTTGGCCTTCGTCAAGGCATAGTGTATGGTAGCTATTTGTAACTTTTCTGTTGCATAGATAGATGCGTTAGTTTGGGACAATCATACTACTATTTTGGCCTTCGTCAAGGGTATGTATGAGTGGGTTCAAATTAATCTGGACAATGACGGGTAGAACTTGACATGTGACTTATGATATGTTGGCCTTCGTCAAGGTCATAAGAGCATGGGGTAAAAATCACATCGGGAGTTTCAAACATACAGGAAACTTGCCAAGCATGCGCATACCTTCTGGAGTATGATAACTTTAGTGGATTCCATCAAGTTATCATGCAATGATAGTTGGATCCCGATTCCTACCAATGAGTTGGTTTACTCCTCGGGTGATTGTAGATGATCCCGACTAATTTTTCTTTTAGGTTTGGAGGAGAATTTGAAGATACAGTGGGAGACATCCTGATTAGATAAAGTGATTAACCATTCTGATTTAAGTTAGAGTGCACGCTGAGTGTTTCTTTTCTCTCTCTCTTTGGCAGCGACCATGTCCCGACCCTAGACTAGAACTCATGAACCAAGTTAACCGGACCTTCTTAAAACACTGACTTTTGGATTGTCGGAGTTGCATACTTCATTTCCACCCCTACTTTTACCCTTTGCATTTCTTTAGAACATTCCGTATTACTACGAAGATCCCCTTTCATTGGATATGACCATCGTATAGTTACATACGAACTCGAAGAAACTAGTTTCAGATTCGAGAATGGTTTCCGGTTCTGGAGAAATTGAATAGGACTATTCAGTTGTTTTTTCCATTTACCTACTCTCAGGATGTGAGGGCTCCTAGGATTAGGAGAGGGTACACTTATTGCACTTATTGGATAGTCTTCTTCTAAACCATAGGCAGGAGCCGAAAGGTGGGGAATGAAGAAAACCAATTAGCCTAAGTGTGGTATACAGAAGGTAATAAGTAAAGACAAATTAAGGGATTAGAAAGAGGGCAAAGTGAATTGCGACTGCTATCATTCACGACCAAATCGCGTAGCTCATCGCCACTCCTACTTCACCTTTGCATTTATCCAAATCAGGAGAAATTGAATAAGATTATTCAGTTGTCTTTTATTTTTACCTTCTCTCAGATTGTGAGTGCTCCTAGGATTAGGACGGTACACCTATTACACTTATTGGACAGTCTTCTTCCAAGCCATAGGCTGGTGCCGAACTGCAGGGAAGGAAGAAAATCAATTAGCCTAAGGATGATGTATAGAAGGTAATGAATAAAGACAAATAAAGGGATTTGGAGAGATGGCAAAGAAATATATGGTTACAGTCTTGAACCTGATAATGGAAGAGGCATTACTAGGAATATTTGGATACCCCTTCGAAACATTTTCATGTTTCAGTTTCACTGTCCGTTGTTAATTGAAAACTGATTTCCCGATTAGATCCTTACTCCAGGGTATGTATTTACCAAGTTTGATTCTCACATCTGTATAGTTTTACAGATGATGAGTGGAAGTAAGTTATTGGGAATTAGGTGATTATATCCTTATTATATCGGAATTCGTTCCAATTGGTGATATTTGAAGAAATCGCCTGAGGTTTTGCCTGACGGCAAATATTTGGTTTTGAATATCCGTTGTTATGCACCAATTTCAAATTGATATATCTATACGTTTATTTTATAAAGTGAGATATAACTTTTTGAAATTATGTCCATGACAATTAGCTATATTAGTTGATGGTAAGGTAAGGAGCATTGAACATCGGTGTAATTCTTCTTAACCACAGTACAGTTTTCAACCTACGACGCACAGGGTTTGAGTTATTCAACTCAGGGGACTTATACAAAGTATTGTATGTTTTCCAGTGTCCATTAGGACAGAGGGGTTTGTACTCGTACTATATTGTGTTTACTTATGACTTCTCAAGTTTTAGACAAGTATTTCGTAGAAATGCAAGGTCCAAGTTTTGAGAAGTTACAGGTACACAAATAAAGTAGAGAACCAGGTGTTGCAAGTATCAGGATTCTTCAAGCTGATTGAAGATGTAGATACTTATGTTTGGTATTCAGTTGATAGTAATGGTTTTGAGAACTTGTTTCTCTTTCAGGTTACTCATATTTGGATGCAATCTTAGTTGAGTAATGTTGATCAGCCTCCTTCCATTTAGTTGACATGCACTGGAGACAGCTGCATGATTTGAATCCGGTTCTAATTAAATCAGTTTCTCTATTTCTATATTTTATATAAAATGGTTCATATCTTAGCGATGTTAAGGTATATGGAGTTATCCGGCTTATGTTTAAAACCAGACTCTGGATAACTCAAGGCACGTTTCTATAATGTCAGTTTGTGGGTTATCCAGGCTATGACGAGGGTTAACTTTCTACCATCTGGAAGATCAATAGTGATATTGTTCTTGACTCGCCACAGTTTTAGTAAAATGGATTTTTTCAGAAAACAGTAGTGGGAGTATGATAGAACTGGAAGTGATTTCAGAACCACAAACGATTACTGAAAATTTAATAGAACCTAAACATTCAATCGGGTTTGACATCCTATTAGCCACACCGCAGATATGGTGGGTAACCTCAGGCACCCGAGAGGTACTTCGGTATTCTCAAAGACGGTGACAGGGAGGTTCTTGTTTACCTAAACTTGTCATTACTGCTGTTTTAGACTATAAGATCTGGCAGGAGGATGAGTATAGCGTCGTTCTAAACTAGCTTTAGAAGTGCACGTATATATGACTCTGCCAGAGGGTTGTTGTGGTCAGTGGGAGCAGCGGAAGTATAGTGGACAAGCAGCTTATGTCTATTTATAGACTAAAGCAGATATATCGGAGCTAGATCATCTATTTTTGATGTGACAGTCATAGGCTTTGACTTCATCAGAATAGGAGATGGATCTGTTAAGAAGGTAGTACGGTGTAATGTCCTAGTATTTGGATGACATACACTTTGTAAGAAATGAAATTCCTATACTACGATCGGTTATACTGTGGTTGTCACACAGTGGTTTCTCCACATAGGATATGGATATAATATCAGGCATTTTTGGTTACTAGACCTATGGTTTTAGATCTAGATTTGGGTAGTTTCTCAATCTGGGTACTTGGACAATATTCTAAAGGTGTTTTAGAATGGACGACTCCTGGCATGGTGGTGTACCTGCAGGTGATGGAGTCACCCTCTCTAAAGGTATCTTACAGACTAAAGGGGAGAGGGATGTGCATGATTGGTATATCACTTGCTTAGGCAATTGAGTCAATCATGAGATGTCAAGTATCACACCAGATATTGTTTTTGCACGAGTTGCAATAAGTTTATATTAATCCAATCCTTGAGAAACGTTCAAAAGCAGTTTTAGAACATAAGTGGATGTTCTAGGGATTTGGTAATGGCAGCCTCCTTCAGGAGATGGTTATCATTCCAGGCTTCCAAGGTGACCTGGATGACAGAGTGACTGTCAGAGTTATAGTTTTCCCTCTTGACGGGGGGCAGTAGTTTGGACAGGTGGTCCAAACGGATACTGAAGGAGGCATGGCGCAGGATACTGATTAAGTTCAGTGGACAATATAGTCTAAGAAGTTTGCTGGATTTGGAGTTCATTTGTGGACTGGGTCCCATCAGATATCCAGACATATTCTAAGACAGGTATTGCTCATTTCGGGAAATGGCTTTCTCCGCGAACTTGAGATAAAGAGAGACATAGAAAGAAACATTGGAGCAGATCCACTCACTAAGGCTATTTCTCGAACGCAATAGTTTCATAAACAAGCTTTGTGAGACTGATTAGCAGAGAAGTTGGGTGTTCGGTATCACACGGGCTGTGAGTATGCGACACCGCAATAATTAGCCTTAAGTGCAAGTGGGAGATTGTTGGTTATAGTGCCCTCAAGTCAATTATTGGATCGCAGGCACGTGATTGCGATGATTGGAGCAGGACCTACACCGGTAGAACAGTCTTACTCGAGATGATAGTATGCTATCTGGTTTGTCTTTATCATCGTGTACATGCTTCAGGTGACTTTACAGATCACTATTACATGTTGATAGAGCCCATAGGATTGTTGCTTGACTGCTAGCAGTATGATGGAGATCATATACGTAGGAGTCGGGGTCTATAAGCACATCCTTAAAAGTCCCTAGTCGTGGGAGTTTTGAGATTGGGCATCTATACTCCAGAGTAGACTAGTGTATACTGATCGAGACCCCGACGAGGGGCGGTGGCCGGTCTCATAAGCCATTGGTATCTGTTGGTTCACTTAAGATGTATACAGGTGCTCATTAGGTTATGAGTACACCGGATGGACTCGACGGGAACATGCTAGTTTGTATCATAACTATTGTCAGATAGGAGTTCCCTGGTGACATGTGTACAGGTCAGTCTATCGACCTGAGATCGTCATTTGTCTCGTGTGAGTTCCTACTGTGCTTTGATTACTATCCTACCACGACTCAAAGGAGTCATGCAAACAGGTTTTAGTTGGGCATAGTCCCGAGCCACATGGAGGCAGTGAGCGGATCGTCAGAGGATTCGTCTCTCTCGGTATTGGGGGTTGACGTCACGTTGTGCACGGATGGCCATCACCAGAAATCCTCGACCGGGGTAGACGAGAATTACCGATCTAGGATCGGTAGTATCTCAGGTGGTGTAGGTTTTCATACCGACACTAATTGTCGCGTTATTAGGGGTCTGACTTTATCCACCCCCCTAGACTCGATATGCGATACTCATAGACGAACGGACCAGACCGTACGGATATTGTCACTGTCAGGCTCGGTAGGGTTTCAGGATGAGTTTGCTCGTCGGCCTCCCTTTCGTTCAATACCTGGATAGCCGTTACGTACAACCAGTGCCACTGACGTGCTTGTGGTTAAACCCACTGCCATCGTATTGACGAGTCTTTAGAGTCCCATACAGAGGGATTCCTTGGTTCGGGCGAAACGTTGTAGAGGCTGTATGGTTTTATGGAAGGGTTCGATCATATAAGTGCACTTGTGCACGGATCATGATCGGACGGATAATACTAGTGGGCTTTGGTTTAAGCCGGATCCTGCTATTATATTGTTTGATTATTTTCGTCTCGTTGTATTCGTATTCAGTCGGAATACGGATGAGGGGTATTCTTGTAATTCGTTACGAGTTTACTTTAGAAATTGCCATTCTCTTTTTGATTAAACATTTAGTGTTTTCTTTAAGTGTTTAATATTGTAGTGATGGAAAGTGTGAGTGCAAGTCGGTGCATTGATTGTGGCTTGTGACTCATGGTATTGGGTCTTGTGTAATTCATGGTGCATTGATGGTTCTTGGTGTGTGTTGTGAGATATTTGAGAGGCAAGTGGCAGATATTTTGGGCTGGGAATTTTCTTTAGTTGCTCAAATCAAATACCTCACAACTCACTCAAGAAAACAACAGAGAACTTTCTTCACTTGTTTTTTCTTTTTGTGTCAAGTCTTGAGCTCGCACTTTCTTCACCTGTGGCTTCTTCTTCACTTCCACCCATTCCATCTCATGAGTTGAGAATCCTTGGGTGTTTTGAGACAAAGTATTCACACACACTCTCTACTTCATCTTGGGTATCTAGGCTAGAAACTGGATGCCCGAGTTGCTTCGGTTTTGATGCGGGAACCCGTATTACTAATCCTCGACGTGTATCGTCCTCGACGAGGGAGATCGAAGAATAAACTTGATCGAGGAAGCCACGAGGAGCTTGGGACAGAGGTTGAAGACCGAAGGACACTGATCAATCGGTATAACTTCTCTAAACACCTTTATGATAACTAGTACAGGGTTAATGGTACGATCCGTCGATTAGGGTTCCATTAGCGCCGTATTTTTAAAGTTTTTATTCCGCGTTTGGCCACGGATTGATGGCCGGGGCACTGGCGTAGCCTTACAACGATGTCGCATCGATTCTTTGCTGCAATAGGGTAGACATCTGTAGGTCCTCTATGCTGCGTGTATTGCAGTTGATGTCCGGAGCTAGGAATATGCCATTGCTCCAATTTCATTTGATAGCTTCGTTCGCATCCTGCTGAAATAAGGGGGAACGCCGGGATAGTCTCTTGGTTGTATATGTACTGTCAAGACTTGGAGTTAGGATTTTGCCGTTACTCCATTTTTGCTTTGACCCTTAGGTCTTTTGTTGATATTGCATCTGCATCCTGTTGGAATGAGAAGAACGTCGAACAGATCTCTAGGCTGTAGATGTTGCCGTCAAGATCTGGCTCTCCCTTTGACGGAGCCTGGTGGGAAAATATGTTTCCCTTTTCATTTATGCACATGGATTGTATACAGGGGTCAGTGTGGACTCACCTGTAGGGTAGAAAAGTTTCATTTCCATTTTTTTATTATATATATTTTTATTTTTTCGTGACGCTCTATCATTTTAGCTTTTTATATAGCAAAAGTCGCGGCTGCCCAATCATTTCGGCTACTTATCAGTGGTGCCCAATCATTTCGGCTATTTTTTATATTTTTACTCGCTGCTTTTTATTGCGAGTTACCCAAACATTTTGATTGTTTTTATATGCATGTTTTTTTACTCGTTGCTGCTTTTATTACGAGTTTGGAATCCGATACCAACCTTGGCATCAGCGTCACTACAACTGGGATTTTGCCAGGAGCGAATCATCATTTGCCTTTATCGATTTGAACAAAGATGGCTTAGCAAATAGGGTTAAGATCCTGTCGGCTAAGGCTTTTGACTTTATAAGCCGTAAGGGTCTCATAAAGTTATTTCTCCCTACGGTTGAGAGGATCTCGTAAGTGTATTTTCTCCTTAGGAGTCATGGGGATTCCTAAGTGATATTTTCTCTTGTAAGTTGTATGGATCTTCCAAGAGTGTTTTCTCCTTATAAGTCGAGAGGACTTACAAGTGTCGTTCACCATATAGGGACATTTCTCGCCATTGGTAGAACTTGGTAAGGGAATTTTATTCGTGCCCGTGGATTGTATACAAGGGTCAATATGGACCGCCTGTAGGGAAACTTGGGGGATATGACGGATTAAGAACATGTTCAGATCCCTGTAGTTTAAGACTTTTGAATCTTATGAGCCGTGAGGGCCTCATAAGAGGAATTCTCCTTACGAGTCATGAGGATCTCGTAAGTGTAATTTCTCCTTAGGAATCATGAATATTCCTAAGTGTGTTGCTCCTTTGTGAGTCGTAAGGATCTTACGCAGGTATTTTCTCCTCACAAGGTCGAGAGGACCTGCAAGTGCACGTGAATTTTTTATTTTACGAGTTTGCGCCCTATTTGTGTTTTCACAAGCTCGCCGGTAGTCCTGCTGTTTTTACTCACAGCGCCCTTTCGGGTTTTCATCCGTTCCCATTTTGCTTGTGAACATACCGTTTTTTCTTATGAAACTCTCGGAAGTATCTTCGTCGCAGATGACCCATCTATTTGTTGGTGGGATTTGGGGGTGGCTTCATCGCTGGAGTAGCTATGTAGCTAGTGAGACTTAGTTGCAACCTTCGCCGTTAGGATTTCTATTGCAATATAGATCTCAAGAGAGCATATCACCGTATTTGGGGGCGATGCACTAGTTTAGGGACATTCCGGTCTATTATCACCATGTTTGAGACGTCATTTTATTTTAGGGAATTTTCGGTCCAATGTTTCCATATTTGAGGCGAGGTTCTAGTTTAGGGACATCTCGGTCCGTTGTTAGTTTAGGGACTTCTCAGTCCGGTATCGCCATATTTGAGGCGGGTAATTAGTTTAAGGACTTCTCGGTCCTTTGTCGTCATTTTTGGGGTGACGGAGCTTTTTTGTATACTATTCTCAGAGTTCTGACTCAGGAAGATAGCAAGTGGACATGAGCGTCGTCATCTATCATAGACCTAAGTCGTGATTCGTTAAGTATAGTATTTTTTGATGAATCGGCCGTTTATTGGTCGGAAGGGTCTTTCGCCATGCATATCCATGAGATGGTAGGCTCCACCTTGGTAGACTTTGTCTATGATGTACGGGCCTTCATAGTTCGGCTCGAATTTTCCCCGTTTTGCACGATTGGGGATCATGGGTCTTTTGACGACTAGCATGAGTTTGCCTTGGCGGAATGTTCTCGGCCTGGTCAGTTTTTCGTATGAATGTGTCATTCTTGCCTTTTAAGCCTCTAGATTTTGTTGTGCTACAAGGCGAGTTTCGTCGAGAGCGTCGATCTCCGCAAGCCGAAGATGAGCATTTTCTTCATCTGTTAGCTCATACCGAACCGCTACTCGTAGAGAGGGGAGTTCTATTTCCAGGAAAGCACTGCTTCCGTGCCGAATACCAACATGTATGGTGTTGTATTCATAGTCGTTTTGAATGTTGTTCGGTACGCCCAGAGAGCTTCGTGCAACCTTTCGTGCCAGTCTTTTTCATTTCCGGACATTGTTTTCGTTATAATTTTCATCAAGGTCTTGTTGAAGCCTTCAGCTAGACTGTTGGCCCGAGAGTAATAGATTGAAGAGTATCTCCAATCTATTTTATACTGTTAAGCTAAGTGACCGATTTTATGACTTCTATAAGCTGGCCCATTATGCGAGATAATTCATCGTGGAGTGCCGAACCGATAGATGACATGTGTCCCGAAGAAATGGAGGATATTCTCCGTCTTCACCTCCTTTAGTGGTACTGCTTCTGCCCACTCAGAGAAGTAGTCGGTTGTTGCCAATATAAACCGATGTCTTTTAGACGACGTCGGTTCAATGGGGCCAATTATATCGGTTCCCCATATTTCGAACGGCGAGCTAGCTACTGTTGGGTGTAGCGGATTTGGATGTTGGTGGATGAAGTCCTCGTGGATTTGGCATGAGTGACACTACTTTGCATATTCGAGGCAGTCTTGAATCATTGTGGGCCAATAATAACCCATTCTTTTGATCTTCAGCTTCATCTTTGGCCCAGCTTGGTGAGAACCGCAGAGTCCGTTGTGAATTTCTTGAACGACTTTATTTACTTCCTCTGGCCCCAGGCATCTTAGTCATAGACAGTCGAATGATCTCTTATATAGAGTATCATTAACGAAGGCAAAAGACAAAACTCGTTTCATGAGCTGATGTCTAAACGACGCATTTTCGGGCGTTCGTCGGGACTTAAAGTAGTCTATGAAGACTTCCCTCCAATCCTTGATCTTTTCTTCATCATCTATTTGAAGGGTTGCTTGTTCAGTCGTTTCTTTTCTTTCGGATGACTCTATCAGATCTTCCGAAGATATATCTGTTGGCGTGAGAACCCTGCGGCTTTGCACAATGATCTTTACGTCATCGAGGTCATCATCAGCCAATTCCTTAGCCAATTTGGCCAACGCGTCCGCCTTGCTATTTTCTGCACGCGGGATACTCTCCAGGATGTAGGACGGGATTTGTGTCAGCAGTTGCTGCACTCTTTCTCTACACTTTATCATCTATGGCTTGCACATCTGATAGTCGCCATTTACTTGGTTAACGATCAGCCGAAAGTCTCCATATATGAGGAAGTCTTTGATTCCCATGTCGATAGCGATCTCGAGACCTGCTATCAAAGCTTCATATTCAGCTTCGTTGTTAGTCCTTGGCTCTGTTAAGAAAAGGGCATAACGCAATATCTCTCCTTGCGGAGTCACGAAGATAAGGCCCACCCCGGCTTTGATTATGAGGGTGTTTTGCTTTCGCATTTTCATGGAAGATGCTTCATCGAAGTAGAGTTCCCATTTGGAATTATTTTCTTCCTTCTCTCCTTCGATTGTGTTGAACGCATGTTCATCCGGCAACTCACAATTTAAGGGTGAGTCGGCTGGTATCGGATGCTCCACGAGAAAGTCGGCAATGGCCTGACCTTTCATTGCTTTGAGGGGTCGATATGTTATCGAGAACTCCATCAGGAGGAGGGCCCATTTGGCAAGCCTTCCTGTTAGTACGACCTTTAACATCAGATATTTGAGAGGATCCACCTTTGATATGAGATGGACCTCATATGCCAAGGCGTAATGTCTTATTTTCGTTATCATGAAGATCAGTGCCAGGCAATGCTTTTCGACGGGGAAGTAGTTGTTTTCTGCCCCCCAGGAGACCTCAACTCAAATAGTACAGAGCTCTCTCATTTCCTTGATCGTTCTATTGTGCCCATAGCACGCTTAAAGAACCTTCAAGGGCTATCGTATATAGGATAAGGGGTTTTCCTTTAACCGGAGCGGTCTATACCGGCGGATTTTGCAGGCATTGCTTGATTTCATCTAGTGCATTTTGGCACTTTTGATTCCAAACGAACGGGGTACCCTTCTTCATCAAATGACTGTAGGGATGGCATTTTCCGGAGAGGTGGCTATGAACCGTCGGATATATGCGAGATTTCCTTGAAGAGATCACAATTGTTTGAGAGTTCATGGCGTGGCCATTTCCATAATCGCTTTGATCTTTGAGGGATCGATTTTGATACCCCGGTACCGTATGATGAATCCTAGGAATTTTCCCGAGGAGACTCCAAATGCGCATTTTAGAGAATTCATCTTCAGATTATACTTCAGAAAACGTCGGAACACTATTTTTAGATGTCCCTAATGCTCCTCGTAATATCTGCTTTTTACCACAAGGTCGTCAATGTAGCATTCGACGATCTCATGGATGAGGTCATCGAAGATCTTTTTCATGGCCCTTTGGTAGGTAGCACCGACGTTCTTTAAACCGAAAGGCATCACCTTATAGCAGAATATGCCCAGCGGGGTCCGGAAGGCGGTATGCTTTTGGTCTTCAGGATGCATTTTTTTATTGTATCCTGAAGATCCATCCATGAAGGAGAAGACCTCATACGTAAACGTGTTATCGATCATCAGCTCAGTAACAAGTACTGAGAAGTCATCCTTCGGGCAAGTTTTGTTGAGGTCCCGAAAGTTCACGCAAATGCGCACCGTCCCATTCTTCATCATCACTGGAATGATGTTAGCGATCCAATCGGGATATTGAACTTCTTGGATGAAGCCGGAGTCGATTAGTTTCTTGACTTCGGCGTTGATACCCATCTCAAGTTCGAGCCGCGTTCTTCTTGGCGCCTGTTTGACTGGCTTTATGTCCGGCGATATGGCCAGTTTGTGTACCTCCACTTTTAGATCTAGACCTGGCATCTCTGAATAGTTCCATACGAAGCGGGCTTTATAATGCAAGAGCACGTCCTTTAACGTAGCTACCTATTTTTCAGATAGTAGCTCACTGACGAACGTTGGCCTCGGACATTTTTCTGTCCCTAAGTCAATTTTCCTCAGGCTGTCTGCCGTAGTGTGTATCCCATCTTCCAGTTCTTTTGGCGCTGGTGGAAACTCTGAGACCACCTCGTCCACGTCTTCATTTATGAAGCACGTGTGGAGGTCATCCACAATCTCGTGCCCTCTCTTTTGAGAGTGTTATCATATGGCAGATACGAGCCCGCTTCCCTTTTTATGGTTGGGCTGGTCTTATCCTCATAGTATAGATCCTCTCTGGATCATGCTTTTGCGGCGTGGTTACCCTCCAGCTGTCGGATAAAACGAACCTATTTTGCTGATACTGGTCTTCTACCCAGTCTTTGAAGGAGAAGCAGTCTTCAAGTGAATGACCTATTACTCGGTGATAGGAGCAATAATCCGGATGATGGACCTCATCTATTTGTTCGGGATGCCGAAACTCCGGGAGCGTCATCATTTGATACTTCATGACAAGGTTGAATATTTTCCTTGTCTTGTCTTGGAGGAAAGAGTATTCCCGATCCATCTTCTTTATAAAGGACTGTTCCCGCCAAATTTTTTTTGGCTCAGAGCTTATTGTTCCGTTATAAAAATAAAGTGAAAGCTCCACGTGTTAAATACATGCAAAGCATGTAACTATCACTTCGAGTAGCGCCGCACGTGAAGTTCATATGGGCTCCAATGTGCAAAGCACATGAGCGCCTGTTTCCCTAATATTTAAACATAATAAAACAGCTAAGCTCTGTTAAAATTTTGTTGAGGCAGCACCTCACGTGCCCCTCACGAAAGCACCAGCGCCAATCTTGTAGGATTAATCCTATGGTGGCGCCGCACATGCTCCTCATGTGGGCGTCAATGTGCAAAGAACTGGAGCACCTATCATAAATAATAATTAAATTCTTAAGTGGCGCCCATGTGCACAACACGTGAGCGCCAGCGCCCAAATTAAAAGCAAGTAGAATTAAATTCTATATGGGGATACTTCCATAAAAACTGGGATATTCTCTGTTAAATAGAGTCGTTGGATCAAAAATCCAATGGTGATAATAAATCATCAGATGATAAATTCTATTTGAAAAATATTTTCTTTCTAATATGGAAAGATCTTCTCTGATAGAGAATCGTGGATTTAAAATCCAACTGTGATAAAAATATCACCAACTAAATCATCTGATAGAATTAAATTCTATAAGAGAAATTTTTTCTGTTAAACAGAATGAAATTCTATGGTCGGAAAAATATTTCCTAATCTTGTTAAACTAATAAGATTTTCATATGATAAATAAAATTCTATCTTAGAAAAATATTTCCTAATCTTGATAAATAAATAGGAAGGACCTTCTCTATTAGATAAAATAAAATTCTATATTAAAAAAATATCTTCATAATCATGTGATAGAATAAAATTCTATGTTAGGAAAATATCTTCCTGATCTTGTTAAAACTAACAAGATATTCATACGATAGAAGAAAATTCTAATCTTATTAAACTAACAAGATATTCATATGATAGAATAAAATTCTATCTTAGAAAAATATTTTCTAATCTTTTTAAACAAATAAGAAATCTTCTCTGTTAAACAGAGAGCTTTTGGATTAAAAATCTAACGGTGAATAAAATTCACCGATTGATCTACAAAATTATTTTGATTGATCATGAAATCAATCATGATCTCTCAATGAGTGATTTTCTCAAAAAATTGATTTTTCTCTTCTACTATAAATAGAAGCAAATAGATTAATCAAAGGAAGGGAGGAGGAAAAAAGGAAACCCCCCATAAGCTTCTGTAAAAATACAGAAGGCTCTTAAAATAACAAAGAATTTAATTCACTCAAAGAAAAAGATTTCCCTCCTAAAAAACCCTAGGTAAAGAAAAAAGAAGAGATCAAAATATCTTCTTTAGCTAACATACCATATCTAAGGGTTTAACCCTTCTCAAAGAACATAGTTCTTTCTCTGGATCTGAGATCCATAAGGCAAGTCTCCCACAAATTGAGAATTTAATTCTCATCGGGAAGATCTTGTTCTTGAGAATCAAAGATTCAGGGAAGAACAAAATTGAAAAGAAAGAAGATAGTGTTCATAATACTCCAGGAATTTAGTTCCTTCAAATCAAGAACTTAGTTCTTTAAAGAATCCGATCTAAGATCCTCAAAATAGTGATCTTGGTGATCCTTAATGGTCAAAACACTATTAAAAGAGGTTTAACCTCTCTGAAAACATGAACATGGAAAACATGAAGTTCATAATACTCCAGGAACTTAGTTCCTTTAAATCAAGAACTTAGTTCTTAAAGAACATGACCCCAGAACCTCAAAATAATGATCTTGGTGATCGTTAATGGTCAAAATGCTATTAACAGAGATTTAAGTTCTCTAAAAGTATCAACAGAGATTAAATATCCAAAAGAACTCAGCGCCTTACGTGAAAATCACGTGAGCGCTCAAGGCCATGTTATATAGCGCTTCACGTGAAATACACGTGAGCGCCACAAAAGTTAGTGCTTAGCACTATTGGAGCGCCTCACGTGATATACACGTAAGCGCTATATGTAGCTGAGTGCTTAGCACTGCTGGGTGTTACAGAAACCCAATCTTAGCCCAAATTGGCTAAGCTTATATTCATGATATCCAAACAGATCTTAGTCTCAAACATGACTAATGATCTCTCATTGACGATATCCAAAATGATATTCATCCCATATCTCCTAAGATAATCTTAGTCTCAAATAAGGCTAATGATTCTTAGATGATCCACCATGATTTTTTTCCTTAAATACGAGATTTGGTTCAATGGTACATCTTTCCACACCTTTGATATATGTCGTTGTAATTTCTCAACGTTTTCAGAAAGGTGGCGGGTCCCGACAACCAACAACTCTTTTCTCGTCCCAACTTGATGTAAAACTTCATTAAGACCGGGAATGATATATCTCACGTTGATGCACTTCCAAATTGACGTGCATACCTCAAATCATATCGCACTCCAAATTAGGTGCATTCCATGTCACCATCGTTCACCCCGCCACGTAACAAATACAAGTACGCACAAGTTGAATGTTGGACCAAAATGTTCTTAAACTAATCTTTGCCCTGAATACGAAGATAATGGACCGAAATTTTCTTAAACTAACATTCGTCCCAAAATGGGAATGTAGGACCGAAATGTCCCTGAACTAACAGCCGCTTCAAAAAATCGGCGATAATGGACCGAAATGTGCTTAAACTAACAATCGTCCCCAAAACGGGAATGTTGGACCGAAATGTCCTTAAACTAATATCTTCTCCAAACACGATGGTAATGGACCACGATATTCTTAAACTAAAATAACCGAGCCCTAAATGCTCATATGTTTAAGTCGATCTTAATCTCAAACCAGATTAACGGTCCTTAAATAAACAAAGCCCAAATCTAAAATATACGGATTTGGACTAACCCGCACCTACGAGCGACGACATAAATTAGTCTCCGTATACAATCCACGGGTAACAAAAACCAAAACGAAACATACACACGACACTAAGTGAACTGCCGGAGCAGGAGAAAGTGGTTATCGCAATGCGGTAATGTAATTAACTACAGGCGCTTGCGCCTGCAAGGAAGAGCGTCCCCACAATCAAAACCACTCATAAAACGAGGGGGAATTTGGCGTAGTCCGCTACAACAGCCGCATCCGTCCAAACTTTTGATATATGGTGCCATAAATCAACTTGGTATCTTCGGAGAGGTGGACAGATAAATCAAAATAGCATCTGCCCCTAAATTCAGGCAAGTCGATCCATCCCAAGTTCGTCTCTGTTTTCGGCGGTAGACAGATTCTGGCACACCCGGTGGGACATTTTCCTCTTTCCATTCCACATTTCGTGTGTTGTGTTTCGCGAACAAAATCACAGTTCGCTATGGTTGCCCTTGGATTTGAGGTACTAAAATTTGGTGTCTTGCTCCTGTGCAGAAAAAATCAATGGCTTCCAACTGCACCTATTGCAACAGCAACTCTCGCTTCACCCCAACTAGAGGAGTGACTTATGGGCCTAACGCAGCCTCTATCTTTTCAATACCGGTGGAGCAATTTATGCAAACCACTACTGGATTGTTCTTTGGGAGCATGCTCCCACCAGTGAGTTTCGATGCCTCGGCTCCATAAGAAGAAGCTCCCAAAGGGTCGGTCTTCGATCGACTGGCGACCACAACGTCCCCTCTCAACGGGCCGTCCAAAGCTGATATTTCAGTCTTCAACAGGCTGGGCAAGAACCTAAACAGGCCAGCAAAGAGGCTCATGATACCTGAAGGTGCTGCCCCAAAATGGATAGCCCTCCCAACTCCTGCTATAGGTGAAGTCGTCAAAGGTGGTTCCCCAACCAGAAAGTCAGTCTTCGAAAGATTGGCCGGCCCTCTCCAAACTTCAATCAGGACGTCAGTCTTCAACAGGTTGACGCCAACAGCAGCCCCTCAACAAAGCCGGGGGCACGAAGAAGCCGCTTCCAAATCTGAGGCGGCCTCGTCTGCAAGGCACGCTCGACGTCGCCACTGGCACAGAGTGAGAAAAGATGGGGGCAACTCCCCCTTTGCACTTACCCCACCAGCTCCAATAGTGGAAGTTGATGCTGCTGTTCCAACCAGGAACAGTTTTGATCTGCTCAAGAGGGTGCGCAGGAACTCTCCAACGGCGGTGCTAAAGAAATTGCCCCCGCTTGCATAAGCCACAGTGCAAGAAAAGCCAAAGTAGCTCCATCAGCGGCTCTCCTCGCAAATTCATAGGGTTTGGCGGAATGTCCAGGACTCTGTGATCAACAAAGACCACTCTCGTCGACCGAGGAAATCGAAGGCTCGACAAGAAAAAGACTAATCCTCCGCTATACAATGGAGGGATTCTCCTACACGGGTACCTTTTACAAGGGCTCCTTCAACTTTAACCTCCCACAAAAGGACGAGGCTAGAGAAAATCCCGCCGGCGGCGGAAAACTCCAAAGGTGATGGACCCAAACGCCCTAAGTCTGGGGACATATATACTGTCTACATTGCATCTGGGAAAGAAGAAAGTCGTGCTTCCGTAGGTCATCAACCGCAAACTCAATCGCCGACAAAAGCTCAGGAGCAGAAACAAAAGCTCCAGGAGATGCTGACCAAAATGGCAGCACTTACCGGGCAGAAAGAAAGCCCGGACACAATAGCCAAACAACGCCAGGAGTAGGAGACCGATACAGAGTTCCTGCGGATGTTGCTTGAAAGAAAGGACAAGGAAGCTGCTGAGCAGGCTGCTAACATAAAGCAGATGGCTCTCTTGTTCCAGGATATGGTTGGAATGATGATCCAGCTAGAACCCTTAGTTGAGGATCCGCCGATAATCATCGAGGATAACAGAGGGGAAACATCGAACCCTCTTCCGGCTTTATAGGCAGCCAAAGAGGAAACAATCTCCAAGGCTGCTCTTGATGATTATATCGCTCAACAAATATGAGCTCATCAAGCTAATAAAGCCGCAGGCCAAATCGTCAGAACTGTGCGACCGTATCCAGGATGGTATGACTAAATTAAATACCCGCCAGGATATACGATCCCTAAGTTCCATGTATACAAGGGGACAGACAACCCACACTAGCACATTGCGCATTTTAAATTCATGTGCGGCAACACTTGAGGAAGGGATATACTGCTCCTCTGACAGTTCGTCAGTAGTCTGGCGGGCATCGCGTTCGAATGGTATGCAGAACTACCAAATGATTCCGTGAAGACCTTCGACGAGATGGATAAGCTCATCTGTCAAAGATTCACTAGTGCAGATAAACGCACTACCGTGATGGCGTTGGTCAATGAAAGGGTTGGACCGAACGAGACCTGGGTTCAATATGTAACCCAATAGCGAAATCTCTGGTCAAAATACGAGCAACGCATCGACGAAGCTACAGACGTGGGAATGTTCATAGCCACTCTTAACCCAAATTCAAAGGTGTTCCCATTATGGCCCTATTCAAGCCGACGACCTTCTAAGAGCTCATAGATAAAATTACTCGATTGGATCAAACGGGTCAAGACCCTTCATCATCCGATGAAGATGAATGAAAAGCGGAGGCAAGGTGGCGTTTGTCGCCAACGCTCAACAAAAAATTAGCGTCTCTAAAGCAACCTGTCGCAAAAATAGCAACGGCGTGGGTACTCGCTCCCCCCGAGATATACACAGGGGGGTATTTCTTACTGGCGAAAGAATCTTTATGTGGGATGGTCCTTTCTTCTTAAAAAACAAAAAGGATATCAAGAGACCTACAAGCGGGTCCTGCAATCAAGTGGAATATCCCACTTGAACCAAAAAACCATGGGAGGGATGTAAAATCCATGTCCCATTCCGAAACAGACGATGAGGGGAAAAACCCCTAAGTCAAGTTCATTCTTCCAGGGAAGAAGAAGACTCGGTAGAAGGAATGACATGATATCTTGTTCCTTCGTATATGAAGAAGGTACTCCATCAGTATCGGAAAGCGAGATTGATGAGCAGAGGGCAGGTGCCATGTAAAATACCCGATACTTCCCGCAAAACAACCCAATGGGCACGATGATAGATGAAGCAGTCTAAGAAGGTGAAGATAGTCTAAGGCGTGAAGTGACTATGCAAACAAAGGACAGGCAGCAGCGCCTCAGCAAACAAGAGTTGGAAAGGATGGGTTATAAAATGGACTGAAACGTCCCTAAACTAACGTGTTCTCCCAAAAAACGGGAATGTTGAACTGAAATGTCCTTAAACTAACAATGGACCGAAACGTTCTTAAACTAACAATGGACCGAAACGTCTTTAAACTAACAACGGACCGAAATGTTCTTAAACTGATTTTCATCCCGAACATAGGAATGATGGACCGAAACGTCCCTAAACTAGTGCATTGCCTCAAACATGACGGTGATGGACCGAAACGTGCGTCGTCCCTAAACTAGTGCGTCGCCTCAAACATGGCGATTATGGACCGAAACGTCCCTAAACTAGTGTGTCGTCCCAAACAGACGCATTGCCCCAAACACGGGGATAGTGGACTAGAAATCCCTAAACTAACAATCCGCCTCAAATATGGCGAAAATGGACCGAAATGTCCTTAAACTAACATTCGTTCCCAAGATGGGAATGTTGGACTTAAAAGTCCCTAAACTAAAATTTTACCTCAAACATGGCGATAATGGACCGGTACGTCCCTAAACTAGTGCATCGCCCCAAATACGGAGATACATTCCCTTGAGATCTATATTGCAATCGAAGTCTTAGCAGGAAATATTCCAATTTGAGTCCCACTGGCTACATAGCTAATCCAGCGATGAGGCCACCCTCAGAACCCACCGGCAAACAGGTGGGTCACCTGCGACGAAACTACTTTCGAGAGTTTCTCCATTTATAAAAAAAGAAAAAAAACAGTATGTCTTAAGCCGTCATATTCCCCCAGTTGCCCTACAGGCGGTCCAATATTGACCCTTGTATACAATCTACGGGCACCAATAAACATTTCACCATCAAGTTCCACCAATGGTGAGAAATGTCCCCATATAGTGAACGGCACTTGTAAGTCCTCTCGACTTATAAGGAGAAAACACTCTTGCAAGATCCTTACGACTTACAAGAGAAAATATCACTTGGGAATCCCCGCGATTCCTAAGAAGAAAATACAGCTATGAGATCCTCACGACTCGTAGGGAGAAATACCTTTATGAGACCTTTACGGCTCATAAAGTTATAAAGCCTTAGTTGACAGGATCATAACCCTGTTTGCTAAGGTACCTTTGTTCAAACCGATAAAGGAAAATGATGATTCGCTCCTGACAATATCCTCGTTATAGCAATGCTGATGCCTAAACAGGCGTCAAACCAAGTCATTTCATAGCAAATGATGATTCGCTCCTGGCAATATCCCAGTTGTAGCGATGTTGATGCCAAGCTTTGTATCAGATTCCAAACTCGTAATAAAAACAACAGCGAGTAGCAAGAAAAATTCATATAAAAACAGCCGAAATGATGGGGCAACTCGCAAAAAAAATTAGCGAGTAAAAAAATCTATGCATATAAAAACAGCCGAAATGTTTGGGCAACTCGCAATAAAAATCAGCGAGTAAAAATATTAAAAAATAGCCGAAATGATTAGACACCGCGAAAAATAGCCAAAATGATTGGGCAATCACGACTTTCGCGATATGAAAAGCTGAAAAGATAGAGCATCGCGGCAATAAAAAATAAAATAAAACAAAATTTTCTCTACCCTGCAAGTACGTCCATATTGACTCTTGTATACAACCCATGGGCACAAATGAAAGAAAGGGAATCATATTTTCCCACCAGGATTCATTAAAGGGAGAGCCAGATCTTGATGATAACATCTACAGCCTAAAGATCGGCTCGGTGGTCTTCTTATCCCAACAGGGTACAGACGTGACGTCAGCAAAGCTCCAAGGAGCCAAATCAAAAAGGAGCAATGGAAAAATACCAGCTCCAACTCGACGTTCCTTCTCGGTGCAGACTTAACGTCAACAAACAAAAGTGGAGTGATAGCAAAATCCTAACTCTAACTTGACGTGCTTCTCATGCCAGCAGGATGTAGACAAAACGTCATCAAGACCCAAACGTCATCAAGACCCAAGGGTCAAACAAAAAAGGAGTAATGGCAAAATTCTAGCTCCAGCTCAATGTTCCTTCTCGGTGCAGATGAAACATCAACAAAGGCTCCAAGGAGACAAATAAAAAAGGAGTGACGGCAAAATCCTAACTCCAGCTCGACGTGCTTCTTATGCTAGCAGGATGCAGACGCAACGACAACAAAGGCTCCAAGGAGCCAAATCAAAAAAGTTGTGATGGAAAAGTCCTAACTCCAGCTTGACGTGTTTCTCATGCCAGCAAGATGCAGACGCAACGTCAACAAAGGCTCCAAGGAGCCAAATCAAAAAGGAGTGACGGCAAAATCCTAAATTTAGCTCGACATGCTTCTTATGCCAGCAGGATGTAGAGGAAACGTCATCAAAGACCCTAGGGTCAAACAAAAAAGGAGTAATGGCAAAATCCCAGCTCTAGCTCGACGTTCCTTCTTGGTGCAGATGCGACGTTAACAAAGGCTCCAAGGAGCCAAATCAAAAAGGAGCGATGGAAAAATCCTAACTCCAGCTCGACAAGCTTCTCATGCCAGCAGGATGCAGATGCAACGTCAACAAAAGACCCAAGGGTCAAAGCAAAAATGGAGTCACGGCAAAATCCTAACTCTAAGTCTTGACGGTTCATATACAACCCAGAGACTATCTCGATGTTCCCCCTCATTTCAGAAGGATGCGGATGTAACTATCAAATGAAATTGGAGCAATATTATATTCCTTGCTTCCGACTTCAATTGCAATACATACAGCATAGAAGTCCTACAAATGTCTACCCTACTTCAGCAAAGAATCGGCGCGACATCGTCAAAATAAAAAACGAAGTGACGACATATTCCTAGTTTCGGGTCTTGACGGAAACTCATATAAAACCCGAAAGATCATTGGAGATCATCCCACCCCAGAAGGGTGCGATTATGACTTATCGGGGCTCCAAATTGAGCCTAATCTCAAGTAAAAAGCGTCATGGAAAATTCCTAACACTTGCTCTTCTAACGGTAATATAACCTAAGGAGATTACTTGAAGACTTCTTATCCAGCCTTCGAAAGGATCAGCAACACGACAGTCGTGGGGTGATGGCATAATCCTAGATCTGGACTTCAGTTGTAATACATACAGAATATAGCTCCTACAGATGTCTACCCTACTTCAGCAAAGAAACGGGACGATATCGTCAAAACAAAAATGAAGTGACGGCATATTCCCAGCTTCGGGTCTCGACGGCAAATCATATAAAGCCTAAAAGACTATCAGAGATCATCCCACACCAGAGTGGAGTCATTATGACTCATCGGGGCTCCAAATTGAGCCTAACATCAAGTAAAAAGCGTCATGGAAAATTCCTAACGTTTGCTCTTCCAACGGTAATATGACCTAAGAAGATTACTTGAAGACGTCTTGTCTAGCCCCCGAAGGGATTAGAGACTCGACAGTTGCGGAGCTACGCGAACAGCAGCTTAAAGACTGCATATTGAGGAATACATCAGTCAATGCGACAGTACCACGTACTAAAACCCTAGTACCACAAACCTAACGGACCCCTGTCATAAAAAATATGGGTTATCTATATTTCATGTTAGGATACACCTGCGAGATCCTCTCGACTCATTTCGACTCGTAGGGAAAAACATCTTTATGAAACCCTCATGGCTCATAAAGTTGAAAAGTGTTAGGCGACGGGGATATCAACCTGTTTCCTAAGCACTGTGGCCCTATAAGTAGGTCCAAACTGACTCTTATATACTATTCACGGGTCACATTCTCCAAAGTCGCATACCGAAGAGGAGGGGAAACCACTTATGAGCATTCTCGACTCGTAAGGGGAAAATTCTCTTGTGAGATCTTTACGACTCTCAAGAGAAAACGCACTTAGGAGTCTTCATGACTTCTAAGGAGAAAATACTCCTACGAGATCCTCTCGACTCGTAGGGAGAAAAGTCTTTATGAGAACCTCACGGCTCATAAAGTTGAAAAGTCTTAGATGACAGATCTAAACCTGTGTCCTAAGCCATCGCTGCCCTACAAGAAGGTCCAAACTGACTCTTGTATACCATCCACGGGCCACATTCGTCAAAGTTACATGCCAATGAAGTGAAGAAGCCACTTACGGGTCCCCTCGACTCGTAAGGAGAAAATACCTGTGTGAGATACTTACGACTCACTGAGGTGAAAGACACTCAGGAATCCTCACGATTTCTAGGGAGGATATGCACCTATGAGATCCTCACGACTCATAAGGAGAAAAACCTGCTTGAGACCCTTACGGCTCATGAAGATGAAAAAGTCTTAGGCGACAAGGATCCTAAACTTGTCTCTTAAGCCATCAATTCTATAGTAATGCATTATTTTGCACTACTTAACCCACATAGAAGCTTATGTGGGAAAAGTAGTAGGGGGCATTTGTTCCCGCCAAAAATTTTTGGCTCAGAGCTTGCTGTTTCCTTATAAAAATAATGGGAAAGCTCAACGTGTTAAATACATGCACCCATATGCAAAGCATGTAACTATCACCTCAGATAGCGCCGCACGTGAAGTTCACGTGGGATCCAATGTGCAAAACACAGGAGAGCCAGTTCCCCTAATATTTAAACATAATAAAATAGCTAAGCTCTGTTAAAATTTTGTTGAGGCAGCGCTTCACGTGCTCTTCACAAGGGAACCAGCCCCAGCGCCAATCTTGTAGGATTAATCCTATGGTGGCGCCGTACGTGCTCCTCACGTGAGCGCCAATGTGCAAAGCACATGAGCTCCTATCATAAATAAGAATTAAATTCTTAAGTGGCGTCCACATGCACAACACGTGAGTACCGGCGCCCAAATTAAAAGCAAGTAGAATTAAATTCTATATGGGGATACTTCCCTAAAAACTGGGATATTCTCTGTTAAACAGAGCCGTTGGATAAAAAATCTAATGGCGATAATAAATCTTCAGATGATAAATTCTATTTGGGAAATATTTTCCTTCTAATATGGAAAGGTCTTCTTTAATAGAGAATCTTGGATTTTGTCAATGCCCCACTTCCCGGTGTATGGGGAGGGGACGCGGCGAGGCCTGCTACGTATTTACTCAGAAGTAAACACGCTAAGCGTATCTAAGCAATATAAAGTAAAAGTACACAAGAGACTGGAATATAAATGAATAGCAAATTTATTTATTAAACATTCATTTATAGGTACAACTGAAAAGTAAATACATAAATGGAAAGCAATGCCTAAACAATGGTATGAACTGAAAAGAAAATATATACAAGTAAAGTCTACTACTCCGGGTCTTCAGTGTACTGCTCCAAATGCTCCTGGCTAGTCTCGAGCTCTAGTGCAACCAATCCACCTGACAACATTCCAAAGAAGAAGAGAAATACGAATGTCGTCAGCGAACAATCGCTCGGTAAGTCCCAAAGAAGGAGAGATGTAGAATAGACAGAAAAAGGAGTATATCTAGTAATATTTGATTATAATGTTAACGCAGTTGTTTGTAGCTTGGTACAGAAGATGCCAGTATATACGAGAGAAGTCCAGCTTACACCGTGGACTTTAGTAACCCATAGTACAAGGATCTGTCAAAAATACCACGGAACAACGGCATGGATGTAATTACGTCTTAAGTGACCATCTCACGCCACCTTTAACATGTTTCGTACCAGTCTATCCTTTTATAAACCCCATAGTGTATTGATTGTATTGTATTGTCTGTAGTAAATGAAAGACTTGCCGAAACCATGCTATCAGTAAATGGAATGGATGTAAATGGATAGTCATGTAAACGGAGTATATCCATGGTTCAGTTCGGTCAATATAGATTGAATAGACGGATTCATGGATTCATGTTGTATTGAAGTTTATACTTGAATCACATTCAAGTCAGATTGATTAGATTGAGACTCAGTCTGAGTCAGATATTTTGAAAAGAACTTGAAATCCTGAATTAGTTTTGATGTTATCGGTAACTGCTGCACTCAAAACGTTTCGGATCTTCTCCCTTTGCTAACTCCACTTGCACGACTTGTGACTTGAAAATTTTATAGAGTTTTTGTGAGGAAATTCTGAATGAGGAAGGGTGAAATGGAGTGTGGTATTTATAGGGAAAATTAGGGTTTAGAGGTGATGAAGAATGAATTAAAAATGCATTAAAATTTTGGTTTAATGCCACTTTAAAATTCTCTGTTTATTTTTAATAAAAACAAACAGTACAGGGGTTAAGGGGGGAGGCCAGGGGACTACGGTTAGCAATATGGAGCATTCCCTACAGAGAGGGCCGGAGACGCCGGGGAAAGAGGAAATCTCGCTGGTCCATTCCCGACGAGGGAAGCTTAGATTCACGCCACGTGTCCCTGTCTGTGTGTGCAACATTTTCCACATGTTTGTTTATTCTGTGTCTCTTTAGTTTACGTGTAGTGCACGTGTAAACCCTTGGGTTTCTAAAAGATTAAAAGAAAAATTAAATAAAAAGATAATATGGCTGGGGGATTGGATCATACGGGCTACGTCACAGCACTGCAAGGCTTTACCAATGAAGTACAAGTGTTTTCTTGCTGTTCAAAAGAAAATTAAATTTATAACTTGTGCTCAGGCTCAGGTGTCCCTTTCTGTATTTTGAAAAAATTCAGTACAGAAAGTTTAGGGCTGTTACATTCTACCCTCCTTATAAAAAATTCATCCTCGAAATTTATAGAAGGAAAATGTATCAAATTCAAGAAAATTTTGGTGATAAATTTATTGTTAGTGCATGAAAAATCTGTGGAAGAGTGAAAGAATGCGAAAGTTTTGGTAAGGTTGAAAAAGATGTGGGGGAATTACCAGGGTAACCTTGGTCTACAGTCTCGGCTACTACGACTGCTAATGTGACGGGGTACATTCCTCCTAGCTGGAGGCACATTCCTCTGTCCTTGGGGCATGTTTCTCTGCCCTCGAGGCATGTTCCTTAGTGTCTGATGGAATTGGCGATTAGGCTGTGCAGGAAGTCCACGTGGAGGTGGAGCTGGAAGAGCAAGACGAGCTGCAGGAGCCTGGATAGATGGCCGCTGTGGATAATGGGTGTGTATTGGAGCTGAGTTGTGTCTATAAGTACGGGTTCCAATTCCATGATTGGATGTGCCACAAACTAAGCACAGGCCTTTTGTGCGCCTACAGTCCTTCCACAAGTGTCCATCTCTTTTGCAGTAGAAGCAAAAATCTGGACTTGGTCGATTATCTGTTACTTTCGGTCTCCTCGGTTCAATAGTTGGCCTTGAAGAGGCTCCTCCTGCATCTGAGCGGCAGGGCGCTTCACTCTGGCAGATTGAGGTCTACCCTTCCTCTTCACTACCGCCCCGTATCTTCGGGCAGCCTTCAAAGCCAAATCATGGGTTGGGAAATCCCCTGTAGCTAAGGCAGCTTGAATTTTCTGGTCCAACCCTTACTGAAATCGTCTGGACCTGATCTCAGCAGTTGGTATTAAGTGTGTCGCGAACCTACTGAGCATGGTAAACTCAGCATCATACTCATCCACCGATTTGGTCCACATCGAACCCTGTTGTAGGTGAATGAACTGTTGTTTCATATCAAATCGGGCAATCTCAAGGAAGTATTTCGCATTGAACATGTCGCGAAAAGTCCTCTATTCGATCGGTTGGTCAAGACGGCTTTCTTCCGCCTTCTACCAAACTCGTGCATTGTCAGTGAGCTGCAGCTTCGCAACTCGAACCCAAGCGATCTCTGGCACTTGTGCTGCTGCCAGATCATGCTCAATACTCTAAGCCCACTCCTTATCTTTTAGAGGGCTCTCTTTTCCTGAGAATTGCTTAGGGTGCAAAGCACGGAATTTCTTTACCCCAGGTGCTTCCGCCACTGGACGGTTCATCATAATAGCAGTCTGCTGCTGCTGTCCCTCCAGGAGGCTGCGGATCGCCTCAAGCAGTACCGTCTGCTCACTGATCGGAGCAGCGACGATAGGTGTAAGCGGTAGAGGTGGTGGAGTTTTGTTGAAATTGGTGCTAGTATTGTTTGGGGAATCCATAACCTTGAAAGAAAATTTTGGTTTAGGACAAATTCAAAATATATGAAATTGGAAGATTCAAGGAATATGTAAAGAATGTTTTTAGTTGCTAGTTATTGTATTATATTGCTTAGAACTTCATGCAGAATTAACCGGTATATCCATGCAGAACTGACCCGCATGTCCATACAGAGCTGACCTTGTTTCCCCAATCAGAGCAAAGCTCTGTTGAAATTCAAAATTCAAAATTTAAAGCAACGCTTCAAATCTCGGGCGTAATGCGCCACGTGTCAGGCGCTGATACGTCAGCGCAGCGCCCAAGAAGGCGCGTCCAATCAGAGCAAAGCTCTATTTAAAGCAAAATTAAAGGAAGCAACGCTTCAGTTGCGCAAGCACTGCGCTGCGCGACACGTGTCAGCGCAGGTGCGCTAGCGCAGTTGCGCTGCGCTGTGTGCTGCGCGACACGTGTCAGTGCAGGTGCGCTGCGCTGTGCGCTGCGCGACACGTGTCACACGCTGGGGCATTTGCGCCAAACAGAATTAAGATTTTAAAGAAATCTTTCTGTTCTTGTTAAAACAAGAAGATTTTCTTCTGTAAAATAGAAGCCCTTGGATCAAAGATCCAACGATGGGGAAAATTACCCAAATCACTCAGAGAAAGATCTCTTTAACAAATTTAACTAATTTATGGGCACTATAAAAAGGACCCTAAACCTGAATTCAAAGGCATCAACATTTTTGAGAAATCAAGAGCTTCAAACAGAGAGAACTCTGAAAAAAAGTTTCAAGAAAAAGGTAAAAACCGTCATAAAATAGAAGAAATTTCTTCTAATAGATCATTGATCTAAGAACAAGATCAATGAACTTCACATAATAAACAGTGCTTTGCACTTCTTATGAACCACTGGTTCTTTAAATAAGAAAAACGAGAAATACTTGTTTTCTTTGATTCTCATTAGATCGATGAAAACAAGTAGTGCATTGCACTTCTTTTATGAACCATTGGTTCTTCAATCTAAAAGATTCTCAAATTAATAGTGCTTTGCACTTATAAATCTGCACTGTTGTGCTCTTGGGCTGGCGCAAGCCACCAGAGAGCGCCACGTGTCAGCATCTGAACCATTTGCGCTATGCGCTTTTGAAATAGAGCTTTGCTCTATGAAATTGGCGCAACTCACCAGAGCGCGCCACGTGTCAGCAGCGCAAGCGTAGCGCACTAGCGCAACGCACTGCGCTGCATGACACGTGTCATCATCACAAGTGCTTGCGCTCTTTGATTGGCGCAAAGCGCCTGAAAAATGCAATGCATTTCTTTTGTTAAAGGGCCAGGCCCAAGTCAAAAAGACCTAGCTGGCCAGAATAAATTGCAAAGCAATAAAAAGGGCAGAGCCCAAGTAAAATTGATGCTCTGCATCATTTATAAATGGGCAGAGTCCAAAACAAATTGATGCTCTGCATCTTTTATGGGTAGAGCCCAAATAAAAATAAAAAAGAAATGCAATGCAAAAGCAAATAAAATGTTGAACATTTTCAACTGGACTTAGCCCAATTTTGGCCGTAAGCCCTCAAATTAAACTGACTGAGCAAGATTGCCCTCTTAAATCAATTTACCTCCGGTTCGAGGGTACATCTCCAAACTCCTCTGACACCTGTCGTTGTAATCCTTCAACGACGTCAGAGAGGTGACGGGTCCCGACGACCACATACGTATATTGGACCAAAACGTCCTTAAACTAATATTGGACCGAAACGTCTTTAAACTAATATTGGACCGAAACGTCCTTAAACTAATGGTGGACCACCACGTCCCTAAACTGGAACATGGACCACCACGTCCCTAAACTGGAACAACAGAGCCTCCAAATGCTCTTTTGTCGGATCTAAATGGTCCCATTTAAGTTGATCTTAGCCCCAAATACGGCTAACGTATCCTTAAGCATTTAAATGGACTGTAAAATTCTAAATCGACTTTGGTTCAAGGGTACATCTCTGAACTCCTCTGACACCTATCATTGTAATCCTTCAACGACGTCAGAGAGGTGATGAGTCCTGACGGCCATATATTAAACGGATCACTACGTTAAGTTGATCTTAGTCTCAAACAGGACTAACGTATCCTTAACGAACGTTTAAGTTGATCTTAGCCTCAATATGACTAACGCATCCTTAAACTAAAAACACCAAACCCAAATTTAAGTAAATACGGATTTGGACTAATCCACGTCCTACGGACGACGGCATTACCCAGTCTCCGTATACAATCCACGGGCAACCACAAACAAAACAAACACACACGACACGAAGTGAAATTCTGGAGAAGGAGAAAGTTGTTACCGCGATTGCGCCTGCAGGGAAGAGCGTCCCCACAATCAAAAACCCCTCAAGCGAGGGGGAATCTGACGAAGTCTGCTATATCGGCCGCATCCGTCTAAACCTCCGATACATGGTGTCATAAATCAACTTGGCATCTTCGGAGAGGTGGACGGATAAAACCATATAGCATCTGCCCCGAACCTCAGGCCCAGACGTCCTCGCATCGCCGCCGCCGTTCAGAGGGGAACAGATTCTGGCACGCCCGGTAGGACCTTTTCCTCTTTCCACTCCACACTTCGTGTGTCGTTTTCGCGAACCAATCGCGGTTTGTTAATGGTTGCCTTTGGATTTTTTAAGTTACTAAGATTTGGTCTTTTGTCTGGCGCAGAACTCAAGCATCAATGGCCTCTAACTGCACCAACTGCTCGAAGTGCCACTGCAACGAACACTCTACCTCCCCTGGAGGTGTAGCATATGGGCCCCAAGCGGCCTCCTTCCTCGCTCTGCCGGTAGAACAGGTGACCCAGGACACCACCGGCCTGTTCTTCGGGACCATGATCCCACCTACAAGCTTCTCTATGCAAATACCTGCACCGGAAGTGAACAAGAAGTCGGTCTTCGACCGGCTCACTGCTACGATGGCCCCTGTCAACGGGTCGCCCACTACCAAACCAACAGCCTCTGTTTTCGCCAGGCTGGATTAGAACTCTAAATTGGCTGTCCCAAGAAAGGCAATAACTGCTGCTCCAAAAGTCGTCAAGGCAGCTTCTCCTGTCAAAGAGTCAGTCTTTTCAAGACTGACAATTCCTGCTCCTGCCCCTGCCGGAGGATCTGTCTTCGACAGGTTGAATATCATCTCTCAAAAGACAACCTCAGTCTTTAAGAGGTTAACACCAGCGGCACCTCATTCAGACAGGGGGAAAAAAGAAGCTGTCTTAATCTCCGAGCCAGTCCCAACGGCTCGTCATGCTCGACGTCGCTATTGGCGACGAGTGAGGAAGACAGGGGCAACTCCCCCTCAGGGCTAACTCCACCGGCTCCAGTGGTGGAGGTCAACGCTGCTGTTCCAACTGGGAACAACTTTGAACTGCTGAGGAGGGTACGTAAGAACTCTCCAACCGCTATATTAAAAAGATCTCCTCCGCCCGCGGAGAGAGTTCTAGAAATGAAGCAAGAACAGCCCCCTCAACGGCTGTCCTCAAAAATATACAAGGTTTGGCGAAGGGTTCAAGACTCCGTGATCGACCCAGATCACTCTCGTCAACGAAAGAAGACGAAGGTGCAAAAAGAAAAGGACCGTTCTATTAAACAGCAGAGGACAACAATCGCTAGGGTGCCCACTGCAACGGCCCCTTCAACTTCAACGGCCCATAAAAGAAGAAGGCCGGAGAAAACCCCTGCGCCCGCGGCGAATATCAAAGGTGGTGAACCCAAACGCCCTAAGACAGGGGGCATTGTAGTTCATACCGTCTATGTGGCGTCTGGTAAGGAGGACAGTCGCATATCTATGGGTCATCGACCGCTTACGCGATCAGTGACCAAAGAGCAGGAGCAGCAGCAAAAACTCCAAGAGATGATGAACGCTATGGCCGTATCCCAACAAATACGGGTTCATCATGCGACTGAAGCAGTTGGCCAGGTCGTAAAAACAGGGTGGCCGTATCCAAGTTGGTACGATCAAATCAAGTACCCGCCCGGTTACACAATTCCTAAGTTCCATGTCTACAAGGGGACGGGCAATCCTCACCAGCATGTTTCCCAGTTCAGAGCACTCTGCGGCAACACCGGCGGTGACGACAAGCTGTTGCTTCGCCAGTTTGTTGGAAGTTTATTAGATACGGCGTTCGAGTGGTACTCTGAGCTCCCGAACGACTCTATCAAGACCTTCGCGGAGATGGAGCTGTTGTTTACTCAGCGTTTTGCAAGTGCCAGTGAATGTACCCCAATGACGGCACTGATTAACGCCAGGGTAAAGCTAGGCGAGACATGGGTCCAATATGCTATACGGTGGCGAAACTTATGGTCGAAGTGCGAGCAGCGCATTGAAGAAGCTCCCGCAGTGGGTATGTTTGTGGGAACCTTGATCCGCAAGCAACCATCTCACAATTTATGATATTTTTCAAGCCGACTACCTTCCAGGCCTTGATTGACAAGCTAGCGCAAATGGATCAGATGGGCCATAAACCCCCTCTTCCAAAGCCGGACTCCCGAAATGACAAAGGGAAGGGAAAAACGATCGTTGTCGCTAATGCTCAACAACAACCGAGCGACTCGAAGCCGGTTGTTCGTCAAAATAATATGCGTCCGTACGTAGCCCTTGAGGAGAGGCTAGGACGTTCTTACTCCTTTCCCCGCGATAAAACGAGGAGGTTATTCGAGCTGGCGTTACGCAACCGACTCATAAATCTGCCGGATCCAAAACGTCCGTTGCAACCAAGTGATGTCAATGAGCCCAACTACTGTCCTTATCATTGAGTACTGGGCCATCCGATCGAAGATTGCTACGTTTTCAAAAATTGGCTTGAAAACTAGTGCCGACAGGGCAAATTCGCGTTATCTGACAAATGGAAGGTGAATCCCCCGCAGCCCCACACATCTAAGGGGACGAATACGCCGGGGGCAACATGCTCCGTCATTGAAGAAGCTCCTTGGGAGGTTGTATTATCAACCAAGACAAAGAGGATGCTAAACGATCTTCAGACATGCCCAGCGATTAGGTGGAAGAACCCGTTGGAACCGCAGGTCATTGAGGGGATGTTGAAACCACGTCCAACTCCAAAGACCGATGGAGGTGGCTCAAGCACTCGCAACCGGCCGTCAAAATCTTCGAAGAAGAAGAAAAAGAAATCAAAGAAGCCCGTGAAGCCTGGCGACAAGCGCTCGGACTTGCAAAAACAAATTGACGCGCTGGAGGAATACAACCAGAAGGCACGGACTCCCATTACATTCCAAGAGTTCCTCAATCATGTCTTTCAAGAGGAAGATGAAGGAGAAAGTTCATCTGATGATTTTGAAGAATGCGTGGCGAGCTGTCATGTGATTTCCCACTCGTTCATGGACGATGAGGAGACCCCTTGTACTGAAACGCCGGGGGCAGATCCTGAACCAAAAATTCTGGGGCCATCGGATGAAGTAATTGACGCATTCTTTAATGAAGCTCTCTTAAAAGGTAAAGCTGATCGGGAACGCGAGGCGGTCATATTTGAAAGGGCCAAGCGCCAGCGACTTGATGAAAGAGCTGAGACGATCCCGCTGGGGCAAAATGCCTCCACCATCGACAAAAGCCAATTCAAGATGAGGAAAATGTTTGCTAAGGCCATATCAATGGGCATAAAGCTACCATCCTCCGAAGGAAAAATTACTGGTGAAATAGAAATGCACCCCTCCTATTGCTTATATCATCAGAAGGTTTCGCACCTCACTCAAGAGTGCAAAGCTTTCGATAAATGGTGGCAAGGATACGTTGCTCATAGACAACGCTTCAAGCGGGAAAAGCGCAAAACTCGTTGGGAGCGAAGAAATACGACCGAAGAGCTTAAAAGAACTACTGGCGATTGTTGCATGGTTAACACCGGCGGGTCACAAGTGCCTACATTCGGGAGCGATTCTGATGAAGAGCTGGAACTTGCCCCTCTCTTTAAAGAGTCCACTTCGGGAAAAGAAGAAGAGCCGAAGGTTTGCGAAAATATTCGACCGCGGAATTGGACGCTGCCCGAAAAGAATCTCGGACCCTCAAACAGAAAAGATAAAGTGAAAGAAAAGGTCTCTGAAGATATCGTCTTAGATGACCAAGTGTTGGAGGAGTTAAGCGCCAAGGATCCGCCAAAGAAAAATAAGGTGGATTACAACGTCTTAGCGCATCTGAGGAAGCTACCGTCGCAGCTCAGCATTCTTGGCACCCTTTTGCTATCAAAGGAGGCGAGAGATTCATTAATCAAGGAACTACAAGATCCGGAACAATTCTAAGATTTCTTGGCCGAGGAAAAGATGAAGGATGAACTGGAGGAAGTGCACACGGCCGATGTCGCTTTTGGTGATGAAGACCTTCTCCTTGGGACGTGCGAACACAATCGCCCCCTTTATGTCTCAGGATACTGCCATGATATAAAGATAGGCAAGATCTTGATTGACAATGGATCCTCCGTTAATCTCCTAAATGTGCGGGTGTTAAAAGAAATGTGCATGAGCGTCCAGCACCTTGCTCGAGACAAGATCACCATCTCCGGGTTTGACTCTCAGTCATCAAGAACTCTTGGGTCTGTGATACTGACGCTACGCTTCGGGCTACTCGTCATGGACATTAAGTTCCACATCATAGACGCCAAGACATGCTACAACGCTTTGCTCGGCCGACCATGGTTACACGAATACAACGTTATCCCTTCTACACAACATCAGTGCATGAAATACGCTAAGGATGGTCTCGAGTATACCGTGGCGGGAGAACTGAATCCGTTCTCCATGAACGAAGTCCTCAAATATGAGGATGCCAAGTACTTCTTACCAGATTTCGAAGACACGGAAAGGTGTCACAAGCCAGAAAACAAAACTAATGCCACCATTCCTGTTTTCGGCAGTGATACCGAGGAGGAAGAGGAGATAGTTTATTCAGGTCCGCCCCAGCACAACGAGCCGAGGCCATCTGCTCCTACGTTGATCTTTGGTAGCAACTCGGAAGATGAGGTCCACGCTGTATTCTCTGCTCGACCTTCAATACGAACGTTCGCTGATGAAGAACAAAATCTACAAGTCGCCATGGTGCCGCTTAAACATCGTAAGGAACAGGATGCACTTGATATTTACAATGTAGAAGAGCTGCAAACGTTCTATATCCCTCCCAGGCGAGAAAGTGAAAAAGCAATTCTATTTTACCGATCTGAAGAATCCAAAGTGGAGAAAGAAATCTGGCATGGCGTGGATCCTACGCTCGACAGGCTTCAGCCTATCCGTCTTCCCAGTTATTATACAGAAGGTTTGAAAAAGCTGCTGAAACGCCAGGGGATATCCTTCAAGCAGACCGTTTGAAAAGCCAAGTTCTATGACAAAGTCTGGAACGTTCCCGGGACTCAAAGCAAATTGCCTAATGGGAAAATGGAAACAAAAGGGCTTGGATACATCCGGTCAAAGAAACGGGAGCTACTAAACAGCTGCTATGTTATGTATGACTTCGATGAAGAAGCGGATGCTCAATGGGAGGACGCTAATCCCGAGCCAGTGAAAGTTCCAGATGCAAAAGAGTCCAGTCCGTCGTTCGAAGAACAAATGGACAAACTTATAAGGGAAGCTGGTCAAAAAGTCCTAGACGACCATAACCGCGAAATGGTCATCTACGAGAAAGCCAAAACACAACGCCTCCTCCAACGGGCCGTGAAAGATGAAAATGCCGCTCCTTGTCAACCTGTTATAAAAAAGGCTCGACGCAGAGGCAAAAACAAGTCGAAACACGAAAAAGGCGCTCAAAAGCAACAAAGCAGGGCTAAGAGGCCACGCGAGCGAAAATCGAGTGGTTCCGATCTATCCCTCATAAGAAAAATGGGTCGGGCGTACTCTTTTCCTCGGGACAAGATGAAGAAAATACTTGACCTCGCTTTAAAACATCAGATGCTTACACTGCCGGAGTCTAAACACCCCGAACAAGCAGGCGAAGTCTCTCACCCGGACTATTGCCCTTATCACCGAGTGATAGGGCACCCTCTCGAGGACTGCTTCACCTTCAAGAATTGGGTTGAAGATCAGTATCAGCTTGGCAAGTTCGCTCTGTCCGACAACTGGAGGGTAACACCGCCCCAAAAGCATGAACCCAAAGCCACGAGAACAGAACCAACTCCACATTGGGACTGGAAGCGGATTCACACTTGTCATATGATAACAATATTAAAAGAAGAGCCCGAAAACATGGATAACCTTCCTTGGTGCTTTGAAAACAGCAACGACGAGGTAATCTCAGAATTCCCACCAGCGCCAAAAGAGCTGGAAGATGGAATCCATACCACTGCAGATAACCTTAAGAAAATTGAGTTGGGGACGGCGGATGATCCGCGACCGACATTCATTAGTGAGCTGCTGTCTGAAGAGAAGGTGGCTTCATTAAAAGACTTGCTTATGCAGCACAAAGACTGCTTCGCATGGAACTATTCCGAAATGCCAGGATTAGATCCAGAAATTGCTGTGCACAAATTGGCGATATCCCCAGACGTCAAGCCAGTCAAGCAGGCACCAAGAAGAATGCGGCTCGAGCTTGAGATGAGTATCAATGCCGAGGTCAAGAAGCTGATCGACTCTGACTTCGTCCAGGAAGTTCAATACCCTGAATGGATCGCCAACATCGTCCCGGTGATGAAGAAAAATGGGACAGTGCGCATATGCATAGACTTCCGGGATCTCAATAAAGCCTGCCCGAAAGATGATTTCCCAGTGCCAGTCACCGAACTAATGATAGACAATACGTCCACTCATGAGGTTTTCTCCTTCATGGATGGCTCATCGGGGTATAACCAGATAAAGATGCATCCCGAAGACCAGAAGCACACCGCCTTCAGGACTCCGTTGGGTATATTCTGTTATAAAGTGATGCCCTTCGGTTTAAAGAACGCCGGTGCCACCTACCAGAGGGCCATGACTAAGATCTTCGATGACCTCATACACGAAATTGTCGAATGCTATATCGACGATCTCGTGATTAAAAGAAAATCGTACGAGGAACATCTCGAGCATCTGAAGACCGTATTTCAACGCCTTCGACAATACAACTTGAAGATGAACCCTCTCAAGTGTGCATTCGGAGTTTCCTCAGGCAAATTCCTGGGATTCATTATTCGGCACCGGGGGATTGAGATAGATCCGTCAAAGATCAAGGCGATCATGGAAATGCCTCCGCCAAGGACTCTCAAACAGCTGCGGTCTCTCCAAGGGAAGCTCGCGTATATACGGCGATTTATAGCCAACCTTTCAGGCAAGTGCCGTCCTTACAGCCACCTGATGAAGAAGGGAACTCCATTCGTCTGGTATAAAAAATGCCAGGGCGCGCTAGACGAAATTAAACAGTACCTGCAGAACCCGCCAGTGTTGGCTGCTCCGGTTAAGGGAAAACCTCTCATTCTTTATACAACCTCCCTCGAAGGTTCCTTAGGCGCATTATGGGGGCAAGAGAACGATCAAGGGAAAGAAAGAGCACTCTATTACTTAAGTCGAGTTCTACTGAGGGCAGAAAGCAACTACTCCCCCATCGAAAAACACTGCATGGCGTTAATCTTCGAGATAACAAAGCTCAGGCACTATGCGTTGGCGCATGAGGTCCGTCTCATTTCAAAGGTGGACCCCCTTAAATATTTAATGTCAAAGGCTATATTGACGGGGCGACTCGCTAAATGGGCCCTGCTCTTGATGGAGTTCTCGATAACTTATCAGCCTCTCAAGACAGTAAAAGGCCAGGCCATCGCCGATTTCCTCGCTGAGCATCCGATAGCCGCCGATTCTCCTCTAAATTGCGATCTACCAGATGAACATGCGTTTGACGCGATCGACGGTGGTGATACCCCATGGGAGCTTTATTTCGATGGAGCATCTTCCGTAAAGAAGCACAAACAAAGTACCCCTATAATCAAATCGGGGGTAGGACTCATCTTTGTAATTCCACAGGGAGGGATAATGCGTTTTGCTTTCTCTCTAACAGAGCCGAGGACAAACAATGAAGCCGAATACGAAGCTTTGATAGTAGGCCTCGAGATCGCCATCGACATGGGAATTGAAAACCTCCTCATATACGGAGACTCCCAGCTGGTCGTTAGTCAAGTAAACGGTGACTACCAAACGTGCAAACCAGAGTTGGTGAAATACGGCGAAAAGGTGCAGCAACTGTTGACCCAAATTCCTTCCTATACTTTGGAGAACATACCGCGCGCGGAAAACAGCAAAGCGGATGCGTTGGCCAAGCTCGCCAAGGAACTGGCCGATGAGAACCTCGATGACGTAAGAATCGTGGTACAAAGTCGTCGGGTGCTTGCCCCAGCAGAAATATCTCCGGAATCACCCGAAGAAAAAGGAGTGACTAAGCAGACGACTTTACAAATAAAAGAACGAGAAAAGGCTGAGGACTGGAGGGAAGTCTTCATAAACTACTTTAAGTCCCATCGAATGCCCGAAGATGCGTCCACAAGACATCAGCTCATGAAACGGGCTCTGTCTTTTGCCTTCGTCAACGATACTCTGTACAAGAGGTCGTTTGATTCTCTGTGGCCGAGATGCCTAGGGCCTGACGAAGCGGAAAGGGTCGTTCAGGAAGTTCATGACGGAATCTGTGGTTCTCATCAAGAAGGCCCAAAGATGAAGTTGAAGATCAAGCGGATGGGCTACTACTGGCCCACGATGATTCAGGACTGCCTCGAATATGCGAAGCAGTGCCACTCATGTCAAATTCATGGGGATTTCATCCATCAGCATCCAAATCCGCTACACCCGACAGTGGCTAGCTGGCCGTTCGAAATGTGGGGAACTGACACAGTCGGCCTCATCGAACCAGCATCATCCAGGGGACATCGTTTCATCCTGGCGACGACTGACTACTTCTCCAAATGGGCAGAAGCAGTACCGTTAAGAGAAGTGAAGACGGAAAATATCCTCCACTTCTTCAAGACGCACGTCATATATCGGTTTGGAACGCCAAGACGGATCATCTCCGATAACGGGCCAGCCTACAGAAGCCACAAGATCAGTCGCTTCACACAGCAGCATAATATAGACTGGAGATGTTCTTCAGTTTGCAATCCGCGAGCTAATGGTATAGCTGAAGCCTTCAACAAGACCCTGACGAAAATCATGAAAAAGACGGTGTCCCGAAATAAGAGAGACTGGCACGAGAGACTGTAAGAGGCTCTTTGGGCGTATCGAACTACGTTCAAGACGGCCACGAACATAATGCCGTACGCGTTGGTATATGGGACGGAAGCAGTACTCCCCCTCGAGATAGAGTTACCCTCTCTACGAGGGGCAGTCCACTACTAGCTGACGGACGAAGAAAATGCTCACCTTCGGCTTGAGGAGCTTGACGCCCTTGATGAACCCGGCTCATAGCGCAACAAAATCTGGAAGCTTATAAAGGAAAGATGACGCGCTCATATGAAAGATTGACCCGGCCAAGGACATTCCGCCAAGGTGAACTCGTGCTAGTAGTCAAAAGGCTTATGATCCCCAATCGCGCCAAGCGGGGAAAATTCGAGCCAAACTATGAAGGCCCGTACATCATAGATAAAGTTTACCAGGGAGGGGCCTATCTACTCATGGACATGCACGGTGAAAGGTCTTTCAGGCCAATAAACGGTCGCTTCCTAAAGAAATACTACGCTTAATGAGCCACAGCCTAGGTCAATGATAGATGACGACGACTATGTCCGCTCGCTATCTTCCTAAGCTCAAGATTTACAAGCAGTAGCCAGCCTTCTTAATAGCGGACCGAAACGTCCTTAAACTACTACCGTAGGATCCTCAGGCTGACGAGATAAAAAAAAAGAAGAGGAAAAAAAAAGAGAAAAAAAATAATAAAAAAAATGAATGATAAAAAAAATGGTATGTCCACAAGCAAAAAGGGGCACGGATGAAAACCCGAAAGGGCTCCGTAAGTAAAAACAGCAGGACTACCGGCGACTGTTCGTGAAAACCCGAAAGGGCACGACCTCGTAAAAAAAATATATATGTAAAAATAAAAAGAATAAAAAAGGGGTATGTCCATAAGCAAAAAAGGGCACGGATGAAAACCCGAAAGGGCTCCGTGAGTAAAAACAGCAGGACTACCGGCGAGTGTTTGTGAAAACCCGAAAGGGCGCAACCTCGTTAAAGGACACTTACAAGATCCTCTCGACCTTGTAAGGAGAAACCACCTGCGTGAGATCCTTACGACTCACAAGGGAGCAACACACTTAGGGATCCTCACGATTCTTAAGGAGAAAATACACTTACGAGATCCTCACGACTCGTAAGGAGAACTCTCTTATGGGACCCTCACGGCTTATAAGATTTGAAAGTCTTAAGTTACAGAGACCTAAACCTGTGCTTAAGCAACCCCCACAACCTCTAATATTGCCCTACAAGTGGTCCAGTACTGGCTCTTGTATACAATCCACGGGCGCGAATAAACATTTCCCTAACCAAGTCTCATCCGTGACTGGGGATATGTTCGCATGGTGAACAACCCTTGTAAATCCTCTCGATTTATGAGGAGAAAACCCTCCTGTAGGATCCTTACGACTTACAGAGGAAACGAACACTTAGGAATCCTCATGATTCCTAAGGAGAAAATACACCTACAAGATCCTCACGACTTGTAGGGAGAAATAACTTCGTGAGACCTTTACGGCTCATGAAGTCAAAAGCATTAGTCGACAGGACCTTAACCCTGCTCGCTAAGCTACCCTTGTTCGACATCAATAAAGGCAAATGATGATTCGCTCCTGGTAATATCCCAGTTGTAGCGGTGTTGATGCCGAAATCGGCGTCTAATTTCTGGTTTACAGCGAAAAGCCAGTAGGCCGCACATGCATATGAAATAGACGAAAAGATGGGGCAACTTGCAATAAAAAGCAGCGAGTAAAAACGTATGCACACAAGATAGCCGAAATGATTGGGCACCGCAAAAAATAGCCGAAATGATTGGGCAATCGCGACCTTCGCGATATAAAAGCTGAAATGATAGAGCATCGCGGAAATAAAACAAAAAAAATGATGATAAAACTTTGGCCCTACATTTGAGATCACATCGATCCCTGTATACAATCCAACGACGCAAACGAAGAGGGAACCATACTTTCCCAACAGGCTCCGCCAGAAAACGAAGCCAGATCTCGACGATTCATCCCAACTCCGAGGAAACCGGTGTTTTCGGCAAATACCTCAACTCAGGGAAACAAACAATCCTTGACGAGAGCCTCCTGATTCGCGTCGACTCGCAGAGCAACCAATGCCTCCGTGGGAAATTCTCGACTCGTTTCAACACCAAGGAAACAAATAATCCTTGGCGCTAGGGAAACAAATAATCCTTAGCAAATACCTCAACTCAGGGAAACAAACAATCCTTGACGAGAGCCTCCTGATTCGCGTCGACTCGCAGAGCAACCAGTGCCTCCGTGGGAAATTCTCGACTCATTTCAACACCAGGGAAACAAATAATCCTTGGCGCTAGGGAAACAAATAATCCTTAGCAAATACATCAACTCAGGGAAACAAACAATCCTTGACGAGAGCCTCCTGATTCGCGTCGACTCGCAGAGCAACCAGTGCCTCCGTGGGAAATTCTCGACTCGTTTCAACACCAGGGAAACAAATAATCCTTGGCGCTAGGGAAATAAATAATCCTTAGCAAATACCTCAACTCAGGGAAACAAACAATCCTTGAGGAGAGCCTCCTGATTCGCATCGACTCGCAGAGCAACCAATGTCTCCATGGGAAATTCTCGATTCATTTCAACACCAGGGGAACAAATAATCCTTGGCACTAGGGAAAAAAATAATCCCTGGCAAATACCTCAACTCAGGGAAACAAACAATCCTTGACGAGAGCCTCCTAATCCACGTCGACTCACAGAGCAACCAATGTCTCCGTGGGAAATTCTCGATTCGTTTCAATACCAGGGAAACAAATAATCCCTGGCAAATACCTCAACTCAGAGAAACAAACAATCCTTGACGAGAGCCTCCTGATTCGCGTTGGCTCGCAGAGAAACCAGTGTCTCCGCGGAAAAATTCCCGATTCGTCTCAACTTGCAAGATGAAGCCTCAGGCAGCAGGGACTAAAAAACTTGCTTCCTGAACATTGGGACCCTGCAAGTCGATCTAAAACGGTCTCTTGCATACTATTCACGGGTCTCACTCTCCAAAGTTGAGTTTCGACAAGGAGGAAAACAACCGCTTACGGGTCCTCTCGACTCGTAAGAGGGAAAAATTCTCTTATAGGATCCTTACGACTTACAAGAGAAAACACACTTAGGAATCCTCACGATTTCTAAGGAGAAAACCCACCTATGAGATCCTCTCGATCCGTAGGGAGAAAAGTCTCTATGAGACCCCCATGGCTCATAGAGTTGAAAAGTCTTAGGCAGCAGATCTGAACCTGCGGCCTAAGCCATCGCTATCTCATGAAGAAATCAAGATGCTTACTCTATTATCTGATAATTGTGACAGCATGCTGATAATAAGAGAAGACAGAAAGCAATTGCAGAGAAAAAAAATATGTATCTTTATTTATTGACTTTAATCAAATACAGGGTGAATCGTACAAAAGAATAAAGAATGGATACATGTTATTCAAAAAAGAAATTTTTTACAAGTTTGTTGATACAAAAGGCAGCTATTGGGAAGGAAGCGTCTTACATAACTTTATTAATTGTTCATACACTTCCTTCCACGCCTTTTGCTGATCTACTACCACTGCCATCTCTGCTTCCACCTGAGCCCTTTGCTGCAAGAGAGATGCGAGCTGCTCCCTGATGGCCTGCTGAGTGACTTTGCGGCCTTGGACATTACGCTCGGCAACATCAAGTGCCCTCTTCAGTTTTAGCCCATTTAAGATGCGCTCCAGAAGGCCCTTGAAGACGACCTTTACCTCAGCGGCGTTCGCCTCAACTTCAGCACGCAGGCGAGCAGTTTCGCTTGAGGACTCCTGGCACTCCTTCAGCCTCAAAGCTGCTTCTTGTTCCAAATGGCGGAAATGAGAAGTGCTTTGTTCGAGCCATGCTTCCCGTTGAGTACTCACAGCCAAAACCTCGGGGGCAAGACGCATTGACTCCAGCTGATGAAGGCGAGCCTCGATCTCTCTGCAGTGATTAACCCAAGATGCGACGACGCCCTCGTCATGGAAATTGGCAAATATCACCAGCATCGGGTTAACCGTTGTAGCGAAGTCCGCAGCAGACGTAGGAGCCTCGACGTCGAGTTCCTCGATGTAGTCGCTCAACATACGCAGACTATTCTCCGCACCTTTCGAGGACGGACGTCTCTGGGAAGGGCCTGCCGGTATTATAATATGAGACTCAAAGGGCGCTAAGACCGGAATGATAGCTGGAAAGACAAAAGGCGATTAGATGATGATTCAATAAATATGGAAAAAGTCATTGGTAAGATAGTCTACTATACCAGTTGAAGCAGGTGGTAAGGCCAGAAGGGCCGGTGGCGCGACCAATCTTTCTTCTCCCCCTTCGATTTGTAATACTGCAGTCAGGACGAGAAAAAGTTAGAAATAATTCTATCATCGAAAAAGAAAGGTATCAGTCGGGAACTATACTCACCAGCACCACCAGAGGGAGAAGCGAGTTCAGATGGGAAGGAGAAGTGTGGGAGCAACACTTGATATAGATGATCAAAGAGCACTCCTGAAAAGACACAACAATACGACTTTAGTACACAAATTATACGTCTGAAGAATAGGATTAATAAATTGCAAACCCATACCTTCCAACATCTTAGATGGTATGAGAGAGGGTTGAGAGGTGACCACCGCCAAGGCAGTCGTTGAAGGCGCTCCCTCAAGCAGTGGGGCATCGGCGTTGGCTGCACCTGCGTTACGAAAAAGGTGAACTTGTCAGAAAGGATTGTAAGGTAAAGAAAGACAGCAACTTGAGATTTACCTGATGAGTTGCCGGCTGAAACGGAGGCGACTCCCTCCTCCATTGACATGAGGCCACCGCCCGTGGCCTCATCACCTGACTCGATGGGTACCGTCGTCGTGCTCGCGCAGCCAGGAGACGGCAAAAGATCGTAGGCGGGGAGGGAAATGATTGGAGCATTGTCGGACTCTTGGGAGAGAGCGGCTGACTCCTCCCCAAGAGTCATGCTCATCTCACCCGCCACTCCTTCGGGCTCCGCGATCTCCATCGGCTCATCCGCTGTCACCACAAGGTCGCTGGCCTCAAGCGCCTCGTCCGCCACCACCCTGGGCTCAGTTATAACGATCATTTCATCTGCCGCCACTTCAGGCTTGGCATTAATGACCTTCTCGGCTGCAGACCCCTCAACCTCCATCTCAGGCTCCGAAGCCTCAGCGACGTTGCCCACCGTCGGCTCGGGTTCGGCAGGTGCCGCCTCCTCTGTTTCCTTGGGTTCAACGGTCTCCGCCTCCCCCTTGGTCGGACTTGGCCCTGCAAGATAAAATATATAAGAACCGATAGCATTATAATTCTTACAGCAAAATTCTGAGAGAAATATTACCTGAAGTGAATTTATCATTTGCGCTCCGAACTGCGCGCGCCACTTGTCTGCGAGCAGTGGATAGGGCGACAGAGGCCTCTTCAGAGGGAGTATCAGCACGAGGGACGGTGCTGGGGCCTGCTCCCGTGGCCAAAGCAGCCCGGCGTGCCTTCGCTTCGCGCCTTGACCGTTTCCTCTCCTCCCGAGCTGTCGCGATGGATCTCTTCGACGCTTCCTTCAAAGAGTCGTCGTCCTCGTTCAGAGATGCCTCCAGAGCATTTAAGGCATCTCTCATTGGCTCTTCAAGACGGACCTCCCGCGGTAGCCCTGAGGAAGCAGGAACATCGGCAGCTGACAGAGCAGTTGCGTCGCTTGGCGGGAACGGCATTGAGGTTTCTGCCATAAAAAGGGAGAGGTTAAATTGACCATAACACAAAGAAAACGAAAGCTTGATGAATTGAAACTTACTAAGGCCTAAAGATGCTCTGAGACGTTCCTCCTCTTGGAAAGTCTCGAGGGAAGCGGCAATGGCTTCTTCATCGGTGATGCATGTTGGAAGAAAAGAAGGAAAAACGTTAGTCAAAGGCAATGAGGAGGATATGATACAATAAAGAAAATGCGACTAGTAGTTACCTGATTGCGCAAGCTTGGCTAGCCACGTGTCACGCTTTGCTAACCATGCTGAAGTTTCGAGAGCGGCCTCCAAGTCTGTATCATCCGGCGGCGGCATGACTAATCCCTCGTTAGTCCCATATTCGATCAGGCCCTTGGCATAGAGAGCATGGGGTTCTTGACCAAACGCGACATCTGCGGTGAAGAGCGACTTCTTTTTCTTCTGCCCGCCAACCCTAGGTGCACGCGGGATCGACTTACGTTTAGCAACCACCTTGGGACGGCGGGTCCCGATGTCTGCACCTACGCCAGACTCCGGCGAGGCCACAACCAATATCTCCACTGGGGTACGGGGCGCTAGAGGTGCATCTGCAATATCAGGGAGCGGCGATCCGTGTGGAGGACTTTGCGCACGCGATGGCCCGGCTCTACAATCTTTCAAAGGGGGAACTACCGGCGTCCTTGGCACTAAGGGAGCGTTACGGTCGGTACCTAGAGGCACACCCTTACGGTCGACCAGCAATCGCCTTTCCTCCTTTATAACGGCTCCCGTCGCATGATTATACCATTCTTTATATATGTTGAGGAGCCATGGGGCGCAAGCCGGCGCACTGATAAAAAAATGAGAACCCGTATTCAGGCGCATGAAATGATGCAGCGGGTTCTCCATCCCTTCTTCAGTGGCAGCAGGTTCCAGTAGGAAAGCTTCCAAGGGTACTCCTTGATCGTAGCCCAGTTGTTGGGCGAAACGATGCGGGTTATATCTCATGAAAATTGCCGCACCATTCTGCCTGAAGACTAGAAAGCCCGGTCTAATAGAATACAAGTGGAGGGTCTCCCGGGCTGTCAAAACTGAGGCTCCATCCTTAAAGGAGTCTTGTAATGGTCGCACCGCAGTGGTGGACGCATTTCCAATGGTTGATACCTTGTCAACAAAGGACATCCCGGCTCCAACGGTGTGAGGGCAAAGGAGTAAACCCCTGGCGTTCCATGGTGATGGGGTCACAATTGATGCGCCGATCAGCTTTATAATGCGAGGAAAACCACACTTGTCGAAGAACGAGGGCCTTTTATGCATGCCGAAGACACCCGCCGTGTGTAGTTCGAGCCACGATATGAAGTAGTGCATCGGGAAGACCACGTACAGTACCCCAGGCTCATTGGCATCCAATGCTCGACTGAGGCCATGATATAAGTGTGCCAAGCCGGCAATCCCAACAGCCACTTTTACCCCGATGGTCATCCGGTAGGCTGGGTAAAAGACAGAGGGCCGGATACGGTGAGAGTGCATTAGGACCGCGAACCAACTCAACCACAACCCGAGAAATCCTAAGAAAAATGCCTCCCCGTCCATCCCAGGGGCCGCAATTTCTGCAAAAGACATAGTAGGGAAGTCCGGAAGGAAAAAACCCTTTTGGTTTATCTCCTTCTCCGGCAGGTTATCCACACCTAGACCGAAAGGGTCATCCAGGGTAGCGAACTTGGCAGCTTCTGATGAGAGGACGCTTGGGCGAAGGAACCGAGCAATGAAATCCTCAAAGTTAACTCCTTGACTCCCATGTTCGATGAAAAGGGACTCATTGATGTTCAACACCTTAATCAAGCTTGGGAATTGGTGTTGAACAGCATTCTCCGGCGTGAGCCCCCTTACCACCGGCTTAGCACCGAAGACGTACTCGTCTGTCGGGAGCAACTCCTCATAATGTTCTCCTATGAATGGTAAACCGGATACCTCCGTGAACTCCTCCAAAGAGATTGACACTTCCCGATCCATGGCAAGGAAAGTGTGGGTAGGAATGTTCCACTGCTCCAAGAAAGCCTTAAACCACCAGGTGGGGAGCGTGGGATATTGGAACAGAGAGACGTAGACCGCGGTGTACAATCCGAACCTTATCAACTGCGACTTCTTCGTCGACAGGATATACCGGGCCCACGGCAGATAGCCGATCGGGTGGCGGGGGATCAGACCAACGTTATATGATTGCCCCCAGGGTCGCGCCTCGCCCTGACAGATACGGCGTCCTAGGATATCCAGAACCATAAAACGCTGGACCGGAATCGCATCCATAGCGGGATGAAGAAAGCCCTTCGAGGTCCAATCTACCATCTCCATGGCATACTGCACAGAGGGTGGGGTAGCATAGTGAATCACCGTAATGGGTTCCGACGGCACTGCGCAGGTGAAGCTCCGTCGACCCATGATAATCTGATTATACCACGACCCCCAAAGGTGGAGACTCTTGCATTCCGGGTCATAGTCCTTAATCATGGCTAGAACTTCACGGTCCAGGGGCGCTTCAGGAAACCCTTCCTCCGAGCGGGCGAACGGGAACGAGGTATCAAGAGATATGGTCACTGCAAAAGAACAAAATAGCCGTCAGTGCTGCAATTCCAATGCTTGGCGTTTAAATTTTTTTTCAATTAATTGAATTTAAAAATTGATTAAATTAAAATTAATCACACCACACTGCAGTGCAGTGGGTAGGGGACCAAATGGGGACCCACAAAATATGGATGAAAGTGCATCATTTGATAAGACAGCCTCATCATTGGGTGAAACTGTCAGTTAAAGAAAAGATCCCCAAGAGAATATTCTCTTCAATGGGGAACCCCTAGAGACAAGGAGAAAATCTCCTCTTTCAGAGCAAAGCTCTGTCACAGAATGACACTTGTCAAATTCTGGTCTCAAAAGAATAAAATTCCTTAAAAGAGCATAGCTCTGTGGTAATAATGGAAAGATCCATCAAAACTTTTTAAACACTAAAAAGAATTAAAAATTTTGGAAAATTCATGAAAACTTATAATAAGTTCTTCATTTTTCAGATCTAAAAGATCTACATTTGATCCAAGAGCAAAGCTCTGTTCATGGGTTAGAACCCATGAACAAGATCTCTGTAGATCTATAAGTTTTTGAGAGCAAAGCTCTGTTTATGAAACCCCAAAGGGATTTCTTAGATCAAAAGATCTATGAGAGCAAAACTCTTTTGGTTAAGATTGATTTAAATTAATTTGATTTAAATTAATTTTACCTAAACTTTCTAACTTTGGAAATGAGCAAAGCTCTGAAGTTCTTAAGCAACAGCAAAGCTCTAGAAAATCAAAAATCTTGAAATGGTGAAGATTTCCTAAGGGCCATAGGTCCTATTTATAAGGCGCTTGCGCCCCTTCAGCTCACCCCTTGATCCAACGGTCAAGAGCTCGCCACCGCTGCACTCACGTGCGCGCCACGTGAGCACAACGGGGGAGGGGGGGCATTTGTTTCCCCAATCAGAGCAAAGCTCTGTTGAAATTCAAAATTCAAATTTTAAAGCAACGCTTCAAATCTCGGGCGCAACGCGCCGCGTGTCAGGCGCTGATACGTCAGCGCAGCGCCCAAGAAGGCGTGCCCAATCAGAGCAAAGCTCTATTTAAAGCAAAATTAAAGGAAGCAACACTTCAGTTGCGCAAGCACTGCGCTGCGCGACACATGTCAGCGCAGATGCGCTGTGCTTTGCGCTGCGCGACACGTGTCAGCGCAGTTGCGCTGCGCTGTGTGCTGCGCGACACGTGTGAGCGGAGATGCGCTAACGCAGTTGCGCTGCGCTGCGAGACACGTGTCAGCGCAGTTGCGCTAGCGCAGTTGCGCTGCTTGACACGGGTCACACGCTGGGGCATTTGCGCCAAACAGAATTAAGATTTTAAAGAAATCTTTTTGTTCTTATTAAAACAAGAAGATTTTCTTCTGTAAAACAGAAGCCCTTGGATCAAAGATCCAACGGTGGGGAAAATTCCCCAAATCACTCAGAGAAAGATCTCTTTAACAAATTTAACTAATTTATGGGCACTATAAAAAAGACCCTAAACCTGAATTCAAAGGCATCAACATTTTTGAGAAATCAAGAGCTTCAAACAGAGAGAACTCTGAAAAAAGTTTCAAGAAAAAGGTAAAAACCTTCATAAAATAGAAGAAATTTCTTCTAATAGATCATTGATCTAAGAACAAGATCAATGATCTTCACATAATAAACAGTGCTTTGCACTTCTTATGAACCACTGGTTCTTTAAATAAGAAAAACGAGAAATACTTGTTTTCTTTGATTCTCATTAGATCAAAGAAAAAAAACAGTGCTTTGCACTTCTTTTATGAACCATTAGTTCTTCAATCTAAAAGATTCTCAAATTAATAGTGCTTTGCACTTATAAATCTGCACTGTTGCGCTCTTGGGCTGGCGCAAGCCACCAGAGAGCGCTACGTGTCAGCATCTGAACCATTTGCGCTATGCGCTTTTGAAATAGAGCTTTGCTCTCTGAAATTGGCGCAACTCACCAGAGCGCGCCACGTGTCAGCAGCGCAAGCGTAGCGCACTAGCGCAACGCACTGCGCTGCATGACACGTGTCATCATTGTAAGTACGCGGCGGCGCCCCGGCCATCTAACAGATGCCGATATGCGGAACAAAACTTTTACGACTGGCGCTATCGCGTACTTTATCCCGGATCGTCCATTAAAGCTAAACTAACAAATTGTAAAGAGGGTAGAATTGTTATACCGAATGATCCGAGTCCTTCGGTCTTCAACCATCATCCCACGCTATGTTGCAACTGATCCGAACTTACTTGATCTCCGTTCTCGTCGTCCAGGTGGCACCACGTCGACGGATCTTTAAACGGGCTCCCGCCTCTGAACCGAGGCAACTCGCTCGTCAAGTTTGCCAAAAGAGACGACCAAGATGAAGTAGAGAATGAGTAGAACACTTTGTCTCGTTACGTCCAAGACTATGGACGAACGGTTAAAAGAAGTTGCCATTTGGAATCGGGTAAATGGAAGTTGAACTGTATGAGATTTCCATGCCCTAAACTATCATAATCTTTTTCACAAAATGAAAAACATCAAGTCAAGTGAGAGGGGAGAGAGGGCCGGCCATATATATGAGAGGAGGGAGGTGATGGTAGGAGCTTCAAGTGGTGACATTAAGCATTCATCCTTATCAAAACCTAAACACAAAGCATGAATCACTAAAAGCAATAAATGCAAACCAATCACATTAAACCTAGTCACCTTGCACCATTAATGAACCATTAATGACACTAATGAGTCATACGCCTAATCACCACTTCTAGAACCTTCTAGAAGCATGACTCACCTTGAAGACGAAAAGACAAATCCGTATTTAACCGAATGTCAAAATACGGCTGATAGAAAACTGGAAACTGGCAACTTCCAAAAATCATCCCGAAACGAATTTCAGGATAACCCCGTATTGGTATAAACATACCCGTATTTGTATTACGACCGAATACAAATGCAACAGAGACAAAGATATTATATCTACACAGTATAATACTGGGTTCCGGCTTAAACCAAAGCCTACCAGTATTATCTGCCCGAAAACTGACACGTGCGAAAATGCACGTGCATTTTCCGAACCTTGCCATAAACCCATACGGCCTCTACAACGTTTCGCCCGAACTTGGGAAAGTGTCTGTGGGGGACTCTAATGACTCATCAGTACACTGGCACTGGGTATAACCCCTAGCACGTCAGAGGTACAAGTTGTACGTAACGTTTTGCCTATATATTGATTGGAAGGGAAGCTGACGAGCGAACTCATCTATAAACCCTACTGAGTCTGACAGTGACAATATCCGTACAGTCCGGAACATTCGTCTATGAGTATCGCATATACGGCCTAGGGGGCCGGTAAACGTCAGACCCCCAACAGCTGCATAAGTCGTGTCAGAGAGCAGCCCAGAACACCCTGAGATTCTGCTGGTATACCTACCAGTATATCTCGATTACCCTGGCCAGGGATTTCGTGTAGTGGCTCTCCTAAACACAGCGCGATCTCACCCCCAATACCGGGAGAGACGAATCCCCGAAGATCCGCTCACTTGCCTCCAATGTGGCTCGGGACTGTACCCAACTAAAACCTGTTTGCACAACTCCTTTGAGCGTGGTAGGGTAGTAATCTAAGCACAGTGGGAACTCACACGAGACAAATGACGACCTCAGGTCGATGAACTAACCTGTACACATGTCACCAGGGAACTGCTATCTGACGATATGTATAATACCAACTAGCATGTTCCCGGCGAGTCTTGTCCGGTGTACTCATAACCTAATGAGCACCTGTATACATCTTAGGTGATCCAACTGACACCAGTGGCTTGTGAGACCGGCCACCGCTCCTCGTCGGGTTCTCGACTGTATACACTAGTCTACTCTGGAGTATCGATGCCCTATCTCGAAACTCCCACGACTAGGGACTCTTTTAAGGATGTGCTTATAGACCCCCAGCTCCCACATATATGATCGCCATCATACTGCTGGTAGTCAAATAAGAATCCTATGGGCTTTATCATGATGATAAAGACAAACCAGATAGCATACTATCATCTCGAGTAAGACTGTTTTATCGGTATAGGTCCTCCCTCAATCATTGCAATCACGTACCTGCGATCCAATAATTGACTTAGAGGGCACTATATCCAACAATCTCCCACTTGCACTTAAGGCTAATTATTGCGATGTCGTGTACTCACAGCTCGTGTGATACCGAGCATCCAATTCCTCTACTAATCAGTTTCACAAAGCTCGTTTGCAAAACTATTGTGTTCGAGAAATAGCCTCAGTGAGTGGATCCGCTCCGGTGTTTCTTTCTGTATCTCTCTATATCTCAACTTCGCGGAGAAAACCATCTCCCGAATTGAGTAATATCTGTCTTAGAATATGTCTGGATATTTGATGGGACCTAGTTCATAAATGAACTCTAAATCCAAACTTCTTAGACTGTATCGATCACTGAAACTAATCAGTGTTGCGCACCATGCCTCCCACAGTATCCTCTTGGACCGCCTGTCCATTATACTGTCCTTTGTCAGAGGAAAAACTATAACCTTGACAATCATTCTATCATCTATGTCACCTTTGAAGCCTGGAATGATAACCGTCTCCCGAAGGAGGCCGCCGTCATCTTGTCCGTAGAACATTCACTTATGTTCTAAAACTGCTTCCTAATGTTTCTCCAGGATTGGATTAATATAAACTTATTGCATCTAGTGCAATAACAACATCTGGTGTGGTACTTGACATCTCACGATTGACTCAATTACCTAAGCAAGTGATCTGTCAATCATGCACATCCCTCTCCCCTTTAGTCTGTAAGACACCTTTAGAGAGGGTGACTCCATCACCTGCAGGTACACCACCATGCTTGGAGTCATCTATTCTAAAATACTATTAGAATATTGTCAAAGTACCCAAATTAGGAAAATACCCAAATCTAGATCTAAAACCATAGATCTAGTATCCAGAATGTCAGATATTACATCCATGTCCTTTGTGGAGAAACAACTGTGTGACGACCAAAGTACAACCTGATCGTAGTATAGGAATTTTACTTCCTACTCTGTGTATGTCATCCTAATACCAAGACATCACACCCTACTACCTTCTTAACAGATCCATCCCCTATTCTGATAAAGTCAAACCCATGACTGTCACATCAAAATTAGATGATCTATCTCCGCTATATCTGCTCAAGTCTATAAATAGACACTAGCTACTTGCCCATTATGCTTCCGCTGCTCCCACTGACTATAACAACCCTCTGGCAGAATAATATATAAGTGTACTTCTAAAACTAGTTCAGAATGACGCTATACATTTCCTCCTGCCGGGTCTCATAGTCTGGAACAACAGTAGTGTCAAGTCTGGGTAAGCAAGAACCTCCATGTCACCGTCCTTGAGGCTACCGGAGTACCTCTCGGGTGTCTGAGGTTACCCATCATATCTGCGGAGTGGTTATTGGAATGTCAAACCTGATTGAATATATAGGTCCTATTAAAACTTTCCGTAATCGTTTGCGGTTCTGGAATCACTTCCAGTTCTACCATGCTCCCACTACTGTTTTTATGAAAAAATCCATTTTAATAAAACTGTGGCGAGTCAAGAACAATATCACTATTGATCTTCCAGATGGTAGAAAATCAACCCTCGTCGAAGCTTGGGTCAACCCGCAAACTACCATTACAGAAACGTGCCTTGAGTTATCCAGTGTCTGGTTTTAAGCATAAGCTGGACAACTCCCCGTACCTTAACATTGTTAAGATATGAATCGTTCTATATCCAATATAGAAACTTTGGCACTTATTTAATTGGAACCAGATTCAAATTATGCATCTGTCTCCAGTGCATAATAACTTAATAGAGAGAGGCTGATCAGTATTACTCAACTTAGGAATCCATCCAATTATGAGTAACGTGAAAGAGAAACAAGTTTCTCAAAAACCATTACTATCAACTGAATACCTATCACAAGTATCTACATCTTCGATTTCTTTGAAGAATCCCGATACTTGTGACACTTAGTTCTCTACTTTATTCCTATACCCACAACTTCTCAATACTTAGACATTGTATTTCTACGAAACACTTGTCTATAAACTAGAGAAGTCACAAGTAAATAGAATATAGTACGAGGACCAACCCCTTTGTCATGATGGACACTGGACAATATACAATACTCTGTATAAGTCCGCTGAGTTGAATAACTCATAACCTGTACGTCGTAGGTTGAAAACTGTACCTAGGCGATTTCCTCAAATATCACCAATTACAACGAATTCCGATATAATGAGTATGATCACCTAATTCCCAATAACTCGCTCCCACTCAACATCTGTAAAACCATGCAGATGTGAGAATCGTTCCTGGTAAATACATATCCTGGAGTAAGTATCCAATCGGGAAATCAGTTTTCAATTAACAATGTACAGTGTAACTGAAACATAAATATGTTTTGTAGGGGTTTCCTGGTATTCCTAGAATGCCTCTTCCATAATCCAAATCATGACTTTAACCGTATATTTCCCTGCCATCTTTCCATTTCCCTTTATTTGTCTTTTAGTCGTTACCTTCTGTACACCATCATTAGGTTAAGTTGTTTTCTTCCTTCCCTACCGTTCGGCACCAGCCTATGGTTTGGAAGAAGAATATCCAGTAAGCATAATAGGTGTACCCTCCTAATCCTAGGAGTACTCGCAACTTGAGAGAAGGTGATGATAAAAACAACTGAATAATACCTTATTCTTATTTCTCCTGAACCAGAATCCATCCTCGAAAAAATGTCCTTCGAGTTCGTATATAACCATACGATGGATTTATCCAATGGAATTGGATGTTCGTAGCGATACGGGTTGTTCTGGAGAAATCAAAGGTGAAGTAGGAATGGTGATGAAATACGTGGTTTGGTCGTGAATGTTAATAGTCGCAATTTACTTTGCTCTCTTTCTAATTCCTTTATCTTGTCTTTACATATTACCTTTTGCACACCCTTCTTAGGCTAATTGGTTTTCTTCATTCCCTACCGTTCGGCACCTGCCTATGCTTTGGAATAAGACTATCCAATAAGCGTAATAGGTGTACTCTCCTAAAGCAAGGAGCCCTCGCAACCTGAGAGAAGGCGATAATAAAAGACAACAGAATAAACCAATTCTATTTCTCCTGAACCTGGATCCATCCTCAAAGAAGTCCCTTTGAGTTCGTATATAACCATACGATGGATCTATCCAATGGAAGTGGATGTCCGTAGTAATACGGGGTGTTCTGAGAAATACAAAGGGTAAAAGAAAGAGCAGCAATGACTTATGCAACTATAGACAATCCAAAAGTCAGTATATTAAGAAGGTTCGGTCAACTTTGGTCACTGAGTTATAGTCTAGGGTCGGTCAAAGGTCGCTGCCAAAGAGAGAGAGAAAAGAAACACTCTGCGTGCACTCTTGCCTAAATCAGAATGGTTATCACTTTATCTAATTAGGAAACCTACCACTGTTTTCTCAAATTCTCCTCCAAACCTGAAAGAAGAATTAGTCGGGGTCACCCGAAGAGTAAACCAACTCATCAGTGAGAATCGGGATCCAACTATCATCGTATGATAACTTGATGGAAGTCACTCAAGTCAACACACTCCAGAAGGTATGCGCAAGTCTGGCAAGTTTCTTGTATGTTTGAAACTCCCGATGTAATTTTTATCCCATGCTCTTATGACCTTGACGTAGGCCAACAAGTCATAAACAACATGTCAAGTTCTACCCGTCGTTGTCCTGATCAACTTAAGTCATCGTACAAGCCCTTGACGTAGGCCAACAAGGTGTACGTCTGACTTAAACTAATGCATCTATCTATGCAACAAATGAATACCCAGCAGCTACCAAACACTATGTCTTGACGTAGGCCAACAAATATAGCTTGAATACTACTGACCATCCATAAGAAACGACGGAGGATTACGGCTGGTTTTTGGCGAAAAACCTTTAACGTAATGAACTTGATCTCGTTGAAGGAACCTGATAGCTTTATTAAAATATATAGTAGCGAAAACCTTTTGCTAAAGAAGTCACTCCCGGTGAAGGGATCTCGGCTCTTTCCTCGTGGAATGAGGTGCAGGATATTCCAACTGAATACCGCTATGCATAACAAAAGGAAACGTCTTTGTAATAATTTTAAAATTTGTTCCAACAACATCAAATATAGGTTTGTTTTATCTCGCATTGATAAGAATCAATGCAGTCCCATCAATCAATCACACCAGAAAAGAACGAAAATAAAATGTACGTATATGCCATCCGCATTCGTCACTGGGTCCCGTCATCACCCGTTAGGTTACTTAACTAACGACAGAGCGGGGACTGGACTAGCGCGAGTGTAAAACATATACAACATCTAATAGTATATATACTAATATACAATAATCGCTCCAGGCATGATAAACGCAACATTACAGATAAGTAATAAGCATCACAGAACAATACAGATAATCTGGGATCCCCGAGTTTCACAGAGCCGCTACTGAAACTCGACGTTCCCCTGGTCATGTGGATAGCCTGTGCAATGAAACCTGGACCCCTACGGGTGCGGCAAGTTATCCACCAAAACCTGAAGCGAGGTAGTCCCCACAACATAGTGAATGGAACACCCGGCACTTCACGTAATCCGGTAAATTGAGCACCCCTCCTTGGGCCAACCTGTACCCCCTACGAGTGCTGCGAATAGTCTGCCAATTCTAGAGTGAGGTCCCTTTGCCTCTCAATGCCATGAGATACGAACCCGTTGCCCTCCAGAACCCGGCTATTCGTGCACCCCACCGCGGGGTAAACCTAGTACAGAAAATAAAAATAGTACAATAGGTACATCGACCGCAACCTGGTCGTGCCCCAAAAGAATATTATACAAACAGGCAGTGACGGCAGTCCACAAGTCGGACGCTCGTCCCGCAAAATCAAATGTACAAATAAATTTAAACAACACTATCATTGCACCTTGTTATCCATCATGACAAATCCGCAACATTACAGCACAACACAGAACATCAACGCGAATGTCACGTTCGCAAACCCGTCTAAAAGAACTATAGCAATCAGACGCGGTTTACCGATCAAACGACATTCCCGGTCGGAGATATAATGAAAGTACTGAAAAACTAACAAGTTTAAAATTTCGATCGAGCAAATATCACAAAGTGGGCCCCACGCAAATCTGGAGAACAGTAACAAAACCTGGGCCCAAAAGATATATACCAAAAATCCCAAAATCCAACAGAGAACCCACTGTACAAATTTGGGAGCATGAGCTCACCAAGTGGCCGCGGATGCGCGGCCAAACCATGGGTTTGGCCGCGTTTCCGCGGCGGTTTGGTGGAGTCATGTCCCCAAATTTTGTCGTGATTCTTAAAAAACCTTGCACAGTTTTCTGAGATGTGTGAAATATTTTTAGGACACCGTTTAAAATCAACAGAAACTGTCAAGCAAGAAAAATGCGATTTTTGATTTTCGGTTCGATCGATGTTTTAAACGCGTTAGCACAAGTTAGTATAGCTTAATGGTGCGGCTCTGATACCACTGTAAGTACGCGGCGGCGCCCCGGCCATCTAACAGATGCCGATATGCGGAACAAAACTTTTACGACTGGCGCTATCGCGTACTTTATCCCGGATCGTCCATTAAAGCTAAACTAACAAATTGTAAAGAGGGTAGAATTGTTATACCGAATGATCCGAGTCCTTCGGTCTTCAACCATCATCCCACGCTATGTTGCAACTGATCCGAACTTGCTTGATCTCCGTTCTCGTCGTCCAGGTGGCACCACGTCGACGGATCTTTAAACGGGCTCCCGCCTCTGAACCGAGGCAACTCGCTCGTCAAGTTTGCCAAAAGAGACGACCAAGATGAAGTAGAGAATGAGTAGAACAATTTGTCTCGTTACGTCCAAGACTATGGACGAACGGTTAAAAGAAGTTGCCATTTGGAATCGGGTAAATGGAAGTTGAACTGTATGAGATTTCCATGCCCTAAACTATCATAATCTTTTTCACAAAATGAAAAACATCAAGTCAAGTGAGAGGAGAGAGAGGGCCGGCCATATATATGAGAGGAGGGAGGTGATGGTAGGAGCTTCAAGTGGTGACATTAAGCATTCATCCTTATCAAAACCTAAACACAAAGCATGAATCACTAAAAGCAATAAATGCAAACCAATCACATTAAACCTAGTCACCTTGCACCATTAATGAACCATTAATGACACTAATGAGTCATACGCCTAATCACCACTTCTAGAACCTTCTAGAAGCATGACTCACCTCGAAGACGAAAAGACAAATCCGTATTTAACCGAATGTCAAAATACGGCTGATAGAAAACTGGAAACTGGCAACTTCCAAAAATCATCCCGAAACGAATTTCAGGATAACCCCGTATTGGTATAAACATACCCGCATTTGTATTACGACCGAATACAAATGCAACAGAGACAAAGATATTATATCTACACAGTATAATACTGGGTTCCGGCTTAAACCAAAGCCTACCAGTATTATCTGCCCGAAAACTGACACGTGCGAAAATGCACGTGCATTTTCCGAACCTTACCATAAACCCATACGGCCTCTACAACGTTTCGCCCGAACTTGGGAAAGTGTCTGTGGGGGACTCTAATGACTCATCAGTACACTGGCACTGGGTATAACCCCTAGCACGTCAGAGGTACAAGCTGTACGTAACGTTTTGCCTATATATTGATTGGAAGGGAAGCTGACGAGCGAACTCATCTATAAACCCTACTGAGTCTGACAGTGACAATATCCGTACATTCCGGAACATTCGTCTATGAGTATCGCATATACGGCCTAGGGGGTCGGTAAACGTCAGACCCCCAACAGCTGCATAAGTCGTGTCAGAGAGCAGCCCAGAACACCCTGAGATTCTGCTGGTATACCTACCAGTATATCTCGATTACCCTGGCCAGGGATTTCGTGTAGTGGCTCTCCTAAACACAGCGCGATCTCACCCCAATACCGGGAGAGACGAATCCCCGAAGATCCGCTCACTTGCCTCCAATGTGGCTCGGGACTGTACCCAACTAAAACCTGTTTGCACAATTCCTTTGAGCGTGGTAGGGTAGTAATCTAAGCACAGTAGGAACTCACACGAGACAAATGACGACCTCAGGTCGATGAACTAACCTGTACACATGTCACCAGGGAACTGCTATCTGACGATATGTATAATACCAACTAGCATGTTCCCGGCGAGTCCTGTCCGGTGTACTCATAACCTAATGAGCACCTGTATACATCTTAGGTGATCCAACTGACACCAGTGGCTTGTGAGACCGGCCACCGCTCCTCGTCGGGGTCTCGACTGTATACACTAGTCTACTCTGGAGTATCGATGCCCTATCTCGAAACTCCCACGACTAGGGACTCTTTTAAGGATGTGCTTATAGACCCCCAGCTCCCACATATATGATCGCCATCATACTGCTGGTAGTCAAACAAGAATTCTATGGGCTTTATCATGATGATAAAGACAAACCAGATAGCATACTATCATCTCGAGTAAGACTGTTTTATCGGTATAGGTCCTCCCTCAATCATTGCAATCACGTACCTGCGATCCAATAATTGACTTAGAGGGCACTATATCCAACAATCATCACAAGCGCTTGCGCTCTTTGATTGGCGCAAAGCGCCTGAAAAATGCAATGCATTTCTTTTGTTAAAGGGCCAGGCCCAAGTCAAAAAGACCTAGCATGCCAGAATAAATTGCAAAGCAATAAAAAGGGCAGAGTCCAAGTAAAATTGATGCTCTGCATCATTTATAAATGGGCAGAGCCCAAAACAAATTGATGCTCTGCATCCTTTATGGGTAGAGCCCAAATAAAAATAAAAAAGAAATGCAATGCAAAAGCAAATAAAATATTGAACATTTTCAACTGGACTTAGCCCAATTTTAGCCGTAAGTCCTCAAATTAAATTGACTGAGCAAGATTGCTCTCTTAAATCAATTTACCTCCGGTTCGAGGGTACATCTCCGAACTCCTCTGACACCTGTCGTTGTAATCCTTGAACGACGTTAGAGAGGTGACGGGTCCCGACGACCACATACGTATATTGGACCAAAACGTCCTTAAACTAATATTGGACCGAAACGTCCTTAAACTAATGGTGGACCACCACGTCCCTAAACTGGAACAATAGAGCCTCCAAATGCTCTTTTGCCGGATCTAAACGGTCCCGTTTAAGTTGATCTTAGCCCCAAATACGGCTAACGTATCCTTAAGCATTTAAATGGACTGTAAAATTCTAAATCGACTTTGGTTCAAGGGTACATCTCTGAACTCCTCTGACACCTATCGTTGTAATCCTTCAACGACGTCAGAGAGGTGATGAGTCCTGACGGCCATATATTAAACGGATCACTACGTTAAGTTGATCTTAGTCTCAAACAGGACTAACGTATCCTTAACGAACGTTTAAGTTGATCTTAGCCTCAATATGGCTAATGCATCATTAAACTAAAAACACCAAACCAAATCTAAGTAAATAAGGATTTGGACTAATCCACGTCCTACGGGCCGGCGACGGCATTACTCAGTCTCCATATACAATTCACGGGCAATCACAAACAAAACAAACACACACCACACGAAGTGAAATTCTGGAGAAGGAGAAAGTTGTTACCGCGATGCGGTAGCATAATTAACTGTAGGGGCTTGCGCCTGCAGGGAAGAGCGTCCCCATAATCAAAAACCCCTCAAGCGAGGGGGAATCTGACGAAGTCTACTACGTCGGCCGCATCCGTCTAAACCTCCGATACATGGTGTCATAAATCAACTTGGCATCTTCGGAGAGGTGGACGGATAAAACCATATAGCATCTGCCCCGAACCTCAGGCCCAGACGTCCTCGCGTCGCCGCCGCCGTTCGGAGGGGGACAGACCTGTATGGTAGTGTTCCATGCAGCACATACCTGCGTGGGACGCCAACAAAACCTGCCACGCCCCGCTTCCCGGTGTACAGGGAGGGGACACGGCAAGGCCCGCTACGTATTTACTCAGAAGTAAATACGCTAAACGTATCTAAGCAATATAAAGTAAAAGTACACAAGAGACAGGAATATAAATGAACAGCAACTTTATTTATTAAACATTCTTTTACAGGTATAACTGGAAAGTAAATACATAAAAGGAAAGCAATGCCTAAACAATGGCATAAACTGAAATGAAAATATGTACAAGTAAAGTCTAATGCTCCGGGTCTTCAGTGTACTGCTCCAAATGCTCCTGGCTGGTCTCGAGCTGTAGTGAGACCGATCCACCTGACAACATTCCAAAGAAGAAGAGAAATAGGAATGTCGTCGGCGAACAATCGCTCGGTAAGTCCTAAAAAAGGAGAGAAGTAGAATAGACAGAAAATGGAGTATATCTAGTAATAATTGATTATAATATTAACGCAGTTGTTTGTAGCTTGGTACAGAAGATGGCAGTGTATACGAGAGGAGTTCAACTTACACCGTGGACTTTGGTAACCCGTAGTATAAGGTTCCGTCGAAAATACCACGGAACAACGGAATGGATGTAATTACGTCTTAAGTGACCACCTCGTGCCACCTTTAACATGTTCCATACCAGTCTATCCCTTTATAAACCCCATAGTGTATTATTGTATTGATTGTATTGTATTTTCTGTAGTAAATGGAAGACTTGCCGAAACCATGATATCAGTAAATGGAATGGATGTAATTGGATAATCATGTAAACGGAGTATATCCATGGTTCGGTTCAGTCAATATAGATTGATATAGATTGAATAGACGGATTCATGGATTCATGTTGTATTGTAGTTTATACTTGAATCACATTCAAGTTAGATTGATTAGATTGAGACTCGGTCTGAGTCAGATACTTTGAAAAGAACTTGAAATCCTGAATTAGTTTTGATGTTATCGGTAAATGCTACACATGGATGGTAGGATTTATGTTTTTTTCCAAGACAATTACCATGTTGATAACACCGTTTGTTAGATTGTCTATCTTAAATAGGCAAGCACCAATATTCTCCGTCTCCCTGAGGCTCAAGAGAACCGGTCCCGCTTAAACCTATGTTTACTAGGGTCCTTATTGTAATTTAGAATAACTTGAAAGGGTTTTATGTTAAAATAGTTTGATATAATTTTCAAAATACACCTCAAGCATTTAATTATCGTCTTTAGGGTTTACATAGAGATATATTTTATAAAAGTGAAATTTCTAGGGAGTAGAACCTAATTTTCATAGTATATGGTATTTTCTTGAAATATTGGAATTGTTTTGTATTTGGATGGTATTTTCATGTAATGGTGATTCCTTTATAAAACTTGGAATATTTATATAATATAATTAAAATAGATAATTTGATTATATATATATATATTTAATGAAATTAAATTTTATTATTTTTCTTGTAGAAATCTCATTTTCTAAAGAAAAATACATAAAAATTTCATCGAGATCGAATGCTCCTTTCGGAGGACTGCATCTCGCTCTACTAGGCCTGAAGATGTGCGATAACCCGCACCATCCCGAATGGGGTCCCCAAAAGTGGGTTGTAGAGGCGCGATTGCAAGAAATTGTTTAATACACTTTTTTAAGAAATGGTTTTGTAAGTTGATGGTATTTATTTGTAAAGTCGTGTTATCCCATGAATATATTCCCAAAACTTAATCGTGCTATGTCAAAGATGTGTGTTGTGATGAGTTAGGTCATTATCTCATGAGTTATCTAAAGTTAATACAATTTTTATGTTGTTTTATGTCGAAACTAAAGTATGTGGTATTTTACTGTAAAAATACAATAAAAATTGCATAGAAGCATATTTTGAGATGAAAATTGTTTTAAAGTGTTTTTTAATGTTTGTTAAACATTATGTGAGAGTATGGTATTTTGTTGATTAAGAAAAATAGAGTTTTTAAGAAAAACTGAATCGGAAGTCGGATTAACTCCGCTTCCGTCGGGTTTTAGAAGTGAATGTTTTTAAGATAGTAGAAGACAGGGGTAGAGGGGACTTACAAGCTAAAGAACAAGAGAAGAAAGAGTGGAAGTTATTGGAACCATCGGGGCATCGTTTTGTCACCGGAATTTTCTCGAAATGTCGTTGGATCTTCGCCCTTTGCTAACTCCACTTGCACAACTTGGGGCTTGGATATTTTATAGAGATTTGTGAAGAAATTCTGAATGAGGAGGGGTGAAATGGAGTGTGGTATTTATAGTGAAAATTAGGGTTTAGAGGTGATGAAGAATGAATTAAAAATGCATTAAAATTTTGGTTTAATGCCACTTTAAAATTCTCTGTTATTTTTAATAAAAACAAACAGTACAGGGGTTAAGGGGGGAGGCCAAGGGACTAGGGTTAGCAATATGGAGCATTCCCAACGGAGGGGGGTCGGCGATGCTGTGGAAAGAGGAAATCTGGCCGGTCCATTCCCGGCGAGGGAAGCTTGAATTCACGCCACGTGTCCCTGTCAGTGTGTGCAACATTTTCCACATATTTGTTTATACCGTGTCTCTTCAGTTTACGTGTAGTGCAGTGTAAACTCTTGGGCTTCTAAAAGATTAAAAGAAAAATTAAATAAAAAGATAATGTGGCTGGGGGATTCGATCACAGGGGCTACGTCACAGCACTTCAAGGCTTTACCAATGAGCTACAAGTGTTTTCTTGCTATTCAAAAGCAAATTGTGCTTAGGCTTAGGTGTCCCTTTCTGTATTTTGAAAAAATTCAGTATAGAAAGTTTAGGGTTGTTACATATTTAAAATCCAAGTGTGATAAAAATATCACCAATTAAACCATCTGATAGAATTAAGTTCTATAAGAGAGATCTTATCTGTTAAACAGAATTAAATTCTTTGGTCAGGAAAATATTTCCTAATCTAGTTAAACTAACAAGATATTCATATGATAGAATAAAATTCTATCTTAGAAAAATATTTCCTAATCTTGATAAACAAATAAGAAGAATCTTCTCTATTAGATAGAAAAAAATTCTATATTAGAAAAATATCTTCCTAATCTTGTGATAGAATAAAATTCTATGTTAGGAAAATATCTTCCTGATCTTGTTATAACTAACAAGATGTTCATATGATAGAATAAAATTCTAATCTTATTAAACTAACAAGATATTCATATGATAGAATAAAATTCTATTTTAGGAAAATATTTCCTAATATTATTAAACAAACAAGAAATCTTCTCTGTTAAACAGAGAGCTTTTGGATTAAAAATCCAACGGTAAATAAAGTTCACCGATTGATCTAAAAGATCATTTTGATTGATCATGAAATCAATCATGATCTCTTAATGAGAGATTTTCTCAATAAATTGATTTTTCTCTTCTCCTATAAATAGGAGCAAAGAGATTAATCAAAGGAAGGGAGGAGGAAAAAAGGAAACCCCCCATAACCTTCTGTAAAAATACAGAAGGCTCTCAAAACAACAGATCAAAGAAGAAGATTTCCCTCCTAAAAAACCCTCGGTAAAGAAAAAGAAAAAATCAAAATATCTCCTTTACCTAACATACTATATCTAAAAGTTTAACCCTTCTCAAAGAACTTAGTTCTTTTTCTGGATCTAAGATCCATAAGACAAGACTTCCACAAGTTGAGAATTTAATTCACATCGGGAAGATCTTGTTCTTGAGAATCAAAGATTTAGGGAAGAACAAAATTGAAAAGTGTCACGACCCAAGTTAGGCACATGACCGGCACTTAAACTACGTAACGTCAACAGGCGTAACGCAATTAAGTAAGACGAAAACCTAGCAATCTAAACCATCAAAAGAAGGAAAAGATAGAACATTTTATAATCCTCAAGCAAAACTTAAAACTTAAGTTTGTTTTCATAAAATTTCGGCAGTACCTCCTTTGTAAAAGCGAGCCCCGAAATCGGTACAAACAAAAGATATAAGTAAAGCATCCCTACACGGGAGCAAATCTTGCCAAAAGGCTGAAACAACCACCACAACAGATATACGACGCCGTAGCGAAGAAATGAGACGATATAAATGAAATCAGCATAAGTAAAGGCCGGCTCACACAAGCATAACACCTAGAGTCACAAGAATATACAGCATCGATCCTTACAACCCGTCTCTAAGTCAATACATGAAGATGGTTGATGGAGAGTACTAGATACAAAAGATATACAACAACATCATCGGATAACCGCAAACCCACCTATAGCAAAAGGCCTCACAGCCAAGCGTAGTGGTATCCGCAAAAGTAGTGATAAGAAGACGCCCTGCCGCGACTACTCTGAGGGTCCAACCTGCAAAACACTGTGGCAAAACGGGGGTGAGTTGCCAACTCGTGAATAGAAAAATAACATCATACTGTAATCGCAAGTATGCACGAACAGCGAAAATCTATCACATGTAATCTGATAGCATAAGTATGGCAATATGAATATGCAACAATCATGATCAAGGTACACCACCAGGGTACTATATCTACATGAATCAAATGCATATCAAATAAATTCTGAGTGTGGGATAATAATAACCTCATGCACAAATCATCAGCATGAAAAACCTGGTGTCTATCAACGACACCCCAAATCCCCAAAATCCTCAGGCGCCGTCACCAGGACTGGCCCTCATATCCTGTAAATCTCATGGAACCTGAGTGTCCAACATCGACACCCGAAACATCATGAAAACATATGCCGGTGTGTGTGTGTGTAAGGATATCTACCTCGTGTTTCTATCAACGACATATCAAAATCATGGAACCTGAGTGTCCAACATCGACATAGGAAACATCATGAAAACCCGTGTCCACCATCGACATGTAAATACTCATCACTTAGGCTCTATCACCAGGACTGGCCCTCATATCCATACATCTCACGGAACCTGAGTGTCCAACACCGATACTCGCAATCCACATATCCATACATCTCACGGAACCTGAGTGTCCAACACCGACACTCGCAATCCACATATCCATACATCTCTCAGAACCTGAGTGTCCAACATCGACACTCGCAATCCCTAAAACATAATATATGCAACATAGAACAGTAATATGAGCATATAAAGGGAACACCGATATTTAAATGCATCAAGTTATTAAATATATCATGCGGTTCCCAATTTATCCAAAATCCATCACAACAGCATATGAAGCTGAACATGTAGCTATAGCAAGGTATATGTGTAAGCATGTTGGTATGCGTGTATGCTATATTTCATATGCGCAATCGCACAAGAATCAATGCCTCAATATCACTAATCAATACAATATCACATATGTATATGTGGTATGCGTATCATGGCAATTACCAACAGTGTGTGTGTAGCATACAATGAGTGCTGGTGCAACATAGACTGTCAATAATAGTGCAGTGTCCAATGGGTACAAGTTCAGGCACAATAAGTAATAATATGCAATGAAGTTCATGCATCATCTCTATATGTGCATATAAACATGCGGCTAATATCATATTATATCTAGCCCTGACGCTTAACGCCATACGGACGATTTCCCCGTAGATGTTAAATCTACTCACCGACTATCTCGAGCTAGGTAGATCCAATCACCTGCTTCTTTTTCTTCGCAGCGTTCGAAGTCCTGCCTGCGATCCTATTAACACAAAACATAGCAAGTGCAAGTCTTAGAAATCGACCAATATCATGTACAAACTACGTTTGACCGATGCACCAACACCAAACCAACTCACAAGTGTTCGTCTAGTGGCTAACGTGTGTGGCGACACTATGAAACCAACCCAAGTGCAGCAGCTACACAAGATCACGAACTGTGTAGGATAACGTAACACGCGTAGTCGTAATACTAGATTATAGTAAAGTGATCCCAGATTTTGATACACAAACAATTAGTGAAAGTTGCAAGTTCCACAAGACCACATACAACCCTAGAGACCCTACGACCAAAACTCAAAACCCCAGTTCCCACTCTGGCCGCAATTTGCTGCCAGAAGCAATAAATTTACGGCCGAATTGGAAGGGAATGGTCTCAGGTTTTTATGGCGGATTCTATACCTCAACACTAGGTCACTATGATGGCAACTTTTCCAACAAATACTTAGTTCTACAGCAGATTCACAGAGGCTCCAATATGACACTAAAATACGGTATTTGCACAGAACTAAAGCTTTAATGTTCTAAACCAAAACTACAAGGCAACACAACACTATAAACACATATTTATCAGTTAGAGGTCATTACCTAGCCATTCTTACTCAAAAATCCAATCTTTCCAAGCTCCAAGGCAACCTGGTGGCTAAATCAAGACTTGTGAAGTGTTTTCATGGTGTTTGATGAAGTTTTTGCAAGGTTTTGTGATGGGGTAGTGAGGGTTTCAGTTGAGAGTTAAGGAGATAAGGAAATAATTGTGAAGAGATAAGAATGAGAGAGTGAGGGAAATAATGTAGGGTTGCTAGGTACAGCCACAAGGGTCTACGAGGTATCAACTATGCCCGATTTAAAATTTAGCCGTGCCAAACAACCCAAAGCCGGATCTTTAAACTAGAGTTTATGTGAAAACAAGTATATTAAACACTTTAACACTAAGTGAGAGGGATTACAACCTTTGTAGATCCGGTCCTTCACTTCTTAAGCTCCGTATTGAGGTCCCTTCACTGCGATCATCGTGTTCCGGACTCTCGAGAGGTTCCACGAAGAGAAAGATGCAGTCTTGCTTCCGACCTTCGATAACATAGATGATCTACCTTGAAGTTTCACTAACACAAACTAATACTCACTCAAAGAAGTGAACACCCTCATCTAAAGGGCAAGGGTAGATGAGGATGATGAAGTAGGATTTTTTCTCTCATTTGTTTTCTTATTCTCACTCATTTTTCATCACAAAATCAAAGCAAGAAAGCTTTGCAAAGGAGGAAGAAGAAGAAGAATCAAGAATAATCCTTTTGTGATGAATAATGAAAAGATGATAATGATGAATTATGCAACCATGGTTAACTAAACCATTATAGAGATTTAACTAGGGCTAGGGTTTGTGTTGGGTTAAAAGTGAGTCACTTGAAAATATCAAGCATAATATCTTTTCTAAGACAAAAGAAAAGCTTCTAGAATCTACTAGAAGTCATAACCCTAATCCAAACCCTAATCATGTTTAAACTCCACTAATCATGTTGCATTAATAATCATATCATGTTACAATATTATATATCACATATATAATATTTATTGTAACAAAATAAAATAATACAATTAACATATATCGCATATATATCATTGTATTACCCGAGTGAGAAAAAGAATCTTTTAGTGAGCTAATATTAGTTAATGAAATTTAATATATCATATATATTATTATACATTAAATTATCGAATCAACACTTGATCCGACAATCCGGCTATATCGCATATAACCGACTAATACGATGACCCGGCTATATCACATATACCCGGTCGATATCTCATATCGCGAGAATCCAATACGGTATCACATACCGCATTATCCTCGGTCCCGCACATATCACATATGTGCTCCTACTCCATTTTGCCTGAGCCAAGAAACTTCTGTGTAGGACTCTAAAGAATCGTCAATCTGCCGGCAGTAGATGATGATCATATCAAACACCCACAAGATGCAAGCGGTCAGCTAAACGTAACAGCCACCCAGGTATTGAGAGCTCAGAAGATCAACAAGCAAGCCTGTACATTCTCCTGTGAATCCAATCAGTAACACTCACGTACAGTCCGGTGTCGTTGTCTGATATGTCGCATATCTCGCCTAGGGGTGGTAAAAGTCAGACCCTAGTACTCGATAATTCATGTCGATATGAGGTCTATAACAGTTCGAGAAACTACTGATAACACTTACCAGTAAATCTCAGCAACCCTGGCCAGGGATTTCCGGTTATAGCCAATCGAACACAGCACAACATCAACTCCCTATACCGAGAGAGACGAATCCCCTCCTATCGCTCATTGCCTCCATGTGATTCGGGACTGTACCCAAAAGCCATCTTTTTGCACGCCCTCTTGGACATGGTATGATGTAAATCAAAGCACAGTGGGAATCATACAAGACTCTATGACGATCTCCGGTCAACTGACTACTCTGTACCAGTGTCACCGGAGAACTGCCATCTGACGTGAGGTATAATACCATCTGGGAGTTCTCGGCGAGTCCGTCCAGTATACCCAGTCTCTACTGAGCACCCGTGCACCATCCTTGATGTCAAACACCGATGGATATGGGATCATCCATCGCCCATCATATGGGTCAAGATGCGTATACGCTAGTCTACTCTGGTGTATCGATGCCCTGTCTCGATACACCCTCGACTAGGAACTGTTATAAGATGTACTTGTCGACTACCGTGGCTCCACTAGTATGATCCCATTATAGTCCCAGTAGTCGAGTACATATCCTAAGGGCTTTATCAACATGTAACATAGAGACAATCAGAGTACATGTTAAGATAAAGTACAACCAGATAGCATACTATCATGTCGAGCAAGAAAGTCCTCCCTATATATGTCCAAGCATCCATTACAATATACATCATATGTACAGTAATGGCTTCTAGGGCATACATATAATTAATAATCTCCCACTTGCACTAGGGTCATCTATTATGGTATCACATACCCAACAATTAGCTGTGGCTGAAGTATCTCATACTCAACCATCCCATAAAAGTCTCTACTGGGAAAAAGGCCTTTGTGAGTGGATCCGTCCTGTTGTCCTTTGTGTCTACTCTCCTAACCTCGATCTCCCTGGAGATCAACCATCTCCATGATAAGGTAATACTGCCTAAGAATTATATCTGGATTTCTGATGGGACGGGGGGTTCCTTTGCAAAAGCCACAACTCCATTGTCACACAATAGTAGGAACGAAGTTCATCTCATGAACTTATATGTATCCAGATTGCCTCTTTGGTAGTATCTTTAGTAACGATGTATCTTGATTTTAATCGTCTAGTAAGTCACGGTATCTAGCTTGGAACTCTTCCAACATACCATCCCTCCACTGAGGGTAAAGACAATGCCTGCAACTGACATTCAGTCGTTCTTATCACCCTGGAACCTTTCCAGTGATTCTCCCCAGGATCGATTGATACCATCTCACTACAACTAGTGAGAATCCTAACATCCAATTACATCTAACTCATAGATCCATAATCCAGGATTTAGGAGGTATCACCTTGATCCTATATGGAGAATCCTTGTGATAAGCGGAGATTGACCGAGCGTAGCATAGAAAACTCCTTCCCTATCAAGAGTATGTCATCCACATACTCTACGAGGATCATCACCATACTCTCTACTACCTTTTTGTATATACAAGGTTCATCTACCATTTTGATAAAGTCAAACTCTTTGACTACCACATCAAAACAGACGTTCCAACTCCGCGATGCCTGCTTTATCAGATAAAACATCTTGCACACGTTTCCGCTGCTCCCACTGTCTACGAAGCCCTCTGGCTGTGTACTTATAGACGCTCTCTTTTAAAACATCATTTAGAAAAGCAGTCATGACACCCAACCACCAGATATCGTAGTCATGGTATGTAGCTGTGGCAAGTAGGATCTGGATGGACTTAAGCATAGCTTTGAAAGTCTTAACTTTTCCATGTACACCAAGTAATCTTCTCAAGATATACTTGCTCTTGATGGGGATTTAACCCTTCAGATAAAGCAACCAAAGTCCATACTTTGTTGGTGTATAAGGATTCCATCTCAGATCGATAAGCATCCAGCCATTCTCACAGAGTCCCACTCCTGATGGCCAGCTCGAAACTAGTTGGGTCACCATCTCATGATGCAATCCTCGCTCCCACTGTCATAGAGAAACCGAAGTATCTCTCAGGTGGGTAAGGAACCCTACTAGATCGGCGGAGAGGCTGAGGTTCGTTGGTTACTATTGAATCCTTCGGTTCTACCAATACATCTGCTGCAGTTTGTATAGCTGGAACCTTTCCAGTTCTACAGAACTGTCCTTGCCTCGAGCTTGTCCGGATTATGCTTTTAGACATAGGATGGACAACCCCAAATCTTAACATACTTAAGATATGGGCTCTTCCCATTCCATATCACATATGAAGTGGTAGGCAACTGATTTGATTGGAACCCTATTCAATAGGTATGCAGCTTCTCAAGTGCATAACTCCCAAAAGGAAATAGGAAACTTAGTAGTACTCATCATAGAACACACCATATCTAATAGGGTATGATTGCTCCGCCCCGACACACCGACGTGCTGTGGTGTATTCGAAGGAGTAATGCTGAGAGAGAATCTCATTCTCCTTTAGAATAGTCCAGGAATTCCATGCTCAAGTATTCTCCTCCTTGATCTCATCAAAGGACATAATACTTATACCCAGTTTTTGGTTCTCTACTTCTAACGTATATTTTGTGAATATCTCAAAAGGTTTGGACTTGTGTTTCAACAGGAACATATGTCTGAATCTTGAGAGATCATCAGAGAATGTAATGAAGTACAAAGAACCGGTCTTGGCATGTGTAGACATGGGACCTTCATACATCAGCATGTATCAATCCCATCTCAGCATGTGTAGACATGGGACCTTCATACATCAGCATGTATCAATCCCAAGAGTTCACTAACTCTTTCTCTGTTTCCAATAAACAGAGCTATGGTCATCTTATCTTTGTGACACGACCGGCAAGTTTCACAAGATGTAAATTCAAACAAATTTAAATATGCATCTTAATGTAACTTCAGCTAGTCGGGTCGCATTGATATGACCTAGTCTACAATGCCTCAAGAAGGATTCGTTCATTTCTGAACTCTTCCTCTTGTGTGTGTTCTGTATACTAAGAACTGTAGTTTGATTTAGAACGTCAATGCTTTTAGATAACGTGCCTGAACCGATCAACTCTTGATATAGGAAATGTTCAAAATATTATCCAACAATACAAAATTATATCCTTTCTTTACTAATAAAGAGACTGATATGATGTTGTATACCAGGTTCGGTATCTAATAACATTCGTTCGTAATCAATGTATTCTGGTAATACAGGGTGATAGTGACCAACAGACTTGGCTGCAACACTTGCACCGTTTTATGTCTCATGAAACTTATCACCCGTTCTCAGTTCTCTACCTATCTGTAACCCATGTAACAGATTACATTTGAGGGATCCTGATCCGGTATCTCATACCCAGGACGTAAAGGATACTGAGAAACAGTTCTCTGTAAAGAACACACCCGAAGATGATGCATCAACATGCACTTTCTTCGTTTAGGCGGCACGGGAAATCTGGTATTCCCATATTTCCTGCTCTGTCTTATAACAATTATAAGTTGGAGCGGTACCAACGTTCCCCAGGTCAGTATAACAAGCGGGTTCGGTCAATATATCCGTATTATTATCTTGATTAAGGCGTAACATAGTCGTTACCTGGAGAGAGAGAAAAGAAAACACTCGGCGTATGCTCTTGCAAGATTAGATTGGTTATCTAATATATCTAATCAGGATGTCTCCCACTGTTTTAGTCAAATCTTCCTTCAAACCCTAAAAGGAAAGACTAGCCGGGATTAATTACACTCTACAAGTTCGCCAATCTTTCAGCCAGGCCAGTGTCGGTACTTTGAGGGAGGTTCCCCGTGCTTTTGCACGGACCTAATTAAAGTAAACCTCGTTTTTCCAGGAGAGTAACCCCGTTAACACCTTTCTAGACACCTACTTGATCGGCTAATTGTAATGTATAAAACTCTCCCAGGAGCAACTCTTACTCGCAGCGGGTGTTCCCTTTCGAAAGACGGCGACGACGCGAGGGCGTCTAGCCTGAGATTCAGGGCAGATGCTATATGGTTTTATCCGTCTACCTCTCCGAAGATGCCAAGTTGATTTATGGCACCGTGTATCGGAGGTTTAGACGGATACGGCCGATGTAGCAGACTTCGTCAGATTCCCCCTCGCTTGAAGGGTTTTTGATTGTGGGGACGCTCTTCCCTGCAGGCGCAAGCCCCTGCAGTTAATTACGCTACCGCATCGCGGTAACAACTTTCTCCTTCTCCAGAATTTCACTTCGTGTCGTAGGTGTTTGTTTTGTTTGTGGTTGCCCGTGGATGGTATACGGAGACTGAGTAATGTCGTCGCCCGTAGGACGTGGATTAGTCCAAATCCGTATTTACTTAGATTTGGGTTTGGTGTTTTGGTTTAAGGACGCGTTAGCCGTATTTAGGCTAAGATCAACTTAACGTTCGTTAAGGATACGTTAGTCCTGTTTGAGACTAAGATCAACTTAACGGGATCGTCTAGATCCATTTCCAGTTTAAGGATGTATTGGTCCATTTAATATATGGCCGTCGGGACCCGTCACCTCTCTGACGACGTTGAAGGATTACAACGACATGTGTCAGAGGAGTTCGGAGATGTACCCTTAAACCAAAGTCGATTTGGAGTTTTATAGTCCATTTAAATGTTTAAGGATACGTTAGCCGTATTTTGGGCTAAGATCAACTTAAATGGGACCGTTTAGATCCGGCAAATGAGCATTTGGAGGCTCTATTGTTTCAGTTTAGGGACGTGGTGGTCCATGTTCCAGTTTAGGGACGTGATGGTCCACTATTAGTTTAAGGACGTTTCGGTCCATATTCCAGTTTAGGGACGTGGTGGTCTATATTCCAGTTTAGGGACGTGGTGGTCTAACATTAGTTTAGGGACGTTTCGGTCCAACATTAGTTTAGGGACGTTTCGGTCCAATATTAGTTTAAGGACGTTTCGGTCCAATATTAGTTTAAGGACGTTTCGGTCCACGAGATTAAGGACCCCGCAGTCCATATTCATGTGTGGTCGTTGGGACCCGTCGCCTCTCTGACGTCGTTGAAGGATTACAACGATAGATATCAGAGGAGTTTGAAGATGTACCCTCGAACCGGAGATAAATTGATTTAGGAGAGCAATTTTGCTCAGTCAATTTAGCTTGAGGACTTACGGCCACGATTGGGCTATGTCCAATTGAAAAATGTTCAACACTTTTATTTGGTTTTCGGCCTGTACTAGGGCTTTACCCCTTTTTAATAATGCACTGCATTATTCTTGTTTTGGTTGGGCTCTGCCCTTTTATAAATGATGCAGAGCATCTATTTCCTTGTTTGGGCTTTGCACCCCCTTTTTTTTAAATGCATAGCATTTTTTTATTAGGCCTGTTAGGCCTTTTAATTAGGCTCTGTCCCTTTTCTTTAATAATGCAGAGCATTAAATACTCTGACAGTGCCCCACCTGGCTTGTCAGGCGCTTTGCGCCAAGTAATGAGCGCAAACTCATATGGTGGTGACACGTGTCACGCTCTGGCGAGCGCAAGCGCAACAGCGCAGTGCACTTTGTCTGTACGCTGTGCTGCTGCGCTACTGACACGTGGCACTTCCTGGTAGCTTGTGCTAACACAGGAGCGCAACAGCGCAGTTCTTGCAAGTGCAGAGCACTGTTTTATCTTTTGATCGATTTTAAATCAAAGAAAACAAGATTTTCTTGTTTTCAAGGAACCAATAGTTCATAAGCAAGTGCAAAGCACTATTATTAGTTAGTTTTCTTTCTTATTGAAGATCATTGATCTTATTATTAGATCAATGATCTGTTTTTAAGAGAATTTTCTATTTTTCTGAAGGTTTTTACCTTTTTTTGTTCTTGAGGAATTCTTCAGAGTTCTCTTTTTTTTCTCAGAAAATGTTGATACCTTTGAATTGAGGCTTAGGGTCCTTTTTATAGTGCCCATAAATTAGTTAAATTTGTTAAAGAGATCTTTCTCTGAGTGATTTGGGGAATTTTTCCTACCGTTGGATCTTTGATCCAAGGGTTTCTGTTTTACAGAAGAAAATCTTCCTGTTTTAACGAGAACAGAAAAGATTTCTTTAGAATTTTAATTCTGTTTGGCGCAAATGCCCCAGCGCGTGACACGTGTCGCGCAGCGCACAGCGCAGCGCAACTGCGCTAGCGCATCTGCGCTGACACGTGTCGCGCAGCGCACATCGCAGCGCACTTGCGCTAGCGCATCTGCGCTGACACGTGTTGCGCAGCGCAGTGCTTGCGCAACTGAAGCGTTGCTTCCTTTAAATAGAGCTTTGCTTTGATTGGGTGCGCCTTCTTGGACGCTGCGCTGATGCGTCTGCGCCGGACACGTGGCGCGTTGCGCCCGGGATTTGAAGCGTTGCTTCAAAATTTTGAATTTTGAATTTCAACAGATCTTTGCTTTGATTGGGGAAAACAAATGCCCCCCCACCGTTGCGCTCACGTGGCGCACACGTGAGTGCAGCGGTGGCAAACTCCCGATCGTTGGATCTAGGGGTGAGCTGAAGGGGCGCAAGCGCCTTATAAATAGGACTCTTAGCCCTTAGAAAATCTTCACCATCTTCAAGATTTTAATTACCAGAGCTTTGCTTTTGCTTGAGAATTTCAGAGCTTTGCTCATTTCCAAAGTTAGAAACTTTAGGTAAAATTAATTTAAATCAAATTAACTTAAATTAACCTTAACTAAAGAGCTTTGCTCTTACAGATCTTTTGATCTAAAGAGATCCCCATTAGGGTTTCATAAACAGAGCTTTGCTCTCAAAAACTTATAGATCTGCAGAGATCTTGTTCATGGGTTCTAACCCATGGACAGAGCTTTGCTCTTTGAATCATCTGTAGATCTTTTAGATCTGAAAAATGAAGAAATTTTCATAAGTTTTTCATGGATTTTTCAAGATTCCAAATTTTTTAATTCTTTTAGGTGTAAACATTTTCTGATGGATCTTTCCATTATTACCATAGAGCTATGCTCTTTTAAGGAATCTTATTTCCCTGAGACCAGAGTTTGACAAGTGTCACTCTGTGACAGAGCTTTGCTCTGAAAGAGGAGATTTTCTCCTTGTCTCTAGGGATTCTTCCCCTTTTTTTATTAATGGGAATACTTTCCTGGGGACCAACTGACAATCTCATCCAATGATGAGCTTGTCTTATTAACTGACGTATTGTCATCCAGATTTTGTGGGTCCCCCTTCGGTCTCCTACCCACTGCACTGCTGTGTGGTGTAATTAATTAATTTTAATTAAATTAATTTTTAATTTAATTGATTAATTAATGCATTTTTTTTAAACGCTAAGCGTTAGAATTGCAACACTAATGGCTAATTTCTGTTCACTTGCAGCGATCATGTCTCTCGACACCTCATTCCCATTTGCTCGTTCAGAGGAGGGATTCCCCGAAGCGCCCTTGGACCGTGAAGTCTTGGCCATGATCAAGGAATACGACCCGGAATACAAGAGTCTCCACCTTTGGGGTCGTGGTATAATCAGATCATCATGGGCCGACGGAGCTTCACATGCGCGGTGCCGTCAGAACCCATCACGGCGATTCATTACGCCAGCCCACCCCCGGTGCAGTACGCCGTGGAGATGGTTGATTGGACATCGAAGGGCTTTCTACATCCCGCCATAGATGCGATTCCGGTCCAACGTCCTATGGTTTTGGATATCCTAGGACGCCGTATCTGTCAGGGTGAGGCACGACCTTGGAGGCAATCATATAATATCGGTCTGATCCCCCGCCACCCGATCGGTTATCTGCCGTGGGCCCGGTACATCCTGTCAACGAAGAAGTCGCAGTTGATATAGTTAGGATTGTACACCGCAGTGTACGTCTCTCTGTTCCAATATCCCATACTCCTGACCCGGTGGTTCAAAGCCTTCCTGGAGCAGTGGAACATTCCTACCCACACTTTCCTCGCCATGGATCGGGAAGTGTCAATCTCCTTGGAGGAGTTCACGGAGGTGTCCGGTTTACCAGTCATGGGGGAACATTATGAGGAGTTGCTCCCGACAGATGAGTACGTCTTTGGTGCTAAGCCGATGGTAAGGGGGCTCACGCCGGAGAATGCTATTCAACACCAGTTCCCAAGCTTGATCAAGGTGTTGAAGATCTACGAGGCCCTTTTCATTAAGCGTGGGAGCCGCGGAGTTAGTTTTGAGGATTTCATTGCTCGGTTCCTTCACCCAAACGTCCTCTCGGCCGAAGCTGCCAAGTTTGCCACCCTTGAGGACCCTTTCGGTTTAGGTTTGGATAACCTGCCGGCGAAGGAAATAGACGAAAAGGATTTTTTTCTTCCTAACTCCCCAACCATGTCTTTTACGGAAGTCGCAGCCCCCGAGATGGACGAGGAGGCCTTCTTTTTAGGATTTCTTGGGCTCTGGCTGAGTTGGTTTGCGCTCTCAATGCATTCTCACCGTATGCGGCCTTCCGTCTTTTACCCAGCCCACCGGATGACCATCGGGGTAAAAGTGGCCATTGGGATCGCTGGCTTGGCACACCTATATCATGGCCTTAGCCGAGCAGCGGATGCTAACGAGCCTGGGGTATTGCACGTGGTCTTCCCGATGCACTACTTTATGTCGTAGCTCGAGCTACATACATCGGGTGTTTTCGGTATGTATAAAAGGCCCTCGTTCTACGAAAAGTGCAGTTTTCCTCGCATTATACAGCTGATCGGCGCATCAATTGTAAATCCATCGCTACGAAATGCCATGGGTTTACTCCTTCACTCCCACACCGTTGGAGCCGGTGTGTCTTTTATTGACAAGGTGTTGACTATTGGAAAAGCGTCCACCACTGCAGTGCGGTCATTGTAAGACACCTTCAAGGATGGAGCTTCAGTTTTAACAGCCCGGGAGACCCTTCACTTATATTTCATCAGACCGGGCTTCTTGGTGTTTAGGCAGAACGGGGCAGCGATCTTCATGAGATATAACCCGCATCGTTTCGCCCAACAGCTGAGCTATAATCAAGGGGTACCGCTGGAGGCTTTCTTATCGGAACCTGCCGCGACCGAAGAAGGGATGGAGAGAGCGCTGCATCATTTCATGCGTCTAAACACGGGCTCCCACTTCTTTATCAGTGAGCCGGCTTGTGCCCCACGACTCCTCAGGGTATACACAGAATGGTACAGTCATTCGACGGGAGCGGTCATAAAGGAGGAAAGGCGGTTGCTGATCAACCGTAAAGGTGCACCCCCAGGTAGCGATCGCAACGCCCCTTTGGTGCCAAGGTCCCCGGTAATCCCCCCTTTAAAAGATGCCAGATCCGGACCTTCGCGTGCGCAGAGTCCTCCACACGGATTGTCGCTCCCTGATATTGCGGATGCACCCCCAGCGCCCTGTTCTCCAGTGGAGATAGTGGTTGTAGTTTCGCCAGAGTCTGGCGTGGGTGTGGACATCAGAACCCGCCGTCCCAAGGTGGCCGCTAAGCGTAAGTCAATTCCACGTGAGCCTAGGGTCGGAGGGCAGAAGAAAAAGAAGTCGCTCTTCGCTGCAGATGTCGTGTTCGGTCAGGAACCCCAAGCTCCCTACACCGAGGGCCTGATCGAATATGGGATTAATGAGGGATTAGTCATGCCGCCGCCGGATGACACTGACTTGGAGGCCGCTCTCGAAGCTTCAGCGTGGTTGGCAAGGCGTGACGCGTGACTAGCTAAGCTTGCGCAATCAGGTAACTACGAGTCACATTTTCTTTATTTCAACATATCTTCCTCATTGCCTTTGACTAACGCTTTTCTTTCCTTTCTTCCAATAGGTATCACTAATGAAGAAGCCATTGCCGTTTCTCTGAAGACTTTCCAAGAGGAGGAACGTCTTAGAGCGTCCATGGGCCTTAGTAAGTTTCGATTCATCAAGTTTTTATTCTCCTTGTGTTATGGTCAATCTAACCTCTCCCTTTTTATTGCAGAAACCTCGATGTCGTTCCCGCCAAGTGATTGGTTCGAAAATTTGTTTGTAGTTTAACCGCAATCAGAACGGTGTCGCGCGTAGCTAGACCGAGGTGAGTACGGGTCGTCCTCTGGAAAACGTGGAACCTTTTACTTTTACCTTAGATGTGTTGAGAAAGAGAGGAGGGATAAAGAATTTTTATAGAAAGATTTCTAGATCTACGTTAAACAAGAATGTAAAATATAGATCTAGATTATTTTAAAGATGTAGATAATATAATAAGAGGGCTTGTAGGGTTCGTTAGGATTTAGTAGTTATGGATGATTAATTAAAAGTTACCCTTTTTATCCATTAATAGATTTAGAACTAGAACGACGGTGATGCGTGTAGATTAGGGTTTCTGGAGGGAAAAGGAATCCCACTCTTAACCCTTATCTCAACACGGAACTCCGTTCATTATCTAGCCTTTACCAAAACAATCATTAATCTAATCTCTAATCGCAGTCGGAACTAACAAAGAATTGTTAGCGCGCCCGATTAGGATGTTAATGATTCTTTTGATAAAGTTCATAAACTTTATAGGACTTAAAAAGGGTTTAGGGATGTTCATCATCTATTAGCCTACCCTAATCCTACGAACCCTAACAAGCGGAGAATTACTCGCGCATGTTGGGAGAAAAAGAGATGGAGAGAAAATGCATAATTAAACTACGAAGAAATAAAATGAGAAAAAGAACTACCTTTATTAATCAACAAGATCAAGTACACTTTGATTCCTTAGAAAATGATTACAAAAACCTAGTTTGCTTCTCGATCTCTTCTAAGGAGGTAGATGAACCGTTGATGATCAGTCTGGATGCGTGAGCCGTCTTGGACTTCGTGATCGCGTCGACTTGATAACTTTTCCAAGAGGCTCTCGGTGCTCTTTTATAGTGCAAAGCCAGAATATTTAGGTTGGAAACTTGGTAAAATATAGTAAAGATTCACCCTGGAAAATTTAGGCCCCCAACTCCATAGAAGTGCGGCGGATCCGCGGCAAATGGTGGCTAGGGCCGCGGATCCGCGCTCAAAGGGTGAGATCTCTTTATGATTTTTCTTGTGCTTGCATCTTGTGACATGTGGCAATCCTAGGCACCTTCATATTTCAGAAATCTTCTCTCGGTTGCTTCCAGACTTGGTCTCCAAGTTTGCTTCTTAATTTGGCAAGATTTCTTCAACAACTTGATTTGCTTGATTCTAGCCTTGGAAAATTCTACACAACTTGGAAATATTCTGCACAACAACTCAAATAAGATTTTAGTAGACTTTGTTCTACTAGGATTAGGTCAATAATATTATTTGCATACATTTGCCTACCAAATGATAATAAAAATATATTAACACATGGAAAATAATGTTTTTACACATAAACCCTCATATGTATAATATATCATATTAAAGTCCTTTTTTAATATAAAAATGGTAGGAAAAATATACTACAAATGTGCAGTTTTATCGACTGAACAAATACCCCCAAACTTATCTTTGATCGTCCCGAGCAAACTAGTTTATTCAAGAGGAGAAAAAGAAAGGAGAAAACTAAGCACACTTTCGTAGGTAGATACGATTGCACTGAGCACGTGCAACAAGCCGTTAAACCTCTAGGTGTCCCTAGTAGGAGGAGTGTTGTCTCCTGAGGGTTTTCAGCGGATTACACACACAAAATCCTATAACAAAAGAAAGATGGTGAAATTTACATATAAAGATAAGAACCATAAAAGAAATACTTTGAAAAGAAGAGTTTCCAACTATACTAGCTTTTCAGTTGTCATGAACCCTATCTTAATAGTCATGAAAAAATGTTAGAAATCACATCATCCCTCAATAAAACATCGTCTTTATTCTTCATTCCTACCTTTTATCCAAACATTGATCATATAACCCCACGTGTGTGTAAAGAACATCCCTACACTCGGAGAGTTCAATTCAAGCTATCATACTCTTGTCCATCTACCTCAGTACTTTTTAATTTTATGAATACTTAGGTTTGCTCACACCTTTTCATGCGACCGTTAATACTTCTTGAGGTACTAACCGACCGATTACTCAAGTGCTTGCTGATTTGGTGATAGTATTTTCCTCGTCTTGCACCACCTAAGGCTTAGCAGTGACTCCCAGACCAGTTGGCCTTAGGGCACTAGGTGAAGAGGCACCCTCGCTATATTTTTTATTGCTGCCTTGGCGATACAAAACCAGTGTTCATTTTTTTTTCTTTTCACCATTTTTATATTTTCTTCATTTTTTTCACTTCCTTCATACTTTGGCTTTTAGACAAGAGCATTTCAAGGTATCCTCTACTATCCTGAGTTTCAAGACGTGTGTAAGTGCATATAGTAGGGTATCAACATTCAAATGTTTGGCTTCCAGAATAGAAACTATTTTTCAGACTTATTTTTATCCTCAGATTAGTGACTTCCTTCATTTTACTAACCCTTAGGACAACAGCTCATAACTACTTATTACTAGTTCGTGTAAGAAAACTTCTAATTTTCTTGGTTTTCTTAAACTATTCCTATCTTTTGGATGTAATGTTTCACTTTCTATTCATTTGTTATATAAAAAAAAATTTAATGCCCGGTGTCAAAGATAATTCAGTGAATACAAACCTCCCCCCAAACCTGTTTTCAGCAGTGTCCTCACTGATGTAGCCTTTTGAGAAAATGGACCTGTATACTAAGGGAGAGATACAAGGGGTAAATTAATAGTTAAATGAAAAATTCCCCCAAACTTATTCTTTGACACGCACAGATTTTCAATCAAATCATTTTTTTATAACCCACCTCCATTCTTAAAATGTGAAAAAGCTACCAAAACATGGAGGTGAGGCGGAGGAAGTTTAGTTTTGATAAAGCGGCTCCTGTAAAAACAGGAGCTCCTCCGTGGGGTCAGCAGAAAAATACGGTTTTAATTTATGCCCATTTAATTTAAAAATCGAACCGTTTTTCAAATTTTCGACTTCAACCGCCCCGTGCGGGTGTACATACCGCACCACAAAAGGTCCTTTCCAACGAGATTTAAGCTTACCCGGATGAAGATGGAGACGGGAATCGTAAAGAAGGACTTGTTGCCCCGATGTGAAGGTTTTTCTAGAAAGATTTTTATCGTGGAACACTTTAGTCCTATTCTTTACTATCACCGCATTATCGTAAGCTTCATCGCGGAGTTCGCTTAGCTCATTCAATTGCAGCTTCCGATAGCTGGCAGCATGATCAAGATCAAAATTAAGCTCTTTAATAGCCCACATTGCCTTATGTTCAATCTCGACAGGGAGGTGGCATGCCTTCCCAAACACAAGGCGGTATGGAGACATACCAAGATCGGTCTTATAAGCGGTGCGGAATGCCCAAAGAGCATCCATCAATTTGGTTGACCAATCCTTACGGTTTTTGGAAACCGTCTTCTCCAATATCTGTTTGATCTGCCTATTTGAGATCTCAGCCTGCCCGCTTGTTTGGGGATGATAGGGCGTAGAAAGCTTGTGAGTGATTGAATATTTCTGCATCAAGGCCTCGAAAGACCTATTGCAGAAATGTGTCCCGTTGTCGCTAATGATAGCGCGAGGGTGTCCGAATCGCGAGAAGATGTTTTCTTTAAGGAACTTAATGACAACTTTGTTGTCATTAGTGCGACACGGTATAGCTTCCACCCACTTCGAGACATAATCAACCGCTAACAAGATATATAGATTCCCAAAGGAGTTGGGAAAATGGCCCATAAAATCAATACCCCAAACATCAAATATTTCCACAACCAATATAGGTTGGAGCGGCATCTCATCTCGTTCCTTCGTAAAATCCGACCCAAATGCTGACATCGCGGACAAGTTTTGCAATGTTCAAATGCATCTTTAAATAATGTTGGCCAATAAAAGCCACATTGCAAAACTTTCTCCGCCGTTTTTCGAGGTCCAAAGTAACCGCCGCATGCCTGATCATGACAAAATGATAACACGCTCTTGAATTCATCGTTAGGGACACACCTGCGAATGATTTGATCGGAACAATACTTGAATAGATTTGGTTCATCCCAGTAAAACTATTTTACTTGGGATAAAAACCGAAGTTTGTCTTGTTTCGACCAATCGTTAGGTATAAGTCCCGTCGCAAGATAGTTCACGATATCCACAAACCAAGGTTCGTAGGATACATTCAAGAGCTGTTCGTCGGGAAATGAGTCATTTATCGGCACGGTCACAGTTGGCGAAGAAGTGATGCGTGAAAGATGGTCGGCTACTACGTTTTCACATCCACTCTTGTCTTTGATAACAAGATCAAATTCTTGTAACAATAGGATCCAACGTATTAGCCTGGCCTTTGCATCCTTCTTCGTTAAAAGATGTCATAGGGCGGAGTGATCTGTGTAAACCATAATAGGCGAGCCAATCAAGTAGGGCCTGAATTTCTCTAATGCAAATACAACTGCCAAGAGTTTTTTCTAGGTAGTTGTGTAATTTATTTGTGCATCATTCAAGGTCCTACTTGCATAGTAAATTACATGTGGCATCTTATCAATATGCTGTCCTAAGACAGCACCAATAGCAAAATCTGATGCATCACACATAAGCTCGAACGGGTGGTTCCAATCCGGAGATGATAAAACGAGGGCTGTAGTGAGTGATTCTTTAAGCGATTCAAAAGCAGCCTCACAATCCGAATCAAAGTGAAAAGTAGTGTCCTTGGCCAATAGAAGGGTTAAGGGTCTAGCAATTTTGCTAAAGTCCTTAATAAATCTCCTATAAAATCCTGCATGACCAAGGAAGGATCGTATATCTTTGACGCAATTGGGACGAGGGAGGTTTTGAATGACATCTATTTTAGCTCTGTCAACCTCAATGCCTTTATGTGAAATTATATGTCCAAGTACAATACCTTCTTGGACCATAAAATGGCATTTTTCCCAATTCAAAGTCAAGTTCTTATCCTTACAGCGGGTAAGAACAGCGTCAAGATTACGAAGGCAGTCCTCAAAGGAGTCCCCAAAAATGGAGAAATCGTCCATAAAAATTTCTAGAAAATTTTCCACCATATCTGAAAATATCCCCATCATGCACCGCTGAAATGTAGCCGGAGCGTTGCATAACCCAAAGGGCATGCGTCTATAAGCAAAAGTTTCGAAAGGACAAGTAAAAGTGGTTTTATCTTGATCCTTTTCGGCGATGGGGACCTAGTTATAACAAGAGTATCCGTCCAAGAAACAGTAGTATTCGTGTCCCGCTAATCGTTCTAACATCTGGTCAATGAAAGGTAGAGGGAAGTGATCTTTCCTCGTCGCGGCATTGAGTTTCCTGTAATCGATACATATGCGCCACCCAGTTTGGGTGCGTGTTTGGATTAACTCATTAGCCTCGTTAGTGATGGCCGTGATGCCAGACTTTTTAGGGACCACATGAATTGGACTTACCCATTGACTATCAGATATGGGGTAAATTATTCCACTATCAAGACACTTGACGATTTCTTTCTTTACCGCCTCCTTCATAACGGGATTTAACCGTCTTTGTGGGTCTCGGGTTGGTTTGGCTTCATCCATCAGATGTATGTAATGTTCAACAATTAAGGGACTAATCCCTTTGATGTCAGCCATTGTCCAACCAAATGCTTCCCGATTCGATCTCAACACTGCCAAAAGTGCATTCTCTTGCTCTAAAGCTAGAGAAGCGGAAATAATCACTGGAAAAATCTCATTCTCTCCTAAATATGCATATTTAAGATGAGAAGGTAGCGGTTTGAGATCAAGAATTGGCGGAGAGACAATAGAAGGTGGGGTAAGCGAATGATATTCGGACTCCCGAAGAGGTTCAAAACTTCCATAAGATATTGAGTCGGAAGGTGCTGCTGACTTTTGCAACGAGTCAACGGGTTCAATCTCAAGGTCGGACTCATTGAACATATCCTCACTGTAAAGTGGTGCAAGATCGAACGATGTCTCATTAGTGTTGTCGAGAACATCAAAGCAAAGCTCCTCATCCATGCAGCTTTTGGAAGCTATCTCATGGATGGAACAAACATCCAGCAATTGAGCAGAAGGTTCTGATGGCTGACTTCCTAGCTTGTAAATATTAAGCTCAATTGTCATTTTCCCGAAGGATAAGTTCATAGAACCGTTACGACAATTAATCACAGCATTAGAAGTTGCTAGGAAGGGTCGACCAAGTATCACCGGGATTTTATTGCGTGGGTTTGCCACAGGTTGTGTATCTAAAACAATAAAGTCCACGGAAAATATGAATTCCCCGACTTTAATTAACACATCCTCTAGTTCGCCCCGAGGTTTGGTGATAGATCGGTCTGCCATTTGGAGAGTACAATGGGCGGGTTTTAACTCTCCAATTCCTAACTGCTCGTATACTGAATAAGGAAGCAAGTTGACGCTAGCGCCTAGATCGAGTAAAGCACGATTTATATTTTTACCCCCAATAGAAATAGAGATTGTAGGACAGCCGGGGTCCTTACGTTTCTTTGGTATTTGTTGGGTAAAAGCTGTGCTAACACTACTCGTCATGAAAACCTTTTTAGGCACTTGAGTTTTTCTCTTCCTAGTGCACCAGTCTTTAAGGATTCTTGCATAAGATGGGACTTGTTGAATAGCATCTAGAAGAGGAATATTCACGCTAACTTGCTTAAACATTTCCACAATCTTCTCCATTTACGAGTTAGGTCGGTTGGCCCTTAATCGGTTTGGAAATGGAGCTCGATCAATAAGTTTTTGGTCCAACGTTTGTGGAGAAGACTGTGGCGACGGATTCGATCCCAAAATTGGAGTGGGAATCGACTTAGATAGATTTGGCGAAATGTTTGAGCCTTGGGAAAAACGGAGAATAGGCTCGGACGAAGGTGGAAGACTAGACGAATTAGGGGAAAAAGAAGAAGAAGAAGGGGTATCAAATGTATCACTATCATCAATTTGCTCACCCACTTGGTTATTTAGCACTCTCCCCGATCTTAACGTAGTAATGGCATTCACATTATGACTTTGTGAATGGCCAGGATTCGGTAGGGGTTGAGATGGGAGTTTCCCTTTCTCTCTCGCACTCATTGCGGCGTTTAACTGTGCGATTTGGTTTTCTATTGATTTAATACTCTCACCATGGGAGGAGGAGTTTTTCGTTAGGGTATCAATAGAAGACCTTATCTCAGCCGAATTTTGCATGGATTGTTTCATGAACATATCCAAAGTTTGTGCAAGTGAGTTGTCAATACCGGCCACTTGTGGTGTAGAAATGTTGGCTGGATTTTGGAAATTCTGTAACTGAAAGGGGGGCTGATTCTGTGGTTGTGGTTGCTGTGGAGGAGGTCTTTGATAATTACTTTGTTGGTTTTGATTCCAAGCAAAGTTAGGATGATTCCTCCATCCTTGATTGTACGTGGAAGAATAAAGGTCGTTTCTAGGTCGCTGCTGAAAAGTAGCATTAGCTTGAAACGATGCATTCATAGGACATTCTTCCGTTAGGTGTGAAGGATCCGAACAGCAACCACAGACAGTCTTGGGAAGCGTGACCTGATTTAGGGAGACTGATGAAAGTTTGTTCTCAATAGAATCGAGTTTTTTTTTGCATCGCTGCCATTTCGGCTTTTACTGCGATGGAAACGTCGAGCTGGTGAATACCTCCCTTAGTTGTAGGTGGTCTTACGCTTTCCCAGTGCAACGTGTGTTCAGCGAGATCTTCCAGATATTTCCATGCTTCACCGTCATCTTTAGACATGAAATTGCATTGACACATTGTTTCAAGCATCTGCTTTGTCGCTGGATTAATGCCCTCATATATAATCCGACATAAATCCCATCTTTGTATTCCGTGATGGGGGCATTGGACAAGCAGATCTTTGAAACGTTCAAAGCACTTCCAAAATGGTTCATTGGGAAGCTGGGTGAACTGGTTGATCTCGCTCCTAATATGTGCAGTCTTATGATTTGGGTAATACTTCTTAAGAAATGCTACGACGAATTCATCCCAATTAGTGATAGAGTGTGCGGCAGTATTATAAAGCCATTTTTCTGCCAAGTCGCACAGTGTGAATGGGAGAAGACGTAAGCGCATAGCATCTAAAGTCAATTGTGAAGTACCCATCATTGCGCATACATTTTCGAATTTGGTGATGAAAACGTAGGCGTCTTCCGACTCAAGCCCGTGAAATTTGGGCAGCAGGTTGATGTAGTGGGGTTTAATTTCGAAATTATCCCCGTTAGGTGGTGGAAGAGATAGACAAGTGGTAAGAGGACCACGAATAGGATAGCATCTCTTTTGGAGAGAGATGCGCGGTGGATTCTGCTCACCTGCGGGCGGTGGCAGCGTGGTGTTATAATTAGATGGAGTGCCGTCCATCACGGTCGATGTGGTGTGTGGTGGGGGAAAAGAAGATGAAGAAGTACCGACTTTGGCGTCGATAGCAGGAACGCGGACAAGACGGGCACTAGGATCCCGTGTCCAGCCGAGCATGCACTAAGTGGGTTTAGTGCAAGTGGCAGCGTGTGTGTGATTTTAAAATTGGTTTGTTTTGAAAAAGTGGGACTCAAGACAAATCTCCCTAATATGCACAAGCAACCCTAGAACTAAGGTTACCTAGGTCAGTCTCTAGACCGCTCCTAGATTTCCAAAGGACAAGCCGCAGGATAAATCCTCTACCGCCTCCGTACTACCCTTGTAGCCAGATAAGTGCCAGGTAAGTTGGAAGGAACCACGTCGTGGGCCTAATTAAAAACCACTAGCCTTTGTCACACTTGCCTAGGCACTACAAAAGTAATGCGGATAAACGATAGATTACCCACGACCTTCCTCTGTCCTTATTGAGCGCGACAGTGTTTAGAGTCTGGTCTAGATATTTTTTAAATTAATGAAGGGTTGATCTATATGCTCGGTTTGTGATTTGTGGGGCTTAGGAAGAGTGATGAAATCCCCACCTAATCTTGATTTGGTCTTTGCCCCTTAAAGTCCGAATTAAATATGCAAAACAAAACCAATCACAAAACTTTTGCAAAAAGATTTTTGAGCGGCGCAATTTTGCAAAGAATCCTGCAGAAAATAGATTTTATTGGATTTGAGGGGAGAGAGAAGGAGTTGAGAAAAATACCAGAGAAGATTTAAGCCCTAACTCCTCTATCCTGCCGCGATTCCGCCGCATAAATGGTACTTTTGCCGCGGTTCCGCCGCGTGGAAGAGGAATTGCTTGATGAAATTTTTTTGTTAATCCTTCTGTGCTCCTCTGGATCTCTAAAAATGTCTCTGTTTCCTGTTCCCCTTAATTCTGTGTCTCCAGATCTCCTTGCAAAAATTCACGCACAAATCATTAAATATGCAATTTGCAGTTTTGTGTTAATAATGATATGACTCGTCTAAGAATTCAACACAAATAGTAAAAATAAAAAATTACGCACGTATCCCCGGCAACGGCGCCATTTGATTGGTTCGAAAATTTGTTTGTAGTTTAACCGCAATCAGAACGGTGTCGCGCGTAGCTAGACCGAGGTGAGTACGGGTCGTCCTCTGGGAAACGTGGAACCTTTTACTTTTACCTTAGATGTGTTGAGAAAGAGAGGAGGGATAAAGAATTTTATAGAAAGATTTCTAGATCTACGTTAAACAAGAATGTAAAATATAGATCTAGATTATTTTAAAGATGTAGATAATATAATAAGAGGGCTTGTAGGGTTCGTTAGGATTTAGTAGTTATGGATGATTAATTAAAAGTTACCCTTTTTATCCATTAATAGATTTAGAACTAGAACGACGGTGATGCGTGTAGATTAGGGTTTCTGGAGGGAAAAGGAATCCCACTCTTAACCCTTATCTCGACACGGAACTCCGTTCATTATCTAGCCTTTACCAAAACAATCATTAATCTAATCTCTAATCGCGGTCGGAACTAACAAAGAATTGTTAGCGCGCCCGATTAGGATGTTAATGATTCTTTTGATAAAGTTCATAAACTTTATAGGACTTAAAAAGGGTTTAGGGATGTTCATCATCCATTAGCCTACCCTAATCCTACGAACCCTAACAAGCGGAGAATTACTCGCGCATGTTAGGAGAAAAAGAGATGGAGAGAAAATGCATAATTAAACTACGAAGAAATAGAATAAGAAAAAGAACTACCTTTATTAATCAACAAGATCAAGTACACTTTGATTCCTTAGAAAATGATTACAAAAACCTAGTTTGCTTCTCGATCTCTTCTAAGGAGGTAGATGAACCGTTGATGATCAGTCTGGATGTGTGATCCGTCTTGGACTTCGTGATCGCGTCGACTTGATAACTTTTCCAAGAGGCTCTCGGTGCTCTTTTATAGTGCAAAGCCAGAATATTTAGGTTGGAAACTTGGTAAAATATAGTAAAGATTCACCCTGGAAAATCTAGGCCCCCAACTCCATAGAAGTGCGGCGGATCCGCGGCAAATGGTGGCTAGGGCCACGGATCCGCGCTCAAAGGGTGAGATCTCTTTATGATTTTTCTTGTGCTTGCATCTTGTGACATGTGGCAATCCTAGGCACCTTCATATTTCAGAAATCTTCTCTCGGTTGCTTCCAGACTTGGTCTCCAAGTTTGCTTCTTAATTTGGCAAGATTTCTTCAACAACTTGATTTGCTTGATTCTAGCCTTGGAAAATTCTACACAACTTGGAAATATTCTGCACAACAACTCAAATAAGATTTTAGTAGACTTTGTTCTACTAGGATTAGGTCAATAATATTATTTGCATATATTTTCCTACCAAATGATAATAAAAATATATTAACACATGGAAAATAATGTTTTTACACATAAACCCTCATATGTATAATATATCATATTAAAGTCCTTTTTTAATATAAAAATGGTAGGAAAAATGTACTACAAATGTGCAGTTTTATCGACTGAACACCAAGCGATGCAAATGTTCTGCCAGTTGCCGACGTTCCCGCTTCCTCTGGACCACCGCAGGAGGTTCGTCTTGGAGAGCCGATGAGAGATGCCTTAAAGGCTATGGAGGCATCTTTAAATAAGGACGACGATTCTTCGATAAAGGAAGTGTCAAAGAGGTCCATCGTGACGGCCCGGGAGGAGAGGAAACGGTCGAGGCGCGAAGCAAAGGCGCGTAGTGTTAGTTATATGTATGCCCTAGAGGCCACTACTGTACATTGGATGTATATTGTAGTGGATGCTGGGACATATATAGGGAGGACTTTCTTGCTCGACATGATAGTATGCTATCTGGTTGCTCTTTACCTTAACGTGTACACAGATTGTCTCTCTATTACAGGTTGGTAAAGCCCTTCGGATGTGTGCTTGACTACCTGGACTATGATGCAGATCATACTAGTGGGGACATGGTAGTCCATAAGTACATCCTTGAAAGTCCCTAGTCGTGGGTGTATCGAGACGGGGCATCGATATACCAGAGTAGACTAGCGTATACCTTCTCGACCCATACAGATGGGCGATGGATGATCCCATATCCATTGGTGTTTGACATCGGAGATGATATACGGGTGCTCAGTAGAGACTGGGTACACTGGACGGACTCGCCGAGAACTCCCAGATGGTATTATACCTTACGCCAGATGGCAATTCTCTGGTGACACTGGTACAGAGTAGTCTGTTGACCCGAGATCGTCATAGAGTCTTGTGTGGTTCCCACTGTGCTTTGATTTCCATCTTACCACGTCCAAGAGGGCATGCAAAACGGTGGTTTTTGGGTACAGTCCCGAGTCACATGGAGGCAATGAGCGATAGGAGGGGATTCGTCTCTCCCGGTATAGGGGGTTGATATTGCGCTATGTTCGATTAGCTATAAGAGGAAATCCCTGGCCAGGGTTGCTGAGATTTACTGGTAAGTGTTACCAGTAGTTTCTCGAATTGTTATAGACCTCATATCGACACGACTTATCGAGCTATTGGGGTCTGACGTTTACCACCCCTAGGCGAGATATGCGACATATCAGACGATCAGACTGGACTGTACGGTAGTGTTACTAGTTGGATTCACTGGAGTGTGAGCGGGCTTGCTCGTCGATCTTCTGATCGCTCAATACCCGGGTGGCCATTACATTTAGCAGACCGCTTGCGGCTTATGGGTGCTTGATATGATCATCATCTGCTGCCGGCGTATTGACGAGTCTTTAGAGTCCTACACAGAGGTTTCCTCGCTCAAGCGAAACGAAATAGGAGCGCATATGAGATATGTGCGGGACCGAGAATGATACCAGTATGTGATACTGTATTTGATTCTCGCGATATGTGACATTGCTCGGTTATATGCGATATAGCCGGGTTATCGGATCGAGTGTTGTTTCGATAAGTTGTTACTGATGATACTAGTCGGTTATATGCTATATGACCGGATCATTAAATCAAGTGTTGATTTAATGATTTAATGTATAATTATATATATGATATATTACTTTGCATTAACTAGTATCGGTTCACTTTAAATGGATTTTCTCACTTGAAGTTCACAAGTTGTATATGTGATATACTTTTGTGCACTTGGATGTATCATGTTTGATGATACATGTTTGCTAGGGTTTGTGTAAAGAATTAAACCTTGGTTAAGTAAATGGTTAGGGTTTTTATTTTGTTATTCATTCATTTATCTTTTTAATTGGATTAAAAAGAAATGGATAAGAAAACAAAATGGTGGCTTTCTTTGTTTGCATCTTGAATCTTCATGAAGCTTTGACCAAAGTGACCACTTTGTCTTCATCTTTAACTCTAACCATTCATCTAACCTTAGTCAATTCTCTACACTTGACCATGGTTGATTATGATAAGTATTCTTTTATTTTCTATTTTCTAAATAACTTATCATAACATTTATTTTCTTTCTTCTTCTTCTTCTTCACTTGAAGAAAACTTGCTTCAACAATGGCAACTTGAGCAAATGAGTGAGAAATCCAATTCTAAAGTGAACCCACTTCCTATTTCTTCATCCTTTACCTCTTGCCAAGTAGTAGAGTGTGTTTTCTTCACAAGTTTCATGACTTGGTGAAGTTGGAGCTTGATCTAGTGATGCCTCGACGTAGATCATCTTCGGCATCGTCGTCGATGACCTAACCCGCCCATTCTTCGATGAAGCCGATGCTAGAGTCACGGTTCGATTTGGACAGAGGAGAGGACTTCATCATGGAGCTATGGAGGTGGAGAAACGGATCTACAAAGGTTGTATTTCCGTTCTCATAGTTAAAGTAGTTAACTAGTTTGTTTTGTCGCCTAAATTTCTAGCCAACGATCTTGTTAGGGTTTCTCGGCACCATAATTTTAGAAATTGGCATGGTTGATGCCTTGTGAGACCTCTTTAGAGTGCCTAGGAACCTTTCACTGGTATCAGAGCCTAGCTAGAGCCTTAGGCGAAGTCTAGACGGAATTAGAACTCCGATCGAATCAAAACCCAAACCCTAATATTGCTCTCTGTACTTTTTTTGAAATCGTGGAATTTTGAGAATTAAAAATATGCAGAAAAATCAGCAGGGGATTGTAAGGGTTACTGTAAAATTCGATGTCATGATTCCTTAAAGTCGCCGCGGATCCGCGGCATGAGCATGCTCATGCGGCGGTTCTGCGGCTATTTTGTCGTTTTGTGTGTCTAATTCTGCACAGTAATTCTTAGTTTTCTGTGCTGGTTTTCCTGGGAATTTTTAATATTTTTTCCAGAGTTGTATTTTCTGGGTTGTATTGGGGATTCGGAGATTCGATCGGACTGTCTAATTTTGTCTGTGTGTTTTTCCGGGTAATTTTTAGAATATGTTAAAAAGTTCGACCGGATATAAATACCCACTTTTTCCCCTGCCGGGAAATTTCCAATTGTTGGATCTTTCCGTAGTTTAACGATGTTCTAAGTAGTGCAAGTAACGCGATGGTCCCTCTAGAAGACAACAAACCTTAACTCGATTATGTGACCGTCTTGAACTGCCCTTTGAACCTTCGGGTTTGGGGCAGTACGGCGTGCCACATGTGAGGCGTTGGCTTGACCCTTCTACGGCTGGACCGTTGGTACTGAGGCACGAACTGAATGTTGTTAGACTTATTTCATGTGTTGAGCTGTTTCGGGAAAACTTGGGTGTTCGAATGTTCAATCGGAAAGTTTAACATTTTCTGTTTATCCGAAATGGAATACAATAATTGGAATTCACAAGAAATTATGAGATAACTGAATGAATGTTATAAACACAGCAGTTTAGTCTCACTTGATCGGTTGCCACGGAATTTTGATGTGATCAAAAGTCCGTCGCAATCACGTAGCGTACGCGGATACTCGCCGAGTAAACTTAATAGACAGCCTCACCCCATAGCCCCGACCAAGTGACTGTAGGAGAACCCCGTCGCCAAAAGCATCCGTTTGGGTGCTCGCGGTAGCGGTGTTCCGCCTTGGTGCACTTCGTCGACGGTATCGGGGGTGCGACCGTCTACTAAAGTTTGCGACGAGCATTCGATCAAAATGTCGGGAATCCTGTTGAATTGCCCGACTTGGTATTGAAAAGTGTTTTCGATAATGAGACTAAAATGCGGGGTTTATAATTGTTAGGCATGCGATGTCTAAGTAATTCATTTGGTCAGGCATGCGATGTCTGAGGTGGTTGCGGATTCCAACTGTTGTAGTTTTACACTTTCTTTTCTGTGACCGTAAGTGTAATATGTGATATCGCCGGTTTCGTTGCTATATGTCAACGACAATTGGGATGCGCATATTTACTTACGTTGATGACAGATGATGTTATGTGTTGCTGGATATGTTATATTGGATCGTCCTGTTTGAATAGCCGGGGTTTTTTTATGTGAGATGAGTGTTTTTCATTTTCATTCATGTAAAAAACTTGTATGTAATATTCTTTTATTGGGGCACTTCCAGGTTGCGGAAGATGTCACCCATTGTATATTATTTACTTTTCCGCATTAGGATAGACCCAAGGAGGGGAGCACAAGTAACCGGGTTCTGGGGTCCAGAGGGAGACCATCTCGAGGAGTCGAGTCCGGGTCTCCTAACCCTAGAATTGGTAGGGTTGCTTGCCGCTCTCATAGGGGTCTTGGGGTGTAGGATTGGCTATTCATCACGACCGTGGAATCCGTGTTTTATACTGGCTCGTATTGAAAACACGGACGTCCTAGTATATCCAATATTTCATATGTTTCTTCTGCTGCGATATCTGTGATGTGATCATGTGATGTTCTGTGATAGATACAGTATATAGTATATATGATACATTATATAGGCGTTACTTATGTTTTACACTCGCGCTAGCCCTGCCCCGCTCTGCCGTTAGTTACCTAACCTAACGGTGCATGAGGGGACATCGAGGCGAATGCGGATGGCATAAGTATAGGTCGTATTTATCTGTGATGTTTAGGTATTTAAATGATGGGACTTCATTAATGTGATTAATGAAATAAAAGAAACCTAAGATGTTGTAGAATTGAATTTCAAAATAAAACAGGTAGCTACAGTTCTTGCTTTGCATAGCGGTATATATGATATATCCTGCACCTTATTCGATAAGGAAAGGACCGAGATCCCTTCACCGGGAGTGACTCCTTTAGCAATAACTGGCCGATGCTACACACTCGGTTTGTCTTTTGATTGCTTTTAAGAGTGTTTGCTTTGCACAGTGATATATATGATATATCCCGCACCTCATTCGACGAGGAAAGGACCGACGATCCCTTCACCGGGAGTGACTCCTTTAGCAAAACTAGAAAAGCCTCAAAAACACTCCATTTTAAAATCATTTGGTTCTACAACGATATCAAGTTCATTACGCAATAGGTTTTCAGAAAAACCTGTCGTAGCCCTCCGTCATTTCAGATAAATCCTGTTTAGTATTCGTGCTGCGCTTGTTGACCTTGTCAAGGCGCAGTGTGCGGTAGCTAACCAGTATTTATCTGCTTATGCATATGATGCAGATTGGGTTAGGGTAGTCGTGCGGCCTTGTTGACCTTGTCAAGGGTCGTGCGGGTGGGTTTGATTCAATCAAGAAATGACGGGCTGAACTTGACTTGCGGTCTATGGTTTGTTGACCTTGTCAAGGTCATAGATCGTTCGGGGTAAAATATTATCGGGAATTTCAAGTGTTGAAATTTGCAATGAGATTGCATACCTTCTATGAGATAGTTGGATCCCGATACTCGCTGCGAGTAACAGTTACTCCTGGGAGAGTTTTATACATTACAATTAGCCGATCAAGTAGGTGTCTAGAAAGCTGTCAACGAGGTTACGCCTCTGGGAAAACGAGGTTTACATTAATTAGGTTCGTGCGAAAGCACGGGGGACCTCCCTCAAAGTACCGACACTGGCCTGGCTGAAAGATTGACGAACTTGTAGTGTGTAATTAATCCCGGCTAGTCTTTCCTTTTAGGGTTTGAAGGAAGATTTGATAAAAAGCAGTGGGAGCCATCCTGATTAGATAAAATAATAACCAATCTGATCTTGCAAGAGCGCACGCAGAGTGTTTTCTTCTCTCTCTCTCCAAGTAGCGACCATATCACGCCTTAATCAAGATAATAAAATGGATGTATTAACCGAACCCGCTTGTTATACTGAGCTGGGGAAAGTTGGTCCCGCTCCAGCTTATAATTGTTATAAGACAGAGTAGGAAATAGGGGAATGCCAGGATTCCCATGCCGCCCAAACGAAGAAAGTGCATATGATGCATCTCCTTCGGGTGTGTTCATTACAAAGAACTGTTTCTCAGTATCCTCTGGATCCTGGGTATATGATACCGGATCAGGATCCCAGATATGTAATCTGTTACATAGGGCTACAAAAGGGTAGAAAAACTGAGAACGGGTGATAAGTTTCATGAGGCAGAAAACGGGGCAAGTGTTGCAGCCAAGTCTGTTGGTCACTGTCACTCTGTATTACCGATACATTGATTCTGAACAAATGCTATTAGATACCGAACCTGATGTACAAAATCATATCAGTCTCTTTATTAGTAAAGAAAGGATATAATTTTGTATTGATGGATAATGTTTTGAACATTTCCTATATCAAAAGTTGATCGGTTCAGGTACGTTATCTAAAAGCATTGAAGTTCTAAATCAAACTACAGTTCCTAGTATACAGAACACACACAAGAGGAAGAGTTCAGAAATGAACGAATCATTCTTGAGGCATTGTAGACTGGGTCACGTCAATGCGACCCGACTGGCTGAAGTTACATTTTAGATGCATATTTAAATCAGTTTGAATTTATATCTTATGAAACTTGCCAGTCATGTCACAAAGATAAGATGACCATAGCTCCGTTTACTGGAAACAGAGAAAGAGTTAGTAAACTCTTGGGACTGATACATTATGATGTATGTAAGGTCTCCTGTCTACACATGCCAGGACTGGTTCTTTATACTTCATTATATTCTCTGATAATTTCTCAAGATTCAGTCGTATGTTCCTGTTGAAACATAAGTCCGAAGCTTTTGAGGTATTCACAAAATATAAGTTGGAAGTAGAGAACCAAAATACGGGTATAAGTATTATGTCCTTTGATGAGATCAGGGAGGAGAATATTTGTGCATGGCATTCCTGGACCATTCTAAAGGAGAATGAGATTCTCTCTCCGTATTACTCCTCTGAATACACCACAGCACAACGGTGTATCAGGGCGGAGCAATCACACAATATTAGATATCGTGTGCTCTATGATGAGTACTACTGAGTTTCCTATTTCCTTTTGGGAGTTATGCACTTATGAAGTTGCATACCTATTGAATAGGGTTCGATTCGAATCAGTGCCTACCATTCCATATGAGATATGGTATGGGAAGAGCCTATCTCTTAAGTAAGTTAAGATTTGGGGTTGACCGGCCTATGTCTAAAAGCAAAATCCGGACAAGCTCGAGGCAAGGTCTGTAATGTAGAACTGGAAAAATTCCAGCTATACAAACTACAGTAGACAATTTGGTAGAACCAAAGGATTCAGTAGATTCCAACGAACCTCAGCCTCTCCGCCGATCTAGTAGGGTTCCTCACCCACCTGAGAGATACTTCGGTTTCTCGATGACAGTGGGAGCGAGGATTGCATCATAAGATGATGACACAACTAGTTTCGAGCTGGCCATCGGGGGTAGAACTCTGTAAGAATGGCTGGATGTTTAGTGATCTGAGATGGAATCCTTATACACCAACAAAGTATGGACTTTGGTTGCTATATCTGAAGGGTTAAATCCCCATTAGGAGCAAGTATATCTTAAGAAGATTACTTGGTGTATATGGAAAAGTTGAGACTTTCAAAGCTAGACTTGTTAAAGGTTTTCGTCATCAACCAGGCGTGGATAATGATGAAACCTTTTCCAATACCTATGCTTAAGTCCATCCAGATCCTACTTGCCACGGCTACATACCATGACTACGAAATCTGGCGGTTGGGTGTCATGACTGTTTTTCTAAATGATGTTTTAGAAGAGAACATCTGTAAGTACACAGCCAGAGGGCGTCGTAGACAGTGGGAGCAGCGGAAACGTGTACAAGATGCTTTATAGGATAAAGCAGGCATCGCGGAGTTGGAACATCTGTTTTGATGTGGTAGTCAAAGAGTTTGACATCATCAAAATGGTAGATGAACCTTGTATAAACAAAAAGGTAGTAGGGAGTATGGTGACGATCCTCGTAGAGTACGTGGATGACATACTCTTGATAGGGAAGGAGTTTCCTATGCTACGCTCGATCAATCTCCGCTTATCACAATGATTCTCCACATAGGATCAAGATGATACCTCCTAAATCCTGGGTTTTGGATCTATGAGATAGATCTAAATGGATGTTAGGATTCTCACTAGTTGTAGTGAGATGGTATCAATCGATCCTGGGGAGAACCACTGAAAGTGTTCCAGGCTGATAAAGATGACTGAGTGTTAGTCACAGGCATTGTCTTTACCCTCAGTAAAGGGACGGTATGTTGGAAGAGTTCCAAGCTAGATACCGTGGCATACTAGACGATAAAGGCAGGATACATCGCTACTTAAGATGCTACCAAAGAGGCTGTTTGGGTGTATATTGGTTCATGAGATGAACTACGTTCCTACCATTGTGAGACAATGGAGTTGTGGCTTATGCCAAGGAACGCAGGTCCCATCAGTGATCCAGACATATTCTAAGGCAGTATCACTTGATCATGGAGATGGTTGATCTCTAAGGGATCGAGGTTAGGAGAGTAGACTCAGAGGACAACACGGCGGATCCACTCACGAAGGCCTATTCCCAGAGAGAGACTTTTATGGGATGGTTGAGTATGAGATACTACAACTACTGCTACAGATGGCCCTAGTGCAAGTGGGAGATTGTTAGTTATATGTATGCCCTAGAGGCCATTACTGTACATTGGATGTATATTGTAGTGGATGCTGGGACATATATAGGAAGGACTTTCTTGCTCGACATGATAGTATGCTATCTGGTTGCTCTTTACCTTAACGTGTACACAGATTGTCTCTCTATTACAGGTTGGTAAAGCCCTTCGGATGTGTGCTTGACTACCTGGACTATGATGCGGATCATACTAGTGCGGACATGGTAGTCTATAAGTACATCCTTGAAAGTCCCTAGTCATGGGTGTATCGAGACGGGGCATCGATATACCAAAGTAGACTAGCGTATACCTTCTCGACCCATACAGATGGGCGATGGATGATCCCATATCCATCGGTGTTTGACATCGGAGATGATATACGGGTGCTCAGTAGAGACTGGGTACACTGGACGGACTCGCCGAGAACTCCCAGATGGTATTATACCTTACGTCAGATGGCAGTTCTCTGGTGACACTGGTACAGAGTAGTCTGTTGACCCGAGATCGTCATAGAGTCTTGTGTGGTTCCTACTGTGCTTTGATTTCCATCTTACCACGTCCAAGAGGGCGTGCAAAACGGTGGTTTTTGGATACAGTCCCGAGTCACATGGAGGCAATGAGCGATAGGAGGGGATTCGTCTCTCCCGGTATAGGGGGTTGATGTTGCGCTGTGTTCGATTGGCTATAACATGAAATCCCTGGCCAGGGTTGCTGAGATTTACTGGTAAGTGTTACCAGTAGTTTCTCGAATTGTTATAGACCTCATATCGACACGACTTATCGAGCTATTGAGGTCTGACGTTTACCACCCCTAGGCGAGATATGCGACATATCAGACGATCAGACCGGACTGTACGGTAGTGTTACTGGTTGGATTCACTGGAGTGTGAGCGGGCTTGCTCGTCGATCTTCTGATCGCTCAATACCCGGGTGGCCGTTACGTTTAGCAGACCGCTTGCGGCTTGTGGGTGCTTGATATGATCATCATCTGCTGCCGGCGTATTGACGAGTCTTTAGAGTCCTACACAGAGGTTTCCTCGCTCAAGCGAAACGAAATAGGAGCGCATATGAGATATGTGCGGGACCGAGAATGATACCAGTATGTGATACTGTATTTGATTCTCGCGATATGTGACATTGCTCGGTTATATGCGATATAGCCGGGTTATCGGATCGAGTGTTGTTTCGATAAGTTGTTACTGATGATACTAGTCGGTTATATGCTATATGACCGGATCATTAAATCAAGTGTTGATTTAATAATTTAATGTATAATTATATATATGATATATTACTTTGCATTAACTAGTATCGGTTCACTTTAAATGGATTTTCTCACTTGAAGTTAACAAGTTGTATATGTGATATACTTTTGTGCACTTGGATGTATCATGTTTGATGATACATGTTTGCTAGGGTTTGTGTAAAGAATTAAACCTTGGTTAAGTAAATGGTTAGGGTTTTTATTTTGTTATTCATTCATTTATCTTTTTAATTGGATTAAAAAGAAATGGATGAGAAAACAAAATGGTGGCTTTCTTTGTTTGCATCTTGAATCTTCATGAAGCTTTGACCAAAGTGACCACTTTGTCTTCATCTTTAACCCTAACCATTCATCTAACCTTAGTCAATTCTCTACACTTGACCATGGTTGATTATGATAAGTATTCTTTTATTTTCTATTTTCTAAATAACTTATCATAACATTTATTTTCTTTCTTCTTCTTCTTCTTCACTTGAAGAAAGCTTGCTTCAACAATGGCAACTTGAGCAAATGAGTGAGAAATCCAATTCTAAAGTGAACCCACTTCCTATTTCTTCATCATTTACCTCTTGCCAAGTAGTAGAGTGTGTTTTCTTCACAATTTTCATGACTTGGTGAAGTTGGAGCTTGATCTAGTGATGCCTCGATATAGATCATCTTCGGCATCGTCGTCGATGACCTAACCCGCCCATTCTTCGATGAAGCCGATGCTAGAGTCACGGTTCGATTTGGACAGAGGAGAGGACTTCATCATGGAGCTATGGAGGTGGAGAAACGGATCTACAAAGGTTGTATTTCCGTTCTCATAGTTAAAGTAGTTAACTAGTTTGTTTTGTCGCCTAAATTTCTAGCCAACGATCTTGTTACGGTTTCTCGGCACCATAATTTTAGAAATTGGCATGGTTGATGCCTTGTGAGACCTCTTGAGAGTGCCTAGGAACCTTTCACGTAGGGCTGCTTTGGCCATTGGAGCGGGCCCCAGCACCGTTCCTCGAGCCGACACTCCGTCAGAAAAGTCCCCGGTCACTCTGCCTACAGCTCATAGACAGGCAATCCGCGCCAATAGAGAGGCTAACGACAAGTCTACCTCAGGTAATACTTCTTTCAGAATTTCATCATAAAACTCATAAAGTTGTCGGTTCTTATATATTTTATCTTGCAGGGCTAAGTCCGATCGAGGGGGAGGCGGAGACCGTTGAACCTAAGGAAGCAAAGGAGGCGGTACCTACCGAACCCGAGCCGACAGTGGGCAACGTTGCTGAGGCTTTAGAGCCTGAGGTGGAGGTTGCGAGGTCTGTAGCCGAGAAGGTCATTGATGCCGAGCCTGAAGTGGCGGCAGATGAAATGATCATTATAACCGAGCCCAGGGTAGTGGCGGACGAGGCGCTTGAGGCCGGCGATCTTGTGGTGGTGGCGGATAAGCCGATGGAGATCGCGGAGCCCGAGGAAGTAGCGGGTGAGATGGGCACAGCTCTTAGGGAAGAGTCAGCCGCTCTCTCTCAAGAGTCCGGAAATGCTCCGATCATTGCCCTCCCCGTCTACGATCTTCGGCCGTCTCCTGGCCGTGCGAGCACGACGACGGTCCCCATCGAGTCGGGTGATGAGGCCACGGGCGGTGGCCTCATGTCAATAGAAGAGGGAGTCGCCTCCGTTTCAGCCAGTAGCTCATCAAGTAAATCCCAGGTTTCTGTCTTTCTTTACCTCACAATCCTTTCTGACAAGTTCACCTTTTCATAACGCAGGTGCAGCCAGTGCCGATGCCTCACTGCTCGAGGGAGCGCCTTCAACGACTGCCTTGGCGGTGATCACCTCTCAACCCTCTCTCATACCCTCGAAGATGTTGGAAGGTATGGGTTTGCAATTTATTAATCTTATCTTCCATACGCATAATTTGTGTACTAAAGTCACAATGTTGTGTCTTTCAGGAGTGCTTTTTGACCATCTCTATCAAGTGTTGCTCCCACACTTCTCCTTCCCATCTGAATTCGCCTCTCCCTCTGGTGGCGCTGGTGAGTACCGTTCCCGATTGATATCTTTGTTTTTCAGTGGTAGAATTATTTCTAACTCTTTTTTGTCCTGACTGCAGTGTTACAAATCGAAGGGGGAGAAGAAAGATCGGTTGCGCCACCGGCCCTTCCGGCCTTGCCACCTGCTTCAACCGGTATAGTAAACTATCTTATCAATGACTTTCTCCAAATCTATTGAATCATCATCTAATCGTATTTCGTCTTTTTCAGCTGTCGTTCCAGTCTCGGTGCCTTTTGAGTCTCATATTACAATACCGGGCGGCCCTTCCCAGAGACGTCCGTCCTCAAAAGGTGCGGCGAATAGTCTGCGCATGTTAAGCGACTACATCGAGGAACTCGACGTCGAGACTCCTACATCTGCTGAGGAATTCGCTAAGACGGTTAACCCAATGTTGGTGATATTTGCCACCTTCCATGACGAGGGCATTGTCGCCTCTTGGGTTAACCATTGTCGGGAGATTGAGGCTCGCCTTCATCAGCTGGAGTCGATGCGTCTATCCCCCGAGACTTTGGCCGTGAGCACTCAACGGGGAGCATGGTTCGAGCAAAGCACTTCTCATTTCCGTCATTTGGAACAAGAAGCAGCTTTGAGGCTGAAGGAGTGCCAGGAGTCTTAAGCGAAACTGCTCGCCTGCGTGCTGAAGTTGAGGCGAACGCCGCTGAGGTAAAGGCCGTCTTCGAGGGCCTTCTGGAGCGCATCTCAAATGGGCTGAAACTGAAGCGGGCACTTGATGTCGTCGAGCATGACACTCCAGGCCGTGAAGCTGCTCATCAGGCCGTCAGGGATCAGCTTGCATCTGTCGCGCAGCAACGGGCCTAAGTGGAGGCGGAGTTGGCAGTGGTGGCCGATCAGGAGAAAGTGGGGAAGGAAGTGCGCGAACAATTGCTAGAGCTATGCAGGACGCTTCCTTCTCAGTAACTCTCCTTGTATCGTTTGTACTTATAAATAAAAAATGTATACATATATTTTTCATCCTTTAGCACAATGTATCCTGTACTCAATCAAGTTTATGAATAAAAGATACACATTTTCTGTAATGTCTTGTGTCATTTTTCCACCTTTTCTTTATTTTACTATCAGCATGCCACCTTAGTAAACATGGTCAACAGATAATAGAGCACGCATCTTGACTTTCTTAAGAAATAGCGATGGCTTAGGCCGCAGGTTCAGATCTGCTGCCTAAGACTTTTCAACTCTATGAGCCGTGAGGGTCTCGTAGAGACTTTTCTCCCTACGGATCGAGAGGATCTCGTAGGTGGGTTTTTCTCCTTAGGAATTGTGAGGATTCCTAAGTGTGTTTTCTCTTATAGGTCGTAAGGATCCTGTAAGAGAATTTTTCCCTTTTACGAGTCGAGAGGACTCATAAGCGGTTGTTTCCCTCCTTGTCGAGATTCGACTTTAGAGAGTGAGACCCGTGAATAGTATGCAAGAAATCTTTTTGGATCGACTTGCAGGGTCCCATTGTTCAGGAAGCAAGTTTTTTAGTCCCTGCTGCCTGAGGCTTCATCTTGCAAGTCGAGACGAATCGGGAATTTTCCCGCGGAGACACTGGTTTCTCTGCGAGCCGACGCGAATTAGGAGGCTCTCGTCAAGGATTGTTTGTTTCCCTGAGTTGAAGGATTTTCTAGGGATTATTTGTTTCCCTAGTGCCAAGGATTATTTGTTTCCTTGGGGTTTGAAACGAGTCAAGAATTTCTCACGGAGGCACTGGTTGCTCTGCGAGTCGACGCGGATCAGGAGACTCTCGTCAAGGAGTGTTTGTATCCATGAGTCGAGGAATTTGCTAGGGATTATTTGTTTTCCTAGCGCCAGGGATTATTTGTTTCCTTGGGGTTTGAAACGAGTCGAGAATTTCCCACGGAGGCACTGGTTGCTCTACGAGTCGACGTGGATCAGGAGGCTCTCGTCAAGGAGTGTTTGTATCCGTGAGTCGAGGAATTAGCTAGGGATTATTTGTTTCCCTAGCGCCAAGGATTATTTGTTTCCTTAGGGTTGAAACGAGTCGAGAATTTCCCACGGAGGCACGGTTGCTCTGCGAGTCGACGCGGATCAGGAGGCTCTCGTCAAGGAGTGTTTGTATCCGTGAGTCGAGGAATTTGCTAGGGATTATTTGTTTTCCTAGCGCCAAGGATTATTTGTTTCCTCGGGGTTTGAAACGAGTCGAGAATTTCCCACGGAGGCACTGGTTGCTCTGCGAGTCGACGCAGATCAGGAGGCTCTCGTCAAGGAGTGTTTGTATCCGTGAGTCGAGGAATTTGCTAGGGATTATTTGTTTCCCTAGCGCCAAGGATTATTTGTTTCCTTGGGGTTGAAACGAGTCGAGAATTTCCCACGGAGGCACGGTTGCTCTGCGAGTCGACGCGGATCAGGAGGCTCTCATCAAGGAGTGTTTGTATCCGTGAGTTGAGGTGTTTGCTAGGGATTATTTGTTTCCTTGGGGTTGAAACGAGTCGAGAATTTCCCACGGAGGCACGGTTGCTCTGCTAGTCGACGCGGATCAGGAGGCTCTCGTCAAGGAGTGTTTGTATCCGTGAGTTGAGGTGTTTGCTAGGGATTATTTGTTTCCCTAGCGCCAAGGATTATTTGTTTCCTTGGGGTTGAAACGAGTTGAGAATTTCCCACGGAGGAACGGTTGCTCTGCGAATCGACGCGGATCAGGAGGCTCTCGTCAAGGAGTGTTTGTATCCGTGAGTTGAGGTGTTTGCTACGGATTATTTGTTTCCCTAGCGCCAAGGATTATTTGTTTCCTTGGGGTTGAAACGAGTCGAGAATTTCCCACGGAGGCACTGGTTGCTCTGCGAGTCGACGCGGATCAGGAGGCTCTCGTCAAGGAGTGTTTGTTTCCTTGAGTCGAAGACACTGGTTTCTTCGGAGTTAAAATGAACCGGCGAGATTTGGTTTCGTTTTCTGGCAGAGCCTGTTGGGAGAGTATGGTTCCCTCTTTGTTTACGCCCTTGGATTGTATACAGGGATCGATGTGATCTTAACTGTAGGGCCAAAGTTTTATCATCTTCTTTTTTTTTGTTTTATTTCCGCGATGCTCTATCATTTCAGCTTTTATATCGCGAAAGTCGCGATTGCCCAATCATTTCGGCTATTTTTCGCGGTGCCCAATCATTTCGGCTGTTTATTTTGTTTTCACTCTCTGCTTTTTATTGCGAGTTGCCCAATCATTTCGGCTATTTTTCATGCATACATTTTTACTTGCTGCTTTTTATTGCAAGTTGCCCCATTATTTCGGCTATTTCGTATGCATGTGCGGCTTACTAGCTTTCCGCCGTAAACCTGGAATTAGACACCGGTTTCGGCATCAGCACCGCTACAACTGGGATATTACCAGGAGCGAATCATCATTTGCCTCCGTCGATGTCGAACAAAGGTGGCTTAGCGAACAGGGTTAAGGCGCTGTTGACTAAGGCTTTTAACTTCATAAACCGTAAGGGTCTCACAAAGGTATTTCTCCCTACAAGTCGTGAGGATCTTATAGGTGTATTTTCTCTTTTGGAATCGTGAGGATTCCTAAGTGTTTGTTCCTCTGTAAGTCGTAAGGATCCTACAAGAGGGTTTTCTCTTTGTAAGTCGAGAGGACCTACAAGGGTCATGCAAACATATCCCCAGTCATGGACGGGACTTGGTTAGGGAAATGTTTATTCGCGCCCGTGGATTGTATACAAGGGCCAGTATTGAGCCACTTGTAGGGCAGTATTGGAAGTTGTGGGGGTTGCTCAAGCACAGGTTTAGGTCTCTGTAACTTAAGACTTTTAAATCTTATGAGCCGTGAGGGTCCCATAAGAGAGTTCTCCTTACGAGTCGTGAGGATCTCGCAAGTGTATTTTCTCCTTAGGAATCGTGGGGATCCCTAAGTGTGCTTCTCCCTTGTGAGTCGTAAGGATCTCATGCGGGGGGTTTCTCCTTACAAGGTCGAGGGGACCCTGTAAGTGTCCTTTAACGAGGTTGCGCCCTTTCAGGTTTTCACAAACACTCGCCGGTAGTCCTGCTGTTTTTACTCACGGAGCCCTTTCGGGTTTTCATCCGTGCCCATTTTGCTTATGGACATACCGTTTTCATTTTTATTTATTTATTTTTTATTTTCTTCTTCTTTTTTTTTACGAGGTCGCACCCTTTCGGGTTTTCACGGACACTCGCCGGTAGCCCTGCTGTTTTTACTCACGGAGCCCTTTCGGGTTTTCATCCGTGCCCTTTTTGCTTATGGACATACCGTTTTTTTTATATTTATTTTTTTATTTTTATACATTTTTTATTTTTTATTTTTTTATTTTGTCAGCCTACGGATGCTGCGGTATTAGTTTTAAGGACGTTTCGGTCCGTTGTTAGTTTAAGGACATTTCGGTCCATCATTAGTTTAAGGACGTTTCGGTCCGTCTAGGAGAAGGCTGGCTACTGCTTTAAAAGGTCGAGCTTAGGAAGATAGCGGCGGACAGTCGTCGTCATCTATCATTGACCTAGGCTGCGGCTCATTAAGCGTAGTATCTCTTTAGGAAGCGACCGTTTATTGGCCTGAAAGGCCTTTCACCGTGCATGTCCATGAGTAGATAGGCCCCGCCCTGGTTGACCTTATCTATGATGTACGGGCCTTCATAGTTTGGCTCGAATTTTCCCCGCTTGGCGCGATTGGGGATCATAGGCCTTTTGACCACTAACACGAGTTCGCCTTGGCGGAATGTCCTCGGTCGGGTCAATCTTTCATATGAGCGCGTCATCTTTGCTTTATAAGCTTCCAGATTTTGTTGCGCTATGATCCGGGTTTCATCAAGTGCGTTAAGCTCCTCAAGCCGAAGGTGAGCATTTTCTTCGTCTATCAGCTCGTAGTGGACTGCCACTCATAGAGAGGGTAATTCTATCTCGAGGGGGAGTACTGCTTCTGTACCAAATACCAACGCATATGGCGTTGCGTTCGTGGCCGTTTTAAACGTAGTTCGATACGCCCAGAGAGCTTCTTGCAGTCTTTCATGCCAGTCTTTCTTATTTCGTGACACCGTTTTCTTCATGATCTTCGTCAAGGTCTTGTTGAAGGCCTCAGCTAGACCGTTAGCTCGCGGATTATAAACTAAGGGATATCTCCAGTCTATATTATGCTGTTGCGCGAAGCGACTGATATTGTGGCTTCTGTAGGCTGGCCCGTTATCGGAGATGATTCTTCTTGGCGTTCCAAACCGATATATTGTTAGTTATATGTATGCCCTAGAGGCCATTACTGTACATACGATGTATATTGTAGTGGATGCTAGGACATATATAGGGAGGACTTTCTTGCTCGACATGATAGTATGCTATCTGGTTGTACTTTATCTTAACATGTACTCTGATTGTCTCTATATTACATGTTGATAAAGCCCTTAGGATATGTACTCGACTACCGGGACTATGATGAGATCATACTAGTGGGGCCACGGTAGTCGACGAGTACATCCTATAACTGTTCCTAGTCGAGGGTGTATCGAGACAGGGCATCGATACACCAGAGTAGACTAGCGTATACGCATCTTGACCCATATGATGGGCGATGGATGATCCCATATCCATCGATGTTTGACATCAAGGATGGTGTACGGGTGCTCAGTGGAGACTGGGTACACTGGACGGACTCGCCGAGAACTCCCAGATGGTATTATACCATACGTCAGATGGCAGTTCTCCGGTGACACTGGTACAGAGTAGTCTGTTGACCCGAGATCTTCATAGAGTCTTGTGTGATTCCCACTGTGCTTTGATTTCCATCATACCACGTCCAAGAGGACGTGCAAAAAGGTGGCTTTTGGGTACAGTCCCGAATCACATGGAGGCAATGAGCGATAGGAGGGAATTCGTCTCTCCCGGTATAGGGAGTTGATGTTGTGCTGTGTTCGATTGGCTATAACCGGAAATCCCTGGCCAGGGTTGCTGAGATTTACTGGTAAGTGTTATCAGTAGTTTCTCGAACTGTTATAGACCTTATATCGACACGACTTATCAAGCTACTGGGGTCTGACGTTTACCACCCCTAGGCGAGATATGCAACATATCAGACGACGAGACCGGACTGTACGGGAGTGTTACTGTTTGGATTCGCAGGAGAATGTACAGGCTTGCTTGTTGATCTTCTGAGCGCTCAATACCTGGGTAGCTGTTACATTTAGCTGACCGCTTGCAGCTTGTGGGTGTTTGATATGATCATCACCTACTGCCGGCGTATTGACGATTCTTTAGAGTCCTACACAGAGGTTTCTTGACTCAGGCAAAACGGAGTAGAAGCACATATGTGATATGTGCGGGACCGAGGATAATGCGATATGTGATACCGTATTATATTCTCGCGATATTTGATATCAGCCGGGTCATCGGATCAAGTGTTGATTCGATGAATCGGTACGGATAAATATTAGCCGGTTATATGCGATATAGCCGTATTGTCGGATCAAGTGTTGATTCGATAATTTAATGTATAATAATATATATGATATATTAAATTGCATTAACTAATATTTGCTCACTAAAAGATTCTTTTTCTCACTCGGGTAATACATTGATATATATATGCGATATATGTTAAATGTATTATTTTATTTTGTTACGATAAATATTATATATGTGATATATAATATTGTAACATGATATGATAACTAATGCCACTTGTTTAGTGGAGTTTAAACATGATTAGGGTTTTGATTAGGGTTAAGCTTTCTAGATGTTTCTAGAAGCTTTTCTTTTTGTCATGATAAAGATTTTTTCAAGTGACTCATGCTTTAACCCAACCCAAACCCTAACCCTAGTCAATTCTCTACAATGGTTAAGTCAACCATGGTTGCATTATTCTTCATATCATTTGATTTACTATTCATCACAAAAGGATTCTAATAATTGTTCATCTTCTTCTTCATTCTCTTTTCATGAAAAAGCTTGCTTGATTTTTCAAAGGTGATGAATAAATATGAGAAAAAGATAAATAAAGAGAGCAAAAAATCCTACTTCATCATCCTCATCTTCCCTTGCCATTTAGATGAGGGTGTTCACATCATTTCATGAGTGTTAGCTTGTGTTAAAGAAACTTCAAGGTAGATCATCTTAGTATCGAAGATCGGAAGCAAAGGTTGCGTCTTTCTCTTCGTGGAACCTTTCGAGAGTCCGGATCCCGATGATCGCAGCGAAGGGACCACAACACGGAGCATATGAAGTGAAGGACCGGATCTACAAAGGTTGTAATCCCTCTCACTTAGTGTTAAAGTTATTAACATGTTAGTTTTCGCCTAATCTCTAGTTTAAAGTTCCGTATTCGGGTTGTTCGGCACGGCTAAATTTTTAATCGGGCATGGTTGATGCCTCGTAGACCCTTGTGCGCGTGCCTAGCAACCCTACAGTGGTATCAGAGCCAAGCTAGAGCTTTAGGCGAAGTCTGAACGAAGTTTAAAGTCCGATCGAACCCGAAAAACCCCGATAATAACCCTCTCTGTACATTTTCTGAAAATGTGGATTTTTCCAAATTAAAAATATCCAAAAATTACAGCAGGCAATTATAAGAATTACTGTGAAGCACGTGAGCGCAATTCGACTAATGAGCCGCAGAACCGCGGCCCCACCCCAGCATGTGCGGCGGTTCCGCGACCACATAGTCGATTCTTGGCACGTGCTTTTCACAGTAACTCCTATTTGGTAATGTTGTATTTTCTGGGAATTTTTAATATTTATTCAACTGTTGAATTATCTGGGTTGTATTGGGGACTTAAAGATTCGATCGGATATTTTAACTTTGTTTAGTTTTGTCCGGATAATTTTTAGAAACTGTTAAAAAGTTCGAACGGATATCAATAACTCACTTTTTCCCCTGTCGGAAAATTTTTCAAAAGTTGGATTTTTCCTCGTGTTTAAGAACGTTCTAAGTCGTGCAAGTAACGCGGTGGACCCTCTAGAAGACAACAAACCTTAACTCGATTATGTGACCGTCTTGAACTGGCTTTTGAACCTTAGGGTTTGGGGCAGTACGGCGTGCCACATGTGAGGCGTTGGCTTGACCCTTCTACGGCTGGACCATTGGTACTGTGGCATGTGATGGATGTTTTTAAACTGATTTCAAGTGTTGAGATATATTGGGGAAATCTTGGGTGTTTGATGATTCGATCGGAAAGTTTAACTTTGTCTATTTATCTGGAATGTGATACAATATTTGGAATCCACAGGAAGTTATGAGATAACTAATTTGAATATTATAAACATAGCAGTTTAGTCTCAGATGATCGGTTGCCACGGAATTTTGATGTGATCAAAAGTCCGTCGTAATCACGTAGCGTACGCGGATACTCGCCGGGTAAACTTAATAGACAGCTACGCCCCATAGCCCCGACCAAGTGACTGTAGGAGAACCCCGTCGCCGAAAGCATCCGTTCGGGTGCTCGCGGTAGCGGTGTTCCGCCTTGGTGCACTTCGTCGACGGTATCAGGGGTGCGGCCGTCTACTAAAGTTTGCGACGAGCATTCGATCAGGACGTCGGGAATCTTGTTGAATTGCCCGACTTGATATTGAAAAGAGTTTTCGATAATGAGACTAAAATGCGGGGTTTATAATTGTTAGGCATGTGATGTCTAAGGAATTCATTTGGTTAGGCATGCGATGTCTAAAGAGGTTGCGGATTCCAACTGTTGTAGTTTTACACTTTCTTTTCTGTGACCGTAAGCGTAGTATGTGGTGTATCGCCGGCTTCGTTGCTATACATCAACGACAATCGGGATACGCATACTTGCTTACGTTGATGATATGAGATATTATGTGTTGCTGTGATATGTTGTATTGGATTGTCGCGTTTGAATAGCCGGGGGTTTTATGTGAGATGAGAGTTTTTTCTTTTTCATTCATGTAAAATTCATTTGTATATAATATTCTTTTATTGGGGCACTTCCAGGTAGCGGAAGATGTCACCGTTGTATATTATTTACTTTTCCGCATTAGGTAGACCCAAGGCGGGGAGCACAAGTAACCGGGTTCTAGGGTCCAGTGGGAGACCATCTCGAGGAGTCGAGACCGGATCTCCTAACCCTAGAATTGGCAGTGTTACTTGCCGCTCTCGTAGGGGTCTAGGGATGTGGGTTTGGCTATTCATCACGACCGTGGAATCCGTGTTTTATACAGGCTCGTATTAAAAACACGGACGTCCTAGTATATCCAATATTTCATATATGTTCTTCTGCTGCAATGTTCTGTGATGAGATCATATTACTGCCTGAGATGAATGTTTATATTATATATATGAGATATATGTTATATTGCAGATTTTGTTTCAAAAGAGATGCTTGTGAAGCATAATTGAAATGGGACTTCATTAATGAGATTAATGAAATAAATGAAACCTAAGATGTTGTAGAAACTTGTTTAAATTAAAAACTGGTAGCTCTAGTTCTTGCTTTGCATAGCAGTGTTCCTTGTAGAACATCCAGCACCTTATTCAATAAGGAAAGGACCGAGATCCCTTCACCGGGAGTGACTCCTTTAGCAATAACTGGCAGATGCTACAATCTCGGTTTGTCTTTTGATTGCTTCTATAGTTTCTGGTTTGCATAGTGATATTTGTGAAATATCCTGCACCTTATTCGATGAGGAAAGGGCCGACGATCCCTTCACCGGGAGTGACCCCTTTAGCAAAACTAGAAAGGCCTCAAAAACACTCCATTTAAAATCACTCGATTCTACAACGATATCAAGTTCATTACGCAAAGGGTTTTCTGAAAAACCCGTCGTAGCCCTCCGTCATTTCAGATAGATATTATTTAGTATTCGTGCTATGTTTGTTGACTTAGTTAAGGCATAGTGTACGGTAGCTAAGTAATGTTTATCTGCTAAAGCATATGATGTGATTGGATTAGGGTATTCGTACGGCCTTGTTGACTCAGTTAAGGGTCGTACGGGTGGGTTTAATTCAATCGGGAAATGTACGGGTTGAACTTGACTTGCGATTTATGGTTTGTTGACTTAGTTAAGGTCATAGATCGCTAGGGGCAAAATATTATTGGGAATTTCAAGTGTTGGAATTTGCAATGAGATTGCATACCTTCTATTAGATAGTTGGATCCCGATACCCGCTGCGAGTAAGAGTTACTCCTGGGAGAGTTTTACACATTGCAATTAGCCGATCAAGTAGGTGTCTAGAAAGGTGTTAACGGGGTTACGCCTCTGGGAAAACGAGGTTTACATTAATTAGGTTCGTGCGAAAGCACGGGGGACCTCCCTCAAAGTACCGACACTGGCCTGGCTGAAAGATTGGCGAACTTGTAGTGTGTAATTAATCCCGGCTAGTCTTTCCTTTTAGGGTTTGAAGGAAGATTTGATTAAAACAGTGGGAGACATCCTGATTAGATATATTAGATAACCAATCTAATCTTGCAAGAGCATACGCTGAGTGTTTTCTTCTCTCTCTCTCCAGGTAGCGACCATATCACGCCTTAATCAAGATAATAAAATGGATATATTGACCGAACCCGCTTGTTATACTGAGCTGGGGAACGTTGGTCCCGCTCCAACTTATAATTGTTATAGGACAGAGCAGGAAATTGGGGAATACCAGATTTCCCGTGCTGCCCAAACGAAGAAAGTGCATGTTGATGCATCATCTTCGGGTGTGTTCATTACACAGAACTGTTTCTCAGTATCCTTTACGTCCTGGGTATGTGATACCGAATCAGGATCTCGTATATGTAATCTGTTACATGGGCTACAGATAGGTAGAGAACTGAGAACGGGTGATAAGTTTCATGAGACAGAAAACGGTGCAAGTGTTGCAGCCAAGTCTGTTGGTCACTGTCACCCTGTATTATCGGAATACATTGATTCTGAACAAATGTTATTAGATACCGAACCTGATATACAAAATCATATCAGTCTCTTTATTAGTAAAGAAAGGATATAATTTTGTATTGTTGGATAATGTTTTGAACATTTCCTATATCAAGAGTTGATCGGTTCAGGCACGTTATCTAAAAGTATTGACGTTCTAAATCAAACCACAGTTCTTAGTATACAGAACACACACAAGAGGAAGAGTTCAGAAATGAACGAATCCTTCTTGAGGCATTGTAGACTAGGTCATATCAATGCGACCCGGCTGGCTAAGTTACATTTAGATGCATATTTAAATCTGTTTGAATTTACATCTTGTGAAACTTGCCGGTCATGTCATAAAGATAAGATGACTAAAGCTCTGTTTATTGGAAACAGAGAAAGAGTTAGTGAACTCTTGGGATTGATACATGCTGATGTATGAAAGTCTCCTGTCTACACATGCCAAGACCGGTTCTTTGTACTTCATTACATTCTCTGATAATCTCTCAAGATTCAGACATATGTTTCTGTTGAAACACAGGTCCGAACCTTTTGAGATATTCACAGAATATAAATTAGAAGTAGAGAACCAAAATTCGGGTATAAGTATTATGTCCTTTGATGAGATCAAGGAGGAGAATACTTGAGCACGGAATTCCTGGACTATTCTAAAGGAGAATGAGATTTTCTCTCAGCCTTACTCCTTCGTATACACCACAGCACGTCGGTGTATCGGGGCGGAGCAATAGCACCCTATTTGATATGGTGTGCTCTATGATGAGTACTACTGAGTTTCCTATTTCCTTTTGGGAGTTATGCACTTGAGAAGCTGCATACCTATTGAATATGGTTCAAATCAAATCAGATGCCTACCACTTCATATGTGATATGGAAAGGGAAGAGCCCATATCTTAAGTTTGTTAAGAATTAGGGTTGTCCGGCCTATGTCTAAAAACAAAATCCGGACAAGCTCGAGACAAGGACTGTTATGTAGAACTGGAAATGTTCCAGCTATATAAATTGCAGCTGATGATTTGATAGAACCAAAGGATTCAATAGTTTCCAACGAACCTCAGCCTCTCCGCCGATCTAGTAGGGTTCCTCACCCACCTGAGAAATACTTCGGTTTCTCTATGACAGTGGGAGCGAGGATTGCATCATGAGATGATGACCCAACTAGTTTCGAGCTGGCCATCAGGAGTGGGACTCTGTAAGAATGGCTGGGTGCTTATCGATCTGAGATGGAATCCTTATACACCAACAAAGTATGGACTTTGGTTGCTTTATCTGAAGGGTTAAATCCCCATCAGGAGCAAGTATATCTTGAGAAGATTACTTGGTGTACACGGAAAGGTTGAGACTTTCAAAGCTAGACTTGTTAAAGGTTTGCATCATAAACCAGGTATGGTTTATGTTGAAACCTTTTCTAAGGATCTATGCTTAAGTCCATCCAGATCCTACTTGCCACGGCTACAGACCATGACTACGATATCTGGTGGTTGGGTGTCATGACTGCTTTTCTAAGTGATGTTTTAGAAGAGAACGTCTATAAGTACACAGCCAGAGGGCTTCGTAGACAGTGGGAACAGCGGAAACGTGTGCAAGATGTTTTATATGATGAAACAGGTATCGCGGAGTTGGAACATCTGTTTTGATGTGGTAGTCAAAGAGTTTGACTTCATCAAAATGGTAGATGAACCTTGTATATACGAAAAGGTAGTAGGGAGTATGGTGGTGATCCTCGTAGAGTACGTGGATGACATACTCTTGATAGGGAAGGAGTTTCCTATGCAACGCTCGGTCAATCTCCGCTTATCACAAGGATTCTCCATATAGGATCAAAGTGATACCTCCTAAATCCTGGGTTTTTGGATCTATGAGATAGATCTAATTGGATGTTAGGATACTCACTAGTTGTAGTGAGATGGTATCAATCGATCCTGGGGAGAATCACTGGAAAGGTTCCAGGCTGAGAAGGACGACTGAATGTCAGTCGCAGGCATTGTCTATACCCTCAGTGGAGGGACGGTATGTTGGAAGAGTTCCAAGCTAAATACCATGACATACTAGACGATTAAAGGCAAGATACATCGTTACCAAGGATGCTACCAAAGAGGCAGTCTGGATATATAAAAGTTCATAAGATGAACTTCGTTCCTACCATTGTGTGACAATGGAGTTGTGGCTTCAGCCAAGGAACTACCGTCCCATCAGAAATCCAGATATAATTCTTAGGCAGTATCACCTGATCATGGAGATGGTTGATCTCCAGGGAGATCGAGGTTAGGAGAGCAGACACAGAGGACAACAGCGCGGATCCACTCACAAAGGCCTTTTTCCCAGTAGAGACTTTTACGGGATGGTTGAGTATGAGATACTTCAACCGCAGCTAATTGTTGGGTATGAGATACCATAACAGATGGCCCTAGTGCAAGTGGGAGATTGTTAGTTATATGTATGCCCTAGAGGCCATTACTGTACATACGATGTATATTGTAGTGGATGCTAGGACATATATAAGGAAGACTTTCTTGCACGACATGATAGTATGCTATCTGGTTGTACTTTATCTTAACATGTACTCTGATTGTCTCTATATTTCATGTTGATAAAGCACTTAGGATATGTACTCGACTACCGGGACTATGATGAGATCATACAAGTGGGGCCACGGTAGTCGACGAGTACATCCTATAACTGTTCCTAGTCGAGGGTGTATCGAGACAGGGCATCGATACACCAGAGTAGACTAGTGTATACGCATCTTGACCCATATGATGGGCGATGGATGATCTCATATCCATCGGTGTTTGACATCAAGGATGGTGTACGGGTGCTCAGTGGAGACTGGGTACACTGGGCGGACTCGCCGAGAACTCCCAGATGGTATTATACCATACGTCAGATGGCAGTTCTCCGGTGACACTGGTACAGAGTAGTCTGTCGACCCGAGATCGTCATAGAGTCTTGTGTGATTCCCACTGTGCTTTGATTTCCATCATACCACGTCCAAGAGGGCGTGCAAAAAGGTGGCTTTTAGGTACAGTCCCGAATCACATGGAGGCAATGAGCGATAGGAGGGGATTCGTCTCTCCCGGTATAGGGAGTTGATGTTGTGCTGTGTTCGATTGGCTATAACCGGAAATCCCTGGCCAGGGTTGCTGAGATTTACTGGTAAGTGTTATCAGTAGTTTCTCGAACTGTTATAGACCTTATATCGACACGACTTATCAAGCTACTGGGGTCTGACGTTTACCACCCCTAGGCGAGATATGCAACATATCAGACGACGAGACCGGACTGTACGGGAGTGTTACTGTTTGGATTCGCAGGAGAATGTACAGGCTTGCTTGTTGATCTTCTGAGCGCTCAATACCTGGGTAGCTGTTACGTTTAGCTGACCGCTTGCAGCTTGTGGGTGTTTGATATGATCATCACCTACTGCCGGCGTATTGACGATTCTTTAGAGTCCTACACAGAGGTTTCTTAACTCAGGCAAAACGGAGTAGGAGCACATATGTGATATGTGCGGGACCGAGGATAATGCGATATGTGATACCGTATTATATTCTCGCGATATTTGATATCAGCCGGGTCATCGGATCAAGTGTTGATTCGATGAATCGGTACGGATAAATATTAGCCGGTTATATGCGATATAGCCGGATTGTCGGATCAAGTGTTGATTCGATAATTTAATGTATAATAATATATATGATATATTAAATTGCATTAACTAATATTTGCTCGCTAAAAGATTCTTTTTCTCACTCGGGTAATACATTGATATATATATGCGATATATGTTAAATGTATTATTTTATTTTGTTACGATAAATATTATATATGTGATATATAATATTGTAACATGATATGATAACTAATGCAACTTGTTTAGTGGAGTTTAAACATGATTAGGGTTTGGATTAGGGTTAAGCTTTCTAGATGTTTCTAGAAGCTTTTCTTTTTGTCATGATAAAGATTTTTTCAAGTGACTCATGCTTTAACCCAACCCAAACCCTAACCCTAGTCAATTCTCTACAATGGTTAAGTCAACCATGGTTGCATTATTCTTCATATCATTTGATTTACTATTCATCACAAAAGGATTCTAATAATTGTTCATCTTCTTCTTCATTCTCTTTTCATGAAAAAGCTTGCTTGATTTTTCAAAGGTGATGAATAAATATGAGAAAAAGATAAATAAAGAGAGCAAAAAATCCTACTTCATCATCCTCATCTTCCCTTGCCATTTAGATGAGGGTGTTCACATCATTTCATGAGTGTTAGCTTGTGTTAAAGAAACTTCAAGGTAGATCATCTTAGTATCGAAGATCGGAAGCAAAGGTTGCGTCTTTCTCTTCGTGGAACCTTTCGAGAGTCCGGATCCCGATGATCGCAGCGAAGGGACCACAACACGGAGCATATGAAGTGAAGGACCGGATCTACAAAGGTTGTAATCCCTCTCACTTAGTGTTAAAGTTATTAACATGTTAGTTTTCGCCTAATCTCTAGTTTAAAGTTCCGTATTCGGGTTGTTCGGCACGGCTAAATTTTTAATCGGGCATGGTTGATGCCTCGTAGACCCTTGTGCGTGTGCCTAGCAACCCTACATATATGACATGTGTCTTGAAGAAATGGAGAATATTCTCCGTCTTCACTTACCTCAACGGTACTGCTTCTGCCCATTTGGAAAAATAGTCAGTCGTTGCCAGGATGAAACGATGTCCTCTGGACGATACTGGTTCGATGGGGCCGACTATGTCAGTTCCCCACATCTCGAACGGCCAGCTAGCCACCGTCGGATGTAGTGGATTTGGATGCTGGTGGATGAAGTCCCCATGAATTTGGCATGAGTGGCATTGCTTCGCATATTCGTGGCAGTCCTGAATCATCGTGGGCCAGTAGTAGCCCATCCGTTTGATCTTCAACTTCATCTTTGGGCCCGCTTGGTGAGAACCGCAGAGTCCGTAATGAACTTCCTGGACGACCCTTTTCGCTTCGTCAGGTCCTAAGCATCTCAACCACAGAGAATCAAACGACATCTTGTACAGAGTATCGTTGACGAAGGCGAAAGACAGAGCTCGTTTCATGAGCTGATATCTTGCGGACGCTTCTTCAGGCATTCGGTGGGATTTGAAGTAATCTATGAAGACTTCTCTCCAATCCCCGGTATTTTCCAAACCTTTTACTTGCAGGGTCGTCTGCTCGCTCGCTCTCTTTTCTTCGGATGATTCCGGAGATATTTCTGCTGGGACAAGCACTCGACGGCTTTGTACCACGATTCTAACGTCATCGAGGTTCTCTTTAGCAAGTTTGGCCAACACGTCTGCTTTGCTGTTTTCCGCGCGCGGTATATTCTCCAAAGTATAAGAGGGAATTTGGGCCAACAATTGTTGCACCTTTTCGCCATACTTTACCAATTCTGGCTTGCACGTTTGGTAGTCGTCGTTTACTTGACTAACGACCAGTTGAGAATCTCCGTATATGAGGAGGTTTTCAATTCCCATGTCAATGGCGATCTCGAGGCCTGCTATCAGAGCTTCGTATTCGTCTTCGTTGTTTGTCCTCGGCTCCGTTAGGTAGAACGCGTAGCGCATTATCCCTCCTTGTGGAGTTACAAAGATGAGTCCTACCCCCGATTTGATTATAGGGGTACTTTGTTTGCGCTTCTTCATGGAAGATGCTCCGTCGAAATAAAGCTCCCATCGGGTATTATCACCGTCGATCGCATCAAACACATGTTCGTCTGGAAGATCGCAGTTTAAAGGAGAGTCGGCCGGTATCGGATGCTCAGCGAGGAAGTCGGCGATGGCCTGGCCTTTCACTGCCTTGAGAGGTTGATATATTATCAAGAACTCCATCAAGAGCAGGGCCTATTTAGCGAGTCGTCCCGTCAATATGGCCTTTGACATCAAGTATTTAAAGGGGTCCACCTTTGAAATGAGACGGACCTCGTGCGCCAACGCATAGTGCCTGAGCTTTGTTATCGCGAAGATCAATGCCAGGCAGTGTTTTTCAATGGGAGAGTAGTTTCTTTCTACCCCCAGCAGAACTCGACTTAAGTAGTAGAGTGCTCTTTCTTTCCCTTGATCGTTCTCTTGTGCCCATAATGCGCCTAAGGAACCTTCGAGGGCGGTTGTATAAAGAATGAGGGGTTTTCCCTTGACCGGAGCAGCCAACACCGGCGGGTTCTGCAGGTATTGCTTGATCTCGTCTAGTGCGCTTTGGCATTTTTGATCCCAGACGAACGGGGTTCCCTTCTTCATCAGGTGACTGTAAGGACGGCACTTTCTTGAAAGGTTGGTTATAAATCGCCGTATATACGCGAGCTTCCCTTGGAGAGACCGCAGCTGTTTGAGAGTCCTTGGCAGAGGCATTTCCATGATCGCCTTGATCTTTGACGGATCTATCTCGATACCCCGGTGTCGGACGATGAATCCCAGGAATTTGACTGAGGAAACTCCGAATGCACATTTGAGAGGGTTCATTTTCAAGTTGTATTGCCGAAGGCGTTGAAATACAGTCTTCAAATGCTCGAGATGTTCCTCGTATGATTTGCTTTTAACCACGAGATCGTCGATATAGCATTCGACGATTTCGTGTATAAGGTCATCGAAGATCTTCGTCATGGCCCTTTGGTAGGTGGCACCGGCGTTCTTTAGACCGAAGGGCATTACCTTGTAACAGAATATTCCCAGAGGAGTCCTGAAGGCAATGTGCTTCTGGTCTTCGGGATCCATCTTTATCTGATTATACCCTGACGAGCCGTCCATAAAGGAGAAAACCTCATGAGTGTACGTATTGTCTATCATCAGTTCGGTGACTGGCACTGGGAAATCGTCCTTCAGGCAGGCTTTATTGAGATCCCGGAAGTCCACACATATGCGCACTGTCCCATTTTTCATCATCACCGGGACGATATTGGCGATCCATTCAGGGTATTGAACTTCCTGGATGAAGCCAGAGTCAATTAACTTCTTAACCTCGGCATTGATGCTCATCTCAAGCTCAAGCCGCATTCTTCTCGGCGCTTGTTTGACTGGCTTGACGTCCGGAGATATCGCCAATCTGTGCACAGTAATTTCTGGATCTAATCCCGGCATTTCGGAGTAGTTCCATGCGAAACAATCTTTATGCTGTAGGAGCACGTCCTTTAACGCAGATACCTTTTCTTCAGATAGTAGCTCGCTGATGAATGTCGGTCGTGGATCGTTTGCCGTCCCTAACTCAATTTTCTTAAGGTTATCTGCAGTGGTATGGATTCCATCTTCCAGCTCTTTTAGCGCTGGTGGAAATTCTGAGATTATCTCGTCGTTGCTGTTTTCGAAGCACTAGGGAAGCTTATCTATGTCCCCAGGCTCTTCTTTTAATATTGTAATCATGTGACAGGTGCGAATTCGCTTCCAATCCCAATGTGGAACCGGTTCTTCTTTCGTGGCCTTGGGCTCGTGCTTCTGTGGCGGCGCTACCCTCCAGTTATCAGACAGAGTGAATTTGCCAAGCTGATACTGATCTTCAACCCAATTTTTGAAGGTGAAGCAGTCCTCGAGAAGGTGCCCTATCACTCGGTGATAAAAGCAATAGTCCGGGTAAGAGACTTCGCCTGCTTGTTCAGGGTGTTTAGACTCCGGTAGTGCAAGCATCCGATGTTTTAAAGCGAGGTCAAGTATTTTCTTCGTCTTGTCCCGAGGAAACGAGTACGCTCGACCCATCTTCTTCATAAGTGATAGATCAATAACGCTCGACTCCCGTTTGTGTGGCTTCTTAGTCCTGCTTTGTTGTTGTTGAGCGCCTTTTTGGCCTTTCAACTTATTGCGTCGAGCCTTCTTTATAACAGGTTGATAAGGAGCGGCATTTTCATCTTTCACGGCCTTTTGGAGAAGGCGTTGCGTTTTGGCTTTCTCGTATATGACCATTTCACGGTTATGATCGTCCCGGACTTTTTGACCCGCTTCCCTTATAAGCTTGTCCATTTGTTCTTCGAACGACGGACTGGGCTCTTTTGCATCTGGAACTTTCACTGGCTCAGGATTAGCATCCTCCCATTGAGCATCCGTTTCTTCATCGAAGTCATACATGACATAGCAGCTGTTTAGTAGCTCTCGTTTCTTTGACCGGATGTATCCAAGTCCTTTTGTCTCCATTCTCCCATTAGGCAGTTTGCATTGAGTCCCAGAAACGTTCCAGATTTTGTCATAGAACTTGGATTTTCGAACGGTCTGCTTGAAGGATATCCCCTGACGTTTCAGCAGCTTTTTCAAACCCTCTGTATAATATCTGGGAAGACGGATAGGCTGAAGCCTGTCGAGCGTAGGATCCGTGCCATGCCAGATTTCTTTTTCCAGCTTGGTTTCTTCAGAGCGGTAGAACAGAATTGCTTTCTCGCTCTCTCGCCTGGGAGGGATATAGAACGTTTGCAGCTCTTTTACATTATAAATATTAAGTGCATCCAGTTCTTTATGGTGTTTAAGCGGCACCATGGCGACTTGTAGACTTTGTCCTTCGTCAGCGGACTTTCGTATTGAAGGTCGAGCAGAGAATACAGCATGGATCTCATCTTCCGAGTCGCTACCAAAGATCAACGTAGGAGCGAACGGTCCTGGCTTGTTGTGTTGGGGCAGACCCGAATACACTATCTCCTCTTCCTCCTCGGTATCACTGCCGAAGACAGGGATGGTGGCATTAGCTTTATTCTCCGACTTGTGACACTTCTCCGTATCTTCGAAATCCGGTAAGAAGTATTTGGCATCTTCGTATTTGCGGACCTCGTTCACAGAGAACGGGTTCAGTTATCCCGTCACGGTATACTCGAAACCATCCTTAAAATACTTCATACACTGATGTTGTGTAGAAGGGATGATGTTGTACTCGTGTAACCATGGTCGGCCGAGCAAAGCGTTGTGGCATGTCTTGGCATCTATGACGTGGAACTTAATGTCTGTGACGAGTAGCCCGAAGCGTAGCGTCAGTATCACAGACCCAAGAGTTCTTGATGACTGGGAGTCGAACCCGGAGATGGTGATTTTGTCATGAGCAAGGTGTTGGACGCTCATGCAGATTTCTTTTAACACCCGCACATTGAGGAGATTAACGGAGGATCCATTGTCGATCAGGATCTTGCCTATCTTTATATCGTGACAGTATCCTGAGACATAGAGGGGGCGATTGTGCTCGCACGTCCCAAGGAGAAGGTCCTCGTCGCCGAAAGTGATATCGGCCGTGTGCACTTCCTCCAATTCATCCTTCATCTTTTCCTCGGCCAGGCATGCTTGGAATTGTTCCGGATCTTGGAGTGCCTTAATTAACGAATCTCTCGCCTCCTTTGATAGCAAAAGAGCATCAAGAATGCTGAGCTGTGAGGGTAGCTTCCTCAGATGCGCTAAGACATAATCCACCTTTTTCTTCTTCGGCGGGTCCTTGGCGGCTAGCTCTTCCACCACTTGGTCATCTAAGACGATATCTTCAGAGACCTTTTCTTTCCCTTTATCTTTTCTGTTTAAGGGTCCGAGGTTCTTTTCAGGCAGCGTCCGATTCCGCAGCCGGATATTTTAGCAGACCTTCGGCTCTTCTTCTTTTCCCGAAGTGGATTCTTTAAAGAGAGGGGCAAGTTCCTGCTCCTCATCAGAATCGCTCCCGAATGTAGGCACTTGTGACCCACCGGTGTTAACCACGCGACAATCGCCGGTAGTTCTTTTAAGCTCTCCGGTCGTATTTCTTTGCTCCCGACGAGTTTTACGCTTTTCCCGTTTAAAGTGTTGTCGATGAGCTACATACCCTTGCCACCATCTATCGAAAGCTTTGTATTCTTGAGTGGGGTGCGAAACCTTCTGATGATATAAGCAATACGAGGGGTGCGTCTCCACTTCACCGGTGATGTTTCCTTCAGAGGATGGTAGCTTCATGCCCATTGATATGGCCTTAGCAAACTTTTTCCTCATCTTGAATTGGCTTTTGTCGGCAGCGGGAGTGTTTTGCTCCAGCGGGATCATCTCAGCTCTTTCATCAAGTCGCTGGCGCTTGGCCCTTTCAAATATGGCCGTCTCGCGTTCTCGATCAGCTTTACTTTTCAACCGAGCTTCATTAAGGAATGTGTCAATTACTTCATCTGATGGCCCCAGAATTTTTGATTCAGGATCTGCCCCCAGCATTCCAGTACAAGGAGTTTCTTCATCGTCCATGAACGAATGGGAAATTACATGACAGCTCGCCACGCATTCTTCAAATTCATCGGATGAACTTTCTCCCTCATCTTCCTCTTGAAAGACATGATCGAGGAACTCTTGGAGTGTAATGGGAGTCCGTGCCTTCTGGTTGTATTCCTCCAGCGCGTCAATTTGTTTTTGCAAGTCCGTGCACTTGTCGCCAGGCTTCACGGGATTCTTTGACTTCTTTTTCTTCTTCTTCAAGGATTTTGACGGCTGGTTGCGAATGCTTGAGCCACCACCATCGACCTTTGGAGTTGGACATGGCTTCAACATCCCTTCAATAACCTGCGGTTCTAATGGGTTCTTCCACTTGATCGCTGGGCATGTCTGAAGGTCGTTCACCATCCTCTTTGTCTTGGTTGATAATACAACTTCCCAAGGAGCTTCTTCAACGACGGAGCATGTTGCCCCCGGCGTATTCATCCCCTTAGATGTGTGGGGCTGCGGGGGATTCACCTTCCATTTGTCAGATAACGCGAATTTGCCCTGTCGGTACTGGTTTTCAAGCCAATTTTTGAAAATGTAGCAGTCTTCGATCGGATGGCCTAGTACTCGATGATAAGGACAGTAGTTGGGCTCGTTGACGTCACTTGGTTGCAACGGACGTTTTGGATCCGGCAGATTTATGAGTCTGTTGCGTAATGCTAGCTCGAATAACCTTCTCGTTTTATCGTGGGAAAAGAGTACGGACGCCCTAGTCTCTCCTCAAGGTCTACGTATGGGCGCATATTATTTTGACACACAACCGGCTTCGAGTTGCTCGGTTGTTGTTGAGCATTAGCGACGACGATCGCTTTTCCCTTCCCTTTGTCATTTCGGGGGTCCGGGTTTGGAAGAGGAGGTTTATGGCCCATCTGATCCATCTGTGCTAGCTTGTCAATCAAGGCCTGGAAGGTAGTCGGCTTGAAAAACATCATAAACTACGAGATGGTTGCTTGTGGATCGAGGGTTCCCACAAACATACCCACTGCGGGAGCTTCTTCAATGCGCTGCTCGCACTTTGACCATAAGTTCCACCACCGTATAGCATACTGAACCCACGTCTCGCCTGGCTTTACCCTGGCGTTAATCAGTGCCGTCATCGGGGTGCATTCACTGGCGCTTGCAAAACGCTGAGTAAACAACAGCTCCATCTCCGCGAAGGTTTTGATAGAGTCGTTCGGGAGCTCAGAGTACCACTCGAACGCCGTATCCGATAAACTTCCAACAAACTGGCGAAGCAAAAGCTTGTCATCACCGCCGGTGTTGCCACAGAGTGCCCTGAACTGGGCAACATGCTGGTGAGGATTGCCCGTCCCCTTGTAAACATGGAACTTGGGAATCGTATAACCTGGCGGGTACTTGATTTGATCGTACCAACTTGGATATGGCCGCCCCGTTTTTACGACCTGGCCGGCTGCTTCGGTCGCATGATGAACCCGTATTTGTTGGGCGATGTACTCATCCAAATCAGCTTTGGAGATTGTATCCTCTTTAGCCGTCGACAGAGCTGGTGGAGGATTTGATGTCTCTCCCCTATCGTCTCCAAGGACGATCGGGGGCTCTTCGGTCGGAGGATCTTGTTATATCATCATCCCTATCATGTCTTGGAAGAGGAGGCCCATACGCTGTATGTTGGCTGCTTGTTCAGCAGCCTCTTTGTCTTTCTTCTCCAATATTCGACGAAGGAATTCGGCGTCGGTTTCTTCCTCTTGGCGTTCATCCGAGAACGTTTCAGGGTTTTCTTTTGGCCCTGTAAGTGCGGCCATAGCGTTCATCATTTCTTGGAGCTTCTGCTGCTGCTCCTGCGCCTTGGTCACTGATCGCGTAAGTGGTCGATGACCCGTAGATATGCGACTGTCCTCTTTACCAGATGCCACATAGATGGTATGCACTACGATGCCCCCTGACTTAGGGCGTTTGGGTGCACCGCCTCTGATATTTGTCGTTGGCGCAGGGGTTTTCTCCGGCCTTCTTCTTTTGTGGGCCGTTGAAGTTGAAGGGGCCGTTGTAGTGGGCACCCTAGCGATTGTTGTCCCCTGCTGTTTAATAGGACGGTCTTTTTCTTTTTGCACTTTCGTCTTCTTTTGTTGACGAGAGTGATCTGGGTCGATCATGGAGTCTTGAACCCTTCGCCAAACCTTGCATATTTTTTAGGACAGCCGTTGAGGGGGCTGTTCTTGCTTCGTTTCTGGAGCTCTCTCCGCAGGTGGAGGAGATCTCTTCAGTGTAGCGGTTGGAGAGTTCTTCCGTACCCTTCTCAGCAGTTCAAAGTTGTTCCCAGTTGGAACAACAGCGTTGACTTCCACCACTGGAGCCGGTGGAGTTAGCCCTGAGGAGGAGTTGCCCCCTGCCTTCCTTACTCGTTGCCAATGGCGACGTCGAGCATGACGAGCCGTTGGGACTGGCTCGGAGATTGAGACATCTTCTTTTTGCCCCCTGTCTGAATGAGGTGCCGCCGGTGTTAACCTCTTAAAGACTGAGGTTGTCTTTTGAGGGGTGATATTCAACCTGTTGAAGCCGGATCCTCGAGCAGGGGCAGGAATCGTCAGTCTTGAAAAGACTGACTCTTTGACAGGGGAAGCCGCGTTGACGACTTCTGGAGCAGCAGTTATTGCCTTCCTTGAGACAGCCAATTTAGAGTTCTGATCTAGCCTGGTGAAAACAGAGGCTGTCGGTTTGGAAGTGGGCGACCCGTTGACAGGGGTCGTCGTAGCAGTGAGCCGATCGAAGACCGACTTTTTGTTCACTTCCGGTGCAAGTATTGGCGCAGAGAAGCTTGTAGGTGGGATCATGGTCCCGAAGAACAGGCCACTGGTAGCTTGGGTCACCTGGTCTACCGGCAGATCTAGGAAGGAAGCCGCTTGGGGCCCATATGCTACACCTCCTGGTGAGGTGGAGCGTCCGTTCTAGTGGCATTTCGAGCAGTTGGTGCAGTTAAAGGCCATTGAACCTTAAGTTCTGCGCCAGGCAAAAGACCAAATCTTAGTAACTTGAAATTCGAAGGCAACCATTTAACAAACCGCGATCGGTTCGCGAGGACGACACACGAAGTGTGGAGTGGAAAGAGGAAAAGGTCCTACCGGGCATGCCAGAATCTGTTCCCCTCCGAAAGACGGCGACGACGCGAGGGCGTCTAGCCTGAGATTCGGGGCAGATGCTATATAGTTTTATCCGTCTACCTCTCCGAAGATTCCAAGTTGATTTATGGCACCGTGTATCGGAGGTTTAGACGGATACGGCCGATGTAGCAGACTTCGTCAGATTCCCTCTCGCTTGAGGGGTTTTTGATTGTGGGGACGCTCTTCCCTGCAGGCGCAAGCCCCTGCAGTTAATTACGCTACCGCATCGCGGTAACAACTTTCTCCTTCTCCAGAATTTCACTTCATGTCATGGGTGTTTGTTTTGTTTGTGGTTTCCCATGGATGGTTTACGGAGACTGGGTAATGCCGTCGCCCGTAGAACGTGGATTAGTCCAAATCCGTATTTACTTAGATTTGGGTTTGGTGTTTTGGTTTAAGGATGCGTTAGCCGTATTTAGGCTAAGATCAACTTAAATGTTCGTTAATGATACGTTAGTCCTGTTTGAGACTAAGATCAACTTAACGGGATCGTCTAGATCCATTTTCAGTTTAAGGACGTATTGGTCCATTTAATATATGGCCGTCGGGACCCGTCACCTCTCTGATGACGTTGAAGGATTACAACGACATGTGTCAGAGGAGTTCGGAGATGTACCCTTAAACCAAAGTCGATTTGGAGTTTTATAGTCCATTTAAATGTTTAAGGATACGTTAGCCGTATTTGGGGCTAAGATCGACTTAAACGGGACCGTTTAGATCCGGTAAAAGAGCATTTGGAGGCTCTATTGTTCCAGTTTAGGGACGTGGTGGTCCATGTTCCAGTTTAGGGACGTGATGGTCCACTATTAGTTTAAGGACGTTTCGGTCCATATTCCAGTTTAGGGACGTGGTGGTCTATATTCCAGTTTAGGGACGTGGTGGTCTAACATTAGTTTAAAGACGTTTCGGTCCAACATTAGTTTAAGGACGTTTCGGTCCAACATTAGTTTAGGGACGTTTCGGTCCAATATTAGTTTTAGGACGTTTCAGTCTAATATTAGTTTAAGGACGTTTCGGTCCAATATTAGTTTAAGGACGTTTCGGTCCACGAGTTTAAGGACCCCGCAGTCCATATTCATGTGTGGTCGTTGGGACCCATCGCCTCTCTGACGTCGTTGAAGGATTACAACGATAGATATCAGAGGAGTTCGGAGATATACCCTCGAACCGGAGATAAATTGATTTAGGAGAGCAATTTTGCTCAGTCAATTTAGCTTGAGGACTTACGGCCACGATTGGGCTAAGTCCAATTGAAAAATGTTCAACACTTTTATTTGTTTTTCGGCATGTACTAGGGCTTTACCCCTTTTTAATAATGCACTGCATTATTCTTGTTTTGGTTGGGCTCTGCCCTTTTATAAATGATGCAGAGCATCTATTTCCTTGTTTTGGCTTTGCCCCCCACTTTTTTTTTTAAATGCATACCATTTTTTTATTAGGCCTATTAGGCCTTTTAATTGGGCTCTGTCCCTTTTCTTTAATACTGCAGAGCATTAAATACTCTGACAGTGCCCCATGTGGCTTGTCAGGCGCTTTGCGCTAAGTAATGAGCGCAAACTCATATGGTGGTGACACGTGTCACGCTCTGGCGAGCGCAAGCGCAACAGCACAGTGCACTGTGTCAGTGCGCTGTACTGCTGCGCTACTGACACGTGGCGCTTCCTGGTGGCTTGTGCCAACACAGGAGTGCAACAGCGCAGTTCTTGCAAGTGCAGAGCGCTGTTTTATCTTTTGATCGATTTTAAATCAAAGAAAACAAGTTTTTCTTGTTTTCAAGGAACCAATGGTTCATAAGCAAGTGCAAAGCACTATTATTAGTTAGTTTTCTTTCTTATTGAAGATCATTGATCTTGTTCTTAGATCAATGATCTGTTTTTAAGAGAATTTTCTCTTTTTCTGAAGGTTTTTACCTTTTTTGTTCTTGAGGAATTCTTCAGAGTTCTCTTTTTTTTCTCAGAAAATGTTGATGCCTTTGAATTGAGGCCTAGGGTCCTTTTTATAGTGCCCTTAAATTAGTTAAATTTGTTAAAGAGATCTTTCTCTGAGTGATTTGGGGAATTTTTCCCACCGTTGGATCTTTGATCCAAGGGCTTCTGTTTTACAGAAGAAAATCTTCCTGTTTTAACGAGAACAGAAAAGATTTCTTTAGAATTTTAATTCTGTTTGGCGCAAATGCCCCAGCGCGTGACACGTGTCGCACAGCGCAGCGCAACTGCGCTAGCGCATCTGTGCTGACACGTGTCGCGCAGCGCAACTGCGCTAGCGCATCTGTGCTGACACGTGTCGCGCAGCGCAACTGCGCTAGCGCATCTGTGCTGACACGTGTCGCGCAGCGCAAAGCGCAGCGCAACTGCGCTGACACGTGTCGCGCAGCGCAACTGCGCTAGCGCATCTGGGCTGACATGTGTCGCGCAGCACAGTGCTTGCGCAACTGAAGCGTTGCTTCCTTTAAATAGAGCTTTGCTCTGATTGGGCGCGCCTTCTTGGGCGCTGCGCTGATGCGTCTGCGCCGGACACGTGGCGCGTTGCGCCCGGGATTTGAAGCGTTGCGTCAAAATTTTGAATTTTGAATTTCAACAGAGCTTTGCTCTGATTGGGGGAAACAGCGGGTATCGGGATCCAACTATCTCATAGAAGGTATGCAATCTCATTGCAAATTTCAACACTTGAAATTCCCAATAATATTTTGCCCCAAACGATCTATGACCTTGACAAGGTCAACAAACCATAGACCGCAAGTCAAGTTCAACCCGTCATTTCCTGATTGAATTAAACCCACCCGCACGACCCTTGACAAGGTCAATAAAGTCACACGACTACCCTATTCCAATCGCATCATATGCTTATGTAGATAAGCATAAATAGCTACCGCACACTACGTCTTGACAAGGTCAACAAACGCAGCACGAATACTATGAAGTACTTATCTGAAATGACGGAGGGCTACGACGGGTTTTCAGAAAACCCTTTGCGTAATGAACTTGATATCGTTGTAGAATCGAGTGATTTTAAATGGAGCGTTTTTTATGCTTTTCTAGTTTTGCTAAAGGGGTCACTCCCGGTGAAGGGATCGTCGGCCCTTTCCTCATCGAATAAGGTGCAGGATATATCATATATACCACTATGCAAAGCAAGAACTATAGAAGCAATCAAAAGACAAACCGAGTTTGTAGCATCTGCTAGTTTCACTAAAGAGGTCACTCCCGGTGAAGGGATCTCGGCTCTTTCCTTATCGAATAAGGTGCTGGATGTTCTATAAGGAACACCTCTATGCAAAGCAAGAACTAGAGCTACCAGTTTTTAAACAAGTTTCTATAACATCTTTAGGTTTCTTTTATTTCATTAATCTCATTAATGAAGTCCCATTTTTAATTATGCTTCACAAGCATCACATTTGAAACGAAATCTACAATATAACATATATCTCATATATATAATATAAACATTCGTCTCAGGAAGTAATATGATCTCATCACAGAACATTGCAGCAGAAGAACATATATGAAATATTGGATATACTAGGATGTCCATGTTTTAGTACGAGCCTGTATAAAACACGGATTCCACGGTAGCGATGAATAGCCAAACCCACATCCCTAGACCCCTACAAGAGCGGCAAGCAACACTGCCAATTCTAAGGGTAGGAGACCCGGTCTCGACTCCTCGAGATGGTCTCCCACTGGACCCCAGAACCCGGTTACTTGTGCTCCCCGCCTTGGGTCTACCTAATGCGGAAAAGTAAATAATATACAATGGTGACATCATCCTCAGCCCGGAAGTGCCCCAATAAAAGAATATTACATACAAATGAATTTTACATGAATGTAAAAGAAAAAACTCTCATCTCACATAAAACCTCCGGCTATTCAGAACACGACGATCCAATATAACATATCACAGCAACACATAATATCTCATATCATCAACGTAAGCAAGTATGCGTATCCTGATTGTCGTTGATGTATAGCAACGAAGCCGGCGATACACCACATACTACGCTTACGGTCACAGAAAAGAAAGTGTAAAACTACAACAGTTGGAATCCGCAACCTCTTTAGCCATCGCATGCCTAACCAAATGAATTCCTTAGACATCGCATGCCTAACAATTATAAACCCCGCATTTTAGTCTCTTTATCGAAAACACTTTTCAATATCAAGTCGGGCAATTCAACAAGATTCCCGACATCCTGATCAAATGCTCGTCGCAAACTTTAGTAGACGGCCGCACCCCCGGATGCCGTCGACGAAGTGCACTAAGGCGGAACACCGCTGCCGCGAGCACCCGAACGGATGCTTTTGGCAACGGGGTTCTCCTACAGTCACTTGGTCGGGGCTATGGGGCGTAGCTGTCTGTTAAGTTTATCCGGCGAGTATCCGCGTACACTACGTGATTGCTACGGACTTTTGATCACATCAAAATTCCGTGGCAACCGAACAATTTGAGACTAAACTGCTAGATTTACAACATTCAAATTAGTTATCTCATAACTACTGTGGATTCCAAATATTGTATCACATTCCAGATAAATAGACAATGTTAAAATTTCCGATTGAATAATCAAACACCCAAGATTTCCCCAATATATCTCAACACTTGAAATCAGTTTAAAAGCATCCATCACATGCCACAGTACCAATGGTCCAGCCGTAGAAGGGTCAAGCCAACGCCTCACATGTGGCACGCCGTACTGCCGCAAACCCTAAGGTTTAGAGGCAGTTCAAGACGATCACATAATCGAGTTAAGGTTTTTTGTCTTCTAGAGGGTCCACCGCATTACTTGCATGACTTTACGAAAGTTTCAAACTCGAGAAAAAATCCAACTTTTGAAAATTTTCCGATAGGGGAAAAAGTGAGTTATTGATATCCGTTCGAACTTTTTAACGGTTTCTAAAATTATCCGGAAAAAACTTAAACGAAGTTAAATTATCCGATCGAATCAACGAGTCCCCAATACAACCCTAAAAAACTCAACACTTGAATGGAATTAAAAATTTCCTAGAAAAAAAAATGACAAGAAAGGACCTAAGAATAAATATATGAAATATGAGAGACTAAGTCTAAATTTTGGCCGTGGAACCGCCGCCAAACCCTTGGTTTGGCCGCGGTTCCGCGGTCAAATAAGTGACTTAGTGGACCGTACTTCACAGTAATTCTTAGTTTTTCCTGCTTGTTTTTCTGAGCATTTTTAATTCATAGAAAATCACATTTTTGAAAAATGTTCAGAGAGGGGTAAACATCGGGGTTTCCGGGTTCGGTCGGACTTTAAACTTCGCTCAGACTTCGCCTAAAGCTCTAGCTTGGCTCTGATACCACTGTAGGGTTGCTAGGCACTGCCACAAGGGTCTGCGAGGCATCAACCATGCCCGATTTAAAATTTAGCCGTGCCGAACAACCCAAAGCCGGATCTTTAAACTAGAGTTTATGCGAAAACAAGTATGTTAAACACTTTAACACTAAGTGAGATGGATTACAACCTTTGTAGATCCAGTACTTCACTTCTTAAGCTCCGTGTTGAGGTCCCTTCGCTGCGATCATCGTGTTCCGGACTCTCGAGGGGCTCCACGAAGAGAAAGATGCAGTCTTGCTTCCGATCTTCGATAACATAGATGATCTACCTTGAAGTTTCATTAACATAAGCCAATACTCACTCAAAGAAGTGAACACCCTCATCTAAAGGGAAAGGGTAGATGAGGATGATGAAGTAGAATTTTTGCTCTCATTTGTTTTCTTATTCTCACTCATTTTCATCACAAAATCAAAGCAAGAAAGCTTTGCAAAGGAGGAAGAAGAAGAAGAATCAAGAATAATCCTTTTGTGATGAATAATGAAAAGATGATAATGATGAATTATGCAACCATGGTTAACTAAACCATTGTAGAGATTTAACTGGGGCTAGGGTTTGGGTTGGGTTAAAAGTGAGTCACTTGAAAATATCAAGCATAATATCTTTTTCAAGACAAAAGAAAAGCTTCTAGAATCTACTAGAAATCATAACCCTAACCATATTTAAACTCCACTAATCATGTTGCATTAATAATCATATCATGTTACAATATTATATATCACATATATAATATTTATTGTAACAAAATAAAATAATACAATTAACATATATCGCATATATATCAATGTATTACCCGAGTGAGAAAAAGAATCTTTTAATGAGCTAATATTAGTTAATGAAATTTAATATATCATATATATTATTATACATTAAATTATCGAATCAACACTTGATCCGACAATCCGGCTATATCGCATATAACCGACTAATACGATGACCCGGCTATATCACATATATCCGGCCGATATCTCATATCGCGAGAATCCAATACGGTATCACATACCGCATTATCCTCGGTCCCGCACATATCACATATGTGCTCCTACTCTATTTTGCCTGAGACAAGAAACCTCTGTGTAGGACTCTAAAGAATCGTCAATACGCCGGCCGGCAGTAGGTGATGATCATATCAAACACCCACAAGCTGCAAGCGGTCAGCTAAACGTAACAGCCACCCAGGTATTGAGCGCTCAGAAGATCAACAAGCAAGCCTGTACATTCTCCTATGAATCCAATCGGTAACACTTCCGTACAGTCCGGTCTCGTCGTCTGATATCGCATATCTCGCCTAGGGGTGGTAAACGTCAGACCCCAGTAGCTCAATAATTCGTGTCGATATGAGGTCTATAATAGTTCGAGAAACTACTGATAACACTTACCAGTAAATCTCAGCAACCCTGGCCAGGCATTTCCGGTTATAGCCAATCGAACACAGCACAACATCAACTCCCTATACCGGGAGAGACGAATCCCCTCCTATCGCTCATTGCCTTCATGTGATTCGGGACTGTACCCAAAAACCACCTTTTTGCACGCCCTCTTGGACGTGGTATGATGGAAATCAAAGCACAGTGGGAATCACACAAGACTCTATGACGATCTCCGGTCAACAGACTACTCTGTACCAGTGTCACCGGAGAACTGCTATCTGACGTGAGGTATAATACCATCTGGGAGTTCTTGGCGAGTCCGTCCAGTATACCCAGTCTCTACTGAGCACCCGTGCACCATCCTTGATGTCAAACATCGATGGATATGGGATCATCCATCACCCATCATATGGGTTAAGATGCATATACGCTAGTCTACTCTGGTGTATCGATGCCCTGTCGCGATACACCCTCGACTAGGAACTGTTATAAGATGTACTTGTCGACTACCGTGGCCCCACTAGTATGATCTCATCATAGTCCCAGTAGTCGAGTACATATCCTAAGGGCTTTATCAACATGTAACATAGAGACAATCAGAGTACATGTTAAGATAAAGTACAACCAGATAGCATACTATCATGTCGAGCAAGAAAGTCCTCCCTATATATGTCCAAGAATCCATTACAATATACATCATATGTACAGTAATGGCCTCTAGGGCATACATATAATTAACAAATAATGATGAGGGGGTAAGTGTAGGGTGAGCTTTAACCTTACACTTACTCTCTCCCTCCTTCATTAAAGCTTGCATTAATTGCCCTCATGACTCACCTAGCCACCTCCCTTATTCCAAAAGCAAGAAGATATTTCTCACACAAATATCTAAGGCATGATTAATTCAAGGCAAAGGTTAGCTTAAGGGGTCATGGCTACTAAATAAGGTTAACACTAACTAACCATCACATTAACATGCATAAGTGTGTGCAAGCCATAAAAAATAATAATAAAATATTAATTAATTATTATAAAATGTGAGGAAACCGATTTGGTAAAATTTTCCTTAAAAACCAGCATTAACGCTAATCGCATTCTAAGGTGTTACAATCTCCCCTCCTTAAAGAAATTCGTCCCCGAATTTAAAATTCCTACTAAGCGTACCTTCAAAGAGATGAGAGAACTTCTTCCGCATCTCGCTCTCGGCATCCCATGTGATCTCCTCACCTGTTGGGCTATGCCAAAGAACCTTCACAGATGGCAAGACCTTTGACCGAAGTTTCTTCACCTGCCGATCCAATATAACTACCGGCTGCTCGGTGAATGAAAGATCGCACTCAAGCTGAACGGTCTGGTGCTGAATCTTGTGAGAAGGATCATGAAAGTATCTATGAAGTATTGACACATGGAATACGGGGTGAACATCCGGAAAACTGGGCGGGAGCGCCAAACGATAGGCAACGGTACCAACTCGCTCAAGGATCTCGAAAGGACCTACAAATCTGGGACTAATCTTCATCTTTTTCCCAAATCTCATAACGCCTTTCATCGGAGAAATCCGCAAGAATACACGATCCCCCACTACGAACTCAAGTCTGCGATGACGACGGTCGGCATAAGACTTCTGTGTGCACTGGGCTGCTCTCATCCTGTCCTGAATCAGCTGGATCTTCTCCATAGTCTTCTGAACTAGTTGGGGTCCCAAAACCCTACTCTCGCTGAGTTCGGTCAAACAGACTGGCGATCGACACTTCCTACCACACAAAGCCTCAAAAGGTGCCATCTGAATAGTCTCCTGAAAGCTGTTGTTGTAGGAGAACTCAATCAACGGCAAGTGATGATCCCAACTGCCACCAAAATCAAGCACGCACGCCCGAAGCATATCCTTTAGAGTATGTATAGTCCGCTCTGACTGACCATCGGTCTGCGGATGGAAAGTGGTGCTAAAGCTCAACCGGGTACCCAAAGCTTCCTGAAGCTTCTGCCAAAGACGGCTAGTAAACTGGTTGCCCATGTCGGATACAATGCATGTGGAAATGCCGTGCAAACACACAATCGCATCTATATACAACTGTGCATACTGAGCATAACCGAAAGTGGTCTTCACTGGAAGGAAGTGAGCCGCTTTCGTCAACCGGTCAACAATCACCCAAATGGAGTCATACCTCCGACTGGTCCTAGGTAGACCAACAACAAAGTCCATGGAAATCTGCTCTCATTTCCACTCAGGAACGGGTAAAGGCTGCAACTCTCCAGCCGGTCTCTGATGCTCAGCCTTGACTTGCCGACAAGTCAGGCACCTCGAAACGAAGTCCGAAACATCGCGCTTCATCCCTTCCCACCAGCAAATGTCTCTCAAGTCATGGTAACCTGGATGAACGCTAAAGGCTGACTGATGTGCCTGCTCTAGGATCCCGCGTCTCAACCCATCGGTATCTGGTACACACAAGCGTGTCCCGTAACTGATTGATCTCAAAAACTATCCATTACCGCAATCAAGAACGGCGTCGCATGAAGCTAGCCGGTGAGTACGGGTTGGTCCACAAGGATGTTGTGAATCTCCTAATCGCGCTTACGAGTTAATTCCGAAGGGTGTTCGGATTGATTATTAAATCTAAAAACCTAATTATTCTATGCTATGATTATCTAGATCTAGTCTTGTTAGGGTTAGGTTTAGGGATGGTTTGGAAATGCAGGTAAATCTCAAAGCTTTCTATACCCGAATGAAGATCTATGAGGAGTTATGGTAATTATCAATAAAGAGGATTAGATCCATTCGGGAAGGTATTCCTTCCTCTAGGTTCTTGTCCTTCCTTTAGAGATCCTTACCCTAACCTCCATGGAAAACGCGTGCAACCGGGCTTTTACACTACGGTATCACCGCTACCTCGAGGGATAGGGTGCCGTAGGACGCGGTGTGTGCGTCTATGCATGGAGTCCTATTGAAAATATATTATGGGTAAGAAAGGGATGAGAGATATCATCTCTCAAAATCCTTCCCCAAAGCTAACTCTAAACAATTTATCTACGGCAAGAAATTAAATCTACCTAGGGCAAAGAATTGAAATCTAAACTAGAGAAAGGAATTAAATCTACTTACAGATGCATCTCTCCAATCATCAACGCAGGTTTGTCAGATCTGAATTCATGAATTGAAAAGAAACACCGATGCTCTCCATAAAGAATTCTGAATTTATTATTAAAAGGAGGCATAAGGTTTACAATGATTTGGGTTCTATTTATAAGAGATAGAAATCCTAGGTTTACAATTGATCTGCATGTCTGAAATTACAAAAATAGCCCTTAGGTTGACTAGTCAGCGCCGCCCATGAGAATTGGTAAAATTTTCTGCCACTAAATGCTCAAGCCTGCCGCGGAACCGCGGCCCGAGGCCCTGTTTGGCCGCGGTTCCGCGGTCAACAAGAAGGATTGGGCATTGAGCTTTCTTCTATAGCTTCTGGTCATTTTGGGCTTCCTATTTATTCTTTATTTTTCTCAAATGGGCTTTGAGGTTTCTTCCAGATCGCTAGTGAATAGTGTGGTGGATTTTAACCGTTGTTTCGAGACGAAATCTTGGACCTTGCGTTGCCTTGTAGTTTGTGAACTAATCTTTATGTAGGCTTGATCAAGATCCTTCTATTTGTTGGTCAAAAGTCCATATTTTCATCGTCTTTACATCGTTTTCACTGTTTCCTGTCCAAGAACCTGTAACCTGTAACATGTAGCAGACATACGTCAAAAGCACCTGTTTATTTATAAAAAGAATAAGAATGGGGAATATAATAATGCAATATTCTGGTGTGAACAAATACCCCCAAACTTATCTTTTGCTCGTCCTTGAGCAAACTTATTTTTATTCACAAAAATCCTAACCACACTTTCACAAGGAAATGCGATTGCACTGAGCACGTGCAACAAGCCGTTAAACCTCTAGGTGTCCCTAGTAGGAGGAGTGTTGTCTCCTGAGGGTTTTCAGTGAATACTACCCATAAAATCCTATCAATTCGGCCCATTAACTTTTATTCTCCAATTAGGTTTTCTAACAAGGAATTCTATAATCGTCGACTCGTAAATTATCCACCCATATTCTTCACACTTTCTCATTATTTAACTTAAGATTATATATGCTCTATAGACTTTACCTAGCTTTCGGCATCTCTTAAGTTTTTCTTCTAGGGTTCCATCTCCACTTAGGAATTTATATCAACTCTTACTAAAGATACAAGTTTTATTCTTCATTCCTTTCTCTCATCTAAACTCCAATCACATACCCCCACGTGTATGTATAAATCACCCCTACACTTGGAAATTCAAATCAAGCAATCATGCCCTTGTCCGTTGTCCAAAGTACTTATTAATTGGTGAATTCTTAATGAATTTTTGCTTACACATCCTTCATGCGACTGTTAATACTTCTTGAGGTACCAACAACCGATTACAAGATGCGTTAGCACTTTTTAAAGCATACTTCCTAGTCTTGCAACACTCAAGGCTTTAGCAGTGACTCCCAAACCAGTTGGTCTAAGGCACTACGTGATGAAGCACCCTTGCTAAATATTTTTCTATTTTTGCAGCCTTAAGTAATCACAAAAACCAGTGTCCATTTTTTTTATTCTTTATTCACACTTATATATTTTTTCATTTTCATTGTACTAAGGACTTTAGACAAGAGCATTTCAAGGTCTCTTCTACTATTCCAAGTTTCAAGGTGCGTGATTGTGCAAATTGTAGGGTATACATTTTCAGAATCTTGACTTGAGCTAGGAATTATTTTTCAAACTTATACTCTAAAAATGATATCAATACTTTTCCTTTGTTTCGACTTAGCCCATCCCAAAATTTGCCTATTTCTAAATAAACTACAAAGACATATAATTTCTACCGCTAAACTTTAAGGAAGGTTATCTTTAGGGTTTTTAATTTACTACGTCAAAGATCTAGTTGGTCCTAGCTAGTTAACCTATCTGTCAAACTCTAGTCAAATAAACCAAAATTGAATACAATAATTTTTTTAATTTTTGAAATTTTTCAATTTTTATGGGTTTTCAAATAAGTATACAAATGCAAAAATATGTACAAATGAATGCGAAGGAAGAAGACGTACCGAGCATACCCCCAAACTTGAACTTGACAGTGTCCTCACTATCATGCTAAACCAAGAGGGTCAAAAATACCGGCACTCCCCTGTTTATTTATTTATAATAATTTTTTTATTATTTTTTGAATTTTTTATTTTTTTTATAGAAAAAGAAAACAAAAATATATACATATATACAACAAGGTTCCCCCCAAACTTAAGCTTGGCCTTACACAAGCCAAAGGTTAGCACCAACCATTCAAAAATCTTATTGTGGTAATGGTATAGTTGGTGTAAGAATGGGGTGGAAAGAAAAGAAATGAGAAGCACACGAGACCGTATGGGAAGAAGAGTGGAATAGCGGAATGAAGAAAGAAGTGGAGTACGATCTTGAGGGTGTAAATCGAGCGAATAAATTAGCGCAATTTGTGATGACCGATGTGTTAAAAGCGATTGCGCTAACCTATCAACCCGTCGAGAAATGGGGTCAAATCCCTCAAGATTTGCAAGAAAACATGGGTACGCCGAACTTGGTATTGGAGATGAAAGCGTAACAGTCTCTTGTACGGTTGGAACGATAGGAAGGACGAAAAGACGTGAATTAGGGATAGTCTCATTCTCACCGTAGTAAACTGTCTCGAATTAGAAAGATTCCAACAATGGTTCGAAACAACTGTAAGAAACCGAGTCTAATAGTTCAACTAACTCATCTGAAAATGTAAAAGACTCAAACTCGGGCGGTGAGTCATCAACATCGTCCGAAAAAGTGAAACACTCGTAAGTGTTATCATCTGTGAGAACAGTATCGGATTCAAAGGAAAAAATTTCAAACTCACAGTCTTCAAGCGTGGTTGGAACGATGTAAAGGAGGGAGGGTGATTTAGTTAAAGATTCAAGAGGATGAATTGGAAAATCAGACATATCAAACAGAAATTGTTCAACCTCAATATGATCCTCAAAACTCTCCTCAATACTATCCTTATAATTCTCCTCATCCATGCCATTATCATCAAAATCAAGACGCATATGAGATTCGGGAGAAACATTTAATAACTCTGGATGATGATTTGAACATAAAATTTTAATTAAATCGACAGGTTCATCATCCGAAATATTCTCGGCGTCTATATCCTCAATCAAGTGAAAATCAATTTTTTCTGACACCTCATCAAAAGCATGGATATTTATCGATTTAGGTTCTAAAGTGGAGCTGTAAAGGTCAAAAGGATTAGGTGCGGTTTCACTCGAAAGGGGTTCCTCACAATTTGGCAAATCAAGCACTACAAAATCACACAACTCGTTTTTATTTTCAACTGGTGAATCATTTGGAACAATCGATGGAAAACCGGAGTTGTGGGCTTCAATTGGGTAAGGGTAGGTTTGATTTGGAAATCCTCTCACATTCTCATTCTGTCCAACCGCCTCCTCATACATTGAAAAATTTGGAGCTAGCTGGAAACCAGCTACCGGTTCAGCAGGTTGCATAAGGGCGGCCACGGACGCTTCCACATTCCTAACCATTTTGTTTGTTGCTGCGATATACGCCTCCAACGACTCTTCCAAACTAGACTTGGGTGGTAAAGGGGTTTCGGTAAAAGATTCAAAATTGATTGGATATGCAAAACTCCCAACAGGCTGTGTAGAAGCAGTGTCTAGTGAAGGTAGGAAGGTCGGGTAGGACTGGTAGGAAGTAGGTGATTGGACAGGGGTAGGGTCAACATATGGATAAAAAGGTGAATAGTCGTGTGGATCCCTAGAACTAGATGAGTGGAGAGGGGTGAAAGATCGGCTGCGAGATTGAGCAATATGCTCAGCAATGGACATCGGCTTGGGAGTGACAGAAGGACTCGAAAAAGTGGTGTTAACATATGGAGGTGGTGAAGGTTGACTTGGTTGACACAAAGTGGGTTGAAAGGTCAAACTGTTTCTCCTAGACGCCTCTATTTGATCTTTCAAAGATATTTTAGGCAAAGAAGGATCGTCTTTAAATTGACCGAACAAATTGACGTACGACGCAAAATTAGGTTCGGGATACCAAAGTTCGGCAAGTGATTTATTATGTGGGGTACCTATGTTAGAAGAAAGGGGAAAAGAAAGAAGCTTTGTGGTGGTGTAAGGATTTATTTGCGGAAAAAGTTTGCAAGTTTTCTAATAAAAATTTTCCCTTTTTTCTGTTTCTCTTAATTTGGAAATTGTTGCAAAAATATTTTTAATAAAAGATATGCAACAGAAAAAATATTACTCGCAATCAATTTCTAACTTAAGCGAGGCGCAAAAATCCTGCACAAAATTGTTATTTGGAAGCGGAAATATTTTTATAGCGCACGGAATCCTGCAGAAATTTTCAGAAAAGATATTTCAAAATGTACAGAGAAGAAACAGAGGGGCTTACAGAAAAATTTTCCTCAGATGAAGCCGCGAGATAGCCGCGTTTCCGCGGTATAAAGTGGTATACCACCGCGTTTCTACGGTCTTCTTGACGGCTCGGATCCCCAAAAAAATTCTCACGTTCTGAATCGACAAGGAGGCCGCGGTTCCCCGGCAACGGCGCCATTTGATTGATCTCAAAAACTATCTATTACCGCAATCAATAACGGCGTCGTATGAAGCTAGCCGGTGAGTACGGGTCGGTCCACAGGGATGTTTTGAATCTCCTAATCGCGCTTACGAGTTAATTCCGAATGGTGTTCGGATTGATTATTAAATCTAAAAACCTAATTATTCTATGCTACGATTATCTAGATCTAGTCTTGTTAGGGTTAGGTTTAGGGATGGTTTGGAAATGCAGGTAAATCTCAACGCTTTCTATACCCGAATGAAGATCTATGAGGAGTTATGGTAATTATCAATAAAGGGGATTAGATCCATTCGGGAAGGTGTTCCTTCCTCTAGGTTCTTGTCCTTCCTTTAGAGATCCTTACCCTAACCTCTATGGAAAACGCACACAACCGGGCTTTTACACTACGGTATCACCGCTACCTCGAGGGATAGGGTGCCGTAGGGCGCGGTGTGTGCGTCTATGCATGGAGTCCTATTGAAAATATATTATGGGTAAGAAAGGGATGAGAGATCTCATCTCTCAAAATCCTTCCCCAAAGCTAACTCTAAACAATTTATCTACGGCAATAAATTAAATCTACCCAGGGCAAAGAATTGAAATCTAAAATAGAGCAGGGAATTAAATCTACTTATAGATGCATCTCTCCAATCATCAACGCAGGTTTGTCAGATTTGAATTCATGAATTGAAAAGAAACACCGATGCTCTCCATAAAGAATTCTGAATTTATTATTAAAAGGAGGCATAAGGTTTACAATGATTTGGGTTCTATTTATAAGAGATAGAAACCCTAGGTTTACAATTGATCTGCATGTCTGAAATTACAAAAATAGCCCTTAGGTTGACTAGTCAGCGCCGTCCATGAGAATTGGTAAAATTTTCTACCACTAAATGCTCAAGCCTGCTGCGGAACCGCGGCCTGAGGCCCTGTTTGGCCACGGTTCCGCGGTCAACAAGGAGGATTGGGCATTGAGCTTTCTTCTATAGCTTCAGGTCATTTTGGGCTTCCTATTTATTCTGTATTTTTCTCAAATGGGCTTTGAGGTTTCTTCCAGATCGCCAGTGAATAGTGTAGTGGATTTTAACCGTTGTTTCGAGACGAAATCTTGGACCTTGCGTTGCCTTGTAGTTTGTGAACTGATCTTTATGTAGGCTTGATCAAGATCCTTCTATTTGTTGGTCAAAAGTCCATATTTTCATCGTCTTTACATCGTTTTCACTGTTTCCTGTCCAAGAACCTGTAACCTGTAACATGTAGCAGACATGTGTCAAAAGCACCTGTTTATTTATAAAAAGAATAAGAATGGGGAATATAATAATGCAATATTCTGGTGTGAACAGTAACGTAGCATACCCTGGTCATCAATCAAGAACTCCGAATCTGTACCCTGCCGAACAAGCTCAAGAATCTCAGACAAACGGGCATCACTGGGCTGCGCCTCACGGATACGATCAAGTAGAAGTGGATGGGCGCGGACATAGCAAGCTGTCCCCCAGTGGAAGTGAACTCAAACTGTACTCTACCATCGCACAAGGTCTGCCAATCTGCAGAACACTGTCTCTGAACTGCGCTCAAGTGGGACAAGCTAACCCCGGGTCTACTACTCAAAGCATCAACTACCTCATTCGCCTTGCCCGGGTGATAAAGGATCTCACAATCATAATCCTTCACAAACTCTATCCACCGGCGCTGTCTCAGATTCAGGTCCCGCTACTAGAAGATGTACTTCAAGCTCTTGTAGTCTGTGAAAATCTGACACGACTCCCCGTACAAGTAGTGTCTCCAAATCTTCAGCGCAAAGACCATCGCGGCCATCTCAAGATCGTGAGTGGGATAATTCTTCTCGTGCTTCTTCATCTGCCTAGAAGCATAAGCAATCACTCTATCCTACCGCATCAGTACACAACCGAGCCCCACTCTAGAAGCGTCACAGTAAATGACAAATCCACCTGATCCAGAAGGCAAAGATAGAACTGGCGCAGTCGTCAACCGAGTCTTCAACTGCTGAAAACTCTGCTCGCATGCATCAGTCCAAAGAAAAGGAACCCCCTTCCGGGTCATTCCGGTCAGCAGTTCAGCGATACTTGAGAAATCTTGCATGAAGCGGCGGTGATAACCAGCTAAGCCTAAAAAGCTGCGGACGTCTGTCTCAGATACAGGTCTGGGCCAAAACTGTACAGCCTTGATCTTCCTCGGGTCCACAAGAATACCGTCTCCCGTCACCACATGACCCAGGAAGTCAACTCTATCAAGCCAAAATACGCACTTTGAGAATTTAGCATACAGCTGGTGCTCTCTCAATGTCTGCAAAGCAATCCTCAAGTGCTGCTCATGCTCCTCAGGACTCCTAGAGTAGACCAGAATGTCATCAATAAACATAATAATAAACTGGTCGAGGAACTGCCTGAAAATCCGGTTCATCAGATCCATGAACGCTGCTGGGGCATTGGTGAGTCCGAACGACATCACCAAAAACTCATAATTCCCATAGCGTGTACAAAAAGCAATCTTCGGAATGTCATCATTCCGAACCCACGACTGATGATAACCCGAACGCAAATCAATCTTAGAAAAATGTTTTGCACCCTGGAGCTGATCAAACAAATCATCAATGCAAGGTAAAGGATACCTATTCCGCAACGTAACTCGGTTTAATTGACGATAATCAATACATGACCTCAAACTGCCGTCCTTCTTCTTGACAAATAGCACAGGAGCTCCCCAAGGTGAAACACTCGGACGCACAAGTCCCCTATCAAGAAACTCTTGCAATTGATCTTTAAGCTCTCTAAGCTCTGCCGGAGCCATCCGATAAGGCGGTATAGAAATAGGCCCCGCACTGGGAATCAGATCAATGCAAAACTCAATATCGCGCTCTGGCGACAAACCAGGTAACTCATCGGGAAAAACTTCAGGAAACTCTCGCACGATAAAAACCCGGTCCAACGACTCCACTGTGGCTCCAGTATCTCGAATGAAAGCTAAGAATCCCCGACATCCTCTCCTCAAAAACCGACTAGCGCAAAGGGCTGAAATCAAACTGTGGGGGCGGTACCACGGTCCCCCTGCCCAACCCGAACAGACTCGTCCGGAAAACTAAAACTGACTGTCTTCTCACGGCAGTCCACAGACGCATAGCAAGCAGCTAGCCAATCCATGCCAAGGAGAACATCGAAGTATAACATATCTAGAAGGATCAAGTCGACGGACGAATCTCTATCTCCAATCCGAACAGCACACGACCGAAACATATGTCGCGCAACAAAAGAATCGCCAACAGGAGTAATCACAACAAGCGGCTGATCTAGCAAACACGACTCTCGGCCCAAACTCGGCATGAAGTGGGTAGAAACATATGAGTGCGTAGATCCCGAATAAAATAAAACATGTGTATCAAAAGAACATACAGAAAGAGTACCTGAAACCATTGCATTGGACGCCTCCGCGTCCTAATGAGTCAAGGCAAACACCCGCGCCTGCCCTCTACCGGTGACTGGCTGACCTCCGCCTCTACCACCCCGTCCTCTCGGAACAAAACCACCGCGACCATGACCTCTCTGAACATGAGTCTGACGCGGGGCAACAACAGGAATAAGAGGCAACGCTCTCTGAGGTGGAGAAGGTGGTAAGGTAACCTGCGGTACAGCTGCCTCGCCATCATGTGGCTCGGTATAATCTCGAACGCGATGACACAAACTCCCGCACCGGAAACATCCAGATGAAAACTGCTAACTATCCTGGGGATAAGAGCTAAATAGCTGGCCTCGTCCCGAGCCTCCACTACCCTCAGTACCTGAACAGAATCTGTCATGGCGTCTAAACGTCTTCCTCCATGCTGATACACCAGTACGAACCCTCTTCGGTTCTGGAACAACCGACGTCTCAGAAAGACGCTCCTCAACCAATAGGGATGCGTCCACCGCTGCTGCATACGTGTCACAATGCTATACGCTGATAGCGAGGAACAATTGGGTAAGCAGGCCTCGAACAAACCTCCTAATCCGCATCTCCTCAGTAGCTACCAAATACGGAGCATACACAGATAGCTTGGTGAACTGCACATCGTACTCAGCCACCGTCATCCCCAGAGTCTGGTGTAACGACTCGAAACTGCGTGATCGAGCATCCCTGACGCTCTGCGGAAGAAAACGGGTAAGAAACACCGTCAAGAACTCAACCCAGGTCATAGGAGAAAGATCTGCGGCTCTGCCCTTCTCTAAAGACTCGCACCACTTCTGGGCCAGACCCTCCAGATGAAAACTCACGAACTCTACCCATCTCGCATCGGAGCATCTAAGTGAACGACATATCCTGGCCATCTAGTCAATAAACGACTGCGGATCCTCAGCTGCATCGGTGCCAGTAAAAACCGGAGGCCTCATCTTCATGAACTCTGATAACGATACGGTGATCATCTCTGTGGCTGCAGGTACAACTGCCTGAACATTAGGCACCATCACGGTCCCCACAACAGGTGGAACAACCTCCTGTCTCTGCACTCGACTGCCTCAACCAATGTCCCCATCATCTGGCGCATATCCTGCATACCGGCCTCAAGCCTGGCAATACTGTCCATCGAAAGTGGATCAATCTGCTCCTGCATAATGGGCATACCGCCTTGGTCAGTCCTCATCTCAGATGAGTCAACTCTGACCTCGGCCCTCGCGGCCGTTCTCTGCACCCTCGTAGTCTTCGGCGGCATAAAGGCTATCAATGGAATCAGGATTTGATAAGGACACAGAAATCGAATCACAAGGATGTATATAATCACGGAAGGAATTTCAAACAATAATTCCTAAGGTCACTTAGACGGAGTACCGTGTCGTAAGTATGCCGCGGAACATACACACGCTACGTCACTCTGCTTAAGGTACCTACTCCATCATACCAAGGTCATGCTACACTCCGAAAGGTAAAACCTAGCGTTCTGATACCAACTTTGTCACGGCCCAAGTTAGGCACATGACCGGCACTTAGACTACGTAACGTCAACAGACGTAACACAATTAAGTAAGCCGAAAACCCAGCAATCTAAACCATCACAAGAAGGAAAAGATAGAACATTTTATAATCCTCAAGCAAAACTTAAAACTTAAGTTTGTTTTCATAAAATTTCGGCAGCACCTCCTTTGTAAAAGCTAGCCCCGAAACGGGTACAAAATATAAGTAAAGCATCCCCACATGGGAGCAAATCTCGTCCAAAGGCGGAAACAACCACCACAACAGATATACGACGCCGCAGCAAAGAAATAAGACGATATAAATGAAATCAGCATAAGTAAAGGCCGGCTCACACAAGCACGACACCCAGAGTCACAAGAATATACAACATCGATCCTCACAACTTGTCTCTAAGTCAATACATGAAGATGGTTGATGGAGAGTACTAGATACAAAAGATATACAACAACATCATCGGATAACCGCAAACCCACCTATAGCAAAAGGCCTTACAGCCAAGCGTAGCGGTATCCGCAAAAGTAGTGATAAGAAGACGCCCTGCCGCGACTACTCTAAGGGTCCAACCTGCAAAACACTGTGGCACAACGGGGGTGAGTTGCCAACTCGTGAATATAAAAATAATATCATACTGTAATCGCAAGTATGTACGAACAGCGAAAATCTATCACATGTAATCTGATAGCATAAGTATGGTAATATGAATATGCAATAATCATGATCAAGGTACACCACCAGGATACTATATCTACATGAATCAAATGCAAATCAAATAAATCCTAAGTGTGGGACAAATAATAAACCACATGCACAAATCATCAGCATGGAAAAACCTGGTGTCTATCAACGACACTAAATCCCCAAAATCCTCAGGCACCGTCACCAGGACTGGCCCTCATATCCTGTAAATCTCATGGAACCTGAGTGTCCAATATCGACACCCGAAACATCATGAAAACATATACCGGTGTGTGTGTGTGTGTGTAAGGATACCTCTTGTGTCTATCAACGACACATCAAAATCATGGAACCTGAGTGTCCAATATCGATACCGGAAACATCATGAAAACCCGTGTCCAGCATCAACACATAAATACTCATCTCTCGGCTCCGTCACCAGGACTGGCCCTCATATCCATACATCTCACGGAACCTGAATATCCAACACCGACACTCACAATCCACATATCCATACATCTCACGGAACCTGAGTGTCCAACACCGACACTCGCAATCCACAAATCCATACATCTCACGGAACCTGAGTGTCCACACCGACACTCGCAATCCCTAAAACATAATATATGCAACATAGAACATTAATATGAGCATATAAAGGGAAAACTGATATTTAAATGCATCAAGCTATTAAATATATCATGTGGTTCCTAATTTATCCAAAACCCATCGCTACATCATATGAAGCTGAACATGTAGCTATAGCAAGGAATATGTGTAAGCATGTAGGTATACATGTATGCTATATTTCATATACACAATCGCACAAGAATCAATGCCTCTATGTCACTAATCAATACAATATCACATATGTATATGTGTTGTGCGTACCATGGCAATTACCGATAGTATGTATGTAGCATACAATGAGTGCTCGTGCAACATGCAATGTCAATAATGGTGCAGTGTCCAATAGGTACAAGTTTAGGCACAACAAGTAATAATATGCAATGAAGTTCATGCACCATCCCTATATATGCATATAAACATGCGGCTAATATTATATCATATCTAACCCTGACGCTTAACGCCATATGAGCGATTTCCCCGTAGATGTTAAATCTACTCACCGACTATCTCGAGCTAGGTAGATCCAATCACCTTCTTCCCTTTCTTCGCAGCGTTCGAAGTCCCCGCCTGCGATCCTATTAACACAAAACATAGCAAGTGCAAGTCTCAGAAATCGACCAATATCACGTACAAACTACGATTGACCGACGCACCAACACCAAACCAACTCACAAGTGTCCGTCTAGTGGCTAACGTGTGTGGCGATACCACGAAACCAACCCAAGTGCAGCAGCTACACAAGATCACGAACCGTGTCGGATAACGTAACACGCGTAGTCATAACACTAGATTATAGCAAAGTGATCCCAGATTTTGATACACAAACAATTAGTGAAAGTTGCAAGTTCTACAAGACCACATACAACCCCAGAGACCCTACGACCAAAACTCAAAACCCCAGTCTCCACTCTGGCCTCGATTTGCGGCCATAAGCAATAAATTTGCGGCCGAGTTAGAAGGGAATGGTCTCAGGTTTTTATGGTGGGTTCTATACCTCAACACTAGGTCACTGTGATGGCAACTTTTCCAACAAATACCTGGTTCTACAGCAGATTCACAGAGGCTCCAATATGACACTAAAATACGATATTTGCACAAAACTAAACCTTTAGTGTTCTAAACCACAACTACAAGGCAACACAACACTATAAACACCTATTTATTAGTTAGAGATCATTACCTAGCCACTCTTGCTCAAAAATCCAATCTTTCCAAGCTCCAAGGCAACCTGGTGGCTAAATCAAGACTTATGAAGTGTTTTCATGGTGTTTGATGAAGTTTTTGCAAGGTTTTGTGATGAGGTAGTAAGGGTTTCAGTTGAGAGTTGAGGAGATAAGGAAATAATTTTGAAGAGATAAGAATGAGAGAGTGAGGGGAAATAATGATGAGGGGGTGAGTGTAGGGTGAGCTTTAACCTTACACTTACTCTCTCCCTCCTTCATTAAAGCTTGCATTAATTGCCCTAATGACTCACGTAGCCACCTCCCTCATTCCAAAGCAAGAAGATATTTCTCACACAAATATCTAAGGCGGGGTTAAATCAAGGCAAAGATTAGCTTGAGGGGTCATGGCTACTAAACAAGATTAACACTAGCTATCCCTCACATTAACATGCACAAGTGTGTGCAAGCCATAACAAATAATAATAAAATATTAATTAATTATTATAAAATGTGAAGAAACGATTTGGTAAACTTTTCCTTGAAAACCCGCATTAACGCTTAATTAACGCTAATCGCATTCTAAGGTGTTACAAAAAGAAAGAAGATGGAGTTTATAATACTCCAGGAACTTAGTTCCTTCAAATCAAGAACTTGGTTTTTTAAAGAACCCGATCCAAGATCCTCAAAATAGTGATCTTGGTGATCCTTAATGGTCAAAACACCATTAAAAGAGATTTAACCTCTCTAAAAATATGAACATGGAAAACATGGAGTTCATAATACTCCAGGAACTTAGTTCCTTTAAATCAAGAACTTGGTTCTTAAAGAACATGATCCCAGATCCTCAAAATAATGATCTTGGTGATCATTAATGGTTAAAATGCCATTAACAAAGATTTAAGTACTCTAAAAACATCAACAGAGATTAAATTTCCAAAAGAACTCAACGCCTCACATGAAAAGCACGTGAGTGCTCAAGGCCAAGTTATATAGCGCCTCACGTGAAATACACGTGAGCGCCACAAAAGTTAATACTTAGCACTATTGGAGCGCCTCACGTGATATACACATGAGCGCTATATACAACTGAGTGCTTATACAGAAACCTAATCTTAGCCCAAATTGGTAAACTTATATTCATGATATCCAAACCGATACCCAAACTGATCTTAGTCTCAAACTTGACTAATGATCTCTCATTGATGATATCCAAAATGATATTCATCCTATATCTTCTAAGATAATCTTAGTCTCAAATACGACTAGTGATTCTTAGATGATCCACCATGACCTTTTCCCTTAAATATGGGATTTGGTTCAAGGGTACATCTCTCCACACCTCTGATATATGTCATTGTAATTCCTTAACGTCTTTAGAGAGATAGCGGGTCCCGACAACACTCTTTTCTCATCCTACCTTGATGTAAAACTTCATCAAGACTGGGAATGATATATTCCACGTTGATGCACTTCAAATTGACGTGCACACCTTAAATCAGATCGCACTCCAAATTGGGTGCATTCCATGTCACCACCGTTCGCTCTGCCACGTAACAAATACACGTGTGCACAAGTTGAATGTTAGACTAAAATGTCCTTAAACTAATCTTCGCCCTAAACACGGCGATAATGGACCGAAATATCCTTAAACTAATCTTTGCCCCAAACACAGTGATAATGGACCGAAATGTCCTTAAACTAACATTCGTCCCCAAAATGGGATTGTAGGACCGAAATGTTCCTAAACTAACAGTTGCCAAAAAAACGGCGATAATGGACCGAAATGTCCTTAAACTAACATTCGTCCCCAAAACGGGAATGTTGGACCGAAATAACCTTAAACTAATATTTGTCCCAAACACGGCGGTAATGCACCGTGATGTCCTTAAACTAAAATAACTGAGCCCCAAATGCTCATATATTTAAGTCGATCTTAATCTCAAACCAGATTAACGGTCCTTAAATAAACCAATTGTAAATCTAAAATATACGGATTTGGACTAACCCGCGCCTTATGGGCGACGACATAAATTAGTCTCCGTATACAATCCACGGGCAACCAAAACCAAAACAAAACATACACACGACACGAAGTTAACTGCCGGAGCAGAAGAAAGTGGTTATCGCAATGCGGTAATGTAATTGACAGCAGGAGCTTGCGCCTGCAGGGAAGAGCGTCCCCATAAGATGTGACAAAGTCTGCTACAACGGCCACATCCGTCCAAACCTCTGATATATAGTGCCAAAAATCAACATGGTACCTTCGGAGAGGTGGACGGATGAATCCAAATAGTTTCTGCCCCTAAATTCATACAAGACGATCCATCCTAGGTTCGTCTTTGTTTTCGGCAATAAACAAGGACGAGTTCCAATCGACCTTTTCTCAATTGCACGGCTTCTTGGATCCGCTTCGTTGTTTTCGAACGTTGTTTGCGTTCTTTGCCCTGTTTTTGCCTTTATTTCAGGATTTTCTCCTTTTGCGAGGACATACAGCGGGCCGGGGATAAAGAGCATTATAGTCTTCTTTCTTCGCGGATTGTTGATTGAGGCGCTGCGTCCTGGCCTTTTCAAAAATGGCCAATTCGCGGCCGTGATCGTCTCGACTCCTTTGACAAGCTTCTTTTATTAGCTTGTCTATTTGTTCTTCAAGCGACGGTGTAACATTTCAGAAAAATAAATTATTATTTTTGGGAATTATTATAATTTAATAATAAATATTATGAATATTTTAATAATGCGGTATAATTAAATACCGATAAATTAGGAAAAAATTGGAAAATTATAGGAATTACTGAAATGAGGGCGTTTTATGTGATTTATGCAATTTATACATTTTTATAATTAATTTTACACTATTTTAATGCTAATCGCGATTAAATATCGCTAATCTTGCATTAATCCGGTTTTGTGCACATGACATGCATCATGTCACATTTTAACACTTGTGTTATATTTTCCTACATGGCTTTTTTGTTTTGGGTTTCCAAAAAAAAAAGAAAAGGAAAAGAATAGGAAAGGAAAAGAAAAGAAAAAGGAAAATGATAAAGAATTGAGGCATGGGCAAGAGAGAGAGAGTGAGGTGAGCGGTCTCATTGACCAAGACCATTGTTTTCTTTCATCCTCTTCATCTTTTCTCTCCTCTTTCTTTCTCCATGGCTGCTCCCTCTCCCCTCCACCTCTAAACCCTCAAAGCATCACTGAAAACTCATCAAAATTCCATCCCCACTTCATTAAAAACATGCACAAGCTCACTAGATGCACTTTGGACCAAGAAAAATCGGATTTTGAGCACTTGGGGCAACTCAAGAATTTTCTTGAGTTGCCAAATGAGGTAATTTTTGCACCATTAGTGTAGTATTTCAATTCCTTAAGCATACATACATGTTTAGTGTCGATATTGAGTGCGAACTTTGAAAATTCTAAGTTGATGATTAGGGCTTGAGTTGAATCCAAAGGTGAAATTGAGTCTTAATAGTGACCTTAAACCCCTGTGGTGTGTGATTAAAGACCTAGACCATAGAGTAAACTCCTAATTCACAAACTTAGAAACCCCGACATCAGAAAATTGTGAGAATTGTGATGTTATTTAGGAATCAGGAGTGACTCGAGGACCTGGAAAATTATTTAGCGAAGACTAAGAGTTGTGCAGGTGACCAGAAGACTACCACTGAAACCCTAGCCCCATACCCCAACCCATGGCCGCAATTATATCCATTCTGGCCGCAATTTGCGGCCAGAGCAGGGAAGTATGGTCCCACGTTTGGTCCATGGCTCCGTTTGCAGTAAATTAGACCTCCCCTGTATGCAAAATGTCCAAATTGTCACCTGAGGAAAATCTGGAAGTGTTTTACATAGTTTCTGAAATTGTTTTTCGGCTTTTAATGAACTGGAATTTGGTAATTGTTATTACGTTCCATCATGTGGCATTTGAACGTCAACGACGGGGGTTGTTTGGTTATTCTTGCATGCATAGACGTAGGTTTTAACCTATGTACGATTCGTGTGCTGTTTTGGTTTTCGTGCGTGATTTCTGTTTACGATGCTATATGTGTGTGATATGTAGGTACACCTATATGGAATTCGAGACGACGAGGATGAACAAGGCGTCATCGACTCCAGAATCAAAGTAGGTAGATATATATCTACGGGGGAAGTCGGGTGGATGGCGTATAGCACCCCTGGAGTTTCGTATTGTTGTATACGAATACGTATTCCTATATATATATATATATATATATATATATATATATATATATATATATGTTTTTTGTGAGACCATGATTATCTTGATAGGGTTAGTTTAGTGTAATTAGAAGTAACTTAGTTTAACTTCTTAGTCGCGAAACCCTAGATTAGTGAGTTGCATACACGCGCACGCACACACACTCGCATGCATTTTATTTACTTGTGCGTATATGGGGATATGTATACACACACACACATAGGTATGGGACTATGTGTGTATATATATATACATATATATATATATATATATACATATATATATATATACATGGATGATGAGGATAGTATATGATATTTGGAGATGGGTCGATGAGATTAGGCATGATGCCATGAGATCGGTGATGTGATGGGGTTCGTATATTGAGATACGACATGATATTATAGCGGGTCTTTAGGCGTTGTGTTTCGTACACACGCATATATATGTGTGTGTGTGTGTGTGTGTGTGTGTGTGTGTGTGTAAATGGTATCAGTATTGTACTAGACTTAGATCGGTACCCCCAGTTCACGATATGTGATGATAAGGATACCAGATGAATAATGAGATAAATGTGATATTGACCCTTACCCAAATTTGGGATGTCGTACGATGGATTTACCGTACGAGCTATATTGATGATAGATCCGCACTCTTGACTCAAGGATGTCATATGATATATATATTGTATCGTACGCGATACTATTGAGGCGAGATCACCGACTAATATATATATATATATATATATATATATATATATATATATATATCGACTCAGATTTAGGTGGATTTCCTTACCTTTTCGATTAGTCTGTTAGTTTAGTCCTGTAGTTTATTTGTAGATGTTAGACTAGACTCGAGTCATACCTATTTCACAACCAACGAATCGTAAGTATTTTAAAGATATGCCAAGGGATACTATGGATATTTCAAAGGATGTACTTTTTCATAAAAACACCATAGACCTATTTTCTAAACACCACGATTCGTGCGATTTCAGATACCAAAAACTGTATGACTCGTATATGGGAATCTATATTTCTTTATTGCTGCATTATTATTCATTTACCATTTATTCTGCTGCTCGCATTGCATTGCATGCTTATATATATTTTCGTTAGAAATGATGAAACATGTTGTTAGGACACCAGCACCATTACCGATGACGCGTAAGCTCCACGTACACTCGCTTGCCGGCTCACACACATCTTCATCGGTAATTGCTATGTCACGTACACTTAGAGAATATTATTTTATTGACATAGCTTGCTAGCTGATAGTTCGTATATGTTATTGTTTCATATGTTAGTTCATTATTGCATTCATTGCTTGATATTCATGCATATCTTTATATTTATTAGTCATGCAATTTTATAAGGGCCAGTCCGGATTGCTGGAGCCTAGTGTTCATTATTATTGACTTTTTATTTTGGATTTCGGATTTTCCATGAGATTTCTGGATTTGGAGAAACCGCAAGATTTAAGAAACTCAATTATCATTTTAAAAGTTAAAAGTGCGGTTTTCTCATATTATGATTGTGATATGTCCACCACGAGTTTTCTCGGCTCTTGAGCGATATCATACACCCGATTCGAGGAGGAGATGAATCGTCTGTGGGTGCATGGTGGACCCGGTGCGGTACCCCTGGGCGAGAAGATCACACAGGATGGCGTTTGAGCCTATGACAGGGGAGCATTGCTGACCGGTGATTTTATTGAGATTTATGATATAGGACAGTCCGGGTAGCCGGAGCCTGAGATATTGAGATTTGAGGATACAGACCATTCCGGATAGCCGGAGCCTGAGATATTGAGATATTGAGATATTGGGATATTGAGATATATATTTTGTGTCGATGCATGACACTGATTTTCTGATGATTTCATTGATGATACGTAAACTTATAAATACAGAAATCTCACTAAATTAAGAAAACACTTTCTCATTCATGATGTATTCTGTTTTGATTATATTGCATTCATACCTCATATTTATGATATATTGCTACCTGAGGCACTGACACGAGCACATGGGATTACACTTATGTATAGATGTTTACCCTTGCCTTTATATTATGCTTCAGGTCATATTATCATATTGAGGAAATATATTACTGATCGTATTGACCTAGGTGAGTCATACATACGATTTCTGCTCTGTGATGATTTCTACTCACGAGTTGGCAACTCACCCCCGTTGTGCCACAATTCTTGCAGGTTTTGCCGTACAGGTTTCGTTGCGGCTTTGCTGGCACACTACTTTCATTCCGGGTGATTGCTTTGGTAGGTGGGTTCACTTGTATCGTGACCACCATTGTACATTTATTATTTCAGTTGTATCTAGTAAACTCCATCAACCAGACTTGTATATTTATTAACCTTAGAAGACCAGTTGTTTATTCTTTCCACCTTAGAGTCGCGCATTGTATTATTATGGGTTTTCTTGATGCTATTGAGTTTCCTTTTGAGTTTTGATCCTCGTCCTTCGGCGTTGTATATTATATTGCTTGTGTGGCTATACCCGTCAATTGATGAAGAGCTAGCTCCCGCTTAGGGATGGCTTTATTCATATTATGCATATTGTACCCTTTTGGGGCCAGTATTTACAAAGGAAACTCTGCCGAAATTTTCAGAAATGACTTGATGATTTTTAAAAATACATATTCGGCTTATGTTATTAAAACCACGTGTTTTAAATAAGTTTTCTTCACTTCTATTCAAAATGGTTTAGATTTCTGGGATTTTTGGCTTACTTGAATTAGATGGGTCCTATAGACTTCATATGATTCAAGTGCCAGTCACGTGCCATTTCCGGGTCGTGACAAAGTTGGTATCAGAGCACTAGATTAACCTTGGTTCGAGTCTATGTTTGACTATGCAGAGCCTAGGGCGTTTGTATATATACGGAATCTAGGCTTGACCTTACGGAACGTAGACTTAGTCGAGGGGTATTAGACTCGAACTTTCGTCGCGTAGGTTGACCTTGGTTGATGGAGTGGGTGACTTAAGAAGAGTGACGTACCGTATGTATGTTCCGCGGCATACTTACGATACGCTACTCCGCTTAAGAAGCCTTAGGATGTACATTTCCTTACACAGCATTATATTCATTCTTATAATCTATCCTCATCGATATTGGTTTATGGTTTTGCTGCCACGATTACACGGGAAGAAAGAGCTATGTCTAGAGTTGCGTCAGCACGAGCTCGTCACGGACGAGGACTGACCAGGGCATGATTCCAGGGACATACGATTTTCATAGATGCGTCATTTTATTGTGTTTCGCGCCATGAGAGTTGATGGATCGCTTTTACGAGATTTCTCGGACGTGCAGATCAGCACCAGAGGATTGGGCTACTGCTAGAGGTCAGCCAGAGTATCATGACCTTCAATGCACCGATTATTTGATGATTGAGGTATTGTTCAGCGTGCGAACAAATGAGCCAGTTGTTGCTGCGAATGACGAGATATCGCCCCAGGTGTTGGAGCTATTGCCGCACGAGTTGTACTTAGAGATATGATAGAAGATCGCTAGTCACCAAAGATGAAAGACTAGGACATGTGATTCGTTGCCTACCCGATGCGAGGTCATCAGATTGATTGATTCCAGCTAGAGACGACTTCGTGCAGGTATGTTGAGAGTCGATAGAAGACGATCGAATGTCATAAACTCATTTTCCAAGTTTAAAGTATTCGGAGAAACATGCAAGTAATTTCGTGGACCTTCTAGAAGAATGAAACCCTAACTCGATATAATGACCATGAGAACACTTTGAAACCTTAGGGTTTGCAGCAGTTCAGTGGTGCCATTAATGAGGCCTGGGTTTGCCCTTCTACGGCTGGTCCATAGGTACTGTGGTATGTACGGGAATACTATTAAACTGTACCCAAGATATTGAGCTCTTGGGAAATTATGGAACCTTGACAAATCGATCGAAAGGTTCGACGTCATTCGGACATCATGTGATGGGATACATTGCTTGAGAGACTCCAGATACGAGTATAGCTGTTGGAGCGCAGTCCATGCAGCCACGACAAGACGAGTCCAAATCAGTCGACCTTAGAGAAAAGTGGAGTAAGCGGTTTGTACGAGATATTGACGAGATGACGTTCCACTCCGCTGACATCAAAAATGTGATACGCATGCAGAGGCGTTGTATATGGATATATCTTCTAGAAGGAGTCGCGATGAGTATGCAGTCGTTTCGGAACAAGAAACAGATTTAGTAAAAGGTGATAATTTCCGTGCAGTTCGTCAGAAACGAGATTTGGGAGAGACTTCGACGGAACCTTTCTGGAATACTATACAAGAAGACTTGGACCCAGGATCGATCATATTACACACACCCAGTAGGCCAGAGTTCGGCATCGTCGACGAGACATGTTATGAGTGACCATGATAGTTGGCCAGAGATCTTAGGAGGATGTGCCAGAGCGGGACTGTTTCCGCCATCTTTGATTTCGGTATTTTGGGCGATTTATTTGCATGATTGGGATTTTGTGCACCACAGTTGCACTTGACTTCGATTTGATATCATTCGAGATATTGATTTTGATTTCATACCTAGGGTATGCATATGATTTGACTTATGCTTTCGGCATAGTTTTCATGCACTTTTAGTATTTGATTTGATTTTGTGCACACTGATGCACATGGTTGTGAGATTATATACCACGGTATACCTGATTTGGATTTGGATTGAAATGTGTTGTATACCGTCGATTTCTATTGTGATATTCGATATTTGTTTTCGTGCACCTTGTGCATTTGATTTGGATTCTTGCGCATACTTAGGCGCTTGATGCGATTTTGGTGCACACCAGATGCACTAAATCGAGATTCTTCGTGCATATCAGATACACCTGATATTGCTGTCAGACACACCCGTGACTTTGACAGGTGTTTCGTGCACACCCATTGCACTTAGATTTTGTTTCTATGCGCATGTATGGCACATTCATGGATTTCAATTTCCGTGCGCACCAGACGACGTGGCATTCATATATACATTTTTGGGATTGATTTCCCTTGAGCAGCATGTTTTATGATATTTACTATTTGATATAGTAGCTGTGCAGGACTAGTCAGAGGACGGTACCTGAATATATTTTGCATGCATTGATAGTTATCGAAGGGATTTCCAAAAAGGAGCTATAATCTCAGTATTTACCTACGTGTCCGAGATGACACGAAAATTTTTACAAGGAAACCCTTCAAAAATTGTTTCAAAACGGCGGGGCGTGTATATTAAACAAATGGTGTGTGTGTGTGTGTATAGTTATTTTCTTACAATAGACGCCCGCCACTGTGCAGTGATACATGCATCGCACAGTGATTTGAAAAGAGTTTGGCATGCATATCTTTCCGATGTTTTGACGAGTTTACACCGACGCGTACTATGTACGTGTTATAGTTTTGATGTATATCATGTTGGTTTTCGTTTTGGGCTTTGACATTGGTGTCTTCGCAATAACTCCGATGATTGCGGGATGCTTGACGGAGTTTTGATTTTGAGTTATCTTCTCATTTTTCATGCGCATGCATTGCGCTACGATGTGTTTTATGTATTTATGATTTTGGAGCCCCGACGACTTGACCATTTTACTGAAATGTTTTAGAAATTATGGGAGTTTAAATTTAAATTCGGGTACCGAATTTCTTTAAGGGGGGAAGACTGTAACATTTCAGGAAAATAAAATATTGTTTTTGGGAATTTTTATAATTTAATAATAAATATTATGAATATTTTAATAATGCGGTATAATTAAATACGGATAAATTGGGGAAAATTTGGAAAATTATAGGAATTACTGAAATGAGAGCGTTTTATGTGATTTATGCAATTTATAAATTTTATAATTAATTATACACTATTTTAATGCTAATCGCCATTAAATATCGCTAATCTTGCATTAATCCGGTTTTGTGCACATGACACGCACCATGTCACATTTTAACACTTGTGTTACATTTTCCTACATGGCTTTTTTGTTTTGGGTTTCCAAAAGAAAAGAAAAGGAAAAGAAAAGGAAAGGAAAGGAAAAGAAAAAGGAAAATGATAAAGAATTGAGGCATGGGCAAGAGAGAGAGAGAGAGTGAGGTGAGGGGTCTCATTGGCCAGGACCATTGTTTTTTTTCATCCTCTTCATCTTTTCTCTCCTCTTTCTTTCTCCATGGCTGCTCCCTCCGTCTTTAAACCCTCAAAGCATCACCAAAAAATCATCAAAAGTCCATCCCCACTTCATTAAAAACATGCACAAGCTCACTGGATGCACTTTGGACCAAGAAAAATCGTATTTTGAACACTTGGGGCAACTCAAGAATTTTCTTGAGTTGCCAAATAAGGTAATTTCTGCGCCATTAGTGTAGTATTTCAATTCCTTAAGCATCCATACATGTTTAGTATAGATATTGAGTGGTTTTGCGAACTTTGAAAATTTTAAGTTGATGATTAGGGCTTGAGTTGAATCCAAAGGTGAAATTGAGTCTTAATAGTGACCTTAAACCCCTGTGGTGTGTGATTAAAGACCTAGACCATAGAGTAAACCCCTAATTCACAAACTTAGAAACCCCGACATCGAAAAATTATGAGAATTATGATGTTATTTAGGAATCTGGAGTGACTCGGGGACCTGGAAAATTATTTAGCGAAGACTGGGAGTTGTGCAGGTGACCAGAAGACTACCCCATACCCCAACCCATGGCCGCAATTATATCCATTCTGGCCGCAATTTGCGGCCAGAGCAGGGAAGTATGGTCCCAGGTTTGGTCCATGGCTCCATTTGCAGTAAATTAGACCTCCTCTGTATGCAAAATGTCCAAATTGTCACCTGAGGAAAATCTGGAAGTGTTTTACATAGTTTCTAAAATTGTTTTTTGGCTTTTAATGAATTGGAATTTGGTATTTGTTATTGTGTTCCGTCGTGTAGCGTTTGAATGTCAACGACGGGGGTTGTTTGGTTATTCTTGCATGCGTAGACATAGGTTTTAACCTATGTACGATTCGTGTGCTGTTTTGGCTTTTGTGTGTGATTTCTGTTTACGATACTATATGTGTGTGATATGTAGGTACCCCTACATGGAATTCGAGACGACGAGGATGAGCGAGACGTCATCGACTCCAGCAAGCGAGGATCAAGGTGAGTAGATATATATATCTACGGGGGAAGTCGGGTGGATGGCGTATAGCACCCCCACAGTTTCGTAGTGTTGTATACGAATACATATACCTATATATATATATATATGTATGTTTTTTGTGAGACCAAGATTATCTTGATAGGGTTAGTTTAGTGTAATTAGAAGTAACTTAGTTTAGCTTCTTAGTCGCGAAACCCTAGATTAGTGGTTTGCATACACGCACATGCACACACTCGCATGCATTTTATTTACTTGTGCGTATATGGAGATATGTATACACACACACACACACACACACACACACACACATACACACACGCATAGGTATGGGACTATGTATATATATATATAGGTATACATATACATGGATGATGAGAATAGTATATGATATTTGGAGATGAGTCGATGAGATTGAGCATGATGCCATGAGATCGGTGATGTGATTGGGTTCGTATATTAAGATACGACATGATATTATAACGGGTCTTTAGGCGTTATATTTCGTACACACGCATATATATATGTAGATGGTATCAGTATTGTACTAGACTTAGATCATTATGTAGGGTTACTAAGCACACTAACGAGGCTCTACAAGGCATCGACCATGCCAAAATTAAATTTTTATGTGCCGAACAACCCTAAGCAAGATTGTATACTAGAGTTTAGGCGAATCTATTGGCAAGTAAACAACTTTACACTAAAGGGAACACGAAATACAACCTTTGTAGATCGCTCCTCCACTTCATTTTCTCCTTGTTGAAGTCCCTTCGCTGCGATCAAGGTTCTCCCGGGCTCTTGCATGGCTTCACGACGCGAAGGATGCGACCTTGCTTGAAGTCTCCGAGGCCGAAGATGATCTACGTCGAGAGAATTCCGACTCAAGCTCCTACTTCACTAATTAAAGAATTAGTGAAGTAAACACCCTAATCTAAAGTGCTAGTCTAGTAGAGGATGGAGAAATAGAAAGTGGGTTCTCTTTGGATTTTTATTTCTCACAATATTTCTCACTTTGGATCAAACCCTAGCAAGCTTTTCTTTTGAACTCAAGAAAGAAGATGATGAACAAAAGAAAGTGAAGAGGATAATGATCGAGTGTGGAGACTAACCATGGTGAGTGAGTATCATATACTAACTCTTGTAGAGACTTAACCCTAGGCTAATCTTTATGGTTGGGTTAAGAAATATCCATAGTAAAAACAAAACCAAGTTGAATTAGTCAATGCATCCACAAGCTTCCACAAGCTTCATGCATTTTCTAATCCTCCACTTAATTTTGTAATTACTTTAGATATTAAAAACCCAAAATAAAAATTAGCATAGTGTAAGTCTCATACACCCATGGATGATGTATCATCAACCATGATACAAAAATACAACACATTTTAATATATATCATATATATAGTAAAGATGTGTACATGTGAGAAAAAACCCTAAATGAACATGTGTTAGTAAATGTAAACTAGTATATCTAATATACAATTATACACTTAATTATTAAATCAACACTTGACTTAATAATCCGGTCATATCTCATATAACTGGCTAACATCCATTGTATCGACTTATCGAATCAACACTTGATTCGATAACCCGGTTATATCATATATAACCGACCAATACAAAAAGTGGCGAGAATAGAATACGGTATCATATACACGCATTATTCTCGGTCCTGCATATATCACATATGTGCTCCTATTTCGTTTTGCCTGAGCCAGTAAAACCTGTATGTAGGACTCTAAAGACTCGTCAATACGCCGGCAGTAGGTGATGATCACATCAAGCACCCACAAGCCGTCAGCGGAACTAGTTGGACGTAACGGCTACTCGGGTATTGAGCGATCAGAAGATCAGCAAGCAAGCCTACTCCAACTCCTGTAAAAGCCTGCCAGTAACAATTCCCGTACAGTCTGGTCTCCTCGTCTGATATGTCGCATATCGAGTCTAGGGGTGGTAAACGTCAGACCCCAATAACCGATAAGTCGTGCCGATGTGAGGCTCATAACGGGTCGAGAAACTACTGGTAACACTTACCAGTAAATCTCTAATCAGCCCTGGCCAGGGACTTCCCTGTTACAGCCAATCGAGCACAGCGCAACATCAACCCCCAATACCGGGAGAGACGAAACTCCCCTATCGCTCATTGCCTCCATGTGACTCGGGACTGTACCCAAAAACCATCATTTTGCATGCCCTCATGAACGTGGTAAGGTGGAAATCAAAGCACAGTGGGAATCACACAAGACTCCATGACGATCTCGGGTCTACAGACTAACCTACACAAGTGTCACCTGAGAACTGCCATCTGACGTGAGGTATAATACCATCTGGGAGTTCTCGGCGAGTCCGTCCAGTGTACCCAGTCTCCACTGAGCGCCCGTATACCATCTCTGATGTCAAACACCAATGGATATGGGATCATCCATCGCACATCTCATGGGTCGAGATGCGTATACACTAGTCTACACTGGTATATCGATGCCCCGTCTCGATACACCCATGACTAGGGACCTTGAAGGATGTACTTATGGACTACCACGTCCCCACTAGTATGATCCGCATCATAGTCCAGGTAGTCAAGTACACATCCTAAGGGCTTTACCAACATGTAACAAAAAGACAGTATAAAGAGACAAGTATACATGTTAAAGTAAAGTGCAACCAGATAGCATACTATCATATCGAACAAGATAGTCCTCTCTATATATGTCCAAGCATCCAATATAATATACATCATCTGTACAATACTGGCCTCTAGGGCATACATACAACTAATAATCTCCCACTTGCACTAGGGCCAGCTGCTATAGTATTGCATACCGAGCATCCCGAAGAGTCTCTCAAACTGTATCTGGGGAATGGCCTTCGTGAGTGGATCCGTTGTGTTGTTCTTTGTGTCAACCCTCCTGACCTCGATCTCCCGGCGATCAACTATCTCCCGGATCAAGTGATACCGCCTCAGAATATGCCTGGATCGCTGATGGGACCTGGGTTCCTTGGCCAAAGCCACCGCTCCATTGTTATCGCAATATAAAGGTATTGGATGCTCAATGGATGAAACCACTCCAAGTTCAGTAATGAACTTCTTGATCCAGACAGCCTCTTTGGCAGCATCGTTGGCAGCGATGTATTCAGCCTCCATCGTCGAGTCTGCCACGGTTTCCTGCTTGGAACTCTTCCAGCTAACCGCCCCTCCATAAAGGGTAAAGACAAATCCCGACTGCGACTTAGAGTAGTCCTTATCACTCTGGAAGCTGGAATCGGTAAAGGACTCCACTTGGAGTTCTCCGTTATCATACACCAAGAGCATCTCTTTAGTCCTTCGTAAGTACTTGAGAATGCTCTTCACAGTTGTCCAGTGACTCTCTCCAGGATCAGCTTGATACCTACTCACTACACTTAGTGAGTATACTACATCGGGTCTGGTACATAGCATCGCGTACATGATAGAGCCTACAGCCGAAGCATAGGGTATCCCTTGCATGCGAGCTCTCTCCAAATCAGTCTTGGGAGACATCTCTTTGGAGAGAGTGAGCCCTGAGATCGTGGGTAAAAACCCACGTTTGGACTCTTCCATACTAAACCTCTTTAGTATGGTGTCAATGTACCTGGACTGGGACAATCCCAATATTCTTTTAGATCTATCTCTATAGATCCTGATTCCCAATATGCAAGAGGCATCACCAAGATCTTTCATTGAGAATCTTTGTGATAAGAAGAGCTTAACCGATTGCAGCATAAGAATGTCATTTCCTATCAAGAGTATGCCGTCCACGCACAATACGAGGAAGACAACCTTGCTCTCTGCCACCTTTTTGTAGATACAAGGTTCATCTACGTTTTTGATGAAATCAAACTCTTTGATAACGACGTCAAAGTAGATGTTCTAACTCCGCGATACTTGCTTTAATCTATAAATGGATTTAAGCAGCTTGCACACCTTCCCGCTGCTCCCACTATCTACGAAGCCCTCTGGCTGAGTCATGTACATGCACTCTTCTAAATCACCATTTAGAAAGGTGGTCTTAACATCCATTTGCCAGATTTCGTAATCATGATATGCAGCGATGGCAAGCATGATCCGGATGGATTTAAACATAGCCACTGGAGAAAAGGTTTCGTCATAGTCCACACCTGGTCTTTGACGAAAACCTTTGCAACAAGTCTAGCTTTGAAAGTCTCCACTTTCCCATCTACACCAAGTTTTTTCTTGAAGATCCACTTGCTCCCAATGGGTTTTACCCCTTCAGGAGCATCTTCCAAAGTCCATACTTTGTTGGTGTACATGGACTCCATCTCGGACCTCATTGCATCCAGCCATTTCACTGAGTCCCCACTCGTGATGGCCTACTCGAAGCTAGTTGGGTCATCATCAACCATGATGCAATCCTCGCTCCCACCGTCCATAAGAAAACCGTAGTATCTCTCAGGTGGGTGAGGAACCCTACTAGATCGGCGGAGTGGCTGAGGTTCATCGGGAACTACCGAATCCTCTGGCTCTACCAAATCTTCTTTTGTGGTTTGTACAGCTGGAACCTCTTCCAGTTCTACCTTAGAGCCACTAATCTCTTTTGCAAGAAATTTCTTTTCTAAAAAGGTGGCGTGTTGAGCAACAAACACCCTTTGTTCCTCACTGTGGTAGAAGATATACCCTCGCAAATGCTTGGGATATCCAACAAACTTACACAAAACAGACCTTGCCTCGAGTTTGTCCGGTTTTTGTCATTTGTCATAGGCCGGGCAACCCCATATCTTAATAAAATTAAGATATGGTATCTTCCCCTCCCATATTTCATATGGGGTGGTAGGCACAGATTTGGTAGGAACCTTATTCAGTAGGTATGCTGTTGTCTCCAGTGCATATCCCCAGAAGGAAATAGGTAACTCAGCTATACTCATCATAGAGCGCACCATATCTAATAGGGTGCGGTTCCTCCATTCCGATACACCGTTGTGCTGTGGTGTATATAGAGGAGTTAGCTGAGAGAGAATCCCATTCTCTTTTAGGAAGTCCACGAATTCATTACTCAAGTATTCATCTCCGCGATCAGATCGAAGGATTTTAATACTTTTCCCGGTTTGGTTCTCGACTTCTTGTTTATATTCTCTAAATTTCTCAAAAACTTCTGATTTGTGTTTCATCAGGAACACATATCCGAATCTAGAGAGATCGTCAGTGAATGTAATGGAGTACGAAGAACCATCCCTAGCAAGTGTAGACATGGGACCACATACATCACTATGTATCAGTCCCAAGAGTTCGGTAACTCTCTCTCCGTGTCCCGTAAATGGAGTTTTGGGCATCTTGCCTTTGAGACATGACTAGCAAGTGTCATAAGATGAAAATTCAAACGGATTTAAATATCCATCCTTATGCAACTTAGCTAGTCATGTCGCATTGATGTGACCCAGTCTACAATGCCACAAGAAGGATTCGTTCATTTCTGAGCTCTTCCTCTTGTGTGTGTTTGTTATGCTCAGAACTGTTGATTGATTTAGAACATAAATGCCATTGCACAACGTGCCTGATCCAACCAATTTTTGGTTAAGGAAAATGTTCATCACATTATCCTGTAATACAAAATTATATCTCTCTTTACTCAACAAAGAAACCGATATAATGTTGCATATCAGGTTCGGCATGAAATAGCATTCGTTCAAAATCAATGTATTACCAGTTGGCAATACAAGGTGATATTCCCCGACGGTTTTAGCTGCAACAATTGCACCATTTCCAACCCTTATGTCTTTATCACCTTCTCCAAGTTCTCTACCTTTCCTAAGCCCATGTAACTGATTATATATATTGGATCCTGACCCGGTATCTAATACCCAGGACGTAGAGCAAATGGAGAAACAGTTCTCTGTAACGAACACACCCGAAGAAAATGCATCAACATGTACTTTCTTCATTCGGGTGGCATGGGAATCCTGGTATTCCCCTATATCCAGTTCAGTCTTATAACTCTTATAAGAAAGAACGGAACCAACATTCCGCAGCACAGTATAACATGCGGGTTCGGTCAATACATCCATATTATTATCTTGATTAAGGCATGATATGGTCGCTACCTGGAGAGAGAGAGAAGAAAACACTTTAGCGTATGCTCTTGCAAGATCAGATTGGTTATTATTTTATCTAATCAGGATGGCTCCCACTGTTTTTATCAAATCTTCCTTCAAACCCTAAAAGGAAAGACTAGCCGGGATTAATTACACCCTATAATTTCGCCAATCTTTCAGCCAGGCCAGTGTCGGTATTTTGAGGGAGGTTCCCCGTGCTTTCGCACGGACCTAATTAAAGTAAACCTCGTTTTCCCAGAGGCGTAACCCCGTTGATACCTTTCTAGACACCTACTTGATCGGCTAATTGTCCTGTGTAAAACTCTTCCAGGAGTAACAATTACTCGCGGTGGGTATCGGGATCCAACTATCTCATAGAAGGTATGCAATCTTATTGCAAATTTCAAAACTTGAAATTCCCGATAATATTTTGCCCCAAGCATCCCATGACCTTGACGGAGTTCAACAAACCATAGGGTGCAAGTCAAGTTCAACCCGTCATTTCTTGATTGAATCAAACCCACCCACACGACCCTTGACGGAGGTCAACAAGGTCGCATGACTACCATAATCCAATCTGCATCATATGCATAAGCAGATAAATACTAGTTAGCTACCGCACACTACGCCTTGATGGAGGTCAACAAACGCAGCACGAATACTAAGTAGGACTTATCTGAAATGACGGAGGGCTACGTCAGGTTTTTCTGAAAACCTATTGCGTAATGAACTTGATATCGTCGTAGAATCATGTGAATTTTGAAATGGAGTGATTTTGAGGCTTTTATTAGTTTTGCTAAAGAGGTCACTCCCGGTGAAGGGATCTCGGCTCTTTCCTTATGGAATAAGGTGCGGGATATATCATATATATCACTATGCAAAGCAAAACTCCAAAAGCAGTCAAAAGCAAACCGAGTGTTGTAGTATCTGCTAGTTTTGCTAAAGAGTCACTCCCGGTGAAGGGATCTCGGCTCTTTTCTCATCGAATAAGGTGCAGGGTATATCATATATACCGCTATGCAAAGCAAAACTGTAGTTACCCTTTTTGAAAAATTTGATTCTACAACATGACTTAGCGCAAGGAAGATTCTTCAAACACTAGCGAAGAAACTAAAAAGGAATCCTACCCAAGTAAGGTAGTTTTTAGGTTTCTTTTCTTTCATTAATCACATTAATGAAGTCCCATCATTTAAGTCACCTAAACATCACAGATAAATACGACGTACACTTATGCCACCCGCATTCGCCTCGATGTCCCCTCGTGCACCGTTAGGTTAGGTAACTAACGGCAGAGCAGGGCAGGGCTAGCGCGAGTGTAAAACATAAGTAACACATATATAATATATCATATATACTATATACAGTATTTATCACAACACATCACATGATCGCATCACAGATATCGCAGCAGAAGAAACATATGAAATATTGGATATACTAGAACGTCCGTGTTTTATTTTGAGCCTCTATAAAACACGGATTCCACGATCGCGCTGAATAGCTAAACCCACACCCCTAGACCCCTACGAGAGCGGCAAGCAACCCTACCAATTCTAGAGTTAGGAGACCCGGACTCGACTCCTCGAGTTGGTCTCCCACTGGACTCCAGAACCCGGTCACTTGTGCTCTCCTCTTGGGTCTATCCTAGTGCGGAAAAGTAAATAATATACAAAAGGTGACATCAACCTCATCCCGGAAGTGCCCCAATAAAAGAATATTACATACATTTAAATTTACATGAATGAAAATAAAAACTCTCATCTCACAAAAAAAACCCGGCTATTCAGAACGCGACGATCCAATATAACATATCCAGCAACACATAACATCACATGTCATCAACGTAAGTAAATATGCGCATCCCAATTGTCGTTGACATATAGAAACGAAACCGGCGATATCACATATTACACTTACGGTCACAGAAAAAAAGTGTAAAACTACAACATTTGGAATCCACAATCTCTTTAGACATCGTAAATCCGAAATATCACATATTTCGCATTTCATGCCTAACCTGTGTGAATTCCACATATTGTATCACATTCCAGATAAATAGACAGTATTAAACTTTCCGATCGAATAATCAAATACCCAAGATTTTCAAAATAGCTCAACACTTGAGTGGAGTTCAAAAATTCTATAATACGTCACAGTAGCAACGGTCCATCCGTAGAAGGATCAAGCCAACGCCTTACATATGGCACGCCGTACTGCCCCAAACCCTAAGGTTCAAAGGGCAGTTCAAGACGGTCACATAATCGAGTTAAGGTTTGTTGTCTTCTAGAGGGTCCGTCACATTTCTTACATGTTTTTCCGAAATATTTAAACTCGAGAAAAATTCAACACTTGAATGTTTTTCGTACCGAGAAAAATTGAGTTAATGATATCAGTTCGAACATTTTAATACTTTCTAAATTATCCGGAATAACATAACAAAATTAAATTCTCCGATCGAATCGATGATTACAAAATAAACCCCAAAATACTCAACACTAGAGTCAGTTTAAAAATACCCATAAAATAGCACAATCAGATACAAGAATTACTGTGCAAACCAACTGTCAAAGTCTCACTGTACGGCCGCGGTTCCGCGGCACAAGCAGGGTATTGCCGCGGAACCGTGGCGGTCCGTACATATTACGTCACCAATTTTGCGCCGTAATTCTTAGAAATCCCTGATGTATTTTTTAGGTATTTTAATTCTGAAAAAACACAGATTTTGAAAAAATTCCAGAGAGGGGTTGATTTCGACGTTGTCGGGTTCGTTCGGAGTTTTAACTTTGTTAACACATCGCCTAATGCTCTAGCTAGGCTCTGATACCACTGTAGGGTTACTAGGCACACTAACGAGGCTCTACAAGGCATCGACCATGCCAAAATTAAATTTTTATGTGCCGAACAACCCTAAGCAAGATCATATACTAGAGTTTAGGCGAATCTATTGGCAAGTAAACAACTTTACACTAAAGGGAACACGAAATACAACCTTTGTAGATCGCTCCTCCACTTCATTTGCTCCTTGTTGAAGTCCTTTCGCTGCGATCAAGGTTCTCCCGGGCTCTTGCATGGCTTCACGACGTGAAGGATGCGACCTTACTTGAAGTCTCCGAGGCCGAAGATGATCTATGTCGAGGGAATTCCGACTCAAGCTCCTACTTCACTGACTAGAGAATTAGTAAAGTAAACACCCTAAACTAAAGTGCTAGTCTAGTAGAGGATGGAGAAATAGGAAGTGGGTTCTCTTTGGATTTTTATTTCTCACAATATTTCTCACTTTGGATCAAACCCTAGCAAGTTTTTCTTTTGAACTCAAGAAAGAAGATGATGAACAAAAGAAAGTGAAGAGGATAATGATCAAGTGTGGAGACTAACCATGGTAAGTGAGTATCATATACTAACTCTTGTAGAGACTTAACCCTAGGCTAATCTTTATGGTTGGGTTAAGAAATATCCATAGTAAAAACAAAACCAAGTTGAATTAATCAATGCATCCACAAGCTTCCACAAGCTTCATGCATTTTCTAATCCTCCACTTGATTTTGTAATTACTTTAGATATTAAAAACCCAAAATAAAAATTAGCATAATGTAAGTCTCATACACCCATGGATGATGTATCATCAACCATGATACAAAAATACAACACATTTTAATATATATCATATAAATAGTAAAGATGTGTACATGTGAGAAAAAACCCTAAGTGAACATGTGTTAGTAAATGTAAACTAGTATATCTAATATACAATTATACACTTAATTATTAAATCAACACTTGACTTAATAATCCGGTCATATCTCATATAACCGGCTAACATCCATTGTATCGACTTATCGAATCAACACTTGATTCGATAACCCGGTTATATCATATATAACCGACCAATACAAAAAGTGGCGAGAATAGAATACGGTATCATATACATGCATTATTCTCGGTCCTGCACATATCACATACATGCTCCTATTTAGTTTTGCCTGAGCCAGTAAAACCTGTATGTAGGGCTCTAAAGACTCGTCAATACGCCGGCAGTAGGTAATGATCACATCAAGCACCCACAAGCCGTCAGCGGTACTAGCTGGACGTAACGGATACCCGGGTATTGAGCGATCAGAAGATCAGCAAGCAAGCCCGCTCCAACTCCTGTAAAAGCCGGCCGGTAACACTTCCAGTACAGTCCGGTCTCCTCGTCTGATATGTCGCATATCGAGTCTAGGGGTGGTAAACGTCAGACCCCAATAACCGATAAGTCATGCCGATGTAAGGCTCATAACGGGTCGAGAAACTACTGGTAACACTTACCAGTAAATCTCCAATCAGCCCTGGCCAGGGACTTCCCTGTTACGGCCAATCGAGCACAGCGCAACATCAACCCCCAATACCGGGAGAGACGAAACCCCTCCTATCGCTCATTGCCTCCATGTGACTCGGGACTGTACCCAAAAACCACCATTTTGCATGCCCTCATGGATGTGGTAAGGTGGAAATCAAAGCACAGTGCGAATCACACAAGACTCCATGACGATCTCGGGTCTACAGACTAACCTGCACAAGTGTCACCTGAGAACTGCCATCTGACGTGAGGTATAATACCATCTGGGAGTTCTCGGCGAGTCCGTCCAGTATACCCAGTCTCCACTGAGCACCCGTATACCATCTCTGATGTTAAACACCAATGGATATGGGATCATCCATCGCCCATCTCATGGGTGGAGATGCGTATACGCTAGTCTACACTGGTATATCGATACCCCGTCTCGATACACCCACGACTAGGGACCTTGAAGGATGTACTTATGGAATACCACGTCCCCACTAGTATGATCTGCATCATAGTCCAGATAGTCAAGTATACATCCTAAGGGCTTTACCAACATGTAACGATAAGACAGTATAAAGAGACAAGTATACATGTTAAAGTAAAGTGCAACCAGATAGCATACTATCATATCGAGCAAGATAGTCCTCTCTATATATGTCCAAGCATCCAATATAATATACATCATCTGTACAATACTGGCCTGTAGGGCATACATACAACTAACACATTACCCCCAGTTCACGATATGTGATGATAAGGATACCAGATGAATAATGAGATAAATGTGATATTGACCCTTACCCAGATTTGGGATGCCGTACGATGGATTTACCGTACGAGTTATATTGATGATAGATCTGCACTCTTGACTCGAGTATGTCATATGATATATATATTATATCGTACGCGATACTATTGAGGCGAGATCACCGACTATTATATATATATCGACTCATATTTAGGTGGATTTCCTTACCTTTTCGATTAGTCTGTTAGTTTAGTCCGGTAGTTTATTTGTAGATGTTAGACTAGACTCGAGTCATACCTATTTCAAAACCACCGAATCGTGAGTATTTTAAAGATAGGCCAAGGGATACTACGGATATTTCAAAGGATGTACTTTTTCATAAAAACACCGTAGCCCTATTTTCTAAACACCACGATTCATGCGATTTCAGATACCAAAAACTGTATGAATCGTATATAGGAATGTATATTTCTTTATTGCTGCATTATTATTCATTTACCATTTATTCTGTTGCTCGCATTGCATTGCATGCTTATATGTATTTTCGTTAGAAATGATGAAACCTGTTGTTAGGACACCAGCACCATTACCGATGACGCGTATGCTCCACGTACACTCGCTTGCCGGCTCACACACATCTTCATCGGTAATTGCTATGTCATGTACACTTAGAGAATATTATTTCATTGACATAGCTTGCTAGATGATAGTTCGTATATGTTATTGTTTCATATGTTAGTTCATTATTGCATTCATTGCTTAATATTCATGCATATCTTTATATTTATTAGTCAAGAAATTTTATAAGGGCCAGTCCAGATTGCCGGAGCCCAGTGTTCATTATTATTGACTTTTTATTTTGGATTTCGATTTTCCATGAGATTTCTGGATTTGGAAAAATCGCAAGATTTAAGAAACTCAATTATCATTTTAAAAGATAAAAGTGTGGTTTTCTCATGTTATGATTGTGATATGTCCACCACGAGTTTTCTCGGCTCTTGAGCGATATCATACACCCGATTCGAGGAGGAGATGAACCGTCTGTGGGTGCATGGTGGACCCGGTGCGGTACTCCGGGACGAGGAGATCGTACAGGATGGCGTTTGAGCCTATGACAGGGGAGCATTGCTGACCGGTGATTTTATTGAGATTTATGATACAGGCCAGTTCGGGTAGCCGGAGCCTGAGATATTGAGATTTGAGGATACAGGCCATTCTGGATAGCCGGAGCCTGAGATATTGAGATATTGGGATATTGAGATATATATTTTGTGTCGATGCATGACACTGATTTTCTGATGATTTCATTGATGATACGTAAACTTATAAATACAGAAATCTCACTAAATTAAGAAAACGGTTTCTCATTCATGATGTATTTTGTTTTGATTATATTGCATTCATACCTCATATTTATGATATATTGCTACCTGAGGCACTGACACGAGCACATGGGATTACACTTATGTATAGATGTTTACCCTTGCCTTTATATTATGCTTCAGGCCATATTATCATATTGAGCATATATATTACTGATCATATTAACCTAGGTGAGTCATACATACGATTTCTGCTCTGTGATGTTTTCTACTCACGAGTTGGTAACCCACCCCCGTTGTGCCACAATTCTTGCAGGTTTTGCCATACAGGTTTCGTTGCAGCTTTGCTGGCATGCTACTTTCATTCCGGGTGATTGCTTTGGTAGGTGGGTTCACTTGTATCGTGACCACCATTGTACATTTATTATTTCAGTTGTATCTAATAAACTCCATCAACCAGACTTGTATATTTATTAACCTTAGAAGACTAGTTGTTTATTCTTTCAACCTCAGAGTCGTGCGTTGTATTATTATGGGTTTTCTTGATGGTATTGAGTTTCCTTTTGAGTTTTGATCCTCGGCCTTCGGCGTTGTATATTATATTGCTTGCGTGGCTGTGACCGTCAATTGACGAAGTGCTAGCTCCCGCTTGGGGATGCCTTTATTCATATTATGCATGTTGTACCCTTTTGGGGCCAGTATTTACAAAGGAAACTCTGCCGAAATTTTCAGAAATCACTTGATGATTTTAAAAATACATATTCGGCTTATTTTATTAAAACCACTTGTTTTAAATAAGTTTTCTTCACTTCTATTCAAAATGGTTTAAATTTCTGGGATTTTTGGCTTACTTGAATTAGATGGGGTCCAATAGACTTCATATGATTCAAGTGCCAGTCACGTGCCATTTCCGGGTCGTGATAGACGGACTTAACGTTCTTAGAGCGGGCCCACGCTCTGTTTCAACGTCGTGGCCATTCGGAAGAGCGTTTTCCCTTTATGGTAGCTGTTTATTACGCGACAGCTGTGGAACTGCTCCCGTTTCTTGGACCGAACGTATCCGAACCCGGTTGTATCCATCTTCCCGTTGGGTATCTTTCACCGAGGCCCGGGAATATCCCAAATCTTTTTGTAGAATTGGGCTTATCGAACAGTTTGTTCGAGGGGTACACCTTGGCATATTAACAGCCTTGTCAATCTCTCTGTGTAGTATCTTGGCAGACGGATTGGTTGAAGCCTATCGAGTGCAAAATCGGCACTATGCTAGACTTCTTTTTCTATTTGGTCTCCATAGATTGGTATAAAAGGATCGCCTTTTCACCTCTTCGCCTGGGAGGGACGTAGAAAGTCTGTAACTCTTGTACGTTGTATGTATCGAGCGCATCAAGTTCCTTATAATACCGAGGTGGATCCATTATGATTTGCAGACTCTGATCTGTTTCGTCGAGGGTTTGCACTGACGGGCAGATGGAGAACACTGCATTGGCCTTGTCTTCAGAGTCACTGCCAAAGACCAGAATAGGGGTAGATGGTCTGGGAATGTTGTTTTCTTTCTGGGGTTGCCCCGAGTAAACTATTTCTTCATCTTCCTCGGAATCGCTCCCAAAGATCGGGATAGTGGCGGCGGACTTCTGTTTATCCTCCAGCTTATGACACCTTTCTGTATCTTCGAAGTCTGGTAGGAAGTACTTTGCGTCTTCATATTTCTGGACCTCGTTTACGGAGAACGGATTTAGCTCCTCTGTGACGGTGCATTCCAAGCCGTCTTTGAAATACTTCATACATAGATGTTGTCTAGAAGGGATGACGTTGTACTCATGTAAACAAGGCCTGCCGAGCAAAACGTTATAACAAGTCTTGGTGTCAATGACATGAAATTTGATGTCAGTGACAAGAAATCCGAAGCATAGCATCAGTATTATGGGCCCAAGCGTCCATAACGACTATGAGTCGAACCCGGAGATGGTAATTTTGTCTCGGACCAAGTGCTGAATGTTCATGCAAATTTCCTTCAGTACCCTCACGTTGAGAAGGTTGATAGAGGATCCATTATCATCAAAGATTTTCCCTATCTTGATGTCGTAGCAGTACCCGGTGACGTATAACGGGTGATTATGTTCGCACGTACAGAGGAGGAGGTCTTCATCGCTGAATGTCATGTCAGCTGTGTGAACCTCTGCCAGCTCATCCTACATCTTCTCTTCTGCAAGGAAAGCTTGGAACTGATCGGGCTCTTGTAACACCTTGATCAGAGACTCTCGTGCCTCTTTCGACAAGAGGAGAGCATCCAATATGCTCAACTGTGAGGGTATTTTCCTCAGATGTGCTAGAACATTATAATCCACCTTAATTTTCTTAGGCGGGTCCTTGGCTGCGAGCTCTTTGACAACTCCATCGTCGAGGGCAATTTCCTCAAAGATTTTCTCTTTCCCTTTGTCTTTTCTGCTCGAACCTTTGTTTGTAGGTCCGAGGTTCTTTTCAGGCAACGTGCGGTTACGCAGCTGAATATTCTCGCAGTTCTTCTTCTCTTCTTCTTTTTCGAAGGTGGATTCTTTGAAGAGAGGGTTGAGAGGTATTTCGTCCTCAAAATCGCTCCCGAAAGTAAGAACTTAGGGTTTTCCCCCTTATGAACCGGTATCAATCATATGACAGTTGCCAGTCATTTTTTCATGCGCACCTGTCGCACTCTTTTACCGTCAACGAGCTTCGCGCTTGATCCTCTTAAAGTGTTTTTTATGGGCAACATATCATTGCCACCACTTCTTGAAGGTACTGCATTCTTCGGTAGGGTGGGTAACCCTCCGATGATATAGGCAGTAGTTTGGATGTGAATTCTCTCCGTTGAGGCATATGACCCCGGGAGTGTTTCTTACGAGAGGTGGCAGCTTTATCCCCACTGATAGGGCTTTGGCGAACCGCTTCTCTGCCTTGATCTTGCCCTTATTTGTCGCAGGTATGCCTTGATTTGGTTGGAGTACTTTATGACTCTACCTTACCGCAGCTTCTTCATCCTGACGCTGACGCTTAACCTTTTCGTATATGGCTGTTTCGCGTTCTCGGTCAGCTTTTCTTTCTCGAAAGGCTTTGTTTAACACGATCGGGGCTTTTGGCAGTTCCGGGTATTTAGCACCGATTCTGCCAGTTCCTATATGTTGTTTTCTGACGCTGAGAGAGTTTCTTCGTCATTTAACTACGAATAAGAGACCATGTGACAACTTGCTACACGGTCTTCGGTTTCTTCTTATGAGTCATTTTCCTCATCGTCGTCACTATCTTTATTCTCAAGAATATGCTTGAGAAACTCTTCGAGCGTGACCAATTTCCACACCTCCTGGTTGTACTCCTCCAGTGCGTCAATGTACTTTTGTAAGTCTGTGAGCTTGTCATCATACTCTGCAGGTTGCATAGGCTTCTTGGTCTTCTTCTTTTTCTCCGAAGACTTTGAAGGCTTAACTTGGGGATTTTGCCCTTTGTCAACAATTTTCGGTACGGGACGCGGTTTCAGCATCTCTTCGATGATTTTAGGTTCAAGTGGGCTTTTCCACCTGACTGTCGGACATGCCTGTAAATCCTTCAGCATTCTTTTGATTTTTGCTGAAAGAACGACTTCCCATGCAGTTTCTTCCATGAGCGAGCATGATGCCCCCGACGCATCCATCTTTTTGGGAGTGTGCTTCTGTGATGGGTTCACCCTACAGTTCTCAGATAGCGCGAACTTCCCCTATTGATACTGGTTCTCGACCCAGTTCTTGAAAATGTAGCAATCCTCAATTGGGTGGCTCACCATTCTATAATAGACGCAGTAGTTGGGGTTGTTGACGTCGCTGGGTTGCGGTGGACGCCATGGGTCTGGCAATGTGATGAGTTTTTTACGCATTGCCAACTCAAATAGTTTCCTCGTTTTATCATGGGGAAACGAGTAAGCGCGTCCTAGCCTTTCTTCCATGGATAGACGTGGGCATGCGTTGTTTTGGCGAGCAGCCGGTTTTGGAACACTCGGTTGTTGTTGAGCGTTGGCAATGAAGGCCGCTTTCCCTTTACCCTTAGCATTTCGAGAGTCCTCACTTGAGGAGGAAGGCCCGTGGCCCAACTAGTCCATTTGGGCCAGTTTATCAATCAGAGCCTGGAAGGTTGTTGGTTTGAAGAACGTCATGAACTGGGATACAGTCGTTTGAGTATTAAGGGTCCCGATGAACATGCCCACGGCGGGCGATTCATCGATGCGTTGTTTGCACTTTGACCATAGGTTCCACCACCGGATCGCATATTGGACCCAGGTTTTTTCTGGTTTTACCCTGGCATTGATTAATGCCGTGATCGGGGTCCGCTCTCTTGCGCTGACAAACCACTGTGTGAACAGCAGTTCCATCTTTGTGAATATTCTCACGAAGTCATTTGGGAGCTCCGAATACCATTCAAAGTCCATCTCTGACAGCCTGCTAACAAACTGGCGAAGCAACAGTTTGTCGTTGCCTCCAGTGTTGCCGCACAGAGCTCTAAACTGCGCGACGTGCTGATGTGGGTTGCCTGTCCCCTTATACACATGGAACTTGGGGATCGTATATCCCGGCGGGTATTTAATTTGTTCATACCAACCTGGATACGGTCGCCCAGTTCTGAAGATTTGGCCTGTGGCTTTATTAGCTTGATGAGCTCGTATTTGTTGAGCAATATAATCATCAAGAGTGGCCTTGGAGATTGTTTCCTCCTTGGCTGCCGATAAGGCCGGAAGAGGATTTGATGTTTCACCTCTGTCATCCCCGATGATTATCGGCGGATTCTCGGCCGGGGGTTTTGGCTGGATCATCATCTCAACCATGTCTTGGAACAAGAGGGCCATCTGCTTTATGTTACCAGCCTGCTCAGCAGCTTTCTTGTCTTTTCTTTCAAGAACCCTTTGCAGGAACTCTGTATCGGTCTCCTGCTCCTAGCGTTGTTCGGCTGTTGTATCTAGGCTTTCTTTCTGTCCGGTAAGCCCTGCCATTTTGGTCAGCATTTTCTGGAGCTTCTGTTGTTGCTCCTAAGCTTTAGTCAGCGACCGAGTTTGCGGTCGGTGACCCACGGAAGCACGACTTTCTTCTTTCCGGGAAGCCATTTAGACCGTATGCACGATCATGCTCCCAGACTTAGGGCGTTTGGGTCCATCACCTTTGGGATTTGCCGCCGGCAGTGGTATTTTCTCTGGCCTCATCCTTTTTGTGGGAGGTTGAAGTTGAAGGAGCCATTGTAACATGCATCTGTATAGAAGAAGCCCCTCGCTGTATGACGGAGGAGTGGTCTTCCTCTTACCAAACCTTCGATTTCTTTAGTCGACGAGAGTAATCTTTGTTGATCACAGAGTCCTGGACTTTCCACCAGACCCTGCGAATTTGGGAGGAGAGCCATTGAAAGGGGCACTCCGGCTTTGCCTGCACTGTGGTTTCTGCAGGCGGGGGAGATTTCTTTAGTACCGCCATTAGAAAGTTCTTGCGTACCCTCCTGTGTAGATCAAAGTTGTTCCCGGTTGGAACAACAACGTCAACTTCCACCATTGGAGCTTGTGGGGTAAGTTCAGAGGGAGAATTGCCCCTAGCTTTTCTTACTCGGCGCCAGTGATGACGCCGAGCGTATCTTGCAGATGAGACGGCATCAGTTTTGGAAGCGGCTTCTTTGTGCCCTCGGCTTTGCTGATGGGCTGTTGTTGGCGTCAACTTGTTGAAGACCGACGTCTTTGGCAGAGTTTGAGAAGGGTCGGCCAATTTTTCAAAGACCGACTTTCTAGTAGGGGAAGCACCTTTGACGTCTTCACCTGCAGGACAAGTTGGGAGGGCTATCCGTTTTGGGGCAGCCCCTTCAGGTATTACGAGCCTCTTTGAGGGCCCGTTCGAGCTTTTGCTCAGCCTGTTGAAGACTGAGATGCCAGATTTGGACAGCCCGTTGAGAGGGGCCGTTGTGGTCACCAGTCGATCGAAGACCGGCCTCTTGGGAGCTTCCTCTTGTGGCGCTGAGGCACCGAAACTCATCGGTGGGAGCATAGTCCCAAAAAATAGTCTAGTAGTAGCTTGTGTTACTTACCCCACCGGTATTGAAAAGATAGAGGCTGCGTTGGGCCCGTAGATCACTCCTCCAGCTGGAGTGGAGCGAGTGTTGCTGTTGCATGTTGTGCAATTGGAAACCATCGATTTTTTCTGCACAGGAGCAAGACATCAAATTTTAGTAACTCGAATCCAAGGGCAACAATAGCGAACCACGATTTTGTTCGCGAAACACGACATAAGAAGTGTGGAGTGGATAGAGAAAAAGGTCCCGATGGGCATGCCAGAATCTGTTCACCATCGAAAACAGAGACGAACTGGGATAGATAGTCTTGCCTGAGTTTGAGGGCAGATGCTATTAGGATTTATCCATCCACCTCTTCGAAAATACCAAGTTGATTTATGACACCATATATCGGAGGTTTGGATAGATGCGGCCGTTGTAGCAGACTTCATTAGATTCCCCCTCATTTTATGAGGGTTTTTTATTGTGGGGACGCTCTTCCCTGCAGGCGCAAGCCCCTGCAGTTAATTACTTTATCGCATTGCGATAACCACTTTCTCATTCTTCAGCAGTTCACTTTGTGTCGTGTGTGTTTTTTTCGTTTGTTTTGGTTGCCCGTGGATTGTATACGGAAACTAGTTTATGTCGTCGCCCGCAGGGCACAGATCAGTCCAAATCCTTATATTTTAGATTTGGGTTTGGTTTATTTAAAGAACGTTAATTTGGTTTGAGATTAAGATCAACTTAAATGTGTGAGCATTTTGGCTCAATTTATTTTTAACTAAGGATACGTTAGTCTAATTTGAGACTAAGATTGGCTTAGTAATATTGTAAGGATCATTTTTATTTAAGATCCAAACAACAGAGCATTTTGGGCTCAGCTATAAGAAAGATTCTGTAACATTTCAGAAAAATAAAATATTATTTTGGGGAATTTAAATAATTGAAATAATAATTTCTATGAATATTATTAAGTACAAGAATTAGTTTTAATGAAAGGGTATAATTATATACCGATAATTTGGAAAATAATTTGGAAATTAATAATAATTATTGATTTGAAGGTATTTATGTGATTTGGGCATTTTATGAACTATTATCAATTATTTGTAAATGGGTTATTTACTAAGCTCGATTAGTATTCCATTAATTTTGTATTAATCTTATTATGCATGAGACATGCAACAAATCATGTTGCAAATGACTTGCTATATTTTTAGTTATGAACCATGGCTTTTTCTTTTCTAAATAGTTGCGCTTTAAAATGAAAAAGAGAAAAAGAAAAGGGAAAAGAAAAATAAATGAGAGAGTGAGGTGACTTGTATCATGTGAGGGTGAGAGAGAGGGGGGTGACAGGCTTCTACACAATTCTCATGCCTTCATCTCTTCATTTCTTCACTTCCTCTTCTTCTTCATTCCTTCATCTCGTTTTCATCCCCCACCTCTACCCCATGGCCACCCCCAAAATCCTCAAACAAAACCTTATACCCCATTCACAAAAAATGACCACAACATCACTATAGACCCTATGGAGGCCTCAAGTTTGGACCTTGAAGACTTTGAGCAACTCAAGAATTTTCTTGAGTTGCCAAATGAAGTATATTTCCACACCATTAGTTTAGAATCTTGTTTTCCTCATATCTTATCATAGTTTAGAGTTAAACCGATATGGTTTAGTGAACTTTGAGAATTTCTAGAGGAGGGTTAGGAGATTGCATGACTTGTGAAGATGTAATTGAGGTGTAGTGATATTTTTCATGACCTTAGTGATGTATTAAGGACCCAAAACAGATACCAAGCAGAGATCATGAACTTTGAATTTTTCCGATGTCGTATTTTATGGATTTATGATGCCTACAGGGAATCTGGAGCAACCTGAGGTGTTTTTAAGAAAATCAAACAGGTAGAATAACCTAGATAGACTACTAGAAGACCACCATGAGAAGACCAGAGCCAAATTCCTCCTTGGGACCGGCGAAATCGGGGATATGGGGAATCTCGCTGGGTCAATGGTTGTATATGGGGTTGGATTTTGGTGTATAGCTCAGTTACCTCATAATCTAGCATCTGTATTGTTTGTTTTGCCCCACACTACCTAAGTCAAAATTTGGAACTAGTTTTCTAAGTTGTTGTTTTGGTTTTGTGATTTTAGTAACCTGAGTTTTTATATTGTGTTTTATCTTGATCGATTGGCGTTCGTACGTCGGTGTCGAGAGTTATTGGTTTTCTTGCATATGTAGACAATAGGTTCTAACCTATGTGTGTTTCATGTACCGCCTTGGTTTTTCTTATTCGATTTGTGTTTACTATACGGTGTATTTGAACTGTAGGTACCTCCGCGTGGACTTCGGGACGAAGAAGGAGAGCAAGGCGTCATCGACTTCGGCAAGCAAGGATCGAGGTGAGTAGATGTATATCTACGAGGGAAGTCGAGTGGATGGCGTATAGCACCCCCACAAACGTAGTATAGGGTTATTACTATTTTATTATGAGTTTGGATGCGATATTGGATACTTAGTGAGTAGGGTATTTAGAAGACCTTAGCTTAGATTAGGTTGATCTAGGAAGACCTATCCATAGGATGATTACCTTGGTGGTGAACCGCAGCTTATATGTAGACACACGCGTGCGCACATATACACACTTGATTTTGTGTGTATGTGTGTGTGTGTGTGTATGTGTGTATGTGTGTGTGTATACATATACACGGGTGATGAGGATAGTATATGATACATGGTGATGAGTCGATATGATCCGGCATGATGCCGTGAGATTTTGATATGTGATTGAGTCATGATATTGTATATAATATGATATTATGATGGATCTTTGGGCAATATGTATTCATTCATGCGATAATATATGAATTGATGATATTAGAATGCACGAGACTTTAGAACCGTACCCATGATCATGATATTGTACGACGATGATACTGGATAAATGATGATGTTTATATGATATTTGACCCATACCCTCGATTTTGGGGATGCCGTACGATGGATTCTACTGTACGAAGTATAGATATGATGATTGATCTGCACTCTTGACTCGAGGATGTAGTACGGTGTATTATTACCATACGTGATGATATGAGGCTGGATCGCCGACTATTAGATATATCGGATCGGGATAATATAGATTTCTTATTACCTTTCGACTAGTTTCTTAGTTTAGTCTTTTAGTTGTTTAGATAGATATTAGACTAGGCTCGAGTCATACCTATTTTCAAGAACTAACGAATCGTGAGTATTTTCAAAGGACATTCCGAGGGATGCTATGGATTTTCAAAAGACATGTCTTTTCTCAAAAACACCGCAACCCCTACTTTTCTAAAAATCAGGATTCGTGGTATTTCAAAAACTAAAACTGTATGACTCGTATACAGATACATGTATTTTATTATGTTGCGTTTACTATTCACCTTTCTGTTATATTCATGTTGCTCTCATTGCATTTCATATATACATGTGTCTTCTTTTGCTATTATGAGCTCGTCTGTTAGGACACCGGCACCATTACCGATGATGCATATGTTGCACATACACTTACTTGCCGGCTCACACGCATCATCATCGGTAATTACCATGCCACGTACACACTAGAGAACCTTTACTCTATTTATATAATTGGATAATCTGTAGATGTAGCATTGTTTTACATTCAAAATCTTAAAATGCTAGTGCAGATATTGTATCTCTTACTTAGAATACCACATGCATTTGCATCCGTAAATTCTAGTTATGCACTGATCATTAGCTTTATGTCGGTATTTATTATCTCATTGCATACTGCATATATTGTGTTTCTCTTGGAGATTTCCGTATTTATGAAATTTCTGGATTTGGGGAAAACCAATCTCAAACAAGAGAAAGAAATATCAATTTATTGCTGCAAAGGAATTTCATAAACTTATATCAAATTTTAAATAGAAATTGCAATTTTCTCGTGACATGATGTGTGTGGCGTCCACCATGAGTTTTCTCGGTTCTTGAGCCATGTGTGTATACATACCCGATTCGAGGAGGGGATGCACTGTCTGCGGGTACATGGTGGACCCGGTGTGGTACCCCGGGGCGAGATGGACGTAATGAGAAGGCGTTGAGCCCGGCAGGGGAGCACTACCGGCCGGTGATATTTGGCGCGGCGGACATCCGGAGGATACCGACCGTAGTCGTGTGATCAGATGATTTGGGCCGATCCGGACTGACGGAGCCCGAGATTTATGAGGATTTTGTGTCGCTGATGGACACGGTGTTCATGATATTTTCGAGTGTCGATACTTGGCACTCAAGTTTAACCTGATTTTTCTGTGTTGTTGCGGGACATGCTCATTTAGTGATGCGTTTGTACATCATACATATGACATGTAGTTATTTTATGACATGGACATGAGTACCTGACCTTACACACATGTCTATATTATCACCTCTACTGTAACTCGATGTTATCGTGCTTATATTATTATTTTACTGTATTGTATGACTTAGGAGATCGTCATACATGCAATTTCTACTCGGTGATGTCTTCTACTCACGAGTTGGCAACTCACCCCATTGTGCCACAGTTTCTTGCAAGTTTAGCCACACAGGTTCCGTTGCAGCTTGCTGGCACACCACTTCCTTCAAAGTGTTTGCATTGATAGGTGGGACACTTTGCATCGTGACCACTATTGCATACTTGTATATTTTATTTCAGTTGTATCTAGTTAAAAGCTCCATCAACCAAACTATGTATATTTAGTAGACTTAGAAAACCACAGTTGTTTATTCTTTCAGACTTAGAGTCGCACTTATGCATTTATTGTTGTTTCTGGTTTTCTTATGATGCTTAGTTTACTTGCTTTCATTTTGAGTTTTGATCCTCATCCTTCGGCGTTGTATATTTATATATCGTGCATGGTTATTCCGCCAATTGGCAAAGAGCTAGCTCCTACTTAGGGATTCCTTATATATTATTGCTTGTATTCGTTTTTGGGTTACAAATGACAACGGAGATGCTGCCCGAATTTCAAACGACAAAAGGGTTTTCAAGCTAAATACAAATATAGTGTTTCCATATATTACTACTTATGTTTATATAAGAATAAACTTGATTTCAGTGTACCTTATTTCAAAACTGCACCTCCCCTATTTTCCCCTAACAGGTTTAGATTTATGGGCTTTTGGCTTACTTGGATTATGTGGGGTCCTATAGACTTCACATGATTCAAGTGCCAGTCACGTGCCTTTTCCAGGTCGTGATAGTTTCATAGACTTAGCCAATTTGGGCTTAGTATGCTCAGTTTTTTTTCTTTTTGTTCAAAAATGCTAAGCACTTAGAACTTCGTTGGTTCAGTCCCCCTTTTTTTTATGCAAAAGTGCTAAGCACTTGTTTGACGCTCCGACACTCACATGGGTGTCATGTGAAGCATTTAATTATGGGCGCCGCCCAATGAGCACTCAGCCATTTTGGCTGTTTATGGAGTGTTAAGCACTTTTTTCTCTCTCTCTTTTTGGTGGCACCCACATGAGGAATACATGAGGCACTGGGTGAAGCCCAATCAATGCTAAGCACTCAGCCGTTTTGGCTATTTATGGGGTGCTAAGCACTCTTATTATTTTTGTAGCGCCCACGTAAGTAGCACGTGAGGCGCTGGGCGCTGCCTAATCAGTGCTAAGCACTTAGCCGTTTTGACTATTTATGGAGTGCTAAGCACTCTTATTATTTTTGTAGCGTGGCGCCCACGTGAGGAACACGTGCGGCGCTGGGCGCTACTCAATTAGTGCTGAGCACTCAACCGTTTTGGCTGTATGTAAAGTGCTAAGTACTTTTTATATGGCGCCCACGTATGTTTCATGTGAGGCGCTAGGCGTTGTTAAAGAAGGGCGCCTACGTGAGAAGCACGTGAGGCGCTAATTTCTTTTATATGGAGATTTAATCTTTGTTGATATTTTCAGAGAGGTTAAACCTCCATCAATGGTGCTTTGACCACTAACGTTCACTAAAATCACTATATTTGAGGATTTTAGGTTGAGTTTTTAAAGAACTAAGTTCTTGATTTGAAAGAACTGAGTTCCTGGAGAATTCTGGACTCCATATTCTTTCTCTTTAAATTTGTTCTTCGCTGAATGTTTGATTCTCAAGAACAAAATCTTCCCGATGAGAATTAAATTCTCAACTATGGAAGACTTGTCTTGTGGATTTTAGATCCAGAGAAAGAACTAAGTTCTTTTTACAAGGGTTAAACCCTTAGATGTAATATTATAGGTAATAGAGATATGTTGATCTCTTTTCTTTACCTATGGTTTTGAGAAGGTAGCTCTTCTTCTTTGAGAATTTAATTCTCTGTTCTTTCTATCTGTGGTCTCTCTCTGGTAGTCGTTCTTCTTTTTTTGACTTGAAGTCTGGGGTCCGTTATATAGTGGAAGCAAATTGTTAATTGGTTTTGAGAAAATCTTTCATTGAGAGATTCCAATTGTTAGGATTCCTTAGCACGACTACTAGGTTTTAGGAGGCATCAAGCATGCAATTTTAAAATTTTAGTGTGCTAAGAAATCGCAAACATGGGATCTAACTAGAGGATTAAAGTTTAACTATGCAAGTAATCAAACATTACTCTAAGTGAATAAGGAATACAACCTTTGTAGACCGGTCATTCACTTCAATAGCTCCGTGTAGTAATCCCTTCGCTCCAAGTAGTGGTCTCCCGGACTCTAGTTAGGCTCCACTAGATAAAATGAACAGGCTTGCTTGAAGTCTTCGAGGCCGAAGATGATCTACGTCGAGAAGACTTTAGCTCAAGCTAGCTCTTCACTAATTGGGAATTGGTGAAGCAAACAACCTAAACTAAATGGCTAGTCTAGTGTACGTAGATGAAGTATGATTTTTGCTCACTTTAGAATTAATTTTCTCACTAATTTTCTTCACCTCAAGAAAACCTAGAGAGCTTTCCTTGAGATGAAGAAGAAGATGAAGTGTAGAATGAATGAATGAATGAGAATTGCAACCATGAGTGAGATAATATCTCATATTATTTATGTAGAGAATTAACCATGGCTATAGATAATGGTTAGGTTAATAAATATCTAAGGTGAGACACAATTAGTGGACTAAGTCAAGATTACTACAAGCTTCTCCAAGCTTCCAACAACCATGCTTATTTCCAACTAATTTTGATTTTCCTTAAATAAAATAAACCCTTAATTATCTATGGAATGGTGTGAGTCTCATACACCCATGTGCTATGTATCATCAAGCATGATACAATGAAACAAATGCAATTAACATATATCACATATATGTTAAATATAGAAGTGAGAAAAAGAAATGCTTAAGTGAGCTAATATTAGTTAATGTATATTAATATATCAAATATAGAATTATACATTAAATTATTAAATCAACACTTGATTTAATAATCCGGCTATATCACATATAACCGACTAATATCATTTATATCAACATATCGAATCAACACTTAATTCGATAACCCGGCTATATCACATATAACCGACCGATATCATATATCGCGAGATTAGAATACAGTATCACATACACGTATTAATCTCGGTCCTGTACATATCATATATGTACTCCTACTTCGTTTCTCCTGAGCCAGAAAACCTCTGTGTAGGACTCTAAAGACTCGTCAATACGCTGGCAGTAGGCAGTGATCATATCACATACCTACAAACCGTCGGCGGCACTAGTTGTACGTAACGGCTCACAGGTATTGAGCGATCAGAAGATCAATAAGCAAGCTTGCCCATACTCCCGTGATTCCAATAAGTAACACTACCGTACAGTCCAGTCTCTTCGTCTGATATGCCGCATATCTAGTCTGGGGGTGGTATACGTCAGACCCCAATAACTTGATAAGTCATGCCGATATGAGGCTCATAACGGTTCGAGAAACTACTGATAATACTTACCAGTAAATCTCAGCAACCCTGGCCAGGGATTTCCTATTATGGCCAATCGAACACAGCGCAACATCAACCCCCAATACCGAGAGAGACGAAACCCCTCCTATCGCTCATTGCCTCCATGTGACTCGGGACTGTACCCAAAAACCACATGTTTGCACGACTCAGTAGAGCCATGGTAGAGTGGAAATCAAAGCACAATAGGAGACATACAAGACTCTATGACGATCTCGGGTCTACAGACTAACCTTTACTAGTGTCACTAGAGAACTGCTATCTGACGATAGGTATAATACCCTCTAGGAGTTCTCGGCGAGTTCTGTTCAGTGTACCCATTCTCCAATGAGCACCCATATACCATCTTCGATGTCAAACACCAATGGATATGGGATCATCCATCACCCATCAAATGGGTCAAGAAGCGTATACGCTAGTCTACTCTAGAATATCGATGCCATGTCTCGATACACCCTCGACTAGGAACAATTAAAGGATGTAATTATAGACTATCCTGGCCCCACTAATATGATCTCCATCATAGTCTTGGAAGTCAAGTACGCATCCTAAGAGCTTTATCAACATGTAATAGAGAGACGGTATAACAATACTAGTCAACATGTTAAGATAAAGAATAACCAGATAGCATACTATTATGTCGAGCAAGAAAGTCCTCCCTATATATGTCCAAGCATCCATTGTAATATACAATCATGTACAATAATGGCCTCTAGGGCATACATACAACTAACAATCTCCCACTTGCACTAAGGCCATTTGTTGCAGTATCTCATACTCAACGTCCCAAAAACTCTCAAACTATGTCTGTGGTTTTGGCCTCCGTGAGTGGATCCTCCGTGTCATTCATCGTATCAACTCTCTTGATCTCGATCGCCTGGAGATCAACTATCTCACTGATCAGATGATACTGCCTAAGAATATTTCTAGATCACTGATGGGACCAGGATTCCCAGGCCAAAGCCACAACTCCATTGTCACCACAATGGTAGGAACGAAGTTCATTTCATGAACATCTATTCCCAGACAGCCTCTTTGGTAACATCATTGGTAGCGATGTTTTCACCCTTTATCGTTGAGTCTGCCATGGTATCTATCTTGAAACTCTTCCAACATACCATCCATCCACTGAGGGTAAAGACAAAACTCGAGACTGTCTTACAGTCGACCTTATCCCTCTGGAAGCTCGAATCGGTAAAGGACTCCACTTGGAGTTCACCGTTACCATACACTAACAACGTTTCTTTAGTCCTTCTCAAGTACTTAAGAATGTTCTTTGCTGCTGTCCAGTGATTCTCCCCAGGATCCGATTGATACCTGCTTACAACACTAAGTGTGTACGCTACATCCAGTCATGTACATAACATCGCATACATGATAGACCCGACTGCCGAAGCATAGGGTATCCCTTGCATGCGAGCCTCTCCAAATCAGTCTTGGGGGCATCTCTTTGGAGAGAGTGATTCCTGAGATCGTGGGTAAATTCCCATGCTTGGAATCTTCCATACTAAACCTCTTTAGTATGGTGTCATTGTACCTGGATTGGGACAATCCCAACATCCGCTTAGATCTATCTCTATAGATCTTAATCCCCGGGATGTAGGAGGCATCACCCAGATCCTTCATGGAGAATCTTATGATAAGAGGAGCTTGACCGAGTGTAGCATAGGAACACCATTTCCTATCAAGAGTATGTCATCTACGTACGATACAAGGAAACCAACCTTACTCTCTACAACCTTCTTGTATATACAAGGTTCATCTACTATTTTTATGAAGTCAAACTCTTTAACTGCCATATCAAAACAGATGTTCTAACTCCGTAATGCCTGCTTTAATCCGTATATTGATTTAAGCAACTTGCACACTTTTTCGCGGCTCCCACTGTCTATGAAGCCCTCTGGCAGTGTCATGTACACTCTCTCTTCTAAATCACCATTTAGAAAAGAAGTCTTGACGTCGATCTGGCAGATTTCGTAGTTATGGTATGCAGCAATGGCAAGTAGGATCCGGATGGACTTAAGCATAGCCACTGGAGAAAAGGTTTCATCAAAATCCACACCTGGTTATTGACGAAAACCTTTTGTTACAAGTCTAGATTCAAAAGTCTCAACTTTTCCATCTACACCAAGAATCTTGTCAAGATCCACTTACTCTTGATGGGTTTTACCCCTTCAGGTGCAACTTCCAAAGTCATACTTTGTTGGTGTACATGGATTCCATCTCAGATCGCATAGCATCCAGCCATTTCACAGAGTCCCCACTCGTGACGGCCTTCTTGAAACTAGTTGGGTCATCATCTCCCATGATGCAATCCTCGCTCCTACTACCATTGAGAAAACTGTAGTATCTCGCGGGCGGGTGAGGAACCCTACCAGATCAGCAGAGAGGGTGAAGTTTGTCGGGAACTATTGAATCCTCCAGTTCTACCAAATCATCAACTGTTAGTTTTTCAAGATGGAACTCCTTCCGGTTATACCTCATGACTACTAATTTTTTCCATAAGAAATTCCTTTTCTAAAAAGATGGCATGCTGAGAAACAAAACACATTTTTCTCCTTGGTATGGTAGAAGATATTCCCTCGTGAATGTTCGGGATATCCAACAAACTTATACAGTACTGACCTTACCTCGAGCTTGTCCGGATTTTTCTTTTCAACATAAGCCGAACAACCCCATATCTTAACTCATTTAAGAGATGGTCTCTTCCCATTCCATATCTCATATGGAGTGGTAGGCATTAATTTGGATGGAACTCTATTCAATATGTATGCGGCTTCTCAAGCGCATAACCCCAAAAGGAAATAGGTAACTCAGCAGTACTCATTATATAGCGCACCATATCTAATATGGTGCGATACCTCCACCCCAATACACCGTTGTGCGGTGGTGTATACGGAGGAGTAAGCTAAAAGAGAATCCCATTCTCTTTTAAATGATCCAGGAACTCGTGCTTAAATATTCTTCTCCCCGATCAGATCGAAGAATTTTAATACTTTTACCCGTCTGGTTCTCAACTTCACACTTATATTCCTTGAATATCTCAAAAGTTTCAGACTTGTGTTTCAACAAGAACACATGTCCGAATCTTGAGTGATCATCAGTGAATATATAATAAAGTATGAGGAACCATTCCTGGCATGTATAGATATGGGACCGCATACATCCCTATGTATCAGTCCCAAGAGTTCAGTAACTCTTTCTCCGTGTCCAGTAAACGGAGTGCTGGTCATTTTGCCTTTGAGACATGACAGGCAAGTTTCATAAGATTTAAATTCGAACTGATTCAAATATCCATCCTTATGTAACTTAGCTAGTCGTGTTGCATTGATATGACCTAGTCTACAAGGCCACAAAAAGGATTCATTCATTTCTGAACTTTTCCTCATGTGTGTGTTCTGTACGTTAAGAACTGTAGTTTGATTTAGAACGTATATGTCATTATATAACGTGCATGATCCAATCAACTTTTGATTTAGGAAAATGTTCACAACATTGTCCTACAATACAAAATTATATCCTTCTTTACTTAATAAAGAAACTGATATAATATTGCATATCAGGTTCGGTATGTAATAACATTCATTCAGAATCAATGTATTATCAGTTGGTAATACAAGGTGATATTCACCAACTGCTTTGGCTGCAACATTTGCACCATTCCCTATTTCTAGAGAATGATCACCCTTTCTCAGTTGTCTATCTTTCTTTAGCCCATGTAACACATCATATATCTGGGATCCTGATCCGGTATCTAATATCCAGGACGTAGAGTGTACTGAGAAACAGTTCTTGGTGACAAACACACCCGAAGAAGATGCATCAACATGCTCATTCCTCGTATGGGTCGTGTGGGAATCCAGATATTCCCATATTTCCTGCTCAGATTTATAACAATTATAAGATAGAGCGGAACCAACGTTCCCCAGCACAATATAACAAGCGGGTTTGGTCAATACATCCATATTATTATCTTAATTAAGGCATATCATGGTCGCTACCAGGAGAGAGAGAGAGAAGAAAACACTCTGCATGCGCTTTTGCAAGATTAGATTGGTTATTATTTTATCTAATCAGAATGGCTCCCACTGTTTTTATCAAATCTTCCTTCAAACCCTAAAAGGTAAGACTAGCCGGGATTAATTACACCCTACAAGTTCGCCAATTTTTCAGCCAGGCCAGTGTCAGTACTTTGAGGGAGGTTCCCCGTGCTTTCGCACGGACCTAATTAAAAATAAACCTCGTTTTTCCATAGGCATAACCCCATTGACACCTTTCTAGTCACCTACTTGATCGGCTAATTGTAAAGTGCAAAACTCTCCCAGGAGTAACTCGTACTCACAGAGGGTATCGGGATCCAACTATCACATAGAAGATATGCAATCTCATTATAAATTTCAAATCTTGAAACTCCCGATACGGTTTTTACCCCTAGCACTTATGACCTTAATTATGGTCAACATATCATAAGCACTAGTCAAGTTCTACCCGTCATTTCGTGATTAATTAGACCCACTCATATGACCCTTAACTATGGTCAAAATAATCATATGAATGTCATAACTAATCGCATCATATACTGTATAGGAAGACATCACTTAGCTACCGTACACTACGCCTTAACTATGGTCAAAATACGCAGCACGAATACTAAGTACTCTACTTCCTAAAATGATAGAGAGTTGCGGATTGTTTTTAAGAAAACCTTTAACGCTTTGAACTTGATCTCGTTGTAGAATCAAACAGTTTTATAAGGAGTGGCTTAAGCTCCACAATTTTGAAACTTTCTTTTTCATAAAAAGGCCGCGTGAGTTTCAAATTCGATTCTACAACATCTTTAGGTTTATTTTCCTTTTCATTAATCTCATTAATGAAATCCTATCATTTATACTTCCTAAGCATCACAGATAAAGAAACCAAAATATAACGTACATTTATGCTATCCGCATTCGTCACGGGGTCCCGTCATGCACCGTTAAGTTAGTTAACTAACGGCAGAACGGGGGCAGGACTAGCACGGATGCAAAACATAAGCAACGTTCATTATATATCATATATATAATAACAGCATTCGTCTCATCATATAAAGTGATCACATCACAGAACATTGCAGCAGAAGTCAACATATGAAATATTGAATATACTAGAAGGTCCGTGTTTTAAATTAAGCCAGTAAAAACACGGATTCCACGGTCGTGAAAAATAGCCAAACCCATATCCCTAGACCCCTACGAAAGCGGAAAGCAATCCTACCAATTCTAGAGTTAGGAGACCCGGTCTCGACTCCTTGAGATAGTCTCCCACTGGACCCTAGAACCTGGTTACTTGTGCTCCATACCTTGGATTTATCCTAATGCGGAAAAGTAAATAATATACATCAATGGTGACATCATCCACAACCCGGAAGTGTCCCAATAAAAGAATATTACATACAATGTATATTACATGAATGAAAATGAAAAACTTTCATTTCACATAAAAACCCCGGCTATTCAAACACGACGATCCAATATAACATATCACAGTAACACATAATATCACACGTCATCAACGTAAGTAAATATGCGTATCCCAATTATCGTTGATGTATAGCAACGAAACCGGCGATACACCACATATTACACTTACGGTCGCGGAAAAGAAAGTGAAAACTACAACAATTGGAATCCGCAGCCACCTTAGACATCATAAACCCGAAATATTACATACTTCAGATTTCATGCCTAACCATATGAATTCTTTAGACATCATTGTAGGGTGTTTTTCGTCACCCCATTGAGATGGGAATACGCGCGCGCTTGTCAGGCGCATTACAGATTCCCCCTGCCTAAGGTAGGCCGGGGTTTATTGATTGTGGGGATCCGAATTTCCGGCAGCCGCGGACTAAGCTGCCGTTAATTACCCCTCGCATTTGGAGTGAAGGAACCTCCGATTGACGGGTTAAACTGGTCATGCGAACTCAATATGCAGTGTGTTGGTGTGTGTGTATTTTTTTTGTTTTATTCCACTTGTAAAAAGAGATATATATATATATATATATATATATATATATATATTTTATATATAAAAACAAAAATAAATAAGTAAATAAATAAATATTTAGAGATTTTTTTTTTAAATTTATTATTATTTTTTTTAATTTTAAAATATTATTTATAACTTATTTAATATTTATTATATATAAAAAAGGGATTAAATAAAGAAAAGAAGAAAAGAAAATAATTATGCTTTTTTTTATTTTTAAATATTATTTATAATTTATTTATTTTTATTTTAAATAAAAAAAGGAGGAAGAAAGAAGAAAAGAGAATTTTGTTTTTCTTTTTCTTTTTCTTTTTTAAAAAAAAGTGGGGTCACATGTTAGCATGTGACCCCTCATATGAAGGGGGTCACATGCTAGCATGTGAGAGGGCCATCACATGCTTGGCAGGTGACGCCCGTCACATGCTTTGCATGTGACATGTGACGCCGTCATATGCTTTGCATGTGACACCCGTCACATACTTTGCATGTGATGGGGATGGTCACATGCTTTGCATGTGACCGCCACCCTTTTTTTTGTTTCACATGCTTTGCATGTGACCCCGTCACATGTTAAACATGTGACCGCCACCTTTTTTTTTTTTTGAACGTGGAGTTCAACTCCAAAAGAATTTTATATGGCTAAAAAAATGTAATGTGGAATTAGACTCCCCAAAAAATATTTTTTTTTTGTGGAGTTAAACTCCAAAAGAATTTTATTTGTGGAGTTGAACTCCAAAGGAATTTTATTTGTAGAGTTGAACTCCAAAAGATTTTTACTGTGGAGTTAAACTCCAAAAGAATTTTTGTAGTGGAGTTAAACTCCAAAATAATTTTCCTGATGGTGGAGTTGAACTCCAAAAGATTTTTATTTGTGGAGTTAAACTCCAACAGATTTTTATTTGTGGAGTTGAACTCCAAAAGATTTTCTCCTTTCTCCTTTGAGAAGAAACCCAAAATGGGTTCTCTTGAAACTCCAAGATCTAGATCTTGGATGATAAAAAAAGAGACCATTTTTCCTCTCTTGATGGAGTCTTGGAAGGTGGATTTATGGTAAAACTTTGTTTAGTTTTAAAAAATAGAGAGCTAAGCTCTTGATTTATTTGGAAAATGAAAAGGAAGAGAAAGAACTTGGAAAAGAGAGAGTGGAGGAACAAACCCTAGTTTTTGAGGGAATGAAAAAAGTGTATGCTTTATTCATCATCATGTTGCCTTATATAGGCTTACACATTTACATATAGCCCCTTGGGCTTTACAAAATGGCATTTTACCCATCCCATGGCTCATGTGCCATTTCATTTTTTGCACATAAACCATGGGCTTACAAAATATTGGCTTTATGCCCATTTTGCATACATTCATGTATAAAAAATTACATAAAAATTATTTATTACATGATTTATATTTTTGGCATGGGGAGGGTCGGCCGCTTCATGTTTCGGACTCGACCTGGGCATGGGCCCACTTGACCTGGGCTTGGGCCCACCTGGATTGGGGTTGACCTTTACTTTGACTCGGTCAACCGAGGTGTAAATTTTTACCCCAACAAAGTGCCCCCCATCAATAAATGCACACCGCACATTTGAGGTGTGTGCATGAAATTGATGGATCTTGAAGCTGAACTTCGAGGTGGAACATCATTCCGGGGGTGGAGCATCATCCCGGGGAGCATGATTCCCGAGGATCGGAGTATCATTCTGATTCGCGGAGCATAATTCCAGGGTCGGAGTATCCCTCGGGGAGCATGATTCCCGGGAATCGGAGCATCATTCCGAAATGCAGAGCATGATTCCAGGGATCGGAGCATCATTCCGATGAGCGGAGCATGATTCCAAGGGATCGGAGCATCATTCCGAAGAGCGGAGTATAATTCCAGGATTCGGAGCATCATTCCGAAGGGCGGAGCATAATTCCATGGTATCGGAGCATCATTCCGAAGGGCGGAGCATGATTCCAGGGATCGGAGCATCATTCCAATGAGCGGAGCATGATTCCAGGGTTCGGAGCATCATTCCGAAGAGCGGAGCATGATTCCAGGGTTCGGAGCATCATTCCGAGGGGCGGAGCATAATTCCCGAGATCGGAGCATCGTTCCGAGGGGCGGAGCATAATTCCCGAGATCGGAGCATCATTCCAAAGAGCGGAGCATAATTTCAGGATTCGGAGCATCATTCCGAAGGGCGGAGCATGATTCCAGGATTCGGAGCATCATTCCGAAGAGCGGAGCATGATTCCAGGGATCAGAGCATCATTCCGATGAGCGGAGCATCATTCTAGGGGATCGGAGCATCATTCCGATGGGCGGAGCATTGTTCCAAGGATCGGAGCATCATTCCGATGAGCGGAGCATGATTCCAGGGGATCGGTGCATCGTTCCGAAGAGCGGAGCATAATTCCAGGATTCGGAGCATCATTCCGAAGGGCGGAGCATGATTCCAAGGATCGGAGCATCGTTCCAAAGGGCGGAGCATGATTCCAAGGATCGGAGCATTGTTCCGAAGGGCGGAGCATCATTCCAGGGGGTCGGAGCATTATTCCGAAGAGCGGAGCATCATTCCAGGGGGTCGGAGCATCATTCCGAAAAGCGGCAGACATTTTGACCGAAGCATAATTTCGATGCAGAGGTTGATTCCCAGGCGAAGTGTAATTTCGACAAGGAAGGCAGATATTCCGAGGCGAAGCATTGATTTCGACACGGGATACATTCTGAGACGGAGCATGATTCCGGCGCAGAGCTTGTTGGCTGACTTGATTCCGAGACGAAGCATAATTTCGACAGGGAAGGCAGGTACACCGAGGCGAAGCATCATTTCGACACGGGGTGCATTCTGAGACGAAGCATAATTCCGACGCAGATCTTGCTAGTTGTCTTGATTCTGAGATGGAGCATAATTCCGACGAGGAGGTCGTTGGTTGATTCCGAGCCGAAGCATAATTCCGACAGGGAAGGCAGATACACCGAGGCGAAGCATCATTTCGACACGGGGTGCATATTCTGAGACGAAGTATAATTCCGACGCAGAGCTTGCTGGTTGACTTGATTCCGAAGTGGAGCATAATTCCGACGAGGAGGTCGTTATCCCGAGGCGAAGCATGATTTCGATACGGGGCAAATTCTGGGACGAAGCATGATTCCGCCGCAGAGGTTGTTGGTTTGATTTGATTTGGGTTGACATCAGCATCGCTACACTGGGATATGGTACCAGGAGCGAATCATCATTTGCCTTTGAGAGGATTTTGGGATTGGTTTTGGTTGGCATCTGCATTGCTGCACTGGAATAATGCCAGGAGCAACTCATCATTTGCCCCGAGAGGATTTGAGAATTGGTTTTTGTTTGGCATCAGTATCGCTACACTGGAATATGGTACCAGGAGCGAATCATCATTTGCAATGAGTGGATTTGAGGATTTCGGTTTTGGTTTGGCATCTGCATTGCTGCACCGGAATGATGCCAGGAGCAACTCATCATTTGCCCCGGGAGGACTTGGGAATTGGTTTTGTTTTGGCATCTGCATGGCTGCACTGGAATAATGCCAGGAGCAACTCATCATTTGCCCCAGGAGGATTTGGGAATTGGTGGCTTAGGAGACAGGTTTAGATCCCTGTCACCTAAGGCTTTTCCATTTTATAGGCCGTGAGGGTCCCACAAAGCATTTTCTCCCTACGGGTCGTAAGGATCCCGCAGGTGTATTTTCTCCTTAGGAGTCGTGGGGACTCCTAAGTGTGTTGCTCCTTTGTGAGTCGTAGGGATCTCACGCGGGAATTTTCTCCTTACAAAGTCGAGAGGACTTTGCGAGTGCATTTCATTTCCTTTTTTTTTACGAGTTTACGCCCTTTCGGGTTTTCACAAACTCGCCGGCAGTCCTGCTGTTTTTACTCACGGAGCCCTTTCGGGTTTTCATCCGTGCCCATTTTGCTTGTGGACATACCATTTTATTTATTTTATTTTATTTATTTTATTTTTCAATCAATTTTTTTTGGACTTTGAATGCGGTCTCACCAGTAGGACTTGGGAGAGGTTGGGATCGTTTTACGCCCGTGGATTGTATACGGTTTTGCAGGATGTATGATCCAGACCGTAGGGCCATAAAAAAATTTGGGACTTTGTTGGCGTCTGCATCGCTGCACTGGAATATGATACCAGGAGCGACTCATCATTCGCCGTTGGGGTATGGGATTTGGAATTTGGTTGGCGTCTGCATCGCTGCACTGGAATATGGTACCAGGAGCGACTCATCATTCGCCACTTGGGGATTGGGGAGCGATGGCTTAGGAGACAGGTTTAGATCCCTATCACCTAAGACTTTTCAATTTTATGGGCAGTGAGGGTCCCATAAAAGCATTTTCTCCCTACGAGTCGTAAGGATCCCGCAGGTGTATTTTCTCCTTAAGAGTCGTGAGGACTCCTAAGTGTGTTTTTCCTTTATGAGTCGTAAGGATCCCACAAAGGTTTGTTCTCCTCATGTATCGTGAGGACACATGAGTGGGTCTTCTCAATGGAGCATAATTCCACAGGCGGAGACCAGCCGCGTAACTGGTGATTGCGGTGGGGCATGGGTATGAAGAGAATTATTTGAGCCCGTGGATTGTATACGGTAGTCAATTTGGGGACTAACCGTAGGGCCGGGAGAATTTTGGAAATTTGAATTTTTGTTGGCGTCTGCATCGCTACACCGGAATATGGTAACATGAGCGACTCATCATTCGCCGTTGTTTTTTTTTGTTTTTTTTTTACCGCGATTGCTCTATCATTTCAGCTTTTCTTATCGCGAAGGTCGCGATTGCCCTATCATTTTGGCTTTTTATTCGCGGTTGCCCCATCATTTCGGCTTTTTTTTCATCTTTATTTTACTCGCTGATTTTTATTGCGAGTTGCCCCATCATTTCGGCTTTTCTTTATTTTTCTTTTATTTACACTTTTTTTTATTTACATATTTTTTACATTCCCAGTTTAACGACTTAGAGGTCGATTGTTTCCCAGTTTAAAGACTTAGGGGTCTACTGTTTCCAGTTTAACGACTTAGAGGTCCGCTGTTTCCAGTTTAACGACTTAGAGGTCATCTGTTTCCAGTTTAAAGACGTAGAGGTCATCTGTTTCCAGTTTAACGACGTAGAGGTCATCTGTTTCCAGTTTAACGACGCGGAGGTCATGTGACGAGAAGCTTAGAGAAGATACCTGATCGGGCAGTTGTCGGGGGTACCGCTGGAGCTTGCATGAGATGCCTTATTATTTTGTCGGAGTTGATGGCCTTGCCCCCAGCTGGGGCCAAGAAAAATCGTTCAAATACCGATTTGCATCGAATATGGCAATTGGAAATTGTTAACCCCTGCAAATAGAAATATTATTTCAGTATAGGCAATCGATATGTATATTGATTGAGTTCGCATGAACATTTAACCCGAAATATGGGAGGAGAGATGGTCCCACCAGGCATGCCAGAACCTGTAGGGTGTTTTTCGTCACCCCATTGAGATGGGAATACGCGCGCGCTTGTCAGGCGCATTACAGATTTCGCCTGCCTAGAATAGGCCGGGGTTTATTGATTGTGGGGATCCGAATCTCCGGCAGCCGCGGACTAAGCTGCCGTTAATTACCCCTCGCATTTGGAGCGAAGGAACCTCCGATTGACGGGTTAAACTGGTCATACGAACTCAATATGCAGTGTGTTGGTGTGTGTGTATTTTTTTTGTTTTATTCCACTTGTAAAAAGAGATATATACATATATATATATATATATATTCTATATATAAAAACAAAAATAAATAAGTAAATAAATAAATATTTAGAGATTTTTTTTTATTTTTAAAAAATTATTATTATTTTTTTAATTTTAAAATATTATTTATAATTTATTTAATATTTATTATATATAAAAAAGGGATTAAATAAAGAAAAGAAGAAAAGAAAATAATATGTTTTTTTTTATTTTTAAATATTATTTATAATTTATTTATTTTTATTTTAAATAAAAAAAGGAGGAAGAAAGAAGAAAAGAGAATTTTGTTTTTTTTCTCTTTTTCGTTTTCTTTTTTAAAAAAAAGTGGGGTCACATGTTAGCATGTGACCCCTCATATGAAGGGGGTCACATGCTAGCATGTGAGAGGGCCATCACATGCTTAGCATGTGACGCCGGTCACATGCTTGACGCCGGTCACATGCTTTGCATGTGACATGTGACACCCGTCATATGCTTTGCATGTGACGCCGTCACATGCTTTGCATGTGATTGCATGTGACCCCGTCACATGTTAAACATGTGATGGTCACATGCTTTGCATGTGACCCCGTCACATGTTAAACATGTGACCCCGTCACATGCTTTGCATGTGACCGCCACCCTTTTTTTTTGTTTCACATGCTTTGCATGTGACCCCGTCACATGTTAAACATGTGACCGCCACCTTTTTTTTTGAACGTGGAGTTCAACTCCAAAAGAATTTTATATGGCTAAAAAAATGTAATGTGGAGTTAGACTTCCCAAAAAATATATTTTTTTTGTGGAGTTAAACTCCAAAAGAATTTTATTTGTGGAGTTGAACTCCAAAGGAATTTTATTTGTGGAGTTGAACTCCAAAAGATTTTTACTGTGGAGTTAAACTCCAAAAGACTTTTTGTAGTGGAGTTAAACTCCAAAATAATTTTCCTGGTGGTGGAGTTGAACTCCAAAAGATTTTTATTTGTGGAGTTAAACTCCAACAGATTTTTATTTGTGGAGTTGAACTCCAAAAGATTTTCTCCTTTCTCCTTTGAGAAGAAACCCAAAATGGGTTCTCTTGAAACTCCAAGATCTAGATCTTGGATGATAAAAAAAGAGACCCTTTTTCCTCTCTTGATGGAGTCTTGGAAGGTGGATTTATGGTAAAACTTTGTTTAGTTTTAAAAAATAGAGAGCTAAGCTCTTGATTTATTTGGAAAATGAAAAGGAAGAGAAAGAACTTGGAAAAGAGAGAGTGGAGGAACAAACCCTAGTTTTTGAGGGAATGAAAAAAGTGTATGCTTTATTCATCATCATGTTGCCTTATATAGGCTTACACATTTACATATAGCCCCTTGGGCTTTACAAAATGGCATTTTACCCATCCCATGGCATATGTGCCATTTCATTCTTTGCACATAAACCATGGGCTTACAAAATATTGGCTTTATGCCCATTTTGCATACATTCATGTATAAAAAATTACATAAAAATTATTTATTACATGATTTATATTTTTGGCATGGGGAGGGTCGGCCGCTTCATGTTTCGGACTCGACCTGGGCATGGGCCCACTTAACCTGGGCTTGGGCCCACCTGGATTGGGGTTGACCTTTACTTTGACTCGGTCAACCGAGGTGTAAATTTTTACCCCAACAATTATAAACCTGGAATATCTCATATTCTGAATTTCATCCCTAACCTTATAAACCACGCATTTTATTCTCAATATTGAAAACACTTTTCAATAACCAGTCGGGTAATTCAACAAGATTCCCGACAACCTAATCGAATGCTCGTCAAAAACTTTAGTAGACGGCCGCACCCCCGGTGCCGTCGATGAAGTGCACTTAGGAGGAACACCGCGACCGCGAGCACCCGAGAGGATGCTTTTGGCAACGGGGTTCTCCGACAGTCACTTGGTCAGGGCGATGAGGCTTGGCTATCTAATAGTGTTACCCGGCGAACGTTCACATACTAAACGTGATTGTGACGGAGGTTTGATCCAAATCAAAATCTCGCGGCAACCAATCAAAAGAGACTAACTTGCTAGATTCACAAAGCACTAACTAGTTTTCACAAAACTAATTATTGTGGATTCTAAATATTGTATCACATATCAATATCAAACCCGAAACGATATAAAAATTACGAATACGAAACACTACGAATTGCCGTTACAGAAAGATAACATCACATGTAATCTTAGTAAAAACAAACAATACCTGAAACACCAAACCCCAGAGACTGGAACGCCAAAGAAAATCGAAGCCCAAACACCTCTGAAAAACCGGCCATACCGATTTTAATCAATGTTTCGCCGGCCAAAAACTGTTGGTTTGGGCTCATTTTTCTCTGGTGTTCATATTACATCTCATGTAACATTCTACACCTGTTTAAAAAAATTTTAAACGGCTTTTTAAAAACAACAGAAACTGGGGTTTTTGGGTCGAGGTTTCGAAGTTGTTTCGGTTTTATAATTCTACTAATATCGTCTAATTCTCTAGTTGGCTCTAATACCATGTTAGTCAGGCAGCCACCCCATCTAATGGGGTCGTCGTGGCACCTACAGGTCCCTCAGTAGCTACTTTTTACGCATGCTCCTCGCGAGGACTACAACCTGCCGGAAAACCTTCCGGTCTCGGGACACCCTGGGGATAAGAGCATATGCTTCGCCACACTGTCACACAGTGAGAACCCCCATAAGTCAACATCCAATGCCTAGTAGCTCTGATACCATGTTAGGATTCCTTAGCACGACTACTAGGTTTTAGGAGGCATCAAGCATGCAATTTTAAAATTTTAGTAAGCTAAGAAATCATAAACCTAGAATCTAACTAGAGAATTAGGGTTTAACTAAGTAAGTAATCAAACATTACTCTAAGTGAACAAAAAATACAGCCTTTGTAGACCGTTCCTTCACTTCAATAGCTCCGTGTAGTAGTCCCTTCGCTCCAAGTAGTGGTCTTCCGGACTCTAGTTAGGCTCCACTAGGCGAAATGAACAAGCTTGGTTGAAGTCTTCAAAACCGAAGATAATCTACGTCGAGGAGACTCTAGCTCAAGCTACCTCTTCACTAATTGGGAATTGGTGAAGCAAACAACCTAAACTAAATGGCTAGTCTAGTGTAAGTTGATGAAGTAGGATTTTTTCTCACTTTAGAATTAATTTTCTCACTAATTTTCTTCGCCTCAAGAAAACCTAGAGAGCTTTCCTTGAGATGAAGAAGAAGATGAAGTGTAGAATGAATAAATGAGAATTGCAACCATGGGTGAGATAATATCTCATATTATCTATGTAGAGAATTAACCATGGCTATAGATAAAGGTTAGGTTAATAAATATCTAAGGTGGGACAAAATTAGTGGACTAAGTCAAGGTTACTACAAGCTTCTCCAAGCTTCCAACAACCATGCTTATTTCCAACTAATTTTGATTTTCCCTAAATAAAATAAACCCTTAATTATCTATGGAATGGTGTGAGTCTTATACACCCATGCACTATGTATCATCAAGCATAATACAATGAAACAAATGCAATTAACATATATCATATATATGTCAAATATAGAAGTGAGAAAAAGAAATGCTTAAGTGAGAAAATATTAGTTCATGTATATTAATATATCAAATATATAATTATACATTAAATTATTAAATCAACAATTGATTTAATAATCCGGCTATATCACATATAACCGACTAATATCATTTATATCAACATATCGAATCAACACTTGATTCGATAACCCGGCTATTTCATATATAACCGATCGATATCATATATCGCGAGATTAGAATACTGTGTCATATACACGTATTAATCTCGTTCCCGCACATATTACATATGTGCTCCTACTTCGTTGTGCCTGAGCCAGGAAACCTCTGTGTAGGACTCTAAAGACTCGTCAATACGCTAGCAGTAGGCAGTGATCATATCACATACCTACAAACCGTCAGTGGCACTAGTTGTACGTAACGGCTCCTGGGTATTGGGCGATCAGAAGATCAACAAGAAATCTTGTTCATACTCCCGTGAATCCAATAAGTAACACTACCATACAGTCCGGTCTCTTTGTCTGATATGTCGCATATCTAGTCTGGGGGTGGTATACGTCAGACCCCAATAACTTGATAAGTCATGCCAATGTGAGGCTCATAACGGTTCGAAAAACTACTGATTACACTTACCGGTAAATCTCAACAACCCTGTCCAGGAATTTCCTATTATGGCCAATCGAGCACAGCGCAATATCAACCCCTAATACCGGGAGAGACAAAACCTCTCCTATCGCTCATTGCCTTAATGTGACTCGGGACTGTACCCAAAAACCACTTGTTTGCACGGCTCAGTAGAGCCGTGGTAGGGTGGAAATCAAAGCACAATAGGAGACACACAAGACTCTATGACGATCTCGGGTCTACAGACTAACCTGTACCGGTGTCACTAAAGAACTACTATCTGACGATAGGTATAATACCATCTAGGAGTTCTCGGCGTGTTCTGTTCAGTGTACCCATTCTCCAATGAGCACTCGTATACCATCTTTGATGTCAAATACCAATGGATATGGGATCATCCATCATCCATCAAATGGGTCAAGAAGCATATACGCTGGTCTACTCTGGAATATCGATATCATATCTCGATACACTCTCGACTAGGAACAATTAAAGGATGTAATTATGGACTATCATGGCCCCACTAGTATGATCTCCATCATAATTCTGGTAGTCAAGTACGCATCCTAAGGTCTTTGTCAACATGTAACAGAGAGACAGTATAACAATATTAGTCAACATGTTAAAATAAAGAATAACCAGATAGCATGTTATTATGTCGAGCAAGAAAGTCCTCCCTATATATGTCCAAGCATCCATTGTAATATACAATCATGCACAATAATGGCTTCTAGGACATACATACAACTAACACCAATTGATTTAATTGGACTCAAAATTGATTTGGGGAATTTTACCCACCGTTGAATTTTTTATCCAAGAACTTCTTTTTTACAGAATATGTTGTTCTTATTTTTAACAAGATCGGGGAAATATTCTCCCGTATACAGAATTTATTCTGTAAAATGGTGATTTTTAATCACCATGGGATTTTTAATCCAAGAGTTTTCTGTTTTATAGAGAGCAATTTTTTTTAGAAAGATTGAGGGGATATATTCTAAACATTGGATCATTGATCCAACCGAGAGTATCTTTCTTATTTAGAAAGATATGGGAGATATTTTCTCCTAATAGAATTTGATTCTATATGTTGATGATTTATCATCCCCGTTGGATCTTTGATCCAACGGCTCAGTTTAACAGAGAGTATTGTAGAATTTTAATTCTACCTGTACGTTGGCGCTCACATGTTGTGCACGTGGACGCCACTTAAGAATTTAATTCTTAAGATATGTATTCCTGTACTTTGCACATTGGCGCCCGTGTGAGGAGCACGTGTGGCGCCATATAAGAATTTAACCTTTATTCAGGAAGCACTCCTGTGCTTTGCATGTTGGCACCCACGTAAGGAGCATGTGAGGAGCCGCCATAGGATTTAATCCTATAAGATTGGTTATGGCGCCGGCGCCCTAGTGGAGAGCACGTGAGGCGATGCCTCATTCCAACTGAGCTTTGCTCTTTTATTAGGTTAAATATTGGGGGAACAGGGGACTTTTCAGTCTATTGTCACCATTTTTGAGGCGAAGTTCTAGTTTAGGGACATCTCGGTCTGTTGTCGCCATATTTGAGACGAAGTTCTAGTTTAGGGACTTTTCGGTCCGTTGTTGCCATGTTTGAGGCGACAGGGCTTTTTTGGATACTACTTTCTGGGTTTTGACTCAGGAAGATATCGAGCGGACAAAAGCGTCGTCATCTATCATTGACCTAAGTCATGACTCTTCAAGCGTAGTATTTTTTGAGGAATCGGACGTTTATTAGCTGTAAGGGTTTTTCTCCATGCATATCTATGAGCAGGTAGGCTCCACCTTGGTAGACTTTGTCTATAATGTACGAGCTTTCATAGTTCGGCTCAAACATCCCCCGTTTTGCACGATTGGGGATCATTGGTCTTTTGACGACTAGCACGAGTTTGCCTTGGCGGAATGTTCTCGGGCTGGTCAGTTTTTTGTATGACCGCGTCATCCTTGCCTTATAAGCTTCCAGATTTTTCTATGCTATAAGGCGAGTTTCGTCGAGGGCATCGAGCTCCTCAATCCAAAGATGAGCATTTTCTTCATCTGTCAGCTCGTATCGGATCGCTATCTGTAGAGAAGGGAGTTCTATTTCCAGGGAAAGCAGTGCTTCTGTGCCGAATACCAACGCGTATAATGTTGTATTCGTAGCCGTTTTGAACGTTGTTCGGTACTCACAGAGAGCTTCATGCAGCCTTTCATGCTAGTTTTTTTTGTTTCTGGACACCGTCTTTTTTATAATCTTTGTCAAGGTCTTGTTGAAAGCTTCAGCTAGACCGTTGGCCCGAGAATTATAGACTGAAGAGTATCTCCAATCTATTTTATACTGTTGTGCGAAGCGGCTGATTTTATGACTTTTATAAGCTGGCCCATTATCCGAGATAATTCGTCGCGGAGTGCCAAACCGATAGATGACATGGGTTTTAAAGAAATGGAGGATATTTTCCTTCTTCACCTCACTTAGTGGTACTACTTCTGCCCACTTAGAGAAGTAGTCGGTCGTTGCCAGTATGAACCGATGTCCTTTGGACGATGTCGGTTCAATAGGGCCAATTATATCGTATTTCGAACGGCCAACTAGCCACTGTTGGGTGTAGCGGATTTGGATGTTGGTGGATGAAGTCCCCGTGAATTTGGCACGAGTGACACTGCTTCACATATTCAAGGCAGTCCTGAATCATTGTGGGCCAATAGTAACCCATTCTTTTTATCTTTAGCTTCATATTTGGCACAGCTTGATGAGAGCCGTAGAGTCTGTCGTGAGTTTCTTGGATGACTATCTTCGCTTCTTCTGGTCCCAGGCATCTTAGCCACAATAGTTGAACGATCTCTTATATAGAGTTTCATTGACGAAGGCAAAGAACAGAGCTCGTTTCATGAGCTGGTGTCTAGACAACGCATTTTTAGGCGTTCATTGGGATTTGAAGTAGTCTATGAAGACTTCCCTCCAATCCTTGACCTCTTCTTCGTTCTCTAGTTGAAGGGCTACTTGTTCGGTCGTTTCTCTTCTTTCGGATGGCTCTATTATGTCTTCCGAAGATATATCTGTTGGTGCGAGAACCAGGCGGCTTTGCACAATAATCCTTACGTCATCGAGGTCTTCATCGGCCAGTTCCTTGCCAATTTGGCCAATGCATCCACCTTGCTGTTTTCTGAACGCAGTATACTTTCCAGGATGTAGGAGGGGATTTGTGTCAGCAGTTGCTGCACTCTTTTGCTATACTTTATCAGCTCTGGCTTGCACGTCTGATAGTCGCCATTTACTTGACTAACGATCAGCTGGGAGTCTCCATATATGAGGAGGTCTTTGATTCCCATATCGATAGCGATCTCGAGACCTACTATCGAAGCTTCATATTCAGCTTCGTTATTAGTTCTTGGCTCTGTTAAGGAGAGGGCGTAACGCAATATCCCTCCCTGTGGAGTCACGAAGATAAGGCCTACCCTGGCTTTGATTACAGGGGTGTTTTGCTTCAGCCTTTTCACAGAAGATGCTCCATCGAAGTAGAGTTCCCATTGGGAATCATTTTCTTCCTTCTCTTCTTCGATTGTGTCGAACGCATGTTCATCCGGAAACTCGCAATTTAAGGAGGAGTTGGCTGGTATCAGATGCTCCGTGAGAAATTCGGCAATGGCCTGTCCTTTCACTGCTTTAAGGGGTCGATACGTTATCAAGAACTCCATCAGGAGGAGGGCCCATTTCGCAAGCCTTCCTGTCAGTATGGCCCTTGACATCAGATATTTGAGAAGATCCACCTTTGATATGAGATGAACCTCATATGCTAAGGTGTAATGTCTGAGCTTCGTTATCGCGAAAATCAGTGCCATGCAATGCTTTTCAATGGGGGAGTGGTTGTTTTCTGTCCCCAGGAGAGCTCGACTCAAATTGTACAGAGCTCTCTCCTTTCCTAGATCGTTCTCTTATGTCCATAGCGCGCCCAGAGAACCCTCAAGTGCTGTCGTATATAGGATAAGGGGTTTTCCCTTAACCAGAGCTGTCAATACCAGCAGATTTTGTAGGTATTGCTTGTTATCGTCCAGTGTGTTTTGGCACTTTGACCCCAGATGAACGGGGTCCCCTTCTTCATTAAATGACTGTAGGGACGACATTAATGCGGATGGCATAAGTGTACGTTATATTTATCTGTGATGTTTAGGTGGACTTAAATGATGGGACATTCATTAATGTGATTAATGAAAGAAAATAAACCTAAAAGATGTTGTGGAATCGAATTTCAAAAATCAGGTAGCTCTACTTGTTGCTTTGCATAGCGGTGTTTGTCACGCCCCGCTTCCCAAAATACGGAATACGAGGTACGACTAGGCCAGCCATGCTCCTACGGTCAAGGGATCATCCCGCCGTAGTCACACTTCGGCTTCTAGCACTACATGGTAATCAGTAAATAAAGCACAGTATTAAAGGAATCACATCACTAATTTATTACATTAAAATTCCATTGTTCACAAAATTACAGATAATAAGAACAATAACTAACCAAGTTCGATCTCACGATCACTTTTATGGAAAGCAGTAAATGAAGAAGGTACACCAAACTATATCTCCGTGAACTCAAAGGGTAGATCCGTCTCCTGTGCTGGTCCTCCCGCGGGATCTGAGCATGCATACTCAGGTCGTCAGAGCGACACAATAACAATATTATTATAATAAGATGAAACAGGTAAATGAGGTAATTCTTGTATAAGAACAATGCAAGTAATCACTATGTCACTATATGATACATAATATGTTATGTGTCCCTATCGGTCTCTAGGTCAAGTTTGAAATCACATAGTGGAAGGAGGATCATGTTTAACAGGAGTCTCGTACATACCCGAGACAACGGCCCACATGCCCGGGACATAACCCTGTCAACCGGATCGCTAGATCCTGTCCTATACGTATCAGTATCACGGTTCGAATGATCATCCTATAAATACGGTCCCGCTAAATACGATACTCTTTCCACTTTGATTTCCCCTTTTTCCCCAGGTTCTCACTAGTTATAATCTTGATTTAGTCATGTACAAGTATACCAATGGCACGGTTTTATCACTGTTCACTGTATCAATCACTGTCACGAATATTCACTTTCCATTGGTGTACTCGTCACTCCTAAACCAACATCTATCACGCACGATAATGCAATGTCCACACGCACTAACACTGAGTATATGGCAAGGGTATGATATATGTATTGTATGCTACCAATAAACTCTGTATGTTATGAATCAACATGCATATCATTAACTAAAATAATTTGCATAAGTCAATATGTTCAGAATTCAGCAAAATGATACAAGTAAGATAAATAGAACACTCAGTTAGCAATTCATCAAAATTTGTTTCAGTTCAATCGGGATTCCGGTTCTCAAGATATAGCCATTTCATTTTAAGTGCTCGCGGCTGGAAATTCAGTTTCAGGACTGAACGTCCGTTTCGCGACATGAATTGCACCCAGTTGGGCTCAGAATTTAGCGATGTTACAGTTAAATTAAATCTAGGGTTTTCAATAGAGTATTCAACGCAACATACGGATCCTCAATCGCATCTGTACATTGAAAGTTATACACAGTTTAACCTCAGTGTGTCATTTCAAAATCTGTTCTGGACAGTTATACGTTCTACCCATTTAAATACAGTTTAAAATAGCAAACGGCGATGTAACGGAATGAAACCACTTGTTTTGTTTATCTAACAGAGTTATCTTTAATCAACTATAGAGTTCTGTAACATACGACTTCAAGAACCACAGTGTCACAGGTATTGGGACAGTACACAATAATCAGAAATGCTCTGGACTGCAGTCCAGAGTCGCATTCCGATCTAATTATCATCTTGGTTACGGAACAGAAATCATTAGAATTTTACATAAGGTTAAAGTTCGTCGAGTCGGCTTCGATTTAAGCCCTCGAACATATCATTCCAATATGTATATGATTTATGGTGATTTTATCGTTTTCAGGTACGAGAAAATTCTAGTTTTAACGGCATATTTGGGGGTATCAATTTTTGTCACGAACAATCGTATTTTCCAGCGAGATTCATACACAATATTAATCACCATATGGGCCAACAGAAAATGTCGGTTTCCGTCAAAATACACAATTATTTCCATTGGGTTCTAGCATCGAACACTTGGGTCATGATATATATCGGTAATCGGTAAGTTTAATAACTATATGATTTAGGTTTGTAATACAACTATATTAGCATGAAGCAAATAGATACTTGCCTGGAAACGTCTCGGGGTCGCACGGCAGCAGTGGCATCGCGGACGCGTGACGTACGCCGTGTAACGGATTCGCGCGAGCTTGGCTCGATACACGGGTTTGACGTCGGAGTTCTCGGAGTCGTCTCGCGCTCGCTGGAAATATAGAGTGGTGCTCTGTGGATCTCCCGGGTGCGCTGGGGTCGACGATGTCGGCGGTGGTCGCTCCGGCGACATGCACAGTGAAGTGCGCAGAGATCTCTTGGAGTGGGTTTTGGAGAGAGAGGGGGAGCAGTGTGGGGTCGGGTATTGTTGTGTTGGTGATGATGCTGAGGAGGTGGAAGGTCGATGGGGTGTTTCGGATGAAGTAGGGGTTCGCCGGTGTCGATTTCAGGCGATGACCGAAGTTGGTGTGAGTGGGTTAGGGAGTGCAGGGGATGCTTGGCAGGGGCTCGGGTTGATGAAGGGTGGAGTCGTGGAGGGAGAAGGTTGGTGGAGGAGTGATCGAGGGTTGCCGAAGGGGTTGTCGAAGAGGTGGGTGATCACCGGCGGTGGGGTGCAGTGGGTTCGAGGAGAGTTTGGGTGCTCGGTGGATTTGGAGAATGGGGAGAGTCAGGGATTTTCCAAAAAGAAAGAGAAGAGAGAGGTGAGGTTGTGATAGGGAACGGCGGCAACGGCACTGCGTGGGCGTGGGCGTGAGCGACGGCAGAGGAGTGCGTAAGTTATGAGAGGTTACCGTTGGGGAAATCTAAAGGAGATGAACAGTGGGGTAGCGGGTCGAGTAGGAGGAAGCGGCTGAAGAAGTGGGCCGGGCCGGCAAGAAAAAAAAATTCCCTTAAGAATAAAATCTGAAGTGGGCTGGTGAGGGAGAAACGGGCCGGGGGATTTTGTGTTTAACAAAGGGTTTAAAAATTCGAGTGGGCTGGAAAAGTAACGAGCTGGGGGAAAAAATGAATTTAGGGATTTTATAAAAAAATTTGAGTGGGCTGGGTTGGTTTAAGAAATTAATTTGTTAGTTTAAATTTTATTTTTAGGTTGTTGGAAAAATATAAATACTGGAATTCAAGCTACCACCTTCTACAGAATAATTACGAGGAAAAGTAAATCTCTGGAATTTGGAAAATACAGGGAAAATTCTATAGGTGGAGAACGGGGATTTACAGTGTTCCTTGTAGAACATCCAGCACCTTATTCGATAAGGAAAGAGCCGACGATCCCTTCACCGGGAGTAACCTCTTTAGCAATAATTAGCAAATGCTACAACCTTCGGTTTGTCTTTTGATTGCTTTTATAGTTCTTGCTTTGCATAGTGGTATTTTGAATATCCTGCACCTCATTCGACGAGGAAAGAGCCGAGATCCCTTCACCGGGAGTGACCTCTTTAGCGAAACTAGCGAAAGCCTCAAAAACACTCCAATTAAAACCATTTGATTCTGCAACGAGATCAAGTTCAAAGCGTTAAAGGTTTTCTTAAAAACCATCCGCAGCCCTCCGTCATTTTAGGAAGTAGAGTACTTAGTATTCGTGCTGTGTTTGTTGACCATAGTCAAGGCACAGTGTACGGTAGCTAAGTGATGTCTGCCTACACCGCATATGATGCGATTAGTTAGGACAGTCGCGTGACTTTGTTGACCTTAGTTAAGGGTCATGTGGATGGGTCTAATTAATCACGAAATGACGGGTAGAACTTGACTAGTGCTTATGATTTGTTGACCATAGTTAAGGTCATAAGTGCTAGGGGTAAAAACCTTTATCGGGAGTTTCAAGTGTTGAAATTTGCAATAAGATTGCATACCTTCTATATGATAGTTGGATCCTGATACCCACTGCGAGTAATTGTTACTCCTGGGAGAGTTTTACACTTTACAATTAGCCGATCAAGTAGGTGTCTAGAAAGGTGTCAACGGGGTTACGCCCCTGGGAAAACGAGTTTTACTTTAATTAGGTCCGTGCGAAAGCACGGGGAACCTCCCTCAAAGTACCGGCACTGGCCTGGCTGAAAGATTGGCGAACTTATAGAGCATAATTAATCCCGGCTAGTCTTTCCTTTTAGGGTTTGAAGGAGGATTTGATAAAAACAGTGGGAGCCATCCTGATTAGATAAAATATATAACCAATCTAATCTTGCAAGAGCGCACGCAGAGTGTTTTTTTCTCTCTCTCTCTCCAGGTAGCGACCATGTCACGCCTTAATTAAGATAATAATATGGATGTATTGACCGAACCCGCTTGTTATACTGAGCTGGGGAACGTTGGTCCCGCTCCAACTTATAATTGTTATAAGACAGAGAAGGAAATAGGGGAATACCAGGATTCCTATGCCGCCCAAACGAAGAAAGTGCATGATGATGCATCTTCTTCGGGTGTGTTCATTACAAAAAATTGTTTCTCTGTATCCTCTACGTCCTGGATATTAGATACCGGATCAGGATCCCGCATATGTAATCTATTACATGGGCTAAAGAAAGGTAGAGAACTGAGAACGGGTGATAAGTTTCATGAGACAGAAAATGGTGCAAGTGTTGCAGCTAAGTCTGTTGGTCACTATCACCCTGTATTAGCAAAATACACTGATTCTGAATGAATGTTATTAGATACCGAACCTGATATACAATATCATATCAGTCTCTTTACTAGTAAAGAAAGGATATAATTTTGTATTGTTGGATAATGTTTTGAACATTTCCTATATCAAGAGTTTATCGGTTCAGGCACGTTATCTAAAAGCATTGACGTTCTAAATCAAACTACAGTTCTTAGTATACAAAACACACACGAGAGGAAGAGTTCAGAAATGAACGAATTCTTCTTGAGGCATTGTAGACTAGGTCATATCAATGCGACCCGACTAGCTAAGTTACATTTAGATGCATATTTAAATCAGTTTAAATTTACATCTTATGAAACTTGCCAGTCATGTCACAAAGATAAGATGACCATAGCTCTGTTTACTCGAAACAGAGAAAGAGTTAGTGAACTCTTGGGACTAATACATAGTGATGTATGAAGGTCCCCAGTCTACATATGCCAGGACTGATTCTTTGTACTTACATTCACTGATGATCTCTCAAGATTCGGACACATGTTCCTGTTGAAACACAAGTCCGAAACTTTTGAGATAATCACAGAATATAAGTTAGAAGTAGAGAACCAAAAACGGGTATAAGTATTATGTCCTTTGATGTGATCAAGGAGAAGAATACTTGAGCACGGAATTCCTGGACTATTCTAAAGGAGAATGAGATTCTCTCTCAGCATTACTCCTCCGTATACACCACAGCACAACGGTGTATCGGGGCGGAGCAATCACACCCTATATGATATGGTGCGCTCTATGATGAGTACTGCTGAGTTACCTGTTTCCTTTTAGGGGTTATGCACTTAAGAAGCTGCATACCTATTGAATTAGGTTCGAATCAGATCACTGCCTACCACTCCATATGAGATATGGTATGGAAAGAGCCCATCTCTTAAGCAAGTTAAGATTTGGGGTTGTCCAGCCTATGTCAAAAGCAAAATCCGGACAAGCTCGAGGCAAGGTCAATTTTGTAGAACTGGAAGGATTTCCAGCTATACAAACTACAGCTGATGATTTGATAGAACCAAAGGATTCAATGGTCCCCGACGAACCTCAGCCTCTCCGCCGATCTGGTAGGATTCCTCATCCGCCTGAAAGATACTTCGGTTTCTCGATGACAGTGGGAGCGGGGATTGCATCATGAGATGATGACCCAACTAGTTTCGAGCAGGCCATCAAGAGTGGGGACTCTGTAAGAATGGCTGGATGCTTAGCGATCTGAGATGGAATCCATGTACACCAACAAAGTATGGACTTTGGATGCTATATCTGAAGGGTTAAATCCCCATCAGAAGTAAGTATATCTTGAGAAGATTACTTGGTATAGATGGAAAAGTTAAGACTTTCGAAGCTAGACTTGTTAAAGGTTTTCGTCATCGACCAGGCATGGATAATGATGAAACCTTTTCCAGTGGCTATGCTTAAGTCCGTCCAGATCCTACTTGCCATTGCTACATACCATGACTACGATATCTGGTGGTTGGGTGTCATGACTATTTTTCTAAATACTGATTTAGAAGAGAACGTCTATAAGTACACAGCCAGAGGGCTTCGTAAACAGTGGGAGCAGCGGAAACGTGTGCAAGTTGCTTTACAGAATAAAGCAGGCATCGCGGAGTTGGAACATCTGTTTTGATGTGGTAGTCAAAGTGTTTGACTTCATCAAAATAGTAGATGAACCTTGTACATACAAAAAGGTAGTAGAGAGTAAGGTGGTCATCCTCGTATTGTACGTGGACAACATACTTTTGATGGAAAAAGAGTTTCCTATACTACGCACGGTCAATCTCCGCTTATCACAAGGATTCTCCAAATATGATCAAAATGATACCTCCTAAATCCTGGGTTATGGATCTATGCGATAGATCTAAATGGATATTAGGATTCTCACTAGGTATAGTGAGATGGTGTCAATCGATCCTGGGGAGAATCACTGGAAAAGTTCCAGGGTGATAAGGTCGACTGAATGTCAGTCGCAGGCATTGTCTTTACCCTCAGTGGAGGGACGGTATGTTGGAAGAGTTCCAATCTAGATACCGTGGCAAACTAGACGATAAAGGCTGGTGACATCGCTATCAAAGATACTACCAAAGAGGCAGTTTGGGTGTATATTGGTTCATAAGATGAACTAGGTTCCTACCATTGTGTGGCAATGGAAGTGTGGTTTTGGCCCAGGAACCCCGGTCACATCAGTGACCCAGACATATTCTGAGGCAGCATCACCTGATCATGGAGATAGTTGATCTCCAGGGTGATCGAAGTTAGGAGAGTAGACTCAGAGGACAACACGGCGGATCCACTCACAAAGGCTTTTTCCCAGAGAGAGACTTTTTAAGGGATGGTTGAGTATGAGATACTGCAACCACTGCTACAGATGGCCCTGGTGCAAGTGGGAGATTGTTAGTTATATGTATGCCCTAGAGGCCATTATTGTACATGAGATGTAAATTGTAGTGGATGCTGGGACATATATAGGTAGGACTTTCTTGCTCGACATGATAGTACGCTATCTGGTTACTCTTTATCTTAACATGTATAATTACTGTCTCTCTATTACATGTTGATAAAGCCCTTAGGATGTGTACTCGACTTGCAGGACTATGATGCAGATCATACTAGTGGGGCCTGGGTAGTCCATGAGTACATCCTTCAATGTTCCTAGTCGTGGGAATATCGAGACGGGGCATCGATATTCCAGAGTAGACTGGCGTATATCTTCTCGACCCATGTGATGGGCGATGGATGATCCCATATCCATTGGTGTTTGACATCAAAGATGGTATGCGGGTGCCCAGTGGTGACTGGGTACACTGAACGGACTCGCCGAGAACTCCCAGATGGTATTATACCTCACGTCAGATGGCAGTTCTCTGGTGACACTGGTACAGCTTACTCTGTTGACCCGAGATCGTCATAGAGTCTTGTGTGTCTCCCACTGTGCTTTGATTTCCACCCTACCACGGCTCTACTGAGTCATGAAAACAGGTGGTTTTTGGGTACAGTCCCGATTCACATGGAGGCAATGAGCGATAGGAGGGGATTCGTCTCTCCCGGTATTGGGGGTTGATGTTATGCTATGCTCGACTGGCCATAACTGGAAATCCCTGGGCAGGGTTGCACTGATTTACTAGTAAGTGTTATCAGTAGTTTCATGCTTGTTATAGACCTTACATCGGCATGACTTATCAAGCTACTGGTGTCTGACGTTTACCACCCCTAGGCGAGATATGCGACATATCAGACGAACAGACCGGACTGTGCGGTAAGTGTTACTGATTGGATTCACAGGAGTGTGAGCAGGCTTGCTCGTTGATCTTCTAATCGCTCAATACCCGGGTGGCCGTTACATTTAGCAGACCGCTTGCGGCTTGTGGGTGATTGATATGATCACCACCTACTGTCGGCGTATTGACGAGTCTTTAGAGTCCTACACAGAGGTTTCCTGGCTCAAGCGAAACGAAATAGGAGCGCATATGAGATATGTGCGGGACCGAGAATAATACCAGTATGTGATACTGTGTTATATTCTCGCGATTTGTATCATCGGACAGTTATATGTGATATAGCCGGGTTACCGAATCAAGTATTGATTCGATATATTGATACACTTGATATTAGTCGGTTATATGTGATATGACCGGATCATTAAATCAAGTATTGATTTAATGATTTAATGTATAATTATATATTTGATATATTAATTTACATTAACTAGTATTTGTTCACTTAAGATTGACTTTCTCACTTTTTGTGCATAAGTTGTATATATGATATATGTTTGTGCACTAGTTTGTATCATGATTGATGATACATGCAAACTTGGGTGTGTGTATGACTTACACCATATTTAGGTTAATGGTTGGGGTTTTATTTATTTTATTTATTTTGGCAAAAACAAAATGGTGGCTTTCTTTGTTTTTTGCTTGAAGCTTCATGAAACTTTTAAGCATTTTTGACAAAGTCTAACCATTTTGTTTTGCATGAGATTTTCACTAACCTAACCATTAACTCAAACTAGGGTTTACTCTCTACAAAGGTTAACTCATCCATGGTTGCATTATGATAGACTTCACTTGATTATTTCATTTTGTTAATTCATTATTCATATCTTTTCTTCTTCATCTTCTTCAAGTGAGGAAAAGTTTTCTAGAAAATTTCAAGTGAAGATTTAGAGTGAGAAATCCAAATCTAAAGTGAACCTACTTCCTATTTCATCATCCTCTACTACTTTCCATTTAGTTTAGGGTGTTCTCTTCACAAAGTTCTTGACCAAGTGAAGGAATAGCTTGAGCTTGAGTCTCCTCGACGTAGATCATCTTCGGCCTCGAAGTCAACGACCTAGCCCGCTCATTTCTCCGAAGAAACCATCGCTAGAGTCCGGGATCCCGATGATCGCAGCGAAGGGACGTCAACATGGATCTTTAGAAGTGAAGGACCGGATCTACAAAGGTTGTTATCCCTTTCACTTAGTAGCAAAGTAGTTTGCTTGCTTTTAGTTTCGCCCAATCTCTAGTATACGATCTTGCATGGGGTTGTTCGGCACATAAAAATTTGATTTTGGCATGGTAGATGCCTTGTAGAACCTCATGTATGTGCCTAGGAACCCTACAGCAAAACATGCAGGTATGATCATAAATGCTAAAACAGGTGTAACAGCAATATAAATTAGGACAGTGAAGGGTAGTGTGCAGTGAGTAATCTAAAACTGGTCTACTGTGTTAACTACTCTCAAGTATTTGAAATCAATTTGATGAATCATCGATATAACTCAATAGTATCCCGTGCGTGCCCGGGATCACGGTCTATGACTCTCGGGCTGAATCCGAGACGTGCCGCAAGGTAGTAAAGGATGGTAGGTAATGACGAGTGATGTCAGCAGCATCATCCCGGGGCTGGCCTAGCCCGTAAGACTGATCAGAAAAGGTATCGAACTGTCGAGTTACAAGTCAGGTTTCATCATTGATTTCCCTATACCGCCAAGTTATATGTGTTCAAGTCAAGAATTAAATAATCTGGAGTTAATACCAACACAGGATCAAGCAGGTACAGGTTTGTCTGGATAGACAACAGGAAATGTCCGTAAGGACAACAGGTCAGGTTTGTTGGCATTAGTAACAAGATTAGGTAACAGAGAAAGCCATGGTACCTCAAGTCAAGTCAGGTAATATATATAGGCATCATGTCATGTCAAGAGGTGCACGGTACCATGTCGTGTCAAGTAGTAGGTGTAACAAGTCATGTCACGGGTATACAAAATGTCATGTGGGTGCTCATAATCAAACTAAAAATAAGCAGGGGTATACAACACAAGTATAGGGTACTAATGGAACAATAAAATGGAACATTGTAATGTGGTATGCAAATAGGTAAAGATTAGAATATATGGGTGCACGGTTATCAATTAGAGTTAGGGTTATGGTTCCAACATTAAGTAAAATACACTTAAACAAATATGGAATGTTAAAATCTCGTTATTATGGGTTAAATGATCTAGGGATGCAAATATATATATAAAATAGGTTAAATGAATGCAAACGGGTGTCCGATAGGGTAGAAACTATTAAAAAGGTACTACGGGCTATACAAATAATTATTCTGTGATTTAAATATGGACGTGAGTACACTATATTGTAATCTAATATGCAACAAGGTATGTTTCAAGATCTAAAACTAAATGATATATAGAACATCGAAAAGGAAAATGGAACATGTGGCATTATATGTAATCTACAGGTTTACTATGCAATTAAATAGGTATAAAATAATATAGATAGCATGTAGCAAGTTTTACTTGCCTGGACGGATTGCGATACGGGTATACGGAACGTCACACGTCGGCGTGAAAAGTCACGACGCGTGCACGGTACACGGAACAGATTCAAACAACGTACAAGGGGATCACACGGGTCAGATATGCTCGCTGGGTCGTCGGGATCGTCGACGGCACGGCCGGATTCCGGCGATCAAAGAAAACAGTGAACATAAAAGAAAAAAAATGCGTAAAAGAAAGAAGAAGAGAAGAAGGGAAAGAGGAAGGAGGAGAAAGGAGCTCACTGTGGTCTGTGGAAAGGGTCGTGAGGGTGTCGACGGCGTCGACGGAGCTCCGGCGAGTTGATCTGCAGAGGACAGCGGCACCTTAAGACAAAATCGAAGAAAGAAAAGAAAAGAAAAGAAAGAAGGAGAGGAGAGGGAGTAAGGGCTCACTAGGGGTGCACGGAGTCAGGAACACGAGGACGAGGTCATCGGCGGCGATCAGCTCCGGCGGTGCAAGCATGCAGGGTGCTCGGGCTGTTCTCGGGTGTGCTCGGGTGCGCGTGCAGGGTGCTCGGGGAAGGAGAGAGTGGAGGCGGAGGTGATGAGGGTGAGGAGGCGACGAGGTCGGGGAGGCATCGTCGGCGTTTTGGGCGACGGCGAAGAAGAGGTAGGCGGCTAGGGTTTAGATATCGTGGGTTTCGTTTTTAAAAAAAAAGAAAGGATGAAGAAAGAATATATAAAAGGGAGAGAGAAGAATTATATGCGAGATGAGAGAGAGAGAGATTCTGAGAGAGAGAGAAGGGAGATCGAAAGGTGAGAGAGAGAGAGAAATGAATAGCGACGAGAGAGAAATTTGTTTGGATGCGGGGGAGAGAGAAAGGAAGAGGGGGAGGAGAGAGAGAGGAAAGAAAGGAGAGAAAGAGAAAGAAAGGGAGAGAAAGGAAGTGGGGCCCGGTGGAAATGGAAAAGAGAGATTTGATTGGCTCGTGAGAATGGGGCCAGAGGAAAGGAGAGAACTGGGGAAAGAGTTGGAGAAAATTTAAAAAGATTTTAATTGTTAAAAATATTTTTTGTTGGCTGTAAAAAATCTTTAGGCTGTTAAATATATTTTAAACGAATTTAAAAAAATTTAAAATAATTAGAATTTTGGCGGGATATAAAATATTCCAAAATGCGCCCGGGTCGGGGCTAAAAATTTAGATTTTAAATACGAAAAATAAATGCGACTTCCAAATTTTAAAATGAAAGATTAGGCAACTATAAAGCATACCCCCAAGAACGGATGCACGTGCATGCGCGTAGCTATCCAAACACGTCCGTTTCACTGAACGGGACGAGAACACGATGCGCGGATGCTACCACGGGATTAGGGGTATCATGCAGGCTATGAAATGCAAATTTTAATTTATTTACCGTGATCTAAATTGTTACATGATAAAATCGCACACTAGATGAAAAATCATTATGCGGCCCACATTAAATGCACGTGTCTATTTAACAAGTCAGGGTAGTCTATAAATATGAATCAACCAGTTCAAGCAAGCGGGTCGGGTCGAATGTAATGTAAAAGTGTAAACTACCATTTTCACCCAAACAAGATATATCAATAAAATACCACAGATAATAAATACGGAACAAAATTGGTATAACTGAACTCGGTTGTTACATTATACCCAACTACAAAGAGAATTTCGTCCTCGAAATTCCAAGAACAAGAAAGGATAAACAATCAATCAAACTACAAGAATAGATGGGGAAACTTCTGTCGGATTTCATCTTCTCGTTCCCAAGTTGACTCTCCATGTGAGCGATTACCCCAAGAAACAAGTACAAGAGGGATAACTTTGTTCTTAAGAACATTTTCTCTTCGATCCATAATCGACACCGGTCGCTCCTCAAAAGTCAAATCTTCTCATACAGTTAGCTCCGAATGATCCAACACATGTGTTTCATCTCGAACATATTTACGGAGTTAAGATACGTGAACACGTCATGAACATTCGCCAAGGATTGTGGCAACGCCAATCAATACGCTACCTCACCAACACACTCCAAAATCTCAAAAGGTCCGACGAATCGAGGACTGAGCTTTCCTCGACTTCTGAAACGAATCACCCCTCTAGTCGGTGACATCTTCAAGAATACCAAATCACCCACGGTGAACTCTAGAGGTCTTCTCGACGTATCTGCCCAACTCTTCTATCGGTCTTGTGCAGCTTTCATATGATTCTGGATGGTATTAACCTTCTCAACTGTTTGCACTACCAAATCTAGTCCCAACAATCTTCGTTCACCAACATCGTACCAACAAACAGGTGAACGACACTTGCGACCATATAAAGCTTCGAATGGAGCCATCTGAATAGTCGCCTGGAAACTGTTGTTGTAAGAAAACTCCACCAAATGTAAATGATCCTCCCATGAACTCTTGAAGTCCAACATGCAAGCTCTCAACATGTCTTCAAGAGTTTGGATCGTTCTCTCTGACTGGCCATCTGTCTGAGGATGATAAGCTGTGCTCAATTTCAATCGAGTCCCCAAACTTTCCTGTAAACTCCTCCAAAAGTATGATAAGAAACGAGTGTCATGGTCGGACATGATGCTCACCGGTACTCCATGCAATCTTATAATCTCCTGCATGTACCGCTCTGCCAAAACTTCTGTTGATTGACCAACTCGAAAAGGGATGAAATGAGCTGCCTTGGTCAATCGATCAACAATCACCCAAACTGCATTGTTGCCTTTTGGACTCCGCGGTAGAGCCGTCATGAAATCCATGGTTATATGTTCCCACTTCCATTGAGAGATCGGAAGTGGTTGCAATAAACCAGCAACCCTTTGATGTTCAGCCATAACTTGCTGACACACCAAGCACTTTGCCACAAAGCGGCCAATCTCCTATTTCATGCCTTCCCACCAGAAATGCTGTCGTATATCTCGGTACATCTTCGTACCTCCTGGATGTACATAGTATGCTGAACTGTGCGCCTCCTTCATAAGTTCTTCGCGAATATCTCCCTTTGGCATACACAAACGGCTACCATATCGCAACGAACCATCTTCATTAATCAATAAGTCCGTTCGAAGTCCAGCTTCAACCTGTTCTCGAAACTTCCGTAATCTTGGGTCCTGCAATTGCACTGCTTTAATATTCTCGATCAACGACGACTGTATTTGCAGCTGCATCAACTGTCCCGAAGAATATGGTAGCACAATCCCCAAATAAAATCTTCGAAAGTCTTCAATAAGTTCCTTCTGTGCAGTCAACATCTGAATTGCTGGCAACCGACTAAGCGCATCCGGTACAACATTAACTTTTCCCGGATGGTACTAAAGATCAAGATCGTAGTCAGCCATCAGCTCCAACCATCTACGCTGCCTCATATTAAGCTCCTTCTGCGTGAACACATACTTCAAGCTTTTATGATCGGTAAAAACCTCGACCCTTTCGCCCAAAAGGTAGTGTCTCCAAATCTTCAAAGCGAAGATCACAGCTGCAAGCTCCAAGTCATGAATTAGGTAATTCTTCTCATGGGTCTTCAACTGTCTCGATGCGTACGCTATAACCTTCCCATGCTGCATCATAACACATCCCAATCCTTTCCAAGATGCGTCGCTGTGAATCACCAATCCTCCGGAACTGTCTGGCACGGTCAGAATAGGAGCGGTTATCAATCTCTGCTTCAACGCCTCAAAAGCTGACGCACACTTATCTGTCCACACAAATGGTACCTCCTTACGCGTAAACTTGGTCAACAGCTCCGCCAGATGAGCAAAGTTCTCCACGAACCTTTTGTAATACCCAGCGAGTCCAAGAAAGCTTCTTATCTCCGCAACATTCTTCAAAATCGGCCAATCTCGAACTGCTGCAATCTTTTCGGGATTAATGGCGATTCCATCGCCAGACACGACGTGCCCCAAAAACTTTACTTCTTCCAGCCAAAACTCGCACTTCCTCATCTTTGCATATAATTTTTCTTGTCTTAACGTCTGCAGTGCGATCTTCAAATGTTCTGCATGCTCTTCAATACTCTTCGAGTAGACCAGAATATCATCAATGAACACCACTATAAACTGGTCCAAGAATGGTGAAAAGTTCGGTTCATCAAGTCCATAAATATCGCCGGTGCATTCTTTACTCCGAAGGGCATCACTAAGTACTCGTAATGTCCATACCGAGTTCGGAACGCCGTCTTGCAAATATCTTCTATTTTAACTCGGACCTGATGATATCCGGATCGCAAATCCAGCTTCGAGAATACCCTCGTGCCACTAAGCTACTCAAATAATTCGCCAATGCGAGGGATCGGGTACTTGTTCTTAATAGACACTCGGTTTAATTCTCGATGATCGATGCACATTCTCCTTGTGCCATCCTTCTTCTTAACTAGAAGAACTGGAGCTCCCCAAGGCAAGTTACTGCTTCGAATCCAACCCTTCTCAAGTAATTCAGTAACCTACTTCTTAACTTTTTCCAACTCCACTGGTGCCATTGGATAGTACGCTTTAGAAACTGGCGCTGCACTAGGAACAAGATCAATCGCGAACTCCACGTCTCGCTTCGGCGGTAAACCTGATATGTCTTTGAACACGTCCATGAAATCTCGAACAACAGCTGGCGCTTCATCTTTATCAACCTCCAACGACGAAAGAACACTAGTTGTCGGCCTAGCCCTAAACTCGACTGGCCCGACAGAACTGCTTCCTCCAGTAAAGATAAACTCTGGATGCCCGGGAATCTGGAAAATTACTTTCTTTGCCCTATAATCAATGTGAGCATGGAAAGTGCCGAGAAAATCCATTCCCAAGACGACTTCATAGCTGCCTGTATCAATCACCAAGAAATCTGCATAAAGCTCCCGTCCGTAAACAACAACTGCACAATCCTTACATTCTCTACTAGATATGATCTTCCCATTCTCAGTGTGTATGTCCCAGAAACTAGACAGGGTCGTGCAAGTAATCGAGTGTGTAGCAATAAACTTGGACGACATAAAACAATGGGATGCACCAGAATCGAATAACGCTAATGCGGGAAAACCATGAACAAGTAGAATACCTGAAACAACTTCTCCTGAAACCTTAGCTTCCTCAGCCATCAGGGTAAATGCTCGAGCTTGATTGGATCCCTGAGTCAGCTGCTTCTGTCCTTAAAATGGTTTCTGCGGTGGCTTCTGAACATCATCCTTCGTGCGAAGCTTCGACGGACAAGTGCTAATAGTATGATCCGCCGATCCACAAACCAAACAGAGTCCCTGTTTCCTTCGACATTCCCTTTGCACGTGCCCAGGTAAATGGAAGTAGTCGCAAATCACGGTCCTCCTTTGATCGACAACAACAGGCTTCTTCATCGGTGTTATGCCACGCCGGTTCACTGGAATACCTCTGCATCCATGTGCTCGGTTCGGTGCAAATGCCGGCTTCCGTACTGTAACTGCTGGCTGCTGTGTACTCCCAGTCTTCATAGATAGGTTCTGCTGCTCTCGAGCCGCTGTAAGTACTTGGGAAAAATGGTCAAACCCAGGGAGACAATCTGCCTCTGGATGTCCACATCCAAACTGCGCATAAACCTCCTTGCCCTATCAGCATCGTTGGAAACCAAAGGTCCAGCGAATCTACTGAGCCGCATCCACTCAGCTGCATGTACATCTACAGGTGCGTCGTTTGCTTCAAACTGACGAACTTTTCTTCCATTTCTTCCCGTGCAGTCCGCGGGAAGAACTTCTCCAAGAAACTCTTCGAAAAATCCACCCACCTGATCGGCTTGGGCAAGCGGGTCTCTTCCACAAGCCACCATTCACGGGCGTAATCCACCAACTGGATGCGTACCACATCCACTCTCTTATCTTCTGGGATCTGTGCCGCAATGAGTAAATTCTCCGTGTTAACCAGCCACTGCTCCGCTGGCAACGGCTCTTCCAGGCCAGTAAAGACAGACGAACCCAGTCTCCTGAAATCCGCCACGGTACCCACACGATCAACTGGTCAGGCCACCACATTGTTCACGGACTGCTGAATGGTCCGCAAACCTTCCTGAAAAGATTCAGCTTGCTGCTGGATCAGCTCGGTCTGTCGCTTTTGGTTCTCCAACATCCCACGTATTACTCCAAGCATAGCGGCTTCGTCAACACGCCTTTGGTACGTTTTTAGATTCTTGTCTGCCATGCTCCTGAAATCAAAGCACCAAAAGGATTAGCATGATAACAGATTCAAATTATAGATCAAGGATAGGAATCAAGGCTAGAACTCCAAGTTACTTAAATAGAGTACCGCATTGTAACCATGCCGCGGTATCATAGCTACAATCACATAACTCCACCCAAGTCACCTAAGTTCTAGAGATAATCAAAAGGAAACCAGGTTTCGAGTCAATATGCAAAGGAGGTTTGCATATCGTAAAAGTAGGATCAGGAGGAAGTTAAGATTCAAAAAAATGGTAAGACGGTAAGGTAGCAGGACATGTTTCCTAATCACGAGTATTCTGATTCGTGTATTGAGTCCAAATACCCAACTACAAAAGAATCAAACCTGATTAACTTATAACCTATGGCTCTTATACCAAAAGAACCGTGTCACGCCCCGCTTCCCAGAGTACGCTAAGATAGGCACGTGACATAGCCAACCATGCTACATGTGGATAGAAAATATCCTTCCACAGTCACATTACGGCTGTAGAGATATCAAGAACAATAATAAACTATCTAATACATGTCCATAAGCCAAAATAAAATGAGTCAAGAATAAAATAATGCGGAAGCAAAAGATCCAATACAAGAATAAACTGGAATGTACGTCCTATAATGCGGGCTCACATCAGGAATGAAAATACCGAAAGTAAAAGAACTAACTATTAACAAGTCCTCACTACTCAGCCTGCTGACTGAAGTACTCCTGCTCGGCCTGTAGCGCAGGTAAAGAATCTGGGCCATGCAAAACCCAGACGTCAGTGCGTCATAACATCAAGCAATAATATATAAACAGGGTAGCAAGATATGCAGGTATGATCATAAATGGTAAAACAGGTGTAACAGCAATATAAATTAGGACAGTGAAGGGTAGTGTGCAGTGAGTAATCTAAAACTAGTCTACTGTGTTAACTAATCTCAAGTATTTGAAATCAATTTGATGAATCATCGATGTAACTCAATAGTGTCTCGTGCGTGCCCGGGATCACGGTCTATGACTCTCAGGCTGAATCCAAGACGTGCCGCAAGGCAGTAAAGGGTGATAGGTAATGATGAGTGATGTCAGCAGCATCACCCCGGGGCTGGCCTAGCCCGTAAGACTGATCAGAAAAGCTATCGAACTGTCGAGTTACAAGTCAGGTTTCATCATTGATTTCCTCATACCCTCAAGTTATATGTGTTCAAGTCAGGTATTAAATAATCTGGAGCTAATGCCAACACAGGATCAGGCAGGTACAGGTTTGTCTGGATAGACAACGGGAAACGTCCGTAAGGACAACAGGTCAGGTTTGTTGGCATTAGTCACAAGATCAGGTAACAGGTAAAGCCATGGTATATCAGGTCAGGTCAAGTAATGTATATAGGTGTCATGTCATGTCAAGAGTTGCACGGTACCATGTCGTGTCAAGTAGTAGGTGTAACAAGTCATGTCACGGGTGCACAAAATGTCATGTGGGTGCTCATAATCAAACTAAAAATAAGCAGGGGTATACAACACAAGTATAGGGTACTAATGGAACAATAAAATGGAACATTGTAATGTGGTATGCAGATAGGTACAGATTAGAATATATGGGTGCACGGTTATCGATAAGAGTTAGGGTTATGGTTCCAACATTAAGTAAAATACACTTAAACAAATATGGAATGTTAAAATCTCATTATTATGGGTTAAATGATCCAGGGATGCAAATATATATATATAATAGGTTAAATGGATGCAAACGGGTGTCCGATAGGGTAGAAACTATTAAAAGGGTACTACGGGCTATACAAATAATTATTATGTGATTTAAATATGGACATGGGTACACTATATTGTAATCTAACATGCAACAAGGTATGTTTCAAGATCTAAATCTAAAATGATATATGGAACATCGAAAAGGAAAATGGAACATGTGGCATTATATGTAATTTACAGGTTTACTATGCAATTAAATAGGTATAAAATAATATAGATAGCATGTAGCAAGTTTTACTTGCCTAGACGGATCGCGATACGGGTATATGGAACGTCACACGTCGGCGTGAAAAGTCGCGACGCGCGCACGGTACATGGAATAGATCCAAACAACGTACAAGGGGATCACTCGGGTTAGATATGCTCGCTGGGTCGTCGGGATTGTCGACGGCACGGCCGGATTCTGACGATCAAAGAAAACAGTGAACATAAAAGAAAAGAAATGCGTAAAAGAAAGAAGAAGAGAAGAAGGGAAGGAGGAAGGAGGAGAAGGGAGCTCACTATGGTCTGTGGAGAGGGTCGTGAGGGTGTCGACGGAGCTCGGGCGAGTTGATTTGCAGAGGACAGCGGCACCTTAAGACAAAACCGAAGAAAGAAAACAAAAGAAAAGAAAGAAGGAGAGGAGAGGGAGTAAGGGCTCACTGGGGGTGCACGGAGTCAGGGACACGAGGACGAGGTCGCCGGCGGCTATCAGCTCCGGCGGTGCAAGCGTGCAGGGTGCTCGGGCTGTTCTCGGGTGTGCTCGGGTGCGCGTGCAGGGTGCTCAGGGAAGGAGAGAGTGGAGGCGGAGGTGATGAGGGTGAGGAGGCGACGAGGTCGGGGAGGCATCGTCCGCGTTTTGGGCGACGGCGAAGAGGAGGTAGGCGGCTAGGGTTTAGATATCGTGGGTTTCGTTTTAAAAAAAAAAAGAAAGGATGAAGAAAGAATATATAGAGGGGAGAGAGAAGAATTATATGCAAGAAGAGAGAGAGAGAGATTCTGAGAGAGAGAGAAGGGAGATCGAGAGGTGAGAGAGAGAGAGATGAATAGTGACGAGAGAGAAATTTGTTTGGATGCGGGGGAGAGAGAAAGGAAGAGGGGAAGGAGAGAGAGAGAGGAAAGAAAGGAGAGAAAGAGAAAGAAAGGGAGAGAAAGGAAGTGGGGCCCGGTGGAAATGGAAAAGAGAGATTTGATTGGCTCATGAGAATAGGGCCAGAGGAAATGAGAGAACCGGGGAAAGAGCTGGAGAAAATTTAAAAAGATTTTAATTGTTAAAAATTGTAACACCCGAGTTCACTTATACCAATTCCAGTTCTCGTATTTCTTTATTCGTGGTATTTTCTTGATTTATCGTATTTTGGGTGCAAATGGTATTTTACATTTTACATTGCATTCCACCCGACCCGCTTGCTTGAAACTTGTTTGATTCATATTTATGAATCACCCTGACTTGTTATGTAGACTTGTGCATTTTCAGTTTTATCGCATACTGGCATTTTATCTGGCATGTCATCTTTTACCATATAACTTTTTAAGTCATGAAAAATATTTTAAATATACATTTCATATCCTGCATGATACCCCTAACCCCGTGGGAGCATCCGCGCATCTTGTTCTCGTCCCATTCAGTGAAATGGACGTGTTTGGATGGCTACGCGCACGTATGTGCATCCGTTCTTAGGGGTATGCATTTTCGTTACCAGAGCATTCATTTTGAAATTTGGAAGTGCTTATATTTTTAATATTTTAAATCTGAATTTTTAGATCCGACCCGGGCGTGTTTTGGAGTAAGTTTGTATTTACCAAAATCTCAAAACGGACTAATATTATATTCTTTATATATTTATAAACTATTAATATATTTTAACTAAAATATATTATTTTATCCTTATATATATATACTAAAAGTAAGAATTATATATATATATATATATATATATATATATATTATTTATTTTTTAAAAACTAAACAAATCATAACTGATTGATCTCTCTCTCTCTCCTGACGCTCTCTCTCTCTAAATATTCTTCCTTATATTTTCTTTTCCCCCTAACTAACTCAGCACGTCCTTCTCTCTCTCCGTCTTCTTCTTCTTTTCTTTTTTTCGCTGCCGCCCTAACCCACGCTCGAACCCGCGTCGCGCTCGCCTCTCGCCACCGCCGATTAACTCGTAGGCCTCATCACCACCTTCCCGACCTCCTCACCATCATCCTCTTCCCTCCTCGACCACCTCCTTTCCCACGAACCCGACCCACCGCCTCACATATTTCCTCCATCGCCGTCGTCGTCACCTTCACCGCTGGCGACCCTCATCATCTTCCTCACCTCCCATCTCTCTCCTCCTCTTCTCCTCAACCGCATCATCAACTCCAAACCCCGATACCAAGAACTCCCCGAGCGCTGCGACCCTCGCTGCCCTCTTCGCCGGAGTTCCGACCTCGCCGTTGTCTCCATGGCCTCGTCACCACTCCCTCTCCCTCATCACCTCGGACACTCACAAACTTAACACCACTGCAAGACGACGCTGCAAGAACCCCGACATCAAGAAACCCTGCGCCCATCCTCGCCTCCCCGCCGGCGACCCCTCGTCGCCATTACCCTCGTCCTCACTTCCACCTCTTGAGCATCACCATCCTTATCTCTCATTTCCTAAAAGAACCGAGCATCCCAAGCAAGAACCTGCACACCCTTCAACCCTAGAAACCCATTGCCTTGCTGGAAAACCCTCGCCGGCATCGTTGCCGTCAATAGCCCATCGTCGATGTCACCCCCTTTCCTTCACCTCTGACCCCAGAGCACCAGCCCCTTCCTCTTCTTCTTCTTCTTCTTCTCCTACAACTTCTTCTTCTCTTTCTACATTCTCGGTTTCCGACCGTCGCCGGAGCCGTGCTCGCCGCCGCTGATCCGGGCCACTCTGTGGACGTCCCCTACTTGCGTGGTTAACTTCTTGATGTGCCTGGACCTTCCCATGTGCGCGTGTGGATGTTGCAACATTTGCCGACATTGAACGCTGCGTGCGCATCCCGTATCGTGATCCGATCAAGACAAGTGAAACTTGCTACATGCTATCTATAATATTTTTATACCTATTAAAATGCATAGTAAACCTGTAGATTACATATAGCGCCACATGTTCCATTTTCCTTTTCGATGTTCCATATATCATTTTAGATTTGGTTTTTGAATTATATCTTGTTGCATGTTAGAGTACAATATCGTGGTACCCACGTCTATGTTTAAATCACTTAATAATTATCTGCATAGCCCATAACACCCTTTTAAATAGTTTATAACCGTTCAAACACATGTTTGCATCCATATCGTCTAATTTACATAATATTGCATCCATCGATCACTTGAATATATAATATTACAATATTAACATTCCACACTTGATATATTGTAGTTTAATTAGTATGGGAACTTTAACCTTAACCCTAATCATAACTGTGCATCTATATACCTTAATCTGTACCTATTTGCATATCACATTATAATGTTCCAGTTTATTGTTCTATTAGTACCCATGCTGGTTTTGTATACCCATGCTTATGCTAGTTTGATTATGAGCACCCACATGACACCTTGTGCATCCTGACATGACTTGTTACACCTACTACTTGACACGACATGGTACCGTGCAACTCTTGACATGACATGACACCTATATATATTACTTGACTTGACCTGATGTACCATAGCTTTACCTGTTACCTGATCTTGTGACTAATGCCAACAAACTTGACCTGTTGTCCTTACGGACGTTTCCTGTTGTCTATCCAGATAAACCTGTACCTGCCTGATCCTGTGTTGGCATTAGCTCTAGATTACTTAATACCTGACTTGAACACATATAACTTGGGAGTATGGGGAAATCAATGATGAAACCTGACTTGTAACTCGATACCTTTTCTGATCAGTCTTACGGGCTAGGCCAGCCCCGGAGTGATGCTACGGACATCACTCGTCATTACCTACCACCCTTTACTGCCTTGCGGCACGTCTCGGGTTCAGCCCGAGAGTCATAGACCGTGATCCCGGGCACGCATGGGATACTATTGAGTTACATCGATGATTCATCAAATTGATTTCAAAGACTTGAGAGTAGTTAACCCAATAGACCAGTTTAGATTACTCACTGCACACTACCTTTCACTGCTCTGATTTATATTGTTGTTACACCTGGTTTACCTTTATGATCATACTTGCATGTCTTGCTACCCTGTTTATATAGTATTGCTTGATGTTATGACGCGCTGACATCTGGGTTTTGCATGGCTCGGATCCTCTACCTTTGTTGCAGACTGATCTGGAGCATTGCCGCTGTTAGACCGAGCGGTGAGGATCCTGTTAGTATCCAGTTTTACTTTCCAGGTGTTTTATTTATTGGATCTTTTGCTTCCGCATATTATTATTTCTTGACCCATTTATTCTGGCTCATGGACATGTACTAGATAGTTTAGTTTACTTTCCTGTTCTTGATATCTCTACAGCCGTAATGTGACTGTGGAGGAATTTTTCCTATCCACGGGTAGCATGGTTGGCTATGTCACATGCCCATCTTAGCGTACTCTGGGAAGCGGAGCGTGACAAAAATATTTTTTGTTGGCTGTAAAAAATCTTTAGGCTGTTAAATATATTTTAAACGAATTAAAAAAATTTAAAATAATTAGAATTTTGGCGGGATATAAAATATTCCAAAATGCTCCCGGGTCGGGTCTAAAAATTTAGATTTTAAATACGAAAAATAAATACGACTTCCAAATTTTAAAATGAAAGATTAGGCAACTATAAAGCATACCCCCAAGAACGGATGCACGTGCGTGCGCGTAGCTATCCAAACACGTCCGTTTCACTGAACGGGACAAGAACACGATGCGCGGATGCTACCACGGCGTTAGGGGTATCATGCAGGCTATGAAATGCAATTTTTAATTTATTTACCGTGATCTAAAATGTTACATGATAAAATCGCACACTAGATGAAAAATCATTATGCAGCCTACATTAAATGCACGTGTCTATTTAACAAGTCAGGTAGTTTATAAATATGAATCAACCAGTTCAAGCAAGCGGGTCGGGTCGAATGTAATGTAAAATTGTAAATTATCATTCGCACCCAAACAAGATATATCAGTAAAATACCACAGATAATAAAAACGGAACAAAATTGGTATAACTGAACTCGGTTGTTACACCAACAAAGCGTATGAACTTTGGCGGGTGCTTCAAAAGGCCATCAAGGAGGTGGTGGCCATTGACAAAGCCGTCGTGTTCACTCGTGAAAGGGTTGAGGCTCATAAGGCTACTGAGAAAGAGCTTGAAGGCCGGCTCGCCTCATACCAGGCCCAGCAAGCTCAGGCGGAGGCCCGTCTTTTGGCGATATTGAATCACGAAGGCGAGGCCCAGCGAAAGAGGGACGAACTGACCAATCTTCTAAATCGCCCGCCGACTTGAAGACTTGTATATATTTTTCTTTATTCTTCCTTTGTACATACTCCTGAATAAGAGTATATTTATTGTTCTTTCACGAATTGTACTTTGTATGCATTTTGGTTCATGAATAAAAGACATATTTTTCTTCACAATGGTGTGTCCCTTTTTATTGAATGCATTCTGTGGATAGTCTATCTTGATCTCTTTGTACGACAATGATGACTTAGGATTCAGGGTTAAGATCTGCGTCCTAAGACTTTTCAATTTTATGAGCTGTGAGGGTCTCATAAAGAATTTTCTCCCTACAGGTCGAGAGGATCCCGTAGGTGTAATTTCTCCTTAAGAATCGTGAGGATTCATAAGTGTGTTTTCTCTTGAAAGTCGTAAGGATCTCACAAGAGAATTTGCTCCCTTACGAGTTGTGAGGACCCACAAGTGATGGGTGAAGTTTCCCTTATCCGTATTTCACGGAGTCAGGGGTTGCTCTGGATGCTTCCCATGGGATCACTGTCGTGTTCTACGAGGACCAGGCTCCGCTCTGGACGTTTCCCACGGGGTCAGAATTGACATTATCCGCGTTCCACGTGACCAGGAACTTTGCTCTAGATGCTTCCCACGGGTTCACTGCCGTGTTCGGCGAGGACTAGGCTCCGCTCTGGATGCTTCACACGGAGTCATTGCCGTGCTCTGCGAGGACCAGGATCCACTCTGGACGTTTCCCATGGGGTCAGGATTTGACGCAACCCGCGTTCCACGTAGCCAGGAATTTTGCTCTGGATGCTTCCCATGGGTTCACTGTCGTGTTCGGCGAGGACCAGGCTCTGCTCTGGATGCTTCACACGGGGTCATTGCCATGCTCTGTGAGGACGGATCCGCTCTGGACGTTTCCCACGGGGTCAGGATTGACATAAGCTGCGTTCCACGTAGCCAGGAATTTTTCTCTGGATGCTTCCCACGGGTTTACTACCGTGTTCGGCGAGGACCAGGCTCTGCTCTGGATGCTTCACATGGGGTCATTGTCGTGCTCTGTGAGGACCAGGATCCGCTCTGGACGTTTCCCACGGGGTCAGGATTGACATAAGCCGCGTTCCACGTAGCCAGGAATTTTGCTCTGGATGCTTCCCACGGGTTCACTGCCGTGTTCAACGAGGACCAGGCTCTGCTCTGGATGCTTCACATGGGGTCATTGCCGTGCTCTGCGAGGACCAGGCTCCGCTCTGGACGTTTCCCACGGGGTCAGGATTGACATTATCCGCGTTCCATGTAGCCAGGAATTTTGCTCTGGATGCTTCCCACGGGTTCACTGCTGTATTCGGCGAGGACTAGGCTTCGCTCTGGATGCTTCACACGGGGTCATTGCCGTGCTCTGCGAAGACCAGGATCCGCTCTGGATGTTTCCCATGGGGTCAGGATTTGACGCAACCCGCGTTCCACGTAGCCAGGAATTTTGCTCTGGATGCTTCCCACGGGTTCACTGCCGTGTTCGGCGAGGACCAGGCTCTGCTCTGGATGCTTCACATGGGGTCATTGCCATGCTCTGCGAGGACCACGATCCACTCTAGACGTTTCCCACGGGGTCAGGATTGACATAAGCCGTGTTCCACGTAGCCAGGAATTTTTCTCTGGACGCTTCCCACGGATTCACTGCCGTGTTCGGCGAGGACCAGGCTCTGCTCTGGATGCTTCACATGGGGTCATTTCCGTGCTCTGCGAGGACCAGGATCCGCTCTGGACGTTTCCCACGGGGTCAGGATTGACATAAGCCGCGTTCCACATAGCCAGGAATTTTGCTCTGGATGCTTCCCACGGGTTCACTGCCATATTCGGCGAGGACTAGGCTCCGCTCTGGATGCTTCACATGGGGTCATTGCCGTGCTCTGGAGGACCAGGATCCGCTCTGGACATTTCCCATAGGGTCAGGATTGACATAAGCCGCGTTCTACGTAGCCAGGAATTTTGCTCTGGATGCTTCCCACGGGTTCACTGCCATGTTCGGCGAGGACCAGGCTCTGCTCTGGATGCTTCACACGGGGTCATTGCCGTGCTCTGCGAGGACCAGGATCCACTCTGGACGTTTCCCACGGGGTTAGGATTGACATAAGTCGCGTTCCATGTAGCCAGGAATTTTGCTATGGATGCTTCCCACGGGTTCACTGCCGTGTTCTGCGAGGACCAGGCTCCGTTCTGGATGCTTCACACGGGGTCATTGCCGTGCTCTGCGAGGACCAGGATCCACTCTAGACGTTTCCCATGGGGTCAGGATTGACATAAGCCGTGTTCCATGTAGCCAGGAATTTTGCTCTGGATGCTTCCCACGGGTTCACTGTCGTGTTCGGCGAGGACCAGCTCCGCTCTAGATGCTTCACACGGGGTCATTGTCGTGCTCTGCGAGGACCAGGATCCGCTCTGGACGTTTCCCACGGGGTCAGTATCGACATAAGCCGCGTTCCACGTAGCCAGGATTTTTGCTCTGGATGCTTCCCATGGGTTCACTGTCGTGTTCTGCAAGGACCAGGCTCCGCTCTGGATGCTTCACACGGGGTCAGGATTGACATAATCCGCATTCCACGTAGCCAGGAAGGGTTGACTTTATCCGCATTTCACGGAGTCGGGGTTTGACTCTCGTTCATCTGTGCACCGCCGAGTCATAGAGCTGGGAGTTGCCGTTGTTCCACTTTGCTTGATTTTGTGTCTGTCGTAATGAGACGAATGTTGAGATGACCTTCAGGTTATCTATGAACCGTCGAGATTTGGCTTCTTCTTCTGATGAAACCTGAGGAGGAAAGGTGTGATTCCTTCTTTGTTTGCGCCCCTAGATTGTATACAGGGATTGATGTGATATCACCTGTAGGGCATAAATTTTATTTTATATATTTTTTATTTTATCTCTTTCCGCGATGCTCTATCATTTCAGCTTTTATATCGCGAAGGTCGCGATTGCCCCATCATTTCGGCTATTTTTTGCGGTGCCCAATCATTTCGGCTATTTATTTTATTTTTACTCGCTGCTTTTTATTGTGAGTTGCCCAATCATTTTGGCTATTTGCACGGATACATTTTTTTACTTGCTGATTTTGTTGCAAGTTGCCCCATCATTTCGGCTATTTCGTATGCATGTGTGGCTCGCTGGCTTTTCGCTGCAAGCTTGGAATTAGACACCGATTTCGGCATCAACATCGCTACAACTGGGATATGGCCAGGAGCGAATCATCATTTGCCTCTGTCGATGTCGGACAAAGGTGGCTTAGTCAACAGGATTAAGGTCCTGTCGACTAAGGCTTTTGACTTCATGAGCCGTAAGGGTCTCATAAAGGTATTTCTCCCTACAAGTCGTGAGGATCTCATAGGTGCGTTTTCTCCTTAGGAGTCGTGAGGATTCCTAAGTGCATGGTATCTTATAAGTCGTAAGGATCTTACAAGAGTATTTTCTCCTTCTAATTCGAGAGGACTTATAAGGGTTGTTCACCGTATAGACATATCCCTAGTCACGGATGTGACTTCGTTGGGGAAATGTTTATTCGTGCCCGTGGATTGTATACAAGGTTCAGCATTGAGCGCTTGTAGGGCAATATTGGAGGTTGTTGGGGCTGCTTAAGAACAGGTTCAGATCCCTGTAGCTTAAGACTTTCAAATCTTATGAGCCGTGAGGGTCTCATAAGAGGGTTCTTCTTATGAGTCGTGAAGATCTCGCAAGTGTAATTTCTCCTTAGAGATCGTGGGGATCTCTAAGTGTATTGCTCCCTCGTGAGTCGTAAGGATCTCACGCAGGTGGTTTCTCCTTACAAAGTCGAGAGGACCTTGCAAGTGTCTTTATAACGAGATTGCGCCCTTTCGGGTTTTCACAAAACTCGTCGGCAGCCCTGCTGTTTTTACTCACGGAGCCCTTTCGGGTTTTCATCCGTGCCCATTTTGCTTATGGACATACAGTTTTCTTTTTTTTTATTCTAACGAGGTTGCGCCCTTTCGGGTTTTCACAAAACTCGCCGGTAGCCCTGCTGTTTTTACTCACGGAGCCCTTTCGGGTTTTCATCCATGCCCATTTTGCTTATGGACATACCGTTTTCTTTTTTTTCTCTTTTTTTATTATTTTTTTTGTGTATCAGCTTTGGGATGCTGCAATCCACCGTAGTTTATCAACATCTTGGTCAACAGCTAGTTTTAGGATATAGAGGTCCATCGGACGTTTCGGTCCGTTGTTAGTTTAAGGACGTTTCGGTTTGTTGTTAGTTTAAAGACGTTTCAGTCCATCGTTAGTTTAAGGACGTTTCGGTCCGTCGTTAGTTTAAGAACGTTTCGGTCCGTTGTAAAGGAGCCGATTACTACTTATAGAGTTTGGGCTTAGGAAGATAGCGAGCGGACATAGTCGTCATCATCTATCATTGACCTAAGCTGTGACTCATCAAGCATAGTATTTCTTCAAGAAGCGACCGTTTATTGGCCTGAAAGGTCTTTCACCATGCATGTCCATGAGTAGATAAGCCCCACCCTGGTAGGCCTTGTCTATGATATACGGGCCTTCATAGTTCGGCTCGAATTTCCCTCGTTTGGCGCGATTAGGGATCATAGGTCTTTTGACCACTAGCATGAGTTCGCCTTGGCGGAATGTCCTCGGCCTAGTCAATCTTTCATATGAGCGCGTCATCTTTGCTTTATAAGCCTCCAGATTTTGTTGCGCTATGAGCCGGGTTTCATCAAGGGCATCAAGTTCCTCAAGCCGAAGGTGAGTGTTCTCTTCGTCCGTTAGCTCGTAATGAACTGCCACTCGTAGAGAGGGCATCTCTATCTCGAGGGGAGTACCGCTTCTGTACCGAATACCAACGCGTACGGCGTTGTGTTCGTGGCCGTTTTGAACGTAGTTCGATATGCCCAGAGAGCTTCATGCAGTCTCTCGTGCCAGTCCTTCTTATTTCGGGACACCGTCTTTTTCACGATCTTCGTCAAGGTCTTATTGAAAGCCTTAGCTAAACCGTTAGCTCGGGGATTATAGACTGAGGAATATCTCCAGTCTATATTATGCTGTTGTGCGAAGCGGCTGATCTTGTGGCTTCTATAGGCTGGCCCGTTATCGGAGATGATCCGTCGTGGAGTTCCAAACCGATAAATGACGTGTGTCTTGAAGAAATAGAGGATGTTCTCCGTATTCACCTCCCTCGGCGGAACTGCTTCTGCCTATTTGGAGAAGTAATCAGTTGTCGCCAAAATGAATCAATGTCCTCTGGACGATGCTGGTTCGATGGGGCCGATTATGTCAGTTCCCCACATTTCGAACGGCCAGCTAGCCACCGTTGGATGTAGTGGATTTGGATGCTGATGGATAAAGTCCTCATAGATCTGGCACTAGTGGCATTGCTTTGCATACTCGAGGCAGTCCTGGATCATCGTGGGCCAATAATAACCCATCCGTTTGATCTTCAGCTTCATCTTCAGCCCGGTTTGGTGAGAACCGCAGAGTCCATCATGAGTTTCTTGGATGACTCTCTTTGCCTCTTCAGGTCCCGGGCATCTTAGCCATAAAGAATCAAATGATCTTTTATACAGGATACCATTGACGAAGGCAAAAGATAGAGCTCACTTCATAAGCTGATGTTTTGAGGACGCATTTTCAGGCGTTCGACGGGATTTGAAGTAGTCTATAAAGACTTCTCTCCAATCTCCAACCTTTTCTTGGTCTTTTACTTGTAGAGCCATTTGCTCGGTCACTCCCTTTTCTTCGAACGACTCCGGAGATATTTCTGCCGATGCAAGAACCCGACGGCTTTGTACCACGATTCTTACGTCATCGAGGTTCTCATCGGCCAACTCTTTAGCAAGCTTGGCTAATGCATCCACTTTGCTATTTTCCACCCGCGGTATGCTTTCCAAGGTGTAGGAAGGTATTTAGGTCAGCAGTTGCTGTACCCTCTCGCCGTACTTCACCAGTTCTGCTTTGCACGTTTGATAGTCGCCGTTTACTTGACTAACGACCAGTTGGGAGTCTCCGTATATGAGGAGGTTCTCAATCCCCATGTCAATGGCGATCTCGAGACCTTCTATCAAAGCTTCATACTCGGCTTCATTGTTTGTCCTCGGCTCTGTTAAGGAGAAGGCAAAGCGTATTATCTCTCCTTGTGGAGTTACGAAGATGAGGCCTACCCCTGATTTAATTATGGGGGTGCTTTGTTTGCGCTTCTTCATAGAGGATGCTCTATCGAAATAAAGTTCCCACCGGGTATCACCTCCATCGATCGTGTCAAATGCATGTTCGTCTGGCAGTTCGCAATTCAAAAGAGAATCAGCAGGTATCGGATGCTCAGCGAGGAAGTCGGCGATGGCCTGGCCCTTCACTGCCTTGAGGGGATGATAGGTTATCGAGAATTCCATCAAGAGCAGGGCCCATTTAGCGAGCCGCCCCGTCAATATGGCCTTTGACATCAAATACTTGAGGGGATCCACCTTCGATATGAGACAGACTTCATGCGCCAAGGCATAGTGCCTGAGCTTCGTTATCACGAAGATCAATGTCAGGCAGTGTTTTCGATGGGAGAATAATTGCTTTCTGCCCCCAGTAGAACTCGACTCAAATAGTAGAGGGCTCTCTCTTTCCCTTGGTCGTTCTCTTGTGCCCATAATGCGCCTAAGGAACTTTCAAGGGCGGTTGTATATAGAATGAGAGCTTTCCCTTGACCGGAGCAGCCAGCACTGGCGGGTTCTGCAGATATTGCTTGATTTCGTCCAGTGCATTTTAGTATTTGCGATCCCAAATGAAAGGGGTTCCCTTCTTCATCAGGTGGCTGTAAGGACAGCACTTGCCTGAGAGATTGGCTATAAATCGCCGGATATACGCGAGCTTCCCTTGAAGAGATCGTAATTGCTTGAGAGTCCTTGGCGGGGGCATCTCCATAATTGCCTTGATCTTTGATGGATCTATCTCGATACCTCGGTGTCGGACGATGAATCCTAGGAACTTGCCCGAGGAAACTCCGAACGTGCATTTGAGGGGGTTCATCTTCAAGTTGTATTGCCGGAGGCGTTGAAATACAATCTTCAGATGTTCTAGGTGTTCCTCGTATGATTTGCTTTTCACCACAAGGTCGTCGATATAGCATTCAACAATTTCATGTATGAGGTCATCGAAGATCTTCGTCATGGCCCTCTGATAGGTGGCACCGGCGTTCTTTAGACCGAAAGGCATCACTTTGTAGCAAAATATGCCCAAAGAGGTCCGGAAAGCAGTATGCTTCTGGTCTTCGGGATGCATCTTTATCTGATTGTATCCTGATGATCCGTCCATGAAGGAGAAAACCTCGTGAGTGGACGTATTGTCTATCATTAGCTCGGTGACCAGTACTGGGAAGTCGTCTTTCGGGCAGGCTTTATTGAGATCCCGAAAGTCCACACATATGCGCACTGTCCCATTTTTCTTCATCACCGGGACGATGTTGGCAATCCAGTCAGGATACCGCACATCTTGGATGAAGCCAGAGTCAATCAGCTTTTTGACCACGGCGTTGATGCTCATCTTAAGCTCGAGCCGCATTCTTCTCGGTGCTTATTTGATTGGCTTGACGTCCGGGGATATGGCCAGTTTGTGGACAGCAATCTCTGGATCTAGTCCTGGCATCTCGGAATAGTTCCATGCGAAGCAATATTTATGCTGCATAAGCACGTCTTTTAGTGTAGCTACCCTTTCTTCAGACAGCAACTCACTGACGAATGTCGGCCGCGGATCACTTGTCATCCCCAAATCAATTTTCTTGAGATCATCTGCAGTGGTATGTATTCCATCTTCCAGCTCTTTCGGCGCCGGTGGAAACTCTGAGATCACCTCGTCATCGTTGTTTTCGAAGCAGTAGGGGAGGCCATCCATATCCTCGGGCACTTCTTCTGATAGCGTTATCATATGACAAGTACGAGCTCGCTTCTAAGACAGATGTTGATCTGGTTCTACTCTCGCTGTATGCGCGGCTTTTGGTTCGTGCTTCTGCGGCGGAGTTACCTTCCAACTGCTGGATAGGGCGAACCTGCCGAGCTGATATTGGTCTTCAACCCAGTTCTTGAAGGTGAAGCAGTCTTTGAGAGGATGTGCTATTGCTCGGTGATAAGAGCAATAGTCTGGGTGAGAGATCTCGTTAGCTTGCTCGGGGTGTTTGGACTCTGGAAGTGTAATCATTTGATATTTTATGGCAAAATCAAGTATCTTCCGTGTTTTGTCCTGGGGAAAAGAGTATGCTCGACCCATCTTCTTTATAAGAGACAAATCCAGATAGCTCGACTCCCGATTGCGTGGCTTCTTGGTCCCGCTTTGTCGCTCTCGAATGGTTTTCCCGCACTTTGATTTATTTTTGCCTCTGCGTCGGGCCTTTTGTATGATGGGCTGGCGTCGAGGAGCATTGTCATTCTCCGCGGCCTGTTGAAGGAAGCGCTGCGTCCTGGCTTTTTTGTAAATGGCCATCTCGCGGTTGTGGTCATCTCGGATCTTCTGATCCGCTTCCCTTACTATCTTGTCCATTCGTTCTTGAAACGATGGACTCGGCATTTTGATAACAGGACCTTATTTTGGTTCAGGATCGGCGTCTCTTAGTAGAGTGTCTTCTTCTTCATCGAAGTCATGTATGACGTAGCTACCATGGACTCGCTCCCATTTTCTGGATTGAATATATCCAAGCCCGATCGTTTCCATTCTCCCGTTGGGCAACTTGCGCTGAGTTCCGGGGACATCCCAAATCCTATTGTAGAACCGAGCTTGTCGAGTGGTCTGTTTGAAGGGTATTCCTTGACGCTTTAATAGCCTTTTCAACCCTCCCGTGTAATATCTAGGCAGACGAATGGGCTGGAGCCTATTAAGTGTAGAATCCGCGCCATGCCAAATTTCTTTTTCTACTTTGGTTTCCCCAGATCGGTAGAATAGGATCGCCTGTTCACCTTTTCGCCTGGGAGGGACGTAAAATGTTTGCAGCTCTTGCACACTATAAGTTTTAAGTGCATCGAGCTCTTTGTAATGCTCTTATGGAACCATGGTGATTTGCAAATTCTGATCATCACCAGCGAAGGCTTGTATTGATGGCCGAGCGGAAAATATAGCGTTAACCTCGTCTTCCGAGTCGCTGCCGAAAATCAACATGGTGGCGGACGGTCCCGGGTTGTTGCGTTGAGGCGGCCCTGAATAAACTATCTCTTCTTCCTCCTCGGTATCACTTCCGAAGACTGGAATAGTGGTGATATCTTTGTCCTTCCGTTTTTGACATCTCTCTGTGTCCTCAAAACCTGGTAAGTATTTTGCATCTTTCGTACTTTCGGACTTCTTTCACGGAGAATGGGTTCAGCTCTCCTGTTACGGTATACTCGAGACCATCCTTGAAGTATTTCATACACTGATGTTGTGTAGAAGGGATGATGTTGTGCTCGTGTAACCAAGGCCGGCCGAGCAAAGCATTGTAGTATATCTTGGCGTCAATGACGTGAAATTTAATATCCGTGATAAGCAGCCCAAAGCATAAATTCAGTATCACAGACCCGAGAGTCCATGATGACTGGGAGTCAAACCCGGAGATGATGATTTTATCACGAGCGAGGTGCTGAACGCTCATGCAGATTTCCTTCAACACTCGCACGTTGAGGAGATTGACGGAAGACCCATTGTCGACTAGGATCTTGCCTATCTTGATATCGTGACAGTATCCGGAGACATAAAGGGGGCGGTTGTGCTCACACGTCCCAAGGAGGAGATCTTCATCGCCGAAGGTGATATCGGTCGTGTGCACTTCTTCCAGCTCGTCCTTCATCTTTTCTTCGGCGAGGAAAGCCTGGAATTGCTCTGGCTCTTGTAGCGTCTTGATCAATGAATCTCTTGCTTCTTTTGATAGTAAAAGGGCGTCGAGAATGCTGAGCTGCGAGGGTAACTTCCTCAAGTGCGCCAGAACGTTATAGTCCACCTTACTTTTCTTTGGCGGGTCCTTGGCGGTCAGCTCTTTCATGACTTGTTCGTCTAGGGTGATATCCTCAGAGACCTTTTCTTTTCCCTTATCTTTTCTATTCGTGGGTCCGAGATTCTTTTCGGGCAGCATACGATTGCGTAGCTGGATATTTTCACAGGTCTTCGGCTCTCCCTCTTTTCCCGAGGTGGACTCTTTAAAGAGAGGGCCGAGAGTCATCTCTTCGTCAGAGTCGCTCCCGAAAGTAAGAACTTGCGATCCCCCAGCGTCCACCATGTGACAATTGCCGGTAGTTCTTCTAAGCTCATCGGTCGTACTTCTTCGCTCCCGACGAGTTTTGCGTTTCATCCGCTTAAAATGTTGCCGGTGAGCAACATATCCTTGCCACCACCTTTTAAAAGCGATGCACTCTTCGGTGGGGTGTGTAATTTTTCGATGATATGAGCAGTATCTAGGATGTGTTTCTACTTCACCAAGAATATTTCCTTCGGAGGGTGGCAGCTTCATCCCTATTGATATGGCTTTAGCGAACCTCTTCCTTGTCTTGAACCTATTTTTATTTGCGACGGATGCACTTTGATCTGGCGGGAGTGTTTCAACCCTTTCGTCCAGTCACCGGCGTTTGGCCTTTTCAAATATGGCCATCTCACGCTCTCGAGCAGCTTTACTTTTAAGAAGAGCTTCGTCCAGGAACGCGTCAATTATTTCGTTGGATGGCCCTAGCAGTTCCGGTTCAGGACCTGCCCCCAGTCTCTCTGTGTGAGGAGCTTCTTCATTATTTATCGATGAGTGAGAGATCATATGGCAACTTGCTACGTAACCTTCAGATTCATTCGACGAGTCTTCTCTATCATCTTTGTCCTCAAGGACGTGACCGAGAAATTCTTAGAGTGTGATCGGGGTCCGCGCCTTCTGGTTATACTCTTCCAGTGCATCAATCTGCTTTTGCAGGTCCGTGCACTTGTCATCAGACCTCACGGGCTTTTTGGATTTCTTCTTCTTTTTCGAAGATTTTGACTGCTGGGTGTGAACACTTTGGCTATCACCACCGATTTTTGGAGTCGGGCGCGGCTTCAGCATCCCTTCGATGATCTCAGGTTCCAACAGATTCTTCCATCTGATCGCCGGGCATGTCTGGAGATCATTCAGCATTCTTTTGGTTCTGGCTGAAAGAACGACCTCCCATGGAGCTTCTTCAACAAAAGAGCACGATGCCCCCGGTGCATCCGTCTTCTTAGGAGTGTGCGGCTGTGGTGGGCTTACTTTCAACTTCTCAGACAGCGCAAACTTGCCTTATTGGTACTGATCCTCGATCCATCCCTTAAAGACGAAGCAATTTTCGATTGGATGGCTTACCGTTTGGTGGTAAGGGCAATAATTGGGATTATTTGCTTCGCCGGGTTGCAATGGTCGCTTTGGGTTCGGCAAATTGATAAGCCTGTTGCACATTGCCAGCTCAAATAGTCTCTTCGTTTTGTCCCATGAGAACGAGTAAGGATGCTTCATTTTCTCATTATAATAGCGCCGTCTCTCTTCCAGTTGATCCGTTAGTTTTGGGGCACTGGGCTGTTGTTGGGTATTCGCGACGAAGGTCGCCTTCCCTTTACCCTTTTCGTTCCGCGGCTCCGGCTTTGGAGGAGACGGTCTATGACCCATCCGGTCCATCTGGTCCATCTGGGCTAGCTTGTGGATCAAAGCCTGGAATGTGGTCGGTTTGAAAAACATCATGAACTGTGAAATAGTTGCATGAGGGTCCAGAGTGCCCATGAACATGCCCACCGCTGGTGCTTCTTCGATCCGCTGTTCGTATTTCGACCACAGATTCCGCCATCGGATTGCGTACTGAACCCACGTCTCACATGGCTTCACCCTGGCATTGATCAATGCCGTTAATGGGGTGCGTTCACTAGCACTTGCGAATCGTTGGGTGAACAACAACTCCATTTCTGCGAAGGTCTTGACGGGGTCGTTTGGAAGCTCAGAGTACCACTCAAATGCCGTCTCCGACAGGCTGCCGACAAATTGGCGGAGCAAAAGCTTATCATCGCCACCGGTGTTGCCGCAAAGAGCCCTGAACTGAGCGACATGTTGATGGGGATTGCCTGTCCCCTTGTACACATGGAATTTAGGGATCGTGTAGCCCGGCGGGTACTTTATCTGATCATACCGGCCTGGATACGGTCGCCCAGTTTTGACGACTTGGCCGGCCGCTTCATTTGCCTGGTGAACTCGTATTTGCTGAGCAATATAGTCATCCAGGGTGGCCTTCGAAATAGTTTCCTCCTTGGCTGCTGAAAGAGCCGGAGGTGGATTCGACGTCTCTCCTCTGTCATCTTCAATAATGATCGGAGGATCTTCGGCTGGAGGATCCGGCTGTAACATCATCCCGACCATGTCCTGGAAGAGGAGCGCCATTCGTTTTATGTTGGCAGCTTGTTCTGCAGCTTCTCTGTCCTTCTTTTCGAGGACTCTGCGTAGGAAGTCAGCATCGGTTTCTTGTTCGTGACGTTGTTCCGATGACGCCTTCAGGCTCTCTTTTGGTCCGGTGAGTGCGGCCATTGCAGCCAGCATCTTCTGAAACTTCTGCTGTTGTTGTTCTTGAGCCCTTATTATTGACCGGGTGAGCGGTCGATGGCCCGTCAAAGTGTGACTTTCCTCTTTTCCGGAAGCCATGTAAACAGTATGTACCGCTATGCCCCCAGACTTGGGACGTTTGGGCTCAACGTCTTTGCGATCTGCCATAGTCATAGGGGCTTTCTCTGACCTCCTTTTCTTTTGAGCAGTTGACATTGAGGGGGCCATTGCAGCGGGCATCCAAGTAGTTGTCGTCCTTCATGGTTTACCAGGACGGTTCTCTTCCTGCTGGACCTTCAGCTTCTTCTGTCGACGGGGATAGTCTTGATCAATCACCGACTCCTGGACCCATCGCTAAACTTTGTAAACTTTGGAGGACAGCCGTTGAGGGGACTGCTCCGGCTTCATTTTTGTGACAGTCTTCGCCGGTGGAGGAGATCTCTTCAGTACGGCGGTAGGAGAGTTCCTGCGCACCTTGTTCAGCAATTCAAAATTGCTCCCAGTTGGAACAGCATTATTGACTTCCACCGTTGGAGCTGGTGGAGTTAGCCCAGAGGGGGAGTTGTCCCCAGCCTTCCTTACTCGATGCCAGTGGCGACGTCGAGCGTGTCGAGCTGATGGTGTTGGTTCGGTGATGGGGATGGCTTCGTCATGTCCCATGTTCAAGTGAGGCATCGCCGGTGCCAGCCTCTTGAAGACTGACATCCGTTGAGTAGCGGTATCCAACCTGTCAAATACAGACTTTTGAGCAGGAATGGGAGCCGAGGAGGGAGCCGGAACAGTCAGTCTTGTGAAGACCGACCCTTTGGCAGGAGAAGCCGCCTTGACGACTTCAGGAGCAGGGATGGCTATCCTTTTCGGAATAACCTTTTCTAGAACTGCAGGCTTCATCATGGGCCCGCATGAACTTTGGCCTAATCTAGCAAAGACCGAGGCGCTGGGGCTGGACGACCCGTTGAGAGGGGCCGCAGTAGTTGTGAACCGATCAAAGACCGACTTTTTGGGAGCTTCTGGTGTTGGTATAGGGGTGTTGAAGCTCATCGGTGGGAGCATAGTCCCAAAGAACAATCCGGTAGTGGCCTGAGTGACCTGTTCCACCGGCATCGTGAACAGGGAAGCCGCTTGGGGCCCGTAGGCTATGCCTCCAGATGAGGCGGAGCGTGGGTTGCAATTGCAGTTAGAACACTTTTCGCAAGTGAACGCCATTGATCCTTCGCTTTCTACACCAAGCAAAATGCCATATCTTAGTATCACGAACCCAAGGGCAACCATTAGCAAACCGCGATTCGTTCGCGAACACGACACACGAAGTGTGGAGTGGAAAGAGGAAAAGGTCCCACCGGGCGTGCCAAAATCTGTTCTCCGCCGAAAGACGCGACCGGAACGTTGTGACGTCCGGGCCTGAATTCCGAGGGCAGATGCTAATTGGTGCTATCCGTCCACCTCTCCGAAGATACCAAGTTGATTTATGACACCATGTATCGAAGGTTTAAACGGATGCGGCCGATGTAGCAGACTTCATCAGATTCCCCCTCGTTTGAGGGGTTTTTGATTGTGGGGACGCTCTTCCCTGCAGTTGCAAGCTCCTACAGTTAATTACGCTACCGCATTGCGGTAACAACTTTCTCCTTCTCCAGATGGTCACTTCGTGTCGTGAGTGTTTGTTTTGTTTGTGGTTGCCCGTGGATTGTATACGGAGACTAATTTACGTTGTCGCCCGTAGGGCGTGAATTAGTCCAAATCAGTATCTTTCTTAGATTTGGGTTTGGGGGGTTGGGTTTAAGGATACGTTAGCCTCATTTAAGACTAAGATCAACTTAAACGTTTATTAAGGATAGGTTAGTCTAATTTTAGGCTAAGTTCAACTTAACGGTGTTAGTGTATATACCCTAGAGGCCATTACTGTATCATACTAGTTTGTATATTACTTGATGGAAGCTTGGGATATTCACAGTTGTATAGACAGTCTTGCTCAAAATGGTAGTATGCTACTTGCTTTGTTTCTACTTTAATATGTGCATGTGTTTCTTTTAGCATATCGCTTATACATATTAGTAGAGCCCTTAGGATCTTTGCTTGATTACCAGCGTTGTGATGGCAGTCACACTTGTGGGGGATGGGTAATCTATAAGCACATCCGTATACAGGTCCCTAGTCGTAGGACTATCGAGACAGGGCATTGATACTCCGGAGTAGACTAGCGTATGCGCTTCTCATCCCAGCAGGGGAGATGGTCTGTCCCACAGCCATCAGTACGTCGTACTGGAGATAGTATGCAGGTGATCGTTAGGTTATGATTACACTGGACAGGACTCGTCGGGAATTGTTGGTTGGTATTATACGTATCATCAGTTATCAATTCCCAGGTGACATGAGTACAGCTTAGTCCGCTGACTTGACACTGTCACTTCGCCTCGAGTGTGTTCCCAATGTTCTTTGATTACTACTCTACCACGGCTCAAAGGAGTCGTGCAAACAGGTAGTAGTTGGGTGCAGTCCCGAAGCACTTGGAGGCAATGACGGTTAGACAGGATTCGTCTCTCCCGGTATTAGGGGTTGATATTGCGCTGTGTCTAGGAGAGCCATTACACATAGTCGTCCCTGGCCAGGGCAAGCGAGATATACTGGTAGGTTTCCAGTGTTATCTCAGGGTGTTCTGGGCTACACTCCGACACGACTTGTACCACTATTAAGGGACTGACGTTTACCAACCCCTTAGGCCCGCCATGCGATATTCTCAGACGAACAGACCGGACTGTACGGAGATTGTCACATTCAGGCTTAGTAGGAGTTCGGATGGGTTTACCTCATCAGCCTTCTTATCGACATCTACCTGGGGACCGTTACGTACAGCTGGTGCCACTTGCGGTCTGTGCTTAAACCCACTGCCAGCGTAGTGTCGAATCTTTAGAGTCCCACACAGAAAGTTGGTTTTGTAGGACTACGGTAGCGCCCCGGCCGTCTATCCGAGGCCAAAATACGGAAACGAAAATTTTTCTTGACTTTAAACCGGCACTACCGCATCCTAAAAACCCGAATCGTAACCATTAACCTACAACTAGCTATCAAGAGAAGGGGTAGAGGGCTATACCGATCGATCCGTGTCCTTCGGTCTTTGGCCACCATCCCAAGCTCCCCGCGGCAACTCCAGTCTTCATCTCCTCGTCGGAAAGGGCACCACATCGAGAAGTCTTTTTACGGGCTCCCGCTTCATCCGAAGCAACTCGGGCATGAAGTGTGCTAGCCGATGTGTCCAAGGTGTTGTAGAGAATGTTTGTGATCACTTTGCCTCTTGCATCCATTGCTTGGATGGAGGTTGAAGGTGTTGCCATTAATGAAGTTATGAGCTAGAGGAGGAAGAAGAAGAAGAAGCTTTCTTTTTCCTTTTCTTTTCTTGTATTGTTATGGAATGAGAGTGAGAGAGTAGAATAATATGAGAGCTCACTACCAACACAAGGCAGCCCCTCTCTCTCTCCATCTCATTTCATGACTCAAATCAAACATCAAATGTGACATATTTGCTAAAAAAGAGACCATGAGTCATGATACATGTATATGTCACATTTAATGCATTCCATAATGAATTCTAGCTCACTAATTCCATTATCCAAATATTAATCCAAATGTTTGGTCCAACAAAAAGATCCGGCAACATCTAAAGTAAACTCGTGACAGATCACAAGGATACCCCTCACCTGTATATACATACCTGCATCCGCATTCCGACTGAATGCGAATGCGATGAGACTAAAGTAATACAACAAATCTAATGCTAGGATCCGGCTTAAACCAAAGCCCACTAGTATGATCCGTCCGATCAAGATCCGTACAATACCACACGTATAAGATCGAACCCTGCCATATATCATACGGCCTCTACAACGTTTCGCCCGAAACTTGAGAAACTGTCTGTGGGGGACTCTAAAGACTCATCAATACTTTGGCTGTGGATTTAACCACTAGCACGTCAGAAGTATTAGCCGTACGTAACAGGCTACCAAGTATTGACTAAAAGGGAGGTCAATGAGCCAACTCATCCTGATACCCTACTGAGCCTGTCAGTGACAATATCCGTACAGTCCGGTCCGTTCGTCTATGAGTATTGCATGGCGGGCCTAAGAGGTTGGTAAAAGTCAGACCCCTAAAAGCGGTACAAGTCGTGTCGAAGTGTAGTCCAGAACAACCTGAGATACTACTGGAATACCTACCAGTAAATCTCCTGTCTCGGCCGAGGGCTTTGTGTAATGGCTCTCCTAGACACAGCGCAATCTCACCCCCAATACCGGGAGAGATGAATCCCCTGCCAATCCGCTCACTGCCTCCATGTGGCTCGGGACTGTACCCAACTAAAACCTGCTTGCACGACTCCTTTGAGCCGTGGTAAGGTAGTAATCAAAGTACAGTGGGAATTCAGACGAGACAAATGACGATCTCAGGTCGATGAACTAACCTGTACACATGTCACCAGGGAACTGCTATCTGACGCCTGGTATAATCCCAACTAGCATGTTCCCGGCGAGTCCTGTCCGGTGTACTCATAACCCAATGAGCACCTGTATACATCTTAGGTGAACAAACTGACACCAGTGGCTTGTGAGAACTGACACCAGTGGCTTGTGAGACCGGCCACCGCCCCTCGTCGGGGTCTTGACTGTATACACTAGTCTACTAATGGAGTATCGATGCCCAGTCTCGAAACTCCCACGACTAGGGACCTTTTAAGGATGTACTTATAGACCCCAGCTCCCACGTATATGATCGCCATCATACTGCTGGTCGTCAAGCAAGAATCCTAAGGGCTCTATCAGCGTGCAATAGCGACCTGTAAGGTCACCTAAAGCAGTATACGATGATAAAGACAAACCAGATAGCATACTATCATCTTGAGTAAGACTGTCCTACTGGCATAGGTCCTCCCTCAATCATTGCAATCACGTGCCTATGATCCAATAATTGACTCTGAGGGCACTATATTCAACAATCTCCCACTTGCACTCAAGACTAATTATTGCGATGTCGCATACTCACAGTCTGTGTGATACCGAACACCCAACTCCTCTACTAATCAGTTTCACAAAACCCGTTTACGAAACTATTGCATTCGAGGAATAGCCTCAGTGAGTGGATCCGCCCTAATGTTTCTTTCTATGTCTCTCTTTATCTCAAGTTCGCGGAGAAAGCCATCTCCCGAAATGAGCAATACCTGTCTCAGAATATGTCTGGATATCTGATGGGACCCAGTTCAAAAATGAACTCCAAATCCAAACTTCTTAGACTGTATCGTCAACTGAACTCTCTCAGTATCCTGCGCCATGCCTCCCTCAGTATCCGCTTGGACCACCTGTCTAAAATACTGCCCCTCGTCAGAGGGAAAACTATAACTCTGACAGTCACTCTGTCATCCAGGTCACCTTGGAAGCCTGGAATGATAACCGTCTCCCGAATGAGGCTGTTGTTATCATATCCCTAGAACATCCACTTATGTTCCAAAACTGCTTCCGAATGTTTCTCCATGATTGGATCAATATTCACTTATTGCATCTACTACAAAAACAACATCTGGTGTGGTACTTGACATCTCATGATTGATTCAATTGCCTAAGCCAGTGATCCGCCAATCATACGCATCCATCTCCCCTTTAGTCTGTAAGACACCTTTAGAGAGGGTGACTCCATCACCTGCAGGTACACTACCGTGCCATGAGTCGTCCATTCTAAAACACCTTTAGAATGCTGTCTAAGTCCCCTGATTGGGACACTTCCCAAATCTCGATCTAAAACCATAGATCTAGTAACCAAAATGTCTGATATAATATCCAAGCCTTATGTGGAGAAACCACTGTGTGAGAACCAAAGTATAACCGATCGTAGTATAGGAATTTAACTTCCTACTCTGTGTATATCATCCAAATACTGGGACATCACACCCTACTACCTTCTTAACAGATCCATCCCCTATTCTGATGAAGTCAAACATATGACCGTCACATCAGAAATAGATGATCTATCTCCGCTATATCTGCTTTAGTCCATAAATAGACATAATCTGCATGTCCACTATGCTTCCGCTGCTCCCACTGATTACGACAACCCTCTGGCAGAGTCATATACACGTGCACTTCTAAAGCTAGTTTAGAACGACGCTATACTCATCCTCCTGCCGGGTCTCATAGCCTGGAACAACAGTAATGGCAAGTCTGGGTAAACAAGAACCTCCCTGTCACCGTCCTTGAAGCTACTGGAGTACCTCTCGAGTGCCTGAGGTTACCCACCATATCTGTGGAGTGGGTAACGGAATGTCAAACCAGATTGAATCTTTAGGTTCTTATCAAATTTTCAGTAATCGTTTGCGGTTCTGGAATCACTTCCAGTTCTACCATACTCCCACTACTGTTTTCTGAAAAAATCCATTTTTATTAAAACCGTGGCGAGTCAAGAACAATATCACTATTGATCTTCCAGATGGTAGAAAGTCAACCCTCGTCATAGCCTGGGTCAACCTACAAACAGCCATTACAGAAGCGTGCTTTGAGTTATCGAGAGTCTGGTTTTAAGCATAAGCCGGAAAACTCCCCGTACCTTAACATCGTTAAGATATGAACCGTTATATATCCAATATAGAAACAGAGGCACTGATTTAATTGGAACCAGATTCAAATCATGCAGCTGTCTCCAGCGCATGTCAACTAAATGGAGAGAGGCCGATCAACATTACTCAACTTAAGAGTACATCCAGATATGAGTAATCTGAAAGAGAAACAAGTTTCTCATAATCATTACTATCAACTGAATACCATACACAAGTATCTACATCTTCGATCACCTTAAAGAATCCTGATACTTGCAACGCCTGGTTCTCTAATTTATTCTTATACCTATAACTTCTCAAAATTTAGACCTTACATTTCTACGAAACGCATGTCTAAGAACTAGAGAGATCATAAGTAAACAGAATATAGTACGAGTACCAATCCCTCCGTCCTCATGGACACTGGACAACATACAATACTCTGTATAAGTCCCCTGAGTCTAATAACTCATTCCCTGTGTGTCGTAGGTTGAAAACTGTACTTATGGTTAAGAAGAATTACACCGTTGTTTAATACTCCTTACCTAACCATCCACCGATATAGGTAAATGTCATAGACATAATTTCAAAAAGTTATATCTCACTTCATAAAAATGAACGTACAGATATATCAATTTGAAATTGGTGTATAACAACGGATATTCAAAACCAAATATTCGCCGTCCGGCAAACAACCCAGGCGATTTCCGCAAATATCACCAATTATAACGAATCCCGATATAATGAGGATGATCACCCAATTCCCAATAAGTTACTCCCACTCATCATCTGTAAGACCATACAGATGCGAGAATCAAACCTGGTAAATACATACCCTGGAGCAAGGGCCAATTGGGAAATCAGTTTTCTTTTAACAGTACACAGTAAAACTGAAACATTGAAATATTTCGTAGGGGTATCCGGGTATTCCTAGTAATGCCTCTTCCATTATCAGGATTCACAACTGTAACCGTATATTTCTTTGCCATCTCTCCAAATCCCTTTATATGTCTTTAGTCATTACCTTCTGTACACCCCTTTAGGCTAAATGGTTTTCTTCCTTCCCTACCGTTCGGCACCAGCCTATGGTTTTAAAGAAGACTATCCAATAAGCATAATGGGTATACTGTCCTGATACTAGGAGCACTCGTAATGCGAGAGAAGGTGAAGATAAAATACAACTGAATAAACCTTATTCCCATTTCTCCTGAACCAGAATCCATCCCCGAACTGGAACAAGTTCCTTTCGAGTTCGTATATAACCATACGATGGAGTATCCAAATAACTGTGGATCTTCGTAGTGATACGGAGTGTTCTGGAGAAATACAAAGGTGATGTAGGAGTGGTAATGAAATACTTGGTTTGGTCGTGAATAGCAGTCGCAATTTACTTTTCCCTCTTACTAATCCCTTTATTTGTCTTTACTTAATACCTTCTGCACACCATCGTTAGGCTAATTGGTTTTCTTCATTTCCCACCGTTCGGCACCAGCCTATGGTTTGGAAGAAGACTATCCAATAGGCGTAATAGGTATGCTGTCCTAATCCAAGGAACACTCGCAACCTGAGAGAAGGTAAAAGGAAAAGACAACTGAATAGTCCTATCCGTTTTCTCCAGAACCGGAAACCATCCTCGAATAAATTCCTTCGAGTTCGTATATAACCATACGATGGTTTTATCCAATGGAAGTGGATGTTCGTAATAATACGGGGTGTCCTGGAGAAAAGAGTAAAAGTAGGAGTGGCAATGAGTTATGCAACTCTGACAATCCAAAAGCCAGTGTTTAAGAAGGTTCGGTTAATTTGGTCACTGAGTCATAGTGAACGGTCGGGTCATGGTCGCTGCCAAAGAGAGAGAGAAAAGAAACACTCAGCGTGCACTCTAACCTAGATCAGAGTGGTTATCAATTTATCCAATCAGGAAACCTCCCACTGTAACCTCAAATTCTCCTCCAAACTTGAAAGAAGAATTAGTCAGGATCACCCGAGGAGTAAACCAACTCATCAGTGGGAATCGGGATCCAACTATCATCGCATGATAACGTGATGGAATCCACTCACGTTATCACACTCCAGAAGATATGCGCATATCTGGCAAGTTTCAGCTTCTTTAGAAACTCCCGATGTGATTTTTACCCCAAGCGGCTTATGACCTTGACTAGGTCAACAAACCATAAACCGCTAGTCAAGTTCAACCCGTCATTATTCTGGACTGCATTAAACCCACCCGTATGTGCCCTTGACTAGGTCAACAAGGCCGAACGACTGTCTTAACCAATCCCATTTATGCAACAAACAAGCACCACTTAGCTACCGAACACTACGTCTTGACTAGGTCAACAAACGCAGCACGAATACTAAATAATACCCGTAAGAAATGACGGAGGGCTATGGTTGGTTTTTAGCAAAAAACCTTTAATCATAATGAACTTGATATCGTTGAAGGAACTGCATAACTTTTTACAAAAATATAGTGGCGAAAACCTTCGCTAAAGAGGTCACTCCCGGTGAAGGGATCTCGGCTCTTTCCCCGTAGAATGAGGTGCAGGATATTCCAACTGAATACCATGATGCAAAGCAAAAGGCAATCGGCTATAGTGAAGTTATTACCCTGACGCAAACTTCTGTCCAAGGGGTCACTCCCGGTGAAGGGATCTCGGCCCTTGCCTCGTCAACTGAGGTGCTGGATATTCATAACCGAATACCACTGTGCAAAACAAAAGAGAACGTCCTTGCAATAACAGCTTTTTGAAAAATGTTCCAACAACATCAGAATAAGTTTGTTTAGCTTGCATTGATCCGAATCAATGCAGTCCCATCAATTGATCACACCAATAAAGAACGAAAATAATGATGTACGTATATGCCATCCGCATTCGCCACTGGGTCTCGTCATCACCCGTTAGGTTACTTAACTAACGACAGAGCGGGGACTGGACTAGCGCGGATGCAAAACATATACAACATCTACTAGTATATATATCAATATATAATATTCGCTCAAGGCGTGATAAAATGCAACATCACAGAAATGTAATAAGTATCATAGAACAATACAGATAATCTGGGATCCCCGGGTTTCATAGAGCCGCTACTGAAACCCGACGTTCCCCCGGTCGTGTGGATAGCCTGTGCAATGAAATCCTAGACCCCTACGGGCGCGGCAAGTTACCCGCCAAAACCTGAAGCGGGGCAGCCCCCTTCAGCAACGTGAATGGACCACCCAGCACTTCACGGAATCCGGCAACTTGGGCCAACCTGTACCCCCTACGAGTGCGACGAATAGCCCGCCAATTCTAGAGTGAAGCCCCCTCCGTCTCAAAGCCATGAAATGCGGGCCCGTTGCCCTCTAGAACCCGGCTATCCGTGCACCCCACCGCGGGGTAATCCTAGTACAGAAAGTAAAATATACAATAGGTACATCGACCTCAGCCCGGTCGTACCCCAAAAGAATAATATACAAACAGGCAGTGACGGCAGTTCACATGTTGGACGCTCGCCCCGCAATACCAAATGTACATAATAAAACCAAACTGTACTACCATTGCATCCAGGCTATCCACCACGACAAATCTGCAACATCACAGCACAACACAGAATATCAACGTGAATGTCACGTTCGCAAATCCGTCTAAAAGGGCTATAGCAGTTAGACAGGATTTACCGATCAAGTGACATTCACGGTCACAGATATAATGTAAATACTGTGAACTACCATGTTTAAAATTTTCGATCGACAAAATTTCCCGAAGTGGGCCCCCAAGCACAACTGTAGTACTCAAAATAAATCTGGGCCCAAAAATAATATACCAAAAACCCCATTTTCAACACAGGAATCACCGCAAGAAATTTGGTGCGGTGACGTCACTGTTCTGCGGCGGAACCGCGGCCATAAGGGGGTTACGGCCGCGGTTCCGCGGCGATACAGTGACTTCATGCAACCAAATTTCTACAGTATTCATATAACAGCCTGCACGATTTTCTGCAACATACTAAATAATTTTTTGAGCACAAATGAAAATCGACAGAAACTGTCAAATTTGAAAACGCGGTTTTGGGATTTTTTGTTCGATCGAGTTCTAAACACGTTTGAGCAAGCTAGACTAGGTTAATGGCGTGGCTCTGATACCATGTAGGACTACGGTAGCACCCCGGCCGTCTATCCGAGGCCAAAATGCGGAAACGAAAAATTTTCTTGACTTTAAACCGGCACTACCGCATCCTAAAAATCCGGATCGTAACCATTAACCTACAACTAGCTATCAAGAGAAGGGGTAGAGGGCTATACCGATCGATCCGTGTCCTTCGGTCTTTGGCCACCATCCCAAGCTCCCCGCGGCAACTCCGGTCTTCATCTCCTCGTCGGAAAGGGCACCACATCGAGAAGTCTTTTTACGGGCTCCCGCTTCATCCGAAGCAACTCGGGCACGAAGTCTGCTAGCCGACGTATCCAAGGTGTTGTAGAGAATGTTTGTGATCACTTTGCCTCTTGCATCCATTGCTTGGATGGAGGTTGAAGGTGTTGCCATTAATGGAGTTATGAGCTAGAGGAGGAAGAAGAAGAAGAAGCTTTCTTTTTCCTTTTCTTTTCTTGTATTGTTATGGAATGAGAGTGAGAGAGTAGAATAATATGAGAGCTCACTACCAACACAAGGCAGCCCCTTTCTCTCTCCATCTCATTTCATGACTCAAATCAAACATCAAATGTGACATATTTGCTAAAAAAGAGACCATGAGTCATGATACATGTCTATGTCACATTTAATGCATTCCATGATGTATTCTAGCTCACTAATTCCATTATCCAAACATTAATCCAAATGTTTGGTCCAACAAAAAGATCCGGCAACATCTAAAGTAAACTTGTGACGGATCACAAGGATACCCCTCACCGTATATACATACCTGCATCCGCATTCCGACTGAATGCGAATGCGATGAGACTAAAGTAATCCAACAAATCTAATACTAGGATCCGGTTTAAACCAAAGCCCACTAGTATGATTCGTCCGATCAAGATCCGTGCAATACCGCACGTATAAGATCAAACCCTGTCATATATCATACGGCCTCTACAATGTCTCGCCCGAAACTTGAGAAACTGTCTGTGGGAGACTCTAAAGACTCATCAATACTTTGGCTGTGGATTTAACCACTAGCACGTCAGAGGTATTAGCCGTACGTAACGGGCTACCAAGTATTGATTAAAATGGAAGTCGATGAGCCAACTCATCCTGACACCCTACTGAGCCTGTCAGTGACAATATCCGTACAGTCTGGTCCGTTCGTCTATGAGTATCACATGACGGGCCTAAGAGGTTGGTAAAAGTCAGACCCCCAAAAGCGGTACAAGTCATGTCGGAGTGTAGTCCAGAACACCCTGAGATACTACTGGAATACCTACCAGTAAATCTCCTACCTCGGCCGAGGGCTTTGTGTAATGGCTCTCCTAGACACAGCGCGATCTCACCCCCAATACCGGGAGAGACGAATCCCCTGCCGATCCGCTCACTGCCTCCATGTGGCTCGGGACTGTACCCAACTAAAACCTGTTTGCACGACTCTTTTGAGCCGTGGTAGGGTAGTAATCAAAGTACAGTGGGAACTCACACGAGCCAAATGACGATCTCAGGTCGATGAACTAACCTGTACACATGTCACCAGGGAACTGCTATCTGACGTCTGGTATAATCCCAACTAGCATGTTCCCGGCGAGTCCTGTCCGGTGTACTCATAACCCAATGAGCACATGTATACATCTTAGGTGAACCAACTGACACCAGTGGCTTGTGAGACCGGCCACCGCCCCTCGTCGGGGTCTCGACTGTATACACTAGTCTACTAATGGAGTATCGATGCCCAGTCTCAAAACTCCCATGACTAGGGACCTTTTAAGGATGTGCTTATAGACCCCAGCTCCCACGTATATGATCGCCATCATACTGCTGGTCGTCAAGCAAGAATCCTAAGAGCTCTATCAGCGTGCAATAACGACCTGTAAGGTCACCTAAAGCAGTACACGATGATAAAGACAAACCAGATAGCATACTATCATCTTGAGTAAGACTGTCTTACTGGCATAGGTCCTCCCTCAATCATTGCAATCACATGCATGTGATCCAATAATTGACTCTGAGGGCACTATATCCAACAGGTTTTTCCGGACGTGTTTTGCAATTTTTTTTCCGATCGAAATTCTAAATACATTGCTGACATGCTAGTTTGTGTTTAGCTAGGCTCTGATACCACTGTAAGTCCACGTTGCGCTCCCACTAATATGACTTTCTAAAAATTCAGTTTCCAAGAAGTAGGCATGCTGAGAAACAAAAACCTTTTGTTCCTCTGCGGAATAGAAAAGATACCCCCTAGAGTTCTTGGGGTATCCCACAAACTTACACAGTACTGAGCGTGCCTCGAGCTTGTCCGCATGCTGCTTCTTTACAAAAGCTGGACATCCCCATGTCTTAAGATACTTAAGACAGGGTTTCTTCCCACTCCACAAGCTATTACTGAAAGCTTGGAAGAACCAGATGTTTCAGGAGAACCGGACATCCCAATGCCACTCCGTAGGAGTAGTAGGCGGTCTCATCCGCCCGAGAGATACTACGGTTTTCTCATAGACGAGGATAGAGAGGATTGCACTATTGACTATGGTGAATCTACTAGCTTCCAGCAAGCCATTCAGAGCGGTGACTCAGTAAAATGGCTGGATGCAATGCGGACCGAAATGGAGTCCATGTACACCAACAAAGTTTGGACTTTGGACTTTACTCCAGAAGGGGTAAAACCCGTAGGCTGCAAATGGATCTTCAGAAAGAAGATTGGTGTAGATGGGAAGGTTGAAACCTATAAAGCTAGACTTGTTGCAAAAGGCTTTCGTCAAAGACCTGGTTTGGACTATGACGAGACCTTTTCTCCAATGGCTATGCTCAAATCCATTCGGATCCTTCTTGACATTGCTGCCTTCCACGATTATGAGATCTGGCAAATGGACGTAAAGACGGCTTTCCTAAATGGAAATTTGGATGAGTGCGTCTATATGGATCAGCCGGAGGGATTCATTCAGAGTGGGAGCAGCGGTAAAGTGTGCAAGTTGCTCAAGTCCATCTATGGACTGAAGCAGGCATCGCGGAGTTGGAACATCTGCTTTGATGATACCGTCAAAGAATTCGACTTTATCAAAAACCCAGATGAACCATGCATTTACAGTAAGATTGTAGGGAGAACTGTGGTATTCCTCGTCTTGTACGTGGATGACATTCTCCTAATAGGAAATGATATTCTTATGCTACAGTCAGTCAAAAGATTCTTGTCACAGAGGTTCTCCATGAAGGACCTGGGCGATGCCCACTACATTCTAGGGATCCAGATCTATCGTGATAGAACTAAGAGGATGTTGGGACTTTCAGTCCAGGTACATCGACACCATACTGAAACGATTCAGTATGGAAGATTCAAAGCGCGGTAATCTACCGGCTTGTCACGGAATCACCCTCTCCAAAGAGATGTCTCCCAAGACTGATTTGGAAAGGGCTCGCGTGTCATCTATACCCTACGCATCTGCGGTAGGCTCTATAATGTATGCGATGTTGTGTACCGGACCAGATGTAGCATACGCATTGAGCGTTGTAAGCCGGTATCAGTCGGACCCAGGGGAGAAACACTGGATAGCGGTAAAGAACATTCTCAAGTACCTGAGAAGGACTAAGGAGATGTTCTTGGTGTATGGCGGAAAAGACCTCCAGATCGAGGCCTTTGCTGACTCCAGCTTCCAGAGTGACAAGGATGACTCTAAGTCCATGTCGGGTTATGTCTTTACCCTCAATGGAGGGACGGTTTGCTGGAAGAGTTCCAAGCAGGAAACCGTTGTTGACTCAACTATGGAAGCGGAGTACATAACTGCTTGCGATGCCGCAAAGGAAGCTGTCTGGATGAAGAAGTTCCTCACGGAGCTTCAGGTGGTTTCTACCATTGTTGATCCAATACCGCTGTATTGTGACAACAACGGCGCTATAACTTTAGCGAAGGAACCCAGGTCCCATCAAAAGTCCAGGCACATTTTGAGGCGGTACCACCTGATCAGGGAGATCGTAGATCGCCGGGAGATCGAGGTGAAAAGAGTAAATTCGGAGAATAACACTGCAGATCCATTCATGAAGGCCATACCCCAGACTCAGTTCGAGCGGCTGATCGAGATGATAGGTCTTCGATACGCTAGTACATGGCCTTAGTGCAAGTAGGAGATTCAGAGATACTCCGGAGTAGACTAGCGTATGCGCTTCTCATCCCAGCAGGGGAGATGGTCTGTCACACAGCCATCAGTACGTCGTACTAGAAATAGGATGCGGGTGCTGGACTCGTCAGGAACTGTTGGTTGGTATTATACGTATCGTTAGTTATCAGTTCCCAGGTGACATGAGTACAGCTTAGTCCGCTGACTTGACACTGTCACCTCGCCTCGAGTGTGTTCCCATTGTTCTTTGATTACTACCCTACCACGGCTCAAAGGAGTCGTGCAAACAGGTAGTAGTTGGGTGCAGTCCCGAAGCATTTGGAGGCAGTGACGGTTAGACAGGATTCGTCTCTCCCGGTATTGGGGGTTGATATCGCACTGCATCTAGGAGAGTCATTACACATAGTCGTCCCTGGCCAGGGCAAGCGAGATATACTGGTAGGTTTCCAGTGTTATCTCAGGGTGTTCTGGGCTACACTCCGGCACGACTTGTACCGCTATTAGGGGACTGACGTTTACCACCCCCCTGGGCCCGCCATGCGATATTCTCAGACGAACAGACCGGACTGTACGGAGATTGTCACATTCAGGCTCAGTAGGAGTTCGGATGGGTTTACCTCATCAGCCTTCTTATCGACATCTACCTGGGGACCGTTACGTACAGCTAGTGCCGCTTGCGGTCTTTGGTTAAACCCACTGCCAGCGTAGTGTCGAGTCTTTAGAGTCCCACACAGAGAGTTTCCATGCACTGAGCGAAATGTATAGAGGTCGTATGGTTTTACGGCAAGGCTACGATCACTTACGTACACTTGTGTACGTATGCTGTTCGGGCAGGCAATACTAGTGGGCTTTGGTTTAAGCCAGATCCTAGTATTGTACGGATGGATTTTTTTGTTTTCTGTGCATTCGCATTCTACGGAATGCAGATGCGGGTGTGTATGCACAGTTGTGAGGAGCGAAGAAGAAGGAGGTGGCTCATTAAGGTTTTGACAGTTGATTCGGTCAAAACTATTATGAGGCGGGCTCATTAGGGTTTTGACAGTTGATTCGGTCAAAACCATTATGAGGCGGACTCATTAGGGTTTTGGCAGTTGGTTCGGTCAAAACCATTATGAGCCGGGGACATTATTTACTAATATTTTTAGTGATAATTATGTTATGGCTAATTGCTTTGACCATTTGACCATACTTGACTTTGTTGACCGTTTGACTAAAGTTGACTAGGATCTTCATGGGAGGTCTAGAGTATTCTTTGGTTTTCATTTTCTTTTTGTGATGAAAATGGTCAAGTCAAGGGTAGCCATCTACTTTTTCATGAAAAGATTAGTAATCGTGATGTTTATGCATTATTATTTCCATGGTTCATTTTCTTTGTTCATAATTCTTTTCTCATTCTCTCTCTTGATATGAGAAAGCTCCATGGTTCCTCCTTCTTCTTCCTCCTCTTGAAATTTCCTTTGATCTCATGTGTTGAGAGAATAAGGAAGTAAGTTGACAAAAACATCCATCTACTACTTCTACACAACCTAGGACATCAAGCCTAGCGATCTTGTTGCCCTCGGAACACAAGCTCTCGGGTGGATCGTCTTTGACTCAAGGAGTCCGCGGAGGTGATCAAGATCCAGATCGATCATCGGAGCTTGGATGGACGAGCAGGACAGCGGAGAGAAGATCCGAAGGACCGGTATCGTGAGGTATAATCTATATGACATAGTAGATAGAACCTCATATAGTTTGCTAGGTTTTTGTTTAGCAAAGATCCTTCTTTTTAGTCCATGTTGCTTAGTGTCTAAAATCGTTTTTTACCGTTTCCGCCTCCCCGTAGAAACCGGGGTGAGCAACGTGAACTTACAGTGGTATCAGAGCCTAGCTAAATACAAACTAGCATGTTAACAAAGTATTTAGAATTTCGATCGGAAAAAAATCGCAAAACGCGTCCGGAAAAACCAACTTTCTGCCGATTTTTAAAACTGCTCTAAAAATAATTTGACATATATGAAAAATCGGCTCAGGGTTTTTTAAAAACACACACCAAAAACGAGCCGGTGACTCGGCCAACTCACCGCGGAACCGAGGCCAAACAATGCGTTTGGCCGCGAATCCGCGGCCGAGTTAACTCGGCCGCGACTCGGTTTTGGTGCAGAGTGTTCACTGTTCTGTTTTAGGATTTTTAGCATATTTTGTTTTTACCCAGAATTTCCAGAGAACAAAGTTGTGTTTGGGGTATTTACAAATCCGTATTTTGATCGAAATTCTGTAGACTTTGGCTAATGGATTTTATTTGTGATGTGATATATGTATTGAACGTCTGCTAATCGCTATACGTCGATTAGTGGGGGTTATACATATCTGTGATCTGTAATGTTGATGGTTTGTGTATATGAACTCGTTGGATTGTCGCGGATGAATAGCCGGGGGATGTGAGATGAGAGTTTCTTTTTCTTTCATTCAATGTAAAATTTGTATTTGATGTAATATTATTTTATGGCCGCACGTCCGGGATGAGGTTGTAGCCGCCATTGTATAATTTCTTTTACTGTTTTTGCTCCTAGGATAGACCCAAGATAGGGTGCACAAACTACCGGATATCTCGAAGTGTCGAGTGGCCTACTCACGTTGTTGAGGGAGGTTGCTTCACTTCGGGTACTTGGCGGGTAGTTTGCCGCACTCGTAGGGGTCTAGGGTGGAGTTTGGCTATTCATCGCGACCGTGTAATCCGTTTTTCGTTGCAAGCTCGAACGAAACGCAGATTCTTAGTATATCCAAAGTGTTCATCTATGATCTGGAATGGCTATCATTGCATCTGACGAATGTATATATCTATATATGGTATCTATTTAGGTGTTGCTTATGTTTTGCATCCGCGCTAATCCAGCCCCCGCTCTGTCGTTAGTTAAGTAACCTAACGGGTGATGACGGGGCCCCGTGGCGAATGCGGATGGCATAAGCGTACGTCATATTTTCGTTGTTTTCTGCAATGGTAGGATTAAATGATGGGACGCATTAAATCAATGCAAGAAAATAAACCAAAGTAAAGTCGTTGGAACAATTTCAAAACCACTCGGTTTCTTTTCAAAAACAACTTTTAAACGCGGAGCTTAAACCACTCCTTTTTAAAAGCTATCAAGGTTCCTTCGATTATATCAAGTTCACTACGTTCACGGTTTCGCCAAAACCATTCGTAGCCCTCCGTCATTTCATATGAATATTCAATAGTATTCAAGCTATGTTTGTTGACCTTCGTCAAGGCATAGTGATTAGTAGCTGTTGGGTGTTCATATGTAGCATAGATAGATGCGTTGGTTTGGGACAGTCATATTACTTTGTTGACCTTCGTCAAGGGTATATACGGGTGGGTTCAAATTAACCTGGACAATGACGGGTAGAACTTGACATGTGACTTATGATTTGTTGACCTTCGTCAAGGTCATAAGAGCATGGGGCAAAAATCCACATCGGGAGTTTCTAAAGAAACTGAAACTTGCTGGTGCTGCATACCATTTGAAGTGTGATGATTCTGGTAGGATTCCTTCAGTTTTATCACACGATGATATTTGGATCCCGATCCTACTGTGGGTATATGCTACTCCTCGGGATTTCTCACTTAACGATCAATGCTATAAACCAAGTAGGTGTCTAGAAAGGTGTTAGCGGGGCTACGCCCACAGGGAAAAGAGGTTACTTAATTAAGGAACTTCGCGAAAGCGTTGGAAAACCTTCCTCGAAGTACCGACACTAGCCTGGCTGAACGGTTAAGCAAGTATTGTACGGTGAGATTGATCCCGACTAATTCTTCCTTTTTGGTTTGAGGAGGGATTCGAGAAACAGTGGGAGCCATCCTGTTTAGATAAATTAAAAACCAATCTAAACTTACAAGAGCATCATACTGAGTGTTTTCTTCTCTCTCTCTTAATTGCAGTGACCCAGTGACCACACATAGGTTACATCTAGATAATAAAATGACTGAATCTCACTGTTATGACTGACAAAGGTCTGTCCAGATGTGCATTACCCATAACAAGCTGGGACACCTCTTAACTAATCAAACTCCTGCCGTCTCAGGACTAGTTTCCCCTGTCACGGATATTGATATCCGTAAGACATCGGAAAAAGACCGTGCGAAAGCCAAGTGCATCGTGTTAGTCTCAGTTGATGGTGCATACCAGAGGCAGCACGAGAAGATGGACTTAGTTTCTATCTTCCTCCATAACAAAGATTTATATAGAGAGCAATCTCGTATCGCAAGATATGAGACCTCGAACGAATTGCTTCAAGCGAGGTTGGCTATCGGGTCATCTGTAGGGGGCAACGTCCTTACAGAGACCAGCTATTTTGAGCTCATGGACCTGAAGACCACGTTGAAGAACGGATCAAATACTGACTTGATTCTACAGTCTCTGCCTTCTACCCTGAAGGAAACCAGGAAAGTAAAAGGAAAGGGAAGGGCAAAAGTTTCGGGACTGAATGTAGTAAAACAGGGATGTTCCTATTGTTACAGGAATAAACATTGGCAGAAGGATTGCAGGGCTAGCAAAGCCAGTAGCCAGGATTCGAAGCATGTTGTGGCTTCGGCTTCGGGTGTGTTTGTAGTAGAGAACTGTATGTCAGTTAACCCTACTTCCTGGGTATTGGATACCGGATCAGGATCTCACATCTGTAATTCGTTACAGGCTCTGAGAAACCGTAGGGTTATCAGGATAGGTGATATGACTCTCAGGGTTGCTAACGGAATGAGCATGAACGCTGAATCCGTAGGGGAATATCATCTTGGACTGACAACTGGGCAGATATTGATTCTGCGTAACTGTTTGTATGTACCAGGTGCGACTTGTAATATCATATCTGTATCCTTACTTTCTAAGGAAGGATATGATTTTACTTTTGTAAGCGATGTGGTCCACATCCACCTAAATCAAGTTCTGATTGGGTCAGGTACATTAGAAAACGGGATATACGTATTGAATCAAGCTCAAATTTTCAGTGTCCAGAACACACTTAAAAGAAAGTCTTCGGAAACAAATCAGGCTTTCTTATGGCATTGTAGACTGGGTCACATTAATGAGACACGGTTAACAAAGTTACATAAAGAGGGATACTTGAATCTGTTCGAGTATCAGTCTTATGCCACTTGTCAGTCTTGTCTCATGGGAAAAATGACAAAGTCTCCGTTCACTGGATACGGAGTAAGAGCGAGTGAGCTCTTGGGACTCATACACAGCGACGTGTGTGGTCCAATGTCTACACATACGCGAAGTAGTTATTCATACTTCATTACTTTCACAGATGATTTTTCTAGGTATGGACATGTCTTCCTTATGAAGCACAAGTCCGAGGCTTTTGAGAAATTTCGGGAATACAAGAATGAAGTTGAAAAACAAACAGGCAAGAGTATAAAGACACTGAGATCTGATCGAGGTGGTGAATACTTGAGTGCCGAGTTTCTGGACTACTTAAAAGAGAATGGAATTCTCTCTCAGCTTACTCCTCCATACACACCACAACACAACGGTGTATCTGAAAGGCGGAATCGAACCCTATTGGATATGGTTCGTTCCATGATGAGTAAGGCTGAGTTGCCGCGATCTTTCTGGGGTTATGCACTAGAAACAGCTGCATATCTTTTAAACAAGGCTCCAACCAAGACTGTGCCTACCACCCCATATCAAACGGGATCGTTTAGATCCAACAAGAGAGCAATTGGGTTCTATTGTTTAGTTTAGGGACATTGCGGTCGATTAGTTTAAGAACATTACGGTCTATTGTTAGTTTAAGGATATCTCGGTCCGTTGTTAGTTTAAAGACATCGCGGTCGAGGTTAAGGACATCATAGTCTATGGGTTTAAAGACCCCACAGTCCAATGTTAGTTTAAAGACATCACGGTCGAGGTTAAGGACATCATAGTCCATGGGTTTAGGGACCCCACGGTCCAATGTTAGTTTAAAGACATCACGGTCGAGATTAAGGACATCATAGTCCATGGGTTTAGGGACCCCACAGTCCAATGTTAGTTTAAAGACATCACGGTCGAGGTTAAGGACATCATAGTCCATGAAATGTGTGGTTGTCGGGACCCATCACCTCTCTGAAGACGTTGAAGGATTACAACGCCAAATATCAAAGGAGTGAAGAGATGTACCCTTGAACCAAGGCGGATTAAGTGATCTGCAGTCCAATTTAGAACCAAGATCAATTAATTATATTATGAGCACATTGGCTCAGTTAAGTCTGAATTGAGGACTTATGGCCAACTTGGGCTAAGTCCAATTAAGTTTGAAATATTGGCCCTTTATTGGACCATTAGACATTTGTCTGGGTTCAGCCCTTCATTACTTAGCAATGCTAGACCAGACTTTGAGGGCTCTGATGCATTTTGGTCTTTGACTGAGCATTAAACATTATAGCTCTGAATTTTACTCAATTTTGAGACTCAGTTGAAGGGGAGGCTTGTCTCCGGAAAATTTAGCCAATTTGGCTAAAAATAATGTTAAACACTAGAGAACAACAGTGTTAAACACTGGAAATAAAGTTCTCAAATTAGTGTTAAACACTAGAAGACAACAGTGTTAAACACTGGAAATAAAATTCTCAGATTAGTGTTAAACACTAGAAATAAGATTCTCAATTTAGTGTTAAACACTAGAAGACAATCAGTGTTAAACACTGAAAATACAGCTCTCGAATTAGTGTTAAACACTAAAAAAAGAGGGGTCACGTGGGGACACGTGAGGGCGCCCAAAGGTGGGGCCAGATCTTCTCACTTTGTTCTGCAAATAAGTGTTAAACACTTTTTAATTTTTTTTTGGCCATCACGTGTGGGCACGTGATAGGCACTCGTGCGCTGATTCGTTAAGGCATTTATTAGGGGTCACGTGGTAACACGTGAAAGCGCCCAGAGCCAACAATTTTGCTTTTATTCTATCTGTTTTGGAGGTCACGTGGGAGCACGTGAGGCATTGCCTCAAAGGTTTTTCCTTCTCATTTTTGGGGATCTTTTCAGAGGTCATGTGGGGCCACGTGACCTTAGTTCTTTGCATACATGGAGATCTTTTAAGTCTCTTTATTTTTAAGAATTAAATTCTCTGTAGGGTTAAACCCTGATTATGATTTTGGAGGAATTAAATTCCTTATGTGAAAGAATTAAATTCTTATGTAGGGTTAAACCCTAATTTCATTTAGAAGGAATTAAATTCCTGTAAATTTGAGAGAATTAAATTCTCAATTAGAGTTAAAGCCTAGTTCTGTCCATCTTGAAGGAATTAAATTCCTATAATTTGGGAGAATTAAATTCTCATGTAGGGTTAAACCCTAATTTTATCTTGGAGGAATTAAATTCCGGTGAATTTGGGAGAATTAAATTCTCTAAACTCAATTCTCCCTCTAAGTTTTGGATCTGCATGGCAGAATCTCAACCCGATGAGAATTAAATTCTCAACCTATGGGGAGATTTGCTTCTGCGGATCTTCAACCAGAGAAAGAACTAAGTTCTTTGTGCAGAAGAGTTAAACTCTTAAATTTGAGAATTAAATTCTCTTTTTTTGAAGTTTTTCTCCCCTTTCTTTTCTCACTTAGGTTTTTCTCTGTTGAGAATTAAATTCTCCTTTCTTTTCTCTCTGCTATTTGCCTTTAGGAATTTTCAAGATCCAAAATTCTATCTCTAAAATTCTCTCTTTTTTTTCCTCTCTTCTTGGCTTCTATTTATAGGAGAAGGAAAAGAATTAATTTGTTTAGTAAATCTTTCATTGAAAGATTTTGTTTGTTTTCATAACTAATATGATCATTCAGTGAATTTTATTCACTGTTGGATTTTCAATCCAAACATGTTCGGTTTGTTATTTTTGGTGAGATTTAGGATAATCTTTCCTTGTCTAAAATCTTTTCATAAATTGGTGATTTTTAATCACCTTTGGATTTTTAATCCAACGGTTCCCCATAATCTTTTACCGTTTGAAAAGATTTAGAGAAATTTAGGATTTAATTATGTTAAGTTACAAGGCTTTCAAAGCCTGTCACGTGCTGACACGTGACCCTTGGTCACGTGTGAGCACGTGACCCCCAATTGAGTCCTCATTCAGCCGTTTGTTTTCATTTCTGTTTTAACTATCATGTGTTAACACGTGACCATTGGTCACGTGTAAGCACATGATAACTCATTGAGGTAATTCCTGATTTTTAATCAGGGAACAGGAACTACCAGTCAGGACTAGCCGGACAGGGTAGCCGCTCGGCCGCCTCTTGGGGAGGGCTTTGATCCCTGGCGTTGTGGGGTAGAGAACTACCAGCCAGGGATAGCCGAGCAGGGTAGCCGCTCGGCCGCCTCTTGGCGAGAGCTTCGATCCTTAGTGCTGGAAAGGCTGTAAGAGGTCTGCTAAGGGCGGACCGAGCCATGAAACCGTCCAGTCGATTCGTGAGGTTCCGCCCGACCTTCCCGGTGCGAGTGTGGGGAAGAGGGACAGTCGCGGGCGACACGTGTATCGAACGCGTGGGGGAGGTGAAGCGCCGGAGCCGCGTCGTTTCGATTTCAACGAGAAAGGCTCGATGCCCACCGTGTGGCGGTACAGTTGTGAGTGAAACGAGCGACTGTTGGACTCGTGGGGTGTCGCGGGCTATAAAGCGGAGGGAGTCTTGATCACTCCTTTCTTGACACCCAAAACGTAAGAATAGAGGACTTCCTTTTACGATCCCGATATCGTAAATTTCGAGGACGTGTACCTCTATGACCAGTACTGCACCATGGACATGGTGCAGCTAGTGATAGGCTGCATTTAGGATCATTTTATTTTATAAAAATATAAAAATACAAATGCTATGAGGTGCGCCATAAAATATTTATAGAAGATTATAGGGTGCAGTATGGAAACTAGTGTCCTTTTATTTTAACGAGCTTTTGTTCCCCACCTGATGGTTACCAAACACATTGGATATTTGGGGGCGAAAGAGGAGAAGCGATCTCGAAGCAACGACGGCGGCGCCGGCTTAATTAGATCGTCGACGATGAATCTCCTTTGTCAATTCTCTCAAAATCTTCACCTCAAGGTCTGAATTCTAATCCCATCCTCTTTTAGAAACGAGCTAGGGTTAGGGTTTTCATCATCGCGCTAAGATTAGGGTTACGGTATCCTTGAAATTTGTAGATCTTTTTGGTTATTTGTTCAGGAATCAGGGTTTCTGTAATTTATATGATAGATCAACCTTTTGCTGTTTAGTTGTAGCTCGATTGAATTGATATCTAAAATAGAAGAAGAAGAAGAGAAAGATGCGAGGAAGAAGAACTGAACTGGGTGTTAGAGGGAGAGGAAATGCCGGCTGTGCCCGAAATCGCGCTCCAAGTCCTTCCAAGCCGAAGGAACATCAGTCTCGGTTCCATAACACCTCTCCTTTGCCGCATCGCCCATCGCGGCGCAGCCTTAGCCCTAGACGGGTCCCACGACAAATCCCTAGCCCTGAAGCTAACAGGCCTAGACAGTCTCCGCCTCTCCATCGAAGCTCATCAATTGATCGACATAGAGGCAGGGGTTACATGGAGAGGCGATTGGGACATGAGAGGCACTTTCCCTCATCTTTTGATGACGAGGGCTTCGATTTCCAACGCACAAATGTGCTGCCAGAATCATCGTCCCGGACATTTATGAAAGATAAAGATTTGGGTGGTCCTTCCTCGGGCCTTGATGGGAAAGATGTGTTGATTCAGAAATCGATGTTTTTGGATGATGGGTCCAAGCAGACCTTCTACACACTTCCGGAGGATCCAGCATATCCTTTTGATTCCCCTGTTCTGAACCTGTCGGGTCTCAATGTTAGGATGCCTCAATATGACCAGCTACCGAGGGATCCATATTCTAAAGATGCTTCTTTTTCGTTGATGCCGCCTCCATCTCAAGCAAGGCCATTTGATACCACAGCTTCTTCCGGTTTTACAAAGGACACTGATTTCTTGCGGCAATACGATGACGGTGTTGGTCTTCACAAGTTCTCTGATTACCCCATGGAATATGATGATTACGATGGAGCTCGACTTTCTGATCATATCAGGAGGGCCCCACTTAGCCCGGGGGCAAGGGAGGAGCCCTTGGATTATGGTTATGAGAAGCTTGGTAGGAGACCCTTGGATTATGGTTATGAGAAGCTTGGTAGGAGAGGGAAGGATCCTCGTGGTTACCTTCCCTCTGATGGTTCATATCAGAAGATGGTATACGGCCCTCGGGGAGAGTTCAGGGATACAACTGATCCATCCTTATTCGATTTTGCGGGAGGAAGGGTTGATAGAGGTGACACTTATCTCAAGAAATTCGGTGAGAGCAGTTCTCGGGACCAGCACCATTATTTGCATGGAGATGCAGCCATGAGATTTCATGATATGAAAGGTTCTTTTGATGATTATGTTGGAAGCCCTGGAAGTGCATATGTTAGTCTTGGATCAAGAGTAGCACGAGATCACGAGCTTCCACCATTTGATGAAAATTATAATCTCGGGAGGGATGCTGCTTCATTGGCGTATAGAGAAAGACCACGCAGCCCTCGGTTAGTGGATCCTCCGTTGGATTTCTTCAGGCACGGTTTGAGCCCCCCAAGAGAGCGATCAAGATTGGATGCAGATTTGGGCACTTATGATCTGTCTCCTAGAAGAAGGCTCAGAAGCAATTATGCTGCGGGTGATGATCTGAATGGACGGAATGTTCATAGAAGGATACGATCACCTATTCATGATGATGGAATATGGTCCTATGAAGAACGAGGTTCCATGGAAGAGAGAAGAAGGCTTTTACAACCCACAAAGTCAGACATTGGGCATGCTCGAGATCGATTATCCTCATATAAACTGTCTGGAAATGTTAGCCGACGCATATCTAGTGATTCTTCTTCACATGTGGAAGGCGGCAGTCGTGGAATTAGCTTAAAAAGGCGGTTGAGGCCCGGCCCTTCAGACATCCATGGTTCCTTTGCTTCTGAGAGAAGGAAAGAGTTTTTGAGACCCCACAAAGTTGTTAAGAGCCAAGAAGATAGGAACCATAGTTTGGATGCACCTGATAGAGATGTCGCCCAATCTGTGAAGAAAGAACCGCCGGAAGATTCTGAGGAGTTCAAGCAGCTAGTGCATAAGGCCTTCCTCCGTTTTTCAAAGCTGTTAAATGAGAGTCCGCACCAACAGAAAAGGTATCGGGATGATCGAGGGAAATCAAGCAAACTGCTGTGCTGCGTTTGTGGCAGGTCTGTATTCTTCATTTGTGATGTAGTCCCGCAGTTGATGCTAGATTTCTCATCATAGTTTTATTCGAAAGTATCTATTTTCTATCGCTAAGTTTCATCAAGCTCTTAGGGAAATGCGATATGACAGGTAAGAGAGACATTACCTTATTGCAACTGCATCAAGCGAGGAAAACACAGATGGTAGATAGGTTTCTATCTTTGCAGTTTGCTGAGTGTATTTATAGTCGCAGAGACATGCTAAACTCAAAAGATGTCTTTTGGATATGGAAATTGCAGGGTAATTAGATATCCTGATGTCCCTATTCCCTATTGTTTGAATGGTTATTTGGCATGTCATATATGGATTCGTTCTCTGTGGTAGATTGCAAGCACCAAGGTAATTACACAAAGCTCAAATGCTTAAAAGTATCTTGAAGAGATTCGCTACAAAATTTTCTATTAACTGCATTATCGTTAATGATAGGGGCTGTTGGCTCTTTTCAGGATTTTCTTGGAATATCTTCCAAAAGGCTGATTAATAATAGCCCTAGACACCAGAATAGAACGAAATTGAGAAAAAAAAATCATTCATTCTTTACAGTTTCCAGAATATGTTATTCTGATGCTTGTTCAACCAATCTCTTCTTTAAATGTACCGGTCAATAATGCTGCATCGTCTCATGAACTCGTTTATATAGTTCAGGTGCAAGGGTCGGGAAATTGCCTATACAATGATCAAGTTCATTGCGTTTGTGGGATGCAGCAATACCAAGGGACCTTTGCAGGTTATTAATTCTACTTGGCAAAGGGACTAAGTGTCTAAGTTTATGTAGATGCTTATTCATCTCTATGGCCATGTTTGGATAGTTCCAATCCAAAGCTTAAAGCTAAGATCCTTTTTGCCCCCTAAGGATTGAACCAATCACAAGAAAGAGCTTGCTTGCTTGCGCGCCACTTTGCAAAGCCAGACCCAAAACTCAGATCTCTCTCTCTCTCTCTCTCTCTCTCTCTCTCTCTCTCTCTCATTCCCTCCCGCCCTCCCTCCCTCCATCTCTTCTGACCGCCTCTCCGCCTCTCTCTCTCTCTCTCTCTCTCTCTCTCTTATTTATCTCTAGCTCTAGACTTCTCCACTGGTGAGCTCTGATTGCACAGAGGCCATCGCTTATAAGATCTGAGTCCATGATGAATGCCGTATCTCCTATAACCATCCCCTAATGATGATGACTGATTGTGTTGCCGACGATGAAGACAGCTACTATACCATTCAAAGAGCCCCCGACACCAAAGGCCGATTCTGTTGATGTGATGATGATGCTGCCTGCAAGTGCTCTGATGATTCCATACTCGATGGAGGCCCAGAAGTAGACACCTTAGTTGGCTATTTTGAGAACAAGGAGTGAAAGAATTAACATAAATATTGTTAATGGAGCAAGGTCTAGAGTTGGACCTATATGAACGAGATTGAGGCAGCTAAAAGACCTGAAATTTGACCCTAGAGGTGGACCTAAATGATGGAGGCAGGCTAGGCAGCTATAAATACCTGATAGTTTAATTTAATTAGGATATATGTTTCTAACAGAGTTGAATGGAAGATAAGAATACACGCAGTTGACTCTTAAGAGATTGATGTCAAGGCTTGGTATTGTTTTAAATTATTTTTGATTTAGCAGTTATTCAGAGGTCTATCTACTACTTGAAAATGTTATACTATAACACAGTTCTATATGATAGGCTTCATGTGACTCCCGGCTTTCCTAAACATATATTTTTTTATATGCCCCCACTTTTTATCTATCATGTCTACATACTCTATAATTATTTGTTATTATTTAATCGGTATTTATTTTCAGCCTCTCGAAGGAGTTTGGAGATATAGAGAGCCTGTTGGCTCATTCCTACCATTGTCTCAAGGCGGGTTTAAGAGCAGAGCACTTGGGCTTACACAAAGCATTATGCGTTCATAATTCCTGGAATTGGCTCGTTACTCCTGATACTTCCCAGGCGTACAGACGGAGACCACCTTCTGAGCTTAAGGCTCTGAAAGAGGATCTGATTCTTTGGCCTCCAATTGTCATCACTTACAGCAGCTCTATTGGGAATAAGAGTAACGCTAATAAGCCAAAGGTTGTAACCACTGATAGTATGGAACAAATACTCAAAGGTCAGATGTTACACAGTTTTCACCAAGGTCGATGTTATCAAGATTTTACCAATCTATATTTTGATTTATAACAAGTCTAATTTACCACATATAATTAGACATTAACTGATAATCATGTTTACCTACCCTTTTCTGCGTATTGTTTAACTTTTTCCAATGAAAGGCAAGCCTATCAATCTGTTGCTTTTAAAAAAATATGAATTGTTTGCAGTTTCTGCTTTGCTTTTGTCAACATAACCCGCCTTTTCTTTTTCCCAGAAACTCTTGTGGAGTTTTGCTTTCAATTTTATCACCCACATCATTTCTTTTGGTGCAATTAGATTTTGCTGTATATATTGGCTGAGATGGTGGCATTGGCATGTAAATTGGTTGACTTGTAAATACTGTTAAATAACTAATATTCTATCACATTGACTTGTTTGTGGTTGTAGTTAGTGTGTGGTGGCTTGGGTTGGGAGACCTTTCAAAATTGATAAACCAATATCTTACTGTTATATAACAGCTTTAGCGGAGAGCATTGTAGTGTTTTTCTTGAGTTCCTAACTAAAGATTAGACGATTAGACCATCAAACTTGTGATGTTTGTTCTTCTGATACGTTGTGCTTTGCTTTCCGTTGCAGTGAGCTACTGATCGCTGGTCCTTTCATCCTTCAAAATTTGTTTTCATCATTCAAAAGTTGAATTCTATGCTTGGGATAAAGGCTCAGTTGTTGTGGTTGTATTCAAAATTTGAATTCTATCAACTGTGTCATTAGCTAATGTCACTGCAGTATTGCAGCGGTGCAGTACTGCATGTTTCATGACTTTATGCAATGGTAAACCGTAGGCGTGGTGATTTGACCCTCAATCTCGACCAACCAAATAGTCTGTGCGAAGCTGACCCAAAATTTGTGGGTATGGTCTAACGTATATCAGTGAAGATCACAGATTGATACTGTCTTCATTTGAAGAAAGGAGTGATCGAATGTTGACGAGTTAAGATGAGTACGGCGCATTCGAGAGTTTCTGTCACGACCTGAGCGGAAGTGCGATGTGTCTGGAAACTCGTTGAGGCAGCAGTATGTTCCAAGGGTTGGGCTGTTCGCCCGTTAAAGCGGTACGTGCCAGGATGGCTTGGTAAGCAAGCAACCAGGCGCCAACTCCCCGTTCTTTCCGGATACACTGCCCCTTACTCTTCGGTTCCCTCCCTCCCTTCAAGCTTTCGACTGTGCAGGTGGAGATCTGTTGAGGTCAGTGCTTCCGGTGGTTCAAGGAAGGGAACCGAGATGGGGTGGGGGGGGGGGGGCTAAGGAAACGAAAGAATCGGTTACAAGTTTGAAGAGGCACGGCTTCTAAATTGGACGCCTAACCTGTGTTTTGTATGGGCCAGGTTAGGGTCATTCGCTATGACCCATTCAGTCCCATGTTTGACCTCTTTACTTATAAGTAGATCTTTTCGACGCGAAGTCTTATGCGGCAGTGGTTTGTTGTATTGGTGCTAATTGTTGGGAGATTTTACGAGTGGTTGGGGGTTCAAGACATGTTTAAAAAAATCTTTTCCCGTCATTGAATGTTTCAGATTATGATGCACAAAAGGGTGATGCTAGACACATGTCGAACACCAACAGTCTTTCTGGGACTTCTCTGACACTGGGTTAGAGACATTTGAGCCGTGTCTGACAATAAACGAGTCATGACATTTTGCTCGAGTCTATATATACGTAGTTTGTTTTTGTTTTTACTTACTGATCATTTTTGACTTGTACCCAATCCATTAAATAAACAGATTATCTGAGTTAGATCCTAAGGCTGGTTAAAGAGCTGTGTGTGAATAGACATATGTGACCCATATTTACCCAATTCACTGGGTTGGTTCAACATTACCCGACAATCCGAAATTGATTAAACCCGACCCACTTGCCACCCTTAGCAAATGAAGGGATGCTTCTACTTTCATGATGTTATGAAAGGGATGCTTCTACTTTCGTGATGTTTGGCTTTATATGTTTTGTTCTTTATTTTATTTATTTATGGACTGCAGATATGGGATTTGGTGAAGGGAAGACCCGGGTTTGCAGAGGAAAGCCAGCAAACCAGAATGTGCTTTTAGTGAAGTTCATGCCTACCTTATCTGGGTTGCAAGAAGCAGAACGGCTTCACAAGTACTATGCTGATAATGATCGTGGAAGGGAAGAATTTTGTAAGCTTGCTTCTTCAAATAATGGCGGAGGCGGAGAAGCCCGAGTGGAAAAGGATGAGGAGCTTCTGTACGGGTACATGGCGGTTGCTGAAGACTTGGATAAACTCGATCAGGAATCCAAGAAGAGGTGCGTTGTTAAGAGCAAAAAGGACATCAAGGCCATCGCAGATGCCCCACTTAAAATCGACTAGGCTGCTGGCTAGCTTATTCAAGCTGATGCTTTAAATGTAATTTCTGTCTTGCAGTGTCATTCCTCCTTTTTTAGATTCTACCTAATGTTTGGATTGTTGGTGAAAACATGTGTTGTGATGATGAAAGGTCATCATTATAGTAAATTCCCTATTTGTGTCGCTGCATAACAATATTTTTGGTTTTCCATCGAAGCGTATTCTTGATCGTCTTTGGTTGCATTATCTGGATCGACTTGTATTCAAGTTCTGAGTTTGTATACTCCTGTAACTAAATTCTAGACAATTTGATTTATTGCTGGAATATGAGCTCTTTAGCCCAAACGTCGCAACATGCATATTCGCTACATGCATATTTGAGATACGGTCAATTGGTGTGTTTTGTGTGCCTTGCCGTAGGGGTACTGTAGTAGGTCGTCAGACTTGAAGGGTGGAATTTGTGTGTGCCCCCCTAGAGAGGTCTAATCTTAATGCGAGCGGGTTGCGAACCCTACAGCATTTGAGCAGCTGCAATAGACTTTTTATGTAGGCTATGGTGGTACTCACAATTCCATATAATGTTTGATTAGGGTAATTTAGTTGTCTTGTTTAGGTTCAGATTCTTCTTTGGTCCTAACAGATCACATTAGATCTGAATCCAAACCTTGAGAGTAAATTTATGGAACATATTTAACCTACCAGTCTCAAACTAGTCTTGAGGCTGGTAGCTTAAGTACCCGGCCTCGTATTGGAAACCAGGAGGTGTACTTCCTTTCCCGTCTCTAGGTTGCTAGGGAACGTATTACTGAAAATCTATCGGGCATCGCTAAAAAATAATTTTCATAATTATAGAACAATCTGCTCCCCCAAAGTGCAGGATAAATGCTGGCTTCTCATTGTGATGGTTCAATCATTCTACATGAAAAATGTCAATAATCCCGCTGTTGTCATATTAATATTTTATTTCACTCTGTATTATGATCTAGATAGTTTTGCAGTTTACTTCACCTCGTGATATCTTCATTTGATAACTTAAAGAGCAGCTGTAACAACAATTTTCACCCTTTATTGAATAAGGTCAACAAAAGATGGCATATGGACATGGACATTGCATTTACTAAATACTAAACCTATAACAGAATCAAACATCTCTTCAATCAATTCTTCTTATCAAAGCAACTCCGAATAATTTAGATAATTTAGCGGGATAATCACAAAACTTCAGAGGAATGTTACACATCCAGGAGAGATGGGTGTTTCTCTGCTCTACTACCGGACAAAACTATGCTATAAAATTTCAAAAAGTCGAAAAAACGAAAAAGAAAACGTAAACTTGCATGTAAACAAATGTTTGTGTTGATAAAATTATAATACCGCAAGTGCACGGCGCGTTTGTAGCGAGTGTGCAAGTACGAGTCTATCCCACAGGAAAGACTGTTAGTTAATTATTTGCTCAATCAAATTAAAAATAAAGATGTAGTTTTTATAATTAAAATCTAAAGAGATAATTTTTACTACTTAAAATTAAAATAGCAAATATGATTAATTAAATTAAATGATAAAAGAGTATACCTAGAGTGTTGAATCTCCTAGACTAGTTATAAAGTAAATTTGCATAAATCATAATCTTAAAGTTCGTATTTTTGTAATCTATGATCCTGTTTAAAAGTATGGACTATATGGATTTTGATCCTAAATAACCTATCAAACTATCTAATTCATAGGTTTATAAAAACAAGATTTTTAATATTCTAATACAAATTAAACTTAAATATGATCTTACTAATCCTAAATAACCTATCTAGAAAAATCTACATTTATCTTTTAAGCACATCTTTTTAGAATAATGATTTATACGATTAACTCTTTTACTAATCTAGGTTTATCCTACTCAAGGTATGTTAATATTTAACTACTCATACCAAAATTAAAAACACAAGAATTGCATAAATTAAAAGAAGAAAATAAAATTAAAAATAAAAGCAAGTAAAAGAAAGACAAGAAAGAATAAATTGCAAAAAAAAAATAAAAATAAAAATACAAACTTGAGGACTTGATCTTCTACTCCATCATGCATGAAAAGAAAAGAATTATATTTATTTGGTGGTTAGAAACTAATCCTAAAGTAGAAAATACTTTCTATAATTTTAGAGACCGTCTATTTATACATTTATTATGAAAAACCCTAAATCTAAACAAATCGAAACTGCTCACAAAAATTCAACAGCGGATCTTTACATTTGGCCGCTAAATCGCCGCAATATACATGTAGTTGGCCGCCACTTCACGTCTGTTTGGGCTCGATATTTGACTGCAATCTCCTGGTTTGATTTGGATAGTTTTGATCGCATAATATCCCGAATATATTGTCTTCTCTCTGTTACGTGGATTCTCAATCAGTTACCCGATTAGGCTGATATAATCTGTTGGTCTTGATTTGATTTGATCTCTTGATTTTCTTTGTTGATATTGATTTGATTTGGCTACAATTAATCCTGCAAAATATCTCACAACAAATATTTAGTAGAACCTATTTATTTATGAACATATTTAAATCAATTAACTCATAAATATCCATTTATTATTATTTAAATATATATAAAACATTTTAACAGATAACTCCATAGATGTTCTTAAATTTTAATTAATGTCATTCATTAATTAACAAAAGATAGGGAAAAAGATAGTAAAAAATATGCAATAAATATGCCAATCAAGTATCCCCATACATATCTTTTGCTCGTTCTCGAGTAAAAATTAAAAAAAAATCCTAGAAAGAAAAAAGAAAAACCAGATAAATCCTAGCTCACTTTCGCAGGTATCGTGATTGCACCGAGCATGTGCAACAATCCGTTAAAACTCTAGATATCCCTGGTAAGATGAGTGTTGTATCTTGAGGGTTTTCAGCGGATACTACTCATAAAATCCCGTCAAGCTGGTTTTATAAGTTAACCGCCGTCTCTAATCCTAGCTGTCATGCCCCGCTTCCCAAAAGACGGTAGCAGGTACGTGACGAGGCCGCGACGTATTTATTTCGAGAAGGTCATTTCCCGGAATAAATACGCTAAGCGTAATTGAGCAATATAAAATGACAAGAAATTAACATGAGATTTAAACTTCAACAACTTTATTTACATTCAACTTGATACATTTACAATACATGAGTTCAACTGAAAAGAAAATACAAGAAAAGAAATGCCTAAACAGGTGTCATACATAAACTGAAAAGCAAGAATAATTAATTTAGACCTGAGTTGCGATCTGATCGTGCTCCTCCTCTGTGGTGTCTATCTTCTCAGTCTCCACAGTATCTTACAAACATTCTAAGAAACAAAAATGGGTAGAATGCCCGTTAGCGAACTTTCGCTCGGTAAGTTCCCAAAAAATGGGTGTGAAGTATAAAGTACAATGAAAAAGAAAATGTATATCATGAAGTAACAGACTAGGAGATATGTTGTTTAAATATGTCATTTAATGTAAGCATGGCAATTCTATTTAACATGCAGTTCTTTATATATCATGGCAAAATAACATGAGCATAGTATAGCACGGCCATGCAGTGTAGGTATAGTGAACATGAAGTGAATGTAATGAAAATGTTTTTACATGGATAAACTAATTTAACATAGGTTCAAGGGTGAATGTCAACCAATTTTAAGAGTGTTCTCGAACCCAACAGGCTGTAATCCAGGGATAAGGAACCACGGGCCCGAATCAAGTGTTAGTAACGGGACTTCAACCTAGTGATGAAGTATTCCAAACTCAACAGATTATAATTCAGGAGTAAGGAAACACAGGCCCTCATGATAGCTTGCTTGTGTTAGTAGATATGGATTTATGATCTAGGGGGACTCATGATATTTCGTTGGATTCACACATGAACTGCCCCAACACCCCGTGTATTCTAGGTTATAGTTAAAATTACTAGCCTTGCTCGAATCCATAAATATATCAAGTTGCAAGATTGAGTTCATATCAATATCAAGTATTCGTGTCAAGTGTTCATGTGTTCATGTCAAGTTGTATTCATAGTTCGAGTCAAGTCAATTTCAATAGCAGCCATTGTGTTCTGGTATTCATATTAAGTTCATGTCAAGTCATAATATTCTAGTATTCAAGTTTTGGGATATTCAAGATCAATTGTTCTGGTTCATGATCAAAGGTTCAAGTTTATATTAAAATTGGGATCCTGGTTGAGTTTGTATTCAAGTTCGAGTTCAAGTTTGGATTTGAGTTCATGTTTTTTCATGTGGATTGATATAAATTGTTAAACTCTTATGTTCAGGAGAAATCGGTAACTGCTGCACATGGACGGCAGGATTTGTGTCCTTTTCCAAGACAATTGCCATTTGATAACTCTATTAAGTTGTCTAATCTGAATAGGAAAGCACTTACTTTCTCCGGCTCCCTGGGGCTCAAGAGAATTGATCCCGTTTAAACCTATATTAATCTAGAGTTCTTAAATATTATTTGTATATCTCGAGTGGGTTTTATGAAAAATACTTTAATATAGTTTGAAAATAAAGCTCGAGAGTGATTTATAACATTTAGGGTTTTCATGATCATGTATTTTTAATTATTGTGGTATTTTGGTGATAAAACTTAGCTTTTTTAAAGTTTGTGGTATTTTTTATGTAAACTACCACCTTTGGAAATTTGGTGGTATTTATTTAATAATTTTAATCTTTCTTTTAAAAAATATAGTTTCTTAATATGATTTTATTGAAAATACGGATTCATGATTTATATATAATTTTTCTAAAAATTAGTTTTTATTAGGAAAGGTCGCGTTTCTTAAAAACCGTATTTTTATTCTTTTCGAGACCGAATACTCCGTGAGGAGTTCTGCATCTCGCTCTACTGTCCCAAGGATGTGCGATAATTCGTACCATCTATTAGCAGGTCCCCTGACGAGAGTTGTAGAAGCGTAATTGCCAAGAATTTTGAAATACCGATTTAAAGAAACTCGTTTTGAAACGATGTGATATTTTAATGAAAAATTTCTTCATTAAATTATCTATAGTTCTAGAATACCATGCTATAGAACCATGGTGTGCGTGTGGGATAGGTCATTACCCCGTGAAGTTTTTCCCTAAAGGTATTTAACAATTACCGAAAAAATATGATATTAAAGTTCAAGGTATTTTAATGAAAAAGTTCGTTATTTGCGTATTGAACATGAAATTTTGGTTTCATAAAAAGATAATAGATGTGGATTTTATTTTAAAAAGATATTAGAGTGATTATATGATATTTACCTATCAAGCATGATAAAATGTTTAGAAACGAAAGTTGTTACGTGTTAACTCTACTTTTGTCGATATTTTGAAAAAATACGAATTGGGATAAAAGAAAAGGAGAGAAGAGGGACTTACCATTTGAATATATCAAGAATAGGTTAAGGAAGAGGGGATGAACTTCATGGTGTCGCGGGAGCTCCGAAATCGGCTTCGATTTTCGACGGAAGAAGCTTGTTTGCTAACTCCACTTTATTCCACTTGCACTTAGGAACTTTTGAGGGAATTTTTACTAGAATTTTCAGAATGGTGCGGAGCTAAAGTATGTGGTGGTATTTATAGTGGAGAATTAGGGTTTGGGAATTAAAATTTTGGATTAAAAAGCATTAAAATGGTGTTAATTTATGAAATGAAAGGTCTCTGTTTGATTGCAAGGAAATCAAATAGTGCAGAAGAGTTAAGAGGAGCTGAAGAGATATGTGTGCAGAGCACGGAGGCAAACGGGCCCATCTTGACCGTCGGCGCCTGCCCCATGGTCAATTTGGCCAGTTGGATTTGGCTCTCTGACCTCGAGATTCGTGCCATATGGGTTTTAAAGTGTGTACACCATTTTGCACATGTTTGATTTTTCTGAGATTTTCATTTCTTCGTGTATTGCACGTGCAACCTTTTGGGCTTCCAAAAGGTTAAAAAGAAAAATCAGAAAAAATAATTGTATTTGTTGGGAATCGAACACACAAGCTATGTCACAGCAGTGTAACACACAAGCTATGTCACAGCAGTGTAGAAACTTTACCAGTGAGCTACAAGTTATTTCTTACTTTTATTGAACAAAAATAAATTATAATTTCACAGCAGGTTGAAATACCCCTTTTCTGTACAATAAACAAGAAATTTTTTGTACAGGGATTTCAGAGTCGTTACACTAGGCTTTTAATATCTAAGCTAGAAACTCTATCAGCCAAAGTTAGAAATATCCAATCCTTATTTTTCACTCCTCACTTTTATTTAACTTAAGCTCCTGTACGACTTTACATGCTCATGAAATAGCGTCATTTTGTATCAAAAACTTCGATTAAAAGCCTTTATGCCTCTCCTGAAGATTCTAAAGTATCTCGCCGGTTTGTAAAGTCCTAGGCTCTCTTGAGATTACATTCTACAGCTCGGTCTCAATTCCAGGATTTTTATTATCTCTAACAAAGAACTCGGTACTATTTTTCACTTCACCTTTTACCGGTCTTCGTTCCTACACACTTTTGTGCTTGTCCAAAAGTTTTTAATCTTGTAACTTAAATTTTTACCTTCATATCCCCGTTAAATTTCTGCCCCAAATTCTTACCTTCCAATTGAACTCGTCCTTGGCCAAGATTATTCTCCCACAAATAACTGTGATGACTTTTAATTCGGAGAGAACACTTGCTTGGCTTGTATATTAGGCTTTCTAGGTTCCTTAGTTGGTTTTGTGTTAGTGACTTGATTTTTATGTCAAAAATATCTAGTAACCGCAATCAAGAACGGCGTCGCTTAGTAACTAGCCGGTGAGTACGGGTCGGTCCACAGGGATGTTGTGAATTTCCTAATCGCTCTTACGAGTTAATTCCAAACGGTGTGAATGGATCAATTAAATCTAAAAATTAAATTAATTTAAATCTAAATCTTGCTAGGGTTAGGTTTATCTTAAGTTTGGAAAGTCAATAAATCTCACCGCTTTCTATACCTATATTAAGATCTTATTAGGAGTTATGGTAATTATTAATAAAGGGGATTAGAACCATTTGGAAAGATATTTCTTCCTCTAGGTTCTTGTCTTTCCTTTATCAATCCTTACCCTGACCTCCATGGAAAACACGCTCAACCGGGCATTTATACTACGGTATCACCGCTACCTCGTGGGATAGGGTGCCATAGGGAGTGGTGTGTGCATGTATGCATGGAGTCCTATTAATTATATGTGATGGGCAAGAAAGGGGTGAGAAATCTTCATCTCTCAAACCTTCCCCAAATCTAACCCTAACAAGCGAGGAGACCACTCGCTCATTAGGGAATTGAAGAACATTTATCTAGGACAGAGAATAAAAGATCTAACTAGGGCAAGGAATTAAAATTACCTAGGGCAAGGAATTAAATTTATCTAGGGCAAGAAAAATAAATTAAGAACTTACAAATTGATGCTCTCCAAAAAGAAATCTGAATTTTATTAATGAAGGGAGGCATAGCCTAATACAAGAAATTGGGCTTCTATTTATAGGACATAGAAAACCCTAGGTTTACAATTGCCGCACATCTGCATTTACAAAAATACCCCTAGGAAGACTAGTCAAAGCCGTCATGAATTATGGTAAAATTTTTATCCTTTAAACGCTTAACCCTGCCGCGGAACCGCGGCCGCAGGCCCTGTTTGGCCGCGGTTCCGCGGCCAAAAGATGGGCTTGGGCCTTCAAATCTCTTGTGTTGGTTCTAGGCTTTTTAATCTTCCTACTTCTTTAGTACTTTTATCACAATGGCTTCTAGGTTTCTTCCAGATCTCCCAGCGAACAATTGCAGTGGACTTTTAACCGTTCGCTTTGTAATCTTGGACCTTGCGCTGCCTTTGTACTTTGTAAACTGATCTTTGTGTAGGCTTTATCAAGATCCTTCTGTTTGTTGGTTGTAATCTCACTTTTGCATCATCTTTTATCTTTTTCACTGTTTTTGCTCCTAGAACCCGTAACATGTACTATACAGCAGACATGGGTCAAAAACACCTGTTTATTTGTAAAATACATAAGAATGGGGAATATAATAATGCAATATTATGGTATGAACAAATACCCCCAAACTTATCTTTCACTCGTCCTCGAGCAAACTTAGTTTTATTCTCGACAAAAAACCTAACCTCACTTTCACAGGGAAACGCGATTGCACTGAGCTCATGCAACAAGCCGTTAAATCTCTAGGTGTCCCTAGTAGGAGAAGTGTTGTCTTTTGAGGGTTTTCAGCGGATACTACCCACAAAATCCTATCAACTCGGCCCATTAACTTTAATTCTCCAATTAGGTTTTTTAACAAGGAATTCTATTATCGTCGACTTGTAAATTATCCACCCATATTCTTCACACTTCCTCATTATCTAACTTAAGATTATATATGTTCTGCAGACCTACTTAGCTTTCGACATCTCTTAAGTTTTCCTTCTAAGGTTCCATCTCTACTTAGGAATTTTTATCAACTCTACTAAAGATATAAGTTCTATTCTTCACTCCTTTCTCTCATCTAAACTCCAATCACATACCCCTACGTGTGTGTATATATCACCCCTACACTTGGAATTCAAATCAAGCAATCATACTCTCGTCCGTTGTCCAAAGTACTTATTAATTGGTGAATTTTTAAATGAATTTTTCTTACACATCCTTCATGCGACCGTTAATACTTCTTGAGGTACCAACGACCGATTACAAAATGCGTTTACACTTTAAAGCGTAATTCCTAGTCTTGCAACACCCAAGGCTTTAGCAGTGACTCCTAAACCAGTTGGTCTAAGGCACTAGGTGATGAAGCACCCTCGCTAAACATTTTTCTATTTTTGTAGCCTTAAGTAATCACAAAAACCAGTGTTCATTTTTTTCTTTATTCACACCTGTATTTTTTTTTTATTTTCTTCGTACTAAGGACTTTAGACAAGAGCATTTCAAGGTCTCTTCTACTATTCCAAGTTTCAAGGTGCATAATTGTACAATATGTAGGGTATACATTTTTAGAATCTAGACTTAAGCTACGAATTATTTTTCAAACTTATACTCTAATAAAAATATCAATACTTTCCCTTTGTTTTGACTTAGTCCAAGAAGTGAACTCAAAATTTGCCTATTTCGAAATAAACTATAAAGACATATACTTTCTACCGTTAAACTTTAAGGAAGGTTATTTTTAGGGTTTTTAATTTACTAAGTATAAGATCTAGTTGTTCCTAACCAGTTAACCTATTTGTCAAACTCAAGTCAATTATGGCCAAAATTGAATACATTAATTTTTATAATTTTTCAATTTTTATGGGTTTTAAAATAAATAATGCAAATGCAAAAACATACACATAAATGCGAAGGAGGACGGCTTACCGAGCATACCCCCAAACTTAAACTTGACAGTGTCCTCACTGTCATGCCACACCAAGAGGGTCAAAATTGTCGGCACTCCCCTATTTATTTATTTATAATAATTTTTTTTTCATTTTTTATTTGTTAAAAGGAAAACAAAATATATATACAACAAGGTTCCCCCAAACTTAAGTAAAACAGCGTTAAAGTTCAAAGTTAGGGAGGAGAAAAATCGAACTATACAAGGCCTTACACAGACCAAAAGTTAGCACCAACCATTCAAAAATCTTATCGTGATAAAGGTAGAGTTGGTGCAAGAATGGAGTGTAAAGAAAAGAAATGAGAAGCATATGAGACCGTGTGGAGATAGAAACGGGATACGGTCTCGGTGGAGGAAAATGGCGGAGGGGAAAAAGAAATGGTAGTGGTTCTACTTCTTCGAGTGGAGGTTTATTAATCACAAAATTCGTATCGTGTAAGAATGCGAGTTCGTCGGCGAAAATATCTTCGAAACTTTCATCGAAGGTCCAATTGAAAATTATCGAACTCAAAAGATCGGATTGTGATTCATCAACACTCGGTATCATGAAAGGAAGAGTAGAAGAACCAAAGAAAGTGGGAATACGAACTTGAGGGTGGGGATGGAGCGTATAAATTAGCACAATTTGTAATGACCGATGTGTAGAAAGCGATTGTGCTAATCTATCAACCCGCGGAAAAATGCGATTAACTCCCTCAAGATTCGTGAGCAAACATGGGTACGTCGAACTTGGTATTGGAGATGAAAGCGTAACGGTCTCTTGCAAGGTCGAAACGATAGGAAGGACGAAAGAGAGTGAATTAGGGATAGTCTCATTCTCACCGTAGTAAACTGTCTCGAACTTGAAAAATTCCATCAATGGTTCGAAACGACTGTAAGCAACCGAGTCTGAGGGTTCAACTAACTCATCTGAAAATTCAAAGGATTCAAACACGGGCGGTGAGTCCTCAACATCGTCCGAAAGAGTGAAACACTCGTAGGTGTTATCGGCTGTGAGAACCGTGTCAGATTCAAAGGGAAATTTTTCAGGCTCATAGTCTTCAAGCGTGATCTTTTGTGTGGTCGGAACGATGGAAAGGAGGGAGGGTGATATAACAGTTAAAGGTTCAGGAGGATGAATTGGAAAATCCGACACATCAAACAAAAATGGTTCAACCTCAATATTATCCTCAATACTCTCCTCAATACTATCATCATAATTCTCCTCAATATTTATCTCATCCATGCCATTATCATCAAAATCAAGACGCATATGAAGTTCGGGAGAAAGAATTAATGACTCGGGATGATGAATTTGACATAAAATTCCAATCAAATCTACGGGTTCATCATTCAAAATATTCCCGGCGTCTATCTCCTCAATCAAGTGAAAATCAATTTTTTCTGACACCTCATCAAAAGCATGGATATTAATCAATGTAGGTTCTAGAGTGGAGGTGTAAAGTTCAAAAGGATTAGGTGTGGTTTCACTCGAAAAGGCTTCTTCACAATCCGTCAAATCAAGCACTACAAAGTCACACAACTCGTTAGATGTTTTATTTGTAACTTGTGAATCATTTGGGACAATCAAAGGAAAACAGGAGTTGTGGGCTTCAATTGTGTATGGGTAGGTTTGATTTGGAAATGTGTAGAACTCACTTGCTCCTCTCAAATTCTTACTCTGTCCAACCGCCTCCTCATACATTGAAAAATGTGAAGCTAGTTGGAAACTAGCTACCGGTTCACTAGGTTGTATAAGGGCGGTTATGGACACATCTACATTCCTCATCATTTTATTTGTGGATGAAATATAAGCTTCCAACGACTGTTCCAAACTAGACATGGGCTGTGAAGGGGTTTCGGTAAAAGATTCGAAATTGTTTGGATCCGTGAAACTCCCAAATGACTGTGTAGAAGCAATGTCTAGTGAAGGTGAGAAAGTCGGGTAGGACTGATAGGAATTGGATGGTTGGACAGGAGTAGGATCAACAGTTGGATAAAAAGGTGAATGGACTTATTGATCCCTATAACTGGATGTGTGGAGAGGGGTGAAAGATCTGCTACGAGATTGTGCAATATGCTCAGCAATAGACATCGGTTTAGGAGTTACAATAGGACTCGAAAAAGTGGTATCAACGTACGAAGGTGGTGAAAGTTGACATGGTTGACACAAAGTGGGTAGCAACGTCGAACTGTTTCTCTTAGACGCTTCTATTTGATCTTTCAAAGAAATTTTGGGCATGGAGGAATCTTCCTTAAATCGACCGAAACAATTGACACACGAAGCAAAGTTAGGGTCAGGATACCAAAGTTCGGCAAGGGATTTGTGATGTGGGGTACCCATGATGGAAGAATGAGAAGAGAAAGAAGGCAGGTGGTGCAAGGATTTCTTAGCGACAAAAAGTTGCAAGTCTTTTTAAAAATTTTTTCCTCTTTTTCCTTTTTCTCTTTATTTGGAATTTTTTTTGCAAAAATAGATTAAAGGTATGCAAAACAGAAAAGATTTCTTGCAATCAATTTGTATTTTAAGCGCGGTGCAAAGAACCCTGCACAAGATTTGTTACTTGAAAGGGGGAAGATTTTTAAGCGCAAAGAATTCTGCAGGAAATTTGACAAAAGATATATGGGGATTGGCAGAAGAGGGAAAAGGGGAGCAAACAGTGCAAAACTCGCACGCTGACGTGGCAGAGGGACCGCGGATCCTCGGTGGGAGAGCGCTTGCGCGGCGGAAGGGCGGCGGAGTTGAAGCTTCAGGTCTCTGAAAAAATTGTGCTGCTCTGTTGTTCCAATCCCTTTCTGTTCTGATCTACCTTTTTCTGTTCCACACTCTGGACTTTTCCAGATCCGTCTCGATTGTAGATCCTGCAAAATTCAAACAAAAAATACCCTTCACGAAATACAAAGATGATAAATTATATATATATATATATATATATATATTTTAATTTTTCAGATTTTCTTTAGTTTATATTAACCCGAAATTGCAAAAAGGAAATAACACGCCATCCCCGGCAACGGCGCCATTTGATTTGTATGTCAAAAATATCTAGTAACCGCAATCAAGAACGGTGTCGCTTGGTAGCTAGCCGGTGAGTACGGGTCGGTCCACAGGGATGTGAATTTTCTAATCGCTCTTACGAGTTAATTCCAAACGGTGTGAATGGATCAATTAAATCTAAAAACTAAATTAATCTAAATCTAAATCTTGCTAGGGTTAGGTTTAGGTTAACTTTGGAAAGTCAATAAATCTCACCGCTTTCTATACCCATATTAAGATCTTATTAGGAGTTATGGTAATTATTAATAAAGGGGATTAGAACCATTTGGAAAGATGTTTCTTCCTCTAGGTTCTTGTCCTTCCTTTATCAATCCTTACCCTAACCTCCATGGAAAATACGCTCAACCGGGCCTTTATACTACGGTATCACCGCTACCTCATAGGATAGGGCGCCGTAGGGAGCGGTATGTGCATGTATGCATGGAGTCCTATTAATTATATGTGATGGGCAAGAAAGGGGTGAGAGATCTTCATCTCTCAAACCTTCCCCAAATCTAATCCTAACAAGCGAGGAGACCACTCGCTCATTAGGGAATTGAAGAACATTTATCTAGGGCAGAGTGAAAGGTTCCTAGGCACCCTATAGAGGTCTCACAAGGCATAGAACATGCCAATATAAAAATTTATGGGTGCCGAGAGACCCTAATACGGATCTTAGACTAGAATTCTAGGCGAAATACGATTCAAGTTAACAATTTAACTAAAGGAGAGAGGCTACAACCTTTGTAGATCCGGTTATCCACTTCCTTAGCTCCACGTGGTCATCCCCTCGCTGTCCATCTCGAATCTCGGACTCTCGCGTCGGCTTCATCGGAGAAATGAGCGGAATGGGTCGTCGGCTTCGCGCCGAAGATGATCTACGTCGAGGTTGCACAAGTTCAAGCTCCAACTTCACAAAGTTGTGAAACTTATGAAGAAAACACCCAAAACAACTTGGCAAGAGGTAGAGGGTGAAGAAATAGGAGGTGGGTTCACTTTAGAATTTGATTTCTCACTTTAGAACTCAAGTTGCCATTGATGGCATCAAGGTTTCTTTCTTGAAGAAGAAGGTCAAGAAGAAGAAAGAATATGATAAGTGTATTTTTAAAATGAAAAAGAAAACCATACTTATCATATCCTAACTAGGGTTAAGTGTAGAGAATAGACCATGGTAAGTGGATGGGTTAGGGTTAAGCATGAAGACAAAATTGTCTCTTTGGTCAAAGCTTCATGAAGCTTCAACAAGCTTCATGACAAAAACAAACCATTTTATTTTCATTTATCCAATGAAATAAATAAAGAAATGAATAAATAAATGATAAGGCAAAACCCTAATTATCATTTAACCATGGTTTAATTCTTCACACTTAACCAAATGATCAAGTATCATCAAACATGATACAAATATGTGCACAAAAGTATATCACATATACAACTTGCACATCAAGTGAGAAAATCCATATAAAGTGAACCAATACTACTTGATGCAAAGTAATATATCAAATATATAATTATACATTAAATCATTAAATCAACATTTGATTCAATGATCCGGTCATGTCGCACATAACCGACTAGTATTCAATGTATCGATTTATCGAATCAATGATTCGATAACTAGGTCATATCGAATATAACCAATCGAAACATTTATCGCGAGAATGAAATGCGGTATCACATACACGCATTATTCTTGCTCCCACACATATCTCATATGCGCTCCTATTTCGTTTCGCTTGAGCCAGGAAACCTCTGTGTAGGACTCTAAAGACTCGTCAATACGCCGGTAGCAGATGATGATCATATCAAGCACCCACAAGCCGCAAGCGGTCTGCTAAACGTAACGGCCATCCGGGTATTGAGCGATCAGAAGATCGACGAGCTAGCCCGCTCACACTCCTGTGAATCCAACCAGTAACACTTACCGTACAGTCCGGTCTGTTCGTCTGATACGTCGCATATCAAGTCTAGGGGTGGTAAACGTCAGACCCCAATAACCGATAAGTCGTGCCGATGTGAGGCTCATAACGGCTCGAGAAACTACTGGTAACACTTACCAGCAAATCTCTGATCAGCCCTGGCCAGGGACTTCCCTGTTACGGCCAATCGAGCACAGCGCAACATCAACCCCCAATACCGGGAGAGACGAAACCCCTCCTATCGCTCATTGCCTCCATGTGACTCGGGACTGTACCCAAAGACCACCGTTTTGCACGCCCTCATGGACGTGGTAAGGTGGAGATCAAAGCACAGTGGGAATCACACAAGACTCTATGACGATCTTGGGTCTACAGACTAACCTGTACAAGTGTCACCTGAGAACTGCCATCTGACGTGAGGTATAATACCATCTGGGAGTTCTCGGCGAGTCCGTCCAGTGTACCCAGTCTCCACTGAGCACCCGTACACCATCTCTGATGTCAAACACCAATGGATATAGGATCATCCATCGCCCATCTCATGGGTCGAGAAGCGTATACGCTAGTCTACACTGGTATATCGATGCCCCGTCTCGATACACCCACGACTAGAGACCTTGAAGGATGTACTTATGGACTACCATGTCCCCACTAGTATGATCTGCATCATAGTCCAGGTAGTCAAGTACACATCCTAAGGGCTTTACCAACATGTAACCATAAGACAGTTTAAAGAGACTAGTGTACATGTTAAGATAAAGAGTAACCAGATAGCATACTATCATATCGAGCAAGAAAGTCATCTCTATATATGTCCAAGCATCCAATATAATATACATCATCTGTACAATACTGGCCTCTAGGGCATACATACAACTAACAATCTCCCACTTGCACTAGGGCCAGCTGCTGTAGTATCGCATACCGAGCATCCCGAAGAGTCTCTCAAACTGTATCTGGGGAATGGCCTTCGTGAGTGGATCCACCGTGTTGTTCTTCGTGTCAACCCTCCTGACCTCGATCTCCCGGCGATCAACTATCTCCCGGATCAGGTGATACCGCCTCAGAATATGCCTGGACCGCTGATGGGACCTGGGTTCCTTGGCCAAAGCCACCGCTCCATTGTTATCGCAATACAAAGGTATTGGATGCTCAATGGATGGAACCACTCCAAGTTCAGTAATGAACTTCTTGATCCAGACAGCCTCTTTGGCAGCGATGTATTCAGCCTCCATCGTCGAGTCTGCCATGGTTTCCTGCTTGGAACTCTTCCAGCTAACCGCCCCTCCGTAAAGGGTAAAGACAAAGCCCGACTGTGACTTAGAGTCGTCCTTATCACTCTGGAAGCTCGAATCGGTAAAGGACTCCACTTGGAGTTCTCCGTTACCATACACCAAGAACATATCTCTAGTCCTTCGTAAGTACTTGAGAATGCTCTTCACAGCTGTCCAGTGACTCTCTCCAGGATCAGCTTGATACCTGCTCACTACACTTAGTGAGTATGCTACATCGGGTCTGGTACATAGCATCGCATACATGATAGAGCCTACTGCCGAAGCATAGGGTATCCCTTGCATGCGAGCTCTCTCCAAATCAGTCTTGGGAGACATCTCTTTGGAGAGAGTGACTCCAGAGATCGTGGGCAAGTTCCCACGCTTGGACTCTTCCATACTAAACCTCTTTAGTATGGTGTCAATGTACCTGGATTGGGACAATCCCAATATCCTTTTGGATCTATCTCTATAGATCCTGATTCGCAATATGCAGGAGGCATCACCAAGATCTTTCATTGAGAATCTTTGTGATAAGAAGAGCTTGACCGATTGCAGCATAGGAATATCATTTCCTATCAAGAGTATGTCGTCCACGTACAATACGAGGAAGACAACCTTACTCTCTGCCACCTTCTTGTAAATACAAGGTTCATCTGGATTTTTGACGAAATCAAACTCTTTGATAACGACGTCAAAGCAGATGTTCCAACTCCGCGATGCTTGCTTTAATCCATAAATGGATTTAAGCAGCTTGCACACCTTCTCGCTGCTCCCACTGTCTACGAAGCCCTCTGGCTGAGTCATGTACACGCACTCTTCTAAATCACCGTTTAGAAAGGCGGTCTTAACATCTATTTGCCAGATTTCGTAATCATGATATGCAGCGATGGAAAGCATGATCCGGATGGATTTAAGCATAGCCACTGGAGAAAAGGTTTCATCATAGTCCACACCTGGTCTTTGACGAAAACCCTTTGCTACAAGTCTAGCTTTGAAAGTCTCCACTTTCCCATCTACACCAAGTTTCTTCTTGAAGATCCACTTGCTCCCAATGGGTTTTACCCCTTCAGGAGCAACGTCCAAAGTCCATACTTTGTTGGTGTACATGGATTCCATCTCAGACCGCATAGCATCCAGCCATTTCACTGAGTCCCCACTCGTGATGGCCTGTTCGAAGCTAGTTGGGTCATCATCTTCCATGATGCAATCCTCGCTTCCACCATCAATGAGAAAACCGTAGTATCTCTCAGGTGGACGATAAACCCTACTAGATCGGCGGAGAGGCTGGGGTTCGTCGGGTACTATCGAATCTTCTGGTTCCACTAAATCTTCAGTTATAGTTTGTGTATCTGGAATTTCTTCCAGCTCTACCACTTTGCCACTAATTTTTTTTTTCAAGGAATTCCTTTTCTAAAAAGGTGGCATATTGAGAAACAAACACTTTTTGTTCTTCAGCATGGTAGAAAAAATATCCTTGGGAATTCTTAGGATATCCCACAAACTTGCAGAGAACTGACCGTGCCTCGAGTTTGTCTGGATTTTGCCTTTTGACATAGGCCGGACAACCCCATATCTTAACTCGTTTAAAATATGGTCTCTTCCCACTCCATATCTCATATGGTGTGGTAGGTACAGATTTAAATGGAACTTGATTCAATAGGTATGCTGCTGTCTCCAGCGCATAACCCCAGAAGGAAATAGGTAACTCAGCTGTGCTCATCATAGAGCGCACCATATCTAATAGGATGCGGTTCCTCCGTTCTGATACACCGTTGTGCTGTGGTGTATATGGAGGAGTCAGCTGAGAGAGAATCCCATTCTCTTTTAGGAAGTCCAGGAATTCATTGCTTAAGTATTCTCCTACTCGATCAGATCGTAGGATTTTAATACTTTTTCCGGTTTGGTTCTCAACTTCTTGTTTATATTCCCTAAATTTCTCAAAAGCTTCTGATTTGTGTTTCATCAGGAACACATACCCGAACCTAGAGAGATCGTCAGTGAATGTAATGAAGTATGAAGAACCATCCCTGGCATGTGTAGACATGGGACCGCATACATCACTATGTATAAGTCCCAAGAGTTCAGTAACTCTTTCTCCGTGTCCCGTAAACGGAGTTTTGGTCATCTTGCCTTTGAGACATGACTGGCAAGTGTCATAAGATGAAAATTCGAAAGGTTTCAAATATCCATCCTTATGCAACTTAGCCAGTCGTGTCACATTGATGTGACCCAGTCTACAATGCCACAAGTAGGATTCGTTCAGTTCTGAACTCTTCCTCTTGTGTGTGTTTGTTATGCTCAGAACTGTTGATTGATTTAGAACATAAATGCCATTGCACAACGTGCCTGATCCAACCAACTTTTGGTTACGGAAAATGTTCATAACATTATCCTGTAATACAAAATTATATCTCTCTTTACTCAATAAAGAAACTGATATAATGTTGCATATCAGGTTCGGCATGTAATAGCATTCGTTCAGAACCAATGTATTACCAGTTGGTAATACAAGGTGATATTCCCCGACAGTCTTAGCTGCAACTATTGCACCATTTCTAACTCTTATGTCTTTATTACCTTCTTCAAGTTCTCTACCTTTCCTAAGCCCATGTAACTGATTACATATATGGGATCCTGACCCGGTATCCAATACCCAGGACGTAGAGCAAATGGAGAAACAGTTCTCAGTAACGAACACACCCGAAGAAAATGCATCAACATGTACTTTCTTCAATCGGGTGGCATGAGAATCCTGGTATTCCCCTATATCCTGTTCATTCCTATAACTCTTATAAGAAAGAACGGAACCAACGTTCCCCAGCACAGTATAACATGCGGGTTCGGTCAATACATCCATATTATTATCTTCATTAGGGCATGAAAAGGTAGCTACCTGGAGAGAGAGAGAAGAAAACACTTTAGCGTATGCTCGTGCAAGATCAGATTGGTTATTATCTTATCTAATCAGGATGGCTCCCACTGCTTTTTATCAAATCTTCCTTCAAACCCTAAAAGGAAAGACTAGCCGGGATTAATTACACACTACAAGTTCGCCAATCTTTCAGCCAGGCCAGTGTCGGTACTTTGAGGGAGGTCCCCCGTGCTTTCGCACGAACCTAATTAATGTAAACCTCGTTTTCCCAGAGGCGTAACCCCGTTGACACCTTTCTAGACACCTACTTGATCAACTAATTGCAATGTGTAAAACTCTCCCAGGAGTAACTCTTATTCGCAGTGGGTATCGGGATCCAACTATCTCATAGAAGGTATGCAATCTCATTGCAAATTTCAACACTTGAAATTCCCGATAATCTTTCGCCCCTAGCAACAATATGACCTTAACACAGTCAACAAATTACAAGTGCTAGTCAAGTTCAACCCGTCATTTCCTGATTGAATTAAACCCACCCGCACGACCCTTAACATAGTCAACAAAGTCGCACGACTACCCTAATCCAATCTGCATCATATGCATAAGCAGATAAATACTGGTCAGCTACCGCACACTACGCCTTAACATAGTCAACAAACGTAGCACGAATACTAACTAGTACTTATCTGAAATGACGGAGGGCTACGACAGGTTTTTCTGAAAACCTATTGCGTAATGAACTTGATATCGTTGTAGAATCAAATGAAGTTTTGAAATGGAGTGATTTTGAGGCTTTTCTAGTTTTGCTAAAGGAGTCACTCCCGGCGAAGGGATCTCGGTCCTTTCCTCGTCGAATGAGGTGCGGGATATATCATATATATCGCTGTGCAAAGCAAAAACCCAAAAGCAGTCAAAAGCAAACCGAGTGTGTAGCATCTGCCAGTTATTGCTAAAGGAGTCACTCTCGGTGAAGGGATCTCGGTCCTTTCCTCATCGAATAAGGTGCAGGGTATATCATATATACCGCTATGCAAAGCAAGAACTGTAGCTACCTGTTTTTATTTTGAAATTCGATTCCACAACATCTTAGGTTTCTTATCTTTCATTAATCACATTAATGAAGTCCCATCATTTATATACCTAAACATCACAGATAAATACGACGTACACTTATGCCATCCGCATTCGCCTCGATGTCCCCTCGTCCACCGTTAGGTTAGGTAACTAACGACAGAGCAGGGCAGGGCTAGCGCGGGTGTAAAACATAAGTAACGTCTATATAATATATCATATATACTATATAATATATCCATCACAGAACATCACAGATATCGCAGCAGAAGAAACATATGAAATATCGGATATACTAGGACGTCCGTGTTTTCAATACGAGCCAGTATAAAACACGGATTCCACGGTCGTGATGAATAGCCAATCCCACACCCCTAGACCCCTACGAGAGCGGCAAGCAACCCTGCCAATTCTAGGGTTAGGCGACCCGGACTCGACTCCTCGAGTTGGTCTCCCACTGGACCCTAGAACCCGGTTACTTGTGCTCCCCTCCTTGGGTCTATCCTAGTGCAGAAAAGTAAATAATATACAAAGGGTGACAACTTCCGCAACCTGGAAGTGCCCCAAATAAAAGAATATTACATACAAGTTTTTACATGAATGAAAATGAAAAACACTCATCTCATATAAAAACCCCCGCTATTCAAACAAGACAATCCAATATAACATATCCAGTAACACATAACATCACATGTCATCAACGTAAGTAAATATGCGCATCCCAATTGTCGTTGACATATAGCAACGAAACCGGTGATATCACATATTACACTTACGGTCACAGAAAAGAAAGTGAAAAACTACAACAGTTGGAATCCGCAACCTCTTTAGACATCGCATGCCTAATCAAATGAAATACTTAGACATCACATGCCTAACAGATATAAATCCCGCATTTTGGTCTCATTATCGAAAACTCTTTTCAATATCATGTGGGACTAAACTGCTAGATTTATAACATTCATTCAGTTATCTCATAACTGTTTGTGAATTCCAATTATTGTATCCCATTCCAGATAAACAGAAAATGTTAAACTTTCCGATCGAACAGTCGAATACCCAAGTTTTCCCGAAACCGATCAACTCATGAAATAAGTTCAAAGACATTCACTTCATACCTCAGTACCAACGGTCTAGCCGTAGAAGGGTCAAGCCAACGCTTCACATGTGGCACGCCGTACTGCCCCAAACCCGAAGGTTCAAAGGGCAGTTCAAGACGGTCACATAATCGAGTTAAGGTTTGTTGTCTTCTAGAGGGACCATCGCGTTACTTGCACTACTCAGAACGTCTTTAAACCATAGAAAGATCCAACACTTGGAAATATTCCGGCAGGGGAAAAGTTGGGTATTTTCATCCGGTCGAACTTTTTAATATATTCTAAAAATATCCGGAAAAATACATAGACGAAATTTGATAATCCGATCGAACTATCGAAACTCCAAAACAACCCCAGAAAATGCAACTCTTGAATAAATTTTAAAAATTCCCAGGAAAACCAGCACTGGAAACTAAGAATTACTGTGCAGAATTCTTTGTTTAATGAGGCCGTACGGCCGCGGAACCGCGGCGACTTGGTGGATTTGGGCTGTCGAATTCCACAGTAACTCTTAGAATCATCTGCTGATTTTTCTGCATATTTTTAATTTGGAAAAATCCCAGATTTTAGAAAATGTACAGAGAGCATTTTGTGAGTTAGGGTTTCGGTTCGTTCGGACTGCAAACTCTGTCTAGACTTCGCCTAAGGCTCTAGCTAGGCTCTGATACCAGTGAAAGGTTCCTAGGCATCCTATAGTGGTCTCACAAGGCATAGAACATGCCAATATAAAAATTTATGGGTGCCGAGAGACCCTAATACGGATCTTAGACTAGAATTCTAGGCGAAATACGATTCAAGTTAACAATTTAACTAAAGGAGAGAGGCTACAACCTTTGTAGATCCGGTTATCCACTTCCTTAGCTCCACGTGGTCATCCCCTCGCTGTCCATCTCGAATCTCGGACTCTCGCGTCGGCTTCATCGGAGAAATGAGCGGAATGGGTCGTCGGCTTCGCGTCGAAGATGATCTACGTCGAGGTTGCACAAGTTCAAGCTCCAACTTCACCAAGTTGTGAAACTTGTGAAGAAAACACCCAAAACAACTTGGCAAGAGGTAGAGGGTGAAGAAATAGGAGGTGGGTTCACTTTAGAATTTGATTTCTCACTTTAGAACTCAAGTTGCCATTGATGGCATCAAGGTTTCTTTCTTGAAGAAGAAGGTCAAGAAGAAGAAAGAATATGATAAGTGTATTTTTAAAATGAAAAAGAAAACCATACTTATCATATCCTAACTAAGGTTAAGTGTAGAGAATAGACCATGGTAAGTGGATGGGTTAGGGTTAAGCATGAAGACAAAATTGTCTCTTTGGTCAAAGCTTCATGAAGCTTCAACAAGCTTCATGACAAAAACAAACCATTTTATTTTCATTTATCCAATGAAATAAATAAATAAATGAATAAATAAATGATAAAGCAAAACCCTAATTATCATTTAACCAAGGTTTAATTCTTCATACTTAACCAAATGATCAAGTATCATCAAACATGATACAAATATGTGCACAAAAGTATATCACATATACAACTTGCACATCAAGTGAGAAAATCCATATAAAGTGAACCAATACTACTTGATGCAAAGTAATATATCAAATATATAATTATACATTAAATCATTAAATCAACATTTGATTCAATGATCCGGTCATGTCGCACATAACCGACTAGTATTCAATGTATCGATTTATCGAATCAATGATTCGATAACTAGGTCATATCGAATAGAACCAATCGAAACATTTATCGCGAGAATGAAATGCGGTATCACATACACGCATTATTCTCGCTCCCGCACATATCTTATATGCGCTCCTATTTCGTTTCGCTTGAGCCAGGAAACCTCTGTGTAGGACTCTAAAGACTCGTCAATACGCCGGTAGCAGATGATGATCATATCAAGCACCCACAAGCCGCAAGCGGTATGCTAAACGTAACGGCCATCCGGGTATTGAGCGATCAGAAGATCGACGAGCTAGCCTGCTCACACTCCTGTGAATCCAACCAGTAACACTTACCGTACAGTCCGGTCTGTTCGTCTGATACGTCGCATATCAAGTCTAGGGGTGGTAAACGTCAGACCCCAATAACCGATAAGTCGTGCCGATGTGAGGCTCATAACGGCTCGAGAAACTACTGGTAACACTTACCAGCAAATCTCTGATCAGCCCTGGCCAGGGACTTCCCTGTTACGGCCAATCGAGCACAGCGCAACATCAACCCCCAATACCGGGAGAGACGAAACCCCTCCTATCGCTCATTGCCTCCATGTGACTCGGGACTGTACCCAAAGACCACCGTTTTGCACGCCCTCATGGACGTGGTAAGGTGGAGATCAAAGCACAGTGGGAATCACACAAGACTCTATGACGATCTTGGGTCTACAGACTAACCTGTACAAGTGTCACCTGAGAACTGCCATCTGACGTGAGGTATAATACCATCTGGGAGTTCTCAGCGAGTCCGTCCAGTGTACCCAGTCTCCACTGAGCACCCGTACACCATCTCTGATGTCAAACACCAATGGAAATGGGATCATCCATCGCCCATCTCATGGGTCGAGAAGCGTATACGCTAGTCTACACTGGTATATCGATGCCCCGTCTCGATACACCCACGACTAGGAACATTGAAGGATGTACTTATGGACTACCATGTCCCCACTAGTATGATCTGCATCATAGTCCAGGTAGTCAAGTACACATCCTAAGGGCTTTACCAACATGTAACCATAAGACAGTTTAAAGAGACTAGTGTACATGTTAAGATAAAGAGTAACCAGATAGCATACTATCATATCGAGCAAGAAAGTCATCTCTATATATGTCCAAGCATCCAATATAATATACATCATCTGTACAATACTGGCCTCTAGGGCATACATACAACTAACACAGAGAATAAAAGATCTAACTAGGGAAAGGAATTAAAATTACTTAGGGTAAGGAATTAAATTTATCTAGGGAAAGAAAAATAAATTAAGAACTTACAAATTGATGCTCTCCAAAAAGAAATCTGAATTTTATTAATGAAGGGAGGCATAGCCTAATACAAGAAATTGGGTTTCTATTTATAAGACATAGAAAACCCTTGGTTTACAATTTCCGCACATATGCATTTACAAAAATACCCCTAGGAAGACTAGTCAAAGCCGTCATGAATTATGGTAAAATTTTTATCCTTTAAACGTTTAACCCTGCCGCGGAACCGCGGCCGCAGGCTCTGTTTGGCTGCGGCTCCGCGGCCAAAAGATGGGCTTGGGCCTTCAAATCTCTTGTGTTGGTTTTGGGCTTTTTAATCTTCCTACTTCTTTAGTACTTTTTTCACAATGGCTTCTAGGTTTCTTCCAGATCTCCCAGTGAACAATTGCAGTGGACTTTTAACCGTTCGCTTTGTAATCTTGGACCTTGCGCTGCCTTTGTACTTTATAAACTGATCTTTGTGTAGGCTTTATCAAGATCTTTCTATTTGTTAGTTGTAATCTCACTTTTCCATCGTCTTTTATCTTTTTCACTGGCTTTGCTCCTAGAACCTGTAACCTGTACTATGTAGCAGACATGGGTCAAAAGCACCTGTTTATTTGTAAAATACATAAGAATGGGGAATATAATAATGCAATATTATGGTATGAACATGACTCCCAAACCAGATGGTTTTAGGGCACTGGATGTAGAGACACCCTTAGGACTTAATTACCCCAGTCACCAAAACCATAAAACATGGACTTGTCTTTTATGCATGACAGTTTTTATAACGAAAACCAACAGAGATAATTCTAGCTATTCTTTTCATCACAAAATTAAAGACATGTTTGTGTAGATAAGGTGTGATCTCACTCCAACCAAGGTCAATATGCTTTATTTTTCAGACTTAGCCTCCATTAAAGACTTCAATACTTTCGTTTGATCTAAACCTCATTCATGAATCATACTTAAGGTTACTCACTTTTAAACAAACTAACTTGATCTCAAAATGATATTTATATATTTTTTTTAGACATTTCGAAATCGTCATCTAATTCTCAAGACTCACGACGCGTGTAGTGTAATGTAAAGACGTATATTTATTACAGTTAAACTCAAGGAGGGTTATCGGTTCTAATCTTAGAATTTAGTTATTTCTAATCTATCAATCTAAACCATTGGACTTCGAATCTAAGTCTTCACACTAGCTAACTTGACGACAAGGTTTTTATATTTTATTATATTTTTTTATTAACTCTAAAACTTAAAAGAAATAAATCCTAAACTAAACCTATAACCATCCTAATTTTTAGCAGTAAAACAAAGAAAAGAACATCTAAAAGAAAGACAACTGTAGGGTGTTTTTCGTCACCCCATTGAAATGGGAATACGCGCGCTCTTGTCATGCGCATTACAGATTTCCCCTGTCTAGGGTAGGCAGGGGTTTATTGATTGTGTGGATCCGAATCTCCGGCAGCCGCGGACTAAGCTGCCATTAATTACCCCTCGCATTTGGAGCGAGGGAACCTCCGATTAACGGGTTAAACTGGTCATGCGAACTCAATGTGCAGTGTCGTGTTTTGAAGGGGTTTTGGATATATCGGGGGCCCCACAGAGTTTTTATGGGGGTCCCGCTACCCGGATAGCGGGCTGGGGGTCAAGAGGGCTAGCAGCTCCCTTGCGGGATGCGGGGCAGTGCCCCGTTAGAAATTTTTTCTAACGGGGGAAGTGTTTTTAGTGTGGAGCATGTGTGTGTGTATGTATATATACATATATAAAAAAATAAAAAAAGGGAAAGGGCATCCAAAGGATGCTTGGGAAAAAGCGTCAGCGCTTTGGGTGCTGGCGCTTTGAGCGCTAGCGCCCCACGTGTCAGCATGGGGGCGCTCGAGCGGTAGCGCTCTGAGCGCAAGGGCTCTAGCGCCTTACGTGTCAACACGTGGGCGCTCGGGCGCTAGCGCCCCACGTGTCAGCACGTGGGCGCTCGGGCGCTAGCGCTTTGGGCGCTAGCGCTTTGGGCGCTCGGGGGCTAGCGCTTTGGGCCCTAGCGCCCCACATGTCAGCACGTGGGCGCTCGGGCGGCAAAAGGGACTTGGTCCCTGCAATGGGAGTTGTACTCCCAGAAAGGAGCACTTATTATTTTGTGTGTGTGTGTGTGTGTGTGTGAGGAGTTAAACTCCTAGGATGTTTTGAAGCTGATAAAGGGCTTCTCCCATTGAGCCCTAGTTCTTCCCCAAAGTGGGGTTTCTGGAGATGGGTCTCCTTCCTCCTCCTCTATTGACAGGATCTTGAAGATCAAGAGACGTGATATTTTAAAAATATCTTCCTTTTGAGATTTGATGGAAGATCTGAGTTCCCCTTTGTGGGTTTTGTGGTGAAAAACTGTTTAGTTTGATAAAAAGAAGAGTAAAAGTCTTGATTTAATTCAAAAGAAAGAAGAAGGTTTAGAACCTTCAGAAAGGGGAAAGAGGCACAAACCCTAGATTTTTTGAGAGAAGTGAAAAGTATATTAGATATTTTCATCATGTTGCCTTATATAGGCTTACATATTTACATATAGCCCCTTGGGCTTTACAAAATGGCATTTTGCCCATCTCATGGCTAATGCGCCATTTCTTTTTGCACATAAGCCATGAGCTTACAAAAATTTGGTGTTATGCCCATTTTTCTTACATTCATGCATAAAAAATTACATAAAAATTATTTATTACATGATTTCTTATTTGCATAGAGGGGTCGGCCGCTTCATGTTCGAGCTCAACCCAGGCATAGGCCCGCTTGACCTGGGCTTGGGCCCACCTGGCTTGGGGTTGACCTTTGTAGGGTTCCTAGGCACACTCATGAGGTTGTACAAGGCATCAATCATACCAAAATCAAATTTTTATGTGCCGAACAACCCTATGCAAGATCGTATACTAGAGGTAAGGCGAAAATAAAAGCAAGTAAACTACTTTACTACTAAGTGAATGGGATTACAACCTTTGTAGATCCGGTCCTTCACTTCTAAAGCTCCGTGTTGATGTCCCTTTGGTGCGATCATCAGGATCCCGGACCCTAGCATTGGTTTCTTCGGAGAAATGAGCGGGCTAGGTCGTTGACTTCGAGGCCGAAGATGATCTACGTCGGGGAGACTCAAACTCAAGCTATTCCTTCACTTGGTCAACAACTTTGTGAAGAGAACACCCTATACTACATGGCAAGTAGTAGAGGATGAAGAAATAGGAAGTGGGCTCACTTTAGAATTGTTTTTCTCACACTTTTTCTCATGGCACCATTGGAGCTAGCAAGCTTTTGATGGAGCTTGATGAAGAAGAAGAAGAAAGAATAAAATATAATAAGAATCCAAATGAAAACTTATCCTTTTAATTATGGCACCATGGTTGAGTTAATCCCTCATGCTTAACTCATGTAGAGAATTAACCAAAGTATTAGGTTAAGGGTTGGGTTAACTAATATCCTAAGGAAATGACAAAAGAGTTGACTTTGTCATTGTTTCTTCAAGCTTCATGAAGCTTGATAATTTTGACCAAAGTCTCATCTCTTTTGTTATTTGTTAGGAAATTAGTAAACCCTAATTTAACCTTAATTTGGTTTAAGTCTCATACACCCAACTTGTATGTATCATCAAGCATGATACAAACATGTACACTTGCATATATCACATATAAACAACGTGCACAATCTAGTGAGAAAACAAATCTTAAGTGAGCTAATACTAGCTAATGTAAAGTAATATATCAAATATATAATTATACATTAAATCATTAAATCAACACTTGATTTAATGATCCGGTCATATTGCATATAACCGACTAATATCTAGTGTATCAATGTATCGAATCAACACCTGATTCGGTAACCCGGCTATATCTCATATAACCGTCCGATGATACAAATCGCGAGAATAGAATACAGTATCACATACTGGTATTATTCTCGGTCCCGCACATATCTCATATGCGCTCCTATTTCGTTTCACTTGAGCCAGGAAACCTCTGTGTAGGACTCTAAAGACTCGTCAATACGCCGGCAGTAGGTGACGATCATATCAAACACCTACAAGCCGCAAGCGGTCTGCTAAACATAACGGCCACCCGGGTATTGAGCGATCAGAAGATCAACGAGCAAGCCTTCTCACACTCCTGCGAATCCAATCAGTAATACTTGCCGCACAGTCCGGTCTGTTCGTCTGATATGTCGCATATCTCGCCTAGGGGTGGTAAACGTCAGACCCCAACAGCTTGATAAGTCATGCCGATGTAAGGTCCATAACAAGCATGAAACTACTGATAACACTTACCAGTAAATCAGTGTAACCCTGGTCAGGGATTTCCAGTTATGGCCAGTCGAGCATAGCGCAATATCAACCCCCAATACCGGGAGAGACGAATCCCCTCCTATCGCTCATTTCCTCCATGTGAATCGGGACTGTACCCAAAAACCACCTGTTTGCACGACTCAGTAGAGCCGTGGTAGGGTGGAAATCAAAGCACAGTGGGAGACACACAAGACTCTATGACGATCTCGGGTCAACAGACTAAGCTGTACCAGTGTCACCAGAGAACTGCCATCTGACGTGAGGTATAATACCATCTGGGAGTTCTCGGCGAGTCCGTTCAGTGTACCCAGTCTCCACTGAGCACCCGCATACCGTCTCTGATGTCAAACACCAATGGATATGGGATCATCCATCGCCCATCACATGGATCGAGAAGATATACGCTAGTCTACTCTGGAATATCGATGCCCCGTCTCGATATTCCCACGACTAGGAACATTGAATGATGTACTCATTGACTACCCAGACCCCACTAGTATGATCTGCATCATAGTCCTGGAAGTCGAGCACACATCCTAAGGGCTTTATCAACATGTAATAGAGAGACTGCAAGTATACATGTTAAGATAAAGAGCAACCAGATAGCGTACTATCATGTCGAGCAAGAAAGTCCTACCTATATATGTCCCAGCATCCACTACAATATACATCTCATGTATAGTAATGGCCTCTAGGGCATACATATAACTAAGAATCTCCCACTTGCACTAGGGCCATCTGTAGCAGTGGTTGCAGTATCTCATACTCAACCATCCCATAATAGTCTCTCTTTGGGAAAAGGCCTTTGTGAGTGGATCCGCCGTGTTGTCCTCTGAGTCTACTCTCCTAACCTTGATCACCCTGGAGATCAACTATCTCGATGATCAGATGATGCTGCCTTAGAATATGTCTGGATCACTGATGGGGCCAGGGTTCCTGGGCCAAAACCACACTTCCATTATCACACAATGGTAGGAACCTAGTTCATCTCATGAACTAATATACACCCAAACTGCCTCTTTGGTAGTATCTTTGATAGCGATGTCACCAGCCTTTATCGTCTAGTTTGCCACGGTATTTCGCTTGGAACTCTTCCAACATACCGTCCATCCACTGAGGGTAAAAACAATTCCTGCGACTGACATTCAGTCGACATTATCACCCTAGAATTTTTCCAGTGATTCTCCCCAGGATCGATTGACACCATCTCACTATACCTAGTGAGAATCCTAATATTCATTTAGATCTATCTCATAGATATAAAACCTTGGATTTAGGAGGTATCACATAGATCCTATATGGAGAATCCTTGTAATAAGAGGAGATTGACCGTGCGTAGCATAGGAAACTCTTTCCTTATCAAGAGTATGTCATCCACGCACAATACGAGGATCACCACCATACTCCCTACTACCCTTTTGTATATACAAGGTTCATCTGCCATTTTGATGAAGTCAAACTCTTTGACTACGACATCAAAACAGACGTTCCAACTCCGCGATGCCTGCTTTAATCTGTAAAGCATCTTGTACACGTTTCCGCTGCTCCCACTGTTTACGAAGCCCTCTGGCTGTGTACTTATAGACGTTCTCTTCTAAATCAGTATTTAGAAAAATAGTCATGACACCCAACCACTAGATATCGTAGTCATGGTATATAGCAATAGCAAGTAGGATCTGGATGGACTTAAGCATAGCCAATGGAAAAGGTTTCATCATTATCCACGCCCGGTCGATGACGAAAACCTTTAACAAGTTTAGCTTTGAAAGTCTCAACTTTTCCATCTATACCAAGTAATCTTCTCAATATATACTTTCTCCTGATGGGGATTTAACCCTTCAGATCTTACAACCAAAGTTCATACTTTGTTGGTGTACATGGATTCCATCTCAGATCGCTAAGCATCCAGCCATTCTTATAGAGTCCCCACTCTTGATGGCCTGCTCGAAACTAGTTGGGTCATCATCTCATGATGCAATTCTCGCTCCCACTGTCATCGAGAAACCGAAGTATCTCTCAGGCAGGTGAGGAACCCTACCAGATCGGCGGAGAGGCTGAGGTTCGTCGGGGACCATTGAATCCTTTGGTTCTATCAAATCATCAGCTGTAGTTTGTATAGCTAGAACTCCTTCCAGTTCTACAGAACCGACCTTGCCTCGATCTTGTCCGGATTTTTCTTTTGACATAGGCCGGACAATCCCAAATCTTAATTTACTTAAGAGATGGGCTCTTCCCATACCATATCTCATATGGATTGGTAGGCATTGATTTGATTGGAATCTAATTCAATAGGTATGCAACTTCTCAAGTGCACAACCCCCAAAAGGAAATAGGTAACTCAGTAGTACTCATCATAGAGCGCACCATATCATATAGGGTGTAATTGCTCTGCCCCGATACACCGTTGTTCTGTGGTGTATACAGAGGAGTAACACTGAGAGAGAATCTCATTCTCCTTTAGAATAGTCCAAGAATTTCATGCACAAGTATTCTCCTCCCTGATCTCATCATAGGACATAATACTTATACCTATATTGGTTCTCTACTTCTGACTTATATTCCTTGAATTTCTCAAAAGCTTCAGACATGTGTTTCAACAGGAACATGTGTCCGAATCTTGAGAGATCATCAGTGAATGTAAGGAAGTACAAAGTACCAGTCCTGGCATATATAGACTGGGGACCTTCATACATCACTATGTATCAGTCCCAAGAGTTCACTAACTCTTTCTCTGTTTCCAGTAAACGGAGCTATGGTCATCTTATCTTTGTGACATGACTGGCAAGTTTCACAAGATATAAATTCAAACTGATTTAAATATGCATCCAAATGTAACTTTAGCTAGTCGGGTCACATTGATATGACCTAGTCTACAATACCTCAAGAAGGAATCGTTCAATTCTGAACTCTTCCTCTTGTGTGTGTTCTGTACGTTTAAGAACTGTGGTCTGATTTAGAATGTATATGCTTTTAGATAACGTGCCTGAACCGATCAACTCTTGATATAGGATATGTGCAAAACATTATCCAACAATACAAAATTATTTCCTTCTTTAGTAAATAAAGAGACTGATATGATGTTGTATATTAGGTTCGGTATCTAATAACATTCGTTCAAAATCAGTGTATTCTGGTAATACAGGGTGATAGTGACCAACAGACTTGGCTGCAACACTTGCACCGTTTTCTGTCTCATGAAACTTATCACTCGTTCTCAGTTCTCTACCTGTCTGTAGCCCATGTAACAAATTACATATGTGGGATCCTGATCCGGTATCTAATACCCAGGACGTAGAGGACACAGAGAAACAGTTCTTTGTAATGAACACATCCGAAGAAGATGCATCATCATGCACTTTCTTCGTTTGGGCGGCACGGGAATTCTGGTAATCCCCAATTTCCTGCTCAGTCTTATAACAATTATAAGTTGGAGCGGGACCAACGTTCCCCAGCTCAGTATAACAAGCGGGTTCGGTCAATACATCCATATTATTATCTTGATTAAGGCGTGACATGGTCGCTACCTGGAGAGAGAGAGAGAAGAAAACACTCTGCATGCACTCTTGCAAGATTAGATTGGTTATATATTTTATCTAATCAGGAGGGCTCCCACTATTTTTATCAAATCTTCCTTCAAACCTTAAAAGGAAAGACTAGCCGGGATTAATCACACTTTACAAGTTCGCCAATCTTTCAGCCAGGCCAGTGCCGGTACTTTGAGGGAGGTTCCCCGTACTTTCGCACGGACCTAATTAAAATAAACCTCGTTTTCCCAGGGGTATAATCCCGTTGACACCTTTCTAGACACCTACTTGATCGGCTAATTGTAAAGTGCAAAACTCTTCCAGGAGTAACAATTACTCACAGTGGGTATCGGGATCCAACTATCATATAGAAGGTATGTAATCTCATTGCAAATTTCAACACTTGAAACTCCCGATAAGTGTTTTTACCCCTAGCACTTATGACCTTAACTATGGTCAACAAATCATAAGCACTAGTCAAGTTCTACCCGTCATTTCGTGATTAATTAGACCCACCCACATGACCCTTAACTAAGATCAACAAAGTCACGCGACTGTCCTAACTAATCGCATCATATGCGGTGTAGGAAGACATCACTTAGCTACCGTACACTGTGCCTTGACCATGGTCAACAAACACAGCACGAATACTAAGTACTCTACTTCCTAAAATGACGGAGGGTTGCGGATGGTTTTTAAGAAAACCTTTAACGTTTGAACTTGATCTCGTTGCGGAATCAAATAGTTTTTAAATGGAGTGTTTTTGAGGCTTTTGCTTGTTTCGCTAAAGAGGTCACTCCCGGTGAAGGGATCTCGGCTCTTTCCTCGTCGAATGAGGTGCAGGATATTCACAATACCACTATGCAAAGCAAGAACTAGAAAAGCAGTCAAAAGACAAACCGAAGGTTGTAGCATCTGCCAGTTATTGCTAAAGAGGTCACTCCCGGTGAAGGGATCTCGGCTCTTTCCTCATCGAATAAGGTGCTGGATGTTCTACAAGGAACACCGCTATGAAAAGCAACAACTAGAGCTACCTGATTTTTGAAATTCGATTCCACAACATTTTTTAGGTTTATTTTCTTTCATTAATCTCATTAATGAATGTCCTATCATTTAAGTCTACCTAAACATCACAGATAAATACAACGTACACTTATGCCATCCGCATTTGCCTCGATGTCCCGTCTGTACCGTTAGGTTAGGTAACTAACGGCAGAGCGGGGCAGGGCTAGCGCGGGTGTAAAGCATAAGCAACGTCTATATAATATATCATATATACTATATACAGTATCAATCTGAACATATCACATGATCACATCACAGATAACGCAGCAGAAAATATTATATGAAATATTGGATATACTAGGACGTCCGTGTTTTATTTTGAGCCTGTATAAAACACGGATTCCACGGTCGTGATGAATAGCCAATCCCACACCCCTAGACCCCTACGAGAGCGGCAAGCAACCCTACCAATTCTAGAGTTAGGAGGCCCAGACTCGACTCTTCGAGATGGTCTCCCACTGGACCCTAGAACCCGGTTACTTGTGCTCCCCGCCTTGGGTCTATCCTAATGCGGAAAAGTAAATAATATACAATGGTGACATCATACTCAACCTGGAAGTGCTCCAATAAAAGAATATTACATACAATGAATTTTACATGAATGAAAATGAAAAACACTCATCTCACATAAAAAACCCCGGCTATTCAAACACGACGATCCAATATAACATATCCAGCAACACATAACATCACATGTTATCAACATAAGTAAATATGCCCATCCCAATTGTCGTTGACATATAGCAACGAAACCGGCGATAACACATATTACACTTACGGTCGCAGAAAAGAAAGTGTAAAACTACAACAGTTGGAATCCGTAATCTCCTTAGACATCGCATGCCTAACAATTACAAACCCCGCATTTTAGTCTCATTATCGAAAACTCTTTTCAATATCAAGTCGGGCAATTCAACAAGATTCCCGACATCCTGAACGAATGCTCGTCGCAAACTTTAGTAGACGGATGCACCCCCGATACCGTCGACGAAGTGTACTAAGGCGGAACACCGCTGCCGTGAGCACCCGAACGGATGCTTTTGGCGACGGGGTTCTCCTATAGTCACTTGGTCGGGGCTATGGGGTGTAGCTGTCTATTAAGTTTACCCGGCGAGTATCCGCGTACGCAACGTGATTGCGACGGGCTTTTGATCACATCAAAATCCCGTGGCAACCGATCAAGTGAGACTAAACTGCTAGATTTATAACATTCAAATTAGTTATCTCATAACTACTTGTGGATTCCAAATATTGTATCACATTCCAGATAAATAGACAATGTTAAACTTTCCGATCGAACAATCAAACACCCAAGTTTTCCCGAAAAGCTCTACACTTGAAATAAGTTTAAAAACATCCACTTCATGCCACAGTGCCAACGGTCTAGCCGTAGAAGGGTCAAGCCAACGCCTCACATATGGCATGCCGTACTGCCCCAAACTCTAAGGTTCAAAAGGCAGTTCAAGACGATCATATAATCGAGTTAAGTTTTGTTGTCTTCTAGAGGGTCCATCGCGTTACTTGCACTACTTAGAACGCTCTTAAACTACGGAAAAATCCAACACTCGGAAATTTTCCGGCAGGGGAAAAGGTGAGATATTGATATCCGGTCGAACATTTTAACACGTTCTAAAATACCTGGAAAAACAAAATAAACAAAGTTAAATAATCCGATCGAATCATCAAGTCCCCAATACAACCCAGAAAATTCAACTCTTGAGTATAAATTAAAAATTCCCAAAAAACACAGGAATTACAGACGGGCATTACTGTGCAAACCACGTGCCATGATTCATCTTTATGGCCGCGGAACCGCCGCGCAAGCCAGGGTGGGGCCGCGGTTCCGCGGCGCATTGGTCGAATTGGGGGCACGTGCTCCACAGTAATTCCTAGAAAACCCTGCTGAATTTTTTGAGTATTTTTAATTCACAAAAATCCACAGTTTCAGAAAATGTACAGAGAAGGGTATCGATTAGGGTTTCGGGGTTCGATCGGGTTTCTAACTTCGTCTACACTTCGCTTAAAACTCTAGCTAGGCTCTGATACCATTGTAGGGTTTCTAGGCACACTCATGAGGTTGTACAAGGCATCGACCATGCTAAAATCAAATTTTTATGTGCCGAACAACCCTATGCAAGATCGTATACTAGAGGTAAGGCGAAACTAAAAGCAAGTAAACTACTTTACTACTAAGTGAATGAGATTACAACCTTTGTAGATCCGGTCCTTCACTTCTAAAGCTCTGTGTTGACGTCCCTTCGCTGCGATCATCAGGATCCCGGACCCTAGCGTTGGTTTTTTCGGAGAAATGAGCGGGCTAGGTCGTTGACTTCGAAGCCGAAGATGATCTACGTCGGGGAGACTCAAACTCAAGCTATTCCTTCACTTGGTCAAAAACTTTATGAAGAGAACACCCTATACTACATGGCAAGTAGTAGAGGATGAAGAAATAGGAAGTGGGCTCGCTTTAGAATTTTTTTCTCACATTTTTTCTCATGGCACCATTGGAGCCAGCAAGCTTTTGATGGAGCTTGATGAAGAAGAAGAAGAAGAAAGAATAAAATATAATAAGAATCCAAATGAAAACTTATCCATTTAATTATGGAATCATGGTTGAGTTAATGCCTCATGCTTAATTCATGTAGAGAATTAACCAAAGTATTAGGTTAAGGGTTGGGTTAACTAATATCCTAAGGAAATGACAAAAGAGTTGACTTTGTTAATAGTTCTTCAAGCTTCATGAAGCTTGATAATTTTGACCAAAGTTTCATCTCTTTTGTTATTTGTTAGGAAATTAGTAAACCCTAATTTAACCTTGATTTGGTTTAAGTCTCATACACCCAACTTGTATGTATCATCAAGCATGATACAAACATGTACACTTGCATATATCACATATAAACAATGTGCACAATCTAGTGAGAAAACAAATCTTAAGTGAGCTAATACTAGCTAATGTAAAGTAATATATCAAATATCTAATTATACATTAAATCATTAAATCAACACTTGATTTAACGATCCGGTCATATTGCATATAACCGACTAATATCTAGTGTATCAATGTATCGAATCAACACTTGATTCGGTAACCCGGCTATATCTAATATAACCGTCCGATGATACAAATCGCGAGAATAGAATACAGTATCACATACTGGTATTATTCTCGGTCCCGCACATATCTCATATGCGCTCCTATTTCGTTTCGCTTGAGCCAGGAAACCCTTGTGTAGGACTCTAAAGACTCGTCAATACGCCGGCAGTAGGTGACGATCATATCAAACACCCACAAGCCCCAAGCGGTCTGCTAAACGTAAAGGCCACCTGGGTATTGAGCGATCAGAAGATCAACGAGCAAGCCTGTTCACACTCCTGCGAATCCAATCAGTAACACTTGCCGCACAGTCCGGTCTGTTCGTTTGATATGTCGCATATCTCGCCTAGGGGTGGTAAACGTCAGACCCCAACAGCTTGATAAGTCATGCCGATGTAAGGTCCATAACAAGCATGAAACTACTGATAACACTTACCAGTAAATCAGTGCAACCCTGGTCAGGGATTTCCAGTTATGGCCAGTCGAGCATAGCGCAATATCAACCCCCAATACCGGGAGAGACGAATCCCCTCCTATCGCTCATTGCCTCCATGTGAATTGGGACTGTACCCAAAAACCACCTGTTTGCACGACTCAGTAGAGCCATGGTAGGGTGGAAATCAAAGCACAGTGGGAGACACACAAGACTCTATGACGATCTCGGGTCAACAGACTAAGCTATACCAGTGTCACCAGAGAACTGCCATCTGACGTGAGGTTTAATACCATCTGGGAGTTCTCGGCGAGTCCGTTCAGTGTACCCAGTCTCCACTGAGCACCCGCATACCGTCTCTGATGTCAAACACCAATGGATATGGGATCATCCATCGCCTATCACATGGATCGAGAAGATAACGCTAGTCTACTCTGGAATATCGATGCCCCGTCTCGATATTCCCATGACTAGGAACATTGAAGGATGTACTCATTGACTACCCAGGCCCCACTAGTATGATCTGCATCATAGTCCTGGAAGTTGAGCACACATCCTAAGGGCCTTATCAACATGTAATAGAGAGACTGCAAGTATACATGTTAAGATAAAGAGCAACAAGATAGCGTACTATCATGTCGAGCAAGAAAATCCTACCTATATATGTCCCAGCATCCACTACAATATACATCTCATGTATAGTAATGGCCTCTAGGGCATACATATAACTAACAACCTTGACTTTGACTTGGTCAACCGGGGTGCAAATTTTGACCCCAACAAAGTGCCCCCATCAATAAATGCACACCGCGCATGTGAGTTGTGTGCATGAAATTGATGGATCTTGAAGTTGGACTTTGAGGTGGAACATCATTCCAGTGGCGGAGCATCATTCCAGGGAGCATGATTCCCAGGGATCGGAGCATCATTCCGATTTGCGGAGTATAATTCCGAGGATCGGAGCATCATTCCGAAGAGCGAAGCATGGTTCCAAGGATCGGAGTATCATTCCGAAGAGCGGAGCATGATTCCAGGGATCGGAGCATAATTCCGATGAGCGGAGCATGATTCCAAAGGGTCAGAGCATAATTCCGAGGATCGGAGCATCATTCCGAAGAGCGGAGTATGGTTCCAGGGATCGGAGCATCATTCCGAAGAGAGGAGCATGATTCCAGGGATCGGAGCATAATTCCAATGAGCGGAGCATGATTCCACGGATCGGAGCATCATTCCGAAGAGCGGAGCATCATTCCAGGGATCCGAGCATAATTTCGATGAGCGGAGCATGATTCCAAAAGGTCGGAGCATAATTCCGAGGATCAGAGCATCATTCCGAAGAGCGGAGCATGGTTCCAGGGATCGGATTATCATTCCGAAGAGCGGCAGACATTCTGACCGAAGCATAATTTCGATGCAGAGGTTGGTTCCCAGGCGAAGTATAATTCTGACAGGGAAGGCAAATACTCCGAGGTGAAGCATGATTTCAACACGGGGTATATTCTGAGACAGAGCATGATTCCGGCGCAGAGCTTGTTGGCTGACTTGATTCTGAGACGAAGCATAATTTTGACAGGGAAGGCAAGTACACCGAGGCGAAGCATGATTTCAACACGGGGTGCACATTCTGAGACAAAGCATGATTCCGACGCAAATCTTGCTGATCGACTTGATTCCGAGGTAGTGCTTAATTCCGACGGGGAGGTCGCTGGTTGATTCCGAGCCGAAGCATAATTCCGACAGGGAAGGCAGATACACCGAGGCAAAGCTTGATTTCGACACGGTGCACACTCTGAGACGAAGTATGATTCCGATGCAGAGCTTGTTGGTTGATTCCGGGTCGAAGCATAATTCCGACAGGGAAGGCAGATACACCAAGGCGAAGCATGATTTCGACACGGGGTAAATTCTGGAACGGAGCATGATTCCGCCGCAGAGGTTGTTGGTTTGATTTGATTTGGGTTGACATCAGCATTGCTATCCTGGAATATGGTACCAGAAGCGAATCATCATTTGTCATGAGAGGATTTTGGAATTTTGGTTTTGGTCGGCATTTGCATTGCTGCATTGGAATAATGCCAGGAGCAACTCATCATTTTCTCCGAGAGGATTTGGGAATTGGTTTTTGTTCACTGGAATATGGTACCAGGAGCGAATCATCATTTGCGTTTGCTTATTAGGAAACGATGGCTTAGGAAATAAGTTTTAGGTCCCTATCACCTAAGACTTTTCAATTTTGTGAGCCGTAAGGGTCTCACAAAGCATTTTCTTCCTACGGGTCATAAGGATCCCGTAAGTGTATTTTCTCCTTAGGAGTCGTGGGGACCCCTAAGTGTGTTGCTCCTTTGTGAGTCGTAAGGATCTCACGCGGGAATTTTCTCCTCACAAAGTCGAGAGGACTTTGCGAGTGCATTTCATCTCTTTTTACGAGTTTGCACCCTTTCGGGTTTTCACAAACTCGCCGGCAGTCCTGCTGTTTTTACTCACGGAGCCCTTTCGGGTTTTCATCCGTGCCCATTTTGCTTGTGGACATACCCTTTTTTTTTCTTTTGGACTTTGAATATGGTCTCACCGGTAGGACTTGGGAGAGATTAGAATTGTTTTACGCCCGTGGATTGTATACGGTTTTGCAGGATGTATGATCCAGACCGTAGGGCCGAAAACATTTCGGGACTTTGTTGGCGTCTGCATCGATGCACTGGAATATGGTACCAGGAGTGACTCATCATTCGCTGTTGGGATTTGGAATTTGGCTGGCGTCTGCATCGCTGCACTGAAATATGGTACCAGGAGCGACTCATCATTCGCCACTTGGGGGTTTGGATTTTTGCCGGCATCTGCATCGCTGCACTGGAATACGGTACCAGGAGCGACTCATCATTCGCCATTGCCTATTGGGAAGCGATGGATTAGGAGACAGGTTTAGATCCCTATCACCTAAGGCTTTTCAATTTTATAGGACGTGAGGGTCCCATAAAAGCATTTTCTCCCTGTGAGTCGTAAGGATCCCGCAGGTGCATTTTCTCCTTAGGAGTCGTGAGGACTCCTAAGTGTGTTTTTCCTTTGTGGGTCGTAAGGATCCCACGAAGGTTTGTTCTCCTCATGTATCGTGAGGATACAAGAGTGGGTCTTCCCAATGGAGCATAATTCCAAGGGCGGAGACCGGCCGCTGGACTGATGATTGCGGTGGGGCATGAGTGTGATGAGAATTATTTGAGCCCGTGAATTGTATACGGTAGGCAATTTGGAGGACCACCCGTAGGGCTGGAAGAATTTTGGGAAACTGGATTTTGGTTGGCATCTGCATTGCTGCACTGGAATATGGTACCAGGAGCGACTCATTATTTGTCTTTTTTTATTTTGTTTTTGTTTTAGTTTTTGTTGTTTTTTTTTACCGCAATTGCTCTATCATTTCAGCTTTTTTTATCGCGAAGGTCGCGATTGCCCTATCATTTCGGTTTTTATTCACGGTTGCCCATCATTTCGGCTTTATTTTCATCTTTATTTTACTCGCTGATTTTTATTACGAGTTGCCCCATCATTTTGGCTTTTTTTTATTTTTCTTTTATTTACACATTTTTTGTTTATTTACATATATTTTTTTTACATTCCCAGTTTAATGACTTAGAGGTCGACTTTTCCCAGTTTAATAACGTGGTGGTCGACTGTTTTCAGTGAAAGGCAGATGTCTGAGAGAATCAGTTTCACGAAGAACTTCGGTCTCCGTTTGTATGAAATTGGCGGTCGCAGCTGGACTGTTTGTTAACACACTTTTAGACAGTTCTATCTCTCCTGCCTTATATTTCTTTTCGACCCAATCTTTGAAGATGAAGCAGTTCTCAATGGCATGACCTATCACTCTGTGATAGGGGCAGTATTGGGGTCGTCGGTTATATTCGCTTCCTGCGGTATTTTTGACTCTGGCAGTTGTAGACCGTTCTCAGGGCGTCTTTGAATATTTTACGGATTTTGTCCCTTCTGAAGGAATAGACCCTATCTAGCTTCTCTTTGAGTGGAGATTCTCCTCCCTCTCTGAACACTGGCTTCCGAAGCTGGTTGGCACTAGGCCCGTTCATCCCTCGCTTATTTCGGTTAGCCAAGTGTTGAAAGATTCAGAATCGTCGGAATTCCCGCCTTTGCGATTATCATCCTTTCGGTTTCTCCAGGACCTATTGTTATTTTGGGAATCCGAGGGTGACTCCTGCTTTGAGGCTCCAGCATCTGAACTTTCCTGGCCAGCTCTTGGAATGTTTTGAGATCCGCGGTGCATAAAAACGGGGCCATCCAATTGTTGAGATTTCCGACAAGGAGACTGACAGATTGGTCCTGCTCTATCGGCGCTTCACATTTGACGGAGAGATTGCGCCATCGGGTTATAAAATCCGTGCTGCTTTCGTTGTTCTTTGGTTTGGCCCTTACGAGGTCGGCGATGGTGATCTTATCGCTGACGCTCATGAACCTCTGCCGAAACAGAGACTTCATTTGGACGAAAGTTATGACGGAGCCATCTGGTATGCTCGCGTACCAGTCGAAAGCAATATCGGCCAAGCTATTAACGAACTGGCGGAGGAGAAGCGCATCATTGCCCCCAGTATTCCCGCATGAGGCTTTGAAGTAGGTGATGTGCTGATTCGCATTTCCCGTCCTATCAAATCTTCCGAATTTAGGGATGACATAGCCACTAGGAAATTCTACCAGATCATACTGAGCAGGATATGGTCTCCCACTATTGTTGATATCTTTTTGCGCTTTGGCTTCGGCTACCAATGTTTTGACTTTGTTGGCAACCAAATCCATGATTTGATCTTGAGTTAGCGGGCTACTGTCATCGGTAACCAAGACATTTCCTGAGATAGGATGCGACTGGCTTTCGTGCGGTCTGCCCACCTTTGGATTTGAGGGAATAGGCGTTGGTTGTCTCGCGACACTGTTTCCCGGTTCATGAGTAGAACCATGCGCTTGATTGGGCGGCTGAGAGGCAAGTTGGGTCATGAGCTATAAGACGACGTTTGTCAAGTTGTCAATTTTTGAGTAGAGCTTGGCCATCTCCTTGTCTTTGCTTCTAAGCTGTTTTCGAAGCTCTTGAAGAAGTTGCTACTCTGCGGTCTTAGGATGGAAAGTTGGCTCATCTTCACTTTCCGAGCCCGACTCCTCATGAACCGAGGGCTCTTTCTGCCTATCATCCTCGTCGAGAGGGTTTTCATCATCCAGCGGAGGTGGCTGTTCTTGGGAAGCAGCAACCACATTCAAGCCAGATTGGATTTGAGATGTGGTGGCCCCGTCCTTGCTCTTGCTGCGCGTGCCCACCGTGTAGACAGTGTGGACCACATATCTAGCCATTTCCTCATCTTCGGCGGGGTAACCCTGTTCTTTGAACTTCATGAGGTTCAGCCTAGCAGGAGCCCTAGCCCTTTTGTTGGCTCTATATCTGAGCCTTTTCTGCCTTAGCTTCTCAATTTTAAGGGCTTGGTGGGCATCCATTTCCTGGGAAGCCACCGTGAGTCGATTAGCGAGGATCTTAGAGAAGACACCTGATCGAGCAGTTGTCAGGGGCACCCGTGGAGCTTGCTCGAGATGCCTTATTGCTTTGTTGATGTTGATGTCCTTTCCCCCAGCTGGGGCCAAGGAGAGTCGTTCAAACACCGACTTGCATTTGAGTTGGGGCGCCTTCGAGACCACCACATTTGGCCTCTTGCCTTTCGAGACCGGTTTGTCTGCCACCGGGGCTTGAAGAGCTGGGATGGCGTTAGCTGACATGAACAGAATAGAGCCGAATAGTAGCGGCGGCTCTTCCCATTGTCGCCCGAAACTGGCCGGAAGGACCGTCCTGGCATCCATCTTCATCGTGTAGGAGATGGGAGCCGTGCTGAGAGCTAAGCTGGTCCTTGGAGACATGGTTGAGGCTTGATCGCTTGAAGTCCTGCATGAAAAAGAATTATTTTAGTATAAATATCGATATGTATATTGATTAAGTTCGCATGAATGCTTAACCCGAAATATGGGAGGAGAGAAAGGTCCCACCGGGCGTGCCAGAATCTGTAGGGTGTTTTTCGTCACCCCATTGAAATGGGAATACGCGCGCTTTTGTCAGGCGCATTACAGATTCTCCCTGCCTAGGGTAGGCAGGGGTTTATTGATTGTAGGGATCCGAATCTCCGGCAGCCGCGGACTAAGCTGCCGTTAATTACCCCTTGCCTTTGGGGCGAGCGAACCTCCAATTAACGGGTTAAACTGGTTATGCGCTCAATGCACAGTGTCGTGTTTTGAAGGGGTTTTGGATATATCGGGGGCCCCGCAGAGTTTTTACGGGGGTCCCGCTACCCGGATAGCGGGCTGGGGGTCAAGGGGGCTAGCAGCGCCCTTGCGGGATGCGGGACAACGCCCCGCTAGAAATTTTTTCTAACGGGGGAGGTGTTTTTAGTGTGTAGCATGTGTGTGTGTGTGTGTGTATAAAGGGAAAGGGCATCCAAAGGATGTGTGGGAAAAAGCGCCAGTGCTTTGGGTGCTGGCGTTTTGAGCGAAAGAGCGCTAGCGCCCCACGTATCAGCACGGGGGCGCTCGGGCGCTAGTGCTCTGAGCGCAAGGGCACTAGCGCTTTGAGCGCTAGCGCCCTACATGTCAACACGTGGGTGCTCGGGCGCTAGCGCTCTGAGCGTAAGGGCGCTAGCCCCCCATGTGTCAACATGTGGGTGCTCGAGCGCTAGCGCTCTGGGCGCAAGAGCGCTAGCGCCCCACGTGTCAACACGTGGGCGCTCGGGCGCTAGCGCTCTGAGCGCAAGGGCGCTAGCGCTTTGAGTGCTAGCGCCCCACATGTCAGCACGTGGGCGCTCGGGCGGCAAAAGGGACTTGGTCCCTGCAATGGGAGTTGTACTCCCAGAAAGGAGCACTTATTATTTTTTTTTTGTGTGTGTGTGTGTGTGTGTGTGTGTGTGTGAGGAGTTAAACTCCTAGGATGTTTTGAAGCTGATGAAGGGCTTCTCCCCTTGAGCCCTAGTTCTTCCCCAAAGTAGGGTTTCTGGAGATGGGTCTCCTTCTTCCTCCTCTGTTGGCAGGATCTTGAAGATCAAGAGATGTGAGATTTTAAAAATCTCTTCTTTTTGAGATCTGATGGAAGATCTGAGTTCCCCTTTGTGGGTTTTGTGGTGAAAAACTATTTAGTTTGATAAAAGGAAGAGTAAAACTCTTGATTTAATTCAAAAGAAAGAAAAAGGTTTAGAACCTTCAGAAAGGGGAAAGGGGCATAAACCCTAGATTTTTTTGAGAGGAATGAAAAGTATATTAGATATTTTCATCATGTTGCCTTATATAGGCTTACATATTTACATATAGCCCCTTGGGCTTTATAAAATGGCATTTTGCCCATCCCATGGCTAATGTGCCATTTCTTTTTGCACATAAGCCATGAGCTTACAAAAATTTGGCTTTATGCCCATTTTGCTTACATTCATGCATAAAAAATTACATAAAAATTATTTATTACATGATTTCTTGTTTGCATAGGGACGGTCGGCCGCTTCATGTTCGGGTTCAACCCGAGCATAAGCCCGCTTGACCTGGGCTTGGGCCCACCTGGCTTGGGGTTGACCTTGACTTTGACTTGGTCAACGGGGTGCAAATCTTGACCCCAACAACAAACAAATAATATATGGATCCACCTCCACACCTAAGCTAGACACTGTCTCCAGTGTCATCTAGTTCTAGTGTGTTAACCTTTTTTTCTAAAAGTGACGAGCCAAGAAAATATACCCATGAAGTGCTCTACCTCATTAAGCTCCAAATCTCAAGCTTTAACTTTCTATGCACCTATAATAGGTGATATAGGAGGAGCTTTTGGGACCCAAACCATCATGCTTTTATAGGATTTAGATTTGAGGACCCATTTCAAATTGGCAAGTCGAGGGAAATTTCGTTTCAAATTCCAAATACATGAAAAATAGCCATGTGCACCACAATAATGACGAGTGTGATTAGGAGCATGCATGGGACTCGAACTATCTGTAAGCCCATGTCGCACACCCCATGAGTCCGCGGGGAGGCGGAATTTGCATAAAACGATTTTTCAAACCTCGCAACATGGACTTAAATTTCAGGATCGATGCTAAACCCTAGCTAACAAATACTGTATGAGGTTTAACTACTCGTATGAAAGTTATACCTCACGAAACCAAGTCCTTCGGGTCTTTTAGTTGCTGTCCTCCTCGTCATCGTAGGCTGTGAGGATCGTAACGGATCGTGGCTTCCTCAAGTCAAAGACGATCCACCCGAGAGTCTATAGTCCGAGCTCCAACCTCAACTCCGAGGTAACTAGGGCAAGTAGCTTGCTAGACTAGATGGCCTAGGTGATGTTGAGAGTGAAGATGGAATACTTTGTCTCTTGGAACCCTAGGTTTCTCAACTCATGAGAGGTCTAGGGTTTTATGAAGAAGAAGAACACTTAAGGAAAATGAGAGAGAGAAAAACAACTAAAGAAAAAGCCTTGGCTCAAGTGAGAATAATCAAGCATCTAAATTATTGAGGAGATAAATATCTCAACAAATATCTAGCATGCTTGAAAATATCTCATGGTGAGTCATGCTTGATCTTTTGTCCAATGCCACCTCATTGTTGGAGATAGTGCCCTCATAGTCAATTATTGGATCGCAGGTACGTGATTACAATGATTGCGGAGGACCTATACCGGTAGAACAGTCTTACTCGAGATGATAGTATGCTATCTGGTTTGCCTTTATCAGTCGTGTACATGTTCAGGTGACTGATTACATGTTACACTTTGATAGAGCCCTTAGGATCTTGCTTTACCACCAACAGTATGATGGCGATCATATACGTGAGAGTTGAGTGGTTTATACGCATATCCTTAATTGTGGTCCCTAGTCGTGGGAGTTTCGAGACAGGGCATCGATACTCCGGAGTAGACTAGTGGGTACAGTCGAGACCCCGACGAGGGGCGGTGGCCGGTCTCACAAGCCACTGGTGTCAGTTGGATCACCTAAGATGTATACAGGTGCTCATTGGGTTATGAGTACACCGGACAGGACTCGCCGGGAATCTGCTAGTTAGTACTATATCTATCGTCAGATAGCAGTTCCCTGGTGACATGTGTACAGGTTAGTTCATCGACCTGAGGTCGTCATTTGTCTCGTGTGAGTTCCCACTGTGCTTTGATTTCTACCCTACCACGGCTCAAAGGAGTCGTGCAAACAGGTAGTTTTTGGGTACAGTCCCGAGCCATATGGAGGCACGTGAGCGGATCGGCAGGGGATTCGTCTCTCCCGGTATTGGGGGCGAGGTCGTGCTGTGTCTAGGAGAGCCATTACACAAAGTCCATGGCCATGGCATGAGATTTACTGGTAGGTACTCCAGTAGTATCTCAGGGTGTTATTGGGCTTCACTCCGACACGACTTATACTGCTATTGGGGGTCTGACGTTACTAGCCCCCTAGGCAGATATGCGATACTCATAGACGAACGGACCGGACTGTATATACATTGTCACTGTTAGGCTCAGTAGGGTTTCCGGATGAATTCGCTCATCAGCCTCCCTTGAGGTCAGTCCATGGGCAGCCGTTACGCATAGCTAGTGCCGCTGACGGTTTGTGGTTAAACCCACTGCCAGGGTACTGACGAGTCGTTAGAGTCCCCCACAGACAGTTTCCCAAGTTCGGGCGAAACGTTGTAGAGGCCGTATGGTTTTATGGCAGGGTTCGGAAAATGCACGTGCGTTTACGCACGTGTTATTTTTCGGGCAGATGATACTGGTCGGCTTTGGTTTAAGCCGGATCCAAGTATTATATTGAGTAGATATAATATCTTTGTCTCAGTTACATTTGTATTCGGTCGTAATACAAATGCGGGTATATTTATACAGTTTCGGGGTTATCCTGAAAGTCGTTTCAGGATCACTTTTGAAAGTTGCCAGTTTCCAGTTTTCTATCAGCCGTCTTTTAACATTCGGTTAAAGACGGATTTATCTTTTCTTGGATGAGAGTGAGTCATGCTTCTAGAAGGTTCTAGAAGTTTCTAGAAAGCGGTGACAAGGATTGTGACTCATGCTTTGATTTCAATGTATTCTTGTTTTCCTTAAGATCTTTGTGCTTGATATTTTCATGTGTTCACACCTGATATTTTCCTTGTGGTCACCCTCTTTACTCCTACGATCACCTCCTCATCCATATAAAAGGCCGGCCCCCTCTCTCTCCTCACACACTCTCTCACTTGTAAAAGATGGTTGAAAAAGATATGATAGATTTTGGGGTGTATGGAATTTCACAGCTCATTTCATTCCATCACCCGATTCCCTCGGCAACTTCATTAACCGATCGTCCACGGACTTGGACGAACTGAGACAAAGTCATCTACTCATTCTCTACATCATTCTTGGTCGTCTCTTTTAGCAAACTTGACGACCGAGTTGCCTCAAGTCAGAGGCGGGAGCCCGTTTAAAGAATCGTCGACGTGGTGCCACCTCGACGAGGATATCGGAGATCGACGAGATCGGAGCAGCCGCAACGGAGCGTGGGATGATGGTTAAAGAACGAAGGACTCGGATCGTTCGGTATAACCTTTCTACACTCTTTACAGTTTGTTAGTTTTGCAATAATGGCAGATCCGGGTTAAAGTACACGATAGCGCCAGTTAAAAAGTTTTTGTTCCGCATTTGGTGTCTGTAGACGGCCGGGGCGCTAGCGTAGACTTACAGTGGTATCAGAGCCTCACCATTTTGCTATACTAACTTGTGCTAACGCGTTTTAAAATATCGATCGAACCGAAAATCAAAACTGCAAAATCCAAGCTTGACAGTTTCTGTCGATTTTAAAAGGGTTCCAAAATTAATTTTACACATCACAGTAAATTCAGCAGGCTTTTATAAGAACACCGTCAAATTTAGGACCATGATTCGACAAGACGGTCGCGGAAACGCGGCCAAACCCATGTTTGGCCGCGGATCCGCGGCCATTCTGTGTGATCATGGCCCCAAATTTGGTCAGTGGGTTCTTCTCTGAAATTTGTGGTTTTTGGTATATATCTTTTGGGCCCAGATTTTCTTACTGTTCACCAGTTGTTCGTGGGACCCACTTTGTGATATTTTGTCGATCGAAATTTAAACATGTTAGTTTACAGTGCTTACATTATATCTCCGACCGGGAATGTCATTTGATCGGTAAACCGCGTCTGATTGCTATAGTTCTTTTAGACGGGTTTGCGAACGTGACATTCGCGTTGATGTTCTGTGTTGTGCTGTGATGTTGCGGATTTGTCGTGATGGATAGCAGTGTGCAATGGTAGTACAGTTTGAGTTTATTTGTACATTTGATATTGCGGGGCGAGCGTCCAACTTGTGGACTGCCGGTCACTGCCTGTTGTATAATATTCTTTTGGGGCACGACCAGGTTGCGGTCGATGTACCTGTTGTACTATTTTTTCATTACTGTACTAGGTTTTACCCCGTGACGGAGTGTACGGATAAGCGGGTTCTGAGGGGCAACGGGTCCGCATCTCATGGCTTTGAGAGGCAGAGGGGTCCCACTCTAGAATTGGCAGACTATTCACCGCACTCGTAGGGGGTACAGATTGACCCAAGGAGGGGTGCCCAAGATTACCGGATTCCGTGAAGTGCTGGGTGGTCCATTCATTTTGTTGTAGGGGGCTGCCTCGCTTCAGGTTTTGGCGGGTAACTTACCGCACCCGTAGGGGTCTAGGTTTCATTGCACAGGCTATCCACACGACAGGGGAACGTCGGGTTTCAGCAGCGGCTCTGTGAAACCTGGGGATCCCAGATTATCTGTATTGTTCTGTGATGCTTATTACTTTTCTGTAATGTTGCATATTATCACGCCTGGAGCGATTATTGTATATTGGTTTATATACTATTAGATGTTGTATATGTTTTACACCCGCGCTAGTCCAGTCCCCGCTCTGTCGTTAGTTAAGTAACCTAACGGGTGATGACGGGACCCCAGTGACGAATGCGGATGGCATATACGTACATTTTATTTTCGTTCTTTTCTGGTGTGATTTAATTGATGGGACTGCGTTGATTCTGATCAATGCAAAGAAAAACAAACATGTTTACAGTTGTTGGAACAAATTTAAAAGTGTTATTGCAAAGACGTTTCCTTTTGTTTTGCATAGTGGTATTCAGTGGAATATCCTGCACCTCATTCGACGGGGCAAGGGCCGATATCCCTTCACCGGGACTGACCCCTTGGGCAGAAGTTTGCGTCAGGGTAATAACTTCACTATAGTCGATTACAAGTTGCTTTGCATCGCGGTATTCAGTGGAATATCCTGCACCTCATTCCACGAGGAAAGAGCCGAGATCCCTTCACCGGGAGTGACCTCTTTAGCAAAAGGTTTTCGCCACTATATTTTAAAAAACTATCAGGTTCCTTCAGCGATATCAAGTTCACTACGTTAAAGGTTTTTCGCCAAAAACCAGCCGTAGCCCTCCGTCACTTCTTTTGGTATTCAGTAGTATTCAAGCTATGTATTTTGACCTAACGCCAAGGCATAGTGTTTGGTAGCTGCTGGGTATTCAATTGTTGCATAGATAGATGAGTTGGTTTGGGACAGCCGTTCTGCCATTTTGACCTAACGCCAAGGGCATGTGCGGGTGGGTTCAAATTAACAAGATAGTGACGGGTAGAACTTGGCATGTGACTTATGACATTTTGACCCTAACGCCAAGGTTATAAGAGCATGGGGCAAAAATCATATCGGGAGTTTCTAAAGAAACTGAAACTTGCCAAGTATGCGCATACCTTCTGGAGTATGAGTAACGTGGATGCATTCCATCACGTTATCATGCGATGAGAGTTGGATCCCAATTCCCCACTGATGAGTTGGTTTACTCTTCGGGTGATCCCGATTGATTCTTCTTTCAGATTTGGAGGAGAATTTGACAGGACAGAATGGGAGGTTTCCGGATTAGATAAAGTGATAACCATTCTGATCTAGGTTAGAGTGCACGCAGAGTGTTTCTTTTCTCTCTCTCTTTGGCAGCGACCCTTTGACTGACCCTAGACTATGACTCAGTGACCAAGTTGACCGAACCTTCTTAAAATACTGGCTTTTGGATTGTCTGAGTTGCATAAGTCTTTGCCACTCCCTCTTTTACCCTTTGAATTTCTCACAACACCCGTATTACTACGAACATCCACTTCTATTGGATAGATCCATCGTATGGTTATATACGAACTCGAAGGGACTTCTTCGAGGATGGATCAAGGTTCAGGAGAAATAGAATTGGTTTATTCAGTTGTCTTTTATTATCACCTTCTCTCAGGTTGCGAGAGCTCCTTGGTTTAGGAGAGTACACCTATTACGCTTATTGGATAGTCTTATTCCAAACCATAGGCAGGTGCCGAACGGTAGGGAATGAAGAAAACCAATTAGCCTAAGTAGGGTGTGCAGAAGGTAATATGTAAAGACAAAATAAAGGGATTAGAAAGAGGGCAAAGTAAATTGCGACTGATATCATTCACGACCAAACCGCGTACTTCATCGCCACTCCTAATTCACCTTTAAAAGAATAAGGTATTATTCAGTTGTCTTTTTATCATCACCTTCTCTTAAGATATGAGTACTCCTTGGTTAGGAGGGTGCAGCTATTATGCTTACTGGATAGTCTTCTTCCAAACCATAGGCTGGTGCCGAACGGTAGGGAAGGAAGAAAACCATTTAGCCCAACAATGGTGTACAGAAGGTAACGACTAAAGACAAATAAAGGGGTTGGAGAGATGGCAATAAAATATACGGTTGAAGTCATGAATTGGATTATGGAAGAGGCATTGCTATGAATACCAGGATACCCCTACGAAACATTTTCTTGTTTCAGTGCATTGTTAAAGAAAAACCTGTTTTTCCGATTAGATACTTACTCCAAGGGTATGTATTTACCAGGTTTCATTCTCATATCTGTATGGTTTTACAGATGATGAGTGGGAGTAAGTTATTGGGAATTAGGTGATTATCCTCATTCTATCGGAATTCGTTGTAATTGGTGATATTTGAGGAAATCGCCAGGGTACAGTTTTCAACCTACGACGCACAGGTTTTGAGTTGTTTAACTCAGCGGACTTATACAGAGTATTGTATGTTGTCCAAGTGTCCTTCAGGACAAAGGGGTAGGTCCTCGTACTATGTTCTGTTTACTTATAACTTCTCTAGTTTTTAGACAAGTGTTTCGTAGAAATACAAGGTCTAAGTTTTGAGAAGTTGTGGGTATAAGAATAAAGTAGAGAACCAGGTGTCACAAGTATCGGGATTCTTCAAAGAGATCGAAGATGTAGATTCTTGTGATTGGTATTCAGATGATAGTAATGGTTTTGAGAAACTTATTTCTCTTTCAGGTTACTCATAATTGGATGGATTCCTAAGTTGAGTAATGCTAATTAGCCTCTTTCCATTAAGTTGGTATGCACTGGAGACAGCTGCATGATTTGAATCTGGTTCCAATTAAATAAGTGCCAAATGTTTCTGTATTGGATATAGAATGGATCGTACCTTAAAAGATGTTAAGGTACGGGGAGTTGTCCAGCTTATGCTTAAAACCAGACTCTGGATAACTCAGGGCACGTTTCTGTAATGGCTGTTTGTGGGTTGACCCTGGCTATGACGAGGGTTGATATTCTACCATTTGGAAGATCAATAGTGATATTGTTCTTGACTCGCCACAGTTTTAGTAAAATGGATCTTTTTCAGAAAACAGTAGTGGGAGTATGGTAGAGCTGGAAGTGATTCCAGAACCGCAAAAGATTACGGAAAATTTAATAGGACCTATATATTCAATCAGGTTTGACATTCCATTAGCCACTCCGCAGATATGATGGGTAACCTCATACACCCGAGAGGTACTCCGGTAGCCTCAAGGACGGTGACAGGGAGGTTCTTATCTACACAGACTTGACACTACTGTTGTTCCAGGTTATGAGACCCCGTAGGAGGGTTGTCGTAGTCAGTGGGAGCAACGGAAGCATAGTGGGCAAGATGCTTATGTCTATTTATAGACTAGAGCAGTAATAGCGGAGATAGATCATCTATTTTTGATATGACAATCATAGGTTTGACTTCAATCAGAATAAGGGATGGATCTGTTAAGAAGGTAGTAGGGTGTGATGTCAAGGTATCTGGATGACATACACAGAGTAGGAAGTAAAATTCCTATACTGCGATCGGTTGTACTTTGGTCGTCACACAGTTGTTTCTCCAGACAGGATATGGATATAATATCAGACATTATGGTTTCTAGATCTATAGTTTTAGATCTGGATTTGGGTAGTTTCCCAATGTAGGTACTTTGACAGATATTCTAATGGTTTTTAGAATAGTTGACTCCTAGCATGGTGGTGTACCTGCAGGTGATGGAGTCACCCTCTCTAAAGGTGTCGTATAGACTAAAGGGGAGAGGGATGTGCATGATTGACAGATCACTTGCTTAGGCAACTGAATCAATCATGAGATGTCAAGTATCACACCAGATGTTGTTTTTGCACTAGATGCGATGAGTTTATATTAATCCAATCCTGGAGAAACATAAGGAAGCAGTTTTAGAACATAAGTGCATGTTCTACGGATTTGATGACGGCAGCCTCCTTCGGGAGACGGTTATCATTCCAAGCTTCAAAGGTGACATGGATGACAGAGTGATTGTCAGAGTTATAGTTGTTCCCTCTGACGAAGGGGGATAGTATTATGGACAGGTGGTTCAAGAGGATACTGTGGGTGGCATGGTGCTGGATACTGATTAGGTTCAGTGATTGATACAGTCTAAGAAGTTTGGATTTGGAGTTCATTTATGAACTAGATCCCATCAGATATCCAGACATATTCTAAGACAGGTATTACTCGATTCGGGAGATGGCTTTCTCCGTGAACTTGAGATTTAGAGAGATATAGAAAGAAACTTCTAGGCGGATCCACTCACTGAGGCTATTTCTCGAACACAATAGTTTTATAAACGGGCTTTGTGAAACTGATTAGTAGAGGAGTTGGATGTTCGGTTTCACACGGGTTGTGAGTAGTTGACATCGCAATAATTAGCCTTGAGTGCAAGTAGGAGATTGTTGGAGATAGTGCCCTCATAGTCAATTATTGGATCGCAGGTACGTGATTGCAATGATTGCGGAGGACCTATACCGGTAGAACAGTCTTACTCGAGATGATAGTATGCTATCTGGTTTGCCTTTATCAGTCGTGTACATGTTCAGGTGACTGATTACATGTTACACTTTGATAGAGCCCTTAGGATCTTGCTTTACCACCAACAGTATGATGGCGATCATATACGTGAGAGTTGAGTGGTTTATACGCATATCTTTAATTGTGGTCCCTAGTCGTGGGAGTTTCGAGACAGGGCATCGATACTCCGGAGTAGACTAGTGTGTACAGTCGAGACCCCGACGAGGGGCGGTGGCCGGTCTCACAAGCCACTGGTGTCAGTTGGATCACCTAAGATGTATACAGGTGCTCATTGGGTTATGAGTACACCGGACAGGACTCGCCGGGAATCTGCTAGTTAGTACTATATCTATCGTCAGATAGCAGTTCCCTGGTGACATGTGTACAGATTAGTTCATCGACCTGAGGTCGTCATTTGTCTCGTGTGAGTTCCCACTGTGCTTTGATTTCTACCCTACCACGGCTCAAAGGAGTCGTGCAAACAGGTAGTTTTTGGGTACAGTCCCGAGCCATATGGAGGCACGTGAGCGGATCGGCAGGGGATTCGTCTCTCCCGGTATTGGGGGCGAGGTCGTGCTGTGTCTAGGAGAGCCATTACACAAAGTCCATGGCCATGGCATGAGATTTACTGGTAGGTACTCCAGTAGTATCTCAGGGTGTTATTGGGCTTCACTCCGACACGACTTATACTGCTATTGGGGGTCTGACGTTACTAGCCCCCTAGGCAGATATGCGATACTCATAGACGAACGGACCGGACTGTATATACATTGTCACTGTTAGGCTCAGTAGGGTTTCCGGATGAGTTCGCTCATCGGCCTCCCTTGAGGTCAGTTCATGGGCAGCCGTTACGCATAGCTAGTGCCGCTGACGGTTTGTGGTTAAACCCACTGCCAGGGTACTGACGAGTCATTAGAGTCCCCCACAGACAGTTTCCCAAGTTCGGGCGAAACGTTGTAGAGGCCGTATGGTTTTATGGCAGGGTTCGGAAAATGCACGTGCGTTTACGCACGTGTTATTTTTCGGGCAGATGATACTGGTCGGCTTTGATTTAAGCCGGATCCAAGTATTATATTGAGTAGATATAATATCTTTGTCTTAGTTGCATTTGTATTCGGTCGTAATACAAATGCGGGTATATTTATACAGTTTCGGGGTTATCCTGAAAGTCGTTTCAGGATCACTTTTGGAAGTTGCCAGTTTCCAGTTTTCTATCAGCCGTCTTTTAACATTCGGTTAAAGACGGATTTATCTTTTCTTGGATGAGAGTGAGTCATGCTTCTAGAAGGTTCTAGAAGTTTCTAGAAAGCGGTGACAAGGATTGTGACTCATGCTTTGATTTCAATGTATTCTTGTTTTCCTTAAGATCTTTGTGCTTGATATTTTCATGCGTTCACACATGATATTTTCCTTGTGGTCACCCTCTTTACTCCTACGATCACCTCCTCATCCATATAAGAGGCCGGCCCCCTCTCTCTCCTCACACACTCTCTCACTTGTAAAAGATGGTTGAAAAAGATATGATAGATTTTGGGGTGTATGGAATTTCACAGCTCATTTCATTCCATCACCCGATTCCCTCGGCAACTTCATTAATCGATCGTCCACGGACTTGGACGAAGTGAGACAAAGTCATCTACTCATTCTCTACATCATTCTTGGTCGTCTCTTTTAGCAAACTTGACGACCGAGTTGCCTCAAGTCAGAGGCGGGAGCCTGTTTAAAGAATCGTCGACGTGGTGCCACCTCGACGAGGATATCGGAGATCGACGAGATCGGAGCAGCCGCAACGGAGCGTGGGATGATGGTTAAAGAACGAAGGACTCGGATCGTTCGGTATAACCTTTCTACACTCTTTACAGTTTGTTAGTTTAGCAATAATGGCAGATCCGGGTTAAAGTACACGATAGCGCCAGTTAAAAAGTTTTTGTTCCGCATTAGGCGTCTGTAGACGGCCGGGGCGCTAGCGTAGACTTACACTCATTTCCTCCACCTCATATTTATTTAAATCCATAAAGGAAATGAAACCCTAATGAGGCATCCTTCTATAAGCTTTCCCGAGTAATAACGAGAACGCCCCTCTTTCGTTTATACATACCCGCATCCGCATTCCGAAAAACACGAATACAAAGAGACGAAAACAATCCATCAATATAATACTAGGATCTGGCTTAAACTAAAGCCCACTAGTATTACCTGCCCGATCATCATACACGCACAAATGCACGTACGTGATCAAAGCCCTGTCGTAAAACCATACGGCCTCTACATCTTTTGCCTGATGCAGGAAAACTCTCTATGTGGGACTCTAAAGACTCGATAGTACGCTGGCAGTGGGTTTAACCACAAGCCGCAAGCGGTACTAGCTGCACGTAATGGCTATCCAGGTATCTGTCGATAAGAAGGCCGATGAGGAAACCCATCTAAACTTCTACTGAGACTGCATGTGACAATCTCCATACAGTCCGGTCTGTTCGTCTAAGAGTATCGCATATCGGGCCTAGAGGGGCGGTAATCGTCAGACCCCTAATAGCGTAATAAGTCGTGCCGGAGTGTAGCTCAGAACACCCTGAGAAACTACTAGAATATCTACCAGTAAATCTCGCTTGCCCTGGCCAGGGACTTTGTGTAATGGTTCTCCAAACACAGCACGATATCAACCCCCAATACCGGGAGTGACGAATCCTATCTAACTGCCACCGCCTCCAAGTGCTTCGGAACTGCACCCAACTACTACCTGTTTGCATAACTCCTTTGAGCCGTGGTAGGGTAGTAATCAAAGTACAGTGGGAACACACTCGAAGCGAAGTAGCAGTGTCAAGTCAACGGACTAAGTTGTACTCATGTCACCTGGGAACTGCTACCCGACGATACGTATAATACCCACCAACAGTTCCCTACGAGTCTTGTCCAGTGTACTCATAACCTAATGAGCACCTGCATACTATCCCTAGTACGACGTACTAATGGCTGTGGGACAGACCATCTCCCCTGCTGGGATGAGAAGTGTATACACTAGTCTACCCCGGTGTATCGATGCCCCGTCTCGATAATCCTACGACTAGGGACCTGTATAAGGATGTGCTTGTAGATTACCCATTCCCCACTAGTGTGACTGCCATCACAACGCTGGTAATCAAGCAAAGATCCTAAGGGCTCTACTAATAAGTATAAGCGATATGCTAAAAGAAACACATGCACATATTGAAGTAGAAACAAACCAAGTAGTGTAGGGTGTTTTTCGTCACCCCATTGAGATGGGAATACGCGTGCGCTTATCAGGCACATTACAGATTCCGCCTGCCTAGGGTTAGCTGGGGTTTATTGATTGTGGGGATCCGAATCTCCGGCAGCCGCGGACTAAGTTGCCGTTAATTACCCCTCACTTTTGGAGCGAAGGAACCTCCGATTGACGGGTCAAACTGGTCATGCGAACTCAATGTGCAGTGTGCGTGTGTTGTGTTTTGGAAGGGGTTTTGGATATATCGGGGGCCCCGCAGAGTTTTTACGGGGGTCCCGCTACCTGGATAGCGGGATGGGGGTCAAGAGGGATAGCAGCCCCCTTGCGGGGTGGGGGGCAGCGCCCCGTTAGAAATTTTTTTCTAACGGGAGAGGTATTTTTAGTGTGGAGTACATGTAAAATGAGGGAGGGGAAGGCGTCCCAAGGACACGTGAGCGCCAGCGCTTGGGCGCTTGGGTTAGCGCTAGGCGTTTGGGCACTGACGCCAGCGCTTTGGGCGATAGCTCCTCACGTGCCCGGCACATGGGCTCTCGGGCGTTAGCACCCCGCCTCACGTGCCCGGCACATGGGCGCTCGGGCGCTAGCGCCTCACGTACCCGGCATATGGGCGCTAGGGCATCAGCGCTTTGGGCGTCGGGACGCCAGCGCTTTGGGCGCCAGCGCTAGCATGCCCGGCACGTGGACGCTTAAACGCTAGCGCTTGGGGCGCTAGTGCCTCACGTACCCGGCATGTGGGCGCTCGGGCGCCAGCGCCAGCGCTTTGGGCGCTAGCGAAAGGAGGGGTTTTTTACCCCCATAAATAAGAGTTAAACTCCAAAAAAAGGGTTTTTAGTGGAGTTGAACTCCAAAAGATCTGGATTAGGAGTTAAACTCCTTTGAGGATTTGGGTCTTGGAGTTGAACTCCCTAAAAATCTTCAGAGGTTCTTCTCTCTTAAGCCTGGGATCTTCTCTTAAGCCTTGGATCTTTTCCAAAGTGGGATTTTCGGAGATGGGTCTCCTTCTTCCTCATCTTTGTTGGCCGGATCTTGGAGAACAAGAGGGGTAAGATTTTAAAAATCTCCCCTTTTTGAGATCTAATGGAAGATCTGAGCTCCCTTTTGTGGGTTTTATGGTGAAAAACTATTTAGTTTTGGAAAAGGAAGAGTAAAACTCTTGATTTAATTCAAAAGAAAGAAGAAGGTTTAGAACCTTGAGAAAGGAGAAGGATGCACAAACCTTGATTTTTTTAGTGAGAGAAAGATCTTTAGATATTTTCATCATGTTGCCTTATATAGGCTTACACATTTACATTTAGCCCATTGGGCTTTACAAAATGACATTTTGCCCATCCCATGTCTCATGTGCTATTTCTTTTTGCACATAAGCCATGGGCTTTACAAAAATTTGGCTTTATGCCCATTTTTTCTACATTTATTCATAAAATAAAATAAAAGAAATACACCAAAATTATTTATTACAAAATTTTTATTTTGGCATAGGGGAGGCCGGCGGCTTCATATTCGGGCTCGACCCGGGCATTGTCCCACTTGACTTAGGGTTGACTTTGATTTGGTCAACCGGGGTGCAATTTTCAACCCCAACAAAGTGCCCCTCATCAATAAATGCACACCACATATGTAGGTCGTGTGCATGAAATTGATGGATCTTCTTTCGCGTAAATGCGACTTGTGTTGGTGCCCACTTTTTAGGATGCACTGCCCTTTTTACGACATGGACGGTCGACGCTTGACACGTCTCCGAGACGGAGTGTCCGTGGTAGACGTTTCCCTAGCCCGGAGTGTCGTTGATTGACGTTTTCCCGGCATGGAGTGTCGCTGGTTGATGTGTCCCCGAGACGGAGTGTCTGTCTTTGATGTTTCCCCAGTACGGAGTGTCCGTAGTAGACGTTTCCCTGGCCCAGAGTGTCGCTGATCGACGTTTCCCCGGCATGGAGTGTCGCTGGTTGACGTTGTTAGTTGTATGTATGCCCTAGATGCCAGTATTGTACAGATGATGTATATTATATTGGATGCTTGGACATATATAGAGATGACTTTCTTGCTCGATATGATAGTATGCTATCTGGTTGCTCTTTATCTTAACATGTACACTTGTCTCTTTAAACTGTCTTATAGTTACATGTTGGTAAAGCCCTTAGGATGTGTACTTGACTACCTGGACTATGATGCAGATCATACTAGTGGGGACATGGCAGTCCATAAGTACATCCTTCAAGGTCCCTAGTCGTGGGTGTATCGAGACGGGGCATCGATATACCAGTGTAGACTAGCGTATACGCCTCTCGACCCATGAGATGGGCGATGGATGATCCCATATCCATTGGTGTTTGACATCAGAGATGGTATACGGGTGCTCAGTGGAGACTGGGTACACTGGACGGACTCCCCGAGAACTCCCAGATGGTATTATACCTCACGTCAGATGGCAGTTCTCAGGTGACACTTGTACAGGTTAGTCTGTAGACCCAAGATCGTCATAGAGTCTTGTGTGATTCCCACTGTGCTTTGATCTCCACCTTACCACGTCCATGAGGGCGTGCAAAATGGTTGTCTTTGGGTACAGTCCCGAGTCACATGGAGGCAATGAGCGATAGGAGGGGTTTTGTCTCTCCCGGTATTGGGGGTTGATGTTGCGCTGTGCTCGATTGGCCGTAACAGGGAAGTCCCTGGCCAGGGCTGATCAGAGATTTGCTGGTAAGTGTTACGAGTAGTTTCTCGACCCGTTATGAGCCTCACATTGGCACGACTTATCGGTTATTAGGGTCTGACGTTTACCACCCCTAGACTTGATATGCGACATATCAGACGAACAGACCGGACTGTACGGTAAGTGTTACTGGTTGGATTCACAGGAGTGTGAGCGGGCTAGCTCGTCGATCTTCTGATCGCTCAATACTCGGATGGCCGTTACGTTTAGCAGACCGCTTGCGGCTTTTGGATGTTTGATATGATCATCATCTGCTACCGGCGTATTGACGAGTCTTTAGAGTCCTACACAGAGGTTTCCTGGCTCAAGCGAAACGAAATAGGAGCGCATATGAGATATGTGCAGGACCGAGAATAATGCGTGTATGTGATACCGTATTCAATTCTCACGATGAATGTATCGATTGGTTATATACGATATAACCTAGATATCGAATCAAGGATTGATTCGATAAGACGATACATAGGATACTAGTCGGTTATATGCGATATGACCGGATCGTTAAATCAATTGTTGATTTAATGATTTAATGTATAATTATATATTTGATATATTATTTTGCATTAGCTAGTATTGGTTCACTTTAAATGGATTTTCTCACTTGATGTGCAAGTTGTATATGTGATATACTTTTGTGCACATGTTTGTATCATGTTTGATGATACTTGCTCATTTGGTTAAGTGTATAGAATGATACCATGGCTAAGTTGATGTTTAGGGTTTTGCTTTTTCATTTATTTATTTATTTGTTTATTTATTTATTTGGAAAAGATAAAGATGAGAATGGTGGCTTTCTTTGTTTCTGATTGAAGCTTCATGAAGCTTTGACTTAGTCACCCTTCTTGTCTCATGCTTAACCCTAACCATTTGAACTAACCCTAGTTCATTCTCTACACTTAACTATGGTTAAGATTATGATAAGTTTTCATTTTTCTTTTTCTTTTTAGAAGACTTATCATATTCTTTCTTCTTCATCATCATCTTCTTCTTCAAGAAAAGCTTAAGTCCATCAATGGCAACTTGAGCAAAAGTGAGAGAAATCCAATTCTAAATTGAACCCACCTTTTATTTCTTCATCCTCTACCTCTTGCCAAGTGGTTTTGGGTGTTTTCTTCACAAGTTTCACAACTTGGTGAAGTTGGAGCTTGAACTTGTGATGCCTCGACGTAGATCATCTTCGGCACGAAGCCGACGACCTAGCTCGCCCATTTCTCCGATGAAGCCGACGATTGAGTTCGGGATTCGAGATGAACAGCGAGAGGACGCCTACGTGGAGCTAAGGAAGTGGAGAAACGGATCTACAAAGGTTGTAGCCTCTCTCCTTTAGTTAAGATGTTAACTAGTTTCGTTTTTCGCCCAATCTAGTCAACGATCCGTATTAGGTTTTCTCGGCACCCTAAAAATTTGAAATTGGCATGGATGATGCCTTGTGAGACCTCATTAGCGTGCCTAGGAACCCTACAGTGGTATCAGAGACTAGCTAGAGCCTTAGGCGAAGTCTAGACGACGTTTGAAACCCGATCGAACCCGAAACCCTAACTTTTTCATGCTCTCTGGACTTTTTCTAAAAACTGGGATTTTTCCAGATTAAAAATTGCTAAACAATTCAGTAGGGAAATCTATGAATTACGGTGCAAAAATTACTTAATGAAGAGTCTACAGTGCGGCGGAACCGCGGCAGAAGCCTTGCTTCTGCGGCGGTTCCGCGGCAAATTTATTGAATTATCATATAATTTTTGCACAGTAACTGATTTCTTCTGGTGTTGGATTTTCTGGGAATTTTTAAAATTTATTCAAGAGTTGAATTTTCTGGGGTGTTTTGGGAGTTCGAAGATTCGATCGGATTATCAAATTTTGTCTGTGTGTTTTTTTCCGGATAATTTAAGAATATGTTAAAAAGTTCGACCGGATATAAATACCCAACTTTTCCCCTGCCGGAAAATTTCCAAGTGTTGGATTTTTCTGTGGTTTAAAGACGTTCTGAGTAGTGCAAGTAACGCGATGGTCCCTCTAGAAGACAACAAACCTTAACTCGATTATGTGACCGTCTTGAACTGCCCTTTGAACCTTCGGGTTTGGGGCAGTACGGCGTGCCACATGTGAGGCGTTGGCTTGACCCTTCTACGGCTGGACCGTTGGTACTGAGGCATGAAGTGAATGTCTTTGAACCTATTTCATGTGTTGACCAGTCTCGGGAAAACTTGGGTGTTCGAATGTTTGATCGGAAAGTTTAATATTTTCTATTTATCCGGAATGGGATACAATAATTGGAATTCACAAACAGTTATGAGATAACTGAATGAATGTTATAAATCTAGTGGTTTAGTTTCACTTGATATTGAAAAGAGTTTTCGATAATGAGACTAAAATGCGGGGTTTATAACTGTTAGGCATGTGATGTCTAAGTATTTCATTTCATTAGGCATGCGATATCTAAAGAGATTGCGGATTCCAACTGTTGTAGTTTTACACTTTCTTTTCTGTGACCGTAAGTGTAATATGTGATATCGCCGGTTTCGTTGCTATATGTCAACGACAATTGGGGTATGCATACTTACTTACGTTGATGACATGTGATGTTATGTGTTGCTGGATATGTTATATTGGATCGTCGTGTTTGAATAGCCGGGGTTTTTTATGTGAGATGAGTGTTTTTCATTTTCATTCATGTAAAAACTTGTATGTAATATTCTTTTATTTGGGGCACTTCCAGGTAGCGGAAGTTGTCACCTTTTGTATATTATTTACTTTTCCGCATTAGGATAGACCCAAGGAGGGGAGCACAAGTAACCGGGTTCTGGGATCCAGTGGGAGACCAACTTGAGGAGTCGAGTCCGGGTCTCCTAACCCTAGAATTGGTAGGGTTGCTTGCCGCTCTCGTAGGGGTCTAGGGTGTGGGATTGGCTATTCATCACGACCGTGGAATCCGTGTTTTATACTGGCTTGTATTGAAAACACGGACGTCCTAGTATATCCAATATTTCATATGTTTCTTCTGCTGCGATATCTGTGATGTGATCATGTGATGTTCTATGATAGATACTTTATATAGTATATATAATATATTATATAGACGTTACTTATGTTTTACACCCGTACTAGCCCTGCCCCGCTCTGCCGTTAGTTACCTAACCTAACGGTGCATGAGGGGACATCCAGGCGAATGCGGATGGCATAAGTGTACGTCGTATTTATCTGTGATGTTTAGGTGACTTAAATGATGGGAATTCATTAATGTGATTAATGAAAGAAAAGAAACCTAAGATGTTGTAGAATCAAATTTTAAATAAAACAGGTAGCTACAGTTCTTGCTTTGCATAGCGGTATATATGATATACCCTGCATCTTATTCGATGAGGAAAGGACTGAGATCCCTTCACCGGGAGTGACTCCTTTAGCAATAACTGGCAGATGCTACACACTCGGTTTGACTTTTGATTGCTTCTATAGTTTCTGCTTTGCACAGTGATATATATGATATATCCCGCACCTCATTCGACGAGGAAAGGGCCGACGATCCCTTCACCGGGAGTGACCCCTTTAGCAAAACTAGAAAAGCCTCAAAATCACTCCATTTCAAAACTTCATTTGATTCTACAACGATATCAAGTTCATTACGCAATAGGTTTTCAGAAAAACCTGTCGTAGCCCTCCGTCATTTCAGATAAGTCCTGTTTAGTATTCGTGCTGCGTTTGTTGACCTTGTCAAGGCGCAGTGTGCGGTAGCTAACCAGTATTTATCTGCTTATGCATATGATGCAGATTGGGTTAGGGTAGTCGTACGGCCTTGTTGACCTTGTCAAGGGTCGTGCGGGTGGGTTTGATTCAATCAAGAAATGACGGGTTGAACTTGACTTGCGGTCTATGGTTTGTTGACCTTGTCAAGGTCATAGATCGTTCGGGGCAAAATATTATCGGGAATTTCAAGTGTTGAAATTTGCAATGAGATTGCATACCTTCTATGAGATAGTTGGATCCCGATATCCACTGCGAGTAAGAGTTACTCCTGGGAGAGTTTTGCACATTGCAATTAGCCGATCAAGTAGGTGTCTAGAAAGGTGTCAACGAGGTTACGCCTCTGGGAAAATGAGGTTTACATTAATTAGGTTCGTGCGAAAGCATGGGGGACCTCCCTCAAAGTACCGACACTGGCCTGGCTGAAAGATTGGCGAACTTGTAGTGTGTAATTAATCCCGGCTAGTCTTTCTTTTTAGGGTTTGAAGGAAGATTTGATAAAAACCAGTGGGAGCCATCCTGATTAGATAAGATAATAACCAATCTGATCTTGCATGAGCATACGCTAAAGTGTTTTCTTCTCTCTCTCTCCAGGTAGCGACCATGTCATGCCCTAATAAAGATAATAATATGGATGTATTGACCGAACCCGCATGTTATACTGTGCTGGGGAACGTTGGTTCCGTTCTTTCTTATAAGAGTTATAGGACTGAACAGGATATAGAGGAATACCAGGATTCCCATGCCACCCGAATGAAGAAAGTACATGATGATGCATTTTCTTCGGGTGTGTTCGTTACAGAGAACTGTTTCTCCATTTTCTCTACGTCCTGGGTATTAGATACCGGGTCAGGATCCCATATATATAATCAGTTACATGGGCTTAGAAAAGGTAGAGAACTTGGAGAAGGTGATAAAGACATTAGAGTTGGAAATGGTGCAATTGTTGCAGCTAAGACTGTCGGGGAATATCACCTTGTATTACCAACGGGTAATACATTGGTTCTGAACGAATGCTATTACATGCCGAACCTGATATGCAACATTATATCGGTTTCTTTGTTGAGTAAAGAGGGATATAATTTTGTATTACAGGACAATGTTATGAACATTTTCCGTAACCAAAAGTTGGTTGCATCAGGCACGTTGTGCAATGGCATTTATGTTCTAAATCAATCAACAGTTCTGAGCATAACAAACACACACAAGAGGAAGAGTTCAGAACTGAACGAATCCTTCTTGTGGCATTGTAGACTGGGTCACATCAATGCGATACGACTAGCTAAGTTGCATAAAGATGGATATTTAAATCCGTTTGAATTTTCATCTTATGATACTTGCCAGTCATGTCTCAAAGGCAAGATGACCAAAACTCCGTTTACGGGACACGGAGAAAGAGTTACCGAACTCTTGGGACTGATACATAGTGATGTATGCGGTCCCATGTCTACACATGTCAGGGATGGTTCTTCGTACTTCATTACATTCACTGACGATCTCTCTAGGTTCGGGTATGTGTTCCTGATGAAACACAAATCAGAAGCTTTTGAGAAATTTAGAGAATATAAACAAGAAGTTGAGAACCAAACCGGAAAAAGTATTAAAATCCTACGATCTGATCGAGGAGGAGAATACTTGAGCATTGAATTCCTGGACTTCCTAAAAGAGAATGGGATTCTCTCTCAGCTAACTCCTCCGTATACACCACAGCACAACGGTGTATCAGAACGGAGAAACCGTACCCTATTAGATATGGTGCGCTCAATGATGAGTACAGCTGAGTTACCTATTTCCTTCTGGGGATATGCGCTTGAGACAGCCATGGACCTATTGAATAGAGTTCCTACCAAATCAGTGCCTACCACTCCATATGAGATATGGAAAGGGAAGAGACCACATCTTAATTACATTAAGATATGGGGTTGTCCAGCCTATGTCAAAAGACAAAATCCGGACAAACTCGAGGCAAGATCAGTCTTATGTAAGTTTATAGGATATCCCAAAAATTCACAAGGGTATATCTTCTACCACCCCGAGGAACAAAAGGTGTTTGTTTCTCGACATGCCACTTTCTTAGAAAAAGGTTTTCTTATGAAACAGACAAGTGGCATTGAGGTAGAGCTGGAAGAGGTTCCAGCGACACAAACTATAACAGAAGACTTGGTAGAACCAGAGGATTCAGTAGCTCCCGACGAACCTCAGCCTCTCCGCCGATCTGGTAGGGTACCTCGCCAACCTGAGAGATACTACGGTTTTCTCATGGATGGTGGGAGCGAGGATTGCATCATGGAGGATGATGACCCAACTAGCTTCAAGCAGGCCATCACGAGTGGGGACTCAGTGAAATGGCTGGATGCTATGCGGTCCGAGATGGAATCCATGTACACCAACAAAGTATGGACTTTGGAAGTTGCTCCTGAAGGGGTAAAACCCATTGGGAGCAAGTGGATCTTCAAGAAGAAACTTGGTGTAGATGGGAAAGTGGAGACTTTCAAAGCTAGACTTGTAGCAAAGGGTTTTCGTCAAAGACCAGGTGTGGACTATGACGAGACCTTTTCTCCAGTGGCTATGCTTAAATCCATCCGGATCATGCTTTCCATCGCTGCATATCATGATTACGAAATCTGGCAAATGGATGTTAAGACCGCCTTTCTAAACGGTGATTTAGAAGAGTGCGTGTACATGACTCAGCCAGAGGGCTTCGTAGACAGTGGGAGCAGCGGAAAGGTGTGCAAGCTGCTTAAATCCATTTATGGATTAAAGCAAGCATCGCGGAGTTGGAACATCTGCTTTGACGTCGTTATCAAAGAGTTTGATTTCGTCAAAAATCCAGATGAACCTTGTATCTATAAGAAGGTGGCAGAGAGTAAGGTTGTCTTCCTCGTATTGTACGTGGACGACATACTCTTGATAGGAAATGATATTCCTATGCTGCAATCGGTCAAGCTCTTCTTATCACAAAGATTCTCAATGAAAGATCTTGGTGATGCCTCCTGCATATTGGGAATCAGGATCTATAGAGATAGATCCAAACGGATATTGGGATTGTCCCAATCCAGGTACATTGACACCGTACTAAAGAGGTTTAGTATGGAAGAATCCAAGCGTGGGAACTTGCCCACGATCTCTGGAGTCACTCTCTCCAAAGAGATGTCTCCCAAGACTGATTTGGAGAGAGCTCGCATGCAAGGGATACCCTATGCTTCGGCTGTAGGCTCTATCATGTATGCGATGCTATGTACCAGACCCGATGTAGCATACTCACTAAGTGTAGTGAGCAGGTATCAAGCTGATCCTGGAGAGAGTCACTGGACAGCTGTGAAGAGCATCCTCAAGTACTTACGAAGGACTAAAGAGATGCTCTTGGTGTATGGTAACGGAGAACTCCAAGTGGAGTCCTTTACCGATTCGAGCTTCCAGAGTGATAAGGACGACTCTAAGTCGCAGTCGGGATTTGTCTTTACCCTTTATGGAGGGGCGGTTAGCTGGAAGAGTTCCAAGCAGGAAACCGTGGCAGACTCGACGATGGAGGCTGAATACATCGCTGCCAACGATGCTGCCAAAGAGGCTGTCTGAATCAAGAAGTTCATTACTGAACTTGGAGTGGTTCCATCCATTGAGCATCCAATACCTTTGTATTGAGATAACAATGGAGCGGTGGCTTTGGCCAAAGAACCCAGGTCCCATCAGCGATCCAGGCATATTCTGAGGCGGTATCACCTGATCCGGGAGATAGTTGATCGCCGGGAGATCGAGGTCAGGAGGGTTGACACGAAGAACAACACGGCGGATCCACTCACGAAGGCCATTCCCCAGATACAGTTTGAGAGACTCTTCGGGATGCTCGGTATGCGATACTACAGCAGCTGGCCCTAGTGCAAGTGGGAGATTGTTAGTTGTATGTATGCCCTAGAGGCCAGTATTGTACAGATGATGTATATTATATTGGATGCTTGGACATATATAGAGATGACTTTCTTGCTCGATATGATAGTATGCTATCTGGTTGCTCTTTATCTTAACATGTACACTTGTCTCTTTAAACTGTCTTATAGTTACATGTTGGTAAAGCCCTTAGGATGTGTACTTGACTACCTGGACTATGATGCAGATCATACTAGTGGGGACATGGCAGTCCATAAGTACATCCTTCAAGGTTCCTAGTCGTGGGTGTATCGAGACGGGGCATCGATATACCAGTGTAGACTAGCATATACGCCTCTCGACCCATGAGATAGGCGATGGATGATCCCATATCCATTGGTGTTTGACATCAGATATGGTATACGGGTGCTCAGTGGAGACTGGGTACACTGGACGGACTCGCCGAGAACTCCCAGATGGTATTATACCTCACGTCAGATGGCAGTTCTCAGGTGACACTTGTACAGGTTAGTCTATAGACCCGAGATCGTCATAGAGTCTTGTATGATTCCCACTGTGCTTTGATCTCCACCTTACCACGTCCATGAGGGCGTGCAAAACGGTGGTCTTTGGGTACGGTCCCGAGTCACATGGAGGCAATGAGCGATAGGAGGGGTTTCGTCTCTCCCGGTATTGGGGGTTGATGTTGCGCTATGCTCGATTGGCCGTAACAGGGAAGTCCCTGGCCAGGGCTGATCAGAGATTTGCTGGTAAGTGTTACTAGTAGTTTCTCGACCCGTTATGAGCCTCACATCGGCATGACTTATCGGTTATTGGGGTCTGACGTTTACCACCCCTAGACTTGATATGCGACATATCAGACGAACAGACCGGACTGTACAGTAAGTGTTACTGGTTGGATTCACAGGAGTGTGAGCAGGCTAGCTCGTCGATCTTCTGATCGCTCAATACCCGGATGGCCATTACGTTTAGCAGACCGCTTGCGGCTTGTGGATGTTTGATATGATCATCATCTTCTACCGGCGTATTGACGAGTCTTTAGAGTCCTACACAGAGGTTTCCTGGCTCAAGCGAAACGAAATAGGAGCGCATATGAGATATGTGCAGGACCGAGAATAATGCATGTATGTGATGCCGTATTCAATTCTCGCGATGAATGTATCGATTGGTTATATACGATATAACCTAGATATCGAATCAAGGATTGATTCGATAAGACGATACATAGGATACTAGTCGGTTATATGCGATATGACCGGATCGTTAAATCAAGTGTTGATTTAATGATTTAATGTATAATTATATATTTGATATATTACTTTGCATTAGCTAGTATTGGTTCATTTTAAATGGATTTTCTCACTTGATGTGCAAGTTGTATATGTGATATACTTTTGTGCACATGTTTGTATCATGTTTGATGATACTTGCTCATTTGGTTAAGTGTATAGAATGATACCATGGCTAAGTTGATATTTAGGGTTTTGATTTTTCATTTATTTATTTATTTGTTTATTTATTTATTTGGAAAAGATAAAGATGAGAATGGTGGCTTTCTTTGTTTCTTATTGAAGCTTCATGAAGCTTTGACTTAGTCACCCTTCTTGTCTCATGCTTAACCCTAACCATTTGAACTAACCCTAGTTCATTCTCTACACTTAACTATGGTTAAGATTATGATAAGTTTTTATTTTTCTTTTTCTTTTTAGAAGACTTATCATATTCTTTCTTCTTCTTCTTCATCTTCTTCTTCAAGAAAAGCTTAAGTCCATCAATGGCAATTCGAGGAGGTGGTAGACCGGGTAGATCTTCAGGAAATACGTCCAGAAAGTCTGAAACAATTTCTGGGACTGGGCTCTTATCAATCTCCATAGCTGTCAGCTCCTTCGGCTTTGCTCTGTACTTAGCTGGCTCCAAAGATTCGCTTCCGCCCTCAAAAATAAACTCCGGGTGATTGGGGATGCGGAAGATCACCTTCCTTGCACGACAATCGATAACTGCATGGAAAGTGCTCATCCAATCCATCCCGAGAATTGCGTCGTAACTGCCTGTTCCGATCAAAAGGAAATTCGCATAGAAATCCCTGCCACACACTACAACCGGGCATAATCTACATTCTCGACTAGATATTATAATGCCATTACCCGTATGAATTTCTCATCCCTTGGTTAGTGGTTCATGTGGTATTGAGTGTGTATTTGTGAAATGCTCAGACAAGAAACAATGCGATGCTCCCGAATCAAATAGTACTTTAGCTGGCAAGGAATGTACGAGTAGAGTACCTGTAACCACGTCTCCTGACGCCTCTGCCTGCTCGGAGGTCAAGGTGAAAGCCCGTCCCTGGCCGCGACCTGTAAATGGTTGTCTCTGCTCCTGCGGCCTCTGCTGTGGCGGTCCAGAACCTCCCTGTATCTCTGCTCGCTCGGGGCAACTGTTAATCCTGTGCTGACTGGAACCGCAAATCAAACGTTGTCCCTTGGCACGGCGACAGTCCTTCTGGGTATGCCCTCCTCTACCACAATAGCCGCAAGTTACGCCCTGTCTCTGGGGCGATGCTGTGGTACGAACGGGCGCTTCATTTGTGTCGTTCCTGCTCTGTGAACCGGTATGGCTCCTCGAGGAGGCGCGTGGGTACGTGCTGGAACTACTGGGGGTCTTCTGAACTTGTTAATCAATTGCTCCTGGACTCTCGCCGCGTTGAGTACCTGTGCGAAAGTCTGCAAATCCAACGATGCAATCAACTGCTGCAACTCGAAATCTAACCCCTGAAGGAAGCGTCTGGCCCTGGTGGCCTCTGATTTGACCATGTATGGAGCAAAGCGGCTCAGACGGTTGAACTCTGCCGCATATACGTCCACTGGGCGTCCATTCTGCTTCAAAAGAATAAACCTTTCCTCCATTTCTGCCTTGGCTGTGGGAGGAAAATAATGATCTAAGAAGCACTCCTTAAACTTGCTCCATTCAATCGGCCCGTCAAGTCTGCTTTCTTCCACCGACCACCATGTACGGGCTTCGTCTTCTAATTGAATCTTTATCACGTCCACTCTGTCTTCCTCTGGAATCCTGGCGGCTGTCAATAAATTCTCCATGTTCACCAGCCATTGCTCAGCCTCAAGGGATTCAGCTAGCCCTGTGAATGCAGCTGGGTATAACCGTCGGAAGTCTGATACGGTACCAACCCTAGCCTGATAAGCTGGTGGAGTAGCGCCCTCGGGGGCGGTAATAAGTGCGGAGGGTCCTCCTGTGGCGGTAATCGCCCTGAGTCCCTCAGTGAGTAAATCCGTCTTTCTCTCCTGAGCTTCCGCGAGAGTGGTCAGTGCACTAAGTATTCTTTCCGTGCGGTCCTGAGAGCTGGAGTCCGAGGAGGGGTCGTTCGGAGACGTCATATCACTGGAAGATTCAAAAGGATAGGATCAGATTCAAGGATGAAAATTAAGAGTAGTGAAACAAGAATAACGTAATACAGCATAGTTAATGTTATTCCTTGATACTAAACACAGGCTCTGATACCAACTAAACCATGTCACGCCCCGCTTCCCAAAATACGGAAAGCGAGGGATGACTAGGCCAGCCATGCTCCTACGGTCAAGGAATCATTCTGCCGTAGTCACACTTCGGCTTCTAGCACTACATGGTAATCAGTAAATAAAGCACAGTATTAAAGGAATCACATCACTAATTTATTACATTAAAATTCCATTGTTCACAAATTACAGATAATAAGAACAATAACTAACCAAGTTCAATTTCACGATCACTTTTATGGAAAGCAGTAAATGAAGAAGGTACACCAAACTATATCTCCGCTAACTCAAAGGGTAGATCCGTCTCCTGTGCTGGTTCCCCCGCGGAATCTGAGCATGCATACTCAGGTCGTCAGAGCGACACAATAACAATATTATTATAATAAGATGAAACAGGTATATGAGGTAATACTGGTGTAGGAACAATGCGAGTAATCACTATGTCACTATATGATGCAGAATATGTTATGTGTCCCTATCGGTCTCTAGGTCATGTTTGAAATCACATAGTGGAAGAAGGATCATGTTTAACAGGAGTCTCGTACATACCCGAGACAACGGCCCACATGCCCGGGACATAACCCTGTCAGCCGGATCGCTAGATCCTGCCCTACACGTATCAGTATCACGGTTCGAATGATCATCCTCTAAACACGGTCCCGCTAAATACGATACTCTTTCCACTTTGATTTCCCTTTTTTCCCCAGGTTCTCACTAGTTATAATCTTGATTTAGTCGTGTATGAGTATACCAATGGCACGGTTTTATCACTGTTCACTGTATTAATCACTGTCACGAATATTCATTTTCCATTGGTGTACTCGTCACTCCTAAACCAACATCTATCACGCACGATAATGCAATGTCCACACGCACTAACACTAAATATATGGCAAGGGTATGATATATGTATGTATGCTACCAATAAGTTATGTATGTTATGAACCAAAATGCATGTCATTGACTAAAATAAATTGCATAACTTAATATATTAAGAATTCAGCAGAAATGGTACAAGTAAGATAAATAGAACACTCAATCAAAAATTTATCAAAATTTGTTTCAGTTCAATCAGGATTCCGGTTTTCAAGATATAGCTGTTTTATTTTAAGTGCTCGCGGCTGGAAATTCAATTTCAGAACTGAACGTCCGTTTCGCGGCACGAATTTCACCCAGTTGGGCTCAGAATTTAGCGATGTTGCAGTTAAATGAAATCTAGGGTTTTCAATAGAGTATTCAACACAATAGACGGATCCTTAATCGCATCTGTACGTTGAAAGTTATACACAGTTTAACCTCAGTGTGTCATTTCAGAATCTGTTCTGGACAGTTATACGTTCTGCCCTTTTAAATACAGTTTAAAATAGCAAACGGCGATGAATCGGAAAGGAACCACCAGTTTTATTTAACTAACAGAAATATATTTAATCTACTGCAGGGTTCTGCAACATACGACTTCAGAAAACACAGTGACGCAGGTCTTGAGACAGAACACAATAATCAGAAACGCTCATGGACTGCAATCCAGAGTCGCATTCCGATCTAATTATCATCACCGTTACTGAACAAAAATCATTATAATTTTACATAGGGTTAAATTTCGTCGAGTCGGCTTCGATTTAAGCCCTCGAACATATCGTTCCGGTGTGTATATAATTTATGGTGATTTTATTCGTTTTCAGGTACGAGAAAATTCTAGTTTTAACGGCATATTTGGGGGTATCAATTTTTGTCACGAACAGTCGTATTTTCCAGCGAGATTCATACACGATATTTATCATCTAATGGGCCAACAGAAATTATCAGTTTCCGTCAAAATAAACAATCATTTTCATGGGAGATTAGCATCGAACACATAGGTCACAATACGTATCGGAAATCGGTAAATTCGTAAACTAGATTATTTAGGTATATACCACTATAATTTTAGCATGAAGCAAGTAAACACTTGCCTGGAAACGTCTTGGGGTCGTACGGCAGCAGTGGCGTCACGGACGCGTGACGTACGCCGTGTAACGGATTCTCGCGAGCTTGCTTCGAAACACGGGTTTTACGTCGGAGTTTCCCGGAGTCTTCTTGTGCGCGCTGGAAGTGTAGAGTAGGCTCTGTGGATCTCTTGAGTAGTGCTGAGATTGACGATGGTCGGCGGCGGCGCTCCGGCGAAGTGCAACAGTGAAATGTTTGGAAATGGGTTTGGGTGATCTTGGGTTTTGTGTGGTTTTGGAGAGAGGGAGAGATTAAGCAGTGGGGCTTGGGAATTGTGGTGAGGGTGATGATGCTGAGGAGGTGGAGGTCGACAACGTGGTGGGGGTCGCCGGCGTCGAGGAGGCATGCAGGGGTGACTCGAGCTCGGCGGGTAATGGGTTTCTGTGTGCAGAGGTTGAATTGATGGGGGCTCGGGTTGATGAAGTGTGAATTCGTGGAGGGAGAAGGTTGGTGGAGGAGGAGTGATCGAGGGTTGCCGAGGGGTTGTCGAAGAGGTGGGTGATCGCCGGCGGTGGGGTGTAGTGGGTTCGAGTAAAGTTTGGGTGCTCGGTGGATTTTGTGAATGGGGAGAGTCAGGGATTTCCAAAAAGAAAGAGAAGAGAGAGGTGAGGTTGTGATAGGGAACGGCGGCAACGGCACTGCGTGGGCGTGGGTGTGAGCGACGGCGGAGGAGGCGGGTCGCGGATTGAATGAGGAGCGGGAAAATGGGTAGCCGTTGGGAGAGAAGGGGAATAGGAGGGATCGGGTCGGGTCTGGTGATGAGGGAGCGGGCTGGAGGGCGTGGACCGGGCCCGTTTAAGAAAAATAATTCCCAAAAATGAAGTGGGCTGAGGAAATTGAAGGGGACGGGCCGGGGAAAAATTATAAAGAATTTATTTTTAAAAAAAAGTGTATGGGCTGAGGGATTAGGAAAAATAATGGTTAAATTAAATTGGTTTTATTTGTTTTAGTTTTATTTAGCCTTGGTTTTAATTGGTTTTAAATCTTGGGTTTTAACTTTTAGGGTTAGGACTATGATTTCAAAAGAGTTGGAAAAATAAATGTTAAGCTTAAACAACCAATTCAAACACGAAGGGAAAAGAAACCACTGGAATTCAGAAAATAAGAAACTTTTGTTAAAGTGGAAACGGGGATTTACAGCGTGTATGGAGGAGTAAGCTGAGAGAGAATTACATTCTCTTTTAGGTAATCCAGGAACTCGGCACTCAAGTATTCACCATCTCGATCAGATCTTAGTGTCTTAATACTTTTGCCTGTTTGTTTTTCCACTTCATTCCTATATTCCCGGAATTTCTCAAAGTCCTCGGATTTATGCTTCATCAAGAATACATGTCCATACCTAGAGAAATCATCAGTAAAAGTAATGAAGTAAGAATAACCACTTCGCGCATGTGTAGACATTGGACCACACACATCGCTGTACATGAGTCCCAAGAGCGAGCTCGCTCTTACTCCGTGTCCAGTGAACAGATTCATTGTCATCTTTCCTATGAGACAAGATTGAAAAGTTGCATAAGACTGATATTCGAACGAATCCAAATATCCCTCTCTATGTAATTTCGTCAACCGTGTTTCATTGATGTGACCCAGTCTACAATGCCATAAGAAAGCCTGATTTAGTTCCGGAGACTTTCTTTTAAGTGTGTTCTGGATCCTGAAAACCTGAGCTTGATTTAATACGTATATACCGTTATCTAATGTGCCCGACCCAATCAAAACTTGATTTAGGTGGATGTGGACCACATCGCTTACAAATGTAAAATCATATCCTTCCTTAGAAAGTAAGGATACAGATATGATATTACAAGCTAGACTAGGTACATACAAACAGTTACGTAGAATCAATATCTGCCCATTTGTCAATCCAAGGTAATATTCCCCTACAGATTCAGCGTCCACGCTCATTCCGTTAGCAACTCTGAGAGTCATATCACTTACCTTGATAACTCTACGGTTTCTCAAAGCCTGTAATGAGTTACAGATATGAGATCCTGATCCGGTATCTAGTACCTAGGAAGTAGGGTTAATTGACATACAGTTTTCTATTACAAACACACCCGAAGTCGAAGCCACAACATGCTTCGGATCCTGGATTCTGGCTTTCCAAGCCCTGCAATCTCTCTGCCAATGCCCTTTCCTGTGACAATAGGAACATCCCTCCTTCCCTACTGTTAGCCCAGAAACTTTTGCCCTTCCCTGTCCTTCTACCTTACTGACACCGCATATCGGCTTTGTGGAGGTCTTCTTCTTCTCACCCTTTGATTTCGCCTTGGATGCAGAAGAGGAAGATTCCCCAATAAGTTGAGAGGGTGTCACCCTGGTTTCCTTCAGGGTGCCCTCATCTAGAAGTATAACTTTCTTCTCCTGGGCAAAAGTAGATGGTAGGGACTGTAGAAACAAGTCATCATATGACCCGTTTCCCAACGTGGTCTCTAGGTCCATGAGCTCATCAATATAGCTAGTCATCGTAAGGACGTTGTCCCCTACAGATGACCCGACATCCAACCTCGCTTGAAGCAATTCCTTCGAGGTCTCATATCTTGTGATACGAGATTGCTCTCCATATAAATCTTTGTTATGGAGGAAGATGGAAGCTAAGTCCATCTTCTCGTGCTGCCTTTGGTTTACACCATCTACTGAGGCTAACACGAGGCACTTGGCATTCGTACTGTCTCTTTCCGATGTCTTACGGATATCTATATCTGCAACGGTAGAAACTAGACCTGGAACGGCAGGGGCTTGAGTAGTAATGAGGTGTCCCAGCTTGTCATAGTCAATGGACATCTGGACAGACCTTTTCCAGTCATTATAGTCAGATTCAGACATTTTATTATCTAAATGTAACCTATGTCCGGTCACGGGGTCACTTCAATTAAGAGAGAGAGAAGAAAACACTTAGCATGATGCTCTTGCAAGTTTAGATTAGTTTTTAATTTATCTAAACAGGATGGCTCCCACTGTCTCTTGAATCCTTCCTCAAATCATAAAAGAAGAATTAGTCAGGATTGATCTCACCGTACAATTCTTGCTTAACCGTTCAGCCAGGCTAGTGTCGGTACTACGAGGGAGGTTTTACGACGCTTTCGCGAAGTTCCATGATTAAATAACCTCTTTCCCTGGAGGCGTAGCCCCTCTAACACTGTTCTAGACACCTACTTGGTTTATAGCATTAATCGTTGAGTGAAAAATCTCCCGAGGAGTAGCATATACTCACAGTAGGATCGGGATCCAAATATCATTGTGAGATAATCCTGAAGGAATCCTACCAACATTATCACACTCCAAATGGTATGCAGCACTAGCAAGTTTCAGTTTCTTTAGAAACTCCCGATGTGGATTTTTGCCCCATGCTCTTATGACCTTGACTAAGGCCAACAAATCATAAGTCACATGTCAAGTTCTACCCGTCATTGTCCAGGTTAATTTAAACCCACCCGTACATACCCTTGACTAAGGCCAACAAAGTAGTATGACTGTCTCAAACCAACGCATCTATCTATACAACATATGAATACCCAACAGCTACCAATCACTATGCCTTGACTAAGGCCAACAAACATAGCTTGAATACTATTGAATATTCATATGAAATGATGGAGGGCTACGAATGGTTTTGGAGAAACCGTGAACGTAGTGAACTTGATATAATCGAAGGAACTTGATAACTTTTAAAAGGAGTGGTTTAAGCTCCGCATTTAAAAGTCTACTGTTTTGAAAAAACCAAGTGGTTTTAAAATTGTTCCGACGATTCAACTTTGGTTTATTTACTTTGCATTAATGTAATGCAGTCCCATCATTTACACCTATCATTACAGAGAGAAACGAAAATATAACGTCCGCTTATGCCATCCGCATTCGCCACTGGGCCCCATCATTACCCGTTAGGTTACTTAACTAACGACAGAGCGGGGGCTGGACTAGCGCGGGTGAAAAACATAAGCAACATCTAATATATGTAATATGTATATTTTAACCATTCGTCTCACATAATAATAGGCATTCCAGATCACAGATGAACATATTATATATACTAGGAATTCCGTGTTTCGTTCAAACCTGTAACGAAAGACGGATTCCACGGTCGTGATGAATAGCCAAACCCCACCCCAAACCCCTACGGGTGCGGCAAACTACCCGCCAAATACCCGAAATGAAGCAACTTCCCTCATCAAAGTGAGTAGGTCACTCGGCACTTCAAAGTACCCGGTAGTTTGTGCACCCCATCTTGGGTCTATCCTAGGAGCAGAAAACGGTAAAAGAAATAATATACAACGGTGGCTACAACCTCAACCCGTATGTGCCCCGCAAAATAATATTACATCACTTTACAATATTACATCGAATGAAAGAATGAAAAATCCTCATCTCACATCTCCGACTATTCATCCACGACGATCCAATAAGTTCATATACACAAACCACAAGAATAGCAACACAGATATGTGCAACCCCGACTAATCGACGTATAGCAATTAGTCGACGTTTCCAAACACATATCTCACAACTTGAAACTTGTTAAACGACGTTAAAACTGCGACTTCGAAACACCCCGTATTGCCACAGGAAAAAGATAACAGTATATCTAAAATTGGCAAAACAAGAAACACCTGAGACCTTAGATCCAAGTGACTTAAACACAGAACAAAACTCAAAAAATTCTACCATTACAAAACCGGTGACATCGGGAATTTTCCCAATGTGGCCGGCCATGCTACAGTAAAATTGCCTTGTTTTCGTTTTGTGTTCATTTCACAAGCAAGGGAGCACTCTGCAATTGTTTAAAAAAAATTTAGAGGCTCGTAAAAAATTAACAGAAACTTGGATCTTTGGTTTCGTGTTTCGGAGTTATTTCGGTTTCGTAGTTTTAAACTTCGTCTAAACTGTTAGCTATGGTTTAGTAGTCTCTGATACCACTTTAAGTCCATGCCGCGCAGCCCACGAGTTCGCGGAGAGGCAGAATTTGCAAAAAACGATTTTTCAAAACTCGCAACACGGACTTAAACTTCAGGATTGATGTTAAACCCTAGCTAACAAATATTGTATGAGGTTTAACTACTCGGATGAAAGTTATACCTCACGAAACCAAGTACTTCGGGTCTTTTAGTCGCTGTCCTCCTCGTCATCGTAGGCTCCGAGGATCGTAATGGATCGTGGCTTCCTCGAATCCAAGACGATCCACCCGAGAGTCTATAGTCCGAGCTCCAACCTCAACTCCGAGATAACTAGGACAAGTTGCTTGCTACTCTAGATGGCCTAGGTGATGTTGAGAGTGAAGATGGAATACTTTGTCTCTTGGAACCCTAGGTTTCTCAACTCATGAGAGGTCTATGGTTTTATGAAGAAGAAGAACACTTGAGGAAAATGAGAGAGAGAAAAACAACTAAAGAAAAAGCCTTGGCTCAAGTGAGAATAATCAAGCATCTAAATTATTGAGGAGATAAATATCTCAACAAATATCTAGCATGCTTGAAAATATCTCATGGTGAGTCATGCTTGATCTTTTGTCCAATGCCACCTCATTTCCTCCACCTCATATTTATTTAAATCCATAAAGGAAATGAAACCCTGATGAGGCATCCTTCTATAAGCTTTCCCGAGTAATAATGAGAACGCCCCTCATCCGTATATACATACCCACATCCACATTCCGAAGAACATGAATACAAAGAGACAAAAACAATACATCAATATAATACTAGGATCCGGCTTAAACCAAAGCCCACTAGTATTACCTGCCCAATCATCATACGCGCACAAATGCATGTACGTGATCGAAGCCCTGCCGTAAAACCATACGGCATCTACATCTTTTGCCCGATGCAGGAAAACTCTCTATGTGGGACTCTAAAGACTCGACAGTACGCTGGCAGTGGGTTTAACCACAAGTCGCAAGCGGTACTAGCTGCACGTAACGGCTACCCATGTATCTATTGATAAGAAGGCCGATGAGGAAACCCATCCGAACTTCTACTGAGCCTGCATATGACAATCTTCGTACAGTCCGGTCTGTTCGTCTAAGAGTATCGCATATCGGGCCCAGGGGGCGGTAATCGTCAGACCCCTAATAGCGCAATAAGTCGTGCCGGTGTGTAGCTCAGAACACCCTGAGAAACTACTGGAATACCTACCATTAAATCTCGCTTGCCCTGGACAGGGACTTTGTGTAATGGATCTCCAAACACAGTGCGATATCAACCCCCAATATCAGGAGAGACGAATCCTATCTAACCTCCACCGCCTCCAAGTGCTTCGGGACTGCACCCAACTACTACATGTTTGCACGAATCCTTTGAGCCGTGGTAGGGTAATAATCAAAGTACAGTGGGAACACACTCGAAATGAAGCGGCAGTGTAAAGTCAACGAACTAAGCTGTACTCATATCACCTAGGAACTGCTACCCGACGATAGGTATAATACTCACCAACAGTTCCCTACGAGTCATGTCCAGTGTACTCATAACATAATGAGCACCTGCATACTATCCCTAGTACGACGTACTAACGGTTGTGGGACAGACCATCTCCCCTGCTGGGATGAGAAGCGTATACACTAGTCTACTCCGGAGTATCGATGCCCCATCTCGATAATCCTACGACTAGAGACCTGTATAAGGATGTGCTTGTAGATTACCCAGCCCCCACTAGTGTGACTGCCATCACAACGCTGGTAATCAAGCAAAGATCCTAAGGGCTCTACTGATATGTATAAGCAATATGCTAAAAGAAACACATGCACATATTGAAGTAGAAACAAACCAAGTAGCATACTACCATTTTGAGCAAGACTGTCAATACAACTGTGAATATTCCAAGCTTCTATTAAATAATATACAAACCAGTATAATACAGTAATGGCCTCTAAGGCATACATCACTAACACTATCAACATGCATATGATATATAGGATGAGCATGCTTTTGAAAAGTCTGTTTTGTATAGAGAAATGTATGTGATTGAACATTTGATTTTGAAAGAACAGACTTATAAGCATTCTTTTTATTAGAAGAGTGCTGAACTAATTTAGAAAAAGATTTTTGAGATTTTGAAAAATTCATAACAATATCTTTTCAATTTAAAATTTTCATTCTCTCACGGGCTGAAGGAATAACTTTCTTTTCTTTTTGAATATTTATCAAGAGAAACTGTTAAATCATGATTTTGTTTTTTAAGAGAGATTTTCATTTGTCAAAATCTCTTGAGATTGAAGAGAGAATTTTAAGGAATCAAGTCCACTCTTAAAAAGTGATCTCAAGTTTTTATGTTCATTTCTCAAGAAAACACAAGACAAAACCAAGTTTTCATTTTCATTTTTCAAAATCTCAAAAAAATTCGATTGATTTTCAAACTTCAATAGAAACTCATTCTTCTCTTGTTCTCTTTCTAGTTTCAAAGCAACCAAAGTTTTGGAAAGACTCAAGTTTTGAATGTAACTTGATTTTTTTTATTTTCTAGTTTTTTTAATCCAAATATCATGAGAGCAAGAAAGTGCATTAATCTTGGGTGACCATTCATCATTTGTGAGTTTCAAAGATTCATTTTTAGAAATAAATTCCGTGTTTTCCAATTTTAAGGATGGGTTTTGTATTTCAAGTAACTTATTTATAGAAATCAATTCGTTATTATCAATTTCAATTTTTTCATTTAAAGCAGCAATAGAATCTGATGCATTGAGTTTTTCCATCAAATTGTTATTTATACCAATTAAAATTTCACACTTTGAAAACAAATCATTTTTCTCTTCCTCGAGAATGCTATTCTTAGATGCAAGGTCATTATATGAAGGTTGATCATGAGTAAAATTATGATTATTAAAAGATGTGCTCACATTATCATGATCAAAAGAAATCTCATATGGCTTGGTAGAGATTGGTGATATATCATTATTTGAAAAATGTTGAAATACAAATACCGTTTCTATATAATTTTTTTCTATGATGCGCTCTCCATAAATTTGTTCCAATGCATATCAAATATTATAATCTGACTTGTAGTACGAAACAGTCATACGAATCTCACAATCTAAAACACTCCGTAAAATATCTACAACTTTTTCATTCAAGAAAACCAATTTTCGTCGCATATTCCATATCATTTTTTCTCATATATTTCTAAAGAAAGCATGACCATTTTCAATGATTTCCCAGAAATCTTTATTAAGTGAGTTAAGAAATTATTTCATTTTCATTTTCCATCCTAAAAAATCATTCCCGTGAAAATACGGATAACAAACAGCATAATCGATTTTTGTTTTAAAATATAAATCCTAATTAAACACACCAAGCAATCAAATCCTAATCAACTAGGGTGAATCTAGACCTAGACAGCAACTAAGTTAACCGTTAGGCAGGCTAAACCCAAAGTAGACTAACTAGTCAGCCAGGTAAGTGCCAGGTGAGTGGGAGGTATCCTCTATACGAATCACCAAAATAGCGGGCCTAATTAAGTAAACAACTTGTCTTAGTCACGCTTGCCTAGAAACCAACTAATTAGACCCCTCAGAATATTAGTTATCCTAAAAGTAAACGTTTCCTAGTGAGCTATGTGAATCCTTAAGGTTTTAAGTCTAATCAATTTTAATTAGAGTTTTGGGTTCATACAATATGGAAGATGATTTGTGGGCTAAGGAAGGGCGATAAAATCCCCATCTTATCTTTTAGGTTTATAGGCTTATGATTTGCCATTAAAATATTTTAAATATGACCGCAACAAATCAAATCCAATCAAATCTAATTATAAAATATAAAGATTTTTTTTAGCGGCGCAAAAAAATCCTGCAGTAAATAGAGAAGAGAAATATTAAGATCGAGAGAGAAGATATGTAAGAGTACTAATCAAATCCAAATTTTTGGAGAGATCTCTTTTGTTCCTTGTTGCTTCTTTAAAATTTTGAAATCTAAAAAACTAAATTAATGATAATTGTTAATCCGAATAACAAATAAAACTAAAACGGTCCAAAACTTGTTAATAAAATTATAATACCGTAAGCGCACGGCGCGTTTGTAGTGAATGTGCAAGTACGGGTCGATCTCTCAAGAAAGACTGTTAGTTAATTATTTGCTCATTCAGATTAAAAATAAAAATATAGTTTTTATAATTAAAATCTGAAGAGATAATTTTTACTACTTAAAATTAAATAGCAAATTAGATTAATTAAATTTAATGACAAAAGGACATACCTAGAGTGTTGAATCCCTTAAACTAGTTATAAAGGAAATATGCATAAATCGTAATCTTAAAATTCGTATTTTCATAACCTATGATCTAGTTTGAAAGTATAGACTATATGGATTTTGATTCTATATAATCTATTAAGCTATCTAGTTCGTAGGTTTATAAAAACATGATTTTAAATATTTTAATATAAGTTAAACCTAAATATGATGTTACTAATCCTAAACATAGGTTATAAGTGATGCTAAATAACCTATCAAAGTAATCTAGAAAAGTTTAGATTTATCTTTTAAGTGTATTTTTTTAGAATAATGATTTATACGATTAATCTTTTTACTAATCTAGATTCGTCCTACTCAAGACATGTTAATGTTTAACCACTCATACCAAAATTAAAAACACAAGAATTGCATAAATTAAAAGAAAGAAACATGATTAAAAATAAAAGCAAGTAGAAGAAAAACAAGAAAGAATAAATTGTAAAAAAGCACTAATATAAAAATACAAACTTGAGAATTTGATCTTTTACTCTACCACGCATGAAAAGAATTACATTTATTTGGTGGCTAGAAACTAACCTTAAGATAGAAAATACTTTCTGTAATTCTAATGACCGTCTATTTATATACTTAATATGAAAAACCCTAACTCTAAATAAATCGAAGCTGCTCACAAAAAATCAATGGTGGATCTTGACATTTAGCCGCTAAATCGCCGCCATATACATATAGTTGGTGGCTAAAGGGTCACCACTTCACTTCTGTTTGGACCCAATATTTGACTACAATCTTCTGGTTAGATTTGGCTAGTTTTGATCGCATAATATCCCGAATATCTTATCATATCTCTATTGTTACGTGGATCCTCAATCAGTTACCCGATTAGGTTGATATAAACTATTGGTCTTGATTTTCTTTGCTGATATTGATTTAATTTGACTGCAATTTAACCTGCAAAATATCCCACAACAAATATTTAGTAGCAACTATTTATTTAGAAAAATATTTAAACCAATTAACTCACAAATATCCATTTATTATTATTTAAGATACATATAAAATATTTTAACAGATAACTCCATAAATGTTTTTAAATTATAATTAATGACATTTATTAATTAACAAAAGATAGAAAAAGAGATGGTAAAAAATATGCAATAAATATGCCGATCAGTTTGCCATAACAACTACATTTATTATCGCCCCATTAACCTCTTGACTAGGAAAATATATCTTACAAATTCATATAAGATTCAACTCCCAGAGAACGCAGAAGATGGTTTATTTAACCCTAGTACAATAAATGGGCACAAACAAGAGATGTACATAATTTGGGGGCTCTATTTTATCGTGCAGAAAATTAAAGGTGGCGATGCTCCCATCCTCAATGAGAACACCAACTTCACCCCCATGCTCAACTTGTGAAGTGATAATAAGAATCAAAGCATTTGCAGCTTCATGCCCTCAACTACACTTAACAATTCCTCGAGATTTGAACAAGCTTTCCATGATTTTGATCGAATCCAATCATGCATTTGCAAAGTCAGTCTGAAAGAGCATAGACAACTGCCGTTCTGCTTGGGGCATACACCAAGAAGGAACGCTGCCTGTTGTCATGCATTCCTTCCTGCAGAGCACCAAAAAAAATAGTAGTTTGTTTTTACTTTTCAAGTCCTTGGGCTATATAGGGATAGCTAAATTATGTGTAGGCATGAAAATAAAGCTTCAAGTAGTGAATTGCTTACGCTAGTAAAGTACTCAGCAGTAGGATCAATTCGGCCAAATCCACAGAACAGTTTATCATCAGAATTTAACACCACCTGGAGCCAAACATTTTAACTTGACATTAGTAATTGCATCACTTCTTAGCCAAACATTTTACTGGGCATTAACAAGTGCATCACTTCTTCTGCTCAACAATGTGATGTAATAGGAATAATGGGCATCAGTCAATGCCCGAAACCATCTACAAAATACTTAGAAAAACACTCCAATGAAATGTTGTGGAAATTGATTGGGAGTGGAGACTCCGACCCACTGCAGGATGCTCAGTGTGTGATATATGCAAGAAATACCTATAGAGAAAATGTGGTCCTGTGAAGGAAGAAGACTAATCTCAACAATCACATGAATTATATTACTTTAGCTAAATTCAGCCTATTAAAGATTATAACTTGTTAGATACACCGGGGAGGGACAGGATACATGAGCACATAACAGGTTTTTTCTTCTCTGCAGTTGGTTACTTGCTCTCTTAATTATTTAGTAGTTTTTATCAAAGTTTTCGTGCTAAAATTATGTGTATACTGCTTGAGCAAGAGGAAGCATTCAGCTTAAGATAATCAAAGACATTTTTAACCTAAGCATTTGAATAGGAGAAAGCATTAAGCTAATAACCAATAAATGGTTGTCTGATGATACTTTATACTCTACGAATCTGTAAGCCATAAGAACACGCAGAAAGGATAGCTAATAACCACAGCAAGATAAGCATTATGGAGCACTAAAATTTAAGTAGAATGCAGAATGTAGTAGATTTTCAAATCATATGCAAGTATTTTTGCAGTGAAGTGCACATACCTTGTATTTTCCAGGCTTTGAGCACCCTACTCGGTAATCAAAATAACTATTACTCCAGTGAAAATTGAAGACAAAAACCATGTCTCCTCGTTCGAAAACAATGACCTTATCCCCTTCATCTTTCCGTGAAGTATACTGGTGATCCGAAGTCATGAACTGCAATAAAATATATAATCAACAGAAGCAATAACCTGGAATTTTTACAGCAAACATAGTATTTCCAACACGTATCCTAATTTACTGCAATGAATCAACTGAGTTGGTAGAGTTGTTACATAGAAAATGTAGAAGCAAATAAATTGGTACAACTAAGCTGCTCAAGGTATGGCCTTGAAATTGCTTCTTATTCTGTCTCTGTGTTCAAATGTTATATTTCATTGTGGCAAGTGCAGTATTGGCAAGGCAGCATCATATCTGGGGGCTAAGAAGCTAAAATCGCCGGTGGCTTTTCCTAAAAAAATATCTGTCTTCATCAGTATGGAACTTCTCAAATATTTACTACCTATTTACATCAAACACCATCCCAATTTTTCCGCAAACAAGGTATTTAAACTTTTGATAACTAATTAACATCAGTTATTAAACATAACTCTTCCGTTTTGGCATGTAAAATTGACGTCTGCTTACTGAAATGCAAGGGTTTTATTACCCTTAATTAAAAAAGGTGTCCCAGAAAAGAGAGTTCAAGACCTTGAGCTAGTAATTTCGAAAGGGAAAGAGCTTAACTTTTGTTAACTATTTGTGAAGCAAAATTAATGAATAATTCTAAAAACTGATTCCAGAAAACAGATTACTCGTCTTCCACTAAAACAAGTTAACACAGTCAAGTAATTATTGCAACAGAAATACATACACCATATTCCTCCTCAAGATGCTGCATTGCTCGATCAAACTCTTGCATTCCATTATATCTTAGATAATCAGCATCTCCCTAATAAAAATATTGAAAAAAGAGTTTTAATAAGGTTGCACCTAGATAAAATAAGAGGATAAATCAATTGGCACTTTATTTATAACAAGAGGTGCAAGTGGGTGGTTCCACTCAATCTAGCTTATCCGGATACAACCAACCCAGTGTTTGTTGATTGGATCCAGGCCGATTTATAGTCAGGTTTAACCAGTTCTACTAATTGCTAAGAGAATAGATTTAAATTCTCCAATTAACCATTTGTTGATTGGATTCAGGCCGACTCATTCTTAGGTCAAACCAGTTCTACTTTAATCAGGTCATTTTTTATTTGTTTGGGTCAGATCCATTGCCCCTACATCCATGTCAAGAATCGGGAGAATTTTGGTCTCAAATTTGACACTCTAGATTGTGGGTTGATGGAGCAGGCAACGACTACGCAAGTTGTGCACAAATTGTGCACGCCACTTTAAACTAACAGCAAGACAGCATGTCAGCAGAGTATATATCTAATTGCCATCTTTTTATCAATAATCCATTTGCAGAGCTAACCTGTTTAGAATTAAATCTTTTTCATTATTAAGGCTCAGCTGAAGTCCAACTCATCCTATTTTCCCCCCTTCTCTATATCAACTGGACAACATTTATCACATAATTAATCATACTATATTTTTCCAAAATTTATCCTTGTTAAATTTTATCACTGTTCTTGGGTTTAAGGTAATGAACATTCCTCTTACCCAGAAAAAAAGAAAAGAAAAGAAAATTCAGACGTCTGGATGAGGGGTATTTGAACATGTAAACTTCTCACAGCATTCATTATCTTCTTCAAACTATCCTTTTAGTTCTGGTAATGAACTGTGGATATTGAACAGAGCTCACTACCATGTCAAAATAATCTCAAGCGATTTACTATTTCGATGTTGTTACTTGTTATTTCCTCAAAGAAATTCCTTCAGGCTGCTTAAAGGGATTGAATTATTGAAGTAACCAGTTTTTTAGATATTAAGAGGAACACACGTGACGACCGATGACCTAATTCCATATTTCAAATCCAAACTGAACATTATAGACATGAATTCCTCGTTGAGTTTGCTCTCTTTTTTATATGGATGCAGTATTATGCTTCTTGTGTGTTTTATTATCAATATTTTACATTTATGTGCTTTCTCGAACATACAGCATAATTTATTCCGCTTGCATGAAACCATTGATATCTACTTCGAAACTTACTAGATCAAATCTACGACGGCATTTATCAAAGCTATTATTATTCCCTGGTACAACCACTCCATTTGGAAGATGTTGTTCGCCCCTCGGAAAATCTATCCATTCTACAGAGGCACAAAAAAAAAAGACAAAGCAAAGTTAGTATCCATGTAGGCAATGAACATATTAGCATCCATACAGGCCAAGAGTATACAGATTGCTCAGATATTAAAGAGTATAATCACATAATTGATTTTCTTACCTGGATGTCCAAATTCATTGCCCATAAAATTAAGATAACCTTCTCCACCTAGGCCCATTGTTATTAATCTGATCATTTTGTGTAAAGCTATCCCACGATCTATCCGAGGAGTGGAGGGTCTATCCAGCGCCATAAAATCATACATATCCTGCGGAAGGTAAAAAACTGGAATAATTGAGATGATATTGTTTCAGATTATTTTAGACTCATAAGAAAATATAAATGGTGAAAATTACTACATTATATTAATTTAAACATTAATGTGAAGAACCCAAGCATAAAGTTTTGATTAGATCATGATTATAGAAGTACTATATCCAACATCTTAGGCCAGCGAATTGATTATAAAAGTTGCAGTGCATTTCTAGAGAAATTACTGTATTTATAACCTGCTAACTATAATCCTACATATATGATTGATCTGCACTCTAGGACCCTTCAAACTATTTGCAGCTATTCCTGGACGTAACAATAAAGATCACGATATTAATTAACACCTAAGAGAAAACCCTCACTCTTTCAAGAAAGATTCAAGAATCTCATAACTTTAGTTCTTTGTATACTCCTATACTGTTCGGAGCTAACCATATAATTAACTCCGGACACCGTACCGAAGACAGAATGGAGCATAGTTATGACACATTGATGCGCTCAATTACACATGTTTCATATGATTTTCCATCTTCAGTGAAAAAACTACAAATGCTTCTATATATTTCAGGTTAAACTTCGCTTTTCAAAACCCTACCCACCATTGATAGATGAGACCAACCTAGACCTTGGTACCAGGGCAACCTAGGAATTTTGGTTAGAGGGGGCACACCGGCAACCACACATAATATTCATTAAGACGCTTAGCTACATTATATATTTAAGCCATCACACAATTTAATAACTGTACAACGAAATTTTATATCAATATGAAAATAATAATTTTTACAATAATTATATCTCTAGAGTTCATAACCTGGACCGCATCATACACTATCTAGACTCTTTATGCATATTCGCATATAAAGAATTAAGGTTTTATTTATAAGTTACTGATTTTTCTTGGCTTAATTCCCAAAAACTACCAAAAACTTATGGAAACTTATAAAACTAATAAACATTAAACTTCCAAACTTGTTTCGTAAATGTTCGATAAACCACCGAACCTGTTTAGTAAATTCAATAAACTACAAAACAAGTTTACTAAATATTCAATAAGCTACCAAACTAGTTTAAGAAAGTTTAATTTGGTCGTTTTCTGTAATTTTCAAAGAATTTGTTAGTTAATTGTCACAACCCCTAAGTTTGTGGGAATTAAACCATTTTTCTTTAAGTTCTCAATGCGTGACTAAGCTTCTTTAGTTTAAAAAAAAAGCTAAATAAAAACAAAATTAATGATGAGTTTGGTGGGAGATGCACCCATGACCTCCAATTTGAGAATTGCAATGTACTACCACTTGGGTCCCGCCCCTCCTTGGTATGCTCAATAAACTAGTTTATATAATCTAGAAAAAAGAATGAATAATCACAATTAATTACAAGTCTTAATTCCAAAAAGTACCAATACAACAATACTTTGGCTCGGTTACGAGTAACTATCAAAAACTATCATAATTACAAGAAATTACCATGCTTTGAAAGTTTTTTGGTAGTTTCTTGAAAGAAACTATGAAAAACTATCAAGGTTTTGCGGTAGTTTCTTGTGGTTTTTGAAAATTTTGTGGTAGTTCCTTGTAGTTTTGAAAGTATTTGGTAGTTTCTCGTAATTGAACCAAAGTATTTTGTGGGTTTTTTTGTTGAAATTAAGCCTAATTCTACATCAGAATAACGAACAGGGTAACAAAGCTTGAAATATCTAGATTACATAAAATCATGTTGAAATCGAAGAATTTCACAAATAACAAGAAACTTGTAGATACACATCAAGCTTACTAGTGTAGCTATTTTATAGAAAAATAGAAAATTCAGCCAGTTTAACTTTTAAAGATACATTTCATATGATCTAATGAAGTTAAAGAAGTTGCAACCACTGCATATGAGTTTCATAAAGATTAGTTAAACAATGATCAAATTATTAGAGTTTTACAACTGATATGAATATTTTAAGTTATAACTTATAACTACCTTGTCCATCAGCCAAAATGCAATTGTCTTGTCACCAACAAGAGCTTGATCATGGCTCTCGGCATATGCAACACATTTCTCCGACCACCTTCTATTAGTGAGGGTGTGAACAATGTCACCCATCTTCCAATACTCATCTGGTAACCTGCGCAAAACAATAGAAGATACACCCATGGGTTGGTGATTATCAACGATTAATCAAGTAATTAATTTGTAAAACTATTAATATTAATGCAGATAATAGTCTTATATATTTTACTGTGGAACACATGATATAAACAGATTATGCACTTCCATTTGTCGGTTCTTCCTCAACACCTTTTGTATCCCTACTGCTTTGTTTCCCTACTACCAATGTGTATTTGTATGTCTTGAGTTTAATTTTGCCACAGTATGAAAGAACATCCATGTATCAGTAAAATGGACAGCCGAAAGAAACAAATTGTTTAGATCCAAGGTATGAAGGATTAACAGCCACTATCGGTTACTCCATATGGAAATTATTAAAGGCCAAAAAAATCTATTGAATTGAACTCGAGCTTGATTCAACAACTTGATCGACACTGCTTGGGCTTGCTTCCAAATAGCATCAAACAGTAGATTCTAATGAAACCTTACTTACAACTGAAGGGTGGAAAAATTTGTAGAGGGAGGTCACCATTTCGAGGAAGGTTGAAGGTTTTTTTTTTTGGCATGGGGGTTAATATAACCCACCTACATTCTCAAAAAAGGAGAAGAAAGAAAGAAAGGAAAAGAAAAACAAAGGGGAAAAAGCATACTTACTTGAGAATTTCAATCCATTTGTCAGCAATTGCCATATGAAGGCGATAATTAAAACCGATCCCGCCATCTTCAACAGGGATGCAAAATGTCGGCATTCCACTGACCTATATAACATACATATTAACTATCAATATTTGCATAGTGGATTGCCCACATGATTTTAATGTATACCATCTTAACCTGCCGTCTTTAATGTTTTAATGTTTTACGTAATGCAAATAAACAATCGTTTTTAAAAAATTACTCCAAAAAGAGGTTAGACATGCTCATATAAATTTATAGTGTTTTTTTCTTCATATAACTACTTCATGGTCTAAATTTTACAAGCATAAATGATTTGCGGACCCTTTTTAAGTGACCACATCCATTAGTAATCATTCCAAACATTTTATGATGCTATAACAGAATACACAAACTAACGTAATATGAGAAAACAGAGTTACAACTACTGTTCAATTTCACAAATCAACTTCTAAATATTCCAAAAATATAAGAAAGTTTAATCTCACCGAAGCATCTCATATTAACAGTATAAATATTAACAGAGAACCAAAAAATAAAAATCTTCACAGCCCAAGAATACAACAACTGAGCCTTCACAGCCCAAGAATGCCAACACAAAACTGAAGTTTACCATTTCCCGTTATAAGCACTGTAGAAACATGCACTTCAAAATCATGTATACATAAGGGGGCGGAGGACGTCCTGTATTCTCAAGACTTAAGTGCGAAAATGCTAGAATGCTGGCTGTTGTCCAGCCTTAGGCATAGACGAAAAACAAGCATAGAGCAACCCAATTTTAGTAGATAGGAGCATAATTACAAGCATAATGAGGACTCATCCCTTAAATGTGAAGGAGCGCAATAAATAGGCAAAGGGTTACTAGGGTTTTGAAGGAATTATTGAGATCTCTCGTTACGATAAATGAGAATGATAAAGTCATGGTTTAGAGAGAATTTTTGTATTAAGAGATAAAAGGATTTTCTCTAGAAAATAAAACAAGAAGCAAGATATATTTACCATTTCCTTCTTGTGGAGATATAAAAGAAACATACGGTAAGTACATATAAAACAAACATAAGGTAGGTACTCTCTTGTAGGTTTATGATTTAGGTAGATCCTAGGCTCTCCTCATGGGCTTTTCACTATTCACTGAATCATGTGTCTTTATTCTTTTTCATTTCTTCTGTGTTTAAACAATAAAGATCAAAGGTGGATGTCACACAAATCTCCAGTAATGGGTACTGGAGCTTACAAATATGAAACGAGGGGTTGAGAAGCTAGATGAGAAACTAAAACTGTGACTCGAATTGGTCAAGGAGACAACTTCTAGCACAGAGCAACAAGAAAAATATAAAGAGGACGTTCAAGAAAGCATTGCACAAATAACCGTTGGGGTCGAAATTTACACCCCAGACGAAATTAAAAATCAAAGTCAAAAAGTCAAAGCCAAAAAGTCAAAGTCTATGTCCAAACAAGTGGACCCAAGTCCGGGCCCAAACCAAGCAAGTGGGTCCACGCCCAAACCGCCTCAAGTTCAAGCGAAGTCGACCGGCCGTCGAAGAAGAAAGAGAGATATTTGTAATAAATAAATTTTGTATGCAAATAAGTGTAAAAATGTAATACAAATAGGCAAAGGCCAAAATTATGTAAAACCTATGGCTCATGTGCAAAAAGATGTGCACATGGCCATGGGCGAGACAAAAAGCAATTATGTAAAGCCCAAGGGGCAAAGATGCAAGAGTGCAAGTCTATAAAAGGCATGACATATGAAGAAATAACTTTGATCCCATTTTTCTATTCCTAAGATTTTGAGCCTCCACTCTTTCTCGTTTCAAGGTCTTATTCTTCCTCAAAAGCAAAAGGCTCTTATTTTTCTTAAAGCAAATAGCATTAACCCATATATATATATATATATATTGAAAAGAGCTTGATCCATCTATCAAAACCAACAAAAAGAGAGCTTTTGGGCCCTCCTCCTCTCTCTCCACGAGAAACAAAGAAAGGAGGAAGGAGGACCCATCTCTCAAAACTCCATTTGTGAAAAATCCAAGGCCCAAAAGAGGGAAAATGATCCCCTTTTCCCTCATTCAAGATCCATAGCTCAAGTTTTCGAGAATCAAAAAAGCTCTTTTGACAAAATAGAGAGTAGGTTGCGGGTGACCTCACCAAAGGGGAAACGCCTTTGGGCTTCTCCCTTGAAGAAACCCCCGGGGATGCATAATTCGATCCGTACTCCCCTTTCTTGAACTAGGATTTCCATCCGCGCTTCACCCAAACGTGGAATACATAGATTTTGGTCTATGTTTCTCCAAAATAAAACAATAAAACGATGAAGGCTAGCGGTTATGCCGCTGAATTTTTTTCGAAATCCGCACACTTAGCCTCTTTAGAAAACTAAATTGAAAGATAATAAAAAAATAAGGAAAAATAATAAAACAAACCCTGGCCCGGGTACCCGGACTTCCTTTCACCTATAATAAAATATAATATATAATAAAATATAAATAAACAAAAATTTTGAAATGAGCAGACATGCATTCTTTCTTTTCAAATACACATTTCACCTTGAGTTCGCATGACCCGTATGACCCGTTAATCGGAGGTCCTTCACCTCAAAACAAGAGGTAATTAACGACGGTTTTGTCCGCGGCTGCCAGATATTAGAATCCTCACAATCAATAAACCCCCACCCACTGTCGGGCGGTGCGCGAGCGCATCCATCCCAACATGGATGACGAAAAACACTCTACAATAACAAGTATGTTTTACTATAACTCGTTTCCCTATATATGCCCTCAACTTAAGTTTAATTCCCAACGGTAACTTTATTGCCTTTTACCTTTCCATATTCTTTGTAGTCTAAGAAATATGGTCAATTTGCCCCTTGGCAGCATGAGCTTAAACTTCCTAACCAATTAGTTTAACTGTTTATTTTAGTCATTTTATTGAAGGGAGCAGGGGTCAGTGCCTCCAGGAACAAAGCAAGGTTAATTTCAAAGAGTTGACTACATGGAGAAAAAAAGGAAAGGTTGAGATTTTGGCTAGACCTTGTAATGTCTAGTTTTTAGTAGCATGGAAAAATTCAGAGCAGTCCATCAGCCAGAAAAATTTGTGATAGCATGCTTAACAAAAATAGATCAATCTCATGTGCATAGGATAGCAACAACCTGCAGAGTTGATATATGACCACTGTCCTGAAAACTTGGGACAGGCTTGCAACCAACATTCAGGCAAGATAGAGTACAATCCGACTCCCATTACAAACCAGGGTGACGACTTACCATTATTTTTCAAGGATCATTCAATGAGTTCCAGATATATATCATAAAGGAGGAGAAAAGAATGAAGTTGTCTAGAAGGAATTTTGGGATATAAAGAAAAGAATTTTCTCTAGGAATCAAGACAAGGGCAAGGATTTTTTATCATGATATTCTAGTATTGGGATGGATAGATGCAATTAAAAACGATATGTTAATTGTTAATTTAACTGAGAAGACGGCCCTTAATAGCGCAGAATAGAAGAAAAGGATTCATATAGCCGACCCCAAAAAATTTGGGATATAGGCTTGTTGTTGTTGTATGTTCTAATATTAGAATGAAGTGGAAGAAAAAGGTGAGTCAGCATTTCCCACACACTGTAATTCCATTGTCTTTTCTCATAGGTTTGTTATTCTTGCGTTCAATAAATTTTAACTGATATATCCCTTCGACACGAGTTCCTAACAAAGAGTCGGGAGAACCATTATCGCACACTTAGTTTTGAGTGCAATGGACATGCGTAATGTATTACAGCAAGAAGAAGCCAGCACTGCAAAGCCTAAACTATCATAGTATCTCATATGGCCTTTTGTGGGGGGTTGGGGGGAGGGAAGGATCTGCAGTTCCATTTAAGTAAAAGGAGAAAAAAGATGAATCGTATAGGATATGGAATTAAAGTTTTCTATGCTGGTAATTTATATAGACATAAAAAAGAAGTAGATGTTGTTTTGGGCCTGAGAAGATCATACATCAGATTCTTTTAATCAATAAGTGTACCATCCACATCTAATAATTTGCCAAAATCTTGTCCATGAGCTACTCAAACAATCCAGAATTTAACAGCAACAAGAAGAAACCATGAAATCTACTCTATGAGCTGCTCAAACATTACTGAATATGACAGCAACTGGAAGAAATAATCAAAATCTAGTTGATGATCTGCTCATGTATCCATATAAAACTGCTAGCGAGGAGTATTCTCTGCGAACATTTTTCTATTAGAATGTCACCGTACCAATGACAAACAAAATTATGATCTAACATTGTCAATTTATCATATCATGCTTCAGGGAAATATAAATGATTAAATACCATCAGTAGGTATGAACACAACAGCTACTTACATCTTCACCGATGGCGACAGCCTCAGGGAAAAGCCCATGAATAAGGTCATTTACCAGCATCAAATAAACCACAGCATCTACGTCAGTAGAAAATCCAAAATATTCGGTGTAGTTTCCAGTAAAAACAGTCTGTGTACAAGTATAAAACAATACATCAAGGCCAGAAAATCAAAATGGCAGCATCAGCAATTTATGTTCAATCCAGTTAAAAGAACCAAGCTAAAGCTGTATACTCCAGAAACAAATTGGGTTTATGTTTCGTTATCGGCTTATTTTGAACAAATTTATGTTGTGATAGAAAGGTTCTATGGCGTTTATCCAAATCAACCATAATAGTATAGCTTCTAGAAAAGGAGAACAAGGTTGTAACATTGTTTTGACTCGCAAGTATTTTGGAACTACCATACTAACTTTCAATCAACGATGCAAGGCATTTCCCCCCAACAGTTACTATGGTTACCTGCAAGCCATGATGGGTATACATCATTGAGGTGACGCCATCAAATCTAAATCCATCAAACTTGTATTCATCTAGCCACCATCTCACATTTGAAAGTAGAAATCTAAGCACCTAGCAGAGTAACGACGGAATTGATTAATATCAACCAAAAGCATCAGATAAAAGAATGGAAACTGTTGAATTAAGAAAAAATCTTGTTACACACTTCCCAACTTCCATAATTGAAAAGGCGAGAGTCCCACAACCAGTGATGGCCTCTTGATCCAGAGTGGAAATAATGGGTGTCCGTTCCATCAAATTGGTTCAACCCATCCAAGACATTGTTTGATGCATGACTGCAGAGAAACAAACAGTTAAATGGCAGGACATCCAAATTCATCTAAGTGATGCCCTGCAGACGTGTTCAAAAAGCACAAGGGAATGAAAAAGGAAGGGATAAAAAAGAGCATTTAACACTGATGTATTCAAGCTCACCTGACCCCCCCCCCCCGCACCACCACCCACCACCACCCAAAAAAAAGAAAAGAAAAAACCATGACCACAAAAAAGAAATAAAAGTAAAATATAAAAAAAGAATACAGTGATGTTCGATGTAAATATACCCCAGAAGTGTACTTCTTAAATATAACTAATCTACATTACTTTAGGATTTGGAAAAGTACATGAAACACTAAACAAATGACAAAACCTCTGAGTGAATTCACAAGTTACCTGTGAACAATATCCATGAGAACAAGCAGACCAAGCTCATGAGCTCTATCAATCAATGACTTGAGCTCATCTGGAGTTCCAAAGCGGCTACTAGGTGCAAAGAAATTGGTAACATGATACCTGCAATCAAAGGTACAACTGAAGCTCAGATGAAAGCTAACAAATTATTTCAACTTGACTAATATGAAAATGTTGTATAATTACTATTCATTGTCTGAAGGGAAAGGCAAGCAAGATTTAATATTACTACAGTTTGTCTTCACAAAATTATGCCATTTAATTAATTCCATGGAAAACTCTAAACATATGTAATAAGCTCATTATTCATAGAGTAAAGTTTCATCTACATAATAATGAATATTCAAATTAAAAATGTTGAAAAGAAATGATACTAATGACTTCCATTAAAGATTATATGCAAAATCAAAGACATGCCAAAATGCATACGACTTTGAGAAAGATGATGTTTACGCCTGCAATGACAAAGTGGTTCTGTTCAAGAAGAGGATATGAAAAATATTGGAACAACCATCATATATAAACTTTATCAATTTTTTCTTCTACTTCTCGTAATGCTTGGAGAAAAAAAAAAAAAAAAGACATCCACCCACCACCACCCTCAACTATACTCCTGCACACTTCTTAATATGAATTTTCGGTAAATTTCCTTCAAGAAACTCATTTGATGGTTGTTGATTTGAGGATGACTTTACAATAATAAATGAAGGTCTAGAACTACAGATAGGTCACCCTTCTGCAATTTTAATTTGAGAATGCGCTTCAGAACATCAAATACGCAACAAGCCAAATACAAATAATTTAATGAGTGATCAAGTGCGTGCGTGTGTTGGGGGGGAGAGGGAGGCATGCAGGCAATATTTGTTCAAACATATGTTAAATGATAAATTAGATAGTTCAAATATAAGCAATGATCTAGTCAGATCGCATACACAACCATGCAATTATTGGATAGTTGCTTTACTCTGAGGATGCCATTGTATACATCATTTGAAAATAAATTGTGAGTTCTCATGTCAAAAAAACACCACATAAAATTATCAAGGAGAATACCCAAAGCTTGCATAATAAGAATGCTCCTGAATGGCCATTATCTGAACTGTGTTGTATCCAAGCTTTTTAATTCGAGGGAGCACATCATCTCTGAAGCTAGCATAAGTGTTTATCTTGGGCTCCTGTAAATAACAATCATGGTCTGGTGATATACAACATGAATACCAGCATACAACAGAACATAAAGAAATTACAGTAATTAGAGTTTACTGATATATCATACTCACAATCACCAGGACTTCTCCATCAAAACAATTTGATCAAGGGCCACAACTTCAGTTCATTGAAGGATTGAGTAAAACAATGTAATGATATGTTTAGCAATATCAAAACATTCATCATGTTTGGGAATTTAAAAAATGCACAAAATATGTTGCGTAGTTCATTGAAGGATTGAGCAAAACGAAGTAGCAATATGTTTAACCATATCAAAACAATCATAATGTTTGGGAATTAAAAAAACATGCACAAAATATGTAGCAGAAATGAGAATGTTAAGATGAAGAGCACTAATATGAATTTTATATAGGATAAGTATGCTCATAATAAGTTCCAGGTATGTAGCTTAAATTGAAGATAGGATGAGAAAATGGTCCGCTATGAGGGGTAGAGATAAGTGTGTCGACTATGAGCAATAACGACAAGACAAGTATTAGAGATAACCATAGCAATTAAATAGGCTATGATTGTTATTTACAGAAGACCCAGATAAACAGAGCTGGCTATTTTTAACAGAGATAACCATAATTCAATACACCAGGCAATCCTCAACAGAGCTGAATGGTGAAAAGCATTCGTGCGGTTGACGCCAAATTGTGAGGTAAAGCCTTTTTATCGTTGTTGCAGTAATATAAGAAACATTTCCGTACAGGAAGCTTGATCCAAAGGATCAAATAAGAATCACATTTAGGAATTCAATAAACATTAAGTTAACTAATCTGGTTTAAGCCTACATACTCTAAGCAAGTCCATTGTATCTTAAAATTCAATAGAAATTGGATGGCACTAGCAACCATCCAAGAACCTTGAGCTCAGCTTGTAAATTTAAACCTTGGTCCAAAGAAACCAAGAAACCAAATGTGATATTGACAGATTTAGAACATTGAACTAATCTAGCTTTACTCTGATTACAAATTTCCCAGCTTTTTCTTTGTATTTAGTCAATTTTAATGTACTGCTTATCTATTTTAAGGGTTGATCTGGTTGATAGTCATTCTAAACCATTGTGCTATTTAATATGATGCATTGCTTATAGCAAACCAAATTTTGACGGAAAAGGCTTGGCGACCATGATGATTATGATGATCTATATCAAAATATAATTGTTCTTATTTGAAACCGAAGTTTCTAATGGTGGAAGCCCTTAACACCCAATAGAATTCCCAGTGAGGCACAGGATTACTGTCATTAGCAGCAGCAATAATGCTTTAGGCCACAACCTGAAACCTTTGCCATACAGGTAGCTTCTCGCTTTTACGCCTTTTTGATTGCTTAGTGTAAACTGACTGACATTGTCTAGTATACAGGATGCGGGCGATGTTCTTTGACTATTTCTAGGTTCCAAAATCCTTAGTGAAATGAACAGAGAAGAACGTCACCTTCTGCTCAGAGAGAGAGAGAGAGAGAGAAAGAGAAGCTTGCGTGCACGTGGTGTTATATATATAGGAGAGTGATTCTGGTCCGGCCTCGGTTCTTATTTTGAGGTACACTTCTCAAACACACAATCTGTTGTGTTTTTCCACCGATTCATACCGATCATCGTGATCAACGTGTATTTAGATAGGCTATGTATCAAATTTTATGGGATTTGAAGACTTCTAACTAATTCATCAAATAGACTAAAAAATTGATGGCTTTACGATACATGAAAAACAAGGTCGCTTGATGGATATGTTAGAAGTCTCCAAATCTTGTAAAATTTAATACATATCTAACACACGTAGATCATGATGACCGCTGCATATTGATGAAAAATACGACGGATTATGTACTTGAGAAGTGAACCTTAAAATAAGAAATGAGGTCGGACCTCATAGGATCACTCCCGTATATATATATATATATATATATATATAAAGAGAGAATAATGGAGGAAATGTGCCATAGGAGGCGTCGAAAAAATACACCCTTCATGATTTTTTTCGACGATCGTCACTCATAATCATCATCTTTATCATGTAAGATGTGGATACACCAAATTTCATATGAGTCAACTTTTTCACCGTTGATTTAGTGGATGCAAAATTAACGATTTACCGACAACAAAACTTTTTACATTGCTAATTCAACGGTGAAAAAGTTGTGGAATCACATGAAATTTGGTGCATCCACATCTTACATGATAAAGATGATGTTGGGTGCCGATCGTCGAAAAAAATCATGGATGGTGTATTTTTTTGATGCCGCTTAACGAAAAAGTCTCCTAAGGCCTCTTTTCTCCATATTATATATATATATATATATATATATATATATGGTGAGATGGATAAGTTTATAGTGAGATGGGCATTTTGGACCGTTAGATGTGATTCAATGGTCAAGATTAAATCATAATTATTTTGACGCTTCTTTGCTCCCGTTTCTAACCATCTTTACACCGATGTTCTCGTATCTCTATTTGTTCGGTCCTAATTCATGTAAATCTCAAGCAAAGAATGCTAATTTCCTTTTAGGGCAAATGTGTTTGATTTCATATTTGCACATCAATCATATGCAAAATAGAGTTTTGAGATCTATGTAAAGGAAGGACGAACGATGCAAATAGAAACCTACAAACCGATCTCGATCCTTCAACACTAAGGCAAGCATTCAGAAAAATAAAAGCTCGATGAATTAATGAATTCGTTTGTTTTAATAATTGAATAACTCTCTTCCTTCTCACATCAACAACACCCATGAACCCATGGTTGTATTATTCCCTAATTTAAACAACCACCGTTTCATTTGTCATGTCACACTGTTGTTGAATCAAAGAGAGGAAGGAGAGGGGGTCGGCATTGGTTCTTGAGATGGGTGAAGGGAACTTAGTGGTTAAGCTCGAGACGGCGGTGGCACATGAGGAAGAAAGTGATAGAACATTTGCTACAATCTAATTTAATTTTGACCATTGAATCACATCTAATGGTTCAAAATGTTAATCTCATTTTAAACTTATCCATCTCACTATATCATTACCCTATATATATATGGTCAAGTGGCCCTAAAGCTAGATTGCACGGACACGTTTTTTTGGTTGCCGTATTAATGTCAGACGCGTATCAGCCACGGATTCGTGCCCGACACTTGCATGACACGTGTCCGACACATATTTTTCGTGTCGTACTTCGAAACAAGACTGTTTTGGATTTAGACACGTGTCGGACCCGTTTTAGTGAAACCACGACATAAAAAACTATTTTTTCAATTAAAAACAGAAAACCTTAATATTATTATAACTTTTTTGATTTATTAATATTTCTTTTTATTTTACTCAATTTCGCTACTTAATATAATTTCTATGTGAAATATATAAGGCATTTTTGTTAATTTGTTAGGAAAATACTGAAATTATATGATTTTGCTAAAATTATGTTACGTACAGTTAGGAGACCACTAAAATTATATTGTTATTGTTGAAATATGTTAAGTACAGCTAGGAAAAAAATACTAAAATCATATTTTTACTAAAATTGTGCTAAAATAACTAAGTTTTGTTTGCTGAGGTTTGATAAATACAGTCAAAAAGTGTTAAAATGCTAAGGTTTTTATTGAATATTTTGTTACAATGATATAATATTATATTTCTTATAATTATATTATCTATATATATCTCCGTATCCCCATATCTTATATTTTGGGATTTTCCCGTATCGCATCATATCGTGTTCCTGTGTCTGTATCCGTGAAACCTTGCCCTAAGGTGACTCCTTAGGAATCGACCATTTTGTATTTCATTTATGTGTTTAGCTCATAAATACATGGGCCTCATTAATTACATCGGCATTTATTTATGAGGTAGGATCTTTCATGAAATGCCACGTAGGCTACTCCTTAGGTTGCACTCTAAGGTGTCGCCTTAGGAACATTTTCCCATATATAATAATAATAATGGAGGAAAGAGGTCCTAAGAGGCTTTTTGTGTTAGGTGGCTGCAAAAAGTACGCCCTCCACCATTTTATTCGACGATCGGCATCTTCCAACTTTATATCCATTCTTTAATTTATCGATACACCAAATTTCATATGATTATAAGTTTACAACACCATTCCACCGTTGATTTAGCAATGTAAAAAGTTTTATTGTCGGTAAATCGTTAATTTTGCACCCACTGAATCAACAGTGAAATGGTGTTGTAATCATATGAAATTTGGTGTATCAATAAATTTGAGGATGAATATCAAGTTGGAAGGTGCCGATCGTTAAATAAAATGGTAGAGGGCGTATTTTGTCGCCATTTAACGCAAAAAGCCTCCTAAGGCCTCTTTCCTCCATTATTCTCTCTCTCGCACATACGAGTGATCCATTGCAAACTGGTCCGCGTTTTCTAAAAACGGAAACTCCCGATCTACGACATATTTTAACAACGCATAGGCTCAAGATGATCACCCTACTCTCAAATGTGTGCATGAAAAATCCTTCCTTCAAATATGTGCATGAAAATCAAAATGATCACCCCACCCTCAAATATGTGCATGAAAAATCCGTCCCTCAAATATGTGCATGAAAAATCAAAGGATTTGAAAACCTCTAGCCTATGCGTCGTTAAAATATGCCGTAGATCGGGAGTTCCCGTTTTTAAAAAACGCGGACCGGTTTGCAATGGATCACTCATTTATAGAGAGAGAGCGCGCTAGGGCTCATATAAATTAATGCGTACAAGTACAACCTCACCTACAGGAACACCAAGTATGCGATAAAAGCGGAAAGGGCCAGCAAGTAATGAGAAAGCGGGAGTTAAGAAACTACATATGCATAAAATTTATATCATAAAACCTCTAATTACACGTGCGCTTCCTATTTTCAACATGTAATGAATCATCTTGTTGGCTATAGTGCTCTCAAGGCAATTATCATAGTCGCAGGCAGGTGATTATGATGATTGAGGAATGACCTATACTGGTAGAACAGTTTTACTCGAGATGATAGTATTCTATCTGGTTTGTCTTTATTATCATATACAGCACTATGTGGCATTACAGATCACTATTACATGTTGATAGAACCCATAGGATTCTTGCTTGACTACCAGCATTATGATGGCGATCATATAAGTAGGAGCTAAGTGGTTTATAAGCATATTCTTAAATGTCCCTAGTCGTGGGAGTTTCAAGACTGGGCATCGATATTCCAGAGTAGACTAGTGTATACTGATTGAGACCCCGACAAGGGGCGGTGGCCGGTCTCACGAGCCATTGGTGTCAATTTATTCACCTAATATGTATACAGGTGCTCATTGGGTTATGAGTACACCGGGCGGATTCGCCGGGAATCTGCTAGTTGGTAGTATACCTATTGTCAGATAGCAGTTCCCGGATGACATGTGTGCAGGTTAGTCTTTCGACCTGAGATCGTCATTTGCCTCGTGTGAGTTCCCACTGTACTTTGATTACTACCCTACAACGGCTTAAAGGAGTCGTGTAAACAGGTTTTAGTTGGGTACAGTCCCGAGCCACATGGAGGCAGTGAGCGGATTGTCAGGGATTCGTCTCTCCCGGTATTGGGGGTTGATGTTGCGCGGTGCACGGGTGGCCATCACAGAAATCTTTGGCCAAAGTAGTCGAGAATTACTGATTTGGATCAGTAATTTCTCAGGTGGTGATGGGCTTCATACCGACATGAAATGTCGCGTTATTAGGGGTCTGACTTTATCCACCCCTCTAGACTCGATATGCAATACTCTTAGACGAACAGACCGGACTGTACGGATATTGTCACTGTCAGGCTCAGTAGGGGTTTCAAGATGAACTTGCTCGTTGGCCTCCCTTTCGCTCAATACCTGGGTAGCCGTTACGTTCAGCTAGTGCCGCTGACGTGCTTGTAGTTAAACCCACTGTTAGTGTATTGACAAGTCTTTAGAGTCCCACACAGAGGGTTTTCCTGCTTCAGACGAAACGATGTAGAGGCCGTATTGTTTTATGGCAGGGTTCGATCACATATGTGTATTTGTGCACGGATGATGTTCGGACGGATAATACTGGTGGGCTTTGGTTTAAGCCGGATCCTAGTATTATATTGTTGGATTATTTTCGTTTCATTGTATTTGTATTCTTCAGAATACGGATGCGGGTATCTATATACGAACGAGGGGTATTCTTGTAATTTCTTACAAGATTACTTTTAGAAGATTACACCTCATTATGGTTTAGACCTTTTTGGATTAAAAGGTCATTGAGGTGGAGGATGAGGTGTTTATTGCATTATTGTAGCATGGCTTATTAGTGACCCATGGTTACTTTTCTAAGCATGATTAAGTTTTTGTTTGTTGTGAGATTTTGTTGACTCGAGATGTTTTTGGTTGACTCTAGATATTTTGGAGCCATGGGATATTTATGTGGATGGCTTCAATTATTGAAAAGAATGAACACAAAAAGAAATCTCACAACAAAGAAAAAGACTTAGCCATTTTCTTTCTTGAGTTGCCTCACTCTCATCCTCATAGCGTCTTCTTCTACCTCCACCCAAACCCTCTCATGTGTTGAGAAATCTCGGGTGTTTTAAGACAAATTAATCCTTCATCGCTCTCTACTTCTTCTACGGTATCTAGTGTAGCGATCTAGATATCCTAGTTATCTTGAATATGAGGTTGGAGCTCGATTCATAGACTCTCGAATGAATCATCTTCGATGAAGGGAGACCGGAGATCAAGCTTGATCAAGGAGGTCTCTGGAAGCTTGGAAAGATGGTTGAAGACCGAAGGACACGGATCAATTCGGTATAATCACTCTAACCTCTTAGTTTAGCTCCTATGCATGTTTTGTTATCTAGGACTTATGGGTCGATCCGGGTTATCGGGTTGTTCTAGCGCCGGTTTTTAAAAATTTTTGTTCCGCAATGGCCACGGTTTGATGGCCGGGGCGCTTGCATAACCCAACACATATAACTCACAATTTTGCTCTACAATAATAAGATCATGGCCTGTAATTTTTTTCTAAACTTAAACTACAAAAAAATGGTCTATCCAATTCATCTTTTATACAAGACAAACCAAGGCCTGGAAGCTTGGCATTCCTCACATAATACATTATAGAGAGGCTATAAAAAAATGAATCAATGTTCCTGCATGCATACCGTGCTACTCATTCCAACATGTGATTCATATATCCGTAGTGATTTGGGAGCTTTTGGTTGAGGATGCCGGAATACATATCGTTCCTGCAAGAACACAGTTAACCCTTCATAGGAAATATATAAAATATCAAATGGACCTAACAAATTAGTCATTAAGTGAACATCAAAGAGAAAGAATTGCAAGAAACCTAACTATTTCAGATTGTAGAAACCATACTTTATATTTTACCGAGTGTTAGAAGGGGGCAGTTAATACCTCTTCAGGGGGATCATAGTAGATCCCATTGTATGGTATCTCACCAGGGGCTTGAACAGAAAACCTTATCCATGCAGGAATTGAATCTTTAACGCCAGATGGAGTATCCATGCGAATCTATCATGCCATAACACAGTATAAATAACGAAGATATCTTCGTTGCAGAAAAGATTCATATAGTACGCCGTTAAATAAAATAGTTTGTTATTGGATTTTGACACCTAATTACACATTTTAAACAAGATGAAACCACATGATATATTGAGTACCGACTTAGCTGGCCCATGTTTGGGCATTACTATAAATGTTTTTTTTAAATTTATTACTGCCAGCCTGAGAAATTTCCCACCAGCAGGCTGTGCAACTGAAATTACATCTTAAATTGTTAAAGCTCAACTACATGGTTTGAAATCTCGGCCAACCCTGATCCGAGATGGCCGATTCCGATTCCAAAAATGACCATCTGAGAACCGAGACAGATACCATCCAATATCAAGCAATATTGTGTTTACCAGTTTATAATAGGGTCTTCATATCAAGTTTATTAATCATTAGTGGGTTTACTAATTGGTGAATGGTTCATTGATGGTTTAATGGGTTTATTATAAGTTATTAGGTTATTACGGTTAGTTTGACATCATAAATATGACTTTAGACATTATTAATTACAAAATGATTTGACAAATTGTTTCTGGTTACATTAAATGGTTATTTAAATAAAATTCTTAATTTTTAAAAATTATTTTTCTCAAACGATATAGAATCCGATATTCTGATCCGATAAAGCCAATTTGCCCGAGATTGCCTATCCGATCCCAAAGGTGATTGTCGGATACCGTAGACGATACCGAGATTTTGAACCTTCAGCTCAAGTGACACTGATTTCACGAATAATTATTTGTTTTGTGTGTGTGTGTGTGTGTGTGAGAGAGAGAGAGAGAGAGTCGTCATGTGGGTGTGAGAAATACAATACATTGCAAAGATTTGGACTGTCCGGTTACATGTAAAGCATGATATGAAATTATCCTGCTAGTTTTTCTCTTTTTTTAAACACTGAGAGAAATAATGTTGTATAGAAAACAGAAGATAAAATGAAAGAGAGCAGGCATCCAACCACGTTATTCAGTTAACAAGGTTGCAGTTCAATATAAACCAAGCTAATAAACCGTAAAATTACTATTAAAAATCAGATAAATACCTTTACGCGTGAGCCATGAGGAATAGGGGGTGAGCCATCAACATTATTCGGCAAAAATATCTCCCAAACACCGAACTCATTCTGAAGTCAGTTAATTATGGAATGTTAGCATAAAAAAGTAAATTTTGCAAGAAGTATTCGGGAATATAACTTATTGCTTTACAGGTATTTGCTCTAAAATTCGGCTGACTAAATGAATAACAATAGTCCATGAGTGAAGGCAAATTTTGGTTAAGAACATTAAAGATATTTCTAATACAATGAAGTAAAAAATTTTAAAATAAAAATAACATCAGGGAATTTCTGATCTAAGAAACCATCTTAGGAATCAGTAGAATAATATTAGCCTCCAAGTGTATGCGATTACGTAATAACAAAAATTACAATGCTCCTTCCAACACCTCCTTCAAGTTGTTTATGGATGACAGCAAGATAGAGCTTTTAGCATAAACTAGTGAAGTGCCTGTTACCAGTCAGTGACAATCATATTTATTTTGTTCTTTCTCAGGGAGAATTAAGAAATGGTTTATAACGGGGGAGCACTTCGCACTTAAGCTATGATAATTAGAATTGATTTAACATGGCGAAAAAGAAAGAAATGGTTTAGATATAATGGTAAAAATATCTTTAAAAGGTGAAAAAAAATTGAGCTGCAAATACATACGCAGGTCATGACATCTGCATTCGGATTCCAGTTGTTGAAATCTCCTATTAATGATGCTGACTGAAACAGAAGAAAAGTTACAATTCACAATGTGAATCAAGGGTCAAACTAAAATGCAAGCAAAATGTGTATATAAGAAAGATGTTTCATAAACTGAACCAAAGGACAAGCTTAAACACATGCATGCATGTATATTACAAACACCCACCACTTATCTATTTCTCACTAGGAAGGAAAAAAAAGAAAACGAAGAAGAAAATAAACTGCACCTCAAAAGGAGAGAAGAAAAAGAAAACAGGAATAAGCCAATAAAGTGAATTGTGATTCATAAAAAGGACATATGTCATCATCTTCCTTATAGCAAGCATTATGTCATATGATCCTTGGACAGATACTTAGGAACTCATGTCCAAAATAAAATTTTGGTTTCTTGCTTTGAGACTTATAAGATCAGAAGGATGATTCCATGCCAAAATTAAAAAGGTTTTTCTTGATAACAACGCCCAAAACATCCGTAATTTGAAATACAACCCCAGAACTTGATATTTAAAAAACAACCCTGAAACATCTCCGTTAACTAAACACCACCTTCTGTCAACATAACTCAGGTTTGAGCCTGTTAAGATTAACCATGGTTGACTTTTAAATTATAATGGCCAACATGCCCCCAATTAAATTCATCATTAATCAACGGAGCTCCTTAAGCATCTACCAACTCTCCATCTTCAATTACTGACGTGTTGCTTATGCTTCTTCTTCTTCCCTTCTTCTTCTTCTCCTCCTCCTCCTCCTCTATCCTCTCTCGAAACCCTTTCATCCTCTCTCCACTGCTCGTGGTCTCGCTTCCTCTTCACAACAAGGTCGCTTTTATTAATTAGGGCTAACATGACATTATAATTGTAAATTAAGATTATCCAGACATCATCATCTAAGCCAATAAATTACTATGAAAGTTTTTTTTTAAAACACAATAAAAATATGGTCGGCATGACATTAAATAAGAAAATATAATAATTCTGCTGTGTTTATGGAACAAACAGATAAGAGCGCTAAACCCTAACAACTCATGCAGGAGAGACAGGAAAAAAGTAAAGAAAGTTGGCTATAAATGATGGCCACCAATGAAAGTCAAGCAAGGAGCCAGCAAACCTTTGCTCCAGGAGCCCACTCGCGATAGGTGATACCAGTAGCACTGAAAGAACAAGTGAGAAAGAAATAATAATTAGACAGTATATTGTATGCACTTCTGTTTCATCCCTATTTTAGATTATCGTAATAGAGAAGATCATTTCAATCAAAGAAACTCTTTCGAACGGCAAGATAAATAAAGTAGATAACATCCATGATTCCATATATGAATGGTCGATAATAAATTGATGATTAAATCCATTTTCTAGTATGGTGGTATAAAAAAAAGTAAATTATCTAGGACTTCTTTTGATGATTGGCACGGTCCATCTTGAGCTCCATGTCCTAAAATAGGATACACCAATCTTCATGTGATATGGATACCATTCTAACTTACATCAAGTTGTTGCAAAATCACAACAGTGTTTCGACGACAAAACATTTTCACACTCATAAACCAATGGGCAAGAAGTATCCAAATTACATATATCCATGTTTTAGCATATGAAGAATCAGCGATCAAGATAAATAGTGGTATTCATCCAAAAAAGTTGATTTTTTCATTCAACTGCTTGGAAGGAAATTCCTAGATTGTCGCCCATTTTCCATTTATTTCATATCTTCATTATGTATGTATATGAGTTTGTTTCGTTGCAACCTAGGAGAAACATCTCTCCTAGTTCGGTCAAAAGTCAGGATTCTGTCAACTTTTTAACTGATCAACACTAATCATATTGATCAAGATATTCCAAGGCATGCACACATAAAAATATAACATAAGTGATTACAATGATTCTTGCATTGGATGTCGCAAATGTAGTGGTCTACTGATAATACAACATTTTCTACAACCACATGACCAGGCAAAGAGTATCATTCTGCTTTAGGCCATAAACATCAAGATAAATGAGGTTGATATAAATAAAATTGAGGAAAATTAACTGTTTAACCAACATAGGAGAGAACTCTCCCCTAGGTTAGCTGTACCCGCTTTTCTCGTGCTCGTGCGTGTGTATGTACATGAGACTGCTCTATTGCAAACCGGCTTGCACAATAAGAAAAGCCAAAACTCCTAAAAGTTGCGAGATCTGGATGATCCACACAGTCAACTTAATCTCCATAACTAAAAACCTTTATCGATGGAAAAAAGTCAAAAGGATTTGGAGGCCTCTAAAGCTCCAACACATGCATCAAGTAAACAGAAAATCGAGCGAATTTATAAATATAAAAAATATAAAAAATCAACCATTGCAACACTTTTTGTGGATGATAAGCACTGCTTATCTTAATATTTATGTTTTAAACAATGGGTATACCAATATTTACATAATTGAGTATCAATTGCCTTTGCATTATGGTTGTTAAATTTATAGTTCGACGTACCCTTTATCTATAGGCAAGGAATTAACCAAATCTCATTAAAATTAATATCTCCATGTTTTCAAACATGCAGATAAAGATGAATGATTGAGTGAATTTTTTTTTAAAATAAACCATAAAACACGTTTTTTGGATGATAGGCAATTAGGCACTATTCTTCATAATCTTTATGTTTTAAACCATGCATATACCAATATTTATGTGATTGGGTATCAATTGCCTTCGCCTGCATGGTTGTTAAATCTATAGTTTTCCAATAATACAACACTCTATAACCATAGATCTATGGACAATGAATAACCAGATCTCACTAAAATTTAAATGTTTGTGTTTTCAGATGTGAAGATAAAGATGGATGTCTCCACTCATCCAAAAATACGGCGGATAGTTATTTCTTACATGCCAGTTCAAAAAATTTCCTAGTATACTATGGCCCATTAAGTTTACCACATCCTATATTACATGTCTAAGGTTCTTGATGTTTTTTAGTGTTAATATGTATTAGGATAACCAAGCTTATTAATTACCCAATTAAAAATCTAAACCACAATGCAGTTTTTGTTAAAATTAATAATGTGCGATTTTGTAATGATAAATGATTTTGTAATGATAACAATCAATTGACCGGCTTTTTAGAATATAATAATGACATAATGTATGTTGAATTTTGTAATGAGAATAGTCAATTGACAGAGTAAAACGTAATGAATTCCTCTCAACTATCTTGTGTGAAAAAAATCTCTTGGAATTTTTTAGATCACCCTAGAGATTTAATATCAATGTTTAATTATCATAAATGTAAGCAGGTTAAGAGTCCAACAATGTCCCTGTAGGGAGATATTCCACAATGAAGCTCATATAGCACACAATCACCGAGACTTAATTATTTCTCCTAAATAAATAGGGTGATTTTATTCACCCAATGGGTATCTTCCGATGGAGTCAATATAGGAAACTGCTTGTCAGCTCCAACACAGCACAGATATCTTCCAATAGTGTCAATATAGGACTCTTCTACCCTATGAATGTTGAACTTTAATGCCAAAAAAGTAATAAATTATTATAGTGTAATTTGTAATTTGTAGTACTAGAATTATATAAAAATAATAAAATATCTTATAATATCTAGTAACCTAGAATAACCTACAAGTGTTTAGTAATATAGAAGATTCTAGAATTAGGAAATGTGTGGAATTCTCTAGATACATGAATGATTCATGAAAGATCCATGATTCCAGAGACTTCAAATGGAGTATGTATAGAACATAAGATGTTATAGTTTTTTAGTTGATGCAAAAGACCTCCCATGTTCAATTAACCCCCCCCCCCCAAACAAAAAAAAACAAGATGTCATGGTTTAACTAAGCAATCAAGCAATCAAAGCATTGGATTGCAAGTTTCATACTCTTTCTTGTCTTTCTTCCTTCCGCTACTAGCTTTTCTCTCTTCTAAACCTACATTTGCAAGTTTCATAGTCTTGCTTGTCTTCCTTCCTTCCGTTACTAGCTTTTCTCTCTCCTAAACCTACATTACTACAACTAGCCCACCTTGCTTCTGATCCCCACCATTAACAAGTATGGAAGCATCTCTAGGAAAAGAACAATGATGTAATCCTTTCCTATACAGATTGTTACAATCAATTTGCTTTGATTGTCAATCAAGATATCTCCTAAAGACAATTTTTGATATGTTCAAAATTAAAAACAAAATGAATTAATAAATCTGAGTATCTGAATTCTATTTCTTTGTGAATGATGAAGATGCATTTCAGTGAAATTAAGCTTATATGACATTATGGCTTGAAAGATTATTCCTTCTAGGAGCACATTTGGAGTGAATATGGAGCACGTATAAGTACCATCACACTTAATTGTTTCTATGAATAAGCATGTACTTTATATATAGCAGTCAAATATGCATATTTGGCCAAAAAGTTTAAAATGGATCAAACCACGATAGTGGCCAGATATTAACGAATAGGACCATAAGTTGATGAGATAAAGTTTTACCCTTCATTAATTGTAGTCATTTCATATGTAAAATTAGATAGAAAACTATAAATGTCATAAGGTTGGCTTGTTCCAGCTCAAGATGTTACGTCATGAACTACTATATATAATTTAAATACATGTTTGATATATTTGGATGCTCAGAATAGTTCTGCACTACTGTATCTTTTGATCGACTGATATTAGGTCGTCCATATCTGTAAGGTTATGAATATGGAATTGGACTTGAATTAAGTTATTTGTGTTTGCTTGCTGCCTCACATTGAAACGAGTACAATGCACAATCATTATGTCGGAACCGATTACATAATGTCACACTCACAACGCTGATATTTTGGATATGCAAATCATTTTTGGGATGTTGGAAACAGTCTTTCATTAAGAAACGGTCGTTCATACAGAAACAAATAAACGGTATAATATCACTAGGGTTGTATGGGTTGTGGACAGGGATGGGGTTACCTGCGAATGAAACCAAATTTCTCAAAACCACGAGAAAATGCATCGAGGCCACCTTCATTCTTATCAATCTCATACCGCATTCTTCTGTACAGGCTATATCTGAAACATAGAACACATTTAATGTTATACATCAACTAATTCAACATACATAGCATTGCAGTAGATTGAAAGGCCAATAACACAATGTAAGCCCAAAGCAGAGTGTTGATCTTTACTTGCACCCTGTAGATAAACCCAAGAAAATACGGAAATGAAAAAAGCTAGAAAACCATATTCAAATATCCTATCCTCCACGTCCCATTATGTTATTTAATCTGTTCATACCAAGTCTGATCCTCTCTTTTTATAACACTTGTATCTCCACAATTGCTGGCATATTGTACACTTGTGGAGACATTAAAAGGTAAAGCATATATACAGCATCATGGGAAGTGTAGAAAATATGCATGCAAATCGATGTGTAGATACATAAATTCGGTGCCAGCATTTCTATACCAAGAAGGTAACTCAAAACATACTTTTCCAAAATGCAGGGAAGTGTTCATGATTTTCATTATCTTCATTCCATCGCTTTCCATAAAAAAGAATTGATTGCAGAGCACCATTCAAAGCTGACAAAGCTCCACAAAAGATTTAACCAAATTTACAGCTGGTTCTTAAATCAGATTTCAGCTCTCTATAAGTTGGTCTAAATTTTTAGCTAACAGAAAGCTATATGGCTATAGTTGGCATGTAGGTTCCTTGTGCTCAGGCATTCTAAGTTCATGCAACCAAGGAGTAACCTCCAAATTACCCTAAACTAAGAGTCTACATGGAGAGGTAACATGATAAGTAGTTCTTGAATTGAACTCGTCTCCTAAGCATTGAACTCGTCTCCCAAGCACACAATAGGATACATTAGACAAAAGGGATCATATTTCTATTAGCCAACCATACATTCTGATGCAGTACTACAATGAAAGGTATAAAGGTATCTTAATTATTCATGATGAGCCTGCTGCATATTATATGCCTGCTGAAGATTGCAGGCAACAAACTTACTGACACCTGCATGTTATGGCTTCTTCAGCTGGTAAAATATCAAATCACCATGCCATGTACATCACAAGATATGTTAAAACCAAAAAAAAATGTAGCATGTTCATTGAGGCGTCTGAAGAATGGAAAGTAATCTGAACACAAAATAATTAGATTGTTTTAATGTAGAGTTCTTGGATATCAGAACCTTATATTTATGAGTTGTTTTCAATCCACAGGATATTTCAATTAGAATTTCCAGTACTAGAAAGGAAAGGGCGTCTTTAAACATAAACAGACATTGAGATGTCATACCGATAATCCAGATGTGTTCGGTGGGCTTTCAACAATGGATCAATTTCATATATCTTTTGCCCAGTACTTGGTGAATGAATACATCTCCGCTCATCATCAACCTTTTCAAGGACATTTTTCACATCGTTTGACTGTTCAACACCTTCCATCATGCTACCAGCACTTATTGATTCCGAAGATATGGATATCTGTGCAACATCTACCTTATCCTCTGAGGGTTGACCATCTACTTCTTGCAATACCTTCAACAGACCCAGAAAGATTTTATCATGGATTTCATCAAAAACTAGAGTGGCTATAGATTAGGATCTCAGAATCTACATCCACCTGTTAGTTTAGGTGTGGGTAATATAGTTATAGAATAAAGCCTTATCCTCTAACTTGCTAAGATACAATCATAGAAATAGAGGTTAATTTTGAGTGGCATGAGTGTTAGTCTCCTTTTTCCTCCAGTCTAGAATCTAGGAAAATCTACTGCTACTATGATACACAAATTTGTAGCCAACTGTTGTGAGATTAAAAAAAGTGGACATCTGTTGCATTTTTCAAGTCAGGGACCATGAGCTAAATTCTAGATGCGGCTTACAGTATATAATAAAGTATAAACGTAGAGAAACCAAATGCCAAATGCTAAAATACATAAAGAATTTGGACTTATTGTACGCACCTGTTGATCACCAGAAGTGGCTTCCTCATCCCCGATTGATTCTAGAGCAGATGAAGAGCCATCAAGCCCACCACCCGGGACAGGCACTTTTCCAGTTGCAGAAACAACTGTGGAAGTGGAATCAGTTTCATACGAAGAACTTCCAGCAAGTATTTTCCCTGTAGAAACATGGAATAAATATAACTACACATAGAAAGACTTAGCTGTCATAGAAAAGGAGCGAAACAAGTAAGGACGTCAGATTCCCGTCAAATGTATTAGCAGGATCTTTTTAAAAAGAAAAAAAGGAAAAAGTTTAAAGAATAGGTAAATTTGTGATCATTACTTGATCGTAATCAATCTACAAAAGGTTGCAGAGATGCATTATATCTAGCATAAAAGGCCAAAAAGTATTGAAAAGCAATTACAAGGTCAGCAAATAAGCTCATTTTTGCCTCCCTTCCAAAAATGTACAAGCTCATTTAATCAAACTATCAAAATGTAAAGAAACTACATATATCTCTTGAAGAAAACACAGTGCATAAGACGGTAACTAATAGCTTTAACAGTTTTTTCCGTATAGTGTATGTATCCTTTGATGTCAAATATAAATGATGCCTTACACACATCTATGTCAACATGGCATAGTGTATGTATCCTTTGATGTCAAATATAAATGATGCCTTACACACATCTATGTCAACATGGCCCGCATCAAACTAGTTCAAAAAATTAACTCGTCAGTTCAACCAGAGGTGTGACCCATGATGTCACAATAGCAGCATAACCTTACTACCTCTCACCTATATACCTTTGAGCTATCCTTATTTACCATTAAAAAAAATGATGACAATCAATACAAACACCAGAATTCCTTTTGTTGCCTTATAGTCTTCCCTAATTCCTTTTCAGTCAAACATCCAATTATGGTATGAGAAAATACAGTGCCGTCTGAACTATTTTACTCACATATCACAGCCTTCTCAAATGCAAGACAAATTTTTTACTTGTTAAAACGTCAAATCAAGTCACTAACCAAGATTTCAAAAGGAGAAGAGAAGAATGCCCTCACACGGCATGTTTGAGAGTAGGGATCATGCATATAAAACACAAATCCATGTGCATCAACTTCCGCAGATTCATATGGTTCACTTTGAATTCCTCGATTTACTTCTTATTCCTTCTTATTCCCAAAATAATTCCACTTTCTTGTCTATTTTGCATATGCTTCCTTTCGCATATAATTGGGTGCAACTCTCTTGTCAAAGTCACAATTTCCATCATTCTTAACATTATCCCAAAAAAAGAGAGGCTAAATTGCACAAATGTACCCATCAACTTTCACGTTAACTTTTGTGCCTTAATGGACCATTATACCCCTCGAAATTTTGGGGGCCGATTGAGAACATAAGGGTAAAATGGGGAAAACAAGTCAAATATTGATGACGTGGCATTTAAATATAATGTTCCAGACGGAAGACGGAAGAAAAGTTAATGGTATTTAATTGCAATCGGGGATGATAGTTTATGGTACTTGTTTGTAATTAAATTAGTTCATGGTATCAATCGCAAAAAAGATGAAAGTTGATAGGTGCATTTGTGCAATTTAACCCAAAATAACCTACTTATAATACATAAAAGTCAAGGTGTCGACAACCAAGCACTAAATGATCGTTTTATGCCCCAAACATTCAATTCAATTATGGCATGAATCAAGATCCCATCCTTGCAGATCAACCTTGTACTTAGCAATGCTCCTATTTTTCTGACATCAACCTAGCTTTAAAATAGTGGCAAAAACACATAAATCATAAGCAGATTGAAATTTTAGGAAACAGAACACAGCTACATCTAACGTCGAAGATCAAAAGCAATCGTCATGGATCTTAAGCAGGGGAGAAGAATGAGGCTTACTCGAGAATTGGTAGTTCCTCAACACGAAAGAGAGATTCGAAGCGCCCTTGCGCTCGCCAAGGTAAGAGCCAGATCGCGACGAGGAGGGCTTAGCATTGAAAGAAGGGAACTTGATCCCTGCGATCGCGTAGGACATTTTCACGATTCAAGCAAAAAGGAGATATTTTTAGGGTTGAAGAAAGAAGAAGAAGAAACGAGAAGAAAATCTCAAAAAGGTTTTGATAGGTTTAGAGAAGCGACGGAAGCCAAGAGCGAAGGAGGAACATCAGGAGCAGTGCCTATGTGTGCGGTTGAGAGCTACATGGAGATAGGAGATGTGGGCCCACTCTAGGTGGCGTCGTTTTCTATGCAGTCAAGGCCACGGGGATGAGACTGGCCAAATGAATTCTGTTTCCTGAGTCCCACTTTTGTTCTGCCCTTTATGATTTATACGATTTTGACCTCCGATACTGATTAAAATATCGTAGAATATTCATATCGGATCCGCTGCTTAGATGTCGTATCTTTCTCTCTTTAAGCATTTAAAAACTGTTATGATATTTACCTGTACTATTCTTTTATTTTGTCTTGCAATTTGCATCCGCAATGCATGTACATCTCTAATTTCAATGAACTTACTTGTGTTTTTCACTTTTCATTAAAAATTAAAATTATAATATAACTCGGTTAGTTTTATACGATGGAATTAGTTTTTTAATAATAAGTGATGGGTTTAGTTTCTGTTATAAATCTTGGTTAGGTTTTTTATGGTTCTTTTAATTGGTTTTTCTTTAAAAATGGGAAAGATGAACACCTTTTACTTTTGCACCATAACATCATATAATAATATTTTCATTTACTTATATTTTCTTTTATTTTCAAAAGATTGGGCGAGCTGTTCTCTTTTTTAAACCTTGTTTTTAAACAAAATCTTTTCAAGATAGTGTCGCCAAATGACTCTAAATTCTGAAACCCTATTTTGACAGATCTACGGTTTGCATATTTCATCTTAACTCAAACAAAATCATGGTTTTGAAAACGGCGTTGCTAAAACAGGCCTTACCTCAGTGCTTCAAGACTTCTAGATTGAGCTTTAATCCCAATTAAAATTGATGTGAAGCTATCATAGATATCTTTGAATACTAGCAGGTCCCTGTGCAAGCTGCTGGATCACAAAGTTTTCATCGGTATATTGAAATTAAAATGAACAGTTGCATGAAGCGACTAAGACGGTTGTCGCAAACTAAAATATTTCTATGATGAATATGAAGTGTAATATTGGAGTTTATCTACGAAATTTTGCAATCATAACAAAATTTTAAAAATATCGGTCTTCCATATAATTTCCGTTAGATGTCAGAAAAGAGCATGAGAAATCGAAGTTTCGATATATATATATATATATATATATATATATATATATATATATATATATATATATAAGCGAATGAATAATGTATTAAGCAACGATTTCCCAATATAACTGCAGTAAGACAGTTGCTGTAGATTAAAAAATTTCCATGACGAAATTAAAGTGTATTATTGGAGTTTATTTACGAAATTTATAGCCATGACCAAATTTTGAAAAGGGGCTTCCATGTAATTATCCGATAAATGCCAGAAAAGAGCATGGATAATCGAACTTTCCATCTGTATATATATTTGAAAGCAAAATGAACAGTGTATTAAACGACGATTTCCCAATATAGCAGCAGTAATGTAACATTTCAGAAAACGAAAAAATATTATTTTAGAATTTAAATAATAAAATAATAAATTTTACAGATATTATAAAAATATGGATTTGAGTTTTAGTAGAATGATATAGTTATATACCTATATTTTGGAAAATAATTAAGAATTTAAAATGGATTATTAATTTTGAAAGCATTTATTTAATTGGACTCTTCTTAAATTGGTATATAATTATTTCCATACACGTTTAAGATTAAAATTAATTAGTATTTTACTAATTACTACACTAAAACATGTTTTAGTATGTTAAACCATGTTTAGTGTGCATGACATATTGTGTACATGTTATCTTTTCTTTTTTGGTTTTACTTTTGTTTTTCAAAAGAAAAAGAAAAATGAGAGAGGGACAAGGGGAAATAGAGGAATGGATAGGAGAGAGAGGGAGAGGGGGGGCAACCTTAGCCATTTCTTTTGTTTACAATTTCATCTTCATCTCTCCTTCATCCTCTCCTTCCTCCACTTCCTCCACCTCCCTCCATCATCTTCTACCACCACAAAACACCCACCAATCCATCTCAAAACCCCATGTAACCTTCATTAAAATTGTTTACAACCTCATCATAAACCTTATGGTGGGATCAAGTTTTCGTTTTGAGCTCTTCTGTCCATCTTGAAATTTTTTTGAGTTGCTTTATGAGATAATAACGATATTTTAAGATAAGTTTTTAAGTATCCTTATTTTCACAACCAGTTTAGAACTAAAATGTGCATGTTTTCAAGTCTTGAAAATTCTAAGGTGAAATTTAGTGAGTAGAATTTACAGTAATGGTGTAGTAGGGGGTTTAATGAATGTTTACTAGCCTATTAATGATAGTATTCCTGGTCTAAATGAGTTTAGAAGTTTCAAAGATGAGTTCAGAATTTTCCGATGTCGGTTTTCTTTGAGATATTGATATTCAATTGGAATCTGAGATGATTAGGAAACTTTGAAAATTTAATAGAGGATACAGAGAGATGTATAGAATAGTAGAAAGCCACCATAGAAGTCCAAGCCCTTATCTCTTTTCCTTGGCCGTAAATAAATTCATATTGACCATAATTTGCGGGTCGATTTTGGAACTTTGAAATTTGTTCTGTAGTCCACTCACTAGATAACTAAGACTACCCTATACGCTAAAAAGTCCCAGATCACTTGAAGAAAAATTTGGAGTCGTTTTACTTGATTTCTGTTAATATTTTTCGATATTTGAAACTTAGTTTTTGGATTTTTATGATGTGACTTGGCCGTTCGACGTTCGTACGTCGACGTCAGGGGTTATTTTGTTATTTTAGCACGTGTTGACCATAGGTTCTAACCTATGTATGCTTCGCTCGTGATTTCAAATTCGATTCAGGTTTTTATGCAATTTTGGTTATGGATTTGATTGTAGGTATAATCGTGTGGACTTTCGGGACGACGAAGAAGAGTAAGGCATCCATCGGAATCGACTAGGGCGAGACATATTGATGTGAGTAGATGTATATCTATGGGGGAAGTCGGATGAATGGTGTATAGTACTCCTGCAACCGTAGAATTAGGATGATATATATATATATATGTTATGCTAGACTGTCATATTCGTATAAGTCTATACTTAGTAGAATGATATACCTCTAGTACCATTTCTTAGCTTACGAGCCATATCTACTTATGTAAGTATACACACACACACACACACACACACATGATTAATTTATACAACACAAGTTACTAATGATATAAGGATATTTACGATATGATGATATGAATCGATATGATATGATACGAGATGACACAAGATAATATGTGATGAGATGAGATGAGATGATGTACGCGACTATAAATCCGTACTATTGATTTGATAATACCGTACGATAGATTTTCCGTACGTGATATGATGAGGATGGATCGCCGATATTTATTTCGACTCGTGAAATCTTATTTAAAATTATTAAAGTAGATATTATGATATATCTAGAGCTATACCTACTTTCAAAACTAACGAATCATTACGAATTTTTAAATGATAATTTCAAAAGAACGCTACAACTTTTCAAAAGGTATCTTCTTCAAAAATACCGTAGCCCCTTATTTTCTAAAACAATATTTCGTACTATTTTAAACAATAACTGTATGGCTCATGCATAGTTTCATATTTTTATACTTACTCACGTTATGATTTTTTTTATTTCGTTTATGCGCGCATTTCAATTTCTTATTTCTGCATACGCTCGTGCTTTGATCTTTTACGATGTATATCGTGTTTATACTTTAGTTTTATTTGACCTTGTACTAAGACACATGCACCATTACCAATGATTTACATGTTGCACGTGTACATACTCGCATGCTCACACACATATCATCGGTAATTGGCATGCCACGTACACAGATAGAACTCGCTATGCTACCGCATCATACTATACATGTTAGCATGCTAGATTCTATTAGCACTTTCTATTACATTGCTATATGACACACTTATATGAATACACTTGCTATGCATTACAGTATTGTTCTGTGTCTGTACATATTATTTCATTATTGCCATATTCTTATGAGATTCTGTTTTCATGAGATTTCTGGATTTGAGAAACCGTGGATATTATTTAAAAACTTATGAATATTTTAAAAACGCGGTTTTCTTTTGATATGATATTTCGACGTCCCCCATGAGATTTCTCGGTTCTAAGCTATGATGATTATTTGAATCAAGGCAGGGGGAGAAACCAATTGCAGATATATGGTAGACCTGATACGGTACGACGGGGCAAGAATATTGTATAGAAAGGAGTTGAGCCTGGCCGGGGAACACTACCTACCGGTGACATTATTGGACTCGGCGGATATCCGGTGGATACTGATCGGAGTGATATGAGACAGATGGATATAAGAATCAATCTGATGAGACGGTGTCTAAGATATGCGGGCCGATCCAATGAGATGGTGCCTAAGATATGAGGATTTACGTGTCGATACCGGACATGGGATTTATGATGATTTCGAGTTTCGATACTGGACACTCAGGGTTTTATGATGATTTTGAATGTCGTTGATGGACCTCCTCGGATGATATATAAATATACATGATATGGATGACATGGTACCGCATATTGATACATACATGATATTATATATTTATATACATATGTATACACGATCACCTTCGATACCACACGGCATGATATTATTATTACTGTATGACCTAGATAGATCGTTATACATTCGATTTCTACCTGATGATGTTTTCTACTCATGAGTTGGCAACTCACCCCCCTTGTGACATAGTTTTCTTGCAGGACCGACCGCTTGAACCAGTAGCGGCTTATTGGCACATTCTTCTTTTGGGTGATTTGCTTGGTAGGTGGGTTACATTACAGATCATAACCACCACTGTATATTTTATATTCATTGTATCTAGTTAAAAACTCTATCAACCAGACTATGTATATTTGGTAGACTTAGAAACCAGTTGTATATTCTTTGGACTTAGTGACGAGACTTGTATATTATGTGGATATAATTGATTTAATGATGTTTTGGTTTTCTTTATTCTTTTCTGTGTTGATCTTTGCCTTGGGCATCGTATACTTACCTGCGTGGTTGTATTTCCGCCGATTGGCTAAGAGCTAGCTCCCATTTAGGGATGCCAATATTATTATTGTTTATATATTGGTTTTAATTAAAATTTACAAAGAATACGCTGCCTAAATTTCAAATGATGAAAACGTTTTCAAATTTTAGTATACATCCACTTGTATTTCTATAAACTTTACTTATACTTTAAAAGAGGAACTTGATTTCATTTATACCCCTTTTTCAAAACTTCACCTCCACTATTTTCCTAAAAAGGTTTAGATTATTGGTTTTCGGCTTACTTGGGTTACGGCGGGGTCCTATAAACTTCATATGATTCAAGTGCCGGTCACGTGCCATTTCCGGGTTGTGACAAAGTTGGTATCAGAGCGTTAGGTTTAACCTTTGTTCGAGTCTAGATTTGACTATACAGAGTCTAGGACGTATATTTCAGAACCTATGCTTGACCTTACGGAACTTAGACTTGACTGAGAGGGTATTAGACATGAACTTTCGTTACATATATTGATCTTGGTTGATGGAGTGTGTAACTTAAGTAGAGTAACGTACCGTGCATATGTTCCGCGGTATACTTACGATACGATACTTCTCTTAAGTAACCTTAGGATGTGCATATCTTGAGATCTTTTATTCTATTCGTTCTTGTGATCTATCCTCATTGATATTTGTTGCAGTTCTTGTCACCATGGCTACGAGAGCCGAGAGGGTTGCGGCTAGAGATGCGATCAGAGCGAGCTCATCAGGGATGAGGACTGACCATGGTGTTATCCTGGTGATGATACAGGAACAGATTGTTATCCTTTTTATGCTAGGATTTCTCGTTTGAAGCGAGTGTTCTGGATCTGCACCAGATGATCGGACCTTTGCTTGATGCCAGCCAGATTGAGAGGATTGTTGACATACATCCTATTCCGGAGATCGTTGTGTTGTCTACCGCATAGACAGATGTATCAGCCGTTATTGAGATTGATGAGATGTCGCTTCCAGAGTTCACGAAGCTGAAGCCACATGAGTTTACAGGCAGGGATGTGACAGAGGATCCCTAGCCATTTTGGATAAGTGACTAGGATATTTCGTTCATTTAGATGCCCCGATGCGAGATCAGTTGAGTTGACTGACTTCAGTTTGGAGGGTCTTGCTCAGACCTGGAGTGAGTCGATCGTGAGAGGACGAGTAGTGCGTATTCCTCCGATGGCTTTGGACAAGTTCTCGAGAACGCATTTCGCCAGATTTCTTCCACAGAGTGTTGGAGATGTTCGAGTTTGTAGCTTCGAGTCTTTATGTAAGACTATGGACACGACCGTAGCAGAATATGAATTGCAGTCTATGCGGCTATCAAGATATGATTCCGATTTGGTCGAAATTGAAGAAAAGTGGATTAAGAGATTCGTGTGAGACCTTGACGAGTCGTTCCTCCTCGTTGATGCCAGAGATTTGATACGTATGCAGAGGTGTTGGATATAGCCACCTTTTCAGAAGAGAGTCATGATAAGATTGCAGCTGTCCCGAAATAGAAACGGATTAATTGAAGAGGGCCAACTTCCGGGCAGTTCGGCAGAGATTGTTGGGTTATGCAAGCGCCCTGGCCATCAAACCGTGGCCGATTGCGGAACAAAAATTTATAAAACTGGCGCTAACACAACCTGCTACCTGGATCTATCGTTAACCATAAATTAGAAAACTATAAAGAGAGGAGTTAAGAATGGTTATACCGAATGATCCGTGTCCTTCGGTCTTCAACCACCTTCCCAAGCTCCTAGAGGCCACCATGATCAAGCTTGGTCGCCGGTCTCCCTCCATCGAAGATGATCCACCTGAGGATCTGTATTCCGAGCTCCTACCTCAATAGCGGAGGTAACTAGGGTACCTAGATCGCTAAACTAGATAGCCTAGAGGATGTAGAGTGTAGTGATAGATTAATTTGTCTTTAAATATCCTAGGTTTCTCAACACATGAGACTTGAAGGGTGGAGGTAGAAGAAGAAGCTTGAGGATGAGAGTGAGAGGCAACTCAAGAAAAAATGGCTAAGTCCCTTTTGTGAGTTGTATTGTGTTGTGTGTTGTTGTGAGTAATAATGATGCCTCTCATAAATATCTCAAGTCTCCAAAATATCTTAAGTCAACCAAAAATATCTCAAGTCAATAAAATATCTCACAACAAAACAAAAAAAAAGCATGCTTGAATAGTAACAATAAGTCACTACAAAGCCATGCAAACAACACCTCATCCTCTCCACCTCATTAACCATTTAATCCTAAGTGGTTAAAACTAAATGAGGTGGCATCTTCTAGAAGCACCTTATAAAGAATCACAAGAATACCCATCATTCGTATATACATACCCATATTCGTAATCCGAAAAATACGAATACAATGAGACGAAAATAATCCAACAATATAATACTAGAATCCGGCTTAAACCAAAGCCACTAGTATTATCTGTTTGAATCCTGATACGTGCATAAGTGCACGTATATGATCGAACCCTGCCGTAAAACCATACAACCTCTACATCATTTTGCCCGAAGCAGGGAAACCCTCTGTGTGGGACTCTAAAGACTCGTCAATACGCTGGCAGTGGGTTAACCACAAGCACGTCGGCGGCACTAGCTGTACGTAACGGCTACCCAGGTATTGAGCGAAAGGGAGACCGACGAGCAAACTCATCCGAACCCCTACTGAGCCTGTCCGTGACAATATTCGTACAGTCCATTCTGTTCGTCTAAGAGTATCGCATATCGAGTCTAAGGGGTGGATAGAGTTAAACCCCTAATAACGCGACATTTTGTGTCGTTATGAAGCCCATCACCAACTGAGAAACTACTGATCCAAATCAGTAATTCTCGACTACCTTGGCCAAGGATTTCTGGTGATGGCCACTCGTGCACTGCGCGACATCAACCCCCAATACCGGGAGAGACGAATCCCTGACGATCCGCTCATTACCTCCATATGGCTCGGGACTGTATCCAACTAAAACCTGTTTGCACGACTCCTTTGAGCCATGGTAGGGTAGTAATCAAAGCACAGTAGGAACTCATACAAGACAAATGACGATCTCAGGTCGACAGATTAATGTTAGTGTATATGCCCTAGGGGCCATTATTGTATCATACTAGTTTGTATATTACTTGATAGAAGCTTGGGATATTCACATGTATATAACAGTTTTGCTAAACATGGTAGTATGCTACTTGGTTTTTCTATCTTAATATATGAGTATACGTATTGATAGAGCTCTTAGGATCTTGCTTGACTACCAGCGTTGTGATGGCAGTCACACTAGTGGGGGCTGGGTAGTCTACAAGCACATCCTTATTCAGGTCCCTAGTCGTTGGATTATCGAGACAGGGCATCGATACTCCGGAGTAGACTAGTGTGTACGCTTCTCATCCCAGTTGGGGAGATGGTCTGTCCCACAGCCGTCAGTACGTCGTACTGGAGATAGTATGCAGGTGCTCGTTAGGTTACGGGTACACCGGACAGGACTCACAGGGAACTGTTGGTTGGTTTTATACCAGTCGTCAGTGAACAGTTCCCAGGTGACATGAGTACAGCATAGTCCGCAGACTTGACACTGCTACTTCGCCTCGAGTGTGTCCCACTGTTCTTAGATTGCTACCCTACCATGGCTTAAATGAGTCGTGCAAACAGGTAGCAGTTGGGTGCAGTCCCGAGCACTTGGAGGCAGTGGCGGTTAGACAGGATTTGTCTCTCTCGGTATTGGGGGTTGATATCGCGCTGTGTCAGAGAGCCATTACGCAAAGTCCCTGGCCAGGGCAAGCGAGATTTGCTGGTAGGTTCCAGTAGTTTCTCAGGGTGTAATGGGCTTCGCTCCGATACGACTTATACCACTATTAGGGGACTGACGCTTGCCGCCCCCTAAGCCCGATATGCGATAGTCTTAGACGAACAGACCGGACTGTATAGAGATTGTCACATCAGACTCAGTAGGAGTTCGGATGGGTTTCCTCATCGGCCTTCTTATCGACATCTACCTGGGGACCGTTACGTACAGCTAGTGCCGCTTGCGGTCTGTGGTTAAACCCACTGCCAGCGTAGTAGTCGAGTCTCTAGAGTCCCACACAGAGAGTTTTCCTACTCCAGGCGAAACGATATAGAGGTCGTATGGTTTTACGACAAGGGTTCGGACGCATACGTGTGTTTATGCACGTACGACATCCGGACAGTTTTTACTAGTCGGCTTTGGTTTAAGCCAGTTACTAGTATCCGGTTATTGGATTTATACAGTCTAAAGTTTTTCCGTGTTTTCATGGATAGGAGGGGCGTTCTCGTAATTGCGCGAGAAGCTTCTAGAAGATGGTGATTAAGGAGGTTAAGGTGGCATATACATTGAATGAGATTAGTGAGTTATATGAGTGATTCATCCATGTCATTAATGCATCATAATTGCTTAATGACTCATGGAGATGAATCGCCATTAGATATTTATGAAGCATGATTATTCATCATTTTATTTTCTTTTATTGATAAATCTTAATGCTTCATATATATTATGATAACTCATTTTCTCATTTCAATTATCATTCTTACCTTCTCTCTCCTCAAGCTTCCTCTTTTCAAACCCTAATCCTCCTCTCTCATGTATTGAGTACAAGGATTAGATAGGCTAATTATACCATAACCTTCACTCTATATCATCTAGGTACTTTGATTAGCACTTAAAGAAACCTAGTTGCCTCAAGTTTAGAGGCAAAGCTTGGAGTAAAGCTCTCGGGTGGATCGTCTACTACTTGGAGAAGGCCGAGGAGGAGGTGGAGTTCGTAAAGACGAAGGACACGGTTCTTTAGGTATAATCACTTCACATGGTAGTTTAGAACTTCTATGATAGATGTTAGTTATCGTTTAGCTTCGATTCATGTGGTTAGTCGATGTTTAAGCAAAGAACAAGATCGTTTTTCATATTTCCGCTTCCCCGCAAGTCGTGGGGTGTTGTACATCGACTTACAGTGGTATCAGAGCCTCGCTAAACAATAATTAACTCATTAGCAAAGTCGTAAGTATTTCGAACGCAAAAAAGAACCGGAAAGATCATCGTTTTACACAGTTTCTGTCGAAATTAAAACAGGCCCTAAAAATTTTTCAGGGACCTGCAGAATAACAAGAAAGAAATTATAGGGGTACTGCAGAAATTTGGTCGCGTAACTCGGCTAATTCTCCGCGGAACCGCGGCGGATTCATGCGATCCGCCGTGGATCCGCGGCCGAGTTAGGGCTGAGTCGTCCCAAATTTCTTCAGTGACCTTCTGGTGTTAACAGTGATATTTCTGGATATTTTATTTTCTGCTAAGATTTCAGGTGCACAGAGAAGTTTTGCAGTAGAATCTAAAGTGTTTTGCTCGATCGAAATTTTACGATGTTTGCTAATTTGATTATATCTGTGTTTGTATAATGTGTTCGTAAACCTCCCCTAACTGCTAGTATATCGGTTGGTAGGGGGTTGCACATTTCTGTAATGGTTTTTACTGTTTGTGGATATGAACTGTATTGGACTGTTGTGATGATTATCCGGGGTTTGTGATGGGTTATTATTTTAATTCATTCGATGTAATTGTATTATGTTGTAATATTATTTTGCGGGGCACATCCAGGTTGCGGTTGTAGCCACCGTTGTATTATTTCATTTTACTGTTTTTGCTCCTAGGATAGACCCAAGGTGGGGTGCACAAACTACCGGGTACTTTGAAGTGTTTAGTGGCCCACTCACTTTGTTGAGGGAGACCGCTTCACTTCGGGTATTTGACGGGTAGTTTGCCGTACCCGTAAGGGTGTAGGGTGGGGTAATAGCTATTCATCACAACTGTGTAATCCGTCTTTTGTTGCAGGCTCTAAACAAATGCGGATTGCTTGCAAATCCAATAAAGTTCATATGAGATCTGGAATGCCTATTATTACGTCTGACGAATGTACAATATCTATATATGATAGCTATTTAGACGTCACTTATGTTTTACACCCGCGCTAGCCCAACCCCCGCTCTGCCGTTAGTTAAGTAACCTAACGGGTGATGACGGGACCCCGTGGCAAATGCGGATGGCATAAGAGGACGTATTTTCGTTGTTTTCTGCAATGATAGGTTAATGATGGGACGCATTATTTATAATGCAAAGAAAATAAACCAAAAGTTTAATCGTTGGAACAATTTAAAAGAAACCACTCAGTTAATTTTAAAACAGATATTTTTAAATGCGGAGCTTTAACCACTCCTTTTAAAAGCTATCAGGTTCCTTCGGTTATATCAAGTTCACTACGTTCACGGTTTCGCCAAAACCATTCGTAGCCCTCCGTCATTTCATCTGGGTATTCAGTAGTATTCAAACTATGTATTTTGACCTAACGCCAAGGCATAGTGTTTGGTAGCTACTGGATATTCATTTGTTGCATAGATAGATGAGTTAGTTTGGGACAATCATATTATCATTTTGGCCGAACGTCAAGGATATATATGGATGGGTTCAAATTGACAAGATAATGATGGGTAGAACTTGACATGTGACTTATGACATTTTGACCTAACGCCAAGGTCATAAGAACATGGGGCAAAAATATATATCGGGAATTTCTAAAGAAACTGAAATTTGCAAAGAGTTGCATACCATTTGGATTTTGATGAATGTTGGTAGGATTCCTTCAACATTATCATACGATAATATTTGGATCCCGATCCTACTGTGAGTATATGTTACTCATCAAGATATTCGTCACTTAACGATCAATGCTATAAACCAAGTAGGTGTCAAGAAAGGTGTCAGCGGGGTTACGCCCCCAGAGAAAAGAGGTTATTTGATTAAGGAACTTCGCGAAAGCGTTGGAAAACCTCCCTCGAAGTACCGACACCAGCCTGGCTGAACGGTTAAGCAAGTATTGTACAGTGAGAATAGTCCTGGCTAATTCTTCTTTTATGGTTTGAGGAAAGATTCGAGAAACAGTGGGAGCCATCCAGTTTAGATAAATTAAAAACCATTCTAAACTTGCAAGAGCATCATGCTAAAGAGTTTTCTTCTCTCTCTCCTAATTGCAGCGACCCTGAAAATGACTGGACTTAAGTTACTTTTAGAGAAAAATATACTGACAGGGCCAAACTATAAAGATTGGCTGCGGAATGTCAAAATGGCTTTGACCTATGACAAATTGGGGTACGTCCTCACCACTACGGCACCTGCTGTCCCTGGTCCCAAATCCAGTAATGCGGATAAGGAAATCCGCAAAACCTGGGATTTCGATTGCGCGAAAGCCAAGTGCATCGTGCTTGCCTCGATGAACAATGAACATCAGAGGAGGCATGAGGATATGGAACTAGATGCCATATTTCTCCATACAAAGGAACTTTATGGAGAGCAATCTTGTATAGAAAGATACGAGACCTCTAAGAACTTGTTTCGAGCGAGGTTGGCTGTCGGGTCATCGGTAGGAGAACATGTCCTAAAGATGATCGGCTATATAGAAGAGCTCGCAGACCTTGGGACGACTTTGGATAATGAGCTCTATACTGACCTTATTCTCCAGTCCCTTCCTTCCACCTACGCCCAGTTTATCCTGAACTTCAACATTCAAAGAAAAGAAGTTGAACTTCCGGAACTCCTAAACATGTTAAGGAGTGCAGAGGGCACCTTGCAGAAAGCAAGGGAAACACCCGCTATGTTTGTTAGCGGTGCTTCTTCTTCCGGGTCCAAGGCTAGGGCCAAAGGAAGGAAAAAGAAGGCCGCCACCAAACCTAGAGGAGGTGTAAGTAAGGTGGGAGGGAAGGGAAAGAAAAAGTTTGCGGTACCTGTAGTGGTCCAGGATGAGTGCTTCCATTGTCACAGGAAAGGGCACTGGAAGAAAGATTGCAAGGCGTGGAACGCCAAGAACCAGGAACCGAAGCAAGCTGTGACTTCGACTTCAGGTGTGTTTGTAATTGAGAATTGTCTGTCAATCAACTCTACTTCCTGGGTATTGGATACCGGATCAGGATCTCATATATGCAATTCATTGCAGGTACTGAGAAACCGTAGGGTGCTGAAGGATGGTGATATGACCCTAAAGGTTGCTAACGGAGCTAGCGTGGGAGCTGCGTCCGTCGGGGATTATCACCTGGGATTGACGAGTGGACACATTTTGGTTTTACATAACTGTTTTTATGTACCAAGCTTAACGTGTAATATCATATAAGTTTCCTTGTTATCAAATAAATGTTATGATTTCACGTTTGTAAGAGATGTTGTTAACATCCACCTTAATCATGGTTTGATTGGGTCCGGTACACTAAATAACGGTATATATGTTTTAAACCAACTCCAAATTTTCAATGTCCAGAACACACTAAAAAGAAAGTCTCCAGATTTAAATAAAGCTTTCTTATGGCATTGTAGACTGGGTCACATCAATGAGAGAAGGTTGACTAAGTTACATAGAGAAGGATATTTGGACTCGTTCGAATATCAAACTTATGCCACTTGTCAATCTTGTCTCAAAGGAAAGATGACAAAGACTCCATTTACTGGACATGGAGTAAGAGCGAGCGAGCTCTTAAGACTCATACACAGCGATGTATGCGGTCCAATGTCTACACATGCAAGAGGTGGTTTTTCCTATTTCATTACTTTTACGGATGATTACTCAAGGTACGGATTCATTTATCTGATGAAACATAAATCCGAGGCTTTTGAGAAATTCCAAGAGTATAAGAATGAAGTAGAAAACCAAACCGGCAAAAGTATCAAGACACTTAGATCTGATCGAGGTTGTGAATACTTGAGTGCCGAATTCCTAGGTTACCTAAAAGAGAAAGGAATTCTCTCTCGGCTTACTCCTCCATACACTCCACAGCATAACGGTGTATCGGAGAGACGGAATCGAACCCTATTGGATATGGTACGATCCATGATGAGTAATGCTGAGTTACCGCGATCTTTCTGGGGTTATGCGCTAGAATCAGCGGCATATCTTTTGAACATGGTTCCTACCAAGACTGTGCCTACCACACCATATCAGATGTGGAGTGGGAAAAAACCCCATCTTCAGTATATAAAGATTTGGGGATGTCCAGCTTTTGTCAAAAAGCAGCATGTGGACAAGTTCGAGGCACGATCAGTAAAGTGTAAGTTTGTGGGATATCCAAAGAACTCCAGGGGATATCTATTCTATTACGCAGAGGAACAAAATGTATTTGTTTCTCGCAATGCCCATTTTCTAGAACATCAGTTTTTAGAAAAGGAAACAAGTGGGAGCGAAATAGAACTGGAAGAAATTCCAGAACCACAAACTAATACTGAAAGTTTGGTAGAACAAGTAGTTCAAGAAGAACAGGACATTCCCGCACCCCTCCGCAGGAGTAGTAGGCCGTCTCATCCGCCTGAGAGATACTACGGTTTTCTCATAGATGGGGATAGAGAGGATTGCATCATAGATGATGATGAACTTACTGGCTTCCAGCAGGCCATCCAGAGCGGTGACTCGGTACGATGGCTAGATGCAATGCGGACCGAAATGGAGTCCATGTACACCAACAAAGTATGGACTTTGGACTTTTCTCCAGATGGGGTAAAACCTATAGGATGCAAATGGATCTTCAAGAAAAAGATTGGTGTAGATGGACAGGTGGAAACCTATAAGGCTAGACTTGTTGCAAAGGGTTTTCGTCAAAGACCTGGTTTGGACTATGACAAAACTTTTTCTCCAGTGGCTATGCTCAAATCCATTCGGGTCCTTCTTGTTATTGCTGCCTTCCATGATTATGAAATCTAGCAGATGGACGTAAAGACAGCTTTTCTAAATGGTAATTTAGAAGAGTGCGTCTATATGGATCAGCCAGAGGGTTTCAATCAGAGTGGGAGCAGCGGAAAAGTATGCAAGTTGCTTAAATCCATTTATGAATTAAAGCAAGCATCGCGGAGTTGGAACATCTGTTTTGATGAAACAGTCAAAAAATATGACTTTATCAAAAATCCAGATGAACCATGCATATATAGTAAAGTTGTAGCCAGAAGTGTCGTGTTCCTCGTCTTATACGTGGATGACATTCTATTGATAGGAAATGACATTTCTATGCTACAATCTGTTAAAGGATTCTTATCACACAGGTTCTCCATGAAAGACCCGGGTGATGCCTCTTACATTCTGAGGATCCGGATCTATCGTGATAGATCCAAGAGGATGTTGGGACTTTCGCAGTCCAGGTATATCGACACTGTACTGAAAAGATTCAGTATGGAAGATTCTAAGCGCGGTAATCTACCGGCTTGTCACGGAATCACCCTATCCAAAGAGATATCTCCCAAGACTGATTTGGAAAGGGAATGCATGTCTGTTATAACCTACGCTTCTGCGGTAGGCTCTATAATGTATGCGATGTTGTGCACCCGACCAGATGTAGCTTACGCACTGAGCGTGGTAAGCCGATATCAGTCAGACCCAGGGGAGAAGCACTGGATAGCAGTAAAGAACATTCTCAAGTACCTGAGGAGGACTAAGGAGATGTTTTTGGTTTACGGCGGAAAAGACCTCAGGTTGGAGGCCTTTGCTGATTCCGGCTTCCAGAGTGACAAGGACGATTCCAAGTCCATGTCGGGTTATGTCTTTACCCTCAATGGAGGGGCGGTGTGCTGGAAGAGTTCCAAGCAGGACACCGTTGCTGACTCGACTATGGAAGCGGAGTATATTGCTGCTTGCGATGCCGCAAAAGAAGCAGTCTGGATGAAGAAGTTCCTAACAGAACTTTAGGTGGTTCCTACCATAGTTGATCTAATACCTCTGTATTGCGACAACAACGGAGCTATAGCTTTAGCAAAGGAACCAAGGTCCCATCAGAAGTCCAGACACATCTTAAGGCGGTATCACCTGATCAGGGAGATCATTGATCGTCGGGAGATCGAGGTTCGGAGAGTTGCTACTGAAGAGAACATTGCTGATCCATTCACGAAGGCCCTACCTCAGATTCAGTTTGAGAGGCTACTCGAGATCATTGGTCTTCGATATGCCAGTACATGGCCCTAGTGCAAGTGGGAGATTGTTAGTGTATATGCCCTAGGGGCCATTATTGTATCATACTAGTTTGTATATTACTTAATGGAAGCTTGGGATATTCACATGTATATAACAGTCTTGCTAAACATGGTAGTATGCTACTTGGTTTTTCTATCTTAATATGTGAGTATACGTATTGATAGAGCTCTTAGGATCTTGCTTGACTACCAGCGTTGTGATGGCATTCACACTAGTGGGGGCTGGGTAGTCTACAAGCACATCCTTATTCAGGTCCCTAGTCGTTGGATTATCGAGACAGGGCATCGATACTCCGGAGTAGACTAGTGTGTACGCTTCTCATCCCAGTTGGGGAGATGGTCTGTCCCACAGCCGTCAGTACGTCGTACTGGAGATAGTATGCATGTGCTCATTAGGTTACGGGTACACCGGACAGGACTCACAGGGAACTGTTGGTTGGTTTTATACCAGTCGTCAGTGAACAGTTCCCAGGTGACATGAGTACAGTATAGTCCGCAGACTTGACACTGCTACTTCGCCTCGAGTGTGTCCCACTGTTCTTAGATTGCTACCCTACCACGACTCAAATGAGTCGTGCAAACAGGTAGCAGTTGGGTGCAGTCCCGAGCACTTGGAGGCAGCGGCGGTTAGACAGGATTCGTCTCTCCCGGTATTGGGGGTTGATATCGCGCTGTGTCAGAGAGCCATTACGCAAAGTCCCTGGCCAGGGCAAGCGAGATTTGCTGGTAGGTTCCAGTAGTTTCTCAGGGTGTAATGGGCTTCGCTCCGACATGACTTATACCGCTATTAGGGGACTGACGCTTGCCGCCCCCTAGGCCCGATATGCGATAGTCTTAGACGAACAGACCGGACTGTATGGAGATTGTCACATCAGACTCAGTAGGAGTTCGGATGGGTTTCCTCATCGGCCTTCTTATCGACATCTACCTGGGGACCGTTACGTACAGCTAGTGCCGCTTGCGGTCTGTGGTTAAACCCACTGTCAGCGTAGTAGTCGAGTCTCTAGAGTCCCACACAGAGAGTTTCCCTACTTCAGGCGAAACGATATAGAGGTCGTATGGTTTTACGACAAGGGTTCGGATGCATACGTGTGTTTACGCACGTACGACATCCGGACAGTTTTTACTAGTCGGCTTTGGTTTAAGCCAGTTACTAGTGTCCGGTTATTGGATTTATACAGTCTAAAGTTTTTCCGTGTTTTCGCGGATAGGAGGGGCGTTCTCGTAATTGCGCGAGAAGCTTCTAGAAGATGGTGACTAAGGAGGTTAAGGTGACATATACATTGAATGAGATTAGTGAGTCATATGAGTGATTCATCCATGTCATTAATGCATCATAAATGCTTAATGACTCATGGAGATGAATCGCCATTAGATATTTATGAAGCATGATTATTCATCATTTTATTTTCTTTTATTGATAAATCTTAATGCTTCATATATATTATGATAACTCATTTTCTCATTTCAATTATCATTCTCACATTCTCTCTCCTCAAGCTTCCTCTCTTCAAACCCTAATCCTCCTCTCTCATGTGTTGAGTACAAGGATTAGATAGGCTAATTAAACCATAACCATCACTCTATATCATCTAGGTACTTTGATTAGCACTTAAAGAAACCTAGTTGCCTCAAGTTTAGAAGCAAGGCTTGGAGTAAAGCTCTCGGGTGGATCGTCTACTACTTGGAGAAGGCCGAGGAGGAGGTGGAGTTCGTAAAGACGAAGGACACGGTTCTTTAGGTATAGTCACTTCACATAGTAGTTTAGAACTTCTATCATAGATGTTAGTTATCGTTTAGCTTCGATTCATGCGGTTAGTCGATGTTTAAGCAAAGAACAAGATCGTTTTTCATATTTCCGCCTCCCCGCAAGTCGTGGGGTATTGTACATCGACTTACAATTAACCTGCACACATGTCACCTGGGAACTGCTATCTGACAATAGGTATACTACCAACTAGCATGTTCCCAGCGAGTCCGTCCAGTGTACTAATAACCCAATGAGCACCTGTATACTATCTTAGGTGAACAAACTAACACCAATGGCTTGTGAGACCTAGCCACCGCCCCTCGTCGGGGTCTCGATCGGTATAAACTAGTCTACTATGGAGTATCGATGCTCAGTTTTGAAACTCCCACGACTAGGGACATTTAAGGATGTGCTTATAGACCACCCAGCTCCCACGTATATGACCGCCATCATAATGCTGGTAGTCAAGCAAGAATCTATGGGCTCTATCAACATGTAATAGTGATCTGTAATACCACATAAAGCATGTACATGATGATAAAGTCAAACTAGATAGCATACTATCATTTTGAGTAAGATTGTTCTATCCATATAGTTCCTCCCTCAATCATCGCAATCGCGTGCCTGCGATTCAATAATTGACTTGAGGGCATTATAGCCAACAATCTCCCACTTGCACTTAAGGCTAATTATTGTGGTGTCGCATACTCACAGCTCGTGTGATACCAAACACCCAACTTCTCTACTAATCAGTTTCACAAAGCTCGTTTATGAAATTATTGTATTCGAGAAATAACCTTAGTGAGTAGATCCGCTCCAATATTTCTTTCTATATCTCAACTTCACGGAGAAAGACTATATCCCGAAATGAGCAATACCTGTCTTACAATTTGTCTGGATATCTGATGGGACCCAGTTCATAAATGAACTCTAAATCCAACAAACTTCTTAGACTATATCATCCACTGAATTTAATCAGTATCCTGCGCTATGCCTTCCACAGTATCCGCTTGGAACACCTGTTTAACATACTGTCCCTCAAAAGAGGGAAAACTATAACTCTGATAGTTAGTCTGTCATCTAGGTCATCTTGGAAGCCTGAAATGATAACCGCCTCCCGAAGGAGGCTGCCGTTACCATATACCAAGAACATCCACTTATGTTCATAACTGCTTCCCAGCGTTATTTCAGGATTGGATTAATATATATTTATTGTAGCTAGTGCAAAAGCAATATCTGGTGTTGTACTTGACATCTCATGATTGACTCAATTGCCTAAGCAAGTGATATACCTATCATGCAACCCCCTCTCCTTATTAGTCTGAAAGACATCTCTTTAGAGAGGGTGACTTCATCACCTGTGGGTACACCACTATGCCAGGAGTCATCCTTTCTAAAACACCTTTAGAATAATGTCAAAGTATCCAAATTTGGACACTTCTCAAATCTAGATCTAAAACCATAGATCTAGTAATCCTTGATATTTTATCAATATCCTATGTGGAGAAACACCTTGTGACAACCACAGTATATAACCGATCGTCGTATAGGAAGATCTTTCCCTATCAAGTGCATGTCATCTAAATACCTGGACATCACTTTCTACTACCTTCTTACCAGATTCATCTCCTATTCTGATGAAGTCAAAACCTATGACTGTCACATCAAAAATTGATGATCTATTTTCGCTATACCTGGTTTAGTCTATAAATAGACATAAGCTACTTACCCACTATACTTCCGCTGCTCCCACTGACTACAACAACCTTCTGGCAGAGTCATATACACGTGCATTTTCTAAAACTAATTTAGAACGACGTTATACTCATCTTCCTGCCAGGTCTCATAGTCTAGAACAGCAGCAATGACAAGTCTGGATACAAAAGAACCTCCCTGTCACCGTCTCTGAGAAGACCGAAGTACCTCTTGGGTGTCTGAGGTTACCCATCAAATCTGCGGAGTGACTAATGGATCGTTGAAACCAATTGAATTTTTAGGTTCTACTAAATTTTTAGTAATCATTTGTGGTTCTGAAATCACTTCCAGTTCTACCATACTCCCACTAATGTTTTCTGAAAAGAATCCATTTTACTAAAACTGTGGCGAGTCAAGAACAATATAACTATTGATCTTCCTGATGGTAGAAAGTTAACCCTCGTCAAAACCCGGGATAACCCACAAACTGCCATTACTGAAACGTGCCTTGAGTTTATCCGGATTCTGGTTTTAAGCATCAGCCGAACAACTCCATATACCTTAACATCATTAAGATATGAATCCATTCTATATATCCAAAACAAAGACACTAATTTAATTGGAACCAGATTCAAAATCATACAGCTGTCTCCAGTGCATATTAACCAAATGGAAGGAGGCCAAGCAGCATTACTCATCTAGGAGTGCATACACATATGAGTAATCTGAAAGAGAAGCAAGTTTTCAAAACCATTACTTACAACGGAATACCTATCACAAGTATCTAAATCTTCGACTATCTCGAAGAATCCTGATACTTCCAACAAATAGTTCTCTACTTTATTCTTATACCTATAACTTCTTAAAACTTGGACCCTGTATTTCAACGAAATACTTATCTAAAACTAGAGAAGTCAAAAGTAAAGAGAATATAGTACGAGTACCAACCCTTTTGTCCTAACGGATATTGGACAACATACAATACTTTGTATAAGTCCTCTGAGTTCAATAACTTAAACCCTATGCATCATAGGTTGAAAACTGTACTATGGTTAAGAAGAATTACACCGCTGTTGAATGCACCTTACCTAACCACCAACTGATATAGGTAAATGTCATAGACATAATATCAAAAAGTTATATCTCACTTTATAAAATAAATGTACAGATATATCAGTTTGAAATTGGTGCATAACAACGGATATTCAAAACCAAATATTTTCCATCAGGAAAAACCCAGGCGATTTCCTCAAATATCACCAATTACAAAGAATTCCGATATAATGAGAATATAATCACCTAATTCCCATTATTCTACTCCAATTTATCATCGGTAACGCTATACAGATGTGAGAATCAAATCTGGTAAATACATACCCTGGAGTCTGAATCAAAATGGGAAAACAATCCCAACATCTTACTCCTACTCATCATCTGTAACACTACACAGATGTGAGAATCAAATCTGGTAAATACATCCCCTAGAGTAAGGATCTAATTGGGAAAACAGTTTTCAATTAACACTGCACAGTAAAAACTGAAACATGAAAATGTTTCGAAGGGGTATCCGGGTATTCCTAATAATGCTTCTTCCACTATCCAGATTCATGACAATAACCGTATACTTCCTTGCCCTCACTCCAATCCCTTTATATGCCTTTACTTATTATCTTCTGTACACCACACTCAGGCTAATTGATTTTCTTCCTTCCCTACCCATCGGCACCAGACTAAGATTTGGAAGAAGACTATCCAATAAATGCAATAGGTGTACTCTCCTAATACTAGGAGCCTTCGCAACTTGAGAGAAGGTGAAGAGAAAAGACAACTGAATAATCCTATTCTATTTCTCTTGAACCAGAATCCATCCTCGAACTGGAACAAGTTCCTTCGAGTTCGTATGTAACTATACGATGGCATATCCAAGCAATATGGATCTTCGTAGTTATACGAAGTGTTCTAGAGAAATTCAAAGTGGATGTTGACCAGCACTTAAACTACGAAACGTCTCGAGGCGTACGTAATCTAAGTAAGCCGAAAACCCAGAAATCCAAACCAAGAAAAGTAGTGGAGTAAAGGAAAAACCATTTTTAAATCAAATAGTTTGCAACATATGCCGAAAAGTGCATTTTAAAATCACAGGTCTTTTCTAAAAATTTCGGCAGAGTTTCCTTTGTAAAAACTGACCCCAAACGGGTACAAAACCTGATAAAGCATATATAATGAACAAAGGCATCCCCAAACGGGAGCTAAATGCTAGACACAACAATAGCTAATCTGCATTTAATATAAATCTAGTCTAACAACTACACTAAACTATATGGCTGAGCTAACAGGCTAACTGAAGGTAAGGAAACCACCTAACATCTGAGTCGATATATATACATATATATATATTAGTCGGTGATTCCACCTCAATAGTATCACATCCGATACAATATCTATAATCAGGCATCCCAAGTCGAGAGTGCGGATCAATCATCAATATATAGCTCGTACATAAATCCGTCGTACGGCATCCCAAATCTGGGTACGGGTCAAGATCACATTCATCATATTATTCATCGGGTATCCTCTTTATCAAAGATTATAACCCGGGTACTGATTTACGTCTAGTACAATACTAATATCATCAATATAATCATAATTTGACTACTGATCGACGGTCTCGTACAAACCGATATCATCAGCACATATCATCATAAAGAAGTTTACATCGCCCAATGCGACCCGTTATAATTATCTTAACATATCATAACTCATATCACGATCACATGTCGACCATTTTATTTATATTACTATTCGCATGGTATCGTCGTCCAAAGATCCGCTATAATATCATGACGTATCTTAAATACGAATCCTGCCATATCACCGATCTCACGGTCTCAAATCAAATCTCATCGATTCACCTCAAATCCCAATTATTATCCTCAAATCCAGTATATGAACACATAGTCCCATACCCATGTGATCACATAAATATATATTCCCATATACGCACATATGAAAGAAGAATATATGCAAGTATGGGTGTGTGTGTATGTGTGGTGCAACCACTACTCTAGGGTTTCGCAACACTAAACCAATCCAAACACACCAAATATCCATCTTTTAACATCAATAATCTCAAACAATATATAATCAATAGATGTGTGTATACGTATTCGTATACATCACCACGAACTGCGAGGGTGCTATACGCCATCCACCCGACTTCTCCCCGTAGATATAAATCTACTCACCTTGCTTCTCGTATGCCGAATGTGATGTCGCCATCTTTATCTTCAACGCCACGTCGCCACGTGGGGTACCTACAAGGATATCATAAACGCTAAAGCACATGAAAATCACATCGGAAACCAAAACGGCACACGCTACGCCCATAGGTAAAAACCTATAGTCCCACATGCAAACACGATCAATAACCCTTAGCCGTTGACGTTCAAATGCCATCCGACAGAAACGAATCACCAAATACCAAAATCCATGCTAAAACAAATCGTAAACCATGCACCAACATGAGAAAACTACCCCAGATTCTACCCTATGTGGAATCAGTCAAAGTTGTACATGCCAGGGGTCAAGTTTACTGGAGATAGGGCTATGGAGCAAAAACGAGACCAAACCCCCCTGCTCTGGCCGTAAATTGCGGCCAGAGGGGATTTATCTGCGGCCTGGAAGAGAGGAGAGGGGCTAGGGCTTTGTGTGGTGGTTCCAGGGTGCCTGCACATCTCACAGTCAAATCAATTTTATTTTTAGGTGGCTCGGGTGAAAGCAGATCTCCAAAAACAGTGACAGATTTATAGTTTTTCCCGATATCGATTCACTAAATCCGTATTCTAGGTTTTAATTCAGGTTTGGGTCCAAAATAACATCACAACAGGGGTTCTAAGGTCACAACAAGTCTCAATTTCACTTTTGATTTCAGATCAAACCCTAAATCCCTAACTTAAAATTTCCAAGTTCATCAAAACACGCAATATCGACATGAAACTAGTATAGATGCACAATAAATCAAAATACTACTCTAAGGGTGCATAAATTACCTCCTTTGGCAACTCAAGAAAATTCTTGAGTTGCTCAAAATCCTCCAAATCCATTCTTTCTTAGTCCAATGTGTAGCTAGTGAGCTTGGGAGCAAGTTTTGTGAAGTGGGAATGGGGTTTTGGGGTTGTATTCATGGTGGATCTAGGTTGAAGAGGGAGGAGGAAGAAGAGGGAGAGGCTGCAGCAGCAAGGGGAAGGAGAGGAGAGAGAAATGGGAAGAGGAAATGATGGGGGATGGTTCAAAAAGAGGGGTTGACTCTCACTTTCTCTCTCATCATCATACTTTACTTTTTCTTTTCTTTTATTCCTTCTCCTCACAATGGTAACCCTAGGCCACCATCTACCCACAACATGTAAGAAAATGTAACAAGTGTGGAAAAATGATACGTGCATGTTTTGCCCAAAAATGCTGAAAACCCGATTAGCGATTTTTAATCGCGATTAGCAATAAATTAGCATCTAATCAACCATAAAAACTTAAAAATGGCAAAATTCCATAAAATACCCTATTTTAGAATTTTCCATAATTTTTCAAAAAAATTTCCCATTTATCGGTATTTAATTATACCGAAATATTAAAATATTCATTAAAATAATATTAAATTATAAAAATTCCCAAAAATAATATTTTATTTTTTGAAATGTTACAATCTTCCCCCCTTAAAGAAATTCGGTCCCCGAATTTAAATTTAAACTCCCAAATTCTAAAACATTTCAATAAAATGTTCATGTCGTCGGGGCTCCGAAATCATCAATACATAAAACGCATCATAGCGCAATGCATGCGCATGAGCAATGAGCAGATAACTCAAAACCAAAACTCTGTCAAGCATCCCGCAATCATCGGAGTCAAGGTAAAGACACGAATGCCAAATCCAAAGCAAAACCGATATGCTATAAATCGGAACTATACATGTAAGTACCAAATCTATGCAGGTAAATATCTAAAGGAAATGCATGCCAAATCTTTTAAAGTCGATGTGCAATGCGCATAACACTGCACAGTGGCGGACGTCTCTATAAGAAAATAATCATATACGTATATATCTTTTGTTTAATATGTACGTTCCGCCGTTTTGGAAACAATTTAGAAGGGTTACCTTGTTTTAAACGTTTCATGTCATATCAGACACGTAGGTAAATACTGAGACTATAGCTCGCTTTTGGAAATCCTTTTGAAATCTATCAATGCATGCAAAATATACTCAGGTACTGTCCTCTAACTAGTCCTGCTCAGTACAAAAACACATAGCAAATATCATAAAAACGTACTGCTCCATATGAAATCAATCCCAAAATGTGCATATGAATACTACGTGCGTCTGGTGCGCACGGAAATCAAAATCCATGAATGTGCCACACATACGCACAGAAACAATATCTAAGTGCATCGGGTGTGCATGAAACATCTGTCAGGGGCAACATTAGTGCCTGACAGCAAAAACAGGTGCATCTGACATGCACGAAGAATCTCGATTTAGTGCATCTGGTGTGCACCAAAATCGTATCTCATAACATGCGCTCAATATGTATACGTATATGGTTATTTTCTTATAGAGATGTCTGCCACTGTGCAGTGTTATGCGCATTGCACAGCGAGTTTAAAAGATTTGGCATGCATTTCCTTTAGATATTTACCTGCATAGATTTGGTACTTACATGTATAGTTCTGATTTATAGCATATCGGTTTTGCTTTGGATTTGGCATTCGTGTCTTTACCTTGACTCTGATGATTGCGGGATGCTTGACGGAGTTTTGATTTTGAGTTATCTGCTCATTGCTCATGCGCATGCATTGCGCTATGATGCGTTTTATGTATTGATGATTTCGGAGTCCCGACGACTTGAACATTTTATTGAAATGTTTTAGAATTTGGGGGTTTAAATTTAAATTCAGGGACTGAATTTCTTTAAGGGGGGAAGATTGTAACATTTCAAAAAATAAAATATTATTTTTGGGAATTTTTATAATTTAATATTATTTTAATGAATATTTTAATATTTCGGTATAATTAAATACCGATAAATGGGAGAAATTTTGGAAAAAATGGCAAAATTCCATAAAATACCCTATTTTAGAATTTTCCATAATTTTTCAAAATAAATTCCCATTTATCGGTATTTAATTATACCGAAATATTAAAATATTCATTAAAATAATATTAGATTATAAAAATTCCCAAAAATAATATTTTATTTTTGAAATATTATAATCTTCCCCCCTTAAAGAAATTCGGTCCCCGAATTTAAATTTAAACCCTCAAATTCTAAAACATTTCAATAAAATGTTCAAGTCGTCGGGGCTCCGAAATCATCAATACATAAAACGCATCATAGCGCAATGCATGCGCATGAGCAATGAGCAGATAACTCAAAACCAAAACTCCGTCAAGCATCCCGCAATCATCAGAGTCAAGGTAAAGACACGAATGCCAAATCCAAAGCAAAACCGATATGCTATAAATCAGAACTATACATGTAAGTACCAAATCTATGCAGGTAAATATCTAAAGGAAATGCATGCCAAATCTTTTAAACTCGCTGTGCAATGTGCATAACACTGCACAGTGGCAGACATCTCTATAAGAAAATAACCATATACGTATATATCTTTTGTTTAATATGTACGTTCCGCCGTTTTAGAAACAATTTAGAAGGGTTTCCTTGTTTTAAACGTTTCGTATCATATCAGACACGTAGGTAAATACTGAGACTATAGCTCACTTTTGGAAATCTCTTTGAAATCTATCAATGCATGCAAAATATACTCAGGTACTGTCCTCTGACTAGTCCTGCTCAGTACAAAAACACATAGAAAATATCATAAAAACGTACTGCTCCATAAGAAATCAATCTCAAAATGTGCATATGAATACTACGTGCGTCTGGTGCGCACGGAAATCAAAATCCATGAATGTGCCACACATGCGCACAGAAACAATATCTAAGTGTATCGGGTGTGCACGAAACATCTGTCAAGGGCAACAGGTGTGCCTGACAGCAAAAACAGGTGCATCTGACATGCACGAAGAATCTCGATTTAGTGCATTTGGTGTGCACCAAAATCGTATCTCATAACATGCGCTCAATATGCGTGAAAATCCAAATCAGGTGCATCCATCATGCACGAAATCATGAAATCCAATATCAAGCGCCGAACATGCGCAAAATCCAATTAGGTGCACAAGGTGAACAAAACAAATGTCGAACATTATAATCGAAATCGAAGTCCAGTGCAACTGTGGTGCACAAAATGCGTATCACTGCACTGCAAGTACATGTGAACTATACCGAGTGCAAAAACCAAATCGTGTGCGTACATATGTACAAAATCAACTCAACTGTATGAAACCTATAAAATCATAAGCATGAGAAACCAAGGCACGAAAACGACAACAAGTGCAACAACTGTGCAAAAATCGTAAATACTCAGTAGGTGCAACCATGGTGCATGAAAACAAATATCATGAAACTCAATCATCAAAATCAGTCATGCGAATAGATCACCCAAAATACGGAAATCAAGTATGGCGGAATAGTCCCGCTCAAGCACATCCTCCAAGAATCTCTGGCCAACTGTCGTGGTCACTCATAGCATGTCTCGTTGACGATCCTGAACTCTAGCCTGCTGGTGTGTGTAACATGACCACTCCTGGGTCCAAGTCTTCTCGTATATTATTCTAGAAAGGTCCCATCGAGGTCTCTTCCAAATCTCGTCTTTGCCGAACTGTCCGGAAGTCATCGTCCTTTACTATATCTGTTTCTTGTTCCGGAATGGCTGCATACTCATCGCGACTCCTTCTGGAAGGTACATCCAAGTACAATGCCTCGGCATGCGTATCGTATCTCTGATGTCAGCGGAGTTGAACGTCATCTCGTCGAAATCTCTTGCGATCTCTTTACTTCACTCTGCTCCAATGTCGACGGATTCGGACTCGTCTCGTCGTGGCTGCATGGACTGAGCTCCAACGGCTATCCTCGTATCTGGAGTCTCCCAAGAAACGCATCTCACTACCTAGCATCCGAATGAAGTCGAACCATTTGATCGATTCGTCAAAACCTCATAATCCCCCAAGAGCTCAACATCTTGGATATAGTATAATAGTATCAAGTACATACCACAGCATCGGTGGTCCAGCCGTAGAAGGGCAAACCCAAGCCTCACTAATGGTGCCGCGGAACTGCCGCAAACCCTAAGGTTCGAAGGCTTTCACATGGTCATTATGTCGAGTTAGGGTTTCATTCTTCTAGAGGGTCTATAGAATTGCCTGCATGTCTTTCCGAATACTTTAAACTTGGAATAATAGGTTCCTGACATTCGATCGTCTCTATCGACTCTCAACGTATCTGCGTGTAGTCGTCTCTAGCTGGAATCAATCTATCTGATGACCTCGCATCGGGGTAGCGAACGAACCACATGCTCTAGTCATTCATCCTCGATGACTAGCGCCCTTCTACCATCTCTTAGTACATCTCGTACCGCAATAGCTCCAACATCTGGGGCGATATCTCGTCGTTCACAGCAACAACTGGCTTACTCGTCTGCACACTGAACGGTGCCTCAATTATCATCAATAAGCAATACATCAACGGTCGTCAAAATCTGGCTGACCTCTGTCAGTGGCCCAATCCTCTGGTGCCGATCAGCACATCCGAGTAATCTCATACAGCGATCCATCCAACGCTCGTGGCGCAAAACATAATAAAAAGACACATCTCTGCAATCGTGTGTCGTCGGAATTACGCCCTGGTCAGTCCTTGTTCGTGACGAGCTCGTGCTGACCGCAACTTTAGCCGTAGCTCTCCCTGCCTGTAATCGTGGCAGCAAAACCATAACTAGTACCGATGAGGCTAGATCATGAATGAATATAATAATGACCAAAGAAATGTACATCCTAAGGTTTCTTAAATGGAGTAGCGTATCGTAAATATGTCGCGGAACATACGTACGGTACATCACTCTACTCAAACTACCTACTCCATCAACCAAGGGTCATCCTATGCTCCGAAGGTAAAACCTAACGCTTTGATACCAACTTTGTCACGACCCGAAAGTACGGGACATGACCGACACTTAAACTACGAAACGTCTCGAGGCGTACGTAATCTAAGTAAGCCGAAAACCCAGAAATCCAAACCAAGAAAAGTAGTGGAGTGAAGGAAAAACCATTTTTAAATCAAATAGTTTGCAACATACTCCGAAAAGTGCATTTTAAAATCACAAGCCTTTTCTAAAAATTTTGGCAGAGTTTCCTTTGTAAAAACTGACCCCAAACGGGTACAAAACCTGATAAAGCATATATAATGAATAAAGGCATCCCCAAGCGGGAGCTAAATGCTAGACACAACAATAGCTAATCTGCATTTAATATAAATCTAGTCTAACAACTACACTAAACTATAGGGCTGAGCTAACAGGCTAACTGAAGGTAAGGAAACAGCCTAATATCTGAGTCGATACATATACATATATATATTAGTTGGTGATTCCGCCTCAATAGTATCACATCCGATATAATATCTATAATCAGGCATCCCAAGTCGAGAGTGCGGATCAATCATCAATATATAGCTCGTACATAAATCCGTCGTACGACATCCCAAATCTGGGTACGGGTCAAGATCACATTCATCATATTATTCATCTGGTATTCTCTTTATCAAAGATCATAACCCGGGTACCGATCTACGTTTAGTACAATACCAATATCATCAATATAATCATGATCTGACTACTGATCGACAGTCTCGTACAAACCGATATCATCAGCACATGTCATCATAAAGAAGTATACATCGCCCAATGCGACCCGTTATAATTATCTTAACATATCATAACTCATATCACGATCACATGTCGACCATTTCATTTATATTACTATTCACATAGTATCGTCGTCCGAATATCCGCTATAATATCATGACGTATCTCAAATACGAATCCTGCCATATCACCGATCTCACGGTCTCAAATCAAATCTCATCGACTCACCTCAAATCCCAATTATTATCCTCAAATCCAGTATATGAACACATAGTCCCATACCCATGTGATCACATAAATATATATTCCCATATACACACATATGAAAGAAGAATGTATGCAAGTATGGGTGTGTGTGTATGTGTGGTGCAACCACTACTCTAGGGTTCGCAACACTAAACCAATCCAAACACACCAAATATCCATCTTTTAACATCAATAATCTCAAACAATATATAATCAATAGATGTGTGTATACGTATTCGTATACATCACCATGAACTGCGGGGGTGCTATACGCCATCCACCCGACTTCTCCCCGTAGATATAAATCTACTCACCTTGCTTCTCGTGTGCCGAATGTGATGTCGCCATCTTTATCTTCAACGCCTCGTCGCCACGTGGGGTACCTACAAGGATATCACAAACGCTAAAGCACATGAAAATCACATCGAAAACCAAAACGGCACACGCTACGCCCATAGGTAAAAACCTATAGTCTCGCATGCAAACACGATCAATAACCCTTAGCCGTTGACGTTCAAACGCCACCCGACAGAAACAAATCACCAAATACCAAAATCCATGCTAAAACAAGTCGTAAACCATGCACCAACATGAGAAAACTACCCCAGATTCTACCCTATGTGGAATCAGTCAAAGTTGCACATGCCAGGGGTCAAGTTTACTGGAAATAGGGCTATGGAGCAAAAACGAGACCAAACCCCCTGCTCTGGCCGCAAATTGCGGGCAGAGGGGATTTATCTGCGGCCTGGAAGAGGGGAGAAGGGCTAGGGCTTTGTGTGGTGGTTCCAGGGTGCCTGCACATCTCACAGTCAAATCAATTTTATTTTCAGGTGTCTCGGGTGAAAGCAGATCTCCAAAAACAGTGACAGATTTACAGTTTTTCCCGATATCGATTCACTAAATCCGTATTCTGGGTTTTAATTCAGGTTTGGGTCCAAAATAACATCACAACAGAGGTTATAAGGTCACAACAAGCCTCAATTTCACTTTTGATTTCAGATCAAACCCTAAATCCCTAACTTAAAATTTCCAAGTTTATCAAAACACGCAATATTGACATAAAACTAGTATAGATGCACAATAAATCAAAATACTACTCTACGCGTGCAGAAATTACCTCCTTTGGCAACTCAAGAAAATTCTTGAGTTGCTCAAAGTCCTCCAAATCCATTCCTTCTTAGTCCAATATGTAGCTAGTGAGCTTGGGAGCAAGTTTTGTGAAGTGAGAATGGGGTTTCGGGGTTGTATTCATGGTAGATCTAGGTTGAAGAGGGATGAGGAAGAAGAGGGAGAGGCTGCAGCAGCAAGGGGAAGGAGAGGAGAGAGAAATGGGAAGATGAAATGATGGGGGATGGTTCAAAAAGAGGGGTTGACTCTCACTTTCTCTCTCATCATCATACTTTACTTTTTCTTTTCTTTTATTCCTTCTCCTCACAATGGTAACCCTAGGCCACCATCTACCTACAACATGTAAGAAAATATAACAAGTGTGGAAAAATGATACGTGCATGTTTTGCCCAAAAATGCCAAAAACCCGATTAGCGATTTTTAATCGCGATTAGCACTAAATTAGCATCTAATCAACCATAAAAAATTAAAAACGGAAAAATTCCATAAAATACCCTATTTTAGAATTCTCCATAATTTTTCCAAAATTTTTCCCATTTATCGGTATTTAATTATACCGAGATATTAAAATATTCATTAAAATAATATTAAATTATAAAAATTCCCAAAAATAATATTTTATTTTTTGAAATGTTATAGATGTTGTTAGATATATGTATGCCCTAGAGGCCATTATTTGATAGTGGATGTATTTTTACATGTGTATATATATTCAGAGGACATTCTTGCTCGACATGATAGTATGCTATCTGGTTACTCTTTATCCTGACATGTTCACTTGATCATGCTTTTATTCATTTGATACATGTTGATAAAGCCCTGAGGATATTTGCTTGACTACTGTGATTATGATGCAGATCATACTAGTGGGACATGTGTAGTTTATAAGCTATCCTGAAATGTCCCTAGTCATGGGTGTATCGAGACAGGGCATTGATATTCCAGAGTAGACTAGCGTATACGATTCTTGACCCATATGATGGGCGATGGATAATCCCATATCCATTGGTGTTTGACACCAAGATTGTATACGGGTGCTCAGTGGGGACTGGGTACACTAGACGAACTCGCTGAGAACTCCTATGTGGTATTATATCTATCGTCGGATAGCAGTTCTCAGGTAACACTGGTACAGGTTAGTCTGTAGACCCGAGATCGTCATAGAGTCTTTTGTGTTCTACCACTGTACTTTGATTTCCACCCTACCACGGCTCTACTGAGTCGTGCAAACATGTGGCTTTTGGGTACAGTCCCGAGACATATGGAGGCAATGAGCGATAGGAGGGATTTCGTCTCTCCTGATATGGGGGTTGATGTTGCGCTGTGCTCGATTGGCTATATCAGCAAGTCCCTGGCCAGGGCTGATTAGATTTACTGATAAGTGTTATCAGTAGTTTCTCAATCTGTTATAGGCCATACATCGGCATGACTTATTGAGTTATAGGGTCGACGATACCATCCCTAGACTCGATATGCAGCATATCTGACGAAGAGACCGGACTGTATGGTAAGTGTTACCGGTTGGCTCGACAGGAGTTTTGATAGGTTCGCTTGTTTTTCTTCTGCTCGCTCAATACCCGGGTGGCCGTTCCATTTAGCTGACCGCTTACGGCTTGTGGGTGTTTGATATAATTATCACCCATTGCCGGCGTATTGACGAGTCTTAGAGTCCCACAAAGGGGTTACCCAGCTCAGGCGAAACGATGTGGGGTGCATATGGTGATATGCGCGGGTGCTTGATTAAATGCGAGTATATGATACCGCATTATAATCTGGCGTTTTCTATTGGTCGGGTTGTATGTGATATGACTGGTTTATTAAATCAATTGTTGATTTAATATTAATGACCATTAGCCGTTTTACTTATAACCTTTTCTTTATTTGTTGTATGCATGAATGTATGTATGTACATATGTTGATATGAATGCACACATGAATGCATACATGTGTCATGGTTGTTGATACATAGGAGTTGGCTATGCAAGACTCACATGGTTGGATATTTATATATTTTGATTATTGATTAAAGATAATTAGAATTAAATCATGATGGGATTTCTTGTACACTCTTCTTGAGTCAACCATGACTCAAATCATGGTTTAATCTCTAATTCATTCTTTAACTCACTAACAAAATATCTAGATATTTTAGAACCATGATTATGAGTGAGTAGACTTTCTCATATATTTATTATTCTTTTTATTTTTTGGCATAAGAAATATCTTGAGATTGCAAAGCCATTTCCTCCTCCTCCTTCCTCAAACCTTACCACCTCTTCAAAAGTGAGTGAAGGAGATAAAAAGAAAAGATTTTTAAGTGAGATCCAAACCCACATCACCAATTTACTCTAGTATAGCCTACTAGTTTAGGTTGTTTGCATCACTTCTACTTTGTTCTAGTGAAGTAAGGAGCTTAAGCCAAGGTACTCCGCGGTGGATCGTTGTGGACAACGAAGGACTCAAGCGGACCCGTCCAAATACCGAGTTGATCTAAGGAGTCTAAGAAGGAGGTCTACAAAGGTTGTATTACTATCCTCTTAGTGTTAGACACTAGATCTAGTATGTGAAACTATTTTGTTATCCTAAATTTCTAGTTTGATCCTAAATTTGTTTGCTTAGCACCCTAAAATTTTAATTGTAGCATGTTTGATGCAAGACAAACCCTTGTGTGGTGCTAGGTAAACCCAACAGTGGTATCAGAGCCAAGCTAGAAACTTAGACGATATTAGATTAATTACAAAACCGAAACAACTCTGAATTAACAATTTCTGCAACCCTGAAATTAAGCTCTCTGTCGATTTTAAAACGGGCTCGGAAATTTTTTTAAATAACTGCAGAAGCTTGTATGTGATACAGTGAGAACACCAGAGAAAAACGAGGGAATTCCATCGGTTTTTGGCCGAGCACATAGCCCAAAATTTCGGCCAGGCCGACCCCCTCCCTCTAAATCGTCCCGTTTTGCTATGGTGCTATGGTCTATAGATTTTGGGGTTTCAGGTGTTGTTTGTTTAGTGCAAATTTTCATGTGATGCTAATTTTGCTTAGGGGCTTATTCGGAGTGTTTCGTAGTCGTATATTTTAACATTGTATTGGTAACTTGGACGACGTTTAATTGTTCGAATGAATATCACACACCACCTCATTACTCTCGCTGAAATTTTCCAAGTGTTGGAATTTTCCGAGTTAAGAATATTCGAATAATCATGCAAGTATCCTATGGACCCTCTAGAAGAACGTAACCTTAACTCGACATTATGACCATGGAACCGCATCCAAATCTTAGGGTTTGTCGTAGTTTTGTGGCGCCATAAGTGAGGCCAGGGTTGACCCTTCTACGGCTGGTCCATAGACACTGTGGCATATTTTTTGGATATTTTAATTTTGCTCAAGTGTTGAGCTCTCGGGATAATTTGTTGGTGTTTGTTGATTCGATCGAAGGGTTTAACATCGTCTAGTTGTATATGATACTTTTTTCTGCGACCGTAAGTGTAGTATGTGGTGTATCGCCGATTTCGTTGTTATATGTCAACGACAATTGGGGTACGCATACTTGCTTACGTTGATAACATGTGATGTTATGTGTTGCTGTGACATGATGTATAGGATCGTCGTGATTGATGTCCGGGGTTTTTATGTGAGATGAGAGTTTTCTTTTTCTTTCATGTAAAATTCAATATATGTAATATTCTTTTATTGGGGCACATCCGGGTTGAGGATGATGTTACCTATGATGTATATTATTTACTTTTCCGTATTAGGATAGACCCATGGAGGGGAGAACAAGTGACCGGGGTTCTAGAGTCCAGTGGGAGGCCATCTCGAGGAGTCGAGACCGGGTCTCCTAACTCTAGAATTGGTAGGTTCACTTGCCGCTCTCGTAGGGGTCTAGGGTGTGGGATTGGCTATTCATCACGACTGTGGAGCCCGTATTTTCTATCGTTGGCTAAATACAAAATACGGAATTCCTAGTATATCCTATATTTTCATATATGTGCTTTTGCTGTTGATATTCTGTGATGTGATCACTTTGTATGATGAGATGAATGGTATTATTATATATATGATATATAATAAGCGTTGCTTATGTTTTACATCCACGCTAGTCCCGCCCCGCTATGCCGTTAGTTAAGTAACCTAACGGGACACTGTGGCGAATGCGAATGACATAAGCGTACGTTCTATTTTCGTTTATTTTCTGTTATGGCTTAAGGACTTAAATGATGGGACTACATTAATATGATTAATGTAAAGGAAAATAAACCTAAAAGATATTGTAGAATCGAATTTAAAACCCACTCGGCTTTTCACGAAAAAGCTACATTTCAAAATTACGGAGAATAAGCCACTCCATTCGAAAACTGTTTGATTCTACAATAATATCAAGTTCAAAGCGTTAAAGGTTTTCTTAAAAACCATCCGCAACCCTCCGTCATTTTAGGAAGTAGAGTATTTAGTATTCGTGCAACGTTTGTTGACTATAGTTAAAGCGTAGTGTACGGTAGCTAAATGATGTCTTCCTATACAGCATATGATGCTATTAATTGGGATAATTACATGACTTTGTTGACCATAGTTAAGGGTCATATAACTGGGTCTAATTAATCAAGAAATGACGGGTAGAACTTGACTAGTGCTTGTGATTTGTTGACCATAGTTAAGGTCATGAGTACTAGGGGTAAAAACCATATCGGGAGTTTCAAGAGTTAGAATTTGCAATGAGATTGCATACCTTCCATATGATGGTTAGATTCTAATCCCACTGTGAGCAAGAGTTGCTCCGAGGAGAGTTTTGCACTTTACAATTAGCTAACTCATTAGGTGTCTAGAAAGGTGTCTACGGGGCTACGTGTCATGCCCCGCTTCCCAGAGTACGCTAAAGTGGGCACGTGACATAGCCAACCATGCTACCTGTGGATAGGAAAAATCCTTTCATAGTCACATTACGGCTGTGGAGATATCAAGAACAGGAAAGTAAACTAACTATCTAGTACATGTTCATAAGCTGGAGTAAAAGAGTCAAGAAATAACAATATGCGGAAGCCAAAAGATACAATAAATGAAACACCTGAAGTGAAACTACGTACCGACAGGAACCTCACCGCTCGTCTAACAGCGGCAAAACTCCTAATCAGTCTGCAACAAGGTAGAAGAATCTGGGCCATGCAAAACCCAGACGTCAGCGCGTCAAGTCATCAAGTAATAAAATAACAGAGTAACAGGCAATGCGGATATAAACATGAATAAAACAAGGGTAACAATAATATGAATCAGAGCAGTGCAGGGTATTGTGCAGTGGGTAAACTAAACTGTTCTATCAGGTTTTCTGTTCTAAAGTCTTTGAAACCAAATTGATGAATCATCGATGTAACTCAATAGTATCCCGTACATACCCGGGACTATGGCCCTAAGATTCTCGGGCTGAAACCGAGACATGCCGCTAGGCACCAAACAGGAATGTGTACAGATGAATGATGTCAGCATCATCATTCCAAGGCTGGCCTAGCCTAAAACTGATCAGAACAGGTAGCGAACTGTTGAGTTGCAAGTCAGGTTTCACCTTTGATTTCCCCATACCCCCAAGTTATAAGTGTATGTCAAGTCAGGTATCCCGTAATCAAGAAACTAATGCCAACACAGGATCGGGTAAACAGGTTTGTCTGGATAGACAACAGGAATGGTCCATGAGGACTACATGTCAGGTTTGTTGGCATTAGACACAAGATCAGGTAACGGGTCAGGTCATGGTACATCAGGTCAAGTCAAGCAGTTTACGGTACCATATCCGGTCAATCAAGATGTATGAAGCAAGTCAGGTCAAGATGTAAACGATATCATGGGTGTGCTCATACTCAGTTACATAATCAAGCATGGTTATCAACAGCATAAATTTAAGCAACGAATTAAACAATAGGCAGATTCACTCAATTTGCAGTACGGTTATCCGTTGTGTCACAGAGATGATTTCAACATTATAAGAATGCAGTAAGACAATTATAGCCATTTAATCATGTTAACAAGTTTAAGACTTCATGGTTGTAATGATATATATATATCTATAAGTTCCATGGATGAAATCACAGTTTATGCAGGTTAAATGTACGCGAGTGTCCGAGTGAAGTAAAACGATAGATAAAGTGCCATAGGCTACGTCATTAGTGAAAGTGAAATTAAAACATGTAAATATGGTTATTAGGTTCAAAACAGTAATTGCAACAGGTAAGTTCCAAATTTGAAAGATAAAATGATATATATCAATATTGTACGTGAAAATGAGAAATGATCGTACTAAAGTTAAATTTACAGGTTTAGCGTGTCATCAATATGTATGTAAATATTATTTAGCATGTAGCAAGGGGTACTTGCCTCGACGGGTCGCGAATCGGGAAAACGGAACGTTAACGTCAGCGGGGAAAACTCGCGATGGGCGCACGGTTCACGGAATGAACCCAAACGATGAACAGTGAAGCCACATGGGTCGGGGTACCGCGCTGGAACGTCGGGACACGTCGCCGGCACTGCCGGATTCCGGCAAGATGCAAAATAGCGAACGATCAAGAATTGCAACAAGAAAAGAAAGGAAAATAAAGAAAGAGGGAAGGAGGATGGAGAAAGGGAAGGATACTCACTGTGGATTGAAGGGGTCGTGATGGTCGATGGCATCGACGGGGCTCCGGCGGACCACCTGCAGGGAACAACGGCCAACAAAAGAGAATCGGTGAAACGAGGGAGGAAGGAAGGAGAAAGAAGGAGAGGAGAAGAAGATATTCACTGAGGGGGGTGCACGAGGCCGGGGAGCGGATTGAGATCGCCGGCGGCGACCCCACGAGGCGCAGGCGGTGTGCCGGTGCCTCGTGCAAGCGCTTGAGAAAGAGGGGAGAGGAGGAAGGAGGTGCGGTGGCTGCGACGAGGGCGAGGAGACGAGGAGTCCGGTGATGGTGTTGTCGGTGTTGGTGCTGCAGCGGCGAGGGGTGAGGCGGCTAGGGTTTACGTGAGAAGGGTTCGCTCGTGAAAGGAAAGAAGAGGAAAAAGAAAGAATATATAGAGGAGAGAGAGAAAGAAAGATAGAGAGAGAGGAGAGAGAGAGAGAGGAGAGAAATATAGAGCGACGGGGAGAGAGAGAGAGATAGGAGAGAGATAGAGAGCGACGGGGAGAGAGAGAGAAATGAGGTGGGGCCCACGGGTTAAAAGAGAAATAGTGATTGGCTGGGAATGATCTGTTTGCTTAGGAATAGATTTTAAAGATTTAGGAAATAAGAGAATATTAGATGGTTAATTTAAATATACGATGGTTTAAAATATATAGAAATTGGGATTTTGGCGCAAAATAAAACATTTCCAAATTGCGCCCGGGTCGGGTCCAAAAATTTGAAATTGCAATAAGAAAATTTTAGACGGGATCCAAAATTTAAAATGAAGTGTTTTACAATCAAAAAGCATACCCCCAAAATGGACACACGTACGTGCGCGTAGCCGTCCAAACTCACCCGTTTCACTGAACGGGACGAGAACCCGATGCACGGACGCTACCACAGGGTTAGGGGTGTCATGTAGGCCATGACGAATATTTTTAATTTTATTTTAGATGTCTTAAATTGTTATATGCAGAAATGAATTGCCGGTAAAATTACAATAAGTCACAACAGTCAAGTAGGATTAGCAAAAATAAATACCATACATCATCCATACGGTAACAGAAGCTAGTAGCATTGGGCTCGGGTGTTACATTATACCCAACTACAAAAAGAATTTCGTCCTCGAAATTCCAAGAATACAAAGATAGATGACAAAATAACTACAAGAAAAGGTGAGGAAACTTCTGCCGGATTTCATCTTCTCGTTCCCAAGTGGACTCTCTATGCGAGCGATTACCCCAAGAAACAAGCACAAGAGGGATCACCTTGTTCTTAAGAACCTTTTCCCTTCGATCCACAATTTCAATCGGTCGCTCCTCAAAAGTCAAGTCTTCTCGTGCTGTTAACTCCGAATGATCCAATACGTGCGTTTCATCTCGAACATACCTACGGAGTTGAGATACGTGAAACACATCGTGCACATTCACCAAGGACTGCGGTAACGCCAAACGGTACGCTACCTCACCAACACGCTCCAAGATCTCAAAGGGTCCAACGAATCGAGGACTAAGCTTTCCTCGACTTCCAAAACGAATTACCCCTCCAGTCGGTGATATCTTCAAGAATACCAAATCGCCCACGGCGAACTCTAGAGGTCTTCTTGATGTATCTGCCCAACTCTTCTGTCTGTCTTGTGTTGCCTTCATATGATTTTTGATAGTGTTAACTTTCTCAACTGTCTGCACAACCAAATCTGGTCCCAACAATATTCGTTCACCGACATCGTCCTAACAAACAGGTGGACGGCATTTACGACCATACAAAGCTTCAAATGGAGTCATCTGGATAGTTGCCTGAAAACTGTTGTTGTAAGAAAACTCCACCAAATGTAGATGATCCTCCTATGAACCCTTGAAGTCCAACATGCATGCTCTCAACATATCTTCAAGAGTTTGGATTGTTCTCTCGGACTGACCATCAGTTTGAGGATGATAAGCTGTGCTAAACTTCAATCGAGTCCCCAAACTTTCTTGTAGACTCCGCCAAAAGTGTGATAAGAACCGAGTGTCCCGATCGGACACGATGCTTACCGGTACTCCATGCAATCTTACAATCTCTTGCATGTACTGCTCTGCCAAAGTCTCTGTTGATTGACCAACCCGAAAAGGGATAAAATGAGCTGCCTTGGTCAAACGATCAACTATCACCCATACAGCATTGTTGCCTTTTGGACTCCGCGGTAAAGCCGTCACGAAATCCATGGTTATATGTTCCCACTTCCACTGAGGAATCAGAAGTGGTTGCAATAAACCAGCAACCCTTTGATGTTCAGCCTTAACTTGCTGACACACCAAGCACTTTGCCACAAAGCGAGCAATCTCCCGCTTCATGCTTTCCCACCAGAAATGCTATCGAATATCTCGGTACATCTTTGTGCCTCCTGGATGTACAGAATAAGCTGAACTGTGTGCCTCCTTCATAAGCTCTTCACGAATATCTCCCTTTGGCACACACAAACGGCTACCATACTTTAACGAACCATCTTCGTGGATCAATAAATCTGTTCATAGTCCGGCTTCAATCTGTCCTCGAAACTTTTGCAGTCTAGGGTCCTGCGATTGTGCTGCTTTAATATTCTCGATCAACGATGAATGTACTTGCAGCTACATCAACTGTCCCGTAGAATGCGGTAGCACAACCTCCAAGTCAAATCTTCGAAAATCTTCAACGAGCTCCTTCTGCGTAGTTAACACCTGAATTGCTGGTAACCGACTAAGCGCATCTGGCACGACATTAACCTTCCCCGGATGGTAAAGATCAAGATCGTAGTCAGCCATCAGCTCCAAACATCTACGCTGCCTCATATTAAGCTCCTTCTGCGTGTACACATACTTCAAGCTCTTAAGCTCCAAGTCATGAGTTGGGTAATTCTTCTCATGGGTCTTCAACTGTCTCGATGCGTACGCTACAACCTTCCCATGCTGCATCAAAACACATCCCAATCCTTTCCCAGATGCGTCGCTGTGAATCACCAATCCTCCGGAATTGTCTGGCACGGTCAGAATAGGAGCGGTTATTAATTTCTGCTTCAACGTCTCGAAAGCTAACGCACATTTGTCCGTCCATACAAAAGGTACCTCCTTGCGCGTAAGCTTGGTTAACGGCTCTGCCAGACGAGCAAAGTTCTCCATGAATATTCTGTAATACCCAGCGAGTCCAAAAAAACTTCTTATCTCCGCAACATTCTTTAGAATCGGCCAATCTCGTACTGCTGCAATCTTTTCTGGATCGACGGCAATTCCATCGCCAGACACATCATGCCCCCAAAACTTTACTTCCTCCAGCCAAAACTCGCACTTACTCATCTTCGCATACAACTTCTCTTGTCTCAACGTTTGCAGTGCGATCTTCAAATGTTCAGCATGCTCTTCAAAACTCTTTGAGTAAACCAGAATATCGTCAATGAATACCACAATAAACTGGTCCAAGAACGGTGAAAAGATTCGGTTCATCAAGTCCATGAATACTGCCGGCGCATTCGTTACTCCGAAGGGCATCACTAAGTATTCGTAATGTCCATACCGAGTTCGGAATGCTGTCTTGCAAATATCTTCTGCTTTCACTCGGACCTGATGATATCCGGATCGCAAATCTAGCTTCGAGAATACCCTCGCGCCACTAAGCTGCTCGAAAAGTTCGCTAATGCGAGGGATCGGGTACTCGTTCTTAATAGTCACCCGGTTTAATTCTCAATAGTCGATGCACATCCTTTTTGTGCCATCCTTCTTCTTTACTAGAAGAACTGAAGCTCCCAAGGCGAGTTACTGCCTCGAATCCGACCCTTCTTAAGCAATTCAGCAACCTGTTTCTTGACTTCTTCCAACTCTACTGGTGTCATTGGATAATACGCTTTGGATACTGGCGCTGCACCAGGAATAAGATCAATTGCGAACTCCACGTCTCGCTTCGGCGGTAAACCCGATATATCTTCAAACACGTCCATAAAATCGCGAACAACAGCTGGCTCTTCACTTTTATCAACTTCCATTGATGCAAGAATATTGTTTGTCGGCCTAGCCCTAAACTTGACTGGCCCGACAGAACTACTTCCTCCAGTGAAGATAAACTCGGGATGTCCGGGAATCTGGAAAATTACTTTCCTTACCCTACAATCAACGTGAGCATAGAAAGTGTCAAGAAAATCCATTCCCAAGACGACTTCTCTTTCATTTCTTCCCGTGCGGTCCGCGGGAAGAACTTCTCCAGGAAACTCTTTGAAGAATCCGCCCACTTGATCGGCTTGGGCAAACGGTTCTCCTCTACAAGCCACCATTCTTGGGCGTAGTCCACTAACTGAATGCGTACCACATCAACTCTTTCCTCATCTGGAATCTGTGCCGCAATAAGCAAGTTCTCTGTGTCAACTAGCCACTGCTCTGCTGGCAACGACTCCACCAAACCAGTAAATGTAGACGGACCCAAACGCCTGAAATCTGCTACGGTCTCTACTCGGTCAACTGGTTTAGCTCCAACATTGTTCATGGACTGCTGAACGATCTGTAGACCTTTCTGAAACGATTCCGCTTGCTGCTGGATCAGCTCGCTCTGTTTCTTTTGATTCTCCAGCATTCCCCTTATCACTCTAAACATGGCGGCTTCGTCCACACGCCTTGGTACGTCTTCAAATTCTTACCGGCCATATCAAAACACCCAACATTAGCATGATGATAGATTCAAAATATAGATCATGGCTAGAACTCCAAGTTACTTAAATAGAGTACCGCATTGTAACTATGCCGCGGTATCATAGCCACAATTACATGACTCCACCCTGTTTCCCCAAATCAGAACAAGGCTCTGTTTGAATTTCAAAAATTCAAATTTTCTGAAGCAACGCTTCATAATCCCGTGCGCTGCGCGCAACGCGCCACGTGTCATAAGTGGATGCGTCAGCACAGCGTCCGAGGCAGTGCGTCCAATCAGAGTAAGGCTCTTTTAAAACAAAAAGTAAAGGAAGCAACATTTCAGCTGTGCAAGCGCTGCGCTGCGCGACACGTGTCTGCGCAGTTGCGCAAGCACAGCTGCGCAAGCGCTGCGCTGCGCGACACGTGTCTGCGCAGTTGCGCAAGCACAGCTGCGCAAGCACTGCGCGACACATGTCTGCGTAGTTGCGCAAGCACAACTGCGCAAACCCTGCGCTGCGCAACACGTGTCACACGCTGGGGCGTTTGCGCAAAACAGAATTGAGATTTTAAAGAAATCTTTTCTGTTCTTGTTAAAACAAGAAGATTTTCTTCTGTAAAACAGACGCCTTTGGATCAAAGATCCAACGGTGGGGAAAATTCCCCAAATCACTCAGAGAAAGATCTTTTTAACAAATTTAACTAATTTATGGGCACTATAAAAGAGACCCCAGACCTCAATTCAAGATCATGAACATTTTCTGAAAAAAAAGAGAACTCTGAAGAACTCCTCAAGAACAAAAAAGGTAAAAACCTTTATAAAAAGAGAAAGTTCTCTGATGAACAGATCATAGATCTAAAAACAAGATCACTGATCTTTAATAAAAAAAAATTAAATAGTGCTTTGCACTTTTTATGAACCACTGGTTCTTTGAAAACAAAAAAAACTTGTTTTCTTCGATTTAAAATTGATCCAAAAGAATAAGAACAGTGCCCAGCACTTACCAAAACTGCACTATTGCGTAAGCCGCCAGGAAGCGCCACGTGTCAGCAGTGCAACAGCGCAGCGCACTGACGCAGCGCACTGCGCTGTTGCGTTTGCGCTCATCAGAGCGTGACACGTGTCACTTCCACATGCGCTTGCGCTCTTTAATTTGCGCAAAGCGCCTGACAAGCCATGTGGGGGCACTGTCAGAGTATTTAATGCTCTGCATTATTAAGAAAAGGGACAGAGCCCAATTAAAAGGCCTAACATGCCTAATCAAAAATGCTATGAATTTTAAAATGGGGCAGAGCCCAACCAAAACAAAGAAAAATAATGCAGTGAGGGGGCAAGGCCCCAGCACAGGTCCAATAGGCCAAAAACAAAAGAATATTGAAACTGGACTTAGCCCAGTCGTGGCCATAAGTCCTCAAATTAAATTGACTGAGCACGGCTGCTCCCTAAATCAATTTACATCCGGTTCGAGGGTACATCTCCGAACTCCTCTGACAGTTATCGTTGTAATCCTTCAACGACGTCAGAGAGGTGACGGGTCCCAACGACCACACATGAATATGGACTGCGGGGTCCTTAAACTCGTGGACCGAAACGTCCTTAAACTAATATTGGACCGAAACGTCCTTAAACTAATGTCGGACCACCACGTCCCTAAACTGGAATACGGACCACCACGTCCCTAAACTAGAATACGGACCACTACGTCCCTAAACTGGAATACGGACCACCATGTCCCCAAACTGGAATACGGACCACCACGTCTCTAAACTGGAACAATAGAGCCTCCAAACGCTCTTTTGCCGGATCTAAATGATCCCGTTTAAGTCGATCTTAGCCCCCAAACACGGCTAACGTATCCTTAAACATTCAAACGGACTATAAAACTCCAAATCAACCTTGGTTCAAGGGTACATCTCCGAACTCCTCTGACATCTGCCGTTGTAATCCTTCAACGACGTTAGAGAGGTGACGAGTCCTGATGGCCAGATATTAAATGGATTATTACGTTAAGTTGATCTTAGTCTCAAACAGGACTAACGTATCCTTAACTAGCGTTTAAGTTGATCTTAGCCGCAACGCGACTAATGCATCCTTAAACTAAAAACACCAAACCCAAATCTAAGTAAATACGGATTTGGACTAATCCACGTCCTATGGGCGACGGCATTACTTAGTCTCCGTATACAATCCACGGGCAATCACAAACAAAACAAACACACACGACACGAAGTGAAATTCTGGAGAAGGAGAAAGTTGTTACCGCGATGCGGTAGCATAATTAACTACAGGGGCTTGCGCCTGCAGGGAAGAGCATCCCCACAATCAAAAACCCCTCAAGCGAGGGGGAATCTGACGAAGTCTGCTACATCGGCCGCATTCGTCTAAACCTCCGATACACGGTGCCATAAATCAACTTGGCATCTTCGGAGAAGTAGACGGATAAAACCATATAGCATCTGCCCCGAATCTCAGGCAAGACGTCCTCGCGTCGTCGGCCGCCGTTTGGAGGGAAACAGATTCTGGTACGCCCGGTGGGACCTTTTCCTATTTCCACTCCACACTTCGCGTGTCGTCTTCGCGAACCAATCGCGGTTTGTTAAATGGTTGCCTTCGGATTTCAAGTTACTAAGATTTGGTCTTTTTCCTGGCGCAGAACTCCAGCATCAATAGCCTTTAACTGCACCAACTGCTCGAAGTGCCATTGCAACGGACGCTCCACCTCACCGGGAGATGTAGCATATGGGCCCCAAGCGGCTTCCTTCCTCGCTCTGCCGGTAGACCAGGTGACCCAAGCCACCACTGGCCTGTTCTTCGGGACCATGATCCCACCTACAAGCTTCTCTATGCCGATACCTGCACCGGAGGTGAACAAGAAGTCGGTCTTCGACCGACTCACTGCCACGACGGCCCCTGTCAACGGGTCGCCCACCAGCAAGCCGACAGCCTCTGTCTTTGTGAGGCTGGATCAAAACTCTGAAGGGCCCGCTAAGAAGCCCAGGAACTCTAAAATGGCTGTCCCAAAGAGGGCAACAGCCGCTACTCCGGAAGTCGTTAAGGCGGCTTCCCCTGTCAAAGAGTCAGTCTTTTCAAGACTGACGATTCCTGCTCCTACCCTTGCTCGAGGATCCGTCTTCGACAGGTTGAATATCACCCTCAAAAGACAACCTCAGTCTTTAAGAGGTTAACACCAGCGGCGCCTCATTCAGACAGGGGGCAAAAAGAAGCCATTTCTATTTCTGAGCCAGCCCCAACGGCTCGTCGTGCTCGACGTCGCCATTGGCGACGAGTGAGGAAAGCAGGGGGCAACTCCCCCTCAGGGCTAACTCCACCGGCTCCAGTGGTGGAAGTCAACGCTGCCGTTCCAACTAGGAACAGCTTTGAACTACTGAGGAGGGTACGTAAGAACTCTTCAACCGCTACATTGAAAAGATGTCCTCCGCCCGCGGAGAGAGTTCCAGAAACGAAGCAAGAACAGCCCCCTCAACGGCTGTCCTCAAAAATTTATAAAGTTTGGCGGAGAGTTCAAGACTCTGTAATTGACCCAGATCGCTCTCGTCAACAGAAAAAGGCGAAGGTACAAGAAGAAAAAGATCGTCCTATTAAACAGCAGAGGACAACAATCGCTAGGGTGCCCACTGCAACGGCCCCCTCCACTTCAACGGCCCATAAAAGAAGAAGGCCGGAGAAAACCTTCGCGCCGGCGACAAATATCAGAGGTGGTGAACCCAAATGCCCTAAGTCAGGAGGCATTATAGTGCATACCGTCTATGTGGCGTCTGGTAAAGAGGACAGTCGCATATCAACAGGTTATAGACCGCACACGCGGTCAGTGACTAAGGCACAGGAGCAGCAACAAAAGCTCCAAGAAATGATGAACGCTATGGCCGCACTTACAGGGCCAAAAGAAAATCCTGAAACGTCCTCGGATGAATGCTAAGAGGAAGAAACTGACGCCGAATTCCTTCGTCGGATATTGGAGAAGAAGGACAAAGAGGCTGCTGAACAAGCAGCCAACATACAGCGTATGGGCTTCCTCTTCCAAGACATGATAGGGATGATGATACAACAAGATCCTCCGGCCGAAGAGCCCCCGATCGTCCTTGGAGACGATAGGGGAGAGACATCAAATCCTCCACCAGCTTTGTCGACGGCTAAAGAGGATACAATCTCCAAAGCTGATTTGGACGAGTACATAGCCCAACAAATACGGGTTCATCATGCGACCGAAGCAGCCGGCCAGGTCGTAAAAACGGGGCGGCCATATCCAAGTTGGTACGATCAAATCAAGTACCCGCCAGGTTATACGATTCCCAAGTTCCATGTTTATAAGGGGACGGGCAATCCTCACCAGCATGTTGCCCAGTTCAGGGCCCTCTGCGGTAACACCGGCGGTGACGACAAGTTGTTGCTTCGCCAGTTTGTTGGAAGTTTATCGGATACGGCGTTCGAGTTGTACTCTGAGCTCCCGAACGATTCTATCAAAACCTTCGCGGAGATGGAGCTACTGTTTACTCAGCGTTTTTCAAGTGCCAGTGAACGTACCCCGATGACGGCAATGATTAACGCCAGGGTAAAGCCAAGCGAGACGTGGGTTCAGTACGCTATACGATGGCGAAACTTATGGTCGAAGTGCGAGCATCGCATTGAAGAAGCTCCTGCGGTGGGTATGTTTGTAGGAACCCTTGATCCACAAGCAACCATCTCGCAATTTATGATGTTTTTCAAGCCGACTACCTTCCAGGCTTTGATTGACAAGCTAACGCAGATGGATCAGATGGGCCATAAACCCCCTCTTCCAAAGCCAGACTCCCGAAATGACAAAGGGAAGGGAAAAGCGATCGTCGTGGCTAATGCTCAACAACAATCGAGCAACTCGAAGCCGGTTGTGCATCAAAATAATATGCACCCGTACGTAGACCTTGAGGAGAGACTAGGGCGTCCTTACTCGTTTCCCCGCGATAAAACGAGAAGGTTATTCAAGCTGACATTACGCAACAGACTCATAAAATCTGCCGGATCCAAAACGTTCGTTGCAACCAAGTGACGTCAACGAGCCCAACTACTGTCCTTATCATCGAGTACTAGGCCATCCGATCGAAGATTGCTACGTTTTCAAGAATTGGCTTGAAAACCAGTACCGACAGGGCAATTTCGCGTTATTTGACAAATGGAAGGTGAATCCCCCGCAGCCCCACACCTCTAAGGGTACGAATACGCCGGGGGCAACATGCTCCGTCGTTGAAGAAACTCCTTGGGAGGTTGTATTATCAGCCAAGACAAAGAGGATGCTAAACGATCTTCAGACATGTCCAGCGATCAAGTGGAAGAACCCGTTGGAACCGCAGGTCATTGAAGGGATGTTGAAGCCATGTCCAACTCCAAAGACCGATGGTGGTGGCTCAAGCACACGCAACCAGCCGTCAAAATCCTCAAAGAAGAAGAAAAAGAAATCTAAGAAGCCCGTGAAGCCTGGCGACAAGCGCACGGACTTGCAAAAACAAATTGACGCGCTGGAGGAATACAACCAGAGGGCAGTGACTCCCATTACACTCCAAGAGTTTCTCAACCATGTATTTCAAGAGGAAGGTGAGGGAGAAAGTTCGTCAGATGAATCTGAAGAATGCGTGGCGAGCTGTCATGTGATTTCCCATTCGTTCATGGACGATGAGGAAACTCCTTGTATTGAAACGCTGGGGGCAGATCCTGAACCAAAAATTCTGGGGCCATCAGATGAAGTAATTGACGCATTCCTTAACGAAGCTCGGTTGAAAAGTAAAGCTGATCGAGAACGCGAGACGGCTATATTTGAAAGGGCCAAGCGCCAGCGACTTGATGAAGGAGCTGAGATGATCCCGTTGGAGCTAAACACCTCCGCTACCGAAAAAAGCCAATTCAAGATGAGGAAAAAGTTTGCTAAGGCCATATCAATGGGCATGAAGCTACCATCCTCTGAAGGAAACATCACTGGTGAAGTGGAAACGCACCCCTCCTATTGCTTATATCATCAAAAGATTTCGCACCCCACTCAAGAGTGCAAAGCTTTCGATAGATGGTGGCAAGGATATGTTGCTCATCGACAACGCTTTAAGCGGGAAAAGCGTAAAACTCGTCGAGAGCAAAGAAATACGACCGGAGGGCTTAAAAGAACTGCTGGCGATTGTTGCATGGTTAACACCGGTAGATCACAAGTGCCTACATTCGGGAGTGATTCTGATGAAGAGCTAGAACTTGCCCCTCTCTTTAAAGAGTCCGCTTCGAGAAAAGAAGACGAACCAAAGGTTTGCGAAAATATCCGGCTACGTAATCGCACGCTGCCCGAAAAGAACCTCGGACCCTCGAACAGAAAAGATAAAGGGAAAGAAAAGGCCCCTGAAGATATCGTCTTAGATGACCAAGTGGTGGAAGAGCTAGTTGCCAAAGACCCACCAAAGAAGAATAAGGTGGACTACAACGTCTTAGCACATCTGAGGAAGCTTCCCTCATAGCTCAGCATTCTTGACGCTCTTTTGCTATCAAAGGAAGCGAGAGATTCATTGATTAAGTCACTACAAGATCCAGAACAATTCCAAGCTTGCCTGGCCGAGGAAAAGATAAAGGATGAATTGGAGGAAGTACACACGGCCGATGTCACTTTCAGCGATGAGGACCTTCTCCTTGGGACGTGCGAACACAATCGCCCCCTCTATGTCTCAGGATACTGCCATGATATTAAGATAGGAAAGATCCTGATCGACAATGGATCCTCCGTTAATCTCCTCAACGTGCGGGTGTTAAAAGAAATCTGCATGAGCGTCCAGCACCTTGCTCGTGACAAGATCACCATCTCCGGGTTCGACTCCCAGTCATCAAGAACTCTTGGGTCTGTGATACTGACGCTACGCTTCGGGCTACTCGTCACGGACATTAAGTTCCACGTCATAGACGCCAAGACATGCTACAACGCTTTGCTCGGCCAACCATGGTTACACGAGTACAACATCATCCCTTCTACATAACATTAGTGTATGAAGTATTTTAAGGATGGTTTCGAGTATACTGTGACAGGAGAACTGAACCCGTTCTCTGTGAACGAGGTCCGCAAATATGAAGATGCCAAATACTTCTTACCGGATTTCAAAGACACGGAGAAGTGTCACGAGCCATAGAACAAAGCTAACGCCACCATCCCTGTCTTCGGCAGTGATACCGAGGAGGAAGAGGAGATAGTTTGTTCGGGTCTGCCCCAACACAACAAGCCAGGACCGTCCACTCCTACGTTGGTCTTTGGTAGCGACTTAGAAGATGAGATCCATGCTGTATTCTCTGCTCGACCTTCAATACGAACGTCTGCTGACGAAGAGCAAAGTCTACAAGTCGCCATAGTGCCGCTTAAACACCATAAAGAACTGGATGCACTTAATATTTACAATGTAGAAGAGCTGCAAACGTTCTATATCCCTCCCAGGCGAGAAAGCAATTATGTTCTACCACTCTGAAGAAACCAAGGTTGAAAAACAAATATGGCATGGCGCGGATCCTACGCTCGACAGGCTTCAACCCATCCGTCTACCCAGATGTTATACAGAAGGTTTGAAAAAGCTGCTGAAACGCCAGGGGATATCCTTCAAGCAGACCGTTCGAAAAGCCAAGTTCTATGACAAAGTCTGGAACGTTCCCGGGACTCAACGCAAACTGCCTAATGGGAGAATAGAAACAATTGGGCTTGGATATGTCTGGTCAAAGAAACGAGAGCTACTAAACAGCTGCTATGTCATGTATGACTTCGATGAAGAAGCGGATGCTCAATGGGAGGACGCTAATCCTGAGACAGTAAAAGTTCCAAATGCAAAAGAGCCCAGTCCGTCGTTCGAAGAACAAATGGACAAGCTTATAAGGGAAGCAGGTCAAAAAGTCCGGGACGACCATAACCGCGAAATGGCCATCTACGAGAAAGCCAGAACGCAACGCTTCCTTCAACAGGCCGTGAAAGATGAAAGTGCCGCCCCCTGTCAACCTGTTATAAAAAAGGCTCGACGCAGAGGCAGAAACAAGTCGAAAGGCCGAAAAAGCACTCAACAACAACAAAGCGGGGCTAAGAAGCCACGCAAATGGGAGTCGAGCGTTATCGATCTATCCCTCATAAAGAAAATGGGTCGAGCGTATTCATTTCCGCAGGACAAGATGAAGAAAATACTTGATCTTGCTTTAAAATATCAAATGCGTACACTGCCGGAGTCCAAAAACCCCGAACAAGCAGGCGAAATCTTTGACCCAAATTATTGCTCTTACCATCGAGTAATAGGGCACCCGCTCGAAGACTGCTTCACCTTTAAGAATTGGGTCGAAGATCAGTACTAGCTCGGCAAGTTCGCTCTGTCTGACAACTGGAGGGTAACGCCGCCACAGAAGCACGAACCCAAAGCCACGAGAACAGAACCAACTCCACATTGGGATTGGAAGCGGATTCACACTTGTCACGTGATAACGCTATCAAAAGAAGAGCCCGAGAACATGGACAACCTTCCCTGGTGCTTCGAAAACAGCAACGACGAGGTAATCTCAGAATTCCCACCAGCGCCGAAAGAGCTGGAAGATGGAATCCATACCACTGCAGATAACCTTAAGAAAATTGAGTTAGGAACGGCGAATGACCCTCGACCGATGTTCATTAGTGAGCTGCTGTCTGAAGAAAATGTGGCTTCATTAAAAGACCTGCTTATGCAGCACAAAGATTGTTTCGCATGGAACTATTCCGAAATGCCGGGACTAGATCCAGAAATTGCTGTGCATAGATTGGCGATATCTCCGGACGTCAAGCCAGTCATACGAGTGCCGAGAAGAATGCGGATTGAGCTTGAGATGAGTATCAATGCCGACGTCAAGAAGCTGATCGATTCTGGCTTCATCCAGGAGGTTCAGTATCCTGAATGGATCGCTAACATCGTCCCGGTAATGAAGAAAAATGGGACAGTACGCATATGCGTAGACTTTCGGGATCTTAATAAAGCTTGCCCGAAGGATGATTTTCCAGTGCCAGTCACCGAACTGATCATAGAAAATACGTCCACTCACGAGGTTTTCTCCTTCATGGACGGCTCATCAGGGTATAACCAGATAAAGATGTATCCCGAAGACTAGAAGCACACCGCCTTCAGGACCCCTCTAGGGATATTTTGTTATAAAGTAATGCCCTTCGGTTTAAAGAATGCTGGTGCCACTTATCAAAGGGCCATGACGAAGATCTTCGATGACCTTATACACGAAATTGTCGAATGCTATATCGACGACCTCGTTGTTAAAAGCAAATCATATGAGGAACATCTAGAGTATCTGAAGACCGTATTTCAACGCCTTCGGCAATACAACTTGAAGATGAACCCGCTCAAGTGTGCATTCGGAGTTTCCTCAGGCAAATTCCTGGGATTCATTGTTCGACACCGAGGTATTGAAATAGATCCGTCAAAGATCAAGGCGATCATGGAAATGCTTCCACCGAGAACTCTCAAACAGTTGCGGTCTCTCCAAGGAGAGCTCACGTATATACGGCGATTTATAGCCAACCTCTCTGGTAAGTGCCGCCCTTACAGTCACTTGATGAAGAAGGGAACTCTTTTCGTCTGGGATCAAAAATGCCAGGGCGCGCTGGACGAAATTAAACAGTACCTGCAGAACCCGCCAGTGTTGGCTGCTCCGGTTAAGGGAAAACCTCTCATTCTTTATACAACCGCCCTCGAAGGTTCCTTAGGCGCATTATGGGCATAAGAGAACGATCAAGGGAAGGAAAGAGCACTCTACTACTTAAGTCGAGTTCTGCTGGGGGCAGAAAGCAACTACTCCCCCATTGAAACACACTGTCTGGCGTTGATCTTCGCGATAACAAAGCTCAGGCACTATGCGTTGGCGCATGAGGTCCGTCTCATTTCAAAGGTAGACCCTCTTAAGTATTTAATGTCAAAGGCCATATTGACGGGACGACACGCTAAATGGGCCCTACTCTTGATGGAGTTTTCGATAACGTATCAACCTCTCAAGGCAGTGAAAAGCCAGGCCATCGCCGACTTCCTCGCTGAGCATCCCATACCCGCCGATTCTCCTCTGAATTGCGATCTTCCAGACGAACATGCGTTTGATGCGATCGACGGTGGTGATACCCGATGGGAGCTCTATTTCGATGGAGCATCTTCCGTAAAGAAGCGCAAACAAAGTACCCCTATAATCAAATCGGGGGTAGGACTCATCTTTGTAACTCCACAAGGAGGGATAATGCGCTTCGCTTTCTCCTTAACAGAGCCAAGGACAAACAATGAAGCCGAATACGAAGCTCTGATAGCAGGCCTCGAGATCGCCATCGACATGGGAATTGAAAATCTCCTCATATACGGGGATTCTCAACTGGTCGTTAGTTAAGTAAACGGCGACTACCAAACGTGCAAGCCAGAACTGGTGAAGTACGGCGAAAAAGTGCAACAACTGTTGACCCAAATTCCCTCCTATACTTTGGAGAACATACCACGTGCAGAAAACAGCAAGGCAGACGCGTTGGCCAAACTTGCTAAAGAACTGGCTGACGAGAACCTCGATGACGTTAGAATCGTGGTGCAAAGCCGTCGGGTGCTTGCCCCAGCAGAAATATCTCCGGAATCATCCGAAGAAAAAGGCGTGAACGAGCAGACTACCCTGCAAGTAAAAGATTGGGAAAATACCGAGGATTGTAGAGAAGTCTTCATAGATTACTTCAAATCCCACCGAATGCCTGAAGAAGCGTCCACAAGACATCAGCTCATGAAGCGGGCTCTATCTTTCGCCTTCGTCAACGATACTCAGTACAAGAGATCGTTTGATTCTCTGTGGTTAAGATGCCCGGGACCTGACGAAGCGAAGAGAGTCGTTCAGGAAGTTCACGACGGACTCTGCGGTTCTCACCAAGCGGGCCCAAAAATGAAGTTGAAGATAAAACGGATGGGCTATTACTGGCCCACGATGATTCAGGACTACCTCGAATATGCGAAGCAATGCCACTCATGCCAAATCCATGGGGACTTCATCCACCAGCATCCAAATCCACTACATCTGATGGTGGCTAGCTGGCCATTCGAAATGTGGAGGACTGACATAGTCGGCCCCATCGAACCAGCATCGTCTAGATGACATCGTTTCATCCTGGCGACGACGGACTACTTCTCCAAATGGGCAGAAGCGGTACCACTGAGGGAAGTTAAGACGGAGAATATCCTCCATTTCTTCAAGACACATGTCATATATCGGTTTGGAACGCCAAGACGGATCATCTCCGATAACGGGCCAGCCTACAGAAGCTACAAGATCAGTCGCTTCGCACAACAGCATAATATAGACTGGAGATATTCTTCAGTTTACAATCCGCGAGCTAATGGTCTAGCCGAGGCCTTTAACAAGACCTTGACAAAGATTATAAAGAAAACGGTGTCCCGAAATAAGAAGGACTGGCACGAAAGACTGCAAGAAGCTCTTTGGGCGTATCGAACTACGTTCAAGACGGCCACGAACACAACGCCGTACGCGTTGGTGTTCGGTACAGAAGCAGTACTCCCCCTCGAGATAGAGTTACCCTCTCTATGAGTTGAAGTCCACTATGAGCTAACAGACGAAGAAAATGCTCACCTTCGGCTTGAGAAACTTGACGCCCTTGATAAAACCCGGCTCATAGCGCAACAAAATCTGGAAGCTTATAAAGCAAAGATGACGCGCTCATACGAAAGATTGGCCCGACCGAGGACATTCCACCAAGGCGAACTCGTGCTAGTGGTCAAAAGGCCTATGATCCCCAATCGCGCCAAGCGAGGAAAATTCGAGCCAAACTATGAAGGCCCATACATCATAGATAAGGTCTACCAGGTTGGGGCCTATCTACTCATGGACATGCACGGTGAAAGGCTTTTCAAGCCAATAAACGGTCGCTTCCTAAAGAAATACTACGCTTAATGAGCCGCAGCTTAGGTTAATGATAGATGACGACAACTATGTCCGCTCGCTATCTTCCTAAGCTCAAGCTTTATAAGAAGTAGCCGGCCTTCTCCATGACGGACCGAAACGTCCTTAAACTAACGACGGACCGAAACGTCCTTAAACTAATAGCAGACCGAAACGTCTTTAAACTAATACCGCAGCATCCTTAGGCTGACGAGATAAAAAAAAAAAAAATATATATATATATATATATATATATATATAAAGAAAAATATAATGAATAAAAACGGTATGTCCATAAGCAAAAGGGGCACGGATGAAAACCCGAAAGGGCTCCGTGAGTAAAAACAGCAGGGCTACCGGCGAGTGTTCGTGAAAACCCGAAAGGGCGCGACCTCGTAAAAAAGAAGAAGAAGGAAATAAAAAGAATAAAAAAAACGGTATGTCCATAAGAAAAATGGGCACGGATGAAAACCCGAAAGGGTTCCGTGAGTAAAAACAGCAGGACTACCGGCGAGTGTTTGTGAAAACCTGAAAGGGCGCAACCTCGTTAAAGGGCACTTATAGGGTCCTCTCGACCTTGTAAGGAGAAACCACCTGCGTGAGATCCTTACGACTCACAAAGGTGCAACACACTTAGGGATCCCCACGATTCCTAAGGAGAAAATACACTTGCGAGATCCTCACGACTCGTAAGGAGAACTCTCTTATAGGACCCTCACGGCTCATAAGAGTTGAAAGTCTTAAGTTACAGAGACCTAAACCTGTGCTTAAGCAACCCTCACAACTTCCGATATTGCCCTACAAGTGGCTCAATACTGACCCTTGTATACAATCCACGGGCGCGAATAAACATTTCCCTAACCAAGTCTCATCCGTGACTGGGGATATGTTCGCATGGTGAACAACCCTTGTAAATCCTCTCGATTTATGAGGAGAAAACCCTCCTGTAGGATCCTTACGACTTACAGAGGAACATACACTTAGGAATCCTCACGATTCCTAAGGAGAAAATACACCTATAAGATCCTCACGACTTATAGGGAGAAATACCTTTGTGAGACTCTTACGGCTCATGAAGTTAAAAGCCTTAGACGACAGGACCCTAACCCTGGTCGCTAAGCCACCTTTATTCGACATCGACAGAGGCAAATGATGATTCGCTCCTGGCAATATCCCAGTTGTAGCGGTGCTGATGCCGAAATCAGCTTACGGCGAAAAGCCAGTAAGTCGCACATGCATACGAAATAGCCGAAATGATGGGGCAACTTGCAATAAAAAGCAGTAAGTAAAAATGTATGCATGCAAAATAGCCGAAATGATTGGGCAACTCGCAATAAAAAGCAGCGAGTAAAAATAAAATAAAATAAAATAGCCGAAATGATTGGGCAACTCGCAATAAAAAGCAGCGAGTAAAAATAAAATAAATAGCCGAAATGATTGGGCACCGCGAAAAATAGCCGAAATGATTGGGCAATCGCGACCTTCGCGATATAAAAGCTGAAATGATAGAGCATCGCGGAGATAAAACAAAAAATGATGATAAAACTTTAGCCCTACAGTTAAGATCACATCGATCCCTGTATACAATCCAAGGGCGTAAATAAAGAGGGAACCATACTTTCCCAGCAGGCTTCGCCAGAAAATGAAGTCAAATCTCAACAGTTCGTCCCAACGCCGAAGAAATCAGTGTATTCAGCAAACTCCTCGACTCACGGATACAAACACTCCTTGACGAGAGCCTCCTAATCCGCGTCGACTCGCAGAACCACTAGTGCCTCCGTGGGACATCCTTGACTCGTTTCAAACCCCAAGGAAATAAATAATCCTTGGCGCTTAGGAAATAAATAATCCCTAGTAAACTCCTCGACTCATGGATACAAACACTCCTTGACGAGAGCCTCCTGATCCGCGTCGACTTGCAGAGCCACCAGTGTCTCCGTGGGACATCCTCGACTCGTTTCAAACCCCAAAGAAACAAATAATCCTTGGCGCTTGGGAAACAAATAATCCTTAGCAAACTCCTCGACTCACGGATACAAACACTTCTTGACGAGAGCCTCCTGATCCGCGTCGACTCACAGAGCAACCAGTGCCTCCGTGGGAAATTCTCGACTCGTTTCAAACCCCAAGGAAACAAATAATCCTTGGTGCTTGGGAAACAAATAATCCCTAGCAAACTCCTCGACTCACGGATACAAACACTCCTTGAAGAGAGCCTCCTGATCCACGTCGACTCGCAGAGCCACCAGTGCCTCCGTGGGAAATTCTCGACTCGTTTCAAACCCTAAGGAAACACATAATCCTTGGCACTTGGGAAACAAATAATCCCTAGCAAACTCCTCGACTCATGGATACAAACATTCCTTGACGAAAGCCTGAGCCTCCTGATTCGTGTCGGCTCGCAGAGAAACCAGTGTCTCCGCGGGAAAATTCCCGATTCGTCTCAACTTGCAAGATGAAGCCTCAGACAGCAGGGACTAAAAAACTTGCTTCCTGAACAATGGGACCCTGCAAGTCGATCCAAAAAGGTCTCTTGCATACTATTCACGGGTCTCACTCTGCAAAGTCGAATCTCGACAAGGAGGGAAACAACCGCTTACGGGCCCTCTCGACTCGTAAGAGGGAAAAATTCTCTTATAGGATCCTTACGACTTATAAGGGAAAACCACACTTAGGAGTCCTCACGATTCCTAAGGAGAAAAACCCACCTACGAGATCCTCTCGATCCATAGGGAGAAAAGTCTCTATGAGACCCTCACGGCTCATAAAGTTGAAAAGTCTTAAGCGGAAGATCTGAACCTGCGGCCTAAGCCATTGTTATCTCTTGGAGAAATTAAGTTATATGCCAATTAGGTTTATCGAGACATCATGCTGAGAAGGGAGAAAGCAAAGAAATAGTACAAGACATTGTAAAAAGGAATGTGTATCTTTATTCATAAATTCAATCAAATACAAGGCGAATCATCTAAAGAACAAAGAATGTATATATACTATGCAAAAATTACAAGTGTGTAAATGATACAAAATGTTCAGGGAGAAGGAAGCCTCTTGAATAGCTCTATCAATTGCTCGCGTACTTCCTTCCACGCCTTCTCTTGATCAGCCGCCACCGCCAGTTCGGCCTCTACTTGAGCCCGCTGCTGCATGAAGGATGCAAGCTGTTCCCCAACGACCTGCTGAGCTGCTTCACGGCCTCGGGCATCACGCTCGGCGGCATCAAGCTTCCGCTTCAGTGCTATCCCATTAGAGATACGCTCCAGGAGGCCTTCAAAGACAGCTTTCACCTCGGCGGCATTCGTCCTAACTTCAGCGCGCAGGCGAGCAGTTGCGCTTGAAGATTCCTGACGTTCCTTCAACCGTAAAGCTGCTTCTTGCGATGAATGGCAGAAATAAGAAGTGCTTCGCTCAAGCCAGGCCGTCCGTTGGGTGCTTATGGCCAAAACTTCAGGGGAAGGATACGCCGACTCCAACCGATGTAGGCAAGCCTCGATCTCCCTGCAGTGGTTAACCCAAGATTCGACTACGCCTTTGTTGTGAAAGTTTACGAGCGCCGCCAACATTGGGTTAACCTCCACAGCGAAATCTGCGGCAGAGGGGAGAGCATCCGCGTTAAGCTCTTCGATATACCCGCTCAGTATGTCCAAACTCATCACAGCACCCTTTGAAGATGGACGTTTCAAGAAAGGAACTGCTGGTGAAAGGACACGAGACTCAAGAGGGACCGGAGCCGGAACGATAGCTACAAAACAAAACATAGTTAAACGATGGTTCAAGGGATGTTGAAGAGTCATCAAAAAGGAAATTTACTATACCAGCTGCAACGGACAGCAAAGCCGGAAGGGCCGGTGGCGTGGCAGGTCTTGCGTCCCCTCCTTCGATTTGTGGCACTACAATAAGGAAGAGGAAAAGTCAGAAATAATCCCATTGCTAAAAAAAACAAAAGAAAAAAGAAAGACATCGAAGTGAAAATATACTCACCGGCACCACTAGAAGGAGAAGCGAGTTCGGATGGGAAGGAGAAGTGTGGGAGCAACACTTGATATAGATGATCAAAGAGCACTCCTAAAAAGACACAGTGGTACGACGTTAGTACATAAGTTACGTGGCTAAAAGATAAACTAATGAGTCACAAATCCATACCTTCCAACATCCGCGATGGCACAAGGGAAGGCTGCGAGGTGACCACCGCCAAGGCAGTAGTTGACGGTGCTCCTTCGAGCAATGGAGCATCGGCGCTGGCCGCACCTGCGTTAAAAACAAAGACAAACTTGTTAGAAAAGATCGCAAGATATAAAAAGAGAATGATAGTAACTCGAAATTTACCCGACGAGCTGCCGGCCGAAACTGAGGCAATTCCCTCCTCCATGGACATGAGGCCACCACCCGTGGCCTCATCACCTGACTCAATGGGAACCGTTGTCGTGCTCGCAAGCCCTGGAGACGGCGGGGGACCACAGGCGGGGAGGGCTATGACTGGAGCATTGCCAGATTCCTGAGAAGGAGCGGTTAGCTCGTCCTCAGGAATCGTGGCCACCTCACCCGCTACTCCCTCGGGTTCAGCGGTCACGGTTGTCTCGTCCACCGTCACCACGAGGTCGCCAGCCTCAGGTGCCTCGCCCACCACTACCCTCGGCTCGGTTATAACGATCATTTCATCTGCCGCCACTTCAGGTTCGGCATCAATGACCCTCTCGGCTGCAGATCCCTCAACTTCTGTTTCAGGCCCCGTAGCCCCAACGACGTTGCCCACCGTCAGCTCGGGTTCGGCAGGCACCGCCTCCTCTGTTTCCCTGGGTTCAACGGTCTCCGCCTCCCCCTCGGTCGGACTTGGCTCTGCAAGATAGGATACATAAGAACCGATGGCTTTATAATTCTTACAACAAGGTTTTGAAAGAAATGCTACCTGAAGAGGATTTATCATTTGCACTCCAAACCGCGCGCGCCACTTTCCTGCGAGCAGTAGATAAGGCGACAGGGGCCTCTTCGGAGGGAGTATTAGCACGAGGGATGATGCTAGGGCCCGCTCCCATGGCCAAAGCGGCCCTGCGCGCCTTTGCTTCGCGTCTCAACCGCTTCCTTTCCTCCAGAGCCGTTGAGACGGATGCCACCAGAGCCTCTTTAATTGAGGCGTCTTCGTCCGTAAATAGGGATGCCTCCAAATTTTTCAAGGCATCCCTTGTCGTTTTGTCAAGTCGAGGCTCTTGCAGCAGCCCCGACGAGACCGGGACTTCAGTAACAGGCTTGGGGAGGATCCTTGCATCAACTGATATAGCCCCTGCAAAGAAACGAAGGAAGAAGGTTAGGTTGACCATCAGAAGAGATAACAAATTTTTCTTATAAAAAAAGGGGGGTGGGACGTACCAACGCCTGCTAGAGCACGTTTCTGCTCCTCCTCTTGGAAAGTTTTCAAAGAGGCAGCAATAGCTTCTTCGGTAGAGACACCTGTTGAAAATGGGGAAAGTATTAGTTAAAAATAATGATACAAAGTGCAATAAAATGATGAAGAAAGCGGCTAATGGTTACCTGACTCAGTGAGTTTACTTAACATCGCTTCGAGCCTCGCCGATCGCTCTGAAGCTGCAATGGCGGCCGCCAAATTGGTGTCTGCGGGGTCTACCAAGAAGCCCTTGTTGCTGCCATATTCACTTATTCCTTCGTTGAGAGGAGCCTCAGGCTCTAAGCCGAGGATCGCATCGAGGGAAAGGATAGACTTCTTCTTCTTTTGCCCGCCAGCTCCAGATGCACCTGGAATTGATTTGCGCTTGGCAGGCACCTTGGGGCGGCGGGTCCCGATATCCGCTCCTGAGCCGGACTCCGGCAATATTACACTAACCGTCTTCGTGGGAGCGCGAGGCGCTGGTGGTGCATTCACCATAGCAGGCAGCGGCAAGCCACGCGGGGGACTCAACACGCATGGTCGATCGACCCCGGCATCTTTTAGAGGAGGAATGACCGGAATCCTTGGCTTCAAGGGGGCCTTGCGGTCACTGCCAAGAGGCACGCCCCTACGGTCAACCAGCATGCGCTTCTCCGTTAAGATAACTGGGCCCATCGCATGCGCATACCAAGCCACGTACGTGTTGAGCATCTTAGGGACACAGCTGGGTTCGCTGATAAAGAAGTAAGAACCCGTGTTAAGCCGTGTGAAATGGTGCATTGCATTCTTTATCCCCTCTCGGCTGACCATGGGCTTTTCCAAGAAAGCTTCCATCGGGATCCCTTGGTTGTAACTTGATTGCTGAGCAAATCGGTGCGGGTTATACCTCATAAACAGTGCTGTCTCATTCTGCCTAAACACTAGATAGCCCGGCCGAATGGAGTAGAGGTGGAGGATTTCCCGAGCCTTCAATACGGAAGCCCCGTCCTTAAAATCATCGCGCATTGGAACCACTGACTTAGTGGTCTCTGAGCCTATGGTTATGACCTTATCCACAAAGGAAACCTTCGCTCCGATCAGATGTGGACGAAGGAGCAGCCTCCTAGACTCCCGCGGGGGTGCAACCATAATTGAAGCACCGACCAATCGCATGACTCTCGAAAGTCTGCATTTCTCAAAGAACGGAGGAATCTTAGGGGAACCAAACACCCCTTGCACATGCATCTCCATCCAGGAGGTGAAATAGTGCATCGGGAAGTTAGCAGGTTGTACCCCAGGCTCACTACCGTCCGCCGCTACGCTAAGCCCATTGTAAAGGTAAGCCAGCCTGGCGATTCCTACCGATAACTGCAAACCAGCCACCATCCGATGCGCTGGGTAAAAGACGGAGGGCCGCATGTGGCGCGGGTGCATGGGGAGCGCAAAGCTGCATAGCCACAAGCCCAAGAACCCAATAAAAAAGGTCTCCTCCTCCATTCCTGGGACGGCGATTTCTGAGAAAGGGACGATGGCAGCGCTGGGGAGATAAAAATCAATTTGATCATTCTCCGATACGGGTCGGCGGTCCAAGCCGAAACCAAAAGGGTCATCGAGCTGGGCGAACTTCTCACCCCGCTCTGATAGGAACTCCGGGCGAACGAAACGGGCAATAAAATATGCGAAACTGACGCCCCGGTCGCCCGATTCCAGATGGAGTCCTTCATAGATCTCCAACACCTTCACCAAGCCCGGATACTGATGCTGAATGGCATTCTCCGGAGTCAGGTCAAATACACCAGCGGCTTGGTGGCAAAGACGTATTCGTCAGGAGGAAGCAGCTCCTCGTAATGCTCCCCCCTCATTGGTAGACCCGAGACTTCAGCAAACTCCTCCAAGGAGATGGAGACCTCCCTGTCCGTCATCAGGAAGGTGTGGGTGGGGATATTCCATTGTTCAATAAAGGCCTTGATTCACCACGTTGGAGGAGAGAGATACTCGAAAAGTAAGACGTAGATGGCCGAATATAAACCAATCTTCGTTAGATGAGTCCTTTTCGCCGATAAGATGTACCGGGCCCACTGCAAATATCCGGCGGGCGGTCGCGGGATCAGTCCAATATTGTAAGCCTGTCCCCAAGGGCATGCTTCACCCTGACAGATTCGCCTCCCCAGAATGTCTATTGCCGGCGGCGGCTGCACAGGGATGGCACCGATTGCAGGCTGGAGGAGGTCATCAGAATTCCAATTTTTAACCTCCACGGTATACTTCACCAGGGGTTCGTCCGCATAAGGGATCGTAACTATGGGCTCAGACGGCGAGGCAGAACTGAAACTGCGACGACCCTGGATGATTTCATTTTACCACCTACCCCACAAGTGAAGGTTTTTGTACTTGGGGTCATGATCCTTAATAAGAGAGAACACCACCCGGTCCACTGGTGCATGGGGAAACCCTCCCTCCGAGCGAACAAATGGGAAAGACGAGTTGGCAGACATGTTTCCTGTAGAAAGACAAAAATAACCGTTAGTGTTCCAATGCTTAGCATTTTAAAATCTTACACCACACTGCAATGCAGTGGGTAGGGGACCAAAGGGGGACCCACAAAATCTGGATGACGGTGCATCATTTAATAAGACAATCCCATCATTAGATGAGACTGTCAATTAATGAAAGGATCCCCAAGAGAATATCCTTATTGATGGGAAGTCCCTAGAGACAAGGAGAAAATCTCCTCTTTTAGAGCAAAGCTCTGTCACAGAGTGACATTTGTCAAACTCTGGTCTCAAAAGGATAAAAAAATTTAAAAAAAAAGAGCCTAGCTCTATAATAATGATGGAAAAATCCATTAGAAAGAAAACTTTAACTCCTAAAAGATTAAGAATTTGGGATCTTGAAGATCCATGAAAAACTTTTAAGAGTTCTCCATTTTCGGATCAGAAAAGATCTACATTTGATCCATAAGCAAAGCTCTATTCAGGGGTTAAAACCTATGAACAAGATCTTTGTAGATCTGTAAGTTCTTGAGAGCAAGGCTCTATTAATTAAATTAAATTAAATTTAATTTAAGATTTTTTACCTAAAATAATTCTAAGTTCTGAACTTTAAAGTTCTTTGGAAGAAACAAGAGCAAGGCTCTGAGAGTTCTTAAGCAAGAGCAAGGCTCTGAAAATTAAAATTCTTGAAAGTTGTAAAGAATTTTCTAAGGACCAAGGGTCCTATTTATAGGCGCTTGTGCCTCTTCAACTTACCCCTCTGATCCAACGGCTAGGATCTTGCCACCGTTGCACTCACGTGCGCGCCACATGAGCGCAACGGTAGGGGGGCATTTGTTTCCCCAAATCAGAGCAAGGCTCTGTTTAAATTTCAAAAATTCAAATTTTCTGAAGCAACGCTTCAAAATCCCGTGCGCTGCGCGCAACGCGCCACATGTCAGAAGTGGATGCGTCAGCACAGCACCCGAGGCAGTGCGTCCAATCAGAGCAAGGCTCTTTTAAAACAAAAAGTAAAGGAAGCAACGTTTCGCTGTGCGACACGTGTCTGCGCAGTTGCACAAGCACAGCTGCGCAAGCGCTGCGCTGCGCGACACGTGTCTGCGCAGTTGCGCAAGCACAGCTGCGCAAGCGCTGCGCGACACGTGCGCAAGCACTGCGCTGCGTGACACGTGTCTGCGTAGTTGCGCAAGCACAACTGCGCAAATGCTGCGCTGCGCAACACGTGTCACACGCTGGGGCGTTTGCGCAAAACAGAATTGAGATTTTATAGAAATCTTTTCTGTTCTTGTTAAAACAAGAAGATTTTCTTCTGTAAAACAGAGGCCTTTGGATCAAAGATCCAACGGTGGGGAAAATTCCCCAAATCACTCAGAGAAAGATCTTTTTAACAAATTTAACTAATTTATGGACACTATAAAAGAGACCCCAGACCTCAATTCAAGATCATGAATATTTTCTGAAGAAAAAAAGAACTCTGAAGAACTCCTCAAGAACAAAAAAGGTAAAAACCTTTATAAAAAGAGAAAGTTCTCTTATGAACAGATCATAGATCTAAAAATAATATCACTGATCTTTAATAAAAAAAATTAAATAGTGCTTTGCACTTTTTATGAACCACTGGTTCTTTGAAAACAAAAAAAAAACTTGTTTTCTTCGATTTAAAATTGATCCAAAAGAATAAGAACAGTGCCCAGCACTTACCAAAACTGCACTATTGCGCAAGCCGCCAGGAAGCGCCACGTGTCAGCAGTGCAACAGCGCAGCGCACTGACGCAGCGCACTGCGCTGTTGCGCTTGCGCTCATCAGAGCGTGACACGTGTCACTTCCACATGCGCTTGCACTCTTTAATTTGCGCAAAGCGCCTGACAAGCCATGTGGGGCACTGTCAGAGTATTTAATGCTCTGCATTATTAAGAAAAGGGACAGAGCCAAATTAAAAGGCCTAACAGGCCTAATAAAAAATGCTATGCATTTTAAAAAGGGGCAGAGCCCAACCAAAACAAAGAAAAATAATGCAGTGAGGGGGCAAGGCCCTAGCACAGGTCCAATAGGCCAAAAACAAAAGAATATTGAAACTGGACTTAGCCCAGTCGTGGCCATAAGTCCTCAAATTAAATTGACTGAGCACAGCTGCTCCCTAAATCAATTTACATCCGGTTCGAGGGTACATCTCCGAACTCCTTTGACAGTTATCGTTGTAATCCTTCAACAACGTCAGAGAGGTGACGGGTCCCAACGACCACACATGAATATGGACCGCGGGGTCCTTAAACTCGTGGACCGAAACGTCCTTAAACTAATATTGGACCGAAACGTCCCTAAACTGGAATACGGACCACCACGTCCCTAAACTGGAATATGGACCACCACGTCCCTAAACTAGAATACGGACCACCACGTCCCTAAACTGGAATATGGACCACCATGTCCCCAAACTGGAATACGGACCACTACGTCCCTAAACTGGAACAATAGAGCCTCCAAACGCTCTTTTGCCGGATCTAAATGATCCCGTTTAAGTCGATCTTAGCCCCCAAACACGGCTAACGTATCCTTAAACATTCAAACGGACTATAAAACTCCAAATCAACCTTGGTTCAAGGGTACATCTCCAAACTCCTCTGACATCTTCCGTTGTAATCCTTCAATGACGTTAGAGAGGTGACGAGTCCCGATGGCCAGATATTAAATGGATTATCACGTTAAGTTGATCTTAGTCTCAAACAGGACTAACGTATCCTTAACTAACGTTTAAGTTGATCTTAGCCGCAACGCGACTAATGCATCCTTAAACTAAAAACACCAAACCCAAATCTAAGTAAATACGGATTTGGACTAATCCACGCCCTACGGGCGACGGCATTACTTAGTCTCCGTATACAATCCATGGGCAATCACAAACAAAACAAACACACACGACACGAAGTGAAATTCTGGAGAAGGAGAAAGTTGTTACCGCGATGCGGTAGCGCAATTAACTGCAGGGGCTTGCGCCTGCAGGGAAGAGCGTCCCCACAATCAAAAACCCCTCAAGTGAGGGGGAATCTGACGAAGTCTGGTATATCGGTCGCATTCGTCTAAACCTTCGATACACGGTGCCATAAATCAACTTGGTATCTTCGGAGAAGTAGACGGATAAAACCATATAGCATCTGCCCCGAATCTCAGGCAAGACGTGCCCGCGTCGTCGGCCGCCGTTTGGAGAGGAACACACCCAAGTCGCCTAAGTCCTAGAGATAACAAGGAATCAGGTTTTTGAGTCGATATGCAAAGGAAGTTTGCACATCGTAAAAGATATAATCAGGAAGAATTTGATTCAAGAATGGTAAAACGGCATGGTGGCAGGACATGTTTCCTAAATACGGGTATTCTGATTCGTGTATTGGGTACAATACCCAACTACAAAAAGAATCAACTCGACTAACCTATCGCTCTGATACCAAAAGAACTATGTCACGCCCTGTTTTCCAGAGTACGATAAAGTGGGCACGTGACATAGCCAACCATGCTACCCATGGATAGGAAAAATCCTTCTACAGTCACATTACGGCTGTAGAGATATCAAGAACAGGAAAATAAACTAACTATCTAGTACATGTCCATAAGCCAGAGTAAAAGAGTCAAGAAATAACAATATGCGGAAGCCAAAAGATACAATAATTGAAACACCTGGAGTGAAACTACGTACCGACAGGAACCTCACCGCTCGTCTAACAGCGGCAAAACTCCTAATCAGTCTGCAACAAGGTAGAAGAATCTGGGCCATGCAAAACCCAGACGTCAGCGCGTCAAGTCATCAAGTAATAAAATAATAACAGAGTAACAGGCAATGCGAATATAAACATGAATAAAATAAGGGTAACAATAATATGAATCAGAGCAGTGCAGAGTATTGTGCAGTGGGTAAACTAAACTGTTCTATCAGGTTTTCTGTTCTAAAGTCTTTGAAACCAAATTGATGAATCATCGATGAAACTCAATAGTATCCCGTACATACCCGGGACCACGGCCCCAAGATTCTCGGGCTAAAACCGAGACATGCCGCTAGGCACCAAACAGGAATGTGTACAGATGAATGATGTCAGCATCATCATTCCAAGGCTGGCCTAGCCTAAAACTGATCAGAACAGGTAGCAAACTGTTGAGTTACAAGTCAGGTTTCACCTTTGATTTCCCCATACCCCCAAGTTATAAGTGTATGTCAAGTCAGGTATCCCGTAATCAAGAAACTAATGCCAACACAGGATCAGGTAAACAGGTTTGTCTGGATAGACAACAGGAACGGTCCATGAGGACTACATGTTAGGTTTGTTGGCATTAGACACAAGATCAGGTACCGGGTCAGGTCATGGTACATCAGGTCAAGTCAAGCAGTATACGGTACCATGTCGGGTCAATCAAGATGTATGAAGCAAGTCAGGTCAAGATGTAAACGATATCATGGGTGTGCTCATACTCAGTTACATAATCAAGCATGGTTATCAACAGCATAAATTTAAGCAACGAATTAAACAATAGGCAGATTCACTCAATTTGCAGTACGGTTATTCATTGTGTCACAGAGATGATTTCAACATTATAAGAATGCAGTAAGACAATTATAGCCATTTAATCATGTTAACAAGTTTAAGACTTCATGGTTGCAATGATATATATATCTATAAGTTCCACGGATGAAATCACAGTTTATGCAGGTTAAATGTACGCGAGTGTCCGAGTGAAGTAAAACGATAGATAAAGTGCCATAGGCTACGTCATTAGTGAAAGTGAAATTAAAACATGTAAATATGGTTATTAGGTTCAAAACAGTAATTGCAACAGGTAAGTTCCAAATCTGAAAGATAAAATGATATATATCAATATTGTATATGAAAATGAGAAATGATCGTACTAAAGTTAAATTTACAGGTTTAGGGTGTCATCAATATGTATGTAAATATTATTTAGCATGTAGCAAGGGGTACTTGCCTCGACGGGTCGCGAATCGGGAAAACGGAACGTTAACGTCGGCGGGGAAAACTCGCGACGGGCGCACGGTTCACGGAATGAACCCAAACGACGAACAGTGAAGCCACACGGGTCGGGGTACCGCGCTGGAACGTCGGGACAAGTCGCCGAAACGGCCAGATTCCGGCGAGATACAAAATAGCGAACGATCAAGAATTACAACAAGAAAAGAAAGGAAAATAAAGAAGGAGGGAAGGGGGATGGAGAAAGGGAAGGATACTCACTGTGGATTGAAGGGGTCATGATGGTCGACGGTGTCGACGGGGCTCCGGCGGACCACCTGCAGGGAACAACGGCCAACAAAAGAGAATCGGTGAAACGAGGGAGGAAGGAAGGAGAAAGAAGGAGAGGAAAAGAAGATATTCACCGAGTGGGGGTGCACGAGGCCGGGGAGCGGATTGAGATCGCCGGCGGCGACCCCACGAGGCGTAGGCGGTGTGCAGGTGCCTCATGCAGTCGCTCGGGAAAGAGGGGAGAGGAGGAAGGAGGTGCGGTGGCTGCGACGAGGGCGAGGAGGTGAGGAGGCCGGTGATGGTGTCGTCGGTGTTGGTGCTGCAGCGGCGAGGGGTGGGGCGGCTAGGGTTTACGTGAGAAGGGTTCGCTCGTGAAAGAAAAGAAGAGGAAGAAGAAAGAATATATAGAGGAGAGAGAGAGAGAGAAAGATAGAGAGAGAGACGAGGAGAGAGAGAGAGAGGAGAGAGGTAGACAGCGACGGGGAGAGAGAGAGATATACGGAGAGAGAGAGAGAGAAATGAGGTGGGGCCCACGGGTTAAAAGAGAAATCGTGATTGGCTGGGAATGATCTGTTTGCTTAGGAATAGATTTTAAAGATTTAGGAAATAAGAGAATATTAGATGGTTAATTTAAATATATGATGGTTTAAAATATATAGAAATTGGGATTTTGGCGCAAAATAAAATATTTCCAAATCGCGCCCGGGTCGGGCCCAAAAATTTGAAATTGCAATAAGAAAATTTTTGGCGGGATCCAAAATTTAAAATGAAGTGTTTTACAATCAAAAAGCATACCCCCAAAACGGACACACGTACGTACGCGTAGCCGTCCAAACTCGCCCGTTTCACTGAACGGGACGAGAACACGATGTACGGACGCTACCACAGGGTTAGGGGTGTCAAGTAGGCCATGCCGAATATTTTTAATTTTATTTTAGATGTCTTAAATTGTTATATGCAGAAATGAATTGCCGGTAAAATTACAATAAGTCACAACAGTCAAGTAGGATTAACGAAAATAAATACCATACATCATCCATACGGTAACAGAAGCTAGTAGCATTGGGCTCGGGTGTTACACTACGCCTCTGGTAAAACGAGGTTTATTTTAATTAGGTCCGTGCGAAAGAACGGGAACCTCCCTCAAAGTACCGACACTGTCCTGGCTGAATGGTTAGCGAAGTTGTAGAATATAATTAATCTTGGCTAGTTTTCTTTTTAAGGTTTGAAAGAAAATTTGATAAAAGCACCGAGAGACATCGATTAGATAAGATAATAACCAATCTGATCTTTGCAAGTGCTTTCGCTGAGTGTATTTCTCTCTCTCTCCTAATGGCAGATACCATGACTGGACTTAAACTTATACTAGGGAAAAATAAACCGAATGGGACCAATTATAAAGACTGGCTGAGGAACATTAACATTGCCCTAACTTATGATAAGGTATCATATGTCCTCACAGCTCCAGCCCTACCAGTCCCAGGTCCTAAATCTTCAGTTGCGGATAAGGAGATCCGCAAGACATGGGAAATTGACTGTGCCATGGCCAAATGCCTCGCGCTTGCATCGATGGACAACACACATCAAAAGCAGCATGAGCAGATGGATGTTCAATCCATCTTTCTCCATACAAAAGAGTTGTATGGGGAGCAATCTCGTGTCCTACGATACGAAGCATCGCGAAAGTTGTTTCAGATGCGGATGTCTCCTGGCACACCAGTAGGTGATCATGTTTTGAAGATGATAGCTCTTATAGAAGAGCTTGAGGACCTCGGATGGACAATGGAGAATGAACAATATGTTGATATTGTTCTACAGTCCCCCCCGCCTTTGCTCAATTTGTAGTAAAGTTCAACAAGCACAACATGGAGAAATCACTACCTGAACTTCTCAATATGTTGAGAAGTGCAGAGAGCATACCCAAGGTAGTGAAGACTCCCTCTTTGATTGCTGGGCCATCTTCCTCTTCTCACCCAAAAGCCAAGGCCAAGGGAAAGATGAAGAAGAAACCCACCAAACCTAGAGGTGGAGTTAAAAAGGCTAAGGGGAAAGACAAGTCCACAACTGGGGAATCGGGGAAAGGGGAGTGTTATTACTGCCACAAAGCGGGACACTAGAAGCGCAACCGTGCTGAGTACCTGGATCTCAAGAAGAAGAAGCATGGTGATGCTTCCGCTTCAGGTGTGTTTGTGACAGAAAACTGTTTTTCTATAAACTCTACCTCCTGGGTATTAGATACCGGTTCAGGTTCTCACATCTGAAATTCTGTGCAGGGGATGAGAAATAGCAGAGTTTTGAAAACAGGTGACCATACTCTCTGGGTTGGAAATGGTTCCAATGTACATGCGGTTTCAGTGGGAGAGTATCACCTGGGGTTGCCATCGGGATGTATATTTATTTTGAACCCATGTTATTATGCACCTAGTATGCTTTGTAATATAATATCCGTTTCTTTGTTAGACAATGAAGGATATAATTTTGTATTGCAGAATAATGTTATGAACATTAACCTAAATCAATTGTTGGTTGGGTATGGTACACTTAATAACGGGATATACGTCCTAAATCAACACACAGTTTTCAGCATTCAATACACTACTAAAAGAAAATTTTCAGATATAAATGAAGCTTTTCTTTGGCACTGTAGACTTGGTCATATTAACGAAACAAGACTAAACAAGCGACATAAAGATGGATATTTTAATCCTTTTAAATATAAATCTTATGCGACTTGTCAGTCTTGTATCAATGGTAAAATGACCAAAACTCCGTTTACAGGACACGGAGAAAGAGCTACTGAGCTCTCAGGCTTCATACATAATGATGTATGCGGGCCAATATCTACATAGGCTAAAGGAGGTTTTTCTTACTTCATAACTTTTACTGATGATTTCTCAAGGTTTGGTCATGTGTTTTTACTGAAGCATAAGTCTGAAGCTTTCGAGAAATTCACTGAGTACAAACTTGAAGTAGAAAAACAAACCGGATTGAGCATCAATATACTTTGATCAGATCGAGGTGAAGAGTATCTCAGTACAGAGTTTTCAGATTTTCTAAAAGAGAATGGGATTCTCTCTCAGCCCACTCCTCCTTACTACACCATAGCACAACGGTGTGTCAGAATGACAGAATCGGACTCTATTAGATATGGTATGTTCCATGATGAGTGATGCTGAGTTACCTGTCTCATTTTGGGGGCATGCATTGGAGACTGCAGCGTTTCTGTTGAACAGGGTTCCAACCAAAACCGTGTCTACCACACCATATGAGATATGGCATGGGAAGAGACCATCTCTTAAATGAGTTAAGATTTGGGGTTGTCCAACCTATGTCAAAAAGCAGAATCCGGACAAACTCGAGACACGGTCAGCCGTGTGTAAGTTTGTGGGATATCCAAAGAATTCATATGGATATCTATTCTACCACAAGGAGGAACAAAAGGTGTTTGTTTTTTAGTATGCCACATTTTTAGAAAGAGAATTTTTTACAAATGATACTGATGGCAATGTGGTAGATCTAGAAGAGGTTCTATAAACACAAGTTACAAATGACGACCTGGTTGAGCCTGTTGTTGCAACAGAAACTGATGAACCTCAGCCACTCCGTAGATCTAGTAGGACTTCTCGCCCACCGGAGAGGTACTACTGTTTCCTCATTGATGGTGATAGAGAAGATTGCATCATGGAGGATGATGATCCTACTAGTTTTCAGCAAGCTATCATGAGTGGTGACTCTGTGAAGTGGCTGGATGCTATGAGATCTAAAATAGAGTCTATGTACACCAACAAAGTATGGAACTTTGGATGTTGTACCCTCTGGGGTAAAACCCGTAGGGTGAAAATGGATCTTTAAAAGAAAGATTGGTGTAGATGGGCATGTGGAGACCTATAAGGCAAGACTTGTGGTGAAAGGATTTTGTCAAAGACCAGGTTTGGACTATGACGAAACTTTTTCTCCCGTAGCCATGCTTAAATCCATCCGGATCCTACTTGCTATTGCTGCTCACTACGACCATGAAATCAGGTAGATGGACGTTGAAACTGCATTTCTAAATGGTGATTTAGAAGAATGCATTTATATGGATTAGCCAGAGGGCTTCGTTGACAGTGGGAGCAACGGGAAAGCATGTAGATTGCTTAAATCCATTTATGGATTAAAGCAGGTATCACGGAGTTGGAACATCTGTTTTGATAATGTTATCAAAGAGTTTGATTTCATCAAAAATCCAGATGAATCTTGTGTTTATAAGAAGACCATAGGGAGAACTGTCGCATTCCTCGTATTATCCGTGGATGACATTCTTCTGATAGGAAATGATGTTCCTATGCTGCAGTTGGTCAAATCATTCTTATCACAAAGGTTCTCCATGAAGGACCTAGGTGATGCCACGTACATATTGGGCATTCGGATTTATAGTGATAGATCCAAAAGGTTATTAGGACTGTCCCAAACCAGGTACATCAACACCATCTTAAAGAGGTTTAGTATGGAAGACTCTAAGCGGGGTGCCTTACCCGCTTGCCATGGAGTCACTCTCTCTAAGGACTTTTGCCTAAATACTGATGAAGAGAGAGCTCGCATGAGCATTATTCCCTACGCTTCAGCCATAGGATTTATAATGTATGCGATGTTGTGTACACGCCCTGATATAGCTTATGCACTAGGTGTAGTAAGCAGGTATCAATCCAACCCAGGGGAGAATCACTGGACTGCTGTGAAGAACATTCTTAAGTACTTGCGAAGGACTAAAGAATTGTTCTTGGTGTATGGTAACGGAGATCTCCAAATGGAGGCCTTTACCGATTCGAGCTTCCAGAGTGATATGGACGACATCAAATCTATCTTTGGGTTTGTATTTACCGTCAATGGAGGGGCGGTGTGTTGGAAAAGTTCCAAACAGGATACCGTTGCAGACTCTACGATAGAAGCTGAGTATATTGCTGCAAATGATGCCACCAAGGAAGCCATCTGGATGAGGAAGTTCGTCACGGAGCTAGGAGTAGTTCCAACCATTATTGATCCAATATCATTGTATTATGACAATAATGGGGCTATGGCGTTAGCCAAGGAGCCCAGGTCCCATCAGCGATCCAGACACATCCTGAGGCCATTTCATCTGATCTGGGAGATAGTTGATCGCCGCGAGATCGAGATTCGGAGAGTAGATACAAATAATAACACCGCGGATCTACTCACCAAGGCTCTCCCTCAGCCACAGCATGAGCGACTTTTTGAGATGTTGGGTTTGAGATACGCCAATAATTGGCCTTAGTGCAAGTGGGAGATTGTTGGATATATGTATTCCCTAGAGGCCATTATTTGATAGTGGATGTATTTTTACATGTGTATATATATTGAGAGGACATTCTTGCTCGACATGATAGTATGCTATCTGGTTACTCTTTATCCTGCATGTTCACTTGATCATGCTTTTATTCATTTGATACATATTGATAAAGCCTTGAGGATATTTGCTTGACAACCGTGATTATGATGCAGATCATACTAGTGGGACGTGTGTAGTTTATAAGCATATCCTGAAATTTCCCTAGTCGTGGGTGTATCGAGAGGGGGCATCGATATTCCAGAGTAGACTAGCGTATACGATTCTTGACCCATGTGATGTGCGATGGATGATCCCATATCCATTGGTGTTTGACACCAAGATTGTATACGGGTGCTCAGTGGGGACTAGGTACACTGGACGGACTTGCTGAGAACTCCTATGTGGTATTATATCTATCGTCGGATAGCAGTTCTCAGGTAACACTGGTATAGGTTAGTCTGTAGACCCGAGATCGTCATAGATTCTTGTGTGTTCTACCACTGTACTTTGATTTCCATCCTACCACGGCTCTACTGAGTCGTGCAAACAGGTGGCTTTTGGGTACAGTCCCGAGACACATGGAGGCAATGAGCGATGTTCTCCGCCGAAAATTGTGACCAGGACGTTAGTACGTCGGGGCCTGAATTCCGAGGGCAGATGCTAATTGGTGCTATCCGTCCACCTCTCCGAAGATGCCAAGTTGATTTATGACACCATGTATCAAAGGTTTAAACAAATGCGGCCGATGTAGCAGACTTCGTCAGATTCCCTCTCGTTGAGGGGTTTTTGATTGTGGGGATGCTCTTCCCTGCAGGCGCAAGCCCCTGTAGTTAATTACGCTATCGCATCGCGGTAACCACTTTCTCCTTCTCCAGATGGTCACTTCGTGTCGTGTTTGTTTGTTTTGTTTTTGGTTGCCCGTGGATTGTATACGGAGACTAATTTATGTTGTCGCCCGTAGGACGTAGATTAGTCCAAATCCGTATTTTCTTAGATTTGAGTTTGGGGGTTGGTTTAAGGATACGTTAGTCTCATTTGAGACCAAGATCAACTTAAACATTTGTTAAGGATACATTAGTCTAATTTTAGACTAAGATCAACTTAATGGGATCGTTTAGATCCAACAAGAGAGCATTTGGACTCTATTGTTTAGTTTAGGGACATTGCGGTCGATTAGTTTAAGGACATTTCGGTCCAATGTTAGTTTAAGAACATTTCGGTCCAATGTTAATTTAAGGACATCTCGGTCAAGGTTAAGGACATCATAGTCCGTGAGTTTAAAGACCTCACAGTAAAGGTTAAGGACATCATAGTCCATGAGTTTAAGGACCCCACAGTCCAGTTTAGGGACATCGTAGTCCGTTGAATGTATGGTTGTCGGGACCCATCGCCTCTCCGAAGACGTTGAAGGATTACAACGACATGTATCAGAGGGGTTCAGAGATGTACCCTCGAACCAGTTTTGGTTGGTAGATCTGTAGTCCAATTTGGAAATAAGATCTGTTAAAAGATTTATGAGCATATGAGCTCAATTAGTCTGTGTTGAGGACTTATGGCCAATCTTGGGCTAAGTCCATTCAGGTTAAAATGTTTAACATTTATTTTGGGCTGCTGAGCATTTGTTTGGGCTTGGCCCTTTTAACAATGCTGAGCATTGATTAGGATTTTGACAGTATTTCTGTCTCTTATTGAATGTTGAGCATTCATCATAGCTCTGGGGCTTGTAAAAGAACAATTTATGTTCTGTCAGCGCCCACGTGAGGGACACGTGGTGCGCTTGGCGCTTTGCGCCAGTCAAAGAGCGCAGTGCGCTTCTGCTGAGTAGCGCGCACGTGAGTGACACGTGGCGCTGGCGTTGAGCACCAGATGATGAGCACATTGAGCTAATATATGAGCGCATTGCGCTATTAATTCAGTGGCGCACACATGAATTAATACGTGGTATTCTTGGCGCTTTGCGCCAGTCCACGAGCGCAGTGCGCTTCTGCTGAGTAGCACACACGTGAGTGACATGTAGCGCTCTTGGCGCTGAGCGCCAGATGATGAGCGCATTGCGCTAAATTTAGAGCGCTAAGGCTCTTTTAAGATTAAGAGCACCAAGGCTCTGCAGCGCTTTGCGCTAGATGTGGAGCGCTGAGGCTCTTTTGAATTAAGAGCGCTAAGACACTTGTTTTATGCAACTTAGATCAGTTTGCACCCTGATAATTAAATTCTCTTTTTTATAAAAGACTTTGTCTCAAGGTTTTGAGAACAGAAGTTCTTATTTTGTAGGAGATGTCTTCAACTCTTTTGTTGATGAAAGGCTTTGCCTTTATGGATCTATGATTCTTAAGAGAATTGAATTATTCTCTCCCTCTTTATAATGAGATGTTCATGATCTCAGAAAGATAATTTGTCTTATAGATCTATGATCTGTGAAAGAAGTAAGTACTTCTTTGTTTTATGATGAGATCTTTTTGATCTCTTTATAAAAGACTTTGGTCTTTGTAGATCTATGATCTTTTAAGAAGAGAATTCTTCTTTTTAATTATGAGATGATTTCATCTCTTTGTTCATCACCATTCTTTTTACCTTGAAGAAAAATCTTCTTTCTTGAGAGCTTGACTCTTCTTTCAGAGATCTCAAAGCTTATGGGGGAGTTCCTCTGTATGTTTCTCTCTCTTCTTTTTTTTTATTTTGGAAAGGAGGATCATTGGTCGTTGGGACCCACCACCTCTTCAACGACACTGAGAGATTACAGTGTCATATATCGAAGGTGTGGAGAGATGTACCCTTTGAACCATGTCCCACTCATCAGGGGGGAAGAACATGCTGGAGCTTAAGCTTCTCGCTGCTGAAAAAAGCTTCTTTGTGTTCGCGCACGTGCGTCGCACGTGTTGGGCGCACATATTTGCACGTAGCGTACATGGAGTTTGCGCATATGCGCATTATGGGGGGAGCAAGCTCCTATGGAGAACCCTCCTAACTTTGAGAACTAAGTTCCTATGGAGAACTAAGCTCCTTTGAGAATTGAATCCTTTGAGGATTGAACTCTACCTTTTCTAAGAGGTATCCTCTCTTATTTATATGGGAGTGGTAGAGAAGGGATCTCTCCTTTTTCCGATTGCATTCCCCGTGTAGTAGAGCATTACTTTAGATTACATGTGCATAGCACATTAGCTCATAACTTTTGATCCCGGATGAATTATGAGTCCTATAATATATCAAATCGAAGGATTTTTCGAGACACTTTCGATACCATCAGAATTTAGCTGTTTTTCATTCAGGAGTTTGTCAAAATACAGCTCGGAAAATACTGGTTCGCATTTTCTTCCTTAGATCACATGTGCATAGCACATTTGCTCATAACTTTTGATCCCGGATGAATTATGAGGCCCATAATATATCAAATCGAAGGTTTGTTTGAGATTCTTTCAATATCATTAGAATTTAGCTATTTCTCATTCGGGAGTTTGTCAAAATACAGCCTGGAAAATACTGGTTCATATTTTCTTAAGCGTATCGCTGCCATTTGATTCCTTGGGCTCTTTTGCGTAGAAATTTTTTTGGCAGGAACAAATGCCCCTCACTATTTTGCCCACGTAAGTATATACGTGGGTTAAATAGTGCAGAGTAATTCATAGCGTATGACCAGTTTCGGATTGGTATATAATTTTCAGAATCTTGATCTGAGAAGATAACGAGCGGACACAAGCATCGTCATTTATCATTGACTCAAATCTCGACTCTTAAGAGATATAGTTCCAAACCCTCAGCTCCATGAGCCGCACCCTTCTATTTCTTTATGTTTTACTCTGGCGTGAAGTAGTTTATATGCTCATGAGTAACTTCTCTATTTCAGTGGCATGCAGTTTTGGCAAGTGTGGCCCATAGATGGTAGATAGCTGTCCATCTTGGATTCTTTGCAGGGTAGCGATGGCTTAGGAAGCAGGTTCAGATCTGCCGCCTAAGGCTTTTCGACTTTATGAACCGTGAGGGTCTCATAAAGACTTTTCTCCCTACGAGTCGAAGGGATCTCGTAGGTGTATTTTCTCCTTAGGAATCGTAAGGATTCCTAAGTGTGTTTTCTCTTGGGAGTCGTAAGGATCTCGCAAGAGTGTTTTCTTCCTTACGAGTCGAGAGGACCCGTATGTGATTGATGAGGTTACCATTATCCGTATTTCACGGAGTCAGGAGTTGTTCTGGCCATTTCCCACGGGGTCAAGATTGACTTTAACCGTGTTTTATGGGACCAGGATTTGCTCTGGATGCTTCCCACAGGGTCAGGATTGACATAAACCGTATTCCGTAAGGACCAGGATCCGCTCTGGACGTTTCCCACGAGGTCAGGATTGACATAGGTCGTGTTCCACGTGACCAAGAATTTGCTCTGGATGCTTCCCACGGGGTCAGATTGACATAGCCGTGTTCTGCGAGGACCAGGCTCTGCTTTGGACGTTTCTCACGGGGTCAGGATTGACATAGGCCGTGTTCCACGTGACCAGAAATTTGCTCTGGATGCTTCGCACGGGGCCAGGATTGATATAGGCCGTGTTCTGCGAGGACCAGGATCCGCTCTGGATGTTTCCCATGGGGTCAGGATTGACACAGGCCGTGTTCCACGTGACCAGGAATTTGCTTTGGATGCTTCCCACGGGGTCAGGATTGACATAGGCCGTGTTCTGCGAGGACCAGGATCCGCTCTGGACGTTTCCCACGGGGTCAGGATTGATATAGTCCGTGTTCCACGAAACCAGGATTTTGCTCTGGATGCTTCCCACGGGGTCTGATTGACATAGCCGTGTTCTGCGAGGACCAGGCTCCGCTCTGGACGTTTTCCACAGGGTCAGGATTGACACAGGCCGTGTTCCACGTGACCAGGAATTTGCTTTGGATGCTTCCCACGGGGTCAGGATTGACATAGGCCGTGTTCTGCGAGGACCAGGATCCGCTCTGGACGTTTCCCACGGGGTCAGGATTGATATAGGCCGTGTTCCACGAAACCAGGATTTTGCTCTGGATGCTTCCCACGGGGTTTGATTGACATAGCCGTGTTCTGCGAGGACCAGGCTCCGCTCTAGACGTTTCCCACAGGGTCAGGATTGACATAGGCCGCGTTCCACGAAACCAGGATTTTGCTCTGGATGCTTTCCACGGGGTCAGGATTGACATAGGCCGTGTTCTGCGAGGACCAGGCTCCGCTCTGAATGTTTCCCACGGGGTCAGGATTAACATAGGCTGTGTTCTACGTGACCAGGTAGGGTTGACTTTATCCGCATTTCATGTTGTTGGGGGTTGACTCTCGGCGTCGGTGCACCGCTGAGTCATGGAACTGGGAACTTTGTCGCAGCTTCAATTTGCTGATGTTGCGTCTGTTGTATTGAGACGAATGTTGAGATGATCTCCAGGCTGCTTTGTGAACCGTCGAGACTTGGCTTTCTTTCAAATGGAGCCTGGGGGGGGAGGTATGGTTCCCTCTTTGTTTGTGCCCCTGGATTGTATACAGGGATCGATGTGATCTCATCTGTAGGGCAAAAGTTTCATTCTTTCAAAAAAAAATTTCTTTCTTTCTTTCCGCGATGCTCTATCATTTCAGCTTTTTATATCGCGAACGTCGCGATTGCCCAATCATTTCGGCTATTTTTCGTGGTGCCCAATCATTTCGGCTATTTTGTATGCATACATTTTTACTTGCTGATTTGCAAGTTGCCCCATCATTTCGGCTATTTCGTATGCATTTGTAATTCGCTGGCTTTTCGCTGCAAGCTTGGAATTAAACACCGATTTCGGCATCAGCACCGCTACAACCGGGATATTGCCAGGAGCGAATCATCATTTGCCTCTGTTGATGTCGTACAAAGGTGGCTTAACAAACAGGGTTAAGATCCTGTCGACTAAGACTTTTGACTTCATGAGCCGTAAGGGTCTCATAAAGGTATTTCTCCCTACGAGTCGTGAGGATCTCGTAGGTGCGTTTTCTCCTTAGGAATCGTGAGGATTCCCAAGTGTATGGCTTCTCGTAAGTCGTAAGGATCTTACAAGAGTGTTTTCTCCTTATAAGTCGAGAGGACTTACAAGGGCTGTTCACCATGTAAACATATCCCTAGTCGCGGGTGAGACTTTGTTAGGGAAATGTTTATTCACGCCCATGGATTGTATACAAGGGTTAGCATTGATCCGCTTGTAGGGCAAAAAGGAGATTGTGATGGCTTAAGAACAGGTTCAGATCCCTGTAGCTTAAAACTTTTGAATCCTATGAGCCGTCACGGCTCTCAAAGGAGGGTTCTCCTTATGGGTCGTGAGGATCTCGCAAGTGTAATTTCTCCTTAGGAATCGTGGGGATCCGTAAGTGTGTTGTTCCCTTGTGAGTCGTAAGGATCCCACGCAGGTGGTTTCTCCTCATAAGGTCGAGAGGACCTTGCAAGTGTCTTTTAACGATCTTGCGCCCATTCGGGTTTTCACAAAACTCGCCGGTAGCCTTGCTGTTTTTACTCACGGAGCTTTTTCGGGTTTTCATTCGTGCCCATTTTGCTTATGGACATACCGTTTTTTATTTTTTTTATTTTTTGTGTCAGCCTTTAGATGTTGCGGTCCGTAGTAGTTTATCGACGTCTCGGTCAACAGCCAGTTTTAGGACATACTGGTCCATCGTTAGTTTAAGGACGTTTCGGTCCGCAGCCAGTTTTAGGACATAGTAGTCCATCATTAGTTTAAGGACGTTTCGGTCCGCAGCCAGTTTTAGGACATAGTGGTCCATCGTTAGTTTAGGGACATTTCGGTCCAAAAGCCGGCTACTACTTAGGAAGATAGCGAGCGGACATAGGCGTCGACATCATCATTGACCTAGGCCGTGACTCTTCAGGCGTAGTATTTTTTCAGGAAGCGGCCGTTTATTGTCCTGAAAGGACTTTCACCATGCATGTCCATGAGTAGATAGGCTCCACCCTGGTAAACCTTGTCTATGATGAACGGGCCTTCATAGTTTGGCTCGAATTTCCCCCATTTAGCACGATTGGGGATCATAGGTCTTTTGACCACTAGCACGAGTTCGCCTTGGCGGAATGTTCTCGGCTTAGTCAATCTCTCGTATGAGCGCGTCATCTTTGCTTTATAAGCCTCCAGATTTTGTTGCGCCATGAGCCGGGTTTCATCAAGGGCGTCGAGCTCCTCAAGCCGAAGGTGAGCATTTTCTTCGTTTGTTAGCTCGTAGTGAACCGCCACTCGTAAGGAGGGTAGCTCTATCTCAAGGGGGAGTACCGCTTCAGTGCCAAATACCAATGCATACGGAGTTGTATTTATGGCCGTTTTGAACGTAGTTCGATACGCCTAGAGAGCTTCATGCTGTCTCTCGTGCCAGTCCCTCTTATTTCGAGACACCGTCTTTTTCACGATCTTTGTCAAGGTCTTTTTGAAAGCCTCAGCTAGACCGTTATCTCGGGTATTATAGACCGAAGAGTATCTCTAGTCTATGTTATGCTGTTGTGCGAAGCGGCTGATCTTGTGGCTTCTATAGGCTGACCCATTATCGAAGATAATCCGTCGCGGAGTACCGAACCGGTAAATGATGTGTGTCTTGAAGAAATGGAGGATATTCACCGTCTTCACTTCCCTCAACGGTACTGCTTCTTCCCATTTGGAGAAGTAATCAGTTGTTGCCAATATGAACCGATGTCCTCTGGACGATGCCGTTTCGATGGGTCTGATTATATCAGTTCCCCACATTTCGAATGGCCAGCTGGCCACCGTCGGATGTAGCGGATTTGGATGCTGGTGGATGAAGTCTCCGTGGATCTGGCACGAGTGGCACTGGTTCGCGTATTCGAGACAGTCTTGGATCATCGTGGGCCAGTAGTAACCCATTCTTTTGATCTTCAGTTTCATCTTTGGTCCGGCTTGGTGAGAACCGCAGAGTCCGTCGTGAGTTTCTTGGACGACTCTCCTTGCCTCTTCAGGTCCCAGGCATCTTAGCCATAAAGAATCAAATGATCTCTTATACAGAATATCATTGACGAAGGCAAAAGACAGAGCTCGTTTCATGAGGTGATGTCTTGAAGACGCATCTTCAGGCGTTCGACGGGATTTGAAGTAGTCTATAAAGACTTCTCTCCAATCCTTAGCCTTTTCCCAGTCTTTTATTTGTAGGGCCGTTTTCTCGGTAGCTCCCTTTTCTTCGGACGACTCTGGAGATATTTCTGCCAGCGCAAGAATCCGACGACTTTGCACAACGATCCTCACATCATCGAGGTTCTCATCGGCTAGTTCTTTAGCGAGCTTGGCTAATGCACCCGCTTTGCTATTTTCCGCATGCGGTATGCTTTCCAGAATGTAGGAAGGGATTTGAGTCGGTAATTGTTGTACCCTCTCGCCGTACTTCACTAACTCTGGCTTGCATGTTTGATAGTCGCCGTTTACTTGGCTGACGACCACTTGGGAATCTCCGTATATGAGGAGGTTTTCGATTCCTATGTCGACAGTGATCTCAAGACCTGCTATCAAAGCTTCATACTCGGTTTCATTGTTTGTCCTCGGCTCTGTTAAAGAGAAGGCGAAGCGCATTATCCCCCTTTGTAGAGTTATGAAGATGAGGCCTACCCCAGATTTGATTATGGGGGTGCTTTGTTTGCGCTTCTTCATGGAAGATGCCCCATTGAAGTAGAGTTCCCATCGGGTGTCACTCTCTCCTTTCTCACCGTCGATTGTGTCAAACACGTGCTCGTCTGGCAATTCGCAGTTCAAAGGAGAATCAGCAGGTATCGGATGTTCAGCGAGGAAGTCGGCGATAGCCTGGCCTTTCACTGCTTTGAGGGGTCTGTATGTCACCGAGAATTCCATCAAGAGCAGGGCCCATTTAGCGAGCCGTCCCGTTAATATAGCCTTTGACATCAAATATTTGAGAGGATCTACTTTCGATATGAGATGGACCTCATGTGCCAACGCATAGTGTCTGAGCTTCGTTATCGCGAAGATCAACGCCAGGCAATGTTTTTCGATGGGGGAGTAATTGCTTTCTGCCCCCAGGAGAACTCGACTCAAGTAGTAGAGGGCTCTCTCTTTCCCTCGGTCATTTTCTTGTGCCCACAGTGCGCCTAAAGAACCTTTGAGGCTGTTGTGTATAGAACGAGAGGTTTTCCTTTAACGGGAGCGGCCAATACTGGCGGATTCTGCAGGTATTGCTTGATTTCGTCTAGTGCGCTTTGGCATTTGCGATCCCAGATGAAAGGAGTCCCTTTCTTCATTAGGTGACTGTAAAGAAAACACTTGCCGGAGAGATTGGCTATAAATCGCCGGATATACGCGAGCATTTCTTGGTGAGACCGCAGTTGCTTGAGAGTCCTTGGAGGAGGCATTTCCATGATCGCCTTGATCTTTGACGGGTCTATCTCGATGCCTCGGTGTCGGATAACGAATCCTCGGGACTTGCCCGAGGAGACTCCAAACGCGCACTTGAGAGAGTTCATCTTCAAGTTGTATTTCCGAAGGCGCTGGAACACGATCTTCAGATGCTCTAAATGTTCCTCATATGATTTACTTTTAACTACAAGGTCGTCGATATAGCATTCGACGATTTCATGTATGAGGTCATCGAAAATCTTCGTCATGGCCCTCTGATAGGTGGCGCCGGCGTTCTTCAGACCGAAGGGCATCACCATGTAGCAGAATATGCCCAAAGGGATCCGGAAAGCGGTATGCTTATGGTCCTCGGGATGCATCTTTATCTAATTGTATCCTGATGAGCCATCCATGAAGGAGAAAACTTCATGAGTGGACGTATTGTCTATCATCAGCTCAGTGACCGGTACTGGAAAGTCGTCCTTCGGGCAAGCTTTGTTGAGATCCTGAAAGTCAACACATATGCGCACTGTCCCATTTTTCTACATCATCGAGACAATGTTGGCGATCCAGTCAGGATATTGGACCTCTTGGATGAAGCCAGAGTCGATTAGCTTCTTAACCTCAGCGTTGATGCTCATCTCAAGCTCGAGCCGCATTCTTCTCGGTGCTTGTTTGATCGGCATAGTCCGGAGATATTGACAATTTGTGCAGAGCAATTTCTGCATCCAGTCGTGGCATTTCGGAATAATTCTATGCGAAGCAATCTTTGTACTGCATGAGCACGTCTTTGAGCATAACCACTTTTTCTTCAGACAACAGCTCTGTAACACCCGAGCCCAATACTACTATTTTCTGTTACTGTTTGAGCATTAGATGGTACTCATTTCATTTAGCCTGTCTGTTTGTCACTTACCGTAAAATTTTATCTGGCAAAGTCATTTATGCATATAACAAATTTTAGCACCTAAAATAAAATTAAAAATATCCATATTGGCCTACTCGACACCCCTAGCCTTGTGGTAGCGTCCCTGCCTCGAGTTCTCATCCCGTTCGGTGAAACGAGCGAGTTTAGACGGCTACGCGCGCGTACGGGTGTACGCCTTGGGGGTATGGATTTTAATCATAAAACACATCATCTTAAAATTTGGAACCCGCTTAAAATCCTATTATTTAAATTTCAAATTTTTGGACCCAACCTGGACTCGATTTGGAAATGTTTTGTTTAGCGCCAAAATCCCAAATTAATATAATATTCAAAACCATATAATATTTCGTAACATACAATCTTTACTGTTAATTTAATTTCCTAAAATCTTTTAATTATTCTTTTAAACCTCTGCAATCTTCCTGAGCCAATCAACGAGGGATTTAAACCCCGTGGGCCCCACTTTCTTTAACTCTTTCTTTCTCCTTCTCCTATTATCTCTCTCTCCCGTCCCCCCTCTCTCTCTATATATCTTTCTCTATCTATCTCTCTCTCTAACTCTCTTTCTCTCCCCCCCTCATATATATTCCATCTCCTCCATACTTTTTTCCAAAACGCGAGAAAACCACCGAGAGCTTCAACCCTAGCCGCCTTCACCGTCACCGCCGCAGCCCCGACGCCGGCGCCAGCGTCATCGTCACCCTCGCCTCTGCCTCCTCCTCTCAACCTCAACACCTTCTTCCTTCCACCCCGCGCACCCTGCACAGCCGCGACCCCTGCAGAATTCGCTGCAGTCGCCTGCTCGCCGGCGGCCCTCGTCGTCGCCATCCGCGCCACTACCAGCGCCCTCCTCACCACCTGCGCACTCCAGCACCCCGACCATCTCCTCTCCCTCTCCGTTTTCCTTCCCTGCACCGAAGTTCCTTACCCGAGCCCTAACCCTAATCGCTGCAACCTCCTCGCCGGCGCCTCACCGCCGTCGATCTCATCGCCGTCACACCCTCTGCAACACCTGTAAGCTATCTCTTCTCTTCATCCTTCCATTCCATCTTCCCGTTCCTCCTTTGGCTGTGCACTAAATTCTGGAATTTTGTAGTCGCTGTTCGCCGGAATCCGGCCGTGCCGGTGACGTGTCCCGACGATCCAGCGGAGTACTCTGACCCGTGAGGTCCCTTGGTTCGTTGTTTGGGTTCAATCTGTGAACCGTGCGTTCATCGCGAGTTTCCCCGCCGACGTTACGTTCCGTTTTTTTTTCCGATTCGCGACCCGTCGAGGCAAGTATCCCTTGCTACATGCTATACAATATATTTATATATGCTTTGACACACTAAACCTGTAAAACTTAACTTGGTATAGTCGTTTCCCTATTTTGGTTGCAATATGGCATTATATCATTTTACAGATAACATAGAATTTACAGTTTGCCAATTTAAAACCTAATAACCAAGTTTACCCGTTTAATCACATTTTTACTGTTTAATAGATGGTAGCACTTACCCATGTAGTTCTATTACTTTCGGACATTCGTATTCAAAGGCTTGATATAACTGTATTGCATCAATACCTAAACTATTGCACCGCTAAGGGTGCTCAAACCTGTTAATATAATTAAACGGCTGCACTGTATTACTGCACTCTTGTGATTGAATGAAACTGCTTATTATTGTTTAACTCATTGCTTATTTCCTGTTGTTAATACCCTGTTCGACTATATATCTGATTGGGAGCACACTCACGATATTGTTTATATCTTGACCTGACATGGCTACATATATATATATTGATACACCTGACATGGTACCGTATACTGTTGACTTGACCTGATGTACCATGACCCGACCTGTTACCTGATCTCGTGCCTAATGCCAACAAACCTGACATGTAGTCCTCATGGACCGTTCCTGTTGTCTATCTAGACAAACCTGCTTTTACCTGATCCTGTGTTGGCATTAGTTCTTGATTACTGAATACCTGACTTGACTTGCACATATAACTTGGGGGTATGGGGAAATCAAAGGTGAAACCTGACTTGTAACTCGACAGTTCACTACCTGTCCTGAGTGTACACATTCCTGTTTTGTGCCTAGCGGCATGTCTTGGCTTCAGCCGAGAATATTGTGGCCGTGGTCCCGGGTATGTACGGGATACTATTGAGTGTACACATTCCTGTTTTGTGCCTAGCGGCATGTCTCGGCTACAGCCGAGAATATTGTGGCCGTGGTCCCGGGTATGTACGGGATACTATTGAGTTACATCGATGATTCATCAATTTGGTTTCAAAGACTTTAGACTAGAAACCCTGATAGAACAGTTTAGCTACCCACTGCACACTACCCTACACTGCTTGTTTCACATTATTGCTTTATTCATGTTTATTTTGCATTGCCTGTTACATTGTTCATATTATATTACTGGTTGACATGACGCGCTGACGTCTGGGTTTTGCATGACCCAGATTCTGTACCGCTGTCGCAGTCCGAGCAGGAGTACTTCAGCCAGCAGGCTGAGCTGTGAGTTCTGTAGTAGTTAGCTTTATTTCCTGCATTTATTTCCTGTTGTAAGCCCGCATTATGGGACACACATTTCAGTTATTTGTATTGGATCATTTGCTTCCGCACTTATTTATTTATTGACTCTTGTTATTCTGGATTATGGACATGTTTTAGATAGTTTTATCTTGTTCTTGATATCTCTACAGCCGTAATGTGACTGTGGATGGATACTTCCTACCCACAGGTAGCATGGTTGGCTATGTCACGTGCCCAATCTTGCGTACTCTAGGAAGCGGGGCGTGACATGGTTCTTTTGGTATCAGAGCCATAGGATAGTCGGGTTGATTCTTTTGTAGTTGGGTATTGTACCCAATACACGAATCAGAATACCCGTGTTTAGGAAACATGTCCTGCCACCTTGACCGTTTTACCATTCTTGAATCACATTCTTCCTGATTATATCTTTTACGATGTGCAAACTTCCTTTGCATATCGATTTGAAAACCTGATTCCTTGTTATCTCTAGGACTTAGGCGACTTCGATGGAGTTGTGTAATTATGGCTATGATATCGCGGTATAGTTACAATACGGTACTCTATTTAAGTATCTTGGAGTTCTAGCCTTGATCTATATTCAAAATCTATCATCATGCTAATATTGGGTATTTTGAGTTCAGGATTATGACTGGTAAGAAATTGAAGACATACCAGAGGCGTGTGGACGAAACCGCCATGCTTGGAGTGATAAGGTGAATGCTGGAGAATCAAAAGAAATAGACCGAGCTGATCCAGCAGCAAGTGGACTCGTTTCAGGAAGGTTTGCAGATCGTTCAGTAGTCTGTGAACAATGTTGGGGCTAAGCCAGTTGACCGAGTAGGGACAGTAGCAGATTTCAGACGTTTGGGTCCCTATACATTTACTGGATTGGAGGAGCCGTTGCCAACAGAGCAGTGGCTAGTTAACATAGAGAATTTGCTTATTGCGGCACAGATTCCAGATGAGAAAGAGTTGATGTGGTACGCATTTAGTTAGTGGATTATGCCCGAGAATGGTGGCTTGTAGAAGAGAACCGTTTACCCAAGCCGATCAAGTGGGCGGATTTTTCGAAGAGTTTCCTGGAGAAGTTCTTCCCGCGGACTGCACGGGAGGAAATGGAAGAGAAGTTCATCGGACTAAAGCAGAAGGGAGCACCCGTATATGTGCATGCAGTAGAATGGACGAGACTCAGTAGTTTCGCTGGACCTTTAGTTGCCAACGATGCAGACAGGGCACGGAGGTTCATGCGCAGCCTGGACGTGGACATCCAGAGGCAGATTGTCTCCCTGGGTTTGACCACTTTCTCACAAATACTTGCGGCAACCGAGAGCAGCAGAGTTTATCTGGGATGAAGGGGAGTTTTTTCTGTCAGGCCAGTCGAGTTTAGGGCTAGGCCGAAAAATAATATTCTTGCAACAATGGAAGTTGATAGTGGTGAAGAGCCGGCGGTTGTTCGCGATTTTATGGACGTATTTGAAGATATATCGGGTTTACCGCTGAAGCGAGACGTGGAGTTCGCAATTGACCTTATTCTTGGTGCAGCGCCAGTATCTAAAGCGTATTATCCAATGGCGCCAGTGGAATTGGAAGAAGTTAAGAAACAACTTGCTGAATTGCTTGAGAAGGGTTAGATTCGAAGCAGTAACTCGCCTTGGGAAGCTCCAGTTCTTCTAGTAAAGAAGAAGGATAGCACAAGAAGAATGTGCATCGACTATCGAGAATTAAACCGGGTGACTATTAAGAACAAGTACCCGATCCCTCGCATTGGAGAACTTTTGAGCAGTTTAGTGGCGCGAGGGTATTCTCGAAGCTGGATTTGCGATCCGGATATCATCAGGTCCGAGTGAAAGCAGAAGATATTTGCAAGACGGCGTTTCGAACTCGGTACGGACATTACGAGTACTTAGTGATGCCCTTCGGAGTAACGAATGCACCGGCAATATTCATGGACTTGATGAACCGAATCTTTTCACCGTTCTTGGACCAGTTTATTGTGGTGTTCATTGACGATATTCTGGTTTACTCGAAGAGTTTTGAGGAGCATGCGGAGCACTTGAAGATCGCACTACAGACGTTGAGACAGGAGAAATTGTATGCGAAGATGAGTAAGTGCGAATTTTGGCTGGAGGAAGTGAAGTTTCTGGGGCATGTTGTGTCTGGCGATGGAATCGCCGTCGATCCCGAAAATATTGCAGCAGTTCGAGATTGACCTATTCCAAAGAATGTTGCTGAGATAAGAAGTTTCCTTGGATTAGCCGGATATTACAGGAGATTTGTGGAGGACTTTGCTCGTCTGGCAGAGCCGTTGACCAAGCTTACGCGGAAGGAGGTACCTTTTGTATGGACGGATAAATGTGCGTTAGCTTTTGAGACGTTGAAGCAGAAGTTGATAACCGCCCCTATTCTGACCGTGCCAGACAATTCCGGAGGATTGGTGATTCACAGCGACGCATCTGGGAAATGATTGGGACGTGTTTTGATGCAACATGGGAAAGTTGTAGCGTACGCATCAAGACAATTGAAGACCCATGAGAAGAATTATCCGACTCATGACTTGGAGCTTGCGGCTGTGATTTTCGCTTTGAAGATTTGGAGACACTACCTTTTGGGCGAAAGAGTTGAAGTCTATACAGATCATAAGAGCTTGAAGTATGTGTTCACGCAGAAGGAGCTTAATATGAGGCAGCTGTTGGGGTAAAAATTTACACCCCGGTTGACCAAGTCAAAATCAAAGTCAACCCCAAGCCAAGTGGGCCCAAGCCCAGATCCAGTGGGCCCATGCCCGGGTCGAGCCCGAACATGAAGCGGCCGGCCTCCCCCCATGCCAAGATAAAAATTTTGTAATAATTAATTTTGTTGTATTTCTTTTATTTTATTTTTGGATAAATGTAAGAAAAATAGGCATAAAGCCAAATTTTTGTAAAGCCCATGGCTTATGTGCAAAAAGAAATGGCACATGAGCCATGGGATAGGCAAAATGCCATTTTGTGAAGCCCAAGGGGCTATGTGTAAAATGTATGGCCTATAAAGGCAAGGATAATGAAAATATCTAACAACTTTCTCTCTCTCCAAAAATTTTTCTAGATCTGAGATCTCTTCCTCCTTCCTCAAGGTTCTAAAACCTTCTTTTCCTTTTGAATTAAATCAAGAGTTTAACTCTTCCTTTCCTCAAAATAAATAGATTTCCACCATAAAACCTACAAAGGAGAGCTCGGATCTCCAATCAGATCTTGAAAAGGGGAGGCTTTTAAGGCTCATCCCCTTTTCTCCAAGATCCCGCCGGTCAAGAGCAAGAAGAAGGAGACCCATCTCCAAAAATCTAACTTTGGACAGACCCAAGGCTCAAAAGAAGAGCAATAAGTCCGCAGGAGTTTAACTCCTTTCTAAATCTACTGGAGTTTAACTCCATAAATTAATTTCTGTTGGAGTTTAACTCCATAAATTTGTTTCTGTTAGGAGTTCAACTCCGAAAATTCCCTTGGGAGTTCAACTCCCCAGCCTAGGGGCTAGGCTTCCCTTTCCGCGGGTTTTTCCCACGGTCACGTGTGCCCACGTGACCCCGGGGCGCCAAGGCGCCCATCGGTCACGTGTGCGCACGTGACCCCGGGGCGCCAAGGCGCCCATCGGTCACGTGTGCGCACGTGACCCCTGGGGCGCCAAGGCGCCCATCGGTCACCTGTGCGCACGTGACCCCTGGGGCGCCAAGGCGCCCATCGGTCACATGTGCGCACGTGACCCCGGGCATTAAGGCGCCCACCTGCCGTGCGAACGTCCTTTAGACGCCATTTTGTTTTCTTTTCCCCCTCGTTTTATGTGCACTCCCCAACAAAACCCCTTCTGGAGTTTAAACCCTTTTAAAATATATATATATATATATATATATATATATATATTCTTTGGAGTTTAACTCCACAATAAAGTTCTATTTTAGGAATTTAATTCCGCATAAAATTCTTTTAGGAGTTTAACTCCATTTAAAATTCTTTGGAGTTTAACTCCACAATAAAATTCCTTTTGAAATTAAGCTCCATTTTTAAAAAAAAGGGCGGGGGGGAGGAAAACATACACAGACTCCACGACACTGTCTTCCGTTAGAAAAAATTTCTAACGGGACGCTGCCCCGCACCCCGTAAGGGGGCTGCTAGCCCCCTTAACCCCCAGCCCGCTATCCGGGTAGCGGGACCCTCGTAAAAACTTTGCGGGGCCCCCGATATATCCATAACCCCCTCCAAAACACAACACACGTACATTGCACATTGAGTTCGCATGACCAGTTTAACCCGTCAATCGGAGGTTCCCTCGCTCCAAATGCGAGGGGTAATTAACGGCAGCTTAGTCCGCGGCTGCCGGAGATTCGGATCCCCACCATCATTAAACCCCGGCCTACCCTAGGCAGGGGGAATCTGTAGTACGCCTGACAAGCGCGTGCGTATTCCCATCTCAATGGGGTGACGAAAAACACCCTACAGATTCTGGCACGCCCGGTGGGACCATCTCTCCTCCCATATCTCGGGTTAAGCGTTCATGCGAACTCATTTAATATATACGCCGATGTTTGTACTGAAATAATTTCTTTCTTTCGTGCAGCAATCAAATTTCAATGACGATGTCTCCTAAGACGAATTCGGCTTACGACACGACCCCGATCTCGTACGTAGTCAAGATCAATTCCCACGTGGTTCTCCCCGCAAGCCTCAGTCGAAAGTGGGGGGAACCGCCCCGCCAGTTTGGCTCCGTCATCATCTACCCTGCCGGAAGCGCTCATCTGGCGGAGATCCCGGCGGAACAGGTGGCCAAGCCGGTCTCAAGGGATAAGAGGCCGAATGTCGTGATCGCCAAGGCACCACAACCGAAACTTAAGACGGTATCTGAACGATTCTTTGGTGCTCCAGCGGGGGGCAAGAACTTCGGTACAAAGGGCAACATCAAATGTTGCGGACGAGCTCAGGAGATGACTCCAACAAATGCACAATTGAGCGTATCTCCAAGGCCTTTCATCGCCCGGTCTGCGGCGTCTTCCCAAAGAGCCGAAGTCTGCCAGGTGCTTAGAACAGAAAAGTTAAGGCAGAAGCGTCTCAGGTATCGAGCCAACAAGAGGGCCAAGGCTTCGGCCAAATGGAATTGTGTGAAGTTCCAAGTGCAGGGTTGCCCCGCGATGACGGCTGAGTCGGACGTAAGAATCAGCAATTCCTTCGAGCCTCTGAAGTGGGTTCAGAAAAACGCCATGACCTCCAGAATCAAGAAGACAGCGGTCCGAACAGTGCCGCAAAGAGACGTGTTCCGGCCCCAACAGAAAAAGTATGACACTGTCTCTTCAAGGGTCTATCAGGCGCTCTGTGCCGCACGAAAGCAACGGGGAAAACCCAGAGAGGAAGCGCCAGCACCATTCAAGAAACTGGTTAAGCCAGCCGCCTTCAATCGACTACCAGTTACCGAAGCAAGGGGGTCAAGACAGCGATCCGTGAAATCAGCCACCAATGATCGAAAGACGGCCGGATATATCATCCATACGGTCTATATGGCGGGCGGGCGCCCCAGCGACAACCTTCGCAGCAAAAGTAAGGATGGGGCCACCACATCTCAAGTCCAATCTAGCCTGAATGTGGTTGCCGCCGCCCAAGAACAGCCGCCCCCGCTGGATGAAGAAAACCCTCTCAATGAGGATAATAGGCAGAAAGACCCCTCGGTCCATGCAGAATCAAGCTCGGACAACGAGGAAGAGCCGACTTTCCGCCCCAGGACTGCGGAGCAGGAACTACTTCAAGAGCTTCGAAAACAGCTCAGGAGCAAAGATAAAGAGATGGCCAAGCTCTATTCGAAGATTGATGACTTAACGAACGTGGTGATGCAGCTTACGGCTCAAATTGCTCGAACGCCTCCCAATCAAGCACAGGCTGCTACTAATCAGCCGGGTGATGACAATCCGAGGCAGCCAATGCCTGTTCCTTTGGGACCAAGGCTGGTCGAACCGCATGAAAGCCGGCCACACTCCGCTTCTGGGGACGCCTTGGCCCAAGATAGCACTATCCCGCTAACAGAGGATCGGATAATGGATTTGGTCACCAGCAAGGTTAAAACATTGGTGGCCGAAGCTGAAGCTCAGAAAGAAATCGGCAGTAGTGGGCGGCCATATCCCACGCAGTACGATCTGATTGAGTTCCCAAGCGGCTACGTCATTCCTAAGTTCGGAAGATTTGATAGAACGGGGAATGCAAACCAGCACGTCGCCCACTTCAAAGCATCGTGCGGAAATACAGGGGGCAATGACGCGCTCCTTCTTCGTCAGTTTGTCAACAGCCTGACCGGTGTCGCCTTCGACTGGTATGCGAGTATACCGGATGGGTCTGTCATTACCTTTGCCCAAATGGAGTCCCTGTTTCGGCAAAGGTTCATGAGTGTCAGTGATAAAATCTCCATTGCCGACCTTGTGAGGGCCAAGCCGGGGAAGAATGAAAGCAACACTGACTTTATCGCCCGATGGCGTAATCTCACGGTCAAGTGCGAACCGCTGTTGGAGCAGGACCAGTCCGTCAGCCTTCTTATTGGGAACCTCAGCAATTGGATGGTCCCATTCTTGTGTACGGCGGGCCTCAAGACATTCCAGGAGCTAACCAAGAAAGTCCAAATGCTGGAACGCTCGAAGCAAGAGTCCCCGCCGGATTCTCAGAGAGACAAAACTTAGAAAAGCAAGCGGGACGACAACCGTAGAAGCGGAAGTTCCAGCAGTACCAATGTCTTCAATGCCTCCGACAATGAAGAAAAGCGAAGGGCGGGCGAATCCAAAACCAACCGGTCTCGAAAGCCATTGCTGGGAGGAGATGGGCCTTCCCTAGAGGAGAAAAAGAACAAGGTTTACTCTTTCAGAAGGGACAAGGTCCGCAAGATATTTAAAGATGCCTTGAACAACGGCCTACAATTGCCGGAGTCGAAAAGACCCCAAGAAGCAAAAATGACCGACAATCCTCTGTATTGCCCGTACCACCGAGTAGTGAGCCATGCGATCGAGGATTGCTATATCTTCAAAGACTGGGTCGAGAAGCAGTACAAGGCTGGAGAGATCGAGCTGTCCAAAAGCGTGTTAGTGAACAATCAAGTTGCAACCGCCAACTTTATACAGACAAAAGTTGAAGCCTTCTGGGAGCAAACAGCCGAACCTGCTACCCTGAGAAATGAGACCGACTCGCCGCAGCCTCCATGGAGTACGTACATATCTAATAAGACGAAGAAGATGATAAAGCTACTTCGGAAAGAACCCAGGATGGAATGGGAAGAACAGAAGAAGCCTACCAGTCCAGCTGCCAATGCGGCTCCATCAAGCTCAAAATCCAAGAAGCTCAAGAAGAAGAAAAGTGCAGCTCAGCGCGAAAGAGAGTCTGAAGGGAGATCGACCATTCAAAAATATATCGATTCCCTTGAAGAATATGAACAAAAGGAAAGAACATTGATTCAATTGAATGAGTTCTTCCCTGTACAAGCGGCTGAAATTCTGGAGGAGTTAGAAGAAGACTCCAATGAAGAGATCCCAGTAGTGACCTGCTACGCCATCCATCTTGGCAGCGACTCGGAAGAGGAGCTTTGTTTTCCCGAAGAGGATGGGGAGCTCGCCACAACGACCAATCAAATCCAGCTCAGAAGCGGCAGGGCTCTACCGCCAAATCAGGGCAACGCCCCAAAAGGGAAGGAAAAACAAGTCGCTAATGAAGAAGAGGGCAGAGAACCGGATGATGAAAACATAAGTCCTTCCTCGGTGGACTATAATATCTTGGCACATCTCTGGAAGCTTCCGTCTCTCCTGAGCATCTACGACGCCTTGGTCCTATCTAAAGAGCTTAGAGATGTTCTCATCCATGCTCTACAAAACCCCGAGCGGTATCAGGCTCACTTTGCGGAAATTAATATGAAAGAAGCCCAGCACGCTTTGCATGCCGCCGCAGTCACATTTAAGGATGAAGACTTGCTACTGGGAACGGCTGAGCATAATCGGCCGCTTTACGTGACCGGGTACAGCGACGGAGATCGAATTAATCGTATATTGATTGATCCGGGGTCCTCAGTGAACATCATGAACTTGCGAACTCTGAAGAGTTTGTCAATGGACGTCCGACACCTGTCAAGGGAAAGGATTGTCATTCAAGGCTTCAACTAAAATTGCCAGCAAGTTCTGGGGTCTATAGCTTTGCCAATCAAATTCGGGGAGCTGCAAACTGAAGCTAAGATATACGTGATCGACGCCGACACGTCTTATAAGATTCTCTTAGGGCGGCCGTGGCTCCACGATTACGGCATCGTTCCGTCAACTCTCCATCAATGCATGAAGTATACTAAAAATGGCGAAGAAAGACGCATTGACGGAGACATCCAGCCGTTCGGCGTGCATGAAGTCCGGTATGAGGATTCTCGGTACTTTATGAACCACCAAAATGCTAAGCCACAACTGACTGAGGATAGACCGGCCCCAAGACTCAAAAGCAAATCTGCGCCGGCTATCACTTTCAAAAGCAAAACTACCCAAGTGCGCCCGCATTTCGGCAGCGACACTGATGAGTCCGACGCTGGAAGCCCGTCCTTCCGCAAAACTCGCCCTCATTTCGGCAGCGATACGGACGAATCTGTTACTGAAAGCCCATCTAGCAGCAAAGCCCGCCCTCATCTTGGCAGTGACACTGAAGAGTCAGAAGAAGAGGACCTGCCATGCAACAGCTGTGAGATTGGCCCCCCATGCAGCAAGCGAAACTACGAGAGACCTTCGAAGTCGCAGAAGGGTCCCTGGCCATCACAAGGGTGCCGGAACAGATGTGCAAAGAGCTTGATGCATTGTCAGTCTCTACCGTGGACCAGCTAAAAACTTTCTACGTGCCCGGGAGGAAAAATAGGCAGAAGGGCATCCTGTTTTACAGGTCAAACCCCGTCGTGCACCCGGACGATCTTTCTGTCGCGTGCCTTCCCTATGAGAGAGGCATAAGAGCCGTCCTCAATCCCAGATACTATGCGCCCGAGATGAGGGAATACTTTAAGAAGTGCGGATGCCGGTTATATCAAACAGAGTCCGTAGCAAAGTTTTACGAGGGGCTATGGTATCCGCCCCAGGTCCGAGCACTCATTGATGGACGAATTCCAGATAGACGGGGCATAGGCTACATTCAACCTGATTCCAAAGCGTGCTACATAATCCATGTTGGTGAGGCCAGCGAAAGATCAAATGATGATGACGAGATAGCCGAGCCAGAAGAAGCTCCTCAAGAGCTCGAAGATGGCGGACAAGCAACCTTTGATGAGCTAACCGAGATTGACTTAGGAACGTCCGATAATCCAAGGCCGACCTACATCAGCTCACTCTTGTCGGAGGAAATGAAAGAGCAGATAATTGCCCTACTGCGTGAGTTCGTCGACTACTTCGCGTGGACGTACAAAGAAATGCCTGGCCTTTCCCCTGAGGTAGCCGTGCATAAGCTGGCTATATCTCCTGATGCTAAGCCAGTCAAACAAGCTCCTCGAAGAATGAGAAGGGAGTTGGAAGAAAAGGTCGTCGAGGAAACCAAGAAGCTCATCGATGCCGGCTTCATCAGGGAAGAGAAATATGCAGACTGGATCGCATGCATAGTCCCAGTGAAGAAGAAAAATGGGTAGATCCGAGTTTGTGTCGATTTCAGGGACCTCAACAAGGCATGTCCTAAAGACGACTTCCCGCTACCGGTCATGGAAATGATGGTCGATGACACCTCAAATTATGAACTGTTCACCTTTATGGACGGCTCGTCTGGATATAATCAGATCAAGATGTCGCCTGAGGATGAGAAGCACACAGCATTTCGAACCCCGATTGGAATATATTGCTACAAGGTAATGCCATTCGGACTGAAGAACGCTGGTGCTACATATCAAAGGGCAATGACTAATATCTTTGATGACCTAATCCATAAAGTCGTTGAATGCTATGTTGATGATCTGGTCATCAAGACTAAAGCCAAGGCCGATCATATCCAAGATCTCAGGACTGTTCTCACCAGACTGAGGGAATACGATCTGAAGATGAATCCTCTGAAGTGCGCTTTTGGCGTGTCATCGGGAAAATTCTTGGGCTTCATAGTCCGACATCAAGGGATCGAAGTTGACCCATCAAAGATAAAGGCCATCATAGAGATGCCCACTCCGAAGAGTCTGAAGCAGCTAAGATCTTTTCAAGGCAAGCTTGCTTATATACGAAGGTTTATCTCAAATTTATCGGGGAGATGTAGGCCCTTCTCAAAGCTCATGAAGAAAGGAGCTCCTTTTATTTGGGATGCCGAATGTCAAGTAGCGTTTGAAAGCATCAAACAATACTTGTTGCACCCTCCAGTGCTGGCCGCTCCCATTCCAAATAAACCGCTGATTCTCTACACTGCCGCGCTGGACGAGTCACTCGGTGCGCTCCTTGCCCAGAATAACGAGGAAGGAAAAGAAAATGCCCTCTACTACCTCAGTCGAACTCTAGTCGGGGCGGAACACAACTACTCCCCAATCGAAAAGCAATGCCTGGCTCTAATATTTGCTGTGAAGAAGATGAGGCACTATTTGCTCGCTCATCGGGTTATGCTGATCTCCAAGATCGACCCGCTCAAACACTTGATGACCAAAGCAAGCCTAGCCGGCAGAATGACAAGATGGGCTGTCATGCTACTTGAGTTTGACATAGTTTATACCCCTCAGAAAGCAGTAAAAGGGCAAGCTGTTGCAGACTTTCTCGCCGCTCATCCCATACCAGAAGGGTCGCCGCTAAATTGTGAGTTACCCGATGAACAAGTGCTGCACCTCGAGGAAGATGAGCCATGTTGGGAGCTCTACTTCGATGGAGCCTCGTCAATAAGGACCTCCAGTAAATCAAGCATCCCGGAGGTAAAAGCGGGGATAGGATTGGTGTTCATCACGCCATCAATGGGAACCCTACGGCGTTCTTTTGCTCTCACCGAGCCTCGGACAAACAATGAAGCTGAGTATGAAGCTCTGATAGCTGGTTTGGAACTCGCCATAGAAATGGAAATCCTTCGGCTACGGGTCTACGGTGACTCCCAGCTTGTCGTCAACCAAGTAAGCGGCGACTACAAGATATACAAACCCGAGTTAGCTCGGTACAGAGGTCGAGTGGTGGAACTCATGAAACGGTTCACTCATATTGAACTAACGAGAGTCCCTAGAGCGTTGAACGGAAAGGCTGATGTACTCGCTCGCTTGGCCAAGGAGCTGGCTGATCCTGACATGGACGAAATTCTGATCACAGTCAGGAGCCGGCAAATTCTACCCCCAGTCTCTTAACGAGAAGAGGAAAGCGCAGAACAGAAGAGCAGTCCTGCGGAAGAAGCTTCGATCATCCAAGACGAGCCCGATTGGAGAGAACCCTTCATAGAGTACCTCCGATACGACAAGCTGCCAGAAGAAAAATCTGCGAGGATTCAGCTGAAGAAAAGAGCTCTCCGATATGTGTTTGTAAACGACACGTTATACCGCAGGTCATATGACCAACTCTGGCTCAGGTGTCTGTCATTGGCCGAAGCCCAAAAGGTCATGAAAGATGTCCACTTGGGCGTTTGCGGTGCTCACCAATCTGGCCCCAAGATGCGACTTCAAATCAAACGGCTTGGGTATTACTGGCCCACCATGATACGGGATTGCGGAGAGCATGCAAAGAAATGTTATATCTGCCAAATTCACGGTGATTTTATTCACAAGCATTCCAATCCATTGCATCCTACGGTGGCGTCGTGGCCCTTCGAAGTCTGGGGCACCGACATTGTTGGCCCAATTGATCCTCCGTCATCTAAAGGCCACCGGTTCATACTGGCCGCGACAGACTACTTCTCCAGGTGGGCTGAAGCTGTCCCGCTAAAAGAAGTCAAGACAAAAGATATTCTGACATTCTTCCAGCATAATATTCTATACCGCTTCGGTACACCAAGAAGAATCATTTCTGACAATGGGCCTTCTTTCAAGAGCTTCAATGTCTCAAGGTTCACTACTCAGCACAAGATAGACTGGAGATATTCCTCCATCTATAATCCAAGAGCCAATGGGCAAGCTCCTAAGGAAAAATGCTTCAGCCAACAAGAGAGACTGGAATCTCAAGCTTCACGAGGCATTGTGGGCATATCGTACCACGCACCGTACTCCAACTCAGTCCACTCCATACTCATTGCTCTTCGGAGTGGAGGCTATTCTCCCCCTCGAAATCGAGGTTCCAAGTTTAAGAATGGCCATCCAACATGAGTTGACGGAGGAGGAAAACGTGCTTCTTCGACTTGAAGAACTCGATGCCCTCGAAGAAAAGAGGCTCGCGGTGCAGCAAAATCTGGAGCTATACCGAGCCCAAATGTCACGGGCCTATGACAAGATAACCCATCTCCGCGCTTTCAAGAAAGGTGAATTGGTGTTGGTCCTCAAAAGACCGATCATCCCCAATCGACATGCCAAGGGAAAATTCGAGCCGAACTGGGAAGGACCATACGTCGTCGAGAAAGTGTTTGACGGAGGATCCTACCAACTAATAAGCGCCGAGGGAGAAAGGCCCATGCCACCTATCAATGGCCGATATCTCAAAAAATACTACACGTGAAGGCTCCAAGTCGCAGGCGAATTGAGCACATCAGCCCTACGGTCTGGATCAGACATCCTGCAAAACCGTATACAATCCACGGGCGTAAATGACCTCTATTTCTCCCAAATCCTGCCGGTGAGACTACTTTTAAAGTCCCACCAGCGGCAAAAAAAAAGGAAAAAAAAGAAAAAAAAAGAAGAAGAAATAAACGGTATGTCCACAAGCAAAACGGGCACGGATGAAAACCCGAAAGGGCTCCGTGAGTAAAAACAGCAGGACTACCGGCGAGTCTGTGAAAACCCGAAAGGGCGCAAACTCGTGAAAAGAGATAAAATACACTCGCAAAGCCCTCTCGACCTTGCGAGGAGAAAACCCCTGCGTGAGATCCTTACGACTCACAAAGGAGCAACACACTTAGGAATCCTCACGATTCCTAAGGAGAAAATACACCTGCGGGACCCTTACGACTCGTAGGGAGAAAATGCTTTTATGGGACCCTCACGGCCCATAAAATTGAAAAGCCTTAGGTGATAGGGACCCAAACCTGTCTCCTAAGCCATCGTTCCCCAACGGGCAACGGTAAATGATGAGTCGCTCCTGGCATTTCGCTTCAGTGTTAGCGGTGCTGATGCCGACCAAAAACCCAAATCCCAAGTTCTCCCAAGGCAAATGATGAGTTGCTCCTGGCGTTATTCCAGTGCAGCAATGCTGATGCCAAACAAGGTCCAAATTCCAAGTCCTCAATCCCCAAATGGCGAATGATGAGTCGCTCCTGGTACCATATTCCATTGCAGCGATGCAGATGCCAACCAAATTCCAAATCCAATACCCCAACGGCGAATGATGAGTCGCTCCTGGTACCATATTCCAGTGCAGCGATGCAGACGCCGGCAAAGTCCCGAAATTTTCCGGCCCTACGGTCTGGATCATACATCCTGCAAAACCGTATACAATCCACGGGCGTAAAACAATCCCAATTTCTCCCAAATCCTCTCGGGGCAAATGATGAGTTGCTCCTGGCATTATTCCAGTGCAGCAATGCAGATGCCAAACAAAAACCAAAATCCCAAAATCCTCTCAATGACAGATGATGATTCGCTCCTGGTACCATATTCCAGTATAGCGATGCTGATGTCAACCCAAATCAAAATCAACAAGTTAACTTCCACTCCGACACCGCGGAAAGTGGGGCGAGTCAGAATCCAATCTCGACACCGCAAGAAGCGGAGCAAGTCAAGTCTACCCCTGACACTGCAAGAAGCAGAGCAAGTCAAATCAAGCACCGACCGTCCACGTCGCTAAAAGGGCAGCACCGACCGTCCAAGTCGCTAAAATGGCAGCATCGACCGTCCAAGTCGCAAAAAGGGCAGCATCGACCGTCCACGTCACAAAAATGGCATCACTAACCGTCCATGTCGCAAAAAGGGCAGAACCGACCGTTCACGTCGCTAAAAGGGAAGCATCGACCGTCCAAGTCGCAAAAAGGGCAGCATCGACCGTCCAAGTCGCAAAAAGGGCAGCACCGACCGTCCATGTCGCAAAAAGGGCAGAACCGACCGTCCAAGTCGCTAAAATGGCAGTATCGACCGTCCAAGTCGCAAAAAGGGCAGCATCGACCGTCCACGTCGCTAAAATGGCAGCATCGACCGTCCACGTCGCTAAAATGGCAGAATCGACCGTCCATGTCGCTAAAAGGGCAGCACCGATCGTCCAAGTCGCAAAAAGGGCAGCATCGACCGTCCACGTCGCTAAAAGAGCAGCACCGACCGTCCATGTCGCAAAAAGGGCAGAACCGACCGTCCACGTCGCTAAAAGGGCAGCATCGACCGTCCAAGTCGCAAAAAGGGCAGCATCGACCGTCCAAGTCGCAAAAAGGGCAGCACCGACCGTCCATGTCGCAAAAAGGGCAGAACCGACCGTCCAAGTCGCTAAAATGGCAGTATCGACCGTCCAAGTCGCAAAAAGGGCAGCATCGACCGTCCACGTCGCTAAAATGGCAGCATCGACCGTCCACGTCGCTAAAATGGCAGAACCGACCATCCACGTCGCTAAAAGGGAGGCAACGACCGTCCAAGTCGTAAAAAGGGCAGCACCGACCGTCCAAGTCGCAAAAAGGGCAGCGCAGGATTCCTACAAAGCGGGAACCAGATAACTCCGGGCCAGGGAAAACTTCTATCACGGACACTCCGTCTCGGAGACATGTCAAGCAACGACCGTCCATGTCGTAAAAAGGGCAGTACCAGCTTCCCAAAAAGCGGGAACCAAATCAAGTCGCCTCCACGTGAAAGAAGATCCATCAACTTCATGCACACGACCCACATATGTGGTGTGCATTTATTGATGGGGGGCAATTTGTTGGGGTAAAAATTTACACCCCGGTTGACCAAGTCAAAATCAAAGTCAACCCCAAGCCAAGTGGGCCCAAGCCCAGATCCAGTGGGCCCATGCCCGGGTCGAGCCCGAACATGAAGCGGCCGGCCTCCCCCCATGCCAAGATAAAAATTTTGTAATAAATAATTTTGTTGTATTTCTTTTATTTTATTTTTGAATAAATGTAAGAAAAATAGGCATAAAGCCAAATTTTTGTAAAGCCCATGGCTTATGTGCAAAAAGAAATGGCACATGAGCCATGGGATAGGCAAAATGCCATTTTGTGAAGCCCAAGGGGCTATGTGTAAAATGTATGGCCTATAAAGGCAAAGATAATGAAAATATCTAACAACTTTCTCTCTCTCCAAAAAATTTTCTAGATCTGAGATCTCTTCCTCCTTCCTCAAGGTTCTAAAACCTTCTTTTCCTTTTGAATTAAATCAAGAGTTTAACTCTTCCTTTCCTCAAAATAAATAGATTTCCACCATAAAACCTACAAAGGAGAGCTCGGATCTCCAATCAGATCTTGAAAAGGGGAGGCTTTTAAGGCTCATCCCCTTTTCTCCAAGATCCCGCCGGTCAAGAGCAAGAAGAAGGAGACCCATCTCCAAAAATCTAACTTTGGACAGACCCAAGGCTCAAAAGAAGAGCAAAAGTCCGCAGGAGTTTAACTCCTTTCTAAATCTACTGGAGTTTAACTCCATAAATTAATTTCTGTTGGAGTTTAACTCCATAAATTTGTTTCTGTTAGGAGTTCAACTCCGAAAATTCCCTTGGGAGTTCAACTCCCCAGCCTAGGGGCTAGGCTTCCCTTTCCGCGGGTTTTTCCCGCGGTCACGTGTGCCCACATGACCCCAGGGTGCTAAGGCGCCCATCGGTCACGTGTGCGCACGTGACCCCGGGGCGCCAAGGCGCCCATCGGTCATGTGTGCGCACGTGACCCCTGGGGCGCCAAGGCGACCATCGGTCACGTGTGCGCACGTGACCCCGGGGCGCCAAGACGCCCATCGGTCACGTGTGCCCACGTGACCCCGGGGCGCCAAGGCGCCCATCGGTCACGTGTGCCCACGTAACCCCGGGGCGCCAAGGAGCCCATCGGTCATGTGCGCGCACGTGACCCCGGGCATTAAGGCGCCCACCTGCCGTGCGAGCGTCCTTTAGATACCATTTTGTTTTCTTTTCCCCCTCGTTTTACGTGCACTCCCCAACAAAATCCCTTCTGGTGTTTAAACCCTTTTAATATATATATATATATATATATATATATATATATATTCTTTGGAGTTTAACTCCACAATAAAGTTCTATTTTAGGAATTTAATTCCGCATAAAATTCTTTTAGGAGTTTAACTCCATTTAAAATTCTTTGGAGTTTAACTCCACAATAAAATTCCTTTTGAAATTAAGCTCCACTTTTAAAAAAAAGGGGGGGAGGAAAACATACACAGACTCCACGACACTGTCTTCCGTTAGAAAAAATTTCTAACGGGGTGCTGCCCCGCATCCCGCAAGGGGGCTGCTAGCCCCCTTGACCCCCAGCCCGCTATCCGGGTAGCGGGACCCCCGTAAAAACTTTGCGAGGCCCCCGATATATCCATAACCCCCTCTAAAACACAACACACGTACACTGCACATTGAGTTCGCATGACCAGTTTAACCCGTCAATCGGAGGTTCCCTCGCTCCAAAGGCGAGGGGTAATTAACGGAAGCTTAGTCCGCGGCTGCCGGAGATTCGGATCCCCACCATCATTAAACCCCGGCCTACCCTAGGCAGGGAGAATCTGTAGTACGCCTGACAAGCGCGCGCGTATTCCCATCTCAATGGGGTGACGAAAAACACCCTACAGCAGCGTTGATGGTTGGAGCTGATGGCTGACTACGACCTTGACCTTAAGTACCATCCGGGGAAGGTTAATGTTGTGCCGGATGCGCTTAGTCGGTTTCCAGCAATTCAGGTGTTAACTACGCAGAAGGAGATCGTTGCAGATTTTCGAAGATTTGACTTGGAGGTTGTGCTATCGCATTCTACGGGACAGTTGGTGCAGCTGCAAGTACAGTCATCATTGATCGAGAGTATTAAAGCAGCACAATCGCAGGACCCTAGACTGCAAAAGTTTTGAGGATAGGTTGAAGCCGGACTACGAACAGATTTATTAATCCCCGAAGATGGTTCGTTGAGGTTTGGTACCCGTTTGTGTGTGACAAAGGGAGATGTTCGTGAAGAGCTTATGAAGGAGGCACACAGTTCAGCTTATTCTGTATATCCAGGAGGCACAAAGATGTACCGAGATATTCGACAGCATTTCTGGTGGGAAGGCATGAAACGGGAGATTGCTCGCTTTGTGGCTAAGTGCTTGGTGTGTCAGCAAGTTAAGGCTGAACATCAAAGGGTTGCTGGTTTATTGCAACCACTTCCGATTCCTCAGTGGAAGTGGGAGCATATAACCATGGATTTCGTGACGGCTTTACCGCGGAGTCCAAAGGGCAACAATACAGTATGGGTGATTGTTGATCGGTTGACCAAGGCTGCTCACTTTATTCCTTTCCGGGTTGGTCAATCAACGGAGACTTTGGCAGAGCGGTACATGCAGGAGATTGTAAGATTGCATGGAGTACCGGTGAGCATCGTGTCCGATCGGGACACTCGGTTCTTATCACACTTCTAGAGGAGTTTACAAGAAAGTTTGGGGACTCGATTGAAGTTTAGCACAGCTTATCATCCTCAAACTGATGGTCAGTCGGAGAGAACGATCCAAACTCTTGAAGACATGTTGAGAGCATGTATGTTGTACTTCAAGGGTTCGTGGGAGGATCATCTACACTTGGTGGAGTTTTCTTACAACAACAGTTTTCAGGAAACTATCCAGATGGCTTCGTTTGAAGCTTTGTATGGTCGTAAATGCCATTCACCTGTTTGTTGGGATGATGTCGGTGAACGAAGATTATTGGGACCAGATTTGGTTGTACAGACAGTCGAGAAGGTTAACACTATCAGAAAGCATATGAAGGCAGCACAAGACCGACAGAAGAGTTGGGCTGACACGTCAAGAAGACCTCTAGAGTTCGCCGTGGGTGATATGGTATTCTTAAAGATATCACCGACTAGAGGGGTGATTCGTTTTGGGAGTCGAGGAAAGCTTAGTCCTCGATTTGTTGGACCCTTTGAGATATTGGAGCGTGTTGGAGAGGTAGCGTACCGTTTGGCGTTACCACAGTCCTTAGCAGGTGTGCACGATGTGTTTCACGTATCTCAACTACGAAGGTATGTTTGAGATGAAACACACGTTTTGGATCATTCGGAGTTAACAGTACGGCAAGATTTGACTTTTGAAGAGCGACCGGTTGAAATCGTGGATCTAAGGGAAAAGGTTCTCAAGAATAAGGTTATCCCCCTTGTGCTTGTCTCTTGGGGTAATCGATCGCATGGAGAGTCCACTTGGGAACGAGAAGATGAGATCCGGCAGAAGTTTCCTCACCTTTTCCTGTAATTTCTATCTTGTATTCTTGGAATTTCTAGGAGAAATTCTTTTGTAGTTGGGTATAATGTAACACCCGAGCCCAATACTATTATTTTCTGTTACTGTTTGAGCATTAGATGGTACTCATTTCATTTAGCCTGCCTATTTGTCACTTACCGTAAAATTTTATCTGGCAAAGTCATTTCTGCATATAACAAATTTTAGCACCTAAAATAAAGTTAAAAATATCCATATTGGCCTACTCGACACCCGTAGCCTTGTGGTAGCATCCGTGCCTCGAGTTCTCGTCCCATTCGGTGAAACGGGCGAGTTTAGACGGATACGCGCGCGTACGGGTGTACGCCTTGGGGGTATGATTTTTAATCATAAAACACCTCATCTTAAAATTTGGAACCCGCTTAAAATCCTATTATTTAAATTTCAAAATTTTGGATCCAACCCGGGCGCGATTTGGAAATATTTTGTTTAGCGCCAAAATCCCAAATTAATATAATATTCAAAACCATATAATATTTCGTAACATACAATCTTTACTGTTAATTTAATTTCCTAAAATCTTTTAATTATTCTTTTAAACCTCTGCAATCTTCCTGAGCCAATCAACGAGGGATTTAAACCCCGTGGGCCCCACTTTCTTTAACTCTTTCTCTCTCCTTCTCCTATTATCTCTTTCTCCCGTCCCTCTCCATCTCTCTCTCTCTCTATCTTTCTCTTTCTCTCTCTCTCTCTAACTCTCTTTCTCTCTTTCCCTCATATATATTCCATCTCCTCCATACTTTTTTCCAGAACGCGAGAAAACCACCGAGAGCTTCAACCCTAGCCGCCTTCACCGTCGCCGCCGCAGCCCCGACGCCGGCGCCAGCGTCATCGTCACCCTCGCCTCCGCCTCCTCCTCTCAAGCTCAACACCTTCTTCCTTCCACCCCGTGCACCCTGCGCAGCCGCGATCCCTGCAGAATTCGCTGCAGTCGCCTGCTCGCCGGCGACCCTCGTCGTCGCCATCCGCGCCACTACCAGCGCCCTCCTCACCACCTGCGCACTCCAGCACTCCGACCATCTCCTCTCCCTCTCCGTTTTCCTTCCCTGCACCGAAGTTCCTTACCCGAGCCCTAACCCTAATCGCTGCAACCTCCTCGCCGGCGCCTCACCGCCGTCGATCTCATCGCCGTCACACCCTCTGCAACACCTGTAAGCTATCTCTTCTCTTCATCCTTCCATTCCATCTTCCCGTTCCTCCTTTGGCTGTGCACTAAATTCTGGAATTTTGTAGTCGCTGTTCGCCGGAATCCGGCCGTGCCGGTGACGTGTCACGACGATCCAGCGGAGTACTCTGACCCGTGAGGTCCCTTGGTCCGTTGTTTGGGTTCAATCCATGAACCGTGCGTTCGTCGCGTGTTTCCCCGCCGACGTTACGTTCCGTTTTTTTTCCGGTTCGCGACCCGTCGAGGCAAGTATCCCTTGCTACATTCTATACAATATATTTATATATGCTTTGACACACTAAACCTGTAAAACTTAACTTGGTATAGTCGTTTTCCCATTTTGGTTGCAATATGGCATTATATCATTTTACAGATAACATAGAATTTACAGTTTGCCAATTTAAAACCTAATAACCAAGTCTACCTGTTTAATCACATTTTTACTGTTTAATAGATGGTAGCACTTACCCATGTAGTTCTATTACTTTTGGACATTCGTATTCAAAGGCTTGATATAACTGTATTGCATCAATACCTAAACTATTGCACCGCTAAGGGTGCTCAAACCTGTTAATATAATTAAACGGCTGCACTGTATTACTGCACTCTTGTGATTGAATGAAATTGCTTATTATTGTTTAACTCATTGCTTATTTTCTGTTGTTAATACTCTGTTCGACTATATATCTGATTGGGAGCACACTCACGATATTGTTTATATCTTGACCTGACATGGCTATATATATATATAATATATATATATATATATATATATATTGATACACCTGACATGGTACCGTATACTGTTGACTTGACCTGATGTACCATGACCCGACCTGTTACCTGATCTCGTGTCTAATGCCAACAAACCTGACATGTAGTCCTCATGGACCGTTCCTGTTGTCTATCCAGACAAACCTGCTTTTACCTGATCCTGTGTTGGCATTAGTTCTTGATTACTGAATACCTGACTTGACTTGCACATATAACTTGGGGGTATGGGGAAATCAAAGGTGAAACCTGACTTGTAACTCGACAGTTCACTACCTGTCCTGAGTGTACACATTCCTGTTTTGTGCCTAGCGGCATGTCTTGGCTTCAGCCGAGAATATTGTGGCCGTGGTCCCGGGTATGTACGGGATACTATCGAGTGTACACATTCCTGTTTTGTGCCTAGCGGCATGTCTCGGCTGCAGCCGAGAATATTGTGGCCGTGGTCCCGGGTATGTATGGGATACTATTGAGTTACATCGATGATTCATCAATTTGGTTTCAAAGACTTTAGACTAGAAACCCTGATAGAACAGTTTAGTTACCCACTGCATACTACCCTACACTGCTTGTTTCACATTATTGCTTTATTCATGTTTATTTTGCATTGCCTGTTACATTGTTCATATTATATTACTGGTTGACATGACGCGCTGACGTCTGGGTTTTGCATGGCCCAGATTCTGTACCGCTGTCGCAGTCCGAGCAGGAGTACTTCAGCCAGCAGGCTGAGCTATGAGTTCTGTAGTAGTTAGCTTTATTTCCTGCATTTATTTCCTGTTGTGAGCCCGCATTATGGGACACACATTTCAGTTATTTGTATTGGATCATTTGCTTCCGCACTTATTTATTTATTGACTCTTGTTATTCTGGATTATGGACATGTTTTAGATAGTTTTATCTTGTTCTTGATATCTCTACAGCCGTAATGTGACTGTGGATGGATACTTCCTACCCACAGGTAGCATGGTTGGCTATGTCATGTGCCCAATCTTGCGTACTCTGGGAAGCGGGGCGTGACAAGCTCACTGACGAACGTCGGCCGTGGGCTTCTGCCGTTCCCAAGTTGATTTTTCTGAGGTTATCTGCAGTAGTATATATCCCATTTTCCAGCTCTTTTGGCGTCGGTGGAAATTCTGAGATCAACTCATCTTCATCGTTTTTGAAGCACCAGGGGAGATCAGCCACATCTTTGCATACTCCTTCTCCTGACATTGTTATCACGTGACAGGTACGAGATCGCTTCCAAGACTGATGTCGATCCGGTTCTACTCTCGTGGCTTTCGGTTCGTGCTTTTGCGGCGGGGTTACCTTCCAACTTCTGGATATAGCGAACCTGACTTGCCGATACTGGTCTTCTACCTAGCCTTTGAATGTGAAGCAGTCTGCAAGAGGATGTCCTATTACTCGGTGATAGGAGCAATAGTCTTGATGATGAACCTCACCTGCTTGCTCGGGGTGCTTGGACTCCGGGAGGGTAATCATCTGATGTTTTATGACAAGATCAAGTATCTTCCTTGTCTTGTCTTGGAAAAAAGAATACGCTCGACCCATCTTCTTTATAAGAGATGAATCCTGGTTGCTCGATTCTTGCTCGCATGGTTTCTTGGACCCGCTTTGTTGCTGTTGAATGCTTTTTCCGCTCTTTGATTTATTTTTGCCTCGGGGTCGGGTCTTTTGTATGACGGGCTGGCGACGGAGGGCATCGTCACTTTCTGCAGCCTGCTGAAGGAGGCATTGCGTTCTGGCTTTCTGGTAGATGGACATTTCACGATTATGGTCGTCTCGAACCTTTTGACCCGCTTCCCTTATAAGCTTGTCCATTTGTTCTTCGAACGACGGGCTTGGTATTTTCACGACAGGAGCTCGTTTTGGTTCAGGATTAACATCTTCCCACGGAGCATCTCCTTCTTCATCGTGTAGGGTTCCTAGGCACCCTAGTGAGGTCTCACAAGGCATCGAACATGCCAATTTCAAAAATTCTAGGTGCCGAGAGACCCGACTACGGATCGTTTGCTAGAAAACTAGGCGAAAAAGCTAACTAGTTAACATTTAACTATGAGAATACGGATATACAACCTTTGTAGATCCGGTGCTCCACCTCCACGGCTCCGCAATGAAGTCTCCTCGCTGTCCAAGACGGATCCCGGGCTCTAGCGTCGGCTTCATCGGAGAATGGACGGGCTAGGTCATCGATGTCCATGCCGAAGATGATCTACGTCGAGGCATCGCTAAATCAAGCTCCGACTTCACCAAGTCAAGAAACTTGTGAAGGAAACACACTCTACTACTTGGCAAGAGGTAGAGGATGAAGAAATAGGAAGTGGGTATACTTTAGAATTGGATTTCTCACTCTAATTCATCACTTGCCATTGATGGAGGCAAGCTTTCTTCACTTGAAGAAAATGAAGAAGAAGAAGAATAATGATATGATAAGTTAATTCCAAAAAGAAAAATAAAATAATACTTATCATAACCAAACCATGGTCAAGTGTAGAGAATAAATCATGGTTAGTGGGATGGTTAGGGTTAAGCATGAGACAAAATGGTCACTTGGTCAAAGTCTTCATGAAGCTTCAAGAAAGAACAAAGAAAGCAACCATTTTTCTCTTTTGCTTTTCTATTTCCAAAAGAATAAATAAATGAATAAATGAATAAGGAAATAGTAAACCCTAATCATTTCATTAACCAAGGTTTAATTCTTTACACTTAACCAAAAGGCATGTATCATCAAACATGATACAAGCAAGTGCACAAAATCATATCGCATATGCAATGCGCACATCCGAGTGAAAAAATCCATCTTAAGTAAACCGATACTAGTTGATGCAAAGTAATATATCAAATATATAAATATGCATTAAATCATTAAATCAACACTTGATTCAATGATCCGGTCATGTCGCACACAACCGACTAGTATTCAATGTATCGGCTTATCGATTCAATGCTTGAATCGATAACTAGATTATATCGCATACAACTATCCGACACATTGATCGCGAGAATGAAATACGGTATCACATACACGCATTATTCTCGGTCCCGCACATATCTCATATGCGCTCCTATTTCATTTCGCTTGAGCCAGGAAACCTCTGTGTAGGACTCTAAAGACTCGTCAATACGCCGGCAGCAGGTGATGATCATATCAAACATCCACAAGCCGCAAGCGGTCTGCTAAACATAACGGCCACCCGGGTATTGAGCGATCAGAAGATCGACGAGCAAGCCTGCTCACACTCCTGTGAATCCAACCAGTAACACTACCGTACAGTCCGGTCTGATCGTCTGATATGTCGCATATCTTGCCTAGGGGTGGTAAACGTCAGACCCCAATAGCTCGATAAGTCGTGTCGATATGAGGTCTATAACAATTCGAGAAACTACTGGTAACACTTACCAGTAAATCTCAGCAACCCTGGCCAGGGATTTCCTGTTATAGCCAATCGAACACAGCACAACATCAACTCCCTATACCGGGAGAGACGAATCCCCTCCTATCGCTCATTGCCTCCATGTGACTCGGGACTGTACCCAAAAACCACCGTTTTGCACGCCCTCTTGGACGTGGTAAGATGGAAATCAAAGCACAGTGGGAACCACACAAGACTCTATGACGATCTCGGGTCAACAGACTACTCTGTACCAGTGTCACCAGAGAACTGCCATCTGACGTGAGGTATAATACCATCTGGGAGTTCTCGGCGAGTCCGTCCAGTGTACCCAGTCTCTACTGAGCACCCGTATATCATCTCTGATGTCAAACACCAATGGATATGGGATCATCCATCGCCCATCTGTATGGGTCGAGAAGGTACACGCTAGTCTACTCTGGTATATCGATGCCCCGTCTCGATACACCCACGACTAGGGACTTTAAAGGATGTACTTATGGACTACCATGTCCCCACTAGTATGATCTGCATCATAGTCCAGGTAGTCAAGTACATATCCTAAGGGCTTTACCAACATGTAACAGAGAGACAATCAGCATACACGTTAAGGTAAAGTGTAACCAGATAGCATACTATCATGTCGAGCAAGAAAGTCCTCCCTATATATGTCCCAGCATCCACTACAATATACATCCTATGTACAGTAATGGCCTCTAGGGCATACATATAACTAACAATCTCCCACTTGCACTAGGGCCATCTGTAGCAGTGGTTGTAGTATCTCATACTCAACCATCCCATAAAAGTCTCTCTCTGGGAAAAGGCCTTTCGTGAGTGGATCCGCTGTGTTTGTCCTCTGAGTCTACTCTCCTAACCTCGATCCCTTGGAGATCAACCATCTCCATGATCAGGTGATACTGCCTTAGAATATGTCTGGATCACTGATGGGACGGACGTTCCTTGGCATAAGCCACAACTCCATTGTCACACAATGGGAGGAACATGGTTCATCTTATGAACCAATATATACCCAAACAGCCTCTTTGGTAGCATCTTAAGTAGCGATGTATCCAGCCTTTATCTTCTAGTATGCCACGGTATCTTGCTTGGAACTCTTCCAACATACCGTCCCTTTACTGAGGGTTAAGACAATGCCTGTGACTGACACTCAGTCGTCTTTATCACCCTGGAACACTTCCAGCGGTTCTTCCCAGGATCAATTGATACCGTCTCACTACAACTAGTGAGGCTCCTAACATCCATTTAGATCTATCTCATAGATCCAAAACCCAGGATTTAGGAGGTATCACTTTGATCCTATATGGAGAACCATTATGATAAGCGGAGATTGACCGAGCGTAGCATAGGAAACTCCTTCCCTATCAAGAGTATGTCATCCACGTACTCTACGAGGATTGTCACCATACTCCCTACTACCTTTTTGTTTATACAAGGTTCATCTACCATTTTGATGATGTCAACTTCTTTGACTAAACTATCAAAACAGATGTTCCAACTCCGCGATGCCTGCTTTATCCTATAAAGCATCTTGTACACGTTTCCGCTGCTCCCACTGTTTACGAAGCCCTCTGGCTGTGTACTTACAGACGCTCTCTTCTAAAACATCATTTTAGAAAAGCAGTCATGACACCCAACCGCCAGATATCGTAGTTATGGTATGTAGCCATGGCAAGTAGGATCTGGATGGACTTAAGCATAGCTGCTTGAAAAGGTTTCATCATAATCCACGCCTGGTCGATGACGAAAAGCTTTAACAAGTCTAGCTTTGAAAGTCTCAACTTTTCCATATACACCAAGTAATCTTCTCAAGATATACTTGCTCCTGATGGGGATTTAACCTTTCAGATATAGCAACCAAAGTCCATACTTTGTTGGTGTATAAGGATTCCATCTCAGATCACTAAGCATCCAGTCATTCTTACAGAGTCCCACTCCTGATGGCCAGCTCGAAACTAGTTGGGTCATCATCTCATGATGCAATCCTCGCTCCCACTGTCAGAGAGAAACCGAAGTATCTCTCAGGTGGGTGAGGAACCCTACTAGATCTGCAGAGAGGCTGAGGTTCGTTGGTATCTACTGAATCCTTTGGTTTTATCGAATCATCTACTGTAGTTTGCATAGCTGGAACCTTTCCAGTTCTACATAACTAACCTTGCCTTGAGTTTGTCCGGATTTTGCTTTTAGACATAGGCCGGACAACCCCAAATCTTAACTAACTTAAGATATGGGCTCTTCCCTTTCCATATCATATATGAAGTGGTAGGCAACTGATTTGATTCGAATCCTATTCAATAGGTATGCAGCTTCATAAGTGCATAACTCCCAAAAGGAAAGAGGTAACTCAGTAGTACTCATCATAGAGCACACCATATCAAATAGGGTGTATCTGCTCCGCCCCGATATACCATCATGCTATGGTGTATACGGAGGAGTAATGCTGAGAGAGAATTTCATTCTCCTTTAGAATAGTCCAGGAATTCCGTACTCAAGTATTCTCCTCCCTGATCACATCAAAGGACATAATACTTTTACCCGTATTTTGGTTCTCTACTTCTAACTTATATTCTGTGAATATCTCAAAAGGTTCGGACTTGTGTTTCAGCAGGAACATAGGTCTGAATCTTGAGAGATTATCAGAGAATGTAACGAAGTACAAAGAACCGGTCCTGGCATGTGTAGACAGGGGACCTACATACATCAACATGTATCATCCCAAGAGTTTACTAACTTTTTCTCTGTTTCCAGTAAACGGAGCTATGGTCATCTTATCTTTGTGACATGACTGGCAAGTTTCACAAGATGTAGATTCAAACTGATTTAAATATGCATCTATGTGGAACTTAGCTTGTCGGGTCGCATTGATATGACCTAGTCTACAATACCTCAAGAAGAATTCGTTCATTTCTGAACTCTTCCTCTTGTGTGTGTTCCGTATACTAAGAACTGTAGTTTGATTTAGAACATCAATGCTTTTAGATAACGTGCCTGATCCGATAAACTTTTGATATAGGAAATGTTCAAAACATAATCCAACAATACAAAATTTTATCATTTCTTTACTAATAAAGAGACAGATATGATTTTGTATATCAGGTTCGGTATCTAATAACATTCGTTCAGAATCAATGTATTCTGGTAATACAGGGTGACAGTGACCAACAGACTTGGCTGCAACTCTTGCCCCGTTTTCTGTCTCATGAAACTTATCACCCGTTCTCAGTTCTCTACCTTTCTGTAGCCCTATGTATCTGATTACATATCTGGGATCCTGATCTGGTATCACATACCCAGGACGTAGAGGTCACAGAGAAACAGTTCTTTGTAGTGAACACACCCGAAGATGATGCATCGGCATGCACTCTCTTCGTTTGGGCGGCACGGGAAATCTGGTATTCCCCAATTTCCTGCTCTGTCTTATAACAATTATAAGTTGGAGCGGGACCAACGTTCCCCAGCTCAGTATAACAAGCGGGTTCGGTCAATAATCCGTATTATTATCTTGATTAAGGCGTGATATGGTCGCTACCTGGAGAGAGAGAGAAGAAAACACTCAGCGTGCGCTCTGTCAAGAATAGATTGGTTATTATTTTATCTAATCAGGATGACTCCCACTGCTTTTTATCAAATCTTCCTTCAAACCCTAAAAGGAAAGACTAGCCGGGATTAATTACACACTACAAGTTCGCCAATCTTTCAGCCAGGCCAGTGTCGGTACTTTGAGGGAGGTCCCCCGTGCTTTCGCACGAACCTAATTAATGTAAACCTCGTTTTCCCAGAGGCGTAACCTCGTTAACACCTTTCTAGACACCTACTTGATCGGCTAATTGTAAAGTATAAAACTCTCCCAGGAGTAACACTTACTCGCAGCGGGTATCGGGATCCAACTATCTCATAGAAGGTATGCAATCTCATTGCAAATTTCAACACTTGAAATTCCCGATAATATTTTGCCCCTAGCTCGCTATGACCTTGACGGAGGCCAAACAACCCATAGTCCGCTAGTCAAGTTCAACCCGTCATTTCCTGATTGAATTAAACCCACCCGCACGACCCTTGACGGAGGCCAAACAACGCCGTACGAATACCCTAATCCAATCGCATCATATGCTAGCAGATAAGCACTAGTTAGCTACCGTACACTACGCCTTGACGGAGGCCAAACAACCGCAGCACGAATACTAACTAGTACGTATCTGAAATGACGGAGGGCTACGACAGGTTTTTCTGAAAACCTATTGCGTAATGAACTTGATATCGTTGTAGGATCGAATGAATTTTGAAATGGAGTGTTTTTGAGGCTTTTCTAGTTTTGCTAAAGGAGTCACTCCCGGTGAAGGGATCGTCGGTCCTTTCCTCGTCGAATGAGGTGCGGGATATATCATATATATCACTGTGCAAAGCAAAAACTCTTAAAAGCAATCAAAAAACAAACCGAGTGTGTAGCATCTGCCAGTTATTGCTAAAGGAGTCACTCCCGGTGAAGGGATCTCGGTCCTTTCCTCATCGAATAAGGTGCAGGATATATCATATATACCGCTGTGCAAAGCAAGAACTGTAGCTACCTGTTTTATTTTGAAATTCGATTCTACAACATCTTAGGTTTCTTTTATTTCATTAATCACATTAATGAAGTCCCATCATTTAAGTACCTAAACATCACAGATAAATACGACGTACACTTATGCCATCCGCATTCGCCTCGATGTCCCCTCGTGCACCGTTAGGTTAGGTAACTAACGACAGAGCGGGGCAGGGCTAGCGCGGGTGTAAAACATAAGTAACGTCTATATAATATATCATATATACTATATACTGTATCTATTACAGAACATCACATGATCACATCACAGATATCACAGCAGAAGAATCATATGAAATATTGGATATACTAGGACGTCCGTGTTTTCAATACGAGCCAGTATAAAACACGAATTCCACGGTCGCGATGAATAGCCAAACCCACACCCCTAGACCCCTACGAGAGCGGCAAGCAACCCTACCAATTCTAGAGTTAGGAGACCCAGACTCGACTCCTCGAGTTGGTCTCCCACTGGACTCCAGAACCCGGTTACTTGTGCTCCCCTCCTTGGGTCTATCCTAGTGCGGAAAAAGTAAATAATATACAAACGGTGACTACTTCCGCAACCTGGAAGCGCCCCAATAAAAGAATATTACATACAAGTTTTTACATGAATGAAAATGAAAAACACTCATCTCACATAAAAACCCCCGGCTATTCAAACACGACGATCCAATATAACATAACCAGCAACACATAACATCACATGTCATCAACGTAAGTAAATATGCGCATCCCAATTGTCGTTGACATATAGCAACGAAACCGGCGATATCACATATTACACTTACGGTCACAGAAAAGAAAGTGTAAAACTATAACAGTTGGAATCCGCAACCACCTCAGACATCGCATGCCTGACCAAATGAATTACTTATACATCGCATGCCTAACAATTATAAACCCCGCATTTTAGTCTCAAAATCGAAAACTCTTTTCAATATCAAGTCTGGCAATTCAACAAGATTCCCGACATCCTGATCGAATACTCGTCGCAAACTTCAGTAGGCGGCCGCACCCCCGATACCGTCGACGAAGTGCACCAAGGCGGAACACCGCTGCCGCGAGCACCCGAACGGATGCTTTCGGCGACGGGGTTCTCCTACAGTCACTTGGTCGGGGCTATGGAGCGAGGCTGTCTATTAAGTTTACCCGGCGAATATCCGCGTACGCTACGTGATTGCGACGGACTTTTGATCGCATCAAAATTCCGTGGCAACCGATCAAGTGAGACTAAAGTGCTACGTTTATAACATTCATTTAGTTATCACATAACTTTTTGTGAATTCCAATTATTGTATCACATTCCAGATAAACAGAAAATGTTAAACTTTCCGATCGAACAATCGAACACCCAAGTTTTCCCGATACAATCCAACACATGAAATAAGTCTAACAACATTCAGTTCGTGCCTCAGTACCAACGGTCCAGCCGTAGAAGGGTCAAGCCAACGCCTCACATGTGGCACGCCGTACTGCCCCAAACCCGAAGGTTCAAAGGGCAGTTCAAGACGGTCACATAATCGAGTTAAGGTTTGTTGTCTTCTAGAGGGTCCATCGAGTTACTTGCACTACTTAGAACGTCGTTAAACTACGGAAAAATCCAACACTTGGAAATTTCCCGACAGGGGAAAAATTGGGTATTTATATCCGGTCGAACTTTTTAACATATTCTAAAATTATCCGGAAAGCCACACAGACAAAATTTGATACTCCGATCGAAACACCGAATCCCCAAAATATTCCCAGAAAATACAACTCTGGAATAAATTTAAAAAATACCCAGAAAATCCAGCATAAAATAATAGGAGTTACTGTGCAAACAGTGTACGATGACGTCATCATTCCGCCGCTGAACCGCCGCATAAGGCAGGCTTATGCCGCTGATCCGCCGCGGTTTGTACTGTTCATCGGAAAATTTTTGCATCATAATTCTTATTTTTTTCTGCTGAATTTTTTAGAAATTTTTAATTTGAAAAAATCCACGTTTTCTGAAAACGTCCAGAGAGCATATTGCCGGGTGGGTTTCGGGTTCGTTCGGGCTTCAAAATCCGTCTAGACTTCGCCTAAGGCTCTAGCTAGGCTCTGATACCACTGTAGGGTTCCTAGGCACCCTAGTGAGGTCTCATAAGGCATCGAACATGCCAATTTCAAAAATTCTAGGTGCCGAGAGACCCGACTACGGATCGTTTGCTAGAAAACTAGGCGAAAAAGCTAACTACTTAACATTTAACTATGAGAATACGGATATACAACCTTTGTAGATCCGGTGCTCCACCTCCACGGCTCCGCAATGAAGTCTCCTCGCTGTCCAAGACGGATCCCGGGCTCTAGCGTCGGCTTCATCGGAGAATGGACGGGCTAGGTCATCGATGTCCATGCCGAAGATGATCTACGTCGAGGCATCGCTAAATCAAGCTCCGACTTCACCAAGTCAAGAAACTTGTGAAGGAAACACACTCTACTACTTGGCAAGAGGTAGAGGATGAAGAAATAGGAAGTGGGTATACTTTAGAATTGGATTTCTCACTCTAATTCATCACTTGCCATTGATGGAGGCAAGCTTTCTTCACTTGAAGAAAATGAAGAAGAAGAAGAATAATGATATGATAAGTTAATTCCAAAAAGAAAAATAAAATAATACTTATCATAACCAAACCATGGTCAAGTGTAGAGAATAAATCATGGTTAGTGGGATGGTTAGGGTTAAGCATGAGACAAAATGGTCACTTGGTCAAAGTCTTCATGAAGCTTCAAGAAAGAACAAAGAAAGCAACCATTTTTCTCTTTTGCTTTTCTATTTCCAAAAGAATAAATAAATGAATAAATGAATAAGGAAATAGTAAACCCTAATCATTTCATTAACCAAGGTTTAATTCTTTACACTTAACCAAAAGGCATGTATCATCAAACATGATACAAGCAAGTGCACAAAATCATATCGCATATGCAATGCGCACATCCGAGTGAGAAAATCCATCTTAAGTAAACCGATACTAGTTGATGCAAAGTAATATATCAAATATATAAATATGCATTAAATCATTAAATCAACACTTGATTCAATGATCCGGTCATGTCGCACACAACCGACTAGTATTCAATGTATCGGCTTATCGATTCAACGCTTGAATCGATAACTAGATTATATCGCATACAACTATCCGACACATTGATCGCGAGAATGAAATACGGTATCACATACACGCATTATTCTCGGTCCCGCACATATCTCATATGCGCTCCTATTTCGTTTCGCTTGAGCCAGGAAACCTCTGTGTAGGACTCTAAAGACTCGTCAATACGCCGGCAGCAGGTGATGATCATATCAAACATCCACAAGCCGCAAGCGGTCTGCTAAACGTAACGGCCACCCGGGTATTGAGCGATCAGAAGATCGACGAGCAAGCCCGCTCATACTCCTGTGAATCCAACCAGTAACACTACCGTACAGTCCGGTCTGATCGTCTGATATGTCGCATATCTTGCCTAGGGGTGGTAAACGTCAGACCCCAATAGCTCGATAAGTCGTGTCGATATGAGGTCTATAACAATTCGAGAAACTACTGGTAACACTTACCAGTAAATCTCAGCAACCCTGGCCAGGGATTTCCTGTTATAGCCAATCGAACACAGCGCAACATCAACTCCCTATACCGGGAGAGACGAATCCCCTCCTATCGCTCATTGCCTCCATGTGACTCGGGACTGTACCCAAAAACCACCGTTTTGCACGCCCTCTTGGACGTGGTAAGATGGAAATCAAAGCACAGTGGGAACCACACAAGACTCTATGACGATCTCGGGTCAACATACTACTCTGTACCAGTGTCACCAGAGAACTGCCATCTGACGTGAGGTATAATACCATCTGGGAGTTCTCGGCGAGTCCGTCCAGTGTACCCAGTCTCTACTGAGCACCCGTATATCATCTCTGATGTCAAACACCAATGGATATGGGATCATCCATCGCCCATCTGTATGGGTCGAGAAGGTACACGCTAGTCTACTCTGGTATATCGATGTCCCGTCTCGATACACCCACGACTAGGGACTTTAAAGGATGTACTTATAGACTACCATGTCCCCACTAGTATGATCTGCATCATAGTGCAGGTAGTCAAGTACATATCCTAAGGGCTTTACCAACATCTAACAGAGAGACAATCAGCATACACGTTAAGGTAAAGTGTAACCAGATAGCATACTATCATGTCGAGCAAGAAAGTCCTCCCTATATATGTCCCAGCATCCACTACAATATACATCCTATGTACAGTAATGGCCTCTAGGGCATACATATAACTAACACATCGAAGTCATGTATGACGTAGCAGCCGCAAAATCGCTCCCGTTTCTGGGATTGAACATATCCAAGCCCGATTGTTTCCATTCTCCCATTGGGCAACTTTCATTGAGTTCTGGGGACGTTCCAGATCCTGTTATAGAACTGGGCTTGTCGGGCAGTCTGTTTAAAGGGTACGCCTTGGCGCCTCAACAGTCTTTTTAATCCGTCTGTGTAGTATCTGGGCAAATGGATGGGCTGGAGCCTGTTAAGCGTAGAATCGGCGCTGTGCCAGATTTATTTCTCCACTTTAGTTTCTGCGGATCGATAAAAGAGTATCGCCTTTGTTCCCCCAATCAGAGCAAGGCTCTGTTTGAATTTCAAAAATTCAAATTTTGAAGCAACGCTTCAGATCCCGTGCGCTGTGCGCAACGCGCCACGTTTCAGAAGTTGACACGGCAGCACAACGCCCAAGACAGTACGTCCAATCAGAGCAAGGCTCTTTAAAAAACATAAGCAACACTCAGTTGCGCAAGCGCACCGCTGCGCGACACGTGTCCGCGCAGTTGCGCAAGCACAACTGCGCAAGCGCACCGCTGCGCGACACGTGTCCGCGCAGTTGCGCAAGCGCTTCACGGCGAGACACGTATCTGCGCAGTTGCGCAAGCGCAGTTGCGCAAGGGCTTCACCGCGCAACACATGTCACTCACTGGGGGAGTTGCGCAAAACAGAATAAATCTTGTTAAAACAAGAAGATTTTCTTGTATAAGGCAGGGGCTTTTGGATCAAAGATCCAACGGTGGGGAAAATTCCCCAAATCACTCAGAAAAAGATTTATGTAACAAGTTTAACTAATTTATGAGCACTATAAAAAGGACCCCAGACCTCATTCCAAAATCATCAAGATCTGGATAAAAAAGAAGAAAGAAGAGAACTCTGGAGAACCCCTGGAGAATAAAAAAAAAAGATAAAAACCTTTAAAATAAGAGAAAATTCTCTCAGGAATAGATCATTGATCTAAGAACAAGATCAGTGATCTTCAATAAATAAATAAATAAATAAATAAAAATAATAAAAAAATAGTGCTTTGCACTTGCTATGAACCTTTGGTTCTCTGAAACAAGGAGAAACTTGTTTTATTTTCTTTGATCTAAATTTAGATCAAGAAATTAAAAAAGTGCTTTGCACTTCTGTTCTTGAATCTAAAAGATTCCTAGTGCTTTGCACAAATGCAATGCATTACTTGAGGGGCCAGGCCCAAATCAAAAAGACCTAGCAGGCCTAAAAAAAAGGGCAGAGCCCAAAACAAATTGATGCTCTGCATCCTTTCTGGGCAAAGCCCAAATAAGAATAAAAAGAAATGCAATGTAAAAGCAAATGAAATGTTGGACATTTTCAACTGGACTTAGCCTAATCGTGGCTATAAGTCCTCAAATCAAATTGATTGAGCACGGTTGCTCCCTAAATCAACTTATATCCGGCCCGAGGGTACATCTCCGAACTCCTCTGACACATGTCGTTGTAATCATTCAACGTCGTCAGAAAGGTGACGGGTCCTGACGACCGCACGCATGAATATGGACTGCGGGGTCCTTAAACTCGCGGACCGAAACGTCCCTAAACTAATATCGGACCGAGACGTCCCTAAACTAATATCGGACCGAGACGTCCCTAAACTAATATCGGACCACCACGTCCTTAAACTAACGATAGACCCCCACGTCCCTAAACTGGAACATGGACCGAAACGTCCTTAAACTAATATCGGACCGAGACGTCCCTAAACTAATATCGGACCGAGACGTCCCTAAACTAATATCGGACCACCACGTCCTTAAACTAACGATAGACCCCCACGTCCCTAAACTGGAACATGGACCGAAACGTCCTTAAACTAATATTGGACCGAAACGTCCTTAAACTAATATTGGACCACCACGTCCCTAAACTGGCAGTGGACCACCACGTCCCTAAACTGGAACAATAGAGTATCAAAATGCTCTTTTTCGGATCTAAACGGTCCCATTTAAGTCGGTCTTAGCCCCGAATACGGCTAACGTATCCTTAAGCATTCAAATGAACGATAAGACTTCAAATCGACTTTGGTTCAAGGGTACATCTCTGAACTTCTCCGACACCTATCGTTGTAATCCTTCAACGACGTCAGAGAGGTGACGAGTCCCGACGACCATATATTAAATGAATCACTACGTTAAGTTGATCTTAGTCTAAAATAGGACTAACGTATCCTTAACGAACGTTTAAGTTGATCTTAACCGCAACGCGACTAATGCATCCTTAAACTAAAAACACCAAACCCAAATCTAAGTAAATACAGATTTGGACTAATCCACGTCCTACGGGCGACGGCATTACTCAGTCTCCGTATACAATCCATGGGCAACCACAAATAAAACAAACACATACGACATGAAGTGAAATTCTGGAGAAGGAGAAAGTTGTTACCGCGATGCGGTAGCGTAATTAACTGCAGGGGCTTGCAGTTGCGCAATTAACTTGCAGTTGCGCAAGCGCCTGGACTTTGCGTCTGGCCTGAGGTTCGGGGGCAGATGCTATTTGGTTTTATCCGTCTACCTCTCCGAAGATGCCAAGTTGATTTATGGCACCGCGTATCGGAGGTTTAGACGGATGCGGCCGATGTAGCAGACTTCGTCAGATTCCCCCTCAGGGTGAGGGGTTTTTGATTGTGGGGACGCTCTTCCCTGCAGGCGCAAGCCCCTGCAGTTAATTACGCTACCGCATCGCGGTAACAACTTTCTCCTTCTCCAGAATTTCACTTCGTGTCGTGTGTGTTTGTTTTATTTGTGGTTGCCCGTGGATTGTATACGGAGACTGAGTAATGCCGTCGCCCGTAGGACGTGGATTAGTCCAAATCCGTATTTACTTAGATTTGGGTTTGGTGTTTTTAGTTTAAGGATACGTTAGTCGTATTGAGACTAAGATCGACTTAAACGTTCGTCAAGGATGCGTTAGTCCTGTTTTGGACTAAGATCAACTTAACATGGTGATCCATTTAATATATGGCCGTCGGGACTCATCACCTCTCTGACGTCGTTGAACGATTACAACGATGTATGTCAGAGGAGTTCAGAGATGTACCCTTGAACCAAAGTTGATTTTGAGTTTTATCATTCATTTAAATGTCTAAGGATACGTTAGCCGTATTTGGGGCTAAGATCAACTTAAACGGGACCGTTTAGATCCGGAAAAAGAGCATTTGGAGGCTCTATTGTTCCAGTTTAGGGACATAGTGGTCCGTGCTCCAGTTTAGGGACATGGTGGTCCATATTCCAGTTTAAAGACGTGGTGGTCCGTTATTAGTTTAAGGACGTCTCGGTCCGATATTAGTTTAGGGACGTCTCGGTCCAATATTAGTTTAGGGACGTCTCGGTTCAAATTTTGAAGCAACGCTTCAGATCTCGTGCGCTGCGCGCAACGCGCCACGTGTCAGAAGTTGACACGGCAGCACAACGCCCAAGGCAGTACGTCCAATCAGAGCAAGGCTCTTTAAAAAAACATAAGCAACACTCAGTTGCGCAAGCGCTGCGCTGCGCGACACGTGTCTGCGCAGTTGCGCAAGCACAACTGCGCAAGCGCATCGCTGCGCGACACGTGTCTGCGCAGTTGCGCAAGCATAACTGCGCAAGTACACCGCTGCGCGACACGTGTCCGCGCAGTTGCGCAAGCGGAGCTGCGCAAGTACACCGCTGCGCGACACGTGTCCGCGCAGTTGCGCAAGCGGAGCTGCGCAAGCGCTTCACTGCTCGACACGTGTCTGCGCAGTTGCGCAAGCGCTTCACGGCGAGACACGTGTCTGCGCAGTTGCGCAAGCGCAGTTGCGCAAGCGCTTCACCGCGGGACACGTGTCTGCGCAGTTGCGCTAGCGCAGTTGCGCAAGCGCTTCACCGCACGACACATGTCACTCACTGGGGGAGTTGCGCAAAACAAAATAAATCTTGTTAAAATAAGAAGATTTTCTTGTATAAGGCAGGGGCCTTTGGATCAAAGATCCAACGGTGGGGAAAATTCCCCAAATCACTCAGAAAAAGATTTATGTAACAAGTTTAACTAATTTATGAGCACTATAAAAATGACCCCAGACCTCATTTCAAAATCATCAAGATCTGGATAAAAAAAGAAGAGAGAAGAGAACTCTGGAGAACCCCTGGAGAATAAAGAAAAAAGGTAAAAACCTATAAAATAAGAGAAAATTCTCTCAGGAATAGATCATTGATCTAAGAACAAGATCAGTGATCTTCAATAAATAAATAAATAAATAAATAAAAATAAAAAAAAATAGTGCCTTGCACTTGCTATGAACCTTTGGTTCTCTAAAACAAGGAGAAACTTGTTTTATTTTCTTTGATCTAAATTTAGATCAAGAAATTAAAAAAGTGCTTTGCACTTCTGTTCTTGAATCTAAAAGATTCCTAGTGCTTTGCACAAATGCAATGCATTACTTGAGGGGCCAGGCCCAAATCAAAAAGACCTAGCAGGCCTAAAAAAAGGGTAGAGCCCAAAACAAATTGATGCTTTGCATCCTTTCTGGGCAAAGCCTAAATAAGAATAAAAAGAAATGCAATGTAAAAGCAAATGAAATGTTGGACATTTTCAACTGGACTTAGCCCAATCGTGGCCATAAGTCCTCAAATCAAATTGACTGAGCACGGTTGCTCCCTAAATCAACTTATATCCGGCCCGAGGGTACATCTCCGAACTCCTCTGACACATGTCGTTGTAATCATTTAACGTCGTCAGAGAGGTGACGGGTCCTGACGACCGCACGCATCAATATGGACTGCGGGGTCCTTAAACTCGCGGACCGAAACGTCCCTAAACTAATATCGGACCGAGACGTCCCTAAACTAATATCGGACGGAAACGTCCTTAAACTAATATCGGACCACCACGTCCTTAAACTAACGATAGACCCCCACGTCCCTAAACTGAACATGGACCGAAACGTCCTTAAACTAATATTGGACCGAAACGTCCCTAAACTAATATTGAACCGAAACGTCCTTAAACTAATATTGGACCACCACGTCCCTAAACTGGCGGTGGACCACCACGTCCCTAAACTGGAACAATAGAGTATCCAAATGCTCTTTTTCGGATCTAAACGGTCCTGTTTAAGTCGGTCTTAGCCCCGAATACGGCTAACGTATCCTTAAGCATTCAAATGAACGATAAGACTTCAAATCGACTTTGGTTCAAGGGTACATCTCTGAACTCCTCCGACACCTATCGTTGTAATCCTTCAACGACGTCAGAGAGGTGACGAGTCCCGACGACCATATATTAAATGAATCACTACGTTAAGTTGATCTTAGTCTAAAATAGGACTAACGTATCCTTAACGAACGTTTAAGTTGATCTTAGCCGCAACGCGACTAATGCATCCTTAAACTAAAAACACCAAACCCAAATCTAAGTAAATATGGATTTGGACTAATCCACGTCCTACGGGCGACGGTATTACTCAGTCTCCGTATACAATCCACGGGCAACCACAAATAAAACAAACACATACGACATGAAGTGAAATTCTGGAGAAGGAGAAAGTTGTTACCGCGATGCGGTAGCGTAATTAACTGCAGGGGCTTGCGCCTGCAGGGAAGAGCGTCCCCACAATCAAAAACCCCTCACCCTGAGGGGGAATCTGACGAAGTCTGCTACATCGGCCGCATTCGTCTAAACCTCCGATATACGGTGCCATAAATCAACTTGGCATCTTCGGAGAGGTAGACGGATAAAACCAAATAGCATCTGCCTCGAACCTCAAGCCAGACGCAAAGTCCAGGCCGCCGTTCGGTGGGGAACAGATTCTGGCACGCCCGGTGGGACCTCTTCCTCTTTCCACTCCACACTTCGTGTGTCGTCTTCGCGAACCAATCGCGGTTTGTTAAAAGGTTGCCTTCGGATTTCAAGTTGCTAAGATTTGGTCTTTTGTCTGGCGCAGAACTCAAGCATCCATGGATTCTAACTGCACCAACTGCGCGAAGTACCACTGCAACGGATGCGCCACCTCACCTAGGGGTGTGGCATATGGGCCCCAAGCGGCCTCTTTCCTCACTCTCCCAGTAGACCAGGTGACCCAAGCCACCACTGGCTTATTCTTCGGGACCATGATCCCACCGACAAGCTTCTCTATGCCGATACCTGCACCGGAGGTGAACAAGAAGTCGGTCTTCGACCGACTCACTACTACCACGACCCCTGTCAGCGGGTCGCCCACCACCGAGCCAACAGCCTCTGTCTTTGCCAGGCTAAATCAGAACTCTAAATTGGCTGTCCCAAAGAGGGCAACGGCCGCTGTTCTGGAAGTCGTTAAGACGGCTTCTCCCGCCAAGGAGTCAGTCTTTTCAAGACTGATGATTCCTGCTCCTGCCCCTGCACGAAGATCTGTCTTTGACAGATTGGATATTACCCCGCAAGGAACAACCTCAGTCTTTAAGAGGTTAACACCGGCGGTGCCTCATTTAGACAGGGGGCAAAAAGAAGTTATCTCTATCTCCGAGCCAATCCCAACGGCTCGTCGTGCTCGACGTCGCCATTGGCAACGAGTGAGGAAGGCAGGGGGCAACTCCTCCTCAGGGCTAACTCCACCGGCTCCAGCAGTGGAAGTCAACGCTGCTGTTCCAACTGGGAACAGCTTTGAACTGCTGAGGAGGGTACGTAAGAATTCTCCAACCGCTACACTGAAAAGATCTCCTCCGCCTGTGGAGAGAGCTCCGGAAACAAAACAAGAACAGCCCCCTCAACGGCTGTCTTCAAGGATTTATAAAGTTTGGCGAAGGGTTCAAGACTCTGTGATTGACCCAGGTCACTTTCGTCGCCAGAAAAAGGTGAAGGTGGAAAAAGACAAGGATTGTCCCATTAAACAGCAGGGGACAGCAGCTGCTAGGGTGCCCCCTTCAATGGCCCCTTCCACCTCAACGGCCCACAAAAGAAGGAGGCCAGAGAAGACTCCCGTGTCAGCGGCAAAAGTGAAAAATGGTGAAACTAAACGCCCCAAGTCAGGGGGCATAACAGTTCATACGGTTTACATGACATCGGGAAAAGAAGACAGCCGTACGTCCACGGGTCATAGACCGCTTACACGGTCAGTGACCAAGGCTCAGGAGCAACAACAGAAGCTCCAGGAGATGATGAACGCCATGGCTGCACTTACAGGGCCAAACGAAAGCCCTGGAACCTCTTCAAAAGAACGTCAAGAACAAGAAACGGACGCCTAATTCCTTCGGCGCGTACTAGAGAAGAAAGATAAAGAAGCTGCGGAGCAGGCAGCCAACATAAAGAAAATGGCCCTCCTGTTCCAGGATATGGTGGGTATGATGATTCAACAAGATCCACCTGCTGGAGATCTCTCGATCATTCTTGAAGACGATAGGGGAGAGACATCAAATCCTCCACCGGCCTTATCTGCAGCTAAAGAGGATACCATATCAAAAGCTGATTTGGATGAATACATCGCCCAGCAAATACGGGTGCATCAGGCGACTGAAGCAGCCGGTCAGGTCGTAAAGACAGGGCGACCATATCCGGGTTGGTACGATCAGATTAAGTACCCGACAGGTTATACAATTCCTAAGTTCCATGTCTACAAGGGGACGGGCAATCCTCATCAGCATGTTGCCCAGTTCAGGGCGCTCTGCGGCAACACCGGCGGTGATGACAAGCTGTTGCTTCGCCAATTTGTTGGAAGCTTATCAGATACGGCGTTCGAGTGGTATTCTGAGCTCCCCAACGACTCTATTAAAACCTTCGCGGAGATGGAGCTGCTGTTTACCCAACGTTTTGCAAGTGCCAGTGAACGTACCCCGATGACGGCACTGATTAACGCCAGGGTAAAACCCGGCGAGACATGGGTTCAGTACGCTATACGGTGGCGTAATCTATGGTCAAAGTGCGAGCAGCACATAGAAGAAGCCCCTGCGGTGGGAATGTTTATTGGAACCCTTGATCCATAAGCAACCATCTCACAGTTTATGATGTTCTTCAAGCCGACTACCTTCCAGGCTTTGATTGACAAACTAGCGCAGATGGACCAGATGGGCCATAAACCCCCTCTTCCAAAGCCGGACTCCCGAAATGACAAAGGGAAGGGAAAAGCGATCGTTGTCGCTAATGCTCAACAACAACCGAGCGACTCGAAGCCGGTTGCTCGTCCAAACAATACGCGCTCGTACGTACCCCTTGAGATTAGGATGGGACGTCCTTATTCCTTCCCCCGTGATAAAACGAGGAGGTTATTCGAGCTGGCGTTGCGCAACAGACTTATAAATCTGCCAGATCCAAAATGTCCGTTGCAACCGAATGACGTCAACGAGCCCAACTACTGCCCTTACCATCGAGTGCTAGGCCATCCCATTGAGGATTGTTACGTTTTCAAAAATTGGTTTGAGAACCAGTACCGTCAGGGCAAATTTGCGCTATCTGACAAATGGAAGGTGAATCCCCCACAGCCCCACACCTCTAAGGGGACGAATACGCCGGGGGCAACATGCTCCGTCATTGAAGAAGCTCCTTGGGAGGTCGTATTATCAGCCAAGACAAAGAGGATGATAAACGATCTTCAGACATGTCCAGCGGTCAAGTGGAAGAACCCCTTGGAACCACAGGTCATTGAGGGGATGTTGAAGCAACGTCCAACTCCAAAGACCGATGGTGGTGGCTCAAACACTCGCAACCAGCCGTCAAAATCTTCGAGAAAGAAGAGGAAGAAATCTAAAAAACCCGTGGAGCCTAGCGACAAGCGCACGGAGTTACAAAAGCAAATTGACGCGTTGGATGAATATAACCAAAAGGCACGGACTCCCATTACACTCTAAGAGTTCCTCAATCACGTCTTTCAAGAAGAAGATGAGAGAGAAAGTTCATCGGATGAATCCGAGGAATATGTGGCGAGCTGTCATATGATTTTCCATTCGATCGCGAACAATGAGGAGACTCCTGGCACTAAAACGCTGGGGGCAGATACCGAATCAAAAATTCCGGAGCTATCAGTTGAAATGATTGACACGTTCCTTAACGAAGCTCGATTGAAAAGTAAAGCTGATCGAGAACGCGAGACGGCCATATTTGAAAGGGCCAAGCGCCAGCGACTTGAGGAAAGAGCTGAGATGATCCCGCTGGAGCAAAATGCCTCCACCGCCGACAAAAGCCAATCCAAGATAAAGAAGAGGTTTGCTAAGGCCATATCAATGGGCATGAAGCTACCATCCTCTGAAGGAAAAATTACTGGTGGAATAGAAATGCACCCCTCCTATTGCTTATATCATCAGAAGGTCTCGCATCCCACTCAAGAGTGCAAAGCTTTCGATAGATGGTGGCAAGGATACGTCGCTCGTCGACAACGCTTTAAACGGGAAAAGCGTAAAATTCGTCGGGAGCAAAGAAATACGACCGAAGTGCTTGAAAGAACTGCCGGCAATTGTCACATGGTTAACACTGGCGGGTCACAAGTGCCTACATTCGGGAGCGACTCTGATGAGGAGCTAGAACTTGCCCCTCTCTTTAAAGAGTCAACATCGGGAAAAGAAGAAGAGCCAATGGTCTACGAAAATATCCGGCTGCGGAATCGGACGCTGCCTGAAAAGAACCTCGGACCCTTGAACAGAAAAGATAAAGGAAAAGAAAAGGTCTCTGAAGATATCATCTTAGATGACCAAGTTCTGGAAGAGCTAAACGCCAACAACCCGCCGAAGAAGAATAAGGTGGATTACAACGTCTTAGCACATCTGAGAAAGCTGCCCTCACAGCTCAGTATTCTCGCTGCCCTTTTGTTATCAAAGGAGGTGAGAGATTCGTTGATCAAGGCACTACAAGATCTGGAACAATTCCAAGCTTGCCTAGCAGAGGAAAAGATGAAGGATGAATTGGAGGAAGTGTACACAGCCGATGTCACTTTCGGCGACGAGGACCTTCTCCTTGGGACATGTGAACACAACCGCCCCCTTTATGTCTCAGGATACTGCCACGATATTAAGATAGGCAAAATCCTGATCGACAATGGATCCTCCGTCAATCTTCTCAACGTGCGAGTGTTAAAAGAAATCTGCATGAGCGTCCAGCACCTTGCTCGTGACAAGATCACCATCTCCGGGTTCGATTCCCAGTCATCAAGAACTCTTGGGTCTGTGATACTGACGATACGCTTCGGGCTACTCGTCACGGACATTAAGTTCCATGTCATAGACGCCAAGACGTGCTACAACGCTTTGCTCGGCCGACCATGGTTACACGAGTACAACATCATCCCTTCTACACAACATCAGTGTATGAAGTATTTTAAGGATGGTTTCGAGTATACCGTGATGGGAGAACTGAACCCGTTCTCTGTGAACGAAGTCCGCAAATACGAAGATGCCAAATACTTCTTGCCAGATTTCGAAGATACGGAGAAGTCTCACAAACCAGAGAACAAAGCTAACGCAACCATCCCTGTCTTCGGCAGTGATACCGAGGAAGAAGAGGATGTAATTTATCCGGGTCCGCCCCAATACACCAAGCCGGGACCATCCGCCCCTTCACTGATCTTTGGTAGTGATTCGGAGGACGAAGTCCATGCTGTATTCCCTGCTCGGCTTTCAATACGAGCTTCTGCTGATGAAGAGCGAAGTCTACAGATAGCCATGGTGCCGCTTGAACATTATAAAGAACTAGATGCGCTCGCCAACGATAGTGTGGAAGAATTACGGACATTTTATATCCCTCCCGGACGAAAAGGCGAGAGGGCAATCCTATTCTACCGTTCCGAAGAAAACAAGGTGGAAAAAGAACTTTGGCACGGTGCGGATCCAACGCTGGACAGACTTCAGCCCATCCGTCTACCCCGATATTATACGGAAGGCTTGAGGAGACTGCTAAAACGCCAGGGGATACCCTTCGAACAGACCGTTAGGAAGGCCAAATTCTATGACAGGGTTTTTTAACGTCCCCGGAACTCAACACAAGCTACCTAATGGCAGGATGCAGACGATCGGGCTCGGATACATTTGCTCCAGGAAACGAGAGCTGCTCCGCGACTGTTACGTCGTGCATAATTTTGATGAAGAAGCAGATGCTCAAGAGAAAAACGCTAATCCTGAACCAGTAAAAGTTCCTGATAAAAAATCGCCCAGTCCATCATTTGAAGACCGGATGGGAAAACTTATAAGGGAAGCGGGTCAAAAAGTCCGAGATGATCACAATCGTGAAATGGCGATCTATGAGAAAGCCAAAACGCAGCACCTCCTTCAACAGGCAGTAAAAGACGAAGATGCTGCCCCATGTCAACCTGATACAAAAGGGGCTCGACGCGGAGGCAGAAACAAGCCGAAAGGCCGAAGAAGCGCTCAACAGCAACAAAGCAGGGCTAAGAAGCCACGCAAATGAGAATCGAGCGTTATTGACCTATCCCTCATGAAGAAAATGGGTCGAGCATACTCGTTTCCTCGGGAAAAGACGAAGAAGATACTCGATCTTGCCCTAAAGCATCAAATGCTTACATTGCCGGAATCTAAGCATCCCGAACAAGCGGGCGAAGCCTCGCACCCGGACTATTGCTCTTACCATCAAGTGATAGGTCATTCTCTTGAAGATTGCTTCACCTTCAAGAATTGGGTCGAAGATCAGTACCAGCTTGATAAATTCGCTCTGTCCGACAACTGGAGGGTAGCACCACCACAAAAGCACGAACCCAAGGCCACGAATGAAAAAACAGTTCCACATTGGGACTGGAAGCGAATTCGTACCTGTCACATGATAACAATACTAAAAGGAGAACCCGAGAACATGGACAGCCTTCCTTGGTGCCTCGAAAACAGCAATGATGAGGTAATCTCAGAATTTCCCCCAGCTCCGAAAGAACTGGAGGATGGAATACATACCACTGCAGATAACCTCAAGAAAATCGAGTTGGGGACGGTAAATGATCCGCGACCGACATTCGTCAGCGAACTGCTGTCTGAGGAGAGGGTGGCTGCGTTAAAGGACGTCCTTGTGCAGCATAAAGATTGCTTCGCATGGAATTATTCCGAGATGCCAGGACTAGATCCAGAAGTTGCTGTACATAGACTGGCGATATCCCCGGGTGTCAAGCCAGTTAAACAAGCGCCGAGAAAAATGCGCCTCGAGCTCGAAATGAGCATCAACGCCGAGGTCAAGAAGCTTATCGACTCTGGCTTCATCCAGGAAGTTCAATATCCTGAATGGATCGCCAACATCGTTCCGGTGATGAAGAAAAATGGGACGGTGCGCATATGCGTGGACTTTCGGGATCTCAATAAAGCTTGCCCGAAGGATGATTTCCCAGTGCCAGTCACCGAATTGATGATAGACAATACATCCACTCATGAGGTTTTCTCCTTCATGGACGGCTCATCGGGGTATAACCAGATAAAGATGCATCCCGAAGACAAAAAACACACCGCCTTCAGGACCCCTCTAGGTATATTCTGTTATAAAGTGATGCCCTTCGGTTTAAAGAACGCCGGTGCTACTTATCAGAGGGCCATGACAAAGATCTTCGACGACCTTATACACGAAATCGTCGAATGCTATATCGACGATCTCGTGGTTAAAAGCAAATCATACGAAGAACATCTCGAGCATTTGAAGACCGTATTTCAACGCCTTCGGCAATACAATTTGAAGATGAATCCTCTAAAATGTGCGTTCGGGGTTTCCTCGGGCAAATTCCTGGGATTCATCGTCCGACACCGAGGTATTGAGATAGATCCGTCTAAAATCAAGGCGATCATGGAAATGCCTCCGCCAAGAACTCTTAAACAGCTGCGATCTCTCCAAGGAAAGCTTGCATACATTCGGCGGTTTATCGCTAATCTTTCAGGAAAGTGCCGTCCTTACAGTCACCTGATGAAGAAGGGAACCCCATTCGTTTGGGATCACAAATGCCAAGGCGCACTGGACGAGATCAAGCGGTATCTGCAAAACCCTCCAGTGTTGGCTGCTCCAGTTAAGGGAAACCACACATTCTTTACACGGCCGCCCTTAAAGGTTCTTTAGGCGCATTATGGGCACAAGAGAATGACCAGGGGAAAGAAAGAGCACTTTACTACTTAAGTCGGGTTCTGCTGGGGGCAGAAAGCAACTACTCCCCCATTGAAAAACACTGCCTGGCGTTGTTCTTCGCAATAACAAAGCTTAGACATTATGCATTAGCGCATGAAGTCCATCTCCTTTCAAAGGTGGACCCTCTCAAATATCTAATGTCAAAGGCCATATTGACGGGACGACTCGCTAAATGGGCTCTGCTCTTAATGGAGTTCTCGATAACATATCGACCCCTCAAGGCAGTAAAGGGTCAGGCCATAGCCGACTTCCTTGCTGAGCACCCGATACCTGCCGATTCTCCCCTGAATTGCGATTTGCCAGACAAGCATGCGTTTGACGCAATCGACGGTGGTGGTACCCGTTGGGAGCTTTATTTCGATGGAGCATCTTCTATGAAGAAGCACAAACAAAGTACGTCAATGATCAAATCGGGAGTGGGCCTTATCTTCGTGACCCCTCAAGTAGGAGTAATGCGCTTCGCATTCTCCTTAACAGAGCCGAGAACGAATAATGAAGCTGAATATGAAGCTCTGATAGCAGGCTTCGAGATCGCCATCGACATGGGAATCGAAAGCCTCCTCATATATGGGGACTCCCAGCTAGTCGTCAGTCAAGTGAATGGCGATTACCAAACATGCAAACCGGAATTGGTAAAATACGGTGAAAAGGTGCAACAACTGCTAACCCAAATTCCCTCCTATACTTTGGAGAGTATACCGCGCGCGGAAAACAGCAAAGTGGATGCACTGGCCAAACTTGCTAAAGAATTGGCTGACGAGAACCTCGATGACGTTAGAATCGTGGTACAAAGCCGTCGAGTGCTTACCCCAGCAGAAATATCTTTGGAATCATCCGAAAAAAAAGGAGCGAACGAGCAGATAACCATGCAAGTAAAAGATTGGCAAAATACCAAGGATTGGAGAGAAATCTTCATAGATTACTTCAAGACCCACTGAATGCCTGAAGAAGCGTCCACAAGACATCAGCTCGTGAAACGAGCCCTGTCTTTCGCCTTCGTCAACGATACCCTGTACAAGAGGTCATTTGATTCTTTGTGGCTGAGATGCTTAGGACCTGACGAAGCGAAAAGAGTCGTCCAGGAAGTTCACGACGGACTCTGCGGTTCTCATCAAGCAGGCCCTAAGATGAAGTTGAAGATAAAACGGATGGGCTACTACTGGCCCACGATGATTCAGGACTGCATCGAATATGAGAAGCAATGCCACTCATGCCAAATTCATGGGGACTTCATCCACCAGCATCCAAATCCGCTACACCCGACAGTGGCTAGCTGGCCATTCGAAATGTGGCGAACTGATATAGTTGGCCCCATTGAACCAGTATCGTCTAGAGGACATCGTTTCATCCTGGCAACGACTGACTACTTCTCCAAATGGGCAGAGGCAGTACCGCTAAGAGAGGTAAAGACGGAGAATATCCTCCATTTCTTCAAGACGCATGTCATATATCGGTTTGGAACTCCGCGACGGATCATCTCCGATAACGGGCCAGCCTACAGAAGCCACAAGATCAGTCGCTTTGCGCAACAGCATAATATAGACTGGAGATATTCCTCAGTTTATAATCCGCGAGCTAACGGTCTAGCTGAGGCCTTCAACAAAACCCTGACGAAGATCATGAAGAAAACAGTGTCACGAAATAAGAAAGACTGGCACGAAAGACTGCAAGAAGCTCTTTGGGCATACCGAACTACATTCAAGACGGCCACGAACACGACGCCGTATGCGTTGGTATTTGGGACGGAAGCAGTACTCCCTCTCGAGATAGAATTACCCTCTCTACGAGTGGCAGTCCACTACGAGCTGACAGACGAAGAAAATGCTCACCTTCGGCTTGAGGAGCTTGACGCCCTTGATGAAACCCGGCTCATAGCACAGCAAAATCTGAAAGCTTATAAAGCAAAGATGACGCGCTCATACAAAAGATTGACCCGACCGAGGACATTCCGCCAAGGCAAACTCGTGCTAGTGGTCAAAAAGCCTATGATCCCCAATCGCGCCAAGCGGGGAAAATTCGAGCCAAACTATGAAGGCCCGTACATCATAGACAAAGTCTACCAAGGTGGGGCCTATCTACTCATGGACATGCACGGTGAAAGGCCTTTCAGGCCGATAAACGGTCGCTTCCTGAAGAAATACTACGCCTAATGAGTTACGGCCTAAGTCAATGATAGATGACGACAACTATGTCCGCTCTCTGTCTTCCCAAGCCCAAAACTCTATAAGTAGTAGTTGGCCAACGGACCGAAACGTCCTTAAACTAATGGCGGACCGAAATGTCCTTAAACTAATAGTAGACCGAAACGTCTTTAAACTAATACCGCAGTATCCATAGGCTGACGAGATGAATAAAAAAAAATAAATAAAGAGAAAATATAATAAATAAAAACGGTATGTCCATAAGCAAAAAGGGCACGGATGAAAACCCGAAAGGGCTCCGTGAGTAAAAACAGCAGGGCTACCGGTGAGTGTTCGTGAAAACCCGAAAGGGCGCGACCTCGTAAAAAAAAGAGAAAAAGAAAAATAAAAGAATAAAAAAAAATGGTATGTCCATAAGCAAAATGGGCACGGATGAAAACCCGAAAGGGCTCCGTGAGTAAAAACAACAGGACTACCGGCGAGTGTTTGTGAAAACCCGAAAGGGCGCAACCTCGTTAAAGGACACTTACAAGGTCCCCTCGACCTTGTAGGGAGAAACCACCCGCGTGAGATCCTTACGACTCACAAGGGAGCAACACACTTAGGGATCCCCACGATTCCTAGGGAGAAAATACACTCGCGAGATCCTCACGACTCGCGAGGAGAAATTTCTTATGGGACCCTCACGGCTCATAGGATTTGAAAGTCTTAAGTTACAGAGACCTAAACCTGTGCTTAAGAAATCCCCACAATTTCCGATATTGCCCTATAAGTGGTTCAATATTGACCCTTGTATACAATCCACGGGCGCGAATAAACATTTCCCTAGCCAAGTCTCATCCGTGACTGGGGATATGTTCGTATGGTAAACAACCCTTGTAAATCCTCTCGATTTATGAGGAGAAAACCCTCATGTAGGATCCTTATGACTTACAGAGGAAACGAACACTTAGGAATCCTCACGAGTCCTAAGGAGAAAATACACCTACAAGATCCTCACGACTTGTAGGGAGAAATACCTTTGTGAGACCCTTACGGCTCATGAAGTCAAAAGCCTTAGTCGACAGGACCTTAACCATGGTCACTAAGCCTCCTTTGTTCGACAACGACAGAGGCAAATGATGATTCGCTTCTGGTAATATCCCAGTTGCAGCGGTGCTGATGCCGAAATCGGTGTCCAATTTTAGGTTTACAGCGAAAAGCCAGTAGGCCGCTCATGCATACGAAATAGCCGAAATGATGGGGCAACTTGCAATAAAAAGCAGCAAGTAAAATGTATGCATGCAAAATAGCCGAAATGATTGGGCAACTCGTAATAAAAAGCAACGAGTAAAAATAAAATAAATAGCCGAAATGATTGGGCACCGCGAAAAATAGCCGAAATGATTGGGCAATCGCGACCTTCGCGATATAAAAGCTGAAATGATAGAGCATCGCGGAAATAAAATAAAATAAAAAGAAGAAATGATAAAACTTTGGCCCTACAGTTAAGATCACATCGATCCCTGTATACAATCCAAGGGCGTAAACAAAGAAGGAACTATACTTTCCCAGCGGATTCCGTCAGACGACGAAGCCAAACCTCAACGGTTCATTTCAACCGAAGAAGCCAGTGACTTCAGCAAAATTCCTCGACTCACGGATACAAACACTCCTTGACGAGAGCCTTCTGATCCGCGTCGACCCGCAGAGCCACCAGTGCCCCCGTGGGAATCCTCGACTCGTTTCAAACCCCAAGGAAACAAATAATCCTTGGCGCTTGGGAAACAAATAATCCCTAGCGAAATTTCTCGACTCACGGATACAAACACTCCTTGACGAGAGCCTTCTGATCCGCGTCGACCCACAGAGCCACCAGTGCCCCCGTGGGAATCCTCGACTCGTTTCAAACCCCAAGGAAACAAATAATCCTTGGCGCTTGGGAAACAAATAATCCCTAGCAAAATTCCTCGACTCACGGATACAAACACTCCTTGACGAGAGCCTTCTGATCCGCGTCGACCCGCAGAGCCACCAGTGGCCCCGTGGGAATCCTCGACTCATTTCAAACCCCAAGGAAACAAATAATCCTTGGCGCTTGGGAAACAAATAATCCCTAGCGAAATTCCTCGACTCACGGATACAAACACTCCTTGACTAGAGCCTTCTGATCCGCGTCGACCCGCAGAGCCACCAATGCCTCCGCAGGAATCCTCGACTCGTTTCAAACCCCAAGGAAACAAATAATCCTTGGCGCTTGGGAAACAAATAATCCCTAGCAAACTCCTCGACTCACGGATACAAACACTCCTTGACGAGAGCCTTCTGATCCGCGTCGACCCGCAGAGCCACCAGTGCCCCCGTGGGATTCCTCGACTCGTTTCAAACCCCAAGGAAACAAATAATCCTTGGCGCTTGGGAAACAAATAATCTCTAGCAAAATTCCTCGACTCACGGATACAAACACTCCTTGACGAGAGCCTTCTGATCCGCATCGACCCGCAGAGCCACCAGTGCCCCCGTGGGAATCCTCGACTCGTTTCAAACCCCAAGGAAACAAATAATCCTTGGCGCTTGGGAAACAAATAATCCCTAGCGAAATTCCTCGACTCATGGATACAAACACTCCTTGACGAGAGCCTTCTGATCCGCGTCGACCCGCAGAGCCACCAGTGCCCCCGTGGTAATCCTCGACTCGTTTCAAACCCCAAGGAAACAAATAATCCTTGGCGCTTGGGAAACAAATAATCCCTAGCAAAATTCCTCGACTCACGGATACAAACACTCCTTGACGAGAGCCTTCTGATCCGCGTCGACCCGCAGAGCCACCAGTGCCCCCGTGGGAATCCTCGACTCGTTTCAAACCCCAAGGAAACAAATAATCCTTGGCGCTTGGGAAACAAATAATCCCTAGCGAAATTCCTCGACTCACGGATACAAACACTCCTTGACGAAAGCCTTCTGATCCGCGTCGACCCGCAGAGCCACCAATGCCTCCGCAGGAATCCTCGACTCGTTTCAAACCCCAAGGAAACAAATAATCCTTGGCGCTTGGGAAACAAATAATCCCTAGCAAACTCCTCGACTCACGGATACAAACACTCCATGACGAGAGCCTCCCAACCCGCGTCAACTCGCAGAGCCACCACTGTCTCCGTGAGAGAATTCCCGGTTCGTCCCACCTTGCAAGATGAAGTCTCGGGCAGCAAGGATTAAAAAACTTGCTTCCTGAACAATGGGGCCCTGCAAGTCAATCCAAAATGGTCTCTTGCATACTATCCACGGGTCTCACTCTCTAAAGTCGAGTTTCGACAAGGAGGGAAACAACCGCTTACGAATCCTCTCGACTCGTAAGAGGGAAAAATTCTCTTATAGGATCCTTACGACTTATAAGAGAAAACCACACTTAGGAATCCTCACGATTCCTAAGGAGAAAATCCACCTATGGGATCCTCTCGACCCGTAGGGAGAAAAGCCTCTATGGGACCCTCACGGCTCATAGAGTTGAAAAGTCTTAGGCAGTAGACCTGAACCTGCGGCCTAAGCCATCGCTATTTCTTAAGGAAGTCAGAATACTCGTTTTAGATATCCATCAACCATGGTTATTAAGACAGCCTGCTGACAATAAAAAAAAAAGAAAAAAAGAAGGTGACAGAAAGAATATCCGGTCTACATTTGATCTGGCGTGCGTGACGCATTCATTTATGCATGGGCAGAAGACTCAGGACGAGAAATAAGACAAGCTGAAATAGAAAAGGGAAGAGTTTCCATTCATACTGCTAGAAAATTCCTTTTTACAATCATAAGAACAATAAATAAGAAACATTATTCAAATTATTACAACGGTATAACCTCGGACCCGGGGCACGGATTGAGGAAATCGAAAATAAGGCCATCCAGAGTTCTTCTGGCCTTTATAATTATTCTTATGCGCAGTCTTTCGCGCTCCTCTGTGTCAATATCATCGGCAAGCCCCCCTGGCCTTCGATAAGCAGCAACTATCGTCGTTTGCTGGAAGACTTGGTGTAGGATGTCAATGAGGCTGTTCCGCCGTTTCTTTGAGATGAGCCCTGTCAGGTACACTGAATGCACCTTGTCTTCGGCATCATCCAGCGCGTTGAGCGGTAAGGCCTCATGAAGACCCGGAAGTGCTCTCCATATGGCTCCTAACACGACTTTCAAAAGGGCCGAACGACGAGGCAACAGCCACCCACCGCTTGCGTTCAGACGACCCATGACTTCTGCACATTCAGCGTCTGTAAACTCCTGGTTTTGTTGACGACCCTGAGCGCGGATATCGTCATGAGTAATGAACTCGTGCAAACTATATAGATGCACCGCCGCCATTATGCCTGGAAGAAATATTACAGGAAGATCAGCAATAGAAAAGCGATAACATACATAAAGGACTAAATTCCTAGAGAGCAAAACTATGTTCAAGGATAAAATCCCCTGGACGAAAGCTCTGCTGGTTAAGATTAATCTAAGAATCGATTTTACATAAAAAGCTTTTCTAAAAACTTTAAAAAAAAGGGGGAGCAAGGCACCGGAGTTCTTGAAGGCAAGAACGAAGCTCTGAAGTTTTTGAAAATAAAAATCTGAAAGATGATAAGTATCTGTGGGGGACCAAAAGTCCTATTTATAGGCATCAAGTGCCTCTTCGACTTCCAAAAGTTGTCACGGCGGTTTACCCTAATCAGAGCGAAGCTCTGTTCAAATTCTGAGGCGGGAGATGAAGCAACGCTTCGTCTTCCCCCAATCAGAGCAAAGCTCTGTCTTGAAAATTAATTTAATGAAGCGACACTTCAGATTGTTTGCGCTGCGCAACGTGCTACGTGTCTGACCCAGACGCATCAGCGCAGCGCCCAAAGCAGTGCACCCAATCAGAGCAAAGCTCCTTTTCAAACAAAATAAAAGGAAGCAACGCTTCAGCTGCGTATGCGCCGTGCGCTACACAACACGTGTCGGCGCAAATGCGTTTAGCGTAGTTGCGCTAAGCCGTGCGTTACACGACACACGTCAGCGCAGATACGCTAACACAATTGCGCTGCACTGCACGTTGTGCGACACGTGTCCTACCCTGAAGCATTTGCGCTAAACAAAATTAAAGGTTCTAAAAAAATCTTTTCTGCTCTTGTTAAAATAAAAATATTTTCTTCTGTAAAACAGAAGCCCTTGGATCAAAGATCCGACTGTGAAGGGAAATTCCCCTAAATCATTCAAAAAAGGGATTTCTTTAACAAATCGAATTTGCTTCTCAATTTGCAAGATGAAGCCTCAGGCAGCAGGGACTAAAAAACTTGCCTCCTGAACAATGGGACCCTGCAAGTCAATCCAAAATGGTCTCTTGCATACTATTCACGGGTCTCACCCTCCAAAGTCGAATTTCGACGAGGAGGGAAACAACCGCTTGCGGGTCCTCTCGACCCGTAAGAGAAAAAAATTCTCTTATAGGATCCCTACGACTTATAAGAGAAAACCACACTTAGGAATCCCCACGATTCCTAGGGAGAAAACCCACCTATGAGATCCTCCCGATCCGTAGAGAGAAAAGTCTCTATGAGACCCTCACGGCTTATAGAGTTGAAAGGTTTTAGGCAGCAGATCTGAACCTGAGGCCTAAGCCATCGCTATTTCTTAAGAAGGTCGGGATACTCAGCCTAATCATCCGTCAACCATGGTTACTAAGGTGGCATACTAATAATAAAAGAAAGAAAAGGCGGAGAAATGACACAGGACATTACAAAAATGTGTATCTTTTATTCATAAATATTGATCGAGTACAGGATGCATTGTACTAAAGAATAAAAAAATATACATATATTTTACAAGTACAAATGATACAAGGAGAATTACTGGGAAGGAAGCGTCTTGCATAGATTTAGCAATTGCTCGCATACTTCCTTCCACGCCTTCTCTTGATCGGCTACCACCGCCAGCTCCGCCTCCACTTGGGCTCGTTGCTGCAAGACAGATGCAAGCTGCTCCCTGACAACTTGATAAGCAGCTTCCCGACCTGGGGTATTGCTCTCAGCTACGTCAAGCTTCCGCCTCAAGTTTAGTCCATGTGAGATGCGCTCCAAGAGACCCTCAAAGATAGTCTTCACTTGGGCAGCATTTGCTTCAACCTCAGCGCGCAGATGAGCCGTTTCGTTCGAGGCCTTTTGGCATTCCCTTAGTTTTAAAGCTGCTTCTTGCTCCAAATGGTGGAAGTGAGAAGTGCTTTGCTCGAGCCAAGCTGTTCGTTGGGTGCTTAGGGCTAAAGCTTCGGGAGAAGGACGCGTCGACTCTAGCCGATATAGACAGGCCTCGATTTCCCTGCAACGATTAGCCTAAGATTCGACGACGCCTTCGTTATGAAAATTTACGAGCGCCACCAACATCTGGTTAACCTCCACAACGAAATCTACGGCAGAAGGGGGAGCGTCCATGTTAAGCTCTTCGATGTACCCGCTCAGCATGCCCAAGCTCATCACAGCACCCTTTGAAGATGGACGTTTCAAGAAAGGGCCTGCCGGTGAAAGGACGTGAGACTCAAGAGGGACCGGAGCCGGAACAATAGCTGCAAAACAAAACATGGTCAAACGATGGTTCAAGAGATGTTGAAGGGTTACCAAAAAGGAAATTTACTATACCAGCTGCAACGGACGGCAAAGCCGGAAGGGCCGGTAGCGTGGCAGGTCTTGCATCCCCTCTTTCGATTTGTGGCACTACAATAAAGAAAAGGAAAAGTCAGAAATCATCCCGTTGCTAAAAAAGGGATAAATAAAGACATTGTAGTGAAAGTATACTCACCGGCATCACTAGAGGGAGAAGCGAGTTCGGATGGAAAGGAGAAGTGTGGGAGCAACACTTGATATAAATGATCAAAAAGCACTCCTGAAAGGGCACAGTGATATAACGTTAGTACAAAAGCTACATTTTAAAAAACAAATTATTAATGCGTGAGTCGTAAATCCATACCTTCCAAAATCCGCGATGGTACAAGGGAAGGCGGGGAAGTGACCACCGCCAAAGCGGTAGTTGACGGTGCTCCCTCGAGCAATGGAACGTCGGCACTGGCCGCACCTGCAAAAACAAACTTGTTAGAAGAGATCGTGAAATATATAAAAAGAAGAACGCTGGTAACTCAGGATTTACCCGACGAACCGCCAGCCGAAACTGAAGCAATCCCCTCCTCCGTTGACATGAGACCAGCGCCCGTGGCCTCATCACCCGACTCGATGGGAACCGTTGTTGTGCTCGCAAGCCCTAGAGACGGCAAGGAACCATACGCGGGGAAGGCTATGATTGGAGTATTGCCAGATTCCTGGGAAAGAGCGGTCAGCTCCTCCTCAGGAATCGTGTCCGCCTCACCCGATACTCCCTCGGTTTCTGCGGTCGCGGTTGCCTCGTCCATCGGCGCCATGAGGTCTCCAGCCTCAAGCGCCTTGCCCTCTACCGCCTTCGGCTTGGTTAAGACAATCATCTCATCTGCCGCCACTTCAGGTGCGGCATCGATGACCCTCTCGGCGGCGGATCCCTCAACCTCTGTTTCAGGCCCCGTGGCCCCAACGACGCGCCTCACCGTCGGCTCAGGTTCGGCAGGCGCCGCTTCCGCCGTTTCCTTGGGTCCAACGGTCTCCGCCTCCCCCTCAGTCGGACTAGGCCCTGCAAGATGAAACGCGTATGAGCCGATGGCTTTATAATTCTTACAACAAAGCTCTGAAAGAAATGCTACCTGAAGAGGATTTATCGTTTGTACTTCGGGCCGCGCGCGCCACTCGCCTATAAGCAGTAGATAGGGCGACAGGGGCCTCTTCAGAAGGAGTGTCAGCGCGAGGAATAGTGCTAGGGCCCGCTCCCGCGGCCAAAGCAGCTCTGCGCGCCTTTGCTTCGCGTCTCAACCGCTTCCGCTCCTCCCGAGCCGTTGAGATGGATGCCACTAGGGCTTCTCTAATTGAGGTGTCCTCGTCCGTGAATAGGGATTCCTCCAGATTTTTTAAGGCATCCTTCGTCGTTTTGTCAAGCCGAAGCTCTTGCGGCAACTTCGACGAAGTCGGGACTTCAGTAACGGGCTCGGGAAGGATCCCCGCATCAACTGATATAACCTCTGCAAAGAAACAAAAGAAGGTTAGGTTGACCATCAGAAAAGATGACAAACTTTCCTTATAAAAGAGAAAGGGGTAGGACATACCAACGCCTGCTGGGACACGCTTCTTCTCCTCCTCCTGGAAGGTCTTCAAAGAGGCAGCAATGGCCTCTTCAGTAGAAACACCTGTTGAGAATGAGGAAAATATTAGCTAAAGATAATAATAAAAAGTGCAATAAAATGACAAATAAAGCGGCTGATGATTACCTGACTCAGCGAGTTTGCTTAACATCGCTTCGAGCCTCGCCGATCGCTCCGAAGCTGCAATGGCGGCAGCCAAATTGGTGTCCGCAGGGTCTACCAAGAAGCCCTCGTTGCTTCCATATTCATATATGCCTTCGGTGGGAGGAGCCACAGGCTTTAAGCTGAGGATCGCATCGAGGGAAAGGGCGGACTTCTTCTTCTTCTGCTGTCCACCAGCTTTAGATCCACCCGGAGCAGATTTGCGCTTGGCAGTCACTTTAGGGCGGTGGGTCCCGATCTCTGCTCCTGCGCCGGACCCTGGTGATACCACATTAACCGTCTTCGTAGGAGCATGGGGCGCCGGCGGTGCATCCACCGTAGTAGGCAGTGGCAATCCCCGCGGGGGGCTCAACACGCGTGGTCGATCGACTCCAGCATCTTTTAGCGGAGGGACGACCGGGAGCCTTGGCTGCAAAGGGGCCTTGCGATCGCCACCAGGAGGCGCACCCCTACGGTCAACCAACATACGCTCCTCCGTTAAGATAATTGGGCCCATCGCGTGCGCATACCAGGCCACATATGAATTAAGCATCTTAGGGGTACAGCTGGGTTCACTAATGAAGAAATAGGAACCTGTGTTAAGCCGTGTAAAATGATGCATCGCATTCTTTATCCCTTCTAGGCCGACCACGGGCGTTTCCAAGAAAGCTTCCAGTGGGATCCCTTGGTTGTAGCTTGACTGCCGGGCAAATCGGTGTGGGTTATATCTCATAAACAAGGCCGTCTTATTCTGCCTAAACACTAGATAGCCCGGCCGGATGGAGTAGAGATGGAGGATTTCTCGAGCTTTCAATACAGAAGCCCCATCTTTGAAGTCATCACGCAGGGGCACCACTGACTTGGTGGTCTCTGAGCCTATGGTTATGACCTTATCCACAAAGGAAACCTTCGCTCAGACCAGATGTGGACGAAGAAGCAACCCTCTAGACTCCCGCGGGGCTGGAACCACAATTGAAGCCCCGACCAACTGCATGTCTCTCGGGAGTCTGTATTTCTCGAAGAGCGAAGGAGTCTTGTGGGCACCAAACACTCCTCGCACGTGCATCTCCATCCAAGAAATAAAATAGTGCATCGGGAAGTTGGCAGGCTGTACTTCAGGCTCACTAGCGTCCGCCGCTACGCTAAGTCCATTGTAAAGGTAAGCCAATCCGGCGATCCCTACCGATAACTGCAAACCGGCCACCATTCGATGCGCCGGGTAAAAGACGGAGGGCCGCATGAGGCGTGGGTGCATGGGGAGCGCGAAGCTGCATAACCATAAACCCAAGAACCCTATGAAAAAAGTTTCCTCATCCATGCCAGGAACGGCGATCTCTGAGAAAGGGACGCTGGCAGTGCTGGGGAGATAAAAATTCCGCTGGTCGTTTTCCGATGTAGGTCGGCGGTCCAAGCCGAAACCAAAAGGGTCAGCAAGCTGAGCGAACTTCTCACTCTGCTCTGATAGGAACTCCGGGCGAATAAAGCGAGCAATGAAATCCGCGAAACTGACGCCCCGGTCGCCCGATTCCAAATGGAGTTCCTCATAGATCTCCAACACCTTCACCAAGCCAGGATGCTGATGCTGAATGGCGTTCTCTGGAGTTAAGTCGAACACCAGCTGCTTAGTGGCAAAGACGTACTCATCAGGAGGAAGCAGCTCCTCGTAGTGCTCCCCCCTCATTGGTAGACCTGAAATCTCAGCAAATTCCTCCAAAGAGATGGAGACTTCCCTATCCGCTATCAGGAAAGTGTGGGTGGGGATGTTCCATTGTTCAATAAAGGCCTTCATCCACCATGTTGGAGGAGAAGGATACTCGAAAAGCGAAACGTAGACGGCCGAGTATAAACCAATCCTCGTCAGGTGAGCCCTTTTCGCCGCTAAGATGTAGCGGGCCCATTGTAAATAGCCGGCGAGCGGTCGCGGGATCAGTCCAATATTATAAGCCTTTCCCCAAGGGCGTGCTTCACCCTGACAGATTCGCCTCCCCAAGATGTCTATCGCCGGCGGTGGCTGCACTGGGATGGCACCGATGGCAGGCTGGAGGAGATCGTCAGAATTCCAATTTTTAACCTCCACGGCATACTTCACCGGGGGCTCGTCTGCATAAGGGATCGTAACTATAGGCTCAGACGGCGAGGCGGAACTAAAGCTGCGACGGCCTTGGATGATCTGGCTGTACCACCTTCCCCACAGGTGGAGCTTTTTGCACTCAGGGTCATGATCTTTAATGAGAGCGAATGCCACCCGGTCCACTGGCGAATGGGGGAACCCTCCTTCCGAGCGAACGAAAGGGAAAGACAAATCTTCAGACATGTTTCCTGTAGAAAAAGCAAGAAAATAATAACCGTTAATGTTCCAATGCTTCACATTTTAAAGTCCTACATCACACTGCAATGCAGTGGGTAGGGGACCAAAGGGGGACCCACAAAATCTAGATGACGGCGCATCATTTGATAAGACAGTCCCATCATTGGATGAGACTGTCAGTTAATGAAAAAGACCCCCAAGAGAATATCCTCATTGGGGGGGAAATCCCTAGAGACAAGGAGAAAATCTCCTCTTTTAGAGCAAAGCTCTGTCACAGAGTGACATTTGTCAAACTCTGATATCAAGAGAATAAAACTTCCTAAAAAAAAGGGGGGGCCTAGCTCTGTAATAGTAATGAAAACTATAACTCCTAAGGATTAAAAGAAGAATTTTGGGATCTTAAAGATCCATGAAAACTTTTAGGAGTTCTCCATTTGATCTAGGAGCAAGGCTCTGTTCATGGGTTAAAACCCAGGAACAAGATCTCTGTAAATTTTTGAGAAAAAGGTTCTGTGGATGAAACCCCAAAGGGGTTTTCTTTAGATCAAAGATCTATGAGAGCAAGGCTCTGTTGAAGAAACCCCAAAGGGGTTTTCTTTAGATCAAAGATCTATAAGAGCAAGGCTCTGTTAATTAAATTTAATTTAAATTAATTTAAATTTTTACCTAGAGTGATTCTAAGTACTGAACTTTAAAGTTCTTGGGAAGAAGCAAGAGCAAGGCTCTGAGAGTTCTTAAGCAAGAGCAAGGCTCTGAATCAAAGTTCTTGAAACGGTAAAGAAATTAAAGGACCAAGGGTCCCATTTATTGGCGCATGCGTCTCTTCACCTGGCCTCCATGATCCAACGGTCGGGATCTTGCCACCGCTGCACTCACGTGCGCGCCACGTGAGCGCAACGGTGGGGGGGCATTTGTTCCCCCAATCAGAGCAAGGCTCTGTTTGAATTTCAAAAATTCAAATTTTGAAGCAACGCTTCAGATCCCGTGCGCTGCGCGCAACGCGCCACGTGTCAGAAGTTGACACGGCAGCACAACGCCCAAGGCAGTACATCCAATCAGAGCAAGGCTCTTTAAAAAAACATAAGCGACACTCAGTTGCGCAAGCGCTGCGCAGCGCGCCACGTGTCTGCGCAGTTGCGAAAGCACAACTGCGCAAGCGCACCGCAGCGCGCCACGTGTCTGCGCAGTTGCGCAAGCACAACTGCGCAAGCGCACCGCAGCGCGACACGTGTCTGCGCAGTTGCGCAAGCGGAGTTGCACAAGCGCTTCACCGCTCGACACGTGTCTGCACAGTTGCGCAAGCGCTTCACCGCGCGACACGTGTCTGCGCAGTTGCGCTAGCGCAGTTGCGCAAGCGCTTCACCGCGCGACACGTGTCACTCACTGGGGGAGTTGCGCAAAACAGAATAAATCTTGTTAAAACAAGAAGATTTTCTTGTATAAGGCAGGGGCCTTTGGATCAAAGATCCAACGGTGGGGAAAATTCCCCAAATCACTCAGAAAAAGATTTATGTAACAAGTTTAACTAATTTATGAGCACTATAAAAAGGACCCCAGACCTCATTTCAAAATCATCAAGATCTGGATAAAAAAAGAAGAGAGAAGAGAACTCTGGAGAACCCCTGGAGAATAAAAAAAAAAGGTAAAAACCTTTAAAATAAGAGAAAATTCTCTCAGGAATAGATCATTGATCTAAGAACAAGATCAGTGATCTTCAATAAATAAATAAATAAATAAATAAAAATAATAAAAAAATAGTGCCTTGCACTTGCTATGAACCTTTGGTTCTCTGAAACAAGGAGAAACTTGTTTTATTTTCTTTGATCTAAATTTAGATCAAGAAATTAAAAAAGTGCTTTGCACTTCTGTTCTTGAATCTAAAAGATTCCTAGTGCTTTGCACAAATGCAATGCATTACTTGAGGGGCCAGGCCCAAATCAAAAAGACCTAGCAGGCCTAAAAAAAAGGGCAGAGCCCAAAACAAATTGATGCTCTGCATCCTTTCTGGGCAAAGCCCAAATAAGAATAAAAAGAAATGAAATTTAAAAGAAAATGAAATGTTGGACATTTGCAACTGGACTTAGCCCAATCGTGGCCATAAGTCCTCAAATCAAATTGACTGAGCACGGTTGCTCCCTAAATCAACTTATATTCGGCCCGAGGGTACATCTCCGAACTCCTCTGACACATGTCGTTGTAATCATTCAACGTCGTTAGAGAGGTGACGGGTCCTGACGACCGCACGCATCAATATGGACTACGGGGTCCTTAAACTCGCGGACCGAAACGTCCCTAAACTAATATCGGACCGAAACGTTCCTAAACTAATATCGGACCGAAATGTCCTTAAACTAATAATTGACCGAGACGTCCCTAAACTAATATCGGACCGAGACGTCCTTAAACTAATATCGGACCACCACGTCCTTAAACTAACGATAGACCCCCACTTCCCTAAACTGGAACATGGACCGAAACGTCCCTAAACTAATATTGGACCGAAACGTCCTTAAACTAATATTGGACCACCACGTCCCTAAACTGGCGGTGGACCACCACGTCCCTAAACTGGAACAATAGAGTATCCAAATGCTTTTTTTCGGATCTAAACGGTCCCGTTTAAGTCGGTCTTAGCCCCGAATACGGCTAACGTATCCTTAAGCATTCAAATGAACGATAAGACTTCAAATCGACTTTGGTTCAAGGGTACATCTCTGAACTCCTCCGACACCTATCGTTGTAATCCTTCAACGATGTCAGAGAGGTGACGAGTCCCGACGACCATATATTAAATGAATCACTACGTTAAGTTGATCTTAGTCTAAAATAGGACTAACGTATCCTTAACGAACGTTTAAGTTGATCTTAGCCGCAACGCGACTAATGCATCCTTAAACTAAAAACACCAAACCCAAATCTAAGTAAATACGGATTTGGACTAATCCACGTCCTACGGGCGACGGCATTACTCAGTCTCCGTATACAATCCACGGGCAACCACAAATAAACAAACACATACGACATGAAGTGAAATTCTGGAGAAGGAGAAAGTTGTTACCGCGATGCGGTAGCGTAATTAACTTCAGGGGCTTGCGCCTGCAGGGAAGAGCGTCCCCACAATCAAAAACCCCTCACCCTGAGGGGGAATCTGACGAAGTCTGCTACATCGGCCGCATTCGTCTAAACCTCCGATATACGGTGCCATAAATCAACTTGGCATCTTCGGAGAGGTAGACGGATAAAACCAAATAGCATCTGCCCCGAATCTCAGGCCAGACGCAAAGTCCAGGCCGCCGTTCGGAGGGGAACAGCCTTTTCATCTTTTCGCCTGGGAGGGATGTAGAACATCTGCAGTTCTTGTACACTATAGGTATCAAGTGCGTTGAGCTCTTTGTAGTGCTCTTGCGGAACCATGGCGATCTGCAAACTCCGATTATTGTCAACGAAAGATTGTATCGATGACCGGACAGAAAATACGGCATTGACCTCATCTTCCGAGTCGCTGCCGAAGAACAGAATAGGGGTGGACGGTCCCGGCTTGTTGCATTGGGGCGGCCCGGAATAAACTATTTCTTCTTCCTCCTCGGTATCACCCCCGAAGACTGGAATAGTGGTGATAGCTTTGTTCTTGTCCTCTGGTTTGCGACATCTTTCTGTGTCTTTGAAATCTGGCAGGAAGTAATTGGCTTCCTCATATTTGCGGACTTCATTTATGGAGAATGAGTTTAGTTCCCTTGTCACAGTGTACTCGAGACCATCTTTGAAGTACTTCATACACTGATGTTGTGTAGAAGGGATGATGTCGTACTCGTGTAACCAAGGCCGGCCGAGCAAAGCATTGTAGCAAGTCTTGGCGTCAATGACATGAAACTTGATGTCCGTGACGAGCAGCCCAAAGCGTAACGTCAATAATACAGACCCGAGCGTCCGTGATGACTGGGAGTCAAACCCGGAGATAGTAATCTTATCTCGAGCGAGGTGTTGAACGCTTATGCAAATTTCCTTCAACACTCTCACATTGAGGAGGTTAACGGAGAACCCATTGTCAACCAGGATTTTGCCTATCTTGAGGTGTTGAACGCTTATGCAAATTTCCTTCAACACTCTCACATTGAGGAGGTTAACGGAGAACCCATTGTCAACCAGGATTTTGCCTATCTTGATATCATGACAGTATCCGGAGACATAAAGGGGACGGTTGTGCTCACATGTCCCGAGGAGAAGATCTTCATTGCTGAAAGTGATGTCAGCAGTGCGCACTTCTTCCAACCCGTCCTTCATCTTTTCTTCGGCGAGGAAAGCTTGAAACTGGTCAGGCTCTTGTAACGCTTTGATCAGAGAATCACTTATTAGTTATATGTATGCCCTAGAGGCCATTACTGTACATTGGATGTATAATGTAGTGGATGCTGGGACATATATAGGTAGGACTTTCTTGCTCGACATGATAGTACGCTATCTGGTTGCTCTTTATCTTAACATGTATACTTGCTGTCTCTCTATTACATGTTGATAAAGCCCTTAGGATATGTGCTCGACTTCCAGGACTGTGATGTAGATCATACTAGTGGGGCCTGGGTATTCCATGAGTACATCCTTCAATGTTCCTAGTCGTGGGAATATCGAGACGGGGCATCGATATTCCAGAGTAGACTAGCGCATATCTTCTCGACCCATATGATGGGCGATGGATGATCCCATATCCATTGGTGTTTGACATCAGAGACGGTATGCGGGTGCTCAGTGGAGACTGGGTACACTGAACGGACTCGCCGAGAACTCCCAGATGGTATTATACCTCACGTCAGATGGCAGTTCTCTGGTGACACTGGTACAGCTTAGTCTGTTGACCTGAGATCGTCATAGAGTCTTGTGTGTCTCCCACTGTACTTTGATTTCCACCCTACTACGGCTCTATTGAGTCATGCAAACATGTGGTTTTTGGGTACAGTCCCGATTCACATGGAGGCAATGAGCGATAGGAGGGGATTCTTCTCTCCCGGTATTGGGGGTTGATGTTGCGCTATGCTCGACTGGCCATAACTGGAAATCCCTGACCAGGGTTGCAGTGATATATTGGTAAGAGTTATCGGTAGTATCACGCTTGTTATGGACTTTACATCGGCATGACTTATCAAGCTACCGGGGTCTGACGTTTACCACCCCTAGGCGAGATATGCGACATATCAGACGAACAGACCGGACTGTACGGTAAGTGTTACTGGTTGGATTCATAGGAGTGTGAGCGGGCTTGCTCGTTGATCTTCTGATCGCTCAATACCCGGGTGGCCGTTACGTTTAGCAGACCGCTTGCAGCTTGTAGGTGTTTGATATGATCATCACTTGCTGCCGGCGTATTGACGAGTCTTTAGAGTCCTCCACAGAGATTTCCTGGCTCAAGCGAAACGAAATAGGAGCGCATATAAGATATGTACGGGACCGAGAATAATACCAGTATTTGATACTGAATTCTATTCTCGCGATTTGTATCATCGGACGGTTATATAGGATATAGCCGGGTTACCGAATCAAATGTTGATTCGATATATTGATACACTTGATATTAGTCGGTTATATGCAGTATGACCGGATCATTAAATCAAGTGTTGATTTAATGATTTAATGTATAATTATATATTTGATATATTACTTTACATTAACTAGTATTGGTTCACTTAAGATTATTTTTCTCACTAGATTGTGCACATTGTATATATGATATATGTCTGTGCACTAGTTTGTATCATATTTGATGATACATGAAAACTTGGGTGTGTATGCTTTAAACCATGTTTAGCTTAATGGTTAGGGTTTTAACTTATTTATTTATTTTATTTATTCATTTTTGGCAAAAAATAAAATGGTGGTTTTCTTTCTTTGCTTTAAGCTTCATGAAGCTTCTTAGCATCTTTGACCATTTTGTTTTTTCCTTTAACCTAACCATTACACCTAAACCCTAGTTTGTTCTCTACATGTGTTAACTCACCCATGGTTGCAATATGATAAACTTCACTTGAATTTTCTTTTAGAAATAATTCATTTTCTTTTCTTCTTCTTCTTCTTCTTCTTCATGAAGTGAAGAAACCTTTCTTGAAAAATTTCAAGTGATGAAATCAAGTGAGAAATCCAATTCTAAAGTGAACCCACTTCCTATTTCTTCATCCTCTACCACTTGCCATGTAGTAGAGTGTGTTATCTTCACAAGTTTCATGACCTGGTGAAGATAGAGCTTGAGTTTGAGTCTCCTCGACGTAGATCATCTTCGGCATCGAAGTCAACGACCAAGCCCGATCATTTCTCCGACGAAACCATCGCTAGAGTCCGGGATCCCGATGATCGCAGCGGAGGGACGTCAACACGGAGCTAAAGAAGTGGAGGACCGGATCTACAAAGGTTGTAATCCCTTTCACTTGTAGTTAAGTTGTTAACTTGCTTGTAGTTTCGCCTTACCTCTAGTTAATGATCTTGCATTAGGGTTTCTCGGCACATATTATTTTGAATTTGGCATGGTTGATCAGTTGTAGAACCTCATGGGTGTCACGGCCCGCTTCCCAGAGTACTCGAGATTGGGCACGTGACATAGCCAACCATGCTACCTGTGGGTAGGAAGTATCCATCCACAGTCATATTACGGCTGTAGAGATATCAAGAACAAGATAAAACTATCTAAAACATGTCCATAATCCAGAATAACAGAAGTCAATAATAAATAAATGCGGAAGAAAGTGATCCAATACAAATAACTGAAAAGTGTGTCCCATAATGCGGGCTCACATCAGGAAATAAATGCAGGAAATAAAACTAACTACTACTGAACTCACAGCTCAGCCTGCTGGCTGAAGTACTCCTGCTCGGACAGCAACAGCGATACGGAATCTGGGCCATGCAAAACCCAGACGTCAGCGCGTCATGTCATCAAGTAATATAATACGAACAGTGTAGCAGGCAATGTAATATAAACATGAATACAGCAAGAATAACAATAATATGAATCATACCAGTACAGGGTAGCGTGCAGTGGGTAAACTAAACTGTTCTATCAGGTTTTCTATTCTAAAGTCTTTGAAATCAATTGATGAATCATCGATGTAACTCAATAGTATCCCGTGCATGCCCGGGACCACGGTCAAGACCCTCGGGGCTGAATCCGAGACGTGCCGCTAGACAGTAACAGGTAGCAGGATGGGCGAGTGATGTCAGCATCATCACTCCGGGGCTGGCCTAGCCCATAAGACTGATCAGAATAGGTATCGAACTGTTGAGTTACAAGTCAGGTTTCACCTTTGATTTCCCCATACCCCCAAGTTATGTATGTCGAGTCAGGTATTCAGTAATCAAGAACTAATGCCAACACAGGATCAGGTAAAAGCAGGTTTGTCTGGATAGACAACAGGAACGGTCCATGAGGACTACATGTTATGTTTGTTGGCATTAGACACAAGATCAGGTAACAGGTAAAGCCATGGTACATCAGGTCAAGCCAGGTAATGTATAAAGGTGTCATGTCATGTCAAGAGTGTACGGTACCATGTCATGTCAAGTAGGAAGTGTAACAGGTCATGTCAGGAAGCACAAGATGTCATGTGGGTGCTCATAATCAAACTAACATAAGCATGTGTATAAATAAACAAGCATGAGTACTATCAGAACAATAAACTGGAACATGTAATATGATATGCAAATAGATATAATTTCAAGGATATGGATGCACAATTATCGATTAGGGTTACATTTATAGTTCCAATATTAATTAGGATGCAATTTATTAAACATGGAGCGTTAATATCACATTATTATATAGTAATGTGATCTATGGATGCAATTATATGTATCTTAAATGCGATGGAAGCAAACGGGTATCCGAAAAGTTATAAAACTATAAAATGGTAATATGGGATGTACAACTAAGCAATATGTGATATAAATATTGATATAATAATATTAATATGGATAGTATATTCAAAGCGATTAATAACTATAAAAGTGGTATTGATTAACCATGCACAAGAAAGTTCCGTTCAGAAATTCAGCGTCACCCTAATTTGTAAAATAGCTTAAAAATAACAAACTTTTTCCAAAAGGGACGTGTCTTATACTAAAACAAAGATAATTCAATAAGTTTTTCAGTTTTATAAGTATAAGCATCTCAGGTTGTCCCTATAAAAAGTTATGAACATTCGAAGTTGAAAGTTTGCTGCTGGAATTTTCCTGGACAGCAGTTTGGAGACATTTTCATTTGCATTTTACGTTATTTAAACAATTTATTTTGCAAGTAAATATTTCATAGAGTTATAGTATTCTGAGTTAGCTTCGTAACAAACTAAAGAACGTATACTATTGATTTTTCTATGATTTATAATGAATTTTATACGGTAAGGTGTACAGTAAATTTCAAATTTGTCGTATTCGCTTTTTCAACGACGTTTCATGTGTAAACTATAATATTTTAAATATATAATATCATAAAATGCAGATTATAAACTAATTAAAGATAATAATAAGAAATATTACGACGATGTATATTTTAATTGATATGGATGCAGTATAATGTAATCTAGTATGTCACAAGATAAGTTTTCATGATCTAGATTTAATATGATATAAACGGATGCAAACGGAATATTGAAACGTTATAAAATTAAACATGGGGCACTAGATTTAAACTATAGGTATGGTATTTATTTAAATAGGTATAAAATGAATTATATAGCATGTAGCAAGTTTAACTTGCCTCGATGGGTCGCGAATCGGGAAAACGGAACGTTAACCGTCGGCGGGGAAAACTCGCGACGGGCGCACGGTTCACGGAATGAACCCAAACGACGAACAAAGGAACCACACGGGTCGGGGTACCTCGCTGGAACGTCGAGAAGCATCACCGGCACGACGGAATTCCGGCAACAAAAGAATAGTTAAAAAAATGAGAAACGAGACATGACGCAAGAAGAGAAAGAATGATAAAGAGAAGTACGGGAGAATATATGAGGGAGAGAGAGAGAGAGAAAAGTGGAGAGAGGGAGAAGAGGGAGAGAGAGAAAATGGGGCCCATGGGGTTAAAGGGGAGGTTGCGATTGACTGAGAGAATAAATTGAGAAGGATATGAAAGATTGTAAAAATATTATATGGTTAACTTAAAGATTTAAAAGATAGGTAATGAACAATAAGATATCAGGTTAGTTAGAAAAATATATGCGAAGGTTTTAATAATATTAAAATTTAGGATTTTGGCGCCAAATAAAACATTTCCAAATCGCGCCCGGGTCGAATCCAAAAATTTGAAATTGAAATAATAGGATTTTAAGCGGGATCCAAATTTTAAAATTAAGTGTTTTATGATTAAAAAGCATACCCCCAAAACGGACACACGTACGTGCGCGTAGCCATCCAAACTCACCCGTTTCACTGAACGGGACGAGAACACAATGCACGGACGCTACCACGAGGCTAGGGGTGTCAAGTAGGCCAAGATGAATATTTTCAATTTTATTTTAGATGCCAAAATTTGTTATATGTAGAAATGACTTTGCCGGGTAAATTTTACAGTAAGCAACAAACAAGCAAGTTAAATGAAATGAGTACCACATTATGCTCAAACAGTAACTGAAAATAGTAGCATTGGGCTCGGGTGTTACATTATACCCAACTACAAAAAGAATTTCGTTCTCGAAATTCCAAGAATACAAAGATAGATAACTACAAGAAAAGGTGAAGAAACTTCTGCCGGATTTCATCTTCTCGTTCCCAAGTGGATTCTCCACGCGAGCGATTACCCTAAGAAACAAGCACAAGAGGGATAACCTTGTTCTTAAGAACCTTTTCCCTTCGATCTACGATTTCAATCGGTCGCTCCTCAAAAGTCAAGTCTTCTCGTACTGTTAGCTCCGAATGATCCAAAACATGTATTTCATCTCGAACATACTTACGGAGTTGAGATACGTGAAACACATCGTGCACATTTGCTAAGGACTGCGGTAACGCCAAACGATACGCTACCTCAGCAACACGCTCCACGATCTCAAGGGTCCAACGAATCGAGGACTAAGCTTTCCTCGACTTCCAAAACGAATCACCCCTCTAATCGGTGATATCTTCAAGAATACCAAATCACCCATGGTGAACTCCAGAGGTCTTCTTGACGTATCTGCCCAACTCTTCTGTCGGTCCTGTGCTGCCTTCATATGATTTCTGATAGGGTTAACCTTCTCGACTGTCTACACAACCAAATCTGGTCCCAATAATCTTCGTTCACCGATATCGTCCCAACAAACAGGTGAACGACATTTACGACCATACAAAGCTTCAAATGGAGCCATCTGAATAGTTGCCTAAAAACTGTTGTTTTAAGACAACTCCACCAAAAGTAGATGATCCTCCCAAGACCCCTTGAAGTCCAACCTCCATGTTCTCAACGTATCCTCAAGAGTTTGGATCATTCTCTCCGACTGACCATCAGTTTGAGAATGATAAGCTGTGCTAAACTTCACTCGAGTCCCCAAACTTTCCTGTAAACTCCTCCAGAAGTGTGATAAGAACCGAGTGTTCCGATCGGACACGATGCTCACCGGTACTCCATGCAATCTTACGATCTCCTGCATGTACCGCTCTGCCAAAGTCTCTGTTGATTGACCAACCCGAAAAGGAATAAAGTGAGCTGCCTTGGTCAATCGTTCAACAATTACCCATACCGCATTGTTGCCTTTTGGACTCCGCGGTAAAGCCGTCACGAAATCCATGGTTATATGTTCCCACTTCCACTGAGGAATCGGAAGTGGTTGCAATAAACCAGCAACCCTTTGATGTTCAGCCTTAACTTGCTGACACACCAAGCACTTTGCCACAAAGCGAGCAATCTTCCGCTTCATGCCCTCCCACCAGAAATGCTGTCGAATATCTCGGTACATCTTTGTGCCTCCTGGATGTACAGAATAAGCTGAACTGTGTGCCTCCTTCATAAGCTCTTCACGAACATCACCCTTTGGCACACACAAACGGCTACCATACCTCAACGAATCATCTTCGTGGATCAATAAATCTGTTCGTAGCCCGGCTTCAACCCGCTCTCGAAACTTTTACAGTCTAGGATCCTGCGATTGAGCTGCTTTAATATTCTCGATCAATGACGAATGTACTTGCAGCTACAACAACTGTCCCGTATAATGTGGTAGCACAACCTCCAAGTCAAATCTTCGAAAATCTGCGACGATCTCCTTCTGCGTAGTTAACACCTGAATTACTGGTAACCGACTAAGCTCATCCGGCACAACATTAACCTTCCCCGGATGGTACTTAAGATCAATATCGTAGTCAGCCATCAGCTCCAACCATCTACGCTGCCTCATGTTAAGCTCCTTCTGTGTGAACACATATTTCAAGCTCTTATGATCTGTAAAAACTTCGACTCTTTCGCCCAAAAGGTAGTGTCTCCAAATCTTCAAAGCGAAAATCACAGCCGCAAGCTCCAAGTCATGAGTTGGATAATTCTTCTCATGGGTCTTCAACTGTCTCGATGCGTATGCTACAACCTTCCCATGCTGCATCAAAACGCATCCCAATCCTTTTCCAGATGCGTCGCTGTGAATCACCAATCCTCCGGAATTGTCTGGCACGGTCAGAATAGGGGCGGTTATCAACTTCTGCTTCAACGTCTCGAAAGCTAACGCACACTTATCCGCCCATACAAAAGGTACCTCCTTGCGTGTAAGATTGGTCAACGGCTCTGCCAGACGAGCAAAGTTCTCCACAAATCTCCTGTAGTATCCGGCTAATCCAAAGAAACTTCTTATCTCAGCAACATTCTTTGGAATAGGCCAATCTCGAACTGCTACAATCTTTTCTGGATCGACGGCAATGCCATCGCCAGACACAACATGCCCCAAAAACGTTACTTCCTCCAGCCAAAACTCGCACTTACTCATCTTCGCATACAATTTCTCCTGTCTCAACGTCTGCAGTGCGATCTTCAAATGCTCAGCATGCTCTTCAAAACTCTTCGAGTAAACCAGAATATCTTCAATGAATACCACAATGAACTGATCCAAGAACGGTGAAAAGATTCGGCTCCTCAAGTCCATGAATACTGCCGGCGCATTCGTTACTCCGAAGGGCATCACTAAGTACTCGTAATGTCCATACCGAGTTCGGAATGCCGTCTTGCAAATATCTTCTGTTTTCACTCGGACCTGATGATATCCGGATCGCAAATCCAGCTTCGAGAATACCCTCGCGCCACTAAGCTGCTCAAAAAGTTCTCCAATGCGAGGGATAGGGTACTTGTTCTTAATAGTCACCCGGTTTAATTCTCGATAGTCGATGCACATCCTTCTTGTGCCATCCTTCTTCTTTACTAGAAGAACTGGAGCTCCCTAAGGCGAGTTACTGCTTCGAATCCAACCCTTTTCAAGCAATTCAGCAACCTGTTTCTTTACTTCTTCCAACTCTACTGGCGCCATTGGATAATACGCTTTAGATACTGGCGCTGCACCAGGAATAAGATCAATTGCGAACTCCACGTCTCTCCTCGGTGGTAAACCCGATATATCTTCAAACACGTCCATAGAATCACGAACAACAGCCGGCTCTTTACTTTCATCACTTCCATTGATGCAAGAATATTGTTTGTCGGCCTAGCCCTAAACTCGACCGGCCCGACCGAACTGCTTCCTTAACGCAACTGCTGTCTGCTGCAAACTCCCTTTCATCCCAGATAAACTCTGCTGCTCTTGGCTGCTGCAAGTATTTGTGAGAAAGTGGTCAAACCCAGGGAGACAATCTGCCTCTGGATGTCCACGTCCAGTCTGCGCATGAACCTCCGTACCCTGTCTGCATCGTTGGCAACTAAAGGTCCAGCGAAACTACTGAGTCTCGTCCATTCTACTACATGCACATCTACGGGTGCTCCTTTCTGCTTTAGTCCGATGAACTTCTCTTCCATTTCCTCCTGTGCAGTCCGCGGGAAGAACTTCTTCAGGAAACTCTTAGAAAAATCAGCCCACTTGATCGGCTTGGGCAAGCGGGTCTCCTCAACAAGCCACCATTCTCGGGCGTAGTCCACTAGCTGAATGCGTACCACAACAACCTTTTTGTCATCTGGAATCTGTGCCGCAAAAAGCAAGTTCTCTGTGTCAACTAGCCACTGCTCCACTGGCAACAGCTCCTTTAAACCAGTAAATGTAGACGGACCCAACCGCCTGAAATCTGCTACGGTCCCTACTCGGTCAACTGGTCTAGCTCCAACATTGTTCACAGACTGCTGAACGATCTGCAAACCTTCCCGAAACGAGTCCACTTGCTGCTGGATCAGCTCGGTATGTTTCTTTGATTCTCCAGCATTCCTCTTATCACTCCAAGCATGGCGGCTTCGTCCACAAGCCTCTGGTATGTCTTCAATTTCTTACCGGCCATAATCCTGAACTCAAAATACCCAACATTAGAATGATGATAGATTTTGAATATAGATCAAGGCTAGAACTCTAAGATACTTAAATAGAGTGCCACATTGTAACTATGCTGCGGTATCATAGCCATAATTACATAACTCCATCCAAGTCGCCTAAGTCCTAGAGAAAACAAGGAATCAGGTTTTCGAATCGATATGCAAATGGAGTTTGCACATCGTAAAAGATATAATCAGGAAGAATGTGATTCAAGAATGGTAAAACGGTCAAGGTGGCAGGACATGTTTCCTAAACACGGGTATTCTGATTCGTGTATTGGTTACAATACCCAACTACAAAAGAATCAACCCGACTATCCTATAGCTCTGATACCAAAAGAACCATGTCACGCCCCGCTTCCCAGAGTACGCTAGATTGGGCACGTGACATAGCCAACCATACTACCTGTGGGTAGGAAGTATCCATCCACAGTCACATTATGGCTGTAGAGATATCAAGAACAAGATAAAACTATCTAAGACATGTCCATAATCCAGAATAACAGGAGTCAATAATAAATAAATGCGGAAGAAAATGATCCAATACAAATAACTAAAAAGTGTGTCCCATAATGCGGGCTCACATCAGGAAATAAATGCAGGAAATAAAACTAACTACTACTGAACTCACAGCTCAGCCTGCTGGCTGAAGTACTCCTGCTCGGACTGCAACAGCGGTACGGAATCTGGGCCATGCAAAACCCAGACATCGGCGCGTCATGTCATCAAGTAATATAATACGAACAGTGTAGCAGGCAATGTAATATAAACATGAATACAGCAAGAATAACAATAATATGAATCATACCAGTAAAGGGTAGCATGCAGTGGGTAAACTAAACTGTTCTATCAGGTTTTCTATTCTAAAGTCTTTGAAATCAATTGATGAATGATCGATGTAACTCAATAGTATCCCGTGCATGCCCCGGATCACGGTCAAGACCCTCGGGGCTGAATCCGAGACGTGCCGCTAGGCAGTAACAGGTAGCAGGATGGGCGAGTGATGTCAGCATCATCACTACGGGGCTGGCCTAGCCCGTAAGACTGATGTGAACAGGTATCGAACTGTTGAGTTACAAGTCAGGTTTCACCTTTGATTTCCCCATACCCCCAAGTTATGTATGTCGAGTCAGGTATTTAGTAATCAAGAACTACTGCCAACACAGGATCAGGTAAAAGCAGGTTTGTATGGATAGAAAACAGGAACGGTCCATGAGGACTACATGTTATGTTTGTTGGCATTAGACACAAGATCAGGTAACAGGTAAAGCCATGGTACATCAGGTCAAGCCAGGTAATGTATAAAGGTGTCATGTCATGTTAAGAGTGTACGGTACCATGTCATGTCAAGTAGGAAGTGTAACAGGTCATGTCAGGAAACACAAGATGTCATGTGAGTGCTCATAATCAAACTAACATAAGCATGTGTACAAATAAACAAGCATGAGTACTATCAGAACAATAAACTGGAACATGTAATATGATATGCAAATAGATATAATTTCAAGGATATGGATGCACAGTTATCGATTAGGGTTACATTTATAGTTCCAATATTAATTAGGATGCAATTTATTAAACATGGAGCGTTAATATCACATTATTATATAGTAATGTGATCTATGGATGCAATTATATGTATCTTAAATGCGATGGATGCAAACGGGTATCCGAAAAGTTATAAAACTATAAAATGGTAATGTAGGATGTACAACTAAGCAATATGTGATATAAATATTGATATAATAATATTAATATGGATAGCATATTCAAAGCGATTAATAACTATAAAGGTGGTATTGATTAACCATGCACAAGAAAGTTCCGTTCAGAAATTCAGCGTCACCATAATTTGTAAAATAGCTTAAAAATAACGAACGTTCTCCAAAAGGGACGTGTTTTATACCAAAACAAAGATAATTCAATAATTTTTTCAGTTTTATAAGTATAAGCATCTCAGGTTGTCCCTACAAAAAGTTATGAATATTCGAAATTGAAAGTTTGCTGCTGGAATTTCCCTGGACAGCAGTTTGGAGACATTTTCATTTTACGTTATTTAAACAATTTATTTTGCAAGTAAATATTTCATAGAGTTATAGTATTCTGAGTTAGCTTCATAACGAACTAAAGAACGTATATTAATGATTTTTCTATGATTTATAATGAATTTTATACGGTAAGGTGTACAGTAAATTTCAGATTTGTCGTATCCGCTTTTTCAACGACGTTTCATGTGTAAACTATAATATTTTAAATATATAATATCATAAAATGCAGATTATAAACTAATTAAAGATAATAATAAGAAATATTACGACGATGTATATTTTAATTGATATGGATGCAGTATAATGTAATCTAGTATGTAACAAGATAAGTTTTCATGATCTAGATTTAATATGATATAAACGGATGCAAACGGAACATCGAAACGTTATAAAATTAAACATGGGGCACTAGATTTAAAATATAGGTATGGTATTTATTTAAATAGGTATAAAATGAATTATATAGCATGTAGCAAGATTAACTTGCCTCGATGGGTCGCGAATCGGGAAAACGGAACGTTAACCGTCGGCGGGGAAAACTCGCGACGGACGCACGGTTCACGGAATGAACACAAACGACAAACAAAGGAACCACAAATATTCGGGGTACCTCGCTGGAACGTCGAGAAGCATCACCGGCACGACGGAATTCCGGCAATAAAAGAACAGTTAAAAAAATGAGAAACGAGACATGAAGCAAGAAGAGAAAGAATGATAAAGAAAAGTATGAGAGAATATATGAGGGAGAGAGAGAGAGAAAAAAGTGGAGAGAGGGAGAAGAGGGAGAGAGAGAAAGTGGGGCCCACGGGGTTAAAGGGGAGGTTGCGATTGGCTGAGAGAATAAATTGAGAAGGATATAAAAGATTGTAAAAATATTATATGGTTAACATAAAGATTTAAAAGATAGGTAATGAACAGTAAGATATCATGTTAGTTAGAAAAATATATGCGATGGTTTTAATAATATTAAAATTTGGGATTTTGGCGCCAAATAAAACATTTCCAAATCGCGCCCGGGTCGAGTCCAAAAATTTGAAATTGAAATAAAAGGATTTTAAGCGGAATCCAAATTTTAAAATTAAGTGTTTTATGATTAAAAAGCATACCCCCAAAACGGACACACGTACGTGCACGTAGCCATCCAAACTCACCCGTTTCACTGAACGGGACGAGAACACAATGCACGGACGCTACCATGAGGCTAGGGATGTCAAGTAGGCCAAGATGAATATTTTCAATTTTATTTTTGATGCCAAAATTTGTTATATGTAGAAATGACTTTGCCGGGTAAATTTTACAGTAAGCAACAAACAAGCAAGTTAAATGAAATGAGTACCACATTATGCTCAAACAGTAACTGAAAATAGTAGCATTGGGCTCGGGTGTTATATTATACCCAACTACAAAAAGAATTTCGTCCTCGAAATTCCAAGAATACAAAGATAGATAACTACAAGAAAAGGTGAGGAAACTTCTGCCGGATTTCATCTTCTCGTTCCCAAGTGGACTCTCCACGCGAGCGATTACCCCAAGAAACAAGCACAAGGGGGATAACCTTGTTCTTAAGAACCTTTTCCCTTCGATCCATGATTTCAATCGGTCGCTCCTCAAAAGTCAAGTCTTCTCGTACTGTTAGCTCCGAATGATCCAAAACGTGTGTTTCATCTCGAACATACTTACGGAGTTGAGATACGTGAAACACATCGTGTACATTTGCTAAGGACTGCGGTAACGCCAAACGATACGCTACCTCACCAACACGCTCCACGATCTCAAGGGTCCAACGAATCGAGGACTAAGCTTTCCTCGACTTCCAAAACGAATCACCCCTCTAATCGGTGATATCTTCAAGAATACCAAATCACCTACGGTGAACTCCAGAGGTCTTCTTGACGTATCTGCCCAACTCTTCTGTCGGTCCTGTGCTGCCTTCATATGATTTCTGATAGGGTTAACCTTCTCGACTGTCTACACAACCAAATCTGGTCCCAATAATCTTCGTTCACCGACATCGTCCCAACAAACAGGTGAACTGCATTTACGACCATACAAAGCTTCAAATGGAGCCATCTGAATAGTTTCCTGAAAACTGTTGTTGTAAGACAACTCCACCAAAAGTAGATGATCCTCCCAAGACCCCTTGAAGTCCAACCTGCATGTTCTCAACGTATCCTCAAGAGTTTGGATCGTTCTCTCCGACTGACCATCAGTTTGAGAATGATAAGCTGTGCTAAACTTCACTCGAGTCCCCAAACTTTCCTGTAGACTCCTCCAGAAGTGTGATAAGAACCGAGTGTCCCGATCGGACACGATGCTCACCGGTACTCCATGCAATCTTACGATCTCCTGCATGTACCGCTCTGCCAAAGTCTCTGTTGATTGACCAACCCGAAAAGGAATAAAGTGAGCTGCCTTGGTCAATCGGTCAACAATTACCCATACTGCATTCTTTCCTTTTGGACTCCGCGGTAAAGCCGTCACGAAATCCATGGTTATATGTTCCCACTTCCACTGAGGAATCGGAAGTGGTTGCAATAAACCAGCAACCCTTTGATGTTCAGCCTTAACTTGCTGATACACCAATCACTTTGCCACAAAGCGAGCAATCTCCCGCTTCATGCCCTCCCACCAGAAATGCTGTCGAATATCTTCGTACATCTTTGTGCCTCCTGGATGTACAGAATAAGCTGAACTGTGTGCCTCCTTCATAAGCTCTTCACGAACATCACTCTTTGGCACACATAAACGGCTACCATACCTCAACGAATCATCTTCGTGGATCAATAAATCTGTTCGTAGCCCGGCTTCAACCTGCTCTCGAAACTTTTGCAGTCTAGGATCCTGCGATTGAGCTGCTTTAATATTCTCGATCAATGACGAATGTACTTGCAGCTGCAACAACTGTCCCGTATAATGTGGTAGCACAACCTCCAAGTCAAATCTTCGAAAATCTGCGACGATCTCCTTCTGCGTAGTTAACACTTGAATTACTGGTAACCGACTAAGCGCATCCGGCACAACATTAATCTTCCCCGGATGGTCCTTAAGATCAAGATCGTAGTCAGCCATCAGCTCCAACCATCTACGCTGCCTCATGTTAAGCTCCTTCTGTGTGAACACATATTTCAAGCTCTTATGATCTGTAAAAACTTCGACTCTTTCGTCTAAAAGGTAGTGTCTCCAAATCTTCAAAACGAAAATCACAGCCGCAAGCTCCAAGTCTTCTCATGGGTCTTCAACTGTCTCGATGCGTATGCTACAACCTTCCCATGCTGCATCGGAACTGCCCTTTGAACCTTAGGGTTTGGGGCAGTACGGCGTGCCACATGTGAGGCGTTGGCTTTACCCTTCTACGGCTGGATCGTTGGTACTGTGGCATGAAGTGAATGTTTTTAAACTTATTTCATGTGTTGAGCTGTTTCGGGAAAACTTGGACGTTTGATTGTCCGATCGGAAAGTTTAACATTTTCTATTTATCTGGAATGTGATACAATATTTAGAATCCACAAGTAGTTATGAGATAACTGATTTGGATGTTATAAACATAGCAGTTTAGTCTCACTTGATCGGTTGCCACGGAATTTTGATGCGATCAAAAGTCTGTCGCAATCACGTAGCGTACGCGGATACTCACCGGGTAAACTTAATAGACAGCTACACCCCATAGCCCCGACCAAGTGACTGTAGGAGAACCCCATCGCCGAAAGCATCCGTTCGGGTGCTCGCGACAGCGGTGTTCCGTCTTGGTGCACTTCGTCGGCGGCATCGGGGGTGCGGCCGTCTACTAAAGTTTGCGACGAGCATTCGATCAGGATATCGAGAATCTTGTTGAATTGCCCGACTTGATATTGAAAAGAGTTTTCGATAATGAGACTAAAATGCGGGGTTTATAATTGGTTAGGCATGTGATGTCTAAAGAGTTTGCGGATTCCAACTATTGTAGTTTTACACTTTCTTTTCTGTGACCGTAAGTGTAGTATGTAGTTGTATCACCGGTTTTCGTTGCTATACGTCGACGACAATCGGTGTATGCATACTTACTTACGTTGATGACATGTGATGTTATGTGTTGCTGGATATGTTATATTGGATCATTGTGTTTGAATAGCCGGGGGTTTTTTATGTGAGATGAGTGTTTTCCATTTTCATTCATGTAAAAACCTATATGTAATATTCTTTTATTGGGGCACTTCCAGGTTGCGGAAGATGTCACCGTTGATGTATATTATTTACTTTTCCGCATTAGGATAGACCCAAGGAGGGGAGCACAAGTAACCGGGTTCTAGGGTCCAGTGGGAGACCATCTCGAGGAGCTGAGTCCGGGTCTCCTAACCCTAGAATTGGTAGGGTTTCTTGCCGCTCTCGTAGGGGTCTAGGGGTGTGGGATTGGCTATTCATCACGACCGTGGAATCCGCGTTTTATACAGGCTCAATATAAAACACGGACGTCCTAGTATATCCAATATTTCATATGATATTTTCTGCTGCGTTATCTGTGATGTGATCATGTGATATGTTCAGATAGATATTGTATATAGTATATATGATATATTATATAGACGTTGCTATGTTTTACACCCGCGCTAGCCCTGCCTCGCTCTGGCGTTAGTTACCTAACCTAACGGTGCAGACGGGACATTGAGGCGAATGCGGATGGCATAAGCGTACGTTATATTTATCTGTGATGTTTAGGTGGACTTAAATGATGGGAATTCATTAACGTGATTAATGAAAGAAAATAAACCTAAAAGATGTTGTGGAATCAAATTTCTTAAAAACAGGTAGCTACAGTTCTTGCTTTGCATCGCGGTGTTCTTTGTAGAACATCCTGCACCTTATTCGATAAGGAAAGGGCCGAGATCCCTTCACCGGGAGTGACCCCTTTAGCAATAACTGGCAGATGCTACAACTCTCGGTCTGTCTTTTGATTGCTTCTATAGTTTTTGCTTTGCACAACGGTATATATGATATATCCTGCACCTTATTCGATGAGGAAAGGGCCGACGATCCTTTCACCGGGAGTGACCCCTTTAGTAAAACTAGAAAAGCCTCAAAAACACTCCATTTAAAAACCATTTGATTCCGCAACGAGATCAAGTTCAAAGCGTTAAAGGTTTTCTTAAAAACCATCCGCAACCCTCCGTCATTTTAGGAAGTAGAGTGCTTAGTATCCGTGCTGTGTTTGTTGACCATAGTCAAGACACAGTATACGGTAGCTAAGTGATGTCTTCCTACACCGCATATAATGCGATTAGTTAGGACAGTCACGTGACTTTGTTGATCTTAGTTAAGGGTCATGTGAGAGGGTCTAATTAATCACGAAATGACGGGTAGAACTTGACTAGTGCTTATGATTTGTTGACCATAGTTAAGGTCATAAGTGCTAGGGGTAAAAACCTTTATCGGGAGTTTCAAGTGTTGAAATTTGCAATGAGATTGCATACCTTCTATATGATAGTTGGATCCCGATACCCACTGCGAGTAATTGTTACTCCTGGGAGAGTTTTGCACTTTGCAATTAGCCGATCAAGTAGGTGTCTAGAAATGTGTCAACGGGGTTACGTCTCTGGGAAAACGAGGTTTATTTTAATTAGGTCCGTGCGAAAGCACGGGGAACCTCCCTCAAAGTACCGACACTGGCCTGGTTGAAAGATTGGCGAACTTGTAGAGTGTAATTAATCCCGACTAGTCTTTCCTTTTAAGGTTTGAAGGAAGATTTGATAAAAACAGTGGGAGCCATCCTGATTAGATAAAATATATAACCAATCTAATCTTACAAGAGCGCACGCAGAGTGTTTTCTTCTCTCTTTCTCCTGGTAGCGACCATATCACGCCTTAATCAAGATAATAATATGGATGTATTGACCGAACCCGCTTGTTATACTGAGCTGGGGAACGTTGGTCCCGCTCCAACTTATAATTGTTATAAGACCGAGCAGGAAATTGGGGAATATCAGGATTCCCATGCCGCCCAAACGAAGAAAGTGCATATGATGCATCTCCTTCGGGTGTGTTCATTATAAAGAACTGTTTCTCAGTATCCTCTACATCCTAGGTATTAGATACCGGATCAGGATCCCGCAAATGTAATCCGTTACATGGGCTATAGAAAGGTAGAGAACTGAGAACGGGTGATGAGTTTCATGAGACAGAAAACGATGCAAGTGTTGCAGCCAAGTCTGTTGGTCACTGTCACTCTGTATTTCCAAATACATTGATTCTGAACAAATGCAATTAGATACCGAACCTGATATACAAAATCATATCAATCTCTTTATTTATTAAAGAAGGATATGATTTTGTATTGTTGAATAATGTTTTTTACATTTCCTATATCGGTTCAGGCACGTTATCTAAAAGTATTGACGTTCTAAATCAAACTACAGTTCCTAGTATACAGAACACACACAAGAAGAAGAGTTCAGAAATGAACGATTCCTTGTTGAGGTATTGTAGACTAGGTCATATCAATGTGACCCGACTAGCTTAAGTTACATTTTAGATGCATATTTAAATCAGTTTGAATTTACATCTTATGAAACTTGCCAGTCATGTCACAAAGATAAGATGACCATAGCTCTGTTTATTGGAAATAGAGAAAGAGTTAGTAAACTCTTGGGACTGATACATGATGATGTATGTAAAGTCCCCTGTCAACACATGCAAGGACCGGTTCTTTGTACTTCATTACATTCTCTGATAATCTCTCAAGATTCAGTCATATGTTCCCGTTGAAACATAAGTCCGAAGCTTTTGAGATATTCACAGAATATAAGTTAGAAGTAAAGAACCAAAAACCGGGTATAAGTATTATGTCCTATGATAAGATCAGGGAGGAGAATACTTGTGCATGGAATTCTTGGACTATTCTAAAGAGGAATGAGATTCTCTCTCGGTATTACTCCTCTAAATATACCACAGCACAATGGTGTATCGGGGCGGAGCAATCGCACCATATTAGATATGGTGTGCTCTATGATGAGTACTACTGAGTTACATGTTTCTTTTAGGGGTTATGCACTTGAGAAGTTGCATACCTATTGAATTGGGTTCGAATTAAATCAGTGTCTACCACTCCATATAAGATATAGTATGGGAAAAACCTATCTCTTAAGTAAGTTAAGATTTAGGATTGTCCGGCCTATGTCAAAAGCAAGATCCGGACAAGATCGAGGCAAGGTCAGTTCTGTAGAACTGGAAAGGTTCCAGCTATACAAAACTGCAGCTGATGATTTGACAGAACCAAAGGATTCAATAGTCCCCGACGAACCTCAGCCTCTCCGCCGATATGGTAGGGTTCCTCACCTGCCTGAGAGATACTTTGGATTCTCGATGATAGTGGGAGCGAGGAATGCATCATGAGATGATGACCCAACTAGTTTCGAGCAGGCCATCGAGAGTAGGGACTCTGTAAGAATGGCTGGATGCTTAGCGATCTGAAATGGAATCCATGTACACCAACAAAGTATGGACTTTGGTTGCTATATCTGAAGGGTTAAATCCCCATCAGGAGCAAGTATATCTTGAGAAGATTACTTGGTGTAGATGGAAAAGTTGAGACTTTCAAAGCTAGACTTGTTAAAGGTTTTCGTCATCGACCAGGCGTGGATAATGATGAAACATTTTCCAGTAGCTATGCTTAAGTCCATTCGGATCCTACTTGCCATTGCTACATACCATGACTACGATATCTGGTGGTTGGGTGTCATGGCTGCTTTTCTAAATATTGATTTAGAAGAGAACGTCTATAAGTACACAGCCAGAGGGCTTCGTAAACAGTGGGAGCAGCGAAAACGTGTGCAAGTTGCTTTACCAAATAAAGCAGGTATCGCGGAGTTGGAACATCTGTTTTGATATGGTAGTCAAAAAGTTTGACTTCATCAAAATGGTAGGTGAACCTTGTATATACAAAAAGGTAGTAGGGAGTATGGTGGTGATCCTCGTATTGTACGTGGACAACATACTCTTGGTAGGAAAAGAGTTTCCTATACTACACACGGTCAATCTCCTCTTATCACAAGGATTTTCCAAATAGGATAAAGGTGATACCTCCTAAATCCTGGGATTTGGATCTATGAGATAGATCTAAATGGATGTTAGGGTTCTCACTAGGTTTAGTGAGATGGTATCAATCGATCCTGGGGAGAACCACTGGAAAAGTTCTAGGCTGATAAGCAAGACTGAATGTCAGTCGCAGGCATTGTCTTTACCCTCAGTGAAGGGACGGTATGTTGGAAGAGTTCCAAGCTGGATGCCGTGGCAAACTAGACGATAAAGGCTGGTAACATCGCTATTAAAGATACTATCAAAGAGGCAGTTTGGGTGTATATTGGTTCATGAGATGAACTAGGTTCCTACCATTGTGTGAAAATGGAAGTGTGGCTTTGGCCCAGGAACCCTGGTCCCATCAGTGACCCAGACATATTCTGAGGCAGCATCACCTGATCATGGAGATAGTTGATCTCCAGGATGATCGAGGTTAGGAGAGTAGACTCAGAGGACAACACGGCGGATCCACTCACAAAGGCTTTTTCCCAGAGAGAGACTTATATAGGATGGTTGAGTATTAGATACTACAACCATTGCTACAGATGGCCCTAGTGCAAGTGGGAGATTGTTAGTTATATGTATGCCCTAGAGGCCATTACTGTACATTGGATGTATAATGCAGTGGATGCTGGGACATATATAGGTAGGACTTTCTTGCTCGACATGATAGTACGCTATCTGGTTGCTCTTTATCTTAACATGTATACTTGCTGTCTCTCTATTACATGTTGATAAAGCCCTTAGGATATGTGCTCGACTTCCAGGACTGTGATGTAGATCATACTAGTGGGGCCTGGATAGTCCATGAGTACATCCTTCAATGTTCCTAGTCGTGGGAATATCAAGACGAGGCATCGATATTCCGGAGTAGACTAGCGCATATCTTCTCGACCCATATGATGGGCGATGGATGATCCCATATCCATTGATATTTGACATCAGATATGGTATGCGGGTGCTCAGTGGAGACTGGGTACACTAAACGGACTCGCCGAGAACTCCCAGATGGTATTATACCTCACATCAGATGGCAGTTCTCTGGTGACACTGGTACAGCTTAGTCTTTTGACCCGAGATCGTCATAGAGTCTTGTGTGTCTCCCACTGTGCTTTGATTTCCACCCTACCACGGCTCTACTGAGTCGTGCAAACAGGTTGTTTTTGGGTACAGTCCCGATTCACATGGAGGCAATGAGCAATAGGAGGGGATTCGTCTCTCCCGGTATTGGGGGTTGATGTTGCGCTATGCTCGACTGGCCATAACTGGAAATCCCTGTCTAGGGTTGCAGTGATATACTGGTAAGAGTTATCGGTAGTTTCACGCTTGTTATGGACCTTACATCGGCATGACTTATCAAGATACTTGGGTCTGACGTTTACCATCCCTAGGCGAGATATGCGACATATCAGACGAACAGACCGGACTGTACGGTAAGTGTTACTGGTTGGATTCACAGGAGTGTGAGCGGGCTTGCTCGTTGATCTTCTGATCGCTCAATACCCGGTGGCCGTTACATTTAGAAGACCGCTTGCGGCTTGTGGGTGTTTGATATGATCATCACCTGCTGCCGGCGTATTGACGAGTCTTTAGAGTCCTACACAGAGGTTTCCTGGCTCAAGCGAAACGAAATTGGAGCGCATATGAGATATGTGCGGGACCGAGAATAATACCAGTATGTGATACTGAATTCTATTCTCACGATTTGTATCATCGGACGGTTATATAGGATATAGCCGGGTTACCGAATCAAATGTTGATTCGATATATTGATACACTTGATATTAGTCGGTTATATGCAGTATGACCGGATCATTAAATCAAGTGTTGATTTAATGATTTAATGTATAATTATATATTTTATATATTACTTTACATTAACTAGTATTGGTTCACTTAAGATTATTTTTCTCACTAGATTGTGCACATTGTATATATGATATATGTCTATGCACTAGTTTGTATCATGTTTGATGATACATGTAAACTTGGGTGTGTATGCTTTAAACCATGTTTAGGTTAATGGTTAGGGTTTTAACTTATTTATTTATTTTATTTATTCATTTATGGCAAAAAATAAAATGGTGGTTTTCTTTCTTTGCTTTAAGCTTCATGAAGCTTCTTAGCATCTTTGACCATTTTGTCTTTTCCTTTAACCTAACCATTACACCTAAACCCTAGTTTGTTCTCTACATGTGTTAACTCACCAATGGTTGCAATATGATAAACTTCACTTGAATTTTCTTTTAGAAATAATTCATTTTCTTTTCTTCTTCTTCTTCTTCTTCTTCATGAAGTGAAGAAACCTTTCTTGAAAAATTTCAAGTGATGAAATCAAGTGAGAAATCCAATTCTAAAGTGAACCCACTTCCTATTTCTTCATCCTCTACCACTTGTCATATAGTAGAGTGTGTTATCTTCACAAGTTTCATGACTTAGTGAAGATGGAGCTTGAGTTTGAGTCGCCTCGACGTAGATCATCTTCGGCATCGAAGTCAATGACCTAGCCCGATCATTTCTCCGACGAAACCATCGCTAGAGTCTGGGATTCCGATGATCGCAGTGGAGGGACGTCAACATGGAGCTAAAGAAGTGGAGGACCGGATCTACAAAGATTGTAATCCCTTTCACTTGTAGTTAAGTTGTTAACTTGCTTGTAGTTTCGCCTTGCCTCTAGTTAACGATCTTGCATTAGGGTTTCTCGGCACATATTATTTTGAATTTGGCATGGTTGATTAGTTGTAAAACCTTATGGGTGTGCCTAGGAACCCTACACCTCTCACTTCTTTGGATAGCAGAAGGGCATCGAGAATGCTTAGCTGTGAGGGTAGCTTCCTCAAGTGTGCCAGAACGTTGTAATCCACCTTGTTTTTCTTGGGCGGGTCCTTAGCTGTCAGATCTTTGACGACTTGATCATCAAGGGCGATATCTTCAGGGACTTTTTCTTTCCCTTTATCTTTTCTATTCGATCCACTGTTAGCAGGTCCAAGATTCTTTTCTGGCAGCGTACGATTGCGCAGCTGAATGTTTTCACAGGTCTTCATTTCTTCCGTCTCGGAAATGGGTTCTTTTAAGAGAGGGCCAAGGGCTATTTCTTCATCAGAATCGCTCCCGAATATGAGAACTTGCGATCCCCCAGCGTCAACCATATGACAGTTGCCGGTCGTTCTTTTGTGCTCTTTGGTCGTATTTCTTTGCTCCCGACGAGTTTTGCGTTTCATCCGCTTGAAATATTGTCGGTGAGCAACATATCCCTGCCACCAATTTTTAAAAGCGTTGCACTCTTTAGTAGGGTGCGCAATCTTTTGATGATATAAGCAGTAGCTAGGATGTATATCCGCTTTATCAGGAGTGTTTCCTTCGGAGGGTGGCAGCTTCATTCCCGTCGATATGGCTTTGGCGAACCTCTTCCTCGTCTTGAACCTGCTTTTATTTGCGGTGGATGTACTTTGATCTGGTGGGAGTGTTTTAACCCTTTCGTCCAGTCGCCGGCATTTGGCCTTTTCAAATATGGCCATCTCACTCTCCTGATCAGCTTTGCTTTTAAGACGGGCTTCGTTCAGGAATGCATCAATCATTTCTTCTGATGGTCCTAGAAGTTCAGGCTCAGGATTTGCCCCCGGTTTCTCTGCATTCAGGGCTTCTTCACCGTTTATTAACGAGTGAGAGATCACATGACAGCTTTCCACATAATCCTCAGACTCGTCCAACGAATCTTCTCCATTGTCATCATCTCCGTCCTCAAGGACATGGCTAAGAAATTCTTAAAGTGTGACTGGAGTCCGCGTCTTCTGGTTATATTCTTACAACGCGTCAATATGTTTTTGCAGGTCCGTGCGCTTATCACCGTGCTTCACGGGCTTTTGTCCTTCTTATTGTTCTTCGAAGATTTTGACGGCTGGGTGTGAGCACTTTGACTATCACCACCAATTTTTGGAGTTGGGCGCGGCTTCAGCATTTCCTCGATGACTTCGGGTTCCAGCGGATTTTTTCATTCGATTGCCGGGCATGTTTGAAGATCCCTCAACATTCTTTTAGTCTTGGCTGAAAGAACGACCTCCCATGGAGATTCCTCTACAAAAAAGTATGATGCCCCCGTTGTGTCTACCCTTTTAGGAGCATGTGGTTGAGGCGGGCTTACTTTCCAATTCTAGGACAGTGCGAACTTGTCCTGTTGGTATTGGTCTTCGATCCAGCCTTTAAATACGAAACAATCTTCAATTGGATTGCTTACCGCTTGGTGGTAGGGGAAATAATTAGGATTATTATCCTTACCAGGTTGCAACGATCGTTTTGGATTCGGCAAATTAATGAGCCTGTTGTGCACCGCTAGCTTGAACAATCTCCTCGTTTTGTCCCGGGGAAACGAATAAGGGCGTTTCATTTTCTCATTATAGTATCACCGTCTCTCTTCTAAGTGATCAGTTAGTTTTGGACCACTGGGCTGCTGTTGAGCATTGGCGACGAAAGTCGCCTTCCCTTTCCCTTTTTCGTTCCGCGGCTCTGGCTTCGAAGAGGAAGGCCTGTGACCCATATGGTCCATTTAGGCCAGCTTATCAATCAAGGAATGGAAAGTGGTTGGCTTGAAAAACATCATAAATTGGGAGATGGTCGCTTGAGGGTCGAGAGTTCCCACGAACATGCCCACCGCCGGTGCTTCTTCGATGCGCTGCTCGCACTTCGACCATAAATTCTGCCATTGTATCGCATATTGAACCCATGTCTCGCCTGGCTTCACCCTGGCATTGATCAATGCCGTTATTGGGGTGCGTTCACTAGCACTCGCGAAACGCTGGGTGAATAGTAGCTCCATCTCTGCAAACGTTTTGACGGAGTCGTTGGGAAGCTTTGAGTACCACTCAAACGCCGTCTCCGACAGGCTACCAAAAAACTAGCGGAGCAGAAGTTTATCGTCTCCTCCCGTGTTTCCGCACAAGGCTCTTAATTGAGCAACGTGCTGATGTGGATTTCCCGTCCCTTTATATACATGGAATTTAGGGATCGTATATCCCGGCGGGTACCTTATTTGGTCATACCAGCCCGGATAGGGTCGTCCCGTTTTAACGATCTGCCCAGCTGCTTCATTCGCCTGGTGAGCTCGTATTTGCTGAGCGATATAATCATCGAGCGTGGCTTTAGAGATGGCCTCCTCCTTGGCTGCTGAAAGAGCCGGAGGAGGGTTCGATGTCTCTCCTCTGTCATTTTCAATGATAATCGGGGGTTCTTCAGCTGGAGGTTCCGGCTGTAACATCATCCCAGCTATGTCTTGGAACAACAGAGCCATTCGTTTGATGTTGGCTGCCTGTTCCACGGCCTCTTTTTCTTTTCTCTCGAGCATTCTTCGGAGGAATTCAGTATCAGTTTCTTGTTCCTGACGCAGCTCTGAGGTCTCCGGATTTTCCTTCGGCCCAGTGAGTGCGGCCATTGCAGTCAGCATCTCCTGAAGTTTCTGCTGCTGTTGTTCTTGAGCCTTTGTTATCGATCGGGTAAGCGGTCGATGACCCGTGGAAACACGGCTTTCCTCTTTTCTGGAAGCCATATAGACGGTATATGTTACCATGCTCCCAGACTTGGAGCGTTTAGACCCAGCGTCATTGTGGTTTGCCGCGGTCGCAGGGGCTTTCTCCGGCCTCCTTCTCTTATGAGCGGTTGACGTTGAGGGAGCCGTTGCAGCGGGAACCCAGACGGCTGTCGCCTTTTGTGGCTTGACAGGATGGTTTTCTCCTTGTCGAGCTTTAAGCTTCTTTGATCGGCGAGAGTAGTCCTGGTCAATCACCGATTCCTGGATCTGTCTCCAGACTTTGTAAAGTTTGGAGGACAGCCGCTGAGGGGGCTGCTCCGGCTTCGCCTTCTGTGTATTCTCCACAGGTGGAGGAGATCCCTTCAGCACTACAGTAAGAGAGTTCCTGCGCACCTTGTTAAGAAATTCAAAGCTGTTCCCGGTTGGAACAGCAGCATCGATTTCCACCGTTGGAGCTGATGGAGTTAACCCAGACAGAGAGCTGCCCCAGCCTTCCTTACTCGACGCCAGTGACGACGGCGAGCATGTTGTGCGAATGGTGTTGGTTCGGCTATGGGGATGACTTCATCATGCCCCTGTCTTGGCGGAGGGTTGTCGCCGTGTCAGCCTCTCGAAGACCGATGTCCGTTGAGAAGCAGTATCCAATCTGTCAAAGACAGACCTTTGGGCAGGAGCGGGAGCCGGAGTGGCCAGCCTTGTAAAGACTGATCCTTTGATGGGAGAAGCTTCTTTGGTGACCTCGAGAGCAGGAATGGCTATCCGTTTTGGGATAGCCGCTTCGGGTATCGTGGGCTTCTTGATGGGCCCATTGGAGTTCAGGCTCAGCCTATCGAAGACTGATGCTGTCGGCTTGGCATTGAATGGCCCGTTGTGATGGGTCGTGGTGTTGGTGAGTCGATCAAAGACCGACTTCTTCTGCGCTTCTTGTGGCAGCGTGATGTTAACGCTCACTGGTGGGAGCATGGTCCCGAAGAACAACCCGGTGGTAGCCTGCGTTACCTGCTATACCAGCATTATGAAAATGGAGGCCGCTTGGGGCCCGTAGGTTACACCTCCAGATGACGCGGAACGGGAGTTGCAGTTGCAGCTGGAGCAGGTTGAAGCCATTGATCTTCTTTCTTCTGCACGGAGCAAGACACCAAATCTTAGTACCTCAAACCTAAGGGTAACCATATCAAACCGCGATTCATTCGTGAACACGACACACGAAGTGTGGAGTGGAAAGAGGAAGATGACCTGCCGGGCGTGCCAGAATCCGTTCTCCACCGAAAATCGCGACCGGGACGTTGGGACGTCGGCGCCTGAATTCCGAGGGCAGATGCTAATTGGTGCTATCCGTCCACCTCTCCGAAGATTCCAAGCTGATTTATAACACCATGTATCAAAGGTTTAAACGGATGCGGCCGATGTAGCAGACTTCGTCAGATTCCCCCCGTTGAGGGGTTTTTGATTGTGGGGACGCTCTTCCCTGCAGGCGCAAGCCCATGCAGTTAATTACCCTACCGCATCGCGGTAACCACTTTCTGCTTCTCCAGATGGTCACTTCGTGTCGTGTTTGTTTGTTTGTTTTGTTTTTGGTTGCCCGTGGATTATATACGGAGACTAATTTATGTTGTCGCCCGTAGGACGTGGATTAGTCCAAATCCGTATTTTCTTAGATTTGGGTTTGGGGGTTGGTTTAAGGATACGTTAGTCTCATTTGAGACCAAGATCAACTTAAATGTTTGTTAAGGATACATTAGTCTAATTTTAGACTAAGATCAACGTAACGGGATCGTTTAGATCCAACAAGAGAGCATTTGGACTCTATTGTTTAGTTTAGGGACATTGCAGTCGATTAGTTTAAGGACATTACGGTCCAATGTTAGTTTAAGGACATTTCGGTCCAATGTTAGTTTAAGAACATTTCGGTCCAATGTTAGTTTAAGGACATCTCGGTCAAGGTTAAGGACATCATAGTCCATGAGTTTAAAGACCTCACAGTCAAGGTTAAGGACATCATAGTCCATGGGTTGAAGGACCCCACAGTCCAGTTTAAGGACATCGTAGTCCATGGAATGTATGGTTGTCAGGACCCGTCGCCTCTCCGAAGACGTTGAAGGATTACAACGACATGTATCAGAAGGGTTCAGAGATGTACCCTCAAACCAGTTTTGGTTGGTAGATCTGTAGTCCAATTTGGAAATAAGATCGGTTAAAAGATTTATGAGCATATGGGCTCAATTAATCTGAGTTGAGGACTTATGGCCAATCTTGGGCTAAGTCCATTCAGGTTAAAATGTTTAACATTTATTTTGGGCTGTTGAGCATTTGTTTGGGCTTGGCCCTTTTAACAATGCTGAGCATTGATTAGGATTTTGACAGTATTTCTGTCTCTTATTGAATGCTGAGCATTCATCATAGCTCTGGGGCTTGTAAAAGAACAATTTATGTTCTGTCAGCGCCCTCGTGAGGGACACATGATGCGCTTGACGCTTTGCGCCAGTCAAAGAGCGCAGTGCGCTTCTGCTGAGTAGCGCACACGTGAGTGACACGTGGCACGCTTGGCGTTGAGCACCAGATGATGAGCGCATTGCGCTAATATATGAGCGCATTGCGCTATTAATTCAGTGGCGCACACATGAATGACACGTGGTGTGCTTGACGCTTTGCACCAGTCCACGAGCGCGGTGCGCTTCTGCTGAGTAGCGCACACGTGAGTGACACGTGGTGCGCTTGGCGCTGAGCGCCAGATTATGAGCGCATTGTGCCAAATTTGGAGCGCTAAGGGTCTTTTAAAATTAAGAGCGCCAAGGCTCTGCAGCACTTTGCGCAAGATGTGGAGCGCTGAGGCTCTTTTGAATTAAGAGCGCTAAGGTACTTCTTTTATGCAACTTAGATCAGTTTGCACCCTGAGAATTAAATTCTCTTTTTTTTTATAAGAAACTTTGTCTCAAGGTTTTGAGAACAGAAGTTCTTATTTTGTAGGAGATGTCTTCAATCTCTTTTGTTGATGAAAGACTTTGCCTTTATGGATTTATGATCCTTAAGAGAATTGATTTATTCTCTCCCCCTTTATAATGAGATGTTCATGATCTCAGAAAGACAATTTGTCTTATAGATCTATGATCTGTGAAAGAAGTAAGTACTTCTTTGTTTTATGATGAGATCTTTTTGATCTCTTTATAAAAGACTTTGGTCTTTGTAGATTATGATCTTTTAAGAAGAGAATTCTTCTTTTTAATTATGAGATGATTTCATCTTTTTGTTCATCACCATTCTTTTTACCTTGAAGAAAAATCTTCTTTCTTGAGAGCTTGGCTCTTCTTTCAGAGATCTCAAAGCTTATGGGGGAGTTCCTCTGTATGTTTCTCTCTCTTCTTTTTTTTTTATTTTGGAAAGGAGGATCATTGGTCATTGGGACCCACCATCTCTCTGACGACACTGAGAGATTACAATGTCATATATCGAAGGTGTGGAGAGATGTACCCTTTGAACCATGTCCCACTCATCAGGGGGAAGAACATGCTGGAGCTTAAGCTTCTCGCTGTTGAAAAAAGCTTCTTTGCGTTCGCGCACGTGTGTCGCACGTGTTGGTCGCACGTGTTGGGCGCACATATTTGCACGTAGCATACATGGAGTTTGCACATATGCGTATTATGGGGGGAGCAAGCTCCTATGGAGAACCCTCCTAACTTGGAGAACTAAGCTCCTATGGAGAACTAAGCTCCTTTGAGAATTGAATCTTTTGAGGATTGAACTCTACCTTTTCTAAGAGGTATCCTCTCTTATTTATTTGGGAGTAGTAGAGAAGGGATCTCTCTTTTTCCCGATATGGGACTAAAAATGCATTCCCCATATAGTAGAGCATTAGTTTAGATTACACGTGCATAGCACATTTGCTCATAACTTTTGATCCCGGATGAATTATGAGTCCCATAAGATATCAAATCGAAGGATTTTTAAAGACAGATTCGATACCATCAGAATTTAGCCATTTCTCATTCATAAGTTTGTCAAAATACAGCTCGGAAAATACTGGTTCGCATTTTCTTCCTTAGATCATATGTGCATAGCACATTTTCTCATAACTTTTGATCCCGGATGAATTATGAGGCGCATAATATATCAAATCGAAGATTTGTTTGAGATTCTTTCAATACCATCAGAATCTAGCTGTTTCTCATTCGGGAGTTTGTCATAATACAGCTCGGAAAATACTGGTTTATATTTTCTTAAGCGTATCGCTGTCATTTGTTACTTTGGGCTCTTTTGCGCAGAAATTTTTTTGGCAGGAACAAGCGATAGGAGGGGTTTCATCTCTCCCGGTATTGGGGGTTGATGTTGCACTGTGCTCGATTGGCTATATCAGCAAGTCCCTGTCCAGGGCTGATGAGATTTACTGATAAGTATGATCAGTAGTTTCTCGATCTGTTATAGGCCATACATCGGCATGACTTATTGAGTTATTGGGGTCGACGATACCATCCCTAGACTCGATATGCAGCATATCTGATGAAGAGACCGGACTGTACGGTAAGTGTTGCCGGTTGGCTCAACAGGAGTTTTAACAGATTCGCTTGTTTTTCTTCTGCTCGCTCAATACCTGGGTGGCTGTTACGTTTAGCTGACCACTTGCGGCTTGTGGGTGTTTGATATGATCATCACCCACTGCCGGCGTATTGACGAGTCTTAGAGTCCCACTAAGGGGTTACCTAGCTCAGGCGAAATGATGTGGTGTGCATATGGTGATATGCACGGGTGCTTGATTAAATGCGAGTATATGATACCGCATTATAATCTGGAATTTTCTATTGGTCGGGTCGTATGTGATATGACCGGTTTATTAAATCAATTGTTGATTTAATATTAATGACCATTAGCCATTTTACTTATAACCTTTTCTTTATTTTTTGTATGCATGAATGTATGTATGTACATATGTTGATATGAATGCACACATGCATGCATACATGTGTCATGGTTGTTGATACATAGGAGTTGGCTATGAAAGACTCACATGGTTGGATATTTATATATTTTGATTATTGATTAAAGATAATTAGGATTAAATCGTGGTGGGATTTCTTCTACACTCTTCTTGAATCAACCATGACTCAAACCATGGTTTAATATCTAATTCATTCTTTAACTCACTAACAAAATATCTAGATATTTTAGAACCATGGTTATGAGTGAGTAGACTCTCTCATATATTCATTATTCTTTTTATTTTTTGGCATAAGAAATATCTTGAGCTTGCAAAGCCATTCTTCCTCCTCAAAGCTTACTACCTCTTCAAAAGTGAGTGAAGGAGATAAAAAGAAAAGATTTTTAAGTGAGATCCAAACCCACATCACCAATCTACACTAGTATAGCCCACTAGTTTAGGTTGTTTGCATCACTTCTACTTTGTTCTAGTGAAGCAAGGAGCTTGAGCCAAGGTACTCCGCGGTGGATCGTCGTGGACAATGAAGGACTCAAGCGGACCCGTCCAAACATAGAGTTGATCTAAGGAGTCTAAGGAGGAGGTCTACAAAGATTGTATTACTATCCTCTTAGTATTAGACACTAGATCTAGTATGTGAAACTATTTTGTTACCCTAAATTTCTAGTTTGATCCTAGGTTAGTTTGCTTAGCACCCTAAAAATTTAATTGTAGCATGTTTGATGCAAGAAAAACCCTTGTGTGGTGCTAGGTAAATCCAACAGATGTATGAGTGGCAGGGGTATACGTGATTTCGTCGTGAATGATAGTAGTCGCAATTTCTTTTGCCTTTAATCTAATCTCTTTATATGTCTTTACTCATTACCTTCTGTACACCACACTCAGGCTAATTGGTTTTCTTCCTTCCCAACCTTTCGGCACCTGCCTATGGTTTGGAAGAAGATTATCCAATAAGCGCAATATGTGTACTCTCCTAATACCAGGAGCCCTCACAACCTGAGAGAAGGTAAAGGGCAAAGACAACCGAATAATCCTTTTCAATTTCTCCAGAATCAGAATCCATACTCGAATTGGAACAAGTTCCTTCGATTTCGTTTGTAACTATACGATGGAATATCCAATAAATGTGGATCTTCGTAGTGATACAGGGTGTTCTGGAGAAATGCAAAGGTGATGTAGAAGTGGCAAGGATATATGTTGTTAGTTGTATGTATGACCTAGAGGTCATTATTGTACATATGATGTATATTATAGTGGATGCTTGGACATATATAGGGAGGACTTTCTTGCTCGACATGATAGTATGCTATTTGGTTGCTCTTTATCTTAATATGTACACTTATTGTCACTCTGTTACATGCTAATAAAGCCCTTAGGATGAGTACTTGACTACCAGGATTGTGATGCAGATCATACTAGTGGGGCCAGGGTAGTCCGTAAGTACATCCTTCAATTGTTCATAGTCGTGGGAGTATCGAGACGGGGCATCGATATTCCAGAGTATACTAGCGTATACGTTTCTTGACCCATATGATGAGCGATGGATGATCACACATCCATTGGTGTTTGACATCAAAGATTGTATACGGGTACTCAGTCGAGACTGGGTACACTGAAAAGGACTCACCAAGAACTCCTATATGGTATTATACCTCACATCAGATAGCAGTTCTCTGGTGACACTGGTACAGTTTAGTCTGTAGACCCGAGATCGTCATAGAGTCTTGTGTGATTCCCACTGTGCTTTGATTTCCACCTTACCACGTTCAAGAGAACGTGCAAAACGGTGGTTTTTGGGTACAGTCCCGAGTCACATGGAGGCAATGAGCGATAGGAGGGGATTTCGTCTCTCCCGGTATTGGGGGTTGATGTTGCGCTATACTCGATTGGCCATAACAGGAAATCCCTGACCAGGGTTGCTGAGATTTACTGGTAAGTGTTATCAGTAGTTTCTCGAATCGTTATGGGCCTCACATCGGCATGACTTATCAAGCTATTGGGGTTTGACGTTTGCCACCCCCAGGCTGGATATGCGACATATCAGACGAAGAGACCGGACTGTATGGTAGTGTTACTTATTGGATTCGCAGAAGTATGAGTAGGCTTGCTTCTTGATTTCTGATCGCTCAATACCCGGGTAGCCGTTATGTCCAGCTAGTACCGCTGACGGCTTATGGGTGACTAATATGATCATCACCTCCTGCCGGCGTATTGACGAGTCTTTAGAGTCCTACACAGAGGTTTCCTGGCTTAGGCGAAACGAAGTAAGAGCACATATGTGATATGTGTGGGACCGAGATTAATACGTGTATGTGATACCGTATTCTGATATCGCGATATGTGGTATCGTTCGGTTATATGTGATATAGCCGGGTTATCGAATCAAGTGTCAATTCAGTAAGTTGATGCAAATGATATTAGTCGGTTATATGTGATATAGCTGAATTATTAAATCAAATGTTGATTTAATAATTTAATGTATGATTATATATATTTGATATGTTAATTTTAAATTAACTAATATTAGCTCACTTAAGCATTTCTTTTTCTCACTTCTATATAATATGTATGTGATATATATTATTGTGTCATGCTTGATGATACATTGTACATGGGGTGTATGAGACTTACACCATTCCATAGATAATTAAGAGGTTATTATTTATTTAAAGTAATTCAAAATTAGGTGGAAATTAGTCATGGTTGATGCTTAGTGGAAGCTTGTAGAAACCATTGACTTAGTCCACTGATTTTGTTTTACATTAGATATTTATTAACCCAACCATTATCTTTAGCCATGATTAAGTCTCTACAAGAGTTATATGAGATATTATCTCCTCCATGGTTGATATTCTCACTCATTCATTCTCATTCCATTCACATGTTCACCTTCTTCTTCATTCCAATTTTGCTCTCTAGCTTTTTGGAAAGTGAAGAAATTTAGTGAGAAAAATTATTCTAAAGTGAGCAAAAATCCTACTTCATCAACCTACATTAGATTATCCATTTAGTTTAGCTTGTTTGCTTCACTAATTCCCAATTAGTGAAGAGATAGCTTGAGTTGGAGATTTCTCGACGTAGATCATCTTCGGCCTTGAAGACTTCAAGCAAGCTTCTTCCATTCGCCTTGTGAACCCTTACTAGAGTTTGGGAGATCACTACTTGGAGCGAAGGGACTATTACACAGAGCTTTAGAAGTGAAGGAACAGTCTATAAAAGTTGTATTCCCCATTCACTTAGTGTAATGGTTGATTACATGCTAGGTTACTCCTAATTTTCTAGTTAGATCCTTGATATGGGTTGCATGGCTCTCTAGGTTTTTTAAATTGCATACTTAATGCCCTATAAATCATAGTTAGGGTGCTATGGAACCCAGCAGTGGTATCAAAGCTAAGCTAGAGCATCAGGAGTTGTTTTGACGATGTTGGATGAATTGCAAAACCGAAACAACTCCGAAACCCCGACACAACAACACTTGAAAATTCTGGCCGAAAATTGTTGCTTGTTTGGCTTCGATTTTTTTGTTTCGGGGCTCTAGAATTTTAGTGTTTCAGGTGTTGTTTGTTTTTACTAAGATTGCATGTGATGTTATCTTTCTGTAAAGGCATTTCGGAGTGTTTCGTAGGCGTAATTTTAACATCGTCTCGGGTAACTTTGATGACGTTAAAAAGTTTGAACGAATATCAAAAACCCATTGTAACATTTCAGAAATATAAAATATTATTTTTGGAATTTAATATTAAAATAATATATTTCGCGAAAACTATTCGATTTGCGAATTTGGGGTTTTCGTAAAATGGTATAAATATACATACCAATATTTGGTAAATAATTGGAGATTAAAATGATTTATTCATTTAAAAATATATTTATCGGATTTGGGTATTTTTATAATTAATTATATACAGTTTAAATAAAAATTGATTAGTGTACTACTAATCGCGATTATGCCAAATCGATCTTTTCAATTAATCATGCCTAGTGCACCATGACATGTTGCATTTTGTTACATATTGTTTCCTTTGTGTTTGTTTTAGAGGTATTATGTTAATTATTTTTAGAAAAGAAAGAGAATGATTGGAGAGAGAGGGGGGACCATGATGAGGCATGGGCTTGAGAGGGTGAGCATAAGAAAGAGTGAGGATAAGAGAGAGAGAGAGAGAGAGAGCCGCCCCTTCATTCTTCCTCCATTGTTTTCTTCATCTCCTCTTTCAACTCTTCCTCCACCACTTCTACCCTCATATATCATCTCAATTCCTTCACTAAAACCCTATACTCCCTTCACTAAAAATGATCACAACCTTTCTACAAACCCATTGGACCAATTAAAGTTGGATTTTGAAGACTTTGAGCAACTCAAGAAAATTCTTGAGTTGTCAATTGAGCTAATTCCTTTACTTCTAGTTTAGTTTTTGAGTTTCCTAGCACCTTATAGTTGTTTAGAGTTAAATCGATTTAGATTAGTGATGTTTGGAAATTCCAAGAGAGGGTTTGGATGATTGTGTGTGTTGGGGTCAAAATTTACACCCCGGTTGACCAAGTTAAAATCAAAGTCAACCCTAAACCAAGTGGGCCCAAGCCCAGGTCAAGTGGGCCAATGCCCGGGTCAGGCCCGAACAAGAAGCCGCCGGCCTCCCCCATGCCAAAATAAATTTTTGTAATAAATAATTTTTGGTGTATTTCCTTTTTTTATTTCTATGAATAAATGTAAGGAAAATGGGTATAAAGCCAAATTTTTGTAAAGCCCATGGCTTATGAGCAAAATAAAATAGCACATGAGGCATGGGACGAGCAAAATGCCATTTTGTAAAACCCAATGGGCTATATGTAAGTTTGTAAGCCTATAAGAGGCAACATGATGAAAATATCTAAGGATCTTTTTCTCTCTCTAAAAAAATTAAGATCTGTGCCTCCTTCTCCTTCCTCAAGCTTCTAAACCTTCTTTCTTTTTTGAATTAAATCAAGAGTTTTACCCTTCCTTTTCTAAAACTAAATAGTTTATCACCACAAAACCCACAAAAGGGAGCTTGGATCTTCCATCAAATCTTAAAAATGAGAGATTTTTAAAATCTCACCCCTCTTGTTATCCAAGAGCCGGCCAACAGAGGAGGAAGAAGGAGACCCATCTCCAAGGACCCCACTTTGGGGGAGGATCCAGGGCTCAAGGGAGAAGCCTCTTCATCAACTCCAAAAATATCTTAGGAGTTTAACTCCTAAAATACACACACACACACAAAATAATAAGTATTTCTTTCTGAGAGTACAACTCCCAGTGCAGAGACCAACTCCCTTTTGCCGCCCAGCGCCCGAGCGCGCACGTGCCTGGCATGTGAGGCGCTAGCGTCCAAAACACGAGCGCCCACGTGCTTGGCACGTGAGGCACTAGCGCCTAAAGCGCTAGCGGCCGAGCGCCCACGTTCCTGGCATGTGCGGCGCTGGCGCCCAAAGCGCTAGCACCCGAGCGCCCAAAGCGCTAGCGCCCGAGCTCCCAAGCGCCCGCGTGTCACGCACGTGAGGCGTTGGCGCTTTCTCCCACGCATCCTTTGGATGCCCTTTCCCTTACACACACACACACACACATATACATATATACATACATATATACATATATATACACACACACATACTCTACAACACTGTCCCCCGTTAGAAAAAATTTCTAATGGGGCGCTGCCCCGAGCCCCCTTGACCCCCAACCTGCTATCCGGGTAGTGGGACCCCCGTAAAATACTCTGCGGGGCCCCCGATATATCCAAAACCCCTTTCAAAACACAACACACATACACTGCACATTGAGTTTGCATGACCTGTTTGACCCGTTAATCGGAGGTTCTCTCGCTCCAAAGGCGAGGGGTAATTAACGGCAGCTTAGTCCGCGGTTACCGGAGATTCGGATCCCCACAATCAATAAACCCCAGCCTACCCTAGGCAGGGGGAATCTGTAATGTGCCTGACAAGCGCGCGCGTATTCCCATCTCAATGGGGTGACGAAAAACACTCTACAGATTCTGGCACTCCCGGTAGGACCTTTCTCTCCTCCCATATCTCGGGTCAAGTGTTCATGCGAACTCATTTAACATATATGCCAATGTTTGTATTGAAATAATGTTTTTTTTCGTGCAGCAATCAACTTTCAACGAAAATGTCTCCTAAGATGGATCCAGCTTCTTCTGATGCGAACCCGATTCCGTACGTGGTTAAAATCAATGCTCGTGTGGTTCTCCCCGTAAGCCTCGGTCGACAGTGGGAGGAACTGCCCCGCCAATTTGGTTCCGTCATCATCTACTGTCACGCCCCGCTTCCCGGTGTACGGCGAAGGGGACGCGACTGGCCGTTACGTATTTACTCAGAAGTAAATACGCTAAGCGTAACTAAGCAATATAAAAGAAATCATGGTATTTATTTGTAACTTCATTTTTTTTTACAAATTTAAATAAAGTAATTTAAAATACAATAATAAACGATGCAATCCTAATCGGTCACTGTGAAATCTTAACATATAGATTGAGAGTAATGAAAAAGACTTTACAAACTATATGTGTGTGTATGTTTGTGTGTATTCATTATTTATATATGTATCTATTTAATTAATTATTTAGGGACTATGATATGACAAGGGAAGTTTTTCATGGCAATATAAAAAAATAAAGATAAAGAGAAAGAGATGGAGGAAGGGAAAGAGAGAAGGGACTTACATACACAAGCCGGTACTGTCACCGGGCTTGTCTATCCTCCGATAACCTCGCATTACTAGCGAGACCTCCTTGAGAATTTATTCATGTTCTTCTTCGGGGAATTTAGATGAAGAAGGATATGTGAAATGATAGAAAGGTGTGATGATGAAAAGAAAGAGTAGTGAGATTTTATGGTCACCATAATTCTAATAAATCATGGCTCATAACCATTCTAATTATTTTGGGAGTTAAAAAGAAGATGAAATGAAATGTCTCATTTGTATGTTATGAAAAGAATAAAAATTTGATAAAAAAAATAATTGCAAGAATGGGGATTTGAACATGTGATCTATGGAATAACAATACAAGGACTTAACCAACGAGCTACAAAGTTGTCCATGCACATATTTAATTAGAATTAAATATATGTTGTTGCTTGAAAAGAACGTGGGCTTTAGGACTTATATTTTTATAAAAGAAAATTAAAATGATATTGGATTTGGGTTATGGGCTGGGTCATGTCTTGCATTTAATTTTGAATAGGTTAAGATTTAGTTTAAAGAAATAGGTTTGGGAAAAAATAGATTGAATAATAAAATAATATATTTAATAGAAAACAAAAAATATTAAGAATAAATAAATACAATATTTTACTAAAGAAAGAAAACTCGAAAGTATAGTAATATTAGAGTCGTTACATTCTACCCTCCTTATAAAAATTTCGTCCTCGAAATTTGTAAAAGAAAAGTGTAACAGATTCAAGAAAAGTTTAGTGACTGAAGTACTGACAGTGTGTGAAGAATAACAAAGTGGTGCAAGGGTTTGAGAATGTGAAAGTGAATTACTAGTGTTACCTTGGTCAACTGTCTTGGCTTTTATGGCTACTAAGGTGTTACAAGGTGTTAGAAGTACTTGATAGTGTATGAAAAATGTGTGAAGGAATGAAAGGATGCGAAGGTTTTGGTAAGATTGTAAAACATGTGAGGGAATTTTGGGTTAGGACAGATTCAAAGTTTATGAAATGATAAGATTCAAGAGGTATGAATTGTAAAGAATGTTTTAGTTACTGGTTCTTATGTTTTATATTGCTTAGGGTTCCATACAGCTCTGACCTACATGGGCCACCAACAAAACCTGTCTCGCTCCGCTTCCCGGTGTATGGCGAAGGGGACGCAACTGGCTGCTACGTATTTACTCGGAAGTAAATACGCTAAGCCTAACCAAGCAATATAAAAGAAATGTACACAAGAGACAAATGTAATGAAACATCAACTTTATTTATTAACATTCTTTTGTACAATGCATGAAAAAGTAAATACATCTGAATGAAAGCAATGCCTAAATAGTGGCATAACAGAAAAGGAAAATACAGAATGTAAAAGAAAATGTACAAGTGAAACTACAGCTCGGGATCTTCAGTAAACTGGTCCAAGTCTTCGGCGCTGGGCTCGATCTCTTAAAGGTCCGAATCACCTGACAACATTCCAAAGAAGAAAGAGAAAAAATACCGTCAGCGAACAATCGCTCGGTAAGTCCCAAAGATAAGGGAGAAGTAGAATAAACAGACAGAGAGAGAGAGAGAGAGGCTTTTAAAGTTATATTTGATTGTTATAATGTTGTATTTAGTGTTAACGCTGTTTTTTGTAGCTTGGTACAGAAGGATGCCAGTGTATACGAGAGGAGTCTCTATATGCCAGAGACTAAAGGCAAATGGAAGTACAAGGCTCCGTTATACAACCCGGAACAACGGCAATTGAATTCAGGTTAGGTGTCTTAAATCTTGCAGTCTCATGCCACTTCTAACACCTTCCGTACCAATCTACCCCTTAAACCCCGCGATGTATTTATTGTATTGTTTGTATTATATCGCAACTTGTATTGTCTTGTAATATAGATTGTATAATTGGATGATTTTCCGAAACCATGATATCAGTAAAATGGATGTAACTGGAGAATCATGTAGATGAAAGTATATCCATGGTTCGATTCGGTCAATACAGATTGAATAGATTGAATATATGGATTCATGTTAAATTGTAGTTTGTATTTGAATCATATTCAAGTCAGATTATTATAATGAGACTCAGTCTGAGTCAAAACAATTAGAAAAGAAATTGAAGTCCTGAATTAGGTTTTAGTGTTATCGGTAACCGCTGCACATGGGCGGCAGGATTTGTGTCCTTTTCAAAGACGATTACCGTGTTGATAACACCGTTTGTTAAGTTGTCTACCTTAAATAGGCAAGCACCCATATCTCCGGCTCCTTGAGGCTCAAGAGACTGGTCCCGCTTACACCTATGTTTACTAGGGTCCTTGTTGTAATTTAGTATAACTTGAGGGGTTTTATATAAAAATAATTTTGTATAGTTTTTAAAATACAGCTCAAGTATTTAATTATCGTCTTTATGTACATACAAAAATTTAATGATCAAGATAAATATGTATACATGTTCGAATAGCATGAAATGAGTCAAGTATATTAATCGAGTAACTACCATAAACAATGCTGTAAAGAAATATTATGTACGACTAATTAATCAAGTCGAACGGATGCGGAATATAAATAGAAATACATCTCTAAGTGTTTTTCAAGCGTGAGTTCCAGTTTCACATAAATACGACTACTGGTTTGGGAGGTATATCTATTTTCGTATCATCGCGCAAAACAGATCAGAATCTATTTGGCACCGTCACATATTTTTAAAACACAGTTTCGGTCAATTTCCATCAGGTTTCAGGTTATGATGATTATTAGAAAATTGTAGGTATTACGATATACTTATCTAAAACACTAAGATTTGCACGATTTGGATTTCTTAAAATCTAGTTATGATCATTTTAATATCAGCGTTTAAAACAGAAATTCAGATTTCTGGACAGTAAATATATGTTATATTGCAAAGCCTATATCGGGATGTTTCATGCGTTTTTAAGTAACATAATATACAAGAAATTTCAGTTCTGTCAATTATGCATCTACACATCTAAATTTTGTCACAAACGGACATCGGGTGTTCGAGTAATGTCCTGTTTAAAAATAGTGTACGAATCATGAAAGATTCTGTCCAGATCCGTTACTTAATATTGTAACACAGTTTTCTATATTTTACGTCGGTTTTCAGTAAAAATATAAAACAAATAAAATCTAGATATTTCGATGTAAATGTTCAAAACATCTAAAAACACTTAATTTAGATTAAAGATTATAGAGTTATAGCCTCTCGAAGAAGACCCTTATTAACAATTTTCTAGTTTTAAAAACAGTGAATAAAAATTACGTAACTTCTAAACCGTTATTCGTTTTGATATGAAATTTTTACCGTAAACCTAAAATTCTATCTATTATTTATCCTAATTTTCCTAGGATTTCCAGATGTGAAAATTAATTTTTAAAAATTATTTTAAAGATAAAAGTATTGATATGTCATATGTGAGAATGAGGAAATCATGGTATTTATTTGTAACTTCATTTTATTTTACAAATTTAAATAAATTAATTTAAAATACAATAACAAACGATGCAATCCTAATCGGTCACTATGAAATCTTAATATATGGATTAAGAGTAATGAAAAAGACTTTACAAACTATATATGTGTGTATGTTTGTGTGTGTTCATTATTTATATATGTATCAATTTAATTAATTATTTAGAAACTATGATATGATAAGAGAAGTTTTTCATGGCAATATAAAAAAATAAAGAGTAAGAGAGAGAGATGGAGGGAGGGAAAGAGAGAAGGGACTTACATACACAAGCCGGTATTGTCACCGGGCTTGTCTATCCACCGATAGCCTCGCGTTACTAGCGAGACCTCCTTGAGAATTTATTCATGTTCTTCTTCGGGGAATTTAGATGAAGAGGGATATGTGAAATGATAGAAAGGTGTGATGATGAAAAGAAAGAGTAGTGAGATTTTATGGCCACCATAATTCTAATAAATCATGGCTCATAACCATTCTAATTATTTTGGGAGTTAAAAAAAAGATGAAATGAAATGTCTCATTTGTATGTTATGAAAAGAATAAAAAAATTGATAAAAAAAATAATTGCAAGAATGGGGATTTGAACATTTGATCTATGGAATAACAATGTAAGGACTTAACCAATGAGCTACAAAGTTGTTCATGCACATATTTAGTTAGAATTAAATATATGTTGTTGCTTGAAAAGAAAGTGGGCTTTTGGGCTCATATTTTTATAAAAGAAAATTAAAATGATATTGGATTTGGGTTATGGGCTGGGTCATGTCTTGCGTTTAATTTTGAATAGGTTAAGATTTAGTTTAAAGAAATGGGTTTGGGAAAAAATAGATTGAATAATAAAATAATATATTTAATAGAAAACAAAAAATACTAAGAATAAATAAATACAATATTTTACTAAAAATAGAAAACTCGAAAGTATCTTAATATTAGGGTCGTTACTTCTACCCTGCCGGAAGCGCTCATCTGGCAGAAATCCCGACAAAACAGGTGACCAAGCCGGTCTCAAGGGGCAAGAGGCCGAATGTTGTGATCGCTAAGGCACCACAACCGAAACTTAAGACGGTGTCTGAACGACTCTCTGGTGCTCCAGCTGGGCGCAAGACTTCTGGTACAAAGGGTAACATCAAACGTTGTGGAAGAGTTCAGGTGATGACTACAACAAGAGCACAATCAGGCGTATCTCCAAAGCCCTCCATCGCCCGGTCTACGGCAGCTTGCCGAAGAGCCGTAACCAGCCAAGTGCTCAAAATAAAAAGGCTAAGACAGAAGCGGCTCAGGTATCGAGCCAACAAGAGGGCCAGGACTCCGGCAAAGTGGAATCTTGTGAGATACCAAGAGCGGAGTCATCCTGCGACGATGGCTGAGTCGGCCGTAAAAATCAGCAATTCCTTCGAACCTCTGAAGTGGGTTCAGAGAAATGCCATGACCGCCAGAATCAAGAAGACATCGGTCCGAACGTTGCTACAAAGAGACATTTCCCGGCCCCAACAGAAAAAGTATGACACCGTCTCTTCAAGAGTTTATCAGGCGCTCTGTGCCGCGCGAAAACAACGGGGCAAAACCAAAAAGGAAGCGTCGGTACCATTCAAGAATCCGGCCAGGCCAGCCGCCTTCAATCGACTGCCCGTTACCGGAACAGGAGGGTCAAGACAGCGATTCGTGAAATCAACCGCCGGTAATAAAAAGATTACTGGATATGTTATCCATACTGTCTATATAGCGGGTGGGCGCCCCAGCGACAACCTTCGCAGCAAAAGAAAGGATGGGGCCACGACATCCCAAGCCCAATCTGGCTTGAATGTGATTGCCGCTTCCCAAGAACAGCCGCCTACGCTGGATGATGATAACCCTCTCGATGAGGATGATCGGCAGAAAAACCCCTCAGTCCATGTAGAGTCAAGCTCAGACAGCGAGGAAGAGCCGACTTTCCGCCCCAGGACCGCAGAGCAAAAGCCGCTTCAAGAGCTTCGAAAATAGTTCAGGAGCATAGATAAAGAGATGGCCAAGCTCTATTCAAAAATTGACGACCTAACGAACGTTGTGATGCTTCTTACGGCTCAAATTGCTCGAGCACCTCCCAATCAAGCACAAGTTGCTACTCTTGAGCCGGATGATGACAATCCAAAGCGGCTGATGCCTGTCCCTTTGGGTCCAAGATTGGTCGAGCCACACGAAAGCCGGCTACATTCCGCTTATGGGGACGCCTTGGCCCCAGATAGCACTATCCCGCTAAAACAAGATCGGATAATGGATTTGGTCACCAACAAGGTTAAAACATTGGTGGCTAAAACTGAAGCTCAGAAAGAAATTGGCAGTAGTGGGCGGCCATATCCCGCACAGTACGATCTGATCGAGTTCCCGAGCGGCTACGTCATTACCAAGTTCGGAAGATTTGACGGGACGGGAAATGCAAATCACCACGTCGCCAACTTTAAAGTATCATGCGGAAATACAGGGGGCAATGATGCGCTCCTTCTTCATCAGTTTGTCAACAGCCTGACCGGTGTCGCTTTTGACTGGTACGCGAGTATGCCAGACGGGTCTGTCATTACCTTTTCCCAAATGGATTCTCTGTTTCGGCAAAAGTTCATGAGTGTCAGTGATAAAATCTCCATTGCTGACCTTATGAGGACCAAGCCGGGGAAGAATGAAAGTAACACAGACTTTATCGCCCGATGGCGTAATCTCACAGTCAAGTGCGAACCGCCGCTGGAGCAGGACTAGTCCGTCAGTCTTCTCATTGGGAACCTCAGCAATTGGATGGTCCCATTCTTGTGTACAACAGGCCTCAAGACGTTTCAAGAGCTAACCAAGAAAGTACAAATGCTGGAACGCTCGATGTAAGAGTCTACCCCGGACTCTCAGAGAGACAAGACTTGGAAAAGCAAGCGGGACGACAACCGTAGAAGCGGAAGTTCCAGCAGTACCAATGTCTTCAATACATCCGACAATGAAGACAAGCGAAAGGTAGGCGATTCCAAAACCAACCGGCCTCGAAAGCCATTGCTGGGAAGAGAAGGGCTTTCCCTAGGGGAGAAAAAGAACAAGGTTTACTCTTTCAGAAGGGACAAGATCCGCAAGATATTCAAAGATGCCTTGAACAATGGTCTACAATTACCGGAGTCAAAGAGACCCCACGAAGCAAAAATGACCGACAATCCCCTGTATTGCCCGTACCACAGAGTAGTGAGCCATGCGATCGAGGATTGCTATATCTTTAAAGACTGAGTCGAGAAGCAGTACAAGGCTGGAGAGATCGAGCTGTCCAAAAGTGTGTTGGTGAACAATCAAGTTGCAACCACCAACTTTATACAGACAGAAGCTGAAGCCTTCTGGGAGCAGACAGCCGAACCCGCTGCCCTGAGAAATGAAACGGACTCACCGCGGCCTCCGTGGAGTACGAACATATCTAATAAGACGAAGAAAATGATAAAGCTACTTCGGAAAGAGCCCAGGACGGAATGGGAAGGGCAAAAGAAGCCTACCATTCCATCTGCCAATGCGGCTCCATCAGGCTCAAAATCCAATAAGCTCAAGAAGAAGAAAAGTGCAGCTCGACGAGAAAAAGAGTCTGCAGGGAGATCGACCATTCAAAAATATATCGATTCCCTCGAAGACTATGAACAGAAGGAAAGAACTCTAATTCAATTGAAAGAGTTCTTCCTTGTAGAAGCAGCTAAAATTTTGGAGGAGCTAGAAGAAGACTCCAATGAAAAGATTCCTATAGTGGCCTGCTACGCCATCCATCTGGGCAGCGACTTTGAGGAGGGGCTCTGTTTTCCCGAAGAGGACGAGGAGCTCGCCACAAAGGCCAACCAAATCCACCTCAAAAGCGGCAGGGCACTACTGCCAAGTCAGGGCAACGCCCCAAAAGGGAAGGAATAACAAGTCACTAATGAAGAAGATGGCGGAGAGCCGGCTCATGAAAATTCGAGTCCTTCCTCAGTGGACTATAATGTCTTGGCTCATCTCCGGAAGCTTCCGTCTCTCCTGAGCATCTACGATGCCTTGGTCCTATCTAAGGAACTTAGAGATGTTCTCATCCACGCTCTACAAAACCCTGAGCGATATCAGGCTCGCTTTGCGGAAATAAATAAGAATGAAGCCCAGTATGCTCTGCATGCCGCCGCAGTCACGTTTAAGGACGAAGACTTTCTACTGGGAACGGCTGAGCTTAATCGGCCGCTTTACGTGACAGGGTACAACGACGGAGTCCGGATGAATCATATATTGATTGATACAGGGTCTCAGTGAACATCATGAACTTGCGAACTCTGAAGAGTTTGTCAATGGACGTCCGACATCTGTCAAGGGAAAGGATTGTCATTCAAGGCTTCAATCAAAATTGCCAGCAAGTTCTGGGATCCATAGCTCTGCCAATCAAATTTGGGGATCTACAAACTGACGCTAAGATATACGTGATCGACGCTGACACGTCTTATAAATTTCTCTTGGGACGGCCGTGGCTCCACGATTACGGCATCGTTCCGTCAACTCTCCATCAATGCATGAAGTATACTAAAAATGGCGATGAAAGATGCATTGACGGAGACATCCAGCCGTTCGGTGTGCATGAAGTCCGATATGAAGATTCTCGGTACTTTATGAACCACCAAAATGCTAGGCCACAACTGACTGAGGATAGAGCGGCCCCAAGACTCAAAAGCAAATCTGAGCCGTCTGTCACTTTCAAAAGCAAAAACGCCCAAGTGTGCCTGCGTTTCGGTAGCGATACAGACGAATATGATACTGAAGGCCTATCTAGCAGCAAAGTCCGCCCATATCTTGGCAACGACACTGAAGAGTCGGAGGAAGAGGACCTACCGTGCAACAGCTGTGCAGATTAGACTCCCATGTAACAAGCGAAACTACGAGAGACCTTCGAAATTGCAGAAGGGCCTTAGCCGTCACAAGGGTGCCAGAGCAGATGTGCAAAGAGCTCGATGCATTGTCAATCTCCACCGTGGACCAGCTGAAAACTTTCTACATTCCCGGAAGGAAAAGTGGACAGAAGGGCGTCCTGTTTTATGGGTCAAATCCTGTTGTGCACCCGGACGATTTATCTGTCGCGTGCCTTCCATACGAGAGAGCCATAAGGGTCGTCCTCAATCCCAGATATTATGCGCCTGAGATGCGGGAATACTTTAAAAGGTGCAGATGCCGGTTATATCAAACGGAGTCCGAAGAAAAGTTTTATGAAGGGCTATGGCATCCGCCTCAGGTCCGAGCACTCATCGATGGACGAATTACAGATAGACGGGGCATAGGCTTCATTCAACCTGATTCCAAAGCATGCTACATGATCCATATTGGTGAAGCCAGCGAAAGATCAAATGATGATGACAAAATAGCCGAGCCAGAAGAAGCTCCTCAAGAGCTCAAAGATGGCGGACAAGCAACCTTCGATAAGCTAACCGAGATTGATTTGGGAACGCCCGATAATCCAAGGCCAACATATATCAGCTCGCTCTTGTCTGAGGAAATGAAAGAGCAGATAGTAGCCCTGCTGCATGAATTCGCTGACTGCTTCGTATGGACGTACAAAGAAATGCCTGGCCTCTCCCCATAGGTAGCCGTGGATAAACTGGCTATTTCTCCATATGTCATGCCAGTCAAACAAGCTCCCCGAAGAATGAGAAGGGAGCTAGAGAAAAGGTCATCGAAGAAACTAAGAAACTTATCGATGCTGGCTTCATCAGAGAAGAGAAATATGTGGACTGGATGTCCTTAAACTTACATTGGACCGTAATGTCCTTAAACTAATCGACCGCAATGTCCCTAAACTAAATAATAGAGCCCAAATGCTCTTTTGTTGGATCTAAACGATCTCGTTAAGTTGATCTTAGTCTAAAATTAGACTAATGTATCCTTAACAAACATTTAAGTTGATCTTAGTTTCAAATGAGACTAACGTATCCTTAAACCCAACCCCCAAACTCAAATCTAAGAAAATACGGATTTAGACTAATCCACGCCCTACGGGTGACAACATAAATTAGTCTCCGTATACAATCCACGGGCAACCAAAAACAAAACAAACCACCCACGATACGAAGTGACCATCTGGAGAAGGAGAAAGTAGTTACCGCGATGCGGTAGCATAATTAACTGCAGGGGCTTGCGCCTGCAGGGAAGAGCGTCCCCACAATCAAAACCCCTCAAATGAGTAGGAATCTGACGAAGTCTTCTACATCGGCCGCATCCGTTTAAACCTTTGATGCATGATGCCATAAATCAAATTGGTATCTTCGGAGAGGTGGACGGATAGCACCAAATAGCATCTGCCCCCGAATTTCAGGCCTTGACGTCCCAACGTCCCGGTCGCGTCTTTCGGCGGAGAACAGATTCTGGCACGCCCGGTGGGACCTCTTCCTCTTTCCACTCCACACTTCGTGTGTCGTGTTTCGCGAACGAATCGCGGTTTAATATGGTTGCCCTTGGGTTCGAGGTACTAAGATTTGGTGTCTTGCTCCGTGCAGAAAACAGAAGATCAATGGCTTCGACCTGCACCAGCTGCAACTGCAACTCCCACTCCGTCCCGTCCAGAGGAGTGACATACGGTCCTCGAGCGGCCTCCCTTTTTCACAATGCCGGTAGAGCAGGTAACGCAGGCTACCACCGGGTTGTTCTTTGGGACTATGCTCCCACCAGTGAGCATTAACATCCCGCTGCTACAAGAAGCGCAGAATAAGTCGGTCTTTGATTGGCCACTACCACCACGGCCCATCTCAACGGGTCATCCAATGCCAAGCTGACAGCATCGGTCTTCGATAGGCTGAGCCTGAACTCCAATGGGCTCGTCAAGAAGCCCACGATACCTGAAGCGGCCATCCTAAAATGGATAGCCATTCCTACTCTCGAGGTTACTAAAGAAGCTTCTCCCATCAAAAGACCAGTCTTTACAAGTCTGGCCACTCTCGCTCCGGCCCAAAGGTCCGTCTTTGACAGATTGGATACTGCTTCTCAACGGACATCGGTTTTCAATAGGTTGACACTGGCGACAACCCTCCGCCAAGACGGGGGGCATGATGAAGTCATCCCCATCGCTGAACCAACACCATCCACGCGACATGCCCGCCGTCGTCACTTGCACCGAGTAAGGAAGGCTGGGGCCAGCTCTCCGTCTGGACTTACTCCACCAGCTCCAACGGTGGAAATCAATACTGCTGTTCTAACTGGGAACAACTTTGAACCGCTAAGGAGGGTCCGCAAGAACTCTCCAACTGCCACGCTGAAGAGATCTCCTTCACCTATGGAGATTACTACAGAAAAGAAGCCGGAGCAGCCCCCTCAGCGGCTGTCCTCCAAAATTTATAAAGTCTGGCGACAGGTCCAGGAATCGGTGATCGACCAGGACTACTCTCGCCGATCAAAGAAGCTTAAAGCTCAACAAGGAGAAAACCATCCTGTCAAGCCATAAATGGTGACAGCCGTCTGGGTGCCCGCTGCAACGGCCCCCTCAATTTCAACCACTCATAAGAGAAGGAGGCAGGAGAAACCCGCTGTGACCGCAGCGAACCGCAAAGACGCTGAGCCTAAACGCCCCAAGTCTGGGGGCATGGTGGTGCACACTATTTATATAGCTTCTGGAAAAAAGGAAAGCCGTGCTATTACGGGTCATCGACCGCTTACCCGATCGATAACAAAGGCTCAAGAACAACAGCAGCAGAAACTTCAGAAGATGCTGACTGCAATGGCCGCACTCACTGGGCCGAAAGAAAATCCGGAGACCTCGGAGCAACGTCAGGAACAAGAAACTGATGCTGATTTCCTCCGAAGAATGCTTGAGAGGAAAGAAAAAGAGGCCGCGAAGCAGGCAGCCAACATAAAACGGATGGCTCTTTTGTTCCAAGACATGGCTGGGATGATGTTACAACCGGAGCCTCCAGCTGAAGACCACCCGATTATCATTGAAGATGACAGAGGAGAAACATTGAACCCTCCTCCGGCTCTTTCAGCAGCTAAGGAGGAGACCATCTCCAAGGTCGCTCTGGATGATTATATTGCTCAGCAAATACGAGCTCACCAGGAGAATGAAGCGGCTGGGAAAATCGTTAAGACCGGACGACCCTATCCGGGCTGGTATGACCAAATAAGGTACCCGCCGGGATACACGATCCCTAAATTCCATGTATATAAGGAGACGGGAAATCCGCATCAGAACGTCGCTCAATTCAGAGCCTTGTGCGGCAACACCGGATGTGATGATAAACTTCTGCTCCACCGGTTTGTTGGTAGCTTGTCGGAGACGGCGTTCGAGTGGTACTCTGAACTCCCGAACGACTCTGTCAAGACATTTGCAGAGATGGAGCTGTTATTCACGCAAAGATTCGCAAGCGCTAGCGAGCGCACCCCGATCACAGCATTGATTAACGCCAGGGTAAAGCTAGGTGAAACATGGGTGCAATATGCAATACGGTGGCCGAATTTATGGTCAAAATGTGAGCAGCACATCGAGGAAGCGCCTGCAGTGGGCATGTTCGTGGGCACTCTTGATCCGCAGGCAACCATCTCCCAGTTCATGATGTTTTTCAAGCCGACAACTTTCCAGTCCTTGATTGACAAGCTGGCCCAAATGGACCAGATGGGTCATAGACCATCTTCCTCGAAAACAGAGCCTCGAAACGAGAAGGGAATGGGGAAAGCAACCTTCGTCGCCAATGCTCAACAGCAGCCCAGTGGTCCATGACTAGTTGATCGCCAAAATGATAGAACACGATCTCTTGGAGATAAAATGAGACGCCCTTACTCGTTCCTTCGGGACAAGACGAAGAGGTTGTTCGAGCTAGCACTGCGCAACAGGCTCATCACTCTGCCATAGCCAAGACGTCCATGTAGCGTCTTGAAAAGTCGTTTTGGTGTTTTCCTGAAATTCGGTGAAAATTCGGTATTTTTCCGAAAACCGTCTTTCTCGATATTTTGCAGTTTAGGGCTAATTATACCTTAAATGGATAGGTAATTACTTGTTTTTAGTAGCTAATGAGTTAATTATGAAATTCTGGTCATTTAAAAAAATTTCCCTATTTTTCAATTTTATAATATTATTTTAAGCCGGTAAGAAAATACATTAAATTAGCGATAAATACAAATTTTTCCGGGCTAAATTTAATCTCTAAAATTATGATAATTAAAATCTAGTGGTAACATAAATTTTTAGTAATTTATTTTGATTTTTAACAAATTTTTATGATATGAAACGAATTTATTGAATTTTTGAGCTAAAACTTGCAAATATGAACTTGTGGGGGGTCTTTTTGCATAAAATCTTTTTGTATCCACTCCCACTCACCCCCCACTCCCCTAGGCCGGCCCCACCTCAGCTGCTGCCCACGTTTTCAGCCCCCTTTTTCTTGACTTCTTCTTTGTGAATGAATGTGAAGAATGGATTATTATATATTAATTAGAGTTTGATATGAGATGTTTGACTTTGAAATTTCTTCCACATCACCTCACTTTCTCCCATTCCTCTCCTCACAGCCGAGAGCAACTCCTGCACTTCCCCTTTTTCTTTTTTTTCTTTTTCCCTTTCTCTTTTTGCTTCAAATCCATCAAAAATCCATCAAAATCAACAATTTCCTTCATAAATTCAAAGCAAAACCTTATTCCCTCTCTTCTCAAACCCAAATTGGTTCAAATCTTGAAGAAAAATGGCATCTTGGGAGGCTTGAGCAAACTTAGGATTGAACTTTGGAGGTATAATTTCTAATCAAATGGTTAAATTGTAGTTAAAGTATGCTAATTAGGACTTGCATGTTATGTTAATATTAAAATTATAGCTAAATCCTAATCTAGTTTTTTTTTGTTTAGTTCATGGCTTGACTTTTAATTAGGGTTTAGAAAACCATTAATTAGTTAATTAAGTTATTTTGTTATCTAGTTTTATGCAAACTTAATTTAAGAGATTACTTTGCTTAAGTGGACATCGTTATGTGTTAAATTATGTTGTTCAAGTGTGAAATTGGATTTAATTGATGGTTATAAAAATCAAGAGAGGGTTGTTTATGGAAAATAGGATTGGAATCATGGCTATTGTGTTGTAATTAGTGTTTGTAGATTGCTTGTAGTGTGCTTGGGTAATTATGCTAAATTGTAGTCGTTTTGTCGCAAATCGGCGATTTTTGCACCGATTTTGGAATGCAAATGCTTACTAGATTTTTATAAAAGTTATGTGATGAATTATTTTTGATATCTTGATGATTGTAATGGCTTGTCCTGCGACTTTTAGGATGCGTGAGTGCGGTTTTTGGGTAGTCGAGTTTTAGTTTTGCCGGGCGACCAAATCGGCGTTTTTCGGCAGTTTTTGCGATTTTCGCGTGTGTCCGCGCACTTTGTGCACGTTGTACCTAGCTAGCGAACTTTAGTAGTTTCGTTGGGGTTTTGCGTCGTTCTTGATATGTAACCTTATATTTGGTATTGATGTAAATTCCAGGTTCGGTCGCGGAGACGTCAGACGCGGCGCGAAAGGGAAAGGCGGTGATTGGACACAGCTAGCCAGGGATCCCGGTGAGTAGATGTAACATCTACGGGGGACTATCGTTGGATGGCGCAAGCCGCCCGATAGTTTTAGTAACTTACAAATCCTTAGTAATGTTAGTAATTAGGGGTGAAACACTTAATTGACTATTTGCTGCATCCATGCATTATATCGACATACCTATACGAAACCATTTCATAGGACACCTGCACCATTACCAGGGTTTTTATATGCAGCACGAGCACTATTCATGTTTACACACACACCCTGGTAATTGCCATGCCACCACACTAGATAACATTTAAATTAAACCTTTTACTAATTGATACTTAAACTGCTGCTTTTGCCTTTAATTCCTTGAAATGAAACCGTAGTATTGCTATTCATGTGCATGTACTTCATCATATTAATTGTTCATGCTTAATCCATTGATCACACATCGCAACTTGATTATTGATATCATACGCATTCATTATCATTGATATATGCACTTATGAGGATTTCTTGAGATTTTATGATATTGCTGGATTTCGGGGGAAAACCGCAAAATTTCTAAACTTATTATATTTTAAAATATGTAAAAATTGCGGTTTTCTAGTGATGTAAGTGTCGTCCACCATGAGTTTGCTGTGGATTTGGAAATCCGTGTCGAGGAGTGGAGGAACCGGCACGGGTACATGGTGGGCCCGGTAAGGTACCCCGGGGCAAGAGGAATGTGGTGATGACGTTGAGCCTGGCAGGGGACGGATTACCTACCGGTGACTGTTTGGGACGGCGGATATCCAGAGGATACCGACCGTGGCCACTAGATGATGAGATATTGATATTTGAGATGGGTCAGCCGGACGGCTGAGGCCAGAGATACATTTATGAGATTTGAGACAGCTTTTGGGTGTCGTTGCTGGACACCGATTTTCGTCGATTCATTGACATTATGCTGGCATTCTAAAAGAGTTTCAAAAACAAAAAGAGATAAAATATTTCTTATATATACCTATTGAGACCTCAGATATTCATGTTGCATACATATTAGTACACTGATGTTATATACACACCTGCTAGTGCATCCAGTCATACCTGTATTTTAGATGCTAGGATGCTTGTGTGCATGCATACGATAGCCTTTGCAGATGTTATTTATTACTCACGAGTTGGCAACTCACCCCCGTTGTGCCACAGTCTTTTGCAGGTCCGCTCCGTCAGTTCAGTAGCGGCGGGCGCACTTGTTCTTTTGCCTGTTTTGCTTGGGCTCGAGATTTGCTCATAGGTGGGTTATGTTATTATTTTGTACCACCTTGTATATTCTTGTATCTAGTGTACTCCATCTACTGTTTCTACCAGATTATTGTATATTGACCTAGAGATGAGACTGTGAGGTTTGTGGATTTTATGCTGTATTTTGGGGTCGAGCTCACTTGAGCCGACATGCTACTTTTTTTTCATGCTTCCTTATGATTATTATGCTTGCTGTCATTTACATTGCGTGGGATTTGTGACCGCCTTATGGCGAAGAGCTAGCTCCCGCTTGGGGATGCCTTTTTGTTGGTTTTACATATATTCTTGTTGTACCCATTTTTGGGGGCCAGTATTTACAAAGGAGACTCTGCCGAAATTTTCGGGAAAATTAGTATTGTTTTTAAAAGGGGTTTTATATGACTTATTTGATAAACTTGCTTTCAAATGTTTGGGTTTTCTTCACTCTTTTGCTTAATTGGTTTTGTTCTCTGGGCTTTTGGCTTACTTATTTTACGGACGCCTTTAGACGTTTCGTAAACTTAAGTGCCAGTCACGTTCCGTACCCTGCGGGTCGTGACAAAGTTGGTATCAGAGCGATAGGTTTTACCTTTGTGAGTGTAGGATGACCCTTGGTAGAAGGAGTAAGTGACTTAAGCAGGGTAACGTAGCGTGCGTATGTCCGCGGCATACTTACGATACGGTACTCCGCCTAAGTGACTTTAGGATATACTTGCTTGAAAAATTCCTTCTTCAATTCCGTGTATCCTATGATCCTATTGCACTGTTCTTACTATCCGTTTTCCGGTAACAGCCACTATGCCGCCGAAGGCTACGAGGGCACAGAGGGCTGCCGCCAGAGACGAGATTCGAGCTGGCTCGTCCGAGACTAGGACTGAGCAGGGCGGTATGCCTACGCCGCAGGGACAGACCGATCCACCTTCCCCAGGCCGTATGGATAGGCTCGAGACCGGTATGGAGGAGTTGCGACAGATGATGGGAGGCATGCAGGAGCTGCGTCAGATGGTAGGATCCCTAGTTGCAGCCAGTCGTACACCGAGGCCGGATGACGTACCTACTACGTCACAGACGACCATGATACCTGCTCCTACTACTACCACCGTGGCCATTCCGGTTTCACTACAGGATTTCATGAGGCTGAGACCTCCAGTATTCACTGGCACCGAGGCAGCGGAGGACCCACAGACGTTCCTTGACAGTTTAGCCAGGATCTGCCGTTCGCTGAGATGTTCGGATGATCGATGGATAGAGCTTGCGAGTTTCCGACTAGAGGGTCTCGCGCAGACATGGTGGGAGTCAGTCTTGAGAGGTCGAGCTGCAGGTCTACCGCCTATGACTTGGGCCGAGTTTACAGCGGTCTTTCTAGCCCGTTTCCTTCCAGAGAGCGTTCGTGACGCCAGAGCTCGTAGCTTCGAGGCCTTAGTCAAGACACCTGGGATGACGGTGTCTGAGTATGACATCCAGTTTACACAGTTATCCCGATATGCTCAGTATTTGGTGGATACCGAGGAGAAGATGGTGAAGAGGTTCGTACAGGGACTTGATGCCCAGCTATATCTTGCCATTGGCGCCCAGCACTACGACACTTATTCAGCTGCTATGGATACGGCATTGCGGATGGAGGCACGCATATCACGGACTTCGGCCGTTTCTGGGCCGAAGAGGATTCGCACCGATGTACCGTCTCAGAGGCAGCGCGCCAGATTCTTTCCGAGAGATAGGCCTGGCAGAGGATTTGGGCGGGGACAGTTATATGGTTCTTATCCCCAGGGGCAGCAGCAGTCGCCAGGATGTTTTGGGTGCGGGAGTTTGCACCATCTTGTCAGAGACTGTCCGGTGAGACGACAGGGAGCAGCGACAGTTCCGCATGTGACCCTACCACCATCACCACCCCCTCCTCAGAGAGCCCTACTTCCTACCCCAGGCGATGCTCCACGCCAGTTAGGTGCACCGAGAGGCCGTGGACGCGGCGGTCCTGTTCAGAGAGGACGAGGAGGCAGAGGCCGAGGTCGAGGTCAGCCTGCTATCGGTGGAGGACAGGCCCGAGTTTTTGCTTTGACACCGCAGGATGCGCAGGCATCCAATGCCGTTGTGACAGGTACCTTGCCAGTTTGTTCTTTCGACGCACGGGTATTATTCGACCCAGGTTCCACACATTCGTACGTATCTACAGACTTTGCACCGATGTTGGGCCGTGAGTCGTCGTCGTTAGATCAGCCGCTTGTTGTTGTTACTCCGGTAGGCGAGTCGTTTGTCGCTCGGTTTGTATTTCGTTTGTGTTCCGTTCGTATCGGGGAGAGGGATTCATCAGTTGATTTGATACTCCTCGATATGTTGGACTTTGATGTGCTTCTGGGCATGGATTGGCTAGCCACTTGTTATGCTTCGGTGGACTGCCGTGAGAAGGCAGTCAGATTTAGCTTTCCGGGAGAGCCAGTCCTTGTTATTCGGGGAGACCGCAGTGTCACCCTTCCCAGCTTAATTTCGTCTCTTTGCGCTGGTCAGCTCTTGCGGAAGGGATGTCAGGGATTCTTAGCGTTTGTTTGTGATACTCGAGCTGCAGAGGTTCCGTTAGACCGGGTCCCGGTAGTTTGTGAGTTCCCTGATGTTTTCCCTGATGAGCTACCTGGGCTACCGCCTGAGCGCGATGTTGAGTTCTGCATTGATTTGATTCCCGGTTCGGGGCCTATTTCTATACCACCTTATCGGATGGCCCCGGCAGAGCTTCGAGAGCTGAAGGATCAGTTGCAGGATTTGTTGGATAAGAGGCTTATTCGACCTAGTGTTTCTCCGTGGGGTGCTCCGGTCCTGTTTGTCAAGAAGAAGGATGGAAGTTTGCGCTTATGTATCGACTACCGCCAGCTGAACAAAGTTACCGTTCGGAACAGATATCCGTTGCCGCGCATTGATGATTTGTTCGACCAGCTTCAGGGTGCGGGGTATTTTTCGAGGATCGACTTGCGATCAGGATACCATCAGCTGCGAGTTCGACAGGAGGATATACCGAGGACAGCTTTCCGTACACGCTATGGCCACTACGAGTTTTTGGTGATGTCGTTCGGACTCACCAACGCCCCAGCAGCATTCATGGATTTGATGAACCGTACATTCAGGCCGTATCTTGACTTGTTCATCATTGTGTTTATCGACGATATCTTGGTGTACTCCCGGAGCAGAGAGGAGCACGAGCAGCACTTGCGGATTACGTTACAGACTCTGAGGGAGCACCAGCTGTTCGCGAAGTTCTCCAAGTGTGTGTTCTGGCTGGACAGCGTCGGATTCTTGGGTCACGTGGTTACGAGAGACGGCATTTGTGTGGACCCGAAGAAGATTGAGGCTGTTCAGCAGTGGCCCCGACCTACATCGGTTACTGAGATCCGTAGTTTTCTAGGCCTGGCGGGCTACTACAGGCGTTTTGTTCAGGACTTCTCCCGTATAGCTGCACCGTTGACCAGTTTGACCCGGAAGGGAGTTCCTTTCGTTTGGACAGAGGAGTGCGAGCGCAGTTTTCAGCAGCTCCGGACTTGTTTGACTACGGCGCCGGTATTATCTTTGCCTTCGGGATCAGGCGGATTTGTTGTCTACTGTGATGCTTCGTGAGTGGGATTAGGATGCGTATTGATGCAGCATGGCCGGGTGATCGCCTACGCTTCTCGGCAGTTGAAGAAGCATGAACAGAACTACCCCACTCATGATTTGGAGATGGCTGCAGTGGTCTTTGCACTGAAGATTTGGCGACATTAACTTTACGGCGAGTCATGTCAGATATTCACCGATCACAAGAGCTTAAAGTACATTTTTCAGCAGCGAGACCTGAACCTCAGACAGCGTCGTTGGATGGAGTTGGTGAAAGACTACGACTGCGAGATCTTATATCACCCCGGCAAGGCAAATGTGGTGGCAGATGCGTTGAGTAGGAGGCCCGGGGGTAGTCTATCCTTTTTGCGCGCAGTTCAGAGGCAGTCGTCAGCAGATTGGCAGATGTTATGCGACAGCAGAGTTGAGTTCGAGTTCACTCAGACAGGGGGACAGCTCGCGCATGTTCGTGCACGTCCACAGTTGCTTGACCGTATATATGAGGCACAGCGCAGTGACGACCGTTGCTCAGAGATCATGGCACGGATGGGACAGGGCAGATTTTCCGAGTTCGTGATTGACGATCAGGGGATTTTAAGATATGGATCTAGACTGTGCGTACCAGATGCTGATGGATTGCGGCGCGACATTCTTGAGGAGGCACACCGATCAGTGTATAGTGTCCACCCAGGTTCCACCAAGATGTACCATGATATGAGAGAGACCTACTGGTGGGACGGGATGAAGAGGGACATTGCGGAGTTCGTTTCGAGATGCCTGACTTGTCAGCAAGTCAAGGCCGAGCACCAGAGGCCCGCGGGAGAGCTACAGCCGTTACCCATTCCAGAGTGGAAATGGGAGCAGATTTCGATGGATTTCGTTGTGGGGCTACCCAGGACCAGTCAAGGGTACGACTCCATCTGGGTGATCATGGATAGGTTGACGAAAGCGGCTCACTTCCTGCCAGTGAAGACGACTTTCAGCTTCGCTCAGTATGCTCAGCTCTATATTGACGAGATCGTGCGACTACATGGCGTACCGACTTGTATCATGTCAGATCGAGGCACTCAGTTCACCAGCCGACTTTGGCAGAGACTTCAGGAGGCTTTGGGCACTCGTTTGAGCTTCAGCACAACGTTTCATCCGCAGACCGACGGACAGTCAGAGCGGACCATTCAGACTCTCGAGGACATGCTCAGAGCGTGCGTTTTAGACTTTGGTGGTAGCTGGGATCGTCATTTACCTCTAGTGGAGTTCTCCTACAACAACAGCTTCCAGGATACTATTCAGATGGCACCTTTCGAGGCATTGTATGGGAGGAGATGCAGATCGCCCGTTTGTTGGACAGAGCTCAGCGAGAGCAGCATTTTGGGGCCGCAGCTTGTTGAGGAGACGACAGCGAAGATAGAGTTGATCCGAGACCGGATGAGAGCGGCTCAGAGCAGGCAGAAATCGTATGCAGACAGGCGCCGTCGCAGATTAGAGTTCGCAGTTGGCGACCATGTTTTTCTGAGGGTCTCTCCGATGAAGGGCGTGATGCGTTTTGGGCGAAAGGGGAAGCTTAGCCCTAGATTCGTAGGTCCCTTCGAGATCCTCGAGCGTGTTGGCGCTGTTGCATATCGTTTGGCTCTTCCTCCCAGCTTTCCCGATGTTCACCCCGTCTTCCATGTTTCGATGCTCCGCAAGTACCTTCACGACCCTTCGCATGCGATTCAGCACCCGACAGTCCAGCTAGAGCGCGACCTTTCTTTTGCAGAGCAGCCGGTGGCCATCCTGGATCGGCAGGTGAAGAAGTTGAGGTCGAAGATTATACCAACCGTCAAGGTCCTTTGGCGTAGCCCGAGCAGCGAGGAGGTTACCTGGGAGACCGAGGGCGAGATGAGGAAGAAATATCCCCATCTCTTCGAAGGTACGCGTAGCTATATTTTTAAATTCGGGGACCGAATTTCTTTAAGGGGGGAAGATTGTAGCGTCTTGAAAAGTCGTTTTGGTGTTTTCCTGAAATTCGGTGAAAATTCGGTATTTTTCCGAAAACCGTCTTTCTCGATATTTTGCAGTTTAGGGCTAATTATACCTTAAATGGATAGGTAATTACTTGTTTTTAGTATCTAATGAGTTAATTATGAAATTCTGGTCATTTAAAAAAATTTCCCTATTTTTCAATTTTTTAATATTATTTTAAGCCGGTAAGAAAATACATTAAATTAGCGATAAATACAAATTTTTCCGGGCTAAATTTAATCTCTAAAATTATGATAATTAAAATCTAGTGGTAACATAAATTTTTAGTAATTTATTTTTATTTTTAACAAATTTTTATGATATGAAACGAATTTATTGAATTTTTGAGCTAAAACTTGCAAATATGAACTTGTGGGGGGTCTTTTTGCATAAAATCTTTTTGTATCCACTCCCACTCACCCCCCACTCCCCTAGGCCGGCCCCACCTCAGCTGCTGCCCACGTTTTCAGCCCCCTTTTTCTTGACTTCTTCTTTGTGAATGAATGTGAAGAATGGATTATTATATATTAATTAGAGTTTGATATGAGATGTTTGACTTTGAAATTTCTTCCACATCACCTCACTTTCTCCCATTCCTCTCCTCACAGCCGAGAGCAACTCCTGCACTTCCCCCTTTTCTTTTTTTTCTTTTTCCCTTTCTCTTTTTGCTTCAAATCCATCAAAAATCCATCAAAATCAACAATTTCCTTCATAAATTCAAAGCAAAACCTTATTCCCTCTCTTCTCAAACCCAAATTGGTTCAAATCTTGAAGAAAAATGGCATCTTGGGAGGCTTGAGCAAACTTAGGATTGAACTTTGGAGGTATAATTTCTAATCAAATGGTTAAATTGTAGTTAAAGTATACTAATTAGGACTTGCATGTTATGTTAATATTAAAATTATAGCTAAATCCTAATCTAGTTTTTTTTTGTTTAGTTCATGGCTTGACTTTTAATTAGGGTTTAGAAAACCATTAATTAGTTAATTAAGTTATTTTGTTATCTAGTTTTATGCAAACTTAATTTAAGAGATTACTTTGCTTAAGTGGACATCGTTATGTGTTAAATTATGTTGTTCAAGTGTGAAATTGGATTTAATTGATGGTTATAAAAATCAAGAGAGGGTTGTTTATGGAAAATAGGATTGGAATCATGGCTATTGTGTTGTAATTAGTGTTTGTAGATTGCTTGTAGTGTGCTTGGGTAATTATGCTAAATTGTAGTCGTTTTGTCGCAAATCGGCGATTTTTGCACCGATTTTGGAATGCAAATGCTTACTAGATTTTTATAAAAGTTATGTGATGAATTATTTTTGATATCTTGATGATTATAATGGCTTGTCCTGCGACTTTTAGGATGCGTGAGTGCGGTTTTTGGGTAGTCGAGTTTTAGTTTTGCCGGGCGACCAAATCGGCGTTTTTCGGCAGTTTTTGCGATTTTCGCGTGTGTCCGCGCACTTTGTGCACGTTGTACCTAGCTAGCGAATTTTAGTAGTTTCGTTGGGGTTTTGCGTCGTTCTTGATATGTAACCTTATATTTGGTATTGATGTAAATTCCAGGTTCGGTCGCGGAGACGTCAGACGCGGCGCGAAAGGGAAAGGCGGTGATTGGACACAGCTAGCCAGGGATCCCGGTGAGTAGATGTAACATCTACGGGGGACTATCGTTGGATGGCGCAAGCCGCCCGATAGTTTTAGTAACTTACAAATCCTTAGTAATGTTAGTAATTAGGGGTGAAACACTTAATTGACTATTTGCTGCATCCATGCATTATATCGACATACCTATACGAAACCATTTCATAGGACACCTGCACCATTACCAGGGTTTTTATATGCAGCACGAGCACTATTCATGTTTACACACACACCCTGGTAATTGCCATGCCACCACACTAGATAACATTTAAATTAAACCTTTTACTAATTGATACTTAAACTGCTGCTTTTGCCTTTAATTCCTTGAAATGAAACCGTAGTATTGCTATTCATGTGCATGTACTTCATCATATTAATTGTTCATGCTTAATCCATTGATCACACATCGCAACTTGATTATTGATATCATACGCATTCATTATCATTGATATATGCACTTATGAGGATTTCTTGAGATTTTATGATATTGCTGGATTTCGGGGGAAAACCGCAAAATTTCTAAACTTATTATATTTTAAAATATGTAAAAATTGCGGTTTTCTAGTGATGTAAGTGTCGTCCACCATGAGTTTGCTGTGGATTTGGAAATCCGTGTCGAGGAGTGGAGGAACCGGCACGGGTACATGGTGGGCCCGGTAAGGTACCCCGGGGCAAGAGGAATGTGGTGATGACGTTGAGCCTGGCAGGGGACGGATTACCTACCGGTGACTGTTTGGGACGGCGAATATCCAGAGGATACCGACCGTGGCCACTAGATGATGAGATATTGATATTTGAGATGGGTCAGCCGGACGGCTGAGGCCAGAGATACATTTATGAGATTTGAGACAGCTTTTGGGTGTCGTTGCTGGACACCGATTTTCGTCGATTCATTGACATTATGCTGGCATTCTAAAAGAGTTTCAAAAACAAAAAGAGATAAAATATTTCTTATATATACCTATTGAGACCTCAGATATTCATGTTGCATACATATTAGTACACTGATGTTATATACACACCTGCTAGTGCATCCAGTCATACCTGTATTTTAGATGCTAGGATGCTTGTGTGCATGCATACGATAGCCTTTGCAGATGTTATTTATTACTCACGAGTTGGCAACTCACCCCCGTTGTGCCACAGTCTTTTGCAGGTCCGCTCCGTCAGTTCAGTAGCGGCGGGCGCACTTGTTCTTTTGCCTGTTTTGCTTGGGCTCGAGATTTGCTCATAGGTGGGTTATGTTATTATTTTGTACCACCTTGTATATTCTTGTATCTAGTGTACTCCATCTACTGTTTCTACCAGATTATTGTATATTGACCTAGAGATGAGACTGTGAGGTTTGTGGATTTTATGCTGTATTTTGGGGTCGAGCTCACTTGAGCCGACATGCTACTTTTTTTTCATGCTTCCTTATGATTATTATGCTTGCTGTCATTTACATTGCGTGGGATTTGTGACCGCCTTATGGCGAAGAGCTAGCTCCCGCTTGGGGATGCCTTTTTGTTGGTTTTACATATATTCTTGTTGTACCCATTTTTGGGGGCCAGTATTTACAAAGGAGACTCTGCCGAAATTTTCGGGAAAATTAGTATTGTTTTTAAAAGGGGTTTTATATGACTTATTTGATAAACTTGCTTTCAAATGTTTGGGTTTTCTTCACTCTTTTGCTTAATTGGTTTTGTTCTCTGGGCTTTTGGCTTACTTATTTTACGGACGCCTTTAGACGTTTCGTAAACTTAAGTGCCAGTCACGTTCCGTACCCTGCGGGTCGTGACAGTCCAATGCAACTTGGAGACATTAACAATCCTAACTATTGCCCTTATCACCGAATGCTGGGTCATCCGATCGAAGATTGTTACATCTTCAAAAGCTGGATAGAAGATCAATACCAACATGGCAAGTTCGTATTATCCGAAAACTGTAAGGTGAACTCGCCCCAGCCGCACGCTCTCAAAAAGGCGGACACACCGGGGGCATCATGCTCTTTTGTAGAGGGAGCTCCATGGGTGGTCGTTCTTTCAGCCAAGACTAAAAGAATGTTGAGGGATCTCCAATCATGGATTAGGTGGAAAAATCCACTGGAACCCGAAGTCATCGAGGGAATGCTGAAGCCACGCCCAACTCCAAAGATTGGCGGTGATAGTCAAAGCGCTTACACCCAGCCGTCAAAGTCTTCGAAGAAGAAGAAAACCAAGAAGCCCGTGAAACCTGATGACAAACGCACGGACCTGCAAAAGAAGATTGACACACTGGAAGAATATAATCAACAGGTGCGAACCCCAGTCACAGTCCAAGAATTTTTCAGCCACGTTCTTGAGGACGGAGATGATGACAATGGAGAAGACTTGTCGAATGAGCCTGAAAATTATGTGGCAAGCTGCCATGTGATCTCTCACTCGTCAATAGACGATGAAGAAGCTCCTTACGCAGAAAAACTGGGGGCAGATTCTGAGCCGGAACTTCTAGGACCATCAGACGAAATGATTGATGCATTCCTGAACGAAGCCCGTCTTAAAAGCAAAGCTGATCGAGAGCGTGAGATGGCTATATTTGAAAATGCCAAATGCCGGCGACTGGACGAAAGGGCTGAAACACGCCTACCAAATCAAAGTACATTCGCTGCAAATAAAAGCAGGATCAAGATAAGGAAACGATTCACTAGAGCCTTATCAAAAGGAATGAAGTTGCCCTCTTTCAGAGGAAATTCTCCCAGAGATATTCATCTTGATGAAGCGAATGCACATCCTAACTTCTGCTTATACCATCAGAGGATTACACATCCTACCGAAGAGTGCGTGTTCTTTAAAAACTGGTGGCAGGGGTATGTTTCCCACCGACAACACGTTCAACGAGTGAAGCGCAAGGCTCGTCGGGAACAGAAAAGCACGACAAATGAGCACATGAAAACTGCAGGCAACTGTCACATAGTCGACGCCAGCGGATCACAAGTTCTCATCTTCGGGAGTGATTCTGATGAAGAAATAGCCCTCGGACCTCTCTTCAAAGAACCCACCTCCGAGGCGAAAGAAATGAAGACCTGTGAGAACATTCAGCTGCACAATCGTACGCTGCCTGAAAAGAATCTTGGGCCCGTGAACAGTGGGTTGAATAGAAAAGATAAGGGGAAAGAAAAAATCCCTGAAGACATCGCCTTAGATGATCAAGTCGTCAGAGATCTAACAGCCAAGGACCCGCCCAAGAAAAGTAAGGTGGATTACAACGTTTTGGCACACTTGAGGAAGATACCCTCGCAGCTCAGCATTCTCGATGCCTTTCTGCTATCAAAAGAAGTGAGAGATTCTCTGATCAAGGCGTTACAAGAGCCCGAATAGTTCCAAGCTTTCCTCGCCGAAGAAAAGATGAAGGACGAACTGGAAGAAGTGCACACTGCTGACATCACTTTCGGCGATGGAGATCTTCTCCTCGGGACATGTGAGCATAACCGTCCTCTTTATGTCTCCGGATACTGTCATGATATTAAGATCGGCAAAATCCTGGTTGACAATGGGTCCTCCTTTAACCTCCTCAATGTAAGAGTGTTGAAGGAAATTTGCATGAGCGTTCAACACCTCGCTCTGGATAAGATCAGTATCTCCGGGTTTGACTCCCAGTCATCACGGACGCTCGGGTCTATGATACTGACGCTGTGCTTTGGGCTGTTAGTCACTGACATCAAGTTTCACGACATTGACGCTAAGACCTGCTATAACGATTTGCTCGGCCGGCCTTGGCTACACGAGTACAACATTATCCCTTCTACACAGCATCAGTGTATGAAGTACTTTAAGGATGGTCTCGAGTACACTGTGACAGGGGAACTAAACCCATTCTCCTTGAACGAAGTCCGCAAATATGAGGATGCCAAGTACTTCCTTCCAGATTTCGAAGATACAGAAAGATGTCGCAAACCGGAGGACAAAAACAAATCTATCGCCACTATTTTGGTCTTCGGGAGTGATACCGAGGAGGAAGAGGAAATAACTTATTCGGGGCAACCCCAATACAACAAGCCGGGACCGTCCACCCCTATTCTGGTCTTCGGCAGCGACTCGGAAGATGAGGTCAATGCCGTGTTTTCTGTCCGGCCATCAATACAAGCCTTCACTGGCGATGATCGGAGTTTGCAAATCGTCGTGGTTCCGCAAGAGCATTACAAAGAGCTAGATGCACTTGATACCTATAGTGTGTAGGAAATGCAAACATTCTACGTCCCTCCTAGGCGAAAAGATGAGAAGGCGATCCTGTTTTATCGATCCACGGAAACCAAAGTGGAGAAAGAAACTTGGAATGGTGCCGATTCTGCACTTGACAGGCTCCAGCCCATCCGTCTGCCCAGATATTACACAGAAGGACTAAAAAGGTTGTTAAGGTGCCAAGGCGTACCTTTGAAGAGACTGCTCGACAAGCTTAGTTCTACAACAGGATCTGGAACGTCCCCGGAACTCAACGAAAGTTGCCCAACGGGAGAATGGAAACGATCGGGCTTGGACACGTTCAATCGAAGGGACGGGAGCGATTCCGTGGCTGCTACGTCATCCATGACTTCGATGAAGAAGGAGATGCTCTGTGGGAAGATGCTAACCCTGAACCAGAACGAGCTCTCGCCATGAAAATGCCAAGTCCGTCATTCGAAGAACAAATGGACAAGCTTATAAGATAAGCGGGTCAAAAGGTTTGAGACGACCATAATCGCGAAACGGCCATCTACGAGAAAGCCAGGACGCAGCGCCTCCTTCAGCAGGCCACAGATAATGATAATGCTCTTCATCACCAACCTGTCATACAAAAGACCCGGCGCAAAGGCAAAAATAAATCAAAAAACGGAAAAAGCGTTCGACAACTGCAAAGCGGGTCCAAGAAGCCACGCGATCAAGAATCGAGCAGCTGGGATCCGTCTCTTGTAAAGAAGATGGGTCGAGAATATTCTTTTCTCCAAGACAAGACAAAGAAGATACTCGATCTTGTCATAAAACATCAGATGATTACACTCTCAGAGTCCAAGCACCCCGAACAAGCAAACGAGGTCTCTCATCCAGACTATTGCTCCTATCACCGAGTAATAGGACATCCCCTCGAAGACTGCTTCACCTTCAAGAACTGGGTCGAAGACCAATATCAACAAGGCAAGTTCGCTTTATCCGGCAGCTGGAGGGTAACCCCGCCGCAGAAGCATGAACCGAAAGCTACGAGAATAGAACCAGATCAACATCGATCTTGGAAGAGATCTCGCACCTGTCACATGATAACGGTGTCGGGAAAAAGAATATGTGAAGATATCTCCCCTGGTGCTTCGAAAACGATGATGACGAGGTGATCTCAGAATTTCCACCAGTGCCAAAAGAACTGGAAGATGGAATACATACTACTGCAGATGACCTCAAGAAAATCGACTTGGGAACGACAAGCGACCCACGGCCGACGTTCGTCAGTGAGCTATTGTCTGAGGAAAAAGTGGCTACACTCAAAGACGTGCTCATGAAGTACAAAGATTGTTTCGCATGGAACTATTCCGAAATACCAGGACTAGATTCAGAGATTGCTGTGCACAAATTGGCAATTTCTCCGGACATCAAGCCAGTCAAACAAGCGCCTAGACGAATGCGGCTCGAGCTTGAGATGAGTATCAACGCTGAGTTCAAGAAACTAATAGACTCCGGCTTCATCCAAGAGGTTCGGTATCCTGACTGGATCGCCAACATCATCCCAGTGATGAAGAAAAATGGGACGGTGCACATATACGTAGACTTCAGGGATCTCAACAAAGCTTGCCCGAAGGACGATTTTCCCGTACCGGTCACTGAGCTGATGACAGATAATACGTCCACTTACGAAGTTTTCTCCTTCATGGACAGCTCATCAGGATACAATCAGATAAAGATGCATCCCGAAAACCAGAAGTATACCGCTTTTCGAACCCCTTTGGGCATATTCTGCTACAAGGTGATGCATTTCGGTCTAAAGAACGCCGGTGCCACCTATGAGAGGGACATGATGAAGATTTTCGATGACCTCATTCATGAAATCGTCGAATTCTATATCGACGACCTCGTAGTTAAAAGCAAATCATACGAGGAACATTTAGAGCATCTGAAGATTGTGTTTCAGCGTCTTCAAAAATACAACTTGAAAATGAACCCTCTCAAGTGCGCGTTTGGAGTTTCCTCAGGCAAGTTCTTAGGATTCGTCGTCCGACACCGAGGCATCGAGATAGACCCGTCGAAGATCAAGGCGATCATGGAAATGCCTCCGCCAAGGACTCTCAAGCAACTGCAGTCTCTCCAAGGAAAGCTCGCGTACATCCGCCGATTCATAGCCAATCTCTTCGGCAAGTTTCGTCCTTACAATCACCTAATGAAGAAGGGAACTCCTTTCGTCTGGGATCATAAATGCCAAAGCGCACTATACGAAATAAAGCAATACTTGAAGAATCCGCCGGTGCTGACAGCTCCAGTTAAAGGAAAGCCTCTCATTCTGTATACAACCGCCCTTGAGGGTTCCTTAGGCGCGCTATGGGCACAAGAGAACGACCAAGGGAAAGAGAGAGCCCTCTACTACTTGAGTCGAGTTCTACTGGGGGCAGAAAGCAATTACTCCCCCATTGAAAAACATTGCTTGGCGTTGATCTTCGTGATAACGAAGCTCAGACACTACGCATTGGCACATGAGGTCCATCTCATATCAAAGGTCGATCCTCTCAAATATTTGATGTCAAAGGCTATATTAACGCGACGGCTCGCTAAATGGGCCCTGCTCTTGATGGAGTTCTCGATAACTTATCGTCCCCTCAAGGCAATAAAAGGCCAGGCCATCGCCGACTTCCTCGCTGAACATCCGATTCCTGCTGACTCTCCTTTGAACTGCGAATTGCCAGATGAGCACGCGTTTGACACAATTGACGGGGAGAAAGGAGGGAGTGATACCCGGTGGTAACTCTATTTTGATGGAGTATCTTCCATGAAGAAGCGCAAACAAAGCACCCCCATAATCAAATTCGGGGTGGGCCTCATTTTCGTGACTCCGCAATGAGGGATAATGCACTTTGCCTTCTCCTTAACAGAGCCGCAGACAAACAATAAAGCTGAGTATGAAGCTTTGATAGCAGGTCTTGAGATCGCTGTCGACATGGGAATCGAAAACCTCCTCATATACGGAGACTCCCAACTGATCGTTAATCAAGTAAACGGTGACTATCAAACGTGCAAGCCAGAGGTGGTGAAGTACGACGAAAGAGTGCAACAACTGCTGACTCAAATTCCTCCTACATGTTGGAAAGTATACCGCGTGCGGAAAATAGCAAGGCGAATGCATTAGCCAAGCTCGCTAAAGAACTGGCCGACGAGAACCTCGATGACGTGAGAATCGTTGTGCAAAGCCGTCGGATTCTTACACCGGCAGAAATATCTCCGGAGTCGTCCGAAGAGGGGAAGCTACCGAGCAAACGGCTCTACAAATAAATGACCAGGAAAAGGCTATGGATTGGAGGGAAGTCTTTATAGACTACTTCAAATCTCGTCGAACACCTGAAGATGCATCCTCGAGACATCAGCTCATGAAACGAGCTCTTTCGTTTGCATTCGTCAATGATTCTCTGTATAAGAGATCGTTTGACTCTTTATGGCTAAGATGCCTGGGACCGGAAGAAGCAAAAAGAGTCGTCCAAGAAACTCACAATGGACTCTGCGGTTCTCACCAAGCCGGGCCGAAAATGAAATTAAAGCTCAAAAGGATGGGCTACTATTGACCCACGATGATCCAAGACTGTCTCGAATACGCGAAGTAGTGCCACCCGTGCCAGATTCACGGGGAATTTATCCACCAACATCCATATCCGCTATTTCTGACGGTGGCTAGCTGGCCATTCGAAATGTGGGGAATTGACATAATCGGGCCCATCGAACCAGCATCGTCCAAAGGACATCGATTCATTTTGGCAACAACTGATTACTTCTCCAAATGGGCAGAAGTGGTACCGCTGAGGGAAGTGAAGATGGAGAATATCCTCCATTGCTTCAAAACACGCGTCATTTATCGGTTCGGCACTCCGCGACGGATTATCTCCGATAACGGGCCAGCCTATAGAAGCCACAAGATCAGCCGCTTCGCACAACAGCATAACATAGACTGGAGATACTCGTTGGTCTATAATCCACGAGCTAACGGTCTAGCTGAGGCTTTTAACAAGACCTTGACAAAGATCGTGAAAAAGACGGTGTCTCGAAATAAAAAGGATTGGCACGAGAGACTGCATAAAGCTCTCTAGGCGTATCGAACTACGTTCAAAACGGCCACGAATACAACGCCGTATGCATTGGTATTCGGCACAGAAGCGGTACTCCCCCTCGAGATAGAGCTACCCTCTTTACGAGTGGCGGTTCACTACGAGCTAACAGACGAAGAAAATGCTCACCTTCGGCTTGAGGAGCTTGATGCCCTCGACGAAACTCGGCTCATGGCGCAACAAAACTTGGAGGCTTATAAAGCAAAGATGACGCGTTCATATGAAAGATTGACTAGGCCGAGAACATTCCTCCAAGACAAACTCGTACTAGTGGTCAAAAGACCTATGATCCCCAATCGTGCCAAACGGGGGAAATTCAAGCCAAACTATGAAGGCCCATATATCATAGACAAAGTTTACCAAGGTGGAGCCTATCTACTCATGGACATGCATGGTGAAAGACCTTTCAGGCCAATAAATGGCCGCTTCCTAAAAAAATACTACGCTTAACGAGTCACTGCCTAGGTCAACGATAGATGACGGCGCCTATGTCCGCTCGCTATCTTCCTAAGCCCAAACTCTGTAAGTAGTAGCCGGCTTTCAGGCCGAAACGTCGTTAAACTAACGATGGACCACTATGTCCTAAAACTGGAAATTGACCGAGACATCGATAAACTATTATGGACCGCAGCATCCCAAGGCTGACACAAAAAAAGAAAAAAAAAGAAAAACGGTATGTCCATAAGCAAAATGAGCACGGATGAAAACCCGAAAGGACACCGTAAGTAAAAACGGTAGGGCTACCAGCGAGTTTTGTGAAAACCCGAAAGGGCGCACGCTCGTTAAAAGACACTTGCAAGGTCCTCTCGACATTGTGAGAAGAAACCGCCTGCGTGAGATCCTTACGACTCACAAGGGAACAACACACTTAGAGATCCCCATGATTCCTAAGGAGAAATTACACTTGCGAGATCCTCACGACTCGTAAGGAGAACCTTCCTTTGAGACCCTTACGGCTCATAGGATTCAAAAGCCTTAAGCTACAGGGATCTGAACCTGTTCTTAAGCCATCACAACCTCCAATGCTGCCCTACAAGCGTTGCAGTATTGACCCTTATATACAATCCACGGGCGCGGATAAACATTTCCCTAACAAATTCCTACCAGAGACTGGGGATATGCTCATGTGGCAAAAGACACTTGTAAGTCCTCTCGACTTATGAGGAGAAAATACTCTTGTGAGATCCTTACGACTTATAAGGGACCATACACTTGAGATCCTCACGATCTTCAAGGAGAAAATGCACCTACGAGATCCTCACAACTCGTAGGGAGAAATACCTTTATGAGACCCTTACGGCTCATAAAGTCGAAAGCCTTAGTCGACAGGATCTTAACCCTGTTCGCTAAGCCACCTTTGTTCGTCATCGACAGAGGCAAATGATGATTCGCTCCTGGAAATATCCCAGTTGTAGCGATGCAGATGCCTAAATTGGTATCAAATCCCAAACTCGCGGTGAAAAGTCAGCGAACCACAAATGCATATGAAATAGCCGAAATGATGGGGCAACTTGTAACAAAATCAGCAAGTAAAAATGTATACATCCAAAGTCCGAAATGATTGGGCACCGCAAAAAATAGCCGAAGTGATTGGGCAATCGCAACTTTCACGATACAAAAGCTGAAATAATAGAGCATCGCGGAAAGAAAAATATATAAAATGAAATTTTTTGCCCTACAGGTGAAATCACATCGATCCCTGTACACAATCCAGGGGTACAAACAAAGAGGGAACCATACCTTCCCACCAGGCTTCATCGAAACGAAACCAAATCTCGATGGTTCACAGACAGCCTAGAGATCATCAACAGCGTTCTTCCTCATTCCAGCAGGATTCAGACGCTGCAATCAACCTTGGAGTCATGGCAAATTCCCTACTCCAAATCTTGACGGTTCACAGACAACCTAGAGACCACTTCGATATTCGTCTCATTACAACAGACGCAACGTCAGCCAATGACCCCGTCGCGGAAATACATCATCCAAATGACCCCGTCGCGGAATACGTCATCCACATGACCCCATGGCGGAAATACGTCAACAGATGACCCCGTCGCGGAAATACGTCATCCACATGACCCCGTCGCGGAAATACGTCATCCACATGACCCCGTCTCGGAAATACGTCATCCACATGACCCCGTCGCGGACCCGTCGCGGAAATACGTCATCCACATGACCCCGTCTCGGAAATACGTCATCCAAATGACCCCGTCGCGGAGAGACGTCATCCATATGACCCCGTCGTGGAGATACGTCATCCACATGATCCCGTCTCGGAAATACGTCATCCACATGACCCCGTTGCGGAAATACGTCATCCACATGACCCCGTCGCGGAGATACGTCATCCACATGACCCCGTCGCGGAGACACATCATCCAAATGACCCCGTCGCGGAAATACGTCATCCACATGACCCCGTCGCGGAAATACGTTATCCACATGACCCCGTCTCAGAAATACGTCATCCAAATGACCCCGTCGCGGAAATACGTCATCCACATGACCCCGTCGCGGAAATACGTCATCTACATGATCCCGTCGCGGAAATACGTCATCTAATGACCCCGTGGAACATGGCCAAAGTCAACCTTGACCCTGTGGGAAACGCCCGGAGTAACTTCTGACTCCGTGAAATGCAGATAATGTCAACCTCACTAATCACTTACGGGTCCTTTCGATCGTGAGAAAGAAAACTCTTTTGTGAGATCCTTACGACTCTCAAAAGAAAATACACTTAGGAATCCTCACGATTCTTAAGGAGAAGTTACACTTACGAGATTCTCACGACTCGTAAGGAGAAATACCTTTATGAGACCCTCACGGCTCATAAAATTGAAAAGCCTTAGGCAGCAGATCTGAACCTGCTTCCTAAGCCATCACTATCTCTCGAAGAGTTCAAGACAAAATGCTCTCTATCTTTTACAGGCTACGCTTACTAAAGTAACATGTCGGCAACACAGAAAGGACAAGAAAGCAAGAAATAACACAAGACGGTACGGAAGAAATGTATCTTTTATTTATAAGTTCAATTGAGTACAAGTTACATCATTTGAAAGGATAAAGAAAAATGGATACATTTTATTCAAAATTTACAAATGGAGCAAAAGAAACTATTGGGAGGGAAGCGTTTTCAGTAGGCCAATCAATTGCTCACGCACTCTCCTCAGCCTCTCTTCACGGTCAGCTGCCACGGCCAACTCCGTTTCAACCTGAGCCCGTTGCTGCAAGTAAGATTGTAACAACCCTAATTTTCCTATACAAATTTTTTCAAATATTTTTTCAAAATCCATAAAGGGGTATTTTAGCCTGAGCACAAGATATAAGTAATTATTTTGCTTTTTAATTTCAAATTAAAAGAATGTAACAACTCTATTTTTAGTGTACAAAAATTTGCTTTAAAATTAATGTATACTTGGGGTGTTTACATTTTCTGTGACTACTTTAAGTAATTAAATAGCTCCATGATTACAAGAAGGAACTTGTGGATTATTGGTAATACCTTGCACTGCTGAACTAAGCCACCAGAGTTCAAATTCCATACCCCACATTATTTTTAAAATTGATTTTTTTAAACCTTTAGAATACCAAGAGTTTACACGTGCATATCTCACAAAAACCACACTACACCCTGAAATGTAACTGTACCAGAGGGATCAACAGTCGTCGGGGGAGGATTCCGGCCGCCTGAATTAGCCGGAATCGGCCAACTCGGCCGGAAAACCAGGACAACTCGGCCGGCGACCGAGTCACGGCCGAGTCGGCCGATTCCAGCGACGACCCCAACACAAAAAATGTGTCTTTTGATCTCCCCTGTACACCCGCAAAATTTTATCCTCAGACCATTTCCAGAGCTCTTTTAAAACCACAATTACTCCACTTTTAATATATTTTTATTACATTTTATTACATTTTTCAATTTAACTCTTCATCTACCCTAACCCTAGCCTAACCCTATAAATACCACCCCTACACTCTACCCCCTCATCCTAAAACTCTGAGCCAACTCTCAAGAAATTCCTAGAAACCCTAGTGTGCAATCGAAGTGAGCGAAAGGTGAAGCTTCGGCGAATTTTCCGGCCATCTTCCGACGACGATCCTAGGAACTCCCGGCGACGAATCGATGCACCATCGACTCCTATCGTCTCCCCTTCCTCTCCTTTAAAGTCTTAAACCCATAAGTCCCAATTTCTCTCCTTTACTCTTTTCTAAAAATACGAACTTCCAAAACCCGACGGAATCGGAACAAATCCGATTTCCGATTCGGTTTCCTTATAAAACCTTACTTTTCTTTAATACAATTATACTTGAACATTTTCATGTTGACTATTAAACACTAATCAACCATATTGATCAAGTTTCATAATCAAAAGTAATTGCTATTTCATTTTACCGTATTTTCATTTAAATACCACATAGTTTCGATTCTACATATAACATTACAAAACTTGCTATACCTTTAAGTAGATCACGAGGTAATCACCTACCTCCTCACACACTCATATACAACACAGCACAATACCCTTGGGAACATAGAATACGGGAAAACGACACAATTTCATTTTAATACCATTTACTTAACAAAACCGTTTTCTAAAGGATTTAGTATTTATACAAATCTTTGCAAAGCGCCGCTACAACCCATTTGGGGAACCCATTCGGGATGGTGCGGATTATCGCACATACTCGGGCTTAGTATTGCGAGATTCAGACCTCCGCAAGGAGCATTCGGTCTCGAAAGATTTAAAATACGACATCTTAAGAAAATGAGATATTTAGAATATAAAATATATATTAAAATCATTTTTGTATATATATATATATATATATTTATCATTAAAATACCTATTTTTTTATGATATAAATATTCCATCTTTTTCTAAAAATCACAAGAATCAATTTACCTTAAAATACCATGAATTCCATACAAAACCAATATTACAAATAAATACCATTTACCATGAAAATAGGACATGCTCATTAGAAATATCACAAATATAAAATATACATTTATTATAACTCTGAAGACGATAATAAATACTTGGGGTGTATTTTGAAAACTTTACAAAGTATTTTTACATAAAAACCCCTTCAAGTTCTATAAATTACCCTAAGGACCCTAGTAAACATAGGTTTAAGCTGGACCAGTCACTTGAGCCTCAGGGAGCCAGAGATATGGGTGCTTGCTTATCTAATGTAGACAACTTAACAACGGTGTTATCAATACGGTAATCGTCTTTGAAAAAGACACAAATCCTGCTGCCCATGTGCAGTGGTTACCGATAATATCAAAACAATCAAGACTTTAAGTTACTTTTCTAATTGTCTGACTCAGTTTGAGTCTCCTTATAATCTGACTTGAATATGATTCAAGTACAATCTACAATCTACAATCTACAATTTACAATCTACAATCTACAATTTACAATATTACAATTCAACATGAATCCATGAATCCATTATCCAATCTATCAACTTGACCGAACCGAACCATGGATATACATTCCATTTACATGATTATACAGTTACATCCATAATTTTACAGTTACATACATGATTCTCCAATTACATCTGTTTACTGATATCATGGTTTCGGTCAGTCATCCAAACATACAATCTATACAGTTTACAATACAATACAACAATACAATCAAGATAACACGGGGTTTAAGGGGTAGACTGGTACGGAATGTGTTAAAGGTGGCACGGGGTAGTCACTTAAGACGTAATTACATCCATGTCGTTGTTCCGTGGTATTATCGACGGAGCCTTAAACTACGGGTTACCAAAGTCTCCGGTGTAAGTGGGACTCTTCTCATATACACTGGCATTTTCTGTACCAAGCTACAAACAACAGCATTAACAAAACACTATAACAATATAATACAACATTGAAAGTTACCTTTTTATTCTGTCTATCCTACTTCTCCCTTATCTTTGGGACTTACCGAGCGATTTGTTCGCTGACGACATTCTCTTTCTTTCTTCTTTGAATGTCGTCAGGTGATCTGGACATTCCTGAGATCGAGCCCTCTGCTGAAGACTTGGACCAGTGAAGACCCCGAGCTCTAGTTCATTGTAAACTTTCCATTCAGTACTTTTTCATTTCTGTTATGCTATTGTTTAGGCATTGTTTTTTTATCAGTTGTATTAACTTTCCATGCATTGTACAGAAAGAATGTAAATAAATAAAGTTGATGTTTTATTATATTTGTCTCTTGTGGATTTATTTTTATATTGCTTAGATACGCTTAGCGTATTTACTTCATAGTAAATACGTAGCGGCCCCGTCCCGTCCCCTTCGCCGTATACCGGGAAGCGGGGCGTGACAAAGATTAAAGTCGCTCATCAATGACCTGCCGAGCTGCCTCACGACTCTGCGCACCCTGCTCGATGAGGTCGAGCTTCTGCCTCAGCGTTAGCCCATCGGAAATACATCGTAGAAGGCCCTCAAAGATGGCTTTCAACTGCACAGCATTGGCATCAACCTGAGCATGCAGTCGAGCAGATTCGCTTGAAGTGTCTTCATATTCCTTATGCTTTAGGGCCGCTTCTTGTTCAAGATGGCGGAAGTAGGGAGTGCTCTGCTCGACCCACGCAGCCCGTTGAGAGTTCACAGCCAGGACCTCGGGAGCAGGACGTCCGACCTCGAGCTCATACAGACAAGCCTCAATTTTCCTGCAGTGACTAACCCAAAACTCAATGACGCCATCACTATGAAAGTTCATGAGCGTCGCCAGCATAGGATTAACCTCGACAGCAAAATCTGCAGCGAATGTAGGAGCCCCCGCGTCAAGCTCCTCGATGTAATCGCTCAACATGCGCAGACTATTCGCAGCGCTTTTTGAGGATGCACGTCGAGAAAAGGGGCCTGCTGGCATTATGACTTGAGATTCGAATGGAGTTGAAGTCGGTATCACCGCTGCAAAACAAATCACAGTCAAATGATGGTTCAAGAAATAGAGAATTTTTATAAACAATGAAGTTTACTATACCGGCTGAGGTAGATGGCAAGGCCGGGAGTACTGGTGGCACAACTATTCTTTCATCTCCTCCTTCAATCTGTAGTGTTGCAGTCAAAACAAAGAAGGATTAGCAACGACTTGGCTGCCCGTAAAAAGAAAAGAAAAGACATTAGCTAAAGGCTGTACTCACCAGCGCCACTAGATGAGGCAATCTCTGACTGGACTGAGAAATGTGGGTGCAGCACTTGATACAGGTGATCAAAAAGGAATCCTGCAAGGATGTAATAATGCAATATCAGTACATAAAGTATACTGCCTACAATGAAACCGATAGGTCACAAATCCGTACCTTCCAGCATTTGGGAGGACACGAGAGAAGGCAAAGGGGGCCACCGTCAAAGCAGCAAATGGCGATGCTTCCTCAGGTGGCACAACCTCAACGCTCACCACACCTGCATTAGAAACGAGAGAAGTACTGTCAGAAGAGATTGAAAGGGATTGCAGAATAACAAGAAAAGCAATAACCCAAAATTTACCTAGTGGGTCGCCGGTCGGAACCGCGATAAGGGCGTCACTTGATGCAGTGACTGCTTCACCCTCCTACATCAGAACGGTTTCACCACTTGTAGCTTCATCCCCCGACTCCACGAGAATCGTTGTGACACTCGCATCACCCGGCAACGGCAATGAACCGCAAGGTGAGAGAGTGGAAATTGGGGCAGTTCCAGACTATTGAGAAAGAGTGGCTACCTCAGGCTCGGTGGTTGCCGCCATCTCACCTACCACTTCCTCATCAAGACTCGGCCCTGCAGGATAGGATATATAAGAATTTGAAAATTAAAACGTTGACAAAAGAACTCAATGTTACGTTACCTTGGGTCGATCTTTCAACTGCTTCCCAAGCCGCACGTGTTGCCTGTCTGTGAGTGGTAGATAGCGCGTCCAGAGCATCCTCTGAAGGAGTAGGGGCGGGGGTAGCAGCGCTCGAACCTGCACCCGCGGCTAAGGCAGCGTTACGCTCCCTTGCTGTGTGCATTCTATGTTTCCTTTCCGCCCGGGCCATAAGAGAGGATCTTCTCAAGACCTCCGTCAACGGGACGTTATCGTCCGCGCCAATAGTTACCTCTGGAGCCGTTATGGCATCCGTCATCGGTCGTTTAAGCAAAGCCTCTTTCGGCAGTGCTGAGGAGGCCGGAACTCCGATAGCTGACCCTAGAAGCATCTCCACGTCACCCTGCGGGATCGGCACTGTACTGGGCTATTAGTTATATGTATGCCATAGAGGCCATTACTGTACATACGATGTTTATTGTAATGGATGCTTAGACATATATAGGGAGGACTTTCTTGCTCGACATGATAGAATGCTATCTGGTTGTACTTTATCTTAACATGTACTCTGATTGTCTCTATATTACATGTTGATAAAGCCCTTAGGATATGTACTCGACTACTGGGACTATGATGAGATCATACTAGTGAGGCCACGGTAGTCGATGAGTACATCCTATAACTGTTCCTAGTCGAGGGTGTATCGAGACAGGGCATCGATGCACCAGAGTAGACTAGCGTATACGCATCTTGACTCATATGATGGGCGATGGATGATCCCATATCCATCGGTGTTTGACATCAAGGATAGTGTACGGGTGCTCAGTGGAGACTGGGTACACTGGACGGACTCACCGAGAACTCCCAGATGGTATTATACCTCACGTCAGATGGCAGTTCTCCGGTGACACTGGTACAGAGTAGTCTGTTGACCTGAGATCGTCATAGAGTCTTGTGTGATTCCCACTGTGCTTTGATTTCCATCATACCACGTCCAAGAGGGCGTGCAAAAAGGTGGCTTTTGGGTACAGTCCCGAATCACATGGAGGCAATGAGCGATAGGAGGAGATTCGTCTCTTCCGGTATAGGGAGTTGATGTTGTGCTGTGTTCAATTGGCTATAACCGGAAATCCCTGGCCAGGGTAGTTGAGATTTACTGGTAAGTGTTATCAGTAGTTTCTCAAACTGTTATAGACCTCATATCGACACGACTTATCAAGCTACTGGGGTCTGACGTTTACCACCCCTAGGCGAGATATGCGACATATCAGACGACGAGCCGGACTGTACGGGAGTGTTACTGTTTGGATTCACAGGAGAATGTACAGGCTTGCTTGTTGATGTTCTGAGCGCTCAATACCTGGGTAGCTGTTACGTTTAGATGACCGCTTGCAGCTTGTGGGTGTTTGATATGATCATCACCTACTGCCGGCGTATTGACGATTCTTTAGAGTCCTACACAGAGGTTTCTTGACTCAGGAAAAACGGAGTAGGGGCATATATGTGATATGTGCGGTACCTAGGATAATACGATATGAGATACCGTATTCTATTCTTGCAATTTATGATATCATCCAGGTCATCGGATCAAGTGTTGATTCGATAAATCGGTACGGATAAATATTAGTCGGTTATATGCGATATAGCCGGATTGTCGAATCAAGTGTTGATTCAATAATTTAATGTATAATAATATATATGATATATTAAATTACATTAACTAATATTTGCTCACTAAAAGATTCTTTTTCTCGCTCGGGTAATACATTTATATATATATGCAATATATGTTAATTGTATTATTTTATTTTGTTACAATAAATATTATATATGTGATATATAATATTGTAACATGATATGGTTATTAATGCAACATGATTAGTGGAGATTAAACATGGTTAGGGTTTGATTAGGGATAAGCTCTTCTAGAAGTTTCTAGAAGGTTTTTGTTTTGTTTCGTGTAAGATATTTTGTGAAGATATTTGCTTAACCAAACCCAAACCCTTGACCATGGTTGTTTCTCTACAAGGGTTAAGGATTCATTCTTAACTATGGTTGCATTTCTAACCTCACTAATGGGTTATTCATTATTCATCACAAAAGGATTCCATCTTCTTCTTCCTTCTCTTTTCATGGAAAAGTTTTCTTGCTTTGCTTTTTGTTATGAAAATGAGTGAGAATAAGAAAATAAAAGAGAGCAAAAATCTTACTTCATCATCCTCATCTATCCTTGCCATTTAGATGAGGGTGTTCACTTCATATTATGAGTGTTAGCTTGTGTTAACGAAACTTCAAAGTAGATCATCTTTGTATCGAAGATCGGAAGCAAGATTGCATCTTTCTCTTCGTGGAACCTCTCGAGAGTCCGGAACACGATGATCGCAGCGAAGGGACTTCAACACGGAGCTTTAGAAGTGAAGGACCGGATCTACAAAGGTTGTAATCCCTCTCACTTAGTGTTAAAGTGGTTAACATGCTTGTTTTCTACTAAACCCTAGTTTAAAGATCCGGCTTTGGGTTGTTCGGCACGGCTAAAATTTTAATCGGGCATGGTTGATGCCTCGTAGACCCTTGTGGCAGTGCCTAGCAACCCTACAGTGGTATCAGAGCCTAGCTAGAGTTTTAGGCGAAGTCTAGACGAAATTTAAAGTCCGATCGAACCCGAAAACCCCGACACGAACCCTTCTCTGTACATTTTTCAAAAATGTGGTTTTTTTGAATTAAAAATGCTCTGAAAATTAAGCAGGAAAAACTAAGAATTACTGTGAAGTACGGACCTCTAACTCAAAAATTTGACCACGGAACCGCGGCGAAACCAAGGGTTTTGCGGCGGTTCCGCGGCCAAAATTTGGACTTAGTCCCTGAAATTTCACTTAATTATTCTTAGGTCCTTTCTTGTTATTGTTTTCTGGTAATATTTTAATTCCACTCAAGTGTTGAGTTTTCTAGGGTTGTATTGGGGACTCAATGATTCGATCGGATAATTTAACTTCGTTTAGTTTTGTCCGGATAATTTTTAGAAACTGTTAAAAAGTTCGAACGGATATCAATAACTCACTTTTTCCCCTGTCGGAAAATTTTTCAAAAGTTGGAATTTTTCTCGTGTTTAAGAACGTTCTAAGTCATGCAAGTAACGTGGTGGACCCTCTAGAAGACAACAAACCTTAACTCGATTATGTGACCGTCTTGAACTGCCTCTGAACCTTAGGGTTTGTGGCAGTACGGCATGCCACATGTGAGGCGTTGGCTTGACCCTTCTACAGCTGGACCATTGGTACTGTGGCATGTGATGGATGTTTGTAAACTGATTTCAAGTGTTGAGATATATTGGGGAAAACTTGGGTGTTTGATTATTCGATCGGAATGTTTAACACTGTCTATTTATCTGGAATGTGATACAATATTTGGAATCCACAGGTAGTTATGAGATAACTAATTTGAATGTTGTAAATCTAGCAGTTCAGTCTCAGATGATCGGTTGCCACGGAATTTTGTGATCAAAAGTCCGTCGCAATCACGTAGCGTGCGCGGATACTCGCCGTGTAAACTTAATAGACAGCCATGCCCCATCGCCCCGACCAAGTGACTGTAAGAGAACCCCGTCGCCAAAAGCATCCGTTCGGGTGCTCGCAGCAGCGGTGTTCCGCCTTAGTGCACTTCGTCGACGGCATCCGGGGGTGCAGCCGTCTACTAAAGTTTGCGACGAGCATTCGATCAGGATGTCGGGAATATTGTTGAATTGCCCGACTTGATATTGAAAAATGTTTTCGATAAAGAGACTAAAATGCGGGGTTTATAATTGTTAGGCATGCGATGTCTAAGGAATTCATTTGCTAGGCATACGATGTCTAAGGAGGTTGCGGATTCCAACTGTTGTAGTTTTACACTTTCTTTTCTGTGACCGTAAGTGTAGTATGTAGTTGTATCGCCGGTTTTCGTTGCTATACATCGACGACAATCGGCATATGCATACTTACTTACGTTGATGATATGAGATATTATGTGTTGCTGTGATATATTATATTGGATCGTCGTGTTTGAATAGCCGGGGGTTTTATGTGAGATGAGGGTTTTTATTTTCATTCATGTAAAATTCATTTGTATGTAATATTCTTTTATTGGGGCACTTCCAGGTTGAGGATGATGTCACCGTTGTATATTATTTACTTTTCCACATTAGGTAGACCCAAGACGGGGAGCACAAGTAACCGGGTTCTGGGGTCCAGTGGGAGACCATCTCGAGGAGTCGAGACCGGGTCTCCTAACCCTAGAATTGGCAGTGTTGTTTGCCGCTCTCATAGGGGTCTAGGGATGTGGGTTTAGCTATTCATCGCGACCGTGGAATCCGTGTTTTATACAGGCTCGTATTAAAACACAGACGTCCTAGTATATCCAATATTTCATATATGTTTCTTCTGCTGCAATGTTCTGTGATGAGATCATATTACTGCCTGAGACGAATGTTTATATTATATATGAGATATATGTTATATTGCAGATTTCGTTTCAAATGTGATGCTTGTGAAGCATATTAAAATGGGACTTCATTAATGAGATTAATGAAACTAAAAGAAACCTAAACATGTTGTAGAAACTTGTCTCAAAAACAGGTAGCTCTAGCTCTTGCTTTGCATAGCGGTGTTCCTTGTAGAACATCCAGCACCTTATTCGATAAGGAAAGAGCCGAGATTCCTTCACCGGGAGTGACCTCTTTAGTGAAACTAGTAGATGCTACAAACTCGGTTTGTCTTTTGATTGCTTCTATAGTTCTCGCTTTGCATAGTGGTATATATGATATATCCTGCACCTTATTCGATGAGGAAAGGGCCGACGATCCCTTCACCGGGAGTGACCCCTTTAGCAAAACTAGAAAAAGCCTCAAAAACACTCCATTTAAAATCACTCGATTCTACAATGATATCAGATTCATTACGCAAAGGGTTTTCATAAAAACCTGTCGTAGCCCTCCGTCATTTCAGATAAATCCTACTTAGTATTCGTGCTACGTTTGTTGGCCTGCGTCAAGGCGTAGTGTGCGGTAGCTAATTAGTATTTATCTGTTTATGCATATGATGCAGATTGGATTAGGGTATCGTGCGACTTTGTTGGCCTGCGTCAAGGGTCGTGCGGGTGGGTTTAATTCAATTAAGAAATGACGGGTTGAACTTGACTAGCGCACTGTGGTTTGTTGGCCTGCGTCAAGGTCATGGGACGCTAGGGGTAAAATATTATTAGGAATTTCAAGTGTTGAAATTTGAAATGAGATTGCATACCTTCTATGAGATAGTTGGATCCCGATACCCGCTGCGAGTAAGAGTTACTCCTGGGAGAGTTTTACACATTACAATTAGCCGATCAAGTAGGTGTCTAGAAAGGTGTCAACGGGGTTACACCTCTGGGAAAACAAGGTTTACATTAATTAGGTTCGTGCAAAAGCACGGGGGACCTCCCTCAAAGTACCGACACTGGCCTGGCTGAAAGATTGGCGAACTTGTAGCGTGTAATTAATCCCGGCTAGTCTTTCCTTTTAAGGTTTGAAGGAAGATTTGATTAAAACAGTGGGAGACATCCTGATTAGATATATTAGATAACCAATCTAATCTTGCAAGAGCATACGTTGAGTGTTTTCTTCTCTCTCTCTCCAGGTAGCGACCATATCACGCCTTAATCAAGATAATAATACGGATGTATTGACCGAACCCGCTTGTTATACTGAGCTGGGGAATATTGGTCCCGCTCCAACCTATAATTGTTATAAGACAGAGCAGGAAATTGGGGAATACCAGATTTCCCATGCCGCCAAAATGAAGAAAGTGCATGCTGATGCATCATCTTCGGGTGTGTTCATTACAGAGAACTGTTTCTCAGTATCCTTTACGTCCTGGGTATGAGATACCGGATCAAGATCCCGCATATGTAATATGTTACATGGGCTACAGAAAGGTAGAGAACTGAGAACGGGTGATAAGTTTCATGAGACAGAAAATGGTGCAAGTGTTGCAGCCAAGTCTGTTGGTCACTATCACCCTGTATTACCAGAATACATTGATTCTGAACGAATATTATTAGATACCGAACCTGATATACAACATCATATCACTGTCTTTATTAGTAAAGAAAGGATATAATTTTGTATTGTTGGATAATGTTTTGAACATTTCCTATATCAAGAGTTGATCGGATCAGGCACGTTATCTAAAAGCATAGACGTTCTAAATCAAACTACAGTTCTTAATATAAAAAACACACACAAGAGGGAGAGTTTAGAAATGAATGAATCCTTCTTGATGTATTGTAGACTAGGTCATATCAATGCGACCCGACTGGCTGAAGTTACATATATATGCATATTTAAATTAGTTTGAATTTACATCTTGTGAAACTTGCCGGTCATGTCATAAAGATACGATGACCATAACTCCGTTTATTGGAAACAGAGAAAGAGTTAGTGAACTCTTGGGATTGATACATGCTAATGTATGAAAATCTCCTGTCTACACATGCCAAGACCGGTTCTTTGTACTTCATTACATTCTCTGATGATCTCTCAAGATTCAGACATATGTTCCTGTTGAAACACAAATCCGAAGCTTTTAAGATATTCACCGAATATAAGTTAGAAGTAGAGAACCAAAAACGGGTATAAGTATTATGTCCTTTGATGAGATCAAGGAGGAGAATACTTGAGCACGGAATTCCTGGACTATTCTAAAGGAGAATGAGATTCTCTCTCAGCATTACTCCTCAGAATACACCACAGCACGTCGGTGTATCGGGGCGGAGCAATAGCACCCTATATGATATGGTGCGCTCTATGATGAGTACTACTGAGTTTCCTATTTCCTTTTAGGAGTTATGCACTTGAGAAGCTGCATAACTATTAAATAGGGTTCAAATCAAATCAGATGCCTACCACTTCATATGTGATATGGAAAGGGAAGAGCCCATATCTTAAGTTTGTTAAGATTTGGGGTTATCCGGCCTATGTCTAAAAGCAAAATCCGGACAAGCTCGAGGCAAGGTTAGCTCTGTAAAACTGGAAGTAGTTCCAGCTATACAAACTGCAACTGATGATTTGATAGAACTAAAGGATTCAGTAGTTTCCAACGAACCTCAGCCTCTCCGCCGATCTAGTAGGGTTCCTCACCCACCTGAGAGATACTTCGGTTTCTCTATGACAGTGAGAGCGAGGATTGCATCATGAGATGATGACCTAACTAGTTTCCAGCTGGCCATTAGGAGTGGGACTCTGTAAGAATGGCTGGATGCTTAGCGATCTGAGATGGAATCCTTATACACCAACAAAGTATGGACTTTGGTTGCTTTATCTGAAGGGTTAAATCCCTATCAGGAGCAAGTATATCTTGAGAAGATTACTAGGTGTACATGGAAAAGTTGAGACTTTTAAAGCTATGCTTAAGTCCATCCAGATCCTACATGCCACGGCTACATACCATGACTATGATATCTGGTGGTTGGGTGTCATGACTGCTTTTCTAAATGATGTTTTAGAAGAGAACGTCTATAAGTACACAGCCAGAGGGCTTCGTAGACAGTGGGAGCAGCGGAAACGTATACAAGATGTTTTATATGATAAAACAGGCATCGCGGAGTTGGAACATCTGTTTTGATGTGGTAGTCAAAGAGTTTGATTTCATCAAACTCTTTGACTACCTTGTATATACAAAAAGGTAGTAGGGAGTATGGTGGTGATCCTCGTAGAGTACGTAGATGACATACTCTTGATAGGGAAGGAGTTTCCTATGCTACGCTCGGTCAATCTCCGGTTATCATAAGGATTCTCCATATAGGATCAAGGTGATACCTCCTAAATCCTAGGTTTTGGATCTATGAGATAGATCTAATTGGATGTTAGGATTCTCACTAGTTGTAGTGAGATGGTATAAATCGATCCTTGGGAGAATCACTGGAAAGGTTCCAGGGTGATAAGGACGATTGAATGTCAGTCGCAGGCATTGTCTATACCCTCAGTGGAGGGACGGTATGTTGGAAGTGTTCCAAGCTAGATACCATGACATACTAGACGATTAAAGGCAAGATACATCGTTACCAAAGATGCTACCAAAGAGGCAGTCTGGATATATATAAGTTCATGAGATGAACTTCGTTCCTACCATTGTGTGACAATGGAGTTGTGGCTTTTGCCAAGGAACTACCGTCCCATCAGAAATCCAGATATAATTCTTAGGCAGTATCACCTGATCATGGAGATGGTTGATCTCCAGGGAGATCAAGGTTAGGAGAGCAGACATAGAGGACGACAGCGCGGATCCACTCATAAAGGCCTTTTTCCCAGTAGAGACTTTTATGGGATGGTTGAGTATGAGATACTTCAACCACAGCTAATTGTTGGGTATGTGATACCACGACAGATGGCCCTAGTGCAAGTGGGAGATTGTTAGTTATATGTATGCCCTAGAGGCCATTACTGTACATACGATGTATATTGTAATGGATGCTTGGACATATATAGGGAGGACTTTCTTGCTCGATATGATAGTATGCTATCTGGTTGTACTTTATCTTAACATGTACTCTGATTGTCTCTATATTACATGTTGATAAAGCCCTTAGGATATGCACTCGACTACTGGGACTATGATGAGATCATACTAGTGGGGCCACGATAGTCGACGAGTACATCCTATAACTGTTCCTAGTCGAGGGTATATCGAGACAGGGTATCGATGCACCAGAGTAGACTAGCGTATACGCATCTTGACCCATATGATGGGCGATGGATGATCCCATATCCATCGGTGTTCGACATCATGGATGGTGTACGGGTGCTCAGTGGAGACTGGGTACACTGGACGGACTCGCCGAGAACTCCCAGATGGTATTATACCTCACGTCAGATGGCAGTTCTCCGGTGACACTGGTACAGAGTAGTCTGTTGACCCGAGATCGTCATAGAGTCTTGTGTGATTCCCACTGTGCTTTGATTTCCATTATACCACGTCCAAGAGGGCGTGCAAAAAGGTGGCTTTTAGGTACAGTCCCGAATCACATGGAGGAAATGAGCGATAGGAGGGGATTCGTCTCTCCCGGTATAGGGAGTTGATGTTGTGCTGTATTCGATTGGCTATAACCGGAAATCCCTGGCCAGGGTTGTTGAGATTTACTGGTAAGTGTTATCAGTAGTTTCTCGAACTGTTATAGACCTCATATCGACATGACTTATCAAGCTACTGGGGTCTGACGTTTACCACCCCTAGGCAAGATATGCGACATATCAGACGACGAGACCGGACTGTACGGGAGTGTTACTGTTTGGATTCACAGGAGAATGTACAGGCTTGCTTGTTGATGTTCTGAGCGCTCAATACCTGGGTAGCTGTTACGTTTAGCTGACCCCTTGCAGCTTGTGGGTGTTTGATATGATCATCACCTACTGCCGGCGTATTGACGATTCTTTAGAGTCCTACACAGAGGTTTCTTGACTCAGGCAAAACGGAGTAGGGGCACATATGTGATATGTGCGGGACCGAGGATAATACGATATGAGATACCGTATTCTATTCTTGCGATTTATGATATCAGCCGGGTCATCGGATCAAGTGTTGATTCGATGAATCGGTACGGATAAATATTAGTCGGTTATATGCGATATAGCCGGATTGTCGGATCAAGTGTTGATTCGATAATTTAATGTATAATAATATATATGATATATTAAATTACATTAACTAATATTTGCTCACTAAAAGATTCTTTTTCTCGCTCGGGTAATACATTGATATATATGCGATATATGTTAATTGTATTATTTTATTTTGTTACAATAAATATTATATATGTGATATATAATATTGTAACATGATATGGTTATTAATGCAACATGATTAGTCGAGATTAAACATGGTTAGGGTTTGATTAGGGTTAAGCTCTTCTAGAAGTTTCTAGAAGGTTTTTGTTTTGTTTTATGTAAGATATTTTGTGAAGATATTTGCTTAACCAAACCCAAACCCTTGACCATGGTTTTTTCTCTACAAGGGTTAAGGACTCATTCTTAACTATGGTTGCATTTCTAACCTCACTAATGGGTTATTCATTATTCATCACAAAAGGATTCCATCTTCTTCTTCCTTCTCTTTTCATGGAAAAGTTTTCTTGCTTTGCTTTTTGTGATGAAAATGAGTGAGAATAAGAAAATAAAAGAGAGCAAAAATCCTACTTCATCATCCTCATCTATCATTGCCATTTAGATTAGGGTGTTCACTTCATATTATGAGTGTTAGCTTGTGTTAACGAAACTTCAAGGTAGATCATCTTTGTATCGAAGATCGGAAGCAAGACTGCATCTTTCTCTTCGTGGAACCTCTCGAGAGTCCAGAACACGATGATCGCAGCGAAGGGACTTCAACACGGAGCTTTAGAAGTGAAGGACCGGATCTACAAAGGTTGTAATCCCTCCCACTTAGTGTTAAAGTGGTTAACATGCTTGTTTTCGCCTAAACCCTAGTTTAAAGATCCGGCTTTGGGTTGTTCGGCACGGCTAAAATTTTAATCGGGCATGGTTGATACCTCGTAGACCCTTGTGGCAGTGCCTAGCAACCCTATATGGGCATGACCTGAGTCGAGGTAGTCCTTGCGATAAGATAAAAAAAAAGGGGGTCAGATCATCCATAAGAAGGGCGAATGAAGGCACAATGAGTCGAAATATACCAACGCCCAGTGAAGCGTGAATCCTCTCCTCCTCCTCAAAAGTCTTGAGGGAAGCCGCGAGAGCCTCTTCAGTGGAAAGACCTGTTAAAGAAGGAAAAGCGTCAGTTACAACATGATAATAAAAATATAATGAAATGACGAAAGGTATGATTGATATTTACTTGATTGCGCGAGGATGGCCAGTCCCGCTTTGTGGCTTGTTAATCGCTCGGAAGCTGCAATAGCAGCCTCGAGATCGGTATCGTCTGGCGCTATGAATAAACCATCGTTGGTCCCATATTCACCCAAACCCTCACTGTAAGGAGCATGAGGCTCCTGAACAAATACAACGTCGGCAGCAAGAATCGACTTCTTCTTCTTCTTCTGCGAGCGAGTACCAGTCGCCGCCAACACAAGATTACGCTTGACGGGCACCTTAGGACGACGAGTCCTGATATCTAAACCCACGCCAGACTCGGGATATGCCACAGTCACCGTTTCCACGGGAGCACGGGGTATCGGCAGCTCAGGCCTATCATGCGGGACCTCGACCGCAGCAACTTCTCTTAATGGAGGACGAACAATGGTCCGTTGCTTCAGAGGAACGCTTGGATTACCAGCCGGAGCAGTGCTCATGCGATCAAGCAGCAATCGTTTCTCCTCCCTGATGACAGCGCCCATCGAGTGTTGATACCACGCCACATGCACATTCAGGGCCTTAGGAACGCAGCTTGGTTCACTAATGAAAAAGTGGGACCCTGTGTATAGGCGCATAAAATGATGCAGCGCGCTTCGCATTCCCTCTTCGGTAGCAGCAGGTTCTACCAGGAAAGCCTCAAGTGGGATGCCCTAATTATAGCTCAACTGCTGGGCGAAACGATGCGGATTGTATCTCATGAATAACGCCGCATCATTTTTCCGAAATAACAGAAAGCCCGGCCTGCTGGAGTACAGGTGAAGAATCTCCCGAGCTTTCAGCACAGAGGCCCCGTCTTTAAAGATGTCTTGTAATGACAACACCGTCTTCGCAGATTCCTGGCCGACGGTTAAAATTTTGTCGGTGAAGGACATGCCGTCTCCAACCGTGCGTGAACGAATGAGCAAACCCCTAGCTTCCCGTGGTGACGGACTTACAATGGACGCGTCGACTAGCCGAATTATCCGAGGAAACTTGCATCTGTCATAAAATGAAGGTCTTCTGTGGATGCCGAAGACCCCGAGCGCGTGCAACTTAAACCATGAGGTGAAATAATGCATTGAAAAGTTGGCAGGCTGCACCCCCGGCTCAGTAGTGTCTGCTGCCAAGCTGAGGCTGTGATACAGGTGGGCTAGCCCAGCAATCCCAACGTCCACTTGTATCCCGGCAACCATTCGATGCGCGGGGTAGAAGACAGAAGGCCTCATGTAGCGAGGGTGCATGGGAAGCGCAAACCAGCTTAACCATAAACCGAGGAACCCTAGAAAGAATGATTCTTCATCAATGCCCGGGGCGGCAATTTCTGAAAAGGGAACGATTGCGGTGTTGGGAAGAAAGAAATCCTTTTGATCAGCTTCCAATATTGGCCGGCGATCTAAGCCAAAACCGAAAGGATCATCAAGTTTGGCAAACTTTTCACCTTGCCGCGACAAAATTTCTAGGCGAAGAAAACGGGCAATGAAGTCCGCAAAGCTGACCCCCCGGCCTCCGGATTCGAGGAAGAGGCTCTCATACATATTCAACACCCTTATCAAACTTGGGAACTGGTGTTGAATGGCGTTCTCTGGGGTAAGGCCCATCACCCCCAGTTTGGTGGAAAAAATATACTCATCCGGAGGAAGCAGCTCCTCATAATGCTCTCCCCTAACGGGTAAACCAGAAACCTCGGCAAATTCCTCTAAGGAGATGGAGACTTCTCGATCCAAAAAGAGGAAGGTGTGGGTCGGAAAGTTCCACTGCTCTAAAAACGCCTTGATCCACCATGTGGGAGGTGCAGAATATTGGAACAAGGAAGTGTTGATCGCAGGATAGAATCCGAGCTTTAGTAGCTGTGACCTCTTCGCCGACAAAATCTATCGAGCCCACTGTAAATATCCGACCGGGTGACGGGGAGTTAGTCTTATGTTGTAGGGTTGTCCTCAAGGAAGCGATTCACCCTGACATATGTGCCGCCCTAGGGTGTCCAAAGCCACCGGCGGCTGCACGGGAACTGCGGCAATAGAAGGCCGAAGGAGCCCTTCTGAAGTCCAATTTACCTCCTCCACAGTATAATTGATCGGGGGTGCATCTGCATAAGGGATCGCAGAGATTGGCTCCGAGGGCGTCGCAAAAGAAAAGGTCCGGCGGCCTCTGATAATTTGATCATACCATCTACCCCATAGATGAAGATTCTCACATTCCGGGTCATGATCCTTAATCAGCGCAATAACGTCTCGGTCCACGGGCGCTTCAGGAAACCCGCCTTCCGAGCGGACGAACGGGAAAGAGGTGTCAAAAGACATAGTACCTGCAAGGGAAAAGAACAAATTGTCAGCCGTCAGTGCTATAATTTAAAATTCGGACACTTGGTACTTTAAAATTCGTACTGCACTGCAATGCAGTGGAAAGGGACCAAAGGGGACTCATATAATCTAGATGACAGTTCATCATTAATAAAACAGTCTCATCATTTGATGAGACTGTCATTAAATGAGGAAATCCTCAATTGATTCTCATTTAATAAGAAATCCCTCGGGCTAAGGAGTAAATCTCCCCTTGAGAGCAGTGCTCTATGACAGAATGACACTTGTCAAATTCTAATGATGAAAGAATAAAAATTCCTCAAGATCCTTGCTCTGTAGAAATGATGAAATAACCATCAGAAAATTTAAAATAAAAGTTTTAATGAAATAAATTCTAAAATTTATGAACAAACTCTAAGATTTCTTCAAGAGCAAAGCTCTGTTCATAGGCTAAGAAACCCTAAGAAAGGTCTCTTTAGATCTATAGGTTCAAGAGAGCAAAGCTCTGTTTATGGAACCCTAAAAGGGTTTTCTTTAGATCAAAGATCAATAGAGAGCAAAGCTCTGTTAATGAAACCCTAAAAGGGCTTTGTTTAGATCAAAGATTTATGAAGAGCAAGGCTCTATTAATGTGTGAAACCCTAGATTCTTAAATAATCTTTTAAAAGATTTAATCTTTATCTAGATTTTAACAGAGTTTTGACTCTTGAAAAGTTCTTAAGCAAAAGAGCTATGTTCTGAATAAAAATTCTCAAAGGAAGAAGATGAACAGAATCATCTAAAGGGCCAAGGGTCCTATTTATAGGCATAAATAGCCGTTTCAACTTCTGAGTTGATCCAACGACAGAGATTCTGCCTCCGCTGCACTCACGTGTGGGCCACGTGAGCGCAACGGTGGGGGACATTTGTTTCCCCCAATCAGAGCAAAGATCTGTTCAAAATTCAAATTTTAAAATGAAGCAACGCTTCAGATCCAGCACCCAGTGTGCTGCGCCCTAGGCAGTGCACCACGTGCAAAGCATGTGTACGCTAGCGCTAAGTGTGCTGCGCTCTGAGCAGCGCACCACGTGCAAAGCACGGGTGCGCTAACGTTGGAACTAAAAGCTCCCCACCGTCAGATCAAAGATCTAATAATAATGATAAATCATTAATTAATCAGAATTAAATTCTGTTAAGGAAAGATTTCTCAAAATCTTTCCAAATAACAAAATTGTGCTCTGTAAATCAAAGCACCGTTGGATCAATGATCCAATAGTGATTAAAAATCACCAAAATACAGAATAAATTCCGTTTGGAAAGATTTCCCAATCTTTTTAATAACAAGAAGACTACCTTCTGTAAATCAGAAACCCTTGGATCAAAGATTCAACGATGGAAAATTCCTAAAATCAATTGGAGAAAAGATCTCCTTAACTGATTCAACAAATCAGCCTCGCCTATATAAAGGACCCAAGTCTTCAAGTCTTATACAAAGGAACCCCCCCATAAGCTTAGAGATTTTCAGAAAGAAAAGCATAGCTCTCGGCAAAAGAAGATTTCTTCTTCAAGGTAAAAAGAATGGTGATGAACAAAGAGATGAAATCATCTCATAATTAAAAAGAAGAATTCTCTTCTTAAAAGATCATAGATCTACAAAGACCAAGGTCTTTTATAAAGAGATCAAAAAGATCTCATCATAAAACAAAGAAGTACTTACTTCTTTCACAGATCATAGATCCATAAGACAAATTGTCTTTCTGAGATCATAAACATCTCATTATAAAGGGGGGGAGTTATTCAATTCTCTTAAGGATCATAGATCCATAACGGCAAAGCCATTCATCAATACAAGAGATTGAAGCATCTCCTATAAAGTAAGAACTTTTGTTCTTTTGATCTTGAGACAAGTTTCTTCTAAGGGAGAATTCATTTCCCAGATCATAAAATTGATCAAATGGGCTTCTGCGCTCTTGGACTGGCGATCAACGCCGAGTGCGCCATTCAACAGTTAGCGCTTTACGCTCTTAAGTTAGCGCACTGTGCTCATGGACTGGCGCTCAGCGCCAGGCGCACCACGTGTCACTCACGTGTGCGCCACTGAACTAATAGCGCAATGCGCTCATATATTAGCGCAATGCGCTCATCATCTGGCGCTCAGTGCCAAGCGTGTCACGTGTCACTCACGTGTGCGCTACTCAGCAGAAGCGCACTGCGCTCTTTGACTGGTGCAAAGCACCAAGCGCACCACGTGTCCCTCACGTGGGCGCTGACAGAATATAAATTGTTCTTTTACAAGCCCCATAGATATGATGAATGCTCAGCATTCAATAAAAGACAGAAATGCTGTCAGAATCCAAATCAATGCTTAGCATTGTTAAAAGGGCCAAGCCCAAACAAATGCTCAACAGCCCAAAATAAATGTTAAACATTTTACCTGAATGGACTTAGCCTAAGATTGGCCATAAGTCCTCAAACTCAGATTAATTGAGCCCGTGTGCTCATAAATCTTTTAACAGATCTTATTTCCAAATTGGACTACAGATCTACCAACCAAAACTGGTTCGACGGTACATCTCTGAACCCCTCTGATACATGTCGTTGTAATCCTTCAACGTCTTCGGAGAGGCGATGGGTCCTGACAACCATACATTCCATGGACTACGATGTCCTTAAACTGGACTGTGGGGTCCCTTTAAACCCACGGACTATGATGTCCTTAACCTTGACTGTGAGGTCTTTAAACTCATGGACTATGATGTCCTTAACCTTGACTATGAAGTCTTTAAACTTACGGACTATGATGTCCTTAACCTTGACTGTGAGGTCTTTAAACTTACAGACTATGATGTCCTTAACCTTGGACCGTAATGTCCTTAAACTAGCATTGGACCACCATGTCCTTAAACTGGTAATCGACCACAATGTCCCTAAACTAAACAATAGAGCCCAAATGCTCTTTTGTTGGATCTAAACGATCCCGTTAAGTTGATCTTAGTCTAAAATTAGACTAATGTATCCTTAATAAACGTTTAAGTTGATCTTAGTTTCAAATGAGACTAACGTATCCTTAAACCCAACCCCCAAACCCAAATCTAAGAAAATACGGATTTGGACTAATCTAGGCCCTACGGGCGACAATATAAATTAGTCTTTGTATACAATCCACGGGAAACCAAAAACAAAACAAACCACCCACAACACGAAGTGACCATCTGGAGAAGGAGAAAGTGGTTATCGCGATGCAGTAGCGTGATTAACTGCAAGGGCTTGCGCCTGCAGGGAAGAGCGTCCCGACAATCAAAAACCCCTCAAATGAGGGGGAATCTGACGAAGTCTGCTATATCGGCCGCATCCATTTAAACCTTCGATACATGGTGCCATAAATCAACTTGGTATCTTCGGAGAGGTAGACGGATAGCACCAAATAGCATCTGCCCCCGAATTTCAGGCCCTGACGTCCCAACGTCCCGGTCGCGTTTTTCGGTGGAGAACAGGGCAGATCCGAGTTTGTGTCGATTTCAGGGATCTCAACAAGGCATGCTCTAAAGACGACTTCCCGCTACCGGTCATGGAAATGATAGTCGATGGCACCTCAAATTATGATCTGTTCACCTTCATGGATGGCTCGTCTAGATATAATCAGATCAAGATGTCGCCTGAGGATGACAAACACACAGCATTTCGAACCCCGATCGGAATATATTGCTATAAGGTGATGCCGTTCGGACTGAAGAACGCATGTGCTACATACCAAAGGGCAATGACCAATATCTTTGATGACCTAATTCATAAAGTCGTCGAATGTTATATTGATGATCTGGTCGTCAAGACTAAAGCCAAGGCCGATCACATCCAAGATCTTAGGACCGTTCTCACCAGACTGAGGGAGTACGATCTGAAAATGAATCCTCTGAAGTGCGCTTTTGGCGTGTCATCGGGAAAATTCCTGGGCTTCATAGTTCGACATCGAGGGATTGAAGTTGACCTATCCAAGATAAAGGCCATCATGGAGATGCCCCCTCCGAAGCGTCTGACACAACTAAGATCTTTTCAAGGCAAGCTTGCTTATATACGAAGGTTTATCTCAAATTTATCGGGGAGATGTAGGCCCTTCTCAAAGCTCATGAAGAAAGGAGCTCCTTTTGTCTGGGACGCCGAATGTCAAGAAGCGTTCGAAAGCATCAAACAATACTTGTTGCACCCTCCAGTGCTGGCCGCTCCTATTCCAAATAAACCACCGATTCTCTATACTGCCGCGCTAGATGAATCACTCGGTGCACTCCTTGCCCAGAACAACGAGGAGGGAAAAGAAAATGCCCTCTACTACCTCAGTTGAACTCTAGTCGGGGAAGAATACAACTATTCTCCGATCGAAAAGCAATGCCTGGCTCTGATGTTCGCTGTGAAGAAGCTGATGCGCTATCTGCTCGCTCATCGGGTTATGCTGATCTCTACGGTCGACCCGCTTAAACACTTAATGACCAAGGCAAGCCTAGCCGCAGAATGGCAAGATGGGCTGTCATGCTACTTGAGTTTGACATAGTTTATACTCCTCGGAAACCAGTAAAAGAGCAAGCTCTTGCAGACTTCCTTGCTGCTCATCCCGTATCAGAGGGGTCACCGCTCAATTGTGAGTTACCTGACGAACAAGTGCCGCACCTCAAGGAAGATGAGCCATGTTGGGAGCTCTACTTCGATGGAGCCTCATCAATGAGGAGCTCCGGCAAATCAAGCATCCCACAGATAAAAGCAGGGATAGGATTGGTGTTCATCATGCCATCGATGAGAACCCTACGATGTTCTTTTGCTTTCACCGAGCCTCGCACAAACAATGAGGCTGAGTATGAAGCTCTGATAGCTGGTCTGGAGCTCGCCATAGAAATGAAAATCCTTCGGCTACGGGTTTACGGTGACTCCCGGCTTGTTGTCAACCAAGTAAGCGGCGACTATAAGATATACAAACCCAAGTTAGCTCGATATAGAAGCCGAGCGGTGGAACTCATGAAACGGTTCAGTCACATTGAACTAATGAGAGTCACTAGAGCGTTGAATGGAAAATCCGACATACTCGCTCGCCTAGCCAAGGAGCTAGCTGATCCTGACATGGACGAAATTCTGATCACAGTCAGGAGCCGGAAAATTCTACCCCCAGTCTCTCTACGAGAAGAGGAAAGCGTGGAACAGAAGAGCAGCCCTGCCGAAGAAGGTTCGATCGTTCAAGACGAGCCCGATTGGAGAGAGCCCTTCATAGGGTACCTCCGATACGACAAGCTGCCCGAAAGAAAATCTGTGAGGGTTCAACTGAAGAAGAGAGCTCTTTGATACGTGTTTGTAAATAATACGCTATATCGCAGATCATATGACCAACTCTGGCTCAGATGTCTGTCATCGGCCGAAGCCCAGAAAGTCATGAAAGAAGTTCACTCAGGCGTCTGTGGGGCTCACCAGTCCGGCCCCAAAATACAGCTTCAGATCAAACGGCTTGGATATTACTGGCCCACCATGATAAGGGATTGCGAAGAGCATGCAAAGAAATGCCATCTCTGCCAAATCCATGGTGATTTCATTCACAAGCATCCCAATCCGTTGTATCTTACGGTGGCGTCGTGGCCCTTCGAAGTCTGGGGCACCGACATAGTTCGTCCAATTGATCCTCCGTCATTCGAAGGCCACCGGTTCATATTGGCTGCAAGAGACTACTTTTCCAGATGGGCTGAAACTGTCCCGCTAAAAGAAGTCAAGATAGAAAATATTTTGACGTTCTTCCAGCATAATATTCTATACCGCTTCGGTACACCAAGAAGAATCATATCCGACAACGGGCCTTCTTTCAAGAGCTTCAAAGTCGCAAGGTTCGCTACTCAACACAAGATAGACTGGAGATATTACTCCATCTATAATCCAAGGGCCAATGGGCTGGCCGAAGCCTTCAATAAAACTCTGTGCAAGCTCCTGAGGAAAAATGCTTCAGCCAACAAGAGAGACTAGAATCTCAAACTTCATGAGACGTTGTGGGCATATCATACCACGCACCGCACTCCAACTCAGTCCACTCCATACTCACTACTCTTCGGAGTGGAGGCGATCCTCCCCCTCACAGTCGAAGTTTCAAGCTTAAGAATGGTCGTCCAGCATGAGTTGACGGAAGAAGAAAACGTGCTTCTTCATCTCGAAGAACTTAACGCCCTCGAAGAAAGGAGGCTCGCGGTACAGCAAAATCTGGAGCTATATCGAGCCCAAATGTCACGGGCCTATGACAAGATGACCCGTCTCCGCGCTTTCAAGAAAGGCGAATTGGTGTTGGTCCTCAAAAGGCCGATCATCCCCAATCGACATGCAAAAGGAAAATTCGATCCAAACAGGGAAGGACCATACGTCATCGAGAAAGTGTTTGATGGAGGATCCTACCAGCTGATAAATGCCGAGGGAGAAAGGCCCATGCCACCTATCAATGGCCGATATCTCAAGAAATATTACGCGTGAATGCTCCAAGTCGCAGGCGAATTGAGCACACAAGCCCTACGGTCTAGATCATACATCCTGTAAAACCGTATACAATTCACGGGCGTAAACGACCCCTATCTCTCCCAAGTCCTGCCGGTGAGACTACTTTTAAAGTCCCACCAGCGAAAAAAAAACAAAAACAAACAAACAAACAAAAAAAACGGTATGTCCACAAGTAAAACGGGAACGGATGAAAACCCGAAAGGGCTCCGTGAGTAAAAACAGCAGGACTGCCGGCGAGTTTGTGAAAACCCGAAAGGGCGCAAACTCGTGAAAAGAGATAAAATACACTCGCAAAGTCTTCTCGGCCTTGTGAGGAGAAAATCCCTACGTGAGATCTTTACGACTCACAAGGGAGCAACACACTTAGGAATCCCTATGATTCCTAAAGAGAACATACACCTGCGAGATCCTCTTGACTCGTAGGGAGAAAATGCTTTTATGAGACCCTTACGGCTCATAAAATTGAAAAGCCTTAGGTGATAGGGATCTAAACATGTCTCCTGAGCCAATGACAAATGATGAGTCGCTCCTGGCATTTCACTTCAGTGTTAGCGGTGCTGATGCCGACCAAAAACCCAAATCCCAAGTCCTCCCAAGGAAAATGATGAGTTGCTCCTGGCATTATTCCAGTGCAGCAATGCTGATGCCAAACAAGATATAAATTCCAAGTCTCCAAACGGCGAATGATGAGTCGCTCCTGGTACCATATTCCAGTGCAGCGATGCAGACGCCAACCAAAATCCAATTTTCCAAAATTCCCCCAGCCCTACGGTTGGTCCCAAAGTTGACTACCGTATACAATCCACGGGCTCAAATAATTCTCATCATACCCATGCCGCACCGCAACTACCAGTTACACGGCTGGTCTCCGCCCTTGGAATTATGCTCCATTTGGGAAAACCCACTCATGTGTCCTCACGATATATGAGGCAAACAAACTTACGAGATCCTCTCGACTCGTAAGAAAACACCTTCATAGGATCCTTACGACTCACAAAGGAAAAACACACTTGGGAGTCCCCACGACTCCTAAGGAGAAAATGCACCTACGGGATCCTTACGACTCGTAGGGGGAAAATGCTTCTATGGGACCCTTACGGCCCTTAAAATTGAAGAGCCTTAGGTGATAGGGATCTAAACCTGTCTCCTAAACCATCGCTCCGCAACAGGAAAAGGAAAATGATGAATTGCTCCTAGCACATTTACTTCAGTGTTAGCAACGCTGATGCTTACCCTAACCCCAAAATTCCAAACTCCAACCCAATAGATCCCTAAATCTTTAAACTGGGAATAGATGACCTCTAAGTCGTTAAACTAGGAATAGATGACCCCTAAGTCGTTAAACTGGGAACGAGGGAAATCCCCTCACGGCAAATAATGAGTTGCTCCCGGCATTATTCCAGTGCAGCAATGCAGATGCCGACCCAAAAACCAAATTCAAAGTCCCACCCGGCAGCACTTCTAAGCTCGAAAGTACCGCTGGATATGTAGGGAACTTACAAAACAAATCAAATCAAACAAATCAATCCCGACACCGCGGAAAGCGGAGCAAGTCAAATCAAATCCCGACACCGCGGAAAGCGGAGCAAGTCAAATCAAATCCCGACACCGTAAGAAGCGGAGCAAGTAACCGACCGTCCAAGTCGCCAAAAGGGTAGAACCGACCATCCAAGTCGCTAAAATGGCAGCACCGACCGTCCAAGTCGCAAAAAGGGCAGAACCGACCGTCTAAGTCGCAAAAAGGGCAGAACCGGCCGTCCACGTCGCTAAAATGGCAGCACCGACCGTCCAAGTCGCAAAAAGGGCAGAACCGACCGTCCAAGTAACTAAAATGGCAGCACCGACCGTCCAAGTCGCAAAAAGGGCAGAACCGACCGTCCAAGTCGCAAAAAGGGCAGAACCGACCGTCCACGTCGCTAAAAGGGCAGCACCGACCGTCCAAGTCGCAAAAAGGGCAGAACTGACCGTCCACGTTGCTACAAGGGTAGCACCGACCTTTCAAGTCGCAAAAAGGGCAGAACCGACCGTCCAAGTCGCTAAAATGGCAGCACCGACCGTCCAAGTCGCAAAAAGGGCAAAACCGACCGTCCAAGTCGCAAAAAGGGCAGAACCGACCGTCCAAGTCGCAAAAAGGGCAGAACCGACCGTCCAAGTCGCTAAAAGGACAGCGTCGACTGTCCATGTCTCTAAAATGGCAGCACCGACTGTCCAAATCGCAAAAGGGCAGAACCGACCGTCCATGTCGCTAAAATGGCAGAAACGACCTCCACGTCGTCAAAACGGGAACCAAATTGAGTCGACCTCCACGCGAAAGAAGATCCATCAATTTCATGCACACAACCCACATTGTGGTGTGCATTTATTGATGGGGGAAATTTGTTGGGGTCAAAATTTACACCCCGATTGACCAAGTCAAAATCAAAGTCAGCCCTAAACCAAGTGGGCCCAAGCCTAGGTAAAGGGGGCTAATGCCCGGGTCGGGCCCAAACATGATCCGCCGGCCTCCCCCATGCCAAAATAAAATTTTGTAATAAATAATTTTTGGTGTATTTCCTTTTTTTATTTCTATGAATAAATGTAAGGAAAATGGGCATAAAGCCAAATTTTTGTAAAGCCCGTGGTTTAAGAAATAGCACATGAGGCATGAGATGGGCAAAATACCATTTTGTAAAGCCCAAGGGGCTATATGTAAGTTTGTAAGCCTATAAGAGACAACATGATGAAAATATCTAAGGATCTTTTTCTCTCTCTAAAAAATTAAGATTTGTGCCTCCTTCTCTTTCCTCAAGGTTTTAAACTTTCTTCTTTTTTTTTGAATTAAATCAAGAGTTTTACTCTTCCTTTTCTAAAACTAAATAGTTTTTCACCACAAAACCCACAAAGGGGAGCTTGGATCTTCCATCAGATCTTAAAAAGGAGAGATTTTTAAAATCTCACCCCTCTTGTTATCCAAGAGTCGGCCAACAGAGGAGGAAGAAGGAGACCCATCTCCAAAGACCCCACTTTGGGGAGGATCCAGGGCTCAAGGGAGATGCCCCTTCATCAGCTCCAAAAATATGTTAGGAGTTTAACTCCTCAAAAATACACACACACACACAAAAAAAAATAATAATAAGTATTTCTTTCTGGGAGTACAACTCCCAGTGCAGGGACCAACTCCCTTTTGCCGTCCAGCGCCCGAGCGCCCACATACCTGGCACGTGAAGCGCTAGCGCCAGCGTCCGCGTGCCGCACACGTGAGACGCTGGCGCTTTCTCCCACGCACCCTTTGGATGCCCTTTCCCATTACACACACACACACACATACTCTACAACACTATCTCCCGTTAGAAAAAATTTCTAACGGGACGCTGCCCCACACCCCGCAAGGGGGCTGCTTACCCTCTTGACCCCCAGCCCGCTATCCAGGTAGCGGGACCGCCGTAAAAAACTCTGCGGGGCCCCCGATATATCCAAAACCCCTTTCAAAACACAATGCACGTACACTGCACATTGAGTTCGCATGACCTATTTGACCCGCTAATCGGAGGTTCTCTCGCTCCAAAGACGAGGGGTAATTAACGGCAGCTTAGTCTGCGGCTGCCGGAGATTCAGATCCACACAATCAATAAACCCCAGCCTACCCTAGACAGGGGGAATCTGTAATGCGCCTGACAAGCGCGCGCGTATTCCCATCTCAATGGGGTGACGAAAAACACCCTACGGTGTGGACTTGTGATATTTAGTGGTTGTTTACAAGACCTTAGTGTTGATTTTATGGCCAAGAACAGAGAATAGAACCCGATACACGAAGTTAGAAATTTTCCCGTGTCGGTTTTGTGATATTTAATAGCCTATAGGGTATCTGGAGCTATCTGGGGTAGTTTCAAGAAAATCAAACAAGTCCAGTGACCTAGATAAATGACCAGAAGACCACCACCAAAATACGAGCCAATTTTACCCACATATGGCCGGCGAGATCGGATTATTTGGCAATGTCGCCGAATTTCTGTAGGGGTCTGGTATTGAGTTTTTGCATGTAGCTCAATTTTCTTATAACCTATCCCCTGTACTTGCTTGTTTAGTCCCAATTAACCCTAGATAAAATCAGGGAGCTGTTGTGAGTGCTTTGGCTATGTTTTCCTGATATTTGAATTCGTGGTTTTGGTATTTGATATTGTATTTGGTCGTTGGATGTTTGTACATCAACGATGATGGTTGTTTGGTTGTTTTTGCATGTGCAGGCTATAGGTTCTAACCTATGAGCGCATCGTGTGCCGTATCGGTTTTCTGGACTTGATTTTAATAGTATTACGACTGTGTATTTATTGTAGGTACCTTCGCGTGGATTCCGAGAAGACGAAGCACATCGACTACAGCTGAACAAGGAGTTCCGCTAGTGAGTAGATTTATATCTACGGGGGAAGTCGGGTGGATGGCGTATAGCACCCCCGCAACAATTGATATGTGATTTATAATTTGGAGACAAGATATGCCACGACTTAAGGTTATAGTTAATGGTTTTAGTGTGAAATGATATGATAGAAAGGATGTCTCGAATTGATATATAAGGATGTGAAACGTGAATGTGAATCACGATATATATATATATATATATATATATATGTAGTTGCAAAAGAATCAGTATGAGATTATAGTGGTATGTTATGAGGTCCATGAATACGACATGAGATTAATAAGATGACTTGATGTGAGATATTGATGTGATGAAAAGAGTATACGATGAGATATGATGACTTGGTTTGATATGCCGTTATGCGGATGCGAGGCGATATGAGATAATTGATACCTTTGTCGGTCCCATGATATGAGATTGATACGGATGTGATATGAGATATAGGTATATATATATATATATATAATTATGTGAATAATGAGTGATATACCATACGAGACGTTAGATCCGTACCCTCATTATTGTATAAGTCGATAGAATCCCTATTCTGTTTGTTTTCGCTGCACGATGGTTTACCGCACGCGATGTTTTACCGGATGATTGATCCATACCCTTGACTAGAGGATGTCGTACGATGGATTATACCGTACGTGATATTGTGAGGCTAGATGCCGATTGATAGATTCACCGACTCGGATATGTTATAGATATCTAATCCCTGTCTACACCGCTTAGTTTAGCCTTTACGTAGATGTTGGATTAGATACGTATACCTTATAGCATTTCGCTTACGATGTACTTTATGCTTCGTTCATGATATTCTCATTGCATTACATATACATGTGCCAGTACACCTACACAATTAGCGATGATGCGTATGTTACACTTACACAGATTGCCGGCTCACACACTTTCATCATCGATAATTGCTATGTCACTTACACAGTAGAATTGCCACATCATGCTATTACTCTTAATTGTTCAGTACTGTCACATAACTCGTCGGCATGATATACTTGCTATGCTCACATTATTATGCTATGTTGCATGATATACTTGATATGCTCACATTTCTGTTCTATGTTTGCATACATCATGCTTTATGATTTTACATGCATTGAGATGTTGTTTTCATGAGATCTTTGGATTTGAGAACCGCAGTTATATTTCAAAGGAAATTATGTATTGTTTTAAAAATCGTGATTTCTCTTAATATGATATTTCGAGGCTTCCACCATGAGTTTTCTCGGTTCTGAACTATGAGTATACCCGATTCGAGGAGCGGTAGGCACCGTCTGCGGGTACATGGTAGACCCGGTGAGGTACCACGAGGCAAGAAGACTCGTATAGTTAGGTGTTGAGCCTGGCAGGGGAGCACTACCTAGCGGTGATAGTTTGGACCTGGCGGTTATCCGGAGGATACCGACCGGAATCGTGAGATGGATATGGGCCAATCCGGACTGACAGAGCCCATAGGCCGATCCGGACTGACGGAGCCCGAGATATGAGGATTTACGTGTCGATGTTGGACACGGCTTTCATGATGTTTTGAGTGTCGATGTTGGACACTCAGGTTCCATGATTTTGATGTGTCGTTGATGGACACACGTTGGTTGATATCCTCATATTTACATGCATATGCTTTCATGATGTTTCGAGTGTCGATGATATCCACATGCATACATGCATTGATTATATTGTTGGCATATATGCAGACACGATCACCCTATATATCGTGGTATTACCTTCATGATATAGTTGACCTAGGATTCGTTGTTTTATTCGATTTCTACCTGCTCATATTTTCTACTCACGAGTTGGCAACTCACCCCCGTTGTGTCACAGTTCTTGCAGGTTGACCGCATGGATCAGTAGCGGTATCGTTGGTACACAGCTTGCTTTCGGGTGATTTGTTTTGGTAGGTGGGACATATTGGATCGTGCCCACTCTTGTATTATTATTCCTGTTGTATCTAGTCAACTCCATCTATTAGAAACTAGTATTTGTATAAGTAGTAAGACTTAGAAAGACTTGTGTTTGTAAGACTTAGAGCGGCATATTATATGTTCGCTATTGGTGGATTTGATGTCTTGCTTCTTTACATTATCTTTTGTGTTGATCTTCGCCGTTGGGCATCGTATACATATATTTCTGACTTGCGTAGTTGTGATTCCACCGATTGGCGAAGAGCTAGCTCCCGCTTGGGGATGCCTTTTATATTATCATGTATGTATGGTTTTGGTTCAAAATATACAAGGGAGGTGCTGTCCAAATTTTTAAAAAGACGAAACATGTTTCAACTAGTATAAGCCACTTGCATTTTCATGTTCCTTTATTTATGCATTTAAGAAAACGTTTGATTTCATCATACCTTTATTTCAAAACTTTACCTCTTTTATTTTCTTTAAAAGGTTTAGATTTCTGGGCTTCGGCTTACTTAATTTACTTTACGCCTTTAGACGTTGCGTGATTTAAGTGCCGGTCATAAACCAAATTTCGGGTTGTGACACCCATTGTTCACCCCCTCTCTGGAAAATTTTCCAAAAGTTGGAATTATTGGGTTTAAAATTATTCAAAAATCATGCAGGTAATTCTATAGACCCTCTAGAAGAACGATACCCAAACTCGGCTCTTTGACCGCCGAGCCGTGGCCAAACCATAGGGTTTGCGGCGGTTCTGCGGCACCATAAGTGAGGCATGGGTCGGCCCTTCAACGGTTGGTCCATAGGTGTTGTGGCATGTTCTGGGTATTTTTTAAACTGTGCTCAAGTGTTGAGCTCTCTGGGAAATTTTGGGTGTTTGTTGATTTGATCGAAAAGTTTAACATCGTCTAGCTATCTGTAAATTGTGATACAATATTTGGTATCCTCAATAATTAGTTTTGTGAAAACTAGTTTGAATTTTGTAAACCTAGCAATTAGTCTCATTTGATCGGTTGCCACGGGGTTTTGATTCGGATCAAAACTCCGTCGCAATCTCGTATAGTACGCGAATGTTCGCTGGGTAACATTACTAGATAGCCACGCCCCATAGCCCCGACCAAGTGACTGTAGGAGAATCCCGTTGCCTAAAGCATCCGTCCGGATGCTCGCGGCCGCGGTGTTCCTCCTAAGTGCACTTCGTCGACGACATCGGGGGTGCGGCTGTCTGCTAAAGTTTCCGACGAGCATTCGATCAACTTGTCGGGAATTTTGTTGAATTACCCGACTTGTTATTGAAAAGTGTTTTCAATATCGAGACTAAAATGCGGGGTTTATAATGTTAGGAATGAAATTCGGAATATGAGATATTCCGGGTTTATGATGTCTAAGGAATTCATTTGGTTAGGCATGAAATCCAAAGTATGTGATATTTCGGGTTTATGATGTCTAAGGTGGTTGCGGATTCCAATTGTTGTAGTTTTCACTTTCTTATCTACGACCGTAAATGTAACATGTGGTGTATCGGCGGTTTCGTTGCTATATGTCAACGACAATTAGGATACATATATTTACTTACGTTGATGACATGAGATATTATGTGTTGCTGTGATATGTTATATTGGATCGTCCTGTTTGAATAGCCGGGGGTTTTTGCGTGAGATGAGAGTTTTTTCATTTTCATTCATGTAAAAGCTTATATGTAATATTCTTTTATTGGGGCACTTCCGGGTTGAGGATGCTGTCACCATTGATGTATATTATTTACTTTTCCGCATTAAGATAGACCCAAGGTGGGGAGCATAAGTAACCGGGTTCTAGAGTGCAGTGGGAGACCATCTCGAGGAGTTGAGACCGGGTCTCCTAACTCTAGAATTGGAAGGGTTGCTTGCCGCTCTCGTAGAGGTCTAGGGATGTGGGTTTGGCTATTCATCACGTCCGTGGAATCCGTGTTTTTTACTGGCTTAATTTAAAACACGGAATTCCTAGTATATCCGATATTTTATATGTGGACTTCTGCTGCTGATATTCTATGATGTGATCACTTTATATGCTGAGACGAATGTTGTTATTATATGTATGATATATAATAAACGTTGCTTATGTTTTGCATCCGCGCTAGTCTCTCCCCGCTATGCCATTAGTTAAGTAACCTAACGATGCATAACGGGACACTGTAGCGAATGTGGATGGCATAAGCGTACGTTCTATTTTTGTTTCTTTATCTGTGATGCTCAGGAAGCATATTTGATGGAACTTCATTAATGAGATTAATGAAAACGAAAGAAAGATAAGGATGTTGTAGAATCAAATTTTCAAAAAGGGTAGCTCTAGTTTTTGCTTTGCATAACGGTATTCCTTGATGAATACCCTGCACCTCATTCGATAAGGAAAGAGCCGAGATCCCTTCACCGGGAGTGACCACTTTAGCAAAAAGCTAGCAGATGTTACAACCCACTCGGTTTTGTCTTTTGATTGCTTCTCTAATTCTTGCTTTGCATAGCGGTATTCCTTGATGAATACCCAGCACCTCATTCGATGAGGAAAGAGCCGAGATCCCTTCACCGGGAGTGACCTCTTTCGAAAAACTAGAAAAATCCTAAAAAACACTCCTTTTCAAAATCACTTGATTCTACAACGATATCAAGTTCATTACGCAAAAGGTTTTCATAAAAACCTGTCGTAGCCCTCCGTCATTTCAGATAAGGACTATTTAGTATTCATGCTGCGTTTGTTGGCCTTTATCAAGGCGTAGTGTGCGGAAGCTTATTGGTGCTTATATGCTAAAATCATGTGATGCGATTGGATTAGGGTAGTCGTGCGACCTTATTGGCCTTTATTAAGGGTCGTGTGGGTAGGTTTAATTCAATCATGAAATGACGGGTTGAATTTGACTAGCATCCTATGGTTTGTTGGCATTTGTCAAGGTCATAGGAGGCTAGGAGTAAAATATTATCGGGAATTTCAAGTGTTGAAATTTGCAATGAGATTTCATACCTTCTATGAGATAGTTGGATCCCGATACCCACTGCGAGTAAGAGTTACTCCTGAGAGAGTTTTACACATTATAATTAGCCGATTAAGTAGGTGTCTAGAAAGGTGTTAACGGGGTTACGCCCCTGGAAAAACGAGGTTTATTTTAATTAAGTCCGTGCGAAAGCACGAGGATTCTCCCTCAAAGTACCAACACTGGCCTGGCCGAAAGATTGGCGAACTTGTAGGGTGTAATTAATCCCGGCTATTCTTACCTTTTAGGGTTTGAAGGAAGATTTGATAAAAACATTGGGAGCCATCCTGATTAGATAAAATAATAACCAATCTGATCTTGCAAGAGCATACGCAGAGTGTTTTCTTCACTCTCTCTTCTGGTAGCGACCGTGACATGCCTTAATCAAGATAATAATATGGATGTATTGACCGAACCTATTTATTATACTGTGCTGGGGAACGTTGGTTCCGCTCTACCTTATAATTGTTATAAGTCTGAGTAGGAAATAGGGGAATACCAGGATTCCTATGCCACCCAATCGAGGAAAAAACATGTTGATGCATATTCTTCGGGTGTTTTCGTTACCGAGAATTGTTTCTCAGTATCCTCTACGTGAGATACCGGATCAGGATCCTATATATGTAATCTGTTACATGGGATACATAAAGACAGAGAATTGGGATTGGGTGATATGTCTCTAAATGTAGAGAATGGTGCAAGTGTTGCAGCTAAACTAGTTGGCAAATATCACCTTGTATTACTAAATGGTAAATACATTGATTCTGAATAAATGTTATTACATGCCGAACCTGATATACAACATTACATCAGTTTCTTTATTAAGTTAAAGAAGGATATAATTTTGTATTGTAGGATAATGTTGTGAACATTTTCCTTAATCAAGAGTTGATTGGATCAGGCACGTTATGTAATGGCATATACGTTCTAAATCAAACCACAGCTCAAAGTATATAGAACACACACAAGAGGAAAAGTTTAGAAATAAACGAATCCTTCTTGTAGTATTGTAGACTAGGTCATATCAATACGACACGACTAGCTAAGTTACATAAGGATGAATATTTGAATCCGTTCGAATTTTCATCTTATGATACTTGCCAGTATTGTCTCAAAGGTAAAATGACCAATACTCCGTTTACTGGAAACGGAGAAAGAGTTGCTGAACCCTTGGACTGATACATGGTGATGCATACGGTCCTATGTCTACATATGCCAGGGTTGGTTCTTTATACTTCATTACATCCATCGATGATCTCTCAAGATTCAGACATGTGTTCCTGTTGAAATACGAGTCTGAATATTTTGAGAAATTCAAGGAATATAAGTGCGAAGTAGAGAACCAAACGGGTAGAAGTATTAAGTCCTTCGATCTGATCGGAGAAGGGAATACTTATGCATGGAGTTCCTGGATTTTCTAAAAAGAGAATGGGATTCTCTCTCAGCTTACTCCTTCGTGTACACCACAGCACAACGATGTATCGGGGCAGAGGAATTGCACTCTATTAGATATGGTGCACTCTATGATGAGTATTCCTGAGTTGCCTGTTTCCTTTTGGAATTATGCACTTGAGAGGATGCATACCTATTGAAAATAGGGTTCCAACCAAATCAAGTGCCTACCACTCCATATGCGATATGGTATGGGAAGAGACCATGTCTTAAACGAGTTAAGATATGGGGTTGTCCGGCCTATGTTGAAAGGAAAAATTCGGACAAACTCGAGGCAAGGTCAGTTCTGTAAGTTTGTTGGATATCCCAAACATTTGCGAGGGAATATCTTCTACCAAACCGAGGAACAAAAGGTGTTTTTTTTCTTAACATGCCACCTTTTTAGAAAAAGGAATTTCTTGAAAAACAAATTTGTGGTCATGAGGTAGAACTGGAAGGAGTTCCAGCTAAACAAACTAGGACTGATGATTTAGTGGAACCAAAGGATTCGATAGTTTCCAACGAACCTCAGCCTCTCCGTTAATCTGGTAGGGTTTCTCATCCACCTGAGAGATACTACGGTTTCCTCAGTGACGGTGGGAGCGAGGAATGCATCATGGTAGATGATAACCCAACTAGGTTCAGGCAGGCCATCATGAGTAGAGACTCTGTGAAATAGCTGGATGGAACATCTATTTTGATCTGGAAGTCAAAGAGTTTGACTTCATCAAAAATACAGATGAACCTTGTATATACAAGAAGGTTGTAGAGAGTAAGATTTTCTTCCTCGTATTGTACGTAGATGACATACTCTTGATAGAAAATGGTGTTCCTATACTACACTCGGTCAAGCTCCTCTTATCATGAGGATTCTCCATGAAAGATCTGGGTGATACCTACTACATCTTGAGCTGTAGATCTATAGAGATAGATCTAAGCGGATGTTGGGAGTGTCCCAAATCCAAGTACATTAACACCATACTAAAAGGGTTTAGTATGGAAGATTCTAAGCGTGGCGGTTCGCCCACTTACTCAGGAATCACTCTCTCCAAAAGGATGTCTTATAAAACTGATTTGCAGAGAGCTCGTGTGCAAGGGATACCCTATGCTTCGGCACTAGGCTCTAGCATGTATACGATGTTATATACCAGACCAGATGTAGCTAACTCACTAGGTGTAGTGATCAAGAATCAATCGGATCTTGGGAGAATCACTGGACAGCTGTGAAATACATTCTTAAGTACTTGAGAAGCACTGAAGAAATGTTCTTGGTGTTTGGTAACAGTGAACTCCAGTGGGAATCCTTTACTGATTCGAGCTTCCAAAGTGATAAGGTCGACTGAAAGTCAGTCTCAGGCTTTGTTTTTACCCTCAGTGGAGGTACGGTATGTTGGAAAAGTTCCAAGCTATATACCGTGGCAAACTAGACGATAAATACATCGCTACCAACGATGCTGCCAGAGTGGATGTCTGGATATTTCTTGTTTATGAGATGAACATGGTTCCCACCATTGAGCGTCTAATAACTGTTATTGTGACAACAATGGAGTTGTGGTTTTGGCCTTGGAACCCCGGTCCCATCAGCAATCCAGACATATTCTGAGACAGTATCACCTGATCAGGGAGATGGTTGATCACCAGGGGGTCAAGGTTAGAAGAGTTGACGCGAAGGACAACACGGAGGATCCACTCACAAAGGCATTTCCCAAGAAAAAATTTTATGGGACGTTGGGTATGAGATACTATAACAACTGGCCCTAGTGCAAGTGGGAGATTGTTAGTTGTATGTATGCCCTAGAGGCCATTATTGTACATATGATGTATATTATAGTGGATGCTTGGACATATATAAGAAGGACTTTTTTGCTCGACATGATAGTATGTTATCTGGTTGCTCTTTATCTTAACATGTACACTTATTGTCTCTCTGTTACATGTTGATAAAGCCCTTAGGATGAGTACTTGACTACAAGGATTGTGATGCAAATCATACTAGTGGGGCCAGGGTAGTCCGTAAGTACATCCTTCAATCGTTCCTAGTCGTGGGAGTATCGAGACAAGGCATCGATATTCCAGAGTAGACTAGCATATACGTTTCCTGACCCATATGATGGGCAATGGATGATCCCATATCCATTGGTGTTTAACATCAAAGATTGTATACGGGTGCTCATTCGAGACTGGGTACACTGAACAGGACTCGCCGAGAACTCCTAGATGGTATTATACCTCACGTCAGATAACAGTTCTCTGGTGACACTGGTACAGGTTAGTCTGTAGACCCGAGATCTTCATAGAGTCTTGTGTGATTCCCACTGTGCTTTGATTTCCACCTTACCACGTTCAAGAGAACGTGCAAAACGGTGGTTTTTGGGTACAGTCCCGAGTCACATGGAGGCAATGAGCGATAGGAGGGGATTTCGTCTCTCCCGGTATTGGGGGTTGATGTTGCGCTATGCTCGATTGGCCATAACAGGAAATCTATGGCCAGGGTTGCTGAGATTTACTGGTAAGTGTTATCAGTAGTTTCTTGAATCGTTATGGGCCTCACATCGGCATGACTTATCAAGCTATTGCGGTTTGACGTTTGCCATCCCCAGGCTGGATATGTGACATATCAGACGAAGAGACCGAACTGTACAGTAGTGTTACTTATTGGATTCGCAGGAGTATGAGCAGGCTTGCTTGTTGATCTTCTGATCGCTCAATACCCGGGTAGCCGTTATGTCCAGCTAGTACCGCTGACGGCTTGTGGGTGACTGATATGATCATCACCTGCTGCCGGCGTATTGACGAGTCTTTAGAGTCCTACACAGAAGTTTCCTGGCTCAGGCGAAACGATGTAGGAGCACATATGTGATATGTGCGGGACCGAGATTAATACGTGTATGTGATACCGTATTCTGATCTCGCGATATGTGGTATCGTTCGGTTATATATGATATAGCCGGGTTATCGAATCAAGTGTTGATTCGGTAAGTTGATGCAAATGATATTAGTCGGTTATATGTGATATAGCCGGATTATTAAATCAAATGTTGATTTAATAATTTAATATATGATTATATATATTTGATATGTTAATTTTACATTAACTAATATTAGCTCACTTAAGCATTTCTTTTTCTCACTTATATATAATATGTATGTGATATATATTATTGTGTCATGTTTGATGATACGTTGTACATGGGTGAATGAGACTTACATCATTCCATAGATAATTAAAGGGTTATTATTTATTTAAAGTAATTCAAAATTAGGTGGAAATTAGTCATAGTTGATGCTTAGTGGAAGCTTGTAGAAACCATTGACTTAGTCTACTAATTTTGTTTTACATTAGATATTTATTAACCCAACCATTATCTTTAGCCATGGTTAAGTCTCTACAAGAGTTATACGAGATATTCCATAGCATATGCGACTCCGTGACAATCCAAAAGTCAAAGTGTTTTAAGAAAGTTCGGTTAACTTGGTTCATGAGTTTTAGTTTAGGGTCGGGCCATGATGGCTGCCAAAGAGAGAGAGAGAGAGAAACATTCAGCGTGCACTCTAACCTAGATCAGAATGGTTAATCATTTTATCTAATCAGGATGGCTCCCACTGTTTTCTCGAATTCTCTTTCGAACCCCAAAAGGAGAATTAGTCGGGATTATCTAAAATCACCCGAGGAGTAACATCTACTTATCAGTGGGAATCGGGATCCAACTATTATCACATGATAACTTGATGGAAACCACTCAAGTCACCACACTCCAGAAGGTATGCGCATGCCTGGCAAGTTTTCTGTATGTTTGAAACTCCCGATGTGGTTTTTACCCCTAGGACCCAAATGACCTTGACGAATAATCAACAAATCAAAAGGTTCTAATCAAGTTCAACCCGTCATTATCTTGATTGCGTTAAACCCACCCGCACGACCCTTGACGAATAATCAACAAAGTCGTACGACTGTCCTAACCAATCCATATGTCCATACGACAGAAAAGCATTACAGAGCTACCGCACACTACGCCTCGGCAAATAGCAACGACAAACGTAGCACGAATACTAAGCAATACTAATCTAAAATGACGGAGGACTACAACTGGTTTTTGGCGAAAAACCTTTAACGTAATTAACTTGATATCGTTGAAGGAACCGAGTGGTTTTACAAATATATAGTGGCGCAAACCTTTTTCTAAAGAGGTCACTCCCGGTGAAGGGATCTGGGCTCTTTCCTCATCGAATGAGGTGCAGGATATTCCAAACTGAATACCACAATGCAAAGCAAAAGAATCGACTATAGTGAAGTTATTACAATGACGTAAACTTTTGCTCAATAGGTCACTCCCGATGAAGGGATCTCGGCTCTTGTCTCGTCGAATGAGGTGCTGGATATTCATAACTGAATATCATTGTGCAAAGCAATTTTTTATTAAAAACTTGGTTCCAACAACATCATATAGGTTTGTTTTCCTTGAATTAATCGGAATTAATGTAGTCCCATCAATTAAACATATCACACCAGAAAAAGGAATGAAAATATAATGTACGTATATGCTATCCACATTCACCATTGGGCCCCGTCATCACTCGTTAGATTACTTAACTAACGGTAGAGCGGGGGCTGGACTAGCGTGGGTGAAAAACATATATAACATCTACTAGTATATATATAAATACATATAACATTTGTCCCAGGCATGATATAAAGCAACATCACAGAATTTGAGCCAAGCAACACAGAGTGGTGAATAAGCCTGGAGTCTCGGGTTTCACTTGAGCCGCAAATGAGACCCGACGTTCCCTGTCATGTGGATAGCTTGTGTAATGAAAATCTAGACCCCTACGAGTGCGACAAGTTACCCGCCAATCCCAGAAGCGAGACAACCCCAATCAACAACGTGAATGGGCCACCCAGCACTTCACGGAATCCGGTAACTTGAGCACCCCTCCGTGGGTTAACCTATACCCCCTACGAGTGCGGCGAATAACCCGCCAATTTTAGAGTAATGTCCCCTCCATATCAACGCCATGAGATGCGGACCCGTTGCCCTCTAGAACCTGAATATTCGTGCACTCCGCCTTGGGGTAATCCTAGTACAGAAAAGAAAATAATATCTACAAGGGTGACATCGACCTCAACCCGGTCGTGCCCCAAACAAATAATATACAAACTGGCAGAGACGGCAGTCTACATGTCAGACGCTTGCCCCATAATATCAAATGTACAAATGAATCTGAACTGTACTACCATTGCACAACTGGCTATCCACCACGATGATCCAACCACAACCACAGCACAACACAGAACATCAACATGAATGTCATGTTCGCAAACCAGTCTAAAAGACATATAGCAATTAGACGAGTTGTACCGCTCTAATGACATTCACGGTCACAGATAGTAATGCATGTACTGAAACATATAAACGACGTTAAAATAGCGACTTTGAAACACTCTGTATTGCCCGAAACAAAAGATAATGGAATATCCAACCTGGGCAAAAACAAACAATACCTGAGAACTAATATTCCAGAGACTAGTATACCCAAAATTTTTTGAGACCCAGAACAAATAAAAAACCTTAAGCAATTGTCGCCGGGCATATTTAGTTCTTTGGGGCTCGTGTTTTGAGAGTGTTCTAGTTGCCTCATAAATAGTCTTCTGCAATTGTTTAAAATTTTTTTGAAGACTCTGAAAAATTCGACAGAAACTGAAATATTCGGGGTATTGTTTTGGAGTTGTTTCGGTTTCGATACTTTAACATCGTCTAAACTGCTAGTAAGGGGTTAATCGGTTGGCTCTAATACCATGTTGGATTATGCAAGCGCCATGACCATCAAACCGTGGCCGATTGCGGAACAAAAATTTATAAAACTGGCGCTAACACAACCGGCTACCCGGATCTACCATTAATCGTAAACTAGCAAACTATAAAGAGAGGAGTTAAGAATGGTTATACGGAATGATCTGTGTCCTTCGGTCTTCAACCACCTTCCCAAGCTCCTAGAGGCCACCATGATCAAGCTTGGTCACTGGTCTCCCTCCATCGAAGATGATCCACTTGAGGATTTGTATTCCGAGCTCCTAACTTAATAGCCGAGGTAACTAGGGTACCTAGATCGCTAAACTAGATAGCCTAGAGGATGTAGAGTGTAGTGATGGATTAATTTTTCTTCAAACACCCTAGGTTTCTCAACACATGAAACTTGAAGGGTGGAGGTAGAAAAAGAAGCTTGAGGATGAGAGTGAGAGGCAACTCAAGAAAAAATGGCTAATTCCCTTTTGTGTGTTGTGTTGTGTTATGTGTTGTTGTGAGTAATAATGAAGCCTCTCAAAAATATCTCAAGTCTCCAAAATATCTTAAGTCAACCAAAAATATCTCAAGTCAACAAAATATCTCACAACAAAACAAAAAAATAAGCATGCTTGAATAGTAACAATAAGTCACTACAAAGCAATGCAAACAACACCTCATCCTTATTAACTATTTAATCCTAAAAGGTTAAAACTAAATGAGGTGGCATCTTCTTGAAGCACCTTGTAAAGAATTACAAGAATATCCATCATCCGTATATACATACCCGTATCCTATTCCGAAAAATACGAATACAATGACACGAAAATAACCCAACAATATAATACTAAAATACGGCTTAAACCAAAGCCACCAGCATTATCCGTCCGAATCCTGATACATGCACAAGTGCACGTATATGATTGAACCCTACCGTAAAACCATACGGCCTCTACATCGTTTCTCCCGAAGCTGGGAAACCCTCTGTGTGGGAGTCTAAAGACTCATTAATACGCTGGCAGTGGGTTTAACTACAAGCACGTCGGCAGCACTAGCTGTACGTAACGGCTGCCCAGGTATTGAGCGAAAGGGAGGCCGATGAGCAAACTCATCCGAACCCCTACTGAGCCTGTCCGTGACAATATCTGTACAGTCTGGTCTATTCGTCTAAGAGTATCGCATATCGAGTATAAGGGGTGGATAGAGTCAGACCCCTAATAACGCGACATTTCGTGTCGGTGTGAAGCCCATCACCAACTGAGAAACTACTGATCCAAATCAGTAATTCTCGACTATCTTGGATAAGGATTTCTGGTGATGGCCACTCGTGCACTGCGCGACATCAACGCCCAATACCGGGAGAGACGAATCCCCGACGATCCTCTCACTACCTCCATGTGGCTCGGGACTGTACCTAACTAAAACCAGTTTACACGACGCCTTTGAACCGTGGTAGGGTAGTAATCAAAGCACGGTAGGAACTCACACGAGACAAATCACGATCTCAGGTCGACAGACTAACCTGCACACATGTCACCTGGGAACTGCTATCTGACAATGGGTATACTACCAACTAGCATGTTCCCGGAGAGTCCGTCCAGTGTACTCATAACCCAATGAGCACCTGTATACTATCTTAGGTGAACAAACTAATACCAATGGCTTGTGAGACCTGACCACCGCCCCTCATCGGGGTCTCGATCAGTATAAACTAGTCTACTCTGGAGTATCGATGCCCAGTCTCGAAACTCCCATGACTAGGGACATTTAAAGATGTGCTTATAGACCTCCCAGCTCCCATGTATATGATTGCCATCATAATGCTAGTAGTCAAGAAAGAATCCTGTGGGCTCTATCAACATATAATAGTGATCTGTAATACCACATAAAGCATGTATATGATGATAAAGTCAAACCAGATAGCATACTATCATTTTGAGTAAGACGGTTATATCCGTATAGGTCCTCCCTCAATCATTGCAATCGCGTGCCTGCAATTCAATAATTGACTTGAGGGCACTATAGCCAACAGAGATGATATCGGAAGAGACCGTGACAGGTTCCATCCAGGATACTACAACGATAGAGATTTGGACCCAAAATCGATTGTATGGCACACACTCAGAGGGCCAGAGGCCGCCGCCGCCGCCATGCTACGTTGCGAGTGGCCAAGTTAATTGGCCAGGAGATGTTCAGAGAGGCGTTCGAGTGGGACTGTTTCCATCATTACTCCTAACCGGGCTATCGAGCTGAGAAGCCATGGATTTGATGATCCACAAAGAGAACAAGGACTTAGAGACAAAGAACGCCGGACCGTGGGCAGAAAGCAAGTAGAAATTCTTGTACTGCCAGCTCCGGGTGCGCCGGCACCTTTCGATATTGAAAGAGATGTACCTCAATATCATTTGTTTTTTATTTATGATTTGGTGATTCTAGCATCACGCTTTGGTCATTTGGACTTTTGTGTTTTGATAATTTGGTTTCATGATTGATATTTTTGTGCACCGTAGCTGCACCTGTTAGATATTTTCTTTGTGCACAATGATTGCACTTGATTTATGTTTTTATACATCTGTTATACTTGATTTATGTTTTTGTGCATATCCATTGCACTTGGTATTGTTTTTTGCACGCTGTTGAACATATTGATGATTTCATTCACTCCGATATACTTGATTTTGATTTCGTGCATGTTGTATGCTCCTAGTTTTGACTTTTGCACTCGATGTTGTTTTGTGCATCCAGTTGCACATATTTTTGATCTTTTGTATTCCGATACAATTGATTTTGATTTCGTGCATGTTGTATGGACCTGATTTTGACTTGTGCACTCGATATTATTTACATGCACTTTTGATGCATTGATATAGTTTTCGTGCATGCCAGTTACACTAGATTTATGTTTTCGTGCACCTAGTTGCATTTGATATTGATTTTCGTACACCCTATCGCACTAGATGCTTTTATGCAGAACTGATGCACTTGATTTAGATTTTCGCGCAAACTTAGCGCACTTGATGTAGTTTTGTGCATATTTGATGCACTTGAGGATTTTCGTGCACACTGGTTGCACTCAATTGAGATTTTTGTGTATTCTAGATGCACTGGAGGTTGTTATCATGCACACCCGATACACTTGACAGATGCTTTCGGGCACACCTGTTGCACTTGACAGATACTTTCATGCACACCCGTTGCACTCAGTTTTCATTTTCGTGCACATTCGTAGCACTTGGATTTGTCTTCGATTTTCATGCACATCAGACGCACGTGGGTTGGTTTTCATGTACACCTATTTGGATTGATTTCCTTTCGAGCATCACATTTTTATGACATATATTATGTTATTTAGTAGCATAGCAGGACTGGTTTGAGGGACATCACCTAAATGTTTTTGCATATATCGATATTTACTAAAAAGGTTTTAAAAAAAAAAGCTATAGTCTCATTATTTTTCTATGTGTCTATGAGCGACACGAAACTTTACAAAATAAAACCCTTCTAAGTCATTTTCAAAAAAGACGGGACTCATATCTTAAGCAAAACGTGTGTGTGTGTGTATTTCTTCACAAATGAACGTCCGCTATTTGTACCGTGATATACGCATCACACGAAGATTTGATAAGGATTTTTCAGTTATTTAAATGATTTTACTTAATGCGTACTATATACATATTATAGCCTTGATTATATTATACTTGATTTAAACGGTAGATTTCACAAATGTCTGTTTACCGCCGAAAGACACAACCGGGATGTTGGGACGTCTGGCCTGAATTTTAGGGGCAGATGCTATTTGGTTTCATCCGTCCACCTCTCCGAAGATGCCAAGTTGATTTATGGCACCGTATATCGAAAGTTTAAATGGATGCGGCCGATGTAGCAGACTTCGTCAGATTCCCCCTCATTGTGAGAGGGTTTTGATTGTGGGGACGCTCTTCCCTGAAGGCGCAAGCCCCTGCAGTTAATTACGTAACCGCATCGCGCTAACCACTTTCTCCTGCTCCAGAAGGTCACTTCATGTCGTATGTGTTTGTTTTATATTTTGGTTGCCCATGGATTGTATACGGAGACTAATTTATGTTGTCGCCTGTAGGATGTGGATTAGTCCAAATCCGTATTTTCTTAGATTTGGGTTTGGGTTGGTTTAAGGATCGTTAATCTCATTTGAGACTAAGATCAACTTAAACGTTTGTTAAGGATATGTTAGTCTGATTTTAGACTAAGATCTACTTAACAGGGTTTTAGGATCATTTAGATCCAACAAAAGAGCATTTGGGCTCTATTGTTTTAGTTTAGGGACATTGCGGTCCATTGGGTTTAAGGACATCATAGTCCGTGGCAGTTTAGAGACATCATAGTCTGTAAAGTTTAAAGACATCATAGTTTATGAGTTTAAGAACCTCATAGTCCAAAAAGTTTAAGGACATCATAGTCCATGAGTTTAAGGACCTCATAGTCCATAAAGTTTAAAGACATCATAGTCTGTATGGTTTAAAGACGTCATAGTCTGTGGGGTTCTGGTTTAACCAGTTTGGGGTTGCACCAAAAGTTATTGGTTATTGGGATCCTCCATCTCTCTGAAGACGTTGAAGGATTACAACGACATGTATCAGAGGTATGAAGAGATGTACCATTGAACCAATGTCCCGATTTGGGGAAATGGGATGAACATTAGTTTAGATGACATCTGTTGGGAGCTTATTAGCTGTCTTTGGAACTGAGATCGGTTTTGGAGACCCTGAACATGAGGGGCTCAATTGATGATCCTTGGAAAATTTGGTCTGAATCTGGCTAATGTTAGCCTTCCATAGTGTTCAATACTAACATATTTATTCAGCGCTCACGTGCTCCCACGTGAGGTGTTTAAAATAGTGTTAAACACTAAAATTCTGAGGCGCTCACGTGGGGTCACGTGAGGCGCTTGAAATAGTGCTAAACTTCAAGAATTTGAAGTGCTGCTTCTTTGGGTTTATTCTTTTGTTCTTTTCTGAGTGGCAAGCGTTATTGGGTCACGTGAGATCACGTGAGGCGGCCCAAAAGTGGGAACTACCTCCGATTTATTACCTTTTTTGCTTTGTAAGTGCCAAGCACTACTATGGGATTACGTGTGATCACATGAGCCAATATCGATTATTCTCTTTTGTTCATCACAGGCGCTGACGTGGGAGCACGTGATCGGCTATTATCATGTTGGGTGCCAAATCTTTTACTTGCATGGAGATCCTGAGTTTCGAGACTTTCAAGCCCATTGTCTTATGGGAGTTGGATTCTTAAGACTTAGTTTCTCTCTTAGGTTTGTGATCTGTATGACAGAATCTTCCCGATGAGAATTAAATTCTCAACTTGTGAGGAGATCTGCTGCTGCAGATCTTTTACCATAAGGGAGAACTAAGTTCTCATATGAAGGGTTAAACCCTTGATTCATCAGAGGAATTAAATTCCTACATACTTTTATGGGAGAATTAAATTCTCTGAACTTAGATCTCCTTCTAGGTTTTGGATCTGCATGGCAAAATCTCCCCGATGAGAATTAAATTCTCAACTTGTGGGGAGATCTGCTTCTGCAGATCTTAACCAGAGGAAGAACTAATTTCTTTTTAGAAGAGTTAAACTCTTATGGAGGTGAAAATGATATGAGATATTCTCTGTGTTTTTCTCCTTCTCTTACCTCGGATTTTTCTTTTTGTTTTAACTTGAAGTTTTTGAGGAGGCTCCTTCTCTCTCTTTCTGTCTTCTGAGAACTTGAAAACTTCTCCTTTTTTTCTGTATATCTTTGCTCTTATTTATAGGGGAAAGAAAAGAATCAATTTGTTTTAGAAAATCTCTCATTGAGAGATTTTGATTGATTTTCTAATCAACCAACATGATCTTTTAGATCACTTGGTGAATTTTATTCACCGTTGGATTTTTAATCCGAGGACTTCTGTTTTACAGAAGATATTTCTTTTGTTGTTCTTAGCAAGTTTAGGAAGATATTTCCTTACACGGAATTTTTCTGTAGATTGGTGATTTTTAATCACCATTGGATTTTTAATCCAACGGCGCTCTGTTTTACAGAGCGTAATCTTTCTTGTTTAGAAAGATCCAAGAAAATATTTTCTAAATAAGGCTTTTAGTCTCTTTTAATTAGAATTTACTTCTATCGATTCAGAAGGTATAGGAGTCTATCACGTGTAGCACGTGACCCCACCAAATTAAGCCCACCAAAAGGGGTCACGTGCTATCACGTGAGTGTTCTTTTGTCCAATTGTTTGCTTTATTCAGGCGCCTATATACTTTGTCTATAGAGGTCACGTGTCTGCACGTGAGGCCCGGTTTTAGCTTAGTTTTGTCAGCACAGCGCTTATCACGTGTGGTCACGTGATGCTTCACTTGGGGACTTTTTCCCGTTGCTTTATTTATTTATTTATTTTCCGTAAGGAAACAATGGCATACTTATTCATAGCTTTTATGATTTGTATGACACTTGTCATAGTTTCGATTATTGAGTTTTACACTTATTTTCATGCGCGCGTGTTGCGCTATGATATTTCTAGCTTATCTGTGACTTCGGAGCCCCGTTGATTTAATTTGATTTACTGAAATATTTTAAGACTTGGGGGGTTTAAATTTAAATTCGGGGGACGAATTTATTTAACAGGGAAGATTGTAACATTTCAGAAAACGGAAAATATTATTTTAGAATTTAAATAATAAAATAAAAAAATTTATGGATATTATACAAGTATGGACTTGAGTTTTAGTAGAATGATATAGTTATATAGCTATATTTTGGAAAATAATTGGGAATTTAAAATAAATTATTAATTTTGAAAGCATTTATTTAATTGGGCTTTTCTTAAATTGGTATATAATTATTTCCATACATGTTTAAAGTTAAAATTATTTAGTGTTTTACTAATTACTATATTAAACCATGTTTTAGTTTGTTAAACCATGTTTTAGTTTGTTAAACCATATTTAGTGTGTATGACATATTGTGTACATGTTATCTTTTCTTTTTTGGTTTTACTTTTGTTTTTCAAAATAAAAATAAAAATGAGAGGAGGACAAGAGGACATAGATGTATGGGTAATGGGAGAGAGAGAGCGAGAGAGAGAGAGGGGAGCTATGGCAACCTTAACTATTCCTTTTGTTCACAATTTCATCTTCATCTCACCTTCATCTTCTTCCTCCTCCACTTCCTCTACCTCCCTCCATCGTCTTCTACCACCACAAAACACCTCCAATCCACCTCAAAACCCCATGTAACTTTCACTAAAATTGTTCACAAGCTCATTCTAAAGCTTATCGTGGGATCAAATTTTCGTTTTGAGCTCTTTTGGCCATTTTGGAATATTCTTGAGTTTCTTTATGAGGTAATAACCATACTTTTAGATAAGTTTTTAAGTATCATTATCTTCACAACTAGTTTAGAGCTAAAATGTGCATATTTTCAAGTCATGAAAATTCTAAGGTGAGAATTAGTGAGTAGAACTTGCAGTAGCGGTGTAATAGGGGATTTAGTGAGTGTTTACTAGCCTATTAGTGATAGTATCACTGGTCTAGTTGAGTTTAGAAGTTTCAATGATGAGTTTAGAATTTTCCGATGTTGGTTTTCTTTAAGATATTGATGTTCAATTGGAATCTGGGATAATTAAGAAACTTTGAAAATTTAATAGAGTATACAGAGAGATGTATAGACCAGTAGAAAGCCACCGTAGAAGCCCAAGCCCATATCTCTTTTCCTTGGCCGCAAATAAATTCATATTGACCGCAATTTGCGGGTCGATTTTTGAATTAGGTTTTAAAATTTGTTCTGTAGCTCACTCATTAGATAACTAAGACTACCCTATATGCTAAAAAGTCCCAGATCACTTGAAGAAAAATCTGGAGTCGTTTTACTTGATTTCTGTCAATATTTTCCGATATTTAAAACTTGGTTTTTTTATTTTCATGATGTGACTTGGTCGTTCGACGTTCACACGTCGCCGTCGGGGGTTATTTTGTTGTTTTAGAATGCGTTGACCATAGGTTCTAACCTATGTGCGTTTCGCTCATGATTTCAAATTCGATTCAGGTTTTTATGCGATTTTGGTTATGGATTTGATTATAGGTACAATCGCGTGGACTTCCGGGACGCCGAAGAAGAGCAAGGCATCCGTCGGAATCGACTAGGACGAGGCATGTTGATGTGAGTAGATGTATATCTACGGGGGAAGTCGTGTGGATGGCGTATAGCACCCCTGCAACCATAGAATTGGGATGCTATATATATATATATATATATATATATATATATATATATAAGTAAACTTAGTCTATAGGTTATACTAGACTACCATTTACGTATAAGTCTATACTTAGTAGAATGATATACCTCTAGTACTATTTCTTAGCTTATGAGCCATATCTACTTATATAAGTATTTATATACATGTGATTATGATACAAGTTACTAATGATATAAGGATATTTACGATATGATGATATGAGTCGATATGATATGATACGAGATGACATAAGATGATATGTGATGAGATGAGATGAGATGATGTATGCGACTATAGATCCGTACTATTGATTTGATGATACCATGCGATGGATTTTCCGTACGTGATATGATGATGATGGATCGCCGATATTTATTTCGACTTGTGAAATCTTATTTAAAATCATTAAAGTAGATATTATGATATGTTTAGAGCCATACCTAGTTTCAAAACTAACGAATCATTACGAATTTTTAAATGATAACTTTAAAGGAACGCTACAACTTTTCAAATGGTATCTTCTTCAAAAATATCGTAGCCCCTTATTTTCTAAAATAACGTTTCGTACTATTTTAAACAATAACTATTTGGCTCATATATAGTTTCATATTTTTATACTTGTTCACGTTACGATTTCTTTATTCTGTTTACGCTCGCATTTCAATTTTTTTATTTCTGCATACGCTCGCACTTTGATCTTTTACAATGTATATCGCGTTTATACTTTAGTTTCATTTGACCTTGTACTAGGACACATGCATCATTACCGATGATTCACATGTTGCACGTGCACATACTCGTATACTCACACACACATCATCAGTAATTTCCATGACACGTACATAGATAGAACTCTCTATGCTACTGCATCACACTATATCTGTTAGCCTGTTAGATTCTATTAGCACTTTATATTACATTGCTATACGACACGCTTATATGAACACACTTGCTATGCATTACTGTATTGTTCTGTGCATGTACATATTATTTCATTATTGCCATATTCTAATGAGATTCTATTTTTATGAGATTTCTGGATTTGAGAAACCGCAGATATTATTTAAAAACTTGTGAATTTTTTAAAAACGCAGTTTTCTTTTGATATGATATTTTGACGTCCACTATGAGATTTCTCGGTTCTGAGCTATGATGATTATCCGAATCAAAGCAGGGGGAGAAACCGATTGCGGATACATGGTGGACCCGGTACGGTACCCCGGGGAAAGAAGATCGTATAGAAAGACGTTGAGCCTAGCTGGGGAACATTACCTACCGGTGACAGTATTGGACTTGGCGGATATCCAGAAGATACCGACTGGTGTGATATAAGACAAATGGATATGAGGACCGATCTAATGAGATGGTTCCAGAGATATGAGGGCCAATTCGATGAGACGACGCTTGAGATATAAGGATTTACGTGTCGATACTGGACACGGGATTATGATGATTTCTCGTGTTGATGCTGGACACTTAAGGTTTTATGATGATTTCGAGTATCGATGATGGACACTCCTCGGATGATATATAAATATATATGATATGGATGACATGGTACCACATATTGATACATGCACGTTATTATATATTTATATATATATGTATATACGATCACCTTCGATACCATACGGTATGATATTATTATTACTATATGACTTAGGTATATCATTATACATTCGATTTCCATCTGATGATATCTTCTACTCATGAGTTGGTAACTTACCCCTATTGTGCCATATTTTTCTTGCCGGTCCGACCACTCGGACCAATAGCGGCTTACTTGCACATTCTTCTTTTGGGTGATTTTCTTGGTATGTGGATTACATTACAGATCGTAACTACCACTGTATATTTTATATTCATTGTATCTAGTTAAAAGCTCCATCAACTAGACTGTATATTTGGTAGACTTAGAGACTAGTTGTATATTCTTTGGACTTAGTGAGGAGACTTGAATATTATGTGGGTATAGTTGATTTGATGATATTTTGGTTTTCTTTATTCTTTTCTGTTGGATATGTATGCCTTAGAGGCCTTCATTGTATAGGATGCTAGGGATATGTATGTACAGGGCAATCTTACTCGATATGATAATATGCTATTTGGTTTTTCTTTATCTTAACATGTGATATGTCTTACTTGTTATTTCATATCTCGTATGCATGTTGATAAACTCGTAGGATCCTTGCTTGACTACCAGCGTTGTGATGGCAATCATACTTGTGGGAGCTGGGTAGTCGATAAGCACATCCTTAAAATGTCCCTAGTCGTGGGAGTATCGAGACTGGGTATCGATACTCCAGAGTAGACTAACGTATACATATTTAGACCCTAACGAGGGGTGGTGGTTGGTCCCGCAGCCATTGGTGTGATGCACCTAAGATTGTATACAGGTGCTCACTGGGGATGAGTACACTGGACGGACTCGCCGAGAAATGGCTAGATGGTATTATACCTAATGTCAGATAGCAGTTCTCTGGTGACATGAGTGCAAATAGTCTGTCGACTTGAGGTCGTCATTTGTCTCATGTGAGTTCCCACTGTGCTTTGATTACTACCCTACGACGGCTCTACTGAATCGTGCAAACAGGTTTAAGTTGGGTACAGTCCCGAGCCGTATAGAGGCAGTGAGCGATTGTTGGGGATTCGTCTCTCCCGGTATAGGGATTCGATGTCGCGCTGTGTTCGGTTGGCCAACACCATAAGTCCCTGGCAAGGGCGGATTGAGAATTACTAGTAGTCAGACCAGTAAATTCTCGGATGGTCATGAGCCACATCTGCATGGCTTGTCAGGTTATTAGAGGTCTGACGTGATCCACCCCCTAGACCCGTCATGCGATAATCTTAGATGAACAGACCGGACTGTACGGAGATTGTCACGGACAGGCTCAGTAGAGGTTCGGATGAGTTTGCTCGTCGGTCTTCTGATTCGAGTCTATTTTTATATGTAGTAGTAGTTAACCGCAATCAATAACGGTGTCGGTTATAGCTAGCCGAGATGAGTACGGGTCGTCCTCAGGGAAACGTTGAATATTTTAATCTTACTTTAGACGTGTTGAGAAAGAAAGGAGAATAAAGAATGGTGAAGAATGGTTGTAGTTTCTAGATCTACGTCAAAGACGGATGCAGAATATAGATCTAGATTAACTACGAATGTAGGTTTTATAGTAGAAGGGGGCTTGTAGGGTTCATTGGGATTTAGTAGTTATGGATGATTAATTAAAGATTACTCTTTTTATCCTTTAATAGATTTAAAACTAGAACGATAATGATGCATGTAGATTAGGGTTTCTGGAGGGAAAAAGGGTTCCCACTCTTAACCCCTATCTCGACATGGAACTCCGTTCATATCTAGCCTTTACCAAAACAATAGTTAATCTAATCTCTAATTGTGGTCGCGATTATCAATGAATTGATAGCGCGCCCTATTAGGATGTTAACTATTCTTTTGAAAAAGTTTATAAACTTTATAGGACTTAAAAAGAGTTTAAGGATCTTCATCATCCATTAACCTACCCTAATCCCATTAACCCTAACAAGTGAAGAATTACTCGTGCATGTTGGGATAAGAAAAGATAGAGAGGGAAAACATAATTTAAAACTACAAAGAAATAAAATAAGAAAACAACTACCTTTATTAAACAACAAGATCAATTACACTTTGTTCCCTTAGAAAATGATTACAAAATGCTAGTTTGCTTCTCGATCTCTTCTAAGGAGGTAGATGAACTGTTGATGATCAACCAGGATTCTTGAGCCGTCGTGGACTTCGTGATCGCGTCGGTTTAATGATTTTTCCAAGAGGCTCTCGGTCCTTATTTATAATCCCAGAGCCAGAACCCTAGCTTCCTAATTTGGAAACCAGTGGTTAAGATCCTAGCAGCAAAATCCCAACTCCCAACTCTTCAAATCCGCGGCGGAACCGCGGCCAATAGGTGGTTTTGGCCACGGTTCCGCGGCCTTATAGGGAGATCGGTGGGTTGTTTCTCTGGGGCTTTGTCTATCTAACACGTGGTGATCTTTTAACATTTCTGTAAACTGAAAATCTTCTCTTCGTTACTGGCAATCTTGATTTCTTTAGTTTGCTTTCTTAATTAGGCAGGCTTGTTTCGCCAACTTTGATTTCCTTGATTTCAGCCCTGCAAATTCTGCACAATATCTTAACAAATAATATTAATAGAGTTTGTTTTATTGAGATATTAACTTAACCATTAAGAATTGGTCAAAGGTATTTAATGGGCCAAATGTTATATGGATATTATATGCTTACATTTTCCTACCAAATGTTAATTATAATATATAAACACATGAAAATAGTATTTTTACAGATAAACCCTCATATGTATCATATATTATAATAAACATCTTTTATTATATAGAAACAGTAAGAAAAATGTCATATTAAATGTGCAGTTTTATCAACTGAACAAATACCCCCAAACTTATCTTTGATCGTCCCGAGCAAACTAGTTTATTCAAGAGAAGGAGAAAAAAAAAGGAGAAAGCTAAGCACACTTTCGTAGGCAACACGATTGCACTGAGCGTGCAACAAGCCGTTAAACCTCTAGGTGTCCCTAGTAGGAGGAGTGTTGTCTCCTGAGGGTTTTCAGCGGATTACACCCACAAAATCTTATAATAAAAGAGAGATGGTGAAAGTTACATGTAAAGATAAGAACTATAAAAGAAAGAACTTGAAAATAAGAGTTTCCAACTAATACTAGCTTTTCGGTTGTCATGAGCCCTATCTTAATAGTCATGAAAAGATGTTAGAAATCACATCATCTCTCAATAAAACATCGTCTTTATTCTTCATTCCTATGTTTCTTCCAAACACCGATCATATAACCCTACGTGTATGTAAAAGACATCCTTACACTCGGAGAATTCAATTCAAGCTATCATACTCTTGTCCATCTACCTCAATACTTTTTAATTGATATTTAGATGGAATTTGCTCACACATTTTTCATGCGACCGTTAATACTTCTTGAGGTACTTACCGATCGATTACTCATGTGATCGCTTATACGGTGTATTTAGTATTTTCCTTGTCTTGCACCACCTAAGGCTTAGCAGTGACTCCCAAACCAGTTGATCTAAGGCACTAGGTGATGAAGCACCCTCGCTATATTTTTTATATTGCTGCCTTGGCGATAACAAAACCGGTGTTAATTTTTCTCACCATTTTATCTTTTATTTTCCATTTATTATATTCTTCATACTTTGGCTTTATAGACAAGAGCATTTCAAGGTATCCTCTACTATCCCGAGTTTCAAGACGTGTGTAAGTGCATATAGTAGGGTATCAATATTCAAATATTTGGCTTCCAGAATAGAAACTATTTTTCAGACTTATTTTTATCCTCAGATTAGTTACTACCTTCATCTTACTAACCCTTGGGACAACGGCTCATAACTACTTATTACTAGTTTCGTTTAAGAAAAATTCGAACTTTCTTGGTTTTCTTAAATTTTTCTAATCTTTTAGATGTAATTTTTCACTATCTAATCTTTTATTATAAAAGATTTTTTTTTGAAAATGCTGTGCTTATGCAAAGTATGATGCAAATTGATGCGTAAATAAGCATAAACCTCCCCCAAACCTGTTTGCAGCAGTGTCCTCACTGTTATCATCTGTTAAATCTCAAAATCTGTAGACTTGGGAGAAAAAGTTATCAAAGGGGACAAGAAATAATGAAAGTGAAATTCTCCCCCAAATTTATTTTTGGCTCACAATTTTGTAAAAATCATTTTCTTTCAAGAGCCAAAATATCCCGCCCAAACTTGAGTAAAATCATATTAAGCATTTAAAATTATAAGAGAAGGTCAAAGTTATTGGTCAATGCCAAGCTTTGCAAAGACCAAAAGTCAACACCAACCATTCGAAGAATTTATCAGTGAAACGCACCGGTTGGTGGAAGAACATGGTGTATGGAGTCAGGAAGAAGTGGGGAAGAGATAAGTGGTGTAAAAGAAAAGGATTGCGTCTCAATTTGAAGAGACGACACGGTGATAGTGATGATGGATTACTCGCATTCTCGTGATTGTCCAGAAGAAGGGGTGGAGGTTCAATTTCTTTATCTTGGAGTTGATTCATCTCAACACCCGTGTCTTTTAAAAATGCGAATTCATCAGCGAAAATTTCCTCAAAGCTTTCATCGATATCCCGAAGAATAATCTCATCAGAAAAAAACGGGCTGATCGTCAGACTGCATGAAAGGTTCATAATCAGTGTTAGATGTTGACCCAGACAACTCAATAGAAGAGTACGTATGTGTATAATACATGGTTGGGTCAAACAACAACATATGAAAAGAGTCTAGATCAGTATCATGAAGCTGATCAAATTCGCTGCTATCGACATCCATTAATTCGACAGAACATGCTTGAGCAGAAGGTTCGGAGCGTACACTCCCTAACTTGTAAATGTTAAGCTCTATTGACGTCTTTCCGAAGGATAGGGTCATAGAGCCATTACGACAGTTGATTACAGCATTGGAAGTGGCCAAAAAGAGTCGACCGAGAATCACCGGAATTTGGTTTCGTGGGTTCGCTACATGTTGTGTATCTATAACGATAAAGTCCACCAGAAATATAAATTCCCCGACTTTGATTAACACATCCTCCAGCTCACCCCTAGGTTGGGTGATAGATTAATCGGCCATCTGAAGAGTGCAATGCGCTGGTTTAAACTCTCCGATCCCTAATTGCTCATAAACAGAATATGGAAGCAAGTTAACACTAGCACCTAAATCGGGTAGAGCACGATTGATATTTTTACCCCCAATAGAAATAGAAATTGTAGGACTTCCGGGGTCCTTTCATTTCTTGGGTAATTGTTGTGTAAAAGCAGTGATCACATTACTCGCAAGGAAAACTTTTTTAGGTACTTGAACTTTTCTCTTCCTAGTGCACAAGTCTTTTAGGATTTTCGCATAAGACAGAACTTGTTGAATAGCATCTAGGAGAGGAATGTTTATATTAACTTGCTTAAAAATTTCCACAATCTTCTCCATTTGTGGACGTGGTCTGTTGCCCCTTAACCTGTTTGGATAAGGTGCTTTATCAATAAGGGTTGGGTCCAACATTGGAGAGGATTGTGGGGATGGAATGGATCCCAGAATTGGAGTGGGGATCGTCTTAGATAAATTGGGGAAAGTGTTCGAGCCTTGGAGAAAACGGAGAATAGGCTCGGATGAAGGTGGAAGACTAGACGAATTAGGAGAAGAAGTAGAAGCCGGGGTATCATTGGTATCACTAACATCATCAAATTGCTCACCCACTCGGTTTTCCAGCACTCTCCCCGATCTCAACGTAGTAACGGCACGCACATTATGATGTTGTGAGTGGCCAGGATTTGGCAGGGGTTGAGATGGGAGTTTCCCTTTCTCTCTCGCACTCATTGCAGCGTTCAACTGTGCAATTTGGTTTTCTATTAATTTAATACTCTCACCGTGGGAGGCGGTGTCTTTCTTTATGGTATCAATAGAAGACTTCATATCAGCCGACATTTGAATGGAATGTTTCATAAACAAATCCAAAGTTTGTGCGAGTGAAGAGTTATCAATACCGGCCAATTGCGGTACAGAAGTGTTGGCCAGATTTTGAAAATTTTATGACTGAAAGGGGTGCTGACTTTGTGGTTGTGGTTGCTGTTGTTGTGGAGGAGGTCTTTGATAATTGCTTTGAAACTGGTTTTGATTTTGGGGTTGGTTTTGGTTCCAAGAAAAATTAGGATGATTCCTCCATCCTTGATTGTACGTGGAAGAATAAGGATCGTTTCTAGGTCGCTGCTGAAAAGCAGCATTAGTTTGCTCGTGACCTTGAAACGGTGCATTCATAGGACATTCTTCCGTCAAGTGTGAAGGATCAGAACAGCAACCACATACGGTCTTGGATAGCGTGACCTGATTTAGGGAGACTGGTGAGAATTTGTTCTCAATAGCGTCGAGTTTCTTCTGCATCGCTACCATTTCGGCTTTTACTGCGATGGAAATATCGAGCTGAAGAATACCTCTCCTAGATGAAGGTGGTCTTACGCTTTCCCACTGCAAAGTGTTTTCAGCAAGGTCTTCCAGATATTTCCAAGCTTCACCATCATCTTTAGACATGAAATTGCATTGACAATTTGTTTCAAGCATCTGCTTTGTCGCTGGATTAATGCCCTCATATATAATTCGGCACAAATCCCATCTATTGATTCCATGATGAGGACATTAGACAAGCAGATCCTTGAAACGTTCAAAGCACTTCCAAAATGGTTCATTGGGAAGCTGGGTAAACTGGTTGATCTCGCTCCTAACATGGACGGTCTTATGGTTTGGGTAAAACTTCTTAAGAAATGCTATTACGAATTCATCCCAATTAGTGATAGAGTGTGCGGCAGTATTATAAAGCCATTTTTCTGCTAAGTCGCACAAGGTGAATAGGAGAAGACGCAAGCGCATAGCATCTACAGTCAGTTGTGAAGTACCCATCATTGCGCATACGTTTTCGAATTTAGTGATGAAAACGTACGTGTCTTTAGACTCAAGCCTGTGAAATTTGGGCTACAGATTGATGTAGTGGGGTTTAATTTCAAAATTATCCCAGTTGGCTGGTGGAATAGATAAGCAAGTGGGAAGTGGACCACAGATAGGATAGCATTTCTCTTGGAGAGAGATGCGCGGTGGATTTTGCTCATCTAGGCGGTGGCAGCGTGGTGTTATAATTTGATGGAGTACCGTCCATCTCGGTCGATGTGGTGGATGGTGGGGAAAAAGAAGATGAAGAAGTACCAACCTTGGAGTCGATAGCAGGAACGCGGACAAGACGGGCACTAGAATCCCGTGTCCAGCCAAGCATGCACTAAGCGGGTTTAGCGAAAGTGACAGCGTGTGTACTTTTAAAAATGGTCTGTTTTGAAAAATGTTTCGGACTTAGACAAATCACACAAAAATGCACAAACAACCCTAGAACTAAGGTTACCTAGGTCAAGTCTCTAGACCGCTCCTAGACTTCCAAAGGACAAGCCGTAGGATCAATTCTCTACCACCTCTTTACTACTCTTGTGGTCAAGTAAGTGGGAGGTATCCGCTATACGAATCACCGAAAATAGCGGGCCTAATTAAGTAACCACTTTCTTTAGACACACTTGCCTAGGCACCACAAAAGTAATGCGGATAAGCGATAGATTACTCACGACCTTCCTTCCTCTGTCCTTATTGAGTGCGACAGTCCTTAGAGTCTTATCTAGATATTTTTTAAATTAATGTAGGGTTGATGCAGATGCTTGGTTTGTGATTTGTGGGACTTAGGAAGGGTGATAAAATCCCTACCTAATCTGAATTTTGGTCTTGCCCCTTAAAAATCCGTATTAAAATATGAATTAACAAACCAATTACAAAACTTTGCAAAAAGATTTTTGAGCAGCAAAATTTTGCAAAGAATCCTGCAGAAAAGATATTTTATTGGATTTCAGAGGAGAGAGAAAGATTTGAGAAACTTACCAGAGAAATTACGACTCCTAACTCCTCAATCCCACCGTGCTTCCACCGCGAATGAGCTTCGTTGCCGCGGTTCCGCCGCAAGAAAGATGGATCAGGTGATGAATTTTTGTTACGTGGCCTCTTGTATTTCTCTGAATCTCGATGAATGTCTATGTCTTTCTGTTTCCTCAAGTCTGTGACTCTAGATCTCATTGCAAAATTCACACAAAATTCGTTAAATATATAATTTGCAGTTTTGTTTTAATTATGATATAGATCGAATAAGAATTCAACAAAAATAGTAAGAATAAAAAAATTAAGCACGTATCCCCGGCAACGGCGCCATTTGATTCGAGTCTGTTTTTATGTGTTGTAGTAGTTAACCGCAATCAATAACGGCGTCGCTTGTAGCTAGCCGAGATGAGTACGGGTCGTCCTCAGAGAAACGTTGAATCTTTTAATCTTACTTTAGACGTGTTGAGAAAGAAAGGAGAATAAAGAATAGTGAAGAATGGTTGTAGTTTCTAGATCTACGTCAAAGACGAATGCAGAATATAGATCTAGATTAACTACGGGTTTAGGTTTTATAGTAGAAGGGGGCTTGTAGGGTTCATTGGGATTTAGTAGTTATGGATGATTAATTAAAGATTACTCTTTTTACCCTTTAATAGATTTAAAACTAGAACGATAGTGATGCATGTAGATTAGGGTTTCTGGAGGGAAAAGGGTTCCCACTCTTAACCCCTATCTCGACATGGAACTCCGTTCATATCTAGCCTTTACCAAAACAATTGTTAATCTAATCTCTAATCGTGGTCACGGTTATCAATGAATTGATAGCGCGCCCAATTAGGAGGTTAACTATTCTTTTGATAGAGTTTATAAACTTTATAGGACTTAAAAAGAGTTTAAGGATCTTCATCATCCATTAACCTACCCTAATCCCATAAACCCTAACAAGCGAAGAATTACTCGTGCATGTTGGGATAAGAAAAGATGGAGAGGGAAAACATATTAAAACTACAAAGAGATAGAATAAGAAAAGAAACTAGCTTTATTAATCAACAAGATCAATTACACTTTGTTCCCTTAGAAAATGATTACAAAAATGCTAGTTTGCTTCTCGATCTCTTCTAAGGAGGTAGATAAACAGTTGATGATCAGCTTGGATGCGTGAGCCTGTCGTGGATTTCATGATCTTTTCAGCTTGATGATTTTTCCAAGAAACTCTCGGTCCTTATTTATAGTCCCAGAGCCATAACCCTAGCTTCCTAATTTGGAAACTAGTGGTTAAGATCCTGACAGCAAAATCCCAACTCCCAACTCTTCAAATCCGCGGCGGAACCGCGGCCAATAGGTGGTTTTGGCCGCGGTTCCGCGGCCTTATAAGGAGATCGGTGGGTTGTTTCTCTGGGGCTTTGTCTATCTAACACGTGGTGATCTTTTAACATTTCTGTAAACTGAAAATCTTCTCTTCGTTACTGTCAGTCTTGATTTCTTTAGTTTGCTTTCTTAATTAGGCAGGTTTGTTTCGCCAACTTTGATTTCCTTGATTTCAGCCCTGCAAATTCTGCACAATATCTCAACAAATAATATTAGTAGAATTTGTTTTATTGAGATATTAACTTAACCATTAAGAATTGGTCAAAGGTATTTAATGGGCCAAATATTACATGGATATTATATGCTTACATTTTCCTACCAAATGTTAATTATGATATATAATCACATGAAAATAGTATTCTTACAGATAAACCCTCATATGTATCATATATTATAATAAATATCTTTTATTATATAGAAATAGTAGGAAAAATGTCATATTAAATGTGCAGTTTTATCAGCTGAACACCTTCTTTTCGACAGGTAGCTAGTTAGCCGTTACGTACAGCTAGTGCCACTGACGGACTTATGGTTAAACCCACCGCCAGCGTACTGTCGAGTCTTTAGAGTCCCACACAGAGGTTTTCCCTGGTTCAGGCGAAACGATGCAGAGCCCGTATGGTTTTATGTTGAGGGTTCCAATCATATACGTGTACTAGCTACACGGATGTTGTTCTGACGGATAATACTAGTGGGCTTAGGATTAAGCCACATTCTATTATTATATTATTGGATTATCTTTATCTCTTGGTATTCGTATTTTTTGCAGTACGAATACGGATATGTATATACGGTGAGGGCATTCTTGTAATTTTACAAGATATGCTTCTAGAAGGGGACACCTTATTTTGCATATATCTATTTTTGAAAAATAGATAATGAGGTGGAGGAATGGAGATATTTGAGGCATGGGATGAAGCATGGCTAATTCTTTTATTTATTCATTTGCCCTTACTATTCAAGCATGGTTACATTTTTCTATGGAAAAATAATGCATGCTTGATATTTTTGGTAAAAAGACTTGGCCATTCTTTACTTGCCACTTCTTAACTTCATTCTACACTTTGCATTCTCTCTCCATTGCTCTCCTTCTTTCTCAAACCCTAACCCTCACATCTGTTGTGAATCCCAGGGTTCTTTGAGATAAACATGTCCAATTAACTCTCTACATCTCCTAAGCTACCTAGATTAGAAACTAGGTACTTTAGTTACTTCATTCTTGAGGTTAGAGCTTGAACCATAGACTCTCGGGTGGATCGTCTTCGACATGAGGAGGCCGACGATCAAGCGCGATCCGTGCCATCTAGGAGATAAGAAAGAGGAGAATAGGAGATAAAAAAGAGGAGAAGAAGACCTGAAAGACTTGTATCTTAAAGGTATAAACCACAATCATGGTAGTTTAGAACCTTTATGAGTTTAGTTAGTTAAGGTTTCTGAATGACCTTGGAAGTTTAGTCGATGTTACTTGTATTAAAAAAAAATTGTAAATTCCGCCTCTCCACAAACCATGTGGAGTGTGTGACATCGACTTACACTGGTATCGGAGCCTACTCAAACTTTAACTAGCTCATTAGATGGAGTTTAGAATTACGAAACCGAAATAAATCCGAATCGATGAATTCAAAATCCAAGTTTCTGTTAATTTTTTTTTGGAGCCTCTAAAATTTTTTAAACAATTGCAGAGTGCTCCTTTTGTTGTAACTGGAACACCATAGAAAAACGAGGCACAAACTTCAAGGTTGAATTGCCGGAAATGGCTTTTTCTCGCCCTCGCTGGTTTTCCTGTGGAGTTAGGTCTCGAGTTTCTTGTGGTGTTCTGTACTCTTAGATTTAGGATTTATGATATTGTTTGATTTTTCCCATATTTCATAATCTGTTATCTTTGTGCTTGGGCAATACGGAGTATTTTTAACTCTAAATTTTAACATCGTTTATTCGTTTTTGTTTGTATATGTGTTTCTAAAACGTCTATTAATTGCTATACATCGATTAGTGGGGGTTGAACATATCTTGTATCTTGTTTATAGTTTATGGATATGAAGTATTAAATCGCCGTGAATGAATAGCCGGGGGATGTGAGAAGAGTGTTCTTTTCTTTCATTCATGTATATTTGTAAATTGATGTAATATTCTTTTGCGGGGCACATCCGGGTTGAGCTTTTAGCCACCGTTGTATTATTTCATTTATTTTTCTTGCACCTAGTATAGACCCAAGGTGGGGTGCACAAACTACCAGGTTCTTGAAGTGCCGAGTGGCCTACGCATTTCATTGAAGGAGGTTGCTTCATTTCGGAAATTTGGCGGGTAGTTTGCCGCACTCGTAGGGGTCTAGGGTGAGGGTTTGGCTGTTCATCACGACCGTGGAATCCGTTTTTCGTTATAGGCTAAAATGAAACACGGAAATCCTAGTATATCCAATATATTCATCTGTGTTGTTTCTGCTGTGATCTGTGATCTGGAATGGATATTATTGCGTGAGACGAATGGCTATATATATATTATATAATAAACGTTGCTTATGTTTTGCACCCGCGCTAGTCCAGCCCCCGCTCTGCCGTTAGTTAACTAACCTAACGGTGCATGATAGGGCCCCGTGGCGAATGTGGATGGCATAAGCGTACGTTCTATTTTCGTTTCTTTCTGCAATGATAAGGTTAATTGATGGGACCGCATTAATATTGATTAATGCAAAGTAATAAACCTAAAATCTGACGTCGTTGGAACAATTATAAAACCACTCGGTTTTCTTCAAAAACAACTTTTTTAAAGCGGAGCTTAAACCACTCCTTTTTAAAAGCTATTCGGTTCCTTCGACTATATCAAGTTCATTACGTTAACGGTTTTCGCCAAAACCAGCCGTAGCCCTCCGTCATTTCAGATAGGTATCTACTAATATTCATGCTATGTGTTTTGACTTTCGCTAAGGCATAGTGTTTGGTAGCTAGTGGGTACTTATCTGTAGCATAGATAGATGTATTAATCTAGGACAGGCGTACAGCTGTTTTGATCTTCCTCAAGGGCTTGTACGAATGGGTCTAGATTAATCTGGACAATGACTGTTTGAACTTGTCTTGCGACTTATAATGTTTTGGCCTTCGTCAAGGTTATAAGCGCTCGGGGTAAAAACCATATTGGGAGTTTCAAACATACAGGAAACTTGCTAGTGTTGCATACCTTCTGGAGTGTGATATTTTTGGTAGGCTTCCTTCAAAATTATCATACAATGATAGTTGGGTCCTGATCCTACCGTGAGTATACGCTACTCTTCGGGAGAATTTTTCACTTTGCAATTAGCTAATCAGCTAGGTGTCTAGAAAGGTGTTAACGGGGCTACGCCTCTGGGAAAACGAGGTTATTTAATTAGGACGTGCGAAAGCATAGGGATCCTCCCTCCGAAGTACCAACACTGGCCTGGCCGAAAGATAAGCGAACTTTTAGGGTATGATTAATCCTAACTATTTCTTCTTTTAGGGTTTGAAGAAGAATTCTAGAAAACAGTGGGAGCCATCCTGTTGATAAACTAATAACCAATCTAAACTTGCAAGAGTATATGCTAAGTGTTTTTTTTCTCTTTCCTAATTGCAGCAACCATGACGGAACTTAAGCTAATACTAGATAAAAATAAACTCGCTGGAGCAAATTATAAAGACTGGCTGAGGAATGTCCATATGGTCCTTACTTATGATAAGGCCGCATACATCTTCACAGCAAAAGCCCCTTGTTCCAGGTCCAGAATTCTCGATCGCGGACATTGAGGTCCGTAAGACATGAGATCTTGATTGCGCTAAAGCCAAGTGGCTCATGCCAGCCTCCATGGATAATGAACATCAGAAGCGGCACGAGAAGATGGACCTTGCTTCCATCTTCCTCTATATCAAAGATTTATATGGATAGCAATCTCGTATCGCAAGATAGGAGACCTCGAAAAAATTGTTTCAAACGAGATTGGCTGTCGGATCATCTGTTGGGGACCACGTCCAAAAGATAATTACTCTCATTGAAGAGCTCGTGGACCTAGGAACTACGTTGGAGAATGAGTTGTATAACTACTTAATTCTACAGTCCCTTCCTTCCACCTATACCCAATTCATATTGAATTTCAATATGCAAAAGCTGGAAGTTTTACTTCCTGAGCTCCTCAACATGCTGAGGGTGGCAGAGGGTATCTTAAAGAAATCCAAGGAAACTCCCGCTCTGTTTATTGGGGAATCTTCTTCCTTTAAATCCAAAACTAAGGCCAAAAAGAAGAAGAAGAAGGCCATCACCAAACCGAGAGGAGGTGTGCAGAAGGTGCAGGGAAAGGGAAAGGAAAAGAACGTGGGGGCAGCCACAAAAGAAGAATACTTCTATTATCGGAAAAAAGGTACATTAGAAGAAGGATTGCTGGGCCCTAAAAGCCAAGAATCAGGACACGAAACACGTTGTGGTTTCGGCTTCAGGTGTGTTCGTGATTGAAAACTGTTTCTCTATAAACTCTACTTCCTGGGTATTAGATACCGGATCAGGATCTCACATCTGTAATTCATTGCAGACGCTGAGAAGCCGTAGAGTTTTGAGGAAAGGTGATATGACCCTCAGGGTTGGTAACAGAACCAGTGTGGATGCTGTTGCAGTAGGAGAAAATCATATGGGATTGGCTGAGTGGACATATTTTGTTATTGCGTAACTGCTTTTGTGTATCCAGTATGATGTGTAATATTATATCTGTATCTTTTTTTTCTAATGAAGGATATAATTTTGCACTTGAAAACAATGTCATAAACATTCACCTAAATCATGAAATGGTCGGGTTGGGTATACTTAATAACGGAATATACGTTCTCAGTCAATATCAAGTTTTCAACGTCCAAAACACGCTAAAAAGAAAGACTTCAGAATCGAATCAAGCTTTCTTATGGCATTGTAGACTTGGTCATATCAATGAAACACGGTTGACTAAGTTACATAAAGATGGATATTTAGATCCGTTTGAGTATCAATCATATACAACTTGTCAATCATGTATTAGAGAAAAGATGACAAAAACTCCGTTCACTGGACACAGAGAAAGAGCTACTGAGCTCCTGGGACTCATACACAATGACGTGTGTGGGCCAATGTCTACGCATACAAGAAGTGACTATTCCTACTTTATTACTTTCACCAATGATTTCTCAAGGTATGAACATGTATTCTTGATGAAACATAAATCCGAGGCCTTTGAGAAATTCTAGGAGTATAAAAATGAAGTGGAAAAGCAAACCGGCAAAAGTATCAAGATGCTCCGATCTGATTGGGATGGTGAATACTTAAGTGCCGAGTTCCTGGAATATCTAAAAGAGAATGGAATTCTCTCTCAGCTTACTCCTCCTTACACACTACAACACAACGATGTATCAGAAAGACGGAATCACACCTTACTTGATATGGCGCGTTCCATGATGAGTAATGCTGAGTTGCCGCCATCCTTCTGGGATTATGCACTAAAATCTGCTACATACATATTGAATAAGGTTCCAACTAAGTCTGTGTCTACCACTCCATATGAAATGTGGAGTGGAAAGAAACCTTATCTTAAGTATCTAAAGATATGGGGTTGTCCTGCTTTTGTCAAAAAAGTTCATCCGAACAAGCTTGAAGCATGTTCAATATTATGTAAGTTTGTGGGATACCCTAAGAATTCTAGGGGGTATTATTTCTATTACGCTGAGGAACAAAAGGTCTTTGTTTCTCATCATGCCCGCTTCATGGAAATTCAATTTCTTGAAAAGGAGATAAGTGGGAACGCAATAGAGCTGGAATAAATTCCTGAACTACAAACTATTACTGAAAACTTAGTAGAACTTGAGATTTCAATGGACCGGACGTACCTACGCCACTCCGCAGATCTAGTAGGCAGTCTTATCCGCCCAAGAGATACTACAGTTTTCTCATAGACGAGGATCGAGAGGATTGCATCATCGATGATGATGAGCCAACTAGTTTTCATCAAGCCATCAAGAGTAGAGACTCGGTGAAGTGGCCGGATGCTATGCGATCCAAGATGGAATCCATGTACACGAACAAAGTATGGACTTTCGATTTTGCTCCTACTGTGGTAAAACCCGTAGGATGCAAATGGATCTTCAAAAAGAAGATTAGTGTAGATGGACAGGTAGAAACCTACAAAGCTAGACTTATTGCTAACGATTTTCGTCAAAGACCAGAATTGGAATATGATGAAACTTTTTCACCAGTGACTATGCTTAAATCTATTTGGATCCTACTTACCATTGCTGCCTTCTATGATTATGACATCTGGCAGATGGATGTTAAAGCCGTTTTTCTAAATGGAAGTTTAGAAGAGTGTGTTTACATGGATCAACCAAAGGGTTTCATAGACAGTGGGAGCAGCGGAAAGGTGTGCAAGTTGCTTAATTTCATTTATAGATTAAAACAGGCATCGCAAAGTTGGAACATCTGTTTTGATGAGATAATCAAGAAATTTGACTTTACTAAAAATATAGATGAACCTTGTATTTATAAAAAGATTGTAAGGAGAACTGTGGTATTCCTCGTTTTATACGTAGATGACATTCTCTTGATAGGAAATTATATTCTTATGATACAATCGGCCAAGCTGTTCTTGTCACAGAAATTCTCTATGAAAGACCTGGGTGATGTTCCCCTCCGAAAATCGGGAAGACAAGCGTCTTGCCTGAAATTCGGGGCAGATGCTAATTAGTGCTATCCGTCCACCTCTTCGAAGATACCAAGTTGATTTATGGCACCATGTATCGAAGGTTTAAACGGATGCGGCCGATATAGCAGACTTCGTCAGATTCCCCCTCGTTTGAAGGGTTTTTAATTATGGGGACGCTCTTCTTTGCAAGCGCAAGCCCCTGCAGTTAATTACGCTACCGCATCGCGGTAACAACTTTCTCCTTCTCCAGATGGTCATTTCGTGTCGTGGGTGTTTGTTTTGTGTTTGTTTGCCTGTGGATTGTATACGGAGACTAATTTATGTTGTCACCGGTAGGGCGTGGACTAGTCTAAATCCGTATTTTTCTTAGATATGGGTTTGGGGGTGGGTTTAAGGATACGTTAGCCTCATTTGAGACTAAGATCAACTTAAACGTTAGTTAAGGATACATTAGTCTCATTTTAGACTAAGATCAACTTAACGGGGTCGTTTAGATCCAACAAAAGAGCATTTGGACTCTAATGTTTAGTTTAGGGACATTGCGGTCAATAATTAGTTTAAGGACGTTACGGTCCATTGTTAGTTTAAGGACATCTCGGTCCATTGTTAGTTTAAAGACATCACGGTCGAGGTTAAGGACATCATAGTCCATGGGTTTAAAGACTCCACAGTCCAATGTTAGTTTAAAGACATCACGGTCGATTGTTAGTTTAAAGACATCACGGTCGAGGTTAAGGACATCATCGTCCATGAGTTTAAGGACCCCACAGTCCAATGTTAGTTTAAATACATCACGGTCGAGGTTAAGGACATCATAGTCCATGAGTTTAAGGACCCCACAGTCCAATGTTAGTTTAAAGACATCACGGTCGAGGTTAAGGACATCATAGTCCATGAAATGTGTGGTTGTCAGGACCCGTCACCTCTCTGAAGACGTTGAAGGATTACAATGACAAATATCAGAGGAGTGAAGAGATGTACCCTCGAACCAAAGTGGATTAAGTGATCTGCAGTCTAATTTGGAACTAAGATCAATTAATTATATTATGAGCACATTGGCTCAGTTAAGTCTGAATTGAGGACTTATGGCCAATTTGGGCTAAGTCCAATTAAGTTTGAAATATTGGCCCTTTGTTGGACCATTAGACATTTGTCTGGGTTCAGCCCCTCATCATTTAGCAATGCTTAAACAAGAGTTTGAGGGCTTTGGTAACATTTTTGTCTTTGACTGAGCATTAAACATTATAGCTCTGAATTTTACTCAATTTTGAGATTCAGTTGAAGAAGAGGCTTTTGCCTCTGGAGAATTAGCCAATTTGGCTAACAATAGTGTTAAACACCAGAGAACAATAATGTTAAACACTAAAACTAAAACTCTCAAATTAGTGTTAAGCACTGGAAATAAAATTCTCAGTTTAGTGTTGAACACCAGAAAGGAAGGGATCACGTGGATACACGTGGGGTACCCAAAGGTGGGGCCAGATCCCCTCAATTTAGTTCTGCAAATAAGTGTTAAACACTTTTAATTTGTTTTTGGCCATCACGTGTGGGCACGTGATAGGCACTCATGCACTGATTTGTTAAGGCATTTATTAGGGGTCACGTGGTAACACGTGAGAGCGCCCAAAGACAATATTTCCTTTGCTTTTATTCTCATTGTTTTGGAGGTCACGTGGGAGCACGTGAGACATTGCCTCAAAGCTTTTTCCTTCTCTTTTTTGGGGATCTTTTCAGGGGTCACGTGGGGCCACGTGACCTTAGCTCTTTGCATGCATGGAGATCTTTTAAGTCTCCTTATTTTTAAGAATTAAATTTTCTGTAGGGTCAAACCCTAATTATGATTTTGGAGGAATTAAATTCCAATCTATGTGAAAGAATTAAATTCTTATGTAGGGTAAAACCCTAATTTCATTTTAGGAGGAATTAAATTCCTGTGAATTTTAGAGATTTAAATTCTCAAGTAGGGTTAAACCCTGGTTTTGTCTGTCCTGGTGGAATTAAATTCCTATGATTTTGGGAGAATTGAATTCTCATATAGGGTTAAACCCTAGTTTTATCTTGAAGGAATTAAATTCCTATAAATTGAGAGAATTAAATTCTCAGATAGGGTTGAACCCTAATTTGTTTTAGAGGAATTAAACTCCTATGAAATTGGGAGAATTAAATTCTCTAAACTCAATCCCCCCTCTAAGTTTTGAATCTGCATGGCAGAATCTCAACCCGATGAGAATTAAATTCCCAGCTTATGGGGAGATTTGCTTCTGCAGATCTTCAACTAGAGGAAGAACTAAGTTCTTTTGCAGAAAAGTTAAACTCTTAGATTGATAATTAAATTCTCTTTTTGTTTTGTGAAGCTTTGATCCCTTTTCTTTTCCTCACCTAGGGTTTTCTTTCTTGAGAATTAAATTCTCCTCTCTTTTCTCTCTGCTATTTTCCTTTAGAAAATTTCAAGATCCCAAAATTCTATCTCTTTCTCTTCTCTTGGTTCCTATTTATAGGAGAAGGAAAAGAATCAATTTGTTTAGCAAATCTTTCATTGAAAGATTTTGTTTGTTTTTGTAACTAACATGATCTCAGTGAATTTTATTCACCATTGGATTTTTAATCCAAAAGATATTCTGTTTTTTATTCTTGATGAATTTTAGGGAAATCTTTCCTTGTATAAAATCTTTCCATAAATTGGTGATTTTTAATCACCATTGGATTTTTAATCCAACGTTGCTCCACTTTTCAGAGCATAGTTCTCTTTTGTTTGGAAAAATTTAAAGAAATACTTTCCAAGTTAGGATCTTTGATTTCCCTTAATTAGAATTTAATTCTATTAACTTATAAGGCTTTCAAAGCCTATCACGGTCGGCACGTGACCCTCCTTTATTCAGAATTAAATTCTGTCTTTTAACTGGGCTAAAAACCATCATGTGTCAGTACGTGACCCTTGGTCACGTGTGAGCACGTGACCCCTTGGTCACGTGTGAGCACGTGACCCCCCATTGGGGTCTTTCCTTAGCCGTTTATTTACACTTTTGTTTGATTTTAGAATTTAATTCTATAAAGCAGAGATCGCAGGAACCTATCACGTGTCAACACGTGATCCTTGGTCACGTGTGAGCACGTGATACACCATTGTGGTATTTCCTGGCTATTTTACTTTATTTTTAATTCTTTCTAAGGGGGGTTTAAAGACTTATCACGTGTGAACACGTGACTCCTATTTAGTTAGAATTTAATTCTTTTCATTATTTTGGAGGGCTTAAAAGCCCATCACGTGTCTACACGTGACCCATGGTCACGTATGAGCACGTGAAGCCCCATTGGGGTCTTTCCTTAGCTGTTTTGTCATGCCTTATAACTCCTTTTTAGTGGGTTGAAGGGCCTATCACGTGTGGACACATGACTGCACTGATTAACTGTTTGGCTAGTGTTTAACTCTATAAATTAGAGATCACAGGAGCTCATCACGTGTCAGCACGTGACCCTTGGTCATGTGTGAGCACGTGATACCCCATTGGGGTGTTTCCCGATATTTTATGAGGGAACAAATGCCCCCACAGCGTTGTTCTCACACGTTTGCACGTGAGTGCAACGCTGTCACCTTTTGTGACCGTTGGATCTGTCTAGAGAATAGGGGAGATGAAACGTTTCCCATCACATCCTATAAATGCCAGCGTCCCTTCAGAAGCGCCTCCACTTTGCTCATCTTCTTCTTTGCTTACTTTTTTCCCTTTGAGAATTTAATTCTCTTTTCTCGAAGTTAAGTTCTCTGTCTCGAAAATTTCCAGAGTTTAACTCTGTTGAAAGATTCCCTTTTCTCAGGTAATGATCTTGAACGACTGAAGAACTTTTGCAGAAATCTTCGTTGGATTTTAAATCCATACCAAGGGTTTTTCCCTTTAACAAGAACCTATTTTTTTAAAGTTCTTTAAAAAGAAAACTACTCAATCTTTAAATAATAGACCTTGTTAGGGTTTCTCTGATCTTCGGGATCAATGGCGATACTTGTCCTTTCTATGGAATTTAATTCCACCTCAAAGAGCTTCGGCTCTGAAAAAATGTTTTCTAGGAATTTAATTCCCCTTTTTAAAAGGAATTTAATTCCTATGAAGAACTTAGTTCTTCCTAGAGAACTTCTTGGGGTTTTCTTGCCCTGAGTTGTTTCTTTGCAACCAAGAAGAAGAGATTTGCAGTGGTGTTTTCTGGGAATTTAATTCCCTTGCTCTGTTTGATTTGTTGCAGAGTCCAAGATGGATTTTTTTTTCTTTAGGGGAATGTGTAGGGTCATTTGAAATCCACTATTCATTTATTGAGAATCTTCTTTTTGTCTCATAGTAATTGCTTTGCCTCATCATTAGCAAGCCGCCATCTTGATTTTGTGAGACCCATGTGTTTTGTAACTAATGGTCCCATAAAATAAGTCCTTTGTCGCTTTCTTCCACTGTCTTTTTTTATATATGCATTTACATACATACATACATATATATATATATATATATACACACATACATACATATGTTGGCTTCGCTTAACAGTTTCCCCTTCTTTTATTTCAGGCACAATGACTTTCGTTCCGTATTTCCCTTTCACCCGCTCGGAGGCTGCCTTTCCTCAGTCACCGTCTAACGAAGAGGTGATGCCAATGATCAGGCCTCATGACGCGAATTGCACTAATCTGCTTTTATGGGGGACCTGGTTTGGTCACATTATCCGTGGTCGCCGCAGTTTCCTTTGCGAGGTACCAACAGAGCCTACCTGTCCATTTCTGCCGATGGATCCTCCACGGACCGCCTTTGCTATAGAGATGCTAAATTGGACCCCTATGGGACCGCTTGAGCCTTCAACAACTGGTATTCCGAACCATCCGGTGCCGGCTATAGACATTTTAGGGCCGCATTTGCCAGGGCGAAGCCCAGCCATGGGGACAGATTTACAAGATATGGCTTACCCCTCAACATCCCATGGGCTACCTTCTCTGGGCCCATTATATCTTGTCCGCCCATCGTGCGCGACTGCAAAGGGCCGGACTCTATCAGGCGATATATGCGTCTCTCTTCCATTATCAGTCTCCCCATATCTGGTGGGTTAAGGCCTTCTTAAACCAATGGAATCTTCCCACTAACACCTTCCTTCTAGGGGACCGCGAAGTTTCAATTTCTCTGGAAGAATTTCGCGAGATCTCAAGGTTGCCGGCCAGGGGGACACTTTATGAAGAATTACTGCCTTCCCAATGAGTATGTCTTTGAAACTAAGCCTGCCGTGCTTGACGGCTTGTCGACCGAGAATGCCGTCTACCACATGCGCTTAAGTTTGATCAAGACCCTAAGTATTTTTGAGAAGCTATTCACAGAGTCAGAGGAGAAAGGCGTCACTTTTAAAAGCTTTATCGCCTGCTTCCTTCCCGAAGACGTCCTGTCAAAGACGGCTCCAAAGTTCGCTAATATCAACGACCCCTTTGGGTTTGGTTTAAATAAGTGTCCGACTAAAGAAGAGGACCTGCCGCAAATCTACATTCCCATCATGTCGGCTGTGTCTTTCGAGTCGATCGCAGCTCCTGGTATGGATGAGGAGACTTTCTTCGTAGGCTTCATCAGTGTTTGGCTCAGTTGGTTCGCCATTCCCATGAACCGTCGTTTCATGAGAGCCTCAGTTATTTACCCCGCTCATCGCATTGCCGAGGGGACGTGACTAGCTATGGGTATTGCGGGGCTGGCGTATCTATATCATGGGTTAAGTGCTGCGGCTAATACCTCAACCCCAGACATAGATGTGGAAAATTTCTCTCTTCATTACTTTACGTCATGGATTGAGATGCATGTACTGGGGGCATTTGCTGTGCATCAGAGACCCAGCTTTTAGGACGCCTGCACTTTTCCGCGACTCATGCGGCTGGTGGATGCTTCTGCCCCTGATCCGACTCAGTTCGGGGCTATTCGCGTATTGATCGCTCCCTATGCTAATACCGACGGGATGGTATTCAATGACCGAGTTCTCTCTGCTCCCCAAGGACCGATTCAACAGCTCTGCGACTTGTCGAAAGAGGGGGTACCTTCTCTGAAGCCCAGGGAAGCCATGAACCTATACGCGATCAGACCAGGTTATCTGGTATTTCGTCAGAACGGTGCAGCCCTATTTATGCGGTACAACCCACACCGCTTTGCCCGGCAGCTTGGATATGATCAGGGCGTCCTTTTCGAGGCATTTATGGTGGAGCCTAGCCCGTCGCCGGAAGTTGTTCATGACGCCGCTCATCACTTCATACGGTTGAACACTGGTTCTCGCTTCATGATTCCTGAAGCTGATCATATTCCTCGATCCGTGGGGGCTTTCACGGGCTGGTACCTCTACCGAGTCAGTCCTATTATTGCTGAGGAGAAGAGGGTACTTCTTGGATACAGCGCTCCCATTCCGACTCAAGCCAAGGGAGTTCCGCCGTGACCGCGTGCACCGGTTCGCTTTCCCCTGAGGGACACCAGTGTCGTGCTTACTCCGGGGACGGCGGAAGTGGATCTAAATCCCACAGTTGGCATGCCGCCGCGCACTAGAGCTCAATCAAGGGGCAATAAAGTGCCAGTAGCAGTATCATCAGCTGAGGCATCAGCAATGGCCGTGTCGTCATCGGTAGCACCGCCAAGCGAGGACATTGAAGGCGGAGTGGGTCAACTCCGTTCCAAAGCTCCACGGGAAAAGAAGCGAGCGTCTTCTGGCATTAGTTCTGGACCGAAGAGGAGGAAGAAGACAGTCACCCGTCTGCTTGATCTTTTAGAAGAATCCGAACCTATCATTCAAGATGAACCAATATCCATAATAGCGCCGGATGATGGTCTTCTTTTCCCAGGTTCATCTGCCGATAAAGCCGCACAATTGGCTGAGGCTATAAGACGCTCACAACTTGAAATTGAGAAGGTAAGGATCCCAAAGAGGCCTTATCCTGCCGTCATCTTCTACGAAGATCCTCCATCGATACGGCGGATATTCATAGGTCCTTTGGAAGAAGGAGGTGAAAGGGCCCTCAAACAGGCCGTTTCGGCCGACGCCGAGGATGCGCTTTCACTGTGGATCGGCGGCCACGAGTCTACCTTCGAACCCCGGCGAGCACGACTTCTTGAGAAGAAGCACTGGCTCAAACAAGCCATATTGGGAGCTCCCTTGCGCATTGGTATGTTCATATGTCTCTTTTGTAATATTTTGTATTGCTTGCATACATATATATGTATCCTGATCTTCGTGCGAAACTCTACAGGGACTTCGGCGATGGCGGAGGGTCTGAATTCGAGTCACACTCTGACTATAGACTCCGCTAATATCCCCGCTGAAGCACTAATCAGTGTGGAGGGGGTCGATGCAACCGTTGCTCTTGCAAAGGAGCCTCCTTTAGTGACTCCCGCTCCCCAAGTGCTTATTCCCTCGGAGGAGGCATCTTCGTCGGTCGCCGCTCCAATGAATCTTTCTGGGGGCGGCTCAGAGACTAGAGTACAGGCAGTCAAGGCTATCATCCTTTCATTGGAGCCTGTAGTGGCAGCCGCTGCTCCTCGTTCAGAAGCCACTGCAGCAGTCCACGTTCCCGATGATATGTCTGCGGTTACGGAGGAAGCCGCTGAAGCTGCTATCTCTCCAGCTCAGAATAGGAGGAGCGTCGAAGGTAGCTTTTTATATTTTAAATTAGTAATCTCTCCATTATCTGAACCCTTCTGTCTTTTCAGAGTTACGCGGATTGGCGACAACTATTGCTGATCTGTCTTCCCGGCAGTCTTTTCAGCGCCTGTTGGAGATGGCTGCTCCGCAAGCAATATCTCCTCAGCGCATCGTCCTCTCTTTTAGGAAAGGTTAGTGTTGTCTACCTTCTTTTCACAGCATTATCACTATTTCATAAAATGACATTGCTATCCTTTACAGCTCTGGAGGCCGACGACGAGATCGAGATTCTTGAAGGGCCTAGGGGGCCTTCAAATCCCTCTTGCATGACTGTGGGTAAGTAAAGTCCCAACATTGTACCACTTGTTCCTTTGCCTACACATTCAGCTGACTGTTTATAAATCTGAACAGCTCTGCCAGTTCTTACCCCGCTGGAGTCACACATTGCCATGCCACCCGGCCCCTATGCCCTGCGAGCCTCGGAACGGATGACCAAGTTAAGCCTCGACTCCCTGTCATCCCTAATTGAAGAACTTCGCGCCGGCAGTCTAATCACGGCCGAAGCATTTGCTACTGAAGCTAACAGCTCTCTTCCCTTTCTTGCCACCCATCATAGTGAAACAGTGATGCAAGTCTGAGTTGAGTTTTGTCGGCAGGTGGAAGCTTGCTTGCATGTGCTTGAATGTACACGCCTTTCTTCGGAGGTTGTGGCTGCAAAGGCGAGCTTACGGGGTCTAATTGAGCGGTGTGCGGCGAATATGATATCCTGTGAGAAGAGGCTAGGCCGCAAGTTTTCAGAGAAGGAGCTGGCTTTTATAGCGCTGAGAGAGCTTCAAGCCAACCTTACGGATAAGGCCACAAAAGCATACGAACTTTGGCGAGTGCTCCAAGAGGACATCAAGGAGGTAGTAGCCATAGATAAAGCCTCCGTGTTCACTCGTGAAATGGTTGAGGCCCACAAGGTTACTGAAGAAGAGCTCGAAGGCCGGCTTGCCTCATATCAGGCCCAACAGGCTCAAGCGGAGGCCCGTCTCTTAACGATACTGAATTATGAAGGCGAGGCCCAGCGAAAGAGGGATGAACTGACCAATCTACTAAATCGCCCGCCGACTTGAAGACTTGTATATATATATTTTTTATTCTTCTTTTGTACACTCTCCTGAATGAGAGTATATATATTTTTGTTCTTCCACGAATTGTACTTTGTATTCATTTTGATTCATGAATAAAAGACATATTTTTCTTCACGATGGTGTGTCCCTTTTATTAAATGTATTTTGTGGATAGTCTATCTCGATTTCTTTGCAGGACATTGATAGCTTAGGATTCAGGGTTAAGATCTGTCTCCTAAGACTTTTCAACTTTATGAGCCGTGAGGGTCCCATAAAGAATTTTCTCCCTACCAGTCAAGAGGATCCCGTAGGTGTAATTTCTTCTTAAGAATCGTGAGGATTCCTAAGTGTGTTTTCTCTTGAAAGTCGTAAGGATCTCACAAGATAATTTGCTCCCTTACGAGTCGTGAGGACCCCCAAGTGATGAGTGATGTTACCATCATCCGCATTTCATGGAATCAGGAGTTGCTCTGGATGCTTCCCACGGGGTCATAGCCGTGTTCTGCGAGGACCAGGCTCCGCTCTGGACGTTTTCCACAGGGTCAGGATTGACGTAAGCCGCGTTCCACATAACCAGGAATTTTGCTCTGGATGCTTCCCACGGGTTCACTGCCGTGTTCTGCGAGGACCAGGCTCCATTCTGGATGCTTCACACGGGATCATTGCCATGCTCTGTGAGGACCAGGATCCGCTCTGGATGTTTCCCACGGGGTCAGGATTGACTAAGCCGCTTTCCACGTAACCAGGAATTTTGCTATGAATCTTCCCACGGGTTCACTGCCGTGTTCTGCGAGGACCAGGCTCCGCTTTGGATGCTTCACACGAGGTCATTGCCGTGCTCTATGAGGACCAGGATCCGCTCTGGACGTTTCCCACGTGGTCAGGATTGACATAAGCCGCGTTCCACGTAACCAGGAATTTTTGCTCTGGATGATTCCCACGGGTTCACTGCCGTATTCTGCGAGGACCAGGCTTCGCTCTGGATGCTTCACACGGGGTCATTGCCGTGTTCTGCGAGGACCAGGCTCCGCTCTGGACGTTTCTCATAGGGTCAGGATTGATGTAAGCCGCGTTCCACGTAAATAGGAATTTTGCTCTGGATGCTTCCTACGGGTTCACTAGCATGTTCTGCGAGGACCAGGCTCCACTCTGGATGCTTCACACGGGGTCATTGCCGTGCTCTGCAAGGACCAGAATCCGCTCTGGACGTTTCCCACGGGGTCAGGATTGATGTAAGCCGCGTTCTACGTAACCGGGAATTTTTTGCTTTATCCGCATTTCGCGGAGTCGGGAGTTTGACTCTCGGTCATCTGTACACCGCCGAGTCATGGAACTGGGGGTTGCTGCTATTCCATTTTGCTTGATATTGTGTCCGTTGTAATGAGACGGATGTTGAGATGATCTCTAGGCTGTCTGTGAACCATTGAGATTTGGCTTCTCTTTCTGATGAAGCTTGGGGAGGAAGGGTGTGATTCCCTCTTTGTTTACGCCCCTGGATTGTGTACAGGGATTGATGTGATATTACCTGTAGGGAAAAAATTTCATTTCATTTTTTATTATTATATTTTTTTTATTTCTTTCCGCGATGCTCTATCATTTCAGCTTTTATATCGCGAAGGTCGCGATTGCCCAATCATTTCGGCTATTTTTCGCGGTGTCCAATCATTTCGGCTATTTGTTTTATTTTTACTCGCTGCTTTTCATTGCGAGTTGCCCAATCATTTCGACTATTTTTTGTATGCATACATTTTTACATGCTAATCTTGTTTGCAAGTTGCCCCATCATTTCGGCTATTTCGTATGCATGTGTGGATTGCTGGCTTTTCGCTGCAAGCTTGGAATTAGACACCGATTTCGGCATCAGCACCGCTACAACTGGGATATTTCCAGGAGCGAATCATCATTTGCCTTCATCGATGTCGAACAAAGGTGGCTTAGTAGACAGGGTTAGGATTCTGTCAACTAAGGCTTTTGACTTTATGAGCCGTAAGGGTCTCATAAAGATATTTCTCCCTATAAGTCATGAGGATCTCGTAGGTGTAACTTTTCCTTAGGAATCGTGAGGATTCTTAAGTGCATGATCTCTTATAAGTCGTAAGGATCTTACAAGAGTGTTTCCTCCTTATAAGTTGAGAGGGCTTACAAGGGGTGTTTACCGTGTAAACATATCCCTAGTCACGGATGGGACTTTGTTAGGAAAATGTTTATTCGCGCCCATGGATTGTATACAGGGGTCAGCATTGAGCCACTCGTAGGGCAGTATTGGAGGTTGTGGGGGCTGCTTAAGAACATGTTCAGATCCCTGTAGCTTAAAACTTTTGAATCTTATGAGCCGTGAGGGTCCCATAAGAAGGTTTTCCTTACGAGTCGTGAGGATCTCGCAAGTGTAATTTCTCCTTAGGAATCGTGGGGATTCCTAAGTGTGTTGCTCCCTTGTGAGTCGTAAAGATCTCACGTAGGTGGATTCTCCTTACAAAGTCGAGAGGTCCTTGCAGGTGTCTTTTTACGAGATTGCGCCCTTTCGGGTTTTCACAAAACTCGCCGGTAACCCTGCTGTTTTTATTCACGGAGCCCTTTCGGGTTTTCATCCGTGCTCATTTTGCTTATAGACATACCATTTTTTTCTTCTCTCTTTTTCTTATTTTTATTCTAACGAGGTTGCGCTCTTTCAGGTTTTCACAAAACTCGCCGGTAGTCCTGCTGTTTTTACTCATGGAGCCCTTTCGGGTTTTCATCCGTGCCCATTTTGCTTATGGACATACCGTTTTTCTTTTTTTTATTCTTTTATTTTCTCTCTTTTTTTTTATCAGCCTTAGGATGCTGCAATCCACAGTAGTTTATCGACGTCTCGGTCAACGGTTAGTTTAGGGACATTGCGGTCCATTGTTAGTTTTAAGGACATCTCGGTCCGTTGTTAGTTTAAGCACGTTTCGGTTCGTTGTTAGTTTAAGGACGTTTCGGTCCGTAAGACGGCTACTACTTACAGAGTTTAGGCTTAGGAAGATAGCGAGCGGACATAGTTGTCGTCATCTATCTTTGACATAGGCCGTGACTTGTCAAGCGTAGTACTTCTTCAGGAAGCGACCGTTTATTGGCCTGAAGGGTCTTTCAACATGCATGTCCATGAGTAGATATGCCCCACCTTGGTAGACCTTGTCTATGATATACGGGCCTTCATAGTTCGGCTCGAATTTCCCCTATTTGGCACGATTGGGGATCATAGGTCTTTTGACCACTAGCACGAGTTCGCCTTGGCGGAATGTTCTCGGTCTAGTCAATCTCTCATATGAACATGCCATCTTTGCTTTATAAGCCTCCAGATTTTGTTGCGCCATGAGTCGGGTTTCATCGAGGGTGTCGAGTTCTTCAAGCCGAAAGTGAGCATTCTCTTCGTCCGTTAGCTCGTAATGAACTGCCACTCGTAGAGAGGGTAGCTCTATCTCGAGGGGGAGTACCGCCTCTGTACCGAATACCAATGCGTACGGCATTGTGTTCGTGGCCGTTTTAAACGTAGTTCGATATGCCCGGAGAGCTTCGTGTAGTCGTTCATGCCAGTCCTTCTTATTTCGCGACACCGTCTTTTTCACGATCTTCATCAAGGTCTTGTTGAAAGCCTCAGCTAGACCGTTAGCTCGGGGATTGTAGACCGATGAATATCTCTAGTCTATATTATGTTGTTGTGCAAAGCGGCTGATTTTGTGGCTTCTGTAGGCTGGCCCGTTATCGGAGATGATCCGTCTCGGAGTTCCAAACCGATAAATGACGTATGTCTTGAAGAAATGGAGGATATCCTTCGTCTTCACTTCCCTCAGCGGTACTACTTCTGCCCATTTGGAGAAGTCGTCAGTTGTCGCCAAAATGAACCGATGTCCTCTGGAGGATGCTGGTTCGACGGGACCGATTATATCAGTTCCCCATATTTCGAACGGCCAGCTAGCCACCGTTGGGTGTAGTGGATTTGGATGCTGGTGGATAAAGTCCCCGTGAATCTGGCACGAGTGGCACTGCTTTGCGTATTCAAGGCAGTCTTGGATCATCGTAGGCCAATAATAACCCATTCGATTGATCCTCAGCTTCATCTTCGGCCCAGCTTGGTGAGAACCGCAGAGCCTATCATGAGTTTCCTGGATAACTCTTTTTGCTTCTTCAGGTCCCAGGCATCTTAACCACAGAGAATCAAATGGCCTCTTGTACAGAGTATCATTGACGAAGGCAAAAGATAGGGCTCGCTTCATGAGCTGATGTTTCGAGGATGCATCTTCAGGCGTTCGACGGGATTTGAAGTAATCTATAAAGACCTCTCTCCAATCTTCAACCTTTTCTTGGTCTTTTATTTGCAGATTCATTTGCTCAGTCGCTCCGTTTTCTTCGGACGACTCCGGAGGTATTTCTGCCGGTGCAAGAACCCGACGGCTTTGCACAACGATTCTCACATCATCGAGGTTTTCATCAGCCAGTTCTTTAGCGAGCTTGGCTAATGCATCCGCTTTGCTATTTTCCACGCGGTATACTTTCCAAGGTGTAGGAAGGAATTTGAGTCAGTAGCTGCTGCACTCTCTCGCCGTACTTCACCAACTCTGGCTTGCACGTTTGATAGTTGCCGTTTACCTGACTAACGACCAGTTGGGAGTCTCCGTATATGAAGAGGTTTCCAATTCCCATGTTGGTGGCGATCTCGAGACCTGCTATCAAATTTTCATACTCGGCTTCATTGTTTGTCCTCGGCTTTGTTAAGGAGAAGGCAAAGCGCATTATCCCTCCTTGTGGAGTTACGAAGATGAAGCCTACCCCTGATTTGATTATGGGCGTTCTTTGTTTGCGCCTCTTCATAGAAGATGCCCCATCAAAGTAAAGTTCCCACCGAGTATCACCCCCGTCAATCGTGTCAAACGCATGTTCGTCTGGCAATTCGCAGTTTAAAGGAGAGTCGGCAGGTATCGGATGCTCAGCGAGGAAGTTGGCGATAGCCTGGCCTTTCACTGCCTTAAGCGGCCGATAAGTTATCGAGAATTCCATCAAGAGTAAGGCCCATTTAGCGAGACGCCCCGTTAATATGGCTTTTGACATTAAATACTTGAGAGGATCCACTTTTGATATGAGATGGACCTCATGCGCCAACGCGTAGTGTCTGTGTTTCGTTATCGTGAAGATCAACGCCAGACAGTGTTTTTTGATGGGAGAGTAATTGCTTTCTGCCACCAGTAGAACTCGACTCAAATAGTAGAGAGCTCTTTCTTTTCCTTGGTCGTTCTCTTGTGCCCATAGAACGCCTAAAGAACCTTCAAGGGCTATTGTGTACAGGACGAGAGTTTTTCCCTTGACCGGAGCGGCCAGCACTGGCGGATTCTGCAGGTACTGCTTGATTTCGTCCAGTGCGCTTCGGCATTTGTGATCCCAGACAAACGGGGTTCCCTTTTTCATCAGGTGACTGTAAGGACAACACTTGCCTGAGAGATTAGCTATAAATCGCCGGATATACGCGAGCTTCCCTTGGAGAGACCGCAATTGCTTGAGAGTCCTTGGCGGGGGTATTTCCATAATCGCCTTGATCTTTGACGGATCTATCTCGATGCCTCGGTGTTGGACAATGAATCCTAGGAATTCGCCCGAGGAAACTCCGAACGCGCATTTAAGAGGGTTCATCTTCAAGTTGTATTGCCGGAGGCGTTGAAATACAATCTTCAGATGTTCAAGGTGTTCCTCGTATGATTTGCTTTTAACCATGAGGTCGTCGATATAGCATTCGACAATTTCATGTATGAGGTCGTCGAAAATCTTCGTCATAGCCCTCTGATAGGTAGCACCGGCATTCTTTAGACCGAAAGGCATCACCTTGTAGCAAAATATGCCCAAAGGGGTCCGAAAAGCGGTGTGCTTCTGGTCCTCTGGATGCATCTTTATCTGATTGTATCCTGACGATCCGTCCATGAAGGAGAAGACTTCGTGAGTGGACGTGTTATCTATCATCAGCTCAGTGACTGGTGCTGGAAAGTCGCCTTCGGGCAAGCTTTGTTGAGATCCCAAAAGTCCACGCAGGTGCGCACCGTCCCATTTTTCTTCATCACTGGGACAATGTTAGCGATCCAGTCAGGATATTGAACCTCCTGGATGAAGCCGGAGTCGATTAGCTTCATGACCTCGGCGTTGATGCTCATCTCAAGCTCAAGCCGCATTCTCCTCGGTGCTTGCTTGATTGGCTTAACGTCCGAGGATATTGCCAATTTGTGGACAGCGATCTCTGGATCTAGTCCTGGCATCTCGGAATAATTCCATGCAAAGCAATCTCTATGCAGCATAAGCACGTCTTTTAGTGCAGCCACCCTTTCTTCAGACAATACCTCGCTGACGAATGTCGGTCGCGAGTCACTTGCCGTCCCCAAATCAATTTTCTTGAGCTTATCTGCAGTAGTATGTATTCCATCTTCCAGCTCTTTCGGCGCCGGTGGAAACTCTGAGATCACTTCATCATCATCATTTTCGAGGCACCAGGGGAGGTCATCGATATTCTCGGGCACTCCTTCTTCTGATAGAGTCATCATATGACAAGTACAAGCTTGCTTCCAAGACCGATGTTAATCTGGCTCTACTCTCGCTATACGCGTCGCTTTTGGTTCATGCTTTTGTGGCGGTCTTACCCTCCAACTGCTAGACAAAGCGAACATGTCTTGTTGATATTGGTCTTCAACCCAGTTCTTGAAGGTGAAGCAGTCTTCGAGAGGATGTCCTATTACTCGGTGATAGGAGCAATAATCTGGGTGATTAACTTCGCCTGCTTGCTCGGGGTGTTTGGACTCCAAGAGGGTAATCATCTGATGTCTTATGGCAAGCTCAAGTATCTTCCGTGTTTTGTTCTGGGGAAAAGAGTATGCTCGACCCATCTTCTTTATAAGAGACGAATCCGGATTGCTTGATTCCCGACCGCGTGGCTTCTTGGTCCCGCTTTGTCGCTGTCGAACGCCTTTCCCGCTCTTTGATTTATTTTTGCCTCTGCGTCGGGCCTTTTGTATGACGGGTTGATAAGGAAGAGCATTGTCATTCTCCGTGGCCTGTTGAAGGAGGCGCTGCGTCCTGGCTTTCTCGTAAATGGCCATTTCACGGTTATGGTCATCCCGGACTTTTCGACCCGCTTCCCTTATAAGCTTGTCCATTCGTTCTTCAAATGACGGACTCGGCATTTTGATGGTAGGATCTCATTTTGGTTCAGGCCCGGCGTCTCTTAGAAGAAAGTCTTCTTCTTCATCGAAGTCGTGTATGACGTAGCTGCCATGGACTCGCTCCCGTTTTTTGGGTTGGACATATCCAAGTCCGACCGTTTCCATTCTCCCATTGGGCAACTTTCGCTGAGTTCCGGGGATATCCCAAATCCTGTTGTAGAACCGAGCTTGTCGAGTAGTCTGTCTGAAGGGTACTCCTTGACGCTTTAATAGCCTTTTCAAACCTTCCGTGTAATATCTAGGTAGACGAATGGGCTGGATCCTGTCAAGTGTAGAATCCGCACAATGCTAAATTTCTTTTAACACTTTGGTTTCCCCGGATCGGTAGAATAGGATCGCCTTTTCACCTTTTCGCTTGGGAGGGACGTAGAATGTCTGCAGTTCTTGCACATTATAAGCTTCAAGTGCATCGAGCTCTTTGTAATGCTCCCGCGGAACCATGATAATTTGCAAACTCTGATTATTGTCAGCAAAGGCTTGTATTGACGGTCGAGCGGAAAATATAGCGTTAACCTCATCTTCCGAGTCGCTGCCGAAGTTCAACATAGGGATGGGCAGTCTCGGGTTGTCGCGTCGGGGCGGCCCTGAATAAACTATCTCTTCTTCTTCTTCGGTATCATTCCCGAAGACCTGAATAGTGGTGATAGCTTTGTTGTTCGGTTTGTGACATCTTTCCGTGTCCTCAAAATCTGGTAAGAAGTATTTTGCATCTTTGTACTTCGTACTTCGTTCACGGAGAATGGGTTCAACTCCCCCGTCACAGTGTACTCGAGACCATCTTTGAAATACTTCATACACTGGTGTTGTGTAGAAGGGATGATGTTGTACTCGTGTAACCAAGGCCGGCCGAGCAAAGCGTTGTAGCATGTCTTAGCGTCAATGACGTGAAATTTAATATCCGTGACGAGCAACCCGAAGCGCAGCATTATATCACAGATCCGAGAGTCCGTGATGACTGGGAGTCGAAACCAGAGATGGTAATTTTATCGCGAGCGAGGTGCTGAACGCTCATGCATATTTTCTTCAATACTCTCACGTTGAGGAGATTGACGGAAGACCCATTATCGACCAGGATTTTGCCTATCTTGATATCATGACAGTATCCGGAGACATAAGTTATGCTCACACGTCCTGAAGAGGAGATCTTCATCGCCGAAAGTGATATCTGTTGTGTGCACTTCTTCCAACTCGTCCTTCATCTTTTCTTCGGCGAGGAAAGCTTGGAATTGCTCTGGCTCTTGTAGCGCCTTGATCAATGAATCTCTTGCTTCTTTGGATAACAGAAGGGTGTCGAGAGTGCTGAGCTGCGAGGGTAACTTCCTCAAGTATGCCAGAACGTTGTAGTCCACCTTGCTTTTCTTCGGCGGGTCCCTGGCCGTCAGCTCCTTGACGATTTGATCTTCTAGGGTAATATCTTCAGAGACTTTTTCTTTTCCCTTATCTTTTCAATTCGTGGGTCCGAGATTCTTTTCGGGCAGCGTACGATTGCGCAGCTGAATATTTTCGCAGGTCTTCAGTTCTTCCTCTTTTCCCGAGGTGGATTCTTTAAAGAAAGGCCAAGAGTCATTTCTTCGTCAGAATCGCTCCCGAAGGTGAGAACTTGCGATCCCCCAGCGTCGGCCATGTGACAGTAGCCAGTAGTTCTTTTACGCTCCTCGGTTGTATTTCCTCGCTCTCGACGAGTTTTGCGTTTCATCCGCTTAAAATGTTGCCGATGAGCAACATATCCCTGCCACCATCTCTTAAAAACGTTGCACTCTTCGGTAGAGTGCGCAATCTTTCGATGATATAAGCAGTAGCTAGGGTGCATTCCTTCATCACCAAGAATGTTTCCTTCAGAGGGCGGCGGCTTCATTCCCATTGATATGGCTTTAGCGAACCTCTTCCTCGTCTTGAACCTGTTTTTATTTGAGGCGGATGCACTTTGATCTGGCGGAAGCATTGCAACCCTTTCGTCCAGTCGCCGGCGCTTGGCTTTTTCAAATATGGCCATCTCACGCTCTCGAGCAGCCTTGCTTTTAAGAAGAGCTTCATTCAGGAATGTATCAATCATTTCGTCTGATGGCTCTAGAAGTTCCGGCTTAGGACATGCCCCCAGTTTCTCTGTGTAAGGAACTTTTTCATCGTTTATCGATGAGTGAGAGATCACATGGCAACTTGCTACGTAACCTTCAGACTCATCCGACGAGTCTTCTCTATCATCTTCGCCCTCAAGGACGTGACCGAGAAATTCTTGGAGTGTAATCTGGGTCCGCGCCTTCTGGTTATACTCCTCCAGCGCGTCGATGTATTTTTGCAGGTCCGTACGCTTGTCACCAGGCTTCACGGTCTTCTTGGCTTTCTTTTTTTTCTTCGAAGACTTTGACGGCTGGGTGTGAGTGTTTTGAATATCGCCACCAATTTTTGGAGTTGGGCGCGGTTTCAGCATTCCTTTGATAATCTGGGGTTCCAGCGAATTCTTCCACCTGATCGCCGGGCATGTCTGGAGATCGTTCAGCATTCTTTTTGTTTTGGCTGAAAGAGCGACCTCCCATGGAGCTTCTTCAACAAAAGAGCATGATGCCCCCGGTGTGTCCGTCTTCTTATGAGTATGCGGTTGTGGTGGGCTTACTTTCCACTTTTCAGACAGCATAAACTTGCCTTGTTGGTATTGATCCTCGATCCATCCTTTAAAGACGAAGCAATCTTCAATCGGATGGCTTACCGTTTGGTGGTAAGGGCAATAATTAGGACTATTAGCATCGCCGGGTTGCAGCGTGTAGGGTGTTTTTCGTCACCCCATTGAGATGGGAATACGCGCGCGCTTGTCAGGCGTACTACAGATTCCCCCTGCCTAGGGTAGGCCGGGGTTTAATGATTGTGGAGATCCGAATCTCCGGCAGCCGCGGACTAAGCTGCCGTTAATTACCCCTCGCCTTTGGAGCGAGAGAACCTCCGATTGACGGGTTAAACTGGTCATGCGAACTCAATGTGCAGTGTACATGTGTTATGTTTTGGAGGGGGTTATGGATATATCGGGGGCCCCGCAAAGTTTTTACGGGGGTCCCGCTACTCGGATAGCGGGCTGGGGGTCAAGGGGGCTAGCAGCCCCCTTGCAGGGTGCGGGGCAGCGCTCCGTTAGAAATTTTTTCTAACGGGGGAGGCATATTTAGTGTGGAGTGCATAAAAAAAGGGGGGAAAGCGTCTTAAAGACGCGTGCGCAGCATGTGGGTGCCTTGGCGCCCCGGGGTCACGTGGGCACACGTGACCGATGGGCGCCTTGGCGCCCCGGGGTCACGTGCGCACACGTGACCGATGGGCGCCTTGGCGCCCCGGGGTCACGTGGGCACACGTGACCGCGGGAAAAACCCGCAGAAAGGGAAGCCTAGCCCCTAGGCTGGGGAGTTGAACTCCCAAGGGAATTTTCGGAGTTGAACTCCTAACAGAAACAAATTTATGGAGTTAAACTCCAACAGAAATTAATTTATGGAGTTAAACTCCAGCAGATTTAGAAAGGAGTTAAACTCCTGGGGACTTATTGCTCTTCTTTTGAGCCTTGGGTCTGTCCAAAGTTAGATTTTTGGAGATGGGTCTCCTTCTTCTTGCTCTTGACCGACGGGATCTTGGAGAAAAGGGGGTGAAACTTAAAAGTCTCCCCTTTTCGAGATCTGACTGGAGATCCGAGCTCCCCTTTGTGGGTTTTGTGGTGAAAAACTATTTACTTTTTAGAAAGGAAGAGTTAAACTCTTGATTTAATTCAACAGAAAGAAGAAGGTTTTTAGAACCTTGAAGAAGGAGAAAGAGGCACAAGCCCTAGTTTTTTGGGGGAATGAAAAAGTCTTCTCTTATTCATCATCATGTTGCCTTTTATAGGCTTACATATTTACATATAGCCCCTTGGGCTTTACAAAAATGGCATTTTAGCCATCCCATGGCTCATGTGCCATTTCATTTTTGCACATAAGCCATGGGCTTACAAAATATTGGCTTTGTGCCCATTTTGTTTACATTCATGCACAAAAATTACATAAAAATTATTTGTTACATGATTTTTGTTGTTGGCATGGAGGAGGCTGGCCGCAGGCTCGGCTTGGGCATGGGCCCGCTTGACCTGGGCTTGGGCCCACCTAGCTTGGGGGTTGACCTTGACTTTGACTCGGTCAACCGAGGTGTAAATTTTTACCCCAACAAATTGCCCCCCATCAATAAATGAACACCGCACATGTGGGTCTTGTGCATGAAATTGATGGACCTTCTTTCACGTGGAGGCGACTTACTTTGGTTCCCACTTTTTGGGATGCACTGCCCTTTTTACGACGTGGACGGTCGACGCTTGACGCTTCTCCGAGATAGAGTGTCCGTGGTAGACGTTTCCCTTGCCCGGAGAGATCCGGTTCCTGCTTTGTAGGAAGCCTGCACTGTCCTTTTTGCGACATGGACGGTCGACGCTCTGTTACGAACCGATTTGGGTTCCCAATTTGCGGGAGCCTGCACTGCCCTTTTTGCGACATAGACGGTCGACGCTCTGATCCGGAGCGATTTGGGTTCCCAATTTGCGGGAGCCTGCACTGCCCTTTTTGCGACATGGACGGTCGACGCTTAACGCGTCTCCGAGACGGAGTGTCCGTGGTAGACGTTTCCCTGGCCCGGAGCGATCTGGTTCCTGCTTTGTAGGAAGCCTGCACTGCCCTTTTTGCGACATGAACGGTTGACGCTCTGATCCGGAGCGATTTGGGTTCCCAATTTGTAGGGAGCCTGCACTGCCCGTTTTACGACATGGACGGTCGACGCTCTGATCCGGAGCGATTTGGGTTCCCAATTTGCGGGAGCCTGCACTGCTCTTTTTGCGACATAGACGGTCGACGCTCTGATCCGAAGCGATTTGGGTTCCCAATTTGCGGGAGCCTGCACTGCCCTTTTTGCGACATAGACGGTCAACGCTCTGATCCGGAGCGATTTGGGTTCCCAATTTGCGGGAGCCTGCACTGCCCTTTTTGCGACATGGACGGTCGACGCTTAACGCGTCTCCGAGACGGAGTGTCCGTGGTAGACGTTTCCCTGGCCCGGAGCGATCTGGTTCCTGCTTTGTAGGAAGCCTGCACTGCCCTTTTCGCGACATGGACGGTCGACGCTCTGTTACGAAGCGATTTGGGTTCCCAATTTGCGGGAGCCTGCACTGCCCTTTTTGCGACATAGACGGTCGACGCTCTGATCCGGAGCGATTTAGGTTCCCAATTTTCGGGAGCCTGCACTGCCCTTTTTGCGACATAGACGGTCGACGCTCTGATCCGGAGCGATTTGGGTTCCCAATTTGCGGGAGCCTGCACTGCCCTTTTTGCGACATGGACGGTCGACGCTCTGATCCGAAGCGATTTGGGTTCCCAATTTGCGGGAGCCTGCACTGCCCTTTTTGCGACATAGACGGTCGACGCTCTGATCCGGAGCGATTTGGGTTCCCAATTTGCGGGAGCCTGCACTGCCCTTTTTGCGACATGGACGGTCGACGCTTAACGCGTCTCCGAGACGGAGTGTCCGTGGTAGACGTTTCCCTGGCCCGGAGCGATCTGGTTCCTGCTTTGTAGGAAGCCTGCACTGCCCTTTTTGCGACATGGACGGTCGACGCTCTGATCCGGAGCGATTTGGGTTCCCAATTTGTGGGGAGCCTGGACTGCCCGTTTTACGACATGGACGGTCGACGCTTAACGCGTCTCCGAGACGAAGTGTCCGTGGTAGACGTTTCCCTGGCCCGGAGCGATCTGGTTCCTGCTTTGTAGGAAGCCTGCACTGCCCTTTTCGCGACATGGACGGTCGACGCTCTGTTACGAAGCGATTTGGGTTCCCAATTTGCGGGAGCCTGCACTACCCTTTTTGCGACATAGACGGTCGACGCTCTGATCCGGAGCGATTTGGGTTCCCAATTTGCGGGAGCCTGCACTACCCTTTTTGCAACATAGACGGTCGACGCTCTGATCCAGAGCGATTTGGGTTCCCAATTTGCGGGAGCCTGCACTGCCCTTTTTGCGACATGGACGGTCGACACTCTGATCCGAAGCGATTTGGGTTCCCAATTTGCGGGAGCCTGCACTGCCCTTTTTGCGACATAGACGGTCGACGCTCTGATCCGGAGCGATTTGGGTTCCCAATTTGCGGGAGCCTGCACTGCCCTTTTTGCGACATGGACGGTCGACGCTTAACGCGTCTCTGAGACGGAGTGTCCGTGGTAGACGTTTCCCTGGCCCGGAGCGATCTGGTTCCTGCTTTGTAGGAAGCCTGCACTGCCCTTTTTGCGACATGGACGGTCGACGCTCTGATCCGGAGCGATTTGGGTTCCCAATTTGTGGGGAGCCTGCACTGCCCGTTTTACGACATGGACGGTCGACGCTTAACGCGTCTCCGAGACGGAGTGTCCATGGTAGATGTTTCCCTGGCCCGGAGCGATCTGGTTCCTGCTTTGTAGGAAGCCTGCACTGCCCTTTTCGCGACATGGACGGTCGATGCTCTGTTACGAAGCGATTTGGGTTCCCAGTTTGCGGGAGCCTGCACTGCCCTTTTTGTGACATAGACGGTCGACGCTCTGATCCGGAGCGATTTGGGTTCCCAATTTGCGGGAGCCTGCACTGCCCTTTTTGCAACATGGACGGTCGACGCTCTGATCCGGAGCGATTTGGGTTCCCAATTTGCGGGAGCCTGCACTGCCCTTTTTGCGACATGGACGGTCGACGCTCTGATCCGGAGCGATTTGGGTTCCCAATTTGCGGGAGCCTGCACTGCCCTTTTTGCGACATAGACGGTCGACGCTCTAATCCGGAGCGATTTGGGTTCCCAATTTGCGGGAGTCCTGCACTACCCTTTTTCCGACATGGACGGTCGACGCTTGACGCGTCTCTGAGACGGAGTGTCCGTGGTAGACTTTTCCCTGGCCCGGAGTGATCTGGTTCCCTCTTTGTAGGAATCCTGCGCTGCCCTTTTTGCGACGTGGACGGTCGATGCTGCCATTTTAGCGACTTGGACGGTCGACGCTCTGTTACGGAGCGATTTGGGTTCCCAATTTGCGGGAGCCTGCACTGCCCTTTTTGCGACATAGACGGTCGACGCTCTGTTACGAAGCGATTTGGTTTCCTAATTTGCGTGAGCCTGCACTGCCCTTTTTGCGACATAGACGGTCGACGCTCTGTTACGAAGCGATTTGGGTTCCCAATTAGCGGGAGCCTGCACTGCCCTTTTTGCGACATAGACGGTCGGTTCTGCCCTTTTTGCGACATGGACGGTCGGTTATGCTCTTTTAGCGACGTAGACGATCGGTGCTGCCATTTTAGCGACTTGGACGGTCGACGCTCTGTTACGGAGCGATTTGGGTTCCCAATTTGCGGGAGCCTGCACTGCCATTTTTGCGACATAGACGGTCGACGCTCTGTTACGAAGCGATTTGGGTTCCCAATTTGCGGGAGCCTGCACTGCCCTTTTTGCGACATAGACGGTCGACGCTCTGTTACGAAGCGATTTGGGTTCCCAATTAGCGGGAGCCTGCACTGCCCTTTTTGCGACATAGACGGTCGACGCTCTGTTACGAAGCGATTTGGGTTCCCAATTTGCGGGAGCCTGCACTGCCCTTTTTGCGACATAGACGGTCGACGCTTGACGCGTCTCCGAGACGGAGTGTCCGTGGTAGACGTTTCCCTGACCCGGAGTGATTTGGTTCCCGATTTGTGGGGAGCCTGCACTGCCCTTTTTGCGACATAGACGGTCGACGCTCTGTTACGAAGCGATTTGGTAGACGTGCCCCCGGCACGGAGTGTCGCTGGTCGACGTTTCCCCGAGGCGGAGTGTCGCTGTTTGACGCAAAGGTCGATGTTGGAATTGGTTGGTTTGATTTGTTTGACTTGAGTCGACATCAGCATCGCTATACTGGAATATGGTACCAGGAGCGAATCATCATTTGTCATGAGAGAATTTGGGATTGGTATTTTTGTCGGCATCTGCATTGCTGCACTGGAATAATGCCATGAGCAACTCATCATTTGCCCCGGGAGGATTTTGATTTGGTTTGTTTGGCATCTGCATTGCTGCACTGGAATAATGCCAGGAGCAACTCATCATTTGCCCCGGGAGGATTTGGGAATTGGTGGCTTAGGAGACAGGTTTAGATCCCTGTCACCTAAGGCTTTTCAATTTTATGGGCCGTGGGGGTCCCATAAAAGCATTTTCTCCCCACGAGTCGAAAGGATCTCGTAGGTGTATTTTCTCCTTAGGAGTCATGGGGACTCCTAAGTGTATTGCTCCTTTGTGAGTCGTAAAGATCTCACGCGGGAATTTTCTCCTCACAAAGTCGAGAGGACTTTGCGAGTGCATTTCATTTCTTCTTCTTTTTTACGAGTTTGCGCCCTTTCGGGTTTTCACAAACTCGCCGGCAATCCTGCTGTTTTTACTCACGGAGCCCTTTCGGGTTTTCATCCGTGCCCATTTTACTTGTGGACATACCGTTCTTCTTTTTTTTCCTTCTTTTTTTTTATTTTTTTTATTTTTTTTTTATTTTTTTTTTGGAATCTTCCCTGCCGGTGGGACTTTTAATGTGGTCTCGCCGGTAGGACTTGGGAGAGATTGGGATCGTTTTACGCCCGTGGATTGTATACGGTTTTGCAGGATGTATGATCCAGACCGTAGGGCCGAAAACATTTCGGGACTTTGTTGGCGTCTGCATCGCTGCACTGGAATATGGTACCAGGTGCGACTCATCATTCGCCGTTGGGGTATGGGAGTTGGAATTTGGTTGGCGTTTGCATCGCTGCACTGGAATGTAGTACCAGCAGCGACTCATCATTCACCGCTTGGGGATTGGGATTTGGAATTTGGTTGGCGTCTGCATCGCTGCACTGGAATATGGTACCAGGAGCGACTCATCATTCGCCGTTGGGGTATGGGAGTTGGAATTTGGTTGGTGTCTGCATCGCTGCACTAGAATATGGTACCAGGAGCGACTCATCATTCGCCACTTAGGGATTGGAGAGCGATGGCTTAGGAGACAGGTTTAGATCCCTATCACCTAAGACTTTTCAATTTTATGGGCCGCGAGGGTCCCATAAAAGCATTTTCTCCCTACGAGTCGTAAGGATCCCGCAGGTGTATATTCTCCTTAGGAGTCGTGAGGACTCCTAAGTGTGTTTTTCCTTTGTGAGTCGTAAGGATCTCACAAAGGTTTGTTCTCCTCATGTATCGTGAGGACACATGAGTGGGTCTTCTCAATGGAGCATAATTCCAAAGGCGGAGACCAGCTGCGTAACTGGTGGTTGCGGTGGGGCATGGGTATGCTGAGAATTATTTGAGCCCGTGGATTGTATACGGCAGTCAATTTGGGGACTGGCCGTAGGGCCGAAAGAATTTTGGGAAATTGGATTTTTGTTTGGCGTCTACATTGCTGCACTGGAATAATGCCAGGAGCAACTCATCATCCGCCCTTTTTTTTTTTTTTTTTTACCACGATTGCTCTATCATTTCAGCTTTACTTATCGCGAAGGTCGCGATTGCCCTACCATTTCGGCTTTTATTCGCGGTTGCCCCATCATTTCGGCTTTATTTTCATTTTTATTTTTACTCGCTGATTTTTATTGCGAGTTGCCCCATCATTTCGGCTTTTCTTTATTTTTCTTTTATTTACACATTTTTTTTTATTTACATTTTTTTCCCAGTTTAACGACTTAGAGGTCGATTGTTCCCAGTTTAATGACGTGGTGGTCGATTGTTCCCAGTTTAATGACGTGGCGGTCGATTGTTCCCAGTTTAATGACGTGGCGGTCGTCTGTTTCCAGTTTAAAGACATAGAGGTCATCTGTTTCCAGTTTAAAGACTTAGAGGTCATCTGTTTCCAGTTTAACGACGTAGAGGTCATATGTTTCCAGTTTAACGACGTAGAGGTCATCTGTTTCCAGTTTAAAGACGTAGAGGTCATCTGTTTCCAGTTTAACGACTTGGAGGTCATCTGTTTCCAGTTTAAAGACGTAGAGGTCATCTGTTTCCAGTTTAACGACATGGAGGTCAGCTGTTTCCAGTTTAACGACGTAGTGGTCACCTGTCTCCAGTTTAACGACGTAGAGATCATCTGTTTCCAGTTTAACGACGAGGAGGTCAGCTGTTTCCAGTTTAACGACATAGAGGTCATCTGTTTCCAGTTTAACGACATGGAGGTCAGAGAAGATACCTGATCGGGAAGTTGTCGGGGGTACCGCTGGAGTTTTCCCGAGATGACTTATTACTTTGTCAGTGTTGATGGCCTTGCCCCCAGCTGGGGCCAAGGAAAGTCGTTCAAATACCGACTTGCATCGAATATGGCAATTGGAAGTTGTTAACCCTGCAAATAGAAACATTATTTCAGTATAGGCAATCGATATGTATATTGATTGAGTTCGCATGAACATTTAACCCGAAATATGGGAGGAGAGATGGTCCCACCGAGCGTGCCAGAATCTGTAGGGTGCTTTTCGTCACCCCATTGAGATGGGAATACGCACGCGCTTGTCAGGCGTACTACAGATTCCCCCTGCCTAGGGTAGGCCGGGGTTTAATGATTGTGGGGATCCGAATCTTCGGCAGCCGCGGACTAAGCTGCCGTTAATTACCCCTCGCCTTTGGAGCGAGGGAACCTCCGATTGACGGGTTAAACTGGTCATGCGAACTCAATGTGCAGTGTACGTGTGTTGTGTTTTGGAGGGGGTTATGGATATATCGGGGGCCCCGCAAAGTTTTTACGGGGGTCCCGCTACCCGGATAGCTGGCTGGGGGTCAAGGGGGCTAGCAGCCTCCTTGCGGGGTGCGGGGCAGCGCCCCGTTAGAAATTTTTTCTAACGGGGGAGGCATATTTAGTGTGGAGTGCATAAAAAAAAGGGGGGGAAACGTCTTAAAGACGCGTGCGCAGCATGTGGGCGCCTTAGCACCCCAGGGTCACCTGGGCACACGTGACCGATGGGCGCCTTGGCGCCCTGGGGTCACGTATGCCCACGTGACCGATGGGCGCCTTGGCGCCCCGGGGCCACGTGGGCACACGTGACCGATGGGCGCCTTGGCGCCCCGGGGTCACGTGGGCACACGTGACCGATGGGCGCATTGGCGCCCCGGGGTCACGTGCGCACACGTGACCGATGGGCACCTTGGCGCCCCAGGGGTCACTTGCGCACACGTGACCGATGGGCTCCTTGGCGCCCAGGGGTCACGTGCGCACACGTGACCGATGGGCGCCTTAGCGCCCTGGGGTCACGTGGGCACACGTGACCGCGGGAAAAACCCGCAGAAAGGGAAGCCTAGCCCCTAGGCTGGGGAGTTGAACTCCCAAGGGAATTTTCGGAGTTGAACTCCTAACAGAAACAAATTTATGGTGTTAAACTCCAACAGAAATTAATTTATGGAGTTAAACTCCAGCAGATTTAGAAAGGAGTTAAACTCCTGGGGACTTATTGCTCTTCTTTTGAGCCTTGGGTCTGTCCAAAGTTAGATTTTTGGAGATGGGTCTCCTTCTTCTTGCTCTTGACCGGCGGGATCTTGGAGAAAAGGGGGTGAGACTTAAAAGTCTCCCCTTTTCGAGATCTGACTGGAGATCCGAGCTCCCCTTTGTGGGTTTTGTGGTGAAAAACTATTTATTTTTGAGAAAGGAAGAGTTAAACTCTTGATTTAATTCAACAGAAAGAAGAAGGTTTTTAGAACCTTGAAGAAGGAGAAAGAGGCACAATCCCTAGTTTTTTGGGGGAATGAAAAAGTCTTCTCTTATTCATCATCATGTTGCCTTTTATAGGCTTACATATTTACATATAGCCCCTTGGGCTTTACAAAAATGGCATTTTAGCCATCCCATGGCTCATGTGCCATTTCATTTTTGCACATAAGCCATGGGCTTACAAAATATTGGCTTTGTGCCCATTTTGTTTACATTCATGCACAAAAATTACATAAAAATTATTTGTTACATAATTTTTGTTGTTGGCATGGAGGAGGCTGGCCGCAGGCTCGGCTTGGGCATGGGCCCGCTTGACCTAGGCTTGGGCCCACCTAGCTTAGGGGTTGACCTTGACTTTGACTCGGTCAACCGGGGTGTAAATTTTTACCCCAACACAGCGGTCGGTTAGGATTTAGCAGATTGATGAGCCTGTTGCGCATCGCCAGTTCGAATAGCCTCTTCGTTTTGTCCCGAGAAAACGAGTAAGGACGTTTCATTTTCTCGTTATAGTACCGCCGTCTCTCTTCCATTTGATCCGTTGGTTTTGGGGCACTGGGCTGTTGTTGAGTATTCGCAACGAATGTCGCCTTCCCTTTATCCTTTTCGTTCCGCGGCTCTGGCTTCGGAGGAGACGGTTTATGACCCATCTGGTCCATCTGGGCTAGCTTGTCGATCAGGGCTTAGAACGTGGTCGGCTTGAAGAACATCATAAATTGGGAAATAGTTGCATGAGGGTCCAGAGTGCCCACGAACATACCCACTGCTGGCGCTTCCTTGATGCGCTGCTCATATTTTGACCATAAATTTCGCCATCGGATTGCGTATTGTACCCATGTCTCGCCTGGCTTCACCCTTGCATTGATCAATGTCGTTATTGGGGTGCGTTCACTAGCACTCACGAATCGCTGGGTAAATAACAACTCCATTTCTGCGAAAGTCTTGACAGAGTCGTTTGGAAGTTTGGAGTACCACTCAAATGACATCTCCGACAAGCTGCCGACGAATTGGCGAAGCAAAAGCTTATCATCACCCCGGTGTTGCCGCAAAGAGCCCTGAACTGAGCGACATGTTGATGGGGATTGCCTGTCGCCTTGTACACATGGAATTTGGGGATTGTATATCCTGGCGGGTATTTTATTTGGTCATACCAGCATGGATATGGTCGCCCAGTTTTAACAACTTGGCCGGCCACTTCATTCGCTTGGTGAGCTCGTATTTGGTGAGCAATGTAGTCATCCAGAGCGGCCTTAGAAATGGTTTCCTCTTTGGCTGCTGAAAGAGTCGGAGAAGGGTTCGATATCTCCCCTTTGTCGTCTTCAATAATGATCGGAGGGTCTTCGGCTGGAGGGTCCGGCTGTAACATCATGCCGGCCATGTCTTAGAACAAAAGAGCCATTCTTTTTATATTGGCTGCCTGCTCCGCAGCCTCTTTTTCTTTCCTCTCGAGCATTCTTCGGAGGAACTCGGTATCAGTTTCTTGTTCCCGACGCTGCTCTGAGGTCTCTGGATTTTCTTTTGGCCCAGTGAGTGCAGCCATTGCCGTCAGCATCTCTTGAAGCTTCTGCTGCTGTTGTTCCTGAGCCCTTGTTATTGATCGGGTAAGCGGTCGATGGCCTGTAAAAGCATGGCTCTCCTCTTTTCCGGAAGCCATATAAACGGTATATACCATCATGCCCCCAGACTTGGGGCGTTTGGGCTCAGCGTCTTTACGATTTGCCGCAGTCACAGGGGCTTTCTTTGGCCTCCTTCCCTTTTGAGCAGTTGAAATCGAGGGGGGCGTCGCAGCGGGCACCCAGATAGCTTTTTGTGGCTTGGCAGGATGGTTCTCTTCTTGTTGAACCTTTGCCCTTTTCTGGCGGCGAGGGTAATCTTGATCAATTACTGAGTCCCGAACCTGTCTTCAGACTTTGTAGATTTTGGAGGACAGCCGCTGAGGGGACTGTTCCGGCTTTGTTTCCGTAACATTCTCTACTGATGGAGGAGATTTTTTCAGTACGGTGGTAGGAGAGTTCCTGCGCACCTTGTTCATCGATTCAAAACTGTTCCCAGTTGGAACAGCAGCGTTGACTTCCACCGTTGGGGCTGGCGGAGTTAGCCCAGAGGGAGAGTTGCCCCATATCTTCCTTACTCGGCGCCAGTGGCGACGTCGGGCGTGTCAAGCTGTTGGGATTATTTCAGCTTTAGGGGCAACTTCGTTATGCCCCCTGTTCTGGTGAAGGACTGTTGCCGGCGTCAGCCTCTTGAAGACCGATGTCCGTTGAGTAGCAGTATTTAATCTGTCAAAGACAGACTTTGGAGCGGGAACGGGAGTCGGAGTGGGAGCCGGGACAGTCAGTCTTGTAAAGACCGACCCTTTGGCAGGAGAAGCCGCCTTGACGACTTCGGGAGCAGGGATGGCTATCCTCTTCGGAATAACCTGTTCTAGAATTGCAGGCTTCATCATGGGTCCATATGATCATTGGCCCAATCTGGCGAAGACTGAGGCGCTGGAGCTGGACGACCCGTTGAAGGGGGCCGCTGTAGTGGTAAGTCGATCGAAGACCAACTTCTGGGAGCTTCTTAAGATGGTATAGGAGCGCCGAAGCTCATCGGTGGGAGCATAGTCCCGAAAAACAATCCAGTGGTGGCCTGAGTCACCTGGTCCACCGGCATCGTGAACAGAGAAGCCGCTTGGGGCTCGTAATCTATGCCTCCAGATGAGGCGGAACGTGAATTGCAGTTGCAGCTGGAACACTTCACGCAAGTAGACGCCATTGATCCTTCGCTTTCTGCACGGAGCAAGACACCAAATCTTAGTACATCGAACCCAAGGGCAACCATATCAAACCGTGATTCGTTCGCGAACACGACACACGAAGTATGGAGTGGAAAGAGGAAAAGGTCCCACCGGGCATGCCAGAATCTGTTCCCCTCTGAAAACCGGGAAGACAAACGTCTTGCCTGAAATTCGGGACAGATGCTAATTGGTGCTATCCGTCCACCTCTCCGAAGATGCCAAGTTGGTTTATGGCACCATGTATCGAAGGTTTAAATGGATGTGGCCGATATAGCAGACTTCGTCAGATTCCCCCTCGTTTGAGGGGGTTTTGATTGTGGGGACGCTCTTCCCTGCAGGCGCAAGACCCTGCAGTTAATTACGCTACCGCATCGCGATAACAACTTTCTCCTTCTCCAGATGGTCATTTCGTGTCGTGGATGTTTGTTTTGTGTTTGGTTGCCCGTGGATTGTATACGGAGACTAATTTATGTTGTCGCCCGTAGGGCGTGGACTAGTCCAAATCCGTATCTTTCTTAGATTTGGGTTTGGGGGTTGGGTTTAAGGATACGTTAGCCTCTTTTGAGACTAAGATCAACTTAAACGTTAGTTAAGGATACGTTAGTCTCATTTTAGACTAAGATCAACTTAACGGGATCGTTTAGATCCAATAAAAGAGCATTTGGACTCTAATATTTAATTTAGGGACATTGCAGTCAATAATTAGTTTAAGGACGTTACGGTCCATTGTTAGTTTAAGGACATCTCGGTTCATTGTTAGTTTAAAGACATCACGGTCGAGGTTAAGAACATTATAGTCCATGGGTTTAAAGACCCCACAGTCCAATGTTAGTTTAAAAACATCACGGTCGATTGTTAGTTTAAAGACATCACGGTCGAGGTTAAGGACATCATCGTCCATGAGTTTAAGGACCCCACAGTCCAATGTTAGTTTAAAGACATCACGGTCGAGGTTAAGGACATCATAGTCCATGAGTTTAAGGACCCCACAGTCCAATGTTAGTTTAAAGACATCACGGTCGAGTTTAAGGACATCATGTGTGGTCGTCGGGACCCGTCACCTCTCTGAAGACGTTGAAGGATTACAACGACAAATATCAGAGGAGTGAAGAGATGTACCCTCGAACCAAAGTGGATTAAGTGATCTGCAGTCCAATTTGGAATTAAGATCAATTAATTATATTATGAGCACATTGTCTCAATTAAGTCTTAATTTAAGACTTATGGCCAATTTGGGCTAAGTCCAATTAAGTTTGAAAAATTGGCCCTTTGTTGGACCATTAGACATTTGTCTGGGTTCAGCCCCTCATCATTTAGCATTGCTTAAACAAGAGTTTGAGGGCTTTGGTAACATTTTTGTCTTTGACTGAGCATTAAATATTATAGCTCTGAATTTTACTCAATTTTGAGATTCAGTTGAAGGAGAGGCTTTTGCTTCTGGAGAATTAGCCAATTTAGCTAACAATAGTGTTAAACACCAGAGAACAATAGTGTTAAACACTAAAAATAAAACTCTCAAATTAGTGTTAAATACTGGAAATAAAATTCTCAGTTTAGTGTTGAACACCAGAAAGGAAGGGAGCACGTGGATACACGTGGGGGTACCCAAAGGTGGGGCCAGATCCCCTCAATTTAGTTCTGCGAATAAGTGTTAAACACTTTTGATTTTTTTTAGGCCATCACGTGTGGGAACGTGATAGGCACTCATGCACTGATTTGTTAAGGCATTTATTAGAGATCACGTGGTAATACGTGAGAGCGCCCAAAGCCCATATTTCCTTTACTTTTATTCTCTTTGTTTTGGAGGTCACGTGGAAGCACTTGAGGCATTGCCTCAAAGCTTTTTCCTTCTCTTTTTTGGGGATCTTTTCAGGGGTCACGTGGGGCCACGTGACCTTAGCTCTTTGCATGCATGGAGATCTTTTAAGTCTCCTTATTTTTAAGAATTAAATTCTCTGTAGGGTCAAACCCTAATTATGATTTTGGAGGAATTAAATTCCAATATATGTGAAAGAATTAAATTCTTATGTAGGGTTAAACCCTAATTTCATTTTAGGAGGAATTAAATTCTTGTGAATTTTAGAGAATTAAATTCTCAAGTAGGGTTAAACCCTGGTTTTGTCATTCCTGAAGGAATTAAATTCCTATGATTTTGGGAGAATTGAATTCTCATATAGGGTTAAACCCTAGTTTTATCTTGAAGGAATTAAATTCCTATAAATTGAGAGAATTAAATTCTCAGATAAGGTTGTAACAACTCCAATTTTTTATACCAAAAATATTGCTTTAAATATAGTGTATACTTGGAGTATTGATGTTGCTGGAAACAATTTAAGTATCTAATTCCTTACAATAATTACAAGAAGGAGCTTGTAGCTCATTGATAATACCTTGCACTGCTGAACCAAGCCACCAGAGTTCGAATCCCATGCCCCATATATTTTTATATCATTTTGTTTTAATTTTTTTTTTAGAAGTCAAACGGTCAAACAGCCATAACTCACAATTTATTACGAATTAAAAAAATTAAAGTACACCAAAACCTCCCCCAGACCAAACCCGACCCATCGGCACCCGACTCGGCCCTGACTCGGCCGAATCGGCCGGCGCCGCCGGCCGGACTTGGCCGGTCGGCCGAGTCATCAACACGAAAAAGTTTCGTGTTGACTTGGTCTTTTCACCTGCATAGTCTAAATTTCCAGTATTGTTACACAATTCTCATTAATCCCCTTTTAAGACCAAAATTAATGAATTTTTAATGATTTTTTACATTTTTTTTAAAATTTTTTTAATCCAAACCCTAACCCTAGCCTAGCCTTATATAAAGACCCCTGTCCTCTACCTTTTCCCCTCACAACTCTAAGTCCACTCTTCCAAATTCTCGAGAACTCGGTACGAAGAGCGAGAAGCGAAGCGCTGCCGAAATCGACGACGGATTCCGGCGACTGGATCAGAACCTTCGCGACGTTTTCGACAAATCGACAACCACCACACCCCTTAACTTCCTTAGCTTGTCCAAACCGTAAGTCCCATCCTTACTATCTCTCTTTTCTATAAATGTAAAAATACGACTTTTTGGAACCCGACGGAAATCGGACAAACCGATTTCCGATTCGGTTTTTCTATAAATTTCCACTTGTCACTTAATACATAATATCTACCCATATTCATGTTGACTATTAATCACCCATAAACCAATTTAATCAAAGTTTCTCACATGAAATGATAAGTTCTTTACAAAACCGTACTCCTATCATAAAAATACCATGAAGTTCATTTTTCTTAGTTTAATTAATTCCCTCACTCCTAAATAGGTTTATCTTGATCACTAAACTTGTAGAAACCAATTTGAATGAATTTTCACACATGAAATGATAACGTTTTCAAATACTTTATTCTTACGCTATAATACCTTTAAGTTTAATATGTCATGTTTTACCTTTAAACTTTACCAAAACTTAAAATAAGTCACGAGGTAATGACCTACCTCTGTACACACTCAATATAACCCTAATTGATAAATATCAAAACACAGAATACGAAATTACAGGACTTTTCACTAAAATACCATAATCTTTATAACCTTTATTTAAAGCTTTAAGTTGTAAACTTTTCTAGATAAAATCTTTTAATAAAATGAAAACACGATTGGTCATGAACATCGATCGTTTATCTAAACTGTCTTGTGGTGACTAGACAAGTGTGTCTAAGGCTAGTGGTTTTTAATTAGGCCCACGACCGTGGTTCCTTCCCACTTACCTGGCACTTACCTGGCCGCAATTGACGGTGAAGAGGCGATTTGAGGCTTCTAATGACTCATCGTTTAGACCTTAGAAATAGGCTAGTTGGTTTAGGAAACCCTAATAACTAAAATACGGAAAACTGTACTCTTTTACAAATAAATACCCCATATTTATAAAACCGTTTTTCCAAATGAAAAGTATTTGTTAAACCTAAGCAAAGCGCCGCTACAACCCACTTTTGGGGAACCTGTTAGGGATAGTACGGTTCATCGTGCACCCGCAGGCTAGTAGTGCGAGATTCAGACCTCCGCAAGGAGCATTCGGTCTCGAAAGGTTTAAAATACGATATTTAAGGAAAATGAGATTTTTGAAAATAAAATATTCATTTAAAAATTATTCATGTGTTAATATATATATAATTATCATTTAAACACCTATTTTATTATAATATGAAATTTCCATATTTTCCTAAAAATTACAAGATTAAAAGTTACACTAAAATACCATGAATTTCAGATAAAACAATTAATACTTTTATTAGGATATATTCACTAGAATAATACAAATAAAATTCACATTCATTATAACAATAAAGACGAATAATAAATACTTGAGGTGTATTTTGAAAACTATACAAAAGTACCTTTTACATAAAACCCCCTCAAGTTTTACAAATTACAATAAGGCCCCTAGCTAATATTGAACTTCAAATTCTCTTCTTTTAGTCTGACTCGGGTTAGAGTCTGACTATTTCTGACTTGAAAATGATTCAAGTCAATTTTTATTCTTTTATATTCCAATACGATTTGAATACATGAAACCCTGAATCCAGTTAACAATATATTCTTTTGACTGAATCAAACCATGGATATTCATCCATTATCCTGATATTCCATTTACCTGATTATACAGTTACAACATGTTTACCGATATCATGGTTTTGGTCAGTCACTCATTTTACATATTCCAATACTACAATACTGTTAAAACACTACGGGGTTTAAGGGGTAGATTGGTACGGAAAGTGTTAAAGGTGGCACGAGGTGGTCAGATTAAGACACCTAACCTGAATCCTATTGCTGTTGTACCGTGGCATAACGGTTCCTTGTACTTTCCTTTTGCCCTGATCTCTAGCATATAGAGATCCCCCTCGTATACACTGGCATCTTTCTGTACCAAGCTACAAACAACATCGTTACACAATGTTCCATAATATTCAACAATATAATAGTTTAGAAAATACTGTTACCCTGTCATTCTCATTCTTCTGATTCTTTTGGGACTTACCGAGCGACCTATTCGCTGACGAAATTCTATTTCTTTCTTCTTTGAATGTCGTCAGGTGCGTTGGACCAAGCTGAGATCGAGCCCACCGGTGAAGATTTGGAGCAGTTCCAGGAAGATCCAGAGCTCTAGATACTATACCTTGTTCTTTCCAGTTTATTTCATTTTCTGTTATGCCACTGTTTAGGCATTGCTTTTCATTCCAGTTGTATTTTCTTTTCATGCATTGTACAAAGAATGATATTAATAAAAGTTGTTGTTATTTCTATATTATTCGTCTCTTGTGATTTACTTTATATTGCTTAGTTACGCTTAGCGTATGTACTTCTGAGTATATACGTAGCGGGCCTCGTCGCGTCCACTTTGCCGTACACTGGGAAGCGGGACATGACAGTTGAACCCTAGTTTGTTTTGGAGGAATTAAACTCCTATGAAATTGGGAGAATTAAATTCTCTAAACTCAATCCCCCCTCTAAGTTTTGGATCTGCATGGCAGAATCTCAATCCAATGAGAATTAAATTCTCAACCTATGGGGAGATTTGCTTCTGCAGATCTTCAAGTAGAGGAAGAACTAAGTTCTTTTGCAGAAAAGTTAAACTCTTAGATTGATAATTAAATTCTCTTTTTGTTTTGTGAAGCTTTGATCCCTTTTCTTTTTCTCACCTAAGGTTTTCTTTCTTGAGAATTAAATTCTCCTCTCTTTTCTCTCTGCTATTTTCCTTTAGAAAATTTCAAGATCCCAAAATTCTATCTCTTTCTCTTCTCTTGGCTCATATTTATAGGAGAAGGAAAAGAATCAATTTGTTTAGCAAATCTTTCATTGAAAGATTTTGTTTGTTTTCGTAACTAACATGATCTCAGTGAATTTTATTCACCATTGGATTTTTAATCCAAAAGATATTCTGTTTGTTATTCTTGATGAATTTTAGGGAAATCTTTCCTTGTATAAAATCTTTCCATAAATTGGTAATTTTTAATCACCATTGGATTTTTAATCCAACGGTGCTCCACTTTTCAGAGCATAGTTCTCTTTTGTTTGGAAAAATTTAAAGAAATACTTTCCCAGTTAGAATCTTTGATTTCCCTTAATTAGAATTTAATTCTGTTAACTTATAAGGATTTCAAAGCCTATCACGTGTCGGCACGTGACCCTCCTTTATTCAGAATTAAATTCTGTCTTTTAACTGGGCTAAAAACCATCACGTGTAAGCACGTGACCCTTGGTCACGTGTGAGCACGTGACCCCCCATTGGGGTCTTTCCTTAGCCGTTTATTTACACTTTTGTTTGATTTTAGAATTTAGTTCTATAAAGCAGAGATCGCAGGAACCTATCACGTGTCAACACGTGACCCTTGGTCATGTGTGAGCACGTGATACACCATTATGGTATTTCCTGGCTATTTTACTTTATTTTTAATTCTTTCTAAGGTGGGGGGGGGGGGTTTAAAAGACTTATCACGTGTGAACACGTGATAAGTCTTTAGTTAGAATTTAATTCTTTTCATTATTTTGGAGGGCTTAAGAGCCCATCACATGTCTACACGTGACCCATGGTCACGTGTGAGCACGTGATGCCCCATTGGGGTCTTTCCTTAGCTGTTTTGTCATGCCTTATAACTCCTTTTTAGTGGGTTGAAGGGCCTATCACGTGTGGACATGTGACTGCACTGATTAACTGTTTGGCTAGAGTTTAACTCTATAAATTAGAGATCACAGGAGCTCATCACGTGTTAGCATGTGACCCTTGGTCACGTGTGAGCACGTGATACCCCATTGGGATGTTTCCCGATATTTTATGAGGGAACAGGTGATGCCTCGTACTTTCTGGGGATTAAGATCTATCGTGACAGATCTAAAAGAATATTGGGAATTTCACAGTCGAGGTACATAAACACCGTACTAAAGAGATTTAGTACGGAAGATTCTAAGCGTGGTAACTTACCCACTTGTCATGGAATCGCTCTTTCCAAAGAGATGTCTCCCAAGGCTGATGATGAAAGGGCTCGCATGTGCATAGCACCCTACGCTTCGGCTGCAGGGTCGATAATGTATGCGATGTTATGTACCAGACTAGATATAGCTTACACACTTAGCGTTGTAAGCAGGTATCAGTCCAACCCAGGTGAGAAATATTGGATAGCAGTAAAGAACATTCTTAAGTACCTGAGAAGGAGTAAGGAGATGTTCTTGGTATACGGTAATGGGGACCTCCAGATCGAGGCTTTTACCGACTCTGGCTTCCAAAGTGACAAGGATGACTCTAAATCCGTCTCGAGTTATGTACTTACCCTCAACGGAGGGGTAGTCTGTTGGAAGAGTTCCAAACAGGACACCGTAGCAGACTCGACGATGGAGGCTGAGTACATTGCTACTAATGATGCTGCAAAAGAGACAGTCTGGATGAGGAAGTTCATTTCTGAACTTCAGGTGGTTCCATCCATTGCTAATCCAATACCTTTGTATTGCGATAACAATGGAGCCATGGCTTTGGTAAAGGAAACACGGTCCCATCAGAAATCCAGACATATCTTGAAGGGGTATCACCTGATCAGGGAGATCATGGATCGCCAGGAGATCGAGGTGTGGAGAGTAGATACAAAGGACAACACGGCAGATCCATTCACCAAGGCCATCCTTCAAGTCCAATTCGAGAGACTGTTCGGGATGTTGGGTATGCGGTATGCTACCAACTGGCTTTAGTGCAGACGTTGGGTACTTAATATGCCAATTACATGCCTTAGTGCAAGTGGGAGATTATTGGATATGTATGCCCTAGAGGCCTTCATTATATAGGATGATAGAGATATGTATGTATAGGGCAATTTTACTCGATATGATAGTATGTTATTTAGTTTGTCTTTATCTTAACATGTGATATGTTTTACTTGTTATTTCATATCTCGTATGCATGTTGATGAAGCCCATAATATACTTATTTGACTACCAGCGTTGTGATGGCAATCATACTTGTGGGAGCTGGGTAGTCGATAAGCACATCCTTAAAAATGTTCCTAGTCATGGGAGTATCGAGACTGGGCATCAATACTCCAGAGTAGACTAGTGTATACATATCTAGACCCTGACGAGGGACGATGGTTAGTCCCGCAGGCATTGGTGTGGTGCATCTAAGATTGTATACAGGTGCTCACTGGGGGTGAGTACACTAGACGGACTCGTCGAGAACTGGCTAGATGGTATTATACCTAACGTCAGATAGCAGTCTCTGGTGACATGAGTGCAGATAGTCTGTCGACCTGAGGTCGTCATTTTTCTCGTGTGAGTTCCCACTGTGCTTTGATTGCTACCCTACCACGGCTCTAATGAGTCATGCAAACAGGTTTTAGTTGGGTACAGTCCCGAGCCACATGGAGGCAGTGAGCGATTGTTAGGGGATTCTTCTCTCCCGGTATAGGGAGTCGATATCGCGTTGTGTTCGGTTGGCCAATACCATAAATCCCGGGCCAGAGCGGATTGAGAATTGCCGGTAGTCAGACCAGTAGATTCTCGGATGGTCTTGAGCCACATCGGCACGACTTGTCAAGTTATTAGGGGTCTGACGTGATCCGCCCCCTAGACCCGGCATGCGCTACTTTTAGACGAACAGACCGGACTGTACGGAGATTGTCACGGACAGGTTCAGTAGAGGTTCAGATGAGTTTGCTCGTCGGCCTTCTTTTCGACGGGTACCTGGGTAGCCATTACGTACAGTTAGTGCCACTAATGGACTTGTGGTTAAACTCACCGCCAGCGTACTGTCGAGTCTTTAGAGTCCCATACAGAGGGTTTCCCTGGTTCAGGCGAAACGGTGTAGAGGACGTATGGTTTTACGTTGAAGGTTCCGATCATATACATGTACTAGCTAAATGAATATTGTTCGGACGGATAATACTAGTAGGTTAGGATTAAGCCACATTCTAGTATTATATTATTGGATTATCTTTATCTCTTGGTATTCATATTTTTTGCAGTACGAATACGGGTAAGTATATACGGTGATGGCATTCTTGTAATTTTACAAGATATGCTTCTAGAAGGGAACATATCATTTTGCATATATCTATTTTTGGAAAATATATAATGAGGTGGAGGAATGGAGATATTTGAGGCATGAGATGAAGCATGGCTAACTCTTTTGTTTATTCATTTGCCCTTACTATTCAAGCATGGTTACATTTTTCTATGGAAAAATAATGCATGCTTGATATTTTTGGTAAAAAGACTTAGCCATTCTTCACTTGCCACTTCTTGACTTCATTCTACACTTTGCATTCTCTCTCCATTGCTCTCCTTCTTCCTCAAACCTTAACCCTCACATGTGTTGTGAATTCTAGGGTTTTTTGAGATAAACTTGTCCAATTAACTCACTACATCTCCTAAACTATCTAAATTAACAAACTAGGCACTTTAGTTACCTCATTCTTGAAGTTAGAGCTTGAACCATAGACTCTCGGATGGATCGTTTTGGAAACGAGGATGCCGACAATCAAGCGCGATCCGTATCATTTAGGAGCTAAGGAAGAGGAGAAGAAGACCCGACGAACTTGTATCTTAGAGGTATAAACCGCTATCATAGTAGTTTAGAACCTTTATGAGTTTAGTTAGTTAAGGTTTCTGAATGATCTTGGAAGTCCAGTCGATGTTACTTGTATTAAAATTGTTTTTTGTAAATTTCTCCTCTCCACAAACCATGTGGAATGTGTGACACCAACTTACATTTTCTGTGTTGATCTTCGTTTTGGGTATCGTATATTTACTTGCGTGGTTGTGTTTCCACCAATTGGCGAAGAGCTAGCTCCCGCTTGGGGATGCCAATATTATTATTGTTTATGTATTGGTTTTGATTAAAATTTATAAAGGAGGTGCTGCCCAAATTTGAAATGATGAAAACGTTTTCAAATTTTAGTATACATCCACTTGTATTTCTATAAACTTTACTTATACTTTAAAAGAGGAACTTGATTTCATTTATACTCCTTTTTCAAAACTTCATCTCTACTATTTTCCTTAAAAGGTTTAGATTCCTGGTTTTCGGCTTACTTGGGTTACGGTGGGGTCCTATAGACATCACATGATTCAAGTGCCGGTCACGTGCCATTTCCGGGTCGTGACAAGTACGTCGGTTTTCACAAGAAATTTTTTTCGATGACGAAGTTTAAGTGTATTATCGGAGTTTATTTATGAAATATTGCAGCCGTGAATTTTTTTTTTGAAAATGAGGGTTTTCCATAAAATTTTCGGCTAGATGCCTGCAAAGAGGAAAAAACTGAAAGCTAGTTTGATATATAGATAAATAATATAGGGAAAATTAGGAGCTTTCATGCAATTTTTCACAATAAGACTAAATTGAGATTGAAAAATCCAAGATAGCTTTCTATTTATATATAATATATATGTAGATATGTAATATAGGAAAAGCGAGGGGCTTTCCAACAATTTTCTGATAGGGGACAAAAACCTTGAAAACGGGCAACCTAGTTTTCTCTATACATAGCAGGGTCTCCTACGCAAGCGCAAGGCGACCAAAGTTTCCATATGTATATTGAAAGCAAAATGAATAGTGCATTAAGCGACGTTTTCCTAATATAACTGCAGTTTGACGGTTGTCGCAAGCTAAAAACTTCACGACGAAGGGTATTATTAGAGATTATTTATTGGAGTTTATTTACGAAATTTCGTGATCATGACAAAATTTTGAAAAGTGATGGCCTTCCACATAGTTTTCCACTAGATGCGAGAAAAGAGCATGAAAAATCAAAGTTTTAATATCTATATTTGAAAGTGAAATGAACAGTGTATTGAGTAATGATTTATCAATATAACTGCAGTATGATGGTTGCCGCGGATCAGAAATTTTTCATGATGAAGTTAAAGTGTAATTTTCCATGATGAAATTAAAATGAATTATTGAAGTTTATTTACGAAATTTTACAACCATAACAAAATTTTGAAATGAGGGCCTTCCATGTAATTTTCTGCTAGATGCCAGAAAAGAGTATGGATAATTAAAGTTTCCATCCGCATATATAACTGAAAGCAAAATGAACAGTGCATATGGCTGCAGTAAGATGGTTGTCGTAAAATAAAAAATTTCCATGATGAAGTTTAAATGTATCATTGGAGTTTATTTATGAAATTTTGCAACTTGTGATTTTTTTTTGAAATGAGGGTTTTCCATATAATTTTCCGCTATCTGCCTACAGAGAACCAAAAATTTGAAGTTACTTTTATATATAGATATCTTCTAAATATAATGCAAATACCCTTTGGTTAGAGGTCCATCCCCATCCTTTTTTCTTGAAAAAAATAAAAAGGAGAAAAATCCTTACTCCTCAAGCCTCCACATCATCAATTTCAAAGAAAAAGACAAAACAAAAAATTAAAAGTTTTTCTATTTTATTTTTTCAGAATTTAAAGAAAAACTAGGAAAAACCCCTCACGGCCTCCAACTCATATAAAAGAAAGACAAAAATAATAATGCATTAAAATGAAAATTTACACATACACCCTCATTATTTATAAATCTACACATAAATCCTCGTTTAAATGAAAATTTACACACAAACCCTCTTTATTAATATTTTTTCATTCTCTCTAATGAAATGTTAAATTCAAATGAAAAGAAGAAAAAAATGAGAAAAATCCTCAAGTCTTAGGCCATCCACGTCATCTCTCTCTCCCTCTTCTACCAAAAATATAATTGTTTATATGTAGAACTCTCTACATCTTTCTCCTTCCAAAAATTACTAGAACCCTCTACATCTCTCTCCTTCCAAAAATTACTAGAACCCTCTACATCTCTCTCTCTGTTCCTAAAAAAATTAATTTTAAAATTAACGCATGCAACACACGTGCACAAATTCTAGTATGTTATAGGGCAAACGAGGGGCTTTCTTGCAATTTTTCGAAAAAAGACAAAATTGACAAAGCTACATATCAATTTCAAGCTCTTTTTTGTCCTCGAGCGTCGTAGAAATCCCCCTTACTTTCCCTATGCACACAAAGCGTGAATTGATAAAAAAAAAGGCCCATTCGAAACTTGTGCAAAAACCCTTGATATTTTCAAAATGATGGGAAAGGGCCTACTGTTCCAAAACATTGTGAGAAAACCCTTGGGGTTCCTGAATCAGGCCTGCAACTATATGTGACGAAAATGCCCTTCTCCTCATTATAACCGCTCTTCAAAATTTCCCCATCTCTCTCTCTCTCTCTCTCTCGAACCCTGTCTCTCACTTCTTCCAACGCTGCCACCGTCATCGATGATTCTCGCCACGGTCTCCTTGCCGCCTTCTCCTCTTCCGCGTCTATCGCCTCCTACGATCTCCGATCCATCGTCCTCCCATAGCCAGATCTTCTCCTCTTCCCTCCCCCACCTCGATTGGGCCTGCTGTCCTTCTCCGATTGGCCCCACAAAGCCCTGGCCAACATTACTATCAAAATCAATCACCACCTTCGTCGCAATCATCAAACTCTAGCTCGGATCTTGATCAAGTTCAATCTCGGAGGTTCTAATCGATTCAAATCTGACGTAAGGAAAAAAGAAAAAAGGTTTAGAATTGTTATTTATCTTGATTTACTAGTAATTAGAAAGATTTAGTGAATAATTGAACAACACTTATTGAGATATCTGCATATGTTAATTTGATTGGACGAATTTATCTTTCTTCTTGTGTCAAGTCAAAGAATTCTCATGCTTGATGCTATCAATTTGACCATGGTGAGCTTCTCCTCCCCCTCTTAATTAATTTTTTGGTTGGATATGTTCCATTGTGAATTTTGACAGATTTAAGATACATTACTTTATAACTAATAACTTGATGCTATTAATTACAAGGAGTACATTAAATTTAGTGAATTCTATGGTGTATTCATAATAAAAAACCTTTCCTTTTCTCCTTCTCCAGCCCTCACTCGATGTGGCAACTGCTCGAGATCCTGATTGCATAAGGTTAGTGTTTATTCGATTTTTGTGTTATTTGTTTCTGTTCATGCAATTTATTAGAGATTCATCTTAGAATTTCTGTGGTATGTTGCATATGATTGAACTTGATACGAGTACTCGAATAGTTTTGGGTTACTTGCTTCAGTTTGGATTATTTCCCTTGAAATTTGTTTGGAATTTTAATTTAGAATTGTGAAGGATGTGAAAATCTATCGGAATATAAGCTGATAGAAAGTTAAAGTTTTGATTTTGAATGGGATTTGTGCATTTATTTTGATATTAATGTTGTATTTTTTTCCATCCTTTAAAGTTTCATTTTTGAATATTCAGGCTAAAGAAATGGCAAATACTATATGGCAGTCTTTATTTATCAATTCATGTCAAATTTTAAGGAATGAAAATTGAGTCTCTACATGCAGTTAATAGTTTTCATATCCATTATAGTTGTATTGAATGTTGTTGGCTTATTTGAGTTCTCATTTGTGTTTATCAAGTGGTTGATTGCTTGCTTCTGAGGGTTTAGGCGAATCATATTTTCTTCTTTGGGACTAAAGATGCTTGTTAGCAGAGGACCTCATATTTAGAAAAATTCATAAGAAATGTTTCCTTTATTAAAAATTCTTGGATTTTATTTTTAGTGGGGCGCATTTTATTAAACGTTAATAGTTATATTTGAATACGTTTGTTACCGTATTTTTTAACGGTGTAGATTGCTGAGTATATGTCTTCTTGTTCATTAAAGCCTTCATTAAGGGGAGGGACGTAGTGGATGGGCTAGAGGGAAAATTTCGGATATGTAGCGGCTGATATTAATAGGTAAAAATTTATTCTCGTTACAGTCGAAGGCTCAATGAAAGTCTTAACTTTGGTTGTTTTTTGTTTAAACATTTTGTGACATTATTATTCGATGTATATACTTTTATTTCGCCGATAATAGCTGGCCAAATTCGATTGTCGCCACCAAAGGCTCAACAAGATTTTTAAAATTAGTTGATTTAAGTTTAAACATTTTGTGAGTTTATTCGGAGATATATTGATATACTTTTATTTCGCCGATGGGCGATATTGTGGATTGTGTTATGAATGACTATTTTTGTCGATGTATATAGTTTTATTTCGCCGATATTGGCCGATACAACTACTGCTTTGATATTTGAATGTATACAGTTTATTTTGTCGATATTAGCCGGTACAATTCCTTCTTTGATGTTTGAATGTCTATAGTTCTATTTTGCCGATGTTGACCGATAATGCGGATTGTATTATGCATTACTTTTGTTAATTGGATGCACATAGGCAGCTAGATGTTATAGTTTGTGTTATAAATGACTACTTTTATTGATGCAAATACTTTTATTTCGCGGATATTAGCCGATACAATTATTATGGATTGTATTATGCATTACTTTTGTTTAGAGGATGCACATTGTTCGTACTTATCTAAATGCGCAAGCATATTAAAGTGCGCACCTGGAATAAAGAGACCAAAAACACTTGCGCAAGTATAAAGTGCGCACATGGCAAAAGGCCATTTTAATCATATGTGCAACAATAGATTATGCATATTTATAAACTGAAGCACAAGACAACTGCGACACGTGCAGAGCATGTGCGCACATACTTGTCGGGCGTAATAAAGCATGCGCTCGTTTGTTTAGAAGAAAATCTTATGTTAATTAACTAATCAAACAAAATTGATTTGGGGTCTATGATCCAACGGTGGATAAAAATTAACGATTGATTCTAAGATGATCAATTTGAGATCTTTTAAATGAGAGATTCTATCAAACTAATTGATTTTTCTCATACTCTATATAAAGGACTCATGAGATTAAATGTCAGATGGATTTGAAATTGGCATGGACGATGTCTCCCGAAACCTTGCTGCCGCCCTACGGAACCCTGCAGTGGTATCAGAGCCATACTAGAGAATTAGACGATATTTGTTAGATTACGAAACCGAAACAACTCCGAAATACTCGAAACATAATCTAGTTTCTGTCGAAATTTTCAGAAAGTCTAAATTTTTTTTAAGCAATTGCAGAATGTCACATGAGATGTAACATGAACACCACAGAAACCTGAGCCCTCCTCGCAAGAAAATGGCCGGCCACATGCCTTCAAAAATCGGCCAAATCGGTTTAGTTAGGGATTTTTAGCCTCAGTTTTTATGGTGTTCCAGTCTCTGGGTTTTGGTATTTCAGGTGTTGCTTGTTTTTGCTAAATTTGCATGTGATGTTGTCTTTGTGCAAAGGCAATTCGGAGTGTTTCGTAGTCGTAATTCTAACATCTATTCGGGTTATTTAGACGACGTTAAAAAGTTCGAACGGATATCAATAACCAATTATTCCCTCGGTGGAAACTTTCCAAGATTTGGATTTTTTCCAAGTTTAAAATCTTCAGAAAATCATGCAGGCGATTCTGTGGACCCTCTAGAAGAACGAAACCCTAACTCGATTCTGTGATCGTCGGAACCGCCACCAAACTCTAGGGTTTGTGGTAGTTCTGCGGCGCCATAGGTGAGGCAAGGGTTGACCCTTCTACGGCTGGTCCATAGGTGTTGTGGCATGTTCTGGGTACTTTTTAAACTCCGCTCATGTGTTGAGCTCTTTGGGAAATTTTGGGTGTTTGTTTATTCGATCGAAAAGTTTAATATCGTCTAGCTATCTGTGATTGTGATACAATATTTGGAATCCACAAAATTAGTTATGTAATAACTAGTTTGAATTTTATAAATCTAGCAACTTAGTCTCATTTGATCGGTTGCCACGGAATTTTGATGTGGATCAAAAGTCCGTCGCAATTACGTAGCGTACGCGGATACTTGTCGGGTAACCTGACTAGATAGCCATGCCCCATAACCCCGACCAAGTGACTGTAGGAGAACCCCGTCACCAAAAGCATCCGTTCGGGTGCTGGCGGCCGCGGTGTTTCGTCTAAGTGCACTTCGTCGACGGCATCGGGGGTGCGGCCGTCTACTAAAGTTTCCGATGAGCATTCGATCAGGTTATCAGGAATCTTGTTGAATTACCCGACAGGTTATTAGAAAGTGTTTTCAATATCGAGACTAAAATGCGGGGTTTATAATTGTTAGGCACGTGATGTCTAAGGAATTCATTTGATTGGGCATGAAATCCAAAGTATGTGATACATTGGGTTTATGATGTCTAATGTGGTTGCGGATTCTAATTGTTGTAGTTTTTCACTTTCTTTTCTGCGACCGTAAGTGTAATATGTGGTGTATCGCCGGTTTCGTTGCTATATGTCAACGACAATTGGGATACGCATATTTACTTACGTTGATGACATGTGATGTTATGTATTGCTGTGATATGTTATATTCGATCGTCGTGTTTTGAATAGCCGAGATTTTTAATGTGAGATGAGAGTTTTTCATTTTCATTCATGTAAAAGCTTGTATGTGATATTCTTTTATTGGGGCACTTTCGGGTTGAGAATGATGTTACCATTGATGTATATTATTTACTTTTCCGCATTAGGATAGACCCAATGAGGGAGCACAAGTAACCGGGTTCTAGAGTCCAGTGGGAGACCATCTCGAGGAGTCGAGACTGGGTCTCCTAACTCTAGAATTGGTAGGGTTGCTTGCCGCTCTTGTAGGGGTCTAGGGATGTGGGTTTGGCTATTCATCACGACCGTGGAATCCGCGTTTTTTATTGGCTTAATTAAAACACGGAATGTCACGACCCAAAGTTTGGAAGTGGCCAGCACTTAGATTGTATAATATCTAAAGATATCTACACAATCTGAGTAAGCCAAATACCAAGATCAAAAACCCTTTTTGCGGAATTTTTTTAAAAGTAAAAAATCACAGTTTTAAAGTATTTAAGATCTTAACAGTAATTCCCTATTGAATTTATAATAAAAATAGTTATAAAGTGTTTAATTTAGTTACATCCATAGTTGGGAGCAACGATGCCAACATCGGAAATCAATTCATAATTATAATACGACATCAAAAGAAGAATCTCAGACATAAGTAAAAGAAAGATCATTTAACACAACTAAACGATCTCATCTGTCAAAATAATATACATACAACCATCTATCATTCTAAGTCACTTATACAGGGTCTGATGAAGATATTCTAGATTCAATATACAATACCAAAAGAGGAGGTTACTACATAGGTAACCCACCTAGCAAAAAGAGCAGTAAAAACTGATAAGTGGATCTGCACCGCTGCTAACCGTCCACTCGACTCCTGTAAGGAACTGTGGCACAACGGGGGTGAGTTGCCAACTCAGTGAATAAAACTAACATATAACGGCTGATAATGTAAATATGACGAACTATAACTAATATCAATAAAGATGAGTATAATGCATGATAACATGAGGAAGCATGAGTTTGTACCCCTAAATATATCAATCAAGACTGAAATCTCATCAATTATTTCAATTAAAGTTCATCTTTTCGTGTCCAATATCGACACAAATCTTCTGTTTCCCTCAGGCATCATTCCTCGAACGATCCTGCAATCAATAACACCGGTCGGTATCCTTTAGATATCCGCCGTGTTTCACAACTATCTCCGATATCGAGTATCCTCGCTAGGTTCCCCGACTCAAATGCGGCTTCCTGCCCCTCGGTCTCGACCGGGTCCACCATGAATCCAACTGTATAGCCCTCCCATTCAGTCTGGATTACACATAAATCCGCAACTGTATAGCCCCCCCCTCCCCACTCGGTTCGGAGAAAAACCAAATCATAAAAACAACATCTCATGGTGGACATCTCACATCAATATGAAGAATCACTGATTTTACGCAATAGTATATGAAAACTTAAAACCACAAATCCTCAAAAATACAAATGCCACTTATATCAACTTTTAACACTTGAATATGAAACATGATGTCATTTATGCAAAGTACTAATAGTATTGATGTTTAAGGTATGATAGGAATCATATTTAACAGGTTAAATACTAAGTGTGAAAGTGACATGTTAATATCGACGAGGTGTAGTGTAACATGTAGATATATGCATGTGCGGCATAACTCGTCGATAACTGTGCAGTGTTCTAACAATTAACATGGCGATGTATATATATCTATATGAATGCATATGATCAATTTAACATACAAAAGCCTATTTTTATTTAAACTTAACTACGGGCGTATCACGCCATCTATACAAGATTTCCCGGTAGATGTTTAGTTTACTCACCGGAATACATCGTAATTTACTCAGAAATCGTCAATCCCTTCCCTTTCTTTGCGGCCTCGAAAGTTCTCGTACTCGAATCTAACATCGACATAAATTTGAATAAGAAACGGCTAACTTCGATACGGCGAAATATGAAAATACAAGCGTTATGTATTAACTATACTACGTACGACTATTCTAAACCATCTAACACTTATACTAACTGAATTTAATCTGATGGCTGTTCGTAACAGAAAACTGAAACGTGTCACAAAACATACGTATCGTGTTTTAGAATTTTAACTCTTTTTCAGACATTAACCCCAGATTTCATATACTAATAAAATAACTTAAATAAACAATACCAAATATCCTAACACCTATACAAAGACCTACCCTAAAACCCATAACACCCAACTCCACCGAAAATCCGGCGAGACCGGAATTTCCTCACGCGTTGCCGGCCAACATCCGAGCACTAAGGTTCGTACTCCTAGGATTTATTCTAGGTCCTGCATACAATATTAAGGCACTGTTTGGTTAAATTATTTATTATCTAAGTTATAGCAGATCTTCACAGAGCCCATGTTTCCCTAAAATACCAAATTTCCGATATCCGATTTCTAAAATTTAAAGTTTACAGAACTAAAATGCTACTGTGTTTAAAGATTATACCTACAGAAGATGGTTGAAAGGCTTCCTCCAAGATGCCCAAGTCCTTAGATCCTATCTTGATGATGAAAATCCTTAGCACCAGTTCTTATTCTCTTCTCTCTTTTTTCTTATTTCTTTTGTGTGTTATATCTTCTTTCTTTCTTTTGAAATTTTCTGATTTAGATTTGATTAAAATGATCTAAACACATGATATTGGGTAAATGGAATGAGTGAGGTGTAGGAGGAGGTGTCACCAAAAGTGTTGTGGTGTTTTCATGTAAGGGTGAGGTGGTGTGCATCAGGTGTGCATGCAAGAAGGAGGTGTTTGTGCATTATCACTCCTAAGGTGTGGTATCTTGAGGTAAATTCTGAACTTAATCATTATCTAACCCTTTTACACATAACCTTTCAACATTTCCAAGTTTTCACAATTACCTAAACTTTACACAAAAACCCTTCATTACATATGTTATTATATAACACCATTTTTATTATAATGAAGCTAAATTTCACACTAAAACCCTTGTAATTTACTAATGTTACAAACTAAAATTTCAATTTAATTAGTTTCACACACTACTTATGAAAATGCCCTATTTGGTTTTAATAACTTTTTAAATTAATATTTTATTATTTAATTAATTAAATTTATTTATTTTCTAAAATTTTTAAAATGTTACAATATTCCCCCTTTAATTAAATTCGGTCCCCGAATTTAAAACTTAACTATACATACCTTAAAAAATGTGGAAATTTCTTCTGCATCGCATCCTCGGTCTCCCAAGTGACCTCCTCGCGATTCGTTCCTCGCCAAAGAACCTTTACAGATGGAAGTGTCCTTGATCTCAGTTTGTTTGCCTGCCGGTCTAGAATAGCTACTGGCTGTACTGTGTAGGATAAATCCCGCTCAAGCTGTAATGTCTGATGCCGGATAGCGTGAGAGAGATCGTGAAGATACTTGCGAAGTATAGACACGTGAAACACCGGATGCACATCGGGAAAACTCGGTGGAAGTGCTAAACGGTAATCCACAGCACCCACTCTCTCCAGAATCTCGTAGGGTCCGACATACCTGGGGCTGAGCTTCCCCTTTTTTCCGAAATGCATCACACCCTTCATCGGAGATACACGAAAGAACACATGATCTCTCACATCAAACTCGAGTCTACGACGGCGTCGATCGACATATGAATTCTGTCTGCACTGGGCCGCTCTCATTCTATCCCGTATCAACTGGATCTTTTCCGTAGTCTCCTGTACTATCTGTGGTCCCAAAATGCTACTCTCGCTCAGTTCTGTCCAGCAAACGGGTGATCGACATTTTCTCCCATACAAACCTTCAAAGAGTGCCATCTGGATTGTCTTCTGAAAACTGTTGTTATAAGAGAATTCTATCAAAGGTAAGTGACGATCCCAACTGCCGCCGAAGTCAAGACTGCAAGCTCGAAGCATATCCTCAAGAGTCTGTATGGTCCGCTCTGACTGACCATCTCTCTGTGGGTGAAAAGCTGTACTAAAACTCAATCGTGTACTTAGAGCCTCTTGAAGTTTCTGCCATAGCCGGCTGGTAAACTGTATATCCCTATCGGACACTATGCACGTCGGAACCCCATGTAATCGTACAATCTCGTCGATATAAATCTGAGCATACTGTGCATACCCAAACGTTGTCTTCACCGGAAGAAAATGAGTTGTCTTTGTCAATCTATCTACAATCACCCAGGTGGAATCATACCTTCTGCTAGTCCTGGGTACACAATGAAATCCATGGAAATTTGCTCCCATTTCTATTCTGGAATGGGCAAGGGCTGCAACTCTCCTGCCGGCCTCTGGTGCTCGGCCTTGACTTGCTGACAAGTCAAGCATTTTGAAACAAACCCCGCGACATCTCTCTTCATTCCTTCCCACCAATAAATATCCTTCAAGTCATGATATATCTTGGGGGAACCAGGATGAATGCTATATGCTGATCGATGGGCCTCCTCTAAGATCTCACATCTCAGTCCCTCCGAATCCGGCACACAAAGACGAGTCCCAAAACGTAATACTCACCGGTCATTTATCACGCATTCAGACTCTCTGCTCTGCCTAACCTGACCCATTATCTCTGACATACGAGCATCTGCAGGTTGTATCTCTCGAATACGATCCAATAACTGAGGACGGGTGCGAACATGAGCTAACTGTCCTCCTGTCGATGCGAATTCAAACTGTACACGGCTATCACATAAAATCTGCCAGTCTGCAGAAGACTGTCTCTGCAAGGTGCGCCTTCGACTCAAACATCTGCTACAACATTCGCTTTGCCTGGATGATAAAGAATCTCGCAATCGTAATTCTTCACGAGTTTCATCCATCGACGATGCCTTAAATTCATATCTCGCTGCTGAAAAATATACTTCAAGCTCTTATGATCTATGAAAATCTGGCACGACTCACCGTACAAGTAATGCCTCCAAATCTTCAGTGCGAAAACTACCGCAGCCATCTCTAAGTCATGAGTGGGGTAGTTCTGCTCGTGCCTCTTCAGCTGTCGAGAAGCATAAGCTACAACCCTGCCGTGCTGCATCAACACACAACCTAAACACACTCGAGAGGCGTCACAATACACAACAAAACCACCTGACCCAGAAGGTAAAGATAAGACTGGTGCAGTCATTAAGCGAGTCTTCAACTGCTGGAAACTCTGCTCACATGCATCTGTCCAAAGAAATGGATCTTCCTTTCTAGTCAATCCGGTCAATGGTGCAGCGATCCGAGAAAAATCCTGCATAAAGCGTTGGTAATAACCGGCCAGACCTAAGAAACTTCGAACCTCTGTAACTAACACAGGTCTGGGCCAGTGCTGTACTGCTTCGATTTTCTTTGGATCCACATGTATACAATCTCTCGTAATTACGTGACCCAAGAAATCCACACTATCCATCCAGAAAGCACGCTTGGAGAATTTAGCGAACAGCTGATGCTCCTTCAAGGTCTGCAACGTGATGCGCAAATGTTGCCCGTGCTCCTCCCGGCTCCGGGAATAAACAAGAATATCATCAATGAATACTATAATAAACTGATCAAGGAATGGCCTGATAATACGATTTATCATATCCATGAAAGCTGCTGGGGTGTTGGTGAGTCCGAACGACATCACCAGAAACTCGTAATGCCCATATCGTGTGCGAAAAGCAGTCTTCGGAATGTCATCCTTCCGAACTCTCAACTGGTGATACCCTGACCGCAAATCAATCTTTGAGAAGTAGCCAGCTCCCTGCAGCTGATCGAACAAGTCATTGATACGAGGTAGTGGATACTTATTTCGCACAGTAACTCGATTCAGCTGCCGGTAGTCGATGCACAGTCTCATGCTACCGTCCTTCTTCTTAACAAATAAGACAGGAGCTCCCCACGGCGATACACTTGGACGAACAAGTCCTCTATCTAACAACTCTTGCAACTGGCTTTTGAATTCCTTCAACTCCGTCAGGGCCATCCGGTAAGGTGGTATAGAAATAGGCCCCGCACCTGAAATCAAGTCAATGCAAAATTCAATATCGCGATCGGACGGTAATCCTGGTAATTCAGCAGGAAACACATTCGGAAATTCTCGCGCGATCGGAACCTGGTCCAACGGGACTTCAGCGGCTCCTATGTTCTGAACAAATGCTAAGAATCCACGACAACCCTTCTTCAAGAGCCGTCCAGCACACAGAGCAGAAATCATGCTGGCAGGAGTTACATTACAATCTCCCTGCACAACAAAGATCGGTTCATCTGGAAAACAAAATCTGACCGCTTTCCCCCGACAATCTACATAAGCATGACAAGCGGCCAACCAATCCATACCAAGAAGTATATCAAAATCTAACATATCCAGGAGGATCAGATCAACTAATGAATCCCTATCACCAATACGTACTGAACAAGACCTGAATACGTGTCGAGCTACAAAAGAATCCCCCACTAGAGTAATCACAACTAATGGTAACTCTAATAACGACGACTCTCTCCCTAGAGAAAGTGCGAAGTGCGCAGATACATAAGAATGCGTAGAACCGGGATCAAATAAAATATGTGCATCTAAGGAACATACTGCAAGAGTAGCTGTCACAACTGCATTGGATGCCTGGGCATTCTGTGGAGTCAACGCAAAAACTCGTGCCTGGCCCCTACCTGCATCCTGTCGTCCTCTCCCTCGGTCTCCTCGGCCTCTCTGAAAGCGTCCTGCAAAGCCCCGACCTCGCGGTGTAACTGCCTGGCGCATAGTGCCAACTGGGGGAGGAAGTAAGGCCATCAAAGTAGAAGATGGATGGGGTAAAACGGCATGCGGAGTAACTGTCCCTCCATGACGTCTACACTCTCTAGCCAAATGCCCTGGAATTCCGCAACTATAACATGTAAATGGAGGCTTCTGCTCCACGGGGTATGAACTGAACATCTGACTCTGGCCCTAACCTCGACCAAAACTGCGGTCTGGAAAATGTCTACCTCGTCCTCTACCAAACTGCCTGGTAACAGACTCAATAGGTCTAGTCCTCTTTGGCTCCGGAACAATCACTGCCTCGCTCAGACGCTCTTCCACTCGCATAGCTGCATCTATGGCATGTGCATAAGTATCGAAATGCTGGGAGCCTATAGCAAGAAACAACTGCGTGTTCAGACTCTTTATGAACCTCTTCACCCGAAACTCCTCCGTAGGAACTAAATATGGAGCATAGCGCGACAACTGGGTGAATCGTAAATCATAATCTGCCACCGACATACTCATAGATTTCCGCAACGCTTCAAAACTACTAGCTCTAGCGTCCCTCACACTCTGTGGAAGAAATCTAGCAAGAAAAACCTCAGAAAACTCGGTCCACGACATCGGAGGAAGACCAATGGCTCGCCCTCTCTCCATCGACTCACACCACTCCTGTGTAAGTCCTTCCAATCGAAAGCTAGTCAGCTCAACCGACCTCACATCAGAACATCGCAATGATCTGCCGATCCTCGCCATCCTATCAAGAAAAGACTGAGGATTTTCTGCTACATCGGTCCCTGTAAATACCGGAGGTCTCAACCGCATAAACTCCGGAAGTGATACCTCCATCACCCTCGTGTCTACAAGTGCGACCGACTGCATTGGCTGTACATCGGACTCTACCATGGTCGGGGCCTGATCCTGTCTCTGTACTCGAGTGGCCTCAGCCAACTGTCCTACCACCTGCTGCAATCCTAACATGCCCTCCTCTATCCTAGTCAGTCGATCTAGAGGAGGAGGATCGACATGCTCATGCACCGCTGGAATGTCTGGTGCATCAGTCGCCGTCACAGGCGGATTCGCCTTAGCTGCATCCCTGGCTGCGGCTTGCCTAGCTCGCGTAGCCATAGTAACTGGAACAAGAAACGAAAGTTGATAAGGCTTACGAATAGGAACAGCAATAACAGAGAGTCAAAAGGAAGGATAAATCAAGATATACGTCCTAAGGTTAGTTAGGCTGAGTATTGTAACGTAAATATACCGCGGAACATACATACGGTACTGTACTCATCCTAATTACCTACTCCATCAAACCATAGGCCATCCTACGTAACGGACTCAAGTCGACTTACTTTAACTCACTATTCAGTTCCGTAAGGTAAATCCTAAGCTCTGATACTAACTTTGTCACGACCCAAAGTTTGGATGTGACCGGCACTTAGATTGTATAATATTTAAAGATATCTACACAATCTGAGTAAGCCAAAAACCAAGATCAAAAACCCTTTTTGCGAATTTTTTTTTAAAGTAAAAATTACAGTTTTTAAGTATTTAAGATCTTAACAGTAATTCCCTATTGAATTTATAATAAAAGCAGTTATAAAGTGTTTAATTTAGTTACATCCCTAGTTGGGAGCAACGATGCCAACATCAGAAATCAATACACAATTATAATACGACATCAAAAAAAGAATCTCAGACATAAGTAAAAAAATATCATTTAACACAACTAAACGATCTCATCTGTCAAAATAATATACATACAACCACCTATCGTTCTAAGTCACTTATACAGGGTCTGATGGAGATATTCTAGATTCAATATACAATACCAAAAGAGGAGGTTACTACATAGCTAACCCACCTAGCAAAAAGAGCGGTAAAAACTGATAAGTGGATCTGCACTGCTGCTAACCGTCCACTCGACTCCTGCAAGGAACTGTGGCACAACGGGGGTGGGTTGCCAACTCAGTGAATAAAACTAACATATAACGGCTGATAATGTAAATATGACGAACTATAACTAATATCAATAAAGATGAGTATAATGCATGATAACATGTGGAAGCATGAGTTTGTACCCCTAAATATATCAATCAAGACTGAAATCTCATCAATTATTTCAATTAAAGTTCATCTTTCCGTGTCCAATATCGACACAAATCTTCTGTTTTCCTCAGGCATCATTCCTCGAACGATCCTGCAATCAATAACACCGGTCGGTATCCTCTAGATATCCACCGTGTTTCACAACTATCTCCGGTATCAAGTATCCTCGCTAGGCTCTCCGCCTCAAATGCGGCTTTCCTTCCCCTCGGTCTCGACCGGGTCCACCATGAATCCAACTGTATAGCCCCCCCAGTCTGGATTACGCATAAATCCGCAACTGTATAGCCCCCCCCACTCGGTTCGGAGAAAAACCAAATCATAAAAACATCGCATGGCGGATATCTCACATCAATATGAAGAATCACTGATTTTACGCAATAGTATATGAAAACTTAAAACCACAAATCCTCAAAAATACAAATGCCGCTTATATCAACTTCTAACACTTGAATATGAAACATGATGTCATTTATGCAAAATACTAATAGTATTGATGTTTAAGGTATGATAGGAATCATATTTAACAGGTTAAATACTAAGTGTGAAAGTGACATGTTAATATCGACGAGATGTAGTGTAACATGTAGATATGTGCATGTGCGGCATAACTCGTCGATAACTGTGCAGTGTTCTAACAATTAACATGGCGATGTATATATATCTATATGAATGCATATGATCAATTTAACATACAAAAGCCTATTTTTATTTAAACTTAACTACGGGCGTATCACACCATCTATACAAGATCCCCCGATAGATATTTAGTCTACTCACCGGAATACATCGTAATCTACTCAGAAATCATCAATCCCTTCCCTTTCCATGCGGCCCCCGAAGTTCTCGTATTCGAATCTAACATCGATATAAATTTGAATAAGAAACGGCTAATTTCGATACGGCGAAATATGAAAATACAAGCGTTATGTATTAACTATACTACGTACGACTATTCTAAACCATCTAACACTTATACTAACTGAATTTAATCCGATCACTGTTCGTAACAGAAAACTGAAACGTGTCACGAAACATACGTATCATGTTTTAGAATTTTAACTCTTTTTCAGACATTAACCCCCAGATTTCATATACTAATAAAATAACTTAAATAAACAATACCAAATATCCTAACACCTATACAGAGACCTACCCTAAAACCCACAATACCCAACTCCACCAAAATTCCGGCGAAACCGGAATTTCCTCACGCGTCGCCGGCCAACATCCGAGCACTAAGGTTCGTACTCCTAGGGTTTATTCTAAGTCCCACATACAATATTAAGGCACTATTTGGTTAAGTTATTTATTATCTAAGTTATAGCAGATCTTCACAGAGCCCATGTTTCCCTAAAATACTAAATTTCCGATATCCGATTTCTAAAATTTAAAGTTTACAGAACTAAAATGCTACTGTGTTTAAAGATTATACCTACAGAAGATGGTTGAAAGGCTTCCTCCAAGATGCCTAAGTCCTTAGCTCCTATCTTGATGGTGAAAATTCTTAGCACTAGTTCTTCTTCTCTTCTCTCTTTTTTCTTATTTCTTTTGTGTTATATCTTCTTTCTTTCCTTTGAAATTTTCTGATGTAGATTTGATTAAAATGATCTGAATACATGATATTGGGTAAAGGGAATGAGTGAGGTGTAGGAGGAGGTGTCACCAACAGAGTTGTGGTGTTTTCATGCAAGGGTGAGGTGGTGTGCATTAGGTGTGCATGCAAGAAAGAGGTGTTTGTGCATTATCACTCCTAAGGTGTGGTATCTTGAGGTAAATTCTGAACTTAACCATTATCTAACCCTTTTACACATAACCCCTCAATATTTCCAAGTTTTCACAATTATCTATACTTTACACAAAAACCCTTTATTACATATGTTATTATATAACACCATTTTTATTATAATGAAGCTAAATTTCACACTAAAACCCTTGTAATTTACTAATGTTACAAACTAAAATTTCAATTTAATTAGTTTCACACACTACTTATGAAAATGTCCTATTTGGTTTTAATAACTTTTTAAATTAATATTTTATTATTTAATTAATTAAATTTATTTATTTTCTAAAATTTTCAAAATGTTACACGGAATTCCTAGTATATCCAATATTTCATATGTGTTCTTCTGCTGTTGATATTTTGTGATGTGATCACTTGATATGTGGAGACGAATGCTTATATTGTATATATGATATATAATAAATATTGCTGCTTTCGTTTCTTCTGTGATGCTTAGGAAGCATAATTGATGGGACTTCATTAATGAGATTAATGAAATAAAAGAAACCTAAAGATATTGCAGAATCTTGTTTTAAAAACTGGTAGCTCTAGTTCTTGCTTTGTATAGCGGTATTCCTTGTAGAATATCCAGCCCCTTATTCGATAAGGAAAGAGCCGAGATCCCTTCACCGGGAGTGAATTCTTTAGCAAAACTAGTAAAAACCTCAAAAACACTCCTTTTCAAAATCACTCGATTCTACAACGATATCAAATTCATTACGCTCATGGTTTTCTTAAAATCCTGCGTAGCCCTCCGTCATTTCAGATAAGTACTACTTAGTATTCGTGCTACGGTAGTTTGGCCTGCGTCAAGGCGTAGTGTGCAGCAGCTAACTAGTGCTTATCTGCTGCATACGATGCGATTGGATTAGGGTATTTGTACGGCGTTGTTTGGCCTGCGTCAAGGGTCGTGCGGGTGGGTTTAATTCAATCATGAAATATACGGGTTGAACTTGACTAGCGGACTATGGTTTGTTGGCCTGCGTCAAGGTCATAGGACGCTAGGGGTAAAATATTATCGGGAATTTCAAGTGTTGAAATTTGCAATGAGATTGCATACCTTCTATGAGATAGTTGGATCCCGATACTCACTGCGAGTAAGAGTTACTCCTGGGAGAGTTTTACACATTACAATTAACCGATCAAGTAAGTGTCTAGAAAGGTGTTAACAGGGTTACGCCCCTGGGAAAACGATATTTATTTTAATTAGGTCCGTGCGAAAGCACGGGGAACCTCCCTCAAAGTACCGACACTGGCCTGGCCGAAAAAATGGCGAACTTGTAGGGTGTAATTAATCCCGTCTAGTCTTACCTTTTAGGGTTTGAAGGAAGATTTGATAAAAACAGTGGGAGCCGTCCTGATTAGATAAAATAATAACCAATCTGACCTTGCAAGAGCGCACGCAGAGTGTTTTCTTCTCTCTCTCCTGGTAGCGACCATGTCACGCCTTAATGAAGATAATAATATGGATGTATTGACCGAACTTGCTTATTATACTGAGCTAGGGAACGTTGGTTCCACTCTATCTTATAATTGTTATAAGTCCGGGCAGCAAATAGGAGAATATCCGGATTTCCACGCGACTCATTCGAGGAATGTGCATGTTGATGCATCTTCTTCGGGTGTGATTGTTACCGAGAACTGTTTCTCAGTATCCTCTACATTTTAGGTATGAGATACCGCATCAGGATCCCATATATGTAATCTGTTACATGGGCTACAAAAAGGTAGAGAACTGGGAATATGTGATATGTCTCTAAATGTTAGAGAATGGTGCAATTGTTGCAGCCAAGTCAGTTGGAAAATATCACCTTGTATTACCAAATGGTAAATACATTGATTCTGAACAAATGTTATTAGATACCGAACCTGATATACAGCATTATATCAGATTCTTTATTAAGTTAAAGAAGGATATAATTCTATATTGCAGGATAATATTGTGAACATTTTCCTTAATCAAGAGTTGATTGGATCAGGCACGTTATGAAATGGCATATATGTTCTAAATCAAACCACAGTTCAAAGTATCTAGAACACACACAAGAGGAGTAGTTTAGAAATGAACGAATCCTTCTAGTGGCATTGTAGACTAGGTCATATCGATGTGACACGACTAGCTAAGTTACATAAGTATGAATATGAGAATCTGTTCGAATTTTCATCTTATGATACTTGCCAGTATTGTCTCAAAGGTAAAATGACCAGTTCTCCGTTTACTGGAAACAGAGAAAAAGTTACTGAACTCTTAGGACAGATACATGATGATGTATTCGGTCCTATGTCTACAAATGCCAGGGTTGGTTCTTGCTACTTCATTACATTCATCGACTATCTCTCAACATTCGGACATGTGTTCCTGTTGAAACACGAGTCTGAAACTTTTGAGAAATTCAAGGAATATAAACTTGAAGATTAAGAACCAGAAGGGTAGAAGTATTAAAGTCCTTCGATGCGATCGAGGAGGCGAATATTTGGGCATGGAGTTCCTGGAGTTTCTAAAAGAGAATGAGATTCTCTCTCAGCTTACTCCTTCGTATACACCACAGCACAACGGTGTATCGGGGCGGAGGATGCACACCCTATGAGATATGGCGCGCTCTATGATGAGTATTGCTAATACCTGTTTTCTTTTGGAGTTATGCACTTGAGAAGCTGCATACCTATTGAATGGGGTTACATCCAAATCAGTGCCTACCACTACATATGATATATGGAATGGGAAGAGACCGTGTCTTAAACGAGTTAAGATATGAGGTTGTCCGGCCTATGTTGAAAAGCAAAATCCGGACAAACTCGAGGCAAGGCCAGTTCTGTAAGCTTGTTGGATATCCCAAACATTTGCGAGGGAATATCTTCTACCACTGTGAGGAGCAAAAGGCGTTTTGTTTCTCAGCATGCCACCTTTTTAGAAAAGGAATTTCTTGTGAAGAAATTAGTGGTCATGAGGTAGAACTGGAAGAGTTCCGGCTGGACAAACTAACATCTGATGATTTGGTAAAACCAAAGGATTCAATAGTCTCCGACGAACCTCAGCCTCTCCGCGAATCTGGTAGGGTTCCTCATCCACCTGAGAGATACTACGGTTTCCTCAGTGACGGTGGGAGCGAGGATTGCATCATGGTTGATGATGACCCAACCAGGTTCAGGCAGGCCATCATGAGTGGGGACTCTGTGAAAATGGCTGGATGCTATGCAATTAAAGATGGAATCCATGCACACCAACAAAATATGACTTTGAATATTGCACCTGAAGGGGTAAAACCCATTGGGAGCAAATGGATATTGAGAAGATTCTTGGTGTAAATGGAAAATTTGAGACTTTCAAAGCTATGCTAAGTCCATCAGGATTAAAAGCAAGCATCGCGGAGCTGGAATATCTGTTTTGATGTGGCAGTCAAAGAGTTTAACTTCATCAAAATGGTAGATGAACCTTGTATATACAAGAAGGTTGTAGGGAGTAAGGTTGTCTTCCACGTATTGTACGTAGATGACATACTCTTGATAGGAAATGGTTTCCTATGCTACACTCGGTCAAGCTCCTCTTATCACGAGGATTCTCCATGGAAGATCTGGATGATACCTACTACATCTTGTGGTTTATGATCTATGGTGATCGATCTAAGTGGATGTTGGGAGTATCCCAAATCCAGGTACATTAACACCATACTAAAGTGGTTTAGTATGGAGGATTCTAAGCGTGGTAGTTCGCCTACTTACTCATGAATCACTCTCTTCAAAAATATGTCTTCCAAGACTGATTTGGAGAAAGCTCGCGTGCAAGAGATACCATATGCTTCGGCAGTAGGCTCTATCATGTGTGCGATGTTTTGTACCAGACCAGATGTAGCTAACTCACCAGGTGTAGTGATTAGGAATCAATCGGATCTTGGGAAAATCACTGGATAGCTGTGTAGGACATTCTTAAGTACTTGAGAAGTACTAAAGAAATGTTCTTGGTGTTTGGTAACGGTGAACTCCAATGGGAGTCCTTTACCAATTCATGCTTCCAGAGTGATAAGGTTGACTGAAAGTCAGTCTTGGGCTTTGTCTTTACCCTCAGTAGAGGAACGGTATGTTGGAAGAGTTCCAAGCTAGATACCGTGGCAATCTAGACGATAAAGGCTGAATACATTGCTACCAACGATACTACCAAAGTGGGTGTCTAGATAATCTTGTTCATGAGATGAACATGGTTCCTACCATTGAGCATCCAATAACTGTTATTGTAACGACAATGGAGTTGTGGCTTATACCTAGGAACACCGGTCCCATCAGCGGTCCAGACATATTCTGAGGCAAGTATCACCTGATCAGGGAGATGGCTGATCTCCAAGGGATCGAGGTCAGGAGAGTTGACGCGAAGGATAACACGGCGGATCCACTCACAAAGGCCTTTCCCCAGAGAGACTTCTATAGGACGTTGAGTATGAGATACTGCAACAAATGACCTTAGTGCAAGTGGGAGATTGTTAGTTATATATATGTCCTAGAAGCCATTACTGTACATGTGATGTATATTATAGTGGATGCTTGGACATATATAGGGAGGACTTTCTTGCTCGACATGATAGTATGCTATCTGGTTGCTCTTTATCTTAACATGTACACTTATTGTCTCTCTCTTACATGTTGATAAAGCTCTTACGATGAGTACTTGATTACCAGGATTATGATGCAGATCATACTAGTGGAGCTGAAGTAGTCGGTAAGTACATCCTTCAAATGTCCCTAGTCGTGGGAGTATCGAGACAGGGCATCGACATTCCAGAGTAGACTAGCGTATGCGTTTCTTGACCCATATGATGGGCGATGGATGATCCCATATCCATTTGTGTTTGACATCAGAGAAGGTATACGGGTCCTCAGTGGAGACTGGGTACACTGAACGGACTCGCCGAGAACTTCTAGATGGTATTATACCTATCGTCAGATAGCAGTTCTCTGGTGACACTGGTACTGGTTAGTCTGTCAACCCGAGATCGTCATAGAGTCTTGTGTGATTCCCACTGTGCTTTGATTTCCACCTTACCACATTCAAAAGATCGTGCAAAACGGTGGTTTTTGGGTACAGTCCCGAGTCACATGGAGGTAATGAGCGATAGGAGGGGATTCGTCTCTCCCGGTATTGGGGGTTGATATTGCGCTATGCTCGATTGGCCATAACAGGAAATCCCTGACCAGGGTTGTTGAGATCTACTGGTAAGTGTTATCAGTAGTTTCTCGAACCGTTATGGACCTTGCATCGGCATGACGTATCAGGCTATTGGGATCTGACGTTATACCACCCCCAGGCTGTGATATGCGACATATCTGACTAAGAGACCGGACTGTACGGTAGTGTTACTGATTGGATTCACAGGAGTATAAGCAGGCTTGCTTGTTGATCTTCTGATCGCTCAATACCCGGGTGACCGTTATGTTTAGCAGACCGCTTGCGGCTTGTGGGTGTTTAATATGATCATTACCTACTGCCGGCGTATTGACGAGTCTTTAGAGTCCTACTGTTCTCCGCCGAAAGACACGACCGGGACGTTGGGACGTCAGGTCCTGAATTCCGAGGGCAGATGCTATTTGGTGCTATCCTTCCATCTCTTCGAAGATGCCAAGTTGATTTATGGCACCGTGTATCGAAGGTTTAGACGGATGCGGCCGATGTAGCAGACTTCGTCAGATTCCCCCTCATTTGAGGGGTTTTTGATTGTGGGGACGCTCTTCCTTGCAGGCGCAAGCCCCTGCAGTTAATTACGTTACCGCATCGCGGTAACCACTTTCTCCTTCTCCAGATGGTCACTTCGTGTCGTGGGTGTTTGTTTTGTTTTTGGTTGCCCGTGGATTGTATACGAAGACTAATTTTGGTTGTCGCCCGTAGGACGTGAATTAGTCCAAATCCGTATTTTCTTAGATTTGGGTTTGGGGGTTGGTTTAAGGATACGTTAGCCTCATTTGAGACTAAAATTAACTTAAACGTTTGTTAAGGATACGTTAGTCTCATTTCAGACTAAGATCAACTTAACAAGATCGTTTAGATCCAACAAGAGAGCATTTGGACTCAGTTGTTTAGGGGACATTGCGGTCGATTACCAGTTTAAGGACATAGTGGTCCATTGTTAGTTTAAGGACATCTCGGTCCAATGTTAGTTTAAAGACATCTCAGTCAAGGTCAAGGACATCATAGTCCGTGAGTTTAAAGACCTCACAGTCAAGGTTAAGGACATCATAGTCCATAGTTTAAAGACGTCATAGTCTGTAAAGTTTAAGGACATCATAGTCCATGAGTTTAAGGACCCCACAGTCTATGGAATGATTGGTTATCGGGACCCGTCATCTCTTTGAAGACGTTGAAGGATTACAACGACAAATCTCAAAGGAGTGAAGAGATGAACCAGAGTCGATTGAGATCTGTAGTCCAATTTAGGGCTAAGATCAATTAATTAGATTATGAGCACATTGGCTCAGTTAGATTTGAATTGAGGACTTATGGCCAATTTGGGCTAAGTCCAATTAAGTTTAGAATGTTGGCCCTTTGTTGGCCTGTTGAAACTTTGTCTGAGTTCAACCCCTCATTATTTAACAATGCTAAATAAGAGTTTGAGGGCTATGAGAACATTTTGTTTTTGAGCATTCAACACTATAGCTCTGGATTTTAAGGCTCATTTGAAGGAGATATTTGCCTCTGAAAAACTTAGCCAATTTGGACTAAGCTGGTTTTAGAATAGTGTTAAACACTAAAGGACATTTGGTGGTCACGTGTCCTCACGTGATGTATGTAAAACAGTGTTAAACACTGGAGACAAAATGCTCAAAATAGTGTTAAACACTATAAAGGAAAGGGGTCACGTGGGGTCACGTGAAGAGCCTGAGATGGGGCCAGACCTCCTTTATTTTGTTCTCAGAATTGCAAATAAGTGTTAAAACACTTTTGGTTTTCAAACCATCACGTGTGGGCACGTGATGGGTTCCCATGCATTGATTATTAAAGTGTTTATTAGGGGTCACGTGGGGACACGTGAGGGCGCCCAAAATTGATTCTGTTCTTGGGTTTGGTTCCCTTTTGTTTTGAGGGTCACGTGTGAGCACGTGAGGCATTGCCTCCAGATTAATTCCTTCTTATTTTTAGGAATCTGTTTAAGGGTCACGTGGGAGCACGTGAGGCATTGCCTCCAAACTTTTTCTTTCTCATTTTGAGGAATCTGTTTGAGGGTCACGTGGGGGCACGTGACCATGTCTCATTCATTCTTTTCTGATCATTAAAGGAAGGGTCACGTGTTGTCACGTGACCACGTTTACATGCATGGATAATTTGAGTCCTTTGTTTGAGAATTAAATTCTTTGTAGGGTTAAACCCTAATTCTGTTTTTAGAGGAATTAAATTCCTCTGTATGTAGAAGAATTAAATTCTTATTTGGGAGAATTAAATTCTCATGTAGGGTTAAACCCTAGTTCTGTTTAAAGGAATTAAATTCCTATGAATTTGGGAGAATTAAATTCTCATGTAGGGTTAAACCCTAGTTTTGTTTAGAGGAATTAAATTTCTATAAATTTGGGAGAATTAAATTCTCATATAGGGTTAAACCCTAGTTTCATTTTGAGGAATTAAATTCCTAAAAATTTGGGGGAATTAAATTCTTTAAACTTAAATTCTCCCTCTAAGTTTTGGATCTGCATGGCAGAATCTCCCCGATGAGAATTAAATTCTCAACCTGTGGGGAGATCTGCTTCTGCAGATCTTCAACCAAAGGAACTAAGTTTTTGTTCAGAAGAGTTAAACTCTTAAATTGAGAATTAAATTCTCTTTTTGTTTTATGGAGCTTAGATCTCTTTCCCCTTTCTCACCTAGGGTTTCTTTTCTCTTCTGAAGAAATTTTCTTTTCTCTCTTGAGAATTAAATTCTCCTCTCTCTTTTTTCTCTCTTGAGAATTAAATTCTCCTCTCTTTTTTTCTCTCTGTTCTTCTCTCAAAAAAATGTAGATCCCCTCTCTTCTCTTCTTGGCTCCTATTTATAGGAGAAAGAAAAGAATCAATTTGTTTTGTCAATATTTTATTGAATGATTTTAATTGATTTTGTAACCAACATGATCTTTTAGATCACTCAGTGAATTTTATTCACCATTAGATTTTTAATCCAGAAGATATTCTGTTTGTTATTCTTGGTAAATTTCAGGGAAATCTTTCCTTGTATAAAATCTTTCCATAAATTGGTGATTTTTAATCACCATTGGATTTTTAATCTAACGGTGCTCTATTTTACAGAGCACAACCCTTTTTGTTTGGAAAGATTTAAAGAGATATTTTCCCAGTTAGGGTCTTTAATTTCCTTTAATTAGAATTTAATTCTATTAATTCATAGATCTTTAGGAACCCATCACGTGTTGGCACGTGACCCCCTGATTAAGCATTTGACCAGAATTTAATTCTGTTGTTTTAAAGAACTCAGGAATTATCACGTGTCAGCACGTGACCCTTAGTCTCGTGTTGCCACGTGATGCCCCATTGGGGTTTTTCCTTATTATTTTATTATACCTTTAATTCCTTTCAGTGGGTTTAAAGGCCCATCACGTGTTGGCACGTGACTCCACTGATTAATTATTTCCAATTATTTATTTTATTCAATGTCCACAGGCTTTGTCTGTAAATGGTCACGTGTCTGCACGTGATGCCCGGTCACGTGTGAGCACGTGATGCCTCATAACTTTTGATCCCGAATGAATTATGAGGCCCATAATATATCAAATCGAAGGATTTTTCGAGACACTTTCGATACCATCAGAATTTAGCTGTTTCTCATTCGGGGGTTTGTTAAAAGACAGCCCGGAAAATACTGGTTCGCATTTTCTTAAGCGTATTACTGCCATTTGATACCTTGGGCTCTTTTGCGCAGAAATTTTTTACGGGAACACCTACACAGAGGTTTCCTGGTTCATGCGAAACGAAGTAGGAGCGCATATGTGATATGTGCGGGACCGAGATTAATGCGCGTATGTGATACCGCATTCTATTCTCGCGATATGTGATATCGGTCGGTTATATGTGATATAGCCGGGTTATCAGATCAAGTGTTGATTCGATAGATTGTTAAATTTGATATTAGCCGGTTGTATGTGATATAGCCGGATTATTAAATCAAGTGTTGATTTAATAATTTAATGTATAAGTATATATTTGATATATTGAATTACATTAACTAATATTAGCTCACTTAAATATTTCTTTTTCTCACTAGTGTACACTTGGTATATATGTGATATATATTAATGTACATTTTTTGTGTCATGCTTGATGCCACATGCAACATGGGTGTATGAGACTTACACCATGCTTATAATAATTTGAGGGTTTTGTTTATTTAAAATAAATCAAATTAGTTGGAAACCGTCACATGGTTGAAGCTTGTAGAAGCTTGTGGAACCATTGACCAAGTCCACTAATTTTGTTTTACTTGAAGATATTTATTAACCCAACCATTATTGTTTAACCCATGGTTTATTCTCTACATGAGTTAGTGTATGACACTAACTCACCCATGGTTGCTATTCTCACCTCATGAGTTTCATTCTCATCTCCACTTCATCTTCTTCTTCCTCATGAGAAAGCTTTCTAGCTTTTTAAATGGTGAAGAAATATTGTGAGACAAATAAATCTAAAATGAACAAAATTCCTATTTCATCATCCTTTACTATATTAGCCATATAGTTTAGGGTGTTTGCTTCACTAATCTACCATTAGTGAAGAGGTAGCATGAGATTGAGTCTCCTTGACGTAGATCATCTTCGGCCTCGAAGACTTCGAGCAAGCTTGTTTATTTCTTCATGTGAACCCTTACTAGAGTTCGGGTGTTCACTACTTGGAGGGGGCTACTACACGGAGTTTTAGAAGTGAAGGACCGGTCTACAAAGGTTGTATTCCTCATTCACTTAGATGTAAAGTTGTTTGCATTGCTAGTTCATCTAAATCTTTAGTTAAGATTCTAGGGTTAGGGTTCTTTAGTACGACAAATTTTTTAAATTGGCATGGACGATGCCTCTCGAAACCTTGTTGTCGCCCTATGGAACCCTGCAGTTGTAAACTCGTCAAAACATCTGAAAAGAAATGCATGCCAAACCTTTTTCAAATCGCCATGCGATGTGCGTATCACGGCACAAGTAGCGGACGTTCATAGTAAGAAAATAACTATATATATCTTTTGTTTAACATACACGTCCTGCCTTTTGAAAATAATTTAGAAGGGCTTCCTTTATAATGTTTTGTGTCATCATGGACACGCAAGAAAATATTGAGACTATGGCTCCCTTTTGGAAATCCCTTTGGTAATTATCGATGCATGCAAAAACACTTAGGTACTGTTCTCAGAACAGTCTTGCTCAGTTACTAAACCAAATAGTAAATATCATAAAAACATGATGCTCAACAGGAAATCATCCCAAAAATGTAAACAAGAATACCGCGTGCGTCTGGTGCGCACGGAAATCGAAATCAATGCATGTACCATACATGTGAACAGAAACAAAATCTAAATGCAACGGGTGTGCACGAAAACATCTGTCAAGGGCAACGGGTGTGCCTGACAACAATATCAGGTGCATCTGATATGCACGAAGAATCCCGATTTAGTGCATCTGGTGTGCACAAAATCGCATCAAGTGCGCCAGGTATGCGTAAGAATCCAAATCAAGTGCACGAAGTCAAATATCGAATATCTCGATCGAAATCGACGGTATACAACACACATCAAATCAAGTATACCGTGGCAAATAAACTTATAAACATGTGCATCTGTGGGCACAAAATCATATCAATACAGAAAACTCGTGTAACTACACCGAAAGCATATGTCACGTCAATGAAATTAAAGTCAAACATCTCAGAATGCACAGAAATCAAAATCAAGTGCAGTGAATATGCACGAAAACAACATTCAACACAACTGATTACAAAACACGAATTAGGTGCACATAGGAATTATCAATCATAAAAACGAAATCCTCATAATACCAGAATCCAAAACAATGGAAACGTGATATTCGAATCACCAAATCGCAAATCATAAACAATGTCATCGATATGCTCCTCCTTCAATGTCGAAGGTTGTCGGTGTATCCAAAGCTAGCAAAGCAAGTATCCACTTGCCTCCTGTTCACGGTCTGGCGCCTCTGCTCATGCCCTCGTCTCTCACCGTGGATTGCCAGTTACATGACTCCTCGGCTCAACGGCCCGATACGGAGTGATGACGGAAACATTTCTACTCTGGCATATCCTCTGAAGATCTCCTGGCCAATTAGCATAGTCACTCGTGACACATCTCGTCAAAGATGGCAAAACTCTGGCCCACTGAGGGGGCGTGATACGCCTAATCCTGGTTCCAAGTCTTTTCGTGTAGTGTTTCAGAAAGATTCTATCGGGGTTTCTCTCGAATCTCGTCTCTGCTGAACTGCCCGGAAGTCATCACCATTTACTTAATCCATTTCTTGTTCCAGAACAGCTGCATTCCCTTCATGACCTTTTTCGGGAATTATAGCTGCATTCAACATCTCTGCATAGGTATCCAGTCTCTGATGTCAACGGGGTGAAACGTCATCTCGTCAAGATCTCTTACGGACTTCTTACTCTGCTTCTCTTCAATGCGTACCAATTCGGAATTCTCTCTTCGTAGTTGTGTGAAATGCGCTCCAAACGACTACACTCATCTAGAGTCTCTTTTCCAAAGCTACATACTCGGCATCTTAGATATCCTGTAGTAGGCATCTTGCCAATTACATCCTCGGAAACTCGTCCAAATCATCGAAGTAATTTACTTACACTCGTCTTTTCTCGATCGACTCACAACACGCATGTATGAGGTCCTCTTCTAGCTAAAGCTAGCCAATCTCGTAATCTCGCATCGAGGTATCCAAATGAACCACAAGTCCTAGTCATTCATCCATGGGTGACTAGCGATCTTCTATCATATCCCTACGTATAAACTCGTGCTACAATAACTCCAAACGTCTGGGGCGATATCTTGTCAGTCGCAGCAACCGCTGGCTCATTCGTACGCACGCTAAACAATGCCTCAATCCTCAAGAATAGACGGTACCTTAACGGTCTTCACATTATAGCCGGCCTCTAGCAGTGGCACAATCCTCTGGTGCTGATCTGAATGTTTGCGTCAACGAGAAATCTTAGTAAAAACAATTCATCAAAACGCTCACATCATGAAAAACACAATAAAACGACATATCTATGCAATCGTGTGTCATCGGAATTACGCCATGGTCAATCTTCGTCCAAGACGAGCTCATGCTGACCGAAACTCTAGCCGCAGCTCTCTCTGCCCATGCAACTGTGGTAACGGAAACCACAATCCGACATCGATGAGGATAGATCAAGGGAACGAATAGAATACGGTGCAAAAGAAATGTACATCCTAAAGCTTCTTAAGCAGAGTAGCGTATCGTAAGTATGCCGCGGAACATACACACGGTACGCCACTCTACTTAAGTCACCTACTCCATCAACCAAGGTCAACCTACATGACGAAAGTTCGGGTCTAATACCCCCTCGGCTAAGTTTAAGTTCCATAAGGTCAAGCCTAGGTTCTGAATATAAATATACGCCCTAGACTCCGCATAGTCAAATCTAGACTCGAACCAAGGTTAAATATAGCGCTCTGATACCAACTTTGTCACGACCCGAAAATGGCAGGTGACTGGCACTTGAATCATGTGAAGTTTATAGGACCCCACCTAATTCAAGTAAACCAAAAGCCCAGAAATCTAAACCTTTTTAGGGGGAAAATAGTGGAGATGCAATTTTGAAATAAGGTTACTGAAATCAAGTTCTTACTACGAACATAGATGATAGTATATGAAAAACACAATGTTTGTATCTACTAGAAAACATTTTCGTCATTGAAAATTTGGGTAGCACCTCCCTTGTTATTTTTAACCCGAAAACGGTACAAGCAATATAATATAATGCATCCCCAAGCGGGAGCTAGCTCTTCGCCAAATGGCAGAACAACCACGCAAGATAAAATGATAATACAACGCCGCAGGGCGAGGATCAAACACGGAAAGAAAGTAAAGAACTCAACATCAACAAGAAAGCCAGAAAACCATAATAATACATAAGCGCAACTCTAAGGTCGAAGAATAACAACTGTGGTTTTCTAAATCTATCAAATATACAAGTCTGGTTGATGGAGCTTACTAGATACAACTGAAATAAAAAAAGTACAACGAGGGTCACGATGCAAGTGAACCCACCCACCAAAGCAATCACCCGGAAGAAAGTGGTGTGCCAGCGAAGCCGCCATGGAACCTGTACGGCTAACTTACAAGAAACTGTGGCACAACGGGGGTGAATTGCCAACTCGTGAGTAGAAGACATCACCGAGTAGAAACCGAATGTATGACAAACTTCTAGGTCATACCATAATATACCAATACTACAACAAGGGTAATAGTATAACATAAGTGTGGCCTCAAAGTACTCGTGTCCGTGTCATGAGTAATACTATATCATGTGTAACATGTAAGAATGCATCATCCAACGTGTGTCCAGCAACGATACACAAATCATGATGAAGTCCGTGTCCAACAGCGACATATAAATCCTCAAATCTCGGGCTCCATCAGTCCGGATCGGCCCAAATCATCAAATCTCATGATTACGTCGGTATCTTCCGGATATCCGCCGCGCTCGACATCACCGGTAGGTAGTCCGCCCCTGCCAGGCTCATCGTCATCCCCACAAAAACACTCTCGCCCCGGGATACCATACCGGACCCACCATGTACCCGAAACGGTTCATCCAACTCTTCGAATTGGGTCTCGAAAACCAACAGAAATCAGGAAAAACTCATGGTGGACGACACATACATCATATCACGAGAAAACCGCAACTTGCATTTTAAAATGAGAATGAGTTTATAAAAGTCCTGCGGTTTTCTTCCAAATCCAGAAATCTCATAGAAAATCCGAAATCTCAAAATAAAGAGTCAATAAATGTTAGTGTATATGCCCTAGGGGCCATTATTGTATCATACTAGTTTGTATATTACATAATGGAAGCTTGGGATATTCACATGTATATAACAGTCTTGCTAAACATGGTAGTATGCTACTTGGTTTTTCTATCTTAATATGTGAGTATACGTATTGATAGAGCTCTTAGGATCTTGCTTGACTACCAGCGTTGTGATGGCAGTCACACTAGTGGGGGCTGGGTAGTCTACAAGCACATCCTTATTCAGGTCCCTAGTCGTTGGATTATCGAGACAGGGCATCGATACTCCGGAGTAGACTAGTGTGTACGCTTCTCATCCCAGTTAGGGAGATGGTCTGTCCCACAGCCGTCAGTACGTCGTACTAGAGATAGTATGCAGGTGCTCGTTAGGTTACGGGTACACCGGACCGGACTCACAGGGAACTGTTGGTTGGTTTTATACCAGTCGTCAGTGAACAGTTCCCAGGTGACATGAGTACAGCATAGTCCGCAGACTTGACACTGCTACTTCGCCTCGAGTGTGTCCCACTGTTCTTAGATTGCTACCCTATCACGGCTCAAAGGAGTCGTGCAAACAGGTAGCAGTTGGGTGCAGTCCCGAGCACTTGGAGGCAGTGGCGGTTAGACAGGATTCGTCTCTCCCGGTATTGGGGGTTGATATCGCGCTGTGTCAGAGAGCCATTACGACTCTCCAAAGTCGAATATCGACAAGGAAGAAAAAAAACCACTTACAAGTCCTCTCGACTTGTAAAGGGGGGAAATTCTCTTGTGAGATCCTTACGACTCTCAAGGGAAAACACACTTAGGAGTCCTCACGAGACTCCTAAGGAGAAAATACACCTGCGGGATCCTCTCGACTCGTAGGGAGAAAAGTCTTTATGAGACCCTCACGGCTCATAAAATTGAAAAGTCTTAGGCGGCAGATCCGAACCTGCTTCCTAAGTCATCGCTGCCCTACAAGAAAGTCAAGATGGACTATCTACCGACCACATTTGCCAGAGTTACATGCCACTGAAATAAAGAAGCTACTTACGGGTCCTCACGATGCGAATGAGATACTTGCGGCTCACGGAGGCGACGAACACTCAGAAATCCTCACAATGTCTGGGGAGAATAGGCTCTCCCGACGGTAATATAACCTGGAAGATTATCTGAGGACGTCTTGTCCATCCCAGAAAGGAGCAGAGACATGACAGCAAGACTGCATACCTGCTTAAATGGAAATGGTGTTCAAAACGTACTGATTTATGTACGACACAACAATGGCGTTCGCACTTAGCAAAAATTCCTAAGGGTAAGGTATAAAGCTCATGCACAAAGGCGAGATACATGTACGAATACGTAATGAAGAGGAAGCATTCAACAGGAAACATTCAACAGTCAATAATAAGATAAATGCATTGATATAAATATATTACTCTACAGGGAAGAGATTACCAAATATGGGATCAGAAATACAGGGGTTAACAAAACAAAATACAAAATTCTACAATTCCCTCTCTGCCCTCTCCACCATGTCGAAGGGACAGTCTTCGCGAGGAGTTGCTCCCCACCGGTTAGCACCGTGCTCATCAGCGAAAGCAGACATGATGGCCCGCCGAGATCGTATCTGACTCAGTAAATGAACCGAACGATCCTTCAGAGGCTGAGTAATTAAGTGTGCCTCGTGGAAACACTCAATTTTGTCCTCCGCCATATCGAGTATCGCCGGAGTCATCTCCACCGGATAAGGAGGGATATCAGCAAGCACGGACAAGAAAATCATCCTGAGCCAAATGGAACCCATAGGAAGAGGAGAGCCCTTACGAGCCAAGAGTTCGTACAGTGCCGCGTCATATTGGTCATCAGTGAAAAGAGGATCCGCTAACCGCGCGGCAAAACGAGGAATAATCTCCTCGATAGGCACCTCCCAGGGTTGTCGACAAGCGTGGGGACGGTTGCAAGCCATAACTTTTGGTTTGTTTCTCAAAATGATCAGCTTAAGGTCTAAATGGTTCTCTCTCTGTGAAGAAAGAGGAAGACGTAGCTTCGGGTTATAAAGAGAAGCATTTAAATCTAGGCACGGAAAATTTTGTGCATGGTGGAACTATTTCCAAGGCCGGAAAAGGGGGCACGGGGAACAAGATAGTTGATCCAAAGAAAGCAGAGCGCGAAGGTGAAAAGACATCTTCAGTAATGAGGGCACCAGCGCCTCACGTGCCTTGCACGAGGGCACCAGCGCCAGGAGTTAAAACTCTGAGGCAGCGCCTCACATGCCTTGCATGTATAACAAGGGGGCCCCGGCATTTTATATACAAGTAACTACTACTTTACATGAGGCACCTATGAGCAGTGGTATAAAAGAAAAGGAAATTTTGCCATATATACTTAAGAAAATTTATACATCAATGATACCAACAAAACAAAATATCATCAAAATGTTTACAATGGCAAGACACTGAATTCTGGGCATGGATTTAAGAACTCAGAAGCGAGTTCGAGTAAAATGTTTCTGGCTTCTCTGACCGTTTTTTATGCATTTTCTCACGAATGCAAGCGTCGGGATTCTCGCTGATATCGTTCGTCCTCTGGTAGGCAGAGATTATCGTTGTCTGTTGGAAGACTTGATGCAAGATAGCAACAAGATCATCTCGCCGTCTCTTCGAGATCAAGCCCATCAGATATACTGAGTGCACCTTGTCTTCGGCATCATCAAGTGCCTTAAGCGGCATGGCTTCGTTAAATCTAGGAAGCGCTTCCCAAATCGCCCCCGCGATGATCTTCAAAAGAGCGGAACGACGGGAGAGTAGTCGACCGTTGTATTCGTCGAAAGGACGCATAACCTCAGCGCATTGGGCATCCGTAAACTCCTGGTCTTAACAACGGCCTTGGATGTGAATGTCTTCATAGGAGATAATTTCGTCAAGATCATACAGATAAGCGGCCATAGTATCTAAAAGAAAAAATCAGTAAGAGTTTAGTGAGCAAAATGATCAAGAAAATGTTTATTATGAGAATCTAAAAGGATTCTCGAGTTTAAACGACTCCTAAGAAACTCTTAAAGTAAGTTTTACTAGAGAATGCAATAGACTCAAATCTGCTTTAAAGGTATTAAAACCCTAAAATATTCGAGGAAAGCAGGGGATAAAATTCCTCCAAAACCAAGTTTTGTGTGTATACGGAATTAAATTCCTTGGATAAAAGGATTAAATCCCAAAAGACTTCCAAGGCAAGGAGGTAATGGAAACGGAATTAAAATCCGAGATTCTTAGAGATTGGTGATGGGGTAAAACCCTAAAAGGAGGATTGACAATCCCCACTAATCCAAGACTTCAAAATCTACACACACAAAAAAAATGTGTTTTGGGGGCCTTTAGGAACCCGATTCAAGAAAGAACTATGCTCTAATTGATGAATTTAAAATCCAGGGCATGAAGCAAGACATGGTCGTTCAAGATCCTTAACCAACAGGAAGGGTTTCTTTTTCTGACAGAGTTCAACTCTGGAATTTCAAAAGGCAGAGTATAGTACTCTGAAGAAGAGAATTAAATTCTCAAAGAAGACAAGGAAGGAAGAAGATGAAGGAACAGAGGCTTCCTAAAGACAGCACCCCTTGCATTTATAAGACGCGACGAGGACGGTTCATCTTTCCATTCCCCTAGGCAATCCAACGGCTATAAAAGTGACAGTGTTGCACTCACGTGCAGGCCATGTGAAAACAACGTTGTAGGAGCATTTGTTCCCTTATAAAAAAGAAAAGAAAAGAAAAGAGAGAAAAGCAATGGGGAAAATTCCCCTAATGGAGTATCACGTGTCCACACGTGATGGGCATTGCTCTTAACAATTAAGGCTGAAATTGAGCCTCGCGTGCAAGCACGTGAGCATCTATATACAAAGTATATAGGCGCCTTTTTAAAACAAATAACAGGCCAAAAAGCTCACGTGTTAACACGTGATGCCTTCCCTTTGTTAGGTTGTTGCATATAAGCAAACAAGCTTAACTTAGTGGGGGTCACGTGCTACACGTGAGCATTTCTAAATATCAGCTCACGTACCAATACGTGATGCCTTCTCTTTGGAACTTCTGCATATAAACAAACCAATTTAATTCTATGGGAGGAGGGTCACGTGCTACACGTGAGGGTTCCTAATTACCTTCCAAGCTGATCGAATTAAATTCGAAATAAAAGGGATCAAAACCCTATTTGGAAAATATTTCCTTATATCTTTCTAAACAAGAAAGATTATGCTCTGTAAAATAGAGCACCGTTGGATTAAAAATCCAACGGTGATTAAAAAATCACATAGCTACAGAATAAGCTCTGTATGGAAAAATATTTCCCCAATCTTTCTAAACAAGAAATATTACGCTATGTAAAACAGAGCACCGTTGGATTAAAATTCCAATGGTGATTAAAAATCACCAAGCTACAGAATAAACTCTGTATAGGAAAATATTTTTCCAATCTTGTTAAAATAAGAAAAATATCTTCTGTAAAACAGAAGTCCTTGGATCAAAGATCCAACGGTGGATAAAATTCCCAAATCAATCAGGATCTCTCATTGAGAGATTTTTTTAACTAAATCAACAGATGTGCCTCTACTATTTAAAAGAGATAGCAGAGATTAAAGACCCCTCCCCCTCCCCCCCGAGAAGATTGGAGAAACAAAAAAGAGAAGAAAAGCTTTCTTTTCAAAAACAGAAACCCCAGGTAAGAACAAATATATAGAGATCATTTTATCTCTTTTTCGCCATTTTAAGAGTTTAACTCTTCCAAGCAGAACTTAGTTCTTCCTCTGGTTGAGGTCTGCAGAAGCAGATCTCCCCATAAGTTGAGAATTTAATTCTCATTGGGGAGATTCTGTCATGCAGACTCAAAACTTAGGGGAACGAACTAAGTTTGAAGAATTTAATTCTTACCAAAAGATATAGAAATTTAATTCCTCTGATAAAACTAGGGTTTAACCCTATATAAGAATTTAATTCTTGTAATTCTTGTAGAAACAAGTACCTGAAATTCTCAAAACTCAGATCAAGATCTCCGTGCATATAAAAGAAACGATTAGCGTTCAACGCTATAACAACAGATCACGTGTTCCTACGTGAGCACCTCTGAGGAACAAAAAGGGAACGACTGAGATCGAGTCACGTGACCCCCTAATAGTGCTTAGCACTTGCAAAAGGAAAAGGGGAATAAATCAAAAACATGTCATATTTTTGGGACGCCTCATATGATCCCACGTGACCCCCTAATAGTGCTTAGCACTTGCAAAAGGAAAAGGGGAATAAATCAAAAACAGGTCATATTTTTGGGACGCCTCATGTGACCCCCTAATAGTGCTTAGAACTTGCAAAAGGAAAAGGGGAATAAATCAAAGACAGGTCATATTTTCGGGACGCCTCACGTGATCCCACGTGACCCCCTAATTGTGCTTAGCACTTGTAAAAGGAAAAAGAGAATAAATCAAAGACAGTTCCTATTTTTGGGACGCCTCACGTGATCCTACGTGACCCCCTAATAGTGCTCAGCATTTATAAAAGAACAAGGGAATAAATCCAAGTGAATAGCGCCAACTTTTAAGAGCCTCACGTGCAACACGTGAGCGCCCCAAATTTCAGTGTTTAACACTGTCTTAGAATATCACGTGGGAGCACGTGAGCACGGAGCATACATTAGTGTTTAACACTATAGGAAGCTAACTCCAGCTCCAAATTGGCTAAGTCTTCCTGAGGTTAAACATCTTGGATTTCCAAATAGACCGAGCCACTATGCTCATGACTTTCCAAACTGATGATTCCTCAATCTCCTAAGTTAATCTTAGTCTCTCAAAAATGACTAATGATTCTTAGATGGGCCACTATGATCTTTCCCCTCAAATATGGAATTTGGTTTTAAGGGTACATCTCTCCACGCCTCTGATATATGTCGCTGTAATTTTTCAACATCGTCAAAGAGGTGGAGGGTCCCGATAACCAACGGCTCTTTGGCGCACTCTCAAACCCATGACCACATCGCTATGGACCGCAATGTTCTTAAACTAGCTGTGGACCGCAATATCCTTAATCTAAACTCCCATCCCAAAAATGGCAAGCTACGGACCGCAACGTCCTTAAACTAGCTATGGACCGCAATGTCCTCAAACTACGACCTCACCGCCAAATGGTGATCTATGGACCGCAATGTCCTTAAACTAACATTGGACCGAGATGTCCTTAAACTAGCTATGGACCGTAACGTTCCTAAACTAAAACGATAGAGCCTAAATGCTCTTTTGCTGGATAAAAAATGATCCCAAACCCCTATTAAGTAGATCTTAGTCCAAGATCGGACTAACGTATCCTTAACAAACATTTAAGTTGATCTTAATCTAAAACAAGGTTAACGATCCTTAAATCAAACTAAACCCAAATCTAAGAGTATACGGATTTGGACTAATCCACGCCCTACGGACGACAACATAAATTAGTCTCCGTATACAATCCACGGGCAACTAAAAATAAAACAAACACACACGACATGAAGTGACCTTCTAGAGCAGGAGAAAGTGGTTATCGCTACGCGGTAACGTAATTAACTGCAGGGGCTTGCACCTGCAGGAAAAAGCGTCCCCACAATCAAAAAACCCTTGCAAACGAGGGAGAATTTGACGAAGTCTGCTACAAGGGCGCATCCGTCCAGACCTCCGATACACGGTGCCATAAATCAACTTGGCATCTTCAGAGAGATGGACGGATAAACCCAAATAGTATATGCCCCCAAATTCAGGCAAGACGTGTGTCTTCCCGGCTTTCAGCGGTAAACATTCCTGCTTGCCTTTTTAACTATTACCGCATTCGCCAGCCATTCTGAGTAGGCTACATTTCGAATGAAGTTGGCTGCAAGCAACCTGTCAACTTCGTCCTCGATCGCCTTTTGTTTGATCGGAGCGAAGCTTCCTTTCTTCTGCCTGACCGGTTGGACCGTCGGGTCGACTCCGAGCTTATGTGAGATTACTTTGGGGTCGATCCCGGGCATATCGGCGGGCGCCCAAGCGAACACGTCCGAGTTTCCTCTGAGGAAGTGGGTCAAGTCGTCGCACTGGGCCCCCGTTAAGAGTGACCCGATTTGGACTGTTCGTTCATTGTTTCCTTCGACGAGGGGGACCTCTGTTAGCGGCTCCACCAGGGCCCCTCAAATTTCTTTTTGTTCGTCCCGAGTATCTAAGGACCCCTGGAAATCACACGCGCTTTCAAGATCGTCGCTTCGTTCCTCGGGCGTAGATGTCGCTGTGAAGCAAATCTTTGCGGTTTGCTGGTTCCCGTAGGCCCGGACTATTTCCCTCTGGTCGAGTGGAAACTTGATCGCGATGTGGTAGGTCGAGATCTGGGCCCGAAGGGAGTTTAGCGTCGGGCGTCCTAGGAGGATATTGTAGGCCGATGGAATTCTAGTGACGATGAACTCCATTGGTACGGTTCGCATATGGCCTGCCTCCCCGATGTTAAGTAGGAGGGTGACCACTCCTTTCGCCGGGATGGAGTGGTTAGTAAACCCCGACAGAATGTGGGCGGTCGACCTCAGGTCCGACGGGCCGAGCCCCATACGTAAAAAGCAGTTGTAGAACAGGATGTCTACCGAGCTCCCCGAGTAGACCAATATCCTTTGAACCTCGTAGTGGTGGACCCGTGCTGTAATCACTAGGGAGTCGTTGTGAGGCAAGGATATCCCGTGGAGGTCCTCGTCGGTGAAGGTGATGGGCTCGACTACTTTGCATTTCTTCCGGCGCTGGCTGCTAGCCTCCTCGACCGGCAGGAGGCGTCGAATCTCGCCGGTTCCAGGCGCACTCCCCGTTGATATGACCATGATTTGGCCGACCGTCAACTCGCCGGGAGGGGGATGGTTCTCTTGCTCCCGGTCCACTTGTCGCTTTTCCCGTAAGTACTTTGCCAGGTGCCCTGAGCGAATCAACTCCTCGATGAAGTCGCAGAGCTGTTTGCAGTTCTCGGTGGGGTGTCCCTGCGACCCGTGGAAGGCGCAGTAAGGGCCTCGTGTCCATTTGGCCGCTCTACTGGTGACCGGAGGAAGCTTGAAATATCGCTCGCCCTTTGCCTCCTCCAACAGCTCAGTCTGGGAGATGTTGAGCAGAGTATACTCCTGGAACTTCGGGGAGTATGGCTTTGGCTGGTCAACCCTCTTCTTCTCTTCTCTTCCCCTCTTCTTTTGATCTGTCTGGTCATTCCGGGGTAGGTTCGCATTTACTTCGGACTCGAGCTGGATTTCTCGCTCAGTCCAGGCTTTGACCTTGGCCATGGTTTTAGGTTGCGCTAATGCAAAGGAGCGGAGCCACTCCTTGTGCCTAAGACCCGACCTAAGGGCCGTGACGACAGTCTCATCTCGGTGCTCTGGAACCTCAAGAAGAGCGTTGTAGAAGCTGATGACGTATCCTTTGAAGGATTCCTTGTCCCTGCTCTTTATAGTGAAGAGATAATCGACGGTCCGCTTCTGCCGTCTGTTCCTGACGAAATGCCCTAGAAACTGGGCAGCCAGCTCATCGAAGGTAGAGATAGAGCGTGGCGTGAGTCCTCGGAACCAATCTCGTCCGGAGTGGATGAGAGTGGCGGGGAACGCTCGGCATTGGGCGGCGTCAGAGTTGTCCTAGAAGCTCATCCCCGCCGTGAACGCGTCTAGATGGTCTTTCGGGTCGGACTTTCCGTCGAAGAGGGCCACCTTTGGAGGCTTGTTTCTGGAAGAGACGCGGACAGCGAGCATTTCTTCAGTGAAGGTCTTCGTAAGCGATTCGGCGGCATACCTGGCCCCCTCGCTTGAAGGACGACTCTCCCGATGTATACCCTCGATTTTCTTTTCGAGGGCATCGAGACGGTCGTGGAACCCTGAGGATTCGGAGGTCGGGTCCAGGCAGCGGGACGATAGCTCGGGGGACGCCTCCAATGTGTAGCCCTTGCCCTGTTTCTGTGTGCATCGAGACACGTCGTCTGCCACGTGTCATGATCCGGAAAGTTCCCACTTATGAGCATCATCAAAAGGTGCAGGAGCATGGCATGAAATTGGAGATGCTTGAAGCTTGAACCACAAACATAAATGGAAATTTTGATTGTTTTGGATTTCATAATATTGTTATTCTACTTCTTATCATTTCATTATAACTATATAATAATACATTGAAATAAAATTATCAAAACAAAAATATATTACATTGAAATAGTGTTATGGAAAAATTCATCATACTCACAATGTGCTGGTTAGATTAAAAAAGACTAAACCATATATAGCACTTTGTTTTTGCGAGAAAAACAAGATATACTCAACCTTTAAAATTTGCATTTTACACCATCCATGAGTCTTTTCTAAATTGAAAATGTCCTGTCAATTTTAATTGGATAATTCAATTATATTCTATTTTCTTCTTTTCTTTCTTTTTTTTTTTCTCTAAATCCATCTTCTCTTCAATCTACGCCAATTCATTTAAGGAAAGGAGCAGCCCAGGCAGGTAGCATGTAGCTTGAAATGGATTTTTTGGCAAAACAGAATATTAGAGAGAGAAAAATTAGAGAAGAAAAGGAAAAAATAAATTTGAAGAAGAAATGATTGAAGGACGGTTTGAAGAAGATAAATAAAAAGGATAACAAAGCTAATTTTCTGACACTAATTGTGGTTTTTCAAGCTAAGAGGGATGTCGTGCTTTTCAAACAAAAATAAGTTCGAGAATCTTGCATATTAGAAAATAAAATAAAATAAAAACTGAAATAAATTAGATCACTTGGTCTATATTTCCCTCTCAATATTTATTTTAAGCATCTATTTATTTTAAGCATCTATGTCAAAGTAATTTTTGATACTTCATTTCTTTATGCATTTTGGTTATAAATTAGCCAAATTAAAATTTTATCAGGATGTTAAATGCCATTTTATTTCAAATTTATATTTAGATAACTCTCCGGCTATATTCCTATTTTTCCGGAGATGATTCACAAGAGAAACAAACTCGTATCCACATTACACTTATTTTTACCATGCAAATATAAGCTTTTAACCGTGACTAGATTTTTTAATTATGGTTATTTATGATCAATTTTAAGCACCACACTTGCAGATTGAATTAAAATTCTATGGATTGTAAATAAAAGTGTCAAAATTTATACGGATCTTGTTCAAATCAAAAAATTTACTTGTGTGAGGAGATGGATCTTGTATGATGTAAATTGTGGCAAAAAATTGAAATAAAGAAAGTACCAACAGGGGTCGGAGTAAACAAATATATTAATATATGATCAAATTATATTTGTTTGATACATCATTTTCGATATTACTAGAATATTAATAAAATAAATTCCAAGTGCCACCACATGCATAAAACTAGTATATAGATTAAAGAAAAGAAAAGAAGGGTTTCCCTAGTATTATTTTCCACGCTTTGAAAATCCCCAACCTCGATCATATATCTACTAGATACCCAATAACCCATGCGCCCCTTTGTTTTACACTATCGGACGATAGTCCCGATCTCTTCAGAGTCTTCTTAGTACTTCTACAAACTCAATCCAATTTAAAAAGCAGACCAATTACTATGGGGAGTGATCCATTGCAAACCGGACTGCGTTTTTAAAAATCGGGAACTCCAGATCTACGACATATTTTAACGATCCGATCAGTTCAAGTTGATCACCCTACCCTCAAATATATGTAGCCTATGCATCAATGGATGCAAAAATAAACGTCTTTCGATAATGCAACATAGACGTCATCCGATGCATAGGCTAAAGATCTTTAAATCTCTTAATTCATAGGCTACACATATTTGAGTGTAGGATGATCAACTTGAACAGATCGGATCGTTAAAATATGTCGTAGACCGGGAGTTACCGATTTTAAAAAACGTGAACCGGTTTGCAATGGATCACTCCCCCAAGTACTATTGTACAAACCCGCAATCAGTAATCAAATTATACACTATATGTTTGTGTATAAGCAACTGTAAACAGTAATAAACATCCACACATCCTGTGAATTATTCCAACTAGAATTAATATATTTCACATGATATATGTGCAGAATAGCCATTCTAAGACAATTCAAGATGGCCCAGTATAATTACCCTTGAACAATTAATTCCTCTTTAGCAATGGTAGTAGCATCATCGTCATATTCCCCACTGCAGCCAGCTTATATCAGGTTATTATAGCTTACCAAAGAATTACCACCACTTGCTTCCCCTATATTCTTTCTTTCACTACTGTCGTAAGCAGCTCTCTCGACGTCCACTCCATAACGATGGTCTCCTTATGCACAGGCTTGAATTCCTTCACTGACTCAAGCACAAACCCACACTTGTGTGAAACACAGCGACTGATTCTTACATTGCGAATGTAAAGTCCCTCAGCAATCTGCAATAAAAAAAAATTCCGTTCAAAGTTCTAGAAAGAAGAAAAGATAAGGAGAAAATGAAATCTCTGTTTATTATGATACAAGGACATACACTGGGGCTTTCGAACCCGCCTTCACAAGCATCACATAAATCCAAGCCAATTTTCCGAAGCAAAGGCAGCTGCAATTGCATTTGTATAGTTCGCTTAGTAGTGTGTCTCACTTTGTTAGGATACAAGATCAAAATGAGACAAGGTACCTTGGAAGTTGCATCATATATGAAATTCCTACCAAGACCTCGGCCCTGGATAATATTCACATGTAGACATCAGAGACATCAGACAAGAACACCTATATAGGCTATATTTATTTGGGCGAGGACAAGCTCATGCAGCAGTATTGATCACACAAAATTAACTGTAAGAAGTTCATGAAACCACATTTTTGTTTGTTGAAGGATTAAATTCATATACTACCCCTTATCCATACCTCTTCTAGCACTTAACCATCACTCAACTCATTTATTACAGGACACCTCTGAATTAGTCAACAATCATGTCAAATTTCTTCTAATTTATATGGACTTGTCAAGCATTTTTGAGAGAGAAGCGAATTGCATATGGTTTTTATTGACTTAGAAAAAACTTTACGACAAGATATCTAAAGAGATATTATAGCGGCCAATGATGAAGAAAGAAGTCTCAATCAAGTATATTGACATAATCAAGGATATGTATGATGCAGTAGTGGCAAATGTAAGAACTTACGACAGCCTAACGTGGGATTTTCTTATCACAATTGGCTCGCTTCAAGCATCTGCATTAAGTCCATTCTTGTTTACCATTGTGATGGATGAGCTTAATAGCAAGGTTCGAGAACCCGGGCTGAAACCTTAGAGTTTCGGCCGTTTCGGATCGGTATCGGAGGAGACCGATCCGAAACAACCCATAAATACCGGTTTCGGAATATACCATCACACGACCATTGTTCCAAAGCAAAAACTCATGAAATATTGAAAGAAAACTTCGACTCGTCCAAAAAAAAAGATTGAAACTTGCTGCAAAAACCTATCTTAAATGAAGATCAAGTCATGGTGGCGAAGACGAAACGCGATCTAAGTAGAAAACGGGTAATTTTGACCTTGGAGGAGCAAATCTCAATCGGGATTCGAGATCTCGAGCAGATCTGGGGAGAGGCGGCGGCTTAATAATTAGGAGTTGGGGTTTTCTAAAAGGGTTGCTTAAATATAATGGGTTGTGTGAGGTTATTGGGCTTTTTTTGCTTGGGTTAGCAGTTGGGCCTTCGCACTAACTTCATGTTGGATTGTATACTAATTGTTTATGGCTCTTAGGTAATTATAGCTTGTTGGATAATTATATATATTATGCCTAATATAAGCATATATATACATATGCTATGTAGATACATAAAAATACCGATACCGAAAACGAAAACGAAACTAGCAAAACTAACCGATACCCTCTGAAACTTGTCAATATTCAAAGGACCGAAACCGAGTTCTCGAACCTTACTGAAATTAATCAGGATGAGATACATTGGTGTATGTTATTCGCTGATGATATTATTCCGGTAAATGAGACGAAAGCTGGGGTAAACGCCAAATTGGAGTTATGAAGGCAACCGTTGGAATCTCGGGGGTTTAGATTGAGCAGGTCTAAGACAGCAAATATGCAACGCAAAATTAGTAAACAGAGAAGTCAAGATCACAGTGATATAACACTGGATGGGCAAGAGATACAGAGTGGTCAGTTTAGATATCTAGGTCCCATCATCCAAAAAGATGGGGAGATCAATAGCGATGTGAACCAGTAATATTTAGACTGGTTGATTGAAATGGAACGCAACGGAGATTTTGTGCGATCGCAACTTTCCGTTCAGATTGAAGGGGAAATTTTATCGAAGCACAATTAGGCATGCCTTATTATATAATACGAAATGTTAAGCTCATAAGAAACCATGCATAAAAGATAAATGTAGCAATGTTGTGCATGCTTTGTTAGATGTGTGGTAACACTAAAAAATATAAAGTGCGAAATGAATATATTCGTGCAAAGGTTAGTGTAGCACATGTGGAGAAGAAGATGCGAGAAAACCGTCTAAGATGGTTTGGTCATGTGCAACGCAGGCCTACAGAAGCACCGGTTTGACAAATGGATATTCTCGATTTAAACCAAGACAAAAAGGCGAAAGAGAAATTGAAGAAAACGGTGATGGAGGCGATAAGAAAAGATATGGATGCCAAAAGCCCTAATGAAATTATATTATTCGATAGGAGTGAGTGCAAGCGAAGGATCCATGTGCTCGTCCCGGTGTGATTCTCATGTTGGTTCATGTAGCCTACCCCATATGCTTGGGATAAAGGCTCAGTCGTAATTTATATGGTGATTGGTTATTCCTCGTAATGCGGTATATTGGTATACTAGGTGGATCGTGGTGAGGCATCCGTCTTACCTGGATATGTGTGTGTTGGGGGGGGGGGGGGGGGGTTGTATCGGTAACTCATCAACCATATTAATACATGAGCTGAGTTTGGCTATGTGGTTAGAGTTGATGGATGATAAAAAAAAAATTAAACCAATGGTTGCAAGTTTGAATCCATGCCAAATAATCCTTCTAGAAGATAATGTGAACACAGGTTGAACCAAATTTTTATAGCAACTATTTATTATTCTTTTTAGGTAATGTCAGAAGCCATTGCAACTATAAGCGAATGCTACCATCGTAATGCAAATTGATTTCAGAATTTTACAATTGCCAAATGCCAGTAAAAGTGAGCAGCGAAATCAACTTGTTTTCACCCTACATATGCTCGACAGTGATGACCCAACATATCATATTTTGGGGTCAAACTATGGATTAAATTAACTAATCTAGCGCACACAGAAAAAGGATCACAATATCTATACCAAATCCAAATCCAAGTGATGTAGTTATGAAAGTTGGTAGTACAAATAGATTTATTTTTTTCACTATACCAAACTTTTCCCCCTACCTGACTTACAATCCAAGCTCCGCCACTAAATACATAACCACCTTGGATTAGTCAACAATGAGGTCAGCAATCAGGTCATGTTGCACCTTCTAAGTCATATTGAGCATGAGCTCAGGGGTTGAAGGGTGGTAAGCGTTAGACGAGGTATACATGAAGGATGTTATATGCGCCTAACCCTTCATTAAATTGCATTTCTTTATTTGTCAGAGTCCAAAAGCCTTTCTGCTTGACTAAAGCTCAAGAATGGGAAGTCAAGATCAAATGATGCTGGAAGTGGCCAACTAAATGTTGCATCTAAATGACTCCTCCAAGCATTAGCATTCAATCTTCAAGCTGGAGTCAAGATTGAGGACGGTGGCAAAGGCCAAGGGGGTGTTAGACAATGATCCTAAATTTACAGGGATAGGTTAAAAAGGTGAATCCAATGTTTGGGTTTAATGGATTTTAGAAGCATGGGCAAGAACACTGGACATAGATATACGTCAAGGATATGGATACAAGGCAAATTTCTTAATAATAGGATACGGGGACCCAGCAAATTCCTAGAAGATGGGACACAGGAGCACGGTAATATAGCACTTCTAATATTACACAATAGACATGCATACATTTTTTATTTTCTAAAATAAATAACTATTATCATAAACACATCATTTATAACAGTGTTAGCTAACAAGTAAATACTAAAAGGCTTAATTCCAAAAAACTACCAAATTTTTGCCTCGGTTACGAGAAACTACAAAATTCTCTCAAAATTACGAGAAACCACCATGCTTAGAAAGTGGCACCTTATTTATGGCAGTTTTCGTAATTTTTGAAAGCTTTGTGTAGTTTCATATTGTTTTTGAAAGTTTTGTGGTAGTTTCTTATGTATTTAATAAGAATTTGGTGGTTCTTCTTAATTAGGCCAAAGTATTTGGTAGTCTTTTAGAATTAAGCCATACTAAAAATTAAAATTGTAAGACAAACTGAACATCACAATACTTATATTACACATAACTTGAGTACACTAGCTAAATTGAAAGCATCAAACGATATGTTAATCCAACAGAGAGACTAATGTTCATAAAGAAAGACATAAATCACTAAAAAAACTAGCATAACGTTAATTCAATTATACTAATATTTAATCTAAGAATATCAGGTTATCAACTGGATGAATATATTAATAAAGTAAGATGCAGATGGTTAGAATCATTCGAGGTAATGTATGGAATAGGTGGCTTACAAGTTATCATGCCTAAGCCCCCAGACTAAAAAGCGTTGTTCCATACTGATGCAGTAACCACATTTAATAAAGTGCACGCATTTTTTGATAAAAAAAAAATCAATCGGATGGTTAGAAGCATTATAAAAGGCACATTTCCAATTGAACCCACAACATTATATATAACAACGTACTATGAGAATGCTCAAGCTAGTTCTGAAGCTCATCACAGTCGAGCAGCGAAGTTGGTTAAACTTCATATGACACCAAGGACATCAATAATGTAATAAACACCAGTTAAATACTCACATTATGGCGTAGAACGAGATCCTCAACAGCTTTGCAGTCAAAAAGAGAAGATACTCCATCTGAAGTCACCTTTCCACAGTTCTGAAATATTAGAAGAGTAAATATCAACAATATAGCAAAGAGTGCATAATTTAGAAACTCATTGATTGCTTGGATAATCAAGATGAAAAGCAACAACTAAAACTTGAACTAATAAGATAGACATTAGTTGCTATGCGTTGAATTTGAATAATCTAAATATTGATATAAACCCTAGAATATCAAATGGGCCTTTCTGCTAAGCAGCATTTATTCACCTAGAGACCATAGTAAGAGATAGAGTAGTGGGACTTTCAGGTACCATCTTCTTTATCATCATGGTCAAATCTTGTCACGGGAATAAAAGGTACGATTCTCAGGATTTATAAGTATACCTTACAGGCAAACAAAACTTCCAAGGTAATCAGTGACTAGATCAACATAAATATATTTCAACCTTGCTGTCAAATAACAAACATTACCAGACACAATTTTATCTTCTTGTTCTAAAAGTGAAAGGACAAGTAGCAACAAATGGAACAAGAGACCTGCAGGATACTAAGCCTATATAAAAATTAGGCTTAATTCCCAAAAACTACCAACAACGTAGAGGTTGTGACAAGTAACTACCAAATCTCTAAAAATTACAAGAAACTCCCAAATGTATGGAAACTTATAAAATTAATAGACAATAAACTACCAAACTTGTATAGTAAATGTTCAATAAACTACCAAACTTGTTTACTAATTTTCAATAAGCTACCAAACTAGTTTAAGAAAGTTTAAGGATGTCTATACATTTGGATAGTTTTCTGTAATTTTCAAAGAATTTGGCAGTTACTTGTCACGGTCCACAAGTTTTTGGTACTTTGGGAATTAAGCCTAAAAATTATCCATCCTTTTAAGCCTGATACAAAATTATGCTTTGTTACCTAATTTTTAGGCCTGATTGATAGCAGGCCACCATATCGGAATAGTTACCACCAATCTTTGGAGTTCCATTGAAAGAACTGGAAAAATAGAACAAACTACATCTAAACATCTCTTAACATGTTGAAAATAATTATCATGGTTAGGTTCCTATTTGTATCAACTCTTTAATCTTTATGCAGCAGTATATAGTTAACACATTAAAACTTTTAGTTTGTAGTGCATTAGGCTAACTTTAGATAAGAAAACCATTGCATACTCTACAAACCTCCAAATGGATCAACGACAAGCCTGGCCAGCCAGATGAAATGATTTCTTGAGATTCTGCAAAGTGCAAAAGGAGTATCAGACATAACACATTTTATAGAAACCAATATTGAGCAAAACAAAAGTATCGAGAATGCCAACAAGGCGGCGATATTATGGCCTTCTTACTTGAATCAAGAAGTTTGCACCCTGCTAATGAGAGCTCAACTAAATTTGGGGAGTTCTGAGCCATAACAGCCAAGTCAGTATTCGTCATCCATGGAGTTACCCAATCAAGCCTTAATGTTCTCAGATTGGGCATGCTTATCCCAAAGCAAAATGAACTCAAGTTACCCAGGCAGCAGCGCAACCAAATCACTTTCAAATGCTTCAGAGATTGAAGAAGATTTCTCACAATTTCGTCAGATAATACCTGTTATATAATGTAAGTTATCAGTAAATGAAAGAGATGCATCTAATGACATGTGGTTGTCAGATGGGTAACCTGAAAATTAAGAATCACGGACTCCAGATAAGGACAAAGTTCCGGTATTACATACAGCGTCTTGTTGTCTAGTGATGCGCCAAGGCCCAGAGTTATGGCCTTCAATTTACAAAAAGCAGGCTTTAACATTTCCAGTTGAAAAGAAGAAAATCCCCATCCAAATGCCACTTCTTCAAGGATACATTTCTTGCCTAGCTCAAAGTAAAAATCTTCACTGCAAGAACTATCGTTATTGAGAAAACTTTTCTGCAAATTCCTACAGCATGTTGCTTTCAAACACTGTATATGATGGTTCCTTTTGATAATATAAGCCAAAGCTTGAGTAGAAACCTGAATAATCACAAGCAGAAAAACATTAGTAGCTTGAAACAACATGCACCTTCAAAAGTTCAAGTGACATCAGTTTGTCGTTTTTAATTATAAAGAATAAAACCACTCCCTCCCCTCCCCCCCCCCCCCCCCACACACACAATCTTACATTCAGCTTTCTTCATACAGAAGCACCATCTATAAACAAGATACAACAACAAAATCCTGGAATTCAGGGCCGATATTTTTTTATTTTATTTTTTGTGTGTGAGGGGGGCACTCTGGGACCCTCCCCTCTTTAGGGGTTTGAGTCTAATTGGGCTTGGGAAGCCTAGGATAGGATCGGGTACAGTTAAAGCTCATGCAAGCTCATTCAAAACCAAAATGAGCCAAGATTCCAAAAAAGCTAGTCCGTACATTTACAAGTGTCATAAAGCTCAGCTGTTTTGACCCGCATTACAATCCATATTGGATGCCTTGTCATATGCCCTTTATGCTGATTGTTACATATGAAGTTCCTGATAATATCTTCTTTAACTTGTCATCTTTATCTAACCTTATTGAGATTTTTGTTTTTAACCCAAAAAAAAGCAGCAATTTCTTTTAAGTAGGAGAACAACTTTCTAAACCAAATATTTCCATTACAGTGTCATGCAATTTTAAATATCTGAAACCAATTAATGACAAGATAACGCATTTCTTCTTGAAAGTATTATAGCACTGTTTTTCTCTGATCCTCAGTGAGTTAACAAAATTTTCCTCCCCCAATTTTGATTAAAAATTTAGCTTTTAGTAATGAAATAACAGATTTTAGGATATTGGAATAACAATGGTCTCAAGTTTAGTGAATCAGTCTCCGCCAGACCTTTGGACAAGTCTCTGTGTATGCGGTATCATGTACACTCAACAAACTTTAATAATCAGTTTGTCAGAACGAAAAATACGGTGAAACCTGGTATAGTAGGGACATACCTGTGTCGGTAATGACGAGTTGTAATTAAAGGTTGTAAATTCGATTAGCCACAAAACAGAATTCAGGTTAAGACCAAGTCCTATAACTTGGTCATAGCTCTTGAACATGGAGGTCAGATTCCCCATAAAGTACAGCTTTCTTCCCCAGTTGAATAGCTTATTTTAGGATTCTGTTATATGATAAAAAAAAAAATCAACAGGTACAGACCTCCATAGAGAAAATATGGACTTGCAATGCTGTACCCAAAAATTGTTTATAGCTTTGGAATGATGTAAATAGCATAATGTATACAAATAACCATGCGAGGGCATATTAGCAATTTCCTAACAAAGAACCTTCAATAACACGACCATTGAGGAACATACAGAAGCAATCAACTTATGTAGAAATATCCACAGATAATGATTTCACAAAGCATAAAAGAAACATTCTAACATACCATGGTTTCTGAAACATCAAGGCTCTCTAATGAAGAACCCATGAACTCATAAAGGGCATCATCAATGAGGCAAGTGTCCCTTAAACTCAGAAACTTCAGCATGTACGTGTGGCTCATAAGCTGTGACATTGAGTTTTGATCAATGCCTGAGGAAGAAGAATTTGTAAGATGGTTAAATTTTCATTTGTTAAACTAAAAAGCTGTCATGAGCAGCTTAATCAAAACCAGGCGAGGAAAGAAAAATGTAGGACAATATATCATAAATCACTTTAGATCTTGTTCATGTTAAAACCTCATTCAAAATTATATATACAAATGAACCTGATATCAACCATCTAGGATTCTAGAGCTGGAAAGTGGTCTCGGAACAGCACCAGTTTTATCATTACTATTATATAACTACTACAACCACAACCACAACCACCACTACCACCACCGCTGCCGCCGCCGCCGCCACTACACTGTTATTGTTATTCAGCAAAGCTGAAGTTGCCAGTCCCAGATTCAAACTGACCTCAGAAGTTATGATAACTCTGCAAATACCGAGCGTTGGCCTTATTAATTTTATGAGTGGATATGGAAGAATAATGTCGTTTAGCGCACCTTAATCGAGGTAAGTACATGACTACATGGCATGCTCTTTAGGTTGCGTTTGGTACATGGAATGGAAGATTACCGAGAATCCTCACATTCCTGGGAATGTGATGACCGGGCATCTAATTCCAAGAAATCTTGCATTAACATGTTTAGTATACTTTAATCATTCCCGGTAATATATATATGTGCAACCGTCAACCGGCCGATCAGTGGCCGGCGGCGGGGCAGCCTGCGAAGACCGGCGACTGGGCAACGGCGGACGGCCGATCGGCGGCGGACTGCCCGCTGAAAGGGGCAGTGGGTCAGCCGGAAACAAGCAGCAGGGACCGATGGTGGGTCCTCGGCCGGTGACGGGCGGTGGGGCCGGGGGCCGACCCCGTGGATTGTCATGGCTCATCTCATGTTAGGTGGGAATATTTCGTGGTAATCTAAAATAGACACATGTTTTGGAGGATAAGATTACCATGAAATAGGGGTCATTTAATTACCATAGTAATCCGGGAATATTTTTTACACCTAAAGAAGGGTGGTAATATTTCATGGTAATCTAGGATTACCACCTAGATTACCTCCTAGTATCCTACCAAGCGCACCCTTAAAGTGATACTTTGGTGTGATCATGAGGAAAGAGAGATATTCTAGTAAAGCCGTCACATCTTTCTAACATGCGTGGTGAGTTCATGGGTATCAATCCCATTTCATTGTCAAAGTTGAACTAACTGTATTTTTCAACCAAAACAAGATAATCTAGGATTTTCCCGCTAAAAAGAATCTATCATCCATAAATAACTAAGTAGATGCAGATTTTTTTCATTAAAAATCCACCATCCATAAATAACCAAGAAAAAGCGGATGCCCGTAGCAAGCCACTCCAATAGAAATTGGTGTTGGTGGCGGAGGCAATTCAAAGACCACGTACAGCATATCTGCATCCATTTTCTTGGTAGAGGGCGATCAACAACAGTAAAGCAAAAAAGAAGAAAATAACATCGTGCTAGATGGACACATTGTTTCTGTGATACTAGAGTTCAGAGCGTCCACCATGATTGAGTCCAGTGTGATGTTTGAGTTTTGTGAGGTTATCATTGCTAATTTTAGAAGAATTTATTAAATAAATGATTGGATCCGCTGAAAATAATTTTTAAAATATAAAAATAATTCTCGATTATGGCACCAGAATCTGAATGGCAAATAACAAGTTTGGTTTTATAAATAAATTTATTTGAGGCCCTTTCTTCTATATTAAATGAAATGGATGTTAAAAAAATTGTGCAAAGGTAAATACTTTCCTGTATTAAGAAGTTTTATAATGCAACCATTTTTTTACAGTTAGCATCCATCGCTTCCCCATCAAAATAGGGTGGATATGGAGCATGCACTACAATAGATTCGACAAAAATTTACAGATGGCTATAAATTAGTATGAACGGTTCCGAAATGACACCCTATTCCGTGCAGCATTCCTGGCAAAGAAAACTATTGAACAAATAGGGTTTTAATACTTTGCTTATACGGTTTTAGAAACTTTTACAGCCATAATCCTGTTGGAACGTAAAACAGGTATGACTGAATTTGCAGGGAGCACAGAACGAAGTTACACTCACCTTTACAGCCATCTAGATGCAGTTGTTGGAGCCCAAATGCCATCATGTCTGAATACTTGTGATTGTGATGATTTCCATGAAAATTCTCCACAAAATTATGACTAGAACAAAGGGTGTCAATTGAGGTTCTGCCAAATGATGTGTATGACAGAAGCAACGAATGTATCTTGCGGCATTTGCATATAAGTTTTGATATGCCAAAGTCAGTTACCATAGTGCATCCTTTAATGTTGAGATAAGCCAGAGATTTTGACATAATGGAAATACATAAAAGGTCGGAATCTGAAAATAGCAAAAACAACAACAATAATAATCAGCTAGTGTGGGAACAGGTGAAATATGATAAAATACCATATGGCCTAAGAGTATTTTAAAAAAGGTCATACTATGCTAGTTGTAAAATAAACCAGAAGGTCCTAGCTACAAATAAGAAGCTTTTTTTATCCGCACGCATGTGCGTGCACACACATGCCCCAAGCACGCACACACACACACACAGAGAGAGAGAGAGAGCTGGAATCATGCCTTACCATTGACATCACTTCTACCTTCCAATGTCAGCTTTGAAATATTTGCTATAACTGGCTTTCCCAACAAATATTTTCCACTGTCTGATAGAGATATTTCCTTCAACCTCTTATATGGTTTTCCATTTGGAATTTGAGATCTTTCTGCGGACAAAACTGATATTGTGGGCATGACAAGGCTGACATCAATAGTCAAGTCAACTTCATAGATAAGGGGGCATTTATAAATTAAATAAAGCAAATTTTCCACTGTAAAAAGTAGACAGTGGGATGCGTCTAATATTTTTAATGATGGGAATGCCAGGTGCAACCAGATAATGACAGAATCAAAATGGAGCTTAGGACACTTGGAAATATCCACCTCATATAGGCATTCAAAAGAAAGGATGTTTAACTTCTCTAAAATCTGATAACAATCTCCGCTGTGACTATCAAGCTCGATAATTGCACGAACAACTCTCGTCTTCAGCATAATGTCCAGATCATGTGGCAGTACCGCCAGAAAAAGAAACGGCACTGTCAAATGGATGCAGCCGGAAAGCACTATTTTCTGTTGGGGGGGGGGGGGTTAAAATTGAATAAAAAGGTGAGCCACAAACCAAACCAATGACTTGCCAGACCTCAATAAGAGTAGAAATTGGTAAAGAAAGTATGTATCCTATCACAGCTCAGACCCAACAATATGTCCCAAATCAAGCTAGCAATGTCTTTAACTGGTGAAACTACGAAATAAATAGAAGAAAAATAAAACAAAGCTGCTCATGTAGTTCTAATAAAAAATTTATTGACTTAATCATCAAAATAACTAAAAAATACAGTTGGGAAGTTTACTTTAGAAAAATCTTCAGCTACAGTTGGTCCTAGATAACAGCAAAACCGTTTTTTTATCAACAACTGGTATACAAGGTGTGTCAGCTTATAAATCGCAATATTGAAAAACACAATGGGAAACAATAACGTGTTACTATTTAGATTGGATTACAGCTCCATATAATAGTGAAATAGAAAAGATCTGCACCTCAGAATATTCGGTGAGACGAATTCTAAATTTATCTGCGTCATCAGCTGTTATGGCATGCATTAAGCTGGAGGAACTATCCCTTATTAGATTGATTAAGATACAAACAATCTCATCCGCAAATTGCAAGAAGCGTCTTCTTAGCCCTACAAACACACACCTTTTACTTGTAAAAGAATGTAATTTACAAAACTGCAGACAAAGAAAAGTATCAAACTGAAGATAAAAACATACCCGCAACATATCCTAAAGGCAAAAGGCTAACTTTTACCTGGACAAAACAAAAAACAGATGACGCTCAAAAAACAATTTAAAAAACATATTGTTATCAAAGGACAATAAATTAGAATAGTGAATACAATTTCACTGCAAATAAAGATTTTAACTGCATTGAAAATGCATATAATAACTGTGTTGTAGGAAATCATGATTTTTTTTTTGGTACTTGATCAGTTATGAGATGAAAATAGAATAAGCCATATAAAGGCATTTTCCTAGAAAACCGTCACACCATAGGACATTAAGTAACTTAATGGTTGACCTTCTTAAGGATGCCAAAGTAGCCCCATCTAGAGTTGCTAGATAAGCTCTCCAAAGGTTCAATATTACTAACAACCCAAACTTCAAGTGCTTCGCAGAGTTGGTTTTCACTGGACATGATTTCAAATTTAATCAGAATACTTGTAACCATAAACTCAAAAGAATATTAAAGTAAATAGCCAACCATTCCACAGTTAACTGAGGGTGTTCTAAGCAGGAACACAATAAATCATAAGGAACGTCAGAAAAAGAGCTACACGATATCGCCCATGCCTGCACAAGATGCGTACATATATTAGTATATCTTTCCATTAAGTTACAAGGAATAACAAATGATAATCTCTTTTGAACTATATGCTGCTTACTGCCAAGAAGATGTCAACAAGTCATATAAACTTTATAAATGATCAAAAGTGCAGAATCGGAAGGCCAGTCCATTACGAGAATACTATTGAAAGAGAAGAAGCCTCACGTTTTGAGTAATATAACATGAAAAATATAATGGATCATTGCACACGATTTCACCACCACAACCACCATTATCATATAACCATTTTCCCTTTAAATTACATGTCTAAGTACGAAGCTAAATGGAGGGAGCGGCGGAGATTATACTAGCAAACCTAGCATCAACCGTCTATAATCTATGAGCTGATGGCAAAATCTGAACAAGGCAATTAAGAGTATGCAATAAAACTACCTAAAATATATTGTATTTCTATATATATCAAATATGTACAACCAGCTAGGGCACCAACAATGTATGCAATAAAACTACCAAATGACTTGCATTCTAGTTTATATTTGCTTAGATGATAATCTCTGCTGTCATGTGTGTGTGTGTGTGTGTGTGTGTGTGTGAACAAAAAAATGCCAGCATATCCCACCTAACCATATCCTCAAAAAAAAATTGCAAATCCTCGAATCTGACCGGTATTGTATCATGTATCCATATCCATGCTACATAACTACATATCTTATAAGATACTACCGAAAGAGTAAACAAGATGCAGAAGAAGATAGAACTCAAGTAGTTTCTTAGAGAAAAGCAATGGTGTCTACAAGCATATGCTTATGTCTTTGTACCTACAAAGTGTTGCGACAGATAACCTTCACACAGTTCTCGAACAAAAATGATCCCTGCAAACACAGCAAAAATGTTACGACGATACCACTAGTATAGTCATATAGCAGAGATTCAGAAAAGCATGCTTTACTTGGTCTCAAGCACTCACCATGATCCCTGCCAAATTTCCATATCTCAAGTATTGTATCCAGTGCCATTTGCGGAATATGAAGCCCTTTTGCATAAGTAATATGAGACAACCAAGTATCACACTCCAAAATAACATTATCCACTCCAAAAAATAGTGCAGCCTGAGAATAATAACTAATATGTTCAAAATGATTACTTTATTTAAAACTATAATAAAGAATCAACAAATATAAGAAAAAATTTCAAATAGAAATCAGCACAAGAACAATTTGCTGGGAATCAGGGAGAAAGAAACTAGTTCAAAGCATGACTAATATAAAAAAAAACACTAAGAAGTAGAATATTAAGTTTGATAACTTATAGAAAGGTTCATTTGGAGAACAGGAAAAGTTGGGGAGGCACATATTCTTTAAAACAATATGAACATGTTGATTTTGTATGGAAAGATTACTGAACATGAGAAACCCATAAACTTGCTGCTTACAAATCTTACCTTCACTTCTGATTTTCAAACCCCTCCTACGGGAATTATTCTGATTTAGCAGCACTAAACTATAACACTAGAAATAAGTAAATACAGAACAGTTTTAGTGAACTAAAGTGACATTTGGTATCGTTCAGTGTTGAAAAATGTGGTCTATACGGTCGCTTATGTGTAGCCCCCCCCCCCCCAAATGAAAGCGAAGGTTATTTCTTGGTATATGCGGTGAAAAAGTTTGTCTTGATGCATAGAAATTGTTATGCGGACGCATATTGAGCATAATAACTTAAGGTTGAGTTGGGTTATGAAACGGGTATGGATTTTTCGCTATACCATTATTCAAAGCCGAAACCCAATAACTTAAAGGACAACTATAAGACCTTTTCAAAAGCCGAATAAATTATTTCTACTTATTCCTCCCCCTTTTCTCTCTCATATCAAATTAGGGTTTGCCACCAACTTCTTCTCCTTTGCTCTCCAACGAAAATTCTGGCAAGACATTGCCTTTTTAGGCAAGAAACTTGAGACAACTCTTTAGCTACTTCTTCTTAACAAAAAGGTATGTTTTTTCTTCAATTTTATGTTTATTTTTTCATACCATAAAACTTCATGTATTTTGATCTTTCTTCCTTTGACATCTCCTCAACTCTTTTTCTATATTTGTGTTTTCATCTTAAACCCTAAAACTTCATGTATTTTGTTTTTTTTTATTTCGCCTCAACTCTTTTCTATATTAGTGTTCTCATCTTAAAATACTAGTTTGTCTTTTGTGTTTGTAGAAATGCCTAGGATTCTATTTATCTCTGATTATTCCTTGCTTCTATATATTTGGATTGTGCTTTCCTTTTAGGTGTTTCGAGGAAAATGTTTTAATAAATATAAATACAAAACTCGTTGGGGCTTTAGGGGAGGGACTTTGGCATCAAGTATGGTAATCTAAGTTGCTTCTTTCCGCCTGTAATAGGTTGTTTCTGCCGCTGCTGTTCTAGCTCTGAAACAGCAACCGGAATCAGCCCTTTTGGGTGTATGTTTCTGTCACGCCCCGCTTTCGAAAATACGGAATACGGAGAGCAGCGAAGGCCAGCCATGCTACCTACGGTAAGAAAAGATTCTTCCATAGTCACATAACGGCTGTCTAGCTAACCTGTCAAAGATAATATACAATAACAGAAAAGGAAAGATAACACTGATAATCATGCTGCAACGAAATCACAAGGAATACTAAAAATAGGTCCACTAGATAATCGATGCAAATAAAGATCCAATACAATAGATTCGAAATAAAAACAAAATCCGAAAAGAGATACATAAGTCCTAATGTCCCACAAGGACGCACATGCTAAATACTAACTGAAAAGAAATAAATATACGGGCTACTGATCTTCGACAAAGCCCTGATAGCCGCTCCGATCCTGCCCCACCTGAAAATCAGTCTCTAAATCTGAGATGGCAAATCTCAAGAATGTCAGAACATCCCAACAAATACACAACGTAAAAAGGATGTGTATGTAGTATGATAACATGAGTATGTAAGTGGAGTGAAGCCCGTGTGCGCATGTTTATAAATACATATGGATATAGTAACAATAAAAAACAGACATATAAACAGGTCAAGTCATATCCTACTGGTCACTAAAAGGTAATCTATCCTATCGTGAGCTCGAGTGTGTGCGTCAACCTCTGCATGAGTGTTCCTAACCTAAGGATAGGGCCCTAGGGGCTAAGAAACACGGGCCCAACTGTAGAATGAACAAGCAACTGATATAGCCCAGTATGAGCTGTGATAATATGCGACCGATATAGCCCGGTACAAGCTGCCGGCATGGGGCTCCTGAAATCCTGTTGTACGAACACACACTCAAACTACCCTAACACCCTGCGTATTCGTATCCAATATGGTAATAACTAAATCACTAATTAAGAATGCTGAAAAAATTAGAACCTGTAATATCATGTTAATTATATAGAAATGAAACTTGTAAACAGTAGGTTGTGTCGCGGCATGTGGTTCAGCATCCTAATTAGAGATCCCGTTCTTAAATAAAGAACTAGAGTAATGAATGATCGTGACATGACAAATATGGTCATTATCAAGTAATAGTAATCGCATGTAAAGAGTGTACAAGCTTATGAATAGTACAAGTCTCATATGTTATCTATACCATTATGTTAACCAAAATAGATATACTATTTATATTTCTTGATCACAGACTAGCGAGTATGATATATATGTATATATTAAGGATAGATTAACTTTCGAACTTTATTTGTATTTCATTATATCTATTTCTATCACTTTACTGCATATAAGTCTATATAATAACGATATAAAATTTGAGAACTAACACAGTTTTATCGAACAATGCAGGCTAAAGATATATTTGAAAGATCGTCGATGTTGCATCGACTGAAAAAGAAAAGCAAGAATACTTGCCTAGAGACAGATAAGGCACAACGATACGAAGCAAAATTCCAAGCTTGATGATCATCAAGGCTCGGTTAGGTGTTGAAGATGGTGAAGAAGGATATGATGGCCTTGTTGTTAAGGGTTAATCCGTCCATAAGCATGATAAGTCATGCGCCTCTGTTTATGAGCTTGGTTCATTTGGATGTGAGATACATAAATTGCATTAACCTCCAAGCCCTTAACATCTGCATTGGTTTCAGCATTCTTAAACAAATCTAAGATGAACTTGATTGATCTCATAAGCTAGTGTCCCTGACCATTAGAGTGACGATTCTTAGCTTGAGCGGCTCGGCCAACACCTCGACAAAACTACGGAAAAGGAATAGTCTGGTTGTGAGCAATGACATCCTCGAGGTATCTGTTGGTCTTTACCAATGACAGCTACGATGGTGCGAGACTAGGGTGTAGGTTTTGCGATGGGTCCTCGATTAAAGAAGGAGAAGGAGGTGGTCGGGTTAGGGTTTCGGCCTAAGAGTTGATGGATTCGGCGACGGGGATCACGAGCTAGTGTTGCGGTGTTGGTGAGGGAGGAGTTGGGTTGGTGATGGCGAGGGTTGATGGCTTGGCAATGGTGGTCCCAGGAAGAGAGGAGGGGTCGGCGGCGGTTGATGGGCGAAGGTACCGGTGAAGGGTTCGAGGGTGAGGATGGTGGTCGGGGTCTATGGATGCGGGCTGAAGATGGGTTGATGGGAATTGAGACGAAGATGATGATGGTGGCAGTAGGTCGGGTAGAGGTCTCGATGAAGGCTTGGATTTTTTTAAGGAGAAGAGATGATGATTATTAAATTGTTTTTTTATAGGGAAGAGAGATACTGTTAAAAATTGAAGAGAGATTATTATAATTGGAGAGAGAAATATTCTTATGAGATGAGATTTGGGTTTGATTTTAAGAGAGAAAGATATATAAATATAAAAGAGAGATATGATGGGTTGTTATATATTTCTATAAGATATTAGAAAAGTTGTATATACATATTAGTTTGTAATAATAGGAAAGTATATGTATATACATATATTAATATATAGTAAAAATATATGTAGATATGTATATGGTTATGGGTTCATGAAAATAAATATAATTAATTGCTAGTTGCTATATATATATATATATATATATATATATATATATATATATATAGAGGATTTTAAGATATCAAACAACTAAAATATATCTTCAGTTAAACTATCATAATAAAATATCTTCAATTATATATATATATATATTGTTTATATAGGTTTATAGAAAAAAATTAAAAGAGAGTAAATTTGAGAGAGAGAATCTGCTAAGAGAGATTAGATTGGATTGAAGACAGAGATTTTGTTAAGGAATAGAGAGAGAGTGAGGTTTGGTGAAATATAGTTAGAGATATATAAAAATATATGTAAATAGAATAGAATATGGAAAGAGAAATCTGTTGGAAAAGATAATTGTTTAGAGAGAGAAAATAGTATTTGTTTTAAAAGAAGAGAGTTATCAGGTGAGAGAGATAAGATCAGGGGGGAGATATATGATGATTGGAGAGAGAAAATTGAGTTATTAGTTTAGAAAAAATATTTATATGGTTAAAAGATTTAACATGGACTCATGACCTGTCAAAACTAAATATTTTAACTAAATAAATATCGTTAAACAAAATATCTTATAAATAAGATTTAAAAGGGGGTAAAATCTTATGTATATATATTGTTTAAAGAAACACCAAACAAAATATGTTTTGTTTAAACTATAATACTAAAATATAAATATGGTTACAAAATAGTGTTAAGACAAATAAATATTTAAATACTAATAATATGCCTATTTAAAAAACTTGAAAACCATAATTATATGTATATATCTTAATTAAAAGTATTAAACTCCAAGATATAATAATAATAAAACAAAACCCAATATATCCAAAAAGAAAAAAAAAACGTACGATCGGACTAGGGTGTTACATCCTACCCATCTTACAGGAAATTTTGTTCTCGAAATTAGAAGAACGAAAATACAAGATCACGAACTAATTACAAGGATCAATGAAAATAGATGGGTATGAAAATCAAGAATCAAGAAAAGGCTTCTTTTGGCCCAGTAATGGGTTTTTCCTGCTGCTGCTGTTCTGGCTCTGAAACAGCAACCGGAATCAGCCCTTTTGGGTCTATGTTTTTGCTGCCATTTCAGCCAAAAGAAGTAACTTAGATTAGCACAATCGATGCTAAAGACCCCTCCGCCAAAGCCCCAACCAGATTTGTACTTATATGTATTAGAAGCATTTCCTCATAACCTTTGTATTAGAAGCATTTCCTCATAACACCACGAAGGAAAAGCACAATCCAAATACATGAAGTTTTAGAGTTTAAGATGAAAACTAATATTTTAAGATGAAAACAACAATATAGAAAAGAGTTGAGGAGCAATCAAAAAAAAGAAAGAATAAAACATGAAGTTTTAGAGTTTAAGATGAAAATACAAATATAAAAAAAGAGTTGAAGAGAAATCTAAAGAAAAACATCAAAATACATAAAGTTTTAGGGTTTATAAAAAAACATGAAAATTGAAGGAAAAAAACATATCCTTTTATTGAGAAGAAGAAGCAGCAGCTAAAGAGCTTTCTCAAGTTTCTTGTGTAAAGGCGATGTCATGCCGGAGTTTTTGTCGGAGAACAAAGACGAAGAAGTTCGAGGCAAACACTAATTTGATATGAGAGAAAAAAGAAGGAATAAGTATAAATAATTAATTTGGATTTTGAAAAAGTTTTATAGTTGTCCTTAAAATTATTGGATTTGGACATTGGATATGGGTATAGTAAAAACCCCATGCGCGCTTCATAACCCAGCTCAACCTTAAGTTATTACGCGCATTATGCAGACGCATAATACAATATCTAGCCGCATAACAATTTCTATGCACCAAGGCAAAACTTTTTCACCGCATATACCTAGAAAAAAGATCGTTTTCATGCGCGGGGAAGGGGGCGCACACACATATGGGGCCGCATAGAATGCCTTTTTCAACACTGGCTAAATCTTATTAATTTTTTAAACCAACTTAAAGTATGGTTCAAAACTAAGCGCGCTTGGCTCAAACAGAACGAAGAGAGATTTTTTCGGAGCAGGTCTCAAGCTTCTCAAGCCCATTTGACAACCGCAACCATAGGATCTAAGAGATTAATTTTAAAGAAAAAAATTATGTTATTTATGTAGTTAATATGGGCAATTTTAGTCCCATAATTAATGAACGTTATATGGGTATGAAGAGAGTAAATTATGGAGGTTTTTCAAATCATAAAAACCAGAGACAAAAACAAAACCTCCCTTTTATTGAGCAAACACTTTTAAAAGTATCCCCCATATACAGGGTTTGGGTGTGATTGACCATAATTTGCTATTCCAAATATTCAACCCAGTCAAAAAGCAAGGGAGACAGAAGATTACTTTAATAAGATAAAATACCATTCTCTAGCTTCCTAATGATATTGGTTTCTTATGATGGCAATGCTCTATGAGAGCCCTAATCCGTTTTCCCTTGCAAAATATAGCTTGCAAATATTGTCAGCAGTAAGGAAAAAACGGTAAGCATGACAGTGAGATTTCTCTTCCTCTGAAAACAAAGTTACTTCAAATGCAAATGTGACAAGTGATGGAATGCTATCAACGATATTGCGCAAAGTTGGAGGTCATAGCTATCAAAGGTGATTATTGATAGCATGATTCTGATGGTTTGCATCAGACTTAATTACTATTGCTTATACCTCGGACTTAATCAACCTTCAGAAACTCTCTCAGACAAAGTCACAGAAATGCACAACATGGGAGATTTATGACCTCGTCTCTAAGCGAAGATTTCCCTGGTCACAAGTACCTCTGGATACTTCATGTACACGATTTCATTAATAGCTTAATCAAGATATTTGCCTAGCTGAATGCCCATTTCAACATCAAGACTCAATGTCTCTAGCTAAGGTATAAGAAAGAAATAGGGTAGCTTGTTTGCTATGTTGGTCACACTTGAGATAGCTTTGTAAGTTAATCATGAAGTGCTTGATTCTGTTGATAAGAGGCATGAGCAGGATAGAAGAAACGAGGCCAAAAAAATGCATGCACAAATATAGTAGGTACGGTGATCAGCTAACATTACCTCCAAAAGAAGAACAAAGTTATTTGAATCGACACACAACGAATTGTAGATAAACTGGAGGACACCGAGGACTGCTTCGACATTCCACTGGATTGAGACATGCTGAAGACTAGATTCGCTGCAGGACAAATTTGAATGCAAAAATCTTGAAAGTTAATATGGCCAATTGAAAGACAGGCGCCTTCCAACAGCGTCGTTATTCGTTTTAAGAGTAAGCATAATGTAACATATAAAATCCTCAACCTTTAGAATTTAGAAATTGAAGACAAAAATCATCCTTTCAATCCACCAAAAAAAATCCATTATTTACTTATATACGTTGATTCAATAAAGGAAGAAATTTCCTTGCCTCCATACATATGGAAAAATTATACGAAAAATAACTTCTGCGGTTTTACCAACAAGTATACATGAATGTATAATAATTTAATATAGGGTAACATGCTGGAATCATCCTTGCTTTTAGTTAATTAGGAGGAAACCACACTTTCTCCGAATAGTGAGCATTTTTTTCCCTAAACCAAACAGCAATTACTTAAAAATTGCATTAATTGGTTCCATCGTATGCTCCTGAAACAGTTGGTTGTGCATAAAGCATTTAGTTGACGCAAAATATGGGGGTATTCAAGGTAATCTTCAAGCAATTGTTTCAAATGTAGGGCTAGCATGCATGCCGGTTGTTTTCTATTTTGCCCAAAAGCAAAGGGTTTTCTGCGATTTAACCTTTTAAAAAAATAAACTTGAACATTCCGTAAAATTATCAGTGATTGATCCATGTCCAATGAGCTGTTCTTGTGGAAAGTGAAGATAAAAAGGTAATGCCATGGGAATTATAATCAGTTTGCTTTGTAGGCTAAGTTCAAATATTATCAGTGGTGGATTCACCTGAAGCTCCCATCAAGAAGTCCTCGAAAATATGAAGACTCCTGAACAAGCCTGAGAGAGAATAAAGTTCAATAATTCAGTTTAATAATGGAAATCAATTCAAAAAAAAGCAATAAATTGATGAAAGTAGGCGACACAAGCTAAAATACCTGCTTCGATTCGTGCGCACTTTGACGATTTTGGAGCAGAGAATCAAATCTAGGTTCCATGTTTCGATGTCAGAGGTTGAGATCGAGATCTCGTCCTGTGAGAATTGATCTTCGATTGAGCAGGGATCGGTGAGCTCAAGAACGGTGATGTCATCCTCTGAGGAGGAAGAAGACGAAGCCATTAATGATCGCTTAGCTTCCATGGAGTAAAGAAACCCTAGATAAGATTTAAGACCCCCAGAGTGCTTTCGTAGGTGGATTCTCTTTTAGAACAAGCAAAATAGGAAACCGCGAAAAATCTTAGGCCCTTTTAGGACAAGTTTAATAATTGGATTTTGGTGAGGGGCATATTCGAGAGATTCAATTAGGAAAGTATGAAAACGGTAGAAAAATAAAATGAGAAGAAAGTTAAGAACATTATACCAAATTATTTAGTGGCTTAATTTGAAAAGGTCTACCAAACTTTTTAGCTAAACTATAAGAAACTACCACATTTTTTCAAAATACAAAATAAACTATTATAAAAAATTTCAAAATAACAATAAATTTTCAAAATCATGAGACTGCTATGACTAACGGTATCACATCATCTCTGTCAAAACAGCGATATCATAATTTTTTTAATTTCCAAAAATACCCTCCTTCCTCTTCTCTCATGCTTCCTCTTCTCTTTCTCTCGTCTCTAACCTAGTCGCGCATGTGTGTATACACCCCTAACCTGGCCATAGCCCTGAACCTGTGCCTAACTCTAGCCTCGCCATCGGCGAGCCCCAATCCTCCCCCCTTGCCGGCCCCCCTCCTCCGCAGACCCTCTACGCCTCCTCCTTCCTTGACCCGCCTTCGTCCCCCTCATCCTCTTCCTCCAACCTCCTCGCCGGTGAGGAGTGGCTTCCCTGCCCTCATCCTCGTCCTGCAGCCCCCTCGTCGTCCTCCATGATCCAGCCCTGCTTCTCCCCGACCCTCTCCTAATACTCCTACTCCTCCTTCTCCCCCAGTCCTCACATGCTTCCGACCGTCTCCTCCGGCGTCTCCTCCTCCATACTAGAGTTGAGATCAGGAATATGATTAACAATTAAGATTTAGTTAATTTAGTTAATTAAAAGAGAAAAGCGGTCATTTTAACACAAACCTAACACCGTCGGTGTTGGCCGGCTTTGACCGTTAGCACAGTAATTTCTCATAATTTTGAAAGTTTTTGGTGGTTTGTTATGAATTGGGAAAGGTGTTTGATAGTTTATAGAATTAAGCCTTATTTAGCCCTATGGAAATTAGGAAAGTTGACGAGTTAGAGTTTCGTGGCAAAATAAAGAAATATAAAATAGTTGGTAAAAATATGATAAAATGACCAATTTTTGGTTAATTATACAACAAAAGGATAGAAATATATTTAAAAACAAATTAACCACGAGCTTGTTTCAAATCCACTTTCTAATCTTTTGGCTAGAAAGTGGAATTTGAAAATTAGATGTTGTGGTATGGAAAACGGATGTTGTTTTCCATCCACTTTTCAAAAAACAAACAAAGAAATGCGACTTTCTTCATTTGCTTACTTTCTATATTCACTTTCTTCTTACGGAATATTTCCAAAGTTATTTAAACTTAACTCCATAAATTTATGAGATCTAAGAGATAACTATAGTTATCTCAAATCCAAAATGAATGCTGAAGAGGAGAAAGTACGCGTTTTGGGTTTAAGATTTGCTAGCTTTAATAAAACATGTCACGTCCCGTTTCCCAAAATACGACAGCAGGAACGTGACGAAGCCCGCGACATATTTATTTCAAAAATGTCCTTTCTCGCAACAAACACGCTAAGCATATATAAGCAATATAATCATCAAGAAATAAACATGACAATGAAAATCAAACTTTATATATTTACATTCCCAATTTTATAAAGTTATACTGATACAAGATGGTGAATAAGAAATATAAAATGAACATATCTAAACAAGTGGCATATTGAAACGAAAAGCTGAAATAAAGAACCAGCAATCGGTCTGTGGTGCAAGCTGAGAGTAATTTTCTTGACTCGGCTTGATCTCCTCCTTCCCGACGCCACCCGATAAACATTCCAAGGATAGAAAAAAGAAGCTGGGTAGAATGCTCGTCAGCGAACTTACGCTCGGTAAGTCCCCAAGAAAGGTGGGATGCGAATGTGGTAAAGGACAGCAAGTAAGCAGAATATGAATTCTAATGTGGTTATCTGAGAGTGTCAATTAAACCTAACAACTATATGCGCATAGCAAGGTATCTTAAGTATGGTAATATGTATATAAGCATAGCAATGTAATATGAATATGGAAAATAAGTGTAGCATGGTCGTGTAGTGTAGGTATAGTGAGCATGTAACAAGTAAAGCGTTGCACGTGTAATGAATAGCAATGTGTCCTAAACAGGTCACTAAAAAGGGTAAACTATTCTAACGTCAGTTCAAATATTAATGTCAACCAATTTCAAGAGTATTCTCAAACTCAAGGGTAGGGCCCCAAGCGCAAGGAATCATAGGTCCGAATCAAGATGTGTTAGTAACGGGATTTCGACCGCCGCCGAAATATTCCAAACCCAATAGTAGGGCTTCAGGGGATTGGAAACATGAGCCCTCATGATAGATTGCTTTGTGTTAGTTGTCACGCCCCGCTTCCCAGTGTACGGAAAACGGAGGCGTGACGGGCCGCAACGTATTTACTAAGAAATAAATACGTCAAGCGTAAATAAGCAATATATGTAAAAATGCACAAGAATGACAAGTGATATAAAATGAACAACAACTTTTATTAACATTCATCTTTACAATACAACTGCTTTGAAAAAGAAAGATACAATGATAATAAGCAATGCCTAAACAATGGCATACAAACTGAAATAAGTACAAGATGAACTAACAGTCCTGCTGGGCAGTGAGCTGGTTCACGTGCTCCTGGCTAGGCTCGATCTCTTGAGAGTCCGGTCCTCCTGACGAACATTCCAAAGAAAGAAATAGACATGAATGTCATCAGCGAACTAGCGGTCGGTAAGTCCTAAAAGAAAGAAAGGAATATAGCAAGTAACGAGAATTGAACTAGTAAGATGTACAGGTATAAGATTGTGCCACGACCCGAAGGTACGGAACGTGACCGGCACTTAAATTACGAAACGTCTAGAGGCGTAACGTAATCTAAGTAAGCCGAAGCCCAGAAATCTAAACCCTTTAAAAGAAGAAGTGTAAGGAAACAAGTTTAAAAACAACATCAAATTTCTCAAAAAATTTGGCAGAGTCTCCTTTATAAAAACTGGCCCCAAACGGGTACAAAGACATATATATATATATATATATATATATATATATATGCAATAATAAAAAGGCATCCCCAAGCGGGAGCCAGCTCTACGCCAAAAGGCGGAAACCACCACACAATGCACTAAAATATACAACGCCGAAGGGCGAGGCTCAAAACTCAAAAGAAAACCAAATCCACCAGAAACCATAATAATACAAGCGCGACTCTAAGATCGAAATAAAAACAACTGGTCTACTAAATCTAACAAGTAATACAAGTCTGGTTGATGGAGATTACTAGATACAAATGAAATAATAAAAGTATAACGGCGGTCCTGATACAAGTGAACCAACCTACCAAGCAAATCATCCTGAATGAAATGATGTGCCAGCAAGCTGCCAAGGAAACATGTACATCGAAACCTGTAAGAAAAATTTGGCACAACGGAGGTGAGTTGCCAACTCGTGAGTAGAAAACATCTGCGAGTAGAAATCGCATGCACGACGCTCTCCTATGTCATAGTAATATACTTAATATATCACTAGTCATCTAGTAGTGGCAGGGTAATAAACTATGCGTAAGTGCAAATGCTCAGTGCTCGTGTCAGTGCCTCAAGTAGTAACATGTCAGGTGTATGAGTATGCATGCATCATGAATGTAAAACAATCAACCATGAAATCTGGGTATATCTGTATAAGAAATCTTTAACTTTATCATAGTAAAATTTGTATGGTAATCTGAAACATAAGTGAAATCCATGGAAATCCGTGTCAAGCATCGACACAAAACATGTAAAACTCAAAATCTCAATAGCTCATAGTCTCAATATCTCATAGCCTCAATCTCTCGGGCTCCGTCAGTCCGGATCGGCCCATATCATCAAATCTCACGACAATGGTCGGTATCCTCCGGATATCCGCCGCGCCAGACATCACCAGTAGGTAGTCTTTCCCTGCCAGGCTCATCGTCTACAACTCGATTTTCTTGCCCCGGGGTACCATACCGGGCCCACCATGTACCCGAGACAGTTCATCCACTCCTCGAATCGGGTCTCGAAATCCAACAGAAAATATGAAATCTCATGGTGGACGACAGATACATCACGAGAAAACCGCAACTTGTATTTTAAAAAGAGAGGGAGAGAGAGAGAAGTTTTTATATATATTCTTGCGGTTTTCCCCAAAATCCAGAAATCTCATTGATCATCACTGAAAACTGTATTTTAATACCGTTCATTCGTTATCTCTTTTGTTATATATCGGTGCTATTAATCAGTGTCTGCTCTGTAATTACAGTTTACGGGTATTCGTGATAAAATACCGGAAACACATTCAAAATCACGGATATATTGTCTGTGAGCTAACACTGCCAGCAGACCAGAAAACCGACCGATATCCCAAGAGCTTTTGTAAAATAAATGTGTGCACGCACTTTTTGGTCCAACTCAATGCATGTTGCACACAACTCTTGGGCAAAGACCCTGTGGGGGCAGCCATGGCATGATAGGTTATGCAAGTGGGCATGTGTTGGTGTGATGTGCATTAATGGGTATTAAATGCATAAAAATATGATGTGATTTGAGGCATCTCATTTCCCTCCAATTCTCTGCATCCAAACCAGGTGAAATAAGACCAAGCAAACAGCATCAGAGGCTTATTGGAGTGCACACAAACCCACACACCCAATACGAGCCCCTCTCCTCGGATTTGACCCGGTGACCATCCCCTCAAATCCGGCGAGGCCGGCCCCACTTCCTCCTGTGGGCCCCATCTTTCTCCTGTGCATTCCCTTCTGCCACTTAGGATTATTTTTATTATTTATTTATTCCTCTTTTGAGCCTATAAATACAGATCAGTGGGCAAGGGAAGGAGGCTACCATGTACATACCATTTCATAATTTTGTTTTGCTTTGTTTTTGTTTAGCTTGAGGGTGAGTGTGCTTCTTCTTGGTTTCTTCTTCTTCTTCCCTCTTGAAGCTCTCTTTGGAGAGCTTCATTAAGGAGGTTGAACAAGTTACCAAATATTGTATCTTGTTCTCAAGTGATTAATACATTGTTGTTTCTTTTATTTACCTGCTCTCTTTTCTTGCTTTCTTTTTATTACCATGCTTAACTAATCTTCATTTTGGTTGTGGTGTGCGTGAGGAAGTGAGATGAAAGGCTTTGCCTCCTCCACCTCTTGATTATGTTTAATGTGCTTAAATTCCATTTTGTGTTAAGTTTGCTAAGCTAGGATATGGTATGTTGTGATAAAAAGCTTGACAAACTCTTTGTTTTATATACTATATACCTTCACAAACCCTTAGCAAACTCAACACCAATATCTTTTGCTCTCACTAACCTCTTTGTGTTTTCATTGTTGCGGTATGCTTGCAAAACCTTGTATTTAGTGTTAATACCCCAAGCGCGGATATACAAACGGTAAGTGACCAAAACGGACTCGTTTCGTGTTTTGCGGTGAATGTCGGACTTTGACGGTTTATGCTCCGCAACCGCGTTGCCAGGTCGTACTTCATGCCGGAATCAAGGTAAGGCCGGACAACCCATAACCAAGCGAGCGTAGAGGTAAACGTCGCGATTCAAGCTTCCGAACCAAGCCATAACCATTCTTTCCTTACACTTGTTTTCTTGCTTTTCTTGTTTTCTTTCTTTTTTTAATTATTTGTGACAACCAACCAATTCGTTAATTTGTTAACCTTAAACAACGATACCTAATACTCAATTCCCTGTGGATCGACCCGTGCTTGCCGGCTCGCTACAACGCGCCGTGCACTTGCGGTTATAAATAGTAAAATGAAAACGATCTCGCGTGCGCATCCCATTTTCCATAAAAACGTACACATTTCCATAACATACGCGTTTGCGCGAGCGGGTGGTTTCCCAACAAGTTTTGGGTGCCGTTGCCGGAGACTTGTAGTTATTAGATATTGTTATTTCTGGTTTACTAACAAAACTAACTTTTAACAGAATTTTTTTCAAAACTAACAAAATACGTTTTTTTTGGGACTACTTTCAAATTGTTCTCTGTTGTTAAAACCTGCAATCACACTGCAATTCAAATTAAAAATCAAGTAAAACCATTAGAACTCTACTATATCCTAGAGACCCCACCAAAAAGATCTGCACCTAACCCTCTGAAAAAACCGGCAACCGTAAAAGGGTATTCCGGCGTCGCCGGCCTTTCAGTTGGGTTTGGGTTTTTTCTCTTTTTGTGATCTCTAGTTTTGTGTTTTGGTTCTTTTGGTCTTATTTGATTTTTATAATTTTAAGTGTGCAGGAATTGGGGCATTCATATCGCTTTTGACACTAAATATCATATTTTTCCGACATTTTAGGTTTTTCGCGGAATTACGACAAGCGATCGTGCAGAGTGAGGTTCAAATGCAAATACAAGACGTTGGGGAAGATTAGTGCCAAAGATCCGGGTAGTTTGACCCGCGCAAGCGAACATTCAACGACTCGGATCACTTTCAAAGGGTTTTCTTAAACCAAATCCTATTGGTACGTATTTCCTAACACCTCTTCTCGAATCCGACACAATCCAATTCTCTATCTTTTGCAGGATTCTTTGCAAATTTTGACGCCAATTGTAAAGAGAACTAACCGTATTTGTTGCAGCGCATAATATTTAACCGAAAAAGAAATATTTGAATTTCATGATTTCTTGAATTCTTTGATTTGATTGCGCATTGCATCTTAATACGGAAATAAGGGCTAAATGACCAAACAAGATACGGTAAAGGATTTCATCACCTTTTCTCCGTAGCCCACAAATCATAAAACTGCATTCCTGAATACCCCCAGTAATTTAAAATCAATTAGACTTTGACTCTAAGGACTTCGCGCTTATTAGGAGAAGTTAACTGTGTTTAGAACTTTGCTTAACGGTATATTGTTCACGGGGTATCTAGGCAAGCGTTCAAGAGAGAGGGTTATTTAATTAAGGAACTTCGCGAAAGCGTTGTAAAACCTCCCCTTCTCTCTTGCACTTACCTGGCTTTGTGATCCGTATATCTTGAGCCTATTTCTCGACACAGTTTTACTTCGTCAATCTGGTTCTTGAGCAAGTCTAGTTGACTTAGAAAACCGTAGACTGTTAGGGGTGTGATATTCTTTTGTGATATTTGTGCATTCTTGTTAAAATGGGTGACACACAATTCAATTCAATTTTTCACGATTCCTATTCTTTTGTCTATACTCAATCCCAAATTATTTGTTCAAATTGCCAAAATTCATCCCACATTCATGATGATTGTCCTTTCCTAGGAGGTGATCAACCGTTCCAAATTCTTAACGGTCACCCACCTAACACTCCTGAACCCAGTCCCACTTCAACCATTGACTAACTGATTGAACATTTAGAGAAAGAGATCAACAGAATGACTGCTATAGCATCACCATCATCACAACCCCTCCAACCCGAAACCATTGAACCATCTGTAGGGTATGATAGTGAGATAGATGTTAGGTTGACCGCTCTAGACAAATGTATTGAAGTAATGACTGTGGTCGAGAATCAAACAGCTTCTACGTTAGCCCCATTCATACAGCAGTCTGAGCAATTATTTCTTGCTCAGGCCCAATCTTTAGCTAACATAAAGGAACAAGTGAAACATTTAGCTGAGAGGATCCTAAGGAGTGAGCACAGTCAATCAGAACCCATAAATGTTAATGTCTGTCATCTAGGGAGTCATCCAAGTGAGGTAAATGATCAATCAAACTTTGATGATTTCTTAGATGATGATACGATTGAATTGACTGAGTGCTATCAGGACACACAAGAAAATCCTCTAAGTCAGTCCACCACTAGCCTTCAAGTATCCACTGAACCTCTTGTCACTTTAGAGATTGATTTAACTGAAATAATACTTGATGAGGAAATTCTTGAACCGACTGATTTCTACTTTCCAATTTTAGAGGAGGAACCTTGTGAATTTGTCGGGTATGGTTGGGATAAATTGTTAGAAAAGATCAATGATCAGGAACCCACAATTTTTATATCACCTAGTGATATTGTTTCGGAAGAAACATTAGGGTGGGAACCTACTTTTTTAGATGATATGAACCTACCCAGTTATGAATATGATAGGGAAAAAATCTTTTTGGTAGTGAGTGTAAATAATGAGTGTAGGATAGTGAAAGATAATCGGGAGGAAGACAGTTCCGATAAATATTCTTTTATACTGAGTTTTGAGGAAATTTTTGCTGATGAGATTGAAATTTTAAGTGGGTTGGAGTCGGAACCATTTTGGGATCATCCTTTGAACCATCCTTTTGCCGAGCTTTTTGCGGATGAACTCCAGTTTTTGAACGAACTTGACTTCAGTATTTCACTTACGCTTATTAAACATACAATTCATTCAGAAAACAATTCTTTGACATTCTCAAAATTTCATCTTCATCTTCAGCGTCTTCTTATCCCCAATTTTACACGCCCATGCCCTTCACTAACAACTAACATATACATATTCTTTTTCTTTTTCTTCTTTGTATACACATTCTTTTACCAGCCCCTACATTATATAGACAAAATCTTTTTGTGGCTGGTATTAATTTCTGCACTAACCCGGTCTTTTAACTTGTAAATGTTATAATTAATCTTAGGTTTTTTCCTTTTTTTCTTGAATAAAATTCTCACCCTGGTGTCTAAGTCTAGCTACCGGACGCGGGGCAACGATGATGACATCGTAAAACTCAGGTTTGGGGGTGAGCACCGCGTTTATCTGCATTATGTGTATATTGTATATTCTGCATTGCATACATATTAAAAACCCATAAAAATTGAAAATTTTTACAAAAATATAAAAACTTTTCAAGCTAGCTAATAGGATAACTTAGATTTTTATTCCGAAAATTTAGTTGATACGTTAGAAGTAACTAAATCCTAGACTTAGGAATTGAAAACCTTAAAAATAACCCTCATTCTGTTTAAACTTGGTAATTATACGTCCTTACAGTTTTTTTTGAGAAATAGGTAATCTTGAGTTCAGTTCTTTAGTTAAGTCAAGATGAAGGGAGAGTATTGAAGCTTTACTGAAAGATAAGTCTGAAAAATAGTTTCTGTTCTTGAGTCCAAATTTAGAAAGGATATACCCTACAAATTGCATATACACGCACCTTGAAACTTAGGATAGTAGAGGATACCTAGAAATACTCTTGCCTGAAAGCCTAGTATGAAAGAAAAATCGGTATTTAAAGCTAAACACCAAAAAAGAGCATCATTGAAAAATATATCCGGTCTTGAAAAGAAAATGAAAAAGAAAAAGAAAAGAAAAAAATAATAAAGTCAAGACCTGGAGACTGCTATTTGCGCTTTAATGCTCATACATTCAGTAATCGGCTGTTGGTGCCTCAAGAAGCATTAATGGTCGTATGAAAGGTGTATGAGCAACACCGTCCATCCATTAATGAAAAGAAGTAGTATTAGGTATTAAGGCAAGTGTACCATAGCTTAAATTGAATTCTTAAGCGTAGGGGTGCAAATTTACACACACGTAGGGGTATGTTCCCCTCCGAAAGGCGGCGCACAGGACCGCGATGGCCTGGCGCTGAGATTCGGGGCAGATGCTATTTGGTTTTATCCGTCTACCTCTCCGAAGATGCCAAGTTGATTTATGACACCGTGTATCGGAGGTTTAGACGGATGCGGCCGATGTAGCAGACTTCGTCAGATTCCCCCTCAGGGTGAGGGGTTTTTGATTGTGGGAACGCTCTTCCCTGCAGGCGCAAGCCCCTGCAGTTAATTATGCTACCGCATCGCGGTAACAACTTTCTCCTTCTCCAGAATTTCACTTCGTGTCGTGTGTGTTTGTTTTGTTTGTGGTTGCCCGTGGATTGTATACGGAGACTGAGTAATGCCGTCGCCCGTAGGACGTGGATTAGTCCAAATCCGTATTTACTTAGATTTGGGTTTGGTGTTTTTAGTTTAAGGATACGTTAGTCGCGTTGCGGCTAAGATCAACTTAAACGTTCGTTAAGGATACGTTAGTCCTGTTTGAGACTAAGATCGACTTAACGTGATCGTTTAGATCCGACAAAAGAGCGTTTGGGCCCTATTGTTTCAGTTTGGGAGATTCATAGTCCAATTTGGGACTAAAGTCTGTTTGGAGGATACGTTAGTCATTTTTGAGGCTAAGATTGACTCAAACGTTTGTTAAGGATACGTTAGTCCAGTTTGAGACTAAGATCAACTTAACGGGACCGTTTAGGTCCGACAAAAGAGCATTTGGACTCTATTGTGCCAGTTTAGGGACGTGGTGGTCCATATTCCAGTTTAGGGACGTGGTGGTCTAATATTAGTTTAGGGACGTTTCGGTCCGATATTAGTTTAGGGACGTTTCGGTCCGATATTAGTTTACGGACATCTCGGTCCACGAGTTTAAGGACCCCGCAGTCCATATCGATGTGTGGTCGTTGGGACCCGTCACCTCTTTGACGTCGTTGAGGAATTACAACGACGGATGTCAAAGGAGTTCGGAGATGTACCCTCGAACCGGATGTAAATTGATTTAGAAGAGCAATTTTGCTCAGTCAATTTAATTTAAGGACTTATGGCCAAAATTGGGCTAAGTCCAGTTGAAATGTTCAACATTTTTTTTGCTTTTGCATTGCATTTTTTTTAATTTTTATTTGGGCCTTGCCCAGAAAGGATGCAGAGCATCAATTTGTTTTGGGCTCTGCCCTTTTAGGAATGATGCAAGGCATCAATTTTATTTGGGCTCTGCCCTTGTATAAAGGATGCAAAGCATCAATTTATTTGGGCTCTGCCCATTTATTGCCTTGCAATTTAATTAGGCCTACTAGGTCTTTTTGGTTTGGGCCTGGCCCTTTAGAAAATGCATTGCATTTATCAAGCGCTTTGCGCCAATCAAAAAGCACAACAGTGCAAATTCATAAGTGCAAAGCACTATTAATTTGAGAATCTTTTAGATTCAAGAACCAATGGTTCATAAAAGAAGTGCAAAGCACTATTTGATTTCTTGATCTAATTTAGATCAACGAAGAACAAGTTTTTTCTTTTTATTTCAAGAACCAAAGGTTCATAAAAGTGCAAAGCACTATCTTTTTTTTTATTTCTGTTTTTCTTGTTTTAGAGAACCAGTGGCTCATAAGAAGTGCAAAGCACTATTAATTTAAGAACCTTTTAGGTTCAAGAACCGATGGTTCATAAAACAAGTGCAAGGCACTATTTGATTTATTTCTAAGAAAAAACAAGTTTTTCTTGTTTTTCTTATCTCAGAGAACCAAAGGTTCATAAAAGTGCAAAGCACTATTTTATTTTATTTATTTTTATTAAAGATCATTGATCTTGTTTTTTAGATCTATGATCTGTTCATAAGAGAAATTTCTCTTCTTTTGAAGGTTTTTACCTTTTTTTTATTCTTCAAGAGTTCTCAAGAGTTCTCTTCTCTCTTTTTTTTTTTAGCAAGATGTTGATGATTTTTAATTGAGGTCTGGGGTCCTTTTTATAGTGCCCATAAATTAGTTAAATTTGTTAAAGAAATCTTTCTCTGAGTGATTTTGGGAATTTTCCCCACCGTTGGATCTTTGATCCAAGGGCTTCTGCTTTGCAGAAGAAAATCTTCTTGTTTTAACAAGAACAGAAAAGATTTCTTAAATCTTTTAATTCTGTTTGGCGCAGTGCCCCAGCGCGTGACACGTGTCACGCTGTGCTGACACGTGTCGCGCAAATTTATTTTTTTTTTTTTGTGCGCTGCGCAGCGCGCAGTTGCGCTGACACGTGTCGCGCAGCGCGCGCCTTTTTTTTTTTTTTGAGCTTTGCTCTGATTGGAGAAAGAACAGAAGCATTGCTTTTTTTTCCACCTTGGAATTTAAACAGAGCTTTGCTCTGATTGAGGTAAACAAATGCCCCCCCACCGTTGCGCTTACGTGGTCTCCTAACGTGAGTGCAGCGGTGGCAGACTCCGAACCGTCGCGCCATCTTTTGGAAGCTGAAAGGGCACTTGATGCCTATAAATAGGGCCTTTGGTCCCTTAGATGATTCTCATCTCTAAAATTTTACTTTCAGAACTCAGAGCCCTGCTCTCTTGTTTAAACACTTTTAAAAGTTCAAACTTTTAGAGAATTTTAGGTAAAAATATTAATTTTAATTAAATTAAATCAATTTTAAGAGCATTGCTCTCAATAAATCCCAGATCTAAAGAAGACCCATTTAGGGTTTCACTTAGTAGAGTTTTGCTCTAAGGGGGGTCTATAGAAGACTAAGGAGAGCCCTATTAGAGTCCCATTAATAGAGCTTTGCTCTCTAAAAGATTTTCCTCGTATTTTCTTAATTCATTAATGGAGCTTTGCTCCTCCCAAATCATATAAAAGAACTTTTGAGGATTCTTTAATGGATCTTGGAACTTAAATATGGCATTTTATTTCTCAGTGCATTATATCGTTTTGCTTAATCAGTCTTTCTGATAATTCTGTTGATTCTCTTTCACAGGAACAATGGACGCCCATATGTATGATCTTAACGAGATCATCTCTCATGAGGACATCCGCCGACTTGGCCGCTCTCAAAATCAGGAGTTCACAAACGAGGAGTGTGCTGAAATAATGAGTCGCTTCGACGCATGCAATGGTCCACTGCTTCCCCGCCGTTCCTCTCTTCTTAAACTTATCGTGGGAGCTATTTGGAAAGCGCTTCCCCTATTCTGTTCCGGCGTGCCGCTTAGGGCGTTGGATGCCGCTGAGGACAAGGTGCACTCTGTGTACCTATCGAATTTTATCTCGAAGAGACGGCGAGACAGTCTTATCGACCTCTTGCACAAGGTCTTTCAACAGTCTGCCATACTCGCTGCTTATCGGAGGGTGGAAGACATCGGAAGGGACCCTGACGTTTGTGCTCGCGAAAGGAAGCACACTAGGATGGTCCGCGAGGCTTGGAAAGTCATAGATAGGATCGCTTTTGAATTCCTGAATCCATGCCCTGGATCTGAGGTTATTCCATTGTAACTTTCGTTTATTATTCTTATGACTGTAAGAACTTCGGGCAATATTAATGGAATTTTTTTTTTATCCCAGCTTGTCTTTATTATATATCTTTGTCCTGAGTCTTTTTGCCCATGCATGAATGAATACGTCCTGAACGCTTGATCAAACGTAAATCGGGTGTTCTTTCTGTTGCTTTTCCTCTTTCTCAGCATGTCGTCACGATTAGCAGGTAATAGAGTAAGCTTCTTGATTTCTTCATGAGACAGCGAGGGCTTAGGCCGCAGGTTCAGATCTGCTGCCTAAGACTTTTCAACTCTATGAGCCGTGAGGGTCCCATAGAGACTTTTCTCCCTACGGATCGAGAGGATCTCATAGGCGGGTTTTTCTCCTTAAGAATCGTGAGAATTCCTAAGTGTGGTTTTCTCTTGTAAGTCGTAAGGATCCTACAAGAGAATTTTTCCCTCTTACGAGTCGAGAGGACTTGTAAGAGGTTGTTTCCCTCCTTGTCGAAGTTCGACGTTGGAGAGTGAGACCCGTGGATGGTATGCAAGAGACCGTTTTGGGCCAACTTACGGGGTCCCAATGCTTAGGAAACAGGCTTCTTTTATGCCCACTGCCTAAGGCTTTATCTCACGAGTCGAGCCGCCTCGATAATTTTTCACAAGTCGAGACGAATCGAACGTTTCTCGCAAGAACATCTTAACGTCGCATTTAACCTCTGCTCTTTACGACAGAAGCCCGTTAAGGTCGGTGGTACTTAGGGTTTTGGCCATCGTACCGTCGCATAAGCTGATATAGTCCTCGATAGGCAATCGTGCTGTTCGAGTAGCCCCACGACTGCCGTGTCTCTGATCCCTTCGGGGGCTGGACAAGACGTCTTCAAGCAATCCTCCTTGGCAGTTTGACCGTCGGAAGAGCAAGCGCTAGGAATTTGCCATGTCGCTTTTTACTTGAGGTTAGGCTCATTTTGGAGAGCCCCGATGAGTCATAACCACTCCGCGCTGGTGTGGGATGATCTCCGATAGTCTTTCAGGCTTTATATGACCTGCCGTTAAGACCCTGAAGCTAGGAATTTGGCCTTTGCTTCGTTTGCTGGCATTGCGTCCTCTGTATCAAGACGAATGTCATGGTGGGAACTAGGGATTTTGCCGTGGCTCCGTTTGTTTGATGACGTTGCGTCTGTTGTGTCGAGACGAACATTGGGGCGACATCTCGTCTGCTGTATCGAGACGGACGTCGAGGTTGTCTTTAGGTTGCTGGTGAACCATCGAGGTTTGGAACTAGGGATTTTGCCGTGGCTCCATTTGTTTAATGACGTTGCGTCTGCTGTGTCGAGACGAACATTGGGGTGACATCTCGTCTGCTGTATCGAGACGAACGTCAAGGTGGTGACCACTCTGTGCTGATGCGAGACGATTTCCGATTGTCTTTCCGGTTTTATGTGAGTTACCGTAAAGACGTTGAAGCTAGGAATGTGGCCTTCGCTTCATTTGCTTTGTCATGTCTGAATCCCTGCTGGAGGAAGAACGCAGAGGTTGACATTTCATCTACTGTATCGAGACGAACGTCATGGAGGTGACCACTTCATGTGAGATGGTCTCCGATTGTCTTTCCGGTTTTATGTGAGTTACCGTCAAGACGTCGAAGTTAGGAATGTGGCCTTCGCTTCGTTTGTTTTGGTGTGTGCAAATCCTGTTGGAGGAAGAACGCTGAGGTTGACATTTCGTCTACTGTATCGAGACGAACGTCATGGAGGTGACCACTTTATGTGAGATGGTCTCCGATTGTCTTTCCGGTTTTATGTGAGTTACCATCAAGACGTCGAAGTTAGGAATGTGGCCTTCGCTTCGTTTGTTTTGGTGTGTCCAAATCCTGTTGGAGGAAGAACGCTGGGGTTGACATTTTGTCTGCTGTAATGAGACGAATGCTAAGGCGGAGTTGGGATTTTGCCATCGCTCCGCTTGATGGTGTAACATCTGTGTCCTGCTGGAATGAGGAGGCACGCCGTTGTTGGTCTCCAGGCTGTAGATGTGGCCATTGAGATTTGGAACTAAGGACTTTTCCATGGTTCCGTTTCGTTGCGACTCTGAGGTCGATTGTTGACGTCACGTCTGCATCTGGTTGGAGTGAGGAGAAACGCCGTTGGTGATCTCTAAGTTGTCGATGTTGACGTCGAGACCCTAAAACTCGGGATCTTCTTTTGCTTCATTTGTTGACATCGTGTCTGTAATATTGCGACAAATGTCGAGATGGTCTCTAGGTTATCTATGAACCGTCGAGATTTGGCTTCGCTTTCTGGTGGAGCCTGTTGGGAAAGTATTGTTCCCTTTTTATCTGTGCCCCTGGATTATATACAGGGATCGATGTGATTTCACCTGTAGGGCAAAAGTTTCATTCTTTCATTTTTTTTATTCTTTCCGCGATGCTCTATCATTTCAGCTTTTATATCGCGAAGGTCGCGATTGCCCAATCATTTCGGCTATTTTTCGCGGTGCCCAATCATTTCGGCTGTTTATTTTATTTTTACTCGCTACTTTTTATTGCGAGTTGCCCAATCATTTCGACTGTTTATTTTATTTTTACTCGCTGTTTTTTTTTATTGCGAGTAGGGAATTTGGGGTCTGATACCAATCTTGGCATCAGCATCGCTGCGACTGGAATATTGCCAGGAGCGAATCATCATTTGCCGTAAAAGGACTTGGAATTTGATATCGGTCTAGGCATCAGCATCGCTGCAACTGGGATATTGCCAGGAGTGAATCATCATCTGCCATGAAAGGACTTGGAATTTGATACCGATTTAGGCATCAGCATCGCTACAACTGGAATATTGCCAGGAGCGAATCATCATTTGCCGTAAAAGGACTTGGAATTTGATACCGGTCTAGGCATCAGCATCGCTGCAACTGGGATATTGCCAGGAGCGAATCATCATTTGCCTCTGTCGATGTTGAACAAAGGTGGCTTAGTAAACAGGGTTAAGGGTCCTGTCGGCTAAGGTTTTTGACTTCATGAGCCGTAAGGGTCTCACAAAGGTATTTCTCCCTACAAGTCGTGAGGATCTTGTAGGTGTGTTTTCTCCTTGGGAATCGTGAGGATTCCTAAGTGCATGTTCTCTTGTAAGTCGTAAGGATCTTACAAAAGGGTTTTCTCCTTATAAGTCGAGAGGACTTACAAGTGTTGTTTGCTGTACAAGTATATTTCCCTAGTCACGGATGGGACTTTGTTAGGGAAATATTTATTTGCGCCCGTGGATTGTATACAAGGGTCAGTATGAGCCGCTTGTAGGGCAATATCGAAAGTTGTGGGGGTTGCTTAAGAACAGGTTAAGGTTTCTGTAACTTAAGACTTTCAAATCTTATGAGCCGTGAGAGTCACATAAGAGAATTCTCCTTACGAGTCGTGAGGATCTCGCAAGTGTATTTTCTCCTTAGGAATCGTGAGGATGCCTAAGTGTGTTGCTCCCTTGTGAGTCGTAAGGATCTCACGCGGGTGGTTTCTCCTTACAGGGTCGAGAGGATCCTATAAGTGTTTCTTTAACGAGGTTGCGCCCTTTTGGGTTTTCACAAACACTCGCTGGTAGCCCTGCTGTTTTTACTCACGGAGCCCTTTCGGGTTTTCATCCGTGCCCTTTTTGCTTATGGACATACCTTTATTATTATTATTTTTTTTCTTTTTTTTTTCTTCTTTTTTTTTTACGAGGTCGCGCCCTTTCGGATTTTCACGAACACTCGCCGGTAGCCCTGCTGTTTTTACTCACGGAGCCCTTTCGGGTTTTCATCCGTGCCCATTTTGCTTGTGGACGTACCGTTTTTTTTTTTTTTAACACGTCAGCCTGAAGATGCTGTGGGTTGGGAGTAGTTTAACGACGTTTCGGTCATTTGCAAGTTTTAGGACATTGCGGTCCGTCGTTAGTTTAAGGACATCTCGGTCCGTTGTTAGTTTAAGGACGTTTCGGTCCGTCGTCGCCGTATTTGAGGCGAACATTTAGTTTATTGACTTTTCGGTCTATGAGTCCTTCTCCATGAATGAACATGATGCCCCCGGCGTATCCATCTTCTTCGGAGCGTGCGGTTGTGGCGGACTCACCTTCCAGTTCTCAGACAGCGCAAACTTGCCCTGTTGGTATTGGTCTTCAACCCAGTTTTTGAATACGTAGCAGTCCTCGATCAAGTGACCTACTGTTTGGTGGTAAGGGCAATAATTAGGATTATTAACGTCGCCCGGCCGCAACGGACGTTTTGGACCCGGCAGATTAATGAGTCTGTCGCACACTGCCAACTCGAACAGTCCCCTTGTTTTATCTTGCGGAAACGAGTAAGGACGTTTCAACTTTTCCTGGAGGGATTGCCGCTTGTTGCTTTGGCAAGCAACCGGTCTAGGGTCACCTGATTGTTGTTGAGCGCCGGCAACGAGGGCCTTTTTTCCTTTTCCTTTATTCTTTTTGCTCGGTCCCTTGTTTACGGGGCCGGGATTTTTTTCGAATAGCGTGCGATTACATGGCTGAACGTTCTCGTAGCTTCTCAATTCCTTTATTTTCGAAATAGATTCCCCGAGGGAAAAGTTGGGGATAGCTTCTTCGTCAGAGTCGCTTCCAAAGGTGACAATTTGTGATCTCTTGAAGTCGGCTATATGACAGTCGGCGGCGGCTCTTTTGCGCTCATCTATCGCATTTTTCCGATGTCCACAAGCTTCATACTTTGTCCTGTCGAAGTGTCGCTTTTGAGCGACATACCCTTGCCACCAACAGTTAAAGGATTCGCAGTCTTCGGTAGGATGTATGATCTTCTGATGATATAAACAGAAGTTAGGGTTCATCTCTATCTCAGAGAAATGATTTTCTTTGGAGGGCGGTAGCTTCATTCCTACTGATAGAGCTTTGGCGAACCGTTTCCTCGTCTTGAATTTGTTTTTACCCGCAGTGTATGGCTTTTGATTTGACGGGAATACCTTGGTTCTTTCCAGTATGGCCATTTCATGCTCTTGATTGGCTTTTGCTTTCAGACGAATTTCATTTAGGAAAGCATCGATCAACTTGTCTGACGGCCGCGGAATTTCTGTTTCAGGGTCCGCCGTTGATTTCTCAGCGCAAGGATCCTCCTCATCATCCGTCAGTGAATGAGAAATCACATGACAAGTCGCTACGTAGTCTTCGGATTCATCCGATAAGTTTTCTCCATCGTTTTCATCCTCGACGAAAGAACAAGTTGCCCCCGGCGTGTCCGTCTTCTTTGGAGAGTGCGGCTGTGGGGGGTTTACCTTCCAGCTTTCAGACAGCGTGAACTTGCCTTGCAGGTATTGATCCTCGATCCATCCCTTAAAGACGAAACAATCCTCAATCGGGTGACTTACCGTTTGGTGGTAAGGGCAATAATTGGGATTATTAAGATCGCATGGCTGCGACAGACGCTTTGGACTCGGCAGATTGATGAGTCTGTTACGCACTGCCAGCTCAAACAGTCTTCTCGTTTTATTCTGAGGAAACGAGTAATGACGTCCTAGCCTTTCTTCGAGGGATGGGCGTGGACGCACGTTGTTTTGGCGAGCGACCGGCTTTGAGTTGCTCGACTGTTGCTGAGCGTTGGCGACGATGATCGCTTTTCCTTTCTCATTTCGGGGATCGGGTCTTGGAGGAGACGGTCTATGGCCCATCTGGTCCATTTGGGCTAATTTGTCGATCAAGGCCTGGAAGGTGGTCGGCCTGAAGAACATCATGAATTGCGAGATGGTCGCCTACGGATCGAGAGTGCCCACAAACATGCCTACCGCAGGTGCCTCTTCTATGCGTTGTTCGCATTTCGACCATAGGTTTCGCCATCGTGTTGCGTATTGGACCCATGTTTCGCCGGGCCTTATCCTGGCATTTATCAGTGCTGTAATCGGGGTGCGTTCACTAGCACTTGCGAATCTTTGTGTAAACAGCAGTTCCATCTCTGCAAATGTTTTGACAGAGTCGTTAGGTAACTCCGAATACCATTCAAAGGCTGTTTCTGCTAAGCTGCCGACGAATTGACGTAGCAACAATTTGTCATTGCCTCCAGTATTGCCGCATAAGGCCCTGAATTGAGCAACATGCTGATGCGGATTCCCTGTCCCTTTATATACGTGGAATTTAGGGATCGTATATCCTGGCGGGTAACTGATTTGGTCATACCAGCCCGGATACGGTCGTCTGGTTCTAACAATTTGCCCAGCCGCTTCATTCGCCTGATGAACCCGGATCTGCTGAGCTATATATTCGTCTAGGTCGACTTTGGAGATTGCCTCCTCCTTGGCTGTTGATAGAGCCGGCGGAGGATTTGACGTTTCTCCCCTGTCGTCTTCAAGGACGATCGGAGGATCTTCAGCAGGAGGGTCCGGCTGTAACATCATCCCTACCATATCTTGGAAGAGGAGCGCCATCTGTTTTATGTTAGCCGCTTGCTCTGCGGCTTCTTTGTCCCTCTTTTCGAGAACTCTGCGTAAAAAGTCAGCGTCGGTTTCTTGTTCTTGACGCTCATCCGAAGACGTTTCAGAGCTTTCTTTTGGCTCAGTGAGTGCAGCCATTGTAGTCATCATTTCCTGAAGCTTTTGTTGTTGCTCCTGGGCTTTCGTCACGGATCGGGTGAGCGGTCGGTGGCCCGTAGAAGTGCGGCTTTCCTCCTTTCCAGTAGCCATATAAACAGTGTGCACCACCATGCCCCCAGACTTGGGGCGTTTGTGTTCGGTGTCTTTGCGATTTGCCGAAGACACAGGGGCTTTTTGCGGCCTCCTTTTTTGAGTGATTGGAGTTAAGGGAGCCGTTGTAGTGGGCACCCAAGTAGCTTTTGCTTTTTGTGGTTTGACAGAGTAATCCTTCCCCTGCCGAACCTTCATCTTTTTCTGTCGTCGGAGGCAGTCTTGATCGATCACCGACTCTTGAACCTGTCGCCAGACTTTGTAAATTTTAGAGGACAGCCGTTGAAGGGGCTGCTCTAGCTTCTTCTCTGGAATATTCTTCACAGATGAATGAGTTCGCTTTAGCACCGCAGTAGGAGAGTTTCTGCGCACCGAGTTCAGCAACTCAAAGCTGTTCCTGGTTGGAACAGCAGTATCGATCTCCACCATTAGAGTTGACGGAGTTATCCCAGAGGGGGAGTTGCCCCCAGCCTTCTTCACTCGGCGCCAGTAGCGACGTCGGGCATGTCGTGCTGATGGAGTTGTTTCAGCTATAGGGGTGACCTCCTCATGCCCCCTGTGTTGGTCAGAATATACCGGTACCAGCTTTTTAAAGATCGACGTCCGTTGAACGGGGACGGCCAACTTGTCAGAAGCGGACTTCTGAACATGGGAAGCAACCTTGGTGATTTTGCCAGGAACGGGAGTTGGGATGGCTATCCGCTTCGGGATAACGCCTTCTGGTATGGCAGGCTTCTTCATGGGCCCGATGGAGCTCTGGCCTAATCCATTAAAACCTGAAGCAGTGGAGTTGGGCGACCTGTTGAGAGGGGTCGCGGCAGTGGTGAGTCGATCGAAGACCGACTTCTTTGGAGCTTCTTGCAATGTCATTGGGGCGTTGAAGCTCATTGATGGGAGCATGGTCCCAAAAAATAGTCCAGTGGTGGCTTGAGCCACCTGCTCCACCGGCATTTTGAAAAGGGAGGCCGCTTGGGGCCCATAAGTCACTCCTCCAGTAATGACGGAGCGAGAGTTGTTGCTGCAGGCGATGCAGTTCGAAGCCATTGATCTTCTGTTTTCTGCACGGAGCAAGACACCAAATCTTAGTACCTTGAATCCACAGGCAATCACAGCAAACCGCGATTTGTTCGCGAACACGACACACGAAGTGTGGAGTGGAAAGAGGAAGAGGTCCCACCGGGCGTGCCAGAATCTGTTCCCCTCCGAAAGGCGGCGCATAGGACCGCGATGGCCTGGCGCTGAGATTCGGGGCAGATGCTATTTGGTTTTATCCGTCTACCTCTCCGAAGATGCCAAGTTGATTTATGACACCGTGTATCGGAGGTTTAGACGGATGCAGCCGATATAGCAGACTTCGTCAGATTCCCCCTCAGGGTGAGGGGTTTTTGATTGTGGGAACGCTCTTCCCTGCAGGCGCAAGGCCCTGCAGTTAATTATGCTACCGCATCGCGGTAACAACTTTCTCCTTCTCCAGAATTTCACTTCGTGTCGTGTGTGTTTGTTTTGTTTGTGGTTGCCCGTGGATTGTATACGGAGACTGAGTAATGCCGTCGCCCGTAGGACGTGGATTAGTCCAAATCCGTATTTATTTAGATTTGGGTTTGGTGTTTTTAGTTTAAGGATACGTTAGTCGCGTTGCGGCTAAGATCAACTTAAACGTTCGTTAAGGATACGTTAGTCCTGTTTGAGACTAAGATCGACTTAACGTGATCGTTTAGATCCGACAAAAGAGCGTTTGGGCCCTATTGTTTCAGTTTGGGAGATTCATAGTCCAATTTGGGACTAAAGTCTGTTTGGAGAACGTTAGTCATTTTTGAGGCTAAGATCGACTCAAACGTTTGTTAAGGATACGTTAGTCCAGTTTGAGACTAAGATCAACTTAACGGGACCGTTTAGGTCCGACAAAAGAGCATTTGGACTCTATTGTGCCAGTTTAGGGACGTGGTGGTCCATATTCCAGTTTAGGGACGTGGTGGTCTAATATTAGTTTAGGGATGTTTCGGTCCGATATTAGTTTAGGGACGTTTCGGTCCGATATTAGTTTACGGACATCTCGGTCCACGAGTTTAAGGACCCCGCAGTCCATATCGATGTGTGGTCGTTGGGACCCGTCACCTCTTTGACGTCGTTGAGGAATTACAACGACGGATGTCAAAGGAGTTCGGAGATGTACCCTCGAACCGGATGTAAATTGATTTAGAAGAGCAATTTTGCTCAGTCAATTTAATTTAAGGACTTATGGCCAAAATTGGGCTAAGTCCAGTTGAAATGTTCAACATTTTATTTGCTTTTGCATTGCATTTTTTTTTATTTTTATTTGGGCCTTGCCCAGAAAGGATGCAGAGCATCAATTTGTTTTGGGCTCTGCCCTTTTAGGAATGATGCAAGGCATCAATTTTATTTGGGCTCTGCCCTTGAATAAAGGATGCAAAGCATCAATTTATTTGGGCTCTGCCCATTTATTGCCTTGCAATTTAATTAGGCCTACTAGGTCTTTTTGGTTTGGGCCTGGCCCTTTAGAAAATGCATTGCATTTATCAAGCGCTTTGCGCCAATCAAAAAGCACAACAGTGCAAATTCATAAGTGCAAAGCACTATTAATTTGAGAATCTTTTAGATTCAAGAACCAATGGTTCATAAAAGAAGTGCAAAGCACTATTTGATTTCTTGATCTAATTTAGATCAACGAAGAACAAGTTTTTTCTTTTTATTTCAAGAACCAAAGGTTCATAAAAGTGCAAAGCACTATCTTTTTTTTTATTTCTGTTTTTCTTGTTTTAGAGAACCAGTGGCTCATAAGAAGTGCAAAGCACTATTAATTTAAGAACCTTTTAGGTTCAAGAACCGATGGTTCATAAAACAAGTGCAAGGCACTATTTGATTTATTTCTAAGAAAAAACAAGTTTTTCTTGTTTTTCTTATCTCAGAGAACCAAAGGTTCATAAAAGTGCAAAGCACTATTTTATTTTATTTATTTTTATTAAAGATCATTGATCTTGTTTTTTAGATCTATGATCTGTTCATAAGAGAAATTTCTCTTCTTTAAAAGGTTTTTACCTTTTTTTTATTCTTCAAGAGTTCTCAAGAGTTCTCTTCTCTCTTTTTTTTTTTAGCAAGATGTTGATGATTTTTAATTGAGGTCTGGGGTCCTTTTTATAGTGCCCATAAATTAGTTAAATTTGTTAAAGAAATCTTTCTCTGAGTGATTTTGGGAATTTTCCCCACCGTTGGATCTTTGATCCAAGGGTTTCTGCTTTGCAGAAGAAAATCTTCTTGTTTTAACAAGAACAGAAAAGATTTCTTAAATCTTTTAATTCTGTTTGGCGCAGTGCCCCAGCGCGTGACACGTGTCACGCTGTGCTGACACGTGTCGCGCAATTTTTTTTTTTTTTTTTTGTTAGTGCGTTGCGCTGACACGTGTCGCGCAGCGCGCGCAATTTTTTTTTTTTTTTGTTGCGCTGCGCAGCGCTGACACGTGTCGCGCAGCGCGAGCAAAATTTTTTTTTTTTTTTTTTTTGTGCGCTGCGCTGACACGTGTCGCGCAGCGCGCAACTGCGCTGCGCGCGCCTTTTTTTTTTTTTTTTGAGATTTGCTCTGATTGGAGAAAGAACAGAAGCATTGCTTTTTTTCCACCTTGGAATTTAAACAGAGCTTTGCTCTGATTGAGGTAAACAGGGTATACAATCGATATTTGGAGGAAAGATAAAAACGAAGAATAAGACTTATGTTTCTGTAAAGTTGATAAAAATTCCTGACTTGAGACCGCACTTTTAGAAGGAAAACTTAAGAGTTACCGACATCTTTCTAAGCTGTAAATGCGTATAGGATCCAGGGATAAATAGATAGGAGGCGTGAAACATAAGGGTTGAATATTTCTTACTTAGGATGATAGAATTTCTGACTTAGATATTAAACTGTAGGAGTAGAATCAACGTTAACTTATGAAACTAACTTGACTGGATTTTGTGGGTGTAATCCGCTGAAAACCCTCAGGAGACAACACTCCTCCTACTAGGGACACCTAGAGATTTAACGGCTTGTTGCACATGCTCAGTGCAATCGCGTTCCCTGCGAAAGTGAGGCTAGGATTTTTTGTATTGCTCGAGACGAGCAATAGATAAGTTTGGGGGTATTTGATCATCACTGAAACTGCATTTTAATACCGCTCATTCGTTATCTCTTTTGTTATATATCGGTGCTATTAATCAGTGTCTGCTCTGTAATTACAGTTTACAGGTATTCGTGATAAAATACCAGAAATACATTCAAAATCACGGATATATTGTCTGTGAGCCTACACTGCCAGCAGACCAGAAAACCGACCGATATCCCAAGAGCTTTTGTAAAATAAATGTGTGCACGCACTTTTTGGTCCAACTCAATGCATGTTGCACACAACTCTTGGGCAAAGACCATGTGGGGGCAGCCATGGCATGATAGGTTATGCAAGTGGGCATGTGTTGGTGTGATGTGAATTAATGGGCATTGAATGCATAAAGATATGATGTGATTTGAGGCATCTCATTTCCCTCCAATTCTCTGCATACAAACCAGGTGAAATAAGACCAAGCAAACAGCATCAGAGACTTATTGGAGTGCACACAAACCCACACACCCAATACGAGCCCCTCTCCTCGGATTTGACCCGGTGACCATCCCCTCAAATTCGGCGAGGCCGGCCCCACTTCCTCCTGTGGGCCCCATCTTTCTCCTGTGCCTTCCCTTCTGCCACTTAGGATTATTTTTATTATTTATTTATTCCTCTTTTGAGCCTATAAATACAGATCAGTGGGCAAGGGAAGAAGGCTACCATGTACATACCATTTCATAATTTTGTTTTGCTTTGTTTTTGTTTAGCTTGAGGGTGAGTGTGCTTCTTCATGGTTTCTTCTTCTTCTTCCCTCTTGAAGCTCTCTTTGGAGAGCTTCATTAAGGAGGTTGAACAAGTTACCAAATCTTGTATCTTATTCTCAAGTGATTAATACATTATTGTTTCTTTTATTTACCTGCTCTCTTTTCTTGCTTTCTTTTTATTACCATGCTTAACTAATCTTCATTTTGGTTGTGGTGTGCGTGAGGAAGTGAGATGAAAGGCTTTGCCTCCTCCACCTCTTAATTATGTTTAATGTGCTTAAATTCCATTTTGTGTTAAGTTTGCTAAGCTAGGATATGGTATGTTGTGATAAAAAGCTTGACAAACTCTTTGTTTTATATACTATATACCTTCACAAACCCTTAGCAAACTCAACACCAATATCTTTTGCTCTCACTAACCTCTTTGTGTTTTCATTGTTGCGGTATGCTTGCAAAACCTTGTATTTAGTGTTGATACCCCAAGCGCGGACATACAAACGGTAAGTGACCAAAACGGACTCGTTTCGTGCTTTGCGACGAATGTCGGACTATGATGGTTTGTGCTCCGCAACCGCGTTGACAGGTCGTACTTCATGCCGGAATCAAGGTAAGGCCGGACAACTCATAACCAAGCGAGCGTAGAGGTAAACATCGCGATTCAAGCTTCCAAACCAAGCCACAACTATTCATTCCTTACACTTGTTTTCTTGCTTTTCTTGTTTTCTTTCTTTTTTTAATTATTTGTGACAACCAACCAATTCGTTAATTTGTTAACCTTAAACAACGATACCTAATACTCAATTCCCTGCGGATCGACCCATGCTTGCCGGCTCGCTACAACGCGCCGTGCACTTGCGGTTATAAATAGTAAAATGAGAACGATCTCGCTTGCGCATCCCGTTTTCCATAAAAACGTACACATTTCCATAACATACGCGTTTGCGCGCACGGGTGGTTTCCCAACGCTCATAGAAATCCAAAATCCTAAAATCATGAGTGTGTAATAATGAGTATTGGCATAAGCCCCACAATACTGCATGATAACATGAAAATGTGAATACATGAAGTGTCTATATAATAAATGCAATGTCTAAACTAGCGCGTGAGAGTAATCACACAAAATCATATTGATCTAGCCTTTATCTGATTCTATTAATAAAAGATAATATGTTCTAAAGTGTACGTGACATGGTAATTACCGATGATGATATGTGTGAGCCGGCAAATAAGTGTACGTGGAACATGCGCATCATCGGTAATGGTGCTGGTGTCTTAACAGGCAGAGTTTCATATTGGCATAAAGAAACATATATATGAACATGCGATGCAATGATTATCATCTGAATATAAAGGTGAATGTGTATTAACCACTCATTTAGAATGTACATATCTAACTACAAACTATATTACTCGGGTCTAAACTAGTATCTATCTAACCCACTAAGGAACTAAACTAAGGAAGCTAGTCGATAGGAAAATAAGAATCCACCTAAAGTCTGAGTCGATATCTCTAATAGTCGGCGATCCATCTTCAATAGCGTCACGTACATAGTACGACTTCCTCGAATCAAGAGTGCGGATCAATCATCACATCTATACTTCGTACGGTAAAATCCATCGTACAGCATCCCAAAATCGGGGTACGGGTCAACTATCACCTATGTACATCATCATTCGTATAATAATATCATCATCAAATAATATCATGATCAAGGGTACTGTGCTATAATCGCATACATCCCAATATTATCAAACATATATTATTGTCTGTGTAAATATACATCGTTAAATGGTCCTTAGAAATATCATGTCACATATATCATATCGTGATTAAGTCGCATATTACAATCCGGGTTCTACTTTAGAGTCTCGTACATCTCAATGTCGTCATCATCTATTATCGTTTATGTATAAATATCCATTTTCTCATTTCCCAACGATCCGCTAATATCATAGTACATCTCATATCATACTCGATCGTATATTTTTAACTCACGGCATCACGCCCAATCATACTGACTCCTCCCCAGATATCATATAACCTCCCCATATTACGTGTATAGGTTATATATATATATATATATATATATATATAGAAACCTACACACATTCATACACACACACACACACACCAAGTCAAATGTATCTGTGTGCGTGTGTGTCTACCTAAAACCTACGAATTCCCTCCAAGGCATTCATCCTATAGTTAAGTCTTTCTAAATCAGTCTAGTCCAACCTAAAGTCTTTAATAGGACCCTACTCGCCAAGAATCTAAGGTCACGTCCGACTTCCTAATGACAGTAAGTAATATCCCTATTCTACGTTTGCGGGGGTGCTAAACGCCATCCACCCGACTTCCCCCGTAAATATACATCTACTCACCTGGCCCTTGTCTGCCGAAGTTAATGCCACCATCCTCTTCTTGATTGTCTGAAGTCCACGTGAGGGGTATCTATACGCAAACATATATGTACATCGTAAACCGAATCGCGGATAAAACCAAAACGACGCACGAAACACGCATAGGTTAAAACCTATGACCCGCTCATGCAAAATAACCAAATAGCCCTCGACATTGGCGTACAAACGCCGATATTCGAGAAAAACCCAAACATACAAATCATAGTTCCAAAACTTACTAGTAATAATATACAATAGATTGCAACTTATCGAAAACTGAAAATAATTTAAATCGGTTTATTTCCGAAAACCTAGAAAGCGTCAATTAACTTTTTCACTTCAAAACTTGATGTTTAAATGAAACTAATGGCCATAATATACACTAAATATCATAACTAAGTCATACAAATCATTACTATATTTTTATCACACTAATTTTTATTAAATTGAAAATTCTAGTTTGCAATTTTATCCAATTTCAACACCTTTTAAGCAAAAATTCACAATTCCACAACTACACTTGATTTTGCATATTTTAAACTGTTAAACCACTCAAGGAAACCTTAATGATGTGCTAAAGCCCTAACTATATTTTTAATCCCACATTTTAAATTGATTTCTAAAACCTAGTTTACAAAATAGCATATTTATCACAATTTTTAAAGTAAAAGCGAGCAATTAGTAACTAGATTATGTTTCACATTCAATTAACATGTTAATCTCCTCATTAACACCATAATCTAATGATAAAAAACTCTAATTAGAATTTTGTCTCACCAATATATATATTTTGTAAAAACCTAGTTAGCCAAAAAAACCTAATTACAGCAATTTAAATACAAATATTTACAAATTAGCAACTAATTTAAGTTTTCTATGTCTTAACTTATTTAATTACACCATATAATCATGAACACATTGCAAAAACCCTAAATTGAATTTAGAAACCCTTTCTTGAATTTTAAATTAAAAAATTTAAAACCATAATTAAACACCTAATTAGCTAATTTAAGGTAACTAACCCACAAATTAACTATAGGATTAAAATTATACCTCCACAACATGAGATTAACAATGCAATCTTAGCCTCCCAAAGTGACTCTCTTGCTCCAAGATCCTTGCTAGATTGGGCAAAAGAAAAATGGGTGAAGGTTAAATGTTGAATTAGTGATGGTTTGTATTGATTTTTGATAGATTTTGGAGACTTTTTGAATAAAAATTGAAGAAGGAAAAATTTGGGAAGGGGGGGGGGACCTGGTTCGCCCAGCAACCCTATAAGGAAAAAGAGAGGGAGAGAGGTGTGTAGACTCATGTAGAAGTTTCCCCCAATTATTCTTCTTTTAAGTCATTTCTCATTTATCTTATTTTCTTTTCATTTTTAATTAATCCTAGATTCTAGAAGTCAATTGAGATGAAGCAAATGTGAGGGGGGGCTGCCAAGGCTTGGCCACATAGGGTGAGGGAGAAAAAGAGAGTGTGGGGTTTGTGGGTGAGTCTGGGGACTTCCAAATAATCACTTCTTTTAATTAATTAGTTTATTTTTTCCCTTTTTCCAATAACTCATTCTATAATTATCTAGAACCCTCATGAAAATTCCAAATCATTTCAAAGCAACATGTTACATTTTATTTTAGTGTGTCATGGTACATAACTTTGTAATTAACCCATTTTAATTTGTAATTTACACTAATTAAATGTATAATTAAAATTTATGCTAATATTTTAATTTAATTAATTTAGGAAAAATATTGTGGTAAACTAGAAATTTACAAGTCACTAAATAAACACCATTTACAAGTAATTACTTAGTTAAAATAGGCGTATTTAAATTTATATTGAAAAATAATTATAGTTGAGTTCTACGGAAAATACGGTTTATTTTACCAATTATCAGAAAATTCACCTAAAGAATTTTATTTATTTAATTATTTTTCTTTTTGAACGTTACAATCTTTCCCCCTTAAAAAAATTCGGTCCTCGAATTTAAATTAAAACTCCCCCCCAAATACTAAAACATTCAGCCAAAACACTCAAATCGTCGGGGCTCCGAAATCATCAATACATAAAACACATCTTAGCACAATGCATGCGCATGAAAAACGAGTACATAACTCAAATTCAAAACTCCGTCAAGCGTAATGCAATCATCGGAGTTATAGTGAGAATAAAATATCAAAGCCCGATATGAAAATCAACATGATATACATCAAAACTATAACTTATAAATAGTCGCATCGTAGTAAAATCGTCTAAACATCTTAATAAAGAAGTATGCAAAACCCCTTTTTAAAATCGCCGTGCGATGCGCGTGTCACGGCAGAAGTAGCGGACGTTTATTTTTAAAAAAATAGCTATACATATATATTTTTTATTTAACATACACGTCCCGTCTAGTTACTAAATCAAATAGTAATGATTATAAAAACATACTGCTCAAAATGAAATCAATCCCAATCACAGTATACGAGGTACTACGTGCGTCCGGTGCGCACGAAAATCGAAGTCAATTACAGATGCCATGAATACGCACAGAAATAAAACTGAGTGCAACGGGTGTACACAAAAAACATCTGTCAAGTGCAACGGGCGTGCACGACAATAATATCAGGTGCATCTAATCTGCACAAAACCCAATTTAGTGCATCTGGTGTACACAAAATCGCATCAAATGCGCCAAGTGTGTGCAGGAATCTCAATCAAGTGCACATGGTGCACGAAAATATACACCGAATATCAAAATCGAAATCACAGTACGAAAAGTGCATGAAAACTATGTCGAAGTATACATCAAAATCATGTGCAACCCATATGCACGAACTCAAATCGATATCTCAAAATGTATAAAACCAAATCGAGTGCACTGGGTATGCACAAAACAATATCAATACAGCTGGTATATGAAACACGAATAGAGTGTAATGAATGTACACATAGGAAATACCAATCATAGAACAAAATCCTCAAAATACCAAACTCCAAACAACGGAAATATGAAATTCAAATCACCAAATCGCAATCGTAAACACTATCGTCAATGTGCGCCTTTTCTAATGTTGGCTGATTCGGACTCGTCTCCTCATAGCTGTGCTGACCGCGCTACAAACGGCTATGCTCATATCTAGAGTCTCATACGTAATCTATCTCTTCACCTGATATCCGGACTATGTTAAACTTTTCGATCGATTCATCAGAATCACAGAATTCCTCAAGAGCTCAACACTCAAGTACAGTTTAAAAATATCCAGCACATGCCTCAGCATCTATGGACCAGCCGTAGAAGGGCAAACCCAAGTCTCACTAATGGTACCGTGGAACTGCCGCAAACCCTAAGGTTCACCAGCGTTCTCACTGTCATTATATCGAGTTAGGGTTTCATTCTTCTAGAGGGTCCATAGAAATACCTGTATATTCTTCCGAATACCTTAAACTTGGGAAAATGGGTTTCTGACATTCGTTCGAACCTTTTAACTTCGTCAGGAAGACAGGTGAATACCCTTCGTCCGCACGCTAAACAATGCTTCAACCCTCCAGAATAGACAATACCCTATCGGTCATCGCATTCTAGCCGTAGCTCCCTCTGCTCCTGCGACCGTGGTAACAGAAACCACTATCCGATATCGACGAAGATAGATCAAGGAACGAATAGAATACAGTGCAAAGAAATGTACATCCTAAGGCTCCTTAAGCAAAGTAGCGTATCGCAAGTATGTCGCGGATCATACCCACTGTACGTCACTCTACCTAAGTCACCTACTCCATCAACCAAGGTCAACCTAGACTTAGACAAGGGTTAAACGTAGCGCTCTGATACCAAATTTGTCACGACCCGTAGGTACAGAACGTAACCGGCACTTAAATTACGAAACGTCTAGAGGCGTAACGTAATCTAAGTAAGCCGAAGCCCAGAAATCTAAACCCTTTAAAAGAAGAAGTGTAAGGAAACAAGTTTAAAAGCAACATCAAATTTCTCAAAAATTTCGGCACAGTCTCCTTTGTAAAAACTGGCCCTAAACGGGTACAAATACGAATATATATATATATATATATATATATATATATATTGTAAGTCCATGTCACGCACCCCACGAGCTTGCAGGGAGGCGGAATATATGAAAAACAATTATCAAAGCTTCGTAACACGGATTTGAGCACACGGATCGTGTCTAAACCATTACTAGCAAACTACGAGAGGTTTAACTACTCGGATTCGAAGTTATACCTCACGTTACTTATCCTTCGGGACTTCATCGCTATCCTCCGCACCTCGTAGGCTCTATGGAACATGAGCACCTCAACGGCTTCCTCGAGTCAAAGACGATCCACCCGAGAGTCTATAGTCCGAGCTCCTATCTCGAATCTGAGATAACTACGGCTTCTAGATCGCTAATCTAGAAGTCCTAGAGGGTGTAGAGTAATTAGATAGATTACTTAGTCACTTAAACCCTAGGTTTCTCAACTTATGAGAGTTATTAGGGTTTGAGGAAGAAGATGAAGACTTGAGGAGAGAGAAAGCTTTTGTGATAATAATATGAATAATAACTCATGAAAGAATAATATCAAGCATACAAATATCTCTTTGATAAATATCTAGAAATATCTTGTAAGCTTCATTTAATTCAAAATGGTGAATCACCTCATGAGTCATTAAGCATTTAATGAAAACCTACACCTCATCTCTCTACGTCATTTGTGTTTAATCCAAAAGAAATAAATGCAAATGAGTCATCCTCTTCTAGAAGCTTCCCGACAAATTACGAGACTGCCCCTCCCATCCGTATTTCCGAAAAACACGGATAATCTTTGACTGAATAAATCCATCTGTATAATACTAGAATCTGGCTTAAACCAAAGCCCGCTAGTATTATCTGCCCGATCATAATACGTGCACAAGTGTACGTAAGTGATCGCGGCCCTGCCGTAAAACCATACGGCCTCTACACCTTTTGCCCGGTGCAGGGAAACTCTCTGTGTGGGACTCTAAATACTCGACACTACGCTGGCAGTGGGTTTAACCATAGGCCGTAAGCGGTACTAGCTGTACGTAACGGTCCCCAGGTAGACGTCGATAAGAAGGACGATGAGGAAACCCATCCGAACTCCTACTGAGCCTGATGTGACAATCTCCGTACAGTCCGGTCTGTTCGTCTAGGACTATCGCATATCGCGCCTAGGGGGCGGTAAACGTCAGACCCTTAATAGCGGTATAAGTCGTGTCGGAGTGAAGCCCATTACACCTTGAGAAACTACTGGAAGCTACCAGTAAATCTCGCTTGCCCTGGCCAGGGACTTTGCGTAATGGCTCTCCATATACAGCGCGATATCAACCCCCAATACCGGGAGAGACGAATCCTGTCTAACCGCCACTGCCTCCAAATGCTTCGGGACTGCACCCAACTACTACCTGTTTGCACGACTTCTTTGAGCCGTGGTAGGGTAGTAATCTAAGTACAGTGGGAACACACCCGGGGCGAAGTAGCAGTGTCAAGTCGACGGACTAAGCTGTACTCATGTCACCTGGGAACTGCTATCTAACGATGGGTATAAAACCAACCTGCAGTTCCCGGCGAGTCTTGTCCGGTATACCCGTAACCTAACGAGCACCTGCATAATATCTCCAGTACGACATACTGATGGCTGTGGGACAGACCATCTACCTATACTGGGATGAGAAGCGTATACACCAGTCTACTCCGGAGTATCGATGCCCTGTCTCGATAATCCTATGACCAGGGACCTGTATAGGATGTTGCTTATAAACTACCCAGCCCCCACTAGTGTGACTGCCATCACAACGCTGGTAATCAAGCAAAGATCCTAAGGGCTCTACTAATATGTATAAGCTATACGTTAAAAGAATCATATGCACATATTAAAGTAGACACAAACCAAGTAGCATACTACCATTTTTAGCAAGACTGTCAATACAACTGTGAATATCCCAAGCTTCCATTAAGTAATATACAAACTAGTATGATACAGTAATGGCCTCTAGGGCATAAACACTAACAATCTCCCACTTGCACTAGGGCCATGTACTGGCATATCGCAGACCTATCATCTCGAATAGCCTCTCGAACTGCGTCTGAGGAATGGCCTTTGTGAATGGATCAGCAGTGTTATTATCTATATCTACTCTCTTTACCTCAATCTCCCGGCGATCTACCATCTCCTTGATCAGGTGATACCGCCTTAAGATGTGTCTGGACTTCTGATGGGACCTGGGTTCCTTCTCTAAAGCTATAGCGCCGTTGTTGTCGCAATACAGAGGTATTGGATTAACACTGGTAGGAACCACCTGAAGTTCTGTGAGGAACTTCTTCATCCAGACAGCTTCTTTTGCGGCATCGCAAGCAGCTATGTACTCCGCTTCCATCGTTGAGTCAGCAACAGTGTCCTGCTTGGAACTCTTCCAACAGACCGCCCCTCCATTGACGGTAAAGACAAAACCCGACATGGACTTGGAGTCATCCTTGTCACTCTGGAAGCTGGAGTCGGTAAAAGCCTCGATCTGGAGGTATTTTCCGCCGTACACCAAGAACATCTCCTTAGTCCTCCTTAGGTACTTGACAATGTTCTTTACTGCTATCCAGTGCTTCTCCTCTGGGTTTGCCTGATACCGGCTTACAACGCTCAATGTGTATGCTACATCTAGTCTGGTACATAACATCGCATACATTATAGAACCTACCGCAGAAGCATAGGGTATAAATGGACTTAAGCAACTTGCACACTTTACCGCTGCTCCCACTCTGATTGAATCCCTCTGGCTGATCCATATAGACGCATTCTTCCAAATTACTATTTAGAAAAGCCATCTTTATGTCCATCTGCCAGATCTCATAATCGTGGAAGGCAGCAATGGCAAGAAGGACCCGAATGGATTTGGGCATAGGCACTGGAGAAAAAGTTTCGTCATAGTCCAAACCAGATCTTTGACGAAAACCCTTTGCAACAAGTCTAGCCTTATAGGTTTCAACCTGTCCATCTACACTAATCTTCTTTCTGAAGATCCACTTGCATTCTATGGGTTTTACCCCATCTGGAGCAATGTCCAAAGTCTATACTTTGTTAGTGTACATGGACTCCATTTCGGTCCGCATTGCATCCAGCCATTTTACCGAGTCGCCGCTCTGTATGGCTTGCTGGAAGCTAGTAGGGTCATCATTATCAATAATGCAATCTTCTCGATCCCCGTCTATGAGAAAACCGTAGTATCTCTCGGGCGGATGAGACTGCTTACTGCTTCTGCGGATAGGCCCTGGTATGTCCCTTTCTTCTGAAACTTCTGGTTCTACCATACTTTCAGTAACAGCCTGTGGTTCTGGAATTTCTTCCAGTTCTATTGCGCTCTCACTCTTCTGATTTTCTAAAAATTCAGCTTCCAAGAAGTGGGCATGACAAGAAACAAAAACCTTTTGTTCCTCTGCGTAATAGAAATAATACCCCTTAGAGTTCTTTGGATATCCCACAAACTTACACTGTACTGAGCGTGCCTTGAGCTTGTCCGGATGCTGTTTTTTACAAAAGCTGGACATCCCCATGTCTTCAGGTACTGAAGATAGGGTTTCTTCCCACTCCACATCTGATATGGTGTGGTAGGAACAGTCTTAGTTGGAACCTTGTTCAAAAGATATGCAGCTGATTCTAGTGCATAACCCAAGAAAGATCGCGGTAACTCAGCGTTACTCATCATGGAACGAACCATATCCAATAGGGTTCGATTCCTCCTTTCCAATATACCGTTGTGTTGTGGTGTGTATGGAGGAGTAAACTGAGAGAGAATTCCATTCTCTTTTAAGTAACCCAGGAACTCGGCACTTAAGTATTCACCACCTCGATCAGATCTCAGTGTCTTGATACTTTTGTCTGTTTAGTTTTCCACTTCATTTTTGTATTCCTGGAATTTCTCAAAGGCCTCGGATTTATGATTCATTAAGAAGATATGTCCATACCTAGAGAAATCATCCGTAAAAGTAATGAAGTAGGAATAACCACCTCGCGCATGTGCAGACATTGGACCGCACACGTCATTGTGTACGAGTCCCAAGAGCACGCTCGCTCTTACTCCGTGTCCAGTAAACAGAGTCTTTGTCATCTTTCCCATGAGACAAGATTCACAAGTAGCATAAGATTGATATTCGAACGGATTCAAATATCCTTCTCTATGTAACTTAGTTAATCGTGTTTCATTGATGTGACCTAGTCTACAATGCCATAAGAAAGCCTGATTTATTTCTGGAGACTTTCTTTTAAATGTGTTCTGGACATTGAAAACCTGAGCTTGATTCAATACGTATATACCGTCATCTAATGTACCGGACCCAATCAGAACTTGATTTAGGTGGATGTGAACTACATCGCTTACGAATGTAAAGTCATATCTCTCTCTCGAAAGTGAGGATACTGATATGATATTACAAGTCAAACCAGGTACATACAAACAGTTACGTAGAATCAATATCTGCCCACTTGTCAAACCTAGGCGATATTCTCCCACGGATTCAGCGTCCATGCTCATTCCGTTTGCAACTCTGAGAGACAAATCACCTATCCTGATAACTCTATGGTTTCTCAAAGCATGTAATGAGTTACAGATATGAGATCCTGATCCGGTATCTAGTACCCAGGAAGTAGAGTTAATTGACAAACAGTTCTCAATCAGAAACACAATCGAGGCCGAAGCCACAACATGCTTCGAATCCTGGCTACTGGCTTCTAAAGCCCTGCAATCTTTCTGCCAATGCCCAATCCCATAACAATAGGAACATCCCTCCTTACCTACACCAAGTCCCGAAACTTTTGCTCTTCCCTTTCCTTCTACTTCACTGATACCGTATATCGGCTTTGTGGAGGTCTTCTTCTTTTTGTTAGTGTATATGCCCTAGAGGCCATTACTGTATCATACTAGTTTGTATATTACTTAATGAAAACTTGGGATATTCACATTTGTATAGACAATCTTGCTCAAAATAGTAGTATGCTACTTGGTTTGTTTCTACTTTAATGTGTACATGTGTTTCTTTTTGGTATATCACCTATACACATTAGTGGAGTCCTTAGGATCTTTGCTTGATTACCAGTGTTGTGATGGCAGTCACACTCGTGGGGGCTGGGTAATCCACAAGCACATCCTTATATAGGTCCCTAGTCGTAGGACTATCGAGACAGGGCATCGATACTCCGGAGTAGACTAGCGTATGTGCTTCTTATCCCAGCATGGGAGACGGTCTGTCCCACAGCCGTCAGTACGTCGTACTTGAGATAGTATGCTGGTGCTCGTTAGGTTACGAGTACACTGGACATGACTCGTCGGGAACTGTTGGTTGGTACTATACCTATCGTCAGTTATCAGTTCCCAGGTGACATGAGTACAGCTTAGTCCGCTGACTTGACACTGTCACTTCGCCTCGAGTATGTTCCCACTGTACTTTGATTACTACCCTACCACGGATCAAAGGAGTCGTGCAAACAGGTAGTAGTTGGGTGCAGTCCCGAAGCACTTGGAGGCAGTGACGGTTAGACATGATTCGTCTCTCCCGGTATTGGGGGTTGATATCGCGCTGTGTCTAGGAGAGCCATTACACAAAGTCCCTGGCCAGGACAAGCGAGATATACTGGTAGGTTTCCAGTGTTATCTCAGGGTGTTCTGGGCTACACTCCCACACGACTTGTACCGCTATTAGGGGACTGACGTTTACCGCCCCTTGGGCCCGCCATATGATATTCTCAGACGAACAGACCGGACTGTACGGAGACTGTCACATTCAGGCTCAGTAGGAGTTCAGATGGGTTTCACCTCGTCAGTTTTCTTATCGGCATCTACCTGGGGGGCCGTTACGCACAGCTAGTGCCGCTTGCGGTCTGTGGTTAAACCCACTGCCAGCGTAGTGTCGAGTCTTTAGAGTCCCACACAGAGAGCTATTCACTTTTAGGCAAAAGAGTAGAGGTCGCATGGTTTTGCGACAGGGTTCGGTCACATCCGTGCACTTGTGCACGTTTAGTATCCGGGCAGTTGTTACTAGCGGGCTTTGGTTTAAGCCAGATCCTAGTATACGTTTTGGGATTGGTTTTATCTCGTTTGTATTCGTGTTTCCCGGAACGCGGATGCGGGTGTGTATGCACGGTTGACAGAGACAGAGGTAGAGGATTCTCATTAGGGTTGTTGACTGTTGACTTTTGCTAAACCCTAATGAGAATAAGAAATATGATTAATAATAATATTAATTAAGTATTATTGTGCCATGGTTGGGTTGAAAGGTTGACTTTGTTGACTTTGTTGACCGGTTGACTAGGTTGGACTTGTTGACCATCATCATTACAATGGCTATCATTTCATGGCAAAGACTTTTGCTTGCTTGTTATTCTTTACAAAATGAGTGCTTGAAATAATATTGCCATTTGACTTGAACCATCACATAATACTCAATTATTATTATTTGTTATGATTATTTTGGATTATGAGAGCAAGGGTGGAAAAAGTCTTTCTCATTCTATCATTTGCTTTCTCTCTCATGAAAGCTCTCTCTCATCCTCAAGCTCTCCCTCTTCCTCTTGCTCTCTCTCTAGTTCATGGTTCTATTGTCTCATGTGTTGAGAAACAAGAACCATAGAGATAAAACCCAAAACACTTCTCTACTCATCCTAGTATACAAGGTCTAGCAAGCCAAGTGTTCTAGTTTCCTCTAGATTGAGGTTGGAGCCAAAGGTAGAAGCTTTCGGGTGGATCCATCTTCGGCATAAGGAGACGACGAGGTGAGGCCAATCCGACCACCACAAGGAGTTGAAGAGAAGGAGTTCAAGTTTAGGTATAACCCTTAACCTAGTAGCTAAACTCTTAGTTAGCTTATTAGATAGTTTGTTTAACAAAGATTCATTTCTAGAGTCCATGTTACCCCCAAAGAAAAATTGTTTTTCACCATTTCCGCAACCCCAAATACCCGTGGACGGGTAACGTGGACTTACAGTGGTATCAGAGCCAGGTTAAACACTATCTAACATGTTAGCAAAGTAACTAGAAGTTCGATCGGAGAAAAAGTCACAAAACATGCCCAAGACACAAACTTTCTGTCGATTTTTTTACTGCTCTAAAAATGATTTAACACATCTGAAAAATCGACTCAGGCTTTTTAGTGTACACTGCAGAAAAATGATCCACAGAGCCGACTAACTCACCGCTGAAACGCGGCAAGAAGAGCTTCTTGCCGCGGATCCGCGGCCGAGTTGACTCGGCCGTGGTTCTGTTTTGCTACAGTGTGTTTCTTGGGGTGTTTTGGGATTTTTGGAATATGATTTTTCTGCCCAGATTTTCCAGAAAGCAAAATTTAGTTTTGGGGTTTAAAAATCCGTATTTTGATTGAACTTCTAAAGACTTTAGCTAACGGGTTATATCTGTGATGTGATATATGTATTGAACGTCTGCTAATCGCTATACGTCGATTAGTGGGGGTTATACATATCTGTGATCTGTAATGTTGATGGTATGTGTATATGGATTCATTGGATTGTTGCGGATGAATAGCCGGGAGGTTGTGAGATGAGAGTTTTTCTTTATCTTTCAATTCATGTAATTTGTAATTGATGTAATATTATTTATATGGCTGCACATCCGGGATGAGGTTGTAGCCGCTATTGTATAATTTCTTTTACTGTTTTTGCTCCTAGGATAGACCGAAGGAGGGGTGCACAAACTACCGGGTACCTTGAAGTGCCGAGTGGCCTACTCACGTTGTTGAGGGAGGTTGCTTCACTTCGGCTATTTGGCGGGTAGTTTGCCGCACCCGTAGGGGTCTAGGGTGGGGTATTGGCTATTTACCGTGACCGTGTAATCCGCTTTTCGTTACAGGCTCGTACGGAATGCGGATTCCTAGGATATCCAATGTGTTCATCTGTGATCTGGAATGGCTATCATTGCATCTGACGAATGTATATATCTATATATGATATCTATTTAGGCGTTGCTTATGTTTTGCATCCGCGCTAGTCCAGCCCCCGCTCTGTCGTTAGTTAAGTAACCTAACGGGTAATGATGGGGTCCCGTGGTGAATGCGGATGGCATAAGCGTACGTCATATTTTTGTTGTTTTCTGCAATGGTAGGATTAAATGATGAGACACATTAAAATTAATGCAAGAAAATAAACCAAAGTAAAGTCGTTGGAACACTTTCAAAACCACTCGGTTTCTTTTCAAAAACAACTTTTAAACGCGGAGCTTAAGCCACTCCTTTTAAAAGCTATCTCGTTCCATCGATTATATCAAGTTCACTACGTTCACGGTTTTGCCAAAACCATTCGTAGCCCTCCGTCATTTCATATGGATAGTCAATAGTATTCAAGCTATGTTTGTTGGCCAAAGTCAAGACATAGTGATCGGTAGCTATTGGGTATTCATGTGCAGCATAGATAGATGTGTTGGTTTGGGACAATCGTACTGCCTTATTGGCCAAAATCAAGGGTAGGTACGGGTGGGTTCAAATTAACCTGGAGAATGACGGGTAGAACTTGACATGTGACTTATGATTTGTTGGCCAAAGTCAAGGTCATAAGAGCATGGGGCAAAAATCCACATCGGGAGTTTCTAAAGAAACTGAAACTTGGTAGCGCTGCATACCATTTGGAGTGTGATGATTCTGGTAGGATTCCTTCAGTTTTGTCACGCGATGATATTTGGATCTCGATCCTACTGTGAGTATATGCTACTCCTCCGGAACTTTCTCACTTAACGATCAATGCTATAAACCAAGTAGGTGTCTAGAAAGGTGTTAGCGGGGCTACGCCCACAGGGAAAAGAGGTTATTTAATTAAGGAACTTCGCGAAAGCGTTGGAAAACCTCCCTCGAAGTACCAACACTGGCCTGGTTGAACGGTTAAGCAAATATTGTACGGTGAGATTGATCCCGACTAATTCTTCCTTTTTGGTTTGAGGAGGGATTCGAGAGACAGTGGGAGCCATCCTGTTTAGACAAACTAAAAACCACTCTAAACTTGCAAGAGCATCATGCTAAAGTGTTTCTTCTCTCTCTCCTAATTGCAGCGACCAAACATCATGACCGGACTTAAGTTACTACTAGATAAAAACATACTGACAGGGCCAACCTACAAAGATTGGCTCAGGAATGTCAAAATGGCAATCACTTATGACAAGTTGGGGTATCTCCTTACCACCAAAGCTCCCCCTGTCCCAGGTCCCAAAACCAGCGTCGCGGATAAGGAAATCCGTAAGACCTGGGAAATCGACTGCGTGAAGGCCAAGTGCCTCGTGCTTGCCTCTATGGACAATGAACATCAGAGGAGGCACGAGAATATGGACCTTGAATCCATATTTCTCCATACAAAAGAACTGTATGGAGAGCAATCCCGTATCGCCAGATACGAAGTCTCGAAAAAGCTGTTTTCGGCGAGATTAGCCGTCGGATCATCGGTAGCGGAACACGTGCTTAAGATGATTGGCTTCATTAAGGAGCTCGCGGACCTTGGGACCACGTTAGAGAACGAGCTCTACACGGACTTGATTCTCCAGTCCTTTCCTTCCACTTACGCCCAGTTTATCCTGAACTTCAACTTGCAAGAAGAAGAAGTTGAACTTTCAGAATTCCTCAACATGCTGAGGAGTGCAGAGGGCACCCTACAGAAAAGTAGGAAAACATCCACTTTGTTTGTAGGAGGACCTTCCTCTTCTAGGTCCAAGGCGAAAGCCAAGGGAAAGAAGAAGAAAACCCCCACCAAACCAAGGGGCGGTGCTAGTAAAGTGGATACGAAGGGAAAGGCAAAGGCAACAAAGGTAGCGGGAAAGCTTGTGGGGAAGGAAGAGTGCTTTTACTGTCACAAGAGTGGACACTGGAAAAAGGATTGCAGGGTTTGGAAGGCCAGAAACCAGGACCCGAAGCAAGTTGCGGCTTCGGCTTCAGGTGTGTATGTTATTGAAAAATGTCTATCAATAAACTCTACTTCCTGAGTATTGGATACCGGATCAGGATCTCATATCTGTAATTCTTTGCAGGCACTGAGAAAGCATAGGGTTTTGAAGGCAGGTGATATGACCCTCAGAGTTGCAAACGGAGCTGGCATGGATGCTGAGTCCGTGGGGGACTATCACCTGGGATTGTCAGATGGACACGTTTTGGTTTTGCGTGATTGTTATTTTGTACCCAATGCAACTTGTAATATCATATCTGTATCTTTATTATCTAAAGAAGGTTATGAATTTGCATTTGTAAGCAATGTTGTAAACATTCACCTTAATCAAGTTTTGATTGGGTCAGGTACATTAAGCAATGGTATATACGTATTAAACCAACCACAGATTTTCAATGTCCAAAATACACACAAAAGAAAGTCTCCGGAAACAAATGAGGCTTTCTTATGGCATTTTAGACTGGGTCACATCAATGAGAGAAGGTTGACGAAGTTACATACAGAAGGATATTTGGATCCGTTCGAATATCAATCATATGCAACTTGTCAATCCTGTTTCAAAGGAAAGATGACAAAGACTCCGTTCACTGGACACGGAGTAAGAGCGAGCGAGCTCTTGGGACTCGTACACAGCGATGTGTGCGGTCCAATATCTACACATGCGCGAAGCGGTTATTCTTACTTCATTACTTTTACGGATGAATTTTCAAGGTACGGATATGTCTTCTTAATGAAACATAAATCCGAAGCTTTTGGAAAATTCTAGGAATATAAGAACGAAGTGGAAAAACAAACCGGCAAAAGTATCAAGACACTGAGATCTGATCGAGGTGGTGAATACTTGAGTGCCGAGTTCCTGGATTACCTAAAAGAGAATGGAATTCTCTCTCAGCTTACTCCTCCATACACTCCGCAACATAACGGTGTATCGGAGAGACGGAACCAGACCCTATTGGATATGGTACGTTCCATGATGAGTAATACTGAGTTACCGCGATCATTCTGAGGATATGCACTAGAATCAGCTGCATACCTTTTGAACCGAGTTCCAACGAAGACTGTGCCTACCACACCATATCAGATGTGGTGTGGGAAGAAACCCTATCTTAAGCACATTAAGACATGGAGATGCCCAGCTTTTGTCAAAAAGCAGCATGCGGACAAACTCGAGGCACGCTCAGTACAGTGCAAGTTTGTGGGATATCCAAAGAACACCAAGTGATATTTCTTCTATTGCAAAGAGGAACAAAAGGTTTTTGCTTCTCGTCTTGCCCACTTCTTGGAAACTGAGTTTTTGGAAAATCAGATAAGTGGGAGCGCAATAGAACTGGAAGAAATTCCAGAACCACGAGCTATTACCGAAAGCTTAGTAGAACCAGAGGGTTCGAAAGATCAGGACATTCCTGCGCCGCTCCGCAGGAGTAGTAGGCAGTCTTATCCGCCCGAGAGATACTACGGTTTTCTCATAGACGGGGATAGAGAGGATTGCATCATTGATAGTGATGAGCCGACTAGCTTCCAGCAGGCATTTCAGAGCGTTGACTCGGTAAAATGGCTGGATGCAATGCGGACCGAAATGGAGTCCATGTACATCAACAAAGTATGGACGTTGGACGTTGCTCCAGATGGGGTAAAACCCGTAGGATGTAAATGGATCTTCAAAAGGAAGATTGGTGTAGATGGACAGGTTGAGACCTATAAGGCTAGACTTGTTGCAAAGGGTTTTCGTCAAAGACCTGGTTTGGACTATGACGAAACCTTTTCTCCAGTGGCTATGCTGAAATCCATTCGGATCCTTCTTGCCATTGCTGCCTTCCACGATTATGAGATTTGGCAGATGGACGTAAAGACCGCTTTTCTAAATGGAAATTTAGAGGAGTGTGTCTATATGGACCAGCTAGAGGGTTTCATTCAGAGTGGGAGCAGCGGAAAGGTGTGCAAGTTGCTTAAGTCCATCTATGGACTAAAGCAGGCATCGCGGAGTTGGAACATCTGTTTTGATGAGACGGTCAAAGAATTTGGCTTTATCAAAAATCCAGATGAACCATGCATCTATAGTAGATTTGTAGTAAGAACTGTGGTATTCCTCGTTTTATACGTGGATGACATTCTCTTAATAAGAAATGACATTCCTATGCTACAATCTGTCAAAGGGTTCTTGTCACACAGGTTCTCCATGAAAGACCTGGGTGATGCCTCTTACATTCTGGGGATCCGGATCCATCGTGATAGATCCAAGAGGATATTAGGACTTTCACAGTCCAGATACATCGACACCATACTGAAAAGATTCAGTATGGAAGATTCCAAGCACGGTAATCTACCGGCTTGTCACGGGATCACTCTCTCCAAAGAGATGTCTCCCAAGACTGATTTGGAAAGGGATCGCATGTCTATTATACCCTACGCTTCTGCGGTAGGCTCTATAATGTATGCGATGTTATGTACCAGACCAGATGTAGCTTATGCACTGAGTGTGGTAAGCCGGTATCAGTCAAACCCTGGGGAGAAGCACTGGATAGCGGTAAAGAACATTCTCAAGTACCCGAGAAGGACTAAGGAGATGTTCTTGGTGTATGGCGGAAAAGACCTCCAGATCGAGGCCTTTGCTGACTCCAGCTTCCAAAGTGACAAGGATGATTCCAAGTCCATGCCGGGTTATGTCTTTACCCTCAATGGAGGGGCGGTGTGTTGGAAGAGTTCCAAACAGGAAACCGTTGCTGACTCGACGATGGAAGTGGAATATATCGCTGCTGCAGATGCCGCAAAAGAAGCCGTCTGGATGAGGAAGTTCTTAACGGAACTTCAGGTGGTTCTGTCCATTGTTGATCCAATACCTCTGTATTGCGACAACAATGGGGCTATAGTTTTAGCGAAGGAACCCAGGTCCCATCAGAAGTCCAGACACATCTTGAGGCGGTATCACCTGATCAGGGAGATCATGGGTCGCCAGGAGATCGAGGTTCGGAGAGTTGATACGGAAGATAACACTGCTGATCCATTCACAAAGGCCTTACCCTAGACTCAGTTCGAGCGGCTGATCGAGATGATAGGTCTTCGATACGCCAGTACATGGCCTTAGTGCAAGTGGGAGATTGTTAGTGTATATGCCCTAGAGGCCATTACTGTATCATACTAGTTTGTATATTTCTTAATGGAAGCTTAGGATATTCACAGTTGTATAGACAATCTTGCTCAAAATAGTAGTATGCTACTTGGTTTGTTTCTACTTTAATGTGTACATGTGTTTCTTTTTGGTATATCACCTATACACATTAGTGGAGCCCTTAGGATCTTTGCTTGATTACCAGCGTTGTGATGGCAGTCACACTCGTGGGGGCTGGGTAATCCACAAGCACATCCTTATACAGGTCCCTAGTCGTAGGACTATCGAGACAGGGCATCGATACTCCGGAGTAGACTAGCGTATGCGCTTCTCATCCCAGCATGGGAGACGGTTTGTCCCACAGCCGTCAGTACGTCGTACTTGAAATAGTATGCGGGTGCTCGTTAGGTTATGAGTATACTGGACAGGACTCGTCGGGAACTGTTGGTTGGTATTATACCTATCGTCAGTTATCAGTTCCCAGGTGACATGAGTACAGCTTAGTCCGCTGACTTGACACTGTCACTTCGCCTCGAGTGTGTTCCCACTATACTTTGATTACTACCCTACCACGGCTCAAAGGAGTCATGCAAACAGGTGGTAGTTAGGTGCAGTCCCGAAGCACTTGGAGGCAGTGACGGTTAGACAGGATTCGTCTCTCCTGGTATTGGGGGTTGATATCGCGCTGTGTCTAGAAGAGCCATTACACAAAGTCCCTGGCCAGGACAAGCGAGATATACTGGTAGGTTTCCAGTGTTATCTCAGGGTGTTTTGGGCTACACTCTGACACGACTTGTACCGCTATTAGGGGACTGACGTTTACCGCCCCCTAGGCCCGCCATGCGATATTCTCAGACGAACAAACCGGACTGTACGGAGACTGTCACATTTAGGCTCAGTAGGAGTTCAGATGGGTTTCACCTCGTCAGTCTTCTTATCGGCATCTACCTAGGGGGCCGTTACGCACAGCTAGTGCCGCTTGCGGTTTGTGGTTAAACCCACTGCCAGCGTAGTGTCGAGTCTTTAGAGTCCCACACAGAGAACTATTCGCTTTTAGGCAAAAGAGTAGAGGTCGCATGGTTTTGCGACAGGGTTCGGTCACATCCGTGCACTTGTGCACGTTTAGTGTCCGGGCAGTTGTTACTAGCAGGCTTTGGTTTAAGCCAGATCCTAGTATACATTTTGGGATTGGTTTTATTTCGTTTGTATTCGTGTTTCCCGGAACGCGGATGCGGGTGTGTATGCACGGTTGATAGAGACAGAGGCAGAGGATTCTCATTAGGGTTGTTGACTGTTGACTTTTGCTAAACCCTAATGAGAATAAGAAATATGATTAATAATAATATTAATTAAGTATTATTGTGCCATGGTTGGGTTGAAAGGTTGACTTTGTTGACTTGTTGACTTTGTTGACCGGTTGACTAGGTTGGGCTTGTTAACCATCATCATTACAATGGCTATCATTTCATGGCAAAGACTTTTGCTTGCTTGTTATTCTTTACAAAATGAGTGCTTGAAATGATATTGCCATTTGACTTGAACCATCACATAATACTCAATTATTATTATTTGTTATGATTATTTTGGATTATGAGAGCAAGGGTGGAAAAAGTCTTTCTCATTCTATCATTTGCTTTCTCTCTCATGAAAGCTCTCTCTCATCCTCAAGCTCTCCCTCTTCCTCTTGCTCTCTCTCTAGTTCATGGTTCTATTGTCTCATGTGTTGAGAAACAAGAACCATAGAGATAAAACCCAAAACACTTCTCTACTCATCCTAGTATACAAGGTCTAGCAAGCCAAGTGTTCTAGTTTTCTCTAGATTGAGATTGGAGCCAAAGGTAGAAGCTTTCGGGTGGATCCATCTTCGGCATAAGGAGACGACGAGGTGAGGCCGATCCGACCACCACAAGGAGTTGAAGAGAAGGAGTTCAAGTTTAGGTATAACCCTTAACCTAGTAGCTAAACTCTTAGTTAGCTTGTTAGATAGTTTGTTTAACAAAGATCCGTTTCTAGAGTCCATGTTACCCCCAAAGAAAAATTGTTTTTCACCATTTCCGCAACCCCAAAGACCCGGGGATGGGTAACGTGGACTTACACTTTTCACCCTTTGATTTCGCCCTGGATGCAGAAGAAAAAAGTCCCCCATTAAGCAGAGCGGGTGTCTCCCTGGTTTCTTTCAGAGTGTAAGTGGAGGGTAGGGACTGTGGAAATAAGTCAGTGCATGACCTGTTTCCCAACGTAGTCTCCAGGTCCTTGAGCTCATCAATATAGCTAGTCATCGTAAGGACGTCGTCCCCTACAGATGACCCGACTGCCAACCCCGCTTGAAATAATTCGTTCGAGGTCTCATATCTTGTGATACGGGATTGCTCTCCATATAAATCTTTGTTATGGAGAAAGATGGAAACTAAGTCCATTTTCTCGTGCTGCTTCTAGTATATACCATCAACTGAAGCCAACACGAGGCACTGGGCATTCGCACTATCCTTTTCCCTTGTCTGACGGATATCCATATCCGCGACGGTGGAAACTGGACCTGGGACGGTGGGGGCTTGAGTAGTAATAGGGTGGTCCAGCTTGTCATAGGCAATGGACATCTGGACAGACTTTTGCCAATCATATAAGTCAGATTCAGTCATTTTGTTATCTAGATGTAACCTAGTCATGGTCACAAGGTCGCTGCAATGAGAGAGAGAGGGAACACTTTAGCATGATACTCTTGCAAGTTTAGATTGGTTTTTAGTTTATCTAAACTGAATGGCTCCCACTGTTTCTCGAATCCTTTCTCAAACCATAAAAGAAGAATTAGCCAGGACTAATCCCACCGTACAATACTTGCTTAACCGTTCAGCCAGGCTAGTGTCGGTACTTCGAGAGAGGTTTTACGACGCTTTCGCGAAGTTCCTTAATTAAATAACCTCTTTTTTCTGGAGGCGTAGCCCCGCTGACACTGTTCTAGACACCTACTTGGTTTATAATATTGATCGTTAAGTGACGAATCTCCTGATAAGTAGCGGATACTCACAGAGGATCGGGATCCAAATATCATCGTGTGATAATGCTGAAGGAATCCTACCAACATTCAGCAAACTCCAAATGGTATGCAACACTAGCAAGTTTCAGTTTCTTTAGAAACTCCCGATGTGGATTTTTGCCCCATGTTCTTATGACCTTGACGAAGGCCAACAAATTATAAGTCACATGTCAAGTTCTGCCCATCATTATCTTGTTAATTTGAACCCACCCGTACATACCCTTGACGAATGCCAACACATCTATCTATGCAACAAATGAATACCTCAGCAGCTACCAAACACTATGCCTTGATGAAGACCAACAAACATAGCTTGAATACTACTGACCATCCATAAGAAATGATGGAGGGTTACGACTGGTTTTGGCGAAACCGTGAACGTTGTGAACTTGATATAATCGAAGGAACCTGATAGCTTTTTAAAAGGAATGGTTAAAACTCCGCAATTAAAAAATTCTGCTCTTTTAAAATAACCGAGTGGTTTCTTTTAAATTTGTTCCAACGATTCAACTTTGGTTTATTTTTTTTGCATTAAAATAATGCGTCCCATCAATTAACCTATCATTGCAGAAAACAACGAAAATACAACGTCCTCTTATGCCATCCGCATTCGCCATTGGGTCCCGTCATTTACCCGTTAGGTTACTTAACTAACGACAGAGCGGGGGCTGGGCTAGCACGGGTGTAAAACATAAGTAACGTCTAATAGATATCATATATAGATATTGTACATTCGTCAGACGCAATAATAGGCATTTCAGATCACAGATGAACATTATTGGATATACAAGCAATCCGCGTTTCCTTTAAGCCTGCAACGAAAGATGGATTACACAGTTGTGATAAATAGCCATTACCTCACCCTAGACCCCTACAGGTACGGAAAACTACCCGCCAAGTACCCGAAGTGAAGCGGTCTCCCTCAACAACGTGAGTAGGCCACTAAACACTTCAAAGTACCCGGTAGTTTGTGCCCCCTCATTGGGTCTATCCTAGGAGCATAAAACAGTAAATGAAATAATACAACGGTGGCTACAACCTTAGCCCGGATGTGCCCCGCAAAAGAATATTACATCATATTACAATTTACATCGAATGGAAGAATACAAAAACTCATCTCAAACCCCGGCTAATCATCACAACGATCCAATCAAGTTCATATACACAAACCAATAAAAACCATTACAGAAATGTGCAACCCCCTGCTAACCGACATACTAGCAATTATGGGAGGTTTTAAACATCATAGATAAAACTTGATTAGCAAATAACTTAGAATTTCGATCGACAACCTTTTTCCGTCTCTACCCCATGTGCAAGCCAGCAATGAAATAACCTGGGCAGAAACAGAATATACAGGAAAACAAAACACTACAAAATAAGAGTTACTGTGCAAATACGAGTCAACTCGGAGTTGACTCGGCCGCGGATCCGCGGCGGATTGCACTAATCCGCCGTGCTTCCGCGGCGTTCTCACCGAGTTGGGTCTTCGTATTTCACCAGTATTCTTAGAATTCCCTGCTGTGAATTTTCATACCTATCAAATAATTTTTTCGACACGTTTAAAATTGACAGAAACTTGAGGGGTCCGGGGTTATGTTTTCACGTTTTTCCGACGATCGAAGTTCTAATTAGTTGCTAACAAGCTAGTAAAGGCTTAGTAGGCTCTGATACCACTGTAAGTCCATGTCACGTACCCCACGAGCTTGCGGGGAGGCGGAATATATGAAAAACAATTATTAAACCTTCGTAATACGGACTTGAGCACACGGATCGTGTCTAAACCATTACTAGCAAACTACGAGAGGTTTAACTACTCGGATTCGAAGTTATACCTCACGTTATTTGTCCTTCGGGTCTTCATCGCTATGCTCCGCACCTCATAGGCTCTATGGAACATGAGCACCTCAACGGCCTCCTCGAGTCCAAGACGATCCACCCGAGAGTCTATAGTCCGAGCTCCTATCAAGAATCTGAGATAACTACGGCTTCTAGATCGCTAATCTAGAAGTCCTAGAGGGTGTAGAGTAATTAGATGGATTACTTAGTCACTTAAACCCTAGGTTTCTCAACTCATGAGAGTTATTAGGGTTTGAGGAAGAAGATGAAGACTTGAGGAGATATAAAGCTTTTGTGATAATGATATGAATAATAACTCATGAAAGAATAATATCAAGCGTACAAATATCTCTTTGATAAATATCTAGAAATATCTTGTAAGCTTCATTTAATTCTAAATGGTGAATCACCTCATGAGTCATTAAGCATTTAATGAAAACCTACACCTCATCTCTCCACGTCATTTGTGTTTAATCCAAAAGAAATAAATACAAATGAGTCATCCTCTTCTAGAAGCTTCCCGACAAATTACGAGACTACCCCTCCCATCCGTATTTTCAAAAAAATGGATAATCTTTGACTGAATAAATCCATCTGTATAATACTAGAATCTGGTTTAAACCAAAGCCCGCTAGTATTATCTGCCCGATCATAATACATGCACAAGTGTACGTAAGTGATCGCGGTCCTGCCGTAAAACCATACGGCCTCTACACCTTTTACCCGGTGCAGGGAAACTCTCTGTGTGGCACTCTAAAGCAGCTATGTACTCCGCTTCTTTTGCGGCATCGCAAGCAGCTATGTACTCCGCTTCCATCGTTGAGTCAGCAACAGTGTCCTGCTTGGAACTCTTCCAACAGACCGCCCCTCCATTGACGGTAAAGAAAAAACCCGACATGGACTTGGAGTCATCCTTGTCACTCTGGAAGCTGGAGTCGGCAAATGCCTCGATCTGGAGGTATTTTCCGCCGTACACCAAGAACATCTCCTTAGTCCTCCTCAGGTACTTGAGAATGTTCTTTACTGCTATCCAATGCTTCTCCCCTGGGTTTGCCTGATACCGGCTTACAACGCTCAATGCGTATGCTACATCTGGTCTGGTACATAACATCGCATACATTATAGAGCCTACCGCAGAAGCGTAGGGTATAATCGACATCCGAGCCCTTTCCAAATCAGTCTTGGGAGATATCTCTTTGGAGAGGTTGATTCCGTGACAAGTCGGTAGGTTACCGCGCTGAGAATCTTCCATACTGAATCTTTTCAATATGGTGTCTATGTACCTGGACTGCGAAAGTCCCAACATCCTTTTTGATCTATCACGATAGATCTGGATCCCCAGAATATAGGTGGCATCACCCAGGTCCTTCATGGAGAACTTCTGTGACAAGAATCCTTTGACTGACTGTAGCATAGGAATATCATTTCCTATTAGGAGAATGTCATCCACGTACAAGACGAGGAATACTACAACTCTCCCTACAATCTTACTGTATATGCATGGTTCATCTGGATTCTTGATAAAGTCGAATTCTTTGACAGTATCATCAAAACAGATGTTCCAACTCCGCGATGCCTGCTTTAGTCCATAAATAGACTTAAGCAACTTGCACACTTTACCGCTGCTCCCACTCTGATTGAATCCCTCTGGCTGATCCATATAGACGCATTCTTCCAAATTACCATTTAGAAAAGCCATCTTTACGTCCATCTGCCAGATCTCATAATCGTGGAAGGCAGCAATGGCAAGAAGGACCCGAATGGATTTGAGTATAGGCACTGGAGAAAAAGTTTCGTCATAGTCCAAACCAGGTCTTTGACAAAAACCCTTTGCAACAAGTCTAGCCTTATAGGTTTCAATCTGTCCATCTACACCAATTTTCTTTCTGAAGATCCACTTGCATCCTACGGGTTTTACCCCATCCGGAGCAATGTCCAAAATCCATACTTTGTTAGTGTACATGGATTCCATTTCGGTCCGCATTGTATCCAGCCATTTTACCGAGTCGCCGCTCTGTATGGCTTGCTGGAAGCTAGTAGGGTCATCATTATCAATGATGCAATCTTCTCGATCCCCGTCTATGAGAAAACCGTAGTATCTCTCGGGCGGATGAGACTGCCTACTACTTCTGCGGATAGGCCCTGGTATGTCCCTTTCTTCTGAAACTTCTGGTTCTACCATACTTTCAGTAATAGCCTGTGGTTCTGGAATTTCTTCCAGTTCTATTGCGCTTTCACTCTTCTAATTTTCTAAAAATTCAGCTTCCAAGAAGTGGGCATGACGAGAAACAAAAACCTTTTGTTCCTCTGCGTAATAGAAATAATACCCCTTGGAGTTCTTTGGATATCCCACAAACTTACACTGTACTGAGCGTGCCTCGAGCTTGTCCGGATGCTGCTTTTTTACAAAAGCTTGACATCCCCATGTCTTCAGGTATTGAAGACAGGGTTTCTTCCAACTCCACATATGATATGGTGTGGTAGGCACAGTCTTGGTTGGAACCTTGTTCAAAAGATATGCAGCTGATTCTAGTGCATAATCCCAGAAAGATCACGGTAACTCAGCGTTACTCATCATGGAACGAACCATATCCAATAGGGTTCGATTCCTCCTTTCCGATACACCGTTGTGTTGTGGTGTGTATGGAGGAGTAAGCTGAGAGAGAATTCCATTCTCTTTTAAGTAACCCAGGAACTCGGCACTTAAGTATTCACCACCTCGATCAGATCTCAGTATCTTGATACTTTTGCCTGTTTGGTTTTCCATTTCATTTTTGTATTCCTGGAATTTCTCAAAGGCCTCGGATTTATGCTTTATTAAGAAGATATGTCCATACCTAGAGAAATCATCCGTAAAAGTAATGAAGTAGGAATAACCACCTCACGCATGTGCAGACATTGGACCGCACACGTCATTGTGTACGAGTCCCAAGAGCTCGCTCGCTCTTACTCCGTGTCCAGTAAACGGAGTCTTTGTCATATTTCCCATGAGACAAGATTCACAAGTAGCATAAGATTGATATTTGAACGGATTCAAATATCCTTCTCTATGTAACTTAGTTTATCGTGTTTCATTGATGTGACCTAGTCTACAATACCATAAGAAAGCCTGATTTATTTCTGGAGACTTTCTTTTAAGTGTGTTCTGGACATTGAAAACCTGAGCTTGATTCAATACGTATATACCATCATATAAGGTACCAGACCCAATCAGAACTTGATTTAGGTGGATGTGAACTACATCGCTTATGAATGTAAAGTCACATCTCTCTCTCAAAAGTGAGGATACTGATATGATATTACAAGTCAAACTAGGTACATACAAACAGTTACGTAGAATCAATATCTGCCCACTTGTCAAACCTAGGCGATATTCTCCCACGGATTCAGCGTCCATGCTCATTCCGTTTGCAACTCTGAGAGACAAATCACCTACCTGATAACTCTACGGTTTCTCAAAGCATGTAATGAATTACAGATATGAGATCCTGATCCGGTATCTAGTACCCAGGAAGTAGAGTTAATTGACAAACAATTCTCAATCACAAACACACTCGAGGCCGAAGCCACAACATGCTTCGAATCCTGGCTACTGGCTTCCAAAGCCCTGCAATCTTTCTGCCAATGCCCAATCCCATAACAATAGGAATATCCTTCCTTACCTACACCAAGTCCCGAAACTTTTGCTCTTCCCTTTCCTTCTACTTCACTGATACCGTATATCGGTTTTGTGGAGGTCTTCTTCTTTTCACCCTTTGCTTTCGCCCTGGATGCAGAAGAAGAAAGTCCCCCATTAAGTAGAGCGGGTGTCTCCCTGGTTTCTTTCAGGGTGTAAATGAAGGGTGGTCCCGTTCGAAAGACGGCCAAGACGACGTAGAGGGACGTCTTGCCTGAGATTCGGGGCATATGCTATTTGGTTTTATCCGTCCACCTCTTCGAAGATGCCAAGTTGATTTATGGCACCATATATCGGAGGTTTAGATGGATGCGGCCGATGTAGCAGACTTTATCAGATTCCCCCTCGTTTTAGGGGTTTTTGATTGTGGGGACGCTCTCCCCTGCAGGCGCAAGCCCCTGCAGTTAATTAAACTACCGCATCGCGGTAGCCACTTTCTCCTTCTCCAGAATTTCACCTCATGTCGTGGGTGTTTATTTTGTTTGTGGTTGCCCGTGGATTGTATACGGAGACTTAGTTATGCCGTCGCCCGTAGGACGTGGATTAGTCCAAATCCGTATTTTCTTAGATTTGGGTTTGGGGTTTTGGTTTAAGGATACGTTGTAAGTCTACGGTAGCGCCCCGGGCGTCAATCTGACGCCAAATGCGGAACAAAAACTTTTATAACTGGCGCTATCGTATACTATAACCCGGATCTGCCATTAACGCTAAACTAACAATCTACAAAGAGGGAAGAAAGGTTATACCGAACGATCCGAGTCCTTCGTTCTTTAACCATCATCCCACGCTCCGTTGCGGCTGCTCCGATCTCTTCGATCTCTGATCTCCTCGTCCAGGTGGCACCACATCATCGGATCTTTAAATGGGCTCCCGCCTCTGACTCGAGGCAACTCGGTCGTCAAGTTTGCTAAAAGAGACGACCAAGATTGATGTAGAGAATGGGTGGAATACTTTGTCTCACTTCGTCCAAAACCATGGACGAACGGTTAATGAAGTTGCCATGGGAATCGGGTGATGGAATGAAATGAGCCGTGAAATTCCATACACCGAAACCTATCATCATTTTTCCAAATGAATCAAATCTAATGAGTGTGTAAAATCTCATGGGCACCAAGGAGGGGGCCGGCCACAATATATAGAGGTGGGGGGTGAGTGTAGGAGAGGGGGAGGTGACAATAAGAAAATATCTCTAGTGTGAACACAAAGTGTGAACACACTTAATGATATGATGAATCATTAACCTAGTCATCAAGCATTAATGGAATCATTAAATGCAACCATGACTCACAAAACACCTCACCACTTCTAGAACCTTCTAGAAGCTTCCACACTCATCTCAAGAAAAGATAAATCCGTATTTAACCAAATGTTAAATACGGCTGATAGAAAACTGGAAACTGGCAACTTCCAAAAGTGATCCCGAAACGAATTTCAGGATAACCCCGTAACTGTATAAATATACCTGCATTTGTATTACGACCGAATACAAATGCAACTGAGACAAAGATATTATATCTACTCTGTATAATACATGGATCCAGCTTAAACCAAAGCACACCAGTATTATCTGCCCGAAATATGACACGTGCGTAAACGCACGTGCATTTTCCGAACCCTGCCATAAAACCATACGGCCTCTACAACGTTTCGCCCGAATTTGGGAAACTATCTGTGGGGGACTCTAATGACTCGTCAGTACCCTGGCAGTGGGTTTAACCACAAGTCGTCAGCGACACTAGCTGTGCGTAACGGCTGCCCATGGACTGACTTCAAGGGAGGCCGATGAGCGAACTCATCCGGAAACCCTACTGAGCCTAACAGTGACAATATATATACAGTCCGGTCCGTTCGTCTATGAGTATCGCATATCCGGCCTAGGGGGCTAGTAACGTCAGACCCCCAATAGCTGTATAAGTCGTGTCGGAGACAAGCCCTGAACACCCTGAGATACTACAGGAGTACCTACCAGTAAATCTCACCTGTCTTGGTCAAAGACTTGGTGTAATGGCTTTCCTAGACACAGCGCGACCTCCACCCCCAATACCGGGAGAGACGAATCCCCTGCCGATCCGCTCACGTGCCTCCATGTGGATCGGGACTGTACCCAAAAACTGCCTGTTTGCACGACTCCTTTGAGCCGTGGTAGGGTAGAAATCAAAGCACAGTGGGAACTCACACGAGACAAATGACGACCTCAGGTCGATGAACTAACCTGTACACATGTCACCAGGGAACTGCTATCTGACGATATGTATAATACCAACTAGCAGGTTCCCGGCGAGTCCTGTCCGGTGTACTCATAACCCAATGAGCACCTGTATACATCTTAGGTGATCCAACTGACACCAGTGGCTTATGAGACCGGCCACCGCCCCTCGTCGGGGTCTCGACTGCATACACTAGTCTACTCCGGAGTATCGATGTCCTGTCTCGAAACTCCCACGACTAGGGACCACTATTAAGGATATGCTTATAGACCACCCAACTCTCACTTATATGATCGCCCTCATACTGTTGGTAGTCAAGCAAGATCCTAAGGGCTTTATCAACGTGTAATCGTGATCAGTCACCTGAACCTATACACGACTGATAAAGGCAAACCGGATAGCATACTATCATCTCGAGTAAGACTGTCCTACCGGTATAGGTCATCCGCAATCATTGCAATCACGTACTTGCGATCCAATAATTGACTTTGAGGGTACTATATCCAACAATCTCCCACTTACACTTAAGGCTAATTATTTCGATGTTGCGTACTCACAGCCCGTGTGAAACCAACACCCAACTCCCCTACTAATCAGTTTCACAAAGCCCGTTCGTAAAACTATTGTGTTCAAGAAATAGCCTCAGTGAGTGGATCCGCCCTGATGTTCCTTTCTATGTCTCTCTTAATCTCAAGTTCGCGGAGAAAGACATCTCCCGAATTGAGTAATACCTGTCTTAAAATATGTTTGGATATCTGATGGGACCTAGATCATAAATGAACTCCAAATCCAAACTTCTTAGACTGTATCGATAACTGAACCTAATCAGTATCCTGCACCATGCCTCCCACAGTATCCTCCTGGACCACCTGTCCATAATACTGTCCCTCTTCATCAGAGGGAAAACTATAACTCTGACAATCTCTCTGTCATCCATGTCACCTTTGAAGCCTGGAATGATAACCGTCTCCCGAAGGAGGCTGCCGTCATCAAATCCGTAGAACACTCACTTATGTTCTAAAACTGCTTCCTTATATTTCTCCAGGATTGGATTAATACAAACTTATTGCATCTAGTGCAAAAACAACATTTGGTGTGGTACTTGACATCTCACGATTGACTTAATTGCCTAAGCAAGTGATCTGCCAATCATGCACATCCCTCTCCCTTTTAGTCTGTAAGACACCTTTAGAGAGGGTGACTCCATTACCTGCAGGTACACCACCATGCCAGGAGTCATCTATTCTAAAAACCATTAGAATACTGTCAAAGTACCCACATTGGGAAACTACCCAAATCCAGATCTAAAACCATAGATCTAGAAACCAGAATGTCAAATATTATATCCATATCCTGTCTGGAGAAACAACTGTGTGACGACCAAAGTACAACCGATCGTAGTATAGGAATTTTACTACCTACTCTGTGTATGTCATCCAAATACCAGGACATCACACACCCTACAACCTTCTTAACAGATCCATCCCCTATTCTGATGAAGTCAAACCCATGACTGTCACATCAAAATTAGATGATCAATCTCCGCTATAACTGCTCTAGTCTATAAATAGACATAAGCTACTTGCCCACTATGCTTCCGCTGCTCCCACTGACCACAACAACCCTCCCATCGGGTCTCATAGCCTGGAACAACAGTAGTGTCAAGTTTGGGTAGATAAGAACCTCCCTGTCACCGTCCTTGAGGCTACCGGAGTACCTCTCGGGTGTCTGAGGTTACCCACCTAATCTGCGGAGTGGCTAATGGAATGTCAAACCTGATTGAATCTTTAGGTCCTATTAAATTTTCTGTAATCGTTTGCGGTTCTGGAATCACTTCCAGTTCTACCATACTCCCACTACTGTTTTCTGAAAAAATCCATTTTACTAAAACTGTGGCGAGTCAAGAACAATATCACTATTGATCTCCCAGATGGTAGAAAGTCAACCCTCGTCATAGCCTGGGCCAACCCACAAACTGCCATTACAGAAACGTGCCCTGAGTTATTCAGAGTCTGGTTTTAAGTATAAGCTGGACAACTCACCTATATCCAATATAGAAACTTTGGCACTTATTTAATTGGAACCAGATTCTAATCATGCAGCTGTCTCCAGTGCAAATCAACTTTAATGGAGAAAGGCTAATCAGCATTACTCAACTTAGGAATCCATCCAATTATGAGTAACCCGAAAGAGAAACAAGTTTCTCAAAACTTTTACTATCATCTGAATACCAATCATAAGTATCTACATATTCGATCTCTTTGAAGAATCCCGATACTTGCGACATCTGGTTCTCTACTTTATTCTTATACCCACAACTTCTCAAAACTTAGACCTTGTATTTCTACGAAACACTTGTCCAAAAAACTAGAGAAGTCATAAGTAAACAGAACATAGTACGAGAACCTACCCCTTTGTCCTGATGGACACTGGACAACATACAATACTCCGTATAAGTCCGCTGAGTTGAATAACTCAAAACCTGTGTGTCGTAGGTTGAAAACTGTACCCAGGCGATTTCCTCAAATATCACCAATTACAACGAATTCCGATATAATGAGGATAATCACCTAATTCCCAATAACTTCCTCCCATTCATCATCTGTAAAACCATACAGATGTGAGAATGAAACCTGGTGAATACACACCCTGGAGTAAGTGTCTAATCGAGAAAACAGTTTTTCATTAACAATGCACTGAAACATGAAAATGTTTCGTAGGGGTATCCTGGTATTCATAGCAATGCCTCTTCCATAATCCAATTCATGACTTTAACCGTATATTCCTTTGCCATCTCTCCAAATCCCTTTATTTGTCTTTAGTCGTTACCTTCTGTACACCATCATTAGGCTAAATGGTTTTCTTCCTTCCCTACCGTTCGACACCAGCCTATGGTTTGGAAGAAGACTATCCAGTAAGCATAATAGGTGTACCCTCCTAAACCAAGGAGTACTCATATCTTGAGAGAAGGTGATGATAAAAGACAACTGAATAATACCTTATTCTTTTAAAGGTGAAACATGAATGGCGATGAAGTACGCGGTTTGGTCATGAATGATAACAGTCGCAACTTACTTTGCCCTCTTTCTAATCCCTTTATTTTGTCTTTACATATTACCTTCTGTACACCCTACTTAGGCTAATTGGTTTTCTTCATTCCCTACCATTCGACACCTGCCTATGGTTTAGAAGAAGACTATCCAATAAGCGTAATAGGTGTACTCTCCTAAACCAAGGAGCCCTCGCAACCTGAGAGAAAGTGATAATAAAAGACAACTGAATAAACCAATTCTATTTCTCCTGAACCTTGATCCATCCTCGAAGGAGTCCCTTCGAGTTCGTATATAACCATACGATAGATCTATCCAATGGAAGTGGATGTCCGTAGTAATACGGGTGTTCTGAGAAATGCAAAAGATAGAAGAAGGAGTGGCAATGACTTATGAAATATAGACAATCCAAAAGCCAGTATTTTTAAGAAGGTTCGGTCAACTTGGTCCCTGAGTCATAGTCTAGGGTCGGTCAAAGGTCGCTGCCAAAGAGAGAGAGAGAAAAAAAACACTCTGCGTGCATTCTAACCTAGATCAAAATGGTTATCACTTTATCTAATCCGGAAACCTCCCACTGTACTGTCAAATTCTCCCCCAAACCTGAAAGAAAAATCAATCGGGATCACCCGAAGAGTAAACCAACTCATCAGTGGGAATCGGGATCCAACTTTCATCGCATGATAACGTGACGGAATCCACTCACGTTATCACACTCCAGAAGGTATGCGCATGCCTGGTAAGTTTCAGTTTCTTTAGAAACTCCCGATATGAATTTTACCCCATGTTCTTATGATCGTGACTAAGGGCCAACCCATCATGAGTCACATGTCAAGTTTTTCCCATCATTATCTTGTTAATTTGAACCTACCCGTACTCGCCCTTGACTAAGGGCCAACAAGGCTGTACGACTGTCCCAAACCAACACATCTATCTATGCAACATATGAACACCCCAGCAGCTACCAATCACTGTGTCCTAGCTAAGGGCCAGACCAACATAGCTTGAATACTACTGACCATTCATATGAAATGACGGAGGGCTACGGCTGGTTTTTGGCGAAAAACCTTTAACGTAATGAACGTAATCTCGTTGAAGGAACCTGATAGCTTTTTATAAAATATAGTGGTTAAAACCTTTGCTAAAGAGGTCATTCCCGGTGAAGGGATCTCGGCTCTTTCCTCGTGGAATGAGGTGCAGGATATTCCACTGAATACCGCGATGCAAAGCAACATGTAATCGACTATAGTGAAGTTATTACCCTGACGCAAACTTCTGCCCAAGGGGTCAGTCCCGGTGAAGGGATATCGGCCCTTGCCCCGTCGAATGAGGTGCAGGATATTCCAACCGAATACCACTGTGCAAAACAAAAGGAAACATATTTGTAATAACACTTTTTAAATTGTTCCGACAACATCCAAACAGGTTTGTTTTACTTTGCATTGATCAGAATCAACGCAGTCCCATCAATAAATCACACCAGAAAAGAACGAAAATAAAATGTACGTATATGCCATCCGCATTCGTCACTGGGTCCCGTCATCACCCGTTAGGTTACTTAACTAACGACAGAGCGGGGACTGAACCAGCGCGGGTGTAAAACATATACAACATTTAATAGTATATAAACCAATATACAATAATCGCACCAGGCGTGATAATATGCAACATTACAGAAAAGTAATAAGCATCACAGAACAATACAGATAATCTGGGATCCCCGGGTTTCACAGAGCCGCTGCTGAAACCCGACGTTCCCCTGTCGTGTGGATAGCCTGTGCAATGAAACCTAGACCCCTACGGGTGCGGCAAGTTACCCGCCAAAACCTGAAGCGAGGCAGCCCCCTACAGCAAAGTGAATGGACCACCCAGCACTTCACGGAATCCGGTAAACTTGGGCACCCCTCCTTGGGTCAACCTGTACCCCCTACGAGTGCGGCGAATAGTCTGCCAATTCTAGAGTGAGGCCCCTCTGCCTCTCAAAGCCATGAGATGCGGACCCGTTGCCCCCCAGAACCCGGCTATCCGTGCACTCCGTCGTGGGGTAAAACCTAGTACAGAAATGAAAAATATGTACAATGGGTACATCGACCGCAACCCGGTCGTACCCCAAAAGAATATTATACAACAGGCAGTGACGGTAGTCCACATATTGGACGCTCGCCCCGCAATATCAAATGTATAAATAAATCCAAACTGCACTACCATTGCACACTGCTATCCACCACGACAAATCTGCAACATCACAGTACAACACAGAACATCAACGCGAATGTCACGTTCGCAAACTCGTCGAAAAGAACTATAGCAATCAGACGTGGTTTACCGATCAAATGACATTCCCGGTCAGAGATATAATGTAAGCACTGTAAACTAACATGTTTAAATTTCGATCGACTAAATATCACGAAGTGGGCCCCACGAACATCTGTTGAACAGTAACAAAATCTGGGCCCAAAAGATATATACCAAAAACCCCAAATTCCAGACAAGAACCCACTGTGCAAATTTGGGGCCACGATCTCACTGAATGGCCGCGGAAGCGCGGTCAAACCATAGGTTTGACCACGATTCCGCGGCGGTCTTGTCGAATCACGTGCCCAAATTTGTACGGTGTTCTTAGAAAACCCTGCTGAATTTTCTGTGATATGTAAAATTATTTTTAGAACCCTTTAAAAAACAACAGAAACTCAGAACTTGAATTTTGCGGTTTTCGATATCCGGTTCGATCGATATTTTAAATGCGTTAGCACAAGTTAGTAAAGCTTAATGGCGTGGCTCTGATACCATGTAAGTCTACGGTAGCGCCCCGGGCGTCAATCTGACGCCAAATGCGGAACAAAAACTTTTATAACTGGCGCTATCGTATACTATAACCCGGATCTGCCATTAACGCTAAACTAACAATCTACAAAGAGGGAAGAAAGGTTATACCGAACGATCCGAGTCCTTCGTTCTTTAACCATCATCCCACGCTCCGTTGCGGCTGCTCCAATCTCTTCGATCTCCGATCTCCTCGTCCAGGTGGCACCACATCATCGGATCTTTAAACGGGCTCCCGCCTCTGACTCGAGGCAACTCGGTCGTCAAGTTTGCTAAAAGAGACGACCAAGATTGATGTAGAGAATGAGTGGAATACTTTGTCTCGCTTCGTCCAAAACTATGGACGAACGGTTAATGAAGTTGCCATGGGAATCGGGTGATGGAATGAAATGAGCTGTGAAATTTCATACACCGAAACCTATCATCATTTTTCCAAATGAATCAAATCAAGTGAGTGTGTAAAATCTCATGGGCACCAAGGAGGGGCCCGACCACAATATATAGAGGTGGGGGGTGAGTGTAGGAGAGGGGGAGGTGACAATAAGAAAATATCTCTAGTGTGAACACAAAGTGTGAACACACTTAATGAAATGATGAATCATTAACATAGTCATCAAGCATCAATGGAATCATTAAATGCAACCATGACTCACAAAACACCTCACCACTTCTAGAACCTTCTAGAAGCTTCCATACTCATCTCAAGAAAAGATATATCCGTATTTAACCAAATGTTAAATACGGCTGATAGAAAACTGGAAACTGGCAACTTCCAAAAGTGATCCCGAAACGAATTTCTAGATAACCCCGTAACTGTATAAATATACCCGCATTTGTCTTACGACCGAATACAAATGCAACTGAGACAAATATATTATATCTACTCTGTATAATACATGGATCCGGCTTAAACCAAAGCCCACCAGTATTATCTGCTCGAAATATGACACGTGCGTAAACGCACGTGCATTTTCCGAACCCTGCCATAAAACCATACGGCCTCTACAACGTTTTGCCCGAACTTGGGAAACTATCTGTGGGAGACTCTAATGACTCGTCAGTACCCTGGCAGTGGGTTTAACCACAAGTCGTCAGCGACACTAGCTGTGCGTAACGGCTGCCCATGGACTGACCTCAAGGGAGGCCGATGAGCGAACTCATCCGGAAACCCTACTGAGCCTAACAGTGACAATGTATATACAGTCCGGTCCGTTCGTCTATGACTATCGCATATCCGGCCTAGGGGGCTAGTAACGTCAGACCCCCAATAGCTGTATAAGTCGTGTCGGAGACAAGCCCTGAACACCCTGAGATACTACTGGAGTACCTACCAGTAAATCTCACCTGCCTTGGCCAAGGACTTGGTGTAATGGCTTTCCTAGACACAGCGCGACCTCCACCCCCAATACCGGGAGAGACGAATCCCCTGCCGATCCGCTCACGTGCCTCCATGTGGATCGGGACTGTACCCAAAAACTACCTGTTTGCACGACTCCTTCGAGCCGTGGTAGGGTAGAAATCAAAGCACAGTGGGAACTCACACGAGACAAATGATGAGCTCAGGTCGATGAACTAACATGTACACATGTTACCAGGGAACTGCTATCTGACGATATGTATAATACCAACTAGCAGGTTCCCGGCGAGTCCTGTCTGGTGTACTCATAACCCAATGAGCACCTGTATACATCTTAGGTGATCCAACTGACACCAGTGGCTTGTGAGACCGGCCACCGCCCCTCGTCGGGGTCTCGACTGTATACACTAGTCTACTCCGGAGTATCGATGCTTTGTCTCGAAACTCCCACGACTAGGGACTACTATTAAGGATATGCTTATAGACCAACCAACTCTCACTTATATGATCGCCCTCATACTGTTGGTAGTCAAGCAAGATCCTAAGGGCTCTATCAACGTGTAATCGTGATCAGTCACCTGAGCCTATACACGACTGTTAAAGGCAAACCAAATAGCATACTATCATCTCGAGTAAGACTGTCCTACCGGTATAGGTCCCCCGCAATCATTGCAATCACGTACCTGCGATCTAATAATTGACTTTGAGGGCACTATATCCAACATACGTTAGCCATATTTAAGGCTAAGATCAACTTAAACGTTTGTTAAGGATACGTTAGTCCAGTTTGAGACTAAGATCAACTTAACGAGATCGTTTAGATCCGGCAAGAGAGCATTTGGGCGCTCTATTGTTCCAGTTTAGGGACGCAGTGGTCCATAGGTAGTTTAAGGACGTTTCGGTCCATCGGTAGTTTGAGGACATTGCGGTCCATCGGTAGTTTAAGGACATTACGGTCCATATTGATGTGCGGTTGTCAGGACCCGTCACCTCTCTGACGTCGTTGAAGGATTACAACGATGGGAGTCAGAGGAGTTCGGAGATGTACCCTCGAACCGGGTGTAAATTGATTTAAGAGAACAGCCGTGCTCAGTCAATTTAATTTGAGGACTTACGGCCATGATTGGGCTAAGTCCAGTTCGGAATATTCTATGTTTTTATTTATCTTTGGCCTATTAGGCCTGTGCTAGGGCTTTGCCCCATTTTAAATAATGCACTGCATTTCTTATTTTGTTTGGGCTCTTCCCTTTTATAAATGAAGCAGAGCATCTGCCTTGTTTGGGCTCTGCCCTTTTAATGCATTGCATTTTATTTTGTTTGGGCTCTGCCCTTTTATAAATGATGCAGAGCATCAATTTTGTTTGGGCTCTGCCCTTTTATAAATGATGCAGAGCATCAATTTTGTTTGGGCTCTGCCCTTTTAATGCATTGCATTTTATTTTGTTTGGGCTCTGCCCTTTTATTGCATTGCAATTTATTTTGGCCTGCTAGGCCTTTTTTGATTTGGGCCTGACCCTTCAGTAAACAATGCAGTGCATTTGTCAGGCGCTTTGCGCCAATCATTGAGCGCAAGCACTTGTAGTAGTGACACGTGTCGCGCAAGCGCAGTGCGCTGCGCTGTTGCGCTGCTGACACGTGGCGCGCTCTGGTGAGTTGCGCCAATTTCAGAGAGCAATACTCTATCTTATAAGCGCATAGCGCAAGTGATTCTAGTGCTAACACGTGGCGCTCTCTGGTGGCTTGCGCCAACCCAAGAGCGCAACAGTGCAGTTTTGCAAGTGCAAGGCACTGTTTTCAAAATCTTGATCCAATTTTGGATTCAAGAAAAGAACCTTTAAGATTCCAGAACTAATGGTTCATAAAAAGTGCAAGGCACTATTATTATTTGTTTTTTTATTGAAGATCATTGATCTTGTTCTTAGATCAATGATCTATTCAGAAGAAATTCTTCTATTTTAAAGGTTTTTACCTTTTTCTTGAGTCTCTTTTCAAGTTTCTTCAGAGTTGAAGTTCTTGATGATTCTTGATGTTGATGATGTTTTGAGTTGGGGTCTAGGGGTCTTTATATAGTGCCCATAGATTTGTTAAGTTTGTTAAAGAAATCATCCTCTGAGTGATTTGGGGAATTTTCCCCACCGTTGGATTTTTGATCCAAGGGCTTCTGTTTTACAGAAGGCAATCTTCTTGTTTTAACAAGAACAGAAGGATCTTACTAGAATTTTAATTCTGTTTGGCGCAAACGCCCCAGCACAACTGCATTGACACGTGTCACGCAGCGCAGAGCGCAACGCAACTGCACTGACACGTGTCGCGCAGCGCACAGCGCAACGCAACTGCGCTGGCACGTGTCGTACAGCGCAGTGCAACTGCATTTGCGCTGACACGTGTCGCGCAGCGCAGCTCTTGCGCAACTGCGCTGACACGTATCGCGCAGCGCAGCGCTTGCGCAACTGAAGCGTTGCTTCCTTTAATTTTTGTTTTAAATAGAGCCTTGCTCCGATTGGGCGCGCTGCCTTGGGCGCTGCGCTGACGTATCAGCTTTTAACACGTGGCGCGTTGCGCGCAGCGCAAGGAATTTGAAGCGTTGCTTCAAATTTTAAATTTTTGAAATTCAAACAGAGCTTTGCTCTGATTGGGGGAAACAAATGCCCGCCCACCGTTGCGCTCACGTGGCGCGCACGTGAGTGCAGCGGTGGCAAGATCCGGTGAGGTGAAAGGGTGTAGGCGCCTATAAATAGGACCCTTGGTCTTTAGAAAATTTTTACCATTTTCAAGAATTTGATTTTCAGAGCTTTGCTCTTGCTTAAGAATCTCAGAGCCTTGCTCTTGTTTCTTCCTAAGAACTTCAGAGTTCAGAACTTAGAACATTTTTAGGTAAAATTCAACTTAAATAAATTAAATTAATTTTAATCAACAGAGTTTTGCTCTCATAGATCTTTGATCTAAACAGAGCTTTGCTCTCAAGAATCCATAGATCTGAAGAGATCTTGTTCATGGGTTTTAACCCATGAACAGAGCTTTGCTCATGGATCAGAATGCAGATCTTTTTGATCCAAGAAAATCAAGAACTCCTAAGAGTCTTCATGGATCTTTTAGGATCCCTAAATTTTTTTTTTGATCTTTTAGGAGTTTAAAGAAAACTTTTTTTTAATAGATTTTCTCATCATTATCACAGAGCTAGGCTCTTTTAAAGAATCTTATTCCTCTGAGACCAGAGTTTGACAAGTGTCACTCTGTGACAGAGTTTTGCTCTGAAAGAGGAGATTTTCACCTTGTCTCTAGGGATTTTTAATGAGAATATTCTCTTGGGGATTAACTGACAATCTCATCCAATGATGCGGTTGTCTTATTAACTGATGCATTGTCATCCAGATTTTGTGGGTCCCCCTTTGGTCTCCTACCCACTGCACTGCAGTGTGGTGTAATTAATTTTAATTTAATTTTAATTAACTTTTTAATTTAATTAATTAATTAATTAAAAAAATTTAAACGCCAAGCGTTGGAATTGCAACACTAACGGCTAATTTTGTTCCCTCGCAGTGAACATGTCTTTCGATACCTCATTCCCATTTGCTCGTTCGGAGGAAGGATTTCCAGAAGCGCCTGTGGACCGTGAAGTCCTAGCTATGATCAGGGACCACGACCCGGAATATAAGAATCTTCACCTTTAGGGGTCGTGGTACAACCAGATTATCATGGGTCGACGGAGCTTTTCGTGCGCAATACCGTCAGAGCCTATTACGGCGATTCACTATGCCAGCCCACCCCCGGTGCAGTATGCCATGGAGATGGTTGATTGTACTTCAAAGGGCTTTCTTCATCCTTCTATAGATGCAATTCTGGTTCAGCGTCCTATGGTTTTGGATATCCTGGGACGCCGTATTTGTCAAGGCGAGGCGCGACCTTGGGGGCAATCATATAACATAGGTCTGATCCCCTGCCATCCGATCGGCTATCTGCCATGGGCTCGCTATATTCTGTCGGCGAAGAAGTCGCAGTTGATAAGGCTAGGGTTGTATATTGCAGTTTACGTTTCCCTCTTCCAGTATCCCACGCTTCCCACCTGGTGGTTTAAGACCTTTTTGGAGCAGTGGAACATTCCTACTCACACTTTCCTCACAATGGACCGGGAAGTGTCGATTTCTTTGGAGGAATTCACAGAGGTCTCCGGCTTACCGGTTATAGGGGAGCACTATGAGGAGTTGCTTCCTACAGACGAGTATGTCTTCGGTGCTAAGCCGGCAGTAAGGGGCCTCACTCCGGAGAATGCTGTTCAACATCAATTTCAAAGTTTGATCAAAGTGTTGAACATCTATGAGGCCCTTTTCATCGAACGTGGGAGTCGCGGAGTTAGCTTCGAGGATTTCATCGCTTGATTCCTTCACCCAAACGTCCTCTCGGTAGAAGCTGCCAAGTTTTCCACACTTGATGACCCTTTCGGTCTAGGTTTGGATAACCTGCCGGCGAAGGAAATAGACCAAAAGGGTTTTTTCCTTCCTAACTCCCCAACTGTGTCTTTTGCGGAAGTTGCAGCCCCCGGGATGGACGAGGAGGCTTTCTTCTTAGGATTTCTTGGGCTATGGCTGAGTTGGTTTGCGCTCCCGGATGCATTCTCGCCATATGCGGCCCTCTGTCTTTTACCCAGCTCACCGGATGACCATTGGGGTAAAAGTGGCTGTTGGGATCGCCGGCTTGGCACACCTGTATCATGGCCTCAGTCAAGCGGCGGATGCTAATAAGCCTGGGGTACTGCACGTGATCTTCCCGATGCACTGCTTCGTATCATGGCTCGAGGTACATACATCGGGCGTCTTCGGTATGCACAAAAGGCCCTCGTTCTATGACAGGTGCAGCTTCCCTCGAATCATACAACTGATTGGCGTATCAATTGTGACTCCATCGCCACGGAATGCCAGGGGTTTGCTCCTTCGCCCCCACACTGTTGGAGACGGGGTGTCTTTCATTGACAAAGTGCTGACTATTGGAAAGGCATCTACCACTGCAGTGCGGCCATTGCAGGACACTTTCAAAGATGGAGCCTCAGTTTTGACGGCCCGGGAGACCCTCCATCTATATTCCATCAGACCGGGATTCCTGGTGTTTAGGCAGAACGGTGCGGCGATTTTCATGAGATACAACCCGCATCGTTTCGTCCAACAACTGGGCTACAATCAAGGGGTACTATTGGAGGCTTTCCTACTGGAACCCGCTGCTACTGAAGAAGGGATGGAGAGCGCGCTGCATCACTTCATGCGTCTGAATACGGGTTCTCATTTTTTTATCAGTGAGCCGGCTTGCGCCCCACGACTCCTCAATGTATATATAGAATGGTACAATCATTCAACGGGAGCCGTTATAAAGGAAGAGAAGCGATTGCTGGTCGACCGTAAGGGTGTGCCTCCCGGTAGCGACCGCAAAGCTCCTCTAGTGCCAAGGACCCCGGTATTTCCTCCGCTGAAAGATGCTAGAGCCGGACCACCGCGTGCGCAGAGTCCTCCACGCGGATTGCCGCTTCCCGATATCGCGGATGCACCACCAGCGCCCTGTGCTCCAGTGGAGATAGTAGATGTGGCTTCGCCGGAGTCTGGTGTGGGCACGGACATCGGGACCCACCGCCCCAAGGTGCCTGCAAAGCGCAAGTCGATCCCGGGTGCACCTAGGGCTGGTGGGCAGTAGAGGAAAAAGAAGTCGCTCTTCGCAGCTGACGTTGCGTTCGGTCAGGAACCCCACGCTCCCTATAGCGAGGACCTGGGTGAGTACGGGACTAACAGGGGATTAGTCATGCCGCCGGATGACACGGACTTGGCGGCCGCCATCGCAGCTTCAGAGCGATTGGCGAGGCGCGACGCGTGGCTAGCCAAGCTTGCGCAATCGGGTAATCACTAGTCGCATTTTTTATTGCATCATATCTTTATTACTGCCTTTGACTAACGTTTTCCCCCTCTTTTCTTCAAACATGCATCACCACTGAAGAAGCCAATGCTGCTTCCCTCAAGACTTTCCAAGAGGAGGAACGACTTAGAGTGTCCTTAGGCCTTGGTACATTTCGATTCATCAAGTCTTTATTCTCCTTGTGTTATGGTCGATCTAATCTCCCCATTTTTTTTATCGCAGGAACCACAATGCCGGTCCCGCCAGGTGATGCGGAGACTCTTCCCGGGCCAGCCGCTGATGTTTCTGCCTCCTCGGGGCTACCGCGAGAGACCTGACTTGAAGAGCCGATGAGAGATGCCTTGAAAGCTCTGGAGGTGACTCTAAACGAGGATGAAGACACCTTGATGAAGGAAGCGTCGAAGAGGTCCATCGCGACGGCCCGGGAGGAGAGGAAGCGGTTGAGGCGCGAAGCGAAGGCACGCAGGGCTGCTTTGGCCATTGGAGCGGGCCCAAGCACCGTCCCTCGTGCTGATACTCCCTCAGAAGAGCCCCCGGTCACCTTGTCTATAGCTCACAGACAGGCGGTGCACACCAATAGGGAGGCTAACAATAAGTCTACCTCAGGTAATATTTCTTTCAAAATTTTGTTGTAAGAATAATAAATCTGTCCGTTCTTATATATTCTGTCCTGTAGGGCCAAGTCCAACCGAGGGGGAGGCGGAGACCGTCGAACCTGAGGGGCCAGAGGAAGAGGTATTGGTCGAACCCGAGCCGATGGCGGACGACACAATCGGGATTGCCAGGCCCGAGCTAGTGGCTGACGAAATGGTCACGTCCACTATGCCTGAGCAAGTGGCCGATGCCGAGCCCGAGGTAGCAGCGGACGGAGCGCCTGAGACCGATGACCCCGTGGCGACGGTGGACGAGATAGCCGCGACTGCTGAGCCCGAGGGAGTAGCGGGTGAGGTGGAGATGATTCCTGAGGACGAGCCAACCGCTCTTTTTCAAGAGTCTGGCAATGCTCCGATCATTGCTTTCCCCGCCTATGGCCCTCCGTCGTCTCCTGGCCTCGTGAGCAAGACGACGGCCCCCGTGGAGTCTGGGGATGAGGCCACGGGTGGTGGACTTATGTCGATGGAGGAGGGAGACGCCTCCGTCTCAGCTGGAGGCTCATCAGGTAAATTTCGGATTGCCGTCCTTTTTTTTTATCTTGCAATCTTTCCTGACAGGTTTATACTTGTTTTTTAACGCAGGTGCGGCCAGTGCCGATGCTCCATTGCTCGAGGGATCACCGTCAACTACTGCCTTGGCGGTGCTTACCTCTCAGCCCTCCCTTGTACCATCGAAGATGTTGGAAGGTATGGGTTTGCAACTTATTAGTTTTATCCTTCAGACTCATAATTTATGTACTAAAATCATACTGTTGTGTCTTTTCAGGAGTGCTTTTTGACCGTCTTTATCAGGTGTTGCTCCCACACTTCTCCTTCCAATCTGAACTCGCTTCTCCCTCTAGTGGCGCTGGTGAGTATAGTTTCCGACCGATATCTTTCTTTTTCAGTGATGGAATTATTTCTAACTTTTTCTCGTCCTGACTGCAGTGCTACAAATCGAAGGAGGGGATGAAAGATCGGCCGCGCTACCGGCCCTTCTGGCCTTGCCACCTGCTGCAGCTGGTACAGCAAACTATCACATTGATGACCCCTTTTTTTTGTCTTTCATAAAGTGTCATCTAATCGTATCTTGTTTTTTCAGCTGTCGTTCCGATCTCGGCGCCCTTCGAGCCTCGTGTCACAATGCCGGCAGGCCCTTTCCTGAGACGTCCGTCCTCGAAAGGCGCCGTGAATAGTCTGCGCATGTTGAGCGACTACATTGAGGAACTCGACGTCGAGACTCCTACGTCTGCCACAGATTTTGCTACGGCGGTTAACCCAATGCTGGTGATACTCGTGAACTTCCATAACGAGGACATCGTCGCGTCTTGGGTTAACCACTGCAGGGAGATCGAGGTCCGCCTGCATCAACTGGAGTTTATGTGCCCTGCTCCCGAGACCTTAGCCGCAAGCGATCAAAGAGCAGCGTGGATTGAGCAAAGCGCTTCTTACGTCCACCACTTGGAACAAGAAGCGGCTTTAAGGCTGAGGGAATACCAAGAGACCTCGAGCGAGACGGCTCGTCTGCGTGCTGAGGTTGAGGCGAATGCTGCCCAAGTGAAGGCTATCTTTGAGGGCCTCCTGGAACGCATCTCTCATGGGCTAAACTTGAAGCGAAAGCTTGATGTCGTTGAGCGTGACATCCCAGGCCGCGAAGCTGCTCATCAGGCCGTTGGGGAGCAGCTTGCATCTTTCTTGCAGCAGCGGGCTCAAGTGGAGGCCGAACTGGCGGTGGTGGCCGATCAGGAGAAAGCGTGGAAGGAGGTGCGTGAACAATTGCTAGAGCTATGCAAGACGCTTCCTTCCCAGTAGTTCCCCTTGTATCCATATACTTGTAAATTTTTTTTCTTTTTCGAATAAGATGTATCTATTCTTTATTCTTTTGTACGCTTCACCTTGTACTTGATTGAATTTAATAAATAAAGATACACATTTTTCTTTGCAATGTCTCGTACTATTTCTTTGCTTTCTCCCTTCTCTTATTATCAGCATGCTGTCTTGATAAACATGGTTGACAGATAATAGAGTAAACATCTTGGTTTCTTCCAGAGTTAGCGATGGCTTAGGCCGCAAGTTCAGATCTTCCGCCTAAGACTTTTCAACTCTATGAGTCGTGAGGGTCTCATAGAGACTTTTCTCCCTACAGATCGAGAGGATCTCGTAGGTGTATTTTCTCCTTAGGAATCGTGAGGATTCCTAAGCGCGTTTTCTATTATAAGTCGTAAGGATCCTATAAGAGAATTTTCCCTCTTACGAGTCGAGAGGACCCGTAAGCGGTTGTTTCCCTCCTTGTCGAGATTCGACTTTGGAGAGTGAGACCCGTGAATAGTACGCAAGAGACCGTTTTAGACCGACTTGCAGGGTCCCAGTGCTCAGGAAACAAGTTTTTTAATCCCTGCTGCCTGAGGCTTTATCTTGCAAGTTGAGACAAATCGGGAATTTCCCGCGGAGACACTGGTTTCTCTGCGAGTCGACGCGAATTAGGATGCTCTCATCAAGGACGCTAGTTTCCCTGAGTTGAGGAGTTTACCAAGGACACTTGTTTTCCTGGGGTTGAAACGAATCGATAATTTCTCGCGGAGACACTGGTTTCTCTGCGGGTCGACGCGAATCAGGAGGCTCTCATCAAGAACGCTAGTTTCCCTGAGTTGAGGAGTTTGCCAAGGACACTTGTTTCCCTGGGGTTGAAACGAATCGAAAATTTCTCGTGGAGACGCTAGTTTCTCTGCGGGTCGACGCGAATCAGGATTTTCTTCGTCAAGGACACTGGTTTCCCTGAGTCGAAGGATTTTGCCGAAGACACTGGTTTCTTCGGGGTTGAAACGAATCGGGAATTTCTCGCGGAGACACTGGTTTCTCTGCGAGCCGACGCGAATCAGGAGGCTCTCATCAAGGACGCTAGTTTCCCTGAGTTGAGGAGTTTGCCAAGGACACTTGTTTCCCTGGGGTTGAAACGAATCGAGAATTTCTCGCGGAGACGCTAGTTTCTCTGCGGGTCGACGCGAATCAGGATTTTCTTCGTCAAGGACACTGGTTTCCCTGAGTCGAAGGATTTTGCCGAAGACACTGGTTTCTTCGGGGTTGAAACGAATCGGGAATTTCTCGCGGAGACACTGGTTTCTCTGCGAGCCGACGCGAATCAAGAGGCTCTCATCAAGGACGCTAGTTTCCCTGAGTTGAGGAGTTTACCAAGGACACTTGTTTCCCTGGGGTTGAAATGAATCGAGAATTTCTCGCGGAGACGCTAGTTTCTCTGCGGGTCGACGCGAATCAGGATTTTCTTCGTCAAGGACATTGGTTTCCCTGAGTCGAAGGATTTTGCCGAAGACACTGGTTTCTTCGGGATTTAAACGAATCGAGAATTTCTCACGGAGACACTAGTTTCTCTGCAAGCTGACACGAATCAGGAGGCTCTCATCAAGGACGCTAGTTTCCCTGAGTTGAGGAGTTTGCCAAGAACACTTGTTTCCCTGGGATTGAAACGAATTGAGAATTTCTCGCGGAGACGCTAGTTTCTCTGCGAGTCGATGCGAATCAGGATTTTCTCGTCAAGGACACTTCTTTCCCTGAGTCAAAGGATTTTGCCGAAGACACTGGTTTCTTCGGGGTTGAGACGAATCGGGAATTTCTCGCGGAGACACTGGTTTCTCTGCGAGCCGACGCGGATCAGGAGGCTCTCATCAAGGATGCTAGTTTCCCTGAGTTGAACTGATCTGTGCTGGTCTTTCAGGTTTTATATAAGTTACCGTCAAAACCGTGAAGCTAGGAATTTGATCTTCACTTCATTTGCTGGCACTGCGTCTGCTGTATTGAGAAGAATGTCGCGGTTGTCTTTAGGCTGTTGGTGAACCGTCGAGATTTGGCTTAGCTTTTTGGCAGATCCTGTTGGAGAGGTATGGTTCCTTCTTTGTTTGTGCCCTTAGATTGTATACAGGGATCGATGTGATCTCAACTGTAGGGCAAAAGTTTCATTTATTTTTATTGTTTTATTTCCACGATGCTCTATCATTTCAGCTTTTATATCGCGAAGGTCGCGATTGCCCAATCATTTCGGCTATTTTTCGCGGTGCCCAATCATTTCGGCTATTTTTTATTTTTACTCGCTGCTTTTTATTGCGAGTTGCCCAATCATTTCGGCTATTTTGTATGCATACGTTTTCTTTACTTGCTGCTTTTTATTGCAAGCTGCCCTATCATTTCGGCTATTTCGTATGCATGTGCGGCCAACCGGCTTTTCGCCATAAACCTAAAATTAAACACTGATTTCGGCATCAGCACCGCTACAACTAGGATGTTGCCAGGAGTGAATTATCATTTGCCTCTGTCGATGTCGAACAAAGGTGGCTTAGCGAACAGGGTTAAGGTCCTATCGACTAAGGCTTTTAACTTCATGAGCCGTAAGGGTCTCACAAAGGTATTTCTCCCTACAAGTCGTGAGGATCTTGTAGGTGTATTTTCTCCTTAGGAATCGTGAGGGTTCCTAAGTGTATGTTCCTCTATAAGTCGTAAGGATCCTACAAGAGGGTTTTTTCCTTGTAAATCGAGAGGACTTACAAGGGTTGTTCATCATGCGTACATATCCCCAGTCACGGATGGGACTTGGTTAGGGAAATGTTTATTCGCGCTCGTGGATTGTATACAAGGGTCAGTATTGAACTACTTGTAGGGCAATATCGAAGGTTGTGGGGGTTGCTTAAGCACAGGTTTAGGTCTCTGTAACTTAAGACTTTCAAATCTTATGAGCCGTGAGGGTCCCATAAGAGAGTTCTCCTTACGAGTCGTGAGGATCTCGCAAGTGTATTTTCTCCTTAGGAATCGTGGGGATCCCTAAGTGTGTTGCTCCCTGGTGAGTCGTAAGGATCTCACACGGGTGGTTTCTCCTTACAAGGTCGAGAGGACCCTGTAAGTGTCCTTTAACGAGGTTGCGCCCTTTCAGGTTTTCACAAACACTCGCCGGTAGTCCTGCTGTTTTTACTCACGGAGCCCTTTCGGGTTTTCATCCGTGCCCCTTTTGCTTATGAACATACCCTTTTTTTTTCTCTTTTTATTTTTATGTATTTTTTTACGAGATCGCGCCTTTTCGGGTTTTCACGAACACTCGCCGGTAGCCCTGCTGTTTTTACTCACGGAGCCCTTTCGGGTTTTCATCCGTGCCCATTTTGCTTATGGACATACCGTTTATTATATATTTTTTTATTTTTTTTATCTTGTCAGCCTAAGGATGCCGCGGTATTAGTTTAAGATGTTTCGGTCCTTCGTTAGTTTAAGGACGTTTCGGTCCGCCATTAGTTTAAGGACGTTTCGGTCCATCCAGGAGAAGGCTGGCTACTGCTTCTAGAGTTTGAGCTCAGGAAGATAGCGAGCGGACATAGTCGTTATCATCTATCATTGACCTAGTCGATAACTCGCTAAGCGTAGTATTTCTTTAGGAAGCGACCATTTATTGGCCTGTAAGGCCTTTCACCGTGCATATCTATGAGTAGATAGGCTCCACCCTGGTAGACCTTGTCTATGATGTACGGGTCTTCATAGTTTGGATCGAATTTTCCCCGCTTAGCGCGATTGGGGATCATAGGCCTTTTGACCACCAGCACGAGTTCGCCTTGACGGAATGTCCTCGATCAAGTCAATCTTTCATATGAGCATGTCATCTTTGCTTTATAGGCCTCTAGACTTTGTTGTGCTATGAGCCGGGTTTCATCAAGGGCATCAAGTTCGTCAAGCCGAAGGTGAGCATTTTCTTCATCCGTCAGCTCGTAGTGGACTGCCACTCGTAGAGAGGGCAACTCTATCTCGAGGGGGAGTACTGCTTCTGTACCGAATACCAACGCATATGGCATTGTGTTCGTGGCTGTCTTGACGTAGTTCGATACGCCCAGAGAGCTTCTTGCAGTCTCTCGTGCCAGTCCTTCTTATTTCGGGACACCGTTTTCTTCATGATCTTTGTCAAGGTCTTGTTGAAGGCCTCAGCTAGACCGTTAGCTCGCGGATTATAAACTGAGGAATATCTCCAGTCTATGTTATGCTGCTGCGCGAAGCGACTGATCTTATGGCTTCTGTAAGCTGGCCCGTTATCGGAGATGATCCGTCGCGGAGTTCCAAACCAATATATGACATGCGTCTTGAAGAAATGGAGGATATTCTCCGCCTTCACTTCCCTCAGCGGTACTGCCTCTGCCCATTTGGAGAAATTGTTAGTCGTCACCAAGATGAAACGATGTCCTCTGGACGATGCTGGTTCGATGGGGCCGACTATGTCAGTTCCCCTCATTTCGAATGGCCAGCTAGCCACTGTCGGGTGTAGAGGATTTGGGTGTTGGTGGATGAAATCCCCATGGATTTGGCATGAGTGGCACTGCTTCACATATTCAAGGCAGTCCTGGATCATCGTGGGCCAGTAGTAGCCCATCCGTTTGATCTTCAACTTCATCTTTGGGCCTGCTTGGTGAGAACCGCAAAGTCCGTCGTGAACTTCCTGAACGACTCTTTTTGCTTTGTCAGGTCCCAGACATCTCAACCACAAAGAATCGAACGACCTCTTGTAGAGAGTATCATTGACGAAGGCGAAAGACAGAGCTCGTTTCGTAAGCTGATGTCTTGAGGACGTATCTTCGGGCATTCGACGGTATTTGAAGTAGTCTATAAAGACTTCTCTCCAATCCTCGGCATTTTCCCGATCTTTAGTTTGCATAGACATTTGCTCAGTCGCTCCCTTTTCTTCGGATGATTTCGGAGATGTTTCTGCTGGGGCAAGCACCCGAGGCTTTGTACCACGATTCTGACGTCATCGAGATTTTCGTCAGCCAGTTCTTTAGCGAGCTTGGCCAACGCGTCTGCTTTGCTATTTTCCGCACGCGGTATGTTTTCCAAAGTATAGGAAGGGATTTGGGTCAACAGTTGTTGCACCTTTTCGCCGTACTTCACCAACTCTGGCTTGCACGTCTGGTAGTCGCCATTTACTTGACTAACGACCAGTTGGGAGTCTCTGTATATGAGGAGGTTTTCAATTCCCATGTCGATGGCGATCTCAAGGCCTGCTATCAAAGCTTCATATTCGGCTTCATTGTTCGTCCTCGGCTCTGTTAAGGAGAAAGCGAAGCGCATTATCCCTCCTTGTGGAGTCACGAAGATGAGGCCTGCCCCCGATTTGATCATGGGAGTACTTTGTTTGCGCTTCTTCATGGAAGACGCTCCATCAAAATAGAGTTCTCACCGGGTATCACCACCGTCGATCGCGTCAAACGCATGTTCATCTGGCAGATCGCAATTCAGAGGAGAATCGGCAGGTACTGGATGCTCAGCGAGAAAGTCGGCAATGGCCTGGCCTTTCACTGCCTTGAGAGGCTGAGAGGTTATCGAGAACTCCATCAAGAGCAGGGCCCATTTAGCGAGTCTCCCTGTCAGTATGGCCTTTGACATCAAATATTTAAGGGGGTCCACCTTCGAGATGAGACGGACTTCGTGCGCCAATGCATAGTGCCTGAGCTTTGTTATTGCGAAGATCAATGCCAGACAGTGTTTTTCAATGGGAAAGTAGTTGCTTTCTGCCCCCAGAAGAACTCGACTTAAGTAGTAGAGTGCTCTTTCTTTCCCTTGGTCATTCTCTTGCGCCCATAATGCGCCTAAAGAACCTTCGAGGGCGGTCGTATAGAGAATGAGGGGCTTTCCCTTGACCGGAGCAGCCAAAACTGGAGGGTTGTGCAAATATTGCTTGATTTCGTCCAGCGCGCTCTGGCATTTATGATCCCAGATGAACGGGGTTCCCTTCTTCATCAGATGACTGTAAGGACGGCACTTGCCTGAAAGGTTGGCTATAAATCGCCGTATATAGGCGAGCTTCCCTTGAAGAGACCGCAGCTGTTTAAGAGTCCTTGGCGGAGGCATTTCCATGATCGCCTTGATCTTTGACGGATCTATTTCGATACCTCGGTGTCGGACGATGAATCCCAGGAATTTACCCGAGGAAACTCCGAATGCACACTTGAGAGGGTTCATCTTCAAGTTGTATTGTCGAAGGCGTCGAAATACGATCTTCAGATGCTCGAGATGTTCCTCGTACGATTTGCTTTTCACCACGAGGTCATCGATATAACATTCGACGATCTCATGTATAAGGTCATCGAAGATCTTCGTCATGGCCCTCTGATAGGTGGCACCAGCGTTCTTTAGACCGAAGGGCATCACCTTGTAGCAGAATATTCCCAGAGGAGTCCGAAAAGCGGTGTGCTTCTGGTCTTCGGGATGCATCTTGATCAGATTATATCCTGATGAGCCGTCCATGAAGGAGAAAACCTCATGAGTGGACGTATTATCTATCATCAGCTCGGTGACTGGCACTGGGAAATCGTCCTTCGGGCAAGCTTTATTGAGATCCCGGAAGTCCACGCATATGCGCACTGTCCCATTTTTCTTCATCACTGGGACAATGTTGGCGATCCATTCTGGATACTGGACCTCCTGGATGAAGTCAGAGTCGATCAGCTTTTTGACTTCGACGTTGATGCTCATCTCAAGCTCGAGCCGCATTCTTCTTGGCACCTGTTTGACTGGCTTGACGTCTGGGGATATTGCCAATTTATGCACAACAATTTCTGGATCCAGTCCTTGCATTTCGGAATAGTTCCATGCGAAACAATCTCTATGCTGCATAAGCACGTCTTTTAATGCAGCCACGCTTTCTTCAGATAGCAGCTCGTTGACGAATGTCGGTCGCGGGTCATTCGCCGTCCCCAACTCAATTTTCTTGAGGTTATCCGCAGTGGTATGTATTCCATCCTCCAGCTCTTTCGGTGCTGGCGGAAATTCTGAGATCACCTCATCGTTGCTGTTTTCGAAGCACCAGGGAACGTCATCCATGTTCTCGGACTCTTCTTTTGATATCGTTATCATATGACAGGTACGAATTCGCTTCCAAGCCCAATGTGGAACTGGTTCTACTCTCGTGGCTTTGGGTTCGTGCTTCTGTGGCGGCATTACCCTCCAGTTGTCAGACAGAGCGAACTTGCCAAGCTGATACTGATCTTCAATCCAATTCTTGAAGGTGAAGCAGTCCTCGAGAGGGTTCCCTATCACTCGGTGATAAGGGCAATAGTCCGGGGGAGAGACTTTGCTTACTTGTTCGGGGTGTTTAGACTCCGGCAGTGTAAGCATCTGATGTTTTAGAGCGAGGTCAAGTATTTTCTTCGTCTTGTCCTGAGGAAAAGAGTACGCTCGACCCATTTTTCTTATGAGGGATAAATCGGAACCGCTCGATTCCCGCTTGCGTGGCTTCTTAGTCCCGCTTTTTTGCTGTTGAGCGTCTTTTTCGCGTTTCGACTTATTTCCGCCTCTGCATCGTGCCTTTTTTATAGCAGGTTGACAGGGAGCGGCATCTTCATCTTCCATGGCCTGTTGGAGGAGGCGTTGCGTTTTGGTTTTCTCGTAGATGGCCATTTCGCGGTTATGGTCGTCTCAGACTTTTTGACCAGCTTCCCATATAAGCTTGTCCATTTGTTCTTCGAACGACGGACTGGGCACTTTTGCATTGGGAACTTTTACTGGTTCAGGATTAACATCTTCCCATTGAGCATCCGCTTCTTCATCGAAGTCATGCACGACGTAGCAACTGTGGAGTAGCTCTTGTTTCTTGGACCGAATGTATCCAAGCCCGATTGTTTCCATTCTCCCTTAGGTAACTTGTGCTGAGTCCCGGGAACGTTCCAGACCCTGTCATAGAATTTGGCTTTTCGAGCGGTCTGTTTGAAGGATATCCCCTGGCGCTTTAGCAGTATCTTCAAGCCTTCTGTATAATATCTAGGGAGATGAATGGGCTGAAGTCTGTCAAGCATAGGATCCGCGCCGTGCCAGATTTCTTTCTCCACTTTGGTTTCTTCAGAACGGTAGAATAGAACTACCTTTTCACCTCTTCTCCTGGGAGGGACATAGAACGTCCGCAGCTCTTCTACACTGTAGATATCAAGTGCATCCAGTTCTTTATGGTGTTTAGGTGGAACCATGGCGACTTGCAGACTTTGCTCTTCGTTAGAGGACGTTTGTATCAAAGGTCGAGCAGAGAATACAGCATGGACCTCATCTTCCGAGTCGCTACCAAAGATCAACGTAGGAGCAGATGGTCCCGGCTTGTTGTATTGGGGAAGACCCGAATAAATCATCTCTTCCTCTTCTTCAGTGTCACTCCCGAAGACAGGAATGGTGGCGTTAGCCTTATTCACCGGCTCGTGACACCTCTCTGTGTCTTCGAAATCCGGTAAAAAGTATTTGGCATCTTCATTTTTGCGGACCTCGTTCACAGAGAACGGGTTCAGTTCTCCCGTCACGGTATACTCGAGACCATCCTTAAAATACTTCATACACTGATGTTGTGTAGAAGGGATGATGTTATACTCGTGTAACCACGGTCGGCCGAGCAGAGCATTGTAGCGTGTCTTGGCGTCTATGACGTGGAACTTAATGTCTGTGATGGTAGCCCAAAGCGTAGCGTCAGTATCACAGACCCAAGAGTTCTTGATGATTGGGAGTCGAACCCGGAGATGGTGATCTTGTCCCGAGCAAGGTGCTGAACGCTCATGCAGATTTCTTTTAACACCCGCACATTGAGGAGATTAACGGAGGATCCATTGTCAACCAGGATTTTACCTATCTTTATATCGTGGCAGTATCCTGAGACATAGAGGGGGCGATTGTGTTCGCACGTCCCAAGGAGAAGGTCTTCATCACCAAAAGTGACATCGGCCGTGTGCACTTCCTCCAATTCATCCTTTATCTTTTCTTCGGCCAGGAAAGCTTGGAATTGCTCCGGCTCCTGTAGTGCCTTGATTAACGAATCTCTCGCCTCTTTTGATAGTAAAAGGGCGTCAAGAATGCTAAGCTGTGAGGGTAGCTTCCTCAGATGCGCCAAGACTTTGTAATCCACCTTATTTCTCTTTGGCGGGTCCTTGGCAGTTAGCTCTTCCATGACTTGGTCATCTAGGGCGATATCCTCAGAGACCTTTTCTTTCCCTTTATCTTTTTTGCTTGAGGGTCCGAGATTCTTTTCGGGCAGCGTCCGATTACGCAGCCGGATATTTTCGCAGACCTTCGGCTCTTCTTCTTTTCCCGAGGTGGACTCTTTAAAGAGGGGGATAAGAGCCAGCTCCTTGTCGGAATCGCTCCCGAATGTAAGCATTTGTGATCCCCCAGTGTTAACCATGCGACAATCGTCGGTAGTTCTGTTAAGCCCCTCGGTCGTATTTTTCCGCTCCCGACGAGTTTTGCGTTTTTCCCGCTTAAAATGTTGCCGGTGAGCGACATATCCTTGCCACCATTTATTGAAAGCTTTGCACTCTTCAGTAGGGTGTGAAACCTTCCGATGATATAAGCAGTAGGAGGGGTGCATTTCCGCTTCACCAGTAATGTTTCCTTCAGAGGATGGCAACTTCATACCCATTGATATGGCCTTAGCAAACCTTTTCCTCGTCTTGAATTTGCTTTTATCCGCAGTGGATGTATTTTGCTCCAGCGGGAGTGTCTCAGCTCTTTCGTCAAGTCGCTGGCGCTTGGCCCTTTCGAATATAGCCGTCTCGCGTTCCCGATCAGCTTTACTTTTCAACAGAGCTTCGTTGAGGAATGTGTCAATCGTTTCATCCGATGGCCCCAGAATTTCCGGTTCAGGATCTGCCCCCAGCTTTTTAGTGCAAGGAGTCTCCTCATCGTCCGTCAACGAATAGGAGATCATATGGCAGCTCGCTACGTATTCCTCAGATTCATCCGACGAACTTTCTCCCTCCTTTTCCTCTTGAAAGACGTGGTTGAGAAACTCTTGGAGTGTAATGGGAGTCCGTGCTTTCTGGTTGTATTCCTCCAGCACGTCAATTTGTTTTTGTAAGTCCGTACGCTTGTTGCCAGGTTTCACGAGCTTCTTGGATTTCTTCTTCTTCTTCTTTGAAGATTTTGACGGCTGGTTGTGAGCGCTTAGGCCACCACCATCGGTCTTTGGGGTTGGACGCAGCTTCAACATCCCTTCAATGATCTGAGGTTCCAACGGGTTCTTCCACTTGATCGCTGGGCATGTTTGAAGATCATTCAGCATCCTCTTTGTCTTGGCTGACAGCACAACCTCCCATGGGGCTTCTTCGACGAGAGAGCACGTTGCCCCTGGCATAGTCATCCTTTTAGAGGCGTGAGGTTGCGGCGGATTTACCTTCCATCTGTCGGATAATGCGAACTTGCCCTATTGATACTGGTCTTCAAGCCAATTTTTGAAGACGTAGAAATCTTCGATCGGATGACCCAGTACTCGGTGATAGGGACAGTAGTTGGGCTCATTGACATCATTTGGCTGCGACGGACATTTTGGATCCGGCAGATTTATGAGTCTGTTGCGCAGCGCCAGCTTTAATAATCTTTTCGTTTTATCTCGGGGAAACGAGTAAGGATGTCCTAGCCTCTCCTTAAGGGGTACGTGTGGATGCATATTATTTTGACGGACAACCGGTTTCGAGTTGCTCGGCTGTTGTTGAGCATTAGCGACAAAGATCGCTTTCCCCTTCCCCTTGTCATTTCGGGAGTCCGGCTTTGGAAGAGGAGGTCTATGGCCCATCTGATCCATTTGCGCTAGCTTGTCGATCAGGGCCTGGAAGGTAGTCGGCTTGAAGAACATCATAAATTGCTAGATGGTTGCTTGCGGATCAAGGGTTCCCACGAACATACCCACCGCAGGAGCTTCTTCAATGCGTTGCTCGCATTTTGATGGTTGCTTGCCTGGAAGTTCCGCCACTGTATAGCATATTGGACCCATGTCTCGCCTGGCTTCACCCTGGCGTTAATCAATGCTGTCATCGGGGTGCGTTCACTGGCGCTTGCAAAACGCTGGGTAAACAACAGCTCCATCTCCACGAAGGTCTTGATAGAGTCGTTTGGGAGCTCAGAGTACCACTCGAACGCTGTATCTGACAAGATGCCAACGAACTGGCGAAGCAACAACTTATCATCACCGCCGGTGTTGCCGCAGAGCGCCCTGAACTGAGCAACATGCTGGTGGGGATTGCCCATCCCCTTGTAGACGTGGAATTTGGGTATTGTATAGCCCGGCGGATACTTGATTTGATCGTACCAACTCGGATATGGTCGTCCTGTTTTTACGACCTGACCGGCTGCTTCAGTCGCGTGATGAACCCGTATTTGTTGGGCTATATACTCGTCCAAGTCAGCTTTGGAGATTGTCTCCTCTTTGGCTGTTGACAGAGCTGGTAGAGGATTCGATGTTTCTCCCCTATCGTCTTCAAGGACGATTGGGGGATCTTCAGCTGGAGGATCTTGTTGGATCATCATCCCCACCATGTCTTGGAATAGGAGGGCCATACGCTTTATGTTGACTGCTTGTTCAGCAGCCTCTTTATCCTTCTTCTCCAATATCCGACGAAGGAATTCGGCGTCAGTTTCTTGCTCTGGGCGTTCATCTGAGGACGCTTCAGGGCTTTCTTTTGGCCCAGTGGGTGCGGCCATCGCGTTCATCATCTCCTGGAGCTTTTGCTGTTGCTCCTGAGCTTTGGTCACTGACCGTGTAAGCGGTCGATGACCTGTAGATGCACGGCTGTCCTCTTTACCTGATGCCATGTAGATGGTATGAACTACAATGCCCCCGGACTTAGAGCGTTTGGGTTCACCACCTTTGATATTCACCATCGGCGTGAGGACTTTCTCCGGCCTTCTTCTCTTATGGGCCGTTGAAGTTGAGAGGGCCGTTGCTTTGGGCACCCAAGTGGTCGTCGCCTTTCGTTGCTTGACAGGGGGATTTTCTTCCTGCCAATCTTTCGACTTCTTGTATTGGTGAGAGAAATTAGGATCAATCACCGATTCTCGGACTCGTCGCCACGTCTTGTAGATCCTGGAGGACAGCGATTGAGGAGACTGCTCCGGCTTTTCTGCTTCCACGGCGGTCTTTACCGGTGGAGGAGATCTTTTGAGCACCGCAGTTGGCGAATTTCTGTGTACCCTGTTCAGCAGCTCAAAGCTGTTCCCAGTTGGAACAGCAGCATTAACTTCCACCGTTGGAGCTGGTAGAGTTATCCCAGAGGGGGAGTTGTCCTTGGTCTTCCTTATCCGGCGCCAGTGGCGTCGTCGGGCGTGACGAGTTGTCGGTATTGGTTCAGCGATAGAGACAGCTTCTTCTTGCCCCCTGTCCGAATGAGGCGCTGCTGGTGTCAGCCTCTTAAAGACTGAGGTCGTCCTTTGAGTAGCGGTATTCAATCTGTCAAAGACAGATCCTCGAGCAGGGGCAGGAGTGGGAATAGTCAGCCTTGCAAAGACCGACTCTTTGACAGGAGAAGCCACATTGGCGACTTCGAGAGCAGCCGTCTTCTTTGGGATGGCCTTCTCAGGTGTTATGGGCTTCTTGATAGGCCCTTTGGTGCTCAAGCTCAGCCTGGTGAAGACTGAAGAGTTGGACGACCCGTTGAGAGGGGCTGTGGGAGTAGTAAGTCGATCGAAGACCGACTTCTTTGAAGCTTCCGGTACGGGCACAGGGATGGTGAAGCTTGCTGGAGGGATCATGGTTCCGAAAAACAGGTCGGTGGTGGCCTGAGTCACTTGCTCCACAGGCATAGTAAGGACGGAGGCCGCTTGAGGCCCATATGCTACACCTCCAGGTGAGGTGGAGCGTCGGTTGCATTGGCACTTCGAGCAGTTCGAGCAGTTAGAGGCCATCGATGCTTGACTACCGCGCCAGGCAAAAGACCAAATCTTAGTAACTTGAAATCCAAAGGCAACCATTAACAAACCGCGAATCGTTCACGAAGATGACACACGAAGTGTGGAGTGGAAAGAGGAAAATGTCCCACCGGGCGTGCCAGAATCTGGTCCCCTTCGAAAGACGGCCAAGACGACGTAGAGGGACGTCTTGACTGAGATTCGGGGCAGATGCTATTTGATTTTATCCGTCCACCTCTCCGAAGATGCCAAGTTGATTTATGGCACCATATATCGGAGGTTTAGACGGATGCGGCTGATGTAGCAGACTTTGTCAGATTCCCCCTCGTTTGAGGGGTTTTTGATTGTGGGGACGCTCTTCCCTGCAGGCGCAAGCCCCTGCAGTTAATTACACTACCGCATCGCGGTAGCCACTTTCTCCTTCTCCAGAATTTCACCTTATGTCGTGGGTGTTTGTTTTGTTTGTGGTTGCCCATGGATTGTATACGGAGACTAAGTTATGCCGTCGCCCGTAGGACGTGGATTAGTCCAAATCCATATTTTCTTAGATTTGGGTTTGGGGTTTTGGTTTAAGGATATGTTAGCCATATTTAAGGCTAAAATCAACTTAAACGTTTGTTAAGGATACGTTAGTCCAGTTTGAGACTAAGATCAAATTAACGAGATCGTTTAGATCCGGCAAGAGAGCATTTGGGCGCTCTATTGTTCCAGTTTAGGGACGTAGTGGTTCATTGGTTGTTTAAGGACGTTTCGGTCCATTGGTAGTTTAAGAACATTGCGGTCCATTGATAGTTTAAGGACATTACGGTCCATATTGATGTGCGGTTGTCGGGACCCGTCACCTCTCTGACGTCGTTGAAGGATTACAACGATGGGAGTCAGAGGAGTTCGGAGATGTACCCTCGAACCGGGTGTAAATTGATTTAAGAGAGCAGCCGTGCTCAGTCAATTTAATTTGAGGACTTACGACCATGATTGGGCTAAGTCCAGTTGGGAATATTCTACGTTTTTATTTATCTTTGGCCTATTAGGCCTGTGCTAAGACTTTGCCCCTTTTTAAATAATGCACTGCATTTCTTATTTTGTTTGGGCTCTGCCCTTTTATAAATGATGCAGAGCATCTGCCTTGTTTGGGCTCTGCCCTTTTAATGCATTGCATTTTATTTTGTTTGGGCTCTGCCCTTTTATAAATGATGCAGAGCATCAATTTTGTTTGGGCTCTGCCCTTTGATAAATGATGCAGAGCATCAATTTTGTTTGGGCTCTACCCTTTTATTGCATTGCAATTTATTTTGGCCTGCTAGGCCTTTTTTGATTTGGGCCTGACCCTTCAGTAAACAATGCAGTGCATTTGTCAGGGGCTTTGCGCCAATAATTGAGTGCAAGCGTTTGTGGTGGTGACACGTGTCGCGCAAGCGCAGTGCGCTGCGCTAATGCGCTGCGCTGTTGCGCTGCTGACACGTGGCGCGCTCTGGTGAGTTGCGCCAATTTCAGAGAGCAATGCTCTATCTTATAAGCGCATAGCGCAAGTAATTCTGGTGCTGACACGTGGCGCTCTCTGGTGGCTTGCGCCAACCCAAGAGCGCAACAGTGCAGTTTTGCAAATGCAAGGCACTGTTTTCAAAATCTTGATCCAATTTTGGATTCAAGAAAAGAATCTTTAAGATTCCAGAACCAATGGTTCATAAAAAGTGCAAGGCACTATTATTATTTGTTTTTTTTATTGAAGATCAATGATCTTGTTCTTAGATCAATGATCTATTCAGAAGAAATTCTTCTATTTTAAAGGTTTTTACCTTTTTCTTGAGTCTCTTTTCAAGTTTCTTCAGAGTTGAAGTTCTTGATGATTCTTGATGTTGATGATGTTTTGAGTTGGGGTCTAGGGGTCTTTATATAGTGCCCATAGATTTGTTAAGTTTGTTAAAGAGATCATTCTCTGAGTGATTTGGGGAATTTTCCCCACCGTTGGATCTTTGATCCAAAGGCTTCTGTTTTATAGAAGGCAATCTTCTTGTTTTAACAAGAACAGAAGGATCTTATTAGAATTTTAATTCTGTTTGGCACAAACGCCCCAGCGCGTGACACGTGTCACGCAGCGCAACTGCGCCTGCGCAACTGCGCTGACACGTGTCGCGCAGCGCACAGCGCGGCACAACTGCGTTTGTGCTGACACGTGTTGCGCAGCGCAGCGCTTGCGCAACTAAAGCGTTGCTTTCTTTAATTTTTGTTTTAAATAGAGCCTTGCTCCGATTGGGCGCGCTGCCTTGGGCGCTGCGCTGACGTATTAGCTTTTGACACGTGGCGCGTTGCGCGCAGCGTAAGGAATTTGAAGCGTTGCTTCAAATTTTGAATTTTTGAAATTCAAACAGAGCTTTGCTCTGATTGGGGGAAACAGAGGGTAGGGACTGTGGAAATAAGTCAGTGCATGACCTGTTTCCCAACGTGGTCTCCAGGTCCTTGAGCTCATCAATATAGCTAGTCATCGTAAGGACGTCGTCCCCTACAGATGACCCGACAGCCAACCTCGCTTGAAATAAATCGTTCGAGGTCTCATATCTTGCGATACGGGATTGCTCTCCATATAAATCTTTGTTATGGAGAAAGATGGAAACTAAGTCCATCTTCTCGTGCTGCTTCTGGTATATACCATTAACTGAAGCCAACACGAGGCACTGGGCATTCGCACTATCCTTTTCCCTTGTCTGACGGATATCCATATCCGCGACGGTGGAAACTGGACCTAGGACGGTGGGGCTTGAGTAGTAATAGGGTGGTCCAGCTTGTCATAGGCAATGGACATCTGGACAGACTTTTGCCAATTATATAAGTCAGATTCAGTCATTTTGTTATCTAGATGTAACCTAGTCATGGTCACAAGGTCGCTGCAATGAGAGAGAGAGAGGGAACACTTTAGCATGATACTCTTGCAAGTTTAGATTGGTTTTTAGTTTATCTAAACTGGATGGCTCCCACTGTTTCTCGAATCCTTCCTCAAACCATAAAAGAAGAATTAGCCAGGACCGATCTCACCGTACAATACTTGCTTAACCGTTTATCCAGGCTAGTGTCGGTACTTCGAGAGAGGTTTTACGACGCTTTCGCAAAGTTCCTTAATTAAATAACCTCTTTTCTCTGGAGGCGTAGCCCCGCTGACACTGTTCTAGACACCTACTTGGTTTATTGCATTGATCGTTAAGTGACGAATCTTCTGATGAGTAGCGGATACTCACAGTAGGATCGGGATCCAAATATCATCGTGTGATAATCCTGAAGGAATCCGACCAACATTCAGCAAACTCCAAATTGTATGCAACACTAGCAAGTTTCAGTTTCTTTAGAAACTCCTGATGTGGATTTTTGCCCCATGTTCTTATGACCTTGACGAAGGCCAATAAATCATAAGTCACATGTCAAGTTCTGCCCATCATTATCTTGTTAATTTGAACCCACCCGTACATACCCTTAACGAAGGCCAAAAAGGTAATACGACTGTCCCAAACCAACTCATCTATCTATGCAACAAATGAATACCTCGGCAGCTATCAAACACTATGCCTTGACGAAGGCCAACAAACATAGCTTGAATACTACTGACCATCCATAAGAAATGACGGAGGGCTACGACTGGTTTTGGCGAAACCGTGAACGTAGTGAACTTGATATAATCGAAGGAACCTGATAGCTTTTTAAAAGGAGTGGTTAAAACTCCGCAATTAAAAAATTCTGCTCTTTTAAAATAACCGAGTGGTTTCTTTTAAATTTGTTCCAACGATTCAACTTTGGTTTATTTTTTTTGCATTAAAATAATGCGTCCCATCAATTAACCTATCATTGCAGAAAACAACGAAAATACAACGTCCTCTTATGCCATCCGCATTCGCCACTGGGTCCCGTCATTCACCCGTTAGGTTACTTAACTAACGACAGAGCGGGGGCTGGGCTAGCACGGGTGTAAAACATAAGTAACATCTAATAGATATCATATATAGATATTGTACATTCGTCAGACGCAATAATAGGCATTTCAGATCACAGATGAACATTATTGGATATACAAGAAATCCGCGTTTCCTTTGAGCCTACAACGAAAGACGGATTATACAGTTGTGATGAATAGCCATTACCTCACCCTAGACCCCTACGGGTACGGAAAACTACCCGCCAAGTACCCGAAGTGAAGCGGTCTCCCTCAACAACGTGAGTAGGCCACTAAACACTTCAAAGTACCCGGTAATTTGTGCACCCCTTCTTGGGTCTATCCTAGGAGCATAAAACAGTAAATGAAATAATACAACGGTGGCTACAACCTCAGCCCGGATGTGCCCCGCAAAAGAATATTACATCATGTTAAAATTTACATCGAATGAAAGAATACAAAAACTCATCTCAAACCTCGGCTAATCATCACAACGATCCAATCAAGTTCATATACACAAACTAGTAAAAACCATTACAGAAATGAGCAACCCCCTGCTAACCGACATACTAGCAATTAGGGGAGGTTTTAAACATTACAGATAAAACTTGATTAGCAAATAACTTAGAATTTCGATCGACAACCTTTTTCCGTCTCTACCCCATGTGCAAGCCAACACTGAAATAACCTGGGCAGAAACAGAATATACAGGAAAACAAAACACCACAAAATAAAAGTTACTGTGCAAATACGAGTCAACTCGGAGTTGACTCGGCCGCGGATCCACGGCGGATTGCACTAATCCGCCGCGCTTCTGCGGCTTTCTCACTGAGTTGGGTCTTCGTATTTCACCAGTATTCTTAGAATTCCCTGCTGTGAATTTTCATACCTATCAAATAATTTTTTCGACACGTTTAAAATTGACAGAAACTTGAGAGGTCCGGGGTTATGTTTTCGCGTTTTTCCCACGATCAAAGTCCTAATTAGTTGCTAACAAGCTAGTAAAGGCTTAGTAGGCTCTGATACCACTGTAAGTCCATGTCACGCACCCCACGAGTTTGCGGGGAGGCGGAATATATGAAAAACAATTATCAAAGCTTCGTAACACGGACTTGAGCACACGGATCGTGTCTAAATCATTACTAGCAAACTACGAGAGGTTTAACTACTCGGATTCGAAGTTATACCTCACGTTACTTGTCTTTCGGGTCTTCATCGCTATCCTCCGCACCTCGTAGGCTCTATGGAACATGAGCACCTCAACGGCCTCCTCGAGTCAAAGACGATCCACCCGAGAGTCTATAGTCCGAGCTCCTATCTCGAATCTGAGATAACTACGGCTTCTAGATCGCTAATCTAGAAGTCCTAGAGGGTGTAGAGTAATTATATGGATTACTTAGTCACTTAAACCCTAGGTTTCTCAACTCATGAGAGTTATTAGGGTTTGAGGAAGAAGATGAAGACTTGAGGAGAGAGAAAGCTTTTGTGATAATGATATGAATAATAACTCATGAAAGAATAATATCAAGCATACACATATCTCTTTGATAAATATCTAGAAATATCTTGTAAGCTTCATTTAATTCTAAATGGTGAATCACCTCATGAGTCATTAAGCATTTAATGAAAACCTACACCTCATCTCTCCACGTCATTTGTGTTTAATCCAAACGAAATAAATACAAATGAGTCATCCTCTTCTAGAAGCTTCCCGACAAATTACGAGATTGCCCCTCCCATCCGTATTTTCGAAAAACACGGATAATCTTTGACTGAATAAATCCATCTGTATAATACTAGAATCTGGCTTAAACCAAAGCCCGCTAGTATTATCTTCCCGATCATAATACGTGCACAAGTGTACGTAAGTGATCGCGGCCCTGCGGTAAAACCATACGGCCTCTACACCTTTTGCCCGGTGCAGGGAAACTCTCTGTGTGGGACTCTAAAGACGCGACACTACGCTGGTAGTGGGTTTAACTACAGGACGCAAGCGGTACTAGCTGTACGTAACGGTCTCCAGGTAGACGTCGATTAGAAGGATGATGAGGAAACCCATCCGAACTCCTACTGAGCCTGATATGACAATCTCCGTACAGTCCGGTCTGTTCGTCTAGGACTATCGGCATATCAGGCTTAGGGGCGGTAAACGTCAGACCCCTAATAGCGGTATAAGTCATGTCGGAGTGAAGCCCATTACACCTTGAAAAACTACTGGAAGCTACCAGTAAATCTCGCTTTGCCCTGGACAGGACTTTGCGTAATAGCTCTCCATACACAGCGCGATATCAACCCCCAATACCGGGAGAGACGAATCCTGTCTAACCGCCACTGCCTCCAAATGCTTCGGGACTGCACTCAACTACTACCTGTTTGCACGACTCCTTTGAGCCGTAGTAGGATAGTAATCTAAGTACAGTGGGAACACACCCGAGGCGAAGTAGCAGTGTCAAGTCGACGGACTAAGCTGTATCATGTCACCTGGGAACTGCTATCTGACGATGGGTATAAAACCAACCCGCAGTTCCCGGCGAGTCATGTCCGGTGTACCGTAACCTAACGAGCACCTGCATACTATCTCCAGTACGATGTACTGATAGCTGTGGGACATACCATCTCCCTATACTGGGATGAGAAGCGTATACACCAGTCTACTCCGGAGTATCGATGTCCTGTCTCGATAATCCTACGACCAGGGATCTGTATAGGATGTTGCTTATAGACTACCCAGCCTCCACTAGTGTGACTGCCATCACAACGCTGGTAATCAAGCAAAGATCCTAAGGGCTCTACTAATATGTATAAGCTATACGTTAAAAGAAACATATGCACATATTAAAGTAGACACAAACCAAGTAGCATACTACCATTTTTAGCAAGACTGTCAATACAACTGTGAATATCCTAAGCTTCCATTAAGTAATATACAAACTAGAATGATACAGTAATGGCCTCTAGGGCATAAATACTAACACACACACACACACACACACACACACATATGCAATAATAAAAAGGCATCCCCAAGCGGGAGTTAGCTCTACGCCAAAAGGTGGAAACCACCACACAATGCACTAAAATATACAACGCCGAAGGGTGAGGCTCAAAACTCAAAAGAAAACCAAATCCACCAGAAACCATAATAATACAAGCGCGACTCTAAGGTCGAAATAAAAACAACCGGTCTACTAAATCTAACAAGTAATACAAGTCTGGTTGATGGAGCTTATTAGATACAAATGAAATAATAAAAGTACAACGACGGTCCTGATACAAATGAACCAACCTATCAAGCAAATCACCCTGAATGAAATGATGTGCCAGCAAGCTGCTGTGGAAACCTGTACATTGAAACCTGTAAGAAAAATTTGGCACAACGCGGGTGAGTTGCCAACTCGTGAGTAGAAGACATCTGCGCATAGAAATCGCATGCACGACGCTCTCCTAAGTCATAATAATATACTTAATATATCACTAGTCATCTAGTAGGGGCAGGGTAATAAACTATGCGTAAGTGCAAATGCTCAGTGCTCGTGTCAGTACCTCAAGTAGTAACATGTCAGGTGTATGAGTATGCATGCACCAAGAATGTAAAACAATCAACCATGAAATCTGGGTATATCTGTATAAGAAATCTTTAACTTTATCATAGTAAAATTTATATGGTAATCTGAAACAGCAATGAAATTCATGAAAATCCGTGTCAAGCATCGACACAAAACATGTAAAACTCAAAATCTTAATAGCTCATGGTCTCAATATCTCATAGTCTCAATCTCTTGGGCTCCGTCAGTCCGGATCGGCCCATATCATCAAATCCCACGACAACGGTCGGTATCCTCCGGATATCCGCCGTGCCAGACATCACCGTTAGGTAGTCTTCCCCTGCTAGGCTCATCATCTACAACTCGATCTTCTTGCCCCGGGGGTACCATACCCGGCCCATCATGTACCCGAGACGGTTCATCCACTCCTTGAATCGGGTCTCGAAATCCAACAGAAAACATGAAATCTCATGGTGGACGACACATACATCACGAGAAAACCGCAGCTTGTATTTTAAAAAGAGAGTGAGAGAGAGAGAGAGAGAGAGAGAAGTTTTTATATATATTCTTGCGGTTTTCCCCCAAAATCCAGAAATCTCATAAAAATCCAAAATCCCAAAATCATGAGTGTGTAATAATGAGTATCGGCATAAGCCGCATAATACTGCATGATAACATGAAAATGTGAATGCATGAAGTGTCTATATAATAAATGCAATGTCTTAACTAGCACATGAGAGTAATCACACAATATCATATTGATCTAGCCTTTAGCTGATTCTATCAATAAAAGATAATATGTTCTAAAGTGTACACGACATGGTAATTCCGATGATGATGTGTGTGAGCCGGCAAATAAGTGTACGTAGAACATGCGCATCATCGGTAATGGTGCTGGTGTCCTAACAGGCAGAGTTTCATATTGGCATAAAGAAACATATATATGAACATGCGATGCGATGATTATCATCTAAATATAAAGGTGAATGTGTATTAACCGCTCATTTAGAATGTACATATCTAAGTACAAACTATATTACTCGGGCCTAAACTAGTATCAATCTAACCCACTAAGGAACTAAACTAAGGAAGCTAGTCGATAGGAAAATAAGAATCCACCTAAAGTCTGAGTCGATATCTCTAATAGTCGGCGATCCAGTCTCAATAGCGTCACGTACATAGTACGACTTCCTAAATATCAAGAGTGCGGATCAATCGTCACATCTATGCCTCGTATGGTAAAATCTATCGTACGGCATCCCAAAATCGAGGTACGGGTCAACTATCACCTATGTACATCATCATTCGTATAATATCATCATCAAATAATATCATGATCAAGGGTACCGTGCTATAATCGCATACATCCCAATATCATCAAACATATATCATTGTCTGTGTAAATATACATCGTCAAATGGTCCTCAGAAATATCATGTCACATATATCATATCGTGATTAAGTCGCATATTACAATCCGGGTTCTACTTTAGAGTCTCGTACATCTCAATGTCATCATCACCTATTATCGTTTATGTATAAATATCCATTTTCTCATTTCCCAACGATCCGCTAATATCATAGTACATCTCATATCATACTCGATCGTACATCTTTAACTCACGGCATCACGCCCAATCATACTGACTATATATATATATATATATATATATATATATATATATATATATATATAAGCAATAATAAAAAGGCATTCCCAAGCGGGAGCTAGCTCTACGCCAAAAGGCGGAAACCACCACACAATGCACTAAAATATACAATGCCGAAGGGCGAGGCTCAAAACTTAAAAGAAAACCAAATCCACCAGAAACCATAATAATACAAGCGCGACTCTAAGATCGAAATAAAAACAACTGGTCTACTAAATCTAACAAGTAATACAAGTCTGGTTAATGGAGCTTACTAGATACAAATAAAATAATAAAAGTACAACGGCGGTCCTGATACAAGTGAACTAACCTACCAAGTAAATCACCCTGAATGAAATGATGTGCCAGCAAGCTGCCAAGGAAACCTATACATCGAAACCTGTAAGAAAAATTTGGCACAACAGGGGTGAGTTGCCAACTCGTGAGTAGAAGACATCTGCAAGTAGAAATCGCATGCACGACGCTCTTCTAGGTCTATATCACTAGTCATCTAGTAGTGGCAGGGTAATAAACTATGCGTAAGTGCAAATGCTCAGTGCTCGTGTCAGTGCCTCAAGTAGTAACATGTCAGGTGTATGAGTATGCATACACCATGAATGTAGAACAATCAACCATGAAATCTGGGTATATCTGTATAAGAAATCTTTAACTTTATCATAGTAAAATTTGTATGGTAATCTGATACAGCAATGAAATCCATGGAAATCCGTGTCAAGCGTTGACACAAAACATGTAAAACTCAAAATCTCAATAGCTCATGGTCTCAATATCTCATAGTCTCAATCTCTCGGGCTCCGTCAGTCTGGATCGACCCATATCATCAAATCTCACGACAACGGTCGGTATCCTCCGGATATCCGCCGCGCCAGACATCACCGGTAGGTAGTCTTCCCCTGCTAGGCTCATCGTCTACAACTCGATCTTCTAGCCCCGGGGTACCATACCGGGCCCACCATGTACCCGAGACGGTTCATCCACTCCTCGAATCGGGTCTCGAAATCTAACAGAAAACATGAAATCTCATGGTGGACGACACATACATCATGAGAAAACCGCAACTTGTATTTTAAAAAGAGAGGGAGAGAGAGAAGTTTTTATATATATTCTTGCGGTTTTCCCCAAAATCCAGAAATCTCATAGAAATCCAAAATCCCAAAATCATGAGTGTGTAATAATGAGTATCGGCATAAGCCGCACAATACTGCATGATAACATGAAAATGTGAATGCATGAAGTGTCTATATAATAAATGCAATGTCTAAACTAGCACATGAGAGTAATCACACAATATCATATTGATCTAGCCTTCAGCTGATTCTATCAATAAAAGATAATATGTTCTAAAGTGTACGTGACATGGTAATTACCAATGATGATGTGTGTGAGCCGGCAAATATGTGTACGTGGAACATGCGCATCATCGGTAATGGTGCTGGTGTCCTAACAGGCAGAGTTTCATATTGGCATAATGAAACATATATATGAACATGCGATGCGATGATTATCATCTGAATATAAAGGTGAATGTGTATTAACCGCTCATTTAGAATGTACATATCTAACTACAAACTATATTACTCGGGCCTAAACTAGTATCAATCTAACCCACTAAGGAACTAAACTAAGGAAGCTAGTCGATAGGAAAATAAGAATCCACCTAAAGTCTGAGTCGATATCTCTAATAGTCGGCGATCCAGCCTCAATAGCGTCACGTACATAGTATGACTTCCTCAAATCAAGAGTGCGGATCAATCATCATTTCTATACCTTGTACGGTAAAATCCATCATACGGCATCCCAAAATCGGGGTACGGGTCAACTATCACCTATGTACATCATCATTCGTATAATATCATCATCAAATAATATCATGATCAAGGGTACTATGCTATAATCGCATACATCCCAATATCATCAAACATTTATCATTGTCTGTGTAAATATACATCGTCAAATGGTCCTCAGAAATATCATGTCACATATATCATATCGTGATTAAGTCGCATATTGCAATCCGGGTTCTACTTTAGAGTCTCGTATATCTCAATTTCATCATCACCTATTATCGTTTATGTATAAATATCTATTTTCTCATTTCCCAACTATCCGCTAATATCTTATACATCTCATATCATACTCGATCGTATGTCTTTAACTCACGGCATCACCCCCAATCATACTGACTCCTCCCCAGATATCATATAACCTTCCCATATCACGTGTATAGGTTATATATATATATATATATAAATACACACACACACACACACACATAGAAACCTACTCACATTAATACACACACACACACACACCAAGTCAAATGTATGTGTGTGCGTGCGTGTGTGTGTCTACCTGAAACCTACGAATTCCCTCCAAGGCATTCATCCTCTGGTTAAGTCTTTCTAAATCAGTCTAGTCCAACCTAAAGTATTTAATAGGACCCTACTCGCCAAGAATCTAAGGACACGTCCGACTTCCTAATGACAGTAAGTAATATCCCTATTCTACGTTTGCGGGGGTGCTAAATGCCATCCACCCGACTTCCCCCGTAGATATACATCTACTCACCTGGCCCTTGTCTGCCGAAGTCAATGCCGCCATTCTCTTCTTCATCGTCCGAAATCCACGTGAGGGGTACCTATACGCAAACATATATGTACATCGTAAACCGAATCGCGGATAAAACCAAAACGACGCACGAAACGCGCACAGGTTAAAACCTATGACCCGCTCATGCAAAATAACCAAATAGCCTTCAACATCGGCGTACAAACGCCGATGTTCGAGAAAAACCCAAACATACAAATCATAGTTCCAAAACTTACTAGTTATAATATACAATAGATTGCAACTTATCGAAAACTCAAAATAATTTAAATCGGTTTATTTCCGAAAACCTAGAAAGCGTCAATTAACCTTTTCACTTCAAAACTTAATGTTTAAACGAAACTAATGGCCATAATATAAACTAAATATCATAACTAAGTCATACAAATCATTACTATATTTTTATCACACTAATTTGTATTAAATTGAAAATTCTAGGTTGCAATTTTATCCAATTTCAACACCTTTTAAGCAAAAATTCACAATTCCACAACTAAACTTGATTTTGCATATTTTAAATTGTTAAACCACTCAAGGAAAGCTTAATGATGTGCTAAAGCCCTAACTAGATTTTTAATCCCACATTTTAAATTAATTTCTAAAACCTAGTTTACAAAATAGCATATTTATCACAATTTTTAAAGTAAAAGCTAGCAATTAGTTACTAGATTATATTTCATATTCAATTAAAATGTTAATCTCCTCATTAAAACCATAATCTAATGATAAAAACCCTAATTAGAATTTTGTCTCACCAATATATATATTTTGTAAAAACCTAGTTAGCCAAAAAAACCTAATTACAACAATTTAAATACAACAATTTACAAATTTGCAACTAATTTAAGTTTTCTATGTCTTAACGTATTTAATTACACCATATAATCATGAACACATTGCAAAAACCCTAACTTGAATTTAGAAACTTGCAAATTTAAAACCATAATTAAACACCTAATTAGCTAATTTAAAGTAACTAACCCACAAATTAACTATAGGATTAAAATTATACCTCCACAACATGAGATTAACCATGCAATCTTAGCCTCCCAAAGTGACTCTCTTGCTCCAAGATCCTTGCTAGATTAGGTAAAAGAAAAATTGGTGAAGGTTAAATGTTGAATTAGTGATGGTTTGTATTGATTCTTGATAGATTTTGGAGACTTTTTGAATAAAAATTGAAGAAGGAAAAATTTGGGAAGGGGGGGACCTGGTTCGGCCAGCAGCCTCATGAGGGAAAAGAGAGGGAGAGAGGCATGTAGACTCATGTAGAAGTTTCCCCCAATTATTCTTCTTTTAAGTCATTTCTCATTTATCTTATTTTCTTTTCATTTTTAGTTAATCCTAGATTCTAGAAGTCAATTGAGATGAAGCAAATATGAAGGGGGGGGGGGGGCTGCCAAGGCTCGGCCACATGAGGAGAGGGAGAAAAAGAGAGTGTGGGGTTTGTGGGTGAGTGTGGAGACTTCCAAATAATCACTTCTTTTAATTAATTAGTTTATTTTTTCCCTTTTTCCAATAACTCATTCTATAATTATCTAGAACCCTCATGAAAATTCCAAATCATTTCAAAGCAACATGTTACATTTTATTTTAGTATGTCATGGTACATAATTTTGTAATTAACCCATTTCAATTTGTAATTTACACTAATTAAATGTATAATTAAAACTTATGCTAATATTTTAATTTAATTAATTTAGGAAAAATATTGTGGTAAACTAGAAATTTACAAGCCACTAAATAAACACCATTTACAAGTAATTAATAATCTAAAATAGGCGTATTTAAATTTATATTGAAAAATAATTATAGTTAAGTTTTACGGAAAATACGGTTTATTTTACAGATTATCATAAAATTCACCTAAAGGATTTTATTTATTTAATTTTTTTTGAACGTTACAGATTGCTATTCTAACGTAGTTGTTTGTAGCTTGGTACAGAAAGTATTTGTGTATACGAGAGAAGTCCATCTTACCATGTGGACTATGGTAACATGTAGTACAAGGCCACGTCAAAACCCACGGGACAACGGCACGGGAGTTCATGTAGGTGTCTTTTAGTGATCATCTCATGCCACGCTATATATTCCGTACCAATCTACCCCGTTAAATCCGTAATGTATTGTATAGATTATATAACAAGTCTTGCCGAAACCATGGATACAAGTTGTTCAAGTAGTCAGGTTCAGGATGTAAGCTTGTAGTCATGTCAAGTTATAGCCATAGTTCGGTCAAGTCAAGTCTTGTATTCAGGTTTGATATTTAGGTTCATGTTCAAGTATACATGTTAGAGTTTGGATTCATATTTGAATTGGATTCTGGTGAGTTTGGATTTAAGTTTAATTTAAACTCAGACTTGAGTCAGACATTTATAACTGATTCAGATCCTGAATTAGGTTCGGGAGTTATTGGTAACTGCTGCACATGGACGGCAAGATTTATGTATTTTTCCAAGACAATTACCATTGATAACACCGTTAAGTTTTCTACCTTAAATAGGCAAGCGCTTACTTTCTCCGTCTCCCTTGGGCTCAAGAAAAGTGATCCCGCTTAAACTTATATATACTAAAGTCCTTAAATATAGTTTAATATAACTCGAGGGGGGTTTATGGAATTTTTTTATATAGTTTCAAAATAACCCATAGAAATTATTTATATTATTTAGGGTTTCCATGAATGTGAATTTTAAGGATTTGAGGTATTTTAGTGATAATAGCTTAGTTTGGATAGTTCATGGTATTTAACTGTAAAGCTTGACTTTTGTTGTTATCTTGATAGTATTTTGATGAACCTTGTAATTCTTTCATTTGAAAAAAATATACGGTTATTATATTTTGAAAATATATGGATTTTTTTAATATTTATATAATTATTAAAAATTAATTTTTTTAATTAAGTAGAAAAATGTGTTTTTCTTAAAAATCGTATTAAAACCTTTCGAGACCGAATGCTCCGTGAGGAGGTCTGCATCTTGCTCTACTAGACTATGGATGTGTGATAATCCTCACCATCCAATAGCGGGTCCCCTAAAAAGGGTTGTAAAGGCTTATTTGCAAAGGAATTGAAAATACAATTTAAAAGAAAACCGTTTTTATAGTAAATGGTACTTTAATGTAATCTTGTATTCGTAACAAAAATATATTAAAAGGATATCGTGCTATGGAAATTATGTGTGTATGTGAGGTAGGTCGTTACCTCATGAATTTTCCTAAAGGTATGTTTTAAGCAAACCAATATAAGATGACATATATAAAGTTCATGGCACTTTAATGTAAAAGTTATGTTACGTGACATTTTTTAGTGAAAGTTGGTTCTAAACCTTAGTTTTATGATTATAAACTTTGTGTAAAGATATGGATACCAAATATGTAAGAAAAAATGGATTTTATATAGTATAGAAGAAGATGTCGGTATTAATTCCACTTCTGACATATGTTTTGAAAAAGAATTTTTAGAGAAGAAGAATGAGGATTGAAAGGGACTTACAAGTGAAGTAGATTAAAGGAAGGTGTAGAAAGAGGAGGTTGTCGTCGTGACATCGCAGGATCGCCGGAAGATATTTCGATCCTTATCGGAACTTGGTCACTTGCTAACTCCTTTTCTACTCCTCTTGTACTTAAATTTTTTTGAGAATTTTGGCTATAATTTTCAGAATAATGAAGGGCTAGGGCATGGTGTAGTATTTATAGTGTGTAATTAGGGTTTTGGAATTAAAAAGATGAATTAAAATGCATTAAAAAGATGATAAATGGGGAATTGAGGGGTCTCTGTTTGATTGCAGAGCAATCAAACAGTGCAGGGGAGTTAGGGGTAGGGGAAAAGACTTGTGTGCAAAGCCCAGACATCTTTTGCTACAGGCCGACCGTCTGTACCGGCCTAAAGGGCAATCTCGCCGGTCGTTTTGTAGAGGGGGGCCGTCAGATTGGTGCCACGTGTTCATCTCAGTATTAACACTCTTTTGCACATGTTTATTTCTTCAGATTTTTCATTTTTATGTGCATTGCACGTGTAAACTTTTGGGCTTCCAAAATGTTTAAAAGAAAAATCAGAAAAAATATAATGTGTCTGATGGGGTTCGAACACAGGGGCTACGTCACAGCAGTGCAAGGCTTTACCAATGAGCTACAAGTTGTTTCTTGCTGTTCTTAAACAAAAATTAACTTATAAATTGTACTCAGGCTTGTAAACTCTTTTCTGTACATTAAACTGAAAAATTTTGTACAATAAATTCAGAGTCGTTACATTCTACTCTCTTTATAAAAATTCCTTCCTCGAAATTTACATTTACAAAGGGACTAATTTACAAATAAGTAAGGGTATCTTGCACGCATGTCATCTTCTCGTTCCCACGTTGATTCTCCTGGTGAATCTTTTCTCCACATCACTCGGACCAAGTTTACTTCCTTGTTCCGCAGTGTCTTCACTTTTTTATCCAGGATCTCAACGGGTTGTTGCTCACAAATTAGGTCCGTCTATACAGTAAGCTCGGAGTGATCAAGGATGTGGCTGAGGTCACTCACATATTTTTGGAGCTGGGATATGTGGAACACGTTGTGCACTCCTTCCAATAAGAGTGGTAGTGCCAAACGGTATGCCACTTCTCCGACTTGTTCGAAAATGTCGAACGGTCCTATATATCTGGGACTGAGCTTACCCCTCTTGCCAAAGTGGATCACTCCTCTGTTTGGAGATATCTTCAGAAAAACATGGTCTCCAGGTTGGAACTCCAGGTGTCGGCGCTTTGCATCAGCCCAGTGTTTCTGTCGGTCTTAGGCTATGCGCATTCTTTTTATGATCGTGCGAACTACTTCTACAGTTGCTGCGATCATCTATGGTCCAAGGAGTTCACGATCTCCGATGTATTCCCAACTTAGTGGTGATCGACACTTCCTTCCATAGAGTGCTGCAAATGGTGTCATTCCAATGCTCGCCTGATAGCTGTTGTTGTATGTAAACTCCACAAGGTATAGGTGATCTTCCCATGAACCTCCGAAGTCTAACATACAAGCTCTTAGCATGTCCTCCAGAATCTGAATTGTTCACTCAGACTGTCCGTCCGTTTGTGGATGGTAAGCTGTGCTGAAGTTCATACTCATTCCCAGGCTAGCTTGCAGAGTCTGCCAAAACCGTGATCGGAATATGGTATCATGATCGGAGACGATGCAAACTGGTACTCCATGTAATCTCATAATCACCCGCATGAGTTCATGGGTATCAAAAATAGTACATCTTGAGGTTAAATCTTACTTTAGATTCATTCATACCTCCATGTACTTTTTTGCTAACGCCTCGGTAGATTGGCCAAATCGAAAGGAAATAAAGTGAGCTGACTTGGTGAGTCGATCTACAATAACCCATACTGTGTTGTTACCCTTCGTGCTGCGAGGAAGGGCAGTCACAAAGTCCATGGAAATGTGCTGCCATTTCCATTCTGAGATTGGTAACGGCTGAAATAGACCAGCAGTTTTGTGATGTTCAGCCTTCACTTGCTGACACACCAAATATTTGGATACGTTTCTAGATACTTCACGCTTCATTCCATGCTACCAGTAGTGTTGCCGTAGATCCTTATACATTTTTGTACCACCGGGGTGTACCGAATAAGAAGAGCTGTGAGCTTCTTTCATCAACTCTTCTCGAATAGGACCTTATGGTACACACGATCTACTTTCATATCTCAAGAATCCATCTTCGTGGATGATGAAGTCAGTTCGAAGTCCATTTTCTAATTGTTCTCGGATCTTTTATAGCTTGGCATCATTTGCTTGAGCTGCTTTGATCTGATTGACAATAGTAGACTGAACTTGTAAGTTCATCAAATACGAAGCGTTACCTGGCATAACTATTTCGATTGTCAATCTGTGCAATTCCTGCTGTAGCTTCCACTGAGCGGTGAGATTCATTGCTAATGGTTGGTGGCTAAGTGTATCAGAAACTATATTCACCTTCCCTGGATGATATTGTAGGTTGATGTCAAAATCCGCTATGAGTTCTAGCCATCTTCTCTGTCGCATGTTCAATTCCTTTTGAGTAAATACATACTTCAGACTTTTGTGGTCTATGTATATATCCACTCGTTCTCCCAGAAGATAGTGGCGCCAAATCTTAAGTGCAAAGATAACGGCTGCCAACTCTAGATTATGTGTTGGATAGTTGCGCTCATGAACCTTCAGCTGTCTCGACGCAAAAGCCATAACTTTTCCATGCTAATGTACAACACATCCTAATCCCTTATCGGACGCATCGTTATGCATGACGAAACCTCCAGATTGATCCGGTATTACGAGAATAGGAGCTGAAGTTGATCTTGTCTTAAGTTCTACAAAAACTTGTTCACATGCTTCTGACCACACGAATACTTCATCTTTACGTGTGAGCTTGGTCATGGGTGCTGCAATCTTCGAAAAATCTTCAATGAATCTTCGGTAGTATCCTGCTAATCCTAAGAAACTTCAAATATCCTTCACCGCCTTCGGTGTCGGTGATTCGCTGACAGCTGACACCTTAGATATATCTACTGAGATTCCTTCGCCTGAAACAATATATCCGAGAAATCCGACTTGATCTAGCCAAAATGCACACTTGCTGTACTTGGCATAGAGTTGATGCTATCGCAATATCTCCAGGACAATCCATAAATGATCGGCGTGCTCTTTCCGATTCTTTGAATACACCAGGATGTCGTCGATGAAAATAACAATGAACCTGTCTAAGTACTCTCGGAATACTTGGTTCATTAGATTCATGAACATAGCAGGTGCATTGGTCACTTCAAATGGCATCACGAGATATTCGTAATGACCACAGCGAGTCCTGAATGACGTCTTCGGAATATCAGACTCTTTGACCTTCACTTGATGATAAACCGAACGAAGATCTATCTTTGAAAATACACAAGACCCACTTAGCTAATCGAAAAGATCATCGATGCGCGATAGTGGATACTTGTTATTTATCGTCACTTCGTTCAGAGCTCGGTAATCTACACACATCCTGTATGAACCTTCTTTCTTCTTCACGAGCAAAACTGGAGATCCCCAACTTGAAGTATTGGGACGAATCCAACCTTTCTTCAGAAGTTCGTCCAACTGAGTACGGATCTCCTTTAATCCTTCTGGAGTTAACCGGTACGGAGCTTTGATTACCGGTTACGCACCAGGTAGTAAATCAATGCCAAACTCAAGAGCTCGATCGGGAGGCAAACCTGTTATATCTTCAGGAAACACATCCTCGAACTCTCGAACTACCTCTGGCTTTTCTTTTTCCGCCGGTAGAGTAAATACTTCTGCATTTTTTGGCTTGGCACAAAAGATTCCTGGCTCCAAAGTTCTGTCTCCACTCTTGAAGTAAAAGACTGGGCGATCTGGTATCTCAAATACTACCCTCCTTTGACGGCAGTCAATCATAGCATAGAAAACTCCCAGCCAGTCCATTCCCAACACAACATCGAAGTTTGGAATATCCAGTACTTTGAAATTCGCGTAGAATTCTGGTCCGCAAACTACAACTGGACACTGATCAAATCGCATGGTTGCTTTTAATACTCCATTCCCGGAACTGACATTCCAGCTTGAAATGAGTGGCTTCACGGGAATCGCATGTGTTCTCACAAATCTTTGTGACATGAAGCAGTGTGATGCTCCAGTGTCGAACAGTGCTAGTGCAGGAAGGGTGGCTACTAGTATAGTACCTAAGTTGTATAAGGTTAGTTTTAGATACAGGGAAAATATAGAGATATACAAGGATTGAAAAGATGAAAGGATTGGGAATTACTAGTGATAACTTGATCAGTAGCCTCGGGTTCCTCAACTGTCTTGGTGAAAGCCTGACGTCGGGGTACATTCCTCCTTACTGGAGGCACATTCCTCTGTCCATAGAGCATGTTTCTCTGCCCTTGAGGCATGTTTCTCTGTGCCTGATGGAATTGGCGAGGAGGCTGTGCAGGAGGTCCACATAGAGGTGGAGCAGGTAGAGCTAGTCGAGGTGCAGGAGTCTGAATAGCTGGCCGCTGCGGGACTGTGATTGCGGGTCTAGGTGCTGGAGCTGGGTTGAGTCGATATGGACATGCTCCTATGGTGTGAGTGGATGCGTCACAAACCAAACGCAGGCCATTTGCACGCCTGCAGTCTTTCTCCAGGTGTCCATTTCTCTTGCAGTAGAAGAAAAAGTCTGGACTGGGCCGGTTAAAGGTTACTCCAGGTCTCCTGGGTGCAAAAGTTGGCCTGGAAGAGGCTCCTCCTGTCAACTGAGTGGCAGGGCGTTTTACACTGGCAGTCTGAGGTCTGCACTTCTTGTAACAACCCTAAACTTTCTGTACAGAATTTTTTCAAAATTACAGAAAGGAACACCTAAGCATGAGCACAAGTTATAAATTTAATTTGCTTTTGAACAGCAAGAAAGCACTTGTAGCTCATTGGTAAAGCCTTGCACTGCTGTGACGTAACCTGTGATCGAATCCCCTCAGCCACATATATTTTTAATTGATTTTTCTTTTAATCTTTTAGAAGCCCAAAGGTTTACACGTGCGCTACACGTAAAATGAAAAGTCACAAAGTAATCAAACACGTGCACTGGGGTATACCAAGCGACAGGGACACATGGCAAGCATCCCAGCCCCTGACCCCACCAAACAACCGGTGAGATCGGGCTTGAGGCCAGCGTCACCGGTTCCCCCGTGGCAAATGCTCTAAAAATTTTACCCCAGAACCCTTTCGCCTACCATACTACCCCCATGTTGTTTGTTTACTCTGAAAACATCCAGAGAGTGATAATTCCTCTCTTTAATTTATTTTTAATGCACATTTTTAATTCTCCAATTAATTACCCTAAACCCTAATTTTTCCTATAAATACCACACTACTTTTCACCCCTCCTCATTCAAAATTACATTACAAAAACTCTCTAAAAATTTCCAAGTTTCAAAGTTATACAAGTAGAGTTAGCAAGAGGCGAAATTTCGGGAAGAATACGGCGACGAAACGACTCCCCGATGGTTTCAACAGCTTCCCCTCTCTCTCCTATTGTTTTACAATCAGTAAGTCCCCTCTCCCCTTCTCTTTTGCTATTCTAAAATTTCTCCTTTTCAAAACTCGTCGGAAGCGGAGTTATTCCGGCTTTCGATTTTCTTTTCTTTAAAACTCTAATTTTTTCTTAATAAAAAACCTATAAATTTTTAATAGATTGTTTAGTAGTCATTAACAAACACATTAGAACAAGTTTCATCTCAAAAGAATCTATTATACAACTTTTATCGCATTTTTACGGTTAAATACCATATACTTTATTTTCAACACAATTCAACATATTCCTTTGTATTATGTTTAGAAAACTCATAAGGTAATGACCTAACTTATCACAACACACATTTTTGACATAGCACGATAACTCTTGGGACATTAGTTATGGGAAAATACGAGTTTACATTTAAATATCTTAAACATTCAAAAACCGTTTTCTTTAAAAAGTGTGTTAATTAAATTCCCTGCAATTGCACCTCTACAACCCAATTTGGGGACCCCGATAGGGATGGTGCGGGTTATCGCACATCTTTAGGTCTAGTAGAGCGAGATGCAGACCCCCGCAAAGAGCATTCGATCTCGATGGAATTTTTAATGCAATTTTAAAGAAAAATGTGATTTCTATTTAATAAATAAATTCTATTTTTATAAATATTATATATATATAAATATAATCAAAATATATACTTTAAATATTATATATATATATATATATATATATATATTCCATGTTTTCTAAATCAAAAGAATCACAATTTCATGAAACTACCATTACAATTCAATACAAATTCCAATATTTCATTAAAATACCATATACAATGAAAACTAGGTTCTACTCACTAGAAAATTTCACTTTTATAAAATATACATCTATGAAAACCCTAAAGACGATAATGAAATACTTAAGGTGTATTTTGAAAATATATCAAACTATTTTTACATAAAACCCCTCAAGTTATATTAAATTACAATAAGGCAAATATAGGTTTAAGCGGGACCAGTTCTCTTAAGCCTCAGGGAGCCGGAGAATGTGGGTGCTTGCCTATCTAAGGTAGATAACCTAACAACGGTTTTATCAGTACGGTAATTGTCTTGGAAAAAAACACAAATCCTGCCGGCCAAGTGCAGCAGTTACCGATAACATCAAAATTAATTCAGGACTTCAATTTTGTTTAAAAGTCTGACTCAGTTCGAGTCACGGTCAAATATGCAATCAATCTGACTTGAATATGATTCAAGTATAAACTGCAATTCAACATGAATCCGTCTATACCAGAATTCAATCTATATCAATCTGACTCGACTGAACCAAACCATGGATATACTCTGTTTACATGTCTATCCATTTATATCCATTCCATTTACATGATATCATGGTTTCGGAAAGTCGTACAATCTATTATACAAACAATACAAATCAATACAAAATACATTACGGGGAATTTAAAGGGGTAGACTGGTACGGAATGTGTTAGAAGTGGCACGAGACGGTCACTTTAATACACCTAACTTGAATATCCATTGCCGTTGTACCGTGGCTGAACGGTTCCTTGTGCTCCGTATATCTTAGTATCCGGAATAGTGGGACTCCTCTCGTATACACTGGCTTATTCTGTACCAAACTACAAACAACTGCGTTAATTAAAAATTAGTAGTTATACTCTCTTTCTGTCTATTCTATCTCTACCTATCTTTGGGACTTACCGAGCGATTGTTCGCTGACGACATTCCTTTTCTTCTTTCTTTGGAATGTTGTCAGGTGGATCGGACTCACTAGCGATCGAGCCCAGTACTGAGGACTTAGAGCAGTTTGCCATCGACCCAGAGCTGTAGGCACTTATATATACTTTTCATTTCAATTATGCCATTATTTAGGCATTGCTTTCTATTTCTGTATTTACATTTCCAGTTGTACTTGTAAAGAATTGTTAAATAAATAAAATTTGCTGTTCATTTATATTCATGTCTTTTGTGTACATTTTACTTTATATTTCTTAAATACGCTTAGCGTGTTTACTTCGGAGTAAATATATAGCGGACCTCGCCGCATCCCCTCCTCGTACACCAGGAAGCGGGGCGTGACACTTCTTCTTCACAATTGCCTCATAACGTCGGGCAGCCTTTAGAGCAAGATCATGGGTTGGGAAATCCCCTGTAGCTAGTGAACCTGGATTTCCGAGTCCAACCTTTGTTGAAATCTTCGTGTCCGGATCTCAGCAGTCGGGATGAGGTATACCACAAATCTGTTACGGTCTTATGTTAGCAGTGTAATAAGTGGTATCAAGAATTTGAATATTGAGACATATCTTACCTGCTAAGCATGGTCAACTCAGTATCGTATTCATCCACGGATTTGCTCCACATCGAGCCTTGCTGTAAGTGGATGAACTGCTGTTCCATGTCGAAACGGGCAGTCTCAAGGAAGTATTTCGCGTCGAACATATCGCGAAACGTCTTCCATTCAATCGGTTGGGCGAGTCGGTTTTCTTCAGCCTTTCACCAGACTCTGGTATTGTCTGTTAGTTGCAGCTTCGCAACTCTCACCCAAGCAATCTCAGGCACTTGTGCTGCTGCCAGGTCATCTTCGATAGACTGAGCCAATTCCTCTGCCTCCAGTGGGCTCTCTTTTCCGAAGAAATGTTTCGGGTGCAGTGCCCGGAATGCTCGACTCCGGGTGTCTCGACTTCTGGGCGGTGCATGAAGATAGCAGTCTGCTGATACTGACTCTCCAAAAGGCTCTTGATTGCCTCAAATAGTACCGTTTGCTCGTTGATGGGAGCTGAAACGGTAGGTGGTGGTGGTAAAGTAGGTGGTGGGGTGTTTCCATTGACGTTGGTACTCGTGTTATTGGGAAAATCCATGACCTTGATAGAAAAAGAAAGATTAGGATAGATTCAAGGAATTTGAAATGTAAAGTGTTAGATATGTATGCCCTAGAGTCCTGTATTGTATAGGATGTTAGGCATGTATATATACAGAAACAATATTTGCTCGAAATGATAGTATGATATCTGGTTTATCTTCATCTTAACGTGTGATGTGTTGTATTTCATATCTTTATATACATGTTGATGAAGCCCTTAGGATTATATTTGACTGCCAGGATTATGATGTAGATCAAACTAGTGGGGCCTGGGCAGTCTATAAGCATATCCTTTAATAGTTCCTATCGAGGGTATATCGAGACAGGGCATCGATATTACCAGAGTAGACTAGTGTGTACGTTTCTTGACCCTGGGGAGTGATGGTTGATCTTACAACCATTGGTGTTTGACATCAAAGATTGTACACAGGTGCTCATTGGAGAATGAGTACACCAAAAAGAACTCGTCGAGAACTCCTAGATGGTATATATACCTATTGTCAGATAGCATTTCTCTGGTGACACTTGTACAGGTTAGTCTGTAGACCCGAGATCGTCATAGTGTCTTGTATGATTCCCACTGTGCTTTGATTTCCTCCCTACCACGGCTCTACTGAGTCGTGCAAACAGGTCGATTTTGGGTACAGTCCCGAATCGCATGGAGGCAGTGAGTGATAGGAGGGGTTTCTTCTCTCCCGGTATAGAGAGTTGATATTGCGCTATGCTTGATCGGCCATAACAGCAAATCCCTGGCCAGGGTTCTCGAGATTTACTGATAAGAGTTATCAGTAGTTTCTCGAACCGTTATGGGCCGTAAATCAGCATGACTTATAAAGTTAACGGGGTCTAACATTTACCATCCCTAGACTTCATATGCGACATATCAGATGAAGAGACCGGACTGTACGGTAAGTGTTGCTTACAGGCTCGTTAGGGTTGTGATGAGTTCGCTCGTCGGCCACCTTTTCGTCATGTACCTGGGTAGCCATTATGCACAGCTAGTATCGCCAACGTGCTTGTGGTTAAACCCACTGCCAGTGTACTGTCGAGTCTTTAGAGTCCCACACAGAGGGTTTCCTGGTTCAGGCAAAAGATGTAGAGGCCGTAAGTTGTTACGGCAGGGGTTCGATCATGTTCGTGTAATGGTTACAGGAATAATGATCGGAAGGTTAATACTGGTAGGCTTTGGTTTAAGCCGCATACCGGTATTATATTATTGGATTATTTGTATTCGTATTTTTCGGAATTCGGATACGGATATACTTGTACGGTATACGGTGAGGGGTATTCTTGTAATTGTTATAATAATACATTTTAGAAGGAGATACCTCATAAATGGGTTTTTATTTTGTGAAAATAAAACAATGAGGTGGAATTTGGAGAAATTCTAAGCATGGGTGATGGCATGGCTAAATTCATTTTATATTCATTTGGAGTTACTATTGAAGCATGGGGCATTATTTTAGAGAAAAATAATACATGCTTCAATTATTTTCTTTTAGCCATATCATTATTTTTCCATGCTTGATTTTTCATTTATCACATTCACCTTCTCTTTCCTCATTATCTCCTCCCTCTACCTTTTGACCTAAATCACTCACATGAGTTGTGAATCATAGGTCAAGAGACATAATAATCCAATACTTGATCTCTACATCATCTAAGTGATCACTTCTAGCACTCTTGATCTCTTAGTTAAACTCTTGTGAAGAGTTTGTAGCTTGTTCGATGGCTCTCGGGTGGATCATCTTGGATCTTGAGGTGGCCGGAGATCGAGTTCTTTGCGACCACAAGGAGCCTAGGAGTCACATCCAAATAAAGACCTGAAGGACCGGTTCCTTAGGTATAACACTATTATAGTAGATAAGATGTCTAGATAGGTTTGCTAGTTAAGGTTTAAGCACAAGATCTTGGTTTATGTGGGTGTTGCATGCAAGAATTTTTTTTTTTACCACTTCTGCCTCCTCACAAGTGTTGTGAGAGTGTGCAACATCCATTAGCCTATCTTAAACCTTAAATAGCTTGTAGCAACTTTAGAATTCCGCCGTTTTTTGTCGCGCAAAAACTGCCGAAAAACAGTTTTTAAAATCGAAGTTTTGAGTTGTTTGCACATCCCGTGGGCTCACGGTTTGAACCGAGAAGTAGCGGGGTGGAGTGCGCGCACCCCGGGAATACCCCAGGGGGACCAGAGGCGGCCTTAGGGATTGGTGACCCGAGAGCCCCCCAATTGGATGCTCTCGGGTCTGCCAACCCCTTGGGGCCACCTCGAGGTGGCCCCTGGGGGTGGGTACTCCCCCGAGGCCCTCCATTCGATAGTATTTTTCGTGTTCTTCGCCTCCGTGAAGATTCGGGCGGGTTTCGAGTTCGTTTCGACTCCCGGAATGTCTCAAAAGATCGGTTTTTGAAAACTAGCTCACTGGATTTTTTTTCAAGAGTTGGAAAATTGATTTAGTTTTCTATTCACGTGCGGAATTCTAATGTCGCGGTTACTTTACAATCTTTGTGATGTGTATGTGTGTTTGGAAACGTCGACTAATTGCTAAATGTCGATTAGTCGGGGTTGCACACATCTGTATTAATATCATGTGAAGGTATGCGTATATGAATATGTTGGATCGTCGTGATGAATAGCCGGGGATGTGAGAAGAGCGTTTTTCTTTCATTCATGCAATTTGTAAAAAGCCATGTAATATTATTTTGCGGAGCACATCTGGGTTGAGGTTGTAGCCACCATTGTATATTTTCTTTTTACTGTTTTTGCTCCTAGGATAGACCCAAGGTGCGGTGCACAAACTACCGGGTTCTCGAAGTGCCGAGTGGCCTCCTCACTTTGTTGAGGGAGGTTGCTTCACTTTGGGAATTTGGCGGGTAGTTTGCCACACCCGTAGGGGTCTAGAGTGGGGTTTGGCTATTCATCACGACCGTGGAACCCGTATTTCATTAAGGGCTTAAATGAAATACGGAATTCCTAGTATATCCAATGTATTATCTGTGATCTGGAATGTTTATAAATGCGTGCGACGTATGGCTATTTATATATGAGATATATAATAAACGTTGCTTATGTTTTGCACCCGCGCTAGTCCAGCCGCCGCTCTTCCATTAGTTAAGTAGCCTAATGGTGCATGACGGAGCCCCGTGGCAAATGCGGATGGCATAAATGTACGTTCTATTTTCGTTTCTTTTCTATGATGTTTAGGAAACGTAAATGATGGGACAACATTAATGTGATTAATGTTAAGAAAAAGAAATCTAAAGATGTTGTAGAATCAAACTTTTTAAAATGGGTAACTCTAGTTTTTGCTTTGCATAGTGGTGTTCCTTGATGAATATCCAACACCTCATTCGATGAGGAAAGTGCCGAGACCCCTTCACCGGGAGTGACCCCTTTAGCGAAACTAGAAAATGTTACAAAGCACTCGATTGTTTTTATAGTTGATCTAACTTTTGCTTTGCATCGTGCTATTCATGAATATCCAGCACCTCATTCGATGAGGAAAGAGCTGAGATCCCTTCACCGGGAGTGACCTCTTTAGAAAAATTAAAAAGATACTACAAAACCATTCAACTTTGTAAACTGGAGCTTAAACCACTCCTTTCACTAGATTCTACAACGATATCAAGTTCAAAACATTAAGGGTTTTCATAAAAACCCTCCGTTGCCCTCCGCTATTTTAGGAAGTAGAGTACTTAGTATTCATGCCACGTTTGTTGACTATAGTTAAGGAGTGGTGTACGGTAGCTAAGTGATGTCTTCCTACAAAGCATTTGATGCGATCGATTAGGACATTCGTATGACTTTGTTGACCATAGTTAAGGGTCATGCGGGTGGGTCTAAATCAATCACGAAATGGCGGGTAGAACTTGACTAGTGCTCATGATTTGTTGACCATAGTTAAGGTCATAAGACACTAGGGGTAAAAATCATATCGGGAATTTCAAAAGTTGAAATTTGCAATGAGATTGCATACCTTCTATTTGATAGTTGGATCCCGATTCCACTGTGAGTAAAAGTTACTCCCGGGAGAGTTTTGCACTTTACAATTAGCTAATCCAGTAGGTGTCTAGAAAGGTGTCAATGGGGTTACGTCTCTAGGAAAATGAGGTTTATTTTAATTAGGTCCGTGCGAAAGCATGGGGAACATCCCTCGGAGTACCGACACTGGCCTGGCCGGCCGGTTAGTGAACTTGTAGATTGCAATTAATACTGGCTAATTTTCTTTTTAAGATTTGAAGGATAATTTGATAAAAAGCAGTGGGAGACATCAATTAGATAAGATTAATAACCAATCTAATTATGCAAGAGCAATCGCTGAGTGTCTTCTTTTCTCTCTTCTAATGGCGGATACCTATGACGGGACTTAATATTTTATTAGAAAAGAATAAACTCACGGGACCGAATTACAAAGATTGGCCGAGGAACGTAAATATTGCCATGACCTATGATAAGGCCGGATATGTCCTGACTACTCCAGCCCCTCCTAGCCCAGGCCTTGATTCTTCAGTTGCGAATAAAGAAATCCGCATGACATGGGATATAGACCGTGCAACAGCCAAGTGCCTTGCGCTTGCTTCTATGAACAATGAACATCAGAAGCAGCACGAGAAGATGGATGTACAATCTATCTTTCTCCATACAAAGGAGTTGTATGGAGAGCAATCTCATACTCTCCGATACGAGGCATCTCGAAAGTTTTTTCAGATGCGGATGGCTGCTGGCACGTCTGTAGGTGACCATGTATTAAAGATGATTGGACTTATCGAAGAACTAGATGACCTGGGTTGGACCATGGAGAACGAACAGTATGTTGATATTGTTCTACAGTCCCTTCCCTCTGCCTTTGCTCAGTTCATTGTAAACTTCAACATGCACAACATGGAGAAGTCATTACCTGAACTCCTCAATATGTTGAGGAGTGCAGAGAGCACGCTAAAGATAGCGAAAACTCCCGCTCTAATTGCTGAGCCATTGTCCTCTTCCGTCCCGATAGCCAAGGCCAAGGGAAAGAAGAAGAAGAATCCCATCAAGCCGAGAGGAGGAGTGAAAAAGGCACTGGGAAAGGACAGGATAGGGGCTGCTGCGACAGGACGAGGGGAATGCTTCCACTGCCACTAGACTGGGCACTGGAAAAGAAACTGCGTTGGATACCTGGCCGGCCTCAAGAAGAAGAAGCATGGTGATGCTTCCACTTCAGGTGTGTTTGTAACAGAAAACTGTTTTTCAATTAACTCTACTTCCTGGGTATTAGATACCGGGTCAGGATCTCATATATGCAATTGTGTGCAGGGGCTGAGAAATAGCAGGTTTTTGAAGAAAGGTGATCACACTCTCCGAGTTGGGAATGGTTCCTATGTACATGCTGTAATAGTGGGAGAGTATCACCTTGGTTTGCCATCGGGTTGTATATTGGTTTTGAACCCATGTTATTTTGTACCTTCAATATTATGTAATATATATATCTGTATCGTTGTTGGACAATACTGGATATAATTTTGTATTACAATATAATGTTATGAACATTAACCTTAATCGAGAGTTGATTGGGTCTGGTACATTAAATAATGGGATATACGTCCTAAACCAGCACACAGTTTTCAATATACAACACACAAACAAAAGGAAGATTTCAGACATAAATGAAGCTTTCATTTGGTATTGTAGACTTGGTCATATTAATGAAACAAGACTAACCAAGCTAAATAAAGATGGATATTTAAACTCTTTTGAATATAAATCTTATGCGGCTTGCCAGTCTTGTATCAAAGGTAAAATGATCAAAACTCCGTTTAGTGGACACGGAGAGAGAGCTACTGAACTCTTAGGCCTCATACATAGTGATGTATATGGACCAATGCCTATACATGCGAGAGGTGGTTTTTCGTACTTCATAACTTTTACAGATGATTTCTCGAGATTCGGACACGTGTTCTTGTTGAAACATAAGTCCGAAGCCTTCGAAAAGTTCAAGGAGTATAAATCTGAGGTAGAAAAACAAACAGGGTTGAGTATCAAGAAACTTCGATCGGATCGAGGAGGTGAGTATCTAAGCTCAGAATTTCTAGATTTCCTAAAAGAGAATGGGATTCTCTCTCAGCTCACTCCTCCGTACACACCACAGCACAACGGTGTGTCGGAACGGAGAAATCGTACCCTATTAGATATGGTACGATCTATGATGAGTGATACTGAGTTACCAATATCATTCTGGGGGCACGCATTAGAGGCTGCGATTTATCTATTGAATAGGGTTCCGACCAAAACCGTGTCAACCACTCCATTTGAGATATGGTATGGGAAGAGACCATCCCTTAAACGAGTTAGGATATGGGGTTGTCCGGCTTATGTGAAAAAGCAGAATCCGGACAAACTCGAGACATGATCGGTTTTGTGTAAATTTGTGGGATATCCAAAACACTCGTATGGATATCTTTTCTACCACAAGGAGGAACAAAGGGTGTTTGTTTCTCAGTATGCCACATTTTTAGAAAATGAATTTTTTACAAATGATACTGTTGGCAATGCGGTAGAATTGGAAGAAATTCCAGAAACACAAACAATTACCGATGATTTGGTTGAACCTGAGGTTTCAATAGAACCTGACAAACCTCAGCTACTCCGTAGATCTAGTAGGACTTCTCGCCCACCTGATAGATACTACGGTTTTCTAATTGATGGTGATAGAGAAGATTGCATCATGGATGATGATGATCCTACTAGTTTTCAGCAAGCTATCACGAGTGGTGACTCAGTGAAGTGGCTGGACGCCATGAGATCCGAAATGGAATCCATGCACATCAACAAAGTATGGACTTTGGAGGTTGCACCTCCTGGAGTAAAACCCATAGGGTGCAAATGGATCTTTAAGAGAAAGATCGGTGTGGATGGTCAGGTGGAGACCTATAAAGTTAGGCTGTTCGCAAAAGGATTTCGTCAAAGACTAGGATTGGACTATGAACAAACCTTTTCACCAGTCGCGATACTCAAATCCATTCGGATCCTGCCTGCTATAGCTGCTCACTATGATTATGAGATCTGGCAGATGGATGTTAAAACGGCATTTCTAAATGATGATTTAGAAGAATGCGTTTTTATGGATCAGCCAGAAGGCTTCATTGATAGTGGGAGCAGCGGAAAAGCATGTAGGTTGCTTAAATCCATCTAAGGATTAAAGCAGGCATCACGGAGTTGGAACATCTGCTTTGATGATACAATCAAAGAGTTTGGTTTTATCAAAAATGTAGATGAACCATGTATTTATAAAATTATTGTAGAGAGTACTGTTACATTCCTCGTATTGTACGTGGACGACATTCTCTTGATAGGAAATGATGTTCCTATGCTACAATCGGTCAAACTATTCTTATCGCAGAGGTTCTCCATGAAAGACTTGGGTGATGCCTCGCACATTCTGGGGATTAAGATCTATAGAGATAGACCTAAGAAATTATTGGGATTGTCCCAATCGAGATACATTGACACTATACTAAAAAGATTTAGTATGGAAGATTCCAAGCGAGGTAATTTACCCGCTTGTCATGGGATCACTCTCTCCAAAGAGATGTCTCCTAATACTAATGAGGAGAGGGCTTGCATGAGCATTATACCCTACGTTTCGGCTGTAGGATCTATAATATATGCGATGTTATGTACTCGCCCAGATGTAGCTTATGCACTGAGTGCAGTAAGTAGGTATCAATCCAATCCAGGGGAGAAACACTGGACTGCTGTAAAGAACATTCTCAAGTACTTGAGAAGAACTAAAGAAATGTTTTTGGTGTATGGTAACGGAGATCTCCAAATGGAGGGCTTTACCGACTCCAGCTTCCAGAGCGAAAAGGATGATAATAAGTCCATCTCAGGGTTTGTATTTACCCTAAATGGAGGGACGGTATGTTGGAAGAGTTCCAAGCAAGATACCGTCGCTGACTCCACGATGGAAGCTGAGTATATTGCTGCTAATGATGCCGCAAAAGAGGCAGTTTGGATGAGGAAGTTCATTTCTGAACTTCAGGTGGTTCCATCCATCGCTAATCTAATACCTCTGTATTGCGATAACAATGGAGCCATGGCTTTGGCAAAGGAACCGAGGTCCCATAAAAAATCCAGACATATCTTGAGGCGGTATCACCTCATCAGGGAGATAGTGGATCGGCAGGACATCGAGGTACAGAGAGTAGACACGAAAGACAACACAGCAGATCCAATTACCAAGGCCATCCCTCAAGTCTAGTTTGAGAAACTGTTCGAGCTGTTGGGCATGCGGTACGCCGGCAACTGGTTCTAGTGTAGACAGTGGGTACTTATTGCACCAACTACAAGCCTTAGTGCAAGTAGGAGATTGTTAGATATGTATACCCTAGAGGCCTGTATTGTATAGGATGCTAGGCATGTATATGTATAGAAACAATCTTTGCTCGAAATGATAGCATGCTATCTGATTTATCTTCATCTTAACATATGATGTGTTGTATTTCATATCTTTATATACATGTTGATGAAGCCCTTAGGATTATGCTTGACTGCCAGGATTATGAATTAGATCATACTAGTGGGGCCTGGGCAGTCTATAAGCATATCTTTTAATAGTTCCTAGTCGAGAGTATATCGAGACAGGGCATCGATATTACTAGAGTAGACTAGTGTATACGTTTCTTGACCCTGAGGGACCATGGTTGATCCCACAACCATTGGTATTTGGCATCAAAGATTGTACACAGGTGCTCATTATAGAATGAGTACACCGATCAGGACTCGCCGAGAACTCCTACATGGTATATATACCTATTGTCAGATAGCAGTTTTTTGGTGACACTTGTACATGTTAGTCTGTAGACCCGAGATCATCATAGTGTCTTGTGTGATTCCCACTGTGCTTTGATTTCCTCCCTACCACGGCTCTACCGAGTCGTGCAAACAGGTGGATTTTGGGTACAGTCCCGAATCGCATGGAGGCAGTGAGCGATAGGAGGGGTTTCGTCACTCCCAGTATAGGGAGTTGATGTCGTGCTATGATTGATCGGCCATAACAGCAAATCCCTGGCCACGGTTCTCGAGATTTACTGATAAGAGTTATCAGTAGTTTCTCGAACCGTTATGGGCCGTAAATCAGCATGACTTATAAAGTTACCGGGGTCTGACATTTACCACCCCTAGACTTCATATGCGACGTATCATACGAAGAGACTGGACTGTACGGTAAGTGTTGCTTACAGGCTCATTAGGGTTATGATGAGTTCGCTCATCGGCCACCTTTTCGTCATGTACCTGGGTAGCCGTTACGCACAGTTAGTGCCACTGACGTGCTTGTGGTTAACCCACAGCCAGCATACTGTCGAGTTCTTAGAGTCCCACACAGAGGGTTCCCTGGTTCAGGCAAAAGATATAGAAGTCGTAAGTTGTTACGGCAGGGTTTCGATCATGTTCGTGTAATAGTTAAAGGAATAATGATCGGAAGGTTAATACTGGTAGGCTTTGGTTTAAGCCGCATACCGGTATTATATTATTGGATTATTTGTATTCGTATTTTTCGGAATTCGGATACGGGTATACTTGTACGGTATACGGTGAGGGGTATTCTTGTAATTGTTACAAGAATACATTCTAGAAGGAGATACCTCATAAATGGGTTTTTATTTTGTGAAAATAAAACAATGAGGTGGAATTTGGAGAAAATCTAAGCATGGGTGATGGCATGGCTAAATTCATTTTATATTCATTTGGAGTTACTATTGAAGCATGGTGCATTATTTTGGAGAAAAAAATACATGCTTCAACTATTTTCTTTTAGCCATATCATTATTTTTCCATGCTTGATTTTTCATTTATCACATTCACCTTCTCTCTCCTCATTATCTCCTCCTTCTACCTCTTAACCTAAATCACTCACATGAGTTGTGAATCATAGGTCAAGAGACATAATAATCCAATACTTGATCTCTACATCATCTAAGTGATCACTTCTAGCACTCTTAATCTCTTAGTTAAACTCTTGTGAAGAGTTTGTAGCTTGTTCGATAGCTCTCGGGTGGATCATCTTGGATCTTAAGATGGCCGGAGATCGAATTCTTTGCGACCACAAGGAGCCTAGAAGTCACATCCAAATAAAGACCCGAAGGACCGGTTCCTTAGGTATAACACTATTATAGTAGATAAGATCTCTAGATAGGTTTGCTAGTTAAGGTTTAAGCACAAGATCTTGGTTTATGTGGGTGTTGCAAGCAAGAAAATTTTTGTTTACCGCTTCCGCCTCCTCACAAGTGTTGTAAGAGTGCAGCATCCACTAACATAAAGAATGTATAGTTGCTGATTCTTATTATTCTTGTGATATATTGCTTAGGATTCAATGCAGAACTGACTTACATAGGCCACCAACAAAACCTGTCATGCCCCGCTTCCCAGTGTACGGAAGCGGAGACGTGGCGGGCCCGCAACGTATTTACTAAGAAATAAACACGTTAAGCGTAAATAAGCAAAATATGTAAAAATGCACAAGAATGACAAGTGATATAAAATGAACAGTAATTTTTATTAACATTCATCTTTACAATACAACTGCTTTGAAAAAGAAAGATACAATGTGTAACGTTTAAAAAAAAAAAAAAATAAATAAATAAATAAAATCCTTTAAGTGAATTTTCTGATAATCGGTAAAATAAATTGTATTTTCCGTAAAACTTAACTATAATTATTTTTCATCATAAACTTAAATACGCCTATTTTAACTATGTAATTTCCAGTATTTGGTGTTTATTTAGTCACTTATAAATTATTAGTTTACTTAAATATTTTTCCTTAATTAATTATTCTAAATAATATTTTAAGCTTTCAATTATACATTTAATTAGTGTAAATTACAAATTAGAATGGGTTGATCATACACTAACTAACCATGATAACTTAAAAACACGTTTGTAACATGTTTTTTTTAGTAGAGATTTGTCTCCATAATTCTAGAGGTTTCTAGGATTTATTTAGAAAAGAAAATAAATAAAACAAAGTATTAATGAGGGGTTTTCTTGAACTTTCCACACACACACCTCACACACTCACCTCCCTTTCACACATGGCCGAGTCCTTGACAGCCCCCTTCTAACTCTTCAGTATGTTTTCATTGTAACCAAAATGAAAAGAAATAAATAAATTAATATAAATGAGTTAACATATGTTATATGTGGGGAAGTTTCTACACACACACACTCTCCTCACTCTCTCTCTCTCCCCTCATCCTCCTTGGCCGAATATGGCTTGCAGCAGTCCCCCCATTCTCCACTTCAATTCCTTTAAAAAAATATTCATTTTTCCATAAAAAAAAACCTAAAGTCTTACAATTCTTCATTAAAACCTTCACCCATTTTTCTTGGCCCAATCTTGTATGGATCTTGGAGCATGAAATCATTCTTTTGGAGGCAAGTTTTCATGTTTGATCTACAATTCTTGAGGTATAAATTCTAAACCCATAGTTAATTTGTTGGTTAACCATCTTAAATAGACTTAATTAGGTATTTTAAATGGTTCAAATTGCAAGTTTTGAAAATTCAAGAGAAGGGTTAAACTAAAGTTAGGGTTTTTATTACTTGCACATGGTTTAAATGTGTAGTTTAACATCTTAAGTTATGCAAATTCTAGTCTAGTTGTTAAATTGTAAATTGTTATTTTAAAATTGTTCAAATTAGAAAATTTGCAAACTAGATTTTTAGGAATTATATAAATTGGTGAGATAAAATTCAAGTAAAGGTTTGTGTGACCTAATTAAAATATTAAATGAATAATGTGGCCACTAGTTTTGCTAAAACATCAAGATTTGTATTAAAACGGTTAATGGTCGCTTACTAAGTTTTTGGAATAAATCGATTTAAATTAAGCTTGGGGTTTTGATAATCTGTAACCTATTTCATATAATATGTAGTGTGTTATGAGTGCGTGATTGGGTTCTAGACTCGGTAGTTGTCGAGTGTAGCGACCCTAGTGTGGTTTGTGGCGTTGTCGCGAACGCGTTTAATGCACCAAGTGCGTGCGCGTCTAGTTAGTGCACGTGATTGATTTGTGTCGTTTGTCCCGCGACTATTCGTATATTTATCCTTTTAATTGCTTGTGCGCGATTCTAGGATCGGATGCAGAGGCGTCGTACGCGGCACGGAAAGACAAGGCGGAGATCGGATCAGATTAGCCGAGACGTCCCGGTGAGTAGATGTATACATCTATGGAAGGATCGTTTGGATGGAGCGAGGCGCTCGACGGTTTAGTATTACTTAAAGTATTTATATTATATGCGTAGTTTCCTAGTTATCCATCTTATTGCATCGCATCGTTATATGTATAAATATATATATGTGATATCATCTTATAGGACACTTTCACCATTACCATTGGTTCCTGCCGCACGTGCACTATTTATGCGAACACACACGCCATTGGTAATTTCTATGTCACGAACACTATAGAACTTGCTTAGAATTGGTATTAGCGCGACCACATCATATATGATCCGTAGACTTATACTAGTATACTCATTTCATTAAGATGGATACGTAGAATTGTTAATCATATGTACATACCTCATTGCATCATGATTCATGCATAGTTTCTGGTCGTATTTCGTATGGTATATACTACCGTATCATAGATTTCCATCATCACCGGCATGTTTATATATTGTGATTTTTCTCGAGGATTTCAGTATTTATGAGATTTCTGGATTTTAGGGAAAACCGCAAGAATTTTATAAACTTATTATCATTTTAAAATGCAAGTTGCGGTTTTCTCGTGATGTATGGGTCGTCCACCATGAATTTTCATGATTGCTATTGGTTTTTGAGACCCGATTCGAGGAGTAGGATGAGCCGTTTCGGGTACATGGTGGACCCGGTACGGTACCCCCGGGCAAGAAGCTCGAGTTGTAGACGATGAGCCTGGCAGGGGCAGACTACCTACCGGTTATTTATGGCGCGACGGATATCCGGAGGATACAGACCGTAGTCGTATGATTGATGATATAGGCCGATCCGGACTGACGGAGCCCAAGATATTGTGACATTGAGATGCCGATACATTGAGATATTGAGGCATTGAGATATACATATTTAGTGTCGATACTTGACACGGATTTCAGTTGATTTCATTGATGATATTTCAGTTTATTTCACAAAAAGGTTTTACTAAGTTAAAGATACAGATCTTCTCATATTAGATATATCACGATTTCGCATTGATTATGAATTCATGTTGCATATATACTAGTGCATCGCATCATATCGGTATATGTAGGTTGTGACGCATTTGCGTGCATACTTACGATAGCTTTATTAGATGTTACTTACTACTCATGAGTTGGCAACTCACTTTCGTTGTGCCACAGCATTTTGCAGGTCTGACCCGTCAGCACAGTAGCGGCGGGTGTACCTTCTTTTCCGCCCGATTGCTTCGGCTTGCAGCTTGCTCATAGGTGGGTCTTGGAGGATTTTCTTTTGCTCCCACCATATATTTTATTTTTATCTAGTATACTCCATCTACCTTTGTATATTGGACTAGACGGTGAGATTCATAAGACTTGTATTTGTGGTTTGGTGTCGATGCTCGCTTGAGCCGACGTGATGCTTGTATGCTTTTATACTTATTTCGCGTTATTATGATATATTCATTGCAAGATGTTGTGTTTCCGCCTTTGGCGAAGAGTCAGCTCCCGCTTGGGAAGTCTTTGCCGAAATTTTCGGGGGCCAGTATTTACAAAGGAGTCTCTGCCGAAATTTTCTGGAAATTTGGATGGTTTTAAAATGTTTAATGCAACTTATTTGGTTTAAATCGCTTTCTTTTAATCAGTTTTCCTTCACTCTATTTTTTATTTGGTTTAGATTTCTGGGCTTTGACTTACTTAGATTACGTTACGCCTTTAGACGTTTCGTAATTTAAGGGCCAGTCACGTTCCGTACCTTCAGGTCGTGACAAAGTTGGTATCAGAGCATAGGGTTTTACCTTTCTGAGTGTAGGATGATCCCTGGTAGATGGAGTAGGTGACTTAAGCAGAGTGACGTAGCGTGTGTATGTTCCGCGATATACTTACGATACGGTACTCCGCCTAAGTGACCTTAGAATATATATATATATATATATATATATATATATATTTGCTTGTATTTTCTTCCTTGATTCCGGAAATCCTTTGATTCGATCGCAATGTTCCTATCGATCCCATTCTTGTTCCAGCCACTATGCCGCCGGAGACTATGAGGGCCAGAGGGCTGTCGCCAGGGATGAGATTTGAGTAGGCTCGTTTGAGACGAGGACCGATCAGGGCGGTACGCCTATCCCTCAGGGACAGAGTGGTCCGCCTTTTTCCAGGACGGATGACTAGGCTGGAGTCGAGTATTCAGGACGTGTGACAGATGATTGGATTGTTAGTGGTGGTTAGTCGAGCTCCGAAAGCCGATGATGTCCCTCCTATTTCAGGGACTGTGATTGTACATGCTGCACATGCAGCTGTTTTTGTTATTACCAAGTTTAATTCCATATCCTTATAGGAGTTTTTGAGGCTGAGGCCTCCAGTTTGTTTTTACCGGCACAGATGCAGCGGAGGATCCACAGACATTCCTCGATAGGATGGCTAGAATTGTCTTTCACAAAGATGTTCTAACAAGATATGAATTGAGTTTGCAAGTTTTCGTCTAGAGGTCTTGCTTAGACGTGGTGTGAGTCAGTTGAGAGAGGCCGAGCTGCAGATCTACCTCTCATGACTTGGGATAAATTTACAGCTGTATTTCTTGCTCGTTTCCTTCCGGAGAGCATTCGAGATGCCGAGCTCGTAGTTTGAGTCTTTGCGTAAGACTTCAGGGATGACAGTGTCCGAGTACGACATCTAGTTTACTCGGCGGTCCGATATGCTCCTTACCTGGTGGACACTGAAGAGAATGGATAAAGTGCTTCGTGTGGAAATTGGACATGCAGTCATTTCTTGCTGTTGGTGCCCGGCATTTAGACACTTATGCAACCGCGTTGGACGTGACCTTACTGTAGGAGGAGCGCCTTTCTGAGACTTCAGTCGTTTTTGGATCGAAGTGGATTTGTATGGGTATGCCAGCTCAGAGGCGGTTAGATAGACGCCGCTGTGACAGGCTAATCTTTTGGTCGCTCGAAATGTTTCCGTTCGTGTTGTTTGTTCGTATCAGAGATAGGGACCCATATGTCAATTTGATTCTTCTCGATATGTTAGACTTTGACGTTCTCCTTACCTTGGATTAGTTATCCACGTGTTGTGCGTCCGTGGACTGCCGTAAGGAGGTAGTCAGATTTAGTTTCCTGGGTGAGCCAGTTCTTGTTTTTTGGGGAGACCGTAGCACCACCCTTCCCGATTTGATTTCTTCTCTTCGTGCTAGTCAGCTCTCGAAGAAAGGATGTCAAGGATTTCAGCGTATGTTTGAGATGTTAGAGCCGTAGAGGTTCCGTTGGACCAGGCCCCAATTGTGAGGGAATTTCAAGATGTCTTTCCTGACAAGTTGCTTGGTTTGTTGCCAGAGCGTGATGTTGAGTTCTGCTTTAATTTGATTCCCGGCACGGAGCCTTTTTCTATACCACCATATCGGGTGGACCCGGCGGAGCTTAGAGAACTAAACGACCAGTTGCAAGAATTGTTGGATAAAGGGCTTGTTCGTCCGAGTGCGTCACCTTGGGGAGCTCCTGTCCTGTTCGTCAGAAGGACGGTCGTTGGCGTCTATATATTGATTATCGTCAGTTGAATCGGGTTACTGTGGGGGACATTTCTTGAAGATTGGCTTGCGATCATATTACCATCAGTTGTAGGTTCGAGAGGATGATATTCCGAAGACTGTTTTTCACACAAGTTACGGGCGTTATGAGTTTTAGTGATGTCGTTCGAGCTCACCAATGCCCCAGCAGCGTTTATGGACTGGATGAACCGAATATCCAGGCCATTCTTGATCAGTTTATCACCATGTCCATTGAGGACGTCTTAGTGTACTTTTGGAGCCGAGTGGAGCCTGGGCAGTAATTGAGGATTTTGTTGCAGACTTTGAGGGAGCGTCAGCTATTTGCTAATAATGCAAGTGTGTTTTCTGGATAGATAGTGTTGACTTCTTGGGTCACGTAGTTATGAGAGATGGTAAGTATGGAACCGAAGAAAATCGAGGCCGTTCAGCACTGGTCCAGACCTGTATCAGTGACGGAGGTTCACAACATTTTTGGGTTTGACCCGGTAGGGAGTTCTTTTCTTTGGACTAAGGTAGGCGAGCAGAGCTTTCAGCAGTTGAAGACTCGTTTGATGTCGGCTCCAGTATTATCTTTGCCTTAAGGATTAGACGGTTTTGATGTTTTTTGAGGTGCTTCTCGGTAGTTGAAGAAGCACGAGCAGAACTATTCCATGCATGATTTAGATGATGGCTGCAGTGATTTTTACACTTAAGATTTGGAGACGAGTCGTGCCAGATATTTACGGATCACAAGAAGCTTAAAGTATATCTTTCAGCAGCGAGATCTAATTTTAAGATAGCGCCGATGGATGGAGCTAGTGAAGACTATGACTACAAGATTCTTTATCGTCCGGGCAAAGCGAATGTTGTGGCAGATGTTTTGAGTCGGAGGCCAGAGGTAACTTTTCTTGTTTGAGCACATTTCAGAGACAGTCGATGGAAGATTAGCAGGTTCTATTTGATAGCCGAGTATAGTTCGAGTTTACGCCGACCAGGGGACAACTTGTCCGTGTCCGTGCACATCCACAGTGATTTGATCGTATTCATGAGGTACATCAGTCCTCATATAGTGTCCATCCGGTTTCCACCAAGATGTATCATGACTTAAAAGAAGTCTAATAGTGTGAAGGAGATGAAGAGAGATGTCATAGATTTTGTTTCGGGATGCTGACTTGTCAGCAAGTCAAGGCCGAGCATCAGGGGTCAACAGGAGAATTACAACCTTTGCCCATTATAGAGTGGAAATAGGAAAGAATTCTATGGATCTTATTGTGGGTCTACCTAGGACCAGTCAAGAGTGTGACTCTAGTTAGGAGATCGTAGACCGATTGACGGAGAGCAACTCACTTTCTGCCAGTAAGATAACTTTCGAATTCGTTCAGTATGCTCACATACATGTTGATAAGATGGCGCGACTACATGGAGTTCCGATTTGTATTGTGTCCGACATAGACACCAGCTTACCAGCCGACTATTGTAAAAACTTCAAGAGACATTAGACACCAATTGAGTTTTAGTGTAGCTTTCCACCCGCAGACTGACGGTCAATCAAAGTGGACCATATAGATTCTTGAGGGCATGCTCCAAGCATGTGTTCTGGATTTCGTGGCAGTTGGGATCGCCACTTACCATTGATAGAGTTTTCCTATAATAACAGCTTCTAGGAGGAAATGTCGATCATCCGTATGTTGGACAGAGCTCAGTGAGAGCGGTATTTGGGACCACAGATTGTGCAGGAGACGACCGAAAAGATTCAGTTGATTTGGGATAGGATGAGAGCGGCCCAGAGCAGGCAAAAATCTTATGCAGACCGACGTAGGCATAGACTTAAATTTACTATTGGCGATCATGTTTTCTTGAAGGTTTCTCCGATGAGGGGCATGTTGAGATTCAGGAGGAAGGGAAGCTTAGTTTCAGATATGTGGGTTCTTGGAGATTCTCGAGCGTATCGGCACAGTGTTATCGTTTGGCTTTTCCCACTAGACTTTCTAGATGTTCACCCCGTGTTTCACGTATCAATACTCCGCAAGTACCTTCTTGACCCCTCTCGCGTGATATAGCATCAGAAGATCCAGCTGAAGCACAATCTTTCTTTCACAGAGCAGCCGATATTCATTCTAGAATGGCAGGTGAAGAAACCGAGGTCCGAGGACATACCGACCGTAATGGTTCTTTGGCGTGGCCCAAGCGGCGAAAAGGTCACGTAGGAAGCTGAGGTCGAGATGAGTAAGAAATATTCCCATCTCTTCGAGGGTGCGCGTAGTTAGATTTTTAAATTCGGGGACCGAATTTTTTTAAGGGTGGAAGATTGTAACGTTTTAAAAGAAATAATAAATAAATAAATAAATAAAATCCTTTAGGTGAATTTTCTGATAATCGGTAAAATAAATTGTATTTTCCGTAAAACTTAACTATAATTATTTTTCATTATAGACTTAAATACGCCTATTTTAACTATGTAATTGCCAGTATTTGATATTTATTTAGCCACTTATAAATTATTAGTTTACTTAAATATTTTTCCTCAATTAATTATTCTAAATAATATTTTAAGCATTCAATTATACATTTAATTAGTGTAAATTACAAATTGGAATGGGTTGATCATACATTAACGAACCATGATAACTTAAAAACAAGTTTGTAACATGTTTTTTATAGTAGAGATTTGTCTCCATAATTCTAGAGGTTTCTAGGATTTATTTAGAAAAGAAAATAAATAAAACAAAGTATTAATGAGGGGTTTTCTTGAACTTTCCACACACACACCTCACACACTCACCTCCCTTTCACACATGGCCGAGCCCTTGACAGCCCCCCTTCTAACTCTTCAGTATGTTTTCATTGTAACCAAAATGAAAAGAAATGAATAAATTAATATAAATGAGTTAACATATGTTATATGTGGGGAAGTTTCTACACACACACACTCTTCTCACTCTCTCTCTCTCCCCTCATCCTCCTTTGCCGAATATGGCCTGCAGCAGCCCCTTCATTCTCCACTTCAATTCCCTTAAAAAAATATTCATTTTTCCATCAAAAAAATCAACATAAAGTCTTACAATTCTTCATTAAAACCTTCACCCATTTTTCTTGGTCCAATCTTGCATGAATCTTAGAGCAAGAAATCATTCTTTTGGAGGCAAGTTTTCATGTTTGATCTACAATCCTTGAGGTATAAATCCTAAACCCATAGTTAATTTGTTGGTTAACCATCTTAAATAGACTTAATTAGGTATTTTAAATGGTTCAAATTGCAAGTTTTGAAAATTCAAGAGAAGGGTTAAATTAAAGTTAGGATTTTTATTACTTGCTCATGAAATGTGTAGTTTAACATCTTAACTTATGCAAATTCTAGTCTAGTTGTTAAATTGTAAGTTGTTATTTTAAAATTGTTCAAATTAGAAAATTTGCAAACTAGATTTTTAGGAATTATATAAATTGGTGAGATAAAATTCAAATAAAGGTTTGTGTGACCTAATTAAAATATTAAATGAATAATGTGGCCACTAGTTTTGCTAAAATATCAAGATTTGTATTAAAACGGTTAATGGTCGCTTACTAGGTTTTTGGAATAAATCGATTTAAATTAAGCTTGGGGTTTTGATAATCTGTAACCTATTTCATATAATATGTAGTGTGTTGTGAGTGCGTGATTGGGTTCTAGACTCGGTAGTTGTCGCGTGTAGCGACCCTAGTTGTGGTTTGTGGCGTTGTCGCGAACGCGTTTAGTACACCAAGTGCGTGCGTGTCTACTTAGTGCGCATGATTGATTTGTGTCGTTTGTCCCGCGACTATTCGTATATTTATCCTTTTAATTGCTTGTGCGCGATTTTAAGATCGGGTGCAGAGGCGTCGGACGCGGCGCGGAAAGACAGGACGGAGATCGGATCTGATTAGCCGAGACGTCCCGGTGAGTAGATGTATACATCTATGGAGGGATCGTCTGGATGGCGCGAGGCGCCCGACGGTTTAGTATTACTTAAAGTATTTACATTTTATGCGTAGTTTCCTAGTTAGCCATCTCATTGTATCGCATCGTTATATGTATAAATATATATATGTGATATCATCTTATAGGACACTTGCACCATTACCATTGGTTCCTGCCGCACGTGCACTATGTATGCGAACACACACGCCATTGGTAATTGCTATGTCACGAACACTATAGAACTTGCTTAGATTTGGTATTAGCACAACCGCATCATATATGATCCGTAGAATTATACTAGTATACTCATTTCATTAAAATGCATACGTAGGATTGTTAATCATATGCACATACCTCATTGCATCATGATTCATGCATAGTTTCTGGCCGTATTTCGTATGGTATATACTACCGTATCATAGATTTCCATCATCACCGGCATGTTTATATATTGTGATTCTTCTCGAGAATTTCAGTATTTATGAGATTCTGGATTTTGGGGAAAACCGCAAGAATTTTATAAACTTATTATCATTTTAAAATGCAAGTTGCGGTTTTCTCGTGATGTATGGGTCGTCCACCATGAGTTTTCATGATTGCTGTTGGTTTTCGAGGCCCGATTCGAGAAGTAGGATGAACCGTTTCGGGTACATGGTAGGCCCGGTATGGTACCCCGTGGCAAGAAGCTCGAGTTGTAGATGATGAGCCTGGCAGGGTCAGATTACCTACCGGTTATTTGTGGCGTGGCGGATATCCGGAGGATACAGACCATAGTCGTGAGATTGATGATATGGGCCGATCCGGACTAACGGAGCCCGAGATATTGTGACATTGAGATGTCGATACATTGAGATATTGAGGCATTGAGATATACATATTTAGTGTCGATACTTGACACGGATTTCAGTTGATTTCATTGATGATATTTCAGTTTATTCACAAAAAGGTTTTACTAAGTTAAAGATACAGATCTTCTCATATCAGATATATCACGATTTCACGTTGATTATGAATTCATGTTGCATATATACTAGTTCATTGCATCATATCGGTATATGTAGGTTGTGACGCATTTGCGTGCATACTTACGATAACCTTATTAAATGTTACTTACTACTCACGAGTTGGCAACCCACCCCCGTTGTGCCACAGTATTTTGCAGGTCTGACCCGTCAGCACAGTAGCGGCGAGTGTACCTTCTTTTCCGCTCGATTGCTTCGGCTTGCAGCTTGCTCATAAGTGGGTCTTGGAGGATTTTCTTTTGCTCCAACCGTATATTTTATTTGTATCTAGTATACTCCATCTACCCTTATATATTGGACTAGACGGTGAGATTCATAAGACTTGTATTTGTGGTTTGTTGTCGATGCTCGCTTGAGCCAATGCTTGTATGCTTTTATACTTATTTCGCGTTATTATGATATATTCATTGCATGTGGTTGTGTTTCCGCCTTTGGCGAAGAGTCAGCTCCCGCTTGGGATGCCTTTATTCATTTATATGTATTTTCATGTGTTGTACCCGTTTAGGGGCCAGTATTTACAAAGGAGATTCTGCCAAAATTTTCGGGAAATTTGGATGTTTTTAAAATGTTTAATGCGACTTATTTGGTTTAAATCGCTTTCTTTTAATCAGTTTTTATTCACTCTATTTCTTATTTGGTTTAGATTTCTGGGCTTTAGCTTACTTAGATTACGTTTCGCCTTTAGAAGTTTCGTAATTTAAGGGTCAGTCACGTTCCGTACCTTCGGGTCGTGACACAATGATAATAAGCATTGCCTAAACAGTGGCATACAAACTGAAATAAGTACAAGATGAACTAGTAGTCCTGCTTGGCAGTGAGCTGGTCCACGTACTCCTGGCTAGGCTCGATCTCCTGAGAGTCCGGTCCTCCTGACGAACATTCCAAAGAAAGAAATAGACAGAAATGTCATCAGCGAACTAGCGCTTGGTAAGTCCCAAAAGAAAGAAAGGAATATAGCAAGTAATGAGAATTGAACTGGTAAGATGTAAAGGTATAGGATTGCTATTCTAAAGTAGTTGTTTGTAGCTTGGTACAGAAAGTATTTTTGTATACGAGAGAAGTCCATCTTACCCCGTGGACTGTGGTAACATGTAGTACATGGCCCCGTCAAAACCCACGGAACAACGGTACGAGAGTTCATGTAGGTGTCTTTTAGTGATCATCTCGTGCCACGCTATACATTCCGTACTAATCTACCCTATTAACCCCATAATGTATTGTATAGATTATATAACAAGTCTTGCCAAAACCATGAATACAAGTTGTTCAAGTAGTCAGGTTCAGGATGTAAACTTGTGGTTATGTCAAGTTATAGCCATGGTTCGGTCAAGTCAAGTCTTTTATTCAGGTTTGATATTCAGATTCATGTTCAAGTATACATGTTAGAGTTTGGATTCATGTTTGAATTGGATTCTAATTTGAGTTTGGATTCAAGTTTGATTTAAACTCAGACTTGAGTTAGACACTTATAACTGATTTAGATCCTGAATTAGGTTCGGGTGTTATCGGTAACTGCTGCACTTGGACGTCAGGATTTGTGTTTTTTCCAAGACAATTATCATAGATAACACCGTTAAGTTTTCTACCTTAAATAGGCAAGCACTCATTTTCTCTGGCTCCCTTGGGCTCAAGAGAATTGATCCCGCTTAAACCTATATTTACTAAAGTCCTTAAATATAGTTTTATATAACTCCAGGGGGTTTTAAGAAAAATATTTTTGTATATAGTTTCAAAATAACCTCCAGAAATTATTTATATTATTTAGGGTTTCCCTGAATGTGAATTTTAAGGATTTGAGGTATTTTAGTGATAATAGCTTAGCTTGGATAGTTCATGGTATTTAACTGTAAAGCCTGAATTTTATAGGTATCTTGATAGTATTTTGATGAAACTTGTAATTTTTTTCATTTGAAAAAAATATAAGGTTACTATATTTTGAAAATATATGGATTTTGTAATATTTATATAATTATTAAAAATTATTATTTTTTAATTATGTAGAAAAATGTGTTTTTCTTAAAAACCTTATTAAAACCTTTCGAGACCGAATGCTCCGTGAGAAGGTTTGCATCTCGCTCTACTAGCCTAAGAATGTGCGATAATCCGCACCATCCAATAGCGGGTCCCTTAAAAAGGGTTGTAGAGGCTTATTTGCAAAGGAATTGAAAATACAATTTAAAAGAAAACCGTTTTTTATAGTAAATGGTATTTTAATGTAATCTTATATTCGTAACAAAAATATGTTCAAAGGATATCGTGCTATGAAAACCATGTGTGTATGTGAGAGGTAGGTTGTTACCTCGTGAATTTTCCTAAAGGTATGTTTTAAGCAAAGCAATATAAGATGACATATATAAAGTTCATGGTGCTTTAATGTAAAAATTAAGTTAAAGTTATGTTACATGATATATTTGAGTGAAAGTTTGTTCTAAACCTTAATTTTATGATTATAAACTTTCTGTAAAGATATGGATGCCAAATATGTAAGAAAAAAATGGATTTTATATAGTATAGAAGAAGATGTCGGTATTAACTCCACTTCCTGTTAGTGTATATGCCCTAGGGGCCATTATTGTATCATAATAGATTGTATATTACTTAATGGAAGCTTGGGATATTCACAGTTATATTAACAGTCTTGCTAAACATAGTAGTATGCTACTTGGTTACATCTATCTTAATATGTGTGTACGTACTGATAGAGCCCTTAGGATCTTGCTTAACTACCAGCGTTGTGATGGCAGTCACACTAGTGGAGGCTGGGTAGTCTACAAGCACATCCTTTTTCAGATCCCTAGTCATAGGATTATCGAGACAGGGCATCGATACTCCAGAGTAGACTAGTGTGTACGCTTCTCATCCCAGTTGGGGAGATGGTCTGTCCCACAACCATCAGTACGTCGTACTGGAGATAGTATACAGGTGCTCGTTGTGTTACGGGTACACCGGACATGACTCGCAGGGAACTGTTGGTTGGTATTATACCCGTCGTCAGTTAACAGTTCCCAGGTGACATGAGTACAGCATAGTCCGCAGACTTGACACTGCTACTTCACCTCGAGTGTGTCCCACCATTCTTAAATTGCTACCCTACCACGGCTCAAACGAGTCGTGCAAACATGTAGCAGTTGGGTGCAGTCCCGAGCACTTGGAAGCAGTGGCGGTTAGACAGGATTCGTCTCTCCCGGTATTGGGAGTTGATATCGCGTTGTGTCTCGAGAGACATTACGCAAAGTCCCTGGCCAGGGCAAGCGAGATTTACTGGTAGGTTTTCTAGTAGTTTCTCAAGGTGTAATGGGCTTCGCTCTGACACGACTTATACCGCTTTTAGGGGACTGACGCTTGCCGCCCTCCTAGGCCCGATATGCGATAGTCCTAGACGAACAGACCGGACTGTACGGAGATTGTCACATCAGGCTCGGTAGAAGTACGGATGGGTTTCCTCATCGGCCTTCTTATCGACATCTACCTGGGGACCGTTATGTACAGCTAGTGCCGCTTGCGGTCTGTGGTTAAACCCACTGCCAGCGTAGTAGTCAAGTCTTTAGAGTCCCACACAGAGAGTTTCCCTGCTCCGGGCGAAACGATATAGAGGTCGTATGGTTTTATGACAGGGTTCGGACACGCACGTGCATTTATGCACGTACGATGTTCGGACAGTTTTTACTAGCCGGCTTTGGTTTAAGCCAGATTCTAGTATCGGATTATTGGATTTATACAGTCTAAAGTATTTCCGTGTTTTCACGGATAGGAGGGCCGTTCTCGTAATTTGGCAAGAAGCTTCTAGAAGGATGATGACTTGGAGGGCTAAGGTGGCATTTGCATTAATAGATTAGTGACACATTAGATGAATCATTCAAGTGAGTAAATGAAGCATTTATTGCTTAATGACTCACTTGATGATTCATTGCATATATTGAATGAAGTATGGTTGATAATATCATTTAATTGATTTATTTGATATTCTTTATGCTTCATCATATATTGTAAATGAGAAAGAATTCATATTATTCTCACTCTCACTTTCTCTCTCCTCAAGCTCTCTCTCTTCAAACCCTAATCCTACCCTCTCATGTGTTGAGATCAAGGATTAGCAAGACTCATTAATCCATAATCATACTCTATATTCCCTAGGTGATTTTGATTAGCAATTAGAGTAACCTAGTTACCTCAAGATTAGAGGCAAAGCTTGGAGTAGAAGCTCTCGGGTGGATCATCTATTACAAAGAGGAGGCTGACGAGGAGGTGGTTAACGAGAACAAGAAGGACTTGGTTCATTAGGTATAATCTTCTTTCATGGTAGCTAATTACTCCTATGATAGTGTTAGTTATCGTTTAGCAAAGATCCTTTCGGTTAGTCGATATTGTTTCAAACAAAATGATTGTTTTACCTATTTCCGCCTCCCCGCAAGTCGTGGGGTGTACAACGTCGACTTACAGTGGTATCAGAGCCTCGCTAAACAATAACTAACTTATTAGCAAAGTCGTTAGAATTTCGAACGCAAAACGAACCGGAAAAACATCAAATCCACCAAGTTTCTGTCGAATTTAAAACGAGGTCTAAAAATTTTTCGAAGACCTCTAAAAATACATACAGGAAAATACAAGAATACTGGAGAAATTTGGGTTCCTGAATCGGCCACGACGCCGCGGAACCGCGGCCGATCCAAGCGATCGGCCGCGGATCCGCTGTTGAGTTGGGGCTGATTCAACCCAAAATTCCCCAGAACTCTTCTGTGATTATTTTGTTCTTAAAGGAATGTTTTGTTTCTGCTCAAGTCTCAGGTGCACAGAGAAGTTTTTGGAGTAGAATCAATTGTGTTTGCTCGATCGAAATTCTACGATGTTTGGATAATTAGATTATATCTGTGAATTGTATAATGTGTTCGTAAACCTCCCCTAACTGCTAGTATGTCGGTTGGCAGGGGGTTGCACATTTCTGTAATGATTTTACTGTTTGTGTTTATGAACTTGATTGGATCGTTGTGATGATTAGCTGGGATTTGAGATGGGTTTTTATATTCATTCATTCGATGTAAATTATAATATGATGTAATATTCTTTTGCGGGGCACATCCAGGTTGCGGTTGTAGACACCGTTGTATTATTTCATTTACTGTTTTTTGCTCCTAGGATAGACCCAAGGTGGGGTGCACAAACTACCGGGTACTTTGAAGTGTTTAGTGGCCTACTCACGTTGTTGAGGGAGACCGCTTCACTTCGGGTACTTTGCGGGTAGTTTTCCGTACCCGTAGGGGTATAGGGTGGGGTAATGGCTATTCATCACAACTGTGTAATCCGTCTTTCGTTGCAGGCTCAAAAGAAACGCGGATTGCTTGCATATCCAATAATGTTCATCTGTGATCTGGAATGCCTATTATTGCGTCTGACGAATGTACAATATCTATATATGATAGCTATTTAGACGTCACTTATGTTTTACACCCGCACTAGCCCAACCCCCGCTCTGTCGTTAGTTAAGTAACCTAACGGGTGATGACGGGACCCAGTGGCGAATGCGGATGGCATAAGAGGACGTTGTATTTTCGTTGTTTTCTGCAATGATAGGTTAATGATGGGATGCATTATATTAATGCAAAGAAAATAAACCAAAGTTGAATCGTTGGAACAGTTTAAAAGAAACCACTCGGTTATTTTTAAAATAGAAGATATTTTTAATTGTAGAGCTTTAACCACTCTTTTAAAAAGCTATCAGGTTCCTTCGGTCATATCAAGTTCACCACGTTCACGGTTTCGCCAAAACCATTCGTAGCCCTCCGTCATTTCATATGGGTATTCAGTAGTATTCAAGCTATGTATTTTGGCCAAAGTCAAGGCATAGTGTTTGGTAGCTGCTGGGTATTCATTTGTTGCATAGATAGCTGAGTTAGTTTGGGACAGTTGTATTATCATTTGACCAAAGTTAGGGGTATGTACGGATGGGTTCAAATTAACAAGATAATGATGGGTAGAACTTGACATGTGACTTATGACATTTTGACCAAAACCAAGGTTGTTGGGGTAAAAATTTACACCCCGGTTGACCGAGTCAAAGTAAAGGTCAACCCCAACCTAGGTGGGCCCAAACCCAGGTCAAGCGGGCCCATGTCCAAGTCGAGCCCGCGGCCAGCCTCCTCCACGCCAAAATAAAGATCATGTAATAAATAATTTTTATGTAATTTTTTGTCATTAATGTAAACAAAATGGGCATAAAGCCAAATTTTTGTAAGCCCATAACTTATGTGCAAAAAGAAATGGCACATGAGCCATGGGATGGGAAAAATGCCATTTTGCAAAGCCCAAGGGGCTATATGTAAATATGTAAGCCTATAAAAGGCAAAATGATGATGAATAAAAAACACTTTTCCATTCTCTCAAAAACCTAGGGTTTGTACATCTTTCCCTTTTCTGAAGGTTTCAAATCTTTTTCTTTCTTTTGAATTAAATCAAGAGTTTTACTCTTCCTTTTCCAAAAATAAATAGTTTTTCACCATAAAACCCACCAAGGGGAGCTTGGATCTGTCATTAGATCTCAAAAGAAGAGATTTTTAGATCTCACATCTCTTGATCTTCAAGATCCGGCCAAACCACAGGAGGAAGAAGAAGAACCCCCTTAATCAGCTTCAACACATCCTAGGAGTTTAACTCCATACATATACATATATATATATATATATATAATAAATATTTCCTTTCTGAAGCATAGCTTCTGGTTTCTGGGGCTAAAAGCCCTATTTTCCTCACCGGCGCCCAAGCGCTCAAGCGCCGAGCATCCACGTGCCGACACGTGGCGCGCTAGCGCTCGAGCGCAAAGCGTCCACGTGCCGACACGTGGCGCGTTTGCGCTCCAGCGCCCTTGCGCTCGTACGCAAAGCGCCCACGTGCCGACACGTGGCGTGCTTGCGCTCCAGCGCACTACGCCCGAGCGTAAGGCGCCCGCATGCCGACACGTGGCGTGCTTGTGCTCCAGCGTCCTTACGCTCGAGCGCAAAGCGCCCACATGCCGACACGTGGCGCGCTTGCGCTCCAGCGCTCTGCGCCCAAGCGCAAAGCGCGCACGTCCCGGCACGTGGCGCGCTTGCGCTCCAGCGCCCCTGCGTTCAAGCGTAAAGCGCCCACGTGCTGACACGTGGCGCGCTTGCGCTCGAGCGCCCAGCGCTCATGCGCAAAGCGCCCACGTGTCGACATGTGACGCGCTTGCGCCTGAGCGTACAGCACCTAAGCGCACAACGCTCAAGGCGCTGGCCCCACGCATCCCTTGGATGCCTTTTCCTCCTCTTTTTATGTACATACATATACATATACATATGTATACATATTTGAACACACACGTGCTCCACGACACTGTCCTTGTTAGAAAAAAATTTCTAACGGGGCGCCGCCCCGCACCCCACAAGGGGGCTGCTAGCCCCTTGACCCCCAGCCCGCTATCCGGGTAGCGGGACCCCCGTAAAAACTCTGCGTGGCTTCCGATATATCCAAAACCCTCCTTTCAAAACACAACACACGTACACTACATAATGAGTTCGCATGACCAGTTTAACTCGTCAATCGGAGGTTCCCTCGCTCCAAAGGCGAGGGGTAATTAACGGCAGCTTAGTCCGCGACTGCCGGAGATTCGGATCCCCACAATCATTAAACCCCGGCCTACCCTAGGCAGGGGGAATCTGTAGTACGCCTGGCAAGCGCGCACGTATTCCCATCTCAATGGGGTGACGAAAAACACCCTACCAAGGTCATAAGAGCATGGGGCAAAAAAATTTATATCGGGAATTTCTAAAGAAACTGAAATTTGCAAAGAGATGTATACCATTTGGAGTTTGATGAATGTTGGTAGGATACCTTCAGCATTATCACACGATGATATTTGGATCCCGATCCTACTGTGAGTATATGCTACTCATCAGGAGATTCGTCACTTAACGATCAATACTATAAACCAAGTAGGTGCCGAGAAAGGTGTCAGCGGGGCTACGCCCCCAGAGAAAAGAGCTTATTTAATTAAGGAACTTCGCGAAAGCGTTGGAAAAGCTCTTTCGAAGTACCGACACCGGCCTGGCTGAACGGTTAAGCAAGTATTGTACGGTGAGAATAGTCCTGGCTAGTTCTTCCTTTTTGGTTTGAGGGGGATTCGAGAAATAGTGGGAGCCATCCAGTTTAGATAAACTAAAAACCACTCTAAACTTGCAAGAGCATCATGCTAAAGTGTTCCCTCTCTCTCTCTCTCATTGCAGCGACCCAAAACATGACAGGACTTAAGTTACTACTAAAAAAAAATATATTGACAGGGCCAAACTATAAATATTGGCTGCGGAATGTCAAGATGGCTTGACTTATGACAAATTGGGGTATGTCCTTACCACTAAGGCACCTGTAGTCCCTGGTCCTAAATCTAGTAATGCGGATAAGGAAATCCACAAAACCTGGGAGTTAGATTGTGGGAAGGCCAAGTGCATCATGCTTGCCTCGATGAATAATGAACATCAGAGGAGGCACGAGGATATGGCTCTTGAATCCATATTTCTCCATACAAAAGATCTGTATGGGGAGCAATCTCGTATAGCAAGATATTAGACCTCGAAGAACCTGTTTCAGGCGAGGTTGGCCGTCGGATCGTCTGTACGAGAACATGTCCTAAAGATGATTGGCTATATAGAAGAGCTCGCAGATCTGGGGACGACTTTGGAGAACGAGCTCTATACAGACTTGATTCTCCAGTCCCTTCCTTCCACCTACGCCCAGTTTATTCTGAATTTCAACATTCAAAGAAAAGAAGTTGAAATTCCAGAACTGCTTAACATGTTGAGGAGTGCAGATGGCACCTTGCAGAAGGCAAGGGAAACACCCGCTATGTTTGTTCGCGGTGCTTCTTCTTCCGGGTCCAAGGCTAGGGCCAAAGGAAGAAAGAATAAGGCCGCCACCAAACCTAGAGGAAGTGTTAGTAAGGTGGGAGTGAAGGGAAAGAAAAAGATTGCGGTGCCAGTAGTGGCCAAGGATGAGTGCTTCCATTGTCATAGGAAAATGGCACTAGAAGAAAGATTGCAAGGCGTGGAACGCCAAGAACCAGGAACTGAAGCAAGCTGTGGCTTCGACTTCAGGTGTGTTTGTAATTGAGAATTGTCTGTCAATCAACTCTACTTCCTGGGTATTGGATACCGGATCAGGATCTCATATATGCAATTCATTGCAGGCACTGAGAAACCGTAGAGTGCTGAAGGTTGGTGATATGACCCTGAAGGTTGCTAACGGAGCTAGCGTGGGAGCTGTGTCCGTAGAGGATTATCATCTGGGATTGACGAGTGGACATATTTTGGTTTTACATAACTGTTTTTGTGTACCCAGTTTAACATGTAATACCATATCGGTTTCGTTGTTATCAAAAGAAGGTTATGATTTCACGTTTGTAAGCGATGTTGTTAACATCCACCTTAATCATGGTTTGATTGGGTCCGGTACACTAGATAATGGTATATATGTCTTAAACCAATTATAGATTTTCAATGTCCAGAACACACTAAAAAGAAAGTCTCCAGATTTAAACAAGGCTTTCTTATGGCATTGTAGAGTAGGTCACATCAATGAGACAAGGTTAACTAAGTTACATAGAGAAGGATATTTGGATTCGTTCGAATATCAAACTTATGCCACTTGTCAATCATGTCTCAAAGGAAAGATGGCAAAAACTCCATTCACGGGATATGGAGTAAGAGCGAGCGAGCTCTTAGGACTCATACACAGCGATGAATTGTAACAACTCCAATTTTTGTATACATAAAATTGATTTAAATTTGAAGTATACTTGGAGTATTTAATGTTGCTGTTACCACTTTAAGTATTTATTTTTCCACAATAATTACAAGAAAGAGCTTGTAGCTCATTGGTAATACCTTACACTGCTGAACCAAGCCACCAGAGTTCAAATCCCATACCCCACATTATTTGTAATATTGATTTTTTTTAAACCTTTAAAATACCAAGAGTTTACACGTGCATATCTCACAAAAACCACACTACACCCAAACATGTAACACTTGCAGGAGTTAGATGAACCGTCGGGGGGATCCAGGCCGCCGGACTCGGCCGGGAATCGGCCAACTCGGCATTGACTCGGCTGACTCAGTGCTCCGACCGAGTCACAGCCGAGTCACCCCCGAGTCAGCCGATTCCGGCGACGGTCACAACATGAAAGTTGTGTCTTTTCATATTCCCTATGCACCTGCAAAATTTCAGCCTCAGACCACTTCCAGAGCGCTTTAAAAATCCCAATTACTCCACTTTTAATACATTTTTATTACATTTTATCACATTTTTATTCTTAACTTTTCATCCATCCTAACCCTAGCCTAACCCTATAAATACCAACCCTACACACTACCCTCTCACCCCTAAAATCTTGAGCCACTCTCTCAAAAGTTTTCCAAGAAGTGTATGCTTTGAAAACAAGTCCGGCGGGAATTCCGGCGGCGTTTTTAGAAACAACCGGCGACGAAGCAACGCCTCGGCAACTTCTTTAGTTCCCCTATACTCTTTAGTATAGATCGAAAGCCGTAAGTCCCATTCTATCTCCCTTTCTAATTCTCAAAAATACGAAATTACGAAACCCGACGGAATCGGAACAAATCCGATTTCCGATTCGGTTTTCTATAAAAATTCACTTCTAATCAATTCAAACATGTCTAAACATCTTTATTATGACTATTAAACTTGTAAAAATCAATTTGAATAAGTTTTCACACATGAAATGATAACCTTTTTAACTTACCGTATTTTTTTCACTTTAATACCATCATGTTTCAATTTCACATTTAACCCGTTAACATTGCTATACCTTAAAATAGATTACGAGGTAATGACCTACCTCCTCACACACACATATGCAACCATAATACGCTATCTTGAAAACTCCTAATACGATAAAACAAGATTTTATATTAAAATACCATTTCCTTAATAAAACCTTTTATAAAAGTTTAGGTTTGATACATTTGTTTAAACAATATCTTTAATAGGAAAAATACGATAAGTTGTGGATATCGATCGTTTATCTAAACCTGACTTTGTGGTGTCTAGGCAAGTGTGTCTAAGGCAAGTGGTTACTTAATTAGGGCCACTACTTATAGTGGAGAGCCTCCCACTTACCTGGCACTTATCTGGCCGCAATTGGCGGTGAAGAGGCGATTTGAGGGTTCTAATGACTTGTCGTTTAGACCTTTTAGAAATAGGCTAGTTGGCTTAGGAAACCCTAGAATCTAAAATACGGAAAATTACACTTTGCAAATAAATACCTTTTACTTTATAAAACCATTTTCTAAAGGATTAGTATTTTACAATCTTTGCAAAGCGCCGCTACAACCCATCTTTGGGGAACCCGTTCGGGATCGTGCGGTTTATCGTGCACCCTCGGGCTAGTAGTGCGAGATTCAGACCTCCGCAAGGAGCATTCGGTCTCGAGAGGTTTAAAATACGACATCTTAAGAAAATGAGATTTTTGGAATATAAAATATTTATTAAAACTATTTTTGTATAAATATATGTATATTTATCATTTAAATATCTATTTTATTATAATATAAATATTCCACCTTTTTCTAAAAATCACAAGAATAAATTTTACACTAAAACACCATGAACTTCAAATAAATCAATATTACAGATAAATACCCTTATTTATAAAACTAGGATATTTTCACTAGAAATGTCACAACATAAAATCCACCCTCATTACAACTCTAAAGACGAACAATAAATACTTGCGGTGTATTTTGAAAAGTATATAAAGTATTTTTACATAAAACCCCCTCAAGTTTATAAATTACCCTAAGGACCCTAGCAATTATAAGACTTCGATTCACATTTCTGATTGTCTGACTCGGGTTTGAGTCTGATTAATCTAACTTGAATATGATTCAAGTCAATCTATAATCTACAAGATTCTAAGTCAATATGAACACATGAATTCATGAATACAATCATCAATTTACACAACTTGACTGAACCGAACCATGGATATATATTCCTTTTACATGATTCTCAGTATTCCATTTACATGACTCTACGGTTATAACCGTTTCCTGATATCATGGTTTCGGTCAGTCAGTCAATCGATCATACAACCAACACAATTTACAAGATAATAATACAAACAAGACATCGTGGGGGTTTAAGGGGTAGATTGGTACGGAAGGTGTTAAAGGGGGCACGAGGTGGTCAAACTTAACACACCTAACATGAATCCAGTTGCTGTTGTACCGTGGCATAAATGGTACCTTGTACTATACGTGCCCTTAGTCTCTGGCATATAGAGACTCCCCTCGTATACACTGGTATTCTTCTGTACCAAGCTACAAACAACAGCGTTGACATAATATTACAACAATAGTTTACACTTTAAAATATATCTTCTTATTCTGTCTTTTTCTACTTCCCTCTTACCTTTGGGACTTACCGAGCGACCTGTTCGCTGACGACATTCTGTTTCTCTCTTCTTTGAATGTCGTCAGGTGTTTTGGACCCGGCAGAGGTTGAGCCATCGCAAGAAGACTTGGGGCAGTTTACTGAAGACCCTGCACTGTAGTTTCATTGTACACTTTTCCTTTCTGTACTTTTCATTTCCTGTTAGGCCACTGTTTAGGCATCTTATTATTTCAGTTGTATTTCCTTTCATGTATTGTACAAAGAATGTTAATAAATAAAAGTTGCTATTCTTTTTATTCTTATTTCTTGTGTATTTATTTTATATTGCTTAGATACGCTTAGCGTATGTACTTCTGAGTATATACGTAACGGACCTCGTCGCGTCCCTTTCGCCGTACACTGGGAAGCGGGGCGTGACAGGTTTTGTTGGTGGCCCATGCAGGTCAGAGCTGTATGAATCCCTATCATGCAGTTCTGGTCTGCGTGAACAACCTAAGCAATATAACACAAGAACTAGCAACTAAAACATTCTCTACAATTCATGTTTCTTGAATCTTGCAATTCCATATTCCTCGAATCTTATCATTTCATGTACTTGAATCTGTCCTAACCCAAATTTTTCTTCAGGGTTATGGATTCCCCAAACAATACCACCACCAACGTCAACAACACACATCCAGCACTACCTCTCACATCAGCTATTCCTGCGCCACCTACCGAGCAAACAGTGCTACTTGAGGCAATCCGCAGCCTTCTCGAGGGACGGCAACAACTCTTGAACCGTCCTGAGACTGACGCTTCGGGGGTAAAGCAATTCAGGGCTTTACATCCGAAGCAGTTCTCAGGAAAGGGGAGCCCACTGGAAGTTGAGGAATGGGCTCAAAGTATCGAGGATGATCTGGCCGCAGCACAAGTGCCAGACATCACTTGGGTCCGTGTAGCGAAACTACAACTCACGGACAACGCTCGCAACTGGGGGAAGGCGGAACAAAGTCGTCTTGCACAGCCTATTGAATGGAAAATGTTTCGCGAGAAGTTCGACGCGAAATACTTCCCTGTGACTGCCAGGTTTGCCATAGAGCAGCAGTTCATTCATCTACAGCAAGGATCAATGTGGGACAAATCGGTAGATGAATACGACGCTGAATTCACCATGTTAAGCCGGTAAGATATGTCGCAATAGTTCGGTTTTAAATATCACATACCACACAGCTAACACTATCCTTGAACAGATTCGCGGCACATTTGATACCGACGGACGAGATCAGAGCCCGTCGCTTTCAACAAGGACTGGACACGGAATTCAGGCTGCTCTAGCCACAGGAAAATTTTTGACTCATGAGGATGCTCTGGAAACTGCCCGCAGTTATGAGGCAGTGATAAAAGCAAGGGGCAGACCTCAGTCTGCAGGAGTCAAGCGCCCTTCCAACCAGATGGCAGGTGGAGCCTCGTCCAGACCACCTTTTGTGCCAAGATGTCCTGGAGCACCAATCAGCAGACCCAGCCCAGCCTTTTGTAACTACTGCAAGAGAAATGGGCATCTGGCGAGAGATTACCGTCGTGCGAACAACCTTTGCTTGATCTGCGGCTCAACTGCTCATGGTATTGGGGCTTGTCCTCATAAACAAAACCCAGTTGCTGCACCCAGGCCAGCAAACAATTATCCACAGCGTCCAGCCATCCAAGCCCCTGCTCCAAGACTTGCACTGCCTGCACCACCCAGAGGACCACAAGCTGCACCACCTCCTCGTCAGTTCCATCAAGCTCAAAGGAACGTTCCGAGGAATGCTCCTCAGACCAGGAGGAATATACCTAAGCGCCAGGCCTTCACGATGTCTGTGGAAGAAGCTGAGGCCACTGGCCAAGTCATTACTGGTAAACTTTCCTTCTCAAACTTATCTTTTAGTCCTGGTTATATACACACTTTTCCCTATACCTAAAACATATCCCATATACCTTAGGTACAATCCTAGTAGCTTCACTACCTGCACTTGCACTGTTTGATACTGGAGCATCCCACTGCTTTATGTCGCAACGGTTTGTCCGAACCCATGCGATTCCAATCTCACCGCTTGTATCCAGCTGGAATGTCAGTTTTGGAAATGGGTTCTAAAGGCAACTATGGGATACAGCCTGTGTCCAGTCATCTTCTGCAGTCGAGAGTTTTATACTGACTTCAAAGTACTGGACATACCGAACTTCGATGTGGTTCTAGGAATGGATTGGTTTGGAACCTTTTATGCTACCATCGACTGCCGTCAAAGGAGGATAGTATTCAAGATTCCAGACCATCCGGTCTTCTATTTCAAGAGCGGAGATCGTACCTTGGAGCCAGGTACCTACAAAGCGAAGCCAAGAGAAGCAGTAGTTGCGGCAGCTCAAGCGGAAGAAGAATTAAGACCAGAGGTAGTTCGAGAGTTCGACGATGTATTTCTTGACGATATATCAGGTTTGCCTCCCGATCGAGCTCTTGAATTCAGTATTGATTTAGTATCAGGAGCACAACCGGTGATCAAAGCACCTTATAGACTAAGTTCGGAAGGATTGAAGGAAGTCCGAACACAGTTGGACGAATTATTGGCGAAAGGATGCATTCGTCCCAGCACTTCAAGTTGGGGAGCACCTGTACTACTGGTGAAGAAGAAGGAAGGTTCATACAGAATGTGCATCGATTATAGGGCCTTGAACGAAGTCACTATAAAGAACAAGTATCCACTCCCGCGCATCGATGATTTATTCGATCAGCTAAGTGGATCTTGTGTTTTCTCTAAATTGGATCTTCATTTAGGTTATCATCAAGTGAAGGTCAAGGAAGTTGATATTCACAAAACAGCTTTCAGAACTCGCTATGGACATTACGAATTTCTAGTGATGCCATTTGGAGTGACCAATGCACCAGCAATATTCATGAACCTAATGAACCAAGTTTTCCGGGAGTATTTAGACAGGTTTGTTGTCATCTTCATCGACGACATCCTGGTATATTCTAAGAATCGGAAAGAGCATGCAGAGCATCTATGAATTGTCCTGGAAACTCTTCGACAACATAAGTTTTATGCCAAGTATAGCAAGTGCGAGTTTTGGCTAAATCAAGTTGGTTTTCTTGGACATATCATATCAGGAGAAGGAATTTCTGTAGATCCAGCCAAAGTTTCAGCAGTTAGCGAATGGCCTACACCAAAGTCAGTGAAAGACATTCGGAGTTTCTTGGGTTTAGCTGGATATTACAGAAGGTTCATTGAAGGATTCTCAAAGATAGCAACACCCCTGACCAAGCTCACACGAAAAGATGAAGAATTTGTGTGGTCAGAAGCATGCGAACAAGCTTTCGTAGAACTCAAGTCAAGATTGACATCTGCACCTATTCTCGTAATACCGGATCAATCTGGAGGATTCGAAGTGCATTGTCATGCATCCAGTAAGGGATTAGAATGTGTTCTACATCAGCACGGTAAGGTTGTGGCTTATGCTTCAAGACAACTGAAGACTCATGAGCGCAATTATCCGACGCATGATCTGGAGTTGGCAGCCATCATCTTTGCTCTCAAGATTTGGCGCTACTACTTACTTGGTGAACGAGTGAACATCTATACAGATCATAAAAGTCTGAAGTACGTGTTTACTCAGAAGGAGTTGAATATGCGGCAGAGAAGATGGTTAGAACTCATGGCAGACTTTGACATCAACTTTCAATATCACCCAGGGAAGATGAACGTAATACCTGATGCTCTTAGTCGCCAACCCTTATCGATGAATCTCACCGCTTAGTGGAAGCTTCAGCAAGACTTACATCAGATGGAGATTGAAGTAGTCATGCCAGGTAATGCTTCAAGTTTGATGAATCTACAAGTTCAATCAACCATTGTCAATCAGATCAAAACAGCTCAAGCAAGTGATGCTAAGTTGCAAAGGATCAGAGAACAAGTGGAGAATGGACTCAGAACAGACTTCATCATCCATGAAGACGGATCTTTGAGATACGGCAGCAGATTGTGTGTACCAAAGGGTCCTGTTCGGAAAGAGTTAATGAAAGAAGCTCACAGCTCTCCCTACTCGGTACATCCTGGAGGTACCAAAATGTACAAAGATCTACGTCAGAATTATTGGTGGCATGGAATGAAGCGTGAAGTAGCCAGAAGCGTCGCAAAATGCTTGGTGTGTCAGCAAGTAAAGGCTGAATATCACAGAACAGCTGGACTACTTCAATCGTTATCAATCCCAGAATGGAAGTGGCAGCACATCACGATGGATTTTATGACTGCTCTTCCTCGCAGCACAAAGGGTAACGATGCTATATGGGTCATCGTGGATCGACTCACAAAGTCGGCTCACTTCATCCCATTTCGGGTTGGCCAATCAACCGAGACACTAGCAAAGAAGTACATAGAGGTAATAATCTAATTAAGATTTAAACACTTCATAATGTACTATCTCTGATACCCATGAACTCATACAGGAAATTGTGAGACTTCATGAAGTACCGGTCTGCATTGTCTCCGACCGTGACACCAGGTTCCGATCACAATTTTGGCAGAGTCTACAAGCTAGCTTGGGAACAAGTCTGAACTTCAGCACGGCTTATCATCCACAAACAGATGGTCAGTCGAAACGAACTATTCAGATCTTGGAGGATATGCTCAAAGCGTGTATGATAGACTTCAAAGGATCGTGGGAAGATCACCTGCATCTTGTGGAGTTCGCATACAATAACACTACCAAGCAAGCATAGGAATGGCACCTTTTGCAGCATTATATGGAAGAAGTGTCGATCACCATTAAGTTGGGATGACATCGAAGATAGGGAACTTCTTGGACCAGAGATGATAGTAGCGACCGTTGATGTGGTTCGTACTATCAGGGAAAGAATGCGCATAGCCCAAGATCGATAGAAACACCGGGCTGATGCAAAGAGACGATACTTGGAGTTCCAGCCAGGAGACCATGTATTCTTGAAGATATCTCAGAACCGCGGAGTGATCCGATTTGGAAGACGGGGTAAATTGAGTCCGAGATATATTGGACCGTTCGACATACTCGAACGAGTCGGTGAAGTGGCATACCGCTTAGCGCTTCCACCCTCATTGGAAGGAGTGCATAACGTGTTCCACATATCCCAACTCAGAAAGTATGTGAGTGACCCCAGCCATGTACTTGATCATTCCGAGCTCACTATACAGCCCGACTTGTCTTGTGAGCGACAACCTGTGGAGATCCTGGACAGGAAAGTGAAGACACTTCGGAACAAGAAAGTTAACTTGGTCCGGGTAATGTGGAGGAAAGACACTCCAGGAGAATCCACTTGGGAAAGGGAAGATGAAATGCGTCAAAGATATCCTCACCTCTTTGTAAACTAGGCTTCAAATAAAAATTGAAAATTTTGATGAGGAAATTTTTGTAAGGATGGTAGATTGTAACAACTCTAATTTTTGTATACATAAAATTGATTTAAATTTGAAGTATACTTGGAGTGTTTAATGTTGCTGTTACCATTTTAAGTATTTATTTTCCCACAATAATTACAAGAAAGAGCTTGTAGCTCATTGGTAATACCTTGCACTGCTGAACCAAGCCACCAGAGTTCAAATCCCATACCCCACATTATTTTTAATATTGATTTTTTTTAAACCTTTAGAATACCAAGAGTTTACACGTGCATATCTCACAAAAACCCCAGTACACCCAAACATGTAACACTTGCAGGAGTTAGATGAACCGTCGGGGGGATCCAGGCCGCCGGACTCGGCCGGGAATCGGCCAACTCGGCATTGACTCGGCCGACGCAGTGCTCCGACCGAGTCACAGCCGAGTCACCCCCAAGTCAGCCAATTCCGGCGACGGCCACAACATGAAAGTTGTGTCTTTTCATATTCCTTATGCACCTGCAAAATTTCAGCCTCAGACCACTTCCAGAGCGCTTTAAAAACCCCAATTACTCCACTTTATTACATTTTTATTACATTTTATCACATTTTTATTCTTAACTTTTCATCTACCCTAACCTGAGCCTAACCCTATAAATACCAACCCTACACACTACCCTCTCACCCCCAAAATCTTGAGCCACTCTCTCAAAAGTTTTCCAAGAAGTCTGTGCTTTGTAAACAAGTTCGCGGCGAAGCTCCGACGAGATTCCGGCGGGAATTCCGGCGACGTTTTTAGAAACAACCGGCGACGAAGCAACGCCTCGGCAACTTCTTTAGTTCCCCTATACTCTTTAGTATAGATCGAAACCCATAAGTCCCATTCTATCTCCCTTTCTAATTCTCAAAAATACGAAATTACGAAACCCGACGGCATCGGAACAAATCCGATTTCCGATTCGGTTTTCTATAAAATTTCACTTCTAATCAATTCAAACATGTCTAAACATCTTTATCATGACTATTAAGCTTGTAAAAATCAATTTGAATAAGTTTTCACACATGAAATGATAACCTTTTTAACTTACCGTATTTTTTTTCACTTTAATACCATCATGTTTCAATTTCACATTTAACACGTTAACATTGCTATACCTTAAAATAGATTACGAGGTAATGACCTACCTCCTCACACACACATATGAAACCATAATACGCTATCTTGAAAACTCCTAATACGATAAAACAAGATTTTACATTAAAATACAATTTCCTTAATAAAACCTTTTATAAAAGTTTAGGTTTGATACATTTGTTTAAACAATATCTTTAATAGGAAAAATACGATAATTTATGGATATCGATCGTTTATCTAAACCTGACTTTGTGGTGTCCAGGCAAGTGTGTCTAAGGCAAGTGGTTACTTAATTAGGGCCACTACTTATAGTGGAGAGCCTCCCACTTACCTGGCACTTACCTGGCCGCAATTGGAGGTGAAGAGGCGATTTGAGGCTTCTAACGACTTGTCGTTTAGACCTTTTAGAAATAGGCTAGTTGGCTTAGGAAACCCTAGAATCTAAAATACGGAAAATTACACTTTGCAAATAAATAGCTTTTACTTTATAAAACCGTTTTCTAAAGGATTAGTATTTTACAATCTTTGCAAAGCGCCGCTACAACCCATCTTTGGGGAACCCGTTCGGGATCGTGCGATTTATCGCGCACCCTCGGGCTAGTAGTGCGAGATTCAGACCTCCGCAAGGAGCATTCGGTCTCGAGGGGTTTAAAATACGACATCTTAAGAAAATGAGATTTTTGGAATATAAAATATTTATTAAAACTATTTTTGTATAAATATATGTATATTTATCATTTAAATATCTATTTTATTATAACATAAATATTCCACCTTTTTCTAAAAATCACAAGAATAAATTTTACACTAAAACACCATGAACTTCAAATAAATCAATATTACAGATAAATACCCTTATTTATAAAACTAGGATATTTTCACTAGAAATGTCACAACATAAAATCCACCCTCATTACAACTCTAAAGACGAACAATAAATACTTGAGGTGTATTTTGAAAAGTATATAAAAGTATTTTTACATAAAACCCCCTCAAGTTTATAAATTACCCTAAGGACCCAAGCAATTATAAGATTTCGATTCACATTTCTGATTGTCTGACTCGGGTTTGAGTCTGATTAATCTGACTTGAATATGATTCAAGTCAATCTATAATCTACAAGATTCTAAGTCAATATGAACACATGAATCCATGAATACAATCATCAATTTACACAACTTGACTGAACCGAACCATGGATATATATTCCTTTTACATGATTCTCAGTATTCCATTTACATGACTCTACGGTTATAACCATTTCCTGATATCATGGTTTCGGTCAGTCAGTCAACCAATCATACAACCAACACAATTTACAAGATAACAATACAAACAAGATATCGCGGGGTTTAAGGGGTAGATTGGTACGGAAGGTGTTAAAGGTGGCATGAGGTGGTCAAACTTAACACACCTAATATGAATCCAGTTGCTGTTGTACCGTGGCATAAACGGTACCTTGTACTATACGTGTCCTTAGTCTCGGCATATAGAGACTCCCCTCGTATACAATGGCATCCTTCTGTACCAAGCTACAAACAACAGCGTTGACATAATATTACAACAATAGTTTACACTTTAAAATGTACCATCTTATTCTGTCTTTTTCTACTTCCCTCTTACCTTTGGGACTTACCGAGCGACCTGTTCGCTGACGACATTCTGTTTCTCTCTTCTTTGAATGTCGTCAGGTGTGTTGGACCCGGCAAAGATTGAGCCATCGCAAGAAGACTTGGGGCAGTTTACTGAAGACCCTGCACTGTAGTTTCATTGTACACTTTTCCTTTCTGTACTTTTCATTTCTTGTTAGGCCACTGTTTACTCATCTTATTATTTCAGTTGTATTTCCTTTCATGTATTGTACAAAGAATGTTAATAAATAAAAATTGCTGTTCTTTTTATTCTTATTTCTTGTGTATTTATTTTATATTGCTTAGATACGCTTAGAGTATGTACTTCTGAGTATATACGTAGCGGGCCTCGTCGTGTCCCTTTCGCCGTACACTGGGAAGCGGGGCGTGACATGTTTGTGGTCCAATGTCTACACATGCAAGAGGTGGTTTTTCCTATTTCATTACTTTTACGGATGATTACTCTAGGTACGGATTCATTTTCTTAATGAAACATAAATCCGAGGCTTTTAAGAAATTCCAAGAGTATAAGAATGAAGTAGAAAATCAAACCGGCAAAAGTATCAAGACACTGAGATCCGACCAAGGTGGTGAATACTTAAGTGCCGAGTTCCTAGGTTACCTAAAAGAGAAAGGAATTCTCTCTCAGCTTACTCCTCCATACACTCCACAGCATAACGGTGTATCGGAGAGACGGAATCGAACCCTATTGGATATGGTACGTTCCATGATGAGTAATGCTGAGTTACCGCGATTTTTCTGGGCTTATGCGCTAGAATCAGCAGCATATCTTTTGAACAGGACTCTTACCAAGACTGTTCCTACCATGTCATATCAGATGTGGAGTGGGAAGAAACCCCATCTTCAGCATATGAAGATATGGGGATGTCCAGCTTTTGTTAAAAAGCAGCATGCAGATAAACTCGAGGCAGGATCAGTACAGTGTAAGTTTGTGGGATATCCAAAGAACTCCAAGGGGTATTATTTCTATTACACAGAGGAACAAAAGGTTTTTGTTTCTCGTAATGCCCATTTTCTAGAACAGCAGTTTTTAGAAAAGGAAACAAGTGGGGGCGAAATAGAACTGGAAGAAATTCCAGAAGCACAAACTACTACTGAAAGTTTGGTAGAACCAGTAGTTCAAGAAGAACAGGACATTCCCGCACCCCTCCGCAGGAGTAGTAGGCGTCTCATCCGCCTGAGAGATACTACGGTTTTCTCATAGATGGGGATAGAGAGGATTGCATCATTGATGATGATGAACCTACTAGCTTCCAGCAGGCCATCCAGAGCGGCGACTCGGTACGATAGCTAGATGCAATGCGGACCGAAATGGAGTCCATGTACACCAACAAAGTATGGACTTTGGACTTTGCTCCAGATGGGGTAAAACCTATAGGATGTAAATGGATCTTCAAGAAAAAGATTGGTGTAGATGGACAGGTGGAAACCTATAAGGCTAGACTTGCTGCAAAGGGTTTTCGTTAAAGACCTGGTTTGGACTATGACGAAACTTTTTCTCCAGTGGCTATGCTCAAATCCATTCGGGTCCTTCTTGCTATTGTTGCCTTCCATGATTATGAAATCTGGCAGATGGACGCAAAGACGGCTTTTCTGAATGGTAATTTAGAAGAGTGCGTCTATATGGATCAGCCAGAAGGTTTCAATCAGAGTGGGAGCAGCGGGAAAGTGTGCAAGTTGCTTAAGTCCATTTATGGACTGAAGCAGGCATCGCGGAGTTGGAACATCTGTTTTGATGAAACGGTCAAAGAATATGGCTTTATCAAAAATCCAGATGAACCATGTATATATAGTAAAATTGTAGCACGAACTGTCGTATTCCTCGTCTTGTACGCGGATGACATTCTATTGATAGGAAATGACATTCCTATGCTACAATCTGTCAAAGGATTCTTGTCACACAGGTTCTCCATGAAAGACCTGGGTGATGCCTCTTATATTCTGGGGATCCGGATCTATCGTGATAGATCCGAGAGGATGTTGGGACTTTCGCAGTCCAGGTATATCAACACTATACTGAAAAGATTCAGTATGGAAGATTCTAAGCGCGGTAATCTACCAGCTTGTCACGGAATCACCCTCTCCAAAGAGATGTCTCCCAAGACTGATATGGAAAGGGATCACATGTCTATTATACTCTACGCTTCTGCGGTAGGCTCTATAATGTATGCGATGTTGTGCACCAGACCAGATGTAGCTTACGCACTGAGCGTGGTAAGCAGGTATCAGTCAGACCTAGGGGAGAAGCACTGGATAGCAGTAAAGAACATTCTCAAGTACCTGAGAAGAACTAAGGAGATGTTCTTGGTTTACAGTGGAAAAGACCTCAAGATAGAGGCCTTTGCTGATTCCAGCTTCCAGAGTGATAAGGATAACTCCAAGTCTATGTCGGGTTATGTCTTTACTCTCAATGGAGGGGCGGTGTGCTGGAAGAGCTCCAAGCAGGACACCGTTGCAGACTCGACGATGGAAGCGGAGTATATTGCTGCTTGCGATGCCGCAAAAGAAGCGGTCTGGATGAAGAAGTTCCTCACAGAACTTCAGGTGGTTCCTACCATTGTTGATCCAATACTGCTGTATTGCGACAACAACGGAGCTATAGCTTTAGCAAAGGAACCCAGGTCCCATCAGAAGTCCAGACACATCTTAAGGCTGTATCACCTGATCAGGGAGATCATTGATCGCTGGGAGATCGAGGTCCGGAGAGTTGCTACAGAGGAGAACACTGCTGATCCATTCACAAAGGCCTTACCTCAGATTCAGTTTGAGAGGCTACTCGAGATGATCGGTCTTCGATATACCAGTACATGGCCCTAGTGCAAGTGGGAGATTGTTAGTATATATGCCCTAGGGGCCATTATTGTATCATACTAGCTTGTATATTACTTAATGGAAGCTTGGGATATTCACAGTTATATTAACAGTCTTGCTAAATATGGTAGTATGCTACTTGGTTACATCTATCTTAATATGTGTGTATGTATTGATAGAGCCCTTAGGATCTTGCTTGACTACCTGCGTTGTGATGGCAGTCACACCAGTGGGGGCTGGGTAGTCTACAAGCACATCATTTTTCAGGTCCCTAGTCGTATGATTATCGATACAGGGCATCGATACTCCGGAGTAGACTAGTGTGTACGCTTCTCATCCCAGTTGGGGAGATGGTCTGTCCCACAACCATCAGTACGTCGTACTGGAGATAGTATACAGGTGCTCGTTGGGTTACGGGTACACCGGACAGGACTCGCTGGGAACTGTTGGTTGGTATTATACCCGTCGTCAGTTAACAGTTCCCAGGTGACATGAGTACAGCATAGTCCGCAGACTTGACACTGCTATTTCGCCTCGAGTGTGTCCCACTGTTCTTAAATTGCTACCCTACCACGGCTCAAAGGAGTCGTGCAAACATGTAGCAGTTGGGTGCAGTCCCGAGCACTTGGAGGCAGTGGCGGTTAGACAGGATTCGTCTCTCCCGGTATTGAGAGTTGATATCGCACTGTGTCTGGAGAGCCATTACGCAAAGTCCCTGGCCAGGGCAAGCAAGATTTACTGGTAGGTTTCCCAGTAGTTTCTCAAGGTGTAATGGGCTTCGCTCCGACACGACTTATACCGCTTTTAGGGGACTGACGCTTGCCGCCCTCCTAGGCCCGATATGCGATAGTCCTAGATGAACAGACCGGACTGTACGGAGATTGTCACATCAGGCTCGGTAGGAGTTCGGATGGGTTTCCTCATCGGCCTTCTTATTGACATCTACCTGGGGACCGTTATGTACAGCTAGTGTCGCTTGCGGTCTGTGGTTAAACCCACTGCCAGCATAGTAGTCGAGTCTTTAGAGTCCCACACAGAGAGTTTCCCTGCTCCGGGCGAAACGATATAGAGGTCGTATGGTTTTACGACAGGGTTCGGACACGCACGTGCATTTATGCACGTACGATGTTCGGACAGTTTTTACTAGCCGGCTTTGGTTTAAGCCAGATTCTAGTATCGGATTATTGGATTTATACAGTCTAAAGTATTTCCGTGTTTTCACGGATAGGAGGGGCGTTCTCGTAATTTGGCAAGAAGCTTCTAGAAGGATGATGACTTGGAGGGCTAAGGTGGCATTTGCATTAATGGATTAGTGACTCATTAGATGAATCATTCAAGTGAGTAAATGAAGCATTTATTGCTTAATGACTCACTTGATGATTCATTGCATATATTAAATGAAGCATGGTTGATAATATCATTTAATTGATTTATTTGATATTCTTTATGCTTCATCATATATTGTAAATAAGAAATAATTCATATCATTCTTACTCTCACCTTCTCTCTCCTCAAGCTCTCTCTCTCTTCAAACCCTAATCTTACCCTCTCATATATTGAGATTAAGTATTAGCAAGACTCATTAATCCATAATAATACTCTATATTCTCTAGGTGACTTTGATTAGCAATTAGAGTAACCTAGTTACCTCAAGATTATAGGCAAAGCTTGGAGTAGAAGCTCTCGGGTGGATCGTCTATTACAAAGAGGAGGCCGACGAGGAGATGGGTAACGAGAAGAAGAAGGACTTGGTTCATTAGGTATAATCTTCTTTCATGGTAGCTAATTACTCTTATGATAGTGTTAGTTATAGTTTAGCAAAGATCCTTTCGGTTAGTCGATGTTGTTTCAAACAAAATGATTGTTTTACCTATTTCCGCCTCCCCGCAAGTCGTGGGGTGTACAGCGTCGACTTACACTTCCGACATATGTTTTGAAAAGAACTTTTAGAGAAGAAGAATGAGGATTGGAAGGGACTTACAAGTGAATTGGATTAAATGAAGGTATAGAAAGAGGTGGTTGTCGTCGTGACATCGCGGGGTCGCCGGAATATTCTTCGATTCTCGTCGGAACTTGGTTGCTTGTTAACTCCTCTTCTACTCCTCTTGTAATTAAAGTTTTTTAAAGAATTTGGGCTATAATTTTCAGAATGATGAAGGGCTAGGGCATGGGGTAGTATTTATAGTGTGGAATTAGGGTTTTGGAATTAAAAAGATGAATTAAAATGCATTAAAAAGATGATAAATATGGAATTGAGGGGTCTCTGTTTGATTGTAGAGCAATCAAACAGTGCAGAGGAGTTAGGGGTAGGGGAAAAGACTTGTGTGCAAAGCCCGGGCATCTTTTGCCACAAGCCGACCATCGGTACCGGCCTAAAGGGCAATCTCTCCGGTCGTTTTGTGGAAGGGTCCGTCGGATTAGTGCCACGTGTTCATCTTAGTATTAATACTCTTTTGCACATGTTTATTTCTTTAGACTTTTCATTTTTATGTGCATTGCACGTGTAAACTATTGGGCTTCCAAAAAGTTTAAAAGAAAGATCAGAAAAATATAATGTGTCTGATGAGGTTCGAACACAGGGGTTACGTCACAGCAGTGCAAGGCTTTACCAGTGAGCTAAAAATTGTTTCTTGTTGTTCTTAAACAAAAATTAACTTATAAATTGTACTCAGGCTTGTAAACTCCTTTCTGTACATTAAATTGAAAAATTTTGTACAGTAAATTCAGAGTCGTTACATTAGTATGCATGGATTCATGAACTAGAGGGCTCCTGAGATTTCGTTGGATTCAGACTTAAACTACCCCAATACCCCGCGTATATTAGTCTATGATTAAAGTTACAAGCCTCGTTCAAATTCATGATTACAAAAAGATGATATATAGTATTAAGTTTCAAGATTGAGTTCAAGTCAAGTTCATGTAGTCATATCAAGTGCAAGTCACGTCAATTGTATTTATGGTTCGAGTCAATTTGGATCAAGCATGAAGGTTTAGTACAAATCATATCAAGTGGTCATATAAACATCTTAAGTATTCATGTAGTGATGTCAAGTGTTCAAGTATTCTAGTCAAGTTGTATTCGAGTTAGGTTGAACTACTTTTATTTGACTAGGGAGATTAAGCAAGTGGAAATGTCACGACCCGCTTCCTAAAGGATAGAAATGGAAACGTGGCATGGTCCGCAACCTAACTGTATTGAGGATGGTCTAACTCAATGCAGTTACATTAAGCGTATATAAACATGCAGGTTATACACTAGAACAAATAAATAAAAGTCAGAGCAATTATTTCCATTAACCAATGTCACCCCGCTTCCCAGTGTGCGGGTAAGAAGATGCGGTGAGGCCCGTTACGTATTTACTCAGAAGTAAACACGCTAAGCGTAACTAAGCAATATAATGAATGGACACAAGAAAAATGACAATAGATGTAACTGAACAACAATTTTTATTTATTAAACATTTCTTTACAAGTATAACTGAAAATATAAATACAGGAATGGAAAGTAATGCCTAAACAATGTCATGAACTGAAAAAAAAATATATACAAGTAACTAGAGCTCTGGGTCAATGGCGAACTGCTCCAAGTCTTTAATACTGGGCTCAACCTACAGAGTCCGATCCACCTGACAACATTCCAAAAAAAAAGAGAAGGAATGTCGTGAGCGAACAATTGCTCGGTAAGTCCCAAAGATAGGTAAAAATAGACATATGAGAATATAATTGGTATATTGTAATCTTTTTATTCTGTTAATGCAGTTATTTGTAGCTTGGTACAGAATATGCTAGTGTATATGAGAAGAGTCTCACTATTCCGGAGACTAAGCTATACGGAGCACAAGGAACCGTTAAAATACGGTACAACAGCAATGGATATTCAGGTTAGGTGTATTAAAGTGTCCGTCTCGTATCACTTCTAACACATTCTGTACCAGTCTACCCCTTTAAAACCCCATAATGTTTTTTGTATTGATTGTATTATTTGTTTTATAAATGGAAGACTTATCAAAACCATGATATCATGTAAATGGAATGGATATAAATGGATAGTCATGTAATCAGAGTATATCCATAGTTTGGTTAAGTCGAGTCATGTTGATATAGATTGAATTCTGGTATAAATGGATTCATGTTGAAATGGAGTTATCTTGAATCATATTCAAGGATAGATTGGTTTCATATTAGACTGAGACTCAGACTAAGTCAGACCTTTTAGACAGAGTTGAAGTCCTGAATTAGTTTTAGTGTTATTGGTAACTGCTGCACATGAACGACAGGATTTGTGTTTTTTTCCAAGACAATTACCGTATTGATAACACCGTTTTTAGGTTGTCTACCTTAGATAGGCAAGTGCCCATATTCTCCGGCCCCCTAAGACTCAAGAGAACTGGTCCCACTTTAACCTATGTTTACTAGGGTCCTTATTGTAAATTAATATAACTTGAGGGGGTTTTATGAAAAATAGTTTTGATATATTTTCAAAATACACCTCAAGTATTAAATTATCGTCTTTAGGGTTTTCATAATTGTAATTTTTATAAAATGAAATTTTCTAGTGAATAAAACCTAGATTTCATTGTATATGGTATTTTAGTTTAATATTGGAATTGTATTGATTTGTAATGGTAGTTTCACGAAATTTGTGATTCCTTTAATTTAGAAAACATGGAATATATATATTGTATACTTAAAGTAGATATTTTTACAATATTTATATATATATATATATAATAGAACTTAATTATTTAATAGAAGTCGCATTTTTCTTAAAAATTGTATTAAAAATTCCATCAAGATCGAATGCTCCGTGAGGAAGTCTGCATCTCACTCTACTAGGCCTGAGGATGTGTGATAACCCACACCTTCCCGATCGGGGTTCCCCAAAATGGGTTGTAGGGCGCATTTGCAAGAAATTAAATAATACACTTTCAAAGAAAATGGTTTTTGAATGTTTAGGGTATTTAAATGTAAATTCGTATATTCGCACAAACTAATGTTCCAAAAGTCATCATTCTATGTGTGTTGTGATGAGGTAGGTCATTACTTCGTGAGTTTTCTAAAGGTAATATGATCAAAATGAATAAGCAATGTCGTATGTAAACATGATGGTATTTACCGTAAAATTGAAATAGAAGTTGCAGTACATATTATTTTGAATTGAAACTTGTTGTGAATGTTGTTTTATATTTTTTAAACAATATAAGAAGATATGGTAATTTGTTGTTTAAGAAAAATTTGAGTTTTTAAACAAAAGAGAATCGGAAGTCGGAATAACTCTGTTTCCAACGAGTTTTGAAAAGTGGAAGTTTTAGACTAGAGATTGAGAAGGGGAGAGGGGACTTACAGGTTGGAATTATAGGAAAGAGGTAGGGGGAGATTTTAGGATCGTCGGGGAGTCGTTTCGTTGCCGGATTCTTCCCGAAACGTCGCCGGAAATTCGACCTTTGCTAACTCTACTTGTACAACTTTTTGGACTTGAAATTTTTAGAGAGTTTTGATACTAAATTTCAGAATGAAGAGGGCCAAAATATATGGTTGTATTTATAGGAGAAATTAGGGTTTTAGGGTGATAAATTGAGAATTAAAATGCATTAAAATTTGGTTTAATGGTGATTTTTAATTCTCTGGATAATTGCAGGGAAAACAAACAGACTGGGGTTAATGGGGTAAGCCAACAGGTGTTAGGGCAACAAAAAAAATTGCATTTTTCCTTGCCCAAACCGGCGGTGCTGGCCCATGATGAAATCTCATCGGTCGTTCTATGGGGTAGGGTGCTTAGATCAATGCCAGGTGTCCTAGTCGTCTCATATATCTCAGTGCACATGTTTGATTTGTCGTGACTTTTCATTTTACGTGTAGTGCACGTCCAAAATTTTGAGCTACTAAAAGTTTAAAAGAAAATCAATTAAAAAAATATATGTGGCTGAGGGGATTCGATCACAGGGGCTATGTCACAGCAGTGAAAGACTTTACTAATGAGCTACAAGTTCTTTCTTGAAGTTCAAAAGCAAATTAAACTTATAACTTGTGCTCAGGCTTAGGTGCTCTTTTCTGTATTTTTGAAAAAAATTCTGTACAGAAAGTTTAGGGTTGTTGCAACCAAAAACTTTATTACATCCCAAGGTAATGAAGGTAAATAAATTGTTTATTACATCAACTGCAATGGAAAGATAATCCCTAACAAGTGGACAGCTGAAAAATAAAGATCTATCTAATAATCAGGCGTCAGCTCCGCATAGTCTTCCTCCATAGGCTTCACTCTTCCGTCTTCTTCATCAAACCCGTTCTCATCTAACGGACATTCCAGAGATTGAAGAAAAAAGAAATGAAGTTCGTTAGCAAGTTATACTCGGATAGGATTTTTCTAGGAAAAGCATAGGTAAAGAAGACGGGTGTGTGCAATAAAGTCATGTGAGTGTTGCAGTAACTTTATACTGCATTTACCAGGTATTATGTTCACATTAATTAGTTGGACATGAGTATTCTGCCTTCAGAGTTATACGGCGATATATTGATATGGGTTGGATTTAGCACATAGTTCTACTAGGCATAGAATTTCAATTGTAATATGATCATTCGATAAATCGGGATAGTATTCCATACCCTTTTCTTAGCATGGAATTTCCAGTTATAGTAAAGTCATCCATAAAAACGGGATATGATTCCATACCTAGGATTCGCGTGTCTAATCCTAAACTTATTATGGCATGTAATTATGGGGATACAAGTTGGTGTTAGCACGTAGTTCTACTAGGCATGGAATTTCAATTGTAATATGGTCATCCGATAAATCGGGATAGTATTACATACCCTTTTCTAGGCATAGAATTTTCGTTTATAATAAAGTCATCCGTAAAACGGGATAGGATTCCATACCTAGGATTCGTTTGTCTAATCCTAACCGTATCAAATTTCATGTCATGTATTGTTTTGTATACTTCATAGTGAAAGGTTTGTACATTACACTGTGTTATATACTCTCTCTGTGTGTGTAGTCATTTTTATTTCACATTGTATAGTACCATCACACTATACGATTAATGTGGCATACATACATTAATTAAGTGCAGAGTAGAAAAATTATTAGTGTCTATCTAATGCAACTATTTATATAGTAACTAAAGGGGTGCTCTGTTGACTAATTGATTAACTATACTCTTTTAATACCTAAAAAACAGTGCACGGTTAACTAAACAAATATGAATGCATTTTTATTGATTAATTATATTTATATAATACCTAAAATTTGGGCTCTGTTGACTAAGCAAATATGGAAGCATTTTTATTGACTAATTATATTTATATAATAACTAGAGGTAGTGACCTGTGGATTAAAAGATTTGTTAAACAAAATGGAAGCATATCAATTAATAACATTATATTTACATAATAACTAAAGGGGTGCTCTGTTGTTTAGGATATTTGTCAACAAATGTGGAAGCCTATCAAATTGATTAGTCATGTTTATTTAATACTTAAATATAGTGTTCTTTTGACTAACAAATATGGAAGTGAGTTAATTGATTTATTATATTTAATACTTAACTTTAGTGATCTGAACAATTATTGGAAACAAATTAATTGTTTGATTATGTTTAATACTTAACTTTAGTGATCTAACAAAATGGAAGCAAGTTATCGGATTAAATGAAATTATCTTAAATAAAGATATCAATGGCTTAAAATGTATGACAAACAATTAAATAATAGAACTATTTAATTGAGATAAATATGTGCAATATAAAAAAAACCTAATTAAGAATTTTCCACAATGTGACAAATCCAATTACTGGACATATAAAATCTAAATATTGTATTAAGAAGAAGATTAAGATGAGAGAGACGAATCCTACCTCAAGAAAAATGTTGGAGAAACCAACCACGTTATTCTCGAGCTCTTCCTTCTTCTAAGAAAAAAATTTATAATTTTTCTAGAGCTCAAAATCATCACCCCTGCGAAGAGCGTTGAATGATGAACGCGTGGGAATTTTCGTGGATTTTTTTGAGAGCCAGAGTTGTGAGAAAAGTGCTAGAGAATGGGGGCTATTTATAGGTTTCTCATAACCCTGAGGCTAACTAAATATGGTAACTATGTCATTGGTTATCTCAGGCCGTCTCGCGTGAACGAGTGGCCAGAAATCAGCCACGTTGCTGCCCTCTCACACTTACAAAGCTTACACGTGCAACACACACTAAAGGGGTAGGTATCGTCCATTAAATGAGTTCGCATCCTCGTCTCTCTCTCTCTTCTCTTCCCTCACGTGCATTGCCCACTTGATGAGGGGCCCTCCCATTTAAAAATTATGGTCGTATGCTGCTTCTTCATTTTCTATTCTTTTATTAGCTTTTTTTGTAATAAAAGTTTTAATACATTTTCCTTCAGAACAAAATACTTTTAAAAAATAGTTTTAGATATCGGGAAATTCTAAATAAATTCTAAATAATTATCTTATCAATTTTTTTCTAATTTTCATGTAAATTTTTTATTCTTCAAGATCCCTTTTCTAAATAAATCTTAGAAAATACCAAAAATAATATTAATATTCTTTTTTTCATCTAAAAACTATATTAAGTATTCTTAACTCAAAGCGACCTTTTTCTTTTCAAGCTTTTCCATAGAAACAATATTAAGAAATATTTATTAACCTCAAAATAGATAAATGATTTTATTTATATATAGAAAACGCAGTCATTACAGGAAACACTCATTGTCCCTGGCTCCCCGAGACTTAAGAGAAAATAGGCCACTTTAACCCATCTGTTATCTAAATATCTTGAAAACGGTTTTTTTTATCTATAGATTTTAGGTATTTATATGAACAGATGGCGTTTAGAACTTCATGGTATTTATGTAAAATATGTTAGTTATATGTATGCCCTAGAGGCCATTATTGTACATATGATGTATATTATAGTGGATGCTTGGACATATATAGAGGGGTCTTTCTTGCTCGACATGATAGTATGCTATCTGGTTACTCTTTGTCTTAATATGGCTCTCACATGTTGATAAAGCCCATAGGATGTGTACTTGACTATCAGGACTATGATGGAGATTATACTAGTGGGGTAGGGTAGTCCATAAGTACATCCTTTAATTGTTCCTAGTCGAGAGTGTATCGAGACAGGGCATTGATATTCCAGAATAGACTAGCGTATACACTTCTTGACCTATATGATGGGCGATAGATGATCCCACATCCATTGGTGTTTGACATCAAAGATAGTATATGAGTGCTCAGTGGAGACTGGGTACACTTAATGGACTCGCCGAGAACTCCTAGTTGGTATTATACCTATCGTCAGATAGCAGTTCTCTAGTGACACTGGTACAGGTTAGTCTGTAGACCCGAGATCGTCATAGAGTCTTGTGTGATTCCCACCGTACTTTGATTTCCACCTTACCACGTTCAAGAGATTGTGCAAAATGGTGGTTTTTGGGTACAGTCCCGAGTTACATGGAGGCAATGAGCGATAGGAGGGGATTCATCTCTCCCGGTATTGAGGGTTGATATTGCGCTGTGCTCGATTGGCTATAACAGGAAGTCCCTAGCCAGGGCTGATACTGAGATTTACTGGTAAGTGTTATCAGTAGTTTCTCGACCCGTTATGAGGCTCACATCGGCACGATTTATCGGTTACTGGGGTCTGACGTTTACCACCCCTAGACTAGATATGCGACATATCAGACGAAGAGACCGGACTGTACGGTAGTGTTACTGACAGGATTTACAGATGTATGAGTAGGCATGCTTGTTGAGATTTTGATTTCTCAATACCCGGGTAGCCGTTACGTCCAGCTAGTACCGCTGATGGCTTGTGAGTGGTTGATATGATCATCACCTACTGTCGGCGTATTGACGAGTCTTTATAGTTCTACACAGAGGTTTCCTGGCTCAGGCAAAACGAAGTAGGAGCACATATATGATATGTGCGGGACCGAGATTAATACGAGTATGTGATACCGTATTCTATTCTCGCGATATTGGTATCGGTCGGTTATATGTGATATAGCCGGGTTATCGAATCAAGTGTTGATTCGATAAGAAGATACATATGATATTAGTCGGTTATATGTGATATAGCCGGATTATTAAATCAAGTGTTGATTTGATAATTTAATGTATAATTGTATATTTGATATACTAATTTACATTAACTAATATTAGCTCACTTAAGCATTTCTTATTCTCACAAGTGCACACTTAATATATATATGATATATATTAATTGTGTTTCTTTTTGTGTCATGCTTGATTATACATGCAACATGGGTGTATGAGACTCACACCATTCCATAAGATAATTTGGGTTTTGTTTATTTAAAGTAAACACAAAATTGGTGGGAATTTGTCATGGTTGAAGCTTAGTGGAAGCTTGTAGAAACCTTTGATTTAGTCCACTAACTATGTCTTACTATAGATATTTATTAACCCAACCATTATCTTAAACTATGTTCAAGTCTCTACATGAGTAATATGAGATATTTCTCACCCATGATTGCCACTCTCACATGATTCATTCTATTCTCTTCATCTTCTTCTTCATCAAGAATGAGAGCTCTCTAGGTTTTGGAGAGGTGAAAAAAACAAGTGAGAAAATTAATTCTAAAGTGAGCAAAAATCCCACTTCATCATCCTCTACTAGACTAGCCATTTAGTTTAGGGTGTTAGCTTCACTAATCCCTAATTAGTGAAGAGGTAGCTTGGGTTGGTGTTGTTAGTTATATGTATGTCCGAGAGGCCATTATTATACATGTGATGTATATTATAGTGCATACTTGGACATATATAGGGAGGAATTTTTTGCTCGACATGATAGTATGCTATCTAGTTGCTCTTTATCTTAACATGTACACTTATTCTCTCTCTATTACATGTTGATAAAGCCCTTAGGATGAGTACTTGACTACCAGGATTATGATGCAGATCATACTAGTGGGGCAGAGGTAGTCGGTAAGTATATCCTTCAAATGTTCCTAGTCGTGGGAGTATCGAGATAAGGCATCGATATTCCAGAGTAGACTAGCGTATACGCTTCTCGACCCATGTGATGGGCGATGGATGATCCCATATCCATTGGTATTTGACACCAGAGATGGTATACGGGTGCTCAGTGGAGACTGGGTACACTGAACGGACTTGCCGAGAACTTCTAGATGGTATTATACCTATCGTCAGATAGCAGTTCTCTGGTGACACTGGTACAGGTTAGTCTGTCGACCCGAGATCGTCATAGAGTCTTGTGTGATTCCCACTGTGCTTTGATTTCCACCTTACCACGTTCAAGAGATCGTGCAAAACGGTGGTTTTTGGGTACAGTCCCGAGTCATATGGAGGCAATGAGCGATAGGAGGGAATTTCGTCTCTCCCGGTATTGGGGGTTGATGTTGCGCTATGCTTGATTGGCCATAACAGGAAATCCCTGGCCAGGGTTGCTGAGATTTACTGGTAAGTGTTATCAGTAGTTTCTCGAACCGTTATGAGCCTCACATCGGCTTGACTTATCAGGCTATTGGGGTCTGACGTTTACCACCCCTAGGATTTGATATGCGACATATCTGACGAAGAGACCGGATTGTACGGTAGTGTTACTGATTGGATTCGCAGGAGTATGAGCAGGCATACTTGTTGATCTTCTGATCGCTCAATACCTAGGCGTTTAGCAGACCGCTGGGTGACTGATATGATCACCACCTACTGCCGGCGTATTGACGAGTCTTTAGAGTCCTACACAGAGGTTTCTTGGCTCAAGCGAAACGAAGTAGGAGCACATATGTGATATGTGCGGGACCGAGATTAATGCACATATATGATATCGCATTCTATTATCACGATATGTGATATCGGTCGGTTATATATGATATAGCCGGTCTGTCGAATCAAGTGTTGATTTGATAAGTTGATACATTAAATATTAGTCGGTTGTATATGATATAGCCGGATTATTAAATCAAGTGTTGATTTAATAATTTAATGTATAATTATATATTTGATATATTATCTTACATTAACTAATATTAGCTCACTTAAGATTTCTTTTTCTCACTTGTGTACACTTAGTATATATGTGATATATATTAATGTATATTTTTTGTGTCATGCTAGATGATACATGAGACATGGGTGTGTATGAGACTCACACCATGCTTATCATAATGATGGGTTTTATTTATTTAAAGTGAATCAAAATTAGTTGGAATCTAGTAACATGGTTCAAGCTTAGTGGAAGCTTGTAGAACCCATTGACTTAGTCCATTAACTTTGTCTTACATTAAATATTTATTAACCCAACCATTATCATTAGCCATGATTTAGTCTCTACAAGGGTTAGTATATGATATTAACTCACCCATGGTTGCCATTCTACACTAGACCTTTTCCATGGTTGCTTTTCTTCATCTCCTTCCTCAAGCTCTCTAGCTTTTTGGGAGGTGAAGAAAATGAGTGAGAAAATAATTTCTAAAGTGAGCAAAATCCCTATTTCATCATCCTCTACTAGATTAGCCATTTAGTTTAGGGTGTTTGCTTCAATAATTCCATATTAGTGAAGAGGTAGCTTGAGTTGGTGTCTCCTCAACGTAGATCATCTTCGTCCTCGAAGACTTCAAGCAAGCTTGTTCCTTTCATCTTGTGGAGCCTTTCTAGAGTCCGGGAGTTCACTACTTGGAGCGAAGGGACTACTACACGGAGCTATTGAAGTGAAGGACCGGTCTACAAAGGTTGTATTCCTTGTTCACTTAGATGTAAAGATGTTTACATTCTAGTTTCGTCTACTTCTCTAGTTATGATTCTAGGTTAGGATTCTTTAGCGCACTAAATTTTTTTAAAAGGCATGGTCGATGCCTTCCGAAAGCCAGCGGCGACCCTAGGGAACCCTGCAGTGGTATCAGAGATATGCTAGAGAATTAGACGATATTTTTAGAATTACGAAACTAAAACAACTCCGAAACACTCGAAATAAAAACCAAGTTTCTGTCGAAATTTTTAAGGTGTTTAAAATTTTTTTAAGCAACTGCAGAATGTTGCATGAGATGTAACATGAACACCACAGGAAAACGAACCCCTATCGCTGGAATTTGACTGGCGACATGCACTTAAAATCCGGCCTGGCCAGTCCATTTTGTGAGTTTGGGCTTCGTATTTTTCTGGTGTTCCGGTCTCTGGGTTTTTGTGTTTCAGGTGTTGCTTGTTTTTGCTAAAATTGCATGTGATGTTATCTTTCTGTAAAGGCAATTCGGAGTGTTTCGTAGTCGTAATTCTAACATCATTTCGGGTTATTTTAGACGACGTTAAAAAGTTCGAATGGATATCAATAACCCATTTTCTCCCTCGCTGGAAATTTTCCAAGAGTTGGATTTTTCCAAGTTTAAAATCTTCAGAAAATCATGCAAGTGTTTTCTATGGACCCTCTAGAAGAACGAAACCTTAACTCGATTCTATGACCGTCGGAACCGCCACCAAACCCTAGGGTTTGCGGTAATTCCGCGACACCATAGGTGAGGCAAGGGTTGACCCTTCTACGGTTGGTCCATAGGTGCTGTGGCATGTTCTGGGTACTTTTTAAACTCCGCTCAAGTGTTGAGCTTTTTGGGAAATTTTAGGTGTTTCTTGATTCGATCAAAAAGTTTAATATCGTCTAGTTATCTGTGATTATGATACAATACATGGAATCCACATTATTTAGTTTTGTGAAAACTAATTTTAATTTTATAAATCCAGCAATTTAGTCTCATTTGATCGGTTACCACGGGATCTTGATGTGGATCAAAAGTTCGTTGCAAACACGTAGCGTACGCGGATACTCGCCGGGTAACTTTACTAGATAGCCACGCCCCATAGCTCCGACCAAGTGACTGTAGGAGAACCCCGTCGCCAAAAGCATCCGTTCGGGTGCTCACGGGTGCGGTGTTCCGCCTAAGTGCACTTCATCGACGGTATCGGGGGTGCGGCCGTCTACTAAAGTTTCTGATGAGCATTCGATCAGGTTGTCGGGAATCTTGTTGAATTACCCGACTGGTTATTGGATTTTCAATATCGACACTAAATTGTGGGGTTTATAATTGTTAGGCATGTGATGTCTAAGGAATTCATTTGGTTAGGCATGAAATCCAAAGTATGTGATACATTGGGTTTATGATGTCTAAGGTGGTTGCGGATTCCAATTGTTGTAGTTTTTCACTTTCTTTTCTGCGACCGTAAGTGTAATATATGGTGTATTGCCGGTTTCGTTGCTATATGTCAATGACAATTGGGATACGCATATTTACTTACGTTGATGACATGTGATGTTATATGTTGCTGTTATATGTTATATTAGATCGTCGTGTTTTGAATAGCAGGGTTTTTTTTATGTGAGATGAGAGTTTTTTCATTTTCATTCATGTAAAAACTTGTATGTAATATTCTTTTATTGGGGCACTTCCGGGTTGAGGATGATGTCACCATTGATGTATATTATTTACTTTTCCGCGTTACAATAGAACTAGGCGGGGAGCACAAGTAACCGGGTTCTAGGGTCCAGTGGGAGACCATCTTGAGGAGTCGAGTCCGGGTCTCCTAACTCTAGAATTGGTGGGGTTGCTTGCTGCTCTCGTAGGAGTCTAGGGATGTGGGTTTGGCTATTTCTCGCGACCGTGGAATCCGTGTTTTTTACTGGCTTAATTTAAAACACGGAATTCCTAGTATATCCAATATTTCATATGTTATCTTCTGCTGCTGATATTTCTGTGATGTGATCACTTTATATATTGAGACGAATGATTATATTATATATATGATATATAATAAATATTTCTGCTTTTGTTTCTTCTGTGATGCTTAGGAAGCATAATTGATGGGACTTCATTAATGAGATTAATGAAAGAAAAGAAACCTAAAGATATCGTAGAATCTTGTTCTAAAAACTGGTAGCTCTAGTTCTTGCTGTGCATAGCGGTATTCCTTATAGAATATCCGGCACCTTATTCGATAAGGAAAGAGCCGAGATCCCTTCACCGGGAGTGATCTCTTTAGCGAAACTAGCAGATGCTACAACCCACTCGGTTTTGTTTTTGATTGCTTTTTTAGTTCATGTTTTGCATAGTGATATTTGTGAAATATTCAACACCTCATTCAATGAGGAATGAACCGAGATCCCTTCACCGGGAGCGATCTCTTTAGCAAAACTAGCAAAACCCTCAAAAACACTCATTTTCAAAATCATTCGATTCTACAACGAGATCAAGTTCATTACACAAAAGGTTTTCTTAAAAACCTGCCGTAGCCCTCCGTCATTTCAGATCCGTCATTTCAGATAAGTACTACTTAGTATTCGTGCTACGTTTCTTGACTATGTTAAGGCGTAGTGTGCGGTAGCTGATTAGTGCTTATCTGCTTAAGCATATGATGCGATTGGATTAGGGTAGTCGTACAACTTTGTTGACTATGTTAAGGGTCGTACGGGTGGGTTTAATTCAATCATGAAATGTACGGGTTGAACTTGGCTAGCGCTTATGATTTGTTGACCTTGTTAAGGTCATAAGTTACTAGGGGCAAAATATTATCGGGAATTTCAAGTATTGAAATTTGTAATGAGATTGCATACCTTCTATGAGATAATTGGATCCCGATACCCACTGCGAGTGAGAGTTACTCCTGGGAGAGTTTTGCACATTACAATTAGCCGATGAAGTAGGTGTCTAGAAAGGTGTTAACGGGGTTACGCCCCTGGGAAAACGAGGTTTATTTTAATTAGGTTCGTGCGAGAGCACGGGGAACCACCCTCAAACTACCAACACTGGCCTGGCCGAAAGATTGGCGAACTTGGAGGGTGTAATTAATCCCGGCTAGTCTTACCTTTTAGGGTTTGAAGGAAGATTTGATAAAAACAGTGGGAGCCATCCTAATTAGATAAAATAATAACCAATCTTATCTTGCAAGAGCATACACAGAGTGTTTTCTTCTCTTTCTCTCTCTCCTGGTAGCGACCATGTCACGCCTTAATCAAGATAATAATATGGATGCATTGATTGAACCTGCTTATTATACTGAGCTGGGAAACGTTGGTTCCGCTCCATCTTATAACTGTTATAAGTCCGAGCAGGAAATAGGGGAATATATGGATTTCCACGCAACCCAAACGAGGAAAAATCATGTTGATGCATATTCTTCGGGTGTGTTTGATTACCAAGAACCGTTTTTCAGTATCCTCTACGTCCTAGGTATGAGATACCGGATCAGGATCCCACATATGTAATCTGTTACATGGGCTACAGAAAGGTAGAAAACTAGGATTGGGTGATATGTCTCTAAGTGTTAGATAATGGTGCAATTGTTGCTGCCAAATCAGTTGGCAAATATCACCTTGTATTACTAAATGGTAAATACAGATTCTAAACAAATGTTATTACATGCTGAACCTGATATACAACATTACATCAGTATCTTTATTAAGTTACATGAGAATATAATTTTGTATTGCAGGATAATATTGTGAACATTTTCCTTAATCAAGAATTTATTGGATCAGGCACGTTATGTAATGGCATATACATTCTAAATCAAACCACAGTTCAAAGTATGTAGAACACACACAAGAGGAGTAGTTCGGAAATGAACGAATCCTTCTTGTGGCATTGTAGACTCGGTCATATCTATGCGACACGACCAGTTAAGTTACATAAGGATGAATATGAGAATCTATTCGAATTTTCATCTTATGATACTTGCTAGTCTTGTCATAAAGGTAAAGTGACCAATACTCCGTTTATTGGAAATGGAGAAAGAGTTACTAAACTCTTGAACTGATGCATGGTGATGTATTCGGTCATATGTCTACAAATGCCAGGCTTGGTTCTTTGTATTTCATTACATTCATTGACGATCTCTCAAGATTCGGACATTTGTTCATGTTGAAACACGAGTCTGAAACTTTTGAGAAATTCAAGGAATATAAGCTTGAAGTTAAGAACCAGACGGGTAGGAGTATTAAAGTACTTCGATGTGATCGAGGAGGAGAATACTTGCGCAAGGAGTTCCTGGAGTTTCTAAAAAGAGAATGTGATTCTCTCTCAGCTTACTTCTTCGTGTACACCACAGCACAACGGTGTATCGGAGCGGAGGTATCGCACCCTATGAGATATTGTGCGCTCTATGATGAGTATTGCTGAGTTACCTGTTTCCTTTTGGAGTTATGCACTTGTGAAGCTGCATACCTATTGAATGGGGTTCCATCCAAATCAGTGCCTACCACTCCATATGAGATATGGAATGGAAAGAGACCATGTCTTAAACGAGTTAAGATAAGGGGTTGTCCGGCCTATGTTGAAAAGCAAAATCCAGATAAGCTCGAGGCAAGGTCAGTTCTGCATAAGTTTGTTGGATATCCCATACATTTGCGAGGGAATATCTTCTACCACATTGAGGAGCAAAGGTGTTTTGTTTCTCAGCATACCACCTTTTTAGCAAAGGAATTTCTTATGAAGAAATTAGTGGTTATGAGATAGAACTGGAAGGGGTTCCAGCTCGACAAACTAACAGCTGATGATTTGGTGAAACCAAAAGATTCAATAGTCTCCAACGAGCCTCAGCCTCTTCGCGAATCTGGTAGGGTTTCTCATCCACTTGAGAGATACTACGGTTTTCTCGGTGACGGTGGGAGCGAGGATTGCATCATGGTAGATGATAAACAAACTAGGTTCAGGCAGGCCATCACGAGTGGGGACTCTGTGAAGTGGCTGGATGCTATACAATCAGAGATGGAATCCATGTACACCAACAAAGTATGACTTTGAATGTTGCACCTGAAGGGGTAAAACCCATTGGGTGCAAATGGATCTTGAGAAGATTCTTGGTGTAAATGGAAAAGTTGAGACTTTCAAAGCTAGACTTGTAATAAAAGGTTTTCGTCAATAACCATATGTGGTTTATAATGAAACCTTTTCTCCAGTGGCTATGCTTAAGTCCATCAGGATTAAAGCTCGCATCGCGGAGTTGGAACATCTGTTTTGATGTGGCAGTCAAAGAGTTTGACTTCATCAAAAAGGTAGAAGAACCTTGTATATACAAGAAGGTTGTAGAGAGTAAGGTTGTCTTCCACGTATTGTACGTAGATGACATACTCTTGATAGGAAATGGTTTCTTATGCTATACTCGGTCAAGGTTCTCTTATCACAAGGATTCTCCATAGAAGATCTGGATGATACCTACTACATCTCATGGATTATGATCTATAGTGATAGATCTAAGTGGATGTTGGGAGTGTCCCAAATCCAGGTACATTAACACCATACTAAAGAGGTTTAGTATGGAGGATTCTAAACGTAGTGGGTCGCCTACTTACTCATGAATCACTCTCTCCAAAAAGATGTCTCCCGAGACTGATTTGGAGAGAGCTTGCGTGCAAGCGATACCCTATGCTTCGGCAGTAGGCTCTATCATGTATACGATGTTATGTACCAGACCAGATGTAGCTGACTCACTAGGTGTAGTGATCAGGAATCAATCGGATTTTGGGAGAATCACTAGACAGCTGTGTAGGACATTCTTAATTACTTGAGAAGCACTAAAGAAATGTTCTTGGGTTTGGTGACGGTGAACTCCAGTGGGATTCCTTTACCAATTCTAGCTCCCAGAGTTATAAGGTCGACTAAAAGTCAGTCTCGGGCTTTGTTTTTACCCTCAGTGGAGAGACGGTATGTTGGAAGAGTTCCAAGCTATATACCGTAGCAAACTAGACGATAAAGGTTGAATACATCGCTACCAACGATGCTGCCAAAGTGGATGTCTGGATAATTCTTGTTCATGAGATGAACATGGTTCCTACCATTGAGCGTCCAATAACTATTATTGTGACAACAATGGAGTTATGGTTTTGGCCTAGGAACCCTGGTCCCATCAGCGATCCAGACATATTGGACAGTATCACCTGATCAGGGAGATTGTTAATCTCCAAGGGATCGAGGTAACGAGAGATGACGCGAAGGATAACACGGCGGATCCACTCATAGAGGCCTTTCCCTAGAGAGACTTTTATGGGGCGTTGAGTATGAGATACGACAACAAATGGCCTTAGTGCAAGTGGGAGATTGTTAGTTATATGTATGCATTATAAACTGGTCCAAGAACGGAGAAAAGATTCGGTTCATCAAGTCCATAAATATCGCCGGTGCATTCGTGACTCCGAATAGCATCACTAAATACTCGTAATGTCCATACCAAGTTCAGAACGCAGTCTTGCAAATATCCTTTGATTTAACTCGGACCTGATGATATCCGGATCGCAAATCCAGTTTCGAGAATACCCTCGCGCCACTAAGTCGCTCGAATAATTCGCCAATGCGAGGGATCGGGTACTTGTTCTTAATAGTCACCCAGTTTAATTCTCGATAATCGATACACATCCTTCTTGTGCCATCTTTCTTCTTTACTAGAAGAACTGGAGCTCTCCAAGGTGAATTGTTGCTGCGAATCCAACCCTTCTCTAGCAATTCGGTAACCTGGTTCTTGGCTTCTTCCAACTCCACTGGTGCCATTGGATAGTACGCCTTTGAGATTGGCACTGCACCAGGAACAAGATCGATCGCGAACTCCACATCTCGTTTTGGTGGTAAACCCGAGATGTCCTCAAACACGTCCATGAACTCCCGAACTACAGCTGGCTCTTTCTCCTTATCAACTTCCATTGACGAAAGAACATTGTTTGTCGGCCTAGCCCTAAACTCGACTGGCCCGATAGAACTGCTTCCTCCGGCAAAAACAAACTCCGGTTGTCCGGGAATCTGGAAAATCACTTTCTTTGCCCTACAATCGATGGGAGTGTGGAAAGTGCCGAGAAAATCGATTCCCAAGACAATATCATAACTGCCGGTATCGATCACCAAGAAATCTGCAAAACATGAACTGGTAAGCAATGAAACTGAGAGAACCAAGGAAATTTCATAACCATGAATCAAGGAAATGAATCAAGACCAGGACTCCAAGTTACTTAAATAGAGTACCGCATTGTAACCATGTTGCAGTTCATGGGTACAATCACATAACTCCGTTCAAGTCGCCAAATCCTAGTATCAGAATCAAAGGAATATGATGGGAGAAACAATAGGGAACCAAAAGATTTCAAGCCGAGATGCAACGTCATTCCATCTCGTCAAGGAAAAGGGTCAAGAGAAAGATATGATTCAAGAATGGCAAGATAGTAAAGTGGCAGGACATGCTCCTAATTACGAGTTTTTTGATTCGTGTATTGGGTCCAATACCCAACTACAAAAGAATCAAACCCGATAAACCTAAATCCCATTTCTCAGATACCAAACAAACCCTGTCACGCCCCGCTTCCCAGAGTGCGCTAAGATCGACACGTGACAGAGCCAACCATGCTACCTATGGCTAGGAAACATCCCTCCACTGTCACATTACGGCTGTCTAGAGATATCAAGAACAGTAGAAATAGAAAATAAACTATCTAGTACATGTCCATATGCCAGAATAAACGAGTCAAGAAATAATATGCGGAAGCAATAAATCCAAGTAACAATAACAATCTGGAAGGTACGTCCCAATACGGGCTCACATCAGGAAATAAAATGCTGAAAGGAAACTAAACTAGAATACTAACAGGGTCTTCACTGCTCGGCCTGTCGACTAAAATACTCCTGCTCGGCCTGCGGCAAGGGTAGCGGATCTGGGCCATGCAAAACCCAGACGTCAGCGCGTCATAATATCAAAAATAATAAATGAACAGGATACACGAGATATGCAGGCATGAATCATATAGTAACATGAATATAATAAGTAAACACGGATATAGAACAGTGAAGTGTATCAATATATGTGTCGTGCAGTGATCAATCTAAACTGTGCTACTGGGTTATCTATTCTAAAGTTGTTTGAAATCAATTAATGTAATCATCCATGTAACTCACAGGATATGTCCCGTTACCCTCCGGGACCACGGATCAGGAATATGTGAACCAAGAGTAGTTCTGTCCCGTTACCCCCCGGGATCACGGATCAAGAATATGTAAGAGTCACGAATGGTTTTGTCCCGTTACCCCCCGGGACCATGGATCAAGTAATACCCTTTTAAGTTACACTTTAGTTCACACTTTTGATTTCCCCATACCCCCAAAGTTATGTGTTTAAGTCAGGTATTGATAAATCTGGAGCTAATACCAACACAGGATCAAGCAGGTACATGTTTGTCTAAATAGATGACAGGATATGTCCGTAGGGACAACATGTCAAGATTGTCGGCATTAGTAACAAGATCAGGTATCAAGTCAAGCAGTGGTATATCAGGTCAAGTCAGGTAGTGCACATGTGTCAAGCGGATGCTCATAATAAATTGTAGCAAGTATTGAATCAAGGTGAAAGTACGGATGTACAATAAAAGCATGGATGCACAAATATCGATCAGGGGTCACATCATGACTAAGTAGGATGCACAATTATCAAGCATGGTGCACTAATACAACAGTAACATGAAATAATATGGTCTCGGTGTGCAACTAGATATGTAATAAACCGTACGGATACAGACACATACTATAAAACTGTAAATCGGTAAAATTTGCTGAATATTAAAATACAAGCACTATTATTTATTAAATAGATATTGATATAATAATATTAACATGGATAATTTTTAATATAACATTTTAAGCAATATTTTTAAAATGCATTGCATGGCCTGCATGATACCCCTAACCCCGTGGTAGCATCTGCGCATCTTGTTCTCGTCCCGTTCAGTGAAACAGACTTGTTTGGATGACTACGTGCATATGCATGCATCCGTTCTTGGGGGTACGCATTTTTTTCGTTACCCGGATATCCAACTTTAATTTTGGTCGACATGTATATTTTTCGTATTTTAAAACTGAATTTTAGACCCGACCCGGGCATATTTTGGACTATATTTGTATTTACCAGAATATCAAATTTTATTTATATAATATTAATTTTATAAACTGATATAAATTAAAATTTAGTTAACTAATAAAAGATTTTTTAAATTTAAATCTAAACTAATTTCCTGACAAACTAACAACCCCTTTCTCTCTCTCTCCTCTGCATATATATATTTATATATATTTTATTTATTTATTTATTTTCTTTCCTTATTTAATATACAGCCTCTTCTTCTTACTTCTTCTTTTTCTTTCTTTCTTTTTCTTGATCTTGTTTCTTGATTCCGGTGATCACCGCCGGAGCCGTGCTCGTCGCTGATGATCCGAGTGATCCAGTGAACGTACCTTGCCTATGTGATCACCCTCTTGCCTTGCCTGGACCCGTCCCGCATGCCACGTGTGCGTTGCGATGATTTACCGACGTCGGATGTGCTGTGCATATCCGTCGCGTGATTCGATCGAGGCAAGTTTATCTTGCTACATGCTATGATATATACTACATCCATATTAATAATAATATTTCATGTTTAGTGTATTGTACATCCCCTGTTATCATTTTACTGTTTTACGACGTCCATTTGCATCCGTATAATTTATTTCATATCTAGTGCATGCAAATTTATCTTGTTACATGGTAGACTACAATATAGTGCACTCATTTGAATAATAACATCACATAATGTTTAGCTATGCATCCCACATTACCATTTTACAGTTTTACTGTCTTCGGACATCCATATGCATCCATATCAATATTTACATATCTATTCGCATGCTAATTCATCTTGCTACATGCTATGTATCTTATTTTGCATTCATATGAATAAAAATATCATATTTTAATTGCACTGTACATCCATATTAAAGTTTTACCGTTTTCGGATACCCGTTTGCATCCATATCATTTAAAATATAAATCGTCGTAATATTTCTTATTATTATCTTTAATTAGTTTATAATCTGAATTTTATAATGTTATACAAAATATAGTTTGAAAATATTATAGTTTACACATGAAACGCCGTTGCAAAGCGGATACAACAAATCTGAAATTTACTGTACACCTTACCTTATCAAATTCATTATAAATCATAGAAAATTATTAGTATACGTTCTTTAGTTCGTTACAAAGCTAACTCAGAATACTATAACTTTATGAAATATTTACTTGCAAAATAAATTGTTTAAATAACATAAAATGCAAATGAAAATATCTCTAAACTGCTGTCCAGGAAAATTCCAGCAGCAAACTTTCAATTTCGAATGTTCATAACATTTTGTAGGAACAATCTGAGATACTTCAACTTATAAAAATGAAAACCTTATTGAATTATCTTTGTTTTGGTATAAGACACGTCCCTTTTGGAGAAAGTTTGTTATTTTTAAGCTTTTTTTACAAATCAGGATGATGCTGAATTTCTGAACGGGACTTTCTTGTGCATGGTTAATCAATACCACTTTTATAGTTATTAATCGGTTTGAATATATTATGCAGATGCCAAGTAAAATGCTAGTATGCAAATGAAAGTACACGAGTCCACGTATCAAGTCAGGATAAATCATAAACATGAATCAAGACAGGTTTCAAGCAAGCGGGTCGAGTCGAATGCAAATACAAATGTCAAATATACTATTCGCACCCAAAATATAATAAATCAAGAAAATACCATAAATAAAGATATACATGAACTAGAACTGGTATAAATGAACTAGGGTATTACAATCGCGATATGTGATATCGGTCGGTTATATATGATATAGCCGGGTTGTCGAATCAAGTGTTAATTCGATAAGTTGATACATTAAATATTAGTCGGCTGTATATGATATAGCCGGATTATTAAATCAGGTGTTGATTTAATAATTTAATGTATAATTATATATTTGATATATTATCTTACATTAACTAATATTAGCTCACTTAAGATTTCTTTTTCTTACTTGTGTACACTTAGTATATATGTGATATATATTAATGTACATTTTTTATGTCATGCTAGATGATACATGAGACATGGGTGTATGAGACTCATACCATGCTTATCATAATAATAGGTTTTATTTATTTAAAGTGAATCAAAATTAGTTGGAAATTAGTCACATGGTTCAAGCTTAGTGGAGCTTGTAGAACCCATTGACTTAGTCCACTAATTTTGTCTTACATTAGATATTTATTAACCCAACCATTATCATTAGCCATGGTTTAGTCTCTACAAAGGTTAGTATATGATATTAACTCACCCATGGTTGCCATTCTACACTAGATCTTTTCCATGGTTGCTTTTCTTCATCTCCTTTCTCAAGCTTTCTAGCTTTTTGGGAGGTGAAGAAAATGAGTGAGAAAATAATTTCTAAAGTGAGCAAAATCCCTACTTCATCATCCTCTACTAGATTAGCCATTTAGTTTAGGGTGTTTGCTTCACTAATTCCATATTAGTGAAGAGATAGCTTGAGTTGGTGTCTGCTCAACGTAGATCATTTTTGGCCTCGAAGACTTCAAGCAAGCTTGTTCCTTTCATCTTGTGGAGCCTTTTTAGAGTCCGGGAGTTCACTACTTGGAGCGAAGGGACTACTACACGGAGCTATTGAAGTGATGGACCGGTCTACAAAGGTTGTATTCCTTGTTCACTTAGATGTAAAGATATTTACATTCTAGTTTCGTCTAATTCTCTAGTTAAGATTCTAGGTTAGGTTTCTTTAGCGCGCCAAATTTTTTAAAACGGCATGGTCGATGCCTCCCGAAACCCAGCGGCGACCCTAGGGAACCCAACGGCGACCCTAGGGAACCCTGTACGGGGAACCTCCCTCAAAGTACCGACACTGGCCTGGCTGAAAGATTGATGAACTTGTAAGGTGTGATTAATCCCGGCTAGTCTTACCTTTTAGGGTTTGAAGGAAGATTTGATAAAAACAGTAGGAGCCATCCTGATTAGATAAGATAATAACCAATCTAATCTTGCAAGAGAATACGCTAAGTGTTTTCTTCTCTCTCTCCAGGTAGCGACCATGTCAGGCCTTAATCAAGATAATAATATGGATGTATTGACCGAACCCGCTTGTTATACTGAGCAGGGAAACGTTGGTTCCGCTCCAACTTATAATTGTTATAAGTCCGAGCAGGAAATAGGGGAATATCCGGATTCCTACGCCACCCAAACGAAGAATAAGTATGTTGATGCATTTTCTTCGGGTGTGTTAGTTACCAAGAACCGTTTCTCAGTACACTCTACGTCCTGAGTATTAGATACCGGATCAGGATCCCATATATGTAATATGTTGCATGGGCTAAGGAAAGGTAGAGAACTGGGAATAGGTGATCATTCTCTAAAAGTAGGGAATGATGCAAGTGTTGTACCCAAAACAGTTGGTGAATATCACCTTGTATTACCAAATGGGAATACTTTGATATTGAATGAATGTTATTATGTGCCTTCTATGATATGCAATTTAATATCAATTTCTTTATTAGATAAAGAATGATATAACTTTGTAGTTGAGAATAATGTTATGAACATTTACCTAAATCATGTGTTGATTGGGTTTGGTGCGTTACGTTCTAAATCAAAAGACAGTTTTTAACGTACAGAACACATACAAGAGGAAGAGTTCCGAAATGAATGAATCCTTCTTGTGGCATTGTAGACTAGGTCATATCAATGCGACACGACTAACTAAGTTACATAAGGATGGATATTTGAATCCGTTCGAATTATCATCTTATGAAACTTGCCAGTCATGTCTCAAAGGAAAGATAACCAAAACTCCATTTACTGGACACGGAGAAAGAGTTACGGAGGGACTGATACATAGTGATGTATGCAGTCCCATGTCTACACATGTCAGGAATGGTTCCTCGTATTTCATTACATTCACTGACGATCTCTCAAAATACGGACATGTGTTCCTGTTGAAACACAAGTCTGAAGCTTTTGAGAAATTCAAAGAATATAAGCATGAAGTCGAGAACCAGACGGGTAAAAGTATTAAAATCCTTCGATCCGATCGGGGAGGAGAATACTTGAGCATGGAATTCCGTGACTATCTAAAAGAGAATGGGATTCTCTCTCAGCTTACTCCTCCATATACACCACAGCACAATGGTGTATCGGAGCGGAGGAATCGCATCCTATTAGATATGGTGCGCTCTATGATGAACACCGCTGAGTTGCCTATTTCCTTTTAGGGTTATGCGTTTGAAACAGCCATACACCTATTGAATATGCCCCTACCAAATCTGTGCCTACCACTACATATGAGATATGGAAGGGGAAGAGACCATGCCTTAATTATATTAAGATATGGGGTTGTCCGGCTTATGTTAAAACGCAAAATCCGGACAAGCTCGAGGCAAGGTCAGTTCTGTGTAAGTTTGTAAGATATCCCAAAAATTCACCTGGGTATATCTTCTTCCGTTTCGAGGAACAAAAGGTGTTTGTTTCTCGTAATGCCACCTTTTTAGAAAAGGAATTTCTTGGAAAAAGAAATTAGTGGCAAGGAGGTAGAACTGGAAGAAGTTCCAGCTATACAAACTACGATAGAAGATTTAGTAGAACCAGAGCATTCGATAGTTCCCAATGAATCTCAGCCTCTCCGCCGATCTGGTAGGGTTCCTCATCTACCTGAGAGATACTACGGTTTTCTCATTGATGGTGGGAGCGAGGATTGCATCATGGAAGATGATGACTCAACTAGCTTCGAGCAGGCCATCACGAGTGGGGACTCTGTGAAATGGCTGGATGCAATGCGATCTGAGATGGAATCCATGTACACCAACAAAGTTGGACTTTGGAAGTTGCTCCCGAAGGGGTAAAACCCATTGGGAGCAAATGGATCTTTAATAAGAAACTTGGTGTAGATGGAAAAGTTGAGACTTTCAAAGCTAGACTTGTTGCAAAAGGTTTTCGTCAACGACCAGGTGTGGATTATGATGAAACATTTTCTCTAGTGGCTATACTTAAGTTCATCTGGATCCTACTTGCCATTGCTGCATACCATGACTACGAAATCTGGCAGATGGATGTTAAGACCGCCTTTTTAAATGGTGATTTAGAAGAGAGCGTGTACATGACTCAGCCAGAGGGCGTCGTAGACAGTGGGAGCAGCAGAAATGTGTGCAAGCTGCTTAAATCCATCTACGGGTTAAAACAGGTATCGCGGAGCTGGAACATCTGTTTTGATGTAGTAGTCAAAGAGTTTGACTTCATCAAAAACGTAGATGAACCTTGTATATACAAGAAGGTGGCAGAGAGTAAGGTTGTCTTCCTCGTATTGTACGTGGATGACATACTCTTGATTGGAAATGGTGTTCCTATGCTGCACTCGGTCAAGCTCTTCATATCATAAATATTCTCAATGAAAGATCTAGGTGATGCCTCCTACATCTTGGGGATTAAGATCTATAGAGATAGATCTAAACGGATACTGGGATTGTCCCAATCTAGGTACATAGACACCATACTAAAGAGGTTTAGTATGGAATATTCCAAGCATGGGAATTTACCCACGATCTCAGGACTCACTCTCTCCAAAGAGATGTCTCCCAATACTGATTTGGAGAGAGATCGCATGCAAGGGATACCCTATGCTTCGGCAGTAGGCTCTATCATGTACGCGATGTTATGTACCAGACCCGATGTAGCATACTCACTAAGTGTAGTGAGTAGGTATCAAGCAGATCCAGGAGAGAATTACAGGACAACTGTGAAGAACATTCTCAAGTACTTGAGAAGGACTAAGGAGATATTCTTGGTGTATGGTAACGGTGAACTCCAAGTGGAGTCCTTTACCGATTCGAGCTTCCAGAGTGATAAGGACGACTCTAAGTCGGTCTCGGGATTTGTCTTTACCCTCAATGGAGGGGCGGTTTGTTGGAAGAGTTCCAAGCAAGAAACCGTGGCAGACTCGACGATGGAGGCTGAATACATCGCTGCCAACGATGCTGCCAAAGAGGTTGTCTGGATGAAGAAGTTCATAACCGAACTTGGTGTGGTTCCGTCTATTGAGCATCCAATACCTTTGTATTGTGATAACAATGGAGCTGTGGCTTTGGCTAAGGAACCCAGGTCCCATCAACGATCCAGGCATATTCTGAGGCGGTATCACCTGATCCGGGAGATAGTTGATCGCCGGGGGATCGAGGTCAGGTGAGTTGACACGAAGAACAATACGGCGGATCCACTCACAAAGGCCATACCCTAGATATAATTTGAGAGATTCTTCGGGATATTGGGTATGAGATACTACAACAACTGGTCTTAGTGCAAGTGGGAGATTGTTAGTTATATGTATGCCCTAAAGGCCATTATTGTACATATGATGTATATTATAGTGGATGCTTGGACATATATAGAAAGGACTTTCTTGCTTGACATGATAGTATGGTATCTGGTTGCTCTTTGTCTTAACATGTAGACTTGTACTGTGATACTGTCTTGCTTTCACATGTTGATAAAGCCCTTAGGATGTATACTTGACTACCAAGACTATAATGGAGATCATACTAGTGGGGCCAGGGTAGTCCACAAGTACATCCTTTAATTGTTCCTAGTCGAGGGTGTTTCGAGACAGGGCATCGATATTTCAGAGTAGACTAGTGTATATGCTTTTTGACCCATATGATGGGCGGTGGATGATCCCACATCCATTGGTGTTTGACATCAAAGATGGTATACAGGTGCTCAGTGAAGACTGGGTACACTGAATGGACTCACCGAGAACTCCTAGTTGGTATTATACCTATCGTCGGATAGCATTCTCTGGTGACACTGGTACAGGTTAGTCTGTAGACCCGAGATCGTCATAGAGTCTTGTGTGATTCCCACTGTGCTTTAATTTCCATCTTATCACGTTCAAGAGATCGTGCAAAACGGTGGTTTTTGGGTACAGTCCCGAGTCACATGGAGGCAATGAGCGATAAGAGGGGATTCGTCTCTCCCGGTATTGGAGGTTGATGTTTCGCTGTTCTTGATTGGCTATAACAGAAAGTCCCTGGCCAGGACTGATACGGAGATTTACTGGTAAGTGTTATCAGTAGTTTCTCGACCCATTATAAGCCTCACATCGGCGCGACTTATCGGTTACTGGGGTCTGACGTTTACCACCCCTAGACTAGATATGCGACATATCAGACGAAGAGACCGGACTGTACGGTAGTGTTACTGACAGGCTTTACAGATGTATGAGCAGGCTTTCTTGTTGATATTCTGATCGCTCAATACCCGGGTAGCCGTTACGTCCAGCTAGTACCGCTGACGGCTTGTGGGTGCTTGATATGATCATCACCTACTGCCGGCGTATTGACGAGTCTTTAGAGTCCTATACAGAGGTTTCCTGACTCAGGAGAAATGAAGTAGGAGCACATATGTGATATGTGCGGGACCGAGATTAATACGAGTATATGATACCGTATTCTATTATCACGATATTGGTATCGGTCGGTTATATGTGATATAGCCGGGTTATCGAATCAAGTGTTGATTCGATAAGAAGATACATATGATATTAGTCGGTTATATATAATATAGCCGGATTACTAAATCAAGTGTTGATTTGATAATTTAATGTATAATTGTATATTTGATATACTAATTTACATTAACTAATATTAGATCATTTAAGCATTTCTTTTTCTCACAAGTGCATACTTAATATATATGTGATATATATTAATTGTGTTTCTTTTGTGTTATGCTTGATTATACATGCAACATGGGTGTATGAGACTCACACCATTCCATAAGATAATTTAGGTTTTGTTTATTTAAAGTAAATACAAAATTGGTGGGAATTTTCCATGGTTGAAGCTTAGTGGAAGCTTGTAGAAATCTTTGACTTAGTCCACTAACTTTGTCTTACTATAGATATTTATTAACTCAACCATTATCTTAAACTATGGTCAAGTGTCTACATGAGTTATATGAGATATTTCTCACCCATGGTTGCCACTCTTACATGATTCATTCTATTCTCTTCATCTTCTTCTTCATCAAGAATGAGAGCTCTCTAGATTTTGGAGAGGTGAAGAAAATAAGTGAGAAAATTAATTCTAAAGTGAGCAAAAATCCTATTTCATCATTCTCTACTAGACTAGCCATTTAGTTTAGGGTGTTAGCTTCACTAATCCCTAATTAGTGAAGAGATACCTTGGGTTGGTGTCTTCTTGACGTAGATCATTTTCGGCCTCGAAGACTTTGTGCAAACTTGTTCTTTTCATCTTGTGGAGCCATTCTAGAGTCCGAAAGATCACTACTTGGAGCGAAGGGACTACTCCACGGAGCTATTGAAGTGTAAGACCGGTCTACAAGGGTTGTATTCCATGTTCACTTAGATGTAAAATTATTTACATGTTTTGTCTAATTCTTTAGTTAAGATTTTAGGATTAGGCTTGTTTAGCATGGCAAATTTTTGAAAATGGTATGGATGATACCTCCCGAAACCTCGTTGCCGTGCTAGGCATTCCTACAAAATAATCCATTATATTCCTTAAGGGGTTTTATGTATAATATTATATTTTAAAATCTCGAGAATATTTTGTTAAAAATATTATTTAGAAAGTGAGGGTGTTTTGATAAAAAGTGTACTTTTGATAAATTAGGGTATTTTAATATAGGGCACTTTAGTAAAAACTAACATTTCTAGAGTTAAAGGTATTTTCTTGTAAAATCTAATTTGAAAGCTTGTTTTCTTTTAAGCTAATTATAATTAATGGTACTAAACCAATTATTAATTATCATCTTTTTTTCTTTTAATTTTATAAGAATTGTTTTATTTTTCTAAAACCACTTTTTCCTTTCAAGACCGTGCTTTGTGAAGAGCTCTGTGTCTCACTCGATTAGACCCAAAACATACTTTAACCAATACCATCCGTAACAGGGTTCCCAATAAAGAGGGCTGTAGAGGCAAAACTGCAAAAGAAAGGTAAGGTTAAATACTATTTTTAAATACTTTGAGGGTATTTTAGTGTAATGATAAATTTTAGGAATATTTCTAAGAATATGTGAGTGTTTCATGATTCAAATGTGTGTATGTGTAGGGTAGATCATTACCTCATGCGCTATATATCACAAAACTAGTATCGAAATAATCGTGGATTTTCACCGCTACTTGCTTTCTTCACATATCAACACTACTCTTAACTAACACACTGTATCACATTATATGCGTATTAAACCAGTTAAAGTATACATATACTCATATTACAACACTATACTAAGCTCTAAATATGATGAGAATGCTCTTCAATAGTTACTGAACCGTTAAATTCATCAAACTAATAATTCACACCAACTTACAATGGCTCCATAAAAATAAATTCTAATATATTGCATTAAACCATTATATTTCCTACTATTTTACTGTATAAGACTATTTGACTTACATCTCCTAGCCTTATGAGTCAAAAACCTGTTAATGTAGTCCATTTATTTTATTCTTTACTGATCTACAAAAATTGCTTAATGCGCCACCTCTGTTATTATACTCTAAGTACACTTGCTATATATTAAAATAAACATTTCTTTGTTTATATCATTAGTGAAAAGGAATCTACCGAGAGCGAGTCTAGCATGGAAGAGGTGAAGTGAGAGTGAGTGAGAGGAAAGGACGGGGACTTACCTGTAGTTAGAACGACAGAAACGACTGAAGTTTTTATTGAGACATTTCGTCGAACACCTCCGGCACAAATTTGAAATGTCGATAGGAAGGAGATCCGGAGGCATGGAAATGATCGTATCTCTCACGCGGTCTCGTGCCTAACCATGAGGCCTCGTTTCGCAGCTCGTGGTCGCGTCGAAAAGGGCTGTCGAAAATCGAGGTTGGATAGTGTTGTGTTGTTGATGCGGCTGCCATTGTTGAAGATGGCGACGAGGTCGACGATACAAAGGCTTGGGTTTGATAGGTTTAGGAGGTGAGGATGGAGAGGTTCGGCCATGGTGGGTGTGTTGGATATAGGTGCCCTCAAAACAATTATTGAAATTGAAGGAGAAGCTATACGAGAGAACAATCTTACTCGAGATGATAGTATGCTATTTGATTTGTCTTTATCTTTCATGTGATGCGTTTACTCATTATCACGTACCGTTTAGACATGAGATAAATCCCTTAGGATTTTGCTTGACTACCAGGACAATGATGGAAATCATATTAGTGGGGCCTAGGTAGTCGATAAGTACATCCTTAAATGTCCTAAGTCGTAGAAGTATCAAGACTGGACATCGGAACTCCAGTTTAGACTAGTGTGTACATTTCCTGACTCGGTTGGAGAGCGATAGCTGATCCTGCAGCTATTGATGTTTGATATCGAGGACGGTATACATGTGCTCATTGGATGAGTTACATAGGATGGACTCACTGAGAACTACTAGTCGGTAATATACCAATGTCAGATAGCAGTTCTTTGGTGACATGAGTACATGGTAGTCCCTTGGACCTGAGATAACCATAGTGTCTCATGTGTGTTCCCACTATACTTAGACTTCTACTCTACCACGGCTCAAAAGAGTCTTGCAAATAATTTTTTGTTGGGTATAATCCCGAAGCACGTGGAGGCAGTGAGCGGTCGAAGGAGTTCGTCTCTCCCGGTATAGGGAGTTGATGTCGCGATGTGCAGGACATGACTGCAACCACAAGTTGGTGGCCAACGCGGTGGAGATAAACTGATAAGTGTTATCGGTTGTATCTCCAGTTGGTTATGAGTCCTCTGTCGCACAACTTATCGAGTTATTGGAGTCTGACAGATTCCAAACCCTAGACCTGATATGCGATACTCTTAGACGAAGATGCTAGATTATACGACGATTTTCGCTGATAGACTTTGCAGGGTTCAAATGAGCTTGCTCGTTGACTTTCTTTCGATCAATACCTGGGTAGCCGTTATGTGCAGCTAGTACCGCCGACGTGCTGGGTTATGGATATGATCCTAACCTACTTTCTGCTGGGAACTTAGGCACACTAGCAAACTAATTTTGCAAGATAGCAACATGGATTTCAAAATTTTCTAGTTTGCTAAAGTTATGAAACCAAGAATCAAACTAAAGAGGTAGGAATTGTATACAAAACCTAATGAGCTAAACTAATCTACTACGTGTAGAATACTCACATCCTTAAGCTTTCTTCAAGTGCTCCGGATCGCGTTTGCAAGCTGGTCCTCTTTTGCCGAAGATGATCTACCTGAGGGAAACGATTCAAGCTCCAACTTCGCTTAGCGAAGCAACCGATACTCCAAGGTCGCCAGCAATGGAGAGTGGGGATGTAGGAATTTTCCACTATCCTTTTCTCTCATTTCCAAAATTCAAGTGAGCAACTAAAGAAGAAGGGGGAGGAGGTGAAGAAACATGGACATGAGCAAAATGAGCAAGCGTGAAAGATAGAAATGAAGAGAGTAGTATATAGAAAATAGAATGACTTGAAATTTTACAACCATGCAAAAAAATATCTCACAACATTTTATATTAAACTAATAAAGGCCATACCTCTCTACATACTTCCAACCATGCTCATGCCACCTCACCCTCTACCTCATTTGCAAATGGTTTTCTAAAAAGAAAATCATATAATGAGGTGTCCATCTTCTAGAAGATATTCCGTATAAATACGGAATACAACCCGGTATACGTATCGAAATACATATACGCGTATTCGTATAAAAATACGAATAGCCAAGAGAGAAAATAAACAGTGAACAATAATACTAGAACACATACATACATACATACATATATATATATATATATATATATATATATATATATAAATTATTAAATCAAAATTTGATTTAATAATCCGGTTTAATCCTAAACCGCTAGTATTATCAACCGTCCAATTAAAGTCCATGTTGCTTGTACACATATTTAATCGGGCATCTGTATGTACCAACATACGTTCTCTACATCATATCGCCTGACCTGGAAAAACCCTCTGTGAGGGACTTTAAAGACTCATCAAAATGCTGGCAGTGGATTTAACCACAAGAACGTCAGTTGCACTAGCTGTACGTAACGGCTGCCCATGTATTGAGCGAAAAGAAAGCTGACGAGTAAACTCATCCGTACCCCTACCGAGCCTGTCTGTGACAATCTCCGTACAGTCCGGTCTGTTTATCTAAGAGTATCGTATATCGGGTCTAGGGATGGATAAAGTCAGACCCCTAATAACCCGATATTTCATGTCGGTGTGAAGCCCATCACCCACTGAGAAACTACTGATCCAAATCAGTAATTCTCATCCACCATGGCTAAGAATTTCTGGTGATGGCCCCCCGTGCACAGCGTGGAATCTACCCCTAATACCGGAAGAGACGAATCCGCGTCGATCTTCTCACTGCCTCCATGTGGCTCGGGACTGTACCCAACTAAAACTTGTTTGCACGACTCCTTTGAGCCATGGTAGGGAAATAATCATAGCACAGTGGGAACTCACTGTAGGGTGTTTTTCGTCACCCTATTGAGATGGGAACGCGCGCGCTTGTCGGGCGCATTACAAATTCCCCCTGCCTAGGGTAGGCTGGGGTTTATTGATTGTGAGGATCCGAATCTCCGGCAGCCGCGGACAAAGTTACCGTTAATTACCCCTCGCTTTTGGAGTGAGAGAACCTCCGATTGACGGGTTAAACTGGTCATGCGAACTCAATATGGCGTGTTATGTTTTAAAAGGGGGGTTTGGATGTATCGGGGGCCCCGCAGAGTTTTTACGGTAGTCCCGCTACCCGAACAGCGAGCTGGGGGTCAAGGGGGCTAGCAGCCCCCTTGCGGGGAAGCGCCCCGTTAGAATTTTTTTCTAACGGGGGAGACACATTTAGTGTAGAGTGCACAAAAAAAGGAAGGGAAAAAGCGTCTTAAAGACGCGTGCGTAGCATATGGTGCCCGGGATCACGTGCGCACACGTGACCGTTGGGCGCCTCAGCGCCCGGGGGCACATGGCGCACACATGACCGATGGGCGCCTCAGCACCCAGGGTCACGTGGCGCATACATGACCGTTGGGCGCCTCAGCGCCCGGGGTCACGTGAGCACACGTAACCGTTTGAGCGCCTCAGCGCCCGGGGTCAAGAGGCGCACATGTGACCGTTGGGTGCCTCAGCGCCCGGGGTCACGTGAGCACACGTGATCGTTTGGTAGCCTCAGTGCCCGGGGTCACGTGGGCGCACGTGACCGTTGGGCGCCTTAGCGCCCCGGGGTCACGTGGCGCACACGTGATCTTTGGGCACCTCAGCGCCTGGGGTCACGTGGGCGCACATGACCGTTGGGCGCCTCAGCGCCCCGGGGTTACGTGGTGCACACGTGACCTTTGGGCGCCTCAGCACCCGGGGTCACGTCGGCGCACGTGACCATTGGGCGCCTCAGCGCCCAGAGTCACGTGGGCGCACGTGACCACGGGAAAACACCCGCTGGAGGGGGGCCTAGCCCTTAGGTTGAAGAGTTGAACTCCCAAGGGATTTTTGGAGTTAAACTCCTGACAGAAAATTAATTTATGGAGTTAAACTCCAACAGATCTAGAAAGGAGTTAAACTCCTAGAAATCTTTGGCCCTTCTTCTGAGCCTTGGATCTGTCCAAAGTTAGATTCTTGGAGATGGGTCTCTTTCTTCTTTTTCTATTGGCCAGATCACTAAGTTCAAGAGGTGTGATATTTTAAAGATCTCTCTTTTTCGAGATCTGGTGGGAGATCTGAGTTCCCCTTTATGGATTTTGTGGTAAAAAACTATTTAGTTTTGGAAAAGGAAGAGTTAAGCTCTTGATTTAATTCAAGAGAAAAAAAGAAAGTTTTAGAACCATGAGGAAGAAGAAGATCACAGATATGGATTTTTTTTGGAGAGAGAAAAAGTTGTTGAGATATTTTCATTATCTTTGCCTTTATAGGCTATACACTTTACATATAGCCCCTTGGGCTTTTCAAAATGGCATTTTGCCTATCTCATGGCTCATGTGCCATTTCTTTTTGCACATAAGCCATGAGCTTTACAAAAATTTGGCTTTATACCCATTTTTCTTATATTTATTCATAAAATAAAAGAAAAGAAATACAATAAAATTATTTATTACAAAATTTTTATCTTGTCACTCATGTTCGGGCTAGCTCCGGGTATTGGCCCACTTGACCTGGGCTTAGTCCCACCTGGCTTGGGGTTAACTTTGATTTTGACTTGGTCAACCGGGGTACAAATTTTTACCCCAACAAATTGCCCCCCATCAATAAATGCACACAACATATGTGGGTCGTGTGCATGAAATTGATGGATCTTCTTTCACGTGGAGGCGACTTGATTCGGCTCCCACCTTTTGGGAAGTTGGCACTGCCCTTTTTACGACTTGGATGGTCGGTACTTGACGTGTCTCCGAGATGGAGTGTCTGGTTGACTTGATTCCGAGGCGGAATATAATTCCGATGAGGAGGTCGTTGCTGCCCTTTTAGCGACGTGGACAGTCGGTTCTGCCCGTTTTGCGACTTGGACGGTCGATACTGCCCTTTTAACGACTTGGACGGTCGGTGCTGCCCTTTTTACGACTTGGACAGTCGGTGCTGCCCTTTTAGCGACTTGGACGGTCGGTGCTGCCCTTTTTGCGACTTGGTACCTGTTAGTTATATGTATGCCCTAGAGGCCATTACTGTACATACGATGTATATTGTAGTGGATGCTAGGACATATATAGGGAGGACTTTCTTGCTCGACATGATAGTATGCTATCTGGTTGTACTTTATCTTAACATGTACTCTGATTGTCTCTATATTACATGTTGATAAAGCCCTTAGGATATGTACTCGACTACTGGGACTATGATGAGACCATACTAGTGGGGCCACGGTAGTCGATGAGTACATCCTATAACTGTTCCTAGTCGTTGGTGTATCGAGACAGGGCATCGATGCACCAGAGTAGACTAGCGTATACGTATCTTGACCCATATGATGGGCGATGGATGATCCCATATCCATCGGTGTTTGACATCAAGGATGGTGTACGGGTGCTCAGTGGAGACTGGGTACACTGGACGGACTCGCCGAGAACTCCCAGATGGTATTATACCATACGTCAGATGGCAGTTCTCCGGTGACACTGGTACAGAGTAGTCTGTTGACCCGAGATCGTCATAGAGTCTTGTGTGATTCCCACTGTGCTTTGATTTCCATCATACCACGTCCAAGAGGGCGTGCAAAAAGATGGCTTTTGGGTACAGTCCCGAATCACATGGAGGCAATGAGCGATAGGAGGGGATTCGTCTCTCCCGGTATAGGGAGTTGATGTTGTGCTGTGTTCGATTGGCTATAACCGGAAATCCCTGGCCAGGGTTGCCGAGATTTACTGGTAAGTGTTATTAGTAGTTTCTCGAACTGTTATAGACCTCATATCGACACGACTTATCGAGCTACTGGGGTCTGACGTTTACCACCCTTAGGCGAGATATGCAACATATCAGACGACGAGACCGGACTGTACGGGAGTGTTACTGTTTGGATTTACAGGAGAATGTACAGGCTTGCTTGTTGATCTTCTGAGCGCTCAATACCTGGGTAGCTGTTACGTTTAGCTGACCGCTTGCAGCTTGTGGATGTTTGATATGATCATCATCTACTGCCGGCATATTGACGATTCTTTAGAGTCCTACACAGAGGTTTCTTGGCTCAGGCAAAACGGAGTAGGAGCACATATGTGATATGTGCGGGACCAAGGATAATGAGGTATGTGATATCGTATTGTATTCTCGCGATATTTGATATCAGCCGGGTCATCGGATCAAGAGTTGATTCGATGAATCGGTACGGATAAATATTAGTCGGTTATATGCGATATAGCCAGATTGTCGGATCAAGTATTGATTCGATAATTTAATGTATAATAATATATATGATATATTAAAATTACATTAACTAATATTTGCTCACTAAAAGATTCTTTTTCTCACTCGGGTAATACATTGATATATATGCGATATATGTTAATTGTATTATTTTATTTTGTTACAATAAATATTGTATATGTGATATATAATATTGTAACATATTATAATTATTAATGCAACATGTTTAGTGGAGTTTAAACATGATTAGGGTTTGGATTAGGGTTAAGTCTTCTAGTTGATTCTAGAAGCTTTTCACTTTGTCATTTGTTAAGATATTATGATAGATATTTCTTTGTGACTCATCCTTTAACCCAACCCAAACCCTAACCCTAGTAAACTCTCTACATTGGTTACTACAACCATGGTTGCATAAATGATTATGATAACATTTTATTATTCATCACAAATGAGGTTGTTCATCTTCTTCCTTCTTCTTCTTTGCTTACAAAGCTTTCTTGCTTTGATATTTGTGATGAAAATATGTGAGAAAAAGATAAATAATGAGAGCAAAAATCCTACTTCATCATCCTCATCTTCTCTTGCCATTTAGATGAGGGTGTTCACATCATTTCATGAGTGTTATCTTGTGTTAACGAAACTTTAAGGTAGATCATCTTTGTATCGAAGATCGGAAGCAAAGGTTGCATCTTTCTCTTCGTGGAACCTCTCGAGAGTCCGGAACCCGATGATCGCAGCGAAGGGACCACAACACGGAGCATATGAAGTGAAGGACCGGATCTACAAAGGTTGTAATCCCTCTCACTTAGTGTTAAAGTTGTTAACATGTTAGTTTTCGCCTAATCTCTAGTTTAAAGATCCGTATTCGGGTTGTTCGGCACGGCTAATTTTTAAATCGGGCATGGTTGATGCCTCGTAGACCCTTGTGCGCGTGCCTAGTAACCCTACAGTGGTATCAGAGCCTAGCTAGAGCCTTAGGCGATGCGTAGACGGAGTTTGAAGTCCGATCGAACCGAAATCCCATTTCCAAAATGCTCTCTGGACTTTTTTCAAAAACTGGGTTTTTTCCAGATTAACAATTGCTAAAAAATTCAGCAGGGTCTTAAATGAATTACTGTGAAATTCGAGGGCCTAACTCATCTAAAGCGCGGCGGAACCGCGGCATAAGCATGCCTTATGCGGCGGTTCCGCGGCCTAATGATGACGTCATCCCTCCATTTTTGCACAGTAATCTGTCACTTAAGGTACTGGATTTTCTGGGAATATTTAATAATTATTCAAGAGTTGAATATTCTGGGGTGTTTTGGAGCTTCGTTGATTCGATCGGAAATTTCAAATTTTGTCTATGAGGCTTTCCGGATAATTTTTGAATATGTTAAAAAGTTCGACCAGATATAAATACCCAATTTTTCCCCTGTCGGGAAATTTCCAAGTGTTGGATTTTTCCGTAGTTTAACGACGTTCTAAGTAGTGCAAGTAACTCGATGGACCCTCTAGAAGAAAACAAACCTTAACTCGATTATGTGACCGTCTTGAACTGCCCTTTGAACCTTAGGGTTTGGGGCAGTACGGCGTGCCACATGTGAGGCGTTGGCTTGACCCTTCTACGGCTGGACCGTTGATACTGAGGCACGAAGTGAATGTTTTTAAACTTATTTCATGTATTGAGCTGATTCGGGAAAACTTGGGTGTTCGATTGTTCGATCGGAAAGTTTGACATTTTCTATTTATCCGGAATGTGATACAATAATTGGAATTCACAAGTAGTTATGAGATAACTGAATGAATGTTATAAACATAGCAGTTTAGTCTCACTTGATCGGTTGCCACGGAATTTTGATGTGATCAAAAGTCCGTCGCAATCACGTAGCATACGCGGATACTCGCCGGATAAACTTATTAGACAGCTACATCCCTTAGCCCCGACCAAGTGACTGTAGGAGAACCCCGTCTCCGAAAGCATCCGTTCGGGTGCTCGCGGCAGCGGTGTTCCGCCTTAGTGCACTTCGTCGACGGCATCTGGGGGTGCGGCCGTCTACTAAAGTTTGCGACGAGCATTCGATCAGTTTTTCGGGAATCTTGTTGAATTGCCCGACTTGATATTGAAAAGAGTTTTCGATAATGAGACTAAAATGCGAGGATTATAATTGTTAGGCATGCGATGTCTAAGGAATTCATTTGGTTAGGCATGCGATGTCTAAAGAGGTTGCGGATTCCAACTGTTGTAGTTTTACACTTTCTTTTCTGTGACCGTAAGCGTAGTATGTGGTGTATCGCCGGCTTCGTTGCTATACATCAACGACAATCGGGATACGCATACTTGCTTACGTTGATGATATGAGATATTATGTGTTGCTGTGATATGTTATATTGGATCGTCGCGTTTGAATAGCCGGGGGTTTTATGTGAGATGAGAGTTTTTTCTTTTTCATTCATGTATAATTCATTTGTATGTAATATTCTTTTATTGGGGCACTTCCAGGTAGCGGAAGATGTCACCGTTGTATATTATTTACTTTTCCGCATTAGGAAGACCCAAGGCGGGGAGCACAAGTAACCGGGTTCTAGGGTCCAGTGGGAGACCATCTCGAGGAGTCGAGACCGGGTTTCCTAACCCTAGAATTGGCAGTGTTACTTGCCGCTCTCGTAGGGGTCTAGGGATGTGGGTTTGGCTATTCATCGCGACCGTGGAATCCGTGTTTTATACTGGCTCGTATTGAAAACACGGACGTCCTAGTATATCCAATATTTCATATATGTTTCTTCTGCTGCAATGTTTTGTGATGGGATCATATTACTGCCTGAGACGAATGTTTATATTATATATATGAGATATATGTTATATTGCAGATTTCGTTTTCAAAAGAGATGCTTGTGAAGCATAATAAAATGGGACTTCATTAATGAGATTAATGAAATAAAAGAAACCTAAGAAGTTGTAGAAACTTGTTTAAAAACTGGTAGCTCTAGTTCTTGCTTTGCATAGCGGTGTTCCTTGTAGAACATCCAGCACCTTATTCGATAAGGAAAGGACCGAGATCCCTTCACCGGGAGTGACTCCTTTAGCAATAACTGGCAGATGCTACAAACTCGGTTTGTCTTTTGATTGCTTCTATAGTTCTTGCTTTGCACAGCGGTATATATGATATATCCTGCACCTTATTCGATGAGGAAAGGGCCGACGATCCCTTCACCGGGAGTGACCCCTTTAGCAAAACTAGAAAAGCCTCAAAAACACTCCATTTAAAATTACTCGATTCTTCGACGACATCAAGTTCATTACACAAAGGGTTTTTATAAAAAACATGTCGTAGCCCTCCGTCATTTCAGATAAGTCCTACTTAGTATTCGTGCTACGTTTGTTGGCCTGCGTCAAGGCGTAGTGTGCGGTGGCTAACTAGTATTTATCTGTCTATGCATATGATGCAGATTGGATTAGGGTAGTCGTGCGACTTTGTTGGCCTGCGTCAAGGGTCGTGCGGGTGGGTTTAATTCAATCAAGAAATGACGGGTTGAACTTGACTAGCGGACTGTAGTTTGTTGGCCTGCGTCAAGGTCATGGGACGCTAGGGGTAAAATATTATTGGGGATTTCAAGTGTTGAAATTTGCAATGAGATTGCATACCTTCTATGAGATAGTTGGATCCCGATACCCGCTGCGAGTAAGAGTTACTCCTGGGAGAGTTTTACACATTACAATTAACCGATCAAGTAGGTGTCTAGAAAGGTGTTAACGGGGTTACGCCTCTGGGAAAACGAGGTTAACTTTAATTAGGTTCGTGCGAAAGCACGGGGGACCTCCCTCAAAGTACCGACACTGGCCTGGCTGAAAGATTGGCGAACTTGTAGCGTGTAATTAATCCCTGCTAGTCTTTCTTTTTAGGGTTTGAAGGAAGATTTGATTAAAACAGTGGGAGACATCCTGATTAGATATATTAGATAACCAATCTAATCTTGCAAGAGCATACGCCGAGTGTTTTCTTCTCTCTCTCTCCTGGTAGCGACCATATCACGCCTTAATCAAGAGAATAATACGGATAAATTGACCGAACCCACTTGTTATACTGAGCTGGGGAACGTTGGTCCCGCTCCAACTTATAATTGTTATAAGACAGAGCAGGAAATTGGGGAATACCAGATTTCCCGTGCCGCCCAAACGAAGAAAGTGCATAATGATGCATCATCTTCGGGTGTGTTCATTACACAGAACTGTTTCTCAGTATCCTTTACGTCCTGGGTATGTGATACCGGATCAGGATCCCGCATATGTAATCTGTTACATGGGCTATAGATAGGTAGAGAACTGAGAACGGGTGATAAGTTTCATGAGACAGAAAACGGTGCAAGTGTTGCAGCCAAGTCTGTTGGTCACTATCACCCTGTATTACCGGAATACATTGATTCTGAACAAATGTTATTAGATACCGAATCTGATATACAAAATCATATCAGTCTCTTTATTAGTAAAGAAAGGATATAATTTTGTATTGTTGGATAATGTTTTGAACATTTCCTATATCAAGAGTTGATCGGTTCAGGCACGTTATCTAAAAGCATTGTCGTTCTAAATCAAACTACAGTTCTTAGTATAAGGAACATACACAAGAGGAAGAGTTCAGAAATGAATGAATCCTTCTTAAGGTATTGTAGACTAGGTCATATCAATGCGACCCGACTGGCTGAAGTTACATATAGATGCATATTTAAATTAGTTTGAATTTACATCTTATAAAACTTGCCGGTCATGTCACAAAGATAAGATGACCACATCTCTGTTTATTGGAAACAGAGAAAGAGTTAGTGAACTCTTGGGATTGATACATGCTGATGTATGAAAGTCTCCTGTCTACACATGCCAAGACCGGTTCTTTGTACTTCATTACATTCTCTGATAATCTCTCAAGATTCAGACATATGTTCCTGCTGAAACACAAGTCCGAACCTTTTGAGATATTCACAGAACGTAAGTTAGAAGTAGAGAACCAACGACGGGTATAAGTATTATGTCTTTTGATGAGATCAAGGAGGAGAATACTTGAGCACGGAATTTCTGGACTATTCTAAAAGGAGAATGAGATTCTCTCTCAGCATTACTCCTCCGTATACACCATAGCACGATGGTATATCGGGGCGGAGCAGTAGCACCCTATGTGATATGGTGTGCTCTATGATGAGTACTGCTGAGTTTCCTATTTCCTTTTGGGAGTTATGCACTTGAGAAGCTGCATACCTATTGAATAGGGTTCAAATCAAATCAGTTGCCTACCACTTCATATATGATATGGAAAGGGAAGAGCCCATATCTTAAGCTTGTTAAGATTTGGGGTTGTCCGTCTTATGTCTAAAAGCAAAATCCGGACAAGCTCGAGGCAAGGTCTGTTATGTAGAACTGGAAATGTTCCAGCTATACAAACTGTGTCACGCCCCGCTTCCCAGTGTACGGCGAAGTGGACGTGACGAGGCCCGCTACGTATGTACTCAAAAGTACATACGCTAAGCGTAACTAAGCAATATAAAATAATCACAAGAGACAAATGAAATTGAAATAACAGCAACTTTTATTAATAACATTCTTTGTACAATGCATGAAATGAAAATACAACTGGAATGAAAAGCAATGCCTAAACAGTGGCATAATAATAATAAAAGGAAGTACTGGGAAGAACAAGTACAAAGTCTAGAGCTCTGGGTCTTCCTGGAATTCCTCCAAATCTTCACTTGTAGGCTCGGTCTCAACTTGGTCCAACGCACCTGACGACATTCAAAGAAGAGAGAAATAGAATGTCGTCAGCGAACAGGTCGCTCGGTAAGTCCCAAAGAAGAATGAAGAATGAGAGTGACAGAGTATAGTATTTTCTAAAGTATTGTATTGTAGTAAATTGTGGAATATTGTTTAACGATGTTGTTTGTAGCTTGGTACAGAAAGATGCCAGTGTATACGAGGGGAGTCTCTATATGCCAGAGACTAAGGGCACGTATAGTACAAGGAACCGTTTATGCCACGGTACAACAGCAACTGAATATAGGTTAGGTGTCTTAATCTGACCACCCCATTCCACTTTTAACATCTTCCGTACCAATCTACCCCTTTAAACCCCGCGATGTCATGTTTGTATTGTTATCTTGTAAACTTGTAATGATTGCTTGATTGACTTGATTGACTGACCGAAACCATAATATCAGGAAACGGTTATAACCGTAGAGTCATGTAAATGGAATACTGGGAATCATGTAAAAGGAATATCCATAGTTCGGTTCGGTCAAGTTATATAGATTGTTAACTGGAATCTGGAATTCATGTATTCATCGTGAGTTGGAATATAAAAGAATATAGATTGACTTGAATCACATTCAAGTCAGAAATAGTCATACTCTAACCCGAGTCAGACTACAAGAAGGTAATTTGATGTTCAATAATTGTTAGGGGCCTTATTGTAATTTATAAAACTTGAGGGGGTTTATTGTAAAAATACTATTGAATATTTTTCAAAATACAACTCAAGTATTTAATTATCGTCTTTATGTACATACAACAATTTAATGATCAAGCTAAATATGTATACATGTTCGAATAACATGAAATGAGTCAAGTATTTTATACGAGTAACTACCATAAACAATGCTGTAAAGAAATATTATGTACGACTAATTAATCAAGTTGAACGAATGCGAAATATAAACAGAAATATGGCTCTAAATGTTTTTCATGCGTGAGTTCCAGTTTTACCTAAATATGACTACCGGTTTGAGAGATATATATGTTTTCGTATCGTCGCGCAAAACAGATCAGAATCTATTCGGCACCGTCACATATTTTTAAAACGCAGTTTGAGTTAATTTGTATCAGGTTTCAGGTTACGAAAATTATTAGAAAATTGTAGGTATTTCGATGTACTTATCGAAAACACCAATATTCATACGATTTGGATTTATGAAGCTCTAGTTATGATCATTTTAATATCAGCATTTAAAACAGAAATTCAGATTTCTGGACAGCAACTATATATTGTATTGTAAAGCCTATATCAGGTTGTTTCATGCATTCCTAAGTAATATAATATACAGAAAATTATATTTCTATCAATGGTGCATCTACACATCTAAATTTTGTCACAAACGGATATCGGGTGTTCGAGTTATGTCCAATTTAAAAACAATGTGCGAATCAGGACAGATTCTGTCCAGATCCGTCACTTAATATTGTAACACAGTTTTCTATATTTTACGTCGGTTTTAAGTAAAAATATAAAACTAATAAAATCTAGTTCATTCGATGTAGATATCAAAAACACATGAGTTTGCTCAATTTGGATACCGGTATACCAAGTTATATGTCGTAGAAATTGACCGATAACTGCAGTTTTCTGTTTTACGATCAGTGAATAAATACGATGTAATTCATAAACCGTTATGCGGATCGATCTAAAATTTTTACAGCATGTATAAAATAATATAATCTATCATATGTAAATTCCATGAAATTTTCAGAAGTAAAAATTAATTTCTAAAAATTATTTTAAACCTAAAGGTATTGATGTGTATACTAAAATCGGCAAAAAGATTAACTGGTATTTTTATGCAAGCTTTATCCTTTCTTTTAATAACCAAACCGATTCCATGAGATATCGTAGATATATTATGGATTGAAATCTATGTTCTCACAACTTGTAATAAACATTCATAATCATGAAGAAAGAATTAAAAATACTTTAATTTGAACAAGAGATAATAAGATATTATTAAACCATATAGAATCATATATATCTAAACTTATGTATATGTATATGTATATGTTTATGTGTATCTTCTCTTATGGATTATGATATGAAAAGAATAAGGGGTTCACGATGCATGACAAGAGGAAAAAAAAAGAGATGCGGGGGAAAGGAGAGAGAAGGGACTTACATGCACAAGCCGGTATTGTCACCGGGCTTGTCTATCCGCCGATAGCCTCACGTTACTAGCGAGACCTTCTTGAAGACTTCTTCATGTTCTTCTTCTTGTCATCTTGGTGAAGAGGAAGAAGTGAGAGATAGAAAAATATGAGGAAGGAAAAGATAGAGGAGGACAAATAAAGATGTTGTAATGGTGAATAATAATATATGCATTTAACATGAGAATTAAAAGAGAAATGAAAGGTCACCATTCATTTTGGAAATGAAAGGTCTCATTTGTAGGTTATGGGAAGAATAAAAAATGATAAAAAAATAATTGCAAGAATGGGGATTTGAACATGTGACTTATGGAATAACAATGCAAGGACTTAACCAATGAGCTATAAGGTTGTTCATGCACATATTTAATTAGAATTAAATATATGATGTTGCTTAAAAAGAAAATGGGCTTTTTAGATGGGCTGTATAGAATAAGAATAATGGATTTGGGTTAAATATTTATGAAAGGAAAAATAAGAATGAGAAGTTAAAACTTAAATATAAGAAAAAGAAATTGTACCTAGAAAAAATACATAATAGATTGAGGAATAAAATAATAATAAATTTAATAGAAAAAGGAAAATACCAAGTACAAATAAATACGGTATATTATTGAAGAGGGATAATACAAATGTATAAAGATTTTGGGGTCATTACAAACTGCAGCTGATGATTTGGTAGAACCAAAGGATTCAATAGTTTCCAACGAACCTCAGCCTCTCCACCGATCTAGGTGGGTTCCTCACCCACCTGAGAGATACTTCAGTTTCTCTATGACAGTGGGAGTGAGGATTGCATCATGAGATGATGACCTAACTAGTTTCGAGCTGGCCATCAGGAGTGGGACTCTGTAAGAATGGCTGGATGCTTAGCGATCTGAGATGGAATCCTTATACACCAACAAAGTATGGACTTTGGTTGCTTTATCTGAAGGGTTAAAACCCCATCAGGAGCGAGTATATCTTGAGAAGATTACTTGGTGTGCATGGAAAAGTTGAGACTTTCAAAGCTATGCTTTAGTCCATCCAGATCCTACTTGCCACTGCTACTTACCACGACTACGATATCTGGTGGTTGGGTGTCATGACTGCTTTTCTATATGATGTTTTAGAAGAAAGCGTCTATAAGTACACAGCCAGAGAGCTTCGTAGACAGTGGGAGCAACGGAAACGTGTGCAAGATGCTTTATAGGATAAAGCATGCATCGCGGAGTTGGAACATCTGTTTTGATGTGGTAGTCAAAGAGTTTGACATCTTCAAAATGGTAGATGAACCTTGTATATACAAAAAGGTAGTAGAGAGCATGGTGGTGATCCTCGTAGAGTACGTGGATGACATACTCTTGATAGGGAAGGAGTTTCCTATGCTACGCTCAGTCAATCTCCGCTTATCACAACGATTCTCCATATAGGATCAAGATGATACCTCCTAAATCCTGGGTTTTTGGATCTATGAGATAGATCTAATTGGATGTTAGGATTCTCACTAGTTGTAGTGAGATGGTATCAATCGATCCTGGGGAGAATCACTGGAATGGTTCCAGGGTGATAAGGACGACTGAATGTCAGTCGCAGGCATTGTCTTTACCCTCAGTGGAGGGACGGTATGTTGGAAGAGTTCCAAGCTAGATACCGTGACATACTAGATGATTAAAGGCAAGATACATCGTTACCAAGGATGCTACCAAAGAGGCAGTCTTGATATATATAAGTTCATAAGATGAACTTCGTTCCTACCATTGTATGACAATGGAGTTGTGGCTTTAGCCAAGGAACTACCGTCCCATCAGAAATCCAGATATAATTCTTAGGCAGTATCACCTGGTCATGGAGATGGATGATCTCCAAGGTGATCGAGGTTAGGAGAGTAGATACAGAGGACAACAGCGCGGATCCACTCACAAAGGCCTTTTTCCCAGTAGAGACTTTTACGGGATGGTTGAGTATGAGATACCACAACAAATGGCCCTAGTGCAAGTGTTAGATTGTTAGTTATATGTATGCCCTAGAGGCCATTACTGTACATACGATGTATATTGTAGTGGATGCTAGGACATATATAGGGAGGACTTTCTTGCTCGACATGATAGTATGCTATCTGGTTGTACTTTATCTTAACATGTACTCTGATTGTCTCTATATTACATGTTGATAAAGCCTTTAGGATATGTACTCGACTACTGGGACTATGATGAGATCATACTAGTGGGGCCACGGTAGTCGATGAGTACATCCTATAACTGTTCCTAGTCGTGGGTGTATCGAGATAGGGCATCGATGCACCAGAGTAGACTAGCGTATACGCATCTCGACCCATATGATGGGCGATGGATGATCCCATATCCATCGGTGTTTGACATCAAGGATGGTGTACGGGTGCTCAGTGGAGACTGGGTACACTAGACGGACTCGCCGAGAACTCCCAGATGGTATTATACCATACGTCAGATGAATTCTCCGGTGACATTGGTACAGAGTAGTCTGTTGACCCGAGATCGTCATAGAGTCTTGTGTGATTCCCACTGTGCTTTGATTTCCATCATACCACGTCCAAGAAGGCGTGCAAAAAGGTGGCTTTTGGGTACAGTCCCGAATCACATGGAGGCAATGAGCGATAGGAGGGGATTCGTCTCTCCCGGTATAGGGAGTTGATGTTGTGCTGTGTTCGATTGGCTATAACCGGAAATCCCTGGCCAGGGTTGCCGAGATTTACTGGTAAGTGTTATTAGTAGTTTCTCGAACTGTTATAGACCTCATATCGACACGACTTATCGAGCTACTGGGGTCTGACGTTTACCACCCCTAGGCGAGATATGCAACATATCAGACGACGAGACCGGACTGTACGGGAGTGTTACTGTTTGGATTCACAGGAGAATGTACAGGCTTGCTTGTTGATCTTCTGAGCGCTCAATACCTGGGTAGCTGTTACGTTTAGCTGACCGCTTGCAGCTTGTGGGCGTTTGATATGATCATCACCTACTGCCGGCGTATTGACGATTCTTTAGATTCTTACACAGAGCTTTCTTGGCTCAGGCAAAACGGAGTAGGAGCACATATGTGATATGTGCGGGACCAAGGATAATGCGGTATGTGATATCGTATTGTATTCTCGCGATATTTGATATCAGCCGGGTCATCGGATCAAGAGTTGATTCGATGAATCGGTATGGATAAATATTAGTCGGTTATATGCGATATAGCCGGATTGTCTGTAACCCTTCAAAAATCGTTTAGGCAGTTTTTCGGTAATCGGCCAATTTTTCGGCTTTTTCCGTAAAAAGTCAAAATTTATATTTTTCATTATAGACCTAATTATACAAAATTTAAATAAGATATTACTATAATTTTGTCACTAAAATGTCATTTATAATTTTCTGGTTAAATAAAATTTTTTTCGTAATTAATTATTTTTTTATTATTTTAAGCCTTTTTAAATACATTTAATTAGGGATAAATACAAATTTAATTAGGTAAATTTCTTAATTAGGAGTCTTTATAAGCTAAAATATGGTGTTAATAAAATTATAACATGTCTTGCAAACTTTTAGATTTTTAGTGGGAAAATTATGAAAAAAATGGCTTAAAAAGGGGTTTTTTTGTAAAAAGTTGATTTGAAATGCATTAAATGAGAACATGGGGGTGTTTTAGGCCTAGAAACTTCTCCAAATTTTCCACAAATCCCTTCCTCACCTGCTGGCCGACCCATTCTGCAGCTGAAACCCTCATTTCCCACTTCTTCTTGCTTCATTTCCTTGCAAAAAAATCAATAAAAATCCACAATTTCTTTCTCCATTCAAAGCCTAACCCTAATCCCTTCTCTCTTCAACCCAAATTAGTTTAAAAAGTTGATGAAAAGAGGCTTCTTGGAGACTTGGGCATGTTAGGATTCAACTTGTGAGGTGAAAAATTCTAATCTCTTTGTCAAATTGTAGTTTAAAGGTGCTAAAATAGAATTTTGAAGTATCAATTTAATAGAAATTGTTTGTTCATGAAATTCAAGAAAGGGATTTGATTGTGGATTAGGGTTTAAAACATGGTTGATGTATTAAAGTTAGGGTTCAAGATTTAAAAGGTGAAAATCCTAAACTAGTTGCTTACTTGAGGTTTAATTGTGCTAGAATTTCAATTCTAAATATTAGTTTGGTAGTAAATGTTTGATTTGGAAAAATCAAGTGAAGGTTTTGATTTTAGAAATTAGGGCTTGTAGCATGATGCTTGGATTATGCTAGGGATGGTTATCTAGGTGATTGGAGTGGTTAATTGTGTATTGGTATGCTTACTAAATCGATAAATTTCGATGTTTGTAACAAAATCAGTAAGGAATCGCTTACTAGATTTTTTGTAGAAATAGAAGGCGGTCAATTTGCGTTAGGTTAGCAATATTAGTAGCTTCATATAGGATTATTAGAATGCGCGAACGCGGGGTTTCGTCTAGTCGGGTTGTAGTTTAATCGATTTCCCCGATACGGCGATTTTAGTTAAGGTTTTAGCGATTTTCGTGCATTTTCCGCGTACCGAGTGCGTGTTGTGATTAATTCGAGAGCGTGGATCTTTTCATAGTGTGAGTTGCATCATTTCAGAAATCTGTAACCTTATATTTTGTGTTATGCAATTCTAGGATCGGTCGGGGAAACTTCGGATACGGCGCGAAAAGGCAAAGCGGTGGCCGGATCAGATTAGCGGGGATTTCTGGTGAGTAGATATATTCATCTATGGGGGAATCGTTTGGATGGCGCGAGGCGCCCCTCCTCCCTAGTTAGGATTACCCTACTTTATGCAATAATTATATTGTTAGCTAGCTTATCCATTTATGTATATTGCATACCCTTACAGCTAACCCTATACTAGATTGCATGGACATTAATATGACATTCTTATATACATATGCGATATCATTTCGTAGGACACGAACACCTTACCATTGGCATCTATTGCATGCGCACTATTCATGTGACACACATGCCTTTGGTATTTGCCATGCCACGTGCACTATAAAACTTGTTTAGCTTAGTAACGCCATTGCATTCATGCATGATATTTGAGAATGTATCGAACGCATATACCTCGCATTACTATCATATCTACCTAGATTTCTAGCCAAACTCTCACATCATATACATTGATATCATAGACATTTATTATATATAACATGTGGACACTATGATTTTTCTTGATGATTTCAGTTTTTCTGTGATTTCTGGATTTTTGGGGAAAACCGCAAGAATTTAACAAAACCTTAGATTTATCATTTTCGAAACAAAGTTGCGGTTTTCTCGTGACGTATGTGTCGTCCACCATGAGTTTTCATGTTTTCTGTTGGATTTCGAGACCCGATTCGAGGAGTGGATGAACCGTCTCGGGTACATGGTGGGCCCGGTATGGTACCCCGGGGCAAGAAGATCGAGTTGTAGACGATGAGCCTGGCAGGGGAAGACTACCTACCGGTGATGTCTGGCGCGGCGGATATCCGGAGGATACCGACCGTTGTCGTGAGATTTATGATATGGGCCGATCCGGACTGACGGAGCCCGACATTGAGACAGATATGATTCCTATTTGGTGTCGATGCTTGACACGGGTTTTCTGAGGATTTCTTGATGATATTTAGTTATTATGCAGACATTCGTTTTCTAAAAGTTAAGAATCCAGTAACTTTAACATTTAAAAACACTTAAAGAGTTAGAAAAGATATTGCATACATGTGCATGCATACTAGAGTTATTATACCACATTTGGACATACATGTTGTTCCGCATTGCGTGCATTCTTACGATTGCCTTATTAGATGTTATATTTACTCACGAGCTGGCAACTCACCCCCGTTGTGCCACAGTGTCTTGCAGGTCGGACCCGTCAGTCTTGTAGCGGCGGGCTATCTTGTCATCAGTTCCTTTTGCTCAGACTCGCGACATCGCCCGTAGGTGGGTTGCGAGTATACTTTATTTCCTGTTGTTTTATCATTGTATCTAGTATTCTCCATCTACCACTTGTATTGTATATGCGACCTAGTGATGAGACTGAGAGATTTGTATATTTGTGGTTCCTTTTGGGTCGAGCTCACTTGAGCCGACGTGTGTTTTCTGGTATTTGCATCTCTTTTGTGCTCTTTTTCTTGATTATTACTATTATATTGCATGTGGTTGTGATCCGCCTTGGGCGAAGAGCTAGCTCCCGCTTGGGGATGCCATTTTTATGATTTCATATATATTATCTTGTTGTACCCATTTTGGGGATAGAAATTACAGGGGAGACTCTGCCGAAATTTTCAGAAATTTTTGATGTTTTAAAAGGGATTCTTTACAACTCAATTAATTTCAAAACCGTTTTCATTTAAGGTTTTCCTTCACTCTCTTTGATTTTGGGTTAGATTTCTGGGCTTTGGCTGACTTAGGTTACGGTACGCCTTTAGACGTCTCGTAATCTAAGTGCCAGTCACGTTCCGTACTTTCGGGTCGTGACATTGTCGGATCAAGTATTGATTCGATAATTTAATGTATAATAATATATATGATATATTAAAATTACATTAACTAATATTTGCTCACTAAAAGATTCTTTTTCTCACTCGGGTAATACATTGATATATATGCGATATATGTTAATTGTATTATTTTATTTTGTTACAATAAATATTGTATATGTGATATATAATATTGTAACATATTATAATTATTAATGCAACATGTTTAGTGGAGTTTAAACATGATTAGGGTTTGGATTAGGGTTAAGTCTTCTAGTTGATTCTAGAAGCTTTTCACTTTGTCATTTGTTAAGATATTATGATAGATATTTCTTTGTGACTCATCCTTTAACCCAACCCAAACCCTAACCCTAGTAAACTCTCTACATTGGTTACTACAACCATGGTTGCATAAATGATTATGATAACATTTTATTATTCATCACAAATGAGGTTGTTCATCTTCTTCCTTCTTCTTCTTTGCTTACAAAGCTTTCTTGCTTTGATATTTGTGATGAAAATATGTGAGAAAAGATAAATAATGAGAGCAAAAATCCTACTTCATCATCCTCATCTTCCCTTGCCATTTAGATGAGGGTGTTCACATCATTTCATGAGTGTTAGCTTGTGTTAACGAAACTTCAAGGTAGATCATCTTTGTATCGAAGATCGGAAGCAAAGGTTGCATCTTTCTCTTCGTGGAACCTCTCGAGAGTCCGGAACCCGATGATCGCAGTGAAGGGACCACAACACGGAGCATATGAAGTGAAGGACCGGATCTACAAAGGTTGTAATCCCTCTCACTTAGTGTTAAAGTTGTTAACATGTTAGTTTTCGCCTAATCTCTAGTTTAAAGATCCGTATTCGGGTTGTTCGGCACGGCTAATTTTTAAATCGGGCATGGTTGATGCCTCGTAGACCCTTGTGCGCGTGCCTAGCAACCCTACAGTACCCTTTTTGCGACTTGGACGGTCGATGCTGCCTTTTTTGCGACTTGGACGGTCGGTTCTGCCCTTTTTGCGACTTGGACGGTCGATACTGTCCTTTTTGCGACTTGGACGGTCGGTGCTGCCCTTTTTGCGACTTGGACGGTCGATGCTGCCCTTTTAGTGACTTGGACTGTCGGTGCTGCCCTTTTTGCGACTTGGACGGTCGATGCTGCCCTTTTAGCGACTTGGACGGTCGGTTATGTCCTTTTTGCGACTTGGACGGTCGATGCTGCCCTTTTAGCGACTTGGACGGTCGATGCTGCCCTTTTAGCGACTTGGACGGTCGGTTCTGCCCTTTTTGCGACTTGGACGGTCGATGCTTCCCTTTTAGTGACTTGGACGGTAGGTGCTGCCCTTTTTGCGACTTGGACGGTCGGTTCTGCCCTTTTTGCGACTTGGACGGTCGATATTGCCCTTTTAGCGACTTGGACGGTCGGTGCTGCCCTTTTTGCAACTTGGATGGTCGATGCTGCCTTTTTAGCGACTTGGACGGTCGGTTCTGCCCTTTTTGCGACTTGGACGGTCGATACTGCCCTTTTAGCGACTTGGACGGTCGGTGCTGCCCTTTTTGCGACTTGGACGGTCGATGCTGCCCTTTTAGCGACTTGGACGGTCGGTGCTGCCCTTTTTGCGACTTGGACGGTCGATGCTGCCCTTTTAGCGACTTGGACGGTCGGTTCTGCCCTTTTTGCGACTTGGACGGTCGATGCTGCCCTTTTAGCGACTTGGACGGTCGGTTCTGCCCTTTTTGCGACTTGGACGGTCGATACTGCCCTTTTAGCGACTTGGACGGTCGGTGCTACCCTTTTTGCGACTTGGACGGTCGGTGCTGCCCTTTTAGCGACTTGGACGGTCGGTGCTGCCCTTTTAGCGACTTGGACGGTCGGTGCTGCCCTTTTAGCGACTTGGACGGTCGGTGCTGCCCTTTTAGCTACTTGGACGGTCGATTCTTGTCTTGCTGATTTGATGTGAATCGGGTTGACATCAGCATCGCTACACTGGAATATGGTACCAGGAGCGAATCATCATCTGTCATGATAGGATTTAGGGATTTTGGTTTTGGTTTGGCATCAACATCGCTACACTGGAATATGGTACCAGGAGCGACTCATCATTCGCCGCTTGGGATTTGAGTTTGGAATTTGGTTGGCATCTGCATCGCTGCACTGGAATATGGTACCAGGAGCGACTCATCATTCGACATTTGGGATTTGAGTTTGGAATTTGGCTGGCGTTTGCATCGCTGCACTGGAATATGGTACCAGGAGCGACTCATTATTCGCCACTTGGGGATTGGGGAGCGATGGCTTAGGAGACAGGTTTAGATCCCTATCACCTAAGGCTTTTCAATTTTATGGGCCGTAAGGGTCCCATAAAAGCATTTTCTCCCTGCGAGTCATAAGGATCTCGTAGGTGCATTTTCTCCTTAGGAGTCGTGAGGACCCCTAAGTGTGTTCTTTCCTTTATGAGTCGTAAGGATCCCACAAAGGTTTATTCTCCTCATGTATCGTGAGGACACATGAGTGGGTCTTCCAAAATGGAGCATACGTCCAAGGACGAAGACCGGCCGCTGGACTGGTGATTGTGGTGGGGTATGGGTACGATGAGAATTAATTGAGCCCGTGGATTGTATACGGTAGTCGATCTGGGGACTAACCGTAGGGCCAGGAAAATTTTAAGAAATTGGGTTTTGATTGGCGTCTGCATCGCTGCACTGGCATATGATATTAGGAGCGATTCATCATTCGCCGTTTGGGGACTTGGAAATTGGATCTTGTTTGGCATCAGTATTGCTGCACTGGGATAATGCCAGGAGCAACTCATCATTTGCCCCGGGAGGACTTAGGATTTGGTTTTTGGGTCGGCTTCAGCACCGCTAACACTGAAGCGTAACGCCAGAAGCGACTCATCATTTTCCATTTCCCGTTGGGAAGCGATGGCTTAGGAGACAGGTTTAGGTCCCTGTCATCTAAGACTTTTAAATTTTATGAGCCGTAAGGGTCTTATAAAAGCATTTTCTCCCTACGAGTCGAGAGGATCTCGCAGGTGTATGTTCTCCTTAGGAATCGTGAGGATTCCTAAGTGTGTTGCTCCTTTGTGAGTCGTAAGGATATCACGCAGGTATTTTCTCCTCACAAGGTCGAGAGGACCTTGTGAGTGTGTTTTACCTTTTCTTTTTCACGAGTTTGCGCCCTTTCGGGTTTTCACAAACTCGCCGGCAGTCCTGCTGTTTTTACTCACGGAGCCCTTTCGGGTTTTCATCCGTGCCCGTTTTTCTTGTGGACATACCGTATTTATTATTATTATTATTTATTTATTTATATTTTTTTTTTGTGGTCGCTGGTGGGACTTGGGAGAGATATGGGTTGTTTACGCCCATGGATTGTATACGGTTTTGCAGGATGTATGATCCGGACCGTAGGGATGGTATGCTCAATTCGCCTGCGACTTGGAGCATTCACGCGTAGTACTTCTTAAGATATCGGCGATTGATGGGTGGCATAGGCCTTTCTCCCTCGGCACTTATTAGTTGGTAGGATCCTCCGTCGAACACTTTCTCGATGACGTATGGTCCTTCCCAGTTTGGCTCGAACTTTCCCTTGGCATGTCGATTGGGGATGATCGGTCTTTTGAGGACCAACACCAATTCACCTTTCTTAAAAGCGCGGAGATGAGTTATCTTGTCATAGGCCCGTGATATTTGGGATCGGTATAGCTCCAGATTTTGCTGCACAGCGAGCCTCTTTTCTTCGAGGGCGTCGAGCTCTTCCAGCCGAAGGAGCACGTTTTCCTCCTCCGTCAACTCGTGCTGAAAGGCCATTCTTAAGCTTGGAACTTCGACTTCGAGAGAGAGGAACACCTCCACTCCGAAGAGCAATGAGTATGGAGTGGACTGAGTTGGAGTACGGTGCGTGGTACGATATGCCCACAACGCCTCGTGAAGCTTGAGATTCGAGTCTCTCTTGTTGGCTGAAGCATTTTTCCTCAGGAGCTTGCATAGAGTCTTATTGAAGGCTTCGGCTAGCCTATTGGCTCTTGGATTATAGATGGAGGAATATCTCCAGTCTATCTTGTGTTGAGTAGCGAATCTTAAGACTTTGAAGCTTTTGAAAGAGGGCCCGTTGTCAGAAATGATTCTTCTTGGTGTACCGAAGCGGTATAAAATATTATGCCGGAAGAATATCAGAATATCTTCTGTCTTAACTTCTTTTAGCGGGACAGCTTCAGCCCATCTGGAGAAATAGTCAGTTGCGGCCAATATGAACCGGTGGCCTTTGGATGACGGAGGATCAATTGGGCCAACAATGTCGGTGCCCCAGACTTTGAAAGGCCACGACGCCACCGTAGGATGCAACGGATTGGGATGCTTGTGAATGAAATCACCATGGATTTGGCAGATATGACATTTCTTTTCAAGCTCTCCGCAATCCCGTATCATGGTGGGCAAGTAATACCCAAGCCGTTTAATTTGAAGTCGCATCTTGGGGCCAGATTGGTGGGCACCGCAAACGCCCGAGTGAACTTCTTTCATGACCTTTTGGGCTTCGGCCAATGACAGACACCTGAGCCAGAGTTGGTCATATGACCTGCGGTACAGCCTGTCATTTACAAACACGTATCGGAGAGCTCTCTTTTTCAGCTGAACCCTCGCGGATCTTCCTTCGGGCAGCTTATCGTATCGGAAGTACTCTATGAAGGGTTCTCTCCAATCGGGTTCGTCTTGAACGATCGAAGCTTCTTCGGCGGGACTGCTCTTCTGTTCCGCGCTTTCCTCTTCTCGTAGAGAGACAGGGGTAGAATTTTCCGGCTGATGACTGTGATCAGAATTTCATCCATGTCAGGATCAGCCAGCTCCTTGGCTAAACGAGCGAGTACGTCAGCCTTTCCGTTCAACGCTCTAGGGACTCTCATTAGTTCAATGTGAATGAACTGTTTCATGAGTTCCACTACTCGGCTTCTATATTGAGCTAACTCAGGTTTGTATATCTTATACTCACCGCTTACTTGGTTGACGGCAAGCTGGGAGTCACCGTAAACCCGTAGCCGAAGGATTTCCATTTCTATGGCGAGTTCCAAACCAGCTATCAGAGTTTCATACTCAGCCTCATTGTTTGTGCGAGGCTCGGTGAGAGCAAAAGAACGCCGTAGGGTTCCCATTGATGGCATGATGAACACCAATCCTATCCATGCTTTTATCTCCGGGACGCTTGATTTACTGGAGGCCCTTATCGATGAGGCCCTATCGAAGTAGAGCTCCCAACATGGATCGTCATTCTCGAGGTGCAGCACTTGTTCGTCGGGTAACTCGCAATTGAGTGGTGACCCTTCTAGTATGGGATGAGCAGCGAGAAAGTCTACAAGAGCTTGCCCTTTTACTGCTTACTGAGGAGTATAAACTATATCAAACTCAAGTAGCATGACAGCCCATCTTGCCATCCTGCCGGCTAGGCTTGCCTTGGTCATTAAGTGTTTGAGCGGGTCGACTTTGGATATCAACATGACCCGATGAGCGAGCAGATAGTGTCTCAGCTTCTTTACAAGGAATATCAGAGCCAGGCATTGCTTTTCGATCGGGGAATAGTTGTGTTCCGTCCCGACTAAAGTTCGACTGAGGTAGTATAGGGCATTCTCTTTTCCCTCCTCGTTGTTCTGAGCAAGGAGCGCACCAAGTGACTCATCCAGTGCGGCAGTGTAGAGAATCAGCGGTTTATTTGGAATGGGAGCGGCCAATACTGGAGGGTGCAGCAAGTACTGTTTGATGCTTTCGAACGCTTCTTGACATTCGGCATCCCAGACAAAAGGAGCTCCTTTCTTCATGAGCTTTGAGAAGGGCCTACATCTCCCCGATAAATTTGAGATAAACCTCCGTATATAAGCAAGCTTGCCTTGAAAAGATCTGAGCTGCGTCAGACTCTTCGGAGGGGGCATCTCCGTGATGGCCTTTATCTTGGACGGGTCAACTTCAATCCCTCGATGTCGGACTATGAAGCCTAGGAATTTTCCCGATGATACGCCAAAAGCGCACTTTAGAGGATTCATCTTCAGATCGTATTCCCTCAATCTAGTGAGAACGGTCCTAAGATCTTGGATATGATTGGCCTTGGCTTTAGTCTTGACGACCAGGTCATCAACATAACATTCGATGACCTTATGAATTAGGTTATCAAAAATATTGGCCATTGCCCTTTGATACGTAGCACCTGCGTTCTTCAGTCCGAACGGCATCACTTTGTAGCAGTATATTCCGATCGGGGTTCGAAATGCTGTGTGCTTCTCATCCTCAGGCGACATCTTGATCTGATTATATCTAGACGAGCCATCCATAAAGGTGAACAGCTCGTAATTTGAGGTGTCATCGACCATCATTTCCATAACCGGTAGCGGGAAGTCGTTTTATGGACATGCCTTGTTGAGGTCTCTGAAATCGACACAAACTCGGATCTGCCCATTTTTCTTCTTCACTGGAACTATGCATGCGATCGAGTCCGCATATTTCTCTTCCCTGATGAAGCCAGCATCGATGAACTTCTTAGTTTCCTCGATGACCTTTTCTTCTAGTTCCCTTCTCATTCTTCGAGGAGCTTATTTGACTGGCTTAGCATCAGGAGATATAGCCAGCTTATGCATGGCTACTTCAGGGGAAAGACCAGGCATTTCTTTGTACGTCCACATGAAGCAGTCGATGAACTCATGCAGCAGGGCAATTATCTGTTCTTTCATTTCCTCTGACAAGAGTGAGCTGATGTAGGTCGGCCTTGGATTGTTAGGCGTTCCTAAATCGATCTCAGTTAGCCCATCGAAGGTTGCTTTTCCGCCATCTTCAAGCTCTTGGGGAGCTTCTTCTGGCTCGGCTAGCTCATCTTCATCATTTGACTCTTCGCTGGCTTTCCCAATATGGATCATGTAGCATGCCTTAGAATCAGGCTGGATGAAACCTATGCCCCATCTATCTGAGATTTGTCCACCGATGAGTGTTCGGACCTGAGGTGGATGCCATAGCCCTTCATAAAACTTTGCTTCGGACTCCGATTGATATAATCGGCATCCGCACCTTTTGAAGTATTCCCGCATCTCGGGCGCATAGTATCTGGGATTAAGAACGGCTCTTATGCCTCTCTCATAGGGAAGGCACGCGGCAGAAAGATCGTCAAGGTGCACAACGGGGTTTGACCCATAAAACAGGATGCCTTTCTGTCCACTTTTTCTTCGGGGACGTAGAAAGTTTTCAGCTAGTCCACGGTGGAGACTAACAACGCATCGAGCTCTTTGCACATCTGCTCCGGTACCTTTGTGACGGCTAGGGACCCTTCTACAATTTCGAAGGTCTCTTGTAGTTTCGCTTGTTGCATGGGGGTCCAATCTGCACAGCTGTTGCACGACAGGTCCTCTTCTTCCGACTCTTCAGTATTGCTACCAAGGTGAGGGCGGACTTTGCTGCTAGATGGGATTTCAGTATCGGATTCGTCTGTATCGCTACCGAAACGGGGGCGAGTTTTAAGGAAGGAAGGACTTCCAGCGTCGGACTCATCAGTGTCACTGCCGAAACGCGAACGCACTTGGGGTTTTTTGCTTTTGAAAGTGACAGCAGGCTCAGATTTTCCTTCGAGTTTCGGGACCGTTCTGTCTTTGGTCAGCTGTGGCTCAGTACTTTGGGGCTTCATAAAGTACTGAGAATCCTCATATCGGACTTCATGCACACCGAATGGCTGGATGTCTCCGTCAATGCGTCTTTCTTCGCCATCTTTAGTATACTTCATGCATTGATGGAGAGTTGACGGAATGATGCCGTAATCGTGGAGCGACGGCCGTCCCAAGAGAATTTTATAAGACGTGTCAGCGTCGATCATGTATAGCTTAGCTTCAGTTTGCAGATCCCTGAATTTGATTGGCAAAGCTATAGACCCCAGAACTTGCTGGAAATTTTGGTTGAAGCCTTGAATGACAATCCTTTCGCTTGACAGGTGTCGGACGTCCATTGACAAACTCTTCAGAGTCCGCAAGTTCATGATGTTCACTGAGGACCCTGGATCAATCAATATGCGATTAATCCGATCTCCGTCACTGTACCCGGTCACGTAAAGCGGCCGATTATGCTCAGTCGTCCCCAGTAGCAAGTCTTCGTCCTTAAACGTGACCGCGGCAGCATGCAAAGCGTACCGGGCTTCTTTCATATTAATTTCCGCAAATTGAGCCTGATACCGCTCGGGGTTTTGTAGAGCGTGAATGAGAACATCTCTAAGCTCCTTAGATAGAACCAAGGCATCGTAGATGCTAAGGAGAGACGGAAGCTTTCAGAGGTGAGCCAAAACATTATAATCTACTGGGGAAGGACTCGAATCTTCATGGGCGAGTTCTCTGCCATCTTCTTCATTAGTGACCTGTTTTTCCTTCCCTTTTGGGGCATTGCCCTGATTTGGCGGTAGAGCTCTACCGCTTCTGAGCTGGATTTGATTGGCCTTTGTGGCGAGCTCCTCGTCCTCTTCGGAAAAACAGAGCTCCCCCTTAGAGTCGCTGCTCAGATGATGGCGTAGCAGGTCACTATAGGGATCCCTTCATTGGAGTCTTCTTCTAACTCCTCCAGAATCTCAGCCGCTTCTACAGGGAAGAACTCTTTCAATTGAATTAGAGTCATTTCCTTCTGTTCATAGTCTTCGAGGGAATTAATATACTTTTGAATGATCGATCTCCCTGCAGACTCTTTTTCGCGTCGAGCTGCACTTTTCTTCTTCTTGAGCTTTTTAGACTTTGAGCCTGATGGAGCCGCATTGGCAGCTGGCATGGTAGGCTTTTTCTGCCTTTCCCATTCCGTCCTGGGCTCTTTCCGAAGTAGCTTTATCATCTTCTTCGTCTTATTGGATATGTGCGTACTCCACGGAGGCTGCGGTGGGTCCGTTTCATCTCTCAGGGTAGCGGGTTCGGCTGTCCGCTCCCAGAAGGCTTCAGTTTTTGTCTGTATAAAGTTGGTGGTTGCAACTTGATTGTTCACCAACACACTTTTGGACAACTCGATCTCTCCAGCCTTGTACTGCTTCTCGACCCATTCCTTGAAGATATAGAAATCCTCGATCGCATGGCTCACTATTCGGTGGTACGAGCAATATAGGGGATTGTCGGTCATTTTTGCTTCTTGGGGTCTTTTCGACTCTGGCAATTGTAGGCCGTTGTTCAAGGCATTTTTAAATATCTTGCGGACCTTGTCCCTTCTGAAAGAGTAAACCTTGTTATTTTTCTCCTTTAGGGAAGGCCCATCTCCTCCCAGCAATGGCTTTCGAGACCGGTTGGTTTTGGATTCGCCCGCCCTTCGTTTTTCTTCATTGTCGGACGCATTGAAGACATTGATACTGCTGGAAATCCCGCTTCTACGATTGTCGTCCCGCTTGCTTTTACAAGTCTTGTCTCTCCGAGAGTCCGGCGGGGACTCTTGCTTCGAGCGTTCCAGCATTTGGACTTTCTTGGTTAGCTCCTGAAATGTCTTAAGGCCCGTTGTACACAAGAATGAGACCATCTAATTGCTGAGGTTCCTAATGAGAAGGCTGACAGACTGGTCCTGCTCCAGCGGTGGTTCGCACTTGACCGTGAGATAGGCGATAAAGTCAGTGTTGCTTTCATTCTTCTCCGGCTTGGTCCTCACAAGGTCGGCAATGGAGATTTTATCACTGACACTCATGAACCTTTGCCGAAACAAAGACTCCATTTGGGAAAAGGTAATGACGGACCCGTCTGGTATACTTGCATACCAGTCGAAAGCGACACCGGTCAGGCTATTGAAGAACTGACGAAGAAGGAGCGCATCATTGCCCCCTGTATTTCCGCACGATGCTTTAAAGTGGGCGACGTGTTGATTTGCATTTCCCGTCCCGTCAAATCTTCCGAACTTAGGAATGATGTAGCCGCTTTGAAACTCGATCAGATCGTACTGTGCGGGATATGGCCGCCCACTACTGCCAATTTCTTTCTGAGCTTCAGCTTCAGCCACCAATGTTTTAGCTTTGCTGGTGACCAAGTCCATTATCCGATCTTGTGTTAGCGGGATAGTGCTATCTGGGGCCAAGGCGTCCCAAGAAGCGGAATGTGGACGGCTTTCATGCGGCTCGACCAGTCTTGGGCCCAAAGGAACGGGCATTGGCTGCTTCGGATTGTCATCACCCGGCTGGTTAGTAGCGACTTGTGCTTGATTGGGAGGCGCTCAAGCAATTTGAGCTGTAAGCTGCATCACAACGTCCGTTAAGTCGTCAATCTTCGAATAGAGCTTGGCCATCTCTCTATGTTTGCTCCTGAGCTGTTTTCGAAGCTCTTGAAGCAGCTCTTGCTCCGCGGTCTTGGAGCCGAAAGTCGGCTCTTCCTCGCTGTCTGAGCTTGACTCTGCATGGACCCGAGGGGTCTTTCTGCCTATCATCCTCATCGAGAGGGTTTTCTTCGTCCGGCGGAGGCGGCTGTTCTTAGGAAGAGGCAACCACATTCATGCCAGATTGGGTTTGGGATGTGGTTGCCCCATCCTTGCTTTTGCTGCGAAGGTTGTCGCTGGGACGCCCACCCGCCATATAGACCGTATGAATAATATATCCAGCCGTCTTTTTATCACCGGCGGCTGATTTCACAGATCGCTGTCTTGACCCCCCTGTTTCGGTAGCGAGCAGTAGATTGAAGGCGACTGGCCTGGCCAGGTTCTTGAATGGTGCTGGCGCTTCTTTTCTGGGTTTGCCCCACTGCTTTCATGCAGCACATAGTGCCTGATAGACTCTTGAAGAGACAGTGTCATACTTTTTCTGTTGGGGCCGGGACACGTCTCTTTGTAGTGACGTTCGGACCGTTGTCTTCTTGATTCTGGCGGTCATGGTATTTTTCTGGACCCACCTCAGAGGTTCGAAGGAATTGCTGATTTTTACGGCCGATTCAGCCATCGTCGCAGGATGACTCTGCCCTTGGAATCTCACAAGATTCCACCTGGCCGGGGTCCTGGCCCTCTTGTTGGCTCGATACCTGAGCCGCTTCTGTCTCAGCTTTTCTGCTTTAAGCACTTGGCAGACTTTGGCTCTTCGGGAAGACGCCGTAGACCGGGTGATGGAGGATTTTGGAGATACGCTCGGTTGTGCATTTGCTGGAGTCATCGCCTGAGCGCGTCCGCAACATTTGACGTCGCCCTTTGTACCGAAAGTCATGCCCCCAGCTGGAGCACCAGAGAGTCGTTCAGACACCGCCTTAAGTTTCGGTTGTGGTGCCTTGGCGATCACGACATTCGGCCTCTTACCTCTTGAGACCAGCTTGGCCGCCTGCTTTGTCAGGATTTCTGCCAGATGAGCGCTTCCGGCAGGGTAGATGATGACGGAACCGAACTGGCGGGGCAGTTCCTCCCACTGTCGACTGAGGCTTGCGGGGAGAACTACACGAGCGTTGATTTTGACCACGTATGGAATCGGGGTCGCATTGGAAGCTGAATTCCTCTTAGGAGACATTGTCGTTGAAAGTTGATTGCTTGAAAACCTGCATGAAAGAGCATTATTTTAGTACAAATATAGACATGTATATTGATTGAGTTCGCATGAACGTTTAACCCGAAATATGGGAGGAGTGATTGGGTCCCGCCGGGCGTGCCCGAATCTGTAGGGTGTTTTTCGTCACCCCATTGAGATGGGAATGCATGCGCGCTTGTCGGGCGCATTACAGATCCCCCCTGCTTAGGGTAGGCTGGGATTTATTGAGTGTGGGGATCCGAATCTCAGGCAGCCGTGGACTAAGCTGTCGTTAATTACCCCTTGCCTTTGGAGTGAAGGAACCTCCGATTGACGGGTTAAACTGGTCATGCGGACTCAATATGCCATGTTGTGTTTTAAAAGGGAAGGTTGGATGTATCGGGGGCCCCGCAGAGTTTTTACGGGGGTCCTGCTACCCAGATAGCGGGCTGGGGGTTAAGGGGGCTAGCAGCCCCCTTGCGGGGTGCGGGGCAGCGCCCCGTTAGAAATTTTTTCTAACGGGGAAGACACATTTAGTGTGGAGTGCACAAAAAAAAGGAAGGGAAAAAGCGTCTTAAAGACGCGTGCGTAGCACGTGAGCGCGTGGTGCTCGGGATCACGTGCGCACACGTGACCGTTGGGCGCCTCAGCGCCCGGGGTCACGTGGCGCACACGTGACCGATGGGCTCCTCAGCGCCCAGGGTCACGTGGCGCACACGTGACCGTTGGGCACCTCAGCGTCCGGGGTCACATGGGCACACGTAACCGTTTGGGCGCCTCAGCGCCGGGGTCACATGGGCGCACGTGACCGTTGGACGCCTCAGCGCCCAGGGTCATGTAGCACACACGTGACCGTTGGGCGCCTCAGCGCCCGGGGTCACGTGAGCACGCGTGACCGTTTGGGCGCCTCAGCGCCCGGGGTCACGTGGGCGCACGTGACAGTTGGGCGCCTTAGCGCCCCGGGGTCACGTGGCGCACACGTGACCTTTGGGCGCCTCAGCGCCCGGGGTCACGTGGGCGCACGTGACCGTTGGGTGCCTCAGCGCCCCGGGGTCATGTAGTGCACACGTGACCTTTGGGTGCCTCAGCGCCCAGGGTCACGTGGGCACACGTGACCATTGGGCGCCTCAGCGCCCGGAGTCACGTGGGCGCATGTGACCACGGGAAAACACCCGCTGGAGGGGGGCCTAGCCCTTAGGTTGGGGAGTTGAACTCCCAAGGGATTTTTGGATTTAAACTCCTGACAGAAAATTAATTTATGGAGTTAAACTCGAACAGATCTCGAAAGGAGTTAAACTCCTAGGAATCTTTGGCCCTTCTTCTGAGTCTTGGATCTGTCCAAAGTTAGATTCTTGGAGATGGGTCTCCTTCTTCTTTTTCTATTGGCCGGATCTCGAAGATCAAGAGGTGTGAGATTTTAAAGATCTCTCTTTTTCGAGATTTGGTGGGAGATCTGAGTTCCCCTTTATGGATTTTGTGGTAAAAAACTATTTAGTTTTGGAAAAGGAAGAGTTAAACTCTTGATTTAATTCAAGAGAAAAAAGAAGGTTTTAGAACCTTGAGGAAGAAGAAAATCACAGATTTGGATTTTTTTTTGGAGAGAGAAAAAGTTGTTGAGATATTTTCATTATCTTTGCCTTTATAGGCTATACACTTTACATATAGCCCCTTGGGGTTTTCAAAATGACATTTTGCCTATCCCATGGCTCATGTGCCATTTCTTTTTGCATATAAGCCATGGGCTTTACAAAAATTTGGCTTTATGCCCATTTTTCTTACATTTATTCATAAAATAAAATAAAAGAAATACAACAAAATTATTTATTACAAATTTTTTATCTTGCCGCTTTATGTTCGGGCTAGCTCCGGGCATTGGCCCACTTGACCTGGGCTTGGGCCCACCTGGTTTAGGGTTGACTTTGATTTTGACTCGGTCAACTGGGGTACAAATTTTTACCCCAACACTCACACGAGAAAAATGACGATCTCAAGTCGACAGACTAATCTTTACTCATGTCACCTGAGAACTGCTATCTGACAATAGGTATAATACTAGCATGTTCCCGGCGAGTCAGTCCAGTGTAACTCATAACCCAATGAGCACTTGTACACTATCTTAGGTTACTTACCGACACCAAAGGCTTGTGAGTCCGGCCACCGCTCCTCGTCGGGGTCTCGAAAAGTATACACTAGTCTACTCCGGAGTATCGATGCCCAGTCTCTATACTCCCTCGATCAGGGACATTTAAGGATATGCTTATAGACCATCCAGCTCCGACGTATATGATCACCATCATAATGCTGGTAGTCAAGCAAGAATCCTATGGGCTCTATCAATATGTAATAGTGATTTGTAATACCATATAATGTATGTACATGATAATAAAGTCAAACCAGATAGCATACTATCATCTCGAGTAAGACTGTTCTACCTGTATAGGTCCTCCCTCAATCATCATAATCGCTTGCCTGCGATTACAATAATTGCCTTGAGGGCACTATATCCAACAATATCCTACTTGTACTTAAGGCTAATTATTGCGGTGTCGCATACTCACAGCCCGTGTGATACTGAACATCCAACTTCTCTACTAATCAGTCTCGCAAAATATGTTTTCGAAACTATCGCGTTCGATAAATAGCCTCAGTGAGTGGATCCGCTCCAATGTTTCTATCTTTATCTCTCTATAACTCAACTTCGTGGAGAAAGACCATCTCCCGAAATGAGCGATGCATGTCTTAGAATTTCTCTGGATATCTGATAGGATCAAGTTCATAAATGAACTCGAAATCCAACAAACTTATTAGACTGTATCCTCTACTGAATTTAATCAGTATCCTGTGCCATGCCTTCCTCAGTATCCACTTGGACCCCATGTCTAACATACTGCCCTTTAGAAGAGGATAAAATTTAACTCTGACAGTCACTCTGTCATCCAGATCACTTTAGAAGCCTGAAATGATAACCACTTCCTGAAGGAGGCTGCTATTACCATATACCAAGAACATCCTCTTATGTTCATAACTGCCTCCCAATGTTTCTCTACGATTTGATTAATATATGCTTATTGCAGCTAGTGCAAAAGCAATACCTGGTATGGTACTTGATATCTCATGATCGACTCAATTGCCTAAGCAAGTGATATATCAATCATGCAAATCCCTCTTTTCATTAGTCTAGAAGACATCTCTTTAGAGAGGGTGACTCCATCATGTGCAGGCACACCACCACGCCAGGAGTTATCCATTCTAAAACACTTTAGAATAGTGTCAAAATACCCGAATTGGGACACTTCCCAAATTTAGATCTAAAACCATAGATCTAGTCACCAGAATCCCTGATATTTTGTCCAGATCCTATATGGAGAAACACCTTGTGACAACCACAGTATAACCGATCATAGTATAAGAATATCACTTCCTATCAAGAGTACGTCATCCAAATATCAGGACATCGCTCCTTACTACCTTCTTACCCGGTCCATCTGTTATTCTGATAAAGTCAAACTCTATGACTGTCACATCAAAAATAGATGATTTATCTCCGCTATACTTGCTTTAGTTTATAAATAGACATAAGCTACTGGCCCACCACTCTTCCGCTGCTCCCATTGACCACAACTACCCTCTGGCAGAGTTATATACACGTGCACTTCTAAAGCTAATTTAGAACGACGTTATAGTCATCCACCTACCAGATCTCATAGTCTAGGACAGCAGTAGTGGCAAGCTTGTGTCATCAAAACCTCCCTGTCACTGTCTCTGAAGAGACCGAAGTCCCTCTCGGGTGGCTGAGGTTACCCACCAAATCTGCGGAGTGGCTAATGAATTGTTGAATCCAATTGAATTCTTAAATTCTACAAAATTTTCAGTAATCATTTGTGGTTCTGAAATCACTTCCAGTTCTACCATACCCCTACTAATGTTTTCTGAAAAGAATTCATTTTACTAAAATGGGTAGCAATCAAGAACAATATAACTATTGATCCTCAAAATGGTAGAATGTTAACCCTCGTCAAAGTCCGGGATAACCCACAAACTGCCATTACTGAAACGTGCCTTGAGTTTATCCGGATTCTGGTTTTAAGCATGAGCCGGACAACTCTATATACCTTAATATCGTTAAGATCCGAATCTATTCTATATCCAATATAGAAAACAAAGGCACTAATTTAATTGGAACCAGATTCAAAAATCAAGCAGCTGTTTTCAGTGCATATCGACAAAAAGGAAGAAGGCCACAACATTACTCATCAAGGAGCGTACCCACGGATGAGTAATCTGAAAGAGCAGCAAGTTCTCAAATATATTACTTACGACGGAATACCTAGCATAAGTATCTACATCTTCGATCACCTCGAAGAATCCTAATACTTCCAACGTATGGTTCTCTACTTTATTATTATACCTATAACTTCTCAAAATTTGGACTTTATATTTCAACGAAATACATGTCTAAAACCAGAGAAGTCATAAGTAAACGGAATATAGTACGAGTACCAACCCCTTTATCCTAATGGATATCGGACAACATACAATACTTTGTATAAGTCTTCTGAGTTTAATAACTCAAACCTTGTGCGTCGTAAGTTGAAAACTGTGTTATGGTTAAGAAGAATTACACCGTTGTTAAATGCATCTTATCTAACCATCAACTGATATAGGTAAATGTCATAAACATAATTTCAAAAAGTTATATCTCACTTTATAAATAAACGTACAGATATATCAGTTTGAAATTGGTGCATAACAATGGATATTCAAAACAAAAAATTTACTGTTTGGCAAAACCAGGTGATTTCCTCAAATATCACCAATTACAAAGAATTCTGATATATTGAGGATCTAATCACCCAATTTCCATTATTCTACTCCCACTTAGCATCTGTAACGCCATACAGATGTGAGAATCAAGTCTAGTAAATACATACTCTGGAGTCAAAATATAATTGGGAAAACGGTTTTCAATTAACACCGCACAGTAAAACCGAAATATGAAAATGGGTGGCCGGGTATTCCTAGTAATGTCTCTTCCACTATCCAGATTCATGACAGTAGACGCAATTTCCTTGCCCTCACTCCAATCCTTTTATATGTTTTTACTTCTTACCTTTTGTACACCATACTTAGGCTAATTAGTTTTCTTCTTCCCTACCTTTCGGCACATGCCTAAGGTTTGGAAGAAGAATATCCAATAAGCGTAATTGGTGTACTCTTCTAATACTAGGAGCTCTCGCAACCAGAGAGAAGGGAAAAAAAAGACAGCTGAATAATCCTATTCAATTTCTCCAGAACCGGAATCCATTCTCGAACAGAAACAAGTTTCTTCGAGTTCGTATGTAACTATACGATGGCATACCCAAGCAATATGGATCTTCGTAGTGATACGGAGTGTTCTGGAGAAATGCAAAGGGGGAGTAGGAGTGGCAGGGATATATGCAGGTTTATCGTGAATCATGACAGTAGTTGCAATTTCCTTTGCCATCACTCTAATCCCTTTTTATGTTTTTACTTCTTACCTTCTGTACACCACACTTAGGCTAATTGGTTTTCTACTTTCCCTACCTTTCGGCACCTGCTTAAGATTTGGAAGAAAACTATCCAATAAGCGTAATAAGTGTACTCTCCTAATACTAGGAGCCCTCGCAAGCCAAGAGAAGGTAAAGAGAAAAGGCAACCGAATAATCATATTCAATTTCTCTAAACCGGAATCCATCCTCAAACTGAAACAAATTTCTTCGAGTTCGTATGTAACTATACGATGTCATACCTAAGAAATATGGATCTTCGTAGTGATATAGAGTGTTATGGAGAAATGCAAAGGGGAAGTAGGAGTGGCAGGGTGATTGATGTGAAAAAGTATTTGTAGTAGTAACCGCAATTAATAACGGTGTCGCGTGTAGCTAGCCGAGATGAGTACGGGCCGTTCTCAGGGAAACAAGGAACTTATAATCTTGTTTTAGACGAGTTGATTAGAAATATGGGAGAGTGATTCTAGATCTATATTGAACACGGATGTACAATATATAAGAAGAGGGCTTGTAGGGTTCGTTAGAATTTAATAGTAATGGATGATTAGTTAAAGATGACTCCTTTTATATTTTAATAGATTTAAAACTAGATCGATATTGATGAATATGGATTAGGATTCTTTTGGAAGAAACTAGGGTTTCCCTACTCTTAACCCTTATCCTTGCATTGATCTCTATTCATGTCTAGCCTTTACCAAAACAATTGTTAATAAAATCTCAAATTGCGGTCGAGACTATCAATAAATTGGTAGCGTGCCCGATAAGGATTTTAACGATTCTTTTGATAAAGTTTATAAACTTTATAAGATGTAAAAGAAGTTATAATATTTTTTCACCCATTGATCTATCTTAATCGTACGAACCCTATCAAGCGGAGAATTACTCACGCATGTTTGAGATAGAAGAGAAGATAGAGAAGGAAATCATAATGTAAATGCAGAAAATAAATGCGAAATAATTAAACTAATGATCTACCTTTATTAATCAACTTTACAAGTACAAATCTTTCGAATTTAGATTACAAGAGGAAGAAGTTGCTCTCGATCTCTGCCCCGTAGGAAGTATTTGCTCGTCGATATTCACGTTGCTCTATCACGTCGAATCACGAACCTGTCGTGGATCTCTTGTTCTTTGATGGTGATTTACTTCGTGTAAAAGGTGATGATTTCTAATTTCAGCCCTCGGTCCTTTATATAGACCATAAATCAGAAACCCTAGATCTCATAGGTTAAGATATGCAATCACGATCACCCACCAAAAATCTTATATCCAACGGCCACAAAGGGGCCGCGGATCCGCCACATTTATGGCAGTTTGGCCGCAGAAGCACCGCGCATTGGTGGACTTAGGGTTTGGGTTTTCTGTTGTGCCCTCATGTTGACATGTGGAGATCTTCTGGATATCTGAATTTTGGAAATATTTCCCGAGTCTCTGCCAGTATTGTTTCTACGATTTTATTGGCAGATTTTTTATCCTGACATCTTGAATATCTTGATCTGAGCTAAATCTGCATAATATCTCCATTTATAATGTTAGTAATATTTGTTATATTAGAGATATAATCTTAATCATTTTATATGGTAATAAATCTTTAAGAAATTTGATTAAGAACATTTGATATGCTATGCATCTTTTAATTACTAAAATATTATATAAATATAAAATGCATATATTTTCCTTCATAATGTTAATTATAATATATAAACATATGATAAATAGTATTTTGCAGATAAACCCAAATATGTTCTATATTTATAAAAAAACACTATTAAATATTTAAGAAAAGTAAGGAAAATGTTATATCAAATGTGCAATATTTTAAACTGAACAAATACCCCCAAACTAACTTTGATCGTCCCGAGCAAACCAGTTATTCAAGAAAGGGAGAAAAAGAAAAACCTGAGTAGCACACTTTCGTAGGCAACACGATTACACTAAGCACGTGCAACAAGCCGTTAAACCTCTAGGTGTCTCTAGTAGGAGGAGTGTTGTCTCCTGAGGGTTTTCAGCGGATTACACCCACAAAATCCTATAATAAAAAAAAGAAGATGAAAATTACATACAAAGATAGAAATTATAAAATAAAGAACTTGAAAATAAGAGTTTCCAACTACACCAGTTTTTTAGTTGCCATGAGCCCTATCTTAATGGTCGTGAAACGATGTTAGAAATCACATCATCCCTCAATAAAACATCGTCTTTATTCTTCCTCCCTATCTGTTATCCAAACATCGATCATATACCCCTACTGTGTGTAAAAGATATCCTTACACTTAGAGAATTCAATTCAAACTATCATACTCTTGTCCATCTTCCTTAGTACTTTTTAGTCGGTGAATATTTTAGATGGAATTGCTCACATATTCTTCATGCGACCGTTAATACTTCTTGAGGTGCTAACCGACCGATTACAAATTTGCTCGCGCATTAAGGCCTAAAATCCTCGTCTTGCAACACCTAAGGCTTAGCAGTGGCTCCCAAACCAGTTGGTCTAAGGCACTAGGTGATGAAGTATCATCGCTATATTTTTTTTATGCTGGCTTAAGTAATTACAAAACCAGTGTTCATTTTTTCTTCTTCACCACTTATACGTTTTTTTTTCATACTAAGGCTTTTAGACAAGAGCATTTCAAGGTAGCCTCTACTATCCCAAGTTTTAAGATGTGTGACGGTGCATATAGTAGGGTATGAACATTCAAATGTTTGGACTCAAGAACAGGGACTATTTTTCAGACTTATTTTTATCCTCAGATTCGTAATTTCCTTCATCTTACTAACCCTTGGGACAACGACTCATAACCACTTATTATTAGTTTCGTTTAAGAAAACATCTAACTTTCTTGCTTTTCTTAAATTTTTACAGTCTTGTCGTATGTAATTTTTCACTTTCAAACTTTCATTATCAAAAAAAAATTGTGCTTATATTTATGATAATGCAAAATAATACGTGAATATGCACAAACCTCCCCCAAACCTGTTTACAGCAGTGTTCTCACTGATATCATCTGTTAAGCTTAAAAAAAACCTATAGACTTGGAAGGAAAAGTTAGTAACGAGGACATGAATTAATGACAGTGAAAACCTCCCCTAAACTAATTTTTGGCTCACAATTTTGTAAAAATTTATTTTCTTTCAAGAGTCAAAATATTTTCTCCCCCCAAACTTGAGTGAAACCGTATTAAGCATTTAAAATTATAAAGAGGGGGGGTAAAGTTATTGGTCAATATAAAGCTTTACAAAGACCAAAAGTCAACACCAACCATTCAAATATTTTATCGATATAACGCACTGGTTGGTAGAAGATCATGTCACCTATCGACGTGAAGAAGTGGGGAGGAGATAAGAAGTGTAATAGAACGGGTGTACGTCTCGGTTTATAGAGATGAAACAGTGATGGTGGATTACTCGCATTCTCGTTCCGGATAAGAAGAAGGGTTGGCGGTTCAACTTATTTGAGTGGGGGTTGATTCATCACAACACCCATGTCTTCTAAGAATGTGAGTTCTTCAGCGAAGATTTCTTCAAAGCTTTCATCGTTATCCCGAATAATAATCTCATCGGAAAGAACGAGATGATACCCGGACTCCTTAAAAGATTCATATTTAGCGTTAGATGTTGACCCGGACAGTTCGATAGAAGGATCCGTATGTGTATAATAAATAGCAGGGTCAAACAATAACGTACTAGCGGAGTCAATATCAGTATCGTGAAGCTGTTCAAATTCGCTATTGTCGGAATCCATCCTTTCAACAGAACATACTTGGGCATAGGCTTTGGAGGGTTCACTTCCCAACTTGTAAATGTTAAGCACAATTGACACCTTTCCGAAGAAAAAGGTCATAGAACCGTTTCGACAATTGATTATTGCGTTGGAAGTCGCTAGAAAAGGCCAACCTAGAATCACCGGGATTTGGTTTCGGGGGTTTGCTACAGGCTGTGTATCAATAACGATAAAGTCTACAGGGAATATAAATTCCCCGATTTTGATTAACACATCCTCTAGCTCACCCCTAAGTTGGATGATAGATCGATCAGCCGTCTGAAGAGTGCAGTGCGCTGGTTTTAACTCTCCGATCCCTAATTGCTCATAGACAGAATATGGAAGAAAGTCAACGCTAGCACCTAAATCGAGTAGAGCACAATTGATATTTTTACCCCCAATAGAAATAGATATGGTAGGACTTCCGGGGTCCTTTCGTTTCTTGGGTATTTGCTGTGTAAAAGCAGTGCTTACATTACTCGCAAGGAAAACTTTTTTAGGCACTTAAATTTTTCTCTTCTTAGTGCATAAGTCCTTTAGGATTTTCGCATAATACAGAACTTGTTGAATAGTATCTAGGAGAGGAATATTTATGTTAACTTGCTTAAAAATTTTCACAATTTTCTCCATTTTTGGACTTGGTCTGTTGCCCCTTAACCTATGTGGATAAGGAGCCTTATCAATGAGGGTTTGGTCAAACATTTGTGGAGAAGTTTATGGAGATGGAATAGGTCCCGTAATTGGAGTTAGGATCGTTTGAGGTTGACTCGAGAAAGTGGGCTGATGGTTCGAGCGTAGGGGAAAACGGAGAATAGGCTCGGAAGAAGGTGGTGGACTAGACGAAGTAGGAGTAGAAGAAGTAGAAGACAGGGTATTCTTGATATCATCGACATCAACATGTTCACCCACTTGGTTGTTCAGCACTCTTTTCGATCTCAACGTGGTTACGACACTCACATTATAATTTGGTGAGTGGCCAGGATTTGGTAGAGGTTGAGATGGAGGTTTTCCTTTCTCTCTCTCACTCATCGCGGCATTTAACTGTGCAAATTGTACTTCTATTGATTTGATGCTTTCACCGTGGGGAGCTGTGTTTTGCACTAACGTTTGGATATAAAATGTTAAATTAGCCATAGTTTGCGAGGAATGTTTAATAAACGTGTCCAAGCTTCGTTCGAGTGCGAAGAATTGTTCGGTACCGACCGTTTGGAAAGAATTATTATAGGATGAAAAATTGTAAGCCGGATTTTGAAAAGTTTGTGGTTGAAAGGGGTGCTAATTTTGTTGTGGTGGTTGCTGTTGCCGTGGAGGTCTTTCATAATTGCTTGGGAACTGGTTTTGATTTGAGTTTGGTTTTGGTTCCAAGCAAAATTAGGATGATTCCTCCATCCCTGATTGTATGTGGAAGAATAAGGATCGTTTTTAGATCGTTGCTGAAAAGCAATATTAGTTTGTTCTTGATCTTGAAACGGAGTATTCAAAGGGCATTCTTCCATCAAATGTGATGGGTCGGAACAGCATCCACACACGGTTTTGGGGAGCGTAACCTGGTTTAGGGAGGCTGATGAGAATTTATTTTCGATAGTGTCGAGTTTCTTTTGCATTGCGGCCATTTCGGCTTTTATTGCGATGGAAACATCGAGCTGATGGATACCTACCCTAGATGAAGTTGGTCTAACGCTTTCCTACTGTAAAGTTTGTTCGGCGAGATCTTCCAGGAATTGCCAAGCTTCACCATCGTCTTTGGACATGAAATGGCATTGAAAAATGGTCTCAAGTATCTGGTTTGTCGCTGGATTGATACCCTCATATATAATTCGGCAATGGTCCTATCTATTAATTCCGTGATGAGGGCATTGTACTAGCAGATCTTTAAACCGTTCAAAACATTTCCAAAATGGTTCATTGGGAAGCTGGGTAAACTGGTAAATCTCGCTTCGAACATGGGCAGTCTTATGATTGGGATAAAATTTCTTAAGGAATGCTATATCGAATTCATCCTAATTGGCAATAGAGTGTGTGGCAGTGTTACAAAGCCATTTTTCTGCTAGACCGCACAAGGTAAAAGGGAGAATACGTAATCTCATAGCATCCACTGAAAGTTGTGAAGTGCCCATCATTGCGCATATGTTTTCGAATTTGGTGATAAAAACGTATGCGTTTTCGGATTCAAGCCTGTGAAATTTGGGCAAAAGGTTGATAAAGTGGGGTTTAATTTCAAAATTATCTCTATTGGCTGGTGGAATAGATAGACAAGTAGGAAAGGGACCGCGTATCAGGTAGCATCTTTCTTGAAGAGAGATGCGCGGTGAATTCTGCGCACCTACGGGTGGTGGCAGGGGTGTGTTGGTAAAATTTGATGGAGAACCGTCCATCTCGGTCGATGTGGTGGGTGGAGGAAAAAAAGAAGAAGAAGAAGTACTGAATTCGGAGTCGATAGCAGAAACACGGACAAGACGGGTACTAGAATCCCGTGTCCAGTCGATCATGCACTAAGCGGGTTTAGCACACGTGGCAGCGTGTGTGAGAACTAAAAATGTTTGTTTTGAAAAGTGTCGGATGTGAGACAAATCACAAAAAATGCACAATCAATCTTAGAACTAAGGTCACTTAGGTCAAGTCACTAGACCGCTCTTAGACTTCCAAAGGACAAGCCACAAGATCAATCCTCTACCGTCTCTTTATCGCTCTTGTGGCCAAGTAAGTGCCAGGTAAGCGGGAGGTATCCGCTATAGGAATCACCAAAAATAGCGGGCCTAATTATGTAACCACTTTCCTTAGTCACATTTGCCTAGACACCACAAGAGAAATGCGGATAAGCAATAGATTACCCACAACCCTCCTCTGTCTTAATTGAGCGCGACGGTCCTTAGAGTCTTAGTCTAGATATTTTTTAATTAATGTAGGGTTATACAGATGCTCGTTTTGTGATTTGTGGGGATAGGAAGGGTGATTAAATCCCCACCTAACCTGAATTTTGGTCTTGCCCCTTAAAGTCCGATTAAAATATGCACAAACAAACCAATTACAAAACATGCAAAAGATTTTTGAGCGGCGATATTTTGCAAAGAATCCTGTAGAAAAATATATTATTGGATTTCAGAGGAGAGAGAAGAATCAGAGAAAGATACCAGTGGAGTTTGGAAGCACAACTCCCCAGAATCGCCGCCCTTCCGCGGCTAATTGCACCCAATTTTCACGTTTCCGCGGCGCCTTGGTGGGATGGATTGAAAAAAAATTGTTCCCGTGCCCTCCTATGCTCCTCTGGAATACTTTGAAAGTCTCTGAAACTTTATCTCCTCGCTGCAGTGACTCCAGATTCCCTCGCAAAAATCGCACAATAATCGTTAAATACATAATATGCGGTTTTGTTTTATTTTTATGATATGGATCGAATAAGAATTCAACCCGAATAACAAAAAAAAATACGCATGTATCCCCGGCAACGGCGCCATTTGATTGATGTGAAAATGTGTTTGTAGTAGTAACCACAATCAATAACGGTGTCGCGTGTAGCTAGCCGAGATGAGTACGGGTTGTCCTCATGGAAACGTGGAACTTTTAATTTTGCTTTAGACGATTTGATTAGAAATAGGGGTGAGTGATTCTAGATCTATGTTGAATAAGGATGTAGAATATATAAGAAGAGCGCTTGTAGGGTTCGTTAGAATTTAGTAGTAATGGATGATTAATTAAAGATGTCTCATTTTATCTTTTAATAGATTTAAAATTAGATCGATAGTGATGAATATGGATTAGGATTCTTTTGGAAGAAACTAGGGTTTCCCCACTCTTAACTGTTATCCTTGCATTGATCTCTGTTCATGTCTAACCTTTACCAAAATAATTGTTAATCTGATCTCAAATCGCGGTCGAGACTATCAATAAATTGGTAGCGCGCCCGATAAGGATGTTAATAATTCTTTTGATAAAATTTATAAACTTTATAAGATGTAAAAGAAATTATAATATTTTTTCATCCATTGATCTACCATAATCCTACGAACCCTATCAAGCGAAGAATTACTCATGCATGTTTGAGATGGAAGAGAAGATAAAGAAGGAAATTATGATGTAAATGCAGAAAATAAATGCGAAATAATTAAACTAATGATCTATCTTTATTAATCAACTTTACAAATACAAATCCTTCAAATTTAGATTACAAGAGGAAGAAGTTGCTCTCGATCTCTGTCTCGTAGGAAGTATTTGCTCCGTCGATATTCACGTCGCTCTATCACGTCGAATCGCGAACCTGTCGTGGATCTCTTGTTCTTTGACAGTGATTTACTTCATGTAAAAGGTGATGATTTCTAATTTTAGCTCTCGGTCCTTTATATAGCCCATAAATTAGAAACCCTAAATCTCATAGGTTAAGATGTGCAATCACGATCAACCCCCAAAAATCTCAGATCCAACGGACACAAAGGGGCCGCAGATCCGCCACATTCAGGGCAGTTTGGCCGCGGAAGCGCTGCGCTTTGGTGTACTTAGGGTTTGGGTTTTCTGCTGTGGCCTCATGTTGACACGTGGAGATCTTCTGGATATCTGAATTTTGGAAATATTTCCTGAGTCTCTGCCTGTATTGATTCTACGATTTTATTGGCAGATTTTTTATCTTGACATCTTGAATATCTTGATCTTTTGACCTGAGCTAAATCTGCACAATATATCCATGAATAATGTTAGTAAAATTTGTTATATTAGAGATATAATCTTAATCATTTTATATAGTAATAAATCTTTAAGAAATTTTATTACGAACATTTGATATGCTATGCATTTTTTAATTACTAAAATATTATATAAATATAAAATGCATATATTTTCCTTCATAATGTTAATTGTAATATATAAACATATGGTAAATAGTATTTTGCAGATAAACCCGAATATATTCTATATTTATAATAAACACCATTAAATATTTAAGAAAAGTAAGGAAAATGTTATATCAAATGTGCAATATTTTCGACTGAACATATGGATAAATGCAGCTTTGTCATGAATCATGACAATCCAAATTCAAAGTGAGTAAGAAGGTTCGGTAAACTTGGTTCAAGAGTTTTAATTTAAGGTCGGGTCATGTTCGGTGCTAAAGAGAGAGAAAAGAAACACTCTGCGTGCACTCTAATCTAGATTAGATTGGTTAATCACTTTATCTAATCAGGATGGCTACCACTGTTTGCTCGGATTCTCCTTCAAACCCTAAAAGGAGAATTAGTCGGGATCATCTGAAAATCATCCGAGTAGTAACACCTACTCATCAGTGGGAATCGGGACCCAACTATCATTGTATGATAACTTTGATGGAAGCCGACTAAAATTACCAAACTCCAGAAGGTATGCGCAAACTTGGCAAGTTTTCTTTATATTTGAAACTCCCAATATGGTTTTTGCCCCAAGCGCTTATGACCTTGATGAATGTCAAAACATCATAAATCGCAAGTCAAATTCAACCCGTCATTGTCTTGATTAATCTAGACCCATTCGGACTAGCCCTTGGCGAAGGTCAAAACAGCTGTACGCCTGTCCTAAATTAATGCATCTATCTATGCTATAGACTAGTATCCCCTACTACCAAACACTATGCCTTGACGATGGTCAAAACATATAGCATGAATACTAGTTGATACTCATCTGAAATGACGGAGGGCCACGACTGGTTTTTGACGAAAAACTTTAACGTAATGAACTTGATATCGTTGAAGGAACTCGAACGGTTTTGAAAATGAGTGGTTTAGGCTCCGCAATTTTAAAATGAATGGTTTTGTAGAAAACCGATAGTTTTGAAGAAAACCGAGTAGTTTATAGTCACGTAAACTTTTGCCAAAGAGGTCACTCCCTGTGAAGGGATCTAGGCTCTTTCTTCATCGAATGAGGTGCATGAAATTCCTAACCGAATACCATAATGCAAAGCAAAAGAATCGACTATAGTGAAGTTATTACACTGACGCAAACTTTTTCCCAAGAGGTCACTCCCCATGAAGGGATCTAGGCCCTTGCCTCGTCGAGTGAGGTGTTGGATATTCATAACCGAATACCGTTGTGCAAACCAAAAGGAATCGCCTGTAATGTCAGTTTTCAAAAATTGGTTCCAACAACATCATTTAGATTTGTTTTCCTTGCATTAATCAGAATTAATGCAGTCCCATCAATTAATCATATCATGCCATAAAGAAACGAAAATAATCACGCACATATATGCCATCCACATTCGCCACAGGGTCTCGGGTCTTCACCATAAGTTTACTTAACTTACGGCAGGGTGGGGACAAGACTAGCGCGGATGCAAAACATATATAGCGTCTAATATATATATATATATAATATGAACATTTGTCTCACGCATGATATCAAGTAACATCGTAGAAGTATCATAGCAGAATCACAGCGGAAGCAAACACAATGTAGAAATGCGGATAAACAAAGAAAAGTACATTTCAATAGAGCCAAATATAAAATGCAATTTTCCCGGTCGTGTGGATAGCCCGTAGTATCAGACCCTAGACCCCTACGAGTGCGGCAAGCCACCCGCCAATCCTAGAAGCGAGGCAACCCCAATCAACGAAGTGAGTGGGCTATCCAGCACTTCCGAAATCTGGTGACTTAGGCACCCCTCCGCGGGTCAATCCCATGCCCTCTACGAGTGCGGCGAATAGCCCACCAATTCTAAAGTAAGGCACCCTGATCTTAACTCCATGAGATAGAGGCTCGTTGCCCTTTAGAACCCGGCCACTCGAGCACTCCACTGCGGGGTAATCCTAGTGCATGTAATGAAAAAAATGAATATACAACGGCGACTACGTCCGCAACCTAGATGTGCCCCAAAGAACAATACAAGCCGCGATGATGGCAGTCCACATGTCGGACGCTCGCCACGCAATATGAATATACATTACATCACAGATAACTACATCTAATACTACATACGCCGAGCTATCCATCGCGACAAATCCTACATAACCATAATCACAGAACAACACAGAACATTAACACGAATATCATGTTCGTAAACCCGTCTGATTGTGCATATAGTAACCTGTCAGATTATACCGTGCTATGATATTCACGGTCGCAGAAACAAATGCTCAGAAAAACACAAATTTAAAATTTCGATCAATTAAAACTTTCCGCATAAGCCCCCCAAGTACAAACCAGTACACAAACAAATCTGGACCAAAAATAAATATTCTAAAAATCATATTTCCATGAACTAGAGCCTCGGAAAAAAATTTGGGGCATTGTAGCCAAAATTGGACCGCGGTTCAGCGGCCAAATGGCGCATTTGGCTTCTGTTTCGTGGCCGAATTTTGGACTTAGGTGTCCAAATTTTTTTCTTAGCTCTAATTTTGCCTGCACATAATTTTAATACAACCAGAAATTTTTTTTGAACAACTTTGAAATTCGAATAGCAAGCAGGGATTTTGGAAATGCGATTCGGAAAATTCCGTCGATCGAAACTCTAAATTATTGCAAACAAGTCTAGCTTTTAGTAAGGCTCTGATACCACTGCTGGGAACTTGGTCACACTAGCAAACTAATTTTTCAAGATGGCAACATGAATTTCAAAACTTTCTAGTTTGTTAAAGTTCCGAAACGAAGAATCGAACTAAAGATCTAGGACTTGTATACAAAACCTAGTGAGCTAAACTAATTTACTATGTATAGAACACTCACATTCTCAAGCTTTCTTCAAGTGCTCCGGATCGCGCTTGCAAACCGGTCCTCCTTTGCCGAAGATGATCCACCTGAGAAAAACGATCCAAATTCCAGTATCGCCTAGCGAAGCAACCGACGCTCCAAGGTCACTAGCAATAGAGAGTGGGGATGTAGGAATTTCCACTATCCTTTTCTCTTATTTTCAAAGCTCAAGTGAGCAACAAAAGAAGGAGGAGGAGGAGGTGAAGAAACATGGGCATGAGCAAAATGAGCAAGCATGAAAGATAGAAATGAAGAGAGTAGTATGTAGAAAATAGAATGGTTTGCAATTTTACAATCATGCAAAAAAAATCTCACAACATTTACATTAAACCAATAAAGGCCATACCTCTCTATATACCTCCAACCATGCTCATGCCACCTCACTCTCCACCTTATTTGCAAATGATTTTCTAAAAAGAAAATCATATAATGAGGTGTCCATCTTCTAGAAGATATTCTGTATAAATTTGTAATACAATCCGATATACGTATCGAAATACATATACACGTATTCGTATAAAAATACGAATAGCCAAGAGAGAAAATGAATAGTGAACAATAATACTAGAATACATATATTAAATATATATATATATATAAACTATTAAATCAAAACTTGATTTAATAATCCGGCTTAATCCTAAACCGCTAGTATTATTAACCGTCTGATTAAAGTCAGTGTAGCCTGTACACATATTTAATCGGACACCTGTATGTACCAACATACGTCATCTACATCATATTGCCTGAATAGGAAAAACCCTCTGTGTGGGACTCTAAAGACTCGTCAATACGCTGGCAGTGAGTTTAACCACAAGCACATCAGCGGCACTAGCTGTACGTAACGGCTGCCCAGGTATTGAGCGAAAGGAAGGCCGACGAGCAAACTCATCCATACCCCTACTGAGCCTGTCTGTGATAATTTCCGTACAGTCCGGTATGTTTGTCTAAGAGAATCGCATATCGAGTCTAGGGGTGGATAAAGTCATACCCCTAATAACGCGATATTTCGTGTCGGTGTGAAGCCCATCATCCACTGAGAAACTACTGATCCAAATCAGTAATTCTCGTCCACCTTGGCCAAGGATTTCTAATGATGGACACCCGTGCACAGCGCGACATCTACCCCCAATAACGGAAGAGATGAATCCCCAACGATCTGCTCACTACCTCCATGTAGTTCGCTACTGTACTTAACTAAAACCTGTTTGCACGATTCTTTTGACCCGTGGTAGGGAAGTAATCAAAGCAGAGTGGGAACTTACACGAGACAAATGATGATCTCAGGTCGACTGACTAATCTGTACTCATGTCACCTGAGAACTGCTATCTGACAATAAGTATAATACCATCTAGTATGTTCCTGGCGAGTCCATCCAGTGTAACTCATAACCCAATAAGCACCTGTACATTTTCTTAGATGACTTACCGACACCAATGGCTTGTGAGACCGGCCACCGCCCTTCGTCGGGGTCTCGAAAAGTATACACTAGTCTATTCCGGAGTATCGATACCCAGTCTCGATACTCTCTCGACCAGGGACATTTAAGGATGTGCTTATAGACCACCCAGCTCCCACGTATATGATTGCCATCATAATACTGGTAGTCAAGCAAGAATCCTATGGGCTCTATCAACATGTAATAGTGATTTTTAATACCACATAATATATGTACATAATGATAAAGTCAAACCAGATAGCATACTATCATCTCGATTAAGACTCTTCTACCCGTATAAGTCCTCCCTCAATCATCAAATCGTTTGCCTGCGATTACAATAATTGCCTTGAGGGCATTATATCCAACACTACCAGCGTGTTGTCGAGTCTTTAGAGTCTCACACAGAGGTTTCCCAGCAAAAGCTAAACGATATAGGGCATATATGAGGATACGTGCAATAGTTCGATTAAGCACGTGTATGTGATACACGTATATTAATCGGGTGTTTAATGATATTAGCCAGTATATATGATATAACTGGATTATTAAATCAAGTGTTGATTTAATAATTAAATGTATATTTATATATCAACTAATATCATACTCACTTTATTATTTTCTTCTCTTTATTAATATTTATATTTGATATAAATATTGTAACATGTATGTTGATACATTTGAGCTGGGTGTATGAGACTTATATGGTTTAGATGAGAACATTATTATTCTTTTATTAATTTCAAAAGGAGAATGAGTCATAAAAATTGGATGCTTGTAGAATGCTTGAGGTTTTTCTTTGATGACTCATTTTATTTTCATTTGGTTTTGTTCTCATCTTGAGTCTCATCTTCTTACTCTCATCTCCATGGCTATCTCTCTTGAAATGGTTTAAGTGAGAAAGTGAAAAGGAAAAGAGAAGAATTTAGTGAGCTAAGTATTCTATATCTCCTACTATTCATCCTTTGCAAGTTTAATTAGTGGGTCGTTTCATTTTGATGAGAACAATTTGAAGCTAAAGTTTGTGTTGGAGTTATCTCAAAGTGGATCATCTTGGCAAGGATATCACCAAGCAAGGTTGTTCCAGACTTCGTGGAGACTAACCGGAGTCCAAGGAGAGGTGGCTAATGCGCTGCAAAGGTTGTAGTTCGTTAACTTCTTTGTTTTACCTTACTAGTTTTGTATCAAGTTTAGTGTTTTGGTTTGATTCTAGGGTTGGGGTTGCTATTACTCTCTAGATTTTTAAAATTACCGCTTCCGCCGCGCTTTAAAACCATTCTAGGAGAGCCTTGCATCCCAGCAGGGTAAAGGGACCGGCTGTGGTTTGGAGGAATTAGGTTAGATGAGAGAGTGATATATATATGAAAAAAAGGGAATTGACGAGAATTGATGAGAGAGAGTGATGGGGTTGGTGTTAATGGAGGAAGGGGAAGAGGTGAAGGAGATGAGGAGGCATCGGTTTTGCAGCAGAAGAAGAGGTAGAGGAAAAGAAAAAAAAGAAGAAAAGAAAGTAAAAAAAAGAAATTATAGGAAGAAGAAGTAGTGGTCTGCAGAGAGGAAAAGAAAAGTAGTTTTAGGCTTGGGTTTGGGTTTTTTTTTGTTTTGGTTTATAAATAAATGAGTGTGGGATGTTGGGTTATGTTTGGGTTTTATTTGAAAAAAATAAAAGATTTTTAGATGAGGAAATAAATTGCTAAGTTATTAATTAATAGAAACGGGCTTTTGGGCTCAGGGAAAATAATAGGAAAAATAGATGAAGGAATTAAATAAAATAATATATTTAATAGAATATAAAATAATATACTAAATAGAAAATAGAATATACGGAAAATACCATAAACAAATAAATACCGTATTTTCATAGAAGAGAAATAATGTGAAGGTATATGAATTTTGAGGTTATTACAATAAAAATCGGAAAACTTATTTCCATTTCCGAACTGGACCTGACTAAGCCATATTTGGCATGGTTTTGGAGTTTAGAAAACTCTAGTGACTCGTAAAATGAGATAGCATATATAAAAAAACTCAAATAAAACCAAAGCTTTCTAAACTCCAAAGTTGATGATAAAACACTCATTTTGGAGTTTATATAAATACAATTCCAAACACCTTTTTAAGGGAAGAAGCAGGGGAAAATCCCCTGCTCAATACACACACATAAATGTACAATAAACATATTGTCATGTCCCGCTTCCCAAAATACATAAATACGGAACGTAACAAAACCAACTATGCTATTTACGGTGAGGAAATATCCTTCCATAGTCACATTACGGCTGTCAATCAGATATCAGGAACAGAAAATAAGCATCTATCTATGTCATGCCCCGCTATCCAAAATGCGCAGACTACGGCACGTGACAGAGCCAACCATCCTACCTGTGGTTAGGAATCATCCCTCCACAGTCACATTACGGCTGTCTATAGGATATCAAGAATAGTAAAATATAAAATCTATCTAGTACATGTCCATTTGCCACAGTAAATAAAAATCAGGAAAATGCATAAGCGGAAACGAATCAAGCTCCAATAAACAACATTTGAAACATGTCCCAATAGGGGCTCACATCAAGGAAATAAAACTGCGGAAATAAACTAAACTAAACATCTTTAAATACACAATCAATTCCTTATTGCTCATCTTGATTGCTAAAATACTCTTGTTCAACCCGCGATAAAGGTAAAGGAACCGGGCCATGCAAAACCCAGACGTCAGTGTGTCATAAATACCAAAATAAAAATGATAACCAGGATATAACGATATAAATAACCATGAATATAAATAAATAACACATAAATGAAACAATGAGCTATGTTTATGTATGGGTGTGTGATGTGTAACTTAAATCTGTGTTTCTAGGTTATCTATTCTAAAAGTCTTTGAAATCAATTAATGCAATCCTCATCGTAACCCAATAGTATATATCTCGTTCATTCCCCATGGGACCACGGCAACAGTATTAATTCCATAACACTCGGAAACACGGCAAACAAGTAATTATTCCGTAACGCCCGGAAAAATGACAAACAAGTAATGATTATTCCGTATCGCCTGGAAAAACGGTAAACAAGTAATGATTATTCCATAACGTCCGAAAAAATGGCAAACAAGTAATAACATCCTCTTGAGTTACGTTTCGGTTACATTCTTGATTTCCCCTTTTCTCCCAGATTTGTGTTCAAGTCTGGTATTGCCAATATAGATCTAAGGCCAACACAGGATCAAGTATGTACAGTTCTTGTCTATGCAGACAACAAGTCACGTCTTTCAGGACAACACGTCAATATTGTTGGCATTAGTAACAAGATCCAAGTAACAAGTCAAGTAGTGTGTCGTGAACATGTCATGTGATGCATATCAACCAAATAGATACCCAATGTGAAACTGTAATCGATATCGAAACACGGTAAACAAAATTGATACCAGGATGCATATGTGTCTATTTGTAATAACCATTATACGTTCATTACCATATATGATGCAAACTAAATAACATGTTGTACTAATGTAATAGTATAATGATAACATGATGTTCCGGCATGCAATTAGATATGCTATTGTCAGTACGGATACGAACGGATATCGTAAAACTGTAAATCTATAATATTTGCTGCATAATAAAATACATGCACTATTTTATTCATATAGATATTTATATAATATAACATAACATGTTGCAAGTTAAACTTGCCTGATTGGATCTTACGACGGGATATGGATGTTAGGTCCGACGTCGGAAAATAACGTCATGATGCAAACTTACATGCATAGGCTGGACCTGGCTGATCAATGACGTGACATGATGACTAGGCTTGACGACGACGGTGATTGGGTCATCCGGATCGTCGGCGACACGTGCGACTCCGGCGAGATGATCAAGAACCGATCAAGAAAGAGAAGAAAGAAAGAAGGAAAGAAAGAAAGGAAGAAGAGGAATGGGGGTGGCTGCTTGGTTGGGTTTCTGGGGACAGAGGATAGAGGAGAAGACGGCGGTGATGATGGGCTTCGTCGACGACAAGGGCGGTGGGTTACTCGGGTGCTGTTGTGGTCGTCAGGGGAGTGCAGGGTGTGGTGGTTGGCGTCGGGAATTAAAGAGAGGTAAGGATGGTGAGGATGACGACGACAAGGTCTCCGGCGATGAGGGTGGAGGTTTCTTGAGGTCGTTGGGGTCTGTTGCAGGGAGTCGTCGGGGTTGCAGGGACGGGTGATCGGGAATAGAGGAGGAGAGGAGGAAGTGGAAGTGGTGGTTTGTGATGATGGTGGCGAGGTGATGAGGTCGAGGTCGGCAAGGTCGTAGGGAGGTCGGTAGCGAAGTGAGGGAGCGCTAGGGTTTGGCTTGGGTTCGTCGCGAGGAACAGTGAAGAAGAGAGAGAAGAGGAATAAGGGGAGAAAGACAGAATGCGAGTGTAGAGAGAGAAAGAGAATATGATTTATTAGGTATATTAGTTAATTATACTATATATAAATATTATAAACCGTTTATATATTTAGGTTTTGAAAAGAATATTATAATATATATTATGGGTTTAAACAACTAATAACAAAATACCCCGAATAATATTCGGGCTTCTTCTAAAAATCTAGTTTTAAAATATGGATAATATACGTACAAGCTAAAACCATAATACGATTCCCGGTTAATAAAAACGTATACCCCCAAGAACGGATATACGTAAATATATGCAGCGATCCCAACGAGTCTGTTTTAACACTTTAGACATGAACACGATGTATGGATGCACACATATGATATGAGGTATGATAACATGCCATGCTAGACATCAAGATATATTATTTGGTTATCATTTGTATTATTAAAAGATATGCAGATAAATATATCATATAAGTGTGTATCGAATCTAGATGTTCACGGAACCTCTGTACTAGCAAATATATAACGTAATCTTGAACCATAATTGGTTTCAAGCATGCGGGTCGGGTCGGATACTAACCACAGTTACCAAATGCATTATCCGCACCCAAAAACAATAATAACCAAGAAGTTGTCGTAAGATTGGAAAATACCCAAATAAAATATCGTATAAATGCACTAGGGTGTTACAATCTATCTCATGTCCAAACTGACACAATAAATAATATGAGAAAGATAGCAGAAGCAAAAAAAAGATACAATATAATAAAAGAAACAATATCCTAGACTTGTTCCTTATGGAATTACAACGATAAAACGATAAGTCCAAAACTAGAAAATAAATCTAAAATATCACTAAACTAAATAAGCGGAAAGCTCTTCACTGCTCGGCAATCCTGTCAGGGTATTCCTGATCTTCCTGTGATAAGGTCAAAGGATCCGGGCCATGCAAAACCCAGACGTCAGTGCGTCATAGATATCATAATAATAATATGAGCAGTATGCTATATAGGATACCATGTGCAAGAGTGAGATGTTATGAGTATAAACAAAAGCAATCATATGTGATATAACAAGTAAAATATAGGTAGTCAAATATGTCACATGTATCCTATAGGTCCATGTTTCTAGGTTATCTATCCTACATGTATTTGAAATCAATTAATGTACTTCTTGTAACTCAACGGTATATATCCCGTTACCCCCCATGACCATGGAAAATGTATGAATCAAGAATGATTATTCCGTTACCCCCCGAAATTATAGACGCATGTAATATCCTCTTGAGTTACAATTCAGTTACATTCTTAATTTTCCTATTCCCCTAGGTTTTATGTTCATGCTAGGTATGGAAATAATATATACCTAATGCCAACACATGAATAAGCAGGTATAAGATACGTCCGTCAAGACAACAAATCAAGTTAATCAAGTCAAGTCGGGGTTGTTGGCAATGGATGAAGGAAGAGGATCGATGGAAGATGCGTGTTGCGGTCAATGGTGGTTTGCTGGAGTCTTCAGCGGGATGCTCTCGGTGAATATGAAAGGAGATGGTGACAATGGTGTTGTGATATGGAGTCAGGGTCGAGGGTGATCGGTGAAGATAGCGGTGATGTGGTGCTCGGGGGTTGAAGTCTCGGTGTTAGATGAAGAAGAAGGTGATGAAGTTGAAGGAGATGGTGATGGGAGAGAGAAAGATTATATATATATATATGGTGCTCGGGGGTTGAAGTCTTGGTGTTAGATGAAGAAGAAGGTGATGAAGTTGAAGGAGATGGTGATGGGAGAGAGAAAGATTTTAGTGAGATATATATATATATATATATATATATATATATATATATATATTATGTTGGGTTTATATATATGGTTATAATAAAATTGCACAACCCCCCCCCCCCTACTATTTGCTTAAAAGATTTAAGGGATATCCAATACCTAGCATTTCTTTCAAATATCTTATCATAACAAAACATTAAACTACAATATATCTTTGGTTACAAAATAATATTAAACCAAATATTATATGCATATAAATAAGATATTAGTAAATTAGCAAACAAATATTAAATACTAAAATAAAATAATAAAGTACTAAAACCATCGTTATACTAACTAGACAATTAGTCCTAAGGATTATGATAGAATATTTAATTTAAACAGTATGAATTAACATGCAACCGGGTCGGGTACAGATATAATAAACACACATAACCATCCAGACACCAATCATGCCAATAACAAAGATAATTTTAATTGTCCAAAACATTTATTTAATATAATTTAAATAATGTACGATCGTGCTAGAGTGTTACACATATACTGAATCTAATGGTTAAGATAACAAAATATGTAGGATCGAGGTTGAACAAAACCGATGATGAAAAAAGAGCGAGGAGTGGACCCTAGTCGTCATTCGCAACTTATCCTTGCACCAATTAAGTTTAAACTCCTTCCTACATTTAACAATAATCTTAATCCAAGACCACAATAAATGTAACGTCTCCACCATAATTTCATCCTTTTTGAATTCTTTCTTATTTCCCACTGATAATCGTGTCTTGACATAAAAAAAAGGAACTGCGAACCCATCATCTCCATTTAATGTTATTTTGTATTGTTTTCTTAAATCTTATCCAATTGGCTCTTATAGTAGGATTTGGGTGACTTAAATTGAGTTAAGTAATTGTAATTATGAACTGTAGTATAGTTACAATATGGTACTTTACTTGAGTGACTTGGAGTTCTACATTTGATTCTCTTTCCTCTTGATTTAACTAGGTTATACCACATATCCTTATCCTTGATTATAGAATCCTATCTTCTTTGTTAACTTATATCATTCCATGATTCTAATTTTGGTTTTCATTCTTTATCTTTGTACCATTCCTGATAATCCAATCTCTATTAACGTTTCTTCTATTTGAGTGCTTGCTTGAAACATTCTTGAAAACTATTATTGATTCTCTTAACAGTATCTATTCCAATTTTCGAAACTCTTCGTCCGTCTGTTTGTCTTATTGCGATTTACTCTGGTCTCACACCTTCTTATCGACGAGAGTACCAACTGATAGAGCGTAACAACAAAACACGACTGTTTAATCCTAACCCTGTTTTTTTGCTGTCTTACAACATCCTTTTTGAGTAATTTCGAACACGAAATTATTTTTAAGGAGGGTAGAATGTAACGACCCCAAAATTCTTATACATTTGTATTAATAAAATACTGTATTTGGTATTTTCTGTTTTCTATTAAATTTATTATTATTTTACCCCTCTATCTATTTTACCTATTATTAATCTAGGCTCAATTTCTTTTCCTTATATTTAAATTTTTAACACGCGTATCATTCTCACTTTCTTGTATAAATATTTAAGCCCAAAACCCAAGTCTCCTTACCTAATTCAAATAACCTGTTTAATTAAATCTATTTTCCTATTTACATCTCAAGTAACCCAAACCCAAAAATCCAAACCCAAAAATCCAAACCCTCTCACAAACAATTTCCCTTTTTAAACAAAACCCATAACCCAAATCTCTTCACTTTTTTCATATTATTCATAGAGCCCAAAGGCCCAAAGACCTAATAAAACCCAATCCTTTCCAACAAAAAAAAAAGACTCCACCGATTCATATTCCCTTCCCATACAAAAACCCCGTATTTCCCTTTAACGCCCATGTCCAATTAAAATATCATATTAAAACCCCTCTCCAATTAAAATCCCTCAACTGTTCATTCCATTCTCAAAATGAAACCGATCACCCCAATCTTTCTCTCATCAATTCCCCCTCCCTTTCTTTTATATATATATATATGTCACTCTCTCAACTAACCCACTTCCTCCAAAACCATAGCCTGCCCTCTCCCCACCTATCCGAGCTCACCTCCTCCAACCATAGCCTGCCCTCTCCCCACCTATCCGAGCTCACCTCCTCCATCTTCAACATCTCCTTCTTTTTTACAACAATAACCAAACACCAACACCCACTTCATCATCACCATCACCCTACAATGACAACAGCAGCCGCGGCAGCCACAACAACATCAACCCTCGGCTTTTGTTCGTCTTTTCGATGCTTTTCAGGCCGAGAAATGAGGCTCCAAGGCCAAGCCTAAGCCCGTGTGAGAACGACGGTCATTTCCATGCCTCCGGATCTCTATTCCGTCAACATTTCGAATTTACGCGAGACGGTGTTCGATGAGATGCCCAAATAAACATTCGTCGTTTCCTTACGTTCTAAACCGCGAGTAAGTTCCTCATACTCTCTTCCTCTCCTCCTCCTTGCTTTCCTATGGTTGAATTCTCCACTCTAACCATGTCATTTCCATGTTACTTATACCTACACTCAGGTAAAAAATATTAAATTGCATTATACTAGATTGTAACATGCCTTCAACCTGATTACCGCCATAGACTAAATTACATAATTCCTAATATATGTTTTATATTATGCAGTAACACTACTGCACTGCAATTTATTTGAATATACTGCTAATATTAATAATTATAGATTGAATTGATGTGATAAACATTTATAAAATCTAATGCTAACATCTTAGTATTTACATTCAAGATGTTGTACTTAATATTGTTAATTATAAACTTTAATATTATTATTAATCTATTATATAAATACTTTTGATATCTAGTATAATATTATATTGAATGATATAATTGACATAATATAATAAAAATACACTTAGAATAAAAAGACTTTATAAAACTAATCTGCTGTCATTTGTAAAATATTATCTGTAATCGAAAACGAGTGCAAATATATTCAACACATAAATGTTGCAAACTAGTAATTTACTCAACAAACATACAAAATGACCCAGTTAAAATCTTCCTTTCTTTTTCCTTGGTCTATTTTGAATATTATTTTTTTATTATATATAGTATCAGTATCAAGAGATATACCGTGTTTTATTATTCTTGTTCAATACTGGTTTTGTGATATGTTAATATAGATAACGCACGGGGTAATGACCTACCCTACACTCACGTTCGAATCTAAATCGACCAAAAGTTTATATTAAATTTTAAGAGAGATTTACACTAAAATACCCTCAGTTATCCTTTTGTGTATTCTGTCTTTGCAACCCTCGTTAGGGGAATCCTGTTGTAATTGGTGCTGGTTAAACCACATTATTGGGTTTAGTAGAGTAAAACACAGAGCTCTTCACCGAGCATGGTCTTGAAAGGGAAAAGCTGTTTAAAAATAATTTCTAGAATAAATAATAAGTTAAATTAACTAGGTTCATTTATCTTTTTTAATTAGTTAAAAGAAAACAAAGTTTTAAATTAGAGTTTCATGAAAATACCCTTGACTCTAGAAATGTTAGTTTATACTAAAATACCTTAAAATTAGGATTTTCATTAATACACCATAATTCTCCAAAAGCATTTTATCAAAACACTCTCGACACTTTAAATAATATTTTATCAAAACATTCTCGAGATTTCAAAATATAATATTTTACATAAAACCCCTCGAAAATATAATGTCTTATTTTATATAAATACCATAAAGTTTTAAAATGTCATCTTTTTACATAAATACCCTTGAATTTCTAAGGCTAATATTTAGGAAGCGGATGGTTTAAATGACTTATTCTTTCTTGAGCCTTAGGAAGCCGGAGACAATCAGTGATTCGTCTGCCTAGCTATTTTTAAGCAAATCAATCCGTATCAACTCAAAATAGAAATTGATTTTTATACTTGACTTGTAACTTGAATCATATATATAATCATAATGGTCCTATATTTTGAACCCCATGCTTGAAATCACCTGATTAAATCTATTACAATCTAGATTCGACTTGAACTCGAACTTGACTTGAACTTGAACTAGAACTAGACTTGACTTGACCCGAACCTTGAATACGGCTTGGCTCGAACACTTGAGCTTGACTTGAATACTCGAATCCGACTTGAACTTGAATTGTACTCTCTCTGTATTCATGAATTCGGGCAAGACTTGCAACTAAATCTATAAATTAAAATATGCGGGGATAAGGAGTAGTTTGGTAAAAAATGTATATCGTGACACGAAAGTTCACTAAAATTCACCTAACTTGAATATTGTGTGCCGTTGTCCCATGGGGTTTGACGGGACCTTATACTTCTATGTGCCATGAGTTCATGGGGTTTGACAGACCACTATCGTATACACACATACTTTCATTATCAAACTACAAACAACCAGTTAGAATAGAATAATCATTCTTATACATAAACATGCTCAGGTTTTTTCACGCCCCGCTTTCTAAAATATGTCAATTCGGAATTTGACCAAACCAATAATGGTACCTATGGTAAGGAAATATCCTCCCATAGTCATATTATGGCTGTCAATCAGTAATCAAGAATAATATTATAACTATCTATCTCTAAACATGTCCAAATAACCACAAACGATAACAGGAAACGACAGTAGAAGCAGTAAAAATCCACGGAAATAAGAGAATATCTAAAGTATAAATAAGAACTATATCAGTAGAACGATCCTCACTGATCGGCGATCCTGTCGAAATACTCACAATTCTCATGTGCTAAAGTCAAATATCTGGGCCATGCAAAACCCAAACGTCGGTGCGTCATAATAATAATAATAATAATAATAATAATAATAATAATAATAATAATAATAAACCGAGTAATGTACCATATAGGATGTCATATGAAAATTGAGCTATGAGTATAAACAAACCAATCGTAGGTGATAGAACAGTAGGTTATAGGTATATCATGCGTATCCTAAAGTCTGTGTTTTTATATTTACTATCCTACAGGTATTTGAAACTAATTAATGTAATCATCATCGTAACTCAACAGTATATATCATGTTCATTCCCTACGGGACCACGGTACAATATATCCCGTTCATTCCACATGGGACCACACAACAATAAATAATGGTTATTTCGTACACTCCCGGAATCACGGCAACAATAATATCCTCTTGAGTTACGTTTCGGTTACATTCTTGATTTTTCCCTTTCCCCAGGTTTCATGTTTAAGTCAAGTATCAATAGAATATCTACCTAATACCAATACCGGGACAATCATGTGCAAATATTGTCTAGTAAGACAATAAATCGGGTCAATCAGGATAACAATTCAATATTGTTGGCATCGGTAGCTATTACAGTTAACAGGTATAGACAATACGGCTATAACAATAACAGTAACAAGATGGCAGTTTACAAATATGTCAGGGATAGTGTATTAAAACAGGTGAAGTGCTTATATCACAATAATATCACAAAAAGTCATGAAGAATAGCAGGAATATAGTTGTAACAGTTATCTAGATACGATACATGATGCGACGAAAATGATGTATCAACTATTACTTGTGCAATAGATTAGTATGACCGTATTTTAAATAATATTGTCAAAATTATCAAGTATTATTATATAAACTAAACTATATTAATTGGACTTACCTATTACAAATTAACTTAACTTTATTAGGGAAACTTACTATTGTTAATCTAGTTAATGACATTAAATAACGGTATTGATCAAATGAGTGAATAGTCTGTTAAACAGATCATATAGATTTTCTGCTAATGTGATTAGCGTATTAATTATTTATTTCCAAGCAGTCACGAAATAGCAAATATGATCCTATCAACTGCTACAAGTTATTATATTATTTTAACCGTAGTAAAAATAATCTTTTGTTACGATAATTAAATATAGTAATTAGATATTGTTTATATAAAATATTATAAATTAAACTTATTGTAACACCCTAGTGTATTTATGCTATATTTATTGGGTATTTCAAATTTTGCGATAAATTCTTGATTATTATTGCTTTTGGGTTGCGGATAGTGCATTTAGCAACTATGGTTAGTATCTGACCCGACCCACATGTTTGAAACCCACTATGGTTCAAGATTACATCAAATATTTGCTAGTACAGAGTATCCGTATAGATCTAGATATTATATATGTATAATATATTTTAGTATCCGCATATCTTTTAATAATACAAAATAAAAACCAAATAACATTTTTTTAATACCCAGCCTTGCATGTTATCATACCCTAGATCATATGGTTGCATCCATATATCATGTTCATGTCCAAATTGCTAAAACAGACTCGTTTGGGTCGCTACGTATATTTATTTAAATCCGTACTTGGGGGTATGCATTTTTATTAACAGGACATCGCATTATGGTTTAAACTTTTACGTATATTCTCCATATTTAAAAACTAGATTTTTAGAAAGGACCCGGGTAATATTCAGAATAATCTGGTATTAGCTGTAAAATCCTATAATATATATTATAATATTTCTATATAACTAAACTATCAAACAAATATATATAATATATTAATAATAATTAATATCTCTCTCTTCTCACGTCTGTCTCCCTCTCTCCCCTCTGTCTCTCTTTCTCTAATAATATATATATATATATTATAATTTATAAAACCTATTATGATCTAATCTCTCTCTTTCTTTTTCCTCGTTCTCTTTTCTTTCCCGCGAGAAACCCTAACCCAATCCCTCTCGTCACCTCGCCGGAGCCCTCATCGTTGCTGCCCTCACCATCATCGGCTCCCTCGTCATCACCTCCGCCTCCACCCCCTCTCCATCTCTCCTTCCTGAGCACCCTACAACAACTTTCGACGCCAACCCAAGAAACCACATCCCACCACCGGCACCCTCGTCGCACCGCCTTCTCGTCGCCACCACCGACCACTCCCCGCCTCCTTCTTCTCTCCCCGACGACTTAAACCTAACCCCAGTGACCCCTGCACCTTATTCCTCGATCACCAAACCCGCAGCCATCACCGACGGCATCACCTCGTCGTCGTCAAACCCCCGTCACCTCGCCACTTCTCCTCTGTCCTTGCACACACCTCAGAACCCAACACCAACAGCCACCCCACTATTCTTCTTCTTCTTCTTGATTCTCCGATCGGGTCGTCGGATTCGCGCATGTCGCCGACGATCCAGATGACTCAGTCACCGTCGTCCAGCCCAGTCACCACGTCATATCACTGCTTAGCTAGGTCCAGTCCTGCGCGCATAAGTTTGCATCGCGACGTTATTTCCGACATCGGACGTGACATCCGTATCTCGACGTGAGATCCAATCAGGCAAGTTTTAAACTTGCAACATGCTATATTATTATATCGATAATTATATGAATAAGAATAGTGCATGTGTTTTATTATTCAGCAAATATTACTGATTTACCATTTTACAGTATCCGTCTGTATCCGTACTGATAATAGCATATCTAATTGCGTGCCGGAACATCATGATATCATTATACTACTATACCAGTACAATATGTTATCTAGATTGCATCATACATGGTAATGGACGTATAATGGTTATTACAGATACATACATATGCATCCTGACATCAGTTGTGTTTACCATGTTCCGATATTGATTACAGTTTCACATTGGCATCTATTTTGGTTAATACATAGTACATGACATGTTCACGACACATTACCAGACTTGTTAATTGGATCTTTTACTAATGCCGACAATCCTGACTTGATTTCCTGATGGACGTGACTTGTTGTCTACATTGACAGGACCTGTACCTGCTTGATCCTGTATTGGCATTAGACTCTTATCATCAATACCCGACTTGAACACAAAACCTTGGGGGTAAGGGAAAATCAATAATGAAACCTGACTTGTAACTCAACAGTTCGATACTTAGACTGATCAGTCTTTACGGGCTCGGCCAGCCCCGGAATGATGCTGCTGACATCATTCATCTGTACATGTTACCTGTTTACTGCTTAGCGGCACGCCTCGGATTAAGCCCGAGAATCTGTACCATGGTCCCGGGCACGCATAGGATACTATTGAGTTACATCGACGATTCCATTAAATTGATTTCAAAGACTTTTAGAATAGATAACCTAGAAGCACAGATTTTAGAATACGCATCACATACAGATACCTCTTTGTTTTATACCTGTATTTATTATTTACATTTATGTTTAATCATAGCATCCTATCCTAGTTATACTATTGTTTTGATATTATGACGCACTGACGTCTGGGTTTTGTATGGCTCAGTCCCTCTACTTTTATCGCGGGCTGAACAGAAGTACTTTAGCCATCAAGCCGAGTAATGAGGAGCTAGCTTTTTAGACTCTTAGTTTATTTATTACTGCAGTTTTATTTCTATTGATGTGAGCCCATATTCGGACATGATTCAGATATTGTTTATTGAATCTTAATTCGTTTCCGCTTTATGCATTTTCTAGATTCTATTTACTGTAGCAGATGGACATGTGATAGCTAGATTATATATTTTACTGTTCTTGATATCCGCTTGACAGCCGTAACATGACTGTGGAGAGATGATTTCTACTCACAGGTAGCATGGTTGGCTCTGTCACGTGCCGTGTTTACGTATTTTGGGAAGCGGAGAGTGACAGGGTTTTTTTGGTATCAGAGCCATAGGATTTAAGGTTAGTCGGGTTTGGTTCTTTTGTAGTTGGGTATTGAACCCAATACACTAACCATGAAACCCGAAATTAGGAACATATCCTACCACATTACTATCTTTCCAGTCTTGAATCTATAACTATCTTGTTTATTGAATCCTGTTTACCATTGCTAATCCTCTTCGGTGTCTTGACTTCAGAATCATGGCAGACAGAGATTTGCGGTCATACCTGAGGCATGTTGATAATGCTGCAATGCTTAGAGTCATACGTAGTATGCTGGAAAACCAGAAGCGGCAAACTAAGCTAAATCAGCGGCAGGCCAAGGCTTTCCAGGAGGGTCTGCGGACAACCCAGCAGTCCGTAGTTGCAGTAGCACCCAGGCCAGCACAGCGTGAGGGCACCATGGCAGACTTTAGAAAGCTCGGTCCGTCCACATTTACAGGATTGGAGGAGTCATTGTCAGTGGAGCAGTGGCTAGTTGATACAGAGAACCTGCTCATCGCTGCGCAGATTCCAAATGAGAAAAGGGTGGATGTAGTATGCATCCAGTTGGTAGATTATGCTCGCGAGTGGTGGCTCGTAGAGGAGACCCGTCTGCCCAAACCGATCAGTTGGGCAACGTTTTCACGAAGTTTCTTGGAGATGTTCTTTCCGCAATCTGCTCGAGAGGAAATGGAAGATAAGTTTATTAGCCTAAAGCAGAATGGCGGATCCGTTGATGCGCATGAAGCTGAGTGGGCCCGGCTCAGTCGATTTGCGGGGCCTTTGGTTGCCAACGAGACAGATAGGACACGGAGGTTTATGTGTAGCTTGGATTTGGAGATTCAGAGACATATTATATCTTTGGGATTGACAACCTTCTCCCAAGTTTTCAAGGTAGCCAGGGAGAAGCAGAGTTTGTCGGTGAAAGCGAAGAGTACCCAACAACAAGCCGTCGTAGTGCAGAAGCCGGCGTTTACGCCAAATAGAGCTCCTGTACACAGAAGCATTCCGGTAAACAAGCGAGGCATTGTATCCATGAAGAAGCCCGCTGTATCCAATTAGAAAAAGTGTGATTTGTGACTTTTGCCATCTACCCGAACACCTACAAAAGGACCGTCGAAGGAGGATTAGACTCTGTCTTGTTTATAGATCAGCTGACCATACCATCAGTGTTTGCCCTTCAAACTTACGATTAAGAGACGATATTCAGAAACCACCGCAGAAGCTGATCACTCAGAAGCCTAATCAAGCTCGGGCCTTCACCTTGACGTGCGAGGAGGCCAAGGTGTCAGATGATGTTGTTTCAGGTATCCTACTCGTTTATAATTTTCCCGCATTGGCATTATTCGATTCAGGTGCATCCCATTGCTTCATGTCGTCCAAGTTTATTAGTGCACACTCTATTCCCCACACGGCCCTGTCTAGTTGCTGGGACATACATACTGGAAATGTGAAAATTATATCTAGCAGTGAGTGCAAGGGTTGCTCGATCGTTATTTGCGGACGAGAGTTATTCGCGGACTTCTTGGTGATTGATACTGGCAGCTATGATGTTGTCTTGGGAATGGACTTTCTTAGCACTTTCCATGCTCACATTGTTTGTAGGGAAAAGAAAGTGATTTTCTAGATTTCCGGACATCCGGAGTTCATATTTTTAGGAGGTAGCAGATCTGTCGGGCCAGTCGAATTTAGAGCTAGGCCGACTAATGCCGTTCTTTCGTCGATGGAAGTAAATAAGGAGGGAGCACTAGCAGTAGTTCGGGAGTTTATGGATGTGTTCGAGGACTGTTCCCCCAATCAGAGCAAAGCTCTGTTCAAAATTTGAAATTTGAAATGAAGCAGCGCTTCATAATAGCGCCAGCGCTTAGAGTCAAAGACTCTGCTGCAGCGCTCATGTGCAAAGCACATGAGCGCTGCATTCTAAGCAACGCACCACGTGCAAAGCACGTAAGCGCTAGCAGCGCAGCACTCTAAGCAGCGCACCACATGCAAAGCACGTGAGCGCTAGCGCTGCAATGCAAGCAGCGCACCAGGAGCAAAGCATGTGAGCGCTGCACTCTAAAACAGCGCACCACGTGCAAAGCACGCGAGCGCTAGCGATAGAACAAAATGTTCTCGGCCCCTGGATCAAAGTGTAGGGTGTTTATCGTCACCCCATTGAGACGGGAATACACGCGCGCTTGTCAGACGCATTACAGATTTCCCCTGCCTAGGATAGGCTGGGGTTTATTGATTGTGGGGATCCGAATCTCCGGCAACCGCGGACTAAGCTGCTGTTAATTACCCCTCGTATTTGGAGCGAGAGAACCTCTGATTGACGGGTTAAACTGGTCATGCGAACTTAATGTTCAGTATGCGTATGTTGTGCTTTGGAGGGGTTTTGGAAATATCGGGGGCCTCGCAGAGTTTTTACGGGGGTCCCGCTATCCGGATAGCGGGTTGGGGGTCAAAAGGGCTAGCAGCCCCCTTGGGGGGTGCGGGGCAGCGCCCCATTAGAAATTTTTTTCTAACAGGGACAATGTCGTGGAGTATGTGTGTATATGTGCGCGCATATGTATATATATATGTATGTATGTGTGTGTGTGTGTGTATATATATATATATATATATGAAAGAGGGAAAGGGCATCCAAAGGATGCATGGGAGAAAACGCCAGGGCGCTAATGCTTTGGGCGCTAGTGCCTCACGTTCTAGGCACGTGGACGCTCAGGCGCTAGCGCTTTGGGCGCTAGCGCCTCACGTGCCAGGAACATGGGCGCTCGGGTGCTAGCGCTTTGAACGCAAGGGCGCTAGCGCTTTGGGCGATAGTGCCTCACGTGCCAGGCACGTGGGCGCTCGGGCTTTGGGCTCTAGCGCTTTGAGCGCTCGGGCGCTAGCGCTTTGGACGCTAGCGCCTCACGTGCCAGGCACGTGGACGCTCGGACGCTAGCGCTTTGGGCGCTAGGGCGCTAGCGCCTCACGTGCCAGGCACGTGGGCGCTCGGGGGGCAAAAGGGACTTGGTCCCTGCAATGGGAGTTGTACTCCCAGAAGGGAACACTTATTATTTTGTGTGTATATATATATGAGGAGTTAAACTCCTAGGATATTTTGAAGCTGATGAAGGGGGCTTCTTCCCCTGGAGCCCTGGATCTTCCCCAAAGTGGGATTTCTGGAAATGGGTCTCCTTCTTCTTCCTCTCGGTTGGCCGGATCTTGGAGAAAGCGGGTGAGATTTAAAAATCTCCCCTTTTTGAGATCTAATGAAAGATCTGAGCTCCCCTTTGTGGGTTTTGTGGTGAAAAACTATTTAGTTTTGGAAAAGGAAGAGTAAAACTCTTGATTTAATTTAAAAGAAAGGAGAAGGTTTTAGAACCTTGAGGAAGGAGAATAAGATACAAAAACCCTAGATTTTTGAGGGAATGAAAAATGTCTATTTTATTCATCATCAAGTTGCCTTATATAGACTTACATATTTACATATAGCCCCTTAGGCTTTAAAAAATGGTATTTTGCCCATCCCATGGCTCATGTGCCATTTCTTTTTACATATAAGCCATGGGCTTTACAAAAATTTGGCTTGATGCCCATTTTGCTTACATTCATGCACAAAAAATTACATCAAAATTATTTGTTACATGATTTCTATATTGGCATGGGTAGGCTGGCCGCGGCTCGACTTGGGCTTGGGCCCGGTTGACCTGGGCTTGGACCCACCTGGCTTGGGGTTGACCTTGACTTTGACTTGGTCAACCGGGGTGCAAATTTTGACCCCAACAAAGTGCTCTCCATCAATGAATGCACACCGCATGCATGAGTTGTGTGCACGAAATTGATGGATCTTGAAGTTGGACTTCGAGGTGGAACATCATTCCAGGGGCGGAGCATTATTCCGGGGAGCATGATTCACGGGGATCGGAGCATCATTCCGATTTGCGGAGCATAATTCCAGGGTCGGAGTATCCTTCGGGGAGTATGATTCCCGGGGATCGGTGCATCATTCCGATTTGTGGAGCATAATTCCAAGGTCGGAGCATCACTCCGAAGAGTCGGACCATAATTCCGAAGAGTAGAGGCATGATTCTAAGGATCGGAGCATCATTCTGAAGAGTGGAGCATGATTCCAAGGATAGGAGCATCATTCCGAAGCGTGAAGCATGATTCCAAAGATCGTAGCATCATTCCGAAGAGCGGAGCATGATTCCAAGGATCGGAGCATCCTTCCGAAGCGCGGAGCATGATTCCAAAGATCGGAGCATCATTCCGAAGAGCGGAGCATGATTCCAAGGATCGGAGCATCATTCCGAAGCGTGGAGCATGATTCCAAAGATCAGAGCATCGTTCCGAGGATCGGAGCATCCTTCCGAAGCGCGGAGCATGATTCCAAAGATCGGAGCATCATTCTGAAGAGCGGAGCATGATTCCAAGGATCGGAGCATCATTCCGAAGTGCGGAGCATGATTCCAAAGATCGGAACATCATTCCGAAGAGCGGAGCATGATTCCAAGGATCGGAGCATCATTCCGAAGCGTGGAGCATCATTCCAAAGATCGAAGCATCATTCCGAAGAGCGGAGCATGATTCCAGGGATCGGAGCATCATTCCGAAGCGCGGAGCATGATTCCTGGGGGTCGGAGCATCATTCCGAAGCGCGGAGCATGATTCCAGGGATCGGAGCATCATTCCGAAGCGGAGCATGATTCCAGGGGGTCGGAGCATAATTCCGAGGATCGGAGCATCATTCCGAAGAGCGGACCATGATTCCAGGGATCGGAGCATCATTCCGGAGAGCGGAGCATGGTTCCAAAGGGTCGGAGCATAATTCCGAGGATCGGAGCATAATTCCGAAGTGTCGGAGCATAATTCCGAGGGTTGGAGCATAATTCCGGGATCGGAGCATCATTTCGAGGATCGGAGCATCATTCCGAAGAGCGGAGCATGATTCCAGGGGTCGAAGAATAATTCCGATGAGCGGAGCATGATTCTAAAGGGTCGGAGCATAATTCCGACGAGCAGCAGACATTCTGACCGAAGCATAATTTTGATGCAGAGGTTGATTCCTAGGCGAAGCATAATTCCGATGGGGAAAGCAGATACTCCGAGGCGAAACTTGATTTCGACACGGGGTACATTCTGAGATGAAGCATGATTTCGACGCAGAACTTGCTGGTTGACTTGATTCCGAGGCGGAGCTTAATTCCGATGAGGAGGTCGCTTGTTGACTTGATTTCAGGGCACGAAGTGTCTGTGGTTTTGATGTATAGGATGATTCCCAGGCGAAGCATAATTCCGATAGGGAAAGCAGATACTCCGAGGCAAAGCTTGATTTCGACACGGGGTACATTCTGAGACGAAGCATGATTCCGCCGCAGAGGTTGTTGGTTTGATTTGATTTGGGTTGACAACAGCATCGCTACACTGGAATATGGTACCAGAAGCGAATCATCATTTGCCATGAGAAGATTTGGGGATTGGTGGTTTAGGAGACAGGTTTAGATCCCTATCACCTAAGGCTTTTCAATTTTATGGGCCGTAAGGGTCCCATAAAAGCATTTTCTCCCTACGAGTCGAAAGGATCTCGTAGGTGTATTTTCTCCTTAGGAGTCATGGGGACTCCTAAGTGTGTTGCTCCTTTGTGAGTCATAAGGATCTCACGCGGGAATTTTCTCCTCACAAAGTCGAGAGGACTTTGCGAGTGCATTTCATCTCTTTTTCACGAGTTTGCGCCCTTTCGGGTTTTCACAAACTCGCCGGCAGTCCTGCTGTTTTTACTCACGGAGCTTTTTCGGGTTTTCATCCGTGCCCATTTTGCTTGGGGACATACCATTTTTTTTATATTTATTATTATTTTTTATTTTTATTTTTGGTGGGACTTTGAATGTGGTCTCACCGGTAAGACTTAGAAGAGATAGGGATCGTTTTACGCTCGTGGATTGTATACGGTTTTGCAGGATGTATGATCCAGACCGTAGGGCCAGATGAATTTCGGGACTTCGTTGGCGTCTGCATCGCTGCAGTGAATATGGTACCAGAAGCGACTCATCATTCGCCGTTGGGGTATGGGATTTGGAATTTGGTTGGCATCTGCATCGCTGCACTGGAATATGGTACCAGGAGCGACTCATCATTCGCCGCTTGGGGATTTGGATTTTGGCTGGCGTCTGCATCGCTGTACTAGAATATGGTACCAGGAGCGACTCATCATTCGCCATTGCCTATTGGGAAGCGATGGCTTAGGAGACAGGTTTAGATCCCAATCACCCAAGGCTTTTCAATTTTATGGGCCGTAAGGGTCCCATAAAAGCATCTTCTCCCTACGAGTCGTAAGGATCCCGCAGGTGTATTTTCTCCTTAGGAGTCGTGAGGACTCCTAAGTGTGTTTTTCCATTGTGAGTCATAAGGATCCCACGAAGGTTTGTTCTCCTCATGTATCGTGAGGACACATGAGTGGGTCTTCCCAATGGAGCATAATTCCAAGGGTGGAGACTGGCCGCTGGACTGGTGATTGCGGTGGGGGCATGGGTATGATAAGAATTATTTGAGCCCGTGGATTGTATACGGTAGTCAGTTTGGGGACCAACCGTAGGGCCGAGAGAATTTTGGGAAATTGAATTTTGGTTGGCGTCTGCATCGCTGCACTGGAATATGGTACCAGGAGCGATTCGTCATTCGCCGTTGGGAATTTGAATTTTGGTTGGCGTCTGCATCACTGCACTGGAATATGGTACCAGGAGCGACTCATCATTCGTCGTTGTTTAGTTTTTTTTTTTTCATCTTTAGTTTACTCGCTGAATTTTATTGCGAGTTGCCCCATCATTTCGGCTTTTCTTTTTTTTTTCTTTTTCTTTTCACATTTTTTTATTTACACACATTTTTTTACATTCCTAATTTAACGACTTAGAAGTTGACTGTTCCCAGTTTAAAGACTTAGCGGTCTACTGACGGGGAGCTTAGAGAAGATACCCGATTGAGCAGTTGTCAGGGGCACCGCTGGAGCTTGCCCGAGATGCCTTATTACTTTGTCGGTATCGATGGCCTTGCCCCCAGCTGGGGCCAAGGAAAGTCGTTCAAATACCGATTTGCGTTAGAAGATGGCAATTGAAAATTGTTAACCCCTGCACAAAAAAGCATGATTTCAGTACAGGCAATTGATACGTATATTGATTGAGTTTGCATGAACATTTAACCCGAAATATGGGAGGAGAGATAGGTCCCACCGGGCATGCCAGAATCTGTAGGATATTTTTCGTCACCTTATGTCACGAACCGAAATTGGCACGTGACGGCCCTAATACTACGCAACGCCTAAAGACGTAACGCAGTAAAAGAAAGCCAAAACCCAGAAATCTAAACCAAGAAAATACGGAAAAAGATAATATAAGTTTTTGAAAACATTTGAAATCGCAACCCAAATTCTTTAAAAGTCCTACTTTCTTTCTTTAAAATTTTAGCAACACTCCTTTTTGTAAAAAGTGGCCCAAAGGCGGAAAATAATCACATCACAAATATACGACGCCGTAGCGAAGAAATAAGAGACAATAGGAAGGAAACTGTATATAAAAGACAACAAATCCATAAATAATATACAATATCGTCCTCACCGAGTCTCTAAGTCAACAACATACTAGTAGATGGAAAGTACAAGATACAACGAATGTACAATATAAAATACAGATAATCATCCAACCCACCTAAGCAAGATAGTATACTGTGAGCCGATGCGGTATCTGTAGCAAAAGATGATAGGTGAATAGCTGAATAGCCTGCCTCGACTACTCTTGGGAACAACCTGAAACACTGTGGCACAACGGGGGTGAGTTGCCAACTCGTGAATAGTAGATAACATATGCAGATAATCGCAGGAATGTACGTACAACATGAATCTAAGATATGCGATTACAATAATAACATGTTATGCAAATACTGAATAATGGAAAGTACACTAGCAGGTACAATCAATATGTGAAGCAATAATAACATGACAATAGTATGCAATAGGGATATGAGAATGTAGATATGCAACTATCATAAGGGTACACTAACAGGTACTACCAATATATGAAACTGTGCATAAAATAGATAAGTATGGGGTATGGGGTGGAATATGTCATTTCCACGGAAACCTGACATCGTGGCAGGATCACAATCCATCAAGACACTCAAATCCACAATTCCTCAAATCAGCCCCCAAACTGGGCTCTCACATCATATAAGTCTCATATCTCCTCAATATACAATATCGAATAGCTCTCCTATATCTCGAATGTACAAATCAACAATCTCTTTCATATCTAATATCCAATCTCAATGAATCACCTAATATCCCAAATCACATCTCAAGTAAGATTCTAGCATCCTAAATATATGTTTGCAGGAATAAATATGATGGGGGCGATACACATATATTAGAGTCCCATTCCACTAATATTAGTGTAAAGGTATATATAACAAAGGCTAAATCCCCTGTTATATATACAAAGGTGTTAAAGAAATATCATGAAAACCATGTGCCAAGCATCGACACAGAAATCCTGATCACGTATCATACGCTATCCCGAAAGCACGAGTGCCTAGCTCTGACCCTCGCCTTTCGACGTATGCATACGTACATGACTCCCAGCGGTGTTTCCGTGATCCCCCGCCGAGTCATGGGTACAGTCACCGGTAGGTACTCGCCCGCCTCCAGGCTCAATCGGCAAAGTCCATCGATCTTCTTGCCGAGGGGAACCATACCGGGCCCCACCATGTACCCTCATACGGCAACCACACCTCGTATGGAGTATATAATCAGAACTGATAAATCTCATGGTGGCTGCGCAAATATCATATCAAGGAAACCGGGTTTTTCAATGTATGCATAATTTCATGAACTCCCGCGGTTCCCAAATCCAGAAATCATCATGTGAAATCAAAATAAGAATGCGCAAATCCAGGAATACATATATGCGATATATCTGAAATACGAGCATATAAAGGAAACTATATAGCTGAAACCATGTGTATGCGAAATCAATAAGGTACAGCTAAGTATAGGTGTCTACCTATAAGTAAAAGATGTCGTATACCCTCCTGGGTATAAGTAGAATATGTAAGATACCCCTCTGGGTATAAGTAGAACATGAGCAAGGTATACCTGTAGATGTATCGTAAAGGGTATAAGTACCTATTACTAATGATACGATACTCTATAGGTATACAGGTATGGTAAATGTCATATATGATAAGCAGTACAAATCTATGTCACAAGGTCCCTAACCAAGCAATACAGTATCTATAATGGTTTGTGTGTGACATGGCAATTATTGACGGTGTATGTATAGCATAAAATCCGTGCTCGTGCAACATGAACCGTCAATAATTTGTGTAGTGTCCTACGGCTGCTAGTCACGGTACAACTATATCAAGGAAATAAGGTAAAGGCGTAATTCTAACAATGACGTAGAATATGCGACAGGTATTTGAATCCTAGCCTAGACGCATAACGCCATACGGGCGATTCCCCAGTAGATGTTAAATCTACTCACCTACGCTCCATACTAGGTGAATCCTACCAACTGCTCCCCTCTGTAGCAGTGTCCGTGGTCCCTGCCTGCAAACGTGCAAATAAGACATGGAAATCACATATAAGCCAAATATCTCGCAAAACGCGATATCGAACCTAAACGAGAAACTCGCGTCACGAACTAAACGCGTGTGTGCACGATACGCTAAAACGTGTGTATACGCGTCTAAAACCATCGCGACACGCCGCGACACGCTGGATCACAGAACCCACTCACGTATCGCGCAAACACAACGGACATGCAAAACGATAGTTGATCCCAGATTTTCCTACAGGTCAAATCTTACAAAACTATATATACCACTGGCCTAGAAATAACAGCAAACTCCTACCCATGCAACTACACCCAAAAACTCCCACATCTGGCCACAAATTGCGGCCAGAATGATTAAACCGGCGGCCTGGGTAGGGGGTTAGGGGTTCGTGCTCAGGTGGTGTGTTCAGGGTATATCTAGTATGCTCCAGTTTTCTCAATTTTAACCTGAAGGTCCCGGGTCAAAAGCAGATTACAAAATGCTACAACGTCGCTTAAAAACGCTAATTTAGCACAAAACACAAACCCTATGGTATTTTAGTGAAATCTGGGGAATTCTCAGTGTAAGTGACCCTAACAACACTTAAATAGATAGGGTTTGTCAACACAATCATTACTTATCCCAACTTCCACACAAATCACCATAAATGGCACTAAACTAGCTAATTAACACTAACCGACACCAATTAACACATAAACTAAGCAACTAGGAGATTGGGTTCAGAAATATACCCTGTAGAACCCTAAGACGCAGGTGAAAATGTGTATGGAGAAGATGAGGGGTTGCTAAGGCTACTGGGCTCCTGCTGCTGCTGTTGCTGCTCTGCTGCTGATGCTGCTCTGCTGCTGATGTTGCTGAAGCTGGAGCTGCTGTTGCTGCTGTGTCTTCTGCTGCTGCTGCTGTGAGTGCTGTGAGGGTGTGTATATGTGTGAGTTTGAGAGTGAGAGGATGAGAGAAATGAGTGAGAAGGAGAGAACACTAACAAGTCAACCCCCTCCTCTCTCTCTCTCTTCATTAATTGAAGGCATGGGCAAGCCATCATGCCTCATAATGCACCCTCTCTCTCTCTCACCAAGTCAACCCAATAACAAAAGAATTCATTTTGTTTTTAAAACAACCATCATACTTAAAACCCAAAAGCACTTAATACAATATTAAACTAGATTAGGGAAAAATGGTTAGTTCATCATGTTGCTAATCATGGTTAAACCCCCAAAACAATCCTAGTTATCATGCACAAGTGTGTGCAAGCCTAGGAAAAATCTAATAAAATACTCAATAAATAGGATAAAATATTTGAAACTTAATTTGGTAAACTTTTTATTAAAACCCATACATTAAAATATAATTAGTTATAAAACACATTCTAAGGTGTTACAATCTCCCCCCTTAAAAGAAATTCGTCCCCGAATTTAAAATATACTGTACGCGTACCTTCAAAGAGAAGATTACAACTCTCAAATCTCTCTCGCAGCCTCCCAAGTGATTTCCTCACTATACGGTTACGTCCAAAAAAAACCCTTCACAGATGGCAAGACCCTTGACCGATGTTCCTCCACCTGCCGAGCCATTAACACAATTGGCTGCTGGTGGACGAAAGATCACGTCCAAGCCAAATGGTCTGGTGCCAAATCATGTGAGAAAGGTCATGAAGGTAATTGTAAAGTATGATCACAAGGAATACGGGATGAAAATCCAATAATCTGGATGGAAGTGCCAAATTAAGGGCAACGAAACTAACTCGCTTATAGGATCTCAGAAGGACTAAAATTCTGGGATAAGTTTCCCAAAATCCAACATTTCTTTTATCGGAAAAATCCGCAGGAATATAAATGGTTTGCCATTGCGCACTTAAGTCTACGACCAACACGGTTGCATAAGACCTCTGTCCGCGATGAACAATTTTCATCCTGACCTGAATCAATTGGATCATCTCCGAAGTCTCTAGACATAGCTGGGGTCCAAAATCCTACTCACGCAGAGTCAGAAAAACAACAGACTGGTGATCGACACGACCTAACCCCTAAACCCTAAGGTGGCCAATTGGAGTGTCTCCTGATAACAGCTATCGAAGGAGAACCATAGCGATGGCGAGTGACGATCCCCAACCGCTGACAACAATCAACACAAACACACAACTTAACAAGAAACAACTGAGCACATTGAGTATAACCGAACGACAAGAATCCGAATGGAGTCACACCCTGACTAAACTTGGGTAGAAACCATAATGAAATTCGTGGAGATCTACTCCCACTCCTACTTCGGAACGGTTAAAGATTGCAACTCTCCAGCTGGCCTCAGATGCTCGACCCAAGCACACAACAAGACAGACACCTTGAAACGAAACCTGAAACTTCTCTTTACATCCCTGTCCACCCGTAACTATCTCACAAGTCACGCTAAATGTTGCTGGAACTTGAATGCTTATACAGAGTTGACAGATGTGCATGTTCTAGGATTTCACATCTCTACCCGATGATATCAGGTACACAAACGCGTCCCTAACTTAGCACACCATTGTCACAATTCAAGGTCTCCGAATCATTACCCAGCCGAGTATGCTCAAGTATCTCTGACGAACGAGCATCGGCGGGCAGTGTCTCGCGAAAACGATTTAAGGAAAGTGGTCGGGCGCGGACATGAGCGAGCCGTCCCCTCCGTAGAGACGAACTTAAGCTGTACTCGACGATCACACAAGAACTGTAAATCTGCAGAAGACTATCACAACAATCCAAATTCGCTGCAGGAAGATGTACATTAAGCTCTGGTGGTCCGTGAAAATCTGACATGACTCTCGAACAAGTAGTGTCTCCAAATCTCCAACGCAAAACCACCGCGGCCATCTCCAGATCATGGGTGGAATATCCTTCTCGTACTTCCTCCAAATGTAGGGAAGCAAAAGCGATAACTCTATAGTGTCACCTCAGTACACACTCGAGCCCACTCAAGAAACATTACAGTTAAATAACAAAATCGTCCGAACCAAAAACAAAGAAAGAACTGATGCAGTTGTTTAACAGAATCTTCAACTGCAGAAAACTCCGCACACATGCCTCAGTCTACAGAAAAGAAATCTCCATCTCGGTCAATTTAGTCGACGGTGCAGCACTACCTTAGCAATCCTGCACAAAACGGCGGTAAAACCTGCTAAGCCACAAATCCATGGACCTCCGTCCTGCACATAAGCCTGGGCCTAGGTTGTACGGCCACGATCTCCCTCGGAACCATATGAAACCGTCTCCCATGACTATAAGACCTAGGAGTCAACACAAACAAGCCTGAAGAAACACTCCGAGAATTTAGCAAACTACCGGTGCTCTCCCAGTATCAACATAACAAATCCTCAAGTGCTACTACTATCCCTTAAGGCACATTAGATAGACCAGAATGTCGTAAATAACACAACAAAAACTGGTCGAGGAACAGCCTGAAGAAATCTGGTTCATCACATCTACGAATGCTGCTAGGGCATCAGTGAATCCAACGACTCACTAAAACACACAAGGCCCGTAGCACGCACAAGGTAGTCTTCGGAATGCCATCACTCCGAATCCGCAATAATGATGACCTGATCCCAAACAAACTTAGGAAATGTCTCGCACTCTGGAGCTGATCGAAGAAATCGTCACGACGAGGTGAATGATACCTATCCGCACCGTAAGCCGGTTCAATTGACGATCCGTCGATACACAACCTCAAACTGCCGTCTTTCTCCTTGACGAACAGAAATAGGAGCCTCCAAAAGCGAAACACTCAGACGCACAAAACTCCCCAAACCACAACTCTGCAGCTGATCCTTAAGCTCCCAAGCTTTGCCAGCTCATCCGGAACAACGTCGGAAAAACACTCGCACGAAAGGAACCCGGTCCAACAATCCCACTGTGGCTCGGTATCACGAATGAACGCCAAGAATCCACGACATCTCCTCAGTAGCCGACTAGCGAAAAAAGGCTGAATTCAAGCTGTGAGAGGCGGCACAACTATCCACCTGCACAATAAGAACTGACCTGCCGAGAAAAAAAAACAAACCTGACTGTTTCCTCACGGTAGTCCACAAACGCCTAGCACGTAGTTAACCAGTCCGTGCCCAGGAGAGCGTCAAATCCAACATCTCTAGAAGGATCGAAATGACGGACGAATCTCTATCTCCTATCCGATTGGCACACGACTGAAATACGTGTCGCGCAATAAAGAATCGCTGACAGAAGTTAAAACAACAAACTACGACTAATCTACCCAACCATAGCACAAGCATGAAAAACAAACGAATACATCAAAAGAACAAGCGAATTAAAGATACCTGAAAACTCTGCATTGGACGCCTGCGCGTCCCAATGAGTAGAAGCAAACGCCTGTGTCTGCCCTCTACTCGCAGCTGGATGAACTCCTCTGGTAGACCGAGCCCTCTGAGCGAACCTCCCACGTCCACGACCTCTCTGAATATGATCCTGACGCCGTGCTGAGGAACAATCCCTGACGAAGTGCTGAAGGCTTCCGCATCGAAAACATCCACACGCTGACTGCTGACCATCCTGGGGATGAGAGCTGAATGACTGTCCTCGTCCTAAGCCTCTGCTACTCCCGCGACGGCCATGAAATCTATCTCGATGACCAAACCTCTGTCTCTGGGCTGGTACACTGGTACGAGTCCTCCACTGTCGTGGAATATGTGCCTCGTCAACTGGAGCTGCAACCACTGGTGCTATATAGGTGACGGACTGCTGCATGCTGATCATAAGTGACAACAGAGTAACAGGGGTGACAACCTCCTGTCGTAGCTCCCGAACGACATCAACCAATGAACTCATCGTCTGGTGGAAGTCCTGCATCTCTGCCAAAAGTCTATCAATAGTATATGTCGTAGGCTGATCCGTCTGCACCTGTGCAACTAGAGTGCCATCCTGGTCAGTACTCGTCTCACCCGAGCCAACTCTGACCTCGGCCCTCGCTGCATCACTCTGAGTCCCCATAGTCATCGGCGGAAAGGCTAAAAATAGATATAAGATTCAATGAGAATAAAGAATCGAATCTCAGGGATATGAATCATCAAGGAAGGAATTTCAAGCAATTTGTACTTAGGTCACTTTAGGCGAAGTACCGTATCGTGGGTATGCTGCAGACATACACACACTACGTTACTTTGCTTAAGCTACCTACTCCATCATACTAAGGTCATCCTATACTCCGAAAGGTAAAACCTAGCGCTCTGATACCAAATTTGTCACGACCCGAAATAGGCACGTGACGGCCCTATTACTATGCAACGCCTAAAAACGTAACGCAGTAAAAGAAAGCCAAAACCAAGAAATCAAAACCAAGAAAATACGGAAAAAGATAATATAAGTTTTTGAAAACATTTGAAATCGCAACCCAAATTCTTTAAAAGTCCTACTTTCTTTCTTTAAAATTTTAGCAACACCCCTTTTTGTAAAAAGCTGCCCAAAGGCGGAAAATAATCACATCACAAATATACGACGCCGTAGCGAAGAAATAAGAGACAATAGGAAGGAAACTGTATATAAAAGACAACAAATCCACAAATAATATACAATATCGTCCTCACCGAGTCTCTAAGTCAACAACATACTAGTAGATGGAGAGTACAAGATACAACGAATGTACAATATAAAATACAGATAATCATCCAACCCACCTAAGCAAGATAGTATACTGTGAGCCGATGCGGTATCTGTAGCAAAAGATGATAGGTGAATAGCTGAATAGCCTGCCTCGACTACTCTGGGGAACAACCTGAAACACTGTGGCACAACGGGGGTGAGTTGCCAACTCGTGAATAGTAGATAACATATGCAGGTAATCGCCGGAATATGCGTACAACATGAATCTAAGATATGCGATTACAGTAATAATATGTCATGCAAATGCTGAATAATGGAAAGTACACTAGCAGGTACAATCAATATGTGAAGCAATAATAACATGACAATAGTATGCAATAGGGATATGAGAATGTAGATATGCAACTATCATAAGGGTACACTAACAGGTACCACCAATATATGAAACTGTGCATAAAATAGATAAGTATGGGGTATGGGGGTGGAATATGTCATTTCCACGGAAACCTGACATCGTGGCAGGATCACAATCCATCAAGACACTCAAATCCACAATTCCTCAAATCAGCCCCCAAACTGGGCTCTCACATCATATAAGTCTCATATCTCCTCAATGTACAATATCGAATAGCTCTCCTATATCTCGAATGTACAAATCAACAATCTCTTTCATATCCAATATCCAATCTCAATGAATCACCTAATATCCCAAATCACATCTCAAGTAAGATTCTAGCATCCTAAATATATGTTTGCAGGAATAAATATGATGGGGGCGATACACATATATTAGCGTCTCATTCCACTAATATTGGTGTAAAGGTATATATAACAACGGCTAAATCCCCTGTTATATATACAAAGGTGTTAAAGAAATATCTTGAAAACCATGTGCCAAGCATCGACACAGAAATCCTGATCACGTATCATACGCTATCCCGAAAGCACGAGTGCCTAGCTCTGACCCTCGCCTTTCGACGTATGCATACGTACATGACTCCCAGCGGTGTTTCCGTGATCCCCCGCCGAGTCATGGGTACTGTCACCGGTAGGTACTCGCCCGCCTCCAGGCTCAATCAGCAAAGTCCATCGATCTTTTTGCCGAGGGGAACCATACCGGGCCCCACCATGTACCCTCATACGGCAACCACACCTCGTATGGAGTATATAATCAGAACCGATAAATCTCATGGTGGCTGCGCAAATATCATATCAAGGAAACCGGGTTTTTCAATGTATGCATAATTTCATGAACTCCCGCGGTTCCCAAATTCAGAAATCATCATGTGAAATCAAAATAAGAATGCGCAAATCCAGGAATACATATATGCGATATATCTGAAATACGAGCATATAAAGGAAAATATATAGCTGAAACCATGTGTATGCGAAATCAATAAGGTACAGCTAAGTATAGGTGTCTACCTATAAGTAAAAGATGTCGTATACCCCCGGGTATAAGTAGAATATGTAAGATACCCCCTGGGTATAAGTAGAACATGAGCAAGGTATACCTGTAGATGTATCGTAAAGGGTATAAGTACCTATTACTAATGATACGATACTCTATAGGTATACAGGTATGGTAAATGTCATATGTGATAAGCAGTACAAATCTATGTCACAAGGTCCCTAACCAAGCAATACAGTATCTATAATGGTTTGTGTGTGACATGGCAATTATTGACGGTATGTGTGTAGCATAAAATCCGTGCTCGTGCAACATGAACCGTCAATAATTTGTGCAGTGTCCTACGGCTGCTAGTCACGGTACAACTATATCAAGGAAATAAGGTAAAGGCGCAATTCTAACAATGACATAGAATATGCGACAGGTATTTGAATCCTAGCCCAGACGCATAACGCCATGCGGGCGATTCCCCTGTAGATGTTAAATCTACTCACCTACGCTCCACGCTAGGTGAATCCTACCATCTGCTCCCCCCTGTAGCAGTGTCCGTGGTCCCTGCCTGCAAACCTGCAAATAAGACATGGAAATCACATATAAGCCAAATATCTCGCAAAACGCGATATCGAACCCAAACGAGAAACTCGCGTCACGAACTAAACGCGCGTGTGCACGATACGCTAAAACGTGTGTATACACGTCTAAAACCATCACGACACGCCGCGATACGCTGGATCACAGAACCCACTCACGTATCGCGCAAACACAACGGACATGCAAAACGATATTTGATCCCAGATTTTCCTACAGGTTAAATCTTACAAAACTATACATACCACTGGCCTAGAAATAACAGCAGACTCCTACCCATGCAACTACACCCAAAAACTCCCATATCTGGCCGCAAATTGCGGTCAGAATGATTAAACCGGCGGCCTGGGTAGGGGGTTAGGGGTTCGTGCTCAGGTGGTGTGGTCAGGGTATATCTAGTGTGCTCCTGTTTTCTCAATTTTAACCTGAAGGTCCCGGGTCAAAAGCAGATTACAAAATGCTACAATGTCGCTTAAAAACGCTAATTTAGCACAAAACACAAACCCTATGGTATTTTAGTGAAATCTGGGGAATTCTCAGTGTAAGTGACCCTAACAACACTTAAATAGATAGGGTTTGTCAACACAATCATCACTTATCCCAACTTCCACACAAATCACCATAAATGGCACTAAACTAGCTAATTAACACTACCCGACACCAATTAACACATAAACTAAGCAACTAGGAGATTGGGTTCAGAAATATACCCTGTAGAACCCTAAGACGCAGGTGAAAATGTGTATGGAGAAGATGAGGGGTTGCTAGGGCTACTGGGCTCCTGCTGTTGCTGTTGCAAAAGCTGCTGCTGCTGATGCTGCTCTGCTGCTGATGTTGCTGAAGCTGGAGCTGCTGTTGCTGCTGTGTCTTCTGCTGCTGCTGTGAGTGCTGTGAGGGTGTGTGTATGTGTGAGTTTGAGAGTGAGAGGATGAGAGAAATGAGTGAGAAGGAGAGAACACTAACAAGTCAACCCCCTCCTCTCTCTCTCTCTTCATTAATTGAAGGCATGGGCAAGCCATCATACCTCATAATGCACCCCCTCTCTCTCTCTCTCACCAAGTCAACCCAATAACAAAAGAATTCATTTTGTTTTTAAAACAACCATCATACTTAAAACCCAAAATCACTTAATACAATATTAAACTAGATTAGGGAAAAATGGTTAGTTCACCATGTTGCTAATCATGGTTAAACCCCCAAAACAACCCTAGTTATCATGCACAAGTGTGTGCAAGTCTAGGAAAAATCTAATAAAATACTCAATAAATAGGATAAAATATTTGAAACTTAATTTGGTAAACTTTTTATTAAAACCATACATTAAAATATAATTAGTTACAAAACACATTCTAAGGTGTTACAATCTCCCCCCTTAAAAGAAATTCGTCCCTGAATTTAAAATATACGGTTACACGTACCTTCAAAGAGAAGATTACAACTCTCAAATCTCTCTCGCAGCCTCCCAAGTGATTTCCTCACTATACGGTTACGTCCAAAAAAAACCCTTCACAGATGGCAAGACCCTTGACCGATGTTCCTCCACCTGCCGAGCCATTAACACAATTGGCTGCTGGTGGACGAAAGATCACGTCCAAGCCAAATGGTCTGGTGCCAAATCATGTGAGAAAGGTCATGAAGGTAATTGTAAAGTATGATCACAAGGAATACGGGATGAAAATCCAATAATCTGGGTGGAAGTGCCAAATTAAGGGCAACGAAACTAACTCGCTTATAGGATCTCAGAAGGACTAAAATTCTGGGATAAGTTTCCCAAAATCCAACATTTCTTTTATCGGAAAAATCCGCAGGAATATAAATGGTTTGCCATTGCGCACTTAAGTCTACGACCAACACGGTTGCATAAGACCTCTGTCCGCGATGAACAATTTTCATCCTGACCTGAATCAATTGGATCATCTCCGAAGTCTCTAGACATAGCTGGGGTCCAAAATCCTACTCACGCAGAGTCAGAAAAACAACAGACTGGTGATCGACACGACCTAACCCCTAAACCCTAAGGTGGCTAATTGGAGTGTCTCCTGATAACAGCTATCGAAGGAGAACCATAGCGATGGCGAGTGACGATCCCCAACCGCTGACAACAATCAACACAAACACACAACTTAACAAGAAACAACTGAGCACATTGAGTATAACCGAACGACAAGAATCCGAATGGAGTCACACCCTGACTAAACTTGGGTAGAAACCATAATGAAATTCGTGGAGATCTACTCCCACTCCTACTTCGGAACGGTTAAAGATTGCAACTCTCCAGCTGGCCTCAGATGCTCGACCCAAGCACACAACAAGACAGACACCTTGAAACGAAACCTGAAACTTCTCTTTACATCCCTGTCCACCCGTAACTATCTCACAAGTCACGCTAAATGTTGCTGGAACTTGAATGCTTATACAGAGTTGACAGATGTGCATGTTCTAGGATTTCACGTCTCTACCCGATGATATCAGGTACACAAACGCGTCCCTAACTTAGCACACCATTGTCACAAATCAACTTCTCCGAATTATTACCCAGCCGAGTATTGGTCGGGCGCGGACATGAGCGAGCCGTCCCCTCCGTAGAGACGAACTTAAGCTGTACTCGACGATGACACAAGAACTGTAAATCTGCAGAAGACTATCACAACAATCCAAATCCGCTGCAGGAAGATGTATATTAAGCTCTGGCGGTCCGTGAAAATCTGACATGACTCTCGAACAAGTAGTGTCTCCAAATCTCCAACGCAAAACCACCGCGGCCATCTCCAGATCATGGGTGGAATATCCTTCTCGTACTTCCTCCAAATGTAGGGAAGCAAAAGCGATAACTCTATAGTGTCACCTCAGTACACACTCGAGCCCACTCAAGAAACATTACAGTTAAATAACAAAATCGCCCGAACCAAAAACAAAGAAAGAACTGATGCAGTTGTTTCACAGAATCTTCAACTGCTGAAAACTCCGCACACATGCCTCAGTCTACAAAAAAGAAATCTCCATCTCGGTCAATTTAGTCGACGGTGCAGCACTACCTTAGCAATCCTGCACGAAACGGCGGTAAAACCTGCTAAGCCACAAATCCACGGACCTCCGTCCTGCACATAAGCCTAGGCCTAGGTTGTACGGCCATGATCTCCCTTGAAACCATACGAAACCGTCTCCCATGACAATAAGACCTAGGAGTCAACACAAACAAGCCTGAAGAAACACTCCGAGAATCTAGCAAACTACCGGTGCTCTCCCAGTATCAGCATAACAAATCCTCAAGTGCTACTACTGTCCCTCAAGGCACATTAGATAGACCAGAATGTCGTAAATAACACAACAAAAACTGGTCGAGGAACGGCCTGAAGAAATCTGGTTCATCACATCTACGAATGCTGCTAGGGCATCAGTGAATCCAACGAATCACTAAAACACACAAGGCCCGTAGCACGCACAAGACAGTCTTCGAAATTCTATCACTCCGAATCCGCAATAATGATGACCTGATCCCAAACAAACTTAGGAAATGTCTCGCACTCTGGAGCTGATCGAAGAAATCGTCACGGCGAGGTGAAGGATACCTATCCGCACCGTAAGCCGGTTCAATTGACGATCCGTCGATACACAACCTCAAACTGCCGTCTTTCTTCTTGACGAACAGAAATAGGAGCCTCCAAAAGCGAAACACTCAGACGCACAAAACTCCCCAAACCACAACTCTGCAGCTGATCTTTAAGTTCCCAAGCTTCGCCAGCTCATCCGGAACAACGTCGGAAAAACTCTCGCATGAAAGGAACCCGGTCCAACAATCCCACTGTGGCTCCGGTATCACGAATGAACGCCAAGAATCCACGACATCTCTTCAGTAGCCGACTAGCGAAAAAAGGCTGAATTCAAGCTGTGAGAGGCGACACAACTATCCACCTGCACAACAAGAAGTGACCTGCCGAGGAAAAAAAACAAACCTGACTGTTTCCTCACGGTAGTCCACAAACGCCTAGCACGTAGTTAACCAGTCCGTGCCCAGGAGAACGTCAAATCCAATATCTCTAGAAGGATCGAAATGACGGACGAATCTCTATCTCCTATCCGATTGGCACACGACTGAAATACGTGTCGCTCAACAAAGAATCGCTGACAGAAGTTAAAACAAAAAACTACGACTAATCTACCCAACCACGGCACAAGCATGAAAAACAAACGAATACATCAAAAGAACAAGCGAATTAAAGATACCTGAAAACTCTGCATTGGACGCTTGCGCGTCCCAATGAGTAGAAGCAAACGCCTATGTCTGCCCCCTACTCGCAGCTGGATGAACTCCTCTGGTAGACTGAGCCCTCTGAGCGAACCTCCCGCGTCCACGGCCTCTCTGAATACGATCCTAACACCGTACTGAGGAACAATCCCTGACGAAGTGCTGAAGGCTTCCGCATCGAAAACATCCACGCGCTGACTGCTGACCATCCTGGGGATGAGAGCTGAATGACTGTCCTCGTCCTAAGCCTCTGCTACTCCCGCGACGGCCACAAAATCTATCTCGATGACCAAACCTCTGTCTCTGGGCTGGTACACTGGTACGAGTCCTCCACTGTCCTGGAATATGTGCCTCGTCAACTGGAGCTGCAACCACTGGTGCTATGTAGGTGACGGACTGCTGCATGCTGATCGTAAGTGACAACAGAGTAACAGGGGTGACAACCTCCTGTCGTAGCTCCCGAACGACATCAACCAATGAACTCATCGTCTGGCGGAAGTCCTGCATTTCTGCCAAAAGTCTATCAATAGTATATGTCGTAGGCTGATCCGTCTGCACCTGTGTAACTAGAGTGCCATCCTGGTCAGTACTCGTCTCACCCGAGCCAACTCTGACCTCGGCCCTCGCTGCATTACTCTGAGTCCCCATAGTCATCGGTGGCAAGGCTAAAAATAGATATAAGATTCGATGAGAATAAGGAATCGAATCTCAGGGATATATATCATCAAGGAAGGAATTTCAAGCAATTTGTACTTAGGTCACTTTAGGCGAAGTACCGCATCGTGGGTATGCTGCAGACATACACACACTACGTTACTTTGCTTAAGCTACCTACTCCATCATACTAAGGTCATCCTACACTCCGAAAGGTAAAACCTAGCGCTCTGATACCAACTTTGTCACGACCCGAAATTGGCACGTGACGGCCCTAATACTATGCAACGCCTAAAGACGTAACGCAGTAAAAGAAAGCCAAAACCCAGAAATCTAAACCAAGAAAATACGGAAAAAGATAATATAAGTTTTTGAAAACATTTGAAATCGCAACCCAAATTCTTTAAAAGTTCTACTTTCTTTCTTTAAAATTTTAGCAACACCCCTTTTTGTAAAAAGTGGGCCAAAGGCGGAAAATAATCACATCATAAATATACGACGCCGTAGCGAAGAAATAAGAGACAATAGGAAGGAAACTGTATATAAAAGACAACAAATCCACAAATAATATACAATATCGTCCTCGCCGAGTCTCTAAATCAACAACATACTAGTAGATGGAGAGTACAAGAAACAACGAATGTACAATATAAAATACAGATAATCATCCAACCCACCTAAGCAAGATAGTATACTGTGAGTCGATGCGGTATCTGTAGCAAAAGATGATAGGTGAATAGCTGAATAGCCTGCCTCGACTACTCTTGGGAACAACCTGAAATACTGTGGCACAACGGGGGTGAGTTGCCAACTCGTGAATAGTAGATAACATATGCAGGTAATCGCAGGAATGTACGTACAGCATGAATCTAAGATATGCGATTACAGTAATAACATGTCATGCAAATGCTGAATAATGGAAAGTACACTAGCAGGTACAATCAATATGTGAAGCAATAATAACATGACAATAGTATGCAATAGGGATATGAGAATGTAGATATGCAACTATCATAAGGGTACACTAACAGGTACTACCAATATATAAAACTGTGCATAAAATAGATAAGTATGGGGTATGGGGTGGAATATGTCATTTCCACGGAAACCTGACATCGTGGCAGGATCACAATCCATCAAGACACTCAAATCCACAATTCCTCAAATCAGCCCCCAAACTGGGCTCTCACATCATATAAGTCTCATATCTCCTCAATATACAATATCGAATAGCTCTCCTATATCTCGAATGTACAAATCAACAATCTCTTTCATATCCAATATCCAATCTCAATGAATCACCTAATATCCCGAATCTCCGGCAGCCGTGGACTAAGCTGCCGTTAATTACCCCTCGCATTTGGAGCGAGAGAACCTCCGATTGACGGGTTAAACTGGTCATGCGAACTCAATGTCGTTAATTTCCTAATCTTGTTAAAAATAAGAAGATTGTCTTCTGTAAAACAGAAGCCCTTGGATCAAAGATCCAACGGAGGAAACATCCCCAAATCAATTGGAGAAAAGATCTCCTTAACCGATTGAACAAATCAGCCTTCACTATATAAATGCCCTAAGACTTCGAGTCTCATATAGAGGAACCCCCCATAAACTTTGAGAAATTTCAAAGACAAAGAGCAAGCTCTCAGAAGAAGAAAATTTTCTTCAAGGTAAAAAAAGAACAGAGAGATGAAATTATCTCATATAAAAAGAAGAATTTACTTCTTTTTCTAAGATCATAGATCTATAAGACCAAGGTTTTTCACAACATAGATCAAAATATCTCATCATACAAAATAAGGGGAGGAACTTAATCTTCTTCAGATCATAGATCTATAAGACAAATTTTCTTTCACAAAAGAGATCATAATATCTCATTATAAAAAGGGGGGAGAATAATTCCATTCTCTTAGGATTATAGATCCATAAAGGCAGAGCCTTTCACCAAAACATAAGAGATTGAAACATCTTCTATAAAAAATAAGAACTTTGTTCTTAGATCCATGAGATAAAATCTCTTATAAAAGAGAGAATTTAATTCTCAAGGCGCAAAGTTGCCTAAAAAGAGCCCTAGCGCTCTAATCAAAAGAAGCGCTTCAGCGCTCCAAAACTAATGCATAGCGTTGCAGAGCCTTAACGCTCCAAATTTCATAAGAAGCGCACTGCGCTTATTGTCTGGCGCACAGCGCCAAGCGCGCCAAATGCTCCTCACGTGTGCGCTACATCACTAGAAGCACTCTGCACTCATTGACTAGCGCTCAGCGCTAAGCGCGCCACGTGCTCATCACGTGTGCGCTACTTAACAGAAGCGCTCTGCGCTCATTGACTGGAGCTCAGCGCCAAGCGCGCCACGTGCTCCTCACGTGTGCGCTACTTAACAAGAAGCACACTGCACTCATTGACTGGCGCACAGTGCCAAGCGCGCCACGTGCTCCTCATGTGTGCGCTAAAAGAACGTAAATTGTTCTGTAAATAAAGCCTAGAGCCATAATGAATGCTCAGCACTCAATAAAAGACAAAAACATTGTCAGAAACCAAACCGATGCTCATCATTGTTAAATGTTTAACATTTTAACTGAATGGGCCGAGCCCAAAGTGGCCACAGAATCCTAATTCAGATTGATTGAGCCCATATGCTCATAAACCTTTGATCTTTGTCCCAAATTGGACTACAGATCTCCCAACCAATATTGGTTCGAGGGTACATCTCTTCACTCCTATGATATTTGTCGTTGTAATCCTTTAACGTCTTCAGAGAGGTGACGGGTCCCGACAACCAGACATTCCATGGACTGTGGGGTCCTTAAACTCATGGACTATGACGTCCTTAAATTTTACGGACTGTGGGGTCCTTAAACTCATGGACTATGATGTTCTTAAACTTTACAGACTATGACGTCTTTAAACTATGGACTATGATGTCCTTAAACTCCATAAACTATGATGTCCTTAAACTTCTGGACCGCAATGTCCCTAAACTAAACAATAGAGCCCAAATGCTCTCTTGTTGGATCTAAATGATCCCGTTAAGTAGATTTTAGTCTAAAATTAGACTGACGTATCCTTAACAAACGTTTAAGTTGATCTTAGTCTCAAATGAGATTAACGATCCTTAAACCCAACCCAAATCCAAATCTAAGAAAATACGGATTTAGACTAATCCACGCCCTACGGGTGACAACATAAATTAGTCTCCGTATACAATCCATGGGCAACCAAAAACAAAAAAAAAACACACGACACGAAGTGACCATCTGGAGAAGGAGAAAGCGGTTACCGCGATGCAGTAGCGTAATTAACTGTAAGGGCTTGCGCCTGCAGGGAAGAGCGTCCCCACAATCAAAAAACCCTCAACGAAGGGGAATCTGACGAAGTCTGCTATATCGGCCGCATCCGTTTAAACCTTCGATACATGGTGCCATAAATCAACTTGGCATCTTCGGAGAGGTGGACGGATAGCACCAAATAGCATCTACCCTCGAAATTCATGCCAGACGTCCCAACGTCCCGGATGTGTCTTTTCGGCGGTGAACAGATTCTGGCACGCCCGGTGGGACCTTTTCCTCTTTCCACTCCACACTTCGTGTGTTGTGTTTCGTGAACAAATCGCGGTTTGACATGGTTGCCTTGGGATGTGAAGTACTAAGATTTGGTATCTTGCTCCGTGCAGAAAAAACAGAAGATCAACGGCTTCAAACTGCACTAACTGCAACTGCAACTCTCACTCCGTCCTGTCCGGAGTAGTGACTTACGGGCCCCAAGCGGTCTCTATCTTCGCCATGCCAGTGGAACATGTTAGTTATATGTATGCCCTAGAGGCCATTACTGTACATATGATGTATATTGTAGTGGATGCTTGGACATATATAGGGAGGACTTTCTTGCTCGACATGATAGTATGCTATCCGGTTGCTCTTTATCTTAACATATACTATGATTGTCTTTATGTTACATGTTGATAAAGCCCTTAGGATATGTACTCGACTACTGGGACTATGATGAGATCATACTAGTGGGGCCATGATAGTCGACGAGTAAAATCCTATAACTGTTCCTAGTCGAGGGTGTATCGAGACAGTGCATCGATACACCATAGTAGACTAGCGTATACGCATCTTGACCTATATGATGGGCGATGGATGTGTTAGTGTATATGCCCTAGAGGCCATTACTGTATCATACTAGTTTGTATATTACTTGATGGAAGCTTGGGATATTCACAGTTGTATATACAATCTTGCTCGAATTGTAGTATGCTACTTGGTTTGTCTCTGCTTTAATATGTGCATGTGTTTCTTTTAGCATATCGCTGATATACATATTAGTAGAGCCCTTAGGATCTTTGCTTGATTACCAGCGTTGTGATGACGCTCACACTCGTGGGAGATGGGTGATCTATAAGCACATCCTTATACAGGTCCCTAGTCGTTGGACTATCGAGACAGGGCATCGATACTCCGGAGTAGACTAGCGTATGCGCTTCTCATCCCAGTGTGGGAGACGGTCTGTCCCACAGCCGTCAGTACGTCGTACTTGAGATAGTATACGGGTGCTCGTTAGGTTACGAGTACACTGGACATGACTCGTCGGGAACTGTTGGTTGGTATTATACCTATCGTCAGTTATCAGTTCCCAGGTGACATGAGTACAGCTTAGTCCGCTGACTTGACACTGTCACTTCGCCTCGAGTGTGTTCCCACTACACTTTGATTGCTACCCTACTACGGCTCAAAGGAGTCGTGCAAACAGGTAGTTTTTGGGTGCAGTCCCGAAGCACTTGGAGGCAGTGACGGTTAGACATGATTCGTCTCTCCCGGTATTGGGGGTTGACATCGCGCTGTGTCCAGGAGAGCCATTACACGAGTAGTCCCTGGCCAGGGCAAGCGACATATACTGGTAGGTTTCCAGTGTTATCTCAGGGTGTTCTGGGCTACACACCGACACGACACTTACCGCTATTAGGGGACTGACGTTCACCGCCCCCTAGGCCCGCCATGCGATGTATCAGACGAACAGACCGGACTGTACGGAGATTGTCACATACAGGCTCAGTAGGAGTTCAGATGGGGTTCACCTCGTCAGTCTTCTTATCGACATCTACCTGGGGACCGTTACGTACAGCTAGTGTCGCTTGCGGTCTGTGGTTAAACCCACTGCCAGCGTAGTGTCGAGTCTTTAGAGTCCCACACAAAGAGCTATTCACCTTTAGGCAAAATGAGTAGAGGTCGCATGGTTTTGCGACAGGGTTCGTTCACATCCGCGCACTCGTGCACGTTTGCTGTCCGGACAGCTTATACTAGCGGGCTTTGGTTTAAGCCGGATCCTAGTATATGATTTGGGATTGGCTTTTTCTCTTTGTATTCATGTTCCTCGGATCACGAATACGGGTGCGTATGCACAGTTGCTTGAGACAGAGGGAGAGGACTTTTATTAGGGTTAATGACTATTGTCATTTTATTAACCCTAATACTTATGTGTGTATTATTGTTAATTGATATTAGTTTAATAATTGTGCATGGTTATGGTTGTTGACCATTTGGCCCATCTTGACTTGTTGACCTTGTTGACACTTTGACCATCATCATTTCATTTGGAAGATGCTCTTTGATCCTTGCAATTTGCATTAAAAATGAAATGATAATGGTCATGTCTTGATTTAGCCATGACAATTATCTCACTAATTATCTAATTACAATAATTCACTTATATGAGAGAATGCTTCATATTATTCTCTCATTCCATCATTCACATTCTCTCTCTTGTTCTTCCTCTCCCTCAAGCTCTCCCCTCTCATGTGTTGAGAAACACTTGAGCTTGAGAAAAACCCTCTCTTGATAATCTCTACTCTCATCTAGGGTTCAATGATTAGCACTTCTTGCACCCTAGTTACTTCTAGCTTAGAGTTGAAGCCAAAGGTCGAGGCTTTCGGGTGGATCTTTCTTCGACGTGAGAAGACGACTAAGGTGACCTCCTTCCACCACTCCAAGGAGCAAGGAGAGAAGGACATAAAACCCAAGGTATAACCTTTCTAGCACTTAGGTAGTTTCTAGTTAGCTTTAGCTTGTTTTTGTTTAGCAAAGATCCTTCATAGTGTAGTCCATGTTGCCTAAGCTCGTAAAAATTCGATTTTTATTCCGTTTTCCGCCTCCCCGCAAGCATCGGGATGGGCAACGTGGACTTACAGTGGTATCAGAGCCTAACTAAACATAAACTAGCTAGGTAGTAGAGTGTAGAAGTTCGAATCGGAAAAATCGAAAAACCGAGTTTTAAAAACCCTAAGTTTCTGTTAAAATTTTTTCTGTTCGAAATAAAATTTGTCATACTCCAAAATCATCTCAGGGTTTTCTTAAGAAGCACAGCAAACCCGGTCCAGTGAGTCGTCTAAACCGCCGCGGTTCAGCGGTAATAGCAAGCTATTGCCGCGGAACCGCCGCCGTTTTGACTCCTCACTGGGTCGAGTTTGGTGCAGTTTTCTTATGGCTTGGTTTTAGGATTTTTAAGATGGTTTATATGCGGTTCAGCGGTAATAGCAAGCTATTGCCGCGGAACCGCCGCCGTTTTGACTCCTCACTGGGTCGAGTTTGGTGCAGTTTTCTTATGGCTTGGTTTTAGGATTTTTAAGATGGTTTATATGTGCCCAGATTTTCCAGAATAGAAATTTGTTTTTGGGGGCCTATAAATCCGTATTTTTTCCGAACTTCAATACACTTTGACTAAAAGGTTATATCTGTGATGTTTACATGTATTGAACGTCGGCTAATCGCTATATGTCGATTAGTCGGGGTTATACATATCTGTGATCTGTGATTGATGATGGTATGTGTATATGAATGGGTTGGATTGTCGCGGATGAATAGCCGGGGTGGATGTGAGATGAGTGTTGCTTTTTCTTTCATTCATTGTAATATGTAAATTGATGTAATATTATTATTTGTTTGGCCGCACAACCGGGTCGGGGTTGTAGCCGTCATTGTATAATTCTTTTTACTGTTTTTGCTCCTAGGATAGACCCATGGAGGGGTGCACAAACTACCGGGTATCTCGAAGTGCCAAGTGGCCTACTCACGGTGGTGAGGAAGGTTGCTTCGCTTCGGGTACTTGGCGGGTAGTTTGCCGCACCCGTAGGGGTCTTGGGTGGGGTATTTGGCTATTCACCGCGACCGTGTAATCCGCTTTTCGTTGCAGGCTCGAACGGATTGCGGATTCCTAGTATATCCAATGTATTCATCTGTGATCTGTAATGTCTATCATTGCTATATATTTATATATGATAACTATTTAGGCGTTGCTTATGTTTTACAGCCGCGCTAGCCTAGCCCCCGCTCTGTCGTTAGTTAAGTAACCTAACGGGTGATGACGGGGCCCCGTGGCGAATGCGAATGGCATAAGCGTACGTCATATTTTGGTTATTTTCTGCAATGGTAGGATTAAATGATGGGACGCATTAAAAGAACTAATGCAAGAAAATAAACCAAGTAAAAGTCGATTGGAACACTTTGAAAACCACTCGGTTCTTTTCAAAACTAAACTTTTAAACGCGGAGCTTGAACCACTCCTTTTAAAAGCTATCTCGTTCCATCGATTATATCAAGTTCACTACGTTCACGGTTTCGCCAAAACCATTCGTAGCCCTCCGTCGTTTCGTATGTATATTCAATAGTATTCATGCTATGTTTGTTGATCTTCGTCAAGGCATAGTGATTGGTAGCTGTTGGGTGTTCATATGTAGCATAGATAGATGCGTTGGTTTGGGACAGTCGTACTACCTTGTTGATCTTCGTCAAGGGTATGTACGGGTGGGTTCAAATTAACCTGGATAATGACGAGTAGAACTTGACATGTGACTTATGATTTGTTGACCTTCGTCAAGGTCATAAGAGCATGGGGCAAAAATCCACATCGGGAGTTTCATAAGTACTGAAACTTGCTAGCGCTGCATACCATTTGGAGTGTGATAATTTTGGTAGGATTCCTTCGGTTTTATCACGCGATGATATTTGGATCCCGATCCTACTGTGAGTATATGCTACTCCTCGGGAAAACTCTCACTTAACGATCAATGCTATAAAACTAGTAGGTGTCTAGAAAGGTGTTAGCGGGGCTACGCCCACAGGGAAAAGAGGTTACTTAATTAAGGAACTTCGCGAAAGCGTTGGAAAACCTCCCTCGAAGTACCGACACTGGCATGGCTGAACGGTTAAGCAAGTATTGTACGGTGAGATTGATCCTGACTAATCCTTCCTTTATGGTTTGAGGAGGGATTCGAGAGACAGTGGGAGCCATCCTGTTTAGATAAATTAAAAACCAATCTAAACTTGCAAGAGCATCATGCTAAGTGTTTTCTTCTCTCTCTCTTAATTGCAGCGACCCAATGACCGCACCTAGGTTACATCTAGATAATAAAATGACTGAATCTGACTGTTTTGACTGGCAAGGGTCTGTCCAGATGTCCATTGCCCAGGACAAGCTGGGACACCTCTTGACTGATCCAAACCCTGCCGTCTCAGGTCCAGTTTCCCCTGTCACGGATGTTGATATCCGTAGGACATCGGAAGAAGACTGTGCGAAAGCCAAGTGCCTCGTGTTTGCCTCAGTTGATGGTATATACCAGAGGCAGCACGAGAAGATGGACTCAGCTTCTATCTTCCTCCATAACAAAGTTTTATATGGAGAGCAATCTCGTATCGCAAGATATGAGACCTCGAACGAATTGCTTCCAGCGAGGTTGGCTATCGAGTCATCTGTAGGGGACAACGTCCTTACAGAGACCAGCTCTTTTGAGCTCTCGGACCTGAAGACCACGTTGAAGAACGGGTCAGATGCTGACTTAGTTCAACAGTCTCTACCTACTACCCTGAAGGAAACCAGGGAAGTAGAAAGAAAGAGAAGGGCAGAAGTTTCGGGAATGGATGCAGTAAAAGAGGGATGTTACTATTGTTGCGGGAATGAACATGGACAGAAGGATTGCAAGGCTTGCAAAGCCAGTAGCCAGAATTCGAAGCATGTTGTGGCTTCGGCTTCGGGTGTGTTTGTAATAGAGAACTGTATGTCAGTTAACCCTACTTCCTGGGTATTGGATACCGGATCAGGATCTCATATCTGTAATTCGTTACAGGCTCTGAGAAACTGTAGGGTTATCAGGAAAGGTGATATGACTCTCAGGGTTGCTAACGGAATGAGCATGTATGCTGAATCCGTAGGGGAATATCATCTAGGACTGACAACTGGGCAGATATTGATTCTGCGTAACTGTTTTTATGTACCAGGTGCGACTTGTAATATCATATTTGTATCCTTAATTTCTAAGGAAGGATATGATTTTACTTTTGTAAGCGATGTAGTTAACATCCACCTAAATCAAGTTCTGATTGGGTCAGGTACATTACAAAACGGGATATACGTATTGAATCAAGCTCAGATCTTCAGTGTCCAGAACACACTTAAAAGAAAGTCTCCGGAAACAAATCAGGCTTTCTTATGGCATTGTAGACTGGGTCACATTAATGAGACACGGTTAACAAAGTTACATAAAGAGGGATACTTGAATCCGTTTGAGTATCAGTCTTATGCCACTTGTGAATCTTGTCTCATGGGAAAGATGACAAAGACTCCGTTCACTGGACACGGAGAAAGAGCGAGCGAGCTCTTGGGACTCATACACAGTAATGTGTGTGGTCCAATGTCTACACATGCGCGAAGTGGTTATTCATACTTCATTACTTTCACAGATGATTTCTCTAGGTATGGGCATGTCTTCTTGATGAAGCACAAATCCGAGGCCTTTGAGAAATTTCAAGAATACAAGAATGAAGTTGAAAAACAAACAGGCAAAAGTATCAAGACACTTAGATCTGATCGAGGTGGTGAATACTTGAGTGCCGAGTTTCTGGGCTACTTAAAAGAGAATGGAATTCTCTCTCAGCTTACTCCTCCATACACACCACAACACAACGGTGTATCGGAAAGGCGGAATCGAACCCTATTGGATATGGTTCGTTCCATGATGAGTAAGGCTGAGTTGCCGCGATCCTTCTGGGGTTATGCGCTAGAAACAGCTGCATATCTCTTGAACAAGGCTCCAACCAAGACTGTGCCTACCACCCCATATCAGATATGGAGTGGGAAGAAACCCTGTCTCAAGTACCTAAAGACATGGGGATGTCCAGCTTTTGTAAAAAAGCAGCATGCGGACAAGCTCGAGGCACGCTCAGTACTGTGTAAGTTTGTGGGATACCCAAAGAACTCCAGGGGGTATCTTTTCTATTCCGCAGAGGAACAAAAGGTTTTTGTTTCTCAGAATGCCCACTTCTTGGAAACTGAATTTTTAGAAAATCAGATAAGTGGGAGCGCAATAGAACTGGAAGAAATTCCAGAACCACAAGCTATTACTGAAAGCTTGGAAGAACCAGAAGTTTCAAGAGAACCGGACATCCCAGCGCCACTCCGCAGGAGTAGTAGGCAGTCTCATCCGCCCGAGAGATACTACTGTTTTCTCATAGACGGGGATAGAGAGGATTGCACCATGGATTATGGTGAGCCTACTAGCTTCCAGCAAGCCATCCAGAGCGGCGACTCGGTAAAATGGCTGGATGCAATGCGGGCCGAGATGGAGTCCATGTACACCAACAAAGTTTGGACTTTGGACTTTGCTCCAGAAGGGGTAAAACCCGTAGGCTGCAAATGGATCTTCAGAAAGAAGATTGGTGTAGATGGACAGGTTGAGACCTATAAAGCTAGACTTGTTGCAAAGGGTTTTCGTCAAAGACCTGGCTTGGACTATGACGAGACCTTTTCTCCAGAGGCTATGCTGAAATCCATTCGGATCCTTCTTGCCATTGCTGCCTTCCACGATTATGAAATCTGGCAGATGGACGTAAAGACGGCTTTCCTAAATGGAAATTTGGAAGAGTGCGTCTATATGGATCAGCCGGAGGGATTCAATCAGAGTGGGAGCAGCGGTAGAGTGTGCAAGTTGCTAAAGTCCATCTATGGACTTAAGCAGGCATCGCGGAGCTGGAACATCTGCTTTGATGATACTGTCAAAGAATTCGACTTTATCAAAAACCCAGATGAACCATGCATTTACAGTAAGATTGTAGGGAGAACTGTAGTTTTCCTCGTCTTGTACGTGGATGACATTCTCCTAATAGGAAATGATATTCCTATGCTATAGTCAGTCAAAGGATTCTTGTCGCAGAGGTTCTCCATGAAGGACCTGGGCGATGCCAACTACATTCTGGGGATCCAGATCTATCGTGATAGATCTAAGAGGATGTTGGGACTTTCACAGTCAAGGTACATCGACACCATACTGAAAAGATTCAGTATGGAAGATTCCAAGTGCGGTAATCTACCGGCTTGTCACAGGATCACCCTCTCCAAAGAGATGTCTCCCAAGACTGATTTGGAAAGGGATCGCATGTCTATTATACCCTACGCTTCTGCGGTAGGATCTATAATGTATGCGATGTTGTGTACCAGACCAGATGTAGCATACGCATTGAGCGTTGTAAGCCGGTATCAGTCAAACCTAGGGGAGAAACACTGGATAGCGGTAAAGAACATTCTCAAGTACCTGAGAAGGACTAAAGAGATGTTCTTGGTGTATGGCGGAAAAGACCTCCAGCTCGAGGCCTTTGCTGACTCCAGCTTCCAGAGTGACAAGGATGACTCCAAGTCCATGTCGGGTTATGTCTTTACCCTCAATGGAGGGGCGGTTTGCTGGAAGAGTTCCAAGCAGGAGACCGTTGCTGACTCAACTATGGAAGCGGAGTACATAGCTGCTTGCGATGCTGCAAAGGAAGCTGTCTGGATGAAGAAGTTCCTCACGGAGCTTCAGGTGGTTCCTACCATTGTTGATCCAATACCGCTGTATTGCGACAACAACGGAGCTATAGCTTTAGCGAAGGAACCCAGGTCCCATCAGAAGTCCAGGCACATTTTGAGGCGGTACCACCTGATCAGGGAGATCATAGATCGCCAGGAGATCGAGGTGAAGAGAGTAAATACGGAGAATAATACTGCAGATCCACTCACGAAGGCCCTACCCCAGACTCAGTTCGAGCGGCTGATCGAGATGATAGGTCTTCGATACGCCAGTACATGGCCTTAGTGCAAGTGGGAGATTGTTAGTGTATATGCCCTAGAGGCCATTACTGTATCATACTAGTTTGTATATTACTTGATGGAAGCTTGGGATATTCACAGTTGTATATACAATCTTGCTCGAAATTGTAGTATGCTACTTGGTTTGTCTCTGCTTTAATATGTGCATGTGTTTCTTTTAGCATATCGCTGATATACATATTAGTAGAGCCCTTAGGATCTTTGCTTGATTACCAGCGTTGTGATGGCGCTCACACTCGTGGGAGCTGGGTGATCTATAAGCACATCCTTATAAAGGTCCCTAGTCGTTGGACTATCGAGACAGGGCATCGATACTCCGGAGTAGACTAGCGTATGCGCTTCTCATCCCAGCGTGGGAGACGGTCTGTCCCACAGCCGTCAGTACGTCGTACTTGAGATAGTATGCGGGTGCTCGTCAGGTTACGAGTACACTAGACAGGACTCGTCGGGAACTGTTGGTTGGTATTATACCTATCGTCAGTTATCAGTTCCCAGGTGACATGAGTACAGCTCAGTCCGCTGACTTGACACTGTCACTTCGCCTCGAGTGTGTTCCCACTGCACTTTGATTGCTACCCTACCACGGCTCAAAGGAGTCGTGCAAACAGGTAGTTTTTGGGTGCAGTCCCGAAGAACTTAGAGGCAGTGACGGTTAGACAGGATTCGTCTCTCCCGGTATTGGGGGTTGACATCGCGCTGTGTCCAGGAGAGCCATTACACGAGTAGTCCCTGGCCAGGGCAAGCGAGATATACTGGTAGGTTTCCAGTGTTATCTCAGGGTGTTCTGGGCTACACTCCGACACGACACTTACCGCTATTAGGGGACTGACGTTCACCGCCCCCTAGGCCCGCCATGCGATGTATCAGACGAACAGACCGGACTGTACGGTGATTGTCACATACAGGCTCAGTAGGAGTTCAGATGGCATTCACCTCGTCAGTCTTCTTATCGACATTTACCTAGGGACCGTTACGTACAGCTAGTGCTGCTTGCGGTCTGTGGTTAAACCCACTGCCACCGTAGTGTTGAGTCTTTAGAGTCCCACACAGAGAGCTATTCGCCTTTAGGCAAAATGAGTAGAGGTCGCATGGTTTTGCGACAGGGTTCGTTCACATCCGCGCACTCGTGCACGTTTACTGTCCGGACAGCTTATACTAGCGGGCTTTGGTTTAAGCCGGATCCTAGTATATGATTTGGGATTGGCTTTTTCTCTTTGTATTCGTGTTCCTCGGATCACGAATACGGGTGCGTATGCACAGTTGCTTGAGACAGAGGGAGAGGACTTTTATTAGGGTTAATGACTATTGTCATTTTATTAACTCTAATGCTTATGTGTGTATTATTTTTAATTGATATTAGTTTAATAATTGTGCATGGTTATGGTTGTTGACCATTTGACCCATCTTGACTTGTTGACCTTGTTGACACTTTGACCATCATCATTTCATTTGGAAGATGCTCTTTGATCCTTGCAATTTGCATTAAAAATGAAATGATAATGGTCATGTCTTGATTTAGCCATGACAATTATCTCACTAATTATCTAATTACAATAATTCACTTATATGAGAGAATGCTTCATATTATTCTCTCATTCCATCATTCACATTCTCTCTCTTGTTCTTCCTCTCCCTCAAGCTCTCCCCTCTCATGTGTTGAGAAACACTTGAGCTTGAGAAAAACCTTCTCTTGATAATCTCTACTCTCATCTAGGGTTCAAGGATTAGCACTTCTTGCACCCTAGTTACTTCTAGCTTGGAGTTGAAGCCAAAGGTCGAGGCTTTCGGGTGGATCTTTCTTCGACGTGAGAAGACGACTAAGGTGACCTCCTTCCACCACTCCAAGGAGCAAGGAGAGAAGGACATAAAGCCCAAGATATAACCTTTCTAGCACTTAGCTAGTTTCTAGTTAGCTTTAGCTTGTTTTTGTTTAGCAAAGATCCTTCATAGTGTAGTCCATGTTGCCTAAGCTCGTAAAAATTCGATTTTTATTCCGTTTTCCGCCTCCCCGCAATTACCGGGGTGGGCAACGTAGACTTACAGGATGATCCCATATCCATCGGTGTTTGACATTAAGGATGGTGTACGGGTGCTCAGTAGAGAATGGGTACACTGGACGGACTCGCCGAGAACTCCCAGATGCTATTATACCTCACGTCAGATGGCAGTTCTCTGGTGACACTGGTACAGGTTAATCTGTAGACTCGAGATATTCATAGAGTCTTGTGTGATTCCCACTGTGCTTTGATTTCCATCATACCACGTCCAAGAGGGCGTGCAAAAAGGTGGCTTTTGGGTACAGTCCCGAATCACATGGAGGCAATGAGCGATAGGAGGGGATTCGTCTCTCCCGGTATAGGAAGTTGATGTTGCGCTGTGTTCGATTGGCTATAACTGGAAATCCCTGGCCAGAGTTGCTGAGATTTACTGGTAAGTGTTATCAGTAGTTTCTCGAACTGTTATGGACCTCATATCGACACGACTTATCGAGCTACTGGGGTCTGACGTTTACCACCCCTAGGCGAGATATGCGACATATCTGACAAAGAGAACGGACTGTACGGGAGTGTTACTGATTGGATTCGCAGGAGAATGTATAGGCTTGCTTGTTGATCTTCTAATCTCTCAATACCTGGGTGGCTGTTACGTTTAGCTGACCGCTTGCAGCTTGTGGGTGTTTAATATGATCATCACCTACTGCCGGCGTATTGACGATTCTTTAGAGTCCTACACAGAGATTTCTTGGCTCAGGCAAAATGGAGTAGGAGCACATATATGATATGTGCGGGACCAAGAACAATACGTGTATGTGATACCGTATTAGATTCTCGCGATATGAGATATTGGCAGGGTATATGTGATATAGCCGGGTTATCGGATCAAGTGTTGATTCGATGAACTGACTTTATTAGTCGGTTATTTATGAAATAACCGGATTATTGGATCAAGTGTTGATTCGATAATTTAATGTATAATTATATATTTGATATATTAAATTACATTGACTAATAAAAGCTCACTTAAATATTCTTTTTCTCACTCGGGTAATACATTGATATATATGCGATATATGTTAATTGTATTATTTTATTTTGTTACAATAAATATTGTATATGTGATATATAATATTGTAACATGTTATGGTTATAAATGCAACATATTTTGTGGAGTTTAATTGAGGTTAGGGTTAAGTCTTCATGAAGCTTTCAAGAAGCTTCTTGAAGCTTTGACTTTGATTTCGATATTTTGCATAGATATTTCCTTAACCCAACCCAACCCTTTACCCTAGTTAAATCTCTACATGGGTTAAGTCTTCATACTTAACCCATGGTTGCAATTCTAACCATAGACAATATTTTCATTATTCATCACAAAGGATTCTTCTTCTTCTTCCTTGAGTTCTTTCATGAAAAGCTTTCTAGCTTTTTATGAAGTGGTGAAAATGAGTGAGTTAAAGAAAACAAATGAGAGCTAAAATCCTACTTCATCATCCTAATCTATCCTAGCCATTTAGATTAGGGTGTTCACTTCATTTGAGAGTGAGAGCTTGTGTTAAAGAAACTTCAAGGTAGATCATCTTAGTTATCGAAGATCGGAAGCAAGTTTGCATCATTCTCTTCGTGGAGCCTCTTTAGAGTCCGGGTACTCGATGATCGCAGCGAAGGGACCACAACACGGAGCTTATGAAGTGAAGGACCAGGCTACAAAGGTTGTAATCCCAAACTCTTAGATGTTAAAGTGTTTAACATGCTTTGTTTCGTCTAATCTCTAGTTTAAAGATCTTGGTTAGGGTTGTTCGGCACGTCTAAATTTTTAATTGGGCATGGTTGATGCCTTGTAGACCCTTATGAGAGTGCCTAGCAACCCTGCAGTGGTATCAGAGCCAAGCTAGAGCTTTAGGCGAAGTCTAGGCGAAGTTTAAAGTCCGATCGAACCCCGAAACCCCGGTTTTTACCCTTTTCTGGAAATTTTATAAAAATGTTGATTTTTTCGTATTAAAAAACTCAGAAAAATAAGCAGGGAAACCTAAGAATTACTGTGAAGTACGGACCACCAACTCACTAATTTGAGCGCGGAGCCGCGGCCAAACCATGCGTTTGGCGGCGGTTCTGCGGCCAAACAGTGAAGATGGGACCCACAACTTCAGGTATATATTCTTGGGTCTTTTTTCATTATTATGGGAATTTTTAATTCTACTCAAGTGTTGAGTTTTCTGGGTTGTATTGGGAGCTCGTTGATTCGATCGGAAAGTTTAACTTTGTTTAATTTTTTCCGGGTAATTTTAGAATGTATTAAAAAGTTCTAATGGATATCAATAACTCACTTTTTCCCCTGTCGGAAATTTTTTCAAAAGTTGGATTTTTTCTCGAGTTTGAAACTTCCGGAAAATTATGCAAATAACGCGGTGGACCCTCTAGAAGAACACAAACCTTAACTCGATTATGTGATCGTCTGAACCGCCTCTGAACCTTAGGGTTTGGGGCAGTACGGCGTTGCCACATGTGAGGCGTTGGCTTGACCCTTCTACGGCTGGACCATTGGTACTAAGGCATGTGATGGATATTTTTTGAACTCCGCTCAAGTGTTGAGCTATTTGGGAAATCTTGGGTGTTTGTTTATTCAATCGGAAACTTTAACACTGTCTATTTATCTGGAATGTGATACAATATTTGGAATCCACAAGTAATTATGAGATAACTAATTTGAATGTTATAAATCTAGCAGTTTAGTCTCAGATGATCGGTTGCCACAGGATTTTGATGTGATCAAAATTCCGTCGCAATCACGTAGCGTACGTGGATACTCGCCGGGTAAACTTAATAGATAGCCACGCCCCATAGCCCCGACCAAGTGACCGTAGGAGAACCCCGTCGCCAAAAGCATCCGTTCGGGTGCTCGCGGCAGCGGTGTTCCGCCTTAGTGCACTTCGTCGACGGCATCCGGGGGTGCGGTTGTCTACTAAAGTTTGCGACGAGCATTCGATCAGGATGTCGGGAATCTTGTTGAATTGCCCGACTTGATATTGAAAAGAGTTTTCGATAATAAGACTAAAATGCGGGGTTTATAATTGTTAGGCATGCGATGTCTAAGGAATTCATTTGGTTAGGCATGATATGTCTAAGGTGGTTGCGGATTCCAACTGTTATAGTTTTACACTTTCTTTTATGCGACCGTAAGTGTGGTATGTGGTGTATCGCCGGCTTCGTTGCTATACATCAACGACAATCGGGATACGCATACTTGCTTACGTTGATGATATGAGATATTATGTGTTGCTGTAATATGTTATATTGGATCATCGTTTTCTGAATAGCCAGGGTTTTTTATGCGAGATGAGAGTTTTTTCTTTTTCATTCATGTAAAATTCATTTGCATGTAATATTCTTTTATTGGGGCACTTCCGGGCTGAGGATGATGTCACCATTGTATATTATTTACTTTTCCGCATTAGGTAGACCCAAGGCGGGGAGCACAAGTAACCGGGTTCTGGGGTCCAGTGGGAGACCATCTCGAGGAGTCGAGACCGGGTCTCCTAACCCTAGAATTGGCAGTGTTGCTTGCCGCTCTCGTAGAGGTCTAGGGATGTGGGTTTGGCTATTCATCGCGACCGTGGAATCCGTGTTTTATACAGGCTCGTATTAAAAACACGGACCTCCTAGTATATCCAATATTTCATATATGTTCTTCTGCTGCAATGTTCTATGATGAGATCAAATTACTGCGTGAGATAAATGTTTATATTATATATATGAGATATATGTTATATTGCAGATTTCGTTTCAAAAATGATGCTTGTGAAGCATAATAAAATGGGACTTCATTAATGAGATTAATGAAATAAAAGAAACCTAAAGATGTTGTAGAAACTTGTTTAAAAAAACTGGTAGCTCTAGTTCTTACTTTGCATAGCGGTGTTCCTTGTAGAACATCCAGCACCTTATTCGATAAGGAAAGAGCCGAGATCCCTTCACCGGGAGTGATCTCTTTAGTGAAATTAGCAGATGCTGCATACTCGGTTTGTCTTTTGATTGCTTCTATAGTTTTTGCTTTGCACAGCGGTATTTGTGAAATATCCTGCACCTTATTCGATGAGGAAAGAGCCGACGATCCCTTCACCGGGAGTGACCTCTTTAACAAAACTAGAAAAGGCCTCAACAACATTCCATTTAAAAATCACTCGATTCTACAACGATATCGAGTTCATTACGCAAAGGGTTTTCTTAAAAACCTGTCGTAGCCCTCCGTCATTTCAGATAAGTACTTCATAGTATTCGTGCTGCGTTTGTTGACCTTGTCAAGGCGTAGTGAGCGGTAGCTATTTATGCTTATCTGCAAAAGTATATGATGCGATTGAGTTAGAGTAGTCGTGTGACTTTGTTGATCTTGTTAAGGGTCATGCGGGTGGGTTTAATTCAATCGGGAAATGACGGGTTGAACTTGACTTGCGGTCTATGGGTTGTTGACCTTGTCAAGGTCATAGATCGCTCGGGCAAAAATATTATTGGGAATTTCAAGAGTTAAAATTTGTAATGAGATTGCATACCTTCTATGAGATAGTTGGATCCCGATACCCGATGCGAGTAAGAGTTATTCCTGAGAGAGTTTTACACATTACAATTAGCCGATCAAGTAGGTGTCTAGAAAGGTGTTAACGGGGTTACGCCCCTGGGAAAACGAGGTTTATTTTAATTAGGTCCGTGCGAAAGCACGGGGAACCTCCCTCAAAGTACCGGCACTGGCCTGGCTGAAAGGTTGGCGAACTTGTAGAGCGTAATTAATCCCGGCTAGTCTTTCCTTTTAGAGGTTGAAGGAAGATTTGACTAAAACAGTGGGAGTCATCCTGATTAGATAACTTGATAACCAATCTAATCTTGTAAAAGCGCACGCTGAGTGTTTTCTTCTCTCTCTCTCCTGGTTACGACTATGTCACGCCTTAATCAAGATAATAATACGGATGTATTGACCGAACCCGCTTGTTATACCGCGCTAAGGAACGTTGGTCCTGCTCCAACTTATAATTGTTATAAGACAGAGCAGGAAATAGGGGATTACCAGAATTCCCGTGCCGCCCAAACGAAGAAAGTGCATGCTGATGCATCTTCTTCGGGTGTGTTCATTACAAGAACCGTTTCTCAGTATCCTTTACGTCTTGGGTATGAGATACCAGATCAGGATCCTGCATATGTAATTTGTTACATGGGCTACAGATAGGTAGAAGACTGAGAACGGGTGATAAATTTCATGAGATAGAAACGGTGCAAGTGTTGCAGCCAAGTCTGTTGGTAGTTATCACCCTGTATTACCAGAATACATTGATTCTGAACGAATGTTATTAGATACCGAACCTGATATACAACATCATATCAGTCTCTTTATTAGTAAAGAAGGATATAATTTTGTATTGTTGGATAATGTTTTGAACATTTCCTATATCAAGTGTTGATCGGTTCAGGCACGTTATCTAAAAGCATAGACGTTCTAAATCAAACCACAGTTCTTAACATACAGAACACACACAAGAGGAAGAGTTCAGAAATGAACAAATCCTTCTTGAGGCATTGTAGACTAGGTCATATCAATGCAACCCGACTAGCTGAAGTTACATATAGATGCATATTTAAATTAGTTTGAATTTACATCTTCTGAAACTTGCCGGTCATGTCACAGAGATAAGATGACCACAGCTCTGTTTATTGGAAACAGAGAAAGAGTTAGTGAACTCTTGGGATTGATACATGCTGATGTATGAAGGTTCCCTGTCTACACATGCCAGCACCGGTTATTTGTACTTCATTACATTCACTGATGATCTCTCAAGATTTAGACATATGTTCCTGTTGAAACACAAGTCCGAAACTTTTGAGATAATCACAGAATGTAAGTTAGAAGTAGAGAACCAAAAACGGGTATAAGTATTATGTCCTTTGATGAGATCAAGGAGGAGAATACTTGAGCACAGGATTCCTGGACTATTCTAAAGGAGAATGAGATTCTCTCTCAGCATTACTTCTCCGTATACACCACAGCACGTCGGTGTATCGGGGTGGAGCAATTGCACCCTATGTGATATGGTGTGCTCTATGATGAGTACTACTGAGTTGCCTATTTTCTTTTGGGGTTATGCACTTGAGAAGTTGCACACCTATTGAATAGGGTTCCAATCAAATCTGTTGTCTACCACTTCATATGTGATACGGAATGGGAAGAGCCCATATCTTAAGTATGTTAAGATTTGGGGTTGTCCGGCCTATGTCTAAAAGCATAATCCGGACAAGCTCGAGGCAAAGTCAGTTCTGTAGAAGTTTGTTGGATATCCTAAGCATTCGCAAGGGAATATCTTCTACCTAACTGAGGAACAAAAGATGTTTTGTTTCTCAACATGCCACTTTTGTGAAAGTGTATTTCTTGTGAAGAAATTAGTGGTCATGAGGTAGAACTGGAAAGAGTTCCAGCTATACAAACTGCAGTTGATGATTTGGTAGAACCAAAGAATTCAATAGTTTCCAACGAACCTCAGCCTCTCCGCCGATCTAGTAGGGTTCCTCACCCACCTGAGAGATACTTTGGTTTTCTCTATGACAGTGGGAGCGATGATTGTATCATGAGATGATGACCCAACTAGTTTCGAGCTGGCCATTAGGAGTGGGACTCTGTAAGAATGGCTGGATGCTTAGCGATCTGAGATGGAATCCTTATACACCAACAAAGTATGGACTTTGGTTGCTTTATCTGAAGGGTTAAATCCCCATCAGGAGCAAGTATATCTTAAGAAGATTACTTGGTGTACATGGAAAAGTTGAGACTTTCAAAGCTATGCTTAAGTTCATCCAGATCCTACTTTCCATGGCTACATACCATGACTACAATATCTGGCAGTTGGGTGTCATGACTGCTTTTCTAAATGTTGATTTGGAAGAGAGCGTCTATAAGTACACAGCCAGAGGGCTTCGTAGACAGTGGGAGCAGCGGAAACGTGTGCAAGATGTTTTATGTGATAAATCAGGCATCGTGGAGGTGGAACATCTGTTTTGATGTGGTAGTCAAAGAGTTTGACTTCATCAAAATGGTAGATGAACCTTGTATATACAAAAAAGGTAGTAGGGAGTATGGTGGCGATCCTCGTAGAGTACGTGGATAACATACTCTTGATAGGGAAGGAGTTTCCTATGCTACGCTCGGTCAATCTCCGCTTATCACAAGGATTCTCTATATAGGATCAAAGTGATACCTTCTAAATCCTGGGTTTTGGATCTATGAGATAGATCTAATTGGATGTTAGGATACTCACTAGTTGTAGTGAGATGGTATCAGTCAATCCTGGGGAGAATCACTGGAAAGGTTCCAGGGTGATAAGGACGACTGAATGTTAGTTGCAGGCATTGTCTTTACCCTCAGTGGAGGGACGGTATGTTGGAAGAGTTCCAAGCTAGATACCGTGACTTACTAGACGATTAAAGGCAAGATACATCGTTACCAAGGATGCTACCAAAGAGGCAGTCTGGATATATATAAGTTCATGAGATGAACTTCGTTCCAACCATTGTGTGACAATGGAGTTATGGCTTTGGCCTAGGAACCCCCGTCCCATCACAAATCCAGATATAATTCTTAGGCAGTATCACCTGATCATGGAGATGGTTGATCTCCAGGGAGATCGAGGTTAGGAGAGTAGACATAGAGGACAACAGCACGGATCCACTCACAAAGGCCTTTTTTTCCCAGTAGAGACTTTTATGGGATGGTTGAGTATGCGATACTTCAACCACAGCTAATTGTTGGGTATGTGATACCACAACAGATGGCCCTAGTGCAAGTGGGAGATTGTTAGTTATATGTATGCCCTAGAGGCCATTACTGTACATATGATGTATATTGTAGTTGATGCTTGGACATATATAGGGAGGACTTTCTTGCTCGACATGATAGTATGCTATCTGGTTGCTCCTTATCTTAACATATACTCTGATTGTCTCTATGTTACATATTGATAAAGCCCTTAGGATATGTACTCGACTACTGGGACTATGATGAGATCATACTAGTGGGGCCACGGTAGTCGACGAGTAAAATCCTATAACTGTTCCTAGTCGAGGGTGTATCGAGACAGGGCATCGATACACTAGAGTAGACTAGCGTATACGCATCTTGACCCATATGATGGGCGATGGATGATCCCATATCCATCGGTGTTTGACATCAAGGATGGTGTACGGGTGCTCAGTAGAGACTGGGTACACTGGACGGACTCACCGAGAACTTCCAGATGGTATTATACCTCACGTCAGATGGCAGTTCTCTGGTGATACTGGTACAGGTTAGTCTGTAGACCCGAGATCGTCATAGAGTCTTGTGTGATTCCCACTGTGCTTTGATTTCCATCATACCGCGTTCAAGAGGGCGTGCAAAAAGCTGGCTTTTGGGTACAGTCCCGAATCACATGGAGGCAATGAGCGATAGGAGGGGATTCGTCTCTCCCGGTATAGGGAGTTGATGTTGCGCTGTGTTCGATTGGCTATAACTGGAAATCCCTGGCCAGGGTTGCTGAGATTTACTGGTAAATGTTATCAGTAGTTTCTCGAACTATTATGGACCTCATATCGACACGACTTATCGAGCTACTGGGGTCTGACATTTACCACCCCTAGGCGAGATATGCGACATATCTGACGAAGAGACCGGACTGTACGGGAGTGTTACTGATTGGATTCGCAGGAGAATGTACAGGCTTGCTTGTTGATCCTTTGATCGCTCAATACCTTGGTGGCTGTTACGTTTAGCTGACCGCTTGCAGCTTGTGGGTGTTTGATATGATCATCACCTACTGCCGGCGTATTGACGATTCTTTAGAGTCCTACACAGAGGTTTCTTAGTTCAGGTAAAACGGAGTAGGAGCATATATATGATATGTGCGGGACCGAGAACAATACGTGTATATGATACCGTATTAGATTCTCGCGATATGAGATATCGGCCGGGTATATGTGATATAGCCGGGTCATCGGATCAAGTGTTGATTCGATGAACTGATTTTATTAGTCGGTTATTTATGAAATAGCCGGATTATTGGATCATGTGTTGATTCGATAATTTAATGTATAATTATATATTTGATATATTAAATTACATTGACTAATAAAAGCTCACTTAAAGATTCTTTTTCTCACTCGGGTAATACATTGATATATATGCGATATATGTTAATTGTATTATTTTATTTTGTTACAATAAATATTGTATATGTGATATATAATATTGTAACATGTTATGGTTATAAATGCAACATGTTTTGTGGAGTTTAATTGAGGTTAGGGTTTGGATTAGGGTTAAGTCTTCATGAAGCTTTCAAGAAGCTTTGACTTTGACTTGGATATTTTGCATAGATATTTCCTTAACCCAACCCAACCCTTTACCCTAGTTAAATCTCTACATGGGTTAAGTCTTCATACTTAACCCATGGTTGCAATTCTAACCATAGACAATAGTTTCATTATTCATCGCAAAGGATTCTTCTTCTTCTTCCTTGAGTTCTTTCATGAAAAGCTTTCTAGCTTTTTATGAAGTGGTGAAAATGAGTGAGTTAAAGAAAACAAATGAGAGCTAAAATCCTACTTCATCATCCTAATCTATCCTAGCCATTTAGATTAGGGTGTTCACTTCATTTGAGAGTGAGAGCTTGTGTTAAAGAAACTTCAAGGTAGATCATTTTAGTTATCGAAGATCGGAAGCAAGTTTGCATCATTCTCTTCGTGGAGCCTCTTTAGAGTCCGGGTACTCTATGATCGCAGTGAAGGGACCACAACACGGAGCTTATGAAGTGAAGGACCGGACTACAAAGGTTGTAATCCCAAACTCTTAGATGTTAAAGCGTTTAACATGCTTTGTTTCGCCTAATCTCTAGTTTAAAGATCTTGGTTAGGGTTGTTCGGCACGTCTAAATTTTTAATCGGGCATGGTTGATGCCTTATAGACCCTTGTGAGAGTGCCTAGCAACCCTGCAGAACAGGTGACTCAGGCCACCACCGGACTATTTTTCTGGACGATGCTCCCACCAACGAGCTTCAGCGCTCCTGTACCATCGCAAGAAGCTTCGAAGAAGTCGGTTTTTGATCGGCTTGCAACTACTGCGGCCCCTCTCAACGGGTCGCCCAAATCCAGTGCCTCGATTTTCAATAGACTGGGCTAAACCTTCAACGGGCCCATGAAGAAGCCCGCAATACCAGAAGGTGTTATCCATAAGCGGATAGCCATCCCTGCTTCTGAAGTCGTCAAAGCGGCTTCTCCTGCTAAGGGGTCGGTCTTCACAAGACCGGCCGTTTCAGCTCCCGTTCCAGGCAAAGTCATGAAGGCCGTTTCCCCTGTTCGAAAGTCGGCCTTCGAAAGACTGACTATCCTTTCTCAACGGACGTCAGTCTTCGACAGGCTAGCACCAATAACAGTCTCTCCTCAAAGTAAGGGGCAAGAGGAAGCTCATCCAACAGCGGAGGTGATCCCGGCCGCACGACATGCTCGACGTCGCCACTGGCGCCAAGTGAGGAAAGCTGGGGGCAGTTCACCCTTTAGATTTACGCCGCCAGCTCCAGCGGTGGAAGTCAAGGCTGCTGTTCCAACTGGGAACAACTTTGAACCACTCAGGAGGGTCCGCAAGAACTCTCCGACTGCTGTGCTGAAAAGATCTCCTCCACCTGTGGAGAATGCCACAAAGGCAAAGCTTGAATAGCCCCCTCAGCGGCTGTCCTCTAAAATTTACAAGGTCTGGTGTCAAGTCCAAGACTCGGTGATTGATCAAGATTACTCCCGCCAACCAAAGAAGATAAAGGTTCGGCAAGAGTAGGATCACTCTGTCATACCATAGAAGATGTCGTCTACCTGGGTGCCCGCTGCAACGGCCCTCTCAACTTCACCCGCCCACAAAAGAGAAGGCCGGAGAAAATCCCCGTGTCTGTGACAAATGTCAATGGCACTGGGCCTAAACGCTCTAAGTCTGGGGGCATGGTGGTGCATACTGTCTATATGGCATCCGGAAAAGAGGATAACCATATCTCCACAGTTCATCGACCGCTTACGCGATCAATGACTAAGGCTCAGGAGCAACAACAACAAAAGCTCCAAGAGATGCTAACAACCATGGCCGCACTCACGGGACCAAAAAACAAGCCCAGAGACGTCCTCAGAACAGCGTCATGAGCAGGAAACAGATGCCGAATTCCTTCGGAGAATGCTTGAGAAGAAGGACAAAGAGGCCGCGGAATAAGCGGCCAATATAAAACAAATTGCCCTTCTATTCCAAGATATGGTGGGCATAATGATCCAGCCGGACCCTCCTGCCGAAGATCCTCCAGTGATAATTGAAGATGATAGAGGAGAGACATCAAATCCTCTGCCGGCTCTATCTGCGGCCAAGGAGGAGACCATCTCCAAAGCCACGCTCGATGATTATATAGCTCAAAAAATACGAGCTCATCAAGCGAATGAAGCGGCTGGCCAAGTCGTCAGAACTGGATGGCCCTATTCGGGTTGGTACGATCAAATAAAGTACCCGCCAGGATACACGATTCCTAAATTCCATGTATACAAGGGGACAGAAAATCCCCATCAACATGTCGCTCAGTTCAGGGCTCTCTGCAGTAACACTGTAGGGGATGATAAGCTACTGCTTCGCCAATTCGTCAGCAGCTTAGCGGAAACGGCGTTCGAATGGTACTCAGAGATTCCCAACGACTCCGTCAAAACTTTTACAGAGATGGAATTGCTGTTCACCCAGCGTTTCACAAGCGCTAGCGAACGCACCCTAATCACAGCATTAATTAACGCCAGAGTAAAGCCAGGCGAAACATGGGTGCAATACGCGATACGGTGGCGGAATCTATGGTCGAAGTGCGAGAAGTGCATCGAAGAAGCGCCTGCGGTAAGCATGTTCGTGGGTACTCTTGATCCGCAAGAGACCATATCCCAGTTCATGATATTCTTCAAGCCAACTACTTTCCAGGCCTTGATTGACAAGCTGGCCCAAATGGATCAGATGGGTCATAGACCATCTTCTTCGAAACTGGAATCTCAAAATGAAAAAGGGAAAGGGAAAGCGACCTTCGTCGCCAATGCTCAGCAGCAGCCCAGTGGTCCAAAGCCAACTGATCGCCAAGATGAAAGACGACGATTCTTCAATGAGAAACTGAACCGCCCTTATTCGTTTCCCCGGGATAAAACGAGGAGACTGTTCGAGCTGGCGGTGTGCAACAAGCTCATCACCTTGCCGGATCCGAAATGCCCACTGCAACACGGTGAGGGCAATAATCCTAATTATTTCCCCTATCACCAAGTGGTAGGCCATCAAATCGAAGATTGCTTCATCTTCAAAGGCTAGATTGAGGACCAATACCAACAGGGCAAATTCGCACTTTCCGAGAACTGGAAAGTAAGCCCGTCTCAGCTGCACGCTCTTAAAAGGGGGGACATGTCGGGGGCATCATGCTCTTTTGTAGAAGAAGCTCCATGGGAGGTCGCCTTTTCAACCAAAACAAAAGGAATGCTAAAGGATCTCTAAACATGCCCGGCGATCAGGTGGAAAAGTCTGCTAGAACCCGAGGTCATCGAGGGAATGCTAAAACCGCGCTCGACGCCAAGAATTGGTGGGGATGGTCAAAACGCCCATACCCAGCCTTCAAAGAAGAAGAAAAAGACCAGAAAGCCCGTGAAGCTTGATGACAAGTGCACGGACCTGCAAAAACATATTGACGCGTTGGAAGAATATAACCAGAAGGTGTGAACCCCGGTCACGCTTCAAGAGTTTCTCAACCACATCCTTGAAGACGGAGATAGCGACAAAGATGAGAGAGAAGACTTGTCAGATGAACCTGAGGATTATGCGGCAAGTTGCACGTGATCTCTTACTCGCCGGTAGATGGTGAAGAATCTTCTGATATAGAGAAACTTGGGGCAGATCCCGAACCGGAACTCCTAAGACCGTCATACGAGATGATTGACGTATTCCTGAACGAAGCTCTTCTGAAAAGCAAAGCTGATCGAGAGCGCGAAATGGCCATATTTGAAAAAGCCAAACGCCGGCGACTGGACGAAAGGGTTAAAACACTCCCACCAGATCAAAGCACATCTGCCGCAAATAAAAGCAGGTTCAAGACAAGGAAAATGTTCACCAAAGCCATATCGATGGGGATGAAGCTGCCACCCTCTGAAGGAAACACTCCAGATAGGATACACCTTAATGAAGAGGACATACATCCTAATTTCTGCTTATATCATCAGAGGATTTCACACCCTACTGAAGAATGCAACGCCTTTAAAAATTGGTGGCAAGGGTATGTCGTTCACAGGCAACACTTCAAGAAGATGAAGCATGAAGCTCGTCGATAGCGGAAAAATGCGACGGACGAACGTGGAAGAGCTGTCGGCAACTGTCACATGGTTGATAGCAGGGGATCACAAGTTCTCACCTTTGGAAGCGATTCGGAAGAAGAAATGGCTCTCGGCCCTCTCTTCAAAGAATCCACCTCAGGAAAAGAGGAAGAAACGAAGAGCTGCGAGAACATTCAGCTGCACAATCGCACGCTACCTGAAAAGAATCTCGGACCCGAAAACAAGGGATTGAACAAAAAGGATAAGGGGAAAGAAAAGGTCCCTGAGGATATCACCCTCGATGACCGAGTCGTTGAAGAGCTGGCAGCCAAGGAACTACCCAAGAAAAACAAGGCGGATTACAATGTTCTGACACACCTGCGGAAAATACCCTCGCAGCTAAGCATTCTCGATGCCCTTCTGGTATCTAAAGAGGCGAGAGATTCTCTGATCAAGGCACTATAAGAACCTGACAAGTTTCAAGCTTTCTTTGCCGAAGAAAAGATGAAGGACGAGCTGGAAGAAGTTCACACAGCCGACATCACCTTCAGCGATGAAGACCTCCTCCTCGGGACATGCGAGCATAACCGTCCTTTGTACGTCATCGGATACTGTCATGACGTCAAGATAGGGAAGATCCTGGTCGGCAATGGATCCTCCGTCAACCTTCTCAATGTGAGAGTGTTGAAAGAGATTTACATGAATGTTTAACACTTCGCTCGGGATAAAATCACTATCTCCGGGTTTGACTCCCAGTCATCGCAGATGCTCGGGTCTGTGATACTGACGTTACGCTTTGGGATGCTCGTCACTGATATCAAGTTCCACGTCATTGACGCCAAGACTTGCTACAACGCTTTTCTCGGCCGGCCTTTTTTACACGAGTACAACATTATCCCTTCTACACAACATCAGTGTGAAGTATTTCAAAGATGGACTTGAATACACTGTAACAGGGGAGCTGAACCCATTCTCCGTGAATGAAGTTTGAAAGTACGAAGATGCAAAATACTTCTTGCCAGACTTTGAAGACACGGAAAGGTGCCATAATCCGAAGAATAAGCAAAAACCTATCACCACCATTCCGGTCTTCGGGAGCGATACCGAGGAGAAGGAAAAGATAGTCTATTCAGGACCGCCTCAATGCAACAAGCCGGGACCGTCCACCCCTATTTTGGTCTTCGGCAGCGACTTTGAGGATGAGGTCAATGCAGTATTTTCTGTTCGGCCATCAATACAAACCTTCATTGGAGATGATCAGAGTTTACAGATCGCCATGGTTCCGCAAGAACATTACAAAGAGCTCGACACACTTGATACCTACAGTGTGCAAGAACTGCAGATGTTCTACGTCCCTCCCAGGCGAAAAGATGAAAAGGGGATCCTCTTTTATCGATCTGCGGAAACCAAAGTGGAGAAAGAAATCTGGCATGGCGCCGATTCTATGCTTGACAGGCTCCAGCCCATCCGTCTGCCCAGATACTACACAGAAGGATTAAAAAGGCTGTTGAGGCGCTAAGGCGTACCTTTCAAACAGACTACTCGAAAAGCTAAGTTCTACGACAGGATCTCGAACGTCCCCGGAACTCAGCGCAAATTGCCCAACTGGTGAATGGAAATGATCGGGCTTGGATACGTTCAATCCAAGAAACGGGAGCGATTCCATGGCTGCTACGTCATACATGATTTCGATGAAGAAGGAGATGCTCTAGTAGAAGACGCTAACCCTGAACCAAAATGAGGTCCCGCCGTGAAAATGCCAAGTTCATCGTTCGAAGAACAGATGGACAAGCTAATAAGGGAAGCGGGTCAAAAGGTCCGGGATGACCATAGCTGCGAAATGGCCATTTACGAGAAAGCCAGGACGCAGCACCTCCTTCAGCAGGCTGCGGAGAATGACGATGCTCCTCGTCGTCAACCCGTCATACAAAAGACCCAACGCAGAGGTAGAAACAAGTTAAAGAACAGAAAAAACGTTCGACAGCGGCAAAGCGGGTCCAAGAAGCCACGCGATCGAGAATTGAGCAGCCGGGATCCGTCTCTTATAACGAAGATGGGTCAAGCATATTCTTTTCCCCAAGACAAGACAAGGAAGATATTCGATCTTATCATAAAACATCAGATGATTACGCTCCCGGAATCCAAACACCCCGAGCAAGCAGGCGAGGTCCATCACCCGGATTATTGCTCCTAACACCGAGTGATAGGACATCCTCTCGAAGACTGCTTCACATTCAAAGACTGGATAGAAGACCAGTATCAGCAAGACATGTTCGCTTTATCCAGCAGTTGGAAGGTAACCCTACCACAGAAGCATGAACCAAAAGCCACGTATGCAGCGAGAGTAGAGCTGGATCAACATCGGTCTTGGAAGCGATCTCGTACCTGTCACGCGAGCTTTCATGCGATAACGATGTCAGGAGAAGGAGTACGCGAGGGTATAGATGACATCTTCTGGTGCTTTGAAAACGAGGATGACGAATTGATCTCAGAGTTTCCACCGGCCCCAAAAGAGCTGGAAGATGGGATACATACTACTGCAGATAACTTCAGAAAAACCGACTTGGGGACGGCAAACGACCCACGGCCGACGTTCGTCAATGAGCTGTTGTCTAAAAAAAAGGTGGCTACGCTCAAAGATGTGCTCATGCAGTATAAAGACTGTTTCGCATGGAACTATTCCGAGATGCCAGGATTAGATCCAGAAATAGCCGTCCAAAAATTGGCGATTTCTCCGGACGTCAAACCAATCAAACAAGCGCCGAGAAGAATGCGGCTCGAGCTTGAGATGAGCATCAACGCCGAATTCAAGAAGCTAATCGACTCCGGTTTCATCCAAGAGGTTCAGTACCCTGACTGGATTGCCAACATTGTCCCAGTGATGAAGAAAAATGGGACAGTGCGCATCTGCGTGGACTTTCGAGATCTCAACAAAGCTTGCCCAAAGGATGATTTTCCTGTACTGGTTACCGAGCTGATGATAGATAATACGTCCACTCACAAAATCTTCTCCTTTATGGACGGATCATCAGGGTACAATCAGATAAAGATGCACCCCGAAGACCAGAAGCATACCGCTTTTCGGATCCCTTTGGGCATATTCTGCTACAAAGTGATGCCCTTCGGTCTGAAGAACGCCGGCGCTACCTATCTGTAACAACTCCATTTTTAGTGTACAAAAATTTTCTTTAAAATTAATGTATACTTTGGTATTTACATTTACTGTTATTACTTTAAGTAATTAATTAGCTCCATAATTACAAGAAGGAGCCTGTAGCTCATTGGTAATACCTTGCACTGCTGAACCAAGCCACCAGAGTTCAAATCCCATACCCCACATTATTTTTAATATTGATTTTTTTAAAACCTTTAGAATACCAAGAGTTTACACGTGCATATCTCACAAAAACCGCACTACACCCAAAGATGTAACATTTTCAGGAGTTAGATGAACCGTCGGGGGGGATCCCGGCCGCCTGACTCGGCTGGAATCAGCCTTGACTCGGTCTGACTCCATCCTCAGACCGAGTCACGGTCGAGTCGGCCGATTCCGGCGACGGCCCCAACATGAAAGTTGTTCTTTTCATATTCCCTATGCACCTGCAAAATTTCAGCCTCAGACCACTTCCAGAGCTCTTTTAAAACCCCAATTACTCCACTTTTAATACATTTTTTAATACATTTTATCACATTTTTTAATTTTAACCTTTCATCTACCCTAACCCTAGCCTACCCTATAAATACACCCCCTACCCTCTCACCCCAAAATCCTGAGCCCACTCTCTCAAAAATTTTCCAAGATTCGTGTACTTTGAAAACAAGCTCGAGGCGAAGCTCCGACGTAATTCCAGCAGAACTTCCGGCGAACGTTTTGGGAACTACCGACGACGAAGTAATACATCGGCAATCACTCTAGTTTCCTCTCACTCCCTTGTTCAATCTAAAACCCGTAAGTCCCACTTCCTTCCCTCTTTTCTATTCAAAAAATACGAAATTACAAAACCCGACGGAATCGGAACAAATCCGATTTCCGATTCGGTTTTCTATAAAATTCCACTTCTCACTAATACAATCATACTTAAACATCCTTATGTTGACTATTAAACACTAATCAAACAATTTGAACAAGTTTCATCACATGAAATGATAGCTATTTCAAATTATCGTATTTTTCACTTAAATACCATATTGTTTCAATCCTTCATTTAACCCCATCAAACTTGCTATACATTTAAAGTAGATCACGAGGTAACGACCCACCTCCTCACACACTCATATGCAACACCCCCTGAGAACCCAGAATACGAGAAAACAAGCAATTTCATTTAAATACCATATATTTAATAAAAAACCATTTCTAAAATATTTAGTTTTGATACACTTTTTAAAGAAGTACCACTTATTATGAAAATACGATAAGTTGTGGACATCAGTCGTTTATCTAAACCTGACTTTGTGATGTCTAGGCTAGACAAGTGAGAAAGGTAACTTTAAAAGGCCCGTCTCACGGTGATTCGTGAGCGGATCCCTCCTTTCTTCACTTGTACTTACCTGGCCACAATTGGCGGTGAAGAGGCGATTTGAGGCATCTCATGACTTGTCGTTTAGACCATTTAGAAATAGTCTAGTTGACTTAGGAAACCCTAGAACCTAAAATACGGAAAATTGATATTTTTTACCAATAAATACCATTTACTTTATAAAACTATTTTCTAAAGGATTTAGTATTTTACAATCTTTGCAAAGCGCCGCTACAACCCATTTTGGGGAACCCGTTCGGGATGGTGTGGATTATCGCACATTCTCGGGCTTAGTAGTGCGAGATTCAGACCTCCGCAAGGAGCATTCGGTCTCGAAAGATTTAAAATACGACATCTTAAGAAAATGAGATTTTTAGAATATAAAATATATATATTAAAATTTTTTTTATTATAAATTAAAATACCTATTTTGTTATGATATAAATATTCCACCTTTTCTAAAAATCCCAAGAATAAATTTACACTAAAATACCATGAATTTCAAATAAATCAATATTACTGATAGATACCTTTATTTATAAAACTAGTATATTTTTACTAGAAATATCATAATATAAAATCCACACTCATTACAACTCTAAAGATGAATAATAAATACTTGGGGAGTATTTTGAAAAGTATATAAAAGTATATTTTACATAAAACCCTCTCAAGTTTATAAATTACCTTAAGGACCCTAGCAATTATAGGTTTAAGAAATAATCGAGATTTCGACTTACATTTCTAATTGTCTGACTCAGGTTTGAGTCTGATTAATCTGACTTGAATATGATTCAAGTCAATCTACAATGTACAATATTCCAATTCAAAATGAACACATGAATTCATGAATCCAATTATCAATCTATACAATTCGGCTGAACCGAACCATGGATATATATATATTCCATTTACATGGTTCTCCAGTTATTCCACTTACATGATTCTACGGTTATATCCGTCTACTGATATCATGGTTTCGGTCAGTCTTTCAATTATACACTCAATTCAATTTACAGTACAAAACAATACAAATAAAACACTACGGGGTTTAAGGGGTTGATTGGTACGGAAGGTGTTAAAAGTGGCATGAGGCGATAAGATTAAGACACCTAACCTATATTCCGTTGCTGTTGTATCGTGGCTTAATGGTTCCTTGTACATTCCGTTTGCTCTGGTCTCTAGCATATAGAGACCCCTCTCGTATACACTGGCATCCTTCTGTACCAAGCTACAAACAACTGCGTTAACACAACATTACAACAATATTATACAACTTTAAAAGATATCTTCTTATTCTGTCTATTATATTTTCCTCTTACCTTTGGGACTTACCGAGCGACCTGTTCGCTGATGACATTCTATTTCTTTCTTCTTTGAATGTCGTCAGGTGGTTTGGACCCGGCAGAGATCGAGCCATCTGCAGAAGACTTGGAGCAGTTTGCCGAATATCCAGCACTTTAGTTTCATTGTATACTTTTCCATTCAGTACTTTTCATTTCCTGTTATGCCACTGTTTAGACATCGTTTTTATTTCAGTTGTATTTTCCTTTTCATGCATTGTACAAAAGAATGTTAATAAATAAAAGTTGCTGTTTTTATTATATCTTGTCTCTTGTGTATATTTTCTTTTATATTGCTTAGATACGCTTAGCGTATGTACTTCTAAGTATATACGTAGCGGACCGGTCGCGTCCCCTTCGCCGTATACTGGGAAGTGGGGCGTGGCACTATCAGAGGGCCATGACGAGGATTTTCGATGACCTCATACATGAAGTCGTCGAATGCTACATCGACGACCTTATGGTGAAAAGCAAATCGCACAAGGAGCATTGGGAGCATTTAAAAATAGTGTTTCAGTGCCTTCGAAAATACAACTTGAAGATGAACCCTCTGAAATGCGCGTTCGGAGTTTCCTCGGGCAAATTCCTAGGATTTATCGTGCGACACCGGGGCATCGAAATAGACCCATCAAAGATCAAGGCGATCATGGAAATGCCTCCGCCAAGAACTCTTAAGCAACTGCGGTCTCTTCAAGGAAAACTCGCATATATTCGGCGGTTCATAGCCAACCTCTTAAGCAAATGCCGCCCCTACAGTCACCTAATGAAGAAGGGGAACCCGTTCGTCTGGGATCACAAACGCCAAAGCGCACTGGATGAAATCAAGCAATACCTGAAGAATCCTCCGGTGTTAACCGCTCCGGTCAAGGGAAAGCCCATCATCCTGTACACGACAGCCCTTGAAGGTTCCTTAGGCGCGCTATGGGCACAGGAAAATGACCAAGGGAAGGAGAGAGCCCTCTACTATTTGAGTCGAGTTCTCCTGGGGGCAGAAAACAACTACTCCTCCATTGAAAAACACTGCGTGGCGTTAATCTTTGCGATAACGAAGCTCCGGCACTATGCGTTGGCGCATGAGGTCCACCTCATATCGAAAGTGGATCCTCTCAAGTATTTGATGTCAACAGCTATACTAACAGGACGACTCACTAAATGGGCCCTGCTCTTGATGGAGTTCCCGATAACTTATCGTCCTCTCAAGGCAGTGAAAGGCCAGGCCATCGCCGACTTCCTCGCTGAGCATCCGATACCTGCCGATTCTCCCTTAAACTGCGAATTGCCAGACGAGCACGTGTTTGACACGATTGATGGGGAGAAAAAAGAGAGTGATACCCGATGGGAACTCTACTTCGACGGAGCATCTTCTATGAAGAAGCGAAAGAACAACTCCCCCATAATCAAATCTGGGGTGGGCCTCATCTTCGTGACTCCACAAGGAGGGATAATGCGCTTTGCCTTTTCCTTAATAGAGCTGAGGACAAATAATGAAGTAGAATATGAAGCTTTGATAGCAAGTCTTGAGATCGCTGTCGACATGGGAACTGAAAACCTCCTCATATACGGAGACTCCCAACTGGTCGTTAGCCAAGTGAACGGCGACTATCAGACGTGCAAACCGGAGTTGGTAAAGTACGGCGAGAGAGTACAACAATTGCTGATTCAAATCCATGGCTACGCCCTGGAAAGCATACCGTGCGCAGAAAATAGCAAAGTGGACGCATTATCCAAACTCGCTAAAGAGATGGCTGATGAAAACCTCGATGACGTGAGGATCGTCGTGCAAAGCCGTCGGGTTCTTGCACCGGCAGAAATATCTTCGGAGTCGTCCGAAGAAAAGGCAGCGACCAAGCAAATGGCCTTACAAATAAAAGCCCAGGAAAAGGCTAAGGATTGGAGAGAAGTCTTTATAGACTACTTCAAATCCCGTCGAACACATGAAGATGCGTGCTCTAGACATCAGCTCATGAAACGAGCTCTTTCCTTCGCCTTTGTCAATGATACTCTGTATAAGAGATCGTTCGAATCCCTGTGGCTAAGATGCCTAGGACCTGAAGAAGCAAAGAGAGTCGTCCAAGAAACTCACGACGGACTCTGCGGTTCTCATCAAGCCGGGTCAAAGATGAAGCTGAAGATCAAAAGAATGGGCTACTTTTGGCCCACAATGATCCAAGACTTCCTCGAATATGTGAAGCAGTGCCACTCGTGCCAGATTCACGGGGACTTTATCCATCAGCATCCAAATCCGCTATACCCGATGGTGGCTAGCTGGCCGTTCGAAATGTGGGGAACTGACATAATCGGGCCCATTGAACCAGCATCGTTCAGAGGACATCGGTTCATACTGGCAACATCCGATTACTTCTCCAAGTGGGCAGAAGCAGTACCACTAAGAGAAGTGAAGATGGAGAATATCCTCCATTTTTTCAAGACACACGTCATCTATCGGTTCGGCACTCCGCGAAGGATTATCTCTGATAATGGGCCAGCCTATAGAAGTCACAAAATCAGCCGTTTTGCGCAGCAACATAATATAGACTGGAGACACTCTTCGGTCTATAATCTTCTAGCTAACGGTCTAGCTGAGGCTTTCAACAAGACTTTGACGAAGATCATGAAAAAGACGGTGTCCAAAAATAAAAAAAAGACTAGCACGAGAGACTGCATGAAGCTCTTTGGGCGTATCGAATTACGTTCAAAATGGCCACAAACACAACGCCATATGCTTTGGTATTCGGCACTGAAGCGGTACTCCCCTTGGAGATAGAGCTACCTTCCTTACGAGTGGCAGTTCATTACGAGCTAACAGATGAAGACAATGCTCATCTTCGGCTTGAGGAGCTCGACGTCCTTAACGAAACCCGGCTCATGGCGCAACAAAACTTGGAAGCCTACAAAGCAAAAATGACACGCTCATACGAGAGATTGACTAGGCCGAGAACATTCCGCCAAGGCGAACTCGTGCTAGTGGTCAAGAGACCTATGATCCCCAATCATGCCAAACGGGGGAAGTTCGAGCCAAATTACGAGGGCCTGTACATCATAGACAAAGTCTACCAGGGCGGGGCTTACTTGCTCATGGATATGCATGGCGAAAGACCCTTCAGGCCGATAAATGGTCGGTTCCTAGAGAAATACTACGCCTGACGAGTTACGGCTCAGGATAATTATAGATGATGACGCCTATGTCCGCTCGCTATCTTCCTAGGCCCAAACTCCAGAAGTGGTAGCCAACGAAACCGTTGCAACAACGGACCGAGACGTCCTAAAACTAACAATGGACCGAGACGTCCCAAAACTAACGCCTGACCGAGACGTCTATAAACTACTACAAACCACAATATCCCAAGGCTTACACAAAAAAAGGAGGTACGTCCACAAGCGAGATGGGCACAGATGAAAACCCGAAAGGGCTCCGTGAGTAAAAACAGCAGGGCTACCGGCGAGTTTGTGAAAACCCGAAAGGGCGCAATCTCGTTAAAAGACACTTGCAAGGTCCTCTCGACCTATAAGGAGAAAATACATGCATGAGATCCTTACGACTCACAAGGGCGCAACATACTTAGGGATACCCACGATTCATAAGGAGAAATTACACTTACGAGATCCTCACGACTCGTAAGGAGAACGCTCTTATGAGACCCTAACGGCTCATAAGATTCAAAAGTCTTAAGCTACGGGGATCTGAACCTATTCTTAAGCCATCACAATCCCCAGATTGCTCTACAAGCGGTTCAATATTGACCCTTGTATACAATCCACGGGCACGAATAAACATTTCTCTAACAAAGTCCCATCAGCGACTAGGGATATGCTCACACGGTGAACGACCCTTGTAAGTCCTCTCGACTTATAAGGAGAAAACACTCTTGTAAGATCCTTACGACTTATAAGAGAACATACGCTTAAGAATCCTCACGATTTTTAAGGAGAAAATACACTTACGAGATCCTCACGACTCATAGGGAGAAATACCTTTATGAGACCCTTATGGCTTGTAAAGTCAAAAGCCTTAGTCTACAGGATCTTAACCCTGTCTGCTAAGCCACCTTTGTTCGACATCGACAGAGCCAAATGATGATTCACTCCTAACGATATCCCATGCTGATGCCTAAATCGGTATCAAATCCCAAACTCGCAGCGAAAAATCAGCGAGCCGAAAAGACATATGAAATAGACGAAATGATAGGGCAACTTGCAACAAAATCAGCAAATAAAAATATATCCATACAAAATAGCCGAAATGATTGGGCACCGCAAAAAATAGCTGAAATGATTGGGCAATCGCGACTTTCGCGATATAAAAGCTGAAAGGATAGAGCATCGCGGAAAGAAAAAAATATACATACGAAATAAAACTTTTGCCCTACAGGTGAGATCACATCAATCTCTGTATACAATCCAGAGGCACAAACAAAGAGGGAACCATATTATCCCACCAGGCTCCATCAGAAAGAGAGCCAAGTCTCAATGGCAATATCTGCATCTCGAGAGAACAATAACAGCGTTCCTCCTCATTCCAGCAGAATTCGGACGCAACAATCAATCTCGGAGCCATGGCATCCCTAGTTCCAAGTCTCGATGGCCACATCTACAGCCTGGAGACCCACAACAGCGTTCCCCCTCATTTCAGAAGGATTCGGACGCGACAATCAATCTCAGAGCCACGACAGAGTTCCTAGTTCCAAGTCTCGACGGCCACATCTACAGCCTGGAGACCCACAACAGCGTTCCTCCTCACTCCAGCAGTATTCAGACGCGGCAATCAACCTCAGAGCCATGGCAAAGTCCTTAGTTCCAAATCTCGACGGTTCACAGACAACCTCGAGACCACCTCGACATTCGTCTCATTACAGCAGACGCAACGTCAGCAAAGCAGAGCCGCGGCAAAGTTCCCAGTTCCAGGACTCGGCGGTGCACAGATAACCGAGAGCCAATCCTGACCCCATATGGCTAAAGTCAATCCTGACCCCATATAGCTAAAGTCAACCCCTGACCCCGTATGGCTAAAGTCAATCCTGATCCCATATGACTAAAGTCAACCCCTGACCCCGTATGGCTAAAGTCAATCCTGATCCCATATGACTAAAGTCAACCCCTGACCTCGTATGGCTAAAGTCAATCCCGACCCCGTATGGCTAAAGTCAACCCCCGACCTCGTATGGCTAAAGTCAACCACCGACCCCGTATGACTAAAGTCAATCCTGACCCCATATTGCTAAAGTCAACCCTGACCTCGTATGGCTAAAGTCAACCAGACCCCATATGGCTAAAGTCAACCCCTGACCCCATATGGCTAAAGTCAACCCCTGACCCCATATGGATAAAGTCAATCCTGACCCCATATGACCAAAGTCAACCCTCGACCTCCCCGTCAAAGCAACGCTTTAATTCGGGAATAGGTCAACTCATCAATCACTTACGAGTCCTCTCGACTTGTAAGGAAGAAAATTCTCTCGGGAGATCCTTACGACTCTCAAGAGAAAAACACACTTAGGAATCCTCAAGATTCATAAGGAGAAAATACACCTACGAGATCCTCCCGATTCGTAGGGAGAAAAATCTTTATGAGACCCTCACGGCCCATAAAATTGAAAAGTCTTAGGTGGCAGATCCTAACCCTGTCTCCTAAGCCATCGTTACCCTGTAAAGAATCCAAGATGGACAGCTACCTACTATCTACAGGCCATACTTGCTAAAATTACATGGGTACGACAAAGCAAAGAAAAGAAGGCGATAACACGAGATAGAAAAGAAATGTGTCCTTTATTCATGAATTCAATTGGATACAGACTACATCATATGAAAATGAATGGAATAAAAAAAATGAAATGAATACATGTTATTCATGAGTTACAAATGTACAATCAATACAAAGACGGCTACTAAGAAGGAGGCGTTTTCAATAAATCAGCCAGTTGCTTGCGCACTCCTCTCAGCTCCTTTTCGTGATCAGCCACCGCGGTCAGCTCTGCTTCGACTTGCGCCCGTTGCTGCAGACAGGATGAAAGTTTCTCATCAATTTCCTGCTGAGCAGCCTCCTGACTCTGCGCAACCTGCTCAGTAAGATCAAGCTTCTTCCTTAGCATCAGCCAGTCAGAAATACATCGTTGAAGGTTTTCAAAGATGGAGTTCAGCTGGACAGCATTCGCTGCGACCTCAGCACGCAGTTGGACAAATTCAGCGGATGTCGCCTGACGTTCCTTTCGTTTAAGGGTCGCCTTTCGTTCTAAATGGCGAAGGAACGGAACGCTCTGCTCAACCCATGCAGCTCGCTGGGAGTTCAAAGCCAACACCTCCGGAGCAGGATGCCTAAGCTTAAGCTCATGCAGGCAAGCCTCAATCTTCCTGCAGTGATTAACCCAAGATTCAACGACGCCTTCATTATGGAAGTTCACGAGCATCGCCAACATGAGATTAACTTCAGCAGCAAAATCTGTAGCAGATGTAAAGCCTCGACGTTAAGGTCCTCGACGAACCCGCTTAACATCCACAGGCTATTCGCAGCACCCCTGGAAGAACGGCGTTTAGCAAAACGCCCTGCCGGCATGGGAATCTGAGACTCGAAGGGAGCTGGAGTCGGTGTGATTGCTGTAAAAACAAATCATAGTCAGACATCGGTTTAAGAGATAAAGAAGAGGCAAGAGCGATGAAGGCTACTATACCGGCTATGACAGGTGGCAGAGCTAGGAGTACTGGTGGCGCAACAATTCTCTCATCCCCTCCTTCAATTTGTAGTGCTGTAATCGATTTAAAGTTAGTAACGGCAGAATCATCCGTTAAAGAAACGAAAAGATGTTGGTTAGAAAAGATACTCACCGGAACCAGCAGGCAGACTAATTTCCGACTGGAAGGAGAAGTGCGGGTTCAGCACTTGATACAGATGATTAAAGAGAACTCCTGCAAGATAACGATGATACATGGTCAGTACATGAAAGATATTGTCCTCGATTTAAATTAATCGCAAACCCACACCTTACAGCATTTGAGAGGATATAAGAGGAGACGAAGGGGCAGCGACCGTCAGAGCGGCAGCTGGTGGTGCTTCTTTAGGTGGCATAACCTTAGCGCTCACCACATGTTCAGTTGATAAAACTGCACATTTAATATGACATTTTTCCTACTATTTCTATATAATAAAAGGTGTTTATTATAATATATGATACATATGAGGGTTTATCTGTAAAAATACTATTTTCATGTGTTTATATATTATAATTAACATTTGGTAGGAAAAAAAGTAAGCATATAATATCCATATAACATTTGGCCCATTTAAATATGCTTACCTTATTAAAATACCTTTGACCAATTCTTAATGGTTAAGTTAATATCTCAATAAAACAAACTCTACTAATATTATTTGTTGAGTTATTGTGCAGAATTTTCATGACTGAAATCAAAAAAATCAAAGTTGGCAAAACAAACCTGCCTAATTAAGAAAGTAAACTAAAGAAATCAATTCTAGCAGTGACAAAGAGAAGATTTTCAGTTTCCAGAGATGTCAAAAGATCACCAAGAGCAACATAGATGAAGCCCCAGAAATTTAAGGCCAAGATCCCACCATAAGACCGCGGATCCGCGGTCAAACCCTTCCAATGGCCGCGGTTCCTCCGCGGATTTGAGGAGTTGGGATTCTGGATTTTTTGGTTAGAATCGTAACGGCTAGTTAGCATATTAGGAAACAAGGGTTCCTGCTCTGTGAGTATAAATAAGAACCGAGAGCCTCTTGGAAAAATTATCAAGCTGAAGAGATCACGAAGTCCACGACAGGCTCACGCATCCAGGCTGATCATCAACGGTTCATCTACCTCCTTAGAAGAGATCGAGAAGCAAAACTAGCATTTTGTAATCATTTTCTGAGGGAACAAAGTGTAAATGAATTTTGTTGATTAATAAAGGTAGTTTTTTTCTTATTCTATCTCTTTGTAGTTTTTAATATGATTTCTCTCTCCATCTCTTCTTCTCCCAACATGCGCGGGTAATTCTTCGCTTGTTAGGGTTCTTGGGATTAGGGTAGGTTAATGGATGATGAAGATCTTTAAACTCTTTTTAAGTCCTATAAGGTTTATAAACTTTATCAAAAGAATAGTCAACATCCTAATTGGGCGCGCTATCAATTCATTGATAATCGCGACCACGATTAGAGATTAGATTAACTATTGTTTTGGTAAAAGCTAGATATGAACGGAGATCCATGTCGAGATAGGGGTTAAGAGTGGGAACCCTTTTCCCTCCAGAAACCCTAATCTACATGCATCACTGTCGTTCTAGTTTTAAATCTATTAAAGGATAAAAAGAGTAATATTTAATTAATCATCCATAACTACTAAATTCCAATGAACCCTACAAGCCCCCTTTTAAAATTAAACTTACCTCCGTAGTTAATCTAGATCTATATTTTGCATCCGTGTTTAACGTAGATCTAGATCCTACAACCATTCTCCACTATTCATTATTCTTCCTCATTTCCTAATCAACACGTCTAAAGTAAGATTAAAAGATTCAACGTTTCCCTGAGGACGACCCGTACTCATCTCGGTCTAGCTACGCGCGACACCGTTATTGATTGCGGTTATTCTACAAACACAACTATAAAATAGATAAATCACCACACCTACATTCGTAAGGAACAAAATGTCATCAGAAGGGATTGCAAAATGAAAATAATGCAGTGACCCGAAACCTACCAGACAGGTCATCAACCAAAACTGTGACGGAAGCATCACCAAGCATCACGACTTCTTCGATCTCATTCAGGGGTATGGTTTCGCCGCCCGTGGCTTCGTCCCCTGACACCACGAGAGACGTCATGACACTCGCAATGCTAGGCGATGGCAGGGAACCGCAAGTGGAAAGAGCGGCAATTGGAGCAGTCTTAGATTCCTGAGAAAGAGTAGCCGCTTCGGGCTCGATGGTTGCCGTCATCTCACCTGCCACCTCCTCACCAGGACTTGGCCCTGCAGGGTAAGATATATGAGAATCTGAAGATCAAACTCTGACAAAAAGGGCCCGGTGTTACGTTACCTTGGGACGACTTTTCAATTGCTTCAGTGCCGCGCGTACCTCCTGTCTATGAGCAGTAGACAGGGCGGCCGGATCACCCTCTGAAGAAGCAGGGACAGGGGAAGCAGCGCTCAAGCCTGCACCTACAGCCAAGGCAGCGTTATGTTCTCTTGCTGCACGCCTCCTGCGCTTCTTTTCTGCCTGGGCCGTGAGAGCTGATCTTCTTAAGACCTCCGCCATGGAGACGTCATCGTCCGAGCCAGGAGCTACCTCTGGAGCCGTTATGGTGTCCGTCATCGGCTGTTTAAGCGAAGCTTCTTTCGGCAATATTGAGGGAGCCGGGACTTCGGCAGCTGGCCCTGGAAGCGTTACAACGCCACCTTGCATGATCGGCACTGCACTTGGGATAACCTGAGTTGAGGTAGTTGTTGGATATAGTATCCTCAAAGTCAATTATTGGATCGCAGGCACGTGATTGCAATGGGGAGGAGGACCTATGCCGGTAGGATAGTCTTACTCGAGATGATAGTATGCTATCTGGTTTGCCTTTATCAGTCATGTACATGTTCAGGTGACTGATTACATGTTACACGTTGATAGAGCCCTTAGGATCTTGCTTGACTACCAACAGTATGAGGGTGATCATATAAGTGAGAGTTGGGGGTCTATAAGCATATCCTTAATAGTGGTCCCTAGTCGTGGGAGTTTCGAGACAGGGCATCCATACTCCGGAGTAGACTAGTGCATGCAGTCGAGACCTCTACGAGGGGCGGTGGCCGGTCTCATAAGCCACTGGTGTCAGTTGGATCACCTAAGATGTATACAGGTGCTCATTGGGTTATGAGTACACCGGACAGGACTCACCGGGAACCTGCTAGTTGGTATTATACATATCGTCAGATAGCAGTTCCCTGGTGACATGTGTACAGGTTAGTTCATTGACCTGAGGTCGTCATTTGTCTCGTGTGAGTTCCCACTGTGCTTTGATTTCTACCCTACCACGGCTCAAAGGAGTCGTGCAAACAGGTAGTTTTTGGGTACAGTCCCGAGCCACATAGAGGCACGTGAGCGGATCGGCAGGGGATTCGTCTCTCCCGGTATTGGGGGTGGAGATCTCGCTGTGTCTAGGAAAGCCATTACACCAAGTCCTTGGCCAAGGCAGGTAAGATTTACTGGTAGGTACTCCAGTAGTATCTCAGGGTGTTCAGGGCTTGTCTCCGACACGACTTATACAGCTATTGGGGGTCTGACGTTACTAGCCTCCTAGGCAGGATATGCGATACTCATAGACGAACGGACCAGACTGTATATACATTGTCACTGTTAGGCTCAGTAGGGTTTCCGGATGAGTTCGCTTATCGGCCTCCCTTGAGGTCAGTGCATGGGCAGCTGTTACGCACAGCTAGTGCCTCTAACGGCTTGTGGTTAAACCCACTGCCAGGGTACTGACGAGTCATTAGAGTCCTCCACAGATAGTTTCCTAAGTACGGGCGAAACGTTGTAGAGGCCGTATGGTTTTATGGCAGGGTTCGGAAAATGTACGTGCGTTTACGCACGTGTCATATTTCGGGCAGATAATACTGGTGGGCTTTGGTTTAAGCCGGATCCATGTATTATACTTAGTAGATATAATATCTTCGTCTCAGTTGCATTTATATTCGGTCGTAATACAAATGCGGGTATATTTATACAGTTACGGGGTTATTCTGAAATTCGTTTCGGGATCACTTTTGGAAGTTGCCAGTTTCCAGTTTTCTATCACCTGTATTTAACATTCGGTTAAATACGAATTTATCTTTTCTTGTGGGTGAGTCATGAGGTGAGTCATGTGAGGAAGCTTCTTGGAAGGTGACTTGTTAAGGTGACTCATTGTTTCATTAATGTGTTCATACTAGGTGTATTTGTGAGTCACCATTTTCCATTAATGTGTTTTGTTTATGCTTAGGATATTTGTGTGAGATCTTTTCCATTATGGTTACCCCCACTCTCTCCTACACTCACCCCCCTCCATATATTGTGGCCGCCCCCTCTTTGATGCCCACTTGGATTTTCACTCTTACTTTATTGAGAAAAAGATGATAGTTTTCGGTGTATGGAAATTTCATAGCTCATTTCATTCCATCACCCGACTCAAATGGCAACTTCATTAACCGTTCGTCCATGGCTTTGGACGAAGTGAGACAAAGTATTCTACTCATTCTCTACATCATTCTTGGTCATCTCTTTTAGCAAACTTGATGACCGAGTTGCCTCGGGTCAGAGGCGGGAGCCCGTTTAAAGATCTGATGACGTGGTGCCAACTGGACGATGAGATCGGAGATCGACGAGATCGGAGCAGCCGCAACGGAGCGTGGGATGATGGTTAAAGAACGAAGGACTCGGATCGTTCGGTATAACTTTTCTTCCCTCTTTGTAGATTGTTAGTTTAGCGTTAATGGCAGATCCGGGTTATAATATGCGATAGTGCCAGTTATAAAAGTTTTTGTTCCGCATTTGGCGTCTGAAAGATGGCCGGGGCGCTACCGTAGACTTACATGGTATCAGAGCCACGCCATTAAGCTTTACTAACTTGTGCTAACACGTTTAAAATATCGATCGAACGGATTTTCGAAAACCGCAAATTTCATGTGTAAAGTTTCTGTCGATTTTAAAACAGGTCTAAAAATCATTTTGAGCATCTCAGAAAATCAAGCAGGCTTTTTAAAGAACACTGTAGAAAAACGACAAAATGAGTCGACTATACGGCCGCGGAAACGCGGTCAAAGCCTAGCTTTGACCGCGGAACCGCGGCTCCCTTGGTGAATCATTGGGTGGTTTTTCTTCTGGGGCTTCTACTTGGAAAATTGTGGTTTCTGGAATGGTTCTTTTGGGCCCAGTGTTTTTTACTATACAACAGATATATGTGGGGCCCACTTTAGGAAATTTTGTCGATCGAAATTTAAACGTGTTAGTTTACAGTACTTACATTATATCTCCGACCGTGAATGTCATTTGATCGGTAAACCACGTCTGATTGCTATAGTTGTTTTAGACGGGTTTGCGAACGTGACATTCGCGTTGATGTTCTGTGTTGTGCTGTAATGTTGCGGATTTGTCGTGGTGGATAGCAGTGTGCAATGGTAGTGCAGTTTGGATTTATTTGTACATTTGATATTGCGGGACGAGCGTCCAACATGTGGACTGCCGTCACTGCCTGTTTGTATAATATTCTTTTGGGACACGACCGGGTTGAGGTCGATGTACCCGTTGTACATATTTTTCATTTCTGTACTAGGTTTTACCCCGCGACGGAGTGCACGGATAGCCGGGTTCTGGATGGCAACGGGTCCGCATCTAATGGCTTTGAGAGGCAGAGGGGCCCCACTCTAGAATTGGCAGACTATTCGCCGCACTCGTAGGTGGTACAGGTTGACCCAAGGAGGGGTACCCAAGATTACCGGATTCCGTGAAGTTTTAGGTGGTCCTTTCACTATGCTGTAGGGGGCTGCCTCGCTTCAGGTTTTGGCAGGTAACTTGGCGCACCCGTAAGGGTCTAGGTTTCATTGCACAGGCTATCCACACGACCAGGGGAACGTCGGGTTTCAGCAGCGGCTCTGTGAAACCCGGGAATCCCAGATTATCTGTATTGTTCTATGATGCTTATTACTTTTCTGTAATGTTGCATATTATCACGCCTGGAGCGATTATTGTATATTGGTATATATACTATTAGATGTTGTATATGTTTTACATTTGCGCTAGTTCAGTCCCCGCTCTGTCGTTAGTTAAGTAACCTAACGGATGATGACGGGACCCAGTGACGAATGCGGATGGCATATACGTACATTTTATTTTCTTTCTTTTCTGGTGTGATTAATTGATAGGACTGCGTTGATTCTGATCAATGCAAAGGAAAACAAACCTGTTTGGATGTTGTTGGAACAATTTAAAAAGTGTTATTACAAAGACGTTTCCTTTTGTTTTGCACAGTGGTATTCGGTTGGAATATCCTGCACCTCATTCGACGAGGCAAGGGCCGATATCCCTTCACCGGGAGTGACCCCTTGGGCAGAGGTTTACGTCAGGGTAATAACTTCACTATAGTCGATTACATGTTGCTTTGCATCGCGGTATTCAATGGAATATCCTGCACTTCATTCCACGAGGAAAGAGCCGAGATCCCTTCACCGGGAGTGACCTCTTTAGCAAAGGTTTTCGCCACTATATTTTTATAAAAAGCTACCAGGTTCGAGATCAAGTTCATTACGTTAAAGGTTTTTCGCCAAAAACCAGCCGTAGCCCTCCGTCATTTCATATGAATGGTCAGTAGTATTCAAGCAATGTTGGTCTGGCCCTTAGCCAGGACATAGTGATTGGTAGTTGCTGGGGTGTTCACATGTTGCATAAATAGATGCGTTGGTTTGGGACAGTCGTACAGCCTTGTTGGCCCTTAGTCAAGGGCGAGTACAGGTGGGTTCAAATTAACAAGATAATGATGGGAAGAACTTGACATGTGACTTATGATGGGTTGGCTCTTAGTCACGATCATAAGAGCATGCGGTAAAAATCCTATCGGGAGTTTCTAAACAAATTGAAACTTGCCAGGCATGCGCATACCTTCTGGAGTGTGATAACGTGAGTGGATTCTGTCACGTTATCATACGATGAGAGTTGGATCCTGATTCCCACTGATAAGTTGGTTTACTCTTTGGGTGATCCCGATTGATTCTTCTTTCAGGTTTGGAGGAGAATTTGACAGTACAGTGGGAGGTTTCCGGATTAGATATAGTGATAACCATTCTGATCTAGGTTAGAGTGCACGCAGAGTGTTTCTTTTCTCTTTCTCTTTGGCAGCGACCTTTGACCGACCCTAGACTATGACTCAGTGACCAAGTTGACCGAACCTTCTTAAAATACTGGCTTTTGGATTGTCTGAGTTGTATAAGTCATTGCCACTCCTTCTTTTACCCTTTGCATTTCTCAGAACACCCCGTATTACTACGGACATCCACTTCCATTGGATAGATCCATCGTATGGTTATATATGAACTCGAAGGGACTTCTTCGAGGATGGATCAAGGTTCAGGAGAAAAAGAATAAGGTATTATTCGGTTGTCTTTTATTATCACCTTCTCTCAAGATGTGAGTATTCCTAGGTTGAGGAGGGTACACCTATTATGCTTACTGGATAGTCTTCTTCCAAACCATAGGCAAGTGCCGAAAGGTAGGGAATGAAGAAAACCAATTAGCCTAAGTAGGGTGTATAGAAGGTAATATGTAAAGACAAAATAAAGGGATTAGAAAGAGGGCAAAGTAAGTTGCGACTGTTATCATTTACGACCAAACCGCGTACTTCATCGCCACTCCTATTTCACCTTTAAAAGAATAAGGTATTATTCAGTTGTCTTTTATCATCACCTTCTCTCAAGATGTGAGTACTCCTAGGTTGAGGAGGGTACACCTATTATGCTTACTGGATAGTCTTCTTCTAAACCATAGGCTGGTGCCGAACAGTAGGGAAGGAAGAAAACCATTTAGCCTAACGATGGTGTACAGAAGGTAACGACTAAAGACAAATAAAGGGATTTGGAGAGATGGCAAAGAAATATACGGTTAAAGTCATGAATTGGATTATGGAAGAGGCATTACTATGAACACCAGGATACCCCTACGAAACATTTTCATGTTTCAGTGCATTGTTAATGGAAAACTGTTTTCCCGATTAGATACTTACTCCAGGGTATGTATTTACCAGGTTTCATTCTCATATCTGTATGATTTTACAGATGATGAGTGGGAGGAAGTTATTGGGGATTAGGTGATCATCCTCATTATATCGGAATTCATTGTAATTGGTGATATTTGAGGAAATCGCCTGGGTACAGTTTTCAACCTACGACGCACAGGTTTTGAGTTATTCAAACTCAGCGGACTTATACAGAGTATTGTATGTTGTCCAGTGTCCATCAGGACAAAGGGGTAGTCCTCGTACTATGTTCTATTTACTTATGACTTCTCTAGTTTTTAGACAAGTGTTTCGTAGAAATACAAGGTCTAAGTTTTGAGAAGTTGTGGGTATAAGAATAAAGTAGAGAACTAGATGTCGCTAGTATCGGGATTCTTCAAAGAGATCGAAGATGTAGATACTTGTGATTGGTATTCAGATGATAGTAATGGTTTTGAGAAACTTGTTTCTCTTTCGGGTTACTCATAATTGGATGGATTCCTAAGTTGAGTAATGCTGATTAGCCTCTCTCCATTAAGTTGATATGTACTGGAGACAGCTGCATGATTAGAATCTGGTTCCAATTAAATAAGTGTCAAAGTTTCTATATTGGATATAGAATGGTTCATATCTTAACGATGTTAAGGTACGGGGAGTTGTCCGGCTTATGCTTAAAACCAAACTCTGGATAACTCAAGCACGTTTCTGTAATGGCAGTTTGTGGGTTGGCCCAGGCTATGACGAGGGTTGACTTTCTACCATCTGGAAGATCAATAGTGATATTGTTCTTGACTCGCCACAGTTTTAGTAAAATGGATTTTTTCAGAAAACAGTAGTGGGAGTATGATAGAACTGGAAGTGATTCCAGAACCGCAAACGATTACGGAAAATTTAATAGGACCTATAGATTCAATCAAGTTTGACATTCCAATAGCCACTCCGCAGATATGGTGGGTAACCTCAGACACCCGAGAGGTACTCCGGTAGCCTCAAGGACGGTGACAGGGAGGTTCTTGCTTACCCAGACTTGACACTACTGTTGTTCCAGGCTATGAGACCCGGTAGGAGGGTTGTTGTGGTCAGTGGGAGCAGCGGAAGCATAATGGGCAAGTAGCTTATGTCTATTTATAGACTAGAGCAGTTATAGCGGAGATAGATCATCCATTTTTGATGTGACAGTCATGGGTTTGACTTCATCAGAATAGGGGATGGATCTGTTAAGAAGGTAGTAGGGTGTGATGTCCTGGTATTTGGATGACATACACAGAGTAGGAAGTAAAATTTCTATACTACGATCGATTGTACTGTGGTCGTCACACAGTTGTTTCTCCAGACAGGATATGGATATAATATCAGACATTCTGGTTTCTAGATCTATGGTTTTAGATCTGGATTTGGGTAGTTTTCCAATGTGGGTACTTTGACAGTATTCTAATGGTTTTTAGAATAGATGACTCCTGACATGGTGGTGTACCTGCAGATGATGGAGTCACCCTCTCTAAAGGTGTCTTACAGACTAAAGGGGAGAGAGATGTGCATGATTGGCAGATCACTTGCTTAGGCAATTGAGTCAATCGTGAGATATCAAGTACCACACCAGATGTTGTTTTTGCACTAGATGCGATAAGTTTGTATTAATCCAATCCTGGAGAAACATAAGGAAGCAGTTTTAGAACATAAGTGTATGTTCTACGGATTTGATGACGGCAGCCTCCTTCGGGAGACGGTTATCATTCCAGGCTTCAAAGGTGACTTGGATGACAGAGAGATTGTCAGAGTTATAGCTTTCCCTTTGACGAGGGACAGTATTATGGACAGGTGGTCCAAGAGGATACTGTGGGAGGCATGGTGCATGATACTGATTAGGTTCAGTTATCGATACAGTCTAAGAAGTTTGGATTTGGAGTTCATTTATGAACTAGGTCCCATCAGATATCCAGACATATTCTAAGACAAGTATTACTCAATTCGGGAGATGGCTTTCTCCGCGAACTTGAGATTAAGAGAGACATAGAAAGAAACATTAGGGCGGATCCACTCACTGAGGCTATTTCTTGAACACAATAGTTTTACGAACGGGCTTTGTGAAACTGATTAGTAGAGGAGTTGGGTGTTCGGTATCACACGAGCTGTGAGTAGTCGACATCGCAATAATTAGCCTTAAGTACAAGTGGGAGATTGTTGGATATAGTGCCCTCAAAGTCAATTATTGGATCGCAGGCACGTGATTGCAATGATTGAGGAGGACCTATGCCGGTAGGTCTGTCTTACTCTAGATGATAGTATGCTATCTGGTTTGCATTTATCGGTCATGTACATGTTCAGGTGACTGATTACATGTTACACGTTGATAGAGCCCTTAGGATCTTGCTTGACTACCAACAGTATGAGGGCGATCATATAAGTGAGAGTTGGATGGTCTATAAGCATATCCTTAATAGTGGTCCCTAGTCGTGGGAGTTTCGAGACAGGGCATCAATACTCCGGAGTAGACTAGTGTATACAGTCGAGACCCCGACGAGGGGCAGTGGCCGGTCCCACAAGCCATTGGTGTCAATTGGATCACCTAAGATGTATACAGGTGCTCATTAGGTTATGAGTACACCGGACAGGACTCGCCGGGAACCTGCTAGTTGGTATTATACATATCGTCAGATAGCAGTTCCCTGGTGACATGTGTACATGTTAGTTCATCGACCTGAGGTCGTCATTTGTCTTGTGTGAGTTCCCACTGTGCTTTGATTTCTACCCTACCACGGCTCAAAGGAGTCATGCAAACAGGTAGTTTTTGGTACAGTCCCGAGCCACATGGAGGCACGTGAGCGGATCGGCAGGGGATTCGTCTCTCCCGGTATTGGGGGTGGAGATCGCGCTGTGTTTAGGAAAGCCATTACACCAAGTCCTTGGCCAAGGCAGGTGAGATTTACTGGTAGGTACTCCAGTAGTATCTCAGGGTGTTCAGGGCTTGTCTCCGACACGACTTATATCGCTATTAGGGGTCTGACGTTACTAGCCCCCTAGGCAGGATAATCGATACTCATAGACGAACGGACCGGACTGTATATACATTGTCACTGTTAGGCTCAGTAGGGTTTCCGGATGAGTTCGCTCATCGTCCTCCCTTGAGGTCAGTGCATCGGCAGCTGTTACGCACAGCTAGTGCCTCTGACGGCTTGTGGTTAAACCCACTGCCAGGGTACTGACGAGTCATTAGAGTCCCCCACAGATAGTTTCCCAAGTTCGGGCGAAATGTTGTAGAGGCCATATGGTTTTATGGCAGGGTTCGAAAAATGTACGTGTGTTTACGCACGTGTCATATTTCGGGCAGATAATACTGGTGGGCTTTGGTTTAAGCCGGATCTATGTATTATACTTAGTAGATATAATATCTTTGTATCAGTTGCATTTGTATTCGGTCGTAATACAAATACTGGTATATTTATACAGTTACGGGGTTATCCTGAAATTCATTTCGGGATCACTTTTGGAAGTTGCCAGTTTCCAGTTTTCTATCACCCGTATTTAACATTCGGTTAAATACGGATTTATCTTTTCTTGTGGGTGAGTCATGAGGTGAGTCATGTGAGGAAGCTTCTTGGAAGGTGACTTGTTATGGTGACTCATTGTTTCATTAATGTGTTCATACTAGGTGTATTTGTGAGTCACCATTTTCCATTAATGTGTTTTGTTCATGCTTAGGATATTTGTGTGAGATCTTTTCCATTATGGTTACCCCCACTCTTTCCTACACTCACCCCCTACATATATTGTGGCCGCCCCCTCTTTGATGCCCACTTGGATTTTCACTCTCACTTGATTGAGAAAAAGATGATAGTTTTCGGTGTATGGAAATTTCATACCTCATTTCATTCCATCACCCGACTCAAATGGCAACTTCATTAACCGTTCGTCCATGGCTTTGGACGAAGCGAGACAAAGTATTCTACTCATTCTCTACATCATTCTTGGTCATCTCTTTTAGCAAACTTGATGACTGAGTTGCCTCGGGTCAGAGGCGAGAGCCCGTTTAAAGATCCGATGACGTGGTGCCACCTGGACGAGGAGATCGGAGATCGACGAGATCGGAGCAGCCGCAACGGAGCGTGGGATGATGGTTAAAGAACGAAGGACTCAGATCGTTCGGTATAACCTTTCTTCCCTCTTTGTAGTTTGTTAGTTTAGCGTTAATGGCAGATCCGGGTTATAGTATGCGATAGCGCCAGTTATAAAAGTTTTTGTTCCGTATTTGGCGTCTGAAAGACGGCCGGGGCGCTACCGTAGACTTACAGTAGTCCCAGCAATAAGATAAAAAAAAGGGTGGGTCAGACTACCCATGAAGAAAAAGGGAATGAGGGCACAATGGGCCAAAATGTACCAATGCCCAAGGAAGCGCTAAGCCTTTCCTCCTCTTCAAAAGACTTGAGAGAAGCCGCGAGAGCCTCTTCGGTGGGGACGCCTGTTGAAAAATAAGTGTCAGTCAAAACATGATAATAAAAAAAATATGTGATGTAACCACGCAAAGATACTGCGGAAGTATACCTGACTGTGCGAGGATGATCAATCCTGCTTTGTTGCTAGCTAGTCGCTCGGAAGCCGCGATTGCAGCCTCCATATTAGTATCATCTGGCGCTATGAATAAACCCTCGTTTGTTCCGTATTCGCTTAAGCCTTCGCTATAAGGAGCATGGGGCTCTTGGCCGAATACGACGTCTGCAGAAAGAATTGACTTCTTCTTCTTCTGCGAGCGAGTATCGGCCGCCGGTAACACGAGCTTGCGTTTAGCGGGCAACTTCGGGCGGCGAGTCCCGATCTCCTCACCCAAGCCGGACTCAGCAGACGCCACAACTACCATTTTGATAGGAGCACGGGGTAGCGGTAGCTCAAGGATAACACGTGGTACCACAACCGCAGCAACTTCTCTCAAAGGAGGACGAATGACGGTCTGTTGCTTCAAAGGAATAGCTAGATTACCAGCAGGGGCTGCACCCTTGCGGTCAAGCAACAACTTCTTTTCCTCCCTGATGACGACACCCATCGCGTGCCGGTACCATGCTACGTACATGTTCAACACCTTCGGGACGCAGCCTGGCCCACTGATAAAGAAGTTAGACCCGGTGTTGAGCCTCATGAAATGGTGTAGTGCGTTGCGGATGCCTTCTTCTGTGGCAGTCGGCTCAGTTAGAAAGGCCTCGAGCGGAACACCCTGATTATAGCCAGATTGTTGGACGAAACGATGCGGGCTGTATCTCATAAACAACGCCGCATCATTCTGCCTAAACACCAGAAAGCCCGGCCTGATTGAATGTAGATGAAGAATCTCCCGAGCTTTCAAGGTAGAGGCGCCGTCTTTAAAGGTGTCCCGCAGCGGCTGCAATGTCTTTGCGGATTCTTTACCAATATTTAAGACCTTATCAACGAAGGTCATGCCATCCCGACGGTACGCGGGCAAAGGAGTAAGCCCCGAGCCTGTCGCGGAGTCGGTTCCAAAATGGAAGCGTCAACTAGCCGCAGCAGTCGAGGAAAGTTATATCTTTCATAAAAGGGGGGCCTTTTGTAAACTCCAAAGGCGCCAAGCACATACAACTTGAGCCACAAGGTGAAATAATGCATCGAGAAGTTTACAGGCTGCACCCCCGGTTGGGTAGTATCTGCCGCTAAGCTGAGGCCGTGATACAAATGGGCTAACCCAGCGACCCCGACGGCCACCTTCACCCCAATAACCATTCGGTGAGCTGGGTAGAAGACGGACGGCTTCATACGGCGAGGGTGCATCGGAAGCACAAACCAGCTTAGCCATAGCTCGAGAAACCCCAGAAAGAACGCTTCTTTGTCGATCCCAGGAGCTGCAAGCTCTGCAAAAGAGACGACCGGGGTGTCGGGGAGAAAGAAACTCTTCTGATCCGCCTCCACCGTTGGCAGGTTACCCAAGCCTAAGCCAAAAGGATCGTCGAGTTTGGCGAATTTCGCGGCTTCCTTCGACAGGACTTCCGGGCGGAGAAAACGAACGATGAAGTCCGTGAAATTAACCCCACGGCTCCCAGATTCAAGAAATAAGACCTCATAGACATTCAACACCTTAATCAAACTTGGGGATTGATGTTGAATGGCATTTTCCGGGGTAAGGCCCTTCATCACCGACCTGGCAGCAAAGACGTACTCATCCTGAGGAAGTAATTCCTCATAATGCTCCCCTCTGACAGGCAAGCCAGAGATCTCCGCAAACTCCTCTAGAGAGATTGAGACCTCCCGATCCAACAAAAGGAAGGTGTGAGTTGGAACGTTCCATTGTTCCAAAAAGGCTTTTACCCACCATGTAGGAGGCGTGGAGTACTGAAAGAGAGAAACGCAAATTGCGGGATACAGCCCGAGCCTTAGCAACTGCAACCTTTTCGCGGACAAAATGTACCGGGCCCGCTGCAAATATATGGCTAGGTGATGGGGAGTTAATCCTATGTTATAAGGCTATCCCCAAAGGCGCGACTCACCTTGACATATACGTCGCCCCAAGATATCCAACGCCATCGGAGGCTGTACAGGTATCGTAGCCAAAGAAGGCTGAAGGAGACCATCTGAAGTCTAATTGACCTCCTCCACAGTATAGTTCAGTGGGGGTGGGTCGGCGTAAGAGATCGCTGAAATGGGCTCCGAGGGCGTCACGCAAGAAAAGCTCCGTCGGCCCCTGATAATTTGATTGTACCACGTTCCCCATAGATGAAGATTCTTGTGCTCTGGGTCGTGATCTTTTATCAGCGCAAAGACTTCCCTGTCCAGGGACGCTTCGGGGAATCCGCCTTCCGAACGGACGAACGGGAAGTAAGTGTTGAAAGACATAGTACCTGCGGGAAAAGAAAAAATTTTCGGCCGCCAATGCTACAGTTTAAGTTCTATCACTAGGTACTTTAAATCTGTACCGCACTGCAATGCAGTGAAAAGAGATCAAAGGGGACCCACTCAATTTAGATGATAGTTCATCATTAATAAAACAGTCTCATCATTTGATGAGACTGTCATTAATGAGAAAATCCTCAAAGGATTCTCATTTAATGAGGGCCCCTCGGGCCAAGAAATAAATCTCCCATTGAGAGCAGTGCTCTGCAACAGACAGACATCTGCCATAATTAATCACGAGGGGAATAAAAATTCCCCCCAAAATTTCTAAAGAGCAATGCTCTGTAAGGAAGATGAAACAATCTATCAAGAAACCCTAAAAAGCAAAGCTTCTACAGAGTAAAAACTCCAAGATCTTCAAGATCTGTGAATAAACCCTTAAGTTCTTCATGAACAATATTCCAGTTCATGGGTTAAAATCACCCTAAAAAGATTATATCTTGGAGATGAGCATAGCTCTGTTAATGGGTAAAACCCTAAAGATATATTTTTAGATCTATGATCTAAGGAGAGCAAAGCTCTGCTAATAGGTGAAACCCTAAATTATTAAACAATCTCTTCAAAAGATTTGATCTTTTACCTAAAAATTTGACAGAGTTCTGTCTCTAAAAGAGTTCTTAAAATAGAGAGCTATACTCTAAAAGAGAATTAATTCTCAGAAGAAAAAAATAAGGAAGGAGATGAACAGAGGTCATCTCAAGGGCCAAGGGTCCTATTTATAAGCACTGAGATACCGTTTCAACTTCTGAGTTGATCCAATGGCAGAGATACTGCCACCGCTGCACTCACGTGTGGGCCACGTGAGCGCAACGGTGGGGGGCATTTATTTCCCCCAATCAGAGGAAAGCTCTGTTCAAATTTTGAAATTTGAAATGAAGCAGCGCTTCATAATAGAGCCAGCGCTAAGAGTCAAAGACTCTGCTGCAGAGCTCATGTGCAAAGCACATGAGCGCTGCATTCTAAGCAGTGCACCACGTGTAAAGCACGTAATCGCTAGCAGCGCTGCACTTTAAGCAGCGCACCATATGCAAAGCACGTGAGCGCTAGCGCTAAGAGCGCTGCACTCTAAGCAGCGCACCACGTGCAAAGCACATGAGCGCTAGCACTAAGAGCGCTGCAATGCAAACAGTGCACCACGTGTAAAGCACGTGAGCGCTAGCACTAAGAGCGCTGCACTCTAAGTAGTGCACCACGTGCAAAGCACGTGGGCGTTAGCGCTAAGAGCGCTGCAATGCAAGCAACGCACCACAAGCAAAGCACATGAGCGCTAGCGCTAAGAGCGCTGCACTCTAAAGCAGCGCACCACGTGCAAAGCAGCGCACCACGTGCAAAGCACGTGAGCGCTAGTGATAGAACAAAATGTTCTCGGCCCCTGGATCAAAGATCCAACGAACATAATTAAAAATCATCAATTAACTAGAATAAAATTCTGTTGAGGAAACATTCCTCAGAATCTTTCTAAATAGGAAAGATTATGCTCTGAAAATTAGAGCACCATTGGATCAATGATCCAATGGTGATTAAAAATCACCAAATTACAGAATAAAATTCTGTATGAGAAAAAATTTCCCAATCTTGTTAAAAACAAGAAGATTGTCTTCTGTAAAACAGAAACCCTTCGATCAAAGATCCAACGGAGGAAACATCCCCAAATCAATTAGAGAAAAGATCTCCTTAACCGATTGAACAAATCAGCCTTCAATATATAAAGGCCCTAAGACTTCGAATCTCATATAGAGGAACCCCCCCATAAACTTTGAGAAATTTCAAAGACAAAGAGCAAGCTCTCGAAGAAGAAAATTTTCTTCAAGGTAAAAAAAGAACAGAGAGATGAAATTATCTCATATAAGAAAAAGAATTTACTTCTTTTTCTAAAATCATAGATCTATAAGACCAAGGTCTTTCACAACAGAGATCAAAGTATCTCATCATAAAAAATAAGGGGAAGAACTTAATCTTCTTCAGATCAGAGATCTATAAGACAAATTGTTTTTCATAAAAGAGATCATAATATCTCATTATAAAAGGGGGGGAATAATTCAATTCTCTTAGGATCATAGATCCATAAAGGCAGAGCCTTTCACCAAAACATAAGAGATTAAAATATCTCCTATAAAAAATAAGAACTTTGTTCTTAGATTCATGAGACAAAGTCTCTTATAAGAGAGAGAATTTAATTCTCAGGGCGCAAAGCTGCCTAAAAAGAGCCTTAGCGCTCTAATCAAAAGTAGCGCTTCAGCGCTCCAAAACTAATGCATAGCGTTGCAGAGCCTTAGCACTCCAAATTTCATAAGAAATGCACTGCGCTCATTGTCTGGCGCACAGCGCCAAGCGCGCCACGTGCTCCCCACGTGTACGCTACATCATCAGAAGCGCTTTGCGCTCATTGACTGGTGCTCAGCGCCAAGCGTGCCACGTGCTCATCATGTGTGCGCTACTTTACAGAAGCGCTCTGCACTCATTGACTGGCGCTCAGCGCCAAGCGCGCCACGTGCTCCTTACGTGTGCGCTACTTAACAAGAAGCATACTGCACTCATTGACTGGCGCACAGCGCTAAGCGCGCCACGTGCTCCTCACGTGTGCGCTAAAAGAACGTAAATTGTTCTATAAATAAATTCCAGAGCCATAATGAATGCTCAGCACTCAATAAAAGACAAAAACATTGTCAGAAACCAAATCGATGCTCAGCATTGTTAAATGTTTAACATTTTAACTGAATGGGCCGAGCCCAAAGTGACCACAGAACCCTAATTCAGATTGATTGAGCCCATATGCTCATAAATCATTGATCTTAGTCCCAAATTGGACTACAGATCTCCCAACTAATATTGGTTCGAGGGTACATCTCTTCACTTCTCTGATATTTGTCGTTGTAATCCTTCAACGTCTTCAGAGAGGTGACGGGTCCCAACAACCAGACATTCCACGGACTGTGGGGTCCTTAAACTCATGGACTATGACATCCTTAATTTTACGGACTGTGGGGTCCTTAAACTCATGGACTATGATGTCCTTAAATTTTACAGACTATGACGTCTTTAAACTATGGACTATGATGTCCTTAAACTCCATGGACTATGATGTCCTTAAACTCCATGGACTATGATGTCCTTAAACTTCTGGACCGCAATGTCCCTAAACTAAACAATAGAGCCCAAATGCTCTCTTGTTTGATCTAAATGATCCTGTTAAGTAGATCTTAGTCTAAAATTAGACTAACGTATCCTTAACAAACGTTTAAGTTGATCTTAGTCTCAAATGAGATTAACGATCCTTAAACCCAACCTAAACCCAGATCTAAGAAAATACGGATTTGGATTAATCCACGCCTTACGGGCGACAACATAAATTAGTCTCCGTATACAATCCACGGGCAACCAAAAACAAAACAAACACACACGACACGAAGTGACCATCTAGAGAAGGAGAAAGTGGTTACCGCGATGCGGTAGCGTAATTAACTGCAGGGGCTTGCGCCTGCAGGGAAGAGCGTCCCCATAATCAAAAAACCCTTCAACGAGGGGGAATCTAACGAAGTCTGCTACATCGGCCGCATCCGTTTAAACCTTCAATACATGGTGCCATAAATCAACTTGGCATCTTCGGAGAGGTGGATGGATAGCACCAAATAGCATCTGCCCTCGAAATTCGGGTCGTCGCGTCTTTTCGGCCGTGAACAAGGACATCTTGGGTTTACTGCCAAAATGAGATGTGGAGTTCGTGATTGATCTTATTCCTGGAGCAGCATCGATTTCAAAGGCTTATTATCCAATGGCACCGGTGGAACTAGAAGAAGTAAAGAAACAAGTTGCCGAATTACTAAAGAAGGGTTGGATCCGTAGCAGTGGTTCATCATGGGGAGCTCCAGTTCTCATAGTCAAGAAGAAGGATGGCACGCAGAGGATGTGCATTGATTATCAAGAATTAAATCGGGTGACTATTAAGAACAAGTACGCAACCCCTCGCATCGACGAATTATTCGATCAACTCAGTAGCGCGAGGGTATTCTCGAAGTTGGATTTGCGATCCGGATATCATCAAGTTTGGGTGAAATCAGAAAATATTTGCAACACAGCGTTCCGAAGTCGATATGGGCATTACGAGTACTTAGTGATGCCATTTGGAGTTACTAACGCACCGGCAATATTTATGGATTTGATGAACCGAATCTTTTCACCGTACCTGGACCAGTTCGTAGTGGTGTTTATTGATGACATTCTGGTCTATTCGAGGAGCAAAAAAGAGCATGCAGAATACTTGAGGATCGCACTACAAACATTGAGGCAAGAAAGGTTATATGCTAAGATGAGCAAGTGCGAGTTTTGGCTCAAAGAAGTGAAGTTCTTAGGTCATATTGTATCCGGAGATGGAATTTCCGTTGACCCGGAAAAGATTGCAGCTATTCATGATTGGCCAATTCCAAAGAATGTAGGGGAGATCAGGAGTTTTCTTAGGCTTTTCAGATCCTATAGAAGGTTTGTGGAGAACTTTGCTTGAATAGCAGAACTATTGACCAAGTTAACATGAAAGGAAGTATCGTTCGTATGGACCGAGAAATGTGCGTCAACTTTTGAAGCGTTGAATCAAAGATTAACCACCGCTCCTATTCTGACAGTGCCCGATGGTTCCGAAGGGTTGGTTATTCACAGCGACGCGTCTGGGAAATGCTTGGGATGCGTTCTAATGCAGCATGGGAAGATCATAGTTTATGCGTCGAGACAATTGAAGACTCATGAGAAGAACTATCCAACTCATGATCTGGAGTTAGCAACAGTGATTTTCGCTTTGAAGATTTGGAGACACTACTTATTGGGCGAAAGGGTAGAAGTATTTACCGATCACAAAAGCCTAAAATATGTGTTCACACAGAAATAGCTCAACATGAGGCATCGTAGATGGTTAGAGCTGATGGCTGACTATGATCTTCATCTAAAATACCATCCGGGGAAAGTTAATGTAGTTCTGGATGCTCTAAGTCGGTTGCCAGCGATACGGATGTTGATTGCACAAAAGGAGATTATAGCTGATTTTCATATATTCGAATTGGATATTGTTGTTCATATCAGAATTTTGCATTATTATATTCCCCATTCTTAATCATTTTACAAATAAATAGGTGCTTTTGATCCATGTCTGCTACATAGTTGCAGGTTACAGGATCTCAGAACAAAGCAGTGAAAATGATGAAAAGACGCTATAAAAGTGAGACTTCGACCAACAAATAGAGAATCTTTATCATGCCTACAGTTTGAAGAACAAACGAAGATCAATGAACAATTTCACAAAGTACAAAGGCAGCACAAAGATTCAAGACTTCAACACGAAGCGAACGGTAAAAATCCACCACATTCTACACTGTGAAAATTTGGAAGAGATTAGAAGACATTCTGAAGAACCAAATGAAGAAAAGTCAAGGAAAATGCAACATAAAATATACCTGAGAAAACAGAGCCAAGAACTCTCCATATGGCCGCGGATCCGCGGCCAAACATGGCTCTTAGCCGCGGTTCCGCGGCCATGATAAGCTCGTGTCAGTGCATTTTTGACGGTGGGTGGCGGTGCGTTGACTAGGCTTCTCAGGGTAGTTTTGTAAATGTAGATAGGGATCAGAATGTAACCTAGGGTTTCTATAATCTATAAATAGGAACCCTACAGCTCTTTTTGGAGTATGCCTCTTCCCATGCCTCTTTTTGTTTATCAAATTCAGAATTTTATTCACTGTAATGTTTGAAGAGTGCATCAAATAAAAAATAAAGTAAGTCTTTCTTTTCTTGCCTTAGTTTAATTTTCTTTTCTGCCCTAGTATAGATTTTATTTATCTGCCCTAGTTAATTAGATAACACTTTTAATTATCTGCCGTAGATTAGATAATTAGGTTATTAAAAACAATCATAAAAATGAAATCTTTTATCAATTCCCTAATGAGTGAGTAGTTCCTCACTTGTTAGGGTTAGGTTTGGGGAAGGTTTGAGAGATGAAAATCTCTCACCCCTTTCTTACCCGTCATACATTTTAATAAGACTCCATGCATACATACACACACCGCTCACTACGGCACCCTATCCCACGAGGTAGCAGTGATACCGTAGTTTAAAAGACCGGTTGTATATGTTTTCCATGGAGGTTAGGGTAAGAGTTAAGAAAGGACGGACAAGGACCTAGAGGAAGAAACCTAGTTTCTTCCTGATCGTGCTAATCCCCTTTATTAATTATTACCTTAACACCTAAATAGATCTTAATTAGGGCATAGAAAGCGGTGAGAAATATTGAATTTTCAAACTTAACCTAAACCTAACCCTAGCAAGATTTTAATCCTAATCAAACTCATTTCAGTTTTTAGCGATAATCAATCCTACCACAATTGGAATTAACTCATTAGAACAACTAGAAAATACACAAAATCCCTGTGGACCGACCCGTACTCAACCGGATAGCTACCAAGCGACGCCGTTCTTGATTGCGGTTAATATTCTTTGATTTATCTTTTAAAAGCGCAAGCGCACATAAAAACATCAAACAATCAAATGGCGCCGTTGCCAGGGATGGCATAGTTATTTTCTTTTTGTAATTTCGGGTTAATATAAAAATTGAAAAATCATTAAAAAACTGGAAAAAAAATATAAAAATTTATCATCTTGTTATTTTTTGAAGGGTGTTTCGTTTGAATTGTGCAGGATCGACGATCAGATTCAGATCTGGAAAAATCCAGAGAGCAAAACAGCAAACAGCAAATCTGAACAAACAGAGGAGGACCGCAACAAACAACAGAAGAAGTTTAGAGGCCCGAGTCACCCATTCAACCGCGGAACCACCGTGCTTGGACCCATTTGACCGCAGAACCGCCGCTTATTGGTGACGTCATCATTTGAAAAAGTCTCTGTAAGCATCTTTTCTTCTACTGAACCCCCTGATATCCTCTGAAAAAAATTTCCTGCAGGGTTCTTTGCGCAAAAATTTCTCTCCCTTCTCCAATAACTTGATCTTGTGCAGGATTCTTTGCGCCGCAATAAAATAAAAAAAAATTTGGCAAGTGTTTGTGTGTTTACTGCTTTGCATCTTTTAAAACTGACTTTAAGGGGCTTTAACACCAATCCAGATTGGGTGAGTATTTCATTACCCTTCCTAGGACCCCAAAAATCACAAAAAGTATATTGCATAAACCATCGAGCTAGTTTAAAAAAAAGATTAGACTCAGCCTATAAGGACTTAGTGCTCAATAGGACAAAGGAATAGTTATAGGCATCGATCGTTTATCTAAACCAGACATTGTGCTGCCTAGGCTAGACAAGTGGGGAAAGGTAATTTTAAAAGGCCCGTCAAACGGTGATTCGTGAGCGGATCCCTCCTTTCTTTACTTGTGCTTACCTGGCCACAATTGGCGGTGAAGAGGCGATTTGAGGACCTCACAACTTGCCCTTTGGAACAGTTAGGAGCAGTCTAGTTGACCTAGGAGACCCTAGATTTAGGCTTGATTGTGCATATTGTGATTGCTTGAACGTGTGTTTAGCTTCTTATAAAAATCTTTTGGCAAAAAGCTCCTTATATAAAAAAAACACAGAACAGAAAATTTTTACAAAGACTTGCCAATTTTGTCGCTAGAAATCCATTGCACCCCACTTGCACCCACATTCTTTTTCTTCTCCTTCTTACATCATGGGTACCCCACCTCACAAAACTCTTGTCGAACTTTGGTGCCCTCATCCAAACATTGCTTTCTACGCGAATTGTTTTGGTCGAATTACGGACGACCCCTCCATACCCAAAATTTCTTTGAAAGATCGAATAGAAGCGTCTAGGAGAAACAGTTCGACTCCGCAATCCACTTTTTATCAACCATTTCAACCTTCACCACCTTCTTACGTTGATACTATTTTTTTGAGTTCTGTTGTAACTCCGAAACCCATGTCTATTGCTGAACATATTGAATAATCTCGTAACCGATCTTTCATTCCTTTCAACACTTCCAGTTCTTGTGATCAACAAGTCCATTAACCTTTTTATCCAAATGTTGATCCTACTCCTGTCCAACCATTCAATTCCTACCAGTCCTACCCGACTTTCACACCTTCCCTACACATTGCTTCTACACAGCCATTTAGGAGTTTCCAAAATCCAAACAATCTTGAATCTTTTACTGAAACCCCTTCACAACCCATGTCTAGTCTGGAACAGTCGTTGGAAGCTTATATTGTAGTGACAAACCAACATATGAGGAATTTAGATGCGTCCATTGCCGCCCTTATGCAATCTAGTGACTCGGTAGCTAGTTTCCAACTAGCTCCAAAAATTCCAATGTATGATGAGGCGGTTGGACAGATTGAGAATTTGAGTGGAGAGAGTGAGCTGTGCACCCTTCCAAATCAAACCTACCCATCACCAATTGAATCCCACAACTCCGGTTTTGAAGGTCTATCAAGTGTTCCAAATGATTCACCGGTTGAAAATAAAACATTTAATGAGTTATGCGACTTTGTAGTGTTTGATTTGCGAGATTGTGAAGGGTCCCTTTCGAGTAAACCCACACCCAATCCTTTTGACATCTACACCTCTAATCTAGAACCTGAATTGATAAATATCCATGCTTTTGATGAGGTGTCCGAAAAAATTGATTTTCACTTGATTGAGGATATTGACGCAGGGAATAATTTGGATGATGAACTCGCAGATTTGACTGAATTTTTCTCTCCAATTCATCCTCCCGAGTCATTAAATGTTTCTCCCGAACTTCATATGCGTCTTTATTTTGATGATAATTGCATAGATGAGATAACTTTTGAGGAGAATTATGAGGATAATATTGAGGAGAGTATTGAGGATAGTATTAAGGATGAACCAGTTTTGTTTGATGAGTCGGATTTTCCAATTCATCCTCCTGAACCTTTAACTGTGACCCTTCCTAAATCACTCCCCTTCGTCCTTTCCATCGTTTCGACCGCGCAAGAATCCGTCACGCTTCCATTTTCAATGTCTGGTTTACCAAGTTCAACGTACCCATGTTTTCTCGCGAATCTTAAGGGATTTGACCCCATTTCTCGACGGGTTGATAAATTAGCACAATCGCTTTAAACACATCAGTCATCACAATTTGTGCTAATTTATTCACTCAATTTACACCCTCAAGTTCGTACTACACTTCTTTCTCTTTTTCGCCATTCTTCTCCTAATATACCGAGACCATATTCCACCTTTCTTCCCATACGGTCTCGTGTGTTTCTCATTTCTTTTCTTTACACTCCATTCTTTCACCAACCACACTATTATAACGATAAATTTTTTGAATGGTTGGTGCTAATTTTTGGTCTGTGTAAAGCCTTGTATAGCTTGATACTGTGTTTTTCTCCTCCCTAACTCTGAACTTTAACGCTTAATCAGTGGAAACACTATTTCACTTAAGTTTGGGGGGGACCTTTTTGTATATATATTTTGTTTTGTTTTTCTGTTAACAATAAAAAATAATTAAAAAAATAAACAGGGGAGTGCCGACAATTCTCACCCTCTTGGTGTAGCCTGACAGTGAGGACATTGTCAAGTTTAAGTTTGTGGGTGTGCTCGGTAAGCTTTCTTGCTTCGTATTCATATGTATATTTTTTTGCATTTGCATACTTTTTAAAATCCATAAAAATTGAAAAATTTTAAAAATTATAAAAATTCAATTTTGGCCATAATTGACTTAAGTTTGATAAGACGGTTAACTAGTTAAAAAAAACTAGATCCCAAAACTTAGTAAATTTAAAACCCTAAAAATAACCTTTCTTAAAATTTAACGATAGAAAATATATATCCTTGTAGTTTACTTAGAAATAGACAATTTTGAGTTCAGTTCTTGGGCTAAGTCAAAATAAGGGAAGAGTATTGTAATTTTTATTAAAGTGTAAGTCTGAAAAATAATTCCGAACCTTTAGTCTAAATTCTGAAAATATATACTCTACAACTCGCACAAATACGCACCTTGAAACTTGGAATAGTAGAGGATACCTTGAAATGCTCTTGTCTAAAATCCTTAGTATGAAGGAAACTAAAATTATAAGTGTGAATAAAGAGATATAAAAAAAATGAACACTGGTTTTGTAATTACTTAAGGCTGCGTAAAATAAAATATATATATAGCGAGGGTGCTTTATCACCTAGTGCCTTAGACCAACTGGTTTGGGAGTCACTGCTAAAGCCTTAGGTATTACAAGACGAGGAATTACGCCTTAATACGCAAACACATTTTGTAATCGGTCGTTAGTATCTCAAGAAATATTAACGGTCGCATAAAGAATGTGTGAGCAATTTCATCTAAAAATTCACCAACTAAAAGTACTTTGGATGATGGACAAGAGTATGAGAGCTTGAATTGAATTTCCAAGTGTAGGGGTGATACATACACACACGTAGGGGTATATGATTAGGGTTTAGATGAGAGATAGGAATGAAAAATAGGATTTATATGTTTAGTAGAGATGATAAAAATTTCTAAGTTGAGATGGAACCTTAGAAGGAAAACTCAAAAGATGCTAAAAGCTAAATAAATTTACAGAACATGTACAATCTTAAGTTAAATGATAAGAAAGCGTGAAAAATACGGGTTGATAATTTCTGAGTTGAAGATAATAGAATTTCTTGCTAGAACATCGAATTGAAGAATGAAAGTCAACATGCCAAATTGACCGGATTTTGTGGGTAGTATCCGCTGAAAACCCTCAGGAGACAATACTCCTCCTACTAGGGACACCTAAAGGTTTAACGGCTTGTTGCACGAGCTCAGTGCAATCGCGTTTCCCTGCGAAAGTGAGGTTAGGCTTTTTCGAGAATAAACCAGTTTTGCTCGGGACGAGTAAAAGATAAGTTTGGGGGTATTTTTTCATATCAGAATTTTGCATTATTATATTCCCCATTCTTAATCATTTTACAAATAAATAGGTGCTTTTGATCCATATCTGCTACATAGTTGCAGGTTACAGGTTCTCGGAACAAAACAGTGAAAATGATGAAAATACGCTATAAAAGTGAGACTTCGACCAACAAATAGAGAATCTTTATCATGCCTACAGTTTGAAGAACAAACGAAGATCAATGAACAATTTCACAAAGTACAAAGGCAGCACAAAGATTCAAGACTTCAACACGAAGCGAACGGTAAAAGTCCACCACATTCTACACTGTGGAAATCTGGAAGAGACTAGAAGACATTCTGAAGAACCAAATGAAGAAAAGTCAAGGAAAATGCAACATAAAATATACCTGAGAAAACAGAGCCAAGAACTCTCCATATGGCCGCGGATCCGCGGCCAAACATGGCTCTTGGACGCGGTTCCACGGCCATGATAAGCCCGTGTCGGTGCATTTTTGACGGTGGGTGGCGGTGCGTTGACTAGGCTTCTCAGGGTAGTTTTGTAAATGTAGATAGGGATCGGAATGTAACCTAGGGTTTCTATAATCTATAAATCGGAACCCTACAGCTCTTTTTGGAGTATGCATCTTCGCATGCCTCTTTTTGTTTATCAAATTCAGAATTTTATTCACTGTAATGTTTGAAGAGTGCATCAAATAAAAAATAAAGTAAGTCTTTCTTTTCTTGCCTTAGTTTAATTTTCTTTTCTACCCTACTATAGATTTTATTTATCTGCCCTAGTTAATTAGATAACACTTTTAATTATCTGCCGTAGATTAGATTATTAGGTTATTAAAAACAATCATAAAAATGAAATATTTTATCAATTCCCTAATGAGTGAGTAGTTCCTCACTTGTTAGGGTTAGGTTTGGGAAAGGTTTGAGAGATGAAAATCTCTCACCCCTTTCTTGCTCGTCATACATTTTAATAGGACTCCATGCATACATACACACACCGCTCACTACGGCACCCTATCCCACGAGGTAGCGGTGATACCGTAGTTTAAAAGACCGGTTGTGTATGTTTTCCATGGAAGTTAGGGTAAGAGTTAAGAAAGGACGGATAAGGACCTAGAGGAAGAAACCTAGTTTCTTCCTGATCGTGCTAATCCCCTTTATTAATTATTGCCTTAACACCTAAATAGATCTTAATTAGGGCATAGATAGCGGTGGGAAATATTGAATTTCCAAACTTAACCTAAACCTAGCCCTATCAAGATTTTAATCCTAATCAAACTCATTTAAGTTTTTAGTGATAATCAATCCTACCACAATTGGAATTAACTCGTTAGAACAACTAGAAAATACACAAAATCCCTGTGGACGGACCCGTACTCAACCGGCTAGCTACCAAGCGACGCCGTTCTTGATTTCGGTTAATATTCTTTGATTCATCTTTTAAAAGCGCAAGTGCACATAAAAACATCAAACAATCAATTGTACTACCGAATTCTTGGGGACAGTTGATACAGTTGCAAGTACAATCATCCTTGATCGATTACATTATAGCAGCGCAGTCGCACGATCCAAAATTGCAAAATTCTCGAGGACAAGTAGAAGTGGGACTTCAAACAGATTTGTTAATTCATGAAGATGGTTCGTTACGATATGGGAGTTGTTTATGTGTGTATAAAGGAGATGTTCGTGAAGAAGTCATGAAGGAGGCTCATAGTTCCGCGTATTCCGTACATCTAGGAGGTACAAAGATGTATAGAGATCTGCGACAACATTTCTGGTGGGAAGGCATGAAAAGAGAGATTGCTCGCTGAATATCGAAGGGTAGCTGGTTTGTTGCAACCACTTCCGATCCCTCAATGGAAGTGGGAACATATTGTTAGTTGTATGTATGCCCTAGAGGCCAGTATTGTACAGATGATGTATATTATATTGGATGCTTGGACATATATAAAGATGACTTTCTTGCTCGACATGATAGTATGCTATCTGGTTACTCTTTATCTTAACATGTACACTAGTCTCTTTAAACTGTCTTATAGTTACATGTTGGTAAAGTCCTTAGGATGTGTACTTGACTACCTGGACTATGATGCAGATCATACTAGTGGGGACATGGTAGTCCATAAGTACATCCTTCAAGGTCCCTAGTCGTGGGTGTATCGAGACAGGGCATCGATATACCAGAGTAGACTAGCGTATACGCTTCTCGACCCATGAGATGGGCGATGGATGATCCCATATCCATTGGTGTTTGACATCAGAGATGGTATACGGGTGCTCAGTGGAGACTGGGTACACTGGACGGACTCGCCGAGAACTCCCAGATGGTATTATACCTCACGTCAGATGGCAGTTCTCAGGTAACACTTGTACAGGTTAGTCTGTAGACCCGAGATCGTCATAGAGTCTTGTGTGATTCCCACTGTGTTTTGATCTCCACCTTACCACGTCCATGAGGGCGTGCAAAACGGTGGTCTTTGGGTACAGTCCCGAGTCACATGGAGGCAATGAGCGATAGGAGGGGTTTCGTCTCTCCCGGTATTGGGGGTTGATGTTGCGCAGTACTCGATTGGCCGTAACAGGGAAGTCCCTGGCCAGGGCTGATCAGAGATTTGCTGGTAAGTGTTACCAGTAGTTTCTCGACCCGTTATGAGCCTCACATCGGCACGACTTATCGGTTATTGGGGTCTGACGTTTACCACCCCTAGACTTGATATGCGATGTATCAGACGAACAGACCGGACTGTACGGTAAGTGTTACTGGTTGGATTCACAGGAGTGTGAGCGGGCTAGCTCGTCGATCTTCTGATCGCTCAATACCCGGATGGCCGTTACGTTTAGCAGACCACTTGCGGCTTGTGGGTGCTTGATATGATCATCATCTACTACCGGCGTATTGACGAGTCTTTAGAGTCCTACACAGAGGTTTCCTGGCTCAAGCGAAACGAAATAGGAGCGCATATGAGATATGTGCGGGACCGAGAATAATGTGTATATGTGATACCGCATTTCATTCTCGCGATAAATGTTTCGATTGGTTATATTCGATATGACCTAGTTATCGAATCATTGATTCGATAAGCCGATACATAGAATACTAGTCGGTCATGTGCGACATGACCGGATCATTGAATCAAGTATTGATTTAATGATTTAATGTATAATTATATATTTGATATATTACTTTACATTAACTAGTATTGGTTCACTTTAAACGGATTTTTCTCACTTGATGCACATTGTATATGTGATATGCTTTTGTGCACATTTTTGTATCATGTTTGATGATACTTGATCATGTGGTTAAGTGTAAAGGATTAAACCATGGTTAAGAGATGATTAGGGTTTTGCTTTTTCATTTATTTATTTATTTATTTGGAAATGATTTAGATAAGAATGGTGGCTTCTTTTGTTTCTAGTTGAAGCTTCATGAAGCTTTGACTTATGCAACCATTCTTATCATCATACTTAACCCTAACCCTCTCAAGTGACCATGGCTTATTCTCTACACTTAACCCTAGTTAGATTATGATAAGTATGGATTTTTCTTTTCATTTTAAAAAACACTTATCATAAACTAGCTTCATCTTCTCCTTCTTCTTCAAGAGAGAAAACTAGATGCCATCAATGGCAACTTGAGAAAAAGTGAGTGAAATCCAATTCTAAAGTGAACCCACCTCATATTTCTTCACCCTCTACCTCTTGCCAAGTTGTTTTGGGTGTTTTCTTCACAAGTTTCACAACTTGGTGAAGTTGGAGCTTGAACTTGCGCAACCTCGACGTAGATCGTCTTTGACACGAAGCCGACGACCTATTCCGCTCGTTTTCCCGATGAAGCCGACGAATGAGTCTAGGATTCGAAAAGGACTGCGAGAGGATGACTACGTGGAGCTAAGGAAGTGGATATCCGGATCTACAAAGGTTGTAGCATCTAACTTTTAGTTAAAGTTTTAACTAGTTTATAGTTTCGCCTAGAAATCTAGCCGACGATCCGTATTAGGGTTTCTCGGCACCCATAAAATTTTAAATTGGCATGTTCGATGTCTTGTGAGACCTCTATAGTGTGCCTAGGAACCCTCCAGTGGTATCAGAGACTAGCTAGAGCCTTAGGCGAAGTCTAGACGCAATTTGAAGCCCGAACGAACCCGAAAACCTAAACCAAACATGCTCTCTGGACTTTTTCCAAAATCTGGAGTTTTTCAATATTAAAAATATGCAGAAAAATCAGCAGGAAATTCTAAGGTTTACTGTGAAATTCGTGAGCGTAATTCCACTTAGCCGGCGCGGATCCGCGGCATGAGCATGGCTCATGCGGCGGATCCGCGGTCGTACGGCCTAATTATTTAAAGAATTTTACACAGTAATCCTTAGTTTCCAGTGGTGATTTTCCTGGGTATTTTTAATAATTATTCAAGAGTTGAATTTTCTGGGGTTGCTTTGGGCATTCGGTGTTTCGATCGGGGTATCAAATTTCGTCTTTGTGTATTTCCGGATAATTTTTAGAATATGTTAAAAAGTTCGACCGGATATAAATACCCAATTTTTCGCCTGTCGGGAAATTTCCAAGTGTTGGATTTTTCCGTAGTTTAACGACGTTCTAAGTAGTGCAAGTAACGCGATGGACCCTCTAGAAGACAACAAACCTTAACTCGATTATGTGACCGTCTTGAACTGCCCTTTGAACCTTCGGGTTTGGGGGAGTACGGCGTGCCACATGTGAGGCGTTGGCTTGACCCTTCTACGGCTGGACCGTTGGTACTGAGGCACGAACTGAATGTTGTTAGACTTATTGCATGTGTTGAGCTATATCGGGAAAACTTAGGTATTCGACTGTTCGATCGAAAAAAATTAACATTTTCTGTTTATCTGGAATGTGATACAATAATTGGAATTCACAAACAGTTATGAGATAACTGAATGAATGTTATAAATCTAGCAGTTTAGTCCCACATGATATTGAAAAGAGTTTTCGATAATGAGACTAAAATGCGGGATTTATATCTGTTAGGCATGTGATGTCTAAGTATTTCATTTGATTAGGCATGCGATGTCCAATGAGGTTGCGGATTCCAATTGTTGTAGTTTTACACTTTCTTTTCTGTGACCGTAAGTGTAATATGTGAATCGCCGGTTTCGTTGCTATATGTCAACGACAATTGGGATGCGCATATTTACTTACGTTGATGACATGTGATGTTATGTGTTGCTGGATATGTTATATTGGATCGTCGTGTTTGAATAGCCGGGGGTTTTTATGTGAGATGAGTGTTTTTCATTTTCATTCATGTAAAAACTTGTATGTAATATTCTTTTATTTGGGGCACTTCCAGGTAGCGGAAGTTGTCACCTTTTGTATATTATTTACTTTTCCGCATTAGGATAGACCCAAGGAGGGGAGCACAAGTAACCGGGTTCTGGGGTCCAGTGGGAGACCAACTCGAGGAGTCGAGTCCGGGTCTCCTAACCCTAGAATTGGCAGGGTTGCTTGCCGCTCTCGTAGGGGTCTAGGGGTGTGGGATTGGCTATTCATCACGACCGTGGAATCCGTGTTTTATACTGGCTCGTATTGAAAACACGGACGTCCTAGTATATCCAATATTTCATATGTTTCTTCTGCTGCGATATCTGTGATGTGATCCTGTGATGTTCTGTGATAGATACTATATATAGTATATATGATATATTATATAGATGTTACTTATGTTTTACACCCGCGCTAGCCCTGCCCTGCTCTGTCGTTAGTTACCTAACCTAACGGTGCACGAGGGGATATCGAGGCGAATGCGGATGGCATAAGTGTACGTCATATCTATCTGTGATGTTTAGGTATTTAAATGATGGGACTTCATTAATGTGATTAATGAAAGATAAGAAACCTAAGATGTTGTGGAATCGAATTTTAAAATAAAACAGGTAGCTACAGTTCTTGCTTTGCATAGCGGTATATATGATATACCCTGCACCTTATTCGATGAGGAAAGGACCAAGATCCCTTCACCGGGAGTGACTCCTTTAGCAGTAACTGGCAGATGCTACACACTCGGTTTGGTTTTGATTGCTTTTAAGAGTTTTTGCTTTGCACAGTGATATATATGATATATCCCGCACCTCATTCGACGAGGAAAGGACCGAGATCCCTTCACCGGGAGTGACTCCTTTAGCAAAACTAGAAAAGCCTCAAAATCACTCCATTTCAAAACTTCATTTGATTCTACAACGATATCAAGTTCATTACGCAATAGGTTTTCAGAAAAACCTGTCGTAGCCCTCCGTCATTTCAGATAAGTACTAGTTAGTATTCGTGCTGCGGTTGTTTGGCATGCGTCAAGGCGTAGTGTACGGTAGCTAACTAGTGCTTATCTGCTAGCATACGATGCGATTGGATTAGGGCATTCGCACGGCGTTGTTTGGCATGCGTCAAGGGTCGTGCGGGTGGGTTTAATTCAATTAAGAAATGTACGGGTTGAACTTGACTAGCGGACTATGGGTTGTTTGGCATGCGTCAAGGTCATAGCAAGCTAGGGGCAAAATATTATCGGGAATTTCAAGTGTTGAAATTTGCAATGAGATTGCATACCTTCTATGAGATAGTTGGATCCCGATACCCACTGCGAGTAAGAGTTAGTCCTGGGAGAGTTTTACACATTACAATTAGCCGATCAAGTAGGTGTCTAGAAAGGTGTTAACGAGGTTACGCCTCTGGGAAAACGAGGTTTACATTAATTAGGTTCGTGCGAAAGCACGGGGGATCTCCCTCAAAGTACCGACACTGGCCTGGCTGAAAGATTGGCGAACTTGTAGTGTGTAATTAATCCCGGCTAGTCTTTCCTTTTAGGGTTTGAAGGAAGATTTGATAAAAAGCAGTGGGAGCCATCCTGATTAGATAAGATAATAACCAATCTGATCTTGCACGAGCTTACGCTAAAGTGTTTTCTTCTCTCTCTCTCCAGGTAGCGACCATTTCATGCCTTAATCAAGATAATAATATGGATGTATTGACCGAACCCGCATGTTATACTGTGCTGGGGAACGTTGGTTCCGTTCCTTCTTATAAGAGTTATAGGAATGAACAGGAAATAGGGGAATACCAGGATTCCCATGCCACCCGAATGAAGAAAGTACATGTTGATGCATTTTCTTCGGGTATGTTCGTTACAGAGAACTGTTTCTCCATTTGCTCCACGTCCTGGGTATTAGATACCGGGTCAGGATCCCATATATGTAATCAGTTACATGGGCTTAGGAAAGGTAGAGAACTTGAAGAAGGTGATAAAGATATTAGAGTTGGAAATGGTGCAATTGTTGCAGCTAAGACTGTCGGGGAATATCACCTTGCATTACCAACTGGTAATACATTGGTTCTGAACGAATGCTATTACATGCCGAACCTGATATGCAACATTATATCGGTTTCTTTATTGAGTAAAGAGGGATATAATTTTGTATTACAGGATAATGTTATGAACATTTTCCGTAACCAAAAGTTGGTTGGATCAGGCACGTTGTGCAATGGCATTTATGTTCTAAACCAATCAGCAGTTCTGAGCATAACAAACACACACAAGAGGAAGAGTTCTGAACTGAACGAATCCTTCTTGTGGCATTGTAGACTGGGTCACATCAATGCGACACGACTGGCTAAGTTGCATAAGAATGGATATTTAAATTCGTTTGAATTTTCATCGTATGACACTTGCCAGTCATGTCTCAAAGGCAAGATGACCAAAGCTCCATTTAACGGACACGGAGAAAGAGTTACCGAACTCTTGGGACTGATACATAGTGATGTATGCGGTCCCATGTCTACACATGCCAGGGATGGTTCTTCGTACTTCATTACATTCACTGACGATCTCTCTAGATTCGGATATGTGTTCCTGATGAAACACAAATCAGAAGCTTTTGAGAAATTTAGAGAATATAAACAAGAAGTCGAGAACCAAACCGGAAAAAGTATTAAAATCCTACGATCTGATCGAGGAGGGGAATACTTGAGCAATGAATTCCTGGACTTCCTAAAAGAGAATGGGATTCTCTCTCAGCTGACTCCTCCATATACACCACAGCACAACGGTGTATCTGAATGGAGAAACCGCACCCTATTAGATATGGTGCGCTCAATGATGAGTACAGCTGAGTTACCTATTTCCTTCTGGGGATATGCGCTTGAGACAGCCATGGACCTATTGAATAGAGTTCCTACCAAATCAGTGCCCACCACTCCATATGAGATATGGAAAGGGAAGAGACCACATCTTAATTATATTAAGATATGGGGTTGTCCAGCCTATGTCAAAAGACAAAATCCGGACAAACTCGAGGCAAGATCTGTATTATGTAAGTTTGTAGGATATCCCAAAAATTCACAAGGGTATATCTTCTACTACCCCGAGGAACAAAAGGTGTTTGTTTCTCGACATGCCACTTTCTTAGAAAAAAGTTTTCTTATGAAACAGATAAGTGGCATTGAGGTAGAACTGGAAGAGGTTCCAGCGACACAGACTACAACAGAAGATTTGGTTGAACCAGAGGATTCCGTAGTTCCCGATGAACCCCAGCCGCTCCGCCGATCTAGTAGGGTTCCTCGCCAACCTGAGAGATACTACGGTTTTCTCATTGATGGTGGCAGTGAGGATTGCATCATGGAGGATGATGACCCAACTAGCTTCGAGCAGGCCATCACGAGTGGGGACTCAGTGAAATGGCTGGATGCTATGCGGTCTGAGATGGATTCCATGTACACCAACAAAGTATGGACTTTGGAAGTTACTCCTGAAGGGGTAAAACCCATTGGGAGCAAGTGGATCTTCAAGAAAAAACTTGGTGTAGATGGGAAAGTGGAGACTTTCAAAGCTAGACTTGTAGCAAAGGGTTTTCGTCAAAGACCAGGTGTGGACTATGACGAAACCTTTTCTCCAGTGGCTATGCTTAAATCCATCCGGATCATGCTTGCCATTGCTGCCTTTCATGACTACGAAATCTGGCAAATGGATGTTAAGACCGTCTTTCTAAATGGTGATTTAGAAGAGTGCGTGTACATGACTCAGCCAGAGGGCTTCGTAGACAGTGGGAGCAGCGGGAAGGTGTGCAAGCTGCTTAAATCCATTTATGGATTAAAGCAAGCATCGCGGAGTTGGAACATCTGCTTTGATGTCGTTATCAAAGAGTTTGATTTCGTCAAAAATCCAGATGAACCTTGTATCTACAAGAAGGTGGCAGAGAGTAAGGTTGTCTTCCTCGTATTGTACGTGGACGACATACTCTTGATAGGAAATGATATTCCTATGTTGCAAGCGGTCAAGCTCTTCTTATCACAAAGATTCTCAATGAAAGATCTTGGTGATGCCTCCTGCATATTGGGAATTAGGATCTATAGAGATAGATCCTAACGGATTTTGGGATTGTCCCAATCCAGGTACATTGACACCATACTAAAGAGGTTTAGTATGGAAGAGTCCAAGCGTGGGAACTTGCCCACGATCTCTGGAGTCACTCTCTCCAAAGAGATGTCTCCCAAGACTGATTTGGAGAGAGCTCGCATGCAAGGGATACCCTATGCTTCGGCAGTAGGCTCTATCATGTATGCGATGCTATGTACCAGACCCGATGTAGTATACTCACTAAGTGTAGTGAGAAGGTATCAAGCTGATCCTGGAGAGAGTCACTGGACAGCTGTGAAGAGCATTCTCAAGTACTTGCGAAGGACTAGAGATATGTTCTTGGTGTATGGTAACGGAGAGCTCAAAGTGGAGTCCTTTACCGATTCGAGCTTCCAGAGTGATAAGGACGACTCTAAGTCGCAGTCGGACTTTGTCTTTACCCTTTACGGAGGGGCGGTTAGCTGGAAGAGTTCCAAGCAGGAAACCGTGGCAGACTCGACGATGGAGGCTGAATACATCGCTGCCAATGATGCTGCCAAAGAGGCTGTCTGGATCAAGAAGTTCATTACTGAACTTGGAGTGGTTCCATCCATTGAGCGTCCAGTACCTTTGTATTGCGATAACAATGGAGCGGTGGCTTTGGCCAAGGAACCCAGGTCCCATCAGCGATCCAGGCATATTCTGAGGCGGTATCACCTGATCCGGGAGATAGTTGATCGTCGGGAGATCGAGGTCAGGAGGGTTGACACGAAGAACAACACGGCGGATCCACTCACGAAGGCCATTCCCCAGATACAGTTTGAGAGACTCTTCGGGATGCTCGGTATGCGATACTACAGCAGCTGGCCCTAGTGCAAGTGGGAGATTGTTAGTTGTATGTATGCCCTAGAGGCCAGTATTGTAGAGATGATGTATATTATATTGGATGCTTGGACATATATAGAGATGACTTTCTTGCTCGACATGATAGTATGCTATCTGGTTACTCTTTATCTTAACGTGTACACTAGTCTCTTTAAACTGTCTTATAGTTACATGTTGGTAAAGCCCTTAGGATGTGTACTTGACTACCTGGACTATGATGCAGATCATACTAGTGGGGACATGGTAGTCCATAAGTACATCCTTCAAGGTCCTTAGTCGTGGGTGTATCGAGACAGGGCATCGATACACCAGAGTAGACTAGCGTATACGCTTCTCGACCCATGAGATGGGCGATGGATGATCCCATATCCATTGGTGTTTGATATCAGAGATGGTATACGGGTGCTCAGTGGAGACTGGGTACACTGGACGGACTCACCGAGAACTCCCAGATGGTATTATACCTCACGTCAGATGGCAGTTCTCAGGTGACACTTGTACAGGTTAGTCTGTAAACCCGAGATCGTCATAGAGTCTTGTGTGATTCCTACTGTGCTTTGATCTCCACCTTACCACGTCCATGAAGGCGTGCAAAACGGTGGTCTTTGGGTACAGTCCCGAGTCACATGGAGGCAATGAGCGATAGGAGGGGTTTCGTCTCTCCCGGTATTGGGGGTTGATGTTGCGCAGTACTCGATTGACCGTAACAGGGAAGTCCCTGGCCAGGGCTGATCAGAGATTTGCTGGTAAGTGTTACCAATAGTTTCTCGACCCGTTATGAGCCTCACATCGGCACGACTTATCGGTTATTGGGGTCTGACGTTTACCACCCCTAGACTTGATATGCGACGTATCAGACGAACAGACCGGACTGTACGGTAATTGTTACTGGTTGGATTCACAGAGTGTGAGCGGGCTAGCTTGTCGATCTTCTGATCGCTCAATACCCGGATGGCCGTTACGTTTAGCAGACCGCTTGCGGCTTGTGGGTGCTTGATATGATCATCATCTGCTACCGGCGTATTGACGAGTCTTTAGAGTCCTACACAGAGGTTTCCTGGCTCAAGCGAAACGAAATAGGAGCGCATATGAGATATGTGCGGGACCGAGAATAATGCGTGTATATGATACCGCATTTCATTCTCGCGATAAATGTTTCGATTGGTTATATTCGATATGACCTAGTTATCGAATCATTGATTCGATAAGCCGATACATAGAATACTAGTCGGTCATGTGCGACATGACCGGATCATTGAATCAAGTGTTGATTTAATGATTTAATGTATAATTATATATTTGATATATTACTTTACATTAACTAGTATTGGTTCACTTTAAACGGATTTTTCTCACTTGATGCACATTGTATATGTGATATGCTTTTGTGCACATTTTTGTATCATGTTTGATGATACTTGATCATATGGTTAAGTGTAAAGGATTAAACCATGGTTAAGAGATGATTAGGGTTTTGCTTTTTCATTTATTTATTTATTTATTTGGAAATGATTTAGATAAGAATGGTGGCTTCTTTTGTTTCTAGTTGAAGCTTCATGAAGCTTTGACTTATGCAACCATTCTTATCATCATACTTAACCCTAACCCTCTCAAGTGACCATGGTTTATTCTCTACACTTAACCCTAGTTAGATTATGATAAGTATGGATTTTTCTTTTCATTTTAAAAAACACTTATCATAAACTAGCTTCATCTTCTCCTTCTTCTTCAAGAGAGAAAACTAGATGCCATCAATGGCAACTTGAGAAAAAGTGAGTGAAATCCAATTCTAAAGTGAACCCACCTCCTATTTCTTCACCCTCTACCTCTTGCCAAGTTGTTTTGGGTGTTTTCTTCATAAGTTTCACAACTTGGTGAAGTTGGAGCTTGAACTTGCGCAACCTCGACGTAGATCGTCTTTGACACGAAGCCGACGACCTATTCCGCTCGTTTTCCCGATGAAGCCGACGAATGAGTCTAGGATTCGAAAAGGACAGCGAGAGGATGACTACGTGGAGCTAAGGAAGTGGATATCCGGATCTACAAAGGTTGTAGCATCTAACTTTTAGTTAAAGTTTTAACTAGTTTATAGTTTCGCCTAGAAATCTAGCCGACGATCCGTATTAGGGTTTCTCGGCACCCATAAAATTTTAAATTGGCATGTTCGATGCCTTGTGAGACCTCTATAGTGTGCCTAGGAACCCTCCACATATAACCATGGATTTCGTGACAGCATTTCCACGGAGTCCAAAGGGCAATAACGCTGTTTGGGTCATTGTCGATCGATTGATCAAGGCAGCACATTTTATACTGTTTCGAGTTATTTAGTCGATGGAGGCTTTGGCAGAGCGGTACATGTAAAAGATTGTGAAATTGCATGGAGTACCTGTGAGCATCGTTTTTATCATGATACTCATTTTCTATCCCATTTTTGGAGGAGTCTACAGGAAAGTTTGGGGACTCGCTTAATGTTTAGCACTGCCTATCATCTTCAAACACATGGTCAGTCTGAAGGAACGATCCAAACTCTTGAAGATATGTTGAGAGCATGCTTGTTAGACTTTAAGGGTTCATAGGAGGATCATTTGCACTTGGTAAAATTTTCTTACAATAATAGTTTTTAGGCGACAGTACAGATGGCTCCATTCGAAATATTATATGGTCGTAAGTATCGCTCGCCCGTCTGTTGGGATGATATTGGAGAAAGAAGATTATTCGGACCGGATCTTATCGTGTAGACGGTGGAGAAAGTTAACGTGATCTGAAATCATATGAAGACAGCATAAGATCGACAGAAAAGTTGGGCTGATACAGGACAAAGACCTCTGGAGTTCGCAGTGAGTGATCTTGTATTCTTGAAAATATCACCGACCAGAGGTGTGATCCATTTTGGTAGTCGAGGCAAGCTTAGTCCTCGATTCGTGAGGCCTTTCGACATTATCGAGTGTATTGGAGAGGTAGTTTATCGATTGGCGTTACCACCATCCTTGGCGGGTGTTCATGACGTGTTTCATGTATCTTGACTCTGCAAGTATGTCCGAGATGAGACGCACGCCCTAGATCACTCAGAGTTGACAGTAAGGGAAAATTTAACATATGAAGAGCGACCAATGGCGATTGTGGATCAACGAGAAAAATTCCTCAAGAACAAAGTTATCGCACTAGTACTTGTTTCATGGGAGAATCGCTCGCACGGAGAATCTACGTGGGAATGTGAAGACGAGATCCGACAGAAGTTTCCACGCCTCTTTTCTTAAATCCATATCTTATTGTATCTTTTCTTGTTCCATGAATTTTGAGGGCGAAATTCTTTTGTAGTTGGGTATAATGTAACACCCTAGTGTATTTATGCTATATTTATTGGGTATTTCAAATTTTGCGACAAATTCTTGATTATTATTGCTTTTGGGTTGCGGATAGTGCATTTAGCAACTGTGGTTAGTATCCGACCCGACCTGCATGTCTAAAACCCACCATGGTTCAAGATTATATCAAATATTTGCTAATACAAAGTATCCATGTAGATCTAGATATTATACATGTATAATATATTTTAGTATCCGCATATCTTTTAATAATACAAAATAAAAGGCAAATAACATTTTTTTAATACCCAGCCTTCCATGTCATCATATCCCAGATCATATGGTTACATCCATATATCATGTTCATGTCCAAATTGTTAACACAGACCCGTTTGAGTCGCTACGTATATTTACTTAAATCCGTACTTGGGGGTATGCATTTTTATTAACAGGATATCAAATTATGGTTTAAACTTTTACGTATATTCTCTATATTTAAAAACTAGATTTTTAGAAGGGACCCGGGTAATATTCGAAGTAATCTGGTATTAGATGTGAAATCCTATAATATATATTATAATATTTCTATATAACTAAACTGTTAAACAAATATATATAATATATTAATAATAATTAATATATATATCTCTCTCTCTTCTCACGCCTGTCTCTCTCTCTCTCTTATAATATATATATATATATATATATATATATATATATATATATATTATATAAAACATATTATAATCTAATCTCTCTCTCTCTCTCTTCTTCCTCGTTCTCTTTTCTTTTCCCGTGAGAAACCCTAACCCGCTCCCTCTCGTCACGTCACCAGAGCCCTCATCGTCGCTGCCCTTACCATCATCGGCTCCCTCATCATCACCTCCGCCTCCACCTCCTTTCCCTCTCTCTTTCCTGAGCACCCTGCTGCAACCTTCGACGCCAACCCAAGAAACAACACCCCACCGCCGGCACCCTCATCGCACCGCCTTCTCGTCGCCACCGCCGACCACTCCTTGCTTCCCTCTTCTCTCCCCGACGACTCAAACCTAACCCCAGTGACCCCTGCACCTTATTCCCCGATCACCAAACCCGCAGCCATCGCCGACAGCAGCACCTCGTCGTCGTCAAATCCCCGTCACCTCGCCACTTCTCCTCTGTTCTCGCACACACCTGTTCCCGCCAAAATCTTTGGCCAAGAGCTATTAGTTCATGTTTATGCCGGCTTAAGTTTCGTTTACAGATATGTGTGAAAACAGGCTCATTCATATACGCACATGCACACATCAGAGGAAGAATAGGTGTTCAACGACAAAACCAAAGTATTTAATTGAACATTTTATTCTATAGGAAATAGATCACCAAACATGGGATCGAAAGTACATGGATTCACAAAACTATGGATAAAATTACCTAACTCCCTCTCCGCCTTCTCCACCATGACAAAGCGGCGATCTTCACGAAGAGTAGCTACCCATCGGTCAACACCGCACCCATCATGAAAGGCAGACATGACGAGCCGCTGAGCCGGTTTAGCAGCCGGACAGAGCGATCCCTCAGGGCTGTGGTGATCAAAAGTGCCTCGTGGAAGCACTCGATCTTTTCTTCCGCAGCGTCGAGCATTTCCGGAGTCATCTCTGCCGGAGGAGGGGGAATATCATTGATCATAGACAAGAAAACCATCCGGAGCCAAATGGAGCCGATGGGGAGAGGAGATCCTATACGGGTCAAGAGCTCATGCAGCACCGTGTCGCATTGGTCATCCATAAGAGTAGGGTTCACTAAGCGCGCAGCAAAACGAGAAACAATTTCCTCAATGGGCACCACCCATAGCTGACGGCGATCATGTGGGCGATTACAAGCCATAGCTCTGCACTGTTAAAATGATTCTCTGAAAATGAGAGAGAAAAGAAGCATTGCTTCAGATTATGAAAGGAGACATTTAAGTCCAGGCACAGAAAATGTTGTGCATGATGGAACTATTTCTAAGCTCTGGGAAAGAGATGCTAGACTCAGGAAAAGTGGAGAAGGAAGGTGAAAAGACACCTTCAGTAATGAGGCAGCGCCTCACGTGCAAAGCACGAGAGCGCTGAGCGCTAGCACTGAGAGTCAAAGATTCTGAGGCAGTGCACCACGTGCAAAGCACGTGAGCGCTAGCGCTAAGAGCACTGCACTCTAAGCAGCGCACCACGTGCAAAGCACGTGAGCGCTAGCGATAGAACAAAATGTTCTCGGCCCTTGAATCAAATATCCAACGAACATAATTAAAAATCATCAATTGACCAGAATAAAATTCTGTTAAGGAAACATTCCTCGGGATCTTTCCAAACAGTAAAGATTGTGCTCTGAAAATCAGAGCACCGTTGGATCAATGAGCCAATGGTGATTAAAAATCACCAAGATACAGAATAAATTCTGTATGGAAAAATTTCCCAATCTTGTTAAAAACAAGATGATTGCCTTCTGTAAATCAGAAGCCCTTGGATCAAAGATCCAGTGGGGGAAACATCCCAAAATCAATTAGAGGAAAGATCTTTTCAACTGATTCAACAAATCAGCTTGCCCTATATAAGGACCCTAAGACTTCAAGTCTCAAAGAGAGGAACCCCCCCCCCCCCCACACACACAAGCTTTGAGAATTTTCAAAGAAAAAAGCAAGCTCTGAGAAAAGAACTTTTCTTCAAGGTAAAAACAGAGAGATAAAAAACATCTCATCAGAAAAAGAACTTTGTTCTTATGCTAGATCATAGATCAATAATACAAATTATCTTTCACAAAAGAGATCATAACATCTTATTATAAAAGGGGGAGAATAATTCAATTCTCTTTGGATCACAGATCCATAAAGGCAAAGCCTTTCACCAAAAACATAAGAGATTGAAACAACTCCTATAAAATAAAGAACTTTGTTCTTAGATCCATGAGACAAAGTCTCTTATAAGAGGGAATTTAATTCTCAGAGCGCAAAGCTGCCCAAAAAGAGCCCTAGCGCTCCAATTAAAAGAAGCACTTCAGCACTCCAAATTTAGTGCACAGCGCTGCAGAGGCTTAGGGCTCCAAATTTAAAGAAGCGCTCTGCGCTCATTGTCTGGAGCACAACGCCAAGCGCGCCACGTGCTCCTCACGTGTGCGCTACTTCATCAGAAGCACTCTGCGCTCATTGTCTGGCGCACAGCGCCAAGCGCGCCACGTTCTCCTCACGTGTGCGCCACATCACAAGAAGCGCTCTGCACTCATTAACTGGCGCACAGCGCCAAGCGCACTACATGCTCCTCACGTGGGCGCTAAGAGAACATAAATTTTTCTTTAAACAATAAATCCCCAGAGCTATGATAAGAGCTCAGCACTCAATAAAAGACAAAAAGGCTGTCATAACCCAAACCAATGCTCAGCAATGTTAAATGTTTAACATTTTAACTAAAGGGCCAAGCCCAAAGTGGCCACAGAACCCTACCTCAGATTAATTGAGCCCATATGCTCATAAATCTCTAATAGATCTTAGTCCAAAACTTGATTACAGATCTCCCAACCAATATTGGTTCAAGGGTACATCACTTCACTCCTCTGATATTTGTCATTGTAATTCTTCAACGTCTTCAGAGAGATGACGGGTCCCGACAACCAGACATTCCATGGAATGTGGGGTCCTTAAACTCATGGACTATGATGTCCTTAAACTTTACAGACTATGATGTCTCTAAACTGCCACGGACTGTGGGGTCCTTAAACTCATGGACTATGATGTCCTTAAACTTTACAGACTATGACGTCTTTAAACTATGGACTATGATGTCTTTAAACCCCATGTACTATGATGTTCTTAAACTTACGGACCGCAAAGTCTCTAAACTAAAACAATAGAGCCTAAATGCTCTTTTGTTGGATCTAAATGATCATGTTAAGTAGATCTTAGTCTAAACTTAGACTAACGTATCCTTAACAAATGGTTAAGTTGATCTTAGTCTCAAATGAGTTTAACGATCCTTAAACCCAACCCAAACCCAGATCTAAGAAAATACGGATTTGGATTAATCCACGCCCTACGGGCGACAACATAAATTAGTCTCCGTATACAATCCACGGGCAACCAAAAACAAAACAAACACACACGACACAAAGTGACCATCTGGAGAAGGAGAAAGTGGTTACCGCGAAGCGGTAGTGTAATTTATTGCAGGGGCTTGCGCCTGCAGGGAAGAGAGACCCCACAATCAAAAACCCCTCAAACAAGGGGGAATCTGACGAAGTCTGCTACATCGGCCGCATCCGTTTAAATCTCCGATGCGAGGTGCTAAGATTTGGTGTCTTGCTCCGTGCAGAAAACAGAAGATCAATGGCTTTCAACTGCAAAAACTGCAACAACTGCAAAAACTCTCACTCCGTCCTTGCTGGAGGAGTGACTTATGGGCCTCAAGCGGCCTCCGTTTTCAAGATGCCAGTGGAACAGGTGACGCAAGCCACCACTGGGCTGTTCTTTGGGACCATGCTCCCACCCATGAGCTTCAACGCCCCACTACCGTCGCAAGAAGGTCCGAAGAAGTCGGTCTTTGATCGGCTTACAACTACTGCGGCCCCTCTCAACAGGTCACCCAAATCCTGTGCCTCAGTTTTCAATAGACTGGGCCAAAGTTCAAGTGGGCCCGTGAAGAAGCCCGCGATACCCGAGGCGGCCATCCCGAAGCGGATAGCCATTCTTGCTCCTGAAGACATCAAAGCGGCTTCTCCTGCTAAGGGGTCGGTCTTTGCAAGACTGGTCATTTCAGCTCCCTCTCCAGGCGAAGCCATCAAAAGTGTTTCCCTTGCGTGAAAGTCTGCCTTCGAGAGATTGGCCATCCCTTCTCAGCAGACGTCGGTCTTTGACAGGCTAATCATAACAACAGCCCCTTATCAGAGCGATGGGCATAAAGAAGCTCACCCAACAGCAAAAGTGGTCCCGGTCGCTCGATATGCTCGTCGTCGTCACTGGCGCCAAGTAAGGAAGGCTGGAGGCAGCTCTCCTTCTGGACTAACCCCGCCGGCTCCAACGGTGAAAATTGATGCTGTTGTTGCAACTGGGAATAGCTTTGAACCACTCAGGAGGGTCCGCAAGAACTCTCCGACCGCCGTGTTGAAAATATCTCCTCCACCTCTGGAGAATGCTACAAAGACAAAGCTGGAGCAGCCCCCTCAGCGTCTGTCCTCTAAAATTCACAAGGTCTGGCGATAGGTCCAAGACTCGGTGATAGATCAAGACTACTCCCGCCGACCGAAGAAGATGAAAGTTCGGCAAGAGAAGGACCGCCCTATCGTCCTACAGAAAGTGTCGTCTACTTGGGAGCCCGCCGCAATGGCCCCCTCAACTTCGACCATCCACAAAAGGAGAAGGCCGGAGAAGATCCCTGCGCCTGTGATGAATCGCACAGGCACTGAACTTAAACGCCCCAAGTCCGGGGGCATGGGGGTGCACACTGTTTATATGGCTTTTAGAAAAGAAGAAAGCCTTGCTTCCACGGGTCACTGACCGCTCACCCGATCAGTGACAAAGGCTCAGGAGCAACAACAGCAAAAGCTTCAGGAGATGCTGACAACTATGGCTGCACTTACTGGGCCAAAAGAAAGCCCGGAGGTGTCGTCAGAGCAGCATCAAGAACAAGAAACCGATGCTGAGTTCCTCCGCAGAATCCTCGAGAAGAAAGACAGAGAGGCCGCGGAACAAGCGGCCAACATAAAACGAATAGCGCTTTTATTCTAAGATATGGTCGGAATGATGATACAGCCGGGCCCTCCAGTCGAAGAGCCTCCAGTAATAATTGAAGACGATAGAGAAGAGATATCGAACCCTCTTCCGGCTTGTTCAGCAGCCAAAGAGAAGACCATTTCTAAAGCCGCCTTGGATGACTATATCGCTCAGCAGATACGAGCTCATCAAGCGAGCGAAGCGGCCGGACAAATTGTTAAGACTGGACGACCCTATCCGGGTTGGTACGACCAAATAAAGTACCCGCCGGGATATACGATCCCTAAATTCCATGTATATAAAGGGACGGGAAATCCACACCAACATGTCGCTCAATTCAGGACTTTGTGCAGCAACACCGGAGGTGACGATAAGCTACTGCTTTGCCAATTCGTTGGCAGCTTATCGGAGACAGCTTTTGAATGGTACTCTGAGCCCCGAACGACTCCATTAAGAAATTTGCAGAAATGGAGTTACTGTTCACACAAAGGTTCGCAAGCGTTAGCGAGCGCACCCCGATCACCGCATTAATTAACGCCAGAGTGAAGCCAGGCGAAACATGGGTTTTGTTCGGCATGATTTATTACATTTTAGTACCGCTCAATTCCTATCATTTTGTCAATAAACAGTGCTATTTTATCTATGTCTGCTCATTAGTAAAAAATACAGGTACACAGGCAAAAACACTGGAGATGGTACACAACACGAACATAAACGACGGTTTTTAGCCAGAACTGCAAACGGGACAGATAACAGATCATGACATTAAGTTTTGCAAACAAAATAATGTTGTGTACAAATAAATATTTAGTTTTGGTCCAACATGATACAATATCAAATCTCATGTTTGAACCATCATGGATCAAGTGGGCATGAGCTATCATGAGGCATCAAGTTGCAAACACCATCATGGTGTCTTGCAAGTGGTGCAAGCAAGTGGGTATGGTTCAATGTATTTGGAAAAGTTGTGATTTGAAGTGTGAACACACATACACCCACTTGATCTCCTCTCTGTACATTACTCCAGATTACACTCTGGTGTGAATTAAAAGAAATTGCAATTACAGAGAGATGCTCAGAGGACCAGAAGAACACTGACCAAAGATGGGCCCCACTCTCCAAAATTGGGCCGCAGATTTAATTATATTGGCCGCAATTTGCAGCCAAGTTGGGGCCAAATGGGTTCGTTCTCTTTGTGTAGGTCCTTGGTGGTCATATAAGTCCACTGGCATATGCAACTTTTTATTTTTGGTTGCCTATAAATAGCAGATCACAGATATAGTTCTAGAGGCTTTTGGGAGTGAGAAAACAGTTTGTAACATTTGATAGCTTCTTCTTCTTTCCTCTTTGAGCTCTCACTTGAGTGCTCCATTAAGGAGGTTGAAGTTGCTATCTACCTTGTAGCTCAGGCCCTCCATTTTGTTAATAAAGAACTTGCACTTTCTTTTGCTTTAGCTTTTGTTCTTGTGTTTTCTTATGTGTTCTTTCTTTTGTTTTTCATCTTCATTTTATAATTCTTGAATAATCCATAGTTGTGGTGATGGTGAGGATGTGAGATGAAAGGCTTTGCCTTCCTCTTCCTCTTGTTATTGTTTAAAGTGATTAATTGTGATTGTAAGCTTAAGATTGCTAAATGGAAGTGTTTGATATGATATGATGATTTTGATGGTTATTTGTAACCTTTATCTCATATTCTATTTCTTCATGTTCACCATTTGCAAGGTTGAGCTTAGAATCAATTGTGTTAAACTTACTAGGTAGTTGAGATATGGTATCTTGCTTATGTTTCTTGACAACTCTCATTCAAGCATATAATATATACTCTCACCCACCTACTTAGCAAGAATAATACAAAATTTTACTTCTTATTTGCAAGTTGATGTGTATTGATGTTGTATGCTTGCTAACCCTTGGCTTAGTATTGATACATCATGCATGGACATAAGAATGGTAAGTAAGAACGTAACAGATTCATTTCGTGTTTTGTGACGAAATCCGATAATATGATGATTTGTGCTTTGCAACCGCGTTGAAAATTCATGCTTCGCGTCAGGATCGACACAAGGACGGAAAACTCATAATCAAGGGATTGTCGAAGGAATCACCGCGATTCAACCATCCGAGCCAAAACCATAGCCACCTTTCTTCTAAACTTGTTTCTATAATATCGTATTTTTAGTTTTAGTGACAACCAAACCAAATTCTTTTGTTTCTCGAACCTTAAGTGACACTACCTAATCTTCAATTCCCTGCGGATCGACCCGTACTTGCCGGCTAGCTACAACGCGCCGTGCACTTGCGGTTTATAAATTTTAAAACGAGACCGAGCTCGTGTGCGCATTATTTCCAAAACTGATTCTATTTCCAAAATATACGCGTTTGCACGTGCGGGTGAAGTCCCAACAGGTGCAGTACGTGATACGGTGGTGGAATCTATGGTCGAAGTGTGAACAGCGTATAGAAGAGGCGCCTGTGGCAGGGATGTTCGTGGGTACTCTTGATCTGTAGGCGACCATATCCCAATTCATTGTGTTCTTCAAGCTAACTACTTCCCAAGCCCTAATATACAAGCTGGCCCAGATGGACCAGATGGGCCGCAGGCCGCCCTCTTCAAAAACGGAGCTCCGAAATGAAAAGGGGAAAAGGGAAAGCGACCTTTGTTGCTAACACTCAACAACAGCCGAGTAACATAAAACCGGTTGTTCGCCAAAGCAACGTGCGCCCACGCCAATCCCTCGAGGAGAAACTAGGACGTCCTTACTCGTTTTTCCGAAATAAAACAAGGAGACTGTTCGAACTGGCAATACGCAATGGGCTCATCACCTTGCCGGAGCCGAGACACTCATCGCAACCCGATGATGCTAACCACCCTAAATATTGTCTCTACCATCGAGTAATGGGTCATCCAATCGAAGATTGCTACTTCTTCAAAAACTGGGTTGAAGACCAGTACCAGCAAGGCAAATTCGCGTTGTCTGAAAACTGGAAGGTGAACCCGCCACAACCACATGCTCCGAAAAAGATGGACATGCCGGGGGCATCATGCTCATTCATAGGAGAAGCTCCATGGGAAATAGTTCTTTCGACAAAAACGAAAAGAATGCTGAAGGATCTTCAAGCATGCCCCGCAATCAGGTGGAAAAGCGCGCTAGAGCCTGAGATCATTGAGGGAATGCTGAAGCCACGCCCGACGCCAAGAATTGGTAGCGATGGTCAAAATGCTCAGGCCCAGCCATCAAAGTCTTCAAAAAAGAAGAAGAAGCCCGTGAAGCCTGATGACAAGCGCACGGACTTGCAAGAGTATATTGACGCGCTGGAAGAATACAACCAGAAGGCGCGGACCCCAATCACACTCCATGAGTTTCTCAACCATATCCTTGAGAACAGAGGTGATGGCAGTGACGAGGGAGACGACGCGTCAGAAGAACCCGAAGATTACGTGGCAAGTTGTCGCATGATCTCTCACTCGTTAATTGATGATAAAGAAGATCCTGATGAAGCTGGGGGTAGAATCGGCACCAAAATCCTTAGAACCGTCCGATGAACTAATTGACGTGCTGCTAACCGAAGCCCGTCAGAAGAGCAAAGTTGATCGAGAACGCAAAATAGCCATATTCGAAAAAGTTGGGCGTCGACGTCAAGTGGAAGGAGTCACGGTAGGGATGGATCACAAAACACCCCAATCAAACCAAATCATACCCTAAATGGGCGTATCCCACTTTATCGTTATGTATCCCGTCACGTGACAAATACACGTGCATACATGATGAACAACGGACCGAAATGTCCCTAAACTAACGATGGACCGCAATATCCTAAAACTTGCAGCGGACCGAAACGTCTTTAAACTACTACAAACCCCCGGCATCCCTAGGCTGACGTGGTGAAAAAAATGGTACGTCCACAAGCAAAATGGACACGGATGAAAACCTGAAGGGGCGCCGTAAGTAAAAACAGCAGGACTACCGGCGATGTTTATGAAAACCCGAAAGGGCGCAAACTCGTATAAAAAAAGAAGAAAAACGGTACGTCCACAAGCAAAATGGTCACGGATGAAAACCCGAAAGGGCTCCGTGAGTAAAAACATCAGGGCTACCGGCGAGTTTGTGAAAACCCGAGAGGGCGCAGGCTTGTAAAAAATTCGTGCACACTTGCGAGGTCCTCTCGACCTTGTAAGGAGAAAACACTTGCGTAAGATCCTTATGACTCACAAAGGAGAGACACACTTAGGAATCCCCACGATTCCTAAGGAGAAATTACACTTATGAGATCCTCACGACTCGTAAGGAGAACCCTCTTATGAGACCCTCACGGCTCATAAGATTCAAAAGCCTTAAGCTGCAGGGATCTGAACCTGTTCTTAAGCCATCACCTTTCTCCGATTGCCCTACAAGCGGTTCAATACTGACCCTTGTATACAATCCACGGGTAGAAATAATCATTTCCTTGCCGAGTCCCACCAACGACAAGGAATGCCCTCATTTGATGAACAAACACTTGTAGGTCCTCTCGACTTATAAGGAGAAAACACTCTTGTAAGATCCTTACGACTTATAAAAGAACACACACTTAGGAATCCTCACGATTCCTAAGGAGAAAATGCACCTACGAGATCCTCACGACTCGTAGGGAGAAACACCTTTATGAGACCCCTACGGCTCATGAAGTCAAAAGCCTTAGTCGACAGGATTCCAAACCTGTTTGCTAAGCCATCTTTGTTTAAATCGACAAAGGCAAATGATGATTCGCTCCTGGCAATGTCCCAGTTGTAGCGATGCTGATGCCTACATCGGTATCAAATTCCAAGTCCTTTCACGGCAAATGATGATTCGCTCCTGGAAATATTCCAGTCACAGCGATGCTGATGCTAAGATTGGCGCCAGATTCCAAGTTCCATACTCGCGATAAAAATCAGCGAGCTAAAAATGCATATGAAATAGCCGAAATGATGGGGCAACTTGCAACAGAATCAGCAAGTAAGATATATGCATACAAAATAGCCGAAATGGCTGGGCAACTCGTAATAAAAAACAGTGAGTAAAAAAAATAGCCGAAATGATTGGGCACCGTGAAAAATAGCCGAAATGATTGGGCAATCACGACTTTCGCGATATAAAAAGCTGAAATGATAGAGCATCGCGGAAAGAAAACAAAATACATATAAAATGAAACTTTTGCCTTACAGGTGAGTCCATACTGACCCCTGTACACAATACATGGGCATAAACGAAAGGGAGACACATTCCTAACAAACTCTGTCAAAGAGAAAAGTCAGATCTCGACAGCAACATCTGCATCCCAGAAGATCAACAATGGCATTCCTTCTTATGCCAGCAGGGCACGGAAGCGACACAACAAAATGGAGCCATGGCAAAGTCCCTAGTTCCAAATCTTAACGGCAACATCTACAGCCTAAAAATCGGCAACGGTGATCCTCCTCATTCCAACAGGATTCGGACGCAACATCACCAAACGAAGCCAAGGCAAAGTCCCCAGTTCTAAGACTCCACGGTTCATGAACAACCTAGAGTCAGCCAATGATTCCATTTCGGAAATACGTCATCCAATGACTCCGTCTCGGAAACAAGTCAACTCCACGAAAATCAGTGTCCTGGGCAAAAACCTCGATTCAGGGAAATCAGCGTCCACGACGAGAGCATATCGAGTCGCGTCGACCCGTAGAGAAATCAGTGTCTTTGCAGGAATATCTTGATTCGTCTCAACTCCAAGGAAATCAGTGTCCTTGGCAAATACCTCGATTCAGGGAAATCAGCGTCCTTGACGAGAGCATCTCGATTCGCGTCGACCCGCAGAGAAATCAGTGTCTTTGCAGGAATATCTCGATTCGTCTCAACTCACAGGGAAATCAGCGTCCTTGACGAGAACACCTCGATTCGGGGAAATCGGCGTCCTTGACGAGAGCATCTCGATTCGTGTCGACCCGCAGGGAAATCAGTGTCTTTGCAAGAATCTCTCGATTCATCTCAACTCCGAGGAAATCAGTGTCCTTGGCAAATACCTCGATTCAGGGAAATCAGCGTCCTTGACGAGAGCATCTCGAGTCGCGTCGACCACAGAGAAATCAGTGTCTTTGCAGGAATACCTCGATTCGTCTCAACTCACAGGGAAATCAGCGTCCTTGACAAGAACACCTCGATTCAGGAAAATCAGCATCCTTGACGAAAGCATCTCGATTCACGTCGACCCGCAAGAAAATCAGTGTCTTTGCAGGAATCTCTCGATTCGTCTCAACTCCGAGTAAATCAGTGTCCTTGGCAAAAACCTCAATTCAGGGAAATCAGCGTCCTTGACGAGAGCATCTCGATTCGCGTCGACCCGCAAGAAAATCAGTGTCTTTACAGGAATCTCTCGATTTGTCTCAACTCCGGGGAAATCAGTGTCCTTGGCAAAATCTCAATTCAGGGAAATCAGCGTCCTTGATGAGAGCATCTCGATTCGCGTCGACCCACAGAGAAATCAGTGTCTTTGCAGGAATACCTCGATTCGTCTCAACTCCGAGTAAATCAGTGTCCTTGGCAAAAACCTCGATTCAGGGAAATCAGTGTCCTTGACGAGAGCATCTCGATTCGCGTCGACCCGCAGAGAAATCAATGTTTTTGTAGGAATCTCTTGATTCTTCTCAACTCCGAGGAAATTAGTATTCTTGGTAAAAACCTCGATTCAGAGAAATCAGCGTCCTTGATGAGAGCATCTCGATTCGCGTCGACCCGCAGAGAAATCAGTGTCTCTGCAGAAATATACTACGTCAGCAAAACGGAGCCATGGAAAAGTCCCTAGTTCTAAATCTCGACGTTTCACAGACAACGTAGAGACCATATTGATATTCGTCTCATTATAGCAGACGCAACGTCAGCAAAGCGGAGCCATGGCAAAGCCCCTAGTTCCAAATCTCGAAGGTTCACAGACAGCCTAGAGACTATCTCGGAGCCACGGCAGAGTCCCTAGTTCCAAGTCTCGACGGCCGCATCTACAGCCTGGAGACCCACAACAGCGTTCCTCCTAATTCCAGCAGGATTCGGACGCGACAATCAAAGCGGAGCCGCGGCAAAGTTCCCAGTTCCATGACTCGGCGGTGCACAGAAAACCGAGAGTCAATCCTGACCCCGTATGGCTAAAGTCAATCCTGACCCCGTATGGCTAAAGTCAATCCTGACTCGTATGGCTAAAGTGAATCTTGACCCCATATGGCCAAAGTCAACCCCTTACCCCGTGGAACACGGCTAAAGTCAATCCTGACCCCGTGGAAAACGGCTAAATTCAACCCTCAACCTTCCCGTCGAAGCAATGCTTTGACTCGGGAGCAGGTCAACTCATCAATCACTTGCGAGCCCTCTCGACTTGTAAGGAAGAAAATTCTCTTGTGAGATCCTTACGACTCTCAAGAGAAAACATACACTTAGGAATCCTCACGATTCCTAAGGAGAAAATACACCTACGAGATCCTCTCGACTCGCAGGGAGAAAAATCTTTATGAGACCCTCATGTCTCATAAAATTGAAAAGACTTAGGCAACAGATCTAAACCTGTTTCATAAGCCATCGCTACCCTATAAAGAGTTCAAGATGAATTGTTATCTACCATCTATGGGCCACACTTGCCAAAGTTACATGCCACTGAAATGGAGAAGTTACTCATGAGCATATAAACTACTTTACGCCAGAGTAAGACATAAAGAAATAAAAGGGTGCTGCTCATGGGGCTGAGGGTTTGGAACTATATCCCTAAAGAGTCGAGATTTAAGTCAATGATAAATGACGACGCTTGTGTCCTCTCGTTATCTTCTCAAATCATGATTCTGAAAGTTATATACCAACCCGAAACTGGTCATATGCTATGAATTACTCTGCACTACTTCACCCTCGTATATACTTACGTGGGTAAAGTAGTGGGGGGCATTTATTCCCGCCAAAATCTTAGGCCAAGAGCTATTAGTTCCTGTTTATGCCGGCTTAAGTTTCGTTACAGATATGTGTGAAAACATGCTCATTCATATACGCACATGCACACATCATAGGAAGAACAGGTGTTCAACGACAAAAACAAAGCATTTAATTGAACATTTTATTCTACAGGAAATAGATCACCAAACATAGGATCGAAAGTACAGGGATTCACAAAACTATGGATAAAATTATCTAACTCCCTCTCCTCCTTCTCCACCATGACAAAGCGGCAATCTTCATGAAGAGTAACTACCCATCGGTCAGCACCGCACCCATCAACAAAGGCAGACATGACGACCCGCTGAGCCCGTATCTGGCTTAGCAGCCGGACAGAGCGATCCCTCAGGGCCGTGGTGATCAAAAGTGCCTCGTGGAAGCACTCGATCTTGTCTTCCGCGGCGTCGAGCATTGCCGGAGTCATATCTGCCGGAGGAAGGGGAATATCATTGATCACAGACAAGAAAATCATCCGGAGCCAAATAGAGCCGATGGGGAGAAGAGATCCTATACGAGTCAAGAGCTCGTGCAGCACCGTGTCACATTGGTCATCCGTAAGAGTAGGGTTCACCAAGCGCGCAGCAAAACGAGGAACAATTTCCTCAATGGGCACCTCCCATGGCTGACGGCGAGAATGTGGGCGATTACAAGCCATAGCTCTTCTCTGTTAAAATGATTCTTTGAAAATAAGAGAGAAAAGAAGCATTGCTTCAGATTATGAAGGGAGACATTTAAGTCTAGGCACAGAAAATACTGTGCATGATGGAACTATTTCCAAGTTCTAGGAAAGAGATGCTTGACTCAGGAAAAGTGGAGAAAGAAGGTGAAAAGACACCTTCAGTAATGAGGCAGCGCCTCACGTGCAAAGCACGAGAGCGCTGAGTGCAAGCGCTGAGAGTCACAGACTCTGAGGCAGCGCACCACATGCAAAGCACGTGAGCGCTAGCGCTAAGAGCGCTGCACTCTAGGCAGCGCACCACGTGCAAAGCACGTGAGCGCTAGCGATAGAACAAAATATTCTCGGCCCTTGGATCAAAGATCCAACGAGCATGATTAAAAATCATCAATTGATCAGAATAAAATTCTGTTAAAGAAATATTCCTCAGGATCTTTCCAAACAGGAAAGATTGTGCTCTGAAAATCAGAGCACCGTTGGATCAATGAGCCAATGGTGATTAAAAATCACCAAGATACAGAATAAATTCTGTATGGAAAAAATTCTCAATCTTGTTAAAAACAAGATGGTTGCCTTCAGTAAATCAGAAGCCATTGGATCAATGATCCAACGGGGGAAACATTCCCAAATCAATTAGAGAAAAGATCTCTTCAACTGATTCAACAAATCAGCTTTCCCTATATAAGGACCCCAAGACTTCAAGTCTCAAAGAGAGGAACCCCCCACAAGCTTTGAGAAATTTCAAAGAAAAGAAGAAGAACTTTTCTTCAAGGTAAAAACAGAGAGATAAAAAACATCTCATCAGAAAAAGAACATAGTTCTTATGCTAGATCATAGATCTATAAGACAAATTGTCTTTCACAAAAGAGATCATAACATCTCATTATAAAAGGGGGGAGAATAATTCAATTCTCTTTGGATCACAGATCCATAAAGGCAAAGCCTTTCACCAAAAACATAAGAGATTGAAACATCTCCTATAAAATAAAGAACTTTGTTCTTAGATCTATGAGACAAAGTCTCTTATAAGAGGGAATTTAATTCTCAGAACGCAAAGCTGCCCAAAAAGAGCCCTAGCGTTCCAATTAAAAGAAGCACTTCAGCACTCCAAATTTAGCGCACAGCGCTGCAGAGCCTTAGCGCTCCAAATTTAAAGAAGCGCTCTGCGCTCATTGTCTGGCGTACAGCGCCAAGCATGCCACGTACTCCTCACGTGTGCGCTACTTCACCAGAAGCACTCTGTGCTCATTGTCTGGCGCACAGCGCCAAGCACGCCGCGTGCTCCTCACGTGTGCGCTACAGCACAAGAAGCGCTATGCGCTCATTAACTGGCGCACAGCGCCAAGCGCATTATGTGCTCCTCACGTGGGCGCTAAGAGAACATAAATTGTTCTTTAAACAATAAAACCCCAGAGCTATGATAAGTGCTCAGCACTTAATAAAAGACAAAAAGGCTGTCATAACCCAAACCAATGCTCAGTATTGTTAAATGTTTAACATTTTAACTAAATGGGCCGAGCCCAAAGTGGCTACAGAACTCTACCTCAGATTAATTGAGCCCATATGCTCATAAATCTCTAACAGATCTTAGTCCAAAACTTGACTACAGATCTCCCAACCAATATTGGTTCAAGGGTACATCTCTTCACTCATCTGATATTTGTCGTTGTAATCCTTCAACCTCTTCAGAGAGGTGACGGGTCCCGACAACCAGACATTACATGGACCGTGGGGTCCTTAAACTCATGGACTATGATGTCCTTAAACTTTACAGACTATGATGTCTCTAAACTGTCACGGACTGTGGGGTCCTTAAACTCATGGACTATGATGTCCTTAAACTTTACAAACTATGACGTCTTTAAACTATGGACTATGATGTCCTTAAACCCCATGGACTATGACGTCCTTAAACTTATGGACCGCAAAGACCCTAAACTAAAACATTAGAGCCCAAATGCTCTTTTGTTGGATCTAAATGATCCTGTTAAGTAGATCTTAGTCTAAAATTAGACTAACGTATCCTTAACAAATGGTTAAGTTGATCTTAGTCTAAAATTAGACTAACATATCCTTAACAAACGTTTAAGTTGATTTTAGTCTCAAATGAGATTAACGATCCTTAAACCCAACCCAAAACCCAAATCTAAGAAAATACGGATTTGGACTAATCCATGCTCTACGGGCGACAACATAAATTAGTCTCCGTATACAATCCATGGGCAACCAAAAAGAAAAAAAATATACACGACACAAAGTGACCATCTGGAGAAGAAGAAAGTGGTTACCGCGATGCGATAGCGTAATTAACTGCAGGGGCTTGCGCCAGCAGGGAAGAGCGTCCCCACAATCAAAAACCCCTCAAACGAGGGGGAATCTGACGAAGTCTGCTACATCGGCCGCATCCGTTTAAATCTCCGATGCACGGTACCATAAATCAACTTGGCATCTTCGGAGAGGTAGACGGATAAAACTAAATAGTATATGCCCCCAAATTCAGGCAAGACGAACCTACGTGGTTCCGTCTCTGTATTCGGAGGAGAACAACACCCTAGAACCCAACACCAGCAGCCACCCCACTTGTAACATTTCAGAAAAATAAAATATTATTTTAGGAATTTTTATAATTTAATAATAATTATATTGAATATTTTAATATTGCGGTATAATTAAATACAGATAAATTGGGAAAATTTAGGAAATTACTAAAAAGCGGGTGTTTTATTTGATTTAAGAAAATTATGAAATTTTATGATTTATTTGACACTATTTTAATAATAATCGCGATTAAATATCGCTAATCGCACATTAAGCGTGTTTTGTGCACATGACATGCACATGTCATTTTTGGCATTTTTACATTTTTCCTAGCATGGCTTTTCTTCATTTTCAAGCATGTTTTGGTTTAAATGAAAAGAAAAGAAATGAAATGAAAAGAAAAAGGAATATAATATAGAAGTATGGGCATGAGAGAGAAGAGAGAGGTGAGGGGTCAAACCTTGGTCTTGGCCCTTTATTTCATTCATCATCTTCATCCTTCCTTCTCCCTCTCCTCTCTAAGGCTGCTGCCCTCACTCACTCCCCCTCTTCAAGATTCAAAACACCCCCAAAATCAACTCAAAACTCCATCTCCATTTCACAAAAAACATGCACAAGACCATTACAATCACTTTGGACCAAGAAAGTTTGCATTTTGGAGACTTGGGGCAACTCAAGAAAATTCTTAAGTTGCCAAATGAGATAATTCCTATACCAATTGCATTGTATTTCATTTACTTTAGCACCCATATTTGTTAGAACCGATTTAGTGAATGAAAATTTAAAGTTGAGGTTAGGGTTTGGAATTGATTCCAAGGGTGCAATTGAGTGTAGTGGTGACCTTAAACCCCCTTTAGTGTTAGTTTTATGGACAAGAAAAGAGACTAGAACCCCTTAACCCAAACTTAGAAACCTCAATATCGGGAAATTGTGAGAATTTTGATGAGTTTTGAAGATCTGCTAACACCCGGGTGACCTGAAAATTATTTAGCAAGTACAGTGAGTAGTGCAGGAAACTTAGATGATAATCCCAAGACCCTATCCCCTGCACCCTCTTCTTGGCCGCAAATTAATGCCTTCTGGCAGCAAATTACGGCCAGGTTTTGGCCAATGTGTCTCGTGTTTGTTTTGTGGCTCCTTTATGAGTTAACTAGACCCTTTACATATGCAAAATTGGCTAACATCATATAGGGTAAAATCTGGAGCATATTTGTAAGTTTCTGATTTCGTTTTGTGACTTTTTAATGAATTTGGTTTTGGTATTTGATATTGTGTTTCTGTCGTGTGGCGTTTGAACGCCAACGACTAGGGCTATTGGTTGTGTTTTGCGCGCGAGGCTATAGGTTTTGACCTATAGGCGAAACGTGTATCGTTTTGGTTTTCCGACTTGATTTTAATGTGCATTACGATTGTGTATTTGTTGTAGGTACCCTCGCGTGGATCCCGAGACGACAAGAACATCGACTTCGGCAAGCTTAGATCAGGTGAGTGGATCTATTTCCACGGGGGAAGTCGGGTGGATGGCATATAGCACCCCCGCAAGTTTTTAATGGAAACAGATTCATAGTATATGGTTAAGGAAACCTTTAATAGAAAACTATAGATAGAGTAAAGGATAGTTAAAGAAACTATATTGGAAACTAAGGATAGTTAGAAGTTATATTGGAAACTATATTGGAAACTATGGATGACGGAATTTGAGGATGATGTTTGACGATATTGCCATTTAAGGTACTATAAGACTAGGTAGTCGACGTAAATGTGTCATCCGAACCATACCTATTTCCAAACTGAAGAATCGTATGCATCTTTTAAACAGATACCTAGAGGGACGTTACGGATTTTCAAATGATATCTTTTCCTTAAAAATACCGTAGCCCCGACTTTCAAAACTACGATTCGCACCTTTTAAAAACTGATTATATGGTTCGGGTGTGTATGTGAGATATAGATGCGATGAAAAAAGAATACGATTTGTCATGTGATATGATGATATGTTGGTATACGGATGTGAGTCGATTGAGATGATTGACACCTTTGCCGGTCCCCTGATATGAGTTTATTATGGATGTGACCTGGGACATAGGTACATATATATATATATATATATATATATAATGTTGTGAATCTTGATTGATATGTCGTACGAGACGTTAGGTCCGTACCCCTCATTGTCATATAGGAGGATAGGATCCCCGATGGTTTATTGCCGCCGTATGATGATTTTCCGTACGTGATGAGTTGGGCTTGTTGATTGATCCATTCCCTTGACTAGAGGATGCCATACGATGGATTATACCGTACGTGATGTTGTGAGGCTGGATGCCGATTGATAGATTCACTTTTCTCGGTCTTGTTAGATACGTATACCGTCAGCATTTGCTTATGATTTACCTTATGTTGTATACATGTTATTGTCATTGCATTGCATATATCTGTGCTAGTACACTTACACCATTATCGATGATGCGTATGTTACACGTACACAGATTTGCCGGCTCACACACTTCATCATCGATAATTGCCATGTCATTACACAGTAGGAATTGCTGCATCATGATATGACTCCTTGCACGATTTACTTGCTATAGTTGCATGTTCACCTTTATACGATATTGCATTGGAATTCGGAGAATTTGGGAAACGCGGAATATATTTTTAAACTGGATACTTTAAAAGAGCAGTTTTCCCTCGACATGTGCATATTACTGATTCCATGTTGCATGATATACGGATATGCTTACATTTCTGTTATATGTCGCATACATCATGCTTTACGATTATACGCATTGAGATATACTGTTTTCATGAGATTTCTGGATTTGAGAACCGCGGTTATTTCAAAAGAAAGTATGTATTGTTTTAAAAAAACAGTTTCTGTTGATATGATATTTCAGTGCATCCACCATGTGTTTTCTCGGTTCTGAGACGTGTGATATGTGAAACCCGATTCGAGGAGGCAGATGATCCGTTTGCGAGTTCATGGTAGACCCGGTATGGTTCCCCGGGCCGAGAAATGTTTTTCGTGGAGTAGACGATGATCCTGGCAAGATGGCTAGTACCTACCGGTGATTGGTTGGACCTGGCAGCTATCCGGAGGATACCGACCGGAATCGAGAGATGATATGGGCCGATCCGGACTGACGGAGCCCGAGAGATATGAGGATTTACGTGCCGATACTGGGCACGGGTTTCATGATGTTTCAAGTGTCGATGTTGGACACTCAGGTTCCATGATTTTGATGTGTCGCGAAGGACACATTGATTTATATCCTCATATTTTCATGCATATGTTTTTATGATATTTACATGCATGATGTTGTGGTGTCATTGGTTGACACGTGGACGGGATCCACTTGCATACATACATTGATCATATGGTTGGACGAGATCCATATGCATACATACATTGATTATATTGTTGGATGATATCCACATACTGTTAGGCATTTCTTCTAGTGCTGGCACATATACAGATACGGCCACCCTAGATATCATAGTATTATCTTCATGATATAGTTGGGAGTCGTTGTTTATTCGATTTCTACTTGTAGATGTTTTTCTAGTCACGAGTTGGCAACTCACCTCCGTTGTGCCACAGTTCATGCAGGTTGACCGCTTAGATCAGTAGCGGTATCGTTGGCATGCAGTTGCTTTCGGGTGGTTGCTTTGGTAGGTGGTACATGCTGGATCATACCACTATTGTATTATTTATTCATATTGTATCTAGTCAACTCCATCAATCAAAATTAGTATTTGTATAAGTAATGAGACTTAGTAAGACTTGTGGTTGCGAGACTTAGAGCGAGGGGTTTTCCGCTACTTGTGGTTTTGATGTCTTGCTTATTTCATTTTATTTTGTGGTGATCTTCGATGTTGGGCGTCGTATACTTATATTTACTGTCTTGCGTGGTTGTGATCCGCCGTTTGGCGAAGAGCTAGCTCCCGCTTGGGGATGCCTTTATCATTATGTATTGTGGTTTTGGATCAAAGAAATACAAAGGAGGTGCTGCCCAAATTTTCAAAAGACAAAACATATTTTTTAACTACTAAACCCACTTGCATTTTCATGTCCCACTATTTATGCATTTAAGAAAATGATTCGTTTTCATCATACCTTTATTTCAAAACTTCATCTCTTATATTTTCTTAAAAAGGTTTAGATTGCTGGGTTTTTGGCTTACTTGAGTTACGTTACGCCTTTAGACGTCGCGTGATTTAAGTGCCGGTCACGGGCTAATATTTCGGGTCGTGACAAAGTTGGTATCAGAGCGCTAGGTTTAACCTTGGTTCGGGTCTATGTTTGACTATGCGGAGTCTAGGGCGGGTATGTATTTCGGATCCTAGGCTTGACCATACGGAACTTAGACTTGAACGGGAGGGGTATTAGACCCGAACTTTTGTTTCATAGGCGGACCCTGATTGATGGAGTAGGTAGCTTGGGTAGAGTGACGTGTCGTACGTATGTTCCGCGGCATATTTACGATATGATACTCCACTTAAGAAACCTTAGGATGTACATATTCTGAGATCTGTGATTCTCTTCGTACCCATGATTATACATCCATTTGATATCCTTGATTCTGTTCGTTTCTATGATCATACTTTCATTGATGCTGTTTCTTCTTATGATCATGTATCCATTCTGGATCTGTCGTTTCCTTCCATGCCCTTGATCTGTTTTCGTCGACACACGATTGAGATTCCTGTCACCATGGTTTGAGCGCAGGTTGAGTTGCTGCTAGTGTTGTGGTCAGGGCGAGCTCGTCGTGGATGAGAACCGACCATTGTGTTTTCTGGTGACATGGGAACGTCTCGATGTAGTGTTCGTGTTGTGACCTCTTGTGGAGGCGAGTGTTTGGTTTTACACCGGATGATCGGGCCATTGTAGAGACTGCCAGTTGTGAGAGGACTGTTGATGTACAGCCTACCTCAGAGATTGTGATGTCGCCTACCGTGTGGACAGATGTCCCAGCTGTTGCTGAGATTGATGTGATGTTGCTTCCAGAGCTTACGAGCTGAGATCGCTGGAGCTTCCAGGCAGAGATGCGACAGATGATAGCTAGTCTATCCCGAGTTGAGAAACGAAGGTGATTCGTCAGATTGATGCGCCGACGCAGGCCCAGTTGAGTTAAAGATTTCCAGTGTGGAGAGTCTTACTCAGGTCTAGAGATGACTGATCCAGAGATGACCGTGATGCACCGTCTTTCCTGGAAGATTGAGGCATTCTTTAGCGTGCGGACGAAGGGTGTTCGCATGTCGTCTAGGCGGAGTTAAAGAGGTTCGAACGAATGTCAGAAAACCCATTTTTCCAAGTTTTAAGTATTCGGAGGAACATGCAAGTAATTCTGTGGACCCTCTAGAAGAATGAAACCCTAACTCGACATGATGGCCATGGAACCGCTTTTGAACCTTAGGGTTTGCGGCAGTTTAGCAGTGCCATCAGTGAGGCTTGGGTTTTCCCTTCTACGGCTGGTCCAGAGGTACTGTGGTATGCACCAGATATTTTTTAGACTGTGCTCAGGTGTTGAGCTTTCGGGAAATTTTAGGACCTCGATGACTCGGTCGAAAAGTTTGACGCCGTCCTGATATCATGTGATAGGAAACCAGTAAGCTGACCAGCTTCAGATAGAGGACCTCACCCAGATGCGTTGTGAGTTGATCGAGAACGGACGAGTATGGAGTATTCCTCCGATGGTTGGGACGAGTCCCCGAGAACGTGTTCGGCTAGATATCTTCTACAGAGTGATGAAGATACCAAGTTCGTGACTTCGAATCCGTGCGAGAGACTCCAGATTGACTGTAGTTGACGTGACGTCGAAGTAGACGATGATAAAGACGAGTGGAACGAGAGGTTCGTGCGAGATGCTAATGAGCTGTTGTTATTCCCCGCTGAGAATAGAGATCGGATATGTCTACAGAGGCGTTGGGATGCGACCAGTTCCCGAGGAAATGCTGCGTTGAACACAGATGTCCAGAAAACGAGAAAGGATTATGCAAGAGTTCCAGCCTCCGTATAGTCCGGCATAGGCGAGATTGGAAGAGACCCTGAGCAGGTTCCTTCCAGGACACTGCAGTAATAAGATTTGCACCGAGGATCAGTTTTGTCTCGTGTATTCAGAGGACCAGAGGCCGATGCCAGTGACGTGCTGCTTTACGAATGGTCATGATAATTGGCCAAGAGATGAACAGAGAAGTGCCACAGCGGAATCATTTCCGTTAGCACACCTGACCGGGCCAATGAGCCGATAGATTGCGAGATTGGTAATCCATCGTGAAAATGAAGACCCAGAGACAGAAGACGCTAGACCGTGAGTAGGAGGCAAGCGGATGTCCTTGCTCTGCTAGTTTTGGGCGCATCGATACTTTTTCGTCATTGTAGGGGGTGTACCTCAATGTCATTTGTTGCGATTTGCGTTAGTGATCTGGGAATCACGCTATATCGCTTGGATTTGAGTTTTGATGATGAGTTTTATGATATTGATATCGTGCACCATTGCTGCACCTACTGGGTATTTATATTTGGTGCATAGTTATTGCACTCGGGATATGCTTTATACACCATTGTGTTGGTTTATGATTTGTGCATATTTATTGCACTTGATATTGGTTTTGTGCCTTGGCTGCACATGTTTATGATTTCATGGATTTCATACAGTTGGGTTAATTTTGTGCATATGGTACGTGTAACACCCGAGCCCAATGCTACTATTTTCAGTTACTGTTTGAGCATAATATGGTACTCATTTCATTTAACTTGCTTATTTGTTGCTTACTGTAAAATTTACCCGGCAAAGTCATTTCTACATATAACAAATTTTGGCATCTAAAATAAAATTGAAAATATTCATCTTGGCCTACTTGACACCCCTAGCCTCGTGGTAGCGTCCGTGCATTGTGTTCTCGTCCCGTTCAGTGAAACGGGCGAGTTTGGATGGCTACGTGCACGTACGTGTGTCCATTTTGGGGGTATGCTTTTTAATCATAAAACACTTAATTTTAAAATTTGGATCCCGCTTAAAATCCTATTATTTCAATTTCAAATTTTTGGACTCGACCCGGGCGCGATTTGGAAATGTTTTATTTGGCGCCAAAATCCCAAATTTTAATATTATTAAAACCATCGCATATATTTTTCTAACTAACCTGATATCTTACTGTTCATTACCTATCTTTTAAATCTTTAAGTTAACCATATAATATTTTTACAATCTTTTATATCCTTCTCAATTTATTCTCTCAGCCAATCGCAACCTCCCCTTTAACCCCGTGGGCCCCACTTTCTCTTTCTCCACTTTTTTTCTCTCTCTCTCTCCCTCATATATTCTCTCGTACTTCTCTTTATCATTCTTTCTCTTCTTGCTTCATGTCTCGTTTCTCATTTTTTTAACTGCTCTTTTGTTGCCGGAATTCCGTCGTGCCGGTGACGCTTCTCAACGTTCCAGCAAGGTACCTCGACCCGTGTGGTTCCTTTGTTCGTCGTTTGGGTTCATTCCGTGAACCGTGCGCCGTCACGAGTTCTCCCCGCCGACGGTTAACGTTCCGTTTTCCCGATTCGCGACCCATCGAGGCAAGTTAATCTTGCTACATGCTATATAATTCATTTTATACCTATTTAAATAAATACCATACCTATAGTTTAAATATAGTGCCCTATGTTTAATTTTATAACGTTTCGATATTCCGTTTGCATCCGTTTATATCATATTAAATCTAGATCATGAAAACTTATCTTGTGACATACTAGATTACATTATACTGCAACCATATCATTTAAAATATATATCGTCGTAATATTTATTATTATTATTATCTTTAATTAGTTTATAATCTTCATTTTATAATGTTATACATTTGAAAATCTTATAGTTTACATATGAAACGTCGTTGAAAAATCGGATATGACAAATCTGAAATTTACTGTGCACCTTATCTTATAAAATTCATTATAAATCATAGAAAAATCAGTAGTATACGTTCTTTAGTTTGTTACGAAGCTAACTCAGAATACTATAACTCTATGAAATATTTACTTGCAAAATAAATTGTTTAAATAACGTAAAATGCAAATGAAAATATCTCCAAACTGCTGTCCAGGGAAATTCCAGCAGCAAACTTTCAATTTCGAATGTTCATAACTTTTTGTAGGGACAACCTGAGATGCTTATACTTATAAAACTGAAAACCTTATTAAATTATCTTTTTTTGGTATAAGACACGTCCCTTTTGAAGAACGTTTGTTATTTTTTAAGCTATTTTACAAATTAGGGTGACGCTGAATTTCTGAACGGAACCTTCTTGTGCATGGTTAATCAATACCACTTTTATAGTTATTAATCGCTTTGAATATGGTATCCATATTAATATTATTATATCAATATTTATATCACATATTGCTTAGTTGTACATCCCACATTACCATTTTATAGTTTTATAACTTTTCGGATACCCGTTTGCATCCATCGCATTTAAGATACATATAATTGCATCCATAGATCACATTACTACATAATAATATGATATTAACACTCCATGTTTACTAAATTGCATCCTAATTAATATTGGAACTATAAATGTAACCCTAATCGATAACTGTGCATCCATATCCTTGAAATTATATCTATTTGCATATCATATTACATGTTCCAGTTTATTGTTCCAATAGTACTCATGCTTGTTTATTTATACATATGCTTATGTTAGTTTCATTATGAGCACCCACATGACATCTTGTGTTTCCTGACATGACCTGTTACACTTTCTACTTGACATGACATAGTACCATACACTCTTGACATAACATGACACCTCTATACATTACCTGGCTTGACCTGATGTACCATGGCTTTACCTGTTACCTGATCTTGTGTCTAATGCCAACAAACATAACATGTAGTCCTCATGGACCGTTCCTGTTGTCTATCCAGACAAACCTGTTTACCTGATCCTGTGTTGGCATTAGTTTCTTGATTACTGGATACCTGACTTGACATACACATATAACTTGGGGTATGGGGAAATCAAAGGTGAAATCTGACTTGTAACTCGACAGTTCACTACCTATATTGAGTGTACACATTCTTGTTTTGTGCCTAGCGGCATGTCTCGGTTTCAGCCGAGAATATTGTGGCCGTGGTCCCGGGTATGTACGGGATACTATCGAGTGTACACATTCCTGTTTTGTGCCTAGCGGCATGTCTCGGCTGCAGCCGAGAATATTGTGGCCGTGGTCCCGGGTATGTACGGGATACTATTGAGTTACATCGATGATTCATTAATTGATTTCAAAGACTTTAGAATAGAAAACCTGATAGAATAGTTTAGTTTACCCACTGCACGCTACCCTGTACTGGTATGATTCATATTATTGTTATTCTTGCTGTATTCATGTTTATATTACATTGCCTGCTGCACTGTTCATATTATATTACTTGATGACATGACGCGCTGACGTCTGGGTTTTGCATGGCCCAGATTCCATACCGCTGTTGCAGTACGAGCAGGAGTATTTCAGCCAGCAGGCTGAGCTGTGAGTTCAGTAGTAGTTAGTTTTATTTCCTGCATTTATTTCTTGATGTGAGCCCGCATTATGGGACACACTTTTCAGTTATTTGTATTGGATCATTTGCATCCGCATTTATTTATTATTGACTCCTGTTATTCTGGATTATGGACATGTTTTAGATAGTTTTATCTTATTCTTGATATCTCTACAGCCGTAATGTGACTGTGGATGGATACTTCCTATCCACAGGTAGCATGGTTGGCTATGTCACGTGCCCAATCTAGCGTACTCTGGAAAGCAGGGCGTGACATGGTTCTTTTGGTATCAGAGCCATAGGATAGTCGGGTTGATTCTTTTGTAGTTGGGTATTGTACCCAATACACGAATCAGAATACCCGTGTTTAGGAAACATGTCCTGCCACCTTGACCGTTTTACCATTCTTGAATCACATTCTTCCTGATTATATCTTTTACGATGTGCAAACTTCCTTTGCATATCGATTCGAAAACCTGATTCCTTGTTATCTCTAGGACTTAGGCGACTTGGATGGAGTTATGTAATTGTGGCTATGATACCGCGGCATGGTTACAATGCGGTACTCTATTTAAGTATCTTGGAGTTCTAGCCTTGATCTATATTCAAAATCTATCATCATTCTAATGTTGGGTATTTTGAGTTCAGGATTATGGCCGGTAAGAAATTGAAGACATACCAGAGGCGTGTGGACGAAGCCGCCATGTTTGGAGTGATAAGAGGAATGCTGGAGAATCAAAGAAACAGACCGAGCTGATCCAGCAGCAAGCGGACTCGTTTCGGGAAGGTTTGCAGATCGTTCAGCAGTCTGTGAACAATGTTGGAGCTAGACCAGTTGACCGAGTAGGGACCGTAGCAGATTTCAGGCGGTTGGGTCCGTCTATATTTACTGGTTTAAAGGAGCCGTTGCTAGTGGAGCAGTGGTTAGCTGACACAGAGAACTTGCTTTTTGTGGCACAGATTCCAGATGACAAAAAGGTTGTTGTGATACGCATTCAGCTAGTGGACTACACCCGAGAATGGTGGCTTGTTGAGGAGACCCGCTTGCCCAAGCCGATCAAGTGGACGGATTTTTCTAAGAGTTTCCTGGAGAAGTTCTTCCCGTGGACTGCACAGGAGGAAATGGAAGAGAAGTTCATCGGACTAAAGCAGAAGGGAGCACCCGTAGATGTGCATGTAGCAGAATGGACGAGACTCAGTAGTTTCGCTGGACCTTTATTTGCCAACGATGCAGACAGGGCACGGAGGTTCATGCACAGACTGGACGTGGACATCCAGAGGCCAATTGTCTCCCTGGGTTTGACCACTTTCTCACAAATACTTGCAGCAGCCAAGAGCAGCAGAGTTTATCTGGGATGAAAGGGAGTTTGCAGCAGACAGCAGTTGCGTTAAGGAAGCAGTTCGGTCGGGCCAGTCGAGTTTAGGGCTAGGCCGACAAACAATATTCTTGCATCAATGGAAGTGATGAAAGTAAAGAGCCGGCTATTATTCGTGATTCTATGGGCGTGTTTGAAGATACATCGGGTTTACCGCCGAGGAGAGACGTGGAGTTCGCAATTGATCTTATTCCTGGTGCAGCGCCAGTATCTAAAGCGTATTAGAGTTGGAAGAAGTAAAGAAACAGGTTGCTGAATTGCTTGAAAAGGGTTGGATTCGAAGCAGTAACTCGCCTTGGGGAGCTCCAGTTCTTCTAGTAAAGAAGAAGGATGGCACAAGAAGGATGTGCATCGACTATCGAGAATTAAACCGGGTGACTATTAAGAACAAGTACCCTATCCCTCGCATTGGAGAACTTTTTGAGCAGCTTAGTGGCGCGAGGGTATTCTCAAAGCTGGATTTGCGATCCGGATATCATCAGGTCCGAGTGAAAACAGAAGATATTTGCAAGACGGCGTTCCGAACTCGGTATGGACATTACGAGTACTTAGTGATGCCCTTCGGAGTAACGAATGCGCCGGAAGTATTCATGGACTTGAGGAACCGAATCTTTCACTGTTCTTGGATCAGTTCATTGTGGTATTCATTGACGATATTCTGGTTTACTCGAAGAGTTTTGAAGAGCATGCTGAGCATTTGAAGATCGCACTGCAGACGTTGAGACAGGAGAAATTGTATGCGAAGATGAGTAAGTGCGAGTTTTGGCTGGAGGAAGTAAGGTTTTTGGGGCATGTTGTGTCTGGCGATGGCATTGCCGTCGATCTAGAAAAGATTGCAGCAGTTCGAGATTGGCCTATTCCAAAGAATGTTGCTGAGATAAGAAATTTCCTTGGATTAGCCGGATACTACAGGAGATTTGTGGAGAACTTTGCTCATCTGGCAGAGCCGTTGACCAAGCTTACGCGCAAGGAGGTACCTTTTGTATGGGCGGATAAGTGTGCGTTAGCTTTCGAGACGTTGAAGCAGAAGTTGATAACCGCCCCTATTCTGACCGTGCCAGACAATTCCGGAGGATTGGTGATTCACAGCGACGCATCTGGGAAAGGATTGGGATGTGTTTTGATGCAGCATGGGAAGGTTGTAGCATACGCATCGAGACAGTTGAAGACCCATGAGAAGAATTATCGAACTCATGACTTGGAGCTTGCGGCTGTGATTTTCGCTTTGAAGATTTGGAGACACTACCTTTTGGGCGAAAGAGTCAAAGTTTTTACAGATCATAAGAGCTTGAAGTATGTGTTCACACAGAAGGAGCTTAACATGAGGCAGCGTAGATGGTTGGAGCTGATGGCTGACTACGATCTTGATCTTAAGTGCCATCCGGGGAAGGTTAATGTTGTGCCGGATGCGCTTAGTCGGTTACCAGTAATTCAGGTGTTAACTACGCAGAAGGAGATCGTCGCAGATTTTCGAAGATTTGACTTGGAGGTTGTGCTAACACATTATACGGGACAGTTGTTGCAGCTGCAAGTATATTCGTCATTGATCGAGAATATTAAAGCAGCTCAATCGCAGGATCCTAGACTGCAAAAGTTTCGAGAGCAGGTTGAAGCCGGCTACGAACAGATTTATTGATCCACGAAGATGGTTCGTTGAGGTATGGTAGCCGTTTGTGTGTGCCAAAGGGTGATGTTCGTGAAGAGCTTATGAAGGAGGCACACAGTTCAGCTTATTCTATACATCCAGGAGGCACAAAGATGTACCGAGATATTCGACAGCATTTCTGGTGGGAGGGCATGAAGCGGGAGATTGCTCGCTTTGTGGCGAAGTGCTTGGTGTGTCAGCAAGTTAAGGCTGAACATCAAAGGGTTGCTGGTTTATTGCAACCACTTCCGATTCCTCAGTGGAAGTGGGAACATATAACCATGGATTTCGTGACGGCTTTACCGCGGAGTCCAAAAGGCAACAATGCAGTATGGGTAATTGTTGACCGATTGACCAAGGCAGCTCACTTTATTCCTTTTCGGGTTGGTCAATCAATAGAGACTTTGGCAGAGCGGTACATGCAGGAGATTGTAAGATTGCATGGAGTACCGGTGAGCAACGTGTCCGATCGGGACACTCGGTTCTTATCACACTTCTGGAGGAGTTTACAGGAAAGTTTAAGGACTCGATTGAAGTTTAGCACAGTTTATCATCCTCAAACTGATGGTCAGTCGGAGAGAACGATCCAAACTCTTGAGGATACGTTGAGAACATGCAGGTTGGACTTCAAAGGGTCTTGGGATGATCATCTACTTTTGGTGGAGTTGTCTTACAACAACAGTTTTCAGGCAACTATTCAGATGGCTCCATTTGAAGCTTTGTATGGTCGTAAATGTCGTTCACCTGTTTGTTGGGACGATATCGGTGAACGAAGATTATTGGGACCAGATTTGATTGTGCAGATAGTTGAGAAAGTTAACCCTATCAGAAATCATATGAAGGCAGCACAGGACCGACAGAAGAGTTGGGCAGATACGTCAAGAAGACCTCTGGAGTTCACCGTGGGTGATTTGGTATTCTTGAAGATATCACCGACTAGAGGGGTGATTCGTTTTGGAAGTCGAGGAAAGCTTAGTCCTCGATTCGTTGGACCCTTGAGATCGTGGAGCGTGTTGGTGAGGTAGCGTATCATTTGGCGTTACCACAGTCCTTGGCAAATGTGCACGATGTGTTTCACGTATCTCAACTCCGTAAGTATGTTCGAGATGAAACACACGTTTTGGATCATTCGGAGCTAACAGTACGAGAAGACTTGACTTTTGAGGAGCGACCGATTGAAATCGTGGATCGAAGGGAAAAGGTTCTTAAGAACAAGGTTATCCCCCTTGTGCTTGTTTCTTGGGGTAATCGCTCGCATGGAGAGTCCACTTGGGAACGAGAAGATGAAATCCGGAAGAAGTTTCCTCACCTTTTCTTGTAGTTATCTATCTTTGTATTCTTGGAATTTCGAGGACGAAATTCTTTTTGTAGTTGGGTATAATGTAACACCCGAGCCCAATGCTACTATTTTCAGTTACTATTTGAGCATAATGTGGTACTCATTTCATTTAACTTGCTTGTTTGTTGCTTACTGTAAAATTTACCCGGCAAAGCCATTTCTACATATAACAAATTTTGGCATCTAAAATAAAATTGAAAATATTCATCTTGGCCTACTTGACACCCCTAGCCTCGTGGTAGTGTCCGTGCATTGTGTTCTCGTCCCGTTCAGTGAAACGGGCGAGTTTGGATGGCTACGTGCACGTACGTGTGTCCGTTTTGGGGGTATGTTTTTTAATCATAAAACACTTAATTTTAAAATTTGGATCCCGCTTAAAATCCTATTATTTCAATTTCAAATTTTTGGACTCGACCCGGGCGCGATTTGGAAATGTTTTATTTGGCGTCAAAATCCCAAATTTTAATATTATTAAAACTATCGCATATATTTTTCTAACTAACCTGATATCTTACTGTTCATTACCTATCTTTTAAATCTTTAAGTTAACCATATAATATTTTTACAATCTTTTATATCCTTCTCAATTTATTCTCTCAGCCAATCGCAACCTCCCCTTTAACCCCGTGGGCCCCACTTTCTCTTTCTCCACTTTTTCTCTCTCTCTCTCCCTCATATATTCTCTCGTACTTCTCTTTATCATTCTTTCTCTTCTTGCTTCATGTCTCGTTTCTCATTTTTTTAACTGTTCTTTTGTTGCCGAAATTCCGTCATGCCGGTGACGCTTTTCGACGTTCCAGCGAGGTATCCCGACCCGTGTGGTTCCTTTGTTCGTCGTTTGGGTTCATTCCGTGAACCGTGCGCCGTCGCAAGTTCTCCCCGCCGACGGTTAACGTTCCGTTTTCCCGATTCGCGACCCATCGAGGCAAGTTAATCTTGCTACATGCTATATAATTCATTTTATACCTATTTAAATAAATACCATACCTATAGTTTAAATCTAGTGCCCTATGTTTAATTTAATAACGTTTCGATGTTCCGTTTGCATCCGTTTATATCATATTAAATCTAGATCATGAAAACTTATCTTGTGACATACTAGATTACATTATACTGCAACCATATCATTTAAAATATATATCGTCGTAATGTTTATTATTATTATTATCTTTAATTAGTTTATAATCTTCATTTTATAATGTTATACATTTGAAAATCTTATAGTTTACATATGAAACGTCGTTGAAAAATCGGATATGACAAATCTGAAATTTACTGTGCACCTTATCTTATAAAATTCATTATAAATCATAGAAAAATCATTAGTATACGTTCTTTAGTTTGTTACGAAGCTAACTCAGAATACTATAACTCTATGAAATATTTACTTGCAAAATAAATTGTTTAAATAATGTAAAATGCAAATGAAAATGTCTCCAAACTGCTGTCCAGGGAAATTCCAGCAGCAAACTTTCAATTTCGAATGTTCATAACTTTTTGTAGGGACAACCTGAGATGCTTATACTTATAAAACTGAAAACCTTATTGAATTATCTTTTTTTGGTATAAGACACGTCCCTTTTGAAGAACGTTTGTTATTTTTTAAGCTATTTTACAAATTAGGGTGACGCTGAATTTCTGAACGGAACCTTCTTGTGCATGGTTAATCAATACCACTTTTATAGTTATTAATCGCTTTGAATATGGTATCCATATTAATATTATTATATCAATATTTATATCACATATTGCTTAGTTGTACATCCCACATTACCATTTTATAGTTTTATAACTTTTCGGATACCCGTTTGCATCCATCGCATTTAAGATACATATAATTGCATCCATAGATCACATTACTACATAATAATGTGATATTAACACTCCATGTTTACTAAATTTCATCCTAATTAATATTGGAACTATAAATGTAACCCTAATCGATAACTGTGCATCTATATCCTTGAAATTATATTTATTTGCATATCATATTACATGTTCCAGTTTATTGTTCCGATAGTACTCATGCTTGTTTATTTATACGCATGCTTATGTTAGTTTCATTATGAGCACCCACATGACATCTTGTGTTTTCTGACATGACCTGTTACACTTTCTACTTGACATGATATAGTACCATACACTCTTGACATGACATGACACCTCTATACCTTACCTGGCTTGACCTGATGTACCATGGCTTTACCTGTTACCTGATCTTGTGTCTAATGCCAACAAACATAACATGTAGTCCTCATGGACCGTTCCTGTTGTCTATCCATACAAACCTGTTTACCTGATCCTGTGTTGGCATTAGTTTCTTGATTACTGGATACCTTACTTGACATACACATATAACTTGGGGTATGGGAAAATCAAAGGTGAAATCTGACTTGTAACTCGACAGTTCACTACCTATATTGAGTGTACACATTCTTGTTTTGTGCCTAGCGGCATGTCTCGGTTTCAGCCGAGAATATTGTGGCCGTGGTCCCGGGTATGTACGGGATACTATCGAGTGTACACATTCCTGTTTTGTGCCTAGCGGCATGTCTCGGCTGCAGCCGAGAATATTGTGGCCGTGGTCCCGGGTATGTACGGGATACTATTGAGTTACATCGATGATTCATTAATTGATTTCAAAGACTTTAGAATAGAAAACCTGATAGAACAGTTTGGTTTACCCACTGCACGCTACCATGTACTGGTATGATTCATATTATTGTTATTCTTGCTGTATTCATGTTTATATTACATTGCCTGCTGCACTATTCATATTATATTACTTGATGACATGACGCGCTGACGTCTGGGTTTTGCATGGCCCAGATTCCGTACCGCTGTTGCAGTCCGAGCAGGAGTATTTCAGCCAGCAGGCTGAGCTGTGAGTTCAGTAGTAGTTAGTTTTATTTCCTGCATTTATTTCTTGATGTGAGCCCGCATTATGGGACACACTTTTCAGTTATTTGTATTGGATCATTTGCATCCGCATTTATTTATTATTGACTCCTGTTATTCTAGATTATGGACATGTTTTAGATAGTTTTATCTTATTCTTGATATCTCTACAGCCGTAATGTGACTGTGGATGGATACTTCCTATCCACAGGTAGCATGGTTGGCTATGTCACGTGCCCAATCTAGCGTACTCTGGGAAGTGGGGCGTGACAGTACGCACACGATTTGGTTTTTGCACTCGGTATAGTTCACATATGCTTGCAGTGCATTGATACGTATTTTGTACACCACAGTTGCTCCTGAATTCGTTTTGATGTCATTCGAGATATTGATTTTGATTTCATGCCTAGGGCATGCATATGATTTGACTTATGCTTTCGGCATAGTTTTCATACACTTTTAACATTTGATACGTATTTTGTACACGCTGATGCACATGGTTGTAAGGTTATATACCACAGTATACCTGATTTGGATTTGGATGGAAATGTGTTGTATACCGTCGATTTCGATGGTGATACTCGATATTTGTTTTGTGCACCTTGTGCACCTGATTGGATTCTTGCGCATATTTGACGCGCTTGGATTGGACTTTTGCGCATGTTCGGCGCTTGATATTGGGTTTCGTGATTTCGTGCATATTGGGTGCACATGATTTAGATTTTATTCGTGCATGATGGATGCACCTGATTTGGATTTTCGCGCATGTTGGGCGCATGAGATGAGATGCGATTTTAGTGCACACCAGTGCACTAAATCGGGATTCTTTGTGCATATCAGATGCACCTGATATTGCTGTCAGGCACACCGTTTCCTCTGACAGGTGTTTCGTGCACACCCGTTGCACTTAGATATTGTTTTTGTGCACATGTATGGCACATTCATGGATTTTGATTTTCGTGCACACTAGACGCACGTGGCATTCATATGCATATTTTGGGATTGATTTCTTATGGAGCAGTACGTTTTTATGATTTTTACTATTTGTTTCGTACTGAGCAGGACTGGTCAGAGGACAGTACCAGAATATATTTTGCATGCATTGATAGTTATCGAGGGGATTTCAAAAAAATGGAGCTATAGTCTCAGTATTTACCTACGTATCTGATATGACACGAAACGTTTAAAATAAGGAAAACCCCTCTAAATTATTTTCAAACGGCGAGACGTGCATATTAAGCAAATGATATATAGATATATATATGGTTATTTTCTTACAATAGACGTCCGCCACTGTGCGGTGCTATGCGCATCGCACAGCGACTTAAAAAAGTTTGGCATGCATTCTTTCAGATGTCTTGACGAGTTTACACCGACGTGTACTATGTACATGTTATAGTTTGATATATGTCATGATTGGTTTTCGTATTGGACTTTTTACATTGGTGTCTTCACCATAACTCCGATGATTGCGGGATTCTTGACGGAGTTTTGATTTTGGATTATATAATTGTTTTTCATGCGCATGCGTTGCGCTACGATATGTTTATATATTTATGATTTCGGGACCTCGACGACATGATCTTTTTATTGAAATGTTTTAGTATTGAGGGGTTTAAATTTAAATTCGGGGACCGAATTTCTTTAAGGGGTGAAGATTGTAACATTTCAGAAAAATAAAATATTATTTTTGGGAATTTTTATAATTTAATAATAATTATATTGAATATTTTAATATTGTGGTATAATTAAATACCGATAAATTAGGGAAAATTTGGGAAATTACTAAAAAGATGGTGTTTTATTTAATTTAAGCAAATTATGAAATTTTATGATTTATTTGACACTATTTTAATGCTAATCGCGATTAAATATCGCTAATCGTGCATTAAGCGTGTTTTGTGCACATGACATGCACATGTCATTTTTGGCAATTTTACATTTTTCCTAGCATGGCTTTTCTTCATTTTCAAGAATGTTTTGGTTTAAATAAAAAGAAAAGAAAAGAAATGAAAAGAAAGGGGAATACAATATAGAAGTATGGGCATGAGAGAGAAGAGAGAGGTGGGTGGTCAAACCTTGGTCTTGGCCCTTTGTTTCATTCATCATCTTCATCCTTCCTTCTCCCTCTTCTCTCTTGGGCTGCTGCCCACACTCCCTCCCCCTCTTCAAGATTCAAAACACCCCCAAAATCAACTCAAAACTCCATCTCCATTTGACAAAAAAACATGCACAAGACCATTACGATCACTTTGGACCAAGAAAGTTTGCATTTTGGAAACTTGGGGCAACTCAAGAAAATTCTTGAGTTTCCAAATGAGGTAATTCCTATACCAATTGCATTGTATTTCATTTACTTTAGCACCCATATTTGCTAGAACCGATTTAGTGAAGAAATGTGAACTTTGAAAATTTGAAGTTGAGGTTAGGGTTTGGAATTGATTCTAAGGGTGCAATTGAGTGTAGTGGTGACCTTAAAACCCCTTTAGTGTTAGTTTTATGGACAAGAAAAGAGACTAGAACCCCTTAACCCAAACTTAGAAACCTCGATATCGGGAAATTGTGAGAATTTTGATGAGTTTTGGAGATCTGCTAAAACCCGAGTGACCTGAAAATTATTTAGCAAGTACAGTGAGTAGTGCAGGCAACTTAGATGATAATCCCAAGACCCCGGCCCCTGCACCCTCTTCTTGGCTGCAAATTAATGCCTTCTGGCCACAAATTGCGGCCAGGTCTTGGCCAATGTGTCTTGTGTTTGTTTTGTGGCTCCTTTATTAGTTAACTATACCCTTTACATATGCAAAATTGGCTAACTTCATATAGGGTAAAATCTGGAGCATATTTGTAAGTTTCCGATTTCGTTTTGCGACTTTTAATGAATTTGGTTTTGGTATTTGATATTGTGTTTCCATCGTGTGGCGTTTGAACGCCAACGACTAGGGCTATTGGTCGTGTTTTGCACGCGAGGCTATAGGTTTTGACCTATAGGCGAAACGTGTGCCGTTTTGGTTTTCCGACTTGATTTTAATATGCATTACAATTGTGTATTTGTTGTAGGTACCTTCGTGTAGATCCCGAGACGACAAGTACATCGACTTCGGCAAGATTGGATCAGGTGAGTGGATCTATATCCATGGGGGAAGTCGGGTGGATGGCGTATAGCACCCCCGCAAGTTTTTGATGGAAACCGATTCATAGTATATGGTTAAGAAAACATTTAATAGAAAACTATAGATAGAGTAAAGGATAGTTAGAGAAACTATATTGGAAACTAAAGGATAGTTAGAAGTGATATGATACGGCTAATATGTGATGACGGAATTTGAGGATGATGTTTGACGATATTGCCATTTAGAGTACTATAAGACTAGGTAGCCGATGTAAATGTGTCATCCGAACCATACCTATTTCTAAACTGAAGAATCGTATGCATCTTTTAAACAGATACCTAGAGGGACGTTACGAATTTTCAAATGATATATTTTCCTTTAAAACACCGTAGCCCCGACTTTCAAAACTATGATTCGCACCTTTTAAAAACTGATTGTATGGTTCAGGTTTGTATGTGAGATATAGATGCGATGAAAAGAGAATACGATTTGTCATGTGATATGATGATATGTTGGTATACGGATGTGAGTCGATTGAGATGATTGATACCTTTGCCGGTCCCCTGATATGAGTTTATTATGGATGTGACCTGGGACATAGGTGTATATATATATATATAATGTTGTGAATCTTGATTGATATGTCGTACGAGACGTTAGGTCCGTACCCCTTATTGTCATATAGGAGGATAGGATCCCCGATGGTTTATTGCCGCCGTACGATAGTTTTCCGTACGTGATGAATTGGGCTTGATGATTGATTCATACCCTTGACTAGAGAATGACGTACGATGGATTATACAGTACGTGATGTTGTAAGGCTGGATGCCGATTGATAGATTCACTGACTCGGTCATGTTAGATACGTATACCGTCAGCATTTTCTTATGATTTATCGTATGCTGTATACATGTTATTGTCATTGCATTGCAAATACCTGTGCTAGTACACTTACACCATTATCGATGATGCTTATGTTACACACACACAAATTTGCCGGCTCACACACTTCATCATCGATAATTGTTATGTCACTACACAGTAGGAATTGCTGCATCATGATATGACTCCTTGCACGATTTACTTACTATAGTTGCATGTGCACCTTTATACGATATTGCATTGGATTTCGGAGAATTCGGGAACCGCGGAATATATTTTTAAACTGGATTCTTTTAAAAGAGCGGTTTTCCTCGACATGTGCATATTACTGATTCCATGTTGCATGATATACGGATATGCTTACATTTCTGTTATATGTCGCATACATCATGCTTTACGATTATACGCATTGAGATATGCTGTTTTCATGAGATTTCTGGATTTGAGAACCGTGGTTATTTCAAAAGGAAGTATGTATTGTTTTTAAAAAAACCCAGTTTCTCTTGATATGATATTTCAGTGCGTCCACCATGCGTTTTCTCGGTTTTGAGACGTGTGATATGTGAAACCCAATTCGAGAAGGCGTATGATCCGTTTGCAGGTTTACGGTGGACCCGGTATGGTTCCCCGGGGCGAGAAATGTTTTTCGTGGAGTAGACGATGAGCCCGGCAGGGTGGCTAGTATCTACCGGTGATTGGTTGGACGTGCGGGTATCCGGAGGATAGCGACCGGAGTCGAGAGATGATATGGGCCGATCCGGACTGACGGAGCCCGAGAGATATGAGGATTTACGTGCCGATACTGGGCACGGGTTTCATGAAGTTTCGAGTGTCGATGTTGGACACTCATGTTCCATGATTTTGATGTGTCGCGAGGGACACACGTTGATTTATATCCTCATATTTTCATGCATATGCTTTTATGATATTTACATGCATGATGTTGTGGTGTCATTGGTTGACACGTGGACGGGATCCACTTGCATACATACATTGATCATATGGTTGGACGAGATCCGCATGCATACATACAATTATTATATTGTTGAATGATATCCATATGCTGTTAGTCATTTACTTCTAGTGCTGGCACATTTACAGATACGGTCACCCTAGATATCATAATATTACTTTCATGATATAGTTGACCTAAGAGTCGTTGTTTATTCGATTTCTACTTGTAAATGTTTTTCTACTCACGAGTTGGCAACTCACCCCCGTTGTGCCACAGTTCTTGCAGGTTGACCGCTTGGATCAGTAGCGGCATCGTTGGCACGAAGTTGCCTTCGGGTGATTGCTTTGGTAGGTGGTACATGCTGAATCGTACCACTATTGTATTATTTATTCATATTTTATCTAGTCAACTCCATCAATCAAAATTAGTATTTGTATAAGTAATGAGACTTAGTGAGACTTGTGGTTGCGAGACTTAGAGCGAGGGGTTTTCCGCTACTTATGATTTTGATGTCTTGCTTATTTCATTTTCTTTTGTGGTGATTTTCGCCGTTGGGCGTCGTATACTTATATTTACTGTCTTGCGTGGTTGTGATCCGCCGTTTGGCGAAGAGCTAGCTCCCGCTTGGGGATGCCTTTATCATTATGTATTGTGGTTTTGGATCAAAGAAATACAAAGGAGGTGCTGCCCAAATTTTCAAATGACGAAACATATTTTTCAACTACTAAACCCACTTGCATTTTCATGTCCCACTATTTATGTATTTAAGAAAATGATTCGTTTTCATCATACCTTTATTTCAAAACTTCCCCTCTTATATTTTCTTTAAAAGGTTTAGATTGCTGGGTTTTCGGCTTATTTGAGTTACGTTACGCCTTTAGACGTCGCGTGATTTAAGTTCCGGTCATGAGCTAATATTTTGGGTCATGACACCACTATTCTTCTTCTTCTTATTTCTTTTCTTGCTTTCTTTTCTTCTTGATTCTCCGATCGGCTCGTCGGATTCGTACACGTCATCGACGATCCAGACGATCCATTCACCATCGTCCAGCCCAGTCACCACGTCACGTCATTGCTCAGCCAGGTCCATTCCTGTGCACGTAAGTTTTCATTGCGACGTTATTTCCGACGTCGGACGTGACATCCGTATCTCGACGTGAGATCCAATCAGGAAAGTTTTAAACTTGCAACATGCTATGTTATTATATCAATAATTATATAAATAAGAATAGTGCATGTGTTTTATTATTCAGCAAATATTACAGATTTACTATTTTACAGTATCCGTCTGTATCCGTACTGATAATAGCATATCTAGTTGCATGCCGGAACATCATGATATCATTATACTACTATACCAGTACAATATGTTATCTAGATTGCATCATACATAGTAATGAACGCATAATGGCTATTACAGATAGATACATATGCATCCTGGTATCAGTTGTGTTTACCATGTTCCGATATTGATTACAAATTCACATTGGCATCTATTTTGGTTAATATACATTACATGACATGTTCACGACACATTACCAGACTTGTTACTTGGATCTTTTACTAATGCCGTCAATCCCGACTCGTTGTCCTGATGGACATGACTTGTTGTTTACATAGACAGGACTTGTACCTATTTGATCCTGTGTTGGCATTAGACTCTTATCATCAATACCCGACTTGAACACAAAACTTTGGGGGTAAGGGAAAATCAATAATGAAACCTGACTTGTAACTCAACAGTTCGATATTTATACTGATCAGTCTTTACAGGCTCGGCCAGCCCCGGAATGATGTTGCTGACATCATTCATCTGTACAAGTTACCTGTTTACTTCTTAGAGGCACATCTCAGATTCAGCCCGAGAATCTTGACCGTGGTCCCGGGCACGCACGGGATACTATTCAGTTACATCAACGATTCCATTAAATTGATTTCAAAGACTTTTGGAATAGATAACCTAGAAACACAGTTTTTAGAATACGCATCACATACAGATACCACTTTGTTTTATACCTGTATTTATTATTTACATTTATATTTAATCATAGCATCCTATCCTGGTTATACTATTGTTTTGATATTATGATGCATTGCCATCTGGCTTTTGCATGGCCCAGTTCCTCTACCTTTATCGCAGGATGAACAGGAGTATTTTAGCCATCAAGCCGAGTAATGAGGAGCTAGCTTTTTAGACTCTTAGTTAATTTATTACTACAGTTTTATTTCTATTGATGTGAGCCCATATTGGGACTTGATTCAGATATTGTTTATTGGATCTTAATTCGTTTTCGCTTTATGCATTTTCTTGATTCTATTTACTGTAGCAGATGGACATGTGATAGCTAGATTATATATTTTACCATTCTTGATATCCGCTTGACAGCCGTAATGTGACTGTGGAGGGATGATTCCTAACCACAGGTAGTATGGTTGGCTCTGTCACGTGCCTTGTTTACGTATTTTGGGAAGCGGGGCGTGACACTTATTATTATTATTAGAGAATTCATATGAACTGACTACAAACCTAAACATCAAAATATATGAACTATAATTTTGTTATTTAAACTACCTAACATGATCGTTACTGTTCCCTAAACTATATATATTCATAATAATTAATTTGTTATTCACAGTAACCATAATGTATAATATATATGAGATTTTCATATATATAACATATAATTACTAATGTGTACACCATACAAGTGATATAGTAATTATAAAATATTACGATACGTAATCGTCGTCACAACTAGCATGTATAAGCAAGTATCGAATACTTGCCTCGGAGACGGATAAAACACGACGATACGATATAAAAATCCAAGCTTTGATGCTCAGCTCGACGAAAGGAGTTGGGGCGTGGTGAATCGGAGAGGGGAGAGGGAGAAAGAAAGAAAGAGAGAGAAAGTTTTTAATTTAAATAGGATAATATAAATATACTATGCATATATAATACATGTATAATGTAAATATATAGTTTTATATATAACTAATAATATTATAAAAGATATTACAAACCCCAAACCGCCTCGACTGAATCTCAAAACACTAGAAATTATCTATACATACGTAGCCCATTTAATCCATAAATCTAATGGTTTAGGGAAAAAATTCTAATCTAACAATATCTTAGGATGTTTAAAAATTACCTGCAATAGATAATTGTCAATATAATATCATGAGATATTTAAATAGGATAAAATATGCTGACAATTAATGTATGAAAATATCCCTAACGTATGGCTACCAGAAAATATATATATATATAATCTAGATATTATATATATGTTATTTAAAATTCATGTAGATTTTGTCTATAGATAAATATCAATAAAAGATACTCTAGCACCATAACGGATTTCACGCAAGCGGTCAGGTCAGATAACCATATCTACCATTCGAACTAATCACAACCCAAATAATAAATAAACAAAATTAAAAAATACTGATTAATATCGTATGATCATGCTAGGGTGTTATAGGTTTAATAGATACCTTTACTTGACTGCTATTACATTAGAATTCATATTCGGTTTACATGCATATCCTTTATCAATTTTCTATTCATATCATTTTTGGGGATTTACCGAGCACAAGTGCGCCGACAGGCATTCCGCCCTGTTTCTTTTCCTATCCTTGGAATGTTTGTCAGGTGGCATAGGGACGGAGGAGATCGAGTCGAGTCAAGAAAATTACTCTCAGCTTACACCAAAGATCGACTATTAGTTTTCTTTCTGCACTTTACTTTTCCAGTATGCCTCACTTTTAAGGCTCTTTGTATTGTACTTTAATATGTTGTGATCAGTTGTAAACTCTTTGAATGTAAATATATCGATGTTGGATTTTATATCACTTGTTCATTCTTTTAATTTTATATTGCTTATTTACGTTTAGCATATTTGTTTTGAGAAAGGACCTTCTCGAATAGTTACATCGCGGATCTCGTTACGTGCCATTACCGTCTTTTGGGGAGCGGGACGTGACTGGTTTTATTGGTGCCCCATGCAAGTTACTTATGCATGAAGTCGTAAATAATATACCACAAGAAATATGAAATCCAACAACTTTTACATTCCTTGCATTTCAATTCCTTTGAATCTCATCATATTGCTTGAATCTATTATAAACTTCACTTTCGACTTCTTTGAATATTACCTATCAACTTTTGAATTCTTAACTTCAGTTAACCCTTTCTACTTGTATCTCATAGGCCTATTAACTCGGTTGGTTAGAGTATCGATTGACGGAGCTCGAAGACGACATCATTCTTAGCTTTTCCCGTGTCTTGTTATGACGTTCTCCTTGAGGAAATTTCGGGGACAAAATTCTTTTAAGGAGGGTAACGTAACGTCTCCATCATGATTTCATCCCTTTTGAATTCTTTTTTGTTTTCCCTGATAATCGTGTTTTGACGTAAAGAAAACGAAACCGCGAACCTATTATCTCCATTTGATCTTATTTTGTATTGTTTTCTTAAATATTATCACATTGACTCTTATAGTAGGATTTCTGTGACTTAAATGGAGTTAAGTAATTGTAATTATGAACTGCAATATAGTTATAATACAGTACTCAACTTGAGTGACTTGGAGTTCTACCTTTGATTCTCTTTCCTCTTGATATAGCTAGGTTATACTGCATATTCTATCCTTGATTATCGAATCATATCTTCTTTGTTAACTTATATCATTCCCTGATTCTAATTTCGGTTTTCATTCTTTATTTTTGTACCATTCCTGACAATCCAATTTCTATTTACGTTTCTTCTATTCGAGTGCTTGCTCGAGACATTCTTGTAAACTACTCTTGATTATCCTAACAACATTTATTCCGATTTTCGAAACTCCTCGTCCGTCTATTTGTCTTATTGCGATCTGCTCTAGTCGCACACCTTCTTATCGACGAGAGTACCAACTGATGGAGTGCAATAATGAAACGTGACTGCTTTATCCTAACCCTGTTTCTTTGCTCCCTTACAACATCCTTCTTGAGTAATTTCGAAAACGAAATTATCTTTAAGCAGGGTAGAATGTAACGACCCCAAAATTCATATACCTTCGTATTAATAAAATACTATATTTGGTGTTGGGGTAAAAAATTACACCCCAAATCAAAAATCCAAATTAAAAGTCAAAAAATCAAAAAAGTCAAAATCAACGGATCAAAGTCAACACCCAAGTGGACCCAGGTCCGACCCCAAGCAACTGGGCCCACACCCAAACCACCTCAAGCTCAAGCGAAGCCAGCTGGCCGTCGAAGAAGGAAAAAAGAGAAATATGTAATAAATAGTTTTTATATGCAAATAAATTTAAATTGTAAATTAAATGGGACAAAAAGCTAAAATTATGTAAAACCCATAACTCATGTGCAAAAATAAATGAGCACATGTGCATAGGATGGACAAATGAGCCATTTTATAAAGCCTAAGAGGCCATGTGTAAAAAGTGTAGCCTATATAAAGCAAAAATTATGAAGAGATAAGAATAATTAATCCCACACAAAAATTAGGGTTTGTACCTTCATCTTCTCTCTCCCTTTAAGTTCTTCATTTTCTTCTCTTTTAAATTAAATCAAGAGCTTAAGCTCTCATTTTTCAAAACTAATTAGATTTTAACCATAAACCTATAGAAAAGAGAGTGATTACTCCATCAAATTCCAAAAATGGGAGATTTTTACTCGTCTTCTTCTTCCTATTCAAGATCCAATTTGAGAGAGAAAGAAGAAGAAGAACCCATCTCCAAAACTCTATTTTTGGTAAGATCCAAGGCTTGTGAGAGTGAAAAGAGACCCTTTTGGTCCATTCAATATCTAAAATCCAAGTTTGATGAATTAAGCGAGCCTCTCTAGGACAAAGAGGAGAAGAACAACACTTTGACTCAAGCTCCAAGATCTGGGCTTCGTCCCCAAAAAAATAGACCTTTTGACCCATACGAAACCTTTTAGCTCCCTCCTCACGCTATTGTAGCTGCGCATGCCATTGTAACTGCGCTACTATAGTGTGCATACCACTGTAGCGCGCACTGTAGCTGTGCATTGCCACTGTAGCGCGCAATGTAGCTGAGCTGCTACTGTAGCTGAGCTACTACTGTAGCACGTAATTTAGCTGTGCATGCCACTGTAGGTGCGCTACTGCAGTTGTAATCGCGTGCGCATGTTATTGTAGTTGCGCGCTTGCGCTTGACTTATACATTTTTTAAAAAATAAATAAATAAAGGAAAAGAAAGAAAAAGGGGAAAATGTTTACTAAAATTTTATTTTAAAGTTTTATTGTAAATATTTACAAAATAAACAAAAAAAATTGAAATGAACACGCCTTTTTGCATTATTTTCAAAACACCACACACATCATATACTGCATATTGAGTCCGCATGGTCTGTTTTATCCGTTAATCGGAGATTTCCTCGCTCCACAAGCGAGAGGTAATTAACGGCAGTTTTATCCTCGGCTGCCGGAGATTTGGATCTCCACAATCAATAAACCTCAACCTACCCTAGACCGGGGGAATCTGTACACGCCTGACAAGCGCGCGCATTTCTATCTCAATAGGGTGACGAAAAACACTCTACAGATTCTGGCACGCCCTATAGGACCTATCTCTCCTCCCATATTTCGGGTTAAGCAATCATGCAAACTCATTCTACATATATATCGATATGTGTACTGAAATAATGCTTTTTCCATGCAGCAATCAACAATTAACAGCAATCAATATCTCACGACAATGTCTCCAAGGACGAACTCAGTCTCTGATGCAACTCCGATCACGTATGTCGTCAAGATGAATGCGTGGGTGGTTCTCCCGGCGAGTCTTGCGCGGCAATGGAAGGAACCGGCGCGTCAGTTGGTTCCATTTTGATCTGTCCAGCTTTCAGCGCACCTACCGTCTGGCAAGGTAAGTGGCCAAACCGTTCTCGAGGGGCAGGATGCCAAATATAGTAGTAGAAAAGACACCCCAACTCAAGCGCAAATCCGTCTTTGAATGGCTATCTGTTTCTCCGGCTGGGGGCAAAGCCGTCAATGACAAGGAAACAATAAAGCGTCTCGAGCAAGCTCCGGCGATGCCCTTGGAAAATGCACGATCGAGTGTCTCCATACTCCCTGTCAATCGATCCACAGCGGCGTCCATGAAAGCAGATGTCTGCCAAGTATTCAAAATCTAGAAGCTAAGACAGAAACGGCTCAGATATAGAGCCACAAAAAGGCTAGGGCTTCTGCACAGTTGGACTTTGTAAGGTTCTAGAAAGACGGTCACCCTGCGACACAAACCAAGCCTACGGTGAAGCTCGCTAACTCTTTTGAATAGTTAAAACTGGTTCAGAAAAATATCATGACCACCAAGATCGAGAAGACAGTAATTCGAACTGTGCTACGGAGAGATGTGTCTAAGCCCCAATATAGAAAACATGATATTATCTCCTCGAAAGTCTATCAAGCGCTCTTAGCCGTCCGAAAACCAAGAAGGGAGTCTGAACAGAGGGTACCAATTTTACCTGAAATTCTGCCAGATTATCAGTCTTCAGCCGCCTATCCTTTCCCAAGAAAAGCAGGTCAAATAAACAAGCCAAAGGCTCGGCAAATGCCGTTGCCAATGGGAAAGGCTTGGCTGGATGTATGGTTCACACAGTCTATATGGTTGGTGCTCGTCCCAGTAATAACCTCCGCGGCAAGAGTAAAGATGGGGCCACCACATTTCAAGCGCTATCTGGTTTGAATGTGGCTGCCATTTCCCAAGCCCAGCCTCCTCCGGAAGACAATGAAAACCCTTTCGGTGAGGCTGATAAACAGAAAGATCCTTCAAATCATAAGGAGTCAAGCTCGAAGAGTGATGAGGAGCTGATTTTCATTCCCAAGACTGCAGCACGGCAGCTGATCCATGAACTTCTGGGAGATCTTAAAAGCAAAGATAAAGAGATGGCCAATCTCTATTCTAAGATTAACGACTTGACAAATGTCGTGTTATAACTCACAGCCAAAGTCTTTCAAGGGCAATCTTATCAAGTGCAGGGCTCTACCCATGAACTGGGAAGCAATGCCCCGAAGCAGACGACACCTGTCCCCCTATGTCCAAAAGCAGGCGAGCCCCAGGGAAGTCAACCGCATTCAACCTCGGGAGATGTTATGACTCTCGGTGACGGTAGTGTCATAACTCAAGATAAAATAATAGACTTGGTCACCAATAAAGTCAAGGAATTGGTGGTCGAAGCCGAAGCATAGAAAAAAATCGTCAGTAGTGGGAGACCGTACTCTGCACGATATGATCTCGTAGAGTTTCTCAACGGCTATGTTGTCCCTAAATTTGAAAGATTTGATGGAACGGGAAATGCAATCTAGGACATTGCCCATTTCAAATCATCGTGCGCAAATACCGGGGGCAGTAATGCAGTTCTTCTCCATCAATTCGTTAATAGCTTGACTAACGCTGGCTTCGACTGGTACGCAAACATATCGGATGGCTCTGTTACTACGTTTGACTAAATAGAATCTCTATTTAGGCAAAGGTTCATGAGTGTCAGCAATAAAATCACTATTGCCGAACTTGTGAGGATCAAGCCAGAACACAATGAAAGCAACATTGACTTTATAGCCTAATGGTGTAATCTTACCGTCAAGTGCGAACCCCAGTAGAGCAGGACTAATCCATCAGTCTCCTTATAGATAGTCTCGACGGTTGGATGAATCCTTTCCTATGCATAGCAGGCCTTAAAACATTCCAAGAGCTGACCAAGAAAATTCAAATGTTGGAACGCTCAAAACCCGAGTCCACTCAAGATCTCCAATACATAAAGAAGCCAAATTATCGGAGGGACGACAACCAAAAGGGCGAGAATTCCAACAACTCCGACTCTTTCAACAAACAAGGAACGGGCGGGTCAAAAATTAATAAGCCTCGAAAGCCGGTGTTGGGAGGGAGAGGAGAATCTCCTCTGGAAGAGAAGCCGAATAGGATTTATTCCTTCAGAAGGAATAAAGTCCACAAAATATTCAAGAATGCTCTAAGCAACGGTCTGTAATTTCCAGAATTGAAAAGGCCGCAAGAAGCGAATAAGACTGACGACCCCAAATATTGCCCATATCACATAGTGGTGAGTAATGCCATTGAGGATTGCTTTGTCTTTAAAGATTGGGTCGAGAAACAATACAAGGCAGGAGAAATAGAACTGTCCAAAGCCATGTTAGCAAGCAATCAAACTGTGACCGCTAATTTCATACAAACAGAGACCGATGCCCTTTGGGAACCTACTACTTTCAATTGTCTGCCCTTTCTTGAAAAGAGCGGACCAAGCCAGTGTTCATACCATAATATTGAATTATTATATTCCCCATTCTTATTCTTTTTATAAATAAACAGGTGCTTTTGAAGCATGTCTGCTACATATTACAGGTTACAGGTTCTTGGACAGAAAACAGTGAAAACGATGAAAAGACGATGCAAAAGTGGACTTTGACCAACAAACAGAAGACTCTTGATCAAGCCTACATCAAAGATAAAATTCACAAAGTACAAGGCAATGCAAGGTCCAAGATTACAAAGCGAACGGTTAAAAGTCCACCGCAATTATTCACTGGAGATCTGGAAGAAACATAGAAGCTATTTTAATAAAAGAACTAAATAATAAGGAAGCCCAAAGACAGAAGAGCCCACAAAGGAAATTTCAAGGCCCAATACTTCCTTTTAAAGAGACAGAGAAATAAAATTTTACCAAAGCTTGGAGTCTACTTTGACTAGGTCTTCCTAAGGATATTTTGGTAAATGTAGACGTGCGAATCAATTGTAACCTAGGGTTTCCTATCCTCTATAAATAGGAACTCTAAATCATTGTAAAGGTTATGCCTCCCTATGCCTTCCTTCATTAATAAATTTTAGAATTCTTTTCGAGAGCATTGGTGCCTCTTTTCATTTCATGAATTCAGATCTGACAACCCTGTGTTGATGTTTGGAGAGAGCCATTTGTAAGTAGTTTTATTTAATTGCTCTAGTTTAGATTTTAATTCCTTGCCTTAGATGTTAGCTTTGGGGAAGGCTTTTGAGAGATGAGATCTCTCATTCCTTTCTTACCCATCACATATAATCAATAGGACTCCATGCATACATGCACACACCGCGCCCTACGGCACCCTATCCCTCGAGGTAGCAGTGATACCGTAGTATAAAGGCCCGGTTGCACACGTTTTCCATGGAGGTTAGGGTAAGGATTTCTAAAGGAAGGACAAGAACCTAAAGGAAGGAACACCTTCCCGAATGGATCTAATCCCCTTTATTGATAATTACCATAACTCCTCTTAGATCCTAATTTGGGTATAGAAAGCGTTGAGATTTATTTGCATTTCCAAACCATTCCTAAACCTAACCCTAGCAAGATTTATATCTAGATTAATTTAGTTTTTAGATAGATTTAGTTTTTAGATTTAATAATCAATCCGAACACCCTTCGGAATTAACTCGTAAGCGCGATTAGGAGATTCACAATATCCCTGTGGACCGACCCGTACTCACCGGCTATCTACCAAGCGACGCCGTTCTTGATTGCGGTAATAGATAGTTTTTGAGATCAATCAAATGGCGCCGTTGCCGGGGATGGCGTGTCATTTTCTTTTTGCAATTTCAGGTTAATATAAAAATTAAAAAATCATAAAAACTGAAAAATCAAAAAATATAAAAATTTATCATCTTTGTATTTTGTGAAGGGTATTTTTTGTTTGAATTTTGCAGGATCTACAATCGAGACGGATCTGGAAAAATTCAGAGTTCGAAACAGAAAAAGATACATCAGAACAGAAAGAGGTTGGAAAATCAGAACAGCACAATTTTTTTGGAGACCTGAAGCCTCCGTACCGCCGCCATTCCGCCGCGCAAGCACGCTCCCGCCACTGAACCGCCGCGTCATGCTGTCGTCATCGCGCGAAATTTTCACTGTTTGTTTCCTTTTTCCCCCCTTTGCAACCTAAAATATATCTTTTGAAAAATCTCCTGCAGGATTATTTGCGCTTAAAAAATCTTTCCCCTTCCAAATAACAATCTTGTGCAGGATTCTTTGCGCCGCGCATAAAATAAAAATATTTGATTGTAAGTGATTTACTGTTTTGCATATCTTTAATTGGACTTTAAGGGGCTTTTTAACCAATTCAGATTGGGTGGGGATTTCATCACCCTTCCCAGGACCCCAGAAATCACATAAGGCATTTGTATTGACCAATCTTAATTAAAAAATACTAGACTCAACCCTAAGGATATCGCGCTCAATAGGACAGAGGACTAGTTATAGGCATCGGCCGTTTATCCTAACCTGACTTTGCGGTGACTAGACAAGTGTGCCAAGGCTAGTGGTTTTTAATTAGGCCCACTACTGTGGTTTCTTCCCACTTACCTGGCACTTACCTGGCCGCAATTGGCGGTGAAGAGGCGGTTTGAGGTCCTATTTCTAGCCCTTTGGAACAGTTAGGAGCTGTCTAGCTGACCTAGGTGACCCTAGATCTAGGCCTGATTGTGCATTTCTGGTTGATTGCATTTGTGTCTAAGCCCTTTATCGAAAAATTTTTTTGCAAAAAGTTACAAATAAAAAATCATAAGAGGAAATTTTTTATAATAAGACTTGCAATTTTTGTGGCGAAGAAATCCTTGCACCCCACTTACACCCACATTCTTTCTCTTCTCATTATGGGTACCCCACATCATAAATCTCTTGCCGAACTTTGGTATCCCGAACCTAACTTTGCGTCGTACGTCAATTGTTTCGGTCGATTTAAAGACGATCCTTCCATGCCCAAAATATCTTTGAAAGATCAAATAGAAGCGTCTAGGAGAAACAGTTTGACATTGCAACCCACTTTGTGTCAACCAAGTCAACCTTTACCACCTTCGTACGTTGACACCACTTTTCCAAGTCCTGCTGTAACTCCTAAGCCGATGTCCATTGCTGAGCATATTGCTCAATCTCGTAGCCGATCTTTCACCCCTCTCCATACATCTAGTTCTAGGGATCAACAAGTCTATTCATCTTTTTATCCACATGTTGACCCTAATCATGTCCAACCATCCACTTCCTACCAATCCTACCCGACTTTCCCACCTTCACTAGACCCTGTTTCTACACAGTCTTTTGGGAGTTTCACGTATCCAAACAATTTCGAATCTTTTCCAGAAACCCCTTCACCACCCAAGTCTAGTTTGGAACAGTCGTTGGAAGCTTATATTGCAGTAACAAACAAAATGGTTAGAAATGTGGAAGCATCCATTACCGGCCTTAGACAACCTTGTGAACCGGCAGCTAGTTTTCAACTAGCTCCAAATTTTCCGATGTATGAGGAGGCGGTTGGACAGAGAGAGAATGTGAGAGGATTTCCAAATCAAACCTACCCATACCCAATTGAATCCAACAACTCCAATTTTCAAACATGTGTCCAAAATGATGAGTTGTGCGACTTTGTAGTGCTTGATTTGCCAAATTGTGAGGAACCCCTTTCGAGTGAAACCGCACCTAATCCGTTTGACCTTTACACCTCCAATCTAGAACCTGAATTGATAAATATCCATACTTTTGATGAGGTGTCAGAAAATATTGATTTTCACTTGATTGAGAATATAGACGCCGGGAATATTTTGGATGATGAACCCGTAGATTTGATTGATATTTTATGTCCAATTCATCATCCCGAGTCATTAAATGATTCTTCCGAACTTCATATGCGTCTTGATTTTGATGATAATGGCATGGATGAGATAAGTATTAAGGAGAATTATGAGGATAGTATTGAGGAGAGTAGTGAGGATAATATTGAGGTTGAACCATTTTTGTTTGATGTGTCGGATTTTCCAATTCATCCTCTTGAACCTTTAACTAAATCACCCTCCCTCCTTTCCATCGTTCCGACCACGCCTCATATCACTCTTGAAGACTGTGAGTTTGAAAAAATTCTCTTTGAATCTAACACAGTTCTCACAGACGATAACACGTACGAGTGTTTCACTTTTTCGGACGATGTTGATGACTCATCGCCCGAGTTTGAGTCCTTTACATTTTCAGATGAGTTAGTTGAACCATCAGACTCGGTTGCTTACAGTCGTTTCGAACCATTGTTGGAATCTTTCCAGTTCGAGACAGTTTACTACGGTGAGAATGAGACTATCCCTAATTCACTCCCTTTCGTCATTCCTATCGTTCCGACCTTACAAGAGACCGTTACGCTTTCAGCTCCAATACCAAGTTCGGCGTACCCATGCTTTCTTGCGAATCTTGAAGGATTTGACCCCATTTCTCGACGGGTTGATAGGTTAGCACAATCGTTTTTAACACATCGGTCATCACAAATTGCGCTAATTTATTCACTCGATTTACACCCTCAAGATCGTACTCCACTTCTTTCTCTTTTCCGCCATTCTTCTCCCCCACCGAGACCGTATCCCGTTTCTACCTCCATATGGTCTCGTGTGCTTCTCATATCTTTTCTTTCCACTCCATTCTTTCACCAACTCGACCATTACCACGATAAGATTTTTGAATGGTTGGTGCTAACTTTTGGCTTGTGTAAGGCCAAGCTTAAGTTTGGGGGAAACCTTATTGTATATATGTATATATATTTTTTGTTTTCTTTTTCTATAAAAAAAAATTTCAAAACATTAAAAAATATAAATAAATTTATAAATAAATAAACAGGGGAGTGCCAGCATTTTGACCCTCTTGGTGTAGCATGACAGTGAGGACACTGTCAAGTTTAAGTTTGGGGGTATGCTCGGTACGTCTTCTTCCTTCGCATTCATTTGTACATATTTTTTGCATTTGCATACTTATTTGAAAACCCATAAAAAATTGAAAAATTTCAAAAATTATAAAAATTATTGTATTCAATTTTGGCTTATTTGACTCAAGTTTGACAGATAGGTTAACTAGCTAGGAACAACTAGATCTTAGACTTAGTAATTAAAAACCCTAAAAATAACCTTCTTTAGAGTTTAACGGTAGAAAGTGTATATCTTTATAGTTTATTTAGAAATAGGCAAATTTTGAGTTCACTTCTTAGGCCAAGTCATAGCATAGGAAAAGTATTGATATTTTTATTAGAGTATAAGTTTGAAAAATAATTCCTAACTTAAGTCTAGACTCTGAAAATGTATACCCTACAATTTGCATAATCACGCACCTTGAAACTTGGGATAGTAGAGGAGACCTTGAAGTGCTCTTGTCTAAAGTCCTTAGTACGATGAAAAATAAAAAAAATACAAGTGTGAATAAAGAAAAAAAAAATGAACACTGGTTTTGTGATTACTTAAGGCTGCAAAAATAGAAAAATATTTAGCAAGGGTGCTTCATCACCTAGTGCCTTAGACCAATTGGTTTGGGAGTCGCTGCTAAAAGCCTTAGGTGTTGCAAGACTAAGAATTACGCTTTAAAGTGCAAACGCATTTTGTAATCGGTCGTTGGTACCTCACGAAGTATTAACGGTCGCATGAAGGATGTGTAAGCAAAATTCAATTAAAAATTCACCAATTAAGAAGTGTTTTGGACAACGGACAAGAGTATGATTGCTTGATTTGAATTTCCAAGTGTAGGGGTGATATTTACACACACGTAGGGGTATGTTATTGGAGTTTAGATGAGAGAAAGGAGTGAAGAATAGAACTTGTATCTTTAGTAAAGTTGATAAAAATTCCTAAGTGGAGATGGAACCCTAGAAGGAAAACTTAAGAAATGCCGAAAGCTAAGTAAGTCTATAGAACATGTATAATCTTAAGTTAGATGATGAGGAAGTGTGAAGAATGTGGGTGGATAATTTACGAGTCGAAGATAATAGAATTCCTTGTTGGAAAATCTTGTTGGAGAATAAAAGTTAATAGGCCGAATTGATAGGAATTTGTGGGTAGTATCCGCTGAAAACCCTCAGGAGACAACACTCCTCCTACTAGGGACACCTAGAGGTTTAACGGCTTGTTGCACGAGCTCAGTGCAATCGCGTTTCCCTGTGAAAGTGCGGTTAGGTTTTTGTAGAGAATAAAAAAATAAGTTTGCTCGAGGACGAGCAAAAGATAAGTTTGTGGGTATTTGTTCATACTATAATATTGCATTATTATATTTCCTATTCTTATTCTTTTTATAAATAAACAGGTGCTTTTGACGCATGTCTGCTACATATTACAGGTTACAGGTTCTTGAACAGAAAACAGTGAAAACGATGAAAAGACGATGCAAAAGTGGACTTTGACCAACAAACAGAAGACTCTTGATCAAGCCTACATCAAAGATAAAATTCACAAAGTACAAGGCAATGCAAGGTCCAAGATTACAAAGCGAACGGTTAAAAGTCCACCGCAATTATTCATTGGAGATCTGGAAGAAACATAGAAGCTATTTTAATAAAAGAACCAAATAATAAGGAAGCCCAAAGACAGAAGAGCCCACAAAGGAAATTTCAAGGCCCAATACTTCCTTTTAAAGAGACAGAGACATAAAATTTTACCAAAGCTTGGAGTCTACTTTGACTAGGTCTTCCTAAGGATATTTTGGTAAATGTAGACGTGCGAATCAATTGTAACCTAGGGTTTCCTATCCTCTATAAATAGGAACTATAAATCATTGTAAAGGCTATGCCTCCCTTTATTAATAAATTTTAGAATTCTTTTGGAGAGCATCGGTGCCTCTTTTCATTTCATGAATTCAGATCTGACAACCCTGTGTTGATGTTTGGAGAGAGTCATCTGTAAGTAGTTTTATTTAATTGCTCTAGTTTAGATTTTAATTCCTTGCCTTAGATGTTAGCTTTGGGAAAGGCTTTTGAGAGATGAGATCTCTCATTCCTTTCTTACCCATCACATATAATCAATAGGACTCCATGCATACATGCACACACCGCGCCCTACGGCACCCTATCCCTCGAGGTAGCAGTGATACCGTAGTATAAAGGCCCGGTTGCGCACGTTTTCTATGGAGGTTAGGGTAAGGATTTCTAAAGGAAGGACAAAAACCTAGAGGAAGGAACACCTTCCCGAATAGATCTAATCCACTTTATTGATAATTACCATAACTCCTCTTAGATCCTAATTTGGGTATAGAAAGCCTTGAGATTTATTTGCATTTTCAAACCATTTCTAAACCTAACCCTAGCAAGATTTAGATCTAGATTAATTTAGTTTTTAGATAGATTTAGTTTTTAGATTTAATAATCAATCCGAACACCCTTCGGAATTAACTCGTAAGCGCGATTAGGAGATTCACAACATCCCTGTGGACTGACCCGTACTCACCGGCTAGCTACCAAGCGACGCCGTTCTTGATTGCGGTAATAGATAGTTTTTGAGATCAATCAGCCAGCAAGCCAAAAGCCTAACGAGCAACATTACCAATAAGTAGGTAGTGGACGGGTACACAATCTATACGGTCTACATTGTGGAGTCCAGAAGAACAAATCCTCCTACGCTTCATAGTCAGGATAATGACGTGGTTGTAGCTATCCAACACCGGCTCGGTTCAGATGATGAAGAGCCTACTCAGGCTATTAAACAAAAGGAGCACATGGTTCCTGAAGAATCAAGCTCAGGCGGTAAGGATGAAATGGTTATCGTACCCGGGACTATAGAAGAAGCATTATTCCAATGACTTTAGAAACAGCTTTAAGACATGGATGAGAAGTTGGACAATGCCCGTTCCAAATTCGACGATTTAGTGAATGTCGTGGCAAATCTCACGACCTAAGTCATGCGAATGCTTGCAACAAAATCATAGTTTGGTTCACAAACCAGAGATTGGCATCCCAAAACCGCCAACAGATATTCCCTCTAGCCCAAGAGCGAAGCATCTTCATGAAAGTTGAGGCGTATACTGATCAGGGTTAGCAAACAACAAGTGAAACAATGACCGATCTCCCTCAAAGACCGGTATTGGGAAAAGCGTCGACTCTGATAAAAAGAAAGAAGAAAATTTACTCCTTCAGGAGGGACGAAGTCCCCAAGATATTCGAGGACGCTTTAAATCGCGGTTTACAGCTGCCCATTCCAAAGACACCACATGAAATAAACATGGCCGACAATCTCATATATTGCTTATATAATAGGGTAGTGATTCATACTATTGAAGACTGATACGTGTTTAAGGACTGGGTAGAAAATCAATATAAAGCTGGAAAAATCTCACTGCTCTCTGATGCACTGGCGAACCATCAGGTTACAGTTATCGACTCAGTTTCGCCGAAATCAAAGTGCGAGAAGCTTAAATAAGCGCACAACTTCAACCCCTAAGTCGTTAAACTGGGAGTGTAAAAAATATATATAAATAAAATAAATATGTATAAATAAATAGCCGAAATGATGGGGTAGCTGCAAATAAATAGCCGAAATGATAGGGGAATCGCGATCTTCATTATAAGAAAAGCTGAAATGATAGGGCAATCGCGGTAAAAAAAGAAAGAAAATCCTTTTGACCCCTAAGTCGTTAAATTGGGAATATATATCTATATATAAATAAACATCTCAACCTCTTTAAAGACGAATGATGAGTTGCTCCTGGTACCATATCCCAGTGCAGTAATACAGACGCCATCCAAATTCCCAACCAAAATTCAAATCTCCAAGTCTTTCAACGGCGAATGATGAGTTGCTCCTGGTACCATATTCCATTGTAGCGATGTAAATGCTAACCCAAAACTAAAATCTAAATCCCTTAAATTTTCCCAGCCCTATGGGTCCGACGCTTCGCGCGCGCCGTATATAATCCATGGGCATAAATAAGCTAAATCGCCTACAGGTCTCACCGTGATGCATAAGCTACTTGTAATAAAATGGCGGCTAAAACGTCATCTGTTAGCATACCAAGCTACCAACGAGGAGAAGACTAACTCATGTGTCCTCACGATATATGAGGAGAACAACGCTTACGAGATCTTCTCGACTCGTAAGAAAAACACACTTTCGTGGGATCCTTACGACTCACAAGGTAAAAGCACACTTGGGGGTCCTCACGACTCCTAAGAAGAAAATACACCTACAAGATCCTCTCAACTCGTAGGAAGAAAATGCTCTTATGAGACCCTTACGGCTTATAAAATTGAAAAGCCTTAGGTGAAAGGGACCTAAACCTGTCTGTTAAGCCACCGCCCCCAATAGGCAACGGCAAATGATGAGTAGCTCGATGCTCATGCCGACCCAAAATCCAAATTCGCATTTCTCCCAAGGCGAATGATGAGTTGCACTTGTTACCATATTCCAGTGTAATAATGATGACGCCAACCAAAATCCAAATCCCCAATGACAGATGATGATTCACTCCTGAAACCATATTTCAGTGTTAGCGATAATGATGTCAACCAAAAATTCAAATTCCCAATAGCAAATAATGAGCCGCTCCCTGCACTATGCTCCAGTGTAAGCGATGCTGAAGCAAAACAAAAATCCAAAATCCAAGTCCCACTTAGCAATGCACTCAAATTCAAGAGCCCTGCCAAACATATCAAGAATCAAACGAATCAAATCAAAGTCCCATCCGACGGTGCTTCTAAGCTCAAAAGTCTCACTGAACGGACAAAAACTTCCCAAATCAAGTCAAATCAAATCGAAACAATTCAACCAACAGAATGCCCCCGTGTCAAAACATGCTTCGCCTGGGAATCTACCTCTGCGTCAGAACCATGCTTCGCCTCAGAATATACTCCACGTCGGAATCATACTTCGTCCCGGAATCAAGCTCTGCATCAGAACCATATTTCGTTCAGAATATTTACCTCTGCATCAGAACCATACATTGTCTCAGAATATACCCCCGCGTCGAAATCCTTCTTCATCCCGGAATCAACATCTGCATCGGAACTACAATTCGTTCAGATTGTCTATCTCTGCGTCGAAAACATGCTTTGTCTCAGAATATACCAACCCCTACCTTGGAAAGATGCTCTCGGAATGATGCTCCGCTATGGAAAGATGCTCCTGGAGTTATGCTCCGCCCCGAAATTTTGCTCCACCCCTCGGAAAGATGCTCCTCTCCTGAAATGATGCTCCTGGAATTATGCTCCGCTCCTCGGAATGATGCTCCACCCCGGAATTATGCTCCACCCCTCGGAATGATGCTCCATCTCCGGAATGATGCTCTTGGAATTATGCTCCGCCCTTCGGAATGATACTCCACCCCTGGAATGATGCTCCGCTTCGGAATGATACTCCGCCCCTGGAATGATACTCCTGGAATTATGCCCCGCTCCTCAGAATGATACTCCGCCCCTAGAATGATGATCCTGGAATTATGCTACGCTTTGGAAAGATACTCCCAGAATGATACTCCGCTTTGAAAAGATACTCCTGAAATGATACTTCGCTTTGGAATGATGCTCCGCTTCTCGGAATGATACTCCGCCCCTGGAATGATGATCCTGGAACTATGCTCTGCCCTCGGAATGATGCTCCATCCCCGGAATGATACTCCTGGAATTATACTCCGCATCTCGGAATGATGCTCCACCTCGAAATCAAGATCTCCACGGAAGAAAATCCATCAATTTCATGTACACAACCCATATGTGTAGCGTGCATTCATTGATGGGGGCACTTTGTTGGGGTAAAAAATTACATCCCAATGCCAAAATCAAAAATCCAAATTAAAAATCAAAAAGTCAAATAAAAGTCAAAGTAAACGGGTCAAAGTCAACGCCCGAGCATATTCGGGTCCGACCCCAAGCAAATGGGCCCACGCCCAAACCGCCACAAGCCCAAGCGAAGCCGGCCAGCCGTTGAAGAAGAAAAAAAAGAGAAATAAGTAATAAATAGCATTTATATGCAAATAAATGCCAAATTGTAAATTAAATGGGCTAAAAAACTAAAATACGTAAAACACATGGCTCATGTGCAAAAATAAATGAGCACATAGGCATGAGATGGGCAAATGAGTCATTTTGTAAAGCTCAAGGAGCTATGTGTAAAAAGTGTAGCCTATATAAGGTAAAAATTATGAGGAGATAAGAATAATTATTCCTTCACAAAAATTAGTGTTTGTGCCTACATCTTCTCTCTCCCTTTAAGTTTTTCATCTTCTTCTCCTTTAAATTAAATCAAGAGCTTAAGCTCTCATTTTTCAAAACTAATTAGATTTTAGCCATAAACCCATTAAAAAGAGAGTGATTATTCCATCAAATCCCAAAAGGGAGATTTTTACCCATTTTCTTCCTCCTTCTTAAGATCCAATTTGAGAGAGGAAGAAGAAGGAGAACTCATCTCCAAAACTCCATTTTTGGAAAGATCCAAGGCCTGTGAGAGTGAAAAGGGACTCCTTTGGTCCATTCAAAATCTAAAATCCAAGTTTGAAGAATTAAGAGAGCCTCTATAGGCGAAAGAGGAGAAGAACATCCCTTTCAGCTCAAACTTCAAGATCCGAACTTCGTAAAAAAACGGACCTTTTGGCTCCCTCCTTGCGCACTGTAGCTGTGCATGCCACTGTAGCACGCGCTTTAGATGTGCATGCCACTGTAGCGCGCACTGTAGCAGCGTATGCACTGTAGGATGCGCATGCCGTTGCAGCGCGCACTACAGCGTGCAAGCTACTGCGGTGTGCATGCTACTGTAGCTGCACTAATGTAGCGGCGCTGCTACTGCTGTACATGATGCTGTAGTGCGCATGCTACTGTAACTACGCGCTTGCGCTTCACTTATACACTTAAAAAATAATAAATAAAGGAAAAGAAAGAAAAAGGGGAAATGTTAATTAAAATTTTATTTTAAAGTTTTATTGTAAATATTTACAAAATATATAAAAAAAAGTGAAATGAACACGCCTTTTTACATTGTTTTCAAAACAAAACACACACATCACATACTGCGTATTGAGTTCGCATGATCTATTTGATCCGTTAATCAAAGATTCTTTCGCTCTACAAACGAAGAGTAATTAACGGCAGTTTTGTCTGCAGCTGCCGGAGAATTGGATCTCCACAATAAACCCCAACCTACCTTAGATCGGGGGAATCTGTACATGCCTAACAAGCGCGCACATTTCTATCTCAATATGGTAACGAAAAATATTCTACATTTGGTATTTTCCGTTTTCTATTAAATTTATTATTATTTTTTCCCTCCATCTATTTTACCTATTATTATTCTAGGCCTTCTTTTCCTTGTATTTAAGTTTTTAACCTATCATTCTCACTTTCTTTTATAAATATTTAAGCCCAAAACCCAAGCTCTTTACCCAAATCAAATAACCCATTTAATTAAATATATTTTCCTATTTACATCCCAAGTAACCCAAAACCAAAAACCCAAACCCTCTCACAAAACAATTTCCTTTCTTAAATATTATTAATAGAGCCCAAAAGCCCATAGACCTAACAAAACCCACTCCTTTCCAACAAAAAAAAGAAGAAGATCCCAGTGATTCATATTCCCTTCCCATACAAAACCCCCCGCATTTCCCTTTAACTCCCATATCCAATTAAAACCCCATATTAAAACCTCTCTCCAACCTACTCCTTTCCAACAAAAAAAGAAGAAGATCCCAGTGATTCATATTCCCTTCCCATACAAAAACCCCAGCATTTCCCTTTAACTCCCATATCCAATTAAAACCCCATATTAAAACCTCTCTCCAATTAAAATCCCCCAACTGTTCATTCCATTCTCAAAATGAAACCGAGCCCCCACTCACTCTCTAATCAATTCTCATCAATTTCCCCACTCTTTCTTATATATATATATATGTGTGTGTCACTCTCTCAACTAACCCACCTCCTCCAAAACCATAACCGGCCCTCTCCCCACCAAGCCGAGCTCACCTCCTCCATCTTCAACATCTCCTTCTTCTTTACAACAATAACCCAACACTAACAACCACTTCTTCATCATCATCGCCCTACAACAACAATAACAGCCGCGACAACCACAACAATATCAACCCTTGGCTTTCGTTCATCTTTTCGATACGTTCCAGGCCGAGAAACGAGGCTCCAAGGCCATGCCCGAGCCTATGTGAGAACGCCGATCATTTCCATGTCTCCGGATCTCCATTCGATATTTCAAATTTTTTTAGACGGTTCTCGATGAAATACCCCAATAAACTTTTGTCATTTTCTTACGTTCTAAACTGTGAGTAAGTCCCCCCTACTCTCTTCCTCCCCCCTCATAATACTCCTTACTTTCCTATGGTTGAATCCTCCACTCTAGCCACGTCATTTCCATGTCACTTATACATATACTTATGTAGAAAATATTAAACTACATTATACTAGGTTGTAACATGTCTTCAACCTGGTTACTGCCATATACTAAACTATATAATTCCTAATATATGTTTTATATTATGTAGTAACACTACTACTCAGCAATTTATTTAAATATACCGCTGATATTAATAATTATAGATTGAATTGATGTGACAAACATTTTTAAAATCTAATACTGGTACCTTAATATTTACTGTAACGACTCTGAAATTCCTGTACAGAAAGGGTATTACAGCATGTGTAAGAGTTAAAAATTATTTTTGTGAAATAAAAACAAGAAGATACTTGGAGCTCATTAGTAAAGCCTCTGCACTGCTGTGATATAGCCTGTGTGTTTGATTCCCATCAGACCCAATTATTTTTAGGATTTTTCGTTTTAATTTTTCGGAAGCTCAAGAGTTGCACGTGCAATACACGGAGAAATGAAAATTTTCAGAAAAATCAAACAGGCGTAATGAGGTGTACACACCCAATTTGACACGTGGCACGAATCTGAAGGCAAGGCATCAAGATCCGACCGTATGTTTTGCCACTAGGGCCAGCGCCGACGGTCATGATGAGTCCAATTGACTCCATGCTTTGTACACTCGTCTCTTCAACTCCCTCAACTCCCCTGCACTGTTTGATTTTCCTGCAATCAAATAGAGACTTTTCAATTCACCATTTAACACCAACTTAATTCTTTTATGCCACATTTTTAATTCTCAAATCCTAATTCTTCACTATAAATACTTACCTATGTCCTAGCTCTCCCTCATTCTGAAATTTCTATAAAATTCTCTCAAACTCTCTAAGTATCAAGTGGGGTTAAGCACCCAAGTGGAGTAGCAAGCCAAACTCGACGACCGGAGCATCTCCGACGAAACCATGATATCCGAAGGCCTTTCCTCATTCTTATTAACGATCTAAGCTAGTAAGTCTCCTCTTCTTTCTATTTCTTTCATCTCAACCCGTCCTTTAAACTCACATTGACAAAGTGGAGTTATCTCCGATATAATTCCTTTTTTAACATTTTTACTCCACTATATAAGTAAAATAAATCAAACTAACATTCTATACTAATCTTAACCTTATTCACATCATTAGATTTTAGTTTAATAAAAAAATTCATGTGAAACAAACATATAACGGATTTTTCATTAAAATACCATGAACTTTAGTATAACCCTCATTTCAATAATTGTTAAAAATACCTTTAGGAAAACTTCACGGGGTAATGACCTACCCCACACGCACACTATGGTTACATAGCACGATGTTCTAAACATATGGCTAAGTTAAAAAATAGGTTTTACATTAAAATACCACAACTTTACAAAACGGGTTTCTTTTAATCGGTATTTTTTTAATCCTAGGCAATTACGTCTCTAGAACCCTTATTAGGAGACCCGCTAATGAACAGTATGGATTATTGTACATCCTTGGGATAGTAGAGCGAGATGCAGAACTTCTCATAGAGCATTCGGTCTCGAAAGGAAATAAAAATACGGTTTCTTAAGAAATACGACTTTTCTAAATAAAAAAATTAAATTTTGGAAAATTATATAAAACTATGAATTCGTATTTTCAATAAAAATATATTATGAAATTATTTTCTTTTAAAATGAAAGATTAGAATTATTAATAAAATACCATCAAGTTTCTAAAAGAGCTAGTTTTTCATAAAAATATCATAAACTTTCAAAAAGCTAGATTTTATCATCAAAACACCACACCAATTAAAATACATGTGCATGAAAACCCTAAATATTACAAATCAATTTCGAGATTTATTTTTAAACTATATTAAAGTATTTTTCATTAAACCCTCTCGAGATATACAAACAGTATTTTAAGAACTCTAGAATTAATATAGGTTTAAGCGGTATAATTTCTATTGAGCCCTGGGGAGCTGGAGAAAGTGAGTGCTTGTCTATTCAGGTTAGAAAACTTAACGGATTTATCAAATGATAATTGTTTTAGAAAAAGACACAAATCCTGCCATCCATGTGCAGCAGTTGCTGATTTCTTCCGAACATAAAATTTTTAACAGTTTAAATCAATTCCTATGAAAAAGACATGAACTCGAATCCAAACTTGAATCTAAACTTGAACTCGAACTCGAACACAAACTTGAACTCTAACCTAACTCGAATATGAACTCGAACCCAAACTACTCGAACCAACTTGACTCGAACCAAGATTGCAATTGTCACAACTCGCATATTACTCGACTCACTCGACTGCATTCTACACTCTTTGCAATATATAGTTTCGATCAAGAAATGTTAATCAATCAATAAAATCAATTAAGTATACTATACGGTTATAATATATATTATACTCGGGGTGTTTGGGATAGTTTCTTGTTTGAATCCAACAGAGCTTCAGGAGTCCTATATTAAGCTCTCTTTTTTTATTTTATTCGAATATCAGTCGCGTTGACTCATCCACAGCTTAGAGCCCCGATCCCAATACATGAAATGGGCCCATGTTTCCTTACTCTTGGGGTCTCACTCTTGAGATCGTGAATACTTCTACGGCCGCGTTGATATTCACACTTGGAACTTAACGTTAACATAATGACCATATAGAGACCTATAGTACATATTCACCCATGAACATAAACTCTTACTCGTCATCTATTTATTCTATATTCGTCATTTTTTTATTCTTACTTTATCCTTGGGACTTACCGAGCGCTAGTTAGTTGACGGGCATTTCACCCACCTTTTGTTTTCTTGGAATGTTCGTCGGATACGGTCGAGACGGAGGAAGTGGACGCTACTGCGGAGGATTATGACCAAATAGATACTCAGGCCTACTAGCTCAGATTCACTTTTTTTTCAGTTTATGTATGCCACTTGTTTAGGCATTTTCCTTATTGTATTTACTTTCCAGCATTAACTCGTGTATTTGTAAATATTGGAAGTTGAATGTAAATAATGATATTTGTTGAAAAATTTTACAGTCTCCATTTATTCTTGCTTTGTGTATTATTGTTTCAATACGCTTAGTATATTTATTTAGGGAATGATCTTCTCTGGATAAATATGCTACGGGCTTGTCACGTCACCGTTTCCGTCTACTGGAAAGCGGAGCGTGACACGTTTTATTGGTGGCCCATGCAGGTCAGTTCTACATGAAGTTGTAAACAATATACCACAAGCATTAATGAATTCAACAAATTTTTACATTCCTTGCATTTCAAATTCCTTAAATCTATCATAACCTATCTTTTATATTAAGGTGATGGAATCTCCAAACAATACCAGCATAAATGTCAACGGTAGTACTCCACCACCTACCCTATCACCACCACCTACCGTTGCAGCTCCTATCAATGAGCAAACGGTACTTCTGGAGGCTATCAAAAGCCTATTGGAGAGTCAGCAGCAGCAGACTGCTATTCTTATGCACCGCCCCGAGGCGGAGACACCTGGAATCAAACAGTTTTAGGCCTTACACCCAAAGAACTTCTCGGGTAAAGAGAGCCCGCTTGAGGTAGAAGAATGGGCTCAAGTGATCGAGGATGATCTGACAGCGGCTCAAGTGCCAGATATATCCTGGGTGAGAGTTCCTAAGTTACAACTGACCGATAATGCCAGAGTTTGGTGGAAGGCTGAGGAGAGCCGTCTCACGCAACCGATAGAATGAAGAACATTCCGAGACCTCTTTGATGCCAAGTACATCCCAGAGACTTCCCGCTTTGACATGGAGCAGCAATTCATCCATTTACAGTAAGGCTCGATGTGGGTCAAGTCGGTGGATGAATATGATACTGAGTTTACCATGCTCAGCAGGTAAGACATCGTCTCAAATTCAATTTTTTGATATCACTTACTACACTGCTAATACAAGGTCGTAACAGGTTCGCTGCACATCTTATTCCCACTACTGAGATCTAGGCACGGCGATTTCAGTAAGGGTTGGACCCTGAAATCCAAGCTGCACTATGTAACGACCCCAATATTACTATATCTTCAAATTTTATTTCTTTAGTAAAATATTTTATCTATTTATTCTTAGTATATTTTGTATATTTTGTTTTCTATTAAATATATTATTTTATTATTCTTTCTATTTTCCCCAAACACATTTATTTTAAAACTAAATTTTAACCATTTTTTTTCAAATTAAACACAAGACCTAATCCAGCCCATAATTCAAATCCAATTTCATTTTTATTTTCTTTTATAAAACTATGAGCCTAAAAGCCCATTTTCTTGTCAAGCAATGACATATATTTAATACTTGTTAAATTTGTGCATGAACAACTTTTTAGCACATTGGTTAAATTCTTACATTGTTATTCCATAGGTCACATGTTCAAATCCTTATTTTTGCAAATTTTTTTAATCAATTTTTATACTTCTCATAACTTACAAATGAGACATTTCATTTCATCTTCCTTTTAACTCCCAACATAATTAGGATGGTTATAGATTATAATTAAGTAAAATTATTATGAAGAGTTTCAATTTTCTTTTAATACAAATATCTCTTCATCTCTTCTTCATCCCACCTTACCCATTTCTTTTTGATCAATTCTAAAAATAAAATAAAATGAAATATCTTTTCCCTTGAGCTTGGAGAAGCACCGGTTCCATCAAGTTTCAAAGACTCGGTTGAGAATTTTATCTAAATGGTGAACCGGTTGTTATACCGACTCACACAACCTGTAAGTTCCCTTCGTTTCTTCTCCTCCTTTTGTTGAATCATCCCTATCTTGTTATGTCTCCACTGATGTCCATACTTACTAACATCATATGTAAACTCTTTGTTTAGAAAACACACAAAAAATAAATATATAACCTAATAGTTAATTGTTTTGTAAATACATAAATAGGATACATTTTTAACTAGTAACGATTATCTTGTTTCATGTTTTAGCAGTTATGAAAATATGTGAATCGTGTCATCCTAAATTGCATACCATCACATAACGCGGTCGTTTATTCAAAACAAAAGAAAAGTGTTTAATAATTTTTGTGTAGAATTTTTATTAATCTTTTATATCGATTTTAGTATATATATCATAACCGATTCGTATGCTTGTCCATATGCCTTTCATAATTTATTGCTCGCTATTTTTATTTTATTTTATTTATATTTAGTTTTAAAAGAAAACGAGGTTTCAAATAAATACCATGACCTTGTCAATCTTAAATACCACCTTGAAAAAATACCTTTACCTTCAAAATAATTTTTAGAAAATCAATCTTGACTTCTGGACATTCTAGGAAAATTAGATTATATGCTAGATAGAATTTCAGGTCTACAGTAAAAATTTCATATCAAACTGAATAACGGTTTAGATGTTACGTAGTTTTTTATTCACTGTTTTTAAAACCAGAAAATTGCTAATAAGGGTCTTCTTCGAGAGACCATAACTCTATAATCGTTGATCCAAATTATGTGTTTTCAGATGTTTTGAATATCTACATCGAAAGATCTAGATTTTCTTAGTCTTAAGTTTTACTGAAAATCAACGTAATTATAGAAAACCGCGTTACAATCTTTAGAATATAAGATAAAATCTTTAGATGTGTAGATACACAATTGATAGAACTATAATTTCCTGTATATTAGATTACTTAGAAACGCATGAAACAACCCGATATAGGTTTTGCAATATAACATATAGTTGCTGTCCAGAAATCTGAATTTCTGTTTTAAACGCTGATATTAAAATGATCATAACTAGAGCTTCAGAAATCCAAATCGCTCGAATCTTAGTGTTTTGGATAAGTACCCCGAAAGACCTACAATTTTCTAATAATTTTTGTAACCTGAAACCCGATAGAAATTAACTTAAATCGCGTTTTAAAAATGTGTGACGGTGCTGAACAGATTCTGATCTGTTTTGCGCGACGATACGAAAACATGTATATCTCCCAAACCGGTAGTCGTATTTAGGCGAGACTGGAACCCACGTGTGCATAACACTTAAGGTTATTTTTTCATTTATATTCTGATTTCAAATGACTTGATTAACTAGTCGTACATATCACATATTTACAACATTGTTTTGAACGTTACTTGTATACTTATCTCATATCATGTTCTATGATTGCTTATTTATTTTTATTTATATGACTTGCGATTAAATCATCACATGTTAGAATTGACTTGATCTTGACACGAATCAATCATGAATACTTGAACCCAGTATGTACACTTGAACCAATTTGACTCGAACCATGAATACAATTGGCATGACTTGCACTTGACATGATTACATGAACTCAATCTTAAAAAATTGATATCATACATCACCCTTTGTATTCATGGATTCGATCAAGACTCATAACATTAATCATAAACTAATAAACACGGAGTGTTGGGGTAGTTTGAGTATGAATCCAACGGAATCTCATGAGTCCCTTTAATGCAAATCATGTTGCTGGGGTACCGGGCTGAAACGGTACAAATCATGTTGCTGTGGTACCGGGCTGAAATGGTACAAATATTGAATTTAAGAATGAGTGCCTGTGTTTCCAAGCCCCTGGATGATAGCCTGTTGGGTTTGGAATACTTCAATATCAATTGAAGTCCCCATATTTTGGGCCCGTGATTCCTTACCCCTAGACGATAGCCTTGGGTTCGAAAATACTCTTGAGATTGATTGATATTTATACTTGAACCCACGTTAGTTGCTTTTACCCTTTTAGAGATCTTTTAGGACATTTACATTCACTTCATGTTCATTATACCTACACTCCACGGTCATGCTATACTTGTTTACTATGCTCATGTTATATTGCCTTACTTACATAGTTGTCATTAATATTACCATGTTATACTTATTCATGTTTTATTTCCATTCATACTATATCATATGTCACATTGCATATTCATTTATATATTTTTACATCCCACTTTTCTTGGGGACTTACCGAGCGCAAGTTCGCTAACGGGCATTCCATCCATTTCTTTGTTTTCTTGGAATGTTCGTCAGATAATCTAGAGATTGAGGAGATCAAGCCGAGTCAGGAGGATTACTCTTAGCTTGCGGAGCAGACCGACTACTAGTTCTTTTTTTCAGCTTTTACTTCCTGTATACTACCTGTTTAGGCACTTTTTTATGCATCTTTGTTTTCAGATATCATGTATTCAGTTTGAAACTTGTGAAAGTTGGGAATGTAAATATATAAAGTTGGATTTTCATTATCATGTCTTTTCTTGTCATTTTATATTGCTTATATACGCTTGGCGTATTTGTTTCGAGAAATTACCTTCTCGGAATAAGTACGTCGCAGGCTTGTCACATACCGTTATCGCTCTTTTGGGAAGCGGGGCGTGACACACTCGCTACAGGGGATTTCCCAACCCATGAGCTTGCTTTGAAGGCTGCCCGACGCTATGAGGTAGTTGTGAAGAAGAAAGGCAAGCCGCAGACTGCCGGTATGAAATGCCATATGCACCAGATCACAGGAGGGGCTTCTTCCAGGCTAACCTTCAACAGACCATCTCGGAGGCCAATAGGTTCGTTCGCCAACAGCAGGCCAGACTTTTGCATCTACTGCAAAAGAACATGGCATCTTGTGATGAACTTTCACAGGGCGAACAACTTGTGCCTGATCTATAGGTCTTCTACTCACGCCATTGGAGCATGTCCCAGAACCGAGGACTTAACAACCCTCCAGCTAGACCGGCGATCAAAGCTCCTCCTACCCGATTAGCTCTACCAGCTCCAACGCCCCGCACCTAGACCACTCAACCCCAACGTCGAGTGTTTAACCAGGCACAGAAGAAAGTGCTGCGATGCCAAGCATTCACTATGTCGGTCGAAGAGGCCGAAGCTACGGGTCAAGTTATCACTGGTAAATCTCTTCCATATTCTCTTTCAAGTCCTTTTCAATTCATAACCATCTCATATTTGTTATACCTAAACCTATCCCACGCGATTTAGGTACAATCTTAGTAGCCTCCCTATCTGCACTAGCGCTTTTCGACACTGGGGCATCACATTGCTTTATGTCGCAACGGTTCGTCCGAACTCATGCGATCCCGGTTAAACTGCTCGTATCCAGTTGGAATGTCAGTTCAGGGAACGGTGTTCTAAAAGCAACTTTGGGATATGATCTGTGTCCAGTGGTCGTCTGCAGTCGAGAATTCTATGCGGACTTCAAGGTGCTAGACATACCGAACTTCAACGTGGTCTTAGGAATGGACTGGCTGGGAACTTTCTTCGCTACCATCAACTGTCGCCAAAGGAGGGTAGTATTTGAAATACCAGATCATCAAGTGTTCTACTTCAAAAGTGGAGACCGAACCTTGGAACCTAGCGTCTACCGAGCAAAACCAAAGAACATAGAGATTGCAGCGTTGCAAGCGGAAGAATCAAAACCAGAGGTAGTTCGAGAGTTCGAGGATGTATTCCCGGAAGATATATCAGGTTTGCCACTTGATCGAGCTCTTGAATTCAGCATCGATTTACAACCCGCTGCACAGACAGTAATAAAAGCTCTGTATCGATTAAGTCCGGAGGGATTGAAGGAGACCTGCATTCAGTTAGATGAACTCCTGAAGAAAGGTTGGATTCGTCCCAGTACTTCAAGCTGGGGATCTCCGGTGTTACTAGTGAAGAAGAAGGAGGGTTCCTACAGGATGTGTGTGGATTATCGAGCTCTGAACGAAGTGACAATTAAGAACAAGTATCCACTATCACGCATCGATGACCTTTTCGATCGGTTAAGTGGATCTTGTGTCTTTTCAAAGCTAGATTTTCGTTCGGGTTACCATCAGGTGAAGCTCAAAGAGTTTGACATTCCGAAGATGGCATTTATGACTCGTTATGGCCATTATGAATATCTCGTAATGCCATTTAGAGTGACTAATGCACCTGCCATCTTTATGAACACGATGAACTAAGTTTTTCGAGAGTACTTAGACATGTTTGTTATTATATTCATCGACGACATCCTGGTGTATTCAAAGAATCGGAAAGAGCACGCCGGGCACTTATGGATTTTCCTAAAGACATTACGACAACATCCGCTATACCCAAGTACAGCAAGTGTGAATTTTGGCTAGATCAAGTCGGATTTCTCAGACATATCATTTCAGGCGAAGGAATCTCTATGGATCCAGCTAAGGTGTCAGCCATCAGTGAGTGGACGACGCCAAAGACTGTGAAAGATATATGAAGTTTCTTAGGCTTAGCAGGATACTACAAACGATTCATCGAAGGATTCTCAAAGATCGCAGCACCCCTAACCAAACTCACACGTAAAGAAGAAGCATTTGTGTGGTTAGAAGCATGTGAGAAAGCTTTTGTAGAACTCAAGTCGAGATTAACCTCTGCACCTACTCTTATAATACCGAATCAATCTAGCGGATTCGTTGTGCATTGTGATGCGTCCGGTAAAGGATTAGGATGTGTTCTACACCAGCATGGAAATATTGTGGCTTTTGCATCAAGACAACTAAAGGTTCATGAGCACAACTATCCAACACATGATCTGGAATTGGCAGCCGTTATCTTCGCACTCAAGATTTGGCGCCATTATCTTTTGGGAGAACGAGTGGATATATACATTGACCATAAAAGTCTTAAGTATGTATTTACTCAGAAGGAACTCAACATGCGGCAGAGAATATGGCTAAAACTCATGGCGTACTTCGATATCAACTTACAGTATCATCCTGGGAAGGTGAACGTAGTTCCTGATGCACTTAATCGCCAGCCATTAGAAATGAACCTCACTGCTCAGTGGAGACTACAACAAGAACTGCATGGATTAGAGATTGAAGTAGTTGTGCCAGGTAACGCTTCATCTTTGATGAGCTTACAAGTCCAGTCCACACTTGTAAATCAAATCAAGACAGCTCAAGCAAATGATGCCAAGCTACAAAAAATCCGAGAACAAGTAGAAAGTGGATTTTGAACTGACTTCATCATCCACGAAGATGGATCCTTGCGGTATGGGAGCCGTTTATGCATGCCAAACGGACCTATTCGAGAAGAGTTGATGAAAAAAGCTCGCAGCTCTTCGTATTCGGTACACCCCGTTAGTACAAAGATATACAAGGATCTACGGCAATACTACTGGTGGTATGGAATGAATCGCAAAATAGCAAGGAGCGTAGCCAAGTGTTTGGTGTGTCAGCAAGTGAAAGCTGAACATCACAGAACTGCTGGTCTACTTCAGCCATTACCAATCCCAGAATGGAAATGGAAACACATTACCATGGACTTCGTGACTGCTCTCCCTTGCAGCATGAAGGGTAACGATGCAATTTAGGTTATTGTGGATTGACTCACAAAGTCGGCTCACTTTATTCCATTCAAAGTTGGCCAGTCAACTGAGACGTTGGCAAGGATGTATACGGAGATGAGTAAAAATCTAAAGTAAGATTTAAAACTTCAAGATATACCATACTTGTCTTGATACTCATAAACTCATGCAGGAGATCATGAGTACTTGTTTGCATCGTCTCCAATTTGGCAGAGTCTGCAAGCTAACCTGGGAACGAGTTTGAATTTCAGCACGGCGTACCATCCACAAACAGACGGACAGTCCAAGCGAACAATTCAAATTCTGGAAGACATGCTAAGAGCCTGTATGTTAGACTTCGGAGGTTCATGGGAAGATCACTTACACCTTATGGAGTTTTCATACAACAACAGCTATCAGGAAAGTATTGGGATGATACCTTTCACAGCACTCTACAGACGGAAGTGTCGTTCCCCGCTGAGTTGGGACGACGTTGGAGATAGTGAACTCCTTGGACCAGAGATGATCGTGGCAACTGTGGACGTAGTTCGCACGATTAGGGAAAGGATTCGCATAACCCAAGACCGACAGAACCATTGGGTAGATGGAAAGCGTCGACACTTGGAGTTTCAACCTGGAGAACATGTATTCTTGAAGATCTCTCCAAACAGAGGAGTGATACGTTTTGGAAAAAGGGGTAACCTAAGTCCAAGATATATAGGACCGCTCGACATACTCGAACGAGTTGGAGAAGTGGCGTATCGTTTGAGACTACCACCCTTATTGGAAGGAGTGCACAACGTATCCCGCATATCCCAGCTAAGAAGATATGTGAGCGACCCCAGCTACATACTTGATCATTCAGAGCTCACGGTACAAACTGACCTAACCCGCGAGCAACAACCAGTTGAGATCCTAGGCCGAAAGGTGAAAACATTACGGAACAAGAAAGTAAATTTGGTCCGAGTGATGTGGAGAAATGATTCGTCAGGAGAACCAACTTGGGAAAGAGAAGAAGATATGCATGTACGATACCCTCAGCTATTCGAAAATTAGTCCCTTATATAAATTTCGAGAACGAAATTTTTATAAGGAGGATAGATGTAACGACTCTGAAATTCCTATATATAAAGGGTATTACAGCATGTGTAAGAGTTAAAAGTTATTTTTGTTAAATAAAAGTAAGAAACCACTTGTAGCTCACTGGTAAAGCCTATACTCTGCTGTGACATAGCCTGTGTGTTTGATTCCCATCAGACCCAATTATTTTTAGGATTTTTCTTTTTGATTTTTCAGAAGACCAAGAGTTGCACGTGCAATACACGGAGAAATGAAAAGTTTCAGAGAAATGAAAATTTTCAGAAAAATCAAACAGACGCAATGAGGTGTACACACCCAACTTGATCCGTGGCACGAATCTCGAGGCAAAGCTTCAAGATCCAACCGCCCGTTTGCCACTAGGGCCGCGCCGACGGTCATGATGAGTCCAATTGACTTCGTGATTTGCACACTCGTCTCTTCAACTCCCCTCAACTCCCCTACACCGTTTGATTTTCCTGCAATCAAACAGAGACTCTTCAATTCACCATTTAACACCATTTTAGTTCTTTTAATCCACATTTTTAATTCCCAAACCTTAATTCTTCACTATAAATACCACCCCATGCCCTAGCTCTCTCCCATTCTGAAATTTCTATAAAACATTCTTTCAAACTCTTTAAGTACAAAGTGGAGTTAAGCACCCAAGTGGAGTAGCAAGCCAAACTCGACGACCGAAGCATCTCCGACGAAACCACGACACCCAAAGCCTTCCCCTCATTCTTATTAACGATCTAAGCTAGTAAGTCTCCTCTTCTTTCTATTTCTTTCATCTCAACCTGCCCTCTAAACTCACATCGACAAAGTGGAGTTATCTCTGATATAATTTCTTTTTTTAATATTTTTACTCCACTATATAAGTAAAATAATTCAAATTAACATCCTATATTAATCTTAACCTTATTCACATCATTAGCTTTTAGTTTAATAAAAAAAAAATCATGTGAAACAAACATATAACGGACTTTTTCATTAAAATACCATGAACTTTAGTATAATCCCCATTTCAATAATTGTTAAAAGTACATTTAGGAAAACTTCACGGGGTAACGACCTACCCCACACGCACATTATGGTTACATAGCACGATGTTCTAAACATATGGCTGAGTTAATGAATAGATTTTATATTAAAATACCACACCTTTACAAAACGGGTTTCTTTTAATCGGTATTTTTGTAATCTTTGGCAATTACGCTTCTACAACCGTCACGCCCCACTTCCCAATAGACGGAAACGGTGGCGTGGAAAGCCCGCGGTATATTTATCCAAAGAAAGCCATTCCCTAAATAAATATACTAAGCGTATTGAAACAATAATACACAATGCAAGAATAAGTTGAGACTGAAATTTTTTTCAACAAATATCTTTATTTACATTCAAATTCAAATATGTACAAGTACAAGAGTTTATGCTGGAAAGTAAATACAATAAGGAAAATGCGTAAATAAGTGGCATACATAAACTGAAGGAAAAAAAGAAGCTGAGCTAACCCTGAGTAGCGATCTGGTTGTAGTCCTCCTCTGTGCCTTCAACCTCCTCTGTCTCGACCATATCTGACGAACATTCCAAGAGAAGAAAAGTGGATGGAATGTCCGTCAGCGAACTAGCGCTCGGTAAATCCCAAAGATAGGTAAGAGTAAAGAAAATGATAAGAGAAGAATATATATATAACGAATAAGAGTATATGATCATGGTAACTATATACTATAGGTCTCTAGATGGTCACTATGTTAACGTTAAGTTCCATGTATGAATATCAACGGAGCCGAAAAAGTATTCACGAGCTCAAGAGTGGGGCCCCAGGAGTAAGGAAACACGGGCCCATTTCATGTGTTAGCATCTGGGCTCTAGGCTGTGGATGAGTCAACCCGATTGATATTCGAGTAAATTAAAAAAGAGGTTAATACGGGACTCCTGAAGCTCTGTTGGATTCATACAAGAAACTATCCTAAACACCCTGTGTATAATATATATAACTGGCTAGTATACTTGATTTATTTGATTAATTGATTGACATGATTTGACCGAAACCCTAGATTGCAAAAGGTTTAGATTGTATTCGAGTGAGTCGAGTAATGTGCGAGTCATGACGATTGCAATCTGGGTTCAAGTCAAGTTGGTTCGAGTAGATTGGATTTGAGTTCATATTCGAGTTTAGATTCGAGTTAGATTAGAGTTCGAGTTAAGTTTAGATTTGAATTTGGATTTGAGTTCATGGCTTTTCATATGAATTGATGTAAATTGTTAAAATCTTATGTTCAGAAGAAATCAGCAACTGCTGTACATGGACGGCATGATTTGTGTTTTTTTCCAAGACAATTGCCATTTGATAACTCCGTTAAGTTGTCTAACCTGAATAGGCAAGCACTCATTTTCTCCGGCTTCCTAGGACTCAAGAGAATTGATTCAGCTTAAACCTATATTAATCTAGAGTCATTAAATATTGTTTGTATATCTCGATGGGGGTTTTATAAAAAAAACTTTAATATAGTTTAAAAATAAACCTCGAAGGTGATTTATAATATTTAGGGTTTTCATGAACATGTATTTTAATTGTTGGGGTGTTTTAGTGATAAAAACTTAGTTTTTAAAAGTTTATGGTATTTTTATGAAAAACCAACTCTTTTGGAAACTTGTTGGTATTTTATTAAAAATTTTAATCTTTCATTTTAATATAATTTCATAAAATGTCATTATTGAAAATACGAATTCATATTTTTATATAATTTCCAAAATTTAATATTTATTTAGAAAAGTCGTATTTTTTAAAAACCCGTATTTTTATTTCCTTTCGAGACCGAATTCTCCGTGAGGAGTTCTGCATCTCGCTCTACTATCCCAATGATGTGCGATAATCCATACCATTCATTAGCGGGTCTCCTAAAGAGGGTTGTAGAGGCATAATTGTCGTGGATTTCGAAATACCGATTTAAAAAAAACCGTTTTGAAACAGTGTGGTATTTTAATAAAAAAGGTTTACCTTGAATTACCCATATACTTAGAATACCGTGCTATGAAACCATAGTGTACGTGTAGGGTAGGTCATTACCTCGTGAAGGTTCTAGGGTTTAGGTATACTAAATATCGAAAAGTGGTTACACTAAAGTTCATGGTATTTTAATGAAAAAGTTCATTATATGTTCGTTTCATATGAATTTTTTTTAAATTAAAAACTAAAAGATGTGAAATTATGTTAAGATTAAGGTAGCATGTTAGTTTGTCTTAAGTTGCTTAAGACATGTCTTACAAATATTAAAAAGAATGCAATATCGGAAATAACTCCTCTTTTGTCGAGTTGTTTTAAAAAAACGAATTGAGATGAAAAAAGGAGAGAAGAGGGACTTACGGTTTTTAGAAGGTTAAGAAGAGCTTGAAGAAGCTCTCGTGGGTCGTGGTTTTGTCGGAGATACTCCGGTCGTCGAGTTTGGCTCGCTACTCCACTTGGCACTTAGAGAGATTTTAGAGAATTTTTGCTAGAACTTTAGAATGGTGAAGAGCTAAGGCATGGGGTGTTATTTATAGTGAAGAATTAAGATTTGGGAATTAAAATTTTGGATTAAAATGTATTAAAAAGATGTTAAATGGTGAAATGAAGGGACACTGTTTAATTGCAAGGAAATCAAACAGTGTAGAGAAGTTAAGGGGAGTCGAAGGGGTGTGTGTGCAAAGCACGGAGCCAATTGGGCTCATCTTGACCGTCGGCGCCGGCCAGATGAGGAGAATGGGCGGTCGGATCTTGAGGTTTTGCCTTGAGATTTGTGCCACGTGGGTATATCTATGTTTACTCTATTTTGCGCATGTTTGATTTTTCTGAAACTTTTCATTTCCCCGTGTATTACACGTGCAACTCTTGGGCTTCTAAAAATTAAAAAAGAAAAATTAGAAAAAATAATTGTGTCCGATGGGAATCGAACACACAGGCTACGTCACAGCAGTGCAGAGACTTTACCAGTGAGCTACAAGTTGTTTCTTGTTTTTATTAAACAAATCTAATATATAACTCTTACACAGACTGTAATACCCTTTTCTGTACAATAACAAGAAATTTCTATACAGTGATTTCAGAGTCGTTACAACAACCCTCGTTAGAGGACCGCTAATGGATGATGCAGATTATTGCACATTCATGAGATAGTAGAGCGAGATGCAGAACTCCTCACGGAGTATTCGGTCTCGAAAGAAAATAAAATACGGTTTCTTAAGAAATACGACTTTTCTAAATAAAAAAATTAAATTTTGGAAAATTATATAAAACTATGAATTCGTATTTTCAATAAAAATATATTATGAAATTATTTTCTTTTAAAATGAAAGATTAGAATTCTTAATAAAATACCATCAAGTTTCTAAAAAAGCTAGTTTTTCATAAAAAAATACCATAAACTTTCAAAAAGCTAGGTTTTATCACCAAAACACCATAACAATTAAAATACATGTTCATGAAAACCCTAAATATGAAAAATCACCCTCGAGGTTTATTGTTAAACTATATTAAAGTATTTTTCATAAAACCCCCTTGAGATATACAAATAATATTGTAAGGACTCTAGAATTAATATAAGTTTAAGCGGTATCATTTCTCTTGAGCCCCAGGGAGCTGGAGAAAGTGAGTGTTTGCCTATTTAGGTTAGACAACTTAACGGAGTTATCAAATGACAATTGTCTTGGAAAAAAACACAAATCCTGCCATCCATGTGCAGCAGTTGCCGATTTCTCCCGAACATAAGATTTTTAACAGTTTAAATCAATTCCTATGAAAAAGACATGAACTCGAATCCAAACTCGAATCTAAACTTGAACTCAAACTCGAACAAAAACTCGAACTCTAACCTAACTCGAAACTAAACTCGAATACGAAGTCGAACCCAAACTACTCGAACCAACTTGACTTGATCCAAAATTGCAATTGTTATAACTCGCATATTACTCGACTCACTCGACTGTATTCTACACTCTTTGCAATCTATAGTTTCGATCAAGACATGTTAATCAATCAATCAAATCAATTGAGTATACTATACAGTTATAATATATATTATACTTGGGGTGTTTGGGATAGTTTCTTATATGAATCCAACGGAGTTTCAGGAGTCCCGTATTAATCTTCTTTTTTTTATTTTACTCGAATATCAGTCGGGTTGACTCATCCACAGCCTAGAGCCCCGATGCTAACACATGAAATGGGCCCGTGTTTGCTTGCTCCTGGGGCCCCACTCTTGAGCTCATGAATACTTCTACGGCTGCGTTGATATTCACACTTAGAACTTAATATCAACATAATGACCATATGGAGACCTATAGTACATATTCACCTATGAATATATACTCTTACCTGTCATCTATATATTCTATATTCGTCATTTTTTACTCTTACTTTATCCTTAGGACTTTCCGAGCGCCAGTTCGCTGACCGGCATTTCACCCACTTTTTTTCCTTGAAATGTTCGTCAGATACGGTCGAGACGGAGAAAGTGGACGCTACTGCGGAGGATTACGACCAGATAGCTACTCAGGCCTACTAGCTCAGCTCCACTTTTCTTCAGTTTATGTATGCCACTTATTTAGACATTTTCCTTATTATATTTACTTTCTGGCATTAATTCATGTATTTGTAAATATTGGAAGTTGAATGTAAATAAAGATATTTGTTGAAAATTTTTACTGTCTCCATTTATTCTTGCTTTGTGTGTTATTGTTTCAATGCGCTTAGTATATTTATTTAGAGAATGACCTTCTCTGGATAAATATACCGCGAGCTTGCCACGTCACCGTTTCCGTCTACTGGGAAGCAAAGCGTGACATTTACATTCATGATGTTATACTTAATATTGATAATTATAAACTTTAATATTATTATTAATCTATTATATATACTATTGATATATAGTGTAATATAATACGGAAATGATATAATTGCCAAAATGTAATAAAAATACACTTAGTAAAAAACGACTTTATAAAAATAATCTGATGTCATTTGTAAAATATTATCTGTAATTGAAAATGAGTACAAACATATTCAACACATAAATGTTGCAAACTAGTAATTTACTCAACAATCATACAAAATGACCTAGTTAAAATCTTTCATTCTTTTTCCTTGGTCTATTTTGAATATCAATTTTTTATTATATATAGCATCAGTATCAAGAGATATACCTTGTTTTATTATTCTTGTTCTCAATGCTAGTTTTGTGATATGTTAATGTAGATAACACACGGGGTAACGACCTATCCCACACTCACGTTCGAATCGAATCCATTAAAAGTTTATATTAATTTTAAGAGAGATTTACACTAAAATACCCTCGGTTATCCTTTTGCGTATTCCGCCTCTACAACTCTCGTTTGGAGAACCCTGTTGTGATTGATGCTGGTTAAAACACATTATTGGGTTTAGTAGGGTAAGACGCAGAGCTCTTCACCGAGCGTGATCTTGAAAGGGAAAAGCGGTTTTAAAATAATTTCTAAAATAAACAATAAATTAAATTAACCAGGTTCATTTATTTTTTTTAATTAGTTAAAAGAAAACAAAATTTTAAATTAGAGTTTTCATGAAAATACCCTCAACTCTAAAAGGTTAGTTTATACTAAAATACCCTAAAATTTGGATTTTCATTAATATACCATAATTCTCCAATAGTATTTTATCAAAACATCATCGACACTTTAAATAATATTTTATCAAAACATTCTTGAGATTTCAAAATATAATATTTTACATAAAACCCCTCAAAAATATAATGGCTTATTTTATATAGATACCATAAAGTTTCAAAATGTCATATTTTCACATAAATACCCTTGAATTTCTAAGATTAGTATTTAGAAAGTGGATGGTTTAAGTGACCTATTCTCTCTTGAGCCTCGGGGAGCCAGAAACAATCAGTGATTCGTTTACCTAGCTACTTTTAAGCAAATCACTCGTATCAACTCAAAATGGAAATTGATTTATATACTTGACTTGTAACTTGAATCACATATATAATCATAATGGTCCTATGTGATAGCTTATGAATTTTTATTATCCATTCTTGCCTTATTTTGATGATAGCTTAAACATAAATAGTCGTTTAGTGTCGCATGCTTTATCTTGTTTTCATTATTGACACTAAACTTGCATACACTTCATTATTAACTTGCATATCTTATATCTTTTGTATGTCGAATAATATATCGATATCTCATGTTTTGCATTTGATATATTTGTTGATATTGATATATTATTCTCGTTCATTGCTTTGATATTCAAAACATGAATACTTATGTATATACATGCGTTTCTTATCTTGGTTTTCATATAAACACGTATATACATATCGTTTATCAATATTTCTTACTTTGCTAGTGATTTACATATTAATATTGATATTCATATTCATAGTTTCGAATATCAAACAATGAATGTTCATCTATAGCGTTTATTATCCTGTTTGTATCATAACACTGTATATGATGAGCTTGGTTTTTGAGATTGCATTTCAGGATATTGGATATCTCGAGACGAAGCTCTATAAAGAAGGATGGAGAAAATTGATCTTAAACAGATATATCTAATCGAGGTTAGGGGATATGGACGAGTGCTTCCAAAATTGCACATTCAATCTACGCGAAGCTAAGTAGCCAAGTTTCAAGAGATTCAAGAGTTAAAACTACGAATAGCGAAGAAGCTAGAAGCTAAGTCCAAATTTGAAGCATCGAAGTCGAAGTCCAAGATAATCTAAGATTTGAACATCAGATGTTGACTTTGAGACGATAGCGAGTCGAGCGGCGAAGATCAAGGAAGACTTGAAGTGTTGAAGGCAATTGAAGATCAATCAACCAACAAGTCCAAAATTCGTCAAAGTTTTAAGAGCTCGTATTGAAATTTCGAAAATTCAAGATTTCTGTAACAACCCTAAACTTTCTGTACAAAATTTTTGTAGAGTACAGAAAGGAGTAGCTTAGCCTGAGCACAACTTAAAAGTATTTCTTGTTTAAGAATAGCAAGAAAGCACTTGTAGCTCATTGGTAAAACCTTGCACTACTGTGACGTAGTCCCTGTGTTCAAATCCCTCCAGTCACATATTATTTTTAATGATTTTTCTTTTAAAAATTTTGGAAGCCTAAAAGTTTACACGTGCAATACACGAAGAAATGAAAGTCTCAGAAATCAAACATGTGGAAAATATTATATGAACATATAGGGACACGTGGCACCAATCCAGACCCCAACCCTCTTGGATTGACCGGCGAGATGAACATATTGGCCGGTACCACCGGGCCAAACCGATGGTAATGCCTTCAAATTTTGAACCCTAACCCTTTGGCCTCCCCCACTACTCCTCTTCTGCTTGTTTTTCTTGCAATTAACCAGAGGATTAAAAATCACCATTAAACAATGTTTTAATGCATTTTAATTCTCATTTTTAATTTCCCAAACCCTAATTCTATCCTATAAATACCACCACATACCTAGCCTTCTCTATTCTGAAATCCATTGTCAAAACTCTCAAATTTTTCCAAGTTAAATAAGTTGAACAAGTGGAGTTAGCCAAGGTCAAGTTCCGGCGACAATTCGAGAAGATTCCGGCGATCCCACGACTCCACAAAGCCCTTAAAACCTTCCTCCACCTCTTCTCTCTGCACTAATCCAGTAAGTCCCCTCTCCTATCCTCTCTTCTTATTCTAAAAAGTTCTCTTTTCAAATGACGTCAGTTAGTGGAGTTAACCGACTTTTAAATTCTATTATCTTTAAAATAAAATTTTTTCTTATGAAACAATTATCCAAATTATTATACCTTGCTTATTAAACATTAACTAAAATTTAGAAACCAATTTCACTATAAAACTCCATGTAAAACCATGTTTATTGCACTTTTACAGTTTAATACCACAACTTTACATTCAACATATTTTATCATGTTTACTTGTATTGCCTTTAAAAAACTCACGAGGTAATGACCTATCTCATCACAACACTCGTCATGACATAGCATGATAGCTTTTGGAACAGTGTTTTGTGGGATAAATACAATTTTACAATAAAATATCTTAAACTAATAAAACCGTATTTTTTAAGATTGTTTTAATTAAATTCCTTGCAATTAAGGCTTTACAACCCATTTTGGGGAACCCGGTTTGGATGGTGCGGGTTATCGCACAACCTCGGTAATAATAGAGCGAAATACAAACCTCCTCACGGAGCATCTGATCTCGATGGAATTTTTAATACAATTTTTAAGAATAATGTGATTTTCTATTTAATAAATAAATTCTATTTTTAATAATTATATATATATATATTATCAAAATATCTATTTTAAATATATATAATAAATTCCATGTTTTTTAAACAAAGGAATCATAAATTTCATGAATAAACCATCACAAATCCATACAATTCCAATTTACACTAAAATACCATATACTATTCAATCTAGGTTTATAATCATTAGAATACTTCACATTTAAAAAAAATACATCCATGAAAACCCTAAATACGACTAATAAATACTTGAGATTTATTTTGAAATTATATCAAAACTATTTTTCATAAAAACCCCTCGAGTTTATTAATTTACAATAAGGACCCTAGTAAATATAGGTTTAAACGGGACCAATGAGAGTCGGAGAAAGTGGATGCTTGCCTATTTAAGGTAGGAAACTAAAACAGGGTTATCAATGGTAACTGTTTTGAAAAAAGTCACAAATCCTGCCGTCCATGTGCAGCAGTTACCGATAACTCCAAAACCTAATTCAGGAATCAAATTCTGTTTAAAGTGTCTGACTCAGACAGAGTCTCGGTCTAATCTGAATACAGTTCCAATTTACATACAATTCAAATATAACTCCAATACATCATGAACCCATATTTACTGGAACTTGAACATGAATATCAGAATACTATCAAATATCAACATGACTTGAACTGACCGAACCATGGATATACATTGACTTGATTACACGACCATCCGTTTACATCCTTATCCGTTTACATGAACAATTGATATCATGGTTTCGGCAAGTCTTACATCTATAAAACAACACAATATACATTACGGGTTTTTTAAAAGGGTAGACTGGTACGGAATATGTTAAAAGTGGCACGAGATGGTCATTAAAAGACGTAACTAAACATCCATTGTTGTTGTTCCATGGGGTTTGACGGAGCTTTGTACTACGGGTTACCTTAGTCCACGGGATAGATGGACTCCTCTTGTAAACACTAATATCTTCTGTACTAAGCTACAAACAACTACGTTAGTATAGCGAACAACGTCGCTATCCCAAGGAAGGGGGATGGCGGCTTGATGGCCGGCCGCTTGAAAGCGGGCGAGCGCGTCCACCATCGCCGTGAGACTGTCGATCCTAGCAGATAGGGCGTTGATGATATTAGGAGGGGGAGTGGGACCGCTCCCACCTCCGTTATGGAGGACAGGGAGCTCGTGCTGGGATCATTGCGGTTGTCGCTCGCCATCAGATTAAAGGCGGAAGATCAACTTTATGGGTAGAGAAACTGTAGCTGTTTCCATAGACGGTGCTAACTGATGGAGGTCGGAATCTTCCTCAGATGTTGTCCTCCGTTAATCTGGCTGCGAGCGGTTCTGAATGGTTGAGATTGGGTATGAGAATTGTTGTGTGGATCTCAATGGGTTGTTGGATGTTATTGACGCCGAGCTACCTGTGTCACACCCCGCTTTCCAGAGTACGGTAAGAAGACGTGACGGGTCACGCGACGTATTTACTGAGAAGTAAAAAACGCTAAGCGTGTATAAGCAATATAATGTAAATGTACACAAGAAAGACATGAGATGTAAATGAACATTAACTTTTTATTTATTAAGCATTCTTTACAATACAATGCTGGAAAGTAAATACAAGATTGGAAAGCAATGCCTAAACAATGGCATGAAATTGAAAATAAAAGTATATACAAGTGTCTAGAGCTCTGGGTCGTCGACGAACCGCTCCAAGTCTTCTGAGCTGGGCTCGATCTCCAGAGAGTCGGGTCCTCCTGACAACATTCTAAAAAAAGAATAGAAAAAAAATGTCGTCAGCCCAGAAAATCTAAACCTTTTTGCGGAAAATAGTGGGGGTGCAGTTTTGGAATACAGGTATAATGAAATCAACTTTTTCTTTAAATGCATAAATAATGAAAAATGAAAATGCATGTAGATTATACTATAGTTGGAAACATGTTTCGTCTTTTAAAATTTCGGGCAGCACCTCCCTTTTATATTTTGATCCAAAACCACATACACAACAATATATAGGCATCCCCAAGCGGGAGCTAGCTCTTCCAATGAAAATGCATGTAGATTATACTATAGTTGGAAATAGTAAGCGGTGTGTGTTTGATTAACATAGAGTCCTAATTTGAAGTATTATACGGGCAAGAAAGGAGTGAGAGATTTCCATCTCTCAAACCTACCCAATCCTAACCCCAACAAGTGAGGAACTACTCTCTCATTAGGGAAATTGCGATAAAATTTATTTTTATATTTTTTATTAACCTAATTAACTTGCAGATAAATAAAGACAGGTAAAAATATACAGAGAAATAAATATGCAATTTAAGAAGAACACAAGATAAAAAAAAAATAACTTACTTTTATTGATACCTCTTGACGATTACAAAGGAATTGAAATTTAATCTAGAATAATAAAAAGAGGCATGCCCCAAAAGAGGCTGTAGGCTTTCCTATTTATAGATAGGAGAAACCCTAGGGTTTACATCTGGTCCACATCTGAAATTACAAGACTACTCTAAGAAAGCCGGGTCAATGCACCGACACCCACCGACACACGCACCGATACGTGCACAGCACGGCCGCGGATCCGCGGCGGAATGCCCTATTTGGCCGCGGATCCGCGGCCATCTTGGAGGATCTCTGTCTCATATTTCCAGGGTTGCTTCATGTTGCTTTTCCTTCTATTTTCTTCACTTGGTTCTTCAGAATATTTTCTAGTTTCTTTCAGATTTCCAACAGTGCAGAATTTGTGGACTTTTACCGTTAGTTTCGCGTTGAAGTTTTGAATCTTGTGCTGCCCTTGTACTTTGTATATTGAACTATTTTCTAATCTTCGTTTATTCCTCAAACTGGTAGGCGGCATCTTGCAGATTCATCTATTTGTTGGTCGTAGTCTCACATTTGTAGCGTCTTTTCACCATTTTCACTGTATTGTTCTGAGAACCTATAACCTGCAACTATTTAGCAGTCATGGATCAAAAGCATATTTATTTGCAATATAATTAAGAATGAGGAATATAATAATGCAAAATTCTGATATGAACAAATACCCCCAAACTTATCTTTTGCTCGTCCCGAGCAAAACCAATTTATTCTCTAAAAAACCTAACCTCACTTTCGCAGGGAATCGCGATTGCACTGAGCTCGTGCAACAAGCCGTTAAACCTTTAGGTGTCCCTAGTAGGAGGAGTGTTGTCTCCTGAGGGTTTTCAGCGGATACTACCCACAAAATCCGATCAATTTGGCCTGTTGACTTTTATTCTTCAATTCGGTGTTCTAGCAAGAAATTCTATTATCTTTAACTTAGAAATCATCAACCCGTATTTTTCACACTCACTTATCATTTAACTTAAGATCGTATATGTTCTGTAAATTTATTTAGCTTTTAGCATCTTTTGAATTTTCCTTCTAAGGTTCCATCTCAACTTAAGAATTTTTATCATCTCTACTGAAGATAAAAGTCCTATTTTTCATTCCTATCTCTCATCCAAACCCCAATCATATACTCCTACGTGTGTGTATGTATCACCCCTACACTTGGAAATTCAATTCAAGCTATCATACTCTTGTCCATTGTCCAAAGTATTTTTAGTTGTTGAATTTTAGATGAAATTGCTCACACATCCTTCATGCGACCGTTAATACTTCTTGAGGTACTAACGACCGATTACAAAATGTGTTTGCGCTTTAAGGCGTAATTTCTCGTCTTGTAATACCTAAGGCTTTAGCAGTGACTCCCAAACTAGTTGGTCTAAGGCACCAGGTGATAAAGCACCCTCGCTATATATTTTTTTATTTTACGCAGCCTTAAGTAATTACAAAACCAGTGTTCATTTTTTTATATCTATTTATTCACACTTATACTTTTATTAAATTTTTCTTCATACTAAGGATTTTAGACAAGACATTTCAAGGCATCCTCTACTATTCCAACTTTCAAGGTGCGTGTTTGTGCAAGTTGTAGGGTATATATTTTCAGAATTTAGACTTAAGGTTTAGAATTATTTTTCAGACTTACACTTTAATAAAAATTTCAATACTATTCCCTTATTTTGACTTAGCCCATGAACTGAACTCAAAATTTACCTATTTCTAAATAAACTACAACGACATATATTTTCTACCGTTAAATTTTAAGAAAGGTTATTTGTAAGGTTTTTAATTTACTAAGTTTTGGATCTAGTTTTTCCTAGCTAGTTAACCGTCTTATCAAATTTAAGTCAAATATGGCCAAAATTGAATTTTTCAATTTATAATTTTTTTTTAAAAAAAATCCAATTTTTATTTGATTTTATTTTTAAAATTTTTTTTCCATTTTTTTATTTTTATAATTTTTTTATAATGATGCAATGCAGAATTAAACATGCAAAGAAAAAAAGAGAAAAATAAATACAAAAATTAAAATATGCAATGCAATGATAACTATTTACAAACCACCTCCTCCCCCAAACTTACCAAAAGCAGTGCCCTCACTGCTCAGGACCTCGCCGTCCCCTTGAACGTGAACGGGAACGTTCCTCTCGCGCCAGCAGCGTAGATACGCCATGTTCAATCTCTGTCACCCGGTGATCCAAGTTGGTCACCATCCCCACCAAATTATCAATCCCCTTAATGGCTCTTCTAAGAAGATGTGCATGTTCTATGGGGGTAAGTCTTCCTCGCTCGCGGTCGATCTGGAGCTGGGTGTTCTGGCAGGTACATGTTCGGCCGGTTCTCTTCGCAACCAAACATCAGTTAGGCGGGTATAGGACGTGGATACGCCCTCAATAAGAGGCCTAATGGGTATTCCTCTATGCATGTAAAACTCAAATTCCTCCACAAGGAGGAAATAGTGACACGGTTGTGTCACTAACATAGGGCATGGGTAATTTACGGCCCTTTTGCCAGCACCAATTGAATTAAGTAAAACCGTGCACATGTCAAATCTAGGGTTCTCAGTCATTAAGGTGTGCACGATATGAAGAGATGGGGTGAAAAATGTTGTTTATGTGAACTGCCAAAAATGTTGTTTTGTGCCCAACGGCACACGGTTAATACATTGGCGGAAAGGGTTCTAGCCTGTATGCCTTTCCTAGGTTCCCTCGAACAGTCATTACCCATTAAGGGTAAGTAGTCTTCAAATTGAAGGGTTTGGTCGTGAACAGGTAATCTAGGAATTAAGGTGACTTCATGGATGAAGTCCCTGTTAATGATTATTTCCCTATCGCCCCAAAGTAATTTAATAAAACCGTATTGTGCTAGGCAACCTTCCTCCATGCACTCGTAAAAATGAGTAACTAAATCTGGAAGAGCGTAGGCATTGGGATGATTGTAAATTAAAAAGTTCCACTCTCACCGTGTGATCTTCTCACCAAAATAACTTCCGTAAATTGTGTGTGAAAAGATTTGTGAAAAATCTCGTTCTAATTGCATTGTTGGTGCCATTCAGAAAGTTCACAGATCTATAAAAAAATTTAACAGAGAGGGAGAGACGATGCAAACCTCCTCAAAAAAATTTCAGAGGGAGACGACGTCAGGGAGCGGCGGTTGCGCGACCGTAGGTGAGGTTTGGTGGCGGAAACGCGGCGGAAGGGAGCGATCTCTTTGTACTTGCTGCGGCGGCGGCTGGGGTTTGAGGAAATGAAAATTTAGGGTTTGATAAAAAACAGAGAGGGGTCAGGTCTTATTTATAGGGGGTGTGTTGGTTATTAGCAAAAAGCCCCTCTCAAAAAGAGGAAATTGTAAATTAAAAATTTTATTTATTTATTTTTATTAAAACTGAAAATTTACAAAAATACCCCCAAAAAATTTTTATTTTAATTTTTTTATTTTTATTTTTATTTTTATTTATATATAATTACAAGTGATACATACCCCCAAACTTGTTTGAAACAGTGATTTGGCTAGATAATCGAAATTTAGGGGTAGATGGAGGAAGATCAGTCAATGTAGATCGGCTCCTGCAAAAACAGGAGCTCCCCCGAAGGGTCCACAGTGAAGAACGGTTTAAGTCTATGTCCATTCACTTTAAATAGTGAACCGTCCTCCAGATTCTCTAAATCAACCGCCCCGTGCGGATATACGGTGCGTATAAAAAATGGCCCTTTCCATCGAGATCTGAGTTTGCCGGGATGGAAATGTAACCGAGTGTCGTAAAGTAAAATCTGTTGACCAGGTTTGAAAATTTTGCGCATAAGGTGTTTATCGTGGAACACCTTCGTTCGGTTTTTAATAAGTACTGCGTTCTCGTAGGTTTCATCCCGCAGCTTGTTTAATTCATTCAACTGCAGCTTTCTATTGCTGCCCGCATCTCCCAAAGATAGGTTTAACTCTTTTATTGCCCAAAATGCTTTATACTCTATTTCAACTAGAAGGTGGCATGCCTTTCCATAAACAAGCCTGCATGGAGACATACCAAGATCGGTCTTATAGGCAGTACGGAATGTCCAAAGGACATCAATAAGTTTTGACGACTAATCTTTACGGTTTTTGAAAACCGTTTTCTCCAATATCTGTTTAATCTGCTGATTTGAAATTTCGGCTTGCCCACAAGTTTGGGAATGATAGGGTGTTGACAGCTTGTGAGTAATGGAGTATTTCCGCATTAAGGACTCGAATGTCATATTACAAAAGTGAGATCCATTATCACTGATAATCGTGCGAGGATGCCCAAACCGAGAAAAAATGTTTTCTTTGAGAAATCTAACGACAACCTTGTTGTCATTAGTTCGGCTGGGCACAGCCTCGACCCATTTAGAAACATAGTCAACCGCGGGTAGAATATACATGTTCCCAAAAGAGTTGGGAAATGGTCTCATAAAGTCTATCCCCCAAACATCAAAAATTTCAACAACCAATATTGGTTGGAGCGGCATTTCATTTCTCCTAGATATCCGGCCCAAGTGTTGGCACCGGGAGCATGTCTTGCAGTACTCATATGCGTCTTTAAAAAGTTGTGGCCAGTAGAAGCCACACTGCAAGATCTTTTCTGCTGTCTTTTTGGGGCCAAAATGCCCGCCACACGCTTGATCGTGGCAAAATGACAGCATGCTCTTAAACTCATTATCGGGGACACACTGACGAATAATTTGGTCGGGACAGTATTTGAATAGATACGGTTCATCCCAGTAAAAATGTTTTACCTGAGATAGAAATCTGAGTCTGTCCTGATTCGACCATTCGTTTGGTATCAGTCCGGTGGCCAAATAATTTACGATATCTGGGAACCAAGGTTCGCATGACACAGTTAAGAGCCGCTCATCTGGAAAAACGTTTTTAATAGGAATTTGAAGTGTAGGCGAAGAAAGAAGTCGTGAAAGATGGTCGGCGACTACGTTTTTGCATCCTCTCTTATCTCTGATGACAAGGTCAAACTCTTGTAGTGGGAGGATCCAACGTATCAGCCGAGATTTAGCATCCTTCTTCGCGAAAAGATGGCGAAGAGCTGAGTGGTCAGTATAAACGATGACTGGAGAGCCGATTAAATATGGCCTGAACTTTTCTAATGCAAACACAATAGCTAAGAATTCTTTTTCAGTTGTTGTGTAATTTAATTGGGTCTCGTTTAAGGTTCGGCTAGCGTAATAAATTACATGCGGCATCTTATTTATGTGTTGTCCAAGGACAGCACCAATGGCGAAATCAGATATATCGCACATAATTTCAAATGGATGCGTCCAGTCAGGAGATGAAAGAATGGGAGCGGAAATAAGTGAGTTTTCCAATGACTCAAACGCCTTTATACAGCTTGAGTCGAAATCAAAAGTGGTGTGCTTGGCCAACAAAAGAGTCAAGGGTCTAGCTATCTTGTTAAAATCCTTGATGAACCGTCTATAGAAACCGGCATGGCCAAGGAAGGCTCGGATGTCTTTGACGCACTTAGGAGGAGGACGATTGGAAATGATTTCAATCTTAGCTTTATCTACTTCAATGCCATTTTACGAAATGATATGTCCTAAGACAATACCTTCTCGTACCATAAAGTGGCATTTCTCCCAATTTAAAGTGAGGTCCTTATCCATACACCGGGTAAGAACTGTGTCTAAATGTAGCAAACACTCATCAAAAGAATCGCCAAAAAGGGAGAAATCGTCTATAAAAATCTCCAAATTTTTTTCCACCATGTCTGAAAAAATGCCCATCATACACCGCTGGAAAGTAGCGGGTGCATTGTATAACCCAAAGGGCATGCGACGGTAAGCGAATGTACCGAAAGGACAAGTGAATGTGGTCTTGTCTTGGTCCTTTTCGGCGATGGGAACTTGATTATAGCCGGAGTAGCCATCCAAAAAGCAGTAAAATTCATGCCCAGCCAATCGTTCTAGCATTTGGTCAATAAAAGATAATGGAAAGTGGTCTTTCCGTGTCGCGGCGTTGAGTTTTCTATAATCGATGCAAACTCGCCACCCAGTTTAGGTGCGAGTAGGTATTAACTCATTCGCTTCATTAGTTATGATTGTTATGCCTGATTTCTCTGGGACGACGTGAATGGGGCTAACCCACTGGTTATCAGAGATAGGGTAAATGATACCACTATCAAGACATTTTACAATCTCCTTTTTAACAGCCTCCTTCATGATAGGGTTTAGTCGTCTCTGTGGATCCCTTACTGACTTTGCATCATCCATCATGTGAATATGATGTTCAACTATTAGGGGATTAATCCTCTTGATGTCCACCATAGTCCAGCCAAAATCTTGCCGATTATTTTGTAAGACCGTTAAAAGGGCTTTCTCTTGCTCGGTGGTTAGAGAGGCCGAGATGATAACAGGAAGGGTCTCGTTCTCACCTAAGTAGGCGTATTTAAGGTGAGACGGCAATAGCTTGAGTTCGAGTTTTGGAGGCGAAACAATTGAAGGTAAAATTAGTGAAACTGTCTCGAACTCGAAAGATTCCAATAGAGGTTCGAAGCGAGTGTAAGCAATCGAGTCGGATGGTTCAGCTAACTCATCCGAAAATTCAAAGGATTTGAACTCGGGTGGTGATTCTTCAAAATCGTTCGAAAAAGTGAAACACTCGTAATCATTATCGGGCGTGAAAGCAGTGTCAGAATCAAGGAGGAACGCACTATTGGCGTCAAAATTGCTGTGATCGAACATAAATTTTTCGAGCTCACGGTCCTCCTGAGTGATCTCTTGGATCGAGCAAACATCAAGCATATTAGCATTAGGCTCGGAGGGCTGATTCCCCAATTTAAAAATGTTGAGTTCAATTGTCATGTTTCCAAAAGATAGGTTCATCGAACCATTTTGACAATTGATCACCGTATTAGAAGTTACAAGGAATGGTCGACCGAGTATCACCGGAATTTGACTCCGGGGGTTAGCTACAGGCTGTGTGTCCATAGCAATGAAATCAACGGAGAAAATGAAGTCCCCTACTTTAATCAACACATCCTCTAACTCACCTCTAGGATGGGTGATAGATCGGTCAGCCATTTGGAGAGTACAATGTGTGGGTTTCAGTTCTCCAACGCCTAATTGTTCATATACTGAATAAGGAAGCAAATTAATACTGGCACCAAGATCTAAAAGTGCGCGGTTGATGTTCTTATCCCCAATAGTTATTGAAATTGTAGGACAGCCAGGGTCCTTTCGTTTTTGAAGTAAAGGTTGGGTAAGAGCATCACTTACTGCACTAGCCAAGAAAACTTTCTTAGGTACCTGTGATTTCCTCTTCTTGGTGCATAAGTCCTTCAAGATTTTAGCGTAAGAAGGGACTTGTTGGATTGCATCCAAAAGGGGGTATGTTAATGCTAACCTGTTTGAATAACTCCACAATCTTCTCCATTTGTGCAGTTTGTTTATTGGATCTCAACCTGTTTGGAAATGGAACATTTTGAAAATTTGTTGAGTCCAATATTTGTGGAGTAGATTGCGGAGTTGGAACGGATCCCAGTGTTGGTGTTTTCGTGGAGTGAGATGTGGATCCGTTCGAATTAGTAGAAGAAGTAGAGCCTTGTGAAGAATGAAGAACAGGCTCTGAAGAAGATGAAGAAGAATAAGAAGAAGAAGCGGCGGCCAGGGTGTCATTATTGTTGCCAACGTTGTTGTGCAATACCTTTCCAGATCTCAATGTAATCACGGCACTCACATTATGATTTTGTTGTTCATGAGCAACATGTGCATTTTGTGTGTGACCGGGATTTGGCAGTGGTTGAGATGGAAGTTTCCCCTTCTCTCGCTCATTTAGAGCAGCATTCAGTTGTGCAATTTGAGCTTCAATTGTTTTGATGCTTTGCTCATGTGATGCAGTGTGTTGCACCAAAGACTGAATGGAAGACTGGATGTTGGCTGAGGATTGCGTAGATTGTTTTAAAAACGCATCCAGACTTCGTTCTAGCGAGGAAACCTTATCGTTATTTGGTTGAACAAAATTATTTTGAGGAAAAGAGTTGTTTGGTGCAAAATTGTTCATTTGATTTTGGTAGGTTGAAAAGGTTGTTGATATTGAGTTTGTTGATGAGCATGTTGTTGTGGAGGAGGCCTCTGGAAATTGTTATTGTCTTGGAATTGTTGTTGATTTTGATTCCAGGTGAAATTTGGGCGGCTCCTCCAACCAGGATTATAAGTTGAAGAGTATGGATCATTTCTTTGTCTTTGCTGAAAAGCAGTATTGACTTGATCTTGTCCTTGAGCGGGTAGGTTGTAAGGACACTCTTCAGTTAAATGTGATGGATCCGAACAACAAGCGCATATAGTGCGAGTGGGTAAAGCAGGGGCAGGAGAAGGCGATGAGAATTTGTTCTCAATTGCTTCTAGCTTACGTGTAATTGCAGCCATTTCGGCTTTCATTGCAATTGACATGTCGAGTTGATGAATGCCTGCCCCTAGACTGACCGGAAGAGGTATATGAAGTGGATGAAGTGGTATGTCTAGTGCTTTCCCACTGAAGTGTTTGTTCAGCAAGATCGTCGAGAAATTGCCAAGCTTCCTCACTCGATTTGGTTAGGAAGTGACCTTGACAAATGGTTTCCAGCAACTGCTTAGTTGCTGGGTTCAGTCCTTCGTATAAAGTTTGGCAAAGTTGCCATCTCTCAATACCGTGATGCGGGCACTGAACAAGTAGGTCTTTAAATTGTTCGAAACACTTCCAAAAAGGTTCGGAAGGAAGCTGGGAAAATTGATTAATCTCATTACGAATTCTCGCGGTCTTGTGATGTGGATAAAACATTTTAAGAAAAGCTTTAACAAACTCTTCCCAACTGTTTATAGAATGTGATGCGGTACTATACAACCACTTTTCAGCTAGGTCACATAGAGTGAAAGGAATGACGCGTAACCGTATAGCATCGTCAGACAGTTGGGTGGTCTTCATCATGCCACAAACATTCTGGAATCTGTTGATGAAGATATAGGCATCTTCGGATTCCAGCCCGTGAAATTTGGGTAACATATTGATGAAGTGGGGCTTAATTTCGAAGTTGTCCCCATTAGCCGGTGGAAGTGAAAGACAAGTAGGAAGTGCGGTGCAGATGGGATAGAAAAGATCTTGGAGCGCGATTCGTTGGGGCGCTGCAACAGGAGGGTGTTGTAGATTATTCACACCCAGTTGAGGTGGAATTAGTCCCGAAGTAGGTAAGGGGTTGTTAGGATTGAATCCCGACATCTCCTTAGAAGATGATGAATTTGAAGATGAAGGTAAAGAAGTGGAGGGAATTTCGACTTCGGAGTCGAACGCGTCGTCAGTAGGAACTAACGAGACACGGAATAAACGGGGGCTAGTGTCCCTAGTCCAACCGGACATACACTAAATGAATTGTAGTGTAGTCAAAAAGTAGATGGTGGGGGTAAGAAAACGTCAATGAGAGAATGTGGATGCAAGTTGGGTGCAATGGATTTCTAGCGACAAAATGGCAAGTTTTTGTAAAAATTTTGTTTTGTGGTTTTTTTTATAAGGAGTTTTGTAAAAAAAATTTATAAGGAACTACAACACACTTTCAAGCAATCACAATATGCACAATCAAGCCTAGAGCTAGGGTCTCCTAAGTCAACTAGACTGCTCCTAACTGGTCCAAAGCGACAAGTTGTGAGATATCCCTCGAATCGCCTCTTCACCGCCAATTGTGGCCAGGTAAGCACAAGTAAAGAAAGGAGAGATCCGCTCACGAATCACCGTGAGACGGGTTTTTAAAATTACCTTTCCCACTTGTCTAGCCTAGGCACCACAAAGTCAGGTTTAGATAAACGACCGATTGCCCACAACCTCCCTTTGTCCTAATGAGCGCGACAGTCCTTATTGGCTGAGTCTAAATATTTTTTAATTAACTCGAGGGTTGATGCATATGCTTTTTGTGATATTTGGGGTCCTAGAAAGGGTAATGAAATCCCCACCCAATCTGGATTGGTGTTATAACCCCTTAAAAGTCCGTTTTAAAAATGCAAAGCAGTAAACACACAAAAATTTAAAACACTTGCCAAATTTTTTTTCTTTTTATTTGCGGCACAAAGAATCCTGCACAAGATTGATTTATTGGAGAGGAAGAAGAAGTTTTGCGCAAAGAACCCTACAGAAATTTTTTTCAGTAGACTACAGAGGGCAGAAGAGAGAAAAAAAACTTACAAAGAATTTTTGGAGAGCTGATGTCAGCAACTTGCCGCGGTTCCGCGGCCAAATGTTTGTTACTGCCGCGTTTCCGCGGTGGAAAAGTCGGTTCAAACCTCCAAATTTTTTCTGTTTTCTATTGTGGTTCTTCTCTGTCTGTTCAGATCTTCTGTTTGTTGATTTGTTCACTGGGCTTTTCCAGATCTGAATCTGTCCTTCTTCCTTTCCTACGCAATTCACACAAAAACCCTTCAAAAAATAACAAGATGATATTTTTATGTTTTTATATTTTTCAGTTTTTATGATTTTTTTCAATTTTAATTAACCCGAAATTACAAAAAGAAAATAACTACCGTTATCCTCGGCAACGGCACCATTTGATTGAGAGCTGTTTTTGCGTGCGTGCGTTTTAAAATCAAAGTTAAGAATATACCGCAATCAATAACGGTGTCGCTTGGTAGCTAGCCGGTTGAGTACGGGTCGGTCCACAGGGAAAACGTGTTCTTTTCTTATTATTCTTACGAGTTAAGTCCTATTTGTTGTAGGTTTTGATTTTTATAAAAACTAAGATTGAATTTGATTTGGATTAAAACCTTTCTAGGGTTAGGATTAGATTAGTTTGGAAAGTTAATTCTACTCACCGCTTCTTTTGCCCTAATTAAGAACTTAGGTGTTAGGGTAATAGTTAACAAAGGGGATTAGCACGACTAGGAAAAAACATAGTTTGTTCCTTTTGGTTCTTATCCGTCCTTTCTTAACTCTTAGCCCTAACCTCTATGTAAATCAACCACAACCGGTCTAACTAGGGAATCACCGCTATCTCGTGGGATAGGGTGCCGTAGTGAGCGGTGTGTGTTTGATTAACATAGAGTCCTAATTTGAAGTATTATACGGGCAAGAAAGGAGTGAGAGATTTCCATCTCTCAAATCTATCCAATCCTAATCCCAACAAGCGAGGAACTACTCACTCATTAGGGAACTTGCGACAAAATTCATTTTTATATTTTTTTTATTAACCTAATTAACTTGCAGATAGACAGGTAAAAAATACTGAGAAATAAATATGCAATTTAAGAAGAACACAAGATAAAAAAAATAACTTACTTTTATTGATACCTCTTGACGATTACAAAGGAATTGAAATTTAATCTAGAATAATAAAAAGAGGCATGCCCCAAAAGAGGTTGTAGGCTTTCCTATTTATAGATAGGAGAAACCTTAGGGTTTACATCTGGTCCGCATCTGAAATTACAAGACTACCCTAAGAAAGCCAGGTCAATGCACCGACACCCACCGACACACGCACCAACACGTGCACAACACGGCCGCGGATCCGCGGCGGAATGCCCTATTTGGACGTAGATCCGCGGCCATCTTAGGGCTCTCTGTCTCATATTTCCAGGGTTGCTTCATGTTGCTTTTTCCTTCTATTTTCTTCACTTGGTTCTTCAGAATATTTTCTAGTTTCTTCCAGATTTCCAACAGTGCAGAATTTGTGGACTTTTACCGTTAGCTTCGCGTTGAAGTCTTGAATCTTGTGCTGCCCTTGTACTTTGTATATTGAATTGTTTGCTGATCTTCGTTTGTTCCTCAAACTGGTAGGCGGTATCTTGCAGATTTATCTATTTGTTGGTCGTAGTCTCACATTTGTAGCGTCTTTTCACTATTTTCACGGTATTGTTCTGAGAACATGTAACCTGCAACTATTTAGCAGTCATGGATCAAAAGAACCTATTTTTTGCAATATAATTAAGAATAGGGAATATAATAATGCAAAATTCTGATATGAACAACCATGTATGCATATATGTCAACAATCGAATCAAGGCAATGACATATATAAATAAACATCTAACATCATATGCCTGCATGCATGTGGATATCATCCACGTGTCCATCAACGACACAAACCATATCATGGAACCTGAGTGTCTAATATCGACACTCGAATCATCATGAAAAAATATGTCTGTATGTATGAGGATATCAACCACGTGTGTCTATCAACGACACATCAAAATCATGGAACCCGAGTGTCTAATACCGACACTCGAAACATCATAAAAACCCGTGTCCAGCATCGGCACGTAAATCCTCATACCTTAGGCGCCGCATACTCATATCAGCCCTCATATCTATCTCATCTCAGGCGCCGCATACTCTGATCGGCCTTCATATCCATCTCACGACTGCGGTCGGTATCCTCCGGATAACCACCGGGTCCAAAAATATCACCGGTAGGTAGTGCTCCCTCTGCCAGGCTCATCGTCTACATCACAAAAATCATTTCTTGCCCCGGGGTACCATACCGGGTCTACCATGTACCCGCAGACGGTGCCTCCCACTCCTCGAATCGGGTATGCTCACAACTCGGAACCGAGAAAACACATGGTGGACACCTCGAAATATCATATCAAGAGAAACCGCGTTTTTAAAACAATACCCAATTTCTTTTGAAATATAACCGCGGTTCTCAAATACAGAGATCTCATAAAAACAACATCTTAATGCATATAACCATAAGGTGAGCATATCAAATATATTATGCAAACATGTCATATGATAGTACTGAACAATTAGAAATAATATCAGGGATATAGCAATTCTACTGTGTAAGTGGCATGGAAATTATCGATGATGAAGGTGTGTGAGCCGGCAAATCTGTGTAAGTGTAACATGCGCATCAACGGTAATTGTGCAGGTGTACTAGCAAATAATATCATATAACATTAAATACCGGAATGTGGTATGTACATCACGAGGGGTAATATCCTACACAACATGGAGAATCAATGGGTATATCTATCTACACATGAACCATACGGTCACTTTTAAAAGATACGAATCGTAGTTTTGAAAGTGGGGGCTATGGTGTTTTAAGAAAAAGAGACAATTTGAAAGTCCGTAGCATCCCTTGAGGTTTCCGTTTAAAAGATGCATACGATTCGTCAGTTTTGGAAATAAGTATGGTTCGGGTGGCATCTTTACATCAGCGATCCCGCCCCATAACATCCGATATGACAATAATCCTCGATCATCATTCTCAAATCACTAGCGCGGATCATTCATCCGGTAACTCATCGCGTACGGTAATCCATCGTACGGTAACATCAAACAGAATAGGAATTCTATCGTCCTATTCATCAATAAGGGTACAGATCTAAAATCTCGTACGGCATATCACTCTTTATCCTCATAAATAAATATATATATACACATATATCTCAAGTCACATTTGTATATATATACGTCATATCTTATAAATCTCAAGTCGTATCGATCTCGATCTCACATCAAGTCATTATAAATCTCTTACTTGTCCCTTTTCAATTTGTACTTATCACGATTCATCTTCTCATTTCATATTCTCATATATCAATCCGAGTCATCTATATCTATCATCTCAATATCCCACATCACGTTATCCTGTATGTGTGTGTGTGTAAGTTTCTCATATATCAATTCGAATCATCTATATCCATCATCTCAATATCCCACATCACGTTATCCTGTATACATATATCGATTTCTCATATATCAATCCGAATCATCTATATCTATAATCTCAATATTCCACATCACGTTATCCTGTATACATATATCGATATTCATAAACCAATATATGTCCATTAGTGTCAACTTTTATCATATCATCTCATACTAAAACCTATAATCATGTCCGTAAGTTCGTAGCATATCCTTTCTCAAATTATCATTCATAAAACGATTTTCCATATCAATGGTTGCGGGGGTGCTATACGCCATCCACTCGACTTGCCCCGTAGATATAAATCTACTCACCTGCTAAACTCCTTGTTTAGCCGAAGTCGATGTGCTTCGTCGTCTCGGAAGTCCACGCGAAGGTACCTGCATATCAACACAATCGTAATATTATTAAAACCAATATCCGAAAACCGATACGGCACACGGATTGGTTATAGCTTAGAACCTATCGCTTACGCATGCAAAAACAACCAAACAACCCTCGTTGTTGACGTACAAACGTCCAACAACCAAATCAAACCTCAAATATAAAAACCAAGAATTCAAATATCGGAAAACTTTGCCAAAGCACTCATAAACAGCTCCCAGATTCTATCTCAGGTCAAAAGGGACTAAATAAACAATACAAGAGATAGGTTATAGGGAGTAAGAGATACTGGCAAAACCCCAACCTCAGAGCTCACACATTGGTCGGCGAAAATGCCTAAAAATCCGGCGCCACCGGTTTTCTAAAGGTGATTTGGCCTCGTGTTCTGGTGGTGGTCTTCTAGTGGTTTAATTAGGTCAGTGGACTTGTTTGATTTTTTTAAAAATATCCCAGATAGCTCCAGATACACTGTAGGCTAACAAACTTCACAAAACCGACACGGGACAATTCTAAACTCATGTATTGGGTTCTATTCTCCGGTCTTAGTCAGGAAATCATCTCTAAAGTCTTATAAACACTCACTACTCTTCAACAACCACCTCATAAGTCCACAAAATCGCTAAACATCAACTTGGAAATTTCCAAGATCACAAAACCTAACTGATACGAATTCTAAACTAGCTAGGATACATAAAACACAATAACTTTATTAAAGGAAAGGAAATATACCTCATTTGGCAAGTCAAGAAAATTCTTGAGTTGCCCAAAGTCTTCAAAACCCAAACTTGAATGGTCCACAGGGTTTAGGAAGAGGTATGGATCATTTATTGTGAAGGTGGTATGGGGTTTTGGTAATGAATTGGAGATGATATATAGAGGTAGATGAGATTGAAGGAGATGAAGGAAATGGTGAAGAAATGAAGAAGGAAGAAGAATGAAGGGGATGGTCAAAGGTCACTCTCTCTTATGCTCACTCTCTCATCAAAATATCTCATTTTTGTTTTATTCTTCTCTCAAAATATCTCTTTTCACATAATAAACCCAATACAAATGAAACAAACAAAATAACACAACATGCAACAAAAATGCACATTACATGGTGCACTAACTATGGCAAAATGTAGAAATACGGATTTAGTTTAATCGTGATTAGTAGTGCACTAATCAAGTTTCACTTAAACTTGCATATATTTAATTATAAAGATACCAAAATCCGATAAATGTCATTATAATAAATAAATCATTTTAATCTCCACTTATATTTCAAATATTGGTATATACTTATACCCTTTTACGAAAATCTCAAATTCGCCAATCGAATAGTTTTCACGAAAAATATTGTTTTAATATTTAAATTCCAAAAATAATATTTTATATTTCTAAATTGTTACACCCTGAGACCCGAGCCCATAATTTTCTTCCCTGGCCGCAAATAAATTGCTTCTAGCCGCAAATTGCGGCCTGGACATAGGTTTTGGGTGTCGTGTTTGGTCCATGATTCTTTTATTAGATGATAAGACCTATCCTATGTGCGAAATATCCTAATTCAACCTAGGTCAAAATCTGGAAGTGTTTTTCAAAGTTTATGTTTTCTTTTTACGACTTTTAATGACTTGGGTTTTGGTATTTGTGTTTTATCTCGGTCTATTGACGTTCGTACGTCGATGTCGAGAGTTGTTTGGTTATTCTTGCATGCGTAAGCCGTAGGTTCTAAGCTATGTGCACTTTGCGTGCCGTATCAGTTTTTCTTGTATTTGATTCTTATTTACGATACGATATTTCTTAAATTGTAGGTACATTCGCGTGGACTTCGGGACGACAGGGGAGAACAAGGCGTCATCGACTTCGGCAAAGCAAGGATAGTAGATGAGTAGATGTATATCTACGGGGAGAGTCGGGTGGATGACGTATAGCACCCCTGCAACCGTAGAATAGGATATTTATATATTATATATGTGTGTTAATGCAAGACTTGGATACTTAGCAAATAGGGTTTTAGGGGACCGTAGGATTAGAATAAGTGTATTCGTAGGAAGCTATAACCTTAGTCTCTTTTATCTTAGTAGCGAACCTTTAGGGTATGTGTTGTCATACACACGCGTGCACACACACTTGATATGATATGTGTGTATATGTATACATGTATATATATTTATAGGTATGTTGATATATATAAATAGTATACATATACGTGTAAAATGAGGATATGATATATTAAAAGATTATGAGTTGATATGATCGAACAGGATGTCAAGAGATTTTGATATACAATTTGAGTTGATACATCGTATACGATATTATATATATTAAAGGATCGTCAGGCGATATATGCATAACATGCGATAATATATGATTTGACGAGATAATAGAATGTACGTGACCTTAGATCTGTACCCTTGATTATGATATTGTACGACTAGTGATACCGTTCGAACTATATGATATATATGCTATTTGACCCGTACGCTCGATTTTGAGGATGTTGTACGACGGATTTTACCATATGATATATATATATATATATATATGATTGATCCGCACTCTTGACTCAAGAATGCCGTACGATGGACTATACCGTACGTGATGCTATGAGGATGGATCGCCGACTACTAAGTATATCGACTCGAAAAATGTTATAGATTTCTTATCACCGTCGAATCGGTTCTTAGTTTAGTCTTTTAGTTGCTTAGGGAGATGTTAGATTAGACTCGAGTCATACATATTTTCAAAACTAACGAATCGTAGGTATTTTCAAAGAGCAACCCGAGGGACGCTACGGATTTTTCAAAAGATATCTCTTTTCTTAAAAACACCGTAGCCCCTACTTTTCTAAAAACAACGATTCATGCTATTTCAAATACTATAACTGTATGGCTCGTATATAGATATATATTTTATATAATGTTGCGTTTACTGTTTATTCCATGTTATGTTCATAGTGTTCTCATTTCATTTTTTTATATACACGTGTTTTCATTAGCTATTATGATCGCGCCTGCTAGGACACATGCACTATTACCGATGATGCCTATGTTGCATGTACACTTGCTTGCCGGCTCACACACATCATCATCGATAATTACCATGTCACGTACACATTAGACAACGTTACTTCACTCGTATAACCTGATACCTTATAGTTAAAAATATTGTTTAACATTCATGGTCTTACATGCTAGTTTAGACATTATATTTCTTACTTAGATGCCACATGCATTAATATACATACTTTCTAGTTATGCACAAATCATTTGGCTATATGCCGGTATTCATTGTTTCTTTATTGACTCATGATTATGAGATTTCCGTATTTCATGAGATTTCTGGATTTGGGAAACCGCGTGTGAATTTGAAAACTTATGCTCAATTTATAAGAAAAATGCAGTTTCTCGTGATATGATGTGTGGCGTCCACCATGAGATTTTTCAGTTATGAGCATATATGTATACTTGATTCGAGGAGCGAGAAGACACTGTCTGCGGGTACATGGTGGACCTGGTGTGGTGACCTGGGGAAAGAAGATCGTATAGAGAGACGTTGAGCCCGGCAGGGGATGCACTATCGACCGGTGATAGTTGGCGCGGCGGATATCCGGAGGATACCGACCGTATTCGTGAGATCATATGATATGGGACCGATCAGGACAGACATAGCCCAAGATATGAGGATAATGTGTCGCTAATGGACACGGTTTTCATGATGTTTTCGAGTGTCGATATTGGACACTCAGGTTTTACCATGATTTTGTGTGTCGTTGCTGGACACACCCATCTGATGATGCACTTATACATGATACACATGACATGTAGTTATTTTGTGACACGGACACGAGTACTTGATATTACACATATGCTTATATTATTACCTTTGCTGCTACTCGATGTTATCGTGTTACTATTATTATTGTATTGTACTGTATGACCTAGAAGATCATCATACATTCGGTTTCTACTTGGTGATGTCTTCTACTCACGAGTTGGCAACCCACCCCTGTTGTGCCACCGTTTTCTTGCAGGTTTGACCGCACAGGTTCCGTTGCAGCTTGTTGGCACACCGCTTTCTTCCGGGTAATTGCATTGTTTAGGTGGGATACACTTGCATCGTGACCACCGTTTGCACTTTTATATTATTCAGTTGTATCTAGTTAAAAGCTCCATCAACCAGACTTTGTATATTTGTAGACTTAGAAAACACTATTGTATATTCTTTCGGACTAGAGTCACACTCTTGTACTTATTCATTAATGTTTTTTGTTTCTTGATGATGTTTTGGTTTCTTTGCTTTATTTCCGTGCTTTGATCCTTGCCTTCGGCACTGTATATTTATATCATTGCATGGTTGTTTCCGCCAATTGGCGAAGAGCTAGCTCCCGCTTGGGGATGTCTATATTTATTTTTGCTTGTATTGCTTTCGGGTTAAGATTTACAAAGGAGGTGCTGCCCAAACTTCAAACGACGAAAAATATTTTCAAGATAGATACAAAACATTGTATTTCCTATGATATTACTTATGTTTAAAAGAAAGATCTTGATTTCATTATGCCGTTATTTCAAAACTTCGCCTCTACTATTTTCCCTAAAAAGGTTTAGATTTCTGGGTTTTTTACTTGAATTAGGTGGGTCCTATAGACTTCACATGATTCAAGTGCCAGTTACGTGTCTTTTCCGGGTTGTGACAAAATTGATATCAAAGCGTTAGGTTTAACCTTGGTTCGAGTCTAGGTTTAACTATGCGGAGTCTATGGCGTGTATATATTCGGAACTTAGGCTTGACCTTACGGAACTTAGACTTGGCCGAGAAGGTATTAGACCCGAACTTTCGTCGCGTAGGTTCAACTTGGTTGATGGAGTAGGTGACTTAAGTGGAGTGACATACCATGTGTATGTTCCGCGGCATACTTACGATATGCTACCTCGCTTAAGTAGCCTTAGGATGTTCATTTCTTATGTACTGTATTTCTATTTGTTCCTATGATCTATCCTCATCGATATTTGATTGTGGTTCCCATTACCTTGGCTACATGAGTAGAGAGAGATGCGGCTAGAGATGCGGTCAGCACGAGCTCGTCAGGAACGAGGACTGACCAGGATGTATTCCGGTGACACACGAACGCATTGGTATATTGTTTTACCAGGATTTTCCGTTGACACGAGCGTTCGGGATCTGCACTAAATGATCGGGCCATTGCTAGAGGATAGCCAGATTGTGAAGACTATTGACATACTATCTACTCCATATGATTGAGGCGTTATCTACCGTGTGGACAGATGAACCAGCTGTTGCTGAATTTGATAAGATATCATCCCCAGACCTTTGAAGATAATGCAGCATGAGGTTATACATGGAGATGTGATAGAAGACCGCTAGTCACCCCTAGATAAGTGACTAGGATAGTTTGTTCGTTTGGATGCTCTAATGCGAGGTCATTAAATCAACTGGCTTCAGTTAGAAAGGGATCTTACACAGACGTGTTGTGAGTCGATCAAGAAAGGACGAGCGGAAGCGCATTGCTCCGGTGACTTGGACGAGTTTCCGAGGACGAAATTGGCCAGACACCTTCCACAAGGTATTAGAGATGCCAAGTTCGTGCGAGCGGTTGAATTTTCTCCAGTCTCGTTCTTTCATGAGAGATTGGAGTTGAAGGAGCCGTTATGACATGCACCTGCTTAGGGGAAGTCCTCCGCTGTATGACGGAGGAGTAGTCCTCTTCTTGTCGAACCTTCGATTTCTTCAGTCGACAAGAGTAGTTCTGATCAATCACAAAATCCTGGACTTTTCGCCAGACCCTATGAATTTGCGAGGAGAGCCGCTGATGAGGCCGCTCCAGCTTTTCCTGCATTGTAACTTCTACAGGCGAGGGTGATTTCTTTAGCACCACTGTCGGGGAGTTGATTTACGTTATGCTTTTAGACGTTGCGTAATTTAAGTGCCGGTCACGTGCTAAATTACGGGTCATGACAAAGTTGGTATCAAAGCGTTAGGTTTAACCTTGGTTTGAGTCTGGGTTTGACTATGCGAAGTCTAGGACGTAATATATATTTCGGAACCTAGGCTTGACCTTACGGAACTAAGACTTGACGGGGGGTATTAGACCTGAACTTTCGTTTCATAGGTCGACCTTGATTGATGGAGTAGGTATCTTGAGTAGAGTGTCGTACCGTGCGTATGTTCCGCGGCATACTTACGATACGATACTCCACTTAAGTAACCTTAGGATGTACATATCTTGAGATCTGTGATACTATTCGTTCCTATGATCTATCTTCATCGATACCTGCTTGAAGTTCCTGTCACCGTGGTTTGAGCGCAGAGAGAGCTGCTGCTAGAGATGCGGTCAGGGCGATCTCGTCACGGACGAGGACTGACCATGATATTTTCTAGTGACATAGGAACGTGTAGGTATAGTGGTGTATCGAGATCTCTCGTTTGAGGCGAGTGTTTGGTTTTGCACCGGATAATCGGGCCATTGATAGAGGCTGCCAGATTGAGAGGACTATTGATGTACAGCCTACCTCAGAGATCGTGATGTTGTCTACCATTCAGACAGATGACCCAGCTGTTGCTGAGATTGATGGAATGCCGCTTCCAGAGTTTATGAGCTGAAACCGCTGGAGCTTTCACGAAGAGATGTGACAGGAGATAGCTAGTCTATCTTAAGTCAAGCGACTGATATGATTCGTCTGATTTGATGTGCCGAAATTGGCAGTGCGTAATAAACTCATCATATTGCCAGACCCGCGGTGTCCACCGCAACCCGGCGACGTCAACAACCCTAACTACTGCTCCTATCACAGAATGGTGAGCCACCCAATTGAAGATTGCCACGTCTTCAAGAATTGGGTCGAAGACAGGTATCAACAGGGAAAATTCGCGTTGTCTAATAACTGAAGGGTAAACCTACCCCAGAAGCATACTCCCAAAAAGGTGGACGCACAGGGGCATCATGCTCACTTATGGAAGAAACTTCATGGGAAGTCGTTCTTTCAGCAAAAACTAAAAGAATGCTGAAGGATCTACAAACATGTCCGTCAGTCAGGTGGAAAAACCCACTTGAACCCGAAATCATCGAAGAGATGCTGAAACCACGTCCTGCACCAAAAATTGTTGACGAGGGGAAAAACCCTCAAGTCAAGTCTTCAAATTCTTCAAAGAAAAAGAAGAAGACCAAGAAGCCTGTGCAGCCTGCCGAGTATGACGACAAGCACAAAAATCTATAAAAGTACATTGACGCGTTGGAGGAGTACAAGCAGAAGGCGCGGACACCGGTCACGCTCGAAGAGTCCCTCAAGCATGTTCTTGAGGACGAAGATAGTGACTACGATGAGGATCTTTTCTACTTTACATGTTCTATTCTCTGTCTATTCTTCTCTATCTCTTGGGACTTACCGAGCGATTATTCACTGACGACATTGCTTTTCTATTCTTTCTTTGGAATGTTGTCAGGAGGACCCGACTCTTTGGAGATCGAGCCGAGCTCAGAAGACTTGGAGCAGTTCATCGAGGACCCCGAGTTCTAGTTCACTTATATATACTTTTACTTTCAGTTCATGCCATTGTTTAGGCATCGCTTTCCAGTATTGTATTTACTTTCTAGTTGTATTGTAAAGAATATTTAATCAATATAAAGTTGTTGTTCATTTACATCTCATGTCTTTCTTGTGTACATTTATTATATTGCTTATTTACTCTTAATGTGTTTACTTCTGAGTAAATACGTCGCGGGCCTCGCCGTGTCTCCTTATCCGTACACCGGGAAGCGAGGCGTGACAATTTCGAAGAAATGCGATATCGACATAGGATTTTATGTAAGTACTCTATTTACTATGATTATATCATTTAGAGCTCTTGAACACTCACACACCATAGCACAAAAGCTTTACAATATTCGGGTTTTCAAGTTTAAAGTTTTCGTATTCTTAAAACCCTAAGTTTTATGTTTTTATGCTTGCCAGACGTCTGTCTCGTTGAAACTCAGACGTCTGCGGACTGTTCATTTTCTGAAATATGAAAATATCATAAGTTTTTTAGATGAGACAGACGTCTGATTAAGGGTTTCAAAATGGCTTTTTTAAACTTCAGATTCTACCCATTAAACGTCAGATATCTGGTTTTGGCTCTGTGCTTTTCAGTAAGGAACACAGACATTTGTAGTTTATCAGGGTAGACGTATGATGTTAAATTTTTGCTAAAACTTTTCTTGTTCAGACGTCTTCCTATTTTGAGCTTCCAACGTCTGCGGTTAAAATGTTTTGAAAAATATAGCCGTTTATAGCCGTTAGTACTTTTTTACCAAAGCTTCAGACGTCTGCCTTTGCCTTCTTCAGACGTCTGCCTTTGCTGTTTGATGTTGACTTTTTTCAATAACGGCTAGTTTTTCTTTGGGGCTATAAATGGACTTTTGCTTTGGTTTTCTGGCCCTATTCACTCACTGATTTTCACCTGCTTATTCTTGAGTGGTTTTAAAAAGAAAAATCCCATCCCTTATGAGAGTGGTATTGAGTTTTCATTTGCTTATTCTTTTTCACTCTCACACACGATCAATTGCTAAAATTGATTATCCATATTTTGTAGAGTATTAGAAGCGAGCTTGAGTGAAACTCTATTAAAGATTATTGTGCTTCAATTATAAGGACTCTTGAGTGCAAGAATTCCATTGTGAAGAGAAGAGCTTGATTGAGAGAAGAAGTACTCAAGTGTGAGCACGTGGATTTGTAGAGAGAAGGGTGGCGAGCTTTGTAAAGAGAGAAGTGTTTTTCGTAGTGACGAACAACGTGAGTGTCTTTTGAGGAGATCTTGTAGTCTCGTTGGAGACGTGGGAGGTTGTGTGTGCGCAATGTGTTGTCTCGGTGAAGACGTGTTAGGTTGCCGGTGGGCAACGAGTGTGTATCTTTGAAAAAGACGTGATTAGTGGAACGAGCTCGCACGCCTAAAGAAAGTGGATCAGGAGATCTCCCGGACCACTCTAAAATCCTTGTGTGGCTTGAGTTTGCAATTTCTCTGTATCATTTTTTTATTGCTTGCATTTTATATTTTGCTTAATTGGTTGCTTGCAGGTATACTTAATTAGAAATTACATGCTTGTCCACTTGTTTTATATGCTCATATTTGTGATCATTACTTGTGCTTGATTGTTCTTGCTTACTATATGTTTAGCTTTTCATAATTGTAGTATTACTTGGTATTATATCTCTTGATATATCTTGTGTCTAAGCTTTGCAATCATGTTTTGTTATTTTGCAAGTGTTGATAGAATTTTAAATTTGAGCATATTGTTTGAATAGTCCTATTCACCCCCCTTTAGGACTATTTGTGTTAGCTTCTGCATGCTTTTACTCTGTCTTGAACCCCATGCTTGAAATCACCTGATTAAATCTATTACAATCTAGACTTGACTTGAACTCGAACTCGACTTGAACTCGAACTAGACTTGACTTGATCTGAATCATGAATACGACTTGGCTCGAACACTTGAACTCGACTTGAATACTCGAATCTGACTTGAACTTGAATTGTACTGTCTTAGTATTCATGGATTCGGAAAAGACTTGTAACTAAATTTATAAATTAAAATACATGGGTATAAGGGTGGTTTGGTAAAGAATATATATCGTAGCATGAGAGTTCACTAAAAATCACCTAACTTGAATATCGTATGCCGTTGTCTCGTGGGGTTTGATGGGGCCTTATACTTCTATGCGCCGTGGGTTCGTGGGGTTTGATGGACCACTCGCGTAAACACGCATATCTTCATTATCGAACTATAAACAATTACGTTAAAATATAATAATCATGCTTATACATAGACATGCTCAGGTTTAATAGATGCCTTTGCTTGACTGCTATTATATTAGAATTCATATTCGGTTTACATGTAAATCCTTTATCACTTTTCTATTTATATCACTTTTGGGGACTTACCAAACACAAGTTCGTTGATGGACATTCCACCCTGTTTCTTTTTCTATCCTTGGAATGTTCGTCAGGTGGCGTGGGGACGGAGGAGATTGAGCCGAGTCAAGAAAATTACTCTCAACTTGCAGCACAGATCGACCACTAGTTTCTTTCCGCACTTTACTTTTCCAGTACGTCTGTTTAAGGCTCTTTGTATTATACTTTAATATCCTCTAATCAGTTATAAACTCTTTGAATGTAAATATATCGATATTGGATTTTACTTCACTTGTTCATTCTTGTCATTTTATGTTGCTTATTTACGCTTAGCGCAATTTGTTTCGAGAAATGACCTTCTCGAAATAATTACATTGCGAGTCTCGTCACGTGCCGTTACTGCTTTTTGGAAAGCAGTGTGTGACAATAAACATGATGTCAACTCAACATAAGAAAATTGCTCTAGAGACAAACATCATACAACTCAAAAAGAAAATATAATATGTGCTTGCAGCATAAACAAGTCCTTATCTTCAGAATTTGCCCAGTGTAGATGCAGGAACTCAAAAAAGCCTTCATATTTATAAGGTTGCTGCCACACATTAACCAATATACCATCCCTTCAAAAGCTTGCCCTTATCATATCACAAATTCCAGCAACAATTAGAGTAAGAATGTTGCCAAACCAACAACATTGAATCTGTCACAAGAAATAACCAATTGTGAAAGAAATCTTCAAGTGACAGAGGTAATGAATGACTCACGCAATTATTTTTATATTTTATTTTCCATGCTTTACTTAGTTTGAGCCGATACCATAGCGGGATAATGATAGATCACCCGTCATGCCAAGCTCGTAAGTTGGAAACGATATCCGAAAACAACCATGATCACCTGTCAATGCCAGATACCTCATCAATGCTCAACTTTGAAGTGGAGGCACAACCTTGCAAGTTTACAATCCCCTCCGCTTCCACTTGAAAATAAACTTGGGTTATCCAAACTCCATATGCAGACAAGGCCTTACAGTGCCATGAAGGTCATGAGAAAGAGGGAAAGAAATTATTTACATTCAGTTTTATGCACAGATGATGCACGTGTATATTAAGAGACGTGTATAAAAAAAAACCAAGAATCAACCCCCCCCCGCCCCCCCACCACACACACACACACACTTACATCCAGCTTTATGCACATGTGATGCATGTGTATTTTAAGAGACATGTATAAAAAAACCAAGCAATCCCGCACACAAAAAAGCAAACCATAAATTTTCTCCCATGATTGGCTATATTTTTTCTCGTTTAATAATGTCACATTAGCAGCTGACTACAATGATTAGAACCTCTATGTTTTTCTTTTTTTCAACGTAACAAAATCAACGTAAAATTACAAAAATAACCAAGATTGGCTAAGTTAAAGGGATTATCAATTGGATCGGGTGAGTCGGATCCGACCTCATCCAACCCGACTCGACAATTGCAACAAACCCCTCGAGAAAAGCCCTAAATAAAATCCCAACCGTCCTCTTCCAATTTGTTTTCTTCCTCCCTTCGATAATTAAACTCCGAAGCTCCTCATCAATGGCGAGTCTGCCCTAAATCGATTCCTAGAAGTTAGAATGCCTTCCAAGGATCGCATCGCTTATTTCTACTACGGTAACTTTTTTCTATTAATCTCTTCCCTTTTAAGACAAAGATGAACCCTAGCGGTAACTATAATGTATTCCTAGGGTTTATCTCTTTAGATTCTGTGAAATAACATCACAAATTCAATTAGCCTAATAATTATTTGATGCGATGTTTGTTGATTTGCGCTTTGGGCTAAGTAAAGCTACGTCTTTTATCTAATAATAACTGCATGGACGATCGATGATTCGATATAGGTAATAGTAATTTTAGTTGGAACACTGGAGGTTTCTGAAAACAATGAGTCAAACTTTAGCTATGAGAGCAACTAACCAAGAGCAAGTTTGTAAGGTGCTCAAATATGAAGAAATGGCCATAGTGCAAGACTTAAGGATTGCAGAATTGTTCTTGGCCGTCATGAGAACTTTGTTTTAAAGAAGAAAAAATTGAATTTGCTGGTTGGCCATGAAATATAGAATATAAGATATTTTTCCAGAAATTTGATGGAATTACAAGAAAAGCATGGTTTAGTAATTAATAGTTCAGAGGGAAAATAAAAGAACAAAGACAAGAGATAGTGAGGAGCACCTCTTGTTCAACTTCAACAGCGTTCATTGATTCCTTGTAACAATTCAGGAAATGGTAAATATTATTTTGGAATTTAAATAATAATATAATATGTTTTATTAAAATAATACCAATTATTGAATTGGAGTATCTTAAATATTAGTATATAATTTCATCTAAACAAGTAGGAATGCTAAAACTAGTATTGGTTTTTCTAATTTTTGCACTTAAGATGCCATGACAAATTAACAAGGGTTAATATTGTTTTTAGGGTTTTTGGTTTTAAAAGCATGGCTACATTTATATGTCATATTAGAAACGAGAAGGAGGGGAGGGGAGGGGAGGGGAGGGCATGGGAGCATGGGCACAACCATACCTCCTCCATTTCTTCTAGGGGGGGAGGACATGAGAGCATGGGCACAACCATACCTCCTCCATTTCTTCTAGTTCCCTCCTCTTTCTCTCCTCATTTTCATCATCTCTCGTTCTCTCAATCTCGAACTCTCTCATTTTCATCTCACAACTCCATGGCTTGCACCCTAACACCCTCTCAATAATCCTAACTCCAAACAACTCAAACCAAACATCAATTTTCATCACTTTTTCAACTAGTAGCCATACAAGATCATGTAGAAGCCACTAAGTCTTTATGGTAGAGACCGTCATCATCATCAAGTTTCCAAATGACCATCTTCTCCTTCATCTCTTTATATAGGTAAAAATCTTCTTTTATCAAGTTTTTATGCGTTTAGAGTTTCAAACATTAGCTAAGTTTTCAGAATACTTTTTTGATGTCAAACTAGAATTTTGTGGATGTTTTTAGCGTTCAATTGAAATCTAGAGTGAATTGGAGTTTCTAAAAAAAAATTAATAGATTCCAAGAGGTTATATATAAAATTTTGGATGCATGCACGAAAAACGAGGCCACACAACACTATCCAGGCCGCAAATCTCGGCTTAACCTCGGCATAGTAATGGATTAAGGTGTCTGGGTTTGGATGGTAACTCATAACACTACTAGAATAGGGGGTTGCCCTTACGGATATTGAAATCCGTAGGGGCATATTTATTTTGGCCCTACGGACTAATCCGTAGGACCATAAGGTTGTCCCTACGGTTCAAGACGCACCAACGTAAAAATATTAAATCTTAATTTGTTATTTGCCCCTACGGTGCCGCAAACCAAGAACATACGGACAAATCCGTAGGGGCATCTAAATATGGATTTAATAGAAAAGAAACAAAATTTCTCTACGCGCTGATTATCTGGCCTCCTCCTAGATCGAGCGCGCGAAATCGCTTTTTCTCGTCGCCGCGTCACCGACCTCGCCGATCTCGTCGCCGACCTCGCCGATCTCGTTGTCGTTCTCTCTCTGTCGTTCCCGATCTCGACGCCGTTCTTCCTCGTCGCCGATCCACCAAAGAGGTAAGTAATTAAATTTTCAATTAAAGAGATTTTTGATTATTTTAGGGGTTGGGGTTGCGGTTGCGGTGGGGGTTCGGCTAGGGTTGCGGCTGGGGTTGGGTTCGGCTAGGGTTGCGGTTGGGGTTTGGGTTAGGGCTAGTGCTAGGGATGTGGTTGGGTTGGGGTTGAGGTTAGGGTTAGAGTAGGGGTTCGGCTGGGGGGCGCATAACTGTTGGGGTTGCGGTTTGGGTGGGGTGGGGTTGGGGTTGGAGTTAGGGTTAGGGTTAGGGTTGAGGCTGGGGCTGGGGCTGGTGCTGCGGTTGCGGTTGGGTTGGGGTTGGGGTTAGGGTTACGGTTGGGGTTCGGCTGGGGGGCGCATAACTGTTGTCTTGCATGGTAAACTATAAATGGGGTTTGTGCAATAAACCCTGATTATTGCGCTGCGCTTGCAATGAGTACTTATCCATGTTATGCATGTTGATTCCCACTTTTGTTCGCTTGCTTGCATATACTGTAGATATGAGCTTATTTGTTTGTTGGGTTTGTTTGTTTCTTATTCTATTGATGGGCACATCCAAGCAGTATGAAATTGCATCTTCCTTTTCCTACCAACGATTAGCTAAGTTAGATTACGCAGTTGTGCCTTTCTTTCTAGATTTTGGATAGATTTTCCACTTTACATTTCTATCCATAATTGATTGGATAATTTATCGACCAAAGCTCTCTACTTGAGAAACCGAGCGGCATTAGTATGACAATGTCATCATGTGAAACTTCCGTTGACCGCCTAAATTCACAAATTTCCTTTTCTATCTGTTAGTTTAGGGGCATGCATAATTTGTTTTTAGCCGTAAATGGCTCTAGTTATATATTTCTCCGTCATTTTTGAATTGGATATCACAAAATTTGCCTAAATGGTTCATTATATGTTCCCTCATTCATGCATGTATAACACACACATATATTAGCTTTTATGCCAGATACTTTTGGAAATCAAACTTTCAACACTAATTTTGATCTGAGACCCGTGTCATGTAGCATTAATTATGAATTTATATTATATTCATGTTGTTTATTGATTTCTTTTCTATGTTAAAGGTATGCATCTCAATCCCAAGTCTAATGCATCTTAGTTCTTTAATACTCAATTCTTCATATATCTTATTCTAAAGTTGCAATTTGCAAGTAACTAAGCAAGTATTATTTCATAAGTTTAAAATCATGTTACACATACAACACGAATGCACAATAAACGCATAATTAGAGAGTGATTCAAGATGTTCAAGTTAAAACCAATATATGATACTTAATGATAATATGAAACCTTCATATTCTTATCGATACTCATATATGAAACTAAAAGCGCCACTTAGTCCCCGTCTATCGGTTAACATACGTGGATGTTCGTCATGACATAGAACTATACGAAGGTTGTTAAATATTGGACGGTATAGCTCGATACTAACAACCGTCGTATAGTCTACGCGACGAGAAAATTCAATCGTATGGTAACCCATAGATTTGTCCCGTGTGGACAAGTTAAGAATGTATAAAGCAAACGCCTTCATTCACTTGTGTTTTCACCCGTTTTGAGATATTTCATCAGTACCTTTCCGCTGGTTCTCCATGTACAAAGATAGATTAGATGTTCATTTCAACGTTGTTTCACAGTTTTGAAATGATTATCTATTTTATTACAGTGTACTCGGAGAACAGCGGGGGGGTACTGCCGAAATTTACTCGAAACGGTTGAAAGCACAAGTGATGGGTGTTCGCTCTATACATTCTTAATGGGATAGAAGCCTACCCCCGACAGCCGGAACACACACATACAACAAGAATACACAACAAACGCATAATTAGAGAGTGATTCGAGATGTTTAAGTTAAAACCAATATATGATACTCAATGATAATATGAAACCTTCATATTCTCATCGATACTCATATATGAAACTAAAAGCGCCACTTAGCCCCGTCTATCGGTTAACATACGTGCGATGTTCGTCGTGACATAGAACTATACGAAGGTTGTTAAATATCGGACGGTATAGCTCGATACTAACAACCGTCGTATAGTCTACGCGACGAGAAAATTCAATCATATGGTAACCCATAGATTTGTCCCGTGTGGACAAGTTAAGAATGTATAAAGCAAACGCCTTCATTCACTTGTGTTTTCACCCGTTTCGAGATATTTCATCGGTACCTTTCCGCTGGTTCTCCATGTACAAAGATAGATTAGATGTTCATTTCAACGTTGTTTCACAGCTTTGAAATGATTATCTATTTTATTACAATGTACTCGGAGAACAGCGGGGAGGTGCTGCCGAAATTTACTCGAAACGGTTGAAAGCACAAGTGATGGGTGTTCGCTCTATACATTCTTAATGGGATAGAAGCCTACCCCCGACAGCCGGAACACACACATACAACAAGAATACACAACAAACGCATAATTAGAGAGTGATTCGAGATGTTCAAGTTAAAACCAATATATGATACTCGATGATAATATGAAACCTTCATATTCTCATCGATACTCATATATGAAACTAAAAGCGCCACTTAGCCCCCGTCTATCGGTTAACATACGTGCGATATTCGTCGTGACATAGAACTATACGAAGGTTGTTAAATATCGGACGGTATAGCTCGATACTAACAACCGTCGTATAGTCTACGCGACGAGAAAATTCAATCGTATGATAACCCATAGATTTGTCCCGTGTGGACAAGTTAAGAATGTATAAAGCAAACGCCTTCATTCACTTGTGTTTTCACCCGTTTCGAGATATTTCGTCGATACCTTTTCGCTGGTTCTCCGTGTACAAAGATAGATTAGATGTTCATTTCAATGTTGTTTCACAGCTTTGAAATGATTATCTATTCTATTACAGTGTACTCGGAGAACAGCGGGGAGGTGCTGCCGAAATTTACTCGAAACGGTTGAAAGCACAAGTGATGGGTGTTCGCTCTATACATTCTTAATGGGATAGAAGCCTACCCCCGACAGCCGGAACACACACATACAACTAGAATACACAACAAACGCATAATTAGAGAGTGATTCGAGATGTTCAAGTTAAAACCAATATATGATACTCGATGATAATATGAAACCTTCATATTCTCATCGATACTCATATATGAAACTAAAAGCGCCACTTAGTCTCCGTCTATCGGTTAACATACGTGCGATAATTTATTCTTTTCAACGACAAACGCACACACAAAGCATATACACGGATTTTCACATTTGTCAGTAACTATCCCGTTCTTATATTTCTCAATATAGTCAGCATAACCTACAATTTATATGTTATACAGTCTAACATGGCCCATGAGTACGTCAGAGTTAAGGACTGAATGTATGTGGATTGGCAACAACGTATGCAACCTAAGTTTGTCGCAGGAGTTGCTGCTTTCCTTGAATTTGCACGCGCACATAATAAGATCATAATAGAGAAGATTCTCTGTCCGTGCGATAGATGTGGCAATAAGTACTGGCAGAAGGTAGAATTGGCAGAGCTTCATATTGTAAAATATGGGTTTACTAGACTTTATACAACTTGGAAATATCACGGGGAAGGAGAAGAATGCAGCACAACGGCAGAAGAATGCAGGAGGTCCAGCCGCGGTAGAGGCAGAGGCAGAGCGGTTCTGCCGCCCGGTGAGCTCCGTAGGGAGCTTCAGAAGGCCGGTCTTGCACCCAGATCGGAGACAGCTTCGGATGCCTCCTTCCGTATAGATTTTGCCACACCTCTAGGTATACTGCACGCATATCCATTTTGAATGTAATATTACAGATATTCATGCCTGTTTATATCAAAATTACTTATATTGTCAATGTTTGATTGTCTAGTTGTTGGTGATGCATCCACATCTGGGACAGAGGCCACTCCCGCTCCTCCAGGTATGTTTATATATCATATAGTGCATGTATATTGATTTAGAATGCTATATCATAAATATACACACATTCCTTTTGTTCTTACTTAGCTGTAGGTGGTGACACCACCGCACCTGCGGGTATGTTTATATATCCTATAGTGCATCCATATTAATTTAGAACGTTATATTATTGATCTACACATTCTTTTTGCAATTACTTATATAATCTATTTTTAATTGTCTAATTATAGGTGGTGCGTCCACATCTTCCGCAGGGGCCACTCCTGCCGCTTCCATACCCTCTGCATCGTCTGCAGGTTAGTATGAATAAATATAAAATATTTATTCATTTTACATATGCTCAATAGAATAAATATGAACTTCATGGAAATTTAGCGTCAATGTTTATTTTCTAGTTGGAGGGGATGCGTCCGCATCCGGGACCCCGGTTATTCCTCACCGGAGGAACTATCGTCCCGCTCGTGCTGCTGCCCGGGCCCAGGCTCGTGCGATAGTCACCGGAGGTATATATCACACTTCAATTTTCGTTTAAGCTTGATTTCTTAATACAACTTTGTCTTAATATTGATTGTCTTGATATTTCGTGCAGACGCAGGGTCTCCCCATCCCCAGAGGGGGACTCGAGGCCCGAATCAGTCCCATAGGCTGAGGCCTGACAGAGCTAGGGGGAGGAAGCATTCCCCCTCTTTTTTACCCTTGACTATCGCTATACCGGTCCTCATGCCGAGAGGTTCGGCCGGTATATGGGGGACGAGAGCCGGCTCGTGAAGAACTATCCACTTCACGTTGAGTGGGGCAAGCAGCACCAGCGCTCATTCGCCCTCTTCTTTGATCAGGCTTGGGTACGTATTAATATATATTTTCATTTGATTTATCCAATATATTTATTATTAACACTTGCAATCTAATAACAATGTTTTTTTGTATTTTCAGTCAGATTACGATTTTCAGCCTGTATCCGACCCTGATCACCTTGGGAGGGTGCTCGACCTTCATGCTCTGTACAATAGCCTGATGAAGAACATGCAGACCAAGGTCCGATACAACAGGAATGAGCTGAAGGCCGACTGCTACTCCTTGTGGATGGCGACCCCCGAGGCAGAGAGAGCGGCCCTCCTATCTACTCCGGCGTTTGCGAGAGTCGACGTAGAGACATGGCCTCTATTGTGCGAATATTTCGACTCCCAACGCAAACAGGTATGTATTTTAAATGTAATTCATTGTTTAGGATATAATTTATTTTTTTGTGTTCCTTAATTAAAAAACTAAATGTTAATGCGTTGTGCAGAAACAGGCCGCTCAGAATACAGAGATCAGAAAGTCGGCGAAGAGGGGTCGCCCTACTTACACTGGTGGCTCGAGGAATATTACTCGAGCCATGGAGTTATCGGTAAATTACAATAGACCGACCTTTGTGATATACTGTAATATTAAGAGTTATTTTCTAATATTTCTAATATTAAGAGTTATTTTCTAATAATGCAGACAGCTCGGACCGTGGCGCAAGGTGGTATACCGAGCGTGCTGTCTACATATCTTTCCATCCACGGCACCTCGACAGATCTCGCCACGGGCGAGCTTCGATATCCCGACGTCGCTACCCAGGAGTATTGCGTAAGTGTTAATATTTATTCTACCTATATTTGAAATTTTAGTTTTGGAAGGTTTAAGTTTAAATTTTATACTTATACTTTACTGCTTAATGTAGGTGTAGGAGCGGGTGGTTGAGCAGGCCGAGGCCTCGGGGATCTATTTTACCGGACAGAGCGATCCGAGGCTGCTGACCCCAGTTCTGGACGCCGCACACGGAGGGCACCACGGAGGTTGGGAGAGAGGCCGGGGACTGGGCCCTAGCAGGGCCCATATGAGGTTGGACTCCACCCCGGCGGTTGCTTCCTCCGTCTCCAGTGAGCGACGTGTCCAGCAGGAACTGGAGAGCTTGAGGGCCACCGTTCAGGAGTTGAAGGAGATGCTGGTATGTATACTCCTTTATAGTAAAATATCATGTCATATTATAGATATCAACATATCCATAATTAGTACGTAGCTTGAGCTTATTTGGTTTTAGACTTAGGTTTGATTAATCATACATACATATGTAATTAAAATAAACAACGGTTTTCCAAACTAGATATCCAAATGGGGTTTCGAAATAACTTGATAATGATACGAATTCGAATAATACACAGTTCTTACACGCTTCTTACACACGTTAGGTCCAGACGCGACAGGGTACATCGGCCGAGCCTCCACATGCATCTCCTTCGGCTGCGGCTCCGCAAGCCACTACATCGGCTGCGGTTCCGCAGACAGATTCTATAGCTCCACCGCCCGCTCAGACTCCCGCAGCCGCGGCTCTGCAAGCGACTACCTCGACGGCGGCTGCGCAGACCACACCGCCAGCTCCACAGGCCGCTCAGACTCCCGCACGCACCGAATTACATGGTTTATTGACCGAGGAGCAGGCGCGCTTGATTCTATCGTTTATCAGAGGTGGAGCTGGACCGAGCTAGGGTAGCTTTTTGATTCTTATTTTTTGAAACATGTATTTATTTATATCATACATATTGTACTACATTTTGAAATGATATTGATATTGATATTGGTTTATATTTATATCATATTCAGTTTTTGGGTTTCTTTTGTATATTATATGTGTGAGATGTGATTATGAATACTGCGATATATGTTGTGTGATGATTAATTTTATATTTTATTGATATATATATTATTGTGCACAGGACGGGAAAAAATCAGGCAGACCTATTTTAAAAAAAAACAGATAATGTGTACCTACGGATTAATTCGTAGGTACACATGTTGCCCCTACGGCTTAAACCGTAGGGGCAAAATATCAGCATTAACTGATATTTCCCCCCTGATCTCAGTACCAGGGGGTTGGGAGTGCCCCTACGGATATATCCGTAGGGGCAAACAAAGGCCCCTACGGATAAGTACCTACGCATATATCCGTAGGGGATAGTACTTGGCCCTACGGATATCTCCGTAGGTACAGTTAATATATTTTAAAAAAACGTAAATAAAATAACTTCTTTTACCCTACGGCCTACTCCGTAGGTGAAACTGGCCCTACACAGAACTCCGTAGGGGCAAGCTTTTGCCCGTAGGGGCAAGTTCAGGGCTTCAACTTGCACCTACGGCGTTTGCATCTACAGGTTATTTTTTCGCCCCTACGGAAGTATCCGTAGGGGCGGTAGTTTGCCCCTACGGATAAATCCGTATGGGCAACCCTTATTTGTAGTAGTGTAAACTTGAAAACTAAGACCCTTTGAAACCTCTTTTATTCCCAGATCCCCCGAGTCAAAATCTGGAGGTATTTTAGTTGGTTTTTGGACGATGTTTAAAGGTTTTCGAACTTGATAATCCGTATTTTAATTATTGATGCGTTCTTTTGTGCTAGAACAACGAGTCCATGGGTAATTCGTGGTAGTTAGCATACGGATGGCTCACATTGATCATAGGTTCTAACCTACGGGTATTTGCTCGTTATAGTGATATCGATTTAAATTCTTATGTGTGTGTGGTTATATGAATGCTAGGTTCGATTGCGGAAACCTTTGAGGCGGCGAAGAAGTGTCACGTCCCGCTTCCCAGTGTACGGGTAAGGAGGCACGGCAGGCCCGCGACGTATTTACTCAGAAGTAAATACGCTAAGCGTAAATAAACAATATAATAAATGTACACAAGAAATGATAAAAGATACAATTAAACAGCAACTTTTTATTGATTAAACATTCTTTACAATACAATTGGAAAGTAAATACAATACTGGAAGACGATGCCTAGACAATGGCATATGAACTGAAAGTAAAAGCATATACAAATGATCTAGAGCTCTGGGTCCTCAATGAACTGCTTCAAATCGTTCTGGTTGGGCTCGATCTCCAGAGAGTCAGATCCTCCCGACAACATTCCAAAGAAATAAGAAATAAGAATGTTGTCAGCGAGCAATCGCTTGGTAAGTCCGAAGAGATAAAGAAGAATAGACAGATAATAGAACATATAAAGTATATATGGTTATGGTTGTTATGTTAACGCGGTTATTTGTAGCTTGGTACATAATGTGCCAGTGTATATGAGAGAAGTCCAACTTACCCTGTGGACTATGGTATATTGAGTACAAGACCTCGTCAAAACCCACGGGACAACGGCAACGAATATTCAGGTTAAGTGTATTAAAGTGATCGTCCCGTGCCACTTTTAACATAATCCGTACCAGTCTACCCCTTTAAAACCCAGTAATGTTTTATTGTTTTGTTTATAGATGATTTGTAGATATAAATCTTGCCGAAATCATGATATCAATTGTTCATGTAAACGGATAAAAATATAAACGGATAGTCATGTAGACAAGTCAATGTATATCCATAGTTCGATCAGATCAAGTCATGTTAATATTGATTGTATTCTGGTATTCATGTTTCAAGTTCCAGTATATATGGATTCATGTTGTATTGGAGTTATATTTGGATTGTATTCATGTTTAAATTGTATTCGGATTAGACCGAGACTCAGATTGAGTCAGACACTTTAAACAGATTTGAGTCCTGAATTAGGTTTTGGAGTCATCGGTAACTGCTGCACATCGACGGCATGATTTGTGACTTTTTCCAAACCAATTACCATTGATAACCACGTTTTAGTTGTCTACCTTAAATAGTCAAGCACCCACTTTCTCCGGCTTCCTGAGGCTCAAGAGAATTGGTCCCGCTTAAACGTATATTTACTAGTGTAAGACCCGGTTCTTTTTATACGCCTAAAATCCGTATTTCCCTTTTTAAACCAAATTTTGTTATGTTAATAAAACCCAAATCCCATAGTATCCAAAATTGTCCCAAGTTATTTCCACCAAGCCGGCCCCATTCTTTTCCCTTATTTTTTGATTCCCTCAGCCCAACACCATTGGTCAGCCCAGAAAGATTAAGGAAATGGAAATTCATTTGTATTTAAAACCAAATCCTAAAACCTAATTAATTTTCCCCGAGCCCATTTACTTTTTCCCACTTTATTTTTCAGACCAACCCACTCATTCCCCGCCTTTTTATTCTTTTCTATTACAATTTCTTTTTATTTTTGTCCGAGCCCAACTCTCAGCCCAATCTTTTTCTTTTTGTCAATTAATTAATTAAACTCCCTGGCCCGCAGCTTAAGCCCAGCCCGAGCCCAACCTTTTCCCCAAGGATTTAAACATCTAATTTTTCCTCTGGCCCGAGCCCGCCAGCCCCTCTCCAAGCCCAACCACCTCACTCAACCCGCGCCCGCTTCACTACCCGATCCGCCACCTACAGTGTCGTCTTCTAACGGCTAGTCCCTCTTTTCCCACGCGCGTTTCCTCCGCCGCACCCCACGCCTGCGCCCACGTCGCCGCTCGTCACGCGCCCCGCTCGCGAACGTTACCACGACTCGCGCCCCCCACCTCTCTCCTCTACCCACTACTCCCTCTTCCTCGCTCGCTCTCTCCCTCGTTCTCATTTTCCTCCTCAAACTCTTCTGCAACCATTTTTTTCCCGACGACGACGTCGAAGACGGCAGCCATCTCACGACTACGCCGTCTCCGCCTCCGGCCACCTCCCTCCATCACCATCGCCTCGTCTCCACACAGAATCGCCCACCTCGCCGACGCGCAACCCTCACGACCCCATTGCCCGCACCTCATCCCCTCACCACCCTTCTTGCTCCGAGCGCCCTCACTTCCGATCTCCCTCTCTCGAGCCCACGCCTCACTCCACCGGCCATCAACGTCGTCACCCTCACCTCCCTCACCTCCACCCTCGATCACGAGCACCCCACTTCCTCTCTCCCACTTCCCTGCACACCCGAGCACGAGCCCCTACGCCCCTCGCCGGCGAGCCCCTCTCTACGTCTCGTCGACTTCCGCAGCATCATCATCATCAACATCATCGTCGTCGTCATCCCTCTCACCATCTCATCCCTCTGCACTCTCATCTCTCTCTCTCTCAGTTCTCTCTCCCTCACTCTCTGTGCCCTCTCTCTCGTCTCTCTCTCTCAGTTCTTTCTCTCTCTCTCTCTTATCTCTCTCTCTCTTTCTCAGTACTCCCTCTCTCTAACACTCTCTCTACCAGCCACCACAGCGAGCAACCCCACACCAACGACCATCGTCACTCACCGTCGAATCCATTGATGCGCAATGCCCAAGCTTCACAGCCGAGCCCAACCACCAAACCTGCGAGCCACTGCTGCCATCGTCGGAGCGCCACCGACCGTCGACGATCCCAGCACACCCGGGAGACCCTCAGAGCACCTCCCCACTCCTAACATTCACAAGTCGTCCCCGGACAAATCCGACGACGAAACTGAAACTCGAGCCAAAGTCGTGCAAACCAATTCACGCCGTTCGTCACGCGTTCGTGATATTACTGTCACCGTGCATCCCCGAGACGTGTCCAGGCAAGTATTTTACTTGCTTACATGCTATATATTCTAGTTACAATCTTTAATTGCATAGATCATAGTGTTACACTTTTGGATCAATTATGTGTCATACATGTTCGACGTGTGTTCCCAAAGAAAATACTTTTCTAAATTGACGGAACTGGAGTGCTTACATTGGTCCTTGCTGTGATGAATACCTTGTGCAATTTTCGCTGGAAAATATGACCGTTAACGACTAAAACAACTACTCTCAAGTTTAACCGTAAAACTGGAATTTTCTCGTACCTGAAAACTATTAAAATCACCATAAATTATATACATACTGGAATGATGCGCTCGAGGGCTCAAATCGAATCCGACTCGACGAAATTTAACTCTATGCAAGTTTAGAATAGTTTATCTACTTAAATGGTGTCGATATTTGGATCGGAGTGCGACTCTGGACTGCAGTCCAGAGCGACTCCAATTGTTGCTTGCTGTTCCATAATGAACACCACCCTGTTTCCTAAACCTGTGGGTTGCGGAACTCTGCTGTTTATTGTAGGTGAACCTGTTAGCTAGACAACACAAGTGGTTTCATTATATTTCGTTACCGTTAGTTATTTATTCTGTAATTTAATAGATCGGGACGCATAACAGTCCCAACAGAATCAGAACTGACATATTGGTATTGAATAGTGTATATCTCCTGATTTACAGACGCGATTGAAGATCCGTCTATTGCGTTGAAAACCTTACTGGAAACCCTATATTTCATCCAACTGTAGAGTCGCTAAAATCTGATCTCAACTGGGATTAAAATGCGTTGCGAAACGGACTTCTGATTCTGAAACCGGATTTCCAGCCGCGAGCGCTTAAAATGAAATGGTTATAATTAATGATCCTGGAACCCGATTGGCATGAAACTAAATTCAATGGATAGATAACTGAGCATACTAATTATTACCTGTTTATCGTTTCTCTAAACTATACACGTACGTTTCATGATAAATCGTGCAAGTGATAGAATACTATTTTATGACACCTTAATCATGTATCATATACTGTTCACGCATCATATCATACACATATCATGGCATTGATAACATAGTGATAACGTGCATTTATCCAGTGTTAGGTTTTAGTGATGATTGTGGCAAGTACGTCCGTGTTCGTGCATATGTGATTAAGTGAAAGTGATACGTACTTGTACACAATCAGTGAACCTTATTATTATGTTGCATTGTCGACGTCTGTGGGACACGCGTACGTATGACTATAAGTGGTATGGGACACTTATGGAAGCTCTTGCACGGGTGTCACAGATAAGGCACCAGAAACTGCCATTTATCTTAGGTATTAGTCGGGACATGCTTGATGGAGGTCCTGCCTCCAGTTCTCGCGCAGACTTGTCACCGACTGATTGGTATTTAGGGTTATGGTTAGCGTTTGATGTAGACCACGGGGTGTGGGGTAGTTTAAGTGTGAGTTCAACAGAATCTCGGGAGTCCTATGCCGGCTTATATATTTAGGGAGATATATGGAGATTTACAGGGTATGTGATTATCACCGTGATATACATGTTGGGCCCGTGGTCCCTTGCCCTTGGGTTCTACCCCTGGGTGGAGGACACTCGCGAGTGGTTGACTCTCACACTTGGACTGACGATAGGTTTAGTAACATGTACTGTGAGACTTAGAGACTGATAGGGATACTGGCATTGATATATCTTACTTACTGTGTTGACATACGTGGCATATCGTTCTACTGCTTTTACTGTTCCGCTGCATTGATTACCGCATATGCATATCCATGTTGTCATTGATTTACTGTTATACATATCTATTACTACCGTTAGAATTGTCACATGATATTTTATATATAGTATATTGCTATTGTGTCGCTCTGACGACCTGAGTATGCATGCTCAGTGTGAGGAGAAGATTTAGCTTGGACTAGGACTAGACGCATATCACAGACACCTCGACTTGCTATCCATAGTTACATCCCGTTTGTTTCCCCTCAGGTCAGTTCTTTACATTATTTTGTTTCAGTTACTGCATTTCTCATTACCTGCGTGTTATTTACTAATTACCAGTTAAAACTAGAAGCCGAAGTGTGACTACGGCAGGACATTTCCTTGACCGTAGGAGCATGGCTGGCCTTATCTACCCCTCGTATTCCGTATTTTGGGAAGCGGGGCGTGACATGGTTTAGTTGGTATCAAAGCCAGGTTTTGCTTCGATTGGGATTACAGTTTTCCGTGTAAAGCTTGACAATCCAAGACATCCCTCAGTCAGAATTGTAAACTTGATATCCTTGATCCATGTTCATATTGATTGTTCAGCTATCCATTCGCTAGGGTTTCGGGTGACTTGACAAGGTTACGTGGTTGCAATTGCACTACCGTACTCTATTCAAGTGGCTTAAAGTCATACAGTTGATTCCCCACTTGTAATAAGTTCATCACCTCTGATTTTCTTGAATCTTTGTTCTATCCATATTATATTTTGATTCGTTTAGCGTGTGACTTATATCATTCTCAAAATTGTTGTTTCAGGAACGACTCTTCATCTATATCCGCTCCCCAGAATCAGACCGTTGAGATTCTGAGTGTACTGCAAGGTCTAAAGGAAGCCCAGGAGCGAACAAACGACTTGTTAGCTGAAGGACTGAGAAGGCAGGTGAATCAGGCACCAGCGGGAGTCTCAAACCATAAATGGATCCCCGTTAGACGCGGAAAAGAGAAGAAGATGAAGTGCCAATTTGTTTCCCCGCGACAGAATCAGCAGAAGACCCCATGCTGTGGGTATTGTAAGAGGCCAGGACATCTTCAGAGGGATTGTCGCCGTGCCTAAGGGAAATGTCTGATTTGCGGATCCAGCGAACATCTCATCAATGGTTGCCCAGAAAGGAAAGAACTACAAGGAGGAGACTCGTCCACACTCCCACTTCTGTCAAGTGAGGATTACTGCGTAGTTCGAATTTCGAGGATAAAGCGGACCCAACACAGGATTCAACTCACGTAACGATGATGCAGCGGCCTAGCAATCAAAGAAGAATTTTCCTGTTTTCTAATTTCAGCATTATGTTGTCATCCACTATGAATATTTCTTTCCGTTTGAAATCTTGTATCCGTTGAACTCTTAGTTAAATGCAATAAAATTTGAATCGTAATATATGTATCATTCTCTTGTCATTTCCCTTATTCATACTATTCATTAGCATAACATTTTAATCTTGATTTTTCAATTCCTGCCACCGCATATCTTTCCGTACTTCGTACACTTAGCCATTTTCCTGATGTATTCCATTGTCTAATTATGACTCTTTTTCTTTCAGGCCATGGCCTACCCTGGAGCAGCGCCGCATCTAGATAAGGATGCACAATCTTGCGTTTCCTTAGACCACACGCTGATGAGTTCTGACGATGAGATCAACGGTCCCCAGGTCAATTTCGGAAACAACGATTCAGAGGACGAAGGAGTAGCCGTTCCAGAGTTTGACATGATAGCTGATTCCGACGAAGAAGAAGGAGACCCTGAAGAGAACCCAATAGAAGAAGATCCCGAGGAAGAATCGATAGAAGAAAATCCAATGGAGGAAGACCCCATGAAAGAAGAGAATCACATGAAATCAGACCTCGATGAAGAAGCTCCAGTCGAGGAAGAAGGACTAGAAAATCAAGACCCTGCTGTGGAAGAACTCCCAATGACGATCCCTGCGAGGCGCTATGGAAATGGATGCTCCTACCTGAGTGCGCGAGCCTACCGCAACCTGCTGAATTTCCACAACTGTGACTGACGGGATTTCTTTTAGATGTTGTCTTCCTTGGCCAAATAAAATCTGTGTATAGTTTAGGGCCACATTTTGTTTTGATGATGCTTTGTTTAAAATCTTCTGGAATGAAATAAATCTTCTGAGTTCGCAAATCTTTTATTTACTGTTTCACTCGATGCTTCGATTTGTCCCTTTTCCGTTTTTCCTCCTGAGACCCTTACGGTCCACACCTACACCTCGTGCTGATTCGACCCTCACTCAGATTAACAAATACCACACCCGATCTTTTGAGTTTCACCCTCCATCCTTTGTCTGTGTCTCGTTTGAGATCCTTCTGGGAGGAGAAGATTTTAGAGAAACTTCCGAGTCCGCTAACCCTTTAAATTCTTGAGTCATAGGATGTACCGACCGTTATTCTCACCATACGTTTCCCTTGTAGTCCTTTGTTGCTCACCATTACTTCCTAGGCTGACCCGATCCCAATCTCCTTGATTTCAGCCTAAAGCCGCCACACCTCGACCTTTGATCCTTACCCTATCTAGTCCTATACATTTTTGTGTGTTTTCTTATTACCCTATATACATTTAAAGACTTTATTATTCGAAAATTTGGTTTTCATTATCTTGTATTTGTCGAAAAGTGCGTATTATTGACTACTTAGCTTTATGTATTTCAAAGCACCCTACTATTATCTTTATTTTCAATAGCGCAACCTTACACCGAGCATATTTTTTTTTTCCATGTTTCTTATTTTCACTAAATGAGTTTTCTAAGCTATTTTAAAACTATTTGACCGATACGTTTTCCTAAAATGATTTAACCTACCGACTAATTTTCACTACTTTATTCTTGTTATTTCATTTTCGGGTTTTGTGCCTATGATTACTATTATAAATGATTGTGCCTTATACTTATTTTTCTGTCGTGCTACCTTTAATATACTTATACGTGCACATGTTTGAGTTTCGATTTTATCGAGTACGCCTCGAATAATATTGTTTATTATTGTTGTTATTTATATTTCCGTATTTATATTTGTTCTTACATATTTATAACTTTAGATTTCTCCGTCCACATATTTCTAGTAAATCTTTATGTCTTAGTTTGCAATATGATAGCTTTTGCCTATGTTTGTATAACTTATCGTTTATTTTAAATTTCGAGGACGAAATTTTTATAAGGGTGGTAAGATGTAAGACCCGGTTCTTTTTATACGCCTAAAATCCGTATTTCCCTTTTTAAACCAAATTTTGTTATGTTAATAAAACCCAAATCCCCTAGTATCCAAAATTGTCCCAAGTTATTTCCACCAAGCCGGCCCCATTCTTTTCCCTTATTTTTTGATTCCCTCAGCCCAACACCATTGGTCAGCCCAGAAAGATTAAGGAAATGGAAATTCATTTGTATTTAAAACCAAATCCTAAAACCTAATTAATTTTCCCCGAGCCCATTTACTTTTTCCCACTCTATTTTTCAGACCAACCCACTCTTTCCCCAGCCTTTTTATTCTTTTCTATTACAATTTCTTTTTATTTTTGTCCGAGCCCAGCTCTCAGCCCAATCTTTTTCTTTTTGTCAATTAATTAATTAAACTCCCTGGCCCGCAGCTTAAGCCCAGCCCGAGCCCAACTTTTTTCCCAAGGATTTCAACATCTAATTTTTCCTCTGGCCCAAGCCCGCCAGCCCCTTTCCAAGCCCAACCACCTCACTCAACCCGCGCCCGCTTCACTACCCGACCCGCCACCTACAGCGTCGTCTTCTAACGGCCAGTCCCTCTTTTCCCGGCGCGTTTCCTCCGCCGCACCCCACGCCTGCGCCCACGTCGCCGCTCGTCACGTGCCCCGCTCGCGAACGTTACCACGACGCGCGCCCTCCACCTCTCTCCTCTACCCACTACTCCCTCTTCCTTGCTCGCTCTCTCCCTGATTCTCATTTTCCTCCTCAAACTCTTCTGCAACCATTTTTTTCCCGACGACGACGTCGAAGACGGCAGCTATCTCATGACTACGCCGTCTCCGCCTCCGGCCACCTCCCTCCATCACCATCGCCTCGTCTCCACGCAGAATCGCCCACCTCGCCGACACGCAACCCTCACGACCCCATCGCCCGCACCTCATCCCCTCACCACCCTTCTCGCTCCGAGCCCCCTCACTTCCGATCTCCCTCTCTCGAGCCCACGCCTCACTCCACCGGCCATCAACGTCATCACCCTCACCTCCCTCACCTCCACCCTCGATCATGAGCACCCCACTTCCTCTCTCCCACTTCCCTGCACACCCGAGCACGAGCCCCTGCGCCCCTCGCCGGCGAGCCCCTCTCTACATCTCGTCGACTTCCCCCGCATCATCATCATCATCAACATCATCGTCGTCGTCATCCCTCTCACCATCTCTTCCCTCTGCACTCTCATCTCTTTCTCTCAGCTCTCTCTCCCTCACTCTCTGTGCCCTCTCTCTTATCTCTCTCTCTCAGTTCTCTCTCTCTCTCTCTCATGTCTCTCTCTCTTTCTCAGTACCCGCTCTCTCTAACACTCTCTTTACCAGCCACCACAGTGAGCAACTCCACACCAACGACCATCGTCACTCACCGTCGAACCCATTGATGCGCAACGCCCAAGCTTCACAGCCGAGCCCGACCACCAAACCTGCGAGCCACTGTTGCCATCGTCGGAGTGCCACCGATCGTCGACAATCCCAGCATACCCGGGAGACCCTCAGAGCACCTCCCCACTCCCAACATTCACAAGTCGTCCCCGGACAAATCCGACGACGAAACTGAAACTCGAGCCAAAGTCGTGGAAACCAATTCACACCGTTCGTCGCGCGTTCGTGATATTGCTGTCACCGTGCATCCCCGAAATGTGTCCAGGCAAGTATTTTACTTGCTTACATGCTATATATCCTAGTTACAATCTTTAATTGCATAGATCATAGTGTTACACTTTTGGATCAATTATGTGTCATACATGTTCGACGTGTGTTCCCAAAGAAAATACTTTTCTAAATTGACGAAACTGGAGTGCTTACATTGGTCCTTGCTGTGATGAATACCTTGTGCAATTTTCGCTGGAAAATATGACCGTTAACGACTAAAACAACTACCCTCAAGTTTAACCGTAAAACTGGAATTTTCTCGTACCTGAAAACTATTAAAATCACCATAAATTATATACATACTGGAATGATGCGCTCGAGGGATCAAATCGAATCCAACTCGACGAACTTTAACCCTATGCAAGTTTAGAATAGTTTATGTACTTAAATGGTGTCGATATTTGGATCGGAGTGCGACTCTGGACTGCAGTCCAGAGCGACTCCAATTGTTGCTTGCTGTTCCATAATGAACACCACCCTGTTTCCTAAACCCGTGGGTTGCGGAACTCCACTGTATATTGTAGGTGAACCTGTTAGCTAGACAACACAAGTGGTTTCATTCTGTTTCGTTACCGTTTGTTATTTATTCTGTAATTTAATAGATCGGGACGCATAACAGTCCCAACAGAATCAGAACTGACATATTGGTATTGAATAGTGTATATCTCCTGATGTACAGACGCGATTGAAGATCCTTCTATTGCGTTAAAAACCTTACTGGAAACCCTAGATTTCATTCAACTGTAGAGTCGCTAAAATCTGATCCCAACTGGGATTAAAATGCGTTGCGAAACGGACTTCTGATTCTGAAACCGGATTTCCAGCCGCGAGCGCTTAAAATGAAATGGTTATAATTAATGATCCTGGAACCCGATTGGCATGAAACTAAATTCAATGGATAGATAACTGAGCATACTAATTATTACCTATTTATCGTTTTGCTAAACTATACACGTACGTTTCATGATAAATCGTGCAAGTGATAGAATACTATTTTATGACACCTTAATCATGTATCACTGTTCACACATCATATCATACACATATCATGGCATTGATAACATAGTGATAACGTGCATTTACCCAGTGTTAGGTTTTAGTGATGATTGTGGCAAGTACGTCCGTGTTCGTGTATAAGTGATTAAGTGAAAGTGATACGTACTTGTACACAATTAGTGAACCTTATTATTATGTTGCATTGTCGACGTCTGTGGGACACGCGTACGTGTGACTATAAGTGGTATGGGACACTTATGGAAGCTCTTGCACGAGTGTCACAGATAATGCACCAGACACTGCCATTTATCTTAGGTATTAGTCGGGACGTGCTTGATGGAGGTCCTGCCTCCAGTTCTCGCGCAGACTTGTCACCGACCGATGGGTATTTAGGGTTATGGTTAGCGTTTGATATAGACCACGGGGTGTGGGGTAGTTTAAGTGTGAGTTCAACAGAATCTCGGAAGTCCCATGCCGGCTTATATATTTAGGGAGATATATGGAGATTTACAGGGTATGTGATTATCACCGTGATATACATGTTGGGCCCGTGGTCCCTTGCCCTTGGGTTCTACCCTTGGGTGGAGGACACTCGCGAGTGGTTGACTCTCACACTTGGACTGACGATAGGTTTAGTGACCTGTACAGTGAGACTTAGAGACTGATAGGGATACTGGCATTGATATATCTTACTTACTGTGTTGACATACGTGGCATATCGTTCTACTGCTTTTACTGTTCCGCTGCATTGATTACCGCATATGCATATCCATGTTGTCATTGATTTACTGTTATACATATCTATTACTACCGTTAGAATTGTCACCTGATATTTTATATATAGTATATTGCTATTATGTCGCTCTGACGACCTGAGTATGCATGCTCAGTGTGAGGAGAAGATTTAGCTTGGACCAGGACTAGACGCATATCACAGACACCTCGACTTGCTATCCATAGTTATATCCTGTTTGTTTCCCCTCAGGTCAGTTCTTTACATTGTTTTGTTTCAGTTACTGCATTTCTCATTACCTGCGTGTTATTTACTGATTACCAGTTAAAACTAGAAGCCGAAGTGTGACTATGGCAGGACATTTCCTTGACCGTAGGAGCATGGCTGGCCTTGTCTACCCCTCGTATTCCGTATTTTGGGAAGCGGGGCGTGACAACTAGGGTCCTTATGGTAATTTAATATAACTTGATAGGGGTTTTATGAAAAATATTTTTAGTATAATTTCAAAATAACCCTCAAGTATTTATTTATCATATTTAGGGTTCTCATAGATGTAACTTTTAAAAGTGAGGTAATCTAGTGAAATAATAACTAGTTGAATAGTTCATGGTATTTTTGTGTAAATTTGACATGCATAGATTCTTGATGGTATTTTCATGAAATTGTAATTCTTTTCTTTTGTTTAGAAAACATGAAATTTATTATATATTTAAAATAGAGGGTTTTATAATATTTATATATAATTATTAAAAATAAAATTTATTTATTAAATAGAAAATCACGTTTTTCTTAAAAATTGTATTAAAAATTCCATCGAGATCGTATGCTCTGTGAGGAGTTCTGCATCTCGCTCTACTAGTCCCGAGGATGTGCGATAATCCGCACCATCCCAATCGGATTCCCTAAAAGTGGGTTGTAGAGACATAATCGTAAGGAATTTAAAATGACACAATTTAAAGAATACGGTTTTTAATAGTTTATGGTATTTTCATAAAAATTATGATTCAGAAAAGTTCATGGTATTTTAGTAAAAATATAACTTGGAAAGATCTAGGGTATTTTAAAGAAAATACTATTTTTCCAAAGTTCGTGGTATTTTAAATGAAAATATAAATTCTTAGGAGTTGATGGTATTTTTGTGAAATACCCAAATTAGCAAAAATATGGTTTTACAGGTTTACCATTAATTTTATTTTTGAGAAAAACCAATATATAAAAATTTATTATAATTTTTCCATGTTTTAATAATTATGGAACTAATTATCGATAATATTTATTTAACCGTAATATAATTACATTTATTCCTGCAAAAGTTGTCCCGGTCATGATAATCGCCTTATGTTTTAGTTCAATATTTCCAAGCATGAATCCGTGGTTGTCCGTTACCCCGTGATTTTATTGTGAAGGATAACTGCTAAAAGTTCGTTATATTATTAGAGTTTAATATCGTTTTTAATTGTCAAAACTCGTAAAATAGATAATACAGTTAAAATATCATAATTAGATCCTAGAATTTTTTTCACAGATAGATATTTTAATTATGAAGATAACAGGGGGTCAAGTATTGAGAGATCTTACCTGAAATGATTTAGAAAAATAAAAGTCGGTGAACGTCGGGTTGTACGAGAAAAAAGATATCTTGAATCTGAGAATTTTTCTGCCTTTGAGGCTTGGTCCAGAGTGTAGAGAACTCAAAGAGAAAGCTTTAGAAATTTTTTGAGATTTTTGTTTCGAAAAGATATTTTTTGGTGAATTTTAGAAGTTCAGGACTATTTATATGGATTAAATTTTTTTTTTTTCAAACTGCTATAGTAGCCGACCTGATCTGACCGTTGATCGACCAGATCTGACGGTCCACATTAAATCACGTGTGAACTGCCGTGGGACCCGGCTGGGGTTGGTGTGAGTGATTCTTGACCGTTGGATCGTGATCTTAAGATAAATGAAAAGTAAGTGTTAAAAATACGGGTTAATGATTTCTAAGTTGAAAATGATAGAATTTCTTACTAGAATATCTGAATTGAAGAATTAGAGTGAATGACCAAATTAATCGGATTTTGTGGATAGTATCCGCTGAAAACCCTCAGGAGACAACACTCCTCCTACTAGGGAATCTGGGCCATTGGTTATATATATATATATATATATATATATATATATATATATATATATTTCTTTTCTTTTATTTAAAAAAACTGTCGGCAGAATCTTGGCCATTGGTTTTTAAATCTGACGGTCCAGATTTATTCCAGTTCAAAAAAAATAAAATAAAATAATTTTTAATATTTAAAAATGTTTTAAAAATTGTTTTTGGCTTTTAAAAATTATTTTAAAATAGTAAAAAATATTTTAAAAATCTAGAAAAATTATATAAAACGTGTTTTGATATTTTATATCTTTTGCAGCCAAATTTGGTCTAAAATACATCTTCTTGTCGGTTATAAATTTTTTTCCCTTCGTTAAAAAAACATTTAAATTCTTAAAAATTCCTAAAAATCATATTAATTTATTTTTAATCATGGAAAAATATTTTTAAAGTGTTTTTTACCAATAGAAACAGTAAAATAATTGTTTTGATCTCGAGAAAAATTATAAAACGTTTTTATTACGTATCTAGGGTGCACAGTCGTTACAATCTACCTTCCTTGAAATAATTTCGTACTCGAAATTTAAAATTATATAAGGACTAATTTACAAATATGAAAGGGTATCTTGCACGCATGTCATCCTCACGTTCTCACGTTGATTCTCCTGGTGAATACTTTCTCCACATTACTCGGACCAAGTTTACTTCCTTGTTCCTAAATGACTTTACCTTTCTTTCCAGGATTTCAACGGGTTGTTGCTCACAAGATAGATCCATCTGTACAGTGAGTTCGGAGTGATCAACGACATGGCTGGGATCGCTCACATATCTTCGAAGCCGGGATATGTGGAACACGTTGTGCACTCCTTCCAATGAGGGTGGAAGTGCCAAGCGATATGCCACTTCTCCGACTCATTCGAGTATATCGAACGGTCCAATGTACCTCGGACTTAGCTTACCCCTCCTTCCAAAATGAATCACTCCACGGTTTGGAGAGATCTTCAGGAAGACATGATCTTCCGGTTGGAACTCCAAGTGTCGGCGTTTTGCATTAGCCCAGTGCTTCTGTCGATCCTGGGCTATGCACATTCTTTCCTTGATAGTACAAACCACATCAACAGTTGCTACTATCATCTCAGGTTCAAGAAGTTCTCTATCTCCGATGTCGTCTCAACATAATGGCGATCGACACTTCCTTCCATGGATAGCTGCAAAAGATGCCATTCATATACTTGCTTGGTAGCTGTTGTTGTATGAAAACTCCACGAGATGTAGGTGATCTTCCCATGATCCTCCGAAGTCTAGCATACACGCTCTTAGCATATCCTCCAAGATCTGAATAGTTCGCTCAGACCGACCATCTGTTTGTGGATGATAAGCTGTGCTGAAGTTCAAATTTGTTCCCAAGCTAACTTGTAGACTCTGCCAAAATTGTGATCGGAATCTGGCATCACGATCGGAGACAATGCAAATCGGTACTCCATGTAATCTCACGATTTCCTTCATGAGTTCATAGGTATCAGAGATAATATTTATTGAAGATTTAAATCTTACTTAGATTCTTACCTCCATATACTTCTTTACTAGTGTCTTAATAGATTGGCCAACTCGAAATGGGATGAAGTGAGTCGACTTTGTGAGTCGATCCACAATAACCCATACCGCATCGTTACCTTCGTGCTGCGAGGAAGTGCAGTCCCGAAATCCATTGTGATGTGTTGCCACTTCCATTCTGGGATCGGTAACGGTTGAAGTAACCCAGCTGTCCTGTGATGTTCAGCCTTTACCTGCTGACACACCAAGCATTTAGCGACGCTTCTGGCTACTTTACGCTTCATTCCATGCCACTAGTAATTTTGATGCAAATCTTTGTACATCTTGGTACCTCCATGGTGTACTGAATAAGGAGAGTTGTGAGCTTCCTTCATCAACTCTTCTCGTACAGAACCTTTTGGTACACACAACCTGCTTCCATATCTCAAAGATCTGTCCTGCTTCCATATCTCAAAGATCCGTCTTCATGAATGATGAAGTCTGTTCTAAGTTCACTTTCTACTTGTTCTCTGATCTTTTGCAACTTGGCATCACTTGCTTGAGCTGCTTTGATCTGGTTGACAATTGTAGACTGAACTTGTAAGTTCATCAAACTTGAAGTTTTACCTGACATGATCACTTCTATCTCCATATTTTGCAAATCTTGTTGTAACTTCCACTGTGCTGTGAGATTCATTGATAGTGGTTGGCGACTAAGTGCATCAGGTACTGCATTCACCTTCCCTGGATGATATTATAGGTTGGTGTCGAAGTCCGCCATAAGTTCTAATCATCTTCTCTGCCGCATATTCAACTCTTTCTAAGTAAACACATACTTCAGACTTTTGTGGTCTGTGTAGATATCTACCCGTTCTCCAAGAAGATAATGGCGCCAAAACTTAAGTGCAAAAATAACGGCTGCCAACTCCAGATCATGCGTCACATAGTTGCGCTCATGAACTTTCAACTGCCTTGATGCATAAGCTACAACTTTACTGTGCTGATGTAGAGCACATCCTAATCCCTTATCGGATGCATCGCAATGCACTACGAAACCTCCAGATTGGTCCGGTATTACGAGAATAGGCGATGATGTCAATATTGACTTAAGTTCCGCGAAAACTTATTCGCATGCTTCTGACCACATGAATTCTGCATCTTTACGTGTGAGCTTGGTCAGGGGTGTTGCAATTTTTGAAAACCCTTCAATAAATCTTCGGTGGTATCCTGCTAAACCCAAGAAACTTTGAATGTCCTTCACTGTCTTTGGTGTCGGCCATTCGCTTACCGCTGATACTTTAACTGGATCTACAAAGATTCCTTCACCTGAAATGATATGTCCGAGAAATCCGACTTGATTTAGCCAAAACTCGCACTTGCTGTATTTAGCATAGAGTTGATTCTGTCGCAAAGTCTCCAGGACAATTCGTAAATGCTCGGCATGCTCTCTTCGACTCTTAGAATACACCAGGATGTCGTCGATGAAGATAACAACAAATCTGTTTAAGTACTCTCGGAAAACTTGATTCACTAGGTTCATGAATATGGATGGTGCGTTGGTCACTCCAAATGGCATCATAAGATATTTGTAATGTCCATAGCGAGTTCTGAATGTTGTTTTAGGAATATCAGATTCTTTGACCTTCACCTGATGATAACCCGAACGAAGATCTAATTTGGAGAAAATGTAAGACCCACTTAGCTCATCGAAAAGATCATCGATACGCGGTAGTGGATACTTGTTCTTTATTGTCACTTCGTTTAGAGCTCTATAATCCACGCACATTCTGTATGAACCTTCCTTCTTCTTTACAAGCAGAACTGGAGATCCTCAACTTGAAGTGCTGGGACGAATCCATCCTTTCTTTAGAAATTCGTCCAACTGAGTTCGGATCTCCTTCAAACCTTCAGGAATTAGTCGATACGGTGCTTTGATCACCGGTTGTGCTCCAGGTACTAAATCAATGCTGAATTCAAGAGCTCGATCGGGGGGCAAACCTGATATGTCTTCAGGAAATACATCATCGAACTCTCGAACTACTTCTGGCTTTGATCCTTCCTCCGCTTGAATTGCTGCAATCACCGCTTTCTTCGGTTTAGCTTTGTACGTGCTTGGCTCCAGGGTACGATCTCCACTTTTGAAATAGAAGACCGGATGGTCTGGAATCTCGAACACTACTTTCTTTTGACGACAGTCAATGGTAGTATAGAATGTTCTTAACCAATACATACCCAAAACTACATCAAAATTCGGAATGTCCAACACCTTGAAGTGAGCATAGAATTCTCTGCTGCAGACGACTACTGGACACAAGTCGTATCCCATTGTTGCATTTAGAACGTCGTTCCCTGAACTGACATTCCAGCTGGATACGAGCGGTTTGACTGGAATCGCATGGGTTCGGACGAACCGTTGCGACATAAAGCAATGAGATGCTCTAGTATCGAAGAGTGCTAAGGCATGTAATGAGGCTACTAAGATTGTACCTAAGTTTTGTGAGATAGGTTTAGGTATAGGAAAAGATATTTTGATATGTATCAAGATTGAATGAAAGTTTGAAAGAAGGGAGTTACCGGTGATGACTTGGCCAGTGGTTTCGGCTTCTTCCATAGTCATTGTGAAAGCCTGTCGCCTAGGTACATTCCTCCTTGCTGGAGGAGCATTCCTCTGTACTTGAGGTAGATTCTTTTGTGCTTGATGGAACTGACGAGGAGGAGGTCCAGTAGGTCCATGAGGAGGTGGAGCTGGGAGAGCAAGTCGAGGAGCAGGTGCCTGGATAATTGGCCGCTGTGGATAGGTGATTGCTGGTCTGGGTGCCTGATTCTGATTAAGCCTGTGAGGACAAGACCCAACATTATGTGTGGATGAGCCACAGACTAAGCAGAGGCGATTAGCACGCCTACAATACTTCGCCAGGTGTCCATTTCTTTTGCAGTAAAAACAAAAGTCTGGACTGGGCCGGTTATTTGGTACTCCCGGTCTCCTGGGTACAAATGGTGGCTTGGAAGAGGCTCCTCCTGCTATCTGAGTAGCAGGGCGCTTCACACCGGCAGATTGAGATATGCCCTTCTCCTGGGTACAAACGGTGGCCAGGTTTTGTTGGTGGCTCATGCAGATCAGTTCTGCGTGGAAACCTACATAACCATGCAGGGTCAGTCTGCATGGAATCCTAAGCAATATAAGTCACAAGAATAATAAGAATCGGTAGCTAAAACATTGTTTACATTTCATATTCCTTCAATCTATCCTAATCCTATTTTTCTTTCAAGGTTATGGATTCTCCCAACAATACGAGCACCAACGTGAATGGAAACACCCCACCTACACCTCTACCACTTACACTTACCATAGCAGCTCCAATCAATGAACAGACGGTATTGCTCGAGGCAATCAAGAGCCTCTTGGAGGGACAGCAGCAGCAGACTGCTATACTCCTGAATTGCCCAGAAACTGAGGCACCCGGTGTGAAGCAATTCCGGGCACTGCATCCTAAGCAATTTTCTGGGAAAGAGAGCCCTTTGGAAGCTGAAGAATGGGCTCAATCCATTGAGGATGATCTGGCAGCAGCATAAGTGCTAGATATTGCTTGGGTAAGAGTTGCGAAGCTGCAACTTACTGATAACGCCCGAATATGGTGGAAGGCGGAAGAAAGCCGTCTTACCCAGCCGATCGAATGGAAGACCTTTCACGACATGTTCGACACGAAGTATTTTCCAGAGACTGCCCGATTCGATATGGAGCAGCAATTCATCCACTTACAACAAGGCTCTATGTGGAGCAAATCCGTGGACGGGTATGATGCTGAGTTCACTATGTTGAGCAGGTAAGATATGTCTCAAATATTCGATTTTCTAATGTCACATACTACACAGCTAACACAAGACCGTAATAGGTTTGCAGCACACCTCATACCGACTGCTGAGATCATGACTAGAAGATTTCAGCAAGGGTTGGACCCGGAGATCCAAGCTACATTAGCTACAGGGGGTTTCCAAACCCATGATTTGGTTTTGAAGGCTGCCCGTCTATATGAGGCAGTGGTGAAGAAGGGCAGACCTCAATCTGCCGGTATGAAGCGCCCTGCTACTCAGATAGCAGGAGGAGCCTCTTCCAGGCCACTGTTTGTACCCAGGAGACCGGGAGTACCAAATAACCGGCCCGATCCAGACTTTTGTTTTTACTGCGAAAGAAATGGACACCTGGCGAAGGATTGTAGGCGTGCTAATTGCCTCTGCTTAGTCTGTGGCTCATCCACACATGATATTGGGTCTTGTCCTCACAGACTCAATCAGAATCAGGCACCTAGACCAGCAATCACCTATCCACAGTGGCCAGTTATCCAGGCACCTGCTCCACGACTCGCTCTCCTTGCACCACCTCCTCGCGGACCACCGACTGCACCTCCTCCTCGTCAGTTCCATCAAGCCCAACGGAACGTACCTCAAGGACAGAGGAACGGCCAGAGGAATGCTCCTCCAGCAACGAGGAATGTACCAAGACGACAGGCTTTTACAATGACTGTGGAAGAAGCTGAGGCAACTGGCCAAGTCATCACTGGTAACACTTTCTTTTCGAGCTTTCTTTTAGTCTACATACCTACCTACATATTTTTCCCCTATACCTAAAACCTATCTCACACAACTTAGGTATAATCTTAGTAGCCTCTTTATCTGCCTTAGCACTCTTCGATACTGGAACATCTCATTGCTTTATGTCGCAACGGTTCGTCCGAACACATGCGATTCCTGTCAAACCGCTCGTATCCAGCTGGAATGTCAGTTCAGGGAACGGCGTTCTAAAGGCAACTATGGGATACGACCCATGTCCAGTAGTTGTCTGCAGCAGAGAATTTTATGCCGACTTAAAAGTGCTAGACATACCAAACTTTGATGCAGTTTTGGGTATGGATTGGCTCGGAACTTTCTACGCTACCATGACTGTCGTCAAAAGAGGGTAGTGTTCGAGATTCCAGAGCATCCGGTCTTTTATTTCAAAAGTGGAGACCGTACCCTGGAGCCTAACACATACAAAGAAAAACCGAAGAAGGCTGTGATTGCAACTCTACAAGCGGAGGAAGGATCAAAGCCAGAAATAGTTCGAGAGTTCGACGATGTATTTTCTGAAGACATATCAGGTTTGCCTCCCGATCGATCTTTTGAATCTGGAATTGATTTAGTACCTGGAGCACAACCGGTGATCAAAGCACTATATCGCCTAAGTCTTGAAGGTTTGAAAGAGATCCATACTCAGTTGAACGAATTATTGACGAAAGGATGGATTCGTCCCAGCACTTCGAGTTGGGGATCGCCGGTTCTACTTGTGAAGAAGAAAGAAGGTTCATATCGACTGTGCATTGATTATAGAGATCTGAACGAAGTCGCTATCAAGAACAAGTATCCGCTACCGCGCATCGACGACCTGTTCGATCAGCTAAGTGGATCTTGTGTTTTCTCTAAATTAGACCTTCATTCGGGTTATCATCAGGTGAAGGTCAAGGAATCTGATATCCACAAAACGGCTTTCAGAACTCGTTATGGACATTACGAATTTCTTGTGATGCCATTTGGAGTGACCAACGCACCGGCGATATTCATGAACCTTATGAATCAAGTTTTCCAGGAGTACTTAGACATGTTTGTTGTCATCTTCATCGACGACATACTGGTGCATTCTAAGAGTCGGAAAGAACATGTCGTGCACCTATGAATTGTCCTGGAAACTTTACGACAACATCAATTATATGCCAAGTACAGCAAGTGCGAGTTTTGGCTAGATCTAGTCGGTTTTCTTGGACATATTGTATCAGACGATAGAATCTCTGTAGATCTAACTAAAGTAGTAGCAGTAAGCGAATGGCCGACACTGAAGTCAGTGAAGGACATTCGAAGCTTCTTGGGATTAGCAGGATATTACAGATGGTTTATTGAAGGATTTTTTAAGATTACAACACCCCTGACCAAGCTCACGCATAAAGATGAAGAATTCGTGTGGTCAGAAGCATGCGAACAAGCTTTCGTAGAACTCAAGTCAAGGTTGACATCATCGCCTATTCTCGTAATACCGGACCAATCTGGAGGTTTTGAAGTGCATTGCGATGCATCCGGTAAGGGATTAGGATGTGTTCTACATCAGCACGGTAAGGTTGTAGCTTATGCTTCAAGACAGCTGAAGATTCATGAGCGCAATTATCCGACGCATGATTTGGAGTTGGCAGCCATAATCTTTGCTCTTAAGATTTGGCGTCATTATCTTCTTGAAGAACGCGTGAACATATACACAGATCACAAGAGTATGAAATATGTGTTTACTCAGAAAGAGTTGAATATGCGGCAGAGAAGATGGTTAGAATTGATGGCGGATTTCGACATCAACCTGCAATATCACCCAGGGAAGGTGAATGTAGTACCTAATGTACTTAGTCGCTAACCATTGTCTATGAATCTCACCGTACAGTGGAAACTTCAAAAAGAGTTGTATCAGATGGAGATTGAAGTGATCATGCCAGGTAACGCTTCAAGTTTGATGAACTTACAAGTTCTATCTACCATTGTCAATCAGATCAAAGCAGCTCAAGAAAGTGATGCTAAGTTGCAAAAGATCAGAGAACAAGTGGAGAATGGACTTAGAACAGACTTCATCATCCATGAAGATGGATCTTTGAGATACGGCAGCAGGTTGTGTGTACCAAAAGATTCTGTGCGAGAAGAGTTAATGAAGGAAGCTCACATCTCTCCTTTTTCAGTACACCCTGGAGGTACCAAGATGTACAAAGATCTGCGTCAAAATTACTGATGGCATGGAATGAAGCGTGAAATAGCCAGAAGCGTCGCTAAATGCTTGGTATGTCAGCAGGTATAGGATGAACATCACAGGACAGCTGGGTTACTTCAACCGTTACCGATCCCGGAATGGAAGTGGCAACACATCACAATGGATTTCGTGACTGCACTTCCTCGCAGCACGAAGGGTAACGATGCGGTATGGGTTATTGTGGACCGACTCACAAAGTCGGCTCACTTCATCCTATTTCGAGTTGGCCAATCTACTAAGACACTAGCAAAGAAGTACATGGAGGTAAGAATATAGTAAGATTTAAATCTTCAATAAGTACTATCTCTGATACCCATGAACTCATGCAGGAAATCATGAGATTACATGGAGTACCGGTTTGCATTGTCTCCGATCGTGATACCAGATTCCGATCGCAATTTTGGCAGAGTCTGCAAGTTAGCTTGGGAACAAGTCTGAACTTCACCACAGCTTATCATCCACAAACAGATGGTCAGTTTGAGCGAACTATTCAGATATTGGAGGATATGCTAAAAGCGTGTAATGCTAGACTTCGGAGGATCGTGGGAAGATCAACTACATCTCGTGGAGTTTTCATACAACAACAACTACCAAGAAAGTATTGGAATGACACCTTTTGCAGCGCTCTATGGAAGGAAGTGTCGATTACCATTAAGTTGGGACGACATCGGAGATAGAGAACTTCTTGGACCTGAGATGATAGTAGCAACTGTTGATGTGGTTCGTACCATCAAGGAAAGAATGCGCATAGCCCAGGATCGACAGAAGCACTGGGCTGATGCAAAGCGCCATCATTTGGAGTTCCAACCGGAAGAATATGTATTTTTGAAGATATCTCCGAACCGTAGAGTGATTCGTTTTGGAATACGGGGTAAATTAAGTCCGAGATATATTGGACCGTTCGACATACTCGAACGAGTCGGAGAAGTGGCATATCGCTTAGCACTTCCACACTCATTGGAAGGAGTGCGCAACGTGTTCCACATATCCCAGCTCCGAAGATATGTGAGCGACCCCAGCCATATCCTTGATCACTCCGAGCTCACTGTACAGACGGATCTATCTTGTGAGCAACAGCCCGTTGAAATTCTGGACAGAAAGGTAAAGTCACTTAGGAACAAGGAAGTAAACTTGGTCTGAGTAATGTGAAGAAAGGATTCACCGGGAGAATCAACGTAAAAACGTGAGGATAACATGCGTGCATGATACCCTTTCTTATTTGTAAATTAGTCCTTATATAATTGTAAATTTCGAGCACGAAATTATTTCAATAAGGATAGATTGTAACGACTGTGTACCCTAGAAACGTAATAAAAACGTTTTATAATTTTTCTCGAGGTCAAAACAATTATTTTACTGTTTCTATTAGTAGAAAACACTTTAAAATTATTTTTCCATGATTAAAATAAATTTTTGGGAATTTTTGGGAATTTTTAAGAATTTAAATGTTTTTTTTATCGAAGGGAATTTTTTTTATAACCGAAAAGAAGATTTATTTTAGACCAAATTTGGTTGCAAAAGATACAAAATATCAAAACACATTTTATATAATTTTTCTAGATTTTCAAAATATTTTTTACTATTTTAAAATAATTTTTAGAAGCCAAAAACAATTTTAAAAACATTTTTAAATATTAAAAATAAATTTTTTTTTTGAGCTGGAATAAATCTAGACCGTCAGATTTAAAAACCAACGGTCTAGATTCTGCCGACAGTTTTTTTAAATAAAAGAAAAGAAATATATATATATATATATATATATATATATATATATATATATATATATATATATAGGCACCTTTAATCTGGATCGTTGGATCAACGATCCAACGGTCAAGAATCACTCACACCAACCTCAGCCGGGTCTCACGTCAGTTCACACGTGATTTGATGTGGGCCGTCGGATCTGGTCGTTCAACGGTCGGATCTGGTCGGCTACTGTAGTAGTTTGAAAAAAAGATTTTAATCCCAGAAATCCCTATAAATAGCCCTAAACTTATAAAATTCACCAAAAAATATATGTTTGATACGAAAATCCCAAAATATTTTCAGAGCTTCTTCTTTGAGTCCTCTACACTCTGGACCAAGCCTCAAAGGCATAAAAATTCTCGGCTTCAAGATATCTTTTTTCTCGTACAACCCGACGTTTACCGACTTTTATTTTCCTAGATCATTTCAGCTAAGATCCCTCAACACTTGACCCCTTATTATCTTCATAATTAAAATATCTATCTGTGAAAAAAATTCTATGACCTAATTATGATGTTTTAACTGTATTATCTATTTTACGAGTTTTGACGATTAAAAACGATATTAAACTCTAATAATATAACGAACTTTTAGCAGTTATTCTTCACGATAAAATCACGGGGTAACGGACAACCCCGGATTCATGCTTGGAAATATTGAACCTAGTCATAAGGCGATTATCATGACCGGGACAACTTTTGCCGGATTAAATGTAATTATTCTACGGTCACGCCCCGCTTCCCAGTGTACGGGTAAGGAGGCACGGCAGGCCGGCGATGTATTTACTCAGAAGTAAATACATTAAGTGTAAATTAGTAATATAATAAATGTACACAAGAAATGGTAAAAGATATAATTAAACAACTTTTTATTGATTAAACATTCTTTACAATACAGCTGGAAAGTAAATACAATACTGGAAGGCGATGCCTAGACAATGGCATATGAACTGAAAGTAAAAGCATATACAAATGAACTAGAGCTCTGGGTTCTCAATGAACTGCTCCAAATCGTCCTGGCTGGGCTCAATCTCCAGAGAGTCAGGTCCTGCTGACAACATTCCAAAGAAAGAAGAAATAAGAATGTTGTCAGCGAACAATCGCTCGGTAAGTCCCAAGAGATAAAGAAGAATAGACAGAGAATAGAACAGATAAAGTATATATAGTTATGTTTGTTATGTTAACGCGGTTGTTTGTAGCTTGGTATAGAATGTGCCAGTGTATATGAGAGGAGTCCAACTTACCTCGTGGACTATGGTATATGAAGTACAAGGCCTCGTCAAAACCCACGGGACAACGACAACGTATATTCAGGTTACGTGTATTAAAGTGACCGTCTCGTGTCACTTTTAACATATTCCGTACCAGTCTACCCCTTTAAAATCGCGTAATGTTTTAATATTTTGTTTATAGATGATTTGTAGATATAAGTCTTGCGGAAACCATGATATCAATTGTTCATGTAAACGAATAATGATATAAACGGATAGTCATGTAGACAAGTCAATGTATATCCATGGTTCGGTGAGATCAAGTCATGTTGATGTTAATTGTATTCTGGTATTCATGTTTCAAGTTCTAGTATATATGGATTCATGTTGTATTGGAGTTATATTTGAATTGCATTCATGTTTAAATTGTATTCGAATTAGACTGAGACTCAGATTGAGCCAGACACTTTAAACAGATTTGAGTCCTGAATTAGGTTTAGGAGTCATCGGTAACCGCTGCACATGGACGACAAGATTTGTGACTTTTTCTAAGCCAATTACCATTGATAACCCTGTTTTAGTTGCCTACCTTATATAGGCAAGCACCCACTTTCTCCGGCTTCCTGAGGCTCAAGAGAATTGGTCCCGCTTAAACCTATATTTACTAGGGTCCTAATGGTAATTTAATATAACTTGAGGGGTTTTATGAAAAATATTTTTAGTATAAAAATGATTCTCAAGTATTTATTTATCGTATTTAGGGTTTTCATGGATGTAACTTTTAAAAGTGAGGTAATCTAGTGAAATAATACCTAATTGAATAGTTCATGGAATTTTTATGTAAATTTGACTTGCATGGATTCTTGATGGTATTTTCATGAAATTGTAATTCTTTTCTTTTGTTTAGAAAACATAGAATTTATTATATATTTAAAATAGATGGTATTATAATATTTATATATAATTATTAAAAATAAAATTTATTTATTCAATAGAAAATCACGTTTTTCTTAAAAATTGTATTAAAAATTCCATCGAGATTCCGTGAGGAGTTCTGCATCTCGCCCTACTAGTTCCGAGGATGTGCGATAATCCGCACCATCCCGATCGAGCTCCTGAAAAGTGGGTTGTAGAGACACAATCGTAAGGAATTTAAAATAACACAATTTAAAGAATACAGTTTTTAATAGTTTATGGTATTTTCGTAAAAAATATGATTCAGAAAAGTTCATGATATTTTAGTAAAAATATAACTTGGAAAGATTTAGGGTATTTTAAAGAAAATACTATTTTTCCAAAGTTCGTGGTATTTTAAATGAAAATATAAATTCTTAGGAGTTGATGGTATTTTTGTGAAATACCCAAATTAGCAAAAATATGGTTTTACAGGTTTACCATTAATTTTATTTTTGAGAAAAAACAATATATAAAAATTTACTATAAATTTTCCATGTTTTAATAATTAAGAAACTAATTATCGATAAGCTTTATTTAATCGTAAAATAATTATATTTATTCCTACAAAAGTTGTCTCGGTCATGATAATCGCCTTATGACTTAGTTCAATATTTCCAAGCATGAATCCGCCGGGGTTGTCCGTTGCCCCGTGATTTTATCGTGAAGGATAACTGCTAAAAGTTCGTTATATTATTAGAGTTTAATATCGTTTTTAATCGTCAAAACTCGTAAAATAAATAATACAGTTAAAACGTCATAATTAGATCCTAGAATTTTTTTCACAGATAGATATTTTAATTATGAAGATAACAGGGGGTCAAGTGTTGAGAGATCTTATTTGAAATGATCTAGGAAAATAAAAGTCGATGAACGTCGGGTTGTACGAGAAAAAAGATATCTTGAAGCTGATAATTTTTATGCCTTTGAGGCTTGGTCCAGAGTGTAGAGAACTCAAAGAAAAAGCTCTGAAATTTTTTTGGGATTTTCGTGTCGTTCAGATATTTTTTGGTGAATTTTAGAAGTTCAGGGCTATTTATAGGGATTTCTGGGATTAAAAAACTATTTTTTTTCAAACTGCTACAGTAGCCGACCTGATCCGACCGTTGATCGATTAGATCTGACGGCCCATATTAAATCACGTGTGAACTGATGTAGGACCCGGCTGGGGTTGGTGTGGGTGATTTTTGACCGTTGGATTAACGATCCAACGGTCCAGATTAAAGGTGCCTATATATATATATATATATATATATATATATATATATATATATATATATATATATCTTTTCTTTTATTTAAAAAAATTGTCTGTAGAATCCGGGCCGTTGGTTTTTAAATCTGACGGTCCAGATTTATTCCAGCTCAAAAAAATAAAATAAAATTATTTTTAATATTTAAAAATGTTTTATAAATTGTTTTTAGCTTCTAAAAATTATTTTAAAATAGTAAAAAATATTTTAAAATCTAGAAAAATTATATAAAATGTGTTTTGATATTTCATATCTTTTGCAACCAAATTTGGTCTAAAATAGATCTTCTTGTCGGTTATAAAAAAATTTCCCTCCGATCAAAAATCCATTTAAATTTTTAAAAATTCCCCAAAATTCCTAAAAATTCCTAAAAATCATATTAATTTATTTTAATCGTGGAAAAATATTTTTAAAGTGTTTTCTACCAATAGAAACAGTAAAATAATTGTATTGACCTTGAGAAAAATTATAAAACGTTTTTATTACGTATCTAGGGTACACAGTCGTTACAATCTACCCTCCTTGAAATAATTTCGTTCTCGAAATTTATAATTATATAAGGACTAATTTGCAAATAAGAAAGGGTATCTTGCACACATGTCGTCCTCACGTTCCCACGTTGCTTCTCCTGGTGAATCCTTTCTCCACATTACCCGGACTAAGTTTACTTCCTTGTTCCTAAGTGACTTTACCTTTCTGTCCAGAATTTCAACGGGTTGTTACTCACAAGATAGATCCATCTGTACAGTGAGTTCGGAGTGACCAAGGATATGGCTGGGGTCGCTCATATATCTTTGGAGCTGGGATATGTGGAACATGTTGTGCACTCCTTCCAATGAGGGTGGAAGTGCCAAGCGATATGCCACTTCTCCGACTCGTTCGAGTATATCGAACGGTCCAATGTATCTCGGACTTAGCTTACCCCTCATTCTAAAATGAATCACTCCACGGTTTGGAGAGATCTTCAGGAAGACATGATCTCCCGGTTGGAACTCCAAGTGTTGGCGTTTTGCATATGCCCAGTGTTTCTGTTTATCCTGGGCTATGCGTATTCTTTCCTTGATAGTATAAACCACATAAACAGTTGCTACTATCATCTCAGATTCAAGAAGTTCTTTATCTCCGATATCGTCCCAACTTAATAGCGATCGACACTTCCTTCCATAGATTGCTGCAAAAGGTGTCATTCCTATACTTGCTTGGTAGCTGTTATTGTATGAAAACTCCACGAGATGTAGGTGATCTTTCCACAATCCTCCGAAATCTAGCATACACGCTGTTAGCATATCCTCCAAGATCTGAATAGTTCGCTCAGACTGATATCTGTTTGTGGATGATAAGTTGTGCTGAAGTTCAGACTTGTTCCCAAGCTAACTTGCAGACTCTGCCAAAATTGCGATCGGAATCTGGTATCACGATTGGAGACAATGCAAACCGGTACTCCATGTAATCTCACGATTTCCTCCATGTACTTCTTTGCTAACGTCTTAGTAGATTGGCCAACTCGAAATGGGATGAAGTGAGCCGACTTTGTGAGTCGATCCACAATAACCCATACCGCATCGTTACCCTTCGTGCTGCGAGGAAATGCAGTCACGAAATCCATTGTGATGTGTTGCCACTTCCATTTCGGGATCGGTAACGGTTGAAGTAACCCAGCTGTCCTGTGATGTTCAGCCTTTACCTACTGACACACCAAGCATTTAGCGATGCTTCTGCCTACTTCACGCTTCATTCCACGCCACCAGTAATTTTGACACAGATCTTTGTACATCTTGGTACCTCCAGGGTGTACTGAATAAGGAGAGCCATGAGCTTCCTTCATCAACTCTTCTCGCACAGAACCTTTTAGTATACACAACCTGCTGCCGTATCTCAAAGATCCATCTTCATAGATGCTGAAGTCTGTTCTAAGTCCACTTTCTACTTGTTCTTTGATCTTTTGTAACTTGGCATCACTTGCTTGAGCTGCTTTGATCTGGTTGACAATTGTAGACTGAACTTATAAGTTCATCAAACTTAAAGCGTTACCTGGCATGTTCACTTCTATCTCCATATAATGCAAATCTTGTTGTAACTTCCACTGTGCGGTGAGATTCATTGATAGTGGTTGGCGACTAAGTGCATCAGATACTACATTCACCTTCCCTGGATGATATTGTAGATTGATGTCGAAATCCGCCATAAGTTCTAACCATCTTCTCTGCAGCATATTCAACTCTTTCTGAGTAAATACATACTTCAGATTTTTGTGGTCTGTGTAAATATCTACCCGTTCTCCAAGAAGATAATGGCGCCAAAACTTAATTGCAAAAATAACGGCTGTCAACTCCAGATCATGCGTCGGATAGTTGCTATCATGAACTTTCAGTTGTCTTGATGCATAAGCTACAACTTTACCATGCTGATGTAGAACACATCTTAATCTCTTACCGGATGCAGCGCAATACACTACGAAACCTCCAGATTGGTACGGTATTACGAGAATAGGCGATGATATCAATCTTGACTTAAGTTTTGCGAAAGCTTGTTTGCATGCTTCTGACCACACGAATTTTTCATCTTTACGTGTGAGCTTGGTCAGGGGTGTTGCAATTTTCGAAAATCCTTCAATAAATCTTCGGTAGTATCTTGCTAAACCCAAGAAACTTCAAATGTCCTTCACTGTCTTTGGTGTCGGCCATTCGCATACCGCTGATACTTTAGCTGGATCTGTAAAGATTCCTTCGCCTGAAATGATATGTCCGAGAAATTCGACTTGATCTAACTAAAACTCGCACTTGCTGTATTTGGCATAGAGTTGATTCTGTCATAAAGTCTCCAGGACAACTCGTAAATGCTCTGCATGCTCTTTTCGACTCTTAAAATACACCAGGATGTCATCGATGAAAATGACAACAAATCTGTCTAAGTATTCTCGGAAAACTTGATTCATTAGGTTCATGAATATGGCTAGTGCGTTGGTCACTCCAAATAACATCATGAGATATTCGTAATGTCCACAGCGAGTTCTGAATGCCGTTTAAGGAATATCAGATTCTTTGACCTTCACCTGATGATAACCCGAACGAAGATCTAACTTTGGAGAAAACGCAAGACCCACTTAGCTAATCAATAAGATCGGCGATGCGCGGTAGCGGATACTTGTTTTTTATCGTTACTTCGTTCAGAGCTCTATAATCTACGCACATTCTTTATGAACCTTCCTTCTTCTTTACAAGCAGAACTGGAGATCCCCAACTTGAAGTGCTGGGACGAATCCATCCTTTCTTCAGAAGTTCGTCCAACTGAGTTTTAATCTCCTTCAAACCTTCAGGACTTAGTCGATACGGTGCTTTGATCACCGGTTGTGCTCCAGGTACTAAATCAATTCCAAATTCAAGAGCTCGATCGGGAGGCAAATCTGATATGTCTTCAGGAAATATATCGTCGAACTCTCGAACTACTTCTGGCTTGTCTTCTTTCGCCTGTAGAGTTGCAATCACAGCCTTCTTTGGTTTGGCTTTTTATGTGCTAGGCTCCAGGGTACGGTCTCCACTTTTGAAATAAAAGACCGGATGCTCTGGAATCTTGAACACTATCCTCCTTTGACGATAGTCGATGGGAGCGTAGAAAGTTCCGAGCCAATCCATACCCAAAACTACATCAAAGTTCGGTATGTCTAGCACCTTGAAGTCAGCATAAAATTCTCTGCTGCAGACGACCACTGGACACAGGTTGTATCCCATAGTTGCCTTTAGAACGCCGTTCCCTGAACTAACATTCCAGCTGGATACGAGCGATTTGACTGGAATCGCATGAGTTCGGACGAACCATTGTGACATAAAGCAATGAGATGCTCCAGTATCGAAGAGTGCTAAGGCAGGTAAAGAGGCTACTAAGATTTTACGTAAGTTGTGTGAGATATGTTTAGGTATAGGAAAAGATATTTTGATATGTATCAAGATTGAATGAAAGTTTGAAAGAAATGAGTTACCAGTGATGACTTGGCCAGTGGCTTCAGCTTCTTCCACAGTCATTGTGAAAGCCTGTCGCTTAGGTACATTCCTCCTTGGTGGAGGAGCATTCCTCTGTTCTTGAGGTAGGTTCCTTTGTGCTTGATGGGACTGACGAGGAGGAGGTGCAATAGGTCTACGAGGAGGTGGAGCTGGGAAAGCAAGTCGAGGAGCAGATGCCTGGATAACTGGCCGTTGTGGATATGTGATTGCTGGTCTGGGTGCCTGATTCTGATTGAGTCCGTGAGGACAAGACCCAACATCATGTGTGGATGAGCCACAGACTAAGCAGAGGCGATTAGCACGCCTATAATCTTCACCAGGTGTCCATTTCTTTTGCAGTAAAAACAAAAGTCTGGACTCGGCCGGTTATTTGGTGCTCCCGGTCTCCTGGGTACAAACGGTGGTCTGGAAGAGGCTCCTCCTGCTATCTGAGTAGTAGGGTGTTTCATACCGGCATATTGAAGTCTGCCCTTCTTCTTCACTACTGCCTCATATCGACGGGCAGCCTTCAAGCCAAATCATGGATTGGGAAATCCCCTGTAGCTAATGCAGCTTGGATCTCCGGGTCCAACCCTTGCTGAAATCTTCTAGCCCTGATCTCAGCAGTCGGTATGAGATGTGCTGCGAACTTGTTACGGTCTTGTATTAGCTGTGTAGTATGTGACATTAGAAAATCGAATATTTAAGACATATCTTACCTGCTCAACATAGTGAACTCAGTATCATACTCATCCACGAATTTGCTCCACATAGAGCCTTGTTGTAAGTGGATGAATTGCTGCTCCGCGTAAAGATGAAGAATTCGTATGGTCAGAAGCTTGCGAACAAGCTTTCGTATAACTCAAGTCAAGGTTGACATCAGCGCTTATTCTCGTAATACCGGACCAATCTGGAGGTTTTGAAGTGCATTGCGATGCATCCGGTAAGGGATTAGGATGTGTTCTACATCAGCACGGTAATTTTGTAGCTTATGGTTCAAGACAGCTGAAAATTCATGAGCGCAATTATCCGACGCATGATTTGGAGTTGGCAGCCATAATCTTTGCTCTTGAAAATTATAGTAAATTTTTATATATTGTTTTTCTCAAAAATAAAATTAATGGTAAACCTGGAAAACCACATTTTTGCTAATTTGGGTCTTTCACAAAAATACCATCAACTCCTAAGAATTTATATTTTCATTTAAAATACCACGAACTTTGGAAAAATAGTATTTTCTTTAAAATACCCTAAATCTTTCCAAGTTATATTTTTACTAAAATACCATGAACTTTTCTGAATTATAATTTTTATGAAAATGCCATAAACTATTAAAAACCGTATTTTTAAATTTTGTTATTTTAAATTCCTTACGATTATGTCTCTACAATCCACTTTTAGGGTCCCCAAAAGTAGGTTGTAGAGACATACTTGTTCCCCAAAAGTGGGTTTTAAAGACATAATCATAAGGAATTTAAAATAACACAATTTAAAAATACGGTTTTTAATAGTGTATAGCATTTTCATAAAAATTATGATTCAGAAAAGTTCATTGTATTTTAGTAAAAATATAACTTGGAAAGATTTAGGGTATTTTAAAGAAAACACTATTTTTCCAAAGTTCGTGGTATTTTAAATGAAAATATAAATTCTTAAGAGTTGATGGTATTTTTGTGAAATACCCAAATTAGCAAAAATATGGTTTTACAGGTTTACCATTAATTTTATTTTTGAGAAAAAACAATATATAAAAATTTACTATAATTTTTTGTATAAATTTGACTTGCATGGATTCTTGATGGTATTTTCATGAAATTGTAATTCTTTTTTTGTTTAGAAAACATGGAATATATTATATATTTAAAATAGATGGTTTTATAATATTTATATATAATTATTAAAAATAAAATTAATTTATTAAATAGAAAATCACGTTTTTCTTAAAAATTGTATTAAAAATTGTATTCTGGTATTCATATTTCAAGTTCCAGTATATATGGATTCATGTTGTATTGGAGTTATATTTGGATTGTATTCATATTTAAATTGTTTTCGGATTAGACTGAGACTCAGATTGAGTCAGACACTTTAAACAGATTTGAGTCCTGAATTAGGTTTAGGAGTCATTGGTAACTGCTGTACATGGACGGCATGATTTGCGACTTTTGTAAGGATTCTTTAGCACCTTACTTAGGGTTAGGGTTGCATCACACATGCTATAACAAAAATTTAGAGGGTGCTAAACAATTCTAACCATGAATCGAACTAGAAAGTTAGGGTAACAACTAATTGTATCACATACAAACTAGTGTCTAATACTAAGTGAAGAGAATACAACCTTTGTAGACCTCTTCTTTTGACTCCTTAGATCCTTGAGAGTTTGAACCGGCTCGCTAGAGACTTTCCAAGTCTACGATTATCCATCCGAAGTCTTTTGCTCAAAGCTCCTTACTTCACTTGATCAATGAGGAAGTGGAGCTAACACTCTAAACTAATAGGCTAAACTAATATAGAATGATGATGTGGTTTGTTTTCTCACATCAAAACTCTTTCTTTTTATCTCACTCACTCACTAGAAATCTCAAGAGAGCATGAGAGATGAGGAAGAAGAAGATGACAAGCTTGAGGTCATTTGTGATAATGATAATTCTCAAGATAAATGAGAAAATGAAATTAGATATATGAGTCATACCCATATCCAAACCATGGTTAATAATATCTAGATATTTTCATATGTGAGTTAAATAGCAAATGAAATTAAACCATGGTTTTACTTTGGTCAAGTAAAGAATAGTGATGAAGAAAAATCAACTATGATTTAATCATTTCTTTTTCTCAATAATGAAAATACATATATGTATTTATCTACCATGTGAGTCTTGCATTGCCATCTTTAGTGTATCAACAACCATTACACACATGTATGCATGTATGTATGCATTCACATCAACATGTGTATGTGCATACATGCATACACATCCAAATAGAAAATGTTTATATAAATGAGATAAAAGTCAATATTAAATCAACACTTGATTTAATAAACCGGTCATATCTCATATGACCCGACCAATAGAAAACGCTCGATTAAAATAGGGTATCATATACTCGCATTTAATCGAGCTCACGCGCATATCTCATATGCACACCACATCGTTTCGCCTGAGCTAAGAAACTCCTGTGTGGGACTCTGAGACTCGTCAATACGCCGGCAGTAGTTGATGATCACATCAAATACGCACAAGCCGCAAGCTGTCAGCTAAACGTAACGGCCACCCGGGTATTGAGCGATCAGAAGAAAAACAAGCGAACCTGTCAAAATTCCCTTCGAGCCAACTGGGAACACTCCGTACTGTTCGGTCTCTTCGTCAGATATGCTGCATATCGAGTCTAGGGATGGAATCGTCGACCCCAATAACTTAATAAGTCATGCCGGTGTATGGCTCATAACAGATCGAGAAACTACTGATAACACTTATCAGTAAATCTCAGCAGGCATGGCTAGGGACTTCCTGTTATAGCCAATCGAGCATAGCACAACATCAACTCCCAATACCGGGAGAGACGAAACCCCTCCTATCGCTCATTGCCTCCATGTGCCTCGGGACTGTACCCAAAATCCACCTGTTTGCACGACTCAGTAGAGCCGTGGTAGGGTGGAGATCAAAGTACGGTGGGAGGACACACAAGACTCTATGACGATCTCGGGCCTACAGACTAACCTGTACCAGTGTCACCTGAGAACTGCTATCCGACATGAGATATAATACCACATAGGAGTTCACGGCGAGTCCGTTCAGTGTACCCAGTCTCACAGAGCACCCGTATACAATCTTTGGTGTCACCATACAAGATGGATATGGGATCATTCATCGCCCATCATATGGGACAAGAATGGTATACGCTAATCTACTCTGGAATATCGATGCCCTGTCTCGATACACCCATGACTAGGAACATTTCAAGGATATGCTTATAAACTACACATGTCTCACTAGTATGATCCACATCATAATCCCAGTAGTCAAGCAAATATCCTAAGGGTTTTATCAATATGTATCAAATGAGTAAAAACATGATCAAGTGAACATGTCAAGATAAAGAGTAACCAGATAACATACTATCATGTCGAGCAAGACTGTCCTCTGAATATACATATATATACACATACCAGTACATACACTATCATATAATGGCCTCTAGGGCATACATATATGCAACAATCTCCCACTTGCACTAAGGCCAATTATTGGCGTATCTCATACCCAACATCTCAAAAAGTCGCTCATGCTGCGGCTGAGGGAGGGCCTTGGTGAATAGATCCGCAGTGTTATTCTTTGTATCTACTCTCCTAATCTCGATCTCGTGGCGATCAACTATCTCCCGGATCAAATGATACCGCCTCAGAATGTGTCTGGACTTCTGATGGGACCTGGGCTCTTTGGCTAATGCTATAGCCCCATTATTGTCACAATTCAATGGTATTGGATCAATAATGGTTGGAACTACTCCTAGCTCCGAGATGAACTTCCTCATCCAGACGACTTCCTTGGCAGCATCATTTGCAGCAATGTACTCAGCTTCCATCGTAGAGTCTGCAACGGTGTCCTGTTTGGAACTCTTCCAACTCACCGTCCCTCCATTGAGGGTAAATGCAAACCCTGAGATAGACTTGTTGTCATCCTTATCACTCTGGAAGCTCGAATCGGTAAAGGCCTCCATTTGGAGATCCCCGTTACCATACACCAAGAACAATTCTTTAGTCCTTCGCAAGTACTTAAGAATGTTCTCCACAGCAGTCCAGTGATTCTCCTCTGGGTTCGATTGATACCTGCTTACTACACCTAGTGCATAAGCTACATCAGGGCATGTACACAACATCGCATACATTATTGATCCTACGGATGAAGCGTAGGGATAGTGCTCATGCGAGTCTCTTCACCAGACTTTGGGCAAAAGTCCTTGGAGAGAGTGACTCCATGGCAAGCGGGTAAGGCACCCCGCTTGGAGTCTTCCATACTAAACCTTTTTAGGATGGTGTTGATGTATTTGATTTGGGACAAGCCCAATAACCGTTTGGATCTATCCCTATAGATCCTTATGCCCAATATGTATGTGGCATCACCCAGGTCCTTCATGGAGAACCTTTGTGATAAGAATGATTTGACCGACTGTAGCATAGGAATGCCATTTCCTATCAGAAGAATGTCATCCACGTACAATACGAGGAATGCGACAGTTCTCCCTACAGTCTTCTTATAAACACAAGGTTCATCTGGATTTTTGACGAAATCAAACTCTTTGATAACATCAACAAAACAGATGTTCTAACTCCGTGATGCCTGGTTTAATCCATAAATGGATTTAAGCAACCTACATGCTTTCCCGCTGTTCCCACTATCAATGAAGCCGTCTGGCTGATCCATATAAACGCATTCTTCTAAATCACAATTTAGAAATGCCGTTTTAACGTCCATCTGCCAGATTTCATAGTCATAGTGAGCAGCAATAGTAAGTAGGATTCGAATGGATTTAAGCATGGCTACAGCAGAAAAAGTTTCGTCATAGTCCAGACCTGGTCTTTGACGAAATCGTTTTGCCACAAGCCTTGCTTTATAGATCTCCACCTGCCCATCTACACCGATCTTTCTCATAAAAATCCATTTGCACCCTATGGGTTTTACCCCAGAGGGTACAACATCCAAAGTCCATACATTGTTGGTGTACATAGACTCCATTTCGGATCTCATGGCATCCAGCCACTTCACAGAGTCACCACTCGTGATAGCTTGCTGAAAACTGGTATGGTCATCATCATCCATGACGCAATCTTCTCTATCACCATCAATGAGAAAACCGTAATATCTTTCCGGTGGGCGAGAAGTCCTACCAGATCTACGGAGTGGCTGAGGTTCAAAAGATTCTGTTGCAACATCAGGTTCAACCAAGTTGTCATTTGTAACTTGTGTTTCTAGAACCTCTTCTAGATCTACCACATTGCCATCAGTATTATTTGGAAAAATCTCATTTTCTCAAAATGTGGCATATTGAGAAACAAACACTTTTTGTTCCTCCTTGTGGTAGAATAGATATCCAAACGAATAGTGATGAAGAATAGTGATGAAGCAAATCCGTGGACGGGTATGATGCCGAGTTCACTATGTTGAGCAGGTAAGATATGTCTCAAATATCCGATTTTCTAATGTCACATACTACACAGCTAACACAAAACCGTAACAGGTTCGCAGCACACCTCATACCGATTGCTGGGATCAGGGCTAGAAGATTTCAGTAAGGGTTGGACCCGGAGATCTAAGCTGCATTAGCTACAGGGGATTTCCCAACCTATGATTTGGCTTTGAAGGCTGCCCGTCGATGTGAGGCAGTGGTGAAGAAGAAGGGCAGACATCAATCTGCCGGTGTGAAACGCCCTGCTACTCAGATAGCAGGAGGAGCCTCTTCCAGGCCACCGTTTTTACCCAGGAGACCGTGAGTACCAAATAACCGGCCCGATCCAGACTTTTGTTTTTACTGCGAAAGAAATGGACACCTGGCGAAGGATTGTAGGCGTGCTAATTGCCTCTGCTTAGTCTGTGGCTCATCCACACATGATATTGGGTCTTGTCCTCACAGACTCAATCAGAATCAGGCACCCAGACCAGTTATCACCAATCTACAGCGGCCAGTTATCCAGGTACCTGCTCCACGACTCGCTCTCCCTGCACCATCTCCTCGCGGACCACCGACTGCACCTCCTCCTCGTCAGTTCCATCAAGCCCAACGGAACGTACCTCAACGACAGAGGAACGGCCAAAGGAATGCTCCTCCAGCAAGGAGGAATGTACCAAGACGATAGGCTTTTTCAATGACTGTGGAAGAAGCTGAGGCAACTGGCCAAGTCATCACTGGTAACACTTTCTTTTCAAGCTTTCTTTCAGTCTACATACCTACCTACATATTTTTCCCCTATACCTAAAACCTATCTCACACAATTTAGGTACAATCTTAGTAGCCTCTTTACCTGCCTTAGCACTCTTCGATACTGGAGCATCTCATTGCTTTATGTCGCAACGGTTCGTCCGAACTCATGCGATTCCAATCAAACCGCTCGTATCCAGCTGGAATGTCAGTTCAGGGAACGGCGTTCTAAAGGCAACTATGGGATCAACCTGTGTCCAGTGGTTGTCTGCAGCAGAGAATTTATGCCGACTTCAAGGTGCTAGACATACCAAACTTTGAGGTAGTTTTGGGTATGGATTGGCTCGGAACTTTCTACGCTACCATCGACTGTCGTCAAAAGAGAGTAGTGTTCGAGATTCCAGAGCATCCGATCTTTTATTTCAAAAGTGGAGACCGTACCCTGGAGCCTAGCACATACAAAGCAAAATCGAAGAAGGATGTGAGTGCAACTCTACAAGCGGAGGAAGGATCAAAGCCAGAAGTAGTTCGAGAGTTCGACGATGTATTTCCTGAAGACATCAGGTTTGCCTCCCGATCGAGCTCTTGAATTCTGTATTGATTTAGTACCTGTAGCACAACCGGTGATCAAAGCACCATATCGCCTAAGTCCTGAAGGTTTGAAAGAGATCCGCACTCAGTTGAACGAATTATTGAAGAAATGATGGATCCGTCCCAGCACTTCGAGTTGGGGATCGCCGGTTGTACTTGTAAAGAAGAAGGAAGGTTTATATCGAATGTGCATTGATTATAGAGCTCTGAACGAAGTCACTATCAAGAACAAGTATCCGCTACCGCGCATCGACGACCTGTTCGATCAGCTATGTGGATCTTGTGTTTTCTCTAAATTAGATCTTCGTTCGGGTTATCATCAGGTGAAGGTCAAGGAATCTGATATCCACAAAACGGCTTTCAGAACTCGTTATGGACATTACGAATTTCTTGTGATGCCATTTGGAGTGACCAACGCACCGGCGATATTCATGAACCTTATGAATCAAGTTTTCCAGGAGTACTTAGACAGGTTTGTTGTCATCTTCATCGACGACATCCTGGTGTATTCTAAAAGTCGGAAAGAACATGCTGTGCACCTACGAATTATCCTGGAAACTTTACGACAACATCAATTATATGCCAAGTACAGCAAGTGCGAGTTTTGGCTAGATCAAGTCAGTTTTCTTGGACATATTTTATCAGGCGATGGAATCTCTGTAGATCCAGCTAAAGTAGCAGCAGTAAGCGAATGGCCGACACCGAAATCAGTGAAGGACATTCGAAGCTTCTTGGGATTAGCAGGATATTACAGAAGGTTTATTGAAGGATTTTCGAAGATTGCAACACCCCTGACCAAGCTCACGCGTAAAGATGAAGAATTCGTGTAGTCAGAAGTATGCGAACAAGGTTTCGTAGAACTCAAGTCAAGGTTGACATCATCGCCTATTCTCGTAATACCGGACCAATCTGGAGGTTTTGAAGTGCATTGTGATGCATCCGGTAAGGGATTAGGATGTGTTCTACATCAGCACGGTAAGGTTGTAGCTTATGCTTCAAGACAGCTGAAGATTCATGAGCGCAATTATCCGACGCATGATTTGGAGTTGGCAGCCATAATCTTTGCTCTTAAGATTTGGCACCATTATTTTCTTGAAGAACGCGTGAACATATACACAAATCATAAGAGTATGAAATATGTGTTTACCCAGAAAGAGTTGAATATGCGGTAGAGAAGATGGTTAGAATTGATGACGGACTTCGACATCAACCTGCAATATCACCCAGGGAAGGTGAATGTAGTACCTGATGCACTTATTCGCCAACCATTATCTATGAATCTTACCGCACAGTGGAAACTTCAACAAGAGTTGCATCTGATGGAGATTGAAGTGATCATACCAGGTAACGCTTCAAGTTTGATGAACTTACAAGTTCAATCTACTATTGTCAATCAGATCAAAGCAGCTCAAGCAAGTGATGCTAAGTTGCAAAAGATCAGAGAACAAGTGGAGAATGGACTTAAAACAGACTTCATCATCCATGAAGATGGATCTTTAAGATACGGCAGCAGGTTGTGTGTACCAAAAGATTCTATGCGAGAAGAGTTGATGAAAGAAGCTCACAGCTCTCTTTATTCAGTACACCCTGGAGGTTCCAAGATGTACAAAGATCTGCGTCAAAATTACTGGTGGAATGGAATGAAGCGTGAAGTAGCCAGAAGCGTCGCTAAATGCTTGGTGTGTCAGCAGGTAAAGGCTGAACATCACAGGACAGCTGGGTTACTTCAACCGTTACCGATCCCGGAATGGAAGTGGCAACACATCATAATGGATTTCGTGATTGCACTTCCTCGCAGTACGAATGGTAACAATGTGGTATGGGTTATTGTGGATCGACTCACAAAGTCGACCCACTTCATCCCATTTCGAGTTGGCCAATCTACTGAGACACTAGCAAAGAAGTACATGGAGGTAAGAATCTAAGTAAAATTTAAATCTTCAATAAGTACTATCTCTGATACCTATGAACTCATGCAGGAAATCGTGAGATTACATGGAGTACCGTTTGCATTGTCTCCAATTGTGATACCAGATTCCGATCGTAATTTTGGCAGAGTCTGCAAGTTAGCTTGGGAACAAGTCTGAACTTCACCACAGCTTATCATCCACAAACAGATGGTCAGTTTGAGCGAACTGTTCAGATATTGGAGGATATGCTAAAAGTATGTATGCTAGACTTCAGAGGATCGTGGGAAGATCACCTACATCTCGTGGAGTTTTCATACAACAACAACTACCAAGCAAGTATAGGAATGACACCTTTTGCAGCGCTCTGTGGAAGGAAGTGTCGATCGCCATTAAGTTGGGACGACATTGGAGATAGAGAACTTCTTGGACATGAGATGATAATAGCAACTGTTGATGTGGTTCGTACCATCAAGGAAAGAATACGCATAGCCCAGGATCGACAGAAACACTGGGCTGATGCAAAGCGCCGTCACTTGGAGTTCCAACCGGAAGAATATGTATTTTTAAAGATATCTCCGAACCGTAGAGTGATTCGTTTTGGAAGACGGGGTAAATTAAGTCCGAGATATATTGGACCGTTCGACATACTCGAACGAGTCAGAGAAGTGGCATATCGCTTGGCACTTCCACCCTCATTGGAAGGAGTGCGCAACGTGTTCCACATATCCCAGTTCCGAAAATATGTGAGCGATCCCGGCCATATCCTTGATCATTCCGAGCTCACTGTACAGACGGATCTATCTTGTGAGCAACAACCCGTTGAAATTCTGGACAGAAAGGTAAAGTCACTTAGGAACAAGGAAGTAAACTTGGTCCGAATAATGTGAAGAAAGGATTCTCCATGAGAATTAACGTGGGAACGTGAGGATAACTTGCGTGCAAGGTACCCTTTCTTATTTGTAAATTAGTCCTTATATAATTGTAAATATCGAGGACAAAATTATTTCAAGGAGGGTAGATTGTAATGACTGTGTACCCTAGAAACGTAATAAAAATGTCTTATAATTTTTCTCGAGGTCAAAACAATTATTTTACTGTTTTTATTGGTAGAAAACACTTTAAAATTATTTTTCCATGATTAAAATAAATTAATATGATTTTTAGGAATTTTGGGGAATTTTTAAGAATTTAAATGTTTTTTTTATCGAAGGGAATTTTTTTTTAACCGACAAGAAGATCTATTTTAGACCAAATTTGGTTGCAAAAGATATAAAATATCAAAACACATTTTATATAATTTTTCTAGATTTTCAAAATATTTTTTACTATCTTAAAATAATTTTTAGAAGCCAAAAATAATTTTTAAAACATTTTTAAATATTAAAAATAATTTTATTTTATTTTTTTGAGCTGGAATAAATCTAGACCGTCAGATTTAAAAACCAACGGTCCAGATTCTGCCGACAGTTTTTTTAAATAAAACAAAAGAAATATATATATATATAGGCACCTTTAATCTGGACCGTTGGATCAACGATCCAACGGTCAAGAATCACTCACACCAACCTCAGCTGGGTCCCACGTCAGTTCACACATGATTTCATGTGGGCCGTTGGATCTGGTCGTTCAACGGTCGGATCTGGTCGGCTACTGTAGCAGTTTGAAAAAAAAAGTTTTTAATCCCAAAAATCCCTATAAATAGCTCTGAAATTCTAAAATTCACTAAAAACTATCTGTTCGTCACGAAAATTCCAAAAAAATTTCAGAGTTTCTTCTTTGAGTCCTCTACACTCTAGACTAAGCCTCAAAGGCATAAAAATTCTCGGCTTCAAGATATCTTTTTTCTCGTACAACCCGACGTTCACCGACTTTTATTTTCCTAAATCATTTCAGGTAAGATCTCTCAACATTTGACCCCTTATTATCTTCATAATTAAAATATCTATCTGTGAAAAAAATTCTTGGACCTAATTATGATGTTTTAACTGTATTATCTATTTTACGAGTTTTGACGATTAAAAACGATATTAAACTCTAATAATATAACGAACTTTTAGCAGTTATCCTTCAGGATAAAATCACGGGGTAACGGACAACCCGGATTCATGCTTGGAAATATTGAGCTAAGTCATAAGGCGATTATCATGACCGTGACAACTTTTGCAGGAATAAATGTAATTATTCTACGGTCACGCCCCGCTTCCCAGTGTATGGGTAAGGAGGCGCGGCAGGCCCGCGTCGTATTTACTCAGTAGTAAATACATTAAGTGTAAATTAGGAATATAATAAATGTACATAAGAAATGGTAAAAGATATAATTAAACAACAACTTTTTTTGATTAAACATTCTTTACAATACAACTGGAAAGTAAATACAATACTGGAAGGCGATGCCTAGACAATGGCATATGAATTGAAAGTAAAAGCATATACAAATGAACTAGAGCTCTGGGTCCTCAATGAACTGCTCCAAATCATCCTGGCTGGGCTCGATCTCCAGAGAGTCAGGTCCTCCTGACAACATTCCAAAGAAAGAAGAAAGAAGAATGTTGTTAGCGAACAATCGCTCGGCATGTCTCAAGAGATAAAGAAGAATAGATAGAAAATAGAACATGTAAAGTATATATGGTTATGTTTGTTATGTTAACGCAATTGTTTGTAGTTTGATACAGAATATGCAAATGTATATGAGAGGAGTCCAACTTATCCCGTGGACTTTGGTATAGGGAGTACAAGGCTCGTCAAAGCCCACGGGACAATGGTAATGGATATTCAGATTAGGTGTATTAAAGTGACCGTCTCGTGCCACTTTTAACACATTCCGTACCAGTCTACCCCTTTAAAACCCCATAATGTTTTATTGTTTTGTTAATAGATGATTTGTAGATATAAGTCTTGCGGAAACCATGATATCAATTGTTCATGTAAACGGATAAAGATATAAATGCATAGTCATGCAGATAAGTCAATGTATATCCATGGTTCGGTCAGATCAAGTCATGTTGATATTGATTGTATTATGGTATTCATGTTTCAAGTTCCAGTATATATGGATTCATGTTGTATTGGAGTTATATTTGAATTGTATTCATGTTTAAATTGTTTTCGGATTAGACTGAGACTCAGATTGAGTCAGACACTTTAAACAGATTTGAGTCCTGAGTTAGGTATAGGAGTCATCGGTAACTGCTGCACATGGACGGTAGGATTTGTGACTTTTGTAAGGATTCTTTAGCACCTTGCTTAGGGTTAGGGTTGCATCAAACATGCTATAACAAAAATTAGGGGGTGCTCAACAATTCTAACCATGAATCGAACTAGAAAGTTAGGGTAACAACTAATTGTATCACAAACAAACTAGTGTCTAACACTAAGTGAAGTGAATACAACCTTTGTAGACATCTTCTCTTGACTTCTTGGATCCTTGAGAGTTTGAACTGGCTCGTTAGATACCTTCTAAGTCCACGATGATCCACTCGAAGTGTTTTGCTCAAAGCTCCTTGCTTCACTTGATCAATGAGGAAGTGGGCTAAACTAGTATAGAATGATGATGTGGTTTGTTTTCTCACTTCAAAACCACTTCTTTTTATCTCACTCACTCACTAGAAATCTCAAGAGAGCATGAGAGATGAGGAAGAAGAAGATGACAAGCTTGAGCTCATTTGTGATAATGATAGTTCTCAAGATAAATGAGAAAATGAAAATAGATATATGAGTCACACCCATATCCAAACCATGGTTGATAAATATCTAGATATTTTCATATGTGAGTTAAAGAGCAAATGAAATTAAACCATGGTTTTACTTTGGTCAAGTAAAGAATAGTGATGAAGAAAAATCAACCACGATTTAATCATTTCTTTTTCTCAATAATGAAAATACATATATGTATTTATCTGCCATGTGAGTCTTGCATTTCCATCTTTAGTGTATCAACAACCATGACACATATGTATGCATGTATGTATGCATTCACATCAACACGTGTATGTGCATACATGCACACACATCCAAATAGAAAAGGTTTAAATAAATGAGATAAAAGTCAATCTTAAATCAACACTGGATTTAATAAACCGGTCATATCTCATACGACCCGACCAATAGAAAACACCTGATTAAAATACGGTATCATATACTCGCATTTAATCGAGCTCCCGCGCATATCTCATATACACACCACATCGTTTCGCCTGAGCTAGGAAACTCCTGTGTGGGACTCTAAGACTCGTCAATACGCCGGCAGTAGTTGATGATCACATCAAATACGCACAAGCCGCAAGCGGTCAGCTAAATGTAACGGCCACCCGGGTATTGAGCGATCAGAAGAAAAATAAGCGAATCTGTCAAAACTCCCATCGAGCCAACTGGCAACACTTACCGTACAGTCCGGTCTCTTCGTCAGATATGCTGCATATTGAGTCTAGGGATGGAATCGTCGATCCCAATAACTCAATAAGTCATGCCGGTGTATGGCTCATAACAGATCGAGAAACTACTGATAACACTTATCAGTAAATCTCAGCAGCCCTGGCCAGGGACTTCCTGTTATAGCCAATCGAGTATAGCACAACGTCAACTCCCAATACCGGAAGAGACGAAACCCCTCCTATCGCTCATTGCCTCCATGTGCCTCGGGACTGTACCTAAAATCCACCTGTTTGCACGACTCAGTAGAGCCGTGGTAGGGTGGAGATCAAAGTACGGTGAGAGGACACACAAGACTCTATGACGATCTCAGGTTTACAGACTAACCTGTACCAGTGTCACCTGAGAACTGCTATCCGATGTGAGATATAATACCATATAGGAGTTCTCGGCGAGTCCGTTTAGTGTACCCAGTCTTACTGAGCACCCGTATACAATCTTTGGTGTCACCACACCAGATGGATATGGGATCATCCATCGCCCATCATATGGGACAAGAATGGTATACGCTAGTCTACTCTGGAATATCGACGCCATGTCTCGATACACTCACGACTAGGAACATTTCAAGGATATGCTTATAAACCATACATGTACCACTAGTATGATCAACATCATAATCCCAGTAGTCAAGCAAATATCCTAAGGGTTTTATCAACATGTATCAAATGAATAAAAGCATGATCAAGTGAACATATCAAGATAAAGAGTAACCAGATAGTATACTATCATGTCGAGCAAGACTATCCTCTGAATATACATATATATACACATACCAGTACATACATTATCATATAATGGTCTCTAGGGCATACATATATCCAACAACTTTTTCCAAGCTAATTACCATTGATAACCCTGTCACACCCCGCTTCCCAGTGTACGGGCAGAGGACGCGACGAGGCCGCTGCGTATTTACTCAGAAGTAAATACACTAAGCGTAATTAAGCGATATAAAAGAAATATACACAAGAGACAAATGTAAAGAACATCAACTTTATTTATTAATATTCTTTTACAGTACATGGAAAAATAAATACATGGAATGAAAAGCAATGCCTAAACAGTGGTATAACAGAAATGAAAAGTATTGAAAGTAAATGTGTACAAGGAATCTAAAGCTCTGGGTCGTAAGCTAGCCGGTCCAAATCCTCGCTGGTAGGCTCGATCTCCTGAAGGTCCGAATCACCTGACAACATTCCAAAGAAGAAAGAGAAGGAATGTCGTCAGCGAACAATCGCTCGGTAAGTCCCAAAGATGAGGAAGAAGTAGAATAGACAGGGAGAATATAGTTTTATAATGTTTATTTTAATGTTAGAGCTGTTGTTTGTAGCTTGGTACAGAAGAGGCCAGTGTATACGAGAGGAGTCTCACTTGCCCCGGAGACTACGGTATCAGGAACACAAGGAACCGTTCATGCCACGGTACAACAGCAATGGAATACAGGTTAGGTGTCTTATGGTTGCAGTCTCGTGTCACTTCTAACACCTTCTGTACCAATCCACCCTTTATAAATCCCGCGATGTCTTAATTGTATTTTTTGTATTGTTGAACTGTAAATGTGTTGTTTGTACTGTTTTGTAATGTAAATGGAAGACTTGTATTATAAATGGAAGACTTACCGAAATCATGATATCGTATAAATCGAAATGGAGGTATTGGATAATCATGTAAATGGAATATATCCATGGTTCGGTTCAGTCAAGTTATATAGATTGTATAGATTCATGGGTTCATGTTGAATTGTTATATATATACTTGAATCATATTCAAGTCAGATTAATTATATCAAGACTCGGTCTGAGTCAGACAATTAGAAAAGAAATTGAATCCTGAATTATGTTTTGGTGCTATCGGTAACCGCTGCACATGGACGGCAGGATTTGTGTCTTTTTCAATGACGATTACTGTGTTGATAACACCGTTTGTTAAGTTGTCTACCTTAAATAGGCAAGCACCCATATCTCCGGCTCCCTGAGGCTCAAGAGACTGGTCCCGCTTAAACCTATATTTATTAGGGTCCTTATTGTAATTTTTAAAACTTGAGGGGGTTTATGTAAAAATAATTTGTATAATTTTCAAAATACACCTCAATTATTTTATTATCGTTTTTAAAGTTTTCATTGATGTATATTTTATCATTGTGACATTTCTAGTGAATTAATCCTAATTTCATAATACATGGTATTTTCATGTAAAGTGATTCTTTTGATTTAGAAAAGTTGGAATATTTATATTATATCAAAAATTAGATATTTTGATGATACATATACATATACATATATATATATATATATATTTATATAAAATAATTTTAATTTATTATTTTTCTAGAAATCTCATTTTCTTAAGATATTTGTATTTTTAAATCTTTCGACTTGCGGAGGTCTGTATCTCGCACTACTAAGCCCGAGGATGTGCGATAATCCGCACCATCCCGAATGGGTTCCCCAAATGGGTTGTAGCGGCGCTTCGCAAATATTTGTTTAAAATACATAATCTTGTCGAAAAAGGGTTTTATATAAGTTTGAGGTAGTTTTGTGTAAAACCGTATTTTCCCAAATCTATAGTTCCCAATATCATCGTGCAATGTTACATATGAGTGTTGTGAGGAGGTAGGTCATTACCTCGTGAACTATCTAAAGGTATAGCAAGGATAATGCTATTTTATGTCGAAACTAAACTATATGGTATTTTTCTGTAAAAGTGCTATAAAAGTTGAAATATGAATTCTTTTGCTATGAAACTTGTTCAATATGTTTTGTTAATGTTTAATGGTCATGATATGCAAGTTTGGTATTGTTGTATTTAAGAAAATTGGAACTTTTTAAAGAAAACCGAATCGGAAGTCGGATTAACTCCGCTTCCGTCGGGTTTTAGAAATACAAGTTTTCAGAATAGAAAAGAGAAGAGAGAGGAGGGACTTACTGGATTGTAGATTAGAAAAGAGGAAGAGGGAGTGGTAGGAGGTGCCGGCGCGTCGTTTCATCGCCGGGAGCTCCTAGGGTCGTCGTCGGAAGTTCGTCGGAGTTTCGCCCTTCGCTAACTCCACTTGTACACAGAAGTTCTTGTTGGAGATAATGCCCTCAGAGTCAATTATTGGATCACAGGCACGTGATTGCAATGATTGAGAGAGGACCTATACCGTTAGAACAGTCTTACTCAAAATGATAGTATACTATCTGGTTTATCTTTATCATCGTGTACTGTTTCAGGTAACCTTATAGGTTACTATTGCACGTTGATAGAGCCCTTAGGATTCTTGCTCGACGGCCAGCAGTATGATGGCGATCATATACGTGGGAGCTGGGGTCTATAAGCACATCCTTAAAAGGTCCCTAGTCGTGGGAGTTTTCGAGACAGGGCATCGATACTCCAGAGTAGACTTGTGTATACAGTCGAGACCCCGACGAGGGGCGGTGGCCGGTCTCACAGGCCACTGGTGTCAGTTGGTTCACCTAAGATGTATACAGGTGCTCATTGGGTTATGAGTACACCGGACAGGACTCGCCGGGAACATGCTAGTTGGTCTTATACCAGACGTCAGATAGCAGTTCCCTGGTGACATGTGTACAGGTTAGTTCATCGACCTGAGATCGTCATTTGTCTCGTGTGAGTTCCCACTGTGCTTTGATTACTACCCTACCACGGCTCAAAGGAGTCATGGAAACAGGTTTTAGTTGGGTACAGTCCCGAGCCACATGGAGGCAGTGAGCGGATCTGCAGGGGTTCGTCTCTCCCGGTATTGGGGGTGAGGTCGCGCTGTGTCTAGGAGAGCCATTACGCAAAGCCCTCGGCCGAGGCAGGAGATTTACTGGTAGGTATTCCAGTAGTATCTTAGGGTGTTCTGGGCTACACTCTGACATGGCTTGTACCGCTTTTGGGGGTCTGACTTTTACCAACCCCCTAGGCCCACCATGCGATGCTCATAGACGAACGGACCGGACTGTATGGATATTGTCACTGACAGGCTCAGTAGGGTGTCAGGATGAGTTCGCTTATCGACGTCCCTTTTGGTCAATATCTGGTAGCCCGTTACGTATGGCTAACACCTCTGACGTGCTAGTGGTTAAATCCACAATCAAAGTATTGACGAGTCTTTAGAGTCCCCCACAGACCAGTTTCTCAAGTTTCGGGCGAAACGCTGTAGATGCCGTATGGAGATATGGCAGGGTTCGATTAGATACGTGCGGTATTGCACGGATCATGATCGGACGGATAATACTAGCGGGCTTTAGTTTAAGCCGGATCCTAGTATTGTTCAGTGTAGATTTTGTCTCATTGCATTTGTATTCAGTGGGAATACAAATGCGGGTATGTATATACAGTCGCGGGGTTTTCCTGTAACTTATTACGGGATCAGTTTTTTGAAATTGCCAGTTTGCATTCCGTTTCGGCCAGTTTTCCTTTGTTCCTTCACGGTCGGACTTTTGTGATGGGAGGGGCTAATTTGCATATTTGCAAATTAGCATTATGGTGGGGGGTTTCTTGTAAATGGATGATTATGATAGATATAGCATCTTTGTTTTTTCTTTCATGATGGCTTGCATTAATGGTGAGAAGATTGAAGGGTTTTATGATGTGAGGCTTGATTTGGCTTATGCTCACCATTTTGTTCTCCTTTTGTGATCACCCCCCTTTCACGGTATTTTTCCCCCTTCATATTTTTGGTGAGGCCGGCCACATTTTTATGGGATGGGAGAGATTATTTTTGGGTGTGGAAATTCTTCATCTCATTCTTGGCTTACACCAAAAATCCCAAGTTCATTTCAAAGTTCATTCCACCTCCATCAAATGGCAACTTCAAACCCCAAGAGACAAAACATTCTACACTTATCCTACAGCATCCTTGGGCACGTCGGCTCGCCAACTTCGTGCCCGAGCTGCCTCGGTCCAGAGGTGGGAGCCCGTAAAAGAACCCGGCGATGTGGTGCCCTTTCCGACGAGGAGATGAAGATCGGAGATTCCGCGAGCAGATCGGGATGGAGGCCGAAGACCGAAGGACACGGATCGCTCAGTATAGCTTCCTACCCATTCTCTAGTTTGCTAGAGCTAGGTTAATGGCCCGATCCGGGTTTTAGTGCGCGGTGGTGCCGGTTCAAAAGTTTTGTAAAAGTTTCGTTTCCGCATTCCGGCGTCGGATTGACGGCCGGGGCGCTGCCGTGCACTTACAGTTCTTGGGATTTTTCTTGGGAGTTTGGACAGAGTTTGCGAGTGAGGGTGTGTGTGAAATGGAGTGGTATTTATAGGAAAATCTAGGGTTTAGGGTTGATGAAAGGGTGGGAAAATTGTATTAAAATTTGTATTTAAAAGATTAAAAGAGAGTGTTTTAATTCTCTGTTTAATTTCAGAGGTTTTAAACAGTGCAGGGGGAGTGGGGTAGGACAAAAGTCTCAGAGGAGTGAAGAAAATCGGCGATCCGACTCATTCGGACCGGCGCCGCCGGCCCGAGTCGGGCCGGGTCTCGACGCCATGTGTCCCTTGTTGATCAGTCTATCTCCTGGGCCAGTTTGTTTTATATGTGACTTTTGGTTTTTACGAGTTATGCACGTTTAAACTCTTGGGATTCTAAAAATTTAAAAGAAAACTAATTAAAAAATAATGTGGCTAATGGGATTTGAACTCTGGTGCTTTGGTTCAACAGTGCAAAGTCTTACCAATGAGCTACAAGCTCCTTCTTGCTATTAAAAAGCAAAACAAACTTATAACTAGTGCTCAGGCAAAAGTACCCCTTTTTGTATTTTTGAAAAAATTTTGTACAGAAAGTTTAGTGTTGTTACAAACCCCGTTTTAGTTGTCTACCTTAAATAGGCAAGCACCCACTTTCTCCGGCTACTGAGGCTCAAGAGAATTGGTCCCGCTTAAATTTATATTTACTAGGGTCCTTATGGTAATTTAATATAACTTGAGGGGTTTTATAAAAAATATTTTTAGTATAAAAATGATCCTCAAGTATTTATTTATCGTATTTAGGGTTTTCATGGATATAACTTTTAAAAGTGAGGTAATCTAGTGAAATAATACCTAATTGAATAGTTCATGGTATTTTTGTGAATTTGACTTGCATGGAATCTTGATGGTATTTTCATGAAATTGTAATTCTTTTCTTTTGTTTAGAAAATATGGAATTTATTATATATTTAAAATAGATGGTTTTATAATATTTATATATAATTATTAAAAATAAAATTTATTTATTAAATAGAAAATCACGTTTTTCTTAAAAATTGTATTAAAAATTCCATCGAGATTGTATGTTCCGTGAGAAGGTTTGCATCTCACTCTACTAGTCCCGAGGATATGCGATAACCCACACCATCCCGATCGGATTCCCCAAAAGTGGGCTATAGAGACATAATCGTAAGGAATTTAAAATAACACAATTTAAAGAATACAGTTTTTTTTAATAGTTTATGGTATTTTCATAAAAAAATATGATTCAGAAAAGTTCATGGTATTTTAGTAAAAATATAACTTGGAAAGATTTAGGGTATTTTAAAGAAAATACTATTTTTCCAAAGTTTGTGGTATTTTAAATGAAAATATAAATTCTTAGGAGTTGATGGTATTTTTGTGAAATACCAAAATTAGCAAAAATATGGTTTTACATGTTTACCATTAATTTTATTTTTGAGAAAAAACAATATATTAAAATTTACTATATTTTTTCCATGTTTTAATAATTAAGGAACTAATTATCGATAACCTTTATTTAACCGTAGAATAATTACATTTATTACTGCAAAAGTTGTCCTGGTCATGATAGTCGCCTTATGATTTGGTTCAATATTTCCAAGCATGAATCCGGGGTTGTCTGTTACCCCATGATTTTATCGTGAATGATAACTGTTAAAAGTTCGTTATATTATAAGAGTTTAATATCGTTTTTAATCGTCAAAACTCGTAAAATAGATAATACAGTTAAAACATCATAATTAGGTCATAGAATTTTTTTCACAGATATATATTTTAATTATGAAGATAACAGGGGGTCAAGTGTTGAGAGATCTTACCTGAAATGATCTAGGAAAATAAAAGTCGGTGAACGTCGGGTTGTACGAGAAAAAAGATATCTTGAAGCCGTGAATTTTTATGCCTTTGAGGCTTGGTCCAGAGTGTAGAGGACTCAAAGAGAAAGCTCTGGAATTATTTTGGGATTCATCATCGACGACATTCCTTGAATCCATCATAACCCTATTTTTCTTTCAAGGTTATGGATTCTCCCAACAATACGAGCACCAACGTGAATGGAAACACCCCATCTACACATCTACCACTTACACTTACCGTAGCAGCTCCTGTCAACGAGCAGACGGTATTGCTCGAGGCAATCAAGCGTCTCTTGGAGGGACAGCAGCAGCAAACTGCTATACTCCTGAATCGCCCAGAAACTGAGGCACCCGGTGTGAAGCAATTCCGGGCACTGCATCCTAAGCAATTTTCTGGGGAAGAGAGCCATTTGGAAGCTGAAGAATTGGCTCAATCCATTGAGGACGATCTGGAGGCAGCACAAGTTCCAGACATTGCTTGTGTAAGAGTTGCGAATCTGCAACTTACTGATAACGCTCGGGTATGATGGAAGGCGGAAGAAAGCCGTCTTACTCAGCCGATCGAATGGAAGACCTTTCGCGACATGTTCGACACGAAGTATTTTCCAGAGACTGTCCGATTCGACATGGAGCAGCAATTCATCCACTTACAACAAGGCTCTATATGGAGCAAATCCGTGGATGTGTATGATGCTGAGTTCACTATGTTGAGCAGGTAAGATATGTCTCAAATATTCGATTTTCTAATGTCACATACTACACAGCTAACACAAGACCGTAACAGGTTCGCAGCACACCTTATACCGACTGCTGAGATCAGGGCTAGAAGATTTCAGTAAGGGTTGGATCCGGAGATCCAAGCTGCATTAGCTATAGGGGATTTCCCAATCCATGATTTGGCTTTGAAGGCTGCCCGTCGATATGAGGCAGTGGTGAAGAAGAAGGGCAGACCTCAATCTGCCGGTGTGAAGCGCCCTGCTACTCAGATAGCAAGAGGAACCTTTTCCAGGCCAGCGTTTGTACCCAGGAGACCGGGAGTACCAAATAACCGGCCCGGTCCAGACTTTTGTTTTTACTGCGAAAGAAATGGACACCTAGCGAAGGATTGTAGGCATGCTAATCGCCTCTGCTTAGTCTGTGGCTCATCCACACATGATATTGGGTCTTGTCCTCACAGACTCAATCAGAATTAGTCATCTAAACCAGCAATCACCTATCCACAGCGGCCAGTTATCCAGGCACCTGCTCCACGACTCGCTCTCCCTGCACCACCTCCTCGCGGACCACCGACTGCACCTCCTCCTCGTCAGTTCCATCAAGCCCAACGGAACGTACCTCAAGGACAGAGGAACGACCAGAGGAATGCTCCTCCAGCAAGAAGGAATGTACCAAGACGAGAGGCTTTTACAATGACTGTGGAAGAAGCTGAAGCAACTGGCCAAGTCATCACTGGTAACACTTTCTTTTCAAGCTTTCTTTCAGTCTACATACCTACCTATATATTTTCCCCCTATACCTAAAACCTATCTCACACATCTTAGGTACAATCTTAGTAGCCTATTTACCTGCCTTAGCACTCTTCGATACTGGAGCATCTCATTGCTTTATGGCGCAACGGTTCATCCGAACTCATGCGATTCCAGTTAAACCGCTCGTATCCAGCTGGAATGTCAGTTCAGGGAACGACGTTCTAAAGGCAACTATGGGATACGACTTGTATCCAGTGGTTGTCTGCAGCAGAGAATTTTATGCCGACTTCAAGGTGCTAGACATACCAAACTTTGATATAGTTTTGGGTATGGATTGGCTCGGAACTTTCTACGCTACCATCGACTGTCGTCAAAGGAGGGTAGTGTTCGAGATTTCAGAGCATCCAGTCTCTTATTTCAAAAGTGGAGACCGTACCCTGGAGCCTAGCACATATAAAGCAAAACCAAAGAAGGCTGTGATTGCAACTCTACAAGCGGACGAAGGATCAAAGCCAGAAGTAGTTCGAGAGTTCGACGATGTATTTCCTGAAGACATATCAGGTTTGCTTCCCGATCGAGCTCTTGAATTCTGCATTGATTTAGTACCTGGAGCACAACCGGTGATCAAAGCACCATATCGCCCAACTCCTGAAGGGTTGAAAGAGATCCGCACTCAGCTGAATGAATTATTGACGAAAGGATGGATTCGTCCCAGCACTTCGAGTTAGGGATCGCAGGTTCTACTTGTGAAGAAGAAAGAAGGTTCATATTGAATGCGCATTAATTATTGAGCTCTGAACGAAGTCACTATCAAGAACAAGTATCCGCTACCGCGTACCGACGACCTGTTCAATCAGCTAAGTAGATCTTGTGTTTTCTCTAAATTAGATTTTCGTTCGGGTTATCATCAGGTGAAGGTCAAGGAATCTGATATCCATAAAACGGCTTTCAGAACTCGTTATAGACATTACGAATTTCTTGTGATGCCATTTGGAGTGACCAACGCACCGGAGATATTCATGAACCTTATGACTCAAGTTTTCCGGGAGTACTTAGACATGTTTATTGTCATCTTCATCGACGACATCCTGGTGTATTCTAAGAGTCGGAAAGAACATGTCGAGCACCTACGAATGTCTGGAAACTTTACAACAACATCAATTATATGCTAAGTACAGCAAGTGCGAGTTTTGGCTAGATCAAGTCGGTTTTCTTGGACATATTGTATCAGGCGATGGAATCTCTGTAGATCCAGCTAAACTAGCAGCAGTAAACGAATGGCCGACACCGAAGTCAACGAAGGACATTCGAAGCTTCTTGGGATTAGCAGGATATTACAGAAGGTTTATTGAAGGATTGTCGAAGATTGCAACACCCTGACCAAGCTCACGCGTAAAGATGAAGAATTCCTGTGGTCAGAAGCATGCGAACAAGCTTTCATAGAACTCAAGTCAAGATTGATATCAGCGCCTATTCTCGTAATACCGGACCAATCTGGAGGTTTTGAAGTGCATTGCGATGTATCCGGTAAGGGATTAGGATGTGTTCTACATCATCACGGTAAGGTTGTAGCTTATGCTTCAAGACAGCTGAAGATTCATGAGCTCAATTATCCGGCGGATGATTTGGATTTGGCAGCCATAATCTTTGCTCTTAAGATTTGGCGCCATTATCTTCTTGGAGAACGCGTGAACATATACACAGATCACAATAGTATGAAATATGTGTTTACTCAGAAAGAGTTGAATATGCGGCAGAGAAGATGGTTAAAATTGATGACGGACTTCGACATCAACCTGCAATACCACCCAGGGAAGGTGAATGTAGTACCTGATGCACTTAGTCGCCAACCATTATCTATGAATCTCACCGCACAATGGAAACTTCAACAAGAGTTGCATCTGATGGAGATTGAAGTGATCATGTCAGGTAACACTTCAAGTTTGATGAACTTACAAGTTCAATCTACCATTGTCAATCAGATCAAAGCAGCTCAAGTAAGTGATGCTAAGTTGAAAAAGATCAGAGAACAAGTGGAGAATGGACTTAGAACAGACTTCATCATCAATGAAGATGGATCTTTGAGATACAGCAGGAGGTTATGTGTACCAAAAGGTTCTGTGCGAGAAAAGGTGCAGTCGGTGGTCCGTGAGGAGGTGGTGCATGGAGAGCGAGTCGTGGAGCAGGTGCCTGGATAACTGGCCGCTGTGGATAGGTGATTGCTGGTCTGGGTGCCTGATTTTGATTGAGTTTATAAGGACAAGACCCAATATCATGTGTGGATGAGCCACAGACTAAGCAGAGGCGATTAGCACGTCTACAATCGCCAGGTGTCCATTTCTTTTGCAGTAAAAACAAAAGTCTGGACTGGGCCAGTTATTTGAAACTCCCAGTCTCCTTGGTACAAACGGTGGCCTGGAAGAGGCTCCTCCTGCTATCTGAGTAGCAGGGCGCTTCACACCGGGAGATTAAGGTATGCCCTTCTTCTTCACCACTGCCTCATATCGACGGGTAGCCTTCAAAGCCAAATCATGGGCTGGGAAATCCTCTGTAGCTAATGCAGCTTGGATCTCCGGGTCCAACCCTTGCTGAAATCTTCTATCCCTGATCTCAGCAGTCGGTATGAGGTGTGCTGCGAATCTGTTTCGGTCTTGTGTTAGCTGTGTAGTATGTGACATTAGAAAATCGAATATTTGAGACATATCTTACCTGCTCAATATAGTGAACTCGGTATCATACCCATCCACAGATTTGCTCTACATAGAGCCTTGTTGTAAGTGGATGAATTGCTACTCCATGTCGAATCGAGCCGTCTCTGGAAAATATTTCGTGTCGAACATGTCGCGAAAGGTCTTCCATTCGACCGGCTGGGTAAGACGGCTTTCTTCCGTCTTCCACCATACTCGAGGGTTATCAGTAAGTTGCATCTTCGCAACTCTTACCCAAGCAATGTCTGGCACTTGTGTTGCTGCCAGATCGTCCTCAATGGATTGAGCCCATTCTTCAGCTTCCAAAGGACTCTCTTTCCCAGAAAATTGCTTAGGATGCAGTGCCCGGATTTGCTTCACACCGGGTGCCTCAGCTTCTGGGCGATTCAGGAGTATAGCAGTCTACTGCTGCTGTCCCTCCAAGAAGCTCTTGATCGTCTCGAGCAATACCATCTGCTCGTTGACAGGAGCTGCTACGGTATGTGTAAGTGGTAGAGGTGTAGGTGAGGTGTTTCCATTCACGTTGGTGCTCGTATTGTTGGGAGAATTCATAACCTTGAAAGAAAAATAGGGTTATGATAGATTCAAGAAATATGAAATGTAAAGAATGTTTTAGTTACCGATTCTTATTATTCTTGTGACTTATATTGCTTGGGATTCCATGCAGACTGGCCCTGCATGGTTATGTAGGTTTCCACGCAGAACTGACCTGCATGGGCCACCAACAAAACCTGTTACGCCCCGCTTTCCAGTGTACAGGTAAGGAGGCGCGGCAAGCCCGCGATGTATTTACTCAGAAGTAAATACGCTAAGCGTAAATAAGCAATATAATAAATTTACAAAAGAAATGATAAATGATATAATTAAACATCAACTTTTTATTGATTAAACATTCTTTACAATACAACTGGAAAGTAAATACAATACGGAAATGCGATGCTTAGAAAATGGCATATGAACTGAAAGTAAAAGCATATACAAATGAACTAGAGCTCTGGGTCCTCAATGAACTGCTCCAAATTGTCCTGGCTGGGCTCGATCTCCAGAGAGTCGAGTTCTCGCTGACAACATTCCTATTTCTTCTTTTTTTTTGGAATGTTGTCAGGAGGACCTGACTCTCTGGAGATCGATCCCAACCAGGACGATTTGGAGCAGTTCATTGAGAACCCGGAGCTCTAGTTCATTTGTATATACTTTTACTTTCAGTTCATATGCCATTGTCTAGGCATCGCCTTCCCGTATTGTATTTACTTTCCAGTTGTATTGTAAAGAATGTTTAATCAATAAAAAGTTGCTGTTTAATTATATCTTTTATCATTTCTTGTGTACATTTATTATATTGCTTATTTACGCTTAGCGTATTTACTTCTGAGTAAATACGTCGCGGGCCTGCAGGTCAGTTCTGCTGTGTATGTACACTGGAAAGCGGGGCGTGACAGGTTTTGTTGGTAGCCATGCAGGTCAGTTCTGCTGCTGTCCTTCCAAGAGGCTCTTGATCGCCTCGAGCAATACCGTCTGCGCGTTGACATGAGCTGCTACGGTAAGTGGTAGAGGTGTAGGTGGGGTGTTTCCATTCATGTTGGTGCTCGTATTGTTGGAAGAAACCATAACCTTGAAAGAAAAATAAGATTAGAATAGACTCAAGGAATATGAAATGTAAAGAATGTTTTAGTTACCGATTCTTATTATTCTTATGACTTATATTGCTTAGGATTCCATGCAGACTGACCCTGCATGGTTATGTAGGTTTCCACACAGAACTGGCCTGCATGGGCCACCAATAAAACCTGCCACGTCCCGCTTCCCAGTGTACGGGTAAGGAGGCGCGGCATGCCCGCGACGTATTTACTCAGAAGTAAATACGCTAAGCGTAAATAAGCAATATAATAAATGTACACAAGAAATGATAAAAGATATAATTAAACAACTTTTTATTGATTAAACATTCTTTACAATACAACTGGAAAGTAAATACAATGCTGGAAGGCGATGCCTCGACAATGGCATATGAACTGAAAGTAAAAGCATATACAAATGATCTAGAGCTCTGGATCCTCAATGAACTGCTCCAAATCGTCCTGGTCGGGCTCGATCTCCAGAGAGTCAGATCCTCCTGACAACATTCCAAAGAAAGAAGATATATGAATGTTGTCAGCGAACAATCGCTCGGTAAGTCTCAAGAGATAAAGAAGAATAGACAGAGAATAGAACAGGTAAAATATATATGGTTATGGTTGTTATGTTAACGCAGTTGTTTTTAGCTTGGTACAGAATGTGCCGGTGTATACGAGAGGAGTCCAACTTACCCCGTAGACTGTGGTATATGGAGTACAAGGCCCCGTCAAAACCCACGGGACAACGGCAACAGATATTCAGGTTAGGTGTATTAAAGTGACCGTCTCGTGCTACTTTTAACATATTCCGTATCAGTCTACCCCTTTAAAACCCCGTAATGTTTTATTGTTTTGTTTATAGATGATTTGTAGATATAAGTCTTGCCGAAACCATGATATCAATTGTTCATGTAAACGGATAAAGATATAAACGGATAGTCATGTAGACAAGTCAATGTAAATCCATGGTTCGGTCAGATCAAGTCATGTTGATATTGATTGTATTCTAGTATTCATGTTTTAAGTTCCAGTATATATGGATTCATGTTGTATTGGAGTTATATTTGGATTGTATTCATGTTTAAATTGTATTCGGATTAGACTGAGACTCAGATTGAGTCAGACACTTTAAACAGATTTGAGTCCTGAATTAGGTTTAGGGGTCATCGGTAACTGTTGCACATGGACGGCAGGATTTATGACTTTTTCCAAGCCAATTACCATTGATAACCCCGTTTTAGTTGTCTACCTTAAATAGGCAAACACCCACTTTCTCCGGCTTCCTGAGGCTCAAGAGAATTGGTCCCGCTTAAACCTATATTTACTAGGGTCCTTATGGTAATTTAATATAACTTATGGGGGGTTTTATAAAAAATATTTTTAGTATAATTTCAAAATGCACCTCAAGTATTTATTTATCGTATTTAGGGTTTTCATGGATGTAACTTTTAAAAGTGAGGTAATCTATTGAAATAATACTTAGTTGAATAGATCATGGTATTTTTGTGTAAATTTGACTTGCATAGATTCTTGATGGTATTTTCATGAAATTGTAATTCTTTTCTTTTGTTTAGAAAACATGGAATTTATTATGTATTTAAAATAGAGGGTTTTTATAATATTTATATATAATTAATAAAAATAAAATTTATTTATTAAATAGAAAATCATGTTTTTCTTAAAAATTGTATTAAAAATTCTATCGAGATCGTATGCTCCGTGAGGAGTTCTGCATCTCGCTCTACTAGTCCTGAGAATGTGCGATAATCCGCACTATCCCGATCGGGTTCTCCAAAAGTGGGTTATAGAGACATAATCGTAAGGAATTTAAAATGACACAATTTAAAGAATACGGTTTTTAATAGTTTATGGTATTTTCATAAAAATTATGATTCAGAAAAGTTCATGGTATTTTAGTAAAAATATAACTTGGAAATATTTAGGGTATTTTAAAGAAAATACTATTTTTCCAAAGTTCGTGGTATTTTAAATGAAAATATAAATTCTTAGGAGTTGATGGTTTTTGTGAAATACCCAAATTAGCAAAAATATAGTTTTATAGGTTTACCATTAATTTTATTTTTGAGAAAAGAAATATATAAAAATTTACTATAATTTTTCCATGTTTTAATAATTAAGGAATTAATTATCGATAATATTTATTTAACCGTAGAATAATTACATTTATTCCTGCAAAAGTTGTCCAGGTCATGATAATCGCCTTATGTCTTAGTTCAATATTTCCAAACATGAATCCGTGGTTGTCCGTTGCCCTGTTATTTTATTGTGAAGTATAACTGGTAAAAGTTCGTTATATTATTAGAGTTTAATATCGTTTTTAATTGTCAAAACTCGTAATAGATAATATAGTTAAAACATCATAATTAGGTCCTAGAATTTTTTTCACAGATAGATATTTTAATTATGAAGATAATAGGGGGTCAAGTGTTGAGAGATCTTATCTGAAATGATCTAGGAAAATAAAAGTCGGTGAACGTCGGGTTGTACGAGAAAAATGATATCTTGAATCTGAGAATTTTTCTGCCTTTGAATCTTGGTCCAGAGTGATAGGACTCAAAGAAGAAGCTCTAGAAATTTTTTGAGATTTTTTTGTCGAACAGATATTTTTTGGTGAATTTTAGAAGTCCAGGGCTATTTATAGGGATTTCTGGGATTAAAAAAACTATTTTTTTCACATTGCTACAGTTGTAACATTTCAAAAAAATAAAATATTATTTTTGGGAATTTTTATAATTAAATAATATCATATTTAATATTTCGGTATGATTAAATACCGATAAATTGGGAAAATTTTTGGAAAATTATGGAAAATTCTAAAAGAGGGTGTTTTATGGAATTATGCCAATTTTAAATTTTTATGATTAATTATATGCTAATTTAGCGCTAATCGCGATTAAAAATCGCTAATCGCGCTTTAAGCGTATTTGTCCAAAACATGCACCGTATCTTTTTCTACACTTGTTACATATTTTCTCATGGCTTCCTACATGTTTTTATCATGGTTAATGATTTATTTGAGAGGGGAAAAAAAAAGAAAAGAAAAACAAAATATTTGAATAATAGAGGTATGGGTGAGAGAGAGAAAGGTAAGGGTTTACCTTTGACTTTAGACTTGGCCATTCCCTCACCATTTCCTCTCCTCTCCTCTCCATTCCCTGCTGCTGCTGCTCCTTCTCCCTCCCCTATTCATCTCCCCAAAACTCCATGCCAAACACTTCAAAACTCTATCCCCATTTCACAAATTTTGTGCACAAGCTCAAGGGAAGCACATTGGACCAAGAAAGCAAGGATTTTGGCCACTTGGGGCAACTCAAGAATTTTCTTGAGTTGCCAAATAAGGTAATTTCTGAACCATAAGCTTAGTATTTCCATTACTTATACCCCCATGTTAGATTTGAATCGATATCGAGTGGTTTTGTGGACTTAGGAAAAACCTAGTTAGGGTTAATGGGAATTGAGAGTGGTGATGGGTAATTAAGCTCAGTAGAGACCACACAAACCCCCTAGTGTTAGAATTAAGACTCAAACCAGAGACTAGAAACCCGGAATACGGATTTAGAAACCGATATCAGATGAATTGTGAATTCTGTGGATGTAAAATGGAATCTGCCAACACCCGGAGCCTCTGAAAATAATTTTGCAAACACTGTAGCACATGCAGGCACCCAGGAAGGTACCACAGAGACCCGAGACCAAACCCTAACCTTTGGGCCGCAGATTTAATCCCCTGGGCCGCAATTTGCTGCCTGGGTACCTCATTTTTGGTTCTTGCTTTGTCTGTAGCTCCTATGTCAGAAAAATAGACCCCTCCTATATGCAAAATTGGCTAATTGTCACCTAGGGAAAATCTGGGAGCATTTTGGTGTGTTTTAGGCTATGTTTTTCATATTTTAAAATACACTTTCTTGATACTTGGATTTGTATTGGGTTGTTGGATGTTTGTACATCGACAACAAGGGTTGTTTGATTGTTTTTGCACGTGTAGGCCATAGATTCTAACCTATGAGCGCACCGTGCGCCGTATCGATTTTCCGGATCCGATTTTAATACGCATTGCGATTGTTGATTATTGTAGGTACCTTCGCATGGATTCCGAGGCGACGGAGCGTGGCGTCATCGATTTCAGCGAGGGAAGACCAGGTGAGTGGATCTATATCCACGGGGGAAGTCGGGTGGATGGCGTATAGCACCCCCGCAAATTATTGATGGAAAACTTATTATAGGATATGGTTAGGAAACTGTAATACCCAGCCCTTTTGTACGTCTACACCCGTATTTTCTTTTCACCTATAAAATTTTATAACTATTCATTATTTTAAATGTTCCAATCTATTTTAGTTCTCCACTCCCCCATTTTATTTCCCCAGCCGGTCTCTTCATTTTGCTTTACTTATTATTTCTATTCCGGCCTAACCCACCTTTCCTCAGCCCATTTATCCTAGTGAGCCATTTTCCCTATTTATTAAATTTAAGTCTTCCTATTATTCATAAAACCCAACTTCATTTTTATTATTCTTAACTACCTAGCCCGTTCATTTCCCTTAGCCCATCTTTCAAAAATAGACTAAACTCATTTTTCTTAAGTCCATTATTCCCTATTTATTAACCCAGCCCAACTCCTCTAATTCTTCTATTTGAAAGCTAAACCCTATAACCCAACACCATTTTTCCCTTACCATTAAATCCCCCTCAGCCCAATGTCCCTATAAAAATTAAATCCAATTTCTTTACTGGCCCGTTCACTTCTCTCTAATCATTTCCTATTTCCACCCAAGCCCAGCAGCCCTCACACTAATTATTATTTAAGCCCTGGCCCGTACACTTTTCTATAATCCTTTTCTATTTCTATCTGAGCCCAGCTACCCAACCCGGCCCGTGTCTTCTTTTTTTTCCCGTTTTAATTTATTTTTGGTGTTGCAGGCCCAGCCCACTCTCCCCTCATCGCGCCCGCTTCACGCCGACCCGACCCGACCCGACTCCTGTACATCTCCTTCACCCCAATGGTAACATTTCCCATTTTCGCGCGCGAGATCCGCTTTCCTCGCCGTCGCCCACGCCGCCTCTTCCGCCCTCGTCGCGAGCCGTTACCCCATGTCGCGCACACCCCCCTCTAACCCCATGTCGCCTCATTCCTCTTTCACCGGACCTCCCTCCTCCTCCTCTCTCGCTCCCACCTTCTCACCCACTGCATCCCTCGCGACCCACGACAACTGCACCGTCGACATCGCCACCATCTCCGCTCACTCCTCCTCCCCTCTTCCTCCACTGCCCGAGCGCCTTCGCCTGCACCCACTCACCCACACCCGAGCTCGACTCCCCTGCACCGTCGCCGCCGTCACCCCCCCTGCACCACGTTGTCGACCTCATTATCATTGTCGTCATCGTCATCTATTCCTCACTTTCTCTCCCTCTCTGCTTACACTCTATTCCACCTCTCTCTCTGTCTCACCTCTCTCTCTGCCTTCCCCTCTCTCTGTATCATCTCTCTCTCTCTCTCTGTCTCAGCACTCTCAGCTCTCTCTCCCCCTCTGTCTCTCTCTAATACTCTCTCTCCCTGTAACCCTCTCTCTCCCCCTCTGTCTCTCTCTAACACTCTCTCTCTGTCTACCTTTCTCTTCTCTCTCTCTTCAAAAATCCTATAACCCAAGTCTCAAACACCACTGCTCTGTACTCGCTGCCGGAGCGACGCCGTCGACCGTCGGCAACCCCAACACTTCTCGGGCGAACCAGAGAGCACCCCTTAAGCTTCCAGTGCACGCAAGACGACTTCGGGAAAACTCCGACATGAAATTCGTGTTTCGAACTAGGCCCGCGGGAATCCGGTACGTGGCGTATATCGCGCGTCCATGACGTCACAGCCACCGTACATCCCCGGGACGTCTCCAGGCAAGTATTCTTGCTTACATGCTATTTACCTAAGTTACAATTGTTAAATACATGGATTATAATGTTACAAGTTTAAAACTATTATGTGCCGTAACTGTTCGATACTTGTTCCCTTAGGAAAACATTATCAAATTTGACGGAACTCAATGGGGTAGGTTGGCCCGTAGGGCTGTGAACATAGTGTGTGATTTTTGTTGGATGATGTAATCGATAATGACTAAAACAACTACCCCCAAGTTTAATCGTAAAACCGTAATCCTGTTGTATCTGAAAATCGTTAAATTCACCATAAATCATATACATAGTAGAATAGTGCGTTCGAGGGCTCAAATCGAATCCGACTCGATGAACTTTAACCCTATACCAGTTTTCAGACATTTCTGTATTTAAACTGTGATGATATTCGGATCGGAGTGCGACTCTGGACTGCAGCCCAGAGCGACTCCAGGCGTTGCTTGCTGTTCCGTATTGGGTACCACAGGATTTCCTTAACTAGTAGGTTGCGGAACTCCACTGATTATTATAGGTAACTCTGTTAGCTAGACAATACAATTGGTTTCATTCTGTTTCGTTACGGTTTGATATTTTAATCGGTAATTTAATATATCGGAACACATAACAGTCCTAACAGAATCAGATTTGACATGTTAATATTAAACAGATTATAACTCCTAACGTACAGACGCGATTGAAGATCCGTTTGTTGCGTTGAAAACCTTACTGAAAAACCTAGAATTCATTCAACTGTAGCGTCGCTAAATTATGATCCCAACTGGGGTTAAAATGCGTTGCGAAATGGATTTCTGATTCTGAAACCGGATTTTCAGCCGCGTGCGCTTAAAATGAAATAGTTATAACTAATGATCCTGGAACCCGATTGGCTTGAAAAAAAATTCTATGGATGGATAACTGAACATATTAATTACTACCTGTTTAACGCTTCGCTAAATTATATATGTACGTTTCATGATAAATCGTGCAAGTGATAAACTGTTGTTTTATGACACCTTAATTGTGCTTCTTATACTGTTCATGCATCACATCATACCCATATTATTGTAGTGATAACCTAGTGACATCATGCATTTACCCAGTGTTAGATTTTAGTGGTGATTGTGGCAAGTACGTCAGTGTTCGTGTATCCGTGATTAAGTGAAAGTGATACGTACTGGTACACAATCAGCGATCCTATTATTTCATTGCATTGTCGACGTCTGTGAGATGCGTGCACATGTGACTATAAGTGGAATGGGACATTTATGGAAGCGTTGCACGGGTGTCACAGATAAGACACCAGACACAGCCGTTTATCTTAGGTATTAGTCGGGACGTGCTTGATGGAGGTCCTGCCTCCAGTTCTCGCGCAGACTTGTCACGGATCGATTAGTATTTAGGTTGATGGTTAGCGTTTGATGTAGACCACGGGGTGTGGGGTAGTTTAAGTGTGAGTTCAACAGAATCTCGGGAGTCCCATGCCGGCTTATATATTTAGGGAGTTATATGGAGATTTACAGGGTACGTGATATATACACCGTGATATTCTTGTTACATGTTGGGCCCGTGGTCCCTTGCCCTTGGGTTCTACCCTTGGGTGGAGGACACTCACGAGTGGTTGACTCTCACACTTGGACTGGCGATAGGCTTAGTGACCTGTACAGTGAGACTTAGAGACTGATAGGGATACTGGCATTTTATTCATGATATACTGTGTGGCATACGTGACATATCGTTATACTGATTTACTGTTCCGCTGCATTGATTACTGCACATCCATATTCATACTGTCATTGATTTACTGTTATTCATTTTCATTACCACTGTTAGAACTATCACTTGATTTTATATATATATATATTATTGCTATTGTGTCGCTCTGACGACCTGAGTATGCATGCTCAGTGTGAGGAGAAGATCTAGCTTGGATCAGAACTAGACGTGCATCACAGACTTTCTGACTTGCTACTCCGAGTTACTTTCGTTTGTTCCACTTCAGGTCAGTTTATATTATTGTATCTTTCAGTTACTGCATTTCTCATTACCTGCGCATCGTTTACTGTTTACCATGATAAACTAGAAGCCGAAGTGTGACTACGGCAGGACTTTTCCTTGACCGTAGGAGCATGGCTGGCCTTGTCTACCCCTCGTATTCCGTATTTTGGGAAGCGGGGCGTGACAGAAACCTAGATTAGGAAACTAGGGTTATAGTAAAGGATAGTTAGTGATACTATATTAGAAATTAAGGATAGTTAGAAATGAGATAATACGGCTATTATGTGATGACGGGATTCGAGGACGACGTTTGCCGATATTGCTGTTTAGGGTACCGTAGGACTAGATAGTTAATGTAGATGCATCATCCGAACCATACCCTTTTCTAAACCGAAGAGTCGTATGTATCTTTTAAAAATATACCTTGAGGGAGGTTACGGATTTTCAAATGATATCTTTTTCTTAAAAAACACTGTAACCCCTATTTTCAAAACTACGATTCGCTTCTTTAAAAATCTGATTGTATGGTTCGGGTGTGTATGTTAGATTAGATACCTATACTTATAGTAGAGATAGAATGTTTAGGTAAACCTGGCTTGATATGTGTTATAAATGAGATGAAAAGATTATAAGACGAATATGATGACCTGATGGTATGTTGGTATACGGATGCGAATCGATCGAGATGATTTATACCCTGTCGGTCCCCTGATGTGAGATTATTGCGGGTGTGACCTAGGACATAAGTATATAGATATATATAGATATATATATATAGAATGTTGTGAATCATGGATGATAGGACGTACGTGATTTCAGGCCGTACCCTCATTTGTCATATAGGATCCCTATTAGCTTAATGGCGCCGTACGATGATTTTCCATGCGTGATGAGTTTGACTTGATGATTGATCCTTACCCTTGACTAGAGGTTTCCATACGATGGATCATACCGTACGCGATGTGGTTAGGCTGGATGCCGATTGATAGATTCCCAGACTTGGTCATATTAGATACGTATACCCGTCAACATTTACATATGATTTCCTTTATGCCACATTCATATTATTCCCATCGCATTGATTATACTTGTGTTAGTACACTTGCACTATTATCGATGATGCGTATATTACACGCACACAGATTTGCCGGCTCACACACTTCATCATTGATAATTGCCATGTTACTACATAGTAGGATTGCTGCATCATGATATACTGTTATGCTTACATTTCCATCACATGTCGCATACATCATGCTTTATGATTTTACGCATTAAGATATGCTGTTTTCATGAGATTTCTGGATTTGAGAACCATGGCTATTTCAAAGAAAGCATGTACTGATTTAAAAACCCGGTTTCTCTTGATATGATATTTCAGTGCGTCCACCATGCGTTTTCTCGGTTCTGAGACGTGTGACTTGTGAACCCGAATCGAGGAGCTGGATGAGGCCGATTGCGGGTACATGGTGGACCCGGTATGGTACCCCGGGCGAGAACGGATCTGTCGTGCAGTAGGTGATGAGCCTGGCAGTGGGATCACTACCTACCGGTGATTGGTTGGACCTGGCGGTTATCCGGAGGATACTAACCAGAGTCGATCGATGGATACGGGATGACCCGTACTGCCGAGGCCGAGGGCCGATTCCGCAGACAGAGCCCGATATATGAGGATTTACATGCCGATGCTGGGCACGGTTTCATGGTGTTTTCGAGTGTCGATGATAGGCACTCAGGTTCCATGATTTTGATGTGTCGGGAGGGACACCGTTGATATATATATATCCTCATACTTTCATGCATACCCCTTTATGATATTTACGTGCATGCAGACATTGATTTTGGGTGGACGAGATCCACATGCATACATACCTTGATTATGGTTGGATGAGATCCATATACATGCATTGATTATTACTGTTGGATGTCATCCACATGCATATAGGTATTGACTGCCTTGTTGGCACATATACAGACCCGGTCACCCTAGATATCATAGTATTACCTTTATGATATAGTTGACATAGGAATCGTTGTTTATTCGATTTCTATCTGTTGATATTTTTCTACTCACGAGTTGGCAACTCACCCCCGTTGTGCCACAGTTCTTGCAGGTTGACCGCTTGGATCGGTAACGGCTTCGCTGGCACACAGTTGTATTCGGGTGTTTTGCATTGGTAGGTAGGATATTTGTATCATTCCCACTCTTGTATCTATATTTCATATTGTATCTAGTTAACTCCATCAATCAAAAGTTATAAATTGTATAAGTGATGAGACTTAGTGAGGCTTGTAGTTGCGAGATTGAGCGATGGGTTTTATATTCACTTTTGGGGTTATATCTTGCTCATTTCTTTATCTTTTGTGGTGAACTTCGCCGTTGGGCGTCGTATACTTATTTATATTGTATTGCGTGGTTGTGATCTGCCGTTTGGCGAAGAGCTAGCTCCTGTTTGGGGATGCCATTATCTTTATTATGTATTTGTGGTTTTGGATCAAAATATACAAAGGAGGTGCTGCCAAATTTTTTAAAAGACGAAACATGTTTTCAATTAGTAGATTTCACTTGCATCATTCATGTTCCTTTTCTTTGCATTAAGAAAACTTGATTTCATTATACCTTTACTTCAAAACCTCACCTCCTTTATTTTCTTAAATGGTTTAGATTTCTGGGTTTCAGCTTACTTGAATTCCGTTACGCCTTTAGACGTTGCGTGATTCATGTGATGGTCACGAGCTAATATTTCGGGTCGTGACAAAGTTGGTATCAGAGCGCTAGGTTTAACCTTGTTCGATTCTATGTTTGACTATACGGAGTCTAGGGCGGGAGTGTATTTCGGAACCTAGGCTTGACCTTACGGAACTTAGACTTGGACGGAAGGGGGGTATTAGACCCGAACTTTCGTTTCATAGGCTGACCCTGATTGATGGAGTAGGTAGCTTGAGTAGAGTGACGTACCGTACGTATGTTCCGCGGCATATTTACGATACGATACTCCACTTAAGAAACCTTAGGATGTACATATTTTTTAGACCAGTGATTCTCTTCGTATCCATGATTATACATCCATTCGAGATCCTCGATTCTATTTGTTTCCATGATCATACTCCTATTGATGATGTTCCTTCTTATGATCATGCATCCATTCTGGATCTGTCGTTTCCTCTTATGCCGTTGATCTGCTTTCTTCGATACTCGATTGAGGTTCCTGTCACCATAGTTTGAGCTGCTGCTAGTGTTGCGGTCAGGGAGAGCTCGTCTGGTACGAGGGCTGACCATTGTGTTTTCTGGTGACATGGGAACGTTTCGATGTAGTGTTGTGTTGTGGCCTCTTGTGGAGGCGAATGCTTGGTTTTACACCGGATGATCGGGCCATTGTTAGAGCTGCCAGTTGCGAGAGGACTGTTGATGTACATCGCACCTCAGAGATTTTGATGTCGCCTACCATGCAGACAGGTGACCCAGCTGTCGCTGAGATGATGGGATGTCGCTTCCAGAGCTTACGAGCTAAGATCGCCGGAGCTTCCAGGAAAAAATGCGACAGATGATAGCTAGTTTACCCCGATTTGAGAGACGAAGGCGATTCGTCAGATTGATGCGCCGACGCAGGCCCAGTTGGGTTGAAGATTTCCAGAGTGGAGAATCTTACTCAGACCTAGAGCAGACCGATCCAGAGATGACCGCCGATGTATCGCCTTTCCTAGAGGATTGAGGCGTTGATTAGCATGCGGGCGAAAAATATTCACATGTTGTATAGGCGAAGCAAAAAGGTTCGAACGAGTGTCAGAAACCCATTTTCCCAAGTTTAAAGTGTTCGGAGGAACATGCAGGTAATTCTGTGGACCCTCTAGAAGAATGAAACCCTAACACGACATGATGACCATGGAACCGCTTTGAACCTTAGGGTTTGTGGCAGTTTAGCGGTGCCATCAGTGAGGCTTGGGTTTGCCCTTCTACGGCTGGTCCAGAGGTGCTGTGGTATGTACCAGATATTTGTAGACTGTGCTCAGGTGCTGAGCCTTCGGGAAATTTTGGGACCTTGATGACTCGATCGAAAAGTTTGACATCGTTCGGATATCATGTGATAAGAGACCAGTGAGCTGACCAGCTTTGGATAGAGGACCTCACCCAGAGGCTTTGTGAGTTGATCGAGAACGGACGAGTATTGAGTATTCCTCCGATGGTTGGGGCGAGTTCCCGAGGACGTGTTCAGCCAGATATCTTGTATCGAGTGATGAAGATACCGAGTTCGTGACTTCGAGTCCGTGTGAGAGTCTTCGGATTGACCATGACCGAGAACAGTTGCAGTGCGCAAATAGCATGGCGTGACGTCATAGTGGACGACGATAAAGACAAGTGGAATCAGTGATTCGTACGAGACGCCGACGAGCTGTCATTACTCCCCGTCGAGACTAGAGATCTGATATGCTTACAGAGGCGTTGGGATACGGCCAGTTTCCGAGGAATTGTGCGCGGAACGCGCAAATGTCCAGAAAACGAGAAAAGATTATGTAAAAGTACCAGCCTCCGTACAGTTCGGCATAGGCAAGATCGGAAGAGACCCTGAGCAGGATTCCTTCCAAGACACTGCTGCAAAGAGAATTGCACCCAGGATCAGATGTGTCACGTGTGTTCAGAGGACTAGAGACCGACGCCAGTAACGTGCTGCTTTATGAGTGGTCATGACAAATGACCGCGAGATGACCAGAGAAGTGCTAGAACGGAATCGTTCCCGTTAGCACACCTGACAGGGCCGATGAGCCGATGGATTGTGAGATTGGTAATCCATAGAGAAGATAAAGACCCAGAGACAGAGAACGCCAGGCCGTGAGCAGAAGGCAAGAGGATGTTCTTACCCTGCTAGTTTTGGGCGCCCGATATTTTCCGACATTGTAGGAGGTGTACCTCGATGTCATTTTTTTTCGATTTGCGTTTGTGATCCGAGTGTCACGCTTATATCGTTTGGATTTGAGTTTTGATGACGAGTTTCCTGATATTGATTTCGTGCACCATGGCTGCACTTACTGAGTGTTTACGTTTTGAGTATAGTTATCGCACCTAATATATATTTTATACACCATTGTGTTGATTTGCGATTGTGCATGCTTATTGCGTTTGATGTCGATTTTATACCTGCGTAGCATGTGTTTATGATTTCATGGATTTCATATGGATGATTTGATTTTTGCACTCGGTATAGCTTATATGTGCTTGCAGTGCATTGAAATGTGTTTTGTGCACGCAGTTGCACACGATTTTAATTTATACACCTTGGTATACTCGGTGTTGCTTTTGATGCGTTCGAGTTATTGATTGTATTTCGTGCATTTGATGCACCCGATGTTATTTCGTGCACAATAGGTGCACCAGATATTGTTGTTATGCACACCGTTACAATGGACAGATGCTTTCGTGCACACCCGTTGCACGTAGTTTTGGGTTTTTGGGCATATTGTGGCACCTGTATTTGGATTTGATTTCTATGCGCACCAGATGCATGTGATTTTTGGATACGCCTTTTAGGCTGATTTTTGCTTTTAAGCACTTGGTTTTCATGTTGAGCACCATATTGTGTATTAGCCAACAGGACTGATCTGAGGACAATACTTGAGTACTTTGCATGCATTAATATACTACCAAAAGAGTTTTCAAAAGGAGCTATAGTCTCGCTATTTCCTACGTGTCCGTGAGCGACACGAACGTTTATAAGGAAAACCTTTTTGGATATTTTGGAAACGACGGAACGTGTATTTAAGAAAACATATAAGGACATATATTATTATTTTAAAATGAGCGTCCGTCAGTTATGCCGTGAGTTACGCATTTCCGCGGCGGTTTAGAAAAGATTTTGCATGTATTTCATTCAGATTTTGGAGTTTTTCAAATATGCGTACTATACACGTATTATAGTATTTGACTAGTGTATATTGGATTTCAGTAGTGGATTTTGAGATCTGCATCTCTATTGTAACTCCGAGGATATGCGTGCAAATCTGATAATTTGCGTGACGCTTGACGGAGTTGATTTTGAGTGTTGTACTCGTTTTCGCGCACACTTGGCTCGTTGTGCTATTTCAGCGTTTTCCATGATTTCAGAACCCCGACGACTTGGATTTTTACTGAAATGTTTTAGTATTGAGGGGTTTAAATTTAAATTTGGGGACCAAATTTCTTTAAAGGAGGAAGATTGTAACATTTCAAAAAAATAAAATATTATTTTTGGGAATTTTTATAATTAAATAATATTATATTGAATATTTTAATATTTCGGTATAATTAAATACCGATAAATTGGGAAAATTTTTGGAAAATTCTAAAAGAGGGTGTTTTATGGAATCATGACATTTTAAAGTTTTTATGATTAATTATATGCTAATTTAGCGCTAATCGCGATTAAAAATCGCTAATCGCGCTTTAAGCGTAATTGTGCAAAACATGCACCGTATCTTTTTCTATACTTGTTACATATTTTCCCATGGCTTCCTACATGTTTTTATCATGGTTGATGATTTATTTGAGAGGGGAAAAGAAAAGAAAAGAAAAGGAAAAGATTTGAATAATAGAGGTATGGGTGAGAGAGAGAAATGTAAGGGTTTACTTTTGACTTTAGACTTAGCCATTCCCTCACCATTTCCTCTCCTCTCCTCTCCATTCCCTGCTGCTGCTGCTGCTGCTGCTGCTCCTTCTCCCTCCCCTCTTTATCTCCCCAAAACTCCATGCCAAACACTTCAAAACCCTATCCCTATTTCATAAATTTTGTACACAAGCTCAAGGGAAGCACATTGGACCAAGAAAGCAAGGATTTTGGCCACTTGGGGCAACTCAAGAATTTTCTTGAGTTGCCAAATAAGGTAATTTCTGAACCATAAGCTTAGTGTTTCCATTACTTATACCTCCATGTTAGATTTGAATCGATATCGAGTGGTTTTGTGGACTTAGGAAAAACCTAGTTAGGGTTAATGGGAATTGAGAGTGGTGATGGGTAATTAAGCTCAGTAGAGACCACACAAACCCCCTAGTGTTAGAATTAAGACTCAAACCAGAGACTAGAAATCCGGAATACGGATTTAGAAACCGATATCGGATGAATTGTGAATTCTGTGGATGTAAAATGGAATCTGCTAACACCCGGAGCCTCTAAAAATAATTTTGCAAACACTGTAGCACATGCAGGCACCCAGGAAGGTACCACAGAGACCCGAGACCAAACCCTAACCTTTGGGCCGCAGATTTAATCCCCTGGGCCGTAATTTGCGGCATGGGTACCTCATTTTTGATTCTTGCTTCGTCTGTAGCTCCTATGTCAGTAAAATAGACCCCTCCTATATGCAAAATTGGCTAATTGTCACCTAGGGAAAATCTGGGAGCATTTTGGTGTGTTTTAGGCTATGTTTTCCGTATTTTAAAATGCACTTTCTTGATACTTGGATTTGTATTGGGTTGTTGGATGTTTGTACATCGACAACAAGGGTTGTTTGATTGTTTTTGCACGTGTAGGCCATAGGTTTTAACCTATGAGCGCACCGTGCGCCGTATCGGTTTTCCGGATTCGATTTTAATACGCATTGCGACTGTTGATTATTGTAGGTACCTTCGCATGGATTCCGAGGCGACGGAGCGTGGCGTCATCGATTTCAGCGAGCGAAGACCAGGTGAGTGGATCTATATCCACGGGGGAAGTCGGGTGGATGGTGTATAGCACCCCCGCAAAGTATTGATGGAAAACTAATTATAGGATATGGTTAGGAAACCTAGATTAGGAAACTAGGGTTATAGTAAAGGATAGTTAGTGATACTATATTAGAAATTAAGGATAGTTAGAAATGAGATAATACGGTTATTATGTGATGACGGGATTCGAGGACGACGTTTGCCGATATTGCCGTTTAGGGTACCGTAGGACTAGATAGTCGATGTAGATGCGTCATCCGAACCATACCTTTTTCTAAACCGAAGAGTCGTATGTATCTTTTAAAAATATACCTTGAGGGAGGTTACGGATTTTCAAATGATATCTTTTTCTTAAAAAACACTGTAACCCCTATTTTCAAAACTACGATTCGCTTCTTTAAAATTCTGATTGTATGGTTCGGGTGTGTATGTTAGATTAGATACCTATACTTATAGTAGAGATAGAATGTTTAGGTAAACTCGGCTTGATATGAGTTATAAATGCGATGAAAAGATTATAAGACGGATATGATGACCTGATGGTATGTTGGTATACGGATGCGAGTCGATCGAGATGATTTATACCCTGTCGGTCCCCTGATGTGAGATTATTGCCGATGTGACCTGGGACATAGGTATATATATATATATATATATATATATATATAGATATACATATATATGTTGTGAATCATGGATGTAGATATATATATATAGAATGTTGTGAATCATGGATGATAGGTCGTACGTGATTTCAAGCCGTACCCTCATTTGTCGTATAGGATCCCTATTAGCTTAATACCGTCGTACGATGATTTTCCGTGCGTGATGAGTTTGACTTGATGATTGATCCTTACCCTTGACTAGAGGTTGCCGTATGATGGATCATACCGTACGCGATTTGGTTAGGCTGGATGCCGATTGATAGATTCCCAGACTCGGTCATATTAGATACGTATACCTGTCAGCAGTTGCATATGATTTCCTTTATGCTGTATTCATATTATTCCCATCATATTGATTATACTTATGCTAGTACACTTGCACTATTATCGATGATGCGTATGTTACACGCACACAGATTTGCCGGCTCACACACTTCATCATCGATAATTGCCATGTCACACATAGTAGGATTGCTGCATCATGATATACTGCTATGCTTACATTTCCATCACATGTCGCATACATCATGCTTTATGATTTTACGCATTGAGATATGCTGTTTTCATGAGATTTCTGGATTTGAGAACCATGGCAATTTCAAAGAAAGCATGTACTGATTTAAAAACCCGGTTTCTCTTGATATGATATTTCAGTGCGTCCACCATGCGTTTTCTCGGTTCTAAGACGTGTGACTTGTGAACCCGAATCGAGGAGCTGGATGAGACCGATTGCGGGTACATGGTGGACCCGGTATGGTACCCCGGGGCGAGAACGGATCTGTCGTGCAGTAGGCGATGAGCCTGGCAGTGGGATCACTACCTACCGGTGATTGGTTGGACCTGGCGGTTATCCGGAGGATACTAACCAGAGTCGATCGATGGATACGGGATGACCCGTACTGCCGGGGCCGAGGGCCGATTCCGCAGACGGAGCCCGATATATGAGGATTTACATACCGATACTGGGCACGGTTTCATGATGTTTTTGAGTGTCGATGATAGGCACTCAGGTTCCATGATTTTGATGTGTCGGGAGGGACACCGTTGATATATATATATCCTCATACTTTCATGCACACCCCTTTACGATATTTACGTGCATGCAGACATTGAGTTTGGGTGGACGAGATCCACATGCATACATACCTTGATTATGGTTGGACGAGATCCATATACATGTATTGATTATTACTGTTGGATGTTATCCACATGCATATAGGTATTGACTGCCTTGTTGGCACATATACAGACCCGGTCACCCTAGATATCATAGTATTACCTTTATGATATAGTTGACCTAGAAGTCGTTGTTTATTCGATTTCCATCTGTTGATATTTTTCTACTCACGAGTTGGCAACTCACCCCCGTTGTGCCACAGTTCTTGCAGGTTGACCGCTTGGATCGGTAACGGCTTCGCTGGCACACAGTTGTATTCGGGTGTTTTGCATTGGTAGGTAGGATATTTGTATCATTCCCACTCTTGTATCTATATTTCATATTGTATCTAGTTAACTCCATCAATCAAAAGTTGTAAATTGTATAAGTGATGAGACTTAGTGAGGCTTGTAGTTGCGAGATTTGAGCGATGGGTTTTTTATTCACTTTTGGGGTTATATCTTGCTCATTTCTTTATCTTTTGTGGTGAACTTCGCCGTTGGGCGTCGTATACATATTTATACTGTATTGCATGGTTGTGATCCGTCGTTTGGCGAAGAGCTAGCTCCCGCTTAGGGATGCCATTATCCTTATTATGTATTTATGGTTTTGGATCAAAATATACAAAGAAGGTGCTGCCAAATTTTTTAAAAGACGAAACATGTTTTCAATTAGTAGATTTCACTTGCATCATTCATGTTCCTTTTCTTTGCATTAAGAAAACTTGATTTCATTATACCTTTACTTCAAAACCTCACCTCCTTTATTTTTTTAAAAGGTTTAGATTTCTGGGTTTCAGTTTACTTGAATTCCGTTACGCCTTTAGACGTTGCGTGATTCATGTGCTGGTCACGAGCTAATATTTTGGGTCGTGACAACAGTGGACGACTTGATCTGACCATTGATCGACCAGATCCGACGGCTCACATTAAATCATGTGTGAACTGCCGTGGGACCCGGCTGGGGTTGGTGTGAGTGATTCTTGACCGTTGGATCGTTGGTCCAACGGTCCATAGTAAATGTGCCTATAAATATATATATTTCTTTTCTTTTATTTAAAAAATCTGTCGGAATAATCTGGGCCGTTAGTTTTTAAATCTGACGGTCCAGATTTATTCCAGTTAAAAAAAAAATTTATTTTTAATATCTAAAAATGTTTTAAAAATTGTTTTTGGCTTCTAAAAATTATTTTAAAATAGTAAAAAATATTTTTAAAATCTATAAAAATTATATAAAATGTGTTTTGATATTTTAGATTTTTTACAACCAAATTTGGTCTAAAATAGATTTTCTTGTCGGTTATAAAAATTTTTCCTTGGATAAAAAAAATCATTTAAATTCTTAAAAATTCCAAAAAATCATATTAATTTATTTTAATCATGGAAAAATATTTTAAAAGTGTTTTCTACCAATAGAAACAGTAAAATAATTGTTTTGAACTCGAGAAAAATTATAAAACGTTTTTATTACGTATTTAGAGTACACAGTCGTTAGAAGAAGCGTGAGGCGGTTGTAGAATACGACTAGCTCGATCGCAAACGGTGAGTGGAATAACATCTACAAGTGGGAAATCGAGCGGGCAGCATATAGTACCCCCGACTATCAGAAAGTTTATAAAACTTCGGATCCCTATTTTAAACCTATTCGCGGTACTTGATTGCTTTATCATTCGATTAGTATTGTATTGAGTATCCTACCGAATTGCATTCCTATACTTTCTAGCCTTGCTACGTTCATTGATATTTAGTTAAAATGCCATGTTTATTTCATCACTTATATTCCGATTATGATTGGATATTTGGTTGATATTGTACGAGGTGAGATTCCGTACTGGATAAAATGATGATAGATTGCCGAGTGCCGCCTTTATCTGTTTGACTCGTGGAGTTTTGCTATTTACCCAGAACTGGATATTACGAAATGCTAAAGTTTATACTCATTTTAAAACTAACGATTCGTTCTATTTTAAACCATAATTGTATTATTCGTAAGTATTTATTCATTTACAATGCATGTTCGCGCGACGATTAGTTTATTAGTACGTTACGTTTATATTATTCGTTTTTATTAGTTTCATGTGTTTAGTTTACAATGCCATATTTTATATTCAAATTGCCATGATATATGAACACACCCGATAGAACACTGCACAACTACCAACGATTGTCATGTTGCACAATCATAAACTCGCATGTACACTAAATATCGTTGGTACTGCCATGACATTTAGGACTACTATGCTTACGTTATCCGTTTGTTTTGTGATTTTGTTATCTGTTATGTTATTCATTTGTTTTACGATTTTGTTATCCGTTATGCTATACGTGATGATTCCATTACGCGTTACGTATTGTTGATATTGTTAGATTGCAATCTTTATTCGTGTGTGTATATATCAGTGATATGTGATACTAATATATGCATATATATATATATATATATGATATATCATTATTATTGTTGATTATAAAGCGTGCTTGTATGTGATGATATCCGGATATCGAGGAAGGGGGAGAGACCGGTACAAATATCACAGTTTTCTTGTGTGGTTAGTATGGTGTGATCCGGTAATCGAGGAAGGGGGGAGAGATCGATTCGGATACACTGGTGCAAGATATCTATGGTGTGATCTGGTAATCGAGAAAGGGAGACTAATTCGGATACACCGGTGAGATGTATGGTGTGATCTGGTAATCAAGGAAGGGGGGAGACCGGTTCGAATACACCGGTGTGAGATGTGGTTGGTGTGATCCGGTAATCGAAGATGGAGGAAAAGACTGATTCGAATACAATCGTGTGATATGATGAGATTTCGGTTAGCGATGAGTGACATGGATTTTGTGATGATCTTATTGATGATATTGATTTTATTGCGTTCACTTTTGTTCACCACGCTTATTATATAGTATATATACATATCTTGTGATATTATTTTCATTCACTGAGTTGACAACTTATCCTTATTGTGCCATAGCTTCTTGCAGGACCGACCGCACATATACCTAGTGGCATCATTGGCGCTGTATCTTTTGGGATTCTTGTTTACTTTTGCTCGGTGGGTTACGATGTGTAGGTCAACCACCTTAGATATATATTCTTTTGTATCTAGTGTCGTTCCATCTACCACTTGTATTATTATTGGACTTAGATCGAGTCAAGACCGATGTATATTATTTTAAGTTGAACTCGTGTAAAGTTGTCTATGAGTTTACCTATGCAGTTGCTTATATTTGCTTGTGATTCTTCGCCTGAGGCGTCGTATATTACTGCGTAGTTGTAATTCTGCCGAGTGGGCGTTGATTTTGCTCCCGTATGTGGGATGTCTCTATATTTATCATCTTGTACCCATTTTATTCAAACTTTACAAAGGAGGTGATGCCCGTTTTTCAAATAATGTTTCAAAACATACTTCAATTTTTACAAAACTTTTCAAAACCGCACCTCCGTTTTTCTTTTAAAAATGGTTTAGATTCTAGGTTTTTGCTTAGTTGAATTGTGTCATCGTTTTTATACGTTGCGTGATTTAATTGTCGGTCACTTCTGTTTCCGGGTCGTGACACTCCTGCTTTTGAAGCATTTTGTGTCGATTTGACCAACTTGTCAATTTCTTATACCCTTTAGGATTCGACTGCGACAAGAATTATGCCTTAGTTGGGCACTGTTGAAATCTTTGAAAAGTGCAACCCATGAAGCATAGTCACGGACACCCACGAACACGGGAAACTGCAATATTGTAAAAAGTAGGGCACGGGTTTTATTGTTTATTAATTATTAATATATAAATACACACACTAAGTTTTCAATGGTCCTGAGAACGTGCTTAGGTTCTCCTGAGGGCCTGTTTGGTTGCAAGATTATGAAATTTGGATTCCCTGATCCTAAAGTCTCAACCTTATGATCTGTCAAATGCTTACTTCCCTGATCCTAAAGTCTCAACCTTGGAGACAAATGTACATGTGCACTGCGACATGGCGGCACTGCCCCATGCATCATTGCTGAAATGAAATATCCTATTTTCTGCAGATAAAGAATTTATAGAAACAGAAGAAGTGATATTGGGGTGAAGGCTTGGTTTATATTGATCCATGGTTAATATCCCCTTCCCAAATTTTCTTTTTTGAATGTGATGATTAGGCAGCCAAGTTTGTTATACCTATACCGTTCGTCATTGCTAATAAAAATATTTTTTTATGGGTGATACTCTCGCATGCTTTTCTCATGAAACCACATTGCCTTTGTATGACCCATCATCTTGTGCTCTCGTACAAACTCCACAAGAAGATGGAGATATATGTTAGTACTAGGAAATGCTTATATTTCTTTCTTTTTTTCTTTTCCTTTTTACATATTATTTTCTGATCATCTGACTTAATTTGTTCATGCAGCGGCCTCACAAGGCATATCTGGTGGACCTTGCGCAGTTCCATTATGCAGATTATGTAGAATTCTTGCATCGGATCACTCCCAACACACAGCATCTATTTGCAAATGAGTTAACTAGATGCATGTAAGCACGGAAAGTAGATAAATTTTATTTCTTATTTTTTTTCCGGTTACATCTTTCTAATTTGTTTGCTAAATACACATAACGGATTGTACCTACCAATTAATCTTCTTGTAGTTTCATTATCTATCGTGAATTTGTGATGGTCTTGTGATGCCAATACGTACGTTATTATATCTGACTATCATGAATTCATGATTGAATGTATTCCACAACGCTCCACTTGTTTATCTTATTCCTTGTAACAAGCCAACACAAAAGAGGAGGGTTGTGTTAGACAACCAACGAGAAGCTAGGCATAAATATATTTGCAATCAAAAGTATTTTGCATCAATGCCACCGTGGTTCTATGTTAAGAAGGCACAGGGCGAATTTTCAGGGTGTCCCTTGTAATCAATGCCGATGGTGAGACGCTCCTCTATTTGACTGATGATGTGCTACTTGTTCACATGCACCTGTGCATTGCTCAAAGGTTTCTACTTTTTGATGTGTTATGAGAAGATTCAAAATCTTGCTAGCAATACCTGTTTTGGGTCTTTTTGTTATATCATTATAAGGAGTCTCGTCAATTCAGAAGGAAAACATCAATTTTACGTTAAATATGTATTTACGGTATATTATGACTTGTTGCAGCATATTTTATTTATTAATTGATAACTTAGCTTTATCAACCAGCATCTTCATAGAGTACCAGCTCATATCCTAAGTAGTTGTTGATAACCTCCTGTAGTTATGAGACAACATGATGTGGCTTCCCTTCTTTTCGTCAGTGTAAACTGCACGTTTGACATATCTGGCTATTGGATACGAGCTGCCCTCAATAGGGATATGCAAACAGAGTCTAGCCAAGGTTGGATTATTGAGAGTTAATCTCTTCATTTACTTCATCTACTTCTGTGACAGCTGGGGTTTGAATCAAACTTGAGGCATAGTCTAAACCAAATTGATAACTTATTAAGCTAATTGGGCTCAGTTTGATTATGCTTATTTGCATTAAAAGGTCAATCTCAGGCTTAAACTGACCCTTATAGTATTTTTTATGTAAAACAAGCTGCACGTCATCCTGAGTTCTTATTGGATAAGTGCATTTATATGAAAAATCATGCTTGATTGTTAATCTCTACTTTGAAATATATACTTCACTTGGTATGATTCTCATATTTTTATATACATGTACTTGTATATATACGTGCATGTTTTTTTTTCCCATGTTTAATAATCACTCATCAACCTTCATGTTCACAGATGATGCATAAATATCAGAAATGGAAGTTAATATTACTTATCGACCATTATGTTCATTGATGATGTGTAAATATCAACCAATATTGAAGTTAATACCAGTCTAACTGAGCTTCATTGTCTTAAGGAGGTCAAGCTACATCATAGCCTTAACTTGGCTTATTAGCAAACACCATTTAGAGTACATCTGGATTTTTAATCTAAATATATGATCTTTAACGGGTCATTATTAGTCAAGTGGGATTGTTAATGAACAACTTGTTCAGATTTACTGCCTTAACTGCATAGTGATATGCATCGCATGCGTTCATATCACCTTGAAGCTGCATCCTTAATATCTTGAAAATTTTTAAAATGTGGAGTTGATCAATCTTCACTTAAATCATAATCTCTTTAACTGATGCAGGCCAAAGTTTCCGGATGTTTTTAGTCTTATTTTATTGAGCAGGCTAAAGAGCTTGTGAACATATATGATTGGGAAATTTATTCAATTTTTGTGTATATGGATGATTCTAGCATCAACTTTCTTTTTACTTTTGGCATTTAGAAGAACAGTTTTTCTTGTTTTGGTTTAAATTTCTAATCATTTATATTTTCCCACTTTCCCACTTGTCCGAAGGATATTGTTGACAAAATACTCTCTCTCTCTCTCTCTCTCTCAGATAATCTCGGAGAAGATTGCCCTGTGTTCGATAATTTGTTTGAGTTCTGTCAAATTTATGCTGGTGGAACAATAGGCAACTCACACTTACTTTATTTATTGTTTTCTGCATTGGATTATTCTTACTGCTGCATATTCTTGTAGACGCGGCACGTAGATTGAACAATCAGTTGTGCGATATCGCTATAAATTGGTCTGGTGGCTTGCGTCATGCAAAAAAATGTGAAGCGTCGGGTTTTTGCTATATCAATGATCTAGCATTGGGAATTCTGGAACTTCTTAAATATCATGCTCGAGTTTTATATATAGATATAGATGTTCATCATGGTGATGGAGTTGAAGAAACATGTTATTCTCGAAACACTCAACAGATGGGCCCCTTGAGACCTTTCTATTATGATAGTTGGCTAGGAATGTGCACTTAGGTCATGTGTTATGAGAGTGGAAATTATCATTGAATTTCTATCAAATTGATAGTTCCATTACACAGGGTTACGACAGTTAGCTTTCACAAGTTTGGTGATTTGGTCTTTCCTGGTACTGGGGATGTTAAGGCAATTTCTTGAATTCTTTCATCGCGTTGTTCTATTTTTTTGTAAACATAATTTTTTTCTCTCAACTCTGGATTATTTTAAAGTCGCATTGACCAGTTTTCACGTTCGCTATCTACATGCTTGTGTGAATTTAAGGGGAATTTGGTCCATCAATTTACCTATCCCTAGAAGTGTAAAAGCTAAAAATGCTTTATGTCACTTTAGAGGCATCTAGACGGAACGTCATTTGAATCTGTCGGATTTTTTTTACCCAATTGTTCTTTTCTTTGTTTGTGTGCATTTGTTTTTCTTTTATTTATCCTGCATTTTTTTTGGGAGGGGGGGGGGGGGGGGGTTGCTCATGCTTTCGACCCTTTTCCATCTCGCGTGCGAGGTTTCATATAAAACAACTTGGATTACCCAACATGTGATCAGAAAATACCGTTATATCTAAGATATTTTTATATACATAGTGAAATATACATAATTGGCTCTCTCTTATGTATTTTATATACAAAGTGAAATATACACATGTTTATAACTAATATGCCTATTCTAACTTCTATATTTATAAAAATGAAAAAAGGTCACACCACAGCTTAAAAAAGTTAATAGAAACTATATATAAAGACGTCTTATGATATTTCATGAAGTTTTATTGTTTTATTAGTTATGTATTTTCGCCTCTAAATTGCTTCTTTTTGTCTCACTTCTCCACTTTTAGAAATTGTTTTGTTTTTATTGAGAAGCCATCACATTGAAAGGAATGCCGGAATGTTCTTCTGAACCAGCACTGCACGCATTGGTTTAAAAAGTTCTTTTGCAAGAATTTTATGGATGACATAGGAATTGTATATAATTTTTATTTAGGTTAATGACCAATTGGGTATTCTCTTTTAATGCGGAACTTTTCAATATGCACAAACGTTTCCATTTGGTGAGCCATCTTAATCATGTGTTTTCAATTATATGTTAATTAGTGGAATACAACCTGGTTTCCTTGTGTTACCTAATATTTGGATGGAATCATTGACAAAGTACTGACTTCGAATAGATGCATTTGCTCATAAATTGATCCAAAAGTAGTGCATGCAAGTGTGATCATGGGGTCAGTTCACGGTCATGGTGGATGCTAACTGCCGACTGTATTTGTTCCCCCTATTTCTATGTCAGGATAAAGGTCCCAACTAAAGGTAGTGGAACAATCTTCAGTCAGTTTGCCTACTATACCTATATGGGGGTGCATGTCCAGGGGATGTACTCCGGCTTGTGAGGATTGTGCATTTTATATCATGCATGCATTGGCTTATTTGATCTACAGGGTAAAAATGCAAACTGTGCTTTCCAATTTCGTTACAAGGCTTGCGACTCCATCTAAAGTGATTGGTCAATCTACAATCCATTTGTTTTGCTAAATATAAAAAAATGCATATTTTCACTAGCTGGAGATCGCTTAGGATGCTTCAACCCCTCCATTGAAGGTGTTTAAGCTATCATCATTTGATATCTCATACTTATATTCTGTGTAAGCGGCAGATGCTCTAGATTTCTCTGGAACAGAAGTTGGTTTGATGGTACCTTAGCATGTTAAAGAATTAAACATAGTTCTACATGAAATAACTTTCTATTGATATTCAAACCATTCAATAGGATATGTATTCAGCAGGGCATATTAATCTTGATGTTTTATTTTCTCATAAATCAATCGGAGATTCCCTGTTCATCTGTAACACCCCAACCCGAGCGTAAGTTTTTTCTTTTAACTGTATTGGGTTTTGTTATATTATTATTATTATTATTTTAAGTTGGAGTTTAATACTTTCTAGTTAAGGTAAAACATATTATTATGGTTGTTTTAAGTTTGTTATAATTATGGTTTTCCAAGTTTGTTAAATAAGTATATTATTAATATTTAGGTTTGTTTACTATTTAATTAATATCTTAAATTTCTATGCATATAATATTTATTTGTCTAACATTAGTTTCGTAACTAAATAGATAATATTAGTATGGTTGTTTTAACAAAAAATATTTAGTATTTAAACTTGTTTGATAATTTATTAATATATTATTTTAATTTGTATTTAATATATTTTCAAATACTAGATATGTAAATAAATATATTATGGTTATCTAAGTTAGTTAAGTATATCCTATTTAACTTTTAAAGTTTAGTTTTACTAAATCTAATAATATCTTATTTATATTCTAGTATAATATTTTGTCTACCATGATATATTATTAATAAGCTTTTAATTTTTAAATCATATTTTAAATCTTTCAAATTAAACTATTGGGGTTATGAGAATTATTTTCCTAAATTTATATATATATTTTCTTATACTCTCTCTCCAAATATATTTTATCTTCTCAAACAAATTTATACCTATTTTAATCATACACATTTAAACTAATCTATATACATCATATCTATTTAAAACCCAATATATATTTATATAAATGTTTCCTATTATCCTATTTAATAACAAACTCTATACCTATTTTAACTATATATATATTGATTATCTAGTTTGTTTAAGATGTTTATTTGTATGCTAATTTATATTTATAATAATTAATATACATACGTTATATATACTGTCTACAATATTTTTGCAACTATAGATATATGGTAAATTGTTTTGGTTATGATAAATAATTGAGGAGATCCTTTAAAATCGTTAATAAATAGTTCTTGTGGGTTTTTTTGTGATATATTGTTTTATCTAGTTTAACAAATCTTTTCTTTCTCTTCTACCAATTTTTACCCTAACCAATATAGAAATAATATACCTATATTTTACCTAACCTTAATCTCTCTCTCCAATCGGAATATTTCCCTCCTTTTCCCTCTCTTCCCAATATATATATATATATATATATATATATATATATATATATATATATATATATATATATAATTCTAAACCTATATTCATCTCTCAAATCTCCTCCTTCCTTTAAAATTTGCCGAGCACACATCACTGACCACACCCAACTTCAGAACAGCGAGCAACGTGGATCGAGATTCTCTAGCCGAGTGATCAGGTTTGGTTTGAGTTTCATGTCGTATTTAACCGTCTTAAGGCAAGTACTCTTGTCTTATCCTTTTACCGATGCGGCATCGGTTATAATATTATTATTTTCCTAGATTTAATGTTGAAAAACAAAATAGAATTATCCTGATATATATGTATATTATTCATATTTAACAATTCGGACAGATTGTGATATCGTATATAAATGATGAAAACCCTAGTTTCAGCACACCCATTAATTGGAATTACAAATATCATATTTGTTCACTTGTTCGTTTAAATATTACAACTGTTAGAATTGTCAAATTGGAATCGAACATCTTAAAACGGTGTTGCGTTATTAATCTTGTTAAATAGAGATGGCTTGCTAATTCATGTAATTCTTGTTTACATTACCGACACTATCATATTCGATCGACTATACTTGACATGCTACTTGAGACTATTAACATCACTGTTTGACATGCCATGCTTGTTCACATTTACGGTTTCCTTACTTAAAATGAGATCCCAAATTAAAATGCTGAATTACATGCCATGACACAATCTTTACTGTTACAAGTTCCCTTTCTGTACAGTTAACTTGATATACATGTTCCAGTCCAGTCAGCATTCCTAATTAGTGATTCAGTTTACTGCCATATTAGTTATAAATACACAGGGTGTTGGGGTAGTTTGAGTGAGTCGTTCGATATGATTTCAGGAGTCCTATTGCCGGCAGCTCGTACCGGGGTATATTGGTCCATTGTTCTTCAGCCGGTACCAGGCTTTATACGATCAGTGTTCATACAGCAGCTTGTACCGGGCTATATCGGTCATTGTTCATGCAGCCGGTACGGTCTTTATACGGTCAGTGTTATTTTCCACGGTTAGGCTCGTGTTTTTTTGCCCTTGAGGCCCTATCCTTAGGTTGGGAATACTCATGCAGAAGTTGACGTACACACTTGAACTCACGATAGGATAGATTACCTTTTAGTGACCAAGTAGAATATGACTTGACCCACTTGACCTGTTTATATTCTTGCTTCATATTATTGTCATATTTATATCTATATGTGCACGCGGGATTCATTACACTCACATATTTCTGCTATCACATACACATACACTATTACGATTGAGTACTTGTTGGGATGTTCTGACATCTCTGAGACTTAGCATATCAGGTTTAAGACCGATTCATAGGCAGAGCAGGATCAGAGTGACTATCAGGAGTTTGCCGAAAATTAGTAGTATTTATAGGTTTATATCTATTTTATTTTAGTTGCTATTAGAATATGCACCCCTTGAGGGACGTTAGGAGTAATGTATCTTTCTTTTTGGATCTTATACTTCGTTTATTCGGAACCCTTTGTTATTTGGATCTTTTATTGATTCTATCTTTATTTCGTGGATTCATCAGTGTTTATTTGTTATTTATGCAGCATGTATTAGTATTATATCTTGGATATTATTGTATAAGTTTAGGTAGAGCCTTAGATGTGACTATGATAGGACGATTTCCCCTTGTCTAGGAGCACCGGCGGTTTCGGTCCATATTTCCGTATTCCGGAAATTGGGGCATGTTCATATCAGATTTTTGTATTTTTATATCGCCCATTCTTAATCACATTGCATATAGGTAGGTACTTTTAATTCGTGTTGCTGAATAATTGCAGGTTACAGGTTCTCAGTTCTTTACAGTGAAATTCATGAAAAGTCGCAGCAAATGCGAGACTACGACCAACAATAGATGAATACTGATCTCCTCTAACCATACGCATGATACCGCCTACCAGTTCAAGGGACAAAATGGCAAATCGTTGGTCACTTCAATGCACAAAGCACAAGGGCAGCACAAGATCCAAGACTTCAATACGGAATTCAAGACAAAAGTCCACATCATTTTGCACTGCTGAATATCTGGAAGAGAACTGAAGAAATTCTGAGAAACCAAGTGTACAAAACATAAGAGAACAGCAACATTGAGAAGCCCTGAAAAGATGATCCCCCAAATCCACTAAATGGCCGCGGAACCGCGGCCAAATAGGCACTTCTGCCGCGGATCCGCGGCCGCGTCTGAACAGTGTCGGTGGCAGTTGAAGCAGCGTTGACTCGGCTCTCTTGGGGTAGTTTTGTAATCTCGTGTTTAGCTCAGAATGTGTACCTAGGGTTTCAGAATGTATACCTATAAATAGGAGAGCTCAAAACCAAATTAAGTGTGCCTCTTTTTATTAGATCTAGGATTTAAATTCTCTATGAAAAATTATAGTGAGTTTTGAGAGGTTATCAATAAAAAAAAAGAGTTCTTTTATCTATCTTGCATGCCTATTTATTTTCTGCAATTTATTATCACTTTTTTATTTGCTAATCTAGTCATAATATTTAATTGTGTTTTTCTTTGTTTTTCTCTTTTCTCTTTTTTTCTTTATCATTATACAACGATGATGCTTGAGTAAGATCTTTGCCTAGGTAAGATCTCAAATAGCTAATTCTAAATTCCTCTTAACCTAAATTCTTTCTACTTTCCCTCTTGTTTTATTTTATCTTTTTAATGGGTGAGTAATTTCTCACTTGTTAGGGCAGGAGAAGGAAGGTTTGAGAGAAGGAAATCTCTCTCACTGTAAATTCCCAGTTCCGTAAATAAAATTTTCCCATATTTCTCCAAATCCCCTTGAATGTTTTCTATTTTCTCCGCATTTTTGTATGAATTGAGATGCTTAGGTTTCAAATATTAAAACTTTTCTAAACAAAAGAAATAATAAAGCCCAACAAGAATATAAATTCCCGGCCCAGCCCTACCGACCCGGCCCCATGTCCATGCCCATACCCGACCCGCTCCTTTTCTTCCCCACTTCCAAAAAAAATTTCCCGCCTCTTCTCCTTCTCCCCACGTCGCCACTCACTCCCACGTCCCCGCCGCTCGTCGCGATTACAACCCTACGCCTCGACCCACGATCTCCGCGCGTGCCCGCTCACCCATCTCGACCTCGTCTCTCTAACTCTCTCTCCCCCCCACTCTCGTTCTCCCTCTCTCCTTCCCCATATTCTCCCGCTCCCCCTCTCTCGAATCCACACCCACGCCCACGCCCGCAATCCTCCTCGCCTTCCTCCCTTTCTCCTCTCCTCCTTCCGAACACCCACCACCATCCCTGTAGGGTTACTAGGCACTCTAATAAGGTTCTACAAGGTATCAACCATGCCAGATTAAAATTTTAGCCGTGCCGAATAACCCTAAACAAGATCTTTGCTAGATAAATACGAAATAAAACATTTGTAGATCGATCCTTCACTTCTAAAGCTCCTTGTTGTAGTCCCTTCGCTGCGATCATGGTGCTCCGGACTCTCGACGGCTCTATGAGAAGATGGCAACGGTTTTGCTTGAAGTCTTCGAGGCCGAAGATGATCTACGTCGAGGGAATACGAACTCAAGCTACCACTTCATCAAAGTGAAGCAAACACCCTAAACTAAAGTGCTAGTCTAGTAGAGGATGATGAAATAGGAAATGGGTACTCTTAGAATTTCTTTTCTCACAATGTTTCTCTCTCTTTATCAAACCCTGGCAAGAATTTGAAGGAGGAAGAAGATGAGCTCAAAATGAGAATGAAAACTAACTAAGAGAGAGAGAGAGCTAACCATGGGTGAGTGGGTATCATATACTAACTCTTGTAGAGACATAACCATGGTTACATTATAATGGTTAGGTTAATTAATATCTCAAGTAATCCAAAGTTAGTAGACTAAGTCAATGCAACCCTAAGCTTCATGAAGCTTCATGCATGTGAGCTCATCATCCACTAATTTTAGAATACTTTAAATATTAAAAACTAACACTATAATTAGTATGGTATAAGTCTTATACACCCATGATAGTTGTATCAACAACCATGATACAAAATGAACACAAATAAATATATATCACATATATATTAAGTTGTGCACAAGTGAGAAAAACAAATGCTTAAGTGAACCAATGTTAGTCAATGCAAATTAGTATATCACATATACAATTATACACTAAATTATTAAATCAACACTTGACTTAATAATCCGGTTATATCACATATAACCGACTAACACAAAATGTACCAACTTATCGAATCAACGCTTGATTCGATAATCCGGCTATATCACATATAACCGACCGATACAATAGTCGTGAGAATAGAATACGGTATCATATACACGCATTATTCTCAGTCCCGCACATATCACATATGCGCTCCTATTTCGTTTTGCCTGAGCCAGTAAAACCTCTATGTAGGACTCTAAAGACTCGTCAATACGCCGGCAGCAGGTAATGATCATATCAAGCATTCACAAGCCGTCAGCGGTACTAGCTGGACGTAACGGCTACCCGGGTATTGAGCGATCAGAAGATCAGCAAGCAAGCCCGCTCCAACTCCTGCAAAAAGCCTGACAGTGACACTACCGTACAGTCCGGTCTCCTCGTCTGATATGTCGCATATCAAGTCTAGGGGTGGTAAACGTCAGACCCCAATAACGATAAGTCATGCCGATACGAGGCTCATAACGGGTCGAGAAACTAATGGTAACACTTACCAGTAAATCTCTAAACCAGCCCTGGCCAGGGACTTCCCTGTTATGGCCAATCGAGCATAGCGCAACATCAACCCCCAATACCGGGAGAGACGAAACCCCTCCTATCGCTCATTGCCTCCATGTGACTCGGGACTGTACCCAAAAACCACCGTTTTGCACGCCCTCTTGGACGTGGTAAGGTGGAAATCAAAGCACAGTGGGATCACACAAGACTCTATGACGATCTCGGGTCTACAGACTAACCTGTACCAGTGTCATCAGAGAACTGCCATCTGACGTAAGGTATAATACTATCTGGGAGTTCTTGGCGAGTCCGTATAGTGTACCCAGTCTCCACTGAGCACCCGTATATCATCTCTGATGTCAAACACCAATGGATATGGGATCATCCATCGCCCATCTATATGGGTCGAGAAGCTATACGCTAGTCTACTCTGGCATATCGATGCCCCGTCTCGATATACCCACGACTAGGGACCTTGAAGGATGTACTTATGGACTCCATGTCCCCCATTAGTATGATCCGCATCATAGTCCAGGTAGTCAAGTACACATCCTAAGGGCTTTACCAACATGTAACAGAGAGACAATCAGTGTACACGTTAAGATAAAAGAGTAACCGGATAGCACACTATCATGTCGAGCAAGAAAGTCCTCCCTATATATGTCCAAGCATCCACTACAATAGACATCTCATGTATAGTAATGGCCTCTAGGGCATACATATAACTAACAATCTCCACTTGCACTAGGGCCATCTGATAACAGTGGTTGAGTATCTCATACTCAACCATCCCTTAATAGTCTCTCTCTGGGAAAAGGCCTTTGTGAGTAGATCCGCTGTGTTGCCCTCTGAGTCTACTCTCCTAACCTCGATCCCCTGGAGATCAACCATCTCCATGATCAAGTGATACTGCCTTAGAATATGTCTGGATCACTGATGGGACGGGCGTTCCTAGGCATCAGCCACAATTCCATTGTCACACAATGGTAGGAACAAAGTTCATCTCATGAACTAATATACACCCAGACTGTCTCTTTGTAGTATCTTTGGTAGCGATGTATCCAGCCTTTATCGTCTAGTAAGTCACGGTATCTAGCTTGGAACTCTTCCAACATACCGTCCCTCCACTGAGGGTAAAGACAATGCCTGTGACTGACATTCAGTCGTCCTTATCACCCTGGAACCTTTCAGTGATTCTTCCCAGGATCGATTGATACTATCTCACCATAACTAGTGAGTATCCTAACATCCAATTAGATCTATCTCATAGATCCAAAACCCAGGATTTAGGAGGTATCACTTTGATCCTATATGGAGAATCCTTGTGATAAGTGGAGATTGACCGAGCGCAGCATAGGAAACTACTTCCTTATCAAAAGTATGCCATCCACGTACTCTACAAGGATCACCACCATACTCTCTACTACCTTTTTGTATATACAAGGTTCATCTACCATTTTGATGAAGTCAAACTCTTTGACCACCACATCAAAACAGACGTTCCAACTCCACGATGCATGCTTTATCACATAAAGCATCTTGCACACGTTTCCGCTGCTCCCACTGTTTACGAAGCCCTCTGGCTGTGTACTTATAGACGTTCTCTTCTAAAATATCATTTAGAAAAGCAGTCATGACACCCAACCACCAGATATCGTAGTCATGGTATGTAGAGTGGCAAGTAGGATCTGGATGGACTTAAGCATAGCTTTGAAAGTCTCAACTTTTCCATGTACACCAAGTAATCTTCTCAAGATATACTTGCTCCTGATGGGGATTTACCCTTCAGATAAAGCAACCAAAGTCCATACTTTGTTGGTGTATAAGGATTCCATCTCAGATTGCTAAGCATCCAGCCATTCTTACAGAGTCCCACTCCTGATGGCCTGCTCGAAACTAGTTGGGTCATCATCTCATGATGCAATTCTCGCTCCCACTGTCATAGAGAAACTAAAGTATCTCTCAGGTGGGTGAGGAACCCTACTAAATCGGCGGAGAGGCTGAGGTTCGTTGGTTACTATTGAATCCTTCGGTTCTACCAAATCATCTGTTGTAGTTTGTATAGCTGGAACTCCTTCCAGTTCTACCTCATGACCACTAATTTCTTCACAAGAAATTCCCTTTCACAAAGGTGGCATATTGAGAAACAAAACATCTTTTGTTCCTCGGTTTGGTAGAAGATATTCCCTTGCATATGCTTGGGATATCAACAAAGTTTTACAGAACTAACTTTGCCTCGAGCTTGTCCGGATTATACTTTTAGACATAGGCTGGATAACCCCAAATCTTAACAAACTTAAGATATAGGCTCTTCCCTTTCCATATCTCATATGAAGTGGTAGGCAACTAATTTGATCGGAACTCTATTCAATAGGTATGCAACTTCACAAGTGCATAACTCCCTATAAGGAAATAGGAAACTCAGTAGTACTCATCATAGAGCGCACCATATCAAATAGGGTGTGGTTGCTCCGCCTCGATACACCGACGTACTGTGGTGTATGCGGAGGAGTAATGCTGAGAGAGAATCTCATTCTCCTTTAGAATAATCCAGGAATTCCGTGCTCAAGTATTCTCCTCCTTGATCACATCAAAAGACATAATACTTATACCCGTTTTGGTTCTCTACTTGCTAACTTATATTCTGTGAATATCTCAAAAGCTTCGGACTTGCGTTTCAGCAAGAACATATGTCTGAATCTTGAGAGATCATCAGAGAATGTAATGAAGTACAAAGAACCGGTCTTAGCATGTGTAGACAGGGGACCTTCATACATCAACATGTATCATCTCAAGAGTTCACTAACTCTTTCTTTGTTTCCTATAAACAGAGCTATGGTCATCTTATCTCTGTGACATGACCAGCAAGTTTCACAAGATGTAAATTCAAACTAATTTAAATATGCATCTATATGTAACTTCAGCTAGTCGGGTCACATTGATATGGCCTAGTCTACAATACCTCAAGAAGGATTCGTTCATTTCTGAACTCTTCCTCTTGTGTGTGTTCTGTATACTAAGAACTGTAGTTTGATTTAGAACGTCAATGCTTTTAGATAACGTGCCTGAACCGATCAACTCTTGATATAGGAAATGTTCAAAACATTATCCAACAATACAAAATTATATCCTTCTTTACTAATAAAGAGACTGATATGATGTTGTATATCAGGTTCGGTATCTAATAACATTTGTTCAGAATCAATGTATTCTGGTAATACAGGGTGATAGTGACCAACAGACTTGGCTGCAACACTTGCACCGTTTCTATCTCATGAAACTTATCACCCGTTCTCAGTTCTCTACCTTTCTGTAGCCTATGTAACAGATTACATATGCGGGATCCTGATCCGGTATCTCATACCCAGGACGTAAAGGATACTGAGAAACAGTTCTCTGTAATGAACACACCCGAAGATGATGCATCAGCATGCACTTTCTTCGTTTGGGCGGCACGGGAATTCTGGTAATCCCCAATTTCATGCTCTGTCTTATAACAATTATAAGTTGGAGCGGGACCAACGTTCCCCAGCGCAGTATAACAAGCGGGTTTGGTCAATACATCCGTATTACTATCTTGATTAAGGCGTGACAAGGTCGCTACCTGGAGAGAGAGAGAAGAAAACACTCTGCGTGCGCTCTTGCAAGATTAGATTGGTTATTATTTTATCTAATCAGGATGGCTCCCACTGTTTTTATCAAATCTTCCTGCAAACCCTAAAAGGAAAGACTAGCCGGGATTAATTACACCCTACAATTTCGCCAATCTTTCAGCCAGGCCAGTGTCGGTACTTTGAGGGAGGTTCCCCATGCTTTCGCACGGACCTAATTAAAGTAAACCTCGTTTTCCCAGAGGCGTAACCCCATTGACACCTTTCTAGACATCTACTTGATCGGCTAATTGTATTGTGTAAAACTCTCCCAGGAGTAACAATTACTCGCAGTGGGTATCGGGATCCAACTATCTCATAGAAGGTATGCAATCTCATTGCAAATTTCAACACTTGAAATTCCCGATAATATTTTGCCCCTAGTGCCCCATGACCTTGACGCAGGCCAACAAACCATAGTGCGCTAGTCAAGTTCAACCCGTCATTTCTTGATTGAATTAAACCTACCCGCACGACCCTTGACGTAGGCCAACAAAGTCGCACGACTACCCTAATCCAATCTTCATCTTATGCATAAGCAGATAAATACTAGTTAGCTACCGCACACTACGCCTTGATGCAGGCCAACAGACGTAGCACGAATACTAAGTAGGACTTATCTGAAATGACGGAGGGCTACGACAGGTTTTTCTGAAAACCTTTTGCGTAATGAACTTGATATCGTTATAGAATCGAGTGATTTTAAATGAAGTGTTTTTTGAGGCTTTTCTAGTTTTGCTAAAGGGGTCACTCCCGATGAAGGGATCGTCGGCCCTTTCCTCATAGAATAAGGTGCAGGATATTTCACAAATATCACTATGCAAAGCAAGAACTATAGAAGCAATCAAAAGACAAACCGAGTGTGTAGCATATGCTAGTTTCGCTAAAGAGGTCACTCCCGGTGAAGGGATCTCGGCTCTTTCCTCATCGAATAAGGTGCTGGATGTTCTACAAGGAACACCGCTATGCAAAGCAAGAACTAGAGCTACCAGTTTTTTAAACAAGTTTCTACAACATCTTTTAGGTTTCTTTTATTTCATTAATCATATTAATGAAGTCCCATCATTTAAGTCACCTAAACATCACAGATAAATACGACGTACACTTATACCATCCGCATTCGCCTCAATGTCCCCTCGTGCACCGTTAGGTTAGGTAACTAACAGCAGAGCGGGGCGGGGCTAGTGCGAGTGTAAAACATAAGTAACGTCTATATAATATATCATATATACTATATACAGTATCCATCTCAACATATCAAATGATCACATCACAGATATCGCAGCAGAAGAAACATATGAAACATTGGATATACAAGGGCGTCCATTGATTGATATGAAAAAGTATGTTTGTAGTTAACCGCAATCAATAACGGTGTCGCTTGTAGCTAGACCAAGATGAGTACGGGTCGTCCTCTGGGAAACGTGGAACATTTTACTCTTACTTTAGATGTGTTGAAAAAGAGAGGAGGGATAAAGAATATTGTATAATGGTTTCTAGATCTACGTTAAGCACTAATGCAAAATATAGATCTAGATTATTTATGAATGTAAATTTATATAAGAAGAGGGCTTGTAGGGTTCATTAGGATTTAGTAGTTATGGATGATTAATAAAAATTACTCTTTCTATCCTTTAATAGATTTAAAACTAGAACGACAGTGATGCGTGTAGATTAGGGTTTCTGGAGGGAAAAGGAATCCCACTCTTAACCCCTATCTCGACATGGAACTCTGTTCATATCTAGCCTTTACCAAAACAATCATTAATCTAATCTCTAATCGTGGTCGCGGCTAACAATGAATTGGTAGCGCGCCCGATTAAGATGTTAATGATTCTTTTGATAAAGTTTATAAACTTTATAGGACTTAAAAAGAGTTTAGGGATTTTCATCATCCATTAGCCTACCCTAATCCTACGAACCCTAACAAGCGGAGAATTATTCGCGTATGTTGGGAGAAAAAGAGATGGAGAGAAAATGCATAATTAAACTACGAAGAATAGAATAAGAAAAAGAAAGCTACCTTTATTAATCAACAATATTCATTACACTTTGATTCCTTAGAAAATGATTACAAGTACTAGTTGCTTCTCGATCTCTTCTAAGGAGGTAGATGAACCGTTGATGACCAGCCTGGATGCGTGAGCCGTCTTGGACTTCGTGATCGCGTCGACTTGATAATTTTTCCAAGAGGCTCTCGGTCTTTATTTATAGCCCCAAAGCGAGAACTCTTGCTTCCAAATATGGAAGCTAACTATAAAGATTCACCCTAGAAAATTGCACTTTGTATTTCCTCAAGATTGCCGCGGATCCGCGGCCCAGGAGGGGTATGGCCACAGATCCACGGCCATATGATCTCAACCCTCGATCAAAATTCTGGGGCTCTGTCTTTGTGACATTTGGCGATCCTTGGAACCTTTATAACATGGAAATCTTCTCGTGGTTGCTGCCAGACTTGGTCTCTAAGTTTTGCTTTCTTTATTAGGCAAGTTTTCTTTAACAACTTGATTTCCTTGATTTTAGTCTTGGAAAAATTCTGCACAACAACTTGGAAAAATTCTGCACAACAACTCAAATAATATTTAGTAGAGTTTGTTTTCTTAGGATTTGGTCAATGATATTTTATTGCATACATTTTCCTACCAAATGCTAATTATAATATATCAACACATGGAAAATATTATTTTTACAGATAAACCCTCATATGTATGATATATTATAATAAAGACCTTTTTTAATATGGAAATAGTAGGAAAAATGTAATAACAAATGTGCAGTTTTATCAACTGAACAAATACCCCCAAACTTATTTTTGATCGTCCCGAGCAAACTAGTTTATTCAAGAGAAGGAAAAGAATGGAGAAAACTAAGCACACTTTCGTAGGCAAACACGATTGCACTGAGCACGTGCAACAAGCCGTTAAATCTCTAGGTGTCCCTAGTAGGAGGAGTGTTGTCTCCTGAGGGTTTTCAGCGGATTACACCCACAAAATCCTATAATAAAAGAGAGATGGTGAAATTTATATATAAAGATAAGAACCATAAAAGAAAAACTTTGAAAATAAGAGTTTCCAACTACACTAGCTTTTCAGTTGTCATGAGCCCTATCTTAATAGTCATGAAAAAATGTTAGAAATCACATTATCCCTCAATAAAACATCGTCTTTTATTCTTCATTCCTACCTTTCATCCAAATATCGATCATATAACCCTACGTGTGTGTAATGGACATCCCTACACTCGGAGAATTCAATTCAAGCTATCATACTCTTGTCCATCTACCTTAGTACTTTTTAACTTGATGAATATTTAGATTTGCTCTCACATTTTCATGCGACCGTTAATACTTCTTGAGGTACTAACCGACCGATTACTCATGTGCTTGCTGATTAGGTGATAATTTTTTTCTCGTCTTGCACCACCTAAGGCTTAGCAGTGATTTCCAAACCAGTTGGTCTAAGGCACTAGGTGATGAAGCACCATCGCTATATTTTTTTATTGCTGCCTAGGCGATAACAAAACCAGTGTTCATTTTTTTCTTTTCACCATTTTTATATTTTCTTCATTTTTTTTTCATTTCCTTCATACTTTGGCTTTTAGACAAGAGCATTTCAAGGTATCCTCTACTATCCCGAGTTTCAAGACGTGTGTAAGTGCATATAGTAGAGTATCAACATTCAAATGTTTGGCTTCCAGAATAGAAACTATTTTTCAGACTTATTTTTATCCTCTGATTAGTGACTTCCTTCATCTTACTAACCCTTGGGACAACGGCTCATAACCACTTATTACCAGTTCGTTTAAGAAAACTTCTAATTTTCTTAAACTATTCCTATCTTTTGGATGTAATTTTTCACTTTCTACTCTTTTGTTATAAAAGAATTTTTTTTAAAATTTTTTGAAAATGTTGTGTTTATGCAAAATATGATGCAAATTGATGTGTAAATAAGCACAAATCTCCCCCAAACTTATTTTCAACAGTGTCTTCACTGTTGCCATCTGCTGGATCACAAAAACCTGTAAGCTTGGGAGGACATTATTAATGGGGGCAAGAATATATGAAAGTGAAAATCCTCCCCCAAACTTATTTTTGGCTCACAAATTTGAGGACAAAAGTTATGTTCAAGAGCCAAAAATATACCCCCCCTCAAACATGAGTTAGACAATATGAAGCGTTTTAAGAGGGGGTGAGTCATTTGGTCAAAGTAAGACTTTACAAAGACCAAACGTTAACACCAACCATTCAAAGATTTTATCAGTATAGCGTATAGGTCGGTGGAAGAATGTGTTGTATCGAGTGAAGAAAAAATGGGGAAAGGATAAGAGGTGGTCTGAAAAGGGTTTGAATTTTAAATTAGAGAAAAGAAAGAATGATGATGAATGTGAATGATTAGGAAGAAGGAATGGAGGCGGTTCAATCTCTATAGGTAGAGATTGATCAATCACAAAATCCGTATTGTTCTATGACTATTAAGATAGGGCTCATGACAACTAAAAAACTAGTGTAGTTGGAAACTCTTATTTTCAAAGTCTTTCTTTTATGGTTCTTATCTTTATATGTAAATTTCACCATCTCTCTTTTATTATAGGATTTTGTGGGTGTAATCCGCTGAAAACCCTCAGGAGACAACACTCCTCCTACTAGGGACACCTAGAGCTTTAACGGCTTGTTGCACACACTCAGTGCAATCGTGTTTGCCTACGAAAGTGTGCTTAGTTTTCTCCCTTCTTTTCCTTCTCTTGAATAAACTAGTTTGCTCGGGACGATCAAAGATAAGTTTGGGGGTATTTGTTCAGTTGATAAAACTGCACTTTTGTTATTATATTTTTCCTACTATTTCCATATTAAAAAAGGTCTTTATTATAATATATCATACATATGAGGGTTTATCTGTAAAAATAATATTTTTCATGTGTTGATATATTATAATTAGCATTTGGTAGGAAAATGTATGCAATAAAATATCATTGACCAAATCCTAAGAAAACAAACTCTGCTAAATATTATTTGAGTTGTTGTGCAAAATTTTTCCAAGTTGTTGTGCAGAATTTTTCCAAGACTAAAATCAAGGAAATCAAGTTGTTAAAGAAAACTTGCCTAATTAAGAAAGCAAAACTTGGAGACCAAGTCTGGCAGCAACCACGAGAAGATTTCCATGTTACAAAGGTTCCAAGGATCGCCAAATGTCACAAAGACAGAGCCCCAGAATTTTGATCGAGGGTTGAGATTATACGGCCACGGATCCGTGGCCATACCCCCCTTGGGCCACGGATCCGCGGCAATCTTAAGGAAATACAAAATGCAATTTTCTAGGGTGAATCTTTATAGTTACCTTCCATATTTGGAAGCAAGAGTTCTGTCTTTGGGGCTATAAATAAAGACCGAGAGCCTCTTGGAAAAATTATCAAGTCGACGCGATCACGAAGTCCAAGATGGCTTACGGTCTTTATTTATAGCCCCAAACCCAGAACTCTTGCTTCCAAATATGGAAGCTAACTATAAAGATTCACCCTAGAAAATTGCACTTTGTATTTCCTAAAGATTGCCGCGGATCCGCGGCCCAAGGGAGGTATGGCCGCGGATCCGCGGCTGTATGATCTCAACCCTCGATCAAAATTCTGGGGCTCTGTCTTTGTGACATTTGGCGATCCTTGGAACCTTTGTAACATGGAAATCTTCTCGTGGTTGCTGCCAGACTTGGTCTCCAAGTTTTGCTTTCTTAATTAGGCAAGTTTTCTTTAACAACTTGATTTCCTTGATTTTAGTCTTGGAAAAATTCTGCACAACAACTTGGAAAAATTCTGCACAACAACTCAAATAATATTTAGTAGAGTTTGTTTTCTTAGGATTTGGTCAATGATATTTTATTGCATACATTTTCCTACCAAATGCTAATTATAATATATCAACACATGGAAAATATTATTTTTACAGATAAACCCTCATATGTATGATATATTATAATAAAGACCTTTTTTAATATGGAAATAGTAGGAAAAATGTAATAACAAATGTGCAGTTTTATCAACTGAACATCCATGTTTTATTTTGAGCCTCTTTAAAACACGGATTCCACGGTCGCAATGAATAGCCAAACCCACACCCCTAGACCCCCTACGAGAGCGGCAAGCAACCCTTCCAATTCTAGAGTTAGGAGACCCGGACTCGACTCCTCGAGTTGGTCTCCCACTGGACTCTAGAACCCGGTTACTTGTGCTCTCCTCCTTGGGTCTATCCTAGTGCGGAAAAGTAAATAATATACAAATGGTGACATCGACTTCATCCTGGAAGTGCCCCAATAAAAGAATATTACATACATTAAATTTTACATGAATGAAAATAAAAACCCTCATCTCACATAAAACCCCCCGGCTATTCATAACACGACGATCTAATATAACATATCCAGCAACACATAACATCACATGTCATCAACGTAAGTAAATATGCGCATCCCAATTGTCTTTGACATATAGCAACGAAACCGGCGATATCACATATTACACTTACGGTCGCAGAAAAGAAAGTGTAAAACTACAACATTTGGAATCCACAATCTCTTTAGACATCGTAAATCCGAAATATCACATACTTCGCATTTCATGCCTAACTATATGAATTCCACATATTGTATCACATTCCAGATAAATAGACAGTATTAAACTTTCCGATCGGATAATCAAATACCCAAGATTTCCTTAATAGCTCAACACTTGAGCGGAGTTCAAAAAATTCCAGAATACGTCACAGTAGCAACGGTCCAGCCGTAGAAGGGTCAAGCCAACGCCTCACATGTGGCACGCCGTACTGCCCCAAACCCTAAGGTTTAGAGACAGTTCAAGACGGTCACATAATCGAGTTAAGGTTTGTGTTCTTCTAGAGGGTCCATCGCGTTACATGCACGTTTTTCCGAAAGATTTAAACTCAAGAAAAATTCAACACTTAAAAGGTTTTCGTGCCGGGAAAAAATGAGTTAATGATATCCGTTCGAACATTTTAATACTTTCTAAATTATCCGGAAAACATAACGAATTTAAATTTTCCGATCGAATCAGCGAATACAAAATAAACCCCAGATCACTCAACACTTGAGTCGGAAAAAAAAATACCCATAAAATATAAGGAATAGCTACGGATATTACTGCACAAAACTCTGTCCACAGTTCACTTTTACTGCCGCGGAACCGCCGCCTAAAGTGGGGTGGGACCGCGGTTCCGCGGCGGATGTACGGAATTAGGGGCTCGAATTTTGTGGTAATTCTTAGAATTCCCTGCTGATTTTTTTAGGTATTTTTAATTCAGAAAAAACACAGTTTTTAAAAAATATCCAGAGAGGGGTTTAAAATGTCGTTTCCGGGTTCGTTCGGAGTTTTAACTTCGTATACACGTCGCCTAATGCTCTAGCTAGGCTCTGATACCACTGTAGGGTTACTAGGCACTCTAATAAGGTTCTACAAGGCATCAATCATGCCGGATTAAAATTTTAGCCGTGCCGAATAACCCTAAACAAGATCTTTGTTAGATAAATACGAAATACAACCTTTGTAGATCGGTCCTTCACTTCTAAAGATCCTTGTTGTAGTCCCTTCGCTGCGATCATGGTGCTCCCGGACTCTCGGACGGCTCTATAAGAAGATGGAAACGGTTTTGCTTGAAGTCTTCGAGGCCGAAGATGATCTACGTCGAGGGAATACGAACTCAAGCTACCACTTCACCAAAGTGAAGCAAACACCCTAAACTAAAGTGCTAGTCTAGTAGAGGATGATGAAATAGGAAATGGGTACTCTTTAGAATTTCTTTTCTCACAATGTTTCTCTCTCTTTATCAAACCCTGGCAAGAATTTGAAGGAGGAAGAAGATGAGCTCAAAATGAGAATGAAAACTAACTAAGAGAGAGAGAGCTAACCATGGGTGAGTGGGTATCATATACTAACTCTTGTAGAGATATAACCATGGCTACATTATAATGGTTAGGTTAATTAATATCTCAAGTAATCCAAAGTTAGTAGACTAAGTCAATGCAACCCTAAGCTTCATGAAGTTTCATGCATGTGAGCTCATCATCCACTAATTTTAGAATTACTTCAAATATTAAAAACCTAACACTATAATTAGTATGGTATAAGTCTTATACACCCATGATAGTTGTATCAACAACCATGATACAAAATGAACACTAATAAATATATATCACATATATATTAAGTTGTGCACAAGTGAGAAAACACAAATGCTTAACTGAACCAATGTTAGTCAATGCAAATTAGTATATCACATATACAATTATACACTAAATTATTAAATCAACACTTGACTTAATAATCCGGTTATATCACATATAACCGACTAACACAAAATGTACCAACTTATCGAATCAACGCTTGATTCGATAACCCGGTTATATCACATATAACCGACCGATACAATAGTGGCGAGAATAGAATACGGTATCACATACACGCATTATTCTCAGTCCCGCACATATCACATATGCGCTCCTATTTCGTTTTTCCTGAGCCAGTAAAACCTCTATGTAGGACTCTAAAGACTCGTCAATACGCCGGCAGCAGGTGATGATCATATCAAGCATCCACAAGCCGTCAGCGGTACTAGCTGGACGTAACGGCTACCCGGGTATTGAGCGATCAGAAGATCAGCAAGCAAGCCCGCTCCAACTCCTGCAAAAAGCCTGACAGTGACACTACCGTACAGTCCGGTCTTCTCGTCTGATATGTCGCATATCAAGTCTAGGGGTGGTAAACGTCAGACCCCAATAACCGATAAATCATGCCGATACGAGGCTCATAACGGGTCGAGAAACTAATGGTAACACTTACCAGTAAATCTCTAAACCAGCCCTGGCCAGGGACTTCCCTGTTATGGCCAATCGAGCATAGCGCAACATCAACCCCCAATACCGGGAGAGACGAAACCCCTCCTATCGCTCGTTGCCTCCATGTGACTCGAGACTGTACCCAAAAACCACCGTTTTGCACGCCCTCTTGGACATGGTAAGGTGGAAATCAAAGCACAGTGGGAATCACACAAGACTCTATGACGATTTCGAGTCTACAGACTAACCTGTACCAGTGTCATCAGAGAACTGCCATCTGACGTAAGGTATAATACCATCTGGGAGTTCTCGGCGAGTCCGTACAATGTACCCAGTCTCCATTGAGCACCCGTATATCATCTCTGATATCAAACACCAATGGATATGGGATCATCCATCGCCCATCTATATGGGTCGAGAAGCTATACGCTAGTCTACTCTGGCATATCGATGCCCCGTCTCGATATACCCACGACTAGGGACCTTGAAGGATGTACTTATGGACTACCATGTCCCCACTAGTATGATCCGCATCATAGTCCAGGTAGTCAAGTACACATCCTAAGGGCTTTACCAACATGTAACAGAGAGACAATCAGTGTACACGTTAAGGTAAAGAGTAACCAGATAGTATACTATCATGTCGAGCAAGAAAGTCCTCCCTATATATGTCTAAATATCCACTACAATATACATCTCATGTATAGTAATGGCCTCTCTAGGGCATACATATAACTAACAATCCCTACTCAACCCATCCCCTCACCGAGCTCCCCTCCTCAGAGACACCGCAACCCCTTGCCCCCTCATCGACCTCGGCAGCTCCTAGCCGAGCCCCTCGCCTGCAGTCGAGGCCACCTCAACAGTAGCACTACCTCCCCTGCACACCCCTCGCCGAGCCCAGCTCCACCAGCCTCCATCGCCTCCACCTCAACACCCAACCAACACCTACTGCCCTCTATCCAAAACCCATCTCCCTTGCTGCCGCCGACGAACTCGCCGAGCCCCTCCTCTGTCGCTGATGACAGACCACCACCACTCGCAGCCGCCTCGCCCCAGCAACCCAAGCCTCCGCTGCCAAGAACCCAAGCTCGATCCGAGGCTGCGAACCCTAGCTGCGCGTGTGTCGCGATCGCGCCGTTGCCGTACCGTCATCAACACGTCATCAGACAAGTGTACTACTTGCTTCATGCTAAAGTTTATCTATTACAATTCTAAATACCAATAAATTCCGTAAATACTTTTGTGCGAATCAATAATATGTAAGTGTTCGATGTAAAACCCGAGGGGGAAAACCCCGTTAAATTGACGGAAACTAATCACATAGGATGTCCCGATTAATAATGAATGTTGTGCTATAATTTGGCTGGAAAATACAGTCGTTACTGACGTGATAGGTCATTCTCATTTAAGCCTGTTAAAACTGAAATTTTCCGTACCTGAAACTCGTAAAAATCACAAATAATTGATTATAAATTGGAATGTTGCGTTCGAGGGCTCAAATCGAATCCGACTCGATGACCTAGAACCCCATAAGAGTTTTAATCTGATTCTATGCTAAAAAGGTGACGGAAATTGGTTCGGGGTGCGGCTCTGGACTGCAGTCTAGAGCAGCATTGGCTGTTGATTCTCATTTTGTAATGCTTTTGCTCTGCTGTATGAACATGTTATAATGCGTAACCCTATACCATAGCGAATATGAAACAGTTATATAACTAATGAAAGTGATTTCATCCATTTCTACTGCCGTTTACTATTTAAACTGTATTTTAAGTTAACAGAACGTATAGCAGTCTCAAACAGGGACAGAACGTATACCCCTTTGTTGTACAGTGCATAACTTCCAGTACACCATGGATATTATCGATCCGTCTGGTTGTTTGAAAACCTAACTGATAAACCTCAATTTTTTCCCACTCTAGCGTCGCCTAATTTTGATCCTAACAGGGTGAAAACTGTGTTGCGAAATGGACATTCAGTTCAGGAACTAAATTTCCAGCAGCGGACACTTAAAATGAAATGATTGTAACTTGCGAACCCGAAACCCGATTGACTTGAAATTAATTTTTTTGAACTGCCGACTGAGTTTACTTATTATCTCTTTTGTATCTTTTTGCTTAATTCTTAATGCATGATTTAATACAAATTTTCTAAGCTCATAAGATGCATAGCGACTTGTACTGCATTTAAACTGTTTAACGACATGATTCATAGTTCTACTCGACTAAAAGACCTCTAGTGATAGTGGACATTCGTGTTAATTCTCAGTGTATATTGCATTGTCGAACGTGTGTAGTATTGGTGTGGTTGTGTCAAGTACGCCAATGAATAGTGAGTGATTCGTGACAATGAACCATATAGTGAACAGTGAAAGAAATCGTGTTATTGATGCGTACTTGTACGCAACTAGCCTATACTCACGAATAGTGAAACCTGGGTAAAAAGAGGGAAATCGAAGTAGAAAGGGAATTGTATTTAGAAAGGACAATGATTTAGAGGATGATCATTCGAACAACGACTCTTATATATATTAGGTTGGGCCTAGCGGTCCGGCTGACAGGGTTATGTTCCGGACGATAGCGGGCCGTAGTCTCGGGTATGTACGAGACCCTCGTTAAATATGATCCTCCTTTCCACAACTCGATTTCAAAATGACCTAGAGACCGATAGGGACACAGATCATGCATTGCATTAGTTAGTGACATATTGACTACCTGCATTTTATCTCCATCGTTATTACTTTCATTTTCTTGTCTCTTGTTATTATTATAATATTGCTATTATGTCGCTCTGACGACCTGAGTATGCATGCTCAGACCTTGAGGAAGAACCAGTTCAGGAGTCAGACCTGCCCTTCGAGCTTGCAGAGATTTAGACGGTCGTGCCTCCAGTACCTTTATTGTTTTCCCTAAAGAAACCTTGTGTTCGCACTTGGTTAGTAGTTCTTAACTTTGTTTTGTTGTAAAAAATGAACAATGAAAGTTGATGTAATAACCAGTGATGTATTTTCTCTACTTCTGTGCTGTGTTTACTGATTACCATGTAATGTTAGAAGCCGAAGTGTGACTACGGCAGGATTATTCCTTGACCGTAGGAGTATGGCTGGCCTAGTCATCCCTCGTATTCCGTATTTTGGGAAGCGGGGCGTGACACTCACTCCTTTCTTTGCCCAACACCTTAATTCGGACTCCCTTTAATTGAACCACAATTCGCTCACTACGGCACCCTATCCTACATGATAGCGGTGATTCCCTAATTAGACCAGTTGTGGTTGAATTAATTGGAGGTTAGGGTTAAGAGACAAGAACGGAAGGACAAGGACCAAAAGAAGGAAACTAAGCATGGAAAGCCTAGCTTATACTTGCAAGTTCCTTCCTAGTCGTGCTAATCCCCGTTGTTGTCGATTACCTTAACACCGATATTAAAAAGGGCATTGAAAGAGGTGAGATATTCCTAACTCGAACTAACCTAATCCTAACCCTAGCAAGTCTTTTATCATCTTTTATCTCGTTAGTAGATCTTAACACAAAACCCAAAATATTTGGATTTAACTCGTTAAAATATAAAGAAAAAGATTTCATCTTCCTGTGGATCGACCCGTACTCAACCGGCTAGCTACCAAGCGACACCGTCTTGATTGCGGTAAATTTAAACACAAAAAATTTCTATCAATCAAATGGCGTCGTTGCCGGAGAGACGGTAGTTTATTTCATTGTGTAGTTTCGGGTTAATTAAAAAAATATATAAAAAATATAAAAATTGAAAAATATAAAAAAAAATTCATCTTGATATCTTTGATTAGTTTTTGTGCAATTGTGCAGGCTTGGAGCAAATTCTCGTTCAAGAAAACTCAGTGAACAAATCAAGATTCAGGGGCTCTTAACAGGAAGAGGAGAACCAAATCAGAACAGAAATTTTTTTTTGAAGCAGTCAAACTTCTGAATTGCCGCGGAACCGTGGCATAAGCGCAAGTTTGACCGCGGAACCGCGGTCAAAGAGTGACGTCAGCGACCCAATTTTCTCTGTAAGTATCTCATTTCTCTTCTCCCCTCCTCTGAACTCCACTGACAAATTTTTCTGCAGCATTCTTTGCGCAAATTCTCTTCCCCTCTCCAATAAACTGATTTTTGTGCAGAATTCTTTGCGCCGCAGCCAAATAAATTTTTTTTGCAAAGTGTTTTAGATTTTTGGTTGTTACTGCTTTGCATAATTAATACGGAATTTAAGGGGCTATAACACCAATTCAGATTGGGTGGGGATTTCATCACCCTTCCTAAGACCCCAAAAATCACTAAAAGCATACGCATTACTCTTGAGCTTAATTAAATAATATCTAGACTCAGCCAACTCAGGACTGTCGTGCTCAATAGGACAGAGGAAGGTTGTGGGCAGTCAATCGTTTATCTAAACTTGACTTTGGGGTACCTAGGCTAGACAAGTGAGAAAGGTAATTTTAAAAGGCCCGTCTCACGGTGATTCGTGAGCGGAACCCTTCTTTCTTCTTTTGTGCTTACCTGGCCACAATTGGCAGTGAAGAGACGATTTGAGGGCTATCTCATAACTTGTCACTTTGGAACAGTTAGGAGCAGTCTAGTGGACTTAGAAGACCCTAGCTCTAGGTGTGTTTGTGCATGTTATGATTGTGCTTGTAAAAAGTTTAGTCCCATATTTTCGTATTCTTTCAAACAAACAATTTCAAAACTCCAAAAACAAACATTTTTTTAAAAAATAAAAAAATAAAAAAAATAAAAAATAAAAAATATATACCACTTCCGTCCCTTCCTACCTTTTCACTCTTCCAAACATGGGTACGCCACCTCGTAAAACTCTTGCCGAACTTTGGTACCCATAACCAGACATAACTTCCTACGGTTCTTGCTTTGGCTGAACTTCGAACGATCCATCCATGCCAAAAATCTCTTTAAAAGATCGGATAGACGCATCTAGGACAACCAATTGGACTCCGCAATCCACCTTATATCAACCGTTTCAATCTACCCCACCTTCTTACGTTGATACCCCTTTTGAGAGTCCAGTTGTAACCCCAAAACCTATGTCTCTTGCTGAAAATATTGAACAATCTCGTAACCGATCTTTCACTCTTTTCACCATTTCCAATTCTTAGGATCAACAATTCCATTCACTTTCTTATCCAAATGTTGATCCTACTCCTGTCTAACCATTCAATTCCTACCAGTCCTATCCAACTTTTACACCTTCCCTAGACATTGCTTCTACACAGCCTTTTGAGAGTTTCCAGTTTCCAAACAACTTTGAATCTTTTACTGAAACCCCTTCACAACCCATGTCTAGTCTGGAACAATCGTTGGAAGACTTTAGGATAGCGTCATGCCAACAGATGATGGATTTGAATGCATCCATGGCCACCCTTATACAACCTAGTGACCCGGTAGCTAGTTTCCAACTAGCTCCAAATTTTCCAATGTATGATGAGACGGTTGGACAGATTGAGAATTTGAGTGGAGAGAGTGAGCTGTGCACCCTTCCAAATCAAACCTACCCATCCCCAATTGAATCCCACATCTCCGATTTTGAATGTCTATCAAGTGTCCCAAATGATTCACCAGTTGAAGATAGAGCGTTTAATAAGTTGTGCGATTTTGTAGTGTTTGATTTACCTGATTGTGAAGGGTCCTTTTCGAGTGAAACCATCACCAATCCTTTTGACCTCTACACCTCCATCTTAGAACCTGAATTAATTGATATCCATACTTTTGATGAGGTGTCTGAGAAATTTAATTTTCACTTAATCGAGGATATTGACGCTGGGAATATTTTGGATGATGAACCCACAGATTTGGATGAGTTTCTCTTTCCAATTCATCATCCTGAGTCATTAACTGTTTTTCCCGAACTTCATATGCGTCTGGATTTTGATGATAATTGCATGGATGAGATAACTTTTGAGGGGAATTTTGAGAATAGTATTGAAGATGAACCAGTTTTGTTTGATGAGTCGGATTTTCCAATTCATCCTGTCCCTTCCACTGACTGTGTATACCCACCTGAACCTTTAACTGTTACCCTTCCTCAATCACTCCCCTTCATCCTTTCTATCGTTCCGACCGCGCAAGAAACCGTAACACTTTCATTTCTTATGTCTGGTTTACCAAGTTCGGCGTATCCATGTTTTCTCACGAATCTTGAGGGATTTGACTCCATTTCTCGACGGGTTGATAGATTAGCACAATCGCTTTTTACACATCGGTCATCACAAATTGTGCTAATTTATTCACTCAATTTACACCCTCAAGTTCGTACTACACTTCTTTCTCCCTTCCGCCATTCTTCTCCTAATATACCGAGACCGTATTCCACCTCTCTTCCCATACGGTCTCGCGTATTCTCCATTTCTTTCCTCTCCGCATTCTTTCACCAACCAACACACTACAGAGATAGAATATTTGAATAGTTGGTGCTCACTTTTGGCCTGTGTAAGGCCTTGTATAGATTGATACTGTTCTCTTTTCCCCCCTAATCCTGAACTTCACCGCTTAAACAGAGGAAACACTGTTTTACTTAAATTTGGAGTGGACTCTTTTTTTTTGTATATATTTCTTTTGGTTTGCTTTTTGTTTTGTTTAAAATTTTCTTTTAGGAAGCTCCGACAATTTTGACCCTCTTGGTGTAGCCTAACAGTGGGGCACTGTCAAGTTTAAGTTTGGGGGTGTGTTCGGTAAGCTTTCTACCTTCGCATTCATGTGTATATTTTGCATTTGCATACTTATTAAAACCCACAAAAATCGAAATTTTTTCCAAAAATATAAAAAATTTGTCGTCAAGTTAGCTAATAGGGTAAATTAGATTTTTATTCCGAAAGTTTAGTTGATACGTTAGAAATAACTAAATCCTAGGCTTAGGAATTGAAAACCCTAAAAATAACCCTCATTCTGTTTAAACTTGGTAATTATACGTCCTTGCAGTTTTTTTTTTAGAAATATGTAATCTTGAGTTCAGTTCTTGAGTTAAGTCAAGATGAAGGGAAAGTATTGAAGCTTTACTGAAGGATAAGTCTGAAAAATAGTTTCTATTCTTAAGTCCAAATTTAGAAAATATATACCCTACTACATGCACATACACACATCTTGAAACTTGGGATAGTAGAGGATACCTTGAAAGGCTCTTGTCTAAAATCTTTAATATGAAGGAAAATAAAATGAAAGTATAAGTGGTGAATAAATAGATAAAAAAATGAACACTGGTTTTGTAATTGCTTAAGGCGGCATAAATAAAAAAATATAGCGAGGGTGCTTTATCACCTAGTGCCTTAGACCAACTGGTTTGGGAGTCACTGCTAAGCCTGAGGTGTTGCAAGACGAGGAATTACGCCTAAATGCGCAAGCACATTTTGTAATCGGTCATTTAGTATCTCAAGATGTATTAACGATCGCATGAAAGATGTGTGAGCAATTTCATCTAGAATTCACCAATTAAAAAGTATTTTGGAAGATAGACAAGAGTATGATAGCTTGAATTGAATTCTCAAGCGTAGGGGTGAAATAACACACACACGTAGGGGTATACAATCGATATTTGGATAAAAGATAGAAATAAAGAATAAGACTTATGTTTTCTGTAAAGTTGATAAAAATCCCTGATTTATGACCGCACTTTAGAAGGAAAACTCAGGAGATACCAATATCTTTCTAAACTCTTTTTTGGAACGTATAGAATCTAAGGTTAAATAGATAGGAGGTGTGAAACATAAGGGTTGAATATTTCTAACTTAGGATAATAGAGTTTTTAGCCTAGATACTAAACTGTAGGAGTAGAATCTATGTTAACTTATGACACTAGCTTGACGGGATTTTGTTGGTGTAATCCGCTGAAAACCCTCAGGAGACAACACTCCTCCTACTAGGGACACCTAGAGGTTTAACGGCTTGTTGCACGAGCTCAGTGCAATCGCGTTCGCTGCGAAATCAAGCTTAGGAATTTTTGAGAATAAAATTGGTTTTGCTCGGGACGAGCAAAAGATAAGTTTGGGGGTATTTGTTCATATCAGATTTTTGCATTTTTATATCGCCCATTCTTAATCACATTGCATATAGGTAGGTACTTTTAATCCGTGTTTGCTGAATAATTGCAGGTTACAGGTCCTCAGCTCTTTACAGTGAAATTCATGAAAAGTCGCAGCAAATGCGGGACTACGACCAACAACAGATGAATATTGATCTCCGCTAACCATCCGTATGATGCCGCCTACCAGTTCAAGGGACAAAATGGCAAATCATTGATCACTTCAATGCATAAAGCACAAGGGCAGCATAAGATCCAAGACTTCAATGCGGAGTTCAAGGCAAAAGTCCACATCATTTTGCACTGCTGAATATCTGGAAGAGAACTGAAGAAATTCTGAGAAACCAAGTGTACAAAACATAAGAGAACAGCAATATGGAGAAGCCCTGAAAAGATGATCACCCAAATCCACTAAATGGCCGCGGAACCGCGGCCAAATAGGCACTTCTGCCGCCGATCGCGGCCGCGTCTGAACAGTGTCGGTGGCAGTTGAAGCATCGTTGACATGGCTCTCTTAGGGTAGTTTTGTAATCTCGTGTTTAGCTCAGAATGTGTACTTAGGGTTTCAGAATGTATGCCTATAAATAGGAGAGCTCAAAGCCAAATTAAGTGTGCCTCTTTTTATTAAATCTAGGATTTAAATTCTCTATGAAAAATTGTAGTGAGTTTTGAGGTTATCAATAAAAAAAAGAGTTCTTTTATTTATCTTGCATGCCTATTTATTTTCTGCAATTTATTATCGCTTTTTTATTTGCTGATCTAGTCATAATATTTAATTGTGTTTTTCTTTTGTTTTTCTCTTTTCTCTTTTTTTCTTTATCATTACACAACGATGATGCTTGAGTAAGATCTTTGCCTAGGTGAAATCTTAAATAGCTAGTTGTAAATTCCTCTTAACCTAAATCCATTCTACCTTCCCTCTTGTTTTATTTTCATCTTTTTAATGGGTGAGTAATTTTTCACTTGTTAGGGCAGGAGAAGGAAGGTTTGAGAGAAGGAAATCTTCCTCACTTCTTTTTTTGTCCAACACCTTAATTCGGACTCCCTTTAATTGAACCACAATCTGCTCACTACGACACCCTATCCTATATGATAGCGGTGATTCCCTAGTTAGACCGGTTGTGGTTGAATTAATTGGAGATTAGGACTAAGAGACAAGAACGGAAGGACAAAGACTAAAAGGAAGAAACTAAGCATGAATAGCTTAGCTTATACTTGCAAGTTTTTTCCTAGTCGTGCTAATCTCCGTTGTTGCCGATTACCTTAACACCGATATTAAAAAAGGTATTGAAAGAGGTGAGATATTCCTAACTCGAACTAAGCTAATTCTAACCCTAGCAAGTCCTTTATCATCTTTTATCTCATTAGTAGATCTTAACACAAAACCCAAAATATTTGGATTTAACTTGTTAAAACATAAAGAAAAAGATTCCATCTCTCCGTGGATCGATCCGTACTCAACCGGCTAGCTACCAAGCGACACCGTCTTGATTGCGGTAATAAAAAATTAAGAATACGCAAAAACGCGAACAATCAGGGTGTTACATCATCTGATATAAATAGTTTGCATTTGGACTTACTAGACGTGCCTTTGTAAGCACCTTTTTGTGTTTATAATTATTGTTTTGATGGGAGATTTATGGAAAAAACTACTCTAGAAGGGCTTGCATGGTGCAAGACCCTCTAGAGCCATTGGATGGGGGAGCCCCACTAGTGGATCCCCCATCCAATGGCTATGCAAGGGCTTGCACACCATGCAAGCCCCTGCATAGTAGTTTTTTTCTGAGATTTATGATCACGCCACTGTTATGTTGCTAACAGGGCATGCTGAATGTGTGAAATTTGTCAAGAAATTTAATTTGCCTTTATTGGTAAGTCTGGAAGCTAACTGTTCAGCCTTTTTCCAAAAATATTTATGGAATTAATATGACATCACATACTGCAGGTTACTGTAGGAGGGGGTGGGGTGGGGGTGGGGGGTACACAAAACAAAATGTAGCTCGTTGCTGGACTGTCGAAACAGGAGTTCTATTAGACACAGAGCTTCCAAATGGTATATGTTCGTTCAATTCTTACATCCAATCATCTTTCATAAGATAAATATTGACTGTAGGATTACAATATTCCAATTTAGAGGCCCAATTTAGAACACTGTTGGCGAAGGTTTAAGAAATGCTCCAGACACATATTAACCGATGTAGAGTATCTTAAGGAGAAAAAATTGTAGAAGGTGGATTTCTATGGAGCAGTGGAAGTCTTAATGGCTAATTAAGATCCATTGTCCCATTATATGGTTCTTACATTTTATTGTTCTTGTTATTCACAGTTGTTTCATAGAAAATCATCATATCGACTTACCATGAGGCCCTCAACCATACCCCATTCCAACGGTGTGACGCTTATGAATTCTTACTACTTGCAATCATCAGATATTGCTGATTGGCCCATCGACACCTCAAACTTATCAAGTCCTTTTCAAATTCCTTAATCAACTCCCATTCAATTTTTCAGGCCAATTGTTCCTACATAATTCATAAGAAATTTGAGTTGGAATAGTCAACTTTTTCCTTTTATTTGAGAATCCAAGAAGGCGAGAACTTCCTGATTCATATGTGTTTTGCCGGTATGTGTTTCGCATGCCGCTTCTTTAGATCTGCATATTGCGTGTGTAAATTTATGTGGACAAGCAACATCTAAGTGTTGCTGATTCATATTCATTAGATACAAATCCACTCAGTGATTTGTGGTTTCTTGTGTTTCACCTTCTTGTTGTAACTCGTTGGGAACTAGAGATTGTGAAGTTGAAACGATGTGTTGTCTCTTGGTGCAATGCATGCTCAAAAGAAGAAAAGGGGATACATTCTTTTCGTTTTTCACTTGGTGGTTATCAACATGACTTTACATCATCATCACACTTTCTTAATTGCAGAAATTCTAGAGAACGAGTACATCAAATATTTTGGTCCAGATTATTCTTTGAAGATCAAGAATGGCCATTTTGGTAGGTATCAGCTTCTTCCTGATCCCTTCCCTCCTTTCACCAAAAAGAATAACTAAAATGTAAAAAAAGGGGAAAAAAATTTAAAATGGAGATGAGTTATTGAACTTGGTTGTTCCTTTGGAATCAGGTTTATTTTTCGAACTGAATCAATTGTCAATGCAATAGTCTGAGCCACAGTTCAGCACAACTACTTTTAATTTCTTTTTATAGTAGTCTGTCCAGCGGAAGAAAATGGGTTTCGATACCTTTTAAGTTTTAATATTCGTCACGTGCTTTCATGGAGCAGGAGAATCTGAATAGCAAATCATATCTGAACGCAATCAAAGCGAAAGTTATGGAAAGTTTGCGGTGCATACAACATGCTCCTGGTGTTCAAATGCAAGAGGTAAGTGACGTTTTCTTCTAGGGTAAATTTTAAGAAAGCACCATTGAACTTTGAAAATGCCATGAACCCTTCAAAATGGCAATGTTGTCAAAAAATGCTAGTTTCATTTGGTCATTTAATGGTCAAGTGGAATGAATTACCCCAAATTTACCTTTGCATGGAGTAAATTGCCCCAAAATGAACTAAATATGGTAATTTGTATGAAAATACCCTTCAAATTTTTTTTTTTGACAAAAAACCTCTTCAGGGAGGGTTGACATTTTTAAGTTCTATGGTGGTATATCAAAAGCACCAAAACCTCGATGTTGTTTTATAAAATTTACCCTTTTTCTAATTCCTAAGAGTTGCGGACTTTCCATATATTGTTTCATCATGTTCTCATAGCACCTCAACTTAATTACACACCAAAATACAGAACACCAATATTTTACACACACACACACACACACTGTATTTAGGGACGAAGTTGGTGTTACTGACCCCATAAATGAATAATCATTTAGTGAATTTCTTGGAACATGGTTTCTTGGCATGTAACACAATCCTTTATCTTCTCCTCTATGGAAGCGACTTCCAATTTGTTATGAATACACGCGTCACTTAGCCTATGTTGTAATAATTTAATATATCACCATTCATCCATTTTAACATTCTCATTTTAGCCACACTCATTTTTTGGACATTTATCTTAATTCGGCCTATTATTAAAAAGATGTAAACGAGCAAGCAAGCTATAGAGGAAGAAGGATGAGCATGCAGCTAATCATAGTTTTGAAAATTTCAGTATTTAACAGGAGTAGGGAAGATAAAAATATAACGTCCACAATGATAGATTTACAGGTAGTTTATTTGTTTTGCAGGTTCCTCCAGATTTTTATATTCCAGATTTTGATGAAGACGAGCTGAACCCTGATGAACGATTACATGGTAAGAGGAACATCTTGGCAAACAGAACACCGTTTGCTGTTAATTATTTGTTTTTCCCCAGCCAGCTAATCCTGTAGCCATTAGAATTCAAGAAAGAGTCAATTGTAATTGATAATGGTACTTTCTAATATTCCGCGTTTTTGCTATCTTCAGTCAAAGAATGTAAACTTTAGCAAGAACTGTTGACACAGAACAAACTTAGTTTCTCAGCGCGTGGCATCATTATCTTACAACTAATCATTTTCATGTTAAAATGTTAAAATCAGAACATATCCAAGACAAGCAAATTCAGCGTGACGACGAGTACCATGAAGGGGACAATGACAGCGACCATGGAGCATATGGCCTATAAATGCTAGTTTTAGTAAATCTTCTTTCCATTTGGGCCAAATTATTCTAATATGTTTAATGCACAGAAACATTTGTTTGAAATGATATTCTGACTGATTCTTCCGAAGCGCATCTTATTTATGTAGATTGATGAGACTCACTGAGCTAGTTGTAATAGTTGTTTGTCATTTACCAAAGTGGTTATTTTCGCCAATGCAGTATTGTTGCGTAATGGGCGACTATTGCAGAACTTGGGTATTTCTAAGATTGAGGGAGGAGAGGTCATGAATGCAAAATTATTTCAATTGCTATAATATGATATTGGAAAAATTCTGAAATTACTAGATGTCAAATGAATCAATAAAACCTTTTTAGATGAGAAAGGTGCAAGCTATTCTTAATATCCATTTGTTTTGGATAATGACAGAGACTTCATTGACAAAAGAGTTGGGTAAAGCCAACACGTGCTCATCTATTACACGTACCGGTGTCCATCTAAAGGGAAATATATGCATTGGGTCAAAATCTACAAGATTGCAGTGAAATATTCAAGTTTTATCTTCTTTTTATTGAGATTAAAGAAGCAAAGATTCGAGGCATGTGCTGTAAGGTGCAAAGAAGTTTGCACGCAAATTCCGTTGAAGAAAAGAAAATCATCTTGCATGCGATCATGTTGTTGGCCTTGGAATATCCAAACCAATTATATTACACTGAAATATCCTGACGGTATTAACAAAGAATTGTGTTCTAACCATTTTGTTTTTTGCTGCATCAAATATCCTTCATATGAGGTGTGAGTATCCTTCATATGAGGTGGGAGTGGTAGGAAGAGGTGGAATGGCATGAGTCGACTTTGGTTGAAACAGTGGTGTCGAGAAGTTCGAAGAGGAATGGATGAGATGATAGTACGGAAATACGGAAAGCAACGAAGATCAGCCGTGTTACCTACGGTAAGGAAAAATCCTTCCATAGTCACATAAAGGCTGTCTAGCTAAACCTGTCAATATAACGTCCAGAACAGAATAGATAACACAGATAATCATGCTGCAACGGAATCAAAAAAAATACTAACAGTAATAGATGCAAAAACAAGGTTCCGATGCAATAGGTTCGAAATAAGACAAAATCCGAAAAGACATAAATCCTAATGTCCCGCAAGGGCATACATGGTAAAAGCTAACTGAAAAAAAGAAATAAACCTACATACTACTGATATTTGGCAAACTCCTGATAATCGCTCTGATCCTGCCTGGCCTGAAAATCCGTCTCTAAATCTGAGATAGTAAGTCTCAGGGATATCAGAACATCCCAATAAGTATTCAATTGTAAGAGTGCGTGTATGTGTGTGATTGCATGAATATGTGAGTGCAGTGAAATCCGCGTACACATGTAGATATAGATATGACTATAATATGAAGCAAGCATATAAACAGGTCAAGTCGGTCAAGTCATATCCTAATTGGTCACTAAAAGGATAATCTATCCAATCATGAGTTTGAGTGTGTAGATCAACCTCTGCAAGAGTATTCCGAACCCAAAGGTAAAGCCTCATGGGCAAGGAAATACGAGCCTAAATGTGGAATGAACAAACGAACGTATATAGCCCGGTACGAGCTGAAGAAACAAGCGACCGATATAACCCGGTACGAGCTGTAGGAACAAGCGACCGATATAGCCCGGTACGAGCCGCCGGCAATGGGACACCCGAGATCCTGTAGAATGAACGCACGCTCAAACTGTTGGCTATAGTGCCCTCAAGGCAATTATTGTAATCGCAAGCAGGTGATTATAATGATTGAGAGATGACCTATACGAGTAGAACAATCTTACTCAAGATGATAGTATGCTATCCGGTTTGTCTCTGTCATCATGTATATGTATTATATGGTATTACAGATCACTATTATATGTTAATAGAGCCCATATGATTCTTGCATGACTACCAGCATTATGATGGCGATCATATACGTGGGAGCTGGGTGGTATATAAGCACATCCTTAAATGTCCATAGTCGTAGGAGTATAGAGACCGGGCATTGATTCTCCAGAGTAGACTAGTGCATACTTATCGAGACCCCGACGAGGGGCGGTGGCCGTTCTCACAAGCCATTGGTGTCAGTTAGTCACCTAAGATAGTATACAGGTGCTCATTGGGTTATGAGTACACTGGACGGACTCGCCGGGAACATGCTAGTTGGTATTATACCTATTGTCAGATAGCAGTTCCCAGGTGACATGTATACATGTTAGTCTGTCGACCTGAGATCGTCATTTGTCTCGTGTGAGTTCCCACTATCCTTTGATTACTACCTTACCACGGCTCAAAGGAGCCGTGCAAACAGGTTTTAGTTGGATACAGTCCCGAGCCACATGGAGGTAGTGAGCGAATCGTCGGGGTTTCGTCTCTCCCGGTATTCGGGGTTGATGTCGTGTTGTGCACGGGTGGCCATCACCAGAAACCCTTGGCCAAGGTAGTCGAGAATTACTGATTTGGATCAGTAGTTTCTCAGTTGGTGATGGGTTTCATATCGACACGAAATATCGCGTTATTAGGGGTCTGACTTTATCCACCCCCTAGACTCGATATGCGATACTCTTAGATGAACAGACCGGACTGTATGGAGATTGTCACGGACAGGCTCAGTAAGGGTTCGGATGAGTTTGCTCGTCGGCCTTTCTTTCTCTTAATACCTGGGTAGCCGTTACGTACAGCTAGTGCTGCTGACGTGCTTGTGGTTAAACCCACTGCTAGTGTATTGACGAGTCTTTAGAGTCCCACACAGAGAGTTTCCCTGCTTTGGGCAAAACAATATAGAGGCCGTATGGTTTTACGGCAGGGTTCGATCATATACGTGCACTTGTGCACGTATCATCATTTAGACGGATAATATTAGTGGGCTTTGGTTTAAACCGGATTGTAGTATTATATTATTGGATTATTTTCATCTCTTTGTATTCGTATTTTTCGGAATACAGATACGGGTATGTATATACGGATGGGGGTATTCTTGCAATTTATTACAAGGTGCTTCTAGAAGAAGACACCTCATTTGGTTTTTAACCATTTAGGATAAATGGTTAATGAGGTGGAGGATGAGGTGTGGGCTTGGCATTAAATGAAGCATGGCTTATGGGGTGACTCATGGTTCACTATTTGGGTATGCTTGATTTATTTGTGTTGTGAGATTTTTTTTGTAAGAGGGGATTCATTCTTTGCTTCACATAACACTTAGCCATTTTCTTTGGTTGCTTCATACTCTCATCTCCTCAAGCTTTTTCTTCTACCTCCACCCTAAAAGTCTCATGTGTTGAGAAACTTAGAGTGTTTGGAGACAAATTAATCCATCATTAGATTCTACATTCTCTAGGCTATCTAGTTTAGCGAACTAGGTACCCTAGTTACCTCGGTTATGAGGTTGGAGCTCGAACTACAAATCCTCAGGTTGATCATCTTCGATGGAGGGAGACCGGCGGTCAAGCTTGATCATGGTGGCCTCTAGGAGCTTAGGAAGATAGTAGAAGACCGAAGGACTCGGATCATTCGGTATCACCATTCTAAACTCCTCTTAGTTTGCTAGCTTTAGGTTTATGGTAGATTCGGGTTATCAGGTTGTTCTAGCGCCAGTTTTGGAATTTTTTGTTTCGCAAACGGTCACGGTAGATGGCCAGGAAGCTGGCATAACCCAACATGGTATCAGAGCCAACCCATAAACCCTAAATTAGCCGTTTTAGACGATGTTTAAATAACGAAACCGAAACAACTCCGAAACAATCCGCAAAGTATTCAAGTTTCTGTCGAAATTTTATAGTCTTCAAAATTTTTTTAAAACAATTGCAGAAGACTACTTGTATGATATCTAGAACACCCTCAAAACACGAGCCTCAAATTCCATAACTTGGCTGGCGAGATGGAGATAATTCCCGGCGTCGCCGGTCCAGTGAGGGAGTTGGGACTTGATGTTTTTTAGTGTGTTCTAGTCTCTTGAATATTGGTTTTTGGATATTTTTTGTTTTTGCCCAGATTGCATATTATGTTATCTTTGGTTGGGGGAAATACGGAGTATTTCGAAGTCGCTATTTTTTAACACCGTTTAAAAGTTTTCAGTACATACATTACTATTTGCAACCGTGAATGTCATTAGAGCAGTACAACTCGTCTAACTGCTATATGTCCTTTTAGACGGGTTTGCGAACATGACATTCACGTTGATATTATGTGTTGTGCTGAGATTGTGGTTGGATTGTCGTGGTGGATAGCCAGTGGTGCAATGATAGTTGTACAATTGAGATTCATTTGTACATTTGATATCGCGGGGCGAGCGTTCGATATGTGGATTGCCGTCTCTGCCATCTTGTATATTATTTGTTTGGAGCACGACCGGGTTGAGGTCGATATCACCCTTGTACATATATTTTCTTTTTCTGTACTAAGATTACCCCGCGGAGGAGTTCTCGAATAGCCGTGTTTTAGAGGGCAACGGGCCCGCATCTCATAGCGTTGAGACGGAGGGGGACTCATTCTAAAATTGGCGGGCTATTCGTCGCACTCGTTGGGGGTACATGTTGACCTACGGAGGGGTGCTCAAGTTACTGGATTCCGCGAAGTGCTGAATGGCCCATTCACTTTGTTGATTGGGGTTGCCTCACTTCTGGGATTGGCGGGTAACTTGCCGTGCTCGTAGGGGTCCAGGTTTTCATTGCACGGGCTATCCACACGACAGGGAACGTCTGGTCTCATTTGCGGCTCAAATGAAACCCGAGGCTCCAAGATTATCCACCATTCTATGTTGCTTGCTGAGATTCTGTGATGTTGCTTATATCATGCCTGGGATGAATGTTATATATATTTATATATATATACTAGTAGATGTTGTATATGTTTTGCATTCACGCTAGTCCAGTCCTCGCTCTGCTGTTAGTTAAGTAACCTAACGGTGCATGATGGGACCCCGTGGCGAATGCGGATGGCATATACGTACATTGTATTTTCGTTCTTTTCTGGTGTGATATGGATTAATTGATGGGACTGCATTAATTCCGATTAATGCAAGGAAAACAAACCTATATATGATGTTGTTGGAACCAAGTTTTTGAAAACCGACATTACAGACGTTTCCTTTTGCTTTGCACAGCGGTATTCGGTTATGAATATCCAGCACCTCATTCAACGAGGCAAGAGCCGAGATCCCTTCATAGGGAGTGACCTCTTCGGCAAAAGTTTGCGTCAGTGTAATAATTTCACTATAGTCAATTCTTTTACTTTGTATCGTGGTATTCAGTTTGGAATATCCTGCACCTCATTCGATAAGGAAAGAGCCAAGATCCCTTCACAGGGAGTGACCTCTTTAGCAAAAGCTTGTGCCACTATATATTTGTAAAATCACTTGGTTCTTTTCAACGATATCAAGTTCATTACGTTAAAGGGTTTTTCGCCAAAACCCCAGCCGTAGCTCTTCGTCATTTCAGATAAGTGGCGTTTAGTATTCGTGCAATGTACGTTGGTTTCTATCAAGGCATAGTGAACGGTAGCTAAATGTTAGTTATCTGTTGCATCTTAGGATGCGATTAATTAGGACAGTCGCATAGCCACTTTGGTCTCTATCAAAGGCTTATGCGGGTGGGTCTAAGTTAATCCAGGACAATGACGGGTTGAACTTGACTTGCGTCTTATGGTACGTTGGTCTCTATCAAGACCATATGACGCTTGGAGTAAAAACCACATCGAGAGTTTCAAACATACAGGAAACTTTCCAGACATGCGCATACCTTCTGGAGTGCGGTGACTTTAGTGGATTCCATCAAGTTATCATGCGATGATAGTTGGATCCTGATTCCCACTGATGAGTAGGTGTTACTCCTCGGGTGATTTTAGATGATCCAGACTAATTCTCCTTGTAGGGTCTGAGGGAGAATTCGAGGAAACAGTGGAAGCTATCCTGATTAGATAAAGTGATTAACCAATCTGATATAGGTTAGAGTGCATGCTGAGTGTTTCTTTTCTCTCTTTCTTTGGCAGCGACCTTGGCCTGACCTTAAAAACTCATGAACCAAGTTAACCGAACCTTCTTAAAAACACTTTGGCTTTTGGATTGTCATTTAGTCGCATATATCATTGCCACTCCTACATCCCCTTTGCATTTCTCCAGAACACTCCGTATCACTACGAAGATCCATATTTCTTGGATATTCCATCGTATAGTTACATACGAACTCAAAGGAACTTGTTCCAGTTCGAGGATGGTTTCTGGTTCTTGGAGAAATTGAATAAGATTATTCGGTTGTCTTTTATCTTTACCTTCTCTCAGGTTGCGAGGGCTCCTGGTATTAGGAGAGTATACCTATTGCGCTTATTGGATAGTCTTCTTCCAAACTAAAGGCAGGTGCCGAAAGGTGGGGAAAGAAGAAAACCGATTAACCTAAGGGTGGTGTATAGAAGGTAATAAGTAAAGACATATAAATGGATTAGAATAAGGGCAAAGGAAATTGCGACTGCTATCATTCACGACGAAACAATGTATAGCTCTGCCACTCCTATATCACCTTTGCATTTCTCCAGAACGCTCCGTATCACTATGAAGATCCATATTGCTTAGGTATGTCATCGTATAGTTACATACGAACTCGAAGGAACTTATTCCAGTTCGAGGATGGTTTCTGGTTCGGGAGAAATTGAATATGATTATTCGGTTGTCTTTTATCTTTACCTTCTCTCAAGTTGCGAGGGCTCCTAGTATTAGGAGAGTACACCTATTGCGCTAATTGGATAGTCTTCTTCCAAACCATAGGAAGGTGCCGGAAGGTAGGGAAGGAAGAAAACCAATTAGCCTAAGTGTGGTGTACAAAAGGTAATAAGTAAAGACATATAAAGGGATTGGAGTGAGAGCAAGAAAATATACGGTTACAGTCATGAATCTGGATAGTGGAAGAGACATTACTAGGAATACCCGCTTACCCCTTCGAAATATTTTCATGTTTCAGTTTTACTGTGCGATGTTAATTGAAAGCTGTTTTCCCAATTAGATTCTAACTCCAGGGTATGTATTTACCAGATTTGATTCTCACATCTGTATGACGTTACAGATGGTGAGTGGGAGTAAGATATTGGGATTTGGGTGATTAGATCCTCTATATATATCAAAATTCTTTGTAATTGGTGATATTTGATGAAATCACCTGGGTTTTTCCTGACGGCAAATTTTTGGTTTTGAATATCCGTTGTTATGCACTAATTTCAAACTGATATATCTGTACGTTTATTTTATAAAGTGAGATATAACTTTTTGAAATTATGTCTATGACATTTACCAATATCAGTTGATGGTTAGGTATGGTGTATTCAACAACGGTGTAATTCTTCTTAACCATAGTACAGTTTTTAACCTACGACGCATAGGGTTTGAGTTATTAAACTCAGTGAACTTATACAAAGTATTGTATGTTGTCCAATGTCCGTTAGAACAAAGGGGTTGGTGCTCGTACTATATTCTATTTACTCATGACTTCTCCAGTTCTAGAAAAGTATTTCATTGAAATACAAGGTCCAGATATTGAGAATATATAGGTATAAGAATAAAGTAGAGAATCATATGTTGCAAGTATTATAATTCTTCAAGTTGATCAAAAATATAGATACTTGTGTAAGGTATTCCGTTGTAAGTAATGCTTTTGAGAAATTGCTTCTCTTTCAGGTTACTCATAGGTGGATGCATTCCTTGATGAGTAATGATGCTTAGCCTTCTTCCATTTGGTTGATATACACTGGAAATAGCTGCATGATTTTTGAATCTGGTTCCAATTAAATTAGTGCCCTTGTTTCTATATTGGATATATAAAATGGATTCATATCTTAACGATGTTAAAGTATATGGAGTTATCCGGCTGATGCTTAAAACCAGAATCTAGACAAACTCAAGGCGCGTTTCAGTAATGGCAGTTTGTAGGTTATCCTGGGCTTTGATGAGGGTTAACTTTCTACCGTCTGGAAGATCAATAGTTATATTGTTCTTGAATCATTACCAGTTTTAGTAATGGATTCTTTTCAGAAAATATTAGTGGGAGTATGGTAGAACTGGAAGTGATTCTAGAACCACAAACGATTACTGAAAATTTAGTAGAATCTAAAAATTCAAATGGTTTCGACAATCCATTAGCCACTCCGCAGATTTGGTGGGTAACCTCAGGCAACCGAGAGGTACTTCGGTCTCTTCAAAGACGGTGACAGGGAGGTTTATGATTACCCAAACTTGCTATTATTGCTGTTCTAGACTATGAGATCTGGAAGGAGGATGAGTATAACGTCGTTCTAAACTAGCTTTAGAAGTGCACGTGTATATGACTCTGCCAGAGGGTTGTTGTAGTCAGTGGGAGTAGCGGAAATATAGTGGGCAAGTAGCTTATATCTATTTATAGACTAAAGCATGTATAGCGGAGATAGACCATATAATTTTGATGTGACAGTCATAGAGTTTAACTTCATCAGAATAAGAGATGGATCTGGTAAGAAGGTAGTAGGGAGTGATGTCCTGGTATTTGGATGATATGCACTTAATAGAAAGAGATCTTCCTATATTACGATCGGTAATACTGTGGTTGTCACAAGATGGTTTCTCTAAATAGGATATAGATATAATATCAGGTATTCTGGTGACTAGATCTATGGTTTTAGATCTAGATTTGGGAAGTGTCCCAACTCGGGTACTTTGACATTATTCTAAAGTGTATTAGAATGGACGACTCCTGGCGTGGTGGTGTACCCGCAGGTGATGTAGTCACCCTCTCTACAGAGATGTCTTTTAGACTGATGAGGAGAGGAATTTGCATGATTGGCATATCACCTGCTTAGGCAATTGAGTCAATCATGAGATGTCAAGTACAACACCAGATATTGATTTTGCACAGGCTGCAATAAGTATATATTAATCCAATCCTGGAGAAACATTGGAAAGCAGTTATGAACATAAGTGGATGTTCTTAGTATATGGTAATGGCAGCCTCTTTCGGGAGGCGATTATCATTCCAGGCATCCAAGGTGACCTGGATGACAGAGTGGCTGTCAGAGTTATCGTTTTCCCTCTTTTGAGGGGCAGTATGTTGGACAGGTAGTCCAAGCGGATACTAACGAAGGCATGGCGCAGGATACTGATTAAATTCAGTGGATGATACAGTCTAAGAAGTTTGTTGGATTTGTAGTTCATTTATAAACTGGGTCCTATCAGATATCCAGACAAATTCTAAGACAAGGTATTGCCCATTTCATGAGATAGTCTTTCTCCGCGAAGTTGAGATATGGAGAGAGATGAAGATAGAAACACTGGAGCGGATCCACTCACTGAGGCTATTTCTCGAACACAATAGTTTCACAAACGTGCTTTGTGAGACCGATCAGTAGAGAAGTTAGGTGTTCGGTATCACACGGGCTGTGAGTATGCGGCACCGCAATAATTAGCCTTAAGTGCGAGTGAGAGATTATTGGCTATAGTGCCCTCAAGGCAATTATTGTAATCGCAGGCAGGTGATTATGATGATTGAGGGAGGACCTATACTGGTAGAACAATCTTACTCAAGATGATAATATGTTATCTGGTTTGTCTCTTTCATCATGTACATGTATTATGTGGTATTACAGATCACTATTACATATTGATAGAGCCCATCGAATTCTTGCTTAACTACCAGCATTATGATGGCGATCATATACGTGGGAGCTGGGTGGTATATAAGCACATCCTTAAATGTCCCTATTCGTGGGAGTATCGAGACTGGGCATTGATACTCCAGAGTAGACTAGTGTATACTTATCGAGACCCCGACGAGGGGCGGTGGCCGGTCTCACAAACCATTGGTGTCAGTTAGTCACCTAAGATAGTATACAGGTGCTCATTGAGTTTTGAGTACACTAGACGGACTCGCCGGGAACATACTAGTTGGTATTATACCTATTGTCAGATAGCAGTTCCCAGATGACATGTGTACAGGTTAGTCTGTCGACCTGAGATCGTCATTTGTCTTGTGTGAGTTCCTACTGTGCTTTGATTACTACCCTACCACGGCTCAAAGGAGTCGTGCAAACAGATTTTAGTTGGGTACAGTCCCGAGCCACATCGAGATAGTGAGCGGATCGTTGGGGTTTCGTCTCTCCCGGTATTGGGGGTTGATATCGTGTTGTGCACGGGTGGCCATCACCAGAAATCCTTGGCCAAGGTAGTCGAGAATTACTGATTTAGATCAGTAGTTTCTCAGTTGGTGATGGGCTTCATACCGACACGAAATATCGCGTTATTAGGGGTCTGACTTTATCCACCCCTAGACTCGATATGCGATACTATTAGAAGAACAGACCGGACCGTATGGAGATTGTCACGGACAGGCTCAGTATGGGTTCAGATGAGTTTGCTCATCGGCCTTCCTTTCGCTCAATACCTGGGTAGCCGTTACGTACAACTAGTGCCGCTGACGTGCTTGTGGTTAAACCCACTGCCAGTGTATTGACGAGTCTTTAGAGTTCCACACGGAGGGTTTCCCTGCTTCGGGCGAAACGATATAGAGGCCGTATGGTTTTACGGCAGGGTTCGATCATATACGTGCACTTATGCACGTATCATCATTCAGACGGATAATACTAGTGGGCTTTAGTTTAAGCCGGATTCTATTATTATATTATTGGATTATTTTCGTCTCTTTGTATTCGTATTTTTTGGAATGCGGATACGGGTATGTATATACAGATGAAGGGTATTCTTGTAATTTATTATGTGGTGCATCTAGAAGAAGACGCCTCATTTGGTTTTTAACCATTTAGGATAAATGGTTAATGAGGTGGAGGACGAGGTGTGAGCTTGGCATTAAATGAAGCATGGCTCATGGGGTGACTCGTGGTTCACTATTTGGGTATGCTTGATTTATTTGTGTTGTGAGATTTTTTTTATGTGAGAGGGGATTCATTCTTTGCTTCACACAACACTTAGCCATTTTCTTTGGTTGCTTCCCACTCTCATCTCCTCAAGCTTCTTCTTTTATCTACACCCTAAAAGTATCATGTGTTGAGAAACTTAGGATGTTTAGAGACAAATTAATCCATCATTAGATTCTACATCCTCTAGGCTATCTAGTTTAGCGAACTAGGTACCCTAGTTACCTCGGCTATGAGGCTGGAGCTCAAACTACAAATCCTCAGGTGGATCATTTTCGATAGAGGGAGACCGGCGATCAAGCTTGATCATAGTGGCCTCTAGGAGCTTAGGAAGATGGTAGAAGACCGAAGGACTCGGATCATTCGGTATAACCATTTTAAACTCATCTTAGTTTGTTAGCTTTAGGTTTATGGTAGATCCGGATTATCGGGTTGTTCTAGCACCAGTTTTGAAAATTTTTGTTTCGCAAACGGTCACGGTAGATGGCCAGGGCGCTGGCATAATCCAATACAAACTACCCTAACACCCCGCGTATTTATAACCAATATGACAGTGAACTCGACCACTGAATAAAATGCTGACTGCACTGGAACTTATAATATCATGTTAACGGCATAGAAGAGAAACTTGTAAATAGGAATAAATGATGTCATGGCATGTAATTCAGCATTCTAACTAGTGATCTCGTGTATGTTGATGATACGAAGTGAAGCATGTTAAGCAATGAGTATAGATTATGAAAATATTAGAATTGGGTAGGATATTGTTATATAATTTAAATGATATCATAGTTTAAGGAACAACATAGTTACAAGCCAGCTAGTGTGTATTATTCACCAGTACGCGATAGCATACATTAAAGATCATTAAAATAAAGCAGATTAATTCACTAATTAATATTGCATAAATTAGGTGAATATATTGACATAAAAGAAAGTGTACAAAAATAGCATCTCATTTATACTATTATGTTAACTATATTATAGATATACCTATTATATTTTCCTAATCACTGAATGGCTAGTATATATATATATTAAAGAAAGCTTAACAAACTTTCAAAATTTATTTGTATGTAATTATATTTCCTTATAGATTCATGCGTAATCAATTACCGTCAACTTTACTTTTAAATACGTTGAATTACCAATACATTATTAACTTGTATGCTAGAAACATATGACTTCGTATTGTTAAGGTATATAAAGTTGCGTTCTAACATAGTTTTATTCAAACAGTGTAGATTAATGCTATATTTGGAGAATTGCCGATGTTGTATTGACAAAAAATAAAGAGTAAGAATACTTCCCTTGGATACAAACGCGATGAACGAAACGATGGAGACGACGGTCACAGAACAAACCGATGATGCAGAACAAGACTTGATGCACGATCCACGCTGTGCTTCGGCTATGGTGCTGCTCGGTGATCGAAGAAGAAATAAGTTGTCAGTGAATTCTGGAGTCCTTGGGTATAGGGTCGAGGAATTCTCGGCTATAGGGGTTCTCGCCGGTATTGAGGGGATCTCGTTTGTAGGGTTGGAGGTTGATTGCGTTATGGTTCTTGTGAAGGAGGAGATCAGGTCTGGGTTGATGGAGGCGGTGGCGCTAGGTTGAGTTTGGGCTTCGTGGTGAAGGAGGTTGGTTTTTAAGGGAGTTGGGTTTGGTTGTTGATGATGAGGTTGGTGATCGGAGGTGGGTTCGAAGTAGGAGGCGCTCGGGTCTGGATGGGGTGCGGTGAATCAAGGGTGAGCAACGATGGGGGAAGAGGTTGCGGCTGTGGATCTCGACGAAGTGATGGAGGCGATAGTGAAGGATGGGTGCGGCTGGAGGTTGAAGGCTCGATGAGGATTTTGGAGGAGATGAGTTTTTTTGGGTTAGGGATCAGTTATATTAGAGGATGGAGGAGAAAAGATTGAGGTGATGATGATGTGGTGATTGGTTTTTTTTTTATATATATAAGGGGAAGAGAGAGAAGGAGAGAGAGAATTGTTTATGATATTATATAGGATGAAGTTAGTATATGTGTATATATAGAGATTGGTTAAATTAGTCGATTAGTTAAAGATTTTATTATAATAAGGAGATATAATTGTTGATAATATATGAAAATTATATATATATATATATATATATATATATATATATATATATATATAGAGAGAGAGAGAGAGAGAGAGAGAATAATGGAGGAAACAGGCCATAGGAGGGGATTTCCTCCTATGGCGTTGAAAGAATACAACCTCCACCATTTTTTCGACGATCGGCATCTTTCATCATCATCGTTATCATCTAAGATGTACATACATCAAATTTCATATGATTCCACCACTTTTTCACCGTTGAATTAGCAATGTAAAATGTTCTATTGTTGGTAAACCATTAATTTTGCACTAACTAAATCAACGGTAAAAAAATGGTATAATCACATGAAATTTGGTGTATCCGCATCTTAGATGATAAAGATGGAGGTGATGTATGCCAATTGTCGAAAAAAATCATGGAGGATGCATTTTTCCGACACCATAGGAGGAAATTCGCTCCTATGGCACCTTCCTCCATTAACCTCATATATATATTGATTTGTTTAATTTGTTGCCACCAATGTATATATCATGCCATATAACGTGGGATACTAATTAAATGTAAATAAATTAAAGTATTTTACTTAAAATTAAAGATTATCATATCAAAAATTATATATACCAAAAGATGTTATAAATATATTAGCAACCAACCATTCATTACGTAAAATAAATTCTAAAATTATAAGAATAGTTTTATTAATGAAAACAATATTCCGATAAATCTAAAAAATATTGTATCCAAACTAGGATGTTACATCCAACCCACCTTGCAAGAAATTTCGTTCTCTAAATTGGAAGAACGAACTACAATATTTAACGAAACAGATGAGGATACTTTTGACGGATCTCGTCCTTACGCTTCTAAGTGGATTCTCCGCATGAACGTTCGCCCCAAGATAAAAGAGCTTAAGGAATGACCTTGTTCCTTAACACTCTCTCTGAGGTCGACGATGGCTGTAGGTTGCTCTTCATACGAGAGATCAATGCTCAAAGTTAATTCAGAGTGATCGAGAATATGGCTGTCATCACGAACGTACCAACGTAACTGAGACACATGGAATATATCATGTACACCAGCCAAAGAGGGTGGTAAAGCCAATCTGTAGGCCACCACTCCAACACGCTCTACAATCTCGAATGGTCCGATAAATTAGGGACTGAGTTTCCAATGACTACTGAATCTAATCACTCCTCGAGTTTGCGAAATTTTAAGGAACACACGGTCTTCTACACCAAACTCAAGTGGTCTTTGAATAGTATCTGTCCAACTCTTCTGACAATCTTGTGCTGCCTTGATACGATTTCTGATTGACTGGACCATATCGACGGTTTGGGTTATGAGCTCCGGTCCTAGCAATCTTCGCTCTCCCACTTCATCCCAATAAAGTGGGGAACGACACTTACGTCCGTAGAGTACCATGAACGGAGCCATCTGTATGCTTGCCTGGTAAATATTGTTATAAGAGAATTCCACTAAGTGCAGGTGATCTTCCCATGATCCCTTGAAATCCAGCATACAAGCCCTTAACATATCTTCTAATATTTGTATAGTACGCTCAGAATGTCCGTTCGTGTGAGGGTGGTAATTCGTACTGTAATTGAGGCGAGTGCCCAAACTCTCTTGCAAGCTTCTCTAAAAATTTGAGAGGAATCTTGTGTCGATAATGATAGGCATCCCATATAACCTCACGATCTCTTGCATATACTTCTCTGCAAACGTCTCCATCGATTGTCCTATTCAAAAGGGTAGAAAATGGGCCGCCTTTGTGAGACGGTCAACGATGATGTTACGCCCCGCTTCCCAGTAGACGGAAATGGTGACGTGGCAAGCCACAACGTATTTACTATGAAATAAATACATTAATCGTAATGAAGCAATATATAAAAAATGATCAAGAATGACAAGAGTAATAAAATAAACATCAACTTTATTTACATTCAACTTTATATACAACTGTTTGAAATAAAAAGATACAATGATATAAAGCAAATACCTAAACAATGGCATACAGAAAATAAGTACAAGAAGAATTAGTAGTCCGGCTGAGCTGTAAGCTGGTCCAAGTCCTCTTGGCTCGGCTCTGTCTCCTCAGAGTCTGGTCCTCCTGACGAACATTCTAAAGAAAAAAAAACAGAAAGGAATGTCGTCAGCGAAGTAACGCTCGGTAAGTCCCAAAAGAAGAAAGAGAAGATAGTATATTAAGTGAAATGAACAGTAAAGTGTATATGACTGATTACTAGTAAATGATGGTTATTAAAACGTGGTTGTTTGTAGTTTAATAAGGAAGGTATTCATGTATATGAGAGGAGTCCATCTTACCCCGTGGACTATGGTAATATATAGTACAAGGCCCCGTCATAACCCACGGGACAATGGCATGAGAATTCATGTAGGTGTCTTTTAAGTGACCTCTCGTGCCACGATATACATTCCATACCAATCTACCCTTTATCCCCTCGTAATGTATTGTATAGGTTATATTTACAAGTCTTGTTAAAACCATGGATACAAAATGTTTAGGTATTCATGCTCAGGATGTAATCAAGTAGTCATGTCAAGTTCATGTTAAGTTATAACCATGGTTCGGTCAAGTCAAGTCAAGTATACATGTTTGATATTGATGTTTGAATTCTAGTATTCATGCTCATGATCAAGTATTCATGTTGATTTTGGATTCAGGTTTGAGATTAGACTCAGACTAAGTCAAACACTTGTAAACTGATTTAAACTCTTGAATTCTTAGGTTCGGGAATTATCGGCAAATGCTGCACATGGACGGCAGGATTTGTGTATTTTTTAAAGACAATTACCATTGATAACTCCTGTTAAGTTTTTTAATCTGAATAGGCAAGCACTCACTTTCACCGGCTCCGTGGGGCTCAAGAGAACTGATCACGCTTAAACCCATATTTACTAGAATCCTTAAATATTGTTTTGTTTATCTCGATGGGGTTTTATGAAACATATATTAATATGGATTAAAAATAAAATCTCGAGGGCGATTTGTATTACTTAGGGTTTTCATGAGTATGCGTTTTAAGTATTAGGGTATTTTCATAATAAATACTTAGCTTTCAAAAGTTTATGGTATTTTAGTGAAAAATAGTCTTTTCAGTAACTTGATGGTATTTTATTGACATTTTTAATCTTTCATTTTTATAAAAATATAGTTTCATAATATAATGAAAATATGGATTTGTAATTTTATATAATTTTTAATTTTTAGGAAATTATTTTTATTTAGAAAATTCGTTTTTCTTAAAATCTGTATTTATATCCTTTCGAGATCGAATAACCTGTGAGGAGTGCTGCATCTCGTTCTATTATCCCCAGAATATGCGATAATCCGTACCATCCATTAGCGGGTCCCCTAATAAGGGTTGTAGATAAATAATTGCAAAGGAATATGAAATACCGTTTTAAAAGAAACCCGGTTTTAAAGTATATGGTATTTTATTGTAAGATCATTCTTCAATCAAAAATACATACAATTAGGCATCGTGCTATGAAACCAAAGTGTACGTGTGGGGTAGGTCGTTACCCAGTGAAGTTTTTTCTAAAGGTATAGTTTTAATGAAAACGAAAAGAATGATATTAAAGTTCAAGGTATTTTAATGAAAAAGCTTAATTATGGATGTTTCACATGAGATTCTTGGTTAAACTTGATTCTAAATTTAAGATTACAAGTAATGTGTAAAAATTAGGTTGAACAAAGTATAAAGGAAAATGAGTTTCTACGGTTTAGAAAAAGGATACTGGTAATAACTCCACTTATCGATATAAGTTTTAAAGTTGAATTTTAATGAAGAGAAAAAGAGTTTGTTGAGAGGGACTTATGGATTGAATATGTTAAGAAGAGATTAAGGAAGATGAGGGAGGCTTCGTGGTGTCGTGGGAGCTCCGGAATCGGCTTCGATTTTCGATGGAAGAAGCTTGCTCGCTAATTCGACTTTACTCCACTTGCACTTAGAAACTTTTGAGAGAGTTTTTGCTAGAATTTTCAGAATGGTGAAGAGCTAGGGCATAGGGTGGTATTTATAGTGGAGAATTAGGGTTTGGGAATTAAAAATGTGGATTAAAAAAGTATTAAAATGATGTTAAATAGTGAAATGAAAGGTCTCTGTTTGATTGCAGGGAAATCAAACAGTGCAGAGGAGTTGAAAGGAGTTGAAGAGACGAGTGTACAAAGCACGGAGTTCATTGGACTCATCTGACCCGTCCCCACCGGCCCTAGGGCACATTTGGCCGGTTGATCTTGAGGCAAATGCCTCGAGATTCGTGCCACCGGATCAACTCTGTATTTACACCATTTTCCACATGTTTGATTTTTCTGAACTTTTCATTTCCCCGTATATTGCACGTGCAATCTTTTGGGCTTCCAAAAAGTTAAAAAGAAAAATTCAGAAAAAATTGTGTCTGATGGGAATCGAATACACAGGCTACGTCACAACAGTGCAAGGCTTTACGAGTGAGCTACAAGTTATTTCTTGCTTTTATTTAACAAAAATGATTTATAACTCATACACAGGCTGTCAAACTCTTTTCTGTATTAACAGGAAAATTTTCTGCACAGAGATTTCAGAGTCGTTACAGATGACCCAAATAGCGTTATTGCCGACTCCACGGTAAAGCCGTCACGAAGTCCATAATGATGTGTTCCCACTTCCACCAAAGAATGGGAAGTGGTTGCAAAAGATTGGCCACTCGCTGATGTTCGGGCTTCACCGACTGACACACTAGGTATTTCGACACATAGCGGGCAATCTCCCTTTTCATGCCATTCCACCAAAAGTGTTGTCTAACATCTCTATACATCTTGGTGCCATCCGGATGCACCGAATAAGCTGAACCGTGCGCTTCCTTCAATACTTACTTTCGAACCTCGCTCTTTGGCACGCATAATCGACTGCCGAATCTTAAAGAACCATCTTCGTGTATCAATAAATCTGTTCTCAATCCGTCCTCTACCAAACTCTGGAACTTCTGCAATTGCAGGTCTCTAGCCTTTGCAGCTTTAATACGATCTACTAACGAAGACTGCACTTGTAGCTGCCAATATTATCCGTGTGTCCCTTGTTTTACCACCTCCAAATCAAGTTTCCGAAACTCATCAAGAATATCCTTTTGACTAGTCAACAACATCGCTGTTAGTCTCCACCTGAGAGCATCTGGTACCACATTCACCCTTTCGGGATGATATTGCAAATCGAGATTGTAATCGGCCATGAACTCCAACCACCTGCGATGTTTCATATTTAACTCCTTTTGCAAGAACACATATTTCAAGCTCTTATGATCCGTATAGACTCCAACCCATTCTCCTAAGAGATAATGCCTTCAAATCTTCAAAGCAAAAATAACCGCGGCCAACTCTAAATCATGGGTTGGGTAATTCTTCTCGTGCGTCCTCAGTTGACGCGAGGCATAAGCTACAACACTTACATGTTGCATCAAGACACAGCCTAGCTCTTTACCGGAAGCATCACTGTGAATTACCAGTCATCCTGTCCTATCTGGTACGGTTAATATCAGTGCAGTGGTAAGTTTCTCCTTCAACGACTCAAATGCTCAATTGCATTCATCTAACCATACGAATGGTACTCCCTTCCGAGTAAGCCTTGTCAACGGCTCAGTTGCTCGTACAAAATTTTTGACAAATCTCCGGTAGTAGCCTGCGAGTCCTAAGAAACTTTTGATCTCTGCCACTGACTTTGGTGCCGGCCAGTCTTTAACTGCTTCAATCTTTGCCAGGTCTACTAAGATACCATCTCCGGAAATGATGTGGCCCAAAAATTGAACTTGTTCAAGCCAGAACTCGCATTTACTATGTTTGGCATATAACTTCTCCTGTCTCGGTATCTGCAATACGATCCTCAAATATTTGGCATGCTCCTCCTTGCTTTTCGAGTACATAAGAATGTCATCCATGAAAACTACAACAAACTGATCGAGATATTGCGAGAAAACTTGGTTCATTAAATCCATGAACATGGCCGGGGCATTAGAAACACCGAACGACATAACTAAAAACTCATAATGACCGTACCGAGTTCTGAAAGCCGTCTTGCATACATCTTTCGCCTTAATCCGAACTTGATGGTATCCTGACCGAAGGTCCAACTTAGAGAACACTCGGGCACCACATAACTGATCAAACAAGTCATTAATTCGCAATATAGGATAATTATTTTTAATCGTAATCCGGTTCAACTCCGGGTAGTCAATGCACACACGTTACGAGCCGTCCTTCTTCTTCACTAGTAAAACTGGAGTACTCCACGGAGAAGTACTTGGACGTTTGAAACCCTTGCTAAGGAGGTCTTCTATCTGATTTTTCAATTCCGCAAACTCAATTGGTGCCATCTTGTAAGGTGCCTTAGAAATCGGTGTCGTTCCTGGTATTAATTCTATCGAAAACCCTAAAACACGAGGCGGGGGTAATCCGTGTAAATCCTCGGGAAAGATATCCAAGAATCCCCGAACTACGACTGGTGCCAAACTCTCATCAACCTTCATCGACGCTAGTATGCTGCTCTTCGGCTTCGCTCTAAACTCTATGGGTCTCAGAAATTTGTTGACCCTAATAAACACGAACTCTGGGTGGTTAGGAATGCGAAAGATTACGGTCTTGGCCCGAAAATTAATATGTGCGTGAAAAGTGCCCAACCAATCCATTTCTAAGACGACATCATAATTACTGGTCCCAATCAGTAGGAAATCGGCGAAAAGCTCCCTGCCGCAAATTACTACTGGACAAAACTTGCACTCTAGATTGGTGGCAACTACTCCATTGCCAGTGTGGATGTCTCAATCTCGAATCAGTGTTTCGTATGGTATAGAGTGTGCTGTGGCAAAAGTTGACGACATAAAATAATGTGAAGCCCCGGAATCGAAAAGTGCTTTAGCAAGAACAGAATAAACTAGAATGGTACCTGAAACAACATCCTCTGATGCCTCTGCCCGCTCAGCCGTCAGGGTAAAGGTTCACCCCTGACCACGACATGTGTTGCCTCGCCTCTGATCAAATAGTTGCTTCTGGGGGACAAGTCCCTTATGTTATTAGTTGCGCTCTGCTCTCTTAGGGCAACTCCCAATCTAGTGGTCACTAGCACCACAGACCAAACACAGACCCTTGGCCCAACGACAATTCCTCTCAATGTGTCCCAGTATCTGAGAGTATCCACAAACCAAAAATCCTCGTTGTAGTGGGGCTGCGGAACGCTTCATCTGAACTTCTCCATACTGTTTAACTTGAATCTTTCATGAAGTTTGATTCACCGGGCGCTTAAAACCTCCACTCTGAAATTTCTTCCTCTTATCTATAACTGCCTGCGGGCTGCATTTAATACCTCAGAATAGGTTCCCAAATCATATGAAGATAATTTCTCCTGTATCTCCAGAGTAAGGCATTGTAAAAATCTCCTGGCCTTGTCCTCCTCCTGAGATATCATTGAAGGAGCAAAACAACTAAGTCGGATAAACTCAGCCGCTACTTCGTCCATTGTGCGATCTCTCTGACGAAGACCGATAAACTGTTGCTCCATTTTGATTCTGGCCGACTTAGGGAAGAATTTCTCAAGAAAAGCAGTCGAGAAGTCATTCCATGCAATCGGTTTCTTTAACCCGTTCTCTTCTGCGAGCCACCAAATTCTACCTACATCCTGTAGCCGAATCTTGATTATGTCTACTCTATCCTCCTCTAGAACTCGGGCAACTGACAGCAAATTCTCCATATAGACGATCAACTGCTCGGTATCTAGTGGACCGCTCGAACCAGTGAAATCTGCCAATTGCAGTCTTTTGAAATCAGCAACACTGCCTAGACGTCTACCCTCACGAAGCTCAGCCACATTATTCAAGGCTGCAGCAGCGGTCTGCTGAGAAGGGAGTAGACCCTCCTACAGTATGCCAGTCTGCTGCTGTTGGTTTTTTAACATGCCACGTATAACCCCAAGTAATGCAGCATTGCTGTCATTCCTCCCATACACCCGCAAATTTTGTTTCGCTATGATTCCAAAGTCAAACAAAACGAATGGTGATGTTTAGCAACGGAAACAAGATTCAAGTTCAGAACATTAAAATAATTGAGCGCAAAAGAAAAGTAGAAAATACAGTATAATCAAATCAATGGATATGAATTAATGGTAGAACTCTAAGTTACTCATACAGAATACCGTATTGTAACCATGCCGTGGTATATGGGTTCAATATCGTAACTCTATCTAAGTCACCTGTATCCTACAATCAGAATCAACAAAATATGTAGCATGACACTGTTCCCCTCCGAACGGCGGCCGACGAGTTAGGACGTCTAGCCTGAGATTTGGGGTAGATGCTATTTGGTTTTATCCGTCCACCTCTCCGAAGATGCCAAGTTGATTTATGGCACCGCGTATCGGAGGTTTAGACAGATGCGGCCGATGTAGCAGACTTCGTCAGATTCCCCCTCGCTTGAGGGGTTTTTGATTGTGGGGACGCTCTTCCCTGCAGGCGCAAGCCCCTGCAGTTAATTACGCTACCGCATCGCGGTAACAACTTTCTCCTCCTCCAGAATTTCACTTCGTGTCGTGTGTGTTTGTTTTGTTTGTGGTTGCCCATGGATTGTATACGGAGACTGAGTAATGCCGTCGCCCGCAGGACGTGGATTAGTTCAAATCCGTATTTACTTAGATTTGGGTTTGGTGTTTTTTAGTTTAAGGATACGTTAGCCGTATTGAGGCTAAGATCAACTTAAACATTCGTTAAGGATACGTTAGTCCTGTTTGAGACTAAGATCAACTTAACGTGGTGATCCATTTAATATATGTCCATCGGGACTCGTCACCTCTCTGACGTCGTTGAAGGATTACAATGACAGGTGTCAGAGGAGTTCAGAGATGTACCCTTGAACCAAATTTTATTTGGAGTTTTATATTCCATTTGAATGTTTAAGGATACGTTAGCATTATTTGGGGCTAAGATCGACTTAAACGGGATCGTTTAGATCCGGCAAAAGAGCATTTGGAGGCTCTATTGTTCTAGTTTAGGGACGTAGTGGTCCATGTTCCAGTTTAGGGACGTGGTGGTCCGACATTAGTTTAAGGACGTTTCGGTCCAACATTAGTTTAGGGACGTTTCGGTCCACGAGTTTAAGGACCCCGCAGGCCATATTGATGTGTGGTTGTCGGGACCCGTCACCTCTCTGACGTCGTTGAAGGATTACAACGACATGTGTCAGAGGAGTTTGGAGATGTACCCTCGAACCGGATATAAATTGATTTAAGAGAGCGGCTGTGCTCAGTCAATTTAATTTGAGGACTTACGGCCAAAATTGGGCTAAGTCCAGTTGAAAATGTTCAACACTTTTATTTATTTTTGGTCTATTAGACCTGTGCTAGGGCTTTGCCCTCACTTAAATAATGCATTGCATTGCTTCTATTTTTTTTTGTTTGGGTTCTGCCCATAAATGATGCAGAGCATCAATTTATTCTGGGCTCTGCTCATTTATGAATGATGCAAGGCATCTACTTTGTTTGGGCTCTGCCCCTTTTGAAATGCGTAGCATTTTTATTATTTCGTTTGGGCTCTGCCCATTTATAAATGATGTAGAGCATCAATTTAATTAGGCATGCTTGGTCTTTTTGATTTGGGCTTGGCCCTTTAGGAAATGCCTTGTATTTATCAGGCGCTTTGCGCCAATCAGAGAGCGCAAACGCTTGTAGTGCTGACACGTGTCGCGCAAGCGCAGTGCACTGCGCTAATGCGCTGCGCTTGCGCTGCGCTAATGCGTTGCACCTGCGCTGCTGACACGTGACGTGCTCTGGTGGCTTGCGCCAATCCAAGAGCGCAACAGTGCAGTTTGCAAGTGCAAGGCACTATGATTTAAGAATCTTTTTAAATTCAGGAACCAATGGTTCATAAAAGTGCAAAGCACTATTTTTTTACTTTTGTTTTTTTCTTCTTGTTTTAAAGAACCAGTGGTTCATAAGAAGTGCAAAGCACTGTTTATTATATGAAGATCATTGATCTGGTTTTTAGATCAATGATCTATTAGAAGAAAATTTCTTCTCTCTGGTGAAGGTTTTTACCTTTTTCTTGAAATTTTTCTCAGAGTTCTCTCTGTTTGAAGCTCTTGATTTTTTTCAAGAAATGTTGATGCCTTTGAATTGAGGTCTAGGGTCCTTTTTATAGTGCCCATAAATTAGTTAAAGAGATCTTTCTCTGAGTGATTTGGGGAATTTTCCCGACCGTTGGATTTTTGATCCAAAGGCTTCTGTTTTACAGAAGAAAATCTTCTTGTTTTGACAAGAACAGAAAGATTTCTTTAGAATCTTAATTCTGTTTGGCACAAATGCCCCTGTGCTGACACGTGTCGCGCAGCGCACAGCGCAGAGCAACTGCGCTAGCGCATCTGCGCTGACACGTGTCGCGCAGCGCACAGCGCATCTGCGCTGACACGTGTAGCGCATCTGCGCTGAGCGCAGTGCTTGCACAACTGAAGCGTTGCTTCCTTTAATTTTACTTAAAATAGAGCTTTGCACTAATTGGGTGTGCTGCTTTGGGCGCTGCGCTGATGCGTCTGCGCCTGACACGTGGCGCGTTGCGCCCGAGATTTGAAGCGTTGCTTCAAAATTTGAATTTTGAATTTCCAACAGAGCTTTGCTCTGATTGGGGGAAACAAATGCCCCCCCACCGTTGCGCTCACGTGGCGCGCACGTGAGTGCAGCGGTGGTAAACTCCTGACCGTTGGATCAAGGGGTGAGCTGAAGGGGCGCAAGCGCCTTATAAATAGGACCTCTGGCCCTTAGAAAAATCTCACCGTTTCAAGATTTTTTGATTTTCTAGAGCTTTGCTCTTACTTAAGAATTTCAGAGCTTTGCTCATTTCCAAAGTTAGAAACTTTAGGTAAAAATTAATTTAAATCAAATCAATTTAAATTATTCTTAACCAAAGAGCTTTGCTCTCACAGATCTTTTGATCTAAAGGGATCCCCATTGAGGTTTCACCAACAGAGCTTTGCTCTCATGAATCCATAGATCTGGAGAGATCTTGTTCATGGGTTTTAACCCATGAGCAGAGCTTTGCTCATGGATCCAAAAATAGATCTTTTTTAATCTAAAAATGAAGAACTTCTAAGAGTCTTCAAAATGTTTTAATTTCTTTTAGGAGTTTTAAATAAATTTTCTCACCATCACCACAGAGCTCAGCTCTTTTAAGGAATCTTATTTTCCTGAGACCAGAGTTTGACAAGTGTCACTCTGTGACAGATCTTTGCTTTGAAAGAGGAGATTTTCTCCTTGTTTCTAGGGATTTTTTTATTATTATTAATGGGAATGTTTTCCTGGGGACCAACTGACAATCTCATCCAATGATGAGGTTGTCTTATTAACTGACGTATTGTCATCTAGATTTTGTGGGTCCCCATTTGGTTCCCTACCCACTGCACTGCAGTGTGATTAATTTTAATCTAATTAATTTTTAAATTCATTTAATTGAAGATTTTTAAACGCCAAGCGTTGGAATTGTAGCACAGACGGTCATTTTGTTCTTTTGCAGCGATCATGTCTCTCGACACCTCGTTCCCGTTTGTTCGTTCAGAGGAGGGATTTCCCGAGGCGTCCTTGGACCATGAAGTCTTGGCCATGATTAAGGAATACGACCCGGAATACAAGAGTCTCCACCTTTGGGGGTCGTGGTATAATCAGATCATCATTGGCCGACGGAGCTTCACATGCGCGGTGCCATCAGAACCCATAACGGCGATTCATTACGCCAACCCACCCCTGGTGCAGTACGCCGTGGAGATGGTTGATTGGACATCGAAGGGCTTTCTACATCCCGCCATAGATGCGATTCCGGTTCGGCGTCCCATGGTTTTGGATATCCTGGGACGCCGTATCTGTCAAGGTGAGGCACGACCCTGGGGGCAATCATATAACATAGGTCTGATCCCCCGCCACCCGATTGGCTACCTGCCATGGGCTCGGTATATCTTGTTGACGAAGAAGTCACAGTTGATAAGATTAGGATTGTATACCGCAGTCTACGTCTCCCTCTTCCAGTATCCCATGCTTCCCACCTGGTGGTTCAAGGCCTTCTTGGAGCAGTGGAATATTCCTACTCACACTTTCCTTGCCATGGATCGGGAAGTGTCAATCTCTTTGGAGGAGTTCACGGAGGTATCCAGTTTACCATTCATGGGGGAACATTATGAGGAGTTGCTCCCGACAGATGAGTACGTCTTTGGTGCTAAGCCGGTGGTAAGGGGGCTCACGCCGGAGAATGCTGTTCAACACCAATTTCCAAGTCTGATCAAGGTGTTGAACATCTACGAGGCCCTTTTCATTGAGCGTAAGAGCCGCGGAGTTAGTTTTGAGGATTTCATTGCTCGTTTCCTTCACCCAAACGTCCTCTCGGCAGAAGCTGCCAAGTTTGCCACCCTTGAGGACCCTTTCGGTTTAGGTTTGAATAACCTGCCGGCGAAGGAAATAGACCAAAAGGATTTTTTTCTTCCTAACTCCCCAACCATGTCTTTTGCAGAAGTCGCAGCCCCCGAGATGGACGAGGAGGCCTTCTTTCTAGGATTTCTTGGGCTATGGCTGAGTTGGTTTGCGCTCCCAATGCACTCTCACCGTATGCGGCCTTCCGTCTTTTACCCAGCCCACCGGATGACCATCGGGGTAAAGGTGGCCGTTGGGATCGCTGGCTTGGCACATCTATATCATGGCCTCAGCCGAGCAACGGATGCTAACGAGCCCGGGGTATTGCACGTGGTCTTCCCGATGCACTACTTGATGTCGTGGTTCGAGCTACATACATTGGGTGTTTTCGGTATGCATAAAAGGCCCTCGTTCTATGAAAGGTGCAGTTTTCCTCGCATTATACAGCTGATCGGCGCATCAATTGTAAATCCATCGCCACGAAATGCCAGAGGTTTACTCCTTCGCTCCCACACCGTTGGAGCCGGTGTGTCTTTCATTGACAAAGTGTTGACTATTGGAAAAGTGTCCACCACTGCAGTGCGGCCATTGCAAGACACTTTCAAGGATGGAGCTTCAGTTTTAACGGCCCGGGAGACTCTTCACTTATACTCTATTAGACCGGGTTTCTTGGTGTTTAGGCAGAACGGGGCAGCGATCTTCATGAGATATAACCCGCATCGTTTCGCCCAACAGCTGAGCTATAATCAAGGGGTACCGCTGGAGGCTTTCTTATCGGAACCCGCTGCGACCGAAGAAGGGATGGAGAGAGCACTGCATCATTTCATGCGTCTAAACACAGGCTCCCACTTCTTTATCAGTGATCCAGCTTGTGCCCCATGACTCCTCAGGGTATATACAGAATGGTACAGTCATTCGACGGGAGCGGTCATAAAGGAGGAAAGGCGGTTGCTGATCGACCGTAAGGGTGCACCTCCAGGTAGCGATCGCAACGCTCCTTTAGTGCCAAGGACCCCGATAATCCCCCCTTTAAAAGATGCCAGAGCCGGACCTTCGCGTGCGCAGAGTCCTCCACGCGGATTGCCGCTCCCTGATATTGCGGATGCACCCCCAGCGCCCTGTGCTCCAGTGGAGACAGTGGTTGTAGTTTCGCCAGAGTCTGGCGTGGGTGCGGACATCGGGACCCACCGTCCCAGGGTGGCTGCTAAGCGTAAGTCAATCCCACATGAGCCTAGGGTCGGAGGGCAGAAGAAGAAGAAGTCGCTCTTCGCCGCCGATGTCGTGTTTGGTCAGGAGCCCCATGCTCCCTATGCCGAGGGCCTGATCGAATATGGGACTAATGAGGGATTAGTCATGCCGCTGCCGGATGATACAGACTTGGAGGCCGCTATCGAAGCTTCAGCGTGGTTGGCAAGGCGTGACGCGTGGCTAACTAAGCTTGCGCAATCAGGTAACTACTAGTCGCATTTTCTTTATTGCAACATATCCTCCTCATTGCCTTTGACTAACGCTTTTCTTTCCTTTCTTCCAACAGGCATCACTGATGAAGAAGCCATTGCCGCTTCTCTGAAGACTTTCCAAGAGGAGGAACGTCTTAGAGCGTCCATGGGCCTTAGTAAGTTTAGATTCATCAAGTTTTCATTTCCCTTGTGTTATGGTCGATCTAACCTTTCCCTTTTTATCACAGGAACCTCAATGCCGCTCCCGCCAACTGACGCGGATGTTCTGCCAGCTGCCGATGTTCCTGCTTCCTCTGGACCACTGCAGGAGGCTCGTCTTGAAGAGCCGATGAGAGACGCTTTAAAGGCTCTGGAGGCATCTTTAAATGAGGACGACGATGCTTCGATAAAGGAAGCGTCAAGGAGGTCCATCGTGACAGCCCGGGAGTAATGGAAGCGGTCGAGGCGCGAAGCAAAGGCACGCAGGGCTGCGTTGGCTACGGGAGCGGGCCCAAGCACCATCCTTCGTGTCGACACTCCGTCAGAAGAGCCTCTGGTCGCCCTGTCTACAGCTCATAGACAGGCGATCCGCGCCAATCGAGAGGCCAATGACAAGTCCACCTCAGGTAATACTTCTTTCAGAATTTTGTTGTAAAAATTATAAAACTGTCGGTTCTCATACATTCTATCTTGTAGGGCCAAGCCCAACCGAGGAGGAGGCGGAGACTGCCGAACCTGAGGAGCTAAGGGAAGAGGCATTGGTCGAGCCTGAGCCGGTGGCGGATGACATAGCCAGGATTGCTGGGCCCGAAATAATGGCTGACGAACTGGTCATGTACGCTATGCCTGAGCAAGCGGTTGTTGTTGAGCCCGAAGTAGCAGCGGGCGGAGTGCCTGAGGCTGATGATCTTGTGGTGACGGTGGACGAGGTAACCGTGACTGCTGAACCCGATGGAGTAGCGGGTGAGGTGGCCATGATTCCTGAAGACGAGCCGACCGCTCCGTCTCAGGAATCTGGCAATGCTCCAGTCATAGCCCTCCCTGTCTATGGTCCTTCGCCGTCTCCAGGTCTCGCGAGCACGACAACGGTTCCCATTGAGTCGGGTGATGAGGCTACGGGCGGTGGCCTCATGTCGATGGAGGAGGGAGCCGCCTCCGTTTCGGCCGGCAGCTCACCAGGTAAATCCCAAGTTACTGTCCTCTTTATCTTACAATCCTTTCTGACAAGTTCACATTTGTTCGTAACGCAGGCGCAGCCAGTGCTGATGCCCCATTGCTCGAGGGAGCGCCTTCAACTACTGCCTTGGCGGTGGTCACCTCTCAGCCCTCTCTCATACCGTCAAAGATGTTGGAAGGTATGAGTTTGCAACTTATTAATCTCACTTTTCAGACGTATAATTTGTGTACTAAAGTCATACTGTTATGTCTTTCAGGAGTGCTTTTTGACCATCTTTATTAGATGTTGCTCCTACACTTCTCCTTCCCATCCGAACTCGCTTCTTCCTCTGGTGGCGTTGGTGAGTATGATTTCCATTGATATCCTTCTTTTTTCATTGATGGAATTACTTCTAACCCCTTTTTCCTCATCTCGACTGCAGTGCTACAGATTGAAGGAGGGGATAAAAGATCGGCTGCGCCACCGGTCCTTCCGGCCTTGCCACCTGTCTCAGCTGGTACGGCGACTATCACATCGATAACTCCCCTCCCCCTTTTTTGTACTGTTATCTGATCACATCCTGTTTCTTTTCAGCTGTTGTTCCGGTCTCGGCGCCCTTCGATCCTCGCATTACAATGCCGGCGGGTCCTTATCTGAGACGTCCGTCTTTGAAAGGCGCCGCGAATAGTCTGCGCATGTTGAGTGACTACGTCGAGGAGCTCGACATTGAAACTCCTACATCTGCCGCAGACTTCGCTACGGCGGTTAACCCGATACTGGTGATACTCGTGAACTTTCATGACGAAGGTATCATCGCATCTTGGGTTAACCATTGCAGGGAGATCGAGGCCCGCCTGCATCAGTTGGAGTCGCTGCGTCCCGCTCCCGAGATCTTGGCCGCCAGCAATCAAAGAGCAGCGTGGATTGAGCAGAGCACTTCTTACTTTCGCCATCTCGAAAAAGAAGTCATTTCAAGGCGTAAGGAGCGCGGTGAGACTTCGAGCAAGTCTGCCCAACTGCATGCTCGGGTGGAGGCCAATGCTGCACGGCTGAAGGTTGTCTTTGAGGGCCTTCTGCAATGTCTTTCCGAAGGGTTATCATTGAGGCAACAGTTTGACGTTGTCGAGCGAGATGCACCCAGCCAGGAAGCAGCCCAGAAGGCGGCGGAGGAGCAACTTTCATCCTTCTTGCAGCAGCGAGCCCAGGTGGAAGCAGAAGTGGCCGCGACAGCCACCCATGAAGAGGCGCTAAAGGAAGTGCGAGAGCAGCTCGTGGATTTACTAAAGACACTTCCTCCTCAGTAGCTATCCCTCTTTGTATCGTTTGTACTTGTAGATAAAAAAATGTATATATATATATTTTTATTCTTTAGCACAATGTATCCTGTACTCAATCAAGTTTATGAATAAAAGATACACATTTTCTGTAATGTCTTGTGTCATTTCTCCGCCTTTTCTTTCTTTTATTAATCAGCATGCCACCTTAGTGAACATGGTCAACAGATAATAGAGCACGCATCTTGACTTTCTTAAGAAATAGCGATGGCTTAGGCCGCAGGTTCAGATCTGCCGCCTAAGACTTTTCAACTCTATGAGCCGTGAGGGTCTCGTAGAGATTTTTCTCCCTACGGATCGAGAGGATTTCGTAGGTGGGTTTTTCTCCTTAGGAGTCGTGAGGATCCCTAAGTGTGTTTTTACTTATAGGTCGTAAGGATCCTGTAAGAGAATTTTTCCCTCTTACGAGTCGAGAGGACTCGTAAGTGGTTGTTTCCCTCCTTGTCGAAACTCGACTTCGGAGAGCGAGACCCGTGAATAGTATGCAAGAGACCGTTTTAGATCGACTTGTAGGGTCCCATTGTTCAGGAAGCAAGTTTTTTTTTAGTCCCTGCTGCCTGAGGCTTCATCTTGCAAGTTGAGACGAATCGGGAATTTTCTCGCGGAGACACTGGTTTCTCTGCGAGCCGACGCGAATCAGGAGGCTCTTGTCAAGGATTGTTTGTTTCCTTGAGTTGAGGTGTTTGCTAGGGATTATTTGTTTCCCTAGCGCCAAGGATTATTTGTTTCCTTGGGGTTTGAAACGAGTCGAGAATTTCTCACGGAGGCACTGGTTGCTCTGCGAGTCGACGCGGATCAGGAGGCTCTCGTCAAGGAGTGTTTGTATCCGTGAGTTGAGGTGTTTGCTAGGGATTATTTGTTTCCCTAGCGCCAAGGATCATTTGTTTCCTTGGGGTTGAAACGAGTCGAGAATTTCTCACGGAGGCACTGGTTGCTCTGCGAGTCGACACGGATCAGGAGGCTCTCGTCAAGGAGTGTTTGTATCCGTGAGTTGAGGTGTTTGCTAGGGATTATTTGTTTCCCTAGCGCCAAGGATCATTTGTCTCCCTGGGGTTGAAACGAGTCGAGAATTTCCCACGGAGGCACTGGTTACTCTGCGAGTCGACGCGGATCAGGAGGCTCTCGTTAAGGAGTGTTTGTATCCGTGAGTTGAGGTGTTTGCTAGGGATTATTTGTTTCCCTAGCGCCAAAGATCATTTGTTTCCTTGGGGTTGAAACGAGTCGAGAATTTCCCACGGAGGCACTGGTTGCTCTGCGAGTCGACGCGGATCAGGAGGCTCTCGTCAAGGAGTGTTTGTATCCGTGAGTTGAGGTGTTTGCTAGGGATTATTTGTTTCCCTAGCGCCAAGGATCATTTGTCTCCCTGGGGTTGAAACGAGTCGAGAATTTCCCATGGAGGCACTGGTTGCTCTGCGAGTCGACGCGGATCAGGAGGCTCTCGTCAAGGAGTGTTTGTATCCGTGAGTTGAGGTGTTTGCTAGGGATTATTTGTTTCCTAGCGCCAAGGATTATTTGTTTCCTTAGGGTTGAAACGAGTCGAGAATTTCCCACGGAGGCACTGGTTGCTCTGCGAGTCGACGCGGATCAGGAGGCTCTCGTCAAGGATTGTTTGTTTCCTTGAGTTGAGGTATTTGCCGAAGACACTGGTTTCTTCGGAGTTGGGATGAACCGTCGAGATTTGGCTTCGTTTTCTGGCGGAGCCTGTTGGGAAAGTATGGCTCCCTCTTTGTTTGTGCCCTTGGATTGTATACAGGGATCGATGTGATCTCAGCTGTAGGGCCAAAGTTTTATCGTCATTTTTTTATTTCCGCGATGCTCTATCATTTCAGCTTTTATATCGCGAAGGTCGCGATTGCCCAATCATTTCGGCTATTTTTCGCGGTGCCCAATCATTTCGGCTATTTATTTTGTTTTCACTCGCTGCTTTTTATTGCGAGTTGCCCAATCATTTCGGCTATTTTGCATGCATACATTTTACTTGCTGTTTTTTTTTGCAAGTTGCCCCATCATTTCGGCTATTCGTATGCATGTGCGGCCTACTGGTTTTTCGCCGTAAACCTGGAATTAGACACCGGTTTCGGCATCAGCACCGCTACAACTGGGATATTGCCAGGAGCGAATCATCATTTGCCTCCGTCGATGTCGAACAAAGGTGGCTTAGCGAACAGGGTTAAGACGCTGTTGACTAAGGCTTTTAACTTCATGAGCCGTAAGGGTCTCACAAAGGTATTTCTCTCTACAAGTCGTGAGGATTTTGTAGGTGTATTTTCTCCTTAGGAATCATGAGGATTCCTAATTGCATGTTCCTCTGTAAGTCGTAAGGATCCTACATGAGGGTTTTCTCCTTGTAAATTGAGAGGATTTATAAGGGTTGTTCATCATGTGCATATATCCCTTGTCACGGATGGGACTTGGTTAGGGAAATGTTTATTCGCGCCCATGGATTGTATACAAGGGCCAGTATTGAGCCACTTGTAGGGAAATATCGGAAATTGTGGGGATTGCTTAAGCACAGGTTTAGGTCTCTGTAACTTAAGACTTTCAACTCCTATGAGCCGTGAGGGTCCCATAAGAGAGTTCTCCTTACGAGTCGTGAGGATCTCGCAAGTGTATTTTCTCCTTAGGAATCGTGGGGATCCCTAAGTGTGTTGCTCCTTTGTGAGTCGTAAGGATCTCACGCGGGTGGTTTCTCCTTACAAGGTCGAGAGGACCTTGTAAGTGTCCTTTAACGAGGTTGCGCCCTTTCGGGTTTTCACAAACACTCGCCGGTAGTCCTGCTGTTTTTACTCACGGAGCCCTTTCAGGTTTTCATCCGTGCCCATTTTGCTTATGGACATACCGTTTTTGTTTTATATTTTATTTATTTATTTTTATTTTCTTCTTCTCTCTTTTTTTTATGAGGTCGCGCCCTTTCGGGTTTTCACGAACACTCGCCGGTAGCCCCGCTGTTTTTACTCATGGAGCCCTTTCGGGTTTTCATCCGTGCCCTTTCTTGCTTATGGACATACCGTTTTTATTTATTTATATATATATATATATTTATATATATTTTTTATCAGCCTATGGATGCTGCGGTATTAGTTTAAGGACGTTTCGGTCCGTTGTTAGTTTAAGGACATTTCGGTCCGTCATGGAGAAGGCCGGCTACTGCTTATAAAGCTTGAGCTTAGGAAGATAGCGAGCGGACATAGTCGTCATCATCTACCATTGACCTAGGCCGTGGCTCATTAAGCGTAGTATCTCTTTAGGAAGCGACCGTTTATTGGCCTGAAAGGCCTTTCACCGTGCATGTCTATGAGTAGATATGCCCCACCCTGGTAGACCTTATCTATGATGTACGGGCCTTCATAGTTTGGCTCGAATTTTCCCCGCTTGGCGCGATTGGGGATCATAGGCCTTTTGACCACTAACATGAGTTCGCCTTGGCGGAATGTCCTCGGTCGGGTCAATCTTTCATATGAGCGTGTCATCTTTGCTTTATAAGCTTCCAGATTTTGTTGCGCTATGAGCCGGGTTTCATCAAGGGCATCGAGCTCCTCAAGCCGAAGGTGAGCATTTTCTTCGTCCGTCAGCTCGTAGTGGACTGCCACTCGTAGAGAGGGTAATTCTATCTCGAGAGGGAGTACTGCTTCTGTACTGAATACCAACGCATATGGCGTTGCGTTCGTGGCCGTTTTAAACGTAGTTCGATACGCCCAGAGAGCTTTTTGCAGTCTTTCGTGCCAGTCTTTCTTATTTCGTGACACCGTTTTCTTCATGATCTTCGTCAAGGTCTTGTTGAAGGCCTCAGCTAGACCGTTAACTCGCGGATTATAAACTGAGGAATATCTCCAGTCTATATTATGCTGTTGCGCGAAGCGACTGATTTTGTGGCTTCTGTAGGCTGGCCCGTTATCGGAGATGATTCGTTTTGGCGTTCTAAACCGATATATGACATGCGTCTTGAAGAAATGGAGGATATTCTCCATCTTTACTTCCCTCAGCGGTACTGCTTCCGCCCACTTAGAGAAGTAGTCAGTCATCGCCAGGATGAAACGATGTCCTCTAGACGATGCTGGTTCGATGGGGCCGACTATATCAGTCCCCCACATTTCGAATGGCCGGCTGGCCACCGTTGGATGCAGTGGATTTGGATGTTAGTGGATGAAGTCCCTATGAATTTGGCATGAGTGGCATTGCTTCGCATATTCGAGGCAATCCTGAATCATCGTGGGCCAGTAGTAGCCCATCCGTTTGATCTTCAACTTCATCTTTGGGCCTGCTTGGTGAGAACCGCAGAGTCCGTCATGAACTTCCTGGACGACCCTTTTCGCTTCGTCAGGTCCTAAGCATCTCAACGACAGAGAATCAAACGACCTCTTGTATAGAGTATCATTGACGAAGGTGAAAGACAGAGCTCGTTTTATGAGCTGATGTCTTGTGGACGCTTCTTCAGGCAATCGGTGGGACTTAAAGTAGTCTACGAAGACTTCCCTCCAATCCTCAGCCTTTTCCCGGTCTTCTATTTGCAAGGTCGTCTGTTCAGTCACTCCCTTCTCTTCGGATGATTCCGGAGATATTTCTGCTGGGGCCAGCACCCGACGGCTTTGTACCACGATTCTAACGTCATCGAGGTTCTCGTCAGCCAGTTCTTTAGCAAGTTTGGCCAACAGATCTGCTTTGCTGTTTTCCGCGCGCGGTATGTTCTCCAAAGTATAGGAGGGAATTTGGGTCAACAGTTGTTGCACTTTTTCGCCGTACTTTACCAACTCCGGTTTGCACGTTTGGTAGTCGCCGTTTACTTGACTAACGACCAGTTGGGAGTCTCCATATATGAGGAGGTTTTCAATTCCCATGTCAATGGCGATCTCGAGGCCTGCTATCAAAGCTTCGTATTCGGCTTCATTATTTTTCATCGGCTCTGTTAAGGAGAAAGCGAAGCGCATTATCCATCCTTGTGGAGTTACAAAGATAAGTCCTACCCCCGATTTGATTATAGGGGTACTTTGTTTGCGCTTCTTCACGGAAGATGCTCCGTCGAAATAAAGCTCCCATCGGGTATTATCACTGTCGATCGCGTCAAACGCATGTTCGTCTGGAAGATCGCAATTCAGAGGAGAATCGGCGGGTATCGGATGCTCAGCGAGGAAGTCGGCGATGGCCTGGCCTTTCACTGCCTTGAGAGGTTGATATGTTATCGAGAACTCCATCAAGAGCAGGGCCCATTTAGCGAGTCGTCCCATCCATATGGCCTTCGACATCAAGTATTTAAGGGGGTCTACCTTTGAAATGAGACGGACCTCGTGCGCCAACGCATAGTGCCTAAGCTTTGTTATCGCGAAGATCAACGCCAGGCAGTGTTTTTCAATGGGGGAGTAGTTGCTTTCTGCCCCCAGTAGAACTCAACTTAAGTAATAGAGTGCTCTTTCTTTCCCTTGATCGTTCTCTTGTGCCCATAATGCTCCTAAAGAACCTTCGAGGGCGGTTGTATAAAGAATGAGAGGCTTTCCCTTAACCGGAGCAGCCAACACTGGCGGGTTTTGCAGGTACTGCTTGATTTCGTCTAGTGCACCCTGGCATTTTTGATCCCAGACGAATGGAGTTCCCTTCTTCATCAGGTGGCTGTAAGGACGGCACTTTCCTGAAAGGTTGGCTATAAATCGCCGTATGTACGCGAGCTTCCCTTGGAGAGACCGCGGCTGTTTGAGAGTCCTTGGCGGAGGCATTTCCATGATCGCCTTGATCATTGACGGATCTATCTCAATGCCTCGATGCCGGACGATGAATCCCAGGAATTTGCCCGAGGAAACTCCGAATGCTCACTTGAGAGGGTTCATCTTCAAGTTGTATTGTCGAAGACGTTGAAATACGGTCTTCAAATGCTCGAGATGTTCCTCGTATGATTTTCTTTTAACCACGATATCGTCGATATAGCATTCGACGACTTCGTGTATAAGGTCATCGAAGATCTTTGTCATGGCCCTCTGATAGGTGGCGCCGGCGTTCTTTAGACCGAAGGGCATCACCTTGTAACAAAATATTCCCAAAGGGGTCCTGAAGGCTGTGTGTTTCTGGTCTTCGGGATGTATTTTTATCTGATTATATCCTGACGAGCCGTCCATGAAGGAGAAAACCTCATGAGTGGACGTATTGTCTATCATCAGTTCGGTGACTGGCACTGGGAAATCATCCTTCGGGCAAGCTTTATTAAGATCCCGGAAGTCTACGCATATGCGCACTGTCCCATTTTTCTTCATCACCGGGACGATGTTGGTGATCCATTCAGGGTATTGAACTTCTTGGATGAAGCCAGAGTCAATCAGCTTTTTGACTTCAGCATTGATACTCATCTCAAGCTCGAGCCGCATTCTTCTCGGCGCCTGTTTGACTGGCTTGATGTCCGGAGATATCGCCAATCTATGCACAGGGATTTCTGGATCTAGTCCCGGCATTTCGGAATAGTTCCACGCAAAGCAATCTCTATGCTGTAGAAACACGTCTTTTAATGCGGCCACCCTTTCTTCAGATAGCAGCTCGCTGATGAATGTCGGTCGCGGATCATTTGTCGTTCCCAACTCAATTTTCTTAAGGTTATCTGCAGTGGTATGGATTCCATCTTCCAGCTCTTTTGGCGCTGGTGGGAATTCTGAGATTACTTCGTCGTTGCTATTTTCGAAGCACCAGGGAAGGTCATCCATGTTCTCGGGCTCTTCTTTTGATATCGTCATCACGTGACTAGTACGAATTCGCTTCCAATCCCAATGCGGAACTGGTTCTTCTTTCGTGGCCTTGGGCTCGTGCTTCTGTGGCGGCGCTACCCTCCAGTTGTCGGACAGAGTGAACTTGCCAAGCTGATACTGATCTTCAACCCAATTTTTGAAGGCGAAGCAGTCCTCGAGAGGGTGCCCTATCACTCGGTGAAAAAAGCAATAGTCCGGGTGAGAGACTTCGCCTTCTTGTTCGGGGTGTTTAGACTCCGGTAGTGCAAGCATCCGATGTTTTAAAGCGAGGTCATGTATTTTGTTCGTCTTGTCCCGAGGAAAAGAGTATGCTCGACCCATTTTCTTCACGAGGGATAGATCAATAACGCTCGACTCCCGTTTGCGTGGCTTCTTAGCCCTGCTTTGTTGCTGTTGGGCGCCTTTTTGGCCTTTCGACTTATTTCAGCTTTTGCGTCGAGCCTTCTTTATAACAGGTTGACACGGAGCGGCATTTTCATCTTTCACGGCCTGTTGGAGGAGGCGTTGCGTTTTGGCTTTCTCATAGATTGCCATTTCACGATTGTGATCATCTCGGACTTTTTGACCAGCTTCCCTTATAAGCCTGTCCATTTGTTCTTCAAACGACAGACTGGGCACTTTTGCATCAGGAACTTTTACTGGTTCAGGGTTAGTGTCCTCCCGTTGAGCATCTGCTTCTTCATTGAAGTCGTGCACGACGTAACAGTCGCGGAGCAGCTCTCGTTTCTTGGAGCGTATGTATCCGAGCCCGATCGTCTCCATCCTCCCACTAGGCAGCTTGTGCTGAGTTCCGGGAACGTTCCAGACCCTGTCATAGAATTTGGCCTTTCTAATGGTCTGTTTGAAGGGTATCCCTTGGCGCTTCAACAACCTCTTTAAGCCTTCTGTATAATATCTGGGAAGACGGATAGGCTGAATCCTGTCGAGCGTAGGATCCACGCCATGCCAGATTTCTTTTTCCACCTTGGTTTCTTCAGAGCGGTAGAACAGAATTGCTTTCTCGCTTTCTCACCTGGGAGGGATATAGAACGTTTGCAGCTCTTCTACATTGTAAATATTAAGTGCATCCAGTTCTTTATGGTGTTTAAGCGGCACCATGGCGACTTGTAGACTTTGCTCTTCGTCAGCGGACGTTCGTATTGAAGGTCGAGCAGAGAATACAGCATGGATCTCACCTTCCAAGTCGCTACCAAAGACCAACGTAGGAGCGAACGGCCCTGGCTTGTTGTGTTGGGATGGACCCGAATAAACTATCTCCTTTTCCTCCTCGGTATCACTGCCGAAGACAGGGATGGTGGCGTTAGCTTTGTTCTCCGGCTTGTGACACCTTTCCGTGTCTTCGAAATCCGGTAAGAAGTACTTGGCATCCTCATATTTGCGGATCTCGTTCACAGAGAACGGGTTCAGTTCTCCCGTCACGGTATACTCAAAACCATCCTTAAAATACTTCATACACTGATATTGAGTAGAAGGGATGATGTTGTACTCGTGTAACCATGGTCGGCCGAGCAAAGCGTTGTAGCATGTCTTGGCGTCTATGACGTAAAACTTAATGTCCGTGACGAGTAGCCCGAAGCGTAGCGTCAGTATTACAGACCCAAGAGTTCTTGATGACTGAGAGTCGAACCCGGAAATGGTAATCTTGTCCCGAGCAAGGTGCTGGACGCTCATGCAGATTTCTTTTAAGACCCGCACATTGAGGAGATTAACGGAGGATCCATCGTCGATCATGATTTTGCCTATCTTTATATCGTGACAGTATCCTAAGACATAGAGGGGGCGATTGTGCTCGCACGTCCCAAGGAGAAGGTCCTCATCGCCGAACGTGACATTGGCCGTGTGCACTTCCTCCAATTCATCCTTCATCTTTTCCTCGGCCAGGCAAGCTTGGAATTGTTCCGGATCTTGTAGTGCCTTGATCAACGAATCTCTTGCCTCCTTTGATAGCAAAAGGGCGTCGAGAATGCTGAGCTGTGAGGGTAGTTTACTCAGGTGCGCTAGAACGTTGTAATCCACCTTATTTTTCTTTGGCGGGTCCTTGGCGCTTAACTCCTCCAGAACTTGGTCATCTAAAACGATATCTTCAGAGACCTTTTCTTTCCCTTTATCTTTTTTGTTTGAGGGTTCGAGATTCTTTTCACGCAGCGTCCGATATCGCAGCCGAATATTTTCGCAAACCTTCGGCTCTTCTTCTTTTCCCGAAGTGGACTCTTTAAAGAGAGGAGCAAGTTCCAGCTCTTCATCAGAATTGCTCCCGAATGTAGGCACTTATGATCCGCCGGTGTTAACCATGCGACAATCGCAGGTAGTTCTTTTAAGCCCTTCGGTCGTATTTCTTTGCTCTCGACGAGCGCTTTTCCCGCTTCAAGCGTTGTCGATGAGCAACGTATCCTTGCCACCATCTACCGAAAGCTTTGCATTCTTGAGTGGGGTGCGAAACCTTCTGATGATATAAGCAATAGGAGGGGTGCATTTCCATCTCACCAGTAATATTTCCTTCGGAGGAGGGTAGCTTCATGCCCATTGATATGACCTTAGCAAACCTTTTCCTCATCTTGGATTTGCTTTTGTCTGTAGTGGGTGTACTTTGCTCCAGCGGGAGCATCTCAGCTCTTTCATCAAGTCGCTGGCACTTGGCATTTTCAAATATGATCGCCTCGCGTTCTCGATCAGCTTTACTTTTCAACCGAGCTTCATTAAGGAATGCGTCAATTACCTCATCTGATGGCACCGGAATTTTTGATTCGGTATCTGCCCCCAGCGTTTCAGTACAAGAAATCTCCTCATTGTTTGTGAGCGAATGGGAAATCACATGACAGCTCGCCACGCATTCTTCAGATTCATCTGACGAACTTTCAACCTCACCTTCCTCTTGAAAGACGTGGTTGAGAAACTCTTGGAGTGTAATAAGAGTCCGTGCTTTCTGGTTGTATTCCTCCAGTGCGTCAATTTGTTTTTGCAAGTCCGTGCGCTTGTCACTAGGCTTCACGAGCTTCTTTGATTTCTTCTTCTTCTTTTTCGAAGATTTTGACGGCTGGTTGCGAATGCTTGGGCCACCACCATCGGTCTTTGGAGTTGGACGTGGCTTCAACATCCCTTCAATGACCTGCGGTTCCAGCGGGTTCTTCCACCTAATCGCTGGGCATGTCTGAAGATCGTTTAGCATCCTCTTTGTCTTGGCTGATAATACAACCTCCCAAGGAGCTTCTTCAACGACGGAGCATGTTGCCCTCGGCGTATTCGTCCCCTTAGAGGTATGGGGCTGCGGGGGATTCACCTTCCATTTGTCAGATAACGCGAATTTGCCCTGTCGGTACTGGTTTTCAAGCCAATTTTTGAAAACGTAGCAATCCTCGATCGGATGACCAAGTACTCGATGATAAGGACAGTAGTTGGGCTCGTTGACGTCACTTGGTTGTAACAGGCATTTTGGATCCGGCAGATTTATGAGTCGGTTGCGCAACGCCAGCTCGAATAACCTCCTTGTTTTATCACGGGGAAAGGAGTAAGAACGTCCTAGCCTCTCCTCAAGGGCCACGTACGGACACATATTATTTTGATGAGAAACCGACTTCGAGTCGCTCGGTTGTTGTTGAGCATTAGCGACAACGACCGCTTTTCCCTTCCCTTTGTCATTTCGGGAGTCCGGCTTTGGAAGAGGGGGTTTATTGCCCATCTGATCCATTTGCGCTAGCTTGTCAATCAAGGCCTGGAAGGTAGTCGGCTTGAAAAACATCATAAATTGCGAGATGGTTGCTTGCGGATCAAGGGTTCCCACAAACATACCCACCGCAGGAGTTTCTTCAATGCGCTGCTCGCACTTCGACCATAAGTTCCGCCATCGTATAGCATATTGGACCCATGTCTCGCCTGGTTTTACCCTGGCGTTAATCAGTGCCGTCATCGGGGTGCGTTCACTGGCGCTTGCAAAACGCTGAGTAAACAGCAGCTCCGTCTCCGCGAAGGTCTTAATAGAGTCATTCGGGAGCTCAGAGTACCACTCGAACGCTGTATCTGATAAGCTTCCAACAAACTGGCGAAGCAACAGCTTGTCGTCACCGCCGGTGTTGCCGCAGAGTGCCCTGAACTGGGCAACATGCTGATGAGGATTGCCCGTCCCCTTGTAGACATGGAACTTGGGAATTGTGTAACCCGGCGGGTACTTGATCTGGTCGTACCAACTTGGATATGGCCGCCCCGTTTTTACGACCTGGCCGGCTGCTTCGGTCGCATGATGAACCCGTATTTGCTGGGCTATGTACTCGTCCAAATCAGCTTTAGAGATTGTATCCTCTTTAGCCGTTGACAGAGCTGGCGGAGGATTTGATGTCTCCCCCCTATCGTCACCAAGGACGATCGGGGGCTCTTCGGCCGGAGGCTCTTGTTGTATCATCATCCCTATCATGTCTTGGAATAGGAGGCCCATACGCTGTATGTTGGCTGCTTGTTCAGCAGCCTCTTTGTCCTTCTTCTCCAATATTCGACGAAGGAATTCGGCATCGGTTTCTTCCTCTTGGCATTCATCCGAGAACGTTTCAGGGTTTTCTTTTGGCCCAGTAAGCGCGGCCATAGCGTTCATCATCTCTTGGAGCTTCTGCTGCTGCTCCTGCGCTTTGGTCACTGATCGCGTAAGTAGTCGATGACCCGTAGATATGCGACTGTCCTCTTTACCAGACGCCACATAGACGGTATGAACTACAATGCCCCCTGACTTAGGGCGTTTGGGTTCACCACCTCTGTTATTTGTCGCCGGCGCGGGGGTTTTCTCTGGCCTCCTTCTTTTGTGGGCCGTTGAAGTTGAAGGGGCCGTTGCAGTGGGCACCCTAGCGATCGTTGTCCCCTGCTGTTTAATAGGACGGTCCTTTTCTTTTTCCACTTTTGCCTTTTTCTGTTGACGAGAGCGATCTGGGTCAATTACGGAGTCTTGAACTCTCCGCCAAACTTTATAAATTTTTGAGGACAGCCGTTGAGGGGGCTGTTCCTGCTTCGTTTCTGGAACTTTCTCCGCGGATGGAGGAGATCTTTTTAGTGTAGCGGTTGGAGAGTTCTTACGTACTCTCCTTAGCAGCTCAAAGCTGTTCCCAGTCGGAATAGCAGCATTGACTTCTACCACTGGAGCTGGTGGAGTTAGCCCTGAGGGGGAGTTGCCTCCTGCCTTCCTCACTCGTCGCCAATGGCGACGTCGAGCATGACGAGCCATTGGGACTGGCTCGGAGATAGAAATAGCTTCTTTTTGCCCCCTGTCTGAATGAGGCGCCGCTGGTGTTAACCTCTTAAAGACTGAAGTTGTCTTTTGAGGGATGATATTCAACCTGTCAAAGACAGATCCTCGAGCAGGGGCAGGAGCAGGAATCGTCAGTCTTGAAAAGACTGATTCTTTGACAGGGGAAGCCGCCTTGACGACTTCTGGAGCAGCAGTTATTGCCTTCCTTGGGACAGCCAATTTAGAGTTCCAATCCAGCCTGGCGAAAACATAGGCTGTTGGTTTGGTAGTGGGCGACCCGTTGACAGGGGCCGTCGTAGCAGTGAGCCGGTCGAAGACCGACTTCTTGTTCACTTCCAATGCAAGTATTGGCATAGAGAAGCTTGTAGGTGGGATCATGGTCCCGAAAAACAGGTCGGTAGTGGCCTGTGTCACCTGGTCCATCGGTAGAGCGAGGAAGGAAGCCGCTTGGGGCCCATATGCTACACCTCCGGGGGAGGTGGAGCGTCCGTTGCAGTGGCACTTCGAGCAGTTGGTGCAGCTAGAGGCCATTGATGCTTGAGTTCTGCGCCAGGCAAAAGACCAAATCTTAGTAACTTGAAATCCAAAGGCAACCATTTAACAAACCGCGATTGGTTCGCGAGGACGACACACGAAGTGTGGAGTGGAAAAAGGAAAAGGTCCCACCGGGCGTGCCAGAATCTGTTCCCCTCCGAACGGCGGCCGACGCGTTTGGACGTCTAGCCTGAGATTCGGGGTAGATGCTATTTGGTTTTATCCGTCCACCTCTCCGAAGATGCCAAGTTGATTTATGGCACCGCGTATCTGTTAGTTGTATGTATGCCCTAGAGGCCAGTATTGTGCAGATTATGTATATTATATTGGATGCTTGGACATATATAGAGATGACTTTCTTGCTCGACATGATAGTATGCTATCTGGTTGATCTTTATCTTAACATGTACACTTGTCTCTTTATACTGTCTTATAGTTACATGTTGGTAAAGCCCTTAGGATGTGTACTTGACTACCTGGACTATGATGCAGATCATACTAGTGGGGACATGGTAGTCCATAAGTACATCCTTCAAGGTCCCTAGTCGTGGGTGTATCGAGACGGGGCATCGATATACCAGAGTAGACTAGCGTATACGCTTCTCGACCCATGTGATGGGCGATGGATGATCCCATATCCATTGGTGTTTGACATCAGAGATGGTATACGGGTGCTCAGTGGAGACTGGGTACACTGGACGGACTCGCCGAGAACTCCCAGATGGTATTATACCTCACGTCAGATGGCAGTTCTCAGGTGACACTTGTACAGGTTAGTCTGTAGACCCGAGATCGTCATAGAGTCTTGTGTGATTCCCACTGTGCTTTGATCTCCACCTTACCACGTCCATGAGGGCGTGCAAAACGGTGGTCTTTGGGTACAGTCCCGAGTCACATGGAGGCAATGAGCGATAGGAGGGGTTTCGTCTCTCTCGGTATTGGGGGTTGATGTTGCGCTGTGCTCGATTGGCCGTAACAGGGAAGTCCCTGGCCAGGGCTGATCAGAGATTTGCTGGTAAGAGTTACCGGTAGTTTCTCGACCCGTTATGAGCCTCACATCGGCACGACTTATCGGTTATTGGGGTCTGACGTATACCACCCCTAGACTTGATATGCGACATATCAGACGAACAGACCGGACTGTGCGGTAAGTGTTACTGGTTGGATTCACAGGAGTGTGAGCGGACTAGCTCGTCGATCTTCTGATCGCTCAATACCCGGATGGCCGTTACGTTTAGCAGACCGCTTGCGGCTTGTGGGTGCTTGATATGATCATCATCTGCTACTGGCGTATTGACGAGTCTTTAGAGTCCTACACAGAGGTTTCCTGGCTCAAGCGAAACGAAATAGGAGCGCATATGAGATATGTGCAGGACCGAGAATAATGCGTGTATGTGATACCTCATTTCATTCTCGCGATATATGTTTCGATTGGTTATATTCGATATGACCTAGTTATCGAATCATTGATTCGATAAATCGATACATTGGATACTAGTCGGTTATGTGCGACATGACCGGATCATTGAATCAAATGTTGATTTAATGATTTAATGCATAATTATATATTTGATATATTGCATTGCATTAACTAGTATTGGTTCACTTTAAACGGATTTTTCTCACTTGATGCACATTGTATATGTGATATGCTTTTGTGCACATTTTTGTATCATGTTTGATGATACTTGATCATTTAGTTAAGTGTATAGAATTAATCCATGGTTAATTTGATAATTAGGGTTTTGCATATTCATTTATTTATTTATTTCTTCATTTATTTATTTGAAAAAGGTTGAGATAAGTATGGTGGAGAAGTTTGTCTTTAGTTGAAGCTTCATGAAGCTTTGACTTCTTAACCATCCTTATCTTCATGCTTAACCCTAACCTATCCAACTAACCATGGTCTATTCTCTACACTAAACTATGGTTTGTAAATGATAAGTATTGATTTATTTTATCATTTACAATAAGACTTATCATATATTCTTTCTTCATCTTCATCTTCTTCTTCAAGAAAAGCTCAAGGTCCATCAATGGCAACTTGAGCTAAAGTGAGATAAATCCAATTCTAAAGTGAACCCACCTCCTATTTCTTCACCCTCTACCTCTTGCCAAGTTGTTTTGGGTGTTTACTTCACAAGTTTCACAACTTTGTGAAGTCGGAGCTTGAACTTGTGATGCCTCGACGTAGATCGTCTTTGACACGAAGCCGACGACCAATTCCGCTCGTTTCTCCGATGAAGCCGTCGTTAGAGTCCAAGATTCACGATGGACAGCGAGAGGACGCCCACATGGAGCTTAGGAAGTGGATATCCGGATCTACAAAGGTTGTAGCATCCTAACTTTTAGTTAAGTAGTTAACTAGATCAACTTTTCGCCTAGATTTCTAGCAACGATCCGTTAACTAGGGTTTCTCGGCACCATATTTTTGTAAAATGGCATGGTTGATGCCTTGTGAGACCTCTACTGTGTGCCTAGGAACCCTACAGTGGTATCAGACCCTAGCTAGAGCCTTAGGCGAAGTCTAGACGCAATTTGAAGCCCGAACGAACCCGAAACCCTAAACCAAACATGCTCTCTGTACATTTTCTAAAATCTGGGATTTTTCAATACTAAAAATATGCAGAAAAATAAGCAGGAAATTATAAGGTTTACTGTGAAATTCGTGAGCGTAATTCCACTAAGATAGCGCGGATCCGCGGCATGAGCATGGCTCATGCGGCGGATCCGCGGTCGTACGGCCTAATTATTTAAAGAATTTTACACAGTAATCCTTAGTTTCCAGTGGTGATTTTCCTCGGTATTTTTAATAATTATTCAAGAGTTGAATTTTCTGGGGTTGCTTTGGGGATTCGGTGTTTCGATCGGGGTATCAAATTTCGTCTTTGTGTTTTTCCGGATAATTTTTAGAATATGTTAAAAAGTTCGACCGGATATAAATACCCAATTTTTCCCCTGTCGGGAAATTTCCAAGTGTTGGATTTTTCCGTAGTTTAACGACGTTCTAAGTAGTGCAAGTAACGCGATGGACCCTCTAGAAGACAACAAACCTTAACTCGATTATGTGACCGTCTTGAACTGCCCTTTGAACTTTCGGGTTTGGGGCAGTACGGCATGCCACATGTGAGGCGTTGGCTTGACCCTTCTACGGCTAGACCGTTGGTACTGAGGCACGAACTGAATGTTGTTAGACTTATTTCATGTGTTCAGTTGTATCGGGAAAACTTGGGTATTCGACTGTTCGATCGGAAAGTTTAACATTTTCTGTTTATCTGGAATGTGATACAATAATTGGAATTCACAAGTAGTTATGAGATAACTGAATGAATGTTATAAATCTAGCAATTTAGTCCCATATGATATTGAAAAGAGTTTTCGATAATGAGACTAAAATGCGGGATTTATATCTGTTAGGCATGCGATGTCTAAAGAGGTTGCGGATTCCAATTGTTGTAGTTTTACACTTTCTTTTCTGTGACCGTAAGTGTAGTTTGTTCATATCGCCGGTTTCGTTGCTATACGTCAACGACAATTGGGGTATGCATACTTACTTACGTTGATGACATGTGATGTTATGTGTTGCTGGATATGTTATATTGGATCGTCGTGTTCGAATAGCCGGGGGTTTTTATGTGAGATGAGTGTTTTTCATTTTCATTCATGTAAAAACTTGTATGTAATATTCTTTTATTTGGGGCACTTCCAGGTAGCGGAAGTTGTCACCTTTTGTATATTATTTACTTTTCCGCATTAGGATAGACCCAAGGAGAGGAGCACAAGTAACCGGGTTCTGGGGTCCAGTGGGAGACCAACTCGAGGAGTCGAGTCCGGGTCTCCTAACCCTAGAATTGGCAGGGTTGCTTGCCGCTCTCGTAGGGGTCTAGGGTTGTGGGATTGGCTATTCATCACGACCGTGGAATCCGTGTTTTATACTGGCTCGTATTGAAAACACAGACGTCCTAGTATATCCAATGTTTCATATGTTTCTTCTGCTGCGATATCTGTGATGTGATCATGAGATGTTCTGTGATGGATATAGTATATAGTATATATGATATATTATATAGACGTTACTTATGTTTTACACCCGCGCTAGCCCTGCCCTGCTCTGTCGTTAGTTACCTAACCTAACGGTGCACGAGGGGACATCGAGGCGAATGCGGATGGCATAAGTGTACGTCATATCTATCTGTGATGTTTAGGTATTTAAATGATGGGACTTCATTAATGTGATTAATGAAAGAAAAGAAACCTAAGATGTTGTAGAATCAGATTTTAAACAAAACAGGTAGCTACAGTTCTTGCTTTGCATAGCGGTATATATGATATACCCTGCACCTTATTCGATGAGGAAAGGACCGAGATCCCTTCACCGGGAGTGACTCCTTTAGCAATAACTGGCAGATGCTACACACTCGGTTTGCTTTTGATTGTTTTTGAGTTTTTCTTTGCACAGTGATATATATGATATATCCCGCACCTCATTCGACGAGGAAAGGGCCGACGATCCCTTCACCGGGAGTGACCCCTTTAGCAAAACTGGAAAAGCCTCAAAATCACTCCATTTCAAAACTTCATTTGATTCTACAACGATATCAAGTTCATTATGCTCATGGTTTTATGAAAACCTGCGTAGCCCTCCGTCATTTCAGATAAGTACTACTTAGTATTCGTGCTACGGTAGTTTGGCATTCGTCAAGGCGTAGTGTACGGTAGCTAACTAGTATTTATCTGCTTATGCATATGATGCAGATTGGATTAGGGTATTCGTACGGCGTTGTTTGGCATTCGTCAAGGGTCGTGCGGGTGGGTTTAATTCAATCAAGAAATGTACGGGTTGAACTTGACTAGTGGACTATGAGTTGTTTGGCATTCGTCAAGGTCATAGAACACTAGGGGTAAAATATTATCGGGAATTTCAAGTGTTGAAATTTGCAATGAGATTGCATACCTTTTATGAGATAGTTGGATCCCGATACCCACTGCGAGTAAGAGTTACTCCTGGGAGAGTTTTGCACATTGCAATTAGCCGATCAAGTAGGTGTCTAGAAAGGTGTCAACGAGGTTACGCCTCTGGGAAAACGAGGTTTACATTAATTAGGTTCGTGCGAAAGCACGGGGGACCTCCCTCAAAGTACCGACACTGGCCTGGCTGAAAGATTGGCGAACCTGTAGTGTGTAATTAATCCCGGCTAGTCTTTCCTTTTAGGGTTTGAAGGAAGATTTGATAAAAAGCAGTGGGAGCCATCCTGATTAGATAAGATAATAACCAATCTGATCTTGCACGAGCATACGCTAAAGTGTTTTCTTCTCTCTCTCTCCACGTAGCGACCATTTCATGCCCTAATAAAGATAATAATATGGATGTATTGACCGAACCCGCATGTTATACTGTGCTGGGGAACGTTGAACCCGTTCTATCTTATAAGTGTTATAAGAATGAACAGGAAACAGGAGAATATCTGGATTCTCACACCGCCCAAACGGAGAACATGCATGTTGATGCATCATCTTCGGGTGTGTTTGTCATTGAGAACTGTTTCTCAGTTCACCCTACGTCCTGGGTATTAGATACCGGATCAGGATCCCACATATGTAAGATGTTACATGGGCTGCGAAAAGGTAGAGAACTGGGAAAAGGTGATCATTCCGTTCAAGTAGGGAACGGTGCAAATGTTGCAGCCAAAGCAGTTGGCGAATATCACCTAGTATTACCAAGTGGTGATACAATAATTCTGAATGAGTGCTATTATATACCAAACATGATGTGCAACATTATATCAGTTTCTTTATTGAGTAAAGAAGGATATAATTTTGTAGTAAAGGATAATGTTATGAACATATTCCTAGATCAAAAGTTGATTGCATCAGGCTTGCTACATAATGGCATATTCATTCTAAATCAAAATACAGTCCTCAATATACAAAACACACACAAGAGGAAAAGTTCAGAAATGAACGAATCCTTCTTGTGGCATTGTAGACTTGGTCATATCAATGCGACACGACTGGCTAAGTTACATAAGGATGGTTATTTGAATCCGTTCGAATTATCATCTTATGATACTTGCCATTCATGTCTCAAAGGAAAAATGACCAAAGCTCCGTTTAGTGGACACGGAGAAAGAGTTACTGAACTCTTAGGACTGGTACATAGTGATGTATACGGTCCCATGTCTACCCTTGCCAGGAACGGTTCTTCCTACTTCATTACATTCACTGACGATCTCTCTAGATACGGGCATGTGTTCCTATTGAAACACAAGTCTGAAGCTTTTGAGAAATTCAGAGAATATAAGCACGAAGTAGAGAACCAAACGGGCAAAAGTATTAAGATCCTTCGATCTGATCGAGGAGGTGAATACTTAAGCAGTGAATTCCTGGATTATCTAAAAGAGAATGGGATTCTCTCTCAGCTTACTCCTCCTTATACACCACAGCACAACGGTGTATCGGAACGAAGGAATCGCACCCTATTAGATATGGTGCGTTCAATGATGAGTACAGCTGAGTTACCTATTTCCTTCTGGGGGTATGCGCTTGAGACAGACATACACCTATTGAATATGGTTCCTACTAAATCAGTGCCTACCACTCCATATGAGATATGGAAAGGGAAGAGACCATCTCTTAAGTATGTTAAGATATGGGGTTGTCCAGCCTATGTCAAAAGACAAAATCCGGACAAACTCGAGGCAAGATCTATCTTATGTAAGTTTGTAGGATATCCCAAAAATTCACAGGGGTATATCTTCTACCATCCCGAGGAACAAAAAGTGTTTGTTTCTTGGCATGCCACTTTCTTAGAAAAAGGTTTTCTTATGAAACAGATAGGTGGCATTGAGGTAGAACTGGAAGAGGTTCCAGCGACACAAACTATAACAGAGGACTTGGTAGAACCAGAGGATTCAGTAGTACCCGACGAACCTCAGCCTCTCCGCCGATCTAGTAGGGTTTCTCGTCCATCAGAGAGATTCTACGGTTTTCTCATTGACGGTGGAAGCGAGGATTGCATCATGGAGGATGATGACCCAACTAGCTTCGAGCAGGCCATCACGAGTGGGGACTCAGTGAAATGGCTGGATGCTATGCGGTCCGAGATGGAATCCATGTACACCAACAAAGTATGGACTTTGGAAGTTGCTCCTGAAGGGGTAAAACCCATTGGGAGCAAGTGGATCTTCAAGAAGAAACTTAGTGTAGATGGGAAAGTGGAGACTTTCAAAGCTAGACTTGTAGCAAAGGGTTTTCGTCAAAGACCAGGTGTGGACTATGAAGAAACCTTTTCTCCAGTGGCTATGCTTAAATCCATCCGAATCATGCTTGCCATTGCTGCCTTTCATGACTACGAAATCTAGCAAATGGATGTTAAGACCGCCTTTCTAAATGGTGATTTAGAAGAGTGCGTGTACATGACTCAGCCAGAGGGCTTCGTAGACAGTGGGAGCAGCGGGAAGGTGTGCAAGCCGCTTAAATCCATTTATGGATTAAAGCAAGCATCGCGGAGTTGGAACATCTGCTTTGACGTCGTTATCAAAGAGTTTGATTTCGTCAAAAATCCAGATGAACCTTGTATCTACAAGAAGGTGGCAGAGAGTAAGGTTGTCTTCCTCGTATTGTACGTGGACGACATACTCTTGATAGGAAATGATATTCCTATGCTGCAATCGGTCAAGCTCTTCTTATCACAAAGATTCTCGATGAAAGATCTTGGTGATGCCTCCTGCATATTGGGCATTAGGATCTATAGAGATAGATCCAAACGGATTTTGGGATTGTCCCAATCCAGGTACATTGACACCATACTAAAGAGGTTTAGTATGGAAGAGTCCAAGCGTGGGAACTTACCCACGATCTCTGGAGTCACTCTCTCCAAAGAGATGTCTCCCAAGACTGATTTGGAGAGAGCTCGCATGCAAGGGATACCCTATGCTTCGGCAGTAGGCTCTATCATGTATGCGATGCTATGTACCAGACCCGATGTAGCATACTCACTAAGTGTAGTGAGCAGGTATCAAGCTGATCCTGGAGAGAGTCACTGGACAGCTGTGAAGAGCATTCTCAAGTACTTGCGAAGGACTAGAGATATGTTCTTGGTGTATGGTAACGGAGAGCTCCAAGTGGAGTCCTTTACCGATTCGAGCTTCCAGAGTGATAAGGACGACTCTAAGTCGCAGTCGGGCTTTGTCTTTACCCTTTACGGAGGGGCGGTTAGCTGGAAGAGTTCCAAGCAGGAAACCGTGGCAGACTCGACGATGGAGGCTGAATACATCGCTGCCAACGATGCTGCTAAAGAAGCTGTTTGGATCAAGAAGTTCATTACTGAACTTGGAGTGGTTCCATCCATTGAGCGTCCAATACCTTTGTATTGCGATAACAATGGAGCGGTGGCTTTGGCCAAGGAACCCAGGTCCCATCAGCGATCCAGGCATATTCTGAGGCGGTATCACCTGATCCGGGAGATAGTTGATCGCCGGGAGATCGAGGTCAGGAGGGTTGACACGAAGAACAACACGGCGGATCCACTCACGAAGGCCATTCCCCAGATACAGTTTGAGAGACTCTTCGGGATGCTCGGTATGAGATACTACAGCAGCTGGCCCTAATGCAAGTGGGAGATTGTTAGTTGTATGTATGCCCTAGAGGCCAGTATTGTACAGATTATGTATATTATATTGGATGCTTGGACATATATAGAGATGACTTTCTTGCTCGACATGATAGTATGCTATCTGGTTGATCTTTATCTTAACATGTACACTTGTCTCTTTATACTGTCTTATAGTTACATGTTGGTAAAGCCCTTAGGATGTGTACTTGACTACCTGGACTATGATGCAGATCATACTAGTGGGGACATGGTAGTCCATAAGTACATCCTTCAAGGTCCCTAGTCGTGGGTGTATCGAGACGGGGCATCGATATACCAGAGTAGACTAGCGTATACGCTTCTCGACCCATGTGATGGGCGATGGATGATCCCATATCCATTGGTGTTTGACATCAGAGATGGTATACGGGTGCTCAGTGGCGACTGGGTACACTGGACGGACTCGCCGAGAACTCCCAGATGGTATTATACCTCACGTCAGATGGCAGTTCTCAGGTGACACTTGTACAGGTTAGTCTGTAGACCCGAGATCGTCATAGAGTCTTGTGTGATTCCCACTGTGCTTTGATCTCCACCTTACCACGTCCATGAGGGCGTGCAAAACGGTGGTCTTTGGGTACAGTCCCGAGTCACATGGAGGCAATGAGCGATAGGAGGGGTTTCGTCTCTCCCGGTATTGGGGGTTGATGTTGCGCTGTGCTCGATTGGCCGTAACAGGGAAGTCCCTGGCCAGGGCTGATCAGAGATTTGCTGGTAAGAGTTACCAGTAGTTTCTCGACCCGTTATGAGCCTCACATCGGCACGACTTATCGGTTATTGGGGTCTGACGTATACCACCCCTAGACTTGATATGCGACATATCAGACGAACAGACCGGACTGTGCGGTAAGTGTTACTGGTTGGATTCACAGGAGTGTGAGCGGACTAGCTCGTCGATCTTCTGATCGCTCAATACCCGGATGGCCGTTACGTTTAGCAGACCGCTTGCGGCTTGTGGGTGCTTGATATGATCATCATCTGCTACCGGCGTATTGACGAGTCTTTAGAGTCCTACACAGAGGTTTCCTGGCTCAAGCGAAACGAAATAGGAGCGCATATGAGATATGTGCAGGACCGAGAATAATGCGTGTATGTGATACCGCATTTCATTCTCGCGATATATGTTTCGATTGGTTATATTCGATATGACCTAGTTATCGAATCATTGATTCGATAAATCGATACATTGGATTCTAGTCGGTTATGTGCGACATGACCGGATCATTGAATCAAATGTTGATTTAATGATTTAATGCATAATTATATATTTGATATATTGCATTGCATTAACTAGTATTGGTTCACTTTAAACGGATTTTTCTCACTTGATGCACATTGTATATGTGATATGCTTTTGTGCACATTTTTGTATCATGTTTGATGATACTTGATCATTTAGTTAAGTGTATAGAATTAATCCATGGTTAATTTGATAATTAGGGTTTTGCATATTCATTTATTTATTTATTTCTTCATTTATTTATTTGAAAAAGGTTGAGATAAGTATGGTGGAGAAGTTTGTCTTTAGTTGAAGCTTCATGAAGCTTTGACTTCTTAACCATCCTTATCTTCATGCTTAACCCTAACCTATCCAACTAACCATGGTCTATTCTCTATACTAAACTATGGTTTGTAAATGATAAGTATTGATTTATTTTATCATTTACAATAAGACTTATCATATATTCTTTCTTCATCTTCATCTTCTTCTTCAAGAAAAGCTCAAGGTCCATCAATGGCAACTTGAGCTAAAGTGAGATAAATCCAATTCTAAAGTGAACCCACCTCCTATTTCTTCACCCTCTACCTCTTGCCAAGTTGTTTTGGGTGTTTACTTCACAAGTTTCACAACTTTGTGAAGTCGGAGCTTGAACTTGTGATGCCTCGACGTAGATCGTCTTTGACACGAAGCCGACGACCAATTCCGCTCGTTTCTCCGATGAAGCCGTCGCGAGAGTCCAAGATTCACGATGGACAGCGAGAGGACGCCCACGTGGAGCTTAGGAAGTGGATATCCGGATCTACAAAGGTTGTAGCATCCTAACTTTTAGTTAAGTAGTTAACTAGATCAACTTTTCGCCTAGATTTCTAGCAACGATCCGTTAACTAGGGTTTCTCGGCACCATATTTTTGTAAAATGGCATGGTTGATGCCTTGTGAGACCTCTACTATGTGCCTAGGAACCCTACAGTATCGGAGGTTTAGACGGATGCGGCCGATGTAGCAGACTTCGTCAGATTCCCCCTCGTTTGAGGGGTTTTTGATTGTGGGGACGCTCTTCCCTGCAGGCGCAAGCCCCTGCAGTTAATTACGCTACCGCATCGCGGTAACAACTTTCTCCTCCTCTAAAATTTCACTTCGTGTCGTGTGTGTTTGTTTTGTTTGTGGTTGCCCGTGGATTGTATACGGAGACTGAGTAATGCCGTTGCCCGTAGGACGTGGATTAGTCCAAAACCGTATTTACTTAGATTTGGGTTTGGTGTTTTTTAGTTTAAGGATACGTTAGCCGTATTGAGGCTAAGATCAGCTTAAACATTCGTTAAGGATACGTTAGTCCTGTTTGAGACTAAGATCAACTTAACGTGGTGATCCATTTAATATATGTCCATCGGGACTCGTCGCCTCTCTGACGTCGTTGAAGGATTACAATGACAGGTGTCAGAGGAGTTCAGAGATGTACCCTTGAACCAAATTTTATTTGGAGTTTTATATTTCATTTGAATGTTTAAGGATACGTTAGCCGTATTTGGGGCTAAGATCGACATAAACGGGATCATTTAGATCCGGTAAAAGAGCATTTGGAGGCTCTATTGTTCTAGTTTAGGGACGTAGTGGTCCATGTTCCAGTTTAGGGACGTGGTGGTCCGACATTAGTTTAAGGACGTTTCGGTCCAACATTAGTTTAGGGACGTTTCGGTCCACGAGTTTAAGGACCCCGCAGTCCATATTGATGTGTGGTTGTCGGGACCCGTCACCTCTCTGACGTCGTTGAAGGATTACAACGACATGTGTCAGAGGAGTTCGGAGATGTACCCTCGAACCGGATATAAATTGATTTAAGAGAGCAGCTGTGCTCAGTCAATTTAATTTGAGGACTTACGGCCAAAATTAGGCTAAGTCCAGTTGAAAATGTTCAACACTTTTATTTATTTTTGGTCTATTAGACCTGTGCTAGGGCTTTGCCCACACTTAAATAATGCATTGCATTACTTCTATTTTTTTTTGTTTGGGCTCTGCCCATAAAAGATGCAGAGCATCAATTTATTCTGGGCTTTGCTCATTTATGAATGATGCAAGGCATCTACTTTGTTTGGGCTCTGCCCCTTTTGAAATGCGTAGCATTTTTATTATTTCGTTTGGGCTCTGCCCCTTTTGAAATGCGTAGCATTTTTATTATTTCGTTTGGGCTCTGCCCATTTATAAATGATGCAGAGCATCAATTTAATTAGGCCTGCTTGGTCTTTTTGATTTGGGCTTGGCCCTTTAGGAAATGCCTTGCATTTATCAGGCGCTTTGCGCCAATCAGAGAGCGCAAACGTTTGTAGTGCTGACACGTGTCGCGCAAGCGCAGTGCGCTGCGCTAATGCGCTGTGCCTGCGCTGCTGACACGTGGCGCGCTCTGGTGGCTTGCGCCAATCCAAGAGCGCAACAGTGCAGTTTGCAAGTGCAAGGCACTATGATTTAAGAATCTTTTTAGATTCAGGAACCAGTGGTTCATAAAAGTGCAAAGCACTATTTTTTTTACTTTTGTTTTTTTTTCTTGTTTTAAAGAACCAGTGGTTCATAAGAAGTGCAAAGCACTGTTTATTATATGAAGATCATTGATCTGGTTTTTAGATCAATGATCTATTAGAAGAAAATTTCTTCTCTCTGGTGAAGGTTTTTACATTTTTCTTGAAATTTTTCTCAGAGTTCTCTCTGTTTGAAGCTCTTGATTTTTTTCAAGAAATGTTGATGCCTTTGAATTGAGGTCTAGGGTCCTTTTTATAGTGCCCATAAATTAGTTAAAGAGATCTTTCTCTGAGTGATTTGGGGAATTTTCCCGACCGTTGGATCTTTGATCCAAAGGCTTCTGTTTTACAGAAGAAAATCTTCTTGTTTTGACAAGAACAGAAAGATTTCTTTAGAATCTTAATTCTGTTTGGCGCAAATGCCCCAGCGCGTGACACGTGTCAAGCAGCGCACAGCGCAGCTGCGCTAGCGCATCTGCGCTGACACGTGTCGCACAGCGCAGCGCAGCGCAACTGCGCTAGCGCATCTGCGCTGACACGTGTCGCGCAGCGCAGTGCTTGCGCAACTGAAGCGTTGCTTCCTTTAATTTTACTTAAAATAGAGCTTTGCTCTGATTGGGTGCGCTGCTTTGGGCACTGCGCTGATGCATCTGCGCCTGACACATGGCGCGTTGCGCCCGGAATTTGAAGCGTTGCTTCAAAATTTGAATTTTGAATTTCCCGCAGAGCTTTGCTCTGATTGGGGGAAACAGACACACTGAGGGAAATCTAAACACGTGATTCTAACTTAAAAAGTCGGTGGAACCAAGTTTAACTTCAACGTCAACCTGGCTCTGATACCAACAAAACCTTGTCACGCTCTGCTTCCCAAAATACGGAAATACGAAGAGCAACGAAGGCCAGCCGTGCTATCTAAGGTAAGGAAAGATCCTTCCATTGTCACATAAAAGCTGTCTAGCTAAACCCGTCAATATAATGTCAAGAATAGAATAGATAACACAGATAATCATGCTGCAATGGTGTTAGTTTAGCACCTTAAAAATTAAAACTTTGGGTCATGTGATGCTTCAAAACTCTTCATAGGGTGCTATACTAACCTTACATTGGTATCAGAGCCAACCTAGAACATTAGGCGACCTTTTTGCGAAGTAAAAAGTCCGATCGAAACAAAAATCGTATTTTTGTTTCGATCGGACTTTTTACTTCGCAAAAAGGTCGCCTAATGTTCTAGGTTGGCTCTGATACCAATGTAAGGTTAGTATAGCACCCTATGAAGAGTTTTGAAGCATCACATGACCCAAAGTTTTAATTTTTAAGGTGCTAAACTAACATGCAAAGGATAGATCCTAGAAAATTAGGGTTTACTAAACATTAAGCTAACAAAAGTTAGGGTTTGAAGGCTACAACCTTTGTAGCTCCCGTTTTTGCTTCGCTCCTTACGCTCTTTGGTGTTGAAACGAGGTCCTCTTGAACTCCCCTTGTGTCCACGATGATCCACCGCGGAGATCTCCGTCCAAGCTCGCTACTTTGTAAAATCGAAGTAAACACTCTAATCAAGTTGGCTAGACTTGAGTAGAATGGTGTTGTGGCTTTGGATCTCACTTCAAAAACCTTTCTTTTGTTGTATTTCACTCACTAGAAAAGAAATAGAGAGGAGAAGATGAAGGAGGATGAAAATGGTGGCTATTTCTTTTCAAGAGATAAAATGATAACCATATGGTTTTTTTTTTAGCTTTCAAAAGAAAATAAATATCACTATATATATTTATTCCTTCTTGACTCCAACCATGATTAAATGATAGATGATTAATTTAACTTGGGTTTAGAATGATAAAGGAAAGGATAACCATGGTTTAGTGGTGGGTGAGAATGGTTAGGTTAAAAGAAGCATGTAGAAACTAGCATAATTATCCTTTCCTTTTCATTTTCTTTTTAAATCCATAATCAAATAATAATTCACTAAATAATCAATGGTGTGAGTCTTGCATTGCCACCATTTCCATATATAATCAACCATGATGGTTTGATGTATGTATGTGTACATGTATGCACATCTACATGTGCATGAAACTAGAAAAGAAGAAAGAAACATATGCATGCATGCATACATCCATCAAACACTAGAAAAGTTTTAAGTGAGAAAACTAATGGTTAAATGATAAATCAACACTTGATTTATCAATCCGGTCATATCTCATATGACCCTACCAAAAGCAGTTCACCCGATCAATGTTCGGTATCATATACGCACATTTCAATCGGGTGCATGCGCATATCGCATATGCACACCACAACGTTTCGCCTGGACTGAGCAACTCCTTTGTGGGACTCTAAGACTCGTCAATACGCCGGCAGAGGGTAATGATCATATCAAGTGCCCTCAAGCCGCAAGCGGTCAGCTAAACGTAACGGCCACCCGGGTATTGAGCGATCAGAAGACAACAAGCGAACCTGCTACAACTCCCGTCGAGCCATCCGGCAACACTACCGTACAGTCCGGTCTCTTCGTCAGATATGCTGCATATCGAGCCTAGGGATGGTGACGTCGACCCTAATAACTCAATAAGTCGTGTCGATGAATGGTCTATAACAGATCGAGAAACTACTGATAACACTTATCAGCAAATCTCAGCAGCCCTGGCCAGGGACTTGCTGTTATAACCAGTCGGGCACTGCACAGCATCAACTCCCAATACCGGGAGAGACGAAACCCCTCCTATCGCTCATCGTCTTCGTATGTCTCGGGACTGTACCCAACGGCCACCTGTTTGCACGACTCAGTAGAGCCGTGGTAGGGTGGCAATCAAAGTGCAGTGGGAGAACACACAAGACTCCATGACGATCTTGGGTCTACAGACTAACCTGTACCAGTGTCACCTGAGAACTGCTATCCGACGATAGATATAATTCGATATAGGAGTTCTCGGCGAGTCCGTCCAGTGTACCCAGTCACCACTGAGCACCCGTATATGATCTTGATGTCAAACATCGATGAATGTGGGAACATCCATCGCCCATCACATGGGTCTAGTATCATATACGCTAGTCTACTCTGGTATATCGATGCCCCGTCTCGATACACCTCCGACTAGGGACATTTCAGGATATGCTTATAGACTACAGATGTCCCACTAGTATGATCTCCATCATAATCAGAGTAGTCAAGCCGATATCCTCAGGGCTTTATCAGCATGTATGAATGAATAAAAGCATGATCAAATAAACATGTCAGATAAAGAATAACCAGATAGCATACTATCATGTCGAGCAAGAATGCAAACTGAATATATATACATGTATAAATACATCCACTATCACATAATGGCCTCTAGGGCATACATATATCCAACAATCTCCCACTTGCACTAAGGCCAGTTATTGGCGTATCTCATACCCAACATCTCAAAAAGTCGCTCATGCTGCGGCTGAGGGAGGGCCTTGGTGAATGGATCCGCGGCGTTGTTCTTTGTGTCAACTCTCTTAATCTCGATCTCGCGGCGATCTACAATCTCCCGGATCAAATGAAAGCGCCTCAGGATGTGTCTGGACCGCTGATGGGATCTGGGCTCCTTGGCTAACGCCATCGCCCCATTATTGTCACAATACAAAGGTATTGGATCAATAATGGTTGGAACTACTCCTAACTCCGAGACGAACTTCTTCATCCAGACGGCTTCCTTGGCGGCATCATTTGCAGCAATGTACTCAGCTTCCATCGTAGAGTCTGCAACGGTATCCTGTTTGGAACTCTTCCAACTTACCGCCCCTCCATTGAGGATAAACACAAACCCTGAGATAGATTTGCTGTCATCCTTATCGCTCTGGAAGCTCGAATCGGTAAAGGCCTCCATTTGGAGATCTTTATTACCATACACCAAGAACAATTCTTTAGTCCTTCGCAAGTACTTAAGAATGTTCTTCATAGCTGTCCAGTGGTTCTCCCCTGGGTTGGATTGATACCTGCTTACAACACTAAGTGCATAAGCTACATCTGGGCGAGTACATAACATCGCATACATTATAGATCCTACTGCCGAAGCATAAGGTATAATGCTCATGCGAGCTCTCTCTTCATCGGTCTTTGGACAAGAATCCTTAGAGAGAGTGACTCCATGGCAAGCGGGTAAGGCACCCCGCTTGGAGTCTTCCATACTAAACCTCTTTAGGATGGTGTTGATGTACCTTGTTTGGGACAGTCCCAATAACTTTTTGGATCTATCCCTATAGATCCTTATGCCCAGGATGTATGTGGCATCACCCAGGTCCTTCATGGAGAACCTCAGTGATAAGAATGATTTGACCGACTGTAGCATAGGAATATCATTTCCTATCAGAAGAATGTCATCCACGTACAATACGAGGAATGTGACAGCTCTTCCTACAGCCTTCCTATAAACACAAGGTTCATCTGGATTTTTGATGAAATCAAGCTCTTTGATAACATCATCGAAACAGATGTTCCAACTCCGAGATGCCTGCTTTAACCCATATATGGATTTAAGCAATCTACATGCTTTCTCGCTGCTCCCACTGTCAATGAAGCCCTCTGGCTGATCCATATAAACACATTCTTCTAAATCTCCATTTAGAAATGCTGTTTTAACGTCCATATGCCAGATTTCATAGTCGTAGTGAGCAGCAATAGCAAGTAGGATCCGAATAGATTTAAGCATGGCTACGGGCGAAAAGGTTTCGTCATAGTCCAAACCTGGTCTTTGACGAAAACCTTTCGCCACAAGTCTTGCCTTATAGGTCTCTACCTGCCCATCCACACCAATCTTTCTTTTAAAGATCCATTTGCACCCTACAGGTTTTACCCCAGGAGGTACAACGTCCAAAGTCCATACTTTGTTGGTGTACATAGACTCTATTTCGGATCTCATGGCATCCAGCCACTTCACAGAGTCACCACTCGTGATAGCTTGCTGAAAACTGGTAGGATCATCATCTTCCATGATACAGTCTTCTCTGTCACCATCAATGAGGAAACCGTAGTACCTCTCCGGTGGGCGAGAAGTCCTACCAGACCTACGGAGTGGCCGAGGTTCTTCAGTTTCTGTTGCAACAGCCGGTTCAACCAAATCGTCATTTGTAGTTTGTGTCTCCAGAACCTCTTCTAGATCTACCACCTTGCCATCATCTCTATCTGTGAAAAACTCTTTTTCCAAGAATGTGGCATACTGAGAAACAAACACTTTTTGTTCCTCTTTGTGGTAGAACAGATACCCATAAGAATTCTTTGGATATCCCACAAAGTTACACATGACTGACCGTGTCTCGAGTTTGTCCGGATTCTGCTTTTTAACATAGGCCGGGCAACCCCAAATCTTAATTCTTTTAAGAGATGGTCTCTTCCCATTCCATATCTCATATGGCGTGGTAGATACGGCTTTGGTTGGAACCCTGTTTAGCAGAAACGCCGCAGTCTCCAATGCATGCCCCCAAAACGAGACTGGTAACTCAGCGTCACTCATCATGGACCGGACCATATCCAATAGGGTCCTATTCCGTCGTTCTGACACACCGTTGTGCTGTGGTGTGTAAGGCGGAGTGAGCTGAGAGAGAATCCCATTCTCTTTTAGGAAGTTTGCAAATTCTGTACTGAGATACTCTCCACCTCGATCTGATCGAAGCATCTTAATACTCAAGCCGGTTTGTTTTTCTACTTCTTGTTTATATTCAATGAATTTCTCGAAAGCTTCGGACTTGTGCTTTAATAAAAATACATGACCGAATCTTGAGAAATCATCGGTGAATGTAATGAAGTATGAAAAACCGCCTCTAGCCTGTGTAGACATAGGCCCACATACATCACTATGTATGAGGCCCAGGAGCTGAGTAGCTCTTTCTCCGTGTCCGGTAAACGGAGTTTTGGTCATTTTACCCTTGATACAAGACTGGCAAGTCGCATAAGATTTATATTCAAAAGGATTTAAATATCCATCTTTGTGTAACTTGTTTAGTCTTGTTTCGTTAATATGACCAAGTCTACAGTGCCAAAGAAAAGCTTCATTTAATTCTGAAAGTTTTCTTTTATTAGTGTGTTGTATACTGAAAACTGTGTGTTGATTTAGGACATATATTCCGTTATTAAGTGTACCATACCCAACCAACATTTGATTTAGGTGAATGTTCATAACATTGTTCTGCAACACAAAATTATATCCTTCATTGTCCAACAAAGAAACGGATATTATATTACATAGCATATCAGGTACAAAATAACATGGATTCAAAATCAAAATACATCCAGATGGCAACCCCAAGTGATACTCTCCCACTGCGACTGTATGTACATTGGAACCATTTCCAACGCGGAGAGTATGGTCACCTGTCCTCAAAACCTTGCTATTTCTCAGCCCCTGCATAGAATTGCAAATGTGAGAACCTGAACCGGTATCCAATACCCAGGAAGCAGAGTTTATAGAAAAACAGTTTTCAGTCACAAACGCACCTGAAGCAGAAGCATCACCATGCTTCTTCTTGAGATTTAGGTACTCCGTGCAATTGCGCTTCCAATGTCCTGTCTTGTGGCAATGAAAACACTCGCCTTTCCCTGGGTCTCCAGCCGTGGACTTTCCCTTTCCCTTCACCTTTTTGACTCCGCCCTTAGGATTAGTGGGTTTCTTCTTTTTCTTTCCCTTGGCCTTAGCTTTTGGGCGAGAAGAAGAAGACTGTCCAATGGTCATAACGGGAGTCTTTGCTGACTTCATAGTGCTCTCTGCACTCCTTAACATATTAAGGAGTTCAGGGAGGTCCTTCTCCATGCCATGCATGTTGAAGTTCACTATGAACTGAGCAAAGGTGGAGGGGAGGGACTGCAGAATAATATCTATATATTGTTCATTGTCCATTGTCCATCCAAGGTCCTCAAGCTCTTCTATAAGAGCTATCATCTTCAACACATGGTCTCCTACTGGTGTGCCAGGGGCCATTCGCATGTGAAACAGTTTCCTTGATGCTTCGTATCGTAATACGCGGGACTGCTCCCCATACAACTCCTTTGTATGGAGCAGTATCCCGTGAATGTCCATGTCCTCGTGCTGCTTTTGATGTGTGTTGTCCATCGATGCAAGCGCGAGGCATTTTGCCGTGGCACAGTCAGCGTCCCATGTCTTGCGGACTTCTATGTCCGCAACTGAAGATTTTGGGCCTGGGACGGGCGGGGCTGAAGCCGTGAGGACATATGATATTTTATCATAAGTCAAGGCGATCTTCAGATTCCTTAGCCAGTCTTTATAGTTGGTCCCATTCAGTTTGTTTTTATCTAGTAGAAGCTTAAGTCCAGTCATTGGTATCTGCCATTAAGAGAGAGAAAAGAATACACTCAGCGAAAGCTCTTGCATAGATTAGATTGGTTTATTATCTTGTCTAATCGATGTTTCCCACTGCTTTTTATCAAGTTTTTCTTTCAAACCTTAAAAAGAAAAACTAGCCAGGATTAATTACAGTCTACAACTTCGCTAACCGTTCAGCCAGGCCAGTGTTGGTACTTTGAGGGAGGTTCCCCGTGCTTTCGCACGGACCTAATTAGAGTAAACCTCGTTTTCCCAGAGGCGGAGCCCCGTTAACACCTTTCTAGACACCTAATGAGTTAGCTAATTGTAAACTGTAAAACTCTCCTAGGAGCAACTATTGCCCACAGTGGGATCGGGATCCAACCATCACATGGAAGGTATGCAATCTCATTGCAAATTTCAACACTTGAAATTCCCGATGTAATTTTTACCCCTAGCACTTATGACCTTAACTATGGTCAACAAATCATAAGTACCAGTCAAGTTCTACCTGTCATTTCTTGATCAATTAGACCCACCCATATGACCCTTAACTATGGTTAACAAAGTCGCATGAATGTCCTAATTAATCTGCATCATATGTATTGTAGGAAGACATCACTTAGCTACCGTACACTACGCCTTAACTAAAGTCAACAAACGTAGCACGAATACTAAGTACTCTACTTCCTAAAATGACGGAGGGTTGCGAATGATTTTTAAGAAAATCTTTAACGCTTTGAACTTGATATCGTTGTAGAATCAAACAGTTTTTCAAAAAGAGTGGCTTAAGCTCCGCAGTTTTGAAATGTAGCTTTTTCATAAATAGCCGAGTAGTTTTTAAATCCGATTCTACAACATCTTTTTAGGTTTATTTTCTTTACATTAATCACATTAATGTAATCCCATCATTTAAGTCCTAAAGCCAATCACAGAAAAGAAACGAAAATAACACGTACGCTTATGCCATCCGCATTCGCCGCAATGTTCCGTTATGCACCGTTAGGTTACTTAACTAACGGCATACCGGGACGGGACTAGCGCGGATGTAAAACATAAGCAACGTCTACTATATATCATATATAATAAGCCATTCGTCTCAGATATCACAGAACACAGGCAGCAGAAATATAGATATAACGTGGGATATACTAGGACGTCCGTATTTAGTATTTAGCCAGAATAGAAAATACGGATTCCATAGTCGCGATGAATAGCCAAGCCCACACCCTGGACCCCTACGAGAGCAGCAAGTGACCCTACCAATCCTGGAGTTTAGGAGACCCGGTCTCGACTCCTCGAGATGGCCTCCCACTGAACCCCAGAACTCGGTCACCTGTGCTCCCCTCCTTGGGTCCATCCTAATGCGGAAAAGTAAATAATATACAACACTGGTGACACAACCGCAACCTGGAAGTGCCCCAAATAAAAGAATATTACATTACATTTGAATTTACATGAATGAAAATATAAAACTCTCATCTCACAAAAACCCCCCGGCTATTCGATCGCGACAATCCTGCATATCATATCTCAGCAACACATAATATCACATATCATCAACGTAAGTAAGTATGCGTACCCCGATTGTCGTTGATGTATAGCAACGAAACCGGCGATATCAAACATACTACACTTACGGTCACAGAAAAGAAAGTGTAAAACTACAATATTTGGAATCCAGATTCCCTTTAGACATCATAAATGCGAAATATCACATATTTCGTATTTCATGCCTACACTAAATGAATTCCACATATTGTATCACATTCCAGATAAACAGACAGTATTAAAGTTTTCGAACGAACTATCAAGCACCCAAGATTCACTAAAGCTCAACACTTGAGCAGGGTTCAAAAATCCGGAGTGTGACACAGTAGCGGCGGTCCAGCCGTAGAAGGGTCAAGCCAACGCCTCACATGTGGCACGCCGTACTCCCCCAAACCCTAGGGTTCAAAGGGCAGTTCGAGACGGTCACATAATCGAGTTAAGGTTTGTTGTCTTCTAGAGGGACCACCGCAAAAAGACTTGCACGCATCTCCAAACCATTTAAACCCCGTGAATATTGAGTAAATGATATTCGTTCAAACACTTCAATACTTTCTAGTTTACCCGGAAAAGAAAGCGAAATGAAAATTCCGATCGAAACCACGAGTCTAAAAACATCTCCAGAATTTTTCAACAGCAGATTCAGATTAAATATACTCAAAATATACTGTAACAGGTAAAGAAAATTACTGTGCTAAAAATTATCAAAGAGCCCCTTATATGGCCGCGGATGCACGGCCTAAGCTTGCTTATGCCGCGCTTCCGCGGCCCAAAGTACTGTTCATGGGGTCGTATTTTCCAGATTGTCTTATTTTTACCTGCTATATTTTTTGAGAATTTTTAATTCTGAAAAAGGTCAGTTTTTAAAAAATTTCCAGAGAGCACCTTTAAAAATCGTATTTTTGTTTCGATCGGACTTTTTACTTCGCAAAAAGATCGCCTAATGTTCTAGGTTGGCTCTGATACCAATGTAAGGTTAGTATAGCACCCTATGAAGAGTTTTGAAGCATCACATGACCCAAAGTTTTAAGTGAGAAAACTAATGGTTAAATGATAAATCAACACTTGATTTATCAATCCGGTCATATCTCATATGACCCTACCAAAAGCAGTTCACCCGATCAATGTTCGGTATCATATACGCACATTTCAATCGGGTGTATGCGCATATCGCATATGCACACCACAACGTTTCGCCTGGACTGAGCAACTCCTTTGTGGGACTCTAAGACTCGTCAATACGCCGGCAGAGGGTAATGATCATATCAAGTGCCCTCAAGCCGCAAGCGGTCAGCTAAACGTAACGGCCACCCGGGTATTGAGCGATCAGAAGACAACAAGCGAACCTGCTACAACTCCCGTCGAGCCATCCGGCAACACTACCGTACAGTCCGGTCTCTTCGTCAGATATGCTGCATATCGAGCCTAGGGATGGTGACGTCGACCCTAATAACTCAATAAGTCGTGTCGATGAATGGTCTATAACAGATCGAGAAACTACTGATAACACTTATCAGCAAATCTCAGCAGCCCTGGCCAGGGACTTGCTGTTATAACCAGTCGGGCACTGCACAGCATCAACTCCCAATACCGGGAGAGACGAAACCCCTCCTATCGCTCATCGTCTTCGTATGTCTCGGGACTGTACCCAACGGCCACCTGTTTGCACGACTCAGTAGAGCCGTGGTAGGGTGGCAATCAAAGTGCAGTGGGAGAACACACAAGACTCCATGACGATCTTGGGTCTACAGACTAACCTGTACCAGTGTCACCTGAGAACTGCTATCCGACGATAGATATAATTCCATATAGGAGTTCTCGGCGAGTCCGTCCAGTGTACCCAGTCACCACTGAGCACCCGTATATGATCTTGATGTCAAACATCGATGAATGTGGGAACATCCATCGCCCATCATATGGGTCTAGTATCATATACGCTAGTCTACTCTGGTATATCGATGCCCCGTCTCGATACACCTCCGACTAGGGACATTTCAGGATATGCTTATAGACTACAGATGTCCCACTAGTATGATCTCCATCATAATCAGAGTAGTCAAGCCGATATCCTCAGGGCTTTATCAGCATGTATGAATGAATAAAAGCATGATCAAATAAACATGTCAGATAAAGAATAACCAGATAGCATACTATCATGTCGAGCAAGAATGCAAACTGAATATATATACATGTATAAATACATCCACTATCACATAATGGCCTCTAGGGCATACATATATCCAACAAATGGAACCATAAAGAATACTAACAAAAGGTCTGTAAGATAAATAGATGCAAAAATAAGGTTCTAATACAATAGGTTCGAAATAAGACATGATCCGAAAAGAGACACATAAATCCTAATGTCCCATAAGGGTGCTCATTCTAAAAGCTAACTGAAAAAAAAGAAATGAACTTACAGGCTACTGATCTTCGGCAAACTCCTAATAATTGTTCTGATCCTGCTCGGCATGAAAATCCGTCTCTAAACCTGAGATGGCAAGTTCCAGGGATGTCAGAACATCCCAACAAGCACTCAATCGTAATAGTGTGTGAATGTGTGTGATTGCATGAATATGTGAGTGTAGTGAAGCCCGCGTGCATATGTAGAAATAGATATGGAAGTAATATGAAGCAAGCATGTATACAGGTCAAGTCGATTAAGTCATGTCCTAGTTGGTCACTAAAAGGATAATCTATCCTATCGTGAGTTTGAGTCTGTATGTCAACCTCTGCAGGAGTATTTCCAATCCAAGAATAGAGTCCCATGGGCAAGGAAACACGGACCCAAATATGAAATGAACAAGCGACCGTATATAGCCCGGTATGAGCTGTAGGAACACGCGACCGATATAAATCGGTACGAGCTGTAGTAACAAGCGACCGATATAGCCCGGTGCGAGCTGTAGTAACAAACGACCGATATAGTCCGATACGAGCTGCCGACAATGAGACTCCTGAGATCCTGTTGAACAAACGCATGCTCAAACTACCCCAACACCCCGAGTATTTATAACTAACATGGCAGTGAACTCGACCACTGAATAAAATGCTGACTTGACTGGAATTTGTAATATCATGTTAACGACATGGAATAGAAAATTGTAAATAGGGATAAATGATGTCATAGCATGGAATTCGGCATTCTAACTAGTGATCTCGTGTATGTTGATGAGACGGGGTGAAGCATGTTAAGCAATGAGTATAGATTATGAAAATATTAGAATTGGATAGGATATTGTTATATAATTTAAATGATACCATAGTTTAAGAAACAACATAGTTATAAGCCAGCTAGTGTGTATTACTCACCAGTACGCGATAGCATACATTAAAGATCATAAAAATAAAGCAGATTAATTCACTAATTAATATTGCATAAATTAGGTGAATATATTGACATACAATAACGTGTACAAAAATAGCATGTCATCTATACTATTATGTTAACTATATTATAGATATACTAATTATATTTTCCTAATCACCGAATGACTAGTATATATACATTAAAGAAAGCTTAACAAAATTTTAAAATTTATTTGTATGTAATTATATTTCCTTATAGATTCATGCGTAATCAATTACTATCAACTTTACTTTTAAATACGTTGAATTACTTGTTCCCTCATAAAAAAAGGGGAGAGAAAAGGGGACAAAATTCCCCACGGTTTAAGCCTCACGTGTTAAATACGTGAGCGCTTGTATGTAGAGCATATAGGAGCTGTAATTAAACAACTAAAGGCTAAATGTGCCTCATGTGTTAAACACGTGAGCGCCTACGTATAAAGCATCAAAGCACAAAAAAAAAGCTCATACCAGGGTTACGTGTTAAACACGCGAGGTTACCTTTTTGAAGCATTAGCTTCAGATAGAGTTAAACTCTATACATAGAATTAAATTATATTTTTATATGCAAAGCATATGAGTATTAAGAGTAAATGGCCAAAGACCAAATTGACCTCACGTGTTAAACATGTGAGCGCTCATATGCAAAGCATATGGGCGCCAAATAAAAGAAGCTAAGTAAACCTCACGTGTTAAACACGTGAGGGCGCCTCCTTACGTAGAATTAAATTCAACTCTTGGGAAATACTTCCCTGGATTTTTCTAAACGAGAAAACATATTCTGTAAGACAGAAACATTTGGATCAAAGATCCAACGGTGGGTAAAATTCCCCAAACAGATTTTAAGACCAATAAAATCAATTGGAATCTTTCAAAAAGAGATTTTAATTAACAAACTTACCTCCACTATATAAAGGACCCGAGACTTCAAGTCTCGCATACGAACAGAAGCTTCTGCAAAAAAAAAATACAGTGAGCTCTTGAAAGAACAGAGAATTTAATTCTCAAAGAAAGAAGATCTCCCTCCTTCAAGAACTCTAGGTAAATAAAAAGGAGAGATTAAAAGTATCCTTTTTACCTAGTATAATAGAAATAAGGGTTTAACCCTTCATACAAGAACTTAGTTCTCTCTGTTTGAGATTTGCAAAAGCAAATCTCCTCACAAGTTGAGAATTTAATTCTCATCGGGGAGATTCTGTTCTTCAGACTCAAAACTTAGGAGAAAAGAATTAGGTTAAAAAGAAAAAGAAAGAAAAAGAAAAAGAACATGTGTTCTGAGAATTTAATTCCTCCGAAATTTGGGTTTAACCCTACATAAAGAACTTAGTTCTTATAAAAATAAAAGAAGAACTTAGTTCTCCAATTAAAAAAATATGATGATGATCCAAGATCTTCAAAACATAAATCTTGATAATCATCAATGACTAAAATATCATTAACAGAGATTAATATCTCTAAAAACAAGAAGAACTTGGCGTCTCACGTGAAACACACGTGAGTAAAATTAGTTCTTAGCACTATTATAGTGCCTCACGTGTTTCCCACGTGAGTACCTAAAACAAACAAAAGAAGAGTTAAAACGCCTCATGTGCTTTCCACGTGAGCGCCCAAAAAACAAAGAAAAAAAACCCATTCGTGTTGATTGGGCAACCACTAAATAAAGCAACCCAACACCCCAAAAATAAAGTATTCACGTGAAATACATGTGAAACGCTCTTGGAAACCTGAAATATGGCACCTCACATGCTTCACACGTGAGCACCAGAGCTCTAGCCAAGTGCTTAGCACTTCTGTCAAAAGGGGGGGGCAAACAAACAAAACCCGAAATCAATGCTCAATACTCACGTGCTTCCCACGTGAGTGCCATGCAAAGTGCTTAGCGCTCTATATTCAGTCAAAATGACTAAAGTGCTTAGCACTGATTGGGCAGCGCCCATATCTGAGTGCCTCACATGTTTCACACATGAGCGCCAGAGAAAATTAGTGCTCAGCACTATAGCAACGTCTCACGCGAAAAACACGTGAGCGCCAGTAAAGATTAGTGCTCAGCACTATTCCATTGCTCCACGTGAAACACACGTGAGCACTATATATATCAGTGCTTAGCACTGCTGGGTAGTATAGAGAATCAATCTCAGCCCAAATTGGCAAAGTTTCCTGAAATTAAACCTCTTTGATTTTAAATCAACCGAGCCCATATGCTCTTGATTTCCAAACTGATCTTAGTGTCAAACATGACTAATGATCTCTCATTGATGATATCCAAAATGATATTCATCCCATATCTTCTAAGGTAATTTTAGTCTCAAATATGACTAACGATTCTTAGGTCCACAACCCTTTTTTTGCCCTCAAATACGGGATTTGGTTTAAGGGTACATCTTTCCACACCTCTGATATATGTCGTTGTAATTTCTCAGCGTCTTCAGAGAGGTGACGGGTCCCGACAACCAAAAACTCCATTCATCCCACATTAATGCACTTCCAAATTGACGTGCACACCTCGAATCGGATCGCACCCCAAATTGGGCGCATTCCACGTTTACCATCGTTTACTCCGCCACGTAACAAATACACGTGCGCGCAAGATAAATGTTGGACCGAAATGTCCTTAAACTAATATTCGCCCCCAAAACGGGAATGTTGGGCCGAAAATTCCTTAAACTAAATTGCGTCCCCAAAATGGGAATGCTGGACCGAAATGTCCATAAACTAATATTCGTCCCAAACATGGCGATAATGGACCATGATGTCCTTAAACTAAAATAATTGGGCCTAAATGCTCATATGTTTTTAAGTCGATCTTAATCTCAAACCAGATTAACGGTACTTAAATAAACCAAACCCAAATCTAAAATATACAGATTTGGACTGATCCGCGCCCTACGGGCGACGACATAAAATAGTCTCCGTATACAATCCAAGAGCAATCAAAATAAAAAAAAAACACATGACACTAAGTGAACTACTGGAGAAGAAGAAAGCGGTTATCGCAATGCGATAACGTAATTAACTGCAGGGGCTTGCGTCTGCAGGAAAGAGCGTCCCCACAATCAAAAAAACCCTTGCAAATGAGGGGGGAATTTGATGAAGTCTGCTACAACGGTCGCGTCCGTCTAAACCTCTGATATATGGTGTCATAAATCAACTTGGTATTTTCGGAGAGGTGGATGGATAAGTCCAAATAGCATCTGCCCTCAAATTCAGGCAAGACGATCAAACCCAGTTTGTCTCTATTTTCGGCGGTGAACAGATTATGGCACGCCTGGTGGGACATTTTCCTCTTTCCACTCCACACTTCGTGTGTCGTGTTTTGCGAACAAAATCGCAATTCACTATGGTTGCCCTTGGATTCGAGGTACTAAAACTTGGTGTCTTGCTCCTGTGCAGAAAAAATCGATGGCTTCCAACTGCACCTCTTGCAACAGCAACTCTCTCTCCACCCTAACTGGAGGAGTGACTTACGGGACCAACGCGGCCTCTATCTTTTCAATGCTGGTGGGGCAAGTAACACAAGCCACTACTGGATTGTTCTTTGGGACCATGCTCCCACTAGTGAGCTTCGGTGCCTCAGCGCCGTAAGAGGAAGCTCCCAAGAGGTCGGTCTTCGATCGACTGGCGACCACAAGGCCCCTCTCAACGGGCCGTCCAAATCTAGTATCTCAGTTTTCAACAGGCTAAGCAAAAGTTTGAACGGGCCCGCAAAGAGGATCGTGATACCTGAAGGGGCTGCCCCAAAACGGATAGCCCTCCCAACTCCTGCTACGGGCGAAGCCGTCAAAGGTGCTTCCCCCATCAGAAAATCGGATTTCGAAAGATTGGCCGGCCTTCCCCAAACTTCAATCAGGACGTCGGTCTTCAACAGGCTGACACCAATAGCAGCCCCTCAGTAAAGCCGAGGACATGAAGAAGCCGCATCCAAAACTGAGGCAGTCCTTTCGGTAAAGCACGCTCGACGTCGGCACTAGCGCTGAGTGAGAAAAGCTGGGGGCAACTCCCCATCTGGACTTACTCTGCCAGCTCCAATGGTGGAAGTTGACGCTGTAAGTGCACGGCGGCGCCCCGGCCGTCAATCCGACGGCCAAATGCGGAAGCGGTGATAAACTTTAATTTTCTTGAACTGGCAAACCGCCGCGCACTAAAACCCGGATCGAACCATTAATTAGTCCTAGCTAACTACAAGAAAGGGAATAGAGATATACCGACGATCCAAGTCCTACGGTCTTCTCGTCATCGTCCCGATCTCCTGCGGAATGTCCCGTCTCCTCCTCGTCGCCGGAAGTGCACCACATCGCCTACTTCTTTTACGGGCTCCCACCTCAATGCCGAGGCAACTCGGGCACGAAGCCGGCTACTCGACGTGCCCAAGATTTGCTGTAGAATGCGTAGTACTCAAGTCTCACTTTGGCGTTCATGGAGATTGCCATTGTGGTGGAGGAAGAAGAACTTGAAGAGAGGTGAGGAAAAATGTATCATGCAAAGAATGAATGTGACAATTTTCTCACTACCAAAAGAAAAGCCCCCACCCTCACTAGTGGCCGGCCAAGCATGATGGTGGTAGGTGGGAATGGAGTGAAGTCAAATGAAAGACAAGGGAGTGGGTGAGCTATCATGGAAGGAAGAAGAATGAGTGATGATCAAAACAATATCATCACAAACAAAAACAAACACTCCAAAGCAACCATGATGACTCCAAATGGTCAAGCCATCATGAAGAAGTCAAGAAGTCAAGGTCAATGGAGCAACCATCATGATCCAACCAATAAGCAAAGACCCCCTCCAAAAATACTTATTTGCAACAATGCAAATAAGCCCTCCTCCACCAATCTTCGGCCAATGAACGATACAAAGGAAATTGGCCGAAACGGAAAGCAAACTGGCAACTCCAGAAAACTGGTCCCGTAATAAATTACAGGAAAACCCCGATACTGTGCATACACACCCGCATCTGTATTTCGACCGAAATACAAATGCAATGAGACAAAATCTACACTGTACTATACTAGGATCCGGCTTATACCAAAGCCGGCTAGTATTATCCGTTCGATCCTGATCTGTGCAATACCGCACGTATCTGATCGAACCCTGCCATATAACCATACGGCCTATAGTACAGACTGTCCGATCCTGATCCGTGCAATACCGCACGTATCTGATCGGACCCTGCCATATCTCCATACGGCCTCTACAACCTTTCGCCCGAAAGCTGAGTAACTGAATGTGGGGGACTCTAAAGACTCGTCAACACCTTGGTTGTGGATTTAACCACTAGCACGTTAGAGGTATAAGCCAATACATAACGGGCTACCAGGTATTGATCAAAAGGGACGTCTGTGAGCGAACTCAGCCTGATTCCCTACTGAGCCTGTCAGTGACAATATCCGTACAGTCCGGTCCGTTCGTCTATGAGCATCGCATGGCGGGCCTAGGGGGTTGGTAAAAGTCAGACCCCCAAAAGCGGTACAAGTCGTGTCGGAGTGTAGCCCAGAACACCCTGAGATACTACTGGAATACCTACCAGTAAATCTCCTTGCCTCGGCCGAGGGCTTTGTGTAATGGCTCTCCTAGACACAGCGCGACCTCACCCCCAATACCGGGAGAGACGAACCCCTGAAGATATGCTCACTGCCTCCATGTGGCTCGGGACTGTACCCAACTAAAACCTGTTTGCACGACTCCTTTGAGCCGTGGTAGGGTAGTAATCAAAGTACAGTGGGAACTCACACGAGACAAATGACGATCCCCAGGTCGATGAACTAACCTGCACACATGTCACCAGGGAACTGCCATCTGACGTCAGGTATATGACCAACTAGCATGTTCCCGGCGAGTCATGTCCGGTGTACTCATAACCCAATGAGCACCTGTATACATCTTAGGTGATCCAACTGACACCAGTGGCTTGTGAGACCGGCCACCGCCCCTCGTCGGGGTCTCGACTGTATACACTAGTCTACTATGGAGAATCGATGCCCTGTCTCGAAACTCTCACGACTAGGGACCTTTTAAGGATATGCTTATAGACCCCAGCTCCCACTTATATGATCGCCCTCATACTGCTGGTGGTCAAGCAAGAATCCTAGGGGCTCTATCAACGTGTAATAGCGACGTGTCAGGTCACTTAAAACAGTACACGATGATAAAGGTAAACCAGATAGCATACTATCATCTCGAGTAAGACTGTCCTACCGGGATAGGTCCTCTATCAATCATTACAATCACGTACCTGTGACCTAATAATTGACTCTGAGGGCACTATCTCCAACAATCTCCCACTTGCACTCAAGGCTAATTATTGCGATGTCGCATACTCACAGCCCGTGTGATACCGAACACCCAACTCCTCTACTAGTCAGTCTCACAAAGCTCGTTTGCGAAACTATTGCGTTCGAGGAATAGCCTCAGTGAGTGGATCCGCTTTGTTGTTTCTTTCTATGTCTCTCTATATCTCAAGTTCGCGGAGAAAGCCATCTCCCGAAATGAGCAATACCTGTCTTAGGATGTGTCTGGATGTCTGATGGGACATAGCTCATGAATGAACTCCAAATCCAAACTCCTTAGACTGTATCGTCAACTGAACTTAATCAGTATCCTGCGCCATGCCACCCTCAGTATTGCCTTGGACCACCTGTCCAAAATACTGCCCCTCATCAGAAGGAAAATTATAACTCTGACAACCTCCTTGTCGTCCACGTCACCTTGGAAGCCTGGAATGATAACTGTTTCCCGAATGAGGCTGTCGTTATCATATCCCTAGAACATCCACTTATGTTCTAAAACTGCTTCCGACTGTTTCTCCAGGATTGGATTAATGTCAACTTATTGCATCTAGTGCAAGAACAACATCTGGTGTGGTACTTGATAACTCATGATTGACTCAATTGCCTGAGCAAGTGATCTGCCAATCATGCACATCCCTCTCCCCTTTAGTCTGTAAGACACCTTTAGAGAGGGTGACTCCATTACCTGCAGGTACACTACCGTGCCAGGAGTCGTCCATCCTAAATACTCTTAGAATGCTGTCAAGTACCCTGATTGGGAAACCACCCAAATCTAGATCTAAAACCATAGATCTAGTAACCAGTATGTCTGATATAAAATCCATTTCCTTTGTGGAGAAACCACTGTGTGACGACCAAAGTATAACCGATTGTAGTATAGGAGTTTCTTTTCCTACTCTGTGTAAGTCATCCAAATACTAGGATATCACACCCTACTACCTTCTCAACAGATCCATCCCCTATTCTGATGAAGTCAAACCCATGACTGTCATGTCAGAAATAGATGATCTATCTCCGCTACATCTGCTTTAGTCTATAAATAGACATAAGCTACCTGTCCACCAATGCTTCCGCTGCTCCCACTGACTACGACAACCCTCTGGCAGAGTCATATAGACGTACACTTCTAAAACTAGTTTAGAACGACGCTATACTCATCCTCCTGCCGGGTCTCGCAGCCTGGAACAACAGCAATGGTAGTTGTGGGTAAACAAGAACTTCTCTGTCACCGTCCTTGAGGCTACCGTAGTACCTCTCGGGTGCCTGAAGTTACCCACCTTATCTGCGGAGTGGCCAATGGAATGTCAAACCAGATTGAATCTTTAGGTTCCTTATCAAATCTTCAGTAATCGTTTGTGGTTCTGGAATCACTTCCAGTTCTACCATACTCCCACTACTGTTTTCTGAAAAAAAAAAAATCCATTTTTAATAAAACTGTGGCGAGTCTAGAACAATATCGCTATTGTTCATCCAGATGGTAGAAAGTCAACCCTCGTCATAGCCTGGGTCAACCCACGAACAGCCATTACAGAAACGTGCCTTGAGTTGTCCAGTGTCTGGTTTTAATCATAAACCGGACAACTCCCCGTATCTTAACATCGTTAAGATATGAACTGTTCTATATCCCATATAGGACCAGAGGCACTGATTTAATTGAACCAGATTCAAATCATGCAACTGTATCCAGTGCATGTCAACTGAATGGAAGGAGGCCGATCAGCGTTACTCAACTTAGGAATGCTTCCAATTATGAGTAACCTGAAAAAGAAGTAAGTTCTCTTAGTCATTACTATCAACTTAATACCATACACAAGTATCTACATCTTCGATCTCTTTGAAGAATCCCGATACTTGCTACACCTGGTTCTCTACTCTATTCAAATACCTATAACTTCTCAAAATTCGGACCCTGTGTTTCCTACGAAACACCTGTCTAAAAACTAGAGAAGTCATAAGTAAACCGAATATAGTACGAGGACCAACCCCTCTGTCCTGATGGACCCTGGACAACATACAATACTCTGTATAAGTCCCTTGAGTCTGATAACTCATTTACTGTGTGTCGTAGGTTGAAAACTGTACTTATGGTTAAGAAGAATTACACCGCTGTTTAATGCTCCTTACCTAACCATCCACTGATATAGGTAAATGTCGTAGACATAATTTCAGAAAGGTATATCTCACTCTATAAAAATAGACGTACAGATATATCAATTTGAAATTGGTGCATAACAGCGGATATTCAAAACCAAATATTTGCCGACCGGCAAACAGCCCAGGTGATTTCCTCAAATATCACCGATTACAACGAATCCCGATATAATGAGGATGATCACTTAATTCCCAATAACTTACTCCCACTCATCATCTGTAAAACCATACAGATGTGAGAATCATACCTGGTAAATACATACCCTGGAGCAAGTGCCTAATCGGGAAATCAGTTTTCCTTTAACAGTACACAGCGAAACTGAAACATTGAAATGTTTCGATGGGGTATCCTGGTATTCCTAGTAATGCCTCTTCCAGATTCACGACTGTAACCGTATAATCCTTTGCCACCTCTCCAAATCCCTTCATATGTCTTTAGTCTTTACCTTCTGCACACCCCTTTAGGCCAAATGGTTTTCTTCCTTCCCTACCGTTCGGCACCAGCCTATGGTTTGGAAGAAGACTATCCAATAAGCATAATGGGTGTACTGTCCCAATCCTAGGAACACTCGCAATGGGAGAGGGTGAAGATAAAAGACAACCGAATAAACCTTATTCCTATTCCTCCTGGACTAGAATCCATCCCCGAACTGGAACAAGTTCCTTTCGAGTTCGTATATAACCATACGATGGAGTATCCAATAAACTGTGGATCTTCGTAGTGATACGGAGTGTCCTGGAGAAATACAAAGGTGATTTTAGGATTGGCGAAGGAATACTTGGTTTGGTCGTGAATATCTGTTGCAATTTACTTTGCCCTCTTACTAATCCCTTGCTTTGTCTGAACTTAACACCTTCTGTACACCATCGTTAGGCTAATTGGTTTTCTTCATTCCCTACCGGTCGGCACCAGCCTAAGGTTTGGAAGAAGACTATCCAATTTGCGTAATAGGTGTACTATCCCCTAAACCAAGGAGTACTCACAACTTGAGAGAAGGTAAAAGGAAAAGACAACTGAATAATCCTATCCGTTTTCTCCAGAACCTGAAACCATCCTCGAATAAATTCCTTCGAGTTCGTATCTAACCATACGATGGTTTTGTCCAATGGAAGTGGACGTTCGTAGTAATACGGGGTGTCCTGGAGAAAAGGGTAAAAGTAGGAGTGGCAATGAGGTTTGCAACTCTGACAATCCAAAAGCCGGTGTTAAGAAGGTTCGGTCAACTTGGTCACTGAGTCATAGTTTTAGGGTCGGGTCAATGGTCGCTGCCAAAGAGAGAGAGAAAAGAAACACTCAGCGTGCACTCTAACCTAGATCAGAATGGTTACCAATTTATCTAATCTGGAAACCTCCCACTGTACCTCAAATTCTCCTCCAAACCTGAAAGAAGAATTAGTCGGGGTCACCCGAGGAGTAAACTAACTCATCAGTGGGAATCGGGATCCAACTATCATCGCATGATAACGTGACGGAATCCGCTCACGGTGTCACACTCCAGAAGGTATGCGCATATCTGGCAAGTTTCAGTTCTTTTGAAACTCCCGATGTGATTTCTGCCCCATGCTCTTATGACCTTGACTAAGGCCAACAAATCATAAGTCACATGTCAAGTTCTACCCATCATTATCCAGGTTGATTTGAACCCACCCGTACAAGCCCTTGACTAGGGCCAACAAGGCTATACGACTGTCCCAAACCAACGCATCTATCTATGCAGCATATGAACACCCAACAGCTACCAAACACTGTGCCTTGACTATGGCCAACAAACACAGCTTGAATACTATTGACTACCCATATGAAACGACGGAGGGCTACGAATGGTTTCTGGCGAAAACCTTTAACGTAATGAACTTGATATCGTTGAAGGAACTGATAGCTTTTTTAAAAGTATAGTGACGAAAACCGTTGCTAAAGAGGTCACTCCCGGTGAAGGGATCTCGGCTCTTTCCCCGTAGAATGGGGTGCAGGATATTCCAAATGAATACCACGGTGCAAAGCAAAAGTAATCGGCTATAGTGAAGTTAATGCCCTGACGCAAACTTTTTGTCCAAGGGGTCACTCCCGGTGAAGGGATCTCGGCCCTTGCCTCGTCGACTGAGGAGCAGGATATTCCAACTGAATACCACGATGCAAAACAAAAGTGAACGTCCTTGCAATAACAGATTTTTGAAAAAGTGTTCCAACAACATCAGATTAGGTTTGTTTTTAACTTGCATTGATCCGAATCAATGCAGTCCCATCAATTGATCACACCACAAAGAACGAAAATATACTGATGTACGTATATGCCATCCGCATTCGCCACTGGGTCCCGTCATTACCCGTTAGGTTAGCTAACTAACGACAGAGCGGGGACTGGACTAGCGCGGATGCAAAACATATACAACATCTACTAATATATATACCAATATATTATATTCGCTCAAGGCGTGAATAAAATGCAACATCACAGAGAATGAACAGCATCACAGAAACAATACAGATATCTGGGATCCCCGGGTTTCACAGAGCCGCTGAAACCCGACGTTCCCCTGGTCGTGTGGATAGCCTGTGCAATGAAATCCTAGACCCCTACGGGCGCGGCAAGTCACCCGCCAAAACCTGAAGCGAGGCAGCCCCCTTCAGCACCGTGAATGGACCACCCAGCACTTCACGGAATCCGGTAACTTGGGCACCCCTCCTGGGTCAACCTGTACCCCCTACGAGTGCGGCGAATAGCCCGCCAATCCTAGAGTGAAGCCCCCTCCGTCTCAATGCCATGAGATGCGGGCCCGTTGCCCTCTAGAACCCGGCTATCCGTGCACCCCTCCGCGGGGTAATCCTAGTACAGAAAGTAAAATATACATACACCGGGTACATCGACCGCAACCAGGTCGTGCCCCAAAATAATAATACAAACAGGCAGTGACGGCAGTCCACATGTCGGACGCTCGCCCCGCAATATCAAATGTACATAATACAACCACAACTGTACTAGCATTGCATTCAGGCTATCCCCCACGACCGATCCGCAACATCACAGCAAAAACAAAACATCAACGTGAAAGTCACGTTCGCAAATCCGTCTAACCGGGCTATAGCAGTTAGACCGGATTTACCGATCAAGTGACATTCACGGTCGCAGATATAATGTAAATACTGTGAAATAATGTGTTTAAAATATCCGATCAATCAAATTTTAACAAGTGGGCCCCCAAGCAATACTGTAGCAGTTAAAGAAATTCTGGGCCCAATGTTAATATTCCAAAACCCCAATTTTAAGCCCACAAAGACACTGTAGAAATTTGGTGCAGTGATCTCCACAGTGTGCGGCGGAACAGCGGCGGGAAGGGGGTTTTCGCGGCGGTTCCGCGCTCCCATAGTGGAGTCACTTCATCGAATTTTTACAGTGCTCTTATATTTTCCAGTACATCAATATTTTACAACCTGAAAAATTTTTCGAGACCAAAAATTTTCAACAGAAAACTGTCGATAGGAAAAACACGGTTTTGGAACTTTTTGATCGATCGGAAATGCAAACACATTAAACCAAGCTAGACTAAGTTAATGGCGTGGCTCTGATACCACTGTAAGTGCACGGCGGCGCCCCGGCCGTCAATCCGACGGCCAAATGCGGAAGCGGTGATAAACTTTAATTTTCTTGAACTGGCAAACCGCCGCGCACTAAAACCCGGATCGAACCATTAATTAGTCCTAGCTAACTACAAGAAAGGGAATAGAGATATACCGACGATCCAAGTCCTACGGTCTTCTCGTCATCGTCCCGATCTCCTGCGGAATGTCCCGTCTCCTCCTCGTCGCCGGAAGTGCACCACATCGCCTACTTCTTTTACGGGCTCCCACCTCAATGCCGAGGCAACTCGGGCACGAAGCCGGCTACTCGACGTGCCCAAGATTTGCTGTAGAATGCGTAGTACTCAAGTCTCACTTTGGCGTTCATGGAGATTGCCATTGTGGTGGAGGAAGAAGAACTTGAAGAGAGGTGAGGAAAAATGTATCATGCAAAGAATGAATGTGACAATTTTCTCACTACCAAAAGAAAAGCCCCCACCCTCACTAGTGGCCGGCCAAGCATGATGGTGGTAGGTGGGAATGGAGTGAAGTCAAATGAAAGACAAGGGAGTGGGTGAGCTATCATGGAAGGAAGAAGAATGAGTGATGATCAAAACAATATCATCACAAACAAAAACAAACACTCCAAAGCAACCATGATGACTCCAAATGGTCAAGCCATCATGAAGAAGTCAAGAAGTCAAGGTCAATGGAGCAACCATCATGATCCAACCAATAAGCAAAGACCCCCTCCAAAAATACTTATTTGCAACAATGCAAATAAGCCCTCCTCCACCAATCTTCGGCCAATGAACGATACAAAGGAAATTGGCCGAAACGGAAAGCAAACTGGCAACTCCAGAAAACTGGTCCCGTAATAAATTACAGGAAAACCCCGATACTGTGCATACACACCCGCATCTGTATTTCGACCGAAATACAAATGCAATGAGACAAAATCTACACTGTACTATACTAGGATCCGGCTTATACCAAAGCCGGCTAGTATTATCCGTTCGATCCTGATCTGTGCAATACCGCACGTATCTGATCGAACCCTGCCATATAACCATACGGCCTATAGTACAGACTGTCCGATCCTGATCCGTGCAATACCGCACGTATCTGATCGGACCCTGCCATATCTCCATACGGCCTCTACAACCTTTCGCCCGAAAGCTGAGTAACTGAATGTGGGGGACTCTAAAGACTCGTCAACACCTTGGTTGTGGATTTAACCACTAGCACGTTAGAGGTATAAGCCAATACATAACGGGCTACCAGGTATTGATCAAAAGGGACGTCTGTGAGCGAACTCAGCCTGATTCCCTACTGAGCCTGTCAGTGACAATATCCGTACAGTCCGGTCCGTTCGTCTATGAGCATCGCATGGCGGGCCTAGGGGGTTGGTAAAAGTCAGACCCCCAAAAGCGGTACAAGTCGTGTCGGAGTGTAGCCCAGAACACCTTGAGATACTACTGGAATACCTACCAGTAAATCTCCTTGCCTCGGCCGAGGGCTTTGTGTAATGGCTCTCCTAGACACAGCGCGACCTCACCCCCAATACCGGGAGAGACGAACCCCTGAAGATACGCTCACTGCCTCCATGTGGCTCGGGACTGTACCCAACTAAAACCTGTTTGCACGACTCCTTTGAGCCGTGGTAGGGTAGTAATCAAAGTACAGTGGGAACTCACACGAGACAAATGACGATCCCCAGGTCGATGAACTAACCTGCACACATGTCACCAGGGAACTGCCATCTGACGTCAGGTATATGACCAACTAGCATGTTCCCGGCGAGTCCTGTCCGGTGTACTCATAACCCAATGAGCACCTGTATACATCTTAGGTGATCCAACTGACACCAGTGGCTTGTGAGACCGGCCACCGCCCCTCGTCGGGGTCTCGACTGTATACACTAGTCTACTATGGAGAATCGATGCCCTGTCTCGAAACTCTCACGACTAGGGACCTTTTAAGGATATGCTTATAGACCCCAGCTCCCACTTATATGATCGCCCTCATACTGCTGGTGGTCAAGCAAGAATCCTAGGGGCTCTATCAACGTGTAATAGCGACGTGTCAGGTCACTTAAAACAGTACACGATGATAAAGATAAACCAGATAGCATACTATCATCTCGAGTAAGACTGTCCTACCGGGATAGGTCCTCTATCAATCATTACAATCACGTACCTGTGACCTAATAATTGACTCTGAGGGCACTATCTCCAACAGACGCTGCTGTTCCAACCGGGAACAGTTTTGATCTGCTCAGGTGGGTTGCAAGATTTCTCCAACGGTGGTGCTAATGAAATCTCCCCCATCTGTAGAGGTTACTGCGCAGGAAAAGCTGGAGCAGCCCCATCAGCGGCTCTCCTCACAAATTCACAGAGTTTGGTGGAAAGTCCAGGACTCTGTGATTAACAAAGGTTAATCTCCTCGGCCGAAAAAATTGAAGGCTCGGTAAGAAAATATAAGGCTACGCCAGCGCCCCGGCCATCAATCCGTGGCAAAATGCGGAACAAAACTTTTTAAAACTCGGCGCTAACGTAACCCTAAAACCCGGATCGTGCCATTAACCCTATACTGGTTAACTGTAAAGTGGAAGTTTAAAAGATTATACCGATCGATCCGTGTCCTTGGATCTTCAATCTCTGTCCCAAGCTCCTCGCGGCTTCCTCGATCAAGTTCGGTCTCTGGTCTCCCTCGTTGAAGACGATCCACGTCGAGGATTAGTAATACGGGCTCCCGCCTCAAAACCGAAGCAACTCGGACATCCAGTTTGCTAGCCTAGATACCCAAGATAAAGTAGAAATAGTGTGTGAATACTTTGTCTCAAAGCACCCAAGGATTTGGGTAGAGGTGAATGAAGTTGCAAAGTGAGATGAATAATGTGAGCATAGGTTTTTGGCTAAGAAAAATGAGCTTGCTGTAGAAACTTTTGGGCTCGGCCAAAAATGGTTCTCTGGGGATTTTTGGTGGGTATGTGTGTTAAATGAATAGCAACTAAAGAAATATCTATCCCCACCAAAATATCCACAGCCACCTAATCCCCTCAAATAAAATAACTACAAAATATCCTAAGCAAAATATCCAATGCAAAAACAAAAAGCCATCAATGCAAAGCATGACTCACCCATGAATTTCGAAATAGGCAACCACAAATTTTCCCACGAAATTTGCCTAGCCCAAAATTAATCACAACATGCCAAACAATGCTCACGAAATTGCTAAGCCCAAAATTACCAGCCAAAGAAAAACCATGCAAACAAAATACTCACATTTTCACATAAAATATTTAAACATTAAATTAAATATTTAAAAAGGAAGAAAAGAAAATGACAACTTCAAAAGTAAACTTGTAACGAATTAAAAGAATACCCCTCATCCGTATATACATACCTGCATCCATATACCGACTGAATACGAATACAACAAGACGACAAATAATCCAACAATCTAATACTAGGATCCGGCTTAAACCAAAGCCCTCTAGTATGATCTGTCCGATCATGATCCGTGCACGAGTGCACGTATATGATCGAACCCTGCTATAAAACCATACGGCCTCTACAACGTTTCGCCCGAACCAGGGAAACCCTCTGTGTGGGACTCTAAATACTCGTCAATACGCTGGCAGTGGGTTTAACCACAAGCACGTCAGTGGCACTAGCTGTACGTAACGACTACCCAGGTATTGAGCGAAAGGGAGGCCGATGAGCGAACTCATCCTGAAACCTTACTGAGCCTGACAGTGACAATATCCGTACATTCCGGTCCGTTCGTCTATGAGTATCGCATATCGGGCCTAGGGGGATGGTAAACGTCAGACCCCCAATAGCGATATAAGTCATGTCGGAGTGTATCCCAGAACACTATGAGAAATTACCGGAATACCTACCAGTAAATCTCACATGCCTTGGCCAAGGACTTTGTGTAATGGCTCTCCAAACACAGCGCGATATCACCCCCAATACCGGGAGAGACGAATCCTCTGCCGATCCGCTCACTGCCTCCATATGGCTCAGGACTGTACCCAACTAAAACTTGTTTGCACGACTCCTTTGAGCCGTGGTAGGGTAGTAATCAAAGCACAGTGGGAACTCACACGAGACAAATGACGATCTCAGGTCGATAGATTAACCTGTACACATGTCACCAGGGAACTGCTATCTGACGATAGGTATAATACCAACTAGCATGTTCCCGGCGAGTCCGTGAGCACCTGTATACTATCTTAGGTGAACCAACTGACACCAATGGCTTGTGAGACCGGCCACCGCCCCTCGTCGGGGTCTCGATCCATATATACTAGTCTACTCTCGGAGTATCGATGCCCAGTCTCGAAACTCCCACGACTAGGGACACTTTAAGGATGTGCTTATAGACTACCCAACTCTCACGTATATGATCGCCATCATACTGCTGGTATTCAAGCAAGAATCCTATGGGCTCTATAAACGTGTAATAGTGATCTGTAATGTCACCTGAAGCATGTACACGATGATAAAGAAAAACCAGATAGCATACTATCATCTCGAGTAAGACTGTCCTACCGGTATAGGTCCTCCCTCAATCATTGCAATCACGTGCCTGCGATCCAATAATTGACTTTGAGGGCATTATAGTCAACAATCTCCCACTTGCACTTAAATATAATTATTGCGATGTCACATACTCACAGCCCGTGTGATACCGAACACCCAACTCCTCTACTAATCAGTTTCACAAAGCTCGTTTGTAAAACTATTGCGTTTGAGAAATAGCCTCAGTGAGTGGATCCGCTCTGATGTTTCTTTCTATGTCTCTCTTTATCTCAAGTTCGCAGAGAAAACCATCTCCCGAAATGAGCCATACCTGTCTTAGAATATGTCTGGATATCTGATGGGACCCAGTTCACAAATGAACTCCAAATCTAGCAAACTTCTTAGACTGTATCGTCCACTGAACTTAATCAGTATCCTGCGCCATGATACCCTCAGTATCCGCTTGGACCACCTTTCCAAACCACTGCTCCTCAAAAGAGGGTAAACTATAACTCTGACAGTCATTCTGTCATCCAGGTCACCTTGGAAGCCTGGAATGATAACCGTCTCCCGAAGGAGACTGCCGTTACCAAATCCCTAGAACATCCACTTATGTTCTAAAACTGCTTCCGAACGTTTCTCCAGGATTGGATTAATATAAACTTATTGCAGCTAGTGCAAAAACAACATCTGGTGTGGTACTTGACATCTCATGATTGACTCAATTGCCTAAGCAAGTGTTATGCCAATCATACACATCTCTCTCCCCTTTAGTCTATAGGACACCTTTAGAGAGAGTGACTCCATCACCTGCAGGTTCACTACCATTCCAGGAGTCGTCCATTCTAAAACACCTTTAGAATGTTGTCTAAGTACCCGAATTGGGAAACTACCCAAATCTCGATCTAAAACCATAGATCTAGTAACCAGAATGCCTGATATTAAATTCATATCCTATGTGGAGAAACAACTGTTTAACAACCACAATATAACCGATTGTAGGATAGGAATTTTACTTCCTATAAAGTGTATGTCATCCAAATACCAGGACATCACACCCTACAACCTTCTTAACAGATCCATGTCCTATTCTGATGAAGTCAAAGCCTATGACTGTCACATCAAAAATAGATGATCTTTCTCCGCTATATCTGATTTAGTCTATAAATAGACATAAACTAATTGTCCACTATGCTTCCGCTGCTCCCACTGACTACAACAATCCTCTTGCCGGGTCTCATAGTCTAGAACAGCAGTAATGGCAAGTCTGGGTAAACAAGAACCTCCCTGTTACCGTCTTTGAGAATACTGAAATACCTCTCGGGCGCCTAAGGTTACCCACCATATTTGCGGAGTGGCTAATGGAATGTCAAACCTGATTGAATCTTTAGGTTCTATTAAATTTTCAGTAATCGTCTGTGGTTCTGGAATCACTTCCAGTTCTACCATACTCCTACTACCGTTTTCTGAAAAAGTCCATTTTACTAAAACTGTGGCGAGTCAAGAACAATATCACCATTGATCTTCCAGATGGTAGAAAGTTAACCCTCGTCATAGCCTGGGTTAACCCACAAACTGCCATTACAGAAACATGCCTTGAGTTATCCAGAGTCTGGTTTTAAGCATAAGCCGGACAACTCCATATACCTTAACATCATTAAGATATTAACCATTCTATATACAATATAGAAACGGAGGCACTGATTTAATTGGAACCAGATTCAAATCATGCAGCTGTCTCCAGTGCATGTCAACTAAATGGAGAGAGGCCGATCATCATTACTCAACTTAGGAGTGCATCCAGATACGAGTAACCTGAAAGAAAAACAAGTTCTCAAAACCATTACTATCAACTGAATACCAAATACAAGTATCTATATCTTCGATTACCTTAAAGAATCCTGATACTTGCAATACATGGTTCTCTACTTTATTCTTGTACCTATAACTTCTCAAAACTTGGACTTTGTATTTCTACGAAACACTTGTCTAAAACTGGAGAAGTCACAAGTAAACAAAATATAGTATGAGGACCAACCCCTCTGTCCTAATGGACACTGTACAACATACAATACTTTGTATAAGTCCCCTGAGTTGAATAACTCAAACCCTGTGTGTCGTAGGTTGAAAACTGTACTATGGTTATGAAGAATTACACCGCTGTTTAATGCTCCTTACCTAACCATCAACTGATATAGGTAAATGTTATGGACATAATTTCAAAAGGTTGTATCTCACTTTATGAAATAAAAGTACATATATATCAGTTTGAAATTGGTGCATAACAATGGATATTCAAAACCAAATATTTGTCGTCCGGCAAAAACCCAGGTGATTTCCTCAAATATCACCAATTACAACGAATCCCGATATAATGAGGATGATCACCTAATTCCTAATAACTTACTCCCACTCAACATCTGTAAAACCATACAGATGTGAGAATCAAACCTGGTAAATACATACTCTGGAGTAAGGATATGACCAGGAAATCAGTTTTCAATTAACAATGCACAGAGAAACTGAAACATGAAAATGTTTCGAAAGGGTATCCGGGTATTCTTAGTAATGCCTCTTCCATTATCCAGATTCATGACTATAACCGTATTTTTCCTTGCCATCTCTCCAAATCCCTTTATTTGTCTTTACTCATTACCTTCTGTACACCATCCTTAGGCTAAATGGTTTTCTTCCTTCCGTACCGTTCGGCACCAGCCTATGGTTTGGAAAAAGACTATCCAATAAGCGTAATAGGTGTACTCTCCTAATCCTAGGAGTACTCGCAACCTGAGAGAAGGTAAAGATAAAAGACAACTGAATAAACCTTATTCTATTTCTCCTAAACCAGAATCCATCCTCGAACTGGAACAAGTTCATTCGAGTTCGTATATAACCATAGATGAATTATCCAATAACTGTGGATCTTCGTAGTGATACGGGGTGTTCTGGAGAAATACAAAGGTGAAGTAGGAGTGGCGATGAAATACGTGGTTTGGTCGTGAACGATAACAGTCGCATTTTATTTTGCCCACTTTCTAATCCCTTTATTTGTCTTTACGTATTATCTTCTGTACACCACACTTAGGCTAATTGGTTTTCTTCATTCCCTACCTTTTGGCACCTGCCTATGATTTGGAAGAAGACTATCTGATAAGCGCAATAGGTGTACACTCTCCTAATCCTAGGAGCCCTCACATCCTGAGAGAAGGTAAAAGGAAAAGACAACTGAATAAACCTATTCAATTTCTTCACAACCGAAAACCATCCTCGAATCTGAAACAAGTTTCTTCGAGTTCGTATGTAACTATACGATGGTCATATCCAATAAGTATGGATCTTCGTAGTGATACGGAATGTTCCGAAAAAAAGCAAAGGGTAAAAGAAGGAGTGGCAATGATGTATGCAACTCAGACAATCCAAAAGCCAGTGTTTTAAGAAAGTTCGGTTAACTTGGTTACTGAGTTATAGTCTAAGGTCGGGACATGGTCGCTGCCAAAGAGAGAGAGAAAAGAAACACTCTGCGTGCACTCTAACCTAGATCAGAATGGTTAATCGCTTTATCTAATCAGGATGTGTCACATTGTATCCTCAAATTCTCCTCCAAACCTGAAAGAAGAATTAGTCGGGATCATCTAAAATCACCCGAGGAGTAAACCAACTCATCAGTGGGTATCGGGATCCAACTATCATCGCATGATAACCTGATAGAATCCACTCAAGTTATCACACTTCAGAAGGTATGCGCATGCCTGGCAAGTTTCCTGTATGTTTGAAACTCCCGATGTTATTTTTACCCCATGCTCTTATGACCTTGACGAAGGTCAACAAATCATAAGTCACATGTCAAGTCCTACCCGTCATTTTCCAGGTTAATTTGAACCCATCCGTACTCACCCTTGACGAAGGTCAACAAGGTTGTACGACTGTCCCAAACCAACACATCTATCTATGCAACAGAAAAGTAACAAACAGCTACCATACACTATGCTTTGAAGAAGGTCAACAAACATAGCATGAATACTAGGTGCTACTCGTCTGAAATGACGGAGGGCTACGAATGGTTTTTGACAAAAAACCATTAACATAATGAACTTGATATCGTTGAAGGAACCGGATAGCTTTTTATAAATATATAGTGGCGAAAAACCTTTGCTAAAGAGGTCACTCCCGGTGAAGGGATCTCGGCTCTTTCCTCGTGGAATGAGGTGCAGGATATTCTCACTGAATACCGCGATGCAAAGCAAAAAGTAATCGACTATAATGAAGTTATTATCTTGACGCAAACTTCTGTCCAAGAGGTCACTCCCGATGAAGGGATCTCGACCCTTGCTTCGTCGAATGAGGTGCTGGATATTCATAACCGAATACCACTGTGCAAAACAAAAGAAAACGTCCTTGTAATAACAGCTTTTGAAAATTTGTTCCAACAACATCGAATATGTCTGTTTTCCTTGCATTGATCTGAATCAACGCAGTCCCATTAATTAATCACACCACAAAAGAACGAAAATATGATGTACGTATATGCCATCCGCATTCGCCACTGGGTCCCGTCATCACCCGTTAGGTTACTTAACTAACGACAGAGCGGGGACTGGACTAGCGCGGGTGTAAAACATATACAACATCTACTAGTATATATATATCAATATATAATGATCGCTCCAGACATGATAAATGCAACATCACAGAAAAGTATTAAGCATCACAGAACAATACAGATAATCTGGGAGCCCTGGGTTTCCTTTGAGCCGCAAGTGAAACCCGACGTTCCCCTGGTCGTGTGGATAGCATGTGCAATGAAAACCTAGACCCCTACGAGTGCGGCAAGTTACCCGCCAAAATCAGAAGCGAGGCAGCCCCTTCATCAAAGTGAATGGGCCACCCGACACTTCATGGAATCCGGTAACTTGAGCACCCTTCCTTGGGTCAACCTGTACCCCCTACGAGTGCGGCGAATAGCCCGCCAATTCTAGAGTGAGGCCCCTCCTTCTCAATGCCATGAGATGCGGACCCGTTGCCCTCCAGAACCCGGCTATCCGTGCACTCCATCTCGGGGTAATCCTAGTACAGAAAAGAAAATATGTACAACGGTGACATCGACCTCAACCCGGTCGTGCCCCAAAAGAATAATATACAAACAGGCAGTGACGGCAGTCCACACGTCGGACGCTCTCCCCGCGATATCAAATGTACAAATAAAACTAAACTGTACTAACATTGCAACCAAGCTATCCACCACGATGAATCCGCAACAAACATAGCACAATACAGAACATCAACGTGAATGTCACGTTCGCAAACCCGTCTAAAAGAACTATAGCAATTAGACAAGTTATACCGCTCGAATGACATTCACGGTCGCAGATAGAAATGTAAGTACTGTAAATTTTAAACAATGTTAGAAATATCGACTTCGAAATAACCCCGAATAGCTCCCAAATAACTAGATAAAACTATATTCAAACAGAGCTAAACAAGCAATACCACTGAACTAATATTCCAGAGACTAGATACCATTGGGGTGAAGAAAATGTGAAGCAATTGGTTTTTGGCCAAGTCTAGAAAAGAGAGGGAAGTGGCTCTGTGGAATGAAGTGGCTCCATTGCTTTTTTTTCGGAGTGGCTGTGAATTTTAGTGTGTGTATTGATGTGTTGTGGTGAGAAAAATAAGCAACAAAAAATATCCCTGCACACTCAAAATTCCCTGCACACTCAAAATTCGCAGCCACCAAAAAAACCCTTCCCATAAAAAAATAATAGCCACATTAATTTCCTTCACCCTAAAAAAACCAACAACCACCTCAATTAAAAAAAAGCCACTTCATCACACAAATATCTCTGGTATTGTTTCGGGGTTGTTTCGGTTTCGATATTTTAACACCGTCTACACAACTAGTATGCGGTTAATGGGTTGGCTATGATACCATGTAAGTCTACACCAGCGCCCCGGACATCAATCCGTGGCCAAATGCGGAATAAAACTTTTTAAAACTCGGCGCTAACGTAACCCTAAAACCCGGATCGTGCCATTAACCTTATACTAGTTAACTGTAAAGTGGGAGTTTAAGAGATTATATCGATCGATCCGTGTCCTTCGGTCTTCAACCTCTGTCCCAAGCTCCTCACGGCTTCCTCGATCAAGTTCGGTCTCCGGTCTCCCTCGTCGAAGACGATCCATGTCGAGGATTAGTAATATGGACTCCCGCCTCAAAACCGAAGCAACTCGGGCATCCAGTTTGCTAGCCTTGATACCCAAGATGAAGTAGAGATAGTGTGTGAATACTTTGTCTCAAAACACCCAAGAATTTGGATGGAGGTGAATGAAGTTGCCAAGTGAGATGAAGAATGTGAGCATAGGTTTTTGGCTAAGAAAAACGAGCTTGCTGTAGAAACTTTTGGGCTCGGCCAAAAATGGTTCTCTGGGGATTTTTGGTGGGTATGTGTGTTAAATGAATAGCAACTAAAGAAATATCTATCCCCGCCAAAATATCCACAGCCACCTAATCCCCTCAAACAAAATATCTACAAAATATCCTAAGCAAAATATCCAATGCAAAAACAAAAAGCCATCAATGCAAAGCATGACTCACCCATGACTTTCGAAATAGGCAGCCACAAATTTTCCCACGAAATTTGCCTAGCCCAAAATTAATCACAACATGCCAAACAATGCTCACGAAATTTCCAAGCCCAAAATTACCAGCCAAAGAAAAACCATGCAAACAAAATACTCACATTTTCACACAACACATTTAAACATTAAACTAAATGTTTAAAACGGAAGAAAAGAAAATAGCAACTTCAAAAGTAAACTTGTAACGAATTACAAGAATACCCCTCATCCGTATATACATACCTGCATCCGTATTCCGACTGAATACGAATACAACGAGACGAAAAATAATCCAACAATCTAATACTAGGATCCGGCTTAAACCAAATCCCTCTAGTATGATCCGTCCGATCATGATCCGTGCACGAGTGCACGTATATGATCGAACCCTGCCATAAAACCATACGGCCTCTATAACTTTTCACCCGAACCAGGGAAACCCTCTGTGTGGGACTCTAAATACTCGTCAATACGCTGGCAGTGTGTTTAACCATAAGCACGTCAGTGGCACTAGCTGTACGTAACGAATACCCAGGTATTGAGCGAAAGGGAGGCCGACGAGCGAACTTATCCTGAAACCCTACTGAGCTTGACAGTGACAATATCCGTACAGTCCGGTCCGTTCGTCTATGAGTATTACATATCGGGCCTAGGGGGATGGTAAACGTCAGACCCCCAATAGCGGTATAAGTCGTGTCGGAGTGTAGCCTAGAACACTATGAGAAACTACTGGAATACCTACCAGTAAATCTCACTTGCCTTGGCCAAGGACTTTGTGTAATGGCTCTCCAAACACAGCGCGATATCACCCCCAATACCGGGAGAGACGAATCCCCTGCCGATCCGCTCACTACCTCTATGTGGCTCAGGACTGTACCCAACTAAAACCTGTTTGCACGACTCCTTTGAGTCGTGGTAGGGTAGTAATCAAAGCACAGTGGGAACTCACACGAGACAAATGACGATCTCAGGTCGATAGACTAACCTGTACACATGTCACCAGGGAACTGCTATCCGACGATAGGTATAATACCAACTAGCATGTTCCCGGCGAGTCCGTGAGCACCTGTATACTATCTTAGGTGAACCAACTGACGCCAATGGCTTGTGAGACCGGCCACCGCCCCTCGTTGGGGTCTCGATCTGTATACACTAGTCTATTCTCGGAGTATCGATGCCCAGTCTCGATACTCCCATGACTAGGGACACTTTAAGGATGTGCTTATAGACTACCCAACTCTCACATATATGATCGCCATAATACTGTTGGTAGTCAAGCAAGAATCTTATGGGCTCTATCAACGTGTAATAGTGATTTATAATGTCACCTGAAGCATGTACACGATGATAAAGACAAACCAGATTGCATACTATCATCTCGAGTAAGACTGTCCTACCGGTATAGGTCCTCCCTCAATCATTGCAATCACGTGCCTGCGATCCAATAATTGACTTTGAGGGCACTATAGCCAACTAAAAGGACCACTCCTCCGTCATACAGCGATGGACTTCTTCTACACGGGAGCATGTTACAATGGCTCCTTCAAATTCAACCTCCCACAAAAGGACGAGGCTGGAGAAAATCCCACTGCCGGCGGCAAATTCCAAAGGCGATGGACCCAAACACTATAAGTCTGGGGGCATGATCGTACATACGGTCAACATGGATTTCGGGAAAGAAGAAAGCTGTGCTTCGACGAGTCACCGACCGCAAACTCGGTCGCTGACAAAGGCTCAGGAGCAACAACAAAAGCTCAAGGAAATGCTGACCAAAATGGCAGCACTTACCGGACAGAAAGAAAGTCCGAATCCAGCAGCCGAATAGCGCCAGGAGCAGGAGACCGATACAGAGTTCCTCCGAAGGGTGCTTGAAAGAAAAGATAAAGAAGTCGCTGAACAAGCTGCTAACATGAAGCAGATGGCGCTCTTGTTTCAGGACATGGTTGGAATGATGATCCAACTAGAACCCCTAGCCGAAGACCCGCCGATAATCATCGAGGATGACAGAGGGGAAACATCAAATCCTCTTTCGGCCTTATCGGCAGCCAAGGAGGAAACAATCTCTAAGGCGGCCCTAGATGACTACATCGCTCAGCATATAAGAGCTCATCAATCCTATGAAGCTGCTGGCCAAATCGTCAAAACTGGACGATCATATCTAGGCTGGTATGATCAAATCAAGTATCCGCCGAGATATACGATCCCCAAGTTCTATGTATACAAGGGGACATGCAACCCTCATCAGCACGTCGCGCAATTCAGAGCTCTGTGCGGCAACACGGGAGGTGACGACAAACTGTTGCTTCACCAGTTCGTTGGCAGCCTGTCAGAAACAACCTTTGAATGGTACTCGAAGTTCCCAAATGACTTCGTAAAGACATTCACAGAAATGGAGCTGTTGTTCACACAGCGGTTTACCAGCTCAACCGAGCGCACCCTGATCACGGCATTATCAATACCAGGGTAAGGCCAAGAGAAAATTGGGTCCAATACGTAATCCGGTGGCGGAACCTATGGTCTAAGTGCGAATAGCGCATTGAAGAATCTCTCGCCGTGGGCATGTTCATCAGGACCCTTGATCCTTAAACGACTGCGTCTTAGTTCATGACATTCTTCAAACCAACCACCTTCCAGGCTCTGATCTATAAACTGGCCCAAATGGACCAGATGGGTCATGGGCCTTCCTTCTCAAATAAGGACCCTCAAAATAATAAGGGTAAAGGGAAAGCGGCCTTCGTTGCCAACACGCAATAACAACCGAGTGGCCCAAAACCAGCTGCTCGCCAAAACAACGTGCGTCCGTGCCCATCCTTAGAGGAAAGACTTGGACGTGCTTACTCGTTTCCCCGCGACAAGACGAGGAGACTGTTTGAATTGGCAATGCGTAACAAACTCATCACATTGCCAGACCCGCGGTGTACATCTTAACCTGGCGACGTCAATAACCCTAATTACTGCTCCTATCATAGAATGGTGAGCCACCCAGTTGAGAATTGCTACGTCTTCAAGAACTGGGTCGAGGACCAGTATCAACAGGGGAAATTCGCGTTGTCTGATAACTGGAGGGTAAACCCATCACAGAAGCACACTCCCAAAAAGGTGGATGCGCCGGTGGAATCATGCTCACTCGTGGAAGAAACTCTATGGGAAGTTGTTCTTTCAGCAAAAACCAAAAGAATGTTGAAGGATCTACAGGATGTCCAGCAGTCAGGTGGAAAAGCCCACTTGAACTCGAAATCATCGAAGGGATGCTGAAACCATGTCCCGTACCGAAAGTTGTTGACAAAGGGCAAAACCCCCAAGTCGAGCCTTCAAAGTCTTCGAAGAAAAAGAAGAAGACCAAGAAGCCTATACAGCCTGCCGAGTATGACGACAAGCGCACAGACCTATAACAGTATATTGACGCGTTGGAGGAGTACAACCAGAAGGCACGGACACTGATCATGCTCGAAGAGTTCCTCAAGCATATTCTTGAGAACGAAGATAGTGATAACGATGAGGAAAATGACTCATCAGGAGATACCGGGGACCGTGTAGCAAGTTGCCACCTTGTCTCCCATTCGTTGTCGACGAAGAAACCCCCTCGGCGTCAGAAAATAACGCGGAGGAACTGGATGCAGAATCGGCGCTAAAATCCCCGGAACTGCCGGAAGACCCGATCGATAGGCTGTTAAACGAAGCCTTTCGAAAAAGAAAAGCTGAATGAGAACGCGAAACAGCCATATACAAAAAGGCTAAGCGTCAGCGTCAGGATGAAGAAGCTGCGGCAACGATGAGTTGTAAAGTACTCCAACCAAACCAAAGCATACCTGCGACAAATAAGAGCAGGATCGAAACAGAGAAGCGGTTTGCCAAAGCCCTGTCAATGGGAATGAAGTTGCCACCTCTCGTAGGAAACACTCCCAAGGTCATATGCCTCGACGTAGAGGATTTACATCCAAACTACTGCCTATATCATCGAAGGGTTACCCACCCCACCGAGGAATGTAGTGCCTTCAGGAAGTGGTGGCAATGATACGTTGCCCATCAAAAACATTTCAAGAGGATGAAGCGCGAAGCTCGTCGACGGAAAAATAATGCGACAGATGCGCATGAAAAAATGACTGGCACCTGCCATATAGTTGATACCAGTTCGGAAGGGGAAAAACCCCAAGTTCTTACTTTCGGGAGCAATTCTGGGGAAGAAATACCCCCTCAACCCTCTTTTCAAAGACTCCACCTCCGAAAAAGAAGAGGAGGAGAAGAATTGCGAGAATATTCAGCTGCATAACCACACGCTGCCTAAAAAGAACCTCAGACCTACAAACAAAGGTTCAAGCAAAAAGGACAAATCGAAAGAAAAAATCTTTGAGGAAATTGCCCTCGACGGTGGAGTTGTCAAAGAGCTCGCAGTGAGGAAATCGCATAGGAAAAACAAGGTGGATTACAATGTCCTAGCACATCCGAGGAAAATACCCTCACAACTGAGCATATTGGATGCTTTCCTCCTGTCCAAAAAAGCACGAGATTCTCTGATCAAGGCATTACAAGAGCCCGATCAGTTCCAAGCTTTCCTCATGGAAGAGAAGATGAAAGATGAACTGGCAAAGGTCCACACGGCTGACATCATATTCAGCGATGAAGATCTCCTCCTCGGTACGTGCAAACATAATCGCCGGTTATACATCACCGGGTACTGCCACAACATCAAGATAGGGAAAATCCTTGTCGACAACGGATCCTCCATCAACCTTCTCAACGTGAGAGTGCTAAAGAAGATTTGCATGAACGTTCAGCACCTAGCTCGAGACAAAATTACCATCTCCGGGTTCGACTCATAGTCGTCACGGACGCTTGGGTCCGTAATACTGATGTTACGCTTTGGGCTGCTTGTCACCAACATCAAATTTCATGTCATTGACGCTAAGACTTGCTATAATGCTTTGCTCGGCAGGCCTTGGTTACATGAGTATAATGCCATCCCTTCTACACAATATCAGTGAATGAAGTATTTCAAAGACGGCTTGGAATACACCGTCACAGGGGAGCTAAATCCGTTCTCCGTAAACGAGGTTCGAAAATATGAAGACGCAAAGTACTTCCTACCAGACTTCGAGGATACGGAAAGGTGTCATAAGCCGGAGGATAAACAGAAGTCCATTGCCACTATCCCGATCTTCGGGAGCGATACCGAGGAAGATGAAGAAATAGTCTACTCGGGGCAAACCCAGAAAGAAAACAATAGGTCTAGACCATCTACTCCTATTTTGGTCTTTGGCAGCGATTCAGAGGAAGAGGCCAACACAGTGTTCTCCATCCGTCCATCAGTGCAGACCTTTGCCGGAACATATCAGAGTCTACAAATTACAATGGCTCCACCTCGGCATTACAAGAAACTTGATGTGCTCCATACATACAGCGTACAAGAACAAAAAACTTTCTACGTACTTTCCAGGAGAAGAGGTAAAAAAGCGATCCTCTTCTACCAATCTACGGAAAATAAAGTAAAAAAAGAAGTCTGGCATGGTGCCGATTTTGCAATTGACAGGTTTCAACCAATCCGTCTGCCAAGATACTACGCGGAGGGATTGAAAAGGCTGTTAAGATGCCAAGGTGTACCCCTTGAACAAACTGTTCGACAAGCCCAATTCTACAAAAAGATTTTGGATATTCCCGGGACTCAGCGAAAGATGCCCAACGGGAAGATGGAGACAGCTGGGATCGGATACGTTCAGTCCAAGAAACGGGAGCGGTTCCATAGTTGCCATGTCATAAACAACTCCGGTGAAGGGGAAAATGCTCTTCCAAATAGTCGTGACGTTGAAACAAAGCGAAATCCCTCTCTAAGAACGTTAAGCCCGTCACTCAAAGAACAAATAGACAAGCTAATAAAAGAAGCTTGTCAAAAGTGCCGAGACAATCACAGTCTCGAAATGGCCATTTATGAAAAGGCCAGGACGCAGCGCCTCAATCAGCAATTTGAGAAGAAGGAAGACTATAATGCTCTTCATTCCCGGCCCGCTGTATGTCCCCATGAAAGGGGAAAATCCCGAAATAGAGGCAAAAACTGGGCAAAGAATGCAAACAACGTTCGAAAACAATGACGCGGATCCAAGAAGCCATGCAATCGAGAAAAGGTTGATTGGAACCCGTCCTTTATAAAGAAGATGGATCGGGAATACTCTTTCCCCCAAGACAAGACGAGGATAATATTCAACCTTGTTATGAAGCACCAAATGATGACACTTCCGGAGTCTCAGCACCTCGAATAAATAAACGAGGTCCACCATCCGGATTATTGCTGCTATCACCGAATAATATGTCATCCCCTCGAAGACTGTTTCACCTTAAAAAACTGGGTAGAAGACCAATATCAACAAGGTAGGTTCGCCTTATCTGACAGCTAGAGGGTAAACCCGCCGCAAAAGTATGAGCCAAAGAGGACCTATACCATGAGGATGGGACCAGCTCAACATCAAGAGGGGAAGCGCACTCATAACTGCCATATGATAACACTCTCAAAAGAGGGAGGGCACGAGACTATGGATGACTTCCATATGTGCTTCACAAATGAAGACGAGGTGATCTCCGAGTTTTCACCAGTACCAAAAGAGCTAGAAGATGGGATACGCACTATGGCGGACAACCTAAGAAAAATTGACTTAGGGACAGAAAATGATCCGAGACCGACGATCGTCAATGAGATACCATCTGAAAAACAGGTAGCTACGTTAAAAGACGTGCTCATGCAATATAAAGACTGCTTCACGTGGAATTATTCCGAAATGCCAGGTCTAGATCCAAAGGTGGCAGTATATAAACTGTCCATATCGCCGGACATAAAGCCGGTCAAACAGGCGCCAAGAAGAATGCGGCTCGAACTTGAGATGAGTATCAACGCTGAAGTCAAGAAACTAATCGACTCCTGCTTCATCCAAGAAGTTCAATATCCCGACTGGATCTTTAACGCCATTCCAGTGATGAAGAAAAATGGGGCGGTGCGCATCTGCGTGGACTTTCAGGAACTCAAAAAAGGTTGCCCGAAGGATGACTTCTCAGTAACTGTTACTGAGCTGATGATCGATAACACGTCTACTCATAAGGTCTTCTCTTTCATAGATGGATCTTCAGGATACAATCAAATAAAAATGCATCCTGAAGACCAAAAGCATACCGCCTTTCGGACTCCGCTGGGCATATTCTGCTATAGGGTGATGCCCTTCGGTTTAAAGAACGCTGGTGCTACCTACCAGAGGGCCATGACAAAAATCTTCGATGACCTCATACACGAGATCGTCGAATGCTACATTGACGACCTTATGGTAAAGAGCAGATCTCACGAGGAACATTGGGAACATATAAAAATAGTGTTCCGACATTGTCAGAAGTATAATCTGAAGATGAATCCTTTAAAATGCGCGTATGGAGTCTCCTCAGGCAAATTCCTAGGATTCATCATACGGAAACAGGGTATCGAAATCGATCCATCAAAGATCAAGGAGATTATGGAAATTTCCACGCCAAGAACTCTCAAACAGTTGCGATCTCTTCAAGAAAAGCTCGCAAATATCCGGCGGTTCATAGCTAACCTCTCCGGAAAATGCCGTCCCTACAGTCATCTAATGAAGAAGGAGACCCCGTTCATCTTGGATCAAAAGTGCCAAGATACACTAGACGAAATCAAGCAATATCTACAAAATCCGCCGGTATTGACCGCTCCGGTTAAGGGAAAATCCCTTATCCTATACACAACGGCCCTCGAGGGTTCTCTAGACGCGCTGTGGGCACAAGAGAACGATCAGAGAAAGGAGAGAGCACTGTACTATTTGAGTTGAGTTCTCCTGGGGGCAGAAAACAACTATTCCCCCATCGAAAAGCATTGCCTAGTACTGATCTTCGCAATAACGAAGCTCGGACATTACGCCTTGGTACACGAGGTCCATCTCATATCAAAGGTGGATCCTCTCAAATATTTGATGTCAAGGGCCATACTAACAGGAAGGCTTGCCAAATGGGCCCTCCTCCTGATGGAGTTCTCGATAACGTATCTACCCCTCAAAGCAGTAAATGGTCAGACCATATTTGACTTTCTTGCGGAGCATTGTATACCAGCCGACTCCCTGTTAAATTGCGAATTGCCAGACGAACATGCGTTCGACGCAATCGAAGAAGAGAAAGAAGAAAACGATTCCCAATGGGAACTCTACTTCGATGGAGCATCTTCCATAAAAGCAATGAAAGCGAAACACCCCCATAATCAAAGCCGGAGTGGGCCTTATCTTCGTGACTCCGCAAGGAGGGATATTGCGTTACGCCCTCTCCTTAACGGAACTAAGAACTAATAACTAGGCTGAATATGAAGCTTTGATAGCAGGTCAAGAGATCGCTATCGACATGGGAATCAAAGACCTCCTCATATATGGAGATTCCCAGCTGATTGTTAGCCAGGTAAATGGCGACTATCAGACATGCAAGCCAGAGCTGATAAAGTATGGCGAAAGAGTGCAGCAACTGCTGACACAAATCCCCTCCTACATCCTGAAGAGTATACCGTGTGCAGAAAACAGCAAGGCAGACGCATTGGCCAAATTAGCTAAAGAACTGGCTGATGAAGACCTCGATGACGTAAAGATCATTGTGTAAAGCCACGGGATTCTCTTGCCAACAAATATATTTTCGGAAGACCTAATAGGGCCATCCGAAAGAAAAAAATGACCGAACAAGTATCCCTTCAAATAGAGGATGAAGAAAAGGTCAAGGATTGGAGAGAACTCTTCATAGACTACTTCAAATCCCAACAAACGCCCAAAAATGCGTCTTCCAGACATCAGCTCATGAAACGAGCTCTGTCCTTCGCCTTCGTCAATGATACTCTATATAAGAGATCGTTCGACTGTCTGTGGCTAAGATGCCTGGGGTCGGAGGAAGCAAAGAAAGTCATCCAAGAAACTCACGACAGACTTTGCGGGTCTCACTAAGCTGGGACAAAGATGAAGCATAAGATAAAAAGAATGGATTACTGTTGGCCTACAATGATTCAGAACTGCCTCGAATATGCGAAGCAGTATCACTCGTGCCAAATTCACGGGGATTTCATCCACCAACATCCAAATCCGCTGCACCCAATAGTAGTGTTCTCCGCCGAAAGACCGGGAAGATAAACGTCTTGCTTGAATTTGGGGAAGATGCTATTTGGTTTTATCCATCCACCTCTCCGAAAATGCCAAGTTGATTTATGGCACCGTATATCGGAGGTTTAGACAGATGCGGCCGTTGTAGCAGACTTCGTCAGATTCCCCCTCGTCTGAGGGGTTTTTCATTGTGGGGACGCTTTTTCCTGCAGGCGCAAGCCCCTGAAGTTAATTACGCTACCGCATCGCGGTAACCAGTTTCTCCTTTTCCAGATGGTCACTTCATGTCGTGTATGTTTGTTTTATTTTTTTTGGCTGCCCGTGGATTGTATATGGAGACTAATTTATGTTGTCGCCCGTAGGGCGTGGATTAGTCCAAATCCGTATTTTCTTAGATTTGGGTTTGGGTTGGGTTTAAGGATCGTTAATCTCATTTGAGACTAAGATCAACTTAAACGTTTGTTAAGGATACGTTAGTCTCATTTTAGACTAAGATCTACTTAACAGGATCATTTAGATCCAACAAAAGAGCATTTGGGCTCTATTGTTTTAGTTTAGGGACGCTGCGGTCCATAAGTTTAAGGACGTCATAGTCCGTGGAGTTTAAAGACATCATAGTCTTTAAAGTTTAAAGACATCACAGTCTATGAGTTTAAGGACCTCACAGTCCATGGTAGTTTAGAGACATCATAGTCTGGCAAGTTTAAGGACATCATAGTCCATGAATTTAAGGACCTCACAGTCCATAGTAGTTTAGAGACATCATAGTCTGTCAAGTTTAAGGACATCATAGTCCATGAGTTTAAGGACCTCACAGTCCATAAAGTTTAAGGACATCATAGTCCAGTTTAAAGACGTCATAGTCTGTGTGATTTCGATTCTACCGTTTGGGGATGCACCAAAAGTTATTGGTTATCGGGACCCTCCACCTCTCTGAAGACGTTGAAGAATTACAACGACATGTATCAGAGTTGTGAAGAGATGTACCCTTGAACCAATATTGGTTGAAAGGCTGTGGAAATTACTTTGAATGTCATATGGGTCGATCAATTTTGGAAGACAAGAGTATAGTTGGGGTTCGGTTTCAGGGGATCTTGCATCTTGAAGACTTAGCTAATTTGGGCTAAGATTGGCTCGAATATAGTGTTAAACACTAGAGTACATTCTGCGCTCACGTGCTCCTACGTGAGGCGCTTAAAGTAGTGTTAAACACTAAAACTGAAGCGCTCACGTGGGGTCACGTGAGACACCTGAAGATTGGGCCTTGCTTCTTTTATTTTACTCTTAGAATATGCATATAAGTGTTAAACACTTGATCTTTATGATCATCACGTGTGGACACGTGAGGGTACCCATGCGTTGGATATTAATCCTTCAGTTTTACCTCATTTTCTCTTTAAAAAGGTGTTTATCAAGGGTCACGTGGAGAAACATGAGGCATCCTTTAGGCGAGCATTGCCTTTGGGTAGATTCCTCTTTTTTATGAGTGTTTGATAATTGTTAGGGGTCACGTGGGAACACGTGAGACGCCCAAAAAGTGAAACTGCCTTGGATTTACTCTCTTTTTATTTTGGGAAGCTCATTAAAGGGTCACGTGGGAGCACGTGAGACGCCAGAAAGTGAAGTGCCTCGGCTTTACTCCCTTTTATTTTGGGAAGCTCATTCAAGGGTCACTTGGAAGCACGTGACCTAAACTTATTCGTTCTCTTTTGATCATTGAGGGGGCTCATGTGGACACACGTGATCATATTGGGCACTGATTTCTTTTACGTGCATGGAGAGTTAAATCCCTTGTTTAAGAATTAAATTCTTTTATAGGGTTAAACCCCAATTTTATTTAGAGGAATTAAATTCCTCCGTGTTTGAAAGAATTAAATTCTTTAAACCCAATTCTCCCTCTAAGTTATGGATCTGCATATCAGAATCTTCCCGATGAGAATTAAATTCTCAACTTATGGGGAGATCTGCTTCTGCAGATCTTCAACCAGAGGAAGAACTGAGTTCTTATTTAGAAGAGTTAAACTCTTGGTTTGAGAATTAAATTCTCTTTTGTTTTGTGGGAGCTTATAGAATGATCTCCTTCCTTCTCTTACCTAGAGTTTCTTTCTTCTGAAGAGATCTTCTTCTCTATTTCTCTCTGTTGTATTCTCTCTTCCTCCCTGTTGTCTTCTCTCTCTGTTGTTGTATCCCCCTCTCTTCCTTCTTGGCTCCTTTTTATAGGAGAAAGAAAAGAACCAGTTTGTTTAGTCCATCTCTCATTGAGAGATTTTGATTGATTTTATAACCAACATGATCTTTTAGATCACTCGGTGAATTTTATTCACCATTGGATTTTTAATCCAAAAGATATTTTATTTGTTGTTCTTGGCAAATTTTAGGAAAATATTTCCTTGTATAAAATCTTTCTATAAATTGGTGATTTTTAATCACCATTGGATTTTTAATCTAACGGTGCTCTCTTTTACAGAGTGCAATCTTTTTTGTTTGGAAAGATCTAGGGAAATATTTTTCCAATTAGGGTTTTTGATTCCTTTTAATTAGAATTTAATTCTATTAGTTCAGAGGGTTCTAGAGTCTATCACGTGTTGGCACGTGACCTTACCAATTAAGTATTTAATTAGAATTTAATTCTATTGGTTCAGAGGGCTCAGAAACCCATCACGTGTTGGCACGTGACCCCACTGATAAAGCATTTAATTAGAATTTAATTCTATTAGTTCAGAGGGCTCAGGAACCCATCACGTGTTGGCACGTGACCCCACCGATTAAGCATTTAATTAGAATTTAATTCTATTAGTTCAGAGGGCTCAGGAACCCATCACGTGTTTGCATGTGACCCCACTGATTAAGCATTTAATTAGAATTTAATTCTATTAGTTCAGAGGGCTCAGGAACCCATCACGTGTTGGCACGTGATCCCACTGATTAAACATTTAATTAGAATTTAATTCTATTAGTTCAGAGGGCTCAGGAACCCATCACGTGTTGGCACGTGACCCCACTGATTAAGCATTTCCAATTGTTTACTTCATTCAGCGCCTATAGGCTTTGCCTGTAAAAGGTCACGTGCCTGCACGTGAGACCCGGTCACGTGTGGGCACGTGATGCCCCCTTTGGGGGTTTTCCTTGCTGCTTTATTTGTATTTTATTTAGTTCCCATGAGAGAACAAAAGCTTTTAATTCCTTTTAATTAGAATTTAATTCTATTAATTCAGTGGGTTCAAGAGCCCATCACGTGTGGGCACGTAACTTTATCAATTAGGCATTCAGGCGTAGATAGAATCTGCCCATAAAAGGTCACGTGTTTGCACATGAGGCCCGGTCACGTGTGAGCACGTGATGCCCCATTTGGGGGTTTTCCTTGCTGCTTTATTTGTATTTTATTCAGTTACCATGAGGGAACAAGTAGCTAACTGGCCGTTCGAAATGTGGGGAACCGATATAATTGGCCTTATTGAACCGGCATCATCCAAAGGACATCGGTTCATACTGGCGACGACCGATTATTTCTCCAAGTGTGCAAAAGCAGTACCACTAAGGGAGGTGAAGACGGAGAACATCCTTCATTTCTTCAGGACACATGTCATCTATCGGTTCGGCATTCCGCGACGAATTATCTCGGATAATGGGCCAGCTTATAGAAGTCATAAAATCAGCCGCTTCGTACAACAGCATAAAATCGATTGGAGATACTCTTCAGTCTATAACCCTCGGGCCAACGGTTTAGCTGAAGCTTTCAACAAGACCTTGATAAAAATTATAAAAAAGACGGTGTCCAGAAATAAAAAAGACTGGCACGAAAGGCTGCACGAAGCTCTCTGGGCGTACCGAACAACATTCAAAACGGCCACGAATACCACACCATATGTGTTGGTATTCGGCACGGAAGCAGTGCTTCCCCTGGAAATAAAACTCCCATCTCTATGAGTAGCGGTCCAATACGAACCGACAGGTGGATAAAACGCTCATCTTCGGCTTGAAGAGCTTGATGCCCTCGATGAAACTCGTCTCATAGCATAACAAAATCTGGAGGCTTATAAGGCAAGAATGACACGGTCATACGAAAAACTGACCAGACTGAGAATATTTCGCCAAGGCAAACTCGTGCTAGTCGTCAAAAGACCCATGATTCCTGATCGTGCAAAACGGGGGAAGTTCGAGCTGAACTATGAAGGCCCATACATTATAGACAAAGTATACCAAGGTGGAGCCTATCTGCTAATGAATATGCATGGCGAAAGACCCTTCCGGCCAATAAACGGCTAATTCCTAAAAAAATACCACGCTTAACGAGTTACGATTTAGGTCAATGATAGATGAAGACACTTGTGTCCGCTCGCTATCTGCCTTAGTCAGGACTCTGAGAGTAGTATCCAAAAAAAGCCCCGTCGCTTCAAAAATGGCGACAATGGACCGAGAAGTCCTTAAACTAACTATCCGCCTCAAACATGGCGACAACGAATCGAGATGTCCCTAAACTAACAACGGACCGAGATGTCCCTAAACTAAAATTTCGCCTCAAACATGGCGATAATGGACCGAAATGTCTATAAACTAGCACACTGCCCCCAAATATGGTGATATACTCGCTTGAGATCTATATTATAATTGAAGTCCTAACGGCGAGGGTTGCAACTCAAGTCCCACTGGCCAAACAGCTACTCCAGCGATGAAGCCACCCCAAATCTCATCGGCAAACAGATGGGTCACCTACGGCGAAACTACTTTCGAGAGTTTCGGCATTCAAAAAAAAGGGTATGTCCACAAGCGAAATGGGCACGGATGAAAACCTGAAAGGACGCAGTAAAAACAACAGGGCTACCAGCGAGCTTGTGAAAACCCGGAAGGGCGCAATCTTGTAAAAAAATGGTATGTCATGCCCCGCTTCCTGTTGTACAGGAAGGGGACACGGTGAGGCTCGCTACGTATTTACTCAGAAGTAAACACGCCAAGCGTATCTAAGCAATGTGAAGTAAAATGTACACAAGAGACATAAATATAAATGAACAACAATTTTTATTTATTTAACAATTCTTTACAGGTACAATTAGAAATGTAAATACATGAATAGAAAGCAATGCCTAAACAATGGCATAACTGAAATGAAAAGCATATACAAGTGCCTACAGCTCTGGGTCGATGGAAAACTGCTCCAAGTCCTCAGTACTGGGCTCGATCGCTAGTGAGTCGGATCCACCTGACAACATTCCAAAGAAAGAATTAAAGGAATGTCGTCAGCGAACAATTGCTCGGTAAGTCCCACAGAAAGAGAGTATAACTAGTAATGTTTAATTAACGCAATTGTTTGTAGCTTGGTACAGAATATGCCGGTGTATACGAGAGGAGTCCCACTATTCCGGAGACTAAGATATGCGGAGCACAAGGAACCGTTCAACCACGGGACAACGGCAATGGATATTTAGGTTTGGTGTATTAAAGTGACCGTCTCGTGCCACTTCTAACACATTGCGTACAAATCCACCATGTTCCCCTCCGAATGGCGGCCAAGACACGGACGTCTTGCCTGAGATTCGGGGCAGATGCTATTTGGTTTTATCCGTCCACCTCTCCGAAGATGCTAAGTTGATATATGGCACCGTGTATCGGAGGTTTAGACGGATGCGGCCGATGTAGCAGACTTCGTTAGATTCCCCCTCGCTTGAGGGTTTTTTTTTTATTGTGGGGACGCTTTTCTCTGCAGGCGCAAGCCCCTGTAGTTAATTACGCTACCTCATCGCGGTAACCACTTTCTCCTTCTCCAGAATTTCACTTCGTGTCGTGTGTGTTTGTTTTGTTTGTGGTTGCCCGTGGATTGTATACGGAGACTAAGTGATGTCGTCGCCCGTAGGACGTGGATTAGTCCAAATCCGTATTTACTTAGATTTGGGTTTGGGGTTTTTAGTTTAAGGATACGTTAGCCGTATTTGAGGCTAAGATTAACTTAAACGTTCGTTAAGGATACGTTAGTCCTATTTGAGACTAAGATCAACTTAACGGAAAGAGCATTTAGGGGCTCTATTGTTCCAGTTTAGGGACGTAGTGGTCCATTGCATGTATGGCCGTCGGGACCCGTTACCTCTCTGACGACGTTGAAGGATTAAAACGACAGGTGTCAGAGGAGTTCGAGGATGTACCCTTGAACCAAAGTCGATTGGGGTCCTATAGTCCAGTTTGGGACTATAATCTGTTTGGAGGTTTAAGGATACGTTAACCATATTTGAGGCTAAGATCAACTTAAACGGGATCGTTTAGATCCGACAAAAGAGCATTTTGGGGCTCTATTGTTCCAGTTTAGGGACATAGTGGTCCGTAGGTAGTTTAAGGACATTGCGGTCCATTGCCAGTTTAGGGACATGGTAGTCCATTTCCAGTTTAGGGACATAGGGGTCCATTTCCAGTTTTGGGGATGGATATTAGTTTAAGGACGCATAATTCCATGAGTTTAAGGACCCCATAGTCCATATAGATGTGTTTAAGGACGCATTAGTCCATTAGTTTAAGGACGCATAAGTCCATGGGTTTAAGGACCCCACAGTCCGTATGGGTGTGTTTAAGGACGCATTAGTCCATTAGTTTAAGGACGCATAAGTCCATGGGTTTAAAGACCCCACAGTCCGTATTAATGTGTGGTTGTCGGGACCCGTCACCTCTCTGATGTCGTTGAAGGATTACAACGATAGGTGTCAGAGGAGTTCGGAGATGTACCCTTGAACCGGATGTAAATTGATTTAAGGGAGCAACCGTGCTCAGTCAATTTAATTTGAGGACTTACGACCATGATTGGGCTAAGTCCAGTTGAGAATATTCAACGTTTTTATTTTTGGCCTATTATGCCTGTGTTAGGGCTTTGCCCCTGCATTGCATTTTCTTTTGGCCTACTATGCCTTTTGATATGGGCTTTATTCCTTTTAAATGATGCACAACATCTGTTTTTGTTTGGGCTCTGCCCTTTTTTTAAAGTAATGCATTGCATTTTATTCGGCCTGTTAGGCCTTTTTTTTAATTGGGCTTGGCCCTTCTGTAAATAATGCAGTGCATTAATCAAACTGACAGTGGCCATGTGGCCTGTCAGGCGCTTTGCGCCAATTATTGAGCGCAAGCGCATGTGGAGGTGACACGTGTCACGCTCTGGTGAGCGCAAGCGCAGTGCGCTGCGCTGTTGCGCTGCTGACACGTGGCACGCTCTGGTGAGTTGCGCCAATTTCAGAGAGCAATACTCTATCTTAAAAGCGCATAGCGCAAGTGGTTTTTGGAGCTGACACGTGGCACTCTCTGGTGACTTGCGCCAACCCAAGAGCGCAACAGTGCAGATTTTCAAGTGCAAGGCACTGTTTTAATATCTTGATCCAATTTTGGATTCAAGAAAATAATCTTTAAGATTCCAGAACCAATGGTTCATAAAAAAGGCAATGCCTTTGTTATTATTATATTTTTATATTGAAGATCCTTGATCTTGTTCTTAGATCAATGATCTTTTCAGAAGAAATTCTTCTTTTTTATTCAAAGGTTTTACCTTTCTCTTTTTTTGAGTTCTTCTCAGAGCTCTTTAGAGGAGTTCTCTCTTTGATTCTGTGTTTTTCTATCTCTGTGTTGTCTTTTGGAGTTGGGGTCTAGGGGCCTTTATATAGTGCCCATTAATTTGTTAAATTTATTAAAGAGATCATTCTCTGAGTGATTTGGGAAATTTTCCCCACCGTTGGATCTTTGATCCAAGGGCTTCTGTTTTACAGAAGACAATCTTCTTGTTTTAACAAGAACAGAAAGATCTTACTGGAATTTTAATTCTGTTTGGCGCAAACGCACCAGCGCTTGACACGTGTCACGCAGCGCAGAGCGCAGCGCAAATGCATTGATACGTGTCGCGCAGCGCACATCGCTAGCGCAACTGCGCTGACACGTGTCGCGCAGCGCAAGGCGCAGCGCCATTGCGCTGACACGTGTCGCGCAGCGCAGAGCGCAGCGCAACTGCGCTGACACGTGTCGCGCAGCGCAGAGCGCAGCGCAACTGCGCTGACACGTGTCGCGCAGCGCAGAGCGCAGCGCATCTGAAGCGTTGCTTCTTTTAATTTTGTTTTTTAAATAGAGCCTTGCTCTGATTGGGCGCGCTGCCTTGGGCGCTGTGTTGACGTATCATCTTTTGACACGTGGCGCGTTGCGCGCAGCGCAAGGAATTTGAAGCGTTGCTTCAATTTTTGAATTTTTGAAATTCAAACAGAGTTTTGCTCTGATTGGGGGAAACAAATGCCCCCCCACCGTTGCGCTTACGTGGCGCACACTTAAGTGCAGCGGTGGCAAGATCCTAGCCATTGGATCAACTGGTGAGTTGAAGGGGCGCAAGCGCTTATAAATAGGACCCTTGGTCCTCAGTAAATAATTACCATTTTCAAGAACTTTGATTTTCAGAGCCCTGCTCTTGTTTTTAAGAACTTCAGAGCCTTGCTCTTGTTTCTTTTCAAGAACTCCAAAGTTCAAATTTTTAGAACATCTTAGGTAAAATTTAACTTAAATTAAATTTAATTAACAGAGCCTTGCTCTCATAGATCTTTGATCTAAAGAAAAACCCCTTTGGGGTTTCATCAACAGAGCCTTGCTCTCAAGAATCCATAGATCTACAGAGATCTTGTTTCATGGGTTTTAACCCATGAACAGAGCTTTGCTCATGGATCAAACATAGATCTTTTTGATCTAAAAATGGAGAACTTTTTATAAGTTTTCATGGATTTTTTAAGACCCCAAATTTTTAATCTTTAGGAGTAAATTTTTTTTTCTTTTAATAGATTTTCTCATCATTATTACAGAGCTAGGCTCTTTTAAGGAATTTTATTCCCTTGAGGCCAGAGTTTGACTAGTGTCACTCTGTGACAGAGCTTTGCTCTGAAAGAGGAGATTTTCTCCTTGTCTCTAGGGATTTTTCATTAATGAGAATATTCTCTTGGGGATTAATTGACAGTCTCATCCAATGATGAGGCTGTCTTATTAACTGATGCACTGTCATCCAGATTTTGTGGGTCCCCCTTTGGTCCCCTACCCACTGCATTGCAGTGTGTTATAAATCTTAAAATGCCAAGCGTTGGAATTACAACACTGACGGCTGATTTTTGTCCCTCCGCTGGAAACATGTCTGCTGATTTGTCTTTCCCGTTTGTTCGCTCGGAGGGAGGATTTCCCCAGGCATCAGTGGACCGAGAGGTGCTCTCTCTCATCAAGGATCATGACCCCGAGCACAAGAACCTTCACCTGTGGGGTAGGTGGTATAATGAGATCGTCCAGGGTCGCCGAATCTTCGGTTCTGCTACGCCGTCTGAGCCCATATTTTCGATCCCCTATGCGGATGAACCCCCGGTGAAGTATGCTGTGGAGGTCAAAGACTGGAATTCGGATGATCTTCTCCAGCCTGCGATTGGTGCCATTCCTGTGCAGCCGCCGCCGGCAATAGACATTTTGGGGAGGCGAATATGTCAGAGTGAGGCACGCCCTTGGGGACAGGCTTACAACGTTGGATTGACCCCGCAACCACCCGCCGGATATTTACAGTGGGCCAGGTACGTCCTATCGGCGAAGAGGACTCATCTAATGAAGATTGGTTTGTACTCGGCAATCTACGTCTCGCTTTTTGAGTACCCCTCTCCTCCCACGTGGTGGATTAAGGCTTTCATCGAACAATGGAATATCCCCACTCACACCTTCCTTATGACGGACAGGGAAGTCTCCATCTCCCTGGAAGAGTTTGCTGAAATCTCGGGTCTGCCGATGAGGGGGGAGCATTACGAGGAGCTGCTTCCTCCTGACGAATACGTCTTCGCCACCAAGCCGCTGGTGTTTGATCTGACGCTGGAGAATGCCATTCAGCACCAGTTTCTGGGCTTGGTGAAGGTGCTGAGCATATATGAAGGGCTCTATCTAGAATCAGGCGTCCGGGGAGTCAGTTTCGCAGATTTTATCGCTCGCTTCATTCGGCCGGAGTTCTTATCGGAGCGGAGCGAGAAGTTCGCCAAGCTTGATGACCCTTTCGGCTTCAGCTTGGACCGTCGACCAACATCGGAGGACGATCAAAAGGATTTTTATCTCTCCGGTGCCGCCGTCATGCCCTTGTCAGAAATCGCCGTCCCGGGCATGGATGAAGAGACATTTTTTGTAGGGTTCCTGGGATTGTGGCTGTGCAGCTTCGCGCTCCCCATGCACCCGCGCCACATGCGGCTGTCCGTTTTCTACCCAGCGCATCGGATGGTGGCTGGCCTGCAGATGACAATAGGAATCGCCAGGTTGGCTCACCTATATAATGGACTTAGCGTGGCGGCGGACGCTAATGAACCTGGGGTGCAGCCTGCTAATTTCCCGATGCACTACTTCACCTCATGGATGGAAATGCACGTGCACGGGGTGTTCGGCGTCTATAAGAGCCCTTCGTTTTTTGAGAAGTGCAGACTCCCAAGAGTCATGCGGCTGGTCGGCGCCTCGATCGTGACTGCGCCTCCGCGGGAGGCTAGGGGGTTGCTCCTTCGTCCACACCTGATCGGAGCGAAGATTTCTTTTTTGGATAAAGTCATAACTATAGGCTCAGAGACCTCCAAGTCGATGGCGGCGCTGCGTGACGACTTCAAGAACGGGGCCTCCGTACTGAAAGCCTGGGAGATCCTTCACCTCTACTCCATTCGGCCGGGCTACCTGGTGTTCAGGCAGAACGAGACGGCGCTTTTCATGAGGTATAACCCCCACCGGTTCGCCCAACAATCAAGCTATCACCAGAGGATCCCGCTGGAGGCGTTTTTGGAAGAGCCCGCGGCCAGCAGGGAAGGGATACGGAGCGCAATGCACCATTTCATGCGACTGAACACGGGCTCCTACTTCTTCATCAGCGAGCCAAGCTGCGTTTCCAAGGTCCTCAACACGTACGTGGCTTGGTACGCGCACGCAATGGGTCCAGTTATCCATATGGAGAAGCGCATGCTGGTTGACCGCAAGGGTGGGCCTCCCGGCGGCGACCGTAAGGCTCTCCTAAAGCCAAGAACCCCGGTCGTTCCTCCGCTGAAAGATTCTGGAGTTGGACCAACGCGCGTGTTGAGCCCTCCGCGCGGATTGCCGCTTCGCGATACTGTGGATGCGCCACCAGCCCCCCGTGCTCCAGTGGAGACGGTAAATGTGGTTTCGCCGGAGTCTGGCGTCGGCGCGGACATTGGGACCCACCGCCCTAAGGTGCCTGCGAAACGCAAATTGATCTTGGGTGCACCCGGGGCTCGCGTGCAGAAGAGGAAGAAGAAGTCGATCCTCTCTGCTGACGTTGTGTTCGGTAAGGAACCTCACGCTCCCTATAGCGAGGGCTTAAGCGAGTACGGGACCAACAAAGGATTAGTTATGCCGCCAGATGACACTGATCTGGCGGCCGCCACGCAGCTTCAGAGCGATTGGCGAGGCGCGACGCGCCGCTAGCTAAGCTTGCGCAATCGGGTAATCACTAGTTGCATTTTTTTTACCGCATCGTACTTTTATTACTGTCTTTGACTAATGCTTTTCCCCTCTTCTCTTTAAACAGGCATCACCACTGAAGAAGCCATCGCTGCCTCCCTCAAAACTTTTCAAGAGGAGGAACGACTTAGAGTATCCTTAGGCTTCGGTACATTTCGATTCATTAAGTCTTTATTCTTCTTTTATTATGGTCGATCTAACCTTCTTCCTCTATCTCTTTGCAGGGGCTGCGCCCGCCGATGCGGGGACTCTCCCCGGGCCAGTTACTGAAGTTCCGGCCTCATCAGGGCTGCCGCGAGAGTCTCAACTCGAAGAGTCAGTGAGGGATGCCTTGAAGGACTTGGAGGCATCTCTGTACACAGACGATGACGCCTCGATGAAGGAAGCTTCGAAGAGGTCCGTCTTGACGGCTCAGGAGGAGAGAAAGCGGCTGAGGTGCGAGGCAAAAGCACACAGAGCTGCTTTAGCCGTGGGAGCGGGCCCAAGCACTGTTCCTCGTGCTGATACTCCCTCGGAAGAGCCCCCGGTCGCCTTGTCTACAGCTCACAGACAGGCGGCGCGCGCAAATAGGGAGGCTAACGATAAGTTCACCTCAGGTAATGTATCTTTCAAGATTTTGTTATAAGAATTGTAAACCTGTCGGTTCTTATATATCTTGTCCTGCAGGGCCAAGTCCAACCGAAGGGGAGGTGGAAAACGTCGAACCTAAGGGGACAGAGGAAGAGGCACCAGCTGAACCCAAGACGACGGTGGGCGACGTCGCCGGGGTTGCTGGACCTGAGCTGGGGGTTGAAGGAGCTGCACCAGAGAAGGTCATTGATGCCGAGCCTGAGGTAGCGGCAAATGAGACGACTACTATAACCGAGCCTAGGGCAGCGGCGGACGGAGCGCCTGAGACTGGTGACCCCATGGTAACGGCGGACGAGACAGCAGCGACTGCCAAGCCCGAGGGAGTAGCGGGTGAGACGAGCACGACTCCCGGGGACAAGCCAGCCGCTCTTTCTCAAGAGTCTGGCAATGCTCCAATCATTGCTCTTCCCATCTACGGTCCTCCAGCGTCTCCTGGTCGTGCGAGCACGATGACGGCCCCCGTCGAGTCCGGTGATGAGGCTACGGGAGGTGGACTCGTATCGATGGAGGAGGGAGACGCCTCTGTTTCGGCTGGCGGCTCATCAGGTAAATTTCGGGTTACCGTCCCCCCTTTTTTTATCTTGCAATCCTTTCTGACAAGTTTATCTTTTTTTTTAACGCAGGTGCGGCCAATGCCGATGCTCCATTGCTCGAGGGAGCACCGTCAGCTACTGCTTTGGCGGTGGCCACCTCTCAGCCTTCTCTCGTGCCATCACAGATGTTGGAAGGTATGGATTCACAACCCATTAGTTTTATCTTTCGGCCGCATAATTTATGTACTAATGTCGTACTATTGCGTCATTGCAGGGGTGCTTTTTGATCACCTCTACCAAGTGTTGCACCTGCACTTCTCCTTCCTCTCTGAACTCACTTCTTCCTCTAGTGGCGCTGGTGAGTATAGTTTCCAATTGATGTCTTTCTTTTTTCAGTAATGGAAGTATTTCTGACTTTTCCTCGTCCTGATTGCAGTGCTACAAATCGAAGGAGGGGATGAAAGATCGGTCGCGCCACCGGCCCTCCCGGCATTGCCGCCCGCTGCAGCTGGTATAGTAAACTATCCCATCGATGACTTTTTCACATTTCTTGAGCCGTCATCTAATCGTATTTTGTTTTTCTCAGCTGTCGTTCCGATTCCGGCACCCTTTGAGTCTCGCGTCATAATGCCGGCGGGTCCCTTCCTGAGACGTCCGTCTTCAAAGGGTGCCGTAATGAGCTAGGGTATGCTGAGCGGATACGTCGAAGAGCTTGACGCGGACAATCCCCCATCTGCTGCGGATTTCGCTGAGGAGGTTAACCCGATGTTGGCGGCGCTTGTGAATTTTCATGATGGAGGCGTCGTCGAGCTTTGGGTTAATCACTACAGGGAAATCGAGGTCCGCCTGCATCAATCGGAGTTTATGCGCCCTGCTCCCGAGACCTTGCCACAAGCAATCAACGAGCAACATGGATTGAGCAAAGCGCTTTTTACTTCCGCCACTTGGAAAGAGAAGCGGCTTTAAGGCTGAGGGAATGCCAAGAGACCTCAAGCGAGACGGCTCGTCTGCGCGCTGAGGTTCAGGCGAACGCTGCCCAAGTGAAGGATATCTTCGAGGGCCTTCTGGAGCGTATCTCTAATGGGTTAAACCTGAAGCGGAAGCTCGATGCCGCCGAGCGTGATGCCCAAGGTCGCGAAGCAGCTCAGCAGGCCGTTGGGGAGCAGCTTGCATCCTTCTTGCAGCAGCGGGCTCAAATGGAAGCGGAACTGGCGGTGGTGGCCGATCAGGAGAAGGCATGGAAGGAAGTGCGCGAACAACTGATAGGGCTATTTAAGACGCTTCCTTCCCAATGGCTGCTCTTGTATTGATATACTTGTAAAAATTTTCTTTTTCGAATAAGATGTATCCATTCTTTATTCTTTTGTACGATTCACCTTGTACTTGATTGAATTAATAAATAAAGATACACATTTTTTCTTTGCAATTTCTTGTATCATTTCTTTGCTTTCTCCCTTCTCTTATTACCAGCATGCTGTCTTGATAAACATGGTTGACAAATAATAGAGTAAGCATCTTAGTTTCTCCAAAAGATAGCGATGGCTTAGGCCGCAGGTTCAGATCTGCTGCCTAAGACTTTTCAACTCTATGAGCCGTGAGGGTCTCATAGAGACTTTTCTCCCTACGGATCGAGAAGATCTCGTAGGTGGATTTTCTCCTTAGGAATCGTGAGGATTCCTAAGTGCATTTTCTCTTATAAGTCGTAAGGATCCTATAAGAGATTTTTCCCTCTTACGAGTCGAGAGGACTCATAAGCGGTTGTTTCCCTCTTTGTCGAGATTCAACTTTGGAGAGTGAGACCCGTGAATAGTATGCAAGAGACCGTTTTAGACCGACTTGCAGGGTCCCAGTGCTTAGGAAACAAGTTTTTTTTTAATCCCTGCTGCCTAAGGCTTTATCTTGCAAGTTGAGACGAATCGGGAAGTCCTCGCGAAGACACTAATTTCCTCACGAATCGAGACGAATCGAGCAGCTCTCGTCAAGGACACTGATTTCCCTGAGTTGAAGTATTTTGCCGAGGACGCTGGTTTCCTCGAGGTCGAAACGAATTGAAGTATTCCCGCAAAGGCACTGGTTTCTCTGCGGGTCGACACGAATCAAGAAGCTCTCATCAAGGACGCTAGTTTCCCTGAGTTGAGGAGGTTGCCAAGGACACTGATTTCCCTGGGGTTGAAACGAATCAATGTATTCCTGCAAAGACGCTAGTTTCTCTGCGGGTCGACGCGAATCAAAATGTTCTCGTCAAGGACACTGGTTTTCCTGAGTCGAAGTATTTTGCCGAGGACACTGGTTTCCTCAAGGTTGAAACGAATCGGGGTATTCCTGCGGAGACACTGGTTTCTCTGCGGGCCGACACGAATCAAGAAGCTCTCATCAAGGACGCTAGTTTCCCTGAATTGAGGTATTTGCCAAGGACACTGATTTCCCTGGGGTTGAAACGAGTCGAGGTGTTCCTGCAAAGACGCTAGTTTCTCTGCGGGTCGACGCGAATCAAGATGTTCTCGTCAAGGACACTTGCTTCCCTGAGTCGAAGTATTTTGCCGAGGACACTGGTTTCCTCAAGGTTGAAATGAATCGGGGTATTCCTGCAAAGACGCTAGTTTCTCTGCGGGCCGACACGGATCAGGAAGCTCTCATCAAGAACGCTAGTTTCCCTGAATTGAGGAGGTTGCCAAGGACACTGATTTCCCTGGGGTTGAAACGAGTCGAGGTGTTCCTGCAAAGACGCTAGTTTCTCTGCGGGTCGACGCGAATCAAGATGTTCTCGTCAAGGACACTGGTTTCCCTGAGTCAAAGTATTTTGCCGAGGACACTGGTTTCCTCGAGGTTGAAATGAATCAAAGTATTCCTGCAAAGACACTGGTTTCTCTGCGGGCCGACGCGAATCAGGAAGCTCTCATCAAGGACGCTAGTTTCCCTGAATTGAGGAGGTTGCCAAGGACACTGATTTCCCTGGGGTTGAAACGAGTCGAGATGTTCCTGCAAAGACGCTAGTTTCTCTGCGGGTCGACGCGAATCAGGAAGCTCTCATCAAGGACGCTAGTTTCCCTGAATTGAGATATTTGCCAAGGACACTGGTTTCCCTGGGGTTGAAATGAGTCGAGGTGTTCCTGCAAAGACGCTAGTTTCTCTGCGGGTTGACGCGAATCAAGATGTTCGCGTCAAGGACACTGGTTTTCCTGAGTCAAATTATTTTGCCGAGGACACTGGTTTCCTCGAGGTTGAAACGAATCGGGGTATTCCTGCGGAGACACTGGTTTCTCTGCGGGCCGACACGAATCAAGAAGCTCTCATCAAGGATGCTAGTTTCCCTGAATTGAGGTATTTGCTAAGGACACTGGTTTCCCTGGGGTTGAAACGAGTCGAGGTGTTCCTGCAAAGACGCTGATTTCTCTGCGGGTCGACGAGAATCGAGGTGCTCTCTTCAAGGACACTGGTTTCCCTGACTCGAGGAGGTTGCCAAGGACACTGATTTCCCTGGGGGTTGAAATGATCTCCGGTGGTCCTTCAGGTTTTATATAAGTTACCGTCAAAACCGTGAAGTTAGAAATTTGATCTTTGCTTCGTTTGCTGGCACTGCGTCCGCTGTATCGAGACGAATATCACGGTTGTCTTTAGGTTGTTGGTGAACTGCCGAGATTTGGCTTTGCTTCCTGGCAGAGCCTGTTGGGAAGATATGGTTCCCTCTTTGTTTGTGCCCTTGGATTGTATACAGGTATCGATGTGATCTCACCTGTAGGGTGTTTCCCCCAATCAGAGCAAAGCTCTGTTTGAATTTTAAAATTCAAAAATTGAAGAAACGCTTCAAATCCCTTGCGCTGCGCGCAACGCGCCACGTGTCAAAAGCTGATACGTCAGCGCAGCGCCCAAGACAGCGCGCCCAATCAGAGCAAGGCTCTATTTAAAACAAAATTAAAGGAAGCAACGCTTCAGTTGCGCAAGCGGTGCGCTGCGCGACACGTGTCAGCGCAGTTGCGCAAGCGCTGCGCTGCGCGACACGTGTCAACGCAATAGCGCAAGCGCAGTTGCGCTGCGCTGTGCGCTACGCGACACGTGTCAGCGCAGTTGCGCTGCGCTGCGCGACACGTGGCAGCGCAGTTGCGCTGCGCTCTGCACTGTGCGACACGTGTCAAGCGCTGGTGCATCTGCGCCAAACAGAATTAAAATTCCAGTAAGATCGTTTCTGTTCTTGTTAAAACAAGAGGATTGTCTTCTATAAAACAGAAGCCCTTGGATCAAAGATCCAACGGTGGGGAAAATTCCCCAAATCACTCAGAGAAGGATCTCTTTAACAAATTTAACAAATTAATGGGCACTATATAAAGGCCTCTAGACCCCAATTCAAAATCAACGGAGAGAAAACAAAAACTCAGAAACAGAGAGAACTCTGAAGAATTGTGAGAAGAACTCAAGAAAAGAAAAAAGGTAAAAACCTCTATAAAAGAAGAATTTTTTCTGAATAGATCATTGATCTAAGAACAAGATCAATGATCTTCAATAAAAAATAATAATAATAACAGTGCCTTGCACTTTTTTATGAACCATTGGTTCTGGAATCTTAAAAATTCCTCTCTTAAATCCAAAATTGGATTAAGATATTAAACAGTGCCCTGCACTTGTAAATCTGCACTGTTGCGCTCTTGGGTTGGCGCAAGCCACCAGAGAGCGCCACGTGTCGGCCCCAGAACAAACCGCGCCTTGCGCTTCTAAAATAGAGCATTGCTCTCTTAAATTGGCGCAAGTCATCAGAGCGCGCCACGTGTCAGCAGCGCGCTAGCACAGCGCACTGGCGCAGCGCGCTGCGCTAACAGACTTGCGCTCACCAGAGCGTGACACGTGTCACCCCACATGAGTTTGCGCCTTGCGCTCCTCAATTGGCGCAAAGCGCCTGACAAGCCACGTGGGGCACTGTCAGAACATTAAATGCAATGCATTATTAAAAGGGCAGAGCCCAATAAAAAGGTCTATCAGACCAAAATAAAAAATGCTATGCATTATTAAAGGGCAGAGCCCAATTAAAGGTCTAATAGGCACAAACAAAAAATGCAATGCATTAATAAAAGGGCAGAGCCCAAACAAAGGCCTAACAGGCCAAATGCAAATAAAATGTTGATCATTTTCAACTGGACTTAACCCAATATTGGCCGTAAGTCCTCAAATTAAAATTGACGGAGCATGACCGCTCTCTTAAATCAATTTACACCCGGTTTAAGGGTACATCTCAGAACTCCTCTGATATTTGTCGTTGTAATCCTTCAACGTCGTCAAAGAGGTGGCGGGTCCCGACAACCACACATTGACTTGGACTAATGCGTCCTTAAACTCTCGGACTAATGCGTCCTTAAACTCTCGGACTAATGCGTCCATAAACTCACGGACTAATGCGTCCTTAAACTCTCAGACTAATGCGTCCTTAAACTCTCGGACTAATGCGTCCTTAAACTCTCGGACTAATGCGTCCTTAAACCAACATTCGTCCCCAAAGTGGGAATGAGGGACCACTATGTCCCTAAACTGGAACAATAGAGCCCCCAAATGCTCTTTTGTCGGATCTAAACGATCCCGTTTAAGTTGATCTTAGCCTCAAATATGGCTAACGCATCCTTAAACATTCAAACAGACTTTAGTCCCAAATTGGACTATAGATCCCCCAATCAACTTTGGTTCAAGGGTACATCTCTGAACTCTTCTGACATCTGTTGTTGTAATCCTTCAACGTCGTCAGAGAGGTGATGGGTCCCGACGGCCATACATGCAATGGACCCCCACGTCCCTAAACTGGAACATGGACCACTATGTCCCTAAACTGGAACAATACAGCCCCAAATGCTCTTTTGTCGGATCTAAACGATCCCGTTAAGTTGATCTTAGTCTCAAACTGGACTAACATATCCTTAACAAATGTTTAAGTTGATCTTAGCCTCAAATACGGCTAACGTATCCTTAAACCAAAACCCCAAACCCAAATCTAAGAAAATACAGATTTGGACTAATCCACGTCCTACGGGCGACGACATAAATTAGTCTCTGTATACAATCCACGGGCAACCACAAACAAAACAAACACCCACGACACGAAGTGAAATTCTGGAGAAGGAGAAAGTTGTTACCGCGATGCGGTAGCGTAATTAACTGCAGGGGCTTGTGCCTGCAGGGAAGAGCGTCCCCACAATCAAAAACCCCTCGAACGAGGGGGAATCTGACGAAGTCTGCTACATCGGTCGCATCCGTCTAAACCTCCGATACACGGTGCCATAAATCAACTTGGCATCTTCGGAGAGGTGGACGGATAAAATCAAATAGCATCTTCCCCGAATCTCAAGCAAGACGTCTCCACGTCGTCTTGGCCGTCCTTCGGAGGGGAACAAATTCTGGCACGTCCGGTGGGACCTTTTCTCTTTCCACTCCACACTTCGTGTGTCGTCTTCGCGAACGAATCGCAGTTTGTTAATGGTTGCCCTCGGGTTTCAAGTTACTAAGATTTGGTCTCTTGCTTGGCGCAGAAATCAAACTGCAATGGCGTCCAACTGCTCAAACTGCTCCAAATGCAAATGCAACCGACGCTCCGCCTCACCTGGAGGTGTAGCCTATGGACCGCAGGCTACTTCCCTATTCACTATGCCTGTGGAGCAAGTGACTCAGGCTACCACCGGTCTGTTCTTCGGGACTATGCTCCCGCCAGTGAATGTTAATATCCAGCTGCCAAAGGAAGCGCAAAAGAAGTCGGCCTTCGATCGGCTCACTACTACAACGGCCCCTCTCAACGGGTCGTCCAATGCCAACTCCTCGGTCTTCACCAGACTGAGCCTGAACTCCGATGGGCCTGCCAAGAAGCCCATGACCCCTGAAGTGGCCGTCCCGAGGAAGATAGCCATATCTTCTCCTGAAATCGTCAAGGCGGCTTCTCCTGCCAAAAAGTCAGTCTTTTCAAGGTTGACCAGCCCGACTCCTACTCCTACTCAAGGATCTGTCTTTGACAGATTGAACATTGTCACTCCAAGGACAACATCAGTCTTTAAGAGGCTGGCACCAGCAGCGCCTCATCCGGATAGGGGGCAAAATGAAATTATCCCTATCGCTGAGCCAGTCCCAACAGCTCGACATGCTCGACGTCGCAACTGGCGCCGAGTAAGGAAGGCCGGGGGCAACTCCCCCTCCGGGCTAACTCCACCAGCTCCAACGGTGGAAATTGAGGCTGCTGTTCCAACCGGGAACAGCTTTGAGCTGCTAAACAGGGTACGCACGCCAACTGCGGTTCTCAAAAGATCCCCTCCACCTGCGGAGAATGTTATAGAAACAAAGCCGGAGCAGCTTCCTCAACGGCTGTCCTCCAAAATTTATAAAGTCTGGCGGAAGGTTCAAGACTCGGTAATTGACCATGATCACTCTCGTCAAAAGAAAAGGGCAAAAGTGCAGGAAGAAAAGAACCGTCGTGTCAAACAACAAAGGACGACAATCGCTTGGGTGCCTGCTGCAACGGCTCCCTCCACGTCGACTACTCAAAAGAGAAGAAGGCCGGAGAAATTCCCCACTCCTGCAGCAAATGTCAAGGACAATAAGCCTAAACGCCCTAAGTCTGGGGGCATGATGGTGCATACGGTATACATGGCGTTGGGAAAGGAGGACAACCGTACATCCACGGGTCATAGACCGCTTACACGGTCAGTGACCAAAGCTCAGGAGCAACAGCAGAAGCTCCAAGAAATGATGAACGCGATGGCCGCACTCACTGGGCCGAAAGAAAGCCCCGAAGCGTCATCTGATCAACGCCAGGAGCAAGAAACTGACGCTGAATTCCTTCGTAGGATATTAGAGAAAAAGGATAAAGAGGCTGCCGAACAAGCAGCCAATATACAACGAATGGCCCTCCTGTTCCAGGACATGGTGGGAATGATGATCCAACAAGATTCTCCTGCTGAAGATCCTCCAATCGTTCTTGAAGACGACAGGGGAGAAACGTCAAATCCTCCACCCGCTCTGTCAACAGCTAAGGAGGAGACAATCTCTAAAGTTGATCTAGACGAATATATAGCTCAGCAGATACGGGTTCACCAGGCGACTGAGGCAGCTGGTCAAGTTGTCAGAACAGGGCGACCATATCCGAGCTGGTATGACAAGATCAAGTACCCGCCGGGCTATACAATACCGAAATTTCATGTCTATAAGGGGACGGGCAATCCCCACCAGCATGTTGCCCAGTTCAGGGCACTTTGCGGCAACACCGGCGGTGATAATAAATTGTTGCTTCGCCAGTTCGTCGGTAGCTTGTCAGAAACAGCGTTCGAGTGGTACTTTGAGCTCCCAAACAACTCTATTAAAACATTTGTGGAGATGGAGCTGCTATTTACCCAGCGTTTCGCAAGTGCCAGTGAACGCACTCCGATAACGGCGTTAATTAATGCCAGGGTGAAACCAGGCGAGACGTGGGTCCAGTACGCTATACGCTGGCGAAACTTGTGGTCGAAATGCGAACAACGCATTGAGGAAGCGCTCGCGGTGGGCATGTTCGTGGGTACCCTAGATCCTCATGCAACTATCTCACAGTTCATGATGTTCTTTAAACCAACCACGTTCCAGGCTTTGATCGACAAGTTGGCCCAGATGGACCAGATGAGTCACAAACGGCCTCCCCCGAAGCCGGAACCTCGGAATGACAAGGGTAAAGGGAAGGCAACCTTCGTTGCGAACGCTCAGCAACAACCCAGTGCCCTAAAGCTGGCGGATCAACTGGAAGAAAGACGGCGGTATTATAATGAGAAAATGAAGCGCCCCTACTCATTCCCGCGGGATAAGACGAAGAGGCTATTTGAGCTGGCAGTACGCAACAGACTTATCAGCTTGCCAAACCCAAGGCGACCGCCGCAACCCAGTGAGGTGAATAACCCCAACTACTGCCCTTACCATCAAACGGTAAGCCATCCAATTGAGGATTGCTTCGTCTTCAAAGGATGGATTGAAGATCAATACCTACAGGGCAAGTTTGCGCTGTCCGAGAAGTGGAAGGTGAACCCGCCACAACCTCACACTCCCAAGAAGACGGACACACCGGGGGCAACTTGTTCTTTCATTGAAGAAGCTCCATGGGAAATCGTGCTTTCAGCCAAAACAAAGAGGATGTTGAACGATCTTCAAACATGCCCGGCGATCAGGTGGAAGAACCCGCTGGAACCCCAGATCATTGAAGGGATGCTGAAGCCGCGCCCAACTCCGAAGATCAGTGGTGATGGCCCGAGCACTCACAACCAGCCGTCGAAATCTTCAAAGAAAAAGAAGAAGAAATCTAAGAAGCCTGTGAAGCCTGGCAACAAGCGTACGGACTTGCAGAAACAGATTGACGCGCTGGAAGAGTACAATCAAAAGGCGCGAACTCCCATCATACTCCAAGAGTTCCTCAACCACTTCTTTCAGGAGGAAGATAACGGAGAGAGCTCGTCAGATGAATCCGAGGGATACGTGGCGAGTTGTAATGTGATCTCCCACTCGTTCACGGACGATGAAAAAACTCCTGGCACTGATAAGTTGGGGGCACAGCCTGAGCCAGAACTTGTGTGGCCGACAGACGAAATGATCGACGCCTTTCTAGACAAGATTCGTTTGAAAAGTAAAGCCGACCAGGAGCGTGAGATGGCCGCATCAGAAGGAGACAAACGCAGGCGACTAAACGAAAGAGTTGAAGCACTCCCGCCGGATCAAAAGACATCCGACGCGGATAAAAACATATTCAAGACGAGGAAAAGGTTTGCCAAAGCCATGTCAATGGGAATGAAACTACCACCCTCGGAAGAAAACACGCTCGATGGGGCGGAGAGGCACCCTAATTACTACTCATATCATCGGAAGATTTCACACCCCACTAAGGAGTGCGACGCTTTTAAGACATGGTGGCAGGGATATGTTGCTCATCGGCAATATTTTAAGCAAATGAAACGCAGAACTCGTCGGGAGCAGAGAAGTACGACCGAAGGACACAAAAGAACTACCGGTAACTGTTACACGGTCAACGCCGGGGGATCGCAAGTGCTCACATTCGAGAGCGATTCTGACGAGGAGCTGGCTCTTAGCCCCCTCTTTAAAGAGTCCACCTCGAGAAAAGAGGAAGAACCAGAGGCCTGCGAAAACATTCATCTGTGCAATCGCACGCTTCCCGAAAAGAACCTCGGACCCGCAACTAGAAAAGATAAGGGAAAGGAAAAGGTCGCTGAGGATATCGCCTTAGATGACCAAGTTATGAAAGAGTTGATTTCCAAGAACCCGCCTAAGAAGAGTAAGGTGGACTACAACATCCTAGCGCACCTGAGGAAGCTACCCTCGCAGCTCAGCATTCTCGACGCCCTCCTGTTATCACAAGAAGCGAGAGATTCATTAATCAAGGCGCTACAAGAGCCCGAACAATTCCAAGCCTTCCTCGCCGAAGAAAGGATGAAGGATGAACTGGAAGAAGTGCACACGGCCGATATCACTTTCGGTGACGAAGACCTGCTCCTTAGGACGTGCGACCACAACCGTCCTCTATACGTCTCTGGATATTGCCACGATATAAAGATAGGCAAAATCTTGGTTGACAATGGGTCTTCCGTTAATCTCCTCAGAGTGCGGGTGTTAAAGGAAATCTGCATGAGCGTCCAGCACCTTGCTCGGGACAAGATCACCATCTCCGGGTTCGACTCCCAATCATCAAGAACTCTTGGGTCTGTGATACTGACGCTACGCTTTGGGCTGCTCATCACGGACATTAAGTTCCACGTCATAGACGCCAAAACTTGCTACAATGCTCTGCTCGGTCGTCCTTGGTTACACGAGTACAACATCATCCCGTCTACACAACATCAGTGTATGAAGTATTTCAAGGATGGTCTCGAGTATACTGTAACAGGTGAGCTAAACCCATTCTTCATGAACGAAGTCCGCAAATACGAAGATGCAAAGTACTTTTTGCCAGATTTCGAGGATACAGAGAGATGTCGCAAACCGGAGAACAAAGCCGATGCCACCATTCCTGTTTTCGGGAGTGATACCGAAGAAGAAGAAGAGATAGTTTACTCTGGGCCGTCTCGACGCAACGACCCGAGACCGTCCACTCCCATACTGATCTTCGGAAGCGATTCGGAGGATGAGGTTAATGCTGTGTTCTCCAGTCAGCCGCCAATACAAGAATTCCCTGGTGATGATCAGAGTTTGTAAATCACCATGATTCCGCGGGAGCACTACAAAGATCTTAACGCGCTTGAAGCTCACAACGTGCAAGACCTGCAGACGTTTTACGTCCCTCCCAAGCGAAAAGGCGAAAAGGAGATCCTATTCTATCGATCCTCGGAAACAAGAGTGGAGAAAGAGATCTGGCATGGCGCGGATTCTACACTTGACAAGGTTCAACCCATCCGTTTGCCCAGATATTACACAAACGGATTGAAAAGGCTATTGAAGTGCCAAGGGGTACCCTTAAAACAGACTACTCGACAAGCTCGATTCTATAACAGGATTTGGGATGTCCGTGGGACTCAGCGCAAATTGCCCAACGGGAGAATGGAAACGCTTGGGCTTGGATACGTGAGAGCCGGGAAACGGGAACGAGTCCACGGTAGCTATGCCATATATAACTTCGATGAAGAAGAGGACGCCCTGTCAGGAAATACCAACCCCTCATCAAAACTAGATCCCGCGATCGAAGTGCCTAGTCCGTCGTTTGAAGAACGAATGGACAAGCTTATCAGGAAAGCGGGTCAAAAAGCTCGGGACGACCATAATCGCGAGATGGCCATCTACGAGAGAGCCAGGACGCAGCGTCTGTTTCAACAGGCTGCAAAAAACGAAGATGCTCCTCCCTGTCAACCCGTTGCGCAAAAAGCCCAACTCAGAGGCAAAAGTAAGTCAGAAAGAAGAAAAGGAGGTCGACAACGACAACGCAGGATCAAAGAGTTATATGATCGGGTATTGCGCGGTCCAGATTTGTCCCTCATGAAGAAGATGAGTCGAGCGTATTCTTTCCCTCAAGACAAGACACGGAAGATACTTGACCTCGCTTTAAAACATCGAATGATTACACTTCCGAAGTCTAAACACCCTGAGCAAGCTAATGAGGTCTCTCATCCGGGCTATTGCTCTTATCACCGAGCCATAGGACACCCTATCGAAGACTGCTTCACCTTCAAGAACAGGGTCGAAGACCAATACCAGCAAGGCAGATTTGCTCCATCCAACAGCTGGAGGGTAACGCCGCTACAAAAGCACGAACCCAAAGCCACAAGAGCAAAACCAGATCCATATCGGTCTTGGAAGCGAGCTCGTACCTGTCGTATGATAACGGTATCAAAAGAAGAGCTCGAGAATATGGATGACTTTCCCTGGTGCTTCGAAAACAGCGATGACGAGGTAATCTCGGAATTTCCGCCAACGCCGAAAGAACTGGAAGATGGCATACATACTACTGCAGATAACCTCAGGAAAATTGAGCCGGGAACGGCGAACAACCCGCGACCGACATTCGTCAGCGAGCTGCTATCTGAAGAAAGGGTGGCTGCGTTAAAAGACGTGCTTATGCAGCATAGAGATTGCTTCGCATGGAACTATTCTGAAATGCTAGGACTAGATCCAGAAATAGCTGTCCATAAATTGGTGATATCCCCGGACGTTAAGCCAGTCAAACATGCACCGAGAAGAATGCGGCTCGAGCTTGAGATGAGCATCAACGCCGAAGTCAAGAAGCTAATCGATTCTGGGTTTATCCAAGAAGTTCAATATCCTGACTGGATCGCCAACATCGTCCCGGAAATGAAGAAAAATGGGACAGTGCGCATATACGTGGACTTCCGGGATCTCAATAAAGCTTGCCCGAAGGACAATTTCCCAGTACCGGTAACCGAGCTGATGATAGATAACACGTCCGCTCACGAGGTTTTCTCTTTCATGGATGGCTCATCAGGGTACAATCAGAAAAAGATGCACCCCGAAGACCAGAAGCATACCGCTTTTCGGACCCCTCTGGGAATATTCTGCTACAAGGTGATGCCCTTCGGTCTAAAGAATGCCGGTGCCACCTATCAAAGGGCCATGACGAAGATCTTCGATGACCTCATACATGAAATCGTCGAATGCTACATCGACGACCTCGTCGTGAAAAGCAAATCATACGAGGAACATCTCGAGCATCTGAAGACCATATTTCAATGCCTTCGGCAATACAACTTGAAGATGAACCCTCTCAAATGCGTGTTGGGGGGCCTCAGGCAAATTCCTAGGATTCATTGTCCGGCACCGAGGCATTGAGATAGATCCGTCGAAAATCAAGGCGATCATGGAAATACCACCGCCAAGGACTCTCAAACAATTATGGTCTCTCCAGGGAAAGCTCGCGTACATCCGGCGATTTATAGCCAACCTTTCAGGCAAATGCCGCCCCTACAGTCACCTGATGAAGAAGGGAACCCCGTTTGTCTGGGATCATAAATGCCAAGGCGCGCTGGACGAGATCAAGCAATACCTGAAGAACCCGCCGGTGTTGGCTGCTCTGGTCAAGGGAAAGCCCCTCATTCTTTATACAACCGCCCTCGAAGGTTCCTTAGGCGCATTATGGACGCAAGAGAACGATTAAGGGAAAGAAAGAGCACTCTACTACTTAAGTCGAGTTCTACTGGGGGCAGAAAGCAACTATTCCCCCATCAAAAAACACTGCCTGGCATTGATCTTTGCGATAACCAAGCTCAGGCACTATGCGTTGGCGCACGAAGTCCGTCTCATATCGAAAGTGGACCCCCTTAAATATTTGATGTCGAAGGCCATATTGATGGGGCGACTCGCTAAATGGGCCCTACTCTTGATGGAGTTCTCGATAACCTATCAACCTCTCAAGGCAGTGAAAGGCCAGGCCATTGCCGACTTCCTCGCTAAACATCCGATACCTGCCGATTCTCCTCTGAATTGCGATCTGCCAGACGAACATGAGTTTGACGCGATCGACGGTGGTGATACCCGATGGGAGCTTTATTTTGATGGAGCGTCTTCCATGAAGAAGCACAAACAAAACACACCCATAATCAAATCGGGGGTAGGTCTCATCTTCGTAACTCCACAAGGGGGGATAATGCGCTTTGCGTTCTCCTTGACAGAGCCGAGGATGAACAACGAGGCTGAATACGAAGCTTTGATAGCAGGCCTCGAGATCGCCATCGACATAGGAATTGAAAACCTCCTTATATACGGAGATTCCCAACTGGTCATCAGTCAAGTAAATGGCGATTACCAAACATGCAAGCCAGAGCTGGTAAAGTATGGCGAGAGAGTACAGCGACTACTGACTCAAATCCCCTCCTACACCTTGGAAAGCATACCGTGTGCCAAAAATAGCAAAGCGGATGCATTAGCCAAGCTTGCTAAAGAACTAGCCGACGAGAACCTCGATGACGTAAGAATCGTGGTACAAAGCCGTCGAGTACTTGCCCCTGCAGAAATATCTCCGGAGTCACCCGAAGAAAGGGGAGCAACTGAGCAGACGGCCCTGCAAATAAATGACCAAGAGAAGGTTGAAGATTGGAGAGAAGTCTTCATAGACTACTTCAAATCCCGTCGGACGCCTGAAGATGCGTCCTCAAGACATCAGCTTGTGAAACGAGCTTTGTCCTTCGCCTTCGTCAATAATACTCTGTACAAGAAGGCATTTGACTCTCTGTGGTTGAGATGCCTGGGACCTGACGAAGTGAAAAGAGTCATCCAGGAAGTTCACGACAGACTCTGCGGTTCTCACCAAGCAGGCCCGAAGATGAAATTGAAAATTAAACGGATGGGTTACTACTGGCCAACGATGATTCAGGAATGCCTTGAATATGCGAAGCAATGCTACTCATGCCAAATCCATGGGGACTTCATCCATCAGCATCTAAATCCACTACATCCAACGGTGGCTAGCTAGCCGTTCGAAATGTGGGGGACTGATATAGTCGGCCCCATCGAACCAGTATCGTCCAGGGGACATCGTTTCATCCTAGCGACCACCGATTACTTCTCCAAGTGGGCAGAAGCAGTACTGTTAAGGGAAGTGAAGACAGGGAATATCCTCCATTTCTTCAAGACGCACGTCATTTATCAGTTTGGAACTCCGCAACGGATCATCTCCGATAACGGGCCAGCCTACAGAAGACACAAGATCAGCCGCTTCGCGCAACAACACAACATAGACTGGAGATATTCCTCAGTTTATAATCTGCGAGCTAACGGTCTAGCTGAGGCTTTCAACAAAACCTTGACAAAGATCGTGAAGAAGACGGTGTCCCGAAACAAAAAGGACTGGCACGAGAGATTGCAAGAAGCTCTCTGGGCGTATCGAACTACGTTCAAGACGGCCACGAACACAACGTCGTACGCGTTGGTATTCGGTACAGAAGCAATACTCCCCCTCGAAATAGAGCTACCTTCTCTACGGATGGCAGTCCACTACGAGCTGACGGACGAAGAAAATGCTCACCTTCGGCTTGAGGAGCTTGATGCCCTTGATGAGACCCGGCTCATAGCGCAACAAAATCTGGAAGCTTACAAAGCAAAGATGACGTGCTCATACGAAAGATTGACCAGGCCGAGGACATTCCGCCAAGGCGAACTTGTGCTAGTGGTCAAAAGACCTATGATCCTCAATCGTGCCAAGCGGGGAAAATTCGATCCGAACCATGAAGGCCCGTACATCATAGACAAGGTCTACCAGGGCGGAGCGTATCTACTCATGGATATGCACGGTGAAAGACCTTTCAGGCCAATAAACGGTCGTTTCCTGAAGAAATACTACACTTAACGGGTCAAAGCCTAGGTCAATGATAGATGACGACGACTATGTCCGCTCGCTATCTTCCTAAGCCCGAAGTCTAAGTAGTAACCGGCCTTCTTCAACGACGGACCGAAATGTCCTTAAACTAGCAACGGACCGAAATGTCCTTAAACTAGTGATGGACCGAAACGTCCTTAAACTAATGACGGATCACTACGTCCTAAAACTAGCTGTTGACCGAGACGTCGATAAACTACGGTGGATTGCAACCTCCCAAAGCCGATACAAAAAAAGAGAATAAAAAAAAGAAAATAAAATAAAAACGGTATGTTCATAAGCAAAATGGGGACGGATGAAAACCCGAAAGGGCTCCGTGAGTAAAAACAGCAGGGCTACCGGCGAGTGCTTGTGAAAACCCGAAAGGGCGCGACCTCGTTATATAAAAAGAATAAAAAAAAAGAGAATAAAAAAAAACGGTATGTCCATAAGCAAAATGGGCACGGATGAAAACCCGAAAGGGCTCCGTGAGTAAAAACAGTAGGACTACCGGCGAGTGTTTGTGAAAACCCGAAAGGGCGCAACCTCATTAAAAGACACTTACAGGGTCCTCTCGACCTTGTGAGGAGAAACCACCGGCGTGAGATCCTTACGACTCACAAGGGAGCAACACACTTAAGAGTCCTCACGATTCTTAAGGAGAAATCACACTTGCGAGATCCTCACGACTCGTAAGGAGAACTCTCTTATGGGACCCTCACGGCTCATAAGATTTGAAAGTCTTAAGTTACAGAGACCTGAACCTGTTCTTAAGCAACCCCCCACAACCTTCGATATTGCCCTACAAGCGGCTTAATACTGACCCTTGTATACAATCCACGGGCGCGAATAAATATTTCCCTAGCCGGGTCCCATCCGTGACTAGGGATATGTTCATATGGTGAACAACCCTTGTAAGTCCTCTCGACTTATAAGGAGAAAACCCTTTTGTAAGATCCTTACGACTTGCAAGAGAACATGCACTTAGGAACCCTCACGATCCCTAAAGAGAAAACGCACCTATGAGATCCTCACGACTTGTAGGGAGAAATACCTTTATGAGACCCTTACGGCTCATAAAGTCAAAAGCCTTAGTCGACAGGACCCTAACCCTGTTTACTAAGCCACCTTTGTTCGATATCGACAGAGGCAAATGATGATTCGCTCCTGGCAATATTCAAGTTGTAGCGGTGCTGATGCCGAAATCGGTGTCTAATCCCGAGCTTGCAGCGAAAAGCCAGCAAGCAGCACATGCATATGAAATAGCCGAAATGATGGGGCAACTTGCAACAAAATCAGCAAGTAAAAATATACGCATGCAAAATAGCCGAAATGATCGGGCGACTCGCAATAAAAAGAAGTGAGTAAAAATAAAATAAATAGCCAAAATGATTGGGCACCGCGAAAAATAGCCGAAATGATTGGGCAATCGCGACCTTCGCGATATAAAAGCTGAAATGATAGAGCATCACGGAAATATAATAATAAGAAGAAAAAATGAATGAAACTTTTGCCCTACAGGTGAGATCACATCGATCCCTGTATACAATCCAGGGGCACAAACAAAGAAGGAACCATACCTTCCCAACAGGCTCCATCAGAAAGCGAAGCCAAACCTCGACGGTTCACCAGCAACCTAGAGACAACCGCGACGTTCGTCTCGATACAGCAGACGAGATGTCACCCCAGCGTTCTTCCTCCAGCAGGGTTCAGACGCGACAATCAAACAAACGGAGCCACGGCAAAATCCCTAGTTCCAAACCTCGACGGTTCACCAGCAACCTAGAGACAACCGCGACGTTCGTCTCAATACAGCAGATGAGATGTCACCCCAGCGTTCTTCCTCTAGCAGGGTTCAGACGCGACAATCAAACTAATGAAGCCACGGCAAAATCTCTAGTTCCAAACCTCGACGGTTCACCAGCAACCTAGAGATAACCGCGATATTCGTCTCGGTATAGCAGACGCAATGCCAGCAAATGAAGCAAAGGCCAAATTCCTAGCTTCAGGGTCTTGACGGCAACTCACATACAACCTGAAAGACTATCGGAGATCATCCCACACCAGTGCGGAGTGGTTATGACTCATCGGGGCTCTCCAAAATGAGCCTAACCTCAAGTAAAAAGTGGCATGGCAAAATTCCTAACGCTTGCTCTTCCGACGGTCAAACTGCCAAGGAGGATTGCTTGAAGACGTCTTGTCCAGCCCCCGAAGGGATCGGAGACACGGCAGTCGCAGGGCTACTCGAACAGCACGATTGCCTATCGAGGAATATATCAGCTGATGCGACGGTACGACGGCCAAAACCCTAAGTACCACAAACCCTAACAGACTTCTGTCGTAAAGAGCAGAGGTTAACTGTGACGTTATGATATTCTTGCGAGAAATGCTCGATTCGTCTCGACTTGTAAAGAAATTGATGTCTTTGCGAGAACTTCTCGATGCGGCTCGACTCGTAAGATAAAGCTTTAGGCAGTAAGGATTAAAAAACCTGTTTCCTAAGCACTGGGACCCTGCGAGTTGGCCCAAAACGGTCTCTTGCATACTATCCATGGGTCTCACTCTCCAAACTCGAATCTCGATAAGGAGGGAAACAACCGCTTACGGGTCCTCTCGACTCGTAAGAGGGAAAATGCTCTTATAGGATCCTTACGACTTATAAGAGAAAATACACTTAGGAATCCTCACGATTTCTAAGGATAAAATCCACCTACGAGATCCTCTCGATCCGTAGGGAGAAAAGTCTCTATGAGACCCTCACGGCTCATAGAGTTGAAAAGTCTTAGGCAGCAGATCTGAACCTGCGGCCTAAGCCATCGCTATCTCTTCAAGAAACCAAGATGCTTACTTTATTATCTGTCAACCATGTTTATTAAGACAGCATGCTGATAATAAGAGAAAGAAGAAAGCAAAGGAGCATACAAGACATTGCAAAGAAAAAATGTGTATCTTTATTTATTAATTCAATCAAGTACAAGGAGAATTGTATAAAAGAATAAAGAATGGATACATCTTATTCGAAAAAGAAATTTTTTTACAATTATATTGATACAAGGGCAGCTACTTGGAAGGAAGCGTCTTAAATAGCCCTATCAGTTGTTCGCGCACTTCCTTCCATGCCTTTTCCTGATCGGCCATCACCGCCAATTCCGCCACTACTTGAGCCCGCTGTTGCAAGAAGGATGCAAGCTGCTCCCCGGCGGCCTGCTGAGCTGCTTCACGGCCTTGGGCGTCACGCTCGGCGGCATCAAGCTTCCGCTTCAAGTTTAGTCCATTGGAGATGCACTCTAGAAGGCCCTCGAAGATAGCCTTCACCTGGGCAGCGTTCGCCTCAACCTCAGTGCGCAGACGAGCCATCTCGTTCGAGGTCTCTTGGCATTCCCTCAGCCTTAAAGCCGCTTCTTGTTCCAGGTGACGGAAGTAGGAAGCGCTTTGCTCGATCCATGCTACTCTTTGATTGCTTGCGGCTAAGGTCTCAGAAGCAGGGCGCATAAACTCCGACTGATGCAAGCGGACCTCGATTTCCCTACAGTGATTGACCCAAAGCTCGACGACGCCTCCATCATGAAAATTCACAAGCGCCGCCAACATTGGGTTAACCTCCACAGCGAAATCCGCAGCAGATGGGAGAGCGTCTGCGTCAAGCTCCTCGACGTATCCACTCAGCATGCCCAAGCTCATTACAGCCCCCTTTGAAGACGGACGCCTTAGGAAGGGGCCTGCTGGCATTATAACACGAGACTTAAAGGGCGCCGGGATTGGAACGACAGCTGAAAGAATAAAATACGATTAGATGACGGTTTAAGAAATAAAAAAAGTTATCGATGCGATAATTTACTATACCAGCTATAGCAGGCGGCAAGGCCGGGAGGGCCAGTGGTGTGACCGATCTTTCATCTCCTCCTTTGATTTGTAGCACTGCAATCAGGACAAAAAGAGTCAGAAATAATTCCATTACTAGAAAAAAGAGGAAAGACATCAATTGGAAACTATACTCACCAACGCCACCGGAGGAAGAGGCGAGTTTAGATGGGAAGAAGAAGTGCAGGTGCAATACCTGATAGAGATGATCAAAAAGCACTCCTGAAAAGACGCAACAGTACGACATTAGTACATAAATTATGCGGCTGAAAGATAAAACTAATGGGTTGCAAATCCATACCTTCCAACATCTGCGATGGTACAAGGGAAAGCTGAGAGGTGACCACTGCCAAGGCAGTAGTCGACGGTGCTCCCTCGAGCAATAGAGCATCGGTACTGGCCGCACCTGCGTTAAAAACAAGGATAAACTTGTCAGAAAGGATTGCAAGATATCAAAAGGGACAGTAACTCGAAATTTACCTGATGGGCCGCCAGCCGAAACGGAGGCGTCTCCCTCCTCCATCGATACGAGTCCACCTCCAGTAGCCTCATCACCGGAATCGACAGGGGCTGTCGTCGTACTCGCCCGACCAGGAGACGGCGGAGGACCGTAGATGGGGAGAGCAATAATTGGAGCATTTCCAGACTCTTGAGAAAGTGTAACGTTTTGAAAATCGTTTCGGTGAAATTTCGAAAAAATCGGTAAAATAAGGGGGTTTTCTGTAAAAAGTCAAAATACAAATATCTTATTATAAAAATTAAATATACATATTCTAGCAATGTAATTGCTATTATTTGGTGTTTATTGAGCCGCTGGTGAAATTTCAAATTTTCTGAAAAAAATATTATTTTATTATTATTTTAAGCCGTCACTAATACATTTAATTAGGGAAAATTATAAATTGGAATGAGTTGAAACAAATTTTGTGCATCATAAAACATTAAATAAAATTTTATCATGTGGTTTTTGGAACGAAATCATTTGCCAAAACGGTTTAGAAATTATTGAAGAAAAAAGGCTTTTTTTAGCGTAAATGGATGTTTGGGGTATTGTATTTATCATTTTTCATCACCCCACACCCGTACCCACACCCACACACCCCCATTCACTTCTCCCCATGGCTGAATTCAGCAGCCACCATCTTTTTCCCCACTTGAATTTCAAAGGAAATGAAATGAAAGAAAAGAAAAGAAAATGGATAAATTAGTTAGACTTTTGACTTTGCTTTGACCTTGACTTTCTCCCCCCACTTTCTCTACCTCCCTCTCTCTCCTCTCCCCCTCCCATTCCAGCCGACCCCCCCTCTCCTACTGCAGCAACAGCCCCCCCCATTTCCCTTCTCTTTTCCCTTCAAAACTTCATCAAAAATTGCCCCAAAATCCATCAAAAAAATCCCAAAACCCAAATCCGACTCCTACCCATTTTAGCTTAGCCCGTATAGCATGGATCCTTGTGAAAAGAGAGAATTTTGGAGGGCCATGGATGCTTGTAGATCTTCAAATGTTTTTGGGTATAATTCTAAACTTTTTTTGTTTAGTTTGTTACTTAATTTCTTAAAGCTAATTTAATTAAGTGTTAATTTGGTTTATGTGAGTTTAATTGCATGATTGAAGATTTCAAGTTAGGGTTTGTTGTGAAAATGAGTTGTGTTTGATTGTGCATGGTTTAGTGATGTGGATTAACATATTTAGTTTTGTAGAAAACTAATCTAGTTGTTAAATTACAAGTTGTTACTTGAAAAATGTCCAAATTAAGCTTTTTGTTGCAAACTAGTTTTTTTGATTTAATTCGAAATATGAGATTAAAAATATGGTTAGGGTTTTTATCATATTATTAACTTTATTAAGTGTAGTTTAACACTTTAGTTCATGGAAATCCAACCTAAATTGTAGTTGTGCATTTTTGCTATGAAATTGTTAAAAAGGGTATTTTGTAAACTAGAATATTAGGGTTTTTGGAATTTAATGAGATTAAATTCCGGGAATTGTTTCTATGACTTATTTAAGATATTTAATAAGTATATTGGCCGCTACATTCATTTAAACATCATGTTTTGTACAAAAACGGCGAATTGTGCTTGCTAGATTTTCGGAAAAACGACTTTTTAAGTGAAATTGGGGTTTTTGGGAATTGTAAGCTATTTTATATTATAATTAGTGCTTGTAATTGTGCAAATGAGTGTGATTGGATTTTTCTCGATGGTTTGACGTTTGTACATCGACATCGAGGGTTGGTTTGACTATTCTTGCATGCGTAGGCGATAGGTTTGGACCTACGCGTGATACGCGTGCCGATTTGATTTTCGTATGCCGTTTCGATTTCGAATTTAGTTTTAATGCGATACGGTGCGTTATGATATGTAGGTACCCCATGTGGACTTCGAGACGACAAGCAAGCGCGTGGCGACGTCGGCACCGGCTAGCGAGGACCAGGTGAGTAGATTTATATCTACGGGGAGAAGTCGGGTGGATGGCGTATAGCACCCCCGCAGTCCGTGGTGGTGTATACGGATGCGTATACACACCAACAATTATTATATGTTATTTGGGATTAATAACGATGTTTAGGATGGATATTGGTGTGTTGGATTATTTTAGTGTTGCGAACCTTAGGGTAGGGTTGCACTACACATACACACATACATACTTGCATACATTCCTTTTTATAGGTGCTCATGGGATTCTTTATAGTTATGTGTTCACATGGGTATGGGACTATGTGTTCACATACGGATTTGAGGATGATACTTGGGATTGAGCTGAGTCGATGAGATTTGTTTTGTGGTTGTGATATCGGTGATATAGCAGGGTTCGTATCTCAGATACGACATGACGTTGTAGCGGGTCCTTGACGTAGTGTTTCACACACGTCCATGCATACGTAGGCGGTATCAGTATGGTACTAGACGTAGATCAGTACCGCGATCATGATATTTGATAAAGAGGATACCAGGTGAATGGTATGATGAATGTGATATTGACCCGTACCCAGATTTGGGATGCCGTACGACGGATTTACGTACGAGCTATATTGATGATTGATCCGCACTCTTGACTTGGGATGCCTGATTATAGATATGGTATCGGCTATGATATTATTGAGGCGGGACCATCGACTATACATATACAGGTAGGTATATGTATCGACTCAGATGTTAGGCGGTTTCCTTACCTGTAGTCCAGCTTGTTAGCTTAGCCCTTTAGTTTAGTTTAGTTGTTAGATTAGATTCGATTCTTACCTATTTCAAAACTAACGAATCGTGGGTATTTTAAAAGACAGCCCAAGGGATCCTACGGATATTTCAAAAGACGTATCTTTTCATAAAAACACCGTAGCCCTATTTTCAAAACCCCATGATTCGTGTTATTTCAAAAGGCACCATTTGTAGGACTTATATTAGATTATTACAGATTAGTTATCGTTGTGTCTAGTATTCAGCTCCCGCACATTATTGCTGTTCGCTCTGCCTCGCATACTTATTTTGCTGCATATTCCATTATTGATATCATACTGTTAGGACACCAGCACCATTACCGATGATGCGTATGTACCATGTACACCTACTTGCCGGCTCACACACATCTTCATCGGTAATTGCCATGTCACGTACACTTTAGAGAATATATTTGCTTGACTTAGCTTGTTAGTTAGTAGTTTGATATGATATTAGTGTACCTGCCTTACATGCCTAGTTTATTAATCATACATTGCAACTTGGTTATTGATACCATATGCATTCATTATCATTGTCATATGCACTTGTGATGATTTCTTGAGATTTATGATATTTCTGGATTTCGGGGAAAGCCGCAAAATTTACAACTTATGATCTTTTAAAATTTAAAATGTTGCGGTTTTCTAGTGATGTAAAGTGTCGTCCACCATGAGTTTGCTGTGGTTTTCGAGATCCGTGTCGAGGAGTGGAGGAACCGTCACGGGTACATGGTGGGCCCGGTATGGTACCCCGGGGCAAGAGGAATGTGGTGTTGACGTTGAGCCTGGCTGGGGAGCACTACCTACCGGTGATATTACCCGACGCGTCGGATATCCGGAGGATACCGTCGTGGTCTTGAGATGGATGGTAGGGACCGGTCTGGACTGACGGCGCCCTAGATATTGAGATTGAGACATTGATATTTCGAGACAGTGAGATTTATGTTTTGTGTCGATGCTAGACACTGTTGATACTGATTTCATTTATGATACCTCAGTTTAAAAATACGAAGGAAATCTCACTAATTTATGAAAACAGTTTCTTCATTTACATGTATTCTGTTTTCATGCATGCATACCTCATTCATATGATATATTACTACCTGAGGCACTGACACGGGCACATGAGTTTACACTCGGGTTAGATATTTACCCTAGCCATTGTTATAGGCTGCATGTTATATACATTTTTTGAGGATATATTATGATCATTGACCTAGGATTGCGTTATTTATGCGATTTCTGTGCGTAGATGTTTTTCTATTCACGAGTTGGCAACTCACTGCCGTTGTGCCCCAGTTTCTTGCAGGTTTTGCCGTACAGGTTTAGTTACGGCTTTGCGGGCTCAGTTTCATTCGGGTGACTTGCTAGTAGGTGGGTTTTTCTTGTATCGTACCCATCATATTACCTTGTATAATATTATTCCGTTGTATCTAGTAAATTCCATCAACCAAACATGTATTTATCGAGATAGAGATCAGTGTTGTTTATTCTTTCGACCTTAGAGTCGCTCGTTATATTTCTGGTGGTTTTGAGTTTCTTTTTGAGTTTTGATCCTCGCCGTTGGCGTTGTATATTTTATTGCTTGTGTGGTTGTGACCGTCGATTGACGAAGAGCTAGCTCCCGCTTGGGGATGCCTTTTTATTGATTTCGTATACTTTTCATGTTGTATCCCGTTTGGGAGCCAGTTTTTACAAAGGAGACTCTGCCGAAATTTTCAGTAAATTTTTGATGTTTTTAAAAAACCGCATAATTCGGCTTATGCTATTGAACTACTTGCTTTAAGTTGGTTTTCCTGCACTCTACTACTTTTCTTGGTTTGGATTTCTGGGTTTTCGGTTTACTTAGATTACGTACGCCTCGAGACGTTCGTAGTTTAAGTGCCGGTCATGTTCCGTACTTTCGGGTCGTGACAAAGTTGGTATCAGAGCGTTAGGTTTTAACCTTCGGAGCGTAGGATGACCCTTGGTTGATGAAATAGGTGACTAAAGTAGAGTGACGTACCGTTGGTATGTTCCGCGGCATATTTACGACACGCCACTCCACTTATGAAGCCTTAGGATGTACATTTCCTTGTTCAGTATTATATTCCTTCCTGATCTAGCCTCATCAGTACCAGTTATGGTTTTGCTGCTACGGTTATGGGCAGGGAGAGCTACGGCTAGAGTTGCGGTCAGCACAAGCTCGTCACGAACGAGGACTGACCAGGGCGAAATTCCGGCGACACACGATTGCGGAGATGTATCTTTTTACGGTGTTTTCGCGCCACGAGCGTTTGGCGGATCGCCTTTATGAGGTTACTCGGAGGTGCTGATCGACACTAGAGAATTGAGCCAATGATGGAGGCCAGCCAGATTTTGATGACCGTTGGTGTATTGCTTACTCATGATGATTGAGGCACTGTTCAGCGTGCAGACGAGTGAGCCAGTTGTTGCTGCGAGCGACGAGATATCGCCCTATATGTTGGAGCTATTGCAGTACAAGTTGTACTAAGAGATGATAGAAGGTCGCCAGTCACCCGAGGATGAATGACTAGGACAGGTGGTTCGTTCGCCTACCCCGATGCGAGGTCATCAGATAAATTGATTCCAGCTAGAGACGACTTCACGCGGAGACGTTGAGAGTCGACAGAGACGATCGAATGTCAGAAACCTATTATTCCAAGTTTAAAGTAGTCGGAAAGACATGCAGGCAATTCTATGGTCCCTCTAAAAGAATGAAACCCTAACTCGACTTAATGACCGTGTGAAAGCCTTTGAACCTTCGGGTTTGCGGCAGTTCTGTGGCGCCATTAGTGAGGCTTGGGTTTGCCCTTCTACGGCTGGACCACCGATGCTGTGGTATATATATTCGATACTATTAAACTGTGCCCAAGATGTTGAGCTCTTGGGGGATTATGAGGTTTTGACGAATCGATCGAATGGTTCGACTTCAATCGGATGCTAGGTGGTGAGATGCATTCTTGGGAGACTCCAGATACGAGGATAGTCGTTGGAGCTCAGTCCATGCAGCCGCGACGAGACGAGTCCAAAGCAGACGACATTAGAGAAAAGTGGAGTAAGAGGTTCGCACCAGATCTAGACGAGATGACGTTCCACTCCGCCGACATCAGAGATGCGATGCGCATGCCGAGGCATGGTACTTGGACTTACCTTCCAGAAGGAGTCGCGATGAGTATGCAGTCGTTCCAGAGCAAGATGCAGATATAGGAAAGGACAATGACTTCCGGACAGTTGGCAGAGACGAGACATGGAAGAGACCGTGAGCAGGATTCCTTCCAGGACACTGCTGCAATGATACTTGCACCCAGGATCAGATGTGTCACGTACATTCAGAGAGCCAGAGGCCGACGCCAGTGATATGCTGTCTTACGAGTGGTCGTGATGATTGACCGGGAGATGATAAGAGACGTGCCAGAACTGGATCATCCCCGTTAGCACACCCGACAGGGCCGATGAGCCGATGGACCGAAAGATTGGTAATTCACAGTGAAGACCCTGACCCAGGAGTGGTCATGGTTATGCACACCAGCAGGACAGAGTTCATGATCATCGACGAGACGTCCCACTAGTGACCGCGACAGTTGGCCGAGATTCTTAGAGGATGCGCTTGAGCAGTACTATTCCGCCATTATTGATTACGATGTTTTGGGTGATTTATTCGTATGATTTGATTTTGATGATTGAGGATTTACGATCGTTGCACAGTGTTGCACTTGATATCGTTTTCGTGCTTGGGTTTCACATGTTTGTGATTTTACGGTTTTAAACAGTTGAGTTGGTTTTATGCGTATGCATGCACGCGATTTCGTTCCTGCACTCTGTATAGTTTATATATGCTTGCAATGCAGTGATACGCCTTTTGTGCACTTAGATGCACTGGACTTCGATTTTGATTGTGATACTCGATATTTGTTTTGTGCACCTTGTGCACCTGATTTGATTTTGCGCATGTTCGGAGCTTGATATTGGATTTCATGATTTCGTGCATGATGGATGCACCTGCCTTGGATTTTTGCACATGTTGAGCGCATGTTTTGAGATGTGATTTTGGTGCACACCAGATGCACTAAATCGAGATTTTTCGTGCATGTCAGATGCACCTGATTTTGCGGTCAGGCACACATGTTGCCTACGACAGATGTTTCGTGCACACCCGATGCACTTAGATGTTATTTCTGTGCATATATATGGTACATATTTGGATTTTGATTTCCGTGCGCACCAGACGCACGTAGCATTCATGTGCATATTTTGGGATTGACTTCGTATAGAGCAGTACGTTTTTATGATATTGCTATGTGTTTTCATACTGAGCAGGACTAGTCAGAGGACAGTACCTGAATATATTTTTGCATGCATTGATAGTTATTGAAGGGATTTCCAAAAAGCGAGCTATAGCCTCAGTATTTACCTACGTGTCTGATATGACACGAAATGTTTAAAACAAGGAGACCCTTCTAAATTGTTTTCAAAATGGCGGAACGTACATTTCAAACAAAGGTATATATGTATATAGTTATTTTCTTATGATAGACGTCCGCCACTGTGCAGTGTTATACGCGTTGCACAGCGACTTAAAGAGATTTGGCATGCATTTCCTTCAGATACTTACAGATATAGATTCGATATTTACATGTATAGTTTCGAGTTATGTCATATTGGTTTTGATTTGGATTTGGCATTGATGTCTTCTCCATGACTCCGATGATTGCGGGATGCTTGACGGAGTTTTGATTTGAGTTATATGCTCATTTTTCAAGCGCATGCGCTACGCTACGATTTGTTTTATGTATTTATAATTTCGGAGCCCCGACGACTTGATGGGTTTTCTTAGATGTTTTAGTATTTGGGGCAGTTTGAATTTAAATTCGGAGACCGAATTTCTTTAAGGGGGGAAGATTGTAACGTTTTGAAAATCGTTTCGGTGAAATTTCGAAAAAATCGGTAAAATAAGGGGGTTTTCTGTAAAAAGTCAAAATACAAATATCTTATTATAAAAATTAAATATACATATTCTAGCTATGTAATTGCTATTATTTGGTGTTTATTGAGCGGCTGGTGAAATTTCAAATTTTCTGAAAAAAATATTATTTTATTATTATTTTAAGCCGTCACTAATACATTTAATTAGGGAAAATTATAAATTAGAATGAGTTGAAACAAATTTTGTGCATCATAAAACATTAAATAAAATTTTATCATGTGGTTTTTGGAACGAAATCATTTGCCAAAACGGTTTAGAAATTATTGAAGAAAAAAGGCTTTTTTTTAGCGTAAATGGATGTTTGGGGTATTGTATTTATCATTTTTCATCACCCCACACCCGTACCCACACCCACACACCCCCATTCACTTCTCCCCATGGCTGAATTCAGCAGCCACCATCTTTTTCCCCACTTGAATTTCAAAGGAAATGAAATGAAAGAAAAGAAAAGAAAATGGATAAATTAGTTAGACTTTTGACTTTGCTTTGACCTTGACTTTCTCCCCCCACTTTCTCTACCTCCCTCTCTCTCCTCTCCCCCTCCCATTCCAGCCGACCCCCCCTCTCCTACTGCAGCAACAGCCCCCCCCCCCCATTTCCCTTCTCTTTTCTCTTCAAAACTTCATCAAAAATTGCCCCAAAATCCATCAAAAAAATCCCAAAACCCAAATCCGACTCCTACCCATTTTAGCTTAGCCCGTATAGCATGGATCCTTGTGAAAAGAGAGCATTTTGGAGGGCCATGGATGCTTGTAGATCTTCAAATGTTTTTGGGTATAATTCTAAACTTTTTTTGTTTAGTTTGTTACTTAATTTCTTAAAGCTAATTTAATTAAGTGTTAATTTGGTTTATGTGAGTTTAATTGCATGATTGAAGATTTCAAGTTAGGGTTTGTTGTGGAAATGAGTTGTGTTTGATTGTGCATGGTTTAGTGATGTGGATTAACATATTTAGTTTTGTAGAAAACTAATCTAGTTGTTAAATTACAAGTTGTTACTTGAAAAATGTCCAAATTAAGCTTTTTGTTGCAAACTAGTTTTTTTGATTTAATTCGAAATATGAGATTAAAAATATGGTTAGGGTTTTTATCATATTATTAACTTTATTAAGTGTAGTTTAACACTTTAGTTCATGGAAATCCAACCTAAATTGTAGTTGTGCATTTTTGCTATGAAATTGTTAAAAAGGGTATTTTGTAAACTAGAATATTAGGGTTTTTGGAATTTAATGAGATTAAATTCCGGGAATTGTTTCTATGACTTATTTAAGATATTTAATAAGTATATTGGCCGCTACATTCATTTAAACATCATGTTTTGTACAAAAACGGCGAATTGTGCTTGCTAGATTTTCGGAAAAACGACTTTTTAAGTGAAATTGGGGTTTTTGGGAATTGTAAGCTATTTTATATTATAATTAGTGCTTGAAATTGTGCAAATGAGTGTGATTGGATTTTTCTCGATGGTTTGACGTTTGTACATCGACATCGAGGGTTGGTTTGACTATTCTTGCATGCGTAGGCGATAGGTTTGGACCTACGCGTGATACGCGTGCCGATTTGATTTTCGTATGCCGTTTCGATTTCGAATTTAGTTTTAATGCGATACGGTGCGTTATGATATGTAGGTACCCCATGTGGACTTCGAGACGACAAGCAAGCGCGTGGCGACGTCGGCACCGGCTAGCGAGGACCAGGTGAGTAGATTTATATCTACGGGGAGAAGTCGGGTGGATGGCGTATAGCACCCCCGCAGTCCGTGGTGGTGTATACGGATGCGTATACACACCAACAATTATTATATGTTATTTGGGATTAATAACGATGTTTAGGATGGATATTGGTGTGTTGGATTATTTTAGTGTTGCGAACCTTAGGGTAGGGTTGCACTACACATACACACATACATACTTGCATACATTCCTTTTTATAGGTGCTCAAGGGATTCTTTATAGTTATGTGTTCACATGGGTATGGGACTATGTGTTCACATACGGATTTGAGGATGATACTTGGGATTGAGCTGAGTCGATGAGATTTGTTTTGTGGTTGTGATATCGGTGATATAGCAGGGTTCGTATCTCAGATACGACATGACGTTGTAGCGGGTCCTTGACGTAGTGTTTCACACACGTCCATGCATACGTAGGCGGTATCAGTATGGTACTAGACGTAGATCAGTACCGCGATCATGATATTTGATAAAGAGGATACCAGGTGAATGGTATGATGAATGTGATATTGACCCGTACCCAGATTTGGGATGCCGTACGACGGATTTACGTACGAGCTATATTGATGATTGATCCGCACTCTTGACTTGGGATGCCTGATTATAGATATGGTATCGGCTATGATATTATTGAGGCGGGACCACCGACTATACATATACAGGTAGGTATATGTATCGACTCAGATGTTAGGCGGTTTCCTTACCTGTAGTCCAGCTTGTTAGCTTAGCCCTTTAGTTTAGTTTAGTTGTTAGATTAGATTCGATTCTTACCTATTTCAAAACTAACGAATCGTGGGTATTTTAAAAGACAGCCCAAGGGATCCTACGGATATTTCAAAAGACGTATCTTTTCATAAAAACACCGTAGCCCTATTTTCAAAACCCCATGATTCGTGTTATTTCAAAAGGCACCATTTGTAGGACTTATATTAGATTATTACAGATTAGTTATCGTTGTGTCTAGTATTCAGCTCCCGCACATTATTGCTGTTCGCTCTGCCTCGCATACTTATTTTGCTGCATATTCCATTATTGATATCATACTGTTAGGACACCAGCACCATTACCGATGATGCGTATGTACCATGTACACCTACTTGCCGGCTCACACACATCTTCATCGGTAATTGCCATGTCACGTACACTTTAGAGAATATATTTGCTTGACTTAGCTTGTTAGTTAGTAGTTTGATATGATATTAGTGTACCTGCCTTACATGCCTAGTTTATTAATCATACATTGCAACTTGGTTATTGATACCATATGCATTCATTATCATTGTCATATGCACTTGTGATGATTTCTTGAGATTTATGATATTTCTGGATTTCGGGGAAAGCCGCAAAATTTACAACTTATGATCTTTTAAAATTTAAAATGTTGCGGTTTTCTAGTGATGTAAAGTGTCGTCCACCATGAGTTTGCTGTGGTTTTCGAGATCCGTGTCGAGGAGTGGAAGAACCGTCACGGGTACATGGTGGGCCCGGTATGGTACCCCGGGGCAAGAGGAATGTGGTGTTGACGTTGAGCCTGGCTGGGGAGCACTACCTACCGGTGATATTACCCGACGCGTCGGATATCCGGAGGATACCGTCGTGGTCTTGAGATGGATGGTAGGGACCGGTCTGGACTGACGGCGCCCTAGATATTGAGATTGAGACATTGATATTTCGAGACAGTGAGATTTATGTTTTGTGTCGATGCTAGACACTGTTGATACTGATTTCATTTATGATACCTCAGTTTAAAAATACGAAGGAAATCTCACTAATTTATGAAAACAGTTTCTTCATTTACATGTATTCTGTTTTCATGCATGCATACCTCATTCATATGATATATTACTACCTGAGGCACTGACACGGGCACATGAGTTTACACTCGGGTTAGATATTTACCCTAGCCATTGTTATAGGCTGCATGTTATATACATTTTTTGAGGATATATTATGATCATTGACCTAGGATTGCGTTATTTATGCGATTTCTGTGCGTAGATGTTTTTCTATTCACGAGTTGGCAACTCACCGCCGTTGTGCCCCAGTTTCTTGCAGGTTTTGCCGTACAGGTTTAGTTACGGCTTTGCGGGCTCAGTTTCATTCGGGTGACTTGCTAGTAGGTGGGTTTTTCTTGTATCGTACCCATCATATTACCTTGTATAATATTATTCCGTTGTATCTAGTAAATTCCATCAACCAAACATGTATTTATCGAGATAGAGATCAGTGTTGTTTATTCTTTCGACCTTAGAGTCGCTCGTTATATTTCTGGTGGTTTTGAGTTTCTTTTTGAGTTTTGATCCTCGCCGTTGGCGTTGTATATTTTATTGCTTGTGTGGTTGTGAGCGTCGATTGACGAAGAGCTAGCTCCCGCTTGGGGATGCCTTTTTATTGATTTCGTATACTTTTCATGTTGTATCCCGTTTGGGAGCCAGTTTTTACAAAGGAGACTCTGCCGAAATTTTCAGTAAATTTTTGATGTTCTTAAAAAACCGCATAATTCGGCTTATGCTATTGAACTACTTGCTTTAAGTTGGTTTTCCTGCACTCTACTACTTTTCTTGGTTTGGATTTCTGGGTTTTCGGTTTACTTAGATTACGTACGCCTCGAGACGTTCGTAGTTTAAGTGCCGGTCATGTTCCGTACTTTCGGGTCGTGAAAGAAAGAGCGGCTGGCTTTTCCCCAAGAGTCGTGCTCATCTCACCCACTACTTCTTCGAGCTCGGCGGTCGCCATTGTCTCGTCCGCTATTACCATGGGGTCACCAGTCTCAGACGCTCCGCCCGCCGCTACCCCACGCTCAGTTATAGCGGTCGTCTCATTTGCCGCCACCTCAGGCTCGGCATCAACGACCATCTCTGGTGCAGCTCCCTCAGCTCCCAGCTCAGTTTCAGCGACCCCGGCAACGTTGCCCACCGTCGGCTCGGGTTCAGCCGGTGCCTCTTCCTCTGTCCCCTGAGGTTCGACGGCTTCCGCCTCCCCTTCGGTTGGACTTGGCCCTGCAGGACAAGACATATAAGAACCGACAAGTTAACAATTCTTACAAAAAAATCTTGAAAGATACATTACCTGAAGTGGACATATCATTAGCCCCGCGAGCTGCACGCGCCACCTGTCTGTGAGCTTCGGACAAGGCGACCGGGGGCTCCTCTGAGGGAGTATCAGCACGAGGGACGGTGCTTGGGCCAGCTCCCACGGCCAAAGCAGCCCTGCGTGCCTTCGCCTCGCGCCTTAGCCGCTTTCTCTCCTCCTGAGCCGTTGAGACAGACCTCTTCAAAGCCTCCTTCATTGAGACGTCATCGTCTGTGAACAGGGATGCCTTCAAATCCTTCAAGGCATCCCTCGTCGACTTGTCGAGTTGAGGCTCTCGCGGCAGCCCCGAGGAGACTGGGACTTCAGTAGCGGGCCCGGGGAGAGTCCCCGCATCAGCTAGCGCATCCCCTGCAAAGAAGCAATGGAAGAAGGTTAGGTTGGCCATCAGAAAAGAGGTTAAAAACTTAATAAGGCGAGACGTACCAATGCCCATTAAAGCACACTTCTCTTCCTCCTCCTGGAAGGTTTTTAAAGAGGCAGCGACGGCTTCTTCGGTAGTGACACCTGTTAAAAAGGGGGAAAGCATTAGTCGAAGATAATGATAAAAATGCGGTAAAATGACGAAGAGTACAGCTAATGATTACCTGCTCGAGCGACTCTTCGAGCCTCGCTGATCGCGTAGAAGCCGCAATGGCGGCCGCCAGATCAGTGTCTGCGGGGTCTACCGAGAAGCCTTTATTGCTGCCATACTCGCTTATACCTTCGGTAAGAGGGGCCTGAGGCTCTAAACCGAGGATCGCGTCGAGAGAGAGGATTGACTTCTTCTTCCTCTTCTGCCCACCAGCCCTGGGTGCACCCGAGATCGACTTGCGCTTTGCAGGCACCCTAGGGCAGCGGGTCCCAATATCCGTGCCCACACCGGACTCCGGCAAAACCACATCTACCGTCTCCACTGGAGCACGGGGCGCTGGTGGTGCATCCGCAGTACCACGGAGCGGCAGTCCGCGCGGAGGGCTCAACACGCGCAGTGGCACGGTTCAGGCATCTTTCAGTGGAGGAATGACCGGGGTCCTTGGCTTCAAGGGAGCCTTGCGATCGCCGCCGGAAGGCGCACCCTTGCGGTCAACCAGCATGCGCTTCTCCATAAGGATAACTAGACCCATTGCATGCGCGTACCAAGCCACGTACGCGTTGAGCACCTTGGGGACGCAGCTCGGCTTGCTGATGAAGAAATAGGAACCCGTGTTAAGCCGCATGAAATGGTGCATTGCATTCCTTATCCCCTCTCGGCTGGCCACGGGCTTTTCCAAGAAAGCTTCCATCGGGATCCCCTGGTGATAGCTCGATTGCTGAGCGAACCGGTGAGGGTTATACCTCATGAAGAGTGCCGTCTCATTCTGCCTAAACACCAGGTAGCCCGGCCGAATAGAGTAGAGGTGGAGGATCTCCCGAGCTTTCAATATGGAGGCCCCGTCCTTAAAATCATCGCGCAACGGCACTACCGACTTGGTGGTCTCTGAGCCTATTTTTATGACTTTATCCAAAAAAGAAACCTTCGCTCCGACCAGGTGCGGACGAAGGAGCAGCCCCCTAGCCTCCCGCGGGGGTGCAACCACGATCGAAGCGCCGACCAACCGCATGACTCTTGGGAGTCTGCACTTCTCAAAAAACGGAGGGATCTTATGGGCACCGAACACCCCGTGCACATGCATTTCCATCCAAGAGGTGAAGTAGTGCATCGGGAAGTTAGCAGGCTGCATCCCAGGCTCATTAGCGTCCGCCGCTACGCTAAGGCCATTATAAAGATGAGCCAGCCCGGGGATTCCTACTGTCAACTGCAGACCAGCCACCATCCGATGCGCTGGGTAGAAAACAGATGGCCACATGTGGCGCGGGTGCATGGGGAGAGCAAAGCTGCACAGCCACAATCCCAGGAACCCTACAAAAAAGGTCTCCTCATCCATGCCCGGGACGGTGATTTCTGACAAGGGCATGACGGCGGCGCCGGGGAGATAAAAGTCCTTGTGATCATCCTCCGATGTAGGTCGGCGGTCCAAGCCGAAGCCAAAAGGGTCATCAAGCTGGGCGAACTTCTCGCTCCGCTCTGATAGGAACTCCGGTAGAATGAAGCGGGCGATAAAATCTGCGAAATTGACTCCCCGGGTGCCCGATTCCAGATAGAGCCCTTCATAGGTCTCCAGCACCTTCACCAAGCCCGGAAACTGGTGCTGAATAGCGTTCTCCGGCGTCAGATCAAACGCCAACGCTTGGTGGCAAAGACGTATTCGTCAGGAGGAAGCAGCTCCTTGTAATGCTCCCCCCTCATCGGTAGACCCGAGATTTCAGCAAACTCCTCCAAGGAGATAGAGACTTCCCGGTCCGTCATCAGGAAGGTGTGGGTGGGGATATTCCATTGCTCGATAAAAGCTTTAATCCACCACATGGGAGGAGAGGGATACACAAAGAGCGAGACGTAGATGGCCGAATACAAACCAATCTTCATCAGATGAGTCCTCTTCGCTGATAAGATGTACCGGGCCCACTGCAAATATCCGGCGGGCGGTCGTGGGATCAATCCAATGTTATAGGCCTGTCCCCAAGGGCGTGCTTCACCCTAACAGATTCGCCTCCCCAAAATATCGATTGCCGGCGGCGGCTGCACGGGAATAGCCCCAATTGCAGGCTGGAGGAGGTCATCCGAATTCCAATTTTTGACCTCCACGGCATACTTCACCGGGGGTTCATCCGCATAGGGGATCGAAAATATTGGCTCGGACGGCGTAGCAAAACCGAAGCATCGGCGACCCTGGATGATATCATTATACCACTTACCTCACAAGTGAAGGTTCTTATGCTCGGGGTCATGATCCTTGATGAGAGTGAGCACCTCTCGGTCCACTGGTGCCTGGGGAAATCCTCCCTCCGAGCGAACAAACGGGAATGATAGGTCAGCAGGCATGTTTCCTGTGGAGGGACAAAAATTAGCCGTCAGTGTTGTAATTCCAACGCTTGGCATTTTTTTAAAAAAAAAATTTTACACCACACTGCAATGCAGTGGGTAGGGGACCAAATGGGGACCTACAAAATCTGGATGATAGTGCATCATTTGATAAGACAGCCCCATCATTGGATGAGACTGTCAATTAATGGAGAGATCCCCAAGAGAATATTCTCATTAATGGGAAATCCCTAGAGACAAGGAGAATATCTCCTCTTTCAGAGCAAAGCTCTGTCACAGAGTGACATTTGTCAAACTCTGGTCCCAAGGGAATAAAATTTCCTAAAAAGAGCCTAGCTCTATAATAATGATGGAAAGATCCATCAAAAGAAGATTTTAACTCCTAAAGATTAAAAATTGGGATCTTAAAAAAAATCCATGAAAACTTATAAAAAGTTCTCCAATTTTGGATCAAAAAAGATCTACATTTGATCCATGAGCAAAACTCTGTTCATGGGTTAAAACCCATGAACAAGATCTTGGTAGATCTATGGATTCTTAAGAGCAAGGCTCTGTTGGTGAAACCCCAAAGGGGTTTTCTTTAGATCAAAGATCTATGAGAGCAAGGCTCTGTTAATTAAATTTAATTTAATTTAATTTAATTTAAATTTTACCTAAGATGATTCTAAATTTTGAACTCTGAAGTTCTTGGGAAGAAACGAGAGCAAGGCTCTAAAATTCTTAAGCAAGAGCAAGGCTCTGAAAATCAAGATTCTTGAAAATGGTAAAATATTTACTAAGGACCAAGGGTCCTATTTATAGGCGCCTGCGACCCTTCAACTCACCCGTTGATCCAACGGCCAAGATCTTGCCACCGCTGCACTCACGTGTACGCCACGTGAGCGCAACGGTGGGGGGGCATTTGTTTCTCCCAATCAGAGCAAAGCTCTGTTTGAATTTCAAAATACAAAAATTGAAGCAACACTTAAAATCCCTTGCGCTGCGCGCAACGCGCCACGTGTCAAAAGCTGATACGTCAGCGCAGCGCCCAAGACAGTGTGCCCAATCAGAGCAAGGATCTATTTAAAACAAAATTAAAGGAAGCAACGCTTCAGTTGCGCAAGCGCTGCGCGACACGTGTCAGCGCAGTTGCGCAAGCGCTGCGCTGCGCTGCGCGACACGTGTCAGCGCAGGTGCGCTGCGCTCTGCGCTGCGCGACACGTGGCAGCGCTGTTGCGCAAGCGCAGTTGCGCTGCGCTCTGCGCTGCGCGACACGTGGCAGTGCCCAAGACAGTGCGCCCAATTAGAGTAAGGCTCTATTTAAAACAAAATTAAAGGAAGCAACGCTGCGCGACACGTGTCAGCGCAGTTGCGCAAGCGCTGCGCTGCGCGACACGTGTCAGCGCAGTTGCGTAAGCGCAGTTGCGCTGCGCTCTGCGCTGCGCGACACGTGGCAGCGCAGTTGCGCTGCGCTCTGTGCTGTGCGACACGTGTCAAGCGTTGGTGCATCTGCACCAAACAGAATTAAAATTCCAGTAACATCTTTTCTGTTCTTGTTAAAATAAGAAGATTGTCTTCTGTAAATCAGAAGCCCTTGGATCAAAGATCCAACGGTGGGGGAAATTCCCCAAATCACTCAGAGAAGGATCTCTTTAACAAATTTAACAAATTAATGGGCACTATATAAAGGCCCTTAGACCCCAATTCAAAAATAACGGAGAGAAAACAAAAACTCAGAAACAGAGAGAACTCTGAAGAATTGTGAGAAGAACTCAAGAAAAGAAAAAAGGTAAAAACCTCTATAAAAGAAGAATTTCTTCTGAATAGATCATTGATCTAAGAACAAGATCAATGATCTTCAATAAAAATAAATAAATAAATAAATAATAACAGTGCCTTGCACTTTTTTATGAACCATTGGTTCTGGAATCTTAAAGATTCCTCTCTTAAATCCAAAATTGGATTAAGATATTAAACAGTGCCCTGCACTTGTAAATCTGCACTGTTGCGCTCTTGGGTTGGCGCAAGCCACCAGAGAGCGCCACGTGTCGGTCCCAGAACAAACCGCGCTTTGCGTTTCTAAAATAGAGCATTGCTCTTTTAAATTGGCGCAAGTCATCAGAGCGCGCCACGTGTCAGCAGCGCGCAAGTGCAGCACACTGGCGCAGCGCGCTACGCTAACAGACTTGCGCTCACCAGAGCGTGACACGTGCCACCCCCACATGAGTTTGCGCCTTGCGCTCCTCAATTGGCGCAAAGCGCCTGACAAGCCACGTGGGGCACTGTCAGAACATTAAATGCAATGCATTATTAAAAGGGCAGAGCCCAATAAAAAGGTCTATCAGACCAAAATAAAAAATGCTATGCATTATTAAAGGGCAGAGCCCAATTAAAGGTCTAATAGGCCCAAACAAAAAATGCAATGCATTAATAAAAGGGCAGAGCCCAAACAAAGGCCTAACATGCCAAATGCAAATAAAATGTTGAACATTTTCAACTGGACTTAACCCAATATTGGCCGTAAGTCCTCAAATTAAAATTGACGGAGCATGACTGCTCTCTTAAATCAATTTACACCAGGTTCAAGGGTACATCTCTGAACTCCTCTGATATTTGTCGTTGTAATCCTTCAACGTCGTCAGAGAGATGACGGGTCCCGACAACCACAAATTGACTTGGACTAATTCGTCCTTAAACTCTCGGACTAATGCGTCCTTAAACTCACGGACTAATGCGTCCTTAAACTCACGGACTAATGCGTCCTTAAACTCTCGGACTAATGCGTCCTTAAACTCACGGACTAATGCGTCCTTAAACTCACGGACTAATGCGTCCTTAAACCAACATTCGTCCCCAAAGTGGGAATGAGGGACCACTATGTCCCTAAACTGGAACAATAGAGCCCCCAAATGCTCTTTTGTAGGATCTAAACGATCCCGTTTAAGTTGATCTTAGCCTCAAATATGGCTAACGCATCCTTAAACCTTCAAACAGACTTTAGTCCCAAATTGGACTATAGATCCCCCAATCAACTTTGGTTCAAGGGTACATCTCTGAACTCCTCTGACATCTGTCGTTGTAATCCTTCAACGTCGTCAGAGAGGTGATAGGTCCCGACGGCCATACATGCAATGGACCCCCGCGTCCCTAAACTGGAACATGGACCACTATGTCCCTAAACTGGAACAATAGAGCCCCAAATACTCTTTTGTTGGATCTAAACGATCCCGTTAAGTTGATCTTAGTCTCAAACTGGACTAACGTGTCCTTAACAAACGTTTAAGTTGATCTTACCCTCAAATACGGCTAACGTATCCTTAAACCAAAACCCCAAACCCAAATCTAAGAAAATACGGATTTGGACTAATCCACGTCCTACGGACGACGACATAAATTAGTCTCCGTATACAATCCACGGACAACCACAAACAAAACAAACACCCACGACACGAAGTGAAATTCTGGAGAAGGAGAAAGTTGTTACCGCGATGCGGTAGCGTAATTAACTGCAGGGGCTTGCGCCTGCAGGGAAGAGCGTCCCCACAATCAAAAACCCTTCGAACGAGGGGGAATCTGATGAAGTCTGCTACATCGGCCGCATCCGTCTAAACCTCCGATACACGGTACCATAAATCAACTTGGTATTTTCGGAGAGGTGGACGGATAAAACCAAATAGCATCTGTCCCGAATCTCAGGCAAGACGTCTCCACGTCGTCTTGGCCGTCCTTCGGAGGGGAACATAGGGCAAAAGTTCCATCATTTTTTTTTATATTATTGCTTTATTTCCGCGATGCTTTATCATTTCAGCTTTTATATCGCGAAGGTCGCGATTGCCCAATCATTTCGGCTATTTTCCGCGGTGCCCAATCATTTCGGCTATTTATTTTATTCTTACTCGCTGCTTTTTATTACGAGTTGCCCAATCATTTCGGCTGTTTTGTATGCATACATTTTTACTTGCTGTTTTTTATTGCAAGTTGCCCCATCATTTCGGCTATTTTGTATGCATATGCGGCTTGCTGGCTTTTCGCCGTAAGCCTGGAATTAGACTCCGATTTTGGCATCAGCACCGCTACAATTGGGATGTTGCCAGGAGCGAATCATCATTTGCCTTTGCCGGTGTTGAACAAAGGTGGCTTAGCGAACAGGGTTAGGGACCTGTCAACTAAGGCTTTCAACTTCATGAGCCGTAAGGATCTCACAAAGGTATTTCTCCCTACAAGTCGTGAGGATCTCGTAGGTGTGTTTTCTCCTAAGGAATCGTTAGGATTCCTAAGTGCATGTTCCTCTGTAAGTCGTAAGGATCCTACAAGAGGGTTTTCTCCTTGTAAGTTGAGAGGACTTACAAGGGTCATTCACCATGCGAACATATCCCCAGTCACGGATGGGACTTGGTTAGGAAAATGTTTATTCGCGCCCGTGGATTGTATACAAGGGTCAGTATTGAACCACTTGTAGGGCAATATCGAAAGTTGTGGGGGTTGCTTAAGCACAGGTTTAGGTCTCTTTAACTTAAGACTTTTAATCTTATGAGCCGTGAGGGTCCCATAAGAGAGTTCTCCTTACGAGTCGTGAGGATCTCGCAAGTGTATTTTCTCCTTAGGAATCGTAGGGATCCCTAAGTGTGTTGCTCCCTTGTGAGTTGTAAGGATCTCATGCGGGTAGTTTCTCCTTACAAGGTCAAGAGGACCCTGTAAGTGTCTTTTAACGAGGTTGCGCCCTTCCGGGTTTTCACAAACACTCGCCGGTAGCCCTGCTGTTTTTACTCACGGAGCCCTTTCGGGTTTTCATCCGTGCCCTTTTTGCTTATGGACATACCGTTTTTTATTATTATTATTTTTTTATTCTCTTTTTCCTAACGAGGTTGCGCCCTTTCAGGTTTTCACAAACACTCGCCGGTAGCCCTGCTGTTTTTACTCACGGAGCCCTTTCGGGTTTTCATCCGTGCCCATTTTGCTTATGGACATACCGTTTATTTTTTATTATTTTTTATTTTTTATTATTATTATTTTTTTAATTATTTTTTTATATCGGCTTTGTGATGTTTCAATCCACCGTAGTTTATCGACATCTCGGTCAACAACTAGTTTTAGGACATAGTGGTCCGTCATTAGTTTAAGGACATTTCGGTCCGTCATTAGTTTAAGGACGTTTCGGTCCGTAGCTGAAGAAGGCCGATTACTACTTATAGAGTTTGGGCTTAGGAAGATAGCGAGAGGACATAGTCGTCGTCATCTATCATTGACCTAGGCTGTGGCTCATTAAGCGTAGTATTTCTTCAGGAAGTGACCGTTTATTGGCCTGAAAAGCCTTTCACCATGCATATCCATGAGTAGATAGGCTCCACCCTGGTAGACCTTGTCTATGATGTACGGGCCCTCATAATTCGGCTCGAATTTTCCCCGCTTAGCGCGACTGGGGATCATAGGTCTTTTGACCACTAGCACGAGTTCGCCTTGGCGCAATGTCCTCGGCCGGGTCAATCTTTCATATGAGCGCGTCATCTTTGCTTTATAAGCCTCCAGATTTTGTTGCTCTATGAGCCTGGTTTCATCAAGGGCATCAAGCTCCTCAAGCCGAAGGTGAGCATTTTCTTCGTCCGTCAGCTCGTAGTGGACTGCCACTCGTAAAGAGGGTAACTCTATCTCGAGGGGGAGTACTGCTTCTATACCGAATACCAACGCGTACGGCGTTGTGTTCGTGGCCGTCTTGAACGTAGTTCGATACGCCCAGAGAGCTTCTTGTAGTCTCTCGTGCCAGTCCTTCTTATTTCGGGACATCGTCTTCTTTATGATCTTTGTCAAGGTCTTGTTGAAAGCCTCAGCTAGACCGTTAGCTCGCGGATTATAAACTGAGGAATACCTCCAGTCTATATTATGCTGTTGCGTGAAGCGACTGGTCTTGTGGCTTCTGTAGGCTGGCCCGTTATCGGAGATGATCCGTCGCGGAGTTCCAAACCGATAAATGACGTGCGTCTTGAAGAAATGGAGGATATTCTCCGTCTTCACTTCCCTTAACGGTACTGCTTCTGCCCATTTGGAGAAGTAGTCAGTCGTCGCCAGGATGAAACGATGTCCCCTGGACGATGCTGGTTCGATGGGGCCGACTATGTCAGTTCCCCACATCTCGAACGGCCAGCTAGCCACTGTCGGATGTAGTGGATTTGGATGCTGATGGATAAAATCCCCATGAATCTGGCATGAGTGGGATTGCTTCGCATATTCAAGGCAGTCCTGAATCATCGTAGGCTAATAGTAGCCCATCCGTTTAATCTTCAATTTCATCTTCGGGCCTGCTTGATGAGAACCGCAGAGTCCGTCGTGAACTTGCTGAACGACTCTTTTCGCTTCTTCAGGTCCCAGACATCTCAACCACAGAGAATCAAACGACCTCTTGTACAGAGTATCATTGACGAAGGCGAAAGATAGAGCTCGTTTCATGAGCTGATGTCTTGAGGACGCATCTTCAGGCGTTCGATGGGATTTGAAGTAGTCCATAAATACTTCTCTCCAATCCTCAGCCTTTTCCTGGTCTTTTATTTGCATAGCCAATTGCCCAGTCGCTCCCTTTTTTTCGAGTGATTCCGAAGATATTTCCGCTGGGACGAGCACCCGACGGCTTTGTACCACGATTCTGACGTCATCGAGGTTCTCATCAGCCAGTTTCTTAGCGAGCTTGGCTAACGCGTCCGCCTTGCTATTCTCTGCACACGGTATGTTTTCCAAAGTGTAGGAAGGAATTTGGGTCAACAGTTGTTGCACCTTTTCGCCGTACTTCACCAATTCTGGCTTGCACGTCTGGTAATCGCCGTTTACTTGACTAACGACCAGTTGGGAATCTCTATATATGAGGAGGTTTTCAATCCCCATGTCGATGGCGATCTCGATGCCTGCTATTAAAGCTTCGTATTCGGCTTCATTGTTTGTCCTCGGCTCTGTTAAGGAGAAAGCAAAGCGCATTATCCCTCCTTGTGGAATTACGAAGATGAGACCCACCCCCGATTTGATTATAGGGATGCTTTGTTTGCGCTTCTTCATGGAAGATGCTCCGTCGAAATAGAGTTCCCATCGGGTATCACTACCGCTGATCACATCAAACGCATGTTCATCTGGCAGCTCGCAATTCAAAGGAGAATCGGCAGGTATCGGGTGCTCAGCGAGGAAGTCGGCGATGGCCTGGCCTTTCACTGCCTTAAGAGGCTGATACGTTATTGAAAACTCCATTAAGAGCAAGGCCCATTTAGCGAGTCTCCCTGTCAATATGGCCTTCGACATTAAATATTTAAGGGGGTCTACCTTCGAAATGAGACGGACTTCATGCGCCAACGCGTAGTGCCTGAGCTTTGTTATCGTGAAGATCAACGCCAGGCAGTATTTTTCTATGGGGGAGTAGTTGCTTTCTGCCCCTAGGAGAACTCGACTTAAGTAATAAAGAGCTCTTTCTTTCCCTTGGTCATTCTCTTGTGCCCATAATGCGCCTAAGGAACCTTCGAGGGCGGTTGTATATAGAATGAGAGGCTTTCCCTTGACCGGAGCAGCCAACACTGGCGGATTCTGCAGGTATTGCTTGATTTCGTCCAGCGCGCTCTGGCATTTGTGATCCCAAATGAAAGGGTTTCCCTTCTTCATCAGGTGGCTGTAAGGACGGCACTTGCCTGAAAGATTGGCTATAAATCGTCGTATATACACGAGCTTTCCTTGGAGAGACCGCAGCTGTTTGAGAGTCCTTGACGGAGGCATTTCTATGATCGCCTTGATCTTTGACGAATCTATTTCGATATCTCGGTGTCGGACGATGAATCTTAGGAATTTGCCTGAGGAAACTCCGAATGCGCACTGAGAGGGTTCATCTTCAAGTTGTATTGTCGGAGGCATTGAAATACGGTCTTCAGATGCTCGAGATGTTCCTCATATGATCTGCTTTTCACCACGAGGTCGTTGATATAGCACTCGACGATTTCATGTATGAGGTCATTGAAGATCTTCGTCATGGCCCTCTGATAGGTGGCACCGGCGTTCTTTAGACCGAAGGGCATCACCTTATAGCAGAATATACCTAGCGGAGTCCTGAAGGCGGTGTGCTTCTGGTCTTCGGGATGCATCTTTATCTGATTATACCCTGATGAGCCGTCCATGAAGGAGAAAACCTCGTGAGTGGACGTATTGTCTATCATCAGTTCGGTGACTGGCACTGGAAAATCATCCTTCGGGCAAGCTTTATTGAGATCCCAGAAGTCTACGCATATGCGCACCGTCCCATTTTTCTTCATCACCGGGATGATGTTGGCGATCCACTCGGGATACTGAACCTCCTGGATGAAGCCAGAGTCGATCAGCTTCTTGACCTCAGCATTGATACTCATCTCAAGTTCGAGCCGCATTCTTCTTGGCGCCTGTTTAACTGGCTTGACGTCTGGAGATATCGCCAATTTATGCACAGCAATCTCTGGATCTTGTCCTGGCATTTCGGAATAGTTCCATGCGAAGCAATCTTTATGCTGCATAAGCAGGTCTTTTAATGAAGCCACCCTCTCTTCAGACAGCGGCTCACTAATGAATGTCGGTCGCGGGTCAATCATTGTCCCCAACTCAATTTTCTTGAGGTTATCCGCCGTGGTGTGTATTCCATCTTCCAGCTCTTTTGGCGCCGGTGGGAATTCTGAGATCACCTCGTCATTGCTACTTTCAAAGCACCAGGGAAGGTTATCCATATTCTCGGGCTCTTCTTTTGATATTGTTATCATATGACAAGTACGAGCTCGCTTCCAAGACCGATGTGTATTTGGTTCTACTCTCGTAGCCTTGGGTTCATGCTTCTGTGGCGGCGTTACCCTCCAGCTGTCAGATAGAGCGAACTTGCTGAGCTGATACTGATCTTCGACCCAGTTCTTGAAGGTGAAGCAATCTTCGAGAGGGTGCCCTATTACCCTGTTATAAGAGCAATAGTTCGGGTGTGAGACGTCGCCTGGTTGTTCGGTATGCTTGGACTCCGGAAGCGTAAGCATTTGGTGCTTTATAGCTAGGTCAAGTATCTTCTTTGTCTTGTCTTGAGGAAAAGAGTGTGCTCGACTCATCTTCTTTACAAGGGACAGATCTAGACCGCTCGATTCCCGACTGCGTGGCTTCTTGGTCCCGCTTTGTCGTTGCTGAATGTCTTTTCCGCCTTTTAACTTGTTTCTGCCTCTGTGTCGCGCCTTTTTTATAACAGGTTGACAGGGAGCGGCATTTTCGTCTTTCACAGCCTGTTGGAGGAGGCGTTGCGTCCTGGCTTTCTCGTAGATGGCCATTTCGTGGTTGTGGTCGTCTCGAACTTCTTGACCAGCTTCCCTTATAAGCTTGCCCATTTGTTCTTCGAACGACGGACTGGGCATTTTTGCATCGGGGACTTTTTCTGGCTCAGGATTAGCATCTTCCGATTGAGCATCCGCTTCTTCATTTAACTCATGCACGACGTAACAGTCGCGGAGCAGCTCTCGTTTCTTGGACCGAATGTATCCAAGTCCGATTGTTTCCATCCTCCCACTAGGCAACTTGTGCTGAGTTCCGGGGACGTTCCAGACCCTGTCATAGAATTTGGCTTTTCGAGCGGCCTGTTTGAAGGATATCCCATGGCGCTTCAGCAGCCTCTTCAAGCCTTCTGTATAATATCTGGGCAGACGGATGGACTGAATCCTGTCAAGCGTAGGATCCGCGCCGTGCCAGATTTCTTTCTCCATTTTGGTTTCTTCAGAGCCGTAGAATAGAATTGCCTTTTCGCCTGGGAGAGACATAGAACGTCCGCAGCTCCTCTACAGTGTAGGCATCGAGCGCACCCAGTTCTTTATGATGTTTAAGTGGAACCATAGCGATTTGCAGACTTTGCTTTTCATCAGCGAATGTTCGTATTGAAGGCCGAGCAGAGAATATAGCATGGACCTCATCTTCCGAGTCGCTGCCAAAGATCAGCGTAGGAGCAGATGGTCCCGGTTTGTTGTATTGGGGCGGACCCGAATAAACCATCTCCTCTTCCTCCTCGGTATCACTCCCGAAGACAGGGATGGTGGCGTTAGCCTTGTTCTCCGGCTTGTGACACCTCTCCGTATCTTCGAAATCCGGTAAGAAGTATTTGGCATCTTCATATTTGTGGACCTCGTTCATGGAGAACGGGTTCAGTTCTCCAGTCACGGTATACTCGAGACCATCCTTAAAATATTTCATACACTGATGCTGTGTAGAAGGGATGATGTTGTACACGTGTAACCATGGTCGGCCGAGCAGAGCATTGTAGCATGTCTTGGCGTCTATGACATGGAACTTAATGTCCGTGATGAGTAGCCCAAAGTGTAGCATCAGTATCACAGACCCAAGAGTTCTTGATGATTGGGAGTCGAACCCAGAGATGGTGATCTTTTCCCGAGCAAGGTGTTGGACGCTCATGCAGATTTCCTTTAACACCCGCATGTTGAAGAGATTAACGGAAGATCCATTGTCAACCAAGATTTTGCCTATCTTTATATCATAGCAATACCCTGAGACATAGAGAGGGTGATTGTGTTCGCACGTCCCTAGGAGAAGGTCTTCATCACCGAAAGTGACATCGGCCGTGTGCACTTCTTCCAATTCATCCTTTATCTTTTCTTCGGCGAGAAAAGCTTGGAATTGCTCCGGCTTCAGTAGTGCCTTGATTAATGAATCCCTTGTCTCTTTTGATAGTAAAAGGGCGTCAAGAATGCTGAGCTGCCAGGGTAGCTTCCTCAGATGCGCCAGAACGTTGTAATCCACCTTATTTTTCTTCGGCGGGTCCTTGGTGGCTAGCTCTTCCATGACTTGGTCATCTAAGGCGATATCCTCAGAGACCTTTTCTTTCCTTTTATCTTTTTTATTCGAAGGTCCGAGATTCTTTTCAGGTAGCGTACGATTACGCAGCCGGATATTTTCGCAGACCTTCGGCTCTTCTTCTTTTCCTGAGGTCGACTCTTTAAAGAGGGGGCTAAGAGCCATTTCCTCGTCAGAGTCGCTCCCGAACGTGAGAACTTGCGATCCTTCGGTATTAACCATGCGACAATCACCGATAGTTCTGTTAAGCCCCTCGGTCGTATCTTTCCGCTCCCGACGAGTTTTACGCTTCTCCCGCTTGAAATGTTGTCGGTGAGCAACATATCCCTGCCACCATTTATTGAAAGCTTTGCATTCTTCGGTGAGGTGCGAAATCTTCTGATGATACAAGCAGTTGGAGGGGTGCATTTTCGCTTCACCAGTAATGTTTCCTTCAGAGGATGGTAGCTTCATACCCATTGATATGGCTTTAGTAAACCTTTTCCTCATCTTGAATTTGCTTTTATCTGCGGTGGACGCATTTTGCTCTAGCGGGAGTGTCTCAACTCTTTCGTCAAGTCATTGTCGCTTGGCCCTTTCAAATATGGCCATCTCGCATTCCCGATCAGCTTTACTTTTCAACAGAGCTTCTTTAAGGAATGCGTCAATTGTTTCATCTAATGGCCCCAGAATTTCCGGTTTAGGATCTGCCCCCAGCTTCTCAGCGCAAGGAATTTCCTCATCGTCTGTAAATGAATGAGAAATCATATGACAGCTCGCCACGTATTTCTCGGATTCATCCGACGAACTCTCTCCCTCATCTTCCTCTTGAAAGACATGATTGTGGAACTCCTGGAGTGTGATGGGAGTCCGTGCTTTCTGGTTGTACTCCTTCAGTGCGTCAATCTGCTTTTGTAAGTCCGTGCACTTGTCGCCGGGCTTCACGGGCTTCTTGGATTTCTTCTTCTTCTTCTTCGAAGATTTTGACGGCTGGTTGTGAGTGCTTGGGCCACCACCATCGATCTTTAGAGTTGAGTGCGGCTTCAACATCCCTTCAATGATCTGAGGTTCCAACGGGTTCTTCCACCTGATTGCTGGGCATGTTTGAAGATCGTTCAGCATCCTCTTTGTTTTGGCTGATAGCATAACCTCCCATGGAGCTTCTTCAACGAGAGAGCACGTTGCCCCCGGCGTATTCACCCTTTTAGGGGTGTGAGGCTGCGCGGATTCACCTTCCATCTGTCGGACAACGCGAACTTACCCTATTGGTACTGGTCTTCAATCCAATTTTTGAAGACGTAGCAATCCTCGATCGGATGACCCAATACTCGATGGTAAGGACAGTAATTGGGATCATTGACGTCGTTTGGCTGCGACGGACGTCTTGGATCCGGCAGATTTATAAGTCGGTTGCGCAATGCCAGCTCGAACAGTCTTCACGTTTTATCTCGAGGAAACGAGTAAGGACGTCCTAGCCTCTCCTCGAGGGGTACGCGCGGACACATATTATTTTGACGGACAACCGGCTTCAAGTTGCTCGGCTGTTGTTGAGATTAGCGACAACGATCGCTTTTCCCTTCCCCTTCTCGTTTCGAGAATCCGGCTTTGGAGGAGGCGATCTATGGCCCATCTGGTCCATTTGAGCTAGCTTGTCGATCAGGGCCTGGAAGGTAGTCGGCTTGAAGAACATCATGAATTGCGAGATGGTCGCTTGCGGATCGAGGGTTCCCACAAACATGCCTACTGCCGGAGCCTCTTCTATGCGTTGCTCGCATTTTGACCATAAGTTCCGCCACCGTATCGCATATTGGACCCACGTCTCGCCCGGCTTCACCCTGGCGTTAATCAATGCCGTTATCGGGGTGCGTTCGCTGGCGCTTGCGAATCGCTGGGTAAACAGCAGCTCCATCTCCGCAAATGTATTGATAGAGTCGTTTGGGAGCTCGGAGTACCACTCGAATGCTGTATCCGATAAGCTACTAACGAACTGGCGAAGCAACAATTTATCATCACCGCCGGTGTTGCCGCAAAGCGCCCTGAACTAGGCAACATGCTGGTGGGGATTGCCCGTCCCCTTATAAACATGGAATTTCGGTATTGTATAACCCGACGGGTACTTGATCTGATCATACCAGCTCGGATATGGTCGCCCCATTTTTACGACCTGACCGGCTGCCTCAGTCGCCTGATGAACCCGTATCTACTGAGCTATATATTCGTCCAAGTCAGCTTTGGAGATTATCTCCTCCTTGGCTGTTGACAGAGCCGGTGGAGGATTTGACGTTTCTCCCCTGTCGTCTTCAAGGACGATCGGAGGATCTTCAGCAGGAGGATCTTGTTGGACCATCATACCCACCATGTCCTGGAACAGGAGGGCCATTCGCTTTATGTTGGCTGCTTGTTCCGCAACTTTTTTATCCTTCTTTTCCAGTATCCTGCGAAGGAATTCAGCGTCAGTTTCTTGCTCCTGGCGTTGATCCGAGGACGTTTCGGGGTTTTCTTTTGGCCCAGTGAGTGCGGCCATCGCGTTCATCATTTATTGGAGCTTCTGCTATTGCTCCTGAGCTTTAGTCACTGACAGTGTAAGCGGTCTATGACCTGTAGATGTACGGCTGTCCTCTTTACCAAACGCCATGTAGACGGTATGGACAACAATGCCCCCGGACTTAGGGCGTTTGGGCTCACCGCCTTTGGCATTTGCCGCAGGCGCGGGGATTTTCTCTGGCCTTCTTCTCTTGTGGGCCGTTGAAGTTGAGGGGGCCGTTGCAGCGGGCACCCTGGCGGTTGTCGTCCTTTGCTGTTTGACAGGACGGTTCTTTTCTCTTGAACCTTCACCCTCTTCTGCCGGCGAGAGTGATCTTAGTCTATTACTGAGTCTTGAACCCTTCGCCAGACCTTATAAATTTTGGAGGACAGCCGTTGAGGGGGCTGCTCCAGCTTTGTATCTGTAACACTCTCCGCGGGTGGAGAAGATCTTTTTAGCATAGCAGTCGGAGAGTTCTTGCGTACCCTCCTTAGCGGTTCAAAGCTGTTCCCAGTTGGAACAGCAGCATTAACTTCCACCATCGGAGCCGATGGAGTTAGCCCTGAGGGGGAGTTGCCCCCGGCCTTCCTTACTCGGCGCCAGTGGCGACGTCGAGCGTGTCGAGCTATTGGGACTGGCTCGGCGATAGGGATAGTTTCATCTTGCCCCATGTCCGGATGAGGCGCTGCCGGTGCCAGCCTCTTAAAGACTGATGTTGTCCTTTGAGTGGCGATGTTCAATCTGTCAAAGACAGACCCTCGAGCAAGAGCAGGAGTCGGAATGGTCAGCCTTGAAAAGACCGACTCTTTATCAGGAGAAGCCGCCTTGACGACTTCAGGAGCAGAGGTGGCTGTCTTCCTCGGGACGGCCACTTTAGGGTTCATGGGCTTCTTGGTGGGCCCATCAGAGTTCTGGTTCATCCTGGTAAAGACAGAGGTTGCCGGCTTAATATTAGACGACCCGTTGAAAGGGGCCGTTGTAGCAGTGAGCCGATCGAAGACCGACTTCTTGTGCGCTTCCGGTGCGGGCACTGGAATAGTGAAGCTTGATGGCGGGAGCATGGTCCCGAAAAACAGACCGGTGGTGGCCTGAGTCACTTGTTCCACCGGCATGGCAAGGATGGAGGCCGCTTGAGGCCCATAGGCTACACCTCCAGATGAGGCGGAGCGTCGGTTGCATTGGCATTTGGAGCAGCTCGAGCAGTTGGAGGCCATTGATGCTTGATTTCTGCACCAGGAAAAATACCAAATCTTAGTAACTTGAAACCCAAAGGCAACCATTAACAAACCGCGATTCGTTCGCGAAGACGACACACGAAGTGTGGAGTGGAAAGAGGAAAAGGTCCCACCGGGCGTGCCAGAATCTGTTCCCCTCCGAATGGCGGCCAAGACACGGACGTCTTGCCTGAGATTCGGGGCAGATGCTATTTGGTTTTATCCGTCCACCTCTCCGAAGATGCCAAGTTGATATATGGCACCGTGTATCGGAGGTTTAGACGGATGCGGCCGATATAGCAGACTTCGTTAGATTCCCCCTCGCTTGAGGGGTTTTTTTGATTGTGGGGACGCTTTTCCCTGCAGGCGCAAGCCCCTGCAGTTAATTACGCTACCGCATCGCGGTAACCACTTTCTCCTTCTCCAGAATTTCACTTCGTGTCGTGTGTGTTTGTTTTGTTTGTGGTTGCCCGTGGATTGTATACGGAGACTAAGTGATGTCGTCGCCCGTAGGACGTGGATTAGTCCAAATCCGTATTTACTTAGATTTGGGTTTGGGGCTTTTAGTTTAAGGATACGTTAGCCGTATTTGAGGCTAAGATCAACTTAAACGTTCGTTAAGGATACGTTAGTCCTATTTGAGACTAAGATCAACTTAACGGAAAGAGCATTTAGGGGCTCTATTGTTCCAGTTTAGGGACGTAGTGGTCCATTGCATGTATGGACGTCGGGACCCGTTACCTCTCTGACGACGTTGAAGGATTACAACGACAGGTGTCAGAGGAGTTCGAGGATGTACCCTTGAACCAAAGTCGATTGGGGTCCTATAGTCTAGTTTGGGACTATAATCTGTTTGAGGTTTAAGGATACGTTAACCATATTTGAGGCTAAGATCAACTTAAACGGGATCATTTAGATCCGACAAAAGAGCATTTGGGGGCTCTATTGTTCCAGTTTAAGGACATAGTGGTCCGTAGGTAGTTTAAGGACATTGCGGTCCATTGCCAGTTTAGGAACATGGTGGTCCATTTCCAGTTTAGGGACATAGGGGTCCATTTCCAGTTTTGGGGATGGATATTAGTTTAAGGACGCATAAGTCCATGAGTTTAAGGACCCCATAGTCCATATAGATGTGTTTAAGGACGCATTAGTCCATTAGATTAAGGACGCATAAGTCCATGGGTTTAAGGACCCCACAGTCCGTATGGCTGTGTTTAAGGACGCATTAGTCCATTAGTTTAAGGACGCATAAGTCCATGGGTTTAAAGTGTTAGTTATGTATATGCCCTAGAGGCCATTGTTGTACATATGATGTATATTATGATGGATGCTTGGATATATACAGAGAGGACTTTCTTCCTCGTCATGATAGTATGCTATTTGGTTTCACTTTATCTTAACATGTTGACTTGTATTGGTTTCCTGTCTTACTCTCACATGTTGATAAAGCCCTTAGGATCTGTACTCGACTACTGGGACTATGATGAGATCATACTGGTGGGGCCATAGTAGTCGATGAGTACATCCTATAACTGTTCCTAGTCGAGGGTATATCGAGACAGGGCATCGATACACCGGAGTAGACTAGCGTATACGCATCTTGATCCATATGATGGGCGATGGATGATCCCATATCCATCGGTGTTTGACATCAGAGATGGTGTACGGGTGCTCAGTGGAGACTGGGTACACTGGACGGACTCGCCGAGAACTCCCAGATGGTGATATACCACACGTCAGATGGCAGCTCTCCGGTGACACTGGTACAGGGTAGTCTGTAGACCCGAGATCGTCATAGAGTCTTGTGTGATTCCTACTGTGCTTTGATTTCCACCTTACCACGTCTAAGAGGGCATGCAAAACGGTGGCTTTTGGGTACAGTCCCGAATCACATAGAGGCAATGAGCGATAGGAGGGGATTCGTCTCTCCCGGTATAGGGAGTTGATGTTGTGCTGTGTTCGATTGGCTATAACTGGAAGTCCCTGGCCAGGGCTGATATAGAGATTTACTGGTAAGTGTTACTAGTAGTTTCTCGACCTGTTATGAGCCTCACATCGATACGACTTATCGGTTACTGGGGTCTGACGTATACCACCCCTGGACTTGATATGCGACATATCAGACGAACAGACCGGACTGTACGGGAGTGTTACTGATTGGATTCACAGGAGAACGGACAGGCTAGCTTGTTGATCTTCTGATCGCTCAATACCTGGGTGGCTGTTACGTTTAGCTGACCGCTTGCAGCTTGTGGGTGTTTGATATGATCATCACCTGCTCCCGGCGTATTGACGATTCTTTAGAGTCCTACACAGAGGTTTCTTGGCTCAGGCAAAACGGAGTAGAGGCACATATGTGATATGTGCAGGACCGAGGATAATGCGATATGAGATACCGTATTATATTCTGGCGATATTTAGATATGAATCGGGACATCGGATCAAGTGTTGATTTGATGAATCGGTACATGATATATTAGTCGGTTATATTCGATATAGCCGGATCGTCGGATCAAGTGTTGATTCGATGATTTAATGTATAATGATATATATGATATATTGTATTACATTATCTAATATTGGCTCGCTTTATTATTTCATTTTCTCGCCGGATTAATACATTGATATATATGCGATATATGTTAATTGTATTATTTTCTTTTGTTGCAAATATATAATATATATGTGATATATATTATTGTGACATGATATGATTTATTATGAAACATGTTTAAGGATGATAAAAAAGGATTAGGGTTTGATTAGGGTTAGCTCCTTCTTGTTCATTCTAGAAGGATTCTATTTTGTCTTGGTTAAGATATTATGGTTGATACTTATCCTTATCCTTAACCTAACCAAACCCTAACTCTAGTTTATTCTCTACAAAGTTTTAGCCTCTCATCCTTGACCATGGTTCCATAATCAATCATATACTCTAATCTACTATTCATCACAAAAGGATTATTCTTTTCATTCTTCATCTTCTTCTCTCTTTAGTTTTTGAGAGAGAGCTCACTAGAAATTCTTTTTGTGATGATTTCTTGTGAGAAAGTGAATTAAAAAGATAGCATAAATACTACTCCATCATCATCAACATCTAATCTAGCCCATTAGATTAGGGTGTTCATCTCTTTAGAGTAAGAAAGCTTGGGTTATAGCAACTTTGACGTAGATCATCGGAGAATCGGAACACTTCAAGGTAGCATGGATCGTTCGAGTCGTGGAGCCTCTCTTGAATCCGGGAGATCGTGGATCACGGCGAAGGGACTTCTACTCGGAGCTTGTGAAGTGAAGGAGAGGACTATAAAGGTTGTAATCCCTCACACTTAGCTTTAAAGATGTGATCTTGCATGCTTAACCCTAATAATCTAGCAAAGATCCCGTCTTTGGGTTGTTCGGCACATGTAAAATTTTATTCGGGCATGTTTGATGCTTTATGAACCTTCACAAGTGTGCCTAGGAACCCTACAGTGGTATCAGAGCCTAGCTAGAGCATTAGGCGACGTGTTTACGAAGTTAAAACTCTGATCGAACCCGAACCGACAAAGTTAACCCCCTCTCTGGATATTTTTCAAAAACTGTGATTTTTCTGAATTAAAAATACCTAAAAATATCAGTAGGGAAATATAAGAATTGAGGTGAAAAACGAGCACTCAATGCTTCCAAACCGCCGCGGAACCGCGGCCGTATCATGCTTGGGCCGCGGATCCGCGGCCGTACTGGGGAGATTGGTACTTTGGTTTGCACAGTAATTCATATTTCTGTGATTTATATTTTATGGGTATTTTTATTCTGACTCAAGTGTTGAGTATTCTGGGGTTTATTTTGTAATCGTCGATTCGATCGGGAATTTTAAATTCGTTATTGTTTTTCCGGATATTTAGAAACTGTTAAAAAGTTCGAACGGATATCATTAACTCACTTTTTCCCGACACGAAAATTTTTCAAGTGTTGAATCTTTTCTCGAGTTTAAATCTTTCGCAAATGCGTGCAAGTTTTGTGGTGGACCCTCTAGAAGACAACAAACCTTAACTCGATTATGTGACCGTCTTGAACTGCTTTTTGAACCTTCGGGTTTGGGGCAGTACGGCGTGCCACATGTGAGGCGTTGGCTTGACCCTTCTACGGCTGGACCGCTACTACTGTGACACATTCCGAATTATTTGAACTCCGCTCAAGTGTTGAGCAATTTAGGAAATTTTGGGTATTTGATTATCTGTTCGAAAAGTTTAATACTGTCTATTTATCTGGAATGTGATACAATATTTGGAATCCACAGGTAGTTATGAGATAACTAATTTGAATGTTATAAATCTAGCACTTCAGTCTCAAATGATCGGTTGCCACGGAATTTTGATGTGATCAAAAGTCCGTCGCAATTACGTAGCGTACACGGATACTCGCTGGGTAAACTTAACAGACAGCCGTGCCCCAAAGCCCCGACCAAGTGACTGTAGGAGAACTCCGTCGTCGAAAGCATCCGTTCGGGTGCTCGCGGCAGCGGTGTTCCGCCTTAGTGCACTTCGTCGACGGCATCTGGGGCTGCGGCCGTCTACTAAAGTTTGCGACGAGCATTCGATCAGGATGTCGGGAATCTTGTTGAATTGCCCGACTTGATATTGAAAAGAGTTTTCGATAATGAGACTAAAATGCGGGGTTTATAATTGTTAGGAATGCGATGTCTAAGGAATTCATTTGGTTAGGCATGCGATGTCTAAGGAGGTTGTGGATTCCAACTGTTGTAGTTTTACACTTTCTTTTCTGTGACCGTAAGCGTAGTATGTGGTGTATCGCCGGCTTCGTTGCTATATATCAACGACAATCGGGATACGCATACTTGCTTACGTTGATGATATGAGATATTATGTGTTGCTGTGATATGTTGTATTGGATCGTCGCGTTTGAATAGACGTGGGTTTTATATGAGATGAGAGTTTTTCTTTTTCATTCATGTAAAATTCAATTGTATGTAATATTCTTTTATTGGGGCACTTCCGGGATGAGGTTGATGTCGCCATTGTATATTATTTACTTTTCCGCATTAGGTAGACCCAAGGAGGGGAGCACAAGTAACCGGGTTCTAGGGTCCAGTGGGAGGCCATCTTGAGGAGTCGAGACCGGGTCTCCTAACCCTAGAATTGGCAGTGTTACTTGCCGCTCTCGTAGAGGTCTAGGGTTGTGGGTTTGGCTATTCATCGCGACCGTGGAATCCGTGTTTTATACCGGCTCGTATTGAAAACACGGACATCCTAGTATATCAAATATTTCATATATGTTCTTCTGCTGCAATGTTCTGTGATGAGATCATATTACCGCCTGAGATGAATGCTTATACTATATATATATATGCTGATATATAAATATTACTGCTTTCGTTTCTTCTGTGATGCTTAGGAAGTATAAGCTGATGGGATTTTTTATTAATGAGATTAATAAAAAAAAAGAAATCTAAAAGATGTTGTGGAATCAAAACTTTATAAAAAGGGTAGTTACAGTTTTGCTTTGCATAGCGGTATATATGATATACCCTGCATCTTATTCGATGAGGAAAGAGCCGAGATCCCTTCACCGGGAGTGACCTCTTTAGCGAAACTGGCAGATGCTACAAAACTCGGTTTGTCTTTTGATTGCTTTTAGAGTTTTGCTTTGCACAGTGATATATATGATATGTCCTGCACCTTATTCGATGAGGAAAGAGCCAAGATCCCTTCACCAGGAGTGACCTCTTTAGCAAAACTAATGAAAGCCTCAAAAACACTCCATTTCAAAATTTCACTTGATTCTACGACGATATCAAGTTCATTACGCAATAGGTTTTCAGAAAAACCTGTCGTAGCCCTCCGTCATTTCAGATAAAGACTATTTAGTATTCGTGCTGCGTTTGTTGACCTCTGTCAAGGCGTAGTGTGCGGTAGCTAACTAGTAATTATCTGTAAAGCATGTGATGTGATTGGATTAGGGTAGTCGTACGACCTTGTTGACCTCTGTCAAGGGTCGTGCGAGTGGGTTTGATTCAATCAAGAAATGACGGGTTGAACTTGACTAGTGCACTATGGTTTGTTGACCTCTGTCAAGGTCATGGCACACTAGGGGCAAAATATTATCGGGAATTTCAAGTGTTGAAATTTGCAATGAGATTGCATACCTCCTATGAGATAGTTGGATCCCGATACCCACTGCGAGTAAGAGTTACTCCTGGGAGAGTTTTACACAGGACAATTAGTCGATCAAGTAGGTGTCTAGAAAAGTGTTAACGGGGTTACGCCTCTGGGAAAATGAGGTTTACTTTAATTAGGTCCGTGCGAAAGCACGGGGAACCTCCCTCAAAGTACCGACACTGATCTGGCTGAAAGATTGACGAAATTATAGGGTGTAATTAATCCCGGCTTATCTTACCTTTTAGGGTTTGAAGGTAGATTTGATAAAAACAGTGGGAGACATCCTGATTAGATAAGATAATAACCAATCTAATCTTACAAGAGCATACGCTAAAATGTTTTCTTCTCTCTCTCTCCAGGTAGCGACCATGTCAGGCCATAATCAAGATAATAATATGGATGTATTGACTGAACCCGCTTATTATACTGAGCAGGGGAACATTGGACCCGTTCTTTCTTATAAGAGTTATAAGACTGAACAGGGAATAGAAGAATATCTGGATTCTCAAGCCGCCCAAAAGAACATGCATGTTGATGCATCTTCTTCAGGTGTCTTAGTTATTGAGAACTGTTTCTCAGTTCACCCTACATCCTGGGTATTGGATACTGGATCAGGATCTTACATATGTAAATTGTTACATGGGCTACGTAAAGGTAGAGAACTGGGAAAAGGTGATCATTCCGTTCAAGTAGGCAACGGTGCAAGTATTGCAGCCAAAGCAGTTGGCGAATATCACCTAGTATTGCCAAGTCGTAATACACTGATTCTAAATGAGTGCTATTATATACCGAACATGATGTGCAACATTATATCAGTTTCTTTATTAAGTAAAGAAAGATATAATTTTGTAGTAAAGGATAATGTTATGAACATATTCCTAGACCAAAAGTTGATTGCATCAGGCTCGTTACATAATGGCATATTCATTCTAAATCAGAATACAGTCCTCAATATACAAAACACACACAAGAGGAAAAGTTCAGAAATGAACGAATCCTACTTGTGGCATTATAGACTTGGTCATATCAATGCAACACGACTGGCTAAGTTACATAAGGATGGTTATTTGAATCCGTTCGAATTATCATCTTATGATACTTGCCATTCATGTCTCAAAAGAAAAATGACCAAAGCTCCGTTTAGTGGACACGGAGAAAGAGTTACTGAACTCTTAGGACTGGTACATAGTAATGTATGCGGTCCAATGTCTACGCATGTCAGGAACGGTTCTTCATACTTCATTACATTCACTGACGATCTCTCTAGATTCGGACATGTGTTCCTAATGAAGCACAAGTCTGAAGCTTTTGAGAAATTCAGAGAATATAAGCACGAAGTAGAAAAACAAACGGGCAAAAGTATTAAGATCCTTCGATCTGATCGAGGAGGAGAATACTTAAGCAATGAGTTCCTAGATTATCTAAAAGAGAATGGGATTCTCTCTCAGGTTACTCCTCCTTATACACCACAGCACAACGGTGTATCGGAGCGGAGGAATCGCACCCTATTAGATATGGTGCCTCTATGATGAGTACAGCTGAGTTACCTATTTCCTTCTGGGGGTATGCGCTTGAGACAGCAACATACCTGTTGAATCAAGTTCCAACTAAATCTGTACCTACCACACCATATGAGATATGGAGTGGGAAGAGACCATGTCTTAAACGAGTTAAGATATGGGGTTGTCTGGCCTATGTCAAAAGGCAAAATCCAGACAAACTCGAGGCACGGTCAGTTCTATGCAAGTTTGTGGGATATCCTAAACATTCAAATGGATATTTTTTTCTACCACAGTGAACAACAAAAGGTGTTTATTGCTCAACATGCCACCTTTTTAGAAAAGAAATTTCTTGAAAAAGATATTAGTGGCTCTGAGGTAGAACTGGAAGAAGTTCCAGCAACACAAACTGTAACTGAAGATTTAGTGGAACCAGAGGATTCGGTAGTACCCGACGAACCCCAGCCTCTCCGCCGATCTAGTAGGGTTTCTCGTCCACCTGAGAGATACTATGATTTTCTCATTGATGGTGGAAGCGAGGATTGCATCATGGAAGATGATGACCCGACTAGTTTCGAGCAGGCCATCACGAGTGGTGACTCTGTGAAATGGCTGGATGCAATGCGATCTGAGATGGAATCCATGTACACCAATAAAGTATGGATTTTGGAAAATGCTCCTGAAGGGGTAAAACTCATTGGGAGCAAATGAATTTTTAAAAAGAAATTTGGTGTAGATAGAAAAGTTGAGACTTTCAAAGCAAGACTTGTAGCAAAGGGATTTCGTCAACGACCAGGTGTGGACTATGACGAAACCTTTTCTCCAGTAGCTATGCTTAAGTCCATCCGGATCTTACTTGCCATTGTTGCATACCATGACTACGAAATCTGGCAAATGGATGTTAAGACCGCCTTTCTAAATGGTGATTTAGAAGAGTGCGTGTACATGACTCAGCCAGAGGGCTTCGTAGATAGTGGGAGCAGCGGAAAGGTGTGCAAACTGCTTAAATCCATCTATGGGTTAAAGCAAGTATCGCGGAGTTGGAACATCTGTTTTGATGTAGTAGTCAAAGAGTTTGACTTCATCAAAAACATAGTTGAACCTTGTATCTATAAGAAGGTGGCAGAGAGTAAAGTTGTCTTCCTCGTATTGTACGTGGATGACATACTCTTGATAGGAAATGATATTCCTATGCTGCAATCAGTCAAGCTCTTCTTATCACAAAGATTCTCAATGAAAGATCTAGGTAATGCCTCATGCATATTGGGGATTAGGATCTATAGAGATAGATCCAAAAGGATACTGGGATTGTCCCAATCCAGGTACATTGACACCATACTAAAGAGGTTTAGTATGGAAGAATCCAAGCGTGGGAACCAACCCATGATCTCTGGACTCACTCTCTCCAAAGAGATGTCTCCCAAGACTGATTTGGAGAGAGCTCGCATGCAAGGGATACCCTATGCTTCGGCAGTAGGCTCTATCATGTATGAGATGCTATGTACCAGACCCGATGTTGCATACTCACTAAGTGTAGTGAGTCGGTATCAAGCAGATCCTGGAGAGGGTCACTGGACAGCTGTGAAGAACATTCTCAAGTACTTGCGAAGGACTAGAGACATGTTCTTGGTGTATGGTAACGGAGAACTCCGGGTGGAGTCCTTTACCGATTCCAGCTTCCAAAGTGATAAGGACGACTCTAAGTCGCACTCGGGATTTGTCTTTACCCTCAATGGAGGGGCGGTATATTGGAAGAGTTCCAAACAGGATACCGTTGCAGACTCGACGATGGAGGCTGAATACATCGCTGCCAACGATACTGCCAAAGAGGCTGTCTGGATGAAGAAGTTCATCACTGAACTTGGTGTGGTTCCATCCATTAAACATCCAATACCTCTGTATTGCGATAACAATGGAGCTGTGGCTTTGGCCAAGGAACCCAGATCCCATCAGAAGTCCAGACATATTCTGAGGCTGTATCACCTGATCAGGGAGATAGTTGATCGCCGGGAGATCGAGGTCAGGAGAGTAGATACGAAGGATAACACTGCGGATCCACTCACGAAGGCCATTCCCCAGATACAGTTTGAGAGATTATTCGGGATGCTAGGTATGAGATACTACAGCAGCTGGCCTTAGTGAAAGTGGGAGATTGTTAGTTATGTATATGCCCTAGAGGCCATTGTTGTACATATGATGTATATTATAATGGATGCTAGAATATATACAGAGAGGACTTTCTTGCTCGTCATGATAGTATGCTATTTGGTTTCACTTTATCTTAACATGTTGACTTGTATTGATTTACTGTCTTATTCTCACATGTTGATAAAGCCCTTAGGATTTGTACTCGACTACTGGGACTATGATGAGATCATAATAGTAGGGCCATAGTAGTCGATGAGTACATCCTATAACTGTTCCTAGTCGAGGGTATATCGAGACAGGGCATCGATACACCGGAGTAGACTAGCGTATACGCATCTTGACCCATATGATGGGCGATGTATGATCCCATATCCATCGGTGTTTGACATCAGAGATGGTGTACGGGTGCTCAGTGGAGACTGGGTACACTGGACGGACCCGCCGAGAACTCCCAGATGGTGATATACCACACGTCAGATGGCAGTTCTCCGGTGACACTGGTACAGGGTAGTCTGTAGACCCGAGATCGTCATAGAGTCTTGTGTGATTCCTACTGTGCTTTGATTTCCACCTTACCACGTCCAAGAGTGCGTGCAAAACGGTGGCTTTTGGGTACAGTCCCGAATCACATGGAGGCAATGAGCGATAGGAGGGGATTCGTCTCTCCCGGTATAGGGAGTTGATGTTGTGCTGTGTTCGATTGGCTATAACTGGAAGTCCCTGGCCAGGGCTGATATAGAGATTTACTGGTAAGTGTTACTAGTAGTTTCTCGACCTGTTATGAGCCTCACATCGACACAACTTATCGGTTACTGGGGTCTGATGTATACCACCCCTAGACTTGATATGCGACATATCAGACGAACAGACCGGACTGTACGGGAGTGTTACTGATTGGATTCACAGGAGAACAGACAGGCTAGCTTGTTGATCTTCTGATCGCTCAATACCTGGATGGCTGTTACGTTTAGCTGACCGCTTGCAGCTTGTGGGTGTTTGATATGATCATCACCTGCTACCGGCGTATTGACGATTCTTTAGAGTCCTACACAGAGGTTTCTTGGCTCAGGAAAAACGGAGTAGAGGCACATATGTGATATGTGCAGGACCGAGGATAATGCGATATGAGATACCGTATTATATTCTCGCGATATTTAGATATGAATCGGGACATCGGATCAAGTGTTGATTCGATGAATCGGTACATGATATATTAGTCGGTTATATTCGATATAGCCGGATCGTCGGATCAAGTGTTGATTCGATGATTTAATGTATAATGATATATTATATTACATTATCTAATATTGGCTCGCTTTATTATTTCATTTTCTCACCGGATTAATACATTGATATATATGCGATATATGTTAATTGTATTATTTTCTTTTGTTGCAAATATATAATATATATGTGATATATATTATTGTGACATGATATGATTTATTATGAAACATGTTTAAGGATGATAAAAAGAGATTAGGGTTTGATTAGGGTTAGCTCCTTCTTGTTCATTCTAGAAGGATTCTATTTTGTCTTGGTTAAGATATTATGGTTGATACTTATCCTTAACCTAACAAAACCCTAACTCTAGTTTATTCTCTATAAAGTTTTAGCCTCTCATCCTTGACCATGGTTCCATAATCAATCATATACTCTAATCTACTATTCATCACAAAAGGATTATTCTTTTCATTCTTCATCTTCTTCTCTCTTTAGTTTTTTAGAGAGAGCTCACTAGAAATTCTTTTTGTGATGATTTCTTGTGAGAAAGTGAATTAAAAAGATAGCATAAATACTACTCCATCATCCCCATCTAATCTAGCCAATTAGATTAGGGTGTTCATCTCTTTTGAGTGAGAAAGCTTGGGTTATAGCAACTTCGACGTAGATCATCGGAGAATCGGAACACTTCAAGCTAGCATGGATCGTTCGAGTCGTGGAGCCTCTCTTGAGTCAGGGAGATCGTGGATCGCGGCGAAGGGACTTCTACTCGGAGCTTGTGAAGCGAAGGAGCGTACTACAAAGGTTGTAATCCCTCACACTTAGCTTTAAAGATGTGATCTTGCATGCTTAACCCTAATAATATAGCAAAGATCCCGTCTTTGGGTTGTTCGGCACATGTAAAATTTTATTCGGGCATATTTGATGCTTTATGAACCTTCACAAGTGTGCCTAGGAACCCTACATAAAGACCCCACAGTCCATATTAATTTGTGGTTGTCGGGACCCGTCTCCTCTCTGACGTCGTTGAAGGATTACAACGATAGGTGTCAGAGGAGTTCGGAGATGTACCCTTGAACCGGATGTAAATTGATTTAAGGGAGCAGCCGTGCTCAGTTCATTTAATTTGAGGACTTACGGCCATAATTGGGCTAAGTCCAGTTGAGAATATTCAACGTTTTTATCTTTGGCCTATTATGCATGTGCTAGGGCTTTGCCCCTGCACTGCATTTTCTTTTGGCCTGCTAAGTCTTTTGATTTGGGCTTTATCCCTTTTAAATGATGCACATCATCTGTTTTTGTTTGGGCTCTGCCCTTTTTTTAAAGTAATGCATTGCATTTTATTCGGCCTGTTAGGCCTTTTTTTTTAATTGGGCTTGGCCCTTCTGTAAATAATGCAGTGCATTAATCAAACTGACAGTGGCCATGTGACCTGTCAGGCGCTTTGCGCTAATTATTGAGCACAAGCGCATGTGGAGGTGACACGTGTCACGCTCTGGTGAGCGCAAGCGCAGTGCGCTGCGTTGTTGCGCTGCTGACACGTGACGCGCTCTGGTGAGTTGCGCCAATTTCAGATAGCAATGCTCTATCTTAAAAGCGCATAGCGCAAGTGGTTTTTGGAGCTGACACGTGGCGCTCTCTGGTGGCTTGCACCAACCCAAGAGCGCAACAGTGCAGATTTTCAAGTGCAAGGCACTGTTTTAATATCTTGATCCAATTTTGGATTCAAGAAAAGAATCTTTAAGATTCCAGAACCAATGGTTCATAAAAAAAGGCAATGCCTTTGTTATTATTATATTTTTATATTGAAGATCCTTGATCTTGTTCTTAGATCAATAATCTTTTCAGAAGAAATTCTTCTTTTTTATTCAAAGGTTTTACCTTTCTCTTTTTTTGAGTTCTTCTCAGAGCTCTTTAGAGGAGTTCTCTCTTTGTTTCTGTGTTTTTCTATCTCTGTGTTGTCTTTTGGAGTTGGGGTCTAGGGGCCTTTATATAGTGCTCATTAATTTGTTAAATTTGTTAAAGAGATCATTCTTTGAGTGATTTGGGGAATTTTCCCCACCGTTGGATTTTTGATCCAAGGGCTTCTGTTTTACAGAAGACAATCCTCTTGTTTTAACAAGAATAGAAAGATCTTACTGGAATTTTAATTCTGTTTGGCGCAAACGCACCAGCGCTTGACACGTGTCGCGCAGCACAGAGCGCAGCGCAACTGCGCTGACACGTGTCGCGCAGCGCAAGGCGCAGCGCAACTGTGCTGACACGTGTCGCGCAGCGCAGAGCGCAGCGCATCTGAAGCGTTGCTTCTTTTAATTTTGTTTTTTAAATAGAGCCTTGCTCTGATTGGGCGCGCTGCCTTGGGCGCTGCGTTGACGTATCAGCTTTTGACACGTAGCGCGTTGCGCGCAGCGCAAGGAATTTGAAGCGTTGCTTCAATTTTTGAATTTTTGAAATTCAAACAGAGCTTTGCTTTGATTGGGGGAAACACAACCCTTTAAAACCCCGTAATATCTTTTGAATTGATTGTATTGTTTTGTGTAATAGATTGTACGACTTGCCGAAACCATGATATCAGGTAAATGGAATGGATATAATAGATAGACATGTAAACAGAGTATATCTATGGTTCGGTTCAGTCGAGACAGATTGTTATAGATTGAATTCTGGTATAGACGGATTCATGTTGAATTGCAGTTTATACTTGAATCATATTCAAGTCAGATTGATTTCATATTTGACCGTAACTCGAACTGAGTCAGACTTTTAAACAAAATTGAAGTCCTAAATTATTGATGTTATCAGTAACTGCTGCACATGGACGGCAGGATTTGTGTCTTTTTCCAAGACACTTACCGTTTTGATAACACCGTTGTTAGGTTATCTACCTTAGATAGGTAAGCACCCACATTCTCCGGCTCCCTGAGGCTCAAGAGAACTGGTCCCGCTTAAACCTATATTTACTACGGTCCTTATTGTAATTTAATATAACTTGAGGGGGTTTTATATAAAAATAGTTTGATTTATTTTCAAAATACACCTCAAGCATTTCATTATCGTCTTTAGGTTTTTCATAGATATATATTTTATAAAAGTGAAATTTTCTAGTGAGTAGAAACTAGTTTTCATTGTATATGGTATTTTAATGAAATATTGGAATTTGTATTGAATTGTAATGGTAGTTTAATGAAATTGTGATTCCTTTGATTTAGAAAACATGGAATAGTTATATAATATATTTTAAAATAGATCTTTTGATAATATTCATATATATATATATATATATATATATATATATATATATATATAATAAAAATAGCTTTTATTTATTTTGTAGAAATCTCATTTTCTTAAAAAATTGCATCAAAAATTCCATCGAGATCGAATGCTCCTTGCGGAGGTCTGTATCTCGCTCTACTAGGTCCGAGGATGTGCGATAACCCGCACCATCCCAATCGGGGTTCCCCAAAATGGGTTGTAGAGGCGTAATTGCAAAGAATTGATTAACACTTTTTTTTAAAGAAAACGGTTTTGAATGTTTAAGGTATTTATTCGTAATCTCGTATTTTCCCATAAATTAGAGTTTCAAAATTCATCGTGCTATGTCAAAAATGTGTGTTGTGATGAGCTAGGTCATTACCTCGTGAGTTATCTAAAGCTAATACAAGGAAATATGTTGAATTGTGTTGAAAGTAAATTATGTGGTATTTAACCGTAAAAATGCGATAAAAGTTGCATAATACATTATTTTGAGATGAAACTTGTTCTAATGTGTTTGTTAATGATTACTAAACAATCTATTAATAATTTGTCGGTTTTTTATTAAGAAAAATTAGATTTTTAAAGAAAAGAGAATCGGAAGCGGGAATAACTCCGCTTCCGACGAATTTTGAAAAGGAGAAAATTTACAATAGCAAAAGAGGAGGGGAGAGAGGGCTTACAGTATAAAAGAAAGAAGGGAGATAGGGAAAGATTTTGGAACCGTCGGGGCGTCGTTTCGTCGCCGGATTCTTCTTAGAACGTCGTCGGAATCTTGCCCTTTGCTAACTCCACTTGCACAACTTAGGACTTGAAAATTTTAGAGAGTTTTTGTAATGAAATTCTGAGTAAGGATGGGTGAAATGTGGTGTGGTATTTATAGGGAAAATTAGGGTTTGGGGTAATGAAGAGTGGAATTAAAATTTGCATTAAAATGAATTAAAGAGAGGAATTATCACTCTCTGGATATTTTCAGAGTAAACAAACAATATGGGGTTAGTAGGGTAGGCGAAGGGGTGCCAGGGGAAAAAATTGGGGAGCATCCCCTACGGGGGGCCCGGCGGTGCCGGTCCAAATAAGGATCTTGCCGGCCAAATCCCGGCGATGGATGGTGGGATCTTCGCCATGTGTTGGTGTCGTTTGGTATAACTCAGTACACGTGTTTGTTTAATCTGTGACTTTTCATTTTACGTGTTGTGCACGTGAAAATCTTTGGGCTTCTAAAAGATTAAAAGAAAAATCAACAAAAAGATAATGTGACTGGGGGGATTCGATCACAGGGGCAACGTTACAGCAGTGCAATGCTTTACCAATAAGCTACAAGTGTTTTCTTGCTGTTCAAAAGCAATTCAAATACTTATAGTGTATACAGGATTGCAAATACTCCATTTGTACATTAACTTTTAAATAAATTTTTTGTACATCGAAATTGGAGTTGTTACAGGGTATGTCCACAAGAAAAATGGGCACGGATGAAAACCCGAAAGGACGCCATGAGTAAAAACAGCAGGGATACCAGCGAGCTTGTGAAAACCCGGAAGGGCGCAATCTCGTAAAAAAAACCTGCGTGAGATCCTTACGACTCACAAAGGAGAAGCACACTTAGGAATCCCTATAATTCCAAAGAAGAAACTACACTTGCGAGATCCTCACGACTCGTAAGGAGAATTCCCCTTATGAGACCCTCACGGCTCATAAGATTCAAAAACCTTAAGCTACAGGGATCTGAACCTGTTCTTAAGCCCTCATATTCCTCTAATGTTGCCCTACAGGCGGTCCCATATTGACCCTTGTATACAATCCACGGGCATAAATAAATATTCTCTCACCAAGTTCCATCAATGGCGAGAAATGTCCCCATATGGTGAACGACACTTGTAAGTCCTCTCGATTTATAAGGAGAAAACACTCTTATAAGATCCTTACGACTTATAAGAGAAAATGCACTTAGGAATCCTCACGATTCCTAAGGAGCAAATACGCCTATGAGATCCTCTCAACTTGTAGGGAGAAATACCTTTGTGAGACCCTTACGTCTCATAAAGTGAAAAAGCCTTAGTCGAGAGGATCCTAACCCTGTTTGCTAAGCCATATTTGTTCAAATCGACAAAGGCAAATGATGATTCGCTCCTGCCAACATTCCGGTTGTAGCGATGTTGACGCCTAAACAGGTGTCAAATTCCAAGTCTTCTTATGGCAAATGACGATTCGCTCCTGACAACATTCCAGTTGTAGCGATACTGATGCCTAAACAGGTGTCAAACTCCAAGTCCTCTCACGGCAAATGATGATTCGCTCCTGACAACATTCCTGTTGTAGCGATGCTGATGCCTAAACAGGTGTCAAACTCCAAGTCCTCTCTCGGCAAATGATGATTCGCTCCTAGCAATATTCCAGTGGTAGTGATGCTGATACCAGGATTGGTATCATATTTTAAATCCCTTAAAAAGAGCCGAAATGATAGGGCAACTCGCAATAAAAAGCAGCGAGTAAAAACAAAAACAGCCGAAATGATTAGGCACCGTGATAAATAGCCGAAATGATTGGGCAATCGCGACTTCCGCGACATAAAAGTTGAAAAGATAGAGCATCGCGGAAAGAAAAAAAATGAAAATGAAACTTTTATGCCCTGTAGGTAGGTCCACACCAACCCCTGTATACAATCCATGGGCACAAATAAAAGAAAGGGAACCATATTTTTCCACCAGGCTCCATCAAAGGAGAACCAGATCTCGACAGCAACATTTACAGCCTAGAAATTAGCTCGGCGTTCCTTCTCATTCCAGCAGGATGCAGACGCAACGTCAACAAAAGACCCAAGGGTCAAAAGCAAAAAAATAAAGCCATGGAAAAATTCTATCTCCATGTCTTGACGATACATATACAACCTAGAGACTATCCCGGCGTCCCCCCTCATTTCAGCAGGGTGTGGATATAACTATCAAATGAAATTGGTGCGATGGCATATTCCTAGCTCCGGACTTCAATTGCAATACAAACATCACAGAGATCCTACAGATGTCTACTCTACTTCAGAAAAGAATCGGTGCGACATCATCAAAGAAAAAAAAACGAAGTGACGGCATATTCCTAGCTTTGGGTCTTGACTGCAACTCATATAAAGCCTAAAGACCGTTGGGGACCGTCCCACCCCAGAAGGGTGCGGTCATGGCTCATCGGGGCCCCAAATTGAGCCTAACCTCAAGTAAAAAGCGTCATGGTAAATTCCTAATGCTTGCTCTTCCGACAGTAATATAACCTATGGGGATTACTTAAAGACGTCTTGTCCAGCCCCCGAAGGGATCAGAGATACGACAGTAGCGGGGCTACTCGAACAGCAGCTTAAAGATTGCATATTGAGGAATATATCAGCCAACGCGACGGTACCACGGACTAAAACCCTAGTACCACAAACCTAACGGACCTCTGTCGTAAAAAGAATGGGGGTTATCTGCATACAATGTTAGGACAAGTTTGCTTGTAAACCCAAGGGAGGTAAACTAAAGAGACTCTGAAACGAGTGAATAAACTACAAACTCCGAAATGAGTATATAAACTAGAGACTCCGAAACGAGTGAATAAACTACAAACTCCGAAATGAGTACATAAACTAGAAACTCCGAAACGAGTACATAAACTACAAACTCTGAAACGAGTAAATAAACTAGAAATTCTGAAACGAGTATATAAACTACATCACGCCAAAGCAAGCCATCAAAGGATAGAGAGGTACAAGCATGAAATAAAATATGTCTTTTATTCATAAATCAAAATGAATACAAGATACAAAAAAAGAAGAAAAAATATACAGCGACAAAAATTTTAAGACGGTGGGCGGTTCAATAGGCCAGCTAAATCATCATTTTTCCGCCGGACCTCCGCCACAAGCTCTAGCAACGCTGCAAGCTGAGCCCCTGCCTGTGCCTGTTGTTTTTGGTATAAAGAAAACCGATGCTCAAGCTCTTTCTCGGCAGTCTTATGGGTCTCAACCATTTCGCGTGTAAAAATGACGGCTTTGTCAAAAGTCACCACCTCCGTAATTGCCTCCTGAAGGACCTTCCAAATTTCATAGGCCCGAGTAGTCTTGGTTGTAAGCTGGGCTTGAAGTTCCCCCAAAGCTTTTGAAGCAAACTCCCTTTCCGAAAACTTCCAGTTGAGCCTTTTCTCGCAAGACCAGAGATTGGACGCACACCGATCAATCCATTCACGCAAGCGGGCCTTTACAGATAGGATATCAGATGAAAGGCGTACGCATTTGACTCCATATAGAGAAGCCTCCACTTGACCGCAATATTCGACCCAAGTACGCACTAGCACCTTGTCATGGTAGGTGGCAAGGATGGACAAAGAAGCGTTAGCTTCAATAGAAAATTACTCAGTCATGACGGAAGTGCTAGCACGAAGATCTTCAATAAGAGTTGCCAGTGAATTAATGCTCTGTTTCTCCATCCTCTCAGACATACGTCTGGCGTAAGGGCCTGGCGGCATGCAAATATGGGATTCTATCGGAGTCAGGGTTGGCAAAGCTGTGAAGATACATGCATGGTTAGTCGCCTTTTCCGAACGGGGAATGAGTAAAAGAATACCAGGGCTAAAACGTCACTTACGCATGGCCACAGAAGGCAGATCTGAGAAATCCCCAGGCCTATCAAGAACTTTAACTTCGTCCTCATCCTGTAGAACTATGGTTTAAAGTAAAGGGCACATCAGCATCATTATGAAAATATAAAATGGAAGGCAAAGGAATACCAACCTTGGCCGGAGGAAAGGATGATGCTCTGGGGGGTATCTCGTGCAGGGCCGCCATGTTAAGTAGACGAAGGAAGGTTTCCTCCGGAGAACGATCTATAACAGAGGACGCCAACTCTTGCAGTTCTGGGAGAAAGAAAGGGTCAGACATATGGAAAGGTCGTTAAAATATATATATATATAAGATTACCTTCAATACTTCGCCCATTCTGGACTGGAGGGATAGCAGCTTCAGTAATCTCCTCTACTCCCTCCGATGCGTCACTGGAAATATTTACAGAATCTATGGCCGGTCCGACAACCTCCGTTGAAGGAATAAAGGCCGTCGTCGGAGGCTCTAAGACAAAATCTGGGCTCGAAACTGCGCCCGCCGTAGAAGGCCCTACAAAGGAAAAATGTGTAAAGATGAATACGATATGAAAGCGATATAAATTATTTACTGAGGGGATGTAAAAGATATGTACCGATACGCCAGGGAGCCTGAAGTATAGCCTTTTCGAGCCGCTGCACTTTTCTGGTTAATTGCGTTCATCGGCCTTCGATCGAAAATAAATCCCTGCCCGCCTTCAGAGCAGCCTCGTCTTCAGAAGCGGCCGATATTGTTTGTTTGAGAGCCCGTTCCTCTTCCAGCGTTAAACAAACTACTGGTAACATAGAAGGAGCCGGGTCAACATCCCGGAATTCAACAGGGGGAAAGCATCCCTTCTTGGGGCGCACGTTTTCGGTTTCATCCTGTGAACGCTTCAAAGTCTCGGCCAACTGAGCGGCCTCCTCGGCAGATGTACCAAGAAAGAGGAGACCGTTGTTCGATTCATGCGCAGATATAAGCTCATCATGAGTGAGAGGCTCCGACTCGAGCAAAGTATCGAGTAAACGGGCGACCGATTTCTTCCTCCTTTTAGGGCCCGAGCTAGCACTGGGAGAGGGATGCTTCCTCCCCTTCAGCACTTTTGCACGGCGCTGCCCAATCTCGCCTTCAGTATCCGACTTTGGTGACGCCGCAACTGATGCTTTGAGTCTTTACCCCGGTTCCAGTACGAACTGGCATATCAGCGGTACAGGGGACCGATTCTGTTCGAGCGGCTTTAGGAATGAGCACTGAATCGCTGTCCCTCAGAGGAGGGCGAACGATCGACCGTAGTCGCAACGGAGCGTTGATGGCTTGAGCTGGAGTAGAGGCTTTACATTCGAAGAGCACCCGTCTCTCCTCTGCGATGATGGGACTAACCCGGTGACGATACCGGCCCTTGAAGGGTCCCACGGGCCTTGGAATGTAGTCGGGCTCGGAGATCATGAAGAGAGAACCGGTATTTAATATCATGAAATGATGAATAACGTCACGAGTAGTCTCCAACGATAAAGTAGGCTCGACCAAAAGGCTTCAAGGGAGACGCCTTGGTTGTAACTCAGCTGCTGGGCAAAGCGGTGCGGATTATACCTCATGAAGAGAGCAGTGTCATTTAGGCGGAACAATAAGTACCCCGGCCTGATTGAATATAAATGCATGATCTCTTTGTGTTTTAAAGCCGGTGCCCCATTCTTCGATAGATCGAATAACTGTTGAATAGGTCCCGCTGGCACAGAAAGGACCCGATCATTGAAAACCATACTGCCTTCGTTTGAATACGGGTTAAGCAATACGCGCAGAGCCCCTAACTGAGTCGGATCAGGAGCTGAGGCATCAACCAATCTCATGATTCGCGGGAAGGTGTATGACTCATAGAAATCAGGCCACCGGTGCGCAGCAAACGCGCCTAACACATGCATCTCGATCCAGGACGTGAAGTGGTGGAGGGAGAAATTCACGGTGTCTGCACTTGGGTTTGAAGTGTTGGCGGCGGTACTTAAACCATGGTATTGACGTCCCAAAATGTCGATAGCCATCAAGGGTTGATTGGGTATCCTTGTCGTTGATGGCTCAAGTCGGCCTTCGGGAGTCCAATCAGTCGCCTCCACTGCATAAGCAGTACGCGGACGCTCCGTAAATGAAATCGAGCGGATGGGTTCTGTTGGTACTCCACATGTAAAACTATGGCGGCCCATGATAATATGACCATACCAAATCCCCCATAGAAGAAGGCTCTTTTTGTCCTTGTCATGTTCCTTGATCATAGTCATGGCTTCCTCGTCTGATGGCGACCGTGGGAAGACAACCTCCGAGCGTGTGTAAGGGAAGTAAGAAAGTGAGGCCATTGTACCTAAAGAAAGGTGACAAACAAAAAAATACCCATTAATAAAAGGTATGAGTTTGTTTTATGGGACCACTAACTACAAAGCCAGTGAGCCCCACTAAATCAAAATGGCGGCTCATCAATGATGAGACAAGATGATCATTATGAGAATCCAAAAGGATTCTCATTAAATAAACATCAGAGTTTAAAAGAAACTCTCAACATCCTTGAAAAGCGAGTTCTGTTAAAAATAAACAACAGATTCAAATCTGTAAAAAGGGTATTAAAACCCTGAGAAAGAAAATGCTCGAGAACAGGAAAGGGAATAAGATTCCCAAAAGTTCCAAAATCTCTCAGAGCTAAGCTCTATAAGACAATGGAATTAAATTCCTCCAACAATGGGATTAAATCCCAGAAATCCCCATGGTGGGAAACAAAGAAAATGGAATTAAATTCTAAAGATCCTCAAAGATCAGTGATAGGGTAAAACCCTAAGAAAAGAACCAACGATTCTCATTAATTCAAAAACCCATGGTCTACTTAAAAAAAGAGTTTTTTAGATCTTTAAAAGATCAGTTCAAGAAAAGAGCAAAGCTCTGTTAATGGATTTAAAATCCAGAACAAAAAAAGGGGTTTCCTAAAAAATGAATTTCGTTCATAATCCTTACCAAAAAGAAAAAAAAAGGTTTTTGCAGAGTTTAACTCTGGAGTTCTGTAGGCGGAGAGCTAAGCTCTGAAAGGAGAATTAAATTCTCAAGAAAAGAATCAAGGGGGAAGATGAAGAAACAATGGTCATCTCAAGGGCCAAAGACCCCATTTATAAGACGTGATGGGAAGCGGTTCATCTTCCCATTCCCCTAGGCAATCCAACGGTGGTAAGGATGGACAGGTTGCACTCACGTGCAAGCCACGTGAGAGCAACACTCGGGGAATTTGTTCCCTCATAAAGAAAAGGGAAGATAAAAGGGGAGAAAATTCCCCACGGCTCAAGCCTCACGTGTTAAACACGTAAGCGCCTGTATGCAGAGTATATAGGCGCTGCAATTAAACAACTAAAGGCTGAATGTGCCTCACGTGTTAAACACGTGAGTGCCTATGTATAAAGCATTAAAGCACAAAAAAAACCACACTAGGGTCACATGTTAAACACTTGAAGATACCCTTTTGAAGCATTAGCTTCAGATAGAGTTAAACTCTATGCATAGAATTAAATTATATTTTTATATGCAAAGTGTAATACCCAGTTTTTCTTATACGTCTAAATCCGTATTTCTTTTACCTATAAGATTTATTTATAATTATTTATTTATTTTCAAAACCCTATTAAACCCAGATCTTATCCTTCTTTCTTCTGCCTCAGCCGTTTTCCTGTTATTGAATTTAGAACCCAAGACTAAACCTTTTTCACTTCATTTTTCCCCGCTATTTTTCTCAGACCCTTATTCCAATCCCTTATGTTCTTTTCCCATTTACATAAACATCGTTTCCGGTCTAGAACTCCATTTCGTTTTGATTATTTTCTTAGCCGAGTTAAATAGCAAAATTTTAAATATAAAACCCAAATACAAACCCCAAACCCTACTCACTTTTATTTAAATTAAAATCCATTAGTATTTTGAAGAGCCCGGTCCGTTTCCTTTTTCACATTTAAATGCTTTATTCCCTGCCTTAGCCCGGCCCACTGATCCACTCAGCCCACCCTCTGTTCTCTTCAATTTCCTTTAGATTTTTCTAATTATTTCCAAGGCCCGGCCCACTCATTTCCCCTCACACGCGCCTCCTTACCCGACCCGGTCCACCCCTGCCTTCTTCCCCAACGGCTACCCCCGGATCTCCCGCGTGAAATCCTCCCGTTGCGCCCTCGTCGCCGCTCCCCACGCTCGCGCTACCGTTACCCCCACAACGCGCACCCCTCTCTAACCTCCGTCGCTTCCGTTCTCTCTAACTCGTTCCCTTCCTCCTCCTCTCTCACTCTCTCGAGCCCTGCACTCAACTCCCGGCGACGATGACGACAACCAATTCCCATTCTTCCATCACCTCACCGTCGCTCGCCTTCACCTCATCATCTTCACCCTTGCCCTCAGCCTCGTCGCACCCGAGCTCTATACCCCCTGCACACCCTCGCTCGAGCTCTGACTCTCTCGACTACGCCTTCTTCGCCTCCAGTCACCTCCCTCCATCACCCGCTACACACCCGACCCACGCAACCACCTCCTTCCTCCTCACTAGAAACCGCCGGCGCCGTCTCGACCTTCTTCTACCACCATCGCTGCCCTCATCTCACCTCCATTCTCCACCTCGATCACGAGCACCCACAGAGCACCAAACCCCCTGCACCCATCACCGGCCACCTTGCCACCTCTCGACGACGGCCCATTGCTCCTCGTCGACCCCATCGTCATCATCCACATCATCATCGTCGCCTCCACTCTCACTCCAATCTCAGATCTTTCTCTCTTTCTCACTCTGCTCCCATTTCCTCTCTCTCTTACTTCCCTCTCTCTCTCACTGCTTTTCTCACTCTCTCTCTCCTTCACACCTCTCTCTCTCTCTGTCCCCATCTCTCCCCTCTCCTTCTTCTCTACAATTTCTCCCTCTGTCTCTCTATCTGCCTGCACTTCTCTCAGTTCCCTCTCTCACCCTCTCTGTTCTCCCTCATTCTCTCTTTCTTCCCTGCCTCTCTCTCTCTCTCTCAGCTCTCTCAAGTTCTTTCTCTCTCTAACTCTTTCTCTCTCTAAATTCTCCCTCTCTTCCTCTGCAATATCTCCATCGGCCTCGACAACATCAGCGGTCCCCAGCCACAACATCGCCTGAGCACATAGCGAGCCCCAACGTCCACGAGCCTCGACTGCATCCTGGCCGAGCCCAAGCTTGTGATCTTCGTGTTGCGTTAGTGGCGTTACCGTCAGCGTACAACCCCGAGACATCCTCCAGGCAAGTTTTTACTTGCTTACATGCTATTTACATGAATTGCGATCTTTAATTACATATATCATAAAGTGCAAGTTTAGATTAATTATCGTGCCATACCTGTTCGACGCGTGTTCCCAATGAAATTACTTGTCTAATTTGACGGAACCAGATTGTTCTTGTTGGCCCTTGGTGTGATGGATAACATGTGCAAATTTCATTAGAAAATACGACTGTTAAAGATTAAAACGACTACCCCCAAGTTTAACCGTAAAACTGTAATTCTGTTGTACCTGAAAATCGTTAAATTCACCATAAATCATATACATACTAGAATAGTGCGTTCGAAGGCTCAAATCGAAGACAACTCGACAAACTTTAACCCTATTCTAGTTTCCAGACATTCCTGTACTTAAATCGTGATGATAATTGTATCGGAGTGCGACTCTGGACTGCAGTCCAGAGCGACTCCAGTCGTGCTTGCTGTTCCGTACTGGATACCATAGGAGTTACTTTACTCGTAGGTTGCGGAACTCTGCTGATTATTATAGGTAACTCTGTTATCTAGACAACACAATTGGTTTCATTCTGTTTCGTTACCGTTTGATATTTAATCTGTAATTTAATAGATCGGGACACATAACAGTCCCAGAAGAATCAGAATTGACATGTTAATATTAAACAGATTATAACTCCTAACATACAGACGCGATTGAAGATCCGTTTGTTGAGTTGAAAACTTTACTGAAAACCCTAGAATTCATCCAACTGTAGCGTTGCTAAAATCCGATCCCAACTGGGATTAAAATGCGTTCCGAAACGGATTTCTGATTCTGAAACCGGATTTCCAGCCGCGAGCGCTTAAAATGAAATTGTTATAATTATTAATCCTGGACCCCGATTGGCTTGAAACTAATTTAGATGGATGGATAACTGAACATACTAATTACTACCTGTTTATCGTTTCGCTAAATTATATACGTACGTTTCAAGATAAATCGTGCAAGTGATAGACTACTGTTTTTATGACACCTTAATTGTGTTTATATACTGTTCATGCATCATATCATACCTATATCATTGTAGTGATAACCTAGTGATATCGTGCATTCACCCAGTGTTAGATTTTAGTGATGATTGTGGCAAGTACGTCAGTGTTCGTGTATCCGTGATTAAGTGAAAGTGATACGTACTTGTACACAATCAGTGACCCTATTATTTATTGCATTGTCGACGTCTGTGGGGTGCGTGTACGTGTGACTATAAGTGGAATGGGACATTTATGGAAGCGTTGCACAGGTGTCACAGATAAGACACCAAACACTGCCGTTTATTTTAGGTATTAGTCGGGACGTGCTTGATGGAGGTCCTGCCTCCAGTTCTCGCGCAGACTTGTCACGGATCAATTAGTACTTAGGTTGATGGTTAGCGTTTGATGTAGACCACGGGGTGTGGGGTAGTTTAAGTGTGAGTTCAACAGAATCTCGGGAGTCCCATGCCGGCTTATATATTTAGGGAGTTATATGGAGATTTACAGGGTATGTGATATATACACCGTGATATACTTGTTACATGTTGGGCCCGTGGTCTCTTGCCCTTGGGTTCTACCCTTGGGTGGAGGACACTCGCGAGTGGTTGACTCTCACACTTGGACTGACGATAGGCTTAGTGACCTGTACAGTGAGACTTAGAGACTGATAGGGATACTGGCATTTATATTCCTTATATACTGTGTTGGCATACGTGACATATCGTTATACTGCTTTACTGTTCCGCTGCATTGATTACTGCACATTCATATTCATGCTGCCGTTGATTTACTGTTATTCATATCCATTACCACTGTTAGAACTGTCACTTGATTTTATATATATATTATTGCTATTGTGTCGCTCTGACGACCTGAGTATGCATGCTCAGTGTGAGGAGAAGATTTAGCCTGGATCAGAACTAGACGTGCATCACAGACTTCTTGACTTGCCTTTCCGAGTTGCATTCGTTTGTTCCACTTCAGGTCAATATATATTATTGTATCTTTCAGTTACTGCATTTCTCATTACCTGCGCATCATATACTGTTTACCATGATAAACTAGAAGCCGAAGTGTGACTACGGTAGGATATTCCTTGACCGTAGGAGCATGGCTGGCCTTGTCTACCCCTCGTATTCCGTATTTTGGGAAGCGGGGCGTGACATGGTTTAGTTGGTATCAGAGCCAGGTTTTGCTTCGATTGGGATTGCAGTTTTCCGTGTATAGCTTGACAATCTAAGACGTCCTTCAGTCTAGTTTGTAAACTTGATATCTTTGATCTATATTCACATCATGTGTTCAGCTATTCATTCGCTATGGTTTTGGGTGACTTGACAAAGTTACGTGGTTGTAATTGCACTACCGTACTCTATTCAAGTGACTTAAAGTCATACCGTTGATTCCCCACTTATAATAAATTCGTCACCTCTGAGATTCTTAAATCCTTGTCCTATCCATATTATATTTTGATTCATTTAGCTTGTGACTTATATCTTTCGCAAAACTGTTGTCTCAGGATCATGTCTTCTAACGACTCTTCATCCATATCCACTTCCCAGAATCAGACCATCGAGATCCTTAGTGCACTGCAAGGTTTAAAGGAAGCCCAGGAGCGAACAAACGACTTATTAGCTGAAGGGCTGAGAAGACAGGTGAGTCAGACCCCAGCGGGAGTCTCCTATCATAAAGGGATCCCTATTAGACGAGGGAAAGAGAAGAAGATGAAGCGTCAACAGAAGCATCAGAAGAACCCTTGCTGTGGATATTGTAAGAGGCCAGGACATCTTCAGAAGGATTGTCGCCGTGCCCAAGGGAAATGTCTGATATGCGGTTCCGACAAACATCTCATCAACGGTTGCCCAGAAAGGAAAGAACTACAAGGAGGAAACTCGTCCACACTCCCCACTTCTGCCAAGTGAGGATTATCGCGTAGTTCGAACTTCGGCTAAGGCGGATCTAACGCAAGATTCAACTCTCGCGACAAGAATGCAACGTTATAGTAGTCGAAGAAGGATTTTTCATGTTATCTACTTTCAGTAATAATGTTGTCATCTTTTTATGAATATTTCTTCCGTTTGAAATCTTATATTCGTAGAGGTTTTGGTTGAATGCAATAAAATTTGAATCATAATATGTGTATCATTCTCTTGCCTTCACTTTATCTAATTCTATCCATTATCACAGTATTTTAATTCTGATCTTTCAGTTCCTGCAACCGCATATTTACCTATACTTCATACCCTGAGCTATTTCCTTGATGTGTCCTATTGCCTGATCATAACTCTTTCTTTTCAGGCCATGGCCCACCCCGAAGCAGCACCGCACTTAGATGATGATGTACAGTCATGCGTTTCCTCAGATCACACACTGACGAGTTCTGATGATGAGGACAACGGTCTCCAAGTCAATTTCGGAAACAACGATTCAGAGGACGAAGGAGTAGCCGCCCCAGAGTTTAACGTGATAGCTGATTCCGACGAAGAAGAAGAAGATCCTGAAGAGAACCCTATAGAAGAAGACCCGAGAGAGGAAGATCCCGAGGGAGATCCAATAGAAGAAAATCCAGTGAAGGAAGACCCCATTGAAGAGAACCCAGAAGGAGAGGATCACATGGAATCAGATCTCGATGAAGAAGCTCTATCCAAGGAAGAAGGACCAGAAGATCAAGATCCTGTGGTGGAAGGACTTCCAATAGAGATACCTGCGAGGCGATATGGTAATGGACGCCCCTACCTGAGTGCACGAGCCTACCGCAACCTACTGAATCTCCACAACCGCGACTGACGGAATTTCTTTCGATGTTGTCTTTCTGGCCAAATAAAATGTATATAGTTTAGGGCCACTTTTCGTCTTTGAGAATGCCTTGTTTCAAATTTTCTTGAATGAAATAAATCTTCTGAATTCGTAAATCTTTTGATTATTGGTTCGCTTGATACTTGTTTATTGCCTATATCCGTTTGTTTTCTGCGGAGATTCCTGACTGTCCACCTCTACTCGTTGTATAGTTTTCATCCTCGATTCGACTAGAAAGTACCGCACCCTGATCCTTGGAATGAGACACCATTCATCCTTTGTCTGTACCCTGTTTGAGATCTTTCTGGGAGGAGGATCTTCCTTATGAATTACCGAGTTCGTTAGCCTTTCAAATTCTTGATTCATAGAATTTACCGATCGTTAGTCTCCCCTATATTTTTACCTTGTAGTCCCTTCGTTGCTCACCATTACTTTCTATGCTGACCCGATCCCAGTCTCCTTGATCTTCAGCCTAAAACCGACACACTTCAACCTTCTGATCGAGCCACACTTCCTTATAATGATTACCCTATCTAGCCCTATACCTAATTGTGTTCTTCCTATGACCCTAATTATATTTAGGGACACTGTTATTCAAAATTTAGTTTTCAGTACTTTAACTTATCAAAGAGTACGTTTTATTGATTACTCTATTTCATATATTTTAAGTACGCTATTATTAATATCGTTTTCAGTAGCGCAAACGTACACTGCGTATATATTGTTCCATGTTTCCTTTTTCCGTTATGTGAGTTTTCTAAATTGATTTAAACTAATCGATCGATAAATTACCTTAAAATGTTTTAACCTATCGTCTAAGCTTTCACTATCTCGTTGTCGTTACTATATTTTCGGGAGTTGTGCCTATGTTTACTATTATAAACGATTGTGTCTTATACTTATTATTTCTACCTTACTACTTTTGATATGCTTATATGTACACATATTTGGGTTTCGAATTTACCTAGTACATCTTGAATATTATTGTTCGTTACTATTATTATTCCTATTCTCGTATAAATGTTGTTGATTTATCGACTGTTCTTGCATTATATTTTCGACCTATCTTTTTGGTATGTTCGTATTATATATATACCTTCAAAATTTATCCACTCGTTTAAAGTAAACCACTAGTGTCCAATATAGTAACTTTTCGCTTATTTACTTATAGTTTGTCGTTGTTCCCCTCCGAAAGACGGCGCGACACCGCGTCTTGCCTGAGATTCGGGGCAGATGCTAATAGGTGCTATCCGTCCACCTCTTCGAAGATGCCAAGTTGATTTATGACACCATGTGTCGAAGGTTTAAACGGATGCGTCCGATGTAGCAGACTTCGTCAGATTCCCCCTCGCTTGAGGGGTTTTTGATTGTGGGGACGCTCTTCCCTGCAGGCGCAAGCCCCTGCAGTTAATTACGCTACCGCATTGCGGTAACAACTTTCTCCTTCTCCAGATGGTCACTTCGTGTCGTGGGTGTCTGTTTTGTATTTTGTTGCCCGTGGATTGTTTACGGAGACTGAGTTATGTCGTCGCCCGTAGGGCGTGGACTAGTCCAAATCCGTATCATCTTAGATTTGGGTTTGGGGGGGTTTGGTTTGAGGATACGTCAGCCCTACTTGAGGCTAAGATCAATTCAAACGTTTGTTAAGGATACGTTAGTCTAACTTTGTGACTAAGATCAACTTAACGGGATCGTTTAGATCCGACAAAAGAGCGTTTGGACTCTAATGTTCCAGTTTAGGGACATAGTGGTCCATGAATGTATGGCCGTCGGGACCCGTCACCTCTCTGACGACGTTGAAGGATTACAACGACGGATGTCAGAGGAGTTCAAGGATGTACCCTCGAGCCAGAGTTAATTGGGGGGATTTATAGTCCACTCTGTTTGAAGGTTTAAGGATACGTTAGCCATCTTTGAGGCTAAGATCAACTTAAACGGGACCGTTTAGATCCGACAAAAGAGCATGCGGGGCTCTATTGTCGTAGTTTAAGGAAATTACGGTCCATGGGTAGTTTAAGGACATTGCGGTCCATGGGTAGTTTAAGGACATTGCGGTCCGTTGTTAGTTTTAAGACATCTCGGTCAAGGTTAAGGACGTCGTAGTCCATGGGTTTAAGGACCCCACAGTCCATTGTTAGTTTTAAGACATCTCGGTCAAGGTTAAGGACGTCGTAGTCCATGGGTTTAAGGACCCCATAGTCCGGTATGTGCTCTGGATGCTTCACACGGGTTCACTGCCGTGCTTGGCGAGGACCAGGCTCCGCTCTGGACGTTTTCCACGGGGTCGAAGAGTGACATTATCCGCGTTCCACGTAACCAGGAATTTGCATTAGACATGAGTTTAAGGACCCCACAGTCCATATCAATGTGTGGTCGTCGGGACCCGTCACCTCTTTGAAGACATTGAGGGATTACAATGCCAAGTATCAAAGGAGTGACGAGATGTACCCTAGAACCGGAGTGGATTAAATAGTCCTTGGCCCAATTTGGGATCAAGACCGATTAATTATGTTATGGGTCCATTGGACCAGTTAATCGCCAATTGAGGACTTATGGCCATCTTGGGCTAAGTCCAATCAGGAGAGGCTTTGCCTCTATCCATTTGGGCCAATTGGGCCAAAGCCTAGTGTTAAACACTACAGAGCAGTCAGTGTTGAACACTGGGAATGGGGTTGACAAGTTAGTGTTTAACACTAAGAGAATATTTGGTGTTAAACACCAGTAACAATGCTTTTTCAGATTAGTGTTAAACACTAAGGTAATCAGTGTTGAACACTGCAAATGAAGATCTCAGATTAGTGTTTAAACACTAAGGTAATCAGTGTTGAACACTGCAAATAAAGCTTTTTAATTAGTGTTGAACACTAAGGCCCAACAGTGTTTTAACACTGGGTTCGAGAGTTTTAATTTAGCGTTAAACACTAAGGCAAGAGGGGTCACGTGGCAGCACGTGAGAGCGCCCTCCCTTCATTTGTTCTGTGGAGATTATCGCGTCTTTCAGAGCATCACGTGCCATCACGTGATGGGCATTCAAATGCCTATGTATTAGAGCTTCTGCCGAGGTCACGTGGGTCACGTGGGGTGCTGCCTCAAAGGGGCTTTCTCTTGGGGGGTCACGTGATGACACGTGACCCTGCCTCTAGGTATTTTGTTTAAAGGCTTTGTTAATCTTCTTTCAGGAATTAAATTCCTCGAACTGTAAATTTCAGAGGAATTAAATTCCTACTTCCTTTCGAAGACTTTGTTTTCTGGAATAGAGTTTAACTCTGAATTTTCTGTAGGAATTAAATTCCTCATATACGTGAAGGGCTGAATAGGGTTAAACCCTAATAAAAGTTTTTAAGGAGTTTAAACTTCCATCCTCTGTATGATTAAGGGAATTAAATTCCTGCTGTTTCAACAGAACTAGGTTCTTAATTAGGGTTAAACCCTGTTTCTTTTTTTGTTCTGGAGGAATTAAATTCCCATGATATAGGGTCAAGCCCTAACTTTTATTTTAAAGGAATTAAATTCCTATAGTTCTGTGAGAATTAAATTCTCGTGCTTGCATTCCTTCTCCATGTTTCGGATCTGCATGGCAGGATCTCAACCCATTGAGAATTAAATTCTCAACCTTAAGGGGAGATGTGCACTTTGCAGATCCTCCATCAAAGAGAGAAGAAATATGTTCTTCTGTTTTTACATTATCAGAGTTAAACTCTGTTGAGAATTAAATTCTCTTTCTTTCAAAAGGCCTTCCCTTTCTTACCTAGGGTTTTTTGCAGAAGATCCGAGTCTTTTTCAAAGTATCAAAGCTCTTCTCCTTTTTTCTTTTTTCTTCTCTGCGCATGTATATGTATGTATGTCTCTTGGCTCCTATTTATAGGAGAAGCAGCCGAATCAATCAGTTTTTGACGAATCTTCATTGAGATTTGATTTGCATTCAGCATCCATTTTGGACCTTTGGATTATTAGGTGAATTTTATTCACCATTGGATTTTAAATCCAGAGATTCTCCCTTGTTGTTTTGATTAGATTTAAAGGGGAAATCTTTCCAAACCCGAGATTTTCCCATAGATAGACGATATTTCATCATCTCTGAATCTTTAATTTGATTGGTTCAAGATAGTTGCTTTCTTTCGGAAAGATTTGAATTTCTTTCAGAATTTAATTCTGTTAACACAATGGGCTTTGAAAGCCGGTCACGTGTGACCACGTGACCCATGGTCACGTGTGGACACGTGACCCCCTTTGGAATGAGCCTTTTCCTTTCTTTAGCGCTCTGTCTTCTGATCGCTGCCTAAGCGTCACGTGCTACCACGTGACCCCTGGTCACGTGTGAGCACGTGACCCTCGTTTGAACTCTTTTTCCTTGGTTCGTCTGGAGAACGAGTCTGCTGTCTTGAACATCACGTGCCAACACGTGACCCTGGTCACGTGGGAACACGTGACCTCTTCTGAAGCCTTTTCTTGACTTGATCAGAGAACTTGTGTGCCTTTGACGCTTGCATTTAAATGTCACGTGTCGCCACGTGACCCTGGTCACGTGGGAGCACGTGACTCTTTCTGAAGCCCATTTTCTTCAGCGTAGTCAGGAAACTGAACTTGACTTGATGATGCCTTTTAGGTGTCACGTGCCAACACGTGACCCCTTTTTGAAGCTTTTCCCAGAAGCTTTCCTAATTTTAAATCAGGAAACAGTCGTCCTTTGAAATTTCGAGGACGAAATTTTTGTAAGGGTGGTATGATGTAATACCCAGTTTTTCTTATACGTCTAAATCCGTATTTCTTTTACCTATAAGATTTATTTATAATTATTTATTTATTTTCAAAACCCTATTAAACCCAGATCTTATCCTTCTTTCTTCTGCCTCAGCCGTTTTCCTGTTATTGAATTTAGAACCCAAGACTAAACCTTTTTCACTTCATTTTTCCCCGCTATTTTTCTCAAACCCTTATTCCAATCCCTTATGTTCTTTTCCCATTTACATAAACATCGTTTCCGGTCTAGAACTCCATTTCGTTTTGATTATTTTCTTAGCCGAGTTAAATAGCAAAATTTTAAATATAAAACCCAAATACTAACCCCAAACCCTACTCACTTTTATTTAAATTAAAATCCATTAGTATTTTAAAGAGCCCGGTCCATTTCCTTTTTCACATTTAAATGCTTTATTCCCTGCCTTAGCCCGGCCCACTGATCCACTCAGCCCACCCTCTGTTCTCTTCAATTTCCTTTAGATTTTTCTAATTATTTCCAAGGCCCGGCCCACTCATTTCCCCTCACACGCGCCTCCTTACCCGACCCGGTCCACCCCTGCCTTCTTCCCCAACGGCTACCCCCGGATCTCCCGCGCGAAATCCTCCCGTTGCGCCCTCGTCGCCGCTCCCCACGCTCGCGCTGCCGTTACCCCCACGACGCGCACCCCTCTCTAACCTCCGTCGCTTCCGTTCTCTCTCACTCGTTCCCTTCCTCCTCCTCTCTCACTCTCTCGAGCCCTGCGCTCAACTCCCGGCGACGACGACGATGACCAATTCCCATTCTTCCATCACCTCACCGTCGCTCGCCTTCACCTCATCATCTTCACCCTTGCCCTCAGCCTCGTCGCACCCGAGCTCTATACCCCCTGCACACCCTCGCTCGAGCTCTGACTCTCTCGACTACACCTTCTTCGCCTCCAGTCACCTCCCTCCATCACCCGCTACACACCCGACCCACGCAACCACCTCCTTCCTCCTCACCAGAAACCGCCGACGCCGTCTCGACCTTCTTCTACCACCATCGCTGCCCTCATCTCACCTCCATTCTCCACCTCGATCACGAGCACCCACAGAGCACCAAACCCCCTGCACCCATCACCGGCCACCTTGCCACCTCTCAACGGCGGCCCATTGCTCCTCGTCGACCCCATCGTCATCATCCACATCATCATCGTCGCCTCCACTCTCACTCCAATCTCAGATCTTTCTCTCTTTCTCACTCTGCTCCCATTTCCTCTCTCTCTCACTTCCCTCTCTCTCTCACTGCTTTTCTCACTCTCTCTCTCCTTCACACCTCTCTCTCTCTCTGTCTCCATCTCTCCCCTCTCCTTCTTCTCTACAATTTCTCCCTCTGTCTCTCTATCTGCCTGCACTTCTCTCAGTTCCCTCTCTCACCCTCTTTGTTCTCCCTCATTCTCTCTTTCTTCCCTGCCTCTCTCTCTCTCTCTCTCTCTCTCAGCTCTCTCAAGTTCTTTCTCTCTCTAAATTCTCCCTCTCTTCCTCTGCAATATCTCCATCGGCCTCGACAACATCAGCGGTCCCCAGCCACAACATCGCCTGAGCACATAGCGAACCCCAACGTCCACGAGCCTCGACTGCATCCTGGCCGAGCCCAAACTTGTGATCTTCGTGTCGCGTTAGTGGCGTTACCGTCAGCGTACAACCCCGAGACATCCTCCAGGCAAGTTTTTACTTGCTTACATGCTATTTACATGAATTGCGATCTTTAATTACATATATCATAAAGTGCAAGTTTAGATTAATTATCGTGCCATACCTGTTCGACGCGTGTTCCCAATGAAATTACTTGTCTAATTTGACGGAACCAGATTGTTCTTGTTGGCCCTTGGTGTGATGGATAACATGTGCAAATTTCATTAGAAAATACGACTGTTAAAGATTAAAACGACTACCCCCAAGTTTAACCGTAAAACTGTAATTCTGTTGTACCTGAAAATCGTTAAATTCACCATAAATCATATACATACTAGAATAGTGCGTTCAAAGGATCAAATCGAAGCCAACTCGACGAACTTTAACCCTATGCTAGTTTCCAGACATTCCTGTACTTAAATCGTGATGATAATTGTATCGGAGTGCGACTCTGGACTGCAGTCCAGAGCGACTCCAATCGTGCTTGCTGTTCCATATTGGATACCATAGGAGTTCCTTTACTTGTAGGTTGCGGAACTCCGCTGATTATTATAGGTAACTCTGTTAGCTAGACAACACAATTGGTTTCATTCTGTTTCGTTACCGTTTGATATTTAATCTGTAATTTAATAGATCGGGACACATAACAGTCCCAGCAGAATCAGAATTGACATGTTAATATTAAACAGATTATAACTCCTAACATACAGACGTGATTGAAGATCCGTTTGTTGAGTTGAAAACTTTACTGAAAACCCTAGAATTCATCCAACTATGGCGTCGCTAAAATCCGATCCCAACTGGGATTAAAATGCGTTGCGAAACGGATTTCTGATTCTGAAACCGGATTTCCAGCCGCGAGCGCTTAAAATGAAATGGTTATAATTAGTAATCCTGGACCCCGATTGGCTTGAAACTAATTTAGATGGATGGGTAACTGAACATACTAATTACTACTTGTTTATCGTTTCGCTAAATTATATACGTACGTTTCAAGATAAATCGTGCAAGTGATAGACTACTGTTTTTATGACACCTTAATTGTGTTTATATACTGTTCATGCATCATATCATACCTATATCATTGTAGTGATAACCTAGTGATATCGTGCATTCACCCAGTGTTAGATTTTAGTGATGATTGTGGCAAGTACGTCAGTGTTCGTGTATCCGTGATTAAGTGAAAGTGATACGTACTTGTACACAATCAGTGGCCCTATTATTTATTGCATTGTCGACGTCTGTGGGGTGCGTGTACGTGTGACTATAAGTGGAATGGGACATTTATGGAAGCGTTGCACGGGTGTCACAGATAAGACACCAAACACTGCCGTTTATCTTAGGTATTAGTCGGGACGTGCTTGATGGAGGTCCTGCCTCCAGTTCTCGCGCAGACTTGTCACGGATCGATTAGTACTTAGGTTGATGGTTAGCGTTTGATGTAGACCACGGGGTATGGGGTAGTTTAAGTGTGAGTTCAACAGAATCTCGGGAGTCCCATGCCGGCTTATATATTTAGGGAGTTATATGGAGATTTACAGGGTATGTGATATATACACCGTGATATACTTGTTACATGTTGGGCCCGTGGTCCCTTGCCCTTGGGTTCTACCCTTGGGTGGAGGACACTCGCGAGTGGTTGACTCTCACACTTGGACTGACGATAGGCTTAGTGACCTGTACAGTGAGACTTAGAGACTGATAGGGATACTGGCATTTATATTCCTTATATACTGTGTTGGCATACGTGACATATCGTTATACTGCTTTACTATTCCGCTGCATTGATTACTGTACATTCATATTCATGCTGCCGTTGATTTACTGTTATTCATATCCATTACCACTGTTAGAACTGTCACTTGATTTTATATATATATTATTGCTATTGTGTCGCTCTGACGACCTGAGTATGCATGCTCAGTGTGAGGAGAAGATTTAGCCTGGATCAGAACTAGACGTGCATCACAGACTTCTTAACTTGCCTTTCCGAGTTACATTCGTTTGTTCCACTTCAGGTCAGTATATATTATTGTATCTTTCAGTTACTGCATTTCTCATTACCTGCGCATCATATACTGTTTACCATGATAAACTAGAAGCCGAAGTGTGACTACGGTAGGATATTCCTTGACCGTAGGAGCATGGCTGGCCTTGTCTACCCTTCGTATTCCGTATTTTGGGAAGCGGGGCGTGACACAAAGTATATGAGCATTAAGAGTAAATGGCCAAAGGCCAAATTGACCTCAGGTGTTAAACATGTGAACGCCCATATGCAAAGTATATGGACACCAAATGAAAGAAGCTAAGTAAGTCTCACGTGTTAAACACGTGAGGGCGCCTGCATACGTAGAATTAAATTATACTCTTGGGAAATACTTCCTTGAATTTTTCTAAAAGAGAAAGATCCTCTCTGTTTAACAGGGAACCGTTGGATCAAAGATCCAATGGTGATTAAGTATAGAATTAAATTCTATTGGGAAGGATATTTTCTGTTGAACAAAAAGTTGGTGGATCAAAGATCCAATGGGATGGAAAATATTTCCCATATCTTTCTAAACAGAGAAAGATTGTGCTCTGTTAAACCGAGCACTCTTGGATTAAAAATCCAATGGTGATAAAAATATCACCGTTCAATAGAATTTTATTCTATATATGGAAAAATATTCCCCCAATCTTGTTAAAACGAGAAAACATATTCTGTAAGATAGAAACACTTGGATCAAAGATCTAACGGTGGGTAAAATTCCCCAAACAGATTTTGAGACCAATAAAATTAATTGGAATCTCTCAATAAGAGATTTTAATTAACAAACTTGCCTCCACTATATAAAAGACCCGAAACTTCAAGTCTCGCATACGAACAGAAGCTTCTGCAAAAAAAAAATACAGTGAGCTCTTAAAAGAACAGAGAATTTAATTCTCAAAAAAAGAAGACCTCCCTCCTTCAAAAACTCTAGGTAAATAAAAAGGAGAGAATAAAAGTATCCCTTTTGCCTAGTATAATGGAAATAAGGGTTTAACCCTTCATACAAGAACTTAGTTCTTCCTCTGGTTTGAGATTTGCAAAAGAAAATCTCCCGACAAGGTGAGAATTTAATTCTCATCGGGGAGATTCTATTCTTCAGACTCAAAACATAAGGGAAAAGAACTAGGTTAAAAATAAAAAGAAAAAAAAAAAGAACATGTGTTCTGGGAATTTGATTCCTCCGAAATTAGGGTTTAACCTTACATAAAGAACTTAGTTCTTTTAAAAATAAAAGAAGAACTTAGTTCTCCAATTAAAAAAAATGATGATGATCCAAGATCTTCAAAACAGAAATCTTGATGATCATCAATGACTAAAATGTCATTAACAGAGATTAATATCTCTAAAAACAAGATGAACTTGGCGTCTCACGTGAAACACATGTGAGCAAAATTAGTGCTTAGCACTATTATAGTGACTCACGTGTTTCTCACGTGAGTTCCTAAAACAAACAAAAGAAGAGTAAAAACGCCTAACGTGCTTCCCACGTGAGCGCCCAAAAAACAAAGAAAAAAACTCATTCGTGTTGATTGGGTAGCCATCAAATAAAGCAGCCCAACACCCCAAAAATAAAGTAGTCACATGAAATACACGTGAAACACTCTTGGAAACCTGAAATCTGACGCCTCACGTGCTTCACACGTGAGCACCAGAGCTCTAGCCAAGTGCTTAGCAATTCTGTCAAAAAAAGGGGATGACCAAACAAAACCTGAAATCAATGCTCATCACTCACGTGCTTCCCACATGAGTGCCATGCAAAGTGCTTAGCACTCTATGTTCAGTCAAAATGACTAAATTGCTTAGCACTGATTGGGCAGTGCCCATATCTGAGCACCTCACATGTTTCATACGTGAGCGCCAGAGAAAATTAGTGCTCAGCACTATAGTAGCGTCTCACGTGAAAACACGCGAGCGCCAGAAAAAATTAGTGCTCAGCACTCTATGTGAAACACACGTGAGCACTATATATATATCAGTGCTTAGCACTGCTGGGTAGTATAGAGAACCAATCTCAGCCTAAATTGGCTAAGTTTCCTAAGATTAAACCTCTTTGATTTTAAATCAACCGAGCCCATATGCTCGTGATTTCCAAACTGATCTTAGTCTCAAACATGACTAATGATCTCTCATTGATGATATCCAAAATGATATTCATCCCATATCTCCTAAGGTAATCTTAGTCCCAAATATGACTAACGATTCTTAGATCCACGATCCTTTTTTTTGCCTTCAAATACGGGATTTGGTTCAAGGGTACATCTTTCCACACCTCTGATATATGTTGTTGTAATTCCTCAGCGTCTTCAGAGAGGTAGCGGGTCCCGATAACTAACAACTCCGTTCATCCCACATTAATACACTTCCAAATTGACGTGCACACCTCAAATCGGACCGCACTCCAAATTGGGCGCATTCCATGTTACCACTGTTCACTTCGCCACGTAACAAATACACGTGCGCACAAGATGAATGTGTAAGTATACACTAGCTCCTCTACAAGGGTTTTAAACTAAAGCATGTAAGCAATTTTAAAAAACTAGAATGCTAAGTATACAAAACACGAATCGAACTAGATATTAGGGTTTCATGTAGAGCAACTTGGGATAAAAACTAAGTGAATGAGAACTACAACCTTTGTTGTCCTGTTCTTCACTTCAATTGCTCCGTGTAGAAGTCCTTGAGCTCCTTTTCAACTCCGCTTGAAAGTGGAACGAGGTTGCTTGAGGTCTTCTTCGTCTATGATGATCCACCACGAAGCTTCTTTCACTCAAACTCTTACTTCACTTAACCAATGAAGAAGTGAAGATAACAACCTATACTAGTTTGCTATTCTAGTCTAGATTGATGAAGTGGGGTTTTTCTCACTAAAAAATCTTTCTTTTTCTTCTCCTTTTCTAACCTAGAAAAATCTAGAGGGAGATATGAGGAGAAGGATGAACTTGGCAAGAGCTAGAATGAACCATTATGGATATTTAAAAGATAAGAATAGGTGAATAGAAACAAAACAAGAGAGTGAGTCATGGTTGCTAGATATTTTAAGAACCATGTAGAAGCCATGAGTCATGGTTGCTAGATATTTTAAGAACCATGTAGAAGCCATGACTCATCCCTAGATATTTTCCTTTTCATTTTATTTTTATCTAAATATGCATTTTATCTCCAATGTGATTCTTGCATTGCCTTGTTCTATGTATCATCAACCATGATATATATATATATATAAAGAAAATAATTTTAATGACTAATTAGTCAATTTATTAAATCAACACTAGATTTAATAATCCGGTCATATCATATATAACCCGACTAATATCAAAAAACGCTAGATTAAAATACGGTATCATATACTCGTAGGTAATCAAGCTCCCGCACATATCTACATATGTGCCCCACTTCGTTTCGCCTGAGCTTAGAAACCCCTATGTGGGACTCTTAAGATTCGTCAATACGCTAACAGTAGGTAATGATCATATCAGATACCCACAAGCCGTCAGCGGTACTAACTGGACGTAACGGCTACCCAAGTATTGAACGAATAGAATATCAACAAGCAAACTTGTTCAAACTCCCTTAGAGCCAGTAAGCAACACTTACCGTACAGTCCGGTCTTTTCGTCTGATATGTCGCATATCGAGTCTGGGTTGGAATCGTCAGACCCCAATAACTCGATAAATCATGCCAATGTGTGGCCTATAACCAATCGGGAAACTACTGATAACACTTATTAGTAAATCTTATCAGCCCTGGTCAGGGACTTGCGGTTATAGCCAATCGCGCATAGCACAACATCAACTCCCAATACCGGGAGAGACGAAACCCCTCCTATCGCTCACTGCCTCCATGTGTCTCGGGACTGTACCCAAAATCCATCTGTTCGTACGACTCAGTAGAGCCGTGGTTGGGTGGAAATCAAAGCACAGTAGGAAGCACACAAGACACTATGGCGATCTCGGGTCTACAGACTAACATGTACAAGTGTCACCAGAGAACTGCTATTTGACGATAGGTATAATACCATTTAGGAGTTCTCGGCGAGTCCGTTCAGTATACTCAGTCTCTAATGAGCACATGTATACAATCTTTGATGTCAAACACCAATGGATATGGGATCATCCATTGCCCCAATACAGAGTCAAGAAACATATACACTAGTCTACTCTGGAATATCGATGCCCTGTCTTGATGCTCCCTCGACTAGGAACTGTTAAGGATGTGCTTGTGGACTACACATTCCCCACTAGTATGATCTGCATCATAGTCATGGTAGTCAAGCTAACATCCTAAAGGCTTTATCAATATGTATCAAAAGACAGTAAACTTAAAATAGTGAACATGTTAAGATAAATAGCAACCAGATAGTATACTATCATGTCGAGCAAGAAAGTCCTCAATATATATATGTTTAAGCATCCACTACAATAATGGCCTCTAGGGCATACATATTCCTAACAATCTCCCACTTGCACTAAGACCAATTATTGGCGTATCTCATATCCAACATCTCAAAAAGTCGCTCAAATTGCGCCTGTGGAAGGGCCTTGGTGAGTGGATCCGCGGTATTGTTCTTCATGTCTACTCTCCGCACTTCGATCTCACGGCGATCAACTATCTCTCGGATCAGGTGACTCAGGATATGTCTGGAACGCTGAGCTGAGTTCCTTGGCTAATGCCATAGCCCCATTCTTATCACAATACAAGGGTATTAGATCAATAATGGTTGGAACCACTCCAAGCTCTGAGATGAACTTCCGCATCCAGACAGCTTCTTTGGCAGCATCATTTGCAGCAATGTACTCAGCTTCCATCGTTGAGTTTGCAACGGTGTCCTGTTTGGAACTTTTTCAACAAACCGCCCTTCCATTGAGGGTAAATACAAAACTCGAGATAGACTTACTGTCATCCTTATCACTATGGAAGCTGGAATCGGTAAATGCCTCCATTTGGATATCCCCGTTACCATACACCAAGAACATTTCTTTAGTCCTTCGTAAGTACTTAAGAATGTTCTTCACAGCTGTTCAGTGTTTCTCCCCTGTATTAGATTGATACCTACTCACAACATTTAGTGCGTAAACTACATCTGGGCGAGTACATAACATCGTATACATGATAGACCCTACAGCTAAAGCGTAGGGTATAACACTCATGCGAGCCCTCTCTTCATTAGATTTTGGACAAAAGTCTTTAGAGAGGGTGATTCCGTGACGAGCGGGTAAATTACCCCGTTTGGAATCTTCCATAGTAAATCTCTTTAGTATGGTGTCTATGTACCTAGATTGGGACAATCCTAATAATCTCTTAGATCTATCTCTATAGATTTTAATGCCTAGAATGCATGAGGCATCACGTAAGTCCTTCATGGGGAACCTTTGTGATAAGAATAGTTTGACCGATTGTGGCATAGGAACATCATTTCCTATCAAGAGAATGTCATCCACGTACAATACGAGAAATGTGACTTTACTCCCTACAATCTTTTTATAAATACAAGGTTCATCTACTTTTTTGATAAAATCAAACTCTTTGATTGTATCATCAAAGAAGATGTTCCAATTCTGTGATGCCTGCTTTAATCCATAAATGGATTTAAACAACCTGCATGTCTTTTCGCTGCTCCTGCTGTCAATGAAGCCTTCCAGCTGATCCATAAAAACGCATTCTTCCAAATCACCATTTAGAAATGCCGTTTTAACGTCTATCTGCCAGATTTCATAGTCGTAGTAAGCAGAAATAGCAAGTAGGATTCAAATGGATTTAAGCATTGCTACTAGAGAAAAGGTCTCATCATAAGTCTTTGACGAAATCCTTTCGCTACAAGTCTAGCTTTATAGGTCTTTACGTGTCCATCCACACCAATCTTTTTCTTAAAGATCCATTTGCACCCTACGGGTTTTACTCCAGAAGGTGCAACATCCAAAGTCCAAACTTTGTTGGTGTGCATGGATTCTATTTCGGATCTCATGGCATCCAGCCATTTCACTGAGTCACTACTCGTGATAGCTTGCTGAAAACTAGTAGTATCATCATCATCCATGATGCAATCTTTTCTATCACCATCAATGAGGAAACCATAGTATCTCTCTAGTGGGCGAGAAGTCCTACTAGATCTACGGAGTGACTGAGGCTCGTTGGGTTCTATCGAAACTTCAGGTTCAACCAAATCGTAAGTAATTGTTTGTGGCTCTGGAAGTTCTTTCAGTTCTACCGCATCGCCAATGGAATCATTTGTAAAAAATTCATTTTCTAAAAACGTGGCATATTGAGAAACAAACACTCTTTGTTCCTCCTTGTAGTAGAAAAGATATCCATATGAATGTTTAGGATATCCCACAAATTTACACAAAACCGATCGTGTCTCGAGTTTGTCTAGATTCTGCTTTGTAACAAAAGCAGGACAATCCCATATCCTAACTTATTTAAGAGATGGTCTCTTCCCATACCATATCTCATATGGAGTAGTAAGCACGGATTTGGTCGGAACCCTGTTTAATAGATATACTGCAGTCTCCAATGCATACCCTCAAAGAGAAAGTGGTAACTCAGCATCACTCATCATTGAGCGTATCATATCTAATAGGGTACGATTCCTCCGCTTTGACACACCGTTGTGTTTTGGTGTGTATAGAGGAGTGAGCTAAGAGAGAATCTCATTCTCTTTTAGGAAATTTAGGAACTCTGTACTTAAGTACTGTACTTAAGTACTCTCCTCCTCGATCTGATCGAAGTTTCTTGATACTCAATCCAGTTTGTTTTTCTACTTCAATTTTCTACTCCTTGAATTTTTTGAAAGCTTCATACTTATGTTTCAATAAGAACACGTGTCTAAACCTTGAGAAATCATCAGTAAAAGTTATGAAGTATGAATAACCACTTCTCGCATGTGTAGACATTGGTCCACATACATCACTATGTATGAGACTTAAGAGTTCAGTAGCTCTCTCTCTGTGTCCAGTAAATGGAGTTTTGGTCATTTTACCCTTGATGCAAGACTGACAAGCCGCATAAGATTTATATTCAAACGGATTTAAATATCCATCTTTATGTAGCTTAGTTAGTCTTGTTTCGTTAATATGACCAAGTTTACAATGCCACATGAATACTTCATTTATATCCGAAGTCTTTCTTTTGTTTGTGTGCTGGATGTTAAAAACTATGTGTTGATTCAGGATATAGATTCCGTTATTTAATGTACCATACCCAATCAACTGTTGATTTAGGTTAATGTTCATAACATTACTTTGCAATACAAAATGATATCCTTCATTGTCTAACAAAGATACATATATTATATTACATAACATAGTCGGTACAAAATTACAGGGATTCAAAATCAATATACACCCAGAAGGTAACCCTAGGTGCTACTCTCCTACCGATGCAGTATGAACACTTGAACCATTTTCAACACGGTGAGTATGATCACCTTTCTTCAAAACTTTGCTATTTCGCAATCCCTGCACACAATTGCAGATGTGAGATCCTGAACCGGTATCTAATACCTAGGATGCAGAGTTTATTGAAAAACAGTTTTCGGTGACAAGCACACCTGAAGTGGAAGCATCGACATTCTTCTTCTTCTTGAGATCGGCGAGGTACTGAGTCCAGTTTCTTTTCCAATGCCCCGTCTTATGGCAGTAGAATCATTCTTCCTTTTCGGATCCCGCAGCCCCTGATTTTTCTTTCCCCTTCGCCTTTTTAACTCCACCTCTTGGTTTGGTGGGTTTCTTCTTCTTCTCTCCCTTAGTTTTAGCTTTTGGGACGGAAGAAGAAGATTGCCCAACAAATAGAGCGGGAGTTTTCACCATCTTGAGCGTGCTATCTGCACTTCTTAACATATTGAGAAGTTCAGGAAGTGATTTCTCCAAGTTGTGCATATTGAAGTTCACTATAAATTGAGCATAGGCGGGGGGGGGAGAGACTGTAGAACAATATCAATATATTGTTCATTCTCCATGGTTCATCCCAGGTTCTCAAGTTCTTCAATAAGCCCTATCATCTTTAGGACATGATCTCCTACAGATGTGCCAGCAGCCATCCTCATTTGAAACAACTTTTGTGAGGCCTTGTAATGTAGAGTACGAGATTGCTCCCCATACAACTCTTTTGTATGGAAAAAGATGGATTGTACATCCATATTCTCATGTTGCCTTTGATGTTCGCTGTCCATCGAAGCTAACATGAGGCATTTCGCTGTGGCGCAATCGATATCCCATGTCTTGCGGATCTCCTTATCCACGACAGAAGAATCAGGGCCTGGGAAGGGAGGGGCCCGAGCAGTAAGGACGTATGCAACCTTATAATAGGTAAGGGCAATGTTCACGTTCCTCAGCCAGTCTTTATAATTAGGTCCCGTCAGTTTGTTTTTCTCTAGTAGAAGCTTAAATCCCATCAATGGTATCTGCCATTAGGAGAGAGAAAAGAAAACACTTAGCGAAAGCTCTTGCAAGATTAGATTAGTTATTTATCTTATCTAATCGATATCTCCCACCGCTTTTATCAAATTTTTCTTCAAACCTTAAAAAGAAAATTAGCCAGAATTAATTACATTCTACAAGTTCACCAACCGATCAGCCAGGCCAGTGTCGGTACTCCGAGAGAGGTTCCCTGTGCTGTCGTACGGACCTAATTAAAATAAACCTTATTTCCCTAGAGGCATAACCCCGTTGACACCTTTCTAGACACCTACTGGATTAGCTAATTGTAAAGTGTAAAATTCTCCCGGGAGTAACTATTACTCACAGTGGGATTGGGATCAACTATCAAATAGAATGTATGTAATCTCATTGCAAATTTCAACACTTGAAATTCCCGATATTGTTTTTACCCCTAGCGACTTATGACCTTAACTATGGTCAACAAATCATAAGCGCTAGTCAAGTTCTACCCGTCATTTCATGATTGATTTAGACCCATTCGTATGACCTTTAACTATGGTCAACAAAGTCATACGAATGTCCTAATCGATCGCATCAAATGCTTTATAGAAAGACATCACTTAGCTACCGTACACTACACCTTAATTATAGTTAACAAACATAGCACGAATACTAAGTACTCTACTTTCTAAATTGGCGGAGGGCTACGAATGGTTTTTATGAAAACCTTTAACGTATTGAACTTGATATCGTTGTAGAACCGAGTAATTTGAAAAAGGAGTGGCTTAAGCTCTGGATTTGAAATATTTGCTTTTTGGTGAAAAAGCCGAGTATGTTTCAAATTTGATTCTAAAACATCTTTTAGGTTTCTTTTCTTAACATTAATCTTATTAATGTTGTCCCGTCTTTTAAGCTCCTATTCATCACAGAAGAAACGAAAATAAAACACACATATATGCCATCCGCATTCGCCACAGAGACCCGGGTCTTCTCCATAAGGTTGCTTAACTTACGGCAGAGCGGGATCAGGACTAGCACGGATGCAAAACATATATAGTGTCTACTAGTATATTATATATATAAGTAGCATTCGTCTCAGGCAGTTATATGATCTCATCACATCACAGAAAACAGCAGAAGCAGATATATGAAAATATAGGATATACTAGGAGGTCCGTGTTTTAAATTAAGCCAGTAATGAAAAACATGGATTCCACGGTCGTGATGAATAGCCAAGCCCACATCCCTAGACCCCTACGAGAGTGGCAAGCAACCCTGCCAATTCTAGAGTTAGGTGACCGGTCTCGACTCCTCGAGATGGCCTCCCACTGGACTCTAGAACCCGGTTACTTATGCTCCCCGCCTTGGGTCTATCCTAATGCAAAAAAGTAAATAATATACATCAAATGGAGACAGCAACATCAACCCGGAAATGTCCCAATAAAAGAATATTACATACATTTATTTACATGAATGAAAAATAAAAACTCTCATCTCATATAAAAACCCCGGGCTATTCAATCACGACGATCCTATATAACATATCAGTATAGCAACAGAATAATATCACATATCATCAACGTAATTAAATATGCGTATTCCTAATGTCGTTGACGTATAGCAACGAGATTAGGGATACAACTATATATTACACTTACAGTCACAGAAAAGAAATGAAAAACTACAATAATTAGAATCCGCATCATCCTTAGACATCATAAACCCGGATTATCTTATATTCCGGATTTCATGCCTAACCCAATAAATCTTGCATTTAAGTCTCGAATTGAAAACACTTTTCAAAATTAAACTCGGGTAATTCAACAAGATTCCCGATTATAAGATCGAATACTCGTCGGGGACTTTAGAAGATTTCAGCACCCCCAAAGCCGTCAACGAAGTGCACTTGGGAGGAACACCACGGCCGCGAGCACTCGAGTGGATGCTTTTGGCCATGGGGTTCTCCTATAGTCACTTGGTCTGGGCAATGGGGCATGGCTATCTAGTAGTGTTTCCCGGCTAGTGTTCACGTACGATATGAGATTGCGACGGAGTTTTGATCCGAATAGAAACTCCGTGGTAATCCATCAAATGAGACTAAAATGCTAGATTTACAAAACACTAACTAGTTTTCACAAAACTAATCAATGTGGATTCCAAAAATTGTATCACGTATCCATAATGTTTAGACGATGTTAAACATTTCGATTGATATTTTAAACACCAGAAAATCACAGAGACATTAACACCTTGAGACTTATTAAAAATTCTCAGAAAGCCAAAAACTTCAAAATGGAGCAGCACAAGAAAGAAGAGTCCTTATCTCTTCAAGTTTGCCGTAGAACCGCGGCCAAACTAGGGTTTAGGCGGCGGTTCCGCGGCGACTTGGACGAGATAGGGTCTTGTACTTCTTGTGGCTCCATAAGATTACCTGCATAATTTTCTGAGAATTTTTAATCTGTAAAATATCAACGTTTGAAAAATTGGACAGAAAGCTTGAAAATTAGGGTTTCGAAACTTCGATCGAACACTTTAACGTCGTATAGACATCGCCTAAAGCTCTAGTTTGGATTAGATACCATGTAAGTATACACTAGCTCCTCTACAAGGGTTTTAAACTAAAGCATGTGAGCAATTTTAAAAAACTAGAGAGCTAAGTATACAAAACACGAATCGAACTAGAGATTAGGGTTTCATGTAGAGCAACTTGGGATAAAAACTAAGTGAATGAGAATTACAACCTTTGTTGTCCGGTCCTTCACTTCAATTGCTCCGTGTAGAAGTCCTTGAGCTCCTTTTCGACTCCGCTTGAAAGTGGAACGAGGTTGCTTGAGGTCTTCTTTGTCTATGATGATCCACCATGAAGTTTCTCTCACTCAAATTCTTACTTCACTTAACCAATTAAGTAGTGAACATAACAACCTATACTAGTTTGCTATTCTAGTCTAAGTTGATGAAGTGGAGTTTTTCTCACTAAAAATTCTTTCTTTTTCTTCTCATTTTCTAACCTAGAAAAATCTAGAGGGAGATATGCGGAGAAGGATGAACTTGGCAAGAGCTAGAATGAACCATGAAGATATTATGGATATTTAAAAGATAAGAATAGGTGAATAGAAACAAAACAAGAGAGTGAGTCATGGTTGCTAGATATTTTAAGAATCATGTAGAAGCCATGACTCATCTCTAAATATTTTCCTTTTCATTTTATTTTTATCTAAATATGCATTTTATCTCCAATGTGATTCTTGCATTGCCTTGTTCTATGTATCATCAACCAAGACACACACACATATATAAAGAAAAGAATTTTAATGACTAATTAGTCAATTTATTAAATCAACACTTGATTTAATAATCCGGTCATATCATATATAACCCGACTAATATAAAAAATGCTAGATTAAAATACGGTATCATATACTCGTAGTTAATCAAGCTCCCGCACATATCTACATATGTGCCCCACTTCGTTTCGCCTGAGCTTGGAAACCCCTATGTGGGACTCTTAAGACTCGTCAATACGCTAGCAGTAGGTAATGATCATATCAGATACCCATAAATCGTCAGCGGTACAAGCTGGACGTAACGACTATCCAGATATTAAACGAATAGAAGATCAATAAGCAAACTTATTCAAACTCCCTTAGAGCCAGTAAGCAACACTTACCGTACAGTCCGGTCTCCTCGTCTGATATGTCGTATATCGAGTCTGGAGTTGGAATCGTCAGACCCCAATAACTCGATAAGTCATGCCGATGTGTGGCCTATAACCAATCGAGAAACTACTGATAACACTTATTAGTAAATCTTATCAGCCCTGGTCAGGGACTTGCGGTTATAGCCAATCGCGCATAGCACAGCATCAACTCCCAATACTGGGAGAAACGAAACCTCTCCTATCGCTCACTGCCTCCATGTGTCTCGGGACTGTACCCAAAATCCACCTGTTCGCATGACTCGGTAGAGCCGTGGTTGGGTGGAAATCAAAGTACGGTAGGAAGCACACAAGACACTATGATGTTCTCGGGTTTACAGACTAACCTGTATAAGTGTCACCGGAGAACTGCTATTTGATGATATGTATAATACCATCTAGGAGTTTTCGGCGAGTCCGTTCAGTGTACTCAGTCTCTAATGAGCACCTGTATACAATCTTTGATGTCAAACACCAATGGATATGGGATCATCAATTGCCCCAATACAGGGTCAAGAAACATATACACTAGTCTACTCTGGAATATCGATACCCTGTTTCGATACTCGCTCTACTGGAAACTGTTAAGGATGTGCTTGTGGACTACACATGCCCCACTAGTATGATCTGCATCATAGTCATGATAGTCAAGCTAACATCCTAATGGCTTTATCAATATGTATCAAAAGACAGTAAACTTAAAATAGTGAACATGGTAAGATAAAGAGCAACCAGACAGCATACTATCATTTTGAGCAAGAAAGTCCTCAATATATATATGTCCAAATATCCACTACAATAATGGCCTCTAGGGCATACATATTCCTAACAGAATGTTGGACCGAAATGTCATTAAACTAATATTCGCCCCCAAAACGGGAATGTTGGACGAAATGTCCTTAAACTAAATTGCGTCCCCAAAATGGGAATGTTGGGCCGAAATGTCCTTAAACTAATATTCGCCCCAAACATGACGATAATGGACCATGATGTCCTTAAACTAAAATAATTGGGCCCAAATGCTCATATGTTTTAAGTCGATCGTAATCTCAAAACAGAATAACGGTCCTTAAATAAACCAAGCTCAAATTTAAAATATACGGATTTGGACTGATCCGCGCCCTACGGGGGACGACATAAAATAGTCTCCGTATACAATCCACAAGCATCCAAAATAAAACAAAACACATACGACACGAAGTGAACTGCTGAAGAAGGAGAAAGTGGTCATCGCAATGCGATAATGTAATTAACTGTAGGGGCTTGCGCCTGCAGGGAAAAGCGTCCCCACAATCAAAAAAACCCTCACAAACGAAGGGGAATATGATGAAGTCTACTTCAACGGTCGCGTCCGTCCAAACCTCTAATATATGGTACCATAAATCAACTTGGTATCTTCGAAGAGGTGGATGGATAAGTCCAAATAGTATCTGCCCCCAAATTCCGGCAAGACGATCAATCCCGGTTCGTCTCTGTTTTCGGCGGTGAACATTACTAATGCATTATTAACTTGTATATCAGAAACATATGATTTCGTATTGATAAGATATATAAAGTTGCGTTCTAACATAGTTTTATTCAAACAATGTAAGTTAATGATATATTTGGAGAATCGCCGATATTGCATCGACCAAAATTTAAGAGCAAGAATACTTGCCTTGGATACAAACGCGATGAACGGAACGATGGAGACGATTGTCATGGAACAAACCGACGATGCAGAACAAGACTTGTGCACGATTGTCACGTCCCTCTTCCCATTAGACGGAAACGGTAACGTGGTAAGCCCGCGACATATTTATTCAGATTAGATAATTTTCTAAATAAATATACTAAGCGTATTGAAACAATAATATACAATGCAAGAATAAATTGAGACTGTAAAATTTTTCAACAAACATCTTTATTTACATTCAACTTCCAATATTTACAAGTACATGAGTTTCAACTGGAAAGTAAATACAATAAAAGAAAATGCCTAAACATGTGGCATACATAAGCTGAATAAAAAGTGAAGCTAGGCTACTCCTGAGGAGCAATCCGGTTGTAGTCTTCCTCTGTGGCCTCTACTTTCTCTGTCTCGACCGTATCTTACAAACATTCTAAGAAAATAAGGGTGGGTGGAATGCTCGTCAGCGAACTAACGCTTGGTAAGTCCCAAGGATAAAGTAGAGTAAAAAAAATGACAAGTATAGAATATATATATGACGAGTAAAAGTATATGTTCATGGGTAAATATGTACTATAGGTCTCTATATGGTCACTATATTAACGTTAAGTTCCAAGTGTGAATGTCAACGCAGCCGTAAAAGTATTCACGGGCTCAAGAGTGGGACCCCAGGAGCAAGGAAACACGAGCCTATTTCATGTGTTAGTATCGGGACTTTAGGCTGTAGATGAGTTAACCCGACTGATATTCGAGTAAAATAAAAAAGAGGTTAATACGGGACTCTAGGCTGTGGATGAGTCAACCCGACTGATATTCGAGTAAAATAAATAAGAGGTTAATACGGGACTCCTGAAGCTCCGTTGGATTCACACAAGAAACTATCCCAAGCACCCCGAGTATAATACATATTATAATTGTAATATAGCCTTAGTTGATTTGATTGGTTGATTATAACATGACTTGATCGAAGCCATAGATTGCAAAAGGTGAAATAATGAAGTCAAGTGAGTTGAGTAAGGTGCGAATCATGTCAATTGCAATCTTGGGATGAGTCAAGTTAGTTCGAGTAGATTGAGTTCGAGTTCACGTTCAAGTTTAGATTCGAGTTCACGTTCAAGTTTGGATTCGAGTTCAGGTCTTTTTCATATAAATTGATTTAAACTGTTAAAAATCTTATGTTCGGAAGAAATCGGTAACTGCTGCACATGGACGGCAGAATTTGTGTATTTTTCCAAGACAATTGTCATTGATTACTCCGTTAAGTTGTCTAACCTGAATAGACAAGCACTCACTTTCTCCGGCTCCCTAGGGCTCAAGAGAAATAATACCGCTTAAACCTATATTAATCTAGAATCCTTATATATTGTTTGCATATCTCGAGGGGTTTTTATGAAGAATACTTTGATACAGTTTAAAAATAAATCTTGAGGGTGATTTATAATATATAGGGTTTTCATGAACATATATTTTAATTGTTATGGTATTTTAGTGCTAAAACCTACCTTTTTAAAAGTTTATGGTACTTTTATGAAAACTACTACTTTTGGAAACTTATTGATATTTTATTAAAAATTCTAATCTTTCATTTTAAAAATATAGTTTCATAATATATTTTTATTGAAAATACGAATTCATAGTTTTATATAATTTCCAAAGTTTAGTTTTGTTTAGAAAAGTCGTATTTCTTAAAAACTGTATTTTTATTTCCTTTCGAGACCGAATACTCCGTGAGGAGTTCTGCTTCTCGCTCTTCTATCCTAAGGATGTGTGATAATCCGCACCATCCATTAGCGGGTCCCCTAACGAGGGTTGTAGAGGCACAATTGCCAAGGATTTAAAATATCGATTAAAAGAAACCCGTTTTGAAAAAATGTGGTATTTTAATGTAAACCCTATTTTTAAAATAAACCCTATGTTTAAAATCTCGTGCTATGAAACCATAGTGTGCGTGTGGGGTAGATCTTTACCCCGTGAATGATCTATAGGTATATACTCTAGTTATCGAAAATAAGGTTATATTAAAGTTCATGGTATTTTTATGAAAACTTCGTTTTATGATTATTTCACATGGAAAATTTTATTAAACTAAAACCTAAATGATTGTAAATAAGGTTACGAGTGGTGTGAGAGTGTTAGTTTAACCTATTTTCCTTATAAAGTGGAGTACAATTGTAAAAAATAACAATATATCGGAGTTAACTCCACTTTGTCGATGTGTTTTTAGAAGACGATTAGAGATGAAAGAAATGGAGAGAGAAGAAAACTTACTAGATTAGATCGTTAACAAGAATGAGAGGAAGCCTTCGGGTGTCGTGGCGTCATCGGAATTTGATCGCTACTCTCCTTGGCTTGCTTAACTCCACTTGAATAGTTTTAACCCTTCTTGAACTTAGAGAATTTTTGAGGAATTTTCAGAATAGAGAAGAGTTAGTGTAAGTCCATGCTACCCTTCCCCGGTACTTACGGGGTTGCGGAATTGGTGTAAAACGATTTTTCAAGAGGGTGGTAACATGGACTATAAATACGGATCTTTGTTAAACAACTAGCTAACAACCTAACTAGGAGTTGTTTAACTACTCGGTTAGGGGGTTATACCTTTCTTGAACTCCTTCGTCTTCAACTCTTATGGTGTACGGATCGGCTTCACCCCGTCTTCTCCTCACGCCGAAGATCGATCCACCCGAAAACTTCTACCTTTGGCTTCTCCTTCGAACTTGAAGAAACTAGAACACTTGGCTTGCTAGGCCTTGTGAACTAGGATGAGTAGAGAATTGTTTTAGTGTTTTTATCTCTAAGGCAATGGTTCTCAACTCATGAGAAGGGTTTACCTTGAGCTAGAGAGAGCAAGAGGAAGAGCGAGAGCTTGAGCAAGTGATGGCAAGAGAGAGAAATGAAATGAGAGAATAAGTAAACCTTTTGCCATCCTTGCTCTCATAATCCAAAATCATCATCACAAGTAATAATAATTGAGTATATTATAATGGTTATTATCATGACAAATGACACTATCATTTCTTGCATTAAATGCAAATGGTAAAAAAAAACAATCAAGCATAAGTCAATGCAACCAAATGATGGCCATTGTCATGATGGTGGTCAACAAGTCCAACCTAGTCAACCGGTCAACAAAAGTCAACAAGTCAACTAGGTCAACCTTTCAACCCTAACCGTGTCACTATAATACTCAACTAATATTATTGTTAATCATATTTCTAATTCTCATTAGGGTTAAACAAAAGTCAACAGTCAACAACCCTAATGAGAATCCTCTGCCTCTGTCTCTGTCAACTGTGCATACACACCCGTATCCGCGTTCCGGGGAACACGAATACAAACGAGATAAAATCAATCCCAAAACGTACACTAGGATCTGGCTTAAACCAAAGCCCACTAGTGTTAACTGTCCGGACACTAAACGTGCACAAGTGCACGGATGTGACCGAACCCTATCGCAAAACCATGCGATCTCTACTCTTTTGCCTAAAGGCGAATAGCTCTCTGTGTGGGACTCTATAGACTCGACACTACGCTGGCAGTGGGTTTAACCACAGACCGTAAGCGGCACTAGCTGTGCGTAACGGCCCCCAGGTAGATGCCGATAAGAAGACGGACGAGGTGAAACCCATCTGAACTCCTACTGAGCCTGAATGTGACAATCTCCGTACAGCCCACGGGTCATGAACTTCTTTTCTCGGAGTCCGGTCTGTTCTTCTGATACATCGCATGGCTGGCCTAGGGGCGGTAAACGTCAATCCCCTAATAGTGGTACAAGTCGTGTCGAAGTGTAGCCCAGAACACCCTGAGATAACACTGGAAACCTACCAGTATATCTCGCTTGCCCTGGCTAGGGACTACTTGTGTAATGGCTCTCCTAGACACAGCGCGATGTCAACCCCCAATACCGGGAGAGACGAATCATGTCTAACCGTCGCTGCCTCCAAGTGCTTTGGGACTGCACCCAACTACCACCTGTTTGCACGACTCCTTTGAGCCGTGGTAGGGTAGTAATCAAAGTACAGTGGGAACACACTCGAGGCGAAGTGACAGTGTCAAGTCAGCGGACTAAGCTGTACTCATGTCACCTGGGAACTGATAACTGACGATAGGTATAGTACCAACCAATCAGTTCCCGACGAGTCCTGTCCAGTGTACTCGTAACCTAACGAGCACCCGCATACTATCTCAAGTATGACGTACTGACGGCTGTGGGACAGACCGTCTCCCCTGCTGGGATGAGAAGCGCATACGCTAGTCTACTCCGGAGTATCGATGCCCTGTCTCGATAGTCCTACGACTAGGGACCTGTATAAGGATGTGCTTGTGGATTACCCAGCCCCCACGAGTGTGACTGCCATCACAACGCTGGTAATCAAGCAAAGATCCTAAGGGCTCTACTAATATGTATAAGCAATATGCTAAAAGAAACACATGCACATATTAAAGTAGAAACAAACCAAGTAGCATACTACCATTTTGAGCAAGATTGTCAATACAAGGTGAATATCCCAAGCTTCCATTAAGTAATATACAAACTAGTATGATACAGTAATGGCCTCTAGGGCATATACACTAACAATCTCCCACTTGCACTAAGGCCATGTACTGGCGTATCGAAGACCTATCATCTCGACCAGCCGCTCGAACTGAGTCTGGGGCAAGGCCTTGGTGAATGGATCTGCAGTGTTATCTTCTGAAGCAACCCTCCGAACCTCGATCTCCCGGCGATCCACGATCTCCCTGATCAGGTGATACCGCCTCAAGATGTGTCTGGATTTCTGATGGGACCTGGGTTCCTTCGCTAAAGCTATAGCCCCGTTGTTGTCGCAATACAGAGGTATTGGATCAACAATGGACGGAACCACCTGAAGTTCTTTCAAGAACTTCCTCATCCAGACGGCTTCTTTTGCGGCATCAACAGCAGCGATGTATTCCGCTTCCATCGTCGAGTCAGCAACAGTTTCCTGTTTGGAACTCTTCCAACACACCGCCCCTCCATTGAGGGTAAAGACAAAACCCGACATGGACTTGGAATCATCCTTGTCACTCTGGAAGCTGGAGTCAGCAAAGGCCTCGATCTGGAGGTCTTTTCCACCATACACCAAGAACATTTCCTTAGTCCTTCTCAGGTACTTGAGAATGTTCTTTACCGCTATCCGGTGTTTCTCCCCAGGGTTTGACTGATACCGACTTACTACACTCGGTGCATAAGCTACATCCGGTCTGGTACACAACATCGCATACATTATAGAGCCTACCGCAGAAGCGTAGGGTATAATAGACATGCGATCCCTTTCCAAATCAGTCTTGGGAGACATCTCTTTGGAGAGGGTGAACCCGTGACAAGCCGGTAGATTACCGCGCTTGGAATCTTCCATACTGAATCTTTTCAGTATGGTGTCGATGTACCTGGACTGCGAAAGTCCCAACATCCTTTTAGATCTATCACGATAGATCTGGATCCCCAGAATGTAGTTGGCATCGCCCAGGTCCTTCATGGAGAACCTGTGTGACAAGAACCCTTTGACAGATTGTAGCATAGGAATGTCATTTCCTATCAAGAGAATGTCATCCACGTATAAAATGAGGAATACGACAGTTCTTTCTACAAATCTACTATAGCTACATGGTTCATCTGGATTTTTGATAAAGCCAAATTCTTTGACTGTCTCATCAAAGCAGATGTTCCAACTCCGCGATGCCTGCTTTAGTCCATAGATGGACTTAAGCAACTTGCACACCTTTCCGCTGCTCCCACTCTGAATGAAACCCTCTGGCTGGTCCATATAGACACACTCCTCTAAATTTCCATTTAGAAAAGCGGTCTTTACGTCCATCTGCCAAATCTCATAATCGTGGAAGGCAGCAATGGCAAGAAGGATCCGAATGGATTTCAGCATAGCCACTGGAGAAAAGGTTTCGTCATAGTCCAAACCAGGTCTTTGACGAAAACCCTTTGCAACAAGTCTAGCCTTATAGGTCTCAACCTGTCCATCTACACCAATCTTCCTTTTGAAGATCCACTTGTATCCTACGGGTTTTACCCCATCTGGAGCAATGTCCAACGTCCATACTTTATTGGTGTACATGGACTCCATTTCGGTCCGCATTGCATCCAGCCATTTTACCGAGTCAACGCTCTGAACGGCCTGCTGGAAGTTAGTAGGCTCATCATGATCAATGATGCAGTCCTCTCTATCCCCGTCTATGAGAAAACCGTAGTATCTCTCGGGCGGATGAGACTGCCTACTACTCCTGCGGAGCGGCGTAGGAATGTCCTGTTCTTTCGAACCCTCTGGTTCTACTAAGCTCTCAGTAATAGCTCGTGGTTCTGGAATTTCTTCCATTTCTACTGCGCTCCCACTTATCTGGTTTTCCAAAAACTCAGTTTCCAAGAAGCAGGCATGACGAGAAACAAAAACCTTTTGTTCCTCTTCGCAATAGAAGAAATATCCCTTGGAATTCTTTGGATATCCCACGAACTTGCACTGTACTGAGCGTGCCTCGAGTTTGTCCGCATGCTGCTTTTTGACAAAAGCCGGACATCCCCATGTCTTAATGTGCTTAAGATAGGGTTTCTTCCTACACCACATATGATATGGTGTGGTAGGCACAGTCTTAGTTGGAACTCGGTTCAAAAGATATGCGGCTGATTCTAGCGCATATCCCCAGAATGATCGCGGTAACTCAGCGTTACTCATCATGGAACGTACCATATCCAATAGGGACCTGTTCCGTCTCTCCGATACACCGTTATGTTGTGGAGTGTATGGAGGAGTAAGCTGAGAGAGAATACCATTCTCTTTTAGGTAATCCAGGAACTCGGCACTCAAGTATTCTCCACCTCGATAAGATCTTAGTGTCTTGATACTTTTGCCGGTTTGTTTTTCTACTTCATTCTTATATTCCTGGAATTTTCCAAAGGCTTCGGATTTATGCTTCATCAAGAAGACATATCCGTACCTTGAAAAGTCATCCGTAAAAGTAATGAAGTAAGAAAAACCGCTTCGCGCATGTGTAGACATTGGACCGCACACGTCGCTGTGTACGAGTCCCAAGAGCTCGCTCGCTCTTACTCCGTGTCCAGTGAACGGAGTCTTTGTCATCTTTCTTTTGAGACAGGATTGACAAGTTGCATATGATTGATATTGGAATGGATCCAAATATCCTTCTGTATGTAACTTAGTCAATCTTCTCTCATTGATGTGACCCAGTCTACAATGCCATAAGAAAGCCTGATTAGTTTCTGGAGACTTTCTTTTGTGTGTATTCTGGATATTGAAAATCTGAGGTTGGTTTAATACGTATATATCATTGCTTAATGTACCCGTCCCAATCAGAACTTGATTAAGGTGAATGTTCACAACATTACTTACAAATGCAAATTCATAACCTTCTTTAGATAATAAAGATACAGAAATGATATTACAAGTTGCATTGGGTACAAAATAGCAATTACGCATAACCAAAACGTGTCCATCTGACAAGCCCAGGTGATAGTCCCCCACGGACTCAGCATCCATGCCAGCTCCGTTTGCAACTCTAAAGGTCATATCACCTGCCTTCAATACCCTACGCTTTCTTAGTGCCTGCAAAGAATTACAGATATGAGATCCTGATCCGGTATCCAATACCCAGGAAGTAGAGTTTATTGAAAGACAGTTTTCAATAACATACACACCTGAAGCTGAAGCCGCAACTTACTTCAGATCCAGTGTTCTGGCCTTCCAAGCCCTGCAATCTTTCTTCCAGTGTCCCTTCTTATGACAATAGAAGCATTCTTCCTTACCCACCTGCTGCCCCGCTATCTTTGTTGCCTTTTGTTGGGGTAAAAATTTACACCCCGGTTGACCAAGTCAAAATCAAAGTCAACCCCAAGCCAAGTGGGCCCAAACCCAGATCCAGTAGGCCCATGCCCGGGTCGAGCCCGAACATAAAGCGGCCGGCCTTCCCCCATGCCAAGATAAAAATTTTGTAATAAATAATTTTGTTGCATTTTCTTTTATTTTATTTTCGGATAAATGTAAGAAAAATAGGCATAAAGCCAAATTTTTGTAAAGCCCATGGCTTATGTGCAAAAAGAAATGGCACATGAGCCATGGGATAGGCAAAATGACATTTTGTGAAGCCCAAGGGGCTATGTGTAAAATGTATGGCCTATAAAGGCAAGGATAATGAAAATATCTAAAAAAACTTTTTTCTCTCTCCAAAAAAAAAAATTAGAGCTGAGCTCTTTCTTCCTTCTTCAAGGTTCCAAAACCTTCTTCTTTCTCTTGAATTAAATCAAGAGTTTTACTCTTCCTTTTTCAAAACTAAATAGTTTTCCACCACAAAACCCACAAAGGGGAACTTGGATCTGCCATCAGATCTTAAAAAGGAGAGATTTTGAGATTTTACATCTCTTGATCTTCAAGATCCAGCAAGCAACAGGAGGAAGAAGAAGAACCCTTCCATTAACCCAAAAAAAAAAAAAAAAAAAAAACACACTCAGGAGTCTAACTCCTCTTTGATTTCTCTTCAGAGAAATCTTTTTAGGCTAAAAGCCTGTTGTGTGCGCAAGTCGCCCGCGTGCCGACACGTGGCGCGCGCGCTTGCGCAACTGCGCAAGTGCGCAAGTCGCCCGCGTGCCGACACGTGGCGCGCGCGCTTGCGCAACTGCGCATCCCTTGGATGTCTTTTCCTCCTCTTTTGTGTACATATATACACATATACATATGTATACAAATTTATACATACACGTACTCCACGACACTGTCCCTGTTAGAAAAAAATTTCTAACGGGGCGCTGCCCCGCACCCCGCAAGGGGGCTGCTAGCCCCCTTGACCCCCAGCCCGCTATCCGGGTAGCGGGACCCCCGTAAAAACTCTGCGTGGCTCCCGATATATCCAAACCCCCCTTTCAGAATTGAACACACGTATACTGCACGTTGAGTTCGCATGACCAGTTTAACCCGTCAATCGGAGGTTCCCTCGCCCCAAAGGCGATGGGTAATTAACGGCAGCTTAGTCCGCGGCGGCCGGAGGTTCGGATCCCCACAATCATTAAACCCCGGCCTACCCTAGGCAGGGGGAATCTGTAGTACGCCTGACAAGCGTGCGCGTATTCCCATCTCAATGGGGTGACGAAAAACACCCTACAGATTCTGGCACGCCCGGTGGGACCAATCTCTCCTCTCATATTTCGGGTTAAACGTTCATGCGAACTCAATCAATACACATATCGATTGCCTATACTGAAATGATGTTTTCTTTTCGTGCAGCAATCAAATTTCGACGACAATGTCTCCCAAGACGAACTCAGCTTCCAATGTGACCCCGATTCCGTACGTGGTCAAGATCAACGCTCGTGTGGTTCTCCCCACGAGCCTCAGTCGACAGTGGGAGGAACCGCCCCGCCAGTTTGGCTCCGTCATCATCTACCCTGCCGGGAGCGCTCATCTGGCAGAGATCCCAGCGGAACAGGTGGCCAAGCCGGTCCCAAGGGGCAAGAGGCCGAATGTCGTGATCGCCAAGGCACCACAACCAAAACTCAAGACGGTGTGTGAACGATTCTCTGGTGCTCCAGCGGGGGGCAAGAACTCCGGTACAAAGGGCAACATCCAATGTTGCGGACGAGCTCACGCGATTACTCCAACAAATGCACAATCGAGCGTATCTCCAAGGCCTTCCATCGCCCGGTCTGCGACGTCTTCCCAAAGAGTTGAAGTCTGCCAGGTGCGTAGAACAGAAAAGTTAAGGCGGAAGCGGCTCAGGTATCGAGCCAACAAGAGGGCCAAGGCTTCGGCCAAATGGAACCATGTGAAGTTCCAAGTGCAGGGTTTCCCCGCGACGACGGCTGAGTCGGACGTAAGAATCAGCAATTCCTTCGAGCCTCTGAAGTGGGTTCAGAAAAACGCCATGACCGCCAGAATCAAGAAGACAGCGGTCCGAACAGTGCCACAAAGAGACGTGTCCCCGCCCCAACAGAAAAAGTACGACACTATCTCTTCAAGAGTCTATCAAGCGCTCTGTGCCGCACGAAAGAAGCGGGGCAAACCCAGAAAAGATGCGCCAACACCATTCAAGAAGCTGGTTAAGCCAGCCGCCTTCAATCGACTACCAGTTACCGAAGCAAGGGGGTCAAGACAGCGATCCGTGAAATCAGCCACCAATGATAGAAAGACGGCCGGATATATCATCCATACGGTCTATATGGCGGGCGGGCGCCCCAGCGACAACCTTCGCAGCAAAAGCAAGGATGGGGCTACCACATCCCAAGCCCAATCTAGCCTGAATGTGGTCGCCGCCGCTCAAGAACAGCCGCCCCCGCTGGATGAAGAAAACCCTCTCGATGAGGATGATAGGCAGAAAGACCCCTCGGTCCATGAAGAGTCAAGCTCGGACAGCGAGGAAGAGCCGACTTTCCGCCCTAGGACTGCGGAGCAAGAGCTGCTTCAAGAACTTCGAAAACAGCTCAGGAGCAAAGATAAAGAGATGGCCAAGCTCTATTCGAAAATTGATGATTTAACGAACGTGGTGATGCAGCTTACGGCTCAAATTGCTCGAGCGCCTCCCAATCAAGCACAAGCCGCTACTAATCAGCCGGGTGATGACAATCCGAGGCAGCCAATGCCTGTTCCTTTGGGACCAAGACTGGTCGAGCCAAATGAAAGCCGGCTACATTCCGCTTCTGGGGACGCCTTGGCCCCAGATAGCACCATCCCGCTAACACAGGATCGGATAATGGATTTGGTCACCAGCAAGGTTAAAACATTGGTGGCCGAGGCTGAAGCTCAGAAAGAAATCGGCAGTAGTGGGCGGCCATATCCCGCGCAGTACGATCTGATTGAGTTCCCAAGCGGCTACGTCATTCCTAAGTTCGGAAGATTTGATGGAACGGGGAATGCAAACCAGCACGTCGCCCACTTCAAAGCATCGTGCGGAAATACAGGGGGTAATGACGCGCTCCTCCTTCGTCAGTTTGTCAACAGCCTGACCGGCGTCGCCTTCGACTGGTATGCGAGTATACCGGACGGGTCCGTCATTACCTTTGCCCAAATGGAGTCCCTGTTTCGGCAAAGGTTCATGAGTGTCAGTGATAAAATCTCCATTGCCGACCTTGTGAGGACTAAGCCGGGGAAGAATGAAGGCAACACCGACTTTATCGCCCGATGGCGTAATCTCACAGTCAAATGCGAACCGCCGCTGGAGCAGGACCAGTCCGTCAGCCTTCTCATTGGGAACCTCAGCAATTGGATGGTCCCATTCTTGTGTACAGCGGGCCTCAAGACATTTCAGGAGCTAACCAAGAAAGTCCAAATGCTGGAACGCTCAAAGCAAGAGTCCTCGCCGGACACTCAGAGAGACAAAACCTGGAAAAGCAAGCGGGACGACAACCGTAGAAGCGGGAGTTCCAGCAGTACCAATGTCTTCAATGCCTCCGACAATGAAGAAAAGCGAAGGGCGGGCGAATCCAAAACCAACCGGTCTCGAAAGCCATTGCTGGGAGGAGATGGGCCTTCCCTAGAGGAGAAAAAGAACAAGGTTTACTCTTTCAGAAGGGACAAGGTCCGCAAGATATTTAAAGATGCCTTGAACAACGGCTTACAATTGCCGGAGTCGAAAAGACCCCAAGAAGCAAAAATGACCGACAATCCTCTGTATTGCCCGTACCACCGAGTAGTGAGCCATGCGATCGAGGATTGCTATATCTTCAAAGACTGGGTCGAGAAGCAGTACAAGGCTGGAGAGATCGAGCTATCCAAAAGCGTGTTGGTGAACAATCAAGTTGCAACCGCCAACTTTATACAGACGGAAGCCGAAGCCTTCTGGGAGCAGACAGCCGAACCCGCGGCCCTAAGAAATGAAACTGACTCATCGCGGCCTCCGTGGAGTACGCACATATCTAATAAGACGAAGAAGATGCTAAAGCTACTTCAGAAAGAGCCCAGGATGGAATGGGAAGGACAGAAGAAGCCTACCAGTCCAGCTGCCTATGCGGCTCCATCAGGCTCAAAATCCAAGAAGCTTAAGAAGAAGAAAAGTGCAGCTCGGCGCGAAAAAGAGTCTGCAGGGAGATCGACCATTCAAAAGTATATCGATTCCCTCGAAGAATATGAGCAAAAGGAAAGAACATTGATTCAATTGAAGGAGTTCTTCCCTGTACAAGCGGCTGAAATTCTGGAGGAGTTAGAAGAAGACTCCAATGAAGAAATTCCAGTAGTGACCTGCTACGCCATCCATCTTGGCAGCGACTCTGAGGATGATCTCTGTTTTCCGGAAGAGGACGAGGAGCTCACCACAAAGGCCAATCAAATCCAGCTCAGAAGCGGCAGGGCTCTACCGCAAAATCAGGGCAACGCCCCAAAAGGGAAGGAAAAACATGTCGCTAATGAAGAAGATGGCAGAGAACCGGCCGATGAAAACATAAGTCCTTCCTCGGTGGACTATAATGTCTTGGCACATCTCCGGAAGCTTCCATCTCTCCTGAGCATCTACGACGCCTTGGTCCTATCTAAGGAGCTTAGAGACGTTCTCATCCATGCTCTACAAAACCCCGAGCGGTATCAGGCTCACTTTGCGGAAATTAATATGAAAGAAGCCCAGCACGCTTTGCATGCCGCCGCAGTCACATTTAAGGATGAAGACTTGCTACTGGGAACGGCTGAGCATAATCGGCCGCTTTACGTGACCGGGTACAGCGACGGAGATCGAATTAATCGTATATTGATTGATCCGGGGTCCTCAGTGAACATCATGAACTTGCGAACTCTGAAGAGTTTGTCAATGGACGTCCGACACCTGTCGAGGGAAAGGATTGTCATTCAAGGGTTCAACCAAAATTGCCAGCAAGTTCTAGGGTCTATAGCTTTGCCAATCAAATTTGGGGATCTGCAAACTGAAGCTAAGATATACGTGATCGACGCCGACACATCTTATAAGATTCTCTTGGGGCGGCCGTGGATCCACGATTATGGCATCGTCCCGTCAACTCTCCATCAATGCATGAAGTATACCAAAAATGGCGAAGAAAGACGCATTGACGGAGACATCCAGCCGTTCGGTGTGCATGAAGTCCGCTATGAAGATTCTCGGTACTTTATGAACCACCAAAATGCTAAGCCACAACTGACTGAAGATAGACCGGCCCCGAGACCCAAAAGCAAATCTGCGCCGGTTGTCACTTTCAAAAGTAAAAACGCCCAAGTGCGCCCGCATTTCGGTAGCGACACTGACGAGTCCGACGCTGGAAGCCCGTCCTCCCGTAAAACTCGTCCTCGTTTCGGCAGCGATACAGACGAATCTGTTACTGAAGGCCCATCTAGCAGCAAAGTCCGCCCTCATCTTGGCAGTGACACTGAAGAGTCGGAGGAAGAGGACCTGCCGTGCAACAGCGATGCAGATTGGACCCCTATGCAACAAGAGAAACTACGAGAGACCTTCGAAGTTGCAGAAGGGTCCCTAGCCGTGACAAGGGTACCAGAGCAAATGTGCAAAGAGCTCGATGCATTATCAATCTCTACCGTGGACCAGCTGAAAACTTTCTACGTTCCCGGGAAGAAAAGTGGACAGAAGGGCATCTTGTTTTATGGGTCAAACCCCGTTGCGCACCCGGACGGTTTGTCTGTCGCGTGCCTTCCATATGAGAGAGGCATAAGAGCCGTCCTCAATCCCAGATACTATGCGCCCGAGATGCGGGAATACTTTAAGAAGTGCGGATGCCGGTTATATCAAACGGAGTCCGAAGCAAAGTTTTACGAAGGGCTATGGCATCCGCCCCAGGTCCGTGCACTCATCGATGGACGAATTCCAGATAGACGGGGCATAGGCTACATTCAACCTGATTCCAAAGCATGCTACATGATCCATGTTGGTGAGGCCAGCGAAAGATCAAATGATGACGACGAGATAGCCGAGCCAGAAGAAGCTCCTCAAGAGCTCGAAGATGGCGGGCAAGCAACCTTTGACGAGCTAACCGAGATTGACTTAGGAACGCCCGATAATCCAAGGCCGACCTACATCAGCTCGCTCTTGTCAGAGGAAATGAAAGCGCAGATAATCGCCCTGCTGCATGAGTTCGTCGACTGCTTCGCGTGGACATACAAAGAAATGCCTGGCCTTTCCCCTGAAGTGGCCGTACATAAGTTGGCTATATCTCCTGATGCTAAGCCAGTCAAACAAGCTCCTCGAAGAATGAGAAGGGAACTAGAAGAAAAGGTCATCGAGGAAACTAAGAAGCTCATCGATGCCGGCTTCATCAGGGAAGAGAAATATGCAGACTGGATCGCATGCATAGTCCCAGTGAAGAAGAAAAATGGGCAGATCCGAGTCTGTGTCGATTTCAGGGACCTCAATAAGGCATGTCCTAAAGATGACTTCCCGCTACCGGTCATGGAAATGATGGTCGATGACACCTCAAATTATGAACTGTTCACCTTTATGGACGGCTCGTCTGGATATAATCAGATCAAGATGTCGCCTGAGGATGAGAAGCACACAGCATTTCGAACCCCGATCGGAATATATTGCTACAAGGTAATGCCATTCGGACTGAAGAACGCAGGTGCTACATATCAAAGGGCAATGACCAATATCTTTGATGACCTGATCCATAAAGTCGTCGAATGTTATGTCGATGATCTGGTCGTCAAGACTAAAACCAGGGCCGATCATATCCAAGATCTTAGGACCGTTCTCACCAGACTGAGGGAATACGATCTGAAGATGAATCCTCTGAAGTGCGCTTTTGGCGTGTCATCGGGAAAATTCTTGGGCTTCATAGTCCGACATCGAGGGATCGAAGTTGACCCGTCGAAGATAAAGGCCATCATAGAGATGCCCCCTCCGAAGAGTCTGACGTAGCTAAGATCTTTTCAAGGCAAGCTTGCTTATATACGGAGGTTTATCTCAAATTTATCGGGGAGATGTAGGCCCCTCTCAAAGCTCATGAAGAAAGGAGCTCCTTTTATCTGGGATGCCGAATGTCAAGCAGCGTTCGAAAGCATCAAACAATACTTGTTGCACCCTCCAGTGCTGGCTGCTCCCATTCCAAACAAACCGTTGATTCTCTACACTGCCGCGCTAGATGAGTCACTCGGTGCGCTCCTCGCCCAGAATAATGAGGAAGGAAAAGAAAATGCCCTCTACTACCTCAGTCGAACTCTAGTCGGGGCGGAACACAACTACTCCCCAATCGAAAAGCAATGCTTGGCTCTGATATTTGCTGTGAAGAAGCTGAGGCACTATCTGCTGGCTCACCGGGTTATGCTAATCTCCAAGGTCGACCCGCTCAAACACTTGATGACCAGAGCAAGCCTAGCCGGCAGAATGGCAAGATGGGCCGTCATGCTACTTGAGTTTGACATAGTATATACTCCTCAAAAAGCAGTAAAAGGGCAAGCTCTTGCAGACTTTCTCGCTGCTCATCCCATACCAGAAGGGTCGCCACTAAATTGTGAGTTACCCGACGAACAAGTGCTGCATCTCGAGAATGACGAGCCATGTTGGGAGCTCTACTTCGATGGGGCCTCATCGATAAGAACCTCCAGTAAATCAAGCGTCCCGGAGATAAAAGCAGGGATAGGATTGGTGTTCATCACACCATCAATGGGAACCCTACGGCGTTCTTTTGCTCTCACCGAGCCTCGGACAAACAATGAAGCTGAGTATGAAGCTCTGATAGCTGGTTTGGAACTCGCCATAGAAATGGAAATCCTTCGGCTACGAGTTTACGGTGACTCCCAGCTTGTCGTCAACCAAGTAAGCGGCGACTATAAGATATACAAACCCGAGTTAGCTCGGTACAGAGGTAGGGTGGTGGAACTCATGAAACGGTTCACTCATATCAAACTAACGAGAGTCCCTAGAGCGTTGAACGGAAAGGCTGATGTACTCGCTCGCTTGGCCAAGGAACTGGCTGATCCTGAAATGGACGAAATTCTGATCACAGTCAGGAGCCGGCAAATTCTACCCCCAGTCTCTCTACGAGAAGAGGAAAGCGCGGAACAGAAGAGCAGTCCTGCGGAAGAAGCTTCGATCATCCAAGACGAGCCCGATTGGAGAGAACCCTTCATAGAGTACCTCCGATATGACAAGCTTCCCGAAGAAAAATCTGCGAGGATCCAGCTGAAGAAAAGAGCTCTCCGATACGTGTTTGTAAATGACACGTTATACCGCAGGTCATATGACCAACTCTGGCTCAGGTGTCTGTCATTAGCCGAAGCCCAAAAGGTCATGAAAGATGTTCACTCGGGCGTTTGCGGTGCTCACCAATCTGGCCCTAAGATGCGACTTCAAATCAAACGGCTTGGGTATTACTGGCCCACTATGATACGGGACTGCGGAGAGCATGCAAAGAAATGTTATATTTGCCAAATTCACGGTGATTTTATTCACAAGCATCCCAATCCATTGCATCCTACAGTGGCGTCGTGGCCCTTCGAAGTCTGGGGCACCGACATTGTTGGCCCAATTGATCCTCCGTCATCTAAAGGCCACCGGTTCATACTGGCCGCGACAGACTACTTCTCCAGATGGGCTGAAGCTGTCCCGCTAAAAGAAGTCAAGACAAAGGATATTCTGACATTCTTCCAGCATAATATTCTATACCGCTTCGGTACACCAAGAAGAATCATTTCTGACAACGGGCCTTCTTTCAAAAGCTTCAATGTCTCAAGATTCGCTACTCAGCACAAGATAGACTGGAGGTATTCCTCCATCTATAATCCAAGAGCCAATGGGCTAGCCGAAGCCTTCAATAAGACTCTATGCAAGCTTCTGAGGAAAAATGCTTCAGCCAACAAGAGAGACTGGAATCTCAAGCTTCACGAGGCATTGTGGGCATATCGTACCACGCACCGTACTCCAACTCAGTCCACTCCATACTCATTGCTCTTCGGAGTGGAGGCGGTCCTCCCCCTCGAAGTTGAAGTTCCAAGCTTAAGAATGGCCATCCAACATGAGTTGACGGAGGAAGATAACGTGCTCCTTCGACTTGAAGAACTCGATGCCCTCGAAGAAAAGAGGCTCACGGTGCAGCAAAATCTGGAGCTATACCGAGCCCAAATGTCACGGGCCTATGACAAGATAACTCGTCTCCGTGCTTTCAAGAAAGGTGAATTGGTGTTGGTCCTCAAAAGACCGATCATCCTCAATCGACATGCCAAAGGAAAATTCGAGCCAAACTGGGAAGGACCATACGTCATTGAGAAAGTGTTCGACGGAGGATCCTACCAACTAATAAGTGCAGAGGGAGAAAGGCCCATGCCGCCCATTAATGGCCGATATCTCAAGAAATACTACACATGAATGCTCCAAGTCGCAGGCGAATTGAGCACATCAGCCCTACGGTCTGGATCAGACATCCTGCAAAACCGTATACAATCCACGGGCGTAAATAACCCCTATTTCTCCCAAATCCTGCCGGTGAGACTACTTTTAAAGTCCCACCAGCAGCAAAAAAAAAAGAAAAAGAAAGAAAAAGAAAAAAAAGAAGAAGAAATAAACGGTATGTCCACAAGCAAAACGGGCACGGATGAAAACCCGAAAGGGCTCCGTGAGTAAAAACAGCAGGACTACCGGCGAGTCTGTGAAAACCCGAAAGGGCGCAAACTCGTGAAAAGAGATGAAAAACACTCGCAAAGTCCTCTCGACCTTGTGAGGAGAAAACACCTGCGTGAGATCCTTACGACTCACAATGGAGCAACACACTTAGGAATCCTCACGATTCCTAAGGAGAAAATACACCTGCGGGATCCTTACGACTCGTAGGGAGAAAATGCTTTATGGGACCCTCACGGCCCATAAAATTGAAAAGCCTTAGGTGGTAGGGACCCAAACCTATCTCCTAAGCCATCATTCCCCGACGGGCAACGGCAAATGATGAGTCGCTCCTGGCATTTCGCTTCAGTGTTAGCGGTGCTGATGCCGACCAAAAACCCAAATCCCAAGTCCTCCCAAGACAAATGATGAGTTGCTCCTGGCATTATTCCAGTGCAGCAATGCTGATGCCAAACAAGATCCAAATTCCAAGTCCCCAAATGGCGAATGATGAGTCGCTCCTGGTACCATATTCCAGTGCAGCGATGCAGACGCCAACCAAATTCCAAATCCCATACCCCAATGGCGAATGATGAGTCGCTCCTGGTACCATATTCCAGTGCAGCGATGCAGACGCCAACCAAATTCCAAATCCCATACCCCAACGGCGAATGATGAGTCGCTCCTGGTACCACATTCCAGTGCAGCGATGCAGACGCCAACAAATCCCTGAAATCTTTCTGGCCCTACGGTCTGGATCATACATCCTGCAAAACCGTATACAATCCACGGGCGTAAAACAATCCCAATCTCTCCTAAGTCCTACCGGTGAGACCACATTCAAAGTCCCACTAAAAAAAAAAGAAGGGTATGTCCACAAGCAAAATGGGCACGGAGGAAAACCCGAAAGGGCTCCGTGAGTAAAAACAGCAGGACTGCCGACGAGTTTGTGAAAACCTGAAAGGGCGCAAACTCGTGAAAAGAAGATGAAATGCACTCTCAAAGTCCTCTCGACTTTGAGAGGAGGAAATTCCCGCGTGAGATCCTTACGACTCACAAAGGAGCAACACACTTAGGAGTCCCCACGACTCCTATGGAGAAAATACGCCTACGAGATCCTTTCGACTCGTAGGGAGAAAATGCTTTTATGGGACCCTCACGGCCCATAAAATTGAAAAGTCTTAGGTGATAGGGATCTAAACCTGCCTCCTAAGCCATCAATTCTCAAATTCTCTCGGGGCAAATGATGAGTTGCTCCTGGCATTATTCCAGTGCAGCAATGCAGATGCCAAACAAAAACCAAAATCCCAAAATCCTCTCCATGACAGATGATGGTTCGCTCCTGGTACCATATTCCAATATAGCGATGCTGATGTCAACCCAATCAAAATCAGCAAGTCAGAATCCAATCTCAACACCGCAAGAAGCGGAGCAAGTCAAGTCTACCCCTGACACTGCAAGAAGCAGAGCAAGTCAAATCAAGCATCGACCGTCCACGTCGCTAAAATGGCAGCACCGACCGTCCACGTCGCTAAAAGGGCAGCACCGACCGTCCAAGTCGCAAAAAGGGCAGGACCGACCGTCCACGTCGCTAAAAGGGCAGCACCGACCGTCCACGTCGCTAAAAGGGCAGCACCGACCATCCACGTCGCTAAAAGGGCAGCACCGACCGTCCACGTCGCTAAAAGGGCAGCATCGACCGTCCACGTCGCAAAAAGGGCAGAACCGACCGTTCACGTCGCTAAAAGGGCAGCACCGACCGTCCACGTCGCTAAAAGGGCAGCACCGACCGTCCAAGTCGCAAAAAGGGCAGCATCGACCGTCCACGTCGCTAAAAGGGCAGCACCGACCGTCCACGTCGCAAAAAGGGCAGAATCGACCGTCCACGTCACTAAAAGGGCAGCATCGACCGTCCACGTCGCTAAAAGGGCAGAACCGACCGTCCACGTCGCTAAAAGGGAAGCACCGACCGTCCAAGTCGCAAAAAGGGCAGCACCGACCGTCCAAGTCGCAAAAAGGGCAGCACCGACCGTCCACGTCGCTAAAAGGGCAGCACCGACCGTCCAAGTCGCAAAAAGGGCAGCACCGGCCGTCCAAGTCGCAAAAAGGGCAGTGCAGGATTCCTACAAAGCGGGAACCAGATAACTCCGGGCCAGGGAAAACGTCTATCACGGACACTCCGTCTCGGAGACATGTCAAGCAACGACCGTCCATGTCGTAAAAAGGGCAGTGCCAGCTTTCCAAAAAGCGGGAACCAAACCAAGTCGCCTCCACGTGAAAGAAGATCCATCAATTTCATGCACACGACCCACATATGTGGTGTGCATTTATTGATGGGGGGCAATTTGTTGGGGTAAAAATTTACACCCCGGTTGACCAAGTCAAAATCAAAGTCAACCCCAAGCCAAGTGGGCCCAAACCCAGATCCAGTAGGCCCATGCCCGGGTCGAGCCCGAACATGAAGCGGCCGGCCTTCCCCCATGCCAAGATAAAAATTTTGTAATAAATAATTTTGTTGCATTTTCTTTTATTTTATTTTCGGATAAATGTAAGAAAAATAGGCATAAAGCCAAATTTTTGTAAAGCCCATGGCTTATGTGCAAAAAGAAATGGCACATGAGCCATGGGATAGGCAAAATGACATTTTGTGAAGCCCAAGGGGCTATGTGTAAAATGTATGGCCTATAAAGGCAAGGATAATGAAAATATCTAAAAAAACTTTTTTCTCTCTCCAAAAAAAAAATTAGAGCTGAGCTCTTTCTTCCTTCTTCAAGGTTCCAAAACCTTCTTCTTTCTCTTGAATTAAATCAAGAGTTTTACGCTTCCTTTTTCAAAACTAAATAGTTTTCCACCACAAAACCCACAAAGGGGAACTTGGATCTGCCATCAGATCTTAAAAAGGAGAGATTTTGAGATTTTACATCTCTTGATCTTCAAGATCCAGCAAGCAACAGGAGGAAGAAGAAGAACCCTTCCATTAACCCAAAAAAAAAAAAAAAAAAACACACTCAGGAGTCTAACTCCTCTTTGATTTCTCTTCAGAGAAATCTTTTTAGGCTAAAAGCCTGTTGTGTGCGCAAGTCGCCCGCGTGCCGACACGTGGCGCGCGCGCTTGCGCAACTGCGCAAGTGCGCAAGTCGCCCGCGTGCCGACACGTGGCGCGCGCGCTTGCGCAACTGCGCAAGTGCGCAAGTCGTCCGCGTGCCGACACGTGGCGCGCGCGCTTGCGCAACTGCGCAAGTGCGCAAGTCGCCCGCGTGCCGACACGTGGCGCGCGCGCTTGCGCACCTGCGCATCCCTTGGATGTCTTTTCCTCCTCTTTTGTGTACATATATACACATATACATATGTATACAAATTTATACATACACGTACTCCACGACACTGTCCCTGTTAGAAAAAAATTTCTAACGGGGCGCTGCCCCGCACCCCGCAAGGGGGCTGCTAGCCCCCTTGACCCCCAGCCCGCTATCCGGGTAGCGGGACCCCCGTAAAAACTCTGCGTGGCTCCCGATATATCCAAACCCCCCTTTCAGAATTGAACACACGTATACTGCACGTTGAGTTCGCATGACCAGTTTAACCCGTCAATCGGAGGTTCCCTCGCCCCAAAGGCGATGGGTAATTAACGGCAGCTTAGTCCGCGGCGGCCGGAGGTTCGGATCCCCACAATCATTAAACCCCGGCCTACCCTAAGCAGGGGGAATCTGTAGTACGCCTGACAAGCGTGCGCGTATTCCCATCTCAATGGGGTGACGAAAAACACCCTACACCTTTACTTTTCCCTTCGTATCCACTTTACTAACACCGCCCCTTGGTTTGGCGGGGGCTTTCTTCTTCTTTCCCTTGGCTTTCGCCTTGGACTTAGAAGAGGAAGATCCTCCTACAAACAAAGTGGATGTATCCCTACTTTTCTGTAGGGTGCCCTCTGCACTCTTCAGCATGTTGAGGAGCTCCGGAAGTTCAACTTCTTTTCCTTGCAAGTTGAAGTTCAGGATAAACTGGGCGTAAGTGGAAGGAAGGGACTGGAGAATCAAGTCCGTATAGAGCTCGTTCTCTAACGTGGTCCCAAGGTCCGCGAGCTCCTCAATGAAGCCAATCATCTTAAGCACGTGTTCCACTACCGATGATCCGATGGCCAACCTTGCCGAAAATAGCTTCTTCGACACTTCATATCTTGCGATACGAGATTGCTCTCCATACAGTTCTTTTGTATGGAGAAATATGGATTCGAGGTCCATATTCTCGTGCCTCCTCTGATGTTCATTGTCCATAGAGGCAAGCACGAGGCACTTGGCCTTCGCGCAATCGATCTCCCAAGTCTTACGGATTTCCTTATCCGCGACGCTAGAGGTGGGACCTGGGACAGGGGGAGCTTTGGTGGTAAGAAGATACCCCAGCTTGTCGTAAGTGATTGCCATTTTGACATTCCTGAGCCAATCTTTGTAGTTTAGCCCTGTCAGTATGTTTTTATCTACAAGTAACTTAAGTCCGGTCATGTCGATTGGTCGCTGCAATTAGGAGAGAGAGAAGAAACACTCAGCATGATGCTCTTGCAAGTTTAGAGTGGTTTTTAGTTTGTCTAAACAGGATGGCTCCCACTGTATCTCGAATTCCTCCTCAAACCAAAAAGGAAGAATTAGTCGGAATCAATCTCACCGCACAATACTTGCTTAACCGTTCAGCCAGGCCAGTGTTGGTACTTCGAGGGAGGTTTTCCAACGCTTTCGCGAAGTTCCTTAATTAAATAACCTCTTTTCCCTGGGGGCGTAGCCCCGCTAACACCTTTCTAGACACCTAATTGGTTTATAGCATTGATCGTTAAGTGAGAAATTTCCCGAGGAGTAGCATATACTCACAGTAGGATCGGGATCCAAATATCATCGCGTGACAAAACTGAAGGAATCCTACCAGAATCATCACACTCCAAATGGTATGCAACACTAGCAAGTTTCAGTTCTTTTGAAACTCCCGATGTGGATTTTTGCCCCATGCTCTTATGACCTTGATTTTGGCCAACAAATCATAAGTCACATGTCAAGTTCTACCCGTCATTCTCCAGGTTAATTTGAACCCACCCGTACCTACCCTTGACTTTGGCCAACAAGACGGTACGACTGTCCCAAACCAACGCATCTATCTATGCTGCACATGAATACCCAATAGCTACCAATCACTATGCCTTGACTTTGGCCAACAAACATAGCTTGAATACTATTGACTATTCATGTGAAACGACGGAGGGCTACGAATGGGTTTGGCGAAACCGTGAACGTAGTGAACTTGATATAATCGATGTAACGAGATAGCTTTTAAAAGGAGTGGCTCAAGCTCCGCATTTAAAAGTTGGTTTTTCGAAAAGAGCCGAGTGGTTTTGAAAGTGTTCCAACGACTTTACTTTGGTTTATTTTCTTGCATTAATTTTAATGCGTCCCATCATTTAATCCTACCATTGCAGAAAACAACCAAAATATGACGTACGCTTATGCCATCCGCATTCGCCACGGGGCCCCGTCATTACCCGTTAGGTTACTTAACTAACGACAGAGCGGGGGCTGGACTAGCACGGATGCAAAACATAAGCAACGCCTAAATAATATCATATATAGATATATTGCAATGATAGCCATTTCAGATCACAGATGAACACATTGGATATACTAGGAATCCGCAATTCGTTCGAGCCTGTAACGAAAAGCGGATTACACGGTCGCGGTGAATAGCCAATACCCCATCCAAGACCCCTACGGGTGCGGCAAACCACCCGCCAAATATCCGAAGCGGAGCAACCTCCCTCAACGACGTGAGTAGGCCACTCGGTGCTTCGAGATACCCGGTAGTTTGTGCACCCCACCTTGGGTCTATCCTAGGAGCAAAAACAGTAAAAAGAAATTATACAATGACGGCTACAACCCCGACCCGGTTGTGCGGCCATACAAATAATATTACATCAATTTACATATTACATGAATTGAAAGAAAAGAAAACTCTCATCTCACTGTTGGATATAGTGCCCTCAGAGTCAATTATTGGATCACAGGCACGTGATTGCAATGATTGAGGGAGGACCTGTCCCAGTAGGACAGTCTTACTCAAGATGATAGTATGCTATCTGGTTTATCTTTATCATCGTGTACTGCTTTAGGTGACCTTACGAGTCGCTATTGCACGTTGATAGAGCCCCTAGGATCCTTGCTTGACTACCAGCAGTATGAGGGCGATCATATACGTGAGAGCTGGAGTCTATAAGAAAATCCTTAAAAGGTCCCTAGTCGTGGGAGTTTCGAGACAGGGCATCGATTCTCCAGAGTAGACTAGTGTATACAGTCGAGACCCCGACGAGGGGCGGTGGCCGGTCTCACAAGCCACTGGTGTCAGTTGGTTCACCTAAGATGTATACAGGTGCTCATTGGGTTATGAGAACACCGGACAGGACTCGCCGGGAACCTGCTAGTTGGGATTATACCTGATGTCAGATAGCAGTTCCCTGGTGACATGTGTACAGGTTAGTTCATCGACCTGAGATCGTCATTTGTCTCGTGTGAATTCCCACTGTGCTTTGATTACTACCCTACCACGGCTCAAAAGAGTCGTGCAAACAGGTTTTAGTTGGGTACAGTCCCGAGCCACATGGAGGCAGTGAGCGGATCTGCAGGGGTTCGTCTCTCCCGGTATTGGGGGTGAGGTCGCGCTGTGTCTAGGAGAGCCAGAACATGAAAAGTTCTTGGCCAAGGCAGGAGATTTGCTGGTAGGTATTCCAGTAGTATCTCAGGGTGTTCTGAGCTACACTCCGACACGACTTGTACCGCTTTTAGGGGTCTGACCTTTACCAACCCCCTAGGCCCGCCATGCGATGCTCATAGACGAACGGACCGGACTGTACGGATATTGTCACTGACAGGCTCAGTAGGGTGTCAGGATGAGTTCGCTCATCGACGCCCCTTTTGGTCAATAGCTGGTAGCCCGTCACGTATGGCTAATACCTCTGACGTGCTAGTGGTTAAATCCACAGCCATAGTATTGACGAGTCTTTAGAGTCCACCACACACAGATACTCAGGTTTCGGGCGAAACGCTGTAGAGGCCATATGGAGATATGGCAGGGTTCGATCAGATACGTGCGGTATTGCACGGATCGTGATCGGACGGTTTTTACTAGCCGGCTTTGGCTTAAGCCGGATCCTAGTATTAGATAGTGTAGATTTTGTCTCTTTGCATTTGTGTTCAGTGGGAATACAAATGTGGGCATGTATATGCAGTAGCGGGGTTTTCCTGTAATTTATTACGGGATCAATTTTCTGAAGTTGCCAGTTTGCATTCCGTTCCGGCCGGTTTTCCTTTGTTCCTTCACGGCCGGACTTTCGATGGAGGGGGTTATTTGCAGTTTGCAAATAACTTATTAGTAGAGGGGTTTCTTGCTTATGTGTGGCTTCCTCATCATGAGATTCCTTTTGAATCAATCACTTGCAATTATTTTGATGGATTGAGTTGGATGTTGAGATGAGAAATTGGTGTGACCTTTTTCTCACATATTCATTCCCTTTCTTTTTCTTCTCTTGATTAATCCATTCTTTTACCCCACCCATCACAAGTTGAGGCCGGCCACTTTTTTGAGGGAGAGAGATGAGTGATTTCATTTTGTGTGAAGTGGGGAAATTATCATCTCATTTTGATACACCAAAGTTCATCTCCATTTTGTTCATTACTTCCTTCCATCCAAAGGCAACTTCAAAACCCCAAAAGAGACAAGCTTCCACACTACATCTACAACAAATCTTGGACGCGTCGGCTAGCCAACTTCGCGCCCGAGTTGCCTCGGTCAAGAGGTGGGAGCCCGTAAAAGAGATCGGCTACGTGGTGCCCTTTCCGACGAGGAGGTGACGGACAAAGATTCCGCGGGAGATCAGAGTGGAGATGAAGACCGAAGGACACGGATCGCTTGGTATAGCTTCTCTACTCTTTTCTAGTTTGCTAGTAGCTAGGTTAATGGCCCGATCCGGGATAAAAGTGCGCGGTGGTGCCGGTTTGCTAGTTTGCAAAGTTTTTCGTTTTCGCATTTCCGGCGTCGGATCGACGGCCGGGACGCCGCCGTGGACTTACATTGGTATCAGAGCCATGCCATTAACCTAGCCTTGCTTGCTCTAGTGTGTTTACATCCTCGATCGAACAAAAATCCCGAAAATCCGATTTCAAGTGTTTCAGTTTCTGTCGAATTTTTTTGGCTCCAAAAAATTTTCAGGTTGTTGCAGAATTCTGTGCATGGAAATAGGGGTTTTGGGATATTCTTTTTGGGCCCAGATTTTCTGTGAGTGCTACAGTACTACTTGGGGCCCACTTCGATAATTTTGATCGATCGGATATTTTAAACATATTAGTTCACAGTATTTACATTATATCTACGACCGTGAATGTCATTCGATCGGTAAATCCTGTCTAACTGCTATAGCCCTTTTAGACGGATTTACGAACGTGACATTCACGTTGATGTTCTGTGTTGTGCTGTGATGTTGCGGATTGGTCGTGGGGATAGCCTGGTTGCAGTGGTAGTACAGTTTTGTTTTATATGTACATTTGATATTGCGGGGCGAGCGTCCGATATGTGGACTGCCGTCACTGCCTGTTTGTATTATTCTTTTAGGGCACGACCAGGTTGCGGTCGATGTACCCGTTGTATGTATATTTTTACTTTCTGTACTAGGATTACCCCGCGGAGGGGTGCACGGATAGCCGGGTTCTAGAGGGCAACGAGCCCGCATCTCATGGCGTTGAGACAGAGGGGGCTTTACTCTAGAATTGGCGGGCTATTCGCCGCACTCGTAGGGGGTATAGGTTGACCCAGGAGGGGTGCTCAAGTTACCGGATTCCGTGAAGTGCTGAGTGGTCCATTCACGTTGCTGAAGGGGGCTGCCTCACTTCAGGTTTTGGCGGGTAACTTGCCGCGCCCGTAGGGGTCTAGGATTTTCATTGCACAGGCTATCCACACGACCAGAGGAACGTCGGGTTTCAGTAGCGGCTCTATCAAACCCGGGGATCCCAGATATCTGTATTGTTCTGTGATGCTGTACATTTCTGTGATGTTGCATTTTTTATCACGCCTTGAGCGAAAATTATATATTATATATATACTAGTAGATATTGTATATATTTTGCATCCGCGCTAGTCCAGTCCCCGCTCTGTCGTTAGTTAACTAACCTAACGGGTGATGACGGGACCCAGTGGCGAATGCGGATGGCATATACGTACATCATTATTTTCGTTCTTTTTATTGGTGTGATCAATTGATGGGACTGTGTTGATTCGAATCAATGCAAGATAAACAAACCTATATGATGTTGTTGGAACATTTTTCAAAAAGCTGTTATTGCAAGGGCGTTCTCTTTTGTTTTGCATCGTGGTATTCAGTTGGAATATCCTGCTCCTCAGTCGACGAGGCAAGGGCCGAGATCCCTTCACCGGGAGTGACCCCTTGGACAGAAGTTTGCGTCAGGGCAATAACTTCACTATAGCCGATTACTTTTGCTTTGCATCGTGGTATTCAGTTGGAATATCCTGCACCTCATTCTATGGGGAAAGAGCCGAGATCCCTTCACCGGGAGTGACCTCTTTAGCAAAGGTTTTCGTTACTATATTTTTCTAAAAAGCTATCCGTTCCTTCAATGATATCAAGTTCATTACGTTAAAGGTTTTCGCCAGAAACCATTCGTAGCCCTCCGTCATTTCATATGGATAGTCAATAGTATTCAAGCTGTGTTTGTTGGCCAAAGTCAAGGCACAGTGTTTGGTAGCTGTTGGGTATTCATATGCTGCATAGATAGATGCGTTGGTTTGGGACAGTCGTATAGCCTTGTTGGCCAAAGTCAAGGGCTTGTACGGGTGGGTTCAAATTAACCTGGAGAACGATGGGTAGAACTTGACATGTGACTTATGATTTGTTGGCCAAAGTCAAGGTCATAAGAGCATGGGGCAAAAATCCACATCGGGAGTTTCTAAAGAAACTGAAACTTGCCAGATATGCGCATACCTTCTGGAGTGTGATAACGTGAGCAGATTCCGTCACGTTATCATGCGATGAGAGTTGGATCCCGATTCCCACTGATGAGTTGGTTTACTCCTCGGGTGATCCCGGCTAATTCTTCTTTCAGGTTTGGGGAAGAATTTGACGTTACAGTGGGAGGTTTCCAGATTAGATAAAGTGATAACCATTCTGATCTAGGTTAGAGTGCACGCTGAGTGTTTCTTTTCTCTCTCTCTTTGGCAGCGACCATTGATCCAACCCTAGACTATGACTCAGTGACCAAGTTGACCGAACCTTCTTAACACTGGCTTTTGGATTGTCAGACTTGCAGACCTCATTGCCACTCCTACTTTTATCCTTTTCTCCAGGACACCCCGTATTACTACGAACGTCCACTTCCATTGGACAAAACCATCGTATGGTTATATACGAACTCGAAGGATTTTATTCGAGGATGGTTTCCGGTTCTGGAGAAAACGAATAGGACTATTCAGTTGTCTTTTCCTTTTACCTTCTCTCAGGTTGCGAGTACTCCTTGGTTTAGGAGATAGTACACCTATTACGCAAATTGGATAGTCTTCTTCCAAACCTTAGGCTGGTGCCGAACGGTAGGGAATGAAGAAAACCAATTAGCCTAAACGGTGTACAGAAGGTATTAAGTTAAGACAAAGAAAGGGATTAGTAAGAGGGCAAAGTAAATTGCGACTGCTATTCATGACCAAACCAAGTATTTCTTCGCCAATCCTAAATCACCTTTGTATTTCTCCAGGACACTCCGTATCACTACGAAGATCCCAAGTTTATTGGATAATCCATCGTATGGTTATATACGAACTCGAAAGGAACTTGTTCCAGTTCGGGGATGGATCCTGGTTCAAGAGAAATAGGAATAAGGTTCATTCGGTTGTCTTTTATCTTCACCTTCTCTCGCATTGCGAGTGCTCTTGGGATTAGGACAGTACACCCATTATGCTTATTGGATAGTCTTCTTCCAAACCATAGGCTGGTGCCGAACGGTAGGGAAGGAAGAAAACCATTTGGCCTAAAGGGGTGTGCAGAAGGTAATGACTAAAGACATAAAAAGGGATTTGGAGAAGTGGCAAAGAATTATACGGTTACAGTTGTGAATCTGGATAATGGAAGAGGCATTACTAGGAATACCGGGATACCCCATCAAAATATTTTAATGTTTCAGTTTCACTGTGTACTGTTAAAAGAAAACTGATTTCCCAATTAGACACTTGCTCCAGGGTATGTATTTACCAGGTTTGATTCTCACATCTTTATGGTTTTACAAATGATGAGTGGGAGTAAGTTATTGGGAATTAGGTGATCATCCTCATTATATCGGAATTCGTTGTAATTGGTGATATTTGAGGAAGTCACCTGGGTTGTTTGCCGGACGGCAAATATTTGGTTTTGAATATCCGTCGTTATGCACCAATTTCAAACTGATATATCTGTACGTCTATTTTTATGGAGTGAGATATACCTTTTTGAAATTATGTCTGTGATATTTACCTATATCAGTGGATGGTTAGGTAAGGAGCATTCAACAGCGGTGTAATTCTTCATAACCATAGTATAGTTTTCAACCTACGACACACAGTGAATGAGTCATTTGACTCAAGGGACTTATACAGAGTATTGTATGTTGTCCAGTGTCCATTAGGACAGAGGGGTAGGTACTCGTACTATATTCTGTTTACTTGTGACTTCTCTAGTTCTTAGACAGGTGTTTCGTAGAAACGCAGGGTCCAAGTTTTGAGAAGTTATAGGTATAAGAGTAAAGTAGAGAACCGGGTATTGCAAGTATCGGGATTCTTCAAGGTGATCGAAGATATAGATACTTGTGAATGGTATTCAGTTGATAGTAATGATTAAGAGAACTAGCTTCTCTTTCAGGTTACTCATAATTGGAAGTACTCCTAAGTTGAGTAACGCTGATCGGCCTCTCTTCCATTTAGTTGACATGCACTGAAGACAGCTGCATGATTTGAATCTGGTTTAATTAAATCAGTGCCTCTGTTTCTGTATTGGATATAGAACAGTTCATATCTTGACATTGTTAAGATACGGGAGTTGTCCGGCTTATGCTTAAAACCAGACTCCGGATAACAAAAGGCACGTTTCTGTAATGGCTGTTTGTGGGTTGACCCGGGCTATGACGAAGGTTGACTTTCTACCATCTGGAAGATCAATAGTGATATTGTTCTTAACTTGCCACGGTTTTAACAAAAAGGATTTTTTCAGAAAACAGTAGTGGGAGTATGGTAGAACTGGAAGTGATTCCAGAACCGCAAAAGATTACTGAAGATTTGATAAGAACCTAAAGATTCAATCTGGTTTGACATTCCATTGGCCACTCCACAGATATGGTGGGTAACCTCAGGCACCCGAGAGGTACTTCGATAGCCTCAAGGACGGTGACAGGGAGGTTCTTGTTTACCCAGACTTGCCATTGCTGTTGTTCCAGACTGTGAGACCCGGCAGGAGGATGAGTATAGCGTCGTTCTAAACTGGCTTTACAAGTGTACATCTGTATGACTCTGCCAGAGGGTTGTCGTAGTCAGTGGGAGCAGCGGAAGCATTGCTGCACATCAGGCTTATGTCTATTTATAGACTAAAGCAGATATAGCGGAGATAGATCATCTATTTCTGATGTGATAGTCATAGGTTTGACTTCATCAGAATAAGGGGATGGATCTGTTAAGAAGGTAGTAGGGTGTGATGTCCTGATATTTGATGACATACACGGAGTAGGAAGTGATATTCCTATACTACGATCGGTTATACTTTGGTTGTCACACAGTAGTTTCTCCACATAGGAATTGGATCTTATATCAGACATTCTGGTTACTAGATCTATGGTTTTAGATCTAGATTTAGGTGGTTTCCTAATCTGGGTACCTTGACAGCATTCTATGAGTATTTAGAATGGACGACTCCTGGCACGGTAGTATACCTGCAGGTGATGGGGTCACCCTCTCTAAAGGTGTCTTACAGACTAAAGGGGAGAGGGATGTGCATGATTGGCAGATCACTTGCTTAGGTAATTGAGTCAATCATGAGATGTCAAGTACCACACCAGATGTTGTTCTTGCAGTAGATGCAATAAGTTGATATTAATCCAATCCTGGAGAAACAGTCGGAAGCGGTTTTAGAACATAAGTTGATGTTCTAGAGATATGATAACAGCATTCTCCTTCGAGAGACAGTTATCATTCCAGGCTTCCAAGGTGACCTGGATGACAGAGAGGTTGTCAGAGTTATAGTTTTCCCTCTAACGAGGGGCAGTATTTTGGACAGATGGTCAGGTGGATACTGAGGGAAGGTATGGCACAGGATACTGATTAAGTTCAGTTGACGATACAGTCTAAGAAGTTTGGATTTGGAGTTCATTCATGAGCTAGGTCCCATCAGACATCCAGACATTCTAAGACAGGTATTGCTCATTTCGGGAGATGGCTTTCTCCGCGAACTTGAGATAAAGAGAGACATAGAAAGAAACATCAGAGCGGATCCACTCACTGAGGCTATTCCTCGAACGCAATAGTTTCGCAAACGAGCTTTGTGAGACTGACTAGTAGAGGAGTTGGGTGTTCGGTATCACACGGGCTGTGAGTATGCGACATCGCAATAATTAGCCTTGAGTGCAAGTGGGAGATTGTTGGATATAGTGCCCTCAGAGTCAATTATTGGATCACAGGCACGTGATTGCAATGATTGAGGGAGGACCTGTCCCAGTAGGACAGTCTTACTTAAGATGATAGTATGCTATCTGGTTTATCTTTATCATCGTGTACTGCTTTAGGTGACCTTACGAGTCGCTATTGCACGTTGATAGAGCCCCTAGGATCCTTGCTTGACTACCAGCAGTATGAGGGCGATCATATACGTGAGAGCTGGAGTCTATAAGCAAATCCTTAAAAGGTCCCTAGTCGTGGGAGTTTCGAGACAAGGCATCGATTCTCCAGAGTAGACTAGTGTATACAGTCGAGACCCCGAGGGGCGGTGGCCGGTCTCACAAGCCACTGGCGTCAGTTGGTTCACCTAAGATGTATACAGGTGCTCATTGGGTTATGAGTACACCGGACAAGACTCGCCGGGAACCTGCTAGTTGGGATTATACCTGATGTCAGATAGCAGTTCCCTGGTGACATGTGTACAGGTTAGGTCATCGACCTGAGATCGTCATTTGTCTCGTGTGAGTTCCCACTGTGCTTTGATTACTACCTTACCACGGCTCAAAGGAGTCGTGCAAACAGGTTTTAGTTGGGTACAGTCCCGAGCCACATGGAGGCAGTGAGCGGATCTGCAGGGGTTCGTCTCTCTCGGTATTGGGGGTGAGGTCGCGCTGTGTCTAGGAGAGCCAGAACATGAAAATTCCTTGGCCAAGGCAGGAGATTTGCTGGTAGGTATTCCAGTAGTATCTCAGGGTGTTCTGGGCTACACTCCGACACGACTTGTACCGCTTTTGGGAGTCTGACTTTTACCAACCCCTAGGCCCGCCATGCGATGCTCATAGACGAACGGACCGGACTGTACGGATATTGTCACTGACAGGCTCGGTAGGGTGTCAGGATGAGTTCGCTCATCGACGTCCCTTTTGGTCAATAGCTGGTAGCCCGTCACGTATGGCTAATACCTCTGACGTGCTAGTGGTTAAATCCACAGCCATAGTATTGACGAGTCTTTAGAGTCCACCACACACAGATACTCAGGTTTCGGGCGAAACGCTGTAGAGGCCGTATGGAGATATGGCAGGGTTCGATCAGATACGTGCGGTATTGCACGGATCGTGATCGGACGGTTTTTACTAGCCGGCTTTGGCTTAAGCCGGATCCTAGTATTAGATAGTATAGATTTTGTCTCTTTGCATTTGTGTTCAGTGGGAATACAAATACGGGCATGTATATGCAGTAGCGGGGTTTTCCTGTAATTTATTACGGGATCAGTTTTCTGAAGTTGCCAGTTTGCATTCCGTTCCGGCCGGTTTTCCTTTGTTCCTTCGCGGCCGGACTTTCGATGGAGGGGGGTTATTTGCAGTTTGCAAATAACTTATTAGTGGAGGGGTTTCTTGCTTATGTGTGGCTTCCTCATCATGAGATTCCTTTTGAATCAATCACTTGCAATTATTTTGATGGATTGAGTTGGATATTGAGATGAGAAATTGGTGTGACCTTTTTCTCACATATTCATTCCCTTTCTTTTTCTTCTCTTGATTAATCCATTCTTTTACCCCACCCATCACATGTTGTGGCCGGCCACTTTTTTTAGGGAGAGAGATGAGTGATTTCATTTTGTGTGAAGTGGGGAAATTATCATCTCATTTTGATACACCAAAGTTCATCTCCATTTTGTTCATTACTTCCTTCCATCCAAAGGCAACTTCAAAACCCCAAAAGAGACAAGCTTCCACACTACATCTATAGCAAATCTTGGACGCGTCGGCTAGCCAACTTCGCGCCCGAGTTGTCTCGGTCAAGAGGTGGGAGCCCGTAAAAGAGATCGGCTACGTGGTGCCCTTTCCGACGAGGAGGTGACGGACGGAGATTCCGCGGGAGATCAGAGTGGAGACGAGGACCGAAGGACACGGATCGCTTGGTATAGCTTCTCTACTCTTTTCTAGTTTGCTAGTAGCTAGGTTAATGGCCCGATCCGAGATAAAAGTGCGCGGTGGTGCCGGTTTGCTAGTTTGCAAAGTTTTTCGTTTCCGCATTTCCGGCGTCGGATCGACGGCCGGGGCGCCGCCGTGGACTTACACTCACAACCCCCGGCTATTCACCCGCGACAATCCAATGAATTCATATACACATACCATCAACATTACAGATCACATATATGTATAACCCCCACTAATCGACGTATAGCGATTAGCGGACGTTCAATACATATATCACATCACAGATATATACCCGTCAGCTTAAGTCTTTAGAAGTTCGATCAAAATACGGATTTTTAAGCCCCAAACACAAATTTTTCTTTCTGAAAAATCTGGGCAGAAAAATCATATTTTAAAAATCCCAAAACAACCCTATGAACAAACTGCAAAAACAAAACCCCACGGCCGAGTCAACTCGGCCGCAGATCCGCGGCGGGAGCATACCCCTGCCGCGGATCCGCGGCACTTTGATCGACTCAGTGGACCAATTTTTTGCAGTTTCTTCTAAAAACCCTGAGCCGAATTTTAAGGTAAGATTTATTGGATTTTGAACAGGAAAAAAATTCGACAGAAAGTTGATTTTTTGGGGATTTTTCGCGACTTTTTCTCCGATCGAATTTCTATTTACTTTGCTAACATGTTAGATAGTGTTTAACTAGGCTCTGATACCATTGTAAGTCCATGCTACCCTTCCCCGGTACTTACGGGGTTGCGGAATTGGTGTAAAACGATTTTTCAAGAGGGTGGTAACATGAACTACAAATACGGATCTTTGTTAAACAACTAGCTAACAACCTAACTAGGAGTTGTTTAACTACTCGGTTAGGGGGTTATACCTTTCTTGAACTCCTTCGTCTTCAACTCTTGTGGTGTACGGATCGGCTTCACCCCGTCTTCTCCTCACGCCGAAGATCGATCCACCCGAAAGCTTCTACCTTTGGCTTCTCCTTCGAACTTGAAGAAACTAGAACACTTGGCTTGCTAGGCCTTGTGAACTAGGATGAGTAGAGCATTGTTTTGGTGTTTTTATCTCTAAGGCAATGGTTCTCAATTCATGAGAAGGGTTTGCCTTGAGCTAGAGAGAGCAAGAGGAAGAGGGAGAGCTTGAGCAAGTAATGGCAAGAGAGAGAAATGAAATGAGAGAATAAGTAAACCTTTTACCATCCTTGCTCTCATAATCCAAAATCATCATCACAAGTAATAATAATTGAGTATATTGTAATGGTTATTATCATGACAAATGACACTATCATTTCTTGCATTAAATGCAAATGGTGAAAAAAACAAGCAAACATAAGTCAATGCAACCAAATGATGGCCATTGTCATGATGGTGGTCAACAAGTCCAACCTAGTCAACCGGTCAACAAAAGTCAACTAGTCAACTAGGTCAACCTTTCAACCCTAACCATGTCACTATAATACTCAACTAATATTATTGTTAATCATATTTCTAATTCTCATTAGGGTTAAGCAAAAGTCAACAGTCAACAACCCTAATGAGAATCCTCTGTCTCTGTCAGCTGTGCATACACACCCGTATCCGCGTTCCGGGGAACACGAATACAAACGAGATAAAACCAATCTCAAAACGTACACTAGGATCTGGCTTAAACCAAAGCCCACTAGTGTTAACTATCCGGACACTAAACGTGCACAAGTGCACGGATGTGACCGAACCCTGTTGCAAAACCATGCGATCTCTACTCTTTTGCCTAAAGGCGAATAGCTCTCTATGTGGGACTCTAAAGACTCGACACTACGCTGGCAGTGGGTTTAACCACAGACCGTAAGCGGCACTAGCTGTGCGTAACGGCCCCCAGGTAGATACCGATAAGAAGACGGACGAGGTGAAACCCATCTGAACTCCTACTGAGCCTGAATGCGACAATCTCCGTACAGTCCGGTCTGTTCGTCTGATACATCGCATGGCGGGCCTAGGGAGCGGTAAACGTCAGTCCCCTAATAGCGGTACAAGTCGTGTCGGAACACCCTGAGATAACACTGGAAACCTACCAGTATATCTCGCTTGCCCTGGTCAGGGACTACTTGTGTAATGGCTCTCCTAGACACAGCGCGATGTCAACCCCCAATACCGGGAGAGACGAATCCTGTCTAACCGTCACTGCCTCCAAGTGCTTCGGGACTGCACCCAACTACTACCTGTTTGCACGACTCCTTTGAGCCGTGGTAGGGTAGTAATCAAAGTACAGTGGGAACACACTCAAGGCGAAGTGACAGTGTCAAGTCAGCGGACTAAGCTGTACTCATGTCACCTGGGAACTGATAACTGACGATAGGTATAGTACCAACCAATCAATTCCCGATGAGTCCTGTCCAGTGTACTCGTAACCTAACGAGCACCCGCATACTATCTCAAGTACGACGTACTGACGGCTGTGGGACAGACCGTCTCCCCTGCTGGGATGAGAAGCGCATACGCTAGTCTACTCCGTATCGATACCCTGTCTCGATAGTCCTACAACTAGGGACCTGTATAAGGATGTGCTTGTGGATTACCCAGCCCCCACGAGTGTGACTGCCATCACAACGCTGGTAATTAAGCGAAGATCCTAAGGGCTCTACTAATATGTGTAAGCAATATGCTAAAAGAAACACATGCACATATTAAAGTAGAAACAAACCAAGTAGCATACTACCATTTTGAGCAAGATTGTCAATACAAGGTGAATATCCCAAGCTTCCATTAAGTAATATACAAACTAGTATGATACAGTAATGGCCTCTAGGGCATATACACTAACAGTTAGGGCATGTGGTGGTATTTATAGGGTAAAAATAAGAGAGGGTGTAAAATAAAATGAATTAAAATAGATTTAATGGTGTTAATTGGGGATTTGAAGAGTCTCTGTTTGATTGCAGAAAAATCAAACAGTGCAGGAGAGTTGAGGAGAGCTGAAGGGGCGAGTGTGCAAAGCACAGAGGCTTTTGGAGGCATCAGGACCATCGGCGGCGGCCATAAGGGAGGAATGGGCGGTCGGATTTTGAGGGGTTGCCTCGAGATTCGTGCTACATGTTTAGATGTGTGTTTACTCCTCTTTACGCCTGTTTGATTTTTCTGAAACTTTTCAATTCCCCATGAATTGTACGTGCAACTCTTGGCTTCTGAAAAATCAAAAAAGAAAAATCTTTAAAAAATTTGGGACCAATGGGATTCGAACACACAGGCTACATCCCAGCAGTGTAGAGGTTTTACCAGTGAGCTACAAGTTGCTTCTTGCTTTTATTGAACAAAACTAACTTATAGCTCCTACACAGGTTGAAATACGCTTTTCTATACATTTAAACAAATAATTCTGTACAGCGAGTTCAGAGTCGTTACAACGATCCACACTGTGTTTCGGCTATAGTGCTGCTCGGTGATCAAAGAAAAAATAAGTTGTCAACGAATTCTGGAGTCCTCGGGTATGGGGTCGAGGGCTTCTCGGCTGTAGGGGTTCTCACCGGTACTGAGGGGATCTCGTTTGTAGGGTTGGGCGTTGATTTGGTTATGGTTCTTGTGAAGGAGGAGATCGGGGTCTGGGTTGATGGAGGCGGCGATGCTGGGTTGAGGTCGGGCTCGGTGGTGAAGGAGGTCGGTTCTTGAGTGAGTTGGGTTTGGTTGTTGGTGATGAGGTTGGTGGTCGGAGGTGGGTTCGAAGTAGGAGGCACTCTGGATAGGGTGCGGTGAGCCAAGGGTGAGCGACGTTGAGGAAAGTGGAGACGGCTGTGGATCTCAACAAGGTGCTGGAGGCGATAGTGAAGGATGGATGAGGCTGGAGGTTGAAGTCTCGGTGAGGGTTTTGGAGGAGATGGTTTTTCTTTTGGGTTAGAGATCGGTTATATTGTTGGAGGGAGGAGAAAAGATTGAGATGGTGATGATGTGGTGATTGGGGTTTATTTATTTATTTATTTTTAAGTGAAGGGAAGAGAGAGGAGTGAGATAGATTTGTTTATGATATTACATAGGAGGAAGTTAGTATATGTGTATATATAGAGAGATTGGTTAAATTAGTCGATTAGTTAAAGATTTTATCATAGTAAGGAGATGTAATTGTTGATAAGATAGGAAAATTATATATATCGATTTATTTAAATTGTTGCCACCAATGTATATATCATGCCATATAACGCGGGATACTAATTAAGATGTAAAAAAATTAATGCATTTTACTTAAAATCGAAGATTATCATATAAAAAATTATATATACCAAAAGATAATATAAATACATTAGCAACCGACCATTCCTACATAAAATAAATTTTAAAATTATATGAATAGTTTTATTAATGAAAACAATATTCTGATAAATCTAAAAAAAATACTGTATCCAAATTAGGGTGTAACAGTAGAGATGAGAGAGGACATGGTGGTAAAAGTTGAGGAAAGGGGGCGGTGAGGGGGATGCATGGTAGATTGGTGGGGATATTTTGTGCTTAGAAAAGCCATGTCACCAAATAATTGGATGGAATGCAAGGGAAGTGTATTTTAGTGAAGAACGGTATGTAAGGTAATTAGTGTTTTAAAAATGGTTTAAGATATTTTAATGAAACCTAAGGCATCATTACTTTTTTTTTTTAAAATTACCCTAAAAGTTTGGGATTCTCAACAAAACAAAAAATTATATGGATCAACTAAAAAGAGCTAGTGCAGGTTTGGATCACAGGCTAAGGTCATGTGCAGCCCCGTATAAAGTGAGGCCGTGGGGGGCCGTCATGAGCTTGTCAAATGAAAGAGATGAGTGATGTTCCAGCTGAATCCCATTTGATCCAAAAAGATCGAAACGGGTCATCTATCGTTTATGGTGTAATATATGAACGGTTGAGATTTGAAAAGAAATAACAATGGCCTAAAAAATAAGAGTTAGTTTTTTCTTTTAATCGCAACCGTCCATGTATTATACCATGGACGGTGGATAAATCCGTTTTGACCTTTTTTGGTCAAATGGGGATTCTGCCCACCGTGCTCCCAAAAAGTTACACTTTTACTGTTTTTTAACGAGCAAATAGTTAAACAATAAAAGGCATTAAAAAAGAGAGATTTTGGGTAATGTCATTTTACATGTACCCTATATCTAATTTAATTTTAATAATTGTATTGAAATCGTTAAAATTGTTTAGGAAAACATTTTTCTACTGATTCTATTTTAGAGTTGCATAATGACTTTTTTGAATTTCCAATCACAAGGAAATTTTTAAACCTTTTTAAGTTGTCTTTGTCACTATGTCAACAAGCATGACAACTAATGAATCAACATGCACGAATATCACATTCAAACTAGCAAGGTGCGCTGGGCAAATGCTCAGGGTGCCCTAAGCATGAGGGTATGATTTTAATCTTGCATGCATGCATTCATATTACCAATTATAGAAAAAAAAATTGATAATATGGTGGAGAAAAATATTAATAGTCTAATTATCTTTTAAATATCATTTTTAGCCAGTTATAAAAAAGCGAGAAAATGGTTCGATAGATAGATATGTCAATTATGATGATATTAATTATAAAGCGACTACGGTATAATGAGAATATAATGAGAAGTGAAAACTATTAGCCAAGTACATGGGCCTGAAGGTAATTGTGCGCATAAGCAAAAGAAAAGCCTTTGGTAAAAAAATTAGTTTTTAATATACAGTTTAATTTTAAAAAAACTAATCTTCTCGTTAAGGCTTTTTATATACTTGTATTTTACACCTGCGATGCACGTTAGTAATTGATAGAGATTTATAGAGTTAGTTATTGAAAAAGATGGGGGAGTACTTAGTCTAGAGAGAGAGAGAGGAAGAGAGAGTAGTTATCAAATTTTATGTTTTATTTTTTTTATGCTAAAAAAAATGACAAAATTTTATAGTCATTTAGAAGGCTGTCATTGAAATTGGATTATCAGTTTAGAGACCCTTCTTTCAGCGCTATAATAGTAGAGATATATAACAATGACTGGTATTTTTTCGATAGCGGGTATGGGCTTGTTGCAAGAACTTCAAAGATGCATACGTATAAATAGTTTTTTTTTCTGAATTAACTACACGAAGAGTTTCCTTTGAGAGGAATGTTTAATTGAGAGGAGAAGAGGATGCATCTCTTCGACCCTAACTGGGTTAGCCCTAAGGCAAGCATGAACCCAAGTTGAACCCAAGTTGAGGAGGGAGAAGTTTCAGAGGTCCTATATAAATATGAAGAAATTCAGGGGGTTATGTATTAAAAAAACCCTTTGAGTAACGAAGACAAGAACCAATGAGCGAGGAGAACGTTCCTCAATTTTCCTCCATTTCTTTCGATCTCTCTCACCCAAAAATAATTAAAAAATTTATATGAAAACGAGAGGACGCCACTAGAGTTTCGTTTGAAACACTCCTCTCTCTATTAGATTTTGCGGTTTGAGGGATCTCGCGCGCTTAATTCGGTAAGAATTCATCTCTTCCAACTCAAATTTTGGAAAAAATAAATAAATTGGGAATCTGTGTACGATTTGATGTTAATTTCCTAGGTCAGCTCCTTAATTTTTCGACGGATCTTAATATTCCAATCAAACACGATCTTAAGGAATTAGGGTTACGAAATGACGAATCTGGTCGAAATTTTGGCATTTGAGCCACTATTGTTCAAATTTTTTAATAAAGATCAGATAAAAGTTGTGATCTTTTTCGCGTTTTGCATTTCTTTAGGGAACTATAAAATATGTTTGTGTGAAATATGCCTCTTTAGTTACTTTTCAATTATTTGTTTTGCTTCTTACTTCTGCAGTTCGCTTAGGTTTGTTTGGCTATATATCGTTGAGATCGATCATGATGGGTAGTTCTGAAGTATCTCTACAAGTTCTTTGTGGCTCGCCGGCACCGAGCAATTCTTGCTGTGGCTTTATTACGAGCAATTTGCACTTAACAGCTCCCTTTAAAGTTCATGTAAGGCAGCCTAAGAAGAAGACGCCTCCGGTTTACTTCAAAGTGCAATCTTGTTCAAGACCATCTCCAAATTGCTTGAGGCCATTTGGAATCCCTAGTAGCAGTAGTAATAATAATGGACCTAAAGTAAACGATAGGTTGAAGCGTCAATGCCAAAGAGTCGAAGGTATTGCTGGGATAACAAGCGAGGATGGTGGCAATGGGGCCTGGCACAAAGAAGCAGCCAGTACAAAAGGCCAGAAAAGTATGGGTCATGAGGAGTTCCATGCTCCAAGTAACGAAAATGGAGGCTTCGCTTCAAATGATGATACATCACAGAAGAAGCAAGCATCACAGAAGAAGAATGGATCTTCTGTTGAAGACGAGGCATGGCGTCTTTTACAGGAATCGATGGTTTATTATTGTGGCAGTCCTGTTGGAACAATAGCTGCAAAGGACCCAAATGATGGAAATGTTCTTAACTATGATCATGTCTTTATTCGGGATTTCATACCATCTGGGATTGCTTTTCTTTTGAAGGGAGAGTATGAAATTGTCCGGAACTTCATCCTTCACACTCTTCAGTTGCAGGTACTGTCCCTTGTTCTATTGTAACCTAGATGTAGATGCTGAAATAGTAACACTGGTTTGGCCTTAGCTACTTACTTTGGGATCTCTCAACAATTATAATTGGTGCCACCGACTGCCATCAAAATGATTTACCTGTGAAGTTTACTTTTTTCCTTGTACAATAAGGTTGCTTCTTCGTAATCATGATGATTACTGTATAATATATAATGTGAGGACTGTAATAGATTGATGCTACCCTTGCCAATTTGTCAGACTAAACTTACTAATCCTAGTGGACTATCTGGTTAAGTCCTGTCCCTAGCCTACTAAAAGAAATACCGACTATCAAAGTGGAAGTCGTGCTGCCAAATTTATGTAGATGAAGGCTTTGCAAAGCAGAGAGTAGTAGTTTGGGGATGGGAGGTGATGAGGAACCTCTTCTAAAGTTCATTCCTAAAGTAACCAACGATCTTCATTTCCATATTGAGACACAACAAAATGGAAACTGGCTAATGAAGCCTAACAGTCTCTCTAGAGAACACAGTTTACAATGTCAGGATCATGTGCTGTTTCACTACTGGGAAATAAACGGGCATTTTAAAAGTCTAGTATTGAATTGTGTTCCTCGATGTTGTACGCAACCTAAGAACGAGTACTAAAATCTATCCATGGTGTGTTTGGAACAAAAGTTGCATATATCTGAGTTCTTTTTGTTGGCCTTCTCTTTGAAACATTCTATAGCGGGAGATTATTTATCAACATCTCTTTAAAACATTCATAAGACTTAAGAGGTCAATAAAATCCTGTTCGACTAATGCTTGAATTTTGTCCCTGCCAAAATTACCAATTTCTCATGGCAATTCAAAACTTGAAACTCTTTAAAGAATGTATAAAGAGTGTATAGCCTAGACCCTCTATAATGATAACTATCCGTAATTAGGAAATCTACATGCTCATGTTCACCTTCGCTTGTCAAAAGATAATACCATAGTTGGGACTAGTAGCAAAGTTTGTTTCTTAGTTATGCCCTGTAAAAAATGATATTAGTCGAAAAGAAATAAAAAGTGCCATGATAGTTATTTAAACATGCCAGTTGAGTTTCTTGCCGGTATGAATTCCATGAGACTTACTCTATTATGAACAATTCTCATACACAGGTGAGCTACATTTCTGTCTCCGTATCTTTGCACATCATCACACCACGGGTACACGTAAAACACACAAATTTGCGCACCTACACAGTACACACACACACATACACACACAAACACACAGATTGATATTCTTGTTTCCTGAGGATACTTACATTCTGATATTGATAGAGCTGGGAGAAAACCATGGACTGTCATAGTCCAGGCCAAGGGTTGATGCCTGCCAGCTTTAAGGTAAGGACGGTCCCACTTGATGGTGATGATTCTGCAACCGAGGAGGTTTTAGACCCTGACTTTGGAGAAGCTGCAATAGGACGCGTAGCACCTGTTGATTCAGGTAAGCTAATTTAATATAGCAGAAAATCTTGTACAATGTTATTGTTAATTGCAAAACCATTATAACAAAATACACGCTACTTCTTAAATTCTTATAGCTTTTTTCCCTTTAAACTAATCAGGTTTTTTTTGGATCTTTATGTTAGTCTTCAACTTCCTTCATTTACACATCCTTCACTTCATGTTGTTTAAGGTCTGTTACACCGGTACTCATTGCAGGATTATGGTGGATTATACTGCTCCGAGCTTATGGAAAATGCTCTGGGGATCTCTCGGTTCAAGAGAGAATTGATGTCCAGACTGGGATTAAAATGATTTTAAAGCTTTGCCTTGCAGATGGTTTTGACATGTTCCCGACATTACTAGTAACAGATGGTTCATGCATGATAGACCGGCGTATGGGAATACATGGGCATCCTCTTGAAATTCAGGTAATTTTAAAGCCGGAATCTATTGTTTGATTTGATTCAAAATGATATGTTAACTGTTAACCGATGAGACGGTCCTTAACATAGCAGAATGGAAGAAAGCTATTCATATATCCGACCCCAAAAAAATTGAGATAAAGGCTTGTTGTATCTACTTTTTTTATTCACCCTTATCATTTCACCCTTATCACACAAGAAGTAATTTAGGGCCTGCCTCGTTGAACAATCCTATGACAATAAGCTTAACATAATTAGATGACTTTATTTTTACACTTCGCTATACAAGAATTCTGTTAGTGGTAGGCCTTTTCTTAAGCTATGAGTATGCAACTTCTTAGCAATAGTTTCTATGCCCTATAAATGTCTCCAATGCAAAAATTAGATATGGAGGTTCTTGAGTACCTTAACTGTTTTATTTGGTCAATGAGTTGTTTTGGATGTGAAATTTTGTGTATAGCTTTTCAGATCCTCTCTCACACTGGAATTTGATTTCCTCCGCGAGAATGTTATGCATCTGTCGTGGTATATTCTTTTGGATGCTGTATTCTCCACAAGTAAAGACGAACCAGAATGGCTTATCATGCTATTCACCAAAACTGACTATCAATATAAGTTTTGGCAAGTAGATAAGTAAGCCACCTAATTGTTTTTCACACTACCGGTGAAAATCAACACAAAAAACAAAATGAAAACCTTTGTCCTATATCTTAATACTTTTATGGTTGAGAAATAAACAATTAGTTTTATTAAAGCTCATAATTGCAGGCCCTCTTTTATTCAGCACTTTTATGTGCACGTGAGATGCTCGCACATGAGGAAGGATCGGCCGACCAAGACCTTCTCCGAGCATTAAATAACAGACTCCTTGCGTTATCTTTCCACATAAGGGAATATTATTGGGTCGACATGAAAAAGCTTAACGAGATTTACCGCTACAAAACCGAGGAGTACTCTTACGATGCAGTCAACAAGTTCAACATCTATCCTGATCAGGTTTCTCCATGGCTTGTGGAGTGGATGCCTGAAAAAGGAGGTTACTTTATTGGAAATCTGCAGCCTGCCCACATGGACTTTCGCTTCTTTTCGCTAGGAAACCTGTGGTCTGTAGTGAATAGTTTGGCAACTACACACCAGTCTCATGCGATCTTGGATCTCGTAGAGGCTAAATGGTCCGATTTAGTGGCTGATATGCCTTTTAAGATATGTTACCCTGCCCTTGAGGGCCAGGAGTGGCGAATCATAACTGGCAGTGATCCTAAAAACACGTAAAATTTCCAAGTTCTTGATCTATAATTATTTTTGTAGTTCATTTTATTTTTTGTTAATTGGTCATGTGCTTATGGTGCAGGCCATGGTCATATCACAATGGTGGTTCTTGGCCAACATTGCTCTGGCAGGTTAGCATTGTTTGTTCTTACAAAGTATTTCATGCAGTTACGCATGTTTAAGATTGTTCCATCTCAACTATTGTAATGCAACTTCTCCTTGGTTTTCGATTTGGTATTGGCGTCATCTATTTGAATTTCGTGTGGCCGTCTTTTAGAATGCCACATGGCATCTTCTATCGATTCTTTTATTAACTATTCGTTCTTTATGTCCTTGAATTATTAGTCTTCTATTAAAAGAAATACTTGTATGAGAATTTGAAATTGAACTCATCTGCAATTGAGATTAGCAACTTGCAAATGTTTGGAAACCTTCCACCATGGATAGCTATAGCCTTGTGAGCATGCCAGATACATATGCAAGCAACTAGTAAGATGGGTTACTGAATCATCATTTTTATCTTCATTCTATGAAGATGGATGCATCAATACTAGATATTAATTTGTTAAATACCAACTTGCAGAAACACGAGCACACTCTATTACCAGATTCCCCTACTACACACAATCCTCCAAAACCTGAAGCGTTTCTCCTTCTCTATTTCAGCTCACTGTCGCATGCATAAAGATGAATAGACCAGAGATTGCTGCAAAAGCAGTAGAGGTTGCGGAGAAGAGGATGGCATTAGATAAATGGCCAGAATATTACGACACCAAACGAGGCCGTTTCATCGGTAAGCAAGCTCGTCTGTACCAGACATGGTCTATTGCAGGGTTTCTAGTGGCAAAGCTACTGCTTGCGAAGCCGGAAGCTGCTAGAATTTTGTGGAACGAAGAGGATGCCGAGATAATTCAAGCGTTTAGCATCATGTTTGATTCCAACCCAGGGAAGAAAAGAGGCCGGAAACCTTTGAAGAAGACTTTCATAATCTGACGGAATTTCATTTATTTGATATGGATTCATTCTCTTTGTGATAGTGTAAATATTTGTTGTACAATTCTTTCCAAATACAGTGGGTGTAAGGAAAAATGGCCATGAGATATGATTGACTGATGATAATGCAAAATATATTTTACACCATTATCATTTTCTTCCATCTTTTACTGATCTAGACTTAATTATGAGCCCCCCTCGACTTTTTACTTGGGTTTGGAAATGATAATCAAGGATTTACCCTTTTTTTTTCCTGCAGAGTGGGAATCGGATAGCATATATATTTGGCATATTTATTGAAAACTCCCAGTAGTTTTGGATCGTTTTAACAAAATTAAAAATATATTTAAAACTATCAGAAAACTACCAAAACTTGACGGTCAAGATGAAACGTTATTGTTCATGTGAAATAATCTTTTTACACCTTCATAATATAATTAATTAACTAAAATTACATGTTAAATAATTTTAATAATTATTAAATATTAATTATATCATCAATATTTTTTCGAGGGTGGCGTATAGAGGTGAGGGGATGAGGGAGCCGGCAGGAGTAGGACGTCGAGAGAAGGATGGTGTTGAGCTGATGATGAAATGGGAGGAGGAAGATGATGGTTTAATGATATAGATGATGTTTGGGTTGATGATGAAGATGATGAAATTGATGATGATGACGGTGATGGAGGTCTTGGAAGAGGGTCAGAGAAGGAGGCGGTAGGCAGGCGCGGGGGGGGGGGGGGTGTCAGGGAAGAAAGGAAGGGGTTTGGGGTCGGCTGGAACGGGGAAGGAGGAAAGATAGGGAGGTTGGGGATGATAAAGAAGAAGGTGAGGGTTGGGGATGATGATGAAGAAGATGGTGATGGTGGTTGTCGAGGGCGGCGGCCGAAGTCGAGTAGTGGGGTCGACGACAATCCTTGACCGTCGTCGGAGATGATGCGGAGGTGGAGAATGAAGGAGGAAGCTTATGGTAATCGGGGGTGATGATGATGGGAGGGGGGGCGACAGAGGGTGGAGGGCCGAGGGAGGGGTCCGCCGAGCCTTGAGGTAGGGGCAGGGAGGCCGGCGATGGCAGCGCTGGTGATGGCGGCTACAAAGCAAGGAAGAATAAGTTTTTTAATTTTTTATTTCTTTGAAATTAGTGTTATTGATGATGCTCGATATCGGTGATCTCCGAGATCGTGACACGTGGCAGATGACGTGTCCCAGAGCATGGAAGAGAGGACCTACAGTGGCCGACCAGACCACTCCTATGTTCGTCCTACAAACAAACGCTGGCTCACCTCCGAGCCCCTGCACAATTGGCATCCTCGGCCTCACAGCTCGTCTCCAGGCTACCGCAGAACCGAGATACCTCGGCTCTCCCGCTCGTCCGCAAGCTTTCCCGCCGAGGTCATCTTCCTCGGTCTCATCGACCGACCAACGGCACCGCTCATAGGCGCAACCGCCATCCCATGAATCTCGCCGTGGGCGAGATATCCGCCGGCCACATCCCACGTTCCACGCCATCACGATCCCCTATTAACGAGCCTGTCTCGCCATTAATGGGAGATCCCGCTCATCACGGGACCATGACGTCGGGAGCGTAACGTCCGTCGTGATTCTCGCGCCTGCCCTACCTGCTGCCACCGCTATATAAACCCCTTCTTCAGACGGTTTAAGTAAGTCATTTTTACTCCACTAAGCCGTTACTCTGCTCGGATTTCCTCTCTAACTTGACCGTCGGAGGGTCCTCGGTGGTACAACCATCCCGGGACTTCCTTGCAGGTAGCTCGGCGACAACCAACCTCAAACCCATTGAGATCCAAACGCTTCAGGAGCCTGCCTCCAGATCTAATCTCAGCCATCCCTCGCCGCCATCAGCAGATCAACGGAAGGTAACATCTTGGCGTGATCCAGGTCGCGTCAGCTGGCGCCATCCCAGTTTGACATAAAATACCGCCCGAGGCGGGCCATCAAAGCACAAGCCCTGGCTGATTTTATCGTCGAGCGCACCATCCCCAGCAAAGAACCGGAGTCCACGCCGACCCTCGCGGCTTAACACCTGACCGCGGGGAGACCCGACTCGGTCCCTGAGTGGGTCATTTACGTCGACGGGTCCTCAACCGAGGAAGGCTGTGGCGCCGGCCTCATCATTCGGGGCCCGAACGAGGCGGAAATGGAGTATTCTCTAAAGCTCGGATTCAAGGCCTCAAACAACGCGGCAGAGTACGAGGCCCTGCTGGCTGGACTGCGCATGGCCTCCGGGCTGGGGCTGAAAACAATTCGAATCCGTAATGACTCAGCCCTAGTCGTTGGCCAAGTGACTGGCCACTTCGAAGCCCGGGAACCTCTAATGGTGAAATACCTGGCCGAGGTAAGAAAACTTCGAAAGAACTTCGACGAAATCCAAGTGGAGCAAATACCCAGGCAGCTCAATGCCCAAGCCGACGCCCTGAGCAAGCTGGCCTCATCCTACTCGGCCAACAACAAACGATCTATCCTCTTCGAGACCTTGCCACGGCCCAGCGTGAAAGACAGGGCGATAATGCTCCATGTATGCATAGCGCAAGAAGATGACAAAGACTGGAGGAACCCCCTCGTGGGATTCCTAAGAGATGGTACGCTTCCAGAAGATCGGGGAGCAGCCCGCCGTCTCCGGGCCAAAGCCCGTCACTTCGTCTGGAGCAATGGGAACCTTTACCAGAAATCCTTCACTCAGCCCCTGCTTCGGTGCATCGACCCCTACGAAGCTGACTACGTCCTCCATGAAATACATGAAGGGGTCGGCGGTGTGCACCAAGGGACTCGAACCTTAATCCAAAAGGTATTGCTCCAGGGGTACTACTGGCCCACTATTCACGGAGACGCCCAGAAGCTCGTCAGGAGATGCAAAAGTTGCCAGCTCCACGGAAGCATACCTTGCCTTCCGACTACCGAACTGACCGCTTTAACCTCCCCGTGGCAGTTCGCCCAGTGGGGATTGGACATGATAGGCCAGTTCCCGACCGGTACGGGAAGGCACAAGTATATCCTCGTCGCAGTAAATTACTTCACGAAGTGGGTCGAGGCCGTCCCCATCAGGAAACCGGACGCCGCCACGACCATCAAGTTCCTGCAGAACAACCTGATACTCCGGTTCGGCATCCCGAGGTGTATCATCAATGACCACAGGACGAACTTCGGAAACGAGAAAGTGAAGGATTTCTGCAATGAATATCATATCTTCATGAAGTTTGCCGCGGTCGGACATTCCCAATGTAATGGGCAGGCCGAAGTTGCTAACCGAGACATCCTACGAGGTCTCCGAACCTGCCTAGAAGGACGCCAAGACAGTTGGGTCGAGGAATTGCCCCGAGCCTTATGGGCCTTGCGTATGTCAAAGAAGACCCCCACCGGGGAAACCCCTTTCGGCCTTTGCTACGGGACTGAGGCAATGGTCCCAGCGGAGATCAGGCTACCTGTTCATATCAGATTTTTGCATTTTTATATCGCCCATTCTTGATCACATTGCATATAGGTAGGTACTTTTGATCCGTGTTTGCTAAATAGTTGCAGGTTACAGGTTCTCAGCTCTTTACAGTAAAATTCATGAAAAGTCGCAACAAATGCAGGACTATGGCCAACAACAGATAAATACTGATCTATGCTCACCATCCGTATGATGCCACCTACTAGTTCAAGGGACAAAATGGCAAATCATTGGTCATTTCAATGCACAAAGCACAAGGGCAGCACAAGATCCAAGACTTCAACGCGGAGCTCAAGGCAAAATTCCACATCATTTTGCACTGCTATAAATCTGGAAGAAAACTGAAGAGATTCTGAGAAACCAAGTATACAAAACAGAAGATAAAAGCAATATGGAGAAACCCAAAAAAAAATAAGATCCCAATTCCACCAAATGGCCGCGGAACCGCGGCCAATATGGCACTTAGGCCGCGGAACCGTGGCCGCGTCAGATCAGCGTTGACTCGGCTCTTTTGGGATAGTTTTGTAATCTCATAATTGGCTCAGATTGTATACCTAGAGTTTCACTTTCCTGCCTATAAATAGCTGAGCTCAAAGCCAAACAAAGTGTGCTTTTCATTATTAGATTTTAGGATTAAATTCTGTAGTTCTTCTTCCTTTCTATCTTTCTCCATTAAAAATTGTAGTGAGTTCATGAGTGATGATTAATGAAAAATAAAAAAAAGAGTTCTTTTTTTTTATCTTGCTTGTCTTTCAATTATTTATTTATAATTGTTTGCAATTTTTCATTTGCTAATCTAGCCGTGTTATTTTATTGTTGTTTTTCTTTTTCTTTTCCTCTTCTATTTTTCTTTATCCTTTACAACCATGATGCTTGAGTATGATCCTTACCAAAGTGAGGTCTCAAATAGCTATTTGGAATTTTTCTTAATCTCATTTCTTTCTATCTTCCTTTTTGTTTTCTTTTTTTACCTTTTCAATGGATGAGTAGTTTCTCACTTGTTAGGGTAGGATAAGGAAAGTTTGAGAAAAGAAAATCTCTCTCATTCTTTTCTTTGCCCAACATCTTGATTCGGACTCCATTAATTGAACCACAATCCGCTCACTACGGCACCCTATCCTACATGATAGCGGTGATTCCCTAATTAGACCGGTTGTGGTTGAATTAACCGGAGGTTAGGGCTAAGAGCCAAGAACGGACGGACAAGAACCAAAAGGAAGAAACTAAGCATGGAAAGCCTAACTTATACTTGCAAGTTCCTTCCTAATCGTGCTAATCCCCGTTGTTGCCGATTATCGTAACACCGATATTAAGAATGGTAATGAAAGAAGTGAGAAATTCCCAACTCAAACTAACCTAATCCTAACCCTAGCAAGTTCTTTTATCATCCGTTATCTCATTAGTTGATCTTAAAACAAATCTGGACATATTTGGTTTTAACTCGTTAAAACATAAAGAAAAAGATTCCATCTCAGAGTGGATCGACCCGTACTCAATCGGCTAGCTACCAAGCGAAACCGTTTTAATTGCGGTAATTAAAACTAAGCACGCAAAAACTTCAACAATCAAATGGCGCCGTTGCCGGGGAGATGGTAGTTTATTTCTTTGTATAATTTCAGGTTAATTTGTGAATAGATCTAAAACAAAAAACAAAAAATATATATATAAAAAAAAATCATCTTGTTTGTTCCCCTCCGAACGGCGTCCGAGACGACGCGGGGTCGTCTCGCCTGAGGCTCGGGGCAGATGCTAATTGGTGCTATCCGTCTACCTCTCCGATGATGCCAAGTTGATTTATGGCACCGTGTATCGAAGGTTTAAACGGATGCGTCCGATGTAGCAGACTTCGTCAGATTCCCCCTCGCTTGAGGGGTTTTTGATTGTGAGGACGCTCTTCCCTGCAGGCGCAAGCCCCTGCAGTTAATTACGCTACCGCATCGCGGTAACCATGTTCCCCTCCGAATGGCGGCCGCGACATGACGTCTTGCCTGAGATTCGGGGCAGATGCTAATTGGTGCTATCCGTCCACCTCTCCGAAGATACCAAGTTGATTTATGGCACCGTATATCGAAGGTTTAGACGGATGCGTCCGATGTAGCAGACTTCGTCAGATTCCCCCTCGTTTGAGGGGTTTTTGATTGTGGGGACGCTCTTCCCTGCAGGCGCAAGCCCCTGCAGTTAATTACGCTACCGCATTGCGGTAACAACTTTCTCCTTCTCCAGATGGTCACTTCGTGTCGTGGGTGTTTGTTTTGTAATTTGTTGCCCGTGGATTGTTTACGGAGACTGAGTTATGTCGTCGCCCGTAGGGCGTGGACTAGTCCAAATCCGTATTATCTTAGATTTGGGTTTGGGGGGGTTTAGTTTGAGGATACGTTAGCCATACTTGAGGCTAAGATCAACTCAAACGTTTGTTAAGGATACGTTAGTCTCACTTCGAGACTAAGATCAACTTAACGGGATCGTTTAGATCCGACAAAGGAGCGTTTGGGCTCTATTGTTCCAGTTTAGGGACATAGTGGTCCATTAAATGTATGGCCGTCAGGACCCGTCACTTCTCCGACGACGTTGAAGGATTACAACGACGGATGTCAGAGGAGTTCAGAGATGTACCCTCGAGCCAGAGTTAATTGGGGGGATTCATAGTCCAGTCTGTTTGAAGGTTTAAGGATACGTTAGCCATCTTTGAGGCTAAGATCAACTTAAACGGGACCGTTTAGATCCGACAAAAGAGCATACGAGGCTCTATTGTTCTAGTTTAAGGACATTGCGGTCCATGGGTAGTTTAAGGACGTTGCGGTCCATGGGTAGTTTAAGGACATTGCGGTCCATTGTTAGTTTTAAGACATCTCGGTCAAGGTTAAGGACGTCGTAGTCCATGGGTTTAAGGACCCCACAGTCCATTGTTAGTTTTAAGACATTTCGGTCAAGGTTAAGGACGTCGTAGTCCATGGGTTTAAGGACCCCACAGTCCGGTATGTGCTCTGGATGCTTCACACGGGTTCACTGCCGTGCTCTGCGAGGACCAGGCTCCGCTCTGGATGCTTCGCACGGGTTCACTGCCGTGCTCTGCGAGGACCAGGATCCGCTCTGGACGTTTTCCACGGGGTCAAAGAGTGACATTATCCGCGTTCCACGTGACCAGGAATTTTGCATTAAACACGGGTTTAAGGACCCCACAGTCCGTATCAATGTGTGGTCGTCGGGACCCGTCACCTCTTTGAAGACATTGAGGGATTACAATGCCAAGTATCAAAGGAGTGAAGAGATGTACCCTAGAACCGGAGTGGATTAAATAGTCCTTGGCCCAATTTGGGATCAAGACGAATTAATTATGTTATGAGTCCATTGGCTCAGTTAATCACAAATTGAGGACTTATGGCCATCTTGGGCTAAGTCCAATCAGGAGAGGCTTTGCCTCCATCCATTTAGCCAATTGGGCCAAAGCCTAGTGTTAAACACTACAGAGCAATCAGTGTTGAACACTGGGAATGAGGTTGACAAGTTAGTGTTTAACACTAAAAGATAATCGGTGTTAAACACCAGCAACAAGGCTTTTCAGATTAGTGTTAAACACTAAAACAGATCAATGTTGAACACTGCAAATAAAGCTTTTTAATTAGTGTTGAACACTAAGGCCCAACAGTGTTTTAACACTGGGTTCGAGAGTTTCAATTTAGTGTTAAACACTAAGGCAGGAGGGGTCACGTGGCAGCACGTGACCCCTCCCTTCATTTATTCTGCTGAGATTATCGCGTCTTTCAGAGCATCACGTGCCATCACGTGATGGGCATTCAAATGCCTATGTATCAGAGCTTCTGCCGAGGGTCACGTGGGTCACGTGGGGTGCTGCCTCAAAGGGGCTTTCTGTAGATCTCTTGGGGGGGGTCACGTGATGACACGTGACCCTGCCTCTATGTATGTTATTTAGATGATCTGTTAACCTTTTCTCAGGAATTAAGTTCCTCGTAGGGTTAAACCCTGACAGTAATTTCAGAGGAATTAAATTCCTACTTCCTTTTGAAGGTTTATATTCTGAATAGAGTTGGACTCTGAATTTTCCGTAGGAATTAAATTCCCCATACATGTGAAGAACCAAATAGGGTTAAACCCTAATAAAAGCTTTTAAGGAATTAAATTCCCACTTTCTTTTAAGTTATGATCAAGGGAATTAAATCCCCGCTGTTCCAACAGAACTAGGTTCTTAATTAGGGTTAAACCCTGTCTCTTTTTGTTCTGAAGGAATTAAATTCCCATGATACAGGGTCAAGCCCTAATTTTATTTTAAAGGAATTAAATTCCTATAGTTCTGTGAGAATTAAATTCTCGTGCTTGCATTCCCTCTCTATGTTTTGGATCTGCATGGCAGGATCTCAACCCATTGAGAATTAAATTCTCAACCTCAGGGGGAGATGTGCACTTTGCAGATCCTCTATCAAAGAGAGAAGAAATATGTTCTTCTGTTTTATGTATCAGAGTTAAACTCTGTTGAGAATTAAATTCTCTTTCTTCTTTCACGGAGCTTTTCCCTTTCTTACCTAGGGTTTTTGCAGAAGATCCAAGTTTCTCCAAGTATCGAAGCTCTCTTCTTTTTCTTTTTCTCTCCCTGTCTCTGTATATATATATATCTTTTTGTGTCTCTTGGCTCCTATTTATAGGAGAGGCAGCCGAGTCAATTAGTTTTTGACGAATCTTCATTGAGAGATTTGATTTGCATCCATCATTCGTTTTGGACCTTTGGATTATTAGGTGAATTTTATTCACCATTGGATTTCAAGTCCCGGGATTCTCCTTCGTTGTTTCGGTTAGATTTAAAGGGGAAATCTTTCCAAACTCGAGATTTTTCCATAGATAGATGATATTTCATCACCTCTAAATCTTTAATTCGATTGGTTCCAGATAATCGCTTTCCTTTGGAAAGATTTGATTCTCCTTCAGAATTTAATTCTGTTAACAAAATGGGCTTTGAAAGCCGGTCACGTGTGACCACGTGACCCATGGTCACGTGTGGGCACGTGACCCCCTTGGAACGAGCCTTCCTCTTTCTTTTGCGCTCTGTCTTCTGATTGCTGCTTAACCGTCACGTGCCACCACGTGACCCCTGGTCACGTGTGAGCACGTGACCCTTGTCTGGGAGCCTCTTTCCTTGGTTCAACTGGAGAACGAGTCTGCTGCTTTGAACGTCACGTGCCAACACGTGACCCTGGTCACGTGGGAGCACGTGACCTCTTCTGAAGCCTTTTCCTTGACTTGATCAGGGAACCGGTGTGCCTTTGACGCTTGTATTTAAATGTCACGTGTCGCCACGTGACCCTGGTCACGTGGGAGCACGTGACTCTTTCTGAAGCCCCTTTTCTTCAACGTAGTCAGGAAACTGAACTTGCCTTGATGATGTGCTTAGGTGTCACGTGCCAACACGTGCCCGCTAGTCACGTGTAAGCACGTGACCCTCTTCTGAAGCTTTTCCCAGAAGCTTTCCTGATTTTAAATCAGGAAACAAATGCCCCCACAGCGTTGTTCTCACGTGTCTGCACATGAGTGCAACGCTGTCACCTCTTGTGACCGTTGGATTCCTCTAGGGATCTGGGAGATGAAACGTTTCCATTGCCTTCTATAAATACCTCCGTCTCTTCATAGGAGCCTTCACTTTGCTCATCTTCTTCTTCCGAGAACTTCTTCTTTGAGAATTTAATTCTCGCTTTCAGAGCTTAGTTCTCTGTCTTGAAACAATCTTCAGAGTTTAACTCTGTTCGAAAAGAATCCTTTTTCCTCAGGTAATGTTCTTGGACAACGATGGATCTTCACATTTCTCTGGATTTTAAATCCAAAACAAGGGTTTTTACCCTTTTTTCTTCATATTTTCCATAAGAACATGAAACCGCTTAACCTTTCAACTGTAGATCTCTTAGGGTTTAGATGATCTTTGGGGAGATGATGATGGCGTTTCAACCCCATGGAATTTAATTCCATCAGAAATGTTTCTGGGAATTTAATTCCCTTTTCTTAATAAGGATTTTAATTCCAATGAAGGACTTGATTTCTTCACACGGAAGCTTCCTGAGGTCTCTTGACCCGAGGTTGTTCTTCTGCAGTTAATGCAATGGGGGCTTTGTAATGATGTCTTTTTGTGGGAATTTAATTCCTTTGATTTTGTTGAATTCACTGTAGAGCCCGAGACAGATCCTGTTGGGGGGATGTGCATGGTCATCATTCTTTATTAAATGAGAATATTCCCTTTGTTTTATTGTAACTATTTGGCCTCATTATTAATGAGCCGTCATCCGGATTCTGTGGGGCCCATATGTTTTTTAGCCAATGGTCCCAGAAAACTCTGCTGTTGCTTTCTTTAACTAGTCTTCATGCTCATGCATGAATATATATCGCTGACTTTCCTTTTAACGGTCTTCCTTTATTGGATTTCAGGTGCGATGGCTTCTGTTCCACGCTTTCCCTTTTCTCGCTCGGAGGCGGCTTTTCCTCAGTCACCATCTGATGAGGAGGCGATGGCGATGATTCGGGCCCATGACCCGAACTGCACCAACCTTCTTCAATGGGGATCTTGGTACAGTCAAATTATTCAGGGTCGCCGGAGTTTTCTTTGCGCGGTGCCGACGGAGCCCACTTTCCCATTCTTATCGATGGATCCTCCAAGGACAGTTTTTGCTGTGGAAATGCCCAATTGGACTCCAACGGGGAGGCTCGAGCCTTCGACGAATGGTATTCCGAACCATCCGATCCCGGCCATAGACATCTTGGGGCGGCGTATCTGCCAGGGTGAGGCCTACCCATGGGGGCAAATTTATAAGATAGGGCTCACTCCCCGGCATCCTACGGGCTACCTTCTCTGGGCTCGCTACATCCTTTCTGCCCATCGTGCGCAGTTGCAGAAAGTCGGGCTTTATCAGGCCATATACGCGTCACTATTCCATTATAAGTCCCCGCATGCCTGGTGGGTTAAGGCGTTTTTAAACCAATGGAATCTTCCTACGAACACTTTCATCCTAGGAGATCGTGAGGTCTCGATCTCTCTTGCAGAATTTTATGAAATCTCGGGATTGCCGATCCGGGGCGCACTCTATGAGGAGTTGTTGCCTCCTGATGAGTACGTCTTTGAGCCCGAGTCTGCACCGGCTGACGGCTTGTCTGTTGAGAACGCCGTTCGCCACAAGCGCCCCAGCTTGATCAAGGCGCTGGGTATTTTTGATCGATTGTTCACTGAATCTGAGGAGCAGGGTGTTACTTTTAAAAGCTTCATTTCCTGCTTCGTTCGTGAGGATATCATATCGAAGACTGCTCCGAAGTTTGCTAACATCATAGACCCCTTTGGGTTTGGTCCGAAGAAGCTACCGACCGCTGAATCGGACCTGCCACAATATTATATTCCCATCGTGTCGCCGATGTCTTTTGAGTCCGTCGCAGCACCCGGTATGGATGAGGAAACATTCTTTGTGGGGTTTGTCAGTGTTTGGCTTAGCTGGTTCGTTATCCCCATGCATCGCCGCTTCATGAGAGCCTCGGTCATCTACCCGGCTTATCGTATTGCTGAGGGGACGCGGTTGGCCATCGGCATCCCGGCCTTGGCGCACCTCTATAATGGATTGGGCACCGCAGCTAATACCTCTACGCCTGGCGTGGATGTGGTAAACTTTTCGCTTCATTATTTCACGTCCTGGATCGAAAAATGCACGTATTGGGGCTTTCGCCATGCATCAGAGGCCCTCATTTTACGATGCCTACCCCTTTCCACGACTTATGCGGCTAGTGGATGCTTCTGCCGCCGACCCGACTCAATTCGGGGCTATTCGGGTGCTAATTTCTCCTCATGCCACTGCTGGCGGGTTGGTTTTTACTGATCGGGTCTTGTCTACTCCTTCGGGTCCCGTCCAACAACTCTGGGACCAGTCGAAAGACAACGCACCTTCTTTGAAGCCCCGGGAGGCCGCGCATTTGTATGCGATTAGACCGGGCTACTTGGTGTTTCGCCAGGACAGTGCAGCTCTTTTCATGCGGTACAATCCGCATCGATTTTCCCGACAGTTAGGATACGACCAGGGCGTTCCTTTCGAGACTTTTATAGTTGCCCCGATCCCTTCGCTCGATGCTGTTCGCGATGCCGCTCATCATTTCATGAGGCTGAATACCGGCTCTTATTTCATGGTCCCTGAAGCCGAGTACATGCCCCGATGCGTGGGCGCGTTTACGGGTTGGTATCTTCATCGGGTCAGCCCAATCATTCTTGAGGAAAGGAGGGTGCTTCTCGGCCACGATACCCCTCCTCTGGTTCCTGGGGCTAAGCTACGACCGAGGGTTCCAGTCCGCTTTCCTTTGAGGGAGATTGGCACCGCGCTCATTCCGGGGGAGTCCGGGGTAGACCTTACTCCAATAGCTGGTATGCCCTTGGGTTCTCGATCACGGGGTAAACGGGCTCCGGTGGTAGCACCCCTGCCGGTGGCGGCACCGCCCCCCGTGGTGTCGACAATGGCGATGTCGTCCTCGGTTGTGGCACCGAGCGAGAGTAACAGGGATGAGGGCGCTGAGGGCGATGTGGGCCAGCGCCGCCCTAAGGCTTCACGAGGGAGGAAGCGGTCATCCTCAGCGACCGGCTCTGGGTCTAAACGGCGGAGGAAAGCGGCTACTGCCCCGCTTGATTCTGTGGTGGAGTCTGAGCCTATCCTTGAAGACGAACCATTGGCCCTGCAAGGGTCAGACGCTGGATTTCTCTTTCCGAGTTCGGCTGATGAGGAGGCCGCACAGTTGGCTGGGGCCATACGGCGTTCAAAAGACGCGTCTCATAACGCCAAGGTTCCGAAGAAGTCCTATCCTGCTGTAATTTTTTACGAGGACCCTTCGTGGATTCGGCGGCGATTTATCGGTCCTCTGGAGGAATGGGGAGAAAGGGCTTTGAAGCAGGCCGCTTCAGAAGATGCAGCTGACGCACTTTCTTTATGGACCGGCGGCCATGAGTCCACTCTCGAACCTCGGCGAGCCCACCTCCTTGAGAAGGAGCAGCGGCTTGAAGAAGCCATACTGAGGGCTTCTTTGCGTATAGGTATGTTGTGTTTCTTTTGTAGTTTTTCCGATCATTTATGCCCGTGCATATATATCATTATTCTTATTTGAATCGTGCAGAATCTTCGACGCTGGGGGAGCTCCCTACGGGCCCATTAAAGCTAAAGCCCGCCGAAATTCTTAATGAGGCCTTGCTGGATATGGAGGGGGCTGACGAGGCTGCTCCTCTCGTGGTGGAACTTCCAGCGGCGGTTCTTGATCAGGGAGTGCTTGCCCCTTTGGAGGAGGCTCCTTTGAAGGCCGCCGCCCCAATGACTCCTACTGCGGGCGGCCCAAAGGCTGGGAGCGAGGTAGTCGGGACTACTCTTCCTTTGTTGGAGCCTGAGGTCATGGCGGAGACCGTTGAAGCTGCTATCCCCCTGGCTCAGAATGGGAGGAGTGTTGAAGGTATTCCTCTGTGTTTTAATTTAGTAACCCCTTCATAGTTGACTCTTTTATCTTTCCCAGAATTGCGCGGTTTGGCGGCCACGATCGCGGATCTGTCGCCTCGACAGTCATTTCAGCGTTTATTGGAGATGGCAGCTCCGCAGGCGATCTCCCCTCAACGCATTGTCCTCTCGTCTGGGCAAGGTTGGTGTCGTCCATCCCTTCTCATAGCATCGTCGTTATTTTGCGTACTGACATTGATGTTTTCTACAGTTCTGGAAGCCGATGATGAGGTCGAGGTTCTCGAAGGGCCAGGGGAGCCTTCAGCTCCTACTTGCACGACTGTCGGTGAGTGACATCTCATTGCACTCTCACTCGTTCTTTGCTTAAGAATTTTGCTGACGTCTTCCAAATTTGAACAGCTCTGCCAGTCTCCACGGCGTTGGAGTCGCGCATCGTGATGCCACCCGGCCCTTATGCCTTGCGGGCTTCAGAACGCTTGGCCCAATTAAGCCTCGTCTCCTTGTCGTCTCTGATCGAGGAGCTTCGTGCTGGCAGCACGACCACGGCTGAAGCATTCGCTGCTGAGGCTAACGGTTCTCTTCCTTTTCTTGCCACCTACCACAGCGAGGAGGTGGTGCGAGTCTGGGTGGAGTTCTGCCGGCGGGTGGAGGCTTGCCTGCACGCCCTTGAATGTTCTCACCTTTCCTCGGAGGCCGTGGCTGCAAAGGCGGAGTTACGGGGGCTGATAGCACGGTGCGCGGCAAACATGACGTCATGTGAGAAGAGGCTCGGTCGCAAGTTCTCGGAAAGGGAGCTAGCCTCCAAGGCGCTGGGCGAGCTCCAAGCCAATCTCACAGCCAAAGCCAACAAAGCGTATGAACTCTGGCGGGTGCTTCAGGAGTCCATCAAAGAGGTGGTGGCTCTCGATAAAGCTGCCACGTTCACTCGTGAGAGGGTCGAGGCTCATAAGGCCACTGAGAAAGAGCTTGAAGCCCGGCTCGCTTCGTATCAGGCTCAACAAGCTCAAGCGGAGGCTCGTCTTTTGGAGATCTTGCGTCATGAAGCCGTAGTCCAACAAAAGCAGGATGAGCTGACCAAGTTGCTGAATCGCCCGCCGGCCTGAAACATTTGTATCTTTTCCTTCCTTTTTGTACATACTCATGGATGAGGGTATTTTCTTTTTGTTTCTTTCATGAATTGTACTTTGTACCCATTTTGGTTTATGAATAGAAGATACATTTTTCTTCTAAATGGTGTGTCCCCCTTTTTATTGAATGTATTCTGCGGATATTCTACCTCGATCTTCTTGCAGGACAGCAATGGCTTAGGATTCAGGGTTAAGATCTGCTTCCTAAGACTTTTGCATTTTATGAGCCACAAGGGTCTCATAAAGAGTTTTTCTCCCTACAGGTCGAGAGGATCCCATAGGTGTAAGTTCTTCTTAGAGATCGTGAGGATCCTTAAGCGAGTTTTCCCTTGAGAGTCGTAAGGATCTCACAAGAGAGTTTTGCTTCCTTACAGGTCGTGAGGGCCCGCAAGTGCCGGATGTGATCACCCTTATCCGTGTTCTACGGAATTAGGGGTTTCTCCAGGTATTGTAGTTTAAAGACGTCGCGGTCAAGGTTAAGGACCTCATAGTCCGTGGATTTAAGGACTCCACAGTCCGCTGTTAGTTTTAAGACATCACGGTCAAGGTTAAGGACCTCATAGTCCGTGGATTTAGGGACTCCACAGTCCGGTGTTTGGTTGCAGGGACCCGTCACCTCTTTGAAGACGTTGAGGAATCACAACGCCGGGCATCAAAGGAGTGAAGAGATGTACCCTTAAACCAAGGCAAAATCTGTAGGGAATCGGGGTGGTTGATCGTTAGTTTTAAGACATCACGGTCGAGGTTAAGGACGTCATAGTCCGTGGATTTTAAGGACTCCACAGTCCGGTATTTGCTCTGGATGCTTCACACGGGTTCACTGCCGTGCTTGGCGAGGACCAGGCTCCGCTCTGGACGTTTTTCACGGGGTCAAAGAGTGACATTATCCGCGTTCCACGTAACGAGGAATTTTGCACTAGATGCTTCACACGGGTTCACTGCCGCGTTAGGCGAGGACTAGGCTCCGCTCTGGATGCTTCGCACGGGTTCACTGCCATACTCTGCGAGGACCAGGATCCGCTCTGGACGTTTTCCACGGGGTCAAAGAGTGACATTATCCGCGTTCCACGTAACCAGGAATTTTGCACTAGATGCTTCACACGGGTTCACTGCCGTGCTCGGCGAGGACTAGGCTCCGCTCTGGATGCTTCGCACGGGTTCACTGCCATGCTCTGCGAGGACCAGGATCCGCTCTGGACGTTTTCCACGGGGTCAAAGAGTGACATTATCCGCGTTCCACGTAACCAGGAATTTTGCACTAGATGCTTCACACGGGTTCACTGCCGCGTTAGGCGAGGACTAGGCTCCGCTCTGGATGCTTCGCACGGGTTCACTGCCATGCTCTGCGAGGACCAGGATCCGCTCTGGACATTTTCCACGGGGTCAAAGAGTGACATTATCCGCGTTCCACGTAACCAGGAATTTTGCACTAGATGCTTCACACGGGTCCACTGCCGTGCTCGGCGAGGACTAGGCTCCGCTCTGGATGCTTCGCACGGGTTCACTGCCATGCTCTGCGAGGACCAGGATCCGCTCTGGACGTTTTCCACGGGGTCAAAGAGTGACATTATCCGCGTTCCACGTAACCAGGAATTTTGCACTAGATGCTTCACACGGGTTCACTGCCGTGCTCGGCGAGGACTAGGCTCCGCTCTGGATGCTTCGCACGGGTTCACTGCCGTGTTCTGCGAGGACCAGGATCCGCTCTGGACGTTTTCCACGGGGTCAAAGAGTGACGTTATCCGCGTTCCACGTGACCAGGAATTTTGTTGATTATATCCGCATTTCACGGAGTTGGGATTTGACTCTCTGTGGGAGTACATCGTCGAGTCATGGAACTGGGAGTTGCCGCTGCTCTGCTTTGCTTGATGATGTGTCCGCTGTGACGAGACGAGTGTTGAGATGATCTCTAGGTTATTTATGGCCCGTCGAGATTCGGCTTCTTCTTGTGATGAAACCTGGGGAGGAGGAGTGCGACTCCTTCTTTGTTTGCGCCCCTGGATTGTATACAGGGATTGATGTAGCATCACCTGTAGGGCAAAAATTTTATTTTTATTTTATTTCTTTTTCCCGCGATGCTCTATCATTTCAGCTTTTATATCGCGAAGGTCGCGATTGCCCTATCATTTCGGCTATTTTTCGCGGTGCCCAATCTTTTCGGCTATTTATTTATTTTCTACTCGCTGCTTTTTATTGCGAGTTGCCCCATCATTTCGGCTATTTTTTATGCCTTCATTCTTACTTGCTGCTTTTTATTGCAAGTTGCCCCATCATTTCGGCTATTTTGTAGGCATGTGTGGCTTGCTAGCTTTTTCGCCGCAAGCTTGGATTTTGGACACCGATTTCGGCATCAGCATCGCTGCAACTGGGATGTTGCCAGGAGCGAATCATCATTTGCCATGAAAGAACTTGGGATTTGATACCGGTTTAGGCATCAGCATCGCTGCGACTGGAATATTGCCAGGAGCGAATCATCATTTGCCTCTGTCGATGTTGAACAAAGGTGGCTTAGCAAACAGGGTTAAGGTCCCGTCGACTAAGGCTTTTGACTTCATGAGCCGTAAGGGTCTCACAAAGGTATTTCTCCCTACAAGTCGTGAGGATCTTGCAGGTGTATTTTCTCCTTAGGGATCGTGAGGATTCCTAAGTGTATGTTCCTCTGTAAGTCGTAAGGATCTTACAAGAGGGTTTTCTCCTTATGGGTCGAGAGGACCTACAAGGGTTGGACTTTGCTGGGGAAATGTTTATTTGCGCCCGTGGATTGTATACAAGGGTCAGTATTGAGCCTCTTGTAGGGCAATATCGAAGGTTGCGGAGGATTTTCTTAAGAACAGGTTCAGGTTTCTGTAACTTAAGACTTTCAAATCTCATGAGCCGTGAGGGTCCCATAAGAGAATTCTCCTTACGAGTCGTGAGGATCTCGTAAGTGTATTTTCTCCTTAGGAATCGTGAGGATCCCTGAGTGTGCTTCTCCTTTGTGAGTCGTAAGGATCTCACGCCGGTGGTTTCTCCCTACAAGGTCGAGAGGACCCTACAAGTGTCTTTTAACGAGGTTGCGCCTTTTCGGGTTTTCACAAACACTCGCCGGCAGTCCTGCTGTTTTTACTCACGGAGCCCTTTTGGGTTTTCATCCGTGCCCATTTTGCTTATGGACATACCGTTGTTTTTTTTTTCTTTTTTCACCTTTTTTTACAAGGTCGCCCCCTTTCGGGTTTTCACAAACACTTGCCGGCAGCCCTGCTGTTTTTACTCACGGAGCCCTTTCGGGTTTTCATCCGTGCCCATTTTGCTTATGGACATACCGTTTTTTTTTATCATTTTTTTTTTATCTTCTTCTTTTTTTTTATCCATCTCGTCAACCTAAAGATGTTGCGGTAGTAGTTTAGGGATGTTTCGGTCCGTCGTTAGTTTAAGGACGTTTCGGTCCGTCGATAGTTTAAGGACGTTTCGGTCCGTCGTTATGGGAAGGCCGGCTGCTGCTTGTAAAGTCTGAGCCTAGGAAGATAGTGAGCGGACATAGTCGTCGTCATCTATCATTGACCCAGGCTATGGCTTATTAAGCGTAGTATTTCTTTAAGAAGCGGCCGTTTATTGGCCTGAAAGGCCTTTCACCGTGCATGTCCATGAGTAGGTAGGCTCCACCCTGGTAGACCTTGTCTATGATGTACGGGCCTTCATAGTTTGGCTCAAATTTTCCCCACTTGGCACGATTGGGGATCATAGGTCTTTTGACCACTAGTACGAGTTCGCCTTGGCGGAATGTCCTCGGCCTGGTCAATCTTTCGTACGAGCGCGTCATCTTTGCTTTGTAGGCCTCTAGATGTTGTTGCGCTATGAGCCGGGTTTCGTCGAGGGCATCAAGCTCCTCAAGCCGAAGGTGAGCATTTTCTTCGTTCGTTAGCTCGTGATGGACTGCTATTCGTAGAGAGGGTAACTCTATCTCGAGGGGGAGCACTGCTTCCGTCCCAAATACCAACGCGTACGGCGTTGTGTTTGTGGCCGTCTTGAATGTAGTTCGATAAGCCCAAAGGGCTTCTTGCAGCCTTTCGTGCCAGTCTCTCTTATTCCTGGAAACGGTCTTTTTTATGATCTTCGTCAAGGTCTTATTGAAGGCCTCGGCCAGACCGTTAGCTCGTGGATTATAAACCGAAGAATATCTCCAGTCTATACTGTGCTGCTGTGCGAAGCGGCTAATCTTATGGCTTCGGTAGGCTGGCCCATTATCGGAGATAATCCGCCGTGGAGTTCCGAACCGATAAATGACGTGCGTCTTGAAGAAATGGAGGATATTCTCCGTCTTCACTTCCTTCAGTGGTACTGCTTCTGCCCATTTGGAGAAGTAATCAGTCGTTGCCAGGATAAAACGGTGTCCCCGGGATGATGCTGGCTCGATGGGGCCGACTATGTCAGTCCCCCACATTTCGAATGGCCAACTAGCCAGCGTTGGGTGCAGTGGATTCGGATGTTGGTGGATGAAGTCTCCATGAATCTGGCATGAGTGGCATTGCTTCGCATACTCGAGGCAGTCCTGGATCATCGTGGGCCAGTAGTAACCCATCCGTTTAATTTTTAACTTCATCTTTGGGCCTGCTTGGTGAGAACCGCAAAGTCCGTCATGCACTTCCTGAATGACTCTTTCTGCTTCGTCAGGTCCTAAGCATCTCAGCCATAGAGAATCAAACGATCTTTTGTATAGAATATCGTTGACGAGAGCGAAAGATAGAGCTCGTTTCATGAACTGATGTCTTGAGGACGCTTCTTTGGGCGTTCGGTAGGACTTAAAGTAGTCTACGAAGACTTCCCTCCAGTCTTCGGCCTTCTCATGGTCTTTTATTTGTAGGGTCGTCTGCTCAGTCGCTCCCTTTTCTTCGCATAATTCCGGAGACATTTCTGCCGGGGCGAGCACTCGACGGCTTTGTACCACGATTCTGACGTCATCGAGGTTCTCGTCAGCCAGTTCTTTAGCAAGTTTAGCCAACGCGTCTGCTTTGCTGTTTTCCGCGCGCGGTATGTTCTCCAAAGTATAGGAGGGAATTTGGGTCAATAGTTGTTGCACCCTTTCGCCGTACTTCACCAACTCCGGTTTGCACGTTTGGTAGTCACCATTTACCTGACTAACGACCAGCTGAGAATCCCCGTATATAAGGAGGTCTTCAATTCCCATGTCGATGGCGATCTCGAGGCCTGCTATCTGAGCTTCGTATTCAGCTTCATTGTTTGTCCTCGGCTCTGTTAAGGAGAAGGCGAAGCGCATTATCCCTCCTTGTGGAGTTGCAAAGATGAGGCCTATCCCTGATTTGATCATTGGGATACCTTGTTTCTGTTTCTTTATAGAGGACGCTCCATCGAAATAGAGTTCCCATCGGGTGCTTCCGCCGCTAATCGCATCAAATGCATGCTCGTCCGGCAAATCACAGTTCAGAGGAGAATCGGCCGGTATCGGGTGCTCAGCGAGGAAGTCGGCAATGGCCTGGCCTTTCACTGCCTTGAGAGGTTGATACGTTATCGAGAACTCCATCAAGAGCAGGGCCCACTTAGCGAGTCGTCCCGTCAATATGGCTTTCGACATCAAGTACTTAAGAGGGTCCACCTTCGAAATAAGACGGACTTCATGTGCTAATGCGTAATGTCTAAGCTTTGTTATTGCGAAGATCAACGCCAGGCAGTGCTTTTCAATGGGGGAATAGTTGCTTTCTGCCCCCAGCAGCACTCGACTTAAGTAGTAAAGTGCTCTTTCTTTCCCCTGATCGTTCTCTTGCGCCCATAATGCGCCTAAGGAACCTTCGAGGGCGGTTGTATAAAGAATGAGGGGTTTCCCCTTGACCGGCGCAGCCAACACCGGAGGGTTCTGCAGATACTGCTTGATCTCGTCTAGTGCACCTTGGCATTTGTGATCCCAAACGAATGGAGTTCCTTTCTTCATCAGGTGGCTGTAAGGACGGCATTTGCCTGAAAGATTGGCGATAAATCGCCGGATGTATGCGAGCTTCCCTTGGAGAGACCGCAACTGCTTGAGGGTTCTTGGCGGAGGCATTTCCATGATCGCCTTAATCTTTGACAGATCTATTTCAATACCTCGGTGTCGAACGATGAATCCCAGAAATTTGCCCGAGGAGACTCCAAACGCGCATTTGAGGGGATTCATTTTCAAATTATATTGCCGAAGGCGTCGAAATACAGTCTCTAGATGCTTTAAATGATCTTCGTATGACATGCTCTTTACTACGAGGTCATCGATATAGCACTCGACGATGTCGTGTATGAGGTCATCAAAGATCTTTATCATGGCCCTTTGATAGGTAGCGCCAGCGTTCTTTAGACCAAAGGGCATAACCCTGTAGCAAAATATACCCAAAGGGGTGCGGAAAGCGGTGTGCTTCTGGTCTTCGGGATGCATCTTTATCTGATTGTATCCTGACGAACCATCCATAAAGGAGAAAACCTCGTGAGTGGACGTGTTATCTATCATTAGCTCGGTTACTGGTACTGGGAAATCATCCTTTGGACAGGCTTTATTGAGATCCCTGAAATCCACGCATATGCGTACCGTCCCGTTCTTCTTCATTACCGGGACGATATTGGCGATCCAATCGGGATATTGGACTTCTTGGATAAATCCAGAATCGATCAGCTTCTTGACTTCGGCGTTGATGCTCATCTCAAGCTCGAGTCGCATCCTCCTTGACGCCTGCTTGACTGGCTTGATATCTGGGGATATTGCTAATCTATGCACAGCAATCTCCGGGTCTAATCCTGGCATCTCGGAGTAATTCCACGCGAAGCAGTCTCTATGCCGTAAAAGCACGTTTTTTAACGCAGCCACCCTCTCTTCGGATAACAGCTCGCTGACAAATGTCGGTCGCGGGTCATCTGCCGATCCCAACTCAATCTTCTTGAGGTTATCTGCAGTAGTATGTATACCATCTTCCAGTTCTTTTGGAGCTGGCGGAAATTCTGAGATCACCTCATCGTCGCTGTTCTCAAAGCACCGGGGAAGGTCATCTACGCTCTCGGGCTCTTCTCCTAATATCGTAATCGTATAGCAAGTGCGAACCCGCTCCCTGGACTGAGGTGGACCCGGTTCTGCTCTTGCGGCCTTGGGCTCATGCTTTTGCGGCGGCGTTACCTTCCAGCCGTCGGATAAAGCGAATCTGCCCCGTCGGTACTGGTCCTCGACCCAGTTCTTGAAGGTGAAGCAGTCTTCGGTAGGATGTCCTATGGCTTGGTGATAAGAGCAATAACTCAGATGAGAAGCCTTGCTAGCTTGCTCAGGATGTCTAGACTCTGGAAGCGTGATCATTTGATGTTTTATAGCGAGGTTGAGTAACCTCTCCGTATTGTCTCGGGGGAAGGAGTACGCTCGACTCATCTTCTTCATGAGGGACAAGCCCGAGCCGCTTCTTGATTTATTTCCGTCTCTGCGTCGGGCCTTTCGTACAACGGGTTGACGAGGATAAGCGTCTTTGTCTTTTGCAGCACGTTGGAATAGACGTTGCGTCCTGGCCTTCTCGTAGATGGCCATTTCGCGATTGTGGTCTTCCCGAGCTTTCTGACCCATTTTCCTGATAGGCTTGCCCATTCGTTCTTCAAACGACGGACTCGGCGCTTCAATCGCGGGGTCTAGTTTTGATGAGGGGTTGGCATCTCCTGACAGGGCGTCCTCCTCTTCATCAAAGGTATATATAGCGTAGCTGCTGTGAGCCCGTTCCCGTTTTCCGGCTCTTGCGTATCCAAGCCCGAGTGTTTTCATCTTCCCGTTGGGCAATTTGCGTTGAGTCCCGGGGACATCCCAAATCCTGTTGTAGAACCGCGCCTGCCGAACGGTCTGTTCTAAGGGTACTCCTTGGCGCTTCAGTAGCTTCTTTAACCCATTTGTATAGTATCTGGGCAGACGGATAGGTTGGAGCCTGTCAAGTGTAGCATCCGCGCCATGCCAGATTTCTTTCTCTATTTTCGACTCTGAGGATCGGTAGAATAGGATCACCTTCTCACCCCTTCGCCTGGGAGGGACGTAAAATGTTTGCAGGTCCTACACATTGTGAGCCTAAAGCGTGTCGAGATCCTTGTAGTGTTCTCGCGGTACCATGGTGATTTGCAAACTATGGTCATCGCCAGGGAGTGTTTGTATTGACAGCCGATTGGAGAACACAGCATTAACTTCATCTTCTGAATCACTTCTGAAGACCAACACGGGGGCGGGCGTCCCCAGGTTGTTGCGCTGAGATGGCCCTGCATAAACTATCTCTTCCTCTTCTTCGGTGTCGCTTCCGAAAACGGGGATGGTGGCGACGGTTTTGTTCTCCGGGTTGCGACACCTTTCTGTATCCTCGAAATCTGGCAAAAAGTACTTCGCATCTTCGTATTTGCGGACTTCGTTCACGGAAAATGGGTTTAACTCACCTGTTACGGTATACTCGAAACCATCCTTGAAGTACTTCATACACTGATGTTGTGTAGAAGGGATGATATTGTACTCGTGTAACCAAGGACGACCGAGCAAGGCGTTGTAGCAGATCTTGGCGTCAATGACATGGAATTTGATGTCTGTGACGAGAAGTCCAAAGCGTAATGTTAGTATCACAGATCCGAGAGTCCGTGACGATTGTGAATCGAAACCGGAGATAGTAATCTTGTCACGAGTGAGGTGTTGCACGCTCATGCAGATTTCCTTCAACACCCGAACATTAAGGAGATTGACGGAGGATCCATTATCCACCAGGATCTTGCCTATCTTTATGTCATGGCAGTATCCGGAGACATATAGGGGACGGTTGTGGTCGCACGTCCCAAGAAGGAGGTCTTCATCACCGAAAGTGATGTCGGCTGTATGCACTTCCTCCAGTTCATCCTTCATCTTTTCAGTGGCGAGGAAGGCTTGGGATTGCTCAGGTTCTTGTAACGCCTTAATTAGTGAGTCTCGCGCTTCTTTTGATAATAGGAGGGCATCGAGAATGCTAAGCTGAGAAGGTAGCTTCCTTAGGTGCGCGAGGATGTTGTAGTCCACTTTACCCTTCCTAGGCGGGTCTTTGGCATCCAGCTCTCTCATGACTTGGTCATCTAAAGTGATATCTTCGGTGACCTTTTCCTTTCCCTTATCCTTTCTATTCCCGGGCCCGAGATTCTTTTCTGGGAGTGTGCGATTGCGCAGCTGAATGTTCTCGCAGATCTCCGATTCCTCCTCTTTCCCCAACACGGATTCTTTGAAGAGAGGGCCCAGAGCGATTTCTTCATCGGAGTCGCTCCCAAAGGTGAGAACGTGTGACCCCCTGGCGTTTACCATGTAACAGTTGCCAGTAGCTCTGTCGTGCCCATCGATAGTACTTCTTCGCTCCCGACGGCTCTTGCGTTTCATGCGCTTAACATGTTGCTGACGAGCGACATATCCTTGCCACCATATCTTAAAGGCATCGCACTCCTCCGTGGGGTGTGAGATTTTCCGGTGATATGCGCAATAGTCAGGGTGCCTCTCCACCCCATCGTGTGTGTTTCCTTCCTAGGGTGGTAGCTTCATTCCCATTGACATGGCTTTGGCAAACCTTTTCCTCGTCTTGAATATCTTCTTGTCTACTTCGGATGCCTTTCGCTCTGGTAGTTCAACTCTTTCGTTCAGCCGCCCGCATTTGGCTCCTTCCGATGTGGCCATCTCATGCTCCTGGTCCGCTTTACATTTTAGACGAATCTCGTCTAGAAAAGCGTCGATCATTTCGTCTGTTGGCCATGCACGCTCTGGTACAGGCTCTGCCTCCAGCTTTTTAGTGCCAGGAGTTTTCCCATCATCGGTAAACGAGTGGGAGATTACGTTACAACTCGCCACATATCCTTCGGATTCATCCGACGAGCTTTCTCCATCATCTTCCTCTTGAAAGATGTGGTTGAGGAACTCTTGCAGTGTGACAGGAGTTCGCGTCTTTTGATTGTATTCTTCCAACGCGTCGATTTGCTTCTGCAAGTTCGTGTGTTCGTTTCCAAGCTTCACGGGCTTCTTGGATTTCTTCTTCTTTTTCTTCGAAGATTTTGACGGTTGGACGTGAGTATTTGGGCCCTTATCGCGAATCTTCGTAATTGGGCGGGGCTTCAACATTCCTTCGATAATTTGAGGTTCAAGAGGGTCCTTCCATTCGATCGCAGGGCACGCATGAAGGTCTCTCAGCATTCTTTTGGTTTTAGTTGATAGCACGACCTCCCATGGAGCTTCTTCAATAAAAGAACATGTTGCCCCCGGTGTATCCGCTTTCCTAGGAGCATGCGGCTATGGTGGGTTCACCTTCCACTTTTCGGACAGTACAAACTTCCCCTGGAGGTACTGGTCTTCAATCCATCCTTTGAAGACGAAGCAATCTTCAATCGGATGGCCTACCGTTTGATGGTAAGGGCAATAGTTAGGGTTATTCACCTCGGTGGGTTGCGGCGGTCGCCTTGGATTCGGCAGGTTTATAAGTCTGTTGCGTATTGCCAGCTCGAATAGCCGTTTCGTCTTGTCCCGTGGGAACGAGTATGGACGCTTCATCTTCTCATTATAATACCGACGCCTTTCCTCCAGTTGATCTGCCGGTTTCGGGGCGTTAGGTTGCTGTTGGGCATTCGCAACAAAGGTTGCTCTTCCTTTACCCTTGTCATTCCGAGGTTCCGACTTCGGGGGAGGTGGTCTATGACCCATCTGGTCCATCTGAGCCAACTTGTCGATCAAAGCTTGGAATGTGGTTGGCTTAAGGAACATCATAAACTGGGAGATAGTTGCGTGGGGGTCTAGGGTTCCCACAAACATGCCCACTGCGGGTGCTTCCTCAATGCGTTGTTCACATCTCGACCACAAATTCCGCCAGCGTATAGCATACTGGACCCAGGTTTCGCCTGGTTTTACCCTGGCGTTAATCAATGCAGTTATTGGAGTGCGTTCGCTAGCACTTGCGAATCGCTGAGTGAACAACAACTCCATTTCAGCGAACGTTTTGATAGAATAGTTCGGGAGTTCCGAATACCATTCGAACGCAGTTTCCGATAGGCTGCCCACGAACTGGCGGAGCAACAGTTTATCATCACCGCCGGTGTTACCGCAGAGGGCCCGGAACTGGGCGACATGTTGATGGGGGTTGCCGGTCCCCTTATACACGTGGAATTTTGGTATCGTATAGCCTTGCGGGTATTTGATTTGGTCGTACCAGCTCGGATACGGCCGCCCCGTTTTCACGACTTGACCAGCTGCCTCAGTCGCGTGATGAACCCGGATTTGCTGGGCTATGTAGTCAGCCAAGTCAGCCTTAGAGATTGCCTCCTCCTTGGCCGTTGAGAGGGCTGGTGGTGGATTTGACGTTTCTCCTCGGTCGTCTTCAAGAACGATTGGGGGATCCTCGGCGGGTAAGTCCTGCTGGATCATCATTCCTATCATATCTTGGAAGAGAAGGCCCATCCGTTGTATGTTGGCCGCTTGTTCAGCAGCCTCTTTGTCCTTTTTCTCCAGTATCCGGCGAAGGAATTCAGCGTCGGTTTCTTCCTCCTGGCGCGCATCTGAGGATGTTTCTGGGTTTTCTTTTGGCCCGGTAAGTGCGGCCATAGCATTCATCATTTCCTGAAGCTTTTGTTGCTGCTCCTGGGCTTTCGTCACGGATCGGGTTAGCGGTCGGTGGCCCGTAGAAGTGCGGCTTTCCTCTTTTCCAGAGGCCATGTAAACAGTGTGCACCACCATGCCCCCAGACTTAGGGCGTCTGGGCTCAGTGCTTTTAGCCGTCGCTGCATGCTGGGGGGTCTTCTCTGGCCTCCTCCTTTTATGAGCCAGTTGATCAACAGCCCTTTGGGGTTTAGCCTGGTGACCAGCTTCCGGTTGGATTTTCAATTTCTTGTGTTGGCGGGAGAAGTTTGGATCGATGATCGAGTCTCGGGCCTGCTGCCAAACTTTATAGATTTTGGAAAACAACCGCTGAGGAGATCGGGGCTGTTCGGGTTTTATTTCCGCAACCTTTTTTAACGGGGGAGGAGACCTCTTCAGCACTGCAGTAGCAGAATTCCTTCGCACCTTATTTAGCATTTCGAAGCTGTTCCCAGTTGGAACAGCGGCATTAACTTCTGCCACCGGGGCCGATGGAGTCAACCCAGAGGGGGAGTTGCCCCCAGCCTTCCTTACTCGGCGCCAATGGCGGCGTCGAGCGTGTCGAGCGGACGGCGTAGGGTCAGCGGTAAGAATGGTTTCGTCTTGCCCCCTGTGTAGGTGGGGGGTCGCTGTTGGTGTTAGCCTGTCAAAGACCGACGTCCTTTGGGCAGCAGGAGCGGGAGCTGGAGCCGTCAATCTTGTAAAGACCGACCTTTTGGCCGGAGAAGCCGCCTTGGCGATTTCGGGAGCAGGAGCAGCCACTTTCTTAGAAGCAGCCTTCTCTGAGATTGTAGGCCCCGTGATGGGTTTGCAGGATTTCTGGCCCAATCTAGAGAAGACCGAGGCGTTGACGTTGGGCGACTCGTTGAGAGGAGCCGCGACAGGGGTGAGACGATCAAAGACCGACTTCTTGAGAGCTTCCGTTGTCAGCACCGGAGCGGTGAAGTTTGTCGGCGGGAGCATGGTCCCGAAGAACAATCCTGTGGTGGCGCGAGTGACCTGTTCCACGGGCATTGTGAATAGCGAAGCAGCTTGGGGTCTGTAGGCTATACCTCCTGGCGAGGCAGAGCGTTGGTTGCAATTGCAGTCTGAGCAGTTGGAGAATTTCACGGAAGTAGAAGCCATCGATCCTTTGCTTTCTGCAATAACCAAGACACCAATTCTTAGTATCTTGAAACCCAAGGGCAACCATTAGCGAACCGCGATTGGTTCGCGAGTCACGACACACGAAGTGTGGAGTGGAAAGAGGAAAAGGTCCCACCGGGCGTGCCAGAATCTGTTCCCCTCCGAATGGCGGCCGCGACATGACGTCTTGCCTGAGATTCGGGGCAGATGCTAATTGGTGCTATCCGTCCACCTCTCCGAAGATACCAAGTTGATTTATGGCACCGTATATCGAAGGTTTAGACGGATGCGTCCGATGTAGCAGACTTCGTCAGATTCCCCCTCGTTTGAGGGGTTTTTGATTGTGGGGACGCTCTTCCCTGCAGGCGCAAGCCCCTGCAGTTAATTACGCTACCGCATTAAGGTAACAACTTTCTCCTTCTCCAGATGGTCACTTCGTGTCGTGGGTGTTTGTTTTGTATTTTGTTGCCCGTGGATTGTTTACGGAGACTGAGTTATGTCGTCGCCCGTAGGGCGTGGACTAGTCCAAATCCGTATTATCTTAGATTTGGGTTTGGGGGGGTTTAGTTTGAGGATACGTTAGCCATACTTGAGGCTAAGATCAACTCAAACGTTTGTTAAGGATACGTTAGTCTCACTTCGAGACTAAGATCAACTTAGCGGGATCGTTTAGATCCGACAAATGAACGTTTGGGCTCTATTGTTCCAGTTTAGGGACATAGTGGTCCATTAAATGTATGGCCGTCAGGACCCGTCACCTCTCCGACGACGTTGAAGGATTACAACGACGGATGTCAGAGGAGTTCAGAGATGTACCCTCGAGCCAGAGTTAATTGGGGGGATTCATAGTCCAGTCTGTTTGAAGGTTTAAGGATACGTTAGCCATCTTTGAGGCTAAGATCAACTTAAACGGGACCGTTTAGATCCGACAAAAGAGCATACGGGGCTCTATTGTTCTAGTTTAAGGACATTGCGGTCCATGGGTAGTTTAAGGACGTTGCGGTCCATGGGTAGTTTAAGGACATTGCGGTCCATGGGTAGTTTTAAGACATCTCGGTCAAGGTTAAGGACGTCGTAGTCCATGGGTTTAAGGACCCCACAGTCCATTGTTAGTTTTAAGACATTTCGGTCAAGGTTAAGGACGTCGTAGTCCATGGGTTTAAGGACCCCACAGTCCGGTATGTGCTCTGGATGCTTCACACGGGGTCACTGCCGTGCTCTGCGAGGACCAGGCTCCGCTCTGGATGCTTCGCACGGGTTCACTGCCATGCTCTGCGAGGACCAGGATCCGCTCTGGACGTTTTCCACGGGGTCAAAGAGTGACATTATCCGCGTTCCACGTGACCAGGAATTTTGCATTAAACACGGGTTTAAGGACCCCACAGTCCGTATCAATGTGTGGTCGTCGGGACCCGTCACCTCTTTGAAGACATTGAGGGATTACAATGCCAAGTATCAAAGGAGTGAAGAGATGTACCCTAGAACCGGAGTGGATTAAATAGTCCTTGGCCCAATTTGGGATCAAGACGAATTAATTATGTTATGAGTCCATTGGCTCAGTTAATCACAAATTGAGGACTTATGGCCATCTTGGGCTAAGTCCAATCAGGAGAGGCTTTGCCTCCATCCATTTAGCCAATTGGGACAAAGCCTAGTGTTAAACACTACAGAGCAATCAGTGTTGAACACTGGGAATGAGGTTGACAAGTTAGTGTTTAACACTAAAAGATAATCGGTGTTAAACACTAGCAACAAGGCTTTTCAGATTAGTGTTAAACACTAAAACAGATCAGTGTTGAACACTGCAAATAAAGCTTTTTAATTAGTGTTGAACACTAAGGCCCAACAGTGTTTTAACACTGGGTTCGAGAGTTTCAATTTAGTGTTAAACACTAAGGCAGGAGGGGTCACGTGGCAGCACGTGAGAGCGCCCTCCCTTCATTTATTCTGCTGAGATTATTGCGTCTTTCAGAGCATCACGTGCCATCACGTGATGGGCATTCAAATGCCTATGTATCAGAGCTTCTGCCGAGGGTCACGTGGGTCACGTGGGGTGCTGCCTCAAAGGGGCTTTCTGTAGATCTCTTGGGGGGGTCACGTGATGACACGTGACCCTGCCTCTATGTATGTTATTTAGATGATCTGTTAACCTTTTCTCAGGAATTAAGTTCCTCGTAGGGTTAAACCCTGACAGTAATTTCAGAGGAATTAAATTCCTACTTCCTTTTGAAGGTTTATATTCTGAATAGAGTTGGACTCTGAATTTTCCGTAGGAATTAAATTCCCCATACATGTGAAGAACCAAATAGGGTTAACCCTAATAAAAGCTTTTAAGGAATTAAATTCCCACTTTCTTTTAAGTTATGATCAAGGGAATTAAATCCCCGCTGTTCCAACAGAACTAGGTCTTAATTAGGGTTAAACCCTGTCTCTTTTTGTTCTGAAGGAATTAAATTCCCATGATACAGGGTCAAGCCCTAATTTTATTTTAAAGGAATTAAATTCCTATAGTTCTGTGAGAATTAAATTCTCGTGCTTGCATTCCCTCTCTATGTTTTGGATCTGCATGGCAGGATCTCAACCCATTGAGAATTAAATTCTCAACCTCAGGGGGAGATGTGCACTTTGCAGATCCTCTATCAAAGAGAGAAGAAATATGTTCTTCTGTTTTATGTATCAGAGTTAAACTCTGTTGAGAATTAAATTCTCTTTCTTCTTTCACGGAGCTTTTCCCTTTCTTACCTAGGGTTTTTGCAGAAGATCCAAGTTTCTCCAAGTATCGAAGCTCTCTTCTTTTTCTTTTTCTCTCGCTGTCTCTGTATATATATATATCTTTTTGTGTCTCTTGGCTCCTATTTATAGGAGAGGCAGCCGAGTCAATTAGTTTTTGACGAATCTTCATTGAGAGATTTGATTTGCATCCATCATTCGTTTTGGACCTTTGGATTATTAGGTGAATTTTATTCACCATTGGATTTCAAGTCCCGGGATTCTCCTTTGTTGTTTCGGTTAGATTTAAAGGGGAAATCTTTCCAAACTCGAGATTTTTCCATAGATAGATGATATTTCATCACCTCTGAATCTTTAATTCGATTGGTTCCAGATAATCGCTTTCCTTTGGAAAGATTTGATTCTCCTTCAGAATTTAATTCTGTTAACAAAATGGGCTTTGAAAGCCGGTCACGTGTGACCACGTGACCCATGGTCACGTGTGGGCACGTGACCCCCTTGGAACGAGCCTTCCTCTTTCTTTTGCGCTCTGTCTTCTGATTGCTGCTTAACCGTCACGTGCCACCACGTGACCCCTGGTCACGTGTGAGCACGTGACCCTTGTCTGGAGCCTCTTTCCTTGGTTCAACTGGAGAACGAGTCTGCTGCTTTGAACGTCACGTGCCAACACGTGACCCTGGTCACGTGGGAGCACGTGACCTCTTCTGAAGCCTTTTCCTTGACTTGATCAGGGAACCGGTGTGCCTTTGATGCTTGTATTTAAATGTCACGTGTCGCCACGTGACCCTGGTCACGTGGGAGCACGTGACTCTTTCTGAAGCCCCTTTTCTTCAACGTAGTCAGGAAACTGAACTTGCCTTGATGATGTGCTTAGGTGTCACGTGCCAACACGTGCCCGCTAGTCACGTGTAAGCACGTGACCCTCTTCTGAAGCTTTTCCCAGAAGCTTTCCTGATTTTAAATCAGGAAACAAACCACTTTCTCCTTCTCCAGATGATCACTTCGTGTCGTGTGTGTTTATTTTATGTTTAGTTGCCCGTGGATTGTATACAGAGACTGAGTCATGTCGTCGCCCGTAGGGCGTGGACTAGTCCAAATCCGTATTATCTTAGATTTGGGTTTGGGGGTTTGGGTTTAAGGATACGTTAGCTTCATTTGAGACTAAGATCGACTTAAACGTTTGTTAAGAATACGTTAGTCTAGTTTTTAGACTAAGATCAACTTAACGGGATCGTTTAGATCCAACAAGAGAGCAATAAAAGGGGGGCTCTGTTGTTTAGTTTAGTGACATTACGGTCGGTAGGTAGTTTAAGGACATTGCGGTCCATGGGTAGTTTAAGGTCATTGCGGTCCATTGTTAGTTTTAAGACATTGCGGTCAAGGTTAAGGACCTCATAGTCCGTGGATTTAAGGACTCCACAGTCCGTAGTTAGTTTTAAGACATCCCGGTCAAGGTTAAGGACCTCATAGTCCATGAGTTTAAGGACCCCATAGTCCGTTGTTAGTTTTAAGACATCTCGGTCAAGGTTAAGGACCTCATAGTCCATGAGTTTAAGGACCCCACAGTCCGTTGTTAATGTGTGGTCATCGGGACCCGTCACCTCTTTGAAGACGTTGAGGAATTACAACGCCAAGTATCAAAGGAGTGAAGAGATGTACCCTTAAACCGGAGTGGGTTGAATAGTCTTTGGCCAAATTTGGGATCAAGACCAATTAATTATGTTATGAGCCCATTGGCTCAGTTGAATTTGAATTGAGGACTTATGGCCAGCTTGGGCTAAGTCCAATCATATTTAGGATATTGGTCCTCTGTTGGTCCATTAGAGGAGAGGCTTTGCCTCTAGACACTTAACCAATTGGGCTAAAGTTAGTGTTAAACACCTGCAACAGAGGGTTCAAATTAATGTTAAACACTAGAGCAAATCAGTGTCAAACACTAGCAGCAGAGGTTTCAAATTAGTGTTAAACACTAAGAATAATCAGTGTTAAACACTGGTGACAGAAATTTTAATTTAGTGTTGAACACTAAAGGAGTTAGTCTTAAGCTCTGTTAACAGGGGTTTAATTTAGTATTAAACACTAAGAAATTCAGTGTCAAACACTGCAAATAAAGTTCTTTGATTAGTGTTGAACACTAAGGCCAAACAGTGTTTTAACACTGGATTCAGAGGTTCCAATTTAGTGTTAAACACTGAGGCAAGAGGGGTCACGTGGTAGCACGTGAGGGCGCCCTCCCTTCATTTGTTCTGCTGAGAATATTGCATCTTTTAGAGCATCACGTGCCATCACGTGACGGGCATTTAAATGCTTGTATGTTAAAGCTTCTGCCAAAGGTCACGTGGGTCATGTGAGGCACTGCCTCAAAGGCCCTTCTCTGTGGATCTTTTCAGGGGTCACGTGGTGGCACGTGACCCTGCCTCTTTGTATGTTTTTTAGAAGATCTGTTAATCCCTTTTTTTGAATTAAATTCTTCGTAGGGTTGAACCCTAACGATAAATTTAAGAGGAATTAAATTCCTATTTCCTTCTGAAGATTTATATTCTGGGATAGAGTTGAACTCTGAATTTTCTGTAGGAATTAAATTCCTCATGTATGTGAAGAACTGAATTCTATCATAGGGTTAAACCCTAATAAAAGCTTTAAATGAATGAGATTCTGTCATAGGGTGAAACCCTAATTTCTTCTTTCTTAAAGAAATTAAATTCCTGCTATTTTAACAGAACTAAGTTCTTAACTAGGGTTGAACCCTGATTCTGTTCATTCTGAACGAATTAAATTCCCATAACATAGGGTTAAACCCTAATTTTATTTTAAAGGAATTAAATTCCTATAGTTCTGTGAGAATTAAATTCTCAAGCTTCCATTCCGTCTCTAAACTTTGGATCTGCATGGCAGGATCTCAACCCAATGAGAATTAAATTCTCATTTCAAGGGGAGATGTGCACTTTACAGATCCTCCACCAAAGAGAGAACTATGTTCTTCTGTTTAATATCAGAGTTAAAACTCTATTGAGAATTAAATTCTCTTTTTTCTTTCAAAAAGCCTTCCCTTTCTTACCTAGGGTTTTCTTTTGCAGAAAATCCAGATTCCTCTCAAAGTATCAAGGCTCACTTTTTTCTCTCTATGTATCGATCCCTCTGCATATCTCCCTTGGCTCCTATTTATAGGAGAAGGAGCCGAATCAATTAGTTTCGATGAATCATTCATTAAGGGATCTGATTTGTATTCACCATTCGTTTGGACCTTCAGATTGTTAGGTGAATTTTATTCACCATTAGATTTTAAATCCAGAGATTTTCCTTTGTTATTTCGGTTAGATTTTAAGGGGAAATCTTTCCAAATTCAAGATTTTTCCATAGATAGGTGATATTTAATCACCTTTAAATTTTTAATTCAATTGGTTCCTTTGGAAAGATTTGAGAGGTCTTTTCTCAGAATTTAATTCTGTTAACAGATAGGCTTTGAAAGCCGGTTACGTGTGGCCACGTGACCCTTGGTCACGTGTGGGCACGTGACCCCCTTGGAACGAGCCCTCTTCTTTTTTTTGCGCTCTGCCTTCTGGCCGCTGCTTAGCCGTCACGTGCCACCATGTGACCCCTAGTCACGTGTGAGCACATGACCCTTGTCTGGAGCCTTTTTCTTGATTTAACCGGAGAATGAGTCTACTGCTTTTAAATGTCACGTGCCAACACGTGACCCCTGGTCACGTGTGAGCACGTGACCTCTTCTGAAGCCTTTTCCTTGATTTGATCAGGGAACTGATGTGCCTTTGAAGCCGCTTTTAAATGTCACGTGCCAACACGTGACCCTGGTCACGTGGGAGCACGTGACCCTTTCTGAAGCCTTTTTCTTTGATGTAGTCGGGAAACTGAATCTGCCTTGCCGATGCTTTTAGATGTCACGTGCCAACACGTTACTGCTGGTCACGTGTGAGTACATGACCCTTTTCTGAAGCCTCTTCCGTAGGCTTTCCTGATTTTAAATCAGGAAACAAATGCCCCCACAGCGTTGTTCTCACGTGTCTGCACGTGAGTGCAACGCTGTCACCTTTTGTGACCGTTGGATTCCTCTAGGGATTTGGGGAGATGAAACGTTTCCATCACCTCCTATAAATATTGGGGTCATTTCAGAGACGCCTCCATTTTGCTCATCTTCTTCCTTGCAAACTTTCTTCTTTTGAGAATTTAATTCTCTTTTCCCATAGCTTAGTTCTCTGCCTTGAAAATCTTCCATAGTTTAACTCTGTTCGAAGAGACTTTTCTCTTTAGGTAATGCTCTCATATGAACGAAGAACTTTCACATTCCTCTGGATTTTAAATCCAAAACAAGGGTTTCTACACTTTTTAATATGAACCCATTTTCCCTTAATTTTTTTTTTTTTTTTGGAGTATGGAATAGAACTTTCAACGGTAAATCCTTTTAGGGTTCATATGATCTTTAGGGAGATAATGGTGACGGTTAAAATCTATAGAATTTAATTCTATCCAAAAGGGTTTCTGGGAATTTAATTCCCTTTTTCTTAATAAGGAATTTAATTCCTACGAAGAACTCAATTTCTTCACATGGAGGCTTCTTGGGGTCTCTTGACCCGAGGTTGTCTTTCTGCAATTAATGAAACAGGAGCTTTGTAATGATGTCTTCTGTGGGAATTTAATTTCTTTGGTCCTGTTGGATCTGTTGTAGAGCCCGAGACAGATTTGTCCTTTAGGGGGAATGTGTAGGGTTACTTGAATCTCATTCTTTATTTAATGAGGATATTCCCTCTGTTTTATTATAACTGCTTGGTCTCATTATTAATGAGCCGTCATCCTGATTCTGTGGGGCCCATGTTGTTTTGTAGCCAACGGCCCCATAAAAGAGTCTGCTGTTGCTTCCTTCGGCTAGTCCTCATGTTCATGCATGTATATATATTTCTAGCTTTGTTTTTGACAGTCTTCTTTCATTGGATTTCAGGTGCGATGGCTTCTGTTCCATGCTTTCCCTTTTCTCGCTCGGAGGCTGCTTTTCCTCAGTCACCATCTGATGAGCAAGCGATGGCGATGATCCGGGCCCATGACCCGAACTGCACCAACCTACTTCAATGGGGATCTTGGTACAGTCATATTATTCAGGGTCGCCGGAGTTTCCTTTGCGCTGGTACCGACAGAGCCCACTTTCCCATTCTTACCGATGGACCCTCCGAGAACGGTTTTTGCTGTGGAAATGCCCAACTGGACTCCAACGGGGAGGCTCGAGCCTTCGACGACCGGTATTCCGAACCATCCGATCCCGGCCATATATTTCTTAGGGCGGCGTATTTGCCAGGGTGAGGCCCACCCGTGGGGGAAAATTTATAAGATAGGGCTCACTCCTCGATACCCTATGGGCTACCTCCTCTGGGCTCGCTACATCCTTTCTGTCCATCGTGCGTGGCTTCAGAAGGTCGGGCTTTATCAGGCAATATACGCGCCACTCTTCCATTATAAGTCCCCGCATGTCTGGTGGGTTAAGGCATTTTTGAACCAATGGAATCTTCCCACCAACACTTTCATTCTAGGAGATCGCGAGGTCTCGATCTCTCTGGCAGAATTCTATGATATCTCGGGGTTGCCAATCAGGGGTAGTCTGTATGAGGAGTTGCTGCCTTCTGACGAGTACATCTTTGAGCCCGAGCCCGCCCCGGTTGACGACCTGTCTGCTGAGAATGCCGTCCGCCACAAGCGTCCCAGTTTAATCAAGGCGCTAGGTATTTTCGACCGATTATTCACCGAATCCGAAGAGCAGGGTGTTACTTTCAAGAGCTTCATTGCTCGTTTCCTTCGCGAGGACGCCTTATCGAAGACAGCCCCGAAGTTTGCAAACATCAAAGACCCCTTTGGGTTTGGCCCGAAGAAACTGCCTACTAATGAATCGGATCTACCACAGTACTACATCCCTATTATGTCGCCGACGTCCTTTGAATCCATTGCTTCTCCCGGCGTAGATGAGGAGACGTTCTTCGTGGGGTTTGTTAGCGTCTGGCTCAGTTGGTTTGTCATCTCCATGCATCGTCGCTTTATGAGAGCTTCGGTTATCTATCCGGGTTATCGTATTGCTGAGGGGACGCGGTTGGCCATCGGCATCCTAGCCTTGGCGCACTTTTATCATGGGTTGGGCACCGCAGCTAATACCTCTACTCCCGGCGTGGATGTGGTAAACTTTTCGCTTCATTATTTCACGTCCTGGATCGAAATGCACGTGTTGGGGGCTTTCGCTATGCATCAGAGGCCTGCATTCTACGACGCCTACACTTTCCCTCGGCTTATGCGATTGGTGGATGCTTCTGCCACTGACCCAACTCAATTCGGGGCTATTCAGGCGTTGATTTCTCCTTACGCTACTGCCGGCGGATTAATATTTAATGATCGGGTCTTATCTTCTTCCACGGGTTCGGCCCAGCCGCTTTGGGACCGGTCGAAAGATGACGCGCCCACTTTGAAGCCCCGGGAAGCCACACGCTTATATGCAATCAGACCGGGTTACCTGGTGTTTCGTCAGGACAGTGCGGCTCTCTTTATGTGGTACAACCCGCATCGCTTTGCCCGGCAGTTTGGCTATGATCAGGGCGTCCCGTTTGAAGCTTTCATAATCGCGCCGGTTCCTTCGCTCGAGGCCGTCCGAGATGCCGCCCACCACTTTGTGAGGCTGAACACCGGTTCTCAGTTCATGATCCCCGATGGTGACTACATTCCCCGATGCGTGGGGTCGTTCACGGGCTGGTATCTCCATCGGGTGAACCCAGTTATTGTTGAGGAGAGAAGGGTGCTTCTTGGCCATGGCGCCCCTATTCAGGTTCCGGCCTCGGGAGCCATGCTGCGACCACGTGCCCCAGTCCACTTTCCCCTGAGGGATATCGGCACTGCGATTATTCCTGGAGAGTCGGGAGTAAATCTTACTCCAATAGTTGGTATGCCCCCGGGTACTCGGTCGCGGGGTAAACGGGCTCCGGTAACAGTACCCCCACCTGAGGCAGCACCACCCTCCGTGTCATCGACGATGGCAGTGTCATCTCCAGTTGTGGCCCGGGGAGAGGGTGTTGAGGGCGACGTGGGCCAATGCCGCACTAAGGCTTCGAAGGGAAAGAGACGGTCGTCCTCGGCGACTAGTTCTGGGTCCAAGCGTCGAAGGAAGGTGGCTACTAATTTGCTCGACTCTTTAACGGAGTCTGAGCCCATCCTTGAATATGATCCGTTGGCCTTACCGAAATCAAATGCTGAACTACTTTTTCCCAGTTCAGCCGCCGAGGAAGCTGCATAATTGGCTGAGGCTATAAGGCGTTCCAAAGACGCGTCTCAGAACGCCAGGGTTCCGAAGAAGCCCTATCCTGCTGTAATCTTTTACGAAGACCCCTCGTGGATTCGGCGGCGATTTATAGGCCCTTTAGAGGAATGGGGGGAAAGGGCCTTGAAGCAGGCTGTTTCAGAGGACGCGGCGGATGCACTCTCTTTATGGACTGGCGGCCATGAGTCTACTCTTGAACCCCGGCGAGCACGCCTCCTTGAGAAGGAGCAGCGGCTTGAAGAAGCCATATTGAGGGCTTCTTTGCGCATCGGTACGTTGTGGTTCTTTTTGTAGTTCTTCGGATTATTTATGCTCGTGCATATGTATCCTTATTCTTATTTGAATTGTGCAGAATCTTCGACGCTGGGAGAGATCCCCACTGGCTTGCTGCAGCTAGAGCCCGTTGCCATTCCCGATGCAGCCCTACTCGATGGTGCCGGCAATGCCACTCCTCTCGCAATAGATCCTCCGGTGGCGGCTCTTGATTCCAGGGTACTCGCTTCTTTGGGAGAGGTTTCCTCGGTGGTCGCCGTCCCAACGACTTTACTCGAAGGCGGCCTGGAGATTGAGATGGAGGTAGTCGGGACTACCCTCCCTTTGTTGGAGCCTGAGGTCACGACAGAGGCTGCTGAAGCTGCTATCCCCCCGGCTCAGAATGGGAGGAGTGTCGAAGGTAACCTTCCACGTTTTGAGCTAGTAATCTTTCTGTTAGCTGAACTATTTTGTCTTTTCAGAATTGCGTGGACTGGCTGCCTCCATTGTCGATCTATCTCCTCGGCAGTCCTTCCAGCGTCTTTTGGAAATGGCTGCTCTGCAGGCGATATCTCCTCAACGCATCGTCCTCTCGTCCGGACAAAGTGAGTGTTGTTCATCACTTCTCATAGCATCATTGTTATTTGGCGTATTGACATTGATGTTCTCTACAGTTTTGGAGGCCGATGATGAGGTCGAGGTTCTCGAAGGGCCAGGGGAACCTTCAGCTCCTATTTACACGACTGTCGGTAAGCGACGTTTCATTATACTCTCATTCGTTCTTTGCTTAAGAATTTTACTGACATCTTTCAAATTTGAACAGCTCTGCCAGTCTCCACGGCGTTGGAGTCGCGCATCGTGATGCCGCCCGGCCCTTGTGCCTTGCGGGCTTCAGAACGCTTGGCCCAATTAAGCCTTGTCTCCTTATCATCTTTGATTGAGGAGCTCCGTGCTGGCAGCGCGACCACAGCTGAAGCGTTTGCCGCCGAACCTAACGGTTCTCTTCCTTTTCTTGCCACCTACCATAGCGAAGAAGTGGTGCGAGTCTGGGTGGAGTTTTGTCGGCAGGTGGAGGCTCGCTTGCACGCCCTTGAATGTTCTCGCCTTTCCTCGGAAGCCGTGGCTGCAAAAGCGGAGTTGCGGGGTCTGATAGCACGATCCGCGGCCAATATGACGTCATGCGAGAAAAGGCTTGGCCGCAAATTCTCGGAAAGGGAGCTAGCTTCCAAGGCGCTGAGCGAGCTTCGCACTACTCTTACCGCCAAGGCCAACAAAGCATACGAGCTTTGGCGGGTGCTTCAGGAGTCCATCAAAGAGGTGGTGGCTCTCGATAAAGCTGCCACGTTCACTCGTGAAAGGGTCGAGGCTCATAAAGCCATCGAGAAAGAGCTTGAAGTTCGGCTTGCTTCGTATCAGGCCCAGCAGGCTCAGGCGGAGGCTCGTCTTCAGGCGATCCTGAATCATGAAGCCGTGACTCAGCAACAGAAAGATGAGCTGGTAAAATTGCTACATCACCCGCCGGCTTGAAGACTTGTATCTTTTCCTTCCTTTTTGTATATACTTCTGAATGAGAGTATTTTCTTTTTGTTCTTTCATGAATTGTACTTTGTATCCATTTTGGTTTATGAATAAAAGATACATTTTTTCTTCTCAATGATGCATCTCCTTTTTGTCGAATGTGTTTTGCGGACAATTTATCTTGATCTCCTTGCAGGGCAGCGATAGCTTAGGATTCAGGGTTAAGATCTGTTTCTTAAGACTTCTGCACTTTATGAGCCACGAGGGTCTCACAAAGAGTTTTTCTCCCCGTGGGTCAAAAGGATCCCATAGGTATAGGTTCTTCTTAAGAATCGTGAGGATTCTTAAGCGGGTTTTCTCTTGAGAATCGTAAGGATCTCACAAGAGAGTTTTTCTTCCTTACAGGTCGTGAGGACCTGCAAGTGCTGGATGTGGTCACCCTTATTCATGTTTCACGGAGTCAGGGGTTTCTCGAGGCATCGTAGTTTAAAGACGTCGCGGTCAAGGTTAAGGACCTCATAGTCCGTGGATTTAAGGACTCCATAGTCCGATGTTAGTTTTAAAACATCACGGTCAAGGTTAAGGACCTCATAGTCCGTGGATTTAGGGACTCCACAGTCCGATGTTAGTTTTAAGACATCACGGTTAAGGTTAAGGACCTCATAGTCCATGGATTTAGGGACTCCACAGTCCGATGTTTGGTTGCAGGGACCTGTCACCTCTTTGAAGACGTTGAGGAATTACAACGCCGGGTATCAAAGGAGTGAAGAGATGTACCCTTAAACCAAGGCAGAATCCGTAGGGAATCGGGGTAGTTGATTGTTAGTTTTAAGACATTACGGTCGAGGTTAAGGACATCATAGTCAGTGGATTTTAGGGACTCCACAGTCCGGTGTTTGCTCTGGATGCTTCACACGGGTTCACTGCCGTGCTTGGCGAGGACCAGGCTCCGCTCTGGGCGTTTTTCCGCGGGGTCAAAGAGTGACGTTATCCGCGTTCCACGTAACCAGGAATTTTGCACTAGATGCTTCACATGGGTTCACTGCCATGCTCGGCGAGGACTAGGCTCCGCTCTGGATGCTTCACACGGGTTCACTGCCGTGCTCTGCGAGGACCAGGATCCGCTCTGGACGTTTTCCACGGGGTCAAAGAGTGACGTTAACCGCGTTCCACGTAATCAGGAATTTTGCACTAGATGCTTCACACGGGTTCACTGCCGTGCTCGGCGAGGACTAGGCTCCGCTCTGGATGCTTCACACGGGTTCACTGCCGTGCTCTGCAAGGACCAGGATCAGCTCTGGACGTTTTCCATGGGGTCAAAGAGTGACGTTATCCGCGTTCCACGTAACCAGGAATTTTGCACTAGATGCTTCATACGGGTTCATTGCCGTGCTCGGCGAGGACTAGGCTCTGCTCTGGATGCTTCACACGGGTTAACTGCCGTGCTCTGCGAGGACCAGGATCCGCTCTGGACGTTTTCCACGGGGTCAAACAGTGACGTTATCCGCGTTCCACGTAACCAGGAATTTTGCACTAGATGCTTCACACGGGTTCACTACCGTGTTCGGCGAGGACTAGGCTCCGCTCTGGATGCTTCACACGGGTTCACTGCCGTGCTCTGCGAGGACCAGGATCCGCTCTGGACGTTTTCCACGGGGTCAAAGAGTGACGTTATCCGCGTTCCACGTAACCAGGAATTTTGCACTAGATGCTTCATACGGATTCACTGCCGTGCTCGGCGAGGACTAGGCTCCGCTCTGGATGCTTCACATGGGTTCACTGCCGTGCTCTGCGAGGACCAGGATCTTCTCTGGACGTTTTCCACAGGGTCAAAGAGTGACGTTATCCGCGTTCCACGTAACCAGAAATTTTGCTGATTGTATCGGCATTTCACAGGATGGAGGTTTGACTGTTGGCGATATGTATACCACCGAGCCATGGAACTGGGAGTTGCCGCTGTTCTGCTTAGCTTAGAGTTGTGTCCGTTGTTACGAGACGAATGCTGAGATGATCTCTAAGTCATTCGCGGCCCGTCGAGATTTTGCTTCTTCTTATGATGAAACTTGGAGGAGAAGTATGATCCCTTTTTGTTTACACCCTTGGATTGTATACAGGGTGTGATGGAACATCACCTGTAGGGCATAAATTGAAACTTTTTTTTATATTTTATTTCTTTTTCCGCGATGCTCTATCATTTCAGCTTTTATATCGCGAAGGTCGCGATTGCCCTATCATTTCGGCTATTTTTCGCGGTGCCCAATCATTTCGGCTATTTATTTATTTTCTACTCGCTGCTTTTTATTGCGAGTTGCCCCATCATTTCGGCTATTTTGCGTGCATACATTTTTACCTGCTGCTTTTTATTGCAGGTTGCCCCATCATTTCGGCTATCTCGTATGCACGTGCGGCCTACTGGCTTTTCGCCATAAACCTGAAATTAGACACAGATTTCGGCATCAGCACCGCTACAACTGGGATATGGCCAGGAGCGAATCATCATCTGCCTCTGTCGATGTTGAACAAAGATGGCTTAGTAAACAGGGTTAGGGTCCCGTCGACTAAGGCTTTTGACTTCATGAGCCGTAAGGATCTCACGAAGGTATTTCTCCCTACAAGTCGTGAGGATCTCGTAGGTGTATTTTCTCCCTAGGAATCGTGAGGATTCCTAAGTGTATGTTCCTCTGCAAGTTGTAAGGATCCTACAAGAGGGCTTTCTCCTTATAGGTCGAGAGGACCTACAAGGGTTGTGTTCACCATATGGACATATCCCAAGTCACGGATGGGACTTTGTTAGGGAAATATTTATTCGTGCCCGTGGATTGTATACAAGGGTCAATATGAGCCGCTTGTAGGGCAGTGTCGAAGGGTATGGGGGGTTTTGCTTAAGCACATGTTTAGGTCTCTGTGACTTAAGACTTTCAAATCTTATGAGCCGTGAGGGTCCCATAAGAGAGTTCTCCTTACGAGTCGTGAGGATCTCGCAAGTGTATTTTCTCCTTAGGAATCGTGGGGATCCCTAAGTGTGTTGCTCCCTTATGAGTCGTAAGGATCTCACGCGGGTGGTTTCTCCTTGCAAGGTCGTGAGGATCCCTCAAGTGTCCTTTAACGAGGTTGCGCCCTTTCAGGTTTTCACAAACACTCGCCGGTAGCCCTGCTGTTTTTACTCACGGAGCCCTTTCGGGTTTTCATCCGTGCCCTTCTTGCTTGTGGTCATACCGGTTTTTTTTCTTATTATTTTTTTTACGAGGTCGCGCCCTTTCGGGTTTTCACGAACACTCGCCGGTAGCCCTGCTATTTTTACTCACGGAGCCCTTTCGGGTTTTCATCCGTGCCCTTCTTGCTTATGGACATACCATTTTTTTTATATTATTATATTTTTTTACGAGGTCGCGCCCTTTCGGGTTTTCACGAACACTCGCCGGTAGCCATGCTGTTTTTACTCACGGAGCCCTTTCGGGTTTTCATCCGTGCCCTTCTTGCTTATGGACATACCGTTTTTTTTATATTATTATATTTTTTTTTGTCAGCCTAAGGATGCTGCGGTAGTAGTTTTAGGGACGTTTCGGTCCGTCGTTAGTTTAAGGACGTTTCGGTCCGTCGTTAGTTTAAGGACGTTTCGGTCTGTTCAGGGGAAGGCCGGCTACTGCTTATAAGGTCTGAGTTTAGGAAGATAGCGAGCGGACATAGTCGTCGTCATCTATCATTGACCTAGGCGGTGGCTCATTAAGCGTAGTATTTCTTTAGGAAGCGGCCGTTTATTGGCCTGAAAGGCCTTTCACCGTGCATGTCCATGAGTAGATAGGCTCCACCCTGGTAGACCTTGTCTATGATGTACGGGCCTTCATAATTTGGCTCAAATTTTCCCTGCTTGGCACGATTGGGGATCATAGGTCTTTTGACCACCAGTACGAGTTCGCCTTGGCGGAATGTCTTCGGCCTGGTCAATCTTTCGTACGAGCGCGTCATCTTTGCTTTGTAGGCCTCCAGATTTTGTTGCGCTATGAGCCGGGTTTCATCGAGGGCATCAAGCTCCTCAAGCCGAAGGTGAGCATTTTCCTCGTCCGTCAGCTCATAGTGGACTGCCACTTGTAGAGAGGGTAACTCTATCTCGAGGGGGAGCACTGCTTCCGTCCCAAATACCAACGCGTACGGCGTTATGTTCGTGACTGTCTTAAACGTAGTTCGATAGGCCCAAAGGGCCTCTAGCAGCCTCTCGTGCCAGTCTTTCTTATTTCGGGACACCGTCTTTTTTATGATCTTTGTCAAGGACTTATTGAAGGCCTCGGCCAGACCGTTAGCTCGTGGATTGTAAACTGAAGAATATCTCCAGTCTATATTGTACTGCTGCGCGAAGCGGCTAATCTTATGGCTTCTGTAGGCTGGCCCGTTATCGGAGATAATCCGTCGTGGAGTTACAAACCGATAGATGATGTGCGTCTTGATGAAGTGGAGAATATTCTCCGTCTTCACTTCCCTCAGCGGTACTGCTTCTGCCCATTTAGAGAAGTAATCAGTTGTCGACAGGATGAAACGATGTCCCCGGGACGATGCTGGTTCGATGGGGCCGACTATGTCAGTCCCCCACATTTCGAATGGCCAGCTAGCCACCGTCGGATGTAGTGGATTCGGATGCTAGTGGATGAAATCCCCGTGGATTTGGCATGAGTGGCATTGCTTCGCATATTCGAGGCGGTCCTGGATCATCGTGGGCCAGTAGTAACCCATCCGTTTAATTTTTAACTTCATCTTCGGGCCTGCTTGATGAGAACCACAGATTCCGTCATGAACTTCCTGAACGACTCTTTCTGCTTCGTCAGGTCCTAAACATCTCAGCCACAGAGAATCAAACGACCTCTTATACAGAGTATCATTGACGAAAGCGAAAGATAGAGCTCGTTTCATGAGCTGATGTCTTGAGGACGCTTCTTCGGGCATTCGGTGGGACTTAAAGTAGTCTATGAAGACTTCCCTCCAGTCCTCAGCCTTCTCACGGTCTTTTATCTGTAGGGTCGTCTGCTCAGTCGTTCCCTTTTCTTCGTATGATTCCGGAGATATTTCTGCTGGGGCGAGCACTCGACGGCTTTGTACCATAATTTTAACGTCATCGAGGTTCTCGTCAGCCAATTCTTTGGCGAGCTTAGCTAACGCGTCCGCTTTGCTATTTTCCGCGCGTGGTATGCTTTCCAAAGTATAGGAGGGAATTTGGGTCAACAGTTGTTGCACCTTTTCGCCATACTTCACCACCTCTGGTTTGCACGTTTGGTAGTCACCATTTACTTGACTAACGATCAGTTGAGAGTCCCCGTATATAAGGAGGTCTTCAATTCCCATGTCAATGGCGATCTCGAGGCCCGCTATCAAAGCTTCGTATTCGGCTTCGTTATTCGTCCTCGGCTCTGTTAAGGAGAAGGCGAAGCGCATAATCCCTCCTTGTGGAGTTACGAAGATGAGGCCTACTCCCGATTTGATTATGGGGGTACATTGTTTGCGCTTCTTCATGGAAGATGCTCCATCAAAATAGAGTTCCCATCGGGTATCACCGCCGCCGATCGCATCAAATGCATGTTCTTCCGGCAAATCGTAGTTCAGAGGAGAACCGGCAGGTACTGGATGCTCAGCAAGGAAGTCGGCGATGGCTTGACCTTTCACTGCCTTAAGAGGCTGATATGTTATTGAAAACTCCATCAGGAGCAGGGCCCATTTAGCGAGTCTCCCTGTCAATATGGCCTTTGACATTAGATATTTTAGGGGATCCACCCTTGATATGAGACAGACTTCATGTGCCAATGCATAGTGCCTGAGTTTTGTTATCGCAAAGATTAACGCCAGGCAGTGTTTTTCAGTGGGAGAGTAATTGCTTTCTGCCCCCAGCAGAACTCGACTTAAGTAGTAGAGTGCCCTTTCTTTTCCCTGGTCATTCTCTTACGCCCATAATGCGCCCAATGAACCTTCTAGGGCAGTTGTATAAAGAATGAGAGGCTTTCCCTTGACCGACGCAGCCAACACTGGAGGGTTCTGCAGGTACTGCTTGATCTCGTCTAGTGCGCCTTGGCATTTGTGATCCCAAACGAATGGAGTTCCTTTCTTCATCAGGTGGCTGTAAGGACGGCACTTGCCTGAAAGATTGGCGATAAACCACCGGATGTATGCGAGCTTCCCTTGGAGAGACCGCAACTGTTTGAGGGTTCTCGGCGGAGGCATTTCTATGATCACCTTGATCTTAGATGGATCTATTTCGATACCTCGGTGTCGGATGATGAATCCCAGGAATTTACCCGAGGAGACTCCGAACGCGCATTTGAGGGGATTCATCTTCAAATTATATTGCCGAAGGCGTTGAAATACAGTCTTCAGATGCTTTAAATGCTCTTCGTATGACATGCTCTTCACCACGAGGTCATCAATATAGCACTCGACGATGTCATGTATGAGATCATCGAAGATCTTTGTCATGGCCCTTTGATAGGTAGCACCGGCGTTCTTTAGACCAAAGGGCATAACCTTGTAGCAGAATATTCCCAAAGGGGTCTGGAAAGCCGTATGTTTCTGGTCTTCAGGATGCATTTTTATTTGATTATACCCTGATAAGCCATCCATGAAGGAGAAAACCTCATGCGTGGACGTATTATCTATCATTAGCTCGGTTACCGGTACTGGGAAATCGTCCTTCGGGCAGGCTTTATTGAGATCCCTGAAATCCACGCATATGCGCACCGTCCCATTTTTCTTCATTATAGGAACGATGTTGGCAATCCAGTCAGGATATTGGACTTCTTGGATAAATCCGGAATCGATCAGCTTCTTGACTTCGGTGTTGATGCTCATTTCAAGCTCGAGCCGCATCCTTCTCGGCGCCTGCTTGACTGGCTTGATATCCGGGGATATTGCTAATTTATGCACAGCAATCTCCGGATCTAATCCCGGCATCTCGAAATAGTTCCACGCGAAACAATCTTTATGCTGTAGAAGCACGTCCTTTAATGCAGCCACCCTTTCTTCAGATAGCCGCTCACTGACGAATGTCGGTCGCGGATCGTCTGCCGCTCCCAACTCAATCTTCTTGAGGTTATCTGCAGTAGTATGTATGCCATCTTCCAGTTCTTTCGGAGCCGGTAGGAATTCTGAGATTACCTCATTGTCCTTGTTTTCGAAGCACCAAGGGAGCTCATCTATGTCCTCGGGCTCTTCTTTTAATATTGTAATCGTGTAACAGGTGCGAATCCGCTTCCAAGATTGATGTGGATCTGGTTCTGCTTTTGCGGCTTTGGGCTCGTGCTTTTGTGGCGGCGTTACCATCCAGCTGCCGGATAAAGCGAATCTGCCTTGTTGGTACTGGTCTTCGACCCAGTTCTTGAAGGTGAAGCAGTCTTTGATAGGGTGTCCTATGGCTCGGTGATAAGAGCAATAGCCCGGATAAGAAACCTCGTTAACTTGCTCAAGGTGCTTAGACTCCGGAAGTGCGATCATTTGATGTTTTATAGCGAGCTCGAGTAGCTTCTTCGCCTTGTCTCGAGGGAAGGAATACGCTCGACTCATCTTCTTCATGAGGAACAAATCCGGACCGCGCGATGCCCGATCACACGACTCTCTAATCCTGTGTCGTTGTTGTCGGCTTTTCTTCCTGCTTCTTGATTTATTTTTGCCTCTGCGTCGGGCCTTTTGTACAATGGGTTGACAGGGAGGAGCATCTTTGTCTTTTGCAGCCTGTTGAAACAAACGTTGCGTCCTGACCCTCTCGTAGATGGCCATCTCGCGGTTGTGGTCTTCCCGAGCCTTTTGACCTGCTTTCCTGATAAGCTTGTTCACTTGTTCTTCAAATGACGGACTTGGCACTTCACTCGCGGGATCCAGTTTTGATGAAGGGTTGGCATTGCTGGACAGGGCGTTTTCCTCCTCATCGAAGTTATATACGGCGTAGCTGCCGTGGGCTCGCTCCCGTTTCTCGGATCTCACATATCCAAGCCCAAGCGTTTCCATTCTCCCGTTGGGCAATTTGCGCTGAGTCCCAGCGACATTCCAAATCTTGTTGTAGAACCGAGCTTGTCGAACAGTCTGTTTTAAGGGTACTCCTTGGCGCTTCAATAGCCTCTTCAGTCCACTTGTATAATATCTAGGCAACCGGATGGGTTGGATCCTGTCGAGTGTAGAATCCGCGCCATGCCAGATCTCTTTCTCTACTTTCGTCTCTGAGGATCGGTAGAATAGGATTACCTTCTCACCCCTTTGCCTGGGAGGGACGTAAAACGTCTGCAGGTCCTGCACATTGTAAGCTTGAAGTGTGTCGAGATCCTTATAGTGTTCTTGCGGCACCATGGTGATTTGCAAACCTTGATCATCGCCAGGGGATGCTTGTATTGACGGCCGACTGGAGAACACGGCATTAACCTCATCTTCCGAGTCACTTCCGAAGACCAACATGGGGGCGGACGGTCCCGGGTTGTTGCGCCGGGACGGACCAGCGTAGACTATCTCTTCTTCTTCTTCGGTATCGCTCCCGAAAACAGGGACGGTGACGGCGGCTTTGTTCTCCGGCTTGCGACACTTTTTTGTATCCTCGAAGTCTGGCAAAAAGTACTTCGCATCTTCATACTTGCGGACTTCGTTCACGGAGAATGGGTTCAGCTCGCCTGTTACGGTATATTCGAAGCCATCCTTGAAGTACTTCATACACTGATGCTGTGTAGAAGGGATGATGTTGTATTCATGTAACCAAGGACGACCGAGCAAGGCATTGTAGCAGGTCTTGGCATCAATGACATGGAATTTGATGTCCGTGACGAGTAGTCCAAAGCGTAATTTTAATATCACGGATCCGAGAGTCCGTGACGATTGGGAGTCGAAACCGGAGATGGTAATTTTGTCACGAGCGAGGTGTTGCACACTCATGCAGATTTCTTTTAACACTCAAACGTTAAGGAGATTGACGGAGGATCCATTATCTACCAGGATCTTGCCTATCTTGATATCATGGCAGTATCCAGAGACATATAGGGGACGATTGTGGTCGCATGTCCCGAGGAGGAGGTCTTCGTCACCGAAAGTGATGTCGGCCATATGCACTTCTTCCAGTTCATCCTTCATCCTTTCCGCGGCGAGGAAGGCTTGGAATTGCTCGGGTTCTTGTAACGCCTTAATCGGTGAATCTCGCGCTTCTTTTGATAATAGGAGGACATCGAGAATGCTGAGTTGAGAAGGTAGCTTCCTTAGGTGCGCTAGAATGTTGTAGTCCACCTTACCCTTCCTGGGAGGGTCCTTGGCAGTCAGCTCTTTCATGACTTGGTCATCTAAGGCGATATCCCCAGTGACCTTCTCCTTTCCCTTATCTTTTCTATTTGTGGGCCCGAGATTCTTTTCCGGGAGCGTACGATTGCGCAGCTGAATGTTTTCGCAAGCCTCTGGTTCTTCCTCTTTCCCCAAAGCGGATTCTTTAAAGAGAGGGCCCAGAGCCATTTCTTCATCAGAGTCGCTCCCAAAGGTAAGAACTTGTGACCCTCTTGCCAGTAGTTCTGTTGTGCCCGTCGGCAGTACTTCTTCGTTCCCGACGAATCATGTGTTTCATGCGCTTAAAATGTTGCCGATGAGCAACATATCCCTGCCACCATATCTTAAAGGCGTCGCACGCCTCCGTAGGGTGTGAAATTTTCCGATGATATGCGCAATAATTAGGGTGCCTCTCCGCCCCATTGAGCGTGTTTTCTTCCGAGGGTGGTGGCTTCATTCCCATTGACATGGCTTTGGCAAACCTTTTCCTCGTCTTGAATATCTTTTTGTCTGCCTCGGATGCCTTTTGATCTGGTGGGAGTACTTCAACTCTTTCGTTTAGTCGCCTGCGCTTGGCTCCTTCCGATGCAGCCATCTCACGCTCCTGATCGGCTTTACTCTTCAAATGAATCTCGTCTAGAAAGGCGTCGATCATTTCATCTGTTGGCCATACAAGTTCTGGCTCAGGTCGTGCCCCCAGTTTCTCAGTGCCGGGAGTTCTTTCATCTTCCGAGTGGGAAATCACATGACAACTCGCCACATATTCCTCGGATTCATCCGGCGAACTCTCTCCATCATCTTCCTCTTGAAAGATGTGGTTGAGGAACTCTTGCAGCGTGATAGGAGTTTGCGCCTTTTGATTGTACTCTTCCAGCGAGTCGATTTGCTTCTGCAAGTTCGTGCGCTTGTCTCTAGGCTTCACGGGCTTCTTAGATTTCTTCTTCTTTTTCTTCAAAGATTTTGACGGTTGGGCGTGAGTATTTGGGCCATCACCACGAGTCTTCGTAGTTGGGCGCGGCTTCAACATCCCTTCGATAATTTGAGGTTCAAGCGGGTCCTTCCATTCGACCGCCGGGCACGCATGAAGGTCCCTCAGCATTCTTTTGGTTTTAGTTGACAGCACGACCTCCCATGGAGCTTCTTCAATAAAGGAACAGGTTGCCCCCAGTGTATCTGCTTTCTTAGGAATATGCGGTTGTGGTGGGTTCACCTTCCACTTTTCGAACAGCGCAAACTTCCCCTGGAGGTATTGATCCTCAATCCATCCTTTAAAAACGAAGCAATCCTCAATCGGATGGCTTATAGGGGAAATAGTTGGGGTTATTCACCTCGGTGGGTTATGGCGGTCACCTTGGATTTGGCAGGTTTATAAGTCTGTTACGTACTGCCAACTCGAATAACCGTTTCGTCTTATCCCGCGGGAACGAGTAGGGGCGCTTCATCTTCTCGTTATAATACCGGCGTCTTTCTTCCAATTGATCCGCCAGCTTTGGGGCGTTGTGTTGCTGCTGGGCATTCGCGACGAAGGTTGCCTTTCCTTTACCCTTGTCATTCCGAGGTTCTGGCTTCGGGGGAGACGGTCTATGACCCATCTGGTCCATCTGAGCCAACTTGTCGATTAGAGCCTGGAATGTGGTTGGCTTAAAGAACATCATAAACTGGGAGATAGTTGCGTGAGGGTCTAGGGTTCCCATGAACATGCCCACCGCGGGTGTTTCCTCAATGCGTTGCTCGCATTTCAACCAAAAATTTCGCTAGCGTATAGCATACTGGACCCATGTTTCGCCTGGTTTTACCCTGGCATTAATCAATGCCGTCATTGGAGTGCGTTCGCTGGCGCTTGCGAATCGCTGAGTGAATAGCAACTCCATTTCAGCGAACGTCTTGATAGAATCGTTCGGGAGTTCCGAATACCATTCGAACGCTGTTTCTGATAAGCTGCCCACGAACTGGCGAAGCAACAGTTTATCATCACCGCCGGTGTTACCGCAAAGGGCCCTGAACTGGGCAACATGTTGATGGGGATTGCCGGTTCCCTTATATACGTGGAATTTTGGTATTGTATAACCCGGCGGGTATTTGATTTGGTCGTACCAGCTTGGATACGGCCGCCCAGTTTTTACGACTTGACCAGCCGCCTCAGTCGCATGATGAACCCAGATTTGCTGGGCTATATAGTCGACTAAATCAGCCTTAGATATTGTCTCCTCCTTGGCCGTTGAGAGGGCCGGCGGAGGATTCGACGTTTCTCCCCTGTCGTCTTCAAGGACGATCGGGGGCTCTTCAGCCGGAAGATCTTGTTGTATCATCATCCCTATCATATCTTGGAAGAGAAGGCCCATACGCTGTATGTTGGTTGCTTGTTCAGCGGCCTCTTTGTCCTTCTTCTCCAATATTCGGCGAAGGAATTCGGCGTCGGTTTCTTCTTCCTGGCGTTCATCCGAGGACGTTTCTGGGTTTTCTTTTGGCCCGGTAAGTGCGGCCATAGCATTCATCATCTCTTGGAGCTTCTGTTGCTGCTCCTGCGCCTTGGTCACTGACCGTGTAAGCGGTCTATGACCTGTAGACGCACGACTGTCTTCCTTTCCTGACGCCATGTATACGGTATGGACCATCATGCCCCCAGACTTAGGGCGTCTGAGCTTAGTGCCTTTAGCTCTCCTTGCAGGCTGGGGGATCTTCTCTGGCTTCCTCTTTTTATGAGCAGTGGAAATTGAAGGGGCCGTTGAGGTGGGCACCAAGACAGGTTTTCGTGGCTTAGCCTGGCGACTGACTTCCTGTTGGATTTTCAGCTTCTTGTGCTGGCGGGAGAAATTTGGATTGATCACCGAGTCTCGGATCTGCTGCCGGACTTTATAGATTTGGGAGGGCAGACGTTGAGGAGATTGGAGCTGTTATGGCTTCACTTCTATAGCCCTTTTCAGCGGAGGGGGAGACCTCTTTAGCACCGCGGTAGGAGAATTCCTACGCACCTTATTTAGCATCTCAAAGCTGTTCCCAGTTGGAACAGCAGTATTAACTTCTGCCATCGGGGCTGGTGGAGTTAGCCCAGAGGGAGAGTTGCCCCCAGCCTTCCTCATTCGGCGCCAGTAACGACGTCGAGTGCGTCGTGCTGATGGAACCGGCCTGGTGAGGGCGATAGCCTCGTCTTGCCCCCTGTGTAGGTGGGGGGTCGCTGCTGGTGTTAGCCTGTCAAAGACCGATGTCCTTTGGGTAGCAGGAGCGGGAGATGGAGCCGTCAATCTTGTAAAGACCGACTTTTTGGCAGGGGAAGCCGCCTTGACGACTTCAGGAGCAGGACTGGTTACTTTCTTAGAAGCAGCCTTCTCTAAAATTGCAGGCCCCATTGCGGGTCCACAGGGGTTCTGGCCCAATCTAGAGAAGACCGAGACGCTGGCGTTGGGCGACCCGTTGAGAGGGGCCGCGGCAGGGGTAAGACGATTAAAGACCGACTTCTTGGGAGCCTCCTTTGTCAGCACCGGAGCGGTGAAGCTTGTCGGCGGGAGCATGGTCCCAAAAAACAATCCTGTGGTGGCTCGAGTGACTTGTTCCACGGGCATTGTGAATAGCGAAGCAGCTTGGGATCCGTAGGCTATACCTCCTGGCGAGGCAGAGCATTGGTTGCAATTGCTGTCCGAGCATGTCGCACAAGTGGAAGCCATTGATTCTTTGCTTTCTGCAATAAGCAAAACGCCGAATCTTAGTACCTTGAAACCCCAAGGCAACTATTAGCAAACCGTGTTTGGTTCGCGAACACGACACACGAAGTGTGGAGTGGAAAGAGGAAAAGGTCCCACCGGGCGTGCCAGAATCTGGTCCCCTCCGAACGGCAGCCAAGACGACGCGGGGTCGTCTCGCCTGAGGCTCGGGGAAGATGCTAATTGGTGCTATCCGTCTACCTCTCCGATAATGCCAAGTTGATTTATGGCACCGTGTATCGAAGGTTTAAACGGATGCGTCCGATGTAGCAGACTTCGTCAGATTCCCCCTCGCTTGAGGGGTTTTTGATTGTGGGGACGCTCTTCCCTGCAGGCGCAAGCCCCTGCAGTTAATTACGCTACCGCATCGCGGTAACCACTTTCTCCTTCTCCAGATGGTCACTTCGTGTCGTGTGTGTTTATTTTATGTTTAGTTGCCCGTGAATTGTATACGGAGACTGAGTTATGTCGTCGCCCGTAGGGCGTGGACTAGTCCAAATCCGTATTATCTTAGATTTGGGTTTGGGGGTTTGGGTTTAAGGATACGTTAGCCTCATTTGAGACTAAGATCGACTTAAACGTTTGTTAAGGATACGTTAGTCTAGTTTTTAAACTAAGATCAACTTAACGGGATCGTTTAGATCCAACAAGAGAGCAATAAAAGGGGGGCTCTGTTGTTTAGTTTAGTGACATTACGGTCGGTGGGTAGTTTAAGGACATTGCGGCCCATGGATAGTTTAAGGACATTGCGGTCCATTGTTAGTTTTAAGACATTGCGGTCAAGGTTAAAGACCTCATAATCCGTGGATTTAAGGACTCCACAGTCCGTAGTTAGTTTTAAGACATCCCGGTCAAGGTTAAGGACCTCATAGTCCATGAGTTTAAGGACCCCACAGTCCGTTGTTAGTTTTAAGACATCTCGATCAAGGTTAAGGACCTCATAATCCATGAGTTTAAAGACCCCACAGTCCGTTGTTAATGTGTGGTCATCGGGACCCGTCACCTCTTTGAAGACGTTGAGGATTACAACGCCAAGTATCAAAGGAGTGAAGAGATGTACCCTTGAACCGGAGTGGGTTGAATAGTCTTTGGCCAAATTTAGGATCAAGACCAATTAATTATGTTATGAGCCCATTGGCTCAGTTGAATTTGAATTGAGGACTTATGGCCAGCTTGGGCTAAGTCCAATCATATTTGGGATATTGGCCCTCTGTTGGTCCATTAAAGGAGAGGCTTTGCCTCTAGACACTTAGCCAATTGGGCTAAAATTAGTGTTAAACACCAGCAACAGAGTGTTCAAATTAATGTTAAACACTAGAGCAAATCAGTGTCAAACACTAGCAGCAGAGGTTTCAAATTAGTGTTAAACACTAAGAATAATCAGTGTTAAACACTGGTGACAGAGATTTTAATTTAGTGTTGAACACTAAGGGAGTTAGTCTTAAGCTCTGTTAACAGGGGTTTAATTTAGTATTAAACACTAAGAAATTCAGTGTCAAACACTGCAAATAAAGTTCTTTGATTAGTGTTGAACACTAAGGCCAAACAGTGTTTTAACACTGGATTCAGAGGTTCCAATTTAGTGTTAAACACTGAGGCAAGAGGGGTCACGTGGTAGCACGTGAGGGCACCCTCCCTTCATTTGTTCTGCTGAGAATATTGCATCTTTTAGAGCATCACGTGCCATCACGTGACGGGCATTTAAATGCTTGTATGTTAAAGCTTCTGCCAAAGGTCACGTGGGTCACGTAAGGCACTGCCTCAAAGGCCCTTCTCTGTGGATCTTTTCGGGGGTCACGTGGTGGCACGTGACCCTGCCTCTTTGTATGTTTTTTAGAAGATCTGTTAATCCCTTTTTTAAGAATTAAATTCTTCGTAGGGTTGAACCCTAACGATAAATTTAAGAGGAATTAAATTCCTATTTCCTTTTGAAGATTTATATTCTGGGATAGAGTTGAACTCTGAATTTTCTGTAGGAATTAAATTCCTCATGTATGTGAAGAACTGAATTCTATCATAGGGTTAAACTCTAATAAAAGATTTAAAGGAATGAGATTCTGTCATAGGTGAAACCCTAATTTCTTCTTTCTTAAAGGAATTAAATTCCTGCTATTTTAACAGAACTAAGTTCTTAACTAGGGTTGAACCCTGATTCTGTTCATTCTGAAGGAATTAAATTCCCATAACATAGGGTTAAACCCTAATTTTATTTTAAAGGAATTAAATTCCTATAGTTCTGTGAGAATTAAATTCTCAAGCTTCCATTCCCTCTCTATGCTTTGGATCTGCATGGCAGGATCTCAACCCAATGAGAATTAAATTCTCAATTCAAGGGGAGATGTGCACTTTACAGATCCTCCACCAAAGAGAGAACTATGTTCTTCTGTTTAATATCAGAGTTAAACTCTATTGAGAATTAAATTCTCTTTTTTCTTTCAAAAAGCCATTCCTTTCTTATCTAGGGTTTTCTTTTGCAGAAGATCCAGATTCCTCTCAAAGTATCAAGGCTCTCTTTTTTCTCTCTATGTATCGATCCCTCTGCATATCTCCCTTGGCTCCTATTTATAGGAGAAGGAGCCGAATCAATTAGTTTCGATGAATCATTCATTAAGGGATCTGATTTGTATTCATCATTCGTTTGGACCTTTGGATTGTTAGGTGAATTTTATTCACCATTGGATTTTAAATCCAGAGATTTTCCTTTGTTATTTCGGTTAGATTTTAAGAGGAAATCTTTCCAAATTCAAAATTTTTCCATAGATAGGTGATATTTAATCACCTTTAAATTTTTAATTCAATTGGTTCCTTTGGAAAGATTTGAGAAGTATTTTCTCAGAATTTAATTCTGTTAACAGATAGGCTTTGAAAGCCGGTCACGTGTGGCCACGTGACCCCCTTGGAACGAGCCCTCTTCTTCTTTTTGCGCCCTGCCTTCTGGCCGCTGCTTAGCCGTCACGTGCCACCACGTGACCCCTGGTCACGTGTGAGCACGTGACCCTTATCTGGAGCCTTTTTCTTGATTTAACCGGAGAATGAGTCTGCTGCTTTTAAATGTCACGTGCCAACACATGACCCCTGGTCACGTGTGAGCACGTGACCTCTTCTGAAGCCTTTTCCTTGATTTGATCAGGGAACTGATGTGCCTTTGAAGCCGCTTTTAAATGTCACGTGCTAACACGTGACCCTGGTCACGTGGGAGCACGTGACCCTTTCTGAAGCCCTTTTCTTTGATGTAGTCGGGAAACTGAATCTGCCTTGCCGATGCTTTTAGATGTCACGTGCCAACACGTGACTGCTGGTCACGTGTGAGCACGTGACCCTTTTCTGAAGCCTCTTCCGTAGGCTTTCCTGATTTTAAATCAGGAAACATTGTTATTTTTGATTAGTTTTTGTGCAAGTGTGCAGGATAAGAAGAAGGTCAAGTTCAGTGCCAAATTCGTGGGGAGTTCGACCCATCTCTCGTGGCTACACTGCGGCGGATCAAGACGGAACCACGGCTTTGCTGTAAAATTCTGGAGCACATTCAGTGAGCAAATCAAGATTCAGGGGCTCTAAACAGGAAGAGGAGAACCAACTCAGCACATGAAAGAAATTTGAAGGTAGAACTCCGCTATTAGAGCCGCGGAACCGCGGCACAAGTGCTTGTTTAACCGCGGAACCGCGGTCAACTACTGACATCAGTAGCCAAAAATCCTCTGTGAGTATTCCATTTCTCTTCTTCCCTCCTCTGAACTCCACTGAACTATTCTTTCTGCAGCATTCTTTGCACAAACTCTCTTCCCCTCTCCAATAAACTGTTTTTATGCAGGATTCTTTGCGCCGCCGCCAAATAAATTTTTACAAGTGTTTTAAGATTTTTGTTTGTTACTGTTTTGCATAAATAATACGGACTTTAAGGGGCTATAACACCAATTCAGAATGGGTGGGGATTTCATCACCCTTCCTAAGACCCCAAAAATCACTAAAAGCATACGCATTATGCTTGAGCTTAATAAAAAATATCTAGACTCAGCCAACTAAGGACTGTCGTACTCAATAGCACAGATGAAAGTTGTGGGCATTCGATCGTTTATCTAAACTTGACTTTGTGGTTCCTAGACTAGACAAGTGAGAAAGGTAATTTTAAAAGGCCCGTCTTACGGTGATTCGTGAGCGGAACTCTCCTTTGTTCATTTGTGCTTACCTGGCCACAATTGGCAGTGAAGAAACGATTTGAGGGTTATCTCACAACTTGTCACTTTGGAACAGTTAGGAGCGGTCTAGTGGATTTTGAAGACCATAGCTCTAGGTATAATTGTGCATGTTTTAACTGTGATTGTTTGAAGTTGTGCCATAAGTCCATACATATTTTTGCAAAACTCTTTCTAAAAAAAAATCAAAATCTTTTATAAAAACTTGCCCTTTGATGCCAGAATCCCATTTCACCCACCTTTCATCCACAATTCTCCATTGACATTATCTTACCCTTACATTCTATGCTTTGACTATATTAAACCCGTTTAGTGTATGTCCGGTTGGATTCGGGACACTAGTGCCTGCCTAGTCCGCGTTTCGTTAGTCGCTACCGACTACGCGATCGACTCCGACGTCAAAACTCCCGCCACACCTCTTTCATCCTTACTTTTTTCGGCCAACTCCGACATTGATCGGGATTCTGTTCATACATCCTCACCTTCACCTTCACCATCATCATCACCATCACCAAATTCTTCTTCTGAGATGTCAGGATTTCCTCTTAATATCCCTTTACCTCCCCCGGACTGATTCCACTTAATCTGGGTGCGAATAACCCACAACCACCTCTTATTGAAGCGCCACAGCGAATCGCACTCCAGGATCGTTTCTATCCTACCCGCTCTACACTTCCTACCTGTCTTTCATTTCCGCCGGCCAATGGGGATAATTTCGAAATTAAGCGCAGCTTCATCAACATGTTGCCCAAATTTCACGGGCTGGAATCCGAAGATGCCTGCATCTTCATTAACAAGTTCCAGAATGTCTGTACAATTATGAAGACAACCCAACTGTCCGACGATGCTATACGGCTACGAGTCATTCCTTTCACTCTGTGTGACCTTGCTGAGAAGTGGCTGTATAGTACCGCATCGCATTCCATAACCAGTTGGGATGAGTTTGTAAAAGCGTTTCTTAAAAAGTTCTACCCAAATCGCAAGACCGCGAAAATCCGAAACGAAATTAACCAATTTTCCCAACTTCCTGCCGAACCTTTTTGGAAATGCTTTGACCAATACAAAGATCTTCTTGTTCAGTGCTCTCATCACGGTATTGAGAGATGGAAACTTTGCCAGACCTTATATGAGGGCCTGAATCCAACAACTAAGCGGTTGCTGGAGACCATTTGTCAAGGCCACTTCCTATCCAAATCTGACGAGGAAGCTTGGCAATTTTTCGACGATCTCGCGGAACAAACGCTTCAATGGGAAAGCACCAGATCGAACACGTCGTCTACTTCTTCTACTTCTTCCGGTCTCTCTAGGGCAGGCGTTCATCAATTTGATATCTCAATTGTAATGAACGCCGAGATGACAGCAATCACACGAAAACTAGAAGCAATTGAGAGCAAATTCTCATCTTCTTCTCCTGCCCCTGCTCTTCCCCCTCGTACCATCTGCGCTTGTTGTTCAGACCCATCACATTTGACCGAAGAGTGTCCTTACAACCCATCTTCTTAAGGACAGGATCAGGTCAATGCTGCATTTCAGCAATGACCAAGAAATGATCCATACTCTTCCACTTACAATCGTGGTTGGAGGAACCACCCCAATTTCGCCTGGAATCAGAACCAACAATAATTCCAAGGCCACAACAACTTCCAGAGGCCTCCTCCTCCTCAACAAGAAGCTCAGCAACAAACTAAACATCAATATCAGCAGCCCTTCCAACCCCAACCTTTTCAAAATCCGACGAACAATTTTGCACCCAACAATTCTTTTCCTCAAAACAATTTTGTTCCGTCAAACAACGATAAGGTTTCCTCGCTAGAACGAAGTCTGGAGGCATTTGTAAAGCAATCAACTCAATCCACCGCCAACATCCAGTCTTCTATTCAGTCTTTGGTGCAACACACTGCTGCACACGGGCAAAGCATCAAAACCATCGAAGCCCAGATTGCATAACTGAATGCGGTTTTAAGCGAGCGAGAGAAAGGAAAGCTTCCATCTCAACCACTCACAAATCCTGGTCACCCACATAATGTACATATTGCTCTTGAACAACAGAACCATAATGTGAGTGCCGTGAATACGTTGAGATCTGGAAGAATTCTGTACAACAACGTTGGCACAGATGATGACACCCCGGCCGCTTCTTCTTCTTCTTTGTCTTCTGAGCCTGTTCTCCATTCTTCAAAAGGCTCTTCTTCTTCTGCTGCTCCGAACGGACCCACATCTCACTCCACGAAAACTCCAGCTCTGGGATCCGTTCCAACTCCACAATCTCCTCCACAAGCATTGGACTCAACCAATTTCAAAAACGTTCCATTTCCAAAACGATTGAGGTCCAATAAACAAAATACACAAATGGATAAGATTCTGGAGTTGTTTAAACAGGTTAACATTAATATTCCCCTCTTGGATGCAATCCAACAAGTCCCTTCCTACGCAAAAATCTTGAAGGACTTGTGCACTAAGAAGAGGAAATCTCAGGTACCCAAGAAGGTTTTCTTAGCTAGTGCCGTGAGTGATGCTCTTACCCAAGCTTTAGCTCAAAAACGGAAGGACCTTGGCTGTCCTACGATTTCAATAACCATTGGAGATAAGAACATCAACCATGCACTTTTGGATCTTGGTGCCAGTGTTAACCTGCTTCCGTATTCGGTATATGAGCAATTAGGTGTAGGAAAGCTGAAACCCACACACTGTACTCTCCAAATGGCTGATCGATCTATCACCCATTCTAGGGGTGAGTTAGAGGATGTGTTAATAAAGGTAGAGGACTTCATATTCCCCGTTGATTTCATTGTTTTAGACACACAACCTGTAGCTAATTCCCAGAATCAAATTCCGGTGATACTCGGTCGCCCATTCCTTGCAACCTCAAATACTGTGATCAATTGTCGAAATGGTTCGATGAACCTATCTTTTGGAAACATGACAATTGAACTCAACATTTTTAGGTTAGGGAATCAGCCCTCCGAACCTAATGCTCATATACTAGACGTTTGTTCGATCCAGGAGATCGTCCCTGAGGACCGTGAGTTCGAGAAATTCTTGTTCGATCACAGCAATCTTGACGCCACTAGTGCGTTTCTCCTTGAACCTGATACTGCTTCTGCTCTCGACAGTGATTATGAGTGTTTCACTTTCTCGAACGATCTTGGGTTGTCGCCATCCGAGCTTGAATCCTTTGAAATTTCGGATGCGTTAGCTGAACCATCCAACTCGGTCGCTTACACTCGTTTTGAGCCTCTGTTAGAATCCTTTGAGTTCGAGACATTTTCGCCGATCTTGCCTTCAATCGTTTCACCTCCAACGCTCGAACTTAAGCCGTTGCCGTCTCACCTCAAGTATGCTTACTTAGGTGAGAACGAGACCCTCCCTGTCATCATCTCGGCTTCTCTAGCTCCAGAGAAAGAGAAAGCCCTTCTGACGGTATTGCAGAGCAATCGGCAAGCTTTTGGCTGGACTATGGTGGATGTTTACTGCCGGAAGCCGGGAATACTGGACGTCTTGCCTGAATCTGGGGGAAGATGCTAATTGGTGCTATCCTTCCACCTCTCCGAAGATGCCAAGTTGATTTATGGCACCGTGTATCGAAGGTTTAAATGGATGCGGCCGATGTAGCAGACTTCGTCAAATTGCCCTTCGTCTGAGGGGTTTTTGATTGTGGGGACGCTCTTCCCTACAGGCGCAAGCCCCTACAGTTAATTACGCTACCGCATCGCGGTAACAACTTTCTCCTTCTCCATATGGTCACTTCGTGTCGTGAGTGTTTGTTTTGTTTGTGGTTTCCCGTAGATTGTATACGGAGACTAATTTATGTTGTCGCCCGTAGGGCGTGGATTAGTCCAAATCCGTATCTTCTTAGATTTGGGTTTGGGGGTTTGGTTTAAGGATACGTTAGCCTCATTTGAGACTAAGATCAACTTAAACATTTACGTTAGTCTAATTTCTAGACTAAGATCAACTTAACAGGATCGTTTAGATCCAACAAAAGAGCATTTAGACTCTATTATTTAGTTTTCGGACATTTCGGTCGATTACCAGTTTAAGGACATGGTGGTCCAATATTAGTTTAAAGACATCCCGGTCAAGGTTAAGGACATCATAGTCCGTGGAATATATGGCTGTCGGGACCCATCACCTCTCTGAAGACGTTGAAAGATTACAACGACAAATATCAGAGAAGTTCAGAGATGTACCATTGAACCAATGTTGGTTGGGAGATCTATAGTCCAATTTGGGACTAAAGTCTGTCTGCAGGTTTATGAGCATATGAGCTCAGTTGATATGAGTTGAACATTTTACTGTTCTGGCGATTGAGCTTTTATTTGGGCTCGGCCTTTTTAATAATGCATAGCATTTATCAGAACAAAGTATGTTCTGACAGTGCGCCACGTGGCGCGTCAGGCGCTTTGCGCCAAGGAAAGAGCGCATTACGCTTCTGTTGGATAGCGCACACGAGGAGGACACGTGTCGCGCTTAGCGCTGAGTGCTAATTTGTTGGCGCATTGCGCTTTTAATTTATGAGCGCGTTGCGCTAGTCTGTTAGCGCACCAGTGAGTGACACGTGGCGTGCTTGGCGCTGAGCGCCAGCTTATGAGCGCAGTGCTCTGTTTTTAGAAGCGCAAAGCGCAGATTGTGTCTTTGGTTGACACGTGGCGGGTTTTAGCGCTGAGCGCCGTTCCAATGAGCGCAAGGGCGCAATTCATGAGTGCAAGGCACTGTCCAATAGCGCAGAGCGCATTTTGATCAATTTAAGATCAAAGAACAAGTTTTTTTTTGTTCTTCAAAAGAGGCATTGCCTCAAGATCCAAGAACTAAGGTTCTTATTCTCATCAAAAGGCTCTGCCTTTATAGATCAAAAGATCTGTTAATGAAGTAAAGTACTTCTTTAAATCTTTTTATAATTAGATCTTTTTTTTTGGATCTTTTTCTTTTTTATTGAAGACCTTGATCTTATTCTTAGATCTCTGATATTTTTAGAAGAGGATTCTTCTTTTTATGAGATGTTTTCATCTCTGTTCTTCAAGAATTAATAGTTTTTTTACCTTTAAAGATGAAGAAAAAATCATCTTTCTTCAAAGGCTTGCCTTTCTTTCTTTTTGAGTTCTTCTCAAAGCTTGCAGAGGGTTTTTTCTATTTTCTCTGTATCTCTCTCTGTGTGTTTTAGACTTGAAGTCTAGGGTCCTTTATATAGGGCCAAATGATTTGTTAAATTAGTTGAAGAGATCTTTCTCTGATTGATTTGGGAATATTTCCCACCGTTGGATCTTTGATCCTAAGGCTTCTGTTTTTACAAAAAATAATCTTCTTATTTTAATAAGATTGGAAAGATCTTTGCAGAACAGAATTTTAATTCTGATTATTTAATAATTTATTATTATTATTAGATCTTTTGATCTAACGGTGGGGAATTCTTTTAATTCCAGCGCTGGCGCACTTGGCGCTAGCGTACCTGCGTTCGACACGTGGCGCGCAGCGCAGAGCGCAGCGCAACTGCGCTGCGCGCCTGCGTTCGACACGTGGCGCGCAGCGCAGAGCGCAAGAATCTGAAGCGTTGCTTCAATTTTAAAATTTTGAATTAAAACAGAGCTTTGCTCTGATTGGGTGCGCTGCCTAGGGCGCAGCGCTCCTGGCGCTGGCGTGTCTGCTTTTGACACGTGGCGCACAGCGCGCAGAATCCGAAGCATTGCTTAAATTTTTACTTTAGATTTTTAATACAGAGCTTTGCTCTTTATTGGGAAAAGGAAGCGTCGCTTCATTTCAAATCTTGGAATTTGAACAGAGTTTTGCTCTGATTGGGGAAACAGTGGACATCAAGGGGATTAGTCCCCTGATCGTTGAATATCACATTCATATGATGGATGATGCCAAACTAGCTAGGGATCCACAGAGGCGACTCAATCCAGTCATGAAGGAGGCTGTGAAAAAAGAGATCATCAAATGTCTAAATAGTGGTATTATTTACCCTATCTCTAAAAACCAGTGGGTCAGTCCGATACATGTTGTCCCCAAAAAGTCGGGCATAACGGTCATCACCAATAAGGCAAACGAGTTAATCCCTACTCGCACCCAAACTGGGTGGCTAGTATGCATTGATTATAGAAAACTCAACGCCGCAACGCGGAAAGACCACTTTCCGCTACTATTTATTGACCAAATGCTCGAACGATTGGCTGGACATGAGTACTACTGCTTTTTCGACGGATACTCTGGCTACAACCAAATTCCCATCACCGAGAAAGATCAGGACAAAACCACGTTCACCTGTCCTTTCGGCACGTTTGCATATCGCCGCATGCCCTTTGGGTTATGCAATGCACCTGCTACCTTCCAGCAGTGTATGATGGGAATTTTCTCAGACATGGTGGAGAAATTCCTGGAGATATTCATGGATGATTTCTCCATTTTCGGCGATTCCTTTGATGAGTGTTTACAGCATCTCGACGTTGTCCTTACCCGGTGTAAGGACAAAAACCTCACTTTAAATTGAGAGAAGTGCCACTTCATGGTGCACGAAAATATTGTCCTAGGACATATCATCTCGCAAAATGGCATTGAAGTGGATAAAGCTAAGACTGAGGTCATTTCCAATCTCCCTCCTCCCAGATGCGTCAGAGACATCCGAGCTTTCCTTGGCCACGCCGGTTTCTATAGACGGTTTATCAAGGATTTTAGCAAGATTGCTAGACCCTTGACTCTTCTGCTGGCCAAGGACACCACATTCGATTTCAACTCGAGCTGTGTCACTGCGTTCGAATCACTAAAAAGCTCACTCACTTCTGCTCCCGTACTTTCTTCTCCTGACTGGACGTATCCCTTTGAGATTATATGCGATGCATCTGACTTTGCTATTGGTGTGGTCCTAGGATAGCACATTGATAAAATGCCGCACGTAATCTACTATGCTAGCCGAACCCTGAACGATGCCCAGCTGAATTACACAACAACCGAGAAAGAATTCTTGGTTGTTGTGTTTGTATTAGAGAAATTCAGGCCTTACTTGATCGGCTCTCCAGTCATTGTCTATACAGACCATTCTGCTCTACGCCATCTTTTTGCAAAGAATGACGCAAAATCTCGGCTGATACGTTGGATCCTCTTACGTCAAGAGTTTGACCTTGTCATCAAAGATAAGAGAGGATGTGAAAACGTAGTGGATGACCATCTTTCATGACTTCCTTCTTCGCCGATGCTTCCACTTCCAATAAACGACGTTTTTTCGGATGAACAACTCTTGACAGTATCATGCGAACCCTGGTTCGCAGATATTGTGAACTATTTAGCAACAGGATTACTACCAAACGAGTGGTCAAGTCAGGACAGACTTCGATTCTTATCCCAAGTAAAACACTTTTACTGGGACGAACCCTATCTGTTCAAGTAATGTCCCGACCAGATTATTCGTCAGTGTATGCCTAATAATGAGTTCAAGAGTGTGCTGTCATTTTGCCACGATCAAGCGTGTGGCGGGCATTTGGCCCAAGAAAGACAGCCGAGAAGATCTTGCAGTATGGCTTCTACTGGCCACAACTCTTCAAAGACGCTTATGATTACTGCAAGACTTGCTCCCGGTGCCAACACTTGGGCCGGATATCCAGAAGAAACGAGATGCCGCTCCAACCAATCTTGCTTGTCGAGATTTTCGATGTTTGGGGGATTGATTTTATGGGGCCGTTTCCCAGCTCTTTTGGGAACCTGTATATTCTTCTAGCTATTGATTATGTCTCTAAATGGGTCGAGGCCATACCCAACCGGACTAACGACAACAAGGTTGTCGTTAGATTCCTTAAGGAAAACATCTTTTCCCGGTTTGGACACCCCCGCGCGATCATTAGTAACAATGGAACACATTTCTGTAATACGACTTTCGAGGCCTTGACGCTGAAATACTCCATCAATCATAAGCTATCAACGCCCTACCAACCCGAAACATGTGGGCAAGCCGAAGTGTCTAATCGGCAAATCAAACAGATTTTGGAGAAAACGGTTTCCAAGAACCGTAAGGATTGGTCTTTAAAACTCACTGATGCCCTTTGGGCATTTCGAACTGCTTATAAGACTGATCTTGACATGTCTCCTTATCGGCTTGTTTACGGAAAGGCTTGCCACCTTCCAATGGAAATCGAGTATCGCGCATTTTGAGCGATCAAGGAGCTGAATTTATCTCTTGATAATGCGGGCAGCTATCGGAAGCCGCAGATCAACGAACTAAACGAGTTTCGGGATGAAACTTACGAAAACGCGGTTGTCGTTAAGAACCAAACGAAGGTGTTTCATGATAAACACCTTATGCGCAAAACTTTCACACATGGTCAACAGGTACTTCTTTACGACACCCAACTATATTTCCATCCCGGTAAGCTCAGATCTCGCTGGAAAGGACCATTCTTTGTGCGGACTGTATATCCGCACGGCGTGGTGGATTTGGAAATCCAGAGGACGGTTCACTATTCAAAGTGAACGGACACAGGTTAAAATCGTTCCTCACCGCTGACCCATCGGAGGAGCTCCTTATGTTGCAGGAGCCGGTTTACATTGATTGATCTTCCTCCGCTTACCACCAAACTTCGGTTATCCAGCCATAAACAGTGGAAACACTGTTTCAAATAAGTTTGGGGGTATGTATATACCATTTTCCCACTTCAAATTATTTATAGAATAAAATTTAAAAAAATTCAAATTTTCGGGGGGTATTTTTGTAAATATTCAGAACCATAAAAAAAATAAAATAAAACAACAATTTTTTTAATTCTTTTTATTTAATTATTCTCTTTGTTGGGTCTTTTGTACAAATGACCAACAGGCCCTATAAATACATCTCGACCCCCTTTTCTGAATTCCCACAGCCTCAAATCAAACCCTAAAAAAAGCCCTAGCCGCCGCTCCAATTTCCACAGACGATCTCCTCAACGTGTCGCGCACCGAGCCAGGCGAGGATGTGATGGCCAAGACCCCTAGCTCGAGCTCAACAGCGAGCGATGAAGAGCTCACCCCCGCCGCGCAAGCGCGCTTAATTCGACGAACCCATAAAGGGGGTAGAACGAGTGATAGGGATGCTGACTAACTTTGATCAGCGACTGACGAGTCTGGAATAGGGAATGTCCACCCTACTGGAAAGAGAGGAACGGTCACGATCACGATCGAGGGGACGGGGGACAGATAAAGATGAGGCAGGAACAAGTGAGGCCGCGTCTAGTAGAAGCCACAGGGAGCAGTGAGGACACTGCTATCAGTAAGTTTGGGGGTGAGATTTGATTGTAAATAGTTTTCTTTGCATTGCATCTGCACGTTTTTATTTCTTTGTACATATTTGTTTTTCTTTGCATATTTAATTCCGTATCTTATTTTTCTGCATTGCATCTTTATAAAAAAAAATATAAAAATATAAAAAAAATTGAAAAATTTTAAAAACATTAAAAAAATTTGAAAATTTCAATATTGGCCATATTTGACTCAAGTTCAACATGACGGTTGACTAGTTAGGAAAAACTAGATCCTAAACTTAGTAAAATAAAAACCCTAAAAATAACATTTCTTGAAGTTTAACTGTAGAAAATATACGTCCTTGCAGTTTATTTAGAAATAAGCAAATTTTGAGTTCAGTTCTTGGGCTAAGTCGAAATAAGGGAAGAATATTGAAAGCTCTATTTGAAGTATAAGTCTGAAAAATAATTCTGAAGCTTAAGTCCAAATTCTGAAAATATATACCCTGCAAATCGCACATACACGCACCTTGAAACTTGGGATAGCAGAAAATACCTAGAAATACTCTTGCCTGAAAACCTAGTATGAAAGAAAAAACGGCTATTAAAGCTAACCACCAAAAGAGCATTATTGAAAATATATCCGGTCTTGATGTGAAATAAAAAAAAAGAAAAGAAAAGAATAAAATAGAAGACCTGGAGACTGCTATTTACGTTTTAAGCTCATACATTCAGTAATCGGATGTTAGTGCCTCAAGAAGCATTAATAGTCGCATGAAAGGTGTATGAGCAAAACCGTCCATCATTAATAAAAAGAAGTAGTACTAGGTATTAAGGCAAGGGTATCATAGCTTGAATTGAATTTCCAAGTAATGGGGTGATAATTACACACACGTAGGGGTATATGATTGGAGTTCGGAGGAGAGATATGAATAAAAGATAAGGCTTATATTTTCAGTAGAGATGATAAAAATTCCTGAGTTAAGATTGCGCCTTAGAAGGAAAACTCAGGAGATGCTGAAAGCTTTATAAACTGGCAAAACGTATATGATCTTAAGTTAAATGAAAAGGAAGTGTGAAAAATACGGGTTGATGATTTCTAAGTTGAAGATGATAGAGTTTCTTGTTAGAATACTAAATTGAAAAATTAGAGCCAACAGCCAAATTAATCGGATTTTGTGGGTAGTATCCACTGAAAACCCTCAGGAGACAACACTCCTCCTACTAGAGACACCTAGAGGTTTGACGGCTTGTTGCACGAGCTCAGTGCAATCGCGTTCCCTGCGAAAGTGAGGTTAGGAATTTTTGTGAATAAATTGGTTTTGCTCGGGACGAGCAAAAGATAAGTTTGGGAGTATTTGTTCATATCATATTTTTGCATTTTTATATCGTCTATTCTTGATCACATTGCATATAGGTAGGTACTTTTGATCCGTGTTTGCTAAATAGTTGCAGGTTACAGGTTCTCAGCTCTTTACAGTAAAATTCATGAAAAGTCGCAACAAATGCAGGACTACGGCCAACAACAGATAAATACTGATCTATGCTCACCATCCGTATGATACCACCTACCAGTTCAAGGAACAAAATGGAAAATCATTGGTCATTTCAATGCACAAAGCACAAGGGCAGCACAAGATCCAAGACTTCAACGCGAAGTTCAAGGTTAAAGTCCACATCATTTTGCACTGCTAAAAATCTGGAAGAAAACTGAAGAGATTCTGAGAAACCAAGTGTACAAAACAGAAGATAAAAGCAATATGGAGAAACCCAAAAAAAATGAGATCCCAATTCCACCAAATGGCCGCGGAACCGCGGCCAATATGGCACTTAGGCCGCGGAACCGCGGCCGCGTCAGATCAGCGTTGACTCGGCTCTTTTGGGGTAATTTTGTAATCTCGTAATTGGCTCAGATTGTATACCTAGGGTTTCACTTTCCTCCCTATAAATAGCTGAGCTCAAAGCCAAACCAAGTGTGCTTTTCATTATTAGATTTTAGGATTAAATTCTGTAGTTCTTCTTCCTTTCTATCTTTCTCCATTAAAAATTGTAGTGAGTTCATGAGTGATGATTAATGAAAAATAAAAAAAAGATTTCTTTTTATTATCTTGCTTGTCTTTCAATTATTTATTTATAATTGTTTGCAATTTTTCATTTGCTAATCTAGTCGTGTTATTTTATTGTTGTTTTCCTTTTTTTTCTCTCTTCTATTTTTCTTTATCCTTTACAACCATGATGCTTGAGTATGATCCTTGCCAAAGTGAGGTCTCAAATAGCTAGTTGGAATTTTTCTTAATCTCATTTCTTTCTATCTTCCTTTTTTTTTAATCTTTTTAATGGGTGAGTAATTTCTCACTTGTTAGGGTAGGATAAGCAAAGTTTGAGAGAAGAAAATCTCTCTCACTCTTTTCTTTGCCCAACATCTTGATTTGGACTCCCGTTAATTGAACCACAATCTGCTCACTACGGCACCCTATCCTACATGATAGCGGTGATTCCCTAGTTAAACCGGTTGTGGTTGAATTAACCGGAGGTTAGGGCTAAGAGCCAAGAACGGACGGACAATGACCAAAAGGAAGAAACTAAGCATGGAAAATCTAGTTTATACTTGCAAGTTCCTTCCTAGTCGTGCTAATCCCCGTTGTTGCCGATTACCGTAACATCGATATTAAGAATGACAATGAAAGAAGTGAGAAATTCCTAACTTAATCTAACCTAATCCTAACCCTAGCAAGTTCTTTTATCATTCGTTATCTCATTAGTTGATCTTGTTGGAGATAGTGCCCTCAGAATCAATTATTGGATCACAGTATTTTTTTCAACAGTGTACGGTACCATGTCAGGTATATCAATATATATATATATAGCAAGTTAGGTCAAGATGTAAATAATATCGTGGGTGTGCTCACAATCAGTTATAATCTAGCATGGGTATCAACAACATGAGATAAGCAATGAATTAAGTAATAGGCAGTTTCATTCAATTTGCAATACAGTTATTAAATTTGTCACAGAGATGATTACAAGAGTGCAGTAAGACAAGTATAGCCGTTCAGTCTTACTCAAGATGATAGTATGCTATCTGGTTTATCTTTATCATCATGTACTATTTTAGGTGACATTACTAATCACTATTGCACGTTGATAGAGCCCCTAGGATTCTTGCTTGACTGCCAGCAGTATGATGGCGATCATATACATGGGAGTTGGGGTCTATAAGAACATCCTTAAAGTGGTCCCTAGTCGTGGGAGTTTCGAGACAGGGTATTGATACTCCAGAGTAGACTAGTGTATACAGTCGAGACCCCGACGAAGGGCGGTGGCCAGTTTCACAAGCCACTGGTGTCAGTTGATTCACCTAAGATGTATACAGGTGCTCATTGGGTTATGAGTACACCGAACAGGACTCGCCGGGAACATGCTAGTTGGTATTATACCTGACGTCAGATAGCAGTTCCCTGGTGACATGTGTACAGGTTAGTTCATCGACCTGAGATCGTCATTTGTCTCGTGTGAGTTCCCACTGTACTTTGATTACTACCCTACTACGGCTCAAAGGAGTCGTGCAAACAGTTTTTAGTTGGGTACAGTCCCGAGCCACATAGAGGCAGTGAGCGGATCGGCAGGGGTTCGTCTCTCCCGGTATTGGGGGTGAGGTCGCGCTGTGTCTAGGAGAGCCATTACACGAAGTCCTTGGCCAAGGCAGGAGATTTACTGGTAGGTATTCCAGTAGTATCTCAGGGTATTCTGGGTTACACTCCGACACGACTTGTACCGTTTTTGGGGGTCTGACTTTTACCAACCCCCTAGGCCCGCCATGCGATGCTCATAGATGAACGGACCGGACTGTACGGATATTGTCACTGACAGGCTCAGTAGGGTGTCAGGATGAGTTCGCTCATCGATGTCCCTTTTGGTCAATAGCTGGTAGCCCATTACGTATGGCTAATACCTCTGACGTGCTAGTGGTTAAATCCACAGCCAAAGTATTGACGAGTCTTTAGAGTCCCCCACAGACAGTTTCTCAAGTTTCGGGCGAAACGCTGTAGAGGCCGTATGGATATATGGCAGGGTTCGATCATATACGTGCGGTATTGCACGGATCATGTTCGGACGGATAATACTAGCGGGCTTTGGTTTAAGCCGGATCCTAGTATTGTACAGTGTAGATTTTATCTCATTGCATTTGTATTCGGTCGGAATACAAATGCGGGTATCTATATACAGTCGCGGGGTTTTCCTGTAATTTATTACGGGATCATTTTTATGATGTTGCCAGTTTGCTTTCCGGTTTCGGCCATTTTCCTTTGTTTCTTTCTTTGGCTAAATTTTGATGGAGGGGGTTATTTGCAATTATGCATTTTATTATGGAGAAGACTTTTTGTGATAGCTTCATGATGGTTCAACCATCATTTGATTCTTGGTTCATCATGGCTTGACTTTTGAGATATGATGAGTGATGGGCTTTTTGACCTTTTTTGTGATCATGATCTTCTCATCATCATCACTCATCATTCTTTCTTGCATGACACTCACACTCCCTCCTCTTCTTTGATCATGGCCGGCCATTCTTGAGAGAGGGCTGTCCCAATTTTTGGAGATGAGAATTGGTCTCATTTTTGCTTGCAAAATCCTATAGCTCCATCTCAAAAAGTTCATCTCATTCCTCCACCAAAAATGGCAACTTCATAACCCTTTAGAGACATGGTGATCTACGTATAACCTACAGCATTCTTGGACACGTCGACTCGCCAACTTCGTGCCCGAGTTGCCTCGGTCCAGAGGTGGGAGCCCGTAAAAAAATCCGGCGATGTGGTGCCCGTACCAACGAGGAGATGAAGACCGGAGATTCCGCGAGGAGATCGGGATGGAGGCCGAAGACCGAAGGATACGGATCGCTCGGTATAGCTTTCTACCCATTCTCTAGTTTGCTAGGAATAGGTTAATGGCCCGATCCGGGTTTAACAGTCCGCGGTAGCGCCGGTTCTAGTTTATAGAAAAGTTTTGTTTTCCGCATTTTGGCCTCGTACAGACGGCTGGGGCGCTGCCGTGCACTTACACTGGTATTAGAGCCACGCCATTAACCTAGTCTAGCTTGCTCTAGTGTGTTTAGAATTTCGATCGGACAAAAATTTCAAAACTGCATTTCCAACGTGACAGTTTCTGTCGAAATTTTATAGTTGTCAAAAAATTATTTGGTGCATTTCAAAAATACAGGTAGGGATTTTTATGTAATCTGGGAAAATTTGGTGGAGTGTTATTCCTGCTCAGCCGCGGAACCGTGGCCGTATCCCTGCTCAGCCGCGGAACCGTGGCCGTATCCCTGCTTTGGCCGCGGTTCCGCCGCAGTAAGAAGGGATCACTGCACCAGATTTCTTCAGTTGGTTCCTGGGTTGGAAATGGGGTTTTTGGTATATACTGTTTGGGCCCAGATTTATTTTGAGTGCTACAGTTGTGCTTGGGGCCCATTTCGGTAAATTTAGTCGATCGAAAATTTTAAACATGTTAGTTCACAGTATTTACATTATATCTGCGACTGTGAATATCACTTGATCGGTAAATCCTGTCTAACTGCTATAGCCCTTGTAGACGGATTTGCGAACGTGACATTCACGTTGATGTTCTATGTTGTGCTGTGATGTTGCGGATTGTCGTGGTGGATAGCCTGGATGCAATGGTAGTACAGTTTGGTTTATTATGTACATTTGATATTGCGGGGCGAGCGTCCGACATGTGGACTGCCGTCACTGCCTGTTTGTATATTATTCTTTTGGGGCACGACCGGGCTGAGGTCGGTGTACCCGTTGTATGTATATTTTACTTTCTGTACTAGGATTACCCCGCGGAGGGGTGCACGGGTAGCCGGGTTCTAGAGGGCAACGAGCCCGCATCTCATGGCGTTGAGACGGAGGGGGCTTCACTCTAGAATTGGCGGGCTATTCTCCGTACTCGTAGGGGGTATAGGTTGACCCAAGGAGGGGTGCCCAAGTTACCGGATTCCGTGAAGTGCTGGGTGGCCCATTCACGTTGCTGAAGGGGGCTGCCTCACTTCAGGTTTTGGCGGGTAACTTGCCGCGTCCGTAGGGGTCTAGGATTTCATTGCACAGGCTATTCACACGACCAGGGGAACGTCGGGTTTCAGTAGCGGCTCTAAAAAACCTGGGGATCCCAGATATCTGTATTGTTCTGTGATGCTGGTTACATTTCTGTGATGTTGCATTTTATCACGCCTTGAGCGAATATTATATATTGGTATATATACTAGTAGATGTTGTATATGTTTTGCATCCGCGCTAGTCATGTCCCCGCTCTGTCGTTAGTTAAGTAACCTAACGGGTGATGACGGGACCCCGTAGCGAATGCGGATGGCATATACGTACATCATTATTTTCGTTCTTTATTGGTGTGATCAATTGATGGGACTGCATTGATTCGGATCAATGCAAGCTAAACAAACATATTCTAATGTTGTTGGAACAATTTTTCAAAAAGCTGTTATTGCAAGGGCGTTCTCTTTTGTTTTGCACAGTGGTATTCGGTTATGAATATCCAGCACCTCAATCGACAAGGCAAGGGCCAAGATCCCTTCACCGAGAGTGACCCCTTGGACATAAGTTTGCGTCAGGGCAATAACTTCACTATAGTCGATTACTTTTGCTTTGCATCGTGGTATTCAGTTGGAATATCCTGCACCTCATTCTACGGGGAAAGAGCCGAGATCCCTTCACCGGGAGTGACCTGTTTCCTGATTTAAAATCAGGAAAGCCTACGGAAAAGGCTTCAGAAAAGGGTCACGTGCTCACACGTGACCAGCAGTCACGTGTTGGCACGTGACATCTAAAAGCATCGGCAAGGCAAATTCAGTTTCCCAACTACATCGAAGAAAAAGGCTTCAGAAAGGGTCACGTGCTCCCACGTGACCAGGGTCACGTGTTGGCACGTGACACTCAAAAGCGGCAGACTCAATTCCCTGATTGAATCAAGAAAAAGGCTCCAGACGAGGGTCACGTGCTCACACGTGACCAGCGGTCACGTGGTGGCACGTGACAGCTAAGCAGCGACCAGAAAGCAGAGCGCAGAAAGAAAGAAGAGGGCTCGTTCCAAGGGGGTCACGTGCCCACACGTGACCAAGGGTCACGTGGCCACACGTGACCAGCTTTCAAAGCCTATCTATTGACGGAATTAAATTCTGAGAAAAGATCTCTTAAATCTTTCCAAAGCAACCGATCGAATCAAAGATTTAAAGGTGATTAAATATCATCTATCTATGGGAAAATCTCGAATTTGGAAAGATTTCCCCGTAAAATCTAACCGAAATAACAAAGGAGAATCTCTGGATTTAAAATCCAATGGTGAATAAAATTCACCTAATAATCCAAAGGTCCAAAACGAATGATGGATACAAATCAAATCTCTCAATGAAAGATTCATCAAAAACTAATTGACTCGGCTGCTTCTCCTATAAATAGGAGCCAAGAGACACACAAAAATGATATATGCAGAGGGAAGAAAAGAGAGAGAGCCTTGATACTTTGGAGGAATTTGGATCTTCTGCAAAAGAAAACCCTAGGTAAGAAAGGGAAGGCTTTTTGAAAGAAAAGAGAATTTAATTCTCAACAGAGTTTAACTCTGATACAAAAACAGAAGAACATAGTTCTCTCTTTGGTGGAGGATCTGTAAAGTGCATATCTCCCCTTGAGTTGAGAATTTAATTCTCAATAGGTTGAGATCCTGCCATGCAGATCCAAAGCATAGAGAGGGAATGGAAGCACGAGAATTTAATTCTCACATAACTATAGGAATTTAATTCCTTTAAAATAAAATTAGGGTTGACCCTGTGTTATGGGAATTTGATTCCTTCAGAATGAAAAGAATCAGGGTTTAACCCTGGTTAAGAACTTAGTTCTGTTAAAACAACAGGAATTTAATTCCCTTAATCTCATTCCCCAGAATAATTCTTTAACAGAGAGTGGGAGTTTAACTCCTTAAAGCTTTTATTAGGGTTTAACCCTATTTAGTTCTTCACATATATGAGGAATTTAATTCCTACAGAAAATTCAGAGTTCAACTCTATTCCAGAATATGAACCTTCAAAAGGAAGTAGGAATTTAATTCCTCTGAAATTATTGCCAGGGTTCAAGCCTACGAGGAATTTAATTCCTGAACGGGATTAACAGATCTTCTAAAAAAAACATACATAGAGGCAGGGTCACGTGTCACCACGTGACCCCCAAAAAGATCTACAGAAAAGCCCCTTTGAGGCAGTGCCTCACGTGACCCACGTGACCCGTGGCAGAGGCTTTAACATACTCCATTTAAACACCCGTCACGTGATGGCACGTGATGCTCCAAAAGATGCGATATTCTCAGCAGAACAAATGAAGGGAGGGCGCCCTCACGTGCTACCACGTGACCCCTCTTGCCTTAGCGTCTAACGCTAAATTGGAACCCCTGAATCCAGTGTTAAAACACTGTTTGGCCTTAGTGTTCAACACTAATCAAAGAGCTTTATTTGCAGTGTCCAACACTGATTACCTTAGTGTTTAACATTAATTTGAGATCTCTGCTGCCAGTGTTTTGATCTGTTTTAGTGTTTAACACTAATTTGAAAGCCTTGTTGCTGGTGTTTAACATCAACTATCTTTTAGTGTTAAACACTAACTTATCGATCTCATTCCCAGTGTTCAACACTGATTGGTCTTTAGTGTTTAACACTAGGCATTGGCCCAATTGGCTAAATGGCCAGAGGCAAAGCCTCTCCTTCAATGGACCAACAGAGGGCCAATATTTTGGACTTAGCCCAAACTAGCCATAAGTCCCAAATCATCTTGAACTGAGCACATCTGCTCTTTCAAACCACTCATTGGTTCAAGGGTACATCTCTGAACTCCTCTGATATTTGTCGTTGTAATCCTTCAACGTCTTCAGAGAGGTGACGGGTCCCGACAACCACACATCAACATGGACTGTGGGGTCCTTAAACCCATGGACTTATGCGTCCTTAAACTACAAATGGACCACTACGTCCTTAAACTGGCGATGGACCACCATGTCCCTAAACTGGTAATGGACCACCACGTCCTTAAACTGGCGATGGACCACCATGTCCCTAAACTGGTAATGGACCACCACGTCCTTAAACTGGCGATGGACCACCATGTCCCTAAACTGGTAATGGACCACCACGTCCCTACACTAGAAATGGACCACTATGTCCCTAAACTGGAACAATAGAGTCCAAACGCTCTTTTGTCGGATCTAAACGATCCTGTTAAGTCGATCTTAGTCCCAAACTGGACTAACGTATCCTTAACAACCGTTTAAGTTGATCTTAGCTTCAAATATGGCTAACGTATCCTTAAACCTTCGAACAGACTTTAGTCCCAAATTGGACTACAGGTCTCCCAACCAATTTTGGTCCAAGGGTACATCTCTGAACTCCTCTGACACCTGTCGTTGTAATCCTTCAACGTCGTCAGAGAGGTGACGGGTCCCGACGGCCATACAATCAATGGACTACTATGTCCCTAAACTGGAACAATAGAGCCCAAACGCTCTTTTGTCGGATCTAAACGATCCCGTTAAGTCGATCTTAGTCCCAAACTGGACTAACGTATCCTTAACAAACGTTTAAGTTGATCTTAGCCTCAAATATGGCTAACGTATCCTTAAACCTTCAAACAGACTGGACTATAAATCCCTCCAATCAACTTTGGTTCAAGGGTACATCTCGGAACTCCTTTGACACCTGTCGTTGTAATCCTTCAACGTCGTCAGAGAGGTAACGGGTCCTGACGACCATACATGCGGTGGACCACTATGTCCCTAAACTGAAACAATGGAGTCCAAATGCTCTTTTGTCGGATCTAAACGATCCCGTTAAGTTGATCTTAGTCTCAAGTTAGACTAACATATCCTTAACAAACGTTTGAGTTGACCTTAGCCCCAAATATGGCTAATGTATCCTCAAACCAAACCCCCAAACCCAAATCTAGGATAATACGGATTTGGACTAGTCCACGCCCTACGGGCGACGACATAACTCGGTCTCCTTAAACAATCCACGGGCAACAAAACATAAAATAGACACACACGACACGAAGTGACCATCTGGAGAAGGAGAAAGTTGTTACCGCGATGCGGTAGCGTAATTAACTGCAGGGGCTTGCGCCTGCAGGGAAGAGCGTCCCCACAATCAAAAACCCCTCAAGCGAGGGGGAATCTGACGAAGTCTGCTACATCGGCCGCATCCGTTCAAACCTTCGATGTATGGTGCCATAAATCAACTTGGCATCTTCGGAGAGGTGAACGGATAGCACCAATTAGCATCTGCCCCGAATCTCAGTGCCAAGACATCGCAGTCCTGCGCGCCGTCTTTCGGAGGGGAACATGACCTCTTTAGCAAAGGTTTTTGCCACTATATTTTTATAAAAGCTATCCGGTTCCTTCAACGATATCAAGTTCATTACGTTAAAGGTTTTTCGCCAAAAACCATTTGTAGCCCTCCGTCATTTCAGATGGGTAGCAAGTAGTATTCATGCTATGTTTGTTGGACAAAGTCAAGGCATAGTGTATGGTAGCTATTTGTTACTTTTCTGCAGCATAGATAGATGCGTTGGTTTGGGACAGTCGTACTGCCTTGTTGGCCAAAGTCAAGGGTAGGTACGGGTGGGTTCAAATCAACCTGGAGAATGACGGGTAAAACTTGACATGTGACTTATGATTTGTTGGCCAAACTCAAGGTCATAAGAGCATGGGGTAAAAATCACATCAGGAGTTTCTAAAGAAACTGAAACTTGCCAGATATGGGCATACCTTCTGGAGTGTGATAACGTGAGTGGATTCCATCACGTTATCTTGCGATGATAGTTGGATCCCGATTCCCACTGATGAGTTGGTTTACTCCTCGGGTGATCCCAACTAATTCTTCTTTCAGGTTTGGAGGGGAATTTGACGGTACAGTGGGAGGTTTCCTGATTAGATAAATTGGTAACCATTCTGATCTAGGTCAGAGTGCACGTTGAGTGTTTCTTTTCTCTCTCTCTTTGGCAGCGACCATGACCCGACCCTAGACTATGACTCAGTGACCAAAATTAACCGAACCTTCTTAAACACTGTCTTTTGGATTGTCAGAGTTGCATACTTCATTACCACTACTTCTTTTACCCTTTTCTCCAGAACACCTCGTATTACTACGAACATCCACTTCCATTGGATAAAACCATCGTATGGTTATATACGAACTCGAAGGAATTTATTCGAGGATGGTTTCCGGTTCTGGAGAAAATGAATAGGACTATTCAGTTGTCTTTTCTTTTTACCTTCTCTCAGGTTGCGAGTGCCCCTTAAATTAGGGGATAGTACACCTATTACGCAAATTGGATAGTTTTCTTCCAAACCATAGACAGGTGCCGACCGGTAGGGAATGAAGAAAACCAATTAGCCTAACGATGGTGTACAGAAGGTATTAAGTAAAGACAAATAAAGGGATTAGAAGGAGGGCAAAGTAAATTGCGACTGCTATTCACGACCAAACCAAGTATTTCATCGCCACTCCTACATCACCTTTGTATTTCTCCAGGACACTCCGTATCACTACGAAGATCCACAGTTATTTGGATATTCCATCGTATGGTTATATACGAACTCGAAAGGAACTTGTTCCAGTTCGGGGATGGATTCTGGTTCAGGAGAAATAAGAATAAGGTTTATTCGGTTGTCTTTTATCTTCACCTTCTCTCGCATTGCAAGTGCTCCTAGGATTAGGACAGTACACCCATTATGCTTATTGGATAGTCTTCTTCCAAACCATAGGCTGGTGCCGAACGGTAGGGAAGGAGGAAAACCATTTGGCCTAAAGGGGTGTACAGAAGGTAATGACTAAAGACATATGAAGGGATTTGGAGAGATGGCAAAGAAATATACGGTTACAGTTGTGAATCTGGATAATGGAAGAGACATTACTAAGAATACCCGGATACCCCTACGAAACATTTCAATGTTTCAGCCTCACTGTGTACTGTTAAAAGAAAACTGATTTCCCAATTAGCCCTTGCTCCAGGGTATGTATTTACCAGGTTTGATTCTCACATCTGTATGGTTCTACAGATGATGAGTGGGAGTAAGTTATTGGGAGTTAGGTGATCATCCTGATTATATCGGGATTCATTGTAATTGGTGATATTTGAGAAAATCATCTGGGTTATTTGCCAGACGGCAAATATTTGGTTTTAAATATCCGTTGTTATGCACCAATTTCAAATTGATATATCTGTACGTCTATTTTTATAGAGTGAGATATAACCTTTTGAAATTATGTCCATGACATTTACCTATATCAGTGGATGGTTAGGTAAGGAGCATTAAACAACGGTGTAATTCTTCTTAACCATAAGTACAGTTTTCAAGATACGACACACGGGGAATGAGTTATTAGACTCAGGGGACTTATACAGAGTATTGTATGTTGTCCAGTGTCTATTAGGACAGAGGGGTTGGTCCTCGTACTATATTCTGTTTACTTGTGACTTCTCTAGTTCTTAGACATGTGTTTCGTAGAAATGTAAGGTCTAAGTTTTGAGAAGTTATAGGTATATGAATAAAGTAGAGAACCAGATGTTGCAAGTATCGGGATTCTTCAAGGTGATCGAAGATGTAGATACTTATGGTATTCAGTAGATAGTAATGGTTAAGAGAACTTGCTTCTCTTTCAGGTTACTCATATCTGGATGTATTCCTAAGTTGAGTAATGCTGATCGGCCTCTCTCCATTTAGTTAACATGCACTGAAGACAGCTGCATGATTTGAATCTGGTTCAATTAAATCAGTGCCTCTGTTTCTGTATTGGATACAGAACAGTTCATATCTTGACATTGTTAAGGTACGGGGAGTTGTCCGGCTTATGCTTAAAACCAGACTCCGGATAACTCAAGGCACGTTTCTGTAATGGCTGTTTGTGGGTTGACCCGGGTTATGACGAGGGTTGACTTTCTACCATCTGGAAGATCAATAGTGATATTGTTCTTGACTCGGCACAGTTTTAATAAAAATGGATTTTTTCAAAAAACAGTAGTGGGAGTATGGTAGAACTGGAAGTGATTCCAAAACCGCAAACGATTACTGAAGATTTGATAAGAACCTAAAGATTCAATCTGGTTTGACATTCCATTGGCCACTCCGCAGATATGGTGGGTAACCTCAGGCACTCGAGAGGTACTTCGGTATGCTCAAAGACGGTGACAGGGAGGTTCTTATTTACCCAGACTTGACACTACTGTTGTTCCAGGCTATGAGACCTGGCAGAAGGATGAGACCTGGCAGAAGGATGTGTATAGCGTCGTTCTGAACTGGCTTCAGAAGTGCACGTGTATATGATTCTGCTAGAGGGTTGTCGTAGTCAGTGGGAGCAGCGGAAGTATAGTGGACAAGTAGCTTATGTCTATTTATAGACTAAAGCAGATATAGCAGAGATAGATCATCTATTTCTGGTGTGACAGTCATAGGTTTGACTTCATCAGAATAGGGGATGGATCTGTTAAGAAGGTATTAGGGTGTGATGTCCTGGTATCTGGATGACATACACAGAGTAGGAAGTGATATTCCTATACTACGATCGGTTATACTTTGGTTGTCACACAGTGGTTTCTCCACAAAGGATATAGACTGTATATCAGATATTCTGGTTACTGGATCTATGGTTTTAGATCTAGATTTGGGAAGTATCCCAATCTGGGTACTTAAACAACATTCTAAATGTGTTTTAGAATGGACAACTCCTGGCACGGTAGTGTACCTGCAGGTGATGGAGTCACCCTCTCTGAAGGTGTCTTATAGACTAAAGGGGAGAGGGATGTACATGATTGGCAGATCACTTGCTTAGGCAATTGAGTCAATCATGAGATGTCAAGTACCACACCAGATGTTTTTGCACTAGATGCAGTAAGTAGATATTGATCCAATCCTGGAGAAACATTCGGAAGCAGTTTTAGAACATAAGTGGATGTTCTTGGGATATGATAACAACAGCCTTTTTCGGGAGACGGTTATCATTCCGGGCTTCCTAGGTGACCTGGATGACAGAGTGGCTGTCAGAGTTATAGTTTTCCCTCTGACGAGGGGTAGTGTTTTGGACAGGTGATCCAAGCGGACACTGAGGGAGGCATTACGCAGGGTACTGATTAAGTTCAGTTGACGATACAGTCTAAGAAGTTTGGATTTGGAGTTCATTTATGAACTAGGTCCCGTCAGATATCCAGACATATTCTAAGACAGGTTTTGCTTATTTTGGGAGATGGGTTTCTCCGCGAACTTGAGATAAAGAGAGACATAGAAAGAAACATGAGGGTGGATCCACTCACTGAGGCTATTCCTCGAACTCAATAGTTTCGCAAACGGGTTTTGTGAGACTGATTAGTAGAGGAGTTAGGTGTTCGATATCACACGGGCTGTGAGTATGCGACATCGCAATAATTAGCCTTGAGTGAAAGTGGGAGATTGTTGGAGATAGTGCCCTCAGAGTCAATTATTGGATCACAGGCACGTGATTGCAATGATTGAGGGAGGACCTATGCCGGTAGGACAGTCTTACTCAAGATGATAGTATGCTATCTGGTTTATCTTTATCATCATGTACTGTTTTAGGTGACATTACTGATCACTATTGCACGTTGATAGAGCCCCTAGGATTCTTGCTTGACTGCCAGCAGTATGATGGCGATCATATACGTGGGAGCTGGGGTCTATAAACACATCCTTAAAGTGGTCCCTAGTCGTGAGAGTTTCGAGACAGGGCATCGATACTCCAGAGTAGACTAGTGTATACAGTCGAGACCCCGACGAGGGGCGGTAGCCGGTCTCACAAGCCACTGGTGTCAGTTGGTTCACCTAAGATGTATACAGGTACTCATTGGGTTATGAGTACACCGGACAAGACTCGCCGGGAACATACTAGTTGGTATTATACCTGACGTCAGATAGCAGTTCCCTGGTGACATGTGTACAGGTTAGTTCATCGACCTGAGATCGTCATTTGTCTCGTGTGAGTTCCCACTGTACTTTGATTACTACCCTACCACGGCTCAAAGGAGTCGTGCAAACAGATTTTAGTTGGGTACAGTCCCGAGCCACATAGAGGCAGTGAGCGGATCGGCAGGGGTTCGTCTCTCCCGGTATTGGGGGTGAGGTCGCGCTATGTCTAGGAGAGCCATTATACGAAGTCCTTAGCCAAGGCAGGAGATTTATTGGTAGGTATTCCAGTAGTATCTCAGGGTGTTCTGGGTTACACTCCGACACGACTTGTACCGCTTTTCGGGGTCTGACTTTTACCACCCCTCTAGGCCTGCCATGCGATGCTCATAGACGAACGGACCGGACTGTACGGATATTGTCACTGACAGGCTCAGTAGGGTGTCAGGATGAGTTCGCTCATCGACGTCCCTTTTGGTCAATAGCTGGTAGCCCGTTACGTATGGCTAATACCTCTGACGTGCTAGTGGTTAAATCCACAGCCAAAATATTGACGAGTCTTTAGAATCCCCCACAGACAGTTTCTCAAGTTTCGGGCGAAACGCTATAGAGGCCGTATGGATATATGGCAGGGTTTGATCATATACGTGCGGTATTGCACCGATCGTGTTCGGACGGATAATACTAGCGGGCTTTGGTTTAAGCCGGATCCTAATATTGTACAGTGTAGATTTTGTCTCATTGGATTTGTATTCGGTCGGAATACAAATGCGGGTATGTATATACTGTCGCGGGGTTTTCCTGTAATTTATTACGGGATCGTTTTTATGAAGTTGCCAGTTTGCTTTCTGGTTTCGGCCATTTTCCTTTATTTCTTTCTTTAGCTGAATTTTGGTGGAGGGGGTTATTTGCAATTGTGCATTTTATTATGGAGAAGACTTTTTGTGATAGCTTCATGATGGTCAACCATCATTTGATTCTTGGTTCATCATGGCTTGACTTTTGAGATATGATGAGTGATGGGCTTTTTGACCTTTTTTGTGATCATAATCTTCTCATCATCATCACTCATCATTCTTTCTTGCATGACACTCACACTCCCTCCTCTTCTTTGATCATGGCCGGCCATTCTTGAGAGAGGGCTGTCCCAATTTTTGGAGATGAGAATTGGTCTCATTTTTTCTTGCAAAATCCTATAGCTCCATCTCAAAAAGTTCATCTCATTCTTCCACCAAAAATGGCAACTTCATAACCCTTTAGAGACATGGTGATCTACATATAACCTACAGCATTCTTGGACACGTCGACTCACCAACTTCGTGCTCGAGTTGCCTCGGTCCAGAGGTGGGAGCCCATAAAAGAACCCGGCGATGTGGTGCCCGTACCGACGAGGAGATGAAGACCGGAGATTCAGCGAGGAGATCAGGATGGAGGCCGAAGACCGAAGGACACGGATCGCTCGGTTTAGCTTTCTACCCATTCTCTAGTTTGCTAGGAGTAGGTTAATGGCCCGATCCGGGTTTAACAGTCCGCGGTAGCGCCGGTTCTAGTTTATAAAAAAGTTTTGTTTTCCGTATTTTGGCCTCGTACAGACTGCCGGGGCGCTGCCGTGCACTTACAGATCTTAAAACAAATCTGGACATATTTTGATTTAACTCGTTAAAACATAAAGAAAAAGATTCCATCTTCCTGTGGATCGACCCGTACTCAATCGGCTAGCTACCAAGCGAAACCGTCTTGATTGCGGTAATTAAAACTAAGCACGCAAAAACTTCAACAATCACTACCCAGCCACCGGGTCGAACACTTCGACGACGAAGCAAACACCACGGCACTACGGACCAACCTGGACATCTTGTTAGAGAAACGAGACCGGGCTCAGATCAGGGTTGCCGCCTATCAGCAGCAAACTGTCCGATATTACAACACGCGGGTCAAGCGTCGCTCTTTCAAGACCGGAGATCTGGTCCTACGGCGGAACGAGTTCGTCGATCAAGGCAGACTGCATAAGTTTTCCCCGAAGTGGGACAGCCCTTTCCTCGTCTCCGAGGTACTTCCCGGCGGAGCCTACCACTTATAGGACGCGGACGGACGCAAGTTTCCACGGCCTTACAACGCTGAGAAGCTCAAGCTGTATCAGTAAAATGAATACCTACGAGTGTGTACCTCTCCTTTCACAAAGGCAATGTAAATTTTTCTAAAAAGTCCTTTCATTCAAATAACAATAAGGGAACGCTAGAATGTTGCGAAAGAAGAGTCTTATTCATCCCAAAAGGTACTATGGACTCCTCAGCCTTACAGAAAAAGGGAAGGTTACAACAAAGGCGGAACGGGATCAAGGAAGTACTCCTGGTGGTACTCGGAGTAGATTTCCCTCAACCGGGCCCGCCCTTGCTCGGTTATCCCTGGCTGGTAGCTCCCTACCCCAAAATGCCAGGGATCAAAAGCCTTCGCCAAGAGGCAATCGAGCAGCTTCACTGCTCGGTTATCCTTGGCCGGTAGCTCCCTACCCCACAACGCCAGGGATCGAAGCCCTCACCAAGAGGCAGCCCAGCAGCTACCCTGCTCGGCTATCCCTGGCCGGTAGCTCCCCTACCCCACAACGCCAGGGATCAAAGCCCTCACCAAGAGGCAGCCTAGCGGCTACCCCGCTCGGCTATCCCTGGAGGGTAGATCCCCTACCCCACAACGCCAGGGATCAAAAGCCCTCTCAAGAGGCAACTGGGCCCGCCCTTGCTTGGTTATCCCTGGCCGGTAGCTCCCTACCTCAACACACCAGGGATCGAAGCCCTCACCAAGAGGCAGCCTAGCAGCTACCCTGCTCGGCTATCCCTGGCCGGTAGCTCCCCTACCCCACAACGCCAAGGATCAAAGCCCTCACCAAGAGGCAGCCGAGCGGCTACCCCGCTCGGCTATCCCTGGCCGATAACTCCCCTACCCCACAACGCCAGGGATCAAAGCCCTCACCAAGAGGCAGCCGAGCAGCTACCCTGCTCGGTTATCCCTGGCTGGTATCTCCCTACCCCAACACACCAGGGATCAAAGCCCTCGCCAAGAGGCACCGGGAAGCAACCCTGCCCGACCCATCCTTAAGGATCAAAGCCCTCGCCAAGAGGCACCGGGCAGCAACCCTGCTCGGCCCGTCCTTAGTAGGCCTCTTACGGCCCCTCCCGCGCTAAGGATCAAAAGCCCTCTCAAGAGGCAACCGAGCCCGCCCTTGCTCGGTTATCACTGGCTAGTAGCTCCCTACCCCAACACACCAAGGATCAAAGCCCTCGCCAAGAGGCACCGGGCAGCAACCCTGCCCGGCCCGGCCTTAAGGATCAAAAGCCCTCGCAAGAGACAACCGGGCCCGCCCTTGTCCGGTTATCCCTGGCTGGTAGCTCCCTACCCCAACACACCAGGGATCAAAGCCTTCGCCAAGAGGCACCGGGCAGCAACCCTGCTCGGCCCATCCTTAGTAGGCCTCTTACGGCCCCTCCCATGCTAAGGATCAAAAGCCCTCTCAAAAGGCAACTGGGCCCGCCCTTGCTTGGTTATCCCTGGCTGGTAGCCCCCTACCCCATCACACCAGGGATCAAAGCCCTCACCAAGAGGCACCGGGAAGCTACCCTACTCAGTCCATCCTCAGCATGCCTCTCCGAGCCTTTCACACTGAGGAACATGACCTTACCAAGAGGCATCCGGTATATCTACGTCTGAGCGATCTCCACCTCGACTTCGGGGCCATGGAGATACCGTCTTCCCGCCAGTCTTTACAAACTTAGCAAGTGAACAAATTCAACTCGACGCGTAATCGCTAGATGAAGAACCGACACAACACGAAGGCAGTATTGTGCAAATACAAGTGTTTACCGACAAAGGAAAATACGCGTGCAAGCACAACTGCAAAAAGTTTTATTCACAAAGCCAAAAGTCTTTACAAGGGTATTGTGGGCTCCTCGGCCTTATCAAATTACCCGAAGGCTTACAAAAAGAGAGGAGGAAAAGCCAAAAAATTCAGGGCACAAGCCCAGCCTAGAGCCCACCTCCTTCATCACCATCGGCCGGAGGCATGACCACTGAAAGTGGGACACGAGCACGGAGCTCACCATCGGAAAACTCCGGACACTGCTCCTTGACGGCATCAAGAGCCTTGTTCCATGCAATGGCGGAGGCCTCGCCAAGGTCGACTTAAAACTGGTCCGACCCCTTGTAATCAGTCACCGCCTTTCCAGCCCGAATCTCGGCAACCTCCGCCGCCTGAAGCGCCGCCTCGGCATCCCGCCTGCTGGCATCCCTCGCTCTCTTCATGGCTGCAAAGCGATCGTCCAGTTCCACCAACTTCGCCTCGATGACTCGGTGGGACTCACTCAGACGCTGATAGGAATCCCGGTACTTCGAGACGGCGAGCTCCGCGACGGCCGATCGGGCTTTAAGGATGGCCATCCTCTCCCTCTCCAGACGCAGCTCAAGCCGCAGATCCTCGGCCTCCGAAGAAGACTCTCCTGCTGACCTCGGAGCGTGAATAGCCCCCTCGGCCTCCATACGAGTAACAAGGGCGCGGTGCTGAAGGACCTGACGAAAAACAGCAGAGAGCCTTAAAGACACCCGAACTAAAGAAAGGGCGCTCGAAATAACGCATGAGGGAGTACATACCTGAACCGCTCCTGAGCGATAGCCGCCATTTGGGCCCTCAGGGTCCCCCGCGGAATCTTGCCCCCGGCCGACTCCTCCATACCAGCAAGCAGGCCGGCAGCAACGGAAAGCCCCGACGGGACCACAAAATGAACGTCCCCCTCCTGCACAGGAATCCCCTCTGGAATCTCCGTCGATGGCGCGCGAGAGACCGTCCTCTTCCTCTTAAAAGGAACTCCGTCTTCGTCCTCTCCTGCATCCCTTGTCTGGGGCTCGGGAACCCGTGGAAACCTCTGACCGCCGCCAGGACAATCATCGGGAGCTCGTGGCGAGGCAGATGGCCCCGCCGTCGGCGGCACATTTGGTGCGGGACTCGGTTCAGCCGGAGGCACTGCCGCACCGACGGCCCCCTTCCGGGACTAAGCATCGAGGGCACCAAGAGTCCAGGATCGACCCATTGGTCCTGTCAAAGGGAGAAGCAGACTCAACTCAGAAGGAGAAGCAGGGGAAAGAAAAAAAAGACATCTAACCTGAGGGAGAAGTCCTCGGGAACGCAGAAATCCGACCTAATAAGGAGAGCGCCGAGCTTACAAGATCAAGAATGAGGAAAATATGAAGAGAGATGGGCCCTGAAGCGGACCCCACCTCTATTTATAGCCATTGGCATTCTCATCCAACGGCGACAGTCGACTCCCGCCAAAAACAACCCTTCGCATTCAACGGCCACGATCGCTCCACCTGCTGCATGCACATTGGCCGGATCCCATCAGACGCCAGAAGTCTGCGGCCCGTCGCGTCAGCCAACCAGCGCCCGACACGTGGGCTGTCGCTTCAGCGAAAGTACGCACGACCCGTCGTACCCTCTTTAATGCAAAGATCTCATCCTGATTCGCTGGCATCATCCAGAAAATACAACAGATTACCCGGGGACACGCCCGACGATATCTTCGAAAAGGAGCTCACCTCGGGTGACCCGGCAAACCACTCTCGACCCGACCCGTCAGCTGGTCGGGACGAGAGTGGGGGGCTAATGATGATGCTCGATATCGGTGATCTCCCAGATCGTGACACGTGGCAGATGACGCGTCCCAGAGCATGGAAGAGAGGACCTACAGTGGCCGAGCAGACCACTCCTATGCCCGTCCTACAAACAAACGCTGGTTCACCTCCGAGCCTCCGAGCCCCCTGCACGATTGGCCTCCTCGGCCTCACAGCTCGTCTCCGGGCTACTGCAGAACCAAGATACCTCGGCACTCCCGCTCGTACGCGAGCTCTCCTGCCCGTCCGCGAGCTCTCCCGCCGAAGTCATCTTCCTCGGTCTCATCGACCGACCAACGGCACCGCTCACAGGGGCAACCGCCATCCCGCGAATCTCGTCGTGCGCGAGATATCCGCCGACCACATCCCACGTTCCACGCCATCATGATCCCCCATTAACGAGCATGTCTCGCCATTAATGAGAGATCCCGCTCATCACGCGGGCGTGTCGTCGGGAGCGTAACGGCCGGCGTGATTCTTGCGCCTGCCTTACCTGCTGCCACCGCTATATAAACCCCTTCTTCAGACGGTTCAAGTAAGCCATTTTTACTCCATTAAGCCGTTACTCTGCTCGGATTTTGTCACGCCCCGCTTCCCAAAATACGGGATACGAAGGGTAGACAAGGCCAGCCATGCTCCTACGGTCAAGGAAATGTCCCGCCGTAGTCACACTTCGGCTTCTAGTTTATCATGGTAAACAGTAAACGATGCGCAGGTAATGAGAAATGCAGTAACTGAAAGATGAAATGATATAAACTGACCTGAAGTGGAACAACGAAAGTAACTCGGAATAGCAATTCAAGAAGTCTGCGATGCACGTCTAGTTCCGATCCAGGGAAAAATCTTCTCCTCACACTGAGCATGCATACTCAGGTCGTCAGAGCGACACAATAGCAATATAATGTATATGATCAAGTAACAGTTCTAACAGTGGTAAAGGGTATGAATAATAGTAAATCAATGACAGCATGAAAATAAATGTGCAGTAATCAATGCAGTGGAAAAATAAAGCAGTATAACAATATGTCACGAATGTCAAGACAGTATAGAATGAATGTAAATGACAGTAACCCTATCAGTCTCTAAGTCTCACTACACAGGTCAATAAGCCTATCGTCAGTCCAAGTGTGAGAGTCAACCACTCGCGAGTGTCCTCCACCCAAGGGTAGAACCCAAGGGCAAGGGACCACGGGCCCAACATGTAACGAATGTATCACGGTGTCTATAGCACATACCCTGTAAATCTCCATATAACTCCCTAAATATATATGCCGGCATGGGACTCCCGAGATTCTGTTGAATTCACACTTGAACTACCCCACACCCCGAGGTCTACATCAAACGCTAACCATAACCTTAAATACTAATCGATCCGTGACAAGTCTGCGCGAGAACTGGAGACAGGACCTCCATCAAGCACGTCCCGACTAATACCTAAGATAAATGGCAGTGTCGGATGCCTTATCTGTGACATCCGTGCAAGCGCTTCCATAAGTGTCCCATACCACTTATAGTCACACGTACACGCATCCCACAGACGTCGACAATGCAATAGAATAAAAGGGACACTGATTGTGCACAAGTACGTATCACTTTCACTTAATCACGAATACACGAACACTGACGTACTTGCCACAATCAACACTAAAATCTAACACTGGGTAAATGCACGATGTCACTAGGTTATCACTACCATGATATGGGTATGATGTGATGCATGACAGTATAAAAGCACAATTAAGGGATCATAAAAACAACAGTTTATCACTTGCACGATTTATCATGTAACATATGTATATAATTTAGCGGAAAGATAAACAGGTAGTATTTAATATGTTCAGTTATCTATCCTTAGAACTTTGTTTCAAGCCAATCGGGTTCCAGGATCAAAAGTTATAACCATTTCATTTTAAGCGCTCGCGGCTGGAAATCCAATTTCAGAATCAGGAATCCATTTCGCAACGCATTTTAACCCCAGTTGGGATCATAATTTAACGACGCTACAGTTGGATGAATTCTAGGGTTTTCAGTAAGGTTTTCAACGCAACAAACGGATCTTCAATCGCGTCTGTACGTTAGGAGTTATCATCTGTTTAATATCAACATGTCAATCCTGAATCTGCTGGGACTGTTATGTGTCCCGATATATTAAATCACCGATAAAATATCAAACGGTAACGAAACAGAATGAAACCAGTTGTGTTTTCTAGCTAACAGGTTTATATACAATAACCAGCGGAGTTCCGCAACCTAAGAGTTAAGGAAATTCTAAGGTATCCAATACGGAACAGCAAGCAATGATTGGAGTAGCTCTGGACTGCAGTCCAGAGTTGTACTCCGACACGAATATCATCACAGTTTAAATACAGAGATGTCAGGAAACCAGTGTAGGATTAAAGCTCATCGAGTTGGCTTCGTTTTGAGCCCTCGAACACACTAATCTAGTATGTATATGATTTATGGTAGAATTAACGATTTTCAGGTACAGTAGAAATTCAGTTTTACGGTTAAACTTGGGGGTAGTTGTTTTAGTCGTTCACGATCAAATTATCCAACGAAAATCACACACTATGTTCACAGCCCTACGGGCCAACCTACACCATCGAGTTCCGTCAAATTTGATAATGTTTTCCTAAGGGAACAAGCATCGAACAGTTGTGTTGCAATATTTTAATATAAGATAACACGGGATATATATACGATATTGATTTGTAACATATATAGAATAGCATGAAAGCAAGTAAGAACTTGCCTGGGGGCGCCTCGGGTCACACGGTAGCAACGGCGTCACGAACGCGCGACGAACGTCGATTGGGATGGATGCAAGTGCTCGGCCACGGTAACGTCTCGGAGTGAGCTCGATCTATTCTGGCCAGCGGAGAGTGACGTTGGCTGTCCGGAGCAGGGGAGAGACGCCGAGGGATACGGAGAGAAAGTTGTAGAGGGGAGAAAGAGAGACAGGGTTAGAGAGAGAAAGAGAGTTAGAGGGAAAGAGTGAAAGAGAGAGGGAGAGAGAAATGTGAGAGAGAGAGAGAGAGGCAGAAAGAGTGAAAGACAGAGAGAGAGAGAGAAAGAGAAATGAGAGGGAGGCAGAGTGAGAAATTGAGAGGGGAGAGACAGTTAGAGAGAGAAAGAGGGTGAGAAGGGAAGAGAGACAGCGAGAGAGAGGGTTGAACGCCGACGACGTGGCTGCGTGGCCGGAGGAGGTTGACGGCAAGAGAGCTGCTCGAGTCGAAGGCGATGGGGAGCTCAGGGAACGGGTGGCGGATGCGGAGGGAAGCAGCTGGAGGCGAGGAGGTCACGATGGTGGAGACGGTGGCTGGCGCGCAGTGAGGCAGCGGTTGTCTGGAGGTTCTTGCGACGGTTGGTCGGAACTTGCAGGCGATGGCCGCCGGGGTTGCAGGGAAGAGGAGGAGTTGGTGGTCAGTGGGGAGGAAGTGAGGTGTTCGGGGTGCTTGTGATCGAGGGTGGAGATGGTGGTGGTGATCGGGGATGATCGACGATCGCTGGAGGTTCCAGGCGAGGCCCGGTGGCGGGGGCGAGTGAGGAGCGGGTTGAGGGAGAGCATGGAAGTGAGGAGGAAGAGATGGTGAGACAAGGGGATGAGCGTCGTGGGTGTAACGCTCGCGAGCGTGATGAGCGGCGTCGTGGGCGCGGGCGGGGGAGGCGGCGCGAGAAGCGGATCGCGCGCGTTACCGTTGGGGATTTTAAACGAAGATGAACAGTAGCGGGGTCGGGTTGGTAGGCGCGCGGGTGAGGAAGTGGGAAAATGGGCTGGGCTCGTCAAAAAAAAACAAAATGAAATGGACTGAAGAGATGGGCCGGCCAAAATATAAGAATTAGGGAAATGGGTTAAGAGGGCCGGGCCGGGGAAAAATCTCGGGAATTAAATTTAATAAAAAGGAAACTTTGGGCTGGGTATGTGGGCTGAGTATCAAATGAATTTTAAAGGAAATAATAGAAAATGGGCTGGGGTCTTAAAGGAAAACTTTAAATGGGAAAATAAAAGGGTTACAAGGAATAAAATAAAATGAATAAAATTATAAATAAAGATAAATAGTATTCTAGAGTTGGGCTGGTGCAAATTAATTTAAATAATAATTAGAAGGATGGCTGAGGAAGAACGGGCCGGAAGAGAAGAAAGGAATTTACAAGAATGTGCTTGGGTTTTGGTTAGGATAAATAATTAGAGCTAGGGTTTGGGTTCAGGGCTGACTTTAGACGGGAAAAATATACATACTATATGTTTTGGTGTTGAATTTCAAAAAGAGAAAACGGCTTAGGCCGGAGGGAATGGAAGATAAGATTTGGGTTTATTATGATTTTGAAACCAATTAAATATTTATAAATAAATTTTTTTATAGGTAAAAAGAAATACGGGTATAGTCGTACAAGAAGGTGCTGGGTATTACATCATACCACCCTTATAAAAATTTCGTCCTCGAAATTTGAAAGAAACAACTAGATATAAATAATAAGTGAAGAATTATCATATCGAACACTAATACATACTGAATTACTTAAAAACGGGTAGACAAAGTTTTGAAAGTACATACATATGTATAAGAACCACATACAAAAAATAGGCTTACAAGGTATAATACAGGAAAACTATAAGGGCGAACTATAAGTACACGAGGATATAGGTAACAATAACGAACAATAATAATCAAAGTGTTTTCGATAAAAGTCGAAACCATATATGTGCACATTTAAGTTTAGTAAAACAAGCAGAAAGTATAAAGCTCAACTATCTATATAGTAAACATAAGTACAAACCCGAAAATAAAGTAACGACAATAATATAGTGAAAACCAGTCAGTAGGTTAAAACATTTTAGGAAAACGTATCGAAAATAGGTTAAAAAATGATTTTTTGAAAACTTGTATAGTGAATCTAAGAAACATGGAACAAAATTTGCGCGGTGTACGGGTGCGCTACTGAAAAAGAGAATACTAATAGTGTACTTAAAATACATGAAGCAGGGTAATCAATAACACACTCTCTGTGATAAATTCAAAATACTGAAACTAGATCTTTGAATAACAGCGTCATTAAATATAATTAGGGTAATAGGAAGAACACCAATAGGTACGGGGCTAGATAGGATAATGATTATAAGGAAATGTGGCTCAATCAGAAGGTTGAAGTGTGTCGGCTTTAGGCTGAAGATCAAGGAGATTGGGATTGGGTCAGCACGTAAAATAAGGGTGAGCAGCAAAGGGCTAAAAGGAGAAAAATGTATGGGGAGGATACTGGTCGGTATAACACACGAATCAAGATTTGAAGGGTTAGCTAACTTGAAAATTTTCACTATGAACTTCTCCTTCCAGAAGGATCTCAATCGAGGCACAAACGAAGGACGAGGATGGCTCATTCCAAGGATCAAGGTACGGTACTTTCTAATCGAAACGTGGTGAAAACTATACAAATGAGTAGGGGTGGACAGTCAGGGATCTCAGCAGGGAAAAATAAGTGGATATGGGCAGTAAACAAGTATTAAGCGAAACAATAATCAAAAGGCTTACGAATTCAGAAGATTTATTTCATTCAAGAAAATTTGAAACAAGGCATTCTAAAAGACGGAAAGTGGCCCTAAACTATACACATTTTATTTGGCCAAGAGACAACATCAAAAGATATTCTATCAGTCGCGGTCGTGGAGATTCAGCAGGTTGCGGTAGGCTCGCGCACTCAGGTAGGGGCGTCCATTTCCATAGCGTCTCGCCGGTATCACTATTGGAAGTCCTTCCACCACAGGATCTTGAATTTCTGGTCCTTCTTCCTCGGGTAGAGCTTCTTCATCGAGATCTGATTCCATGTGATCTTCTCCTTCTGGGTCCTCTTCCATGGGGTCTTCCTCCACTGGATTTTCTTCTATCGGACCTTCCTCGGGATCTTCCTCTATCGGGTTCTCTTCAGGATCTTCTTCTTCTTCGTCAGAATCAGCTATCACATCAAACTCTGGGGCTGCTACCCCTTCGTCTTCTGAGTCGTTGTTTCCGAAATCGACCTGGGGACCGTTGCCCTCATCATCAGAACTCATCAGCGTGCGGTCTTGGGAAACGCATGACTGTGCATCCTCGTCTAGATGCGGTGCTGCTCCGAGATGGGCCATGGCCTGAAAAGAGGAGTCATGATTAAACAATGGAATGAATAAGGAAAATGGCCAAGTGTACAAAGTATGGAATGATATGCGGTGAAAGGAATTGAAAGCTCAGAATTTAAAATATTGTGATAATGAATAGAATTTGATATAGAGAAAGCATGAGAATGATACATATATTATGATTCAAATTTTATTTCATCCAACTAAAAGTCCAACGGATACAAAGATTCAAACGGAAGGAAACATTCATAAAACGACAATATTGTTACTGAAAGTAGATAACATGAAAAATCATTCTTCGACTACTATAACATTGCATTCTCGTCGCGTGAGTTGAACCCTGCGTTTGATCCGCCTTATCGTCGAAGTCCGAACTACGCGGCAATTCTCACTCGGCAGAAGTGGGGAGTGTGGACGAGTTTCTTCCTTGCAGTTCTTTCCTTTCTGGGCAGCCGTTGATGAGGTGTTTGTTGGAACCGCATATCAGACATTTTCCTTGGGCGCGGCGACAATCCCTCTGAAGATGTCCTGGCCTCTTACAGTACCCACAGCATGGGGCCTTCTGTCGCTTTTGTCGCTGGGGAACAAACTGACGTTTCATCATCTTCTCTTTTCCTCTTCTGACGGGGATCTCTTTATGATAGGAGACTCCCGCTGGAGTCTGACTGAGCTGTCTTCTCAGCCCTTTAGCTAATAAGTCGCTTGTTCGCTCCTGGGCTTCCTTTAAACCTTGTAGTACACTAAGGATCTCAACATTCAGATTCTGGGGAGCGGATAAAGATGAAGAGTCGTTGGAAGACATGATCCTGAAACAACAATTTCGAGAATGATATGAGTCACAAGCTAAATGAATCAAAATATGATATGGATAGAACAAGGATTCAAGAGTATCAGAAATGATGAATTTCATTACAAGTGGGGAATCAACTGTATCACTTTAAGTTACTTACGGTAGTGCAATTGCAACTACGCAACCTTGTCAAGTCACCCGAAACTATGGTGAATGGATAGCTGAACACACAATGTGAATATGGATCAAGAATGACAAGTTTACAATCTAGACTGAGGGACGTCTTAGATTGCCAAACTGTACACGGAAAACTGCAATCCCAATCGATACAAAACCTGGCTCTGATACCAACTAAACCATGTCACGCCCCGCTTCCCAAAATACGGGATACGAAGGGTAGACAAGGCCAGCCATGCTCCTACGGTCAAGGAAATGTCCCGCCGTAGTCACACTTCGGCTTCTAGTTTATCATGGTAAACAGTAAACGATGCGCAGGTAATGAGAAATGCAGTAACTGAAAGATGAAATGATATAAACTGACCTGAAGTGGAACAACGAAAGTAACTCGGAATAGCAATTCAAGAAGTCTGCGATGCACGTCTAGTTCCGATCCAGGGAAAAATCTTCTCCTCACACTGAGCATGCATACTCAGGTCGTCAGAGCGACACAATAGCAATATAATGTATATGATCAAGTAACAGTTCTAACAGTGGTAAAGGGTATGAATAATAGTAAATCAATGACAGCATGAAAATAAATGTGCAGTAATCAATGCAGTGGAAAAATAAAGCAGTATAACAATATGTCACGAATGTCAAGACAGTATAGAATGAATGTAAATGACAGTAACCCTATCAGTCTCTAAGTCTCACTACACAGGTCAATAAGCCTATCGTCAGTCCAAGTGTGAGAGTCAACCACTCGCGAGTGTCCTCCACCCAAGGGTAGAACCCAAGGGCAAGGGACCACGGGCCCAACATGTAACGAATGTATCACGGTGTCTATAGCACATACCCTGTAAATCTCCATATAACTCCCTAAATATATATGCCGGCATGGGACTCCCGAGATTCTGTTGAATTCACACTTGAACTACCCCACACCCCGAGGTCTACATCAAACGCTAACCATAACCTTAAATACTAATCGATCCGTGACAAGTCTGCGCGAGAACTGGAGACAGGACCTCCATCAAGCACGTCCCGACTAATACCTAAGATAAATGGCAGTGTCGGATGCCTTATCTGTGATATCCGTGCAAGCGCTTCCATAAGTGTCCCATACCACTTATAGTCACACGTACACGCATCCCACAGACGTCGACAATGCAATAGAATAAAAGGGACACTGATTGTGCACAAGTACGTATCACTTTCACTTAATCACGAATACACGAACACTGACGTACTTGCCACAATCAACACTAAAATCTAACACTGGGTAAATGCACGATGTCACTAGGTTATCACTACCATGATATGGGTATGATGTGATGCATGACAGTATAAAAGCACAATTAAGGGATCATAAAAACAACAGTTTATCACTTGCACGATTTATCATGTAACATATGTATATAATTTAGCGGAAAGATAAACAGGTAGTATTTAATATGTTCAGTTATCTATCCTTAGAACTTTGTTTCAAGCCAATCGGGTTCCAGGATCAAAAGTTATAACCATTTCATTTTAAGCGCTCGCGGCTGGAAATCCAATTTCAGAATCAGGAATCCATTTCGCAACGCATTTTAACCCCAGTTGGGATCATAATTTAACGACGCTACAGTTGGATGAATTCTAGGGTTTTCAGTAAGGTTTTCAACGCAACAAACGGATCTTCAATCGCGTCTGTACGTTAGGAGTTATCATCTGTTTAATATCAACATGTCAATCCTGAATCTGCTGGGACTGTTATGTGTCCCGATATATTAAATCACCGATAAAATATCAAACGGTAACGAAACAGAATGAAACCAGTTGTGTTTTCTAGCTAACAGGTTTATATACAATAACCAGCGGAGTTCCGCAACCTAAGAGTTAAGGAAATTCTAAGGTATCCAATACGGAACAGCAAGCAATGATTGGAGTAGCTCTGGACTGCAGTCCAGAGTTGTACTCCGACACGAATATCATCACAGTTTAAATACAGAGATGTCAGGAAACCAGTGTAGGATTAAAGCTCATCGAGTTGGCTTCGTTTTGAGCCCTCGAACACACTAATCTAGTATGTATATGATTTATGGTAGAATTAACGATTTTCAGGTACAGTAGAAATTCAGTTTTACGGTTAAACTTGGGGGTAGTTGTTTTAGTCGTTCACGATCAAATTATCCAACGAAAATCACACACTATGTTCACAGCCCTACGGGCCAACCTACACCATCGAGTTCCGTCAAATTTGATAATGTTTTCCTAAGGGAACAAGCATCGAACAGTTGTGTTGCAATATTTTAATATAAGATAACACGGGATATATATACGATATTGATTTGTAACATATATAGAATAGCATGAAAGCAAGTAAGAACTTGCCTGGGGGCGCCTCGGGTCACACGGTAGCAACGGCGTCACGAACGCGCGACGAACGTCGATTGGGATGGATGCAAGTGCTCGGCCACGGTAACGTCTCGGAGTGAGCTCGATCTATTCTGGCCAGCGGAGAGTGACGTTGGCTGTCCGGAGCAGGGGAGAGACGCCGAGGGATACGGAGAGAAAGTTGTAGAGGGGAGAAAGAGAGACAGGGTTAGAGAGAGAAAGAGAGTTAGAGGGAAAGAGTGAAAGAGAGAGGGAGAGAGAAATGTGTGAGAGAGAGAGAGAGGCAGAAAGAGTGAAAGACAGAGAGAGAGAGAGAAAGAGAAATGAGAGGGAGGCAGAGTGAGAAATTGAGAGGGGAGAGACAGTTAGAGAGAGAAAGAGGGTGAGAAGGGAAGAGAGACAGCGAGAGAGAGGGTTGAACGCCGACGACGTGGCTGCGTGGCCGGAGGAGGTTGACGGCAAGAGAGCTGCTCGAGTCGAAGGCGATGGGGAGCTCAGGGAACGGGTGGCGGATGCGGAGGGAAGCAGCTGGAGGCGAGGAGGTCACGATGGTGGAGACGGTGGCTGGCGCGCAGTGAGGCAGCGGTTGTCTGGAGGTTCTTGCGACGGTTGGTCGGAACTTGCAGGCGATGGCCGCCGGGGTTGCAGGGAAGAGGAGGAGTTGGTGGTCAGTGGGGAGGAAGTGAGGTGTTCGGGGTGCTTGTGATCGAGGGTGGAGATGGTGGTGGTGATCGGGGATGATCGACGATCGCTGGAGGTTCCAGGCGAGGCCCGGTGGCGGGGGCGAGTGAGGAGCGGGTTGAGGGAGAGCATGGAAGTGAGGAGGAAGAGATGGTGAGACAAGGGGATGAGCGTCGTGGGTGTAACGCTCGCGAGCGTGATGAGCGGCGTCGTGGGCGCGGGCGGGGGAGGCGGCGCGAGAAGCGGATCGCGCGCGTTACCGTTGGGGATTTTAAACGAAGATGAACAGTAGCGGGGTCGGGTTGGTAGGCGCGCGGGTGAGGAAGTGGGAAAATGGGCTGGGCTCGTCAAAAAAAAACAAAATGAAATGGACTGAAGAGATGGGCCGGCCAAAATATAAGAATTAGGGAAATGGGTTAAGAGGGCCGGGCCGGGGAAAAATCTCGGGAATTAAATTTAATAAAAAGGAAACTTTGGGCTGGGTATGTGGGCTGAGTATCAAATGAATTTTAAAGGAAATAATAGAAAATGGGCTGGGGTCTTAAAGGAAAACTTTAAATGGGAAAATAAAAGGGTTACAAGGAATAAAATAAAATGAATAAAATTATAAATAAAGATAAATAGTATTCTAGAGTTGGGCTGGTGCAAATTAATTTAAATAATAATTAGAAGGATGGCTGAGGAAGAACGGGCCGGAAGAGAAGAAAGGAATTTACAAGAATGTGCTTGGGTTTTGGTTAGGATAAATAATTAGAGCTAGGGTTTGGGTTCAGGGCTGACTTTAGACGGGAAAAATATACATACTATATGTTTTGGTGTTGAATTTCAAAAAGAGAAAACGGCTTAGGCCGGAGGGAATGGAAGATAAGATTTGGGTTTATTATGATTTTGAAACCAATTAAATATTTATAAATAAATTTTTTTATAGGTAAAAAGAAATACGGGTATAGTCGTACAAGAAGGTGCTGGGTATTACAGATTTCCTCTCTGACTTGACCGTTGGAGGGTCCTCGGTGGTACAATCACCCCGGAACTTCCTTGCAGGTAGCTCGGCGACAACCAACCTCAAACCCATTGAGATCCACACGCTTCAGGAGCCTGCCTCCAGATCCAATCTCAGCCATTCCTCGCCGCCATCAGCAGATCAACGAAAGGTAACATCTTGACGCGATCCAGATCGCGTCAGTTATAATAGAAGTATTTTAGGTTTTTTTAAAATTTCTTGCCAACGCAACTTAAGTGACATAGTGCCGACAGTACAGTAGTGGCCGACGGTACGGTAGTGACGTGTCGCCGATGAGTTTTGTAATTTCTTGACAGCTTCAAATACAATGAGAGTTTTGTTAAAATGTCTCAAACCGAGGGTTTCCGGAAATTAAGCCTATATGTTTCACATCGATTCAACAGGGGAAAAAATGTCACGCTCTTCAGTTTGCATCCCCTGTTTCCTTTTGCACCGTTTTGAAAATCTGAAATCAGCTATGCTTTCCACAACAAAACCAGGCACAAAGTGTTCGACAAAATTGCTGCAGAGATTCAAATAAATTGCAGTACTGAAGCAAATTATCAAAAGCAAAATTAACCCTTTTAAGTCTTGATCTCACTTTAGACCCAGGAAAAATACCAGCTACCTGCAAATTCCAAAAATGATGCAGATATTCATCCCCAGCAACATCAAAGCTTCCGAAAAACAAATATTTTTACATATAGCCTTCTTTAGGGCAGTCTTTACATCAGATCTTTACAAAACGGGAAAAAAAATTCATTACGAGCATAATTCAACATACTAATCCGAGGGGCTACTATCGCTCTATGGAACGGACAAAGGCGAATGACAGGAGAGAGATGCAACAAGAACATTCTCACAACATGAGGTCGAACCGATTGGTATTCTTTCTAATTTAACGAGGAATGGAAATTCACTGCCATATATCAAACTACATTTACATGACAGCGCTATCAGATGCATCAAACAAACACATACAAATGACCAAGGAAACTCATCAGACAAACCAATGAGTTCCTTAGAAAAGCTCAAACTCAACATCACCTCCATTGCTCCTAAATTCCAAACACTTACCTTCCTTCTTTTTCCTCGCCCCCATTTGGGGCCCCACTTCATAACTCCTTGGTATCTCCGGCGGTGGAGCACACCGAATCAGAGCCCAATTCATCCCTTCGAAAAACGGATGCTGCTTTATCTCAGCTGCTCCTCTAACCGACCCAAGCCTATTCTCGGGCTCCTTTATGAGCAAAGCCCGGATCAAATCCCTCGCGTGAAAACCAACAGCAGGGCTCTCAGGAAATTTCAAGCTCTGCGATATGACATTAGCTAGGGTTTCATCATTCCCGGGTCCTTTGAAGGGAGTTTTACCATAAAGCAACTCATAAAGAAAAATACCAAAGGTCCACCAATCCACAGCGCTACCATGTCCGTCTCCTTTTATAATCTCAGGGGCTAAATACTCATGGGTCCCGACGAAAGAATTGGACCGTGCGTCAGTGGGCTCCACCACAAGCTGTGGAAGCGAGTCCACGTGGCCAGCCAGGTCGGCTCTAAGTTTCCGAGTCTTGGTCCATGTTGTTGAGGATAGAAGGCGAGGAGTGAAGCAAGAGGCCTGAACCCAAGAGGGTTGAATGCAAAGGGGCTCGATGCAGCTGTTTTCAGAACAAGGTCTTGATTGTTTTTTGATGGGTTCTCGAGTTGAGCCTAGTGAGGAGGATCTGAGAAGAGTTGGGCTAACTTTGCATCGGAGAGAGAGGTCGAAATCGGAGAGCATGATGTGGCCGTCTTCTCGAACTAGAATGTTTTCTGGTTTGAGATCTCGATAGACAACTCCTAGCATGTGCAGGTATTCCAAAGCAAGGAGGACTTCTGCAACATAGAACCTGCGGAGTGAATTCACAGAGTTAGTGTAGGGCTTCACTTTTGGTATATGCTGATATGTCCATGTGCCATTAGAAATTAGAATGCTCTGAGCAATTGTTAAGCTTTTATGGGAACTAAATATTGGCAATTAGTTACAGTTGTTGAATTTACATCTAAGATAAACTAGATTTCTTGACACATGCCATGCACGTGCAATATGAGTAATCTAATTTCTGAACATGTATAAAATAAACATAGAATTTTATTATAATGCAAACGCCAAATATTTATACCTATGGCAAAAGGATTATTTGGAGGATATTTGGGAAGAAAAATATGGGTCTCAATGCAAATATTTTCCAAGACTTGTATATAAACAGACCTGTACATATGCCCTTTCATAGTTGATCTGCTTTGTGTTATTAAGATACCACTCAGTAATTAATGAGACTACAAATTAACTTGTGCCAAGATGGCCTGCATATAACAATAGACTGAATAGAGATATGCAAAGGATGTCTTTTTCCCTTCTTTATTTTTGAAGTAAAGATGGGTGGCAAGGGAACAAGTCCCATATAGTGGGGGCGGGGGGGGGGGGAATCCTGTTAGCAAGAGGAGGAAATTCATTTGAGAAAGAGGATGCAAAAATCCAAAGCCCACAATGGATATTCTGATAAAATTTTCTTCAAAACTACAAGACAAATAGTAAAGGCGTCTGCAATGCAAGTCTGCAATGCAAGTAACGCAAAATGACCTTGATCAGATCACAGAATATGTGTGAAGCATCAAATGACATAATTTCAGTTTTTTTTCCCTATTATGATAAATGGTGTTTTTAAACTAAAGATACATACCTAGCGGCTGGTTCACCGAAACTCCGGCTAGGTTGCCTCTGTCGAAGGACATGTAGGTCACCACCAGGACAATACTCCATGACCAAACATGAGAGGTTGTCTGTAGTGAAATTAGCATAAAGGGTTGGCAAGAACGGATGATCCAGCATTTGCAATATCTCTCTTTCAGTTTGTGCTCTCAGCATCTTCTTTCTGCTTAACAGGAATTCAACATCCATAACTTTCAAGGCAAACATGCAATCCGAACCGGTTAGCTCAGCTAAATAAACAGTCCCTATATCCCCACAACCAAGCCGTTTAAGAAGCCTAAAGTTCTTTAACCCTAAGCTTCCATTTTGCAGCACGACGTCTCGGATGGCTTCCCATCTCACATCCTTTGACATGTGAGGTCTACTCCCATTTCCACTTGAACTTTGATGGCTGTCATCACTCATGCTAGTGCTGCTGCTGTAATCACCGATGCTACTTTTTGAACTTTGGGAAGATTCCCCCTTTTCTCTTGTTCTTGATTTCCTGTTTCCTTTAACAACGACATCTATACCAATCTTGGAGCTATTTGGAGTAACATCAAGTTTGCTTGCTGCACCGTCTATATTTTTCATCTTAGCCGTGCTCTCAGGAGGATCAGTATTGCTGGCTGGTAGAGAAACAACATCTTTTTGAACGGTTGATTTATTCATTTCACTACATTTATTAGAACTCTCGAATACTGACTCTGGTTCTAGGTTTCCTTTCTTTTTAATGCCGGTTTTTGTTTTATTACTAAATACAGGCTTGATAAGGCGAGGGCTTGTGGTAGGCTTGCTTGACTCAACACATTTCTTGGAGCTAGATATATTATTCTTCGGAATTGGCTTTGCTTCTATCCTTGTTTCCACAGGAGCTAATGAACTTTCTGAGGTTTCTGTTGATGCTATCACATCTTGGATTCGGGTCTTCTTCTGCACCTTGGTTGTGGGTGAATCCAAATCACACGTTTTACGAGCTTCAGAGGAGTTTGTGGACAAATCCTTCGCAGCCTTCTCTGGCACAAGCGAAATTTCCACCAAGTTTCCTTTTTCTTCTAACTCACTGGTTGGAACCACAACAGATGCCAAAAGCCTTTTAATCGTCCCAGCTTCGGAGACATCAGATATGCCAATTGGTTTTGAGAGCCTCTTCATAGCAGCCATCTCGGATGCTTGAGAAACACACAATTTTCTTAGTGCCTGCTTCAAAGTTACAGATTCAGAAATTCCTATACCTGAAGTTTGAGACACCCCAGGTTTAACAGGCTTCTTTAAAGCACTCTTCCACAGCATGTCTGTAGTCATTTGACGAGATGAGCCTAAAATCCTAGATGAGGTTCTTAAGTCAATTGCCTTTATTAACTGGGTAAGGTCATCTTTTGCAGGATAAACTTGAGACTTCGAATCTTTTTCTTCAGTTTTCACCTTAATGCTTAATTTGTTAGATCCTTTAAAATGATGAACAAAGTCCAAGTCCTCCTCCTCCGACTCTACAATCTCTGAGATGGCACCAGACGAGCCCATTTTTTTTGGAGTGCTCCTCAAGTTGAGTTCAATCTAATCTGACAAACAGATGAGAGGATCACACATTTCTCAGAAAGCCAGTAATTTGAAATTTATGGATACTGGACAGTCCAAAATTTTGGTTTGTGTAGATCTTATTCAAGTGCATTGGTTGTGGAACTATAAGGGTCCACACAGCCGATTAATCAGGATCAAAACGCATCATCAATTCCTGTCCAGATACAAAATAATATTACAACTAAAGTAAATGGGAGAAAAACCGTGTACACTATTAAACCGAACTACAAGATCCCTATGCTTATAGACTATTCTGTTTAATAAAATAAGATTCCCTTTAAAAAAAATTGTAAGAGAAGCCAGTTTAAGCACAAGGACAAATAACCAAATAGCTATTTAGAGCCGTACAACATTGCTTAGAGCCATACACCATTGCAGATATCTAGGTATTCTAGTATGAACCAGATACTTAGGGTCACTAAAGGGTCGTTAAATTCAAACAAATTTGAAAATAGGGAAATTAGTATGTTAAAAAAAACACATATGTTGCACGCGTCATGGATCCAATGAACATGATAAAAGTTGGATATTGGCATAGATTAGAAGATCTTCACCATATGCCCAAAGAAGCATATCTCCTATTGCAAAACTTTGCTCTTCACCACCGGAGTTCACTGGTTCAATTATTATGTTACAAGTGGAGACTCTCTCAAAAAAAATGCAGGTGGGGTTCTTAGCCGGCACGTCATTACATAATCGTTACCAAGTGCAAGTGTTGAAATATTAATTGAATAAAGAAGAGCTTCCCTTTCAGCTCATCGCTAGTCAGTATATAAAGTTCACCACTTTTGCTTCTCACAATCAATACAGCTGCATCAATACTTGACACAATAATAAATAATCATTTGAACTAAGAGTTCACCGATAAACTGGTTGAAGTTATCTCAAATGATCGTATATGTGAGCTAAAAGTGTAAAATCATGGCCAGACGAACTGGGTTGAAGGCGATCTTAATTATTTGTTTTTTTGGGTACAATTTTACCCACTTCATAGCACAAAATTTGAAAAAGGTAACACAACATTCTTCCAAAATAGAGCTTGTTAAAGAATTGATATTCACAGATCTAGAGCACTAAAGAAGTATGATGCAAACAAATAAGCTTCTGTGTAAGACCAACAATTCAATTTTACACCAAATAAAGGCCTTTATAGAGTTTAAGTGTCGTGACATGGTGTGCAGTAGTTTAAATGACTACTTCACTTGGATGCATAATTTAAAAGAAATCATCACCCTCATGAGATTCACTACATGGCTAAAAAAGAATGGAACTTTAATCACGAACAGGCACGTAGCTAAAATATTTACTGGTTAAAAGAATCTTAATTTAACCACATTACCAATCTACCCATCAAAGTTCCCCCTATTACTTCGCTCTATGTCACCAGAAGCTCAAAGAAAGCATTTTGAAACAGAAATCTAAGAAACCATGATAAAAACCGTCCATTCCCAAATCGAAAAAATAAAACCCGCCGTTCTAAAAATGATTCAAGGAGCAACAACACACTTTCATTGAGCAATCCATTAGCTCCTCATCAGAATTAGCCCAATAGCCATGATCGAAAATATATAATTAAGAAAGTCCTAAACAATTCCATATCACCTCAACTGACTATATCCCCACAAATCACAAAGTAAACATAAAATTATTATACTAATCGAATCAAGTACCTGAGAACAGTTGATGACAGCTACATCTAATCTTAAAAATAAAATAAAAAAACTAAATTTCCACAAAAAGACAACTTCAAATCACTATCAGAACCCTAAACCCCCAAATCAATCAACAACAACAAAAAGCGAAGAACCACAAAGAGCAGAGCCATACCACAACCGATCCCGCCAATCGCCGCCGCCGCCGAATCGGATCAATCGGGGCGAACTCGAAGAGATCCGGAGCCTAGGGCTTCGCTCGATTCGAGATCAGGGATCAGAGAATGGCAAAAGGGGTTGGGATTCTACTGATTAGGGTTAGGGTTTGGGGAGCGGCAAACTAGAGAGAGAGAAGAGGGGGGGGGTGAATGCTTATCACGAGAATGAGGCCCAAATCTTATAAAAGCCGAGGGAAAAATACACTGATAATTATATAAAAATAAAAAAAAATTAAAGAGAGAGGAAATGTACAAAATACGGCAGAAAAATCACGATCACAGTGGGGGCCTTCAAGGGTTAAGTATGGGAAAACGGGCTTGGGTTTGGGGTTGATTTACTGTTGTGCCACTCTGGCACGTGAGTTGGTAAACAAAGTACGCCGGCTTATAGAGAGAGATCTAATTGAGTACTTTGGTAGTTTACAGTTAACACAATTTTTATTTTAAAGAAAAGGGACCATGCTATACAAAGATCCAAGCCAAGGAAATTAGGTTGATCCATCCCTCAAAATTTACAAATTCTACTATTCCGTTTAGGCGTGCAAACATCCGTCTGCTTCTTATGAATGATATTCAGAATAGATCTAAACATGACATGTGCATCTGTGTACAATTGTATATACTGTAATGAACAACATATATGCATATGTGTATGGTGGTTTGTCTTTTAAATTTAAAAAAAAAATCCTAAAAATCCTTTCATAAGTATTATTTTGTTATTTATCTAGTAATTCTACTAATTTGGTGGGGCATGTTTATATAAATTCAAAAGTATGGAAAATGTTAAATTGCTGATGTTGTTGAAGGAAGAATCTTACAAGCATTAAATCTTTAAATTATTTGATAACTTTTCCACATTAAGGGTTTTTTTCTTTTGGATTATCCGCTTTTATAGGAAAATTTTCTAGCTTCTCTTTTGATGCTTCCAGGATGGGAGGGACACTAGTGTATCAAAATGGTAAAGAGTTTAAGGCATCAAATTAAAATGGTGGTATCCTAAAGCCAAATGCAGAGAAATGGTTGTTTTAAGAACGTTATGCAGCTAGCACCTTTTTGCAGGTGGAATTTTGTGAAAAATTTTATACGCTGCCTCGTTACCTTGTAATTTGCAGTTTTTTATTTAATGATATCAATGAAATATTTTATTAGACTTGGGTCTCATTGGTCTTGTTTGTTGATTTTCTATGCTTAGCAACTGCTTCATCTGTTTACCGCTTAAGCCATAATTTATGGAAAATACATATAAGGCGAAGAATGATTTAGATATCACATCCTAAATTTTGCATTCCAAACCATAAACACACTCACAAAGTTGTCACAGGGGATATATTCCATTAAGGGGTTGTTTGGTTGCAGAATTGTAAAATTTGGATTTTCAAATAATACAATTGAAATTTTTTGGATTAGCTGATTTTGTGTTTGGTTGATATTGGATTCCTAGTGTTGGATTTGTAGATCCTTATATTCCTTAATTGGTTGGTGAGAAGAATGTATGATTTGGATTTGAGAATTTTAGAAAGAGAGAGATAGAGAGAGGATTATTAAATAAACAAAATATCTGGGTCCTATCTAAAAGTACAATGAATAGTGCCAAATCCTTGCAAATTCTCAAAAAAATTTAGAATTGTAGGATTCATGTTTTGGGATAGCCCCCATAAAAAACAAAAGAATCCTACAAATCCAAATCCACAACCAAACACAAAATTATGGAATTCTCTCAATATTTTGGATTCCACAATACAATTCTTTCATAATCCTCCAACCAAACAGGCCCTAAGGGCAAGTTCAAATGGAGAAACTCCACATTTAGTGATGGATACTTGCAGCATTAATATATGAGAATAATGGAGAAAAGATGCCATAGGAGGGATTTCCTTCTATGGCGTCGAAAAAATATAATCTCCATCGTGTTTTCCGACGACCGGCACCCATCATCTTCATCGTTATCATCTAAGATATGGTTACACCAAATTTCATGTGATTCTACAACTTTTTCACTGTTGAATTAGTGGGTTCAAAATTAACGGTTTACGGACAATAGAACTTTTTACCTTGCTAAATCAACGGTGAAAATGTTGTAGAATCACATGCAATTTGGCGTGTCTACATCTTAGATGATAACGATTAAGATGATGGATTCCGATTGTCGAAAAATACGATGGAAAGCGTATTTTTAGAGGCCATAGGAGGAAATTCCCTCCTTCGGCCTCATTTCTCCGTTATTCTCTTAATATATATATATATATATATATATATATATATATATATAAAAGCTGGAAAAGATAGTAAGATACAGTAGGACCATGCCCTAAAAAATAAAAAGAAATCATTACAATGAATCTTTGTTTCTGAACTTTGAATTCTCCTTCCTTGTTTATTTCAACTGTTACCTAGTTGTTGTCCGGGCCTTCGTCCCAACAACCGCAACGGGTCTTGTTTTAGGATCGCCGCTATCATAAAGGATAGGATACCTAAACTAGAGGGTTGCGATTCTTTGATCGAAATTCAATTTTCAAGATGTTGAGCAAAAGAAAGAATAAAGGGAGTTTTCCGTCTCTCGAACTACCCTCGCCATAATCCTAACAAGTGAGAAATTACCCGCACATCATCTCATAAATAAAAAGAACACAAAAGAGAGAAGATTTCGTTAAGAAAATTGCAACAAAGTAAAGAGCAAGAAATACAAGAACCAAATTAACCAAGTGAAACAAAAGTGAAGTTTTGTATTGATCTTCAAGTCCAAGTATAAGCTATTGAATTCAGATATTAATATCTGACTTTGCAAGCTCAATCAAGAGATTGCAACATAAGAGAAAAATAAAGAACTCAATGTAAACTATAATCTAGAACTTAACATGAAAATGTTAAGAATTTAAACTATAATGTACATTCTAAGTGCTAAAGTATGGATCTTTTTCTCTCAAACTGATATGCTATTTATAGGCACTGCAAATCCAAAAAGAGAATATACAAGTGGGTTAATGTGACATAATGGAGTGCCCAGAAGTTGCACGGCCAAATTAGAGAGGTTGGGGCCGCAAATAGATGTTAAAAGGAATAAATCGGCGATCAAGTTGTGGTTGTGGGTCCCCTTCTTCAGTGTGTGATCTTCTGACATCCTCAGCTACTCTTTGTGATACTTCTTTTCTTTTAAACATTTCTCTTTTGCATTCTGTTGCTTGGGATCAATAACTAAGGCTCATAAACTATCAAATCATTACTTTTCAAAAACTCATCATAGCCTACTCCAACTTGTGTGTCCAATTGTGTTGCCCATTTGATCCATGGCTGGTCCACTTGAACCGAAATGTGTGTTCATACTTGCGTATGTGTATCATGTTGGAAAAAATGGATTTATTTTTTAACACAGCTTCATTTGTTGCAAAACTTTTCGATGTTGATCATTTTTTTGCCCGGCTCCAGTTTTGGCTTGAATCTGTCGTATACGTGCGTGTTGTGCATGTTTTCAGTGATATTGCCCTTTGTACCTATAACCTGTACTTAATAAGCAGATATGGATTAAATAGCACAGTTTATTTACAAAATGGGTGGTATGAAATGCAGTTATTCGTGCCGAACAAATACCCCGAAACTTACCTTTTGCTCGTCTCGAGCAAAACCATTTTATTTTCAAAATCCTAACCTCACTTTCGAAGGGAAATCAATTGCACCGAGCCTGTGCAACAAGCCGTTCAACCTCTAGGTTATCCTAGTAGGAGGTGTTTTGTCTCCTGAGGGTTTTTAGCGGATTATACGCACAAAATCCCGTCAAGCTAGTTTTGTGAGATAACTGTTGATTCTAGTTCTAAGATTCAACATCTAAACTAGAAATTATATTATCCTAAATTAGAAATATCGAACCCTTATTTTTCACACATCACTTCTTATTTAACTTAAGATCCTATACGACATTACATGCTCGTGCAAATAGCACGTTTCTCTTCAAAAACTTCGATTAGAGTCTTTATGCCACAAATACGGACCATACAAAACTTCAAAAGTATCACGCGAGTTTGTAAAGATTTAAGCTTTTCTCAAGTTTCATTCTCCAGTTAGATTTCAAATCCAGAATTTCTATCATCTTTAATGAAAAACTAAGCCTTATTCTTCACTCCACCTTTCCCTTTCTTTCATTCATACACAGCCTTCATGATTAGTGCAATAGTATTTTGGTCTTGTAAAAACCGTCATATCTCCGTTATTTTTTTTTTATAAAAGTACTCTCACATAAAGAACCGTGAGAAATTTTAACTCGGAGAGAACACTTTATTGACTTTGTTTATATCGGACTTTCTAGATTTCTTAGCAAGTTTTAGGCCAATGCATCCAAACCAGATGGTTTTAGGGCATTAGGTATAAAAAAACCTAGTGGACTTAATTGCCAAAGTCGCCTAGGTCCTAAAATAAAAGGACTCATTTTATATGTGAAAATCATAAGAATTCAATGCGAACGGAGATATTGCAAGTTGTTCATATAATTTTTAAGATTAAATACGTGTTTGTGTAGATCAGATGTGTAATCATTCTAATCAAGTTCCAGACGGGTTATCTTTTAAACTTAGTCTCCATTAAAGCATTCAATAATATACCGTCATATCCACTTCATTTATGAACTATTCTTGATATTGTCTATTTCAGAACAAACCTGTTTGATCCTTAATGAGTTTTTCGATTTAAAAAAAAATCAAGACATTACAAAATTGCCATCTGATTTTAAAAACTCATGACACATGCAGTGTGATGTAAAGATGTATATCAGCTACGGTTAAACTCAAAGAAAGGTTATTTTTCGAGTTTCAATTTCTAATCTTAGAGTTTAGTTATTTCTATCTTATCAAACTAAACTTTCGGTATTTCGAATCTAAGCTTTCCCACTAAGCTAACCTGACGACAAAGTTTTTCTGTTTTGAATTTTTTTCCAAAATTTTGTGGTTTTTAAAGTTTTATGCAATGCAGAATTCTGATGCAATACAGAAAGTAAACATGTATGCAAGGATAGAAAAACTCACCGAGCATAGCCCAAACTGAAACTGGACAGTGTCCTCATTATCATGCCACACACAGAGGTCATAAAAGTTTTGAAGGGTCAAAATTTGTCGGGGTTTTTTTTCCTAAGGGAATTTCACAAGAAATTTCCCAAATATATACACAAAAATGCCCCTCAAACTTAATTGAAACAGCATTTCCACTATCTAAGCATTGAAATTCATGGTAAGAGGGAAGAGAACATCATCAGTTTATACAAGGTTTTACACAGACCAAAAGTCAATATCAACCATTCAAAATTTTTATTATGATGAGATCCTGGTTTGTGAAAAAATGCGTAGAGGAAGGAAGTGAAGAATACGCGAGATTGTATATGGACGGAGGTGGTATAAGATCTCGGTATACAGAAATGAGAAGAAAACCAAAAGAGAGAAAGAAATGGAGCACGAACTTGAGGTTTCGAATTTGTTGAATAAATTAGTGCAGTCTTTAATGATCGGAGTCTAAATTTGAAAATTTTCAACCGTACTCGTTTATCAAAATTTTCAGAAATGGGACCAGATTTCTCAAGATTCGTAAGAACACATGGGATGATAGAACTTGGTGAACCAGATGTGGCCGATGAAGGTGAAAAGTCGTCTTGCAATTTGGATAGATCGAAGGAAAAGATGGAGGGAAGTAATTAAAAAATAGTATCAGTTAAATGTTCAGAAGGATGTTCACAGTCAATGGAAGGGATATGATGAATCGGAAAATCCGACCATCCAATAAAACGAGTTCATCCTTAAAAATATTCTCAAAATCTTCCTCAAGATTAAGCTTATCCGCTAATTCGGTCAAATCATCATCAATAATATCAAGAAGCAAATGAGGTTCGGAAAAAGCAGCCAATGGTTCGGGATGACGCCCATACGGATTTGAAGGAAGTGATGAATTGATGAGAAAAATACATCCAAAATTATGGGTTCATCTTCAAAATCATCCCCAACATTAATATCCTCAATCAAGTCAAACTTAAATTTCTCAGATATCTCATCAAAAGCATGGTTTTCAATTGGTGGATTACAAATCACACTCGGTTGTTTTTAAATTTGAGATGTAGAGATCAAAGAGAGTGGTATTAGTTTCACTTGAAAGGGTCTCTTCATAATTAGGTAAATCAAACATATCATTTTCATACAACTCATCGAACGTATTATACTCAATCGTTGGACCATTTGTTTCACTTGGTAGGTTTTCAGAATTTGAGATGTGGAGATCAATCGGAAACGGATGTGTTTGATTTGGAAGGGTGCATGGCTCACTTTCACTACTCAAATTACCAATTTGTCTTATTGCCACATCATACATGGTAAAATCTTGAGCTATTTGGGAACTAGCCGGTGGTTCGGTTGGTTGTATGAGTGCGGCAATGGATGAATTTAATTCATTTATTTTTTGGCAAGAAGATACCCAAAATTCTTCTAATGATCTTTCAAGACTAGACATGGTTTGTGAAGGGGTTTCAATAAAAGATTCAAATTTATTTTGATACGTGAAACTCCCTATTTCATGTTCAGAAGCAATGTATATAGAAGGTGTAAAAGTTAGGTAGGATTGAAATTGGTTGAGGGAGGAGGTGTGAAAGGGTTGGTACGATTGATAGGAATTTGAGTGTGGTGTCCAACCGTTATTTGTGGAAGGCTCTATCTTATCTTTTAAAGAAATGGTGGGTATGGATGCATCGTTCGAAATTCTACCAAAGCAAGAACTATAAAATGAAATATTTGGTTGAGGGTATCAAAACTCGGCAAGAGTTGGTCGATTTGAATTACCCATGATAAGAAAAGTGAAAAGAAGAGGGGAAGGTAAATGAGGTGAAGTTTTTATAAAATTTTGGATTGTTGTTGTTGTTGTTAGTTATTAACAAAAGAATGAATCGAAATTATACATACAAAATGGTAAATAAAAAAACAATCACGACACAAACCACACATCTAATCAGTATAGGGTTTACCTAGATCAACTAGACTTGCTTAAGAACTTGATTGTCGAAATAAAACTGTATCGAGAAACGGGCTCAAGATATACTGATCACGAAACTAGGTAAGTGCAGAGATAAGGGGTGGTTTTCCAACACTTTCGTAAAATTCCTTAATTTGGAGTAACCCTTTCTCTTTCAGCAGTTACGCCTTGAACATTTGCCTAGACACCCCGTGAATAATATAACGTTAAGCGGTGTTCTAAACACAATTAACTTCTTCTAATGAGCGCGAGTCCTTAAAGGCCGAGTTCTAGTCTCTTTTAAAATTAATGTGGGTATGAGTATGCTCGTGTTTTGGTTTGTGGGCCACGAAGAAGGGTGATGAAATCCTTAACCGTATTTTTTTGGGGTTCTCTTGCCTTTAAATCCGTATTAACGATACAATGCGCAATTCAATAAAAGGTTGTTCAAAATATCAAACAATCGTTTTTTAAATTAAGCATATCGCTGCAAAAAATATGGTTAGTTTCTTTTTGGCTTTTTGGCGGCAAGTTGTGAAGAATCCTGCAAAAGATAGAATATTGGACGCGTCAGATTTGATAGAGGAGTTTAGAAAAATATGCACCGAAATTTTCTGGTTAAGAAACCCCCGTTGAGTCGATCCTGATAGTTTGAAAGGTTCACTTCTATGGGCAAAACTATCCGGATCTTTGGCACTGAACTTAATATCTCCTTGTTTTGTAATTTCCAATTCGTCTCCGCACATATCGCTAATCCGTTTAAATATGAAAATGTAAGAAATCAGATATTTTAGCGGAATAAGTGATATAACTTGCCAATATAGTGCACAAACACAATTGTGATACTCAAAGTATCAAAATGGAGCAAAAATAGAACAATAGAGCATACGACAAAAAATGGGAGTAAGACAAGAAAATTAGGCCGAAAATAGTGGCTTATAAGAATAAACCGGCGGCAAGTTTTAAACATTAGGGTTCCAAATTTGTGTTGTGTGCTATGTGTTCTCCTAATGCCCCATTTTCATCATCAAATCTTTTCATGAATTCCATAATGAAAGCAGATTAAAATAACAGAGAACAAAATGTTAGAAAGTTAGATTTTTTTTTTGAAATTTTATACACAAGTTAAGACGAAATTATAAGAAGAAATACGTTACCGTCTTCCCAGCAACAGCGCCATTTGATTGAGAGTGTTTTTGTTATGTGTTCTATATGTTCTTCTTACCGCAATCAAGACGGTGTCGCTCGTAACTAGCCGCGATGAGTACGAGTCGTCCACGGAGAGAAAATATGTTTTTCATTCTTATTTTAGACGAGTTAAGTCCAAAGGGTCAAAGTGGTTTGTTGCTATCCTATGTGTTGTGTTTATGCCAAATTAAGGGCTTGTTAGGGTTGGAATTAGGTTAGTTGAGTTAGGAAAATCCATATTCTATCTTTTGTGCTTCTCTTGATATTGATGTTCGGGTAATCAGGTACAACATGGATTTGGGTACTTTAAAAGGGTACTTGCGAGTTTAAGCAATACTTTCCAAATGCTGAGTCCGTTCTAATTAACCCTTGTCCTTCCGTTCTTCGCTCTTAGTCTCAGCCTTTGGCCAAACAACCGCAACAGGTCTTGTTTTATGATCGCCGCTATCATGAAGGATATGGTGCCTAAACGAGAGAGTTGCGATTCTTTGGTTGAAGTTCAATTTTCAAGGTGTTGGGCAAAAGGAAAAACAAGAGAGTTTTTCATCTCTTGAACTACCCTCTCCATAACCCTAACGAGTGAGAAATTACACACACATCATTTTATAAATAAAATGAACACAAAAGAGAGAAGAGTTCATAAAGAAAATTGCAATAAAAGTAAAGAGCAAGAAATACAAGAACCAAATTAACCAGGTGAAACGAAAATGACGCTTTGTATTGATCTGTCCAAACACAAGCTATTGAATTCAAATACTAAAATCTAACCTTGCATACTCAATCAAGAGGTTGCAAGATAAGAGAAAATTAAAGAACTCAATATAAACTACAATCTAGAACTTAACATGAAAATGGCAAGAATTTAAACTATAATGTACATTCTAAGTGCTAAAGTATGGATCTTTTTCTCTCAAACTGAACTGCTATTTATAGGCACTGCAAATCTAAAAAGAGAGTATACATGTGGGTTGATGTGACATAATGGAGTGCCCAGAAGTTGCACGAGCCAAATTGGAGATGTTGGGGCCGCAAATAGCGGCTAAAAGGAATAAATCGGCGGCTAAGTTGTGGCTGTGGGTCCCTTTCTTCAGTGTGTGATCTTCTGACGTTCTCATCTACTCTCTATGATACTTCTTTTCTTCTAAAACATTTCTCTTTTACATTCTGTTGCTTGGGATCAATGACTAAGGTTTGTAAACCATCAAATAATCACTTTTCAAAAACTCATCATAGCCTACTCCCACTTGTGTTGCCTACTTGATCCATGGCTGGTCCACTTGAGCCAAAATGTGTGTTCACACTTGCATATGTGTATCATGTTGGACCAAAATGGATTTATTTTTATACATAACTTCATTTGTTGCAAAACTCTTGGATGTTGATGTTTTTTCCGCCCGGTTGCAGTTTTGGCTTGAATCTATCGTATCCGTGCGTGTTGTGCATATTTTCAATGATATTGTCCTGTGTACCTGTAACCTGTACTAAATGAGCAGATATAGATTAAATAACACGGTTTATTTATAAAATGGTACATAATGAGCGGTATGAAATGCAGTCTATAATGTACATTCTAAGTGCTAAAATATAGATCTTTTTCTCTCAAACGATCTACTGTTTATAGGCGTTGCAAATCCAAAAAGGGAGTATACAAGTGGGTTGATGTGACACAATAGAGTGCCCAGAAATTGCACGAGCAAAATTGGAGAGGTTAGGGCCGCAAATAGCGGCTAAAAGGAATAAATCGGCAGCCAGGTTGTGGCTGTGGGTCCGCTTCTTCAGTGTGTATCTTATGACATCCTCAACTAATTTCCATGATACGTCTTTTCTTTTAAACATTTCTCTTTTGCATTCTGTTGCTTGAGATCAATGGGTAAGGCTTGTAAACTATCAAATCATCACTTTTCAAAAACTCATCATAGCCTACCCCTGCTTGTGTTGCCTTTTTGATCCATGGCTGGTCCACTGAGCCAAAATGCTTGTTCACACTTGCATATGTGTATCATGTTGGACCAAAATGGATTTATTTTGGTACACAATTTCATTTGTTGCAAAACTTTTGGACGTTGATCGTTTTTCCGTACGGTTGCAGTTTTGGCTTGAATCTGTCATATCCGTGCTTGTTGTGCATGTTTCCAGTGATATTGTCCTGTGTACCTGTAACATGTACTTAATGAGCAGACATGTATTAAATAGCACTGTTTATTCACAAAATGGTACAGAATGAGCGGTATGAAATGCAATTATTCGTGCTGAACACTGGGTTTATGAAGCTGACGCGACCCGGATCGCGCCAAGATATTGCCTTCTGTTGATCTGCTGATGGCGACGATGGATGGCTGGGATTGGATCTGGAGGCAGGCTCTTGAAGCGTGTGGATCTCAATGGGTTTGAGGTTGTTTAGGCCGAGCTACCTGTAAGGAAGTCCCGGGGTGGTTGTACTAGCGAGGACCCTCCGACGATCAAGTTAGAGAGGAAATCTGAGCAGAGTAACAACTTAGTGGCGTAAAGATTGCTTACTTGAACCGTATGAAGAAGGGGTTTATATAGCGGTGGCAGCAGGCAGGGAAGGCGCGAGAATCATGCCGGCCGTTACGCTCCCGACGTCACGCCCGCGTGATGAGCAGGATCTCCCATTAATGGCGAGACAGGCTCGTTAATGGGGATCGTGATGGCGTGGAATGTGGGATGTGGCCGGCGGATATCTCACGCATGGCGAGATTCGCGGGATGGCGGTTGCGCCTGTGAGCGGTGCCGTTGGTCGGTCGATGAGACCGAGGAAGATGACCTCGGCGGGAAAGCTCGCGGACGAGCGGGAGAGCCGAGGTATTTTGGTTCTGCGGTATCCCGGAGACGAGCTAGGAGGCCGAGGAGGACAATTATGCTGGGGGCTCGGAGGTGAGCCGGTGTATGTTTGTAGGACGGGCATAGGAGCGGCCTGGTCGGCCACTGTAGGCCCTTTCTTGCATGCTCTGGGAGACGTCACCTACCACGTGTCATGATCTGGGAGATCGCCGATATTGAGCATCATCATTAGCCCCCCACTTTTGTCCTGACCAGCTGATGGGTCGGGTCGAGAGTGGTCTTCCGGGTCACCCGAGGTGAGCTCCTTTTCGAAGATATCGCCGGGCGTGTCCCAGGGTAATGCATTGTATCTTCTGGATGATGCCCTGGCGAATCAGGGCGAGATCTATTGCATTAAAGTGCGCCGGATCGTGCGTACTTTTGCTGAAGCGACAACCCACGTGTCGGGCGACGGTTGGCTGATATGACGGGCCGCAGACTTCTGGTGTCTGTTGGGATCCGGCTAATGTGCGTGCAGCAGGTGGAGCGATCGTGGCCGTTGAATGCAAAGAGTTGTTTTTGGCTGGAGCCGACCATCGCCTTTGGATGAGGATGCCGGTGGCTATAAATAGAGGTGGGGTCCTCTTCAGGGCCCATCTCTGTTCATATCTTCCTCGTTCTTGAACTCGTAAGCTCGGCGCTCTCCTTTTAGGTCGGATTTCTGCGCTTCTGAGGACCTCTCTATCAGGTTAGATGTCTTCCCCTGAGAAGTCTGTAGATGTCGTCGGGGTAGATTCTAGGGATTCCTCCACCGAGTCAGAGTCTCCTCGGGAATTTAGGGTCAGATCTTCTTCCCGGGGTTGCGTGTCAGGGGCGAATCCCTGAGCGGAGGTGGCGGACGCCCCTGGCGTGCCTTCCTTGGTGAGGCACGAGGATGAGCTTGCCACCGTTAGGGCTCGTTTCCATATCCCTTCCGACTATACCCTACGGTTGGGGTCAAAATTTGCACCCCGGTTGACCAAGTCAAAGTCAAGGTCAACCCTAAGCCAGGTAGGCCCAACCCCAGGTCAAGCGGGCCTATGCCCAAGTCGAGCCCGCGGCCAGCCTCCCCATGCCAAAATAAAAATCATGTAACAAATAATTTTGATGTAATTTTTTGTGCATGAATGTAAGAAAAATGGGCATAAAGCCAAATTTTTGTAAAGCCCACGGCTTATGTGCAAAACAAATGAGCACATGAGGCATGGGATGGGCAAAATGCCATTTTGTAAAGCCCAAGGGGCTATATGTAAACATGTAAGCTTATATAAGGCAACATGATGATGAATAAAAGATACTTTTTCATTCTCCCCAAAAACTAGGGTTTCTGTGCCTCCTTCTCCAAGGTTCTAAACCTTCTTCTTTCTTTTGAATTAAATCAAGAGTTTTACTCTTCTTTTTCTAAAACTAAATAGTTTTTCACCACAAAACCCACAAAGGGTAACTCAGATCTCCCATAAGATCTCAAAAATAATAGATTTTTAAAATCCCATACTTCTTGTTCTTCAAGATCCTGCCAACAGAGGAGGAAGAAGGAGACCCACCTCCAAGAACCCCACTTTGGGGAAGATCCAGGGCTCAAGGAAGAAGACCCTTTCATCAGCTCCAAAATATCTTAGGAGTCCAACTCCTCAAATATATATATGTATATATATATATATAAATAAACAAAATAATAAATATTTCCTTTTGGGAGCACAGCTCCCAGTGCAGGGACTAAAGTCCCCTTTTCTGATTGACGTGGTGTGCCCGGTGCCCAGAGCGCTAGCGCCCACGTGCCGAGCATATGGTGCGCCCGGCGCACAGAGCGCTAGCGCCCACATGCCGAGCACATGGTGCGCTCGGCGCACAGTGCGCTCTCGCCCAGCACCCAGAGCGTTAGCGCCCAGCGCCTGCGTGCCATGCACGCGAGGCACTGGCCCCCACGCATCCTTTGGATGCCCTTTCCTTTTATATATATATATATGTATATATACATACACACATACTCTACAACACCGTCCTCCATTAGAAAAAAATTCTAACGGGGTGCTGCCCCGCACCCCGCAAGGGGGCTGCTAGCCCTCTTGATCCCCAGCCCGCTATCCGGGTAGTGGGACCCCCGTAAAAACTCTGCGGGGCCCCCGATATATCCAAAACCCTTTCAAAACACAACACTGCACATTGAGTTTGCATGACCAGTTTAACCCGTCAATCGGAGGTTCCCTCGCCCCAAAGGCGAGGTGTAATTAACGGCAGCTTAGTCCGCGGCTGCCGGAGATTCGGATTCCCATAATAAATAAACCCTAGCCTACCCTAGGCAGGGGGAATCTGTAATGCGCCTGACAAGCGCGCGCGCATTCCCATCTCAATGGGGTGACGAAAAACACCCTACAGATTCTGGCACGCCCGGTGGGACATATCTCTCCTCCCATATTTCGGGTTAAACATTTATGCGAACTCAATCAATATACATATCTATATTTATACTAAAATAATGTTCTTTCATGCAGTTTCCCAAGCAATCAATTTTCAACAATGTCTCCAAAAATGAACTCAGCTCTCATCTCCTACACGATGAAGATGGACTCCAGGACGGAACACCCGGCCAGTCTTGGGCGACAGTGGAAGGAGCCGCTGCTACAGTTCGGCTCTATTCTGTTCGTGCCAGCTAACGCCATTCCAATTCCTCAAGCTCCGGTAACAGACAAACCGGCCTCGAAAGGCAAGAGGCCAAATGTGGTGATTTCTAGGGCATCACTACCCAAACGCAAGTCGGTGTTTGAACGACTTTCCTTGGGCCCAGTTGGGGGCAAGACCATCAACACCAACAAAGCAACAAGGAATCTCAGGCAAGCTCCAGCGGCGCCCCTGACAACTGCTCAATTGGGTATCTTCTCTAAGCTCCCCTCTAATCGGCTCATGATGGCTTCCTGGATGACGGATGCCCGCCAAGCCCTCAAAATCGAGAAGCTAAGGCAGAAAAGGCTCAAATATAGAGCCAACAAAAGGGCTAGGGCTCCTGCTAGGCTGAACCTCATGAGGTTTGAAGAACAGGGTTACCCCGCCAAAGATGAGGAAATGGCTGGATATGTGGTCCACATTTTCTACATGGTGGCTACGCACAGCAAGAGCAAGGACGGGGCCACCACATCTTAAATCCAATCTGGCTTGAATGTGGTTGCCGCTTCTCAAGAACAACTGCCTCCGCTGGATAATGAAAACCCTCTCGATGAGGATGATAGGCAGAAAGACCCCTCAGTCCATGTAGAGTCAAGCTCGGACAGCGATAAAGAGCCGACTTTCCGCCCCAAGACCGCGGAGCAAGAGCTGCTTCAAGAGCTCTGAAAACAGCTCAGAAGCAAAGACAAGGAGATGGCCAAGCTCTGCTAAAAAATTGATGACTTTACAAACGTCGTCTTACAGCTCACGACCCAACTTGCCTCTCAGCCGCCCAATCAGGCGCGGGGCTCTGCTCATGAACCGGGAAACGGTGTCCTAAGACTGCCGACACCTATTCCCTCAAATCTAAAATTGGGCGGACCATATGAAAATCAGTCGCATCCTATTTCGGGAAATGTCTTGGCTACCGATGACAGTAGCCCGCTAACTCAAGATCAAATCATAGATTTGGTTGCCAACAAAATCAAAACATTGGTAGCCGAAGCCGAAGAGCAAAAAGAAGTCAGTAGCAGCGGGAGACCATACCCTGCTCGGTACGATCTTGTGGAGTTTCCTACTGGCTATGTCGTCCCCAAATTTGAAAGGTTCGATGGGACGGGAAATATGAACCGGCACATTTCCCAATTTAAAGCATAATGTGCAAACACTGGGGGAAATGATGCACTCCTTCTCCGCCAGTTTGTCAATAGTTTGACCGATGTTGCTTTCGATTAGTATGCAAGCATACCGGATGACTCGATCACGACGTTCGCTCAAATAAAATCCATGTTCAAGCAAAGGTTCATGAGTGTCAGCGATAAAATCACCATTGCTGACCTTGTAAGGACCGAGCCAAAGAACAACAAAAGCAACATGGATTTTATAGTCCGATGGCGCAATCTCTCTATCAAATGCGAACCGCCGTTGGAGCAAGACCAATCCGTCAGTCTTCTTATAGAAAATCTGAACGATTGGATGAAACCTTTCCTGTGCACCGCAGGCCTCAAAATATTCCAAGAGCTGACCAAGAAAGTTCAAATGTTGGAACGCTCAAACCCCGAGTCCACTCAGAATCTCCAATTCACAAACAGACCGAGACATCGGAGGGATGACAACCGGAAAAGTGAAAGTTCCAACAACACCGATTCTCTGGATAAGCAGAGAGCGGGCGGAGCAAAGACTAACAAATCTCGAGAGCCAACTTTGGAAGAAAGAAGAAATAAGGTCTACTCTTTCCAAAGGGACAAGGTCCACAAAATTTTTAAAGATGCTCTGAAGAATGGCTTGCGGCTACCAGAACCAAAAAGGCTAAGTGAAGCGAACAGGACTGATCATCCTAACTTTTACCCATACCACCGAGTGCTGGGACACACTATTGAAGACTATTTCATCTTCAAGGATTGGGTCGAGAAATAATACAAGGCAGGAGAAATATCATTGTCCCCTGGCGTGCTAACAAACAATCAAGCTGTGACCGCCAATTTCATACATACGGAGACCGAAGTCCTTCAGGGACCTGACTCTCTCAGACATCTGCCTTTCTCTAAAAAGAGCGGACCAAGACAACAAGCTAAGAGCCAAGCGAGCAACATTGCCAATGAAGAAGCAATAGACGGGTACACAACCCATACGGTCTATATGATGGAGCTCAGAGGAACAAGTCCTCCTACGCCTTAAAATCATAACAATGACGCAGTTGTTGCCATCCAATATCGGCCCGATCCAAATGATGAAGAGCTCGCTCAGGCCATTAAGCCAAAGGAACCCATGGTTCATGCTGAATCAAGTTCAGGCGGTAAGGATGACCCCGTTGTCATAACCGGAACTATAGAACAAGCATTATTCCAATGGCTTCAAAAGCAACTTCACGACAGGGATAAGAAGATGTCCAAGGTCCATTCCAAAGTCGATGAGCTGGAAAATGTCGTGGCGGATCTCACGACCCAAGTCGCCCGATTGCAATTACAGCAAAATCAAATTTTGGTTCGTGAGCTGGGGATTGAAATCCGGAAGCAGCCAACCGATACTCCCTCCAGCCCGAGAGCGGAACACCTTTGTGAAAAACGGAAGCGATCAGCCTCTAGTCCCTCCGATACATACACTGAACGTGGTAAGCGAACAGTAGGCGAACCAAAGACTGATCATCCTCAGGGTCCAGTATCAGTAAGGGCACCTACTCTAATGGAGAGAAAGAAGAAATTATATTCCTTCAGGAGGGATGAAGTCCACAAGATATTCGAGGACGCCTTGAACAACGGTCTGCAACTGCCTATTTCAAAGAGGCCGCATGAAATGAACATGACCGGCAATCCCATATATTGCCCATATCATAGAATGGCGAGTAATACTATTGAAGACTGCTATGTTTTTAAAGATTGGGTGGAGAACCAATACAAACTTGGGAAAGCCTCACAGTCGTCAGATGTACCGACAAGCCACAGAGCTACGGTCATAAACACAGCCCCGCCAAGATCAAAGTTCGAGGAGCTGGGATAAGCAAACCACAAACCACTAAGTCTTTAAACTGGGAATAAACGACCACCACGTCATTAAACTGGGAATAGTCGACCTCTAAGTCGTTAAACTGGGAATGTAAAAAAAACGTGTGTAAATAAAAAAAATGTGTAAATAAAAAGAAAAAAAGGAAAAGCCGAAATGATGGGGCAACTCGCAATAAAAATCAGCGAGCAAAATGAAGATGAAAAATAAAGCCGAAATGATAGGGCAACCGTGAATAAATAGCCGAAATGATAGGGCAATCGTGACCTTCGCGATAAGAAAAGCTGAAACGATAGAGCAATCGCGGTAAAACAAAAAAATGCAAAAACAAAAAAAACAAAAAAAAAGGCAAATGATGAGTCGCTCCTGGTACCACATTCCAGTGCAGCGATGCAGACGTCAACCAAAATCCAATTTTCCAAAATTCCACCGGCCCTACGGCCAGTCCCCAAATTGACTACCGTATACAATCCACGGGCTCAAATAATTCTCATCATACCCATTCCCCACCAAAGTCACCCGTCCAGCGGCCGGTCTCTGCCCTTGGAATTATGCTTTATTAGGAAGACCCACTCATGTGTCCTCACGATACATGAGGAGAACAAACTTTCGTGGGATCCTTACGACTCACAAAGGAAAAACACACTTAGGAGTCCTCTCGGCTCCTAAGAAGAAAATGCACCTACGGGATCCTTACGATTCGTAGGGAGAAAATGCTTTTATGGGACCCTTACGGCCCATAAAATTAAAAAGCTTTAGGTGATAGGGATCTAAAACTATCTCCTAAGCCATCGCTTTTTGATAGGCAATGGCGAATGATGAGTCGCTCCTGGTCCCATATTCCAGTGCAGCGATGCAGACGCCAACCAAATTCCAAATCCCATACCCAATGGCGAATGATTAGTCGCTCCTGGTACCATATTCCAATGCAGCGATGCAGACGCCAACCAAATTCCAAATCCCAATCCCCAAGTGGCAAATGATGAGTCGCTCCTGGTAGCATATTCCAGTGCAGCGATGCAGACGCCAACCAAATTCCAAATCCCATACCCCAACGGTAAATGATGAGTCGCTCCTGGTACCATATTCCAGTGCAGCGATACAGACGCCAAAAAAGTCCCGAATTTTTTCCGGCCCTACAGTCTGGATCATACATCCTGCAAAACCGTATACAATCCACGTGCATAAAACGATCCCAATCTCTCCCAAGTCCTACCGGCGAGACCACATTCAATGTCCCACCGGCGATGAAAAAAGGGTATGTCCACAAGCAAAATGGGCACGGATGAAAATCCAAAAGGGCTCCATGAGTAAAAACAGCAGGACTGCCGGCGAGTTTGTGAAAACCCGAAAGGGCGCGAACTCGTGAAAAAGAGATGAAATGCACTCGCAAAGTCCTCTCGACTTTGTGAGGAGAAAATTCCCGCGTGAGAGCCTTACGACTCACAAAGGAGCAACACACTTAGGAGTCACCACGACTCCTAAGGAGAAAATACATCTACGAGATCCTTTCGACTCGTAGGGAGAAAATGCTTTTATGGGACCCTTACGGCCCATAAAATTGAAAAGCCTTAGGTGATAGGGATCTAAACCTGCCTCCTAAGCCATCAATTCCCAAATCCACTCGACGCAAATGATGATTCGCTCCTGGTACCATATTTCAGTGTAGCGATGCTGATGCCAAACAAAAACAAAAATCCCAACTCCTCCCACGGCAAATAGTGAGTTTCTCCTGGCATTATTCCAGTGCAGCAATATTGATGCTAAACGAATTCCAAATTCCTCTCAAATTCAAAAGTCCTGCCGAACAAGGCAAAAATCAAACAAATCAAATCAAACCAACAACCTCTGCGGCGGAATCATGCTTCGTCCCAAAATTTACCCCGTGTTGAATCAAGCTTCGCCTCGGTGCGTCTGCCTTCCCTGTCAAAATTATGCTTCGGCTCGGAATCAACCGGCAACTTCCTCGTCGGAATTAAGCTCCGCCTCGAAATCAAGTCGACCAATAAGCTCTGCGTCGGAATCATGCTTCGTCTCAGAGTGTGCCCCTCGTCGAAATCAAGCTTCGCCTTGGTGTATCTACCTTCCCTGTCGGAATTATGCTTCGGCTCAGAGTCAACAAGCGACCTCCTCATTGGAATTAAGCTCCGCCTCGGAATCAAGTCAACCAGCAATCTCTGCGTCGAAATCATGCTTCGTCTCAGAATGTACCCCGTGTCGAAATCAAGGTTCACCTCGGAGTATCTGCTTTCCCCATCGGAATTATGCTTCGCCTGGGAATCAACCTCTGCATCAAAATTATGCTCCGGTCAGAATGTCTGCTGCTCTTCAGAATGATGCTCCGATCCTTGGAATCATACTCTGCTCATCGGAATTATGCTCTGACCCCTGGAATCATGCTCGGCTCTTCGGAATGATGCTCCGATCCTCGGAATTATGCTCCGACCCTTTGGAATCATGCTCCGCTCTTCGGAATGATGCTCCGATCCCTGGAATCATGCTTCGCCCTTCGGAATGATGTTCCGATCCCTGGAATCATGCTCCGCTCTTCGGAATGATGCTTCGATCCTCAAAATTATGCTCCGACCCTTTGGAATCATGCTCCGCTCTTCGGAATGATGCTCCGATCCCTGGAATCATGCTCCGCTCTTCGGAATGATGTTCCGATCCCTGGAGTCATGCTCCGCTCTTCAGGAATGATGCTCCGATCCCGCAATTACGCTCCAACCCTCGGAATTATGCTCCGACTCTTCAGAATGATTCTCCGATCCCTCAGAATTATGCTCCGACTCTTCGGAATGATGCTCCGATCCTTGGAATCATGCTCCGCTCATCGGAATTATGCTCTGATCCCTGGAATCATGCTCTGCTCTTCGGAATGATGCTCCGATCCTCGGAATTATGCTCCGACCCTTTGGAATCATGCTCCGCTCTTCGGAATAATGCTCCGATCCCTGGAATCATGCTCCGTCCTTCAGAATGATGTTCCGATCCCGGGAATCATGCTCCTTGAGGGATGCTCCACCCCCGGAATGATGTTCCACCTCAAAGTCAGCTTCAAGATCCATCAATTTCATGCACACAACTCAAATATGCGGTGTGCATTTATTGATGGGGGGCACTTTGTTGGGGTCAAAATTTGCACCCCGATTGACCAAGTCAAAGTCAAGGTCAAGCCTAAGCCAGGTGGGTCCAAGCCCAGGTGAAGCGAGCCCATGCCCAAGTCGAGCCCGCGGCCAGCTTCCCTATGCCAAAATAAAAATCATGTAACAAATAATTTTGATGTAATTTTTTATGCATGAATGTAAGAAAAATGGGCATAAAGCCAAATTTTTGTAAAGCCCATGGCTTATGTGCAAAACAAATGAGCACATGAGGCATGGGATAGGCAAAATGCCATTTTGTAAAGCCCAATGGGCTATATGTAAACATGTAAGCCTATATAAAGCAACATGATGATGAATAAAAGATACTTTTTCATTCTTCCCAAAAACTAGGGTTCTTGTGCCTCCTTCTCCAAGGTTCTAAACCTTCTTCTTTCTTTTGAATTAAATCAAGAGTTTTACTCTTCTTTTTCCAAAACTAAATAGTTTTTCACCATAAAACCCACAAAGGGTAACTCAGATCTCCCATCAGATCTCAAAAATAAGAGATTTTTAAAATCCCATACTTCTTGTTCTTCAAGATCCTGCCAATAGAGGAGGAAGAAGGAGACCCACCTCCAAAAACCCCACTTTGGGAAAGATCCAGAGCTCAAGGGAGAAGCTCCTTTCATCAGCTCCAAAATATCTTAGGAGTCCAACTCCTCATATATATATATATATATATAAACAAAATAATAAATATTTCCTTTTGGGAGCACAGCTCCCAGAGCAGGGACCAAAGTCCCCTTTCTGATTGACGCCCGGCGCCCAGAGCGCCAGCACCCAGGTGCCGAGCACGTGGTGCACCCGGCGCCCAGTGCGCTAGCGTCCACGTGCCGAGCACGTGGTGCGCCCGGCACCCAGAGCCCTAGCGCCCACGTGCTGAGCACGTGGTGTGCCCAGTGCCCAAAGCGCTCGTGTTTGGGTATTTTATTGATTTATCGTGTTTGGGTGCGAATGGTATTTTACATTTTTATATTGCATTCGACCCGAACCGCTTGCTTGAACTGGTTTGATTCATATTTATGAATTACCCTGGCTTGTTATATAGACACGTGCATCTAATGTAAACTGCATACTGGCATTTCATCTAGCATCGCATATTTTACCATATAACATTTTAGGTCATGTAAAATAAATTAAAATTGCATTTCATAGCCTGCTTGATACCCCTAACCCCGTGGTAGCGTCTGCGCATCTTGTTCTCGTCCCGTTCAGTGAAACGGACGTATTTAGATGGCTACGCGCACGTACGTGCATCCGTTCTTGGGGGTATGCATTTTCTTTAACTGAGCATTCATTTTGAATTTTGAAAGTTGCATATATTTTTCGTATTTAAAATCTGAAATTTTAGACCCGACCCGGACGCGTTCTGGAATATTTTTGTAGCCCGCCAAAATTCAAATTTTATTAAAATTAATATCTTTAAATTTTAAAGCTGACAGTTTAAATTTTATTCAACAGTTTTAAATTAAGTTAACAAACTAAAATATTTTTTAAAAAGCAAAATCAAAACAATTTTAACAACTCACAAACTCTCTCTTTCTCTTTCTGTCCCCACTTCTTTCTCTCTCTCGTTTCTTTCTCCCTTTCTTTCTCTCTTTCTCTCTCTCCCCCTCTCTCTCTCTCTCACCGCTATCTCTTCCTTTCTCTCTCTTCATATAAAACAATTTTATCTCTCCTAACTATTCACATCTCTCTCTCCTCTCTCTCTCTCTCTCTCTCTCTCTCATCTCGCGGTGCGCATGGATCCCGTCACCACCTCTCCCCCTATCGTCACCTTCCTTCTCTTCTTCTTCTTTATTTTTCTTTGCCACGAGAAAACCTAACCCATCGACTCCCCTCTCCGTCGCCGCCTCAATGCCCTCATCTCCACTCCTCTTCCTCCTTCGCATCCACCAACATCACCTGCATCCCTTCTCTCTTAAGCCGAGCCCAGTACCCCATCTTCGTCTCCATTGCACCTCTTTCATCCCCACCGGCGATCAATCTTTGCCTTCACCATCAAACCCAAGGTCCTCCAGCCATCGTCTTCTTCGTGGTACCTCGACCAAGTCTCAGATCCATACCAGAAGCCAACCCCGAGCAACCCAAAACTCCCAAAGAATTCCAAAACCCTACCCAAGCTTCATCCCCTGCACACCTCGTCGCCGTTCCCTCACCTCCGGCGACCCCGACTTCATCATCACCCCCTCATTTCCTTATTCTTTCTCCTGCACATAACTCTAAATCCTGACTCTCTCCCCTGCAAACCCAATTACCCCAACAATCAAGAACCTAGGAAACCCGCTGCCTTTGCCGATCACCATCGCCGGAGCTCCGACCCTGTCGCCTCCTCGACTTTTCGTCACCATCTCTTTCCTTGCCTCTGTCCCAAATCCAGAGCACCAAAACAACCAAACCCTAGTCTTCTTATTCTCTTTCTTCGTCTTCTCTATTTCGCTTTCTTGATTTCTTGGTTTCCGATCATCATCGGAGCCGTGCCGCTGCCGACGATCCAAGCAACCCTGTGGACGTCCCCTACCTGCGTGGTTACCTTCTTGCCATGCCTGGACCTGTCCCGTGTGCGCGTGTGGATGTTGCGACGTTTGCCCAACGTCGGACGTGCCGTGCGTATCCGTATCGCGATCCATCGAGGCAAGTTAATCTTGATACATGCTATTTAAATTATTACATACTTATTTAAATACATATTAAACCTGTTGTTTAAATCTAGTGCCCCATATTTCATTTTTAACATTTCGATGTTCCGTTTATATCATTTTAGATCTAGAACATGAAAATATATCTTGTTGCATATTAGATTACATTACAATGCACCCATACCAATATTTATATCACATAGTGCTTATTTGTACATTCCATAGTACCTTTTATAGTTTATAACCCTTCGGATACCTATTTGCATCCATCTCGTCTAATATACATATAATTGCATCCATAGATCACTTGAATATATAACATTGTAATATTGACATTCCATGTTTAATAAAGTGCATCATAATTAGTGTTGGGACCATAACTTTAACCATAATCGATAACTTTGCATCCATATGTTTGAATCTGTACTTATTTGCATATCACATCATATTATTCCACTTTATTGTTACATTAGTACCCCATACTTGTTTTGTGTACCCATGCTTATTGTAGTTGATTATGAGCACCCACGTGATACTTGTGCACCCCCTGACATGACTTGATACACTACTACTTGAAACGACTTGATGCCGTGCACTTCTTGACATGATTGGATCTATATACACTATCTGACTTGACCTGATGTACCATAGCTTGACCTGTTACCTGATCTTGTTATTAATGCCAACAACCTTGACCTGTTGTCCCTATGGACATTTCCTGTTGTCTATTCAGACAAACCTGTACTTGCTTGATCCTGCGTTGGCATTAGCCCCAGATTTATCAATACCTGACTTAAACACATAACTTGGGGGTATGGGGAAATCAATGATGAAACCTGACTTGTAACTCAACAGTTCGATACCTTTACTGATCAGTTTTACGGGCTAGGCCAGCCCCAGGATGATACTGCTGACATCATTCGTCGTTACCTACTACCTTTTACTGCCTTGCGGCACGTCTCGGATTCAGCCCGAGAGTCTTAGACCATGGTCCCGGGCACGCACGGGATACTATTGAGTTACATCGATGATTCATTAAAATGATTTCAAAAGATTTGAGAGTAGTTAACCCAGTAGACCAGTTTAGATTACTCACTGCACATCACCTGTGCCTTACCCTTCACTGTTCTTACTTATGTTACTGTTATACCTGTTTTACCGTTCATACTCATACCTGCATGACTTGCTACCCCTGATTTTATTCTTACTTGATGTTATAACGCATTGACGTCTGGATTTTGTATGGCCCAGATCCTCTACCTTTGTCGCAGGCTGATCAGGAGTACCTCCACCGTTAGGCCGAGCAGTGAGGATCCAGTTGGTATCCAGTTTTACTTTCCAGGTGTTTTGTTTATTGGATCTTTTGCTTCCACATATTAGATTATTCTTGACTCATTTATTCTGGCTCATGGACATGTACTAGATAGTTTAGTTTACTTTCCTTTTCTTGATATCTCTACAGCCGTAATGTGACTGTGGAGGGATTTTTCCTATCCACAGGTAGCATGATTGGCTCTGTCACGTGCCCATCTTAGCGCACTCTGGAAAGCGGGGCGTGACACTAGGGCTCCGTCAGTCCTGATCGGCCCCTGTCATCAATCACACGATCACAAACGGTATCCTCTGGATATCCGACGCGCCAGGTAAAATCACCGGTAGGCAGTCTGCCCCTGCCGGGCTCATCGTCTACACCTCGATCTTCTTGCCCCGGGGTATCTTACCGGGTCCACCATGTACCCGCAAACGGTTCATCCAACTCCTCGAATCGGGTCTCGAAATCCATCTCATAACCAAGAAAATATCATGGTGGACGACTCATACATCACGAGAAAACCACACTTTTCATTTTAAAGAGAGAGAGAGAGAGAGAGAGAAGTTTATATATATTCTTGCGGTTTTCTCCTAAATCCAGGAAATCTCATAAAAATCCAAAATCCAATCATCAATAGCAAGTAAACAGTGAATATTGGCATAAAACTCCATAATACTGCATAACAGTGAATAATAATATGCATGAAGTAGCAAGTAATAACTGCAATGTCTAAACTGGCATATAAGGCAAGCACACTAATATCATGTCGAAACTATCAGCTAACAAGCTATGTCAATGAAATAATATTCTCTAAAGTGTACGTGACATGGCAATGACTGATGATGATGTGTGTGAGCCGACAAGTAAGTGTATGTGGAACATACGCATCATCGGTAATGGTGCTGGTGTCCTAACAGCATGATTTCAATATTAACATATGAAAACATAATATAGGCATGTGATGCGAGCAGCAAGAATATGCGGGAGCTGAATATCGAATACAATGATAACGGATCGGCATATGTCTAATTATGAGTCGTACAGTTTTGCCATTAGAAATAACACGAATCGTGGTGTTTTGAAAATAAGGGCTACGGTGTTTATAAGAAAATGTACGTCCTTTGAAATATCCGTAGAATCTCTTGGCCTGTCTTTAAAATACTCATAATTCGTTAATTTTGAAATAGGCATGACTCGAATCTAATCTAGCATTTACAAGTAAACTACCGGGCTAAACTAAAAGGCTGATCGAAAGGTAAGGGAACCGCCTAACATCTGAGTTGATACATATATATATATATATACATATATACACACACACACACATATATATATACATATACATATATATATAAATATAACAGTCGGTGATCCCGCCTCAAAAGTATCCCATACAATACAATATCTATAATATGACATCCTCAAGTCAAGAGTGCGGATCTATCATCAATATATAGCTTGTACGGTAAATCCGTCGTACGGTCTCCCAAATCTGAGTACGGGTCAAATGTCACAACTATCACATTATTCATCTGGTATTCTCTTTATCATATATCATGATCCGCGGTACTGATCTACGTCTAGTACAATACTGATACCACATATGTATATGCATGCATGTGTATGAAAACACCACGTCAAAAGACCGCTAAAACATCATGTCGTATCTCCAATACGAACCATGTTACATCACCGATCTCACGACCTCAAGCCCAATCTCATCGACTCATCTCCAATCCCAAGTACTATTCTCATAATTCGTGTGTGTGTGTGTGTGTGTGTGTATATATATGCATAGTCCTATACCCATGTGTGTGTGTGTGTGTGTATACATACATATCCCCATATACGCACGGGTAAAAGAATGAATGTATGCAAGTGTGTGCGCGTGTGTGGGTGCAACAACTACTCTAGGATTTCGCAAGTAACACTACTAATCCATGAACACATAACCATATCCTGAATATCCATGTCTCACATAAAAGATATCATATATATGTAGTATATATATAGCAAACTGTACATCGAACTGCGGGGGTGCTATACGCCATCCACCCGACTTCCCCTATAGATATATATCTACTCACCTGATCTTCGTTTGTCGATGCCGACGTCGCCACACGCTTGCTTGTTGTCTTGAAGTCGTCGCGAGGGTACCTACACATCATAACGTATCGTATCGCGTTAAAATCAAATTCGAAGACGAAACGACACACGAAAACTAAAACGACACGCTTAAAAGCCTATAGGTTAGAACCTATGGTTTGCATCTCGCAACTCTCCCAATAACACTCGGGATAGACGTACAAACGTCAAGTGACCAAGTACAAATACAAATATCAAAACTTAGATTCGAAAACAACACAAAACATACGGCAGCAACATTGAAAACATGCTCCAGATTTTGTTTAAGGTGAAACCAAGATTCTAAAACAACACTGGGGTGTTATATAGGGTGTATATGAGCTATGGAGGCAACCAGGGCACCTATCATCACCAAGTGGCCGAGCACATATAGGTAAATTCCGGTCATGCCGGTTTTGGTAGGGAGTTAGGGTCTCGTCTGGTCAGGGTGGTCTCATATTGGTCCAATTTGGCCTCTAGAGTTGTTTGTTTGTCTCAGAATTTCCCCGGGTCATTCCAGATTTCCCTGCACACTCAATTTCCTCACAAACCGACATGGATAGTTTTCTATTTTCAGTATTTGGGTTTTTTTCAGTAAAGTCTGGGTTTCTAAGATCATAGGGGGGTTTAATGTCACCACCTAGACTTAATTACACAATCACAACTCAAAATCAACCCTAACCCTCTCTAGGGATTTCCAAAGTCCACTAAACTTCGCCAAATCGATTTTAAACTTGAATAGATGCATAAGCAAATGAAACACTACACTAATTGTGAAAGGATTACCTCATTTGGGACCCAAGAATCCCCTACAGCACCAAAATGTGATTTTTCTTTGTCCAAAGTGTAGCTTGTGAGTTTGTGCACAACTTTTGTGAAGTGGAGATGGGGTTTTGGGTTGTTTTTGATGGTGTTGTGTGGCTTGAAGAGGGAGAGGGAGGAGGTGCTGCCATGGTGAGTGAAGAGGGAGAGAAAGATGAAAAAGATGAAGAGAATGAAGACTTGGTCAAAGAACCCCTCACCTCACTCTCTCTTCTCTCTCATGCACATACCCCTTTCTTTAATCATTTTCCTTTTCTTTTCTTTTCATCTCTCTTTAGTTTTCATTAACACCCAAAATGAAATGATCATGAAGGAAAACCATGCTAAAATGTAACAAGTGTTAAAAAAATGACATGTGCACAAAACACACTTTAAACCCGATTAGCGATTTTTAATCGCGATTAGCACTAAACTAGTGTTAAATAAATCATAAACTATCATAATTTGCATGAATCACATAAAGCACCCTCTTTTTAGTAATTTTCAAAAATTTCAAAATTTTTCCCAATTTATCGGTATTTAATTATACCGCCTCATTAAAATATTCAATATTTTATTATTTAATTACAAAAATATTATTGTATTTTTTTGAAATGTTACAATCTCCCCCCCCCCTAAAAAAATTCGGTCACTGAATTTAAATTTAAACCTCTCAATACTAAAACATTTCAGTAAAAAGTCCAAGTCGCCGGGACTCCGAAATCATAAATACATAAGGCACAGTGGCGCAATGCCTGCGCATGAACAATGAGCAGATAGCTCAAAAACAAAACTCCGTCAAGCATCCCGTAATCATCGGAGTCATGGTGAAGACACCAAGGTCAAATCCAAAACGAAATCAACATGATATACATCAACACCCAAAGAAAATGCATGCCAAACCGTTTTAAGTCGCTGTGCGATGCGCATAACACTGCACAGTGGCAGACGTCTCTTAATAAGAAAATAACTCTTTATATATATATATATCCTTTGTTTACATGTACGTACCGCCGTTTTGAAAACAATTTAGAAGGGTTTCTTGTTTTAAATGTTTCGTGTCATCTCAGACACGTAGGTAAATACTGAGACTATAGCTCCCTTTTTGGAAATCCCTTCGATAACTATTGATGCATGCAAAATATATCCAGGTACTGTCCTCTGACTAGTCATGCTCAGTACGAAACAAATAGTAAATATCATAAAAACGTACTGCTCAAAAAATCAATCCCAAAATGTGCATATGAATGCTACGTGCGTCCGGTGCGCACGGAAATAAAAATCCATGAATGTGCCATACATGTGCACATAAACAACATCTAAGTGCAACGGGTGTGCACGAAACATCTGTCAAGGGCAACAGGTGTGCCTGACAGCAATATAAGGTGCATCTGATATGTACGAAGAATCCCGATTTAGTGCATCTGGTGTGCACCAAAATCGCATCTCAAATCATGCGTCCAACATGAGCGAAAATCCAAATCAGGTGCATCTATCATGCACGAATAAAAATCTAAATCCCGTGCGCCCAACATGCTCGAAATCACGAAATCCAATATCAAGCGCCGAACATGCGCAAAATCCAACCCAAACACGTCAAATATGCGCAAGAATCCAATCAGGTGCACAAAACAAATATCGAGCATCACAATTGAAATCGACGAGTACACAACACATCTTAAATCCAAATCAGGTATACCGTAGTATCAAATCTCACAACCATGTGCATCAGCGTGCACAAAATCTAATCAAAACACTAAAAGTGTATGAAAACTATACCGTAAGCATAAGTCAAATCATATGCATGTCCTAGGTATGAAGTCAAAATCAATACCTCAAATAATATCAAATCGAAGTCATGTGCAACTGTAGTGCACAAAATACGTATCACAGCACTGCAAGCATATATGAACTATACCGAGTGCAAAAATCAAATCGGGTGCGTACCATATGCACAAAATCAACCCAACTGTATGAAATCCATGAAATCATAAGCATGTGCAGCCAAGGCACCAAAAACGATATCAAGTGCAATAACTGTGCCTGAATCATAAATCAACACAACGGTGTATAAATCCTATCTCAAGCGCAATAACTATGCACAAAATACAAATACCCAGTAGGTGCAACTATGGTGCACGAAAATAAATATCATGAAACTCGGTCATCAAAACTCAAGCATGCAATAAATCACCCAAAATACCGAAATCCAAAGTGACTGATACGTGATAGTCAACTCACGGAATCACCAATCGTAACTACTGCCGTCGATATGTCCTTCCTTCATGGTCGAGAAGGTGTCGGTGCATCCAGTGCTAGCAGAGCAAGATATCTACTTACCTCCTGATCATGGCCTGTCGTCTGGTGCCCTTAGGTTCTCGTCTCTCACTGCGAATTGCTAAGTATATAGCTCTCCGGCTCAACGGTCCAATATGGAAACGATAATAGAAGTAGTCCGCTCTGGCACATCCTCTAAAGATCTCTGGCCAACTCTTATGGTCACTCATACATGTCTCGCCGACGATACCGAACTCTGGCCTGCTGGTGTGCGTAAAATGACCACTCCCGCGTCTAAGTCTTCTCGCATAACATTCCAGAAAGATCCTATCAAGGTCTCTCCCAAATCTCTTTTCTGCCGAACTGTCCGGAAGTTATCACCCTTCACTAAATCTGTTTCTTGTTCCGGAACGGCTGCATACTCATCACGACTCCTCCTGGAAGATATACCCATAGTCAACGCCTATGCTTGCGTATCACATCTCTGATGTCGGCGGAGTAGGACGTCACCTCATCAAGATCTCGTACGAACCTCTTACTCCACTTTTCTCTACTGTCGACTGCTTCGGACTCGTCCCATCGTGGCTGCATGGACTGTGCTCCAACAGCTATACTCGTATCTGGAGTCTCCCAAGCAATGCATCCCATCGCATAACATCCGAATGAAGTCGAACCATTCGATCAATTCGTCAAAACCTCATAATCCTCCAAGAGCTCAATATCTTGGGTACAATTTAATAGTATCGAGTACATACCACAGTATCGGTGGACCAGCCGTAGAAGGGCAAACCCAAGCCTCACTAATGGCACCGCGGAACTGCCGCAAACCCTAAGGTTCAAAGGCTTTCACACAGTCATTATGTCGAGTTAGGGTTTCATTCTTCTAGAGGGTTCATAGAATTTCTTGCACGTCTTTCCGAATACTTTAAACTTGGAATAATGGGTTTTTGACATTCGATCGTCTCTATCGACTCTCAACGCACCGGCGTGAAGTCCTCTCTAGCTGGAATCAATCTATCTGATGATCTCGCATCGGGGTAAGCGAACGAATCACATGTCCTAGTCATTCATCCTCGGGTGACTAGCGACCTTCTATCATATCTCTAAGTACAACTCGTACTGCAATAGCTCCAACATCTGGAGCAATATCTCGTCGTTCGCAGCAACAACTGGCTCATTCATCTGCACACTGAACAGTGCCTCAATCATCATGAACAAGCGACACATCAAGGGTCATCACATCCTGGCTGGCCTCTATCAGTGACTCAATCCTTTGGTGCTGATCTGCACGTCCGAGTAATCTCGTAAAAGCGATCCAACAAATGCTCATGGCGCGAAGACACAATAAAACGACGCCTCTCTATGCAATCGTATCCCTGGAATGACGCCCTGGTCAGTCCTCGTTCGTGACGAGCTCGTGCTGACCGCAACTCTAGCCGTAACACTCTCTGCCCTTAATCGTGGCAGTAAAACTGTTAGTGTATATGCCCTAGAGGCCATTACTGTATCATACTAGTTTGTATATTACTTAATGGATGCTTGGGATATTCACCTTGTATATACAATCTTGCTCAAAATAGTAGTATGCTACTTGGTTTGTTTCTACTTCAATGTGTACTTGTGTTTATTTCAGTATATCACTTATACGCATTAGTGGAGCCCTTAGGATCTTTGCTTGATTACCAGCGTTGTGATGGCAGTCACACTAGTGGGGGCTGGGTAATCTATAAGCACATCCTTATTCAGGTCCCTGGTCGCAGGACTATCGAGACAGGGCATCGATACTCCGGAGTAGACCAGCGCATGCGCTTCTCATCCCAGTGTGGGAAACGGTCTGTCCCACAGCCGTCAGTACGTCGTACTTGAGATAGTATGCGGGTGCTCGTTAGGTTACGGGTACACTGGACAGGACTCGTAGGGAACTGACTAGTTGGTATTATACCTATCGTCAGTTATCAGTTCCCAGGTGACATGAGTACAGCTTAGTCCGCTGACTTGACACTGTCACTTCGCCTCGGGTGTGTTCCCACTGTACTTTGATCACTACCCTACCACGGCTCAAAGGAGTCGTGCAAACAGGTGGTAGTTGGGTGCAGTCCCGAAGCACTTGGAGGCAGTGACGGTTAGACAGGATTCGTCTCTCCCGGTATTGGGGGTTGACATCGCGCTGTGTCTAGGAGAGCCATTACACGAGTAGTCCCTGGCCAGGGCAAACGAGATATACTGGTAGGTTTCCAGTGTTATCTCAGGGTGTATTGGGCTTCACTCCGGCACGACTTGTACCGCTATTGGGGGACTGACGTTTACCGCCCCCTAGGCCCGCCATGCGATGTATCAGACGAACAGACCGGACTGTACGGAGAATGTCACGCTCAGGCTCAGTAGGAGTTCAGATGGGTTTCGCCTCGTCGGTCTTCTTGTCGGCATTACCTGGGGACCGTTACGCACAGCTAGTGCCGCTTGCGGTCTGTGGTTAAACCCACTGCCAGCGTAGTGTCGAGTCTTTAGAGTCCCACACAGAAAGCTTTTCGCCTTTAGGCAAAAGAGTAGAGGTCGCATGGTATTGCGACAGGTCGCATGGTTTTGCGACAGGGTTCGGTCACATCCGTGCACTTGTGCACGTACAGTGTCCGGACAGTTTACACTAGCGGGCTTTGGTTTAAGCCAGATCCTAGTGTACCTTATGGGATTGGATTTATCCAGTTTGCATTCGTGTTCCTCGGAACGCGGATGCGGGTGTGTATGCACAGTTGACAGGGAGGCAGAGGCAGCGGATTCTCATTAGGGTTGTTGACAGTTGACCGTTGACTTTTTGACTTTATGCTCAACCCTAATGAGAATATGATATGTGATTAACTATTATATTAATTAAGTGTTATGGTGATATGGTTGTTGACTTGTTGACTTTTGTTGACTTGTTGACTTTTGGTGACTTGTTGACCGGTTGACTAGGCTTGACTAGTTGACCATCATGATAACCATGGTTATCATTTCATGCCAAAGACTTTTTCTTGCTTGCTCATTTGAGTAAAATGAGTGCATGACATGATAAGCTTATGGTTGCTTCAAACCATCACATAAGACTTTTTTGATATGATGAGTTATGATCACTTTGGATTATGAGAGGGTGAAAGACAAAAGAGTTGCTCAATTCTTTCTTGCTCATTCTCTCTCTTGTTCTTGAGCTCTCCTCTTGCTCTCATCCTCAACCTCTTGCTCCCTCTCTTGATCTATGGTTCTCTTGTCTCATGAGTTGAGAATCAAGAACCATAGATAAAATCCCATTCTAAATCATCTCTACTCATTCTAGTTCACTAGGTTTAGCAAACCAAGTGAACTAGTTTCTTCAAAGAACGAAGAAGGAGCTAAAGGTTGGAGCTTTCAAGTGGATCTATCTTCGGCGTACGGAGACAACGAGAAGGAGCCATCGAACCACCATCGGAGCTTGAAGAGAAGGAGTTCAAGTTTAGGTATAACCATCTTCATCCGAGTAGCTAACTCTCTTTAGCATAGTTTGCTAGTTTTAGTTTAGACAACGATCCCGACCTAGCTTAGTCCATGTTGCCTCTTGCGTTAAAATTTTGATTTTATACCGTTTCCGCCTCCCCGTAAGAACCGGGGGTCGCAACGTGGACTTACAGTGGTATCAGAGCCTAACTAAACTTAAACTAGCTTGGTAGTGAAGTGTAACGAAGTTCGGAACCGGAAAAATCCAAAAACCAAACTTTTACTAAAACTGAGTTTCTGTTGAATTTTTTTCTGGTCAAAATGAAAAACTTTATACTCCTAAATTCGGCTCAGGGTTTTGTGTGAACACCCAAGAAAAACGATACAGTGACTCGTCTAAACTGCCGCCCTTCCGCCGCGTGAGCCTTCTTAGCCGCCGCGGAACCGCCGCGAGTTGTTGTCTTCTCTGCATCGTTTTTCGTGCAGTGTGTTTGTGTGTTGGTTTTGGGATTTTTAAAATATATTATATGTGCCCAGATTGTCCAGAAAAGAAATTTCCTTTTGGGGTCCTATAATTCCGTATTTTTTCCGAACTTCACTGCACTTTGACTATGATGGTTATATCTGTGATGCTTGCATGTATTGAACGTCGGCTAATCGCTATAAGTCGATTAGTCGGGGTTATACATGATCTGTAATGTGCTGGAATGTGTATATGAATGTGTTGGACTGTCGCGGGTGAATAGCCGGGGTGGATGTGAGATGAGCTTTTGTTTTTCTTTCATTCATTGTAAATGTAAATTGATGTAATAATATTATTTGTTTGGCCGCACAACCGGGTCGGGGTTGTAGCCGTCATTGTATAATTCTTTTTACTGTTTTTGCTCCTAGGATAGACCCATGGAGGGGTGCACAAACTACCGAGTACTTGGCGGGTAGTTTGCCGCACCCGTAGGGGTCTTGGGTGGGGTATTTGGCTATTCACCGCGACCGTGTTATCCGCTTTTCGTTTCAGGCTCGAAAGGATTGCGGATTGCTAGTATATCCAATGCATTCATCTGTGATCTGTAATGTCTATCATTGCTTACTATTTAGGCGTTGCTTATGTTTTACAGACGCGCTAGCCCAGCCCCCGCTCTGTCGTTAGTTAAGTAACCTAACGGGTAATGACGGGGCCCAGTGGCGAATGCGAATGGCATAAGCGTACGTCATATTTTGGTTGTTTTCTGCAATGGTAGGGTTAAATGATGGGACGCATTAAAAGTACTAATGCAAGAATATCACGCATTAAAAGAACTAATGCAAGATAATAAACCAAGTTAAAGTCGTTGGAACACTTTCGAAAAACCACTCGGTTCTTTTCAAAATAACTTTTAAATGCGGAGCTTGAGCCACTCCTTCTAAAAGCTATCTCGTTCCATCGATTAAATCAAGTTCACTACGTTCACGGTTTCGCCAAAACCATTCGTAGCCCTCCGTCGTTTCGTATGAATATTCAATAAGTATTCAAGCTGTGTTTGTTGACCTTCGTCAAAGCATAGTGATTGGTAGCTATTGGGTATTCATATGTAGCATAGATAGATGCGTTGGTTTGGGACATTCGCATTACCTTGTTGACCTTCGTCAAGGGTACATACGGGTGGATTCAAATTAACCTGGATAATGACGGGCAGAACTTGACATGTGACTTATGATTTGTTGACCTTCGTCAAGGTCATAAGAGCATGGGGCAAAAATCCACATCGGGAGTTTCATAAGTACTGAAACTTGCTAGATTTGCATACCATTTGGAGTGTGATGATTCTGGTAGGATTCCTTCAGTTTCGTCACGCGATGATATTTGGATCCCGATCCTACTGTGAGTATATGCTACTCCTCGGGAAATTTCTCACTTAACGATCAATGCTATAAACCTAGTAGGTGCCTAGAAAGGTGTTAGCGGGGCTACGCCCCCAGGGAAAAGAGGTTCTCTAATTAAGGAACTTCGCGAAAGCGTTGGAAAACCTCCCTCGAAGTACCGACACCGGCCTGGCTGAACGGTTAAGCAAGTATTGTACGGTGGGATTGATCCTGACTAATTCTTCCTTTATGGTTTGAGGAGGGATTCGAGAAACAGTGGGAGCCATCCTGTTTAGACAAACTAAAAACCACTCTAAACTTGCAAGAGCATCATGCTGAGTGTTTCTTCTTCTCTCTCCTAATTGCAGCGACCAATCAACATGACTGGACTTAAGTTACTCCTAGATAAAAACAAACTGACAGGGCCAAACTACAAAGATTGGCTCAGGAATGTCACGATAGCAATCACTTATGACAAGCTGGGGTATCTTCTTACCACCAAAGCTCCCCCTGTCCCTGGTCCAACTTCCAGTGTCGCGGATAAGGAAATCCGCAAGACTTGGGAGATTGATAGCGCGAAGGCCAAGTGCCTCCTGCTTGCCTCGATGGACAACGAACATCAGAGGAGGCATGAGAATATGGACATGGAGTCCATATTGCTCCATACAAAAGAACTGTATGGAGAGCAATCACGTATCGCAAGATACGAAGCGTCGAAAAAGTTATTTTCGACAAGAATGGCCGTCGGATCATCAGTGGCCGAGCATGTGCTAAAGATGATCGGCTTCATTGAGGAGCTCGCTGACCTAGGGATCACATTGGAGAGTGAGCTATATACGGATATAGTTCTCCAGTCCCTTCCTTCCACTTACGCCCAGTTTATACTGAACTTCAACCTACAAGAAAAAGAGGTTGAACTATCAGAGCTCCTCAACATGCTGAGGAGCGCAGAGGGCACCCTACAGAAAGGTAGGGAAACATCCACTTTGTTTGTAGGAGGATCATCTTCTTCTAGGTCCAAGGCGAAAGCCAAGGGAAAGAAGAAGAAGGCCCCCGCCAAACCAAGGGGCGGTGTTGGTAAAGTGGATACGAAGGGAAAAGGCAAAGCAACAAAGATAGCAGGGAAGCTTGTGGATAAGGAAGAATGCTTCTATTGTCATAAGAAAGGACACTGGAAGAATGATTGCAGGGCCTGGAAGGCCAGAACACAGGAATTGAAGCAGGTTGCAGCTTCAGCTTCAGGTGTGTATGTTATTGAAAACTGTCTTTCAATAAACTCTACTTCCTGGGTATTGGATACCGGATCAGGATCTCATATCTGTAATTCTTTGCAGGCGTTGAGAAACCGTAGTGTTTTGAAGGCAGGTGACATGACCCTCAAAGTTGCGAACAGAGCTAGCATGGATGCTAAAGCCGTGGGGGACTATCACCTGGGAATGTCAGATGGATATGTTTTGGTTTTGCGTAATTGCTTTTTTGTACCCAACGCAACTTGTAATATCATTTCTGTATCTTTAGTTTCTAAAGAAGGTTATGAATTTGCGTTTGTAAGTAATGTTGTAAACATTCACCTTAATCAAGTTTTGATTGGGTCAGGTACATTGAGTAATGGTATATACGTGTTAAACCAACCACAGATTTTCAACGTCCAGAATACACACAAAAGAAAGTCTCTGGAAATGAATCAGACTTTCTTATGGCATTGTAGATTGGGTCACATCAATGAGAGAAGGTTGACTAAGTTACATACAGAAGGATATTTGAATGCGTTCGAATATCAATCGTATGCCACTTGTCAATCTTGTCTCAAAGGAAAGATGACAAAGACTCCGTTTACTGGACAAGGAGTAAGAGCGAGCGAGCTCTTAGGACTCGTACACAGTGACGTGTGCGGTCCAATGTCTACACATGCCCGAAGCGGACATTCTTACTTCATTACTTTTACGGATGACTTCTCAAGGTACGGTTATGTCTTCTTAATGAAACATAAGTCCGAGGCCTTTGGAAAATTCCAGGAGTATAAGAATGAAGTAGAGAAACAGACCGGCAAAAGTATTAAGATTCTAAGATCGGATCGAGGTGGAGAATACTTAAGTGCCGAATTCCTGAATTACTTAAAAGAGAATGGTATTCTCTCTCAGCTTACTCCTCCATACACTCCGCAACATAACGGTGTATCGGAGAGACGGAACCGAACCCTATTGGATATGGTTCGGTCCATGATGAGTAACGCTGAGTTACCGCGATCATTCTGGGGATATGCACTAGAAGCAGCTGCGTATCTCTTGAACAAGGCTCCTACCAAGACTGTGCCCACCACCCCATATGAGATGTGGACTGGGAAGAAACCCTGTCTTAATTATCTTAAGGTATGGGGATGTCCAGCTTTTGTAAAAAAGCAGCATGCGGACAAGCTTGAGGCACGTTCAGTACAGTGTAAGTTTGTGGGATACCCAAGGAACTCCAGGGGGTATCTTTTCTATTCCGCTGAGGAACAAAAGGTTTTTGTTTCTCAGCATGCCCGCTTCTTGGAAACTGAGTTTTTGGAAACCCAGATAAGTGAGAACACAATAGAACTGGAAGAAATTCCAGAACCACAGACTGTTACTGAAAGCTTAGTGGAACCAGAGGGTTCAACAGAACAGGACATTCCTACGCCGCTCCGCAGGAGTAGTAGGCAGTCTCATCCGCCCGAGAGATACTGCGGTTTTCTCATAGACAGGGATAGAGAGGATTGCATCATAGATTATGATGAGCCTACTAGCTTCCAGCAGGCCGTTCAGAGCGTTGACTCAGTGAAATGGCTGGATGCAATGCGGACCGAAATGGAGTCCATGTACACCAACAAGGTATGGACGTTGGACATTGCTCCAGACGGGGTAAAACCCGTAGGATGCAAGTGGATCTTCAAAAGGAAGATTGGTGTAGATGGACAGGTTGAGACCTATAAAGCTAGGCTGGTAGCAAAGGGTTTTCGTCAAAGACCTGGCTTGGACTACGACGAAACCTTTTCTCCAGTAGCCATGCTGAAATCCATTCGGATCCTTCTTGCCATTGCTGCCTTCCACGATTATGAGATTTGGCAGATGGACGTAAAAACCGCTTTTCTAAATGGAAATTTAGAGGAGTGTGTCTATATGGATCAGCCAGAGGGTTTCATTCAGAGTGGGAGCAGCGGAAAGGTGTGCAAGTTGCTTAAGTCCATCTATGGACTAAAGCAGGCATCGCGGAGTTGGAACATCTGTTTTGATGAGACGGTCAAGGAATTTGGCTTTATCAAAAATCCAGATGAACCATGCATCTATAGTAGATTTGTAGCGAGAACTGTAGTATTCCTCGTTTTATACGTGGATGACATTCTCTTAATAGGAAATGATATTCCTATGCTACAATCTGTCAAGGGGTTCTTGTCACAAAGGTTCTCCATGAAAGACCTGGGTGATGCCTCATACATCCTGGGGATCCGGATCCATCGTGATAGATCCAAGAGGATATTGGGACTTTCTCAGTCCAGGTACATCGACACCGTACTGAAAAGATTCAGTATGGAAGATTCCAAGCGCGGTAACCTACCGGCTTGTCACGGGATCACCCTCTCTAAAGAGATGTCTCCCAAGACTGATTTGGAGAGGGATCGCATGTCTATTATACCCTACGCTTCTGCGGTAGGCTCTATAATGTATGCGATGTTGTGTACCAGACCGGATGTAGCTTATGCACTGAGTGTAGTAAGCCGGTATCAGTCAAACCCTGGGGAGAAACATTGGATAGCGGTAAAGAACATTCTCAAGTACCTGAGGAGGACTAAGGAGATGTTTTTGGTGTATGGCGGAAAAGACCTCCAGATTGAGGCCTTTGCTGACTCCAGCTTCCAGAGTGACAAGGATGATTCCAAGTCCATGTCGGGTTTTGTCTTTACCCTCAATGGAGGGGCGGTGTGTTGGAAGAGTTCCAAACAAGAAACCGTTGCAGACTCGACGATGGAAGCGGAATACATCGCTGCATCTGATGCCGCAAAAGAAGCTGTCTGGATGAGGAAGTTCTTGAAAGAACTTCAGGTGGTTCCGTCCATTGTTGACCCAATACCTCTGTATTGCGACAACAACGGGGCTATAGCTTTAGCGAAGGAACCCAGGTCCCATCAGAGATCCAGGCACATCTTGAGGCGGTATCACCTGATCAGGGAGATCGTGGATCGCCAGGAGATCGAGGTTCGGAGAGTCGCTTCAGAAGATAACACTGCAGATCCATTCACCAAGGCCTTGCCCCAGACTCAGTTCGAGCGGCTGATCGAGATGATAGGTCTTCGATACGCCAGTACATGGCCTTAGTGCAAGTGGGAGATTGTTAGTGTATATGCCCTAGAGGCCATTACTGTATCATACTAGTTTGTATATTACTTAATGGATGCTTGGGATATTCACCTTGTATATACAATCTTGCTCAAAATAGTAGTATGCTACTTGGTTTGTTTCTACTTCAATGTGTACTTGTGTTTATTTCAGTATATCACTTATACGCATTAGTGGAGCCCTTAGGATCTTTGCTTGATTACCAGCGTTGTGATGGCAGTCACACTAGTGGGGGCTGGGTAATCTATAAGCACATCCTTATTCAGGTCCCTGGTCGCAGGACTATCGAGACAGGGCATCGATACTCCGGAGTAGACCAGCGCATGCGCTTCTCATCCCAGTGTGGGAAACGGTCTGTCCCACAGCCGTCAGTACGTTGTACTTGAGATAGTATGCGGGTGCTCGTTAGGTTACGGGTACACTGGACAGGACTCGTAGGGAACTGACTAGTTGGTATTATACCTATCGTCAGTTATCAGTTCCCAGGTGACATGAGTACAGCTTAGTCCGCTGACTTGACACTGTCACTTCGCCTCGGGTGTGTTCCCACTGTACTTTGATCACTACCCTACCACGGCTCAAAGGAGTCGTGCAAACAGGTGGTAGTTGGGTGCAGTCCCGAAGCACTTGGAGGCAGTGACGGTTAGACAGGATTCGTCTCTCCCGGTATTGGGGGTTGACATCGCGCTGTGTCTAGGAGAGCCATTACACGAGTAGTCCCTGGCCAGGGCAAACGAGATATACTGGTAGGTTTCCAGTGTTATCTCAGGGTGTATTGGGCTTCACTCCGGCACGACTTGTACCGCTATTGGGGGACTGACGTTTACCGCCCCCTAGGCCCGCCATGCGATGTATCAGACGAACAGACCGGACTGTACGGAGAATGTCACGCTCAGGCTCAGTAGGAGTTCAGATGGGTTTCGCCTCGTCGGTCTTCTTGTCGGCATTACCTGGGGACCGTTACGCACAGCTAGTGCCGCTTGCGGTCTGTGGTTAAACCCACTGCCAGCGTAGTGTCGAGTCTTTAGAGTCCCACACAGAAAGCTTTTCGCCTTTAGGCAAAAGAGTAGAGGTCGCATGGTATTGCGACAGGTCGCATGGTTTTGCGACAGGGTTCGGTCACATCCGTGCACTTGTGCACGTACAGTGTCCGGACAGTTTACACTAGCGGGCTTTGGTTTAAGCCAGATCCTAGTGTACCTTATGGGATTGGATTTATCCAGTTTGCATTCGTGTTCCTCGGAACGCGGATGCGGGTGTGTATGCACAGTTGACAGGGAGGCAGAGGCAGCGGATTCTCATTAGGGTTGTTGACAGTTGACCGTTGACTTTTTGACTTTATGCTCAACCCTAATGAGAATATGATATGTGATTAACTATTATATTAATTAAGTGTTATGGTGATATGGTTGTTGACTTGTTGACTTTTGTTGACTTGTTGACTTTGGTGACTTGTGACTTTTGTTGACTTGTTGACCGGTTGACTAGGCTTGACTAGTTGACCATCATGATAACCATGGTTATCATTTCATGCCAAAGACTTTTTCTTGCTTGCTCATTTGAGTAAAATGAGTGCATGACATGATAAGCTTATGGTTGCTTCAAACCATCACATAAGACTTTTTTGATATGATGAGTTATGATCACTTTGGATTATGAGAGGGTGAAAGACAAAAGAGTTGCTCAATTCTTTCTTGCTCATTCTCTCTCTTGTTCTTGAGCTCTCCTCTTGCTCTCATCCTCAACCTCTTGCTCCCTCTCTTGATCTATGGTTCTCTTGTCTCATGAGTTGAGAATCAAGAACCATAGATAAAATCCCATTCTAAATCATCTCTACTCATTCTAGTTCACTAGGTTTAGCAAACCAAGTGAACTAGTTTCTTCAAAGAACGAAGAAGGAGCTAAAGGTTGGAGCTTTCAAGTGGATCTATCTTCGGCGTACGGAGACAACGAGAAGGAGCCATCGAACCACCATCGGAGCTTGAAGAGAAGGAGTTCAAGTTTAGGTATAACCATCTTCATCCGAGTAGCTAACTCTCTTTAGCATAGTTTGCTAGTTTTAGTTTAGACAACGATCCCGACCTAGCTTAGTCCATGTTGCCTCTTGCGTTAAAATTTTGATTTTATACCGTTTCCGCCTCCCCGTAAGAACCGGGGGTCGCAACGTGGACTTACAAAAACCATATACTAGTACTGATGAGAATAGGTCATAGGAATGAATATAATACTGTGCAAAGAAATGTACATTCTAAGGCTTCTTAAGCGGAGTAGCGTATCGTAAATATGCAGCGGAATATACGTACGGTACGTCACTCTACTCAAGCCAGCTACTCCATCAACCAAGGGTCATCCTACACTCTGAAAGTAAAACCTAACGCTCTAATACCAACTTTGTCATGACCCGAAAAGTACGGAACATGACCGGCACTTAAATTACGAAACGTCACGAGGCGTTCGTAATCTAGGTAAGCCAAAACCCCAAAATCAAAACCAAGAAGCAGTAGAGTGAAGGAAAAACCAATTTAAAGCAAGTAGTTTTAACAACATAGGCCAAAATATCTATTTTTAAAATCTCAAGTATTTTCTGAAAATTTCGGCAGAGTCTCCTTTGTAAATACTGGCCCCAAACGGGATATAACATGAATAATATACGAAATAAATAAAAAGGCATCCCCAAGCGAGAGCTAGCTCTTCGTCAATCGACGGTCACAATCACGCAAGCAATATATAACGCCGAAGGGCGAGGATCAAAACTCAAAAGGAAACTCAAAACAACATGAAACCCATAATAATACAACGCGCGACTCTAAGGTTGAAAGAATATACATCACTGATCTCTAAGTCTGAATAAATATACAAGTTTGGTTGATGGAGTCACTAAATACAACTGAATAAAATAAAGGTACAATAGTGGTCACGATACAAGTGAACCCACCTACCAAAACAATCACCCAGAAAGAAAGCAGTGTGCCAGCAAAGCCGTAACGGAACCTGTACGGCAAAACTTGCAAGAAACTGTGGCACAATGGGGGTGAGTCATGAGTAGAAAACATCACCGAGCAGAAATCGTATGTATGACACAATCCTAGGTCAATACGATCAATACATATAAATATCCTCAATATGATAAAGTCTGAAGCATGAAAAGGTGGCAAGGGTAAACATCTATACCAAGTGTAATACCGAGTGCTCGTGTCAGTGCCTCAGGTAGCAACATATCATATGAATGCGGTATGAATACATGAAAACAGAATACATGTAAATGAAGAAACTGCTTTCATAACTTAGCGAGATTTATATACGTATATAAAACGAGGTATCATCAAGGAAATCAACATAATCAGTGTCTAGCATCGACACAAAACATAAATCCCAATATCTCAATATCTCAGGTTTCGGCTATCCGGACTGTCCTGTATCATCAAATCTCAATACCTCAATATCTCAAAATCTTAGTATTTCAAATCTCACTATCTAGGGCTCCGTCAGTCCCTATCGGCCCCTATCATAAATCACACGACCACGAACGGTATCCTCCGGATATCCGACGCGCCAGGTAAAATCGCCGGTAGGCAGTCTGCCCCTGCCGGGCTCATCGTCTACACCTCGATCTTCTTGCCCCGGGGTACCTTACCGGGTCCATCATGTACCCGTAGACGGTTCATCCAACTCCTCGAATCGGGTCTTGAAATCCATCTCATAACCAAGAAAACATCATGGTGGACGACTCATACATCACAAGAAAACCGCACTTTTCATTTTAAAAAGAGAGAGAGAGAGAAGTTTATATATATTCTTGCGGTTTTCTCCTAAATCCAGGAAATCTCATGAAAATCCGAAATCCAATCATCAATAGTAAGTAAACAGTGAATATCGGCATAAAACTCCATAATACTGCATAACAGTGAATAATAATATGTATGAAGTAGCAAGTAATATCTGCAATGTCTAAATTGGCATATAAGGCAAATACACTAACATCATGTCGAAACTATCAGCTAACAAGCTATGTCAACTAAAATGTACGTGACATGGCAATTACCGATGATGATGTGTGTGAGCCAGCAAGTAAGTGTATGTGGAACATACGCATCATCGGTAATGGTGCTGGTGTCCTAACAGCATGATTTCAATATTAACATATGAAAACACAATATAGGCATGCAATGCGATGCGAGCAGCAAGAATATACGGGAGCTGAATATCAAATACAATGATAACGGATCTGCATATGTCTAATTATGAGTCGTACAGTTTTGCCATTTGAAATAACACGAATCATGGTGTTTTGAAAATAAGGGCTACGGTGTTTGTAAGAAAATGTACGTCCTTTGAAATATCCGTAGAATCCCTTGGCCCATCTTTAAAATACTCACGATTCGTTAGTTTTGAAATAGGTGTGACTCGAATCTAATCTAGCATTTACAAGTAAATTACCGGGCTAAACTAAAAGGCTGATCGAAAGGTAAGGTAACCGCCTAACATCTGAGTCGATACACACACACACACACACACACACACACATATATATAACAGTCGGTGATCCCGCCTCAAAAGTATCCCATACAATACAATATCTATAATATGACATTCTCAAGTCAAGAGTGGGGATCTATCATCAATATATAGCTCGTACGGTAAATCCGTCGTACGGTCTCCCAAATCTGGGTACGGGTCAAATGTCACATCTATCACATTATTCATCTGGTATCCTCTTTATCAAATATCATGATCCGGGGTACTGATCTACGTCTAGTACAATACTGATACCACATATGTATATGTATGCGTGTGTATGAAAACACGACGTCAAAATACCCGCTAAAACATCATGTCGTATCTCCAATACGAACCATGTCACATCACCGATCTCACGGCCTCAAGCCCAATCTCATCGACTCATCTCCAATCCCAAGTACTATTCTCATAATTCGTGTATATGTATACGTATATATATATACATAGTCACATACCCATATGTGTGTGTGTGTGTATACATATCCCCATATACGCACGGGTAAAAGAATGAATGTATGCAAGTGTGTGTGCGTGTGTGGATGCAACAACTATTCTAGGGTTTCGCAAGTAACACTACTAATCCATGAACACATAACCATATCCTGAATATCCATGTCTCACATAAAAGATATCATATATATGTAGTATATATATAGCAAACTGTACATCGAACTGCGGGGGTGCTATACGCCATCCACCCGACTTCCCCTATAGATATATATCTACTCACCTGATCTTCGTTTGCCGATGCCGACGTCGCCACACGCTTGCTTGTTGTCTTGAAGTCGTCGCGAGGGTACCTACACATCATAACGTATCGTATCGCGTTAAAATCAAATTCGAAGACGAAACGACACACGAAAACTAAAACGACACGCTTAAAAGCCTATAGGTTAGAACCTATGGTTTGCATCTCGCAACTCTACCCAATAACACTCGGGATAGACGTACAAACGTCAAGTGACCAAGTACAAATACAAATATCAAAACTTAGATTCGAAAACAACACAAAACATAAGGCAGCAACATTGAAAACATGCTCCAGATTTTGTTTAAGGTGAAACCAAGGTTCCAAAACAACACTGGGGTGTTATATAGGGTGTATATGAGCTATGGAGGCAACCAGGGCACCTATCATCACCAAGTGGCCGAGCACATATAGGTAAATTCCGGTCATGCCGGTTTTGGTAGGGAGTTAGGGTCTCGTCTGGTCAGGGTGGTCTCATATTGGTCCAATTTGGCCTCTAGAGTTGTTTGTTTGTCTCAGAATTTCCCCGGGTCATTCCAGATTTCCCTGCACACTCAATTTCCTCACAAACCGACATGGATAGTTTTCTGTTTTCAGTATTTGGGTTTTTTTCAGTAAAGTCTGGGTTTCTAAGATCATAGGGGGGTTTAATGTCACCACCTAGGCTTAATTACACAACCACAACTCAAAACCAACCCTAACCCTCTCTAGGGATTTCCAAAGTCCACTAAACTTCGCCAAATCGATTTTAAACTTGAATAGATGCATAAGCAAATGAAACACTACACTAATTGTGAAAGGATTACCTTATTTGGGACCCAAGAATCCCCTACAGCACCAAAATGTGATTTTTCTTTGTCCAAAGTGTAGCTTGTGAGTTTGTGCACAACTTTTGTGAAGTGGAGATGGGGTTTTGGGTTGTTTTTGATGGTGTTGTGTGGCTTGAAGAGGGAGAGGGAGGAGGTGCTGCCATGGTGAGTGAAGAGGGAGAGAAAGATGAAAAAGATGAAGAGAATGAAGACTTGGTCAAAGAACCCCTCACCTCACTCTCTCTTCTCTCTCATGCACATACCCCTTTCTTTAATCATTTTCCTTTTCTTTTCTTTTCATCTCTCTTTAGTTTTTTTAACACCCAAAATGAAATGATCATGAAGGAAAACCATGCTAAAATGTAACAAGTGTTAAAAAAATGACATGTGCACAAAACACGCTTAAAACCCGATTAGCGATTTTTAATCGCGATTAGCACTAAAATAGTGTTAAATAAATTATAAACTATCATAATTGCATGAATCACATAAAGCACCCTCTTTTTAGTAATATCCAAAATTTTCAAAATTTTCCCCAATTTATCGGTATTTAATTATACCGCCTTATTAAAATATTCAATATTTTATTATTTAATTACAAAAATTCCCAAAAATAATATTTTATTTTTTTGAAATGTTACACACGCATCCTAGTTCTATGTATCATCAACCATGATACAAGTGAGAGTGTGTGTGTGTGTGTGTAAAGAGAAGAAAATCTTAAGTGAGCTTAATATTAGCTAATATATATATATATATATATATATATATATATATATCAAATTATTAAATCAACACTTAATTCAATAATCCGGTTATATCATATATAACCCGGGTAATATCAAATATATATATGTATATCAAATCATTAAATCAACACTTGATTCAATAATCCGGTTATATCATATATAACCGGCTAATATTTAATATTAGTTAATATATATATATATATATCAAATTATTAAATCAACACTTGATTAAATAATCCGGTTATATCATATATAATCCGGCTAATATCAAATATATATATATATATAAATCAAATCATTGAATCAACACTTGATTCAATAATCCGGTTATATATGATATAACCTGGCTAATTTCAAAAATGCTGGATTAGAATACGGTATCATATACGCGTATTTAATCAATCTCCCGCACATATCTCCATACGAGCCCTACTTCGTTTCGCTTGAGCTAGGAAATCTCTATATGGGACTCTAAAGTCTCGTCAATACGCCAGTAGTAGGTAATGATCACATCAGATACCCATAAGCCGTTAGCGGTACTAGTTGGACGTAACGGCTACCCAGGTATTGAACGAATTGAAAATCAACAAGCAAACTTGTCCAAACTCCTGTAGAGTCTATAAGCAACACTTACGGTACAGTCCAGTCTCTTCGTCTGATATGTCGTATATCGAGTCTAGGGGTGGAATCGTCAGACCCTTCTAACTCGATAAGTCATGCCGATGTGTGGCCTATAACCTTTCAAGAAACTACTGATAACACTTATCAGTAAATCTCATCAGCCCTGGCCAGGGACATGCTGTTATAGCCGATCGAGCATAGCGCAACATCAAATCCCAATACCGGGAGAGACGAAACCCCTCCTATCGCTCACTGCCTCCATATGACTCGAGACTGTACCCAAAAACCACCTGTTTGCACGACTCATTTGAGCCGTGGTAGGGAGGAAATCAAAGCACAATGGGAACTACACAAGCCACTATGACGATTTCGGGTCTATAGACTAATCTGTACAAGTGTCACCAGAGAACTGCTATCTGACGATAGGTATGGTACCATTTAGGAGTTCTCGGCTTGTCCTGTTCGATGTACTCATTTTCCAATGAGCACCTGTGTACAATTTTTGATGTCAAACACCAATGGTTATGGGATCAACCATCGCCCAATACAGGGTCAAGAAACGTACACACTAGTCTAATCTGGAATATCAATACCCTGTCTGGATATTCTCTCGACTAGGAACTGTTAAGGATGTGTTTGTGGACTACACAAGCCTTAATAGTATGATCTGCAGCATAGTCCTGGTATCAAGCCAACATCCTAAGGGTTTTATCAACATGTATCAAAGAAACAGTAAACTAAAACAAGTGCGCATGTTAAGATAAAGAGCAACCAGATAGTATACTATCATGTCGAGCAAGAAAGTCCTATATATATATGTCCAAGCATCCAATATAATATACAATAATGGTATCTAGGGCATACATATTCCTAACAATCTCCCACTTGCATTAAGGCCGGTTGTTGTAGTATCGCATACCCAACATCCCAAAATGTCTCTTGAACAGTATCTGGGGGAGGGCCTTCGTGAGTTGATCTGTCGTGTTGTCCTTCGTGTCCACTCTCCTGACGTCGATCAAATATCTTCCGGATCAGGTGATACCGCTTCAGAATATGTCTAGATCGCTGATGGGACTGGGGTTCTTTGGCCAAAGCCAGAGCTCCATTGTTATCACAATACAAGGGTATTGGATCTTCAATGGATGGAACCACACCAAGTTCGATAATGAACTTCTTCATCCAGACAGCTTCTTTGGCAGTATTGTTGGCAGCGATGTATTCAGCCTCCATTGTCGAGTCTGCAACGGTATCTTGCTTAGAACTATTCCAACATACCGCCCCTCCATTGAGGGTGAAGATAAATCCCGAGACAGACTTTCCGTCATCCTTATCACTCTGGAAGCTCAAATCGGTAAAGGACTGTAATGACTCGGAAACCCCTGTACAAAAATTTCTTGTTTATTGTATAGAAAAGAGTATTTCGGCCTTTATAGGAGTTATAAGTTATTTTTATTCAATAAAAGCAAGAAGCAACTTGTAGCTCACCGGTAAAACCTCTACACTGCTGCGACATAGTCTGTGTTTTCGAATCCCATCAGACCCAATTATTTTAAAGATTTTTTCTTTTTAATTTTTCGGAAGCTCAAGAGTTGCACGTGCAATTCACAGAGAAACGAAAAGTTTCAGAAAAAATCAAACATGCGCAAAAAAGAGTAAACCCTCACTATACCACGCAGCCCGAATCTCGAGACGGATCATCGAATCCCGACCACCCATTTCTCACTTTGGACCGGCGCCGACGGTCTTGATGAATCCAAATGACTCCGTTCTTTGCACACTCGTCCCTTCGACTCCTCTTAACTCCGCTGCACTATTTATCTGTTTGATTTCCCTGCAATTAACAGTGACCTTTATATTCATCATTTAACACCATTTTAATTCATTTAATCAAAATTTTTAATTCTCGAATCGTAATTCTTCACTATAAATACCACCCTATGCTTTAGCTCCCTTCTATCCTGAAAATTCCTATCAAAATTCTCCCAAAATTTTCTAAGTGCAAGCGGAGTCAAGTGGAGTTAGCAACCAAGCTTTTCGTCGAAAATCGAAGTCGTTTTCGGAGCTTCCATGACGCCACGGAATCCCCCTCATTTTCTTTAAGCTCTTCCTAACGCTACACAGTGAGTAAGTCCCTCTTCTCTCTTCTTTCATCTCAAACCATCTTTTAAAAACATGTCGGTAAAATGGAGTTAACTCAGATACATATTATTTTAACCTTTGTACTCCCCCTTTAAGCAAAAATAGGTCAGACCAACTTTCTCACACTACTTGTAATCTTGTTTACAATCATTTAGTTTTGAGTTTAACCAAAATTTTCATGTGAAACAATCGTGTAACGATCTTTTCATTAAAATACCATGAACTTTAGTATAACCCTTTTTCGATAACTAGTATACCCATCTCTAGAATTTTCACGGGGTAACGACCTACCCCAAATGCACACTATGGTTTCATAGCACGGTATTCTAGATATATGGTTCATTTAAAGAATAAGTTTTTCATTAAAATACCACACCTTTCAAAACGGGTTTCTTTTAATCGGTATTTTTGTAATCCATGGCAATTACACCTCTACAACTCTCGTTAGTGGACCCGCTAATGGATGGTATGGATTATCGCATATTCTTGGGATAGTAGAGCGAGATGCAGAACTCCTCACGGAGTATTCGGTCTTGAAAGGAAATAAAAATACGGTTTTTAAGAAATACGAATTTCTAAATAAAAACTAAATTTTGGAAAAATTATATAAAACCATGAATTCTTATTTTCAATAAAAACATATTATGAAACTATATTTTTAAAATGAAAGATTAAAATTTTAATAAAATACCAATAAGTTTCCAAATAGCTAGTTTTCATAAAAATAGCATAAACTTTTAAAAGTTAGGTTCTATCACTAAAACATCATCTAAATTAAAATATATGTTCATGAAAACCCTAAATATTATAAATCATCCTCGAGCTTTAATTTTAAACTATATTAAAGTATTTTTCATAAAACCCCCTCGAGATATGCAAAACAATATTTTAAGAACTATAGAATTAATATAGGCTTAAGCAGTATCATTTCTCTTGAACCTCGGGGAGCCGGAGAAAGTGAGTGATTGTCTATTAAGGCTAAACAACTTAATGAAGTTATCAATGGTAATTGTCTTGAAAAAATACATAAATCCTGCCGTCCATGTACAACAGTTGCCGATTACTCCCGAACCTAATAATTTTAAGAGCTAAATCCGTTCACAAGTATCTGACTTCAATCTGAATCCAAATTCAAACCAGAGCCGAAAATCAAATACGAACTTGAATACTTGATCATGAACCTGAATACTCGAATTCAAATATCAAACTCAAACTTATATACGTGACTCGACTCGACCAAACCATAGATATAACTTGATATGAACTTGATATGAATACACATGATTATATCTTGAACATGAACCTATACATTTTATATCCATGGATTCGGCCAAGACCTGTAATCTTAATCTATACAATACAATACGTGGGGATAAAGTGGTAGATTGGTACGTAACGTATATCGTGGAACGAGAGGTCATTTTAAAAGACACCTACATGAATTCACGTGTCGTTGTTCCGTGGGTTATGATAGGACCATGTATTACATGTTACCATAGTCTACGGGGTAAGATGGACTTCTCTCGTGTACATGAATACTTTCTTTATCAAACTACAAATAACTATGTTAGAATAACTATTCTATACTTGTGGATGATCCTACACAATTTTACTCGTCCTCTGTTCATTTGGTTTCTATTCACATTATATATGATCTTCTCTTACTTCTTTTGGGACTTGCTGAACGCTAGTTCGCTGACGATATTCCTTTCTATTTCTTTGTTTGGAATGTTTGTCAGAAGGACCGGACTTTGAGGAGATAGAGTCGAGCCCGGAGGAGTTGGACCAGTTTGCTGCTCAGCCAGACTACTAGCTCCTTCCAGCCTGCACTTACTTTCAGTATGCTATTGTTTAGGCATTTGCTTTCATTATTGTATTTTTTATTTTCAGATAGTTGTATGTAAAGTTGAATGTAAATAAAGTTTCTGTTTTATTTCATTACTCTTGTTATTCTTGCACATTATCATATTACTTAATTACGCTTAACATATTTTCTTAGTAAATACGTTGCGGACTTGCCACGTCACTGTTTCCATCTACTGAGAAGTGAGGCGCGACAGATTTTGTTGGCGGCCTATGCAAATCAGTTATGCATGAAGTCTTAAGCAATATATCACAAGAATTATAAGAATCAGCAACTATACATTTCTTGCATTTCAAATTTCTTGAATCTATCCTAAGCTTTCCTTTTCTATCAAGGTGATGGATTCTCCCAACAACACCAGTACCACGTTAATGGCTACACACCACCACCTACCTTACCACCTCCCCCTACTGCTGCTGCTCCAATTAATGAACAGACGGTGCTTTTAGAAGCCATCAAAAGTCTTCTGGTAGGCCAGCAGCAGCAGACTGCTATTCTCATGAACCGCCCGGAAGTCGAAGCACCTAGAGTAAAGCAATTTCGTGCGTGTTCCCGCCGAAAATTTCTGCGCGAAAGAGCCCAAGGTATCAAATGGCGGCGATACGCTTAAGAAAATGGGAACCAGTATCTTCCGGGCTGTTTTTTGATAAACTCCCGAATGAGAAACAGATAAATTCTGATGGTATCGAAAGCGGCTCGAAAAACCCTTCGATTTGATATATTATGGGCCTCGTAATTCATCCGGGATCAAAAGTTATGAGGAATTACGTGTCCACACGTGATGGGCTTTTAAGAACCCGCTGGAGGAGTTAAAAAATATAATAAAAACTCAGAAAAGACCCCAATGGGGCATCACGTGCTCACACGTGACCATGGGTCACGTGCAGACACGTGATGGGCTTTTAAAGCCTCTAAAATAATGAATGGAATTTAATTCTAAAAGTCAGAAAATACCTCAACGAGGTATCACGTGCTTACACGTGACCAATGGTCACGTGTTGACACGTGATGGTTAAAACTGAAACATAAATAAACAGCTGAGAAACGAACCCAATTGGGGGTCACGTGCTCACACGTGACTGGCTTTAAAAGCCTTATAATTTAATAGAATTAAATTCTAAAAGTTTCTGAATCTTTCCAAATGGAAAAGGGTCATGGGGAACCGTTGGATTAAAAATCCAAGGGTGATTAAAAATCACCAATTTATGGAAAAATCTTGGACTTGGAAAGATTTCCCCCCTAAATCTGACCGAGATAACAAATAGAATATGTTTGGATTTAAAATCCAATGGTGAATAAAAATCACTTAACAATCTAAAGGCCCAGATTAATGATGAATGCAAATCAAATCTCTCAACATACAAATCAAATCTCTCAATGAGAGATTTGCTAAACAAATTGATTCTCTTCCTCCTCCTATAAATAGGAGCCAAGAAGAGAAGAAAGGGGGGATCTACTTTTTTGAGCATCTACTTTTTTGGAGAGAAAAACAGAGAGAGGAGAATTTAATTCTCAAGAGGGAAGAAAAGAAAGGAGAATTTAATTCTCAACAAAGAAAACCCTAGGTGAGAAAAGGGAAAAGATTAACTTCAAAAAGAGAATTTAATTCTCAAAATTCAAGAGTTTAACTCTTATTAAAAAAAGAACTTAGTTCTTTCTCTGGTTGAGGATCTGCAAAGTGCACATCTCTCCATGAATTGAGAATTTAATTCTCATCGGGTTGAGATCTTGCCATGCAGATCTAAAACACAGAGGAGGAATTGAGTTTTGAGAATTTAATTCTCCCAAACTTTCAGGAATTTAATTCCTCCTAAAACAAAACTAGGGTTTAACCCTAATCAAGAATTTAATTCTTTTACAGATCTGGGAATTTAATTCCTTTGAAAAGAAATCAAGGTTTTATCCTAAATAAGAATTTAATTCTTTCACGATAGGAATTTAATTCCTCCAAAATCATAATTAGGATTTAACCCTACAAAGAATTCAATTCTTAAAAGATCTCTGTTCATGAAAAGAACTAGGGTCACGTGCCCCACGTGACCCCTGAACAGATCTCCCAAAAATGAGAAGAGGAAAGCTTTGAGGCAATACCTCACGTGCTCCCACGTGACCCTCATTATATATGGAACAAAAGCAAAGGCAGAAACAATTCTGGGCGCTCTCACGTGTTACCACGTGACCCCTAATAAATGTTCTAATAAATCAGAGCATGAGTATACATCACGTGCCCACACGTGATGGCTATGAAAATTAAAAGTGTTAAACACTTGTTTGCAGAACAAAATAAAGGGGATCTGGCCCCACTTTTTGATGCCATCACGTGCTCCACGTGACTTCCAAAACGCAGAAAGAAAAAGCAAAGGAAATGAAAGCTTTGGGCGCTCTCACGTGTTATCACGTGACCCCTCAGCAAATGCTTTAACAATCAGCGCACTAATCCTCCTCACGTGGCAGCACGTGATGCTCCAAAGAAAACATAAAAAGTGTTTAACGCTTACTTACATAACGAAGAAAAGGAGATCTGGCTCCACATTTAGGGCGCCCTCACGTGTCACCACGTGACCCCTAATGAGCATTCTAACAGACCAGAGCAGGGGCCTCCATCACGTGCTCACACGTGATGGCCGCCAGAATTAAAAGAGTTAAAACACTGATCTGCAGAATAAGATAAGGGAAATCAGGGCGCTCTCACGTGTCCACACGTGACCCCTCTCCCCTTAGTGTTTAACACTAATCCGAAGACTTTGTCCTCAGTGATTAACACTGATTTTCTTAGTGTTTAACATTAATTTGGAAAACTCTATTTGCAGTGTTTAACACTGATTTGCTTAGTGTTTAACACTAATTTGAAAACACTGTTCCCAGTGTTCAACACTGATTATCTTTTAGTGTTTAACACTAACTTGCTATCTTATTCCCAGTGTTCAACACTGTTGGTTTCTAGTGTTTAACACTAGCTTCAGCCCAATTGGCTAAGTTTCAGAGGCAAAGCCTCTCCTTCAATGGACCAACAGAGGGCCAATATTTCAAACATAACTGGACTTAGCCCAAACTGGCCATAAGTCCTCAAATCATCTTGATCTGAGCACATCTGCTCTTTCAACCAACTCATTGGTTCAAGGGTACATCTCGGAACTCCTCTGATATTTGTCGTTGTAATCCTTCAACGTCCTCAGAGAGGTGACGGGTCCCGACAACCACACATCAACATGGACTGTGGGGTTCTTAAACCCATGGACTTATGCGTCCTTAAACTACCATTGGACCACCATGTCCCTAAACTGGCATTGGACCACTATGTCCTTAAACTGGTATTGGACCCCCATGTCCCTAAACTGGAACAATAGAGCCAATTGCTCTTTTGTCGGATCTAAACGATCCCGTTAAGTCGATCTTAGTCCCAAACTGGACTAACGTATCCTTAACAACCGTTTAAGTTGATCTTAGCCTCAAATATGGCTAACGTATCCTTAAACCTTCAAACAGACTTTAGTCCCAAATTGGACTATAAATCCCCAAATCAACTTTGGTTCAAGGGTACATCTCTGAACTCCTCTGACATCTGTCGTTGTAATCCTTCAACGTCGTCAGAGAGGTGACGGGTCCCGACGGCCATACGTACAATGGACCCCTATGTCCCTAAACTGGAACAATAGAGCCAATTGCTCTTTTGTCAGATCTAAACGATCCCGTTAAGTTGATCTTAGTCTCAAAGTTAGACTAACGTATCCTTAACAAACGTTTGAGTTGATCTTAGCCTCAAATATGGCTAACGTATCCTCAAACCCAACCCCCAAACCCAAATCTAAGATAATACGGATTTGGACTAGTCCACGCCCTACGGGCAACGACATAACTCAGTCTCCGTAAACAATCCACGGGCAACAAAATACAACACAAACACCCACGACACGAAGTGACCAGCTGGAGAAGGAGAAAGTTGTTACCGCAATGCGGTAGCGTAATTAACTGCAGGGGCTTGCGCCTGCAGGGAAGAGCGTCCCCACAATCAAAAACCCCTCAAGCGAGGGGGAATCTGACGAAGTCTGCTACATCGGACGCATCCATTTAAACCTTCGATACATGGTGCCATAAATCAACTTGGCATCTTCGGAGAGGTAGACGGATAGCACCAATTAGCATCTGCCCCGAATCTCAGTGCCAAGACATCGCAGTCTTGTGCGCCGTCTTTCGGAGGGGAACAGATTCTGGCACGCCCGGTGGGACCTTTTCCTCTTTCCACTCCACACTTCGTATGTCGTGTTCGAGAGCAAATCGCGGTTTGCTATGGTTGCCTGTGGATTCAAGGTACTAAGATTTGGTGTCTTGCTCCGTGCAGAGAACAGAAGATCAATGGCTTCAAACTGCACCGCCTGCAACTGCAACTCTCGCTCGGTCCTTGCTGGAGGAGTGACTTATGGGCCCCAAGCGGCCTCCCTTTTCAAAATGCCAGTGGAGCAGGTAACTCAAGCCACCGCTGGACTATTCTTCGGGACCCTGCTCCCACCAATAAGCTTCAATGCCCTAATGACATCGCAAGAAGCTCCAAAGAAGTCGGTCTTTGATTGGCTTACTACTGCCGCGGCCCCTCTCAACGAGTCGCCCAATTTCAATACCTCAGTTTTCAACAGACTGGGCCAGAACGTCTATATGCCCGTGATACCCGAAGCTGCCATCCCAAAACGGATAGCCATCCCGGCTCAAGCGGACAAAATTATTGGAAAGGCTCCTCCTTCCAAGAAGTCAGTTTTTACAAGGCCGGCCATTCCGGTTGCTGCTCCAGGCGAGGTCCTCAAAGCTGCTTCCCCTGCCCAGAGGGGGCACGACGAAGTCACCCGTATAGCTGAAACAACTCCATCCGCACGACACGCTCGACGTCGCCACTGGCGCCGAGTGAGGAAGGCTGGGGGCAACTCCCCCTCTGGATTTACTCCACCAGCTCCAACGGTGGGGATCGATGCTGCTGTTCCAACCGGGAACAGCTTTGAATTGCTGAACACGGTGCGCAGAAACTCTCCTACCGCCGTACTAAAAAGATCCCCTCCTCCAGTGGGAAATGTTGCGGAAACCAAGCCAGAACAGTCCTCTCAGCGGCTGTCCTCTAAAATCTACAAGGTCTGGCGCCATGTCCAAGACTCGGTGATTGATCGAAATTTCTCCCCCCAGCAAAAGAAGCTGAAGGTCCGGCAGGAAGAAAACCGTCCTGTTAAGCCACAAAAGATGACGACTACTTGGGTGCTCACGACAGCGGCCCCCTCAACGTCAACCACTCAGAAAAGAAGGAAGCCAGAGAAAGCCCCAGTAAACGTGGGAGACCACAAAGACGCTAAGCCCAAACGCCCCAAGTCTGGGGGCATGGTGGTGCACACCGTATACATGGCTTCTGGAAAGAAGGAAAGCCGTGCTTCGACGGGTCACCGACCGCTCACCCGATCCGTAACGAAAGCCCAGGAGCAACAACAAAAGCTTCAGGAAATGATGACTACAATGGCTGCACTCACTGAGCCAAAAGAAAGCTCTGAAACGTCTTCGGATGAGCGTCATGAACAAGAAACTGACGCTGACTACCTACGCAGAGTCCTCGAAAAGAAGGACAAAGAAGCCGCAGAGCAAGCGGCTAACATAAAACAAATGGCGCTTCTCTTCCAAGATATGGTAGGGATGATGATCCGGCAAGATCCTCCTGCTGAAGATCCTCCGATTGTCCTTGAAGATGACAAAGGAGAGACATCGAATCCTCCTTCGGCTCTTTTAGCTGCCAAGGAAGAAACCATTTCTAAGGTCGCACTGGATGACCATATAGCTCAGCAAATACGAGCTCACCAGGCAAATGAAGCGGCTGGGCAAATTGCTAGAACCGGACGACCCTACCCGGGCTGGTATGACCAAATTAGTTATCCGCCGGGATATACGATCCCTAAATTCCATGTATATAAAGGGACAGGGAATCCGCATCAGCACGTCGCTCAATTCAGGGCCTTATGCGGCAATACTGGAGGCGATGACAAATTGTTGCTACGTCAATTCGTCGGCAGCTTAGCAGAAACAGCCTTTGAATGGTATTCGGAGCTACCTAACGACTCTGTTAAAACATTTGCGGAGATGGAGCTGCTGTTTACACAGAGATTTGTAAGCGCTAGCGAGCGCACCCCGATCACGGCACTGATCAACGCCAGAGTGAAGCCGGGAGAGACGTGGGTGCAATGTGCAATCCGGTGGCGGAACCTATGGTCGAGATGCGAACAACGCATAGAAGAAGCTCCTGCCGTGGGCATGTTCGTGGGTACTCTCGACCCTCAAGCGACCATATCCCAATTCATGATGTTCTTCAAGCCGACCACTTTTCAGGCCTTGATTGACAAGCTGGCCCTAATGGACCAGATGGGTCATAGACCATCTCCTTCAAAGACAGAGCCTTGGAATGAAAAGGACAAAGGGAAAGCAACCGTCGTCGCCAATACTCAACAACAGCCGAGCCACTTAAAGCCGGTTGTTCGCCAGAACAATGTGCGACCACGCCCATCCCTCGAGGAAAGACTGGGACGTCCTTACTCATTTCCTCAGGATAAAACGAGAAAACTGTTCGAGCTGGCAGTGCGCAACAGACTCATCAATCTGCCGAGTCCAAAGCGTCCGTTGCAGCCAGGCGATGTCAACGATCCCAATTATTGCCCTTACCACTAAACGGTAAGTCACCCGATCGAGGATTGCTTCGTCTTTAAAGGATGGATAGAAGATCAGTACCTACAAGGCATGTTCGCGCTGTCTGAAAAGTGGAAAGTAAACCCACCACAACCGCACACTCCAAAGAGGACGGACGCACCGGGGGCAACTTGTCATGTGATCTCCCACTCATTTACGGACGATGAAAAAACTCCTTGCACTGAGAAACTGGGGGCAGAGCCTGAGCCAGAATTCGTGTGGCCGTCAGAAGAAATGATCGACGCTTTTCTAGATGAGATTCGTCTAAAAAGTAAAGCTGATCGGGAGCGCGAGATGGCCATATTTGAAAAGGCCAAACGCCGACGACTGGACAAAAGGGTCGAAACACTCCCACCGGATCAAAGTACATCCGCCGCAAATAAAAGCAGGATCAAGACAAGGAAACGATTCGCCAAAGCCATAGCAATGGGGATGAGGCCGCCCTCTTTCAGAGAAATTTCTCCTGGTGGTATACATTTTGATGAAACGGACGTACACCCTAACTTCTGCTTATATCATCAGAGGATCGCACATCCTACTGAAGACTGCAAGTCCTTTAAGTGTTGGTGGCAAGGATATGTCGCTCATAGACAACACGTCAATAGAATAAAATGGGAAGCTCGTAGACAGCGAAAAAATACGACAGATGGGCATAAAAGAGTTGCCGGCAATTGTCATAGGGACGAGCCCGGGGGATCACGAGTTCTCACCTTTGGAAGCGACTCTAATGAAGAAGCCGCCCTCAACCCTCTCTTCAAGGAATTCATTTCTAAAACAAAAGAATTGGAGAGTTGCGAGAATGTTCAGCCGTACAATCTCACGCTACCCGGAAAGAATCTCGGACCCGCGAACGACGGAGCAAACGAAATGAGAAAGGAAAAGGAAAAAACGGCCTTTGTTGCCAACACTCAACAACAGCCGAATAACCCGAGACCGTTTTGTCGTCAAAACAACAAGCCGCGATACCTCAATGAGAAATTGAAACGTCCTTACTCGTTTTCCAAAGATAAAACAAAGAGATTGTTCGAGCTAGCAGTGCGCAGCGGGCTTATCACTCTGCCAGATCCAAAACATCCATTGCAACCAGGTGACGTTAACAATCCTAACTATTGTCCCTACCACAGATTAATGGGTCACCCACTCGACAATTGCTACGTCTTCAAAAACTGGGTTGAAGACCAATACCAACAGGGCAAGTTCGCGTTACCCGAAAAGTGGAAAGTAAACCCGCCACAACAACATGCTTCGAAAAAGGTGGATATGCCGGGGGCATCATGCTCGTTCATAGGGAAGGCCTCCTAGACCGAAAAGTCAGTAAACTAGAGATGCGTCTCAAATACCGCGACGGCGGACCGAAACGTCCCTAAACTAACGACGGACCGCAATGTCCTAAAACTTGCAAGTGACCGAAACGTCGTTAAACTACTATCAACCCGCGGCATCCTCAGGCTGGCGTGGTTAAAAAAAAAAAAAAAGCAAAAAAAAAACAAAAACGGTATGTCCATAAGCAAAATGGGCACGGATGAAAACCCGAAAGGGCTCCGTGAGTAAAAACAGCAGGGCTACCGGCGAGTGTTTGTGAAAACCCGAAAGGGCGCAACCTCGTTAAAAAAAAAAAAAAACAAAAAAAAAACGGTATGTCCACAAGCAAAATGGGCACGGATGAAAACCCGAAAGGGCTCCGTGAGTAAAAACAGCAGGGCTACCAGCGAGTGTTTGTGAAAACCCGAAAGGGCGCAACCTCGTTAAAAGACACTTATAGGGTCCTCTCGACCTTATAAGGAGAAACCACCCGCGTGAGATCCTTACGACTCACAAGGGAGCAACACACTTAGGGATCCTCACGATTCCTAAGGAGAAATTACACTTGCGAGATCCTCACGACTCGTAAGGAGAACTCTCTTATGGGACCCTCACGGCTCATAAGATTTGAAAGTCTTAAGTTACAGAGACCTGAACCTGTTCTTAAGTAACCCCCACAACCTTTTTGCCCTACAAGCGGCTCAATACCGGCACTTGTATACAATCCACGGGCGCGAATAAACATTTCCCTAACAAAGTCCCACCTGTGACTGGGGATATGTCCATATGGTGAACAACCCTTGTAAGTCCTCTCGACTTATAAGGAGAAAACCCTTTTGTAAGATCCTTACGACTTACAGGGGAACATACACTTAGGAATCCCCACGATTCCTAAGGAGAAAACACACCTACGAGATCCTCACGACTTGTAGGGAGAAATACCTTTGTGAGACCCTTACGGCTCATGAGGTCAAAAGCCTTAGTCGACGGGATCCTAACCCTGTTCGCTAAGCCACCTTTGTCCGACATCGACAGAGGCAAATGATGATTCGCTCCTGGCAATATCCCAGTTGTAGCGATGCTGATGCCTAAACCGGTATCAAATTCCAAGTCCTTTCATGGCAAATGATGATTCGCTCCTGGCAATATTCCAGTCGTAGCGATGCTGATGCTAAGATTGGAATCAAATTCCAAGTTACACACTCGCAAAAAAAAAAAAAAAAAATCAGCGAGCCCAAAAAAAAAATGCATACGAAATAGCCGAAATGATGGGGCAACTTGCAAACAGAATCAGCAAGTAAAAATGTATGCATACAAAATAGCCGAAATGATTGGGCAACTCGCAATAAAAAACAGCGAGTAAAAATAAAATAAATAGCCGAAATGATTGGGCACCGCGAAAAATAGCCGAAATGATTGGGCAATCGCGACCTTCGCGATATAAAAGCTGAAATGATAGAGCATCGCGGAAAGAATAAAAAAAATAATGAAAGAATGAAACTTTTTGCCCTACAGATAAGATCACATCGATCCCTGTATACAATCCAGGGGCACAAACAAAGAGGGAACCTTACCTTCCTAACAGGCTCCACCAGAAAGCGAAGCCAAATCTCGACGGTTCATAGATAACCTAGAGACAATCTCGACATCTGTCGCAATATTGCAGACACAATACCAACAAATGAAGTAAAGGAAAATCCCTAGCTTTAGGGTCTCGACGTCAACATCGACAACTTAGAGATCACCAACTGTGTTTCTCCTCACTCCAACTAGATGCAGACATGACATCAACAACCGACCTCAGAATCGCAACGAAACGGAACCATGGCAAAGTTCCTAGTCCGAAATCTCAACGGCCACATCTGCAGCCTGGAGACCAACAACGGTGTGCCTCCTCATTCCAGCAGCACAAAGATGTTACACCATCAAGCGGAGCGATGGCAAAATCCCAACTCCGCCTTAGCATTCGTCTCGTTACAGCAGACGCAATGTTAACAACGGCGTTCCTTCGCAGTCCAGCAGGATGTACATGCAAAGTTAATAAAAGACCCCGTGGTCAGCAAAGCGGAGTGATGGCAAAATCCCAGCTCCACCTCAACACTCGTCTCGTCACAGCGGACACATCATCAAGCAAAGCGGAACAGCGGCAACTCCCAGTTCCATGACTCGACGATGTACTCCCATAGAGAGTCAAATCCCAACTCCGTGAAATGCAGATATAATCAACAAAATTCCTGGTTACGTGGAACGCGGATAACGTCACTCTTTGACCCCGTGGAAAACGTCCAGAGCGGATCCTGGTCCTCGCAGAGCACGGCAGTGAACCCGTGTGAAGCATCCAGAGCGGAGCCTAGTCCTCGCCGAACACGGCAGTGAACCCGTGTGAAGCATCTAGTGCAAAATTCCTGGTCACGTGGAACGCGGATAACGTCACTCTTTGACCCCATGGAAAATGTCCAGAGCGGATCCTGGTCCTCGCAGAGCACGGCAGTGAACCCGTGTGAAGCATCCAGAGCGGAGCCTAGTCCTCGCCTAACGCGGCAGTGAACCCGTGTGAAGCATCTAGTGCAAAATTCCTGGTCACGTGGAACGCGGATAACGTCACTCTTTGACCCCGTGGAAAACGTCCAGAGCGGATCCTGGTCCTCGCAGAGCACGGCAGTGAACCCGTGTGAAGCATCCAGAGCGGAGCCTAGTCCTCGCCTAACGCGGCAGTGAACCCGTGTGAAGCATCTAGTGAAAAAATCCTGGTCACGTGGAACGCGGATAACGTCACTCTTTGACCCCGTGGAAAACGTCCAGAGCGGATCCTGGTCCTCGCAGAACACGGCAGTGAAACCGTGCGAAGCATCCAGAGCGGAGCCTAGTCCTCGCCTAACGCGGCAGTGAACCCGTGTGAAGCATCTAGTGCAAAATTCCTGGTCACGTGGAACGCGGATAACGTCACTCTTTGACCCCGTGGGAAACGTCCAGAGCGGATCCTGGTCCTCACACCAACGTGGAGTGATCACCACCGCGACATTCGTCTCGATACAGCAGACGCGATACCAGCAAATGAAGCAAAAGGCCAAATTCCTAGCTTCAGGGTCTTGACGGCAAGTCATATAAAGCCTGAAAGACAATCGGAGATCATCTCGCACCAGCACGGAATGGTCACCACCTCGACGTTCGTCTCGATACAGCAGATGAAATGTCACCCCAGCGTTCTTCCCCCAGCAGGATTCGGATGCGCCAAAGCAAATGAAGCAAAAGGCCAAATTCCTAGCTTCAGGGTCTTGACGGCAAGTCATATAAAGCCTGAAAGTCAATCGGAGATCATCTCGCACCAGCACGGAGTGGTCACCACCTCGACAATCGTCTCGATACAGCAGATGAAATGTCACCCCAGCGTTCTTCCCTCGGTAGGATTCGAACGCGCCAAAGCAAATCAAGCGAAGGCCAAATTCCTAGCTTCAACGTCTTGATGGTAAGTCATATAAAACCGGAAAGACAAACAGAGATCATCCCACATGGAGTGGTCACCACCACGACATTCGTCTCGATACAGCAGACGAAATGTCACTACAGCGCCCTTCCTCCAACAGGATCCGGACACACCAAAGAAAACGAAGCGAAGGCCAAATTCCTAGCTTCATACGTCTTGACGGCAAGTCATATAAAGCCTGAAAGACAATCGGAGATCATCTCACACCAGCACGGAGTGGTCACCACCTCGACGATCGTCTCGATACAGCAGACGAGATGTCACGACAGCGTTCTTCCTCCAACAGGATTCGCACATGACAAAGCAAACGAAGCGAAGGCCAAATTCCTAGCTTCAACGTCTTAACGGCAAGTCATATAAAACCGGAAAGACAATCAGAGATCATCTCACACCAACATGGAGTGATCACCACCTCGACGTTCGTCTCGACACAGCAGACGCAACATCACCGAAAGGAGTCACGGCAAAATCCCTGGTTCCAGACCTCGACGGTTCACCAGCAACCTAGAGGCAACCAAGACATTCGTCTCGATACAGAGGACGCGATGCCAGCAAACGAAGCAAAGGCCAAATTCCTAGCTTCAGGGTCTTAACGGCAAGTCATATAAAGCCTGAAAGACTATCGGAGATCATCCCCACACCAGCGCGGAGTGGTTATGACTCATCGGGGCTCTCCAAAATGAGCCTAACCTCAAGTAAAAAGCGGCATGGCAAATTCCTAGCGCTTGCTCTTCCGACGGTCAAACTGCCAAGGGGGATTGCTTGAAGACGTCTTGTCCAGCCCCCGAAGGGATCAGAGACACGGCAGTCGCAGGGCTACTCGAACAGCACGATTGCCTATCGAGGAATACATCAGCTCATGCGACGGTACGATGGCCAAAACCCTAAGTACCACAGACCCTAACGGACTTCTGTCGTAAAGAGCAGAGGTTAACTGTGACGTTAGGATATTCTTGCGAGATCTGCTCGATTCGTTTCGACTCGTGAGGAAAATAATGTCTTTGCGAGAACTTCTCGATTCGTCTCGACTCGTGAGATAAAGCCTTAGGCAATAGGGATTAAAAAACCTGTTTCCTAAGCACTGGGATCCTGCAAGTCGGCCCAAAATGGTCTCTTGCATACTATCCACGGGTCTCACTTTCCGAAGTCAAATTTCGACAAGGAGGGGAACAACCGCTTACGGGTCCTCTCGACTCGTAAGAGGGAAAAATTCTCTCATAAGATCCTTACGACTTATAAGAGAAAACACACTTAGGAATCCTCACGACTCCTAAGGAGAAAATACACCTACGAGATCCTCTCGATCCGTAGGGAGAAAAGTTTTTATGAGACCCTCACGGCTCATAAAGTTGAAAAGTCTTAGGTGGCAGATCCTAACCCTGTCTCCTAAGCCATCACTGCCCTGCAAAGAGGTCAAGATGGACCGCCTATGAGCCACACTCGCCAAAGCTACATGCCACTGAAATGGAAAAGCTACTCATGAGCATATAAACTACATCACTCCAGAGTAAGATATAAAGAGATAGAAGGGTGCGGCTCATGGAGTTAAGGGTTTGGAACTATATCTCTTAAGAGTCGAGATTTGAGTCAATGATAAATGACGACGCTTGTGTCCGCTCGTTATCTTCTCAGATCAAGATTCTGAAAGTAATATACCAACCAGAAATTGGTCATGCGCTATGCATTACTTTGCACTACTTCACCCACGTATATACTTACGTGGGCAAAGTAGTGGGGGACATTTGTTCCCGCAGAAAATTTCTGCGCGAAAGAGCCCAAGGTATCAAATGGCGGCGATACGCTTAAGAAAATGGGAACCAGTATCTTCCGGGCTGTTTTTTGATAAACTCCCGAATGAGAAACAGATAAATTCTGATGGTATCGAAAGCGTCTCGAAAAACCCTTCGATTTGATATATTATGGGCCTCGTAATTCATCCGGGATCAAAAGTTATGAGGAATTACGTGTCCACACGTGATGGGCTTTTAAGAACCCGCTGGAGGAGTTAAAAAATATAATAAAAACTCAGAAAAGACCCCAATGGGGCATCACGTGCTCACACGTGATCATGGGTCACGTGCAGACACGTGATGGGCTTTTAAAGCCTCTAAAATAATGAATGGAATTTAATTCTAAAAGTCAGAAAATACCTCAACGAGGTATCACGTGCTTACACGTGACCAATGGTCACGTGTTGACACGTGATGGTTAAAACTGAAACATAAATAAGCAGCTGAGAAACGAACCCAATTGGGGGTCACGTGCTCACACGTGACTGGCTTTAAAAGCCTTATAATTTAATAGAATTAAATTCTAAAAGTTTCTGAATCTTTCCAAATGGAAAAGGGTCATGGGGAACCGTTGGATTAAAAATCCAAGGGTGATTAAAAATCACCAATTTATGGAAAAATCTTGGACTTGGAAAGATTTCCCCCCTAAATCTGACCGAGATAACAAATAGAATATGTTTGGATTTAAAATCCAATGGTGAATAAAAATCACTTAACAATCTAAAGGCCCAGATTAATGATGAATGCAAATCAAATCTCTCAACATACAAATCAAATCTCTCAATGAGAGATTTGCTAAACAAATTGATTCTCTTCCTCCTCCTATAAATAGGAGCCAAGAAGAGAAGAAAGGGGGGATCTACTTTTTTGAGCATCTACTTTTTTGGAGAGAAAAACAGAGAGAGGAGAATTTAATTCTCAAGAGGGAAGAAAAGAAAGGAGAATTTAATTCTCAACAAAGAAAACCCTAGGTGAGAAAAGGGAAAAGATTAACTTCAAAAAGAGAATTTAATTCTCAAAATTCAAGAGTTTAACTCTTATTAAAAAAAGAACTTAGTTCTTTCTCTGGTTGAGGATCTGCAAAGTGCACATCTCCCCATGAATTGAGAATTTAATTCTCATCGGGTTGAGATCCTGCCATGCAGATCTAAAACACAGAGGAGGAATTGAGTTTTGAGAATTTAATTCTCCCAAACTTTCAGGAATTTAATTCCTCCTAAAACAAAACTAGGGTTTAACCCTAATCAAGAATTTAATTCTTTTACAGATCTGGGAATTTAATTCCTTTGAAAAGAAATCAAGGTTTTATCCTAAATAAGAATTTAATTCTTTCACGATAGGAATTTAATTCCTCCAAAATCATAATTAGGGTTTAACCCTACAAAGAATTCAATTCTTAAAAGATCTCTGTTCATGAAAAGAACTAGGGTCACGTGCCCCACGTGACCCCTGAACAGATCCCCCAAAAATGAGAAGAGGAAAGCTTTGAGGCAATACCTCACGTGCTCCCACGTGACCCTCATTATATATGGAACAAAAGCAAAGGCAGAAACAATTCTGGGCGCTCTCACGTGTTACCACGTGACCCCTAATAAATGTTCTAATAAATCAGAGCATGAGTATACATCACGTGCCCACACGTGATGGCTATGAAAATTAAAAGTGTTAAACACTTGTTTGCAGAACAAAATAAAGGGGATCTGGCCCCACTTTTTGATGCCATCACGTGCTCCACGTGACTTCCAAAACGCAGAAAGAAAAAGCAAAGGAAATGAAAGCTTTGGGCGCTCTCACGTGTTATCACGTGACCCCTCAGCAAATGCTTTAACAATCAGCGCACTAATCCTCCTCACGTGGCAGCACGTGATGCTCCAAAGAAAACATAAAAAGTGTTTAACGCTTACTTACATAACGAAGAAAAGGAGATCTGGCTCCACATTTAGGGCGCCCTCACGTGTCACCACGTGACCCCTAATGAGCATTCTAACAGACCAGAGCAGGGGCCTCCATCACGTGCTCACACGTGATGGCCGCCAGAATTAAAAGAGTTAAAACACTGATCTGCAGAATAAGATAAGGGAAATCAGGGCGCTCTCACGTGTCCACACGTGACCCCTCTCCCCTTAGTGTTTAACACTAATCCGAAGACTTTGTCCTCAGTGATTAACACTGATTTTCTTAGTGTTTAACATTAATTTGGAAAACTCTATTTGCAGTGTTTAACACTGATTTGCTTAGTGTTTAACACTAATTTGAAAACACTGTTCCCAGTGTTCAACACTGATTATCTTTTAGTGTTTAACACTAACTTGCTATCTTATTCCCAGTGTTCAACACTGTTGGTTTCTAGTGTTTAACACTAGCTTCAGCCCAATTGGCTAAGTTTCAGAGGCAAAGCCTCTCCTTCAATGGACCAACAGAGGGCCAATATTTCAAACATAACTGGACTTAGCCCAAACTGGCCATAAGTCCTCAAATCATCTTGATCTGAGCACATCTGCTCTTTCAACCAACTCATTGGTTCAAGGGTACATCTCGGAACTCCTCTGATATTTGTCGTTGTAATCCTTCAACGTCCTCAGAGAGGTGACGGGTCCCGACAACCACACATCAACATGGACTGTGGGGTTCTTAAACCCATGGACTTATGCGTCCTTAAACTACCATTGGACCACCATGTCCCTAAACTGGCATTGGACCACTATGTCCTTAAACTGGTATTGGACCCCCATGTCCCTAAACTGGAACAATAGAGCCAATTGCTCTTTTGTCGGATCTAAACGATCCCGTTAAGTCGATCTTAGTCCCAAACTGGACTAACGTATCCTTAACAACCGTTTAAGTTGATCTTAGCCTCAAATATGGCTAACGTATCCTTAAACCTTCAAACAGACTTTAGTCCCAAATTGGACTATAAATCCCCAAATCAACTTTGGTTCAAGGGTACATCTCTGAACTCCTCTGACATCTGTCGTTGTAATCCTTCAACGTCGTCAGAGAGGTGACGGGTCCCGACGGCCATACGTACAATGGACCCCTATGTCCCTAAACTGGAACAATAGAGCCAATTGCTCTTTTGTCAGATCTAAACGATCCCGTTAAGTTGATCTTAGTCTCAAAGTTAGACTAACGTATCCTTAACAAACGTTTGAGTTGATCTTAGCCTCAAATATGGCTAACGTATCCTCAAACCCAACCCCCAAACCCAAATCTAAGATAATACGGATTTGGACTAGTCCACGCCCTACGGGCGACGACATAACTCAGTCTCCGTAAACAATCCACGGGCAACAAAATACAACACAAACACCCACGACACGAAGTGACCAGCTGGAGAAGGAGAAAGTTGTTACCGCAATGCGGTAGCGTAATTAACTGCAGGGGCTTGCGCCTGCAGGAAAGAGCGTCCCCACAATCGAAAACCCCTCAAGCGAGGGGGAATCTGACGAAGTCTGCTACATCGGACGCATCCGTTTAAACCTTCGATACATGGTGCCATAAATCAACTTGGCATCTTCGGAGAGGTAGACGGATAGCACCAATTAGCATCTGCCCCGAATCTCAGTGCCAAGACATCGCAGTCTTGTGCGCCGTCTTTCGGAGGGGAACAGTGCGTTGCATCCAAGGAAATTTTCAATGAAAGATAGTCCTCTTGAGGCTGAAGAATGGGCCCAAAATATCGAGCACGATCTTGCAGCAGCGTAGGTACCAGACATAGCATGGGTTCGTATGGCCAAGCTCCAGCCCACCGACAATGCAAGAGTCTGGTGGAAGGCCGAGAAAAGCCGTCTCACACAACCAATAAAGTGGAAAACATTTTGCGATCTATTCGATGCGAAGTTTTTTCCCGAGACTGCTCGCTTTGAGATGGAACAACAGTTCATCCACACACAATAAGGCTCTTTGTGAGTAAAATCAGTGGATGAATATGATGCCGAATTCATCATGGTTAGCAGGTAAAAAATCCGTATCAAATTCTGTTCCGTAAAACACATCACTATCCTGATATCAACATCTTATCAGGTTCTTGGCACACTTGATCCCGACCGATGAGATTCAGGCTAGATGATTCCAACAGGGCTTAGACCCAGAGATTCAGGCGGCTTTAGCCACATGCGACTATCCAATTCATGAACTCGCACTGAAGGTAGCACGCCGTTATGAAGCTGTGGTCAAGAAGAAGAGCAAGCCTCAAACAGCCGGAATGAAACACCCTGCTACCCAGATGATAGGCGGAGCCTCCTCTAGGCCGACTTTTGTACCCAAGAGGCCAGGAGGATGATTTAACCGGTACAGTCCAGATTTCTGTTTCTACTGCAAGAGAACTGGACACTTGGCGAAGGACTGCAGTCGACCAAATGGCATGTGTTTGATTTGTGGCGCATCTACTCACGCTATAGGAGCATGCCCATATCGTATTAACATAGCACAAGCACCCAACCCGCAATTACAACTCCGCAGAGGCCGGCCATTTAGGCACCTGCACCCCGCTTAGCTCTTCCTGCACCAACTCTACATGGGCCACCTGCACAGCCTCAGCGTCAATTCTATCAGGCATAGAGAAACGTTCCTCAAAGGCAAAGGAATATGCCTCCGGCAAGGAGGAATGTACCGAGATGACATGCTTTTACAATGACGGACGAGGAGGCCGAAGCCACAGGACAAGTTATCACCGGTAAATTCCCCTGTTCACCGTCGAAAGACAGGGACCAAGACGTTGGGACGTCTGGCCTGAATTTAGGGGCAGATACTATTTGGACTTCTACATCCACCACTCCAAAGATACTAAGTTGATTTATGGCATTATATATCGGAGGTTTGGACTGATGCGACCGTTGTAGCAGACTTTATCAGATTCCCCCTCATTTGTGAGGGGTTTTTGATTGTGGGGACGCTCTTCCCTGCAGGCGCAAGCCCCTGCAGTTAATTACGTTATCGCATTGTGATAACCACTTTCTCCTGCTCCTGCAGTTCACTTCGTGTCGTATATATTTTTGTTTATTTTGGTTGCCCGTGGATTGTATACGGAGACTTGTTTATGTCATCGCCCATAGGGCACAAATCAGTCCAAATCCGTATATTTTAGATTTGAGTTTAGTTTATTTAAGGACCGTTAATTTGGTTTGAGATTAAGATCGACTTAAATATATGAGCATTTGGGCCCAATTATTTTAGTTTAAGGATATCACGGTTCATTATCGCCGTGTTTGGGGCGAATATTAGTTTAAGGACATTTTGGTCCAACATTCCCATTTTGGGGATGAATGTTAGTTTAAGGACATTTCAGTCCAACATTCCCATTTTGGGGACGAATGTTAGTTTAAGGACATTTCGGTCCAACAATCCCATTTTGGAGACGAATGTTAATTTAAGGACATTTCGGTCCATTGTCCATCTTGCGCACACGTGTATTTGTTATGCGGCGGAGTGAACAATGGTGACATGGAATGCGCCCAATTTGGGGCACGATCTGATTTGAGGTGTGCACGTCAATTTGGAAGTGCATCAATGTAGGATGTATCATTCCCTGTCTTGATGAAATTTTACATCAAGTTGGGACGAGAAAGGAGTTGTTGGTTGTCGGGACCTGCCACCTCTATGAAGACGTTGAGGAATTACAACGACATATATCAGAGATGTGGAAAGATGTACCCTTGAACCAAATCCCGTATTTGAGAGAAAAAGGGTTGTGGTGGACCTACGAATCATTAGTCATATTGAGACTAAGATTACCATAGGAGATATGGGATGAATATCACTTTGGATATCATCAATGAGAGATCATTAGTCATGTTTGAGACTAAGATCAGTTTGGAAATCATGAGCAATATGGGCTCGGTTGATTTAAAATCAAAGAGGTTTAACCTTAGGAAACTTAGCCAATTTGGGCTGAGATTGGATTTCTATACTACCTAGCAGTGCTAAGCACTAAGATATACATCGCTCACGTGTGTTTCACATGGGGTGCTGGAATAGTGCTAGGCATTAATCTTTTCTGGCGCTCATATGCTTTTCACGTGAGGTGCTATTATAGTGCTAAGCACTAATTTTCTCTGGCGCTCACGTGTGAAACATGTGAGGCGCTCAGATATGGGCACTGCCCAATCAGTGCTAAACACTTAGTTATTTTGACTGAATATAGAGTGCTAAGCACTTTGCATGGTACTCACGTGGGAAGCATGCGAGTGCTAAGTATTGATTTCGGGTTCTATTTGTTCACCCTCCTTTTTCAGAAGTGGTAAGCAATTGGCTAGAGCTCTGGTGCTCACGTGTGAAGCACGTGAGGCGCCAGATTTCAGGTTTCCAAGAGTGTTTCACGTGTATTTCACGTGACTACTTTATTTTTGGGGTGCTGGGCTGCTTTATTTGGTGGCTGCCCAATCAACATAAATGAGTTTTTCTTTGTTTTTTGGACGCTCATGTGGGAACCACGTGAAGCATTTTAACTCTTCTTTTGTTTGTTTTAGGCGCTCATATGGGAAACACGTGAGGCACTATAATAGTGCTAAGCACTAATTTTGCTCACGTGCATTTCACGTGAGATGCCAAGTTCTTGTTTATAGAGATGTTAATCTCTGTTAACGGCATTTTAGTTACTGATAATCATCAAGATTTCTATTTTGAAGATCTTGGATCATTTTTTTTAATTAGAGAACTAAGTTCTGCTTTTATTTTATAAGAACTAAGTTCTTTATGTAGGGTTAAACCCTAATTTCGAAGAAATTAAATTCCCATAACATATGTTCTTTTCTTTTCTTTCTTTTTTTTAACCTAGTTCTTTTCTAAATCTTTGATTCTCAAGAACAAGATCTTCCCGATGAGAATTAAATTCTCAACTTTTGTGAGACTTGTCTTGTGGATCTCTGATCCAGAAGAAGAACTAAGTTCTTTGAGAAGGGTTAAACCTTTAGATAGGTGAAAAGAGATATTTTAATCTCTGTGTTTTCTTTACCTAGGATTTTTAGGAGGAAGATCTTCTTCTTTGAGAATTAAATTCTCTGTTCTTTCAAGAGCTCACTGTATTTTTGCAAAAACTTATAGAGGGTTCCTCTCCTTTTTTCCTCCTCCTTTCTTTTCATCTTTTTGCTCCTATTTATGGGAGAAGGAAAAGAATCAATTTGTTGAGGAAATCTCTCATTGAGAGATCATAATTGATTTCATAATTAATCAAATTGATTTTGTAGGTCAACCTGTGAATTTTATTCACCGTTGGATTTTTAATCTAAAGGCTCTCTGTTCAACAGAGAAGATTTTTTATTTGTTTAACAAGATTATGAAATATTTTTCTAAGATAGAATTTTATTCTATCATATGAATATCTTGTTAGTTTAACAAGATTAGAATTTTATTCTACCATATGGATATCTTGTAGTTTAACAAGATTAGGAAGATAATTTCCTAATATAGAATCTAATTCTATCAAATGATCGATGGGTGATTTTATAATCACCGTTGGATCTTTGATTTAAGGGTCCTCTGTTTAACAGAGAAGATCTTTCTAATTTGTGAAACATCATGAAAATATTTTTCCACATAGAATTTAATTCAATCAGATGGTTTAATTGGTGATATTTTATCACCATTAGATTTTAAATCCAAGATTCTCTGTTAGAGAAAGATCTTTCCATATTAGAAAGATCATGGAAAATATTTCCTAAATAGAATTTAATTCTATCAGATGGGAGCGTTTTAAATTGGGATGCCCACATGGTTTGCATGTGAGTGCTGCCAAAGAATGCGGTAAGAGAACTCATATGTTTAACACGTGACCCCTTGTGTAGGTTTTAGCCTGTTTATTTTCAGCGCTCATATGCTTGCATATGAGCACTCACGTGTTTAACACGTGAGTCCTGTTTGGCTTTTGGTTATTTATATTCAGCGCTCGTATACTTTGCATACGAGCGCTCACGTGTTTAACATACGAGCGCTCACGTGTTTAGGCCTGTTTGACCTTTTTATTATTTGCTTTCAGCGCTTATATGCTTCGCAGTATTTAAGCGCTCACGTGTTTAACACGTGATGCCAAACTGTGAGAATTCTTTTCCACTTTCTTCTCTCTCTCTTTTATAAGGGAACAAGTAGCTCTTAACCAAAAAATTTAGCGGGAACAAATACTTCCCACTACTTTGCCCACGTAAGTATGTACGTGGGTGAAGTAGTACAAAGTTATGCCTGGCCATAGAATTGATGGCTTAGGAGACAAGTTTAAGATCCTTGTAGCGTAAGGCTTTTTTCATCTTCATGAGCCGTAAGGGTCTCAAGAAGATTTTTCTCCTTATAAGTCGTGAGTATCTCATAGGTTCATATTCTCCCAAGAAATTGTGAGGATTCCTAAGTGTTCATCGCCTCCGTGAGTCGTAAGGATCTCACTCGAGTATTTTTTTCCTTACGAGTCGTGAGGACCCGTAGTAGTTTCTTCATTTCATTGGCATGTAATTTTGGCAAATGTGGCCCGTGGATAGTATACAAGAGTCCATCTTGACCTCCTTGTAGAGCAATGATGGCTTAGGAAACAGGTTTAGATCTGTCGCCTAAGGCTTTTCAATTTTATGAGCCGTGAGGATCTCATAAAGATGTTTCTCCCTACGAGTCGAGAGAATCTCATAGGTGTATTTTCTCCTTAGAAGTCGTGAGGACTCCTAAGTGCGTTTTCTCTTAAGAGCCGTAACGATCTCACAAGAGAATTTTCTTCTTGCGAGTCGAGAGGACTCGTAAGTGGTTTCTCCTCCTCATCACTATGCGACTTTGGAGAATGTGGTCCGTGAATAGTATACAAGAGTCTGTTTTGACCTACTTGTAGGGCCACAGTGCTTATGAAACAGGTTGATATCCCCATCACCTAAAGCTTTTCACCTTCATGAGCCGTGAGGGTTTCATAAAGATGTTTCTCCCTACGAGTCGAGATGAGTTGAGAGGATCTCGCAGGTGTATCCTAAGGTGAAATATAGATAACCCCTTTTTTTGATAGAGGTCCGTTAAGTTTTGTGATACTAGAGTTTTAGTCCGTGGTACCGTCGCGTTGGTTGTTGTTTTCTTCGATATGCAGTCTTTAAACCGCTGTTCGAGTAGCCCCGCAACTGTCGTGTTTCTAATCCCTTCTGAGGCTGGATAACACGTTTTCAAGTAATCTCCATAGGTCATATTACCGTCGGAGCAAGCGTTAGGAATTTGCCATGACGCTTTTTACTTGAGGTTAGGCTCAATTTGGAGCTCCAATGAGTCATAACCTCACCTTTCTGGGGTGGGATGATCTCCAATGGTCTTTTAGGCTTTATATGAGTTGCCATCAAGACCCGAAGCTAGGAATATGCCATCACTTCATTTTTTTGATGATGTCATGCCGATTCTTTGCTGAAGTCGGGAAAACATCTGTGTGATCCCTATGGTGTATGTATTGCAATCGAGATCTGGAGCTAGGGATATGTCATTGCTCTAATTTCATTTGATAGTTGCATCCGCATCCTGCTGAAATGAGGGGGAACGCCGAGATAGTCTCTAGGTTGTATATGAACCGTCAAGACTTGGAGCTAAGATTTTTCCATTATTCCATTTTTATTTGACCCTTGGGTCTTTGTTGACGTTGCGTCTGCATCCTGTTGGAATGAGAAGCACGTCGGGCTGGAGTTGGGATTTTGCCATCACTCCTTTTTTATTTGACCCTTAGGTCTTTGATAACGTCGAGTCTGCATTGAGAAGGAACGTCGAGCTGGAGCTAGGATTTTTCCATTACTCCTTTTTTATTTGACCCTTAGTTCTTTGATGACGTCGAGTCTGCGTTGAGAAGAAACGTCAAGATAGTCTCTAAGTTGTATATGAACCGTCAAGACTCAAAGCTCCTTTTGACGAAGCGTGATAAGAAAATATGGTTCCCTTTCTTTCATTTGTGCCCATGAATCGTATACAAGAGTCAATATGGACGTACTTGCAGGGCATAAAAGTTTCATTTTCATTTTTTTTTATATTTTTTATTTTTCCGCGATGCTCTATCATTTCAGATTTTTATATCGCGAAAATCGCGATTGCTCAATCATTTCGGCTATTTTTCACGGTGTCCAATCATTTTGGCTATTTAATTTTTTTTATTCTTACTCGCTATTTTTTATTGTGAGTTGCCCAAATATTTCGGCTATTTCATATGCATATTATTTTGCTCGCTGATTTTTGTTGCAAGTTGCCCCATCATTTCGGCTATTTCATATGCATATTTTTTGCTCGCTGATTTTTCTTGCGAGTTGACCCATAATTTCGGCTATTTCATATGCATATGTTTTTGCTCGTTAATTTTTGTTGCGAGTTGCCCCATAATTTCGGCTATTTCATATGCATTTTTTTGCGACTCGATGAGTTTTATTACGAGTCAGGAACTTGAGATCTGATCCAATCTTGGCATCAGTATCGCTGCAATTGGAATATTGCCAGGAGAGAATCATCATTTGCCTTTGCGAGGACTTAAAATTTGATGCCTATTTAGGCATCAGCATCGCTTCAATTGGGATATTGCCAGGAACAAATCATCATTTGCCTTTGTTAATTTTGACAAAGGTGGCTTAGCAAACATGGTTAAGATCCTATCAGTTAAGGCTTTTTGACTTTATGAGCCGTAAGGGTCTCATAGATGTATTTTCTCTTTAGGAATCGTGGGGATTCCTAAGTGATAATTTCTTTTGTAAGTCGTAAGGATCTTAGAAGAGTGTTTTCTCCTTATAAGTCGAGAGGACTTATAAGTGTCGTTCATAAAATGGGGACATTTCTTGTCATTGGTGGAACTTGGTAGGGGATATATTTATTTATGCCCGTGGATTGTATACAAGAGTCAATATTGGACCACTTGTAAGGCAGCTTGGGGGATATGATGGCTTAAGAATAGGTTTAGATCCCTGTAACCTAAGGCTTTTGAATCCTATGAGCCGTGAGGGTCTCTAAGGGGGGGATTCTCCTTACGAGTCGTGAGGATCTCGTAAGTGTACTTTCTCCTTAGAAATCGTGGGGATTCCTAAGTGTGTTGCTCCTTTGTGAATCGTAAGGATCTCACGCAGGTATTTTCTCCTCACAAGCTTGAAAGGACCCTGCAAGTGTATTTTATTATTTTTTACAAGATTGCGCCCTTCCGGGTTTTCACAAGCTCGCCAGTAGTCTTACTATTTTTACTCACGGCGTCCTTTCGGATTTTCATCCATGGTCATTTCGCTTGTGGACGTACCGTTTTTTTCTTTTGTTTTCTTTTGTTTTTTTAACGAGTTTGCGCCCTTCCGAGTTTTCACAAGCTTGCCGGTAGTTCTGCTGTTTTTACTCACTACGCTCTTTCGGGTTTTCATCCGTGCCCATTTCGCTTGTGGATATACCTTTTTTTTTGCGAACGGTGAAACTCTCGAAAGTAGCTTCGTCGTAGATGACCCATCTGTTTGCCGGTGGGACTTGGGGGTGGCTTCACCGCTAGAGTAACTGTGTAGCCGATAGGACTTGAGTTGCAACCTTCACCATTGGACTTCGATTGCAATATAGATTTCAAGGGAGCATATCGCCGTATTTGGGGCGATGCGCTAGTTTAGGGACATTTTGGTCCATTATTGCCATGTTTGAGGCGAATTTTTAGTTTAAGAAAATCTCAGTCCGTTGTTAGTTTAGGGACATCTCGGTCCATTATCGCCATGGTTGAGGCGGATTGTTAGTTTAGAGACTTCTCGATCCATTATTTTTCATTCGGTCGGGACATTACATAACTCATCCCTTCCGACTCTTGTTTGCTGAGGCGCTGCTGCCTGTACTTTGTATGTATGGACACTTCACACCTCAAGCTATTTTCACCCTTTTAGATTGCTTCTTTTATTATCACAGCAATCAGGTTTTTTTTTTGCGAGAAATACCGGGCATTTTATATGGCACCTTCCCCCTGCTCATCAATGTCGCTTTCCGATACTGATGGAGAATCTTCTTCATATACGAAGGAACGAGATATCACGTCGGTCCTTCTGCCGAGTCTTCCTCTTTCTTGGAAGAATGAACTAGACTTGGGGGTTTTCCCCCTCATTCTCTGATTCGGGGTTGGACATGGATTTCACATCCCTCCCATTGTTTTTTTGTTCAAGCGGGATATTCCACTTGATTGTAAGATCCGTTTGTAGGTCCCTTGATATCCTTTCTGTTCTTTGAGAGGAAATGCCCATCTCTCGTAGACATTCTGCAGCCAGCAAGGAATATACCCCCTGTGTATATTTCGGAGTCACTATTTTGGTGATAGATTGTTTCAGAGCTGCTCATCTTGTTGAGCATTGGCGACAAACGCCACATTGCATTTGCTTTTCATTCATCTTCCTCGGATGAGGAAGGATTTTGACCCATCTGATCCAATCGAGCCATTTTATCTATGAGCTCTTGAAAGGTCGTTGGCTTGAAGAGGGCCATATATCGGAACACCTTTGAATTTGAGTCAAGGGTGGCTATGAACATTCCTACGGCTGCAGCTTCGTCGATGCGTTGCTCGCATTTTGACCAGAGATTTCACCATTGGGTAATATATTGAACCCAGGTCTCATTCGGTCCAACCGTTTCATTGACCAACGCCGCTATAGTAGTGTGTTTATTCACACTAGCGAACCTCTGACAGAAGAGCATATCCATCTCGTCGAAGGCCTTTAAGGAATCATTTAGGAGTCCTGCGTACCATTCGAAGGCAATGCTTGTCAGACTACTGACGAACTGTCGGGGAGCAATATGTCATTTCCTCCAGTGTTGCCATAAATGGATTTAAAACGCGCGATGTGCTGGCGAGGATTCCCAGTTCCTTTGTACATGTGGAACATTGGAAGTGTATACTCTGGCGGGTACTGTATTTGATCGTAGCACGCCGGATACGGTCGACCAATATTGATCGATCTATTTGCAGTATCACTGGCGTAGTGAGCTTTGATTTGCTGAGCGATATATTCATCCAGTTTTGCTTTTGGAATCATTTCCTCTTCGGCCGTTGATGAGGCTTGCAGAGAATTTGCAATGTCACCCTTATCTTTGAGAGTGACTACCAGAGGTTCATCTGCCAGTGGTTCCGATTGAACTATCATTCCAGCCATTTTCTGGATCAGAAAGGCCACTTGGGTCATTTTAGCGGACATCCCTACCGCTTCTTCAACTCTCTTTTTTAGAGCGCGCTTTAAGAAATCAATATCCGACTCCTTCCCTACTCTTTCTTCGGGTGCATCCTCGGGATTTTCTTTAGGCGATGGATTAGCGAGTGCTGCCACCTGAGCGAGCATCTTTTACAGCTTTTCACGTTGCAGTTGAACTTTTGTCTAGAACCGAGTTTGAGGTCGGTGACTAGTAGAAACTCGAACTTTGTCCTTGGAGTTTACCATATAGTCTGTGTGAACTAGCATGCCTTCAGGCTTGGGGCATCTGGAATCTTGACCCTTGGAGTTTGCCTCGGGCATTTGGATTTTATTTGGCATCCCTTTTTTGTGAGAAGCCGCTTTGGCTTTGGGAGTAACCGTTGTATCTGTTAGTTGTATGTATGCCCTTGAGGACATTATTGTACATATGATGTATATTATAATGGATGCTTGGACATATATAGGGAGAACTTTCTTGCTCGACATGATAGTATGCTATCTGGTTGCTCTTTATCTTAACATGTACACTTATTATCTCTCTGTTGCATGTTGATAAAGCCCTTAGGATGTGTACTTGACTACCAGGATTATGATGCAGATCATACTAGTGGGGACAGGGTAGTCCGTAAATACATCATTCAATTGTTCCTAGTCATGAGAGTATCGAGATGGGGCATCGATATTCCAGAGTAGACTAGCGTATACGTTTCTTGACTCATATGATGGACGATGGGTGATCCCACATCCATTGGTGTTTGACATCAAAGATTGTGTACGGGTGCTCAGTGGAGACTGGGTACACTGAACAGGAATCGCCGAGAACTCTTAGATGGTATTATAGCTCACATCAGATAGCAGTTCTCTGGTGACACTGGTACATGTTAGTCTGTAGACCCGAGATCGTCATAGAGTCTTGTGTGATTCCCACTGTGCTTTGATTTCCACCTTACCACGTTCAAGAGAACATGCAAAACGGTGGTTTTTTGGTACAGTCTCGAGTCATATGGAGGCAATGAGCGATAGGAGGGGATTCGTCTCTCCCGGTATTAGGGTTTGATGTTGCGCTATGCTCGATTGGCCATAATAAGAAATCCCTGGCCAGGATTGCTGAGATTTACTGGTAAGTGTTATCAGTAGTTTCTCGAGCTGTTATGGGCCTTACATCGGCATGACTTATCAAGCTATTGGGGTCTGACGTTTACCACCCCCAGGCTGGATATGCGACATATCAGACGAAGAGATCGGGCTGTACGGTAGTGTTACTTATTGGATTCGCAGGAGTATGAGTAGGCTTGCTTGTTGATCTTCTGATCGCTCAATACCCGGGTGGCCGTTACGTCTAGCAGTACCGCTAACGGCTTGTGGGTGACTGATATGATCACCACCTACTGCCGGCGTATTGACGAGTCTTTAGAGTACTACACAGAGGTTTTTTGGCTCAGGCGAAACGAAGTAGGAGCACATATGTGATATGTGCGGGGCCGAGATTAATACGTGTATGTGATACCGTATTCTATTCTCGCGATATGTGATATCGGTCGGTTATATGAGATATAGCCGGGTTATCGAATCAAGTGTTGATTCGATAAATTGATACATATGATATTAGTCGGTTATATATGATATAGCCGGATTATAAAATCAAGTGTTGATTTAATAATTTAATGTACAATTATATATTTGATATATTAACTTATATTAACTAATATTAGCTCACTTAAGTATTTCTTTTTCTCACTTGTGTTCACTTAATATATATGTGATATATATTATTGTGTCATGCTAGTTGCTACATGCTACATGGGTGTATGAGACTCACACCATGCTTATGATACTGTGGAGTTTATTTATTTAAAGTAAATCACTAATTAGTTGGAAATTAGTCACATGGTTTGAGCTTAGTAGAAGGTTGTAGAACCATTGACTTAGTCCACTAATTTTGTTTTACATTAGATATTTATTAACCCAACCATTACCTTAAGCCATGGTTAAGTCTCTACATGAGTTAGTATGAGATATTATCTCACCCATGGTTGTTATTCTCACATATGAGATTCATTATACACTTGCTTCTTTCAATGGTTGCTTTTCTTCATCTCCTTCCTCAAGCTTTCTACATTTTTAGGAGGTGAAGAAAATTAGTGAGAAAAATATTTCTAAAGTAAGCAAAATTCCTACTTCATCAACCTAAACTAGATTAGCCATTTAGTTTAGGTTGTTTGCTTCACTAATTCCTAATTAATGAAGATGTAGCTTGAGTTAGTATCTTCTCGACGTAGATCGTTTTCGGCCTCGAAGACTTCAAGCAAGTTTGTTCATTTCACCTTGTGGAGCCTTACTAGAGTCCGGAAGATCACTACTTGGAGTGAAGGGAATACTACACGGAGCTTTTGAAGTGAAGGACCGGTCTACAAAGGTTGTATTACTTGTTCACTTAGATGTAAAGATATTTACATTCTTGTTTCGTCTAATTCTCTAGTTAAGATTCTAGGTTAGAGTTCTTTAGCATGCCAATTTTTTTAAAACGGCATGGTCGATGCCTCCCGAAACCCAGTGGCGGTGCTACGGAACCCAGCAGTGGTATTAGAACCAAGTTAGAGAATTAGACGATATTTATAAAATTACGAAACCGAAACAACTCCAAAACAATCGAAACATAACCCTAGTTTCTGTCGAATTTTTCAAAGCCTCTAAATTTTTTTTAAGTAACTGCACAATGTTACATGTGATGTAACATGAACACCAAAGGAAAACGACCCCAAACCACTGGTTTTAAACCGGTGAAAAGCTCAATAATCCCGGCCTGGCCGGTTTTATCCTCATAGTTTGGCCTCGTTTTCATCTTCATAGTTTGGCCTCGTTTTCGTGTGGCGTTCCAATCTCTGGGTTTTGGTGTTTCAGGTGTTGCTTGTTTTTACTGAGATTGCATGTGATGTTATCTTTATGTAAAGGCAATTTGGAGTGCTTCGTAGTCGTAATTCTAACATCGTTTCGGGTATTTTAGACGACGTTAAAAAGTTTGAACGAATATCAATAACCCATTTTCTCCCTCGCTGGAAATTTTCCAAAAGTTGGATTTTTTCGGGTTTAAAATCTTCAGAAAATCATGCAGGTGTTTTCTATGGACCCTCTAGAAGAACGATACCCAAATTCGAATCTTTGACCGCGGAACCGCGGCCAAACCCTAGGGTTTGCGGCAGTTCCGCGGCGCCATGAGTGAGGCGTGGGTCGGCCCTTTACGGTTGGTCCATAGGTGCTGTGGCATGTTCTGGGTATTTTTTAAATTGTACTCAAGTGTTGAGCTCTCTGGGAAATTTTAGGTGTTTGTTGATTCGATCGCAATGTTTAACATCGTCTAGCTATCTGTGATTGTGATACAATATTTGGAATCTACAAAGATTGGTTTTATGAAAACTAGTTTGAATTTTATAAATCTAGCAATTTAGTCTCATGTGATCAAGTTGTCGGAAATCTTGTTGAATTGCCCGACTTGTTATTGGAAAGTGTTTTCAATAACGAGACTAATATGCGGGGTTTATAATTGTTAGGCATGCGATGTCTATGGAATTCATATGGTTAGGCATGAAATCCGAAGTATGTGATACATTGGGTTTATGATGTCTAAGCTAGTTACGGATTCCAATTGCTGTAGTTTTTCACTTTCTTTTCTGCGACCGTAAGTTTAATATGTGGGGTATCGCCGGTTTTGTTGCTATATGTCAACGAAAATTGGGATACGCATATTTACTTACGTTGATGACATGTGATGTTATGTATTGCTGGGATATGTTATATTGGATCGTCGTGTTTGAATAGCAGGGGTTTTTTATGTGAGATGAGAGTTTTTCATTTTCATTCATGTAAAAACTTATATGAAATATTCTTTTTATTGGGGCACTTCCAGGTTGAGGATGATGTCACCATTGATATATATTATTTAATTTTCCACATTAGGATAGACCCAAGGTAGGGAGCACAAGTAACCGGGTTCTAGAGTCCAGTAGGAGACCATCTCGAGGAGTCGAGACCGGGTCTCTTAACTCTAGAATTGGCAGATTTGCTTGCCGCTCTGGTAGGGGTCTAGCGATGTGGGTTTGGCTATTCATCACGACCATAGAATCCGTGTTTTTTACTGGTTTAATTTAAAACACGGACATTCTAGTATATCCAATATTTCATATATTGACTTCTGCTGCTGATATCTGTGATGTGATCACTTTATATGCGTGAGACGAATGCTTTATTATTATATATATGATATATAATAAACGTTGCTTATGTTTTGCACCCGCGCTAGTCCTGCCCTGCTATGCCGTTAGTTAAGTAATCTAACGGTGCATAACGGGACACTGTGGCGAATGCGGATGGCATAAGCGTACGTTGTATTTTCGTTTCTTCTGTGATGCTTAGAAAGCATAATGATGGGACTTCATTAATGAGATTAATGAAAAAGAAAGAAAGCTAAAGATGTTGTAGAATCAAATTTTCAAAAAGGGCAGTTCTAGTTTTTGTTTTGCCTAGTGGTATTCTTTATAGAATATCCAGCACCTTATTCGATAAGGAAAGTGCCGAGATCCCTTTACCGGGAGTGACCTCTTTAGCGAAACTGGCAGTTGTTACAACCCACTCGGTTTTGTTTTTGATTGCTTCTCTAGTTCTTGTTTTGCATAGTGGTATTCATGAATATCCAGCATTTCATTCGATGAGGAAAGAGCCGAGACCCCTTCACCGGGAGTGACCTCTTTAGCGAAACTAGCAAAACCCTCAAAAATATTCCTTTTCAAAATCACTCGATTCTACAACGATATCAAGTTCATTACGCAAAAGGTTTTCTTAAAAACCTGTCGCAGCCCTCCGTCATTTCAGATAAGGACTATTTAGTATTCGTGCTGCGTTTGTTGACCTCCGTCAAGGCGTAGTGTGCGGTAGCTGATTAGTGCTTATCTGCTAAAGCATGTGATGCGTTTGGATTAGGGTAGTCGTGCGGCCTTGTTGACCTCCGTCAAGGGTCGTGCGGATGGGTTTAATTCAATCATGAAATGTACGAGTTGAACTTGACTAGCAGCCTATGGTTTGTTGACCTCCGTCAAGGTCATAGGACGCTAGGGGTAAAATATTATCGGGAATTTCAAGTGTTGAAATTTGCAATGAGATTGCATACCTTCTATGAGATAGTTGGATTCCGATACCCACTGCGAGTAAGAGTTACTCTTGGGAGAGTTTTGCACATTACAATTAGCCGATCAAGTAGGTGTCTAGAAAGGTGTTAACGGGGTTACGCCCCTAGGAAAACGAGGTTTATTTTAATTAGGTCCGTGCGAAAGCACGGGGAACCTCCCTCAAAGTACCGATACTAGCCTGGCCGAAAGATTGGCGAACTTGTAGGGTGTAATTAATCCCGGCTAGTCTTACCTTTTAGGATTTGAAGGAAGATTTGATTAAAATGGTGGGAGCCATCCTGATTAGATAAGATAATAACCAATCTAATCTTGCAAGAGTATACGCTGAGTGTTTTCTTCTCTCTCTCTCCTGGTAGCGACCGTAACATGCCTTAATCAAGATAATAATATGGATGTTTTGACCGAACCTGCTTATTATGTTGAGCTGGGGAACGTTGGTTCCGCTCTATCTTATAATTGTTATAAATCCGAACAGAAAATAAGGGAATATCCGGATTTCCACGCCACCCAAAATGAAGAAAAAGCATGTTGATGCATCTTCTTCATGTGTGTTTATTATCGAGAACTGTTTCTCAGTATACTCTACGTTCTGGATATGAGATACCGGAACAAGATCCTACATATGTAAGATGTTACGTAGACTAAAGAAAGGTAGACAACTGAGAAAAGGTGATCATTCTCTAGAGTAGGGAATGGTGCAAATGTTGCAGTCAAAGCAGTTGGCGAAAATCACCCTGTATTACCAAGTGGTAAATGCATTGATTCTGAACAAATGTTATTACATACCGAACCTGATATACAACATTACATCAGTTTCTTTATTAAGTTAAAGAAAGATATAATTTTGTATTGCAGGATAATGTTGTGAACATTTTCCTGAATCAAGAGTTGATTGAATCAGACACGTTATGTAATGGCATATATGTTCTAAATCAAACAACAGTTCAAAGTTTATAGAACACACACAAGAGGAGTAGTTCAGAAATGAACGAATCCTTTTTATGGCATTGTAAACTAGGTCATATCAATGCGACACGACTAGCTAAGTTACATAAGGATGGACATTTGAATCTGTTTAAATTTTCATCTTATGATACTTGCCAGTCTTGTCTCAAAGGTAAAATGACCAATACTCCATTTACTGGAAACGGAGAAAGAGTTACTGAACTCTTGGGACAGATACATGATGATGTATACAGTCCTATGTATACAAATACCAGGGTTAGTTCTTTGTACTTCATTATATTCACTGACCATCTCTCAAGATTCGCACATATGTTCTTGTTGAAACACATGTCTGAAACTTTTAAGAAATTCAAGGAATATAAGCTTGAAGTTGAGAACCAGACGGGTAGAAGTATTAAAGTCCTTCGATGTGATCGGGGAGGAGAATACTTGAGCATAGAGTTCCTGGATTATTTAAAAGAGAATGGGATTCTTTCTCAGCTTACACTTTCTTGTACACCACAATACAACGGTGTATCGGGGTGGAGGTATCACACCCTATGAGATATTGTACACTCTATGATGAGTACTACTGAGTTGCCTGTTTCCTTTTGGAGTTATGTACTTGAGAAGCTGCATACCTATTGAATGGGGTTCTATCCAAATCAGTGCCTACCACTTCATATGAGATATGGAATATGAAGAGACCATCTCTTAAACGAGTTAAGATATGGGGTTGTCCGGCCTATATTGAAAAGCAAAATCCGGACAAGCTCGAGGCAAGGTCAGTTCTGTATAAGATTGTTGGATATCCCGAACATTCGATGTTAATTATATGTATGCCCTAGAGGCCATTACTGTACATGCGATGTATATTGTAGCGGATGCTTGGACATATATAGGGAGGACTTTCTTGCTCGACATGATAGTATGCTATCTGGTTGCTCTTTATCTTAACATGTACACTTATTGTCTCTCTATTACATGTTGATAAAGCCCTTTGGATGAGTACTTGACTACCAGGATTATGATGCAGATCATACTAGTGGGGTAGAGGTAGTCGGTAAGTACATCCTTAGATTCTAGTCGTGGGAGTATCGAGACATGGCATCGATACTCCAGAGTAGACTAGCGTATGCGCTTCTCGACCCATATGATGGGCGATAGATGATCCCATATCCATTGGTGTTTGACATCAGAGAAGGTATACAGGTGCTCAGTGGACACTGGGTACACTGAAAGGACTCGCCGAGAACTCCTAGATGGTATTATACCTATCGTCGGATAGCAGTTCTCTGGTGACACTGGTACATGTTAGTCTGTAGACCCGAGATCGTCATAGAGCCTTGTGTGATTCCCACTGTGCTTTGATTTCTACCATACCACGGTCAAGAGATTGTGTATAAAGGTGGTTTTTGGGTACAGTCCAGAGTCACATGGAGGCAATGAGCGATATGAGGGGTTTCGTCTCTCCCGGTATTGGAAGTTGATGTTGCGCTATACTCGATTGGCCATAACAGGAAATCCCTGGCCAGGGTTGCTGAGATTTAATGGTAAGTGTTATCAGTAGTTTCTCGAACCGTTATGGACCTTGCATCGGCATGACTTATCAGGCTATTGGGGTCTGATGTTATACTACCCCCAGGCTGTGATATGCGACATATCAGACGAAGATACCGGATTGTACGGTAGTGTTACCGATTGGATTCGCAGGAGTACGAGCAGGCTTACTTGTTGATCTTCTGATCGCTCAATACCCGGGTGGCCGTTACGTTTAGCAGTCCGCTTGCGGCTTGTGGGTGTTTGATATGATCATCAACTACTGCCGGCGTATTGATGTGTCTTTGGAATCCTACACAGAGGTTTCTTAGTTCATGCGAAATGGAGTAGGAGCACATATGTGATATGTGCGGGACCGAGATTAATGCGAGTATGTGATACCGCATTCTATTCTCGCGACTTGTGACATTGCTCGGTTATATGTGATATAGCCAGGTTATCGGATCAGGTGTTGATTCGATAAGTTATTGCATTTGATATTAGTCGGTTATATGTGATATAGCCGGATTATTAAATCAAGTGTTGATTTAATAATTTATTGTAGAATCATATATATGATATATGAATTTACATTAACTAATATTACTCACTTGACCATTTCTTTTTCTCACTTTGCATTCATTATATATATGTGATATATATTATGTATCATGCTAGGTTACACTTGCAACATGAATGTATGAGACTTATACCATGCTAGGGTTAAAGTTATGGTTAATATTTATCATTAAGTAATTACAAATTAGTGGATAATGTTTCAAGCTTGGATGAAGCTTGTAGAATATTGACCAAAAGGAAACAGGCAACTCAGGTCAGCGGCACTAGATGTGCATATATATGTCCAAGCACTACACTGACAGTACACTGGCAGTGGATTTAACCACAACCACGTCAGCGGCACTAGATGTGCATAACGGCTACCCAGGTACGTGACGAAAAGGTGGTCGACGAGCGAACTCATCCCAAGCCTAACTAGCCTGTCAGCAACACTTACCGTACAGTCCGGTCTCTTCGTCTTATACGTCGCATATGAAGTCTATGGGTGGTAAATATCAGACCCCAGTAACTTTATAAGTCATGCTGATTTATGCCCCATAACGGTTCGAGAAACTACTGATAACTCTTATCAGTAAATCTCGACAACCCTGGCCAAGGATTTGCTGTTATGGCCGATCAAGTATAGCGCAACATCAACTCCCTATACCGGGAGAGACGAAACCCTTCTTATCACTCACTGCCTCCATATGATTCGGGATTGTACCCAAAATCCACCTGTTTGCACGACTCAGTAGAGCCGTGGTAGGGAGGAAATCAAAGCACAGTGGGAATCACACAAGACACTATGACGATCTCGGATCTACAGACTAACCTGTATAAGTGTCACCAGAGAACTGCTATCTGACAATAGGTATATATACCATCTAAGAGTTCTCGGCGAGTCCAGTTCGGTGTACCCATTCTCCAATGAGCACCTGTGTACAATTTTTGATGCCAAACACCAATGGTTGTGGGATCAACCATCGCCCTCAGGGTCAAGAAACATACACGCTAGTCTACTGTGGTAATATCGATGCCCTGTCTCGATATACCCTCGACTAAGAACTAAATAAGGAATATGCTTTTAGACTGCCCAGTCCCCACTAGTATGATCTACATCATAATTCTGGTAGTCAAGCATAATCCTAAGGGCTTCATTAACATGTATATAAGATATGGAATACAACACATCATACATTAAAATGAATATAAACCAGATAGCATACCATCATTTCAAGTAAAGATTGTTTCTGTACATATACATGCCTAGCATCCTATACAATACAGGTCTCTAGGACATACATATCTAACAATATATATATATATATATATATATGAAAAATAGAGTTTATTTATTAAATAGAAAATCACATTATTCTTAAAAATTGCATTAAAAATTCCATCAAGATCGGATGCTCCGTGAGGAGGTCTGCATCTCGCTCTACTAGTCCCGAGGATGTACGATAACCCACACCATCCCGATCGGTATCCCCAAAGGTGGGTTGTAGAGACGTAATCGTAAGGAATTTAATTTAAAACAATTTAAAGAATACGGTTTTTAATAGTTTATGGTATTTCAATTTAAATTCGTATTTGTCCCAAAAATATTGTTTTCAAACAATCGTGCTATGTCAAGATGTGTATTATGAGAGGTAGGTCATTACCTCGTGAGATTTTTATAATGATAATACAAGCAAATATGATAAAATATGCCGAATGTAAAGTTTGTGTTATTTAACCGTAAAAGTGTAATAGAAATTGTTTTACATGGAGTTTTATAGTGAAATTGGTTTGTAAAATTTTAGTTAATGTTTAACACGCAAGGTATAATAATTTGAATAATTATTTCCTAAGAAAATTTGTTATTTTAAAGAGATTAGAATTTAAAAGTCGGTAACTCCACTTACCGACGTCATTTGAAAAGAGATAGTTTTGAGATATGAAAAGAATAGAAGAGAGGGGACTTACGAGTTGGAATGAGAGAAGGGAGGTATGGGAACAAGATGGAAACTTCGTGGAGTCGCGATGTCGCCGGAATTGTCCCGAATTGTCGCCGGAAGTGGCCTTGGGCTAACTCCACTTGTACACTTCTTTGACTTGGAAAAATTTAAGGATTTTTGATAATGGATTTCAGAATGGAGAGGGCTAGGATGTGATGTGGTATTTATAGGAGAAATTAGGGTTTTGAGGATTGAAGAAAGAAATAAAAATGCATTTAAAATAGAATTAAAGAGTAAAATTACACTCTCTGGATAAATACAAAGAAATCAAACAAAAGAGGAGTAGTGGGGGTAGAGGAAAAGTCACCTGGGCAAAGTTTGGGGGCATTACCATCGGACAAGCCCGGCGACACCGGCCCAAGGCTATCTTTGCCGGTCGTTTTGGTGAGGTTAGGTGTGAGATTCTTGCCACGTGTCTAGGTCACTCTTAATACAATTTTCCACATGTTTGTTTTCAGTGACTTTTCATTTTTACGTGTATTGCATGTGTAAACTTTTGGGCTTCCAAAAAGTTTAAAAGAAAAATCATTAAAAATAATATGTGGCTGATGAGATTCGAATACAGGGGTTATGTCACAGCAGTGCAAGCCTTTACCAATGAGCAATAGGTCTTTCTTATTGTTTTTCAAAAAAACTAATACTTAAAGTATACTCAGGCTTGCAAATACTCCTTTCAGTTCCTTAACTTTAAGAAAATCTTGTACATTAAAACAGAATCGTTACATACACACTTGTCTACTCTGGAATATCGATACCCTGTCTCGATATTCTCTCGATTAGGAACTATTAAGAATGTGCTTGTGGACTACACAAGCCCCACTAGTATGATCTGCATCATAGTCCTGATAGTCAAGCCAACATCCTAAGGGCTTTATCAACATGTATCAAAGAGACAGTAAATTAAAACAAGTGCACATATTAAGATAAAGCGCAACCAGATAGCATACTATCATGTCGAGCAAGAAAGTCCTCTATATATATGTCCAAGCATCCGTTATAATATACAATAATGGAATCTAGGGCATACATATTCCTAACATCGTTGATGTACGCTATGGTATGCGTGTCTAGATATATCCTATGCGGTAAGTCCTGTGCATGTCAAATCCAGAGAAGCTTCATTGGGAACTATAAAGTGGATACTTCGGTATCGGAAGGGAACTAAAGATCTCGGTTTATTTTTTCACAAGTCAGAAGATAAATCAACCCAATTGCAAGGATATATAGATGTAGATTACGTCGGGGACTTGGACAAGAGGAGATCTCTTACAGGCTATGTATATACAGTTGCAGAATTTCCTATTGGAAGTCGACACTTCAGGATACCGTGACGCTTTCAACAACGGAGGCAGAATACATGGCGGCAATGGAAGCATTTAAAGAAGCCTTGTGGTTAAAGGGTCTAGTTGGCGAGTTCGGGTTTGATAAGGAGCCGGTTCCTTTATTTTGCGACAGTCAAAACGCCATTCTCTTGACGAAGAATCAAGTATACCACAGTCGAACTAAGCATATCGATGTGCGGTATCACAAGATAAGGGAGTAAGCCGAAAAGGAGATCGACTTGATAAAGATCGATACTAAGGTGAATCCGGTGGACATGCTAAGGAAGCTCATTCCTGCAGAGAAGTTCACGTCTTCCTTGACTTCTATTCAAGTACTCAAATGTGAGTAAGGGCGATCTCGGTAGGAAGGTCACAAACCAGTTTCTCAGTTCTGGTTAAAAAATGGTGACATACTCAGTTTCGTAATTCTGAAGAAAGATTGTGCCAGCAGGGGGAAACGGAAGAAAAACTAAAGCAACCCTAAATGGATACAAGACGAAGGGCAACATATTTTCAAGGTGGCTATAAGCAAATACGAGTCAAGATGGAGATTGTTGTGAAGGTGTCTCGTATTTTAAGAATACTGCGCATTAGAAGGACGGAATGACGTCTACCTAAAAAGAATAGATGTCAGTTAAAAGAAAATACAGAAACCCAGATGAACTACAGATGTTAGGTGCTGACATCTATACGGACGTCTGCCTACAAAGAATAGACGTTTGCTTGCAATCTGACAGAAGCATGTTATAAAGCATTAGACGTCAGCCTGCATGGCTACTGATGTCTGTTCGGCGATAACAGTGAATTTTTGGTCCGAGATTTAACTCGAAAATCAGGTTTTTGGTGGCAGTTTTTGTAATTCCCGAGCTCTTAAATTATAGAGGCTAATATAAGATTTTAGGGTTATGTATTAGGGTGAACTTTGAAGAGTTTTAAATTATAAAGCAAAAGGAGTAAACGACGTCTCCATAAGAGATCTAGGCTATCGAAGGTGAAGTAGAATTTGTAGATGGAGAGAGTCCTCGTTGGAAATCATAAGGAGAGAGTGTAATAATTCTCTGTAAGGTTTTCTTCTTCTCAAGTTCTAATAAAAGTTTTTCTCGTTCCCTCCAAAAGCTCTTTTGTTATTTTTATTGCGGTTTGCATCTGGTTTTTCTTTTGTTATTCGTTTATAAGTTTTTCCGCTACATTGCCGATCGGTTTTGCGGCAGCAACATGTGTGTGTGATATGCTTTTAATTTTGTATGTTTAGTTTCTTAAGCATGTACATTTAATTGAGCAAGTCCTATCATTTTATATATTTAGTTTCTTAAGCACTCTTCTTGTATACTATATTAATGGGCATACTCACATTCACTGTCACTTGTTTCAGGATTGGTATGCAACAACATTTTGGAACTATTTTTGCAGCAGCAGCAGCAGCAGCATCACCATCACCATCTATATGGCCTTGGCAGCAGCAGCATAAGGATCAGCAATATATATATAAATGAAGAATCCGACGTCATTAAATCTGTATGGATTGTTTTGGATGTGATTATGGTGATTATGGATTGTTGTTTATTTTTTGTATGATTTTTTTAGTCGTATGATATTAAATCTAGTGTACCTCATCTGTATTGGATTTGTCTTGGATGTGATTTAATTAGATTATGATGATTTATATTTATTTCTTGATCAGATCTCTGAACACAGATTTTTCTGGTTCCAAAATTATTTAGTGCCAAAGCAGTACTAAATTTAAAGGGGCTTCGATGTCAAGCTAATCATTGATTGTGTTTTGGCGTTTCACGTTTTTAATCAAGATAGCTCCTGATTGATTACATACTTATGGTACCTTTAAAATACAAGATTATATGAAACTCCAAAATTAAATAAAGAAGAAATGATATTCAAAGATAATTAACTGCAAATTACAAGCTTTTCCCATTACAATCTTAATACATGTTCAATTGAGTTACATTACATAGCTAATTAAAGTACAAATGACATTTAAAGCTACAAGAATTAGCAATTAATACAGTGACCTGAAACTTCATGACTTCACACAGTTTCATAATCTTCTTTATTTTGCCATCCAATCTTCCTTCAACAATCCTAAGCTCGGCTTTCAGTTGATTATGGAAATCGATTTCATCTTTCTTCTTATTGTGTCGACCAAGTCTTGCAGCAATTTCATATTTCCATTCAAAATAACCGCAACCATTATCAACTGGGTTCTTGTACATATAGCAGCAATAGAATCTCTTCTTCTTGTTCTTATTTTCCTTTCTACTCGTGAGGACCTTTGCCTGAAACCCACACTTGCAATGAATTTCGTAAAAACCTAAGTTTCCGCTTGAATTTGGGGGTATTTTGGTCTCTTCATCATCCCAAACGGCTCTTAAATCGACCTTAAAAAGATTCTGAAAAGATTCCAGGTAAAACTAACCAGGGGTTTTTCAGACAACTTATGACATTTGGGATGGTTAGTTGGAATTTCAAGTTTTAGGGGTGGTTTTTGGAAATAGCTTATTTTTTTAGGGTGGTATATAAAAAAAACCCTAAAAATTAATGAATTAATTGGAAAGTTGTTTTGTGTCATTATTCATATATAGCATTATGAGAAGGAAGTTTGAGTACTCCAATTGTTGTTATTGTTTTTGTTATATATAATATAATATAATTAAAGCCCTGTTCAATGCTTGAAGCACCAAATCAATTTTTTTCCCAACTTCGCCCCTATGGTTTGACATTTATTACGTACTACAACTTATGTGTTCTACAGTCAAAATTTCCCTTGGCTCTCCCTTTCTTTCATAATTAAAATCAACACCTTATCTAATACATATGGCTCATGGATGGATTGGAAAATTTGTTTATGGCCCCATACTCCATGAATAGCATTAATTAAACTTGGAAATTATAACCAGTGACCATTAGAATTAATCTTATGATGTCGATTAAAACTGAATGTTTAATCGACCAAATTATCAATAATTAAATACATATAATTATTAAATTAATTACTATAAATTAAAAACAACTTGCTTCTTACATCCCTCATGAATTTCTACCGAGAATAAGATATGTTCTTTTTATGGGTTTGCATTAGGTCTTTCTCAAGTTTATTATGGGATTGAAAACCATACACAGAGAGAGGGTATTGTAAGCATGAAGGTCACATATTTAGTGGTTTCAGATTCTAAGTTTTAAATAATACATTTGTTTGGTTTTTGCTTGGGTCGGATTCTAAGTTTCAAATTAACTCAATTAATAGTACTTCAACTTTAAGAAATTTGGTAATTTGTCTAAATCCAAGTAGGAAAATAGCAAAGTTTTGAAGTTTTAATTGTGATCGAAAAGCTTTACCGCTTTTGAGCAGATAGCAAATGTATCATTTTCATGAGTTTTTTGTTAAACATTGCATTATTAAAGAGCAAAAACTCATCAAATTCGCTTACATGCATGTTTCCCTTCCCTTGCTATTACCGAAGTTTCCATGCATGGCAGGGGGCTTATGCTAGTATTAATTAAAACACATAATCCTGCCTAAGCTGGCTCACACCTAATCCCAATTTGTTTATTGGGTTTGGATTCAAAATTTGAGAAGAGCACAAAGTTTACATGCAAAATGAAGCTTCATCTCTTAGGGATCATCAAGTTGTTGGATCCTAGACAAGTGCAGTTGGATCCAAGAGAAATATGATTATAAGAATCTTAGTTAGTTTAGGTAGTGGATAGATAAGAAACAACTTGGGGATCATCATCATCATCATCATCATTTTATATATATATATTTGCACACATACAATATGTTTATCAACAGGAATGTTTTTGAGTTTGAATTGGGGTTCTTAGTATTCTAAGGAACAAGTGAGATACTCACTAATAAACTAGAATATATTCCTACTTAAACACTATATTCTAATCCTTGAGCGAGTGATCCAAGCTACTGAAACACCAAAGAACATTCAAAATAGGGATCTCAACTTTTGGCAAGTTGTGATATACACCATTATTAATTTATAAGGTTAGGTGATAGAAACATGCATGAAGCAAAATTTACTATATACTCAATGAAAGGAGGAAAAAATAATTACTACGTACTAATCTTTGCAGTTGGATCCATAAACTTTCCCTCTCAAATTAACTTGAATTAATCTTTAGAGTAGTGTAGCTATGTTTGCAGTAATTTGAATGCAAGAATGCTTTTATGCTGTTGAATATATATATATATATATATATATATATATATATATATATATATATATATTTTGAAAGTTTGAATGTGGAATCAATATCTGTTGATCTTAATATATTTCTCATGAGGAAAATTGTAGTTTGTTGCCATGCAACTGGCAATAGTTAAATAACGATTGATACTGATACACACAAACAGCTACCTTTAGGTGAAAATAAAAGGTTAATTAACTTGATTTGTTCCCTATACTATAGCCACATATATTGAAAAGTACAATTGATATTGGTGTGGTGCAATCTTGGAAGCAAAACTAATTCTCGAATCAAATGTGAGATTTATCATCAAACATTTTGTTAAAAAGTTGGTTTAGCTTGACTGACACGGATGGTACATAATGCAATAGCTTTGAGTTTTTGGGTTAAAATGGTTTTAGTACGATAACTAAAGCAACATAACTCAATTAATGGAACTAGCATATAAATCCTGTCATTTACAATTTAATTAAAACCACTTGATCGATTCTATATATTTTGTTTTCATTGTCATCCATTGTTTAATCACAAGGCTCAATATGAGAAAAATGATAATATGATATCTTAAATTTATTTGATATAAGTTATTAATTCACGTTCTAATATATCTTGGGTTTTTGGAAGAAACTTCTATTGTGACCTTAGGCGCGGGCCATGGATATGGAGAGTTTGGAGATATGGTGCATTTTGGGTTTTGCGTACCTCGTATGCGAGACACCTGTTCAACTTTCAATTGGTATGTATAACTAAGCTTTAACGTTTTAGTGGATGTTTGTATGTCTTTTCTGGCCTTGATGGCATATAGTTGTATTCATTAAAAACTTTTTAATGCAATGGGATGGCTAATTATCAACCCTTTTCTCAAAACAAAAAAAAAAAAAAATCTATTGTGACTAAGTTGTAACTTATGTTGTAGTTTAGTCTAGACTCTAGTATTTAGTTCTGTGCTAAGTTGGCATTGAATTTTCTTTTAAAATAGGTGAGGTGAAAATGATTTCATATCTCAACTTGCCTGACTCAAATAGTATCTCAAACAATGATAACAATACCTATATCATTTTTTAGGACCCCACCTACATAGGCACTATTGAATCATGGATTTGAATCAGATTCGTTTGATGCCGTTTTAACAGTAAACTAGATTTTTTCATATGCGATGTGTGTGTGTACATTAGGGAGTTCTGTATAAAAAAATAAATGCAATTATAGATGTTTGAGAGAGAGAGAGAGAGAGAGAGAGTATTAAATGCAATTTAATTATAAGGAGGGGGATTACTTGACCATTTGATTCCAGAAATTATTTGGCATAGCGAGTGTAACATGATACCGTATGGAATATTGGCCAAGGCGCTAGGCCCGTATCGCCCCATTTAAAGGCCCATAGAGGCCGACGCATCAATTGGTATAGCCACGGAGGCGCAAAACCCTAAATGACCGATCAATTCTCTCCTGAATACCTAGTACTTTCTCCATCACAAATACCTTGATCTCTTGAAGGAATTGACTTTATCATCAGAGGAGAAAGCTGGAGCAAGCCTCCGGAGTCCTTTCCCTTGCAGGTTGCGGATCTGACGGCAAAGCACTTACCAAAGTGATTCACGCTTACAAATTCATTGACAAGGCCGAAGCTACATCAGATTTGTGCCGCATCAATTGGCATCATCTGTGGAAAAAGGCTTCGCTTCGACGTCACTGGATCTACAACCCCAACGAGAAAAGTCGTCGTTTTTATGATGGATCACACACACTGCAAGAAAAAAGGACTTATTTCGTCGGGTTATTAATTCCGTCGGTTATAAACCGGCGGAATAAATGTACAACCCGACGGAATATTGCTTATATAATCCAAATGGGAGGCCCGGAATTTTTAATAATTTTATTAAGTTATTTCGTCGGTTATAACCCGACGGAATAACTTAATAAATATAACAGCCCCCGAGCTCGATCTCTCATCTCATTTCCCCCCAAATCCAAGCCCAAAAACCCGTAGACTCGCTACTCCTCTGCTCCGATCGAACCCCCGGCGACCGACGACCGGACCTACTGCTCGTTCTCTCCTTCGACGGTAAGCTCCTTTATCTCTACCACTCTCTTACTCTCATTCACAGTCTCTCTCTCTCCCCTCTCTCAGGCAGCGGTTGCCTTAAAGATCGTCGCCAATGAAGAGCCGCCGTCGAAGCTTTCCTGTTCGAGCCCGACCTTTTCGACAGTAGGTAAGTAAAATTTATTTAATTTTAAATTTCTTGTTTAATTTTTAATTTTTTGTAAATTGGGTAAATTGTGTTGATGTTTGTAACACCTTAAAACATGATTAGAGTTAATTAAGAGACATAATTTGGGTTTTTAATAAATTTAATTAATAATTTTTTTCACATATTTTATTATAATTAATTAATATTTTATTTAATTATTTATGTACTTGTTCTAGTTATGCACACACATGTGCATGCTAATCTAGTATTAAGGATGTGCCAACCATGTTTTTCTTGCCTTGGCACATTAATTATTTTATTATGTTATGTTATATATTTATTTTAAGTAATAAAAGACTTTATTTTTAAAAGAAAAAGAAAAGAGAGAGAGAGAGAGAATGGCTCTCATTTCTCATCTCTCATTCTCTCCTCCTCTCATTCGCTTCTTCTTCCTCCTCCTCCTTTTACATAGATCCTTCACTTGAGAAGTTTCCCACCTTACACTTGAGTCTAAACCAACACCAAAACCTCACTAAACCTTTCCTTAAGCATGTTTAACCTCTCTTGAAGTCTTGGAGCTTGCATGTCTAGGGTTTCATCCAAGTTTTGGTGAGATAATGATCTAAAAACGTTTAATTAGGCTCTAAGGGAAGTTTCTATGTTATCTAATTTCACTAATATACCTTACTGTTTTAATTTAGTGTTTAATATCGTATTTCGTTAAGGCTTAGTGTTCTATTTGAATCTGCTATCAACCCCGAGACTCTTTTGAGAAGTTGCCACTACAGAGAGATAGTCTAGAGGCATAGGACTTACCCCCAAAACCTGAGCCTTTCCCCTCACTTCGAGACCACAATTTTATTCGTTCTGACCGCAAATTGTGGCCAGGTTAGGAAAGTTGGGTGTGATTCTTGGTCGTGGGTTCTCTGGGACTATAACTAGACTTATGGCATGTGCAACTTTCTCTAATTTCTTGTGTAGGAATATCTGGGACTGATTTGCTATCTTTTAAGTGTTTTGATATAGTGCGATGCGGATTTATCCGACTCTCGTTTAGGTGTTTCGAGCGATTAGCAGCCATAAGGGTGGTCTAGGATATCGCTACACACGATTAGCCCGCTAAATTTAACACTTGATAGCTTGTGGGAGTTTGTTCGTTAGCTTAGTGTGTGTGTCCGTGTCTTATCGGAAAGTTTATTAACTTCACGCGTTATGGTTTTATGCGTTACTGGGATCACTTGCGGGGACTTCGAACGCAGCTAAGAAGGAGAAAGAGGTGATCGGATTCACATAGCTCGAGACTGTCCGGTGAGTAGATTTAACATCTACGGGGGAATCGCCTGTATGGTGTTAAGCGCCAATGGCTAGATTCAAGTGACAATACCTTTTGCTATATATTTATATGTTGTGATTTGTACATGCGTATCATATTGTGCATCCTATTACCTATTGTACATTGGCATATTATTAATAGAAGCACTACACCATTACTAACGGTTCATGTTGCACGAGCACTGATTCATATGCCTACACACACCGTTGGTAATTGCCATGTCACGCACACTATAGAATTTTCCATGGATAAATACATTGTACCACATTCGTAATTGACAGTTAGACATTGTTCATTGTACTAGTACGCATCATGTTAGCATCATACATACATTGCTATAGTGCTATATTCTCATATGATGTTTCATGAGATTTCTGTTTCGTGGATTTGGGAAACCGCAAAGTACATTTTGAAACTTGAATTATTTTAAAAAGGGCGGTTTTTCTTGATATGATATTTCGTGTCCACCATGGGTTTATCGGTTCTGAGTGATGAGTATACCCGATTCGAGAAGTGAAGAGGAACCGTCTGTGGGTACATGGTGGGCCGGTAAGGTACCCCGGATCAAGAAGATCGTGTAGTAGATGATGAGCCTGGCAGGGGAGCACTACCTACCGGTGATTGTATGGAAACTCGGCACATATCTGAAGGATACCGTTCGGAGTTATATGATGAGGTGGATATGAGGGCCGATCAGAGTGACGGTGCCTGAGATATTGGGATTTGAGTGTCGTTGATTGACACCGGTTTTGATGATGATTCATTGATGGTACCGCTGTTTTATCCCACATTCAGGACTTATTATGACATGCTCTATTATATTATTGTTGTACCCTGATGTTGTACTTTGATCATGATTATGTTGCATTCCACACTGTTATACATATTCCATCATGACTGCATACTTAGGATTTGTCGCTTTTTCGTGCATGCTTGTGATTACTCGTATGATGTTATTTACTACTCACGAGCTAGCAACCCACCCCCGTTGTGCCGCAGTGTCTTGCAGGGCTGATCATCAGTGTAGTTGCGGCAGGGCTCTCTATTTCATCTATTTCTGTGAATACCGCTACTTTTGGGCATGAGATATTCTGTAGGTGGGTTTTTGTATGCGAGTATCCATATACTTCTACTTGTATATCTTATCTTATATCTAGTACTCTCCATCTACCATCTATATGTATTTGACTTAGAGACGAGACAGAAAGATTCGATATTTATATTATATGTGACTCTGGGTGTCGTGCTCGAGTGAGCCGACTTTTGTAGTATGTTGCGATGTTGTTTCACTTCTTATTTGCTTATTTCTTCGCCTATGGCATCGTGTATATATATGTTGTGGTTGTGTTCCGCCTTTAGGCGTGAGATTGCTCTCAATTGGGGATGCCTTCTTATATACTATATTTCGTATCCGTTTTAGATCAGTTTTTACAAAGGAGATGCTGCCGAATTTTTTAGTAACAACTTGAGATTTTAAAAAGAGATGTGATATTTTGAAACAAATGTTTTACCACTCTACTTCTTTTCATGGTTTAGATTTCTTGGTTTCGGCTTACTTGAATTGCGTTACGCCTTTAGATGTTGCGTGATTTAAGTGCCAGTCACGTTCCTAAATTGGATTGTGACAGCTGTGGTTGATGTCGATGCTGTCGATTTGTTGTTGTTGTTGATGTTGTTGTTGATGGGCTAGGAAAGGTTTGGGTTGGGGGTTGGAGGTTAGATTTAAGGTTTTAATGTTAGGTTTGGGTTTGGGGTTAGGCTTTAGTGTTAGTGTTAGTACTAGGGTTTGGGTTAGGGGTTAGGGTTAGGGTAATTTAGCTAATTTTTCTAGAAAGTTTACTAAAATTCAACAATATTTAAGGGTATTTAAGTGAAATTGCAACACTAGTTGAGAGTATTTTAGTTAAATTTATAGTAATTTAGTTAATTCAAGAAGATTAATTGTTTCTTTAAATTTGTTAAGCTAGTTTAGTGAAAAACTAACAATAATTAATGGTATTTTAGTGTAAATTAGTAAAATTGAAGAAATAGGTTGCTTAAGATAAATTTTAAGGTAGTTTAGTGAGAAAACAACAATAGCAAAGGGTAGTTTAAGGAGAAATATTTTAGGTACTTTATAATAATTTAGTAAATGTGTCTATATGTGTGTCTATGTGTGTAAGTGTACGTGTGTATATGCTTGTGTGTGTATGTGTATGCTTGTGTGTATATGTGTGTGCATGCGAATAAGTTTCTCAACCATATCCATTGTGAATTGAACCTTGAAAATCAAAACAACATGAAAATTTTATAATACAAACTAAATGGATAAAACTCGATGACATCATGAAATTTACTTGTTATCATCAAGGATCTCACATTCAAAAAATCGAAACATGCTTTAGAACCCGTTTATCAGTTATATACGCAATGGTTTCCATCGTGACATAAAACTACGTGATGGTTGTCAAAACTAAGCGTTTAATCGTTTGTTTCTGCAACCGTCATTTAATTTATGTGACGAGAGAACTGGTCGTACTATAACCGATAGATTTGTCCAGTGTGGACAAATTAAGAATTTATAACGCAAACACAGCCTGCATTTGTGTTTTCATTCGTTTCGAGACTAGTTTCGTCGGCATCTTTTCGCTGGTTCTTCGTGTATAAATATAGAGGGAATATCATTTCATTGTTGATATTCATCATTGAAATGATTATCATCCTTTTTATTGCTATGTACTCAGAGAACAGCGAGGAGTTGCTGCCGAAATTTTCTCAAAACGAATGAAAACACCAACGCAGGGGTGTATGCGTTATAAATTTTTAATGGGATAGAAGCCTTATCCCTGATAGCCGATGTGATGAACTGATAGATCAAACTGAAAAATTAAACCTTAATTAAAGTTATAAAATAAATGGCTAATTACGTAATACATGATGTTAGATATCGAAAAGTAATGGATAGGAGTTGGTTGCAAGTGTCTAAATTTGGTGATGAATACAAGGCCGACGTCGAAGAGTTTATGGAATTTGTATTGAGGGACCGATCTCCTGAAGAATTGGTTTCATGTCCGTGTAAAAAGTGTCATAACGGTTATGACCTCCGTCGAGATATAGTGTATAAACATCTACTAAAAATAATATATCTCCCGGGTATACAAAATGGATGTACCATGGAGAAGCGGGACCGATAGTCGACATGTCTACGAGTTGTTGGATTAGGCCAAATGATTCCCGTCTTACGAATTTTAGGGACACCGGTTTGAATAATATGTTGGACGAGCTCTGAATTGGCATGCATCCTGATCATGACATTGTTCCTAAACTTATTGTCGGAGAGGAAGATATCCGTAGTCTCCCTGATGCAGAATCGGCAAAATATATGAAGTATATGGATGATGCAAATGTACCCCTTTTCAAAGGCGCAAACATCTCTAAGTTGGGATGGATTGTCAAAATGTTTCATCTTAAATGCCAGAATAATTGGACTAACAAGTCTTTCGATCAGTTTCTTAAGGTGTAAAGGGAGAGTTCACCTAAAGCACTACTGCCGAAAAATTTCAGAGAGACGAAGAATATCTTGAATGATATGGGTTTCAGTTATGAGAAAATCGATTCGTGTCCGAACGATTGCAGTTATACTGGACAAAGGAGGATAAAAAGTTGGATAAGTGTAAAACTTGTAACTTATCTAGGTGGACCGTCCCTCGAAGGGATTACGATGAAGATAAGTCTACACTCGATACTCCTACACGGATTCCAGCAAAAAAAATTTGATACTTCTCAATCAAGTAAAGACTTCGGCGTTTATTTCTGTCAACCAAAACTACTGATAGCATGTCATGGCATGCAAATGGTCGCGCTAAGGATGGAGTCCTGCGGCATCCAGCCGATGGTGAAGAATTGAAATGCTTTGATACCCTTTATAAAGATTTTGCTACAGATTCCCGTAATATTAGGCTTGGTTTATCTGCAGATGGTATGGAGTCGTTTAGCCACAGTGCAAATCACAATATATAGTTTGTTACACTTGTTGTTTATAATCTAGCTCCATAGATGAGTATGAAGCATTCCTACACATAGATGCCCTTATTGATCCTTGGAAGGACATCTCCTTCAAATAACATCGATGTATACTTGATTGAGGAACTGAAGGAGTTGTGGGAGCCAGGTATATTGGTATACGATCCCACAAGAAGGAGACATTTACACTTCATGCGGCGCTCTTGTGGACAATCAATAATTTTCCAGTATACGCTATGTTGTCTGGATGGAGCACTAAAGGTTATAAAACTTACCCGGTATGTCTAGAGGAAACCATTTGTGATCCTAAAATAGGCTCGCGCAAGATCAAGTGCTACACAGGTCACTGTTGATGGATGGATATAAACCACCCATATCGTCGTAATTGCAGCAAGTTCAATGGTAAACAAGAGCATATGCGTGTCCCACCTGAGCCGACGGGTTTGAAGTTGTGGGAGGCCACACAAGGTTTCAATAATGTTGTTTTCGAGAGAACGGCAGAATATACAATTCCACATGTTGCTGGCAGTCACTGGAGAAAGAATCCCATTTTCAACGAGCTAGTATATTGGCATGATCTCAATCTACATCATAACTTAAATTTTATACATATCGAGAAGAACGTATGCGAGCTACTTCTTGATTGGATGCGAAAAGGTGTGTAAACGTATGCTGTAAATAACCGCAATCAAAAACGGTGTCGCAAATAACTCGCCGCGATGAGTACGGGTCGTCCTCAGAGAAACGTGAACTTTTTTTCTTACTTTAAACGAGTTGATAAAATAGAGAAGGGATTGTTGTCGTTTTTAAATTAAGATGGGTAGAAAATTTATAATAAGAAGGCTTATAGAGTTTATAGGACTTAATAGTTAATGGATGGATATTTAGAAATGACTCTTTTTTTTAATTGTTTAAAACTAAAGAGATGGTGATGAATGTGGATTAGGGTTCTTGGAGGGAATTAGGGTTTTCCACTACTGCCCCTAATCCTTCCATTGATCTCTATTTATCTCAAGCTCTTAACAAAAAAATTATTAACTAATCTCAAATCATGGTCGTGACTATCATTAATTGATAGCACGCCTGATAAGAGGGTTAATATTTATTTTTCTAAAGTTTATAAATATTAAAATGTCAAAAGAAATTAAGTGATATTTCATCCATTATTCTACCCTATCCTACTGTAACAACCGTAAATTTCCTATACAAATTTTTTTCAAAATATTTTTTTCAAAATCCATAAAGGCGTATTTTAGCATGAGCACAAGATATAATTAATTATTTTGCTTTTTAATTACAAGTTAAAAGAATATAACAACTCCATTTTTAATGTATAAAATTTTCTTAAAAATCAATGTATACTTGGGGTATTTACATTTACTGTTATTACTTTAAGTAATTAATTAGCTCTATAATTAAAAGAAGGAGCTTGTGGCTCATTGGTAAGACTTTGCATTGCTGAACTAAGCCACCAGAGTTCAAATCCCATACCCCACATTATTTTTAATATTATTTTGTTTTGAATTTTTTTAGAATACCAACAGTTACACGTGCATTTCTCACAAAAACCCCCACTACACCCAAAATTCTAAATATACCAGTGTGATCACCTAAAGAATCCCTACCTTCCCACCTCCTGACTCGGCCCGACTCGGCCGAGTCGGTCGGCGCCGCCGGCTGGACTCGGCCGGACGGCCGAGTCCCCAACTGCAAAGTTGGGGCTCTTGGGCTTCTGAACCCCCCTTCATACTTCTTTTTCCCAGATCAGTTCTAGAGAAGTCATAAAGCCCTATTTACTCCATTTTATTACAATTTATCATATTTTATTATATTTTTTAATTTAAACTCTTCATCTACCCTAATCCTAGCCTAACCCTATAAATACCACTCCTACACTCTACCCCCTCATCCCAAAACTCTGAGCCAACTCTCAAGAATTATCTAGAAAACCCTAATGTGCAATTGAAGTGTGCAAGAGGCGAAGCGCCGACGAAATTCCGACGACGACTCTAGGAGCTCCCGGCGACGAAACGACGCACCGAAAGCTACGTTCATTCCATCTTTCCTCTTGTCTAGTCCGCAACCCGTAAGTCTCAATTCTATCTTCGCTGTTCTTATTCTAAAATACGGAATTACAAAACCCAACGGAATCGGAACAAATCCGATTTCCGATTCGGTTTCTTTATAAAACTTCACTTTTCTTTAATACAATCATGTTTAAACCAATTCATGTTGACTATTAAACACTAATTAACCATATTGATCAAGTTTCATATCATAAAGTAATTGCTATTTCATTTTACCGTATTTTTCATTTAAATATCACATAGTTTCAATTCTACATTTAACATCACAAAACTTTGCTATACCTTTGAGTAGATCACGAGGTAATGACCTACCTCCTCACACACTCATATGTAATATAGCACAATACCCTCGGGAACATAGAATACGGGAAATCGATATCTTTACAAATAAATACCATAATTAATAAAACCGTTTTTCCTTAATGATTAGTATTTATACAAATCTTTGCAAAGCGCCGCTACAACCCATTTGGGAAACCCGTTCGGGATGGTGCGGATTATCGCACATCCTCGGACTTAGTAGTGTAAGATGTAGACCTCCGCAAGGAGCATTCAGTCTCGAAAAATTTAAAATACGACATCTTAAGAAAACGAGATTTCTAGAATATTATATATATACTAAAATTATTTTCATATAAATATATGTATATGTAACATAAAAATATCTATTTTGAATTATTATAAATATTCCACTTTTTTTCTAAAAATGTCACAAGAATCATTTTACACTAAAATACTATGAATTCCATACAAATCAATATTACAAATAAATATCTTTATTTATGAAATTAAGATATTTTTACTAGAAATATCAAAATATAAAATCTACATTCATTACAACTCTAAAGACGAATAATAAATACTTGGGTGTATTTTGAAAAGTATATAAAAGTATTTTTACATAAAACCCCCTCAAGTTCTATAAATTACCCTAAATACACTAGTAAACATAGGTTTAAGCGGGACCAATCTCTTGAGCCTCAGAGATCCGGAGAAGTTGGTGCTTGCCTATTTAAGGTAGACAACTTAATAATGGTGTTATCAATACGGTAATCGTCTTTGAAAAAGACACAAATCCTGCCGTCCATGTGCAGCGGTTACCGATAACATCAAAACAATCAGGACTTCAATTTACTTTTCTAATTGTCTGACTCAGAGTGAGTCTCATTATAATCTGACTTGAATATGATTCAAGTACAATCTACAATCTACAATCTTCAATATTACAATTCAACATGAATCCATGAATCCAATTATCAATCTATACAACTTGACTGAACCGAACCATGAATATACATTCCATTTACAGGGTTCTCCAGTTATTCCATTTACATGATTCTACGGTTACATCCGTTTACTGATATCATGGTTTCGGTTAGTCATCCAATTATACAATCAATATAATTTACAATACATTACAATACAAACAAAACATCTCGGGGTTTAAGGGGTAGATTGGTACGGAAGGTGTTAGAAGTGGCACGAGACAGTAAGACTTAATACACCTAACATGAATCCAGTTGCTGTTGTACCGTGGCATAAACGATTCCTTGTACTATACTTGCCTCTAGTCTCTGGCATATAGAGACTCCTCTCGTATACACTGGTATTCTTCTGTACCAAGCTACAAATAACAGCGTTAACATCACAATATAATACAACTTTAAAAGCTACATTCTTATTCTGTCTATTCTATTTCTCTCTTATCTTTGGGACTTACCGAGCGATCTGTTCGCTGACGACATTCTCTTTCTTTATTCTTTGAATGTCGTCAGGTGATCTGGACCCGTCAGAGATCAAGCCCACTGCTGAAGACTTGGACCAGTTCAGTGAAGACCCCGAGCTCTAGTCATTGTACACTTTCCATTTCAGTACTTTTCTTTCCTGTTATGCCATTGTTTAGGCATTGATTTTTATTTCAGTTGTATTTACTTTCCATGTATTGTACAGAAAGAATGTGAATAAATAAAGATGTTGTTTTATATATCTTGTCTCTTGTTCTTTACTTTTATATTGCTTAGATACGCTTAGCGTATTTACTTCACAGTAAATACGTAGCGGTCTCGTCGTGTCCTCTGCCCGTATTCTGGAAAGCGGGGCGTGACACCTACAAACCCTAGCAAGTAAGAAATTACTCGCTCATGATTAGCAGCGATTTAAAAATGAGATTGAAGATGAATGAAACCATAATTAAAAGTGCAGAAAAGTAATGCGTAAACTTAATGCGGAAAAATAATGCGTAAAGTAAATGCAAAAAGAAATAAAACAAAAACTATATTTATTAATCAACTATTACATTACAACTTTTCTCCTTCAAAAATAGATTACAAGAACCATAGTTTCGCTCTAGATCTCTCTCCTTTGATGGATGAGCAGATTAGATCATATGATGATAAGATGATTTTGGAATGCACGGCTCTCGGTCCTTTATATAGCCTCTGAAAGTATAAATCCTAGATGCCATGTTGGAGTAGGTGAGATTACGATCATACCCCCAAAATCGCAGATCTAACGACCATCATCAGACCGCGGAACCGCCGCCTTTTCCCTTAGTTGACCGCGGAACCGCCGCATTTTCCCCTAGTTGACCGCGGATCCGCCGCCGTCTTGTGGGCTTGTGCATCCAATTTTCTCATGGCTTTTCTTCTTGATATTTGGACATTTTCTTGATATACAGATTCTGAAAATATTGCCCTTAGTCTCTGCCATTGCTAAATTCCTCGATTTGCTTCTAATATTTGGCAGATTTGGTTTCGATATTTCGATTTGACTTAGATCTCCTACATAGATTTCAGACCTGAGCTAATACCTGCACAATATCTCAAATTCATCTTGTTAGTAGTATTTGATATTTTTGAGATATTATTCCAACCATTTATATGATATAATAGCTTAAGAATATTGATTAGGAATATTTGCCATGATATGCATATTTTAATTACTTATATTTCGTTTAAACATTTATATGCATATATTTTCCCTAACATATTAATTATAAAAGAAGAAACATATGATAATAATCTTTTTACAAATAAACCCACACATGTTATTTATTTACAATTAACACCTTTTATTTATTAATAATAATAGGAAAAATATTCATACAAATGTGCAATATTTTTTACTAATCAAATACCCCCAAACTTATCTTTGATCGTTCCGAGCAAACTATTTATTAAAAAGAAAAAGAAAAACCTAGCACATTTTCATAGACAACACGATTGCACTTAGCTCGTGCAACAAGCCTTTAAACCTCCAGGTGTCCCTAATAGGAGGAGTGTTGTCTTCTGAGGGTTTTCAGCGGATTTCACTCACAAAATCCCATAATAAAAGAAAGAAAATAAAAATTACATGAACATATCAAAGAAAAAACTTGAAAAGAAGTGTTTCAAACTATACTAGATTTTAAGTTGTCATGAGCCCTATCTTAATAGTCATGAAAAGATATCAGAAATCATATCATCTCTCAATAAAATATCATCTTTAGTCTTCCTCCCTATCTTTCCTTCAAATATCGATCATATGACCCTACGTGTGTGTAAAAGATATCCCTACACTTGGAGAATTCAATTCAAGCTATCATACCCTTTATCCATATACCTTAGTACTTTTTAGTCGGTGGATATTTTAGATGGATTTGCTCACACATTCTTCATCCGACCGTTAATACTTCTTGAGATACTAACCAACCGATTACCAAATGTGCTCACTTATTAAGACGTAATTAGCAATATTCTAGTCTTGCAACACCTGAGGCTTAGCAGTGACTCCGAAACCAGTTGGTCTAAGGCACCAGGTAATGAGGCACCCTCGCTATATTTCTTTTATGCTGCCTTAAGTAATTACAAAACCAGTGTTCATTTTTCTTCACCATTTATTTTACGTGTCATTTATATTTTATTGATTTATATTTTTCTCTTCATACTAAGGATTTTAGACAAGAACATTTCAAGGTATCCTCTATTATCCCAAGTTTCAAGATGTGTGCAAGTGCTTATAATAGGGGTATCAACGTTCAGAAATTTGGACTCAAGAATAGGGACTATTTTTCAGACTTATTTCTATCTGCAGATTAGTAATTTCCTTCATCTTACTAACCTTTGGGACAACAGCTCATGACTACGTATTATTAGTTTCGTTTTAAAACATCTAATTTTCTTACTTTTCTTAAATCTTTTCCGATCTTTAATATGTAATTTTCACTTTCTAACTTTTATTTTCAATTTTTTTATGCAATGCAATATTTACATATGATGCGTAGATATATACAAACCATCCCCCCAAACTTGTTTGCAGCAGTGTTCTCACTAATATTGTCCTGTAAGCTCAAAAACCTAAAGACTAGGAGGAACAGTTCAATAAGATGGTATGAAAAGGGGTCAAGAGTGAATGACAGTGAAATCCTCCTCCAAACTTGTTCTTGGCTCATAATCATGCAAAAATTTCCTTTCTTTCAAGAGCCACTTAAAAATTACTTTTCTTCTCCCCCCCAAACTTGAGTACAATATTATTCACATTACTGAGCATAAAAAATCATAAGAGGGGGGTAAATATTATCGGTCGACACAAAACTTTACAAAGACCAAAAGTCAACACCAACCATTCAAATATTTTATCAAGGTAGCACCATGGTTGATAGAAGATCATGTTACAGATAGACGTGAAGAAGTGGGGAGGAGATAAGAGGTGTGATTGAAAGGTTTTACGTCTTGGTTGGTAGAGATGAAAAAATGATGGTGCATGAAAACGTGAATGTGATAAATAAGGAATAGGTGGAATAGTAGCTTTCTCGTATGTGACTAAAAGAAGGGGTGGCGATTCAACTTTTTCCGGGGGAGGTTGATTCATTACAACCTCCAAGTCGTTAAGGAATGCGAGTTTTTCGGCAAAAATATTTTCGAAACTTTCATTGATAGTCCGAGTGATGATCTCATCAGAAAGAAAGGAATCGATATCCATATTAGTGCAATATGCAGATTCACTAGAAAGGTTGAAAGTTTCAAAGTCAATCAGTTTCACGCCAAAATTCAACACGCTTGATTCGTTAGAAATTATAGAGATGGGAGACTTGAAAAACTTATCTACCTTATTCAACAAGTCTAAGGATTCGAACTTAGGGGTGGACTTGTCGAAAGAAGGGTCCGTACTCATATAATAAATAACTAGCTCAAACAACAACGCACTAGTGGCGTCGAGCTCATTATCGTGGAGCAAAAACTCCTCCAATTTGCAACTGTCGGAAGTTATCTTGTTAACAGAACATATATTAATTATATGAGCAAAAAGTTCGGAGGGTTGACTTCCTACCCGGTAAATATTAAGCTCAATTGTCATCTTTCTAAAGGATAGGTTCATGGAACCGATACAAAAATTAATTATCGCGTTGGAAGTTGCTAGAAAAGGTCGACTAAGAACCACTGGGATTTGGTTCTATGGGTTCGCCACATGCTGTGTATCTAAAACTATAAAATTCACAGGGAATATAAATTCTCCTACTTTGATCAACACGTTCTCTAGCTCACCCCTAGGGTGGGTGATAGATCGATCGGCCATCTGGAGAGTGCAGTGCGCAGGTTTCAACTCCCCTATGCCTAATTGCTCATAAACAAAATAAGGAAATAAGTTAACACTAGCACCTAGATCGAGTAGAGCATGATTGATGTTTTTACCCCCAATAGTAATAGATATTGTAGGACAACCGGGGTCCTTATGTTTCTTGGGCAAATGTTGGGTAAGAGCATTGCTCATATTACTCGCTAAGAAAACCTTTTTAGGCACTTGAGTTTTCATTTTCCTAGTGCATAAGTCCTTAAGAATTTTGCATAGGATGAAACTTGTTGGATAGCATATAAGAGAGGAATATTTATGTTAACTAACTTAAAAAATTTCACAATCTTCTCCATCTGTGGACTTGGTTTGTTGGGGCTCAACCGGTTTAGAAAAGGAGCTTTATTAACAGGGGTTGGGTCCAACTCTTGTGGAGAAGTTTGTAGGGATGGAATGGATCCCAAAATTGGATTTGGGATGGTTTGAGATGGTAATTTATTCAAGGAAGTGGACTGAGAGTTCGAGCCTAGTGTAGAAGGGAGAATAGGCTCGGAGGAAGATATTGGATTAGACGAAATAGGAGTAGAAGTAGTTGCCGGGGTATCATCTAAATTATTAACTTGTTCACCAATATGGTTATTCAGTACTCTTGTCGATCTCAACATAGTTACGACACTCACGTTATGATTTTATTGGTTAAGAACGATGTTAGCGTTTTGTGAGTAGCCGGGATTTGGTTGAGGTTGAGATGGAAGTTTCCCTTTCTCTCTCTCTCGCTTATCGCGACATTTAGCTGTGCAATTTATGCTTCGATTGATTTTATTCATTCACCGTGGGAAGCAATTGTTGCATTAGCGTTTGGATAGAAGATGTTAAATTAGCCGTCATTTGTGTAGATTGTTTAATAAACGTTTCTAAGCTTCTTTCGAGTGCAGAGATTTTATCGGTATCGGCCGTTGGAATATTAGTCTGTGGTTGGAAAGAATTATTATAAGGGGCAAAGTTGTTAGCCGGATTTTGGAAAGATTGTGGTTGAAAAGGCTGCTGAATTTGTTGTGGTGCCTGTTATTGCTGTGGTGGAAGTCTTTGATAGTTATTTTGGCTTAAGAACTGATTTTGATTTTGAGATTGGTTTTGGTTCCAAGCAAAATTAGGATGATTCCTCTATCCCTGATTATATGTGGATGAAAAAGGATCGTTTCTAGGTTGTTGCTGAAAAGCAGTATTGGTTTGTTCATGACCTTGAGACGGAGAATTCAAAAGACATTTTTTTGTTAAATGCGATGAGTCAAAACAGCAACTACACATGGTTTTGGTGGGCGTAACTTGGTTTATGGAGGATAAAGAGAATTTGCTTTCCATAGCTTCGAGTTTCTTTCGCATCGCAGCCATTTCGGCTTTCATTACGATGGAAGTATCGAGCTAATGGATACCTGCCCTAGATGAAGACGGTGTGTTGGTCTAGTGCTCTTCCACTGTAATGTTTGTTCGGCGAGATCTTCCAGAAATTTCCATGCTTCGCCATCGCCTTTTGATATGAAATGACATTGACAAATGGTTTCTAACATTTGTTTTGTAGATGGATTGATATCCTAATACATAATTCGACAAAATTGCCATCTATCTATTCCGTGATGAGGGCATTAGAGAAGGAGATTTTTAAACCGTTCAAAACATTTCCAAAAAGGGTTCGTTGGGAAGTTAGGCAAACTGGTTAATCTCGCTCCGAATACGGGCAGTCTTGTGATGAGGATAAAATTTCTTAAGGACTACTTTAACGAATTCATCCTATTTAGCGATAGAATGCGCGGCGGTGCTATAAATCCACTTTTCTGCAAGATCATACAAGATAAAAGGGAGAAGACGTAATCACAGAGTATCCCCTGAAAGTTGGGTGGTGCTCATCATTACACATACGTTTTCGAATTTGGTTATAAAAATGTATGTATCTTCAGATTCAAGCCCATGAAATTTAGGCAACAAGTTGATGAAGTGGGGTTTAATTTCGAAATTATCCTCATTGGCTGGTGCAAGAGTCAAACACGTAGAAAGGGGTCCGTGTACGGCATAGCATCGGTCTTGAAGAGTGATGCGTGGTGGATTATGAGTTTGCGCACCTGCGGGTGGTGGCAAGGGGGTATTGTTAAAATCTGATGGAGATCTGATTGATCTCAAAAACTATCTATTACCGCAATCAAGAACGGCGTCGTTTTGCAGCTAGCCGGTGAGTACGGGTCGGTCCACAGGGATGTTGTGAATTTCTTAATCGCTCTTACGAGTTAATTCCAAACGGTGTGAATGGATTAATTAAATCTAAAAACTAAATTAATCTAGGGCAATTGAATTAAAGATCTAACTATTTAACTAGGGCAAGAAATTAAATTTAATGTAGGACAGAGAATGAAAAATTACCTAGGGCAAGAATTGAAATTACCTACTTACTTTACAGATGGCTCTCTCCAAATATCAACACAAGACTTGTCAGATCTGAATTTCTGAAATGAAAAGAGGCATCGATGCTCTCCAAAAGAAATCTAAATTTTATTGATAAAAAGAGACATAGGGAGGCATAGCCTTTACAATGATTTAGAGTTCCTATTTATAGAGGATAGGAAACCCTAGGTTACAATTGATTCGCATGTCTACATTTAACAAAATATCCTTAGGAAGACCTAGTCAAAGTAGACTCCAAGGTTTGGTAAAATTTTATGTCTCTGTCTCTTTAAAAGGAAGTATTGGGCCTTGAAATTTCCTTTGTTGGCTCTTCTGTCTTTGGGCTTTCTTATTATTTGGTTCTTTTATTAAAATAGCTTCTATGTTTCTTCCAGATCTCCAGTGAATAATTGCGGTGGACTTTTAACCGTTCGTTTTGTAATCTTGGACCTTGCATTGCCTTGTACTTTGTGAATTTTATCTTTGATGTAGGCTTGATCAAGAGTCTTCTGTTTGTTGGTCAAATTCCACTTTTGCATCGTCTTTTCATCGTTTTCACTGTTTTCTGTCCAAGAACCTGTAACCTGTAATATGTAGCAGACATGCGTCAAAAGCACCTGTTTATTTATAAAACGAATAAGAATGGGGAATATAATAATACAATATTATGGTGTGAACAAATACCCCCAAACTTATCTTTTGCTTGTCCTCGAGCAAACTTATTTTTTTTCTCTACAAAAACCTAACCGCACTTTCGCAGGGAAACGCGATTGCACTGAGCACGTGCAACAAGCCGTTAAACCTCTAGGTGTCCCTAGTAGGAGGAGTGTTGTCTCCTGAGGGTTTTCAGCGGATACTACCCACAAAATCCTATCAATTTGGTTTTTTCGATTTTAATTCTCCAATTTGGTTTTCTAATAAGGAATTCTATTATAGTCGACTCGTAAATTGTCCACCCATATTCTTCACACTTCCTCATCATTTAACTTAAGATTATATATGTTATATAGACTTACTTAGCTTTCGGCATTTCTTAAGTTTTCCTTCTAGGGTTCCATCTCCACTTAGGAATTTTTATCAACTCTATTAAAGATACAAGTTCTATTCTTCACTCCTCTCTCTCATCTAAACTCCAATCACATATCCCTACGTGTGTGTGTGTATTACCCCTACAGTTGGAAATTCAAATCAAGCAATCATACTCTTGTCCGTTGTCCAAAGCACTTATTAATTGGTAAATTTTTAATTGAATTTTGCTTACACATCCTTCATGCGACCGTTAATACTTCTTGAGGTACCAACAACCGATTACAAGATACGCTTGCACTTTAAAGTGTACTTCCTAGTCTTGTAACACCCAAGGCTTTTAGCAGTGACTCCCAAACCAGTTGGTCTAAGGCACTAGGTGATGAAGCACCCTCGCTAAATATTTTTTCTATTTTTCCAGCCTCAAGTAATTACAAAAACCAGTGTTCATTTTTTTATTCTTTATTCACACTTGTATATTTTTTTTCGCTTCGTACTAAGGACTTTAGACAAGAGCATTCAAGGTCTCCTCTACTATTCCAAGTTTCAAGGTGCGTGATTGTACAAATTGTAGGGTATACGTTTTCAGAATCTAGACTTAAGCTAGGAATTATTTTTCAAACTTATACTCTAATAAAAATATCAATACTTTTCCTTTGTTTCGACTTAGCCCAAAAAGTGAACCCAAAATTTGCCTATTTCTAAATAAACTACAAAGACATATACTTTCTACCGTTAAAGTTTAAGGAAGGTTATTTTTAGGGTTTTTAATTTACTAAGTCTAAGATCTAGTTGTTCCTATCCAGTTAACCTATTTGTCAAACTCTAGTCAAATATGGCCAAAATTAAATACAATAATTTTTATAATTTTTCAAATTTTTCAAATTTTTATAGGTTTTCAAATATGTATGCAAATGCAAAAATATGTACAAATGAATGTGAAGGAAGAAAACGTACCGAGCATACCCCCAATCTTAAACTTGAAAGTGTCCTCACTGTCATGCCACACCAAGAAGGTCAAAATTGTCGGCACTCCCATGTTTATTTATTGACAAATTTTTTTTATTGTTTTGAATTTTTTTTTATTTTTTATAGAAAAAGAAAACAAAAAATATATATACAACAAGGTTCCCCCCAAACTTAAACTTGGCCTTACACAAGCCAAAGGTTAGCACCAACCATTCAAAAATCTTATCGTGGTAATGGTCGAGTTAGTGAAAGAATGGAGTGGAAAGAATGGAGATGAGAAACACATGAGACCGTGTGGAGGTAGAAACGGGATACGGTCTCGGTGGGGGAGAAGAATGGCGGAAAAGAGAAAGAAATGGAGTACGATCTTGAGGGTGTAAATCGAGTGAATAAATTAGCGCAATTTGTGATAACCGATGTGTTAAAAGCGAATCCTATCAACCCGTTGAGAAATGGGGTCAAATCCCTCAAGACTCGCAAGAAAGCATGGGTACGTCGAACTTGGTATTGGAGATAAAAGCGTAAGGGTCTCTTGCACGGTCGGAACGATAGGACGGACGAAAGGGAGTGAATTAGGGATAGTCTCATTCTCACCGTAGTAAACTGTCTCGAACTGGAAAGATTCCATCAATGGTTCGAAACGACTGTAAGCAATCGAGTCTGATGGTTCAACTAACTCATCTGAAAATTCAAAGGACTCAAACTCGGACGGTGAGACATCAACATCGCCCGAAAAGGTGAAACACTCATAAGTGTTATTGGCTGTGAGAACTGTGTCAGATTCAAAGAAAAAATTTTCAAGCTCACAGTCTTCAAGCGTGATATTAGACGTGGTCGGAACGATGGAAAGGAGGGAGGGTGATTTAGTTAAAGGTTCAAGAGGATGAATTGGAAAATCCGACACATCAAACAAAAATGGTTCAACCTCAATATTATCCTCAATACTCTCCTTAATACTATCCTCATAATTCTCCTCAATATTTAACTCATCCATGCCATTATCATCAAAATCAAGACGCATATGAAGTTCGGGAGAAATATCTAATGACCCGGGATGATGAATTGGACATAAAATATCACTCAAATCGACAGGTTCATCATCCGAAATATTCCCGGCGTCTATATCCTCAATCAAGTGAAAATCAATTTTTTCTGACACCTCATCAAAAGCATGGATATTTATCAATTCAGGTTCTAGAGTGGAGGTGTAAAGATCGAAAGGATTAAGTGTGGTTTCACTCGAAAGGGGTTCTTCACAATCTGGCAAATCAAGCACTACAAAATCACACAACTCGTTTTTATTTTCAACTGGTGAACTATTTGGGACAATCGATGGAAAACCGGAGTTGTGGGCTTCAATTGGGTAAGGGTAGGTCTGATTTGGGAATGTGTAGAACTCATTCGCTCCTCTCAAAATCTCACTCTGTCCAACCGCCTCCTCATACATTGAAAAACTTGAAGCTAGTTGGAAACCAGCTACCGATTCACTAGGTTGTAATAGGGTGGCTACGGACGCATCCACATTCCTAGTCATTTTGTTTGTTGCTGCAATATAAGCTTCCAACGAATGTTCCAAACTAGACATGGGTTGTGAAGGGGTTTCGGTAAAAGATTCAAAGTTGTGTGGATACGTGAAACTCCCAAAAGGCTGTATAGAAACAGTGTCTAGTGAAGGTGGGAAAGTCGGGTAGGACTGGTAGGAATTGGATGGATGGACAGTAGTAGGATCAACATATGGATAAAAAGGCGAATGGACTTGTTGATCCCTAGAACTAGATGAGTTGAGAGGGGTGAAAGATCGGCTACGAGATTGAGCAATATGCTCAGCAATGGACATCGGTTTAGGAGTTACAGCAGGACTTGGAAAAGTGGTGTCAACGTATGAAGGTGGTGAAGGTGAACATGGTTGACACAAGGTGGGTTGCAAAGTTGAACTGTTTCTCTTAGACGCTTCTATTTGATCTTTCAAAGAAATTTTGGACATGGAAGGGTCGTCCTTAAATCGACTGAAACAATTCGCGTAAGAGGCAAAGTTTGGTTTGGGATACCAAAGTTCGGCAAGAGATTTGTGAGGTGGGGTACCCATGATGTAAAAGGGAGAAGAGAAAGAAGGTGGGTGGTAGTGGGGTGCAAGGATTTCTTAGCGACAAAATTCTCTGCAAGTTTTGTTAAAAAAATTTTAAAAAAAATTCTTTTTCCCTTTTTTTTTTATTTGGAACTGTTTGCAAAAAAAAATTTAATAAAGGGGTAAGACACACTTTCGATCAACCAAAAATGCACAATCAGGCCTAGATCTAGGGTCACCTAAGTCAGCTAGACAGCTCCTAATTGTTCCAAAGGGCTAGAAATAGGACCTCAAACCGCCTCTTCATCGCCAATTGCAGCCAGGTAAGTGCCAGGTAAGTGGGAAGGAACCACAGTAGTGGGCCTAATTAATAACCACTAGCCTTTGACACACTTGCCTAGACACCGCAAAGTCAGGTTAGGATAAACGGTCGATGCCTATAACTAGTCCTCTGTCTTATTGAGCTCGAAATCCTTAGGGCTGAGTCTAGTATTTTTTAATTAAGAATGGTCAATGCAAATGCCTTATGTGATTTCTGGGGTCCTGGGAAGGGTGATGAAATCCCCACCCAATCTGAATTGGTCAAAAGCCCCTTAAAGTCCGATTAAAGATATGCAAAACAGTAAATCATTTGCAATTAAATCTTTTTATTTTATGCGCGGCGCAAAGAATCCTGCACAAGATTTGTTATTGGAAAGGGGAGATTTTTAAGCGCAAAGAAATCCCGCAGGAGATTTTTCAGAAGATATATCAGAGATTTGCAGAGGAGGAGAGAGAAAACTCACAAAGATTTGCAGTGGCGGAACTGTTTTTTTTTTCAAGCCCTGAACCGACCAGGGCGCGGCGGTTCCGCGGCCAGAAGGTAGGTCGCGCGGCGGTTCCGCGGCCGGAATGGGGTTAGCGCGGCGGTTCCGCCGCGGGTTGGTCGCGCGGCAGTTTTTTTTTTTTGACCAGATCACCGCGATTCTTCTTGTTGACTCGGTCCTCCAAATTTCTTCTGTTGTCTATTGTGATATTCCTCTGTTTGTTCGGATTTGATATTTGCTGTTTTGATCTCTGTAGATTTCCAGATCCGAATTTCTTTGTAGATCCTGCAAAAATTCTCACAAGAATACCCTTTCCAAAAATAACAGATGATATATTTTTATATTTTTTTGTATTTTTCAGATCTTTATGATTTTTTAATTTTGATTAACCCGAAATTGCAAAAAGGAAATAACACGCCATCCCCGGCAACGGCGCCATTTGATTGATCTCAAAAACTATCTATTACCGCAATCAAGAACGGCGTCGCTTTGCAGCTAGCCGGTGAGTACGGGTCGGTCCACAGGGATGTTGTGAATTTCCTAATCGCTCTTACGAGTTAATTCCAAACGGTGTGAATGGATTAATTAAATCTAAAAACTAAATTAATCTAGGGCAATTGAATTAAAGATCTAACTATCTAACTAGGGCAAGGAATTAAATTTAATCTAGGGCAGAGAATGAAAAATTACCTAGGGCAAGAATTGAAATTACCTACTTAATTTACAGATGGCTCTCTCCAAACATCAACACAAGACTTGTCAGATCTGAATTTCTGAAATGAAAAGAGGCATCGATGCTCTCCAAAAGAAATCTAAATTTTATTGATAAAAAGAGGCATAGGGAGGCATAGGGAGGCATAGCCTTTATAATGATTTAGAGTTCCTATTTATAGAGGATAGGAAACCCTAGGTTACAATTGATTCGCATGTCTATATTTACCAAAATATCCTTAGGAAGACCTAGTCAAAGTAGACTCCAAGGTTTGGTAAAATTTTATGTCTCTGTCTCTTTGAAAGGAAGTATTGGGCCTTGAAATTTCCTTTGTTGGCTCTTCTGTCTTTGGGCTTTCTTATTATTTGGTTCTTTTATTAAAATAGCTTCTATGTTTCTTCCAGATCTCCAGTGAATAATTGCGGTGGACTTTTAACCGTTCGCTTTGTAATCTTGGACCTTGCATTGCCTTGTACTTTGTGAATTTTATTTTTGATGTAGGCTTGATCAAGAGTCTTCTGTTTGTTGGTCAAAGTCCACTTTTGCATCGTCTTTTCATCGTTTTCACTGTTTTCTTTCCAAGAACCTGTAACCTGTAATATGTAGCAGACATGCGTCAAAAGCACCTGTTTATTTATAAAACGAATAAGAATGGGGAATATAATAATACAATATTATGGTGTGAACAAGATCCGTCCATCTCGGGAGATGTGATAGGGGGAGGAGAAATAGAAGATGAAGAAGTATCGACTTCGGAGTCGACAGCAAAAACGTGGACTAGACGGGCAATAGAATCCCGTGTCCAGCCGATCATGTACTAAGCGGGTTTAGTGCACGTGGCAGCATGTGATATATGTGAGAATGATTTTAAGGAGGCTTGTTTTGGCCTGACTCAACCAATCACAAAATGCACAATCAATCCCTAGAGCTAGGGTCACCTAGGTCAAGTCATTAGACCGCTCCTAGACTTCCAAAGGACAAGACGTAGGATCAATTCTCTACCACCTCCTTATCAATTTTATGGCCAGGTAAGTGAGAGGTATCCGCTATACGAATCACCAAAATAGCAGGCCTAATTAAGTAACCACTTTCCTTAGTCACACTTGCCTAGATACCATAAGAGAAATGCGGATAAGCAATAGATTGCCCACGACCTTCCTCTGTCCTAATTGAGCGCGACAGTCTTTAGAGGCTTGGTCTAGATATTTTTTATTAATATAGGGTGATAGTATGCTCGTTTGTGATCTGTGGGGCCTAGGAAGGATGATGAAATCCCCACCTAATCTGAGTTTTGGTTTATTGCCCCTTAAAATCCGTTTTAAGTATGCAAAATAAACCGAAATCAAAACACGCAAAAAGATTTTTTAGCGGCGCTATTTGCAAAGAATCCTGCAAATAAAATCAGATTATTGGAGTTTTAGAGGAGAGGGGAAGGCAATAGGAAAATACCATAGATTTTTTGGGGCCCAACTCGTCAAAAGGACCGCGATTCCGCCGCCTAATGTAACCTAAGGCCGCGGTTCCGCCGCCGTTTGGCAAGATCTTCTGCTAAAATTTCTTCAGGGCACACCATTACTCCTTTGGTCCAATTTTAAAGTCTCTGAATCTTTGTTGGCTCGCTCCAATTACTCCAGATTCCCTTACAAAACTCGTACAATAATCGTTAAAAATACAAAATGCAGTTTTTTTATTTTTATTATTATTTTTTTTATGTTCTCTGGTTTTATAATAGAAATCAATCCGAATAACAAGAAAAATAATTACAACCGTTTTCCCGGCAACGGCGCCATTTGATCGGTCATTTCGAAAAGGTGTGTAAACGTATGCTGTAAATAACCGCAATTAATAACGGTGTCGCAAATAGCTAGCCGTGATGGGTACGGGTCGTCCGCAGGGAAACGCGAATTTCTTTTCTTACTTTAGACGAGTTGATAAAAGAGATGAGAGATTGTTGTCGTTTTTAAATTAAGATGGGTAGAAAATTTATAATAGAAAGGCTTGTAGGGTTTATAGGACTTAGTAGTTAATGGATGAATTTTCAGAAATAACTCCTTTTTAATTGTTTAAAATTATAGAGATAGCGATGAATGTGGATTAGGGTTCTTAGAGGGAATTAGGGTTTCCCACTACTGTCCCTTGTTCTTCAATTTATCTCTATTTATCTCAAGCCCTTAACAAAACAATTATTAACTAATTTCAAATTGTGGTCTTGACTATCATTAATTGATAGCACACCTGATAAGAGAGTTAATATTTATTTTGCTAAAGTTTGTAAACATTAAAATGTCAAAAAAAACTAAGCGAAATTTCATCCATTATTCTACCCTATCCTACAAACCCTAGCAAGCAAGAAATTTCTCGCTCATGAATAGTAGTGATTTAAAAGAGAGGTTGAAGATGAATAAAACCATAATTAAAAGTGCAGAAAAGTAATGCGTAAACTTAATGTGGAAAAGTAATGCCTAAAGTAAATGCAAAAAGAATTAAAACAAAAGTTACTTTTATTAATCAACTATTGCATTACAATTTTTCTCCTTCAAAAGTAGATTACAAGAACCCTGGTTTTGCTCTAAATCTCTCTCCTTTGATGGTTGAATAGATTAGATCATGTGATGATAAGATGATTTTGGAATGCACAGCTTTCGGTCCTTTATATAGCCTATGAAAGTACAAACCCTAAATGCCATGTTGGAGTATGTGAGATTACGATCATACCCCCAAAATCCCAAATCCAACGGCCATCATCAGACCACGGAACCGTCGACATTTCCCCTAGTTGACCGCGGATCCGCCGCCGTCTTGTGGGCTTGTGCATCCAATTTTCTCGTGGCTTTTCTTCTTGATATTTGGAGATTTTCTTGATATACAGATTCTGAAAATATTGCCCTTAGTCTCTGCCGTTGCTAAATTTCTCGATTTGCTTCTAATATTTGGCAGATTTGGTTTCGATATTTCTATTTGACTTGGATCTGCTACATAGATTTCAGACCTGAGCTAATACCTGCACAATATCTCAAATTCATTTTGTTAGTAGCATTTGATATTTTTGAGATATTATTCCAACCATTTATATGATATAATATCTTAAGAATATTGATTAGGAATATTTGCCATGATATGCATATTTTAATTACTAATATTTCATTTAAATATTTATATGCATATATTTTCCCTAATTATATTAATTATAAATGATGAAATATATGATAATAATCATTTTACAAATAAACCCACATATATTCTTTATTTACAATTAACACATTTTATTTATTAATAATAGCAGGGAAAATGTTCATACAAATGTGCAATATTTTTGACTAATCACTTCTTAACACCTTATTGAATGTGAAATCCAACTCTAAAGATACACTTACGGTTCGACAGTGGTACCTACAGGAAAGCTTGCATCCTGAATTGCACCCTTGAGAAACGGGAATTGGTTGATGGTCAATTCTTGCTGTGAAGTACAAGATATCCGCTAGCGAGAATGATGCTTTTATAAGGGTTTTCGAGCAAGTAAGGGTTCCTGACGGTTATTCATCAAATCTCTCTAAGTATGTGGACATAAAACATAAAAAACTTTCTCATCTTAAAAGTCACGATTGTTACATGATCATGCAGCAATTACTCCCCGTCGCAATTAGGGCGTTAGAAAATGACGATGTTGTCTCGATTGTGACAGATCTTTGTCATTGCTTCCGAGATTTAATCTCCAAGGAATATAGGGCAGATGATTTTAGATATCTGGAGAACAATGTATCTATCATTCTTTGTAGATTGGAGATGTTTCTTCTTCTTACGCTTTTCACATTCATGTATCTCACAGTTCATTTTGCAAGAGAGGAACATTTAGGTGGACCCATTAATTATCGGTGGATGTATCCATTCAAAAGGTAAGTAATGATTAAGAGTTTAATATTTGAATTTAACTGTCGAATAATGTTTATCAAAATTCATCAATTGAACTTACCAAATTAAAATCTACAAGCTTATGTTTAAGATAAAACGATATATACGAAATAAGGCTAGACCCGAAGGGTCGATTGCTGAAGGGTTTCTCGCCGAGAAATGCATGACATTTTGTTCTATGTACCTTGAGAAGATCGAGACTGTATTCAACAGGCCAGGCCGTAACGAGGACGTCATGGTTTACGAGGGACAAAGAACAATATCAGTCTTTAGTGGAGGCGGGAACGTAATAGGTGCCGTGAAACATGTCGCACTTCGTAGTGTGGAGTTGACATAATACATAGATATGTATTATTTAACTCTGGCGAGGTCGACCTATTTCAAGGGCATGTATATAGACTATTACTTTTTTCAAGTTATAAATATGAAATTATCTAACTGCATTATTTGTTTTATACTTAGTTTATGGAGAGCTCAATACAGACCACCGAGGGGTCGCCTGCTACCGAGGCATATCGATAATACTTTAAATCAAGAATTTGCGACATGGTTTAACCATTTTGTAAGTTTATCACTGAAATATAATTCATTTCTCATCCGTTAAACTAAATACGAGTTTTTCTAATACTTTTTATGCCTTATTAGATTCATACAGCCGCAGATACCAACATAACAGAAGATTTAAAAATACTTGCTTCTGAACCAGATCAATCTGTTGAGCGTCTTACTGGTTATGTCGTTAATGGATATAGATTTCATAAATAAGATAGAGGTGTACATAGAAAGTTCCAAAACTGCGGTATTTTTTGACATCAACCACAAGAAGTTACGCATCATCTAATGATATCAATCTAATCACGGGTCAACTTGACTACTATGGTATGCTGCAAGATATAGTGCAGGTACATCATCATGTATACAGAGTTGTCCTATTCAAGTGTCTCTGGTATGATACCAAGACAGATGGACGAGAATACAAAGTAGAAAACAGGCTACTCCTACTAAATCTTCAAGACTCACGTTCATGAATAAGCCTTACATATTAGCGAGTCAAGCACGTCAATGTTTTTGTGTGGAGGACCCTAAGGATGCTATCTGGGCATGTAGACTATTTTAACATAGGAAATCCTGATAATGAAAATCTTGAAATTAGCTGTCCAAGCGCGCCAGTCACACCATTACAAGACCTGACCCTGGATATCGACGATGTTAGCCTTTCATGGGCCGACATCGATCCGAAGATTATTGTAGAAGACGGATCATCAACATCAATTGCCCGTAGACGAAAACGAACAACGCGTATAGCAGACCAATTCATCGATGACTGAGTAAAATTCAGCGAGTAAGAGTAGCACTACCGAAGAGATGATAACATTAAATTTTAATTAACTTTCTATAATATTCATAATCATGTATATAATTTAAAAGTTTAGTATATCACATTTTTCTTTCATCTACAGCTATGTAATTTGCCTAACTGTTTAATTTGTTTCATTTCATCTACAGCTATATAAGTTGCTTAACTGTTCATTTCAGCTACAGCTATGTAATTTTGCTTACATGTTTCTTGAAATTGTTACTGTATTTTTCTATTGCATTAGTTCATTTCTCAGGATATGGCCTTCAGTTCTCATGGGGCCCGTGGAAATGGACAGACTGAAGGGGGGTGTGGGAGCCAGTTCCTCTAGTTTTGCAGGCCGTGGATGAGGACGTACTGAGGGGGACCCCGGAGCCAGTTTCTCTAGTTCCGCTGGTCATGGCCATGGCCGTGGTAGGAGAGGCCTCACACAGGTGCATAATGTATAGGCTCGACCTCGAGATGGACCGAAGATCGATGTGCACTTTTCAGCGAACATGGATTTCGTTGAACCCGGGGCAAAAGAACTGAAGAAATTTTGTGTCTCGATCTGCAATAATAAGAAGCGCATGCCACATTTAGTGAAAGATGAAACCAATTACGTTGCAGTGAACTGGATGTCGAGGGCTTTAGAGGACAAGAACAAGTGGCGTTAGATGAGATCTTGGTAAGCTTATATAATTATGCATTCGTACATTTATTACTTTCGCATATATATGTTTGACACTAATTCTTTGTAGGCGCACTTCTCTATAATATGGTGGATAGACAACTCCCTCGTCCCTCTACATGTGGTCCGAGACTAATTATTCATATACTTTTCGGGAGTTGGCATGATCAGAAACACTCCGTATGCAAAAAATGGAGGAATGCCGCCACCGATATAGAGAAATGAGCGGTGAAGCCCCCGCATTGAACTAACGAGCATTGGACCGCTATGATTGATCACTTCCAGTCGTATGAGTTTTTGATTTGTATATTGCTGAAAACTTTAATAGCATTAGATATTAATTCAATATTAGCATGACACCAGACAACATATCAAAATGACAGGTGAGGAACGAGCGGGGATTAGCGGCGCAGGGGCACAACCGTGATCGATGGTTAGGCGGAGGGATGAACTCCTCCCAGTATGCAGTTGCTCACGTAAGAACACTATATTTTCTTAATTTGTCGGCTTTAATTTCTAAACTTGATAGAAATTAAATTCATTGATCTAAATGGCAGGTGAGGCAAACGGGATAAATGCCCAGTCGCGTTGAGCTTTTTCATATAGGGTTTGCGCGTGACTCCAACTGTCCCAGCTCACAGGAGGCTATTGAGTATTATGTAAGTATGCTCTTACACGATTTTCTTATACAATTTTAGCTGTAATTATGGTCAATATAACCTTTTGTTGTTAGAAAACCGTAAATCTAAGAGACTGAAACCGAAATATAGAACCATAAATTTAACTCATTAATATATAAAAGATCAAAACCAAAATGAATTCTTGAACTTTGGTTCATATTGTAATTTCCCGCAGTATCAGATGAGTGACGAGATTGAGCAGCAGAGAGTTGCATTTGTTGCGGCGCACCATCGAGAGCCTACTGTCACGCCCCGCTTCCTAAAATGCGCAGACTACGGCACGTGATAGAGCCAACCATGCTATCTGTGGTTAGGAATCATCCCTCCACAGTCATATTACGACTTTCTATAGGATATCAAGAACAGTAAAATATAAAATCTATCTGGTACATGTCCATTTGCCATAGTAGAGTCAAGAAAATGCATAAGCAAAAAAATCAATCTCCAATAAACAACATCAGAAACATGTCACAATATAGGCTCACATCAAAGAAATAAAACTGCTGAAATAAACTAAACTAAACATCTCTAAATACACGATCAATTCCTCATTGCTCAGCTTGATTGCTAAAATACTCTTGTTCAGCCTGCGATAAAGGTAAAGGAACTGGGCCATGCAAAACCCAGACGTCAATGCGTCATAAATACCAAAATAACAGTGATAACCAGGATATAACGATATAAGCAAACATGAATATAAATGAATAAGACAGATATGAAACAATGAGGCATGTGTATATATAGGTGTGTGATGTGTATTCTAAAACTGTACTTCTAGATTATCTATTCTAAAAGTCTTTGAAATTAATTTAATGTAATCCTCATCATAACCCAGCAGTATATATCCCGTTCACTTCCTACAGGACCACGGTAACAGTATTTATTCCGTAACGCCAAGAAACACGGCAAACAAGTAATTATTCCATAACGCCTGGAAAAACGGCAAACAAGTAATGATTATTTCGTAATGCCCGGAAAAACGGCAAACAAGTAATGATTATTCCATAACGCCCGGAAAAACGGTAAACAAGTAATTATATCCTCTTGAGTAACGTTTCGATTACATTCTTGACTTCCCCTTTTCCTCCAGGTTTGTGTTCAAGTCAGGTATTACCAATATAGATCTAATGCCAACATAGGATCAAGTATATACAGTTCTTGTCTATGCAAACAACAAGTCACGTCCGTCAGGACAACACGTCAATATTTTTGGCATTAGTGACAAGATCCAAGTAAAAATTCAAGTAGTGTGTCATGAACAGGTCATGTGATGCATATCAACCAAATATATACCCAATGTGAAACTGTAACCAGTATCGAAACACGACTAATGCAAGGATGCATATGTATCTATCTGTAATAACCATTATACGTTCATTACCATATATGATGCAAACTAAATAACATGTTGTACTAATGTAATAGTATAATGATATCATGATATTCCGGCATGCAACTAGATATGTTATTATCGATACGGATACGAACGGATATCATAAAACTGTAAATCTATAATATTTGCTGCATAAAAAAATACATGCACTATTTTTATTCATATGGATATCGATATAGTAACATAGCATGTTGCTATTTAAAACTTGCCTGATCGGATCTTACGTCAGGACACAGATATTACGTTCGATGTTGGGATAAATGTCGTGATACAACTACGCGCACAGGACTGGACCTGGCTGATCAATGACGTGACATGATGACTATGCTGGAAGATGACGATGACTGGGTCATCCAGATCGTCGGCGACGCATGCGACTCCGGCAAAACGATCAAGAACCGATCAAGAAAGAGAAGAAGGAAAGAAGGAAATAAAGGAAGGAAGAAGAGGAATGGGGGTGGTTGCTTGGCTAGCTTTCTAGGGACAGGGGACAGAGGACAGAGTAGAAGACGACGGTGACGATGGGCTACCGTCGACGACGAGGGCAGTGGATTACTCGGGTGCTGTTGTGGTCGGGAAGGTGGTGAGGTCGTTGGTGGTGGTAGTTTGTGGTGTCGGGGAAAGGAGAGGGAAGTGAGGAGGTGACGGCGGTGACGACGACGAGGTGGTGAGGTCTCCGGCGATGGGTGACGGTGAGGTTGGGTTTATGCAATGGTTGTCGTCAGGTTTGTAGGGTGTTGGTGTTGGTGGTGGTCAGGATGCTCGGGGAAAGGAGAAGAGGGAGAAAAGGTGAAGGCGGGGGTTAAGGTGATGGTGAGGGAGCGGTGACGAGGTCGTGGGGAGGTCGGCGGCGAGGTGAGGGAGTGGGCTAGGGTTTGGGTTAGTTTCGTCGCGAGGAAAAAGAAACAGAGCATAAGGAGGAAGAGAGAGAGAGAGAGTAATGTTTTAGTTATATTAGGTTAATATAAAATATATATATAGGAGAGAGTGAGAGAGAGAGAGAGAGAGAAGAGAGAGAGATTGAGAATAGGATTTATTAGTTATATATATATATATATATATATATATTATAAACTGTTTATATATTTAGGTTTTGAAAAGAATATTATAATATATTTTCTTGGATTATACAGCTAATATCAAAATACTCCGAAAAATACATGGGTCTCTTCTAAAAATCTATTTTTAAAATATGGAGAATATACGTACAAGCTAAAACCATAATGCGATGTCCGGTTAATAAAAATGCATAACCCCAAGTATGGATCTACGTAAATACACGTAGCGATCCAGACGAGTCTGTTTTATCGATCTGGATATGAACACGATGTATGGATGCAAACATATGATTTGGGGTATGATAACATGCCATGCTAAATATCAAAATATATTATCTGGCTATTATTTGTATTATTTAAAAGATATGTGGATAAATATATCATATAAGTGTGTATCGAATCTAGATGTGCACGGATCCTCTGTACTAGAAAATATATGACTTAATCATGAACCATAATGGGTTTCAAGCATGCGGGCGAGTCGGATACTAAGCACAGTTACCAAATGCATTATCCGCACCCAAAAACAATAATAAACAAAAATTTGTCGCAAGATTCGAAAATACCCCAAATAAAATATCGTATAAATGCACTAGGGTGTTACATTATACCCACCTACAAAAAAATTTCGTCCTCGAAATTCCCAGAACAAGAAAAGACGAGAAAACACGGATCTAAGAAAAGAGTTGTGGAAACTTCTGTCGGATTTCGTCTTCACATTTCCAAGTAGATTCTCCGAGCGAACGATTCCCCCATGAAACAAGTAATAGAGGGTTTACCTTGTTCTTAAGGACTTTGTCCCATCGATCCACTATCGCCATTGGTCGTTTTTCATATGTTAAGTCCTCCCTTACCGTCAGCTCCAAGTGATCAAGGACGCGCGTCTTATCTTGAACATACTTGCGGAATTGAGATACATGAAACATGTCATGAACACTCGCCAAGAATGGTGGTAAAACCAATCGATAAGCTACTTTTCCAATGTGCTCGATGATACCGAAAGGCCCCACGAATCGAGCACTAAGCTTGCCTCGACTACCAAATCGAATCACTCCTCTGGTCAGTGATATCTTTAAGAATACAAGATCACCAACTGCGAACTCTAGAGGTCTTCATCCCGTATCAGCCCAACTTTTCTGTCGATCTTGTGCCGCCTTCATATGATTTCGAATAACATTGACTTTCTCCACCGTTTGCAAAATATGATCCGGTCACAATAATCTTCTTTCTCCAATATCGTCCCAATAAACGGACGAGCGACGCTTACGACCATATAATGCTTCGAATGGAGCCATCTGTATAGTCGCCTGAAAACTGTTATTATAAGAAAACTCCACTAAGTGCAAATGATTCTCCCATGAACCTTTGAAGTCTAACATGCATGCTCTCAATATATTTTCAAGAGTTTGGATCGTTCTTTCTGACTGGCCATCTATCTGAGGATGATAGGCGGTGCTAAACTTCAAGCGAGTCCCCAAACTTTCCTGTAGACTTCTCCAAAAGTGCGATAAAAATCGGGTATCATGATCGGAAACGATGCTCACAGGTACTCCATGCAATCTCACAATCTCCTGCATGTACAATTCTGCTAAAGCCTCCATTGACTGACCAACTCGAACGATATAAAATGAGCCGTCTTGGTTAATCGATCAACAATCACCCAAACTGCGTTATTGCCCTTTGGACTCCATGGTAATGCTGTTACGAAATCTATGGTTATATATTCCTACTTCCATTGAGGAATCGAAAGTGGTTGCAACAAACCGGCTACTCTTTGATGTTCAGCCTTGACTTGCTGACACACCAAGCACTTCGATACGTAGCTAGCAATATCCCTTTTCATGCCTTCTCACCAGAAATGTTGTCGCAGATCTCGGTACATCTTTGTGCCTCCTGAATGTACGGAATATGCGGAACTATGAGCCTCCTTCAAAACTTCTTCATGAATGTCTCCTTTTGGCATACATAGACGACTACCATATCGTAACGAACCGTCTTCATGAATTAAGAAGTCTGTTCGAAATCCCGCTTCTACTTGTTCTCGAAACTTCTGCAATCTTGGATCGTGCAACTGCGCTGCTTTAATGTTATCGATCAAGAATGACTGTACTTGCAATTACATCAACTATCCCGAAGAATTCGGTAGTACAATCTCCAACTCGAACCTTTGAAGATCAACTATAATCTTCTTCTGTGCAGTCAACATCCGTATTGCTAGCAACCGACTTAGAGCATCCGACACTATATTAACTTTCCCCGGATGGTATTTTAGATCAAGATCATAGTCAGCCATCAGCTCTAACCATCTACGCTGCCTCATGTTGAGCTCTTTCTTTATGAACACATATTTTAGGCTTTTGTGATTGGTAAATACTTCTACATTTTCGCCTAATAAGTAGTGTCTCCAAATCTTCAAAGCAAAAATCACTGCTGCTAGCTCTAAATCATCAGTTAGGTAGTTCTTCTCATGATTCTTCAATTGTCTCGACGTATAAGCTATAACCTTCCCATGCTGCATTAGAACACATCCTAATTTTTTCCCAAATGCGTCGCTGTGAATAACCAACCCTCCGGGACCGTCTGGCACTGTCAAGATAGGAGCGGTGGTCAATCTTTGCTTCAACGCTTCAAAAGTCGACGCACATTTCTCCATCCATACGAACGGTACCTTCTTCGTGTTAGCTTGGTCAATGGTTCTGCTATTCGAGCGAATTTCACCACAAACCTTCTATAATATCCGGTAAGTCCAAGAAAACTTCTGATCTCCCCTACGTTCTTTGGAATTGGCCAATCATGAACTGCTGCAATCTTTTCGGGGTCAACGGAAATTCCATCTCCGGATACAATATGACCCAAGAACTTCACTTCTTCGAGCCAAAACTCGCACTTGCTCATCTTAGCATATAACCTTTTTTGCCTCAACGTTTGCAGTGCGATTTTCAAGTGTTCTGCATGCTCTTCTTTGCTCCTCGAATAGACCAGAATATCATCGATAAACACCACCACGAACTGGTCCAAATACGGTGAAAAGATTCGGTTCATCAAGTCCATAAATATTGCCGGTGCGTTAGTAACTCCAAATGGCATCACTAAGTGCTCGTAATGCCTATATCGAGTTCGGAACGCTGTCTTGCAAATATCTTCTGATTTTACCCAAACTTGATGATATCCGGATCGCAAATCCAACTTCGAGAATACCCTTGCGCCACTGAGTTGATCGAATAATCCGCCGATGCGAGGGATCAGGTACTTGTTCTTAATAGTTACCCGGTTTAATTCTCGATAATCGATGTACATCCTCCGCGTGCTATCTTTCTTCTTGACTAGAAGAACTGGAACTCCCTAGGGTGAATTGCTGCTGTGAGTCCAACTCTTCTCTAGTAATTCAGCAACCTGTTTCTTTACTTCTTCTAGCTCCACTGGTGCCATCGGATAATACACCTTTGAAATCAGCGCTGCTCTAGGAATAAGGCCAATCGCGAACTCCGCATGTCGTTTTGGCGGTAAACCCGAGATGTCCTCGAACACATCCATAAACTCTCGAACTACTGTTGGCGCTTCCTCCTTGTCTACTTCCATCGATGAACGAACGACATTTGTCGGCCTAGACCTAAATTTGACTGGTCCGACAGAGCTGCTGCCTCCTGAAAATATAAACTCTGGATGTTCGGGAATCTGGAAAATCGCTTTCTTTGCCCTACAATCAATGTGAGCATGGAAAGTGCCAAGAAAGTCCATTCCTAAGACAACATCATAGCTGCCAGTATCAATCACCAAAAAATCCGCGTATAACTCTCGTCCGTAAATAACAATCGAATAATCTTTGCACTCACTGCTAGATATAATTTTCCCATTCCCAGTGTGTATGTCCCAGCAACTAGACAGGGCCACGTGTGGAATCGAGTGTGAACTAATAAACTTTGACAACATAAAGCAATGGGATGCAACTGAATCAAATAATGCCAATGTGAAAAAATTATAAACGAGTAGGATACCTGAAACAACTTCGTCTAAAGCCTTGTCCTCCTCGGCCGTCAAAGTGAAGGCACGTGCTTGATTAGGCCCCTGAGTAACCTGCTTTTGTGGTGCTCTCGGAGTATCACCCTTCAACTGAACTCTTGATGGACAAGCATGCATTCGATGATCAGTAGCTCCGCAAATTAGACACTGCCCAAGCCTCATCCGGCACTCCCTCCGGAAATGACCCGGTCGTTGGCAGTAGTCATAAAATACACTCCTTCTCTGATCGGATACAATGGGCTTCTTCATAGGTACAATGTCTCGCTTGTTCACCGGAATGCCTCTGCGTATAGGAGCTCAGTTTGGCGTAAATGCCGGCTTCTGCACTACGCCGCCTTGCTGTTGCGTACTCTTTAGTTTCTCCGATAAACTCTGCTGCTCTCTGGTTGCCTTGAGAACTTGGGAGAAGGTGGTCAATCCCAGAGATATAATGTCTTTGAATCTCCACATCCAAACTATGCATAAACCTCCGTGCCTTATCTGCATCGTTGGCAACCAAAGGCCCGCAAATCGACTGAGCCGAGTCTACTCAGCCGCATGCGCATCAACGGATCTGTCATTCTGCTTCAAGCTAATGAACTTCTCTCCTATTTTCTCTCGAGCATATTGCGGAAAGAACTTCTTCAAGAAACTCCGTGAAAACGTTGCCCAACTGATTGTCTTGGTCAGGCGGGTCTCTTCTACGAGCCACCACTCGCGAGCGTAATCTACCAACTGGATGCGTACTACATCCACCCTTTTCTCATCTGGAATCTGCACGGCGACGAGCAGATTCTCTGTATCAACTAGCCACTGCTCCGCTGGCAATGACTCCTCCAATTCTGTAAATGTGGACAGACCTATAAGTCCACGTTGCTCACCCTGGTTCTTACGGGGAGGCGGAAACGGCGAAAAACATTTTTTGGCGCAAAGGCAACATGGACTAAAAGAAGGATCTTTGCTAAACTACAAACTAGCAAACTACAAGAGGTGTTATCTACTATGCCATAGAGATTATACCTCACGATACCGGTCCTTCGGGTCTTCATTCCGCTATCCTACTCATCTGTCCATACTCCGAGGATCGATCCGGATCTTGGTCACCTCCGCGGCCTTCTTGAGTCGAAGACGATCCACCCAAGAGATGTGCTCCGAGCTCCACCTCGAGCCGATGCAACTAAGGAACCAAGATCGCTAGTCTTGATGTCCTAGGATGTGTAGAAGAGGTAGATGGAAGTGTTTGTCTATTTGGATCCTTTTTCTCTCAACACATGAGATCAAATGATTTTTCAAGAGGAGGAAGAACTAGCAACCTTGGAGCTCTTTTCTTTTCTTCTCACAAGAGAGAGAATGAGAGCAAGAGAAATGAAAAAATTATCAAGTAAAGAAAATGAACCATGGTTGCAATAATACATAAACATCATCATTACCAATCCTTTCATGATAAAGTTGATGGCTACTAATTGAATTGACCATTTTCATAATCCAAAAATAAAAAGAAATCCAAAGAAAACTCTAGACCTCTCATGAAGGTCAAAATCAACTTTGGTCAACGGGTCAACAAAGTCAAGTGTGGTCAAGTATGGTCAAATGGTCAAAGCAATTAGCCATCGCACAATAATCACTAAAAAGATTAGTAAATAATGTCCCCGGCTCATTATGGTTTTGACCGAACCAACTGCCAAAACCCTAATGAGTCCGCCTCAAAATGGTTTTGACCGAATCAACTGTCAAAACCCTAATGAGACACCTCCTTCTTCTTCGCTCCTCAAAACTGTGTATACACACCCGCATCCGCATTCCGTAGAATGCGAATGCACAGAAGACAAAACAAATCCATCCGTGCAATACTAGGATCTGGCTTAAACCAAAGCCCACTAGTATTGCCTGCCCGAACAGCATACGCACACAAGTGCACGTAAGTGATCGTAGCCCTGCCGTAAAACCATATGGCCTCTATACGTTTCGCTCAGTGCAGGGAAACTCTCTGTGTGGGACTCTAAAGACTCGACACTACGCTGACAGTGGGTTTAACCACAGACCGCAAGCGGCACTAGCTGTACGTAACGGTCCCCAGGTAGATGTCGATAAAAAGGCCGATGAGGTAAACCCATATGAACTCCTACTGAGCCTGTAAGTGACAATCTCCGTACAGTCCGGTCCGTTCGTCTGAGAATATCACATGGCGGGCCTAGGGGGGTGGTAAACGTCAGTCCCCTAATAGCGGTACAAATCGTGTCGGAGTGTAGCCCAGAACACCCTGAGATAACACTGGAAACCTACCAGTATATCTCGCTTGCCCTGACCAGGGACTACATGTGTAATGGCTCTCATAGACACAGCGCGATATCAACCCCCAATACCGGGAGAGACGAATCCTGTCTAACCGTTACTGCCTCCAAGTGCTTCGGGACTGCACACAACTACTACCTGTTTGCACGACTCCTTTGAGCCGTGGTAGGGTAGTAATCTAAGTACAGTGGGAACACACTCGAGGCGAAGTGACAGTGTCAAGTCAGCGGACTAAGCTGTACTCATGTCACCTGGGAACTGATAACTGACGATAGGTATAATACCAACCATCAGTTCCCGACGAGTCATGTCCAGTGTACTCGTAACCTAATGAGCACCCGCATACTATCTCAAGTACGACGTACTGACGGCTGTGGGACAGACCGTCTCCCGTGCTGGGATGAGAAGCTTATACGCTAGTCTACTCTGGAGTATCGATACCCTGTCTCGATAGTCCTACGATTAGGGACCTGTATAAGGATGTGCTTATAGATTACCCAGCCCCCACAAGTGTGACTGCCATCACAATGCTGGTAATCAAGTAAAGATCCTAAAGGCTCTACTAATATGTATAAGCGATATGCTAAAAGAAACACATGCACATATTGAAGTAGAAACAAACCAAGTAGCATACTACCATTTTGAGCAAGATTGTCTATACAACTGTGAATATCCCAAGCTTCCATCAAGTAATATACAAACTAGTATGATACAGTAATGGCCTCTAGGGCATATACACTAACAATCTCCCACTTGCACTAAGGCCATGTACTGGCGTATCGAAGACCAATCATCTCGATCAGCCGCTCGAACTGAGTCTGGGGTGGGGCCTTTGTGAGTGGATCTGCAGTGTTATTCTCCGAATCTACTCTCTTCACCTCGATGTCCCGGCGATCTATGATCTCCCTGATCAGGTGGTACCGCCTCAAAATGTGCCTGGACTTCTGATGGGACCTGGGTTCCTTCGCTAAAGCTATAGCGCCGTTGTTGTCGCAATACAGCGGTATTGGATCAACAATGGTAGGAACCACCTGAAGCTCCGTGAAGAACTTCTTCATCCAGACAGCTTCCTTAGCGGCATAGCAAGCAGCTATGTACTCCGCTTCCATAGTTGAGTCAGCAACGGTTTCCTGCTTGGAACTCTTCCAGCAAACCGCCCATCCATTGAGGGTAAAGACATAACCCGACATGGACTTGGAGTCATCCTTGTCACTCTGGAAGCTGGAGTCAGCAAAGGCCTCGATCTGGAGGTCTTTTCCGCCATACACCAAGAACATCTCCTTAGTCCTTCTCAGGTACTTGAGAATGTTCTTAACCGCTATCCAGTGTTTCTCCCCTGGGTCCGACTGATACTGGCTTACAACGCTCAATGCGTATGCTACATCTGGTCTGGTACATAACATCGCATACATTATAGAGCCTACCGCAGAAGCGTAGGGTATAATAGACATGTGATCCCTTTCCAAATCAGTTTTGGGAGACATCTTTTTGGAGAGGGTGATCCCGTGACAAGACAGTAAATTACCGCGCTTGGAATCTTCCATACTGAATCTTTTCAGTATGGTGTCGATGTACCTGGACTGTGAAAGTCCCAACATCCTCTTAGATCTATCACGATAGATCTGGATCCCCAGAATGTAGTTGGCATCGCCCAGGTTCTTCATGGAGAACCTCTGTGACAGGAATCCTTTGACTGACTGTAGCATAGGAATATCATTTCCTATTAGGAGAATGTCATCCACGTACAAGACGAGGAATACCACAGTTCTCCCTACAATCTTACTGTAAATGCATGGTTCATCTGGGTTTTTGATAAAGTCGAATTCTTTGACAGTATCATCAAAGCAGATGTTCCAACTCCGCGATACCTGCTTCAGTCCATAGATGGACTTGAGCAACTTGCACACTTTACCGCTGCTCCCACTCTGAATGAATCCTCCTGGCTGATCCATATAGACGCACTCTTCTAAATTTCCATTTAGGAAAGCCATCTTTACGTCCATCTGCCAGATTTCATAATCGTGGAAAGCAGCAATGGCAAGAAGGATCCGAATGGATTTGAGCATAGCCACTGGAGAAAAGGTCTCGTCATAGTCCAAACCAGGTCTTTGATGAAAACCCTTTGCAACAAGTCTACCTTTATAATTTCAACCAGCCCATCTACACCAATCTTCTTTCTGAAGATCTATTTGCAGCCTACGGGTTTTACCCCTTCTGGAGCAAAGTCCAAAGTCCAAACTTTGTTGGTGTACATGGACTCCATCTCGGTCCGCATTGCATCCAGTCATTTTACCGGGTCACCGCTCTGAATGGCTTGCTGGAAGCTAGTAGGCTCACCATAATCAATAGTGCAATCCTCTCTATCCCCGTCTATGAGAAAACCGTAGTATCTCTCGGGCGGATGAGACTGCCTACTACTCCTGCGGAGCGGCGTAGGTTTGTCCTGTTCTTTCGAACCCTCTGGTTCTACTAAGCTTTCAGTAATACTTGTAGTTCTGGAATTTCTTCCAGTTCTATTGCGCTCCCACTTATCTGATTTTCCAAAAACTCAGTTTCCAAGAAGCGGGCATGACGAGAAACAAAAACTTTTTGTTCCCCTGCGTAATAGAAAAGATACCCCTTGGAGTTCTTTGGGTATCCCACAAACTTATATTGTACTGAACGTGTCTCGAGCTTGTCCGCATTCTGCTTTTTAACAAAAGCTGGACACCCCCATGTCTTAAAGTGTTTAAGGCAGGGTTTCTTCCCACTCCACATCTGATATGGTGTGGTAGGCACTGACTTAGTAGGAACTTGGTTCAAAAGATATGCAGCGTTTCTAGTGCATAACTCCAGAAGGATCGCGGTAACTCAGCCTTACTCATCATGGAACGAACCATATCCAATAGGGTTCGATTCCGCCTTTCCGATACACCGTTGTGTTGTGGTGTGTATGGAGGAGTAAGCTGAGAGAGAATTCCATTCTCTTTTAAGTAGCCCAGAAACTCGGCACTCAAGTATTCACCACCTCGATCAGATCTCAGTGTCTTGATACTTTTGCCTGTTTGTTTTTCAACTTCATTCTTGTATTCCCGAAATTTCTCAAAGGCCTCGGATTTATGCTTCATCAAGAAGACATGTCCATACCTAGAGAAATCATCTGTGAAAGTAATGAAGTATGAATAACCACTTCGCGCATGTATAGACATTGGACCACACACGTCACTGTGTATGAGTCCCAAGAGCTCACTTACTCTTTCTCCGTGTCCAGTGAATGGAGTCTTTGTCATCTTTCCCATGAGACAAGATTCACAAGTGGCATAAGACTGGTACTCGAACGGATCCAAGTATCCTTCTTTATGTAACTTTGCCAACCGTGTCTCATTAATGTGACCCAGTCTACAATGCCATAAGAAAGCCTGATTTAATTCCAGAGACATTCTTTTAAGTGTGTTCTGGACACTGAAAATCTGAGCTTGATTTAATACGTATATCCCGTTTTTTAATGTACCTGACCCAATCAAAACTTGATTTAGATGGATGTTGACCACATCGCTTACAAAAGTAAAATCATATCCTTCCTTAGAAAGTAAGGATACAGATATGATATTACAAGTCGCACCTGGTACATAAAAATAGTCACGCAGAATCAATATCTGTCCAGTTGTCAGTCCAAGATGATATTCCCCTACGGATTCAGCGTACATGCTCATTCCGTTAGCAACCCTGAGAGTCATATCACCTATCTTGATAACCCTACGGTTTCTCAGAGCCTGTAACGAATTACAGATGTGAGATCCTGATCCAGTATCCAATACCCAGGAAGTAGGGTTAACTGACATACAGTTCTCTATTACAAACACACCCGAAGCCGAAGCCACAACATGCTTCGAATTCTAGCTGCTGGCTTTGCTAGCCCTGCAATCCTTCTGCCAATGTTCATTCTCGTAACAATAGGAACTTCCCTCTTTTACTACATCCAGTCCTGAAACTGTTGCCCTTCCCTTTCCTTCTACTTCCCTGGTTTCCTTCAGGGTAGAAGGTAGAGACTGTAGAATCAAGTCAGCATCTGACCCGTTGTTCAACGTGGTCTTCAGGTCCGTGAGCTCAAAATAGCTGGTCTATGTAAGGACGTTGCCCCCTACAGATGACCCGATAGCCAATCTCGCTGGAAGCAATTCGTTCGAGGTCTCATATCTTGCGATATGAGATTGCTCTCCATATAAATATTTGTTATGGAGGAAGATAAAAACTAAGTCCATCTTCTCGTGCTGCCTCTGGTATGCACCATCAACTGAGGCTAACATGAGGCACTTGGCTTTCGCACATTCTTTTTCCGATGTCTTTTGGATATCAATATCCGTGACAGGGGAAACTGGTCCTGAGACGACAGGGGTTGGATTAGTTAAGAGGCGTCCGAGCTTGTCATGGGCAATGGACATCTGGACAGACCTTTGCCAGTTATAACAGTCAGATTCAGTCAATTTATTATCTAGATGTAACCTAGGTGCGGTCACTGGGTCGCTGCAATTAAGAGAGAGAGAAGAAAACACTCAGCATGATGCTCTTGCAAGTTTAGATTGGTTTTTAATTTATCTAAACAGGATGGCTCCTACCGTCTCTCGAATCCCTCCTCAAACCATAAAGGAAGAATTAGTCGGGATCAATCTCACCGTACAATACTTACTTAACCGTTCAGCCAGGCCAGTGTTGGTACTTCGAGGGAGGTTTTCCAACGCTTTCGCGAAGTTCCTTAATTAAGTAACCTCTTTTCCCTGTGGGCGTAGCCCCGCTAACACCTTTCTAGACACCTACTTGGTTTATAGCATTGATCGTTAAGTGAGAAAGTTCCCGAGGAGTAGCATATACTCACAGTAGGATCGGGATCCAAATATCATCGTGTGATAAAACCGAAGGAATCCTACCAGAATCATCACACTCCAAATGGTATGCAGCACTAGCAAGTTTCAGTTTCTTAGAAACTCCCGATGTGGATTTTTGCCCCATGCTCTTATGACCTTGACTAAGGCCAACAAATCATAAGTCACATGTCAAGTTCTACCCGTCGTTGTCCAGCTTGATTTGAACCCACCCGTATATACCTTTGACTATGGCCAACAAAGTAATACGACTGTCCCAAACCAACACATCTATCTATGCAACATATGAATACCCACCAGCTACTAAACACTGTGCCTTGACTAAGGCCAACAAATACAGCTTGAATACTGTTGGATATTCATATGAAACGACGGAGGGCTACGGATGGTTTTGGCGAAACCGTGAACGTAGTGAACTTGATATAATCGATGGAACGAGATAGATTTTAAAAGGAGTGGTTCAAGCTCCGCATTTAAAAGTTGGTTTTTGAAAAGAACCGAGTGGTTTTAAAAGTGTTCCAACGACTTTTACTTGGTTTATTTTCTTGCATTAATTTTAATGTGTCCCATCATTTAATCCTACCATTGCAGAAAACAACGAAAATATAACGTACGCTTATGCCATCCGCATTCGCCACGGGGTCCCGTCATCACTCGTTAGATTACTTAACTAACGACAGAGCGGGGGCTGGACTAGCGCGGATGCAAAACATAAGCAACGCCTAAATAGATATCATATATAGATATATACATTCGTCAGATGCAATGATAGCCATTCCAGATCACAGATGAACACTTTGGATATACTAGGAATCCGCGATTCGTTCGAGCCTGCAACGAAAAGCGGATTACACGGTCGCGATGAATAGCCAAACCCCACCCTAGACCCCTACGGGTGCGGCAAACTACCCGCCAAGTACCCGAAGCGAAGCAACCTCCCTCAACAACGTGAGTAGGCCACTCGGCACTTCGAGATACCCAGTAGTTTGTGCACCCCACCTTGGGTCTATCCTAGGAGCAAAAACAGTAAAAGAAATTATACAATGGCGGCTACAACCTCATCCCGGATGTGCGGCCATAAAATAATATTACATCAATTATAAATTTTACATGAATGAAAGAAAAAGAAACTCTCATCTCACATCCACCCGGCTATTCATCCGCGACAATCCAACGAGTTCATATCCACAAACCATCAACATTACAGATCACAGATATGTATAACCCCCACTAATCGATGTATAGCGATTAGCAGACGTTCAATACATATATCACATCACAGATAATATCCATTAGCCAAAGTCTACGGAATTTCGATCAAAATACGAATTGTAACCACCCTAAACACAAATTTGTTTTCTGGAAAATCTGGGCAGAAACAAACTATACTAAAAATCCCAAAACATTCAAATAAGAACACTGCACAAAACCCGGCCACGGCCGAGTCAACTCGGCCGTGGTTCCGCGGCAGGAAGCATGTTCTTGTCGCGGATCCGCGACGCTTTGACCGAGTCACTGGATCGTTTTTGTTCTGTGTTTTTACAAAACCCTGAGCCGATTTTTCATGTATGTTAAATCATTTTTAGAGCAGTATAAAAAATCGGCAGAAACATGGTTTTTCCGGACGTGTTTTGCGATTTTTTTCCGATCGAAATTCTAAACACTTTGCTAACTTGCTAGTTTATGTTTAGTTAGGCTCTGATACCACTGTAAGTCCACGTTGCTCACCCTGGTTCTTACGGGGGGGCGGAAACGGCGAAAAACAATTTTCGGCGCAAAGGCAACATAGACTAAAAGAAGGATCTTTGCTAAACTACAAACTAGCAAACTACAAGAGGTGTTATCTACTATGCCATAGAGATTATACCTCATGATACCGGTCCTTCGGGTTTTCATTCCGCTGTCCTACTCGTCCGTCCATGCTCCGAGGATCGATCTGGATCTTGGTCACCTCCGCGGCCTTCTTGAGTCGAAGACGATCCACCCGAGAGATGTGCTCCGAGCTCCACCTGTAGGGTTCCTAGGCACAATATAGAGGTCTCACAAGGCATCAACCATGCCAATATAAAATTTTATGGGTGCCGAGAAACCCTAATACGGATCGTCGGCTAGAATTCTAGGCGAAAAACGATTCAAGTTAACAACTTAACTAAAGTTCGGAAGTTACAACCTTTGTAGATCCGGATTTCCACTTCCTTAGCTCCACATAGTCGTCCTTTCGCTGTCCTTTTCGAATCCTAGACTCATTCGTCGGCTTCATCGGGAAAACGAGCGGGATAGGTCGTCGGCTTCGTGCCGAAGATGATCTACGTCGAGGTTGCGCAAGTTCAAGCTCCAACTTCACCAAGTTGTGAAACTTGTAAAGAAAACACCCAAAACAACTTGGCAAGAGGTAGAGGGTGAAGAAATAGGAGGTGGGTTCACTTTAGAATTGGATTTCACTCACTTTTGCTCAAGTTGCCATTGATGGCATCTAGTTTTCTCTCTTGAAGAAGAAGGAGAAGATGAAGCTAGAATATGATAAGTGTTGTGCATAATAGAAAAATAAATCAATACTTATCATATCTTAACCAAGGTTAAGTGTAGAGAAAAGACCATGGTAAATGAGAAGGGTTAGGGTTAAGCTAGAAGACAAAATGGTTTCTTTAGTCAAAGCGTCATGAAGCTTCAACAAGCTTCATGATGAAAAGAAACCATTATGTTTTCATTTATCCATTTAAATAAATAAAGAATGGATAAATAAATGAGAGAATAAATCAAAACCCTAATTATCTTCTTAACCATGGTTTAATTCTTTACACTTAACCATATGAGCAAGTATCATCAAACATGATACATATATGTGCACAAAAGTATATCACATATACAACTTGCACATCAAGTGAGAAAATCCGTATAAAGTGAACCAATACTAGTTAATGCAAAGTAATATATCAAATATATAATTATACATTAAATCATTAAATCAACATTTGATTCAATGATCCGGTCATGTCGCACACAACCGACTAGTATTCAATGTATCGATTTATTGAATCAATGATTCGATAACTAGGTCATATCGAATATAACCAATCGAAACATTTATCACGAGAATGAAATGCGGTATCACATACACGCATTATTCTCGCTCCCGCACATATCTCATATGCGCTCCTATTTCGTTTCGCTTGAGCCAGGAAACCTCTGTGTAGGACTCTAAAGACTCGTCAATACGCCGGTAGCAGATGATGATCATATCAAGCACCCACAAGCCGCAAGCGGTCTGCTAAACGTAACGGCCATCCGGGTATTGAGCGATCAGAAGATCGACGAGCTAGCCCGCTCACACTCCTGTGAATCCAACCAGTAACACTTACCGTACAGTCCGGTCTGTTCGTCTGATATGTCGCATATCAAGTCTAGGGGTGGTATACGTCAGACCCCAATAACCGATAAGTCGTGCCGATGTGAGGCTCATAACGGGTCGAGAAACTACTGGTAACACTTACCAGCAAATCTCTGATCAGCCCTGGCCAGGGACTTCCCTGTTACGGCCAATCGAGCACAGCGCAACATCAACCCCCAATACCGGGAGAGACGAAACCCCTCTTATCGCTCATTGCCTCCATGTGACTCGGGACTGTACCCAAAGACCACCATTTTGCACGCCCTCATGGACGTGGTAAGGTGGAGATCAAAGCACAGTGGGAATCACACAAGACTCTATGACGATCTCGGGTCTACAGACTAACCTGTACAAGTGTCACCTGAGAACTGCCATCTGACGTGAGGTATAATACCATCTGGGAGTTCTCGGCGAGTCCGTCCAGTGTACCCAGTCTCCACTGAGCACCCGTATACCATCTCTGATGTCAAACACCAATGGATGTGGGATCATCCATCGCCCATCTCATGGGTCGAGAAGCGTATACGCTATTCTACTCTGGTATATCGATGCCCCGTCTCGATACACCCACGACTAGGGACCTTGAAGGATGTACTTATAGACTACCATGTCCCCACTAGTATGATCTGCATCACAGTCCAGGTAGTCAAGTACATATCCTAAGGGCTTTACCAACATGTAACTATAAGACAGTATAAAGAGACTAGTGTACATGTTAAGATAAAGAGTAACCAGATAGCATACTATCATATCGAGCAAGAAAGTCATCTCTATATATGTCCAAGCATCCAATATAATATACATCATCTGTACAATACTGGCCTCTAGGGCATACATACAACTAACAATCTCCCACTTGCACTAGAGCCAGCTGCTGTAGTATCGCATACCGAGCATCCCGAAGAGTCTCTCAAACTGTATCTGGGGAATGGCCTTCGTGAGTGGATCCGCCGTGTTGTTCTTCGTGTCAACCCTCCTGACCTCGATCTCCCGGCGATCAACTATCTCCCGGATCAGGTGATACCGCCTCAGAATATGCCTGGATCGCTGATGGGACCTGGGTTCCTTAGCCAAAGCCACCGCTCCATTGTTATCGCAATACAAAGGTATTGGATGCTCAATGGATGGAACCACTCCAAGTTCAGTAATGAACTTCTTGATCCAGACAGCCTATTTGGCAGCATCGTTGGCAGCGATGTATTCAGCCTCCATCGTCGAGTCTGCCACGGTTTCCTGCTTGGAACTCTTCCAGCTAACCGCCCCTCCGTAAAGGGTAAAGACAAAGCCCGACTGCGACTTAGAGTCGTCCTTATCACTCTGGAAGCTCGAATCGGTAAAGGACTCCACTTGGAGTTCTCCGTTACCATACACCAAGAACATATCTCTAGTCCTTCGCAAGTACTTGAGAATATTCTTCACAGCTGTCCAGTGACTCTTTCCAGGATCTGCTTGATACCGACTCACTACACTTAGTGAGTATGCAACATCGGGTCTGGTACATAGCATCGCATACATGATAGAGCCTACTGCCGAAGCATAGGGTATCCCTTGCATGCGAGCTCTCTCCAAATCAGTCTTGGGAGACATCTCTTTGGAGAGAGTGAGTCCAGAGATCGTGGGTAAGTTCCCACGCTTGGATTCTTCCATACTAAACCTCTTTAGTATGGTGTCAATGTACCTGGATTGGGACAATCCCAATATCCGTTTGGATCTATCTCTATAGATCCTGATTCCCAATATGCAGGAGGCATCACCAAGATCTTTCATTGAGAATCTTTGTGACAAGAAGAGCTTGACCGATTGCAGCATAGGAATATCATTTCCTATCAAGAGTATGTCGTCCACGTACAATACGAGGAAGACAACCTTACTCCCTGCCACCTTCTTGTAAATACAAGGTTCATCTGGGTTTTTGACGAAATCAAACTCTTTGATAACGACATCAAAGCAGATGTTCCAACTCCGCGATGCTTGCTTTAATCCATAAATGGATTTAAGCAGCTTGCACACCTTGCCGCTGCTCCCACTGTCTACGAAGCCCTCTGGCCGAGTCATGTACACGCACTCTTCTAAATCACCATTTAGAAAGGCGGTCTTAACATCCATTTGCCAGATTTCGTAATCATGATATGCAGCGATGGCAAGCATGATCCGGATGGATTTAAGCATAGCCACTGGAGAAAAAGTCTCGTCATAGTCCACACCTGGTCTTTGACGAAAACCCTTTGCTACAAGTCTAGCTTTGAAAGTCTCCACTTTCCCATCTACACCAAGTTTCTTCTTGAAGATCCACTTGCTCCCAATGGGTTTTACCCCTTCAGGAGCAATTTCCAAAGTCCATACTTTGTTGGTGTACATGGATTCCATCTCGGACTGCATTGCATCCAGCCATTTCACTGAGTCCCTACTCGTGATGGCCTGCTCGAAGCTAGTTGGGTCATCATCCTCCATGATGCAATCCTCGCTCCCTCCATCCATGAGAAAACCATAGTATCTCTCAGGCTGGCAAGGAACCCTACTAGATCGGCGGAGAGGATGAGGTTCATTGGGAACTACTGAATCTTCTGGTTCCACTAAATCTTCAGTTACGGTTTGTGTATCTGGAACTTCTTCCAGCTCTACCACTTCGCCACTAATTTCTTTTTCAAGAAATTCCTTTTCTAAAAAGGTGGCATATTGAGAAACAAATACCTTTTGTTCTTCAGCATGGTAGAAAAAATATCCTTGTGAATTCTTAGGATATCCCACAAACTTGCAGAGAACTGACCGTGCCTCGAGTTTGTCTGGATTTTTCCTTTTGACATAGGCCGGACAACCCCATATCTTAACTCGTTTAAAATATGGTCTCTTCCCACTCCATATCTCATATGGTGTGGTAGGTACAGATTTAGATGGAATTTGATTCAATAGGTATGCAGCCGTCTCCAGTGCATATCCCCAGAAGGAAATAGGTAACTCAGCTGTGCTCATCATAGAGCGCACCATATCTAATAGGGTGCGGTTCCTCCGTACTGATACACCGTTGTGCTGTGGTGTATATGGAGGAGTCAGCTGAGAGAGAATCCCATTCTCTTTTAGGAAGTCCAGGAATTCATTGCTCAAGTATTCACCTCCTCGATCAGATCGAAGGATTTTAATACTTTTTCCGGTTTGGTTCTCAACTTCTTGTTTATATTCCCTAAATTTCTCAAAAGCTTCTGATTTGTGTTTCATCAGGAACACATATCCGAATCTAGAGAGATCGTCAGTGAATGTAATGAAGTATGAAGAACCATCCCTAGCATGAGTAGACATAGGACCGCATACATCACTATGTATCAGTCCTAAGAGTTCGGTAACTCTTTCTCCGTGTCCCGTAAACGGAGCTTTGGTCATCTTGCCTTTGAGACATGACTGGCAAGTGTCATAAGATGAAAATTCGAATGGTTTCAAATATCCATCCTTATGCAACTTAGCCAGTCGTGTCGCATTGATGTGACCCAGTCTACAATGCCACAAGAAGGATTCGTTCATTTCTGAACTCTTCCTCTTGTGTGTGTTTGTTATGCTCAGAACTGTTGATTGATTTAGAACATAAATGCCATTGCACAACGTGCCTGATCCAACCAACTTTTGGTTGCGGAAAATGTTCATAACATTGTCCTGTAATACAAAATTATATCCCTCTTTACTTAATAAAGAAACTGATATAATGTTGCATATCAGGTTCGGCATGTAATAGCATTCGTTCAGAACCAATGTATTACCAGTTGGTAATGCAAGGTGATATTCCCCGACAGTCTTAGCTGCAACAATTGCACCATTTCCAACTCTAATGTCTTTATCACCTTCTCCAAGTTCTCTACCTTTCCTGAGCCCATGTAACTGATTACATATATGGGATCCTGACCCGGTATCTAATACCCAGGACGTAGAGCAAATGGAGAAACAGTTCTCGGTAACGAACACACCTGAAGAAAATGCATCAACATGTACTTTCTTCATTCGGGTGGCATGGGAATCCTGGTATTCCCCTATATCCTGTTCATTCCTATAACTCTTATAGGAAAGAACGGAACCAACGTTCCCCAGCACAGTATAACATGCGGGTTCGGTCAATACATCCATATTATTATCTTCATTAGGGCATGAAATGGTCGCTACCTGGAGAGAGAGAGAAGAAAACACTTTAGCGTATGCTCGTGCAAGATCAGATTGGTTATTATCTTATCTAATCAGGATGGCTCCCACTGCTTTTTATCAAATCTTCCTCCAAACCCTAAAAGGAAAGATTAGCCGGGATTAATTACACACTACAAGTTCACCAATCTTTCAGCCAGGCCAGTGTCGGTACTTTGAGGGAGGTCCCCCGTGCTTTCGCACGAACCTAATTACTGTAAACCTCGTTTTCCCAGAGGCGTAACCTCGTTAACACCTTTCTAGACACCTACTTGATCGGCTAATTGTAATGTGTAAAACTCTCCCAGGAGCAACTCTTACTCGCAGTGGGTATCGGGATCCAACTATCTCATAGAAGGTATGCAATCTCATTGCAAATTTCAACACTTGAAATTCCCGATAATATTTTGCCCCTAGCAGCTATATGACCTTAACATAGTCAACAAATCATAAGTGCTAGTCAAGTTCAACCCGTCATTTCCCGATTGAATTAAACCCACCCGCACGACCCTTAACATAGTCAACAAAGTCGCACGACTACCCTAATCCAATCGCATCATATGCTTATACAGATAAGCACTAATTAGCTACCGCACACTACGCCTTAACATAATCAACAAACGTAGCACGAATACTAACTAGTACTTATCTGAAATGACGGAGGGCTACGTCAGGTTTTTCTGAAAACCTATTGCGTAATGAACTTGATATCGTTGTAGAATCAAATGAAGTTTTAAAAATGGAATGATTTTGAGGCTTTTCTAGTTTTGCTAAAGGGGTCACTCCCGGTGAAGGGATCGTCGGCCCTTTCCTCGTCGAATGAGGTGCGGGATATATCATATATATCACTGTGCAAAGCAAAAACTCTTAAAAGCAATCAAAGCCAAACCGAGTGTGTAGCATCTGCCAGTTACTGCTAAAGGAGTCACTCCCGGTGAAGGGATCTCGGTCCTTTCCTCATCGAATAAGGTGCAGGATATATCACATATACCGCTGTGCAAAGAAAGAACTGTAGCTACCTGTTTTATTTAAAATTTGCTTCTACAACATCTTAGGTTTCTTTTCTTTCATTAATCACATTAATGAAGTCCCATCATTTAAATACCTAAACATCACAGATAGATATGACGTACACTTATGCCATCCGCATTCGCCTCGATGTCCCCTCGTGCACCGTTAGGTTAGGTAACTAACGACAGAGCAGGGCAGGGCTAGCACGGGTGTAAAACATAAGTAACATCTATTTAATATATCATATATACTATATACTATATCCATCACAGAACATCACAGATATCGCAGCAGAAGAAACATATGAAACATTGGATATACTAGGACGTCCGTGTTTTCAATACGAGCCAGTATAAAACACGGATTCCACGGTCGTGATGAATAGCCAATCCCACACCCCTAGACCCCTACGAGAGCGGCAAGCAACCCTCCCAATTCTAGGGTTAGGAGACCCGGACTCGACTCCTCGAGTTGGTCTCCCACTGGACCCCAGAACCCGGTTACTTGTGCTCCCCTCCTTGGGTCTATCCTAATGCGGAAAAGTAAATAATATACAAAAGGTGACAACTTCCGCAACCTGGAAGTGCCCCAAATAAAAGAATATTACATACAAGTTTTTACATGAATGAAAATGAAAAAACACTCATCTCACATAAAAAACCTCGGCTATTCAAACACGACAATCCAATATAACATATCCAGCAACACATAACATCACATGTCATCAACGTAAGTAAATATGTCCATCCCAATTGTCGTTGACATATAGCAACGAAACCGGCGATATCATATATTACACTTACGGTCACAGAAAAGAAAGTGTAAAACTACAACAGTTGGAATCCGCAACCTCATTAGACATCGCATGCCTAATCAAATGAAATACTTAGACATCACATGCCTAACAGTTATAAACCCCGCATTTTAGTCTCATTATCGAAAACTCTTTTCAATATCAAGTGAAACTAAACTGCTAGATTTATAACATTCATTCAGTTATCTCATAACTGTTTGTGAATTCCAATTATTGTATCACATTCCAGATAAACAGAAAATGTTAAACTTTCCGATCGAACAGTCGAATACCCAAGTTTTCCCGATACAGCTCAACACATGAAACAAGTCTAAAAACATTCAGTTCGTGCCTCAGTAGCAACGGTCCAGCCGTAGAAGGGTCAAGCCAACGCCTCACATGTGGCACGCCGTACTGCCCCAAACCCGAAGGTTCAAAGGGCAATTCAAGACGGTCACATAATCGAGTTAAGGTTTGTTGTCTTCTAGAGGGTCCATCGCGTTACTTGCACTACTTAGAACGTCTTTAAACTACGGAAAAATCCAACACTTGGAAATTTCCCGACAGGGGAAAAGTTGGGTATTTATATCCGGTCGAACTTTTTAACATATTCTAAAGATTATCCGGAAAAACACTTAGACAAGGTTCGATAATCCGATCGAAACATCGTTTCCCAATTTAACCCCAGAACACTCAACTTAAGAGCCAATTTAAAAATTCCCAGAAAACTCAGAATAATTAATCAGGAATTACTGTGCAAACACTTAGGGCTGACGTCACCAAAGCGCCGCGGAACCGCCTCAGAAGCTAGGCTTCTGCCGCGGTTCCGCCGCAGAAAGTACTGTTCATGGGAAACTTTTTGCACCGTAATTCTTAGATTTCATTGCTGAATTTTTTAAGCATTTTTAATTGACAAAAAACCACAAATTTGGAAAAAGTCCAGAGAGCATTATCGGGTTAGGGTTTCGGGTTCGTTCGGACTTCAAACTCCGTCTAGACTTCGCCTAAGGCTCTAGCTTGGCTCTGATACCACTGTAGGGTTCCTAGGCACAATATAGAGGTCTCACAAGGTATCAACCATGCCAATATAAAATTTTATGGGTGCCGAGAAACCCTAATACGGATCGTCGGCTAGAATTCTAGGCGAAAAACGATTCAAGTTAACAACTTAACTAAAGTTCGGAAGTTACAACCTTTGTAGATCCGGATTTCCACTTCCTTAGCTCCACGTAGTCGTCCTTTCGCTGTCCTTTTCGAATCCTAGACTCATTCGTCGGCTTCATCGGGAAAACGAGCGGGATAGGTCGTCGGCTTCGTGCCGAAGATGATCTACGTCGAGGTTGCGCAAGTTCAAGCTCCAACTTCACCAAGTTGTGAAACTTGTGAAGAAAACACCCAAAACAACTTGGCAAGAGGTAGAGGGTGAAGAAATAGGAGGTGGGTTCACTTTAGAATTGGATTTCACTCACTTTTGCTCAAGTTGCCATTGATGGCATCTAGTTTTCTCTCTTGAAGAAGAAGGAGAAGATGAAGCTAGAATATGATAAGTGTTGTGCATAATAGAAAAATAAATCAATACTTATCATATCTTAACCAAGGTTAAGTGTAGAGAAAAGACCATGGTAAATGAGAAGGGTTAGGGTTAAGCTAGAAGACAAAATGGTTTCTTTAGTCAAAGCTTCATGAAGCTTCAACAAGCTTCATGATGAAAAGAAACCATTATGTTTTCATTTATCCATTTAAATAAATAAAGAATGGATAAATAAATGAGAGAATAAATCAAAACCCTAATTATCTTCTTAACCATGGTTTAATTCTTTACACTTAACCATGTGAGCAAGTATCATCAAACATGATATATATATGTGCACAAAAGTATATCACATATACAACTTGCACATCAAGTGAGAAAATCCGTATAAAGTGAACCAATACTAGTTAATGCAAAGTAATATATCAAATATATAATTATACATTAAATCATTAAATCAACATTTGATTCAATGATCCGGTCATGTCGCACATAACCGACTAGTATTCAATATATCGATTTATCGAATCAATGATTCGATAACTAGGTCATATCGAATATAACCAATCGAAACATTTATCACGAGAATGAAATGCGGTATCACATACACGCATTATTCTCACTCCCGCACATATCTCATATGCGCTCCTATTTCGTTTCGCTTGAGCCAGGAAACCTCTGTGTAGGACTCTAAAGACTCGTCAATACGCCGGTAGCAGATGATGATCATATCAAGCACCCACAAGCCGCAAGCGGTCTGCTAAACGTAACGGCCATCCGGGTATTGAGCGATCAGAAGATCGACGAGCTAGCCCGCTCACACTCCTGTGAATCCAACCAGTAACACTTACCGTACAGTCCGGTCTGTTCGTCTGATATGTCGCATATCAAGTCTAGGGGTGGTATACGTCAGACCCCAATAACCGATAAGTCGTGCCGATGTGAGGCTCATAACGGGTCGAGAAACTACTGGTAACACTTACCAGCAAATCTCTGATCAGCCCTGGCCAGGGACTTCCCTGTTACGGCCAATCGAGCACAGCGCAACATCAACCCCCAATACCGGGAGAGACGAAACCCCTCCTATCGCTCATTGCCTCCATGTGACTCGGGACTGTACCCAAAGACCACCGTTTTGCACACCCTCATGGACGTGGTAAGGTGGAGATCAAAGCACAGTGGGAATCACACAAGACTCTATGACGATCTCGGGTCTACAGACTAACCTGTACAAGTGTCACCTGAGAACTGCCATCTGACGTGAGGTATAATACCATCTGGGAGTTCTCGGCGAGTCCGTCCAGTGTACCCAGTCTCCACTGAGCACCCGTATACCATCTCTGATGTCAAACACCAATGGATGTGGGATCATCCATCGCCCATCTCATGGGTCGAGAAGCGTATACGCTAGTCTACTCTGGTATATCGATGCCCCGTCTCGATACACCCACGACTAGGGACCTTGAAGGATGTACTTATGGACTACCATGTCCCCACTAGTATGATCTGCATCACAGTCCAGGTAGTCAAGTACATATCCTAAGGGCTTTACCAACATGTAACTATAAGACAGTATAAAGAGACTAGTGTATATGTTAAGATAAAGAGTAACCAGATAGCATGCTATCTTATCGAGCAAGAAAGTCATCTCTATATATGTCCAAGCATCCAATATAATATACATCATCTGTACAATACTGGCCTCTAGGGCATACATACAACTAACACCACCTCGAGCCGAGGCAACTAGGACAACAAGATCGCTAGTCTTGATGTCCTAGGATGTGTAGAAGAGGTAGATGGAAGTGTTTGTTTATTTGGATCCTTTTTCTCTCAACACATGAGATCAAATGATTTTTCAAGAGGAGGAAGAACTAGCAACCTTGGAGCTCTTTTCTTTTCTTCTCACAAGAGAGAGAATGAGAGCAAGAGAAATGAAAAAATTATCAAGTAAAGAAAATGAACCATGGTTGCAATAATACATAAACATCATCATTACCAATCCTTTCATGATAAAGTTGATGGCTACTAATTGAATTGACCATTTTCATAATCCAAAAATAAAAAGAAATCCAAAGAAAACTCTAGACCTCTCATGAAGGTCAAAATCAACTTTGGTCAACGGGTCAACAAAGTCAAGTGTGGTCAAGTATGGTCAAATGGTCAAAGCAATTAGCCATCACACAATAATCACTAAAAAGATTAGTAAATAATGTCCCCGGCTCATTATGGTTTTGACCGAACCAACTGCCAAAACCCTAATGAGTCCGCCTCAAAATGGTTTTGACCGAATCAACTGTCAAAACCCTAATGAGACACCTCCTTCTTCTTCGCTCCTCAAAACTGTGCATACACACCCGCATCCGCATTCCGTAGAATGCGAATGCACAAAAGACAAAACAAATCCATCCGTGCAATACTAGGATTCGGCTTAAACCAAAGCCCACTAGTATTGCCTGCCCGAACAGCATACGCACACAAGTGCACGTAAGTGATCGTAGCCCTGCCGTAAAACCATACGGCCTCTACACATTTCGCTCAGTGCAGGGAAACTCTCTGTGTGGGACTCTAAAGACTCGACACTACGCTGGCAGTGGGTTTAACCACAGACCGCAAGCGGCACTAGCTGTACGTAACGATCCCCAGGTAGATGTCGATAAGAAGGCCGATGAGGTAAACCCATCTGAACTCCTACTGAGCCTGTATGTGACAATCTCCGTACAGTCCGGTCCATTCGTCGGGCCTAGGGGGGTGGTAAACGTCAGTCCCCTAATAGTAGTACAAGTCATGTCGGAGTGTAGCCCAGAACACTCTGAGATAACACTGGAAACCTACCAGTATAGCTCGCTTGCCCTGGCCAGGGACTACATGTGTAATGGCTCTCCTAGACACAGCGCGATATCAACCCCTAATACCGGGAGAGACGAATCCTGTCTAACCGTCACTGCCTCCAAGTGCTTCGGGACTGCACCCAACTACTACCTGTTTGCACGCCTCCTTTGAGCCGTGGTAGGGTAGTAATCTAAGTACAATGGGAACACACTCGAAGCGAAGTGACAGTGTCAAGTCAGCGGACTAAGCTGTACTCATGTCATCTGGGAACTGATAACTGACGATAGGTATAATACCAACCATCAGTTCCCGACGAGTCATGTCCAGTGTACTAGTAACCTAACGAGCACCCGCATACTATCTCAAGTACGACGTACTGACGGCTGTGGGACAGACCGTCTTCCGTGCTGGGATGAGAAGCGTATACGCTAGTCTACTCCGGAGTATCGATACCCTGTCTCGATAGTCCTACGACTAGGGACCTGTATAAGGATGTGCTTATAGATTACCCAGCCCCCACAAGTGTGACTGCCATCACAATGCTGGTAATCAAGCAAAGATCCTAAGGGCTCTACTAATATGTATAAGCGATATGCTAAAAGAAACACATGCACATATTGAAGTAGAAACAAACCAAGTAGCATACTACCATTTTGAGCAAGATTGTCTATACAACTGTGAATATCCCAAGCTTCCATCAAGTAATATACAAACTAGTATGATACAGTAATGGCCTCTAGGGCATATACACTAACAAGACCGAGCTTTCTGAAGTCCGCCATGGTGCCCTCACGCTGTGCTGGCCTGGGTACTATTGCAACTACGGACTGCTGGACTGTCCGCAGCCCCTCCTGGAAAGCTTCGGCCTGCCGCTGATTAAGCTCAGTTTGCCGCTTCTGGTTTTCCAGCATACCACGTATAACTCCATGCAGTGCGGTGTCATCAACACGCCTCTGGTACGATCGCAAATCTCTATCCGCCATGATTCTGAAGCCAAGACACTGAAGAAGTTTAGCAACGGTAAACAGGATTTAATAAACAAGATAGCTATAGATTCAAGACTGGCAAGATAGTAATGTGGCAGGACATGTTCCTAATTACGGGTTGTCTGGTTAATGTATTGGGTTTATACCCAACTACAAAGAACCAAACCCGATTAACCCTAAATCCTATTGCTCTGATACCAAACAAACCCTGTCACGCCACGCTTCCTAAAATGCGCAAACTACGGCGCGTGATAGAGCCAACCATGCTATCTGTGGCTAGAAATCATCCTTCCACAGCCACATTACGGCTGTCTATAGGATATCAAGAACAGTAAAATATAAAATTTATCTAGTACATGTCAATTTGCCACAGTAAATAGAATCAAGAAAATGCATAAGCGGAAACGAATCAATCTCTAATAAACAACATTTGAAACATGTCCCAATATGGACTCACATCAAATAAATAAAACTGCGGAAATAAACTAAACCAAACATCTCAAAATACACGATCAATTCCTCATTCCTCGGCTTGATTGCTAAAATACTCTTGTTCAGCATGCGATAAAGGTAAAGAAACTAGGCCATGCAAAATCCAGACGTCCGTGCGTCATAAATACCAAAATAACAGTGATAATCAGGATATAACGATATAAGCAAACATGAATATAAATAAATAGGACAGATATGAAACAGTGATGTATGTGTATGTATGGATGTGTGATGTGTATTTTAAAACTATGCTTCTAGGTTATCTATTCTAAAAGTCTTTGAAATCAATTTAATGTAATCCTCATCGTAACCCAACAGTATATATCCTGTTCACTCCCTACGGGACCACGGTAACAGTATTTATTCCGTAACGCCCGGAAACACGGCAAACAAGTAATTATTCCGTAACGCCCGGAAAAACGGCAAACAAGTAATGATTATTCCGTAACGCCCAGAAAAACGGCAAACAAGTAATTATATCCTCTTGAGTTATATTTCGGTTACATTCTTGAATTTCCCTTTCCCCCCAGATTTTTGTTCAAGTCAGGTATTGCCAATATAGATCTAATACCAACACAGGATCAAGTATATACAATTCTTATCTATGCAGACAACAAGTCACGTCCGTCAGGGCAACACGTTAATATTGTTGGTATTAGTAACAAGATCTAATTAACAAGTCAAGTAGTGTGTCGTGAACATATTATGTGATGCATATCAACCAAATAGATACCCAGTGTGAAACTGTAACCAGTATCGAAACACGGTTAATGCAAGGATGCATATGTATCTATCTGTAATAACCAATATACATTCATTACCATATATGATTCAAACTAAATAACATGTTGTATTAATGTAATAGTATAATGATATCATGATGTTCCGGCATGCAACTAGATATGTTATTATCGGTACGGATACGAACGGATATTGTAAAACTGTAAATCTATAATATTTGCTGCATAATAAAATACATGCACTATTTTTATTCATATGGATATTGATATAATAATATAGCATGTTCCAAGTTAAAACTTGCCTGATCGGATCTCACGTCGGGACACGAATATTACGTCCAATGTCGGGATAAACGTCACGATGCAACTACCCACGCAGGACTGGACCTGGCTGATCAATGACGTGATGTGATGACTACACTGAACGACGACGATGACTGGGTCGTCCGGATCATCGCGCGTGCGGCTCCGGAGAGACGATCAATAACTGATCAAGAAAGAGAAGAAAGAAAGAAAGGAAGAAGAAGAATGGGGGTGGCTTCTTGGTTGGGTTTCTAGGGACAGAGGAAAGAGGAGAAGACGACGGCGACGATGGGATGCGGTCGATGATGAGGGCAGTTGGTTACTCGGGCGCTGTCGTGGTCGGGAAGGTGGTGAGGTCGATGGTGGTGGTTGCTTGTGGTGTCGGGGAGAGGAGAGGGAGGTGAGGTGGTGATGGTGGAGACGACGACGAGGTAGTGAGGTCTCCGGCGATGGGTAACGGCGAGGTTGGGTTTCTGCAGTGGTTGTCGTCGGGTTTGTAAGGTTGGGTGTTGGTGGTGGTCAGGGTGCTCGGGGGAGGAGAAGAGGGAGACGAGGTGAAGGCGGGGGTGAAGGTGACGGCGAGGGAGCGGTGACAAGGTCGTAGGGAGGTCGGCGGCAAGGTGAGGGAGCGGGCTAGGGTTTGGATTATTTTCGTCGCGAGGAAAAAGAAAAAGAGAATAAGGAGGAAGAGAGAGTGTGTGATGTTTAAGTTATATTAGGTTAATATATATATATATATATATATGAGATAGAGAGAGAGACAGCGAGAAGAGAGGGAGAATGCAAGAGTAGAGGGAGAAAGAGAATATGATTTATTAGTTATATATATTAATATATATTATATATATATTATAAACTGTTTATATATTTAGGTTTTGAAAAGAATATTATAATATATTTTCTTGGATTATACAGCTAATATCAAAATACTCCGAAAAATACCCAGATCTCTTCTAAAAATCTAGTTTTAAAATATGGAGAATATACGTACAAGCGAAAACCATAATGTGATATCCGGTTAATAAAAATGTATACCCCCAAGTACGGATCTACGTAAATACACGTAGCGATCCAAACGAGTCTGTTTTATCAATCTGGACATGAACACGATGTATGGATGCAAACATATGATATGGGGTATGATAACATGCCATACCAGATATCAAAATATATTATCTGGCTATTATTTGTATTATTTAAAAGATATGCGGATAAATATATTATATAAGTGTGTATTGAATCTATATGTGCACGGATCCTCTGTACTAGCAGATATATGACGTAATCTTGAACTATAATGGGTTTCAAGCATGCAGGTAGGGTCGAATACTAACCACAATTACCAAATGCATTATCTACACCCAAAAACAATAATAAATAAGAAGTTGTCGCAAGATTGGAAAATACCCCAAATAAAATATCGTATAAATGCACTAGGGTATTACACCTACAGACGTGGAACTTCATATGATCAATGAGGTGGCCTTTTAGCTGCACAATATGGACTGACACGGGAGAGTTCATATGGGCGGCCAAAACATTACATTAATGGTATATCACGTCCATCCTGGTCCGAGTTTGCATCGTCCTCGCGCGCGCTCGTAGATATTCATTTAGGAGCCCGCGACACCCGCGCCCGCTGCAGCCCCATCTACCTCTCCATCTATCCTGATATATCACCCGGACTATCAACCGGACGGCTCTCCACATACCCCTGCCGGAAATCGAGCACCCATCTTCTAGACTCCTGCATCTGGATCCGGTTCAGCTTCGGGTTCATCCAGGCATATGAGCCGAGCAGAAGCCCTGGCCGATATGGAGACGAGGAGAAGGATGATTCGAAGGCTTGTACAATTAGGCAAGGAGACACCGGATGTAAGTTTAATTCATAATCTTTATTTTCAATACAACTTTCATATAGTTATCGTATATATCCATTTCTAATACTTGTATATTTATAACATTGTAAGAGATGCTCGATTCCAGCGACTATCCTAATGCCCTCCCCCCGACAGCGGCAGTGCCCCCTAATGATCTCATATAGACGCAGGATCGAGAAAGATATGAGTCTTGCCGAGAGAAAGAAAACGATAAATATGTTTATTGAAAATAGAACTTTTTCTAATCTCCATCTTCAGTAAACGTATTTATCACTTTCTCTCTCTCTCAGCAAGACTCATACTTTCTCGATCCTGTGTCTTCTCGTCATTTTTTGCAACCTCGGAATTGGTTTCTTTTTCTTTAGAAGTTGTAATTGAACTAATGGTTTGTATATATTTGAATTGTAATTGAATGAATTTTAGTGTTTCGTATATTTGATTATATATTTTGTCGTGGATTGAAATGGAATTGGTGAAATGGAAATGAATTTGAAATTGGATTTGGAATTACTTAGTACAACAGGTATATATTTTTGTGTATCAAATTGTTTCGACGAAACAATTGCAGATCAGACTTTTTTTCTTCGTTGCCAAGTTATTTCGTTGGGCTATACCCGACGAAAAAATTAAAGAGCTGATGGAATAAGTCATCAAACCTGAGAAAAAATGGTTTAACTTCCCAATTTTTTTTAACTTTTTCTATCGGCATAAAGCCGACGGAAAAACCTTTGCCGACGAAATAATTCTAACACCCGACGTAATAAACGTTATTACGTCATACTTTTATACGTCGGGTATTGTCCGACGGAATAAGTTTATTCCGTCGGAAACCAACTTAATCCGTCGGACTTATGCCAATGGAATAAGTACAATTTTCTTATGGTGACAATACCCTCTTCTTTACTCAAGAAGCCTCAGGACAACAACGCTAGAGCCCTCACTATAGAGGCGCCCAACAACACTTAGCCTATCCCCCCTCCTCCAAGCAAGGAGGACCAACACCAACTGTAAGAAGCCATCATAGCCCAGTTAATGGAACTGAGCTGGCGTCTCAATGAAGCGTTCACGGGTCAGATAGTTGCAGGACCCTCCTTTACATATCAGGAAAACCCAATGCTAGGGCGAGATCCGCGGCATGTTGAGCCCGCGATCCCTCCACAAGGTACGCCCAAGCAAATAGGCCCTATGCAGCCTACAGGGTCAATCCCTGCGAAGACGACCGGCCTCCTCAACCCCGAACTGCTCTGACCAAGGTCTGACCTAAGGTCGAACCCCAACAACTATCAGATAAAGGCAAGAAGAGGACAAGGGAAACCGATCGCCCAAGCAACGATGAATCCAACAGCGACTACCATCTCAAACCGAGCCACCTGGCCATAGAACGCAAAGAGCATTCCACTTCTCAGGTCTTCGAGACTGACCCTCACCTGGAAATCTGCTCCGAAAAGTCCAGGCCTTGGGAAATGTCATGACCCAAAAAAGGCACATGACCGGCACTTGGATCACGTGAAGTCTATAGGACCCCACCGTAACCTAAGTAAGCCGAAAGTCTAGAAATCTAAACCTTTTTAGGAAAAAAAATAGTGGAGGTGACGTTTTAAATAGGGTTATAGAGGAACTCAAGTTCTTGCTTTTCTTTAGTAAGTAAAGTTTATAAAAATACAAGCGGACTATATACTATGGATTGAAAACATTTTCGTCATTTAAAATTTGGGCAGCATCTCCTTTGTAAATTTTTAAACCAAAACCAGTACATAACAAGAATAATATAGGCATCCCCAAACGGGAGCTAGCTCTTCGCCAATTAGCAGAATCACAACCACGTAATATGAAATATACGACGCCTAAGGCGAAGATTAATCACAGAAAGAAAATAAAGAAAACTAAAACATTATCAAATCCAATATAAGAATATATACAAGTCACGACTCTAAGTCTGAAAGAATATACAATTCTCTGGTTTCTAAGTCTACCAAATATATACAGTCTAATTGATGGAGCTTTTAACTAGGTACAAATGAATATATATATATACAACGACGGTTACGATCCGTAGTGTAACCCACCTACCAATGCAAATCATCCGAAGAAGTAATGTGCCAGCAAGCTACTACTAATCCGAGCGGTCGATCCTGCAAGAAAACTATGGTACAACGGAGGTGAGTTGCCAACTCGTGAGCAGAAAATATTATCAAGTAGAAATCGAATGTATGACGATCTCCTAGGTCATACAGTAATATAATAATATATACCGTGTAGTATCAAAGTGATCGTGTATACATATGTATATAAATATATAAACTCGTGCCTGTGTCAATATATGATACCATGTCATCCATATCATATATATGTATCATCCATTGTGTGTCCATCAACGACACATCAAAATTATCATAAAATCCTGAGTGTCCAGTATCGACACTCAAAATCATCATAAAACCCGTGTCCAGTATCGACACGTAAATCCTCATATCTTAGGCGCTATCTCATCGGATCGGACATCATATCTCAGGCACCGTCTTATTAGATCGGTCCTCATATCCATCTGTCTCATTTCACTCCGGTCAGTATCCTCCGGATATCCGCCGAATCCAGTACTGTCACCGGTAGGTAGTGTTCCCCTACCAGGCTCAACGCCTTTTTATATGATCTTCTTATCCCAGGGTACCATATCGGGTCCACCATGTACCCGCAGACGGTGACTCCTCACTCCTCGAATCGGGTAATCATCATAACTCAGTACCAATAAATCTCATGGTGGATGTCGAAATATCATATTAAGAGAAACCGTGTTCTTAAAATAATCATAAGTTTTTAAATAATATCTACGGTTTCTCAAATCCAAAAATCTCATAAAAACAGAATCTCATAAAGTATAGCAGTAATGAAATAATATGTATAGACACATAACAATACTATAATGCACAGCAAGTGTGTTCATATGAGCGTGTCATGTAGTAAGGTAAAGAAAGTACAATATCTACAATAATATGGGGTACTGTGTACTAATCAGCAACTAAAATGCTAATAGGTTATAAGGTGATACGGTAACATAGCGAGTTCTAATGTGTACGTGGTATGTCAATTACCGATGATATGTGCGTGAGCCAACAAGTATGTGTACGTGCAATATGTGCATCATGTGCATCATCGGTAATGGTGTGTGTGTCTTATCAACGAATTCACATTCAGGTAGGGTATGAAGCGTAGTATATATGTCATAAGTGAAAATAATACGAGCGTATGCAGAAATAAGAAATCGTAGCGCGAGCGTAAACAAAATAAAGAAATCATAATGCGAACATTAATAAAATATGTAACTACGTATGAGTCATACAGTTATAGTTTAAAATAGTACGAATCGTTGTTTTTGAAAATAGGGCTACGATATTTTTGAAAAAGATACTATTTAAAAATTCATAGCGTCCCTTGAAGTTATCATTTAAAAGTGCGTAACGATTCGATAGCTTTGAAAATAGGTATGGTTCTAAGTATATCGTAATATCTACTTAAAGATTTTAATCAATATTTCTCGAATCGATATATATAAGTCAGCGATCCATCCTCATCATATCACGTACGGTATAATCTAACGTACGGTATAATCTATCAAATAGTGCGGATCTATAGTCATTTACATCCTCTCATCTCATTTTATCAAACCATCTCATGTCATATCGTGTCATGCCATGTCATATCATATCATATACATATCGTCTCGTATCATCATATCAAATCATATCGACTCATATCATCATCATGTCATATTGACTCGTATCATCATCATATCATGATTATCCTCATATCATATATAGGTGTGTATATTGTAACGACCGTGTTTTCTAATACCCAATAAAATATTTCTTGTCTAATTTTCCAGTATCGAGTAATTATTTACGTGTTTCGTTGATAGAATTTTGTTATTATTTTAATGATTCCAAGTAAGGTTAGTAAAGCATTTAAGTATAATTAAGGGAATTTTCTAAAAGTAATTTATTTATTTTCTGGATTTAAAATGTTTTAATGAAATCTTATAATGTCTTAAAATAATTTATATATTTTTAATATGATTATTTAGAAATTAAAATATTTTCAAGAATAAACTAGATTTTTTTATAATCAGAATAACTAAAAAATATCATATATATATAGGAATATTATTTAGTTTTATCCCAAAATCATTTTTATACTGAAGATAACAATAAAATATATTTTCTAAATTTTTTCCATAATTTTTCCGTATTTTTAACAAATTTTTGAAAACAAATGTGGTTTTAAAAAAAATAAACAGTTTAGATTTTAATTTTAAAAAAATATTAAACCTCCCTTTAACCTGGACCGTTGGATGAGAGATCCAATGGCCCAGGGCGGCTGGCGACGCCTACGTGGTGGGGACTATGCGAAACCGCGAGATCCCTCACGCGGCCACGTGGCTACGTGGGCGGCGGCTCGTGGGCCGTTGGATTTAAATCCAACGGCCATGATTCAAGGCGGCGGCGACAAATTATCAGGCGATAATTGGGAATGATTGCTGGCACGGATTTTGGGGATTTAACCGGATTTTTTTGGATTTTAATGTTGGGAGAAAGACCCTATAAATAGAGACCTTCAAACTCTATTTTCTCACACCACAGAACTCCGAAAATTCAGGAAAAAAATACCTAGACTTTCGTATCGACGACGCCGACGCTGTGGTTCCACCCAATCATCGAGGAAAAATCCGAGCGCGGAGTTATTGAGATTTTAGTACAAGTCTACGTTTTCGTCCCATCGACATCCAACTCAAAACAAAGGTAGGATCCGCCTCTCACCACTTGTCCGTCACCTTCTTTCCTTTAGTGGTCTTAGTTTCAAATCTCCAACCTTATTTTAAAATGATGTTAAAAATAATCCTGTATGCCTTTTGTGATACCTCATAATTATAGATTTGACCCATACTTGAAATGGATTAATTAAATTTCCTTATATGCGTAAATATTGCACCATCATCCTACATGGAAAATTATATGCTTGATGTTATAACCCACGAGGTACCACTCCACCCTTATGTACATACACTTATCTATGATACCAATAAGATCTTGAAATAGCTTACTTCTACTAAATACTCTCATTTTATTAAAATGTTGTATCTAATTAAAATACCCATATGATATAAGATGATTTGAATAAAATACTTTAGTCACACTAAAACGGTATGCTTTTACTCACGCTCTTATCCACCAATTACCTTAGTTTTGTTAAAATTCTTTTACCTTTTGAAAAGGGGTGATACTAATCTAAATAATTATGCTATGGTTTTCAACTTAACCTTCTTTTACTTAGAGAGAATATTTTTATATTAATTTTTCTTAGCCCATTGACTAAGGTTTAATAAGATATCCTAATAGGATAATATTTTACATGAAACACCCCGTAATTACTAGACAATCGTCTCTAAAAAGGACACAAATTTTGCCGTCCATATGCAGCGGTTGTAACGCAAAGTTGTTTTTTTATATAGAATATCACTTTTAATAAAATACCCTAATTTTATATGATAATGTTTTACGTAAATAGCTCATGGTTGATAAGCAATCGTCTTTGAAAAGGACACAAATCCTGCCGCCCATGTGCAGCAGTTGCCAACACAGACGTAATTCTAAAATGTTACCTCCAAATAAAAAACCATAAACTTTATAAAATTATTATTTACAATAAAATACTTTAATCCATCCTAAAAGAATATAATTTCATTTAAATACCTTGATTTTTACTAAAATGCTATTTTCAACAAAAACCATAACCTTTATAAATGATATTTTCCGAAGAGAACACCTAAAACTTTATTAAAAGATAATTTCAAGTAAATACCACAGTCTTTCATTTAAATGATATCTTTATTAAAATACCATGGGTTTTTCCAAAATTATAATTACTCTAAAATATCATGGTTTCTTATAAACGATAACTACCATTAAATGTCATGATCTTTATTAACTAAGCGTGCTATAAATTATTATGATGCACCTTACAGACTTTAAAAGATAACAAGATAAAATGGTTGGTTGTGGAAGCCCATATTAAATGAGATGAACTATTTGAATACAAGCTTACGACATACCTGACACATGATACGGTTAGAGTTAGAATGCCCGAACCTAAGTATAGAATGCTTTATAAATGAAGATCCATGCAAGCAGGGTGAACAGTCCAATACGTAGACGAATACTAACCCGATATTCGGGCGAATACTAATCCAGTTTTTGAACGAATACTAACCCGGTCTCCGGGAGAATACTAACCCGATATTCGGGCGAATACTAACCCTACTTTGAGGGCGAATAATCCAATATGTGGATGACATACAATGTGGAAATTCCATGCCTAAATGATATACACACTAACTCTAATTCGTCAAAACCTTTACACTGAATAGCGAGAATGGGTAGATTGATTAGGCAAGGAGATGCGGAACTCGGATTCCCCTACTACTCGATCATGATCCCGGAAGGTGAAATGATACATTTCACTTTTCCAGTTGTTGTTTCGTGTCCACAATGGAATAATCGCGAGTATCTGGACCCTTATTTAACAAACTAATACGGACTTTTGCCTAACATATATCTCATACAACATACTCTTATTCACATATACCTCATACAACATACTCTTATTCACATATACCTTATGCATCATGCCCTTATTTCCGTACACCTCATATCCTCATACCTATATACGTCATATCTGTACATACACATCATACCTATATACATTTGCTCGTTTTTTCCTTATGAGGTAATCCTATCCGAGTGTAACTCACTGGCGGACTTTCCTTTTCTCTTCTCTATCTTTGGAATGTCCGTTAGATGAGAATGTGTTATGACGAGGATTAAGGTATGGAGTCAACTAATGAAGATTATGCGGACTTGACGACGGAAGATTAGCTAGTTTTATTTTCGTTTGTTGCCCGCATGTTTAGGGTTTTTGCTTCTTCTTCGATATAATTAAACTATTGAGTTTATTTTACTCTTTCTTTTGGGATGTAATAAAGTTTGGTTAATAGAAATAAATGCCTTCCGCTTTTATTATTTTGTTTTGGTACATATCCTGCATGTTATAGATATTCATACGCTTAACGTAATTGTATTGAATAGACCACATTCAATACAGTTAGGTTGCGGACCATGTCACGTCACTCTTCACCTTCTTTTGAGAAGCGAGGCGTGACAGGTTTTAGTGGTGGCTCATGCAGGTCTCAATATACTAAAATGAAACTGTTAACTGACTTATTATATTTGTGAATCTCATCCACTTATATCGATTTCATAATTTTTCCATATTCCTTGTCCTTTTCTTGACATTTTGTATCCTGACCATGGCCTTTCTTCTCAGGTCATGGTAAATCTTTCGGATGAGGAAAACATGTCAGACATTACTTTTGAGGCTATACTTGGATATTCGGATGACAAAGTAATAGGTTTCCAAACAAATATCTCCAATGGCGATTTGGAAGATAAAGAAGGAGAAGCCCCGGTAGAGGAAGAACCCGAAGAAGAGGAGGCTCATGTGGAGGAAGAAGAGCCTACGGAGGATGCTCCTGCTGAAGAGGAGGATCCCGTTGAGGAGGAGGAGCCTACTAAAGAGGATTCCGTGGAGGAAGAACCAGAGGAAGAGAAAGTTCATGCGGAGGAAGAAGAGCCCGAGGAGGAGGCCCCCGCTGAAGAGGAGATTCTTGTTGAAGAGGAGGAACCAGAAGAATACGGTCCACGCATGTGATTTATTAGGGAAACACTCTATATTCGGGGACATTCTTATCGATGTGTTCACCGTACCCTTCCACAACTCTATCGCCGGGATGTACCAAGCTCATCCTTCTTTTATAGTTTTGCAAAGAAAGTCAATAAACACCGAGCCAACAACGCGCAGTTTCCACCTTATGATTGAGACGATGACCAGAATGCTTATGATTAGTTCATGTCATGTTTGGTTTCTTAGTTCCTCAGTAGGTCAAATAAGTTATGTATAACAGTAGGGCCATATTTAATCTTCATTGTATCTCCATTAGCATTTATTAATAAAATCTTAGCTTCAAACCAATTTCACCCTTGTGCCTCTTGCTTTTTCCTTAATAGTTTTTCTCTTGCATTAATTGTTACTTCTCATGCAAGCTATTATCCTATGTCATTCCCAGTCTGTTTGTAACCTAACCTCTTCTGATTCAGATCATCATGATTGGATGACACTATCACCGCAACAGAAAGGGAAATAAGGTCAATGAAGCCGCTGCCCAACAAGCAGCTGTGTTACAAATGATACAAGGACTACTGGAGCAACAGCAGCAGCAGACAGCTGCCCTTCATCAGGAGCTACGAGAAAGTAGGCAGCAACAAGCGGAAATTTTAAGGAAGGCACTAGCCCCCGTTCCTCAAGGTGCGGCAGGAGTGAAACAATTCAGATCACTTCACCCTAAGACCTTTTCGGAGAAGGAAACCCCCTTGGAAGCTGAAGAATGGCTCAAGGGAACCGTTAATGATCTCACTGCCGCTCAAATTCCCAAGGATGCATGGGTAAACATTGCCAAAATGCAACTTACGGATAATACCAGAATATGGTGGGAGGCAGAGGAAAGTAGACTGAAGGAGCCCATCGACTGGGAAATGTTCAAACAGTGTTTTGATACTCAATACTTTCCAGTCGTGGCACATCTAAAGATGGAAAGAGAATTTATACATCTCCAATAAAGGAGCTTGTGGGATAAGCCTGTGGACGAGTACGCTTCGGAGTTCACAAGGTTAAGTCGGTTTGCACATCACCTGGTGGCAACCCATGAACTATATGCTAAAAGGTTCCGATAAGGGTTGGATCCGAAGACACAGTCCTCCATGTCTTCTGCTATCCTTTCAACTTATGATGAAATCTTAGAGGCGGTGCAAAACTTTGAAGACCTTCAGAAATGCATAAGGAAGGATGATCGTTTGTCAAGTATTAAGCGACCGGCCAATCAAATTTTTGGGGGATCATCTTCCAAATTCAACGGAAGACAGCAACTCAAGAGGCCAGCAGGGTCAACTGTCTTCAGAAAACCAGTTGTCATATGCAACCATTGCGGTAGAGCCGGACATTACATGAGGGATTGCCGCGTGTTGAACAAACTTTGCATAATCTGTGGATCACCAGATCATGCTATAGAGGATTGTCCACAAAGAAGATGGCAACTAGTCCCTGACAACAAACCAGCCAATCATGGAGCGCATCAACAGGGAGCCCGGCCACCTCCCGCTAATAAGCTAATCGGGCAAGGTCCGCCAGCTAGGGGACCACCCCTGCCCTATCAGAAATGGGTCTTCCAGCAAGCTAAGCGAAACGGGCTAAGGCGTCAGGCCTTTACTATGATCACGGAAGAGGCTGAAGCAGTGGGGGAAGTTATTATAGGTACCGCTACTTTTTATGGCTGTCATACTTCCAGTGTTACCCTCTTTTCGTGCATGCATATCTTGTTAGGCTCATCACTATTTTCCCCGTATAAAACGTAGGTACCCTACTAGTAGTCTCTACACATGCACTTACACTTTTTGACTCTGGCGCGCCGTATTGCTTCATGGCACAAAAGTTTGCGACTGCCAGTTCCATTCCAGTGGCACCTATCATCGTTGAATGGAATATCAACACGGGAAATGGTGTTATCAAGTCCAGTATGGGATACGATCTGTGTCCCGTGGTGATCTGCGGTCGAGCTTTCTACGCCAACTTTATGGTGATAGATATGCCAAATTTCGACGTGGTCTTGGGTATGGACTGGTTGAGTACTTTTTACGCCACCATCGACTGTCGTCAAAGTAGGGTAATGTCTGAAATCCCTGACCGCCCAATGTTCATATTCGAGAGTGGAAGTAAGTCCTTAGATCCAACAACTTATAGAGCCGTACAGAGGAAGGAGGAGATGTTGTACACCCTGCAGGAGGAGGAGAGTATGTCGATGGTTGTACGAGAATTTGAAGACGTATTTACAGATGTGTCGGGTCTACCACCAGATCGGAAAATCGAGTTCACTATAGACTTCATGCCGGGGACTCAACCTATATTGAAAACACCATACCAGATGGGGCCAGCGGAATTGAAGAAGCTTTGGACGCAAATTGAGGACCACCTCAATAAAGGATTTATTAAACCGAGCTCATCGCCTTGGGGTGCCCCGGTTCTTTTGGTACCTAAGAAGGATGGAACTAAGCGGATGTGTATCGACTACCGGGAGTTAAATAAGGTAACAATCAAGATTAAGTATCATTTACCGAGGATAGATGATATGTTCGATCAATTGGAGGGATCTCGAGTGTTCTTAAAGTTGGATTTACGGACGGACTATCATCAACTCAAAGTAAAAAACGTCTAATATACCTAAAACGGCTTTCAGGACTAGGTATGGACACTATAAATTCCTAATGATGCCTTTTAGAGTAACCAATGCCCCAGCATTATTAATGAATTTGATGAACCAAGTGTTTTATGAATACTTAGACAAGTTTATCGTTATCTTCATCGACGATATGCTTGTGTATTCTAAGAATCAGGAGGAACACGCAGAGCACTTGTGCGTGGTGCTCGAAACCTTGCGTCAACACCAACTATATGCAAAGCTCAGCAAATGCGAGTTTTGGTTAAAGCGGGTAGCGTTCTTAGGACATGTTGTGTCAGGTGCAGGGGTTTCAGTGGATCCGGCCAAGATTATCGCTGTTCAGAAATGGCCGACACCAAGAACAGTTACGGAGATCAGAAACTTCTTAGGACTTGCCGGATATTACCACCGTTTTATTAAGAACTTCTCCATGATTGCAGAACCACTGACTACCTTGACTCGGAAGGACGTGCCATATATATGGTCCGAGGTTTGCGAGGAAGCGTTCTCAAAGTTGAAGACTCGTTTGATCTCAGCATCCATTCTTAGAATTCTCGACAGAACTGGAGGTTTCGACATACATTGCGACACCTCAGGAAAAGCTTTGGGATGTGTATTACACCAGCATGGCAGGGTAGTGGCTTATGCATCAAGACAGTTAAAAGTTCATGAACTAATTACCCAACGCGCGATTTAGAGCTTGCTGTAGTTGTCTTCGCACTCAAAATTTGGAGGCACTACTTATTGGGAGAGAGGGTAGAAATTTATACCGGTCATAAGAGCTTGAAGTATATCTTCACCCAAAAGGAGCTCAACATGAGACAAAGAAGATGGCTAGAATTAATGGCGGACTTCGATGTAAATTTATAGTACCATCTGGGGAAGGTGAATGTAGTCCCGGACGTTTTGAGTCGCCAACCAATGGTTTTGAGTCTAACTGCTCATTGGAGGAATCGTCAAGACCTCAATGAACTAGACACTGAGATAATTATGCCAGGAATGTTCGCGTCATTCATGAATCTGTGAATTCACTCCACGTTAGTCGAACGAATCAAGACAGCTCAAATTGAGGACACTAGATTGTAAAGGATTACAGAATAAGTGGAAACGAATCTGCTGGCGGACTTCATCATCCACGAAGATGGTTCTTTAAGGTATGGGAGTAGAATCTGTGTGCCTAAAAGCGAGATAAGAGAAGAATTATTAAGAGAAGCACATGGTTCTTCATACTTCGTTCCAGGAGGAACGAAAATTTACAAGGACCTCAGACAAAACTATTGGTGGCATGGGATGAAGCGAGAGATAGTTAAGAGTGTGTCCAAATGCCTAGTTTGCCAACAAGTAAAGGCCGAACACCACAGGACGGCAGGTCTATTACAGCTCTTACCGATACCCGAATGGAAATGGAAAAATATCACAATGGATTTTGTGACCGCACTCCCTCGCAGCTCCAAGGGAAACGATACAGTATAGGTGATAGTGGATCGACTCACCAAGTCGGCATATTTCATTCCTTTTCGAGTCGGTCAATCAGATGAAAGCCTCGCAAAGAAGTACATGGAGGAGATTGTCAGATTGATGGAGTGCCAATTTGCATTGTGTTCGACCGAGATACGCGTTTCAGATCTCAGTTTTGGCAAAGTCTATAAGAGAGTCTGGGCACGAATCTGAGTTTCAGTAGCGCTTACCACCCTCAGACCGATGGCCAATCAGAAAGGGTTATTCAGATTCTCGAAGACATGCTCCAGGCCTGTATGTTGGATTTTAAAGGATCTTGGGAAGATCACCTACATTTGGTAGAGTTTGCTTACAACAATAGCTACCAGTCTAGTATCGGCATGGCGCCTTTCGCCGCTTTGTATGGGCGGAAGTGTAGATCACTGTTAAGTTGGGGCGATATTGGGGATCGAGAACTTTTGGACCCCGAGATAATTGTCGAGACGGTGGAGGTGATAAGAACAATCAGAGAACAATTACGCATAGCATAAGATCGGCAGAAATATTGGGCTGATACGAAGAGAATGCCTCTAGAATTTCAACCAGGAGAACACATGTTTTTGAATATTTCTCCTAACCGGGGAGTGATACGTTTTGGGAAACACGAAAAACTCAGCCCATGGTTCATAGGTCCTTTCGATATCCTCGAAAGAGTTGGGGAGGTTGCGTATCGCCTAACCTTATCACCTTCTCTGGAAGGAGTACACAACGTTTTCCATATCTTGCAGTTAAAGAGGTATGTCGGCGATCCTGGTCACGTTTTGGATCAATCCGAAATCACCGTAGGGGCTGATCTTACCAATGAACAACAACCGGTTGAGATTCTAGACCAGAAGAAAAAGACCTTGAGGGACAAGACAATCAAATTGGTTAGGGTCATGTGGAGGAAGGACTCCCCGGGTGAGTCCACATGGGAAAAAGAGGATGAGATAAGAGAACGATATCCTTACCTATTTGGGTTTCACCTATGTAAATTGTATCTTTCGTTTACCTTCATAATTTCGAGGACGAAATTTTTTAAGAAAGGTAGCTTGTAACGACCGTGTTTTCTAATACCCAATAAAATATCTCTTGTCTAATTTTCCAGTATCGAGTAATTATTTACGTGTTTCGTTGATAGAAAAATATTTTTATTTTTATGATTCCAAGTAAGGTTAGTAAAGCATTTAAGTATAATTAAGAGAATTTTCTAAATGCAGTTTATATATTTTCTGGGTTTAAAATGTTTTAATGGATCTTATAATTTCTTAAAATAATTTTTATATTTTTAATTAAAATGATTATTTCGAAATTAAAATATTTTCAAGAATAAACTATATTTCTTTTATAATCAGAATAACTAACAAATATCATATATATATAGGAATATTATTTAGTTTTAACCTAAAATTATTTTTATACTGAAGATAACAATAAAATTTATTTTCTAAAAATTTTCCATAATTTTCCCGTAATTTTAACTATTTTTAACAAATTTTTGAAAACAAATATGGTTTTAAAAAAATAAACAGTTTATATTTTAATTTAAAAAATATATGTTAAACCTCCCTTTAACCAGGACCGTTGGATGAGAAATCCAATGGCCCAGGGCGGATGGAGGCGCCCACGTCTTGGGGACCACGCGAAACCGCGTGATCACTAACGCGGCCACGTGGCTGAGCGGGCGGCGGCTCGTGGGCCGTTGGATTTAGATCCAATGGCCACGATTCAAGGCGGCGGCGGTAAATCATCAGGCAATGATTGGGAATGATTTCTGGTACGGATTTTGGGGATTTGACCGGATTTTTTTGGATTTTATTGTTGGGAGAAAGACCCTATAAATAGAGACCTTCAAATACTATTTTCTCACACCACAAAACTCCGAAAATTCTTAAAAAAAATACCCAGACCTTCGTATCGACGACGCCAACACTGTGGTTCCACCCAATCATTGAGGAAAAATCCAAGAGTGGAGTTATTGATATTTTAGTATAAATCGACGCTTTCGACCCATCGACATCCAACTCAAAACAAAGGTAGGATCCGTCTCTCACCACTTGTCACCATTTTTCTGTCACCTTCATTCCTTTAGTGGTATTAGTTTCAAATCTCCAACCTTATTTTAAAATGATGTTAAAAATAATCTTGTATGCCTTTTGTGATACCTCATAATTATAAATTTGACCCATGCTTGAAATGGATTAATTAAATTTTCTTATATGCATTAATATTGCACCATCATCCTACATGGAAAATGATATGCTTGATATTATAACCCACGGGATACCAATCCACCCTTATGTACACACACTTATCTATGATACCAATAAGATCTCGAAATAGGTTACTTCTATAAAATACCCTCATTTTATTAAAATGTTGAATCTAATTAAAATACCCATATGATATAAGATGATTTGAATAAAATAATTTAGTCACACTAAAACGATATGCTTTTACTCCGGCTCTTATCCACCAATTATCTTAGTTTTGTTAAAATTCCTTTACCTTTTGAAAAGGGGTGATACTAATCTAAATAATTATGATATGGTTTTCAACTTAACCCCTTTTCACTTAGAGAGAATATTTTTATATTAATTTTTCTTCTTAGCCCATTAACTAAGGTTTAATAAAATATCCTAATAGGGTAATATTTTACATGAAACACCCCGTGATTACTAGACAATCGTCTCTGAAAAGAACACAAATACTGCCGTCCATGTGCAGCGGTTGTCAACGCGGAGTTGTTTTTTGTAGAATATCACCTTTAATAAAATACCCTAATTTATAGGATAATGTTTTACGTAAATAACTCGTGGTTGATAGGCAATCGTTCCTTAAAAGGACACAAATCATGCCGCCCATGTGCAGCGGTTGCCAACACGGACGCATTTCTAAAATGTTACCTCCAAATAAAAAACCATAAACTTTATAAAATTATTATTTACAATAAAATACTTTAATCCATCCTAAAAATATATATTGTCATTTAAATATCCTGATTTTTACTAAAAGACTATTTTCAACAAAAATCATAACCTTTATAAATGATATTTTCCAAAGAGAACACCTAAAACTCTATTAAAAGATAATTTCAAGTAAATACGACAGTCTTTCATTTAAAAGATATCTTCATTAAAATACCATGGGTTTTCCCAAAATTATAATTACTCTAAGATATCATGGCTTCTTATAAACGATAACCACCATTAAATGCCATGATCTTTATTAACTAAGCGTGCTATAAATTATTATGATGCACCTTACAAACTTTAAAAGACAATAAGATAAAATGGGTGGTTGTGGAAGGTTATATTAAATGAGATCAACTATTTGAATACAAATTTACGATATACGTAACACATGATACAGTTAGGGTTAGAATGTGTGAACCTAGGTATGTAATACTTTATAAATGAAGATCCCTGCAGGCAGGGTGGACGGTCCAATACGTGGACGAATACTAACCCGGTCTCCGGGCGAATACTAACCCGATATTCGGGCGAATACTAACCCAACTTTGAGGGCGAATAATCCAATATGTGGATGACAAACAATATGGAAATTCCATGCCAGATGATATACGCACTTACTCTAATTCATCAAAACCTTTATACACTGAATAACGGGGATGAGTAGTTTGATTAGGTAAGGAGATGCGGAACTCGGATTCCCCTACTACTCGATCATGATCCCAAGAGGTGAAACGGTACATTTTACATCTCCAGTTGTTGTTCCGTGGCTACAACGGAATAATTGCGAGTATCCGGACCCTTGTTTAACAAACTAATGCGAACTTTTGCCTAACATATATCTCATACAACATACTCTTATTCACATATACCTCATAAAATATACTCTTATTCACATATACCTTATCCATCATGTCCTTATTTCCATACACCCCATATCCTCATACCTATATACATCATATCTGTACATACACATCATACCTATATACATTTGCTCGTTTTTTTCCTTATGAGGTAATCCTACCCGAGTGTAACTCGCTGACGGACTTTCATTTTCTCTTCTCTATCTATGGAATGTCCGTTAAATGAAAATGAGTGTTATGACCAGGACCAAGATGTAGAGCCAACTATTGAAGATTATGCGAACTTGACGATAGAAAATTAGCTAGTTTTATTTTTGTTTGTTGCCCACATATTTAGGATTTTTGCTTCTTCTTCGATGTAATTAAACTATTAAGTTTATTTTACTCTTTCTTTTGGGATATAATAAAATTTGGTTAATAGAAATAAATGCCTTCCGCTTTTATTATTTTGTTTTGGTACATATCCTGCATGTTATAAATATTCATACGGTTAACGTAACTATATTGAATAGACCGTCTTTAATACAGTTAGGTTACGGACTATACCACGTCATTCTTCACCTTATTATCATATCATATATATATCATCTCGTATCATCATATCAAATCATATCGACTCATATCATCATCATGTCATATTGACTCATATCCATGATTATCCTCATATCATATATAGGTGTGTATATATGTATAGCCTAATGGTCAAAATAGAACTAGAGAATATCTTCTACTAAGTATACTATTAGGGTATGATATTCTAGACACCTTACTAACTAAGTACACACACACATCCTAATTCTACGGTTATTGGGGTGCTATACGCCATCCACCCAACTTCCCCCGTAGATATACATCTACTCATCTACAACGTCTCGTTCTAATCGATCTCGATGGATGCCTTGCCCTCCCACGTTGTGCGCTTGTACCTATAAATCAAAGCATATCGTATCGCATCAAAATCAAATTCAAAAACCGATACGACAAGCGAAGCACACATAAGTTAGAATCTATGGCCAACGTGTGCTAGAACAACAAAACAACCCTGACGTCGACATACGAATGTCGAACGACCGAATCAAAACTCAAATATCCAAAAATCAAGTTTCAAAGTCGCAAAATATTAACAGAAAACAAGTAAAACAACTCCAGATTTTTCTTAAGATGAAATTAGACTTTTTAGCATATAGGATAAGCCTAGTTATCTAAAGAGTGGGATACAGACCAAATTTCAAGGCCTAACTCAAATATTGACGCGCAAATTGCGGTCAAATCGAATTAATTGGCGGCCAGATTTTAGAATTGGTGGCTCGGGCTTCTATGGTGGCTACCTATTGGTCTGCACATCTCACTGTATCCGCTATTAATTTTTCAGAGTTCCAAAGTCATCCTAGATTTTATTTGATCACCATAAGTCACACAAACCCGACATCGGGAAAATTCTAAACTCAATCTAACCGAGGTTACATGCACTCACATGCCCTTATCTATCACAGAAAGAGGTTATAGTCACTACTAAGCCTCTACTAAACCACTACTACAAGTCTTGCCCATTAATTTTCACTCTAGAATTTTCCAAGTTCACCAACATGCATTTTTAACTCTAAATTAGTTGTGAATGTAAGAACTCAAGAAACTTAACAAAAGATGAGAGTTATATCTTGTAGAAGTAACTCAAGAAAATTCTAAGATAGTTAAGGATGCTCAAAACCCAAACTTGATCACACCTTAGAGCTTAGAAGGAAGTGAGGAACATCTTTTGTGAAGGCTTCATGTGGTTTTGAGTTGATTTGAATGGTGGTTAGTGATGGTAGAGAAGGTGGAGGAGATAAAGGAAGAAGAAGATGTAAAAGGAGATGAAGAAAAGAATGAAGGAAGAAGGCAAATGGTTAATATAACCATCCCCTTTCTCTCGCTCTCTCTCCTAACCCTACCTCCATGTCTCTTTGTCCCCCCTCACTCATTTTCTTTTTCTTTTCTTTTCTTTTCTATTTTCTTTTTTTTAAAGATAAAAATACATGACAAATAAACGATAAGGAAAACATATAAATATCATGTCATGCACATAAGTATAGTTAACAAAATAAATTTGGTTTAATTCATTATTAGTGAAATACTAATCATGTTTAACATTAAACTTAAATGTAAATAATTATATATTAATTTATAAAAAGCCCAAATCAAATAAATACTTTCATAAATAATAATTCATTTTTAAAATTCCAATTATATTCCAAAAATATAGGTATATAATTATACCATTCTACTAAAACTCAAATCTATATTCGTATAATATCCATGAAATTTATTATTTTATTATTTAAATTTCAAAAATAATATTTTCTTTTTTTCTGAAATGTTACAGGAAGAAAGGACAACAATTAAGATGACCAAGAAAGGGGGGAGAGCCCTTCACAAAGTACAAAATCGACGAGCCGATCCTAACAAAGCTCAAGGTGCTTGTGCTGGACAAGTTCGACGGGACCGGCGATTCGACCGATCACCTCCGAACTTTCAAAGCCGCGATGGCACTAATACAATTTTCCGACACAATCCTATATAAGATTTTCTCCACCATCCTTCGCAAGGGAGATGCACTATGGCTTTAGAAACTTCCATGTCATTCGATCTCAAGCTTTCAAGAGCTAGCAACGGCTTTCAAGATCTAATCCCAATTTGTTTATTGGGTTTGGATTCAAAATTTGAGAAGAACTCAAAAGTTTACATGCAACAGGAATGTTTTTGAAGAGGGAAAAATGAGTCATCCCAGAGATTCGATGTCACGGAAAGTTTTAGATGAAAAACATCCTTCATTTCGCGCAGACCCTCATAACGTGAGGTTGGGAATGGCGAGCGACGATTTCAGTCTATTTGGGATGGTTCGCGGCGGGTATACTCACAGTACTTAGCCCATTATGGTGACTATATACAACCTGCTGCCATAGAGGACTATGACGCAGTTTTATTTTATGTTGGCGCTTTTAATCGACGGTCCATCGTCTCCTAAGAAAAGTATCGACGTGTATCTCCAACCCTTGATTGATGAGTTAAAGTTGTTGTGGGAAACTGGCGTGAGAACCTATGACGCGGATGGTAAACAATGTTTTCAAATGCGGGATGTTTTGTTATGGAGTATTAATGATTTTCCAGCCTACGGCATGCTATCGGGGTGGACAACTCAAACTAAACTTGCTTTCCCCAGTTGTCATACGCATACGAGCACCGTACGCTTGAAGTTTAGCAAGAAGGAGTCGTTTATGGGGCCACCGTCATTTCTTGCCTATAACTCATAGATTCAGAAAGAATAAAAAATTGTTCAACGGCAAGACGGACACCGGTAGGCCTCCTAAACCATGGTCTGGTAATGACATATAACAGCAATGGAGAAGTTATTATAATATCACATTTGAAAAGAAACAAAACAAGGATGCAATGCCATGCCCAACCGGTTGGAAAAAATTAAGTGGTTTATTTCAACTTTCGTACTGGTCTGAACTACCGCTCCGCCATAATTTAGATGTTATGCATATCGAGGAGGGTGTCTCTAAACATGTCATCAATTTTCTGCTTTGTAAGGATGGAAAAACGAAGGACAATCTCAACGCCCGTCGTGATTTGACGGATTTGGATGGTTTGTCCATTAAAGAAGAATTGCATCCTCGGCCTATGGCTGGTAAACTAAGTTATTATAAGATCCCACCAGCAATCTACAACCAGGACAAAGAGGAGAAACGGCGGTTACTGCGGGTGTTGAAAGAATTGAAAGTCGCTGATAGTTTCTCATCAAACATTTTCAAACAGGTACAAGTAGAAAATGGAAAATTTGTAGGACTCAAGAGCTACGACTGCCACATATTGATGCAACATCTTCTTCCTTTATGCCAGAGAGCATCGGTAAAATCCGAAGTTGTTCTCGTTCTTAACGACTTCTGCACGTATTTTCGACAACTGTGTTCCAAAAATGTTGGCGCCAATAAGATAGCAGACCTCGAAAAAGATATTCCTATGATTCTTTATATGCTCGAAACTATCTTTCCACCTTCATTTTTTGACATTATTTTTCATATGTCTGTCGATTTGGCAACCGGGGTCAAGATTGACGGTCCGGTGCATTACAATTGGATGTATCCCATCAAGAGGTATGAAAATGTTTATTATTAATCATTTAAATTGTAAAACATTATCATGGATTATTAATATCTATTATTTTCAACAGATATCTATTAACTTTAAAAAACTACATCCGCAACAAGTATCGTCCTGAAGGTTCGATTGCGGAAGGTTATCTCTTAGAAGACGTGACGTCTTTCTGTGCTCGTTTTCTAAATGACGATGTCAGGACGAAGCTGAACAAACTACCGCGTGTTCCTGACAGTTCAATTGGAGCAGAAAGGCTAAAAAACATGTCTTACGATCTCAATGGCGGTTTACATGTGTTCATCTTGCTAAACAGCGAATGTTTTGCTAAATATGCAGAGTAAGTTTTTTTAATTTCATCCATTTAAACCGTTTGAAATAAAGTATAATCTAACTGATATAACTATAAATTAACGAACAGAGCACACAAAACTATACTCAAGAGATCGAATCTTAGGACATGGTAGGATGACAGAATCGAAGAAGAACAAAGACGCACTTTTGTCGCTTGGTGTAGAGAAGAAGTTGATGGACAAATGAATCGTGGTGAGCAGATTGATAGAGAGGTCCAGGACCTTTTAATCGGTCCATCGATTGCAAATACGTTTTACAACGGGTACGGAGTTTCCGGCTATAAATTTGAGATCGAAATGATGGAACGCATTAGAGCTACGCAAAATAGCGTCGTCGCAACCTCCAATGACAGAGGAAATCCCTATTACGGTGTTCTTGAGCAGATTAAAGCGGTCTCATACATTCATAAACTTCCCCAATTTTTTATATTCCAATATAGATAGTACAATACCAAGTCTGAACGGGGTATGAAGGTCGATGAATACAAACTCACTTTGGTAAACACCAAACGGACAACTTATGAATACGATAACTTTATCTTTCCATCGATGGAAACACAAATATATTATTCTCGGGAGCTGAAAAAGGCTGACTAGAGTATTGTTTGTCGTTGGAAACCAAGAGATTATTATAATGTGCCGATATTAAGTGACTCTGAAGATGAGAGTGACGAGGAAGAGACGATAACACGTCTCAGTCCGTCTATTGAACGTGCCAACGATCCAAACTATTCTGCGCTGTCCATCAATACATTAGTAAAACGTGACATCGTCCAAGTGATTGTCACAGATCAAGGTTTCAATAATCCACCCAATGAATTTTCAGCTAATGCACCGACTAATGCACCTAAAAAACATGCTAGGTAATGAAATTGAACTAAATGTTTTAAATTGTATAATATTTATAAGTAAATTTTTAGTACTTGAATAAATATGTAGGGTCTGATGGGAGGCTGTAGATCCGGCTCTAGACGTCATAGAAAACGATGTATACACGAGATTGGCGAGATATCAGTAGTTGCAGCAGCAGCGGTGCCTACCTTTACGCGCGCCCCACGTACAAGCGCCCCTCCTACCAGCGACTCTCCTACCGCCCCTCCTAACATGGCCTATTATACCGCCCTTCTTTCCATGGCCCTTCATACCGGCGCCCCTACTACAAGACCCTTACCACTCTCAGCAGCCGCAGCACCACAAGATCCGCTGCCTACCCCTATTAGTGGGATAACAGATCCTTTCCTATCCCAGTCACTCCTCCTGCACATAGTATATAGTTATCTATTCATATTTCAGTTTTCTATTAAAATAATTCTATCGAATCATCTAACAGTCTATTGTTTGCAGTCATACATGGTACTGACGGGATGGGGTCCGGCGTCGGTTCTAGCGCCACGCCGGGGGCGTCCGGTATAATCATTATTGCTTAAATCTTTTAAATAACAATTGTGATTTAAATTTGTCAAATTCTATATACATATTCTGAATATTATAATATTGTGTCCGTATATCTATCTTTTTTCAGGCTCCACTAGTGTTAGGACGAGGGGTCCTATTGGGCCCTCCTCCTCGAGGCCAGCCTCAGGCGCTGCTCCATGGACGTTAGAGTGGACCGCGTCAGGTGTGCCCGTTGGTGACTACTCGACCAAGTGGGGGGATTACATGGGAGCGAAGATCCGTACCTATTATAGGTATAGATAAAGCCCACGCCAGACCGACTATGTTCGGCAGTTTTTTGCAGCAACCACAGTATCACATAACCTTTTATACATTTAAATTTAATCGTCGTTATATATATATATATATATATATATATATATATATATATATATATATATATATATATATTTGTAATTTCAGACCCAGGATATTACATATTCATCGGCAAGGATGGTGTTCCTATACCGTTCGATGCACATCGAGCCATAGACTGAATCATATCCGAGTGCCAAGCTATCAAGAGAAGAAGCCGATATGAAGTAAGGAAGCATCATTATATTCCCTGGGCCGCGGGTACTGAGAAGGAGCGGGAGGCGATGATGGAGGCCATTTTTCGGGATGTCCTGAGAGAGGATTGGTCGCAGCTAGTCACGTATTACGAGCACGATGATGTTCAGGTATAAATTTAATTTTTAAGATTATAATAATATAATATGAAATCATATTTTGTGATATATAATATTATCTTCTTTATATTTGTAAGGCGGTGTCGGTTCGCAACAGAGAGAACCGGAACAACGGCATCAGAGAACGCGCTATCCCGATCCAAGGGAGACGGTCGCAGGCTAGCGCTTAACACCAGCTCTTGAGTATTTCGATATTTAAGAATATATGTTTTCTTTATCGAAAATTACTTATTGAAATAAATCCTAATTTATCGCAGAAAAAAAAGGCTCTGCCAACTACACTGCTGCCAGGAGATGGTCCGCGTTACACAGGGGCACGGGCGAATACATGGTAAGTTTCATATAATCAAGTCGATACTGTATTTAAGTTCACACACACACACACACACACACACACACACACACACACACACATATATATATATATATATATATCTTCTTCACAGAACCAGTTCTAGGAGAGAACGGATGCCTTAGGATTTGGGCCCGACGACTCGATTACCACCATTGTCCCTATTCTGGATTCGATATCCGGCGGACATCACAGTGGCTATGAGCACGGAGTTGGTCTCAGGGCCTACCGACACTTTGCCAGGCATTCGTCTATCCACAAGTACGCTGTGGCCCAGACGTGGACAGATGCGGCCGCTGCGTTGCAGGAGGAGATTCGTCGGCTCCAAAATCGGGTGGAGCGGCAGAATGTGCGGATGGATACGCTTTAGATGTAGATCGAGGAGCTGAGGCGGTCGAACGCGGAGGCCATCAGACAGGCTATACGAGACGAGTTTGGGAATATGTTCAGGTCACGGGACGATGAAGCTGGATAGTCCCAACGACCATAGATTATTGATTTTTTATACAAACATTTGTTTTATTACTTTATTGATTATACCGTTTAGTGTATATATTGTGTTTATAATTGCGTTTGATTCTAATCATATTATATCTTGATTGTTAAAATTACGTGAGATTTGATCGTATAATTATTATCAATCGCTGGTTGTAATTGAAAAGTAGCGCGCGTAGGGTGTGCAAATTTCAGTTTTAAATAAATTGATAATGTACTTGGTCACGATTTTAACTGTGACTGAATAATATAGTCACGGTTTTAACCGTGACCATAGGATATAGTAACGGTTACCTGCTAGTAGCAGGTAACCTTCACTATGGTTTCCCTTATGGTCACGGTTTAAATCGTGACTATAGAGACTATATAGTCAAGGTTACCTGCTATAGTAGGTATCCTACATTATGCTTTAAACTTTTGGTCACGGTTATAACCGTGACCATATATTTCCTATGGTCACGTTTATAACCGTGACCATATATGTGGACCCCATACAGGTTTATTTAGTTGTTTGAACCGTTTTTGGAAACACCACGTATATGGTCACGGTCTTAACCGTGGCTTAAAAAACATATGGTCACGGTTACGGGTGTGACTAGAATTCTCGTGACGGGGTTTTAAGCGACGGTTGTGTCACGGTTTTAACCGTCACAATATATATTTGTGGTCACGGTTAAAACCGTGACCAAATCCGTACTCTGTAGTACTGAGAGCTAGCAACAGCTTTCAAGACCTAATCCCAATTTGTTTATTGGGTTTGGATTCAAAATTTGAGAAGAACTCAAAAGTTTACATATGCAAAACGAGGCTTCATCTCCTAGGGGTCATCAAGTTGTTGGATCCTAGACAAGTGTTGGATCCAAGATAAATATGATTATAAGAATCAACAGGAATGTTTTTGAGTTTGAATTGGGGTTCTTAGTATTCTAAGGAACAAGTGAGATACTCACTAATAAACTAGATTATATTCCTACTTAAACACTATATATTATATATAATCCTTGAGTGAGTGATCCGAGCTACTGAAACCCCAAAGAACGTTCAAAATAGGGATCTCAGCTTTTGGCATGTTGTGATATAACCATTAATTTATAGGGTTAGGTGATAGAAACATGCATGAAGCAAAATTTTACTTCTCAATGAAAGGAGGAAAATATAAATACTAATCTTAATTTGCAACTGGATCCCTAAGCTTTCCCTCTCAAATTAACTTTGAATCTTTAGAGTGTAGCTATATTTGAAGTAATTTGAATGAAGAATGCTTATCTGTTGTCGAATATATATATCATAGATATACTAAATTTTATATGTTTCCGATAATCTTTACCCTCGTATCGGGTAGTTGCCAAATTAATGGTTTTCCGACAATACAACATTTTACAAAGCTAGATCGATTGGCAAATGTTACTGAAATCACATGAAACTTAATGTGCCATATTTTATACCAGGAAAATCAAGTTGAACGGTGCCGATCATTAGAAAATATGGTGTAAAGTCAAATTTTGTGGTTAATCCTCATTTCTTGGAATAAGCTCATAAACACCTTTACACACACACACTTTTTTGAAAGTTTGAATGCGGAATCATTATTTGTTCTTGAATGTATTTGTCATGAGGAAAATTGTTTAAAGTGTTGTCATGCACCTGGCAATAGTTAATTAATGAACTGATAGCTTTAGGTAGTAATAAAAGGTTAATAACGTGATACGTTCCCTCACTACCTTGCTATAGCCACGTATATTGAGAGCATGCAATCTTGAAAGCAAAGCTAATTTTTGAATCAAATCTAAGACTTATCATTATTTATTCAAATATTTTATGGATTGACGCAGATGTGCATATATACTACATAATGCAATAGCTTGAGGTCTTTTTTCGGGGTGTGTGGGTGGGGGGGGGGGGGGGGTGCGAGGGTGGGGGGGGAAGTGGTTTTAGTAAGATACTAAAGCGACATATAACTCAATGTAACTAGCATTTAAACCCTCGTCATTGGCAGCTTAAAATTAACTATGTAATCATTTCTCTATATTTTGTTTTCAAATCATCTAGTGTTTTAATCACAGGGCTCGATGGGAAAATGTAAATATGATATCTTAAATTTATTTGATATAAGTTATTAATTCACAATCCCATATATCTTAAGATTTTTTTTATAGAAAAAACTTATATTGTGACAAATTAAGTTTGGTATTGAATTTTGATGTATGTATTAAAATAGTCTCATATTGGAAAAAATAAAAAATGAGCCAAACATCAATAAGGCTTGAGTTTTATTGTTGGAACAAACTTATATAAAAAACCCGTGTATACTGATAAATAATATATATAATCATGGAATTGAACCAGATTGGTTTGCTATGTGCAGGATCCCGAGTGTAATACATCCCGTATGAGAGAGAAAGAGATTAAAAATTTCGGACACCTTTCGAGCAGCTTGATGGGTCCGTGTTCTTATTCATTTCTTTTTCATGACCAACGGTTGAGTTTTTCATTTGGAAGGTTAAAGAAATTTTCTCATTTGGGTTTTACTGTTGTAGATAAAGACAAAGAAATAAGGACCTTTGCAGTTTCCGTTACAACAGTAAAGATGAATGCTATTGTCGATTTAATTTGTTCTTATGGCCCAAAAAAAAGTTTATATCAAGGCTTTAATAAATAAAAATTTGGCAAGTAGTTGGGTTGGGTTGGATCAATTTTAGATGTGTGTGAGAGAGAGTATTAAATGCAATTAAATTATATGGACCTCTTGGGCTCTGGACTTTATTTTGGGCCATATTCCTTGCTATGATAATCCTGACCATTTATCTATAAAAACAGTAAGCAGCGGCCCCTCCTCTTTTACACCAATATGAACCATAGGATCTTAACAGCTTGTAATAGCATAGGGAAGTAACAGCAGGGACTCTGGATCCACGATGATGATGTTTGAACGGTAAATCTCTTTCGCAAATGCAAGAGGATATATCACCGTTCCTTAGTGCATCTCGCAAAGTCAATATATACGTATATCTTCTAGATTTATTTCTGGGTCTTTACACTATAAAATTGTCAAACTTTGACTATCTGAATCTATGTATAACCATAATAACTCACACCAACAAATTTTGATGATATATAATCAAGCTAGTTCTTTTGGATCTATTAGACCAAAGAAATGGAGGAGATAGTGTGATATAATAACTTGTGAGAAAAAGCTCACAGTTTCAAGACAACAGATCAGTATTTTTTTAGGGTAAATTGTCCAAAAATAAGCCCTGGGCAGATTTTCCCGCTCACAAAATACCCAAGTGTTTGTCAAATAACCCCCAAAAAGGTTTTCAGTTGTCAAAAAACCGTCTGTCTGCGGTATACGTATGACTGCCTGCTATATTTAGTTATTATATGATATCTATACAGTTGCCTGCGATTTGTATAAGTTATTTAGATATAGCATGCAGCTATACAGATACTGTACGAAAGTTTCTAGAGAGTTTTAGACAACCGCTTCGGGGCCAAGGTTTTTTGTCAGTGGAAAAATCTGCTTGGGTTTTTTCTGACAATGCAGCCTTTTTTTAATAGACATATAACAACAAATCTTATATTAGGTGTGGGGATGGGGGGGGGAGGGGTGGGAACGGCTATATCTTTGTTTAAAAGTGGGATGGTCTTTCGCATGGATCCAGTAGAAACTGCATTTGACCAAAATGGTCGTAAAAAGCAAGGGCTGAGATTTCTTGAACGCAAGAAATTTCGGAGATGGGGACCTTCCGCTTAAAAATTAATTTATATTCCATATCAGCACCATTAATTAGCTCAATAAACCCGCAATTTCATCCAAATTAAACCGCTTGGTCTCTATTGTTCAGCTGACTAAACATGATCAAAACTCATTTGTTCCTCTTCTTATAACTAACATAACCATTTCCCTCCCTCTATTTTCCTAACTTTTTAGTTCATAATATATCATATATTATCTTTTTAATTTCTCATCCTTATGTATGTATAAATATTTATAGAAGAATAGATAACCAAACAATTATTATATATGCCATATCACAATAGATAACCAAACAATTTCCAAAAATATCTCAATATACCAGTCTTTATATTCGAAAAAGTAATGCAAATAACATCTCATTTACCATAATAATATCACGGAGTAAGCGGATTTGCTCAAATTCCAACTTTAACAGTGCCTTGTTTTCAAAATGGAGAAATAAAAAAAAAAAAAAAGAATTAAGAACTAGCAGAATAAAATAATATCCTTAAATTGTGTCTCCATGTTCTCTCAAGAATAATTAACTCTTAACGGTCATCGTTTACATCTTTGTTTCCCGTCATCTTATTTGGACTTGTGGTACGAACAACTCCAACATTCTCAACATGATAAAACAAACAGAAACTAGCATTTTAAAAAATGAAGATCATCATATTATAAAAAGAAATTATGTATTTTCTCAAATGTTACAATTATTTTATACCTTATTGCGAAACAATGTTTTCTCTTTTAGTAGAATTCTGGAGAAGCGGTTATGAAATTTTTAGGGGTTTTTTTCTTTAGGAAATTGAGTAGGAAGGGGATGAAGAGGCGAGGGTTTAAGAGAGGAAAATAAGGCTCAGTGGGTTTTGGGGTTTAGGTCCAAAGGATATGGCTTAAGGGTAAACTAAGTGGGTTTAAGAAATTAAATTATTTCTTTTGTGGTGGTCTCCGCCTCCAAAATTTTTTGCGTTTAAGAAATCCCAGCCCTTCATTTTTACGGTAGATACGCATTCGACCATTTTGGTCAAATGCGGCGTCTATGTTTGCATATATCCATGTAAGTCATAACTTAAAACATTTTAGCTAACCTAATAAGGGCATGTTTGGTTGCAGGATTATTTGGGATTTGGATTGTGTAATCCTAAGATTCCATAATTTTGTGTTTGGATGGCAGATTTGGATTTCTAGAGTTCCGTTGTTTTTTATGGGGGGCCCACCATAAAACATGGATTCTTGAATCCTAAAATTTTTCAAGAATTTGTAAGGATTAGGCCCTATTCATTGTACTTTTAGATGGGATCCGTGATACTTTATTTATTTAATAATCCTCTCTCTATCTATCTCTCTCTAAAATCCCACTTTCTTTTGACCAACCAAACAAAGATCACAAGGATCTACAAATCCAATATAAGGAATCCAAAACCAACCAAACAACAAATTACCAAATCTAGAAATTTTCAACCGTACTATTTTGGAATCCAAATTTCTAAATCCTACAACCAAACAGGCCCTAAAAGGGTTCAAAACCGTGTTTCTTTGATCAAGATGGTTTAGGGCCTGTTTGGTTGCAGGATTATTTAGGATTTGGATTGTGTAATTCTAGGATTCCATAATTTTATGTTTGGTTGGTGCATTTAGATTTCTGGGATTCCTTTATTTTTTATGGAAGGCCCACCACAAAACATGGATTCTTGAATCCTAAAATTTTTTAAGGAGTTGCAAGGATTAAATACTATTCATTGTACTTTTAGATGGGACCCGTGGTACTTTATTTATTTAATAATCCCCTCTCTATCTATGTCTCTCTAAAATCCTCAAATCCAAATCCCGCTTTCTTTTCACCAACCAAACAAAGATTACAAGTATCTACAAATCCAATACTAAGAATCCAAAACCAACCAAATAACAAATTATATATTTCTAGAATTTTTCAACCGTACAATTTTGGAATCCAAATTTCTAAATCCTATAACCAAACAGGCTCTTAGTTTGCTTTTCTTTTTTCATAACCAAACAGGCCCTTAGTTTGCTTTTCTTTTTTCATTTTCTTCTTCTTCCTCCGGTTCTCTCCCTTTTTGCTGATTGTTGGATAAAATCGGAAAATAATTGTTGAATAATAATTTAAAATAGAATATGATTTTATAAAATATTTGTTTGAAAAATATGATCACGTAAAGAATTTCGGAAATAAAATAAAAGTTAGAAAATCAAGCCTGACGATGGGAGGCATGCAAATAGCTGTGCTGCCCTAAGAACGTATTGCCACTGCTTGTATGGATTGTACTGACAAGACATTCCCAAGATACAACACTCCCCGGCCGGCCCAGCCAATTCCTCCGTTGTGTACGAATCACAGAAGAAGCTTTGGTTTTGATATCGTAATCCTGTAATGTCTAGAAATACGAAAACAATGCAAAAAGGAATTTCAGAAATTGGTTTACTGTATCTAGAATAATATTTCAGAGGAGGAAGATTTTCTCCATGCTGTATCTTGTTTAAATTATTTTTATCCTGGTATTTTTTATTGGCCGATTTAAAAGGGTTCAAAATCATGACCGTTTATGGATGCATCCAAGAATTGCCTGCTCTCAGGAATGTTGACGTTAATATTACCATGCATCCAATGGGTGTTATTAGCCGTCCAACTTGTGACTGGCACATAGCCCTCGTATGGGCAATAGGAATTTATGGGGGAAGATCCGGGATCGAACCCGAGATCTTCCATTTAGTGCTTCGAAGAGGGACATACAGGATCGGAGGGCATTGTTGAGGTTAGAAAAAAAAAAGTCCAACTTGGACTTTCATACGTTGAGTCCAAAAATCAACATGTAAACACAAAACATAGGGATTCGGAGTAGCTGCTATTATGAAGATAATAGCATTCATGTTATTATATGGAACGGTTCAGATCCATCCAAAATAGTATCGAACGGTCGAGATTTGTGTGAAACATGAGGCCTTTGGTATTGATGTATCATACGTGCTTAGCATGTAGGATGTATGGTTAAGATCCACTAAGAGCATGGTTGTTATTATTTTTTGATAGCAGCCAATTTTTTTCCAAAATATAGGCTTCTACCGTTGCCTTATATTTTTCTCAAGGTTTAACATGTAAATGCAAATATAAGACATAACTATCACTGGGGAATTTATATCTACACGGAAAAAACTTCTCTACAAGCCCATTTTAAGCTCTTAGATGGGATTTGTGATTTATGCAAATCTTTTTTGCACACTCTCCCTTCTCTTGCACGAATCTCAAAACCCATTTAAGGGCTTCTAGAGAAATTTTTCTACAAGCCTCTATAAAGATTTTTCCTATCACAATTACTGTGTAATTTTGAATCATTTCCTTTTTCTGATTTAATATATATTCCAAACACCAAAATTCCAAAATAAATTAACCTAAAATTATTTACAAGAATATAGATTAAATCAAAATAATGGGTGATTCAGCTTATTGCTTTTCTCTGCCCATTTCAAAAGAGATTTCTAGATTTCTAATAAAATATAAGCAAAAATAAAGAAAATCGTGTATTTTTTCTTAAAATGGATAATCTTACGAACTTAAAAAACATGCACTTTACATGAATATCATAACAATGTTGGTTTTTTCATCTAATAAATTTCATTGGGTAACATGATATTCTCTTTTCATTTTCATCTTTTCCAAATCCATTCTTTTTGAATCCATGCTTTACTATTTGGAGTATTTAAAAGAGCAGAGAGAAGAGAGAAGGTGTGACGTTTTGAATTGGGGATTTTGGAGAAGATACGAGGAAAATGAGAGTGAAAAATTTAAAGAAGAAAGATTGGAGAAGGAATTTGAAGAAAAAAGGCTTTGAAGGGTATACGAGGAAATAAACATAAAAAAAACTAATTGATGGAGGTTGTTTTCGGATTTCCGTCAGATGTTGTCTTCCGTCGATCTCCCGGTGGATCTTGGAGGTGATCTCCTATTGCGTGTGGTTCTCAATGTATTTTGAGGAGATTGGTGGTTTTGAGGAAATTGGTGGTTTTGAGGAGTTTGAGCCGAGTACCTGCAAAGAAGTCCCGGGGTGGTTTGATACCACCGAGGACCCTCCGGAGATCAAGTTAGCACAAGATCTGAGCAGAGTAACGGCTAAGTGGGGTCAAAAAAGCTTACTTGCCCCCTCTGTGATGCGGGTTTATATAGTGGCGGCAACACGTAGTAGCAGGCGCGAGAATCTCGCCGGCAGTTACGTCCACGACGTCACGCCCGCGTAATAAGCGGATCGCCCATTTAATGGGGATCGTGATGGCGTGGAACGTGGGATGTTGCCGGCGGAGAATCCGCGCATGGCGAGATTTGCGAAGCGGCGGTTACGCCTGTGAGTAGTGGAGTCGGTCGGTCGGAGGGACCGAGGAAGATGGCCTTGGCGGGAGAGCTCGGGGACGAGCGGGAGGGCCGAGGCATCTTGGTCCTGTGGTAGCTCGGGACGAGCTGAGAGGCCGAGGAGGCCAATTTGCAAGGGGCTCTAAGAAGAGCCAGCTTGTGCTTGCAGGTCGGGTACAGGGGTAGCCTGGTCGGTCTCTGTGGGCTCTTTCTTCTGAGTTTTGGGACACGTTATCTGCCACGTGACCTGATCTGAGAGATCGTCAATATAGAGCATCATCACTAATGGTATTAAATTTATAGGGTAAAGTGCATATTTTCCATGCTTAGAAGGGTTTCTGTTTTGAGGGTAAAAGTAGGTTTTTCTTGCATCTTAGCTTAGAATATATGAATGATCCTATTAAATTATCGCAATAGTATATTTTAAAAGTAATATCTTGGTAAAGCCAAAATTGTGAAATGTTCTTTCCACTACACCAAAACTCCAAAATTATGATGAAAGTTGGGAGACTTATTTTTATATTCTAACATTTCCCCGCAGGTCAAATCTGGATTTTTACGCAACGGTATTTTTAATTTAAATAAATCCGTATTTAATACGCGTACTGTAAGAATTGACCTTTGGTTACTCTGATACCATGTGAAATGTCGCTGCCATTGCACCAAAGCTCCGAAATTACGATGAGAGTTGGGAGACTTATTTTTATATTCTAACATTAGTTGTCATGATCCGAGAAGACACGTGACTGGCACTAGGATCATGTGAAGTCTGATGGACCCCACCGTAATCTAAGTAAGTCAAAACCAGAAATCTAAATCATATATATACAAAAATAAATAATAATAAGTAGATGTAAAGTTTAATAAACGTTTTAAAATAAAATAAAACTTTTTTGGTAAAAAGTTAACGGTTGAAAAACGGGCAGGGCCTCTTTTATAAATTTTAGATAAAAACTCATGTACAATGATGAAAATATAAAGCATCCTCATACGAGAGCTAGCTCGACGCCCACATGGCGGAGACAAAATCCACGTGATTGAATCGTTTAATTTTGGAGAAAGAAGAAGTGTTAGTAAAATAACCGCAATCAATAACGGTGTCGCATGTAGCGAACCTTTAGTGAGTACAGGTCGTCCTTTGGGATTCGTGGAATTTTATAGTTCTTGTTTTAGATCGGTTGAAAGAAATAGAAAAGAGAAAATCAAGAAAATCAAGAAAATAGTTTCAAGAAAATTAAGAAAACAGTTTCAAGAAAATCAAGAAAATAGTTTCAAGATCTAATTGAATTATCAAGAAAATGGTTCAAGATCTAATTGAGTTATCAAGAAAATTTTACATGAAGAAGGCTTGTAGAATTCGATTGGATTTAGTAGCCATGGATGACTGATAAAGATGACTTCTCTTATCTATTGATAGATTTAAAACTAGATTGATTGCGATGAATGAGGATTAGGGTTCTTTGGAAGAAACTAGGGTTTCTCCTCTATTGACCCTTGTCCTTTCATTGATCTCCATTTTTATCTAGCCCTTAACAAAAAGATCGTCAATCTTATCTTAAATCGTGGTCGAGATTATCAAGAAATTGATATCGCGCCCGATAAGGATGTTGATGATTGTTTTGCTAAAATTTATAAACTTCATAAGACTTAAAAGGAGTATAAATTTTTTTCACCAATTGATCTACCCTAATCATACGAATCCTATCAAGCAGAGAATTACTCGCACATTATGAAAAAATAAAAGAAAGAATAGAGAAAGAATTCATAATACGGAAATTAAGAGAAAGCGAATTGATAAAACTGATAATCTACCTTTATTACCCAACTTCACAATACATTTCTTTGAGTTTAGTTACAAGAGGAAGAAGAATTGCTTTCGATCTCTTCCTTGAAGAAGTAAATATTCCGTTGATCTTCATGTCGCTTGATCACCTTGAGTCTTGGACCTGTCTTGGATCGCTTGCTCGTTGACGATGATTGGCTTCGTGTAAAGAAGACTTGATTGATGTCGCTTGATGAATTTCTCAATGATTTCTTGATCTTGGATCTTAAGATCGAAGATTCTTGATCTTAGATCTTAGATCCCCCTTTTGATATTGGATTTGATCTTGGATTTGATGATGAGATTTGTTGGCTCTTTTCTTAATTTTATTTGAAGAGATTGGATCAAATTGGATGTAGCCCTCGGTCTTTTTTATAACCCCAAATCCAGTAACAGAAAATCCCAACAAACTAAGTTTGTTGGACAGAAGCTTCCAGGAGAATCTTGAACCCTAACTCCTCTTCTTGACCGTTGAACCGCGGCAACTCGACCGACTCGGCCGCGGATCGGCCGCGACTCGGTGGGTTCTTGACTTCATTCTTCTGGAATCTTCTCTTGTTAATATTTGGGTATTTATTTGATGTCTGGAACCTTCTTATCTTTTCTGAGTCTCTGCCAGTATTTAATTCTTCGACTTACTTTACTTTATCAGCAGATTCTTGATTCCGGATATCTGACCTGAGCTAAACTTGCACAATATCTCAATGAAGAATGTTAGTTATGTTTGAGATATAAAATATTATGCGTAAAATATTAAACATACAATTTCCTTCATAATATTGATTATAATATATAACAAATGGTAAATGGTATTTTGCAGATGAACTTCTAATATGTGTTATATTTATAATAAATACCTTTAGATGATTAAGAAAAGTAAGGAAATTGTCATGTTAAAAGTGCACTATTTTCGACTGAACAAATACCCCCAAATTTGACTTTGATCGTCCCGAGCAAACTATTCAAGAGAAGGAGAGAAGAAAAATAGAAAAACTAACTAGCACATTTTCGTAGGCAACATGATTGTACTGAGCACGTGTAACAAGCCGTTAAACCTCTAGGTGTCCCTAGTAGGAGGAGTGTTGTCTCCTGAGGGTTTTCAGCGGATTACACCCACAAAATCCTATAATAAAAGAAAGATGGTGAAAATTACATATAAAGATAAGAACTATAAAAAAAAGAACTTAAAAATAAGAGTTTCCAACTACACTAGCTTTTCGGTTGTCTTGAGTCTTATCTTAATGGTCATGAAAAAATGTTAGAAATCTGTTTGCACGACTCATTTGATCCGTGGCTCGGAACTGTACCCAACTAAAATCTGTTTGCATGACTCATTTGATCCGTAGTAAGATAGTAATCAAAGCATAGTGGAAACTCACACAAGACGAATGACGATTTTAGGTCGACAGACTAATCTATACTCATGTCACCTAAGAAGTGCTATCTGACAATAGGCATAATAACATCTACCATTTCCCGGCGAGTCCGTCCAGTGTAACTCATAACCCAATGAGCACATGTATACTATCTTTGGTGACTAACTGACACCAATGGCTGTGAGACCGGCCATCGCCCCTCTTCGGGGTCAAGAAACGTATGCATTAGTCTGAAAGTATATGCTAGCACCTCTACTAGGGTTTTAACAAGAGTAAGTATGCAATTTAAAAAATTCTAGAGGGCTTAGTCTACAAGCAAGGATAGAACTAAAGGTTTAGGGTTAGAAAAGAAAGCGCAAGGAGTTTAACTAAGTGATAAAGAGCTACAATCTTTGTAGCCAAGTCCTTTACTTCTAAAACTCTAAGTAGTAGTCCCTTGAACCCTTCCATGAGCTCCATTTGAAGACTTGATCAACCTTCCTTGAAGTCTTCTAGGTAAAAAATGATCCATCTTGAGGCAACTCTAATTCACGTTCTCACTTCACCAATCAAATTATTAGTGAAGAGAACAATCTAAACTAATTTGCTAATTTAGTTTAGATTGATAAAATAGGCTTTTTGCTCACTTAACTTTCTTTCTATTTCTCCACTTTTGAATGAATAGGAATTCAAGAGAAGAGATTAAAAAGATGAAGATTGATATGAGAATGGCTTATGGTTGAGATAAGATCAAATGATAAACTTATTTTCTTTTAAAATGATAAAAGAGAATGAGTCATGCTACTACAACCATCTAAAGAAATGACTTTCTTTTATCAAAAAAGCAAATAAGCAAATCATTATCTTATCCTTTCTCATATATAATTCTTATATACACAACTCTTGTGTATAATCAACCATGATAAATTTATGTTGGGGTCAAAATTTGCACCCCAGTTGACTAAGTCAAAGTCAAGATCAACCCCAATTAAGAGGGCCCAAGCCCAAGCAAGTGGGCTCATACCCAAGTCGAGCCCCGCGGCCGGTCTCCCCCATACCGAAATAAAAATCATATAATAAATAATTTTGATATAATTTTTTATGCATGAATGTAAACAAAATGGGCATAAAGCCAAATTTTTGTAAAGCCCATGGCTTATGTGCAAAAGAAATGAGCACATGAGGCATGGCATGGGCAAAATGCCATTTTGTAAAGCCAAAGGGGCTATATGTAAATGTGTAAGCCTATATAAGGCAACATGATGATGAATAAAATATACACTTTTCATTCTCTAAAACTCTAGGGTTTTTGTGGCTCCTTCTCCTTCCTCAAGGTTCTAAACCTTCTCTTTTTTCTTTTGAATTAAATCAAGAGTTTAACTCTTCCTCTTCAAAAACTAAATAGTTTTTCACCACAAAACCTACAAAGGAGAGCTCAGATCTTCCCTCAGATCTTAAAAAGGAGAGATTTTTAAAATCCCACCCCTCTTGTTCTCCAAGAGCCGGCCAACAGAAGAAGAGAAAGGAGACTCGTCTCTAAAGATCCCATTTGGAAAGGATCCAAGGCTTAAGAGAGGAGAACCTCTGAAGATTTTTAGGGAGTTCAACTCCAAGACCCAAATCCTCAAAGGAGTTTAACTCCTAATCCAGATCTTTTGGAGTTTAACTCCACTCAAAATCTTCTTTTGGAGTTTAACTCCTATTTCCGGGTGTAAAAACCCCTCCTTTTCGCTAGCGCCCAGCTCCTAAGAGCCCAAGCGCCCACGTGCCGGGCGCGTGAGGCGCTAGCGCTAGCGCCGAGCGCCCATGTGCCGGGCACATAAGGCGCTAGTGCCCAAGTGCCCAATCCACTAGCGCCAGTGCCCGAGCGCCCACGTGCCGGGCTCCTGAGGCGCTCGCGCCCAAAGCGCAGCGCCAGCGTCCGACACCCATGTGCCAGGCACGTGAGGCACTGGCGCCTTCTCCCACGCATCCTTTGGATTCCCTTTCCCTTTTTATAAGGAAAAGCACACTAAAAATAGAATAGGGCTAGTTCAACGAGTGAAGCGAAGCGGAACGGATAGGCAAGTGAACGAGTGAAGCGCAGCGGAACGGCCTGTTGCCAAGCGCCTTCTCCCACGCATCCTTTGGATGCCCTTTCCCTTTATATATATATGTGTGTGTGTGTGTGTGTGTGTGTGTACATACACACACACACTTCACAACACTGTCCCCCATTAGAAAATATTTCTAACGGGGCGCTATCCCGCACCCCGTAAGGGGGCTGCTAGCTCCCTTGACCCCCATCCCTTTATCCAGGTAGCGGGACACCCGTAAAAACTCTGCGGGGCCCCCGATATATCCAAAACCCCTTCAAAACACAACACTGCACATTGAGTTCGCATGACCTGTTTGGCCAGTCGAAAGCAATAACGGCAGCTTAGTTCACGGCTGCCGGAGATTCAAATCCCCACAATCAATAAACCACAATCAATAAACCCGAAGAGCAGAAGCCTGCCAAGCGTTCAAGGCAGAGAAGCTAAGGCAGACAGATACAGAGCCAACAAAAGGGTTAGGGCTCCGGCCATGTTAAAATTTATGAATTTCCAAAGCCCGGACCGCTCCATGAAACCAGCTGCCAGTAATGAAAGGGTGGCCGAATGTGTTATCCACACCGTCTACATGGTGGGCACACGTCCCAGCGACAACCTTCGCAGCAAAAGCAAAGATGGGGCCACCACATCTCAAATCCAATCTGGTGTGAATATGGCTGCCACATTCCCAGACCAGCCTCCTCTGGAAGGTAATGAAGACCCTTCCAGTGAGGCTGATAAGCAGAGAGAGCCCTCAGCTCTTGAGGAGTCGGGCTCGGAAAGCCAAGAGGAGCCAACTTTCCATCCTAAGACCGTAGAGAAGCAACTTCTCCAGGAGCTCCGAAAGCAGCTCAGAAACAAAGACAAGGAGATAGCCAAGCTCTACTCAAAAATTGACGACTTGACAAACGTCGTCTTACAGCTCACGACCCAACTTGCCTCTCAACCGCCCAATCAAGCGCAGGGCTCTGCTCATGAACCGGGAAATGGTGTCCCGAGGCAGCCGACGCCTATTCCCCCAAATCCAAAGGTGGGCGGATCGCATGAAAGTCAGTTGCATCCTATCTTAGGAAATGTCTTGGCTACCGATGACAGTAGCCTGCTAACTCAAGATCAAATCATGGATTTGGTTGGCAGCAAAGTCAAAACATTGGTAGCCGAAGCTGAAGCGCAAAAAGAAGTTATCAGTAGCAGGAGACCATATCCTGCTCAGTATGATCTGGTAGAATTTCCTAGCGGCTATGTCATCCCTATTCGGAAGATTCGATGGGACGGGAAATGCGAATCAGCACATCGCCCACTTTAAAGCCTCATGCGGGAATACTGGGAGCAATGATGCGCTTCTCCTCCGCCAGTTCGTTAATAGCTTGACCGATATTGCTTTCGACTGGTACGCGAGCATACCGGATGGCTCCGTCACAACTTTCGTCCAAATGGAGTCTCTGTTTCGGTGGAGGTTCATAATCGTCAGCGATAAGATCACCATTGCCGATCTCGTAAGGACCAAGCCAAAGAACAACGAAAGCAGCACGGATTTTATAACCCGATGGCGCAATCTCTCCGTCAAATGTGAACCGCCGATAGAGCAGGACCAATCTGCCAGTCTCCTCGTCGGAAATCTCAACAATTGGATGACCTCGTTTCTATACACCACGGGTCTCAAAACATTCCAAGAGCTGACCAGAAAAGTTCAGATGTTGGAACACTCAAAGCAGAAGTCCTCCTCTGACTCCCAAAATAACAATAGTCCTGGAGAAACCGAAAGGACGAAAATTGCAAAGGCAAAAATTCTGACAATGCTGAATCTTTTAACACTTCGGCTAACCGAAATAAGCAAGGGATGAGCGGGCCTAGTGCCAACCAGCCTCGGAAGCCAGTGTTCGGAGAGGGAGGAGAAGCTCCACTGAAATAGAAGCTGGATAAGGTCTATTCCTTCAGAAGAGACAAAGACCGTAAAATATTCAAAGATGCCCTAAGGAACGGTCTACAATTGCCAGAATCAAAAAGACCGCAAGAAGCGAATATGTCCGACGACCCCAAATACTGCCCCTATCACAGAGTGGTAGGTCATGCCATTGAGGACTGCTTCGTCTTCAAAGATTGGGTCGAAAAGCAATACAAGGCAGGTGAGATAGAACCGTCTAAAGGCGTGTTAGCAAACAGTCAAGCTGCGACTGCCAATTTCATACAAACAGAGACCGAAGTTTTTCGGGAACCTGATTCTCTCAAACATCTACCTTCCCATGAAAGGAGTTGACCACCACGTCGTTAAACTGGGAACGATTGACCACCATGTCATTAAACTGGGAACAATCGACCTCTAAGTCATTAAACTGGGGATGTAAAAAATGTGTAAATAAAAACAACAACAAAAAAATAATAAAAAGCCGAAATACTCGCAATAAAAATTAGCGAGTAAAAATTGTAAAGGTTCTTAGGCACAACCACAAGGCTTCACAAGGCATCAAACATGCTATATTTAAAAATTTAGTGTGCCAAACAACCCTAACTTAGGATCTAACTAGAGTTTTAGGAGCTAAACTAGAAAATAAACAACTTTACTTCTAAGTGATAACGGAATATAACCTTTGTAGACCGGTCCTTCACCTCAATAGCTCCTTGTAGTGGCCCCTTCGCTGCGATCATGGAACTCCTGCACTCTTGCATAGCTTCTCAAAGGTGAAAGGAACGATTTTTCTTGAACTCTTCGAGGCCGAAGATGATCTACGTCGAAGAGACACTAATTCAACCTACTACACTAAAGTTCTAATCTAGTAGAGGATGATGAAGTAGGAAGTGGGCTCACTTTAGTTTTATTTTTCTCATCATATTTTCTCACTTTGGAAAAAGCTAGCAAGTTTTTTTCTCAAGGATGAAGAAGATGAAGTTAAGAGATGAGAATGAACTAATGGGGTGGGATAATCAACTATGGGTGAGTTTGTATCATATACTAACTCATGTAGAGAGATAACCATAGCTAAATTATAATGGTTAGATTAATAAATATTTTAAGTAAAACAAAATGAGTGGACTAAGTCAATGCATCCACAAGCTTCATGCATGTGAGCAATTATCCACTAATTTGGATTTACTTTAAATATTTAACCCTACATTATAATTAGTATGGTGTAAGTCTTATACACCCATGTAGTGTGTATCAACAACAATGACACAAAATAAAACATAATTAATATATATCACGTATATAATAAGTGTGCACATGTGAGAAAAATAAATGCTTAAGTGAGCTAATATTAGTTAATGTAAACTAGTATATCAAATATACAATTATACACTAAATTATCAAATCAACACTTGATTTAATAATCCGGCTATATCACATATAACCGACTAATATTATATGTACCAACTTATCGAATCAACACTTGATTCGAAAACCCGGCTATATCACATATAACCGACCGATACAAATATCGCGAGAATAGAATACGGTATCACATACTCGTATTATTCTCGGTCTCGCATATATCACATATATGCTCCTACTTCGTTTTTCCTGAGTCAGTAAAACCTCTATATAGGACTCTAAAGACTCGTCAATACGCCGGCAGTAGGTGATGATCACATCAAGCACTCACAAGCCGTCAGCGGTACTAGCTGGACGTAACGGCTACCCGGGTATTGAGCGATCAGAAGATCAATAAGCAAGCTCGCTCTAGCTCGTGTAAAGCCTATCAGTAACACTACCGTACAGTCCGGTCTCCTCGTCTGATATGTCGCATATCCATTCTAGGGGTGGTAAACATCAGACCCCAATAACCGATAAGTCATGCCAATATGAGGCTCATAACGGGTCGAGAAACTACTGATAACTCTTACCAGTAAATCTCTAAATCAGCCCTGGCCAGGGACTTCCCTGTTATGGCCAATCGAGCACAGCGCAACATCAACACCCAATATCGGAAGAGACGAAACCCCTCCTATCGCTCATTGCCTCCATTTGACTCAGGACTGTACCTAAAAACCACCGTTTTGCACGTTCTCTTGAACATGGTAAGGTGGAAATCAAAGCACAGTGGGAATCACACAAGACTCTATGATGACCTCGGGTCTACAGACTAACCTGTACCAGTGTCACTAGAGAACTGCTATCTGACGTCAGGTATAATACCATATAGGAGTTCTCGGCGAGTCCGCCCAGTGTACCCAGTCTCCACTGAGCACCCGTATACCATCTCTGATGTCAAACACCAATGGATATGGGATCATCCATCGCCCATCTCATGGGTCGAGAAGCGTATACGCTAGTCTACTCTGGTATATCGATGCCCCGTCTCGATACACCCAAGACTAGGAATATTAAAGGATGAACTTATGGACTACCATGGCCCCACTAGTATGATCTGCATCATAATTCTGGTAGTCAAGTACACATCCTAAGGGCTTTACCAACATATAACCACAAGACAGTATCAAGAGACTAGAATACATGTTAAGATAAAGAGCAACCAGATAGTATACTATCATGTCGAGCAAGAAAGTCCTCTCTATATATGTCCAAGTATCCAGTATAATATACATCATATGTACAATAATGGCCTCTAGGGCATACATACAACTAACAAAAATAAAGATGAAAATAAAGCCGAAATGATGGGACAACTCGCAATAAAAAATCGGCGAGTAAAATAAAAATGAAAATAAACAGCCGAAATGATGGGGCAACCGCGGATAAATAGCCGAAATGATAGGGCAATCGCGACCTTCGCGATAAAAAAAGCTGAAATGATAGAGCAATCGCGGTAAAAAAAATCCAACGGCGAACGATAAGTCGCTCCTGGTACCATATTCCAGTGCCACGATGCAAACGCCGTCCAAAACTCAAATCCCCAATGGTGAATGATGAGTCTCCTTAGTACCATATTCTAGTGCAGCGATGCAGACGCTAACCAAATTCCAAATCCCCAAACGGCGAATGATGAGTCACTCCTGGTACCATATTCTAGTGTAGCGATGCATACGCCGACAATTTCCCAAAATTCTTCCAGCCCTACGGTCGGTCCCCAAGTTGACTACTGTATACAATCCACGGGCTCAAATAATTCTCATCATACCCATGCCCTACGGCAATCACAATCCCCACGGTCGGTCTCCGCCATCGGAATTATGCTCCAATCGGGAAGACCCACTCATGTGTCCTCACGATACATGGGGAGAACAAAACTTAGGAGATCCTCTCGATTCGTAAGAAAACACCTTCTTGGGATTCTTACGACTCACAAAGGAAAAACACACTTAGGAGTCCCTACGACCCCTAAGGAGAAAGTACACCTACGAGACCCTTTCGATTCGTAGGGAGAAAATGCTTTTATGGGACTCTTACGGCTCATAAAATTGAAAAGCCTTAGATGATAGGGACCTAAACCTGTCTCCTAAGCTATCGCTCCCCAACAGGAAAAGCCAAATGATGAATTACTTCTGGCATCTGTGCTTCAGTGTTAGCAACGCTGATGCCAGCCCCTACCCCAAAATTCCAAACTTCCGATCTAATAGACCCCTAAGTCTTTAAACTGGGAACAGATGACCTTTAAGTCGTTAAACTGGGAACATATGACCTCTAAGTCGTTAAACTGGAAACAGATAACCTCTAAGTCGTTAATCTGGGCACAATAGACCCCTAAGTCTTTAAACTGGGAACAGATGACCTCTAAGTCGTTAAACTGGAAACAGATGACCCCTAAGTCATTAAACTAGGAACGAGGGAAATCCACTCATGTATCCTCACGATGCGTGAGGAGAATAAAACTTGCGAGATCCTTACGAATCGTAAGAAAACGCCTTCGTGGGATCCTTACGACTCATAAAGGAAAAACACACTTGGGGGTCCTCAAAGGAAAAACACACTTGGGGGTCCTCACGACTCCTAAGGAGAAAATTCACATACGGGATCCTTACGACTCGTAGGGAGAAAATACTTTTATGGGTCTCTTACGGCCCATAAAATTGAAAAGCCTTAGGTGAAAGGGATCTAAACCTGTCCCCTAAGCTATCGCTTCCCAATAAGCAAAGGCAAATGATGATTCGCTCCTGATACCATATTCCAGTGTAGCGGTGCTGATGCCGACCTAAAAACCAATTCCCAAATCCTCCCAGGGCAAATGATGAGTTGCCCCTGGCATTATTCCAGTGCAGCAATGCAGATGCCGACCAAAACCAAAATCCCCAAATCCTCTCATGGCAAATGATGATTCGCTCCTGGTACCATATTCCAGTATAGCGATGCTAATGTCAACCTAAATCAAATCAAACCAACAACCTTTGCGGCGGAATCATGCTTCGTCTCAGAGTGTACCCCGCGTCGAAATCATGTTTCACCTCGGAGTATCCACCTTCCTTGTTGGAATTATGCTTTGTCTGGGAATCATCCTCTACGTCAAAACCAGTGACACTCCGTGCCGGGGAAACGTCGACCACAGACACTCCGTGACAGGGACAAGTCAACCAGCGACCTCCTCGTCGGAATTATGCCCCGCCCTGGACAAGTCAACCAGCGACCTCCTTGTCGGAATTATGCTTCGTCCTGGAATCAAGTCAACCAACGACCTCCCTGTCGGAATTATGCTTCGACTCAGAATCAAGTAAACCAACGACCTTCCTTTCGGAATTAAGCTCCGTTTCGGAATCAAGTCGACTAATAAGCTCTACGTCGAAATCATGTTTCGTCTCAGAATGTACCCCGTGTCGAAATCATGCTTCGCCTCGGAGTATCTGCTTTCCCTGTCGGAATTATGCTTTGCCTGGGAATCAACCTCTGCATCGAAATTATGCTTCGGTCAGAATGTCTGCCGCTCGTCGGAATTATGCTTCGACCCCCTGAATCATGCTCCGCTCTTCGGAATTATGCTCCGATCCCTAGAATCATACTCCGCTCTTCAGAATTATGCTCCAATCCCTGGAATCATACTCCGCTCTTCGGAATTATGCTCCGATCTCTGGAATCATGCTCCGCTCTTCGGAATGATGCTCCGATCCAAAAATTATGCTCCAATCCTCGGAATTATGCTCTGATCCCCGGAATTATGCTGCCGGGATGATGCTCCGACCCTGAAATGATGTTCCACTTCGAAGTCCAATTTCAAGATCTATCAATTTCATGCACACAAATCATATACGTTGTGTGCATTCATTGATGGGGGGCACTTTGTTGGGGTCAAAATTTGCACCCCAGTTGACCAATTCAAAGTCAAGGTCAATCCCAAGTAAGCGGGCCCAAACCCAAGCAAGTTGGCCCATGCCCAAGTCGAGCCCCGCGACCGGCCTCCCTCATGCCGAAATAAAAAATCATGTAATAAATAATTTTGATATAATTTTTTATGCATGAATGTGAGCAAAATAGGCATAAAACCAAATTTTTGTAAAGCCCGTGGCTTATGTGCAAAAGAAATGAGCACATGAGGTATGGGATGGGCAAAATGCCATTTTGTAAAGCCCAAGGGGCTATATGTAAATATGTAAGCCTATATATGGCAACATGATGATGAATAAAATATACACTCTTCATTCTCTAAAACTCAAGGGTTTTTGTGCCTCCTTCTCCTTCCTCAAGGTTCTAAACCTTCTCTTTTTTCTTTTGAATTAAATCAAGAGTTTAACTATTCCTCTTCACTATTCCTCTTCCAAAATTAAATAGTTTTTCACCACAAAACCCTCAAAGGGGAGCTCAGATCTTCCCTCAGATTTTAAAAAGGAGAGATTTTTAAAATCCCACCCCTCTTGTTCTCCAAGAGCCGGCCAACAGAAGAAGAGAAAGGAGACTAATCTCCAAAGATCCCATTTAGGAAGGATCCAAGGCTTAAGAGAGAAGAACCTCTGAAGATTTTTAGGGAGTTCAACTCTAAGAGCCAAATTCTCAAAGGAGTTTAACTCCTAATCCAGATCTTTTGGAGTATAACTTCACTCAAAACCCTCTTTTGGAATTTAACTCCTATTTTCGGGGGTAAAAACCCCTCCTTTTCGTTAGCGCCCAGCGCCCACGTGCCGGGCGCGTGAGGCGCTAGCGCCAGCGCCGAGTGCCCGGCACCGAGTGCCCACGTGCCGGGCACGTGAGGCGCTGCGCCCAATGCGCCGGCGCCAGCGCCCGAGCGCCCACGTGCCGGGCACTTTAGGCGCTAGCGCCCAATGCGCCGGCGCCAGTGCCCGAGCGCCCACGTGCCGGGCACATGAGGCGCTGGCGCCTTCTCCCACGCATCCTTTGGATGCCCTTTCCTTTATATATGTGTGTGTGTGTGTGTGTGTGTGTGTGTGTGTGTACATATACACGCACACATACTCCACAACACTGTCTCCTGTTAGAAAAATTTTCTAACGGAGTGCTGCCCCGCACCCCGCAAGGGGGCTGGTAGCCCCATTAACCCCCAGCCCGCTATCTGGGTAGCAGGATCCCCGTAAAAACTCTGCGGGCCCCCGATATATCCAAAAATCCTTCAAAACACAACACTGCACATTGGGTTCTCATGACCTGTTTGACCCGTCAATCGGAGGATCTCTTGCTCCAAAGGCGGGGGGTAATTAACGCCAGCTTAGTTCGCGGCTGCCGGAGATTCGGATCCCCACAATCAATAAACCCCAGCCTACCCTAGGCATGGGGAATCTGTAATGCGCCTAACAAGTGCGTGCGTATTCCCATCTCGATGGGGTGACGAAAAACACCCTACAATTTATATATATTATTTATATCACATACAAATAATATATAAAAAGATGAAAAATTAAAGTGAGCATAATATTAGTTTATGTATGCATGTGTGTGTGTGTGTATCAAATTATTAAATCAACACTTGATTTAATAATCCGGTTATATCATATATTACCCGGCTAATATTAAATAATGCTAGATTAGAATACAGTATCATATACCCGTATTTAATCGAGCTCCCGCACATATCACTATATATGCCCTATTTTGTTTCGCTTGAGCTAGAAAACCTCTATGTGGGACTTTAAAGACTCGTCAATACGCTGGCAGTAGGTAATGATCACATCAAACACCTATAAGCACGTCATCGGTACTAGCTGCACGTAACGGTTATCCAGATATTGAACGAATAGAAAATTAACAAGTAAACTTGTCCAAACTCCCTGTAGAGCCTATGAGAAACACTTACCATACAGTCTGATCTCTTCATCTGATATGTTGTATATCGGGTCTGAGAGGTAGTATCGTAAGAACCCAATAACCTGATAAGTCATGCCGATGTGTGGCCTATAACCAATCGAGAAACTACTGATAACACTTATCAGTAAATCTCTTCAGCCCTGGCTAGGGACTTGCGGTTATAGCCTATCGAGTATAGCACAACATCAACTCTTAATACCGGGAGAGACGAAACCCATCCTATTTCTCTCTGCCTCCATGTGATTCGGAACTGTACCCAACTACCATCTGTTTGCACGACTCGGTAGAGCCGTGGTAGGGTGGTAATCAAAGTACAGTGGGAACCACACAAGACACTATGACGATCTCGGGTCTACAGACTAACATGTACTAGTGCCACCAGAGAACTGTTATCCAACGATAGGTATGGTACTATCTAAGAGTTCTCGGCGAGTCCGTTAGGTGTACCCATTCTCCAATGGGCACCTATATACAATCTTTGGTGTCAAACACCAAAGGTTGTGGGATCAACCATCGCCCCATACAGGGTCAAGAAACGTATACACTAGTCTACTCTGGAATATCGATACCCTATCTCGATACTCTCTCAACTAGGAACATTTAAGGATGTGCTTGTGGACTATTCAGGCCCCACTAGTATGTTCTATATCATATTCCTGATAGTCAAGCAAATATCCTAAGGGCTTTATCAACATGTATCAATGAAATAATAAACTAGAACAAATGCATATGTTAAGATAAAGAGAAACTAGATAGCATATTGTTATATTGAGCAAGAATTTTCTCTATATATATATGTCCAAGCATCCGCTATAATATACAATAATGGCTTCTAGGGCATACTTATCACTAACATAGTTTAATCTGGAATATCGATGCCCAGTCTCGATATTCTCACGACTAGAGATATTTAAGGATTTGCTTATAGATTACCCAGTTCTCATAAGTGTGCTCGCTACAATAACCCTGGTAGTCAAGTAAGAATCCTATGGGCTCTATCAACATGAAACAGTGATCCGTAATACCACATTATACATGTACATGATGATAGAGATGAACCAGATATCATACAATCATCTCGAGTAAGACCGTTCAACCCATATAAGTCCTCCCTCAATCATCATAATCGTCTGCCTGCGATTACAATAATTGCTTTGAGGGCACTATATCTAACAGATAATCGGTATGAACATCTAGTCTACATACCCAACACACAGTTTAACTAGTACGAATATCAAGTCTATGCACACATATATCAATTAATACGAACATCTAGTCACATACGCACACAACGACTGGTGCGGACATCTCATCAACGCACTCGCTCAACTATCGGTATGGATATCAAGTCACGTACACGCACAGTGACTGGTATAGATCTCTAGTCGCGTACTCGCTCAACAATCAGTACAGACATCAAGTCGCGTATACGAACATATCGTCGATCATTCTATAACATGTATAGCATAGCAAGTCCTACTCGTATCGTACTACAACGTAAGGCATAGTAAGGTCTACACGTATCGTACTATAACGTAAAGCATGGCAAGTCCTACTTGTGGCATGTCAATTACTAGTAATGTGTACGTGTTAGCTTGCGCCTTTGTGATTGTGCCACATGGCAATTACTAGTAAACGTGCAAGTGTCTTAACAAGTGTATTCACGAAAAGCATGCTAAAGTGAAACTAATGAAATCTACTAATTAACAAACAAGTATCAATATACGTAGCATGAATCATAACGTATCAATAGCATAAATAATCAATTAAATATGTTTCACAGGGGTGTTATACGCCATCCACTCGATTTCCTACTCGTAGCTCCAAATCTACTCACATACTGTGGCACTAGCTAGTCGAATCTCACAACTGCCGCGCCTCTCCTCATCGTCCCGGGATCACCCGCACTCGATCCTATAACCAATGGTAATCATAAACAAGTATGGAGATCCCATCAATATCAATATAAATCCAAGCAAATGAAATACAATGAAAATATCAAGAAAATCAGGCCATACAAAAAGCATCAGACGTCTAAAGAACAATGTCTTAGACGTATGATGAAAACGTCTCAAAGAGACAGAAAAGAGGCAAATATCCGAAGAAGGACTTCTAGACGTCTGAGAAACAACATCCAAAAGTCATAGATTACAGGCAGACGTCTGATGCTTTAAGTCCAGATGTTTGAAGAACAAATTTGAATAAATAACACAGAATTGGCAGACGTCTGAAGAACAACGTCTAGACGTCCGAAGAAGAAAATTGCTGGATTGAAATCTGGAATTTTGCAAACACTTTAAAATCAAAATTTTTGCATCATACTACCATCTACTATCCACAATAAGTTTGAAATCAATAAGAAACTCCATTAACACACTGCAACTACAAGCAACCATCAAAACCCTATTTGTGCTAGATTTAAAATTAAAAAAATGGTGATTTTTAAATAGAAAACATAGCTTTTATAGCTAACACCAAAAACTCATTAAAAGATAGATTTTACCTAATGAAATGGACTTTTAAAAAGGAGATCCAGGCTTGAATAAACTTGATGGTGGCTTCTACTTGAAATCTTGAGAGAGAAGATGGCTTGAAGACTTTATGCTGATGGTGGTTTATACCTCACTCGGTGGTTGCAAAAATGGAGAAGTATAGGTTTTGTTTGATTGTTGGGTTTGGGATTTTGTGAGAGGGTGAGAGTTAACCATAGGAATTGAGAGGGAGGGAGACATATGAATGAATGAGAAGAAAGGGAAAATGATGAGGAGAATGGGAGGGAATTGAGGAGGCATGGTGCGATAGGCATGGTGAGCCCATGCCCCTCCCTCCCTCCTATTATTCTATATTAAAAAAATGTTGCAATGCCAAATATTAATCCCAATTTTGACCATGGTGATAATCATCCAATTTTCACTTAGGAAAAATAATGGAAATATTAATGTTAACATAAGCTTGACATGCCCTAATAGTGTTAATAAAAATAAAAGATAAATATTGATTTTATTATTATCAATTTGTACAGATATATTTATACCAAATTATAATAACCCAATTTAATAATTGGTATCATTTTAATACTCATAATATCATTATTTAAATTCTAAAATAAACTTTAAAATTTTCTGAAATGTTACAATATTTCCCCTTTAAATAAATTCGGTTCTCAAATTTAAATTTAAACCCCAAACATAAAAACATTTCATTCAATCAAATCAAAAAGGGCTCCAAATTCCCACACGAGCAATAAATACTGTGATGATGTGTGATAACAGGTATTCAACATAAGTAAATGTAAGCGTATAATAATAGATCGCACACAAGAGAAAATCCACATAAATAAAATATCATCAAATCATGTGTCAATCATCGACACTCGAAATCCCAAATATCTTAGGAGTCGTCTCTCTGATCAGCCCTCTAATCAAACACATCATAAAACCCCGGTTGGTATCCTCTGGATATTCGACGGGTATTCGTAATCGGTTCTTCCCCTCATCGATATCTGATAACACAAACCATAAATGCACAAAAAACTCATGGAGGACGTAAAATCTTCATTTTAAGAGAAAACCGCAATTTACAAATATAATCAAGTTTTATGAAATAGTATCATACGGTTTATCAAATCTCGTGGAAAACATAAGTTCATGGAAATCTCAACGCAAATAAACCTGTGCGTGTATGAAAATGAAAGAGAGATACTCGGATCAGCAAAACACAAACTCAAAACAACTGACATTGAAGTATACCTTCTTCAATGTCGGTAGTGCCTGAGCACCTTGAGTAATCAGAGAAAGGACTCCCGCTTGCTCACCGCTCACGGCCTGATGTCCTCTATCTTTGGATCCTTGTCCTCTCTGCATAGGACCACCATATCTACTATCTATCTGATCCCCGGATAGAACTGGAGTAATCACCGGTGGAGGGGAAAAGAAAATGAAGCAGCTCATCAAGACGCTTTCCTGTTCTGACGCCAGGCGGGACAGTTTTTGGCTATGTGGCTGGGCCTCTCACAATTAAAACACAACAAGACTGGTCTCTGTATCCCATCGGTGGTGAATGACTGCTCTCGTGGCCATACCCTCACGTCATTGCTCTCTTACTCAACAGATGAAGTCTCAACTCGAGCCTGCTTCAGCTTCGGGACAGCTCCAATCTCAACTTGACGTTCCTCCCTCAGTGTGGCCGCATCAATTGCCTCTACATAAGTATCAAAATGCTGGGCACCAATAGATAAAAATAGCTGCGCATCAAGGCCACGCACAAACCTCTTGATCCAGATTTCTTCCGTAGGGACCAAGTAAGGAGTATATCGAGGTAACCGAGTGAAGTGAATGTCATAATCGGCCATCGTCATGTCTGGAGTCTTGCACAAAGACTCAAAACTATGGGCTTGGACATCTCTGACACTCTAAGGAAGAAATTGGGCTAAGAAGACCTTTGAGAACTCGTTGTCACGCCCCGCTTCCCAAAATAAGGAGATGGAAGACGTGGCAAGGTCCGCAACCTAACTGTATTGAAGGTGGTCATTTCAATACAGTTACGTTAAGCGTATAAATATTTAATATGCAGGATGTGTACCAAAACAAAATAATAAAAGCGAAAGGCATTTTATTTCCATTAACCAAACTTTATTACATCCCAAAAGAAATAGTAAAATAAACTAAGTAGTTTATTTACATCAAAGGAGAAACAAAAGCCCTAAATAGGTGGGTAACAAAAAAATTAAAACTATCTAATCTTCCATTGTCTTGTCTGCATACTCTTCATAAGTTGACTTCACATCTTGATCTTCGCTGTAATATTCATTCTTATCTGACGGACATTCCAAAGATAGAGAAAGAAAAGGAAGGTCCGTCAGCGAGTTATAATCGGGTAGGATTGCCTCATAAGATAGTAAAGGTATAGAAACGAACATGTGTATATGATGTATGCAACGTAAAGTAGGGGTGCAAATGTTTGAAATGCATAAATTTAAGATGTTTTGAGTAAAGGTATATATGAGCATGAGTATGTTGTAAGTTATATGTAGATGAAGGTAATAGTTTGTATTAGTTTGTTAAACAAGGGTCCGGATACTCGTGATTATTCCGTTGTGGCCACGGAACAACAACTGGGGAAGTGAAATGTACCGTTTTACTTCCCGGGATCATGATCGAGTAGTAGAGGAATCAGAGTTCCGAATTATCCTTGCCTAATCAGACTACCCATCCCCGTGGTTTAGTATCACATCCCGAAAGTACGGAATATGACCGGCACTTAAACTACGAAACGTCTCGAGGCGTACGTAATCTAAGTAAGCCGAAAACTCAGAAATCCAAACCAAGAAAACTAGTAGAGTGAAGGAAAAACAATTAAAACAAGTAGTTTTAAAAGCATAACCCGAATTATGTGTTTTTTTTTATAAAAAAATGTTCAGTTGAAAATATTGCATTTTGGTATAAGTATTTTCCTTACATTTCTTAAATAATAAAAGGTGTTTATTATAAATATTAAACATATTTGGATTTATCTGCAAAATACTATTTTCCATATGTTTATATATTATAATTAATATTATGAAGGAAAATATAGGCATTTTATATTTATATAATATTTTGGTAATTGAAAATATGCATATCATATCAAATATTCTAATCAGAATTCTTAAAAGATATAATATCATACAAATGGTTAGAATAATATTTCAAAATATATGCATAATATTTTATTAATTAAAAGATGCATAGCATATCAAATATTCTTAATCATGTTTGTTAAAGATTTATTACCATATAAAGTGCACAGCATATTAAATATTCTTAATCAAGTTTCTTAAAGATTTATTACCATATATAGTGATTAAGACACTCTCTCTAATTTAATAAATAAACTAACATTATTCATAGAGATATTGTGCAAGATTTAGCTCAGGTCAAGAGATCAAGATATTCAAGATGTCAGGATCAAAAATCTGCCAAAATCATAAAATCAATACTGACAGGGACTCAGAATCCAGGCATGGAAAGTTACCATATTAGGAAGTCACCATATATGGTAACTAGTTTTTCTTCTTTGAGGGCTATATAAAGGACCAAGGGCTAAAGTTAGAGGACATCAAGCCGACGAGATCACGAAGTCCAAGACGGCTCACGCATCCAGGCTGATCATCAACTGTTCATCTACCTCCTTCGGAAGAGTTCGAGAAGCAAACCAAGTTTTTGTAATCATTTTCTAAGGAATAAAGTGTAGATTGTTCAAGTTGATTAATAAAGGTAGCTATTTTATTTAATTCTTTTGCATTTTACATTATGTTTTCCCTCTCTGTCTTTTCATCTTCTTTTCCTAACATGCGCGAGTAATTCTCCGCTTGTTAGGGTTCGTAGGATTATGGTAGGCTAATGGATGATTAACATCTCTAAACCCTTTTTAAGTCCTATAAAGTTTATGAACTTTATCAAAAGAATCATTAACATCCTAATCGGGCGCGCTAACAATTCTTTGCTAGTTCCGACCGCGATTAGCGATTAGATTAATGATTGTTTTGGTAAAGGCTAGATATGAACGGAGTTCCGTGTCGAGATAAGGGTTAAGAATAGGATTCCTTTTCCCTCCAGAAACCCTAATCTACACGTATCATCGTCGTTCTAGTTTTAAATCTATTAATGGATAAAAAAGGGTAACTTTTAATTAATCGTCCATAACTACTAAATCCTAACGAACCCTACAAGCCCTCTTATTATATTAATTACATCTTTAAAATAATCTAGATCTATATTTTACATTCTTGTTTAACGTAGATCTAGAAATCTTTCTATAAAATTCTTTATCCCTCCTCTCTTTCTCAACACATCTGAAGAAAAAGTAAAAGATTCCATGTTTCCCAGAGGACGACCCGTACTCATCTCGGTCTAGCTATACGCGACACCGTTATTGATTGCGGTTAACTACAAACACACTCTTTCGAATCAATCAAATGGCGCCGTTGCCGGGGATACGTGTGTAATTTTTTATTCTTACTATTTGTGTTGAATTCTTAGACGATTCATATCATTATTAACACAAAACTGCAAATTGCATATTTAACGATTTGTGTGTGAATTTTGCGAGGGAATCTGGAGTCACGGACTTGAGGAAACAGGAGATCTAGGGTTCCGAACTTCTCTGGTATCTTTCTTAACTCTTTCTCTCTCCTCTCAAATCCAATAAAATCTATTTTCTGCAGGATTCTTTGCAAAATAGCGCCGCTAAAAGAAATCTTTTTGCAAAAGTTTTGTGATTGGTTTTGTTTTGCATATTTTAATACGGACTTTAAGGGGCAAAGACCAAATCAAGATTAGGTGGGGATTTCATCACCCTTCCTAAGCCCCACAAATCACAAACCGAGCATCTAGATCTACCCTTCATTAATTTAAAAAATATCTAGACCAGACTCTAAGGACTGTCGCGCTTAATAAGGACAGAGGAAGGTCGTGGGTAATCTATCGTTTATCCGCATTACTTTTGTAGTGCCTAGGCAAGTGTGTCAAAGGCTAGTGGTTTTTAATTAGGCCCACTACTGTGGTTCCTTCCCACTTACCTGGCACTTACCTGGCTATAAGGGTAGTACGGAGACGGTAGAGGATTTATCCTGCGGCTTGTCCTTTGAAAGTCTAGGAGCGGTCTAGAGACTGGACCTAGGTGACCTTAGTTCTAGGGCTGCTTGTGCATTTTAGAGTGATTTGTCTTGAGTCCCACTTTTTCAAAACAAGCCAATTTTTAAATCACACACACGCTGCCACTTGCACTAAACCCTCTTAGTGCATGCTCGGCTGGACACGGGATCCTAGTGCCCGTCTTGTTCGCGTTCCTGCTATCGACACCGAAGTCGGTACTTCTTCATCTTCTTTTCCCCCACCACACACCACATCGACCGTGATGGACGGCACTCCATCTAATTATAACACCACGCTGCCACCGCCCGTAGGTGAGCAGAATCCACCGCGCATCTCTCTCCAAGAGAGATGCTATCCTATTCGTGGTCCTCTTCCCACTTGTCTATCTCTTCCACCACCTAACGGGGATAATTTCGAAATTAAACCCCACTACATCAATCTGCTGCCCAAATTTCACTGGCTTGAGTCGGAAGACGCGTACGTTTTCATCACCAAATTCAAAAACGTATGCGCAATGATGGCTACTTCACAATTGACTTTAGATGCTATGCGCTTACATCTTCTCCCATTCACACTGTGGGACTTGGCAGAAAAATGGCTTTATAATACTGCCGCACACTCTATCACTAGTTGGGATGAATTCGTAATAGCATTTCTTAAGAAGTTTTACCCAAACCATAAGACTTCCCGTGTTAGGAGCGAGATCAACCAGTTCACCCAGCTTCCCAATGAATCATTTTGGAAGTGCTTTGAACGTTTCAAAGATCTGCTTGTCCAATGTCCTCATCATGGAATCAATAGATGGGATTTATGTCGGATTATATATGAGGGCATTAATCCAGCGATAAAGCAGATGCTTGAAACAATGTGTCAATGCAATTTCATGTCTAAAGATGACGGTGAAGCGTGGAAATATCTGGAAGATCTCGCAGAAAGCACGTTGCAGTGGGAAAGCGTAAGACCACCTTCAACTAAGGGAGGTATTCACCAGCTCTATGTTTCTATCGCAGTAAAAGCCGAAATGGCAGCTATACAGAAAAAACTCGGCGCTATTGAGAACAAATTTTCATCATTCTCCCTAAATCAGGTCACGCTTCCTAAGACCGTCTGTGGTTGCTGTTCGGATCCTTCACACTTAACGGAAGAATGTCCTATGAATGCATCGTTTCAAGCTAATGTTGTTTTTCAGCAGCGACCTAGAAACGACCCTTATTCTTCCACATACAATCAAGGATGGGGGAATCATCCTAACTTTGCTTGGAATCAAAACCAACAAAGCAATTATCAAAGACCTCCTCCACAGCAACCACAACCACAGAATCAGCCCCCCTTTCAGTCACAGAATTTCCAAAATCCGGCCAACATTCTGCACCACAAGTGGCCGGTACTGACAACTCACTTGCATAAACTTTGGATATGTTCATGAAACAATCCATGCAATTTTCGGCTGAGATGAGGTCTTCTATTGATACCTTAACGAAAAACTCCTCCTCCCATGGTGAGAGTATTAAATCAATAGAAAACCAAATCGCACAGTTAAACGCCGCAATGAGTGCGAGAGAGAAAGGGAAACTCCCATCTCAACCCATACCTAATCCTGGCTACTCACAAAGTTATAATGTGAGTGCTGTTACCACGTTGAGATCGGGAAAAGTGCTGAATAACCGAGTGGGTGAGCAGTGTGATGATAGTGACACCAATGATACCCCTTCTTCTTCTTCTTCCCCTAGTTCGTCTAGTCTTCCACCTTCACCCGAGCCTATTCTCCGTTTTTCCCAAGGCTCGAACCCTTCGCCCATTTCGCCAGATCTATCTAAGTCAATTCCCACTCCAGTTTTGGGATCGAATCCGTCCCCACAATCCTCTCCAATGTTGGACCAAACCCTTATTGATAAAGCACCTTATCCAAACAGGCTAAGGGGCAACAGACTAAGTCCACAAATGGAGAAGATTGTGGAAATTTTTAAGCAAGTTAACATAAACATTCCTCTCCTAGATGCTATTCAACAAGTTCCGTCATATGCGAAAATCCTAAAGGACTTGTGCACTAGGAAGAGAAAAGTTCAAGTACCTAAAAAAGTTTTCCTTGCGAGTAATGTGAGCACTGCTTTTACACAACAACTACCCAAGAAACGAAAGGACCCTGGAAGTCCTACAATTTCTATTTCTATTGGGGGTAAAAATTTCAATCGTGCTCTACTCGATTTAGGTGCTAGTGTTAACTTGCTTCCGTATTCTGTTTATGAGTAATTAGGGATTGGAGAGTTAAAACCTGCGCATTGCACTCTTCAGATAGCCGATCGATCTATCACCCACCCAAGGGGTGAGCTAGAGGATGTGTTAATCAAAGTCGGGGAATTCATATTCCCTGTGGACTTTATCGTTATAGATACACAACCTGTGACAAACCCACGCAATCAAATCCCGGTGATACTCGGTCGACCCTTTTTGGCCACTTCCAACGCAGTAATCAATTGTAGAAACGGCTCTATGATCCTATCCTTTGGAAAGAAGTCAACTGAGCTTAACATTTACAAGTTGGGAAGTGAACCCTCCGAACCCTATGCTCATGTGTGTTCTGTCGAATTAATGGATGTCGACAGCAGCGAATTTGATCAACCTCATAATTCTGACTCTTTTTATATGTCGTTATTTGACACGGACTTTTCCACCGAGTTATCCGGGTCAGCATCTAACACTGATGAGGAACTTTTTATAGAGTCTGACGATCGCCCCATTTTTTCTGATGACATTATTCTTCGGGGTATCGACGAAAGCTTTGAGGAAATTTTCGCTGATGAACTCGCATTTTTACAAGACACGGGTGTTGAGATGAATCAACTCCAAGATGAAGAAATTGGACCTCCACCCTTCTTTTGGACAATCATGATAATGTGAGTAATCCATCATCACTATCACTGTGTCGTCTCTCCAAATTGAGACGCAATCCTTTTCCATCACACCTCTTATCACCTCCCCACTTCTTCACGTTGAAAGGTGACATGTACTTCCACCAACCTTGGTGCTTCATCGATAAAATTTTTGAATGGTTGGTGTTGACCTTCGGTCTTTGCAAAGCTTAGCATTGACCAATAACCTTGACCCCCTCGTGTGATTTTAAAAGATTAAAATTGTTTAACTCAAGTTTGGGGGGATTATATTTTGGGCTCTTGAAAGAAAATGATTTTTACAAAATTGTGAGCCAAAAATAAGTTTGGGGAAGGATTTTCACTTTCATATATTCTTGCCCCTATTAATAATTTCCTCCCAAGTCTACAGGTTTTTTAGCTTAACGGATGACATCAGTGAAGACACTGCTGTAAACAGGTTTGGGGGAGATTTGTGCTTATTAACGCATCACTCTGCATCATATTTTGTATAAGCACAACATTTTCAAAAATTAAAAAAAAATTCTTTTATAACAAAAGAGTAGAAAGTGAAAAATTACATCCAAAAGATAGGAATAGTTTAAGAAAACCAAGAAAATTAGAAGTTTTCTTAAACGAACTAATAATAAGTAGTTATGATCTGTTGTCCCAAGGGTTAGTAAGATGAAAGAAGTCACTAATCTGAGGATAAAAATAAGTCTGAAAAATAGTTTCTATTCTGGAAGCCAAACATTTGAATGTTGATACCCTACTATATGCACTTACACACGTCTTGAAACTCGGGATAGTAGAGGATACCTTGAAATGCTCTTGTCTAAAAGCCAAAGTATGAAGGAAATGAAAAAAAAATGAAGAAAATATATAAAATGGTGAAAAGAAAAAAATGAACACTGGTTTTGTTATCGCCAAGGCAGCAATAAAAAAATATAGCGAGTGTGCCTCTTCACCTAGTGCCTTAAGGCCAACTGGTCTGGGAGTCACTGCTAAGCCTTAGGTGATGCAAGACGAGGAAAATATTATCACCGAATCAGCAAGCACATGAGTAATCGGTCGGTTAGTACCTCAAGAAGTATTAACGGTCGCATGAAAATGTGTGAGCAAATCTTAATATTCATCAAATTAAAAAGTACTAAGCTAGATGGACAAGAGTATGATAGCTTGAATTGAATTCTCCAAGTGTAGGGATGTCCATTTCACACACGTAGGGGTATATGATCAATGTTTGGATGAAAGGTAGGAATGAAGAATAAAGACGATGTTTTATTGAGTGATAATGTGATTTCTAATATCTTTTCATGACTATTAAAATAGAGCTCATGACAACTGAAAAGCTAGTGTAGTTGGAAACTCTAAATTTTCAAAGTATTTCTTTTATGGTTCTTATCTTTATATGTAAATTTCACCATCTCTCTTTTGTTATTGGATTTTGTGGGTGTAATCCACTGAAAACCCTCAGGAGACAACACTCCTCCTACTAGGGACACCTAGAGGTTTAACGGCTTGTTGCACGTGCTCAGTGCAATCGTGTCTGCCTACGAAAGTGTGCTTAGTTTCCTCCTTTCTTTTTCCCCTCTTGAATAAACTAATTTGCTCGGGACGATCAAAATTAAGTTTGGGGGTATTTGTTCAGTTGAAAATATTGCATTTTGGTATAAGTATTTTCCTTACATTTCTTAAATAATAAAAGGTGTTTATTATAAATATTAAACATATTTGGATTTATCTGCAAAATACTATTTTCCATATGTTTATATATTATAATTAATATTATGAAGGAAAATATAGGCATTTTATATTTATATAATATTTTGGTAATTGAAAATATGCATATCATATCAAATATTCTAATCACAATTCTTAAAAGATATAATATCATACAAATGGTTAGAATAATATTTCAAAATATATGCATAATATTTTATTAATTAAAAGATGCATAGCATATCAAATATTCTTAATCATGTTTGTTAAAGATTTATTACCATATAAAGTGCATAGCATATTAAATATTCTTAATCAAGTTTCTTAAAGATTTATTACCATATATAGTGATTAAGACACTCTCTCTAATTTAATAAATAATCTAACATTATTCATAGAGATATTGTGCAAGATTTAGCTCAGGTCAAGAGATCAAGATGTTCAAGATGTCAGGATCAAAAATCTGCCAAAATCATAAAATCAATACTGACAGGGACTCAGAATCCAGGCATGGAAAGTTACCATATTAGGAAGTCACCATATATGGTAACTAGTTTTTCTTCTTTGAGGGCTATATAAAGGACCAAGGGCTAAAGTTAGAGGACATCAAGCCGACGAGATCACGAAGTCCAAGACGGCTCACGCATCCAGGCTGATCATCAACTGTTCATCTACCTCCTTCGGAAGAGTTCGAGAAGCAAACCAAGTTTTTGTAATCATTTTCTAAGGAATAAAGTGTAGATTGTTCAAGTTGATTAATAAAGGTAGTTATTTTATTTAATTCTTTTGCATTTTACATTATGTTTTACCTCTCTGTCTTTGCATCTTCTTTTCCTAACATGCGCGAGTAATTCTCCGCTTGTTAGGGTTCGTAGGATTAGGGTAGGCTAATGGATGATTAACATCTCTAAACCCTTTTTAAGTCCTATAAAGTTTATGAACTTTATCAAAAGAATCATTAACATCCTAATCGGGCGCGCTAACAATTCTTTGCTAGTTTCGACGGCGATTAGCGATTAGATTAATGATTGTTTTGGTAAAGGCTAGATATGAACGGAGTTCCGTGTCGAGATAAGGGTTAAGAATGGGATTCCTTTTCCCTCCAGAAACCCTAATCTACATGCATCATCGTCGTTCTAGTTTTAAATCTATTAATGGATAAAAAGGGTAACTTTTAATTAATCGTCCATAACTACTAAATCCTAACGAACCCTACAAACCCTCTTATTATATTAATTACATCTTTAAAATAATCTAGATCTATATTTTACATTCTTGTTTAACGTAGATCTAGAAATCTTTCTATAAAATTCTTTATCCCTCCTCTCTTTCTCAACATATCTGAAGTAAAAGTAAAAGGTTCCACGTTTCCCAGAGGACGACCCGTACTCATCTCGGTCTAGCTATACGCGACACCATTATTGATTGCGGTTAACTACAAACACACTCTTTTGAAATTTTGGCAGAGTCTCCTTTGTAAATACTGGCTCCCAAACGGGATACAACATGAATAGTATATGAAATCAATAAAAGGCATCCCCAAGCGGGAGCTATCTCTTCGTCAATCGACGATCACAACCACACAAGCAATATAATATACAACGCCAAGGGCGAGGTTCAAAACTCAAAAGGAAACTCAAAACAACAAGAAATCCACAAAAATACAACGCGCGACTCTAAGGTCGAAAGAATAACATCACTGGTCTCTATCTCAAAAATAAATACATGTTTGGTTGATGGAATTTACTAGATACAACTGAATAATATTATACAAGGTAATATGATGGGTACGATACCAAAAAACCCACCTACTAGCAAGTTACCCGAATGAAACTGTGCCCGCAAAGCCGTAATGAAACCTGTACGGAAAACCTGCAAGAAACTGGGGCACAACGGGGGTGAGTTGCCAACTCGTGAATAGAAAAAGATCTACGAATAGAAATCGCATGTATGACGCAATCCTAGGTCATACGATCATAATATATAATCCTCAAATATAACCAGCAGTTTATAACAATGACTAGGGTAAATATCTAACCCAAGTGTAATCCCATATGCCCGTGTCAGTGCCTCAGGTAGCAATATATCATATGGATGATGTATGAATGCATGAAACAGAATGCATGTACTGAAGAAAACTGCTTTCATAAATTAGTGAGATTTCTGTATTTTTAAAATGAGGTATCATAATGAAATCAGCATAAAACAATGCCTAGCATCGGCACAAAAACGTAATCCCAATATCTCGATATCTCTGTATCACAGTCTCTGTACCTCAATATCTCTAAATCTCAATGTCTCAATCACAATGACTAGGGCGCCGTCAGTCCAGGCCGGCCCCTACCATCCATCTCATGACCACGACGGTATCCTCCGGATATCCGACGCGTCGGGTAATATCACCGGACGGTCGTCCTCCCCTGCACAGGCTCAACGTCAACAACACGATCTTCTTGTCCCGGGGTACCGCACCGGGCCCACCATGTACCCGAAACGGTTCATCCATCTCCTCGAATCGGGTCTCGAAATCCATCAGCAAACTCATGGTGGACGACTCATACATCATGGGAAAACCGCACTTTTTATTTAAAAGAGAGGAAAGAAGCTTATACAAGTTTTGCGGTTTTCCCCCAAATCCAGAAAATCTCATGGAAATCCGAATCCAAATCATCAATAGCATGTAAAACCATGAATATAGGCATGAGAATCCATGAATACGGCATAACAATGAATAACAGTATGCATGAAATGACAAGTAATAACTACAATATCTAAGCTGGCATATAAGCTAAGTACACTAATATTATGTCAAACTACTAGCTATCAAGCTAAGTTAAGCCATAATATTTTCTAAGGTGTACCTGACATGGCAATTACCGATGAAGATGTGTGTGAGCCGGCAAGTAAGTGTACGTGGTACATATGCATCATCGGTAATGGTGCCGGTGTCCTAACAGCATAATATCAACAATGCAATATGAAATAACAATGTAAGTATACGATACGGAGCGAGCAACCATAATGAGCGGGAGCTAAATATTAAACAATGGTGCCATTTGAAATAACACGAATCGTGGGGTTTTGAAAATAAGGGCTACGGTGGTTTTAAGAAAAGGATACGTCTTTTGAAATATCCGTAGATCCCTTGACCTATCTTTTAAAACACCCACGATCCGCTAGTTTTGAAATAGGTAGGAGTCTAATCTAATCAAACAACTACACTAAACTATACGGCTGAACTAACAAGCTGAACTATAGGTAAGGAAACCGCCTATCATCTGAGTCGATACATATACATACCTGTATATGTATAGTCGGTGATCCCGCCTCAATAATATCATATCCGATACCATATCTATAATCAGACATCCCAAGTCAAGAGTGCGGATCAATCATCAATATATAGCTCGTACGTAAATCCGTCGTACGGCATCCCAAATCTGGGTACGGGTCAATATCACATTCATCATACTATTCATCTGGTATCCTCTTTATCAAATATCATGATCGGGGTACTAATCTACGTCTAGTATAATACTGATACCGCCTAAGTATGTATGCACGTGTGTGAAACACTACGTCAAGGACCCGCTACAACGTCATGTCGTATCTCAAATACGAACCCTGCTATATCACCGATCTCACGGCCTCAAATCAAATCTCATCGACTCATCTCAAATCCCAAGTACTATCCTCATCATCCATGCATGTGTATATGAATGTATATATGCATAGTCCCATACCCACGCGTATATACATATATACGCATCCCCATCTACGCACAAGAAAGTAATGTATGAAAGTCTGTGTGTGCGTATGTGGGTATAACAACTACTCTAGGGTTTCGCAACTAACCCAAAGCTAATCCATGAACACATAATCATATTATGAATAAACATTCTCGTATCATAAAACACCTATATAAACATATATATGACCTATACTACGGACTGCGGGGGTGCTATACGCCATCCACCTGACTTCTCCCCGTAGATATAAATCTACTCACCTGGTCCTCGCTCGCCGGTACCGACGTCACCATGCGCTTGCTTGTCATCTCGAAGTCCACATGGGGTACCTACATATCATAACGCACCGTATCGCATTAAAATCCGACTCATGACCAAAACGACACACGAATCCCACATAGGTCAAAACCTATGGCTGCTTTCACAATTCAACCCAAAAACCCTCGACGTCGGCGTACAAACGCCAAACCATCGAGAAAAACCCAAACACACTCATTTGCATGATCACAAGCACTAATTATACTATAAAATAGGTTAAAATTCACAAAAAACCCCAAACTCACTTTAAAATCCATTTTTCCGAAAATCTAGCAAGCAAATATTACCCGTTTTAGTACAAAACCCGACGTTTAAACAAATCTAGCGGCCATAATACTTATTAAAAATCTTAAATAAGTCATAAAAACAATTTCCACAATTTAATCTCATTAGATTTCATTAACCCCAAAATTCTAGTTTACAATATACCCAAATTTTAACAATTTTATAGCAAAAATGCACAAACAACAATTTAGCTTGGATTTGCATGAACTAAAGTATTAAAATACAATTTATAATGTTAATAATGTCATGAAACCTTAATTATATTTTTAATCTCCCATTTGCAATTAAATTCCAAAACCTAGTTTGCATAAAATTCCAATTTAAAAAAATTTACAAGCATCAAGTAGTAAACTAGCAACTAGGTTAGTTTTAGCATAACATTAACATGTTAATCCCCTCATTAGAACCATGAATAATAGATAAAAACCTCACTTGATCACAAACCTTAATCATTAATTCTCAAGTTATCAACTAGAATCAAATTAACACTTTAATATGCTAGGGTAAGCAATTTAAACAACAAATTCATTATAGGCTTAAGATTTATACCTCCCAAATTCTTGAGATCAAACTTGAAAACTTGTCACCCAAAATGGACTCTATGCTCCTAGATCTATACTAGAGTAGCCAAAGAAAAATGGGTAAGAGTTGGATTTGGAGTTTGTGTGAGTTTCAACTTGATTTTTGATGAATTTCTTTGAGGTTTTTGGAGGTGAAATGGTGTGGGGAAGATGAAGGGGCTGCTGTTACAGCAGGGAATAGGGAAGGCTCGGCCATAATAATTGAGAGGGGGAGAGAGAATGTGAGGTGTATAATGTATGTGGAGTTTCCCAAAGTCAACAAGGTCTCATCCCTCATTTCTTTATTGTTTTCATTTCTTTTCTTTTCTTTAGCCTTTGAAGTGGGGACAAGTTGGGGATGGGGCAGCTAGGCTCGGCCACAATGAAGAATCGAGGTGTGTGTGAGTGTAAGTGAGAGGGTGGGTGCACACATAAGAAGATAAACACCAAACCTCAATTTTTATTTACACTAATTTCACTATTTAAGCCTTTTTTTCTTCGATATTTTCTAAACCGTTTTGGCAAACCATTTCATTTCAAAAACCATATGATAAAATTTTGTTTAATGTGTTATGATGCACAAAATTTGTTTCAACTCATTCCAATTTGTAATTTTCCCTAATTAAATGTATCAATGACGGCTTAAAATAATATTAAAATAATTATTTTCGGAAAATTTTTCAGAAAATTTAAAATTTCACCAGTGGCTCAATAAACACCAAATACTAGCAATTACATAGCTAGAATATATATATTTAATTTTATAATAAGGATATTTGTATTTTGACTTTTACAGAAAACCCCCCTATTTTACCGATTTTACGAAATTTCACCGAAACGATTTTTAAAACGTTACAATCTTCCCCCTTAAAGAAATTCGGTCCCCGAGTTTAAATTAAAACCCCCCCAAATACTAAAACATCTAAGCCAAAACCATCAAGTCGTCGAGGCTCCGAAATCGTAAATACATAAAACAAATCGTAGCGCGGCGCATGCGCATGAAAAATGAGCATATAACTCAAAATCAAAACTCCGTCAAGTATCCCGCAATCATCGGAGTCATGGTAAAGACACAAATGTCAAATCCAATACAAAACCAATATGATATAACTCGAAACTATACACGTAAATATCAAATCTATATATGTAAATATCTGAAGGGAATGCATATAAAATCTCTTAAAGTCGCTGTGCAATGCGCATAACACTGCACAGTGGCGGACGTCTATCATAAGAAAATAATCATATACATATATACCTTTTGTTTGAACTGTACGTTCCGCCATTTTGGAAACAATTTAGAAGGGTTTCCTTGTTTTAAACGTTTCGTGTCTTATCAGACATGTAGATAAATACTGAGACTATGGCTCGCTTTTAGAATTCCCTTCGATAGCTATCAATGTATGCAAAATATATTCAGGTACTGTCCTCTGACTAGTCCTGCTCAGTATGAAAACACATAGCAAATATCATAAAAACGTACTGCTCTATAAGAAATCAATCCCAAAATACGCATATGAATACTCTGTGCGTCCGGTGCGCACGAAAATCAAAATCCATGAATGTGCCATACATGTGCACAGAAATAACATCAAGATGCAATGGTGGTGCACACAACATCGGTCATAGGTAACGTGTGTGCCTGACAGCAAGGACAGGTGCGTCTGACACGCACGAAGAATCTCGATTTAGTGCATCTGGTGTGCACCGAAACCGCTTCTCAAAACATGCGCTCAAGATGCACGAAAATCAAAACCATGTGCATCCATTATGCAGGAAATCATGAAATCCAATATCAAGCGCCGAACATGCGCAAAATCAAATCAGGTGCACAAGGTGCACAAAACAAATATCGAGTATCATAATCGAAATCGAAGTCTAGTGCATCTAAGTGCACAAAATGCGTATCACTGCACTGCAAACATATGTGAACTATACCGAGTGCAAAAACCAAATCGTATGCGTATTTATGCACAAATCAACTCAACGGTATGAAATCCATATAATCACAAACATGAGAAACTAAGGCACGAAAACGATATCAAGTGCAACAACTGTGCAAAAATCATAAATACTCAGCAGGTGCAACCATGGTCCATGAAGACAAATATCATGAAACTCAATCATCAAAATCAATCATGCGAATAGATCGCCCAAAATACGCAAAATCAAGTATGGCGGAATAGTCCCGCTCAAGCACATCCTCCAAGAATCTCTGGCCAACTGCCGTGGTCACTTATAGCATGTCTCGTCGACGATCCTGAACTCTGGCCTGCCGGTGTGCATAACATGACCACTCCTGGGTCCAAGTCTTCTCGTAATTTATTCCAGAAAGGTCCTGTCGAAATCTCCCCCATATCTCGTCTCTGCCGAACTGTCCGGAAGTCATCGTCCCTTACTAGATCTGTTCTCGTTCCGGAACGGCTGCATACTTATCGCGACTCCTTCTGGAAGGTATATCTAAGTACAATGTCTCGGCATGCGTATCGCATCTCTGATATCGGCGGATTGGAACGTCATCTCATCAAGATCTCGTACGAACCTCTTACTCCACTTTCTCTGATGTCGACTGCTTCGGACTCGTCTCGTCGTGGCTGCATGGACTGAGCTCCAACGGCTATCCTCGTATCTGGAGTCTCCCAAGAAATGCATCTCACCACCTAGCATCCGAATGAAGTCAAACCATCCGATCGATTCGTCAAAACCTCATAATCCCCCAAGAGCTCAATATCTTGGGTACAGTTTAATAGTATCGAGTACGTACCACAGTATCGGTAGTCCAGCCATAGAAGGGCAAACCCAAGCCTCACTAATGGCGCCGCGGAACTGCCGCAAACCCTAAGGTTCAAAGGCTTTCACACGGTCATTAAGTCGAGTTAGGGTTTTATTTTTCTAGAGGGTCCATAGAATTGCCTGCATGCTCTTCCGAATACTTTAAACTTGGAATAATAGGTTTCTGACATTCGATCGTCTCTGTCGACTTTCAACGTCTTCGCGTTAAGTCGTCTCTAGCTGGGATCAATCTATCTGATGTCCTCGCATCGGGGTAGGCGAACGAACCACATGTCCTAGTCATTCATTCTCGGGTGAATAGCGACCTCTTATCATCTCTTAGTACAACTCGTACTGCAATAGCTCTAACACCTGCGGCGATATCTCGTCGTTCGCAGCAATAACTAGCTCACTCGTCTGCACGCTGAACAGTGCCTCAATCATCAGGAGTAAGCAATACGCCAACGGTTATCAAAATCTGGCTGGCCTCTATCATTGGCTCAATTCTCTGGTACTGATCGGCAAGTCCGAGAAATCTCGTAAAGGCGATCCGCCAAACGCTCGCGGCGTGAAAACACAATAAAAAGACACATCTCCGCTATCGTGTGTCGCCGGAATTACGCCCTGGTCAGTCCTCGTTCATGACGAGCTCGTGCTGACCGCAACTCTAGCCGTAGCTCTCCCTGCCCGTAATCGTGGCAACAAACCGTAATTGGTACCGATGAGGCTAGATCAGGAATGAATATGATACTTAGTAAAGAAATGTATATCCTAAGGCTCCTTAAGTGGAGTAGCGTATCGTAAGTAAGCCGCGGAATATACCACGGTACGTCACTCTACGTTAGTCACCTATTCCATCAACCAAGGGTCATCCTACGCTCCGAAGGTAAAACCTAACACTCTGATACCAACTTTGTCACGTCCCGAAAGTACAGAATATGACCGGCACTTAAACTACGAAACGTCTCGAGGCGTACGTAATCTAAGTAAGTCGAAAATCCAGAAATCCAAACCAAGAAAAGTAGTAGAGTGAAGGAAAAACAACTTAAAACAAGTAGTTTTAAAGACATAACCCGAATTATGCATTTTTTTAATAAAAAAACATCAAGTATTTCTTGAAAATTTCGGCAGAGTCTCCTTTGTAAATACTGGCTCCCAAACGGAATACAACATGAATAGTATATAAAATCAATAAAAGGCATCCCCAAGCGGAGCTAGCTCTTCGTCAATCGACGGTCACAACCACACAAGCAATATAATATACAACGCCAAGGGCGAGGATCAAAACTCAAAAGGAAACTCAAAACAACAAAAAATCCACAGAAATACAACGCACGACTCTAAGGTCGAAAGAATCACATCACTGGTCTCTATCTCAAAAATAAATACATGTTTGGTTGATGGAATTTACTAGATACAACTGAATAATATTATACAAGGTAATATGATGGGTACGATACCAAAAAACCCACCTACTAGCAAGTTACCCGAACGAAACTGTGCCCGCAAAGCCGTAATGAAACCTGTACGGAAAACTTGTAAGAAACTGGGGCACAACGGGGGTGAGTTGCCAACTCGTGAATAGAAAAACATCTACGAATAGAAATCGCATGTATGACGCAATCCTAGGTCATACGATCATAATATATAATCCTCAAATATAACCAGCAGTCTATAACAATGACTAGGGTAAATATCTAACCCAAGTGTAATCCCATATGTCCGTGTCAGTGCCTCAGGTAGCAATATATCATATGGATGATGTATGAATGCATGAAACAGAATGCATGTACTGAAGAAAACTGCTTTCATAAATTAGTGAGATTTCTGTATTTTTAAAATGAGGTATCATAATGAAATCAGCATAAAACAGTGCCTAGCATCGGCACAAAACGTAATCCCAATATCTCGATATCTCTGTATCACAGTCTCTATACCTCAATATCTCTAAATTTCAATGTCTCAATCACAATGACTAGGGCGCCGTCAGTCCAGGCCGGCCCCTACCATCCATCTCATGACCACGACGGTATCCTCCGGATATCCGACGCGTCGGGTAATATCACCGGTCGGTCGTGCTCCCCTGCACAGGCTCAACGTCAACAACACGATCTTCTTGCTCCGGGATACCGCACCGGGCCCACCATGTACCCGAAACGGTTCATCCATCTCCTCGAATTGGGTTCGAAATCCATCAGCAAACTCATGGTGGACGACTCATACATCATGGGAAAACCGCACTTTTTATTTAAAAGAGAGGAAAGAAGCTTATACAAGTTTTGCGGTTTTCCCCCAAATCCAGAAAATCTCATGGAAATCCGAATCCAAATCATCAATAGCATGTAAAACCATGAATATAGGCATGAGAATCCATGAATACGGCATAACAATGAATAACAGTATGCATGAAATGACAAGTAATAACTACAATATCTAAGCTGGCATATAAGCTAAGTACACTAATATTATGTCAAACTACTAGCTATCAAGCTAAGTTAAGCCATAATATTTTCTAAGGTGTACGTGACATGGCAATTACCGATGAAGATGTGTGTGAGCCGGCAAGTAAGTGTACGTGGTACATACGCATCATCGGTAATGGTGCCGGTGTCCTAACAGCATAATATCAACAATGCAATATGAAATAACAATGTAAGTATACGATACGGAGCGAGCAACCATAATGAGCGGGAGCTAAATATTAAACAATGGTGCCATTTGAAATAACACGAATCGTGGGGTTTTGAAAATAAGGGCTACGGTGGTTTTAAGAAAAGGATACGTCTTTTGAATTATCCGTAGATCTCATGACCTGTCTTTTAAAATACCCATGATCCGCTAGTTTTGAAATAGGTAGGAGTCTAATCTAATCTAACAACTACACTAAACTATACGGCTGAACTAACAAGCTGAACTACAGGTAAGGAAACCGCCTATCATATGAGTCGATACATATACATACCTGTATATGTATAGTCGGTGATCCCGCCTCAATAATATCATATCCGATACCATATCTATAATCAGACATCCCAAGTTAAGAGTGCGGATCAATCATCAATATATAGCTCGTACGTAAATCCGTCGTACGGCATCCCAAATCTGGGTACGGGTCAATATCACATTCATCATACTATTCATCTGGTATCCTCTTTATCAAATATCATGATCGGGGTACTAATCTATGTCTAGTACAATACTGATACCGCCTAAGTATGCATGCACGTGTGTGAAACACTACGTCCAGGACCTGCCACAACGTCATATCGTATCTCAAATACGAACCCTGCCATATCACCGATCTCACGGCCTCAAATCAAATCTCATCGACTCATCTCAAATCCCAAGTACTATCCTCATCATCCATGCATGTATATATGAATGGATATATGCATAGTCCCATACCCACGCGTATATACATATATACACATCCCCATCTACGCACAAGAAAGTAATGTATGCAAGTCTGTGTGTGCGTATGTGGGTATAACAACTATTCTAGGGTTTCGCAACTAACCCAAATCTAATCCATGAACACATAATCATATCATGAATAAACATTCTCGTATCATAAAACACCTATATAAATATATATATATGAACTATACTACGGACTGCGGGGGTGCTATACGCCATCCACCAGACTTCTCCCCGTAGATATAAATCTACTCACCTGGTCCTCGCTCGCCGGTGCCGACGTCGCCATGCGCTTGCTTGTCGTCTCGAAGTCCACATGGGGTACCTACATATCATAACGCACCATATCGCATTAAAACCCGACTCATGACCAAAACGACACACAAATCCCATATAGGTCAAAACCTATGGCTGCTTTCACAATTCAACCCAAAAACCCTCGACGTCGGCGTACAAACGCCAAACCATCGAGAAAAACCCAAACACACTCATTTACACGATCACAAGCACTAATTATACTATAAAATAGGTTAAAATTCACAAACCCCCTAAACTCACTTTAAAAGCCATTTTTCCGAAAATCTAGCAAGCAAATATTACCCGTTTTAGTACAAAACTCGACGTTTAAACAAATCTAGCGGCCATAATACTTATTAAACATCTTAAATAAGTCATAAAAATAATTTCCACAATTTAATCTCATTAGATTTCATTTACCCCAAAATTCTACTTTACAATATACCCAAATTTCAACAATTTTATAGCAAAAATGCACAAACAACAATTTAGCTTGGATTTGCATGAACTAAAGTATTAAAATACAATTTATAATGTTAATAATGTCATGAAACCTTAATTATATTTTTAATCTCCCATTTGCAATTAAATTCCAAAACCTAGTTTGCATAAAATTCCAATTTTAAAAAATTTACAAGCATCAAGTAGTAAACTAGCAACTAGGTTAGTTTTAGCATAACATTAACATGTTAATCCCCTCATTAGAACCATGAATAATAGATAAAAACCTCACTTGATCACAAACCCTAATCATTAATTCTCAAGTTATCAACTAGAATCAAATTAACACTTTAATATGCTAGGGTAAGCAATTTAAACAACAAATTCATTATAGGCTTAAGATTTATACCTCCCAAATTCTTGAGATCAAACTTGAAAACTTGTCACCCAAAATGGACTCCATGCTCCTAGATCTATACTAGAGTAGCCAAAGAAAAATGGGTAAGAGTTGGATTTGGAGTTTGTGTGAGTTTCAACTTGATTTTTGATGAATTTCTTTGAGGTTTTTGGAGGTGAAATGGTGTGGGGAAGATGAAGGGGCTGCTGTTGCAGCAGGGAATGGGGAGGGCTCGGCCATAATAATTGAGAGGGGGAGAGAGAATGTGAGGTGTATAATGTATGTGGAGTTTTCCAAAGTCAACAAGGTCTCATCCCTCATTTCTTTATTGTTTTCTTTTCTTTTCTTTTCATTAGCCTTTGAAGTGGGGACAAGTAGGGGATGGGGCAGCTAGGCTCGGCCACAATGAAGAATGGAGGTGTGTGTGAGTGTAAGTGAGAGAGTGTGTGCACACACAAGAAGATAAACACCAAACCTCAATTTTTATTTACACTAATTTCACTATTTAAGCATTTTTTCTTCGATATTTTCTAAACCGTTTTGGCAAACCATTTCATTTCAAAAATCACATGATAAAATTTTGTTTAATGTGTTATGATGCACAAAATTTGTTTCAACTCATTCCAATTTGTAATTTTCCCTAATTAAATGTACTAGTGACGGCTTAAAATAATATTAAAATAATTATTTTCAGAAAATTTGAAATTTCACCAGTAGCTCAATAAACACCAAATACTAGCAATTACATAGCTAGAATATATATATTTAATTTTATAATAAAAATATTTGTATTTTGACTTTTTACAGAAAACCTCCTTATTTTACCGATTTTACGAAATTTCACCAAAACGATTTTCAAAACGTTACATTTAGTATAAAGGTTCGGACGAATTAGAGTTAGTGCGTATACTTCTAGGCATGGAATTTCCACATTGTATAGTCGCCCATATATTGGACTGTTCACCCGTAATATCGGGATCTTCATATTTATATAGTCGCCCATATATTGGACTGTTCACCCGTAATATCGGGATCTTCATATTTATATAGTCGCCTATATATTGGACTGTTCATCCTGCCTGCAGGGATCTTCATAAAGTATTCCATACCTAGGTCCGCGCATTTTAACCCTAACCGTATCATGTTTTGCATGTCATGTTATCATAAACTGGAAAGTTTAGTAAGTGCATTGATCTCGTTTAATATGGCCTTCCACAACCACTTGTTTTATTTTTCTAGAATTTGTAAAGTATTTCGTGTCCTTTAGAGAAAACTTAGTTAAAATAATAAGGTTTAAATATCTTTTATCACTTCTAAGAAAACCATGATATTTTGGATATTTATTAATTTGGAAAAGCATAATATTTTACAGAAAATATCCTTTTGATAAAAGGTTGTGATGTTTATTTGAAAATCTTTTACAAGAGGTTTTATTTGAAAAATCTAGACTACTCCTAATATTCCAAAAGGATAAATTATGAGGTCCTCAAATCACCTCTTCACCGCCAATTACGGCCAGGTAAGTGCCAGGTCAGTGGGAAGGTACTCCACAACGTAAGTAGTGGGCCTAATTAATAACCACTAGCCTTAGACACACTTGCCTAGACATCACAAAGCCTGGTTTAGATAAACGATCGATACCTACAACCTTTCCTTTATTTTAGATTGGTTTTAAAAAATTACCTTTTAAAATATACTAAATATTCCCTTTTGAAAAGATATCGTTATTTAAATTTAATATGTTCTTCTTTAAAAAGTTGAGGGGTTTTAAAGATATTTGTAAGTAAAATATACGTATGCTGTATCTAAAATATTTATTTTACATATCTTTAAAATATAATATTTAAACGAGAGTATCTTGTGGAAGTAACCTATTTTGAGATCATTTTTATAGTATGGGTATGTCAGAGGTGAACTGACAATTCATGGGTTACAATAGATTCCAGGTATTATGGGTGTGCAATATAATTTTGTGTACAGATGAAATTTAAACACCGTTTTAAAAATATGGGTTAAAATTATCATGATTAAGGGTACAAGGAAAAAGGGTATGCACAAATATTATAACACCATTTTAAATGGGGGTTGATGATTAGAAATTGGAACTAGGTTATTAGAAATAAGAAGGTGACAGAAAAAGGAGAGAGAGACGGATCCTACCTTTTGTTTGAGTCGGAAATGCCGAAGAGCTGAAAACGTAGTTTCGTACTAAATTCTCAATATCTCCGTGTCCCGATTTTTCCTCTGCAATTGGATGGATCCTTAGCGTCGGCGTCGTCGATACGAAGGCACCGGTATTTTTTTCAGAATTTTTGGAGTTCTGAGGTGTGAGAAATTGAGATTTGAAGGTGCCTATTTATAGTGTTCAAAAAGTAACAAGAAAATCCAAAAATAATCCTCAAAATCTATGCCCAATCATCTCAGAATTAATTGCCAATGATTAGCCGCCGCCGCCTTAATCCTCAGCCGTTGGATCTGCATCCAACGGCGCAGATCACGCCGCCCAAAGCCACGTGTCGCCACGCGATTGGTCTTTCGCCGTGGGTGAGGATCACCACGTGGGCGCCGCCACAGAGCTCTGGGCCGTTGGATCTCGTGATCCAACGGTCCAGGTTAAAAGCTTTAAAAATTTAAAATAAAAATTAATAAAAAATAAATAAAATAGCAGAATATTGATTTGGCTTTGAAAAATTTGTTAAAAATAGTAAAAATACGGGAAAATTATGGAAAAATTCCAGAAAATATTTTTTATTATTATTTTTAATATAAAAATAGTTTTGGGCTAAAACCAATTAGTATATCTATTTCTAAATTATTAGTTAGTTATAATAATTATATAATATCTAGTTCATCTTTAAAATATTTTTAATTACGAATTAATTACTTTTATTGATAATAAAAATATGTAGATTATTTTAAGGTATTATAAAATCTTTCTAAAACATTTTAAGCCTATAAAAATAATAAATAGATTTTAGAAATTTCCTTTAATCATATTTACTGCTTTGAAAATTATTAACACTACTTTAAAAATTATTATTATATAAAGAAACATGTAAATAATTATTTGATAGTAGAAATATAAATAAAATATATTTTGTTAGGTATTTAGAAAACATGGTCGTTACACTCGTCTCAAGCCATAAGAGGGAGCACTCACCGCTCGGCCTCTCGCGATCTAATCGCACCAAATCTGAGCAAGACCCTCTAAACGAAAACTGGCCAACTCCATTGATCTTGCATCGGAGCATCTCAAAAAATGAAATATCCTCTATTTACTGCTGGAAACAGAGACGAACCGGGATGGATCGTCTTGCCTGAATCTGGGAGCAGATGCTATTTGGATTTATCCATCCACCTCTCCGAAGATACCAAGTTGATTTATGGAACCATATATCGGAGGTTTGGATAGATGCGGCCGTTGCAGCGGATTTCCTCAGATTACCCCTCATTTTATGAGGGAGTTTTGATTGTGGGGACGCTCTTCTCTGCAGGCGCAAGCCCCTGCAGTTAATCACGTTACCGCATTGCGATAACCATTTTCTCCTGCTCCGGCAGTTCATTTCGTGCCGTGTGTGTTTTTGTTTGTTTAGTTGCTCGTGTATTGTATACGGAGACTAGTTTGTGTCGTCGCCCATAGGGCGTAGATTAGTCCAAATCCGTATATTTTTAGATTCAGGCTTGGTTTATTTAAGGACCATTAATCTGGTTTGAGATTAAGATCGACTTAAATATATATGAGCATTTGGGGCTTAGTTTGTTTTAGTTTGAGCACGTCACGGTCCATTACCACCGTGTTTAGGGCAGATATTAGTTTAAGGACATTTCCGTCCAACATTCCCGTTTTAGGGATAAGTGTTAGTTTAAGGACACTTCAGTCCATTGTCGCTGTTTTTAAGGCGACTGTTAGTTTGGGGACATTTCGGTCCTTTATCGTCGTTTTTAAGGCGACTATTAGTTTAGGGACATTTCAGTCCCTTATCCATCTTGCGCGCATGTGTATTTGTTACGTAACGAAGTGAACAATGGAGACATGGAATGTGTCCAATTTGAGGCACGATCTGATTTGAGGCCTGCACATCAATTTGGAAGTGCATCAATGTAAAAGAAGTTGTTGGTCGTCGGGACTCGCCACCTCTCTGAAGACGTTGAGAAATTATAACGACATATAACAGAGGTGTGAAGAGATGTACTCTTAAACCAAATCCCGTATTTGAGGGAAAAAAGGGTGATAGTCCTAAGAATCGTTAGTCGTATTTGAGACTAACATTATCTTAGGAGATGTGGGATGGATATCGTTTTGGATATCATCAATGACTGTCACGCCCCACTTCCCAGTGTACGGCGAAGAGAACGCGACGAGGTCCGCTACGTATGTACTCAGAAGTACATACGCTAAGCGTAGCTAAGCAAAAATAGTACACAAGAGACAAGAGTATAAAAGAACAGCAATTTTTATTAATAACATTTTTTGTACAATGCATGAAAAGAAATACAACTGATATGAAAAGCAATGCCTAAACAGTGGCATAACAGAAAATGAAAATACTGAAAAGAACAAGGTACAATATCTAGAGTTCGGGATCTTCGTGGAACTGCTCCAAATCTTCACCGGTGGGCTCGATCTCAGCTTGGTCCAACGCACCTGACGACATTCAAAGAAGAAGGAAATAGAATGTCGTCAGCGAACAGGTCGCTCGGTAAGTCCCAAAGACAAGGGAGAAATAGACAGAGAGTAAAAGAGAGAGAGAGAGTAGTTTTTCAATGTTGTATTGTATTGTCATATTATAGTAGTATGGTGTTAACGCTGTTATTGTAGCTTGGTACAGAAGGATGCCAGTGTATACGAGAGGGGTCTCAGTATGCTAGAGACCAGGGCAAATGGAAGTACAAGGCTCCGTTATACAACCCGGAACAACGGCAATTGGATTCAGGTTAGGTATCTTAATCTTACCTTCTCATGCCACTTTTAACACCTTCCGTACCAATCTACCCCTTAAACCCCGCGATGTCATGTTTGTATTGTTATCTTGTAAAATTGTATTGATTTCATGATTGACTGACCGACTGACCGAAACCATGATATCAGGAAACGGTTATAACCGTGGATTCATGTAAATGGAATACTGGGAAACATGTAAAAGGAATATCCATGGTTCGGTTCAGTCAAGTTATATAGATTGTGAACTGGATTCAGGGATTCATGTATTCATCTTGAGTTGAAATATAAAGAATATAGATTGACTTGAATCATATTCAAGTCAGAAATAGTCAGACTCTAACCCAAGTCAGACTAAAAGAAGGTAAGTTGAAGTTCGATATTTGTTAGGGGCCTTATTGTAAATTATAAAACTTGAGGGGGTTTTATGTAAAAAGTATTATTGTATAGTTTTCAAAATACACCTCAAGTATTTATTAATCGTCTTTATAGTTATAATGAGTGTGAATTTTATTTGTGTTATTCTAGTGAATATATCCTAATAAAAGTATTAATTATTTTATTTAAAATTCATGGTATTTTAATGTAACTTTTAATCTTGTAATTTTAGAAAAAAGTGGAAACTTTATCTTATGATAAAATAGGTGTTTAAATGATAATTAAATATATATTAATACAAGAATAATTTTAAATAATATTTTATTTTCCAAAATCTCATTTTTTTCTTAAATGCCGTATTTTAAACCTTTCGAGACCGAATGCTCCTTGCGGAGGTCTGAATCTCGCACTACTAGCCCGCGGGTGCACGATGAACCGTACTATCCCTAACGGGTTCCCCAAAAAGGGGTTGTAGTGGCACTTTGCTTAGGTTTAACAAATACTATTCATTTAGGAAAACGGTTTTATAAATAAAAGGTATTTATTTGTAAAAGGTGTAAATTTCTGTATTTTAGTTTCTAGGGTTTCCTAAGCCAACTAACCTATTTCTAAGGTCTAAACGACAAGTCATTAGAAGCCTCAAATCGCCTCTTCACCGTCATTGCGGCCAGATTAGTGCCAGGTAAGTGGGAAGGAACCACAGCAGTGGGCCTAATTAAAAACCACTAGCCTTAGTCACACTTGCCTAGACACCACAAGACAGTTTATATAAACGATCGATGTCTATGACCTATCGTGCTTTCATTTTAAAAGATTTTATTTAGAATTGTGTACAACTTAAAACTTTCAAGAAAGGTTTATAAAGAATATGGTAGTTTAGTGAAAAGTCCTGTAATGTCGTATTCTATGTTTTGATGTTTATCAATTAGGGTTATATTTGTGTGTGTGTAGAGATAGGTCATTACCTCGTGACTTATTTTAAGTTTTGATGAAGTTTAGAGGTTAAATATGATGTATTAAACTTGAAGGTATTAAAGCGCAAGAGTACGGTATTTGAAAACGTTATCATTTTATGTGTGAAATTTCATTCAAATTGATTTCTACAAGTTTAGTGATCAAGATAAACATATTTAGGAGTGAGAGAATTAATTAGAACAAGAAAAATAAACTCTATGGTATTTTTATGAAAAAAATACGGTTTTACAAGAAAGCTATCATTTCATGTGAGAAAGTTTGTTTATATTGGTTTATGGGTGATTAATAGTCAACATGAACGTAGGTAGGTATTATGTATTAGGTGACAAGTGGAAATTTGCAGAAAAACCGGATCGGAAATCGTTTTGTTCCGATTTCCGTCGGGTTCCAAAAAGTCGTATTTTTATATTAAAGAAAAGAGAGATAGAAGAGATGGGACTTACGGGTTTGGACAAACTAAGGAGGCTAAGGAAGTGATGGTTGTCGATGCGTCGAAAACGTCGCGAAGGTTCTAGTCCGATCGCCGGAATCCGTCGTCGATTTCGGCAGCGCTTCACTTCTCGCTCTTTGTACCGAGTTCTCGAGAATTTGAGAGAGTGGACTTAGAGTTGTAGTGTGAAATGGTAGAGGGTAGGGGTGTTTATATAAGGCTAGGTTAGGGTTAGGGTTTTAATTAAAAAAAATATATAAAAATCATTAAAAATCATTAAACCTAGGAGTAAAAGGGATTTATTGGCCAAATTAAAACCGATCCAGGTATAATAAGTGTGCAAGAGGGTTGACCAAGTCAAGAGCCAACTTTTCTCAGTTGGTGACTCGGCCGTCCGGCCAAGTCCGGCCGGCGGCGCCGGACCGAGTCGGCCGATTCGCCGGCCGGCAGCGCCGAGTCGGGCCGAGTCAGGCTTCCAGTGGCCGGGGATTTTCTGGGGGTACAATTTGGTATATTTACTTTTTGTTGTCCAGTACATATTTTGGGAGTTATGGCCTTTTTACCGTTGACTTCCAAAAAAAATTAAAACAAAATAAATACAAAAATAATGTGGGGCATGGGATTTGAACTCCGGTGGCTTGGTGCAGCAGTGCAAGATATTACCAATGAGCTACAAGCTCCTTCTTGTAATTATTGTGGTTTTTAATTACTTAAACTGATAGCAGCAAGAATAAATACTCCTAGTATTCATTAAATTTAAAGTAATTTCTTGTACACTAAAAATGGAGTTATTTCATTCTTGTAGCTTGTAATTAAAAACAAAAATAATGTCACGTCCCGAAAGTACGGAACGCGACTGACACTTAGATTACGAGACGTCTAAAGGCGTACCGTAACCTAAGTCAGCCAAAGCCCAGAAGAATCTAAACCGAAAACAAAAGAGAGTGAACGAAAACCTTTAATGAAAATGGTTTTTTAAAAATCATTTAAGTTGCATAGAATCCCTTTTTAAAACATCAAAAATTTCCGAAAATTTCGGCAGAGTCTCCCCTGTATTTTCTATCCCCCAAAATGGGTACAACAAGATAATAAACCGGTAATCATAAAAATGGCATCCCCAAGCGGGAGCTAGCTCTTCGCCCAAGGCGGATCACAACCACATGCAATATAATAGTAGTATCAAGAAAAGAGCAATAAAGAGATGCAAAATCTCAAAAAACACATCGCCGGCTCAAGTGAGCTCGACCCAAAAGAAACCACAAATATACAACCTCTCAGTCTCACCACTAGGTCACATATACAATATAAAGTGGTAGATGGAGAATACTAGATACAATGATAAGGCAAAAGAAATAAAGTGTGCTCGCAACCCACCTACGGGCGATGTCGCGAGTCTGAGCAAAAGGAACTGATGATAAGATAGCCCGCCGCTACAAGACTGACGGGTCCGACCTGCAAGACACTGTGGCACAACGGGGGTGAGTTGCCAGCTCGTGAGTAAATATAACATCTAATAAGGCAATCGTAAGAATGCACGCAATGCACCACAACATGCATGTCCATATGTGATATAATATCTCTAGTATGCATGCACAGGTATGCAATGTCATTATTAAGTCTTTAAGTGTTTTAAATGCTACGGGTATTGAATTCTTAACTTTAGAAAATGAATATCTGTATAATAGCTAAGTACCATCAAGAAATCATCTGAAAACCCGTGTCAAGCATCGACACCAAATAGGAATCATATCTGTCTCAATATCGGGCTCCGTCAGTCCGGATCGGCCCATATCATAAATCTCACGACAACGGTCGGTATCCTCCGGATATCCGCCGTGCCAGACATCACCGGTAGGTAGTCTTCCCCTGCCAGGCTCATCGTCTACAACTCGATCTTCTTGCCCCGGGGTACCATACCGGGCCCACCATGTACCCGAGACGGTTCATCCACTCCTCGAATCGGGTCTCGAAATCCAACAGAAAACATGAAAACTCATGGTGGACGACACATACCTTACGAGAAAACCGCAACTTTGTTTTAAAAATGATAAATATAAGCTTTTGTTAAATTCTTGCGGTTTTCCCCAAAAATCCAGAAATCGCAGCAAAACTGAAATCCTCAAGAAAATCATAATGTCCACATATTATATATATGATAAATGTCTATGATATCAATGTATATGATGTGAGTTTTGGCTAGAAATCTATGTAGATATGATGGTAATGCGAGGTATATGCATGCTATGCAATTCCATATATCATGTATGAATGCAAATGGCATTATTAAGTTAAACCGGTTCTATAGTGCACGTGGCATGGCAATTACCAAAGGCGTGTGTGTCACATAAATAGTGCGCGTGCAACAGATGCCAATGGTAATGGTGTTCGTGTTCTACAAAGTGGTATCGCATAAGTATAGATGGATGTCCATGCAAGCTAATATATTGTTCGCTATAAGGGTATGCAGTGTACATGAATGGATAAGATAGCTAACAATATAAATCTTGCAAAAAGTAGGGTAATCCTAACTAGGAGGGGCGCATCGCGCCATCCAGACGATTTCCCCCATAGATGAATACATCTACTCACCTGAAATCTCCGCTAATCCGATCCGGCCACCGCCTTGCCTTTTCGCGCCGTGTCCGATGTTTCCCCGACCGATCCTAAATTTGCACAACACCAAGCATAAGATTACAAAACCTAAAACGATGCAAATCAAAATATACAATTATCAACGCTCTCGAATTAATCATAACATGCACTCGGTGCGCGGGAAAACGCACGAAAATCGCTAATCTTTAACTAGAATCGTCATTTCGGGGAAATCGACGAAACTAAAACCCGACTAGACGAAACCCCGTGTTTGCGCACTCTAATAGTCCTATACGAAGCTAATTATATCGCTAACATAACGCAATTTGATCGCATTCTAATTTTTGACAAAAACTAGTAAGCAAATTCAATACCGATTCGATGCAAACATCGAAATTTTGTCGATTTAGCGAGCATAACACTACACAATTAACCACTCCAATCAATTAGATAACAAAACCCTAACTTAAATCCAACCACCATGCTACAAACCCTAATCTAGAACATCATCCCTTTCTTGAAATTTCAAAACTAACCATTACAATGAAATTAATCACTTTAAAATACTAAACTAGCTTTATTAAACTACAAATTAACAACTAGTTTAGGAATTATACCTCCCAAGTGAACCCCAACTTGCACTAAGCCTCCAAAGTGGCCTCCTTTCTCCACTTCTCTAACTAATTAGGGTTAGGGAAAGGATGGATTAAGGTTTTGGTTTGAATCTATGAAGAAAATGGTGCAATTTTGTGGATTTTTCTTGATTTTATCATGATTTTAAAAGCAAGAATGAAGTGAGATGATGAGGGATTTCAGCAAGGAGGCTCGGCCAGCAGCTTGAGGAGGAGGTGGGGGATTTTTGGAGAAGTTTCTAGGTCAATAAAACACCATATGTTATCATTTAATGCTTTCACATCAATATTTTCACAAAAAGCCTCATTTTAATTCATTTTTTCATAAAATTTCCAACCCTAAAACCAAAAATTTGCAAGCCATGATACAATTTTATTAACACCATATTTTAGCTTATAAAGATTCCTAATTATGAAATTTACCTAATTAAACTTGTATTTATCACTAATTTAATGTATTTAAAAAGGCTTAAAATAATAAAAAAATAATTAATTACGAATTTTTTTTTATTTAACTAGAAAATTATAAGTGACATTTTAGTGACAAAATTATAGTAATATCTTATTTAAATTTTGTATAATTAGGTCTACAATGAAAAATACATATTTTGACTTTTTACGGAAAAAGCCGAAAAATTAACCGATTACCGAAAAACTGCCTAAACGATTTTCGAAGGGTTACAATCTTCCCCCTTAAAGAAATTCGGTCCCCGAATTTAGAATTTAACTACGCGTACCTTCAAAAAGATGGGGATATCTCTTCCTCATCTCGACCTCGGTCTCCCAGGTGACCTCCTCGCTGTTCGGGCCACGCCAAAGGACCTTGACGGACGGTATGACCTTCGACCTCAATTTCTTCACCTGCCGATCCAAAATGACAACCGGCTGCTCGGTGAAAGAAAGATCACGCTCTAACTGGATTGTTTGGTGCAGAATCACCTGGGAAGGATCATGAAGGTACTTGCGGAGCATCGAGACATGGAATACGGGGTGAATATCGGGGAAGCTGGGCGGAAGAGCTAACCGATAACCGACTGGACCAACACGCTCTAGGATCTCGAAAGGACCAACATATCTAGGACTCAGTTTCCCTTTCCGCCCAAATCTCATCACACCTTTCATCGGAGAGACCTTCAGGAAAACATGATCGCCAACAGCGAACTCGAGTCGGCGACGGCGCCTGTCAGCATAAGATTTCTGCCTGCTCTGTGCCGCTCTCATCCTGTCCCGAATCAGCTGTATCTTCTCGGTCGTCTCCTGTACGATCTGAGGCCCCAAAATACTGCTCTCCCTAAGCTCTGTCCAACATACAGGCGATCAACATCTCCTCCCATATAAAGCCTCAAAAGGTGCCATCTGAATCGTCTCCTGGAAGCTATTATTGTAGGAAAACTCGATCAAAGGCAAATGACGATCCCAACTACCACCGAAATCTAAAACACAAGCTCTGAGCATGTCCTCAAGAGTCTGAATCGTACGCTCCGACTGACCGTCAGTCTGCGGATGAAAGGCTGTGCTAAAACTCAATCGAGTGCCCAATGCTTCCTGAAGTTTCTGCCACAATCGGCTGGTAAACTGGGTGCCACGGTCGGACACAATGCAAGTCGGAACGCCATGCAGTCGCACTATCTCATCAATATAAACCTGGGCGTACTGAGAAAATCCAAAAGTGGTCTTCACTGGCAGAAAGTGAGCCGCTTTCGTCAGTCGATCCACAATCACCCAAATAGAGTCGTACCCTCGACTGGTCCTGGGTAGACCCACAATGAAATCCATGGAGACCTGCTCCCACTTCCACTCAGGGATGGGCAAAGGCTGTAACTCGCCGGCTGGCCTCTGGTGCTCGGCCTTGACTTGCTGACAAGTCAGGCATCTCGACACAAAGTCGGTAATATCCTTCTTCATCCCGTCCCACCAGTAAACCTCTCTCAAATCACGGTACATCTTGGTGGAACCTGGGTGAACACTGGATACTGATCTATGTGCCTCCTCGAGAATATCACGCCTCAGTCCCTCTGAATCTGGCACACACAGTCGAGTCCCAAATCGGAGTATCCCCTGATCATCAATCACGAACTCAGAAACTCTGCCCTGCCGAATCTGCTCAATAATCTCTAAGATACGGGCATCGCCGGACTGTGCCTCGCGGATACGGTCAAGTAACTGTGGGCGTGCTCTGAAATGGGCCAGCTGTCCCCCTATAGGAGTAAACTCGAACTGCACTCTGCTATCACATAACACCTGCCAATCCGCCGTCGACTGCATCTGTACTGCGCTCAAACAAGATAAGCTACCTCCGGACCTCCTACTCAAAGCATCTGCCACCACATTCGCCCTGCCCGGATGGTATAGAATCTCGCAGTCATAATCCTTCACCAACTCCATCCATCAGCGCTGTCTCAGGTTCAGGTCTCGCTGCTGGAAGATATACTTCAAACTCTTGTGGTCAGTGAATATCTGGCACGACTCACCGTATAGGTAATGTCTCCAGATCTTAAGTGCAAATACCACTGCAGCCATCTCTAAATCATGGGTGGGGTAGTTCTGCTCGTGTTTCCTCAGCTGCCGAGAAGCATACGCGATAACTCTGTCGTGCTGCATCAACACACATCCCAGCCCCACTCTAGAAGCATCACAATATACCACGAACCCGCCTGATCCTGAAGGCAAAGCTAACACTGGCGCAGTAGTCAGACGAGTCTTCAACTGCTGGAAACTATCCTCACATGCCTGGGTCCAATCAAAAGGAACCCCCTTCCGGGTCAACCCGGTCAAAGGTGCAGCAATGCGGGAGAAATCCTGGACAAAACGTCGATAGTAGCCGGCCAGACCTAGAAAACTGCGAACCTCTGTAACTGATACTGGTCTAGGCCAACGCTGAACTGCCTCGATCTTCTTCGGGTCCACACAAATACCAACTCTCGTCACCACATGACCCAAGAAATCGACACTGTCTAGCCAGAATGCGCACTTGGAGAATTTGGCGAACAGCTGATGCTCCCTCAAAGTCTGCAATGTGATACGTAAGTGCTGCTCATGTTCCTCCCGGCTCCGAGAATAAACCAAGATGTCGTCAATGAACACAATAATGAACTGATCGAGATACGGCCTGAATACACGGTTCATCAAATCCATAAATGCTGCCGGGGTATTGGTGAGCCCGAACGACATCACCAAGAACTCATAATGACCATATCGAGTACGAAAAGCGGTCTTCGGAATATCCTCCTTCCGAACCCGCAACTGGTGATAACCTGACCGTAAATCAACCTTCGAGAAGAACCCTGCACCCTGGAGCTGATCAAATAAGTCATCAATTCGGGGTAGGGGATATCTGTTCCGCACAGTAACCCGGTTCAGCTGACGATAATCAATGCATAAGCGCATACTTCCGTCCTTCTTCTTAACAAACAGGACGGGAGCACCCCAAGGTGACACACTCGGTCGGATAAGCCCTTTGTCCAGCAAGTCCTGTAACTGAGCCTTTAGCTCTCTCAGCTCCGCCGGGGCCATCCGATAAGGCGGTATAGAGATAGGCCCCGTGCCGGGGATCAAGTCAATACAGAACTCAATCTCGCGCTCTGGTGGCAGATCAGGCAGCTCATCAGGAAATACATCAGGAAACTCTCTCACAACAGGGACCTGGTCCAACGGAACCTCTATGGAGCTAGCATCACAAACATAGGCTAAGAATCCCCGACACCCTTTTCCTTAAGAGCTGACCAGCGCGAAGAGAAAAAATCAAGCTGGGAAGGGTAGCACTACGATCTCCCTGAATAATAAGAACCGGCTCACCAGGAAAACTGAATCTGACTGCCTTTTCACGGCAGTCCACGGATGCATAACAGGTGGCTAGCCAGTCCATACCAAGAAGAACGTCAAAGTCTAGCATATCGAGGAGAATCAAATCAACTGAAGAATCTCTCTCCCCGATACGAACGGAACACGATCGGTACACAAAACGGGCAATAAAAGACTCGCCTACCGGGGTAATAACGACAAGCGGCTGATCTAACGGAGAAGACTCTCGGCCCAACCTCGGTGCAAAATACGTGGAAACATAGGAATGTGTGGAGCCTGGATCGAATAATACCCGTGCATCAAAAGAACATACTGGCAGAGTACCTGTCACGACGGCATTGGATGCCTGTGCATCCTGAGGAGTCAATGCGAACACTCGGGCCTGTCCACCACTAATAGCTGGCTGTCCTCTGCCTCTACCTCGGCCTCTGCCCTCTGTCGCCTCGTCCTCTCTGAACCGGACCGCCACGCCCACGGCCTCTAGAAGCATCTGGCTGGCGTGAAGCATCATCAGGAGTAGGAAGTAAAGCTCTCTGAGAAGGTGGTGAGGGTGGTAAAGTCACATGCGGGACTGTCGCCGCACCCTGGCGTCCCATGGTACAGTCTCTGACACGGTGGTACTGACTCCCGCACCGAAAACATCCTGGAGACGACTGCCAGGACTGTGGATATGAACCAAATAACTGACCTCGTCTCAATCCTCTGCCTCCACCATCTCCCGGAAATAATCTATCACGATGTCTGCCCATCTGCCGCTGAGCTGGCGTATCAGTACGGATCCTCTTCGGCCCAGAAACGACCGGAGTCTCAGAAATACGCTCCTCCAAAAGTAAGGCTGCATCCATCGCGGCAGCGTATGTATCAAAGTGCTGGGTGCCGATGGCAAGGAATAGCTGTGTATCAAGCCCTCGTACAAACCTCTTTATTCTCTTCTCTTCTGTGTCGACTAGGTACGGAGCATATCGAGACAACTGGGTAAACTGTATATCATACTCCGACACTGTCATCCCAGGAGTCTTGCACAAAGACTCAAAACTACGGGCTCGAGCATCTCGGACACTCTCCAGAAGAAAACGGGCAAGAAATGCAGATGTAAACTCATCCCAGGTCATAGAAAGCAGACCTGCAGCTCGGCCTCTCTCTACTGAATCGTACCATGTCTGGGCAAGACCCTCCAGACGAAAACTCGCAAACTCCACCAATCTATCATCAGAACACCTCAACGAACGGCAAATCCGAGCCATCCTATCAAGAAATGCCTGTGGGTCCTCTGTCGCATCTGTACCGGTAAAAGCTGGAGGTCTCAATCTCATGAACTCCTGTAGTGAAACAGGGATAGTCTCCGTAGTAGCAGCAGGAGTGACCATCTGTGCAGCAGGTACGATCGTGGTCTGTGCGGTGGATGGAACGTCCTCGGATCTCTGTGCCCGGCTGGACTCAACTAAAGATCCCATCATCTGCCGCAACTCTTGCATGCCGGCCTCTAATCTGGCAATACGGTCAGGATAAGGCGGATCAGTATGACCCTGAGGGGTAGGCGTATCCTCCCGCTCGATCCTCGCCTCAGACGAGCCCGCTCGAATCTCATCCCTAGCGGCAGCCCGCTGAGCTCTCGTAGTCTTTGGCGGCATCGAAGCTGGAATAAGAAACAGGACTGATAAGGACATTGCAATTGAATCAAGGAATGCAAGGAATCAAGAAAGGAAATACAAGCAATTATGTCCTAAGATCACTTAGGCGGAGTACCGTATCGTAAGTATGCCGCGGATCATACCCACGCTACGCCACTCTGCTTAAGTCACCTACTCCATCTACCAAGGTCGTCCTACACTCAGAAAGGTAAAACCTACGCTCTGATACCAACTTTGTCACGTCCCGAAAGTACGGAACGCGACTGGCACTTAGATTACGAGACGTCTAAAGGCGTACCGTAACCTAAGTCAGCCAAAGCCCAGAAGAATCTAAACCGAAAACAAAAGAGAGTGAAGGAAAACCTTTAATGAAAATGGTTTTTTAAAAATCATTTAAGTTGCATAGAATCCCTTTTTAAAACATCAAAAATTTCCGAAAATTTCGGCAGAGTCTCCCCTGTATTTTCTATCCCCCAAAATGGATACAACAAGATAATAAACCGGTAATCATAAAAATGGCATCCCCAAGCGGGAGCTAGCTCTTCGCCCAAGACGGATCACAACCACATGCAATATAATAGTAGTATCAAGAAAAGAGCAATAAAGAGATGCAAAATCTCAAAAAACACATCGCCGGCTCAAGTGAGCTCGACCCAAAAGAAACCACAAATATACAACCTCTCAGTCTCACCACTAGGTCACATATACAATATAAAGTGGTAGATGGAGAATACTAGATACAATGATAAGGCAAAAGAAATAAAGTGTGCTCGCAACCCACCTACGGGCGATATCGCGAGTCTGAGCAAAAGGAACTGATGATAAGATAGCCCGCCGCTACAAGACTGACGGGTCCGACCTGCAAGATACTGTGGCACAACGGGGGTGAGTTGCCAGCTCGTGAGTAAATATAACATCTAATAAGGCAATCGTAAGAATGCACGCAATGCACCACAACATGCATGTCCATATGTGATATAATATCTCTAGTATGCATACACAGGTATGCAATGTCATTATTAAGTCTTTAAGTGTTTTAAATGCTACGGGTATTGAATTCTTAACTTTAGAAAATGAATATCTGTATAATAGCTAAGTACCATCAAGAAATCATCTGAAAACCCGTGTCAAGCATCGACACCAAATAGGAATCATATCTGTCTCAATATCGGGCTCCGTCAGTCCGGATCGGCCCATATCATAAATCTCACGACAACGGTCGGTATCCTCCGGATATCCGCCGCGCCAGACATCACCGGTAGGTAGTCTTCCCCTGCCAGGCTCATCGTCTACAACTCGATCTTCTTGTCCCGGGCTACCATACCGGGCCCACCATGTACCCGAGACGGTTCATCCACTCCTCGAATCGGGTCTCAAAATCCAACAGAAAACATGAAAACTTATGGTGGACGACACATACCTCACGAGAAAACCGCAACTTTGTTTTAAAAATGATAAATATAAGCTTTTGTTAAATTCTTGCGGTTTTCCCCAAAAATCCAGAAATCGCAGCAAAACTGAAATCCTCAAGAAAATCATAATGTCCACATATTATATATATGATAAATGTCTATGATATCAATGTATATGATGTGAGTTTTGGCTAGAAATCTATGTAGATATGATGGTAATGCGAGGTATATGCATGCTATGCAATTCCATATATCATGTATGAATGCAAATGGCATTATTAAGTTAAACCGGTTCTATAGTGCACGTGGCATGGCAATTACCAAAGGCGTGTGTGTCACATGAATAGTGCGCGTGCAACAGATGCCAATGGTAATGGTGTTCGTGTTCTACAAAGTGGTATCGCATAAGTATAGATGGATGTCCATGCAAACTAATATACTGTTCGCTATAAGTGTATGCAGTGTATATGAATGGATAAGATAGCTAACAATATAAATCTTGCAAAAAGTAGGGTAATCCTAACTAGGAGGGGCGCATCGCGCCATCCAGACGATTTCCCCCATAGATGAATACATCTACTCACCTGAAATCTCCGCTAATCCGATCCGGCCACCGCCTTGCTTTTTCGCGCCGTGTCCGATGTTTCCCCGACCGATCCTAAATTTGCACAACACCAAGCATAAGATTACAAAACCTAAAACGATGCAAATCAAAATATACAATTATCAACGCTCTCGAATTAATCATAACATGCACTCGGTGCGCGGGAAAACGCACGAAAATCGCTAAATCTTTAACTAGAATCGTCATTTCGGGGAAATCGACGAAACTAAAACCCGACTAGACGAAACCCCGCGTTTGCGCACTCTAATAGTCCTATACGAAGCTAATTATATCGCTAACATAACGCAATTTGATCGCATTCTAATTTTTGACAAAAACTAGTAAGCAAATTCAATACCGATTCGATGCAAACATCGAAATTTTGTCGATTTAGCGAGCATAACACTACACAATTAACCACTCCAATCAATTAGATAACAAAACCCTAACTTAAATCCAACCACCATGCTACAAACCCTAATCTAGAACATCATCCCTTTCTTGAAATTTCAAAACTAACCATTACAATGAAATTAATCACTTTAAAATACTAAACTAGCTTTATTAAATTACAAATTAACAACTAGTTTAGGAATTATACCTCCCAAGTGAACCCCAACTTGCACTAAGCCTCCAAAGTGGCCTCCTTTTCTCCACTTCTCTAACTAATTAGGGTTAGGGAAAGGATGGATTAAGGTTTTGGTTTGAATCTATGAAGAAAATGGTGCAATTTTGTGGATTTTTCTTGATTTTATCATGATTTTAGAAGCAAGAATGAAGTGAGAAGATGAGGGATTTCAGCAAGGAGGCTCGGCCAGCAGCTTGAGGAGGAGGTGGGGGATTTTTGGAGAAGTTTCTAGGTCAATAAAACACCATATGTTATCATTTAATGCTTTCACATCAATATTTTCACAAAAAGCCTCATTTTAATTCATTTTTTCATAAAATTTCCAACTCTAAAACCAAAAATTTGCAAGCCATGATACAATTTTATTAACACCATATTTTAGCTTATAAAGATTCCTAATTATGAAATTTACCTAATTAAACTTGTATTTATCACTAATTTAATGTATTTAAAAAGGCTTAAAATAATAAAAAAATAATTAATTACGAATTTTTTTTTATTTAACTAGAAAATTATAAGTGACATTTTAGTGACAAAATTATAGTAATATCTTATTTAAATTTTGTAAAATTAGGTCTACAATGAAAAATACCTATTTTGACTTTTTACGGAAAAAGCCGAAAAATTAACTGATTACCGAAAAACTGTCTAAACGATTTTCGAAGGGTTACAAATAATTACCTAAATCTTGTGCTCAGGCTTAAATACCCCTTTGTGGATTTTTAAAAAAATATTTTGAAAAAAAAAAATTGTATAGGAAAAAGTGTATAAAAATTAGGGTTGTTACAATGACAGATCTTTAGTCAGTGACAGATCTTTAGTCATGTATAAGACTAAAATCATTTTGGGGGATCATGAGCAATATGTGCTCGGTTGATTTTAAAATCAGAAAGGTTTACCCTCAGGAAATTTAGCCAATTTGGACTGAGATTGGGTTTCTATGCTACACAGTAATGTTAAACACTGATATATGCAGTGCTCACGTGTATTTCATGTGGGGGCACTGGAATAGAGCTGAGCACCAATCTTTTCTGGCGCTCACGTGTTTTTCACGTGAAGCGCTCATATATGGGTACTGCCCAAACAGGGCTAAGCACTTAGTTATTTTGACTGATCATGAAGTGCTAAGCACTTTGCATGGCACTCACGTAGGCACGTGAGTGCTGAGCATTGATTTCAGGTTTTGTTTGCTCACCCTCATTTTGCCATAAGTGCTAAGCACTTGGCTGGGGCTCACGTGTGAAACACGTGAGACGCCAGATTTTGTGTTTCCAAGAGTATTTCACATGTATTTCACGTGATTGCTTTGTGTTGGGCTGCCTTATTTAGTGGTTGCTTAACCAACACAGAGAGGTTTTCCTCTGCTCTTTGGTCGCTCACGTGGGAAGCACGTGACGTGTTTTTAGTTTTTCTTCTGTTTGTTTTAAACATTCACGTGGGAAACACATGAGGCAAAATAACAGTGATAAGCACTAATTTTTACTCATGTGTGTTTCACGTGAGATGCCAAGTTCGTCTTATTTTCAGAGATATTAATCTCTGTTAATGACTTTTTATTCATTGATGATCATCAAGATTTCTGTTTTGAATATCTTGAATCATCATCATTGTTATTATTGGAGAACTAAGTTCTCTTTTACTTTTATAAGAACTAAGTTCTTTATATAGGGTTAGACTCTAATATTGAGGGATTAAATTCCTTGAACATATGTTCTTTTTCTTTTTCTTTCTTTTTAACCTATTTCTTATCTTTAAATTTTGAGTCTGAAGAACAGAATCTCCCCGATGAGAATTAAATTCTCAACTTATGGGGAGATTTGCTCTTGTAAATCTCAAACCAGAAGAAGAACTAAGTTCTTGTATGAAAGGTTAAACCCTTAGATCCGTTATACTAAGCAAGAGGGATACTTTTAATCTCTCTTTTTTTATTTACCCAAAGTGTTTTGAAGGAGGAGAGTCTTCTTCCTTTGAGAATTAAATTCTCTGTTCTCTCAAGAGCTCACTATATTTTGCAGAAGCTTATCCGGGGGTTCCTCTCTTTTCTCTGTCTATGTGTTGAGACTTGAAGTCTCGGGTCCTTTATATAGTGGAGGCAGATTGTTAATTGGTTTTGAGAAAATCTCTCATTGAGAGATTTCAATTGATTTAATTAGTCTCAAAATCGATTTAGAGAATTTTACCCACCGTTGGATCTTTGATTCAAGTGTCTCTGTTTTTACAGAATATGTCGTTCTTGTTTTAACAAGATGGAGGGAATATTCTCTCATATATAGAATAAAATTCTATTGAACGGTGATATTTTCATCACCATTGGATTTTTAATTCAAGGGTGCTCGGTTTTACAGAGAGCAATCTTTTTTTTGTTTAGAAAGATATGGGAAATATTTTCCATTTCACTGGATCTTTGATCCACCAACTTTCTGTTTAACAGAAAATATCCCTCTCAAAATAATTTAATTCTATGCTTAACCACCATTGGATCCTTGATCCAACGGTTTATTGAGTAGAATTTAATTCTACGTAAAGAGGTACCCTCATGTGTTTAACATGTGGGGCTTATTCAGCTCCTCTAATTTGGCGCCATATGCCTTGCATATGGGCGCTCGCGTGTTTAACACGTGAGGCCAATTTGGCCAATAGTTGTTTGACAGCAGTGCCTATATGTTTTGCATATAGGCGCTCGCGTGTTTAACACGTGAGGCTCATTTAGCCTACCAATTGTTTGATTGTAGCGCCTATATGCTTTGCATATAGGCGCTCACGTGTTTAACACGTGAGGCTTATCTAGCCCAAACAATTGATGGGCTAGATAAGCCTCACGTGTTAAACACGTGAGCGCCTATATGCTTTGTATATAGGCGCTCACGTGTTTAACACGTGAGGCTTATTAGCCTATCTGTTTTTTTTATTACAGCGCCTATATGCTTTGCATATAGGTGCTCACGTGTTTAACACGTGAGATTTGAGTTGTGAGGAATTTTCTTCCCTTTTTCTCTTTTTTTTTATAAGGGAACAAATAGATCTTAGCCAAAAAATTTGGCAGGAACATCCTCTCCATCCTGTCAAGGAACAACTGCGGATCCTCTCACGCATCCATACCAGTAAACATCGGGGCTTGAGTTTCATGAACTTGGAAAGCGGCACATCAAAAGTCTCGGTCACCAGAGGTACAACCGATTTCCGAGCATCAGGATGTACTAAGATCTTCGGAGCTGGTTGCGCAACGATAGGTTTCTGGGTCCGAATAGTCTCAATTAACGACCCCATCAAACGATGCAGATCCTGAACGCTCGCCTCTAAACGAGAAATCTTATCAGAAAAATAAAGATCGCACTGTTCCTGTGTCACCGAAGTACCATCCTGGTCATTCCTCGTCTTAGATGAACCTGCATCGACCTCATCTCTAACTGCATCCTCTCGGCTCGACAGTCTTTGGCGGTATGGTGACTAGTACAAGAAACGAAAAACAGTCGGTTTCCGAATCTCAACGAAACAGCAATGCAATGCTAAAAACCAGGAAAAAAGAAAAGAGAATCGCAAAAGAATTTGAAGATAAATCCTAAGGCTGCTTAAGCGAAGTACCGTATCGTAAATATGTCGTGGAACATACGTACGCTGCGTAACTCTACTTAAGTTACCTACTCTATCATACCAAGATAGCCTATAAATCGAAAGGTTGGGTTTAAGACCCCCAAAATTAAATCTAAGCTCCATAAAGTTAAGTCTTGGTCTCGAAAGATCATCATCTAGATTCTGCATGGTCAAACCTAAACTTAACAAAGGAAAAACGCAAGTTCGGGTCTAATACCCCAAAGTCAAGTTCAAGTTCCGTAAGGTTAAGCCTATGTCTCGAAACATTAAACCTAGACCCTACATGGTTAAACCTAGACCCGACAATAGTAAAACCTAGTGCTCCGATACCAACTTTGTCATTACCCGATAAGATATGTGACCGGTACAAGGACCATGTGAAGTCCGGTGGACCTTACCATAACCCATGTAAGCCAAACCAGAAATTTAAACCATATATATAAGAAAATAAATAATAATAAGTAGTGGTGAAGTTTTAATAAAAGTTTTAAAATAAAGTAAAGCTTGTTTTGTAAAAAGTTAACGCTTGAAAAACGGACATCACCTCCGTTATAAATTTTAGATAAAAGCTCCTGTACAATGAAGAAAATAAAAAGTATCCCAACATGGGAGCAACTTCGACGCCCACACGGCGGAGACACAATCCACGTAATAATATACGATGCCAAAAGGCGAAAATCAACAAGCAGAAAGCAAATAACATTATATATACATAAAGTCAAGCCGACTCCATACGAGTTCGACTACTACAACAATACAACATCTAAGGTCTCGGTTCAATACACTAGACTTAGTTGATGGAGTACTTTTAGATATAATAATAGATACAAGATAAATACCAAACCGAATTCTAACCAACCTACCTCAAGATAGATACAATCACGCCCAAAGAAAGGAAATATGCTAACAAAGCTGCTACTGATCTAAGCGGTCAAACCTGCAAGAAGTATGACACAACGGGGTGAGTTACCAACTTGTGAGTAGAATTCGCATAACAAGATAGAAGTCGCATGGATAATCGGTGAAACAACTAAGCATAATAAACATGTACATCAAGGTGGGTAAATAAGCATGTACCGAAACTAGAGTCTGAGACATGAATGACAATAATGATAATAACCCCTCATGCACAAATCGTATACCGCTATACTAATATGTGCGGTAATAATATGTGTGGTTATTATGTCATCAACAAATAATCTATATCTCGTCCGATACGTGTATAACATAACCACAAACATATGAAACCATATGAGTCATAAACGTAATATGTATAAATGTGCAATGACACGATAACAATTATTATTCATCAATAACTCAACTGCATATATATACAACGGCGTCGAATCACTGTCACCGTAGCCGTAGTGCAATATTTATAGCACACGATCAAGCATAAATACAATCAAGACTATAATACATATATAGCACGCATCCATGCGTAATTACATAAAACTAGCCGAAAGATGTATGTATGTGAAATCCTTTCAAAATAACCGTATGGTGTGTATATCACGACATACATAGCGGACGTTAATTTGTGAAGCAATATAAGCATTTAGTTTAAAATATACGTCACGCCTTTTGAAAATGATTTAAAAGAGTTTTCTTTTGAAAGATTCTTGTGTCGATCATAGACACGTAGAAAATAGTATGATTATAGCTCTTTTGAAAACCTCTTTATTATTCATCGATATGTGAAAATAATATTTCAGATACTTCCTCTTATACTAGTCCTGTTCGGTTACTGTATAGCATAATACATCTCATTCTCGGCAGGATATTTACAATGATCCCTCATATATCCATAGAAGTGACCTAATCCGACTATTAAATTGACGATCCACTCTGGTTATCTTGTTCTATTTATGGAGTGATATATGTGTGAAATTTTGATCGATTTGATACCTTTTGTGTCTTCAATCAACTGTCCCTGACATTTTTACCGTGTTTAAAACCCATTCATTTTTTAAATGCTTGATTTATCACTTGTAATGTATTATTAATCAAAATTTTAAACACATATATCACTCTATTGGTACAACAGGATAATCAGAGTGGATTGTCGATTTGACAGGCGGATTGAGCTACCTTCATAAACTACCTGACTACCTGACTACTTAACGGTTTAATATTAGCCGAAGTTGTGAATTCGTGATATATTTTGTGTTTCATACCGTAAAAAAAAATCCCTTTGCAATAACAAAGTAATTATTTATAGAACTAATTATTATTTCAAAAACGATTAAATTAGCAAAATAGAGCCACAAACAAGTTAAAGCAAATTTTCGAATTACAACTGCGCAAATATATATATATATATATATATATATATATATATATATATATATATATATATATATATAAACCCATACGGTTGCAAAATAATAGCCAATCGGTTTAAAATATTCATCTATATGTCATAATTCATAAATATATAAATAATAGGTTTTATAATTCATAACAATAATAATTAAAACATCCCATTCAAGATTTCAAAATATGATTACCAAATAAATCAAAGGTTATCGCTGCGAAAATCAATTATTTTCGATTAATTCATCATAAAATCGATAAATATCTTATATTAAGAAGAAATGTGGGTGTTGGTGTGAGACCAAGTATATTATAAATAATTTACTAAAGCAAGCAGGTTTTAAGCCCGAATGTTTGACCCACTATGAATTTAAATGGTTAAATAGCGTACCATATGTTTCGTATTTTGTTTCGTTTTGTATCGTTTCGTACGATACAAAATGTGTATCAACCGGTAAATTAGTAAACCGATACAGACTTACGATTCTTATCGAATTATCCCGATACCGTTTTGTTTCGTATGATATATTTTGTATTTCACATGAAATTAATAACACTGATATCAGCTACCAGCTGATAACCCGTTTTGTCAGAGAAATTATATTGTCATCAAAATATGATAAAACCAAAATTAGTATTATTCAAAAATAATCGACCCTGACCTTTTGTGCTGCACCACGTGCATGCCCATAAGGCAGCCTTAACCAATAACTAAATACAAGATAGAAAAGTTTAATATAGAATTTTGGGTAAATGGTTTAAAGACCCCTGCCTGTTTCAAACTTGTGTAAAAACCCTTCGGCTTTTTTCTCATTGTAAAATATCCAGACCCAATCAAAACCCCTGTATACCAGTTGTCTGTAATATCTATGCAGTTGAATTTAATATCTAAGCAGCTGCAGTTGTCTGTAATATCCAAGCAGTTGAGAAAATATAAGATCCAAATGAAATAAAGCCCAGATGTTTTTTCATAAAGATTTTGAATAATAAACCCTTTCAACAATTTTGAAATTTACATGGTTCTAGGACAACTCCCGAGTGCCGACGTGAATATAATTACAAATAAAAAAGGTGAAGCCACAAGCAAAGAACGAAAATAGACATGCAAGGGATAAATATATACTTGATTACAGTAACTGGCATGTGATGTGATAGGGAGCCGTCAAGGGAATCCCACAATATATTTCGAAAATGAAACTAATCATATTAATTAATGTAGGTAATTATATATATTATAATTATGTGTTATTATATGATTATATTTTTAATCAAGGACAAAACAAGCCACAAATTACGTCCACGTGGAGCCCTAGATTCAGGTAACAAAGTAAGAAAGCAAGGGATTAGACATGCCTAATTGACCAATCAAGGGGAATTATGAATGGCAACTTCGAATGAGCTATTAAATTCAGCAGTTACAGACATGGATATAGGAATGAAAATGCCATTCTCCATCTGGACTAACACTGCTATAATAATGGGTTGTCCCTACGGATTTAGCCGCAGGGGTAAACTATTGTCCCTACGGATTCAGCAGTTATAGGTATGGGTATAAGAATGAAAATGCCATTCTCCATCCGGACTAATACATTGGCCCGTGCTTTGCATGTGTAAATAGACGTTATTCAGACTATCTGTTCCTAAGATGATGTGTCCGTATAAGAATTAAGAACTTTTTTTTGTTCCCTGCTTTTTTTTCCCTTTCTTTTGAATTGGAAGTGGCAAATGCACCCGTTGCATGCGTTTGCATTATGATATATATGTAAATATGATTGGACATAAGCAAATCATATGTTTGGATGGAAACTAGTTATCACACACATTTAGCTGCCAGGGAGAACAAAATTTGTGTGTACAATAATTGATAATACTAAATCTCCAGCATACATATATATACATATATAAATATATATCTTCGGCAGGAGTATATACGAGAACGATAAATTTACAATCTTTTGTGGATAGCACACTAGCTCCCACACATCGATCTATATGTGAGCCGTAATAAATCCACAAATACATTTAGAAATCAAGTAAGTCACAAACATCAAGACTTTGAAAATTTTCATGAAAATGGATATTTTGGCCGGTTGGACGATTAATATCTAATTTTTATATTTCTCGGTTGCTTTCTGATCTCCATCAATTGTGGACAACAACTTTAACATACAATATTAAGGAGGCAAAGGCAAAGACGAATTTCTTTTTAAAATGCATGCATGATGTACAAGTCTTCATGTCACGATCAAATTTACTGTTAATTAACACAAAGGGGTTACGTTGAGATATAACCATCAAAAATAATTAGGCTAATTTGGTTTTTATCCAAATGGAATAGAACTACTGTGTACAGAATTGAAAGTATTAATAATTAATAATAAAAATCATGAATATTCCTTAAAACGATACCAACCTAAAAGAAACATTCATGCATGCATATAATTAATTTTACATTATTTTATATGTTTGCAGCATTTATCTAGTTGGATTTGATGGAGACATTAATGTTAATTAATTAAGATGACAGCTTAATTAAGGTAAAGTTGGTAAAATGAGCTTGCTAATTAAGTTAATTAATGACTAATTATAAATAATCCAACCAAGAGTCTATGTCATATGGCTTCGTTTCATGTGTGTGACTCTCGCGCACAATAAAGCCAAATAGTAGAATGTTAATTTCTTTTCTTTGTTCTTTTTTTAATTGAAAAAGACAAGGTCAAGGGGAATGAAATTTAAAAGATTTCTTCTTTTCTAATAATGACAATTACAACGAAAATTGTATCCCCACTTTTATAATGCAAACTCATAAGATATAAATCATGTTATCATGAATTAATAAAAGAATTCAAGTAATTGAAGAAATCTCTCACCCAGTTCATTCACTTCAATCCATCCACGCCATCGATAGTTTAAGCCTTTAAGGGGATATATTTTCTAAGATTGCTTCTCAAATCCTCTTACATTTTTGGTAAAAAAAATCTCTCATTTAGTATTTTCCATTTCAAACTTAACATGCCATCATGTGGTTTGAAGCAAGCTTAGTTTTTAACTATGATAACCATATGATCTTTATATCCTTTTTTACTTATTGACAAGAAAAAGTAGTAAGAAAAGAAGCATATATTATAAGAATAGTTTTGATAACCTATGAAACCGAAGGAGAAATATGAAACATTGAGAAAGAATTTGAAAAGCAATATTTTCATCAAAAGAGAATTGAGGATTCGAGCGATATCAAAATGACCTAAAAGCATCTAATGGTGCAATCAAATTATTCCGTTAATTAATATGAGTTAAAAAGTTAACAATGGGAACACCTTTGGATAATTAAGATTATTAATGAAGAAATAAAAAACATTACTCCTTCTGTCTCGCAATATTAATCTCTTTTTTTTTCATTTTTCATTTTTCATTCTTATTAAATTATTTTTCCTTTTAGAATATCCAGAAACATCTTTTTTTATTTCAGGCTTCTATTAGCTATGTACTTTAGATACAGAGTTCTAGATCTATCCCATAAAATGCAATTAATGAAGATAATCATAGTGTTATTATTATAAATTTTTGAAAATTGTTGGCATTGGGCCAAGTCGGGCGGCCCAATAGCCCGCCCAATCGAGTCGGCTGGTCTAAGGGGTCGGCCGATCCAACCCGTTATGGAAAGCCGATTCCAAGTCCGACTCGAGCTTCATGATAGGGTCAGCCTAGGAGGTGGCTAGCCTATTAAAGTTTTGGGCCCGATACAATCTCAACCGTCTGTTTGCCCCTCTACCTATATATACAATAGGTAGAGATTAGGGTTTGTATGAATAATCATAAGGTTAACTATTGATGAATACATGTGAGTGCAACCAATTCAGACCGGGTTCCAAGATTCTTGATTGTCTTACTCAAAGTCTCTAACAGCCGTGGTGAAATAGGGGACTTTCCGAGTAATACCGTGATTGATCTCCGCACGACCATCCAAAGAGAAAGAAAACCATGTAGAAAAGATCAGCGGTCCAACAGTTATTCAGGTAATCTACTACCTCGGAAAGGTACACATATCTTAGTGCTTGTAGGACGCTAATCGATTATTTACTTCCGCTGTTTATATGAGATTCTCTTGCTGATCGGATCTGCATGAGTCGATCGGTGATCCAGATCCGATCAGCAATCTTGAGATCGCTCCATTATTATCTTACATCGGTATCAGAGCCATCAGGGTTGTCTGATCCGTTTATCAAAATTTTAATCATGTTTAGGTTAAATTCTGATCATAAAACGTGTATTTTTATTAGATCTGTTAATTATGAAAATCTTTAAGCTTTTTAGATTTAGAAAAATTATATGTTTGTTAGATATATAGAAAGCGCATGATAAAAACACGATTTTTCTTGTTGATCGATCTCATGAGACTGATTTAAGAATTAAAGTTTATGTTTTTAATTTGGGAAAACATATTTTTTGGTGATAAAAATTAACTTTTGCATGTGATGATGACGTCGCGATGAAGTAGCGTCGGCGGCCACCATCTTTGTGATCGTGTCATCGCAAAGAGGCGACGGGGACGATGATTGCAACACCCTAAACTTAATTTTTTATTTTTAAAATTATTAGATTTTTGCGAATTTTGTGCAAAAATGAGAGATTTTTCTAAAGAATTTTAAATGCAAGAGATTTTTCTGATAAGATAAAATTTTAGAAAAAATTTCTAAAATTTTAAAGATTTATTAAATCGAATCTTTATAGATTTAAAAGAGAGATATTTTTTAAAAGATAAAAAAATTTAGTTGTTTTTTCTATAAAAAAAATTGGCCGGAGGTCGGCTCGGCCTGAACTGGAGCCGGCGGCTCGGGCCTGGACCTGAGCCTAGAAAGCCTGGGCCAAGGGGCCTGTGCTATTTGTTAAAATGATTTTCTGATTTTTAATTGTTTTAAAATCAGGAGAAATTCAGAAAAATTACAGAAAAATCCAAAAAGTTATTTTGAAAATTCAGAAATTATTTTGGGATTTTAGGACATACTTTGGCTAATATGAGCCAAATAAATTTAATTTGTGATGCCGAAAATAATATTTATTTTTAATTCTAAACAAGCTAGGATTGTATGTGATAATAGTTTCTGTCACGTCCCGCTTCCCAAGATACTAAAATTTTAGGACATAACTGGGCCAACCATGCTACCTTTGGTAAGGAAATATCCCCCATAGTCATATTACGGTTGTCTATCAGTAATCAAGAATAATAAACTACTAAATCTATCTATCACATGTCCAATAGGCACAAGAAACGATAACAGGAAAAGATAGCAGAAGTAATAAAGATCCAAAGAATAACTAATCATCAATAAGAGCTATATCAGTGAGATGGTTATCACCGATCGGTGATCCTGTCGAAGTACTCACGTGCTGTCACGCCCCGCTTCCCAAAATACGGAAAACGAGGGGTTGACAAGGCCAGCCATGCTCCTACGGTCAAGGAAATATCCTGCCGTAGTCACACTTCGGCTTCTAGCTTTACGTGGTAATCAGTAAAAAATGCACAGGTAATGAGAAATTCAGTAACTGAAACAAAGCAAATACAAAGGAACTAACCAGAAGGAGATCAAGGGGGTATAGCTCTGAGTAGCTGATCAATATGTCCGCGATGTCTTCGAGGTACGTCTGATCCTGATCCAAGCTAGATCCACTTCTCACTCTGAGCATGCATACTCAGGTCGTCAGAGCGACACGATAGCAATATAAATATATAGATGCACGTGGCAACTCGAACAGTGATAATAGATATATATAACAATAAATCAAGACGGTAAAGATATGAACATGCAGTAACCAATGCAGTGTCTAGTAGATCAGGTGAACAGTAAAGCAGTAAAAATAGTATGCCAGGTATGTCAACACAGTAAGTAATGTATATCAATGCCTTTATCCCTATCAGTCTCTAAATCTCACTGTACAGCTCACTAAGCCTATCGTCAGTCCAAATGTGTAAGTCAACTACTCGCGAGTGTCCTCCACCCAAGGGTAGGACCCAAGGGCAAGGGACCACAGGCCCAAAATGTAACTCACGGTAATAATCATGTACCCTGTAAATCTCCATATATCTCCATATATATAAGCCGGCATGGGACTCTCGAGATTCTGTTGAACTCACACTCAAACTACCCCACACCCCGTGGTCTACATCAAACGCTAACCATAACCTCAAATACCAGTCGGTCCATGACAAGTCTGCGCGAGAACTGGAGACAGGATCTCCATCAAGCACGTCCCGATTAGTACCCAAGATAAATGGGCAGTGTTGGTGCCTTATCTGTGACACCCATGCAAGAGCTTCCATAAGTGTCCCATATCACTTATAGTCACACTTACACGCGTCCCACAGACGTCGACAATGCAATATAATAATAGGGTTCACTGATTGTGTACAAGTACGTGTCACTTTCACTTATCCACTCATGCACGAACACTAACGTACTTGCCACAATCACCACTAATACCTAACACTGGGTAATGCACATGATCACCAGGCTATCAATGCAGTGACATATGTATGATATGATGAGAAAACAGTATGTAAAGCATGATTAAGATGTCATATATCGGTATCCTACCACTTGCATAACTTACCATAAATCATACGTGTACAGTTTAGCGAAACGATGAACGGGGAATAAATAGTATGTTTGATTATCTATCCAGCGAATTTAGTTTCACGTCAATCGGGTTTTAGGATCACTAGTTATGGCCATTTCATTTTAAGCGTTCACGGCTGGAAATCCGGTTTCAGAATCGGAAGTCCGTTTCGGAACGCATTTTGATCCTAGTTGGGATCAGATTTTAGCTATGCTACAGTTGAATGAAATCTAGGGTTTTTAGTAAGGTTTTCAACGCAACAGATGGATTTTCTATCGCATCTGTACGTCAGGAGTTACACACTGTTTATCACTAGTTTGTCACTTCTGAATCTGTTCTGGACTGTTATACGTCCAGCTCTTTTAATTTACAATTTAAATAGCAAACGACGATGAAACGGAATAAAACCACTTGTGTTATCTATCTAACAGATTCACCTTTTATAAACTGCGGAGTTCCGCAACATACAAGTTCAGGAAAACAAGGTGGTACATATCACGGGACAGCACACAGTAACCAGAGTTGCTCTGGACTGCAGTCCAGAGTCGCACTACGATCCAAATATTGTCACAATTTAAGTACAGAAATCATTAGAAACTTGCATAGGGTTATAGTTCGTCGAGTCGGCTTCGATTTAAGCCCTTGAACGCATCATTCCAGTAGATACATAATTTATGGTGATTTTAACGGTTTTCAGATACGGGAAAGTTCCAGTTTTACGGGTATATTTGGGGGTATACATTTTAGTCATTAACAGTCGTATTTTCCAATGAGATTTACACACTAGTTTCACTGCCTTACGGGCCAAACCATGCAATTGAGTTCCGTCAATATAAATGAAGATTTCCATTGAGATCATGCATCGAACGGTTACGCCATATAGTTTAACGGAAATAGTAAATAAGGAATCTATACGATTGTAGTTTGTAACTAACATAAAGTAGCATGTAGCAAGTATGGAACTTGCCTGGAGACGTATTTGGGGCACACGGCAGCGGCAACGACACACGTGCAACACGACAACGACTAGTACAATGACTTGTACCCGACACGGCAGTAAACTGGCTGGGTTTGAGCTTTAGTGGAGCTTGGGCTCGAGAGATAGGAGGCTTGACTTAGGCTCTGTGCAATGGCGGCGACGGCTGCGAGCTCAGGCGATGTTGTGGCTCCGTCGATGGTTGGTTATGGGGTTGTAGAGGGTCGGCTATGGAGTTGTAGGGCGACGAGGTGGCCGACAGTGAGGCGGTGGCCAGAGGTTAGAGGTTGGGGAAATTGGTGGGGTGTTTGTGGTGGTGGTCGGTTGATAGAAGAAGGAGAGAGAAGGATTTAGAGAGAGAGAGAGAGTGAGAAAGAGAGAGAGAGAGATTAAGAGAGAGAAACAGAGAGAGTGAGTGAGAGAGAAAAGTTGCAGAGGGCGTCGAGATGGGTGCAGGGGAGTCGAGCTCGGAGCTCTGGTGATGGTGGCGGTGAGCGCGGCGTCGGTGTGGTGTGGGTCGAGTGAGCGGGAGTGGGAAGAGGGGAGGCAGCGGCTGTTAGAGTGTTGAGGTGATGAGGGAGGAGGTTAGGGTGATTCGTCGTCTTCGTCGGGGTGCAGACGGTGGCCGTGGACGGGTGCAGGCGAGGTTGGTGGGTCGGTTTCTCGAGGAGGAGGCAAGGAAGAACGGATGTGCAGGTGAGGTGGGAAGGAGGGACTCGGGGTTTTGGAGAGGAGAGAAGGGAGAGGGAGGAAGGCTGGAGGTGAAGGTGGTGGCTGGCGCGCAGTGGAGGGGAGCTCGGGCGGTGAGTTGAGGTTGGGCTTTCGAGAGAGAGGTGAGGAGTTTGAGAGAGACGGTCCAGAGGGAGTCGCGAGGGAGTGCGCGACGTGGGGTAATGGCACACGAGTCGTGGGGAAACGGCAACGCGTGGGCGTGGGATGCGGCGGAGATAGGGGATCGAGGGAAACAGGGAGCGGGAAAATGGGAGAGACGTTGGGGAAGATGAATGCGAAGCGGGGCGGGTCTGAAGCGGGTCGGGTAAGGGCGGTTAGGGTGAAGGCTGAAGGGAGTGGGCTTGGATGAGGTGGGCTGGGCCGGCGGTTTTATTAAAATGAAATCATTTTAATTTCGTGGGCTGAGGAAATGGGAACAGGCCGGGTTTAATTTTAATGAATAGAAAAATAGGGTTTAAACTTTAATAAATAAAAGAAATGGGCTGAGTGGAAACGGGCTTGGGATTTATTAAAAAGAAAATGGGTGTTGGGTTTAATGGGATTTAAAATAAATAAATAACTATAAGTAAAATAATTAATTTTATAGGTGAAAGAGAAGTACAGATATTGGTATAAAAAGGGGCTGGGTATTACAAGTGCTAAGTCAAGTATCTGGGTCATGCAAAACACTGACGTCAGTGCGTCACAAATATCATAAAAATAAATTGAGAAATGTACCATATAAGGTGTTATGTGCAAAATAAGATATGAATTTATACAAATAATCACAAACATTATAACAACATGCTATAGGTATGTCATGTGTATCCTAAAATCCGTGTTTTTAGGTTATCTATCCTAACAGTATTTGAAACAAATTAATATAATTCTCATTGTAACTCAATAGTATCCTGTGTGTGTCCGCGACCTCGGTCATGATTCTCGGGAAACGATGTCATGTACAGATGAATTATGTCAGCATCATCATTCTGGAGCCCGAAACTCATATCGATTGATCAGTCTCTGGAAAGTAGTGAACTGTTGAGTTACATGTCGGGTTTCATTCTTGATTTCCCCTTTCCTCCAGGTTTCGTGTTAAAGTCAGGTATCAATATAATATCTACCTAATTCTAATACAGGAACAATCGTGCACATGTCTCAACTAGCAAGACAATAACTCAGGTCAATCAGGATAATAAGTCAATATTGTTGGTATCGGTAACTATTATAGATATAGACAATACAACTAAAGCAATGGCAAGATAACGTGTCACGCACATGTCAGGTATTGTGTTTTAAACAGGTGAAGTATTTAATTGTGTATGCAAATCATAATAAAAGCAAGAATCTGATTGTCATGGTTATCTAGTTGTCAAGAATCGATGTATGCATTATTGCTTGGTTAAATATATACCTAACTATATTTATAATAGTGTTTTAGGATGGTTAATTATTATAAACTAAATTGGATCAATTAAACTATATTTCTTTCTACTTTTCCACAAAATTTATGAATTGTAACTATACACGTAATAATGTTAACTAAGTAATCCAAAATACGGGTTTTCTATATGAAATTGTATATTGGTGACAGTATATACGTAGATATAAGTAACTAGCCGGTGTTAGTTTTATTAAATAATAAAATACAGACTTTCTTTATAAAATTGTATATTGATAATAAATTGCATCACTATAAATATATGTATGTAATGTAAATAGATATATTTTGGTATGGATAGAGTAGCATGTTGCAAGATAAACTTGCCTCGATCATGGTGAACGAAACGACGGATGCCCGGAGATGCATAACATAGCCAGACAGAAACTTGAAGGCTCGGCTAAGGTTCCAACTTGGCTCAGGATGAGGTTTGCAGGGCTCGAATGTCGGCGATTGGTGACGACACAGAGGAACCGTGTGAAGGTTTGGAGTTGGGATTCTCGGTGGTTAGTGGCCAGGTTGCAGATGATGGAGTATACAAGGGCTGCGTCGTCTGGGGGTTTGAGTTTGAAGGTGGTGATGTTCTCGGTTAGTGAAGGAGTTAGTGGAGGTGTGGGGTTTTTGATGGGTTCAAGACTCGGTGAAGATGATGGGTGCTGCCGGATGGTAGTTGGTTATTAAAAAGATGCAGGCGAAGGTGAGTAGGTCGACGACGAGGTTGGGTGAAGGGTTGTGGGTTCAGTCAGGGTTAGGTGCTCCGGCGACGAGATGGATTCGAGGCGTTGGTTGCTGGCGAGGATGGGGTTCTAGGTCAAGATCAGGGACGATGATGAGTGTTGTCGAAGTTTAACGATGACGGCAATGAGAAGAAAAGAAGAAGAGAAGAAGAGAAGAAGAAAGCACATGGAGATAAAGATGGACATGAATAGGAGGTGCTGGAGATGTGATAACGACGAGATGAGTGACGATGGGTGAAGTCGGGGATGGAGCGGTGGCGACGAGGAAAATGGGTTCGGAGGAGGTAGCGAGGGATGTCGACGATGGTGAGGAGGTGATGGTGGATGATAGGGAATAGCGACGACGTCTTTTGAAAAGGGAATCGGCGATGAAGACGAGGTCGGAGGTGAGCCGGAGATAGGTGTGAGGGATTTTAGGGATCGGGGACGAAGAGAATAAGAGAGAGAACAGAGAGAGAGAGAGAGAGAGAGAAGGGGGGGAGAGAAAGTGTAATACCCGGTCTTTATCTACGCTAATACCGGTATTCAAATAAAATATTTTACCCATTTTAAATTTTGTATTATATTCTAATTATTTTTGTTTCCTATGGACCTAACCCTAAGCCCAAGTCCATATTTAAATCCTACTCTTTCCTTCAAAATTTTCTTGAGCCCAAGCCCAACAACCCAAAACCTTACCTTAACCAACAGATTACCTTCTCTTTTCCTTTCAAATTCAAAAAAAATATATTCTCATTTAAATCCAAATCCTACACAATTTAATTTCATCAAAACCTTATAATCATATATTTCCCGTTACTCTCTCTCTCTCATCACGCTCACTCTCTCTCACTCCCTGTTCACACTCTCTCTCCTCTCGAATCACACTCCCTTCTCCCTCCTCTCCCCTACGAGAACCCCGCGCTCGCCTCCACCTCCAAGCCCCGTCCGCGAAACTCGCCGCCGAGCCAGCCAGCCACCGACACCCCTGCCTCCGCCTTCACCACCGCGCAACTCCTCTATTGACCTCGTCTCACCTCCTCTCTCCTCATTCCTCCCATCACCCGAGCCCCTGCAACCTCGCCACAGGAGCCCCGACCCCGTAGTCGCCCTCACACCCTCGCCACTACCTCACACCTCTCCTTCCCCGCTCTACGCCGACCACCGCCACCACAGCTCCGAGCAACCACCGCACCACCAAGCCCCCGACGAAACCATCGTCAGCACCCCCCACGACCTCCTCACACCACCGGAGCCGTACCTCCCCCGAGCACCCTCGCCTGCACCCTCACCAGAGCTGGCCTCGCCATCGACCTCACAACCCATCACCGCAGCCATACCTCCTTTGAGCACTACGCCGGCCACCCACTTCGCCACCTCGCTCCACCTCCAGCACTACCATAAACCGCCCATCGCACCCTATCACCTCTTCGCTGATGAACTCTATGAAGCCGATCACCACCACCTGCCACTTTCCTAAGCCCCAGCCGAGCCCACACCTCCTCTTGCTGTCGCCGTACTCCTTGCCGGCCACATCGCCTGCATCTGACGCCGATCTCTAACCTCCTATGGGCCACACCACTGTCGTCGCTACACCCAACGCCATTGAGCCACCTTGTCGTGCTTTATACCGAGCTTACATTGCTTGAGCTCCTCACCATGACGCTGCCTCCGCTATCACCATTACCTCCACTGTTTTCGACACTGTCACTGCCATCGTCCCCGCAGCTCCGTCTCAATCGCCGAGGCCAAGCCCGAATCCTAGCCGTGTGTAGCCATGTGCATACTGTTGTTGTGGGTCGCCGCCATCATCGTCTTCGCGACCTTCGGTCATCGCAGGCAAGTGAATTCCGCTTGCTTTTACATGCTATATAAATATATTAGTTAAGTAGTTCTATTATGATTTTATGCTTGAATCGAATACCGTAATCGAATCATTTGATACTATGAGCACGTGTCATTGCTTTTAGCAATTTAATCCATTTAGTGGCTTGTACCCTGTGTTTGAAAATGCTCATAATTCATATGGTTCAAATCTCATGCTCTTCAAGAAAGAAATCGACTTTTCATTGATAACCGTTTACTTAAGCTAGTGTTCGAACATATCCTAGACTAAAACCTATTTTAAAATAGAGGAACTTGGGTTAATAAACCCAGGTATAATTAAAGAATATCTTATAAGATTTTGGTTGCAAAACAATGTCGTTTGCTCATGTAAAATGGTATCCTGATTTCCATCGTAAAATCTGAAATTTTTCGTATATGCTAACCCGTAAAATTAATAATAAATTATGTACAGATCGGATTGTGGCGTTTCAGGACTCATATGGAAGCTAACGTAATAACCTACAATAATATATTTTTTTCCACTAGATCCTAATAAGTCATGATAAAGAAAATCTGGGAGAATTGCGGCTCTGGACTGCAGTCCAGAGCAGCACTGGCTGTCGATACTCGAATTGAAACGCTTTCACGTTTCTGTATGAAAATGGTATTATGCTGAACCCTATACCGTAGTGAAGATAACTCTGCTAGATAACTATTGGAAGTTATTTTATTCATTTTTACCATCGTTTACTATTTTAATCACATTTTAAATCAACAGTACATACGGAAGTCCCAAGCAGGGACAGAACGTATACCTCGATATTATATGATGCATAACTCCCAATACAATATGGATATTATCGATCCGTCTGATGAATTGGAAATATAACTGATAAACCTAAATATTATCCAACTATAGAGTTGCCTAATTTTGATCCCAACAGGGTGAAAACTGTGTTACGAAATGGACTTTCAGTTTAGGAACTGAATTTTCAGCAGAGAACACTTAAAATGAAACGACTGTAATTTGCGAACCCGAAACCCGATTGACTTGAAATCAATTTCGTTGAATTTCTGACTGATTTTACTTATTACCGCTTTTGTATTATTTACTTAATTCTGAACGTATGATTTAATGCAATTTTATAAGTTCATGAGTTGCATAATGACTTGTATTGCATATAAATTGTTTAGCGTCATGATTCACAGTTTTACCCGACTGTAATACCTCTAGCGATAGTGAGTATTCTTATTAATTTTCAGTGTATAATGCATTGTCGAACGTGAATAGTATCGGTTTGGTTGTGTCAAGTATGCCAGTGAAAAGTGAGTGATTCGTGATAATGAACAATACAGTGAATAGTGAATAAAACCGTGTTATTGATGCGTACTTATACACAACTAGCCCATACTCATAGATAGTGAAACCTGGGGGAAAAAGAGGGAAATCGAAGTAGAAAGAAAATTGTATTTAGCGAGGTCAGTGATTTAGAGGATGATCATTCGAACAGCGACTCTTATATATTAGGTTTGGATCTAGTGGTCCGGCTGACAGGGTTATGTCCCGGGCAACAGTGGACCGTAGTCTCGGATACGTGCGAGACCCTCGTTAAACATGATCATCTCTTTCCACAACTCGATTTCAATGTGAATTAGAGGCCGATAGGGACACCGATCATATATTGCATTTGTTTATTGACATATCAATTGCCTGCATTTATTATCTCCATCATTATTACTTTTATTTTTCTTGCCTCATTAATACTATTATAATATTGCTATTGCGTCGTCCTGACGACCTGAGTATGCATGCTCAGTGATAGAGGTGGATTCGTCTGATCTCGAGAAGACCGTAAAGATCCAGATCAGTGAACCAGTTATATTTCTCCATTGATATCCCTGATTAGTTGCCCTCTTGTTTACTTCCATTGAGCTCAGATTTATTTATATCCGATAGTTTTAGTGACTGCATTCTCTTTATCCGCGTTGTATTTTACTGATTACCATATAATGCTAGAAGTCGAAATGTGGCTATGGAAGGATTTTTCCTGGATCGTAGGAGCATGGTTGGCCTTGTCACCCTTGTATTTGGTATATTGGGAAGCGGGGCGTGACATGATTTTATTGGTATCAGAGCCAGGTTTATAATAAGATTGCAATTCAATTTAAGGGTCTATTGAATCATACTTTGTTTACTTGCTTTCACTTTCATATGCTACTTGTGCATCACCACTCAAGTTCATGTTTTGAATCTTATCTACTTTATCTTTTCCTTGTGTTCTGCATCATTAGTCGTTATTTTCTTCGTGTCCCACTATTTGATCATGACCCTTACTTTTCAGACCATGGACAACCCTGGGGCGGCACCACTTCTCGATGAGGACACTCGGTCCTGCATTTCTTTCTACTGTATATTAGTGAGTTTAGACGACGAGGTCGATGGACCACAGATTATTTTCGACGACAGCGAATCCGAGGACGAGAGAGTCGATGTCGCAGTTCTGGAGATCAATATGATTAATGATTTTGACGATGAAGAGGAGGATTCAGAAGAAGACTCTGAGGAGCAGGATCCCGAAGAAGACCCGATAGAAGGGGATTCACAGGAAAATGCAGTGGAAGAGGATCCCGAAGAAGACCCGATAGAATGGGATCCACAGGAAAATGCAGTGGAAGGGGATTCCGGAGAAGACCCGATAGGAGAGGATCCACAGGAAAATTCAGTAGAGGAGGATCCAGATGAGGATCCTGAAGAGGAGAATCCTGAGGAAGACCCTATAGAAGAGGAACCATAAAGGGACTCGGAAGAGGCAGAACATATGGTGGAGGATTCCGATGAGGAAGCTCCCACCGAAGAGGAAGAGCCAGGAGAAGAAAACCCTATAGGGGAGGAATCTGAAGATGAAGCTCCAGCCGAGGAGGAATCGGAGGATGAAACCTCGAGTGAAGAGGAACTCGAGTCTGAAGAACCTTAAGCAGATATCCCGGAAAGGCACTATGAGAATGGACGTCCTTATCTTAGCATGAGAACTTATCGCAACTTGTTGAACTTCCACAATCGCGACTGACGCGACTTATTTTTCTTTTCTTCAGACCAAATAAAAACGATGTATAGTTTAGGGCCACGTTTATCTCTCAGTTGTACTCTGTCAAATTTTTTCTGAATTATAAAGTTCTGGTTCGATCAAATTTTCCTAAAATCTTGTACCTTTAAAGCCCGCTTGATGCATAAATTGATCCTTCTTACAAAATTTCTTTCTTTTATTGCAAGTAATTACTTTATCCCATCTTTGAACCTTGTAATCACCCAACCCCCCAATTTAGCTAACACGGAAGGAAGTGCCATACGTATGGACGGAGGAATGTACACAGGCTTTTGAGGGACTGAAACAAAAATTGACCACGACACCTATTCCTATAGTGCCAGACAATTCGGGTGATTTGGTGATACACAGTGACGATTCAGGGAAAGGTTTAAGCTGCGTTCTGATGCAGTATGGTCGAGTAGTTGCTTATGCCTCACGGCAACTGAAGAATCACGAGAAGAACTACCCAACACACGACTTGGAGTTAGCAGCAGTGGTTTTCGCATTGAAGATATGGAGACATTGCTTATTAGGCGAAAAGGTGGAAGTGTACACGGATCACAAGAGTCTGAAATACGTGTTCACTCAAAGAGAACTAAATATGAGGCAACGCCGATGACTAGAATTAATGGCGGACTACGACTTGGACTTACAGTACCATCTTGAAAAGTAAATGTCGTACCCGACGCTCTTAGTCGTAAGCCAGCGGTCATGATGTTGACCAGTCAGAAGGGCATCATTGATAATTTTCAGAAGCTCGAACTAGAGGTTGTTACACCGAGTGCAATTAGGAAGTTTGTGCAGTTACAGGTGCAGTCTTCACTTGTAGATCGCATTAAGGCTGCGCAAGCCGATGATCCTCAATTGCAGAAGTTCAGAGGGCAGGTGGAAGCCGGACTAAGGATAGACTTACTCATACATCGAGACGGTTCTTTGAGATTCGGTAGCAGATTCTGCATTCCCAAAGGGGATGTTAGAGAAGAAGTACGAGCTGAGGCTCACAGTTCAGCTTATTCTGTACATCCGGCAGACACGAAAATGTATCGAGATCTGAGGCATCGCTATTAGTGGAACGGGATGAAGCGAGAGATTGCACGGTTTGTATCCAAGTGCTTAGTATGTCAGCAAGTAAAGGCTGAACACCAGAGAACAGCCGGACTGTCGCAACCGCTTCCGATACTCGAATGGAAATGGGAGCACATCACTATGGACTTTGTGACTGCCTTACCACGGAGCCTAAGAGGCAACAATGCCATTTGGGTTATCGTTGATCGTCTGACGAAAGCAGCACACTTTATACCCTTCTGGCGGGACAGTCGACAGAGTCGCTTGCGGAGAAATACATGCAAGAGCTAGTGCGACTTCACAGAGTTCTGGTAAGTATAGTATTAGATTGGGACACTAGATTCATTACACACTTTTGGAAGAGCTTACAGGAGAGTCTGTGTACACGTCTCAAGTTCAGCACGGCTTACCATCCACAGACGGACGGACAGTCCGAGCGTACTGTTAAGACGCTCGAGGACATGTTGAGGGCGTGCATGCTAGACTTTCAAGGTTCTTGGGAGGATCACCTCCATCTAGTGGAGTTTTCTTATAACAACATTTTCCAAGCTAGCATCCAGATGGCCCCATTCGAAGCACTTTACGTACGGAAGTGTCGATCTCCTATTTGTTGGGATGACATGGGTGAGCGAAGATTATTGGCCCCGAACTCATTGTTTAGACGGTCGACAAGGTTCAAATGATCGGACAGTGCATTAAGACGGCTCAGGACCGACAGAAGAGTTGGGCAGATGCCGGTAGGAGAGCACTAGAATTCGATGTCGGAGATCATGTGTTTCTGAAGATTTATCCTACCCGCGGTGTTATCAGGTTTGGAAGTCGCGGGAAACTCAATCCCCGATTCATCGGACCATTCGAGGTATTAGAATGGGTCAGAGAAGTGGCTTACCGTCTTGCCTTACCCCCTTTGTTAGCGGGCGTACACAACACATTTCATGTGTCACAATTGCGATGCTACGTTCGTGACGACAGTCATGTTCTCAATCACTCTGAATTGACTTTGGGTGCCGATTTTGACTTATGTGGAGCAGCAACTACCATACTCGACCGTAGAGAGAAAGTGCTGAAAAATAAAGTCATTCCGTTAGTCCGAGTGTATTAGGGCGGTCGTTCACCTGGAGAATCTACCTGGGAACGTGAGGAGGATATACGTTCACGGTTCCCACATCTTTTCGGGTAGCCATTTGTATTGCCGCTTTTTTTTCCTCTTTTCATTCTTTTAATTTCGAGGACGAAATTTTTGTAAGGGTGGTATGATGTAATACCCGGTCTTTATCTATGCCAATACCTGTATTTAAATAAAATGTTTTACCCATTTTAAATTTTGTATTATATTCTAATTATTTTTGTTTCCTATTGACCTAACCCTAAGCCCAAGTTCATATTTAAATCCTACTCTTTCCTTCAAAATTTTCTTGAGCCCAAACCCAACAACACAAAACCTTACCTTAACCAACAGATTACCTTCTCTTTTCCTTTCAAATTCAAAAAAAATATATTCTCATTTAAATCCAAATCCTACACAATTTAATTTCATTAAAACCTTATAATTATATATTTCCCGTTACTCTTTCTCTCTCTCTCTCTCTTTCTCTCTTCTTTATAATTTTTCAATTAATTATTTTGAAACCCCCCTACGTTCTCTCTCTCTCTCATCACGCTCACTCTCTCTCACTCCCTGTTCACTCTTTCTCTCCTCTCGAATCACACTCCCTTCTCCCTCCTCTCCCCTACGAGAACCCCGCGCTCGCCTCCACTTCCAAGCCCCGTCCACGAAACTCGCCGCCGAGCCAGCCAGCCACCGACACCCTTGCCTTCGCCTTCACCACCGCGCAACTCCTCTATTGACCTCGTCTCACCTCCTCTCTCCTCCTTCCTCCCATCACCTGAGCCCCTGCAACCTCGCCATAGGAGCTCCGACCCCATCGTCGCCCTCACACCCTCACCACTACCTCACTCTTCTCCTTCCCCGCTCTACGCCAATCACCGCCACCACAGCTCCGAGCAACCACCGCACCACCAAGCCCCTGACGAAACCATCGTCAGCACCCCCTATGACCTCTTCACACCACCGCAGCCGTACCTCTCCTGAGCACCCTCGCCTGCACCATTACCAGAGCTTGCCTCGCCGTCGACCTCACAAACCATCACCGCAGCCATACCTCCTCCGAGCACCGCACCGACCACCCACTTCGCCACCTCGCTCCACCTCCAGCACTACCACAAACCGTCCATCGCACCCCATCACCTCGTCGCTGATGAACTCTATGAAGCCTATCACCACCACCTGCCACTTTCCCAAGCCCCAGCCGAGCTCACACCTCTTCTTGCCGCCGACGTACTCCTTGCCGGCCACATCGCCTACATCTGACGCCGATCTCCAACCTCCTCTGGGCCACACCACTGTCGTCACTGCACCCAATGCCACCGAGCCACCTTTTCGTGCTTTACACCGAGCTTACATTGCTTGAGCTCCTCACCATGACGCTGCCTCTACTATCGCCATTACCTCCACTATTTTCGACACCGTCACTGCCATCATCCCCGCAGCTCCGTCTCAATCGCTGAGGCCAAGCACGAATCCTAGCCGTGTGTAGCCATGTGTGTACCGTTGTTGTAGGTCGCCGCCATCATCGTCTTCGCGACCGTCGGTCGTCTTAGGCAAGTGAATTCCGCTTGCTTTTACATGCTATATAAATATATTAGTTAAGTAGTTCTATTATGATTTTATGCTTGAATCGAATACCGTAATCAAATCATTTGATACTATGAGCATGCGTCATTGCTTTTAGCGATTTAATCCATTTAGGGGCTTTTACCTCGTGTTTGAAAATACTCATAATTCATATGGTTCAAATCTCATGCTCGTCAAGTAAGAAATCGACTTTTCATTGATAACCGTTTACTTAAGCTAGTGTTCGAACATATCCTAGACTAAAAAATATTTTAAAATAGAGGAACTTAGGTTAATAAACCCAGGTATGGTTAACGAATACCCTATAATATTTTGGTTGCAAAACAATGTCGTTTGCTCATGTAAAATGGTATCCTGATTTCCGTCGTAAAATCTGAAATTTTTCGTACATGCTAACCTGTAAAATTTATAATAAATTATTTATAGATCGGATTGTGGCGTTTCAGGACTCATATCGAATCTAACTTAACAACCTACAGTAATATATTTTTTTACATTGGATTCTAATAAGTCATGGTAAAGAAAATCTAGGATAATTGAGGCTCTGGACTGCAGTCCAGAGCAGCACTGGCTGTCGATACTCGAATTGAAATGCTTTCATGTGTCTGTATGAAAATGGTATTATACGGAAACCTATACCGTAGCGAAGATAACTATGCTAGATAACTATTGGAAGTTATTTCATTCATTTTTACCATCGTTTACTATTTTAATCACACTTTAAATCAACAGTACATACGGCAGTCCCAAGAGGGACTGAACGTATACTCTGATATTATATGATGCATAACTACCAGTACACTAAGGATATTATTGATTCGTCTGATACGTTGGAAACATAACTGATAAACCTAAATATTATCCAACTATACCGTTGCCTAATTTTGATCTCAACAGGGTGAAAACTGTGTTACAAAATAGACTTTCAGTTCAGGAACTGAATTTCCAGCAGAGTGCACTTAAAATGAAACGGCTGTAATTTGCGAACCCAAAACCCGATTCACTTGAAACCAATTTCGTTGAACTGCCGACTGAGTTTTCTTATTACCTCTTTTGCATCATTTTACTTAATTCTGAACGTATGATTTAATGCGATTTTATACGTTTATGAGTTGCATAATGACTTGTATTGCATATAAATTGTTTAGCGGCATGATTCACAGTTTTACCCGACTGTAATATCTCTAGCGATAGTGAGCATTCTTATTAATTTTCAGTGTATAATGCATTGTCGAACGTGAATAGTATCGGTTTGGTTGTGTCAAGTACGCCAGTGAAAAGTGAGTGATTTGTGATAATGAACAATACACTGAATAGTGAATAAAACCGTGTTATTGATGCGTACTTGTACACAACTAGCCCATACTCATAGATAGTGAAACCTGGGGGAAAAAGAGAGAAATCGAAGTGGAAAGAAAATTGTATTTAGTGAGGTCAGTGATTTAGAGGATGATCATTCGAACAACGACTTTTATATATTAGGTTTGGACCTAGCGGCCCGCCTGACAGGATTATGTCCCGGGCAACAGTGGGCCGTAGTCTCGGATACGTGCGAGACCCTCTTTAAACATGATCATTCCTTTCCACAACACGATTTCAAAGTGACTTAAAGACCGATAGGGACACCGATCATACATTGCATTTGTTTATTGACATATCGATTGCCTGCATTTATTATCTCCATCATTATTACTTTTATTTTTCTTACCTCATTAATACTATTATAATATTGCTATTGCGTCGCCGTGACGACCTGAGTATGCATGCTCAGTGATAGAGGTGGATTCATCTGATCTCGAGAAGATCGTAAAGATCCAGACCAGTGAACCAGTTATATTTCTCCATTGATATCCCTGGTTAGTTGCCATCTTGTTTACTTCCATTGAGCTCAGATTTCATTATATCCGATAAGTTTAGTGATTGCATTCTCTTTATCCTTGTTGTATTTTACTGATTACCATATAATGCTAGAAGCCGAAATATGACTACGGAAGGATTTTTCCTTGATCGTAGGAGCATGGCTGGCCTTATCACCCTTTTATTCCGTATATTGGGAAGTGGGGCGTGACAGAAAGAAAGGTTTTGTTTTATAAAAAAAAATATAATAGTATATATATAGTATAGTATATCTTGGATTATATATATATATTAGTTTAATATAACTAATAGTATAAAGATAATATCAAATTTTGATCCGTCTCCACCAAAATCTCACTGTAAATATATACATATACGTAACCTATTAATTATAATGCAAGGAGCATAATCTAAATATCTTATACCCCTTTATTTATGATTTAAAAGGATTTTAAATATGTTTGAATCTAATAAATATTTGATATCTAGAATATATGAGATTTAGGCGTAATGGATAAGAGTCAAAACAAAAATGAAATGCTTAACCATATGATGAAAGTTAATAATATAGTTATCCCTAACGTGTGGCTACAAGAAGATATATTATATGCATCGTTTATTTAGATTCACCTGGATTTAGTTTACGGATAATATTTCGATATAATCTAGCACCATAACGAGTTTCAAACACAAGCGGGTGGGGTCGGATAAACCCTTCTACTATCAAACCAATAGCAACCCAAATAAATAAAATATAAAGTAAGATTTAAAATACCAATTAATATCGTATGAACGTGCTAGGGTGTTACAGTTTCAGTAGGAGTGCATACAAGTGCGAGTCGATCCGAGAAAATAGTTAATGCCTTAAACTTGAAATTTAGGGTAGTTAATTAAGATAGTGAAATAATTAGAGTTACGTCTCCTAGCACTAAATATTTCAAGTGGAAGATTTCGGGTGAAGTAATAGTTGTAAGTACCCATTTAAACTTACCTTTGAGATCGAGATTCTATTGCTTTAATGGATATATATAGAACATTTTAATTTTTATATCCTAAGGAATGTAGTTTGTAGAATCGCCTAGTTTCTCTTTCCTTAATTATGAAAATAGATTTGTTGTTATTTCCCTTCGTTAAATGATGGAATTAATTAATGTTTCAAATTATTTCAAACAAGAAATTCTTAGAATCTTAATGAATATATAAAATGTTTAAATAGATAGTTTTGTTGATAGTGTTTCATGGAAAAGTTGAAAGATCATATGCTAGTACCGAGGTGGCAGTGTTTCATGACGCAGCACCGCTGAGATGCAGCAGCCATTAGAGGCTTGACATATCATAAGTCGTTCTACTGAACGAAATCATTAGTAGTCATAAGATTTCTTAAATGCTAAGCCAACGCGCTGTATGAGTGCGATAGGTATACGGTTATCTCTGCGTGATGTGCAGAGCGATATCTTGTGTAGTAGATATTTTGTTATCTATGTGCTAAGTAAATTGAGAGATGTATTGTGTAATAACGACGTCTCAATTATTTGTTTTCCAATTTAAGTAGACCACTTTTAGTTTACAGCTCCAGTTTGTTTGTTGAACGTACAATGCTACTCCAGTTTGTCTGTTGTGTGAAGTATATTGTTTTAGTGTCTCTGTTGAACAGGTGTGCTGCTCCAGTCTTTCTATCAAGCAACATTATAAGGCAGTTATGTATGTTTTTCTATTAAACTAGTTAGTTTTCTGGAAAGCAAATGTAATGACGTTTTCCTATACGTTTAGATAATTGAAGCTTATGGTTACACCATTAAGGGTGATAAACCAAGAGCATTGCTCACGTATCGGTGAAGTATTCAGTGCGCAAGGATTTGTGTCCTAAACGCACGCGCACTTCATTCGAGTTAAGAAAAACAGAAAATAACGTGACGAAAGTAAAGTGATCAAATAATGGGAAAGCAAGGTGACAATACTGGAAAGAGCAAACTCACAAAATTGTTTTGACTATGAGACTATGAATGGCTTCGTTCTTTATTGGATTGAGTTGAAGCAGTTTATCGTACGAGCAGTTATGTTTATGGAAGTGTTTCGTGTGTCAGATACATTTGAGTTTAGTTCTACATTTAAATGTAAATGGTTGTCCATTAAATAACTTCCCTATCAGTTAAAACAGTTTTGTTATGGACTTAAGATGATTGGTTAGCTAAATGAAACGTTCTTGTCTCTTATGTGTTTTATGGTTTTACATGTTGACGTTTCTATAAATGTTTATGTGATATTATAGATTAGGTCAACATATGAGTTGGTCGAATTAACCATCTGGATTGAATTGACTGTGTAGGTCGACTTGATTGGCATTTAGGCCGAACGTTGACCTATCTAACTGTAGGCATTGCATATAGAAGGTAAAATTATTAATATGTTCATTATAATTAATTTACTCCAACAAACGCAAACCATATAGATATGAAGGCACATATTAGTATTACCCCTTGCAAATGATTTCTCGACACAAGGATGGTATACTCTACGGAACTGAAGCGTCGATTTGAGTTGACAGCTATATCAGTAGAGTGCTGAGTTTATGCACATTAGGATGTGCACATTTAATTGATTAATTTGGAAGCTGAACTCAAGCCATGAGTATTAATTTTGTTAGGGTGTATGTGCTCTCTAGTAGATAAGGTGGAAGTGATAACAATGCATAACAAAATTTTTCTACCAAGCACATACATCTACAACCCATAAATCAACCATATACTAAACAAGCAACTAAAAGAGAACACAAGAGAGCAAAAGAGAGGGATACAACCTTTGTAGTGTGTCCACCTTATCATGGAAGACCCCATCTAAGCTCCGAATGCTACGGATCAAGCTTGCTCGCCGATCGACTCGCTGAAGATGATCCATCTTGAGAATTCTCCAACCCAAGCTCCACTCCACCAAGTGAATACTAAAGTGAAGCAACTTTCTCTAAATTTTGCTAGAAGTGAGGAGGAAGATGATGCAGTGAAGTTTATCACTTGCTTTATCTCTTTTAAAAACCAGCCAAGAAGAAGAGAGAAAAAAGGAATGAATAATTCTATGAATTCTTCTTTCTCTCTTTTCTTTTGCTTTTGTATAGAGGGGGGAGTATGTGTGACTCACACACATGACTCACCCCTCCACACACATCACCAAGCTTCAAAAAAGAGAAGACACACACACCTTATATGTATCAAATACATATACACATATTTGTATCAAAATACAAATATCCGTATTCGTATCAAAATACAAATACCAAAAGAGAGATAATGAGAGATATAATACTAGCTCACATATCCGACTATCTTTTTAACCTGCTAGTATTATCTGAAAGTTCCTAGTGCCCTCGCCGCTAACCCGCGTCCAATGCGGAATCCGAAAACGAAAATTCTCATGGCACTAAAAACTTATACCCTAGAATCTAAACCAAACACCTAAACTAGCACTATAACAAGATAGAAATTACAACCTTTGTAGTATCTTCATTTGCTCCAATTGGGTTGGACTCTAGCATGCTCTCAAGAGCTTCGAATCGCGCTTGCAAGCCGGTCCTCCTTCGCCGAAGATGATCCACCTGAGTGAACCAAGTTTAAGCTTCAACTTCATCAATGATGTAAGTAAAGATTCTAGGTTGCTAATTTAGAATGCTTAGTGATGTGTGTGAGTGTTCTAACATTTTTCTTTCTCTTTATCTTCACGATTCTCAATTCATGAGAGTGTTGAAGATGAAAAAGAAAGAGGAGGATCCATGGAAGAGAGAGAAGCTAAATGGTGGAATGAATAAACATTTTTTTTTCAAATTCAAGTATGCAACATTTTCTTTTATTAAAAGAATTTTTCAATTTTAAAACTACAACCATACTTGAATAGTATTTACAAATGAATTAATAATTCATTTGCCCATACCCTCCACCATTTCTCTTTTCCATTTCATTTCATAATTTCTTTATAAAGAAAATCTTAGAAATGAGGTGTCTTTCTTCTAGAAGTATTCTTGTATGAATACAAGCATACGTCCTCGCAGATACATGGCCGTATTCGTATCAAATAAAAAGATCCGAGAGATAGAAAAATACAATGAACATAATACTAAAATATACATATCGAAATATATATATATATGTAAATTATTAAATCAAAACTTGATTTAATAATCCGTCTTAATCCTAAGCCGGCTAGTATTATTAGCCGCCCGATTAAAGTTTGTGTGGCTAGCACACATACCTAATCGGAACTCTGCACGTATCAATATATGGCCACTACATCATTTTTTCTGAACCGGAAAAACACTCTGTGTGGGACTCTAAAGACTCGTCAATACGTTGGCAGTGGGTTTAACCACAAGTACGTCAGCGGCACTAGCTGTACGTAACGGCTACCCATGTATTGAGCAAAAGGCAGGCCGACGATCAAACTCATCCATCCCTTACTGAGCCTGTCTGTGACAATCTCCGTATATTCCGGTCTTTTTGTCTAAAACTATTGCATACCGGGTCTAGGGGTGGATAACGTCAGACCCATACTAACCCGATAAGTTGTGCCGGTCTGAAGCTCATCACCCACCGAGAAACTACTGATATCACATCAATAAATCTCATCCACCTTGGCCAAAGATTTCTGGTGATGGCTGATCTAACACAGCGCGACTTCGACTTCCAATACCGGGAGAGACGAATCCCCGACGATTGTTCACTGTCTCTATGTGGCTCCGGACTGTACCCAACTAAAACCTGTTTGCATGACTCCTTTGAGCCGTGGTAGGGTATTAATCTAAGTACAGTGGAAACTCACACGAGAAAAATGAAAATCTCAGGTCAAAAGACTAACATGTACTCATGTCATAAGAGAACTTCCATCTGACGATAGGTATAATACAATCTAGAGGTTCTCGGTGAGTCCATCCGGTGTACTCACCTCCAGTGAGAACCTGTATACCATCTTAAGTGATTCAACACCAATGGCTTGTGAGACCATGCCACCGCCCCTCTTCGGGGATGCTAGCCTACTCCAGAGTATCGATGCCCAGTCTCGATACTCTCTCGACTAGGGACATTTAAGGATGTGCTTATGCACCACTCAGCTCCCACTTATATGATCGCCATCATAATACTGGTAGTCAAGTAATAATCCTACGAACTTTATCAAAACGTATACATATAATGATAAAGACAAATCAGATACCATCCTATCATCTCGAGTAAAATTGTTCTACCTGTATAGGTTTTCGTTCAATTATCATAATCGCCTACTTGTAACTACAATAATTTCCTTGAGGGCACTATATCCAACATTATCAAAATGTCCGATTAAAATACGTACATCAAATACACGTATTTAATCAAACTCCTGTATGTTTCGCCATACGCACACTACATCATTTTGCCTGAGCCGGGAAACCCTCTGTGTGGGACTCTAAAATCTCGACAATACGCTGACAGTAGTTTAGGATCATATCCGATTGATCTGAAATACTTTCAGATCAATCAACTACCTGGTTAACCTACAAACACGTCAGCGGTACAAGCTGCACGTAACAACTACCCAGATATTGAACGAAAGTATGGTTGACAAGCAAGCTCATCCGTACTCTGCAGAGCCTATTAGTGATAGTCACCGTACAGTCCGGTCTCTTCGTCTAAGTGTGTTGCATACCGGATTGTTAGTTATATATATGCCCTAGAGGCCATTGTTGTACATATGGTGTATATTATAGTGGATGCTTGGATATTTATAGAGAGGACTTTCTTGCTCGATATGATAGTATGCTATCTGGTTTCACTTTGTCTAAACATGTTGACTTGTATTTGTTTACTGTCTTGCTTTCACATGTTGATAAAGCCCTTAGGATATGTACTTGACTACTAGGACTATGATGCAGATCATACTAGTGGGGCCAGGGTAGTCAACGAGTACATCCTATAATTGTTCCTAGTCGAGGGTGTATCGAGACAGGGCATCGATACTCCAGAGTAGACTAGCGTATACGCATCTTGACCCATATGATGGGCGATGGATGATCCCGCATCCATTGGTGTTTGACATCAAAGATGGTGTACGGGTGCTCAGTGGAGACTGGGTACACTTAACGGAATCACCGAGAACTCCTAGATGGTATTATACCTATCGTCAGATAGCAGTTCTCTGGTGACACTGGTACAGGTTAGTCTGTAGACCCGAGATCGTCTTAGACTCTTGTATGATTCCCACCGTGCTTTGATTTCCACCTTACCACGTTAATGAGAACGTGCATAACGGTGTCTTTTGGGTACAGTCGCAAATCACATGGAGGCAATGAGCGATAGGAGGGGTTTCGTCTCTCCCGGTATTTGGGGTTGATGTTGCGCTGTGTTCGATTGGCTATAACTGGAAGTCCTTGGCCAGGGCTGATATGGAGATCTACTGGTAAGTGTTATCAGTAGTTTCTTGAGCCGTTATGAACCACACATCGACACAACTTATCGGTTACTGGGGTCTGACATTTACCACACCTAGACTGGATATGCGACATATTAGACGAAGAGACCGGACTGTACGGAAGTGTTACTGATTGGATTCACAGGAGTATGTACAGGCTTGCTTGTTGATCTTCTGATCGCTCAATACCCGGGTGGCCGTTACGTTTAGCTGACCGCTTATGGCTTGTGGGTGTTTGATATGATCATCACCTACTGCCGGCGTATTGACGAGTCTTTAGAGTCCTAAACAGAGGTTTCCGGGCTCAGGCGAAATGGAGTAGGAGCACATATGAGATATGTGCGGGACAGAGATTAATACGATATGTGATACCGTATTCTATTCTCGCGATATGTGATATCGGCCGGTTATATGTGATATAGCCGGGTTATCGGATCAAGTGTTGATTCGATAAAATGATACATATTATATTAGTCGGTTATATGTAATATAACCGGATTATTAAATCAAGTATTATTTAATAATTTAATGTAGAATTATATATTAGATATATTAAATTACATTAACTAATATATGCTCACTTAAGTATTTAATTTTCTCACATTTGGATACATTTAACACATATGTGATATATGTTTAATGTATTCTTTTCTTATGTCACAAATTATACATATATGTGATATATATTATTATGACATGCTAGGTTATACATGCAAATAGGGTGTATGAGATATACACCATGCTATTGATAATTGTGGGTTTATATTTTTTTTAAGGTAATTCAAAAATGAGGTGGATTATGAACAAATGCATGAAGCTTGTGGAAGCTTGTGGATGCATTGACAAAGTCCACCATTTTTGTTTTACCTAAGATATTTATTAACCTAACCCTTATCAATTAACCTATGGTTTAGTCTCTACAAGTGTTAGTGAGACATACACTCACCCATGGTTGCATTTCTAACCTCATCACAATTCATTCTCACTTGAGATTCTTCTTCTTCTTCTTCATTGAATTTGCTTTCTTGATTTTCTTCATGTGATGAAAAATAGTGAGAATTAAAATACTAAAGTGAGAAAAATTCCTACTTCATCATCCTCTTCTATACTAGCCATATAGATTAGTGTGTTAGCTTCACTAATCCATAATTAGTGAAGAGTTAGCTTGGGTATGTAATTCTTCAAGGTAGATCATCTTGGATTGTGAAGACTACAAGCAAGGATGCCTCATTCACCTTATGGAGCCTCTCTAGAGTCCGGGAGCATGATGATCGCAGCGAAGGGACCTCAACTCGGAGCTTTATAAGTGAAGGAGAGGACTACAAAGGTTGTAATCTCTAATCACTTAGTAGTAAAGAGTTTACTTGTTGTTTATAACCCTAATTCTCTAGTAAAGATCCTTGCTTAGGTTGTTTGGCACTTGAAAATTTTAAATACGGCATGTTTGATTCCTTATAAAACCTTGTTCCAGTGCCGAAGAACCTTACAGTGGTATCAGAGCCTAGCTAAAGCATTAGGCGTTGCGTAGGCGAAATTAAAAGTCCGAACGAACTCCAAAAACCCAAATTTTCCCACTTTCTGGAAATCTAAAAGTTGGATTTTTCTATGTTAATAATATTCAGAAAAACATGCAGGGAATTCTATGGACACACCTGAAGAACGAAACCCTAACTCGTCTAAGTGACCGCAGATTTGCGGCTAAAACATGGTTTTGGCGGCGGATCCGTAGCGCCACTTAAGAGGCTTGGGTCGGGTCCTTTAGCTGTAGGTCCTTATGTGATGTGGTATGTCTCTGGTTAAGTTTAACAGTGCTCAAATGTTGAGCTTTCTGGGAATTTTGGAAATTCGTTGATTCGATCGAATTGTTTAACGTCGTCTAGCTTTCTGAAATGTGATACAATAATTGGAATCTACAAATTTGTTTGTTGCGTGTAAATCTAACATTTCGGTCTCGGTAGTAATCGGAAATCTTGTTGAATTATCCGACTTATTTTGAAAAAGTATTTTCATGGGTGAGACCTAAATGCGAGCTTTACATTGTTAGGCATGAAGTCTTGGATATGTGATATCCCGGGTTTGTGTTGTTTAAAGGCAGTTATGATTCTAATTGTTGTAGTTTTTCGTTTTTCTTTTCTGCGACCGTAAGTGTAATATGTGTTGTATCGCCGGTTTCGTTGCTATATGTCAACGACAATTGGGATACGCATATTTACTTACGTTGATACATGTGATGTTATGTGTTGCTGTGATATCTTATATTGGATCGTCGTGTTTTGAATAGTCGGGGTTTTTATGTGAGATGAGGGTTTTTATTTTCATTCATGTAAAATTCAATGTATGTAATATTCTTTTATTGGGGCACTTCCGGATTGAGGATGATGTCACCATTGTATACTATTTACTTTTCCGCATTAGGATAGACCCAAAGAGGAGAGCACAAGCAACCGAGTTCTAGGGTCCAGTAGGAGGCCATCTCGAGGAGTCGAGACCGGATCTCCTAACTCTAGAATTGGTAGGGTTGCTTGCCGCTTTCGTAGGGGTTTAGGGATGTTGGTTTGGCTATTCATTACGACCGTGGAATCCGTGTTTTATACAGGCTCAAAATAAAACACGGACCTCCTAATATATCCAATATTTCATATGTAATCTTCTGCTGCTAATATTCTGTGATGTGATCATTTTATATGCATGAGACGAATGCTTTATTATTGTATATATATGATATATAATAAACATTGCTTATGTTTTACATTCGAGCTAGTCCCGTCCCAGTATATCGTTAATTAAGTAACCTAACGGTGCATAACGGGACACTGTGGCGAATGCGGATGGCATAAGCGTACGTTGTATTTTTGTTTCTTCTGTGATACTTAGGAAGCTTAAATGATGGGACATCATTAATGAGATTAATGAAAGAAAAGAAACCTAAAAGATATTGTAGATCAAATTTATAAAAAGGGTAGCTCTAGTTTTGCTTTGCACAGTAGTATTCTTTGCAGAATATCCAGCACCTTATTTGATAAGGAAAGAGCCGAGATCCCTTCATAGGGAGTGACCTCTTTAGAGAAACTAGCAGATTTTACAACTCAATCGGTTTTGTTTTTGATTGCTTCTATAGTTCTTGCTTTACATAGTGGTATTTTTAAAATATTCTGCACCTTATTCGATAAGGAAAGAGCCGAGATCCTTTCACCGGGAGTGACCTCTTTAGCAAAACTAGAAAAAGCCTTAAAAACACTCATTTTCAAAACCACTTGTTTCTATAACGATATCAAGTTCATTACGCTCATGGTTTTCATAAAACCCTGCGTAGCTCTCCGTCATTTCAGATAAGTATTATTTAGTATTCGTGCTACGGTAGTTTGGCATGCGTCAAGGCGTAGTGTACGATAGCTGATTAGTACTTATTTGTAGCATGAGATGCGATTAGATTAGGGTATTCGTACGGCGTTGTTTGGCATGCGTCAAGGGTCGTACGGGTGGGTTTAATTCAATCAGGAAATGTACGGGTTGAACTTGACTAGCGGACTATGGGTTGTTTGGCATGCGTCAAGGTCATAGCACGCTAGGGGTAAAAGAATTATCGGGAATTTCAAGTGTTGAGATTTGCAATGAGATTGTATACTTTCTATGAGATAGTTGGATCCTGATATCCACTGCGAGTAAGAGTTACTCCTGGGAGAGTTTTACACATGACAATTAGCCGATCAAGTAGGTGTCGAGAAAGGTGTTAACGGGGTTATGCCTTTAGGAAAACGAGATTTATTTTAATTAGGTAAGTGCGAAAGCACGGGGAACCTCCCTCAAAATACCAACACTGGCTTGGCTGAAAGATTGGCGAACTTGTAAGGTGTAATTAATCCCGGCTAGTCTTACCTTTTAGGGTTTGAAGGAAGATTTGATAAAAGCAGTGGGAGCCATCTTGATTAGATAAGATAATAACCAATCTAATCTTGCAAGAGCATACGCTAAAGTGTTTTCTTCTCCCTCTCTCCAGGTAGCGACCATGTCAGCCCTTAATCAAGATAATAATATGGATGTATTGACCGAACCCGCTTATTATACTGAGCAGAGGAACGTTGGTTCCGTTCTTTCTTATAATTATTATAAGACTGAACAGGAAATAGGGAAATATCCGGATTCTCACGCCGCCCAAACGAAGAACACGCATGTTGATGCATCTTCTTCGGGTGTGTTAGTTATCGAGAACTGTTTCTCAGTTCACTCTACGTCCTGGGTATTAGATACCGGATCGGGATTCCACATATGTAATGTGTTATATGGGCTACGGAAAGGTAGAGAACTGGGAGAGGGTGATCATTCCATAAGAGTAGGGAATGGTGAAAATGTTGCAGCCAAAGCAGTTGGCGAATATCATCTTGTATTACCAAATGGTAATACATTGATTTTGAATGAATGCTATTACATTCCGACCCTGATATGCAATATTATATCAGTTTCTTTATTAAGTAAAGAAGGATATAATTTTGTAGTAGAGGATAATGTTATGAATATCTTCCTGAATCAAAAGTTGATTGGATCAGGCTCGCTAAATAATGGCATATACGTTCTAAATCAAACCACAGTTCTTAATGTACAGAACACACACAAGAGGAAGAGTTCAGAAATGAACGAATCCTTCTTGTGGTATTGTAGACTAGGTCATATCAATGCGACACGACTAGCTAAGTTACATAAAGATGGATATTTGAAACCGTTCGAAGTTTCATCTTATGACACTTGCCAGTCATGTCTCAAAGGCAAAATGACCAAAACTCCGTTTAGTGGACACGGAGAAAGAGTTACTGAACTCTTGGGACTGATATATAGTGATGTATGTGGTCCCATGTCTACACATGCCAGGAATGGTTTCTCGTACTTCATTACATTCACTGACGATCTCTCAAGATACAGATATGTGTTCCTGTTGAAACACAAATCTGAAACTTTTGAGAAATTCAAAGAATATAAGCATGAAGTAGAGAACCAAACGGGCAAAAGTATTAAGATCCTTCGATCAGATCGAGGAGGAAAATACTTGAGCAATGAGTTCCGCGACTATCTAAAAGAAAATGGGATTCTCTCTCAGCTTAATCCTCACTATACACCACAGCACAACGGTGTATCGGAATGGAGGAATCGCACCCTATTAGATATGGCGCGCTCTATGATGAGCACTACTAAGTTACCTATTTCCTTTTGGGGATATGCACTGGAGACAGCTGCGAACCTATTGAATATGGTTCCCACCAAATTTGTGCTTACCACTCCATATGAGATATGGAAATGAAAGAGACCAAATCTTAATTTTGTTAAAATTTGGGGTTGTCCGGCATATGTGAAAACACAAAATCCGGACAAGCTCGAGGCGAGGTCAGTTCTGTGCAAGTTTATTGGATATCCCAAGCATTTGCAAGGGTATATCTTCTACCACTCCGAGGAACAAAAATATTTGTTTCTCGACATGCCACCTTTTTAGAAAAGGGTTTTCTTATGAAACAAGATAGTGGCAATGAGGTAGAACTGGAAGAAGTTCCAGCAGCACAGGCTACAACTGGCGATTCAATGGAACTAGAGGATTCGATAGCTCCCAACGAACCCCAGCCTCTCCGCCGATCTAGTGGGGTTCCTCATCTACCTGAGAGATACTACGGTTTTTTCATTGATGGTGGGAGTGAGGATTGCATCATGGAAGATGATGACCCGATTAGTTTCGAGCAGGCCATTACGAGTGGGGACTCTATGAAATGGCTGGATGCAATGCGATCTGAGATGGAATCCATGTACACCAACAAAGTATGGACTTTGGAAGTTGCTCCTGAAGGGGTAAAACCTATTGGGAGCAAATGGATTTTTAAGAAGAAATTTAGTGTAGATGGAAAAGTTGAGACTTTCAAAACTAGACTTGTTGCAAAGGGTTTTCGTCAACGACCAGGTGTGGATTATGACGAAACCTTTTTCTCTAGTGGCTATATTTAAGTCCATCCGGATTCTACTTGCCATTGCTGCATACCATGACTACGAAATCTGGAAAATGGATGTTAAGACCACCTTTCTAAATGGTGATTTAGAGGAGTGCGTGTACATGAATCAGCCAGAAGGCTTCGTAGACAGTGGGAGCAGCGGAAAGGTGTGCAAGCTACTTAAATCCATCTACGGGTTAAAACAGGTATCGCGGAGTTGGAACATCTACTTTGATGTGGTAGTCAAAGAGTTTGACTTCATCAAGAACGTAGATGAACCTTGTATATACAAGAAGGTTGCAGAGAGTAAGGTTGTCTTCCTCGTATTGTACGTAGATGACATACTCTTGATAGGAAATGATGTTCCTATGCTGCACTCGGTCAAGCTCTTCTTATCATATAGATTCTCAATGAAAGATCTAGGTGATGCCTCCTGCATTTTGGGAATTAAGATCTATAGAGATAGATCTAAATAGATCTAAAAGGATACTGGGATTGTCCCAATCTAGGTACATTGACACCATACTAAAGAGGTTTAGTATGGAAAATCCAAGCGTGGGAATTTACCCATGATCTCTGGACTCACTCTCTCCAAAGAGATGTCTCCTAAGACTGATTTGGAGAGAGCTCGCATGCAAGGGATACCCTATACTTCAGTAGTAGGCTCTATCATGTACGCGATGCTATGTACCAGACCCGATGTAGAATACTCACTAAGTGTAGTGAGTAGATATCAAGCAGATCCAGGAGAGAATCACTGGACAGCTGTGAAGAACATTCTCAAGTACTTGAGAAGGACTAAGGAGATGTTCTTGGTGTATGGTAACGGAAAACTCCAGGTGGAGTCCTTTACCGATTCGAGCTTCCAAAATGATAAGGACGACTCTAAGTCGCACTCGGGATTTGTCTTTACCCTCAATGGAGGGGCGGTGTGTTGGAAGAGTTCCAAACAGGAAACCGTGGCAGATTCGACGATGGAGTCTGAATACATCGCTGCCAACGATACTGCCAAAGAGGCTGTCTGGATGAAGAAGTTCATAACTGAACTTGGAGTGGTTCCATTTATTGAGCATCCAATACTTTTGTATTGTGATAACAATATAGCAGTGGCTTTGGCCAAGGAACCCAGATCCTATCAGAGATCCAGGCATATTCTGAGGTAGTATCACCTGATCCGGGAGATAGTTGATCGCTGAGAGATCGAGGTCAGGAGAGTTGACACAAAGGACAACACTGTGGATCCACTCATGAAGGCTATACACCAGATACATTTTGAGAGACTCTTCGGGATGTTGGGTATGAGATACTACAATAGCTGGACTTAGTACAAGTGGGAGATTGTTAGTTATGTATATGCCCTAGAGGATATTATTGTACATATGATGTATATTATAGTGGATACTTGGATATATATAGAGGATTTTCTTACTCGATATGATAGTATGCTATCTGGTTTCACTTTGTCTTAAACATGTTGACTTGTATTGGTTTACTGTCTTACTCTCATATGTTGATAAAGCCCTTAGGATATGTACTTGACTACTAGGACTATGATGTAGATCATATTAGTGGGGCCAGGGTAGTCAACGAGTACATCCTATAATTGTTCCTAGTCGAGAGTGTATCGAGACAGGGCATCGATACTCCAGAGTAGACTAGCGTATACGCATCTTGACCCATATGATGGGCGATGGATGATCCCACATCCATTGGTGTTTGACATCAAAGATGGTGTACGGGTGCTCAGTGGAGACTGGGTACACTGAACGGACTCACCGAGAACTCCTAGATGGTATTATACCTATCGTCAGATAGCAGTTCTCTGGTGACACTGGTACAGGTTAATCTGTAGACCCGAGATCTTCCTAGAGTCTTGTGTGATTCCCACCGTGCTTTGATTTCCACCTTACCACGTTAATGAGAACGTGCGAAACGGTGTCTTTTGGGTACAGTCGCGAATCACATGGAGGCAATGAGCGATAGGAGGGGTTTCGTATCTCTCGGTATTTGGGGTTGATGTTGCGCTGTGTTCGATTGGCTATAACTTGAAGTCCTTGGCCAGGGCTGATATGGAGATCTACTGGTAAGTGTTATCAGTAGTTTCTCAAGCCGTTATGAAACACACATCGACACAACTTATCGGTTACTGGGGTCTGACATTTACCACATCTAGACTGGATATGCGACATATTAGACGAAGAGACCGGACTGTACGGAAGTGTTACTGATTGGATTCACAGGAGTATGTACAGGCTAGCTTGTTGATCTTCTGATCGCTCAATACCCGGTTGGCCGTTACGTTTAGCTGACCGCTTGTGGGTGTTTGATATGATCATCACCTACTGCCGGCGTATTGACGAGTCTTTAGAGTCCTACATAGAGGTTTCCGGGCTCAGGCGAAATGGAGTAGGAGCACATATGTGATATGTGCAGGACCGAGATTAATACGATATGTGATATCGTATTCTATTCTCGCGATATGTGATATCGGCCGGTTATATATGATATAGCCGGGTTATTGGATCAAATGTTTATTCGATAAAATGATACATATTATATTAGTCGGTTATATGTAATATAACCGGATTATTAAATCAAGTGTTATTTAATAATTTAATGTAGAATTATATATTAGATATATTAAATTACATTAACTAATATATGCTCACTTAAGTATTTAATTTTCTCACATTTGGATACATTTAACACATATGTGATATATGTTTAATGTATTCTTTTCTTATGTCACAAATTATATATATGAGTTATATATTGTTATGATATGCTATGTTATACATGCAAATGGGGTGTATGAGACATACACCATGCTATTGATAATTGTGGGTTTATATTTATCTAAGGTAATTTCAAAAATGAGGTGGATTTTGGACAAATGCATGAAGCTTGTGGAAGCTTGTGGATGCATTGACAAAGTCCACCATTTTGTTTTACCTAAGATATTTATTAACCTAACTCTTATCAATTAACCTATGGTTTAGTCTCTACAAGAGTTAGCGAGACATACACTCACCCATGGTTGCATTTCTAAGCTCATCACAATTCATTCTCACTTAAGCTTCTTATTCTTCTTCATTGATTTTGCTCTCTTGATTTTCTTCATGTGATGAAAAATAGTGAGAATTAAAATACTAAAGTGAGCAAAATTCCTACTTCATCATCCTCTTCTATACTAGCCATATAGATTAGTGTGTTAGCTTCACTAATCCATAATTAGTGAAGAGTTAGCTTGGGTATGTAATTCTTCAAGGTAGATCATCTTGGATTGTGAAGACTACAAGCAAGGATGCCTCATTCACCTTATGGAGCCTCTCTAGAGTCCGGGAGCATGATGATCGCAGCGAAGGGACCTCAACTCGGAGCTTTATAAGTGAAGGAGAGGACTACAAAGGTTGTAATCTCTAATCACTTAGTAGTAAAGAGTTTACTTGTTGTTTATAACCCTAATTCTCTAGTAAAGATCCTTGCTTAGGTTGTTTGGCACTTGAAAGTTTTAAATACGGCATGTTTGATTCCTTATAGAACCTTGTTCCAGTGCCTAAGAACCTTACACGGATCTGGGAGCTACATATTAAACTGTACTCATGTTATCAGAGAACTGCTATCTAACAATAGGTATAATACCATCTAGTATGTTCCCGGCGAGTCCGTCCAGTGTAACCCATAACCCAATGAGCACCTGTATACTATCTTTGGCGACATAATAACACTAATGGCTGTGAGACCGGCCATCACCCATCGTTTGGGTCAAGAAACGTATACACTAGTCTACTCTGGAATATCGATGCCCAGTCTCGATATTCCCACGACTAGGGTTCATTTAAGGATTTACTTATAGATTACCCAGTTCTCACAGGTGTGATCACCATAATAACCCTGGTATTCAAGCAGGAATCCTAAGGGCTCTATCAACATATAATAGTGATCCGTAATACCATATAATATATGTACATGATTATAGAGATGAACCAGATAGCTGATTAGTCTAAAATATTGCACATTTGATGGAATATTTTCCCTACAATTGTTAAGTACTAAAAGATATTTATTGTAAATATAGAACATATGAGGGTTTATTTGTAAAAAGTTTATTATCATATGTTTCTATATTATAATTAATATAATGAGGGAAAATATATGCATATAATATTTAAAGGAAATATTTTTAAACTAAAATATGCATATCATATCAAATAATTCTAATCAATATTTTTAAAATATTATATCATTTAAATGGTTAGAATAATATCTCAAAATACCAAATGCTACTAATACTTTGATTTGAGATATTGTGCAGATATTAGCTCAGGTCTGGAATCCAAGTAAGAGATCCAAATCAAATCGGGATATCGGAACCGAATTTGCCAAAATTTAGAAGCAAATCGAGAGATCTAGCAACGGCAGAGAATCAGAGTATTATTTTCAGAATCTAGATATCAAAAGGATCTCCACATGCCAACATAAGAAACCAGAAAAATCCCAAGTCATGATCCCACCAAAGCGTGGCGGAAAGACGGCCAAACATGGCATTTTGCAGTGGTTCAGCGGTCAAATTTGGGCCGTTGGATGTGAGATTTTGGAATCATGATCTTAATTGCATATATTCCTATATGGAATCTAGGGTTTCTGGTTTCAAGGACTATATAAGGGTCCGAGAGCTGTACGTTGAAAATGATCAACGAAGAGATCAAGAGATCCATATATCCGAGTGATCATCATCTATTTATCTACCTCCAACAAGAGAGAGATCTAGAGCAAAGTAGGGTTCTTGTATTCTACTTTCTAAGGAGAATTGTAAATGCAATAGTTGATTAATAAAGATAGTTTTTATTTTGTTTCTTTTTGCATTTATTTTCCGCATTTAATTTCTGCACTTACTTTTCTGCATCTTCATTATGATTTCATTCTTCAACCTTTCTTCTAAATCACTTGTCATGAGATAGTAATTCCTAGCTTACTAGGGTTTGTAGAATAAGGTAGGATAATGGATGAGAAAATCTTTTAACTTCTTTTATACATTTTAAAATTTATAAACTTTAGCAAAATAAATGTTAATCTCCTTATCGGGCGCGCTACCAATTTATTGATAGTCACGACCACGATTTGATATTGGTTTAATACTTGTTTTGTTAAGGGCTAGACATGAATAGAGATTAATGAAAGGACAAGAGTTAATAGTGGTGAAACCCTAGTTTCTTCCAAGAACCCTAATCTACATTCATCACTATCGATCTAGTTTTAAACTATTAAAAGATAAAAGAGTCATTTTTAATTATTCATCCATTACTACTAAGTCCTATGAACCCTATAAGCCTTTTTATTATAAATTTTATATCCGTTTTAAAATATAACGACAAACAATCACCCATCTTTCATCAACTCATCTAAAGCAAGAAAATAATTCACGTTTCTCTACGGACGACCCGTACTCATCACGGCTAGCTACTAACGACATTGTTTTGATTGCGGTTATTTATGAACACACTTTTTAACGATCAATCAAATGGCGCCGTTGCTGGGGAAACGGTCATAATTTTTTTCTTGTTATTCAGGTTGATTTCCTATTAAAACTAGCCAACATAAAAGAGAACCAAAACCGCATCTTATGTGTTTAACGATTATTGTGCGAGTTTTGTAAGGGAATCTGGAGTAACTGGAGTAAGGAAATAGAGATTCAGAGATTTCAACTTGGACCAGGAGAGTATAGAAGCGCCCTGAAGAAAATTTAGCAAAAGAAAACTCCACATTGCGGCGGAACCGCGACATATTAGGGGGTTTGGCGGCGGAACCGCGGCACATGGGTGGGTTTGGGCCCCCAAAATCCTCAGGTATTTTCCTAATATCTTTCTCTCTCCTCTAAAACTCCAATAATCTAATCTTGCCTGCAGGATTCTTTGCAAACAGCGTAGCTTAAAAAAAATCTTTTTACGTGTTTTGATTTCGGTTTGTTTTTGCATATCTAAAACGGGCATGAAGGGGCAATGAACTCAAACACAGATTAGGTGGGGATTTCATTACCCTTCCTAGGCCTCATAAATCACAAACTAGCATACTATCACCCTACATTGATAAAAAAATATCTAGACCAAGCCCCTAAGGACATTAGCGCTCAATTAGGACAGAGGAGGGTCGTGGGTAATCTATTGCTTATCCTCATTTTTATTGTGGTGTCTAAGGCAGGTGTGACTAAGAAAAGTGGTTACTTAATTAGGCCCGCTATTTCGGTGATTCGTATAGCGGATACCTCCCACTTACCTGACACTTAACTGGCCGCATAATTGATAAGGAGGTGGTAGAGGATTGATCCTGCGACTTGTCCTTTGGAAGTCTAAAAGCGGTCTAGTGACTTGACCTAGGTGACCCTGGTTCTAGGGACTGATTGTGCATTTTGTGATTTATTGAGTCAAGCCTCACGTCCGACATTTTTTCAAAACAAACCTCCTTAAAATCGTTCTCACATACGCTGCCACGTGCACTAAATCCTCTTAATGCATGATCGGTTGGACATGGGATTCTAGTGCCCGTCTTGTCCGCGTTTTTTCTATCGACTCCGAAGTCGGTACTTCTTCATCTTCTATTTCTCCTCCACCCACCACATCTCCAGAGATGGACGGATCTCTATTGGTATTTAACGATACCACCCTACCACCACCAGTAGGTGCGCAGAATCCACCACGCATCTCTCTTTAAGAAAGTTGCTACCCTGTACGTGGACCCATTCCTACTTGTCTGTCTCTTCCACCAGCCAATGGGGATAATTTTGATTAAACCCCACTTCATCAACCTGTTGCCCAAATTTCACAGGCTTAAATTCGAAAACGCATACGTTTTTATAATCAAATTCGAGAACGTATGTGCAATGATGAGCACAACTCAATTTTTAGGGGAGGCTATGCGATTACATCTTCTCCCTTTTACCTTGTGCTATCTAACAGGAAAATGGTTTTATAGCACTGCCGCACATTCTATCGCTAAATGCGATGAATTCTTTATAGCATTTCTTAAGAAATTTTATCCTCATCACAAAACCGCCCATGTTCGAAGCGAGATTAACCAGTTTACCCAACTTTCCAACAAACCCTTTTGGAAATGTTTTGAACGGTTTAAAGATCTTCTTGTCTATGTCCTCATCACGGAATAGATAGATGGCAACTTTGTCGAATTATATATAAGGGTATTAATCCAGCCACGAAACAAATGTTTGAAACCATTAGTCAATGCCATTTCATGTCAAAAGACGATGGCGAAGCTTGGCAATTTCTGGAAGATCTCGCCGAACAAACCTTACAATGGGAGAGCACTAGACCAACATCGTCTTCATCTAGGACAGGTATCCATCAGCTCGACGTTTCCATCCCAGTAAAAGCCGAAATGGTCATGATACAAAAGAAACTCGAAGCTATAGAAAACAAATTCTCTTCAGCCTCCCTAAAACAAGTTACACTCCCCAAAACCGTGTGTGGTTGCTATTTTGACCCATCCCATTTAACGGAAGAATGACCTTTGAATCCTCCATCTCAAGGTCATGAACAAACCAATGCTGCTTTTTAGCAACAACCTAGAAATGACCATTACTCATCCACATATAATCAGGAATGGAAGAATCATCCTAATTTTTCTTGGAACCAAAAACAAACTCAAACTCAAAATTAGTTCCGAAGCCAAAATAACTTTCAAAGGCTCGGCCCACATCAACAACAGTCACTACACTAAATTCAGCACCCCTTTCAACCGAAATCTTTTCAAAATCCGGCCAACAACGTCGCTCTTTATAATAATTCTTTCCAATCGCAGACTAATCTTCCAACGGACGGTACCGAAAAAATCTCTGCACTCGAACGAAACTTAGAAACTTTCATTAAACAATCCACGCAAACGATGGCTAATTTAACGTCTTCTATCCAAATGTTAGTGCAATACACTGCTTCCTACGGTGAAAGCATAAAATCGATAGAAGCATAAATTGTACAGTTAAATGCCGTGATGAGTGAGAGAGAGAAAGGGAAACTTCTATCTCAATCTCTAACAAATTCCTGCTATTCACAAAGCGCAAATCTCATCCTTCAAAATCATAATGTGAGTGTCGTAACTACGTTGAGATCGGGAAAAGTGCTGAATAACAAAGTTGGTGAACAAGTTGAAGTTGATGATACCCCGGCTACTACTTCTACTCCTACTTTGTCTGATCCAACATCTTCTTCCGAGTCTATTCTCCGTTTTCCACTATGCTTGAATCCTCAGCCCACTTCGTTGAAGGAATTACCATCTACGACCATCCCAAATCCAATTTTGGGATCCATTCTATCCCCATAAATTTCTCCTCAAAAGTTGAACCCAACCCTTATTGATAGAGCTTCTTTTCCAAACAGGTTAAGGGCCAACAGACTAAGTCCCCAAATGGAGAAGATTGTGGAAATTTTTAAACAAGTTAACATAAATATTCCTCTCCTAGATGCTATCAAACAAGTTCCTTCCTATGCGAAAATTTTAAAGGACTTGCGCACTAGGAAAAGAAAAATTCAAGTGCCTAAAAAAGTTTTCTTAGTGAGTAATATGAGCAATTCTCTTACCCAATTGGTGCCCACGAAACGTAAAGACCCCGGTTGTCCTACAATATCTATAACTATTAGGGTAAAAATATCAATCGCGCTCTACTCGATTTAGGTGCTAGTGTTAACTTGCTTCCATATTCTGTTTATGAGCAATTAGGCATAGGAGAGTTGAAACTTACGCACTGCACTCTCCAGATGGCCGATCGATCTATCACCCAACCTAGGGGTGAGCTAGAGGGCATGTTAATCAAAGTCGGGGAATTTATATTCCCTGTGAACTTTATAGTTATAGATACACAGCCTGTAGCAAAGCCACGGAACCAAATTCCGGTGATTCTCGGTCGATCTTTTCTAGCAACTTCCAACACGATAATCAATTGTTGTAACGGTTCAATGAACATGTCCTTTGGGAAGATAACAATTGAGCTTAACATCTACAAGTTAGGAAGTCAAACCTCCGAACCCTATGCTCTTATAGTTGATGTATGTTTTGTCGAAAAGATAGCTTTCGACAGTTACGACTTTGAGGAGCTTCACGATAGTGATCCCGACGCCACGAGTGCATTATTTTTTGATCCTGCTATTTATTATACACGTAAAGACCCTTCTGTCAACAAGTCCACACCTAAGTCTGAATATTTTGACTTGTCGAATGATTTGGTCGAGCTATCCAAGTATCATAACTTCCTTTCCGAAGAGATTATCATTCGTAATATCGATGGAAGATTTGAAGTCATTTTTGCCGAGGAACTCGCATTCCTAAAAGACATGGGTGTTGTGATGAATCAACCTCTACCCAAAGAAGTTGAACCGCCACCCCTTCTTTTTATCAAGTACAAGGATGTGATTATTCCACCTATTACTTATCTTTCACATTCGTGTTTTCATCCACCATCATTGTTTCTTCTCTATCAACCGAGACGTAAACCTGTTCAATTACACCTTTTATCTCCTTCCCACTTCTTCACGTCTATCTGTGATATGATCTTCTACCAACCATAATGTCACATTGATAAAATATTCGAATGGTCGGTGTTGACTTTTGGTCTTTGTAAAGTTTTATATAGACTAATAATATTTCCCCCCTCTTATGATAAATTTTAAATGCTTAGTGACAAAAATACTGTTTTACTTTAGTTTGGGGAGGGGGAATGGAAGAAAGAAAATATTTTGAAATTGGCTCTTGAAAGAAAACAATTTTTTACACAATTGTGAGCTAAAACTAAGTTTGGGGAGGATTTCACTGTCATTGACTTTTTGTCCCCTTTTACTAATCATTGAGAACTTTTCCTTCTAAGTCCACAGGTTTTGAGATTAAAAGATGACATCGGTGAGGACACTGCCACAAATGGGTTTAGGGGGAAGTTTGTGTTTATTCATGCATCATTTTGCATTATACTAAATAAAATCACTAATTTTTTTTGATAATAAGAGTCAGAAAGTGAAAAATACATATGAAAGATAGGAAGAAATTTAAGAAAGGTAAGAAAATTAGATGTTTTAAAATGAAACCAGTAATAGGTAGTTATGAGATGTTGTCCCAAGGGTTAGTAAGATGAAGGGAATCACTAATCTGAGGATAGAAATAAGTCTGAAAATAGTCCCTATTCTTGAGTCCAAACTTCTGAACGTTGATACACTACTATACGCACTTGCACACATCTTGAAACTGGGATAGTAGTGGATACCTTGAAATGCTCTTGTCTAAAAACTTTAGTATGAAGGAAAAAAATATATAAATAAAAATATAATGACACAAAAAATATAAATGGTGAAGAAAAATGAACACTAATTTTGTAATTACTTAAGGCAACATAAAAAAATATAGCGAGGGTGCCTTATCACCTAGTGCTTTAGACCAACTGGTTTGGGAGTCACTGCTAAGACTTAGGTGTTGCAAGACTAGGATATTGCTAATTACGCCTTAATGAGTGAGCACATTTGGTAATCGGTTGGTTAGTATCTCAAGAAATATTAACAGTCGTATGAAGAATGTGTGAACAATTCCATCTAAAAGAATCACCGACTAAAAAGTACTAAGAAAAATGGACAAGAGTATGATAGCTTGAATTGAATTCTCTAAGTGTAGGGATGTCTTTTACACACACGTTGGGGGTATATGATCGATGTTTGGAATAAAGGTAGGGAGGAAGACTAAAGGCGATATTTTATTGAGGGATGATATGATTTCTGACATTTTTCATGACTATTAAGATATGGCTCATGGCAACTAAAAAGCTAGTGTAGTTTGAAACTCTTCTTTTCAAGTTCTTTCTTTTATAAGTTCTTTATCTTTGTATGTAATTTTTATCTTCTTTCTTTTATTATGGAATTTTGTGGGTGTAATCCGCTGAAAATCCTCAGGAGATAACACTCCTCCTACCAGGGACACCTAGAGGTTTAAAGGCTTTTTGCACGTGCTCAGTCCAATCGTGTTGCCTACGAAAGTGTGCTAGTTAATTTTTTATCTTTCTTTTTCTCTTTAATAACTAGTTTGCTCAGGACGATCAAAGATAAGTTTGGGGGTATTTGATTAGTCTAAAATATTGCACATTTGATGGGATATTTTCCCTACTATTGTTAAGTACTAAAAGGTGTTTATTATAAATATAGAATATATGAGGGCTTATTTGTAAAAAGTTTATTACTATATGTTTCTACATTATAATTAATATAATGAGGGAAAATATATGCATATAATATTTAAATAAAATATTTGTAAATTAAAATATGCATATCATATCAAATATTTCTAATCAATATTCTTAAGATATTATATCATTTAAATGGTTAGAATAATATCTCAAAAATACCAAATGCTATTAATACTTTGATTTGAGATATTGTGCAGATATTAGCTCAGGTCTAGAATCCAAATAAGAGATCCAAGTCAAATCGGGATATCGGAACTGAATCTGCCAAAATTTAGAAGCAAATTGAGAGATCTAGCAACGGCAGAGACTCAAAGTATTATTTTCAGAATCTAGACATCAAAAGGATCTCCACATGTCAACACATGAAGCCAGAAAAAAATCCCAAGTTATGATCCCACCAAAGCGCGGTGGAAGGGCGGCCAAACGTGGCATTTTGCGGCGGTTCAGCGATCAAATCTGGGCCGTTGGATGTGAGATTTTGGGATCATGATCTTAACTGCATATATTCCTATATGAAATCTAGGGTTTCTGGTTTCAAGGACTATATAAGGGACCGAGAGCTGTAAATTGAAAATGATCACCGAAGAGATCAAGAGATCCACGTATCCGAGTGATCATCATCTATTCATCTACCTCCAACAAGAGAGAGAGATTTAAAGTAAACTAGGGTTCTTGTGTTCTACTTTCTAAGGAGAATTATAAATGCAATAGTTGATTAATAAAGATAGTTTTTATTTTATTTCTTTTTGCATTTATTTTCCGTATTTAATTTCTGCACTTACTTTTCTGTATCTTCATTATGATTTCATTCTTCAACCTTTCTTCTAAATCACTAGCCATGAGTGAGTAATTCCTAACTTGCTAGGGTTTGTAGGATGGGGTAGGATAATGGATGAGAAAATCTTTTAACTTCTTTTATACATTTTAAAGTTTATAAATTTTAACAAAATAAATATTAACCTCCTTATCGGGCGCGCTACCAATTTATTGATAGCCACGACCATGATTTGAGATTGGTTTAACACTTGTTTTGTTAAGGGCTAGACATGAATCGAAATCAATGAAAGGACAAGGGTTAATAGTGGGGAAACCCTAGTTTCTTCCAAGAACCCTAATCTACATTCATCACTATCGATCTAGTTTTAAACTATTAAAAGATAAAAGAGTCGTTTTTAATTATTCATCCATTACTACTAAATCCTATGAACAAGCCTTTTTATTATAAATTTTATATCCGTTTTAAAATATAACGAAAAACAATCACCCGTCTTTCATCAACTCGTCTATGGCAAGAAAAGAGTTTACGTTTCCCTGCGGACGACCCGTACTCATCGCGGATAGCTACTAGCGACACCGTTTTGATTGCGGTTATTTACGAACACACTTTTTAACGATCAATCAATAGCATACTATCATCTGAAGTAAGACCGTTCTACTCGTATTGGTCCTCTTTCAATCATCATAATCGTCTGCCTGCGATTACAATAATTACCTTGAGGGCACTATAGCCTACAAGTTGGCTAGTTACAAACATAGGAGACATTATAAAATTATCTTTGTATTATTTTATAGTCTCATATTTTAATTGCAGGAATCTATTTGTTTTCCTATTGCAAAATTTTCTGTTCTAATAAATCTAACAGAGATTTATTATCACAATGAATTGTTATTGTTGTAATTGGTTTTGGTATAAAAAGAATTTCAGATATTAAATTCCTTAAACATTCTGCTTCTAAGCAGGTAGTATCCAAAGCAACCATTTCAGTATCCATGGTACTTTTAGCAATTAATGTTTGTTTACACGATCCCCAATTAATTACTCCACCACCAAGTACAAAAACAAAACCTGTGGTAGATTTTACATCCAGAGTATCAGTTACCCAATTAGCGTCATCGTACCCTTCAATTTGATTTGGGAGATTAGAGTAAACAAGAAAATAATCTATAGTACCCCTTAAATACTTGAACACTCGTTTCAAGGCATTCTAATGTAGTTGATTAGGGTAATATGTAAATCTACCAAGTCTCAAAACCGCATATGAAATATCCGGTCTTGTTCGAGTAGCTATGTAGTTTAGTGACCCTATCAATTGTGCAAATCTATTCTGTAATATAGGTTCTCCTTCATGTTTAATGAGATGAACATTTGGATCAAAAGGAGTTGAGATAGGTTTTACATTGAAGTAATTATACTTCTTTAATAATTTCTTAATGGACGAGATAATGAAATTGAATATTTATTTTCTAATCTATTGATTTTCATGGCCAGAATGTAATCAGCCACACCTAGAACCTTCATATCAAAGTTCATAGATAAATATGACTTTACATCATTTATGATATTAACAGAAGAACCAAATATTAGAATGTCATCAACATAAAGACAAAGAACTACAAAATCATTTCCGAAAGATTTGTAGTATATACATGTATCAAAATTATTAATTATAAAGCCATAACTAAGAATTACTTCATCGAACTTAGTATGTCATTATTTAGGGGTTTGCTTTAATCCATATAGGAATTTAACAAGTTTGCAAACTTTATTTTCATTTCCCTTTTCTATAAAACCTACTGGTTGTTCCATATAAATTTCTTCATCAAGATCAGCATTTAAAAAGGCGGTCTTTACATCCATTTGATGTATTAATAAATTATGAATAGAAGGCAAGGAAATTAATGTTCTCATGGTTATAATTCTTGCTACAGGCGCATAAATATCATTATAGTCTATATCTTTTCGCTGAGAAAACCCTTTAACTACTAGCTTGACTTTAAAATTGTCAATACTACCATCGGCCTTCAGTTTCCTTTTAAAAATCCACTTACATCCTATAGCTTTATTACCGGGAGGTAATTTTGTTAATACCCATGTATTATTATTCCGGATTGAGTAAATCTCACTTTGAATAGCCTCTTTCCAATAGTTAGCATCAGAAAACGCCATTGCTTCTTCATAGGAAAAAGGATGTCCTTCCACTAGGTAATAGTAGTAAGTATCATCAGTGAGTACATTTCTTCTTTTAGTTCTACCACTTCTTCTTAATTCCGGTTCGGATGTTGAAACCGAGGAAAATGCATTTTGAATTAACTTATTATCATTGGAAGTACTAGCTATGTCAGGGTTAGAAACATAACCATCTACTTGTTTAGAGATTTGAGTTATTTAAGGAAATCTATTTTCAAAGAAAGTAGCATCTTCATATTCCATTAAGGTATTAATCTTAATATCAGTAATATCATATTTTAAGACAATGAATCTATAAGTGTTACCGTCAAGAAAATATTTTATAAATAATGCATCAATTGTTTTAGAACATATTTTGTTTCTTTTGTGAGAAGGAATACAAACTAGCGCAAGTCAGCCCTAAACATGAAGGTAGTTTAATCTAGGTGTTCTTTCAAACCATAATTCAAATGGAAATTTATTTGTAGTTTTATGAGGTATTCTATTTAGTATATAGAATACCGATAGTATAGCTTCACCTCATAAACTTTCAGGAGTACCATAACTAAGTAACATGGAATTAATCATATTCATTAATGTTCTATCTTTACGTTATGCTACACCATTAGGTTTAGGAGTGTAAGGATGAGAATATTCATGATTAATTCCACATTCTTGATAGAACAGATTTAATATATTAGAAGTATACTCCCCTGTCACGCCCCACGTCCCAGTACGGATGATATTGTCCGTTTTGGCCGAAGCCGCACAGTTTTGTTCTTTGGAGTGAACCGTACTTGAGAAGGGGACACTTCCCAAGTAGTCATCCATCCTAGGATTTCTCTAGCCCAAGCACGCTTAACTATGAAGTTCTTCAAACTCCGGAGTCCCGGTTCATCCAAAAGGCGCCTCCGTCATTGAGGGTGGCATCATTATATTTATAATGCAGTTCAGTCATATTTCGGAATGTGCTTCAGGGACCCGATCCTATTGTTCTGAAGCGGCTCCATACTTAGATCACTATGTGTCTGCAATAGACCGTATTGAGTGTGGACAGAGCATATCACCACGATGTCCGAAGACCGCACAGCTCTGGGGTATTATATTCCCCCCATCTAAGAACAATTGTTCGTCCTTGAACCACAGACTTACTACTGAGGGACCTGTATGGGCCACCATAAATATCATGCCCTATGCCCCAGTATGGATGGTATTGTTCGCTCTGACCGAACCCACACGGTTTTGTCCTTTAGAGTGAAAAGGACTCGAGAAAGGGCCACATCCCAGGAGGTCACCCATCATAGGATTTTCCTAGCCCGAGTATACTTAACTACAGAGTTCTTCAAACTCCAGAGTACCGGTTCATCCAAAAGACGCCTCCATAATTGAGAGCGGTATCATTACATTTATAATGCAGTTCGGTGCTCTTTCAGAATGTGCTTCATGGAGCCGATCCCATTGTTCTGAAGCGGTTCCATACTCAGATTACCATGTGTCCGCAACAGACTACTCTGAGTGTGGACAGAGCAGATCACTATGATATCCGAAGACCGCACTGTTTTGGGGTATTACATCCCTCCATGATCTGATCTAAACACTTTAATTTTTCTTTCAGTGATTACTATTTCGGCTTTATATATTTTGAATCTATTAAATATCTCATCCTTGGTTGGAAGCAAATATACATAACAATATCTTGTATTGTCATCAATGAATGTAACATAGTATTTATTTCCACCTTTACTTGGTTGTTTGCAAGAATCACATATATCAGAATATACTAAACCTAATGTTTGAGTGCGGCGAGCAACATATTTAAATATATCTCTAGTATGCTTAGTCTTGACACAAATATCACATTTAGATTTTAAGTCAATAGAATTTTTAGAAATCATATTTAAGCGCATCATTCTATTTAAAGCTTGATAATTAACATGTCCTAATCTACCATGCCACATATCACAAGAAGACAAGGTTAAAATAATGAGACTATTTTTATTTATTTCATTATTATTACAAACAACATTCAATTTAAATAGTCCATCACACACATAACCCTTACCAATAAACATACTTTGTTTGGAGATTACAATTTGATTATTTTCTAATCTAATTTTGTATCCTCTTTTAGAAAGTAAAGAAGCACTTATGAAATGCTTTCTTATACCAAGAACATACAAAATATCACTTAGTGGTTAATATTTTCCAGAGCTCATAGAGAGCCTAATAGATCCTCTTCCCTTCACTGGTGATGTTGTATCATTTCTAAGTGTTACACTTTCCTTACATTTATCTTGAAAGGAAGTAAACCATTTATTGTTAAAACATACGTGCACATTTGTACCACTATCTAACCACCAATTATTAGATGATGTGATAAGGCTTATAATGTGAGAAATATACCTGAGAGAAGAACCTTCACCCATTTTCACCACATTTACATTTGCATTGTTAGTATTGGCATGCTTATAATGTGAGAAATATACCTTAAAGAAGCATCTGGCCAAGATATGATTGGTTTTCCTACATATGAAACAGAATTTTTCCTTGTTCCTTCGATTGTGACTTTTGTTCTGGTTTAGACCTATCTTAAAATGTTTCTTTTTGAACTTTTTGTTCTTAAGTCTAAACTGGTTTCCCTTAGAAATATTTTTATTAGAACCTTCAGTCAGGTTAACTTTATTATAATCTTTAGTATCAGGATTAAGTACAACCCTTCTTTGTTTCTCAATTGTAATGGAATTCATGACATCAAGGAGTGTAAGTGAATTTTGGTTCATCCGAAGTCGGAAAGTAAAGGCTTCCCAAGATGGCGGAAGAACATCAATCAAGGCGGTCACTTGAAATTGATCAGAGTATGGTTCCAGAATTAATCACTTTCGTGACTAACTCCCGAAAGTCATGAAGTTATGTATTTATAGGCTCATTATCCTTAAGGGTGAAATTCCTAAAGGACGATATGCTAAATCTCTTTACCCCAGCATTATCATTACCATATCTTTGTTTTAATGTGAACTAAGGTTCCTTATCGGTTTTAAAGTAAAGGAATGCACGGTAAAGTAGACCTTCCAAGTCACTAAGTATTCGAAACTTACAATGGTAATTTATTTCCTCGGGAGAGGAATACTTAGGTTTAGTTTTGTCCGAAAAAGGAGTGGGTACAACATTACTCCCACTCTCTTCGGTTGGACTTTTCTCAGGGATAGAATCAGCAGACATAGTGTCATGCCCCGCTTCCCAATAGACGGTAACGGTCACGTGACAAGCCCGCAACATATTTATTTTAAAAAAGGTCATTTATCAAAATAAATATGCTAAGCGTAAATAAGCAATTACACACGGTGTTAGAATAATAATAGAATGAGATTTTCAACAGACTACTTTATTTATATTCACTTCAACAAACTTTAATTACAATTATACGTTGTTCTGAAAAGGAAATAACATGAAATGAAATGCCTAAACAAGCGGTATACTGGTACTGAAAACTGAAAAGAAAATCTAAGAGTCGGCTTATGCTGCGATCCGGTCATAGTCTTCTGCAGTCGGTTTTAGCTCCTCAGTCTCTAGATTATCTGATGAACATTCTAAAAAAACAAAAGTGGATGGAAATGCCCATCAGCGAACTTGCGCTCGGTAAGTCCCCAAAAAGAAATATGACGTATAACATGTGCAAAATGAAATATAATATGGCATAAATATCATAACAGGTAATAAGTGTGTAAGAGTGAGCATGAGATAATGTTTCTTATAAGGTCTCTAAAAAGGTAATCTAACTTATCGTCAGTTCAAATGTGAATGTCAACCAATCTCAAGAATGTTCTCAAACTCAACAGGCTGTAATTCAGGGATAAGAAACCACGGGCCCGAATCAAGAATTAGTAACGGGACTTCAACCTATTGCTGAAGTATTCCATACTTAACGGGCTATAATTCAGGAGCAAGGAAACACAGGCCCTCATGATTGTTAGTATTCATGATTATTAATATTTGAGATTGTTAGCATAGACTCTTGTGATTCCATTAGACTCACAACTCAAACTACCCCAACACCCCGCGTATTTTTGATTTTAGTTAATGTCCTAAGTTTTGCCCGAATCCATAAATACATCAAGTTTTCAAGATTGAGTTCAAGTATCCATGTCAACTCACTATGTATTCTTGATTAGGGTAAAGTCTAGTCAATCATGTAATAGATTTGATCGAGTAAGTCATGTAGATATAATTGAGTTCATGTCAAGATCAAGCAGTTATGTTAAGTGCAAATATACAAGTCAAGTTAAGTATTCATGTGTTGGATTATGTTTGTGTCTATATTCATATGTTGGATTATGTTTATGCAAATATACAAGTCAAATTGATTTTCCTGTTGATATGAAATATATATATATATATATATATATATATATATATATATTTATAAGGAGTAGGCAAGTGATGGTGGTTGTGATCTCCCTCAGATGTTGTCCTCCATCGATCTGGTAGCGAGCGGTTTTGAGCGGCTAAGATTTGTTTTGGGGGTTGTTGAGCGTGTGGATCTCAATGGGTTGTTGGAAGTTGCTGAGGCCGAGCTACCTGCAAGGGAAGTCTCGGGGGAGGGGGGAGGAACCACCATAGGACCTTCTGACGATCAAATTAGTACTGGGGAATAAGCGCAGCGTAGCGGCCTATTGGAATGAGTTTTTTGTTACCTGAGTCATCTGAAAGAGGGGTTTATATAGTGGTTGCGTGGAGCGAGCTGGCGCGAGATCCTCGCCGTCAGTTACGCCCCCGTTTTATCCCTGGATTAATGGCGGGATACGCCCATTAATGGGGGGACGCGCCAGCGTGGAATGCGGAACGTGGGGAGGCAAATATCTCGCCCTGGTGAGATACACGGAGCTGTTGTGCGGACACTTGGGCTCCGCTCTCTCGGTTGATCGGAGAAGCCGAGGAAGCTAGGCCTGTCAGATGGCTCGGAGACGAGCCGGGAGGCCGAGGAAGCTCGGCCTGTCAGATGGCTCGGAGACGAGCCAGGAGGTCGAGGAAGCTCAGGCCTTGCAACAAGAGATGAGCAGGGAGGCCGAGGAAGCTCGGTTGTAGTATTGCTCGAAGGTGAGCTGTTGGTTGTTTGCTAGGTGAATATGGAAGGTACTCAGGGAGGTCTCTGGAAGGTCGGATGCATCCTCGGAGATGAAGTCCCGAGGAATTTCCCTAATGCTTCTTGTTTATTCCACCTCCGTAGCCCCCGGGACACGTCATCCGCCACGTGTTGCAATCTGAGGAATTCCTACTTGTGAGCATCATCATTAGCCCACACACTCGGTCCGACCTATTCTACGGGTCGGGTTGAGAATGGCCTTCTAGGTTTCCTCTGCTCAGCTTGGCGCAGAGAATTCTTCGTGGTGGATTGTCCAGGAACGTCATGACATTTGGTGGTTGCGTCGTTTCGATCTTTGAGTCCGCGTGGCGTTTCACAGCATGTCTAAGTTTTCGCGCGTATCCTTGATGACGTTACCGGATCGGTGAAATGATTGCGCTTTAAAAAGGGGGTGCCGTTTCACTCGATCGTCAGTTAGGGTATGGGCCACGTGTCCGACGTTGGTTGGCAGGCGCGATAGGCTGTCTCTGACTCCTGCAACGAAGAGACGTCCACAATTGTCGACCGCCACATGGAGCATCGACGGCCGCTAGGCGCGACGTTTCGTTTTGGCGGGAATCGATCTGCGCCGTAGGATGCTCTCTTTGGGTGTATAAACAGGAGGGGACCATCCTCGGGCCAACACTTTGCCTCAAATCTCTTTCATTGTTTGAAGTTTGCTCGGTGCACTTCCGCTTAGATCGAATCTTCTGTTGAATTTTCCTCGGTGAGTCCCTTTCTTTGAATCAGGTTAGATGTCTTCCTCCGAAGAGTCTGTAGATGTAGTTAGGGTAGAGTCGGACGATGAGGCTCTGGTTGCTGTCCAGTAGGCCTTCCTCCTCTTCAACTTCAGATAGCCGAGAGGGTTCTTCTTCTTCTGCGTCAGGCTCGCCCCTAGATTCAGGGCCGCCCTTGTCACTTGCCGCCGGGCAGCGATAAGGGCTCCCAAGGTGCACATCAGGAACACCCGCGATGCGCCATCCATTTTGAATCGCATGGTCGAGCTTTCCTACATCCGGACTCGATTCCTTGTTCCCTCTAACTATTCACTCCGTTTAGCAAGAGAGGGTGAGCAGGCAGACCAGATGCAGGGCAAGGAGATTGCTCTGTATCTGGAAGCATTCCGGGCAGGAATGCGTCTGCCCTTCTCACCCGAGGTTCGTACAGTGCTTCATTGCTTCCGTCTTGCCCCGGGCCAGCTAGCACCGAACTCGTGGAGGATCCTCCTCGGGTTTCTGGTCCGGTTAAAATTTGATCGGATCCCCTTCAGTTTGACCCTACTCTTGTCTTTTCTTTGTTAAAAAATCACCCCGGTATCGTTAAAGAAGAGCCGAGCTGGGTGTACTTTTTGTTTAAAAAACGTAAGGGTGGGACGGCCGGGTAGTGGTCGTCCCTTCTTCCATCCATGAATAGAAGGAGAAGTATGTCTTCTTCGGGCCACCGGAGGGAGAGGATTAGCCTGTGCCCACACAGTGGCACAGGGTCGACTGCCCGAGGGCGAAGCAATCGACCTCCCCCGAGGCGAGGGTGGTGTTCTAGTAGGAATCAATCCAGCAGACTGATGTTCTGCTTTCCGAGCAGGTACTGAGCTGGGCTAGGCTCAGTCCTGTGCGTTTTCTGGGTAAGTTAGGGATTTTGACGATCTGTTTAGACTTTGCTAACTTTTCTTTGCCTTTTCAGTGTGGCTGTAATTTTTTCTCATGTGTGTTCTTTTTTGCAGAGCCCATGGACCGATCAAAAATCATGGCTGCCATGGCCGCCAAGGCCCAAGGAAGAAAGACCGGTGGCGCAATCTCATCCCGACCCGGTCCAAGCGTGACCCCGAAGCAAACTCCTTCGGCCAAGCCTTCCGCAACACTCCCAGTCCCGAAGGAGCGCCGTGGGGGGAGAGGGGTCAGAAGCACGTGCGGGACCCAACGTCCCGGGCGAGGGAGGAGGAGTCTCCCCCCGCCGAGGAAATCCCCCTCAAGAGATAGAAGCGGGTGGTCTCTCAGCCAACCCCTACCGAGATCTAAGTGCAGAGGGCGACTTCTGCATTGAGGTGCCCTCGGGGCTATCTGTGGCCGACAACTTGCTGTCAGACATGGAGAAGTTAGCCGGGTCCAAGATTCCCCGGGGCACCATAAAGGCCCAGGTGGCCGCAATAGCGCAGGAAGCGGTTCAGGTCGTTATCAAGCTTTCTTCAAAAATTTCTTAAGTTTTATTTCCTATGTTTTAGCTTTTTAACACGCTTGCTGTTTTCTTCAGGTCCTTCAGCACTGCGCTCTCCTCGTCCCTATAGAGTCCGAGGAAATAGCCCCGGCAATGAAGAAGGCGGGTGAATTCTCCTCGCGAGAAGAAGAGCTTCGCCTTCAATTGCAGCAAGCAGAGGAGAAGGCGGCCCTCCTTGACTCAAGATTGGTCGCCGAGGGGCTGACAATTTCAAAGCTGAAGGAGTCTCATCGGCTTCTAAACGAGTCCAACCGGGCTATCTAAGCCAAGATGGATGAGACGAATGGCCTCTACAATTCTATGAAAAGGTCAAGGGACGCCATCAAGAAGGATGCTCGGGCGGCCTTAGACGCGGCGAAGCTTGCCGAGAGCCGGGCGACGAAGGCCGTGGAGGAATACAAGGCGTCTGATCAATTTTACTTTGATCTCGCCGAATCCGCGGCCGTCGAGTAGCACTAATCCCTCGCGCCGTCAAGGAATCTATGCCGGAGTTCGTCGATGTCAAGCTTCGCACTAAGTTCCCCCTCGTCGAGGAAGCGCCGCGGGGGGGGGGGGAGGCGCCAAGCTGGATGTAGGAGGTGAGGCTGTCGACGGAAGCGCCGACCCTGAGGTCGCCGTTTTGGCCCCCGATGGTGGCGTCGAGCAGGATGAGATCCCGGCCGAGCGGACGGTCTGAGCTATCCCTCGTCTACGATTTTTTTCCTTCTTTCATTTTTTAGAATTTTGTAAGTCTCTGGGCATTTTTGTAAGGCTGAGGAGCCCACAATACCGTTGTACATGAATTTTGTAAGGCTGGGAAGCCTACAATACCTTTGTACATAATTTTGATCGTAAATAAAGTATGTATTTTCCTTTTCTCAAATGTCTGATCATCCTGCAAGCACTTCAGCTCGTAACTCTTTTCATCTTGCAAGTACTTTTAGCTCGTAAGTCTCTTTATTTTGGTAGTGTTAGGCCAGTGACCACCCTTTCTAGGTGACAATCGTTCATGAGTATGAGTCGAAAGATAGCCAAGTGTAGGAAGGTCTATATCCTTCCTTTCCCCGGAGTCAAGGTGGTGATTGCGCATCTAGTATGAGTTGAACGATAGCCAAGTGTAGGAAGGTCGGTATCCTCCCTTTCCCCGGACTCGAGGTGGCGATCGCGCATCGAGTATGAATCGAACGATATCCAAGTGTAGGAAGGTCGGTATCCTCCCTTTCCCCGGAGTTGAGGTGGCGATCGCGTATCGAGTATGAATCGAACGATAGCCAAGTTTGAATAGGTCGGCGTCACTCGATTATACTTGGTCGCCTCGTGATGAGGGCTTTGGATCCACAGCGTCTGTTAGGCAGGAAGCTACCCGCAGTGGATGGGCTGAGCAGGAATCTGCTTAGCGGCCTCGTGAGGAGGGCTTTAGATTCACAGTATTGTTGGTGGAAGTCTACGGTAGCGCCCCGGCCAATAATCTGAAGCCAAACGCGGAACAAAAACTTTTACAACTGGCGCTATCGCATACTATAACCCGGATCTTGCCATTAACGCTAAACTAACAAACTGTAAAGAGGTAGAAAGGCTATACCGATCGATCCGTGTCCTTCGGTCTTTAGCCATCATCCCATGCTCCTCGCGGCGCCTCGGATCTTCTCGTCGAGGTGGCACCACGTCAACGAGTCTTTATACGGGCTCCCGCCTCTATACCTAGGCAACTCAAACATGAAGTATATCAACCGACATGTCCAAGATGAAGTAGAGAATGAGTGGAATACTTTGTCTCAAATACTCTTTGGTTCTCATCACATGAGAGGGTAAGAGTGGAGGTTGAAGAAGATGCTAAGGTTTGGAGAGTGTGAGCTCAAGAAAAATCTAGTGAGCAAAAATAACCAAGCACCAAAAAGAGCCTTGGCTGTCCAAATAATGAGTGGTGATATATATGAGGTTTTGTGATGAAATATCAAGGAAAATATCTTAGCAAAATATCTCCACAAACCCTAATAATATCTACACCTAAAACAAACACCATTAATTCTATCATGACTCACTTAGTGACTCATTAGCATGAGTCACTAATGAACATGCTAGAAGAAATGTGTCATAACAATGAGTCACACTTTCCAAAATCCATTTAATCATTTAAACTAAAATGATTGACCAAAAAAAAATGCATCTTCTAAAATATTCTCGTAACGGATTACGAGAATACCCCTCACCTGTATATACATATCTGTATCCGTATTCTGACCGAATACGACTAAAATATTCCGACTCAGTATAATACTTAGATCCGGCTTAAACCACAGCCCACCAGTATTATCTGTCCGAAATATGACACGTGCACAATTGCACGTGCATTTTCGAACCATGCCATAAAACCATACGGCCTCTACAACGTTTCGCCCGAACTTGGGAAACTATCTGTGGGAGACTCTAAAGACTCATCAATACCTTGGCAGTGGGTATAACTACAAGCCGTCAGTGGTACTAGCTGTACGTAACGGCTGCCCATGTATTGACAGAAAGGGAAGCTGATGAGCGAACTCATCCTGGAACCCTACTGAGCTTATCAGTGACAATAACCATACAGTCCGGTCCGTTCGTCTATGAGCATCGCATATCGGGCCTAGGGGGCTGGTAACGTCAGACCCCCAAAAGCTGTATAAGTCGTGTCGGAGGGTAGCCCTGAACACCCTGAGAAACTACTGGAATACCTACCAGTAATTCTCACCTGCCTTGGTCAAGGACTTGGTGTAATAGTTCTCCTAGACACAGCGCGATCTCACCCCCAATACCGGGAGAGACAAATCCCCTGCCGATCCGCTCACTGCCTCTATGTGGCTCGGGACTGTACCCAACTAAAACCTGTTTGCACGACTTCTTTGAGCCGTGGTAGGGTAGTAATCAAGGCACAGTGGGAACTCACACGAGACAAATGACGAACTCAGGTCGATGAACTAACCTGTACACATGTCACCAGGGAACTGCTATCTGACGCTAGGTATAATACCAACTAGCAGGTTCCCGGCGAGTCCTGTCCGGTGCACTCATAACCCAATGAGCACCTGTATACATCTTAGGTGATCCAACTGACACCAATGGCTTGTGAGACCGGCCATCGCCCCTTGTCAGGGTCTCGACTGTATACACTAGTCTACTCCGGAGTATCGATGCCCTGTCTCGAAACTCCCACGACTAGGGACCACTTTTAAGGATGTGCTTATAGACTACCCAACTCTCACGTATATGATCGCCATCATACTGTTGGTAGTCAAGCAGGATCCTAAGGGCTTTATCAATGTGTAATAGTGAACAGTAATGTCACCTAAAGCTGTACACGATGATAAAGGCAAACCAGATAGAATACTATCATCTTGAGTAAGACTGTCTTACTGGTAAAGGTCCTCCTCAATCATTGTAATCACGTGCCTGCGATCCAATAATTGACTTTGAGGGCACTACGACCAACAATCTCCCACTTGCACTTAAGGCTAATTATTGGGATGTCGCATACTCACAGCCCGTGTGATACCGAACACCCAACTCTTCTACTAACTAGTTTCACAAAGCTCGTTTGTAAAACCCTTGTGTTCGAGAAATAGCCTCAATGAGTGGATCCACCCTGATGTTTCTTTCTATGTCTCTCTTAATCTCAAGTTCGCGGAGAAATCCATCTCCCGAATTGAGTAATACCTGTCTTAGAATATGTCTGGATATCTGATGGGACCTAGTTCATAAATGAACTCCAAATCCAAACTTCTTAGACTATATCGTCAACTGAACCTAATCAGTATCCAGCACCATGCCTCCCACAGTATCCTCTTGGACCACCTGTCCAAAATACTGCCCCCTTCGTCAGAGGGAAAACTATAACTCTGACAATCACTCTGTCATCCATGTCACCTTAGAAGCCTGGAATGATAACCGTCTCCGAAGGAGGCTGCCGTTATCAAATCCCTAGAACATCCACTTATGTTTTAAAACTGCTTCCGAATGTTTCTCCAGGATTGGATTAATATAAACTTATTGCAGCTAGTGCAAAAACAACATCTGGTGTGGTACTTGACATCTCATGATCAACTCAATTGCCTAAGCAAGTGATATGTTAATCATGCACATCCCTCTCCCCTTTAGTCTGTAAGACACCTTTAGAGAGGGAGACTCCATCACCTGCAGATACACCACCATGCCAGGAGTCGTCCATTCTAAAATACCTTTAGAATACTGTCTAAGTACCCAGATTGGGAAACTACCTAAATCTAGATCTAAAACTATAGATCTAGTAACCAGAATGTCTGATATTATTTCCATATCCTGTGTGGAGAAACAACTGTGTGACAACCAAAGTATAACCAATCGTAATATAGGAATTTTACTTCCTACTCTGTGTATGTCATACAAATACCAGGACATCACACTCTATTACCTTCTTAACAAATCCATCCCCTATTTTGATGAAGTCAAACCCACGACTGTTACATCAAAATTAGATGATCTATCTCCGCTATATCTGCTTTAGTCTATAAATAGACATAAGCTACTTGCCCACTATGCTTCCGCTACTCCCACTGACCACAACAACCCTCTGGCGGAATAATATATACGTGCACTTCTAAAGCTAGTTTAGAACGACGCTATACTCATCCTCCTGCCGGGTCTCATAGCCTGGAACAACAGTAGTGTCAAGTCTGGGTAAACAAGAATCTCCCTGTCACCGTCCTTGAGGCTACCGAAGTACCTCTCGGGTGCCTGAGGTTACCTACCATATCTGTGGAGTGACTAATGGAACGTCAAATTTGATTGAATCTTTAGGTCCTATTAAATTTTCCGTAATCGTTTGCGGTTCTGGTATCACTTCCAATTCTACTATACTCCCACTACTGTTTTTTGAAAAAATCCATTTTACTAAAACTGTGGCGAGTCAAGAACAATATTACTATTGATCTTCCAGATGGTAGAATATCAACCCTCGACATAGCCCGGGTCAACCCACAAACTGCCATTACAGAAACGTGCCTTGAGTTATCTAGAGTCTGGTTTTAAGCATAAGCCGGAAAACTCCATGTACCTTAACATCTTTAAGATACGAACCATTCTATATCCAATATAGAAACTTTGGCACTTATTTAATTGGAACCGGATTCTAATCATGCAGCTGTCTCCAATGCATATCAACTTAATAGAAAGAGGCTAATCAGCATTACTCAATTTAGGAATGCATCCAATTATGAGGAACCTAAAAAAGAAACAAGTTTCTCAAAACCATTACTATCAACTGAATACCAATCATAAGTATCTACATCTTCGATCACCTTGAAGAATCCCGATACTTGCGACACCTGGTTCTCTACTTTCTTCCTATAGCTATAACTTCTCAAAACTTAGACATTGTATTTCTATGAAACACTTGTCTAAAAACTAGAGAAGTCACAAGTAAACAGAACATAGTACGAGGACCAACCCCTTTGTTCTGATGGACATTCGACAACATACAATACTCTGTATAAATCCCCTGAGTTGAATAACTTAAAATCTGTGTATCGTAGGTTGAAAACTGTACTTATGGTTAAGAACTACTCCGCTGTTCAATACTCCTTACCCAATCGTCAACTGATATAGGTAAATGTCACAGATATAATTTCAAAAGATATATCTCACTTTATGAAAATAAACGTATAGATATATCAATTTGAAATTGGTGCATAACAACGGATATTCAAAACCAAATACTTGCTGTCAGGCAAAAACCCAGGCGATTTCCTCAAATATCACCAATTACAACGAGTTCCAATATAATGAGGACGATCACCTAATTCCCAATAAATTACTCCCACTCATCATCTGTAAAACCATATAGATGTGAGAATCAAACCTGGTAAATACATACCCTTGAGTAAGTATCCAATAGGGAAAACAGTTTTCCTTTAACAACGCATAGTGAAACTGAAACATGAAAATGTTTCAAAGGGGTATTCCGGGTATTCTTAGTAATGCCTCTTCCATAATCCAATTCATGACTGTAACCGTATATTTCTTTGCCATCTCTCCAAATCCCTTTATTTGTCTTTAGTTGTTACCTACTGTACACTATTGTTAGGCTAAATGGTTTTCTTCCTTCTCTACCGTTCGGCACCAGCCTATGGTTTGGAAGAAGACTATCCAATAAGCATAATAGGTGTATACCCCTAAACCAAGGAGTACTCACAACCTGAGAGAAGGTGATGATAAAAGACAACTGAATAAAACCTTATTCTATTTCTCCTGAACTGAAGAAAAAGCAAAGGTGAAGTAGGAGTGGCGATGAACTACACGGTTTGGTCGTGAATTTTAGCAGTCGCAATTTACTTTGCTCTCTTTCTAATCCCTTTATTTTATCTTTACATATTACCTTCTGTACACCCTACTTAGGCTAGTTGGTTTTCTTCATTCCCTACCTTTCAGCACCTGCCTATGGTTTGGAAGAAGACTATCCAATAAGCGTAATAGGTGTACTCTCCTAAACCAAGGAGCCCACGCAACCTGAGAGAAGGTGATGATAAAAGACAACTGAATAAACCAATTCAATTTCTCCTGAACCTGGATCCATCCTCGAAGAAGCCCCTTCGAGTTTGTATATAACCATACGATGGATTTATCCAATGGAAGTGGATGTTCGTAGTAATACGAGGTGTTTTGGAGAAATGCAAAGGGTAAAAGAAGAAGCGGCGATGACTTATGCAACTCAGACAATCCAAAAGCCAGTATTTTAAGAAAGTTCGGTCAACTTGGTCACTGAGTCATAGTCTAGGGTCGGTCAATAGTCGCTGTCAAAGTGAGAGAGAAAAGAAACACTCTGCATGCACTCTAACCTAGATCAGAATGGTTATTACTTAATCTGATCAGGAAACCTCCCACTGTACCGTCAAATTCTCCTCCAAACCTGAAAGATGAATTAGTCGGGATCACCCAAATAGTGGACCAACTCATCAGTGGGAATCGGGATCCAACTCTCATCGCATGATAACGTGAAGGAATCCACTCACGTTATCACACTCCAGAAGATATGCGCATGCCTGGCAAGTTTCAGTTTCTTTAGAAACTTCCGATATGGATTTATGCCCCATCCTCTTGTGACCCTGACGTTGGCCAAATGCCATAAGTCACATGTCAAGTTCTACCCATCATTATCTTGTTAATTTGAACCCACTCGTACATACCCCTGACGTTGGCCAAATGACAGAACGACCGTCCCAAACCAACTCATCTATCTATGCAACAGATGAATACCCAGCAGCTACCAAACACTATGCCTTGGCGTTGATCAAAATACATAGCGTGAATACTACTGAATACCCACCTGAAATGACGGAGGGCTACGGCTGGTTTTTGGTAAAAAACCTTTAACGTAACGAACTCGATATCACTGAAGGAACCTGATAGCTTTTTATAAAAATATAGTGACGAAAACCTTTGCTAAAGAGGTCACTCCCGGTGAAGGGATCTCGGCTCTTTCCTCGTGGAATGAGGTGCAGGATATTCCAACTGAATACCGCGATGCAAAACAACAAGTAATCGACTATAGTGAAGTTATTACCCTGACGCAAAATTCTGCCCAAGGGGTCACTCCCGGTGAAGGGATTTTGGCCCTTGCCTCGTCGAATGAGGTGCAGGATATTCCAACTGAATACCACTATGCAAAACAAAAGAAAACGTCCTTGTAATAACACTTTTTGAAAACTGTTCTAACAACGTCAAACAGGTTCGTTTTTGCTTTGCATTGATCAGAATCAACGCAGTCCCATCAATTAATCACACCAGAAAAGAACGAAAAAAATGTATGTATATGCCATCCGCATTCGTCACTGGGTCCCGTCATCACCCGTTAGGTTACTTAACTAACGACAAAGCGGGGACTGGACTAGCACGGGTGTAAAATATATACAACATCTACTAGTATATATACCAATATACAATAATCGCTCCAGGCGTGATAAATGCAACATTACAGAAAAGTAATAAGCATCACAGAACAATACAGATAATTTGGGATCCCCGGATTTCACAGAGCCGAAACTGAAACCCAACGTTCCCCTGGTCGTATGGATAGCTTGTGCAATGAAACCTGTACCCCCTACGAGTGCGGCGAATAGTCTGCCAATTCTAGAGTGAGGCCCCTTTGCCTCTCAAAGACATGAGATGCGGACCCGTTGCCCTCCAGAACCTGGCTATCCGTGCACTCCGTCGTGGGGTAAACCTAGTACAGAAATGAAAAATATACAATGGGTACATCGACCTCAACCCGGTCGTGCCCCAAAAGAATTATATACAAACAGGCAGCGACGACAGTCCACATGTTGGACGCTCGCCCCGCAATATCAAATGTACAAATAAATCAAAACTGCACTACCATTGCACACAGCTATCCACCACGACAAATCCGCAACATCACAGCACAACACAGAACATCAACGCGAATGTCACGTTCGCAAACCCGTCTAAAAGGACTATAGCAATTAGACACGATTTACTGCTCGAATGACATTTACGGTCGGAGATATAATGTAAGTACTATAAACTAACACATTTAAATTCCGATCGACAAAACTTCCCGAAGTGGGCCCCAAGTACAACTCCAGTACTCATACAAAATCTGGGCCCAAACAAAATATTTCAGAAACCACAATTCCAAATGAAAGACACCCAGAAGAAATATGGTGCACTGAAGCCCCAAAACGGCGGTGGAACCGCGTCCAATACAAGGTTTGCGTGGCGGTTCCGCGGCGTTCTTGATGGTTCAGTCACCAAAATTTCTTCCAGAGTCTTAAAAAACCCTGCACGATTTTCTGAGATGCTCAAAATAATTTTTAGACCAGTTTAAAAATTCGACAGAAACTTTATCATGAAAAGTGCGGTTTTGGAAATTTCGTTCGATCGATATTTTAAACACGTTAGAACAAGCTAGTAAAGGTTAATGGCGAGGCTCTGATACCATGTAAGTCTACGGTAGCACCCCGGCCAATAATCTGAGGCCAAACGCGGAACAAAAACTTTTACAACTGGCGCTATCACATACTATAACCCGGATCTTGCTATTAACGCTAAACTAACAAACTGTAAAGAGGTAGAAAGGCTATACCGATCGATCCGTGTCCTTCGGTCTTTAGCCATCATCCCACACTCCTCGCAGCGACTCGGATCTTCTCGTCGAGGTGGCACCACGTCAACGAGTCTTTATACGGGCTTCCGCCTCTATACCGAGGCAACCCGAACATGAAGTATATCAACCGACATGTCCAAGATGGAGTAGAGAATGGGTGGAATACTTTGTCTCAAACACTCTTTGGTTCTCATCACATGAGAAGGTATGAGTGGAGGTTGAAGAAGATGCTAAGGTTTGGAGAGTGTGAGCTCAAGAAAAATCTAGTGAGCAAAAATAACCAAGAACCAAAAAGAGCCTTGGCTGTCCAAATAATGAGTGGTGATATATATGAGGTTTTGTGATGAAATATCAAGGAAAATATCTTAGAAAAATATCTCCACAAACCCTAATAATATCTACACCCAAAACAAACACCATTAATTCTATCATGACTCACTTAGTGACTCATTAGCATGAGTCACTAATGAACATGCTAGAAGAAATGTGTCATAACAATGAGTCACACTTTCCAAAATCCATTTAATCATTTAAACTAAAATGATTAACCAAAAAGAAATGCATCTTCTAAAATATTCTCGTAACCAATTACGAGAATACCCCTGACCTGTATATACATACCTGTATCCGTATTCCGACCGAATACGAATACGAGAGACTAAAATATTCTGAATTAGTATAATACTTGGATCCGGCTTAAACCAAAGCCCACCAGTATTATTTGTCCGAAATATGACACGTGCACAAGTGCACGTGCATTTTTGAACCCTGCCATAAAACCATACGGCCTCTACAACGTTTCGCCCGAACTTGGGAAACTATCTGTGGGAGACTCTAAAGACTCGTCAATACCTTGGCAGTGGGTTTAACCACAAGCCGTCAGTGGTACTAGCTGTACGTAACGGCTGCCCATGTATTGACAGAAAGGGAAGCTGATGAGCGAACTCATCCTAGAACCCTACTGAGCCTATCAGTGACAATAACCGTACAGTTCGGTCCGTTCGTCTATGAGCATCGCATATCGGGCCTAGGGGGCTGGTAACGTCAGACCCCCAAAAGCTGTATAAGTCGTGTCGGAGGGTAGCCCTGAACACCCTGAGAAACTACTGGAATATCTACCAGTAATTCTCACCTGCCTTGGCCAAGGACTTGGTGTAATGGTTCTCCGAGACGCGTGATCTCACCCCCAATACCGGGAGAGATGAATCCCCTGCCAATCCGCTCACTGCCTCTATATGGCTCGGGACTATACCTAACTAAAACCTGTTTGCACGACTCCTTTGAGCCGTGGTAGGGTAGTAATCAAAGCACAGTGGGAACTCACACGAGACAAATGACGACCTCAGGTCGATGAACTAACCTGTACACATGTCACCAGGGAACTGCTATCTGACGCTAGGTATAATACCAACTAGCAGGTTCCCGGCAAGTCCTGTCCGGTGCACTCATAACCCAATAAGCACCTGTATACATCTTAGGTGATCCAACTGACACCAATGGCTTGTGAGACCGGCCATCGCCCCTTGTCGGGGTCTCAACTGTATACACTAGTCTACTCCAGAGTATCGATGCCCTGTCTCGAAACTCCCTCGACTAGGGACCACTTTTAAAGATGTGCTTATAGACTACCGAACTCTCACGTATATGATCGCCATCATACTGTTGGTAGTCAAGCAGGATCCTAAGGGCTCTATCAACGTGTAATAGTGAACAGTAATGTCACCTAAAGTTGTACACGATGATAAAGGCAAACCAGATAGCATACTATCATCTTGAGTAAGACTGTACTACCGATATAGGTCCTCCTCAATCATTGCAATCACGTGCCTGCGATTCAATAATTGACTTTGAGGGCACTACGACCAACAGTTGGGCAGGAAGTTACCCGCCGTGGATGGACCGAGCAGGAATCTACTCGATGGCCTCGCGATGATGGCTTTGGATCCACAATGTTGTTGGGCAGGAAGCTACCCGCTGTGGATGGACCGAGCAGGAATCTACCTCTTATGGATAAGCCAAGCAGAAATTTTCTCGGCGGCCTCATAAGGAGCGCTTTGGATCCACAGTGTTGTTGGGCAGGAAGCTACCCGCTGTGGATGGACCGAGCGGGAATCTACTTGGTGGCCTCGTGAGGAGGGCTTTAGATCCACTTCTTCGTAGGGCAGGAGTCTACCCCTTGTGGATGTGCCGAGCAGGAATCTGCTTAGCGGCCTCACGAGGAGGGCTTTGGATCCACAGCGTTGTTGGGCAAGGAGGTACCCGCTGTGGATGGACCGATCAGGAATTTACACGGTGGCCTTGCGATGAGGGCTTTAGATCCACAGCGTTGTTGGGAAGGAAGCTACTCGCTGTGGATGGACCGAGCAGGAATCTACTCGGTGGCATCGTGATGAGGGCTTTATTATCTCCCTAGTATCTCCTTGGGGCGTCGTTCAACCTTCCATGACCCATATAGGCGGGAATGGCAATCATGGATAACACGTGGTATCACCATATCGGGAAAGTGCGATATTATGTGATTTGCGTTGTTGTGCAAGGCCGTTGGAAGATTTTTGTTGAGGCTATAAATACCGAAGGCATTTTGGTTTCTTTCCAGTCTTACATTTCCTGAAGATGACCGGCCGCGTGTATACCATCAGGGAGATTGTTTCTCTTGACGATGTATACTTTTATAATCTCGATCGTTCCGAGGAGACGTATGAGACGGTGATAGGCTGCCTAGAGGGCCACTGTGGGCGCCTGCTTCCCCGACGATCTCCTCTCCTCCAGGTGCTAATTTATGCGATATGGAGGACTTCCCCGGGTCTGTACAACACCCTATCTCCGCAGTTGATGGACGAGGCGTTCGACAAAATGCACACTGTCCACGGGCTTGGTCTGATCTCAAAGAGTAGGAAGGATCGCTCGGTGGATCTCCTTCTTGAGAGTTTCCAGCAAAAGTTGGTCGTCACATCTTGCTCGGTGGATGGGGATCCCGGGGAGTCCGTGGCTTCTAGGGTTCGCGAGTACCGTCGGAGGGAGCGGGTCGAGGATGCTTGGGCTCGGCTGGAGGAGCTTTCTTCGGTGTATCACCGACAATGTTTCCTTAATCCTCGTCCTCCTTTACTGTAATTGTTGTAAGGCTGGAGAGCCCATAATATCTCTTAATAAATAAATTTATGCTTTATTGAGGTGCATTGTCTCTTTTTATCCCCTCGGTACATTTTATACTTTTTCTTAAAAAACCTTGGAGTCTCGGAACCGAGAAAAGAAACAAAAGGGCTGGAGCCCCGTGGCGGTGTAAAAGGTTTTTTCTGTGAGAGGACCTAACTCAGGAGGCTTAATTAAATATCAATAGGAATTACATTATTTCAAAAGAGCGTACATGTTTATTTATACAACTTAAGTTTTTCGGCGTTATAAGGCCGAAGAAAGTTACGCCCCCCGGCGTCCTGCAGGCGGTATGCTCCACTGGGCAATGCTTCTATTACGCGGAATGGTCCGTCCCACTTCGGGGAGAACTTATGTAGTCTCCCTTGGTCTACGAACTCATTTCTTCGTAAAACCAGATCTCCCTTCTTGAAAGCCCGATGTTTAACTCGGGCATTATAGTAGCGAGTGGTTTACTGCTAATAGCCGGCCGCTCTGATTTGCACCCGATCCCACTTTTCCAATAGGACGTCCAAGTTGCTTCGGAGTGCCGAGGTGTTAGCTTCATCGTCGAAGTGTTCGACCCTATAACTGGTGTCACGCCCCGCTTCCCGGTGTACAGTAAGGAGACGCGACGAGTCACACGACGTATTTACTCAGAAGTAAATACGCTAAGCGTAACTAAGCAATATAAAGTAAAATGTACACAAGAGACATGAATATAAATGAACAACAACTTTTATTTATTTAACAATTCTCTACAAGTACAACTGGAAATGTAAATACAGGAATAGAAAGCAATGCCTAAACAATGGCATAACTGAAATGAAAAGTATATAAAAGTATTTAAAGCTCTGGATCAATGGCGAACTGCTCCAAGTATTCAGTACCGGGCTCGATCTCTAGTGAGTTTGATCCACCTGACAACATTCTAAAGAAAGAAGAGAAGGAATGTCGTTAGCGAACAATCGCTCGGTAAGTCCCCAAAAAAGGTAGAGATAGAATAGACAGAAAGAGAGTATAACTAGTAATATTTCATTATAATGTTAACACTGTTATTTGTAGCTTGGTACAGAATATGCCAGTGTATACGAGAGGAGTCCCACAATTCCGGAGACTAAGATATACAGAGTATAAGGAACCGTTAAGCCACGGTATAACAACAACGGATATTCAGGTTAGGTGCGTTAAAGTGACCATCTCGTGCCACTTTTAACACATTCCGTACCGGTCTATCCCTTTAAAGGCCCCGTAATGTATTTTTTATTGTTTGTATTGTTTTGTTATAGATGGAAGACTTGCCGAAACCATGATATCATGTAAATAGAATGGATATAATTGGATAGTCATGTAATCAGAGTATATCCATAGTTCGGTTCAGTCGAGTCAGATTGCTATAGATTGAATTCTGGTATAGATGGATTCATATTGAATTGGAGTTATACTTGAATCATATTCAAGTCAGATTGATTTCATATTTGATCGTGACTTGAACTGAGTCAGACTTTTAAACAGAATTGAATTCCTGAATTAATTTTGATGTTATCGGTAACCGCTACACATGGACAACAGGATTTGTGTCTTTTTCCAAGACAATTACCGTGTTGATAACATCGTTGTTAGATTGTCTATCTTAGATAGGCAAGCACCCATATTCTCCGGCTTCCTGAGGCTCAAGAGAAATGGTCCCGCTTAAACCTATATTTACTGGGGTCCTTATTGTAAATTAATATAACTTGATAGAGTTTTATGAAAAATAGTTTTGATATATTTTCAAAATACACCTCAAGTATTTAATTATCTTCTTTAGGGTTTTCATAATTGTAATTTTTTATAAAGTGAAATATTCTAGTGGATATAACCTAGATTTTAATGTATATGGTATTTTAGTGTAATATTGGAATTGTATTGATTTGCAATGGTAGTTTCATGAAATTTGTGATTCCTTTGATTTAGAAGAACATGGAATATATATATAATATATTTAAAATATGTAGTTTGATAATATTTATATATATATTTAATAAAAATAAATTTTATTTATTTTGTAGAAATCTCATTTTCTTAAAAATTGCATTAAGAATTCCATCGAGATCGAATGCTCCTTGAGGAGGTCTGCATCTCGCTCTATTAGGCCTGAGAATATGCGATAACCCGCACCATCCTGATCAGGATTCCCAAAAATAGGTTGTAGATGCGCAATTGCAAGGAATTAGATAACAAACTTTTAAAGAAAATGGTTTTTGAATGTTTAAGGTATTTAAATGTAAATTCGTATTTTCCTACAAACTAATATCCCAAGAGTTATCGTGCTATGTCAAAAATGTGTGTTGTGATGAGATAGGTCTTTATCTCGTGAGTTTCCTAAAGGTATTATAGGTAAAATGAATAAATAATGTTGTATGTAAACATGATGGTATTTTACTGTAAAAGTGAAATAGGAGTTGCTATTCATATTATTTTGAGATGAAACTTGTTGTGAATGTTGTATTATATTTTTTAAACAATATACAAAAAGATGGTGAATTTGTTCTAAAGAAAAATGGTGTTTTTAGTTAAAAATAGAATCGGAATTCGGATTAACTCCGCTTCCGACTAGTTTTGAAAAGTGATTTCATTTTAATAGAAAAGAAGGGGGAGAGTGGGAACTTATAGGTTAAAAATAAATAGGGGAGATGGAGGAAGCTTTTGTAACAGTCGGGGAGTCGTTTCGTCTCCGGATTCTTCTCGAAACTTCGCCGGAACTTCGACCTTTGCTAACTCCACTTGTATAACTTTGGACTTGGAAATTTTATAGAGTTTTTGTATGGAATTTTTGAATGAGGAGGGGTGAAATGTAGTGTGGTATTTATAGTGAAAATTAGGGTTTAGGGTAATGAATTTGAGAATTAAAATGTGCATTAAAATGTGCATTAATACCTATTTTTAATTCTCTGGAAATGTGTAGAGAAATCAAACAGCATGGGGGTAGTGGGGTAGGCCAAGGGGTTCTGGGGTTAAAAATTGAGGGCATCCCCTACGGATTAGCTCGGCGGTGCCGGTACCCCACATACATCTCGCCGGTCCAAACCGGTGGGATGGGGTTGGGATTTGTAACACGTGTCCCTGTCGCTTCAATTAGCCTAATACACATGTTTGATTTCTGTATAAATTTTCATTTTACGTGCAGTACACTTGCAAACTTTTGAGCTTCTAAAAGTTTAAAAGAAAAATCAATTAAAAATATATGTGGCTGGGGGGATTCGATTACAGGGGCTACGTCATTGCAGTGCAAGGCTTTACCAATAAACTACAAGTGTTTTCTTGCTGTTCAAAAGCAAATAAAATACTTATAGTGTACATATGATTGCAAATGCTCCATTTGTACATTACTTTTAATAAAATTTTCTGTACACTGAAACAGAGTTGTTACATTCTACCCTTTTTACAAAAATTTCGTCCACGAAATTTACAATTATTTTATGGACTAGTTTACAAACAAATGAGGGTATCTTGCATGCATGTCGTCTTCACGTTCTTATGTTGATTCTCCTGATGAGTCTTTTCTCCACATCATTCGAACCAAGTTTACTTCCTTGTTCCGAAGTGACTTCACCTTTCTATCCAGGATTTCAACAGGTTGTTGCTCATAGGATAAGTCTGGCTGTACAGTGAGCTCAGAGTAATCAAGAATATGGCTGCGGTCACTCACATACCTTTTGAGTTGGGATATATGGAATACATTGTGCACTCCTTCCAATGAAGGTGGAAGTGCCAAGCGATAAGCCACTTCTCCAACTCGTTCGATTATGTCGAACGGTCCAATATACCTCGGACTGAGCTTACCCCGTCTTCCAAAGCGAATCACTCCACGGTTTGGAGATATCTTCAAAAAGACATGGTCTCCCGGTTGGAACTCCAAGTGACGGTGCTTTGCATCAGCCTAGTGTTTCTTTCAATTTTGGGCTATGCGCATTCTTTCCCTGATAGTGCGAATTACATCAACTGTTGGTACTATCATCTTAGGTCCAAGGAGTCTCTATCTCCGATTTCGTCCCAACTTATTGGTGATCGACACTTCCTTTCATAAAGAGATGCAAAGGGTTCCATTCCAAAGCTTTCTTGGTAGCTGTTCTTGTATGAAAACTCCACAAGATGTAGATGATCTTCTTACGATCCTTCGAAGTCTAGCATACACGCTCTTAGCATATCTCCAAGTATCTGAATAGTTCGTTCAGACTGTCTATCTGTTTGTGGATGGTAAGCTACGCTGAAGTTCAAACTTGTTCCCAAGCTAGCTTGCAGACTCTTCTAAAATTGCGATCGGAATATAGGGTCACGAGTGGAGACAATGCAAACCGGTACTCCATGTAATCTCATGATTTCCTGCATGAGTTCGTGGGTATCAGAAATAGTACACATTGAAGAGTTTAAATCTCACTTAGATTCTTACCTCCATGTACTTTTTTGCTAGTGTCTCAGTAGATTGGCCAACTCGAAATGGGATGAAGTGAGCCGACTTTGTGAGTCAATCCATAATAACCCATACCGCATCGTTACCTTTCATGCTGCGAGGAAGTGCAGTCACAAAATCCATAGTGATGTGTTGCCACATCCATTTTGGGATAGGTAACGGTTGAAGTAAACCAGCTGTCATGTGATGTTCAGCCTTTACTTGCAGACACACCAAGCATTTAGCGATGCTCTGGCTACTTCACGCTTCATTCCATGCCACCAGTAATTTTGACACAGATTTTTGTACATCTTTGTGCCTCCAGGGTGTTCTGAATAAGGAGAGCTGTGAGATTCTTTCATCAACTCTTCCCGCACAGAAACTTTGGGTACACACAACCTGCTTCCATATCTCAAAGATCCGTTTTCATGGATGATGAAGTCTGTTCTAAGTCTACTTTCTACTTGTTCTCTGATCTTTTACAACTTAGCATCACTTGCTTGAGCTGCTTTGATCTGATTGACAATGGTAGATTGAACTTGTAAGTTCATAACTTGAAGCGTTACCTGGCATGACCACTTCAATCTCTATCTGATGCAAATCTTGTTGAAGCTTCCACTGTGCGGTGAGGTTCAATGCTAATGGTTGGGGACTAAGTGCATCAGGTACTACATTCACCTTTCATGGATGATATTGTAGGTTGATGTCGAAATCTGCCATAAGTTTCATCCATCTTCTATGCCGCATATTCAAATCTTTCTGAGTTAACACATATTTCAGACTTTTGTGATCTGTGTATATGTCCACTCGTTCACCAAGAAGATAATGGCGCCAAATCTTGAGTGCAAAGATTATGGCTGCCAACTCCAAATCATGCGTCGGATAGTTGCGCTCATAAATCTTCAGCTGTCTTGATGCATAAGCTATGAATTTATCGTGCTGATGTAGAACACATCCTAATCCTTTACTGGATGCATCGCAATGCACTTCAAAACCTCCAGATTGGTCCGGTATAACGAGAATAGGTGCCGACGTTAATCTTGACCTGAGTTCTACGAAAGCTCGTTCGCATGCTTCTGACTACACGAATTCTTCATTTTTACGTGTGAGCTTGGTCAGGGGTGTTGCAATTATCAAAAATCCTTCAATACACCTTCTGTAATACCCAGCTAGATCCAAGAAACTTCGAATGTCCTTCACAGACTTCGGTGTCGGCCATTCGTTTACTGCTGATATTTTAGCTGGATCTACAGAGATTCCATCGCTTGATACAATATGTCCGAGGAAACCGACTTGATCTAGCCAAAACTCGCACTTGCTGTACTTGGTATAGAGTTAATGTTGTCATAATGTCTCCAGGACAATTCGTAGGTGTTCGGCATGTTCTTTCCGATTCTTAGAATACACCAGGATGACGTCGATGAAGATGACAACAAACCTATCTAGGTACTCTCAGAAAACTTGATTCATTAGGTTCATGAATATAACTGGTGTGTTGGTCACTCCAAATGGCATCACAAGAAATTCGTAATGTCCATAGTGAGTTCTGAATACCGTTTTATGGATATCAAATTCTTTGACCTTCACCTGATGATAACCCAAACGAAGATCTAATTTGGAGAAAACGCAAGACCCACTTAGCTGATCGAACAGGTCGTCGATGCGCGGAAGTGGATACTTGTTCTTTATAGTTACTTCGTTCAGAGCTCTATAATCAATGCACATTCGATATGAACCTTTCTTCTTCTTCACAAGTAGAACTGGCGATCTCCAACTAGAATTGCTAGGACGAATCCATCCATTCATCAATAATTCGTCCAACTAAGTACGGACCTCCTTCAAACCTTCAGGGCTTAACCGATACGGTGCTTTGATCACCGGTTGTGCTCCAGGTACTAAATCATTGCTGAATTTAAGAGCTCAATCGGGAGGAAAACCTGATATGTCTTCAGGAAATACATCGTCGACCTCTTGAACCATCTCTGGCTTCGATCCTTCCTCCGCTTGAAGTGCTGTAATCACTGCCTTCTTCAAATTTTCTTTGTATGTGCTTGGCTCCAGGGTACGGTCTCCACTGTTGAAATAAAAGACCAGATGGTCTTGAATCTCGAACACGACCCTCCTTGGAAGACAGTAGATGGTAGCGTAAAAAATTCTGAGCCAATCCATACCCAAAACGACATCGAAATTTGGTATGTCTAGCACCTTGAAGTCAGCATAGAACTCTCTGCTGCAGACGACCACTGGACACAGGTTGTATCTCATTATTGCCTTTAGAACGCCGTTCCCTGACCTGACATTCCAGCTGGATACGAAAGGGTTGACTGGAATCGCATGAGTTCGGACGAACCGTTGCGACATAAAGCAATGAGATGCTCTAGTATCGAAGAGTGCTAGTGCAGGAAGTGAGGCTACTAAGATCGTACCTAAGTTATGTGGGATATGTTTAGGTATAGAAAAATATATGGATATAACAAGTATTGAACAACTTTGAAAATTGAAAGGTTACCGGTAATGACTTGGCCAGTGGCTTCAGCTTCTTCCATGGTCATTGTGAAAGCCTGTCGCCTCGGTACATTCCTCCTTACTGGAGGAGCATTCCTCTGTCCGTTCCGTTGTCCTTGAGGTAAGTTACTTTGAGCATGATGGAACTGACGAGGAGGAGGTGCAGCCGGTCCACGAGGTGGTGGAGCTGGGAAAGCTAGTCATGGAGCAGGTGCCTGGATGGTTGGTCGCTGCTGATAAGTGATTGCTGGTCTGGGTGTAGTATTTGGATTGATTCTTCGAGGACAAGACCCAATATCATGTGTCGCTGAGCCGCAGACTAAGCAAAGGCGATTTGCATGCCGCCAGTCCTTCACTAGGTGTCCATCCCTCCTGCAGTAGGTGCAAAAGGCTGTGCTGGGCCAGTTGATTGGTACTCCCAGTCTTTTGGGCATAAAAAGTGGCCTTGAAGAAGCTCCTCTTACCATCTGGGTAGCAGGGCATTTCATCCCGGCAGATTGGGGTCTGACCTTCATCTTCACTACTGCCTCATATCGATGGGAAACTTTCAGGGCCAGTTCGTGAGTTGGGAAATCCCCTGTAGCTAAGGAAGCTTAGATTTCCGGATCTAACCCTTGCTGAAATCGTCTGGACCTGATCTCAGCAGTCGGTATCAAGTATGTCGCGAACCTGTTAAGGTCTTGTGTTAGCTGTGTAGTATGTGATATAAGAAAATCGAATATTGAGACATATCTTACTTGCTGAGCATGGTAAACTTAGTATCATACTCATTCACAGATTTGGTCTACATCGAACCCTGTTGTAGATGGATGAATTGCTGCTCTATATCAAATCGGGAAGTCTCTAGAAAGTACTTCGCGTTGAACATGTCGCGAAAATTTCTCCATTCGATCGGTTGGTTAAGACGGCTTTCTTCTGCCTTCTACCAAACTCGGGCATTGTCGGTGAGTTGCAGCTTCGCAACTCGTACCCAAGCGATCTCTAGCACTTATACTGCTGCCAGATCGTCCTCGATGCTGTGAGCCTATTCTTCAGCTTCCAGAGGGCTCTCTTTTCCCGAAAATTGCTTTGGGTGCAATGCCCGGAATTGATTTACTCCGGGCGCTTCCGCTTCTAGACAGTTCAGTAATATAGCAGTCTATTGCTGCTGTCCTTCCAGGAGGCTTCGGATTGCCTCAAGCAGTACCGTCTGCTCATTGATCGGAGTAGCAATGGTAGGCGTAAGCGGTAGAGGTGGTGGTGTGTTTTTGAAGTTGGTGCTGGTATTGTTTGGAGAGTCTATAACCTCGAGAGAAAAATAGGGTTAGGATAGATTCAAAGTATATGAAATTATAAGATTCAACGAATATGAAATGTAAATAATGTTTTTAGTTGCTGATTCTTGTGTTATATTTCTTAGGACTTCATAAAGAATTGACCTGAATGTCCATGCAGAACTGACCTGCATGGGCCGCCAATAAAACCTGTCACGCCCCGCTTCCCGGTGTACGGTAAGGAAACGTGACGGGTCACATGACGTATTTACTCAGAAGTAAATATGCTAAGCGTAACTAAGCAATATAAAGTAAAATGTATACAAGAGACATGAATATAAATGAACAACAACTTTTATTTATTTAACAATTCTTTACAAGTACAACTGGAAATATAAATACAGGAATAGAAAGCAATGCCTAAACAATGGCATAACTGAAATGAAAAGTATATATAAGTATCTAATGCTCTGGATCAATGGAGAACTGCTCCAAGTTTTCAGTACCGGGCTCGATCTCCAGTGAGTTCGATCCACCTAACAACATTCCAAAGAAAGAAGAGAAAGAATGTCGTCAGCGAACAATCGCTCGGTAAGTCCCGAAAAAAGGTAGAGATAGAACAGACAGAAAGAGAGTATAACTAGTAATGTTTCATTATAATGTTAACGTTGTTGTTTGTACCTTGGTACAGAATATGCCAGTGTATACGAGAGGAGTCCCACTATTTCGGAGACTAAGGTATACGGAGCACAAGGAATCGTTAAGCCACGGTACAACAGTAATGGATATTCAGGTTAGGTGTATTAAAGTAACCGTTTCGTGCCACTTCTAACACATTCCGTACCAGTCTATCCCTTTAAAAGCCCCGTAATGTATTTTGTATTGTTTGTATTGTTTTGTTATAGATGGAAGACTTGCCGAAACCATGATATCAAGTAAACGTAATGGATATAATTGGATAGTCATGTAATCAGAGTATATCCTTGGTTCGGTTCAGTCGAGTCAGATTGATATAGATTGAATTCTAGTATAGACGGATTCATGTTGAATTGGAGTTATACTTGAATCATATTCAAGTCAGATTGATTTCATATTTGACCGTGGCTCGAACTAAGTCAGACTTTTAAACAGAATTGAATTCCTGAATTAGTTTTGATGTTATCGGTAATTGCTGCACATGGACGACAGGATTTGTGTTTTTTCCAAGACAATTAACGTGTTGATAAAATCGTTGTTAGATTGTCTACCTTAGATAAGTAAGCACCCATATTCTCTGGCTCCCTGAGGCTCAAGAGAAATGGTCCCGCTTAAACCTATATTTACTAAGGTCCTTATTGTAAATTAATATAACTTGAGGGGGTTTTATGAAAAATAGTTTTGATATATTTTTAAAATATACCTCAAGTATTTAATTATTGTCTTTAGGGTTTTCATAATTGTAATTTTTATAAAAACTGAAATTTTCTAGTGAATAGAACCTAGATTTCATTGTACATGGTATTTTAGTGTAATCTTGGAATTGTATTGAATTGAATGGTAGTTTCATGAAATTGTGATTTCTTTGATTTAGAAAAACATGGAATATTTATATAATATATTTAAAATAGGTACTTTGATAATATATGTATATATATATAATAAAAATAAATTTTATTTATTTTGTAGAATCTCATTTTCTTAAAAAATTGCATTAAGAATTCCATCGAGATCGAATGCTCCATGAGGAGATCTGCATCTCACTCTACGAGGCCCGAGGATGTGCGATAACCCACACCATCCCAATCGGGGTTCCCCAAAATGGGTTGTAGAAGCGCAATTGTAAGGAATTAGATAACACACTTTTAAAGAAAACGGTTTTTGAATGTTTAAGTATTTAAATGTAAATTCGTATTTTCCCACAAACTAATATCCCAAGAGTTATCGTGTTATGTCACAAATGTGTGTTGTGATGAGATAGGTCTTTACCTCGTGAGTTTCCTAAAGGTATTATGGGTAAAATGAATAAATAATGTTGTATGTAAACATGATGGTATTTTATTGTAAAAGTGAAATAGGAGTTGCTAATCATATTATTTTGAGATGAAATTTGTTGTGAATGTTGTATTATATTTGTTAAACATTATACAAAAAAGATGGCGAATTTTTTCTAAAGAAAAATGGTGTTTTTAGTTAAAAATTGAATCGGAAGTCGGATTAACTCCACTTCCGACTAGTGTTGAAAAGTGATTTCGTTTTAATAGAAAAGAAGGGGGAAAATGGGAACTTATAGGTTAAAAATAAAGAGGGGAGATGGAGGAAGCTTTTGGAACCGTCAGGGAGTCGTTTCGTCTCCGGATTCTTCTCGAAACTTCACCAGAACTTCGACCTTTGCTAACTCCACTTGTATAACTTTGGGCTTGGAAATTTTAGAGAGTTTTTATATGGAATTTCTGAATGAGGAGGGGTGAAATGTAGTGTGGTATTTATAGGGAAAATTAGGGTTTAGGATAATAAATTTGAGAATTAAAATGTGTATTAAAATGTGGATTAATACCCATTTTTAATTCTCTGGAAATGTGCAGAGAAATCAAACAACATGGGGGAAGTTGGGTAGGCCAAGGGGTTCTGGGGTAAAAAATTGAGGGCATCCCCTACGGATTAGCCCGGTGGTGCCGGTCCCCCGCACACATCTCGCCGGTCCAAACCGGTGGGATGGGGTTAGGATTTGTGACACATGTCCCTGTCGCTTCAACTAGCCTAATGTACATGTTTGATTTATGTATAACTTTTCATTTTACGTACAGTGCACATGCAAACTTTTGAGCTTCTAAAAGTTTAAAAGAAAAATCATTTAAAAATATATGTGGCTGGGGTGATTCGATCACAGGGGCTACGTCATAGCAGTGCAAGGCTTTACCAATGAGCTACAAGTGTTTTCTGGCTATTCAAAAGCAAATCAAATACTTATAGTGTACACAGGATTGCAAATACTCCATTTGTACATTAACTTTTAATCAAATTTTTTTTACACTGAAACAGAGTTGTTACAATTGGGCAGTCCAATCTCCGCGGGGACCATCGCCTCGGTACCGTAGCAGTGGGTGAATGGGGTTTCTCCCGTTGGTGTTTTCTTCGATGTACGCATTGCCCATTGCACCCGCGGCAGTTCCTCGACCCAGCCGCCCTGCCTTTCTTCTAAACGGGTTTTGCGACCGCGAATGACGCCTCTGTTCACTACCTCGGCCTGCCTGTTGCATTGAGGATGTGCGACCGTGGCAAACTTCATCAATATGTGGCAGCAGCCGCAAAACTCTTTGACCTTATCGTTTTCAAAGTTGGTCCCATGGTCGGTAACTATGCACCTCGGGATCCCAAATCGAGAAATTATGTTGTTCTACAGGAACTTTATCGTAGATGTGGCGTCCGGTTTCTTGATGGGTATGGCTTCTATCCATTTCGTGAAGTAGTCCTCAGTGACAAGGATGTATCTGTGCCCGCCCGTACCGGTAGGGAGTTGGCCCACCATATCCATCCACCATTGTGCAAACGTCCAAGGGGAACTGAGTAGAGTTAGTTCGGTGGCGGGGAGACGAGGTATGCTGCTGAAGAGTTGGCAGTTCTGGCATCTTTTGACTAGCTTCTCGGCATCCTGGTGGATTTTCCACCAATAGTACCCTTGCAGTAGTGCTTTTTAGACCAGGGTTCGGGTCCTTTGATGTGCTCCCCCGACCCTTTCATGTATCTCTTGCAGAATGTAGTCAGCCTCGTGGGGGTCGATGCACCGGAGCAGAGGCTGAGTATATGACTTCTTATACAGGTTTCCGTTGCCCAGACGAAATGGCGTGCTTTGGCCAAAAGCCGGCGATCTTCTCCTCTGTCTTTGGGAAGTACACCATCCTTTAGGAACTCCATGAGAGGTTTTCTCCAATCCCGGCCTTCTTCCTGAGTTGTGTAGATCTGGAGTGTTACCTCTCCGTCTTCCACGCTAGGCCATGGCAAGACTTCAAAGAGAATATTTCTTTTATGGTTGGCCGAATATGAAGAAGCGAGCTTGCTCAAGGCGTCGGTTTGGGTGTTCAAGGTCCTGGGAATCTGCTCCACTTAGACTTCGTCGAAATTTTTTCGAAGCTTTTTTACTTCTGCCAGGTATTTTATCATGAGTGGCTCCCGGGCTTCGAAACGCTCGGTTACTTTGCCGACGACCAGTGCAGAGTCGCTGCGAACTCTGATGGTCTTCAGCCTTACCCGGAGGTGATTCGCAGTCTTGCCAACAAAGCCTCGTATTCCGTGGTATTGTTCGACACTCTGAACCCGAGCTTTAAAGAGTTCCATTTCCGCTTCGTCAGGCCGCGGATGATCAGGCCAGCCTCTCTCCCCTCCTCGGTAAAGGATCTGTCAACGTAGAGCACCCAGTCCGGGATGGGGCTGGGTACAACTTCGACCGTAGGATGTGGTTCGGGGCCCTGCGCTGCCGTTTGTTTACCGCCGAAAATAGAGAACGGGACGTTAGGACGTCTGGCCTGAATTTTAGGGGCAGATACTATTTGGATTTATCCATCCACCTCTCTGAAGATGCCAAGTTGATTTATGGCACCGTATCTCAGAGGTTTGGACGGATGCGGACATTGTAGCAGACTTCGTCAGATTCCCCCATGTTTGCGAGGGGTTTTTTGATTGTGGGGACGCTCTTCCATGCAGGCGCAAGTCCCTGTAGTTAATTATGTTATCGCATCGCGATAACTACTTTCTCCTGCTCCGAAAGTTCACTTCGTGTCGTGTGTGTTTTTATTTGTTTAGGTTGCCCGTGGATTGTATACGGAGACAAATTTATATTGTCGCCCGTAGGGCGTGGATTAGTCCAAATCCGTATATTTTAGATTTAGGTTTGTTTTATTTAAGGACCGTTAATCTGATTTGAGATTAAGATCAACTTAAATGTATATGAGCAGTTGGGGCTCGGTTGGTTTTTTGTTAAGGATACGTTAGTCCAATTTGAGACTAAGATCTACTAAACAAGGTCTTAGGATCATTTTTGCTTCAGATCCAACAAAAGAGCATTTCGGCTTTGTTGCTTTAGTTTAAGAACATTTCGGTCCGTTATCGCCATTTTGGAGGCGAAGTTTTAGTTTGAGGACATTTCGGTCTGTTTATCACCATTTTGGAGGTGAGGTTTTAGTTTAAGGTCATCTCGGTCCGTTGATCACCATTTTGGAGGTGAGATTTTAGTTTAAGGCCGTTACGGTCCGTTATTAGTTTAAGGACGTTTCGATCCATTTCCCATCTTGCGTGCACGTGTATTTGTTACGTGACAGGATGAGCAACGATGATATGGGATGCATCCAGTTTGGGATATGGTTTGATTTGGGATATGCACGTCAGTTTGGGAAGTGCACCAAAAAGTAGTTGGTTGTCGGGACCCGCCACCTCTCTGAAGACGTTGAGGAATTACAACGACATGTATCAGAGGTATAGAGAGATTTACCCTTGAACCAATTCCCGTATTTGAGGGGAAAGGGATTAATGGTAAACCCAGGAATCATTAGTCGTATTTTGAGACTAAGATTTCCTCAGGGGAATATGGGACGAATATCATTTTGGAATATCATCAGTTGGAAGATCGATAGTCGTATTTGGGACTAAGATCAGTTTGGGAAATAGTGAGCACATAGGCTCTGTTGATCTGAATTTGGGAGTTTCTACTCTTAACGGACCTAACCAACTTGGGCTTCGTCCACTCAGTTTTATTTTTATTTTAAAAAGAGTGCAAAGCACTTGTTTGGGCTCAGTCCCCTTTTTTGTGCGAAAAAATGCTGAGCACTTATATAAGTTCCGACGCTCACATATAATTATGTGGGGTTTTCAGTCATGGGAATTGCCCAATAAGTGTTAAAAAATTTACCCCTTTTGTCTTTATATGGAATGCTAAGCACTCTTTATGGCGCCCACGTGAGGGACACATGAGGCGCTGGGCGCCGCTCATTAAGTGTGAAGTACTCTTTCTTCTGTGGAGCTCACGTGAGGGGCTCGTGAGGCGCTGGGCGCTGAGCGCCGCTCATTGAGTGCTAAGCACTCCTTTTTTGTGGCGCCCACATGAGGGGCACGTAAGGCGCTGGGCGTCGCTCATTGAGTGCTAAGCACTCCTTTTTTTGTTGCATCCACGTGAGGGGCACGTGAGGCTCTGGGCGTTGAGCGCCACTTATTGAGTGCTAATCACTCCTTTTTTTGTGGCGCCCACGTGAGGGGCACATGAGGCGCTGGGCGCTAGCTTTTTCCTTATAGGCTTTGTTTTGAGAAATTCGATTTCCTAATTTTTTTCTGAATCTTTGATCCTCAAGAACAAGTTTTTTCCGATGAGAATTAAATTCTCAACTTGTGGAAGACTTGTCTTGTGGATCTCAGATCCGGAGAAAAAACTAAGTTCTTTTAAAATGGTTAAACCCTTCAATAGGTAAATGCGATGCTTTGATCTCTCTTCTTTTATTTACCTAGAGTTTTTTTTCTGAGAAGGGAGATCTTCTTCTTTCTTCCTTTTTGAAGCTTTCTACTTTATTTTTAGAAGCTTATGGGTGGGTCCCTATATATCAGACTTGAAGTCTTAGGTCCTTTATATAGTAGGGTCAGTTTGTTGATTAGCTTTGAAGAAATCTTTCATTAAGAGATCCCAATTGATTTGGGGATTTTACCCACCGTTGGATCTTTGATCCAAAGACTTATGTTTTACAGAAAGTATTTTCTTGTTTTTAACAAGATTAGGGAAATATTTTCCCATACAGAATTTATTTTGTAGATTGGTGATTCTTTAATCACTATTGGATTTTTAATCCAACAGTATTCTGTTTTACAGAGGGCGGTCTTTCTTGTTTAAACAGATTTGAGGAATGTTTCCTCTAAACAGAATTTAATTCTGCATCCTGATGATTTATCATCTCCGTTGGATCTTTGATCCAACGGCTCTGTTTAACAGAGAGTAGGATTTAATTCTACTAGGTGTCGATGCTCACGTGTTGTGCACGTGGGCTCTACTTAAGATTTTTGTGTGCTTTGCACATTGGCGCCGCTCATATAAGAGTTTTTAATTTTGGTGTTGGCGCCCTCGTGAAAGGCACGTGAGGCGCTTGAGCGCTGGACGCTGCCTCACAGAACTTTGCTCCTTTATTGGGGAAACAAATGCCCCCCCACCGTGGCGCTCACGTGGCTCGCACGTGAGTGCAGCGGTAGCACATTTTCCACCGTTTGATCTTCTTAGAAGTTGAACCGTCTTCCTGTGCCTATAAGTAGGGCCTTTGGCCCTTGAGATGACTGTTGTTCATCTTTCCTAGCCTTCTTCTTTCTCTGAGAATTTAATTCTCTTTCCAGAGCTCAGATCTCTGTCCAAGGAAACTCTTTTGGAGTCAAAACTCTGTCAAAATTTGGTAAGAATTATGACCAAACTCTTGAAAAAATCTCTTCATGTTTTAGGGTTTTAACCCATTAACAGAGCTTTGCTCTTCTTTTACAAAGATCTCTTAGTGTTCTAAGATTTTTTCTTGCAGATCTTGAAGTTCTTTAGGGTTTTATCCCGTTAGAAAGCTTTGCTTTTGAGAGTTCTGGGATGTTATCCTATTGTTCTACAGAGCGTGGCTCTGAAAACTTTTGGGAATTTTATTCCCTTCCTAATTTTCTTAACATATTTGAAATCTGTTTGCAGAACATAGATCTCGAGGGTGTTTAACTCTCGAGTCCAATGATGTTTTCTTATTAAATGAGAATCCTTTTGGATTCAATTTTTAATGAGTGACTGCCCCATCATTGATGGGGCGGGCCTCTGTCCTTTTCTTTTTTTTGAACTGTGGTGCAGTACAATTTTAAGTGACAAAGAATGTTAAGGCCTTATTCATTGTGTCGATAGCTGACTCCTCCCTTTTTGTGTAGGTACTATGGCTTCCGATTCCTCTTTTCCCTTCGTACGTTCGGAAAGCGCTTTTGCTGACGCTCCCGTAGATCAGGAAGTCTTTGCACTTATTAAGGATCATGATCCAGAGCAAAAATCTCTTCATCTATGGGGGTCATAGTATAGTCAGGTTATCTGGGGTCGGCGCAGTTTTTCTTGTGCAGCGCCTTCGAAGCCAATCCTAGCGATTCATTATGCTGACCCGCCTCAAGTGACTTACGCCGTAGAAGAGGTCAACTGGATCTCGGAAGGTCGTCTTCAGCCTTCCATGGCATCGATACCTATATAGCCACCGATGGCCTTGGACATTTTGGGGTGACGCATATGCTAAGGAGAGTCGCGCCCTTGGGGGGATGTTTACATGATAGGATTGACTCCCCGTCTTTCGGCCGGCTATCTACAGTGAGCCCGGTATATCCTGTTGGCCAAGAAGTCGCTGCTATTAAAGACCGGGTTGTACCCCGTAATCTACGCGTCCCTCTTTCACTATCTCCCGCCTCATGTGTCGTGGATCAAATCTTTCTTGGAACAATGGAATATCCCGACTCATACCTTTCTCTTATCAGATCGGGTGGTTTCGATTTCTTTAGAAGAGTTCGCGGACTTACCCGTCAGAGGGGAGCAGTATGAAGAGATATTTCTCCCCGATGAGTACATCTTTGCCACTAAATCAGTGGTAATGAGCCTTACCCCGGAGAACGCCGTTCAACATCAGTTCCCCAGCTTGATCAAGATGTTGAACATGTACGAGAATTTATTCATGGAGTCTGGCGGGCATGGGGTTAGGTTTGCAGATTTTATCGCCCGCTTTCTTTGTCTGGAAGTTCTGTCTAAACAGGCTGCGAAATTCGCCAAACTCGATGACCCATTCGGATTTGGTTTGGATTTAAAGGATTTAAAGAATTTATTTATTCCAGAAACTCCAGTCTTCTTCATCGCAGAGATCGCTGCCCCGGGTGTTGACGAAGAGACGTGTTTTTTGGGGTTCATTGGCCTGTGGCTGAGTTGGTTTGCGCTTCCGACACACCCCCACTACATGAGGCCATCTGTTTTTTATCTGACTCATCGCATCATCGTAGGGATGCGCGTGGCCGTTAGGATCGCGGGGTTAGCTCATCTATACCACGTTCTGAGTTTAAGAGCTGACACTACTCAGCCGGGGGCAAAGCCCGTGTATCTCTCATTGCATTACTTCACATCATGAGTCGAGATGCACGTGATGGGTGCCTTTGGTGTTCATAAACGACCCCGATTCTACAAAAGCCACAACTTCCCCCGGGTCATGTATCTAGTTGACGCTTCTGCTCCAGACCCATCACAGCGAGAGTCTCGGCGATTGCTCCTTCGACCACGCATGGTTGGGGACAGTATGACCTTTGTCGATAAAGTCTTGACTATCGGCAAAGAATCCACCAAGGTGGTCCAACCGTTGCATGACACTTTTAAGGATGGGGCTTCTGCGTTGATGGCTCGAGAGGTTTTGCACCTGTACTCTATCAGGCCGGGCTTCCTAGTGTTTAGACAGAACGCCTCGGTGCTGTTCATGAGGTACAACCCGCACCGCTTCGCTCAACAGTTGGGTTATAATCAAGGTGTTCCTCTTGAGGCGTTCTTAGTCGAGCCGGTTGCTACAGAGGAGGGTATTCGCAGCGCGATGCATCATTTTATGCGATTAAATACGGGGTCCCATTTCCTTGTCAGCGAGCCGAGCTATGTGCCGAAAGCTTCGAATGCTCAACTGGCGTGGTACCAGCATGCGACGGGTGCTGTTATCAGGGAGGAGATGCGGCTGTTACTCGACCACAAGGATGCCGTCCCAGCCGGTAATCCAGTGGTCCCTTTGAAGCGACGAGCAGCCGTTTGCCCTTCTTTAAGAGAAATCACTACGGCTATAGTCCCACGAGCTTTTCCTGATAAGCTTCAGCCGGATGTTCCTGCGACTGCAGTAGCCATGGCATCCTCGGAATCGGGCATTGGTTCGGAGATCGGGACCCGCCGTTCGAAGAGGCCTGTCAAGAGAAAGCTTTTATCGTCGGTTGTTGGTGTCAGTTCGCAGAAGAAAAAGAAATCTCTATTCTCTGCTAACGTTGTATTCGGCCAGGAGCCCCATGCTCCTTATAGTGAGGGCTTGTGCGAATATGGCACCAATGAGGGTTTGTTTGACAAGCCTGCAGCCGATACTGATCTTGAGCTTCCAAGCGACTGGCCCGCGAGGAAGCAGCGTTGGTCTCTATTGCGGAGTCGGGTATACTTCATTTACATTCTTCTGCATCTATCCCTTCTCCCCTTATTATGCTTTATTAGCGCTTTCTTCTTTAACATGTATTTCTGCCAAAGAGGCTCTCGCAGCTTCCCTCAAGGCGTTTGAGGAGGAAGAGAGGCTTCGCGCCATCTTGGGTCTTGGTATAATTCGCTTCACTACACCTTTGCTCTTTTAATTCCTTCTATTCATGGTCTGACTCTTTTCTTTATCCTGCTGCAGGGACCACCAAAACCCAGGTTGTTCCAAGTGTAGTTCCAATCCCAGGCGGTAATGCAGAAAAGCTTCCAGAGCCACCGACTACGACCGAGGCCATCCCAAGGCCACCACAGGAGGCATTGTTGAAGCAGCCGATAATGGACGCCATAGTGGCTCCGGAGGCCGAGCTCGGTTCAGATGACGACGTTCCCTGTCGGAAGTTTTAAGGAGGTCGGTTCACACGACCCAAGCTGAGAGGAAGCATAGAAAACACGCTGCAAGGGAACACGAAGCTGTCTTAGCCGCGGGTGCAGGTTCGAGTAATGTTCCACCTGCTGACATTCCTCCGGTGGACGTTCCTTCTGCCCTGTCTACTATCTATAGACAGGTTGCGCGTATAGCTCGTGAAGAGAGTGAACGGCTACTTCAAGGTAGAACAACGCACGGTCCTTAATAACAGCTCCTCCCCACTTTCTATTTATTTAACATACGCATTTTTATTTACAGGGACAAATTTGGATGACGGTGTGACAGGTGAAGTGCCGGCAACTAAACAGCCTGAAATGTCCAATCTTTCTCTAGAATCTAGGACCGTTCCAACTGCCGCTCTTTGCCCATGTGGATCCTTGATATCGACGGGTGATGCAAGCGTTACGACAGCCCTTGTCGAATCAGGGGATGAAGCTGTGGGCATTGAATCTGCTCTCCCAATGGAAACCGAAGAAGCCGTCACAACTAGTGACGCTTCGGGCACGGTTTCGGTTTCTGACTTGTCAGGTATTCCTTGGGTTATGGTCTTTGAGTTTTTAATCGTGCTAAGCGTCTCTGATGATATTTCCTTTGTCTTGAGCATAGGCACAATAAACCCTGAAGCAATACTGGCTGAAGAATTACCGCCGGCCACTGCCTTGACTGTCTCGGTTCCTTCCGTGCTTCCCTAAATTTTGGAAGGTAAAGGTTTCTCATTTAGTTGCTTTATTGTAGATACCAATTTTCTTTGCCTTAACCATATATTTTCGCAACCATACAGGAGTGCTCTTTGACCACTTATACTAAGTGCTACACCCGCATTTTTCCTTCCAATCGGAATTCGTTCCCTCTTCCAGCATTGGTCAGTATATTCTTCGTTTAGTGTTTCTCCTTTTCATGAGTAGACTTTCTGTTGCTAAGCCTTCCTTATATTGACCCCAGTATCACTGTTCAAAGGAGGGAGCGAAGGAATAGCCAAGCCTCCGGAGCTCCCTGTTTTGCCACCTTCAACGGCCGGTACAGTAGATTTCGTCCGTCTGGTGTCTTCTTTGTCTTTCAAGTTGAAATCTGACCGTAATTTATTTTGCAACAATTACACCGACTTCAGCTCCTTTTGAGTCCCGCATTCCCATGCCTACGGGGCCCTTCGCTAAAAGTCCATCTTCCAGGGGCGCGGTGACTAGCCGGCGAATGTTAAGCGAGTTTATCAAGGATCTTGACGCCGAGGCTCTCACCTCTGCTACGAATTTTGCCGACGAAGTCAATCTAATGCTGGCGACGCTCATGAATTTCCACAATGAAGACATCGTCGGTTTCTTGGGTTGATTATTGCAGGAAGATCGAGGCTTGTCTGCATGAGATTGAGCTTAAGTGTCTCGCTCCTGAGGTATTAACTTTGAAATCTCAGCAGGCCGCGTGGATCAAGCGGAGTGTCACTTTCATTCGATATTTTGAACAAGAGGTGACCCTGAGGAGAATGGAGCATAAGACGGCTTCCGGCGAATCTGTCCAATTGCGCGCCCAAATTGAACCTAATGCCGCGCAGCTGAAAGCTATTTTTGAAAACCTCCAACGATGTATTTCTGAAGGGTTGGCGCTAAGGTAGAAGCTTGATTTTATTGAGCGGGTCACACAAAGTTGCGAAGCTGCCAGACGGGAAATTGCTGAGAAGCTTTCATCCTTCCTGCAACAACGAGCTCAAATCGAAGTGGAGCTGGCCGCCGTAGCTGAACGCGAGGAGGAATTGCGGGGAGCACGTGAGCGGGTCGTCAGTTTGTTGAAAGCACCTCCTTCTTAATTATTGTAATTGTATTCCCCTTTTTGCATTGGTTTTATCTCTTAAACACTTTAATTCATGAATAAGAACATACATTCTCTATTATGCGTTTATCCGTGTCTTGACGCCTTAATGTGGTGGTAATTAGTTTACTTACTCATTTCGGAGTTTGTAGTTTATGCGCTCGTTTCGAGCCTGTAGTTTATTCACTCATTTTGGAGTTTCTAGTTTATGGACTCATTTCGGAGTTTGTAGTTTATTCACCCATTTCAGAGTCTCTAGTTTATAGACTCATTTCGGAGTTTATTTAGTTTACCTCCCTTGGGCTTATAGGAAAACTTGTCCTAATGTTATTGTTAACCCCTGCTCTTTATGACAGAGATCCGTTAGGTTTTGTAGTACTAGGGTTTTAGTCCGTGGTACCATCGCGTTGGCTGATGCATTCCCCGATATGCAGACTTTACGCTGCTGTTCGAGTAGCCCCGCGACTGTCGTGTCTTTGACCCCTTCGGGGGCTGGACAAGACGTCTTCGAGTAATCTTCTTAGGCAGTTTGACCATCAGAAGAGCAAGCGTTAGGAATTTTGCCATGTCACTTTTTACTTGAGGTTAGGCTTAGTTTGGGAGCCACGATGAGTCATAACCACTCCGCACTGGTATGGGATGATCTCCGATAGTCTTTCAAGGTTTTATTTGAGTTGCCGTCAAGACCCTGAAGCTAGGAATTTGGCCTTCGCTTCCTTTTGATTTGGCTATTTGGAGCCTTTGTTGACATTGCGTCTGCTGTAACGAGAAGAATGTCGGAGTAGTCTTTAGGTTGTTTAGTGAACCATCAAGACTTGGAGCTAGGAATTTTGCCATAGCTCCGTTTTGTTTCGACCGTGGGGTCCTTTGTTGACGCCGCATCTGCATCCTGCTGGAGTGAGAAGGAACGTCGTTGTTGACATTGCGTCTGCTATAACGAGAAGCATGTCGAGGTAGTCTTTAGGTTGTTTTGTGAACCGTCAAGACTTGGAGCTAGGAATTTTTCCATGGCTCCGTTTTGTTTCGACCCTAGGGTCTTTTGTTGATGTTGCGTCTGCATCCTGCTGGAGTGAGAAGGAATTCCGTTGTTGACATTGCATCTGCTATTACGAGAAGCGTGTCGAGGTAGTCTTTAGGTTGTTTTGTGATCCATCAAGACTTGGAGCTAGGAATTTTGCTATGGCTCCATTTTGTTTCGACCCTAGGGTCCTTTGTTGACGTCGCATCTGCATCCTGCTAGAGTGAGAAGGAACGCCGTTGTTAATATTGCGTCTGCTGTAACGAGAAGCATGTCGAGGTAGTTTTTAGGTTGTTCTGTGAACCGTCAAGACTTGTAGTTGGGAATTTTTCCATGGCTCTGTTTTGTTTCGACCCTGGGGTCCTTTTTTGACGTCGCGTCTGCATCCTGCTGGAGTGAGAAGGACTTCCGTTGTTGACATTGCGTCTGCTGTAACGGGAAGCATGTCGAGGTAGTCTTTAGGTTGTTTTGTGAACCATCAAGACTTAGCTCTCCCTTTGACGGAGCCTGGTGGGAAAATATGGTTCCCTTTTTGTTTTTGCCCATGGATTGTATACAGGGGTTGATGTGGACTCACCTTAGGGCAAAAGTTTCATTTCATTTTATTTCTTTCCGAGATACTCTATCATTTCAGCTTTTTATATCACGAAAGTCGCGATTGCCCAATCATTTCGGCTATTCTTTCTTTTTACTCGCTACTTTTTATTGCAAGTTGCCCAAATATTTCGACTATTTTTATATGCATATATTTTGTTCGCTCATTTTCATTGCGAGTTGCCCCATCATTTCGGCTATTTCATATGCATTTTTTTTGCTCGCTGATTTTTTGTTGCGAGTATGGAACTTGAGATCGGATACCAATTTTGGCATCAACATCGCTGCGACTGGAATATTGCCAAGAGCGAATCATCATTTGCCTTGAAAGGACTTAGAATTTGATATCTGTTCAGGCATCAGCATCGCTACGACTGGAATATTACCAGGAGCGAATCATCATTTGCCTTTACTGATTTGAACAAAGTGGCTTAATAGACAGGGTTAGGATCCTGTCGACTAAGGCTTTTGACTTTATGAGCCGTAAGGATCTCATAAAGGGTTTTTTTCTCTACGAGTCGAGAAGATCCCATAGGTGTAGGTTCTCCCTAGAAGTTGTGAGGACTCCTAAGTGATATTTTCTCTTGCAAGTCATAAGGATCTTACAAGTGTGTTTTCTCCTTGCAAGTCGAAAGGACTTATAAGCGTTACTCACCATTTGGGGAAATTTTTTGCCAGTGGTGGAACTTGGTGAGGGGATATTTATTCGTGCCCGTGGATTGTATACAAGGGTCAATATGGACCTCTTGTAGGGCAATTCAGGAGATATGATGGCTTAAGAACAGGTTTGGATTCCTGTAGCTTAAGACTTTTGAATCCTATGAGCCATGAGGGTCTCATAGGAGGGATTCTCCTTATGAGTCGTGAGGATCTCGTAAGTAAAAATTTTACGAGATTGCACCCTTTCGGGTTTTCACAAGCTCTCCGGTAGCCCTATTGTTTTTACTTACGGTGCCCTTTCGGGTTTTCATCCGTGCACATCTTTCTTTTGGACATACCGTTTTTTTATAACAACGAGATTGCACCCTTTCGGATTTTCACAAACTCGCCGGTAGCCCTACTGTTTTTACTCACGACGCCCTTTCGGGTTTTCATCCGTGCCCATCTTGCTTTTGGACATACCATTTTTTTTAACGCCCATCTGTTTGCCAATGGGACTTAAGGGTGACTTCACCGCTAAAGTAGCTGTGTAGCCAGCGGGACTTAAGTTGCAGTCTTCACCATTGGAGTTTTGATTGCAAAATAGATCTCAGGAGAGGATATCGCCGTATTTGGGACGATGCACCATGTTTGAGACGAAGCACTAGTTTAGGGACATTTCGGTCCATTATCGCCGTATTTGAGGTGACGCGCTAGTTTAAAGACATTCCGGTCCATTTAGTTTAGGGACATTTCGGTCCAGTATTGCCATTTTGGAGGCGAAATTTTAGTTTAAGGACATTACGGTCCGTTGTTAGTTTAGGGACATCTCGGTCCATTATCACCATTTTCGGGGTGAAGTTTTAGTTTAACGACATTACGGTCCGTTATCACCATTTTAGAGGCAACGTTTAGTTTAAGGACATTTCGGTCCGTTGTTGCCATGTTTGGGGCGAAAATTCTTTTGGATACTACTTTTAGGGTTTTGACTCAGGAAGATAACGAGCGGACACGGGCATCATCATCTATCATCGATCTAAGTCGTGACTCGTTAAGCGTAGTATTTCTTGAGGAATCGACCGTTTATTGGCCGGAAGGGTCTTTCGCCATGCATATCCATGAGCAAGTAAGCCCTACCTTGGTAGACCTTGTCTATGATGTACGGGCCTTCATAATTTTGTTCGAATTTCCCCCATTTTGCGCGATTAGGAATCATACATCTTTTGACGATTAGCACATGTTCGCCTTGACAGAATGTTCTCGGCTTAGTCAGTCTTTCGTATGAGCGCATCATCCTTACTTTGTAAGCTTCCAGGTTTTGTTGTGCCACGAGGCGAGTTTCATCGAGGGCATCGAACTCCTCAAGCCGAAGATAGGGATTTTCTTCATCCATCAGCTCGTATCGAACCGCTACTCGTAGAGAAGGGAGTTCTATTTCCAGAGGAAGCACTGCTTCCGTGCCGAATACTAACGCATATGGAGTCGTATTCGTGGCTATTTTGAATGTTGTCTGGTGCGCCCAACGAACTTCGTGCAGCCTTTCGTGCCAGTCTTTTTTTCTTCAGGATACCGTTTTCTTTATAATCTAGGTCAAGGTCTTGTTGAAAGCTTCAGCTAGACCATTAGCTCGGGGATTATAGACGGAAGAGTATCTCCAATCTATATTATGCTGCTCTGCGAAGCGGCTGATTTTATGGCTACTGTAGGCTGGCCCATTATCCGAGATTATCCGTCGCGGGGTGCTGAATCGGTAGATGACACGTGTCTTGAAGAAATGGAGGATTTTCTCCGTCTTCACTTCCCTTACCGGTACTGCTTCTGCCCACTTAAAGAAGTAATCGGTCGTTGCTAGTATGAACCGATGTCCTTTGGATGACGCTGGTTCAATGGGGCCGATTATATTGGTTCCCCACATTTCAAACGGCCAGCTAGCTACGTTGGGTGTAGCGGATTTGGATGCTGGTGGATGAAGTCTACGTGAAATTGTCACGAGTGACACTGCTTCGCATATTCGAGGCAGTCCCGAATCATTGTGGGCCAGCAGTAACCCTTTCTTTTGATCTTCAGCTTCATCTTTTGTCCGGCTTGATGAGAACAGCAGAGTCCATTGTGGGTTTCTTGGATGACTCTCCTTGCTTCTTCTGGTCCCAGGCATCTCAGCCATAGACAGTCGAATGATCTCTTATATAGAGTATCATTGATGAAGGCGAAAGACAGAGCTCATTTCATGAGCTGATGTCTTGATGACGTATCTTTGGGCGTTCGATGGGATTTGAAGTAGTCTATGAAGACTTCTCTCCAAACTTCAGTCTTTTCTTCGTCCTTTATTTGGAAGACTGCTTGTTCAGTCACTTCTTTTCCTTCAGACGACTCTGTTAAATCTTCCAAAGATATTTCTGCTGGCGCGAGAACCCGGCGACTTTGCACAACGATCCTTTCTTCATCGAGGTTTTCGTCAGCCAGTTCCTTAGCAAGCTTGGCTAATGCATCCGCCTTGGTATTTCTGCACGCGGTATGCTTTCCAGGATGTAGGAAGGGATTTGTGTCAGCAGTTGCTGCACTCTCCTACCATATTTTATCAACTCTGGTTTGCATGTCTGATAGTCGCCATTTACTTGGCTAACGACCAGCTGGGAGTCTCCATATATGATGAGGTTTTCGATTCTCATATCGACAGCGATCTCAAGACCCGTTATCAAAGCTTCATATTCAGCCTCGTTGTTTGTTCTTGGTTCTGTTAAGGAAATGGCGAGACGCATTATCCCTCTTTGCGGAGTCACAAAGATGAGGCCCACCAAGGCTTTGATTATAGGGGTGTTATGCTTCCGCTTCTTCATGGAAGATGCTCCATCGAAATAGAGTTTTCATTGGACATTATTTTCTTCCTTCTTCCCTTCGATTGTGTCGAATGCGTGTTCGTCTGGAAATTCGCAATTTAAGGGAGAATCGGCTGGTATCGGATGCTCAGCGAGAAAGTCGGCGATGGTCTGGCCTTTCACTGCTTTGAGGGGTCAAACATTATTGAGAATTCCATCAAGAAGAGGGCCCATTTAGCAAGCCTTCCTGTTAGTATGGCTCTTGACATCAAATATTTGAGAGGATCCACCTTTGATATGAGATGGACCTCATGTGCCAAGGCGTGGTGTCTGAGCATCGTTATAGCGAAGATCAGTGCCAGGCAGTACTTTTCGATAGGAGAGTGGTTGTTTTCTGCCCCCAGAAGAACTCGACTCAAATAATAGAGAGCTCTCTCCTTCCCCTGGTCGTTCTCTTGTGCCCATAACGCGTCTAGAGAACCTTCCAGGGCTGTTGTGTACAGGATAAGGGGCTTTCCCTTAACCGGAGCGGTCAGTACCGGCGGGTTCTGCAGTGCACTTTGTCATTTATGATCGCAAATGAACGGGGTCCCCTTCTTCATTAGATGGTTGTAGGGGCGGCATTTGCCGGAGAGGTTGGCTATGAACCGTCAGATATGCGCGAGCTTTCCTTGAAGAGACCGCAGTTGTTTGAGAGTTCTAGGCGTGGGAATTTCCATAATCGCCTTGATCTTTAATGGGTATATTTCAATGCCTCGGTTTCGTATGATGAATCCTAGGAATTTTCCTGAGGAGACTCCAAATGCGCATTTCAGAGGATTCATCTTTAAATTGTATTTCCGAAGACGTTGGAACACTATGTCTTGATTCTCCAAATGCTCCTCATAAGATTTTTCTCTTCATCACAAGGTCGTCAATGTAGCATTCAACAATCTCATGAATGAGGTCGTCGAATATTTTCTTCATGACCCTCTGGTAGGTAGCGCCTGCGTTCTTCAAACCGAAGGGCATCACCTTATAGCAGAATATGCCTAGCGGAGTTCGGAAGGCGGTGTGCTTTTGGTCTTCAGGATGCATTTTTATTTGATTGTTGCCTGAAGATCCATCCATGAAGGAGAATACCTCATGAGTGGACGTGTTATCGATCATCAGCTCGGTAACAGGTACTGGGAAGTCATCCTTCGGACAAGCTTTGTTAAGGTCCTGAAAGTCCACGCAGATGCGCACTGTCCCATTTTTATTCATCACTGGAACAATATTGGCAATCCAGTTGGGATACTGAACTTCTTGGATGAAGTCGGAGTTAATTAGTTTCTTGACTTCGGCATTGATACTTATCTCGAGTTCGAACCGCATTCTTCTTGGCGCTTGTTTGACTGGCTTGACGTCCGACGATATAGCCAATTTATGCACCGCTATTTTTGGATCTAGTCCAGGCATCTCGGAATAGTTCCATGCGAAGCAGTCTTTATATTGCATAAGCACGTTCTTCAGTGTGGCCACCTGTTTTTTAGACAACAGCTCACTGACGAACGTGGGTCTCGGCTCATTTTCCATACCAAGTCGATTTTCCTCAGGTTATCTGCCGTAGTGTATATCCCATCTTCCAGCTCTTTTGGTGCTAGTGGAAACTCTGAGATCACCTCCTCCTCCTCCGTATTTACGAAGCACTTGAAGAAGTCATCCATATTCTCATGCTCTCCCTCCTTTGGGGGTATTATCACGCGGCAGGTACGAGTTCGTTTCCAAGCTCGATCTTGATCTAGCCCTACCCTCGCAATATAGGTTCTTTTTAGCTCATGCTTTCGCGGTGGGGTTACCTTCCAACTTTCGGATAGAGCGAACCTGCCTTGTCGATACTGATCTTTAACCAATCTTTGAAGGTGAAGCAATCTTCAAGGGGATGGCCTATTGCTCGGTGGTAGGAGCAATAATCTGGGTGATGAACTTCATTTATCTGTTTGGGGTACCGAAGCTCTGGGAGCATTATCATTTGATGCTTAATGACAAGGTCGAATATTTTCCTTGTCTTGTCTTGAGAGAAAGAGTATTCCCGACCCATCTTCCTGATAAAAGACGGATTCCAACTGAATTTTTCTCGATTGCGTGGGTTCTTGGATCCGCTTCGCTGTTTTCGAATGTCTTTTTCGTTCTTCACCTTATTTTTTTCTCTACGTCGGGCTTTTTTCTTGTCGCGAGAACGTACAGCGGGCTGAGGATGAAGGGCATCATAATCTTCTCTTTCCGCAGACTGCTGAGTGAGACGCTGCATCCTGGCTTTTTCGTAAATGGCCATTTCGCGGCTGTGGTCATCCCGGACCTTTTGACCGGCTTCTCCCATTAGCTTATCAATTTGTTCTTCGAATGACGGACTTAGCATTCTTATGGCGGGATCTCGCTCTAGTTCAATATCAGCGCTATCTGGAAAAGCATTCCTTTCTCCACCGGAGTTATTTATGACACGGCAGCCATGGAATCGCTCCCGTTTCTTGGACCGAATGTATCCAAGCCCAGTCGTCTCCATCCTCCCGTTGGGCATCTTTCCCTGAGTCCCGGGAATGTCCCAAATCTTGTTGTAGAAGTGGGCTTGTCGAGCGGTTTGTTTGAAGGGTACGCCTTGGCATCTTAATAGCCCATTCAATCCCTCTGCGTAATATCTGGGCAGACGGATTGGTTAAAGCCTGTCAAGCGCAAGTTCGGCACCATGCTAGACTTCTCTCTCTACTTTGGTCTCCGTAGATCGATAGAAGATGATCGCCTTTTCACCTCTTCGCCTGAGAGGGATGTAGAAAGTTTGCAGCTCTTGTATGCTATATGTATCGAGTGCATCAAGTTCTTTGTAATGTCGCGGCGGAACTATGGTAATTTTCAAGCTCTGATCAACTCCAGTAATAGTTTGTGCTGACGGGTGAGTGGTGAATACGGTGTTAGTCTCGTCCTCAGAGTCACTGCCAAAGACCGAAATAGGAGTAGATGGTCCGGGCCTGTTGCATTGGGGTTGCCCTGAGTAGACTATCTCTTCATCTTCCTCGGTATTGCTTCCGAAGATCGGGATAGTAGCGACGACTTTTTTTTTATTCTCCCGCTTCTGACATCTTTCGTGTCTTTGAAGTCCGGTAGGAAGTACTTTGCGTCTTCGTATTTTCGGACTTCGTTTTTAGAGAATGGATTTAGCTCCCCTGTAACTGTGTACTCGAGACTGTCTTTGAAGTACATCATACACTGGTGTTGTGTGGAAGGGATGACGTTGTACTCGTGTAACCAAAGCCGGCCGAGCAAAGCGTTATATTAAGTCTTGGCGTCGATGACATGAAATTTGATGTCAGTGAAGAGAAGCCCAAATCGTAATGTCAATATTACGGACCCAAGAGTCCGCGATGATTGAGAGTCGAACCCAGAGATAACAATTTTATCCCGAGCCAGGTGTTGATTGTTCATGCAAATCTTCTTCAGCACATTCACGTTGAGAAGGTTGACGGAGGACCCGTTGTCGACCAGGATCTTCCCTATCTTAATGTCATGAAAGTACCAGATGACATATAGAGGACGGTTGTGCTCGTACGTTCCGAGAAGGAGATCTTCATCGCCGAATGTAATGTCAGTTATATGAACCTCTGCCAGCTCGTCCTTCATCTTTTCTTCTGCAAGGAAAGCTTGGAACTGATTAGGCACTTGTAATGCCCTGATCAGAGAATCTCTTGCTTCTTTGGACAGGAGGAAAGCATCCAATATACTCAGTTGTGAGGGTATCTTACTCAGATGTGTCAGGACTTTATAATCCACATTGTTTTTCTTAGGCGGGTCCTTGGCTGCGAGCTCTTTGACGACTCTATCATCGAGGGAAATTCCCTCAGGGAATTTTTCCTTCCCCTTGTCTCTTTTGCTCGAACCTTTGTTTGTAGGCCCGAGGTTCTTTTCAGGCAACGTACGGTTACGCAGCTGAATATTCTCGCAGTTCTTCTCCTCCTCTTCTTTTCTGGAGGTGGATTCTTTGAAGAAAGGGCCGGGGGTTATTTCTTCCTTAGAATCGCTCCCGAATGTAAGAACTTGGGATTTTCCTTTTGTTGAACCGGTATCAATTATATAACAGTTGCCAGTCGTTCCATCACACTCATCTGTCGTGCTTCTTTGTTGCCGACGAGCTTTGCGCTTCATCTGCTTGAAGTGTTGTCGGTGGGCAACGTATCCTTACCACCATTTCTTGAAGGCATTGCACTCTTCGGTGGGGTGGGTGACCCTCCGATGATATAGGAAGTAGTTCGGATGCGAAACCTCTCCATTGAGGCATGTGGCCCCGGGAATATTTTCCTTGAGAGGTGACAGCTTCATTCCCACTGACAGGGCTTTGGCGAACCGCTTCTCTGTCTTGATTCTGCTCTTGTTTGCCACAGGTATGCTTTGGTCTAGTCGGAGTATATTACGACTCCTCCTTGCCGCATCTTGTTCATCCTGACGCTGACGCTTAGCCTTTTTGTATATGGCTGTTTCGCGTTCTCGGTCAGCTTTACTCTTTTGAAAGGCTTCGTTTAGCAGCCTGTCAATTGGATCTTCTGACAGTTCCAGAGATTTTAGCACCGGTCCTGCCCCCAGTTCCTCTGCGTTGTTTTCTAATGCCGAGGGAGTTTCTTCGTTATTTAACGACGAATGAGAAACCATGTGGCAACTTTCTACATAATCTTCGGTTTCTCCCGACGAGCCATTTCCCTCATCATCGTTACTATCTCCATTCTTAAGTATATGGTTGAGAAACTCTTCGAGGGTGACTGGGTTCCACGCCTTCTGGTTGTACTCCTCCAGCGCGTCGATGTACTTTTGCAGGTCCGTGCGTTTGTCGTCAGGCTGTACGGGCTTCTTGGTCTTCTTCCTTCCCTTCGAAGACTTTGAAGGCTTGACTTGGGTGTTTAGCTCATCATTAGCAGTTTTCTATATGGGACGCGGTTTCAGCATCCCTTCAATGACCTCGGGCTCCAGCGGGCTTTTCCACCTGATCGCTGTACATGCTTGAAGATCTTTCAGCATTCTTTTGGTTTTAGCTGAAATGATGACTTCCCACGGTGCTTCTTCCACAAACGAACATGATGCCCCCGGCATATCTACCTTTTTAGGAGCGTGCCTCTATGGCGGGTTCACCATCCAGTTCTCAGGAAGCGCAAATTTCCCCCGTTGATACTGGTCCTCGATCCAATTTTTGAAGACATAGCAATCTTCAATTGGGTGGCTCACCATTTTGTGATAGGAGCAGTAGTTGGGGTTGTTGACGTCACCGGGCTACGGTGGACGTTTTGGGTCTGGCAGAGTGATGAGTTTGTTGCGCACTGCTAGTACGAACAATCTTCTCGTTTTATCATAGGGAAACGAGTAAGCACATCTTAGCTTCTCTTCTAGGGATTGGCACGGGCGCGCGTTGTTTTGGCGAGCAACCGGTTTTGGGTCACTCGGTTGTTGTTGAGTATTGGAAACGAAGGCCGCTTTCCCTTTACCTTTTGCATTCCGAGGGTCCATTTTTGAAGAGGAAAGGCCGTGGCCCATCTGGTCCATTTAGGCTAACTTGTCGATCAGAGCCTGGAAGGTGGTCGGCTTAAAGATCGTCATAAACTGGGACACAGTCGCCTGAGGATCTAGAGTCCCTATGAACATGCCCACGGCCGGAGCTTCTTCGATGCGTTGTTCGCATTTTGGCCATAGGTTCCGCCACCAGATTGGGTAGTGAACCCAGGTCTCTCCCGGCTTTACCCTGGCGTTGATGAACGCCGTGATCAGGGTGCGCTCGCTTGCGCTGGCGAACCGCTGCGTGAACAGCAATTCCATTTCTGTGAATATTTTGACGGAGTCATTTGGGAGCTCCGAGTACCATTCAAACGCTGTCTCTGACAGGCTGCCAACGAACTGGCGAAACGGCAATTTGTCGTCGCCTCCAGTATTGCCGCACAAAGCTCTGAACTGAGCGACGTGCTGATGAGGATTTCCTGTCCCCTTATACACGTGGAACTTGGGGATCGTATATCCTAGCGGGAATTTGATTTGGTCATACCAGCCCGGATACGGTCATCCAGTTCTGACGATTTGGCCAGCCGCTTCACTTTCCTGATGAGCTCATATTTGTTGAGCTATGTAATCATCAAGGGCAGCTTTAGAGATCGTTTCCTCCCTGGCTGTCGATAAAGCTGGAAAAGGGTTTGATGTTTCTCCTCTGTCGTCCTCGATGGTGATCGGTGGATCTTCAGCTGGAGGTTCTGGCTGGATCATCATTCCAACCATGTCCTGGAACAAAAGCGCCATCTGCTTTATATTAGCAGCTTGTTCCGCGGCTGCCTTATCTTTTCTTTCTAGCATCCTTCTCGGGAACTCTGTATCGGTCTCCTTCTCCTGGCGCTGTTCACTTGCTGATTCCGGACTTTTTTTTGTCCGGTGAGTGCTGCCATTTTCTTCAACATCTCCTGGAGCTTTTGTCAACGACTAAGTTTGCTGTCAATGACTCACGGAAGCATGGCTATCCTCTTTCCCGGAAGCCCTGTAGACCGTATGGACGATCATGTCCCCAGACTTGGGGTGTTTTGTTCAAGCGCCTTTACAATTTGCCACAGGAAGTGGGATTTTCTCCGGCCTCCTCCTTTTATGGGAGGTCGAGGTCGAAGGTGCCGTTGTAACAGGCGCCTGCGTAGAGGAAGTCCCTCGCTGTATGGTAGAGGGATGGTCTTCCTCTTGCCGAGTCTTTGTTTTCTTCAGTCGGCGAGAGTAGTCTTTAATGATCATAGAATCTTGGACTTTCCGCCAGACCCTGTGGGTTTGGGAGGACAGTCGCTGAGGGGGTTGCTCCGGGTTTGCCTGCGTCATGTTTTCAGTAGGAAGTGGAGATTTCTTCAGCACTGCGGTCGGAGAGTTCTTTCGCATCCTCCTAAGCAGATCAAAGCTGTTCCCGGTTGGAACAGCAGCGTCAACTTCCACCATTGGAGTTGGTGGGGTGAGTTCGGAGGGGGAGTTGCCCCTTGCACTTCTCACTCGGCGCTAGTGGCGACGTCGAGCGTGCCTTGTAGATGGGACTACCTCAGTTGTAGAAGCGGCTCCGTCGTGTCCCCTGCTTTGGTTAGGGGCTGCTGCTGGTGCCATCCTGTCGAAGACTGACGTTCTTTGAGAGAGTGGCCAATCTTTCGAAGGCCGACTTTCTGGTAGGGGAAGCACTTTTGATGACTTCACCTGCCGGAGGAGTTGGGAGGACTATCCGTTTTGGGATAGCCCCTTCGGGTATCGCGAGCCTCTTTGCGGGCCCACTTGAGTTTCGACTAAGCCTGTTGAAGACTGAGGTGGCAGACTTGGACGACCCGTTGAGAGGGGCCGTGGTGGTTGCAAGTCGATTGAAGATTGACTTCTTTGGAGCTTCCTGTGGTGGCACTGGGGCGCTGAAGATTGCTGGCAGGAGCATGGTCCGGAAGAACAATCCAGTGGTGGCCTGAGTCACCTGCCCCACCGGCATAGAAAAGATAGAGGCCGTATTGGGCTCGTATGTCACTCCTCCAGTCGGGGTGGAACGGGAATTACTGTTGTAGTTTGTGCAGCTGGAAGCCATTGACCTTTTTCCTGCACATGAGCAAGACACCAAATCTTAGTACCTTGAATCCAAGGGTAACCATAGCAAACCGCGATTTTGTTCGCAAAACACGACATACGAAGTGTTGAGTGGAAAGAAGAAAAGGTCCAACCGGGCGTGCCAGAATCTGTTTACCGCCGAAAAAAGAGACCGGGACGTTAGGACGTCTGGCTTGAATTTTGGGGGCAGATGCTATTTGGATTTATCTGTCCACCTTTCTGAAGATGCCAAGTTGATTTATGGCACCGTATCTCAGAAGTTTAGATGGATGCAGCCGTTGTAGCAGACTTCACCAGATTCCCCCTCGTTTGCGAGGGTTTTTCGATTGTGAGGACGCTCTTCCCTACAGGTGCAAGCCCTTACAGTTAATTACGTTATCGCATCGCGATAACCATTTTCTCCTGCTCCGGAAGTTCACTTCGTGTCATGTGTATTTTTATTTGTTTAGTTTGCCCGTGGATTGTATACGGAGACTAATTTATGTTGTCGTCTGTACGGCATGGATTATTCTAAATCCGTATATCTTAGATTTGGATTTGTTTTATTCAAGAATCATTAATCTGATTTGAGATTAAGATCGACTTAAATGTACATGAGCAGTTGGAGCTCGGTTGGTTTTTTGTTAAGGATGCGTTAGTCCAATTTGAGACTTAGATCTACTTAATAAGGTCTTAGGATCATTTTTGCTTCAGATCCAACAAAAGAGCATTTGGGCTCTGTTGCTTTAGTTTAAGGACGTTTCGGTTCGTTATCGCCATTTTGGAGGCGAAGTTTTATTTTGAGGACATTTCGGTCTGTTGATCACCACTTTGGAGGTGAGGTTTTAGTTTTAGTTTAAGAACGTCTCGGTCCGTTGATCACCATTTTGGAGGTGAAATTTTAGTTTAAGGACGTTACGGTCCGTTGTTAGTTTAAGAATGTTTCGGTCCATTGTCCATCTTGCGTGCACGTATATTTGTTACGTGACGGGATGAGCAACGATGATATGGGATGCATCCAGTTTGGGATGTGGTTTGATTTAGGATGTGCACGTCAGTTTGGGAAGTGCACCAAAAAGAAGTTGGTTGTCGGGACCCGCTACCTCTCTGAAGACGTTGAGGAATTACAACGATATATATCAGAGGTGTAGAGAGATGTACCCTTGAACCAATTCTCATATTTGAGGGAAAATGGATTAATGGTAAACTCAAGAATCATTAGTCGTATTTTGAGACTAAGATTTCCTCAGGAGAATATAGGACGAATATATTTTTGGGATATCATCAGTTGGAAGATCGATAGCCATATTTGGGACTAAGATCAGTTGGAAAACATAAGCAACGTTTATTATATATCATATATAAAATAATAAAGTATTCGTCTCACGCAGATAAAGTGATCACATCACATAATAACAGTAGCAGAAGATAACATATGAAATATTGGATATATTAGGAATTCTGTGTTTTAAATTAAGCCAGTATAAAACACGGATTCCACGGTCGCGATGAATAGCCAAACCCACATCCCTAGACCCCTATGAGAGCGGCAAGCAACCCTACCAATTTTAGAGTTAGGAGCCCCGGTCTCGACTTCTCGAGATGGTCTCCTACTGGAACCTAGAATCAGGTTACTTGTGCTCCCCTCCTTGGGTCTATCCTAATGCAAAAAAGTAAATAATATACAACAATGGTGACAACATCCTCAACCCGAAAGTTCCCCAATAAAAGAATATTACATACAAGATTTTACATGAATGAAAATGAAAAACTCTCATCTCACATAAAAAAAACCCGGCTAATCAAAACACGACGATCCAATATAACATATCCCAGCAACACATAACATCACATGTCATCAACGTAAGTAAATACGCGTATCCCAATTGTCGTTGACATATAGCAACGAAACCGGCGATACACCACATATTACACTTACGGTCGCAGAAAAGAAAATGTCAAATTACAACATTTGGAATCCACAATTACCTTAGACATCATAAACCCGAAATATCACATACTTCATATTTCATTCCTAACAATATGAATTCCAAATATTGTATCACTTTTCACAGATAGCTAGACGATGTTAAACATTTCGATCGAATCAACAAACACCCAGAATTTCCCTAAAAGCTCAACATTTGAGCACAATTTAATAATACTCAGAACATGCCACAGTACCTTTGGACCAACCGTAGAAGGACCAACTCTTGTCTCACCTATGGCGCCGCGGAACTACCGCAAACCCTAGGGTTTGGCGGCGGTTCTGACGGTCATAGAATCGAGTTAGAGTTTCGTTCTTCTAGAGGGTCCATCAAATGACTAGCATGATTTTTGAATGTTTTAAACTTGGAAAAAATCCAACTCTTGGAAAATTTCCATCGAGGGAAAAATTGGGTTATTGATATTCGTTCGAACTTTTTAACGCTGTCTAAATAACCCGAAATAAAGTTAGAATTACGACTATGAAACACTCCGAATTGCCTTTACAGAATGTTAACATCTCAAGCAATTTTAGTAAAAGCAAGCAACACCTGAAACACTAAAACCCAGAGACCAGAACACCGAACAAAAACGAACCAAAGAAAACTACTGGGGGCTGGCCAGGCAGGATTTTTAAACCATCTCGCCGGGTGAAATCCGGCCAATTGGGTTTTTGTTTGTCCAGTGTTCATGTTACATCTCATATAACATTCTGCAGTTGCTTAAAAAAAATTTAGACGACTTAAAATTTTCGACAGAAACTAGGTTTTTGTTTCGAGTGTTTCGGAGTTGTTTCGGTTTCGTAATTCTACAAACATCATCTAATTATCTTGCTTGTCTCTGATACCACTGTAGGAATGCCTAGCACGACAGCAAGATTTCGGGAGGTATCGTCCATGCCATTTTCAAAAATTTGCCATGCTAAAAAACCATAACCCTAGAATCTTAACTAGAAAATTAGACAATACAACAAGTAAATAACTTTACATCTAAGTGAATATGGAATACAATCTTTGTAAACCGGTCCTTCACTTCAATAGCTCCGTGTAGTAGTCTCTTCGCTCCAAGTAGCGATCTTCCGGACTCTAGAATGGCTCCACAAGATGAAAGGAACATGCATGCATGAAGTCTTTGACGCCGAAGATGATCTACGTCGAGGAGACACTAACCCAAGCTATCTCTTCAATAATTAGGTATTAGTAAAGCTAACACCCTAAACTAAATGGCTAATCTAGTAGAGGATGATGAAGTATGATTTTTGCTCACTTTAGAAATCTTTTTCTCAATAATTTTCCTCACCTCTCCAAGAGTTAGAGAGCTCTCTCTTGATCAAGAAGAAGATGAAGCCAATAATGTTATGGCAACCATGGGTGAGAAAATATCTCATATAATTCATGTAGAGACTTTACCATGGGTTTAGATAATGGTTAGTTTAATAAATATCTAAGATAACACAAAACTAGTGGACTAAGTCAATGGGTGTACAAGCTTCCACAAGCTTCACCCATGTGACTAATTTTCAACTAATTTGGATTTACTTTAAATAAATAAACCTTACATTATCATGAGCATGGTGTGAGTCCCATACACCCATGTAGCATGTGGCATTAAGCATGACACAAAAAGAAACACAATTAATATATATATATATATATATATATATATATATATATTAAATGCATAAGTAAGATAAAGAAATTCTTAAGTGAGCTAATATTAGTTAATGTAAATTAATATATCAAATATATAATTATACATTAAATCATTAAATCAGCACTTGATTTAATAATCCGGCTATATCTTATATGACCGACTAAGATTATTTGTATCAACAATTGATTCGATAACCCGGCTATATCTCATATAACCGACCGATATCATAAATCGAGAGAATAGAATACGGTATCACATACTCGTATTAATCTCGGTCCCGCACAAATCACATATATCCTCCTACTTCTTTTTTCCTAAGCCAGTAAACCTCTGTGTAGGACTCTAAAAACTCGTCAATACGCTGGCAGTAGGTGATGATCATATCAGGCACTCACAAGCCATCAGCGGTACTAGCTGGACGTAACGGCTACCCGGGTTTTGAGCAATCAGAAGATCAACAAGCAAGCCTGCTCTTACTCCTGTAAATTCTGTTAGTAACACAACCGTATAGTCCGGTCTCTTCGTCTGATATGTCGCATATCTAGGGATGGTAAAAGTCAGACCCCAGTAACCGATAAGTCGTGCCGATATGAGGCTCATAACGAGTCGAGAAACTACTGATAACACTTACCAGTAAATCTCCGTATCTGCCCTGGCCAGGGACTTCTTGTTATAGCCAATCGAGCACAGCGCAACATCAACCCCCAATACCGGGAGAGACGAATCCCCTTCTATCGCTCATTGCCTCCATGTAATTCGGAACTGTACCTAAAAGCCACCGTTTTGCACGTTCTCTTGACGTGGTAAGGTGGAAATCAAAGTACAGTGGGAATCACACAAGACTCTATGACGATCTCGGGTCTACAGACTAACCTATGCAAGTGTCACCAAAGAACTGCTATCTGATGATAGATATAATACCAGCTAGGAGTTCTCAGCGAGTCCGTTCAGTGTACCCAGTCTCCACCGAGCACCCCTATACCATCTTTGATGTCAAACACCAGTAGATGTGGGATCATCCATCGCCCATCATATGGGTCAAGAAGCGTATACGCTAGTCTACTCTAGAATATCGATGCCCTGTCTCGATACACTCTCGTCTAGGAACAATTAAAGGATGTACTTGTGGACTACCCTGGCCCCACTAGTATGATCTCCATCATAGTCCTAGTAGTCAAGTACACATCCTAAGGGCTTTATCAACATGTGAGAGCAAGACAGTATCACAATATAAGTTTACATGTTTAGAAAAAGAGCAACCAGATAGCATACTATCATGTCGAGAAAGAAAGTCCTCTCTCTATATATCCAAGCATCCACTATAATATACATCATATGTACAATAATGGCCTCTAGGGCATACATATAACTAATAATCTCCCACTTGCACTAAGGCCAGTTGTTGTAGTATCTCATACCCAACATCCCGAAGAGTCTCTCAAATTGTATCTGGGGTATGGCCTTTGTGTGTGGATCCGCCGTGTTATTCTTCATGTCAACTCTCCTGACCTCGATCTCTCGGCGATCAACAACCTCCCGGATCAGGTGATACTGTCTCAGAAAATGCCTGGATCACTGATGGGACCTGGGTTCCTTGGCCAAAACCATAGCTCCATTGTTATCAAAATACAAAGGTATTGGATGCTCGATGGACGGAATCACACCAAGTTCGTTTATGAACTTCTTCATCTTGACAGCCTCTTTGGCAGCATCGTTGGCAGCGATGTATTCGGCCTCCATCGTTGAGTCTGCCACGGTCTCTTGCTTGGAACTCTTCCAACAAACCGCCCCTCCATTGAGGGTAAAGACAAATCCCGAGACCGACTTAGAGTCGTCCATATCACTCTGGAAGCTCAAATCCGTAAAAGACTCCACTTGGAGTTCTCCGTTACCATACACCAAGAACATCTCTTTAGTCCTTCTCAAGTATCTGAGAATGTTTTTAACAGCTGTCCAGTAATTCGCTCCTGAATCTTCTTGTTACCTACTCACTACACTTAGTGAGTATGCTACATCGGGTCTGGTATATAACATCGCGTACATGATAGAGCCTACTCCCGAAGCATAGGGTATCCCTTGCATGCGAGCTCTCTCCAAATCAGTCTTGGGAGACATCTCTTTGGAGAGAGTGAGTCCTGTGATCGTGGGTAAATTCCCACTCTTTGAATCTTCCATACTAAACCTCTTTAGTATGGTGTTTATGTACCTGGATTAGGACAATCCCAGTATCCGTTTAGATCTATCTCTATAGATCTTAATCCCCAAGATATAGGAGGCATCACCTAGATCTTTCATTGAGAATCTTTGTGATAAGAAGAGCTTGACCGATTGCAGCATAGGAACATCATTTCCTATCAAGAGTATGTCATCCACGTACAATAAGAGGAAGACGACCTTACTTTCTGCCACCTTCTTGTATATACACGGTTTATATACGTTTTGATGAAGTCAAACTCTTCGACCACTACATCAAAACAGATGTTCCAACTCCGCGATGCCTTCTTTAACCCGTAGATAGATTTAAGCAGCTTGCACACCTTCCCGCTGCTCCCACTGTCCACGAAGCCCTCTGGCTGAGTCATGTACACGCTCTCTTCTAAATCACCATTTAGAAAAGCGGTATTAATATCCATTTGCCAGATTTCGTAGTCATGGTATGCAGAGAGGGCAAGTAGAATCCGGGTGGACTTAAGCATAGCCACTAGAGAAAATGTTTCATCATAATCCATACCTGGTCGTTGACGAAAACCTTTTGCAACAATTCTAGCTTTGAAAGTCTCAACTTTTCCATCTACACAAAAAAAATTCTTGAAGATCAACTTGCTCCTGATGGATTTTACTCCTTCAGGAGCATCTTCCAAAGTCCATACTTTGTTGGTGTATATAGATTCTATCTCAGATCGCATTGCATCCAGCCATTTCACAGAGTCCCCACTCGTGATGGCCTGCTCGAAACTAGTTGGGTCATAATCTTCCATGATGCAATTCTCGCTCCCACCATCAATGAGAAAACCATAATATCTCTTAGGTGGATAATGAACCCTCCTAGATCGGCGGAGAGGCTGAGGTTCTTTGGGAACTATCAAATTCTCTGGTTCTACCAAATCTTCTTCTATAGTTTTTGCGGTTGGAACTTCTTCCAGCTCTACCTCTTTTCTACTAATCTCTTTTACAAGAAACTTCGTTTCTAAAAAGGTGGCATGTTGAGAAACAAATACCTTTTGTTCCTCACTGAGGTAGAAATGATATCTATACGAATTGTTTGGATATCCCACAAACTTGCAAAGAGCTGATCGTGTCTCGAGTTTGTCCGGATTTTGCTTTTTGACATAGGCCGGACAACTCCATATCTTAACTCTCTTAAGAGATGGTCTCTTCCCATTCCATATCTCATATGGAGTGGTAGGCACTGATTTGGTTGGAACTCTATTCAATAGGTATGCTGCTGTCTCAAGCGCATAACCCCAAAAGGAAATAGGTAACTTGGCAGTGCTCATCATAGAGCGCACCATATCGAATAAGAAGCGATTCCTCCACTCCGATATACCATTGTGTTGTGGTGTATATGGAGGAGTAAGCTGAGAGAGAATCCCATTCTCTTTTAGATAGTCATGGAATTCCGTGCTCAAGTATTCTCCTCCCCGATCGAATCGAAGGATTTTAATACTTTTACCCGTCTGGTTTTCAACTTCATGCTTATATTCTTTGAATTTCTCAAAAACTTCAGACTTGTGTTTTAACAGGAACACATGTCCGTATCTTGAGAGAAAGTCAGTGAATGTAATGAAGTACGAGGAACCATTCCTAGCATGTGTAGACATGGGACCGCATACATCACTATGTATCAGTCCCAAAAGTTTCGTAACTCTTTCTCCATATCCAGTAAACGGAGTTTTGGTCATCTTGCCTTTGATCATGACTGGCAAGTTTCATAAGATGAAAATTCAAACGGATTCAAATATCCATCCTTATGTAACTTAGCTAGTTGGGTCGCATTGATATGACCTAGTCTACAATGCTACAAGAAGGATTCGTTCATTTCTGAACTCTTCCTCTTGTGTGTATTCTGTACGTTGAAAATTGTGTTTTGATTCAGAACATATAAACCGTTACATAACGCACCAAACCCAATCAACACTTGATTTAGGTAAATGTTCATAACATTATTCTCTACTACAAAGTTATATCCTTCTTTAGCTAATAAAGAAACTGATATTAAAATGCATATCATAGAGGGTACGTAATAACAGTCGTTCATGATCAAAGTATTCCCATTTGGTAATACAAGGTAGCATTCACCAACTATTTTGGCTGCAACACTTGCACTATTTCCTACTTTTAGAGAATGATCACCTATTCCCAGTTCTCTACCTTTCCTTAGCCCGAGTAACATATTACATATGTGGGATCCCGATCCGGTATCTAATACCAAGGACGTAAAGTGTACCGAGAAACAGTTTTCGGTAACTAACACACCCGAAGAAGATGCATCAATATGCTTATTCTTCGTTTGGGTGGCATGGGAACCCGGATGTTTCCCTATATCCTGCTCGGACTTATAACAATTATAAGTTGGAGCAGAACTAACGTTCCCCAGCTCAGCATAACAAGCGGGTTCGGTCAATACATCCATATTATTATCTTGATTAAGACCTGACATGGTCGCTACCTGGAGAGAGAGAGAAGAAAACACTTAGCGTATGCTCTTGCAAAATTAGATTGGTTTTTATCTTATTTAATCAGGATGGCTCCTACTGTTTTTATCAAATCTTCCTTCAAACCCCAAAAGGTAAGACTAGACGAGATTAATTACACCCTACAAGTTCACCAATCTTTCGGCCAGGCCAGTGTCAGTACTTTGAGGGAGGTTCCCCGTGCTTTTGCACGGACCTAATTAAAATAAATTTCGTTTTCCCAGGGGTGTAACCCCTTTAACACCTTTTTAGAAACCTACTTGTTCGACTAATTGTGATGTGTAAAACTCTTCCAGGAGTAACTCTTACTCGCAGTGGGTATCGAGATCCAACTATCTCATAGAAGGTATGCAATCTCATTGCAAATTTCAACACTTGAAATTCCCGATAATATTTTGCCCCTAGCAACTTATGGCCTTGGCTACGGTCAACAAATCATAAGCGCTAGCCAAGTTCAACCCGTCATTTCCTGATTGAATTAAACCCACCCGTATGATCCTTGGCTAAGGTCAACAAAGTCGTACGACTACCCTAACTTAATCGCATCATATGCAACATATAAGCACTAATTAGCTACTGCACACTACGCCTTGGCTAAGGTCAACAAACGTAACACGAATACTAAGCAGTACTTATCTGAAATGACGGAAGGCTACGACAGGTTTTTAAGAAAACCTTTTGCGTAATGAACTTGATATCGTTGTAGAATCGAGTGATTTTGAAAAGGAGTGTTTTTGAGGCTTTTTCTAGTTTCGCTAAAGAGGTCACTCCCGGTGAAGGGATCTCGGCTCTTTCTTTATCGAATAAGGTGCAGAATATTTCACAAATACCACTATGCAAAGCATGAACTAAAAAAGCAATCAAAAACAAAACCGTGTTGGTTATAGCATCTACTAGCTTTTACTAAAGAGGTCACTCCCGGTGAAGGGTTCTCGGCTCTTTCCTCATCGAATGAGGTGCTGGCTATTCTACAAGGAATACCGCTATGCAAAGCAAAAACTAGAGCTACCCTTTTTGAAAATATGATTCCACAACATCTTTTTAGGTTTCTTTTTTTTTCATTAATCTCATTAATGAATTCCCATAATTTATGCTTCCTAAGCATCACAGAAGAAACGAAAATATAACGTACGCTTATGCCATCCGCATTTGCCACAGTGTCCCGTTATGCACCGTTAGGTTACTTAACTAACGGCATAGCGGGTTGGTACTAGCATGGGTGAGAAACATAAGCAACGTTTATTATATATCATATATATAATAATAAATCATTCGTCTCACGCAGATAAAGTAATCACATCACAGAATAACAGCAGCAGAAGATAACATATGAAATATTGGATATACTAGGAATTCCGTGTTTTAAATTAAGCCAGTATAAAACACGGATTCCATGGTCGCGATGAATAGCCAAACCCACATCCCTAGACCCCTATGAGAGCGGCAAGAAACCCTACCAATTCTAGAGTTAGGAGACCCGGTCTCGACTCCTCGAGATGGTCTTCCACTGGACCCTAGAACCCGGTTACTTATGCTCCCCTCCTTGGGTCTATCCTAATGCGGAAAAGTAAATAATATAAAACAATAGTGACAACATCCTCAACCCGGAAGTGCCCCAATAAAAGAATATTACATACAAGTTTTTACATGAATGAAAATGAAAAACTCTCATCTCACATAAAACCCCCCGGCTATTCAAAACACGACGATCCAATATAACATATCCCAGCAACACATAACATCACATGTCATCAACGTAAGTAAATATGCGTATCCCAATTGTCGTTGATATATAGCAACGAAACCGGCGATACAACACATATTACACTTACGGCCGCGGAAAAGAAAATATCAAACTACAATATTTGGAATCCACAATCACCTTAGATATCATAAACCCGAAATATCACATATTTCGGATTTCATGCCTAACAATATGAATTCCAAATATTGTATAATATTTCACAAGCTAGACGATATTAAACATTTTGATCGAATCAACAAACACCCAAAATTTCACAAAGAGCTCAACACTTGAGCACGGTTTAATAACACTCAGAACATGCCACAGTACCTATGGACCAAGCGTAGAAGGGCCATCTCTTGCCTCACCTATGGCGCCGCGGAACTACCGCAAACCCTAGGGTTTGGCGGCGGTTCTGACGGTCATAGAATCGAGTTAGGGTTTCATTCTTCTAAAGGGTCCATCAAATTACTTGCATGATTTTTGAATGTTTTAAACTTGGAAAAAATCCAACTCTTGGAAAATTTCCATCGAGGGAAAAATTAGGTTATTGATATTCGTTCGAACTTTTTAATGCCGTCTAAATAACCCGAAATAAAGTTAGAATTACGACTACGAAACACTCTGAATTGCCTTTACAGAAAGTTAACATCTCATGCAATTTCAGCAAAAAACAAGCAACACCTGAAACACCAAAACTCAGAGACCAGAACATCGAACAAAAACGAACCAAAGAAAACTACTGGGGGCCGGCCAGGCAGGAATTTTAAGCCATCTTTCCGGGTGAAATTCGGCCAATTAGGTTCATGTTTGTCCAGTGTTCATGTTACATCTCATATAACATTCTGCAGTTGCTTAAAAATTTTTTAGACGACTTAAAAATTTCGACAGAAACTAGGTTTTTGTTTCGAGTGTTTCGGAGTTATTTCGGTTTCGTAATTCTACAAATATCGTCTAATTCTCTAACTTGTCTCTGATACCCCTATAGGAATGCCTAGTACGACAGCAAGGTTTCGGGAGGCATCGTCCATGACATTTTCAAAAATTTGCCATGCTAAATAACCCTAACTCTAGAATCTTAACTAGAGAATTAGACAATACAACATGTAAACAACTTTATATCTAAGTGAATATGGAATACAACCTTTGTAGACCGGTCCTTCACTTCAATAGCTCCGTTTAGTAGTCCTTTCACTCCAAGTAGTGATCTTCCGGACTCTAGAATGGCTTTACAAGATGAAAGGAATAAACTTACACGAAGTCTTCGAGGCCGAAGATGATCTACGTCAAAAAGACACTAACCCAAGCTATCTCTTCACTAATTAAGGATTAGTGAAGCTAACACCCGAAACTAAATGGCTAATCTAGTAGAGGATGATGAAGTAGGATTTTTGCTCACTTTAGAAATCTTTTTCTCACTAATTTTCCTCACCTATCCAAAAGCTAGAGAGCTCTCTCTTGATCAAGAAGAAGATGAAGCCAATAATGTTATGGCAACCATGGGTGAGAAAATATCTCATATAATTCATGTAGAGACTTTACCATGGGTTTAGATAATGGTTAGGTTAATAAATATCTAAGATAACACAAAACTAATGGACTAAGTCAATGGGTGTACAAGTTTCCATAAGTTTCACCCATGTGACTAATTTTCAACTAATTTGGATTTACTTTAAATAAATAAACCTTACATTATCATGAGCATGGTGTGAGTCTCATAAACCCATGTAGTATGTGGCATCAAGCATGACACAAAAAGAAAGACAATTAATATATATCACATATATATATCAAATGCATAAGTGAGATAAAAAAATTCTTAAGTGAGCTAATATTAGTTAATGTAAATTAATATATCAAATATATAATTATACATGAAATCATTAAATCAACACTTGATTTAATAATTCTGCTATATCTCATATGACTGACTAATATTATTTTTTCAACACTTGATTCGATAATCCGGTTATATCTCATATAACTGACCGATATCATAAATCGAGAGAATAGAATACGGTATCACATACTCGTATTAATCTCGGTCCCGCACATATCACATATGTGCTTCTACTTCGTTTTGCCTGAGCCAGTAAACCTCTGTGTAGGACTCTAAAGACTCGGCAATACTCCGGTAGTAGGTGATGATCATTTCAGGCACCCACAAGCCGTCGACGATACTAGCTAGACGTAACGGCTACCCGGGTATTGAGCAATCAGGAAATCAACAAGCAAGCCTGCTCTTACTCCTGTAAAGCCTGTTAGTAACACTACCGTACAGTCCAGTCTCTTCGTCTGATATGTCGCATATCTAGGGGTGGTAAACGTCAGACCCCAGTAACCGATAAGTCGTGCCGATATGAGGCTCATAACGGGTCGAGAAACTACTGATAACACTTAATAGTAAATATCCGTATCAGCCCTGGCCAGGGACTTCCTGTTATAGCCAATTGAGCACAGCGCAACATCAACCCCCAATACCGGGAGAGACGAATCCACTCCTATTGCTCATTGCCTCCATGTGATTCGGGACTGTACCCAAAAATCACCGTTTTGCACGTTCTCTTTAACGTGGTAAGGTGGAAATCAAAGCACAATGGGAATCACATAAGACTCTATGACGATCTCCGGTCTACAGACTAACCTGTACTAGTGTCACCAGAGAACTGCTATCTGATGATAGGTATAATACCAGCTAGGAGTTCTCAGCGAGTCCATTCAGTGTACCCAGTCTCCACCGAGCACCCGTATACCATCTTTGATGTCAAACATCAATGGATGTGGGATCATCCATCGCCCATCATATGGGTCAAGAAGCTTATACGCTAGTCTACTCTGGAATATCGATGCCCTGTCTCGATACACTCTCGACTAGGAACAATTAAAGGATGTACTTACGGACTACCCTGGCCCCACTAGTATAATCTCCATCATAGTCCTAGTAGTCAAGTATACATCTTAAGGGCTTTATCAACATGTGAGAGCAAGACAGTATCACAATATAAGTCTACATGTTAAGACAAAGAGCAACCAGATAGCATACTATCATGTCGAGCAAGAAAGTCCTCTCTATATATATCCAAACATCCACTATAATATACATCATATGTCCAATAATGGCCTCTAGGGCATACATATTACTAATAATCTCCCACTTACACTAAGGCCAGTTGTTGTAGTATCTCATACCCAACATCTCGAAGAGTCTCTCAAATTGTATCCGGGGTATGGCCTTTGTGAGTGGATCCGCCGTGTTATTCTTCGTGTCAACTCTCCTGACCTCGATCTCCCGGCGATCAACTACCTCCTGGATCAGGTGATACCGCCTCAGAATATGCCTGGATCACTGATGGGATCTGGGTTCCTTGGCCAAAGCCACGCTCCGTTGTTATCAAAATACAAAGGTATTGGATGCTCGATGGACGGAATCACACCAAGTTCATTTATGAACTTCTTCATCCAGACAGCCTCTTTGGCAGCATCGTTGGCAGCGATGTATTCGGCCTCCATCGTCGAGTCTGCCACGATTTCTTGCTTGGAACTCTTCCAACAAACCGCCCTTCCATTGAGGGTAAAGACAAATCCCGAGACCGACTTAGAGTATCACTCTGGAATCTCGAATCGGTAAAAGACTCCATTTGGAGTTCTCCGTTACCATACACGAAGAACATCTCTTTAGTCCTTCTCAAGTACTTGAGAGTATTCTTCACAGCTGTCCAGTGATTCTTTCCTGGATCTACTTGTTACCTACTCACTACACTTAGTGAGTATACTACATTGGGTCTGGTACATAACATCGCGTACATGATAGAGCCTACTGCAGAAGCATAGGGTATCCCTTGCATGCGAGCTCTCTCCAAAGCAGTCTTAGGAGACATCTCTTTGGAGAGAGTGAGTCCTGTGATCGTAGGTAAATTCCCACACTTGGAATCTTCCATACTAAATCTTTTTAGTATGGTGTCTATATACCTGGATTGGGACAATCTCAGTATCCGTTTAGATCTATCTCTATAGATCTTAATCCCCAAGATGTAGGAGGCATCACCTAGATCTTTCATTGAGAATCTTTGTGATAAGAAGAGCTTGACCGATTGCAGCATAGGAATATCATTTCCTATCAAGAGTATGTCATCCATGTACAATACGAGGAAGACGACCTTACTCTCTGCCACCTTCTTGTATATACACATTTCATCTACGTTTTTGATGAAGTCAAACTCTTTGACCACTATATCAAAATAGATGTTCCAACTCCGCGATGCCTGCTTTAACCCGTAGATGGATTTAAGCAGCTTGCACACCTTCCCGCTACTCCCACTGTCCACGAAACCCTCTGGCTGAGTCATGTACACACTCTCTTCTAAACCACCATTTAGAAAGGCGGTCTTAATATCCATTTGCCAGATTTCGTAGTCATGGTATGCAGCGATGGTAAGTAGGATCCGGATGGACTTATGCATTTTGGTCAAGTCTTAAAGTCATTTTGGCCATTGAACTTTTCAGGTTTTATGGAACTGGAGTCGTTGCTCTTTGTCATATTATATCAACTGATGGATAAAAAGAATGTGTTAGTATTAAAAGGGATGAATTTATAATCGGTATGGCCAAACAAATAGACTGATTCTCGATATTGATATTCACTTTTAATTTGGAATTACCAGTAACAAGATATAATGTAGTAATGCAATCAATATCTGTAAAGTAATCTTTTAGGGGAACATGCCCGACAAAATAGACCACTCGGTATGCAATCACTGAAAATCTAGTTACAGATTATTATATGCAATGGCAAATAATTAAGTAAATTAGTACTAAACATATTACTTGTTAATTAACAGTTGATTACAGATTAGATTAAACAGATCAGAATTAAACAAATCAGTATCTTTCTTAGATTGCTGTAAAATATTGTTAAAAATAATTGTTTAAAACGTTTTATCTCAAAACATAAATAAACAAAAACCTGTAATACCCGTAATCAGAATCTTTGTAAATCAGAAATATGAAAGACGAAGTTTATTTGAAAGAGGCATGCACTTAAGTGCACTGACTTAAGAAAGATATCATCTCCCTCTTGGCAGATTTACCGCAGCGATTCAACCTCATGATACAACTCCCGTGGCCCTTTTGATATTCCGGCTTGCACAAGTCGCCGGAGCAGCATTAGTACCCTTTTTGTTTCGAAGTCAGATGCTTAGAATGCTATGAATGCAGTAAAAGAAGAAATGAAGAAAAAAATTTGTGTGCTGTTTTTTTTATTGTTGTTCTATTTGCCTTCAGAGGATGGTTTTATATAGCCTCCCAAATGGTTGGAGTTGAACGGACATTTTCAACGGTTGAAAATCGTTCGTAAAAACCGTTCGGCAACGGTTGAAATCGTTGGTGAAAAACCGTTTGCAACGGTTGAGGCCGTTGGTGAAAAACGTTGGTAACCGTTCATGGACATTACCAACAGTTGAAACCGTCGGTGAAAAATATTTCAAAATATAATTAATAAATAAAATATTTGACAAAAATATAGTTTGGGATTTTTTCCTTTTGTGCGTTTGCTTCAACAGCATATTTATCATTATCGTTACCATATGACCTTCAATTATAATGAAGGCTGGCTCATTGATAAAGATTGAGCATATTAAGTTGCTGCTAGAAGCATCTTGCCAAAAAATCTCAAAAGGACAAGAGAATAAGAAACCTTCTAGTAGGCCATACCCTGGAATATGCACACCATCCTCGATTCTCAATTTATCATGTTCCTTGTTGTTCGGAATTGGTCGGCTGATAAAGATTGAAACGATTGAGACATTACATTACGCGACATTCATAATCTCTTTGATGTGAATCAAGATATGCTCCAACTAAGCAAGCAACAACAAAGAAAACTAAAACCACTCCTCAGAAAACAAAAGAAAACAAATAAAAATTAAAAACTTGCAGTCATTAAACTTTTGAGGAAACAATGGGGAAAAGCACTGCAGTTCAGTAAATCAACAAGAATTTATCTCATAACCTTTTTTTTAAACCCAAAACGAAGTCAAAAAATGTCCCCGCGTTTCAATTAGTGATGATGCTCACAAGTGATATCTCCTCAGATTACGACGCGTGGCGGATGACGCGTCCCGAAGGCTACGGAGGTGGAATAAATGAGTTGCATTAGGGGGATTCCTCGGTATTCTCTTCTCGAGGAACATATCCAATCTTTCAGAAGACCTCCCTGAATACATTCCATCTTCACTTAGGAAAATACCAATAGCTCATCTCCGAGCTTCCCCAGTCTCCTTGCTCGTCTCCGAGCCGTCTTACATGCCGAGCTTCCTCGGCCACCCGTCTTGTTTCCAAGCTCCCGACATGCCAAGCTTCCTCCGATCAATCAAGAGCGCGGATCCCATGCGCCCTGCAACGGCTCCGCGTATATCGCTAGGGCGAGATATCCGCCTCCCACGAACCGCGTCCCACGCTAGTGCATCCCTCCATTAAGGGGCGCATCCCGCCATTCAAGGCGGGGATAACGCTAGGGCGTAATGGACGGCAATGATCTCGTGCATGCTCGCTCCACGCGACCCCTATATAAATTCCTCTCTCAGACGACTTAAGTAACTGAATTCATTCCAATACGCCGCTACTCTGCTCATATTCCTCGGCACTAACTTGATCGTCGGAGGGTCCTACGGTGGTCGTCCATCCCGGGACTTTATTTGCAGGTAGCTCGGCTTCAACTCCAACATCAACCCATTGAGATTCACACGCTCGACAGCAACCACATCAAATCTCAACAGTCCAAGACGCTCGCTACCAGATCGACGGAGGACAACATCTGAGGGAGATCTCGAGCTCCATCAGTTGGCGCCGTCTGTAGGAACTCTCTAAAGTTTCTACACTCATCAAAGTTGATCTTTCGCCCTCGACTCAATAACGAGCGACAGCCGCGACGGTCTAAATATGAGCCACCACAACGGAGGCGGGAGCGGCTCTTCTCCCCCTCCTAACGTCATCAACGTCTTATCCGCTCGAATAGACAGGCTCACATCACTGGTGGGTGCCCTCGTCCGCATTCAAGCGGCGGGCCTTACCCACCAAACCGCAGTTCCCCTACCCCGGGATGCTCAGGCCCTCAATCTCACTCACGCTCATCTCAACGTCACCAAGCGCCGGCGGGCCGACTCCGGCCACCATGACCCGCATGCGGCGATTGATTCCACGACCCGCTGGATGCCGGACTGCTCCACGCCCCGATCCCAGGGAAGACCAGGCCGTCGCTCCGATACCCTCCACGTGTTCTCGCCCTCTGAAGAGGTGTCGGTTAGCTCGCCTGCTTCCATGCATGACCGACGCCCCCACACTTGCCGGGGCCGCGCATACAGGGAATGTCGGGTCTATTCGAGAAGAACCTCGCCCGAGGATTTAAGAAATTTGATAGAGCGGAATCGAAGCCGCACCGTCGTGCAGACCCGGAGCGGGGGTAGCCACCACTCCGACTATGCAGAATCCTCAGGGTACCACCACCGGCTTGAAGCTCTCAAAAAGAAAATCGAAGGCATACAGCAGGATGGTCGTGCGTCCAGAGAAGGGGCTAGGTACTCCGCCGACTCATTAACAAAGCCTTTCACCGAAGAGTTGCTGGCCGAGCATGTCTCGTCCAGGAACAAGCCGCCAAAAGAGGCCCTCTTCGATGAGAAATCCGACTTGAAAGACTACATGGACGCATTTACGGCGGGAAATAGCTTCCAAGATAACTCGGATGCGGCTCAATGCCGAGCTTTCCCCACCACCCTCATCCGGGCTGGCCGGGACTGGTTCCGAGGACTTACACTATGCTCCATCTCGACCTTCAACTAGCTGGCTACCTAATTCCTCGGTCTCTTCGTCGGGAATCGACGACAAAAAAGGACGGTCGACTACCTGTTCACCGTCAAGAGCAAAGACAAATAATCCTTCAAAGGATATGTAACCCGCTTCTACAACGCCTTCCTTGAGGTCCCCGACCACCGCGACGAAACTGTCATCACCGCACTGAGGTCGGGTCTTAGGCACAAAGAGTGGCTCCGCTCTTTTGAATTAGCGCAACCTAAAACCATGGCCGAAGTAAAAGCCTGGACTGAGCGAGAAATCCAACTTGAGTCCGAGGTAAACTCAAACCTGCCCCGAGCTGACCAGGCGGACAGAAAGAAGAGGGATAGGGAGGAGAAAAAGAAAGTCGATCGTCCGAAGCCTTACACCCTTAGGTTTCAGGAGTACACTCCTCTAAACATCTCTCAGACCGAGCTACTGGAAGAAGCTAAAGGTGAGAGGTTCTTCAAGCTCCCGCCAGTCACCCAAAGTGCGGGCAAGCATTTCCGCGGCCCATATTGCGCTTTCCACAGGTCACAGGGTCACCCCATGAGAACTGAAAACAACTCTGTGATTACATCGAGGAGTTGATCCGCTCAGGCCACCAGGCGAAATACCTGCGGGACAAGCGGTAGGCAGAGCGGGAGCGAAATGACCAAACCCTTCCCGGGGAATTAACGATCAGTCAGATCATGGTCGTTACCTCAGATCCGTCTTGGGAAAGCGAGTGGAACCTCAACATCCTCTCAATTGAGGGTACAAGTCATATGCCACAAAAGAAGTGCAGGAGGGACAAGCCGGTCACTTTCACAAAGGAGGACCTCCACGGCATATCGCTCCCTCACAACGACCCTCTCGTGATAACAGCCAAAGTCCACTGTTATGAAGTCCGGAGGATATTGGTCGACTCGGGAAGCTCGGCGGATATCCTGTTCCACAACTGTTTCCAGCATATGGGCCTAGGACTATCCGACCTATGACCTACCTCCCATGTCCTCTTTGGGTTCACCAATCATTCCGTTCCTGCTGAGGGATTGGTCACCCTCCTCCTCAACATTAGGGAAGCGGGCGATATGAGGACCATTCCAGTGGACTTCCTCGTCGCCAAGGACCCTTCATCCTACAATATTCTCCTGGGACGTCCCACCTTAAACGCTCTATGGGCCCAGATCTCGACTTATCACTTTGCGCTCAAATTCCTTTTGGAGCAATGCGGAATAGGCCAGGCCTATGGAGACCAGAAAACCACTAAGATTTTCCTCGCCTCGACGTTCGCCGCCGGAGAGCAGGATGACGATTTAGAGGGCACGCCTGACTTCCAAGGGTCTTTGGATACACGGGACGAGCAAAGGGAGGTTAGAGGTGCCCCGGTAGAAGCATTAGCGGAAGTCCCCCTCGAAAAAGGGGTCGATGGCCTGACAATCCAGATTGGCTCACTCCTGACTGGAGACCATCGCGAAGACCTGATCCGGTTCCTTCGAGATAACTCGGAAGTATTCACTTGGGCGCCGGCGGACACGCCCGGAATCGACCCTAGAGTGATCTCTCACAAGCTCAGGGTCGACCCGAAAGCAAAACCCGTCCGACAAAAGAAGAGAAACTTTGCACCGACCAAGCAAAGGGCGATAGAAGACGAAGTGGATCGACTGCTCGCCGCTAACTTTATCAGAAACCTGGACTACTCAGATTGGCTGGCGAACGTGGTCATTATCAAGAAAGCAAACAGGAAATGGGGCATGTGTGTCGATTTCATGGATCTGAACAAGGCCTGCCCCAAAGACAACTATCCCCTTCCTCGGATAGACCAGCTAGTAGATAGCTCGGCCGGCCATGAATTATTGAGCTTCATGGACGCCCTCTCCGGTTACAATCAGATCAGGATGAACCCGGCCGATGAAAAACTTATCGCCTTCACCACTGATCGGGGGTATACTTCTACAAAGTGATGCCCTTCGGACTCAAAAATGTCGGGGCCACATATCAGCGCCTGGTCAATAAACTGTTCAAACCTCATATCGGCAGAAACATGGAAGTCTACGTAGACGACATGCTCGTGAAATCCATCTCGTCAACTGGGGACACTAAAGACCTTGGCGAGACATTCGACGTCCTGCGCAAGTACAAAATGGGGCTAAATCCAGCTAAGTGCGCGTTTTGAGTCACCAGTGGGAAGTTCCTCGGGTTTATGGTTACCCACCGAGGAATCGAAGTGAACCCAGAAAACTTCAGCGCCATTCTCAACATGGCAACGCCCTAGAGCAATGTTGAGATCATGAGGCTCATAGGGAGAATGGCTGCACTGAGTCGCTTCATGTCCATATCCGGAGGAAGGTGTCTCCCGTTCTTCTAAGCCTTAAGAAAAATTCCAAAGTTTGAATGGTCAGAAGAGTGTCAGAACGCTTTCGAACAACTCAAGGCGCACCTACCAACTCCACCACTACTCACCGGACCAGTTGAGGGCGACGAGCTATTACTATACCTTGCGGTCTCCGATCAAGCGGCGGGCTCAGTGCTTGTCAGGGAATTCGAAGGTATACAGAAGCCGGTCTACTACATGAGCCATGTTTTCAAGGACGCGGAAACACGATACCCGACCATAGAAAAGATAGTCTTGGCACTTGTCGTCGCCTTAAGAAAAATACGACACTATTTCCAGGCCCAGACAATCCTCGTCCTCACTGAGGGACCTATAGGAACTATCCTCGCTTCCCCTAAATCATCGGGTCGTCTGGAGAAATGGTGGTGGGAATTATCCCAGTTCGACATTAAGTACCGCCCCAGGCAAGCCATCAAAGCGCAGGTCCTGACAGATTTCGTGGTCGAATGTACCATTCCCACTAAAGAAGGAACGGCAGCGCAGGACCCCAAAACCACGTCCCTCGGTCGAGGAAATACCCAACTCCGTCCCTGACTGGGTGCTCTACGTGGACAGATCCTCTATCGAGGAGAGGAGCGGGGCTGTCCTGATCGTCCGAGGCCCGAACGAAGCGGAAATGGAATACTTTTAAAGCTCGGGTTCAAAGCGTCAAACAATGCCGCAGAATACAAAGCTTTGTTGGCGGGGCTGCGAATCGCCTCCGGGGCAGGAGTGAAGACCATCAGAATTCCCAGCAACTCCGCACTGGTCGTCGCCCATGTAACTGGACGTTTCAAAGCCCAGGAACCACTCATGATAAGATACTTGGCCGAGGTAAAAAGGCTTTGGAGAAATTTCGATGATGTCTAGGTGGAACAGATTCCCCGGAACTTGAACACCCAAGCCGACGCCTTGAGCAAGCTCGCTTTTCCTATTCGGCCAACCATAAAAGGAATACCCTCTTTGAAGTCTTGCCACGGCCCAGCATGGAAGACGGGGAGGTAACACTCCAGGTATACACAACTAAGGAAGAAGGCCAAGATTGGAGAAAGCCCCTCGTAGAGTTCCTCAAGGACGACGTACTCCCCGAAGACCGAGGAGAATCTTGCCAACTACGGGCAAAAGCACGCCATTTCTTCTGGAGCAACGGAAACCTATACAAGAAGTCGTTCACTCTGCCCTTGCTCCGATGCCTCGACCCCCACGAGGCAGACTATATTCTACGAGAGATACATGAGGGGGTCGGGGGAGCATATCAAGGGGCCCGCACCCTGATCCAGAAGACCCTGCTCCAAGGGTACTATTGGCCGAGGATACACCAGGATGCCGAGAAGCTAGTCGGTAGATGCAAGAATTGCCAACTCTTCGGCAGCATACCTCGTCTCCCCGCTACCAAACTAACGCCGCTCAGTTCCCCTTAGCCGTTTGCATAATGGGGGATGGATTTGGTGGGCCAACTCCCCACTGGCACGGGCGGAAACAGATATATCCTTGTCACTATGGATTACTTCACTAAATGGATAGAGGTCGTTCACATAAGAAAACTAGACGTCGCCTTTACTATAAAGTTCCTGCAAAACAACATAATCTCTTAATTTGGAATCCCGAGATGCATCGTTACCGACCATGGGACCAACTTCGAAAACGACAAAGTCAAAGAATTTTGCAGCGACTACCACATATTGATGAAGTTTGCCACAGTCGCGCATCCACAATGTAAGGGACAGGACGAGGTATCAAACCGAGGAGTAATCCACGGTCTCAAAGCCCACTTGGAAGGAAGACAGGGCAGCTGGGTCGAGGAACTGCCGCGGGTGCTATGGGCATTGCGAATATCGAAGAAAATACCCACAGGAGAGAAACCCTATTCAGCCTCTGTTATAGTACCGAGGCGATGGTCCCCACGGAGATCGGACTGTCCAGTTACATAGTCGAACACTTCGACGATGAAGCTAACACCTCAGCGCTCCGAACCAACTTGGACGTCTTATTGGAAAAGCGGGATCGAGCGCAAATCAGAGCGGCCACCTATCAGCAACAAACCGTTCTCTACTACAACGCCTAAGTTAAGCATCGGGCCTTCAAAATAGGAGACCTGGTCTTGTAAAGAAATGAGTTCGTGGACCAAGGGAAACTACATAAGTTTTCCCTGAAGTGGAACAGACCATTCCTCGTTACAGAGGTTTTGCCCGGTGGAGCCTGCAAGACGCCGGGGGGCGTAATTTTCCCCGACCTTATAACGCAGAAAAGCTCAAATTGTATAAGTAAATATGTATCCTCTTTTTGAAATAATGTAATTCCTTTAACTAAGTCTTCCGGGCTCGGTCCACCATAGGACTCCAGCCCTTTGTCTCTTCGTTTTAAGAAAAAGTTTAAAATGTATTGAAGAGATAAAATAAGACAACACACTTCGGTAAAGGATAACTTTATTTGTTATGAAGTATTGTGGGCTTTCGAGCCTTACAACCATTACAACAAAAAGGGGCGGGGGTTAAGCAAACACTGTCGGTGGTACACCAAGGAAAGCTCCTCCAGCCGATCCCAAGCAACTTCGACCCGCTCCCTCTGACGGTACTCGCGGACCCTAGAAGCCACGGATTCCCCGGGATCCTCTTCCGCCGAGAATGAAGCTATGACCAACCTTTGTTGGAAACTCTCAATAAGTAAGTCCATCGAGCGATCCCGCCTACTCATTGAGATCAGACCAAGACCGTGGATGCATTTTGTCGAATGCATAGTCCATCAACCATGGGGATAGTGTATTGTGCAGACCCGGTGAAGTCCTCCATTTCGCATAAATCAACACAAGAAGAAAAGGAGATATCTGGGGGAGTAAGCGCCCACAATGGTCCTCCAAGCGGCTTATCACCGCCTCGTATGTTTCCTCAGAACGATCAAGATTGTAAAAGTATACGTCATCACGGGAAACGATATCCCGGATAGTATACATGCGGCTGGCCATCTTCAGGGAATGCGAGAATAAGAAAGAAATCAACATTCCCTCGCTATTTATAGCCTCAACAAAAATCTTTCAACGGCCAAGATTTACTTGCGCAATGACGCAAATCACGGAATATCGCACTTTCCCGATATGGCACTGCCACATGTCATCCGCGACGGTCACTATTCCCGCCCTTTACGGGTCAAGGAAGATTGAACGACCCCCAAGGAGATACTAGGGAGATAATAAAGCCATCCTCGTGAGGCCACCGAGTAGCTTCCTTCTCGGTTCATCCGCAGCAGGTAGCTTCCTGCCCATCAACACTGTGGATCAAAAGCCCTCCTCGTGAGGCCACCGAGTAGCCTCCTGCTCGGTCCATCTACAGCGGATAACTTCCTTCCTATCAACGTTGTGGATCCAAAGCCCTCCTCATGAGGCCACCGAGTAGCTTCCTGCTCAGTCCATCCACAGTGGGTAGCTTCCTGCCTATCAATACTGTAGATCAAAAGCCCTCCTCGCTGTAAGCCGATGCCACGCACCCCGCGTTCATGGGGAGGTGAAATTTTCAAAAAACGATTTTAACGAACTACGCAACACCGGCTAACTCCAGTATCTATTCGAAAACCTTAACTAACCAAACTACTAGGAGGTTTAGCTACTCGGTAAGAGTGTTATACCTCCGTATACTAGTCCTTCGGGTCTTCTTCTCCTCCTCTCCTTGGCTCCTAGAAGTAGGGATCGAGCTTGCGACGTCGGCCTCTTCGCGTCAATGATGATCCACCCGAGGGTATGTGCTTTGAGCTCCAACCTCTAAACCGAGGTCACTAGGGTAAATGGTTCGCTAATCCAAGTAGCCTAGGTGATGTAGAGAATGATAATTGATTGTTTTATCTCTTGAGATCCTTTGTTTCACAACACATGTGAGAGTAAGGATCTCACTTGAGGAAGAAGGGAAAACTTGGAGAAAGAGAGCCAAATGAGAAATGAGGTAGGGTTCTAATGGCTAAGTGTGGAGAATGGCTAATATCATATACCTCACTCATTGAACCATTGATTAAAAACCAATACAATATATCACCCATGCTTCAATAGTGAGTCAAGATGAATAAACTAATCAAAATAACCATGCTTCACGATGCCAAGTATGTCTTTCTGAATATCTATCTCATTAATCTATTTTTCAAAAAATAGATAATACCAAATAATGAGGTGTCCCTTCTAGAAGCATACCATGTAAAATTACAAGAATGCCCTCACCGTATATACATACCCGTTTTCGTATTCCGAAAAATACGAATACAATAAGACGATAACGATCCAATAATACAATATTAGGATCCAGTTTAAACCAAAGTCCACTAGTATTGTCCGCCCGAACATCATCCGTGTACAAGTACATGTATGTGATCGAAGGCCTGCCGTAAAACCATACGGCCTCTACATCTTTTGCCGGAAGCAGGGAAACCCTCTGTGTGGGACTCTAAAGACTCGATAGTACGCTGGCAGTGGGTTAACCACAAGCACGTCGGCGGTACTAACTGCACGTAACGGCTACCCATGTATCTATCGATAAGAAGGTCGATGAGCAAACTCATCCGAACTCCTACTAAGCCTGTCTGTGACAATCTCCGTACAATCTGGTCTGTTCGTATAAGATACTCGCATATCGGGGTTAGGGGATGGTAAACGTCAGACCCCCAACAGCCCAATAAGTCGTGCCGGAGGAGAGCCCTGTACACCCTAAGAAACTACTGGAGTGCCTACCAGTATTTCTCGATTGCCCTGGCCAGGGACTTTGTGTAATGGATTTCCGAACACTGCGCGATATCAACCCCCAATACCGGGAGAGACGAATCCTATCAGACTGCTACTGTCTCCAAGTGCTTCAGGACTACACCCAACTACTACCTGTTTGCACTATTCTTTTGAGCTATAGTAGGGTAGTAATCTATGTGCAGTAGGAACACACTCGAGACGAAGTAGCGATGACAAGTCAACGGACTAACCTGTACTCATGTCACCTGGGAACTGCTTCCTGACGATAGGTATAATACCAACCAGCAGTTCCCGTTGAGTCATGTCCAATATAATTCATAACCTAATGAGCACATGTATACTATCTTCAGTACGACGTATTAATGGCTGTGGGACAGACCATCTCCCCTGCTGGGATGAGAAGCGTATACACTAGTCTACTCCGAAGTATCGATGCCCCGCCTCGATAATCCTATTACTAGGGACCTGTATAAGAATGTGCTTATAGACTACCCAGCCCCCACTATTGTGATTGCCATCACAACGCTGGTAGTCAAGCAAAGATCCTAAGTGCTCTACCAATATGTATAAGCGATATGCTAAAAGAAACACATGCCCATATTGAGGTAGAATCAAACCAGGTAGTATACTGCCATTTTGAGCAAGACTGTTATCATAACTGTGAATATCCCAAGCTTCCAATATGTAATATACAATCCAATATGATACAATAATGACCTATAGGGCATATATCACTAACAATCTCCCACTTGCACTAAGGCCATGTATTGGCATATCGCAGACCTATCATCTCGATTAACCGCTCGAACTGTGTCTGAGGGATGGTCTTTGTAAGTGGATCTGCAGTGTTGTTCTATGTCTTTACTCTCCGCACCTCTATCTCCCGGCGATCAATGATCTCCCTGATCAGGTGGAACTACCTCAAGATGTGTCTGGACTTCTGATGGGATCTTGGTTTCATCGCCAAAGCTATAGCGCCGTTGTTGTCACAATACAGCGGTATTGGATCAACAATAGATGGAACCACCTGAAGTTCTACTACGAACTTCCTGATCCAGACTGCTTCTTTCGCGGGGTCACATGTAGCGATATACTCTGCTTCCATGGTCGAGTCAGCAACGGTGTCCTGCTTGGAGCTCTTCCAACAGACCGTCCCTCCATTGAGGGTAGAGATATAACCCGACATGGACCTAGAGTCATCCTTGTCACTCTGGAAGCTGGAGTCGGTGAAGGCCTCGATCTGGAGGTCTTCTCTGGCGTACACCAAGAACATCTCCTTAGTCTTTCTCAGGTACTTAAGAATGTTCTTCACTGTTGTCCAGTGCTTCTCCCATGGGTTCGACTGATACATGCTTACAACGCTCAGGGCGTAAGCTACATCTGGGCTGATACACAACATCGCATACATTATAGATGTAACACCCGAGCCCAATACTACTATTTTCTGTTACGGGTTAAGCATTAGATAGTACTCATTTCATTTAGCTTGCCTGTTTGTCACTTACTGCAAAATTTTATCTGGAAAAGTCATTTCTGCATATAACAAATTTTAGCGTCTAAAATGAAATTAAAAATATCCATCTTGGCCTACTCAACACCCCTAGCCTCGTGGTAGCGTCCGTGCGTTGTGTTCTCGTCCCGTTCAGTGAAACGGGCGAGTTTGGACGGCTACGCGCATGTACGGATGTCCGTCTTGGGGGTATGCTTTTTAATCATAAAACACCTCATTTTAAAATTTGGAACCCGCTTAAAATCCTATTATTTAAATTTCAAATTTTTGGACTCAACCCGGGCGCGATTTGGAAATGGTTTTTTTAGCGCCAAAATCCCAAATTTCTATAATCTTAAACCTTATAAATATTTCGTTAACTTACAGAGCTTCACTGTGAAGATTAATATTTAAATCTTTAATATATATCTTTTCTTTAACCACTTATTACTCCCTCAGCCAATCAGCGTAGGCATTTTATCCGTGGGCCCCTTCCATTATCCTCCTCTCTCTTTCTCTATCTCTCTCTCTCTACCTTTCTCTATCTCTCTCTCTCTCTAACTCTCTCTCTCCTATATAAATATATAATCTTCCTCTCCTCTCTTTCTTTAACCACGAGCAGAGAAACCCCAGAGAACCTAAACCCTAGCCGCCTCGTCACCGTCGCCGCCGCAGCCCCGACGCCGGCGTCAACGTCACCGTCGCCCTCGCCTCCGCCTCCTCCTCTCAACCTCAACCTTCTTCCTACCACCCCACGCACCTTGCGCAGCCGCGATCGCTGCAGAAGTTCCCTGCAGTCGCCTGATCGCCGGCGGCCTTCGTCGTCGCCATCCGCGCCACCTTCAGCACCTCCTCACCACCTGCGCACTCCAGCACCCCGACCACCTCCTCTCCCTCTCCGTTTTCTTTTCCCTGCACCGAAGTCCATACCAGAGCCATAACCCTAACGGCTACAACCTCCTCGCCGGCGCCTCACCGCCGTCGACCTCATCGCCGTCACACCCTCTGCAACACCAATAAGCTTTCTCTCCTCTTCCTCCTTCCATTTCCCCCCCGGTTTATCCTTTGGCTGTGCATTAAATTTCTGGATTTTATTGTCGCTGTTCGCCGGAATCCGGCCGTGCCGGTGACGTGTCCCGACGATCCAGCGGAGTGCTCTGACCTGTGAGGTCCCTTGGTTCGTTGTTTGGATTCAGTCCGTGAACCGTGCGTCCGTCGCGTGTTTCCCCGCTGACGTTACGTTCCGTTTTCCCGGTTCGCGACCCGTCGAGGCAAGTATCACTTGCTACATGCTATACTATATATTTATATATGTTTGGCACATTAAACCTGTAAAACTTAACTTGGTATAGTCGTTTCTCATTTGGTTGCAATATGACATATATCATTTTACAGTTAACATAAAATTTACAGTTTGCCAATTTAAACCTAATAACCAAGTTTACTTGTTAATCACATTTTTACTGTTTAATAGATGGTAGCACTTACCCATGTAGTTCTATTATATTCGGACATTCGCATTCAAAGGCTTGATATAACTGTATTGCATCAATATCTAAACTATTGCACCACTAAGGGTGCTCAAACCTGTTAATATAATAAAACGGCTGCACTGTATTACTGCACTCTTGAGATTGAATGGAACATGCTTATTATTTAATCCATTGCTTATGTCATGTTGTTAAATACCCTGTTCGATTATATATCTGTTTGTGAGCACACCCACGTTATTGTTATATCTGGACTTGACATTGTCACACATGGTATATATTGATACACCTGACATGGTACCGTATACTGTTGACTTGACCTGATGTACCATGACCTGACCTGTTACCTGATCTCGTGTCTAATGCCAACAAACCTGACATGTAGTCCTCATGGACCGTTCCTGTTGTCTATCCAGACAAACCTGCTTTTACCTGATCCTGTGTTGGCATTAGTTCTTGATTACTGAATACCTGACCTGACATATATAACTTGGGGGTATGGGGAAATCAAAGGTGAAACCTGACTTGTAACTCGACAGTTCACTACCTGTTCTGGGTGTACACATTCTTGTTTTGTGCCTAGCGGCATGTCTCGGTTTCGGCCGAGAATATTGTGGCCATGGTCCCGGGTATGTACGGGATACTATCGAGTGTACACATTCCTGTTTTGTGCCTAGCGGCATGTCTCGGCTGCAGCCGAGAATATTGTGGCCGTGGTCCCGGGTATGTACGGGATACTATTGAGTTACATCGACGATTCATCAATTGATTTCAAAGACTTTAGACTAGAAAACCTGATTGAACAGTTTAGTTACCCACCGCACACTACCCTGCACTGCTTGTTTCACATTATTGCTGTATTCATGTTTTATTTTGCATTGCCTATTACACTGTTCATATTATATTTACCGGTTGACATGACGCGCTGACGTCTGGGTTTTGCATGGCCCAGATTCCGTACCACTGTCGCAGTCCGAGCAGGAGTACTTCAGCCAGCAGGCTGAGTTGTGAGTTCTGTAGTGGTTAGTTTTATTTCCTGCATTTATTTTCTGATGTGAGCCCGCATTATAGGACATACCTTTCAGATATTGTATTGGATCATTTGCTTCCGTATTTATTTTATCATTGACTCTTGTTATTCTGGATTATGGACATGTTTTTAGATAGTTTTATCTTGTTCTTGATATCTCTACAGCCGTAATGTGACTGTGGATGGGTACTTCCTACCCACAGGTAGCATGGTTGGCTATGTCACGTGTCCAATCTAGCGTACTCTGGGAAGCGGGGCGTGACAATAGAGCCCACCACAGAAGCGTAGGGTATAATAGACATGCGATCCCTTTCCAAATCAGTCTTGGGAGACATCTCTTGGGAGAGGGTGATTCCGTAACAAGCTGGTAGATTACCGCGCTTTGAATCTTCCATATTGAATCTTTTTAGTATGGTATCGATGTACCTTGACTGTGAAAGTCCCAACATCCGTTTAGATCTATCATGATAAATCTGGATCCCCAGAATGTATGAGACATCACCCAGGTCCTTCATAGAGAACCTTTGTAACAAGAATCCTTTGACTGATTGTAACATAGGAATGTCATTTCCTATCAAGAGAATGTCATCCATGTACAAGACGAGAAATACCACAGTTCTCGCTACAATTTTACTATAGATGCATCGTTCATTTGGATTTTTGATAAAGTCAAATTTCTTGACCGTCTCATCAAAATAGATGTTCTAACTCCGCGATGCCTGCTTTAATCCATAAATGGACTTAAGCAACTTGCACACCTTTCCGCTGCTCCCACTCTGAATGAAACCCTCCGGCTGATCTATATAGACGCACTCTTCCAAATTTCCATTTAGAAAAGCGGTCTTTACGTCCATCTGCCAAATCTCATAATCGTGGAAGGCAGCAATGGCAAGAAGGATCCGAATGGATTTGAGCATTGCCACTAGAGAAAAGGTTTCATCATAGTCCAAGCCAGGTCTTTGACGAAAACCTTTTGCAATAAGTCTAGCCTTATAGGTTTTAGCCTGTCTATCTACACCAATCTTCTTTCTAAAGATCCATTTGCAGCCTACGGGTTTTACCCCTTCTGGAGAAATGTCCAAAGTCCATACTTTTTTGGTGTACATGGACTCCATTTCGGTCCGCATTGCATCCAGCCATTTTACCAAGTCTCTGCTCTGAATAGCTTGCTGGAAACTAGTTGGCTCATCATCATTGATGATGCAATCCTTTCTATCTCCGTCTATGAGAAAAATGTAGTATCTCTCGGGCGGATGAGACTGCCTACTAGTCCTGCGGAGTGGCGCGGGGATGTCCGATTCTTTCGAAACTCCTGGTTCCACCATGCTTTCAGTAATAGCTTGTGGTTCTGGAATTTCTTTCAGTTCTATCGCGCTCCCACTTATCTCTTTTTCTAAAACCGAGTTTCCAAAAAGTAGGCATGCCGAGAAACAAAGACCTTTTGTTCCTTTGCGTAATAGAAAAGATACCTCCTGGAGTTCTTTGGGTATCTCACAAACTTACACAGTACCAAGCATGCCTCGAGCTTGTCCGTATGCTGCTTTTTTACAAAAATCTGGACATCCCCATATCTTCAAATACTGAAGAGAGGGTTTATTCCTACTCCACATCTGATATGGTGTGGTAGGCACAGTCTTGATAGGAACCTTTTTCAAAAAGATATGCAGCTGATTCTAGTGCATAACCTCAGAAGGATCGCGGTAACTCAGCCTTACTCATCATGGAACGTACCATATCAATAAGTATCTGTTCCATCTTTCTGATACACCGTTGTGCTAAGGTGTGTATGAAGGAGTAAGCTGAGAGAGAATTCTATTCTCTTTTAAGTGGTCCAGGAAATCGGCACTTAAGTATTGACCATCTCAATCAGATCTAAGTGTATTGATACTTTTGCCGGTTTGTTTTTCCACATCATTCTTATATTCCCGGAATTTCTCAAAGGCCTCGGATTTATGTTTCATCAAGAATACATGTCCATACCTTGAGAAATTATCTGTAAAAGCAATGAAGTAGGAATAACCACTTCTTCCATGTGTAGACATTGGACCACACACATCGCTGTGTATTAGTCCCAAGAGCTCGTTCACTCTTTCTCCGTGTCCAGTGAACAGAGTATTTGCCATCTTCCCTTTGAGACATGATTGACAAGTTGCATAGGACTAATATTTGAACGGATCCAAATATCCCTCTTTATGTAACTTCATCAACCGTGTTTCATTGATGTGACTCGGTCTACAATGTCATAAGAAAGCCTGATTTAATTCCGGAGACTTTCTTTTAAGTGTGTTCTGTACGCTGAAAACCTGAGCTTGATTTAATACGTATATGCCGTTATCTAATGTACCTGACCCAATCAAATTTTGATTAAGGTGGATGTGTACCACATCGCTTACAAATGTAAAATCATATCCTTCTTTAGAAAGTAAACATACAGATATGATATTACAAGCCAGACTAGGTACATACAAATAGTTACGCAAAATCAATATCTGCCCACTTGTCAATCCTAAGTGATATTCCCCTACGGATACAGCGTCCACGCTCATTCCGTTAGCAACTCTGAGAGTCATATCACCTGCCTTAATAACTCTACGGTTTCTCAAAGTCTGTAATGAATTACAGATATGAGATCCTGATCCGGCATCTAATACCCAGGAAGTAGAGTTAATTGACATACAGTTTTCAATCATCAACACATCCGAAACCGAAGTCACAACTTTCTTCGAATCCTGGTTTCTGGCTTTCCAAGCCCTATAGTCCTTCTGACAATGCGCTTTCCCGTGACAACAGAAACATCCATCTTTCCCTACTGTTAGCCCTGAAACTTTTGCCCTGTCCTTTCTCTCTACCTTACTGACACCGCCTATCGGCTTGGTGGATGCCTTCTTCTTCTCTTCCTTGGCTTTTTCTTTGGATCCAGAAGAGGAAGATTATCCAATAAGCAAAGCGGGTGTCTTCCTAGATTCCTGCAGGGTACCCTCTGAGCTCCTCAATATGTTGAGGAGTTCTGGAAGTGTAACTTCTTTCCCTTGAATATTGTAATTCAAGATAAAGTGGGCATAGGTGGAGGGGAGCGACTGTAGAATTAAGTCAGTAAATAACTCGTTCTCCAATGTGGTCCCATGGTCCATGAGCTGTTCAATATAGCTAATCATCGTAAGGACGTGGCCCCCTACAGATAACCCGAAAGCCAATCTCACCTGAAGCAATATCTTCGAGGTCTCACATCTTCCGATACGGGATTGCTCTCCATATAAAACTTTGGTATGAAGGAAGATGGAAGCTAAGTCCATCTTCTCGTGCTGCCTCTGGTGTTTACTATCCATTGAGGCTAACATGAGGCACTTGGCTCCCACACATCCTTTTCCCATGTCTTGCAGATATCAACATCTGCAACGGTGGAATATGGACCTGGGACGACGGGGGCTTTGGTAGTAAGGAGGTAGTCCATCTTGTCATAGGTAAGTGCTATGCGGACATTCCTTAGCCAATCAATATAGTTTGGCCCAGTTAATTTATTATCTAATAACCTAAGTCTGGTCATAGTGGTTGCTGCAATTAGGAGAGAGAGAAGAAACACTCAGCATGATGCTCTTGCAAGTTTAGATTGGTTATTAATTTATCTAAACATAATGGCTCCCACTGTTTTCTCGAATCCTTCCTCAAACCATAAAAGAAGAATTAGTCAGGATTAATCTCACTCTTACAATTCATGCTTAACCTTTCAGCCAGGCTGGTGTCGGTACTTCGAGGGAGGTTTTCCAATGCTTTAGCGATGTTCCTTAATTACATAACCTCTTTTCCATGGAAGCATATCCCCTCTAGCACCGTTCTAGACACCTACTTGGTTTATAGCATTGATTGTTTAGTGAAAAAATCTCCCGAAGAGTGGCAGATACTCACAGTAGGATCGGGATCCAAATATCATTGTATGATAATCTTGAAGGAATCCTACCAAAACCATCACACTCCAAATGGTATGAAACACTAGCAAGTTTCAATTTCCTTAGAAACTCCCGATGTGGAATTTTGCCCCATGCTCTTATGACCTTGACGAAGGCCAATATATTATAAGTCACATGTCAAGTTCTACCCGTCATTGTCCAGGTTTATTTGAACCCACCCGTACGTACCCTTGACGAAGGCCAACATAGTAGTACGATTGTTCCAAACCAACGCATCTATCTATGCTACATATGAATACCCAGCAGCTACCAATCACTATGCCTTAGCGAAGGTCAAAATACATAGCTTGAATACTACTGAATACCCATATGAAATGACGGAGGGCTACGAATGGTTTTGGCGAAACCGTGAATGTAATGAACTTGATATAGTCGAAGGAGCCATGATAGCTTTTTAAAAGGAGTGGTTTAGGCCCCGCATTTAAAATTTGCTTTTTGAAGAAAACCGAGTGGTTTTGAAATTGTTCCAACGATTAAGCTTTGGTTTGTTTTTCCTTACATTAATCAATGTTAATGTGGTCCCATCATTTAACCCTATCATTGCAGAAAAAGGAACGAAAATACAACGTATGCTTATGCCATCCGCATTCGCCACGGGGCCCCGTCATACACCGTTAGGTTACTTAACTACCGGCAGAGCGGGGGCTGGACTAGCGCGGGTGCAAAACATAGGCAACGCCTACTATATATATATATATATATATATATCCATTCGTCTCATGCAATAATAGGCATTCCAGATCACAGATGAATATATTAGATATACTAGGAATTCCGCGTTTCGTTTAAGCCTATAACGAAAGACGGATTCCACGGTCGTGATGAATAGCCAAAACCCACCCTAGACCCCTACGGTTGCGGCAAAATACCCACAAAATTCCCGAAGTGAAGCAACCTCCCTTAGTAAAATGAGTAGGCCACTCGGAACTTCAAGAACCCGGTAGTTTGTGCACCCCACATTGGGTCTAACCTAAGAGTAAAGACAGTAAAAGAAATAATACAACGGTGGCTACAACCTCAACCCGGATATGTCTCGCAAAATAATATTACATCACTTTTACAAATTACATGAATGAAAGAAAAGAAAACACTCTTCTCACATCTCCCGGCTATTCATCCACGATGATCCAATACTCCATATACACAAACCATCAACACAGATCCCTGATATGTGTAACCCCCAACTAATCGACGTATAGCAATTAGCGGAGGTTTACGAACACATATATCCAAACACAGAAAACCCGATTAGCCAAGTAATCTTAGAATTTCGATCGATTAACTAAAACGTGTCTACCCCATGCACAATCCAGTATACAAACAAATATGAGTAGAATCCACATATGCCAAATATCACTATTCAACAAGAGAAACAGACAGAAGAAAATCGGACCGAGTCGCCCTTGACTCGGCTGCGAAACGGCTGCCAAACACACTATTTGGCCGCGCTTCCGCGGCGGTCTTGGGGACTTAGGATCTCGTTTTTCTTTTGTGTTCTTAGAAAACCCTGCTTGTATTTTTAAGGCCTTTGAAATGATTTCTAGACCAGTTTTGAAAAATGACATCAAGCAAGGTCTCGAATTGTGATTTCGTGCAATTTTTCCCACGATCGAGCTTCTAACTACTTGCTAACTAATTAGTTAAGGTTTTGTAGGCTCTGATACCACTGTAAGCCAATGTCGCGCACCCTGCAGGTTTCCGGGGAGGCGGATTTCAAAAAACGATTTTAACGAACTACGCAACATCGGCTAACTCCAGGATCTATTCGAAAACCTTAACTAACTAAACTACTAGGAGGTTTAGCTACTCGGTAAGAGTGTTATGACTAGTCCTCCGGATCTTCTTCTCCTCTTCTCCTTGGCTCTTAGAAGTATGGATCGAGCTTGCGACGTCGGCCTCTTCGCGTTAAAGATGATCCACCAGAGGGTATGTGCTTTGAGCTCCAACCTCTAAACCGAGATAACAAGGGTAAATGGTTCGCTAATCCAAGTAGCCTAGGTGATATAGAGAATGCTAATGGATTGTTTTATCTCTTAAGATCCTTTGTTTCACAACACATGTGAGAGTAAGGATCTAACTTGAGGAAGAAGGAAAAACTTGGAGAGAGAGAGAGCCAAATGAGAAATGAGATAGGGTTCTAATGGCTAAGTGTGGAGAATGGCTAATATCATATACCTCACTCGTTAAACCATGGATTAAAAACCAATACAATATATCGCCCATGCTTCAATAGTGAGCCAAGATGAATAAACTAATCAAAATAACCATGCTTCACTATGCCAAGTATGTCTTTCTAAATATCCACCTCATTAATCTATTTTTCAAAAATAGATAATACCAAATAATGAGGTGTCCCTTCTAGAAGCATACCATGTAAAATTACAAGAATGCCCTCACCGAATATACATACCTGTTTTCGTATTCCAAAAAATACGAATACAATGAGACGATAACGATCCAATAATACAATATTAGGATCCAGCTTAAACCAAAGCCCACTAGTATTATCCGTCCGAACATCATCCGTGTACAAGTACACGTATGTGATCGAAGCCCTGCTGTAAAACCATACGGCCTCTACATCTTTTGCCCGAACTAGGGAAACCCTTTGTATGGGACTCTAAAGACTCGATAGTACGCCGACAGTGAGTTTAACCACAAGCACATCAGCGGTACTAGCTGCACGTAACGGCTACCCAGGTAGCTGTCTATAAGAAGGCCGATAGCAAACCCATCCGAACTCCTATTGAGCATGTATGTGACAATCTCCGTACAGTCCGGTCTGTTCGTCTAAGATACTCGCATATCGGGCCTAGGGGGATGGTAAACGTCAGACCACTAACGGCCCAATAAGTCGTGCCGGAGAGAGCCCAATACACCCTGAGAAACTACTAGAGTGCCTACCAGTATTTCTCGACTGCTCTGGCCAGGGACTTTGTGTAATGGCTTTCCGAGCACTGCGCGATAACAACCCCCAATACCGGGAGAGACGAATCCTATCTGACCGCTACTGTCTCCAAATGATTTAGGACTACACCCAACTACTACCTGTTTGTACGACTCCTTTGAGCCGTAGTAGGGTAGTAATCTAAGTGCAGTGGGAACACACTCGAGACGAATTAGCGATGGCAAGTCAAAAGACTAACCTGTACTTATGTCACCTGGGAACTGCTTCCTGACGATAGGTATAATACCAACCAGAAGTTCCCGACAAGTCCTGTCCAGTGTAACTTATAACCTAATGAGCACATGTATACATCTTCAGTATGACGTACTAATGGCTGTAGGACAGACCATCTCCCATGCTGGGATGAGAAGTGTATACACTAGTCTACTCCGGAGTATCGATGTCCCATCTCGATAATTCTACGACTAGGGACCTGTATAAGGATGTGCTTATAGACTAACCAGCCCCTGCTAGTGTGACTGCCATCATAACGCTGGCAGTCAAGCAAAGATCCTAAGTGCTCTACCAATATGTATAAGCGATATGCTAAAAGAAACACATGCACATATTGAGGTAGAATCAAACCAGGTGGCATACTGCCATTTTGAGCAAGACTGTTATCATAACTGTGAATATCCCAAGCTTCCAATATGTAATATACAATCCAGTATGATACAATAATGGCCTCTAGGGCATATATCACTAACACTTGCGAGGCCACGGTCCATCCACAACGGGTAGCTTCCTGCCCATCAACGCTGTGGATCCAAAGCCTTCCTCACGAGGCCACCGAGTAGCTTCCTACTCGGTCCATCCGCAGCGGGTAGCTTCCTGCCCATCAACGCTGTGGATCAAAAGCCCTCCTTACGAGACAACTGAGTAGCTTCCTGCATGGTTCATCCGCAGCGGGTAGCTTCCTGTCCATCATCACTGTGGATCAAAGCCCTCCTCACGAGGCCACCGAGTAGTTTCCTACTCAGTCCATCCGCAGCGGGTATCTTCCTGCCCAACAATGTTATGGGTCAAAGCCTTCACCACGAGGCAGCTGAGTAGAAAGGAAGGTACCAACCTTCCTATACTTAACCATCAATCGACTCATACTCTATGCGCGATCACCACCTCGACCCCGAGGCCGAGGAGGACACCGACCTTCCTACACTTAGATATCATCCGTCGCTACTCGATAAACAGTCGGCAAGTACGGGAGGAGTGGACACCGGCCTAACACTTGCAAGATGAAAAGACCTGCAGGCTGAAAGTACTTGCAAGATGAAAATACCTGGGAGCTAAATGTACTTGCAAGGTGAAAAGACCTATGAGCTAAAAGTACTTGCAGAATGAAGATTCGAACAAAAGTATATGAGCTAAAAGTACTTGCGCAATGAGCAGACATTCGGGAAAGGGAAAAAGGCGCGCTTTATTTATATTCAAAAATAAATACAAGGTATTCTGTGCTCCTCAGCTTTTCAAAAATGCCAGGAGGCTTACAAAATTGTGGAAAAGGAAAAATGCCCGGAGGCTTACAAAAATTTTGAAAAAAGAAAAAATGCCCCAAGGAAGGAAAGCTCAGTCCGCCCGTTCGGAGAGGATCTCACCCTGCTCAATACCATCCTCGGGGACCAAAACGGCGACCTCGGGGTCGGCGCTTCCACCGGCAGCCCCACTCCCAACGGCCGCCTCGGCGACTTCCCCCTGCGGCACCTCCTCGGCCAGGGGATACTTTGCGCGTAGCTCACTGATATCGAACCCCGGTGCAGACTCCTTGACGGCGTCAAGGGCGCCGTACCACACGACGGCCGCGGATTCGGCGAGATAGGCATAGAATTGATCTGACTTCTTATACGCCTCCACGACCTTCGCCGCCCGGCACTCGGTGAGCTTCCCCGTGTCCAAAGCCACCCAGACATCTCTCTTGAGGGCGTCCCTCGACTTCTTCACCGTGTGGTAGAAGCCGTTAACCTCCTCCAACTTGGCCTGAATAGCTCGGTTGGACTCGTCCAGAAGCCGATGAGACTCCTTCAACTTGGAGTTCATCAGCCCCTCGGCGACCAGACGAGTGTCAATGAGAGCTGCCTTCTCCTCCGCTTGCCGCAGTTGGAGGCGGAGCTCCACCTCCAACTTGGAGGACTCACCCGCTTTTTTCATGGCTGGGGATACCTCCTCTGACTCCATGGCGACGAGGAGTGCGCTATGGTGTAGGACCTGTGGAAAGAAGCAAACGGGTTTGAAAGTACAAACCGAGAAAATATGACTTAAAAAATCTTTTGAAAAAAGTCAGGAACCGACCTAAACCGCCTCTTGTGCTATGGTGGCCACCTGGGCCGTCATGGTCCCCCGGGGTATTTAACCCTGGTCGCCTGCTCCATGTCGGAAAGCAGGCTGTTGATTGTTAGCGATTCTGCGTGTTCAAGTTTTAGTTAAATACCGCAATCAAGACGGTTTCGCTTGTAGCTAGCCGGTTGAGTACGGGTCGTCCGCAGGGAGATGTGAGTCTTTTTCTATGTGCTTTAACGAGTTAAGTCCAGTTTTTCAGATTTTGTTGTGATTAATTAAGCGGTAAAATGATATGTAAAGAGAGCTTGTTAGGGTTAGGATTAGGTTAGTTTGAGTTAGGAGTCTCCACATCTTTCGTTGCCCCTCTTAATATCGGTGTTACGGTAATCGGCAACAACGGGGATTAGCACGACTAGGAAGGAACTTGCGAGTATAAGCTAGGCTTTCCAACGCATAAGTTCTTCCTTTTGGTGCTTGTCCATCCGTTCTTGGCTCTTAGCCATAACCTCCGGTTAATTCAACCACAATCGGTCTCACTACGGAATCACCGCTATCATGTAGGATAGGGTGCCGTAAGGAGCGGATTGTGGTTCAATTAACGGGAGTCGAATTAAGCTGTTGGGCAAGGAAAGAGTGAGAGAGATTTCCTTCTTTCAAACTTCCCTTATCCTACCCTAACAAGTATTAAACTACTCACACATCATGATACGGAAAAATAAAACAAAACAAAAGAGGAAGATAGAAAGAAAGAGATTAGAAGATAACAACTAGCTATTTGCGACCTCACCTTGGCGAGGATCGAGCGTAAGCATCATGGTCGTATTAAGGATAAAGAAAAAAAGAGAAGAAAGAAACAACAAGAAATAACAACAACTAGTTAACAAATTAAAATTACAACAATTATAGAAAAAGCAAGACAAGCATGATAATAAAATGATCTTCTTTATTCACCATTCTTCACTCACCAAGCTCATTACAAGTTTTAATGGAGAAGAGATAAGAAGAGAAAGAAGAAACACAACTAAACATTACAAAAGAGAATACAAGATATGGACCCCTTGGCTTCACAAGTTCTGGACTATTTATAGGCAGGGAAAAGGCAATCTAGGGCAACCATCAGAACAAGCATAGAAAGACCAAATAGCCCCTGAAAAGTGGTCGGCTGAAGCCACCATACGGCCGCGGAACCGCCGCGCATACCCCCCTTTCGCCGCGGTTCCGCCGCCCTATGGTTGAGTTGGTCTGTCGGCGTTTTTGTGCTGCCCTGGTCTGCTGTCCCCTCTTGTCTGGTACATGTATTTTCTGAAAATGCTTCCACATTTCTTCCAGAATTTCTGTTGAGAGAAAGGTGGACTTTGGACATGGATTTTCTTGAGCTCCGCGTAGATTTCTTGGTCTTGGTGTTGCCATAGTGCTTTGTGCATGAAGGTGGCAATTGATTTGTCATTTTGTCTCCTAAACTGGTGTGTGGCAACAGACGGATAAAGAGCGGAGACCCGTGTTTTATCTGTGGTTGGCAGGAACTCGGATTTTTGTCGTATTTTTCCATGGATTTCACCGTTTAGAGCCGAGAACCTGTATCCTGCAATTGACTAGTAAACACGGCTCAAGAGTACCTACCGATATGCAATGTGATAAAAATTGGGCGGTATAAAAATGCAAAAATCTGATATGAACAAATACCCCCAAACTTATCATTTGCTCGTCCCGAGCAAAGCCAATTTATTCACAAAAAATTTCCTAACCTCACTTTCGCAGGGAACGCGATTGCACTGAGCATGTGCAACAAGCCGTTAAACCTCTAGGTGTCCCTAGTAGGAGGAGTGTTGTCTCCTGAGGGTTTTCAGCAGATACTACCCACAAAATCCGGTCAAGCTAGTTTTGTAAAATAACTAAGATTCAAACCCCTAAAGTTTTGTTTCAGAAAATAACAATTCTATGATCCTAAGTTTAGACTATCGAACCTTTATTTTTCACACCTCGCTTCTTATTTAACTACAGATTTTATATGTCTCTACGTGTAGTGCAAATAGTGTCGTTAAGTTCCAGAAAGGTCGATTAAAGTCATCATGTCGCACAATAAAGCCCAGATAACAATTTTAAAAGGATCACATAAGTTTTATAAAGAGTTAAGCATTTTTCAAGTTTCGTTTTCCAGTAAGGTTTCAACTTCAGAATTTCTATCTTCCTTAACAGGAAATTAAGTCGTATTTTTCACTCCACCTTTTTCTTGTTTTCATTTCATACACACCTCTGTGAGCGTGCAATAGTCTTTATCATAGAATAAAATCTTCATATCTCTGTTAAATTTTTTTTATAAAAGCCTGTCTTTTATCAAGATTATTCTCACACAAAGAACCGTTAGGAATTTTAACTCGGAGAGAACACTTGCTTGACTTTGTTTTAATCTGGACTTTCTAGGCTTCTTAGCAAGCTTTGGGCCAATGCACCCAAACCAGTTGGTTTTAGGGCATTAGGTGTAAAAACACCCCAGCGGACTTAATTACTCAAGTTACCTAGGTCCAAAAACAAAAGACAGTTTGGCGTGAAAATCAGATGATTTAATACGAACGGAGATATAACCGGCAGTTCAATTATTTTTTTGGATAAAAGACGTGTTTAGTATGTTTGGTGTGTAATCATTCCAATCAAGTTCCAGATGGGTTATTTTTCAGACTTAGTTCCAATTACGGCATCAATAACATTCCTTCATATTCGCTTTACTTCATAAACTATTCTTGACATTACTTATTTCAGAACAAACCTATTTGATCCTCAGAAAATCATTTATCTGTTTAAAAGTTTTTAAACATAAAAGACTTGTCATCTAATTCCCAAAAACTCACGACACGTGTAGTGTGATGTAAAGACGTATATCAGCTATAGTTAACTTCAAAGGAGAGTTATCTTTCAGGTTTTCAAAATCTAAACATAAGATTTAGTTATTCCTATTTTTTCAAACAAAAACCGTCGAAATGTTGAATCAGAGTTCTTCCACAAGCTAACTTGACAGAAAAGTTTTTATATATTTTTTAGAAAATTTTCAGATTTTTATGGATTTTATGGATTTAATATGCAGATGCAAAATATACATATGAATGCGAAGGTAAGAAATGCGTACCGAGCGTACCCCCAAACTTAAACTGGACAGTGTCCTCACTGTCGTTATATGAAGAGATCATTTGAAGGGTCAAAATTGTCGGTTAGCGATACACAATTTTTTTTTTTTTTTTTTGTTTTTAAAGAAAAAGAAAAAGAAAAAGAATATACACAAATATATACAAAAATGGTTTATACAGACCCCCAAACTTATTTGGAACAGTGTCCACTGTTCTTGGCTGGATAACCGAAGTTTGGAGATAGGCAGAGGAAGATTAGGCAGGGTAAACCGGCTCCTGTAAGAACAGGAGCTCCTCTGTTGGTTCGGCGCTAAGGTACGGTTTGCATCGGTGTCCGTTTACTTTGAAAAGTGAACCGTCCTTTGGATTTTCCAAATCCACAGCGCCCTGCGGATACACATTCCGCACAAAATACGGCCCTTTCCAGCGAGATCTGAGCTTTCCTGGATGGAAGTGAAGTCGGGTGTCGTAAAGCAGTACCTGCTGACCAGGTATGAAGGTTTTGCGCAAAAGGTGTTTATCGTGAAACACCTTCATTCGATTCTTAACGACAACCGCGTTATCGTAAGCCTCATCCCTAAGCTCGCTTAGTTCGTTCAACTGCAGCTTCCGATGGCTGCCCGCATCCTCGAGAGATAGATTCAGCTCCTTTATCGCCCAAAATGCGCGATGCTCTATTTCGACAGGTAGGTGGCAGGCTTTTCCGTACACAAGCCGATAGGGAGACATGCCAAGGTCGGTCTTATAAGCCGTTCGAAAAGCCCAAAGGGCATCAGTGAGTTTCAGCGACCAATCCTTACGGTTCTTGGAAACCGTCTTCTCCAGTATCTGCTTGATTTGCCGATTTGAAACTTTGGCCTGCCCGCAGGTTTGGGGGTGGTAGGGCGTAGAAAGTTTATGATTAATGGAATATTTCCGCATAAAGGCCTCGAAAGTCTTATTGCAGAAATGACTTCCATTGTCGCTAATGATCGCTCGGGGGTGCCCAAACCGGGAGAAAATGTTTTCTTTAAGGAACGTAACGACAACCTTGTTGTCGTTAGTCCGGCTGGGCACAGCCTCGACCCATTTAGAGACGTAATCAACAGCTAGAAGGATGTACAAGTTCCCGAAAGAGCTGGGAAACGGCCCCATGAAATCTATCCCCCAAACATCGAAAATCTCCACAACCAAGATCGGTTGGAGCGGCATCTCGTTCCTCCGGGATATCCGGCCCATGTGTTGGCACCGGGAGCAAGTCTTGCAATAGTCGTGAGCGTCTTTGAAGAGTTGTGGCCAGTAGAAACCACATTGCAAGATCTTCTCAGCTGTCTTTCTGGGGCCAAAGTGCCCGCCACACGCTTGATCGTGGCAAAATGACAGCACACTCTTGAATTCCTCGTCAGGGACACACCGACGAATAATCTGGTTGGGATAGTACTTGAACAGATAGGGTTCGTCCCAGTAAAAGTGTTTTACTTGGGATAAGAAGCGAAGTCTGTCCTGACTTGACCATTCAGTCGGTAGTAATCCTGTGGCCAAATAGTTCACAATATCTGCGAACCAGGGTTCGCACGATACTGTCAAGAGCTGTTCATCGGGGAAAACGTCGTTGATTGGAATTTGAAGCGAAGGCGAAGAAGGAAGTCGTGAGAGATGGTCGGCAACTACGTTTTCACATCCTCGTTTATCCTTAATGACAAGGTCAAACTCTTGAAGCAAGAGGATCCAACGTTTTAACCGAGATTTTGCATCTTTCTTCGCAAAAAGATGGCGCAGAGCAGAATGGTCAGTGTAGACAATGACTGGAGAGCCGATGAGGTAGGGCCTGAACTTTTCTAAAGCAAATACAACAGCTAAGAATTCCTTCTCAGTTGTTGTATAGTTGAGTTGGGCGTCGTTCAAGGTTCGGCTCGCGTAATAGATTACGTGCGGCATCTTGTTGATGTGTTGTCCAAGGACAGCACCAATGGCAAAGTCGGATGCATCGCACATAATCTCGAATGGGTGCGTCCAGTCAGGTGAAGAAAGAACGGGAGCAGAAGTGAGTGAGCGTTTCAGTGACTCGAATGCAGTCACACAGCTCGAGTTGAAGTCGAAAGGCGTATCCTTGGCCAGCAAAAGAGTCAAGGGCCTAGCAATCTTGCTAAAGTCCTTGATAAACCGTCTATAAAAACCGGCATGGCCAAGGAAGGCTCGGATATCTCTGACGCATCGGGGAGGAGGCAGATTGGAAATGACCTCAATCTTTGCTTTGTCAACCTCTATGCCATTTTGCGAGATGATATGTCCTAAGACAATACCTTCGCGCACCATGAAGTGGCATTTCTCCCAGTTCAAAGTGAGATTCTTGTCCTTACATCGGGTAAGGACAGCGTCAAGATGCAGCAAACACTCGTTGAAGGAATCGCCGAAGATGGAGAAGTCATCCATGAAAATCTCCAGAAATTTTTCCACCATGTCTGAGAAGATTCCCATCATACACCGCTGGAAGGTAGCGGGCGCATTGCATAACCCAAAGGGCATGCGGCGATATGCAAACGTGCCGAAAGGACAAGTGAATGTGGTCTTGTCCTGGTCTTTTTTGGCGATGGGAATTTGATTATAGCCAGAGTAGCCATCAAGAAAGCAGTAGTACTCGTGTCCGGCCAATCGTTCAAGCATTTGGTCAATGAAAGGTAGCGGAAAGTGGTCTTTCCGCGTTGCGGCGTTGAGTTTTCTGTAATCAATGCAAACTCGCCACCCAGTTTGGATGCGAGTAGGGATTAACTTGTTCGCCTCGTTGGTTATGACCGTGATGCCCGACTTCTTGGGGACAACATGAATGGGGCTAACCCACTGGCTATCAGAGATAGGGTAAATGATACCACTATCTAGACATTTTACGATCTCCTTCTTCACAGCCTCTTTCATGACTGGATTGAGACGTCTTTGTGGATCCCGGCCTGGTTTGGCATCATCCATCAGATGAATGCGATGCTCAACGATCACGGGACTAATCCCCTTGATGTCCGCCATGGACCTGCCAAACGCTTGCCTATTGCTGTGCAAGACCGCGAGAAGGGCTTTCTCTTGCTCTAGAGCTAGAGAAGCCGAAATGATGACAGGGAGGGTCTCGTTCTCACCTAAGTAAGCGTACTTAAGGTGAGACGGCAAAGGCTTGAGTTCGAGCGTTGGAGGTGAAATGATGGAAGGCAGGATTGGTGCAGAGGTCTCGAACTCAAAGGACTCCAGCAAAGGTTCGAAACGAGTGTAGGCGACCGAGTCGGATGGTTCAGGTAACTCATCCGGAAATTCGAAAGATTCAAACTCGGGTTGTGCGCGGCAAAGATCATTTGAAAACGTGAAACACTCGTAGTCGTTGTCGGGCGCAGAAACAGCAGCAGGTTCGAAGAGAAACGCACTAGTGGCGTCAAGATTATCGTGATCAAACAGAAACTCCTCGAATTCACACTCTTCTGGGGTGATCTCCTGGATCGAGAAGACGTCCAGTATATGAGCATTAGGTTCGGCGGGATGATTCCCCAACCTAAAAATGTTGAGTTCAATCGTCATATTTCCAAAAGAGAGGTTCATCGAACCATTGCGACAATTGATCACAGCATTTGAGGTTGCGAGAAATGGGCGACCGAGTATCACCGGAATTTGATTCCGGGGGTTAGCTACAGGCTGTGTGTCTAATACAATGAAGTCAACGGGGAATATGAAGTCCCCTACTTTGATTAACACATCCTCTAGCTCACCCCTAGGATGGGTGATCGATCGGTCGGCCATTTGGAGAGTGCAGTGCGTGGGTTTCAGCTCTCCGACGCCTAATTGCTCGTATACTGAATACGGAAGCAGGTTAACACTGGCACCAAGATCTAATAGTGTGCGGTTGATGTTCTTATCCCCAATAGTAATTGAAATCGTAGGACAGCCAGGGTCCTTCCGTTTTTGTGGTAAAGATTGGGTAAGGGCATCACTCACAGCACTAGCCAAGAATACTTTCTTGGGTACCTGAGACTTCCTCTTTTTCGTGCACAAGTCCTTTAAGATTTTCGCGTAAGACGGGACTTGTTGGACAGCATCTAAAAGAGGAATGTTAATGTTAACCTGCTTAAATAACTCCAGAATCTTCTCCATTTGAGGATTTTGTTTATTAGACCTCAACCGGTTTGGAAATGGAACATTTTGAAAATTGGTTGAGTCTAATGCTGGAGGAGGAGATTGTGGAGTTGGAACGGATCCCAGAATAGGTGTCTTCGTGGAGTGAGAAGTGGGTCCGTTCAGAGCAGAAGAAGAGGGAGGGGAGCCTTATGAAGAACGGAGAATAGGCTCAGAAGAAAAAGACGAAGAAGAAGAAGAAGAAGCAGCGGCCGGGGTGTCATCGTTGATCCGTTTGCCAATGTTGTTTTGCAGCATCCTTCCCGATCTCAGTGTGGTCACGGCACTCACATTATGGTTCTGTTGTTCAAGAGCAACATGTGCATTATGTGGGTGACCGGGATTTGGGAGTGGCTGAGACGGGAGCTTCCCCTTCTCTCGCTCGCTTAAGGCCGCGTTCAGCTGTGCAATCTGGGCCTCGATGGTCTTGATGCTTTGCCCGTGTGCGGCAGTGTGTTGCACTAAGGATTGAATGGAAGACTGGATGTTGGCGGTGGATTGAGTCGATTGTTTAGCGAACGCCTCCAGACTTCGCTCGAGAGAGGAAACCTTATCGTTGTTTGACGGAACAAAGTTGTTTGGTGGAAAAGAATTGTTGGGTGCAAAGTTGTTCGTCTGATTCTGAAAAGGTTGGGGTTGGAAAGGCTGCTGATATTGATGTTGAGTTTGTTGTTGCGCTTGTTGTTGCGGTGGAGGGGCCCTTTGGAAATTGTTGCCTTGGAATTGATTCTGATTCTGATTCCAGGCGAAATTGGGGTGGTTCCTCCAACCGGGATTGTAGGTGGAAGAGTACGGATCATTTCTTGGTCTTTGCTGAAATGCAGCATTAACCTGATCCTGTCCTTGGGATGGAGAATTGTAAGGACACTCTTCGGTTAAATGAGAAGGATCGGAACAACAAGCGCAAATGGTACGGAGGGGGAGAACAGGGGCAGGAGCAGGAGAAGAGAATTTGCTTTCTATCGCTTCAAGCTTTCTTGTTATTGCAGCCATTTCAGCTTTCATCGCGATCGAGACATCGAGTTGGTGGATTCCTACCCTAGACTGACCGGTAGAAGTAGAGGTAGAAGAAGAAGAAGTCGGTCTGGTGCTCTCCCATTGTAGCGTTTGCTCCGCAAGGTCGTCAAAGAATTGCCACGCTTCCTCGTCAGATTTCGATAGGAAGTGGCCCTGACAGATGGTTTCCAACAACTGCTTCGTTGCTGGGTTCAGGCCCTCGTATAAGGTTTGGCAAAGCTGCCATTTCTCTATACCGTGGTGAGGACACTGAACAAGAAGGTCTTTGTACCGGTCAAAGCATTTCCAGAAGGGTTCAGAAGGAAGCTGAGAGAATTGGTTGATTTCATTGCGAATCCTTGCGGTTTTATGATTCGGATAAAATTTCTTTAGAAACGCTTTTACAAACTCGTCCCAACTGGTTATGGAGTGGGAAGCGGTGCTATACAGCCATTTTTCAGCAAGATCGCATAAAGTGAACGGAATGACCCGTAGGCGTATAGCATCGTCCGACAGTTGGGTGGTTTTCATCATGGCACAGACGTTTTGAAATTTGTTGATGAAGATATAGGCATCTTCAGATTCAAGCCCATGAAATCGTGGAAGCATGTTGATGAAATGGGGCTTAATTTCAAAATTATCCCCATTGGCCGGAGGAAGAGAAAGGCAGGTGGGAAGTGCAGAACGGGTGGGATAGAAACGATCCTGGAGCGCGATTCGCTGCGGCGCTACAACAGGCGGTGGTGGTGGGATATTGGTCTCCGTAGGAGGTGGAGCCAATCCAGGGGTAGTCAAAGAGATGTTCGGATTAAATCCTGACATCGCGGAAGAAGAGGTTGGTGAAGGTGAAGGTGAAGATGTATGAACAGAATTCCGGTCAACGTCGGAGTTGGCCGGTAAAGGAAGGAGTGAAAGAGGAGTGGACGGAGTATCGACTTCGGAGTCGATCGCGTAGTCGGTAGCAACTAACGTAACGCGGACTAGACGGGCGCTAGTGTCCCGAGTCCAAGCGGACATACACTAAACGAGTTTAGTATAGTCAAAGCGGAGAAGGTGAGGGTAAGAAAACGTCAATGGAGAAAGGCGATGGGTGGTGGGTGAAAAATGGATTTGGCGACAAAGGGCAAGTTTTTATAAAAGTTTTTGATTTTTTTCTTTTTTTTTTTGTTTTTAGAAAGAGAGTTACAGAAATATGTACGGATATACGGCTTAAGTAATCACAAACAAGATATGCACAATTACACCTAGATCTAGGGTAACCTAGGTCTACTAGACCTGCTCCTGAACTTGATTGTCGAAGTTAAACAGTGTCGAGAAACGGGCTTAAAAATACACTGATCACGAGGCCAGGTAAGTGCAGAGATAAGGGGAGGTTGTCCAACGCTTTCGCGAAGTTCCTTAATTAAATAACCCTTTCTCTTTCGGCGGTTGCGCCTTTAACACTTTCCTAGACACCCCGTAAACAATATACCGTTAAGCGAGGTTCTAAACACGGTTTATCTTCTCCTAATGAGCGCGAAGTCCTTAGGGCTGAAGTCTAGTATTTTTTAATTTACAATGGACAATGCATATGCTTTTGTGATTTTTGGGGTCCTGGGAAGGGTGATGAAATCCCCACCCAATCTGGATTGGTTTCAAGCCCCTTAAGTCCGTATTAAAGAAATGCAAAGCAGTAACAAATCAACTGCAAACAATTTTATTTTTATTGCGGCGCAAAGAATCCTGCACAAGAACAGTTTATTGGAAGGGGGAGAAGAATTTGCGCAAAGAAGGTTGCAGAAAACACAATTCAGTGGAGTCCAGAGGAGTGGAGAGGAGAACAGGGACTTACAGAGAGATTTTGGCAGCCCAAAGGCACCAAGTGGCCGCGGATCCGCGGCCTAAGCCCTCTATTGCCGCGGTTCCGCGGCAGGAACAGTGAGTTGGGCTTCTGGGTTTTTGGTGTGAGCTCCTGTGTTTGTCCTCTGCTTGTATGGATCTTCTGAATTTTTATTTGCTCACTGTACCTGCTCCAGATCTTGACAGTAGACCGGATGCTTCGTTTTGTCCGTCGCGGTGTAGCCGCGAAATGTGGGTCTATCTTCCCACGTCTTTGGCACTGTACTTGAACTCCGTATTATCCTGCACACTTTCACAAAAGCTAATCAAAAAACAACAAGATGGTTTTTTTCAATGTATATTTTTTTGTTTTGTTTTTTGGTTATATTCACAAATTAACCCGAAATTACACAAGGAAATAAACTACCGTCTCCCCGGCAACGGCGCCATTTGATTGTTAGCGATTCTGCGTGTTCAAGTTTTAGTTAAATACCGCAATCAAGATGGTTTCGCTTGTAGCTAGCCGGTTGAGTACGGGTCATCCGCAGGGAGATGGGAGTCTTTTTCTATGTGCTTTAACGAGTTAAGTCCAGTTTTTCAGATTTTGTTGTGATTAATTAAGTGGTAAAATGATATGTAAAGAGAGCTTGTTAGGGTTAGAATTAGGTTAGTTTGAGTTAGGAGTCTCCACATCTTTCGTTGCCCCTCTTAATATCGGTGTTACGGTAATCGGCAACAACGGGGATTAGCACGACTAGGAAGGAACTTGCGAGTATAAGTTAGGCTTTCCAACGCATAAGTTCTTTCTTTTGGTGCTTGTCCGTCCGTTCTTGGCTCTTAGCCATAACCTCCGGTTAATTCAACCACAACCGGTCTCACTACGGAATCACCGCTATCATGTAGGATATGGTGCCGTAAGGAGCGGATTGTGGTTCAATTAACGGGAGTCGAATTAAGCTGTTGGGCAAGGAAAGAGTGAGAGAGATTTCCTTCTCTCAAACTTCCCTTATCCTACCCTAACAAGTATTAAACTACTCACACATCATGATACGAAAAAATAAAACAAAACAAAAGAGGAAGATAGAAAGAAAGAGATTAGAAGATAACAACTAGCTATTTGCGACCTCACCTTGGAGAGGATCGAGCGTAAGCATCATGGTCGTATTAAGGATAAAGAAAAAAAGAGAAGAAAGAAACAACAAGAAATAACAACAACTAGTTAACAAATTAAAATTACAACAATTATAGAAAAAGCAAGACAAGCATGATAATAAAATGATCTTCTTTATTCACCATTCTTCACTCACCAAGCTCATTACAAGTTTTAATGGAGAAGAGATGAGAAGAGAAAGAAGAAACACAACTAAACCTTACAAAAGAGAATACAAGATATGGACCCCTTGGCTTCACAAGTTCTGGACTATTTATAGGCAGGGAAAAGGCAATCTAGGGCAACCATCAGAACAAGCATAGAAAGACCAAATAGCCCCTGAAAAGTGGTCGGCTGAAGCCACCATACGGCCGCGGAACCGCCGCGCATACCCCCCTTTCGCCGCGGTTCCGCCGCCCTATGGTTGAGTTGGTCTGTCGGCGTTTTTGTGCTGCCCTGGTCTGCTGTCCCCTCTTGTCTGGTACATGTATTTTCTGAAAATGCTTCCACATTTCTTCCAGAATTTCTGTTGAGGGAAAGGTGGACTTTGGACATGGATTTTCTTGAGCTCCGCGTAGATTTCTTGGTCTTGGTGTTGCCATAGTGCTTTATGCATGAAGGTGACAATTGATTTGTCATTTTGTCTCCTAAACTGGTGTGTGGCAACAGACGGATAAAGAGCGGAGACCCGTGTTTTATCTGTGGTTGGCAGGAACTCGGATTTTTGTCGTATTTTTCCATGGATTTCACCGTTTAGAGCCGAGAACCTGTATCCTGCAATTGACTAGCAAACACGGCTCAAGAGTACCTACCGATATGCAATGTGATAAAAATTGGGCGGTATAAAAATGCAAAAATCTGATATGAACAGCTGTCGACGACGGAGAGCCCCGAGGGCACCTCAATACAAATGTCGCCCTCCTGCACTGAGGTCACGGAAGAAGGTGGCCGGGAGACCGTCTGCTTCTTCCTTTTGAGGGGGACTTCGATGGGCCTAGCCTCCTCCTCCTCCTCTCGCGCCCGGGGAGTCCGGTCCCGTGAGTGCTTATGGCTCCCCCCGCTGCGTTCTTCTGGAACTCGGGGAGCAGCGGAAGGCTTGGGTGGTGGAGTTGGCCTCAGGGTCAAGCTTGGACCGGGTCAGGACAAGCTTGCGCCCTCGGCATTCTTTCCCTGAGTCTTGGCGGCCAGGGCAGGTAGGATTTTTGCTCGTTCCATAGGCTCTGCAAAAAAGGGGAAACACAAATAAAGGGGGGTTAGCGACACTAAAACATCAAAGGAAATTTGGTAAAGTCTAAACAGATCGTCGAAAGCCCTAACTTACTTAAGAAACACGCAGGACTGAGCCCAGCCCAGCTCAGTGCCTGCTCGGATAGCAGGATATCCGCCCGTTGGATCGGCTCCCACTGGGACATCACACTCACTTCAGGGGAAGTTGACTGCTTTACCCTCGGGCAGTCGGCCTTGTGCCACTGTGTAGGCACATGCCAATCCTAGCCCTCAGGCGACCCGACGAATACAAACTTCTCATTCCACTCGTGGATGGAAGAAGGGACAAATACTACCCATGACCCGGCCGCCCCACCCTTACGCTTCTTATACGAGAAATACACCGAGCTCGGCTCATTCTTACTGGTACTGGAGTGATTCTTATAGCAAAGGAAAGAGACAAGGAGAGTCAAACTGAAGGGGATATTTTCAAGTTTTAACCCGAGGAGAATTCTCTACGAGTTCGGCGCTAGCTGGCCCGGAGCAAGGTGGAAACAACATAGCACCCCACAAACCTAGGTGGGGAAGGGCAGACGCATTCCTGTTCGGAACGCTTCCAGATACAGGGCAATCTCCTTGCCCCGTTTAGGGTGTTTTTCATCACCCCATTGATATGGGAATACGCGTGCTCTTGTCAGGCGCATTACAGATTCTCCCTGCCTAGGGTAGGTGGGGGTTTATTGATTGTGGGGATCCGAATCTCCGGCAATCGCGGACTAAGCTGCCGTTAATTACCCCTCGCCTTTGGAGCGAGAGAACCTCCGATTGACGGGTCAAACAGGTCACGCGAACTCAACGTGCAGTGTACATGTGTTGTGTTTTGAAAGAGGTTTTGGATATATCGGGGGCCCCACAGAGTTTTTACGGGGGTCCCGCTATCCGGATAGCGGGCTGGGGGTCAAGGGGGCTAGCAGCCCCTTTGCGGGGTACGGGGCAGCGCCCCGTTAGAGTATGTGTGTGTGTGTATGTATGTATATATACATATATATATATATATATATACAAAAAAAGGAAAAGGGCATCCAAAGGATGCGTGGGAGAAGGCGCTGTGCGCCAGAGCGCCAGCGCACCACGTGCATGGCACGCGGGCGCTGTGCGCCAGAGCGCCAGCGCACCACGTGCCTGGCACGCGAGCGCTAGGCGTCAGCAGCAAAAGGGACTTGGTCCCTGCACTGGGAGCTGTGCTCCCGATTTGATTTATGGAGTTAAACTCCTAACAGAGATTAATTCAGAGAGTTAAACTCCAATGGATCTTGAATGGAGTTAGACTCCTAAAAAAATTAGAAATGATCAAAGGGGGCTGCTTTGTTTCTCCCTCTGGCTATGGATCTTCCCAAGATGGGATTTCTGGAGATGGGTCTCCTTCTTCTTCCTGTCGGTTGGCCGGATCTTGGAGAAAGGGGGTGAGATTCAAAAATCTTCCTTTTTGAGATCTAATGGAAGATCTGAGCTCCCCTTTGTGAGATTTGTGGTGAAAAACTATTTAGTTTTGGAAAAGAAAGAGTAAAATTCTTGATTTAATTCAAAAGAAAGGAGAAGGTTTAGAACCTTGAGGAAGGAGAAGGAGGCACAAAAACCCTAGTTTTTTTCGGGGGAATGAAAATTGTATATTCCTTTATTCATCATCATGTTGCCTTATATAGGCTTACACATTTACATATAGCCCCTTGGGCTTTACAAAATGGCATTTTGCCCATCCCATACCTCATATGCTCATTTCTTTTGCACATAAGCTATGGGCTTTACAAAAAATTTGGCTTCATGCCCATTTTGCTTACATTCATGCACAAAAAATTACATCAAAATTATTTGTTACATGATTTTTATGTTGGCATAGGGAGGCTGGCCGCGGGCTCGACTTGGACATGGGCCCGCTTGACCTGGGCTTGGGCCCACCTGGCTTGGGGTTGACCTTGCCTTTGACTTGGTCAACCGGGGTGCAAATTTTGACCCCAACAAAGTGCCCCCATCAATAAATGCACACCGCATATTTGAGTTGTGTGCATGAAATTGATGGATCTTGAACCTGGACTTCGAGGTGGAACATCATTCCGGGAGAGGAGAATCCCTCAGGGAGCATGATTCCCGGGGATCGGAGCATCATTCCGATTTGTGGAGTATAATTCCAGGGATCGGAGCATCATTCCGAAGAGCGGAGCATGATTCCAGGGATCAGAGCATCATTCCGAAGAGCGGAGTATGATTCCATGGATCGGAGCATCATTCCGAAGAGTCGGAGCATCATTCCGAGGTTGGAGAATGATTCCAGGGATCGAAGCATCATTCCGAAGAGCGGAGCATGATTCCAGGGATTGGAGCATCATTCCAAAGAGCGGAGCATGATTCTAGGGATCGGAGCATCATTTCGAAGAGCGGCAGACATTCTGACCGAAGCATAATTTCGATGCAGAGGTTGATTCCCAGGAGAAACATAATTCTGACAAGGAAGGAAGATACTCTGAGGCAAAGCATAATTTCGACACGGGGTGCACATTCTGAGAAAAAGCATGATTCCGACACAGAGCTTGCTGGTTGACTTGATTTCGAGGCGAAGCATAATTTCGATAGGGAAGGCAGATACGCCAAGGCGAAGCTTGATTTCGACACGGGGGTACACTCTGAGACGAAGCATGATTCTGACGCAGAGCTTGTTAGTCGACTTGATTCCGAGGCGGAGCTTAATTCCGGCGAGGAGGTCGCTGGTTGACATGATTCTGGGGCAGAGCATAATTCCGACGAGGAGGTCGCTTGTTGACTTGATTCCAAGGCAAAGCATAATTCCAACGAGGAGGTCGCTTGTTGACTTGATTCCAGGGTGGAGCATAATTCCGACGAGGAGGTCGATATCCCGAGATAAAGCATGATTTCGACACGGGGTAAATTCTGGGACGAAGCATGATTCCGCCACAGAGGTTGTTGGTTTGATTTGATTTGGGTTGACATCAGCATCGCTACGCTGGAATATGGTACCAGGAGCGAATCATCATTTGCCATGAGCGGATTTGGGGATTTTGGTTTTTGTTTGGCATCAGCATCGCTACACTGGAATATAGTACCAGGAGCGAATCATCATTTGCCATGAGTGGATTGGCGATTTTGGTTTGGCATCTGCATTGCTGCACAAGAATAATGCCAGGAGCAACTCATCATTTGCCCCGGGAGGACTTGAGAATTGGTTTTTGGGTCGGCATCAGCACCGCTACACCGGAATATGGTACCAGGAGCGAATCATCATTTGCCTTCCTCTGTTGGGAAGCGATGGCTTAGGAGACAGGTTTAGATCCCTATCACCTAAGGCTTTTCAATTTTATAGGCCGTAAGGGTCCCATAAAAGCATTTTCTCCATACGAGTCGTAAGGATCCCGTAGGTGCATTTTCTCCGTAGGAGTCGTGAGGACCCCTAAGTGTGTTTTTCCTTTGTGAGTCGTAAGGATCCCACGAAGGTTTGTTCTCCTCATGTATCATGAGGACACATGAGTGGGTCTTTCTATATGGAGCATAATTCCAAGGCGGAGACCGGCCGCTGGACTGGTAATTGCAGTTGGGTATGGGTATGATGAGTTATTTGAGCCCGTGGATTGTATACGGTAGTCAACTTGGGGACCAATCGTAAGGCCGTAAGAATTTTGGGACTTTGTTGGCATCTGCATCGCTGCACTGGAATATGGTACCAGGAGCGACTCATCATTCGCCGTTGGGACATTCAGAGTTTGGTTGGCGTCTGTATCGCTGCACTGGAATATGGTACCAGGAGCGACTCATCATTCGCCGTGAGGGGATCTCCCTCGTTTCCAGTTTAACAACTTAGGGGTCATCTGTTCCCAGTTTAACGACTTAGAGGTCATCTGTTCCCAGTTTAAAGACTTAGGGGTCTATTGGATTGGAGTTTGGAATTTTGGGGTTAGGGTAGGCATCAGCGTTGCTAACACTGAAGCACATGTGCCAGGAGCAATTCATCATTTGCCTTTGCCTGTTTGGAGCGATGGCTTAGGCGACAGTTTTAGGTCCTTATCACCTAAGGCTTTTCAATTTTATGAGCCGTAAGGGTCTCATAAAAGCATTTCTCCCTACGAGTCGAAAGGATCTCGTAGGTGTACTTTCTCCTTAGGAGTCGTGGGGACTCCCAAGTGTGTTTTTCCTTTATGAGTCGTAAGAATCCCACGAAGGTTTGTTCTCCTCATGCATCGTGAGGACATATGAGTGGGTCTTCCCAATGGAGCATAATTCCAAGGGCGGAGACCGACCGCTGGACTGGTGATTACGGTGGGGCATGGATATGCTGAGAATTATTTGAGCCCATGGATTGTATACGGTCGTCAACTTGGTGACCAACCGTAGGGCCGGGGGAATTTTGGAAAATCGGATTTTGGTTGGCGTCTACATCGCTGCACTGGAATATGGTACCAAGAGCGACTCATCATTCGCCGTTTTTTTGTTTTTTTTTTGTTTTTTTTTTGTTTTACCGTGATTACTCTATCATTTCAGCTTTTCTTATCGCGAAGGTCTCAATTGCCCTATCATTTCGGCTTTTATTCGCGGTTTGCCCTATCATTTCGGCTTTATTTTTCATCTTTATTTTACTCGCTGATTTTTAATGCGAGTTTCCCTATCATTTCGGCTTTTCTTTTTTATTTATTTATTTACACATTTTCTTACATTCCCGGTTTAATGACTTAGAGGTCGATTATTCCCAGTTTAATGACGTGGTGGTCGCCTTTTCCCAGTTTAATGACGTGGTGGTCGACTGTTTTCAGAGAAAGGCAGATGTCTGAGAGAATCAGTTTCACGAAGAACTTCGGTCTCCGTTTGTATGAAATTGGCGGTCACAGCTGGACTGTTTGTTAACACGCCTTTAGACAGTTCTATCTCTCCTGCCTTGTATTGCTTTTCAACCCAATCTTTGAAGACGAAGCAGTCCTCAATGGTATGACCTATCACTCTGTGATAGGGGCAGTATTTGGGATCGTCGGTCATATTCGCTTCCTGCTGTCTTTTTGACTCTGCCAGTTGTAGACCGTTCCTCAGGGCGTCTTTGAATATTTTACGGATTTTGTCCCTTCCGAAAGAATAGACCTTATCTAGCTTCTTTTTGAGTAGAGATTCTCCTCTTTCTCCGAACACTGGCTTCCGAGACTGGTTGGCATTAGGCCCGCTCATCCCTTGCTTATTTTGGTTAGCCGAAGTGTTAAAAGATTCAGAATCGTCGGAATTTCCGCCTTTGCGATTATCATCCTTTCGGTTTCTCCAGGACCTATTATTATTTTGGGAATTCGAGGAGGACTCCTGCTTTGAGCGCTCCAGCATCTGAACTTTCCTGGTCAGCTCTTAGAATGTTTTGAGACCCGCGGTGCATAGAAATGGGGCCATCCAATTGTTGAGATTTCCGACGAGGGGACTGACAGATTGGTCCTGCTCTATCGGCGGTTCACATTTGATGGAGAGATTACGCCATCGGGTTATAAAATCTGTGCCGCTTTCGTTGTTCTTTGGCTTGGTCCTTACGAGGTCGGCAATGATGATCTTATCACTGACACTCCTGAACTTTTGTCGAAACAAAGATTCCATTTAGACGAAAGTAGTAACGGAGCCATCCGGTATGCTCGTGTACCAGTCGAAAGCGACATCGGTTAGGCTATTAACGAACTGGCGGAGGAGAAGCGCATCATTGCCCCCAGTATTCCCACATGAGGCTTTAAAGTGGGCGATGTGCTGATTCGCATTTCCTGCCCCATCGAATCTTCCGAATTTAGGGATGGCATAGCCGCTAAGAAATTCTATCAGATCATACTGAGCAGGATATGGTCTCCCGCTACTTCTAACATCTTTTTGCGCTTCAGCTTCCGCTACCAATGTTTTGTCTTTGTTGGCAACCAAATCCATGATTTGATTTTGAGTTAGCGGGCTATTGTCATCGGTAACCAGGACATTACCCGAGATAGGATGCGACTGATTTTCATGCGGTCCACCCACTTTTGGATTTGAGGGAATAGGTGTCGGCTATCTCGAGACACCGTTTCCTGGTTCATGAGCAGAGCCCTGCGCCTGATTGGGCAGCTGAGAGGCAAGTTGGGCCGTGAGTTATAAGACGACGTTTGTCAAGTTGTCAATTTTTGAGTAAAGCTTGGCCATCTCCTTGTTTTTGCTTCTGAGCTGTTTTCAGAGCTCTTGGAGAAGTTGCTGCTCCGCGTTCTTGGGACGGAAGATTGGCTCATCTTCGCTTTCCGAGCCCGACTCCTCATGGACTGAAGGGTCTTTCTGCCTATCATCCTCATTGAAAGTGTTTCTTTATTTTTCTTTTATTTACACATTTTTTTTTATTTACACATTTTTTTTACATTCCCAGTTTAACGACTTAGAGGTCGATCGTTCCCAGTTTAATGACGTGGTGGTCGATTGTTTTCAGAGAAAGGCAGATGTCTGAGAGAATCGGTTTCACAAAGAACTTCGGTCTCTGTTTGTATGAAATTGGCGGTCGCAGCTGGACTGTTTGTTAACACACCTTTAGACAGTTCTATCTCTCCTGCCTGGTATTACTTTTCGACCCAATCTTTAAAGACGAAGCAGTCTTCAATGGCATGACCTATTACTCTGTGATAGGGGCAGTATTTGGGGTCGTCGGTCATATTCGCTTCCTGCGGTCTTTTTGACTCTGGCAGTTGTAGACCGTTCCTCAGGGCGTCTTTGAATATTTTACGGATTTTGTCCCTTCTGAAGGAATAGACCTTATCCAGCTTCTCTTTCAGTGGAGATTCTCCTCCCTCCCCGAACACTGGCTTCCGAGGCTGGTTGGCATTAGGCCCGCTCAACCCTTGCTTATTTCGGTTAGCCGAGGCATTGAAAGATTCAGACTCGTCGGAATTTCCGCCTTTGCGATTATCGTCCTTTCGGTTTCTCCAGGACCTATTGTTATTTTGGGAATCCGAGGAGGACTCCTGCTTTGAGCGCTCCAGCATTTGAACTTTCCTGGTCAGCTCTTGAAATGTTTTGAGACCCGCGGTGTATAGAAACGGGGACATCCAATTGTTGAGATTTCCGACAAGGAGACTGACAGATTGGTCCTGCTCTATCGGCGGTTCACATTTGACAGATAGATTGCGCCATCGGGTTATAAAATCCGTGCTGCTTTCGTTGTTCTTTGGCTTGGTCCTAACGAGCTCGGCAATGGTGATCTTATCGCTGACGCTCATGAACCTCTGCCGAAACAGAGACTACATTTGGACGAAAGTTGTGACAGAGCCATCCGGTATGCTCGCGTACCAGTCAAAAGCAACATCGGCAAAGCTATTAACGAACTGGCGGAGGAGAAGCGCATCATTGCCCCCAGTATTCCCGCATGATGCTTTGAAGTGGGCGTGTGCTGATTCGCATTTCCCGTCCCATCAAATCTTCCGAATTTAGGGATGACATAGCCGCTAGGAAATTCTACCAGATTATACTGAGCAGGATATGGTCTCCCACTGCTGCTGATATCTTTTTGCGCTTCGGCTTCGGCTACCAATGTCCTGACTTTGTTGGCAACCAAATCCATGATTTGATCTTGAGTTAGCGGGCTACTATCATCGGTAGCCAAGACATTTTCCGAGATAGGATGCGACTGATTTTCATGCAGTCCGCCCACTTTTGGATTTGAGGGAACGGGCGTCGGCTGTTTCGGGACACCGTTTCCTGGTTCATGAGAGCCCTGCGCCTAAATGGGCGGCTGAAAGGAAAGTTGGGCCGTGAGCTGTAAGACAACGTTTGTCAAGTCGTCAATTTTTTAGTAGAGCTTGGCCATCTCCTTGTCTTTGCTTCTGAACTGTTTTCGGAGCTCTTGGAGAAGTTGCTGCTCCGCGGTCTTAGGATGGAAAGTTGGCTCATCTTCGCTTTCCGAGCCCGACTCCTCATGGACCGAAGGGTCTTTCTGCATACCGTCCTCATCGAGAGGGTTTTCATCACCCAGCGGAGGTGGCTGTTCTTGGGAAGCGGCAACCACATTCAAGCCAGATGGGATCTGAGATGTGGTGACCCCGTCCTTGCTCTTGCTGCACGTGCCCACCGTGTAAACAGTGTGGACCACATATCCAGCCATTTCCCCATCTTCGGCGGGGTAACCCTGTTCGTCGAACCCTATGAGGTTCAGCCTAGCAGAAGCCCTAGCCCTTTTGTTGGCTCTATATCTGAGCCTTTTCTACCTTAGCTTCTCAATTTTAAGGGCTTGGCGGGCATCTGTTTCCTGGGAAGCCACCGTGAGTCGATTAGTGGGGAGCTTAGAGAAGACACCCGATCGAGCAGTTGTCAGGGGCACCGCCGGAGTTTGCTCGAGACGCCTTGTTGCTTTGTTGGTGTTGATGGCTTTGCCCCCAGCTAGGGCCAAGGAGAGTTGTTCGAACACCGACTTGCGTTTGAGTTGGGGCGCCTTCGAGACCACCACATTTGGCATCTTGCCTTTCGAGACCGGTTTGTCTGCCACCGGGGCTTGAGGAGTTGGGATGGCGTTAGCTGACACGAACAGGATAGAGCCGAATGGTAGCCGCGGCTCTTCCCATTGTCGCCCGAGACTGGCCGGAAAGACCGTCCTGGCGTCCATTTTCATCGTGTAGGAGATGGGAGCCGTGTTGAGAGCTGAGCTCATCTTTGGAGACATTGTTGAGAAGTGATTGCTTGAAAACCTACGTGAAAAAGCCTTATTTTAGTATAAATAAAGATATGTATATTGATTGAGTTCGCATGGATAGTTAACCCGAAATATAGGAGGAGAGATATGTCCCACCGGGCGTGCCAGAACCTGTAGGGTGTTTTTCGTCACCCCATTGAGATGGGGATACGCGCGTTTGTCAGGCGCATTATAGATTCCCCTCGCCTAGGATAGGCCGGGGTTTATTGATTGTGGGGATCCGAATCTCCGGCAGCCGCGGACTAAGCTGTCGTTAATGACCCCTCGCCTTTGGAGCGAGAGAACCTCCGATTGACGGGTTAAACTGGTCATGCGAACTCAATGTGCATTGTACGTGTATTTTGTTTTGGAGGGGGCTTGGATATATGGGGAGCCACGCAGAGTTTTTACGGGGGTCCCGCTTTGAGCGCTTTGAGCGTTGGGCGCGTGGAGCCAGCGCTTTGAGCGCTGGGCGCTTAGGTGCTGTGCGCTTAGGCGATAGCACGCCACGTGTTCGACATGCGGGCACTGGGCGCTAGGCGCTCGAGCGCGAGCTCACCATATGTCGACACGTGGGCGCTGGGCGCTTGGGCGCTGGGCGCTTGGGCGCTGGGCGCTTGAGCGCTGGCGCGCCACGTGTCGGCATGTGGGCGTTTGGCTCTTGAGCGCTGGGCGCTTGAGCTCTAGGCGCTCGAGCGCTAGCGCGCCACGTGGGCGCTGGGCGCTAGGCGGTCGAGCGCTAGCGCGCCACGTATCGGCACGTGGGCACTAGGTGCTTGAGCGCTAGGCACTCGAGCGTCAGCGCGCCACGTGTCGGCACGTGGGCGCTGGGCGCTTGAACAAAAAGCACTCAGGCGCCAGTAAGAAAAAGGGGCTTTTAGCCTCAGAAACTCCCGAAAGAGAAATTAGAGTGGAGTTGAACTGCTAAGATGTTTTGAAGCTGATGAAGGGCTTCTTCTTTTGAGCCCTAGCTCTTCCCCAAAGTGGGGTTTCTGGAAATGGGTCTCCTTCTTCCTTCCCTGTTGGCAGGATCTTGAAGATCAAGAAATGTGAGGTTTTAAAAATATCTTCTTTTTGAGATCTAATAACAGATCCAAGTTCCCCTTTGTGGGTTTTGTGGTGAAAAACTATTTAATTTTGGAAAAGCAAGAGTAAAACTCTTGATTTAATTCAAAAGAAAGAAGAAGGTTTGGAACCTTCAGAAAGGGGAAAGAGGCACAAACCCTGGATTTTTTTTGGGAGAATGAAAAGTTTATATTTTATTCATCATCATGTTGCCTTATATAGGCTTACATATTTACATATAGCTCCTTGGGCTTTACAAAATGGCATTTTGCCCATCCTATAGCTCATGTGCCATTTCATTTTTGCACATAAGCCATGGGCTTACAAAATATTGGCTTTATGCCCATTTTGCATATATTCATGCATAAAAAAATTACATAAAAATCATTTATTACATGATCTATATTTTGGCATGGAAGAGGCTGGCCACGGGCTCGACTTGGGCATAGGCCCGCTTAGCCTGGGCTTGGACCCTCCTGGCTTGGGGTTGACCTTGACTTTGACTCGGTCAACCGGGATGCAAATTTTGACCCCAACAGGAAGATCCAGAGCCAAAGGGAGAAACAAAGCAGCCCCCTTTGATCATTTCTAATTTTTAGGAGTCTAATTCTATTCAAGATCCATTGGAATTTAACTCCCTAAATTAATCTCTGTCAGGAGTTTAACTCCATAAGTCAAATCAGGAGTACAGCTCCCAGTGCACGGGCCAAGTCCCTTTTGTTGCTGACAGCGCCCGCGTGCCAGGCACGTCGTGCGCTGGCGCTCTGGCACACATCACCCGCATGCCTGGCACGTGGAGCGCTGGCGCACAGCGCTCATGTGCCTGGCACGTGGGGCGCTGGCGCACAGCGCTCATGTGCCTGGCACGTGGGGCGCTGGCGCCTTCTTCCACGCATCCTTTTGATGCCCTTTTCCTTTTTTTTTGTATATACACACACACACACACACACACACACATATACACACATACACACATACTCTACAACATTGTCCCCTGTTAGAAATTTTTTTTAACGGGGCGCTGCCCCACACCCCGCAAGGGGGCTGCTAGTCCCCTTTGACCCCCAGCCCGCTATCCGGGTAGCGGGACCCCCGTAAAAACTCTGCGGGGCCTCCGATATATCCAAAAACCCTTTCAAAACAGAACACACGTACACTGCACGTTGAGTTCGCGTGACCTGTTTGACCCGTCAATCGGAGGTTCTCTCGCTCCAAAGACAAGGGGTAATTAACGGCTGCTTAGTCCGCGGCTGGCGAAGATTCGGATCCCCACAATCAATAAACCCCCACCTACCCTAGGCAGGAGGAATCTGTAATGCGCCTGACAAGCGCGCGCGTATTCCCATCTCAATGGGTTGACGAAAAGCACCCTACAGATTCTGGCACACCCGGTGGGACATATCTCTCCTCCCATATTTCGGGTTAAACGTTCATGCGAACTCAATCAATATACATATCTATATTTATACTAAAATATTGCTCTTTCATGCAGGTTTTCAAGCAATCACCTTTCAACAATATCTCCAAAGATGAACCCAGCTCCCATCTTCTACACGATGAAGATGGACGCCAGGACAGTCCTTCCGGCCAGTCTCGGGCGACAGTGGGAGGAGCCGATGCTACCATTTGGCTCTATTCTGTTCGTGCTAGCTGACACCGTTCCTGCTCTTCAAGCCCCAGTGATGGATAAACTGGCCTTAAAGGGTAAAAGGCCGAATGTCATGGTCGCGAGGGCACCTCAGCCCAAGCGCAAGTCCGTTTCCGAACGACTCTCCATGGCCCCAGCTGGGGGCAAGGCCATCAACACCAACAAAGCAACAAGGCCTCTCGAGCAAGCTCCGGCGGTGCCCCTGACAACTGCTCGATCGGGTGTCTTCTCTAAGCTCCCCGCTAATCGACTCACGGTGGCTTCCCAGGAAATGGATGCCCGCCAAGCCCTAAAATTGAGAAGCTAAAGCAGAAAAGGCTCAGTTATAGAGCCAACAAAAGGGCTAGGGCTCCTGCTAGGATGAACCTCATGAGGTTCAAAGAACAGGGTTACCCCGCCAAAGATGAGGAAATGGATGGATATGTAGTCCACACTGTCTACATGGTGGGCACGCGCTGCAAGAGCACGGACGGGGCCACCGCATCTCAAATCCAATCTGGCTTGAATGTGGTTGCAGCTTCCCAAGAACAACCACCTCCGCTGGGTGATGAAAAAGCCGAAATGATGAGGCAACTCGCAATAAAAATCAGCGAGTAAAATAAAGATGAAAATAAAGCCGAAATGATGGGGCAACCGCAGATAAAAGCCGAAATGATGGGGCAATCGCAATCTTCGCGATAAGAAAAGCTGAAATGATAGAGCAATCGCGGTAAAATAAAAAACAAAGCAAAAACAAAAACAAAAACAAAAAAAAACGGCGAATGATGAGTCGCTGCTGGTACCATATTCCAGTGCAGCGGTGAAGACGCCAACCAAAATCTAATTTCTCAAAATTCTCCCGGCCTTACGGTTAGTCCCCAAATTGACTGCCGTATACAATCCACGGGCTCAAATAATTCTCATCACACTCATGCCCCACTGCAATCACTAGTCCAGTGGCGGGTCTCCGCCCTCGGAATTATGCTCCATTAGGAAGACCCACTCATGTGTCCTCATGATACATGAGGAGAACAAACCTTTGTGGGATCCTTACGACTCATAAAGGAAAAACACACTTAGGAGTCCCCACGACTCCTATGGAGAAAATACACCTGTGGGATCCTTACGACTCGTAGGGAGAAAATGCTTTTATGGGACCCTCACGGCCCATAAAATTGAAAAGCCTTAGGCGATAGGGATCTAAACCTGTCTCCTAAACCATCGCTCCCCAATCCCCAAGTGGAGAATGATGAGTCGCTCCTGGTACCATATTCCAATGTAGTGATGCAGACGCCAACCAAATTCCAAATTCTAATCCCTAAATGGCGAATGATGAGTCGCTCGTGGTACCATATTCCAATGCAGCGATGCAGACGCCAGCCAAATTCCAAACCCCATACCGCAAGTGGCGAATAATGAGTCGCTCCTGGTACCATATTTCAGTGCAGCGATGCAGACGCCAACAAAGTCCCGAAATATTTCCCGCCCTACGTCCTGGATCATACATCCTGCAAAACCGTATACAATTCACAGGCATAAAACAATCCCAATCTCTCCCAAGTCCTACCGGTGAGACCACATTCAAAGTCCCACCGGCGATGAAGATTCAAAAAAAATATTAAAAAATAAAATAAAATAAAAAAAGGGTATGTCCACAAGCAAAATGGGCACGGATGAAAACCCGAAAGGGCTCCGTGAGTAAAAACAGCAGGACTGCCGGCGATTTTGTGAAAACCCGAAAGGGCGCAAACTTGTAAAAAAAAAGATGAAATGCACTCGCAAGGTCCTCTCGACTTTGTGAGGAGAAAATTCCCGCGTGAGATCCTTACGACTCACAAAGGAGCAACACACTTGGGGGTCCTCACGACTCCTAAGGAGAAAATACACCTACGAGATCCTTACGACCCGCAGGGAGAAAATGCTTTGTGAGACCCTTAAGGCTCTCAAAATTGAAAAGTCTTAGGTAATAGGGACCTAAAACATGTCTCCTAAGCCATCGCTTCCTGATAAGAAAGCGCAAACGATGATTCGCTCCTGGTACCATATTCCAGTGTAGCGATACTAATGCCAAGCAAAAAAACCAATTCCCAAATCCTCCCATGGCAAATGATGAGTTGCTTTTGGCATTATTCTAGTGCAGCAATACAGATGCCAAACTAAAACCAATTCCCAAATCCTCTCATGACAAATGATGATTCGCTTCTGGTACCTTATTCCAGTATAGCGATGCTGATGTCAACCCAAATCAAATCAAACTAAAAACCTCTGCGGCGGAATCATGCTCCGTCCCAGAATTTACCCCGTGTCGAAATCATGCTTTGCCTCGGGATATCTACCTTCCCTGCAGGAATTATGCTCCGCCTCGGAATCAAATCAACCAACCAGCTCTGCGTTGAAGTCATGCTCCGTCTCAGAGTGTACCCTGAGTCGAAATCAAGCTTCGCCTCGGTGTATCTGCCTTCCCTGTCGGAATTATACTTCGGCTCGGAATCAACCAACGACCTCCTCGTCGGAATTATGCTCCGCCTCGGAATCAAATCAACCAACCAGTTTTGCGTCGGAGTCATGCTCCGTCTCAGAGTGTACCCCGCGTCGAAATCAAGCTTCGCCTCGGTGTATCTGCCTTCCCTGTCGGAATTATACTTCGACTCGGAATGAACCAACGACCGCCTCGTCGGAATTGTGCTCCACCTCGGAATCAAGTCAACCAGCAAGCTCTGCGTCGGAATCATGCTTCGTCTCAGAATGTGCACCCCGTGTCTAAATCATGCTTCGCCTCGGGATATCTACATTCCCTGCCGGAATTATGCTCCGCCTCGGAATCAAGCCAACCAGCAAGCTCTGCGTCGGAATCATGCTCCGTCTCAGAATGTACCCCATGTCAAAATCATGCTCCGTCTCAGAATGTACCCCGTATCAAAATCATGCTTCGCTTCGGAGTATTTGCCTTCCCTGTCGGAATTATGCTTCGCCTGGGAATCAACATCTGCATCGAAATTATGCTTCGGTCAGAATGCATGCCACCTTTCGGAATGATGCTCCGATCCTTGGAATCATGCTCCGCCCTTTGGAATGATGCTCCGACCCCTGGAATCATGCTCCGCCCTTCGGAATGATGCTCCGATCCCTGGAATCATGCTCCACCCTTCGGAATGATGCTCCGATCCCTGGAATCATGCTCCGCCCTTCGGAATGATGCTCCGAACCCTGGAATCATGCTCCGCCCTTCGGAATGATGCTCCGACCCCTGGAATCATCCTCCGCCCTTCGGAATGATGCTCCGATCCTTGGAATTATGCTCCCCAAATCGGAAAGATGCTCCGATCCCCGGGAATCATGCTCCCCGAGGGATACTCTGACCCTAGAATTATGCTCCGCGAATCAGAATGATGCTCCGACCACCGGGAATCATGCTCCCCGGGATGATGCTCCGCCCCCGGAATGATGTTCCACCTCGAAGTTCAGCTTCAACATCCATCAATTTCATGCACACAACTCAAATGTGCGGTGCGCATTTATTGATGATGGCACTTTGTTGGGGTCAAATTTTGCACCCCGGTTGACCGAGTCAAAGTCAAGGTCAACCCCAAGCCAGGGGGTCCAAGCCCAGGCTAAGCGGGCCCATGTCCAAGTCGAGCCCGCGGCCAGCCTCCTCCATGCCAAAATATAGATCATGTAATAAATAATTTTTATGTAATTTTTTTATGCATGAATATATGCAAAATGGGCATAAAGCCAATATTTTGTAAGCTCATGGCTTATATGCAAAAATAAAATGGCACATGAGCATGAGATGGGCAAAATGCCATTTTGTAAAGCCCAAGGGGCTATATGTAAATATGTAAGCCTATATAAGGCAACATGATGATGAATAAAATATAAACTTTTCATTCTCCCCAAAAAAATCTAGGGTTTGTGCCTCATTCCCCTTTCTGAAGGTTCCAAACCTTCTTCTTTATTTTGTATTAAAGCAAGAATTTTACTCTTCCTTTTCCAAAACTAAATAGTTTTTCACCACAAAACCCACAAAGGGGAACTTGGATCTGTTATTAGATCTCAAAAAGAAGAGATTTTTAAAACCTCACATCTCTTGATCTTCAAGATCCTGCCAACAGAGAAGGAAGAAGGAGGCCCATCTCCAGAAACCCCACTTTGGGGAAGAGCTAGGGCTCAAAAGAAGAAGCCCTTCATCAGCTTCAAAACATCTTAGCACTTCAACTCCACTTTAATTTCTCTTTCGGGAGTTTCTGGGGCTAAAAGCCCCTTTTTCTTGCTGGCGCCCGAGTGCCTTGCGCTCAAGCGCCCAGCACCCACGTGCCGACACGTGGCGCACTAGCGCTCGAGCGCCTAGCGCTCGAGCGCCTAGCGCTCAAGCGTCCAGTGCCCACGTGCCGACACGTAGCGCCCAGCGCTCGACCGCCTAGCGCCCAGCGCTCGACCGCCCAGCTCCTGTAAGTCCACGTTACCCGTCCCCGGTTCTTTGGGGTTGTGGAAATGGTGAAAAACGATTTTTCTCTGGGGGTAACATGGACTCAAAATACGGATCTTTGTTAAACAACTATCTAACAACCTAACCAGGAGTTTTACCTACTTGGTTAGGGGGTTATACCTTAACTTGAACTCCTTCTCTTCGACTCCTTGTGGAGGTCGGATGGTTCTCTCCTCGTCGTCTCCTTGTGCCGAAGATAGATCCACCTGAAAACTTCTACCTTTGGCTCCAACCTCAATCTAGAGGAAACTAGAACACTTGGCTTGCTAGACCTTGTATACTAGGATGAGTAGAGAAGTGTTTTGGATTTTATCTCTATGGTTCTTGTTTCTCAACACATGAGACAATAGAACCATGAACTAGAGAGAGAGCAAGAGGAAGATGGAGAGCTTGGGGATGAGGAGAGCTTTCATGAGAGAGAAAGCAAATGATAGAATGAGAAAGACTTTTTCCACCCTTGCTCTCATAATCCAAAAAAAAAAATCATAACAAATAATAATAATTGAGTATTATGTGATGGTTGTTATCATATCAAATGGCAATATCATTTCATGCATTAAATGCAATTTGTGAACAAAACAAGCAAGCAAAGGTCAATGCCATGAAATGATAGCCATTGTAATGATGATGGTCAACAAGTCCAACCTAGTCAACCGGTCAACAAAGTCAACAAGTCAACAAAGTCAACCTTTCAACCCAACCATGGCACAATTATACTTAATTAATATTATTATTAATCATATTTCTAATTCTCATTAGGGTTTAGCAAAAGTCAACAGTCAACAACCCTAATGAGAATCCTCTGCCTCTGTCTCTGTCAACCGTGCATACACACCCACACCCGCGTTCCGAGGAACACGAATACAAACGAGATAAAACCAATCCCAAAACGTACACTAGGATCTGGCTTAAACCAAACCCCGCAAGTGATAACAGCCCGGAAACTAAACGTGCACAAGTGCACGGATGTGACCGAACCCTGTCGCAAAACCATGCGACCTCTACTCTTTGGCCTAAAGACGAATAGCTCTCTGTGTGGGACTCTAAAGACTCGACACTACGCTGGCAGTGGGTTTAACCACAGACCGCAAGCGGCACTAGCTGTGCGTAACGGCCCCCAGGTAGATGCCGATAAGAAGACTGACGAGGTGAAACCCATCTGAACTCCTACTAAGCCTGAATGTGACAGTCTCCGTACAGTCCGGTCTATTCGTCTGAGAATATCACATGGCGGGCCTAGGGGGACGGTAAACGTCAGTCCCCTAATAGCGGTACAAGTCGTGTCGGAGTGTAGCCCAGAACACCCTGAGATAAGACTGGAAACCTACCAGTATATCTCGCTTGCCCTGGCCAGGGACGACTATGTGTAATGGCTCTCCATGACACAGCGTGATATCAACTCCCAATACCGGGAGAGACGAATCCTGTCTAACCGTCACTGCCTCCAAGTGCTTCGGGACTGCATCCAACTGCTACCTGTTTGCACGACTCCTTTGAGCCGTGGTAGGGTAGTAATCAAAGTACAGTGGGAACACACTCGAGGCGAAGTGACAGTGTCAAGTCGGCGGACTAAGCTGTACTCATGTCACCTGGGAACTGATAACTGACGATGGGTATAGTACCAACCAATCAGTTTCCGACGAGTCCTGTCCAGTGTACTCGTAACCTAATGAGCACCCGCATACTATCTCAAGTACGACGTACTTACAGCTGTGGGACAGACCGTCTACCCTGCTTAGAAGCGCATACGCTAGTCTACTCCGGAGTATCGATGCCCTGTCTCGATAGTCCTACGACTAGGGACCTGTATAAGGATGTGCTTGTGGATTACCCAGCCCCCACGAGTGTGACTGCCATCACAACGCTGGTAATCAAGCAAAGATCCTAAGGGCTCCACTAATGTGTATAGGTGATATACTAAAAGAAACACATGTACACATTAAAGTAGAAATAAACCAAGTAGCATACTACCATTTTGAGCAAGATTGTCTATACAACTGTGAGTATCCCAAGCTTCCATTAAGTAATATACAAACTAGTATGATACAGTAATGGCCTCTAGGGCATATACACTAACAATCTCCCACTTGCACTAAGGCCATGTACTGGTGTATCGAAGACCTATCATCTCGATCAGCCGCTCGAACTGAGTCTGGGGTAAGGCCTTCGTGAGTGGATCAGCAGTGTTATCTTTCGTAGCAACTCTCCGAACCTCGATCTTCTGGCGACCCACGATCTCCCTGATCAGGTGTTACCGCCTCAAGATGTGTCTAGACTTCTGATGGGACCTGGGTTCCTTCGCTATAGCTATAGCCCCGTTGTTGTCGCAATACAGAGGTATTGGATCAACAATGGACGGAACCACCTGAAGTTCCGTTAAGAACTTTCTCATCCAGACGGCTTCTTTTGCGGCATCTGCAGCAGCGATATATTCCGCTTCCATTGTCGAGTCGGCAACGGTTTCCTGTTTGGAACTCTTCCAACACACCGCCCCTCCATTGAGGGTAAAGACATAACCCGACATGGACTTGGAATCATACTTGTCACTTTGGAAGCTGGAGTCAGCAAAGGCCTCGATCTGGAGGTCTTTTCCGCCATACACCAAGAACATCTCCTTAGTCCTTCTCAGGTACTTGAGAATGTTCTTTACCGCTATCCAGTGCTTCTCCCCAGGGTTTGACTGATACCGGCTTACCACACTCAGTGCATAAGCTACATCTGGTCTGGTACACAACATCGCATACATTATAGAGCCTACCGCAGAAGCGTAGGGTATAATAGACATGCGATCCCTTTCCAAATCAGTCTTGAGAGACATCTCCTTGGAGAGGGTGATCCCGTGACAAGCCGGTAGATTACCGCGCTTGGAATCTTCTATACTGAATCTTCTCAGTATGGTGTCGATGTACCTGGACTGTGAAAGTCCTAATATCCTCTTGGATCTGTCACGATAGATCCGGATCCCCAGAATGTAAGAGGCATCACCCAGGTATTTCATGGAGAACCTGGGTGACAAGAACCCTTTGACAGATTGTAGCAAAGGAATGTCATTTCCTATTAAGAGAATGTCATCCACGTATAAAACGAGGAATACGACAGTTCTTGCTACAAATCTACTATAGATCATGGTTCATCTGGATTTTTGATAAAGCCAAATTCTTTGACCATCTCATCAAAACAGATGTTCCAACTCCGCGATGCCTGCTTTAGTCCATAGATGGACTTAAGCAACTTGCACACCTTTCCGCTGCTCCCACTCTGAATGAAACCCTCTGGCTGGTCCATATAGACACACTCCTCTAAATTTCCATTTAGAAAAGCGGTCTTTACGTCCATCTGCCAAATCTTATAATCGTGGTGTTAGTGTATATGCCCTAGAGGCCATTACTGTATCATACTAGTTTGTATATTACTTAATAGAAGCTTGGGATATTCACAGTTGTATAGACAATCTTGCTCAAAATGGTAGTATACTACTTGGTTTGTTTCTACTTTAATGTGTACATGTGTTTCTTTTAGTATATCACCTATACACATTAGTGGAGCCCTTAGGATCTTTGCTTGATTACCAGCGTTGTGATGGCAGTCACACTCGTGGGGGCTGGGTAATCCATGAGCACATCCTTATACAGGTCCCTAGTCGTAGGACTATCGAGACAGGGCATCGATACTCCGGAGTAGACTAGCGTATGCACTTTTCATCCCAGCAGGGGAGGCGGTCTGTCCCACAGCCGTTAGTACGTCATACTTGAGATAGTATGCGGGTGCTCATTAGGTTACGAGTACACTGGACAGGACTCGTCGGGAACTGTTGGTTGGTACTATACCTATCGTCAGTTATCAGTTCCCAGGTGACATGAGTACAGCTTAGTCCGCTGACTTGACACTGTCACTTCGCCTCGAGTGTATTCCCACTGTACTTTGATTACTACCCTACCACGGCTCAAAGGAGTCGTGCAAACAGGTAGTAGTTGGGTGCAGTCCCGAAGCACTTGGAGGAAGTGAAGGTTAGACATGATTCGTCTCTCTCGGTATTGGGGGTTGATATCGCGCTGTGTCTAGGAGAGCCATTACACAAAGTCCATGGCCAGGGCAAGCGAGATATACTGGTAGGTTTCCAGTCTTATCTCAGGGTGTTCTGGGCTACACTCCGATACGACTTGTACCGCTATTAGGGGACTGACGTTTACCGCCCCCTAGGCCCGCCATGCGATATTCTCATACGAACAGACCGGACTGTACGGAGACTGTCACATTTAGGATCAGTAGCAGTTCAGATGGGTTTCACCTCGTCCGTCTTCTTATCGGCATCTACCTGGGGGCCGTTACGCACAGCCAGTGCCGCTTGCGGTCTGTGGTTAAACCCACTGCCAGCGTAGTGTCGAGTCTTTAGAGTCCCACACAGAGAGCTATTCGCCTTTAGGCAAAAGAGTAGAGGTTGCATGGTTTTGCGACAGGGTTCGGTCACATCCGTGCACTTATGCACGTTTAGTGTCCGGGCAGTTATCACTAGCGGGCTTAGGTTTAAGCCAGATCCTAGTGTACGTTTTGGGATTGGTTTTATCTCGTTTGTATTCGTGTTTCTCGGAACGCGGATGCGGGTGTGTATGCACGGTTGACAGAGACAGAGGCAGATGATTCTCATTAGGGTTGTTGACTGTTGAGTTTTGCTAAACCCTAATGAGAATAAGAAATATGATTAATGATAATATTAATTAAGTATTATTGTGCCATGGTTGGGTTGAAAGGTTGACTTTGTTGACTTGTTGACTTAGTTGACCGGTTGACTAGGTTGGACTTGTTGACCATCATCATTACAATGGCTATCATTTCAGGGCAAAGACTTTTGCTTGCTTGTTATTCTTTACAAAATGAGTGCATGAAATGATATTGCCATTTGACTTGAACCATCACATAATACTCAATTATTATTATTGGTTATGATTATTTTGGATTATGAGAGCAAGGGTGGAAAAAGTCTTTCTCATTCTATCATTTGCTTTCTCTCTCATGAAAGCTCTCCTCATCCTCAAGCTCTCCCTCTTCCTCTTGCTCTCTCTCTAATTTATGGTTCTATTGTCTCATGTGTTGAGAAATAAGAACCATAAAGATAAAACCCAAAACACTTCTCTACTCATCCTAGTATACAAGGTCTAGCAAGCCAAGTGTTCTAGTTTCCTCTAGATTGAGGTTGGAGCCAAAGGTAGAAGCTTTCAGATGGATCCATCTTCGGCACAAGGAGACGACGAGAAGAGAACCATCCGACCACCACAAGGAGTCGAAGAGAAGGAGTTCAAGTTAAGGTATAACGCCCTAACCGAGTGGGTAAAACTCCTAGTTAAGCTGTTAGATAGTTGTTTAACAAAGATCCGTATTTTGAGTCCATGTTACCCCAAAGAAAAATCGTTTTTCACCATCTCCGCAACCCCAAAGAACCGGGGTCGGGTAACGTGGACTTACAGTGGTATCAGAGACTAGTTAAATACTATCTAACATGTTAGCAAAGTAACTAGAAGTTCGATCGGAGAAAAAATCACAAAACGCGCCCGAATTGTAAGCTTTCTGCCGATTTTTTTCCCTGTTCAAAAAATAATTAATCTTACACTAAAAATCGGCTCAGGCTTTTTAATGAACACTGGAGAAAATTGGTCCACTAACTCGGTCAACTCACCGCGGAACCGCGACAAGAGCTTGCTCCTGCCGCGGATCCGCGGCCGAGTTAACTCGGCTGTGGGTCCATTTTCCTGCAGTGTTCTTATAGGGGTATTTTGGGATTTTTGGAATATGATTTTTCTGCCCTGATTTTCCAGAAAGCAAAATTTGTTTTTTGGGTCTAAAAATCCGTATTTTGATCGAACTTCTAAAAACTTTAGCTAACGGGTTATATCTGTGATGTGATATATGTATTGAACGTCTGCTAATCGCTATACGTCGATTGGTGGGGGTTATACATATCTGTGATCTGTAATGTTGATGGTATGTGTATATGAATTCATTGGATTGTCGCGGATAAATAGCCGGGGGGTTGTGAGATGAGAATTTTCTTTATCTTTCAATTCATGTAATATGTAAATTGATGTAATATTATTTATTTGGCCGCACATCCGGGATGAGGTTGTAGTCGCCATTGTATAATTTCTTTTTACTGTTTTTGCTCCTAGGATAGACCCATGGAGGGGGTACACAAACTACCGGGTACCTCGAAGTGTCGAGTGGCCTACTCACGTTGTTGAGGGAGGTTGCTTCACTTCGGGTATTTGGCGGGTAGTTTGCCGCACCCGTAGGGGTCTAGGGTGAGGTATTGGCTATTCATCGCGACCGTGTAATCCGCTCTTCGTTACAGGCTCGTACGGAATGCGGATTCCTAGTATATCCAATGTGTTCATCTGTGATCTGGAATGGCTATCATTGTATGTGACGAATGTATATATCTATATATGATATCTATTTAGGCGTTGCTTATGTTTTGCATCCGCGCTAGTCCAGCCCCCGCTCTGTCGTTAGTTAAGTAACCTAACGGGTAATGACGGGGCCCCGTGGCGAATGCGGATGGCATAAGCGTACGTCATATTTTCGTTGTTTTCTGTAATGGTAGGATTAAATGATGGGACGCATTAAATTAATGCAAGAAAATAAACCAAAGTAAAGTCGTTGGAACAATTTCAAAAACCACTCGGTTTCTTTTCAAAAACCAACTTTTAAACACGGAGCTTAAGCCACTCCTTTTAAAAGCTATCTCGTTCCATCGATTATATCAAGTTCACTACGTTCACGGTTTTGCCAAACCATTCGTAGCCCTCCGTCATTTCACATGGATAGTCAATAGTATTCAAGCTATATTTGTTGGCCAAAGTCAAGGCATAGTGATTGGTAGCTATTGGGTATTCATGTGCAGCATAGATAGATACGTTGGCTTGGGACAGTCGTACTGCCTTGTTGGCCAAAGTCAAGGGTAGGTACGGGTGGGTTCAAATTAACCTGGAGAATGACGGGTAGAACTTGACATGTGACTTATGATTTGTTGGCCAAAGTCAAGGTCATAAGAGCATGGGGCAAAAATCCACATCGGGAGTTTCAAAAGAACCTGAAACTTTAGCCACAAAGTGACGAGAATGCTAGTTGCCAGACGTACAATCACAAAGTGACGAGAATGTTATCAATCACACCTTTAGCCACAAATGTTTTTTAATGAAAACAATTTTAAAAAAATGAAGGAAGAAGATAAACAAGGATGGTAATTTTTTTTAATCTACTCTTTCGATTGAAAATGTGTTAAATACGTGTTCGTCCCTCATTGTCGACAAATAGGCCCATTTTCAATAAGCCTTATAATACGCCTTGAAAATCAGGGGTTTTTTCCCCCCTTTTTTTACTTCCTTTCACCATAATATAAAAATAAGATCCAAGATCAATACCTCCTCTCATTAGTCCAAAATTTCTCAACCCCAACACAATGTTCCTGTCTGCATGCTTATTTCCATAATGCTGCACAACAAATTTCATTCTAATATTTTAAAATTTCCAAAACCCGCATTCTTTATATATTATAAAAAGCTGGGGCGTACGATAAATTTTTGTCCTCTTGCGAGAAAAATTATCCTCCGGCCCCTCCCTGGAATTTAAGGATATTTGCATTCGGTCCCCGCTTGGTCCATCTGGACCTAATTCTACCGCGGAAAATTATTCTCCACCTCTCTCTTAGAATTTAAGGATATTTGTGTTCAGTCTCCGTCCCGTTTGGTTTGGTTTATCTGGACCTAATTCTACAACGGAAAATTATCATTCGCCTCTTGAATTTTCAGCATATTTGCATAGGGTCCCTGCGCTTGCCTAGGCCTCCCGGTAGAAATTAAAAAAAATGGAAAAAGAAAAAGTTGTTATCTCAGACGCCCAAAACAAAACAAGTACATTGACCCTCACAAAGTCCGTTGAGAAACTTCAGCCCTATCCTCCGATTAACCCACTGAATACCGGGTCCCCACCCGACCCGACCCGCTCCACCTGGCCCAATCAGCCCTCGCCGGCCCAAATCCCACTTCCCCTCCCCCTTCATTAACCCCTCTCTCTCTCCCTTTCTCACTCAACTTTCTCTTTCTAGACTAGACTAGAATCAAATGAGCTCCAGCTTCGACTCCTCGGACCGCTCCGGCTCCGAGACGACGACGGTCTCAACCGGTTCGGGTCCGGATCCGACCGGACCAGACAAGCTCTCCTTCGCGGACCTCCGCTTCGTGCAGAGGCTCGGCAGCGGGGACATCGGAAGCGTGTATCTGGTGGAGCTAACGTGCGCCGCGTCGTCGTCGTCGTCTTCTGGGGGAGGGGGGCCGCGGCCCACGTTAGCGGCGAAGGTGATGGACAAGAAGGAGCTGGAGGGGCGCAACAAGGAAGGGAGGGCGAGGGTAGAAAGGGAAATACTGGAAATGCTGGACCATCCGTTCCTGCCCAAGCTGTACGGCGTCACGGAGAACGATCGTTGGTCCTGCCTCTTAACGGAGTTCTGCAACGGCGGCGACCTGCATGTGCTCCGCCAGCGGCAGAGAGGGAAGCGCTTCAGCGAGCCCGCCCTCAGGTCAGTGCACCGCTGGATATATATATATATATATATATATATATATATATATATATATTATTTTGGTTCGATTCTTTTTCTTTTTCAATAAAGAGGGGAGAATGTATTGGTGATCTGATGGTGGTGTTGCTTTCTTCTTTTTGTCATTTTCGGAGGGGAAAAATGAATTTTTTTTTTGGGGTTTGGGATGCCCTGATAGCTAGGGATCCGTGAACTTTGAATTTTGAATGGAACGCTTTAATTTTAGAGAAATAAATCGCAATATTAATTCATTGGGAAAATCCATACACTGTTTTCAATTGTTCATTAATTTCGATAATTAGTTGAGTAATACTACTGGTGAGGAAGAAAAATTAAATGAGCAAAGAGGAGTATTTATTGGTCGTATCATTATTTGCTTTATTAACCGCACTGTAGTACTATCTTTTGGTTTTGTAATCCCATTAATATTATTAACTCTGGGGATGTTTGTAGACGTGGAAAATAAGTTTCCCATGCATTCGTGGATATAGCGAATAGTCGATGTGATAACACAGTTATATATAACATTCACATGAAGCCTACCGTTCACACCTGAAGATCACTTATGCATGGTATATAAATTATTTTCATATAAGAGGTCACAAATTCTTGAATTTAGATATGCTTAATTCTATTACAAGGAACTGGCATTTTTTGCAAATGCACTTCATGTAGCTATAGAAATTTTCTTGATAAATTTCTTTATTAATTTAACTACGTGTATCATACTTGTAAAATAATAATGACTCGACAATTTAATTACATGCATCGCGTTTATAAAATATTGATAAGGTGGCAATTAACTACGTGCATTGTATATAAAATAATGGTGTTATTTTGTTGAATTTCTCGGAAAAAAATAAATTGCCACATCTGACATCAAATTTCAAAATTATTTGAACTCCTCCCTCCTGTCATGTAATAATGGAGATAGAGATATGAATTCAAGTTTATGCTGAAAGATATGCTCAAGATATTAGTATATTTTATCTCCTATGAAAAAGTTAAAGTTGCCCATCTCACATCAGGAATAAAATGTAGACTCTCTAATTTTTTTTGGGTTAAAAGTTAATAATCAATCATTTTGCTTTATTAAACTGGAGATGCATGAGAGGTATATATATATATATATATATATATATATATATTGGTCGATGGCATTCGTTGGTTAATGTCTTGTCTGCCTATATATATTGGTCGATGGCATTCGTTGGTTAATGTCTTGTCTGCCTTTTTGCCTTGCGCTATGCGACATACTCATGTCTGTGGTCTTTTCACAAGCCTTGTGCTTGGATTGGGATGATTTTGTTACCTTAATCTGTTTTAAACTTGCATGTAATATACCTGAACTATCATGGTTTTCATTAAAATACCTTAAAGTTTTTTTTTTATTACAGTAACATACCTTATACTTTCTCTTAAAAGCCATAGCTCAAGGTATTTTACCGTAATAAAAGAACTATAAGGTAAGGGTATTTTAGTGTACCTAATTTACCCCTAAAAGAATGTTATACCTTAGGTAGATATATCCAAAATGAAAACGACAAGGTGCTCATGAAAAGGGCTTAGCAACCTAAATTAGCAATATTCTTAATTACTATGGAAGGAAATGATTGAACCAATTATTACAGCTTTTGTTTAATCCTTCCATGTTTCCTGCAAATTGGCATCAATTTAGTCTAATTATATACCATTCTGGCATGTTTTGGAATGAAGAAATTAGGGTTTGTTTAACTAGATTTTTTTATGAAGTTGTCTAAACTTTACCCCCAGGATGTTCCCTGTAGCATGGTTGAGGGTGGAGTTGACATATTTGCAGTTACCTTAACTTTTATCTAATCGAAGTTTGCTAAACTCCATTTTCGCGAACACATTTGTTATAAAGAAAAAACAAATTATTTGGTGATTTGTAAGCTTGAGATTTAGTATTCTTTATGTGTAATTTCAGGTTTTACGCCTCAGAGATTGTGGTAGCGCTAGAGTACCTCCACATGTTAGGGATTGTGTATCGAGACCTAAAGCCCGAAAATGTGCTGGTTCGATCTGATGGCCACATAATGCTCACCGATTTCGACCTCTCGTTGAAATCGGACGGTGATGCCACACCTGCTGTCCGACTCATCTCCAACAAGAACATGATAGCTGTTCCGGCTGGTGCAATTAATCTGTCTCCATTTGGATCGTCGTGCATGTTGCCAAATTGCATCGTTCCCGCAGTTTCTTGCTTCCACCCGAAGAACGGGCGAAGGAGAAAGCCCAAACGACGTGATGTCGGTGGCATGGAGTTTGTTGCTGAACCCGTTGATCTCCGCTCTATGTCATTTGTTGGGACGCATGAGTACTTGGCTCCGGAAATCATTTCAGGTTGGTTGCTAGAATGTAGAGTTGCATGCAATATTGTTCTTTTTATTAAATAAATAACCTGAGGTAGGTAATCATCCTTGTTTGATTAAAAATTATTGAAAGGATCACTTACAAGAGTTGCAAAGTTTGTTTCAATCTATAAAATAAAAAACATAAAATTGTACATATGTTGCGAAATGCAACAAAAAACTACCACGACCAAAATTATTAGATCCTGCATGCAAAAATTAATTTTCATCAAAATATGCTTTGAAAAGCAAATTTTGCAAAATTTATAGTAAAAATCAAAATAGCACTTTTCCAATTGCAACATTTAAATGCTTTATTTTCCTTTGAGCAAGTCACGCACTTGCTTGATGACAATAAGTACAAAGCAAATAAAATGGCTATGTAAATTTTCTTACTTATTAATAGTTAATGGCTCAACTATAAACAAGGATAAACCTAAAAATTATGAATAGAGGCAATTAATATTAATTGTTAATTTGACCGGGAAGACGGCATTTACCAGAGTTTAATGGAAGAAATAGATTTATATAGCCAAATCCAAAATTTTGAAATAACGGCTTCTTGTGGTTGTTTTCTTAGCTGACTCATTAATAATGTACACATAAATATGCATTTTATATATATATATATCAGGCGAAGGCCATGGCAGCACAGTAGACTGGTGGACCCTAGGTATCTTCATCTTCGAACTCCTATACGGGTCCACTCCATTCAAAGGATCCGATAACGAGCTCACTTTAGCCAACATCGTTGCCCGTGCACTCGAGTTTCCTAAAGACCCACCAATCTCTTTCTCAACCAAAGATCTAATTGCTGGATTACTGGCAAAGGACCCTTCGAAACGTATCGGGTCTCAAACGGGTGCAGCTGCAATCAAACGTCACTCGTTTTTCAATGGTGTTAATTGGGCGTTGCTCAGATGTGCATCTCCGCCCTATATCCCCCCGCCTTTCAGTGGATGCAGCAGTAGTCGGGAAATGTCGTCCGAGGATGACAGCAGTCCCGATACCCCGGTCGAGTACTATTAGACGATGAGTATTAGTAGAAAGCCATCCATCCTTACTTTTAAAAAAGTTGCATTTTACCTTGCGCTTTCTAACAAGCATTGGTTTTTTTTACGCACCTGCAACTTTTTTTTAAATACTCTCGTTAATATTGCATATTTAATGTAATATTTTATCAAGGAGTATTTTAAATTGCAGAAATCTAGAAAAACTAATGTGAGAAGGTAAAATAACTATTTCGAAAGACAGGAAAAAAGAGGGAGGAGATTCTCACAAATAGAAGAACGTCGGCGTACTTAAATAATATAATTATCATAGTACTCTAAGATTAGTAAAGTGAGACAGCTGTTTGCACGTGCCAGAGGGCAATAAGTGAATGGCACGTGTGGGGTTGTGATTGGTGGGGTTTCATCATAATTTTGCCTGTATTTAAGCAACTTGTGGGGTCATATAAGGGTCCATTATAAATATTTTATTTTTTGGCGGTGGTGGATGTAATGTAGGGAATAAATACTTCTTAAACAATACAAATTTTATTTATTGCGATTCATTGGTTTCTGCTTGTTTTCAAAATGATTTTGAGTATGGTGCTTGATGGATGCAATGAACATGTGAACTTGTGGTGGGTCAAAAAGATAACTGACAGCACATCCCCCACCCGACCTTCTCCTTTTCCTTCTTTATGTCTCTATTTTTATTTGCAAATAAATAAATAAATAAATAAGTAAGTAAAAATAAAAAGTGTAGGTTACTCTGGTGTATTTTGATTCGAAGCTTTGGAAATCGAACTGGCAATCTCTCATTTTGAAAAGAAAACTTATACCAACTGTGGCAGGACCAGTTGGAATACTCTGGCATTGGAATGTGACATGAGAGCACTACTACAATAAGGGGTTGCCCTTACGGTTTTATCCGTAGGGGCAAAACGCTGTCCCTACGGATACATTCGTAGGGGGAAAAAATATCCCGTAGATGCAAAGGCCGCAGGTGCAAATCTTCGCCCTGAACATGCCTCTACGGAGTAATAATTGCCCCTACGCTTTACTCCGTAGGGGCATATTTCCCTACGGCTTACACCGTATGGATAAAATATTTATTTAATTTATTAGTTTATAAAATAAAATACTTGTCCCTACGGATTACTTCGTAGGGTCTGAACATGCCCCTACGGAGTTCTTCGTGGGTCCAGATAAAAACCCCTACGGATTTCTCTGTAGGTCCAGCTAAAATCCCCTACGGAGTTATCTGCAGGTCCAGAAAAATGCCTCTACAGATACATTCGTAGGGACAACTTTAACGCCTGTTACTGAGTCCATAGGGGCAAAATATCAAGTATCCTGATATTTTTTCCCTACGGCTAACTGTGTAGGGGCAAATTTTGAACGTATGGATTAATTCGTAGGTGCAATAGAGGGACAAAATATCAGGTTTATTTTTTTAAAAATGAGCTTCCTGTTTTTTCTCTGCCCTGTACATAATAATATATACATCATATAACCAAATACCGCAGTATTCATAATCAACATCTCACGTATAATATATAAAAGAAATAAACAAACAGAATACGATATCAATCTAAATCATCGTGAACACACAAACAACACCAATATCGTCCAAAATATATACAATATGTATCATATAAGTACATAAATGCTTAAAATATAAAAAAAGCTACCCTAGCTCGGTCCAGCTCCTCCACCTCTGATAAACGCTGTAATCTGATGCATCTGCTCCTCGGTACAGCCCTGAGTCATCAAAAACTCGACCAATGAAGGAGCGGACTGTAAGTCTACGGTAGCGTCCCGGCCGTCATTCTGACGCCAAACGCGGAAAAAAAACTTTTATAACTGGCGCTATCGCATACTATAACCCGGATCTTACCATTAACGCTAAACTAACAAACTGTAAAGAGGTAGAAAGGCTATACCGATCGATCCGAATCCTTCGGTGTTTAGCCATCATCCCACGCTCCTCGCGGCAACTCCGATCTCTCGTCTCCTCATCGAGATAGCACCACGTCAACGGATCTTTAAACGGGCTCCCGCCTCTATACCGAGGCATCAAGTCTGCTAAAAGAGATGACCAAGATGAAATAGAGAATGAGTAGAATACTTTGTCTCAAACACCCTAGGGTTCTCATCACATGAGAGGGTTAGGGTGGAGGTTGAAGAAGATACTTAGGATTGGAAATGGTGAACTCAAGAAACACTAGTGAGCCAAAAGAAAACTAAGCTCATAAACTTGTGTTTTATCTCCTTATTCTCTTGAGAATAGATATATGAGGTTATATAATCAAAACCATAAGAAAATATCTAATGAAAATATCTCCTCAAATATCCAAACCCAAAACAAAACTCATTAATTCTTAATGACTCACTAGATGACTCATTACATGAGTCATTAGTGACCATTCTAGAATTGATGAGTCACAACCATGAGTCACAATTTCCATAAACCATTTAAACCAAAATGATTAATCCAAAAAGAAATGCATCTTCTAAAGTATTCTCGTAACGGATTACGAAAATACCTCTCACCTGTATATACATACCTGTATCCGTATTCCAACCGAATACGAATACGAGAGACTAAAATATTCCGACTCAATATAATACATAGATCCGGCTTAAACCAAAGCCTACCAGTATTATCTGTCCGAAATATGACACGTGCACAAGTGCATGTGCATTTTTGAACCCTGCCATAAAACCATATGGTCTCTACAACGTTTCGCCCGAATCTTGGGAAACTATCTATGGGGGACTCTAAAAACTAGTCAGTACCATGGCAGTGGGTTTAACCACAAGCACATCAGCAGCACTAGCTGTGCGTAACGGCTGCCCATGTACTGACCGAAAGAGAAGCTGATGAGCGAACTCATCCTGGAACCCTACTGAGCCTATCCGTGAAAATATACATACAGTCCGGTCCGTTCGTCTATGAGTATCGCATATCGGGCCTAGGGGGCCGGTAACGTCAGACCCCCAAAAGCGGTATAAGTTGTGTCAGAGTGTAGCCCAGAACACCTTGAGATACTACTGGAGTACCTACCAGTAAATCTCCTGCCTCGGCCGAGGGCTTTGTGTAATGGCTCTCCTAGACACAGCGCGATCTCACCCCCAATACCGGGAGAGACGAATCCCTTGCCGATCCGCTCACTTGCCTCCATGTGGCTCGGGACTGTACCCAAAAAAACCCTGTTTGCACGACTCCTTTGAGCCGTGGTAGGGTAGAAATCAAAGCACAGTGGGAACTCACACGAGACAAATGACGATCTCAGGTCGATGAACTAACCTGTACACATGTCACCATGGAACTGCTATCTGACGCTAGGTATAATACAACTAGCAGGTTCCCGGCGAGTCCTGTCCGGTGTACTCATAACCCAATGAGCACCTGTATACATCTTAGGTGATCCAACTGACACCAGTGGCTTATGGGACCGGCCACCGCCCCTCGTCGGGGTCTCGACTGTATACACTAGTTTACTCCGGAGTATTGATGCCCTGTCTCGAAACTCCTACGACTAGGGACCACTTTTAAGGATGTGCTTATGGACTATCCAACTCTCACGTATATGATCGCCATCATACTGTTGGTAGTCAAGCAGGATCCTAAGGGCTCTATCAACATGTAATAGTGAACTGTCACCTAAAGCTGTACATAATGATAAAGGCAAACCAGATAGCATACTATCATCTCGAGTAAGACTGTCCTACCGGTATAGGTCCTCCCTCAATCATTACAATCACGTACCTGCGATCCAATAATTGACTTTGAGGGCACTATATCCAACAATCTCCCACTTGCATTTAAGGCTAATTATTGCGATGTCGCATACTCACAGCCCGTGTGATACCGAATACCCAACTCCTCTACTAATCAGTTTCACAAAGCTCGTTTGTAAAACTCTTGTGTTCGAGAAATAGCCTCAACGAGTGGATCCGCCCTGATGTTGCTTTCTATGTCTATCTTAATCTCAAGTTCGCGGAGAAAGCCATCTCCCGAATTGAGTAATACCTGTCTTAGAATATGTCTGGATATCTGATGGGACCTAGTTCATAAATGAACTCCAAATCCAAACTTCTTAGACTGTATCGATAACTGAACCCCTGCACCATACTTCCCACAGTATCCTCTTGGACCACCTGTCCATAATACTGCCCCCTTCGTCAGAGGAAAAACTATAACTCTGACAATCACTCTATCATCCATATCACCTTTGAAGCCTGGAATGATAACCGTCTCCCGAAGGAGGCTGCCGTTATCAAATCCGTAGAACATCTACTTATATTCTAAAACTGCTTCCGAATGTTTCTTCACGATTGGATTAATATAAACTTATCGCATCTAGTGCAAAAACAACATCCGGTGTGGTACTTGACATCTCATGATTGACTCAATTGCCTAAGCAAGTGATCTGCCAATCATGCACATACCTCTCCCCTTTAGTCTGTAAGACTCCTTTAGAGAGGGTGACTCCATCACCTGCAGGTACACCACCATGCCAGGAGTCATCTATTCTAAAATACTATTAGAATACTGTCAAAATACCCACATTGGGAAACTACCCAAATCTAGATCTAGAACCATAAATCTAGAAACCAGAATGTCAGATATTATATCCATATCCTTTGTGGAGAAACAACTGTGTGACGACCACAGTATAACCAGTCGTAGTATAGGAATTTTACTTCCTACTCTGTGTATGTCATCCAAATACCAGGACATCACACCCTATTACCTTCTCAACAGATCCATCCCTTATTCTGATGAAGTCAAACCCATGACTGTCACATCAAAAATAGATGATCTATCGCCGCTATATCTGCTCAAGTCTATAAATAGACATAAGCTACTTGCCCACTATGCTTCCGCTGCTCCCACTGACCACAACAACCCTATGATAGAATAATATATACGTGCATTTCTAAAGCTAGTTTAGAACGACGCTATACTTAACCTCCTGCCGGGTCTCATAGCCTGGTACAACAGTTGTCACGCCCCGCTTCCCAGAGTACGCTAAGGTAGGCACGTGACATAGCCAACCATGCTACCTGTGGATAGGAATTATCCTTTCACAGTCATATTACGGCTGTAGAGATATCAAGAACAATAATAAAATTATCTAGCACATGTCCGTAAGCCAAAATAAAATGAGTCAAGAATAAATAATGCGGAAGTAAGAGATCCAATACAAGAATAACTGGAATGTATGTCCCATAATGCGGGCTCACATCAGGAATAAAATAATACCGAAAAGTAAAAGAACTAACTACTAAGGAGTCCTCACTGCTCAGCCTGCTGGCTGAAGTACTCCTGCCCGGACTGCAACAAAGGTACGGAATCTGGGCCATGCAAAACCCAGACGTCAGCGCGTCATGTCATCAAGCAATAAAATATAAACAAGACATGCAAGTATAATCATAAATGGTAAAGCAGGTGTAACAACAATATAAATCAGGGCAGTGAAGGGTAGTGTGCAGTGAGTAAACTAAACTGGTCTATTGGGTTATCTACTCTCAAGTCTTTGAAATCAGGCTGATGAATCATCGATGTAACTCAATAGTATCCCGTGCGTGCCCGGGACCACGGTCAAGATTCTCGGGCTGAATCCGAGATGTGCCGCTAGGCAGTAAAAGGGTAGTATGTAAAGATGAGTGATGTCAGCATCATCACCCCGGGGCTGGCCTAGCCCGTAAGACTGATCAGAACAGGTATAGAACTGTCGAGTTACAAGTCAGGTTTCATCATTGATTTTCCCATACCCCCAAGTTAAAAGTGTTCAAGTCGGGTATTAGATAATCTAGCACTAATGCCAACACATAATCAGGCAGATACAGGTTTGTCTGGATAGACAACAGGAATGGTCCGTAAGGACTACAGGTCAAGTTGGTTGGCATTAGACACAAGATCAGGTAACAGGTAAAGCCATGGTACATCAGGTCAAGTCAAGTAGTGTATTTAGGTGTCATGTCATGTCAAGAGTGTACGGTACCGTGTCATATCAAGTAGAAAGTGCAACAGGTCATGTCAGGAATCACAAAATGTTATATGGGTGCTCATAAATCAAACTAACGTAAACATGGTTATAAATGAACAAGCACGGATAATATCAGAATAATAAACTGGAACATGTATTATGATATGCAAATAGGTACAGATTAAATTATATCGATGCACGGTTATCATTTTGCGTTTAAGGGATAGTTTCAACATTACTTAACTACAGTATACCAAGATGGATGTTAAAATCATGTTACTATGTATTAAGGAATCTAGAGATGCAATGATATGTATAATTGGTTCAACAGATGCAATTATAACTAAAACAAGTTAAAGATGCACACGGGTGTCCAATAGAGTAAACTATAGAAAGGATACCATAGACTATGTAAATATTTATTATGTGATTTAGCATGCAGATGTGGTTACTAGGTGTGGTACACTAAAATGCAACGGTTATAATTCAAGTTCTAAATTTAAAGATATAAACGGAATATCGAACGGTTAAATTGAAATAGGTGACTTTAGATTCAATCTATAAGTTTAATATTTAATAAATAGTTATAAACTCATAAAGATAGCATGTAGCAAGTTTCACTTGCCTCGACGGATTCAAGAAACGGTAAACGGAACGTTACGCGTCGGCGGGAAAAGTCGCGACGCGCGCACGGTACACGGAATGAGTCCAAACAACGAACAATGGAATCACACGGGTCAGAGGTCCTTGCTGGGTCGTCGTGATCGTCGCCGGCACGGTCGGATTCCGGCAAACCAAGAAAACAGTAAGCATAAAATAATGGAAAAGATGCATGGAACAAGAGAAGGGAAGAATGGAAGGAGAAAGGAGAGGAGGGAGGAACCTCACTGTGGTTTTGAAGGGAGTTGTGTCGACGGCGTCGACGGAACTCCGGCGATCTACAGAGGTACTTCTCTTCTTTTTTTAAAAAAAACAGAAAAGAAAATTAAAAATAAAGAAGAATAGAAAGAAGAAGAAGATAGAGACTGAGAGAGAAGGGGTTGCTCACTGGGGGTTGGGAGAAGGCTAGGATGTGGTTGCAAGGTTGGAAGTCGTCGGCAAAGATCTCCGGCAAGAACGACGGCAAGGCAGCACGCGTTCTAGGTTACAGGAAAGGTCTCGGGTGCTCGGGTTTGGTTTTGGTGTAGGTTGGGGTTTAGATGTAGGGTTCTGGCATTGGAGGGAGAGCAGAGGAGAGGGAGGAGATGGCGATGGCGACGGGAGATGGTCGGCAGCAATGGAACGGTGGGTTTTTGGGTTCGTGAAGGGTGTGTGTGCAGGGGAAAGAGACTCTGGAAGAAGAAAGAGAAGAAGAAGACGGAGAGGAGGAGAAGAGGAGATGATGAGGCTCGGTTTGGGGTTGAGGAGGTGATGGAGTTAGGATTAGGATTTGAGCGAGGCGATGAGTTTATGGGTTCGAAGGAGAAGCTGTGGGTTTTAGAAAAAAAGAAGAAGAAGAAATATACGAAGGAAGGTGACGAGATCCGTTGGCGGTGACGAGAATCGAGGAATGCACAGTGATCGCGAGATCTGAGAGAGAGAGCGCGAGAGGAGAGAGAAAAAGAAGAGAGAGAGAGAGAGCTGCGTAGCAGGGGAGGAAAGAGAAAAGGGAAAGAGAAAGAGAGAGGGGGATCGAGAGTGGGGCCGGCTCAAAACAAAGGAAAAATTTGATTGGTTGAGGAAGAAAATAAGAGAAAAGATAGAAGAGAAGGAGAGAGATTTGGTGGTGGGGCCCAGAGCAAGTAAAGAGAGCCCTGATTGGCTCGGGCAAATTTTAATAAAATTTATAAAAGATTTTAAATATTTTAAAGTAGGATTTCATTGGCTGGGGAAAGAAAGAGAAAAGATTTCCAACTTAAAATATTTTCTTATGCTGATAAAATATTTTAAAACTGATTAAAGAATTTTAAAAATAAATAGGATCTGGTGGAATACAAAATATTTCAGAATTGCGCCCGGGTCGGGTCCAAAAATTTGGATTTGAAATATGAAAATTATTAGCAAGTTCCAAGAAATTAAAATGAAGGATTTTGTAACAGAAAAGCATACCCCCAAGAACGGACGCACGTACGTACGCGTAGCCGTCCAAACACGTCCGTTTCACTGAACAGGACGAGAACACGATGCAAGGACGCTACCACAGGGTTAGGGGTATCAAGCAGGCCATGTCATGTATTTTTAAATTATTTTAAGTGACCTAAATTGTTATATGCAAAATATATAATGTCGGGGTAAACTATAACTAGGCAACAACAAGCTCAGGTAAGCGGGTCGAATATAAAGTAACTGCCATTCACAACCAAACATGATAAATGAAATAAATACCACAAACCACACATACGACAACAGAGATTGGTATAATTGAACTCGATTGTTACATTATACCCAACTAATTTCGTTCTCGAAATTCCAAAACAAGAAAGGATAAACAATCAATCAAACTACAAGAAAAGATGGGGAAACTTCTGCCGGATTTCATCTTCCCTTTCCCAAGTTGACTCTCCATGTGAGCGATTTCCCCAAGAAACAAGTACAAGAGGGATAACCTTGTTCTTAAGAACCTTTTCCCTTCGATCCACAATCGCAATCGGTCGCTCCTCAAAAGTCAAGTCTTCTCGTATAGTCAGCTCAGAATGATCCAACACATGTGTTTCATCTCGAACATACATACGGAGTTGAGATACGTGAAACACGTCATGAACATTCGCCAACGATTGCGGTAACGCCAATCGATACGCTACCTCACCAACACGCTCCAAGATCTCGAAAGGTTCGACGAATCGAGGACTGAGCTTTCCTCGACTTCCGAAACGAATCACCCCTCTAGTCGGTGATATCTTCAAGAATACCAAATCACCCACGGCGAACTCTAGAGGTCTTCTCGACGTATCTGCCCAAATCTTCTGTCGGTCTTGTGCTACTTTCATATGATTCCGAATTGCATTAACTTTCTCAACTGTCTGCACAACCAAATCTGGTCCCAACAATTTTCGTTCACCGACATCGTCCCAACAAACAGGTGAACGACACTTGCGACCATACAAAGCTTCGAATGGAGCCATCTGAATAGTTGCCTGGAAACTGTTGTTGTAAGAAAACTCCACCAAATGTAGATGATCCTCCTATGAACCCTTGAAGTCCAACATGCAAGCTCGCAACATATCTTCAAGAGTTTGGATCGTTCTCTCCTACTGGCCATCTGTTTGAGGATGATAAGCTGTGCTAAACTTCAATCGAGTCCCCAAACTTTCCTGTAAGCTCCTCCAAAAGTGTGATAAGAACCGAGTGTTACGGTCGGACACAATGCTCACCGGTACTCTATGCAATCTTACAATCTCCTGCATGTACCGTTCTGCCAAGGTTTCCGTTGATTGACCAACCCGAAAAGGAATGAAATGAGCTGCCTTGGTCAAACGATCAACAATCACCCAAACTGCATTGTTGCCTTTTGGACTCCGCGGTAGAGCTGTCACGAAATCCATGGTTTTATGTTCCCACTTCCACTGAGGAATCAGAAGTGGTTGCAATAAACCAGCAACCTTTTGATGTTCAGCCTTAACTTGCTGACATACCAAGCATTTTGCCACAAAGCGAGCAATCTCCCGTTTCATGCCTTCCCACCAGAAATGTTGTCGTATGTCTCGGTACATCTTCATGCCTCCTGAATGTACGGAATAAGCTGAACTGTGTGCCTCCTTCATAAGTTCCTTGCGAATATCTCCCTTTGGCACACACAAACGGCTACCATATCTCAACGAACCATCTTCCTGGATCAATAAGTCAGTTCGAAGTCCAGCTTCAACCTATTCTCGGAACTTTTGTAATCTAGGGTCCTGCGATTGCGCTGCTTTAATATTCTTAATCAACGACGAATGTACCTGCAGCTGCATCAACTGTCCCGAAGAATGCGGTAGCACAACCTCCAAATAAAATCTTCGAAAGTCTTCAATGAGTTCCTTCTGTGCAGTCAACCTCTGAATTGCTGGTAACCGACTGAGCGCATCCGGCACAACATTAAATTTTCCTGGATGGTACTTAAGATCAAGATCGTAGTCAGCCATCAGCTCCAACCATCTACGTTGCCTCATATTAAGCTCCTTCTGTGTGAACACATACTTCAAGCTTTTGTGATCAGTAAAAACCTCGACCCTTTCGCCCAAAAAGTATTGTCTCCAAATCTTCAAAGCGAAGATCACAGCCGCAGGCTCCAAGTCATGAGTTGGGTGATTCTTCTCATGGGTCTTCAATTGTCTCGATGCGTACGCTATAACCTTCCCATGCTGCATCAAAACACATCCCAATCCTTTCCCAGATGCGTCGCTGTGAATTATCAATCCTCCGGAATTGTCTGGCACGGTCAGAATAGGGGCGTTTATCAATCTCTGCTTCAACATCTCAAAAACTGACGCACACCTATCCGTCCACACAAATGGTATCTCCTTGCGTGTAAGCTTGGTCAACGGCTCCGCCAGACGAGCAAAGTTCTCCACGAACCTTCTGTAATACCCGGCGAGTCCAAGAAAGCTTCTTATCTCCGCAACATTCTTCGGAATCGGCCAATCTCGAACTGCTGTAATCTTTTCGGGATCAACGGCGATTCCATCGCTAGACATGATATGCCCCAAAAACTTTACTTCTTCCAGCCAAAACTCGCACTTGCTCATCTTTGCATATAATTTTTCTTGTCTCAGCGTCTGCAGTGCGATCTTCAAATGTTCTGCATGCTCTTGAATACTGTTCGAATAGACCAGAATATCATCAATGAACACCACAATAAACTGGTCCAAGAATGGTGAAAAGATTCGGTTCATCAAGTCCATGAATATCGCCGGTGCATTCGTTACTCCGAAGGGCATCACTAAGTACTCGTAATGTCCATACCGAGTTCGGAACGCCGTCTTGCAAATATCTTCTGTTTTCACTCGGACCTGATGATATCCGGATCGCAAGTCCAGCTTCGAGAATACCCTCACGCCACTAAGCTGCTCAAATAATTCGCCAATACGAGGGATCGGGTACTTGTTCTTAATAGTCACCCGGTTTAATTTTCGATAGTCGATGCACATCCTTCTTGTGCCATCTTTCTTCTTGACTAGAAGAACTGGAGCTCCCCACGGTGAGTTACTGCTTCGGATCCAACCCTTCTCGAGTAACTCAGTAACCTGCTTCTTAACTTCTTCCAACTCCAGTGGTGCCATTGGATAATACGCTTTAGAAATTGGCGTTGCACCCGGAACAAGTTCAATTGCGAACTCCACGTCTCGCTTCGGCGGTAAACCTGATATGTCTTCAAACACGTCCATGAAATCTCGAACAACAGCTGGCATTTCATCTTGAGCAACCTCCATTGATGCAAGAATATTAGCTGTCGGCCTAGCCCTAAATTCGACTGGCCCGACAGAACTGCTTCCTCCAGTGAAGATAAACTCGGGATGTCTGGGAATCTGGAAAATTACTTTCTTTGCCCTACAATCAATGCGAGCATGGAAAGTGCCGAGAAAATCCATTCCCAGGACGACTTCATAACTGCCCGTTGTTGGAGATAGTGCCCTCAGAGTCAATTATTAGGTCACAGGTACGTGATTGCAATGATTGATGGAGGACCTATCCCGGTAGGACAGTCTTACTCGAGATGATAGTATGCTATCTGGTTTACCTTTATCATCGTGTACTGCTTCAGGTGACCTGACAAGTCGCTATTACACGTTGGTAGAGCCCCTAGGATTCTTGCTTGACCACCAGCAGTATGAGGGCGATCATATAAGTGGGAGCTGGGGGTCTATAAGCATATCCTTAAATGGTCCCTAGTCGTGTGAGTTTCGAGACAGGGCATCGATACTCCAGAGTAGACTAGTGTATACAGTCGAGACCCCGACGAGGGGCGGTGGCCGGTCTCACAAGCCATTGGTGTCAGTTGGATCACCTAAGATGTATACAGGTGCTCATTGGGTTATGAGTACACCGGACAGGACTCGCCGGGAACATGCTAGTTGGTGATATACCAGACGTCAGATGGCAGTTCCCTGGTGACATGTGTACAGGTTAGTTCATCGACCTGGGGATCGTCATTTGTCTCGTGTGAGTTCCCACTGTACTTTGATTACTACCCTACCACGGCTCAAAGGAGTCGTGCAAACAGGTTTTAGTTGGGTACAGTCCCGAGCCACATGGAGGCAGTGAGCGTATCTTCAGGGGTTCGTCTCTCCCGGTATTGAGGGTGAGGTCGTGCTGTGTCTAGGAGAGCCATTACACGAAGCCCTCGGCCGAGGCAAGGAGATTTACTGGTAGGTATTCCAGTAGTATCTCAGGGTGTTCTGGGCTACACTCCGACACGACTTGTACCGCTTTTGGAGGTCTGACTTTTACCAACCCCCTAGGCCCGCCATGCGATGCTCATAGACGAACGGACCGGACTGTACGGATATTGTCACTGACAGGCTCAGTAGGGTTGTCAGGCTGAGTTCGCTCACAGACGTCCCTTTTTAGTTAATACCTGGTAGCCCGTTACGTATTGGCTTATACCTCTGACGTGCTAGTGGTTAAATCCACAACCAAGGTGTTGACGAGTCTTTAGAGTCCCCCACATTCTGTTACTCAGCTTTCGGGCGAAAGGTTGTAGAGGCCGTATGGAGATATGGCAAGGTCCGATCAGATACGTGCGGTATTGCACGGATCAGGATCAGACAGTTTGTACTATAGGCCGTATGGATATATGGCAGGGTTCGATCAGATACGTGCGGTATTGCACGGATCAGGATCGAACGGATATTACTAGCCGGCTTTGGTTTAAGCCGGATCCTAGTATAGTACAGTGGAGATTTTGTCTCATTGCATTTGTATTTCGGTCGGAATACAGATGCGGGTGTGTATGCACAGTATCGGGGTTTTCCTGTAATTATTATGGGACCAGTTTTATGGAGTTGCCAGTTTGCTTTCCGTTTCGGCCAATTTCCTTTGTATCGTTCATTGGCCGAAGTTTGGTGGAGGAGGGCTTATTTGCATTGTTGCAAATAAGCATTTGTAGAGGGGGTCTTTGCTTATTCTTGTGTCATGATAGCTTTTCATTGACCTTGACTTCTTCTCTTCATGATGGCTTGACTTTGTAAGCATCATGGTTTTCATGATGGTTGTGGTGGAGTGAGGTTCTCTTTTGGTGATCATTTCTTTGCATGATTTGGTTGTTGAGTGTTGGTGTATCTTTGTGATCATTATTCCATATGATAGCCTTCTCTCTCTCTCCCTTTTGGATTATGAGATGGCTCCCATCATTTTTGTGGCTCCTTCTCATTCTCACTCTCCCTCTCCTCTAGTGATTGCCGGCCACCATGAGGGTGGGCTGTCCAAGTTTTTGTGGTGTGGGGTTTTGTTCATTTCATGTTCCAAAATCCCCAAAGCTCCTCCACATATTTCTTGTATCATCCCTCCACTAAAATGGCACCTCCACATACCCCAAATGAGACTTCTTCACTACACATTCTACAGCGAGTCTTGGGCATGTCGACTAGCCAGCTTCATGCCCGAGTTACCTCGGCATTGAGGTGGGAGCCCGTAAAAGAAGTAGGCGATGTGGTGCACTTCCGGCGACGAGGAGGAGACGGGACATTCCGCAGGAGATCGGGACGATGACGAGAAGACCGGAGGACTCGGATCTGTCGGTATATCTCTCTTCCCCTTCTTGTAGTTAGCTAGGACTAATTAATGGTTCGATCCGGGTATTAGTGCGCGGCGGTTTGCCAGTTCAAGAAAAATTAAAGTTTATCACCGCTTCCGCATTTGGCCGTCGGATTGACTGCCGGGGCGCCGCCGTGCACTTACAGTGGTATCAGAGCCTCGCCATTAATTTAGTCTAGCTTGGTTTAATGTGTTTTGCATTTCCGATCGACCAAAATTCCAAAATCTACATTTTTGCTAGCATCAGTTTTCTGTTGAAATTTTTTGGTCTCGAAAAAATTTTCAGGTTGTAAAATAGTGATGCACTGGATGTTATAAGCATACTGTAGAAATTCGACACAGTAACTCGACCAACAGAGCGCGGAACCGCGGCAACACCCCCCTTGGGCCGCGGTTCCGCCGCCGAACAGTGTCCTTGCTGTGTCAAATTTCTTCAGTAGCTTTCTGGGCTTAAAATATGGGTTTTGGAATATTAATTTTGGGCCCAGAATTTCTTGATGTGCTACAGTAGTACTTGGGGGCCCACTTGTTAAATTTTGATCGATCGGATATTTTAAACACATTATTTCACAGTATTTACATTATATCTGTGACCGTGAATGTCACTTGATCGGTAAATCCGGTCTAACCGCTATAGCCCAGTTAGACGGATTTGCGAACGTGACTTTCACGTTGATATTCTGTTTTTGCTGTGATGTTGCGGATCGGTCGTGGGGATAGCCTGGATGCAATGCTAGTACAGTTGTGGTTGTATTATGTACATTTGATATTGCGGGGCGAGCGTCCGACATGTGGACTGCCGTCACTGCCTGTTTGTATTATTATTTTGGGGCACGGCCAGGTTGCGGTCGATGTACCCGTTGTATGTATATTTTACTTTCTGTACTAGGCTTACCCCGCGGAGGGGTGCACAGATAGCCGGGTTCTAGAGGGCAACAAGCCCGCATCTCATGGCATTGGGACGGAGGGGGCTTCACTCTAGGATTGGCGGGCTATTCGCCGCACTCGTAGGGGGTACAGGTTGACCCAGGAGGGGTGCCCAAGTTACCGGATTCCGTGAAGTGCTGGGTGGTCCATTCACGGCGCTGAAGGGGGCTGCCTCGCTTCAGGTTTTGGCGGGTGACTTGCCGCGCCCATAGGGGTCTAGGTTTTCATTACACAGGCTATCCACACGACCAGGGGAACGTCGGGTTTCAGTGGCTCTGTGAAACCCGGGGATCCCAGATATCTGTATTGTTTCTGTGATGCTGTACATTTCTGTGATGTTGCATTTCTTTCACGCCTTGAGCGAAATATAATATATTGGTATATATATTAGTAGATGTAGTATATGTTTTGCATCCGCGCTAGTCCAGTCCCCGCTCTGTCGTTAGTTAGCTAACCTAACGGGTAATGACGGGACCCAGTGGCGAATGCGGATGGCATATACGTACATCAGTATATTTTCGTTCTTTGTGGTGTGATCAATTGATGGGACTGCATTGATTCGAATCAATGCAAGTTAAAAACAAACCTAATCTGATGTTGTTGGAACACTTTTCAAAAAGCTGTTATTGCAAGGACGTTCACTTTTGTTTTGCATCGCGGTATTCATTTAGAATATCCTGCTCCTCAGTCGACGAGGCAAGGGCCGAGATCCCTTCACCGGGAGTGACCCCTTGGACAAAAGGTTTGCGTCAGGGCAATGACTTCACTATAGCCGATTACTTTTGCTTTGCACCGTGGTATTCAGTTGGAATATCCTGCACCTCATTCTACGGGGAAAGAGCCGAGATCCCTTCACCGGGAGTGACCTCTTTAGCGAAGGTTGTCGTCACTATATTTCTAAAGAGCTATCCGTTCCTTCGACGATATCAAGTTCTTTACGTTAAAGGTTTTCGCCAGAAACCATTCGTAGCCCTCCGTCGTTTCATATGGGTGGTCAATAGTATTCAAGCTGTGTATGTTGGCCAAAGTCAAGGCACAGTGATTGGTAGCTATTGGGTATTCATATGCAGCATAGATAGATGCGTTGGTTTGGGACAGTCGTACTGCCATTTTGGCCAAAGTCAAGGGTAGGTACGGGTGGATTCAAATTAACCTGGAGAATGACGGGTAGAACTTGACATGTGACTTATGATATGTTGGCCAAAGTCAAGGTCATAAGAGCATGGGGCAGAAATCACATCGGGAGTTTCAAAAGAACTGAAACTTGCCAGATATGCGCATACCATCTGGAGTATGATGATGTGAGCGGATTCCGTCACGTTATCATGCGATGATAGTTGGATCCCGATTCCCACTGATGAGTTGGTATACTCCTCGGGTGATCCCGACTAATTCTTCTTTCAGGTTTGGAGGAGAATTTGACGGTACAGTGGGAGGTTTCCTGATTAGATAAATTGGTAACCATTCTGATCTAGGTTAGAGTGCACGCTGAGTGTTTCTTTTCTCTCTCTCTTTGGTAGCGACCATTGACCCGACCCTAAGACTATGACTCAGTGACCAAGTTGACCAAACCTTCTTAACACTGGCTTTTGGATTGTCAGAGTTGCAGACCTCATTGCCACTCCTACTTTTACCCTTTTCTCCAGGACACCCCGTATTACTACGAACGTCCACTTCCATTGGACAAAACCATCGTATGGTTAGATACGAACTCGAAGGGATTTATTCGAGGATGGTTTCCGGTTCTGGAGAAAACGGATAGGATTATTCAGTTGTCTTTTCCTTTTACCTTCTCTCAAGTTGTGAGTACTCCTTGGTTTAGGAGATAGTACACCTATTACGCAAATTGGATAGTCTTCTTCCAAACCATAGGCAGGTGCCGACCGGTAGGGAATGAAGAAAACCAATTAGCCTAACGATGGTGTACAGAAGGTATTAGGTTAAGACAAAGCAAGGGATTAGTAAGAGGGCAAAGTAAATTGCAACTGATATTCACGACCAAACCAGGTATTTCGTTACCACTCCCACATCACCTTTGTATTTCTCCAGGACACTCCGTATCACTACGAAGATCCACAGTTTATTGGATACTCCATCGTATGGTTATATACGAACTCGAATGGAACTTGTTCCAGTTCGGGGATGGATTCTGGTTCAGGAGAAGTAGGAATAAGGTTTATTCGGTTGTCTTTTATCTTCACCCTCTCTCATTGCGAGTGTTCCTAGGATTGGGACAGTACACCCATTATGCTTATTGGATAGTCTTCTTCCAAACCATAGGCTGGTGCCGAACGGTAGGGAAGGAAGAAAACCATTTGGCCTAAAGGGGTGTGCAGAAGGTAAAGACTAAAGACATATGAAGGGATTTGGAGAGGTGGCAAAGAATTATACGGTTACAGTCGTGAATTTGGAAGAGGCATTACTAGGAATACCAGGATACCCCATCGAAACATTTCGATGTTTCAGTCTCACTGTGTACTGTTAAAGGAAAACTGATTTCCCGATTAGATACTTACTCCAGGGTATGTATTTACCAGTTACGATTCTCACATCTGTATGGCTTTACAGATGATGAGTGGGAGTAAGTTATTGGGAATTGGGTGATTATCCTCATTATATCGGGATTCGTTGTAATCGGTGATATTTGAGGAAATCACCTGGGTTGGTTGCCGGACGGCAAACATTTGGTTTTGAATATCCTCTGTTATGCACCAATTTCAAATTGATATATCTGTACGTCTATTTTCATAGAGTGAGATATACCTTTCTGAAATTATGTCTACGACATTTACCTATATCAGTGGATGGTTAGGTAAGGAGCATTAAACAGCGGTGTAATTCTTCTTAACCATAAGTACAGTTTTCAATCTACGACACGCAGTGAATGAGTTATCAGACTCAAGGGACTTATACAGAGTATTGTATGTTGTCCAGGGTCCATCAGGACAGAGGGGTTGGTCCTCGTACTATATTCGGTTTACTTATGACTTCTCTAGTTTTTAGACAGGTGTTTCGTGGAAACACAGGGTCCGAATTTTGAGAAGTTATAGGTATTAGAATAGAGTAGAGAACCAGGTGTAGCAAGTATCGGGATTCTTCAAAGTGATCGAAGATGTAGATACTTGTATATGGTATTCAGTTGATAGTAATGATTAAGAGAACTTACTTCTCTTTCAGGTTACTCATAATTGGAAGCATTCCTAAGTTGAGTAACGCTGATCGGCCTCTCTCCCTTTAGTTGACATGCACTGGAGACAGTTGCATGATTTGAATCTGGTTCAATTAAATCAGTGCCTCTGGTTCTATATATGATATAGAACAGTTCATATCTTAACGATGTTAAGGTACGGGGAGTTGTCCGGTTTATGATTAAAACCAGACACTTGACAACTCAAGGCACGTTTCTGTAATGGCTGTTTGTGGGTTGACCCAGGCTATGACGAGGGTTGACTTTCTACCATCTGGAAGATCAATAGCAATATTGTTCTAAACTCGCCACAGTTTTATTAAAAATGGATTTTTTCAGAAAACAGTAGTGGGAGTATGGTAGAACTGGAAGTGATTCCAGAACCACAAACGATTACTGAAGATTTGATAAGGAACCTAAAGATTCAATCTGGATTGACATTCCATTGGCCACTCCGCAGATAAGGTGGGTAACTTCAGGCACCCGAGAGGTACTACGGTAGCCTCAAGGACGGTGACAGGGAAGTTCTTGTTTACCCACAATTACCATTGCTGTTGTTCCAGGCTGCGAGACCCGGCGGGAGGATGAGTATAGCGTCGTTCTAAACTAGTTTTAGAAGTGGACGTCTATATGACTCTGCCAGAGGGTTGTCGTAGTCAGTAGGAGCAGCGGAAGCATTGGTGGACATGTAGCTTATGTCTATTTATAGACTAAAGCAGATGTAGCGGAGATAGATCATCTATTTCTGACGTGACAGTCATAGGTTTGACTTCATCAGAATAGGGGATGGATCTGTTTAGAAGGTAGTAGGGTGTGATATCCTGGTATTTGGATGACATACACAGAATAGGAAAGGAAACTCCTATACTACGATCGGTTATACTTTGGTCGTCACACAATGTTTTCTCCACAAAGGAAATGGTTTTTATATCAGACATACTGGTTACTAGATCTATGGTTTTAGATCTAGATTTGGGTGGTTTCCCAATCTGGGTACCTTGACAGCATTCTATGAGTATTTAGAATGAACGACTCCTGGTATGGTAGTATACCTGCAGGCGATGGAGTCACCCTCTCTAAAGGTGTCTTACAGACTAAAGAGGAGAGGGACGTGCATGATTGGCAGATCACTTGCTCAGGCAATTGAGTCAATCATGAGATGTCAAGTACCACACCAGACATTGTTCTTGCACTAGATGCAATAAGCTGACATTAATCCAATCCTGGAGAAACGGTCGGAAGCAGTTTTAGAACATAAGTAGATGTTCTAGGGATATGATAACGACAGCCTCATTCGGGAGACAGTTATCATTCAAGGCTTCCAAGGTGACATGGACGACAAGGAGGTTGTCAGAGTTATAGTTTTTCCTTCTGACGAGGGGCAGTATTTTGGACAGGTGGTCCAAGGCAATACTGAGGGAGGCATGGCGCAGGATACTGATTAAGTTCAGTTGACGATACAGTCTAAGAAGTTTGGATTTGGAGTTCATTTATGAGCTATGTCCCATCAGACATCCAGACACATTCTAAAACAGGCATTGCTCATTTCGGGAGATGGCTTTCTCCGCGAACTTGAGATATAGAGAGACATAGAAAGAAACATCAAGGCGGATCCACTCACTGAGGCTATTCCTCGAACGCAATAGTTTCGCAAACGAGCTTTGTGAGACTGACTAGTAGAGGAGTTGGGTGTTCGGTATCACACGGGCTGTGAGTATGCGACATCGCAATAATTAGCCTTGAGTGCAAGTGGGAGATTGTTGGAGATAGTGCCCTCAGAGTCAATTATTAGGTCACAGGTACGTGATTGCAATGATTGATGGAGGACCTATCCCGGTAGGACAGTCTTACTCGAGATGATAGTATGCTATCTGGTTTACCTTTATCATCGTGTACTGCTTCAGGTGACCTGACAAGTCGCTATTACACGTTGGTAGAGCCCCTAGGATTCTTGCTTGACCACCAGCAGTATGAGGGCGATCATATAAGTGGGAGCTGGGGGTCTATAAGCATATCCTTAAATGGTCCCTAGTCGTGTGAGTTTCGAGACAGGGCATCGATACTCCAGAGTAGACTAGTGTATACAGTCGAGACCCCGACGAGGGGCGGTGGCCGGTCTCACAAGCCATTGGTGTCAGTTGGATCACCTAAGATGTATACAGGTGCTCATTGGGTTATGAGTACACCGGACAGGACTCGCCGGGAACATGCTAGTTGGTGATATACCAGACGTCAGATGGCAGTTCCCTGGTGACATGTGTACAGGTTAGTTCATCGACCTGGGGATCGTCATTTGTCTCGTGTGAGTTCCCACTGTACTTTGATTACTACCCTACCACGGCTCAAAGGAGTCGTGCAAACATGTTTTAGTTGGGTACAGTCCCGAGCCACATGGAGGCAGTGAGCGTATCTTCAGGGGTTCGTCTCTCCCGGTATTGGGGGTGAGGTCGTGCTGTGTCTAGGAGAGCCATTACACGAAGCCCTCGGCCGAGGCAAGGAGATTTACTGGTAGGTATTCCAGTAGTATCTCAGGGTGTTCTGGGCTACACTCCGACACGACTTGTACCGCTTTTGGGGGTCTGACTTTTACCAACCCCCTAGGCCCGCCATGCGATGCTCATAGACGAACGGACCGGACTGTACGGATATTGTCACTGACAGGCTCAGTAGGGTTGTCAGGCTGAGTTCGCTCACAGACGTCCCTTTTTAGTCAATACCTGGTAGCCCGTTACATATTGGCTTATACCTCTGACGTGCTAGTGGTTAAATCCACAACCAAGGTGTTGACGAGTCTTTAGAGTCCCCCACATTCTGTTACTCAGCTTCCGGGCGAAAGGTTGTAGAGGCCGTATGGAGATATGGCAAGGTCCGATCAGATACGTGCGGTATTGCACGGATCAGGATCAGACAGTTTGTACTATAGGCCGTATGGATATATGGCAGGGTTCGATCAGATACGTGCGGTATTGCACGGATCAGGATCGAACGGATATTACTAGCCGGCTTTGGTTTAAGCCGGATCCTAGTATAGTACAGTGGAGATTTTGTCTCATTGCATTTGTATTTCGGTCGGAATACAGATGCGGGTGTGTATGCACAGTATCGGGGTTTTCCTGTAATTTATTACGGGACCAGTTTTATGGAGTTGCCAGTTTGCTTTCCGTTTCGGCCAATTTCCTTTGTATCGTTCATTGGCCGAAGTTTGGTGGAGGAGGGCTTATTTGCATTGTTGCAAATAAGCATTTGTGGAGGGGGTCTTTGCTTATTCTTGTGTCATGATAGCTTTTCATTGACCTTGACTTCTTCTCTTCATGATGGCTTGACTTTGTAAGCATCATGGTTTTCATGATGGTTGTGGTGGAGTGAGGTTCTCTTTTGGTGATCATTTCTTTGCATGATTTGGTTGTTGAGTGTTGGTGTATCTTTGTGATCATTATTCCATATGATAGCCTTCTCTCTCTCTCCCTTTTGGATTATGAGATGGCTCCCATTATTTTTGTGGCTCCTTCTCATTCTCACTCTCCCTCTCCTCTAGTGATTGCCGGCCACCATGAGGGTGGGCTGTCCAAGTTTTTGTGGTGTGGGGTTTTGTTCATTTCATGTTCCAAAATCCCCAAAGCTCCTCCACATATTTCTTGTATCATCCCTCCACTAAAATGGCACCTCCACATACCCCAAATGAGACTTCTTCACTACACATTCTACAGCGAGTCTTGGGCATGTCGACTAGCCAGCTTCATGCCCGAGTTACCTCGGCATTGAGGTGGGAGCCCGTAAAAGAAGTAGGCGATGTGGTGCACTTCCGGCGACGAGGAGGAGACGGGACATTCCGCAGGAGATCGGGACGATGACGAGAAGACCGGAGGACTCGGATCTGTCGGTATATCTCTCTTCCCCTTCTTGTAGTTAGCTAGGACTAATTAATGGTTCGATCCGAGTATTAGTGCGCGGCAGTTTGCCAGTTCAAGAAAAATTAAAGTTTATCACCGCTTCCGCATTTGGCCGTCGGATTGACGGCCGGGGCGCCGCCGTGCACTTACACCCGTATCAATCACCAAGAAATCTGCAAAAAGCTCCCGTCCGCAAACAACAACTGCACAATCTTTACACTCTCTACTAGATATGATTTTCCTATTCCCAGTGTGTATGTCCCAGAAACTAGACAGGGTCGTGCAAGTAATCGAGTGTGTAGCTATAAACTTGGACGACATAAAACAATGGGATGCACCGGAATCAAATAACGCTAATGCGGGAAAACCATGAACAAGTAGAATACCTGAAACAACTTCTCCTGAAGCCTTGGCTTCCTCAGCCGTCAAGGTAAAAACTCGAGCCTGATTGGGTCCTTGAGTCAGTTGCTTCTGTCCTTGAAACGGTTTCTGCGGTGGCTTCCGAATATCATTCCTCGTGCGAATCTTCGACGGACAAGCGTTGATAGTGTGATCAGCCGACCCACAAACCAAACAGAGTCCCTGTCTCCTTCGACAATCTTTTTGCACGTGTCCAGGTAAATGGCAGTAGTCACAAATCACGGTCCTCCTCTGATCAACAACAGGCTTCTTCATCGGTGTTACGCCACGACGGTTCACTGGAATACCCCTGCGTCCATGTGCTCGGTTTGGTGCAAATGCCGGCTTCCATACTGTAACTACTGTCTGCTGTGAAATCCCAGTCTTCCCAAATAAGCTCTGCTGTTCTCGGGCTGCCGTAAGAACCTGTGAGAAAGTGGTCAAACCCAGGGAGACAATCTGCCTCTGGATGTCCACATCCAAACTGCGCATGAATCTCCTTGCCCTATCAGCATCATCGGCAACCAACGGTCCAGCGAATCTACTGAGCCGCGTCCACTCCGCTGCATGTACATCTACAGGTGCACCGTTCTGCTTAAAACTAATGAACTTCTCTTCCATTTCCTCCCGTGCAGTCCGCGGGAAGAACTTCTCCAGGAAACTCTTCGAAAAATCCGCCCACTTGATCGGCTTGGGCAAGCGGGTCTCTTCCACAAGCCACCATTCACGGGCGTAATCCACCAACTGGATGCGTACCACATCCACCCTTTTATCATCTGAGATCTGAGCTGTAATGAGTAAGTTCTCCGTGTCAACCAGCCACTGCTCCGCTGGCAACGGCTCTTCTAAGCCAGTAAAGACAGACGGACCCAGTCTCCTGAAATCTGCTACGGTCCCCACACGATCTACTGGTCTGGCCCCAACATTGTTCACGGACTGCTGAACGGTCCGCAAACCTTCCTGAAAAGATTCATTTTGCTGCTGGATCAGCTCGGTCTGCCGTTTTTGATTCTCCAACATCCCACGTATTACTCCAAGCACGGCGGCTTCGTCAACACGCCTTTGGTACGTCTTCAGATTCTTGTCTGCCATATTCCTGAAATAAAAACACCCAAGGATTAGCGTGATAACAGATTCAAAATGTAGATCAAGGCTAGAACTCCAAGTTACTTAAATAGAGTACTGCATTGTAACTATGCCGTGTTATCATAACTACAATTACATAACTCCACCCAAGTCGCCTAAATTAGAGATAAACAAGGAACCAGGTTTCGAGTCGATATGCAAAGGAGGTCTGCATATCGTAAAAGTATAATCAGGAGGAGGTTAATATTCAAGAACGGTAAAACGGCAAGGTGGCAGGACATGTTTCCTAATCACGAGTATTCTGATTCATGTATTGGGTATAATACCCAACTACAAAAGAATCAACTCGATTAACCTATGCTCTGATACCAAAAGAACCATGTCACACCCCGCTTCCCAGAGTACGCTAAGGTAGGCACGTGACATAGCCAACCATGCTACCTGTGGATAGGAATTATCCTTTCACGGTCACATTACGGCTGTAGAGATATCAAGAACAATAATAAAATTATCTAGCACATGTCCATAAGCCAAAATAAAATGAGTCAAGAATAAATAATACGGAAACAAGAGATCCAATACAAGAATAACTGGAATGTATGTCCCATAATGCGGGCTTACATCAGGAATAAAATAATACTGAAAAGTAAAAGAACTAACTACTAAGGAGTCCTCACTGCTCAGCCTGCTGGTTGAAGTACTTCTGCTCGGACTGCAACAAAGGTACGGAATCTGGGCCATGCAAAACCCAGACGTCAGCGCGTCATGTCATCAAGCAATAAAATATAAACAAGACATGCAAGTATAATCATAAATGGTAAAGCAGGTGTAACGACAATATAAATCAGGGCAGTGAAGGGTAGTGTGCAGTGAGTAAACTAAACTGGTCTATTGGGTTATCTACTCTCAAGTCTTTGAAATCAGTCTGATGAATCATCGATATAACTCAATAGTATCCCGTGCGTGCCAGGGACCACGGTCAAGATTCTTGGGCTGAATCCGAGACATGCCGCTAGGCAGTAAAAGGGTAGTATGTAAAGATGAGTGATGTCAGCATCATCACCCCGGGGCTGGCCTAGCCCGTAAGACTGATCAGAACAGGTATAGAACTGTCGAGTTACAAGTCAGGTTTCATCATTGATTTCCACATACCCCCAAGTTAAAAGTGTTCAAGTCGGGTATTAGATAATCTAGCACTAATGCCAACACATAATCAGGCAGGTACAGGTTTTTCTGGATAGACAACAGGAACGGTCCGTAAGGACTACAGGTCAGGTTGGTTGGCATTAGACACAAGATCAGGTAACAGGTAAAGCCATGGTACATCAGGTCAAGTCAAGTAGTGTATTTATGTGTCATGTCATGTCAAGAGTGTACGGTACTATGTCATATCAAGTAGGAAGTGCAACGGGTCATGTCAGGAATCACAAAATATTATGTGGGTGCTCATAAATCAAACTAACGTAAACATGGTTATAAATGAACAAGCACGGGTAATATCAGAACAATAAACTGGAACATGTATTATGATATGCAAATAGGTACAGATTAAATTATATCGATGCACGGTTATCATTTTGCGTTTAAGGGATAGTTTCAACATTACTTAACTACAGTATACCAAGATGGATGTTAAAATCATGTTAATATGTATTAAGGAATCTAGAGATGCAATGATATGTATAATAGGTTCAACAGATGCAATTATAACTAAAACAGGTTAAAGATGCACACGGATGTCCAATAGAGTAAACTATAGAAAGGGTACCATAGACTATGTAAATATTTATTATGTGATTTAGCATATAGATGTGGTTACTAGGTGTAGTACACTAAAATGCAACGGTTATAATTCAAGTTCTGAATTTAAAGATATAAACGGAACATCGAACGGTTAAATTGAAATAGGTGACTTTGGATTCAATCTATAAGTTTAATATTTAATAAATAGCTATAAACTCATAAAGATAGCATGTAGCAAGTTTCATTTGCCTCGATGGATTCAAGAAACGGTAAACGGAACGTTACGCGTCGGCAGGAAAAGTCGCGACGCGCGTACGGTACACGGAATGAGTCCAAACAATAAACAATGGAATCACACGGGTCAGAGGTCCTCGCTGGGTCTTCGTGATTGTCGCCGGCACGGTCGGATTTCGGCAAACCAAGAAAACAGTAAGCATAAAATAATGGAAAAGATGCATGGAACAAGAGAAGGGAAGAATTGTAGGAGAAAGGAGAGGAAGGAGGAAACTCACTGTGGTTTAGAAGGGAGTTGTGAGGTGTCGACGGCGTCGACGGAACTCCGGCGATCTACAGAGGTACTTCTCTTCTTTTTTTAAAAAAAAAAACAGAAAAGAAAATTAAAAATAAAGAAGAATAGAAAGAAGAAGAAGATGGAGACCGAGAGAGAAGGGGTTGCTCACTGGGGGTTGGGAGAAGGCTAGGATGTGGTTGCAAGGTTAGAAGTCGTCGGCAAAGATCTCCGGCAAGAACGACGGTAAGCCAGCACTCGTTCTAGGTTACAGGGAAGGCCTCGGGTGCTCGGTTTTGGTTTTGGTGTAGGTTGGGGTTTAGATGTAGGGTTCTGGCGTTGGAGGGAGAGCAGAGGAGAGGGATGAGATGGCGATGGCGACAGGAGATGGTCGGCAGCAATGGAACGGTGGGTTCTTGGGTTCGTGAAGGGTGTGTGTGCAGGGGAAAGAGACTCTGGAAGAAGAAAGAGAAGAAGAAGATGGAGAGGAGGAGAAGAGGAGATGATGAGGCTCGGTTTGGGGTTGAGGAGGTGATGGAGTTAGGGTTAGGATTTGAGCGAGGCGATGGGTTTATGGGTTCGGAGGAGAAGCTGTGGGTTTTAGAAAAAAAGAAGAAGAAGAAATATATGAAGGAAGGTGACAGGATCCGTTGGCGGTGACGAGAATCGAGAAATGCACAGTGATCGCGAGATCTGAGAGAGAGCGCGAGAGGAGAGAGAAAAAGAAGAGAGAGAGAGAGAGAGCTGCGTAGCAGGGGAAGAAAGAGAAAGGGAAAGAGAATGAGAGAGGGGGATCGAGAGTGGGGCCGGCTCAAAACAAGGGAAAAATTTGATTGGTTGAGGAAGAAAATAAGACAAAAGATAGAAGAGAGGGAGAGAGATTTGGAGGTGGGGCCCAGAGCAAGTACAGAGAGCCCTGATTGGCTCAGGCAAATTTAATAAAATTTATAAAAGATTTTTAATATTTTAAAGCAGGATTTCATTGGCTAGGGAAAGAAAGAGAAAAGATTTCCAACTTAAAATATTTTCTTATGCTGATAAAATATTTTTAAACTGATTAAAGAATTTTAAAAATAAATAGGATTTGGCGGAATACAAAATATTTCAGAATTGCGCCCGGGTCGGGTCCAAAAATTTGGATTTGAAATATGAAAATTATTAGCAAGTTCCAAAAAATTAAAATGAAGGATTTTGTTACAGAAAAGCATACCCCAAGAACGGACGCACGTACGTGTGCGTAGCCGTCCAAACACGCACGTTTCACTGAACGGGACAAGAACATGATGCAAGGATGCTACCACAGGGTTAGGGGTATCAAGCAGGCTATGTCATGTATTTTGAAATTATTTGAATTGACCTAAATTTTTATATGCAAAATATGTAATGTCGGGGTAAACTATAACTAGGAAACAACAAACTCAGGTAAGCGGGTCGAATATAAAGTAACTGCCATTCACAACCAAACATGATAAATGAAATAAATACCACAAACCACACATACGGCAACAAAGATTGGTATAATTGAACTCGGTTGTTACAACAGTAGTGTCAAGTCTGGGTAAACAAGAACCTCCCTGTCACCGTCCTTGAGGCTACCGGAGTACCTCTCGGGTGTCTGAGGTTACCCACCATATCTGCGGAGTGGCTAATGGAATGTCCAATCTGATTGAATCTATAGGTCCTATTAAATTTTCCGTAATCGTTTGCGGTTGTGGAATTACTTCCAGTTCTACCATACTCCCACTGCTGTTTTCTGAAAAAATCCATTTTACTAAAACTGTGGCGAGTCAAGAACAATATCACCATTGATCTTATATATGGTAGAAAGTCAACCCTCGTCATAGCCTGGGCCAACCCGCAATCTGCCATTACAGAAACGTGCCATGAGTTATCCAGAGTCTAGTTTTAAGCAAAAGCCGGGCAACTCCCCGTACCTTAACATCGTTAAGATATGAACCATTCTATATCCAATATAGAAACTTTGGCACTTATTTAATTGGAACCATATTCAAATCATGCAGCTGTCTCCAGTGCATATCAACTTAATGGAGAGAGGCTAATCAGCATTACTCAACTTAGGAATACATCCAATTATGAGCAACCCGAAAGAGAAACAAGTTTCTCAAAACCATTACTATCAACTGAATACCAATCACAAGTATCTACATCTTCGATCTCTTTGAAAAATCCCGATACTTGCGACATCTGGTTCTCTACTTTATTCCTATACCCGCAACTTCTCAAAACTTAGACCTTGTATTTCTACGAAACACTTTTCTAAAAACTAGAGAAGTCGGAAGTAAGCAGAACATAGTACAAGGACCAACCCCTTTGTCCTGATGGACACTGGACAACATACAATACTCTGTATAAGTCCGCTGAGTTGAATAACTCAAAACTGTGCATCGTAGGTTGAAAACTGAACTTATGGTTTAAGAACTACTCCGCTGTTCAATACTCCTTACCCAATCGTCAACCGATATAGGTAAATGTCATCGACATAATATCAAAAAGTTATATCTCACTTTATAAAAATAAACGTACAGATATATCAATTTGAAATTGGTGCATAACAACGTATATTCAAAACCAAATACTTGTCGTCCGGCAAAAACCCAGGCGACTTTCTCAAACATCACCAATTACAACGAATTCCGATATAATGAGGATGATCGCCTAATTCCCAATAACTTCCTCCCACTCATCATCTGTAAAACCATACGGATGTGAGAATCACACATGGTAAATACATACCCTGGAGTAAGTATTTAATCGGGAAATCAGTTTTCCTTTAACAATGCACAGTGAAACTGAAACATGAAAATGTTTCGTAGGGGTGTCCTGGTATTCCTAGTAATGCCTCTTCCATAATCCAATTCATGACTATAACCGTATATCTCTTTGCCATCTCCCAAATCCCTTTATTTGTCTTTATTCATTACCTTCTGTACACCCCTTTAGGCTAAGTGGTTTTCTTCCTTCCCTACCGTTCGGCACCAGCCTATGGTTTGGAAGAAGACTATCCAATAAGCGTAATAGGTGTACCCTCCTAAACCGAGGAGTACTCGTAACCTGAGAGAAGGTGATGATAAAAGCCAACTGAATAATACCTTATTCTATTTCTCCCGAACTGGGGAAAAAAGCAAAGGTGAAGTAGGAGTGGCGATGAGGTACGCGGTTTGGTCGTGAATGATAGCAGTCGCAATTTACTTTGCCCTCTTTCTAATCCCTTTATTTTGTCTTTACTTATTACCTTCTGTACATCCTACTTAGGCTAATTGGTTTTCTTCATTCCCTACCTTTCGGCACCTGCCTATGGTTTGAAAGAAGACTATCCAATAAGCGTAATAGGCGTACTCTCCTAAACCAAGGAGCACCCGCAACCTGAAAGAAGGTGATGATAAAAGACAACTGAATAAACTAATTCAGTTTCTCCTGAACCTGGATCCATCCTCGAAGAAGTCCCTTCGAGTTCGTATGTAACCATACGATGGATCTATCCAATGGAAGTGGATGTTCGTAGTGATACGAGGTGTTCTGAGAAATGCAAAGGGTAAAAGAAGGAGCGGCAGCGACTTATGCAACTCGGACAATCCAAAAGCCAGTATTTTAAGAAGGTTCGGTCAACTTGGTCACTGAGTCATAGTCTAGGGTCGGTCAAAGGTCACAGCCAAAGAGAGAGAGAAAAGAAACACTCTACGTGCACTCTAACCTAGATCAGAATGGTTATCACTTTATCTAATCAGGAAACCTCCCACTGTATTATCAAATTCTCCTCCAAACCTGAAAGAAGAATCAATCGGGATCACCCGAAGAGTAAACCAACTCATCAGTGAGAATCGGGATCCAACTCTCATCGTATGATAACGTGAAGGAATCCACTCATGTTATCACACTCCAGAAGGTATGCGCATGCCTGGAAAGTTTCAGTTTCTTTAGAAACTCCCGATGTGATTTTTACCCCATGTTCTTATGACCTTGACGAAGGCCAACAAATCATAAGTCACATGTCAAGTTCTACCCGTCATTATCTTGTTAATTCGAACCCACCCGTACATACCCTTGACGAAGGCCAACAAGGTAATACGACTGTCCCAAACCAACTCATCTATCTATGAAATAGAAAAGTAACAAGCAGCTACCATCCACTATGCCTTGACGAAGGCCAACAAATATAGCATGAATACTACGTGTTACCGTCTGAAACGACGGAGGACTACGGCTGGTTTTTGGCGAAAAACCTTTAACATAATGAACTTGATATCGTTGAAAGAACCTGATAGCTTTTTATAAAAATATAGTGGCGAAAACCTTTGCTAAAGAGGTCACTCCCGGTGAAGGGATCTCGGCTCTTTCCTCGTGGAATGAAGTGCAGGATATTCCAACTGAATACCGCGATGCAAAACAACATGTAATCGACTATAGTGAAGTTATTACCCTGATGCAAACTTCTGCCCAAGGGGTCACTCCCGGTGAAGGGATCTCGGCCCTTGCCTCGTCGAATGAGGTGCAGGATATTCCAACTGAATACCACTGTGCAAAACAAAAGAAAACGTCTTTGTAATAACACTTTTTAAAACTGTTCCAACAACGTCTAAACAGGTTTGTTTTCCTTTGCATTGATCAGAATCAACGCAGTCCCATCAATTAATCACACCAGAAAAGAACGAAAATAAAATGTACGTATATGCCATCCGCATTTGCCACTGGGTCCCGTCATTACCCGTTAGGTTACTTAACTAACGACAGAGCGGGGACTGGACTAGCGCGGGTGCAAAACATATACAACATCTACTAGTATATATACCAATATACAATAATCGCTCCAGGCGTGATAAAATGCAACATTACAGAAAAGTAATAAGCATCACAGAACAATACAGATAATCTGGGATCCCCGGGTTTCACAGAGCCGCTGCTGAAACCCGACGTTCCCCTGGTCGTGTGGATAGCCTGTGCAATGGAAACCTAGACCCCTGCGAGTGCGGCAAGTTACCCGCCAAAACCTGAAGCGAGCCAGCCCCCTACAGCAAAGTGAATGGACCACCCAGCACTTCACGGAATCCGGTAACTTGGGCACCCCTCCTTGGGTCAACCTTACCCCCTACGAGTGCGGCGAATAGTCTGCCAATACTAGAGTGAGGCCCCTCTGCCTCTCAAAGCCATGAGATGCGGACCCGTTGCCCTCCAGAACCCGGCTATCCGTGCACTCCGTCGCGGGGTAAAGCTAGTACAGAAATGAAAAATATGTACAACGGGTACATCGACCTCAGCCCGGTAGTGCCCCAAAAGAATATTATACAAACAGGCAGTGACGGCAGTCCACATGTTGGACGCTCGCCCCGCAATATCAAATGTACAAATAAATCCAAACCGCACTACCATTGCACACAGCTATCCACCACGACAAATCCGCAACATCACAGCACAACACAGAACATCAACGCGAATGTCACGTTCGCAAACCCGTATAAAAGAACTATAGCAATTAGACGCAATTTACCGCTCGAATGACATTCATGGTCGGAGATATAATGTAAGTACTGTAAACTAACAAGTTTAAAATTCCGATCGACAAAACTTCCTGAAGTGGGCCCCACGTACAACTGTAGTACTCAAACAAAATTTGGGCCCAAACAAAGTATTCCAGAAACCACAATTTTCCACGCAGAACACCCAGAAGAAATAGGGTTTACTGTTCCCACTAACTGGCGGCGGAACCGCGGCCAAATGATGGTTTGTGCGGCGGTTCCGCGGCAGTACAGTGGAATCAGTCGACCAAATTTTATCAGTTTTCTTAAAAAAGCCTGCTCGATTTTCTGAGATGCTCAAAATGATTTTTAGACCTGTTTAAAAAATCGACAGAAACTTTAGCCTGAAAAGTGCGGTTTTGGAAATTTCGTTCGATCGTTGTTTTAAACACGTTAGAACAAGTTAGTAAAGGTTAATGGCGTGGCTCTGATACCATGTAAGACTACAGTAGCGCCGCGGCCGTCATTCTGACGCCAAACGCGGAACAAAACTTTTATAACTGGAGCTATCGCATACTATAACTCGGATCTTGCCATTAACGCTAAACTAACAAAATGTAAAGAGGTAGAAGGGCTATACCGATCGATCCGAGTCCTTCGGTCTTTAGCCATCATCCCACGCTCCTCGCGGCAACTCCGATCTCTCGTCTCCTCATCGAGGTGGTACCACGTCAACGGATCTTTAAACGGGCTCCCGCCTCTATACCGAGGTAACTCGGTCATCAAGTCTGCTAAAAGAGATGACCAAGATGAAGTAGAGAATGAGTAGAATACTTTGTCTCAAACACCCTAGGGTTCTTATCACATGAGAGGGTTAGGGTGGAGGTTGAAGAAGATGCTTAGGATTGGAAATGGTGAACTCAAGAAACACTAGTGAGCCAAAAGAAAACTAAGCTCATAAACTTGTGTTTTATCTCCTTATTCTCTTGTGAATAGATATATTAGGTTATATAATCAAAATCATAAGAAAATATCTAATGAAAATATCTCCTCAAATATCCAAACCCAAAACAAAACTCTTTAATTCTTAATGACTCACTAGATGACTTATTACATGAGTCATTAGTGAACATTCTAGAATTGATGAGTCACAACCATGAGTCACAATTTCCATTAACCATTTAAACCAAAATGATTAATCCAAAAGGAAATACATCTTCTAAAGTATTCTCGTAACGGATTACGAAAATACCCCTCGCCTGTATATACATACCTGTATCCGTATTCCAACCGAATACGAATACGAGAGACTAAAATATTCCGACTCAATATAATACATGGATCCGGCTTAAACCAAAACCCACCAGTATTATCTGTCCGAAATATGACACGTGCACAAGTGCATGTGCATTTTCGAACCCTGCCATAAAACCATACGGCCTCTACAACGTTTCGCCCGAATCTTGGGAAACTATCTGTGGGGGACTCTAAAGACTCGTCAGTACCCTGGCAGTGGGTTTAACCACAAGCACGTCAGCGGCACTAGCTGTGCGTAACGACTGCCCATGTACTGACCGAAAGGGAAGCTGATGAGCGAACTCATCCTGGAACCCTACTGAGCCTATCAGTGACAATATACATACAGTCCGGTCCGTTCGTCTATGAGCATCGCATATCGGGCCTAGGGGGCTGGTAACGTCAGACCCCCAAAAGCGGTATAAGTCGTGTCAGAGTGTAGCCCAGAACACCTTGAGATACTACTGGAGTACCTACCAGTAAATCTCCTGCCTCGGCCGAGGGCTTTGTGTAATGGCTCTCCTAGACACAGCGCGATCTCACCTCCAATACCGGGAGAGACGAATCCCCTGCCGATCCGCTCACTTGCCTCCATGTGGCTCGGGACTGTACCCAAAAAAACCTGTTTGCACGACTCCTTTGAGTCGTGGTAGGATAGAAATCAAAGCACAGTGGGAACTCACACTAGACAAATGACGATCTCAGGTCGATGAACTAACCTGTACACATGTCACCAGGGAACTGCTATCTGACGCTAGGTATAATACCAACTAGCAGGTTCCAGGCGAGTCCTGTCCGGTGTACTCATAACCCAATGAGCACCTGTATACATCTTAGGTGATCCAACTGACACCAGTGGCTTGTGAGACCGGCCACCGCCCCTCGTCCGGGTCTCGACTGTATACACTAGTCTACTCCGGAGTATCGATGCCCTGTCTCGAAACTCCCACGACTAGGGACCACTTTTAAAGATGTGCTTATGGACTACCCAACTCTCACGTATATGATCGCCATCATACTGCTGGTAGTCAAGCAGGATCCTAAGGGCTCTATCAACGTGTAATAGTGAACTGTCACCTAAAGCTGTACACGATGATAAAGGCAAACCAGATAGCATACTATCATCTCGAGTAAGACTGTCCTACCGGTATAGGTCCTCCCTCAATTATTGCAATCATGTACCTGCGATCCAATAATTGATTTTGAGGGCACTTTATCCAACACGGACTGTGCGGGAGTCTGAGCAGGCTGTGGAGCTGCAGGAGTGGTCTGCGCAACCGCAGCCGAGGTAGTGGCTTGCAGAGCCGCAACCGAAGAAGATGCATGTGGAGCCGCAGCCGAAGCAACCTGTCGCATCTGTTAAATTTTGTATGTAATAAACGAGTAAGAACCGTGTATTAGATTTTAGTCGAATTCGTATCATTATCAGGTTATTGCGAAACCCCAATCTAAGAATATTTAGGGACTTATGCCTCGTTTGGATATCTAATTTGGAAAATCGCAGTTTATTTTAATTAGACAGTTTTATGTAAGTATGATCAATCAAAGCTAAGTTTACAACCAAATAAGCCCAGCCTACTAATATTGCATATGTTACTATCTATAATGTGATATAATATTTTACTATTAAGTAGTATACGTACCAACATCTCCTTCAACTTAATGTGATATAATATTTTACTATTAACTAGTATACGTACCAACATCTCCTTCAACTCCTCGACGGTGGTCTTCAAGGCGGCAACATCATGCTCTAGACGTCGCTCACGGGAGGTAGGGGAAGTAACAGCCGGAGTGGAGTCCAACCTCATATGGGCCCTGCTAGGACCCAGTCCCCGGCCTTTCTCCCAACCTCCGTGGTGCCCTCCGTGTGCGGCGTCTAGGACTGGGGTCAGCAGCATCAGATCGGTCTGTCCAGTAAAATCGATCCCCGATGTCTCCGTCTACTCCACCACCCGCTCCTACACCCACATTAACCATTAAAATATAAGTATATTATTTAAATTTGAACTTTTCAAAACAAAAATTTTAAACCTGTTAGAATAAATATTAAGACTTACACAATATTACTGGATAGCGGTGTCGGGGAATCGAAGCTCGCCCGTGGCGGGATCTGTCGAGGTGCCGTGGACGGCAAGATACGCAGTCAGCACGCTCGGTGTACCACCCTGTGCCAGGGTTCGAGCTCTCTGCAATTCGCAAAAAAATTACATATATTATAAAATAACTCTTAATATTACATTATATCTGTAACAACCGAGCCCAATACTACTAATTTCTGTTACCATATGATTCGAGTGTGGCCTTTATTTCATTTATCTTGCTTGATTGTTACTTATTGTAATTTTACCCCTTCAATTCAATTCTGCATATAACAATTTAAGGCATCTAAAATAAAATTAAAATACTGGTCATAGCCTGCTCGACACTCCTGACCCCGTGGTAGCGTCCCTGCACCGTGTTCTCGTCCCTATCAGTGAAACGGGCGAGTTTGGACGGCTACGCGCATGTGCGTGTGTCCGTTTTGGGGTATGCTTTTTGGTTGTAAAATACTTCATTTTAAAATTTGGATCCCGCCTAAAATTTTCTTATTTCAATTTCAAAATTTTGGACCCGAGCCGGGCGCAATTTGGAAATATTTTACTTTGCGCCAAATCCCAATTTTCTAATATATTTTAAACCGTCGAATATATTTTTAATACCCATATAATATTTCCTTTCCTAAATCTTTTATAATTTCAATCCCAACCAATCCCCTCCTTTCTTTAACCCCCGTGGGCCCCACCATTTCCTACGTCTCTCTCCCCCATAAATATTTTCTCTTCCTCCTTTTTCTTTTTCTTTTCACGTAGCGAACCCAACCTTGTGAAGCCCTAGCCGCATCGTTCTCCCTCGTCTTCGCCCCAACGCCGACGCCCTCATCGCCGGCCCCCTCGCCTCCTCGCCCTCGTCATCCCCACTGCACCTCCTTCCTCCTTTCCCTTTCTTCCCGAGCACCTGCACGAGGAAACTGCGCACCCCTGCACATGTCGGCGCCGCTGGAAATCGCTGCCGACGACCCATCTCCGTGCCCCTGGCCATCGCGCATACCCCCCTCCGTGAGTGATGCTGCCTCTCTCTTCTCCTTTCTTCTCCTTTCTCCCTGCTCATGGTTCTTGATCTGTAGGTTCCCGTCGCTTTCGTCGTAGGCCGACCGCCGGAGCTCCGTCGACGTGGTCGGCAATCACAACCTCCCCACAGATCTCGTGAGCACCCCCTTCTCTGTCCTCCTTCCCTTCTTCTTTATTTTCTTTTCTTTTCTTGTTTGCATGTCTTGATTGTTCACTGTTCTATACTTGGCCGGAATCCGGTGATGCCGACGACGTGTCCCGACGATCCAGCGAGGTACTCTGATCTGTGTGGTTCCACTGTTCGTCGTTTGGGTTCATTCCGTGAACCGTGCGCCCGTCGCGAGTTTTCCCCGCCGACGTTTAACGTTCCGTTTTCCCGATTCGCGACCTGTCGAGACAAGTACCCCTTGCTACATGCTAAATAATATTTACATACACATTGATGACACCCTAAACCTGTAGTTTTAACTTTAGTACGATCATTTCCCATTTTCGTGTTCAATATTGTTATATATCATTTTATCTTTCAAACTTGGAACCTATATATATATATATCATTGTATCCATAAAATTCTTACACTGGTTTACATGATTTAACGGCCCTAACTGTCATATTGTATTCTTATAATGTTGATAACACCTCGGACACACAATTGATAACTGTGCTGCTAATTAATCGATGCTTCTTTATTGTTTAATTCGTTGCTTAAATCTATGTTTTTGATGACCATGCTTGATTATGTAACTGGATGAGCACACCCATGATTTCGTTTACATCTTGACCTGACTTGCTACATACATATTGATTGACCCGACATGGTACCGTATACTGCTCGACTTGACCTGATGTACCATGACCCGACCCGTTACCTGATCTTGTGTCTAATGCCAACAAACCTGACATGTAGTCATCATGGACCGTTCCTGTTGTCTATCCAGACAAACCTGTTTACCTGATCCTGTGTTGGCATTAGTTCTTGATTACGGGATACCTGACTTGACATACACATATAACTTGGGGGTATGGGGAAATCAAAGGTGAAACCTGACTTGTAACTCAACAGTTCGCTACTTGTTCTGATCAGTTTTAGAGGCTAGGCCAGCCTTGGAATGATGCTGCTGACATCATTCATCTGTACACATTCCTGTTTAGTGCCTAGCGGCATGTCTCGATTTCAGCCCGAGAATCTGGGCCGTGGTCCCGGGTATGTATGGGATACTATTGAGTTACATCGACGATTCATCAATTTGGTTTCAAAGACTTTAGAACAGAAAAACCTGATAAACAGTTTAGTTTACCCACTGCACACTACCCTACACTGCTCTGACTTATATTATTGTTACCCTTGCTTTATTCATGTTTATATTCGCATTGCTTGTTACCCTGTTTATATGTTATTACTTGATGACTTGACGCGCTGACGTCTGGGTTTTGCATAGCCCAGATTCTGTACCGCTGTCGCAGTCCGAGCAGGAGTACTTCAGCCGACAGGCTGAGCTGTGAGTGTCAGCAGTAGTTAGCTTTTCTTTCCTGCATTTATTTCCTGATGTGAGCCCGCATTATGGGACATACATTCCAGTTATTCTGTATTGGATTTTTTGCTTCCGCATTTTATTATTCTTGACTCATGTTATCTTGGATTATGGACATGTTTTAGATAGTTTTATTTTGTTCTTGATATCTCTACAGCCGTAATGTGACTGTGGATGGATTCTTCCTACCCACAGGTTGCATGGTTGGCCATGTCATGTGCCCACTTTAGCGTACTCTGGGAAGTGGGGCGTGACATGGTTCTTTTAGTATCAGAGCCATAGGTTAATCGGGTTGATTCTTTTGTAGTTGGGTATTATACCCAATACACGAATCAGGATACCCGTGTTTAGGAAACATGTCCTGCCACCTTGCCGTTTTACCATTCTTGAATCACATTCTTCCTGATTATATCTTTTACGATGCGCAAACTTCCTTTGCATATCGACTCGAAAACCTGATTCCTTGTTATCTCTAGGACTTAGGCGACTTGGGTGGAGTTATGTAATTGTGGCTATGATACCGCGGCATAGTTACAATGCGGCACTCTATTTAAGTAACTGGGAGTTCTAGCCTTGATCTATATTTTGAATCTATCATCATGCTAATGTTGGGTGTTTTGATTTCAGGAATATGGCAGATAAGAATTTGAAGACGTACCAAAGGCGTGTGGACGAAGCCGCCATGCTTGGAGTGATAAGGGGAATGCTGGAGAATCAAAAGAGACAGACCAAGCTGATCTAGCAGCAAGCTGAATCATTTCAGGAAGGTTTGCAGATCGTTCAGCAGTCTGTGAACAATGTTGGAGCTAAACCAGTTGACCGAGTAGGGACCGTGGCAGATTTCAGGCGTTTGGGTCCGTCTACATTTACTGGTTTGGAGGAGCCGTTGCCAGCGGAGCAGTGGCTAGTTGACACAGAGAACTTGCTTATTGCGGCACAGATTCCAGATGAGAAAAGAGTTGATGTGGTACGCATTCAGTTAGTGGACTATGCCCGAGAATGGTGGCTTGTGGAGGAGAACCGTTTGCCCAAGCCGATCAAGTAGGCGGATTTTTCAAAGAGTTTCCTGGAGAAGTTCTTCCCGCGGACTGCACGGGAGGAAATGGAAGAGAAGTTCATCGGGCTAAAGCAGAAGGGAGCACCCGTAGATGTGCATGCAGCAGAATGGACAAGACTCGGTAGATTCGCTGGACCTTTAGTTGCCAACGATGCGGACAGGGCACGGAGGTTCATGCGCAGCTTGGATGTGGACATCCAGAGGCAGATTGTCTCCCTGGGTTTGACCACTTTCTCACAAGTACTTGCGGCAGCCCGAGAGCAGCAGAGCTTATCTGGGATGAAAGGGAGTTTGCAGTAGACATCAGTTGCGGTAAGGAAGCCAGCATTTGTACCAAACCGAGCTCATGGTCGCAGATGTATTCCAGTGGACCATCGAGGTATAGCACCCATGAAGAAGCCTGTTGTCGTCGATCGAAGAAAGAGCATGACTTGTAACTATTGCAATTTACCTGGCCACGTGCAAAAGGATTGTCGAAGGAGGCTGGGACTCTGTATGGTTTGTGGAGCGGCAGATCACGCTGTTAGTTCTTGTCCGTCGAAGCTTCGTACGAGGGATGATATTCAGAAGCCTCCGCAGAGACCGTTCCAGGGACAGAAACAGCTTACTCAAGGACCTAATCAGGCTCGAGCTTTAACCTTGACAGCTGAAGAAGCTAAGGCGTCAGGAGAAGTTGTTTCAGGTACTCTACTCGTTCATGGTTTTCCCGCATTAGCGTTATTTGATTCTGGTGCATCCCATTGTTTTATGTCATCCAAGTTTATAACTACACACTCGATTGACTGCACGACCCTGTCTAGTTTCTGGGACATACAAACTGGGAATGGGAAAATCATAGCTAGTAGGGAATGTAAAGATCGTACAGTTGTTGTTTGCGGACGGGAGCTTTTTGCAGATTTCTTGGTGATTGATACGGGCAGCTACGAGGTCATCTTGGGAATGGATTTTCTTGGTACTTTCCACGCTCACATTGATTGTAGAGCAAGGAAGGTAATTTTCCAGATTCCCGGACATCCCGAGTTTAGCTTCACTGGAGGAAGCAGTTCTGTCGGGCCAGTCGAGTTTAGGGCTAGGCCGACAAACAATATTCTTACAGCAATGGAAGTTGATAAAAGTGAAGAGCCGGCTGTTGTTCGCGATTTTATGGACGTGTTTGAAGATATATCGGGTTTACCGCCGAAGCGAGACGTGGAGTTCGCAATTGATCTTATTCCTGGTGCAGCACCAGTATCCAAAGCGTATTATCCAATGGCACCAGTAGAGTTGGAAGAAGTCAAGAAACAGGTTACTGAATTGCTTGAGAAGGGTTGGATTCGAAGCAGTAACTCGCCTTGGGGAGCTCCAGTTCTTCTAGTGAAGAAGAAGGATGGCACAAGAAGGATGTGCATCGACTATCGAGAATTAAACCGGGTGACTATTAAGAACAAGTACCCGATCCCTCGCATTGGCGAACTTTTCGAGCAGCTTAGTGGCGCGAGGGTATTCTCGAAGCTGGATTTGCGATCCGGATATCATCAGGTCCGAGTGAAAGCAGAAGATATTTGCAAGACGGCGTTCCGAACTCGGTATGGACATTACGAATACTTAGTGATGCCCTTCGGAGTAACGAATGCGCCGGCAGTATTCATGGACTTGATGAACCGAATCTTTTCACCATTCTTGTACCAGTTTATTGTGGTATTCATTGACGATATTCTGGTTTACTCGAAGAGTTTTGAAGAGCATGCTGAACATTTGAAGATCGCACTGCAGACGTTGAGACAAGAGAAGTTATATGCGAAGATGAGTAAGTGCGAGTTTTGGCTGGAGGAAGTAAAGTTTTTAGGGTATGTTGTGTCTGGCGATGGAATTGCTGTCGATCCAGAAAAGATTGCAGCGGTTCGTGATTGGCCAATTCCAAAGAATGTTGCGGAGATAAGAAGCTTTCTTGGACTCGCCGGATATTATAGGAGATTTGTGGAGAACTTTGCTCGTCTGGCGGAGCCGTTAACCAAGCTTACGCGCAAGGAGGTACCTTTTGTATGGACGGACAAATGTGCGTTAGCTTTTGAGACATTGAAGCAGAAATTGATAACCGCCCCTATTCTGACCGTGCCAGACAATTTCGGAGGATTGGTGATTCACAGCGACGCATCTGGGAAAGGATTGGGATGTGTTTTGATGCAGCATGGGAAGGTTGTAGCGTACGCATCAAGACAATTGAAGACCCATGAGAAGAATTACCCAACTCATGACTTGGAGCTGGCAGTTGTGATTTTCACTTTGAAGATTTGGAGACACTACCGTTTGGGCGAAAGGGTCGAAGTTTTTACTGATCATAAGAGCTTGAAGTATGTGTTCACGCAGAAGGAGCGTAATATGAGGCAACGTAGATGGTTGGAGCTGATGGCTGACTACGATCTTGATCTTTAGTACCATCCGGGGAAGGTTAATGTCGTGCCGGATGCGCTTAGTCGGGTTACCAGCAATTCAGGTGTTAACTACGCAGAAGGAGCTCGTTGAAGATTTTCGAAGATTTGACTTGGAGGTTGTGCTACCGCATTCTACGGGACAGTTGATGCAGCTGCAAGTACATTCATCGTTGATTGAGAATATTAAAGCAGCACAATCGCAGGATCCTAGACTGCAAAAGTTTCGAGAGCAGGTTGAAGCCGGACTACGAACAGATTTATTGATCCACGAAGATGGTTCGTTGAGGTATGGTGGCCGTTTGTGTGTGCCAAAGGGAGATATTCGTAAAGAGCTTATGAAAGAAGCACACAGTTCAGCTTATTCTGTACATCCAGGAGGCACATAGATGTACCGAGATATTCGACAGCATTTCTGGTGGGAAGGCATGAAACGGGAGATTGCTCGCTTTGTGGCAAAGTGCTTGGTGTGTCAGCAAGTTAAGGCTGAACATCAAAGGGTTGCTGGTTTATTGCAACCACTTCCGATTCCTCAGTGAAAGTGGGAACATATAACCATGGATTTTATGACGGCTTTACCGCGGAGTCCAAAAGGCAACAATGCTGTATGGGTGATTGTTGATCGATTGACCAAGGCAGCTCACTTTATCCCTTTTCAGGTTGGTCAATCAACTGAGACTTTGGCGGAGCGGTACATGCAGGAGATTGTAAGATTGCATGGAGTACCGGTGAGCATCGTGTCCGATCAGGATACTCGGTTCTTATCACACTTTTGGCAGAGTTTACAGGAAAGTTTGGGGACTCGATTGAAGTTTAGCACATCTTATCATCCTCAAACTGATGGTCAGTCGGAGAGAACGATCCAAACTCTTGAGGATATGTTGAGAGCATGCATGTTGGACTTCAAGGGTTCATGGGGGGATCATCTACATTTGGTGGAGTTTTCTTACATCAACAGTTTTCAGGCAACTATCCAGATGGCTCCGTTTGAAGCTTTGTATGGTCGTAAATGCCGTTCACCTGTTTGTTGGGACGATGTCGGTGAACGAAGGTTGTTGGGACCAGATTTGGTGGTGCAGACAGTAGAGAAAGTTAACACTATCAGAAATCATATGAAGGCAGCTCAAGACCGGCAGAAGAGTTGGGCAGATACTTCGAGAAGACCTCTGGAGTTCGCCGTGGGTGATTTGGTATTCTTGAAGATATCACCGACTAGAGGGGTGATTCGTTTTGGAAGTCGAGGAAAGCTCAGTCCTCGATTCGTTGGACCCTTTGAGATCTTAGAGCGTGTTGGTGAGGTAGCGTATCGTTTGGCGTTACCGCAGTCCTTGGCAAATGTGCACGATGTGTTTCACGTATATCAACTCCGTAGGTATGTTCGAGATGAAACACACGTTTTGGATCATTCTGAGCTGACGGTACGAGAAGACTTGACTTTCGAGGAGTGACCGATTGAAATAATGGATCGAAGGGAAAAGGTTCTTAAGTACAAGGCGATCCCTCTTGTGCTTGTTTCTTGGGGTAATCGCTCGCATGGAGAGTCCACTTGGGAACGAGAAGACGAAATCCGGCAGAAGTTTCCTCATCTTTTCTTGTAGTTATTTGTTGTCTATCTTTGTAGTCTTGGAATTTCGAGGACGAAATTCTTTTGTAGTTGGGTATAATATAACAACCGAGCCCAATGCTACTAATTTCTTTTACCATATGATTGGAGTGTGGCCTTTATTTCATTTATTTTGCTTGATTGTTACTTATTGTAATTTTACCCCGTCAATTCAATTCTGCATTTAACAATTTAAGGCATCTAAAATAAAATTAAAATACTGGTCATAGCCTGCTCGATACCCCTAACCCCGTGGTAGCGTCCCTGCATCGTGTTCTCGTCCCGTTCAGTGAAACGGACGAGTTTGGACGGCTACGCGCACGTGCGTGTGTCCGTTTTGGGGGTATGCTTTTTGGTTGTAAAATACTTCTTTTTAAAATTTGGATCCCGCCTAAAATTTTCTTATTTCAATTTCAAATTTTTGGACCCGACCCGGGCGCAATTTGGAAATATTTTACTTTGCGCCAAATCCTAATTTTCTAATATATTTTAAACCGTCGAATATATTTTTAATACCCATATAATATTTCCTTTCCTAAATCTTTTATAATTTCAATCCCAACCAATCCCCTCCTTCCTTTAACCCCCGTGGGCCCCACCTTTTCCTACGTCTCTCTCTCCCCCATAAATATTTTCTCTTCTTCCTTTTTCTTTTTCTTTTCACGTAGCGAACCCAACCTTGTGAAGCCCTAGCCGCCTAGTTCTCCCTCGTCTTCGCCCCAACGCCGACGCCCTTATCGCCGGTCCCCTCGCCTCCTCGCCCTCGTCATCCCCACTGCACCTCCTTCCTCCTTTCCCTTTCTTTCCGAGCACCTGCACGAGGAAACTGCGCACCCCTGCACACGTCGGCGCCGCCGGAAATCGCCGCCGACGACCCGTCTCCGTGCCCCTGGCCATCGCGCACAACCCCTTCGTGAGTGATGCTCCCTCTCTCTTCTCCTTTCTTCTCCTTTCTCCCTGCTCATGGTTCTTGATCTGTAGGTTCCCGTCGCTGTCGTCGTAGGCCGACCGCCCGAGCTCCGTCGACGTGGTCGGCAATCACAACCTCCCCACAGATCCTCGTGAGCACCCCCTTCTCTGTCCTCCTTCCCTTCTTCTTTATTTTCTTTTCTTTTCTTGTTTGCATGTCTTGATTGTTCACTGTTCTATACTTGGCTGGAGTCCGGTGATGCCGACGACGTGTCCCGACGATCCAGCGAGGTGCTCTGATCTGTGTGGTTCCACTGTTCGTCGTTTGGGTTCATTCCGTGAACCGTGCGCACCGTCGCGAGTTTTCCCCGCCGACGTTTAACGTTCCGTTTTCCCGATTCGCGACCCGTCGAGGCAAGTACCCCTTGCTACATGCTAAATAATATTTACATACACATTGATGACACCCTAAACCTGTAGTTTTAACTTTAGTACGATCATTTCCCATTTTCGTGTTCAATATTGTTATATATCATTTTATCTTTCAAACTTGGAACCTATATATATATATCATTGCATTCATAAAATTCTTAAACTGGTTAACATGATTTAACGACCCTAACTGTCATATTGTATTCTTATAATGTTGATAACACCTCGGACACACAATTGATAACTGTGCTGCTAATTAATCGATGCTTCTTTATTGTTTAATTCGTTGCTTAAATCTATGTTGTTGATGACCATGCTTGATTATGTAACTGGGTGAGCACACCCATGATATCGTTTATATCTTGACCTGACTTGCTACATACATATTGATTGACCCGACATGGTACCGTATACTGCTCGACTTGACCTGATGTACCATGACCCGACCCATTACCTGATCTTTTATCTAATGCCAACAAACCTGACATGTAGTCCTCATGGACCGTTCCTGTTGTCTATCCAGACAAACCTGTTTACCTGATCCTGTGTTGGCATTAGTTCTTGATTACGGGATACCTGACTTGACATACACATAACTTGGGGGTATGGGGAAATCAAAGGTGAAACCTGACTTGTAACTCAACAGTTCGCTACTTGTTCTGATCAGTTTTAGAGGCTAGGCCAGCCTTGGAATGATGCTGCTGACATCATTCATCTGTACACATTCCTGTTTAGTGCCTAGCGGCATGTCTCGGTTTTAACCCGAGAATCTGGGCCATGGTCCTGAGTATGTACGGGATACTATTGAGTTACATCGACGATTCATCAATTTGGTTTCAAAGACTTTAGAACAGAAAAACCTGATAAACAGTTTAGTTTACCCACTGCACACTACCCTACACTGCTCTGACTTATATTATTGTTACCCTTGCTTTATTCATGTTTATATTCGCATTGCTTGTTACCCTGTTTATATGTTATTACTTGATGACTTGACGCACTGACGTCTGGGTTTTGCATGGCCAAGATTCTGTACCGCTGTCGCAGTCCGAGCAGGAGTACTTCAGCCGACAGGCTGAGCTGTGAGTATCAGCAGTAGTTAGCTTTTCTTTCCTGCATTTATTTCCTGATGTGAGCCCACATTATGGGACATACATTCCAGTTATTTTGTATTAGATCTTTCGCTTCCGCATTTTATTATTCTTGACTCATGTTATCTTGGATTATGGACATGTTTTAGATAGTTTTATTTTGTTCTTGATATCTCTACAGCCGTAATGTGACTGTGGATGGATACTTCCTACCCACAGGTAGCATGGTTGGCCATGTCATGTGCCCACTTTAGCGTACTCTGGGAAGCGGGGCGTGACAATATCAGAGTTAATATTACATTATATCAGAGTAGATCTATTGTAATTTACCGATGCCTCCATGGCACGAGTAATATTTCTCGAGCCACCTGTATAAGTGGGGCGACCCCTCTTCCCCGACTTCCTATTCTCTTTATTTTGATCGGCATGTTTCTGCATAACACATTCAGATTTAGTTTTCTAATTAAGCAACACAAAAAAATAAATTATATACTAAATAATGAATTATATTTAAATTACAAAATTATTTGCGCTGAGAGTCGAAATATTGGCACAAGAGAGGCCATGTATCTACGTCGACTCTTGCAAAAGCCAGAGTATGTAGGAGAGCCGCTCTCTCTGCCTCACGGGTCTCCATCCATAGGGAATAGCAGTCGATCTTCAGCTCGTTCCTATTGTATCGGAACTTTGATTGCATGTTCTTCATCAGGCTATGGTACAGAGCGTGAAGATCGAGCACTCTCTCAGGGTGATCAGGGTCGGGTACAGGCTGAAAGTCGTAATCCAACCGCAAATACAAAAAAAAACAATGTATTTAAATTGCAAGTGTTAAATAATAATAAATATATTGGATAAGTTAAAATGAAAATCTATATTAATACCCGAGCCTGATCCCAGAAGAGGGCAAATGAGCGCCGGTGCTGATCGCCCCACTCAACGTGAAGTGGATACTTCTTCACGAGGCGACTCGCATCCCCCATATACCGGCCGAACCTCTCGGCATAATCGCCGGTATAGCGATAATCAGGGGTAAAGAAGAGGGGGAATGCTGCCTCCCTCTAACTCTGTCGGGCCTCAGCTTGTGGGACTGATATGGGCCTCAACTCCCCCTCTCGGGATAGGGATGCTCTGCATCTACAAGAAATATCAAGACAATAAATATTATGACAAAGTGGTATTAAGAAATCAAGATTTAACGAAAATTGAAGTGTGATATATACCTCCGGCGACAGAAACACGAGCCTGAGCCCGGACAGCAGCACGGGCAGGATGATAGTTCCTCCGGTGAGGAACAGCCGGTGACCCGGATATAGCCAAGTTGTATAAAGTCTTGTAAAACCATGTTTAACGATATGAAACTCTACGAATTCTACCTTCTACCAGTACTTATTCCCATATATATCGCACGGGCAGAGAATTTTCTCTAACATGATTTTATTATGTGCGCGTGCAAATTCAATGAAAGCAACAACTCTTGCGACAAATTTAGGTTGCATACGTTGTTGCCAATCCACGTACATCCAGTCCTTAACTCTGATGTACTCATGGGCCATGTTAGACTGTATAATATATAAATTGTAGGTTATGATGACTATATTGAGAAATCTAAGAACGTGATGGTTACTGACAAAGAAGAAAATCGGTAGATACAAGTTTGTCATTGAAAATAAAAATTATCGATAAACAAAGTTAAATTTGAAGATACCAAAGTATGAGTTATATTCTGCGTATCTGTATTTCAATTTATGATTTTGCTGAAGTTTAGGATTGTTAGTGTGTATGTGCTTTGTGTAGGGTTGAAAAGAATAAATCATCATTTTTTGAAGAACTAAGTTCTTTATATAGGGTTAAACCCTAATTTTTGGAGGAATTAAATTTCCATATGTTCATGTTATTTCTTTTTAAATTAGTCATTTTACCCTAAGTTTTGAATCCGCAGAATAAAATATCCCCGATGAGAATTAAATTCTCAATTTGTGGGGAGATTTGCTTCTGCAAATCTCAACCAGAGGAAGAACTAAGTTCTTATATGAAAGCTTAAGTTTACGGTAAAGTTGTACGTTTACGTTATCATCGAGTATCCTACTGAAGAAACTAGTGCACCCTAAACCCTAACCCTAATATTTGGAGGAATTAAATTCCCATATGTCCATGTTATTTCTTTTTAACTTAGTTCTAATCCTCTAAGTTTTGAATCTGCAGAACATAATCTCCCCGATGAGAATTAAATTCTCAACTTGTGGGGAGATTTGCTTATGCAAATCTCAACCAGAGGAAGAACTAAATTCTTATATGAAGGGTTAAGTTTACGGTAAACTTGTGCGTTTACGTTATCATCGAGTATCCTACTGAAGGAACTAGTGCACCCTAAACCCTAACCCTAATTTTTGGAGGAATTAAATTCCTATATGTCCCTGTTATTTCTTTTTAACTTAGTTCTTTTCACCTAAGTTTTGAATCTGCAGAACAAAATCTTCCCGATGAGAATTAAATTCTCAACTTGTGGGGAGATTTGCTTCAGCAAATCTCAACCAGAGGAAGGACTATGTTCTTATATGAAGGGTTAAGTTTATGTTAAAGTTGTGCGTTTACGTTATCATCGAGTATCCTACTGAAGGAATTAGTGCTCCCTAAACTCTAACCCTAATTTTTAGAGGAATTAAATTCCCATTTGTCTATGTTATTTCTTTTTAATTTAGTTCTTTTTCCCTAAGTTTTGAATCTGTAGAACATAATCTCCCCGATGAGAATTAAATTCTCAACTTGTGGGGAGATTTGCTTCTGTAAATCTCAACCAGAGGAAGAACTAAGTTCATATATGAAGAGTTAAGTTTACGGTAAAGTTGTGTATTTACATTATCATCGAGTATCCTATTGAAGGAACTAGTGCACCCTAAACCCTAACCCTAATTTTTGGAGGAATTAAATTTCTATATGTCCATATTATTTCTTTTTAAATTTGTTCTTTTCCCCTAAATTTTGAATCTGCAGAACAAAATCTCCACAAAGAGAATTAAATTCTCAACTTGTGGGGAGATTTGGTTCTGCAAATCTCAACCAGAGGAAGAACTAAGTTCTTATATGAAAGGTTAAATTTACGGTAAAGTTGTGCGTTTACGTTATCATCGAGTAACCTACTGAAGGAACTAGTGCACCCTAAACCCTAATCCTAATTTTTGGAGGAATTAAATTTCCATATGTCCCTTTTATTTCTTTTTAACTTAGTTTTTTTCCCCTATGTTTTGAATCTGCAGAACATAATCTCCCCGATAAGAATTAAATTTTCAACTTGTGGGGAGATTTGATTCTGCAAATCTCAACCATAGAAAGAACTAAGTTATTATATGAAGGGTTAAGTTTACGGTAAAGTTGTGCGTTTACGTTGTTATCGAGTATCCTACTGAAGGAACTAGTGCACCCTAAACCCTAACCCTAATTTTTAGAGGAATTAAATTCCCATATGTCCCTGTTATTTCTTTTTAAGTTAGTTCTTTTCCCCTAAATTTTGAATCTGCATATCAAAATCTCTCCGATGAGAATTAAATTCTTAACTTGTTGGGAGATTTGCTTCTGCAAATCTCAACCAGAGGAAGAACTAAATTTTTATATGAAAGGTTAAGTTTACGGTAATATTCTGCGTTTACGTTATCATCGAGTATCCTACTGAAGAAACTAGTGCACTCTAAACCCTAACCCTAATTTTTGGAGGAATTAAATTCCCATATGTCCCTGTTATTTCTTTTTAAGTTAGTTCTTTTCCCTTAAGTTTTGAATCTGCAGAACATAATCTGCCTGATGAGAATTAAATTCTCAACTTGTGGGGAGATTTGCTTCTATAAATCTTAACCAGAGGAAGAACTAAGTTTTTATATGAAGGGTTAAGTTTACGGTAAAGTTGTGCGTTGTTCATATCAGAAAACTTCATTTTAATATCACTCATTCATTATTTATTTTTTGTATATTTCGGTACCATTAACCAGTGTCTGCTCAGTAAATACAGATTAGAAGTATCCATTACAAAATACTGGAAACACATTCAAATGCACGGATATTACGTTGGTGAGCTGACATTGCAATCGGAACTACAAACCGATCAATATTTCAAGAGTTCATTTTTCAACATGGATGTGTACACGCTTTTTATCTAAATGGTCCAATACATACAAGTGTGTACACTAGCTTATTGGTTCATGGACCTAGTGAGGGGGGCTGCCTTGGTGCAAGTGAGCACACGTGAGGTGATGTGTGTTCAAAGCAAAGATGTGATGTGATTTAAAAAGCATCAAGTTTCCCTCCAAAGTCTACTGAGTATAACCAGGTTCATATAAACAAATCAAGCAGCACCAGTGCACTTGTCGAGAGAACAAAAGACCACCACACCAACACGAGCCAGATTGCTCGGATCTTGAGCCCGTTTCTCGACACAGTTTTACTTCGACAATCAAGTTCTTGAGCAGGTCTACTTGACCTAGGTGAACCCTAGACCGATTAGTTGTGTGGTATTTTGTATCGTGATTATTTTTATGTTTATATTTCATTCTTTTGTTAATAACTAACAAATAAAAAAAAACCACATTCTTTTTCCTCTCCTCTTCTTCTTCTTCTCTTCATATCATGGGTACCCCACCTCGAAAAACTCTTGCCGAACTTTGGTACCCGCAACTAGACATTACTTCATACGGTTCTTGCTTTGGTCGAACGTCGAACGATCCATCCATGCCAAAAATCTCTTTGAAAGATCGGATAGACGCGTCTAGGACAAACAATTGGACTCCGCAATTCACTTTGTATCAACCGTTTCAACCTCCGCAACCTTCTTACGTTGATACCCCTTTTGAGAGTCATGTTGTAACTCCAAGACCTATGTCTATTGCTGAACGTATTGAACAATCCCGTAGCCGATCTTTCACTCCTTTCACCACTTCCAATTCTTTTAATCAACAATTCTATTCACCTTCTTATCCGAATGTTGATCCTACTCCTATCTAGCCATTCGATTCCTATCAATATTACCCGATTTTTACACCCTCCCTAGACATTGCTTCTGAACAACCTTTTGGGAGTTTCCAGTATCCAAACAACTTTGAATATTTTACTGAAACCCCTTCACAACCCATGTCTAGTCTGGAACAGTCATTAAAAGACTTTCGGGTAGCGTCGTACAAACAGATGATGGATTTGAATACATCCATGGCCGTCCTCATACAACCTAGTGACCCGATAGCTAGTTTCCAATCAGCTCCAAATTTTCCAATGTATGATGAGGCGGTAGGACAGATTGAGAATTTGAGTAGTGAGAGTGAGCAGTACACCCTTCCAAATCAAACCTATCCGTTGCAAATTGAATCCCATAACTCCGGTTTTGAATGTCTATCAAGTGTCCCAAATGATTTACCAATTGAAGATAGCATGTTTAATGAGTTGTGCGACTTTGTAGTGTTTGATTTACCCGATTGTGAAGGGACCCTGTCAAGTGAAACCAATCCCAAACCTTTTGACCTCTACACCTCCACTCTAGAACCTGAATTGATTAAAATCCATGCTTTTGATGAGGTGTCTGAGAAAATCGATTTTTCACTTGATTGAGGATATTGATGCTGGGAATATTTTGGATGATGAACCCGCAGTTTTGGATGAGTTTCTCTCTCCAATTCATCATGTCCTTTCACTTCCGTGTGGACATCATACCGGGTCATTAGTTGTTTTTCCTGAACTCCATATGCGTCTAGATATTGATGATAACGGTATGGATAAGCTGAATTTTGAGGCGACTTTTGAGGATAGTATTGATGATGAAACAGTTTTACTTGATGAGTCGAATTTTCCAATTCATCCTATCCCTTTCATTGACTGTGTACACTCTCCTGAACTTTTAACTGATACTCTTCCTCGATCACTTGCCTCCATCCTTTCCATCGTTCCGACTTTACAAGACACCGTATCACTTTCATTTTCTATGTCTAGTTTACCAAGTTCGGTCTACCCATGTTTTCTTACGAATCTTGAGAGGTTTGACCCCATTTCTCAGTGGGTTGATAGATTAGTATAATCGCGTTTTACACATCGGTCATTACAAATTTTACTAATTTATTCACTCCATTTTCACCCTCAAATTCGTACTTCATTTCTTTGTCCCTTCTGCCATTCTTCTCCTCATATACCGGGACCGTATACCACTTCTATCTCCATACGGTCTAGCGTATTCTTTATTTCTTTCCTCTCCGCATTCTTTCACATTATAGCGATAAAATTTTTGAATGGTTGGTGTTAACTTTTGGCATGTGTAAGGCCTTGTATAGATTAATACCGTTCTCTCCCTCCTAACTCTGAACTTAGCGCTTAAATAGTGGAAACACTGTTTCACTTAAATTTTGGGGGACCTTTTTGTCTATATATATTTTTGGTTTGCTTTTGGTTTTGTAAAAAATTTTTAAGGAGCGCCGACAATTTTGATCCTCTTGGTGTAGCCTAACAGTGAGGGCACTGTCAAGTTTAAGTTTGGGGGTATGCTCGGTAAGCTTTCTTCCTTCGCATTCATGTGTATATTTTGCATTTGCATATATATTTAAAAAAACCCACAAAAATCGAATTTTTTTACAAAAATATAAAAAATTTGTCGTCAAGTTAGCTAATAAGGTAACTTAGATTTTTTCCGGAAGTTTAATTGATACGTTAGAAATAACTAAATCGTAGGTTTATGAATTGAAAACCCTAAAAATAACTCTCCTTCTGTTTAACCTTGGTAATTATACGTCCTTACAGTTTTTTTTTATAGAAGTACGTAATCTTGAGTTCAGTTCTTGAGTTAAGTCGAGATGAAAGGAAAGTATTGAAAGCTTTACTGAAGGATAAGTCTAAAAATTAGTTTCTATTCTTGAGACCAAATTTAGAAAGTATATATCCTATAAACTGCACATATACGCATCTTGAAACTTGGGATAGTAGAGAATACCTAGAAATACTCTTGCTTAAAAACCTAGTATGAAAGAAAAAACGGTATTTAAAACTAACCACCAAAAGAGCATCATTGAAAAATATATCCGGTCTTGAAAAAGAAAAATAAAGAAAAGAAAAAAATTAATAAAGTCAAGACCTGGAAACTGCTATTTACGCTTTAAGCTCGCATATTCAGTAATTGGCTATTAGTGCTTCAAGAAGCATTAATAGTCGCATGAAAAGTGTGTGAGCAAATCCGCCAATCATTAACGAAAAGAAGTAGTATTAGGTATTAGGGCAAGGGTACTATAGCTTGAATTGAATTCTTAAGTGTAGGGGTGAAAATTTATACACACGTAGGGGTATACAATCGAGGTTTGGAGGAAAATAGGAATAAAGAATAAGACTTATGTTTTCTGTAAAGTTGATAAAAATCCTTGATTGGAGACCGCACTTTAGAAGGAAAACTCAAGAGATACCGAAATCTTTCTAAACTGTAAAACGTATAGGATCTGAGGTTGAATAAATATGAGGTGTGAAAGATAAGGGTTGAATATTTCTGACTTAGGATGATAGAATTTCTAACTTAGATACTACACTGTAGGAGTAGAATCGACGTTAACTTATGAAACTAGCTTGATGGGATTTTATGGGTAGTATCCGCTGAAAACCCTCAGAAGACAACACTCCTCCTACTAGGGACACCTAGAGGTTTACGGCTTGTTGCATGAGCTCAGTGCAATCGCGTTCCCTGCGAAAGTGAGGCTAGGATTTTTGTTTTGCCCGGGACGAGCAAAAGATAAGTTTGGGGGTATTTGTTCATCTCAGAAAACTGCATTTTAATACCACTCATTCATTATCAATTTTTTGTCTATATCGGTACTATTAACCAGTGTCTGCTCAGTAAATACATATTATAGGTATCCGTGATAAAATACTGGAAACACATTCAAATGCACGGATATTGCATTGGTAAGCCGACACTGCAATCGGAACTGCAAACCGATCAATATTTCAAGAGTTTCTTTTTGCAACATGGATGTGTACACACTTTTTTATCTAAATGGTCCAACACATACAAGTGTGTACACTAGCTTATTGGTTCATGGACCTAGTGAGGGGGGTTGCCTTGGTACAAGTGAGCACAAGTAAGGTGATATGTGTTAAATGCAAAGATGTGATGTGATTTAAAAAGTATCAAGTTTCCTTCCAAAGTCTACTGAGTATAACCAGGTTCATATAAACAAATCAAGCAACACCAGTGGAATTGTCGAGAGAACACAAGACCACCACACCAACACGAACCAGATTGCTTGGATTTGGACTGGCGACATGCCCAAGAAAACCGGTCTCGCCGGCCCCACCATGCCCAATAAGTCTCATTTTTATTCTGGCTCTCCCTTGCTGTCACATCAACTAATTTTTATTACTTGTTTAATTTTATTTTGAGCCTATAAATATAGATCAGTGAGTAAGGGAGAGGGGTCTCATATAGTCACACATTTTCTCATTTTCTACACATTAGAACCACTCTTTATTTTTTGTTTTCTTTTGTTCTTGTACATAGCTAGTTCTCCCTTGAGTTCTTTGCCTTCTCTTGATCTTACAAGCTCTTCATTGAGCTTGCAAGTTTAAGTTTTGGTTATTGAACTCAAGAGTTGTATCATCACTTGGAATCAATAAACCTTTCATTTTGTCTTGAGTTCTTAGCCTTCTCTTGATTTTGCAACCTCTTCATTGATCTTGCAAGTTTATGTTTAGGCTATTGAACCCATGGTTTGTAATATCTCTTTGGGTTCTTAGTATTTTAATTCTTTCTTTACTTACTTGCTCTTTTATTTCTATGCCCTTTACTTACTTGCATTTTATTACCTTGTCATTTACTTTCTTGCAATGTTGTTTATTCTTTTCTTTGTATCATTTCTTTTTCTTTTTTCTTTGTTGTTGTGATGGTTTGTGAATATGTTGTTGTTAGGAAAAAGATTGGTTGTGTAGGTTAAGGTTTTGGTTTCTCATTTCCTTTGCCCGTTATTTTCCAATTGAATTCCGCCCAAATCTTACGCAAGCGCTCCGTTAGGCACCCTACCCTACCAAGGTATCGGTGATCCCTAACCGCAACCGGTTGCGTTCGGTTTGGCTTGAGGCGAAAGCCAAGAGACAAGAACGGACGGACAAGGGTCAATATGCCAGATTTCACTAATACCATGCTTAAGCACCTTAATCCATGTTGTTGTCGATTGCTCTAGCTTCAATAGTCATGTTCATCACAAAGGATTGAGTACAGAAATACATAACTTACACTAACCTAGCTATTCCTAACAAACTTATACTTACATATATACACATAGGTTAGAAACGAACCATTCCGCCACGCGCATTAACTTGTCATAATAAGAACTTAAAACGCACCATCTCCCTGCGGAAGACCCGTACTCATCGCGGCTAGCAACGCAAGCAAAACCGTCCTGATTGCGGTAAAAAAAACTCTTTTAATCATTCGTTTACGTTATCATCGAGTATCCTACTGAAGGAACTAGTGCACCCTAAATCCTAACCCTAATTTTTGGAGGAATTAAATTCCCATATGTCCATGTAATTTCTTTTTAACTTAGTTCTTTTCCCTTAAGTTTTGAATCTGCAGAACATAATCTCCCCGATGAGAATTAAATTCTCAACTTGTGGGGAGATTTGTTTCTGCAAATCTCAACCAGAAGAAGAACTAAATTCTTATATGAAGGGTTAAATTTACGGTAAAATTGTGCGTTTACGTTATCATCGAGTATCCTACTGAAGGAACTAGTGCATTCTAAACCTTAACCCTAATTTTTGGAAGAATTAAATTCCCACATGTCCCTGTTATTTGTTTTTAACTTAGTTATTTTTCCCTAAATTTTGAATCTGCAGAACATAATCTCCCCGATGAGAATTAAATTCTCAACTTGTGGGGAGATTTGCTTCTGCAAATCTCAACCAGAGGAAAAACTAAGTTCTTATATGAAGGGTTAAGTTTACGGTAAAGTTGTGCGTTTACGTTATCATCGGGTATCCTACTGAAGGAACTAGTGCACCCTAAACCCTAACCCTAATTTTTGGAGGAATTAAATTCCCATATGTCCCTGTTATTTTTTTTTAACTTAGTTCTTTTCACCTAAGTTTTGAATCTGCAGAACAAAATCTCCCCGATGAGAATTAAATTCTCAACTTGTGGGGAGATTTGCTTCAGCAAATCTCAACCAGAGGAAGAACTATGTTCTTATATGAAGGGTTAAGTTAACGTTAAAGTTGTGCGTTTACGTTATCATCGAGTATCCTACTGAAGGAATTAGTGCTCCCTAAACCCTAATCCTAATTTTTAGAGGAATTAAATTCCCATTTGTCCATGTTATTTCTTTTTAACTTAGTTCTTTTCCCCTAAGTTTTGAATCTGTAGAGCATAATCTTCCCGATGAGAATTAAATTCTCAACTTGTGGGGAGATTTGCTTCTGTAAATCTCAACCAGAGGAAGAACTAAGTTCATATATGAAGAGTTAAGTTTACGGTAAAGTTGTGTATTTACATTATCATCGAGTATCCTATTGAAGGAACTACTGCACCCTAAACCTTAACCCTAATTTTTGGAGGAATTAAATTCCCATACATCCCTGTTATTTCTTTATAACTTAGTTCTTTTCCCCTAAATTTTGAATCTGTAGAACAAAATCTCCCCGATGAGAATTAAATTCTCAACTTGTGGGGAGATTTGCTTCTGCAAATCTCAGAGGAAAAACTAAGTTCTTATATGAAGGGTTAAGTTTATGGTAAACTTGTGCGTTATTAAGGGTTCGAAGTTTTTAGTTTAGGGTAAATTCTTCTTGCGTTTACGATAAAGTTGTACGTTTACGTTATCATCGAGTATCCGACCGAAGGAACTAGTGCACCCTAAACCTTAATTCTAATTAACCCAAATTAACCCTAATCATCACCCTAACTAAAATTATCCCTAATTAACCCAATTAACCCAAATTAACCTAATTAACCCTAATCGACACGCTAACCCTTCAAACTATCACTAATTAATCCAATTAACCCAAATTAACCCTAATCAAAACACTAACACAAATACACTCTATTTTATCTAATTAACCCAAATTAATCCTAACCCAAATTAACCTAACCCTAATCATCACCCAAATCCCAACACAAATTAACTCTAGCCCAAACCAAAATTAACCCTAATTAATCTAATTAACCCAAACCATAGCCCTAATCATCACCAACCCTATTTTACCTAATTAACCCTAACCCTAGCCCTACCTAATTAACCCTAACCCTAAGCCTAAACCGAATCCTAACCCTAAACCGAACCCTAACCCTAACCCTACCTAATTAACCCTAACCCCAGCCCAAACCTAGACCGAGCCCTAACTTTAACCAATTGTAGCAACCCAAAAATCAACAATAACACAAATAAAAGCTTAATTAGAAGTTAAAAATTGAAATTAACTCACCTTAGGCCAGAGATTCTACTGTCGACGAGGTGGAGAAGACCGGAGATTCCACTATCGACGACTGCAGTGGGAGATCGGTGACGAGGAAGTCGGCGATGAAGTCGACGACTGCAGAGGGATCCTACTGTCGACGAGGAAGTCGACGATGAATTCGGCGACGACGAGATGCGTGCGGGTTGGGAAATTTTGGGAACGAGGAGGTGGCGAGGAGGCGCGAGTGATGAGATGGCGATTAAGTCGGTGATGAAGTCGACGACGACGATGAGGTGGCGAGGAGGCGCGCGCGGGATATCGGTGAGAGCGAGTTGGGAAATTTTGGGAACGAGGAAATTTCTGGGCTTTATTTTTTTTTATAAATAACCCATTTATGCCCCTACGGATTAATCCATAGGGTCTTCTTTTGCGGCTCCCTATGGCCAAACAAAAAATTACGTTTTAATATTTTTAAATTAATCCGTAGGGCACCGTAGAGGCAACTATGGGGACCTATGGATTAATCCGTATGGGCAATATAAAGTTGCCATACGGATTCCTATAGCCGTAGGGACAACCCCTTATTGTAGTAGTGGAGGTGCAAGAGGATACACGAACATGGAAAATAGCCGAATGTGGCTAATAGAATATGTACACAATAAGTTGTAGCATATTAATGAAGAAGGTATTGAGTGTTTTTCGTCACCCATTGGAATGGTTGCGCTCGCTTGTCAGGCACTGTACGGATTCCTTCCACCCGATGGTGAGCGGGGGTTTATTGATAGTGGGGATTCTAATTTTCGGCAGCCACAAATAAATCTGTCATTAACTACCCCACACTTTGAAGCGAGAGAACTACCAATTAACGGGTCTTGCGATCATGCGAACTCAATGCGAAATGTTTTTGTGTTTGAAATGAAAGAATGCATGTTTGTTCATTCATTTTTTTTATTTATTATATTTTTGTTTTTTTACTATTATTTTTTTCATTTATGAAGAAGCCCGGGTTCCTCGGGAGCCACCCCCGAGGCACCTGGGGGGTGGGGAACTCGAGGGGTCGGCTCCCCCTTTTTGGGGTGGGGTCGGTTCCCCCTGGGGGGTTCGGCTCCCCCTAAGGAGGGGGGTCTGCCTCCCTAGGGGTTGGCTCTTTTCCGAAGGGGACGATTTTCCATTCCTCGGATGGATTTTCCGGGGTCCGGGTTCCCTTTTTGGCGTATCGGCGGTATTATTGGGGGTCATCCGGGTCAGGAGAGCCCTGAAGGATTTTATAATATTTTATTTATTATATTTATTTATTTTCTTTTAACCTGGTTTTCTAAATAAACTAAGTGTGCGAATTCCGATGAAAATTCGGTTGCATAACCGTTAGATTTCATCGTTTTATCGTTTATTTGGGAGAAACAAAGAATAAAATCTATGTTTTCCGCGATTGGGTGAAGTGCGGATGAAATCCACGTTCAAAGAGTGGTGCATGGATCGAAATCCATATCTCCGAGAGTTTCCTCAAGGGAGAAGCTCAAAGGCTTTCCCTTTTGTTGGGTCACCCTCAACTTTCTCTCTATTTTGTCAAAAAAGCTCTCTTGATTCTTAAGGAGTTGAGATTGAGATCTTAGATGAGAGAAAATAGGCTTATTTTCCCTCTTTTATGTCTTGGATCTTGAAATAGTAGTGTTTTGAGAGATGGAATCCTTTTAATTCTTCTTTTTTTTTTTGGATTTGAGAAAGAAGATGAAGGAGGAGGCCCAAAAGCCCTCATTTATGAGATTTAATGGAAGAAAGAGACTGCCTTTCAATAGATCTATGAGTTTTTATAATTTATTTTAAGAAAAGAGTGGTTTTTTCCCTCTTGATTTATTTGGTGAAGAAGAAGAGGGAGAGAGAGGAAGGAGGCACAAACCCTAGTATTTTGTGTGAATTGAAAAACTTAATATTTTATCATATGGTTGGATTTAAATACCTATTATATTTTGCACTTTGCCCCTTGGGCTTTAAATAATTGTCTTTTTGCATCTCCCATACCCATGTGCTCACTTCTTTTTGTATATAAGCCATGTACTTTATATGATTTTGGTTTTTTGCCTATTTATATTACATTTTTACACTCATTTGTATACAAAATTTATTTATTACAAATTTCTTTCTTTCCTTTTCCTTCGATGGCCGGCCGGTTTCTCTTGGGCTTGAGACTGTTTGGGTATGGACCCACTTGCGTGGGCTTGAGCCTGGGTTGGTTAGATTTGGGTCCACCTGTCTGGGCGTTGACTTTGGCTTTGACTTTTTGACTTTTGATTTTTAATTTCGGTAGTGGGGTGTAAATTTCGACCCCAACAGAATTCCCCCATCAATAAATGCATAGGATATATATGTGTCATGTGCATGAAATTGATGGATCATCTTTCGTGAAGAGGTTGGCTTGATTTAATTCCTATTTTTGGGAAGCTGGCAACTCCCTTTTTGCAATATGGACTGTCGATACTAGCTTGTTTACAACGTAGAGGTTGATAGTACTTGACTTGATTCCAAGGCGGTGCTTAATTCCTATAGGGAGGTCGATGGTTGACTTGATCCACTTGTGTGGTGTCGGTGCTCGACTTGATCCACTTTTGCGGGGTCGGTGCTCGACTTGATCCACTTCTGCGGTGTCGGTGCTTGATTTGATTGGTTTGATTTGTTTTGATTTGATTTGGGAATGGAGTCAACATCTACCACTGGAATTGGGCTCCATAGGTAATTCGTCCGGTATCCGGTCTTTTCTTGAATGGATTGATTTAGGAGCGGAGTCAACATCTCTACCTCTGGAATTGGGCTGCAGAGGTAACTTGTCCGGTACCCTGTATTGGCTTGATTAGATTGATTTAGGAGCGGAGTCAACATCTTTACCACTAGAATTGGGTTTCATAGGTTACTCGTCCTGTATCCGGTCTTGGCTTGATTGGATTTATTTGATTGATTTGGGAGCGGAATCAACATCTCTTCCACTGGAATTGGGCTCCAGAGGTAACTTGTCCAGTACCTGATCTTGGCTTGATTTGGTTGATTTGGGAGTGGATTCAACATCTCCACTACTGGAATTGGCACCAGAGGCAGCTCGTCCAGTACCTGATATTGGTTTGATTGGATTGATTTGGAAGCGGAGTCAACATCTTTACCATTAGAATTGGGCTCCAGAGGTAACTCGTTCGGTACCCGGTCTTGGCTTGATTAGATTGATTTGCTTTGTTTGGCTTCTGCACTATTCGGCGGGATTTTTAAACTTGGAAGCACTGTCGGGTGGGGCTTTAATTTGATTTGCTTGATTTCTGCCTTGTCTTGTGAGACTTCTGTCCTTCGATGAATTGATACTAGATCGATGATGATCGATCGAGAATTAGGAATTTCTTATGAAACTAGGGTTTCATCTTATCCCTTGTTCTTTCGTCGATATCATTCACATTCTAGCCTCTAGTAAATTCAAGAAACGATCGTAGATCCCTAATTTCGAGCGATCACATTCAAGAAAGCATCGCAACGAAACTAGGTCATCGATTCTTGAACTTGCTAGGGTTTACAAAGCTCGTAGGACTCAAGAATCGTATTAAGATTTGTTACATCATCATTCTATTGATCGTCTCGACTCCTTTACGAGCGGAGTTTTACTCGAACATCACAACAAGAATCACAATCACAAATTGAGATCGAATCATGATGCAAGAATTTAAAGAAAGCAAGATTAAAAAATTTCACCTTTTATTTATATCAACAATTTCGTTACAATCGCTCAAGAACTACAAGAGAAAGAACTCGATCGTCGATTTGGCTTCGCTCGTCTCCTTGAGTCGCGGATCGGCTTGGATCACTTGCCCGATTGAAGATCGGCTCGGCTCCTAAAAGGTTGAAGGCTTCTCGCTTGATTGGTACTCGGGATCTTGAATTTGGAGTGGAATTAGGGTTAGGGTTTCGTACAAGTCTTGTCACTAGACTTGTGGAAGAAGATGGAGAATTGAACTGGAATTAATGAACTAATGATTAACTAAGATTGATTCCCTCAACCCTTAGATCTAGGTTCCTATTTATAGACATCAAAACCCTAGATCTAGGATTTCAAATTTGAATTTCCCTCCAAAAGTTTGTTGAGGAGATTTGAATTTCCCTCCAAAAGTTAGTTAGAGGAGAAGCTTCTAGATGTGATTAGTTAGGAGGGAGCTTCTAGAAATAGTTTGTTAGGAGCTTAATTAAGATTAGCTTTGCTTAATGATCTTTGCTGATCTGGAAGAAGCTTCGAGAGAATTCTGGAATTTGATGTGTCTTTCTGAGCTGTAGCCACTGAGATAGGAGTTGTGCACTAAAAACTGAGTGCTGACGTGGCAATACCGCCGTGGAACCGCGGCGCAAGCCGGCTCCCACCGCGGTTCCGCGGCGCTTTTGGGGCTTTAGAGCTTGGTATTTCTGCAGTGATCTTGGGCTGACAATTGGGCCTTTCTTTGATATGTTGATTTTTATATTTCCTTTTGAGTTGCTACCAGATCTGAAATCATTGAGTTGGCGTATTTTTGATCAGCTCTTTTGGCTTTGCTCCTGCAATTTCCTGCACAAATCTCGACACAAGTGTTGCGCAATACAGGGATGATGCGATGCCATGAAATGCCGTCAATTTCCTTTATAGTGCCGGTTTTAGAGTCTAACACATGCAATCTGATATTTAACGACTGATTTGCTAATATGTGAAATATGAATACCGTACACTTCTAAATGAATGCAAATGATAGGGGAATTGCCGGTTAAAAGATGCAGTATTTTCGACTGATCAACCTCACATCACCTTCATAAAAAGGGTGTACAACCTCATCCTACACTTCATAATAAGTTCAAGTTTGGATTTTGAGCATATTGCACCATCTTGGAATTTTCTTCAGTTGCTCCAAGAGATAAACCCTTCACTTTCCTTCATATTATCTAGTTCTTAACCTCCTATTTGTGTTTAGAGTTCGATTAAGCTAGATTAGTGATCTTGAAAATTTCTAGGACGTTTTTAGTGGTTGATTTGAGTTGTAGTGATGTAATTGAGGTTTAGCCAGTGACCCTAAACCCTTAGTGATGATAATTTTGGACAACTTGAGACTAGAACCCCAAAACACGAACTTAGAATTTTCCCGATATCAATTTTTGACAGTTTGTGATGATCTAATAGAATTTGCTATGACTCGAGAGTTCTATAAAATAAGTTGCCATCACAGTGAGATGTGCAGACCACTAGGAATTTACCCTAGAAACCCAAGACCCCAACCCCCAAGTTTGGGCACAGATTTATTCCCCCAGGCCGCAATTTGCGGCCTGGTCTTGGTCTATTGGGGTGGTTTTTGGTTCATAGCTCTGTTATCTGATGTGTAGACCTACCCTATATGCAGAATCTCCTAATTTCACCTAGGGTAGAATCTAGGAGTGTTTTTCTATGTTGCTGATTTCGGGTTTTCGGTTTGTGAAAACTTGGTTTTGGTATTTGAGTTTGGACACGGTCGTTGGACGTTTGTATGTCAACACTGAAGGTTATTTGGTTGTTCTTGCATGCGTGGGCTATAGGTTCTAACCTATGAGCACTTCGCGTGCCGTATCGTTTTTGGAATTGATTTTGATATCGTTACAATGTGTATTTATTTATAGGTACCTTCGCGTGGACTTTCAAGATGACGAAGGAGAATAAGAAGTTCATCGACTTCGGCTAAAGCAAGGAGTAGCAGGCGAGTAGATCTATATCTACGGGGGAAGTCGGATGGATAGCGTATAGCACCCCCGCAACCATAGTAATGGGAGAACCAATATATAGAATATATTTTGAGAAAACCTATGCTTATGAACTTACGGATATGATCACAGGATTAAGTACGAGATGACATGATGAAAGAAGGATATATATGATGAAACGAGATGACATGAGTTGATATGTTGGCTTGAGGATGCAAGGCAAAATATATATTTATATTCATATGCCAAGATATGATATGAGATTGAGTTATATATATATATACATATGAATGAGAATAAGAGATGATATGATGTACGAGACCATAGATCCGTACCCTTGTTTATGTATAGGACGATAGATCCTTAACTGATTTGATGACACCGTATGATGAATTACCATATGCGATATGATATACCGGATGATTGATCCGTACCTTTGACTTGAGGATGATGTTCGATGATTATACCGTTCATGCTATGCTGTATTATTTCCTCGTGACATACGTATTACATTCCTAGCACTTACCTGTATATGGCTTCGTCTGCTCGAACATATGCACCATTACCGATGATGCGCATGTTACACATATACAGATTGCCGACTCACACACTCATCATCGGTAATTGCCATGCCACTTATACAGTAGAACTGTTAAATCACCGTATTGCTCTTAACTATAAAGTACAATCATTGTTCAGTAATTATCTCATGGCATGCTTACATGATAATACTTAAGATGCTTACAGTACTGTTCTATACTTGCATATACTGCACTTTACGGTTACATGCATGTGAGATGCTGTTTTTCATGAAATCTCCGGAGTTGAGAACCGCTGATATATTTTAACAAGTCTTATGATTGTTTTAAAAATGCGGTTTCTCGTGATATGATTTGTGGCGTCCACTATGAGTTTTCTCGGTTCTGAGCTATGAGTTACCCGATTTGAGGAGTGAGGAGGCACCGTCTGGCATCTCTCTCTGCCCAGACTCTTTCAAGTCAGCAAGTATGAACTACCTATGGCTACCCTGGTTTTTTGGTGGACCCGGTGCGGTACCCCGGGGAAAGAAGATCGTATAGAAAAGCGTTGAGCCCGGCAGGGGAGCACTACCGACCGGTGATAGTTTGGGCTCGGCGGATATCCGGAGGATACCGACCAGAGTCGTATGATCAGATGGATATGAAGGCCGATCTGATGAGATGGAGTCCGAGATATGAGGATTTACGTGTCGATGTTGGACACGGATTTTATGATATTTCCGAGTGTCGATGCTGGACACTCAGGTTTCATGATGATTGATGTGATGTTGATGGACGCACGTTGGATATTCACATACATACATACATACATATGACTCAGATGACTTGATACATATACCGATACTGGCATGAAATCATTATTGTACACATACGTATACATGATCATCCTAGATACCACATAGTATTACCTTTATGTTACAGTATGACCTAGGGATTGTTGTTTATTCGATTTCTACCTGCTGATATTTTCTACTCACGAGTTGGCAACTCACCCTCGTTGTGCCACAGTTTTCTTGAGGATCGCCTGCTCGGATCAGTAGCGGCTCGCTGGCACACAGTTTACTTCAGGGTGTTTTGTTTTGGTAGGTGGGATACACATTTGGATCGTGACCACCCTTGTACCTATTTATTTCTGTTGTATCTAGTTAAAGCTTTATCAAGCAGAAACCAGACTTTGTATATTTGGTAGACCTAGACATAGACTTGTATATTCTTGAGACTTAGAGCGAGATGGGTGTATTGTCTTTTATTTGAGCTGATGATGTCTTGGTCTGCTTTACTTTCATTCTGTGATTGATCTTCGCCGTAGGGCGTCGTATATATATGCTTTATTGTGTGGTTGTGATTCCGCCAATTAACGAAGAGCTAGCTCCCGCTTGGGGATGCCTATATTATTTCTTGTGTATGGTTCTGGATCAAAAAATACAAGGGAGGTGCTGCCCAAAATTTCAAGGACGAAAATATTTTCAAAGATATTATGTAAACTGTTGTATTTTCATATGATATTACTTATGCTTTTAAAAGAAGGCTTGAATTCATTATGCCAATATTTCAAAACTGCACCTCCACTATTTTCCGTAAAAAGGTTTAGATTTCTGGGTTTCGGCTCACTTGAATTATGGAGGGGTCCTATAGACATCACGTAATTCTCATGCCGGCCACATGCCAATTCCGGGTCATGACATTGGTATACTTGTGTACTAGTGGAAAGCAAAGTCGGTCAAACTTTTGACGAACTGTTTGAAGAGCAACACATCATTTCCTTCTGTGTTTTCGCATGATGCCTTGAAGTGGGCAATATGTTGGTTGGCGTTCCCTATCCCGTTGAACTTTTTGAAATTAGGGATGACACAGCCAAGGGGATATTCCACAAGCTCGTATTCGGCGGGGTATGGCCTCCAATTATTGGTGAAGTCGTTCTGTACTTCGGTTTTGACCATTGATGATTTACCTTTGATCTTGTCCCGTGTCAATTTGTTGTAGTTAAGTGTCAAAATTTCTGTTGAAGGCGGCTGCCATTGATTTTCATGAAGATCCCCCACCCTTGGGCTGGAGAGAATAGTTGTTGGCTGTTTCGAGACGCCACTCCCTAGCTCATGTACATAGCCTTGAATTTGCTGCGACTGCATCGAACAACTTGGGTTATGAGGTTTGCCATGACTTATATCAAATCGTCGATTTTGAAATAGACCATAGCCAACTCCTTGCCTCTGTCATGTAGCTGATTCTAGAGGTTTTAGAACAATATCTGTTTCGTATTTTCGGGGAGAAAGGCCAGGCTATCATTGCCGTCCGACCGTTCAGGATGTGTGATTTCTTTTTTCTTAACCGTATGAGCAGTGACTTCAACATCGTCTGAACCGGGTGGGGATTGGACAGTAGCAACATCTTTATCATGACTGTGAAGCCTAGAAGGACTTGTTCTTTCGGGTCCTACCATATAGACTGTATGGATTGCGTATCCATCCATTGCCTCGTCATTGGTAAAGATATTTGCAGGACTTTTGGACCATTGCCGTGGTCCGCTCCTTTTAAGGAAGGACAAATGACCGAGGATAGTCGGTCCGACCGGGGTCTTGGATATAGTTAGTACCTTTCGCTTGGATCTCTTTTGTTGCTTCCGCACAACAAGGAGCACTTGGTAGTCTATTGATGAGACTGTGTCATACTTTTGATTCTGGGGCTTAGACTCGCCTCTTCGCCAAATTCTTTGAATTGTCGTCTTCTTATTCTTTGCGTCATAGCATTTTTCTGCCTCCGACCTTAAGGGTTCAAAAGAATTGATGATCTTTTCTGCAGGTTCAATTTTTTTCGTAGGGTAGGCATGTACTTGGAACCCGACGAACGCAAATTTAGCGGGTACCTTAGCCCTCTTATTGGCTCTAAATCTGAGTCATTTCTGCTTCAACTTTTCTGTTTTAAGGGTTTGGCAGGTATCTGCTTCCTTGGCAACTTGTATTTGCGGTCGTCATTGGCCTTACCTGGGCTGGCTTAAGATATTTTGCTGCTCCCTATGCATTGACGTCTTTGCCCCCAATTGGAGTGACAGAATGCTGATCGAAACCGACTTTTGCTTTGGCTCAGGTATCTTCGCGATCATAGCCTTTTCCTGAACGAATTTTGGCGGTTCAAAAGAGTTTCAAATTTTTATGTCCGGTTCGACTTTCGTTATAAGGTAACCATGTTCTTGGAACCTCAAGAATTCCAATTTAGAAGGAGCGCTAACACTTTTATTGGCTTGAAATTTGAGCCGTTTCTACCTTAGCATATCAGTTTTGAAGACTTGGCGAGCATCTGCTTTCTTGGCGGCTGCCGTAAGCTGACTGACAGAAAGTCTGGAGAAGATACTTGTGTGTGCCGTTGTCATGGGCCTCGTCGGGGCTTTCCCCTGACGTCTCATCGCCCCCTTTAAGCTGACGGACCTGCCCCTAGTTGGTGTGACAGATAGCCGATCGAACACATATTTGCGCATTGTCTCGATTGTATTTGCAATTTTAACATTCGGTCTTTTCCCTCTTGAGTCCGGTTTAGCTATTTGGTTCACTGGCGCCTCTACGGTAAAAGCATTGGAAGAGACCGAGGAGAATATGATAGACTCAAACTGAACTGGAGGTTTTGTCCACTGCTGCATAGACTTGACGGAAAAGTCACTTTGGCAGTTGTCTTGAGCGTGTATACGACGGTGGTCGCATTGGAAGTGTTAGATATAGGTGCCATGTAGGAAATTATTGTAATTGTACATAGACCTATATGGATAGAACATTCTTGCTTTGAATGATAGTATGCTATCTAGTTTGCTTTATCATCCATGTGTATATGTTTTACTTACTATTACGTATCACTAATACATGTTGATAAAGCCCTTAGGATCTTTGATTGACTTCAAGGATTATGATGTGATCATACTAGTGAGGCCTGGGTAGTCCATAAGCACATCCTTAAATGTTCCTAACCGTGGGAGTATTGAAAGAGGGCATCAGTACTTCAGAGTAGACTAGTGTATACGTTTATTGATCTCGAGCGGAGCGATGGCTGGTCCCACAGCTATTGGTGTTTGACACCGAAGATTATATACAGGTGCTCATTGGAGAATGGGTACATTGAACGGAATCACCGAGAACTCCTAGATGGTGTTATACCTATTCTCAAATAGCAGTTCTCTGGTGACAATGGTACATGGTAGTCTTTTGACCTGAGATCGCCATAGTGTTTTGTGTGTGTTCTTACTATACTTTGATTACTACCCAACCACGGCTTTAAAGAGCCATGCATATAGGTTTTAGTTGGGTATAGTGCCGAAGCACATGGAGGCAATGAGTGGTCAAGAGGGGATTCGTCTCTCCTGGTATAGAGAGTCGATGTCACGCTGCTTATGATATGACTATAACCAGAAATCTCTGGCCAGGATGGTTGAGATAAACTGATAAGTATTATCTGTTATATCTCGAATGGTTATGAGTTTGATATCGACATGACTTATTAGGTTATTGGGGGTTTGACATTTTTCACCTTCCAGACCCGGTATGCGACACACTTTGATGAAGCGATCAGACTGTATGATAATTGTCACTGATAGGCTTTGTTGGGTTCGGATGGGTTTGCTTGTCTACCTACCTTTTGATCAATACCTGTGTACCCGTTACATACAGCTAGTGCCACCGACGTGCTTGTGGGTTAACCCATTCGGTGATTGATCTGAAATTGTTCCAGATTCAATCGGATATGATCCTAATTAATCTACTTCCAGCGTATTATCAAGTTTTTAGAGTCCCATGCCGAAATTGCCCGCTCAGGTGAAATGATGATGTGGTATGCGTATGGGGATATGTACGGGAGTTCGATTAAACATGTGTATGATACGCGTATATTAATCGGACGTTTGATAATACTAAGGGTTTTATTTATGAGCCGGATAATTAAATCAAGTGTAGACTTAATATCCATATATGTGATATGGTTGCTAGTATTGTGTATATGACACACACACACACACACACTCACTCTCACACTCTCTCTCTCTCTCTATTATGTATATGATATATGTTAAATAATGTATATGACACACACACACACACACACACACACTCTCTCTCTCTTTCTCTTTCTCTCTCTCTCTCTCTCTTGTATTTGATACAAACATGCAAATTGTATATTTTAAATATACAACTTTTGTCACTTTGTGACATGTGAGGCATGTGGGTTGTAGGGGCTGTTGGGTTTCCTAGCACGACAGCAAGGTTTAGGGAGGCATCATCCATGCCGTTTTCAAAAATTTTCCATGCTAAATAACCCAAACCCTAGAATCTTAACTAGAGAATTAGACGATACAAGAATGTAAACAACATTACATCAAGTGAACAAGGAATACAATCTTTGTAGACCGGTCCTTCACTTCACATGCTCCGTGTAGTAGTCCCGCGACTCCACCAGGCTTCACTTGAGACTTTGGACGTGCTTCCTCCGATGACCTTCGTGCCGAAGATGATCCATGCGAAGTCCCTCCAACTCAAGCTACCTCTACACTAAACTCTTTAGCGTAGGAAACACGCTACACTCGATCGATAGTCAAGTGTATGATGGTGAAGTAGAGGATGTTGAAAACTCACAAGTTTGTGTTCAAGCTTCATGGTTCACATCACACATGAGGAGGAAGATGAAGCTAGAGAGCAACCATGGGAGCAACTCAAAAAAAATGGCTAAGTGTTGAGAATGAGCTAGAATGAATGGCAACTCTTGATCTCTCACTCATTCAAGTATGGAATTATGCAATATAAAATAGCAACCATGCTTGAATAATGAGTCAAGATAAATAAACAAAAGTAAATCCTATGCTTGCAACCATGCTCTCATTTTGCACCTCATTTCTATTTTCACAAAAAAGAAAATCATATGCCATGCTTCATTATTATATATATATTTATATATCATATATATTAACATATTTATAATGAAGAATAATTAGTGAGCTAATGATATTAGATAAGATATAATTATATCACATTATTGAATCAACACATGATTTAATAATCCGGTTATATCACATATGACTGACTAATATCATTTATCTGTATATTACATTATCAAATCAACACTTGATTCGACAATCTGGTTATATCACATATAACCGAACCGTTAACAGATAACTGCCAGATTACAATACGGTATCACATACACGTATTTAATTAGGCCCACACACATATCACATATGTGTCCTACTTCATTTCGCTTGAACCAGGGAACTTCTATATGGGACTCTAAAGACTCGTCAATATGCCAGTAGTAGGTGATGATCAAATCAGTCACCTACAAGTCGTCAGCGGTACTAGCTGGACGTAACGGCTACCCGGGTATTGAGCGATATGAAGATCAACAAGCAAGCCTTTCCATAGTCTCCATGAAGCCTCTCAGTAACACTACCGTACAGTCCGTTCTCTTCGTCTGATATGTCGCATATCAAGTCTAGGGGTGGAAATCGTCAGACCCCAGTAATGTGATAAGTTTTGCCGATGTCTGGCTTATAACGGTTCGAGAAACTACTGATAACACTTATCAGTAAATCTCGGCAGCAGCCCTGGCCAGGGACTTCCAGTTATAGCCAATCGAGTATAGCACAATATCAACCCCCAATACCGAGAGAGACGAAACCCCTCCTATCGCTTATTGCCTCCATGCGACTCGGGACTGTACCCAAAATCCACCTGTTTGCACGTCTCCTTTGAGCGTGGTAGGGAGGAAATAAAAGCACAGTGGGAGCCACACAAGACTCTATGACGATCTTGGGTTTATAGACTAACCTGTACCAGTGTCACCAGAGAACTGCTATCTGACGATAGGTATACTACCACATAGGAGTCCTCGGCGAGCCTGTTCAGTGTACCCAGTCTCCACTGAGCACCCGTATACCATCTTTGATGTCAAACACAAATGGATGTGGGATCATCCATCGCCCATCATATGGGTCAAGAAGCGTATACGCTAGTCTACTCTGGAATATCGATGCCCTGTCTCGATATACCTTCGACTAGGAACAATTAAAGGATGAACTTGTGGACTACCCTGGCCCAACTAGTATGATCTCCATCATAGTCCTGGAAGTCAAGTACACATCCTAAGGGCTTTATCAACATGTGAGAGCAAGACAGTATCACAATACAAGTCTACAAGTTAAGACAAAGAACAACCAGATAGCATACTATCATGTCGAGCAAGAAAGTCTTCTCTATATATGTCCAAGTATCCACTATAATATACATCATACGTACAATAATGGCCTCTAGGGCATACATATAACTAACAATCTCCCACTTGCACTAAGACCATGTGTTGTAGTATCTCATACCCAATATCCAAAAAAGTCTCTCAAATTGTATCTGGGGGAGGGCCTTTGTGAGTGGATCCGCTACGTTGTGTTTCGTGCCAACTCTCCTGATCTCGATCTCCCGGCAATCTACTATCTCCCGGATCAGTTGATACCGCCTCAGAATATGTCTGGATCTCTGATGGGACCTGGGTTCTTGGCCAAAGCCACCGCTCCATTGTTATCACAATACACAGGTATTGGATGCTCAATGGATGGAACCACACCAAGCTCAGCAATGAACTTCTTCATCCAGACAGCTTCTTTGGAAGCATCGTTGGCAGCGATGTATTCAGCCTCCATCGTCGAGTCTGCTACGGTGTCTTGCATGGAACTCTTCCAACACACCGCCTCTCCATGGAGGGTAAAGAAAAAACCCGAGACCGACTTACTGTCGTCCTTATCACTCTAGAAGCTCGAATCGGTAAAGGACTCCACTTGTATTTCACCGTTACCATACACCATGAACATCTCTTTAGTCCTTCTCACGTACTTGAGAATATTCTTCACAGCTGTCCAGTGATTCTCTCCTGGATCTGTTTGATACCTACTCACTACACTTTGTGAGTATGTTACATCAGGTCTGGTACATAATATCGCGTACATCATAGAGCCTACTGCCGAAGCATAGGGTATCCCTTGCATGCGAGCTCTCTCTAAATCAGTCTTGGGAGATATCTTTTTGGAGAGAGTGAGTCCTGAGATTGTGGGTATATTCCCATACTTGGAATCTTCCATACTAAACCTCTTTAGTATGGTGTCAATGTACCTGGACAATCCCAGTATCCGTTTAGATCTATCTCTCTAGATCTTAACCCCCAAGATGTAGGAGGCATCACCTAGATTTTTCATTGAGAATCTTTGTGATAAGAAGAGCTTGACTGATTGCAGTATAGGAACATCATTTCTTATCAAGAGTATGTTATCCATGTACAATACGAGAAAGACGACCTTAATCTCTGCCACCTTCTTGTATATACAAGGTTCATCTATATTTTTCATGAAATCAAACTCTTTGACTACCTCATCAAAATAGATGTTCCAACTCCGCGATGCCTGCTTCAACCCGTAGATTGATTTAAGTAGCTTGCACACCTTTCCGCTGCTCCCACTGTCCACGAAGCCCTCTGGCTGAGTCATGTACACGCTCTCTTCTAAATCACCATTTAGAAAGGCGGTCATAACATCCATTTACCAGATTTCATAGTCATGGTATGCAGCGATGGCAAGTAGGATCCGGATGGACTTAAGCATAACCACTGGAGAAAAGGTTTCATCATAATCCACACCTGGTCGTTGACAAAAACCTTTTGCAACAAGTCTAGCTTTGAAAGTCTCAACTTTTCCATCTACACCAAGTTTCTTCTTAAAGATCCATTTGCTCCCAATGGGTTTTACACCTTCGAGAGCAACTTCCAAAGTCCATACTTTGTTGGTGTACATGGATTCCATCTCAGATCGCATTGCATCCAGCCATTTCACAGAGTCCCCACTCGTGATGGCTTGCACGAAACTAGTTGGGTCATCATCTTCCATGATGCAATCCTCGCTCCCACCATCAATGAGAAAATCATAGTATCTCTCAGGTGGATGAGGAACTCTACTAGATCGGCGGAGAGGCTGAAGTTCGTTGGGAACTATCGAATTCTCTAGTTCCCCTAAATCTTCTGTTGCAGTTTGTGTAGCCGGAATTTCTTCCAGTTCTACCTCTTTGCCACTAATTTCCTTTGCAAGAAATTCCTTTTCTAAAAAAGTGGCATGTCGAGAAACAAACACCTTTTGTTCCTCGCTGTGGTAGAAAAGATATCCATGTGAATGTGTGGGATATCCCACAAACTTACAAAGAACAGACCGTGCCTCGAGTTTGTCCAGATTTTTCCTTTTGACATAGGCCGGACAACCCCATATCTTAACTCATTTAAGACATGGTCTCTTCCTACTCCATATCTCATATGGTATGGTAGGTACAGATTTAGATGGAACTTGATTCAATAGGTATGCAGCTGTCTCAAGCGCATAACTCCAAAAGGAAATAGGTAACTTTGCGGTGCTCATCATAGAGCGCACCATATCTAATAGGGTGCGATTCCTCCGCTCTGATACACCGTTGTGCTGTGGTGTATATGGAGGAGTAAGCTGAGAGAGAATCCTATTCTCTTTTAGATAGTCACAGAATTCCGTGCTCAAGTATTCTCCTCCCCGATCAGATCGTAGGATTTTAATACTTTTACCCGTCTGGTTTTCGACTTCATGCTTATATTCATTGAATTTCTCAAAAGCTTCAGACTTGTGTTTCAACAGGAATACATGTCCGTATCTTGAGAGTTCGTCAGTGAATGTAATGAAGTACGAGGAACCATTCCTGGCATGCGTAGATATGGGACCACATACATCACTATGTATTAGTCCTAAGAGTTCCGTAACTCTTTCTCCGTGTCCAGTAAACGGAGTTTTGGTCATTTTGCCTTTGAGACATGACTGGCAAGTTTCATAAGATGAAAATTCGAACGGATTCAAATATCCATCCTTATGTAACTTATCTAGTCGTGTCGCATTGATATGACCTAGTCTACAATGCCACAAGAAGGATTCGTTTATTTCTGAACACTTCCTCTTATGTGTGTTCTGTATGTTAAGAACTGTGTTTTGATTTAGAACGTATAAACCGTTACATAACGCACCAAACCCAATCAACACTTGATGTAGGTAAATGTTCATAACATTATTCTTTACCATAAAGTTATATCCTTCTTTATCTAATAAAGAAATTGATATTAAATTGCATATCATAGAGGGCATGTAATAACATTCGTTCAAGATCAAAGTATTCCCATTTGGTAATACATGGTGCTATTCACCAATTGCTTTGGCTGCAACACTTGCACTATTCCCTACTTTTAGAGAATTATCATCTATTCCCAGTTCTCTACCTTCCCTTAGCCCATGCAATATATTACATATGTGGGATCCCGATCCGGTATCTAATACCCAGGACTTAGAGTGTACTGAGAAACAGTTCTCAGTAACTAACACACCCGAAGAAGATGCATCAACATGGTCATTCCTCGTTTGGGTGGCGTGGTAATCCGGATATTCCCTTATTTCCTGCTCGGACTTATAACAATTATAAGATAGGGTGGAACCAACGTTCCCCTGCTCAGTATAACAAGCGGGTTCGGTCAATACATCCATATTATTATCTTGATTAAGGCCTGACATGGTCGCTACCTGGAGAGAGAGAGAGAAGAAAAACACTTAGCGTACGCTCTTGCAAGATTAGATTGGTTATTATCTTATCTAATCAGGATGGCTCCTACTGTTTTTATCAAATCTTCCTTCAAACCTTAAAGGGTAAGACTAGCCGGGATTAATTACACCTTACAAGTTTGCCAATCTTTCAGCCAGGCCAGTGCCCGTACTTTGAGGGAGGTTCCCCTGCTTTCGCACAGACCTAATTAAAATAAAGCTCGTTTTCCCAGAGGCATAACCCCGTTAACACCTTTCTAGTCACCTACTTGATCGGCTAATTGTGATGTGTAAAACTCTCCCAGGAGTAACTCTTACTCGCAGTGGGTATCGGGATCCAACTATCTCATAGAAGGTATGCAATCTCATTGCAAGTTCAACACTTGAAATTCCCGATAATACTTTTGCCCCTAATCTCTTATGATCTTGACAAAGGCCAACAAACCATAGGATGCTAGTCAAGTTCAACCCGTCATTTCATGATTGAATTAAACCCACCCGTACGACCCTTGACAAAGGCCAACAAGGTCACACGAATACCCTAATCCAATCGCATCACATGCTTAAACAGATAAGCACTAGTCAGCTACCGCACACTATGCCTTGACAAAGGCCAACAAACGCAGCACGAATACTAAATAGTTCTTATCTGAAATGACGGAGGGCTACGACAGGTTTTTAAGAAAACCTTTTGCGTAATGAAGTTGATATCATTGCAGAATCGAGTGATTTTGAAAAGGAGTGTTTTTTAGGCTTTTACTAGTCTCGCTAAAGAGGTCACTCCCGGTGAATGGATCTCGGCTCTTTCCTCATCGAATGAGGTGCTGGATATTCACGAATACCACTATGCAAAGCAAGAACTAAAAAGGTAATAAAAAATAGAACCGAGTGGGTTGTAGCATCTGCTAAAGAGGTCACTCCCGGTGAAGGGATCTCGGCTCTTTCCTCATCGAATGAGGTGCTAGATATTCTACAAGGAATACCACTATGCAAAACAAAAACTAGAGCCACCCTTTTAGAAAATTTGATTCCACAACATCTTTTAGGTTTCTTTCTTTTTCATTAATCTCATTAATGAAGTCCCATCAATTATGCTTCCTAAGCATCACAGAAGAAACGAAAATACAACATAGGCTTACGCCATCCGCATTCGCTATAGTGTCCCATTATGCACCGTTAGGTTACTTAACTAACGGCATAGCGGGGCGGGACCAGCGCGGGTGCAAAACATAAGCAACGTTTATTATATATCATATATATAATAATAAAGCATTCGTCTCAAGCATATAAAGTGATCACATCATAAATTATCAGCAGCAGAAGTCAACATCTGAAATATTGGATATACTAGGAGGTCCGTGTTTTATATTAAGCCAGTAAAAAATACGGATTCCACGGTTATGGTGAATAACCAAACCCACATCCCTAGACCCCTACGAGAGTGACAAGCAACCCTACCAATTTTAGAGTTAGGTGACCCGGTCTCGACTCCTCGAGATGGTCTCCCACTGGACTCTAGAACCCGGTTACTTATGCTCCCTATCTTGGGTCTATCCTAATGCGAAAAAGTAAATAATATACAACAAGGGTGACAACATCCTCAACTCGGAAGTGCCCCAATAAATGAATATTACATACAAGTTTTTACATGAATAAAAATGAAAAAACTCTCATCTCACGCAAAAGACCCCTGGCTATTCAAAATACGACGATCCAATATAACATATCCCAGCAACACATAACATCACATGTCATCAACGTAAGTAAATATGCGTATCCCAATTGTCGTTGACATATAGCAACGAAACCGGTGATACACCATATATTACACTTACGGTAGCAGAAAAGAAAATGTCAAACTACAACATTTGGAATCCGTAACCTTCTTAGACATCATAAACCCGAATTATCACATAATTCGGATTTCATGCCTAACCAATTGAATTCTAAATATTGTATCGCATTCCACAAATAGTTAGACGATATTAAACATCCGATCGAATCAACAAACACCCAAAATTTTCCAAAGAGCTCAACACTTGAGCACAGTTTAAAAATACTCATAATATACCACAGTGCCTATGGACCAACCGTAGAAGGGCCAACCTTTAGCTCACCTATGGCTCCGCGGAACTACCACAAACCCTAGGGTTTGGTGGCGGTTCCGACGGTCATAGAATCGAGTTAGGATTTCGTTCTTCTAGAGGGTCCATAGAATTACTTGCATGATTTTTGAATGTTTTTAACTTGGAGAAAATCCAACTTTTGGAAAATTTCCAGCAAGGAAGAAAATGGGTTATTGATATTCGTTTGAACTTTTTAACGTCGTTTAAATTAACCCGAAATGATATTAGAATTACGACTACGAAACACTCCGTATTAGCCCCAATAGAACTATTAACATCACATGAAAACTGTGCTAATCAAACAATACCAGAAACCCTAAAATCAATCCCAGAGAACACCAAAAAATTTCGAGCCAAAGAGGAGTTTAAAAAGTCGGCGAGGCCGGATTTTTCGTGAATGTTGCCGGGTCAAAACCGGTTGTTTGGTCTCAAATTTCTCCAGTGTTCTAGTTGTATCACATACAACATTCTGCAGTTGCTAAAATAATTTTCTGAGATCATTTAAAAATTGATAGAAACATGATTTTTGGGTTCGGTGTTTCGGAATTTTTTCGGTTTCGTGATTCTAATAAACATCGTCTAATTCTTTAGCTTGGCTCTGATACCACTGCTGGGTTTCCTAGCACGACAGCAAGGTTTCGGGAGGCATCATCCATGCCGTTTTCAAAAATTGGCCATGCTAAATAACCCAAACCCTAGAATCTTAACTAGAGAATTAGATGATACAAGAATGTAAACAACATTACATCAAGTGAACAAGGAATACAACCTTTGTAGACCGGTCCTTCACTTCATATGCTCCATGTAGTAGTCCCGCGACTCCACTAGGCTCCACTTGAGAGTTTGGACGAGCTTCCTCCGATGACCTTCGTGCCGAAGATGATCCACGCGAAGTCCCTCCAACTGAAGCTACCTCTACACTAAACTCTTTAGCGTAGGAAACACGCTACACTCGATCGCTAGTCAAGTGTAGGATGGTGAAGTAGAGGATGTTGAAAGCTCACAAATTTGTGTTCAAGTTTCATGGTTCACATCACATGTGAGGGTTGAAGCTTGAACCATAACATGAGGAGGAAGATGAAGCTAGAGAGAAACCATGGGAGCAACTCAAAAAAAAATGGCTAAGTGTTGAGAATGAGCTAGAATGAATGGCAACTCTTGACCCCTCGCTCATTCAAGCATGGAATTATGCAATATAAAATTACAACCTTGCTTGAATAGTGAGTCAAGATGAATAAATAAAAGTAAATCCCTTGCAACCATGTTCTCATTTTCCACCTCATTTCTATTTTTACAAAATAGAAATTCATATGCCATGCTTCATTATTATATATATTTGTATATCATATATATTAACATATTTATAATGAAGAATAATTAGTGAGCTAATGATATTAGTTAAGATATAATTATATCACATATAATATATATCACATTATTGACTCAACACTTGATTTAATAATCCGGTTATATCACATATGACCGACCAATATCATTTATCTTTATATCACATTATCAAATCAACATTTGATTCGATAATCTGGTTATATCACATATAACCGAACCGATAACAGATAACTGCCAGATTACAATACGGTATCGCATACACGTATTTAATCAGGCCCACACACATATCACATATGTTTCCTATTTCGTTTCGCTTGAACCAGGGAACTTCTGTGTGGGACTCTAAAGACTCGTCAATATGCCAGCAGTAGGTGATGATCACATCAGTCACCTACAAGCCGTCAGCGGTACTAGCTGGACATAATGGCTACCCGGATATTGAGCGATATGAAGATCAACAAGCAAGCCTGTCCACAGTCTCCATGAAGACTATCAGTAACACTACTGTACAGTCCAGTCTCTTTGTCTGATATGTCGCATATCAAGTCTACGGGTGGAAATCGTCAGACCCCAGTAATGTGATAAGTCATGCCGATGTCTGGCCTATAATGGTTCGAGAAACTACTGATAACACTTATCAGTAAATCTCGGCAGCAGTCCTGACCAGGGACTTCTAGTTATAGCCAATCGAGCATAGCGCAACATCAACCCCCAATATTGGGAGAGACGAAACCCCTCCTATCGCTCATTGCCTCCATGCGACTCGGGACTGTTCCTAAAATTCACCTGTTTGCACGTCTCCTTTGAGCGTGGTAGGGAGGAAATAAAAGCACAGTGGGATCCGCACAAGACCCTATGACGATCTTGGGTCTATAGACTAATCTGTACCAGTGTCACCAGAGGACTGCTATCTGACGAAATACTACCACATAGGAGTCCTCGGCGAGTCCTGTTCAGTGTACCCAGTCTCCACTGAGCACCCGTATACCATCTTTGATGTCAAACACCAATGGATGCGGGATTATCCATCGCCCATCATATGGGTCAAGAAGTGTATACGCTAGTCTACTCTGGAATATCGATGCCCTGTCTCGATATACCCTCGATTAGGAACAATTAAAGGATGAACTTGTGGACTACCCTGGCCCCACTAGTATGATCTCCATCATAGTCTTGGTAGTTAAGTACACATCCTAAGGGCTTTATCAACATGTGAGAGCAAGACAGTATCACAATACAAGTCTACATGTTAAGACAAAGAACAACCAGATAGCATACTATCATGTCGAGCAAGAAAGTCCTCTCTATATACGTCCAAGCATCCACTATAATATATATCATATGTACAATAATGGCCTCTAGGGCATACATATAACTAACAAGGGCCACTTCAGAAAATGCTAGCCCTCTCGTAACACATAAATGGAAAGGAGAGAGAAAGTGAGATAAGAGGATTCATTCATCTTCTTCCTCCTTCATTTTTCAAGAGAAAAAGAAAAAGAGAGGAAAAGAGAGAGCTTTCCATCATCATCATCTACCCCCACTTATTAACAATTTGTGAGAGATAGTTTCTTCACATTAGAAGTGTTCTAGAGTAAAGTTGAAGTTTGTGGTGGGTTGCTTTCAAAGTGGATCATTTTCGGCGAAGAGGTTGTAGATCAAGCTCGATCTTTACACTAAGGAGCATAGCTTGGGTCTCCACTAGAGAGTGGACATGTTATAAAAGTTGTAGCTCTCTTTAAACCCATAGATTAGATTTTGTTTGCTTTCTTGAGTTTTTACAATTGCTAGTATTTAAATAATCTTGATTGTAGTCTATGGTGCTGTTGTTAGAAATTATTGTTCTATGTTCCGCCGCGATCCACAAGTGTTGCAACCCTAGCACCGTAGACTTACATGGTATTAGAGCCAATCCATCATCTAGTAGTTGTAGTTGATTTTCCGATAAAATTGCAAAATCACCTAACCGTTGCCCCTCTTCCCCTCTCCTTCAAGTCGAACCCGTGCTTGTAGGGTTACTAGGCACTGTCACAAGGGTCTATAAGGCATCAAGCATGCCCGATTTAAAATTTAGAAGTGCCGAACAACCCAAAGCGAGGATCTTTGCTAGATAATTAGGGTTAAACATGCAAGTAAATATCTTTACATCTAAGAGAGAGGGATTACAACCTTTGTAGTCCGCTCCTTCGCTTCATAAGCTCCGAGTAGTAGTCCCTTCGCCGCAATCCATGATCTCCCGGACTCAAGAGAGGCTCCACAACCCGAATGATTCATGCTTGCTTGAAGTCTTCCTTTTCGAAGATGATCTACCTTGAAGAATTTTTAACTCAAGCTCTCACTTCTCTAATCAAGTATTAATGAAGTGAACACCCTAATTTAATTGGCTAGATTAGATGAGGATGATGAAGTAGGAATTATGCTCTCTTTTATTTTCAAGATCTCACACTAATTCATCACAAAATCAAAAAGCTAGAAAGCTTTCATGAAGGAAGAAGAAGATGATTTCTTTTGTGATGAATAATGAAAAGTTACTATGCTTACAAATGAACCTTGAGTTAATAATATGAAGCATTAACTCATGTAGAGAGTTTACTAGGGTTAAGGGTTTGGGTTAGGTTAAATAATATCTCCAAAATATCAACACATAATATCTTAGCTTAAAACAAAACAAAAGCTTCTAGAAGCTTCATGAAAAAGCTAACCCAAATCAAACCCTAATAATGTTTAATCTCCACTAATCATGTTGCATTAGTAATCATAACTTGTTACAATATTATATATCACATATATAATATATTTTTGTAACAAAAGAAAATAATACAATTAACATATATCGCATATATATCAATGTATTATCCGGTGAGAAAATGAATCAATAAAGAGAGCCTATATTAGATAATGTAATGTAATATATCACATATATAATTATACATTAAATTATCGAATCAACACTTGATCCGACAATCCGGCTATTTCTCAAATAACCGACTAATATTATCTGTATCAGTTCATCGAATCAACACTTGATCCGATGATCCGGCTACATCACATATACCCGGCCAATATCTAATATCGCGAGAATAGAATACGGTATCTCATATCATATTATCCCCGGTCCTGCACATAACACATATGTGCTCCTACTCTGTTTTGCCTGAGTCAATAAACCTCTGTATAGGACTCTAAAGAATCGTCAATACACCGGCAGTAGGTGTTGATCATATCAAACACCCACAAGCTGCAAGCGGTCAGCTAAACGTAACAGCCACCCAGGTATTGATCGATCAGAAGATCAACAAGCAAGCCTGTACATTCTCCTGTGAATCCAGTTGGTAACACTACCATACAGTCCGGTCTCTTTGTCTGATATGTTGCATATCTAGTCTAGGGGTGGTATACGTTAGACCCCAGTAACCGATAAGTCGTGTCGATGTGAGGCTTATAACCTACTGATAACACTTACCAGTAGTACTCTATATCCGCCCTGGCCAGGGACTTCCAGTTATAGCCAATCGAACACAGCACAACATCAACTCCCTATACCGGGAGAGACGAAACCCATCCTATCGCTCATTGCCTCCATGTGATTCGGGACTGTACCCAAAAGACACCATTTTGCACGCCCTCTTGGACATGGTATGATGGAAATCAAAGCACAGTGGGAATCACACAAGACTCTATGACGATCTCGGGTCTACAGACTAACCTGTACCAGTGTCACCAGAGAACTGCCATCTGACGTGAGGTATAATACCATCTGGGAGTTCTCGGCGAGTCCGTCCAGTGTACCCAGTCTACACTGAGCACCCGTACACCATCTTTGATGTCAAACACCGATGGATATGGGATCATCCATCGCCCATCATATGGGTCAAGATGCGTATACGCTAGTCTACTCTGGTGTATCGATGCCCTGTCTCGACATACCCTCGACTAGGAACAGTTATAGGATGTACTCATTGACTACCCTGGCCCCACTAGTATGATCTCATCATAGTCCCAGTAGTCGAGTACATATCCTAAGGGCTTTATCAACATGTGAGAGCAAAACAGTAAACTAATATAAGTCAACATGTTAAGATAAATAGAAACCAAATAGCATACTATCATGTCGAGCAAGAAAGTCCTCTCTATATATATATCCAAGCATCCATTATAATATACATCATATGTACAACAATGACCTCTAGGGTATATAAATAACTAACAGTGCTCACCTAATGGGCCGGTTCAGCCCCTGGCCGGTTCAGCCCCAAACCAGAGCTTTTTTGTGGAGAGAAAGAGGGTGCACTCGAGCCCTCTGGGCTCTCTCGGAGGGTTCTATTCCGGGGTGTGCATGTCGTATTTGTCTTGGTGACGGGTGCGACTTAGAAAGTTTTTTGAACGTGTTTTAAATTTTGTTGGATGATCGGAGTACAAACTAATTCAATAAAAGTGTTTGATTAAATTAGTTTGCACGTATGTGATATGTGTTGATAAACATAGCTTAATTGATGTGTGATCAATTAGACTAGTTTGCACATTTTAGAATGTGATGTTGGTGTGTATGGATTGGTTTGGATTGTCGTGTTTGAATAACCCCCCGTGTGAATGTGATGAATACAAATGTTGTATTTTCAATTCATATATTTTGTGGCCTGCCAAAATGTATATTATTTTATTCATACATTCGAATCGTATTTGTAATGTATAAAATACAGGTTGCCTCGTAGAGGAGTGTTTGAGCTACCAGATTCTAGAATGCGCTAGGTGGCTCTTTTAAAGAGTTAAGACTGGTTTGTCTCGTTCTAGGATTTGCGAATGGCACGCCGCACTTATAGGGGTTTTGGTTTGGTTATGTATGGGATATTCACACGACCGTGAAATGTCGCGTTTCATTTACGGCTTAATAAAACACGAGATTCCTACTAAATCTGACTATTCCATTTGTTTTCTGCATGCTTGTGATGTGATTACTTTCCTGTGATGACTATATATGCATGTGATGTGATTACTTGCATATGATATTTCTGTATGCTTTACAACTGCAAAAGTCACGCGTTCGCCCTGTTGTTAGTTATCTAACCTAACAGTGAAGACTCGATGCCCCGTGGAGATTGCAATTGGCATATACATACATTTATATATTTTCTTGTGTTTGGTGTGAAACATAAGATTATTGATAAAAAGAGTTTTCTCAAACTGATGAGACTACATTAATATGATTAATGTAAAGAAAATAAACGTAATATGATATTTTAGGAACTAATCCATTTTTTTAAAACAACTTAGTTTTCAAAACCAATCGGTTTCCTCAACGATATCAAGTTTATTGCGTTAAGGGTTTTCTTGAAAACCAGTCGTAGTCCTCCATCATTTCAGATAAGTAGAGTACCTAGTATTCGTGCCGCGTTTGTTGGATTTTGTCATGGCGTAGTGATTGATGCAATTTATTGCATATTTTTATAGCCTAACTTGTCTTTATATTTCATATTTTATACTGTTCCGGGTATGTTTTATGAATTATTGCAGGTTACATAACTAAAACGCAAAAGAACAGAAAAGTGTGCTAAAAACAGATTACGTACATGCAATGGAGATCAAATTCAAACTAATCAAATATCAGAAATCAATTATCAAATTTGGAGCGAACATTGAAGATATGGAGATCAAATCAAATTTTCTGGAAAAATCCAAATGATCGAATCTTGCAAAATTTCGACCGAAATGGGTATATCGATATATTTAGCCGAACTTGGATGGAATCGGGAGCTCGGATTTTTAGGGAAATTTGCATTTATCTGTATATTTTATAATGTGCTCTCCGATTCTCAAGAAGTCTTATAAACACATCTGTATAGTTCTAGGGTTTCATATCTCTTCCATAAGCAATTATTTCTAGGGTTTTCAAGTGGGAAGGATCAATAATTTTGTAAGTACTTCTATTATGAATAAAGTTTTATTTTTTTATAATATGAGTAACTAAACTATTCTTCTATGGTTTGTGGTTTTACTTTTATGGTTGAGTAGTTTTATTATTCTCTTCTTTTCTATATTTTCATTATGAATGTCTATTGATCAAATTATTCTCTTTGTATTTTTCCATCTAAAAAAATAATTTTTATAATGAAAGTTGACACCTAAAATAAGATTAGGGATAGATGACAACACCTAAGAAACTAATTAGGTTATTGAAAGTTTGACATGCTAGAAACTTAATTAGAGAAGGTAAGAGACGAATTTGATCGATGAAATTCAACCTAGGTAGTTAAAGGTGATCTAAATTAATCGATAACGTAATAATTGTAGATTGATCACCTACAAATATTAATCGAAGATTAAAATTAGATTATTCTTAATTAACTGGAACTATGGTTTTAATATTGTTTCTAAATGCTTGCATATAATTGATAGGATATGTTAATCACATTAATTTAACCTATATTTTTATATAATCAATAGATAACATATTAAAACTAGAATAAAAAAAGAAGTAGAATCCTTTAACCTAACCATAAAAGTAAAGCAACATAAAACCCTAGATTCTTCCATCTCCTTATAAAATCCATTTTTATTTTATTTGCATCCTAACTCTTAGTTTAAACAACAACTATATTCTTTACTTAGTTAGAATTAATTAAAATCACACCTCCCTGTGGATCGATCCGTAAGTACTACTACGATATAACTGTGCACTTGCGGTTAAAGTTGATAGACTAATAAAATCTTAATCAAGTTTTTGGGGCCATTGCCAGGGAGGCGTAGTATTTTAATTAGTTTTAATTTAAGTTGATTTAGTTTAGTTTAGTTTTATTAGATTTGATTCTGCACTTTTTATTTTTTATTTCAGGAAACGGGACAAACTTCCTGGAAGCTTGGACTGTACCGAGGAGGAATCAATTTGCCAAATTCCTAAACATTAAAATTTTTTGGCCGAAACCACCTAATAGGTGGTTTCAGCCAAAATCTTTTACTTCTCTATCATTGGTTTGTTGTAAACTGTTCCACTTCTCGTCTATTTTCCAGAACTTCGTTCTAATCTCTAATAAGTTTTCTTTCTTTTTTAACCCCCTCTTTTCCAATAAACAGGTTTTTTTTACAGGATTCTTAGCACCGCAAATCAAAAATAAAAAAATTTCTTGCTTTTAGTTGATTTATTGTTATTTGCATATTTTAAAACGGACTTTAAGGGGAAAGAAGCCCAACATTAAGATTCGGTGGGGATCTCATCGCCCTTCCTAGGCCCCACAAATCAGAAACCTAGCATACGCATTCACCTACATTAATTAAAAAATATCTAGACTCAGCCTTAAAGACATTCGTGCTTACATAGGATAAGGGAAGGTTATGGGTAATTTACTGTTTATCCACCTCATTCTTGTGGTGTCTAAGGCAAATGGTTTACTTAGTTAGGCCCGCTATTTTGGTGATTCGTATAGAGGATACCTCCCACTTACTTGGCACTTACCTGGCTGCAAGATTGGTAAAGAAGAAGTAGAGAATATATCCTATAACTTGTCCCTTGGAAGTCTAGGAGCGGGTCTAGTGACTTGATCTAGATGACCCTAGTTTCTAGGGATTGCTTGCGCATTTTTTTTCTTATGATTTGTTAAGTTCGTATTTACTTTCTTACATTTGAAAAAAAATGGGTGATACGATCACCAATGCACTTACACTACAGAATAGATGCTATCTTGTTCGCACATCCTTACCCTCTAAAATTGTATTGCTACCAGCCGCTAGTGACTACGAGATTAAACATGCCTTCATAAACTCGCTTTCCAAATTCCACGGTCTTGAGTCAGAAGACGCTTATGTCTTTATAAGGGAATTTGATGACTTGTGCCAATTGTTCAAATTGAAGCAGTTAAATCAAGATGCCGTAAAACTTAGATTTATACCATTTGCCCTCACTGATAAAGCTAAGAATTGGCTTTACAGTGTGTCGGCTAACATTATTCGCACATGAGAGGAGTTTACTAAAGCTTTCTTAAAAAAATTCTGCCCGCATTTTAAAACCGCTAAATTCAGAAATGAAATTAGGACGTTTTCACAAAAACCGGGGGAATTTTTTTGGAAATATTTTGAACGTTTTAAAGACCTTCTCATTAAATGCCTACATCACAATATAACTAAGTGTGAATTATTCCAGATAGTGTATGATAGGATGGAGTCTAAATTTATGATAGAGTCGATGTATCAAGGCAATTTTATGATGAAAAGGAAGATTACGCATGGAACTTTCTAGAAAAATTATCTGATAAAACCATGCGATGTGAGAGTACTAGTGAGAGAGGTTCGACCACATCTAGAAGAGGGATACACACAGTTGAAGCTACTATAGGGATGCAAGCCGAGCTAGCAGCAATAAGAAAATCAATAGAAAAGCTATCAACTTCAACTGTCCCTGTCCAACAAGTTAGTAAACCCTCTCCTTGCTTAAACTGTCAAGACTCTTTCCACCTTTCTGAAGAATGTCCCCATCTAAGTGGTCCTCAAGTGAAAGAGACCGTCAATACTGCATATCAAAATAATAGTAATAATCCATATTCTCAAACCTACAATCAAGGATGGAGGAACCATCCCAATTTACAATGGAATCAAGGCAACACTAGCCAACGATTCCAAAACCAAAGACAAGGTCCTCAACCTAACCCTACCTAACCTAACACATAATACACATCTAATAGGGTTGGGAATGAGAATACATACTTTAATAATGATAAGCAGCTGGCCACATTTTTGCAAAATGAAATTACACCACTTAAACAATCCATAGCTAATATTGAAAGGCAAATTGGTCAGTTAGCTGCAGTATTGGGAGGACGAGAGATGTGCACCTTACCTAGCCAACCTATAACACATCCAAAAGATACACATATAAATCCTGCTCAATTGAATGTTGTAACCACTTTGTGGTCAGGAAAACAAGTTGATAACCAGATTAGGATGCCTGATAATTCTAAGAGATCTCGGCTGATAAGGAGCAGCAGACTCCCAATCCACTTGCACAACCAACATCCATTTCCACATCTGATTCTACATACTAACCATCTTCTAGCAATAACCCTCTTGAGCTTAGAGTACCATATCCAAAGCATTTATAGGCCAGGAAGTATGATGCTAAAGTAGCTAAGATAATGAAGATGTTTAAATAAGTCAAGGTCAACATCTCTTTACTAGATGCAATCGACCAAATTCCATCCTATGCTAAATTTCTTAAAGACCTTTGCATTAAAAAGAGGCAAACACATATGCCTAAGAAGGTTTTTCTAGCCGGTAATATTTGTGACATCCTATGTAATGTATTATCCATAAAGTATAAGAACCCCAGTTGTCCTACAATTTCATGCATTATTGGAGGTAAGCTCATTAATAGAGCTTCACTTGATCAAGACGCTAGTGTGAACCTTATTCCTTTTTTGGTCTACGAACTGCTAAGGATAGGTGAGTTTGAACCCGCAAAAGTCACTTTACAGTTGGCAGATCGTTCCATTAAGAAGCCAAATGAAGAGATTAACGATGTGTTAATTAAAATAGGCGATTTTACATTCCCTGTAGATTTTATTGTTTTAGAAACACAACCTGTCTCTAACCCTAAAAATCAAATTCCGGTAATCTTAAGACGACCATTCCTAGCTACCGCTAACGCTTTGTCGCAATGCTTCAAAGAAACTTTTATTTGGGAATATGGCAGTTGATCTAAATATTTTCGATCTAGGAAGCCAAACTAGTGCTCTTTATGACTTACCTTGTGACATCAACGCTTTATTTTCTAACGAGGAAACAAGTGACGATGATAGTGTTTATTTGATTTTAAGGAATGCGATTCTTCATTTGATGGTACACATGATCAACTTATTGATACTTCTCCTAATCTTCAAGATGAACTTAATATGGTAAAATCTCGAAATAATTTCCTTGAAAATCAAATTTTGTTGTTAGAAAATGAGAAAAACGAATTGACTTCTTTTAATGAATTTTTGAAAAGAGAAAAAGAGAAGTTGATTTTATCTTGCAATTCTGTGAAAGAAGAAAATAATAGTTTGATTGAAATTTTTACTAGTGAAATCGATATTTTAAAATCTTCTAGTGGTTCATAGGAAGTTTTGAGATATGGTGTTTGATTGATTGATTAGAAAAAGAGAAAAAATAATTTTCTGGCATAAATTGATAAATTCGAGAAGGAGAAAATTGAGTTTCTTTCACAAATTGATATTCAATCAAAAACTATTAATGCTTTAAAAACTGAATATGAAAATTTGATTTTGTCATGTGATGTTTTGAGGAATGATAATGAAAATTTGGTTTTATCTTTTAAAAGAGAAATTGATTCTTTGAAATTATCCTATATTTCTAAAGGAGACATTGATTTTAAAACTTCAAATTTTCAACAACCCACTTCATCTAAATTTGTCAACCACTATTCTAAACATAAGTTTAGTCCCATAGGTATATCTAATCACATGTGTCACTATTGTGGTGGATATAGTAACTTTGCATATTATTGTGAGTTGAAAAGAAATATATTTATATACCAATTTGAAATGGGTCGCCGAAACTAATCCCCGTAAAACCAAGTTAGTTTGAATACCAAAATGCACACCCACATTTTCTTTCGTAGGTATTAAGAATTTGAAAGCAGGAAGATCTTAACAAAGGTAAGCACAACTATACGGGTATAATAAGGTATGTACTCTAACACAATGAAAACATTGTTTGATTTAAGTGTGGGGGTAGTTTGGTTTTGTACAAAAATTTCCATTATTTTTAGGTTTTCTTTTGAAAAAAAAGTTTTTTTTTGAGAAAAAAGAAAAATTTGAATATAGAAATTAGAGAGTAAAAAATTTATATAAAAGAGAGAAAGAGATTTAAGAAGAACAAAAAAATTGGATGTTTTAGAATAAAACTAGTAATAGGTGGTTATGAACTCGATTCCCAAGGGTTGAGTGAGATGGAGTTACTGAATCTACGGATAAAAATAAGTCCGAAAAATAGTTCATATTCTTGAGTCTAAATTTAGAGAGTATATACCTTACAAATTGTACATACACACATCTCGAAGCTTGGGATAGTAGAGGATACCTAGAAATACTCTTTCCTGAAAGCCTAAATATGAAAGAAAAAATGGTATTTGAACTTAACCAAGAAAAAAATGTCACTGAAAAAAATATATATATAACTGTGAGTTGTAACTTACTTAGGGATATAAAGAAAAAAATAAAAAAATATATACAACGAGGATGCTTCATCACCCAATGCCTTAGACCAACTGGTCTGGGAGTCACTGCTGAACCCGAGATAATTACAAGACTAGGTGTGTGTGCGTGCGTGTATGTATAGATAATTACATCTTAATTAGTGTAACGACTCTGAAATCACTGTACAGAATTTTCCTGTTATTGTACAGAAAAGAGTATTACAGCCTGTATAAGAGTTAAGAATTATTTTTGTTAAATAAAAGCAAGAAGCAGCTTGTAGCTCACTGGTAAAGCCCCTGCACTGTTGTGACATAGCCTGTTTGTTCGATTCTCCTAAGACACAATTATTATTTTTCAGATTTTTTCTTTTTAATTTTTAGAAGCCCAAGAGATGCACGTGCAATACACGAGGAAATGAAAAGTTTCAGAAAAATCAAACAGGCGTAATGAGGTGTATACACCCAAAAACCCACGTGGCACGAATCTCGAGGCAAGAGCTCGAGATCCGACAGCCCATTCTCCCTTCTTGGCCGGCGCCGACGGTCCATAATGCCCCAATTGCTTCTGTGCTTTGCATACATGCCCTTTCGACTCCCCTGCACTGTTTGATTTCCCTGCAATCAAACAGAGACCCTTCATTTCACCAATTAACACCTTTTAATCCAAAATTTTAATTCCTAAACCCTAATTCTCTACAATAAATACCACCCTATGCCCAAGATCCCCTCTATTCTGAAAATTTCTATCAAAATCATCTTAAAAGTTCCTAAGTGCAAATGGAGTCAAGTGGAGTTAGCAACCAAACTCCTTCCATCGAATATCGAAGCCGTTTCCGGAGCCCCCGCGACGTCATGAAGCCCCCTCCCTTCTTCCTTACCCTTCTCTCAATATTACCAAACCGTAAGTCTCTCTCATCTCTTCTTCTTTTCATCGCAATTCATCTTCTAAAAAGATATCGATAAAGTGGAGTTACCTCCGATACTTTTCTTTTTAAACTTGAAACTCCCTTTTCTTTTATACCTTGGTCAAACTAAGTTTACCACCCTACTTGTAACTTTAATTACAATCTTTTAGCTTCAAGTTTAACCAAAATTTTCATGTGATGCAAACATAAACGAACTTTTTCATTAAAATACCTTGAACTTTAGTATAAACCTCTTTTCGATATTGGTTAAAACAATACCTTTAGGAGAACTTCACGGGGTAACGACTTACCCCACACGCACACTTTGGTTTCATAACACGTTATCTATATATATGTATGGTTGGTTCAAAGAAATGCTTTCCATTAAAATACCACATCTTTTAAAAACCGGGTTTCTTTTAAAGTGGTATTTTGTAATCCTTAGCAAATACGGCTCTACAACCCTCGTTAGGGGACCCGCTAATGGATGGTGGGGATTATCGCACATCCTTGGGATAGTAGAGCGAGATGTAGAATTCCTCACGGAGTATTCGATCTCGAAAGAAAATAAAATACGTTTTTTTAAAGAAACACGAATTTTCTAAACAAAACTAATTTTTGAAAATTATATAAAAATTATAAATCCGTATTTTCAATATATTATGAAACTATATTTTTCTATAAATGAAAGATTAAAATATTAATAAAATACCATTAAGTTACCAAAAGGGCTAGTTTTCAATAAAATACCATAAACTTTTTAAAGCTAAGTATTTATCATTAAAATACCCCAATAATTAAAACACATGCTCATGAAAACCCTAAATGTTATAAATCACCCTCGAGATTTATTTTTAAAACTATATTAAAGAATTTTTCATAAACCCCCCTCGAAATATGCAAAACAATATTTTAAGGACTCTAGATTAATATAGATTTAAACGTGATCAATTCTCTTGAGCCCTATGGAGCCGAAGAAAGTGAGTGCTTGCCTATTCAGATTAGACAACTTAACGGAGTTATCAATGGCAATTGTCTTGGAAAAAGACACAAATCCTGTCGTCCATGTGCAGCAGTTGCCGATCACTCCCGAATCTAAGAATTCAAGAGTTAAATCCGTTCACAAGTGTCAGACTCAATCTAAGTCCACACTCAAGCCAGAATCCAAAATCAAACACGAACTTGAATACTTGATCATGAACTTGAATACTCGAATTCAAACATCAAACTCAAACTTGTATACTTGAATCGACTTGACCGAACTATGGTTATAACGTGACATGAACTTGAAATGATTACTTGAACACATAATTACATCCTGAATATGAACCTGAACATTTTATATCCATGGATTCGGCCAATACCTATAATCTTAATCTATACCATATAATACGCGTGGATAAAGAGGTATGGAACGCATATCGTGGCACGAGAGGTCACTTAAAAGACACATACATGAATTCACGTGCCGTTGTCCCGTAGGTTATGACGGGGCCTTGTACTACATGTTATTATAGTCCACGGGGTAAGATGGACTCCTCTCATATACATGAATATCTTCCTTATCAAACTACAAATAACCACGTTAGAATAACTGTCTTATACCTGTGAATGATCATATACAACTTTACCTGTTCATTTCACATTATATACTATTTTCTTTTTTTCTTTTGGGATTTACCGAGCGCTAGTTCGCTGACGACGTTCCTTTCTGTTTATTTCTTTGGAATGTTCGTCAGGAGGACCGGACTATGAGGAGATAAAGCCGAACCCGGAGGACTTGGACCAGTTTGCTGCACCGCCAGATTACTAGCTCTTTCCAGCCTGCACTTACTTTCTGTATGCCATTGTTTAGGTATTGCTTTACTTATTGTATCTTTTATTTCAGACAGCTGTATGTAAAGTTGAATGTAAATAAAGTTGCTGTTTCATTTTATTACTCTTGTCATTCTTGTTCATTATTATATTGCTTAATTACGCTTAACGTATTTATTTCATAGTAAATACGTTGCGAGCTTACCATGTCACCGTTTCCCTTTACTGGGAAGCGGGGTGTGACAGGTTTTGTTGGCGGCCCATGCAGGTCTGTTCTGCATGAAATCTTAATCAATATATCACAAGAATTATAAGAATCAGCAACTATACATTCCTTGCATTTCAAATTTCTTGAATCTATCCTAACCTTTCCTTTTCTATGAGTATGATGGATTCTCCCAACAACACCGGTACCAATGTTAATGGAAACACACCGCCACTTACTTTACCACCTTCCCTACCATTGCTGCTCCAATTAATAAATATACGGTGCTTTTAGAAACTATCAAAAGTCTTCTGGAGGGCCAGTAACAGCAAACTGCTATTCTCATGAACCGCCCGGAAGCCGAAGCATCTGCAGTAAAGCAATTCCGTGCGTTGCATCCAAGGAACTTTTCAGGGAAAGAGAGTCCTCTTGAGACTGAAGAATGGGCCTAAAGTATAGAGGATAACCTTGCCGCAGCACAGGTACCAGACATAGCTTGGGTTCGTGTGGCCAAGGTCCAGCCTACAGACAATGCAAGAGTCTGATGGAAAGCTGAGAAAAGCTGTCTCTCTCAACCAATAGAGTGGAAGACATTTCGCAATCTGTTCTATGCGAAGTTCTTCCCCGAGATTGCCCGTTTTAAGATAGATCAACAGTTCATCCACCTGCAACAAGGTTCCATGTGGGTAAAATCGGTGGATGAATATGATGCCGAATTTATCATGCTTAGCAGGTAAAGAATTTGTATCAAATTCTGTTCTGTAAAACACATCTCTATCCTGACATCATCATCTTATCAGGTTCGCGACACATTTAATCCCGACCGATGAGATTCGGGCTAGACGATTTCAACAGGGCTTAGACCCGGAGATTCAGGCGGAATTAGCCACAAGTGACTACCCAACTCATGAACTCACCCTGAAGGCAGTACGTTGTTACGAAGCTGTGGTCAAGAAGAAGGGTAAGCCCCTAAACAGTTGGAATCAATCGCCTACTGCAAAGATAACAGGAGGAGCCTTTTCTAGGACGACTTTTTCACCTAGGAGGCCTGGAGGATCATTTAACCAGTCCAGATTTTTGTTCCTACTGCAAGAGAACTGGACACCTCGCAAAGGACTGCAGGCGTGCAAATGGACTGTGTTTGATTTGTGGCGCATCTACTCACGCGATAGGAGTATGCCCATATCGTTTTAACACAGCACCAGCACCCAGACCCTCAATCACATCCCTACAGAGGCCAATCATTCAGGCACTTACACCCCGCCTAACCCTTCCTGCACCAGCTCTACGTGGACCACCTGCACAACCTCATCGTCAATTCCACCAGGCACAGAGAAACGCGCCTCCAGCAAGGAGGAATGTGCCTCCAGCAAGGAGGAATGTACCGAGACGACAGGCTTTTACAATGACGGCCGAGGAGGCCGAAGCCATAGGACAAGTCATCACTGGTAAATTCCCCCATCCTTTCAACCTTTCAATCCTTGTGTATCGTTATACTTTCCTATATCTAAACATGATCTTACACAACTTAGGTACTATACTAGTAGCCACCCTTCCTGCACTTGCACTTTTCGACATTGGAGCTTTACACTGCTTCATGTCCCAATGATTCGTGAAAATGCATGCGATTCCCGTGAAGCCGCTCATTTCAAGCTGGAATGTCAGTTTCGGGAATGGAATCTTGAAGGCAACTTTGGGGTTTGATCAGTGCCCAGTTGTAGTTTGCGGTCGAGAATTCTACGCAAATTTCAAAGTACCGGACATACCAAATTTCGATGTTGTGTTGGGAAGGATTGGCTGAGAGTATTCTATGCTACTATTGACTACCGTTAAAGGAAGGTAGTATTTGAGAAAGCAGATCATCCAGTCTTCTATTTCAAAAGTGGAGATAGAACCTTGGAGCCAGGAAGCTAACGCGCTAAATCGAAAAATGCAGAAGTGTTCTCTCTACCCACGGAAGAAGAAAAGCCCGAAATAGTTCGAGAGTTCGAGGATGTGTTCCTTGATGATATATCAGGTTTTCCTCCCGATCGAGCTCTTGAGTTTAGTACTGATTTACAATGGTGCGCAGCCTGTAATCAAAGCTCCATATCGATTAAGTCTGGAGGGATTGAAGGAGATCCATATTTAGTTGGACGAACTACAGAAGAAAGGTTGGATCCGACTCAGTACTTCAAGTTGGAGATCTCCGGTATTACTCGTGAAGAAGAAGGAAGGTTCATACAAGATGTGTGTGGATTATAGAGCTTTGAACAAAGTGACGATTAAGAACAAGTATCCACTACCGCGCATCGATGACCTTTTCGATCAGTTAAGTGGGTCTTGTGTCTTTTCAAAGCTAGATCTTCGTTCGGGTTATCATCAAGTGAAGGTCAAAGATTCCGACATTCCAAAGACGGCGTTTAGAACCCGTTATAGTCATTATGAATTTCTCGTAATGCCATTTGGAGTGACCAATATACCTTCCATCTTTATGAACCTGATGAACCAAGTTTTCCGAGAGTACTAAGACAGGTTCGTTGTCATCTTCATCGACGATACCCTGGTGTATTCAAAGAATCGGAAAGAACACGCCGAGCGCTTAAGGATTGTCCTGGAGACATTACGACAACATCAGCTCTATGCCAAGTACAGCAAGTGTGAATTTTGGCTAGATCAAGTCAGATTTCTCGGACATATTGTTTCAAGCAAAGAAATCTCTGTAGATCCAGCTAAGGTGTCAGCTGTCAGCGAGTGGCCGACACTAAAGACGGTGAAAGATATAGGAAGTTTCTTGGGATTAGAAGGATACTATCGACGATTTATCGAAGGATTCTCAAAGATCGCAGCACCCCTGACCAAGGTCACACGCAAAGACGAAGCATTTGTGTGGTCAGAAGCATGTAAAAAGGCTTTGGTAGAACTCAAGTCGAGGTTAACCTCTGCACCAATCCTCGTAATACCGGATCAATCTGGTGGATTCGTCGTGCATTGTGATGTGTCCGGTAAAGAATTAGGATGTGTTCTACACCAGCATGGAAAAGTTGTGGCTTTTGCATCAAGACAACTAAAGGTTCATGAGCGCAACTATCCAACACATGATCTGGAGTTGGCGCCGTCATCTTCACACTCAAGATTTGGCGTTGCTATCTTTTAGGGGAACGAGTGGATATATACACTGACCACAAGAGTCTGAAGTATGCATTTACTCAGAAGGAACTAAACATGCAGCAGAGAAGATGGCTAGAACTCATGGCGGACTTCATCCTAGGAAGGTGAGCGTAGTTCCCAATGCCCTTAATCGCCAGCCATTAGCAATGAACCTCACCGCTCAGTGGAAGCTACAGCAAGAACTGCATGGATTGGAGATCGAAATAATTGTGCCAGGTAACGCATACTTGATGAACTTACAAGTCCCCTCCGCTCTTGTCAATCAGATCAAGGCAGCTTAAGTAAATGATGCTAAGCTACAAAAGATATGAGAACAAGTAGAAATTGGATTACGAACTGACTTCATCATTCACGAAGATGGATTCTTGCGATATGGAAGTCGTTTATGCGTACTAGTCGGACCTGTTCGAGAGGAGTTGATGAAAGAAGCTCACAGCTCTCCGTATTCGGTACACCCCGGTGGTATAAAGATATACAAGGATCTATGACAACACTACTGGTGACATGAAATAAAGCGTGAAGTAGCAAGGAGCGTATCTAAGTGTTTGGTGTGTCAGCATGTGAAGGCTGAACATCATAGAACTGCTGGTCTACTTCATCCGTTACCAATCCCAGAATGGAAATGGCAGCACATTACCATGGACTTCATGACTACACTCCCTCACAGCACAAAGGTTAACAATGCAATTTGGGTTATTGTGGATCGACTCATCAAGTCGGCTTATTTTATTCCATTCAGAGTTGGCCAGTCAACCGAGACGTTAGCAAAGAAATACATGGAGGTGAGCATAAATTTAAAGTAAGATTTAAACCTTCAAGATGTACCATATTTGATACCTATGAACTCATGCAGGAGATCGTGAGATTACATGGAGTACTTGTTTGCAGAGTCTGCAAGCTAGCCTAGGAACGAGTCTGAATTTCAGCACGGCTTATCATCCATAAATAGACGGACAGTCTGAGCAAACAATTCAGATACTGGAAGATATGCTAAGAACCTGTATGTTAGACTTCGGAGGTTCATGGGAAGATCATCTACACCTTGTGGAGTTTTCATACAACAACAACTATCAGGCAAGTATTGGAATGGCACCATTCGCAGCACTCTACGGACGGAAGTGTCGTTCACCGCTAAATTAGGACGACGTTGGAGATCGCGAACTCCATGGACCAGAGATGATCATGGCAACTGTGGACGTGGTTCGCACGATCAGGGAAAGGATGTGCAAAGCCCAAGACCGACAGAACTATTGGTAAGATGCAAAGCGTCGACATCTGGAGTTTTAACATGGAGATCATGTATTCCTGAAGATCTCTCCAAACAGAGGAGTGATCCATTTTGGCAAGAGAGGTAAACTCAGTCCAAGATATATAGAACCATTCGATATACTCAAACGAGTTGGAGAAGTGGCATACCGTTTAGCACTACCACCCTCATTGGAAAGAGTACTCAACGTGTTCTACATATCCCAACTACGATGATATGCGAGCGACATCAGCCACATACTTGATCACTCAGAGCTCACAGTACAGACTGACCTAACCTGCGAGCAACAACCAGTTGAGACCCAGGACCGAAAGGCGAAAACATTACGGAATAAGGAGGTAAACTTGGTCCGAGTGATGTGGAGAAAGGATTCGCTAGGAGAATCAACATGGGAACGAGAAGAGGATTTGCGTACACGATACCCTTACCTTTTTGAAAATTAGTCCCTACGTAATTGTAAATTTCGAGGAAGAAATTTTTATAAGGAGGGTAGAATGTAACGACTCTGAAATCAATGTACAGAATTTTCCTGTTATTGTACAGAAAAGAGTATTACAGTCTGTGTAAGAGTTAAGAGTTATTTTTGTTAAATAAAAGCAAGAAAAAACTTGTACCTCACAGGTAAAGCCCTTGCACTGCAATGACATAACCTGTGTGTTCAATTCCCCTCAGACATAATTTTTTTTTCCAGATTTTTTCTTTTAATTTTTGGAAGCCCAAGAGCTGCACGTGCAATACACGGGAAAATGAAAAGTTTCAGAAAAATCAAACAGGCGCAATGAGGTGTACACACCCAAAAACCCACGTGGCACGAATCTCGAGGCAAGAGCTCGAGATTCGACCACCCATTCTCCCTTCTCGGCCGGTGCCGACGGTCCAGAATGCCCCCAATTGCTTCCGTGCTTTTTACACACACCCCTTCGACTCTTCTTAACTCCCTTACACTGTTTGATTTTCCTGAAATTAAATAGAGACCCTTCATTTCTCCAATTAACACCTTTTTAATGCTTTTTAATCCAAAATTTTAATTCCCAAACCCTAATTCTCTACTATAGATACCACCCCATGACCTAGCTCCCCTCTATTCTGAAAATTTCTATCAAAATCAACTCAAAAGTTCCTAAGTGCAAGTAGAGTCAAGTAGAGTTAGTAACCAAGCTCCTTCCATCGAAAATCGAAGCCGTTTCCGGAGCTTCCACGACGCCACGAAACCCCCCTCCCTTCTTCCTTACCCTTTTCTCGATATTACCAAACCGTAAGTCCCTCTCATCTCTTCTTCTTTTCATCACAATTCATCTCCTAAAAAGATATTGGTAAAGTGGAGTTACCTCCGATACTTTTCTTTTTAAACTTGAAACTCCCTGTTCCTTTATACCTTGGTCAAACTAAGTTTACCACCCTACTTGTAACTTTAATTACAATCTTTTAGCTTCAAATTTAACCAAAATTTTCATGTGAAGCAAACATAAACGAACCTTTTCATTAAAATACCTTGAACTTTAATGTAAATCTCTTTTCGATATTGGTTAAAACAATACCTTTAGGAAAACTTCATGGGGTAACGATCTACCCCCCCACACACTTTGGTTTCATTGCACGATATCTATATATATGTATGGTCGGTTCAAAGAAATTCTTTTCATTAAAATACTACATCTTTTAAAAACCGGGTTTCTTTTAAAGCGGTATTTTGTAATCCTTGACAAATACAGCACTACAACCCACGTTAGGGGACCCGCTAATGGATGATGGGGATTATCGCACATCCTTGGGATAGTAGAGCGAGATGCAGAATTTCTCACGGAGTATTCGATCTCGAAAGGAAATAAAATACGGTTTTTTAAAGAAACGCGAATTTTCTAAACGAAACTAATTTTTGAAAATTATATAAAAATTATAAATCCGTATTTTCAATATATTATGAAACTATATTTTTCTATAAATGAAAGATTAAAATATTAATAAAATACCATTAAGTTACCAAAATGGCTAGTTTTCAATAAAATAGCATAAACTTTTAAAAACTAAGTATTTATCATTAAAATACCCCAATAATTAAAAAACATGCTTATGAAAACCCTAAATGTTATAAATCACCCTCGAGATTTATTTTTAAAACTATATTAAAGAATTTTTCATAAACCCCCTCGAAATATGCAAAACAATATTTTAAGGACTCTAGATTAATATAGGTTTAAGTGTGATCAATTCTCTTGAGCCCTAGGGAGCCGGAGAAAGTGAGTGCTTTCCTATTCAGGTTAGACAACTTAACGGAGTTATCAATGACAATTGTCTTGGAAAAAGACACAAATCCTGTCGTCCATGTGCAGCAGTTGCCGATCACTCCCGATTTTAAGAATTCAAGAGTTAAATCCATTCACAAGTGTCTGACTCAACCTGAGTCCACACTCAATCCAGAATCTAAAATCAAACACGAACTTGAATACTTGATCATGAACTTGAATACTCGAATTCAAACATCAAACTCAAACTTGTATACTTGACTCGACTTGACCGAACCATGGTTATAATATGACATGAACTTGACATGATTACTTGAACACATAATTACATCCTGAACATGAACCTGAACATTTTATATCCATGGATTCGGCCAAGACCTATAATCTTAATCTATACCATATAATACGCGTGGATAAAGAGGTACGGAACGTATATCGTGGCACGAGAGGTCACTTAAAAGACACATACATGAATTCACGTGTCGTTGTCCCGGGATTATGACGGGGCCTTATACTATATGTTACTATAGTCCATGGGATAAGATGGACTCCTCTCGTATACATAATCTTAATCTATACCATACAATATGCGGGGATAAATGGGTAAATTGGTATGGAACGTATATCGTGGCACGAGAGGTCAGTTAAAAGACACATACATGAATTCACGTGCCGTTGTCCGTGGGTTATGACGGGGCCTTATACTACATGTTACTATAGTCCATGGGGTAAGATGGACTCCTCTCGTATACATAAATACTTTCCTTATCAAACTACAAATAACCACGTTAGAATAACTATCTTATACCCGTGAATGATCATATGCAACTTTACCTGTTCATTTCACATTATATACTCTCTTCTCTTTCTTCTTTTGGGACTTACTGAGCGCTAGTTCACTGACGACATACCTTTCTTTTTCTTTCTTTGGGATGTTCATCAGGTGGACCGGACTCAGAGGAGATAGAGTTGAGTCCGGAGGACTTGGACCAGCTTGCTGCACAGCCAAATTACTTGCTCTTTCCAGCCTGCACTTACTTTCTATATGCTATTGTTTAGGCATTGCTTTATTTATTGTATCTTTTATTTCAGACAGTTGTATGTAAAGTTGAATGTAAATAAAGTTTCCATTTCATTTTATTACTCTTGTCATTCTTGTTCATTATTATATTGCTTAATTCCGCTTAACATATTTATTTCATAGTAGATACGTTGCGGTCTTACTACGCCACCATTTCGGTCTACTGGGAAGCTGAGCGTGATAATTAGTGAACACATTCGGTAATCGGTTGGTTAGTGCCTCAAGAAATATTAATGGTTGCATGAAAGGTGTGTGAGCGAAATCGATCCATCCTTACAAAAAGTAGTACTAAGGTATTAGAGCAAGAATACTATAGCTTGAATTGAATTCTCCGAGTGCAGGGATGACTTTTACATACACGTAGGGGTATATGATCGACGTTTGGAAGAGAGGCAGGAATGAAGAATAGGATGATGTTTTATTGAGAGAGGATGTAATTTCCAGATTTGATCACGACTATTAAGAAGAAGGTTCATGAAAACTGAAAAGCTAGTGAAAGTCGAAACTCTTATTTTTCAAGTCTTTTCTTTTATTTGTTCCTATATTTGTATGTAGTTTTCACTTTCCTATTTTTGTTTCCTTTGTTTTCTTTTATCCTATTTGGGATTTCGTAGGTAGTATCCGCTGAAAAACTTCAGGAGACACAACTCCTCCTACCAGGGATACCTAGGGTGAAAGGCTTGTTGCATACGCTCAATGCAATCGCACGCCTGCAAAAGGTGCATAGGAGTAGGAGTAGTTTAGTTAAATTTTAGTTGATAGAGTTAGATGTTTCTAGGTCGTCATCTAGAAACGGCGCGCTACATCGGACCCCGGGTGTAGTGACAAATAAGCAAGGGTCGTCGTCCCGAAACGGCGCGCTACATCGGACCCCGGGTGTAGTGACAAATAAGCAAGGGTTTCATAGAATCCGTCTAGCTTCTTGGAACATAGGTTCCCTTACGGGTAGACTAATAGAATTAGTGGAGGTGATGATTCGGAGGAGAGTTGGTATTATGTGTTTGCAAGAACTAAGTGGGTAGTTGAAAAGAGTAGAGTCATAGAGCCTTGGGGTTATAAGCTTTGGTATACGGGTAGAGATAAAAATTGTAATGGGGTAGGCATAATCATAGATAGACGGTTGCTTGAGGATGTAGTTGAGATTAGGAGAAAAGGTGATAGAATTTTACTGGTTAAGCTTATTCTAGGTGGAGAGATCCTTAATATTATTAGTGCTTATGCACAACAGATAGGTCTTGATGACGCTAGTAAGCGTCTATTCTGGGAGGATTTAGACGAGATGGTGTAAAGTATACATAGTGGAGAGAAGTTATTTATTGGTGGTGATCTTAATGGACATGTAGGTACTAGTCGTAGTGGATTTGATACTATCCATGGAGGTTTTGGTTTTGGACAAAGGAATGAAGTAGGTGACTCGATTCTAGATTTTGCCTTATCTTATGACTTGATCTTAGCAAACACCTGGTTTAGGAAAAGAGAGTCCCACCTTATCACTTTTAGGAGCGGATCAAGTGCTAGTCAAATAGACTTTTTTCCGACGAGAAGAATGGATAGAGGTTGTTGTATCGACTGTAAAGGTAGTGCCAGGTAAGAGTGTAACCACTCAACATAGACTTTTAGTTCTAGATTTTCGATTTAGAAGAGGACCTAGGAAGACTAGACATAAGGTAGAGCCTAGAATTAAATGGTGGCGATTGAAAGAAGGTAACCAAAAGGCTTTTATAGATCGTGTAGTCCAAGAAGCGGATTGGCAGTCGGAAGATGATTCAGACAGAACATGGAACAAAATGGCTAGTTGTATCAAGAAGATAGCTAGAGATCTACTTGGTGATTCGAGAGGTTGTGCTACACCATCTAAGGACACATCATGGTGGAATGAAGAAGTAAAGGCTGCTATTAAAATTAAAAGGGATTCTTATAAAGATTTGAAGAAAAGTAGAGATGTGAAGAGATTTGAGAAGTATAAAATGGCTAAAGAGGAAGTTAAGAAAGCTGTTCGGGAAGCTAAATCTAAGGTCTATAAGGAGGTGTACGAGAAATTAGACACTAAAGAGGCTGAAAATGATATATACCGGATTGTTCGGATGCGGGAAAGGAAGACTAGAGACTTATATGCGGTGAAGTGTGTCAAAAATGAAAATCAGAAGGTTTTAGTTCGAGATGAGGATATCAAGGAAAGATGGAGAGATTATTTTGACAAAATTTTCAATTAAAGCTTTACTAAGAATTTGGATGGACTTGTCATTCAATTTCAAGATATAAACCGTGATTTCATGCGTAAAATAAGACTACATGAGGTTAAAGAAGCTTTGAACAGAATGAGTTTAAGAAAAGCGGTTGGTCCTGACGGGATTCCTATCGAGATTTGGAGATGCTTAGGAGAAATAGGCATTAAATAGCTAACAGATCTGTTTAATAAGATTTGGCAGACAAAAAAGATGCCAAATGAATGGAGAATAAGTATCCTTGTACCCATCTATAAGAACAAGGGTGACATTCAAAGTTGCTCAAACTACCGTGGAATAAAACTTATGTGTCACACCATGAAACTTTGGGAGAGAGTCATTGAACACAGGCTAAGGAAGGATATTAAGATAACAGAGAACCAGTTTGGATTCATGCCTGGATGATCGACGACAGAGACTATTCATTTACTTCGTCAACTTGTCGAGCGTTTTCGAGAAAAGAGAAGAGATTTGCATATGATATTTATTGATTTAGAAAAAGCCTACGACAAGGTACCTAGAGAGGTATTATGGGGGACAATGATAAAGAAGGGGGTCCCCGTCAAGTATATTGACATAATCAAGGATATGTACGATGGAGTAGTGGCAAATGTCAGAACTTGCGGCGGCTTAACGAGTGATTTTCCGATTACAATTGGTTTACATCAAGGATCTGCATTAAGTCCATTCCTGTTTACCATCGTGATGGATGAGCTTACTAGAACTTTCCAAGATGAGGTACCTTGGTGTATGCTATTCGCTGATGATATTGTTCTAGTAAATGAGACGAAAGCAGGGGTTAATACCAAATTGGAATTATGGAGGCAAACATTGGAATCTCGGGGATTCAGATTGAGCAGGTCCAAGACAACATATATGCATTGCAAATTTAGTAACCAAAGAAGTCAAAACCATATTGGAATAACATTGGAAGGGCAAGAGATATCACCGAGCGACCAGTTTAGATATCTAGGTTCCAACATCCAAAAGAATAGGGAGATCGATAGTGATGTTAATCAAAGGATCCAAGCTGGTTCGTTGAAATGGAGGAGGCAACATGGATTTTGTGTGATCGTAACTTTCCGTTAAAATTGTAAGGGAAGTTTTATCGGAGCGCTATTCGTCTTGCGTTATTATATGGTACAGAATGCTGGGCTCCTAAAAAGCATCATACACAGAAGATGCACGTAGCGGAGATGCGCATGCTTCGTTGGATGTGCAGTAACACTAGAAAAGATATGGTGCGAAATGAGGATATTCGTGCAAAAGTTGGTGTAGCACCTGTGGAGGAGAAGATGCGGGAAAACCGGCTAAGATGGTTTGGTCATGTGCGACGCAGACTTATGAAAGCACCGGTTCGACGAATAGATACTCTCTATATGGGCAATGGCAAAAGGGCAAAGGGAGACCGAAGAAAACATGGATGGAGGTGATACGAAACGATATGGTTGCCAAAGGACTCAATGAAAGAATATTGTTCGATAGGAGTGCGTGGAGGCGGAGGATTCATGTGCTGGACCCGGCGTGATTCTCATGTTGGTTCATGTAGCCTACCCATATGCTTGGGATAAAAGGCTCAGTTGTTGTTGTAGAGTTAGATGTTACTTTTAGTTGATAGTTGAGAGTTTGAAACCATAGATTTGCTTAAGGACTAGCAAATGATAAGTGTGGGGGTATTTGATTGATACAATTTATTGCATTTTTTATAACCTAACCTGTCTTTATATTTCATATTTTATGCTGTTTCGGATATATTTTATGAATTATTGCAGCTTACAGGACTTAAACGCAAAAGAATGGAAAAGTGTGCTAAAAACAGATTACGTGCATGCAATGGAGATCAAATACAAACTAATCAAATATCAGAAATCAATCATCAAATTTGGAGCGAACATTGAAGATATGGAGTTCAAATCAAATTTTCTGGAAAAAGCCAAATTATCAAATCTTGCAAAATTTCAGCCGAAATGGGTATATTTATATATTTGGCCGAAATTTGATGGAATTAGGAGTTCGTATTTGTAAGGAAATTTGCATTTATCTGTATATTTTTTTAATGTACTCTCCGATTCTCAAGAAGTGCTATAAATACAGCTGTATAGTTCTAGGATTTCATATCTATTCCATAGACAATTATTTCTAGGGTTTTCAAGTAGGAAGGATCAATAATTTTTTTAAGTACTTTTATTATGAATAAAGTATTTTTTATAATATGAGTAACTAGTCTATTCTTCTAGGGTTTGTGTTCTTTGCTTTATGGTTGACTATTTTTATTAATCTCTTATTTTCTATGTTTTCATTATGAATGTCTATTGATCAAATTATTCTCTTTGTAGTTTTCCATCTAAAAAACTAATTTTTATAATGAAAGTTGAAACCTAGAATAAGATTAGAGATAGATGATAAAACTTAAGAAACTAATTAGGTTAATGAAAGTTTGACAACCTGGAAACTTAATTACGGAAGGTAAGAGACGAATTTGATCAATGAAATTCAATCTAGCTAGTTAAAGGTGATCTAGATTAATCGATAACATAATAATTGTAGATTGATCATCTTCAAATATTAATTAAAGATTTAAACTAAGTCATTCTTAATTAACTAGAACTAAGGTTTTAATATTGTTTCTAAATGCTTGCATATAATTGATAGGATATGTTAATCACATTAATTTAACCTATACTTTTATATACAATAGATAACATATTAAAACTATAATAAGAAAAGAAGTAGAATCCTTTAACCTAACCATAAAAGTAAAGCAAACTCTAGATTCTTCCATCTTCATATAAAACTCACTTTTATTTTATTTGTATCTTAACTCTTAGCTTAAATAACAACTATATTCTTTACTTTGTTGGAATTAATTAAAATCATACCTCCCTGTGGATCGATCCGCAAGTACTACTACGATATAACTGGGCACTTGCGGTTAAAGTTGATAGACTAATAAAATCTCAATCACGTAGTGCATGGTAGCTAAGTGATGCTAATCTGCCTCAGATGATAAGATTGGTTAGGACAGTCGTACTACCGTGTTAGCCTTTGTCAAGGGTTGTGCGGGTGGGTTTAAATTAATCACGAAATAACGTGTTGAACTTGGCTAGCGACTTATGATCTTTTGACCTTTGTCAAGGTCACAAGCTGCTTGGGGTAAGAATTGTAGGGTTCTTATCTACGGCAGCAAGGTTTCGGGAGGTATCGTCCATGCCATTTTAAAATTTTGCCGTTAAAAGGAACTCTAAACATGATCATCAACTAGAATACAATACGGAAACATAGTAAACCATTTACCACTAAGTGAAATAGAAATACAACCTTTGTAGATCGGTCCTTCACTTTAATAGCTTCTTGTTGTAGTCCCTTCGCTGCGATCGTGGTTCTTCCGGACTCTTGCATGGCTTCATGAGGTGAAAAAGCGATCTTGCTTGAAGTCTTCGAGGCCGAAGATGATCTACGTCGAGGGAATACTAGCTCAAGCTTCTACTTCACTAATTAGAGTATTAGTGAAGCAAACACCCTAAACTAAAGTGCTAGTCTAGTAGAGAATGATGAAATAGGAAGTGGGCTCACTTTAGAAATTCTTTTCTCACTTTACTTTCTCACTTAATCAAAACCCTAGCAAGCTTTTTGAGCTTGAGGAAGAAGATGAACTAAAATGAGATGAGAATAATGATCAAGTGAGAGAGTGAACCATGGTGAGTGAGTATGATATACTAACTCATGTAGAGACATAACTATGGCTAATTGTGATGGTTAGGTTACTAAATATCTTAAGTAAAAAAAAACTAATGGACTTAGTCAAAGCATCCATAAGCTTCTACTAGCTTCATGCTTTCAACTAATATTCCACTAATTTTGTTTTCACTTTAAATAATAAAACCCATTATCACAAATAGAATGGTGTATGTCTTACACACCCTTGTTTGATGTATCAACAACCATGATACAAAATGAAAACACATTTTAATATATATCATATATATATTAAATGTGCACATGTGAGAAAAATCCTTAAGTGAGCAAATGTTAGTTAATGTAAATTAGTATATCAAATATACAATTATACACTAAATTATTAAATCAACACTTTACTTAATAATCTGGTTATATCACATATAACCGACTAATATCGAATGTATCGACTTATCGAATCAACACTTGATTCGATAGCCCGGCTATATCACATATAATCGAGCGATACAATAAGTCGCGAGAATAGAATACGGTATCACATACTCACATTATTCTCGGTCCCGCACATATCGCATATGTGCTCCTATTTCGTTTTTCCTGAGCCAGTAAAACCTCTATATAGGATTCTAAAGACTCGTCAATACGCCGGCAGTAGATGATGATCACATCAAGCACCCACAAGCCGTCAGCGGTACTAGATGGACGTAACGGCTACCTGTGTATTGAGCGATCAGAAGATCAGCAAGCAAGCCCGCTTCAACTCCTGCAAAAGCCTGACGGTAACACTTGCCGTACAGTCCGGTCTCCTCATCTGATATGTCGCATATCAAGTCTAGGGGTGGTAAACGTCAGACCCTAAGAACCGATAAGTCATGCCGTTGTGAGGCTTATAATGGGTCGAGAAACTACTGGTAACACTTACCAGTAAATCTCTAAAACAACCCTGGCCAGGGACTTCCCTGTTATGGCCAATCGAGCACAGCGCAACATCAACTCCCAATACCGGGAGAGACGAAACCCCTCCTATCGCTTATTGCCTCCATGTGACTCGGGATTGTACCTAAAAACCACCATTTTGCACGCCTTCTTGGACGTGGTAAGGTGGAAATCAAAGCACAGTGGGAATCACAAAAGACTCTATGACGATCTCTGGTCTACAGACTAACCTGTATAAGTGTCACCAGAGAACTGCCATCTGACATGAGATATAATACCATCTGGGATTTCTCGGCGAGTCCGTCCAGTATACCCAGTCTCCACTGAGCACCTGTATACCATTTCTGACGTCAAACACCAATGGATATGAGATCATCCATCGCCCATCTCATGGGTCGAGAAGCGTATACGCTAGTCTACTCTGGTATATCGATGCCCTGTCTCGATACACCCACGACTAAGAACATTAAAGGATGAACTTATGGACGACCATGGTCCCACTAGTTTGATCTACATCATAATCCTGGTAGTCAAGTACACATCCTAAATGCTTTACCAACATGTAACCATAAGACAGTATCAAGAGACAAGTATACATGTTAAGATAAAGAGCAACCAAATAGCATACTATCATATCGAGCAAGAAAGTCCTCTCTATATATGTCCAAGCATCCAATATAATATACATCATATGTACAACACTGGCCTCTAGGGTATACATACAACTAACAATCTCCCACTTGCACTAGGGCCAGCTGCTGTACTATCGCATACCAAGCTCCCGGAAGAGTTTCTCGAACTGTATCTGGGGAATGGCCTTCGTGAGTGGATCCTCTTTGTTGTTCTTCGTGTCAACCCTCCTGACCTTGATCTCCCGGCGATCAACTATCTCCCGGATCAGGTGATACCGCTTCAGAATATGCCTGGATCGTTGATGGTACTTGGGTTCCTTGGCCAAAGCCACCGCTCCATTGTTATCATAATATAAAGGTATTGTATCCTTAATGGATGGAACCACTCCAAGTTCAGTTATGAACTTCTTGATCCAGACAGCCTCTTTTGAAGCATCGTTGGCAGTGATGTATTCAGCCTCCATCGTCGAGTCTGCCGCGGTTTCCTGCTTGGAACTCTTCCAGCTTACCGCCCCTCCGTAAAGGGTGAAGACAAATCTCGAGTGCGACTTAGAGTCGTCCTTATCACTCTGGAAGCTCGAATCGGTAAAGGGCTCCACTTGGAGTTCTCCGTTACCATACACCAAGAGTATCTCTTTAGTCCTTCGTAACTACCTGAATGCTCTTCACAGCTGTCTAGTGACTCTCTCCTGGATCAGCTTAATACCTACTCACTACACTTAGTGAGTGTGCTACATCGGGTCTGGTACATAGCATCGCGTACATGATAGAGCCTACTACCGAAGCATAGGGTATCCCTTGCATGCGAGCTCTCTCCAAATCAGTCTTGGGAGACATCTCTTTGGATAGAGTGAGTCCAGAGATCGTGGGTAAAAACCCATGCTTGGATTCTTCCATACTAAACCGCTTTAGTATGGTGTCAATGTACCTAGATTGGGACAATCCCAGTATCCGTTTAGATCTATCTCTATAGATCTTAATCCCTAAGATGTAGGAGGCATCCCCTAGATCTTTAATTTAGAATCTTTGTGATAAGAAGAGCTTGACCAATTGCAGCATAAGAATGTCATTTCCTATCAAGAGTATGTCTTCCACGTATAATACAAGAAAGACAACCTTACTCTCTGTCACCTTCTTGTATATACAAGGTTCATCTACATTTTTGACGAAATCAAACTCTTTGATAACGACATCAAAGCAGATGTTCCAACTCCGCGATACTTGCTTTAATCCATAGATGTATTTAAGCAGCTTGCACACCTTCCCGCTGCTCCCACTAGCTACGAAGCCCTCCGGCTGAGTCATGTACACGCTCTCTTCTAAATCACCGTTTAGAAAGGCGGTCTTAACATTCATTTTCCAGATTTCGTGGTCATGATATGCAGCGATGGCAAGCATGATCCGGATGGATTTAAGCATAGCCACTGGAGAAAAGGTTTCGTCATAATCGACACCTGGTCGTTAACGAAAACCCTTTGCAACAAGTCTAGCTTTGAAAGTCTCCACTTTCCCATCTACACCAAGTTTTTTCTTGAAAATCAACTTGCTCCTAATGGGTTTTACCCCTTCAGGAGCATCTTCCAAAGTCCATACTTTGTTGGTGTACATGGATTCCATCTCGGACCGCATTGCATCCAGCCATTTCAGCGAGTCACCACTCGTGATGGCCTGCTCGAAGCTAGTTGGGTCATCATCCTCCATGATGCAATCCTCGCTCCCACCATTTATGAGAAAACCGTAGTATCTCTCAGGTGGCTGAGAAACCCTACTAGATCGGTGGAGTGGCTGGGGTTCATCGGGAACTACCGAATCCTCCGGTTCCACCAAATCTTCTGTCGTAGTTTGTATTGCTGGAACCTCTTCCAGTTCTACCTCCTTGCCACTAATCTCTTTTTCAAGAAATTCCTTTTCTAAAAAGGTGGCATGTCGAGAAACAAACACCTTTTGTTCCTCGGTGTCGTAGAAGATATACCCGCGCGAATGTTTGGGATATCCAATAAACTTACACAGAATGGACCTTGCTCCAAGCTTGTCCGGATTTTGTGTTTTCACATATGCCGGACAACCCCATATCTTAACATAATTAAGATATGGTCTCTTCCCTTTGCATATCTCATATGGAGTGGTTGGCACAGATTTGGTGGGAATCATATTCAATAGTTCTGCAGCTATTTCCAGTGCATACCCCCAGAAGGAAATAGGTAACTTAGCTGTGCTCATCATAGAGCGCACCATATCTAATAGGGTGCGGTTCCTCCATTCCGATACACCGTTGTGCTGTGGTGTATATGGAGGAGTCAGCTGAGAGAAAATCCCATTCTCTTTTAGGAAGTCCAGGAATTCATTGCTTAAATATTCACCTCCTCGATCAGATCGAAGGATTTTAATACTCTTTCTGGTTTGGTTCTCGACTTCTTGTTTATATTCTCTAAATTTCTCAAAAGCTTCTTATTTGTGTTTCATCAGGAACACATATCCGAATCTAGAGAGATCGTCAGTGAATGTAATGAAGTACGCAGAACCATTCCTGGCATGTGTAGACATGGGACCGCATACATCACTATGTACCAGTCCCAAGAGTTCCGTAACTCTTTCTCCATATCCCGTAAACGGAGTTTTGGTCATCTTGCCTTTGAGACATGACTGGCAAGTGTCATAAGATGAAAGTTCGAAAGGATTCAAATATCCATCCTTATGCAACTTAGCTAGCCGTGTCGCATTAATATGACCAAGTCTACAATGCCACAAGAAGGATTCAGTCATTTCTGAATTCTTCCTCTTGTGTGTGTTTTTTATGCTCAGGACTGTTGATTGATTTAGAACATAAATGCCATTGCACAACGTGCCTGATCCAACCAACTTTTGGTTCAGGAAAATGTTCATATCATTATCCTGTAATACAAAATTATATCCATCTTTACTCAACAAAGAAACCGATATAATGTTGCATATCAGATTCGGCATGTAATAGCATTCGTTCAGAATCAATGTATTACCAGTTGGTAATACAAGGTGATATTCCCCGACGGTTTTAGCTGCAACAATTGCACCATTTCCTACCCTTATGTCTTTATCATCTTCTCCAAGTTCTCTACCTTTTCTCAGCCCATATAACTGATTACATATATAGGATCCTGACCCGGTATCTAATACCCAGGACGTAGAGCAAATGGAGAAACGGTTCTCTGTAACGAACACACCCGAAGAAAATGCATCATCATGTACTTTCTTCATTCGGGTGGCATGAGAATCCTGGTATTCCCCTATATCCTGTTCAGTCTTATAACTTTTATAAGAAAAAATGGAACCAACGTTCCCCAGCACAGTATAACATGCGGGTTCGGTCAATACATCTATATTATTATCTTGATTAAGGCATGATATGGTCGCTACCTGGAGAGAGAGAGAAGAAAACACTTTAGCGTATGCTCTTGCAAGATCAGATTGGTTATTATTTTATCTAATCAGGATGGCTCCCACTGTTTTTATCAAATCTTCCTTCAAACCCTAAAAGGAAAGACTAGCCGGGATTAATTACACCCTACAATTTCGCCAATCTTTCAGCCAGGCCAGTGTCGGTACTTTGAGGGAGGTTCCCCGTGCTTTCGCACGGACCTAATTAAAATAAACCTCGTTTTCCCAGAGGCATAACCCCGTTGACACCTTTCTAGACACCTACCTGATTGGCTAATTGTCCTGTGTAAAACTCTCCCAGGAGTAACAATTACTCGCAGTGGGTATCGGGATACAACTATCTCATAGAAGGTATGCAATCTCATTGCAAATTTCAACACTTGAAATTCCCGATAATATTTTGCCCCTAGCGTCCCATGACCTTGACGCAGGCCAACAAACCACAGTCCGCTAGTCAAGTTCAACCCGTCATTTCTTGATTGAATTAAACCCACCCGCACGACACTTGACGCAGGCCAACAAAGTCGCACGACTACCCTAATCCAATCTGCATCATATGCATAAACAGATAAATACTAGTTAGCTACCGCACACTACGCCTTGATGCAGGCCAACAAACGTAACACGAATACTAAGTAGGACTTATCTAAAATGACGGAGGGCTACGACAGGTTTTTCTGAAAACCTATTGCGTAATGAACTTGATATCGTTGTAGAAACAAGTGAATTTTGAAAAGGAGTGTTTTTGAGGCTTTTATTAGTTTTGCTAAAGAGGTCATTCCTGGTGAAGAGATCTCGGCTCTTTCCTCATCGAATAAGGTGCGGGATATATCATATATATCACTATGCAAAGCAAAACTCCAGAAGCAATCAAAAGACAAACTGGGTGTTGTAGCATCTGCCAGTTTTGCTAAAGAGGTCATTCCCGGTGAAGGGATCTCGGCTCTTTTCTCGTCGAATAAGGTGTGGGATATATCATATATATCACAATGCAAAGCAAAAAACTGTAGCTACCCTTTTTTGAAAAATTTGATTCTACAATATCTTTTAGCTTTCTTTTCTTTCATTAATCAAATTAATGAGGTCCCATCATTTAAGTCACCTAAACATCACAGATAAATACGACGTACATTTATGCCATCCACATTCGCCTCGATGTCCCGTCATACACCGTTAGGTTAGGTAACTAACGCCAGAGCGGGGCAGGGCTAGCGTGGGTGTAAAACATAAGTAACGTCTATATAATATATCATATATAGTATATACAGTATCCATCTCAACATATCAAATGATCACATCACAGATATCGCAGCAGAAGAAACATATGAAATATTGGATATACTAGAAGGTCCGTGTTTTATTTTGAGCCTCTATAAAACACGGATTCCACGGTCGCGATGAATAGCCAAACCCACACCCCTAGACCCCTACGAGAGCGGCAAGAAACCCTACCAATTCTAGAGTTAGGAGACCCGGACTCGACTCCTCGAGTTGGTCTCCTACTGGACTCTAGAACCCGGTTACTTGTGCTCTCCTCCTTGGTTCTATCCTAATACGGAAAAGTAAGTAATATACATCAATGGTGACATCAACCTCAACCCGGAAGTGCCCCAATAAAAGAATATTACATACATTTAATTTTACATGAATGAAAATAAAAACTCTCATCTCACATAAAACCCCCGGCTATTCAAAACACGGCGATCCAATATAACATATCCAGCAGTACATAACATCACATGTTATCACAGCACAGAAAAACTAGACGATGTTAAACATTCCAATCGAATCATCGAACACCCAAAATTACCCAAAAAGCTCAACACTTGAGCGTAGTTTAAAGTTATTCAGCACACACCACAGTACCAATGAACCGGCTGTAGAAGGGCCAAACCAACGCCTCACATGTGGCACCGCTGAACCACCACAAACCCGAGGGTTCAGTGGCGGTTCTGACGGTCACATAATCGAGTTAAGGTTTTGTTCTTCTAGAAGGTTCATCGCATAACTTGCATGATCTTTGAAAGCTTTTTAACTACGGGAAAAATCCAACACTTAGAAAATTTTCCGGCAAGGGAAAAAGTGGGTATTTGACATCTGATTGAACTTTTTAATATCATCTAAAATAACCCGAAAACAGTTAAAAATACGACTATGAAACACTCTGAGTTGTTATTATAATAAATTAATATCACATGACAATTTAGCAAAAGTAAACAACACCAGAAGCACCAAAACCCATGTAACAGAACACTGGAAAAATTTGGAGGGGGCTCGGATTGGACCGGTGAGGGGGGGTCTGTAGCCGGCCCAAACAGCACAGAATCCCTCCAGATTTCTTCATTGTTCATTGTATCATACATATATGATTCTGTACTTGTTTAAAAAAATTTTAGGGCTCGTTTTAAAAGCGACAGAAACACGATTTTTAGGGTTTCAAGTTCGGAGTTTGTTTCGTGTTCGTAATCTAACATTATCCGTATAATTTTCTAGCTAGGCTCTGATATCACTGTAGGGTTCCTATCTACGGCAGCAAGGTTTCGGGAGGCATCGTCCATGCCATTTTAAAATTTTGCCGTTAAAAGAAACTCTAAACATGATCGTTAACTAGAATACAATATGGAAGCATAGTAAACCATTTACCACTAAGTGAAATAGAAATACAACCTTTGTAGATCGGTCCTTCACTTCAATAGCTCCTTGTTGTAGTCCCTTCGCTGTGATCGTGGTTCTCCCGGACTCTTGCATGGCTTCACGAGGTGAAAAAGCAATCTTGCTTGAAGTCTTCGATGCCGAAGATGATCTACGTCGAGGGAATACTAGCTCAAGGTTCTACTTTACTAACTAGAGTATTAGTGAAGCAAACACCCTAAACTAAAGTGCTAGTCTAGTAGAGGATGATGAAATAGGAAGTGGGCTCACTTTAGAATTTCTTTTCTCGCTTTACTTTCTCACTTAATCAAAACCCTAGCAAGCTTTTTGAGCTTGAGGAAAAAGATGAACTAAAATGAGATGAGAATAATGATCAAGTGAGAGAGTGAACTATGGTGAGTGAGTATGATATACTAACTCATGTAGAGATATAACCATGGCTAATTGTGATTGTTAGGTTACTAAATATCTTAAGTAACACAAAGCTAATGGACTTAGTCAAAGCATCTACAAGCTTCCACTAGCTTCATGCTTTCAACTAATAGTCCACTAATTTTGTTTTCACTTTAAATAATAAAACCCATTATTACAAATAGAATGGTGTATGTCTTACACACCCATGTTTGATGTATCAACAACCATGATACAAAATGAAAACACATTTTAATATATATCACATATATGTTAAATGTGCACATGTGAGAAAAATCCTTAAGTGAGCAAATGTTAGTTAATGTAAATTAGTATATCAAATTTACAATTATACACTAAATTATTAAATAAACACTAGACTTAATAATCCGGTTATATCACATATAACCGACTAACATCGAATGTATCGACTTATCGAATCAACACTTGATTCGATAGCCCGGCTATATCACATATAACTGAGCGATACAATAAGTCACGAGAATAGAATACGGTATCACATACTCACATTATTCTCGGTCCCGCACATATCGCATATTGATTGGTAGAAATTCTGCGTGTTTAAGTTTAGTTAATTACCGCAATCAAAACGGTTTCGCTTGTAGCTAGCCGGTTGAGTACGGGTCGTCCGCAGGGAGATGGGAATCTTTTTCTATGTGCTTTAACGAGTTAAGTCCAATTTTCCAGATTTGTTTGTGATTATCTAAGTGTTAAAATGATATGTAAAGAGAGCTTGTTAGGGTTAGGATTAGGTTAGTTTGAGTTAGGAGTCGCTCACTTCTTTCGTTGCCACTCTTAATATCGGTGTTACGGTAATCGGCAACAACGGGGATTAGCACGACTAGGAAGGAACTTGCGAGTATAAGATAGGCTTTCCAACGCTTAAGTTCTTCCTTTTGGTGCTTGTCCGTCCGTTCTTGGCTCTTAGCCATAACCTCCGGTTAATTCAACCACAACCGGTCTCACTACGGAATCACCGCTATCATGTAGGATAGGGTGCCGTAGGGAGCGGATTGTGGTTCAATTAACGGGAGTCGATTTAAGATGTTGGGCAAGGAAAGAGTGAGAGAGATTTCCTTCTCTCAAACTTTCCTTATCCTACCCTAACAAGTATGGAAACTACTCACACATCATAATGAAAAGAAAATAAAACAAAGAGGAAGATAGAAAGAAAGAGATTAGAAGATAACAACTAGCTATTTGCGACCTCACCTTGGCAAGGATCAAGCGTAAGCATCATGGTTGTTTTAAGGATAAAGAAAAAGAGAAAGAAAGAAACAACAATAAATAACAACAACTACTTATCAATTAACGATTACAAGCGATTAATATAAAAAAAAGCAAGACAAGTATAATAACAAAATGAACTTCTTTATTCATCATTCTTCACTCACAAAAGCTCACTACAAGTTTTTCGATGGAGAAGAGATGAGAAGAGGAAGAAGAACAAGTATTCTAAACCCTAAAAAATACAAGATTATGCACCCTTGGCTTCACAAGGTTCTGGGCTATTTATAGGTTGGAAAATAAAAACCTAGGGCAACATTCAGAACTAAAGTGAAATGACCAATCTGCCCACAAAATTTGGACACTTGCTGCCACCATACGGCCGCGGAACCGCGGCCTAAGCCTTCTTATGCCGCGGATCCGCGGCCCTTTAGTGGAGTTAGGTGTCCAAATTTTGTATGGTTCCCTGGTTTGCTGTGCCCATAAGTCTGGTATATATCTTCTCTCATATTTTCTTCACGAATTTTTCAGAATTTCTGTTGAGCAAAAGGTGATTTGATGTGGATCTTTTTGTCATGATTTCCTCGAGCTCTGTGTAGATTTCTTGGATCTTGTGCTGCCATTGAACCTTGTGCATGAAAACGACATTGATTTGTCATTTTGTCTCTTAAACTGGTGTGTGGCAACAGACGGATAAAGAGCGGAGACCCGTGTTTTATCTGTGAATGACAGGAACCCGGATTTTGTCGTGTTTTTCCATGAATTTCACTGTTTAGAGCCGAGAACCTGTATCCTGCAATTGACTAGCAAACACGGCTCAAGAGTACCTACTGTTATGCAATGTGATAAAAATTGGGCGGTATAAAAATGCAAAAATCTGATATGAACAAATACCCCCAAACTTATCATTTGCTCGTCCCGAGCAAAACCAATTTATTCACAAAAATTTCCTAACCTCACTTTCGCAGGGAACGCGATTGCACTGAGCATGTGCAACAAGCCGTTTAAACCTCTAGGTGTCCCTAGTAGGAGGAGTGTTGTCTCCTGAGGGTTTTCAGCGGATACTACCCACAAAATCCGGTCAAGTTGGTTTTGTAAAATAACTAAGATTCAAACCCTAAAGTTTTGTTTCAGAAAATAACAATTCTATTATCCTAAGTCTAGACCATCGAACCTTTATTTTTCACACCTCGCTTCTTATTTAACTACAGCTTTTATATGTCTTCACGTGCAGTGCAAATAGTGTCGTTAAGTTCCAGAAAGGTCGAATAAAGTCCTCATAATAAAACCCGGATAAGAATTTTGAAAGGATCACATAAGTTTTATAAAGAGTTAAGAATTTTTCAAGTTTCGTTTTCCAGTAAAGTTTCAACTTCAGAATTTCTATCTTTCTTAATAGGAAACTAGGTCTTATTTTTCACTCCACCTTTTTCTTGTTTTCATTTCATACACACCTCTGTGAACGTGCAATAGTCTTTATCATAGAATAAAACCTTCATATCTCTGCTAAAATTTTGATAAAAGCCTGTCTTTTATCAAGATTATTCTCACATAAAGAACCGTTAGGAATTTTAACTCGGAGAGAACACTTGCTTGACTTTGTTTTAATCTGGACTTTCTAGGCTTCTTAGCGAGCTTTGAGCCAATACACCCAAACCAGTTGGATTTAGGGCATTAGGTGTAGAAACACCCCAGCGGACTTAATTACTCAAGTTACCTAGGTCCACAAACAAAAGACAGTTTGGCATGAAAATCATGATGATTTAATACGAACGGAGATATAGCCGGCAGTTCAATTATTTTTTTGGATAAAAGACGTGTTTAGTGGGTTTTGGTGTGTAATCATTCCAATCAAGTTCCAGATGGGTTATTTTTCAGACTTAGTTCCAATTAAGACATCACTAACATTCCTTCATATTCACTCACTTCATAAAATATTCTTGATATTACTTATTTCCGAACAAACCTATTTGATCCTCAGAAAATCATTTATCCATTTAAAAGTTTTTAGACATAAAAAGACTTTTCATCTAATTTCCAAAACTCACGACACGTGTAGTGTGATGTAAAGACGTATATCAGCTATAGTTAACTTCGAAGGAGAGTTATATTTCAGGTTTTCAAAATCTAAACATAAGATTTAGTTATTCTTATCTTATCAAACAAAACCGTCGAAATGTTGAATCAGAGTCCTCCCACTAGCTAATTTGACAAAAAGTTTTTATGTTTTTAGAAAATTTTCAGATTTTTATGGATTTTAATATGCAGATGCAGAATATACATATGAATGCGAAGGTAAGAAATGCATACCGAGTGTACCCCCAAACTTAAACTGGACAGTGTCCTCACTGTCATTGCATGAAGAGATCATTTGAAGGGTCAAAATTGTCGGTTAGATATACACACATTTTTTTTTTGTTTAAAGAAAAAGAAAAAGAAAAAGAATATCCACAAAAATATACAAAATGGTATATACATACCCCCAAACTTATTTGGAACAGTGTCCACTGTTCTTGGCTGGGTAACCGAAGTTTGGAGGTAGGCAGAGGAAGATTATGCAGGGTAAACCGGCTCCTGTAAGAACAGGAGCTCCTCTGTTGGTTCGGCGCTAAGGTACGGTTTTAGTCGGTATCCGTTCACTTTGAAAAATGAACTTTCCTTTGGATTTTCCAAATCCACAGCGCCATGCGGATACACATTCCGCACAAAATACGGCCCTTTCCAGCGAGATCTAAGCTTTCCTGGATGGAAGTGTAGTCTGGTGTCGTAAAGCAGTACCTGCTGACCAGGTACGAAGGTTTTGCGCAAAAGGTGTTTATCGTGAAACACCTTCGTTCGGTTCTTAACGACAACCGCGTTATCGTAAGCTTCATCCCTAAGCTCGCTTAATTCGTTCAACTGCAGCTTCCGATGGCTGCCCGCATCTTCGAGAGACAGATTCAGCTCCTTTATCGACAGGTAGGTGGCAAGCTTTTCCGTACACAAGCCGATAGGGAGACATGCCAAGATCGGTCTTATAAGCGGTTCGAAATGCCCAAAGGGCATCTGTGAGTTTCAGCGACCAATCTTTTCGGTTCTTGGAAACCGTCTTCTCCAGTATCTGCTTGATTTGCCGATTTGAAACTTCGGCCTGCCCGCAGGTTTGGGGGTGGTAGGGCGTAGAGAGCTTATGATTAATGGAATATTTCCGCATCAAGGCCTCGAAAATCTTGTTGCAGAAATGACTTCCATTGTCGCTAATGATCGCTCGGGGGTGCCCAAAACGGGAGAAAATGTTTTCTTTAAGAAACCTAACGACAACCTAGTCCGGCTGGGCACAGCCTCGACCCACTTAGAGACGTAATCAACAGCGAGAAGGATGTACAAGTTCCCAAAAGAGCTGGGAAACGGCCCCATGAAATCAATCCCCCAAACATCGAAAATCTCCACAACCAAGATCGGTTGGAGCGGCATCTCGTTCCTCAGGGATATCCGGCCCAAGTGTTGGCACCGGGAGCAAGTCTTGCAATAGTCATGAGCGTCTTTGAAGAGTTGTGGCTAGTAGAAACCACATTGCAAGATCTTCTCAGCTGTCTTTCTGGGGCCAAAATGCCCGCCACATGCTTGATCGTGGCAAAATGACAGCACACTCTTGAATTCCTCGTCAGGGACACACCGACGAATAATCTGGTCGGGACAGTACTTGAACAAATAGGGTTCGTCTCAGTAAAAGTGTTTTACTTGGGATAAGAAGCGAAGTCTGTCCTGACTTGACCATTCAGTCGGTAGTAATCCTGTGGCCAAATAGTTCACAATATCTGCGAACCAGGGTTCGCAAGATACCGTCAAGAGCTGTTCATCCGGGAAAACGTCGTTGATTGGAATTGGAAGCGAAGGCGAAGAAGGAAGTCGTGAGAGATGGTCGACAACTACGTTTTCACATCCTCGTTTGTCCTTAATGACAAGGTCAAACTCTTGAAGCAAGAGGATCCAACGTATTTGCCGCGATTTTGCATCTTTCTTCGCAAAAAGATGGCGCAGAGCAGAATGGTCAGTATAGACAATGACTGGAGAGCCGATGAGGTAGGGCCTGAACTTTTCTAAAGCAAATACAACAGCCAAGAATTCCTTCTCAGTTGTTGTATAATTGAGTTGGGCGTCGTTCAGGGTTCGGCTCGCATAATAGATTACGTATGGCATCTTGTTGATGTATTGTCCAAGGACAGCACCAATGACAAAGTCGAATGCATCGCACATAATCTCAAATAGGTGCGTCCAGTCAGGTGAAGAAAGAACGGGAGCAGAAGTGAGTGAGCTTTTCAATGACTCGAATGCAGTCACACAGCTCGAGTTGAAGTCGAATGGCGTGTCCTTGGCCAGCAAAAGAGTCAAGGGCCTAGCAATCTTGCTAAAGTCCTTGATGAACCGTCTATAGAAACCGGCATGGCCAAGGAAGGCTCGGATGTCTCGGACGCATCTGGGAGGAGGTAGATTGGAAATGACCTCAATCTTTGCTTTGTCAATCTCTATGCCATTTTGCGAGATGATATGTCCTAAGACAATACCTTCGCGCACCATGAAGTGGCACTTCTCCCAATTCAAAGTAAGATTCTTGTCCTTACATCGGGTAATGACAGCGTCAAGATGCAGCAAACACTCGTTGAAGGAATCGCCGAAGATGGAGAAATCATCCATGAAGATCTCCAGAAATTTTTTCACTATGTCTGAGAAGATTCCCATCATACACCGCTGGAAGGTAGCGGGCGCATTGCATAACCCAAAGGGCATGCGACGATATGCAAACGTGCCGAAAGGACAAGTGAAAGTGGTCTTGTCCTGGTCTTTTTCGGCGATGGGAATTTGATTATAGCCAGAGTAGCCATCAAGAAAGCAGTAGTACTCGTGTCCGGCCAATCGTTCAAGCATTTGGTCAATGAAAGGTAGCAGAAAGTGGTCCTTCCGCGTTGCGGTGTTGAGTTTTCTGTAATCGATGCATACTCGCCACCCAGTTTGGGTGCGAGTAGGGTTTAACTCATTCGCCTCGTTAGTGATGACCGTTATACCTGATTTCTTGGGGACAACGTGAATGGGGCTAACCCACTGGCTATCAGAGATAGGGTAAATGATACTACTATCCAGACATTTTACGATCTCCTTCTTCACAGCCTCTTTCATGACTGGATTGAGACGTCTTTGTGGATCCCGGGCTGGTTTGGCATCATCCATCAGATGAATGTGATGTTCAACGATCAGGGGACTAATCCCCTTGATGTCCGCCATGGACCAACCAAAAGCTTGCCTGTTGCTGTGCAAGACCGCGAGAAGGGCTTTCTCTTGCTCTGGAGCTAGAGAAGCCGAGATGATGACAGGGAGGGTCTCGTTCTCACCTAAGTAAGCGTACTTAAGGTGAGACGGCAAAGGCTTGAGTTCGAGCGTCGGAGGTGAAACGATTGAAGGCAAGATTGGTGAAGCGGTCTCGAACTCAAAAGATTCTAGCAAAGGTTCGAAACGAGTGTAAGTGACCGAGTCGGATGGTTCAGGTAACTCATCCGGAAATTCGAAGGATTCAAACTCAGGTTGCGAGCGGCTAAGATCGTTCAAGAATGTGAAACACTCGTAGTCGTTGTCGGGTGCAGAAACAGCAGCAGGTTCGAGGAGGAACGCACTAGTGGCGTTAAGGTTAGCATGATCGAATAGAAACTCCTCGAATTCACACTCTTCAGGGGTGATCTCCTGGATCGAGCAGACGTCCAGTATATGAGCATTAGGTTCGGAGGGCTGATTCCCCAACCTAAAAATGTTGAGTTCAATCGTCATGTTTCCAAAAGAGAGGTTCATTGAACCATTGCGACAATTGATCACAGCATTTGAGGTTGCAAGGAATGGGCGACCGAGTATCACCGGAATTTGATTCCGGGGGTTAGCTACAGGCTGTGTGTCTAATACAATGAAGTCAACGGGGAATATGAAGTCCCCGACTTTGATTAACACATCCTCTAGCTCACCCCTAGGATGGGTGATTGATCGGTCGGCCATTTGGAGAGTACAGTGTGTGGGCTTCAGCTCTCCTACGCCTAATTGCTCGTATACTGAGTACGGAAGCAGGTTAACACTGGCACCAAGATCTAATAGTGCGCGGTTGATATTCTTATCCCCAATGGTAATAGAAATCGTAGGACAGCCAGGGTCCTTCCGTTTTTGTGGTAAAGATTGGGTAAGAGCATCACTCACAGTACTAGCCAAGAAAACTTTCTTTGGTACCTGAGACTTCCTCTTTTTCGTGCACAAGTCCTTTAAGATTTTCGCGTAGGATGGGACTTGTTGGACAGCATCTAAAAGAGGAATGTTAATGTTAACCTGCTTAAATAACTCCAGAATCTTCTCCATCTGAGAATTTTGTTTATTAGACCTCAACCGGTTTGGAAATGGAACATTTTTAAAATTGGTTGAGTCTAATGTTGGAGGAGGAGATTGTGGAGTTGGAACGGATCCCAGAACAGGTGTTTTCGTGGAGTGAGAAGTGGGTCCATTCAGAGCAGAAGAAGAGGAAGGAGAGCCTTGTGAAGAACGGAGAATAGGCTCAGAAGATGAAGACGAAGAAGAAGAAGAAGGAGAAGAAGAAGAAGAGGCCGGGGTGTCATCGTTGATCCGTGTGCCAATGTCGTTTTGCAGCATCCTTCCCGATCTCAATATGGTCACGGCACTCACATTATGGTTCTGTTGTTCAAGAGCAACATGTACATTATGTGGGTGACCGGGACTTGGGAGTGGCTGGGACGGGAGCTTCCCCTTCTCTCGCTCGCTTAAGGCAGCATTCAGCTGTGCAATCTGGGCCTCGATGGTCTTGATGCTTTGCCCGTGAGCGGTAGTGTGTTGCACTAAGGACTGAATGGAAGACTGGATGTTGGCGGTGGATTGTGTCGATTGTTTAACGAATGCCTCCAGACTTCGTTCGAGCGAGGAAACCTTATCGTTGTTCGACGGAACAAAGTTGTTTGGTGGAAAAGAATTGTTGGGTGCAAAGTTGTTCGTCTGATTTTGGAAAGGTTTGGGTTGGAAGGGTTGCTGAAACTGCTGTTGAGTTTGTTATTACGCTTGTTGTTGCGGCGTAGGGCCCCTTTGGAAATTGTTGCCTTGGAATTGATTCTGATTCTGATTCCAGGCGAAATTGGGATGGTTCCTCCACCCGGGATTGTAGGTGGAAGAGTATGGATCATTTCTCGGTCTTTGCTGGAATGCAGCATTAACCTGATCCTGTCCTTGCGTTGGTGGATTGTAAGGACACTCTTCGGTTAAGTGAGATGGATCGGAACAACAAGCGCAAATGGTACGAAGGGGAAGAACAGGGGCAGGAGCAGGAGAAGAAAATTTGCTTTCTATCGCTTCAAGCTTTCTCGTTATTGCGGCCATTTCAGCTTTCATCGCAATAGAGACGTCAAGTTGGTGAATTCCTACCCTAGACTGACCGGTAGAAGTGGAGGTAGAAGAAGAAGTCGTCGGTCTGGTGCTCTCCCATTGTAGCGTTTGCTCCGCAAGGTCGTCAAAGAATTGCCACGCTTCCTCGTCAGATTTGGATTGGAAGTGGCCCTGACAGATGGTTTCCAACAACTGCTTCGTTGCTGAGTTCAGGCCCTCGTATAAGGTTTGGCAAAGTTGCCATTTCTCTATACCGTGGTGAGGACACTGAACAAGAAGGTCTTTGTACCGGTCAAAGCACTTCCAGAAGGGTTCAGAAGGAAGCTGAGAGAATTGGTTGGTTTCATTGCGAATCCTTGCGGTTTTATGATTCGGATAAAATTTCTTTAGAAACGCTTTTACAAACTCGTCCCAACTGGTTATGGAATGGGAAGCGGTGCTATACAGCCATTTTTCAGCAAGATCGCATAAAGTGAACAGAATGACCCGTAGGCGTATAGCATCGTCCGACAGTTGGGTAGTTTTCATCATGGCACAAACGTTTTGAAATTTATTGATGAAGATATAGGCATCTTCAGATTCAAGCCCATGAAATCGTGGAAGCATGTTGATGAAGTGGGGCTTAATTTCAAAATTATCCCCATTGGCCGGTGGAAGAGAAAGGCAGGTGGGAAGTGCAGAACGGGTGGGATAGAAACGATCCTGGAGCGCGATTCACTGCGGCGCTACAACAGGCGGTGGTGGTGGGTTATTGGTCTCCGTAGGAGGTGGAGCCAATCCAGGGGTAGTCAAAAATATGTTCGGATTAAATCCTGACATCACGGAAGAAGAGGTTGGTGATGGTGAAGGTGAAGATGTATGAACAGAATTCCGGTCAACGTCGGAGTTGGCCGGCAAAGGTAAAGGTGAAAGAGGCGTGGACGGAGTTTCGACGTCTGAGTCGATCGCGTAGTCGGTAGCGACTAACGTAACGCGGACTAGATGGGCGCTAGTGTCCCGAGTCCAAGCGGACATACACTAAACGAGTTTAGTATAGTCAAAGCGGAGAAGGTGAGGGTAAGAAAACGTCAAAGGAGAAAGGTGGGTGGTGGGTGAAAAATGGATTTTGGCGACAAAGGGCAAGTTTTTATAAAAGTTTTTGATTTTTTTTCCTTTTTTTTTAATTTTATTTTTAGAAAGAGCTTTACAGAAATATGTACGGACTTACGGCTTTAAGCAATCACAAACAAGATATGCACAATTACACCTAGATCTAGGGTCACCTAGGTCTGCTAGACAGCTCCTAACTGTTCCAGAGGGCTAGAAATAGGACCTCAAACCGCCTCTTCTCCGTCAATTGCGACCAGGTAAGTGCCAGGTAAGTGGGAGGTTGTCCAACGCTTTCGTGAAGTTCCTTAATTAAATAACCACTTGCCTTCGTCACACTTGCCTAGGTACCGCAAAAGTCAGATAGGATAAACGGCCGATGCCTGTAACTAGTCCTCTGTCCTATTGAGCGCGAAGTCCTTAGGGCTGAGTCTAGTATTTTTTAATTTTAACAATGGTCAATGCATATGCTTTTTGTGATTTCTGGGGTCCTGGGAAGGGTGATGAAATCCCCACCCAATCTGAATTGGTTTCAAGCCCCTTAAGTCCGTATTAATAAATGCAAAGCAGTAACAAATCAACTGCAAACAATTTTTATTTTTAGCGCGGCGCAAAGAATCCTGCACAAGAACAGTTTAGTGGAAGGGGGAAGAGAATTTGCGCAAAGAATGCTGCAGAAAACACAGTTTATTGGAGTCCAGAGGAGTGGGGGAGGAAGAAGAGAAAGACTCACAGAAAGTTTTGCACCATGAAGAAGCCAAATGGCCGCGGTTCCGCAGCCTAAGCTTGCTTATGCCGCGGTTCCACGGCAGAAAGGTGGGATTGGGCCTTCTAAAATTTTGGGTGTTCTGCTGTGGTTGTCCTCTGCTTGTCTGGAGTTGCTGAATCTTGATTTGATTACTGTATCTGCTCCAGATGTTTACAGTAGACCGTTTGCTTCGTTTTGATCCGTCGCGGTGTAGCCACGAAATATGGGTCTACCTTCCCACGTCTTTGGCACTGAACTTGAATTTCGAATATCCCACGTCTTTGGCACTGAACTCGAATTCCGTATTATCCTGCACACTTGCACAAAAACTAATCAAAAATAACAAAATGATTTTTTTACAATGTATATTTTTTTTTGTTTTGGTTATATTTATATTCACAAGTTAACCCGAAATTACACAAAGAAATAAACTACCGTCTCCCCGGCAACGGCGCCATTTGATTGGTAGAAATTCTGCGTGTTTAAGTTTAGTTAATTACCGCAATCAAAACGGTTTCGCTTGTAGCTAGCCGGTTGAGTACGGGTCGTCCGCAGGGAGATGGGAATCTTTTTCTATGTGCTTTAACGAGTTAAGTCCAATTTTCCAGATTTGTTTGTGATTATCTAAGTGTTAAAATGATATGTAAAGAGAGCTTGTTAGGGTTAGGATTAGGTTAGTTTGAGTTAGGAGTCGCTCACTTCTTTCGTTGCCACTCTTAATATCGGTGTTACGGTAATCGGCAACAACGGGGATTAGCACGACTAGGAAGGAACTTGCGAGTATAAGCTAGGCTTTCCAACGCTTAAGTTCTTCCTTTTGGTGCTTGTCCGTCCGTTCTTGGCTCTTAGCCATAACCTCCGGTTAATTCAACCACAACCGGTCTCACTACGGAATCACCGCTATCATGTAGGATAGGGTGCCGTAGGGAGCGGATTGTGGTTCAATTAACGGGAGTCGATTTAAGATGTTGGGCAAGGAAAGAGTGAGAGAGATTTCCTTCTCTCAAACTTTCCTTATCCTACCCTAACAAGTATGGAAACTACTCACACATCATAATGAAAAGAAAATAAAACAAAGAGGAAGATAGAAAGAAAGAGATTAGAAGATAACAACTAGCTATTTGCGACCTCACATTGGCAAGGATCAAGCGTAAGCATCATGGTTGTTTTAAGGATAAAGAAAAAGAGAAAGAAAGAAACAACAATAAATAACAACAACTACTTATCAATTAACGATTACAAGCGATTAATATAAAAAAAAGCAAGACAAGTATAATAACAAAATGAACTTCTTTATTCATCATTCTTCACTCACAAAAGCTCACTACAAGTTTTTCGATGGAGAAGAGATGAGAAGAGGAAGAAGAACAAGTATTCTAAACCCTAAAAAATACAAGATTATGCACCCTTGGCTTCACAAGGTTCTGGGCTATTTATAGGTTGGAAAATAAAAACCTAGGGCAACATTCAGAACTAAAGTGAAATGACCAATCTGCCCACAAAATTTGGACACTTGCCGCCACCATACGGCCGCGGAACCGCGGCCTAAGCCTGCTTATGCCGCGGATCCGCGGCCCTTTAGTGGAGTTAGGTGTCCAAATTTTGTATGGTTCCCTGGTTTGCTGTGCCCATAAGTCTGGTATATATCTTTTATCATATTTTCTTCACGAATTTTCCAGAATTTCTGTTGAGCAAAAGCTGATTTGATGTGGATCTTTTTGTCATGATTTCCTCGAGCTCCGTGTAGATTTCTTGGATCTTGTGCTGCCATTGAGCCTTGTGCATGAAAACGACATTGATTTGCCATTTTGTCTCTTAAACTGGTGTGTGGCAACAGACGGATAAAGAGCGGAGACCCGTGTTTTATCTGTGAATGGCAGGAACCCGGATTTTGTCGTGTTTTTCCATGAATTTCACTGTTTAGAGCCGAGAACCTGTATCCTGCAATTGACTAGCAAACACGGCTCAGGAGTACCTACCGTTATGCAATGTGATAAAAATTGGGCGGTATAAAAATGCAAAAATCTGATATGAACACATATGTGCTCCTATTTCGTTTTGCCTGAGCCAGTAAAACCTCTATGTAGGACTCTAAAGACTCGTCAATACGCCGGCAGTAGGTGATGATTACATCAAGCACCCACAAGCCGTCAGTGGTACTAGCTGGACGTAACGGCTATCCGTGTATTGAGCGATCAGAAGATCAGCAAGCAAGCCCGCTTCAACTCCTGCAAAAGCCTGACGGTAACACTTGCCGTACAGTCCAGTCTCCTTTAATGATATGTCGCATATCAAGTCTAGGGGTGATAAACGTCAGACCCTAATAACCGATAAGTCATGTCGATGTGAGGCTCATAACGGGTCGAGAAACTACTGGTAACACTTACCAGTAAATCTCTAAAACAGCCCTGGCCAGGGACTTCCCTGTTATGGCCAATCGAGCACAGCGCAACATCAACTCCCAATATCGGGAGAGACGAAACCCCTCCTATCGCTCATTGCCTCCTTGTGACTCAGGACTGTACCCACAAACCACCGTTTGGCACGCCCTCTTGGACGTGGTAAGGTGGAAATCAAAGCACAGTGGGAATCACACAAGACTCTATGACGATCTCGGGTCTACAGACTAACCTGTACAAGTGTCACCAGAGAACTTCCATCTGACGTGAGGTATAATACCATCTGGGAGTTCTCGGCGAGTCCGTCCAGTGTACCCAGTCTCCACTGAGCACCCGTATACCATCTCTGATGTCAAACACCAATGGATATGGGATCATCCATCGCCCATCTCATGGGTCGAGAAGCGTATATGCTAGTCTACTCTGGTATATCGATGCCCTGTCTCGATACATCCACGACTAGGAATATTAAAGGATGAACTTATGGACTCCCATGGTCTCATTAGTATGATCTACATCATAGTCCTGGTAGTCAAGTACACATCCTAAGGGCTTTACCAACATGTAACCATAAGACATTATCAAGAGAAAAGTATACATGTTAAGATAAAGAGCAACCAAATTGCATACTATCATATCGAGCAAGAAAGTCCTCTCTATATATGTCCAAGTATCCAATATAATATACATCATATGTACAATACTGGCCTCCAGGGCATACATACAACTAACAAAAATCAAATCGGGAGTTTCAATTGTTGAAACTTGCTATGTTTATTACATGCCTTCTATGGAGTGTGGTGATTTGTTGGTTTCTATCAAGGTTATCTCTTCATGATAGTTGGATCCCGATTCCTATTGTGAATAAAAGTTATTCTCGGGAGAATCTCGCTTTCGCAATAAACTAACTCAGTAGATTTCTAAAAAAATGTTTACAAGGATACGCCTCTAAGGAGCGGGGGTTATTTAATTAGGTCCGTGCGAAAGCGCGGAGACCCCTCCTCTTATTACTTACACTGGTCTGTCCAACTGGCTAGTAAACTTGCGGGGTGTTAATAATTCCGGCTAATTCTTCTTTTACGGTTTGAAAGAGAATTCGACAAAACAGTTTGAGACATCATGATTAGATAGATTAATAAACCAATCTAATTTTGTAAGAGCGCACGCTGAGTGTTTCTTTTCTCTCTCTTGACAGCGACCATGACCGACCTTAAACTAAAACTCGTAAAACCAAGTCAACCGAACCATCTTATAATGCATGGCTAAGGAATGCCATGATTGTCCTAACATACGATAAGGTCACATATGTCATTACCGCTCTTACTCTTTTTTTATTTAATTACTTCAGAATGCTCTGTATTAGATATGGAGATCCATATTGCATGGAGGTCCATCTCTTATAGTTAGATATGAACTTGAAGAAATTGTTTCTGTCGAGGATGATCACCGACTTAGTTCTGGAGAAAATGAATTCTATATTGATATAATTCTTATGTCTCTCCCCTCCATCTTTTCTCAAGTTGAGAGCTCTTTCTGTAAGGAGAATGCACCAGTTATGATTGTTGGATATTTTTTCCCAAACCCAAGGCTAAAGCTACAAGAAGGGGAAAGAAGAAAACCAATTAGCCTAAGGGTGGTGTACAGAAGGTAAGCTAAAGAAACATATATAAAGGGGTTGCAGCTGAAAGGAAAGGAGTTTGGAACTACTGTAATGATCTTGGGCATTGGAAGAGGCATTATAGGGAATACTTGGCCACCTCTTGAACCATAAAGATGCTTCATCCTTCGGTGTGTTTGTAATTGAAAACTGTTTTTTAATTAACTCTACTTTCTGGGTATATGATATCGGATCAGGATCTCATATCTGTAAGTTGTTATAGAGGCTAAGAAAAAGTAGAGTGCTGGAAATGGATGATATGCTCCTAAGAGTCGGAATCAGAGCAAATGTTGCTATTAGGGAATATCAACTGATTTTGCCTAGCGGCAAAATTTTGATTTTGAATAATTGTTTTCGTGCACCAAATCTACTTTTAAAATAATATATGTCTCTTTATTTGATAAAGAAGGATATAAACATGTTTTAAAAATTTTATTATGAACATTTACCTTGATCAATAGTTGATTGTGTTGGGTTTCCATTGCACCTAGTCTAGGGTTTGGATGCATCACTCATGGTATTTTAAAATTTAGAGAGGTGCAAAGCAAACAAACCATGAACCTTTAAACTAGAATATTTAGGGTAACAATTAGTGTATCAGATACAATGATCATTATAACACTAAGTGAAGAAATTACAACCTTTGTAGTCTTTCCTTGGTGACTCCTTAGACCTTTGAGAGTTTGTAACGGATCGCTAGAGGTCTTCCACGTCCATGATGATCCACCCGAAGTCCTTTTACCAAAAGCTCCTTGCTTTACTTGATTTGTGAAAGAAGTATAGCAAACACCCTACACAAATGGGCTAGATGTGTGTAGAACGATGAGGTGGTTTGTATTCTCTAATCAAAACCCTTTCTTTTTATCACCCTCACTCAAGAGAAAACTCAAGAGAGCTAGGAGGAAGAAGAAGATGCTGGCAAAAGCTTTTGTCAAAAAGATAATGATAAGCTTAATCCAATAGAATTGAGAAAAGAAAGTATATATATTTTCTTTCTCTCATCACAAACCATGGTACAATAATATCTAGATATTTTCCATTTGGGTTAAAGTCCAAATGAAAAGTAAACCATGGGTTTAAGCTAGGTCAAAGTCAAGAAGAGTGTAGAAAAACCCATTAAAGATTTAATTTCCATTTGTCTTTTATAATCCAAATAGAAAAAAAATTTATATATATATATATATATATATATATATATATATATATATATTGAACCATGTAAGTCTTATATTGCCACCAATTGTGTATCATCAACCATGACACTATGCATATATATGTCCATGCACATCAACATGTTCTTACATACATGCAAACATCTTCTTTAAAGAAAAAGGGTTAAAATAAAGAATTGTACTAAAAGTCATATATTAAATCAACACTTGATTTAACAAACCGGTCATATAACATACGACCCAACCAATAGAAAAACGCCCGATTAAATATACGGTATCACATACTCGCATTCAATCGGGTCCCCGCGCATATCTCATATGCACACCACATCGTTTCGCCTGAGCTAGGAAACTCCTGTGTGGACTCTAAGACTCGTCAATACATCGGCAGTAGGTGATGATCATATCAAACACCCACAAGCCGCAAGCGGTCAGCTAAACGTGATGACCACCCGGGTATTGAGCGATCAGAAGAAAACCAGCGAAGCTGTCAAAACTCCCGTCAAGCCAATCAGTAACACTATCGTATAGTCTGGTCTCTTCGTCTCATATGTCGCATATCCAGTCTAGAGGTGGTAAACGTCATACCCCAGTAACTGATAAGTCGTGTCGATGTGAGGCTCATAATGGGTCGAGAAACTACTGATAACTCTTACCAGTAGCAGTCCATATCAGCCCTGGCCAGGGACTTCCAGTTATAGCCAATCGAACACAGCGCAACATCAACTCCCAATACCGGGAGAGACGAAACCGCTCCTATCGCTCATTGCCTCCATGTGATTCGGGACTGTATCCAAAAGCCACCGTTTTGCACGTTTTCTTGAACGTGGTAAGGTGGAAATCAAAGCACAGTGGGAATCACACAAGACTTTATGACGATCTCGGGTCTACAGGCTAACATGTACCAGTGTCACTAGAGAACTGCTATCTGACGATAGGTATAATACCATCTAGGAGTTCTCGGCGAGTCCGTTCAGTGTACCCAGTCTCCACTGAGCACCCGTACACCATCTTTGATCTCAAACACCGATAGATATGGGATTATCCATCGCCCATCATATGGGTCAAGGTGCGTATACGCTAGTCTGCTCTGGTGTATCGATGCCCTGTCTCCATACACCCTCGACTAAGAACAGTTATAGGATGTACTCTTGGACTACCCTGGCCCCACTAGTATGATTTGCATCATAATCCCAGTAGTCAAGTACATATCCTAAGGGATTTATCAACATATGAGAGCTAGACTGTAAACCAATACAAGTCAATATGTTAAGACAAAGTAAAACCAGATAGCATACTATCATATCGAGCAAGAAAGTCCTCTCTATATATATCTAAGCATCTACTATAATATACATCATATGTACACCAATGGCTTCTAGGGCATATATGCAACTAACAATCCCCCACTTGCACTAAGACCAGCTGTTGTAGTATCTCATACCCAACATCCCGAAGAGTCTCTCAAATTATATCTGGGGTATGGCCTTCGTGAGTGGATCCGTAGTGTTATCCTTTATGTCCACACTCCTGACCTCGATCTCACGGCGATCAACTATCTCCCGGATCAGGTGATACCGCCTCAGAATATGTTTGGACATCTAATGGGACCTGGGTTCCTTGGCTAAAACCACAGCTCCATTGTTATCACAATACAAAGGTATTGGATGCTCAATGGACGGAACCACACCAAGTTCAGTGATGAACGTCTTCATCCAGACAGCCTCTTTGGCAGTATTGTTGGCAGCGATGTATTCATTCTCCATCGTTGAGTCTGCCACGGTTTCTTGCTTGTAACTCTTCCAACAAACCGCCCCTCCATTTAGGGTAAAGACAAATCCCGACTGCGACTTAGAGTCGTCCTTATCAATTTAGAAGTTCGAATCGGTAAAGGACTCCACTTGGAGTTCTCCGTTACCATACACCAAGAACATCTCCTTAGTCCTTCTCAAGTACTTGAGAATGTTCTTCACAGCTGTCCAGTGACTCTCTCCTGGATCTGCTTGATACCTACTCACTACACTTAGTGAGTATGCTACATCGGGTCTGGTATATAGTATCACGTACATGATAGAGCCTACTGCCGAAGCATAGGGTATCCCTTACATGCGAGCTCTCTCCAAATCAGTCTTAGGAGAATCTCTTTGGAGAGAGTGAGTCCAGAGATCGTGGGTTGGTTCCCACTCTTGGATTCTTCCATACTAAACTTAGTATGGTGTCAATGTACCTGGATTGGGACAATCCCAGTATCCTTTTAGATCTATATCTATAGATCTTAATCCCCAAAATACAGGAGGCATCACCTAGATCTTTCATTGAGAATCTATGTGATAAGAAGAGCTTGACCGAATGCAGCATAGGAACATCATTTCCTATCAAGAGTATGTCATCCACGTACAATACAAGGAAGACAACCTTACTCTCTGCAACTTTCTTGTATATACAAGGTTCATCTACGTTCTTGATGAAGTCAAACTCTTTGACTACAACATCAAAACAGATGTTCCAACTCCGCGATACCTGATTTAACCCGTTGATGGATTTAAGTAGCTTGCACACCTTTCCGCTACTCCCACTGTCTATGAAGCCTTTCAGCTGAGTCATGTACACGCACTCTTCTAAATCACCATTTAGAAAGGAGGTCGTAACATCCATTTGCCAGATTTCGTAGTCATGGTATGCAGCAATGGCAAGTAAGATCAGGATGGATTTAACCATAGCCACTGGAGAAAAGGTTTCGTCATAATCCACACCTGGTCGTTGACGAAAATCCTTTGCAACAAGTCTGGCTTTGTAAGTCTCAACTTTTCCATCTACACCAAATTTCTTCTTGAAGATCCATTTGCTCCCAATGGGTTTTACCCCTTCAGGAGCAACTTCCAAAGTCCATACTTTGTTGGTGTACATAGATTCCATCTCAAATCGTATTGCATCCAGCCACTTCACAGAGTCACCACTCGTGATGGCCTGCTTGAAGCTAGTGGGGTCATCATCTTCCATGATGCAATCCTTGCTTCCACCGTCAATGAGAAAACCGTAGTATCTCTCAGGTGGATGAGGAACCCTACTAGATCGGCGGAGAGGCTGGGGTTCGTCGGGAACTAATGAATTCTCTGGTTCAACTAAATCTTCAGTTGTAGTTTGTGGTGCTGGAACTTCTTCCAGCTCTACCTCTTCGCCACTAATTTCTTTTGCAAGAAATTCCTTTTCTAAAAAGGTGGCATGTTGAGCAACAAACACCTTTTGTTTCTCACTGTGGTAGAAAAAATATCCATAAGAATTCTTTGGATATCCCACAAACTTGCAGAGAACTGATCGTGCCTCGAGTTTGTCCGGATTTTGCCTTTTGACATAGGCCGGACAACCCCTTATCTTAACTCGTTTAAGATATGGTATCTTTCCACTCCATATTTCATATGGTGTGGTAGTCACAGATTTAGATGGAACTTGATTCAATAGGTATGCTGTTGTCTCAAGCGCATAACCCCAAAAGAAAATAGGCAACTCAGCAGTACTCATCATAGAGCGCACCATATCTAATAGGGTGCGATTCTTCCGCTCCGATACACCATTGTGCTGTGGTGTATATGGAGGAGTAAGCTGAGAGAGAATCCCATTCTCTTTTAGATAGTCCAGGAACTCATTGCTCAAGTATTCTCCTCCTCGATCAGATCGAAGGATCTTAATACTTTTACCAGTTTGGTTCTCTACTTTGTTCTTATATTCTCTGAATTTCTCAAAAGCTTCAGACTTGTGTTTCAACAGGAACACATGTCCGTATCATGAGAGATCGTCAGTGAATGTAATGAAATAGGAGGCACCATTCCTGGCATGTGTAGATATGGGACCACATACATCACTATGTATCAGTCTCAAGAGTTCCATAACTCTTTCTCCGTGTCCACTAAACGGAGTTTTGGTCATCTTGCCTTTGAGAAATGACTGGCAAGTATCATAAGATGAAAATTCGAACGGATTCAAATATCCATCCTTATGTAACTTAGCTAGTCGTGTCGCATTGATATGACCCAATCTACAATGGCATAAGAAGGATTCGTTCATTTCTGAACTCTTCCTCTTGTGTGTGTTTTGTATATTAAGTACTGTAGTTTGATTGAGAACATATATGCCATTATTTAACGAGCCTGATCCAATCAACTTTTGATTCAGGAAGATGTTCATAATATTCTCCTGTACTATAAAGTTAAATCCTTCTTTAATCAATAAAGAAACTGATATAACATTGCATATCAGGGTCGGAATGTAATAGCATTCGTTCAGAATCAATGTATTACCATTTGGCAATACAGGGTGATATTCACCAACAGCATTGGCTGCAACATTTGCACCATTCCCTACTCTTACGGAATGAGCACCTTCTTCCAGTTCCCTACCTTTACGTAGACCATGTAACATATTACATATATGGGATCCCGATCCGGTATCTAATACCAGGACGTAGAGTGAACTGAGAAACAGTTCTCGATAACTAACACACCTGAAGAAAATGCATCATCATGCTTATTCTTCGTTTGGGCGGCGTGAGAATCTAAATATTCTCCTATTCCCTACTCGGACTTATAATAATTATAAGTTGGAGCGGGACCAACGTTCCCCTGCTCAGTATAATAAGCGGATTCAGTCAATACATCCATATTATTATCTATATTAAGGCCTGACATGGTCGCTACCTGGAGAGAGAAAGAAGAAAACACTTTAGCGTATGCTCTTGCAAGATTAGATTGGTTATTATCTTATCTAATCAGGATGGCTCCCACTGTTTTCATCAAATCTTCCTTCAAACCCTAAAAAGTAAGACTAGCCGGGATTAATTACACTTTACAAGTTCGCCAATCTTTCGGCCAGGCCAGTGTTGGTACTTTGAGGTAGGTTCCCCGTGCTTTCGCACGGACTTAATTAAAGTAAATCTCGTTTTCCCAGAGGCATAACCTCGTTAACACCTTTCTAGACACCTACTTGATTGGCTAATTGTCATGTGTAAAACTCTCCCAGGAGTAACTCTTACTCACAGTAGGTATCAGGATCCAACTATCTCATAGTAGGTATGCAATCTCATTGCAAATTTCAACACCTGAAATTCCTGATAATACTTTTTCCCCTAGCGATCTATGACCTTGACAAGGTCAACAAACCATAAATCGCAAGTCAAGTTCAACCCGTCATTTCTCGATTAAATTAAACCCACTCACACGACCCTTGACAAGGTCAACAAGGTCGTATGACTACCCTAATCCAATTGCATCTCATGCTTTGGCAGATAAATACTAATTAGCTACCGTACACTACGCCTTGACAAGGTCAACAGACGCAGTACGAATACCAAGTAGAACTTATCTGAAATGACGGAGGGCTATGCAGGTTTTTAAGAAAACCATGAGCGTAATGAAAATCGTTGTAGAAACAAGTGATTTTAGAAAAGGAGTGTTTTTGAGGCTTTTCTAGTTTTGCTAAAGAGGTCGCTCCCGGTGAAGGGATCTCAGCTCTTTCCTTATCGAATAAGGTGCAGGATATTTCACAAATACCGCTGTGAAAAGCAAGAACTATAGAAGCAATAAAAAATAAAACCGAGTGAGTTGTAGTATCTGCTAGTTTTGCTAAAGAGGTCACTCCAGGTGAAGGGATCTCGGCTCTTTCCTTATCGAATAAGGTGCTGGATATTCTACAAGGAATACCGCTATGCAAAGAAAAAACTAGAGCTACCCTTTTTGAAAATTTGATTCTACAACATCTTTTAGGTTTCTTTATCTTTCATTAATCTCATTAATGAATCCCATCATTTAAGCTTTCTAAGCATCACAGAAGAAACGAAAATGCAACGTACGCTTATGCCATCCGCATTCGCCACTGTGTCCCGTTAGGTTACTTAACTAATGGCATACCAGGACGGGACTAGCGCGGGTGTTAAACATAAACAACGTTTATTATGTATCATATATACAATAATAAAGCATTCGTCTCACGCATATAGTATGATCATATCACAGTATATCAGCAGCAGAAGAATCATATGAAATATTGGATATACTAGGAGGTCTGTGTTTTATTTTGAGCCTGTATAAAACACAGATTCCACGGTCGCGATGAATAGCCAAACCCATATCCCTATACTCCTACGAGAGCAGCAAGCAACCCTACTAATTCTAGGGTTAGGAGACCCGGTCTCGACTCCTCGAGATGGCCTCCCACTGGACCCTAGAACCTGGTTACTTGTGCTTCCCGCCTTGGGTCTATCCTAATGCGGAAAAGTAAATAATATACAATGGTGATATCATCCTCAACCTGGAAGTGCCCCAATAAAAGAATATTACATACAATTAATGTTACATGAATGAAAATAAAAACCCTCATCTCACATAAAACATCCGGCTATTCAAAACATGATGATCCAATATAACATATCACAGCAACACATAATATCTCATATCATCAACGTAAGCAAGTATGCGTATCCCGATTGTCGTTGATGTATAGCAATGAAGCCGGCGATACATCACATACTACACTTACGGCCGCAGAAAAGAAAAGTGAAAAACTACAACATTTGGAATCCACAATCACCTTAGACATTGTAAACCCGAAATATCACATATTACGGATTTCATGCCTAACAGTGTGAATTCCACATATTGTATCACATTCAGATATATCAAGACAATGTTTAACGTTTTGATCGAATCAACAAACACCCATAAATTACCCCGAGAGCTCAACACTTGAGCAAAGTCAAAATACTCAAAAACCGTGCCACAGTGTCTATGGACCAGCCGTAGAAGGGGTTAACCAATGCCTCACCTATGGCACCACGGAACAACAGCAAACCCTAGGGTTCGATCGCGGTTCCATGGGCATAGAATCGAGTTAAGGTTATTATATTCTTCTAGAGGGGCCATAGGAATACTTGCACAATTTTACGAATGCAATCAACTTGGGAAAATTACAACACTTGGAAATTTCAGCGGGGTACAAGATATGGTGTTCAAAATTCGTTCGAACCGCTAAACATTGTCAAGGTTACCAATATAGTGTTAAATTATACTACTACGAAATACTACGAATTAGCCCCTGATCAAATCAATCATCACCAGAAAAATTGGGCTAAGCAAACAATACCTGAAACCCCAAATCCTACAGAGCAGACCACAGAAGTAATACAGAGCAATTTGGAGGCAGTCTGGCCAAGCAGGCCGGCCAAAACCCCAAAGTGCTCGGTTTTTGTGAGGTGGATTTGCCCCGTATTGCTCCAGTGTTCTCATTACATCTCATACTAACTTCTGCAGTTGCTAAAAAATTTTTAAAGAACATTTTAGAAAATTTCCAGAGAGCAATATCAAGGGTTTCAAATACCGTATTTTCGGAGTTGATTTCGTTTTCGTAATTGTATTAACACTGTGTCTAAAATTCTAGCTTGGCTCTGATACCACTGTTGGGTTTCCATTACACCTAGTCTAGGGTTTGGAAGTATCATTCATGCCACTTTAAAATTTAGAGAGGTTCAAAGCAAACAAACCATGAATCTTTAAACTAGAATATTTAGGGGTAACAACTATTGTATCACATACAATGATCATTATAACACTAAGTGAAGAAATTACAACCATTGTAGTCTTCCCTTGGTGACTCCTTGGACCTTTGAGAGTTTGTAACGGATCGCTAGAGGTCTTCCTCGTCCACGATAATCCACCCGAAGTACCTTTGCCCAAAGCTCCTTACTTTACTTGATTTGTGAAAGAAATATAGCAAACACTCTACACAAATGTGCTAGATGTGTGTAAAACGATGACGTGGTTTGTATTCTCTAATCAAAACCCTTTCTTTTTATCACCCTCACTCAAGAGAAAACTCAAGAGAGCTAGGAGGAAGAAGAAGATGATGGCAAAAGCTTTTGTCAAAAAGATAATGATAAGCTTAATCCAATAAAAATGAAGAAAGAAAGTATATATACTTTCTTTCTCTCATCACAAACCATGGTTCAATAATATCTAGATATTTTCCATTTGGGTTAAAGTCCAAATGAAAAGTAAACCATGGGTTTAAGCTAGGTCAATGTCAAGAAGAGTGTAGAAAAACCCATTAAAGATTTAATTTCCATTTGTCTTTTATAATCCAAATAGAATATATATATATATATATATATATATATATATATATATATATATATATTGAACCATGTAAGTCTTATATTGCCACCAATTGTGTATCATCAACCATGAATATATATTGAACCATGTAAGTCTTATATTGCCACCAATTGTGTATCATCAACCATGACACTATGCATGTATGTGTCCATGCATATTAACATGTGCATACATACATGCATACATCTTCTTTAAAGAAAAAGGGTTAAAATAAAGAATTGTACTAAAAGTCATATGTTAAATCAACACTTGATTTAACAAACCGGTCATATCACATACGACCCGACCAATAGAAAAACGCCCGATTAAATATACGGTATCACATACTCGCATTCAATCGGGTCCCCGCGCATATCTCATATACACACCACATCGTTTCGCCTGAGCTAGGAAACTCCTGTGTGGGACTCTAAGACTCGTCAATACGACTGCAGTATGTGATGTTCATATCAAACACCCATAAGCCGTAAGTGGTCAGCTAAATGTAACGGCTACCCGAGTATTTAGCGATCAGAAGAAAACCAGCGAAGCTGTCAAAACTCCCGTCGAGCCTATCAGTAACACTACCGTATAGTCCGGTCTCTTCGTCTCATATGTCGTATATCCAGTCTAGGGGTGGTAAATGTCAGACCCCAGTAACTGATAAGTTGTGTCGATGTGAGGCTTATAACGGGTCGAGAAACTACTGATAACTCTTACCAGTAGCACTCCATATCAGCCCTGGCCTGGAACTTCCAGTTATAGCCAATCGAACACAGCGCAACATCAACTCCCAATACCGGGAGAGACGAAACCCCTCCTATCGCTCATTGCCTCCATGTGATTCGGGACTGTACCGAAAATCCACCGTTTTGCACGTTCTCTTGAACGTGGTAAGGTGGAAATCAAAGCACAGTGGGAATCACACAAGAATCTATGACGATCTCGGGTCTACAGGCTAACCTGTACCAGTGTCACCAGAGAACTGCTATCTGACGATAGGTATAATACCATCTAAGAGTTCTCGGCGAGTCCGTTCAGTTTACCCAGTCTCCACTGAGCACCCGTACACCATCTTTGATGTCAAACACCGATGGATATGGGATCATCCATCGCCCATCATATGGGTCAAGATGCGTATACGCTAGTCTACTCTGGTGTATCGATTCCCTGTCTCGATACACCCTCGACTAGGAACAGTTATATGATGTACTCTTGGACTACCCTGTCCCCACTAGTATGATCTGCATAATAATCCCACTAGTCAAGTACATATCCTAAGGGCTTTATCAACATGTGAGAGCTAGACTGTAAACCAATACAAGTCAACATGTTAAGGCAAAGTAAAACCAGATAGCATATTATCATATCGAGAAAGAAAGTTCTCTCTATATATATCCAAGCATCCACTATAATATACATAATATGTACAACAATGGCCTCTAGGGCATATATACAACTAACAGATTGGGTATGGTGCATTGCATAACAGTATGGATATTCGTAACCAAAATACAATTCTCAACTTACAACACATGGAGTAAGAGTTAGTGAACTCATAGGACATATATATAGTGATGTATGTGGTCCGATATCTATACGGATAAGGGATGGGTACTCATACTTCATTGCATTCACCGATGAACTCTCTAGTTTTGCACACGTGTTCAAGTAGAAATGCAAAGTCCGAAGTATTTTAGAAATCCATAGTGTATAAGAATGAAGTAGATGTTGGGTATAGTGCCCTTAAGGCAATTATTGTAATTGCAGGTAGGCAATTATAATAATTGAAGGAGGACCTATACATGTAGAATAGTCTTGTTCGACATGATAGTATGCTATCTGGTATGTCTTTATTATTGTGTATATACGTTTTACTGGTTATTATGTATCGCTAATACATAATGATAAAGCCCGTAGGATTCTTGCTTGACTATCAGGATTATGATGGAGATCATATACGTGGAAGCTGGGTAGTCCATAAGTACATCCTTAAATTTCCATAGTCGAGAGAGTATCAAGACTGGGTATTGATATTCCGGAATAGATTAGTGTATACGTTTGTAGACCCTGATGAGGGGTGGTGGCCGGTCTCATAAGCCATTGGTATTTTGGCACCTAAGATTGCATACAGGTGCTCACTGGAGGTGAGTACACTGGACGGATTCGCCGAGAACTTCTAGATGGTATTAAACCTATCGTCAGATAGCAGTTCTCTAGTGACATGAGTACAGATTATTCTTTTGACCCGAGATTATCATCTTTCTTTTGTGAGTTTCAACTGTACTTTGATTACTACCGTACCACGGCTCAAAGGGTTCGTGAAAACAGGTTTTAGTTGGGTACAGTCCCGAGCCACATGGAGATAGTGAGCTATTGTCTTGGATTCGTCTCTCCTGGTATTAGGAGTCGATGTCGCGCTGTGTTTGGTTAGCCATCACTATAAATCCCTAACTAGGGTGGATGAGATTTACTGATAGGAGTTCAGTAGTCTCTCGGTGGGCGATGAGCTTGACTCCGGCATGACTTATCCAGTTATTAGATGTCTGACGTTATCCACCCCCTAACCCGGTATGTGATACTCTTAGACAAAGAGACCAGATAGTATAAAGATTGTCATATTCAGGCTCAATAGGGTACGGACAGACTTGATTGTTGACCTCTCTTTCGGCCTATACCTGGGTAGCTGTTACGTACAGTTAGTGCTGCTAAAGTGTTTGTGGTTATGGATTTATCCAGTAATCACTGTTAGTGTATTGTCGAGTCTTTAGAGTCCCACACAGAGCGTTTTTCCCGGTTCAGGAGATATGATGTAGAGGTTGTACATTGATACGTACAGGGGTCCGATTAAATATGTGTACTGACTACACGGACTTTAATCAGACGGTTGATAATACTAGCCGGTTTAGGATTAAGCCGGATTATTAAATCAAGTTTTGATTTAATAATTTACATATATATATATTTAATATATATATATATATTCTAGTATTATGTTCATTATTCATTTTCTCTCTCTTGACTATCCGTACTTTTATACGGATACGCGTATACATATTTCAATATATATATATCAGGACGTATTCCGTATTTATATAGGAACACTTCTAGAAGGGGACACCTCATTTTAGGAATTTGTTTTCAAAGAAATTGAAAATGAGGTGGAGGGCGAAGTGTAAAGTGTAGGAATGGGTGAGTGGGATGGGCTTTTTATTTAAAAGGAAAATTGTTATGTCATGATTTAAAAATGGTTGGAAAAATAAAAGCCATACTATCATTCTATTCTTAATACTTGAGTTCATTTTTGGATGATGTCTCATGCTACTCTTATTCTCTTCCCCTTTCTTCTTCTTGAGTTGCATTATGCTCTCTTGATTGGAAAAATTGAGAGTAATTGATGGTGGAAAAATCATACATCCCCTATATTCTATTTCAAGCAATCTTAGAGTGTCAGTTGCTTTCTCGAAGTTCAATTTGGAGCAAAGCTGGAGCTTGGATCTTTTTCCCTCGGATGGATTATCTTCGGCAAGGGCGGTCGCCTCTCAAGCACGTTCCCAATGGCTACGAAGCTTGGAGGGGTCTTCGACGAGTGGGTGGATACGCTACAATGGTTGTAGTCTCACAACTTTGTATCTAGATTACTTGTTTGTTGTTTCTAGTTTAGTGTTTGGAACGGATTCTAGGTTGCGGTTTCCTCGCGCTCGAAAGAAAAGTTTTGTTCGCATTTTCGCTTCCGCTGCGCATTATCCGTGAGTGCCAGGGAACCCTAACATGGTATCAGAGCCACCCAAATACTAGAACTAGTTGTAGACAATGTTATAGTTTCGATGCCAAAAGTTTTGCAGGATCGAGTTTCGAATTCTAAGTTTCTGTCCATTTTTGAAAACGCACCTGAAATTTTTTTAAAGTATGTCAGTGGACTTGTTTTGAGGTATGAAAATATGGCACAAAACCCGAGGAACTAACACATTTTTTGGGCCAACGCAAATTCATTTTGGACGACATTGGCGGCCTAAATTTATCCTTAGGTCCCTATGTTTTGGTGGTTGCTTGGAATTAATGAAACTTGATTTTTGGTATCATTTTTTTTGCCCAAGATTTCATGTAGCGCTATCTTTCCTTTTGTGGCAATATGGAAAAGTTTCGGTCGAAATTTTAACATCGTTTATGTTTTGTATCTTAGTATATGTATTGGTTAACGTCGTCTAGTTGTTATATGTTCAAATAGACCGGGTTAGACATATGTCACGCCCCGCTTCCCAGTGTACGGTAAGGAGACGTGACGGGTCACGCGCCGTATTTACTCAGAAATAAATATGCTAAGCGTATCTAAGTAATATAAAGTAAAATATACATAAGAGACATGAATATAAATGAACAACAACTTTTATTTATTCAACATTCCTTTACAAAACAACTGGAAATATAAATACAAGTCTGGAATGCAATACCTAAACAATGACATGAACTGAATGAAAAGTAAGTACAAGTAAAGTCGATACTCAGGGTTTTCTATGAACTGCTCCAAGTGCTCCTGGCTGGTCTCGAACTCCTCGGAGTCGGGTCTTCCTGACAACATTCCAAAGAAGAAGAGAAATATGAATGTCGTCAGCGAACAATCGCTCGGTAAGTCCCAAAGAAAGAAGGAGAAGAATAGACAGAGAATAGAACAGGTGATGTAGATAATGTTATATTTGTAATACTAACATAATTGTTGTAGCTTGGTACAGAATATTCCAGTGTATATGAGAGGAGTCCAACATACACCGTGGACTTTGGTAACCCGTAGTACAAGGCTCCGTCGATAATATCACGGAACAATGGCATGGATGTAATTACGTCTTTTAGTGACCACCTCGTCCCACCTTTAACATGTTCCGTACCAGTCTACCCCTTTATAAACCCCGTAGTGTTTATTATATTGATTGTACTGATTGTATTGTATTCTCTTGAAGTAAATGGAAGACTTGCCGAAACCATGATATCAGTAAAAAAATGGATATAAATGGATAGTCATGTAATCAGAGTATATCCATGGTTCGGTTCAGTCATGTTCATGTTGATATGGATTGTATTATGGTGTTTGTTGATTCATGTTGTATTGTGATTATACATGAATTGAATTCAAGTCAGATTGATTTCATATTAGATGGAGACTCTGTCTGAGTCAGACACTTTGAAAAGAAATTGAAGTCCTGAATTAGTTTTCATATTATCGGTAACTGCTGCATATGGACGACAGGATTTGTGTCTTTTTCCAAGATAATTACCATGTTGATAATACCGTTGTTAGGTTGGCTACCTTAGATAGACAAGCAGCCATATTCTTCGGCTCGCTGAGGCTCAAGGGAACTGGTCCCGCTTAAATCTATGTTTACTAGGTCCTTATTGTAAATTAATATATCTTGAGGGGGTTTTATGAAAAATAGTTTTGATATATTTTCAAAATACATCTCAATTATTTAATTATCGTCTTTAGGGTTTTCATAATTGTAGTTTTTATAAAGTTAAATATTCTAGTGAATATAACCTAGATTTCAATGTATATGGTACTTTAGTGTAATCTTAAAATGGTATTGAATTATAAAGGTAGTTTCATGAAATTTGTGATTCTTTTGATTTAGAAAACATGGAATATATATATATATATAGTATATTTAAAGTATATATTTTGATAGTATTTATATATATCTAATATTAAAAAATATATAATTTATCTATTAAATAGAAATCAGATTTTTCTTAAAAGTTGCATTAAAAATTCCATCAAGATCGAATGCTCCTTGCGGAGGTCTGTATCTCGTTCTATTAGGCCCGAGGATATGCGATAACCCACACCATCCCGATCGGGGTTTCCCAAAATGGGTTGTAGAGGTGCAATTGCAAGGAATTAAACAACAATCTTTTTAAAGAAAACAGTTTTTGAATGTTTAAGGTATTTAATCGTAAACTCGTATTTTCCCAAAACTAATGTTCCAAGAGTTATCGTGCTATATCAAAAGTGTGTGTTGTGATGAGGTAGGTCATTACCTAGTGAGTTTTCTAAAGATAATGTTGGGTTACGTCACCGCCCCAGCCCTCAATCCGTGGCCAAATGCGGTACAAAAACTTTTAGAAATCGGTGCTAACGGAACCCTAATCTATGGATCAACCATTAACCATAAACTAGTTATATGAAAAGGACTTTAGAAAGGTTATACCGAATGATCCATGTCCTTCGGTCTTCAACCTCCGTCCTAAACTCCTCGTGGCTTCCTCGATCATGTTTGATCTCCGGTCTCCCCCATCGAAGACGATCCACATCGAGAGTTTGTATTACGGGCTCCAACCTCAAAACCGAAGCAACTCGAGTATCTAGTTTGCTAACCTAGATAGCCAAGATGAAGTAGAGAGTGTTATTGATTAGATTGTCTCAATACACCCTAAGTTTCTCAACACATGAGACATATAGGGTGGAGGTTGAAGAAGATGCCATGGGAGAAGTGTGAGCTCAAGAAAAAGGCAAGTGAAGAAAATGGCTTAGTTATTGTGGTGAGATATTTTGTTGTGAGCAATTAGCAACTAAAGAAAAGCCTCACAAGAAAATATTTTCCTTCTCACTTTAAAATATCTCACACAAAACAAAACCAAGCATGAGTCACAATGAATCACTTCCAGGAGTCACCAAGTGCACATGCATAAAAGAATCAATGCCAAAACTTACACTCTCACTTTCCACCTCACTAAACATTTAAACTAAAATGTTTAATAGAAAAAGAAATGGCATCTTATAATGTAATCTTGTAATAGAATTACAAGAATACCCCTCATCCGTATATACATACCCGCATCCGTATTCCGACTCCGTATTCCGACTGAATACGAATACAACGAGACGAAAATAATCCAACAATATAATACTAGAATTCGGCTTAAACCAAAGCCCACTAGTATTGTCCGTCTGAATCATGACACGTGCATAAGTGCACGTATATGTTCGAACCCTTCCATAAAACCATAGGGCCTCTACAACGTGCCGCCCAAAAGAGGGAAACCCTCTGTGTGTGATTCTAAAGACTCGTCAATACGCTGGCAGTGGGTTTAACCACAAGCACGTCAGTGGCACTAGCTGTATGTAACAGCTATGCAGGTATTGAGCGAAAGGAAGACCGACGAGAAAACTCATCCTGAAACCCCTACTGAGCCTAACGGTGACAATATCCGTACAGTCCGGTCCGTTCTTCTATTAGTATCGCATATCGAGTCTAGGGGTGGATAAAGTCAGACCCCTAATAACTTGACATTCAGTGTCGGTATGAAATCTATCACCACCTGAGAAACTACCGATCCTAGATCATTAATTCTTGACTAGCTTGGTCAAGGATTTCTGGTGATGGCCACCCGTGTACACCGCGACATCAACCCCCAATACCGGGAGAGACGAATCCTCTGACGATCTGCTCACTGCCTTTATGTGGCTCGGGACTGTACCCAACTAAAACCTGTTTGCACGACTCCTTTGAGCCGTGGTAGGGTAGTAATCAAAGCACATTGGGAACTAACACGAGACAAATGACGATCCCAGGTCGATAGACTAACCTGTACACATGTCACCAGGGAACTGCTATCTGACAACAGGTATAATACCAACTAGCATGTTCCCGGCGAGTCCATCCGGTGCACTCATAACCCAATGAGCACCTGTATACATCTTAGGTGAACCAATTGACACCAATGGCTTGTGAGACCGGCCACCGCCCCTCGTCGGGGTCTCGATCAGTATACACTAGTTTACTCTTAGAGTATCGATGCCCAGTCTCGAAACTTCTACGACTAGGGACATTTTAAGGATGTGCTTATAGACCACCCAGCTCTTACGTATATGATCGCCATCATGATGCTGATAGTCAAGCAAGAATCCTAAGGGCTCTACCAACATGTAATAGTGATCTGTAATGTCACCTGAAGCATGTACACGATGATAAAGACAAACCAGATAGCATACTATCATCTCGAGTAAGATTGTTCTACCCGTATAGGTCCTCCCTGAATCATTGCAATCACGTGCCTACGATCAAATAATTGACTTGAGGGAACTATAGCAAACAATCTCTCACTTGCACTTAAGGCTAATTATTGCGGCGTCGCATACTCTCAGCCCGTGTGATACCGAATACCCAACTTCTCTACTAATCAGTTTTACAAAGCTCGTTTGTAAAACTATTGCGTTCGAGAAATAGCCTCAGTGAGTGGATCTGCTCCAATGTTTCTTTCTATGTCTCTCTTTATCTCAAGTTCGCGGAGAAAGCCATCTCCCGAAATGAGCAATACATGTCTTACAATATGTCTGGATATCTGATAGGACCCGGTTCACAAATGAACTCCAAATCCAACAAACTTCTTAGACTGTATCGTTCACTGAATTTAATCAGTATCCTGCGCCATGCCTCCCTCAGTATCCGCTTGGACCACCCGTCCAAACTACTGCCCCTCGTCAAGAGGGAAAACTATAACTCTGACAGTCACTCTGTCATCGAGGTCACCTTGGAAGCCTTGAATGATAACCGTATTCCGAAGGAGGCTGCCGTTAACAAATCCCTAGAACATCCACTTATGTTCATAAACTGCTTTCGAACGTTTCTCCAGGATTGGATTAATATATAAACTTATTGAATCGAGTGCAAAAACAACATCTAGTGTCGTACTTGACATCTCATGATTGACTCAATTGCCTAAGCAAGTGATATGCCAATCATACACATCCCTCTTCCCTTTAGTCTGTAAGACACCTTTAGAGAGGGTGACTCTATCACCTGCAGGTACATCACCATGCCAGGAGTCGTCCATTCTAAAACACCTTTAGAATAGTGTCAAAGTACACAAATTGGGAAACTACCCAAATCTAGATCTAAAACCATATATCTAGTAACCAGAATGCCTGATATAATATCTATATCCTATGTAGAGAAACCACTGTGTGACAACCACAGTATAACCGATCGTAGTATAGGAATTTCACTTCCTACAAAGTGCATGTCATCCAATTACCAGGACATCACACCCTACTACCTTCTTAACAGATCCATCTCCTATTCTGATGAAGTCAAAGTCTATGACTGCCACATCAAAAATAGATGATCTATCTCCGCTATACTTGCTTTAGTCTATAAATAGACATAAGCTACTTGTCCACTATGCTTCCGCTGCTCCCACTGACTACAACAACTCTCTGGCAGAGTCATATACATATGCACTTCTAAACCTAGTTTAGAATGACGCTATACTCATCCTCCTGCCGGGTCTCATAGTCTAGAACAACAGTAAATGTTAAGTTTGGGTAAACAAGAACCTTCCTGTCACCGTCTTTGAGGATACCGAACTATCTCTCGGGTGCCTGAGGTTACCCATCATATCCGCGGAGTGGATAATGGAATGTCAAAACCAGTTGAATCTTTAGGTTCTATTAAACTTTCAGTAATCGTTTATGGTTTTGGAATCACTTCCAGTTCTACCATACTCCCACTACTGTTTTCCGAAAAATTCCATTTTGCTAAAATTGTGGTGAGTTAAGAATAATATTACTATTGATCTTCCAGATGGTAGAAAGTTAACCGTCGTCATAGCCCGGGATAACCCACAAACTGCCATTACAGAAACGTGCCTTGAGTTATCCAGAATTTGGTTTTAAGCATAAGCCGAACAACTCCATATACCTTAACATCGTTAAGATATGAACCATTTTATATACAATATAGAAACAGAGGCACTGGTTTAATTGGAACCGGATTCAAATCATGCAGCTGTCTCCAGTGCATGTCAACTAAATGGAGAGAGGCCGATCATCATTACTCAACTTAGGAGTGCATTCAGATATGAGTAACCTGAAAAAGAAGCAAGTTCTCAAAACCATTACTATCAACTGAATACCAAATACAAGTATTTACATCTTCGATCACCTTGAAGAATTCTGATACTTGCAACACATGGTTCTCTACTTTATTCTTATACCTATAACTTTACAAAACTTGGACCTTTTATTTCTACGAAATACTTGTCTAAAACTGGAGAAGTCACAAGCAAACAGAATATAGTACGAGTACCAACCCCTTTGTCCTAATGGGCACTGGAAAACATACAATACTTTGTATAAGTCCCCTGAATTGAATAACTCAAACCCTGTGCGTCGTAGGTTGAAAACTGTACTATGGTTAAGAAGAATTACACTGCTGTTTAATGCTCCTTACCCAATCATCAACCGATATAGGTAAATGTCAAGGACATAATTTCAAAAAGTCATATCTCACTTTATAAAATAAAAGTACAGATATATCAGTTTGAAATTGGTGCATAACAACGGATATTCAAAACCAAATATTTGCCGTCAGGCAAAACCCCAGGTGATTTCCTCAAATATCACCAATTACAACGAATTCCGATATAATGAGGATATAATCACCTAATTCCCAATCACTTACTCCCACTCAATATCTGTAAAACCATACAGATGTAAGAATCAAATCTGGTAAATACATACCTTGGAGTAAGGATCTAATTGGGAAATCAGTTTGCAATTAACAACGCATAGTGAAACTGAAACATGAAAATATTTCGAAGGGGTAACCGGGTATTCAAAGTAATGCCTCTTCCATTATACTGATTCATGACTGTAACCTTATATTTCCTTGCCACCTTTCCAAATCCCTTTATTTTTCTTTACTCATTACCTTCTGTACACCACCCTTCGGCTAATTAGTTTTCTTCCTTCCCTACCGTTCGGCACCAACCTATGGTTTGGAAGAAGACTATCTAATAAGCGTAATAGGTGTACTCTCATATTCCTAGGAATACTCGCAACCTGAGAGAAGGTAAAGATAAAAGACAACTGAATAATCCTTATTCTTTTTCTCTTGAACTAGAATCCATTCTCGAACTGGAACAAGTTCCTAAAAGTTCATATGTAACTATACGATGGATTATCCAATAAATGTGGATCTTCGTAGTGATACGGGGTGTTCTGGAGAAATTCAAAGGTGAAGTAGGAGTCGTGATGATATACGCGATTTCGTCGTGAATGATAGCAGTCGCAATTTACTTTGCCCTGTTTCTAATCCTATTATTTGTCTTTACTTATTACCTTCTGTACACCACACTTAAGTTAATTGGTTTTCTTCCTTCCCCACCTTTCGGCACCTGTCTATGATTTGAAAGAAGACTATCCAATAAGCGCAATAGGTGTACCCTCTCCTAATCTTAGGAGCCCTTACAACCTGAGAGAAGGTAAAAGGAAAAGAAAACTGAATAGTCCTATTCAATTTCTCCAGAACTGGAAACCATTCTCGAATCTGAAACGAGTTTCTTCAAGTTCGTATGTAACTATAGGATTCTCATATCCAATAAATGTGGATCTTCGTAGAGATACTGAATGTTCCGGAGAAAAGAAAATGGTAAAAGTAGGAGTGGGAATGATATATGAACTCTGACAATCTAAAAGCCAATGTGTTTTAAGAAGGTCCGATTATCTTGGTTACTGAGTTATAGTCTAGGGTTGGGCCATGGTCGCTGCCAAAGAGAGAGAGAAAAGAAACATCCAGCATGCACTCCAACCAAGATCAGAATGATTAATCACTTTATCTAATCAGGATGTCTCCCACTGTATCCTTAAATTCTCCTACAAACCCGAAAGAAGAATTAGTCGGGATCATCTAAAATCACCTGAGGAGTAAACCAACTCATCAGTGGGAATCGGGATCTAACTATCATCGCATGATAACCCGATGGAATCCAATCAAGTTATCACACTCCAGAAGGTATGCGCATGCCTGGTAAGTTTCCTGTATGTTTGAAACTCCCGATGTGATTTTTACCCTATGCTCTTATGGCCTTGACGAAGGTCAACAAATCATAAGTCACATGTCAAGTTCTACCCGTCATTGTCCAGGCTAATTTGAAGCCACCCGTACTCACCCTTGACAAAGGTCAACAAGGCTGTACGACTGTCCTAAACCAACACATGTAACAAAAAGGTAACAAACAGCTACCATACACTATGCCTTGACGAAGGTCAACAAACATAGCATGAATACTAAGTGCTACCCGTCTAAAATGACGGAAGGTTACGAATGGTTTTTGGCGAAAAACCTTTAACGTAATGAACTTGATATCATTGAAGAAACCGGATAGCTTTACAAATATATAGTGGTGAAAACCTTTGCTAAAGAGGTCACTCCCGGTGAAGGGATCTCGGCACTTTCCTCGTGGAATGAGGTGCAAAATATTCCCAACTGAATACCTCAACGCAAAGAAAAAAAGTAATCGACTATAGTGAAGTAATTACCCTGACGCAAACTTCTACCTAAGAGGTCACTCCCGGTGAAGGGATCTCGGCTCTTGCCTCATCGAATAAGGTGCTGGATATTCATAACTGAATATCTGCAAAACAAAAGAAAACGTCCTTGTAATAACAACTTTTGAAAATAGTCCCAACAACATCGAATAGGTCTGTTTTCCTTGCATTGATCAGAATCAACACAGTCCTATCAATTAATCACACCAGAAAAGAATGAAAATATGATGTATGTATATGCCATTCGCATTCGTTACGGGGCTCGTCATCAACCGTTAGGTTACTTAACTAACGACAGAGCAGGGGCTGGACTAGAACAGGTGTAAAACATATACAACATCTACTACTATATATATAACAATATATAATAATCGTTCCAGGCATGATATATGCAACATCACAGATAAACATTAAGCATCACAGAACAGTACTGATAATCTGGGAGCCCCGGGTTTCCATTGAGCCACAAGTGAAACCCGACATTCCCCTGGTCGTGTGGATAGCTTGTGCAATAAAAACCTAGACCCCTACGAGCGCGGCAAGTTAACCACCAAAACCAGAAGTGAGGCAACCCCTTCATCAAAGTGAATGAGCCACCTGGAACTTCCCAGAATCCGGTAACTAGAGCACCCCTCCTTGGGTCAACCTGTACCCCGTACAAATAGCCCTCCAATTCTAGAGTGAGGCCCCCTCCGTCTCAACGCCATGTGATGCTGGCCTGTTGCCCTCTAGAACCCGGCTATCTGTGCACTCCATCGCGGGATAATCCTAGTACAGAAAAGAAAATATGTACAACGGTGACATTGACCTCAACCCGGTCGTGTCCCAAACAAATAATATACAAACAGGCAGTGACAGCAGTCCACATGTCGGATGCTCTCCCCGTGATATCAAATGTACAAATGAAACTAAACTGTACTATCATTGCATCCAAGCTATCCACCATGACGATTCCGCCACAACACAGCACAACACAGAACATCAACGTGAATGTCACGTTCGCAAACCCGTCTAAAAGAACTATAGCAATTAGACAAGTTGTACCACTCTAATGACATTCACGGTCGCAGATAATAATGCATGTACCGTAAAACATTAAACAATGTTAGAAATATCGACTTCGAAAACACCTCGAATAGCCCCCAAACCAAAATATAATTCATATCCAAACTGGGTTAAACAAATAATACCAGTGAACCAATATTCCAGAGACTAGACCACACCCAAAAATTCAAGTCCCAGTTCCCTATTAGGACCGGCCAGGCCAGAATTTTTGCTAATGTGACCAGGTCAGTTCAGGTGAATGGGGCTCAGATTTCAGGTATGTTCTAGTTTTCATACAGGTAGTCTTCTGCAGTTGCTTAAATATTTTTATAAGACTAAATAAAATTTGACAGAAACTAGAATACATTGGATATTGTTTCTGAGTTGTTTCGGTATTGATACTTTTGTTGGGTTACTAGGCACTCTCACAAGGGTTTACAAGGCATCAACCATGCCCGATTCAAAAATTAGACGTGCCGAACAACCCTAACCAAGATCGTATACTAGAGATTATGCGAAAACTATAAGCAAGTAAACAACTTTACTTCTAAGAGTTTGGGATTACAACCTTTATAGTCGGTCCTTCACTTCAAATAGCTCCTTGTAGTAGTCCCCTTCGCTGTGATCGCAAACCCCGGACTCTAGAGAGGCTTTATGAAGAAACGAACGTGCTTGCTTCGACGACTTCGAGGCCGAAGATGATCTACGTCGAGGAGACACTGAATCAAGCTATTCCTTCACTAGGTCATGAACTTTGTGAAGAGAACACACTCTACTACATGGAAAGTGGTAGAGGATGAAGAAGTAGGAGGTGGGCTCACTTTAGAATTGATTTTCTCACACTTTATCTCAAAACTCCATTAGAGCTAGCAAGCTTTTTCATGGAGCTTGAAGAAGAAGAAGAAGACTTGTGAATAATTCATCTAAATGAATTATTGCATCCTTGCTTGAGTTAAGCTCTCATGGCTAACTCATGTAGAGAATTAACTCATGGCTATGGTTAAAGGTTGGGTTTGATAAATATCTTAAACTAGACAAAAGGGTTGACTTTGTCAAAGCTTATCCATAAGCTTTTGTGCAAGCTTTAGCATAACAAACTCAATCTCTTTTGAATTAGCTTAACATAAATAGAAAGCCTAACTTAACCCTAGAATTGTGTTAATCTCATACACCCATCTTATATGTATCATCAAATATGACACATTCCATGTACACAAATGTACATATCGCGTATATATATACAATGTGCACATCATGTGAGAAAAGAAAACAATAGTGAGAGAAATATTAGTTAATGTATTATAATATATCAAATATATAATTATACATTAAATTATCAAATCAACTCTTGATTTAATAATCCGGCTATATCACATATAACCGACTAATATCAAATGCAACGTCTTATCGAATCAACGCTCGATCCGATAACTCGGCTATATCACATATAACCAATCATGTCACACATCGCGAGAATATAATGCGGTATCACATACTTGCATTAATCTCGTTCCCGCACATATCACATATGCGCTCCTACTCCATTTCGCTTGAGCCAAGAAAACTCTGTGTAGGACTCTAAAGACTCGTCAATACGCAGGTAGTAGGTGATGATCATATCAAACACCCACAAGCCGCAAGCGGTCTGCCAAACGTAACGGCCACCCGGGTATCGAGCGATCAGAAGATCAACAAGCAAGCCTGTACTTTCTCCAGCGAATCCAATCAGTAACACTCCCGTACAGTCCGGTCTCTTCGTCCGATATGTTGCATATCTAGTCAAGGGGTGGTATACGTCAGACCCCAGTAACCGATAAGTCGTGTCGATGTGAGGCTCATAACAGGTAGAGAAACTAATGGTAACACTTACCAGTAAATCTCTATATCATCCCTGGCCAGGTACTTCCAGTTATAGCCAATCGAACACAGCACAACATCAACTCCTTATACCGAGAGAGACGAATCCCCTCCTATCGTTCATTGTCTCCATGTGATTCGGGACTGTACCCAAAAGTTACCGTTTTGCACGCCCCATTGGACGTGGTATGATGGAAATCAAAGCATAGTGGGAATCACACAAGTCTCTATGACGATCTCGGGTCTACAGACTAACCTGTACCATTGTCACCAGAGAACTGCCATCTGACGTGAGGTATAATACCATCTGGGAGTTCTCGGCGAGTCCGTCCAGTGTACCCAGTCTCTACTGAGCACCCGTATACCTTCTCTGATGTCAAACACCAATGGATATGGGATCATCCATCGCCCATCATATAGGTCAAGAAGCGCATACGCTAGTCTACTCTGGAGTATCGATGCCCTATCTCGGTACTCCCACGACTAGGAACATTTGAAGGATGTACTTGACGACTACACTGTCCCCACTAGTATGATCTGTATCATAGTCCTAGTAGTCAAGTACTTATCCTAAGGGCTTTATCAATATGTAACATAGAGATAATCAGAGTACATGTTAAGATAAAGAGCAACCAGATAGCATACTATCATGTCGAGCAAGAAAGTCCTACCTATATATGTCCAAGCATCCACTACAATATACATCATATGTACAGTAATGGCCTCTAGGGCATACATATAACTAACAATCTCCCACTTGCACTAGGGCCATCTGTCGCGGTATCGCATACCCAACAATCAGCAGTGGTTAAAGTATCTCATACTCAACCATCCCATAAAAATCTCTACTAGGAAATAGGCCTTTGTGAGTGGATCCGCGCTGTTTTCCTCTGTGTCTACTCTCCTAACCTTGATCTCCCTGGAGATCGACCATCTCCATGATCAGGTGATACTGCCTAAGAATTATATCTGGATTTATGATGGGACGGGGGTTCCTAGACCAAAGCCATAACTCCATTGGTCACACAATGGTTGGAACTGAGTTCATCTCATGAACTATTTTCTATATCCAGACTTCTTCTTTAGTAGCATCTTTGGTAATGAAGTATCTAGCCTTTAATCGTCTAGTAAGTCACGGTATCTAGCTTGGAACTCTTCCAACATACCGTCCCTCTACTGAGGGTAAAGACAATGCCTGCGACTGACATTCAGTCGTCCTTATCACCCTGGAACCTTTCCAGTGATTCTCTCCAGGATCGATTGATACCAACTCACTACAACTAGTGAGTATCCTAACATCCAATTAAATCTATCTCATAGATCCAAAACCCAGGATTTAGGAGGTATCACTTTGATCCTATATGGAGAATCCTTGTGATAAGCGAAGATTGACCGAGCGCAGCATAGGAAACTCCTTTCCTATCAAGAGTATGTCATTCACGTACTCTACGAGGATCACCACCATACTCCCTACTACATTTTTGTATATAAAAGGTTCATCTATCATTTTGATGAAGTCAAACTCTTTGACTACCACATCAAAACAGACGTTCCAACTCCGCGATGCCTTCTTTATCCTATAAAGCAACTTGCACACGTTTCCGCTGCTCCCACTGTCTACGAAGCCCTCTGGCTGTGTACTTATAGACATTCTTTTCTAAATTATCATTTTAGAAAAGCTGTCATGACACCCAACCGCCAGATATCGTAGTTATGGTATGTAGCAATGGCAAGTAGGATCTGGATGGACTTAAGCATAGCTTTGAAAGTCTTAACTTTTCCATGTACACCAAGTAATCTTCTCAAGATATACTTGCTTCTGATGGGGATTTAACCTTTCATATAAAGCAACCAAAGTCCATACTTTCTTGGTGTATAAGGATTCCATCTCAGATCACTTAGCATCCAGCCATTCTTACAGAGTCCCACTCCTGATGGCCTGCTCGAAATAAGTTGGGTCATCATCTCATGATGTAATCCTCGCTCCCACTGTCATAGAGAAACCGAAGTATCTTTCAGGTGGGTGAGGAACCCTACTAGATCGGCGGAGAGGCTGAGATTCATTGGAAACTATTGAATCCTTCGGGTTTACCAAATTATCAGCTGCAGATTGTATAGCTGGAACTTTTCCAGTTCTACAGAACTGACCTTGCCTTGAGCTTTGTCCGGATTATGCTTTTAGACATAGGCTAGACAACCCCAAATCTTAACTTACTTAAGATATGGGTTCTTCCCATTCCATATCATATATGGAGTGGTAGGCTTCTGATTTGATTGGAACCCTATTCAATAGGTATGCAGCTTCACAAGTGCATAATTCCCAAAAGGAAATAGGAAACTCAGTAGTACTCATCATAGAGCGCACCATATCAAATACGGTGTGATCGCTCCGCCCCGATACACCGAGGTGCTGTGGTGTATACGGAGGAGTAATGCTGAGAGAGAATCTCATTCTCCTTTAGAATAGTCCAGGAATCCCGTGCTCAAGTATTCTCCTCCCTGATCACATCAAAGGACATAATACTTTTACCCATATTTTTGGTTCTCTTCTTCTAACTTATATTCTGTGAATATCTCAAAAGGTTCGGACTTGTGTTTCAACCGGAACATATGTCTGAATCTTGAAAGATCATCAGAGAATGTAATGAAGTACAAAGAACCGGTCCTGGTATATGTAGACAGGGGACCTTACATACATCATCATGTATCAATCCCAAGAGTTCACTAACTTTTTCTCTGTTTCCAATAAACAGAGCCGTGGTCATCTTATCTTTGTGACATGACCGGCAAGTTTCACAAGATGTAAATTCAAACAGTTTTAAATATGCATCTAAATGTAACTTCAGCTAGTCGGGTCGCATTGATATGACCTAGTCTACAATACCTCAAGAAGGATTCATTCATTTCTGAACTCTTCCTCTTGTGTGTGTTCTGTATACTAAGAACTGTAGTTTGATTTAGAACGTCAATGCTTTTAGATAACGTGCCTGAACCGATCAACTCTTGATATAGGAAATGTTCAAAACATTATCCAACAATACAAAATTATATCCTTCTTTACTAATAAAGAGACTGATATGATGTTGTATATCAGGTTCGGTATCTAATAAAATTCGTTCAGAATCAATGTATTTTGGTAATACAGGGTGATAACTACCAACAGACTTGGTTGCAACACTTGCACCGTTTCTATCTCATGAAATTTATCATCCGTTCTCAGTTCTCTACCTTTCTGTAGCCCATATAACAAATTACATATGTGGGATCCTGATCCGGTATCAAATACCCAGGATGTAAAAGATATTGAGAAACAGTTCTGTGTAATGAACACACCCGAAGAAGATGCATCAACATGCACTTTCTTCGTTTGGGCGGCACGGGAATTCTGGTAATCCCCTATTTCCTTCTCTGTCTTATAACAATTATAAGTTGGAGCGGGACCAACGTTCCCTAGCTCAGTATAACAAGCGGGTTCGGTCAATTCATCCATATTATTATCTTGATTAAGGCGTGATAAGGTCGCTACCTGGAGAGAGAGAGAAGAAAACACTCAGCGTATGATCTTGCAAGATTAGATTGGTTATTTAATATATCTAATCAGGATGTCTCCCACTGTTTTAGTCAAATCTTCCTTCAAACCCTAAAAGGAAAGACTAGCCGGGATTAATTACACGCTACAAGTTCGCCAATCTTTCAGCCCGGTCACTGCAGGTACTTTGAGGGAGGTTCCCCGTGCTTTCGCACGGACCTAATTAAAGTAAACCTCGCTTTCCCGGGGGCATAACCCCGTTGACACCTTTCTAGACACCTACTTGATCGGCTAGTTGTAATGTGTAAAACTCTCCCAGGAGTAACTCATACTCGCAGCGGGTATCGGGATCCAACTATCTCATAGAAGGTATGCAATCTCATTGCAAATTTCAACACTTGAAATTCCCGATAATATTTTACCCCTAGCACTTATGACCTTAACTAAGGTCAATATATCATAAGCATTAGTCAAGTTCTACCCGTCATTTCATGATTAATCAAACCCACCCTACATGACCCTCAACTATGGTCGACATAATCACATGAATGTCCTAACTAATCGCATCTTATGCGGTGTAGGAAGACATCACTTAGCTACCGTACATTACGCCTCAACTAAAGTCGACATATGCAGCACGAATACTAAGTACTCTACTTCCTAAAATGACGGAGGGCTACGACAGGTTTTTAAGAAAACCTTTTGCGTAATGAACTTGATATCGTTGTAGAATCGAGTGATTTTAAATGGAGTATTTTTGAGGCCTTTTCTAGTTTCGCTAAAGAGGTCACTCCCGGTGAAGGGATCGTCGGCTCTTTCCTCATCAAATAAGGTGCAGGATATTTCACAAATATCACTATGCAAAGCAAGAACTATAGAAGCAATTAAAAGACAAACCGAGTTTGTAGCATCTGCTAGTTTCACTAAAGAGGCCACTCCCGGTGAAGGGATCTCGGCTCTTTCCTTATCGAATAAGGTGCTGGATGTTCTACAAGGAACACCGCTATGCATAGCAAGAACTAGAGCTACCAGTTTTTAAAATAATTTCTACAACATCTTTAGGTTTCTTTTATTTCATTAATCTCATTAATGAAGTCCCATTTTAATATGCTTCACAAGCATCACATTTGAAACGAAATCTGCAATATAACATATATCTCATATATATAATAAAAACATTCGTCTCAGGCAGTAATATGATCTCATCACAGAACAATGCAGCAGAAGAACATATATGAAATATTGGATATACTAGGACGTCCGTGTTTTAATATGAGCCTATATAAAACACGGATTCTATGGTCGCGATGAATAGCCAAACCCACATCCCTAGACTCCTACGAGAGCGGCAAGCAACACTGCAAATTCTAGGGTTAGGAGACCCGGTCTCGACTCCTCGAGATGGTCTCCCACTGGACCCTAGAACCCGGTTACTTGTGCTCCACGCCTTGGGTCTACCTAATGCGGAAAAGTAAATAATATACAATGGTGACATCATCCTCAGCCCGGAAGTGCCCCAATAAAAGAATATTACATATAAATGAATTTTACATGAATGAAAATGAAAAACTCTCATCTCATATAAAACCCCCGGCTATTCAAAACACGGCGATCCAATATAACATATCACAGCAACACATACTATCACATATCATCAACGTAAGTAAGTATGCATACACCGATTATCGTCGATGTATAGCAACGAAAACCGGCGATACAACTACATACTACACTTACGGTCACAGAAAAGAAAATGTAAAACTACAACAGTTGGAATCCGCAACCCCCTTAGACATCGCATGCCTAACCAAATGAATTCCTTAGACATCGCATGATTAACAATTATAAACCCCGTATTTTAGTCTCATTATCGAAAACTCTTTTCAATATCAAGTCGGGCAATTCAACAAGATTCCCGACATCTTGATCGAATGCTCGTCGCAAACTTTAGTAGACGGCCGCACCCCCGGATGTCGTCGACGAAGTGCACTAAGGCGGAACACCGCTGCCGCGAGCATCCGAACGGATGCTTTCGGCGACGGGTTCTCCTACAGTCACTTGGTCGGGGCTATGGGGCGTGGCTGTCTATTAAGTTTACCCGGCGAGTATCCGCGTACGCTACGTGATTGCAACAGACTTTTGATCACATCAAAATCCCGTGGCAACCGATCATCTAAGACTAAACCGCTAGATTTATAACATTCAAATTAGTTATCTCATAACTACTTGTGGATTCCAAATATCGTATCACATTCCAGATAAATAGACAATGTTAAACTTTCCGATCGAATAATCAAACACCCAAGTTTTCCCAAATAGTTCCCAACACTTGAAATCAGTTTAAAAGCATCCATCACATGCCACAGTACCAATGGTCCAGCCGTAGAAGGGTCAAGCCAACGCCTCACATGTGGCATGCCGTACTGTCCCAAACTTTAAGGTTTAGAGGCAGTTCAAGACGGTCACATAATCGAGTTAAGGTATGTTGTCTTCTAGAGGGTCCACCGCGTTACTTGCACGACTTAGAACGTTCTTAAACTACGGAAAAATCCAACACTTTGAAATTTTCCGGCAGGGGAAAAAGTGAGTTATTGATATCCGTTCGAACTTTTTAACACGTTCTAAAAATTACCCGGATAAACTAAACAAAGTTATACTTTCCAATCGAATCAACGAGCTCCCAATACAACCCAGAAAACTCAACACTTGAGTAGAATTAAAAATTCCCAGAATAGTGCAAAAGAACCCAGGAATAATACTGTAAAGTAGCGGGCCCCAATGACACTGTTCAGCCGCGGAACCGCGGCCACGTGCGTGGTTTAGCCGCGGTTCCGCGGTCATGTGATCGGATTGGTGGTCCGTACTTCACAATAATTCTTAGTTTTTCCTGCTTATTTTTCTGAGTATTTTTAATATGAAAAAAATCAACTTTTAGAAAAATTTCCAGAGAAGGGGTTCGTATCGGGGTTCCGGGGTTCGATCGGACTTTAAACTTCGTCTAGACTTTGCCTAAAGCTCTAGCTTATCTCTGATACCACTGTTGGGTTACTAGGCACTCTCATAAGGGTCTACGAGGCATCAACCATGCCCGATTCAAAATTTAGACATGCCGAACAACCCTAACCAAGATCGTATACTAGAGATTATGCGAAAACTATAAGCAAGTAAACAACTTTACTTCTAAGAGTTTGGGATTACAACCTTTGTAGTCGGTCCTTCACTTCAAATAGCTCCTTGTAGTAGTCCCCTTTGCTGCGATCGCAAACCCCGGACTCTAGAGAGGCTCTATGAAGAAACGAACGTGCTTGCTTCGATGACTTCGAGGCCGAAGATGATCTACGTCGAGGAGACACTGAATCAAGCTATTCCTTCACTAGGTCATGAACTTTGTGAAGAGAACACACTCTACTACATAGCAAGTGGTAGATGATGAAGAAATAGGAGGTGGGCTCACTTTAGAATTGATTTTCTCACACTTTATCTCAAAACTCTATTAGAGCTAGCAAGCTTTTTCATTGAGCTTGAAGAAGAAGAAGAAGACTTGTGAATAATTCATGCAAATGAATTATTGCACCCTTGCTTGAGTTAAGCCCTCATGGCTAACTCATGTAGAGAATTAACTCATGGCTATGGTCAAAGGTTAGGTTTGATAAATATCTTAAACTAGACAAAAGGGTTGACTTTGTCAAAACTTATCCATAAGCTTATCCATAAGCTTTTGTGCAAGCTTTAGCATAACAAACTCAATCTCTTTTGAATTAGCTTAACATAAATAGAAACCCTAACTTAACCCTAGTATTGTGTTAATCTCATACACCCATCTTATATGTATCATCAAACATGACACAATTCATGTACACAAATGTACATATCGCGTATATATATATAATGTGCACATCATGTGAGAAAAGAAAACAATAGTGAGCTAAATATTAGTTAATGTATTATAATATATCAAATATATAATTATACATTAAATTATCAAATCAACTCTTGATTTAATAATCCGGCTATATCACATATAACCGACTAATATCAAATGCAACATCTTATCGAATCAACGCTCGATCCGATAACTCGGCCATATCACATATAACCAATCATGTCACACATCGCGAGAATATAATGCGGTATCACATACTCGCATTAATCTCGTTCCCGCATATATCACATATGCACTCCTACTCCATTTCGCTTGAGCCAGGAAACCTCTGTGTAGGACTCTAAAGACTCGTCAATACGCCGGCAGTAGGTGATGATCATATCAAACACCCACAAGCCGCAAGCGGTCTGCCAAACGTAACGGCCACCCGGGTATCGAGCGATCAGAAGATCAACAAGCAAGCCTGTACTTTCTCCAGCGAATCCAATCAGTAACACTCCCGTACAGTCCGGTCTCTTCGTCTGATATGTTTCATATCTAGTCTAGGGATGGTATACGTCAGACCCCAGTAACCGATAAGTCGTGTCGATGTGAGGCTCATAACTGGTCGAGAAACTACTGGTAACACTTACCAGTAAATCTCTATATCAGCCCTGGCCAGGGTCCTCCAGTTATAGCCAATCGAACACAGCACAACATCAACTCCCTATACCGGGAGAGACGAATCCTCTCCTATCGCTCATTGTCTCCATGTGATTCGGGACTGTACCCAAAAGCCACCGTTTTGCACGCCCCATTGGACGTGGTATGATGGAAATCAAAGCACAGTGGGAATCACACAAGACTCTATGATGATCTCGGGTCTACAGACTAACCTGTACCAGTGTCACCAGAGAACTGCCATCTGACGTGAGGTATAATACCATCTGGGAGTTCTCGGCGAGTCCGTCCAGTGTACCCAGTCTCTACTGAGCACCCGTATACCTTCTCTGATGTGAAACACCAATGGATATAGGATCATCCATCGCCCATCATATAGGTCAAGAAGCGCATACGCTAGTCTACTCTGGAGTATCGATGCCCTGTCTCGGTACTCCCACAACTAGGAACATTTGAAGGATGTACTTGATGACTACACTGTCCCCACTAGTATGATTTGCTTCATAGTCCTAGTAGTCAAGTACTTATCATAAGGGCTTTATCAACATGTAATATAGAGACAATCAGAGTACATGTTAAGATAAAGAGCAACCAGATAGCATACTATCATGTCGAGCAAGAAAGTCCTACCTATACATGTCTAAGTATCCATTACAATATACATCGTATGTACAGTAATGGCCTCTAGGGCATACATATAACTAACAACTTTAACATGGTCTAAATTAACTAATATGTGGTTAATGGGTTGGCTTTGATACCATGTTTGGTTACGCTAGCGCCCCGGCCATCAATCCGTAGCCAAATGTGGAACAAAAACTTTTAGAAACCGATGCTAACGGAACCCTAATTTACGGATCGACTATTAACAATAAACTAGTTATATGAAAAGGAGTTTAGAAAGGTTATACCGAATGATCAGTGTCCTTCGGTCTTCAACCTCTGTCCCAAGCTCCTCGTGGCTTCCTCGATCATGTTTGATCTCCGGTCTCCCCCATCGAAGTCGATCCACCTCGAGAGTTTGTATTACGAGCTCCGACCTCAAAACCGAAGCAACTCGAGTATCTAGTTTGCTAACTTAGATAGCCAAGATGAAGTAGAGAGTGTTTGTGATTAGATTGTCTCAATACACCCTAGGTTTTTCAACACATGAGACATATAGGGTGGAGGTTGAAGAAGATGCCATGGAAGAAGTGTGAGCTCAAGAAAAAGGCAAGTGAAGAAAAGGTCTTAGTTTTTGTGGTGAGCTATTTCGTTGTGAGCAATTAGCAACTAAACAAAAGCCTCACTAGAAAATATCTGCCTTCTCACTTCAAAATATCACACACAAAACAAAACCAAGCATGAGTCACAATGAATCACTTCTATGAGTCACCAAGTGCACATGCATAAAAGAATCAATGCCAAAACTTACACTCACACTTTCCACCTCACTAAACATTTAAACTAAAATGTTTAATAGAAAAAGAAATGGCATCTTAAAAAGTAATCTTATAATAGAATTACAAGAATACCCTTCATTCCTATATACATACCTGCATCCATATTCCGACTGAATACGAATACAACGAGACGAAAATAATCCAACAATATATTACTAGGATCCGGTTTATACCAAAGCCCACTAGTATTATCCGTACGAATCATGACACGTGTACAAGTGTACATATATATTTGAACCCTGCCATAAAACCATACGGCCTCTACAACGTGTCGCCTGTAGGTTTACTAGGCGCTAGAACAAGGTACTACAAGGCATCAACCATGCCAAAATCAAATTTTTTATGTGCCGAACAACCCTAACCAAGATCTTAGACTAGAGATTCGGCGAAACAAAGCATATAAACAACTTTACATCTAAGAGTTAGGGATTACAACCTTTGTAGTCCGTTCCTTCACTTCTAAAGCTCCGTGTTGAGGTCCCTTCGCTGCGATCATCATGTACCCGGACTCTAGAGAGGCTCCATGAAGAGAAAGATACAGTCTTTCTTCTGATCTTCAATAACAAAGGTGATTTACCTTGAAGAAACTCAAACCCAAGCTCTTGCTTTGATAATCAAGTATTAGCAAAGCAAACACCCTAATCTAAGTGGCAAGAATAGATGAGGATGATGAAGTTGGAATTTCGCTCTCATTTGTTTTCAATTTCTCACTCATTTTCATCACACATGAAAAAGCTAGAAAGCTTTTCATCAAAAGAAGAAGGAAGAAGAAGAAGAATCTCTTTTGTGATGAATAATGAAACTTGTGTGAGGTTAGAAATGCAACCATGGGTTAAGAATGAATACTTGACCCATGTAGAGAATTAACTATGGTAAAGGGTTGGGTTAGGTTAAAGAAATATCTATGCAAAATATCACAAGTCAAAGTCAAAGCTTCAAGAAGCTTCTTGAAAGTTTCATGCAAGCTTAACCCTAATCCAAACCCTAACCATATTTAAACTCCACAAAACATGTTGCATTTATAAGCCTAACTTGTTACAATATTATATATCACATATACAATATTTATTGTAACAAAATAAAATAATACAATTAACATATATCACATATATATATATATCAATGTATTACCCGAGTGAGAAAAAGAATCTTTAAGTGAGCTTTTATTAGTTAATGTAATTAAATATATCAAATATATAATTATACATTAAATTTTCGAATCAACACTTGATCCGATAATCCGGCTATTTCACAAATAACCGACTAATATAATCTGTATCAGTTCATCGAATCAACACTTGATCCGATGACCCGGCTATATCACATATACCCGGCCGATATCTCATATCGTGAGAATCTAATACGGTATCACATACACGTATTGTTCTCGGTCCCGCACATATCACATATGTGCTCCTACTCCGTTTTGCCTGAGCCAGGAAACCTCTGTGTAGGACTCTAAAGAATCGTCAATACGCCGGCAGTAGGTGATGATCATATCAAACACCCACAAGCTGCAAGAGCGCAGCTAAATATAACAACCACCCAGGTATTGAGCAATCAGAAGATTAACAAGCAAGCCTGTACATTCTCCCGTGAATCCAACCAATAACACCCCCGTACTGTCCGGTCTCTTCGTCTGATATGTCGCATATCTCTCCTAGGGGTGGTAAACGTCAGACCCCAGTAGCTTGATAAGTAGTGTCAAAATGAGGTCCATAACAGTTCGAGAAACTACTGATAACAATTACCAGTAAATCTCAGCAACCCTGGCCAGGGATTTCCAGTTATAGCCAATCGAACACTGCGCAACTTGAACTCCCTATACCGGGAGAGACGAAACCCCTCCTATCACTCATTGCCTCCATGTGATTCAGGACTGTACCCAAAAGCCACCTTTTTGCACGCCCTCTTGGACGTGGTATGATGGAAATCAAAGCACAGTAGGAATCACACAAGACTCTGTGACGATCTCGGGTCTACAGACTAACCTGTACCAGTGTCACCAGAGAACTGCCATCTGACGTGAGGTATAATACCATCTAGGAGTTCTCGGTGAGTCCGTCCAGTGTACCCAGTCTCCACTGAGCACCCGTATACCTTCTCTGATGTCAAACACCAATGGATATGGGATCATCCATCGCCCATCATATGGGTCAAGAAGCACATATGCTAGTCTACTCTGGAGTATCGATGCCCTGTCTTGGTACTCCCACGACTAGGAACATTTGAAGGATGTACTTGGCGACTACACTGTCCCCACTAGTATAATCTGCATCATAGTCCTGGTAGTCAAGTACTCATCCTAAGGGCTTTATCAACATGTGACATAGAGACAATCAGAGTACATGTTAAGATAAAGAGTAACCAGATAGCATACTATCATGTCGAGCAAGAAAGTCCTCCCTATATATGTCCAAGCATCCACTACAATATACAACGTATGTACAGTAATGGCCTCTAGGGCATACATATAACTAACAATCTCCCACTTGCACTAGGGCCATCTGTTGTGGTATCGCATACCCAACAATCAGCCGTGGTTGAAGTATCTCATACTCAACCATCCCATAAAAGTCTCTACTAGGAAATAGGCCTTTGTGAGTGGATCCGCGCTGTTGTCCTCTGAGTCTACTCTCCTTACCTCGATCTACCTGGAGATCAAACATCTCCATGATCAGGTGATACTGCCTAAGAATATGTCTGGATCACAGATGGGACGGGGGTTCCTAGGCCTATGCCACAACTCCATTGTCACACAATGGTAGGAACGAAATTCATCTCATGAACTCATATTTATCCAGACCGCCTCTTTGGTAGTATCTTTGTAATGATGTATTTTTCCTTTAATCGTCTAGTATGTCACGGTATCTAGCTTGGAATTCTTCCAACATACCGTCCCTCCACTGAGGGTAAAGACAATGCCTGCGACCGACATTCAGTCGTCCTTATCACCCTGGAACCTTTCCAGTGATTCTCCCCAGGATCGATTGATACCATCTCACTACAACTAGTGAGTATCCTAACATCCAATTAGATCTATCTCATAGATTCAAAACCCAGGATTTAGGAGGTATCACATTGATCCTATAGAGAATCTTTGTGATAAGAGGAGATTGACCGAGCGTAGCATAGGAAACTCCTTCCCTATCAAGAGTATATAATCCACGTACTATACGAGGATCATCACCATACTCTCTACTACCTTTTTGTATATTCAAGGTTCATCTACCATTTTGATGAAGTCAAACTCTTCGACTACCACATCAAAACAGACGTTCCAACTCCGCGATGCCTGATTTATCACATAAAACAACTTGCACACGTTTCCGCTGCTCCCACTATCTACGAAGCCCTCTGGCTGTGTACTTACAGACGCTCTCTTCCAAATCATCATTTAGAAAAGCAGTCATGACACCCAACTACCAAATATCGTAGTCATGGTATGTAGCAGTGGCAAGTAGGATCTGGATGGACTTAAGCATAGCTTTGAAAGTCTCAACTTTTCTATGTACACCAAGTAATCTTCTAAAGATATACTTGCTCCTGATGGGGATTTAACCCTTCAGATAAAGCAACCAAAGTCCATACTTTGTTGGTGTATAAGGATTCCATCTCAGATCACTAAGCATCCAGCCATTCTCACAGAGTCCCTACTCCTGATGGCCTGCTCGAAACTAGTTGGGTCATCATCTCATGATGCAATCCTCGCTCGCACAGTTATAGAGAAACCGAAGTATCTCTCAGGTGGATAAGGAACCCTACTAGATCGGCGGAGAGGCTGAGGTTCATTGGGATCTATTGAATCTTCCGGGTTTACCAAATTATCAGCTGCAGTTTATATAGCTGGATCTCCTTCCAGTTCTACCTCATGACCACTAGTTTCTTCATAAGAAATTCCCTTTTTCTCAAAAAGTGGTATGCCGAGAAATAAAACATCTTTTGTTCCTCGGTGTGGTAGAAGATATTCCCTTGCGAATGCTTGGGATATCCCACAAACTTCCACAGAACTGACCTTGCCTCGAACTTGTCCGGATTTTTCTTTTGACATAGGCCGGACAACCCCAAATCTTAACTTCCTTAAGAGATGGGCTCTTACCATACCATATCACATATGGAGTGGTAGGCATCTGATTTGGTTGGAACCCTATTCAATAGGTATGCAACTTCTCAAGTGCATAACCCTAAAAGAAAATAGGCAACTCAGTAGTACTCATCATAGAGCACACCATATCACATAGGGTGCGATTGCTCCGCCCCGATATACCGACGTGCTGTGGTGTATACGGAGGAGTAATACTGAGAGAGAATCTTATTCTCCTTTAGAATATTACAGGAATTCCGTGCTCAAGTATTCTCCTCCTTGATCTCATCAAAGGACATAATACTTTTACCCGTTTTTGGTTCTCTACTTCTAACTTATATTCATTGAATTTCTCAAAAGTTCTAGACTTGTGTTTCAACAGGAACATATGTCCGGATCTTGAGAGATAATCAGTGAATGTAATGAAGTACAAAGAACCAGTCTTGGCATATGCAGACAGGGGACCTTTATACATCAGCATGTATCAATCCCAAGAGTTCACTAACTCTTTCTCTGTTTCCAATAAACGGAGCTGTGGTCATTTTATCTTTGTGACATGACTAGCAAATTTTACAAGATGTAAATCCAAACTAATTTAAATATGCATCTTTATGTAACTTCAGCTAGTCGGGTCGCATTGATATGACCTAGTCTACAATGCCTCAAGAAGGATTCGTTCATTTCTGAACTCTTCCTCTTGTGTGTGTTCTGTACGTTAAGAACTGTGGTTTGATTTAGAACGTCTATGCTATTAGATAACGTGCCTGTACCGATCAACTCTTGATATAGGAAATGTTCAAAATATTATCCAACAATACAAAATTATATCCTTCTTTATTAATAAAGAGACTGATATGATGTTGTATATCAGGTTCGGTATCTAATAACATTCGTTCAAAATCAATGTATTCTAATAATACAGGGTGATAACTGCCAACAGACTTGGCTGCAACACTTGCATCATTTCCAACTCTTGAAATTTATCACCCGTTCTCAGTTCTCTACCTATCTGTAGCCCATGTAACAAATTACATTTGCGGGATCCTGATCCGGTATCTCATACCCAGGACGTAAAGGATACTAAGAAACAGTTCTCGGTAATGAAGACACCCGAAGAAGATGCATCAGCATGCACTTTCTTCGTTTGGGTGGCACGGGAATTCTGGAAATCCCCTATTTCCTGCTCTGTCTTATAACAATTATAAGTTGGAGCGGGACCAACATTCCTTAGCACAGTATAACAAGCGGGTTCGGTTAATACATCCGTATTATTATCTTGATTAAGGCGTGACATGGTCGCTACCTGGAGAGAGATAGAAGAAAACACTCAGCGTATGCTCTTGCAAGATTAGATTGGTTATTAATATATCTAATCAGGATGTCTCCCACTATTTTAGTCAAATCTTCCTTCAAATCCTAAAAGGAAAGACAAGCCGGGATTAATTACACTCTACAATTTCGCCAATCTTTCAGCCAGGCCAGTGCCGGTACTTTGAGGGAGGTTCCCCGTGCTTTCGCACGGACCTAATTAAAGTAAACCTCGTTTTCCCAGGGGCGTAACCCCTTTAACACCTTTCTAGACACCTACTTGATCGGCTAATTGTAATGTGTAAAACTCTCCCAGGAGTAACTCTTACTCGCAGCGGGTATCGGGATCCAACTATCTCATAGAAGGTATGCAATCTCATTGCAAATTTCAACACTTGAAATTCCCGATAATATTTTGCCCTGAGCGATCTATGACCTTGACAAGGTCAACAAACCATAGACCGTAAGTCAAGTCAACCCGTCATTTCCCGATTGAATTAAACCCACCCGCATGACCCTTGACAAGGTCAACAAAGTCACACGACTACCCTAACTCAATCGCATCATATGCTTTTACAGATAAGCATAAATAGCTACCGCACACTACGCCTTGACAAGGTCAACAAATACAGCACGAATACTATGAAGAACTTATCTGAAATGACGGAGGGCTACGTCAGGTTTTTAAAAAAAACCTTTGCGTAATGAACTTGATATCGTTGTAGAATCGAGTGATTTTAAATGGAATGTTTTTGAGGCCCTTTCTAGTTTTGCTAAAGAGGTCACTCCCAGTGAAGGGATCTCGGCTCTTTCCTCATCGAATAAGGTGCAGGATATTTCACAAATATCACTAGGCAAAGCAAAAACAATCAAAAGATAAACCGAGTTTGTAGCATCTGCCAGTTTTGCTAAAGAGGTCACTCCCGGTGAAGGGATCTCGGCTCTTTCCTTATCGAATAAGGTGCTGGATATTCTACAAGGAATACCGCTATGCAAAGCAAAAACTAGAGCTACTAGTTTTCAAACAAGTTTCTACAACATCTTTAGGATTCTTTTATTTCATTAATCTCATTAATGAAGTCCCATTTTATTATGCTTCACAAGTATCACATTTGAAACGAAATCAAAAATATACAACATATATCTCATATATATAATAAAAACATTCGTCTCAGGCAGTAATATGATCTCATCACAGAACAATGCAGCAGAAGAACATATATGAAATATTGGATATACTAGGACGTCCGTGTTTTAATATGAGCCTATATAAAACACGGATTCTATGGTCGCGATGAATAGCCAAACCCACATCCCTAGACTCCTACGAGAGCGGCAAGCAACACTGCAAATTCTAGGGTTAGGAGACCCGGTCTCGACTCCTCGAGATGGTCTCCCACTGGACCCTAAAACCCGGTTACTTGTGCTCCCCGCCTTGGGTCTACCTAATGCGGAATAGTAAATAATATACAATGGTGACATCATCCTCAACGTGGAAGTGCCCCAATAAAAGAATATTATATACAATTGAATTTTACATGAATGAAAAAAACCTTCATCTCACATAAAACCCCCGGCTATTCAAAACGCGACGATCCAATATAACATATCACAGCAACACATACATCACATGTCATCAACGTAAGTAAATATGCGTATCCCAATTGTCGTTGATGTATAGCAACGAAACCGGCGATACACCACATATTACACTTACGGTCGCAGAAAAGAAAGTGTAAAACTACAACAGTTGGAATCCGCAACCTCCTTAGACATCTCATGCCTAACCAAATGAATTCCTTAGACATCGCATGCCTAACAATTATAAACCCCGCATTTTAGTCTCAATACCGAAAACTCTTTTCAATATCTAGTCGGGCAATTCAACAAGATTCCCGACATCCTGATCGAATGCTCGTCGCAAACTTTAGTAGACGGCCGCACTCCCGGATGCCGTCGACGAAGTGCACTAAGGTGGAACACCGCTGCCGCGAGCACCCGAACGGATACTTTTGGCGACGGGGTTCTCCTACAGTTACTTGGTCGGGGCTATGGGGCATGGCTATCTATTAAGTTTACCCGGCGAGTATCCGCGTACGCTACGTGATTGCGACGGACTTTTGATCACATCAAAATCCCGTGGCAACCGATCAATTGAGACTAAACTGCTAGATTTATAACATTCAAATTAGTTATCTCATAACTACTTGTGGATTCCAAATATTGTATCACATTCCAGATAAATAGACAATGTTAAACTTTCCGATCGAATAAACAAACACCCAAGATTTCCCAAAGAGCTCAACACTTGAGCGGAGTTTAAAAAATATCCATCACATGTCACAGTACCAATGGTCCAGCCGTAGAAGGGTCAAACCAACGCCTCACATGTGGCAACGCCGTGCTGCCCCAAACCCTAAGGTTTAGAGGCGGTTCAGACGGTCACATAATCGAGTTAAGGTTTGTGTTCTTCTAGAGGGTCCACCGCGTTACTTGCACGACTATGAATGTTCTTTAATTAAGGAAAAAATCCAACACTAGGAAATTTTCCGACAGAGAAAAAAGTGAGTTATTGATATCCGTTCGAACTTTTTAACAAGTTCTAAATTACCTGGAAAAAATTAAACGAAGTTAAATTTTCCGATCGAATCAACGAATACAAAAGATCATCAGAAAACTCAACACTTGAGTAATATTAAAAATTCCCAGAAGCACTTGGTAACACCTACGGATCAACTGTTGGAAAAATGATCCCTCAATCCTCAAGACTAGCCGCGGAACCGCCGCCAATACCTTGGTTTGGCCACGGTTCCGCGGCACTTTGATGGATTCAGGGGTTCGTTTTTCTCCTACATCCAAAAAATTACCTGCTTAATTTTCTGAGTATTTTAAATACAGAAAAAATCAACATTTTAAAAAATTTCCAGAGAGGGGGTCTAATTCGACGTTTCGGGGTTCGATCGGACTTTAAACTTCGTCTAGACAACGCCTAAAGCTCTAGCTTGGTTTTGATACCACTGTTGGGTTACTAGGCACTATAACAAGGTTCTTAAAGGCATCAACCATGCCAAAATCAAATTTTTCATGTGCTGAACAACCCTAACCAAGATCTTAGACTAGAGATTAGGCGAAACAAAGCATGTAAACAACTTTACATCTAAGAGTTAGGGATTACAACCTTTGTAGTTCATTCCTTCACTTCTAAAGCTCCGTGTTGAGGTCCCTTCGCTGCGATCATCATGTACCCGGACTCTAGAGAGGCTCCATGAAGAGAAAGATGCAGTCTTGCTTCCGATCTTCAATAACAAAAATGATCTACCTTGAAGAAACTCAAACCCAAGCTCTTGCTTTGCTAATCATGTATTAGCAAAGCAAACACCCAAATCTAAGTGGCAAAAATAGATGAGGATGATGAAGTAGGAATTTAGCTCTCATTTGTTTTCAATTTCTCACTCATTTTCATCACACATGAAAAAGCTAGAAAGCTTTTCATCAAAAGAAAAAGGAAGAAGAAGAAGAATCTCTTTTGTGATGAATAATGAAACTTGTGTGAGTTTAGAAATGCAACCATGGGTTAAGAATGAAAACTTAACCCATGTAGAGAATTAACTATGGTAATGGGTTGGGTTAAAGAAATATCTATGCAAAATATCACAAGTCAAAGTCAAAGCTTCAAGAAGCTTCTTGAAAGCTTCATGCAAGCTTAACCTAATCCAAATCCTAACCATATTTAAACTCCACAAAACATGTTGCATTTATAACCCTAACTTGTTACAATATTATATATCACATATACAATATTTATTGTAACAAAATAAAATAATACAATTAACATATATCACATATATATCAATGTATTACCCGAGTGAGAAAAAAAATCTTTAAGTGAGCTTTTATTAGTTAATGTAATTTAATATATCAAATATATAATTATATATTAAATTATCGAATCAACACTTGATCCGATAATCCGGCTATTTTACAAATAATCGACTAATATAATCTGTATCAGTTCATCGAATCAACACTTGATCCGATGAACCGGCTATATCACATATACCCAGCCGATATCTCATATCGCGAGAATCTAATACGGTATCACATACACGTATTGTTCTCGGTCTCGCACATATCACATATGTGCTCCTACTCCGTTTTGCCTGAGCCAGGAAACCTCTGTGTAGGACTCTAAAGAATCGTCAATACGCCGGCAGTAGGTGATGATCATATCAAACACCCACAAGCTGCAAGCGGTCAGCTAAACGTAACAGCCACCCAGGTATTGAATAATCAGAAGATTAGCAAGCAAGCCTGTACATTCTCCCGTGAATCCAACCAGTAACACTCCCGTACAGTCTGGTCTCTTCGTCTGATATGTCGCATATCTCGCCTAGGGGTGGTAAACGTCAGACCCCAGTAGCTTGATAAGTCGTGTCGATATGAGGTCCATAACAGTTCGAGAAAATACTGATAACACTTACCAGTAAATCTTAGCAACCCTGGCCAGGGATTTCCCGTTATAGCCAATCGAACACTGCGCAACATCAACTCCCTATACCGGGAGAGACGAAACCCCTCTTATCGCTCATTGCCTCCATGTGATTCGGGACTGTACCCAAAAGCTACCTTTTTGCATGCCCTCTTGGACGTGGTATGATGGAAATCAAAGCATAGTAGGAATCACACAAGACTCTATGACGATCTCGGGTCTACAGACTAACCTGTATAAGTGTCACCAGAGAACTGCCATCTGACATGAGGTATAATACCATCTGGGAGTTCTCGGCGAGGCCGTCCAGTGTACCCAGTCTCCGCTGAGCACCCGTATACCTTCTCTGATGTCAAACACCAATGGATATGGGATTATCCATCGCCCATCATATGGGTCAAGAAGCGCATATGCTAGTCTACTCTGGAGTATCGATGCCCTGTCTCGGAACTCCCACGACTAGGAACATTTGAAGGATGTACTTGGCGACTACACTGTCCCCACTAGTATGATCTGCATCATAGTCCTGGTAGTCAAGTACTCATCCTAAGGGCTTTATCAACATGTGACATAGAGACAATCAGAGTACATGTTAAGATAAAGAGTAACCAGATAGCATACTATCATGTCGAGCAAGAAAGTCCTCCCTATATATGTCCAAGCATCCACTACAATATACAACGTATGTACAGTAATGGCCTCTAAGGCATACATATAACTAACATCGCTCGAAGCAGGGACACCCTCTGTGTGGGACTCTAAAGACACGTCAATACGCTGGCAGTGGGTTTAACCACAAGCACGTCAGTAGCACTAGCTGTATGTAACGGCTACCCAGGTATTGAGCGAAAGGGAGGTCGACGAGCAAACTCATCCTAAAACCCTTACTGAGCCTGACAGTGACAATATCCATACTGTTCGATCCTTTCGTCTATGAGTATCGCATATCGAGTTTAGGGGGGTGGATAAAATCAAACCCCTAATAACTTGACATTCAGTGTCGGTATGAAACCAATCACTACCTGAGAAACTACCGATCTTAGATCAGTAATTCTCGAATATCTTGGCCAAGAATTTCTGGTGATGGCCACCCGTGCACACCGCGACATCAACCCCAATACCGGGAGAGACGAATCCCCTGATAATCCGCTCACTGCCTCCATGTAGCTCGAGACTGTACCTAACTAAAACCTGTTTGCACGAATCATTTGAGCCGTGGTATGGTAGTAATCAAAGCACAGTGGGAACTCATATGAGACAAATGACGATGTAACGTTTTAAAAATAAATAAATAAACAAATAAATAAATAAAATCCTTTAGATGAAATTTCTGATAATCGGTAAAATAAACCCTATTTTCCCTAAAATTTAACTATAATTATTTTTCATCATAGACTTAAATACGCCTATTTTATCTATGTAATTTCGAGTAATTGGTATTTATTTAGTCACTTATAAATTATTAGTTTACTTAAATATTTTTCCTTAATTAATTATTTTAAATAATATTTTAAGCATTTATTTATACATTAAATTAGTGTAAATTACAAATTGGAATGAGTTAATTGTGCAAATGTGGACAATGACAAACTTAATAACAAGTCACCATACATACTCTTTTTCTCCATTTGTCTTTTTATTTCTAGAGCATTCTAGCACAATATTAATTAGGAAATAAATTAATTAAGAAAAAGGAGTTAATATATGACATGATGGAGTTTTTCTTGAACTTTCCACACACACACACACACACATATCCCTCTCTTTATTTGGCCGAGCAAATCATTGCTGTAGCCCCCCTTCTCTCTCTCTCTTCAACATTTTTTTTCACTTCAAAACAAAATGAAAGAAATTAATTAATTAAATAAAGGAATAAATATATGTTAAAGTGGGGAAGTTTCTACACATTTATCCACACCCACACCTCACTTTTCTCTCCCTTTCCAATTTGGCCGAGAGCCTTTCCCTGCTGCCCCCCATTTTTCAACATCTTTTTCACTTCTAATTCTTCAAAATCCATTCAAAAATCAACACAAAATCCTACTAATTCCTCAATTAACCTTTAACCATTATTCTTTGCTCATTTTAGCTTGAATTTTTGAGGCAAGAAGCCACTTTGGAAGACCAAGTTTACAAGTTGATCTCATGATTGTGAGGTATAAATCCTAATCCTAAGATTTAATTGTTAGTTAATTATTTTAATCTAGCTTATTAGGTGTTAAAATTAGGTTTTAATTTAAAGCTTGGAAATTCAAGAAAAGGGTTTGAGTTCAAGTTAGGGTTTTGATTATTTTGATTATGGTTGTAATGAGAAATTTAACATATTAAGGTATGAAAAATCTAAATTAGTTGTTAGTTTGCAAATTGTTACTTTAAAATTTCCTAAATCTAATAATTGTGTAAACTAGAATTTTATAATTAATGCTAATAGGTGCGATAAAATTTAAGTAAAGGTTTATGTGACCTAATTAAGATATTAAGTGAATATTGTGGCCACTAGTTTTGATAAAATATCAAGATTTGAACTAAAACGGAAATTTATGATTATTAGGTTTTCAGGATAGATCAAATTGAATTAAAGTTGATGTTTTGATGATACGCAACATATTTCATAAAATACTTAGTGTATTGTGAATGCGTAACTTGTATGATTAGGTTCTAGGCTTGGTAATTCTCATGTATCATGAACTTAATTGTAGTTTGTAGCGTTGTCGCGAGTGCATTTTGTGCACCAAGTGTGTACGCGTCTAGTTAGTGCGCGTGATTGATTTGTGTCTTTGTGTCCGCGACTATTCATACATTTATCCATTTAATTGCTTGTGTGCGATTCTAGGATCGGGTGCAGAGGCGTCGTACGCGGCATGGAAAGACAGGACGGAGATTGGTTCAGATTAGCCGAGGCGTCCTGGTGAATAGATGTATACATCTATGGGGGGATCGTCTGGATGGCGCAAGGCGCCCGACAGTTAGAAATGATTAGTAGTTTGGTAGCAACATGTGTAGTTCAAATCATTAATAACATACATCGCATCATTTTACATATGATGTCATCAATTAGGACACTTACACCGTTACCATTGGTTCATGTTACATGAGCACTATTCATGCGAACACATACGCCATTGGTAACTGCTATGTCACGAATACTATAGAACTTACTTAGAATCGGTATCCATGCATTGCATCATACATGATATGTAAATGTGTAGTTGTATATTCATTCATCAAGATTGATACATAGATGGCTACTCATACACACACACACACACACACACACATCATAGCATCATACTTCATACATAGTTTCTGTTCGTACGTAGCATTGTATATACCATCACATTATAGACATCCATCATCATCGATATGCTTACACATTGTTATTTCTTCTTGAGAATTCAGTATTTATGAGATTTCTGGATTTTGGGGATAACCGCAAGAAGTTATAAAACTTATTATCCTTTTTTTTAATATGCAAGTTGTAGTTTTCTCATGATGTATGTATCGTCCACCATGAGTTTTCATATTTTCCGTTAGATTTCGAGACCCAATTTGAGGAGTGGATGAATCGTTTCGGGTGCATGGTGAGCTCGGTATGGTACCCTGGGGCAAGTAGCTCAAGTTGTAAACGATGAGCCTGGCAGGGGTAGACTACCTACCGGTGATATCTGGCGCGGCGGATATCCAGAGGATACCGACCGTTGTCATGAGATTTGATGATATGGGCCGATCCGGACTGACGGAGCCCGAGATATTGAGACTCTAAGATATTGAGACATTGAGATATATATGTTTTGTGTCGATGCTTGATACGGATTTCTATGGATTTCTTTGATGATATTTCAGTCACTTCACAGAAGTTTTTCTAAGAAAAATAAAAGTTTTTTCTCATACCAAATATACTCAGGTTTCATGTTGATTATGCATTCACGTTGCATACAGGTTAGTGCATTATATCATATTAGTATATGCGTAGGTTGTGACGCATTTGCGTGCATGCTTACGATAGCCATATTAGATGTTACTTACTACTCATGAGCTGGCAACTCACCCCCGTTGTGCCACAGTATCTTGCAGGCCTGACCCGTCAGCGCAGTAGCGGCGGGTGTATCTTCTATTTCGCTTCTTTGCTTCGGCTTGCAGCTTGCTCACAGGTGGGTTTTGGAGGATTTGCTTTTGCTCCCACTGTGTATTTTTATTTTGTATCTAGTATACTCCATCTACCCTTGTATATTGGACTAGACGGTGAGACTTGATGCTTGTATTTGTGATTTGGTGTCGATGCTCACTTGAGCCGATATGATGCTTTTCTGCTTTTATACTTATTTCGTTTTATTATGATATATTCATTGCATGTGGTTGTGATTCCGCCTTTAGCGAAGAGCTAGCTCCCGCTTGGGGATGCCGATATTCATTTATATGTATTTATTTGTTTTGTACCCGTTTCGGGGCCAGTATTTACAAAGGAGACTCTGCCAAAATTTTCGGGAAATTTTGCTGTTTTTAAAATGTTTAATGCGACTTATTTGGTTTTAATTGTTTTCTTTGAATAATTTTTTCCTTCACTCTATTTCTTTATTCGGTTTAGATTTCTGGGTTTTGGCTTACTTAGATTACGTTACGCCTTGAGACATTTCGTAATTTAAGTGCCAGTCACGTACTGTACCTTCGGGTCATTACAAAGTTGGTATCAGAGTGATAGGTTTTACCTTTTCGAGTGTGGGATGACCTTTGGTAGATGGAGTAGGTGACTTAAGATGAGTGGCGTAGCGTGTGTATGATCCGCGGCATACTTACGATACGGTACTCCGCCTAAGTGACCTTAGGATACATATTTGCTTTTATTTCCTTCCTTGACTCTGGAAATCCTTTGATTCGATCTCGATGTTCCTATCAATCCTGTTTCTCGTTACAGCCACCATGCCTCCAGAGACTACGAGGGCCAGAAGGCTGCCGCCAACGATGAGTTTAGAGCAGGCTCATTTGAGACGATGACCGATCGGGGCGGTATGCCTACCCTTCAGGGACAGATTGATCCGCCCTTCTCCAGCACGAATGGCTAGGCTGGAGTCGAGTATTCAGGACGTACAATAGATGGTTGGATCATTAGTGAGGTTAGCTGAGCTTCGAGAGCCGATGATGTCTCTCCGATTGCGGGAACTGTGACTGTATCTGCTGAACAGGCAACTATTTCGGTGGTTACCAAGATTATCTCCGTATCCATATATGAGTTTTTGAGGCTGAAGCCTCCAGTTTTCATCGGCACAGATGTAGCGGAGGATCCGTAGACAATCCTCGACAGGATGGCTAGAATTTTCACAGAGATGTTCTGACATGATACGGGTTAGGCTTGCGAGTTTCCGTCTAGGTGGTCTTGCCCAGATGTGGTGCAAGTCAGTTGATAGAAGCCGAGTTGTAGATCTACCTCCTATGACTTGGGATAAAATTACAGCAGTATTCTTGCTCGTTTCCTTCCGAAAAACGTTCGAGATGTTGAGCTCGTAGTTTTAAGTCTTAACGCAAGACTCCAGGGATGACAGTGTCCGAGTATGACGTTCAGTTTACTCAGTTGTCCCGATATGCTCCTTACTGGTGGACACTGAAGAGAAACGGATAAAGTGGGTTGTGTGGAGATTGGACATGCAGTTATTTCTTGCAATTGGCGCCCAGCATATTGACATTTACGCCGCTGTTACGAATGCAACCTTATTGTTGAAGGAGCGCATTTATGAGACTTCAATCATTTCTTGGATCGAAGCGGATTTGTACCGGTATGCCAACACAGAGGCGGTTAGATAGACGCCGTTGTGACAGGTATTCATTCGGTGTTTTCTTCTGACACATATTTCTTTCTGGTGTCGTTTGAAATGATATCCATATAACTTGTATCGAAGTCTAGCCGATGGTAGTCCTTGCTAAATCAGCCGCTTGTTATGATTTTTTCGTAGGTTAATCTTTTGTAGCTCAATGTGTTTCTCATTTGTGTTGTTTTGTTCGTATCGGAGATAGGGATTTTCCTATCAATTTGATTCTTCTCGATATGTTGGAGCCGTAGGGGTCCCGTTGGACCAGGCCCCGACAGTGAGGGAATTTCAAGATGTCTTCCATGACAAGTTGCTTGGTTTGTCACAAGAGCGCGATGTTGAATTCTGCTTTGACTTGATTCCTGGCACGAAGACTTTTTCTATACCTCCATGTCGGATGGAATCGGCGGAATTAAGAGAACTGAAGGAACAGTTGCAGGATTTGTAAGATAAAGAGCTTGTTCATCCGAGTGCGTCACACCGTGGAGCTCATGTCCCGTTCGTCAAGAAAAAAGACAGCAGTTTATGTTAATGCATCGATCATCATCAGCTGAGTCGGGTTACTGTGCGGAACAGATACCCCCTACGTTGCATCGATGAATTTTGTTTTTAGCTCCAGGGTGTGGGAAATTTCTCGAAGTTTAACTTGCGATCAGGTTACCATCAGTTGCGGGTTCGAGAGGTTGACATTCCGAAGACTGTTTTTCGCACATGTACGGACATTATGAGTTCTTGGTGATGTCGATTCGAGCTCACCAATGCCCCAGCAGCATTTATGGATTGGATGAACTGCATATTCAGGCTGTTTCTGGATCATTCTATTCTCGTGTTTATTGAGGACGTCTTAGTGTACTTTTTGTAAGTCCACGTTGCTCACCCCGGTTCTTACGGGGAGGCGGAAACGGCGAATAACAATGATTTTGGCGCAAGGTAACATGGACTAAAAGTCGGGATCTTTGCTAAACTAGAAACTAGTAAACACTTAGAGGTTTTAACTACTATGCTTGTAGAAAGTATACCTCACGGAACCGGTCCTTCGGGTCTTCATTCTGCTGTCCCGCTCGTCCATTCAAGCTCCAAGCATCGATCCGGACCTTGGGCACCTCCGCGGCCTTCTTAAGTCGAAGACGATCCACCCGAGAGATGTACACCGAGATCCACCTCAAACCGAGGCAACTAGGGCAAAGTGATTGCTAGTCAAGAAGCCCTAGAATGTATAGAGGAGATGTATGGATGTATTTGTCTTTGTGGGATCTTTTTCTCTCAACACATGAGATCAAAAGATAAGATCAAGAGGAGGAAGAAGAAGGAGAAAGCTTAGCAACCATGGAGCTTTTCTTTTCTTCTCATTTCAAGAGAGAATGAGAAGAGAATAATGAAAAGGATTAAGCCAAATGAAATGAACCATGGTTGCAATAATACACAAAAATCATCATTACTAATCCTATCATGAAAGAGTTGATGGCACATTGAATTGACCATTATCATAACTCAAGAATTAAAAAGAAAATAAAAGAAGAGTGTGGATCCCTCTTGAAGGTCAATGGTCAACACGGTCAACGGGTCAACAAAGTCAAGAGAGGTCTAAGTAGTCAAATGGTCAATGCAATTAGCCATCACTAATCTATCACTAAAAGGATTAGTAAACAATGTCTCCGGCTCATAACGGTTTTGACCAAACGAACTGTCAAAACCTTAATGAGTGTGCCACATTACGGTTTTGGCCGAACCAACTGCCAAAACCCTAATGGAGCACCTCCTCCTTCATCGCTCCTCAAAACTGTGCATACACACCCGCATCCGCATTCCGTAGAATGCGAATGCACAGAAGACAAATCAAATCCATCAGTGCAATACTAGGATCTGGCTTAAACCAAAGCCCACTAGTATTGCCTGCCCGAACAGCATACGCACACAAGTGCACGTAAGTGATCGTAGCCCTGCTGTAAAACCATACGTCCCCTACACATTTCGCTCAGTGCAGGGAAACTCTCTGTGTGGGACTCTAAAGACTCGACACCACGCTGGCAGTGGGTTTAACCACAGACCGCAAGCGGCACTAGCTGTACGTAACGGTCCCCAGGTAGATGTCGATAAGAAAGCCGATGAGGTAAACCCATCCGAACTCCTACTGAGCCTGTATGTGACAATCTCCGTACAGTCCGGTCTGTTCGTTTGATATATCGCATGGCGGGCCTAGGAGGGCAGTGAACGTCAGTCCCCTAATAGCGGTACAAGTCGTGTCGGAGTGTAGCCCAGAACACCCTGAGATAACACTGTAAACCTACCAGTATATCTCGCTTGCCCTGGCCAGGGACTACTTGTGTAATGGCTCTCCTAGACACAGCGCGATGTCAACCCCCAATACCGGGAGAGACGAATCCTGTCTAACCGTCACTGCCTCCAAGTGCTTTGGGACTGCATCCAACTACTACCTGTTTGCACGACTCATTTGAGCCGTGGTAGGGTAGTAATCTAAGTACAGTGGGAACACACTCGAGGCGAAGTGACAGTGTCAAGTCGGCGGACTAAGCTGTACTCATGTCACCTGGGAACTGATAACTGACGATAGGTATAATACCAACCAACAGTTCCCGACGAGTCCTGTCCAGTGTACTCGTAACCGAACGAGCACCCGCATACTATCTCAAGCACGGCGTACTGACGGCTGTGGGACAGACCGTCTCCCCCACTGGGATGAGAAGCGCATACGCTAGTCTACTCGGGAGTATCGATGCCCTGTCTCGATAGTCCTACGACTAGGGACCTGTATAAGGATGTGCTTATGGATTACCCAGCCCCCACGAGTGTGAGCGCCATCACAACGCTGGTAATCAGGCAAAGATCCTAATGGCTCTACTAATATGTATATAGACGATATGCTAAAAGAAACAAATGCACATATTGAAGTAGAGACAAACCAAGTAGCATACTACCATTTTGAGCAAGATTGTCTATACAACTGTGAATATCCCAACCTTCCATTAAGTAATATACAATCTAGTATGATACAGTAATGGCCTCTAGGGCATATACACTAACAATCTCCCACTTGCACTAAGGCCATGTACTGGCGTATCGAAGACCTATCATCTCGATCAGCCGCTCGAACTGAGTCTGGGGTAGGGCCTTCGTGAGTGGATCTGCAGTGTTGTTCTCCGTATTTACTCTCTTCACCTTGATCTCCCGGCAATCTACGATCTCCCTGATCAGGTGGTACCGCCTCAAAATGTGCCTGGACTTCTGATGGGACCTGGGTTCCTTCTCTAAAGTTATAGCGCCGTTGTTGTCGCAATACAGCGGTATTGGATCAACAATGGTAGGAACCACCTGAAGCTCCGTGAGGAACTTCTTCATCCAGACAGCTTCCTTTGCGGCATCGCAAGCAGCTATGTACTCCGCTTCCATAGTTGAGTCTGCAACGGTCTCCTGCTTGGAACTCTTCCAGCAAACCGCCCCTCCATTGAGGGTAAAGACATAACCCGACATGGACTTGGAGTCATCCTTGTCACTCTGGAAGCTGGAGTCAGCAAAGGCCTCGAGCTGGAGGTCTTTTCCGCCATACACCAAGAACATCTCCTTAGTCCTTCTCAGGTACTTGAGAATGTTCTTTACCGCTATCCAGTGTTTCTCCCCTGGGTTCGACTGATACCGGCTTACAACGCTCAATGCGTATGCTACATCTGGTCTGATACATAACATCGCATACATTATAGAGCCTACCGCAGAAGCGTAGGGTATAATAGACATGCGATCTCTTTCCAAATCAGTCTTGGGAGACATCTCTTTGGGGAGGGTGATCCCGTGACAAGCCGGTAAATTACCGCGCTTGAAATCTTCCATACTGAACCTTTTCGGTATGGTGTCGATGTACCTTGACTGTGAAAGTCCCAACATCCTCTTAGATCTATCACGATAGATCTGGATCCCCAGAATGTAGTTGGCATCGCCCAGGTCCTTCATGGAGAACCTCTGTGATAAGAATCCTTTGACTGACTGTAGCATGGGAATATCATTTCCTATTAGGAGAATGTCATCCACGTACAAGACGAGGAATACCACAGTTCTCCCTACAATCTTACTGTAAATGCATGGTTCATCTGGGTTTTTGATGAAGTCGAATTCTTTGACAGTATCATCAAAGCAGATGTTCCAACTCCGCGATGCCTGCTTAAGTCCATAGATGGACTTTAGCAACTTGCACACTTTACAGCTGCTCCCACTCTGAATGAATCCTTCTGGCTGATCCATATAGACGCACTCTTCCAAATTTCCATTTAGGAAAGCTGTCTTTACGTCCATCTGCCAGATTTCATAATCGTGGAAGGCAGCAATGACAAGAAGGATCCGAATGGATTTCAGCATAGCCACTGGAGAAAAGGTCTCGTCATAGTCCAAACCAGGTTTTTGACGAAAACCCTTTGCGACAAGTCTAGCTTTATAGGTCTCAACCTGCCCATCTACACCAATCTTCTTTCTGAAGATCTATTTGCAGCCTACGGGTTTTACCCCTTCTGGAGAAAAGTCCAAAGTCCAAACTTTGTTGGTGTACATGGACTCCATCTCGGCCCGCATTGCATCCAGCCATTTTACCGAGTCGCCGCTCTGAATGGCTTGCTGGAAGCTAGTAGGCTCACCATAATCCATAGTGCAATCCTCTCTATCCCCGTCTATGAGAAAACCATAGTATCTCTCGGACGGATGAGACTGCCTACTACTCCTGCGGAGTGGCGTAGGAATGTCCTGTTCTTTAGAACCCTCTGGTTCTACTAAGCTTTCAGTAATAGTTCGTGGTTCTGGAATTTCTTCCAGTTCTATTGCGCTCCCACTTATCTGATTTTCCAAAAACTCAGTTTTCAAGAAGCGGGCATGGCGAGAAACAAAAACCTTTTGTTCCTCTGCGTAATAGAAAAGATACCCCTTGGAGTTCTTTGGGTATCCCACAAACTTACACTGTACCGAACGTGCCTCGAGCTTGTCCGCATGCTGCTTTTTTACAAAAGCTGTACATCTCCATGTCTTAAAGTGTTTAAGACTGGGTTTCTTCCCACTCCATATCTGATATGGTGTGGTAGGCACTGACTTAGTAGGAACTTGGTTCAAAAGATATGCAGCTGTTTCTAGTGCATAACTTCAGAAGGATCGCGGCAACTCAGCCTTACTCATCATGGAACGAACCATATCCAATAGGGTTCGATTCCTCCTTTCCGATACACCGTTGTGTTGTGGTGTGTATGGAGGAGTAAGCTGAGAGAGAATTCCATTCTCTTTTAAGAAGCCCAGAAACTCGGCACTCAAGTATTCACCACCTCGATCAGATCTCAGTGTCTTGATACTTTTGCCTGTTTGTTTTCAACTTCATTCTTGTATTCCTGAAATTTCTCAAAGGCCTCGGATTTGTGCTTCATTAAGAAGACATGCCCATACCTAGAGAAATCATCTGTGAAAGTAATGAAGTATGAATAACCACTTCGCGCATGTGTAGACATTGGACCACACACATCACTGTGTATGAGTCCCAAGAGCTCGCTCGCTCTTTCTCCGTGTCCAGTGAACGGATTCTTTGTCATCTTTCCCATGAGACAAGATTCACAAGTGGCATAAGACTGGTACTCGAACGGATCCAAGTATCCTTCTTTATGTAACTTTGTCAACCGTGTCTCATTAATGTGACCCAGTCTACAATGCCATAAGAAAGCCTGATTTAATTCCGGAGACTTTCTTTTAAGTGTGTTCTGGACACTGAAGACCTGAGCTTGATTCAAAACGTATATACCGTATTTCAATGTACCTGACCCAATCAGTACTTGATTTAGGTGGATGTTTACTACATCGCTTACAAAAGTAAAATCATATCCTTCCTTAGAAAGTAAGGATACAGATATGATGTTACAAGTCGCACCTGGTACATAAAAACAGTCACGCAGAATCAATATCTGCCCAGTTGTCAGTCCTAGATGATATTCCCCTACGGATTCAGCATACATGCTCATTCCGTTAGCAACCCTGAGAGTCATATCACCTTTCCTGATAACCCTACGGTTTCTCAGAGCCTGTAACGAATTACAGATATGAGATCCTGATCCGGTATCCAATACCTAGGAAGTAGGGTTAACTGACATACAGTTCTCTATTACAAACACACCCGAAGTCGAAGCCACAACATGTTTTGAATTCTGGCTACTGGCTTTGCAAGCCCTACAATCCTTCTGTCCATGTTCATTCCCGTAACAATAGGAACATCCCTCTTTTACTGCATCCATTCCAGAAACTTCTGCCCTTCTCTTTCTTTCTACTTCCCTGGTTTCCTTCAGGGTAGTAGGTAGAGACTGTTGAACTAAGTCAGCATCTGACCCATTCTTCAACGTGGTCTTCAGGTCCGAGAGCTCAAAAGAGCTGGTCTTTCCAAGGACGTTGCCCCCCTACAGATGACCCGATAGACAACCTCGCTGGAAGCAATTCGTTCAAGGTCTCATATCTTGCGATACAAGATTGCTCTCCATATAAAACTTTGTTATGGAGGAAGATAGAAGCTGAGTCCATCTTCTCGTGCTGCCTCTGGTATAAACCATCAACTGAGGCTAACACGAGGCACTTGGCTTTCACACAGTCTTCTTCCAATGTCCTACGGATATCAATATCCATGACAGGGGAAACTGGACCTGAGACGGCAGGGGTTGGATCAGTCAAGAGGTGTCCCAGCTTGTCATGGGCAATGGACATCTGGACAGACCTTTGCCAGTCATAACAGTCAGATTCAGTCATTTTATTATCTAGATGTAACCTAGGTGCGGTCACTGGGTCGCTGCAATTAAGAGAGAGAGAAGAAAACACTCAGCAAGATACTCTTGCAAGTTTAGATTGGTTTTTAATTTATCTAAACAGGATGGCTCCCACTGTCTCTCGAATCCCTCTTCAAACCATAAAGGAAGAATTAGTCAGGATCAATCTCACCGTACAATACTTGCTTAACCGTTCAGCCAGGCCAGTGTCGGTACTTCGAGGGAGTTTTCCAACGCTTTCGCGAAGTTCGTTAATTAAGTAACCTCTTTTCCCTGTGGGCGTAGCCCCGCTAACACCTTTCTAGACACCTACTTTGTTTATAGCATTGATCGTTAAGTGAAAGAGTTCCCGAGGAGTAGCATATACTCACAGTAGGATCGGGATCCAAATATCATCGTGTGATAAAACCGAAGGAATCCTACCAGAATCATCACACTCCAAATGGTATGCAGCGCTAGCAAGTTTCAGTACTTGTGAAACTCCCGATGTGAATTTTTGCCCCATGCTCTTATGACCTTGACTAAGGCCAACAAATCATAAGCCACATGTCAAGTTCTACCCGTCGTTGTCCAGGTTAATTTGAACCCACCCGTATATACTCTTGACTATGGCCAACAGCAATACGACTGTCCCAAACCAACGCATTCTATCTATGCAACATATGAATACCCACCAGCTACCAAACACTGTGCCTTGACTAAGGCCAACAAACACAGCTTGAATACTGTTGAATATTCATATGAAACGACGGAGGGCTACGGATGGTTTTGGCGAAACCGTGAACGTAGTGAACTTGATATAGTCGATGGAACGAGATAGCTTTTAAAAGGAGTGGTTCAAGCTTCGCGTTTAAAATGCTGGTTTTTGAAAAGAACCGAGTGGTTTTCAAAGTGTTCCAACGACTTTTACTTGGTTTATTTTCTTGCATTAGTTCTTTTAATGCGTCCCATCATTTAATCCTACCATTGCAGAAAACAACCAAAATATGACGTATGCTTATACCATTCGCATTCACCACGGGGCCCCGTCATCACCCGTTAGGTTACTTAACTAACGACAGAGCGGGGGCTGGGCTAGCGCGGCTGTAAAACATAAGCAACGCCTAAATAGTTATCGTATATAGATATATAGCAATGATAGACATTACAGATCACAGATGAACACTTTGGATATACTAGGAATCCGCGATCCGTTCGATCCTGCAACGAAAAACGGATTACACGGTCGCGATGAATAGCCAAACCCCACCCTAGACCCCTACGGGTGCGGCAAACTACCCGCCAAGTATCCGAAGTGAAGCAACCTCCCTCAACACCGTGAGTAGGCCACTCGGCACTTCGAGACACCCGGTAGTTTGTGCACCCCACCTTGGGTCTATCCTAGGAGCAAAAACAGTAAAAAGAAATTATACAATGACGGCTACAACCCCGACCTGATTGTGCGGCCATACAAATAATATTACATCAATTTACATATTTTACAATGAATGAAAGAAAAAGAAACTCTCATCTCACACCCATTCCTGGCAATTCATCCGCGACAATCCACTGAGTTCATATCCACAAACCAACAACATTACAGATCACAGACATGTATAACCCCCACTAATCGACGTATAGCGATTAGCGGACGTTCAATACATATATCGCATCACAGATAATATACATTAGCCAAAGAGTACGGAATATCGATCAAAATACGGATTTTTAACCACCCCAAAAGTCAATCTGCTCTCTGGAAATTCTGGGTGGAAAAAACATGTCTTAAAAATCCCAAAACAGACAAACTAAAATACTGCAAAAATCCGATCCAGTGCCGAGTCAAAACGGCGGCGGAACCGCGGAAATGAGCATGTCATTGCCGCGGAACCGCGGTCGTTTGATCGATTCACTGGATCGTTTTTATGCAGTGTTTTCACAAAACCCTGAGACGATTTTTCATATATTTTAAATCACTTTTGGAGCAGTATGAAAATCGACAGAAACTAGAGGTTTTGCGGACGTGTTTTGCGACTTTTTTCCGATCGATATTCTAAACACTTTGCTAACTTACTAGTTTATGTTTAGCTAGGCTCTGATACCACTGTAAGTCCACGTTGCTCACCCCGGTTCTTACGGGGAGGCGGAAACGGCAAATAACAATGATTTTGGCGCAAGGTAACATGGACTAAAATTCGGGATCTTTGCTAAACTAGAAATTAGTAAACACTTAGAGGTTTTAACTACTATGCTTGTAGAAAGTATACCTCACGGAACTGGTCCTTCGGGTCTTCATTCCGCTGTCCCGCTCGTCCATCCAAGCTCCAAGCGTCGATCCGGACCTTGGGCACCTCCGCGGCCTTCTTGAGTCAAAGATGATCCACCCGAGAGATGTACACCGAGCTCCACCTCAAGCCGAGGAAACTAGGGCAAAGTGATTGCTAGTCAAGAAGCCCTAGAATGTATAGAGGAGATGTATGGATGTATTTGTCTTTGTGGGATCTTTTTCTCTCAACACATGAGATCAAAAGATAAGATCAAGAGGAGGAAGAAGAAGGAGAAAGCTTAGCAACCATGGAGCATTTCTTTTCTTCTCATTTCAAGAGAGAGAATGAGAAGAGAATAATGAAAAGGATTAAGCCAAATGAAATGAACCATGGTTGCAATAATACACAAAAATCATCATTACTAATCCTATCATGAAAGAGTTGATGGCACATTGAATTGACCATTATCATAACTCAAGAATTAAAAAGAAAATAAAAGAAGAGTGTAGATCCCTCTTGAAGGTCAATGGTCAACACGGTCAACGGGTCAACAAAGTCAAGAGAGGTCTAAGTAGTCAAATGGTCAATGCAATTAGCCATCACTAATCTATCACTAAAAGGATTAGTAAACAATGTCTCCGGCTAATAACGGTTTTGACCAAACGAACTGTCAAAACCCTAATGAGTGTGCCACATTACGGTTTTGGCCGAACCAACTGCCAAAACCCTAATGGGGCACCTCCTCCTTCATCACTCCTCAAAACTGTGCATACACACCCGCATCCGCATTCCGTAGAATGCGAATGCACAGAAGACAAACAAATCCATCTGTGCAATACTAGGATCTGGCTTAAACCAAAGCCTACTAGTATTGCCTGCCCGAACAGCATACGCACACAAGTTCACGTAAGTGATCGTAGCCCTGCCGTAAAACCATACGGCCTCTACACGTTTCGCTTAGTGCAGGGAAACTCTCTGTGTGGGACTCTAAAGACTTGACACTACACTGGCAGTGGGTTTAACCACAGACCGCAAGCGGCACTAGCTGTACGTAACGGTCCCCAGGTAGATGTCGATAAGAAGGCCGATGAGGTAAACCCATCCGAACTCCTACTGAGCCTGTATGTGACAATCTCCGTACAGTCCGGTTTGTTCGTCTGATACATCGCATGGCGGGCCTAGGGGGCGGTGAACGTCAGTCCCCTAATAGCGGTTCAAGTCTTGTCGGAGTGTAGCCCAGAACACCTTGAGATAACACTGTAAACCTACCAGTATATCTCGCTTGCCCTGGCCAGGGACTACTTGTGTAATGGCTCTCCTAGATACAGCGCGATGTCAACCCCCAATACCAGGAGAGACGAATCCTGTCTAACCGTCACTGCCTCCAAGTGCTTCGGGACTGCACCCAACTACTACATGTTTGCACGACTCCTTTGAGCCGTGGTAGGGTAGTAATCTAAGTATAGTGGGAACACACTCGAGGCGAAGTGACAGTGTCAAGTCGGCGGACTAAGCTGTACTCATGTCACCTGGGAACTGATAACTGACGATAGGTATAATACCAACCAACAGTTCCCGACGATTCTTGTCCAGTGTACTCGTAACCTAACGAGCACCCGCATACTATCTCAAGCACGACGTACTGACGGCTGTATGACAGACCGTCTCCCCCGCTGGGATGAGAAGCGCATACGCTAGTCTACTCCGGAGTATCGATGCCCTGTCTCGATAGTCCTACGACTAGGGACCTGTATAAGGATGTGCTTATGGATTACCCAGCCCCCACGAGTGTGAGCGCCATCACAACGCTGGTAATCAAGCAAAGATCCTAAGGGCTCTACTAATATGTATATAGGCGATATGCTAAAAGAAACACATGCACATATTGAAGTAGAGACAAACCAAGTAGCATACTACCATTTTGAGCAAGATTGTCTATACAACTGTGAATATCCCAAGCTTCCATTAAGTAATATACAATCTAGTATGATACAGTAATGGCCTCTAGGGTATATACACTAACACTTTTGGGAGCTGATTGGAGCCTGGACCGTAATTGAGGATTTCGTTGCAGACTTTCAGGGAGCACCGGTTATTCGCTAAATTATCCAAGTGTGTTTCCTGGATAGATAGTGTTGACTTCTTAGGCCACGTAATTACGAGAGATGGTAAGTATGGAACCAAAGGAGATTGAGGCAGTTCAGCACTGGCCCAGACCAGTATCCGTTACAGAAGACTGTAGTTTTTGCAATTGGATAGATTTTATCGATGTCTCGTACAGGATTTTCTCATATAGCGGCAACGTTGACCGGATTGACCGGGAAGGGAGTTCCTTTTCTCTGGACTGAGGCGTGCGAGCAGAGCTTGCAGCAGTTGAAGACTTGTTTGACTACAATGCCAGTATTAATCGACCCTCAGGATCAGGCGGTTTTGTTGGTTATTTCGATACTTCTCGGCAGTTGAAAAAGCACGAGCAGAATTATCCCATGCATGACTTAGAGATGGCTATAGTGAATTTTTACATTTAACGATTTGGAGACGAGTCGTGCCAGATATTTATGGACCACAAGAAGCTTAAAGTATATTTTTCGGCAGCAATATCTAAATTTAAGGCAGCGCCGATGGATGGAGTTAGTGAAAGACTTTGACTGTGAGATAAATTATCATACGGGCAAGGAAAATGTTGTCGCGGATGCTTTGAGTCGGAGGTCCGGAAGTAACTTTTTCTTGGTTAAGCATATTTCAGAGACAGTCGGCGGCAGATTTACAGATTTTTTGTGATAGCCGGCCTTATTTGAGAGTTCTGGCTTCAAATTTTTTTCAGTGTTCCAGGATCTGGGTTTTAGAATTTCAGGTGTTGCTTGTTTTTGTTAAGTTTGCATGTGATGTGATCTTACAATATAGGCAATTCGGAGTGTTTCATATTCGTAGTTTTTAATATTGTTTCGGGTATTTGCATGTTGTCTAGGCGAAATTAAAAAGTTCGAACGACTATCAGAAACCCATTTTTCCAAGTTTAAGGTATTCGGGAAATCATGCAAGAAATTCTGTGGACCCTCTAGAAGCATGAAATCCTAACTCGAAATAATGACCATTGAACCACTTTCGAATCTTTAGCTTTGCGGCAGTTCCATGGTGCCATTAGTGAGGCTTGGGTCTGCCCTTCTACGGTTGGTCCCTAGGTTCTGTGGCATGTTCTGGGTATTTTTAAACTGTGCTCAAGTGTTGAGTTCTTAGGAAATTGTGGGATTTTAATGAATCGATCAAAAAGTTTAACGTCGTCTGGATATCATGTGAAGGGATGAAGAGAGATGTTATAGATTTGTTTCGGGATGCCGAATTATCACCAAGTCAGGACCGAGAATCAGGGGTCAGCAGGAGAATTACAACCTTTGGCTATTCTGGAGTGGAAACGGGAACAGACTTCTATGGATTTTATTGTGGGTCTATCCCGGACCATTTGAAGGCATGACTCTAATCGGGGGATCGTAGACCGATTGACAGAAAGCAGCTCATTTTTTGCCAGTCAAGGCCATTTTCGGATTCGTTCAGTATACTCAGATATACGTTATGGTAGAAACTTCAGGAGGATTTGGACACCAATTGAGTTTCAATACAGTTTCCTATTCACAAATCGACGGACAATCAGAGCGGACTATTCAGATTATTGAGGACATGCTCCGAGCTTGCGTTCTAGATTTGATGGCATTGGGGCCATCATTTGCCTTGACAAGGTTTTTCTACAATAACAGCTTCCAGGAGAAGATTCAGATGGTAACCTTTGAGGTATTATATGGGGAAGAGATGTCGATCACCAGTTGTTAGACGGAGCTCAGTAAGAGCAGTGTTGGGGCCACATATTGTGCAGGAGGTGACCGAAAGGATTCAGTTGATTCAGGATAGGATGAGAGCGGCCCAGAGCAGGCAGAATTCTATTGCTAATGGACGCCGCACAGACTTGAATTCATTAAGGGTGATCATGTTTTCTGAAGGTTTCTTCGATGAAGGGCATGTTGAGATTTAGGAGGAAGGGAAGCTTAGTTCCAGATGTGTGGGTTATTTCGAGAGTCTCGAGCGTATCAGCACAGTTGTTTATCGTGTGGCTCTTCCACCTAGTTTTCCAGATTGTTCATCCCGTATTTTATGTATCGATGCTCCGCAAGTACCTTTATGACCCCTCTCACGTGATACAGTATCAGACGATCCAGCTGGAGCGCAACCTTTCTTTCACCGAGCAGCCGATAGTCTTTCTAGATCGGCAGGTGAAGAAACTGGGGTCCGAGGTTGTATCGACCGTTTTGGTTCTTTGGCGAGGCCAGATTAGCAAAAAGGGACACGTGAAAAGTCGAGGACGAGATGCGTAAGAAATATCCCCATCTCTTCGAGGGTATGCGTAGTTAGATCTAAATTCGGAGACCGAATTTCTTTAAGGGGGAAATTGTAACGTTTTAAAAATAAATAAATAAATAAAATCCTTTAGATGAAATTTCTGATAATCGGTAAAATAAACCGTATTGATGGATGTCCTTTTCGGGTCTCCATCAGGTGTTGTCTTCCGTCGATCTCCCGGTGGATTTTGGAGGTGATCTCCTGTTGCGTGTGGGTCTCAATGGGTTTTGAGGAGATTGGTGATTTGAGGAGTTTTAGCGCCGAGTGCCTGCAAGGAAGTCCTGGGGTGGTTTTGGTACCACCGAGGACTCTCCGACGATCAAGTTAGCACGAGATCCGAGCAGAGTAACGGCTAAGTGGAATAAAAAATGGCTTACTTGACCCCTCTGTGATGGTGGTTTATATAGCGGCGGCAGCGCGCAGCAGCAGGCACGAGAATCTCGCCGGCAGTTACGCTCCCGACGTCACGCCCGCGTAAAGAGTCGATCACCCATTAATGGGGATCGTGATGGCGTGGAACGTGGGATGTTGCCAGTGGAGAATCTGCGCATGGCGAGATTTGCGGAGCAGAGGTTACGCCTGTGAGTGGTGGAGTTGGTCGGTCGGAGGGACCGAAGAAGATGGCCTCGGCTGGGGAGCTCGGGGATGAGCGAGAGGGCCGAGATTCTTGGTCCTGTGGCAGCTCGTGGCGAGCTGAGAGGCCGAGAAGGCCAATTTCCAGGGGGCTCTGAGGAGAGCCAACTTGTGCTTGCAGGTCGGGTGCAGGGGTGGCCTGGTCGGCCCCTGTGGGCCCTTTCTTGTGAGTTCTGGGACACGTCATCTGCCACGTGTCCTGATCTTAGAGATCGCCAATATTGAGCATCATCATTAGCCCCCCACTCTTGTCCCAACCAGCTAGCGGGTCGGATCAGGAGTGGACTGTCGGGCCGCCCGGGGCGAGCTCCCTCCGAAGGTTTCGTCGAGACGCGTCCCCGGGCTGTCAGCTATCTTTTCTGCCAGCGAATCTGGGCGAGATCTATGCATTTAAGGAAGGTGCGCCGGTTTGTGCATCCTTCCACTGAAGCGACGGTCCACGTGTCAAGCGTCGGTTTGTCGGCGCGATGTGCGCAAACCTGCGGCGTCTAATGGGGGTGCGGTCTAGTGTGGGAACGACATGTGGAGCAATCGGAGCCGTCAGACGCGAAGAGGCGTTTTGGCGGGAGATGAAGCGCCCTTGGATGAGGGCGATTGCGGAAAAAAATAGGGGTGGAGCCTACTCCAGGGTCCCTACTCCTTCATATTTCCTCGCTATAAGCCCTTGTTGCTTGGCGCTCGTCTTCTTTCTTCTGCTTTCGTTTTCTGAGGATCCCTCTTCTCCAGGTTAGATGTCTTCTTTCGTGGAATCTTTAGATGTCGTAGGAGTAGGTTCTAGGGATCCTTTAGTTGAGCCTGAGTCTTCCCGGGGAGCAGGGGTCGGATCCTCTTCCCGGGACTGTGCGGCAGGGGCAGCCCCCAGGGAGGAGGCAGTAGACGCTGCCCTCGACGCGTCGTGTTGGGTGAGGCATGAGGACAAGCTCGCCAATTTTCGGGCTCGCTTCCACATCCCTTCATGTTATACGTTTCGTCTGGCCAAGGCGGGGGAGAGGGCAGACCAAGTACGGGTTAGGAAGATCGCCCTGTACTTGAAAGCTTTTTGGGGTGGAATGTGCCTGCCTTTCTCTCCCGAGGTCGTCGAAGCGCTGAACTTCTTCAGGTTAGCCCCTGGCCAGTTAGTGCCAAACTCCTGGAGGATTCTCCTCGGGTTCTTGATCCGCCTGAAGTTACAGGCGGTTCCCTTCAGCCTCTCCCTCCTTGATTCTTCCCTCGTTTTCAAAAATCATCCTGGGGGTCGAGCGGGCGACCCGAGGTGGGTCTACCTCTCTTTTAGAAAGCGACAGGGTGGTGCCGCCGGGACAGGGGTTGTGGCCCTGCCTTCTTCCATTCATGACTGAAAGAAGAAGTTCTTCTTCGTTTCCCCTCCCGAGGGCGAGGACTGGCCCGTGCCTACCAAGTGGTCGAGGGAAAAATGCTTGCCGGGGAACCAGTCCAATGACCCCGCCGCGGTGAGAGTGGCATTGTAGGAGCCCATCCCCCGATTCGACGTGCTGCTGTCTGAGAGGGTCCTGAGTTAGGTCGGGCTCAGCCCCGTTGAGTTTGTCGGTAAGTTAGGCTTTCTTTTTGGCTTGTATATTGCTTGTGTCGCTGACTTCTTTGCATTTGGTTTTGTGCAGGACCCATGGATATGGACAATCTCCGAGCCTCCATACGCCAGCTGAGGAGGGTCACGAAGGCCGGAGGCGCCGGCTCTTCCTGCTTGAAGCCCGCCCCGTCTCCTTCTCCTCCGGTGGTCGCGTACCATGAGCGTTCGGAGGCGGATCCCGCCCCGGGGCCTAGCAGAGCGTCGGGCCAGAAACGGGCTCGGATTCTGGAGGACTCGATCTCGGAGGAGGAGATCGGCTCTCCCTCGGAGCCACTCAAAAGGGGTTCCCGGAGGTCTTCCCGGGGCCCGCCCTCGCCGATCATGGTGGAGGAGGGGGGCCTCCAGTTCGCGGTGCCCTCGGGGCTATCCGTCGCGGATAGCCTGCTTCATGAAAGAGAGAAATCGGCGGGGGGTAGGATCCCCGGGGGGACCTTCAGGGCCCAGATGGCGTCCATCGCCCAGGTGTCCGTGCAGGTAAGTGTTTAGTTTTTTGCGAGATTCGGTACCTCCTTCGCTTTTCTGATCTCTTTCCAATTTTTCAGGTTCTCCAGCACGTTGCCCTTTTCTTGTGCATGGAGGCCAAGGTGATAGCCCCGGCGATGAAGGCTGTGGGCCAGCTTGCTTCGTTGGAAGAGAGCTCCAAGTGGGAGCTGGAGGCGGTGATGGCGAGGGTTGCTGCCTTAGAAAGCGAGGTGGAGGCCGGGAAACGGGAGGTTGCCTGGTACCGTGAGGCCGCCGTGGCTGCCGAGGCCAAGCTTGAGGACGCTCCAGTGCTCGTCGGCAACCTGAAGAGGACGGTGAAGACCCTCCGAAAGGAGCTATGGGCAGAGGCCGAGGCGGCGAAGTTGGCCGACCTCTCGGCGGCGAAGGCAGTGGAGGGCTACAAGAAGTCGAAGGACTTCTTTCATGAACTGGCCTTGTCCACAACCCGTATCTGGTATGAAGCCCTCGACGCCGTTAAGGCCCGGATGCCGGAGTTCGTCGATGAAGAGCTCCGGGCCGAATACCCCCTCGCGGACGCCGATGAGCAGGGGGAAGAGATTCCTGACGAGGAAGTCGCCGAGGACCTTGCTCGTCTCGTGGTGGATGTCGAGGATCCCGAGGTCGCGCCCGGCCCCGAGGTGTAAAGCCCCCGTCTTCCTCCTTCTTTTATTTTGTTGCTTCTGGAATTTTTGTAAGCCTCCGGGCAGTTTGTAAGGCTGGGGAGCCCAAAATACCCTTTGTAAAGACTTTGCCTTTGGTAATAAAACTTTTTTCTTTGGTTTGCACTTTATCTTCTGTTTGTGAAGAATGCTCGTAAAATATCTCTGCTTGCACTGTTGGGCTTCCATGTTAGGTCGGCTATCTGTCTACCGATCGTTCGTCGAGTTGATTTCGATCATCGATCACCGATCACTTGCTAAGCGTGCCAAGCGCTGCTGAGAAGGATGCATCTCTATGGCCCCGAAGTCGAGGGGGGATCGCTCAGACTTCGATAGACCTGATGCCCCTTGTTGGGGCCTCGGATCCTCTGCATGTGATGGGCAGAGGGATGTCCACCGTATTTGTGCCGAGCATGAATGGGTTCAGAGGTGCCTCATTATGAGGTCTACAAACCCGCAGCGTTTGTTGGGCATGAACGAGCCTGGAAGACGCTCGGTTGCCCCTTGGCGAGGGCATTTAGTTTCTGGTGTTGCGAGCAACGACCACCAGCTGGGGACGGCCGAGCGAGGGTCGGGCTCGACTGCCTCTGGGAGGACTTTTTTATCCTTAGCGTTGGAGGGGCTGTGAAAAACCAACTAAGGATGACCGGGCAGTGAAGCTGCGCGGTTGCCTCTTGGCGAGGGCTTTGATCCCTGACATTATGGGTAGGGAAGCTACCAGCAAGGGATAGCCGAGCAGGGAAGCCGCTCGGCTGCCTCTACGGAGGACTTTGATCCTTAGCGTTGTAGGGGCTGTAAGAAGCCCACTAAGGATGACCGGGCAGTGAAGCTGCGCGGTTGCCTCTTGGTGAGGGCTTTGATCCCTGGCGTTGTGAGTAGGGAAGCTACCGGCCAGGGATAGCCGAGCAGGGAAGCCACTCGGCTGCCTCTACGGAGGACTTTGATCCTTAGCGTTGGAGGGGCTGTAAGAAGCCCACTAAGGATGACCGGGCAGTGAAGCTGCATGGTTTCCTCTTAGCAAGGGCTTTGATCTCTGGCGTCGTGGGTAGGCAACTACCATCCTGGGATGACCGAGCGGGGTAGCCACTCGGATGCCTCTTACGAGGGCTTTTATCCCTGGCATCATGGGTAGGGAGCTACCAGCCGGAGATGACCGAGCAGGGTAGCCGCTCGGTTGCCTCTTGCGAGGACTTTGACCTTCACGACGGGTACCGAGCAGGGTTACTTCCTAGTGCCTCTTGGCGAGGACTTTGATCCCTGTCGGTTGTGGTAAGAAGCTACCAGCCGGGGATAGCCGAGCAAGGGCTCGACTGCCTCTAGGAGGACTTTGGTCCTTAGCGCGGGAGGGGCTGTAAGAAGCCTGCCAAGGACCCTTGGCCGGGCAGGGTTACTTCCTGGTGCCTCTTGGCGAGGGCTTTTGTCCTGAAGGATAGCCGAGCGAGTGTTCGGCTCGACTGCCTCTGGGAGGCCTTTTTTATCCCTGTCGGTTGTGGTAGGAAGTTACCAGTCGGGGATAGCCGAGCAGGGTAGCTGCTGAGCTGCCTCTAAGGAGGACTTTGATCCTCAGCATTGGAGGGGCCGCAGGAGGCCTGCTGAGGATAATCGGGCAGTGTAGCTGCGCGGTTGCCTCTTGGCGAGGGCTTTGATCCCGGGCGTTGTGAGTAGGAAAGCTACCGGCCAGGGATAGCCTAGCAGGGAAGCCGCTCGGCTGCCTCTACGGAGGACTTTGATCCTTAGTGTTGGAGGGGCCTTAGGAGGCCTGCTAAGGATAACCGGGCAGTGAAGCTGCGTGGTTACCTTTCGCGAGGGCTTTGATCCTTAGCATTGGAGGGGCCTTAGGAGGCCTGCTAAGGATAACCGGGCAGTGAAGCTACGCGGTTGCCTCTTGGCAAGGACTTTGATCTCTGGCGTTGCGAGTGGGGAAGCTATCGGCCAGGGATAACCGAGCAGGGTAGCTGCTCGGCTGATTCTTCATGAGGTTTCGCCCGACCATCCAGTTGCAGGTATGGGGAATAGGAACGGACGCGGTGAACATATGCGTAGCATGCGCATTGAATGTTGGAGGAAGCAAAGCGCCAGGGTCGCGTCGTTCCGATTCTGCCAGAGAAGGCTCGATGATCGCCACGTGGCAGCGACTTCTTGGGCTAGAGCGGGCGACCGTCGAGTTCCGTTGGGGCGCAGTGGGCTATATAAGGCTCAAGGAGCACTGGTCCTTCCTTTCTTAGTAAATAGATCGTTGAGAATGCATGATTTCCCCTTTACCATCACCGAAATCATCCACTTCGAAGACGTATACCTCTATGACCAGAACTGCACCGAGGACACGGTACAGTTGGTCTATGGGAGTATCGAAGACCACTTCGGCCGGCTGCTCCCCCGACGCTCCTCCTTGCTGCAGCTGCTGATGTACTCCATCTGGAGGGTGTTGCCGGGGCTCTACAACCCCTTGTCCGAGCAGTTCTATGACGAGGCCGTGGGCAAGCTGCGGTCTCTGAGGCGCTTCGGCCTGATCTCCGCGAATCGGCTGGCTCGCTCAATGGCACTCGTCCATGAGTGCTACGAACTGAGGCTCGGGGTCAACGCGTGTGGGGGGAATCGAGGGCTGAGGGTGGATCTCGTGAGGCCTCGGCTGGCGGAGATCTTTACCGAGTACCATGAGCAGTGCTCTCTGCACCCCCTTCCCCCGCTGCTGTAATTTTCTTTTTTTTTTGTATGTATGGATGAGGAGCCCATAATAACTTTTTGAATAAATAAGATCTTTCCTTCTTTTTCGCAATGTTCCCTTGATCTTTATTAAATTAAAAACAGACCCTAGGAAGAGTTTACATTGCCCTAAAAGAAAAGTACATGCTAATAGATGACCTTATTAGCTCGGCCTGAACTCCCCGGAGGCTTGTTGATCTCCGTGCTCAGCACCAGATACGGGGGTCCCTGAGCGTCGGACTGGTCATCTACCGAAACGAGCATGATCTGGCCGATGGTCAGCTCGGCGGGAGGGGGACGCTGCTCCTACTCGCGGTCGGCCTGCCGTTTGTCCCTCAAGTAGGCGGCGAGGTGCCTCGATCGGATGAGCTTCTCGATGTAGTCCCGGAGTTGCTTACAATCCTCCGTAGCGTGGCCCAGCGTCTGGTGGAAGGCGCAGTAAGGGCCCCAGGTTCGCTTTAAGGCCTGACGCGAGATTGGAGGGAACTTGAAGAACCCTTCGCCCTGGGCCTCCTCTAGTAACACTGCGAGGGAGACGTTGAGCGGGGTGTACTCCTGGAACTTCGGGTGATAGGGCTGCTGACGCTCCAGCCTCTCTTCCCGAGCCCTCTTCTTCTGGTCGGACCGTTCTGCTCGGGGGAGGTTCGCGTTCACCTCGGACTCCAGCTGAACCTCACACTCGGTCCACACCTTGACCTCGGCCATGGTCTTATGCTGTGCCAACTCAAAGGAGCGCAACCACTCCTTTTGCCTAAGACCAGATCTGAGCACCGTGATGACGGTCTCGTCCCGGTGCTCGGGGACCTCGAGGAGGGCGTTGTAGAAGCGGGTGATGTAAGCCTTGAATGTCTCCTTATCCCCGCTGTTAATTGTGAAGAGGTAGTCGACCATATGCTTCTGCCGACGGTTCCCAACGAAGTGGCCAAGGAACTGAGTAGCCAGCTCATCGAAGGTCGAGATTGAGCGAGGCTCGAGTCCTCAGAACCAGTCTCGACCAGAACGGATGAGGGTGGCTGGGAAGGCCCTGCACTGGGCGGCGTCGGAATGGTCCTGGAAGCTCATCCCTACGGTGAAAGCATCTAAATGGTCTTTCGGGTCGGTTTTCCCGTCGAACAGAGAGACCTTCGGGGGCTTGTTGCGCGAGGAGATGTGGACAGTGAGCAGTCTCTCGGTAAACGGCTTGGTGAGCGAGTCGGCGGCGTACTTAGCCCCGTCGCCCGAGAGGTGACCTTCCCGGCGCATGCCCTCAATCTTCTTTTCGAGGGCGTCGAGTCGGCCATGGTACCCCGAGGATTCGGCGCCTTGTGATCCCTAGCCTCTGTTGTGGGAGACCTGCATCTGGGCACGGCCCCGGTTCCTCTCGATGAGGTTCCTCAGATCCCCGGGCAAGGTGGCCCTCGAGCCTTCATGGCGAGCACCTTCTGTGCGACCCCGTCAAGGGAGGGGGTGTCGATCATGCCTGTCGACAGGCGAGGTGACCGACATCTCCTAAGGGGGGTAAGGGTCGTGAGGAGGCTCGAGGTGAGGCGCTCTGGTGGCGGATCTTGATGTGGAGCCGTGGGGTGCTCAACAGGCCTCAGAGAGTATCGTCCTGTGAGATATATGGCCAAGGGTCGTAGCCTGCCGGTGGTCAGCCGTGCCGACGAGGGCAGAGCCTTCTGGAGGTGGAGGGGAGGCAATCTGGGGCCTGGCCCGGCCGCTTGGACGCGGACGAGCGCCTCCACGAAGGACTGTAGCCGATCAATTCAGCTGGCGAGGGCATTGATGATGGTCGCCGAGGGAGGTTCATCCGTGCTTCCGGTGAAAGGGAGGTGACAGCTGGTACCGGGATCTTCATGGTGGTCGCTTGCTACGTAGATGGAGATCGGAAAGCCAACTTTGGTTTTTGTGGAGTTTATTTCCCACAGACGGCGCCAACTGATGGATGTCCTTTTCGGGTCTCCGTCAGATGTTGTCTTCCGTCGATCTCCCGGTGGATTTTGGAGGTGATCTCCTGTTACGTGTGGGTCTCAATGGGTTTTGAGGAGATTGGTGATTTGAGGAGTTTTAGCGCTGAGTACCTGCAAGGAAGTCCCGGGATGGTTTGGTACCACCGAGGACCCCCCCGACGATCAAGTTAGCACGAGATCCGAGCAGAGTAACGGCTAAGTGGAATAAAAAATGGCTTACTTGACCCCTCTGTGATGGGGGTTTATATAGCGGCGGAAGCGCGCAGCAGCAGGTGCGAGAATCTCTCCGGCAGTTATGCTCCCGACGTCACGCCCGTGTAAAGTGCGGATCGCCTATTAATGGGGATCGTGATGGCGTGGAACGTAGGATGTTGCCGGCTGAGAATCTGCGCATGGAGAGATTTGCGGAGCGGCGGTTACACCTTTGAGTGGTGGAATTGGTCGGTCGGAGGGACCGAGGAAGATGGCTTCGGCTGGGGAGCTCGGAGACGAGCAAGAAGGCTGAGGAGTCTTGGTCTTGTGGCAGCTCGGGGCGAGCTGAGAGGCCGAGAAGGCCAATTTCCAGGGGGCACTGAGGAGAGCCAGCTTGTGCTTGCAGGTCGGGTGCAGGGATGGCCTGGTCATCCCCTGTAGGCCCTTTCTTCTGAGTTCTGGGACACGTCATCTGCCACGTGTCCTGGTCTTAGAGATCGCCAATATTGAGCATCATCACGTATTTTCCGTAAAACTTAACTATAGTTATTTTTCATCATAGAATTAAATACACCTATTTTAACTATGTAATTACGAGTAATTGGTATTTATTTAGTCAATTATAAATTATTAGTTTACTTAAATATTTTTCCTTAATTAATTATTTTAAATAATATTTTAAGCTTTCATTTATACATTAAATTAGTGTAAATTACAAATTGGAATGGGTTAATTGTGCAAATGTGGACTAGACAAACTTAATAACAAGTCACCATACATTCTCTTTTTCTCCATTTGTCTTTATATTTCTAGAGCATTCTAGCACAATGTTAATTAGGAAATAAATTAATTAAGAAAAAGGAGTTAATATATGACATGATGGAGTTTTTCTTGAACTTTCCACATACACACGCACATATATACCTATCTTTATTTGGCCGAGCAAATCCTTGCTGTAGCCTCCCTTCTCTCTCTCTCTCTCTCTTCAACATTTTTTTCACTTCAAAACAAAATGAAAGAAATGAATTAATTAAATAAAGAAATAAATATATGTTAATGTGGTGAAGTTTCTACACATTTATCCACACCCACACCTCATTTTCTCTCCCTTTCCAACTTGGCCGAGAGCCTTTCCCTGCATCCCCTATTTTTCAACTTCTTTTTCACTTCTAAATTCTTCAAAAATCCATTCAAAAATCAACAAAAAATCCTACTAATTCCTTAATTAACCTTTAACCATTATTCTTTGCTCATTTTAGCTTGAATTTTTGAGGCAAGAAGCCACTTTGGAAGACCAAGTTTACAAGTTGATCTCAAAATTGTGAGGTATAAATCTTAACCCTAAGATTTAATTGTTAGTTAATTACTTTAATCTAGCTTATTAAGTGTTAAAATTAGGTTTTAATTTCAAGCTTGAAAATTCATGAATAGGGTTTGAGTTCAAGTTAGGGTTTTGATTATTTTGATTATGGTTGCAATGTGAAATTTAATATATTAAGGTATGAAAAATCTAAACTAATTGTTAGTTTGCAAATTGTTACTTTAAAATTTCCTAAATCAAATAATTGTGTAAACTAGAATTTTATAATTAATGCTAATAGGTGCGATAAAATTTAAGTAAAAGTTTATGTGACCTAATTAAGATATTAAGTGAATATTGTGGCCACTAGTTTTGATAAAATATCAAGATTTGAACTAAAATGGAAATTTATGCTTACTAGGTTTTCGGGATAGATCGAATTGAATTAAAGTTGATGTTTTGATGATACACAACATATTTCATAAATTATTTAGTGTATTGTTAATGCGTAACTGGTATGATTAGGTTCTAGGCTTGGTGATTTTCATGTATCGCGACCCTAGTTGTAGTTTGTAGCATTGTCGCGAGCGCGTTTTGTGCACCAAGTGTGTGCGCGTCTAGTTAGTGTGCGTGATTGATTTGTGTCTTTGTGTCCGCGACTATTCATATATTTATCCATTTAATTGCTTGTGTGCGATTTTAGGATCGGGTGCAGAGGAGTCGGACGCGGCGTGGAAAGACAGGACGGAGATTGGATCAGATTAGCCGAGGCGTCCCGATGAGTAGATTTATACATCTATGGCATGATCGTCTGGATGGCGCAAGGCGCCCGATAGTTAGAAATGATTAGTACTTTGGTAGCAACATGTGTAGTTCAAACCATTAATAACATACATCGCATCATTTTACATATGATGTCATCAATTAGGACACTTGCACCGTTACCATTGGTTCATACTGCATGAGCACTATTCATGCGAACACACACGCCATTGGTAACTGTTATGTCACGAACACTATAGAACTTGCTTAGAATCGGCATCCATGCATTGCATCATACATGATATGTAAATGTGTAGTTGTATATTCATTCATCAAGATTGATACATAGATGGCTAGTCATATATATATACATCATAGCATCATACTTCATACATAGTTTCTGTTCGTACATAGCATTGTATATACCATCACATTATAAACATCCATCATCATCGATATGCTTACACATTGTGATTACTTCTTGAGGATTCAGTATTTATGAGATTTCTGGATTTTAGGGAAAACCGTAAGAATTTATAAAACTTATTATCCTTTTTTTTAAATATGCAAGTTGGGGTTTTCTCGTAATGTATGTGTCGTCCACCATGAGTTTTCATGTTTTCTGTTGGATTTCGAGACCCGATTGGAGAAGTGGATGAACCGTTTCGGGTACATGGTGGGCCCGGTATGGTACCCCGGGGCAAGAAGCTCGAGTTGTAGATGATGAGCCTGGAAGGGGCAGACTACCTACCGGTGATATCTGGCGCGGCGGATATCCGGAGGATACCGACCGTTGTCGTGAGATTTGATGATATGGGCCGATCCGGACTGACGGAGCCCGAGATATTGAGACTCTGAGATATTGAAACATTGAGATCTTGAGATATTGAGACATTGAGATATATATGTTTTGTGTTGATGCTTGACACAGATTTCTATGGATTTCTTTGATGATATTTCAGTCACTTCACAGAAGTTTTTCTAAGAAAATAAAGATTTTTCTCATACCAAACATACTCAGGTTTCATATTGATTATGCATTCACATTGCATACAGGTTAGTGCATTACATCATATTAGTATATGCGTAGGTTGTGACGCATTTGCGTGCATGCTTACGATAGCCTTATTAGATATTACCTACCACTCTCGAGCTGGCAACTCACCCCGTTGTGCCACAGTATCTTGCAGGTCTGACCTGTCAGCGCAGTAACGACGGGTGTATCTTCTATTTCGCTTTTTTGCTTCGGCTTGCAACTTGCTCACAGGTTGGTTTTGGAGGATTTGCTTTTGCTCCCACCGTGTATTTTTTTTGTATCTAGTATACTACATCTACCCTTGTATATTGGACTAGACGGTTAGACTTGAGGCTTGTATTTGTGATTTGGTGTTGATGCTCACTTGAGCCGACATGATGCTTTTCTGCTTTTATACTTATTTCATATTATTATGATATATTCATTGCATAAGGTTGTGATTCCGCCTTTGGTGAAGAGCTAGCTCCCGCTTGGGGATGCCGATATTCATTTATATGTATTTATTTATTTTGTAACCGTTTCGGGGCCAGTATTTACAAAGGATACTCTGCCGAAATTTTCGGAAAATTTTGCTGTTTTTAAAATGTTTAATACGACTTATTTGGTTTTAATTGTTTTCTTTGAATAATTTTTTCCTTCACTCTATTTCTTTATTCGGTTTAGGTTTCTGGGCTTTGGCTTACTTAGTTATGTTACGCTTTGAGACGTTTCATAATTTAAGTGTCAGTCACGTACCGTACCTTCGGATCATGACAGACGATCTCAGGTCGATAGACTAACCTGTACACATGTCTCCAGGGAACAGCTATCTGACAATAGATATAATACCAACTAGCATGTTCCCTGCGAGTCCGTCCGGTGTAGTCATAACCCAATGAGCACCTATATACATTTTAGGTTAACCAACTGACACCAATGGCTGATGAGACCGGCCACCGCCCCTCGTCGGGGTCTCGATCAGTATACACTAGTTTACTCTTGGAGCATCGATGCCCAGTCCCGAAACTCCCACGACTAGGGATATTTTAAGGATGTGCTTATAGATGTCACAACCCGAAAGTACGGAACATGACCGGCACTTAGACTACGAACGTCTCGAGGCGTACGTACTCTAAGTAAGCCGAACCCAGAAATCCAAACCAAGAAAAGTAGTAGAGAGTAGGAAGAACCATATCAAATCAACCTGTATTCAACAATATACAACGCCTAAAGGCGAGGATCACAATAGAAAGAAAACTCCAACAACAAGAAACCCAGAGAAAATATAACGCACGACTCTAAGGTCGAAAGAATAAACATCGCTGGTCTCTGTCTCAAAAATAAAATACATGTTTGGTTGATGGAAGTTCTAGATACAACTGAATATAATATACAATGTATAATGATGGGTATGATACAAATAACCCACCTACTAGCAAGTCACCTGAAGGAAGCTGTGCCCGCAAAGCCGTAATGAAACCCGTACGGCAACACCTGCAAGAAACTGGGGCACAACGGGGGTGAGTTGCCAACTCGTGAGTAGAAAAAGATCTACGAACAGAAATCGCATGTATGACGCAATCCTAGGTCATACGATAAAAATATATAATCCTCAAATATATAACCAGCAATCTCTAACCATGTCTAGGGTAAATATCTAACCCAAGTGTAAACCCATGTGTCCATGTCAGTGCATCAGGTGGCAATATATATCATATGAATGATGTATGAATGCATGAAACAGAATGGATGTACTGAAGAAAACTGCTTTCATAAATTTGTGAGATTTCTGTATTTTAAAATGAGGTATCATAATGAAATCAGCATAAAACAGTGCCTAGCATCGGCACAAAACATAAATCTCAATATCTCGATATCTCTGTATCACAATCTCTGTACCTCAATATCTCAAATCTCAATGTCTCAATCATAATATCCAGGACGCCGTCAGTCCAGATCGGCCCCTACCATCCATCTCATGACTACGACGGTATCCTCCGGATATCCGACGTGTCGGGTAATATCACCGGTCGGTCGTGCTCCCCTGCCAGGCTCAACGCCATCTCCTGCGATCTTCTTGCCCCGGGGTACCGCACCGGGCCCACCATGTACCCGAAACGGTTCCTCCACTCCTCGAATCGGGTCTCGAAATCCATCAGCAAACTCATGGTGGACGACTCATACATCATGGGAAAACCGCATTTTGATTAAAAAGAGAAAGCAGTTTATATGTATGTTTTTGCGGTTTTCCTCCAAATCCAGAAAATATCATGGAAATCCGAATCATCAATAGTATGTAAACCATGAATATAAGCTTGAGAATCCATGAATGCGGCATATAATGAACAACAGTATGCATGATGTGACAAGCAATAGCTACAATATTAAGCTGGCACATGAGGCAATGCTCTAATATCATGTCACTACTAGCTAACAAGCTAAATCAGACAATAATATTCTCTAAGTGTACGTGACATGGCAATTACCGATGAACATGTGTGTGCGAAAGCAATTAAGTGTACGTGGTACATACGCATCATCGGTAATGGTGCTGGTGTCCTAGCAGCAGGATATCAATAATAGAATATGAATCATAACAGTATGCGATGCAGAGCAACAATAATAATATGCGGGAGCTGAAATAATGAACACCATGACCACTAAACTGCATCTAATGTCATAAAAGTCACATAGCTACACCACTACAAGGCTGAGCTGAAGCTAACAGTAGGTAAGAGAAATCGCCTAACTTCTGAGTCGATACATAAATATACACATATATAGTCGGTGATCCCGCCTCGATCATATCACACCGATACCATAACTCTATATTCGTTCATTCCCAAGTCAAGTAGGCGGATCAAACATCAACATATAGCTCGTACGTAAATCCGTCGAACGACATCCCCAAATCTGGGTACGGGTCAATATCACCTTTGTCATATTACTCATCTGGTATTCTCTTTATCAAATATCGTTATCTGGGTACAGACCTGTATCTAGTACAATGCTAACATCATCACTATAATCAAGATCTGGTCACTGATCGACAGTCTCGTGTAAATCAATATCATCATCATATATCGTCAATATAATCATAATCCAGCTTCTGATTTACAGCCTCTAGCAAAAACGATATCATCAGCCCAAATCATCTCAAGGAGTATACATCGCCCAAGGCGGCCTATCACAAATATCCTATCATATCATATCCTATCTCGTATCATAATCACGTGTCGATCACTTAATATATATTTGTCACCATTCTTATGGCATCATTATTTCCAATATCCTCTAAAGTATCAAGACATATCTAAATCATGAATTTTACCATCATAACATGTCATATCACCGATATCATAATCTCAGATCAAACACATCGACTCATATCAATCCCATGTATCATCCTCAAATCCCATGTGAACACATATCTATATAGAATCCCATAACCATATATGAACAAGGATGTATGCAAGTATGTATGTGTGTATGTATGTGTAGTGCACCCAATACCCTAAGGTTTCGTAACCTTTCACCAATCCAACATACCAATATCCATTTAAACATCAATAATTAATCCCAACAACATATATAATTATAGGTGTGTATACGCATCCGTATACATCACCACGGACTGCGGGGGTGCTATACGCCATCCACCCGACTTCTCCCCGTAGATATAAATCTACTCACCTTGCTTTAAGCGTGCCGATGTCGATGTCTCCATTTGCATCTCCAACGCTCCGACGCCATGTGGGGTACCTACAAGGATATCACACGCTAAAACATATGAAAACCATGTCGGAAATCAAAATGGTGCACACTACGCCCATAGGTAAAAACCTGTGACCTTGTGTGCAAAAACAGCCAATCACCACTGTCGTTGACGTCCAAACGTCACCCGACAGATACGAATCATCGAATATCAAAATCCATACGAAAACGAGTCGTAAATCATACGCTAACTCATAAAATTCAACCCAGATTTTACCCTAACTGGAAACAGTCAAAACTAGACATACAGGGGGTCAAGTTTACATGAAATAGGGCTGTGCACGCAAAACGAGGAAGTTCCACCTTGGTATGGCCGCAAATTGCGACCATAAGGAATTAATTGGCGGCCCAAAAATGGTGGTTGGGGCTATGGTTTTGGGTGATGGTTTCTACCTGCCTGCACATCTCACTGCCAAGTCAATTTTGTTTTAGGGTTCCCGGGGTGAAAGCAGATCTCAGAAAGGTCACAAAATCGACAAAAACGCTAAATTATACTGATTCTAAACTTTCAGGTGTGACACTAGAATCTAGGGTAATCTTGGTTACAATGGTCTCACATACACCTAATAAGGTTACCCTAGCAATCAAAACCATCTCTTGGCCAAATCTCACTCAAAATCCCTAAACTAGCACTAGATCACAAATAAAACAGTAAACTTTCAGCTATATAACCAAAACTGAGCAAGAACCGAGTTGGGTTGTGAGATTATACCTCAAGAGGGTCCTAGGATGTAGGAGAAGGGAAGGATGAAGGAAGGAGGAGGGGTGGTTGCTGCTGAGGTGCTGCTGTGCTGCTGCAGTTGCTGATGCGGATCAGGTTGCTGCTGCTGTAGTTATTTTTGTGTGTGTTGTTGTGCTGTTGCAGCAGCAACTGCTGTTGTTTTGATGAGTGAAGTGTTGGGTGAGAGGTTGGTTGTTTTTATGGTGGAGGATGAGAGTGGGAGAGTGGTGTTGTGTTGTTTGAATGAATTCACTGCTGTTGCTGCAGATGGTGATGCAAAAAGGGGGCTGAATTGTTGATAGGGGTGCATAGGTATGGGGCTATGGTGTTAGGGGCTGGTTGTAACACCCGAGCCCAATAATACTATTTCTGGTTCTAGTTGGGTGTTATACATTACTCATTTCAATTGTTTTGATTGTTTGGTGCTTATTGCTAAATTTTAACCGGTAAAGTCATTTTGGCACATAACAAATTTTAACACCTAAAATGAAATTAAAAATATCCATGTTGGCCTACTCGTCGCCACTAGTCGCGTGGTAGCGTCCGCTCGTCGAGATTTTGTCCCGTTCGGCGAAACGGGCAAGTTTGGACGTCTACGCGCGCGTACAAGTGTCCGACTTGGGGGCATGCATTTTAATCATTAAACACCTCTTTTCAAAATTTGGAACTCGCTTAAAATCCTATAATTTGAATTTGGAACATTTGGGCGCAACCCGTGCGCGATTTGGAAATATTTCATTTAGCGCCAAAAATGCCCGTTTGATTAAATATATTTAAACTATGAATTATATATTTTCTGTTACTATTCATCGTTTTAAATCTTTTAAAATATTTTTTAAACTACCCCAGCCAATCGCGTGGCTCTTTTTCCTCGTGGGCCCCGCCTCATCATCTCTCTCTCTCTCTCCGTCTCTCTCTATCTCTCTCTATTCTCTTTCTCTCTCTCTCTCTAACAAACTCTCTCTCTCTCCTCCTATATATATATCACGCAGCCGCCCCCTATTCATCTTCCTCCCCACGAAAAACCCTCGAACCCTATCAAACCCTAGCCGCTCGTCGCCGTCGCCGCCTCAGTCCACGCGCCGACGAGACCACCACCAGCACCCTTGCCTACGCCGCAACCCCGTCCTCCTCCTACCTCCTTCCTCCGTCTCTTTCCGCGCCTGCACCCAACCCCGACGCCATCACCAGCCCCAGACCTCGCCGTCGCCGCAGCCTCCCATCGCCGACGACACCCGAATCCTCCTCCCTTCACCCTCGTCCCGACCTCGTCGTCGTCTTCCTCCTCCCCTCGCCGCACCACCACCAACCCGAGCCCAAAACCCCATCACCTACCCTCTGGTTCACCGGAAAAGGGTTGCCGTCGATCCCCTCGTCGTCGCAAGAACACCGACAGCCACCTCCTCTTCCTCCTGCAACCCAGACCAGGCCAGTACCTCCCCATCATCGCTGCATCACCCGATCCCTCCAAGTCAGCCCTTGTCGCGCCCACTGTTCATCGCCGCCGGCGCCCCATCGCCGACGATCCCGTCGTGGTTGCCCTGGTTCTTCCATGTAAGCATCCCTTATCTTTCCTTTTGTGCTAGATCCCCCCCCGCTGATCTTTGTTACGTATATCATGTTGCTAACTTCGTTGCCGATGACTTTTGCCGGAATCCGGCCGTGCCGTCGTTTGGACCCGACGCTCCAGCGAAGTACCCTGGTCCGTGTGGTCCCGCTGTTCGCTGTTGGGACTCGATCCGTGGCCCGTGCACCCGTCTCGTGTTTTCCGCCGACAGTGCATCCGTGCTTTCCGGTTTGCGAAACCGTCGAGGCAAGATTTCTTGCTACATGCTACGTTAAACTAATTAAATGTTTGACTCACAAACTTGCTATATTAACTAGTATTGCTACTTATCTCATTGGACGAAATATGATGTATATTATAATACTGCCACCTAAATCGTATTTTGCCACCGTAACCTTAATAACAACTACCTGCTAATCATTTTACTATTTAGAGGATAATAGTCGCACACTTATATCTTTATTGCCTGCTGTTATTAATATTGCGCTACACTGTGATTATTGCACCCCAAGGGTGCTTGAACTTGTTAATAAGAGAATACAAAGCTTCACTGTATTTACATGGAATAATATTGTTATTTGCTGTCCCTGCTGTTGTCCCTTATTCGTTACTATACCTGTTATCAGCATACATTTGATTGCATTACATATTGACCGATCTTGATACACCTGACACATGTACTGATACACCGGACATGACACCCTGTACATATCGACTCAACCTGTTGAAACGTGACCTGACCTGTTACCTGATTTCATGCCTAATGCCGACAAACCTGACCATTCCTGCTGTCTATCCAGACAGACCTACTTTTACCTGATTTTGTGTTGGCATTAGTCCTTGACTACTGAATACCTGACCTGACATACATAGCTTGGGGGTATGGGGAAATCAAAGGTGAAACCGACTTGTAACTCAACAGTTCGATACTTGTTCTGATCAGTCTTACGGGCTTGGCCAGCCCCGGAGTGGTGATGCTGACATCACTCGCCCATCTTGCTACCTATTACTGCTTAGCGGCACGTCTCGGATTCAGCCCCGAGGACCTTGACCGTGGTCCCGGGCATGCACGGGATACTATTGAGTTACATCGACGATTCATCAATTGATTTCAAAGACTTTAGAGTAGAAACCTGATAGAACAGTTTAGTTACCCATGGCACATTACCCTGCACTGTTGTTTCATAATATTGCTTATTTCATGTTCATACCTGCATTGCTTATTACCATGTTTATATTATATTAATTGGTTGACTTGACGCGCTGACGTCTGGGTTTTGCATGGCCCAGATTCCTTACCACTATCGTCGACCGAGCAGGAGTACTTCAGCCAGCAGGCTGAACTGTGAGTTCCTTAGAGTTTAGTTTATTTATTGCATTTTATTTCCAGGTTCGATCCCGCATTATGGGACGTACCTTTCCATTATTGTATTGGATCATTGCTTCCGCATTTATTTTTCATTGACTCTTATCATTATGGATTTGGACATGTGTTAGATAGTTTATTTATCTTGTTCTTGATATCTCTACAACCGTAATGTGACTGTGGATGGATACTTCCTACCCACAGGTAGCATGGTTGGCTATGTCACGTGCCCAATCTTGCGTACTCTGGGAAGCGGGGCGTGACACTGGTGGCTGTAGCTGTTGTAGGTGGCTGATGTGAGTGTGTAGGTGGCTGATGTGGTGTTAGGGCTGGTGTAGGGCTGCAGAATTTGTGCTGATGATGTTTGATATAGGCTGAAGGTGTATATGGGGATGATGTGGCTGAACTGATGATGTAAGGGGGGCTGAAGCAGTGCTTCAGCAGCTGCTGGTTGTGATGTTGGGTGTTATGTGATAGTGTATAATGGTATGGTGTTATGTTATGGGGAGAGATGTGAGAGAGAGTGAAAGAACACAAGGAATAATGAAATGGGATGGATCATGGCACATCCTAACCACCTCTCTATCTCTCTCTCCAAAACCATGCTCACAAAAAAAATCCAAAGCCACCATGGCTCACTTCTCCCTACACAAGTCAACTTTGATCCTAACCAACTCTTAACAAGGCTGATCCTTAACTAACCCATTTATCCTAATCAAATGGTTTAACTCACCATGGTCATCTAAGCATGGTTCAACCCTAGGCCACCATGAGTCCAAAACATGAAACAAGTGTAACAGGTGTGGAAAATGTCATGTGCACAATTGCACAAAAGCCGAAAATCCAATTAGTGATTTTTAATCGCAATTAACACTAAAATCACATATAATTCATCATAAAAACTGTAAAATGACATATTACCACAAAATAACCTGTTTTAGAATTTCCAAAATTTTATCCGGAATTTTCACCAATTATCGGTATTTAATTATACCGACTATTAGAATATTCATTAAAAATTAATATTTAATTATGAAAATCCCCAAAATAATATTTTATTATTTTGAAATGTTACAATCTTCCCCCCTTAAAGAAATTCGGTCCCCGAATTTAAATTTAAACCTCAAAATTCTAAAACATTTCAATAAAATGTCTAAACCAATGGGGCACCGAAAGCATCAATACATAAAAGGCATCATAGTGCAATACATGCGCATGAGCAACAAGCAGATAACTCAAAATCTAAACTCCGTCAAGCACCTCGCAATCATCGGAGTCATGGCGAAAACACAGATGCCAAATCCAAAACAAAACCGATATGCTACACATCGGAACTATATATGTAAATATCTAATCTGTACATTTAAATATCTGAAGAGAATGTATGCCAAATTCTTTAAAGTCGATGTACAATGTGCCTAACATTGCACCGTGGCGAATGTCTCTATAAGAAAATAGCCCTATATGTAACAACTCCAATTTTGTATACCAAAAATTTGCTTTAAATATAGTGTATACTTGGAGTATTGATGTTGCTGGAAACAATTTAAGTATCTAATTCCTTACAATAATTACAAGAAAGAGCTTGTAGCTCATTGGTAATACCTTGCACTGCTGAACCAAGCCACCGGAGTTCAAATCCCATGCCCCACATTATTTTTGTATTTATTTTGTTTTATTTTTTTTTGGAAGTCAACGGTAAAAAGGCCATAACTCCCAAAATATGTACTGGACAACAAAAAGTAAAAATACCAAGTTATTCCTCAGGAAAACCCCCGGCCATTGGACCCTTGATTCGGCCCGACTCGGCGCCGCCGGCCGGCGACTCGGCCGACTCGGTCCGGCGCCGCCGGCCGGACTTGGCCGGACGGCCGAGTCACCAACTGAGAAAAGTTGGCTCTTGACTTGGTCAACCCTCTTGCATACTTATTATACCTGGATCGGTTTTGATTTGGCCAATAAATCCCTTTTACTCCTAGGTTTAATGATTTTTAATGAAATTTTAATGTTTTTTTATATTTTCTTTTAATATTTTTCATCCTAACCCTAACCCTAGCCTAGCCCTATATAAAGACCCCTATCCTCTACATTTTCCCCTCACAACTCTAAGTCTACTCTCTCAAATTCTCGAGAACTCGGTACGAAGAGCAAGAAGCGAAGCGCTGCCGAAATCGACGACGGATTCCGGCGACCGAATCAGAACCTTCGCGACGCTTTCGACGAATCGGCAACCACCACATCCCTTAGCTTCCTTAGCTTGTCCAAACCGTAAGTCCCACCTCTTCTATCTCCCTTTTCTTTAAGGTAAAAATACAACTTTTTGGAACCCGACGGAAATCGGACAAACCGATTTCCGATTCGGTTTTTCTATAAATTTTCACTTGTCACCTAATACATATTATCTACCCATATTCATGTTGATTATTAATCACCCATAAACCAAATTAATCAAACTTTTTCACATGAAATGATAAGTTCTTTGCAAAACCGTACTCTTTTCATAAAAATACCATGAACTTCATTTTTCTTAGTTTAATTATTTCCCTCACTCCTAAATAGGTTTATCTTGATCACTAAATTTGTAGAACACATTTTGAATGAAATTTCACATATAAAATGATAACGTTTTCGAATACCGTATTCTTGCGCTATAATACCTTTAAGTTTAACATAGCATGTTTTACCTTTAAACTTCACCAAAACTTAATATAAGTCACGGGGTAATGACCTACCCCTACACACACTCAATATAACCCTAATTGATAAATATCAAAAATACAGAATACGAAATTACAGGACTTTTCACTAAAATACCCTAATCTTCATAACCTTTATTGAAAGCTTTAAGTTGTAAACATTTCTATGTAAAATCTTTTAATAAAATGAAAGCACGATTGGTCATGGACATCGATCGTTTATCTAAACTGACTTTGTGGTGTCTAGGCTAGGCAAGTGAGCTTGGGTAACTTTAAAAGGCCCGTCTCACGATTCGTGAGCGGATCCCTCCCTCCTCACTTGTACTTACCTGGCCACAATTGGCGGTGAAGAGGCGATTTGAGGCTTCTAATGACTTATCGTTTAGACCTTAGAAGTAGACTAGTTGGCTTGGGAAACCCTAACAACTAAAATACGGAAAACTATACTTTTTGCAATTAAATACCCCATATTTATAAAACCGTTTTCCCAAATGAAAAGTATTTGTTAAACCTAAGCAAAGCGCCGCTACAACCCACTTTTGGAGAACCTATTAGGGATAGTACGGTTCATCGTGCACCCGCAGGCTAGTAGTGCGAGATTCAGACCTCCGCAAGGAGCATTCGGTCTCGAAAGGTTGAAAATACGATAATTAAGGAAAATGAGATTTTTGAAAATAAAATATTCATTTAAAAATTATTCATGTGTTAATATATATATAATTATCATTTAAACACCTATTTTATTATAATATGAAATTTTCACATTTTCCTAAAAAATTACAAGATTAAAAGTTACACTAAAATACCATGAATTTCAGATAAAACAATTAATACTTTTATTAGGATATATTCACTAGAATAACACAAATAAAATTCACATTTATTATAACAATAAAGACGATGATTAAATACTTGAGGTGTATTTTGAAAACTATACAAAAGTACTTTTTACATAAAAACCCCTCAAGTTTCACAAATTACAATAAGGCCCCTAACTAATATTGAACTTCAAATTTATCTTTCTTTTAGTCGGGTTAGAGTCTGACTAATTTCTGACTTGAATATGAATCAAGTCAATCTATATTCTTTTATATTCCAATACAATTTGAATACATGAATCCAGGAATCCAGTTAACAATATATTCATTTTGACTGAATCAAACCATGGATATTCATCTATTATCCTGATATTCCATTTACCTGATTACACAGTTGCAACATGTTTACTGATATCATGGTTTTGGTCAGTCACTCAACTTACATATTCCAATACCACATTACTGTTAAAACACTACGGGGTTTAAAGGGGTAGATTGGTACGGAAGGTGTTAAAGGTGGCACGAGGTGGTCAGATTAAGACACCTAACCTGAATCCTATTGCTGTTGTACCGTGGCATAACGGTTCCTTGTACTTTTCTTTTGCCCTGATCTCTAGCATATAGAGATCCCCCTCGTATACACTGGCATCCTTCTGTACCAAGCTACAAAAAACAGCGTTAAACAATGTTCCATAATATTCAACAATATAATACTTTAGAAAATACTGTTACTCTGTCATTCTCATTCTTCTTATTCTTTGGGACTTACCGAGCGACCTGTTCGCTGACGACATTCTATTTCTTTCTTCTTTGAATGTCGTCAGGTGCGTTGGACCAAGCTGAGATCGAGCCCACCGGTGAAGATTTGGAGCAGTTCCAAGAAGACCCAGAGCTCTAGATAATTGTACCTTGTTCTTTCCAGTATTTTTCATTTCTGTTATGCCACCGTTTAGGCATTGCTTTTTCATTCCAGTTGTATTTTCATTTCATGCATTGTACAAAGAATGTTATTAATAAAAGTTGCTGTTATTTTAATATCATTTGTCTCTTATGATTATTTTATATTGCTTAGCTATGCTTAGCGTATGTACTTCTGAGTACATACGTAGCGGACCTCGTCGCGTCCACTCCGCCGTACACTGGGAAGCGGGGCATGACAGGTTTTGTTGGTGGCCCATGCAGGTCAGAACTGTATGAATCCCTATCATGCAGTTCTGGTCTGCATGAACAACCTAAGCAATATAACACAAGAACCAGCAACTAAAACATTCTTTACAATTCATGTCCCTTGAATCTTACAAATTTCTATTCCTTGAATCTTATCATTTCATATATTTGAATCTGCCCTAGCCCAAATTTTTCTTCAGGGTTATGGATTCCCCGAACAACACCAGCACCAACGTTAACAACACCCCACCAGCACTACCTCTCACACCAGTTGTTCCGGCACCACCCACTGAGCAAACAATGCTATTTGATGCGATCCGCAGTCTTCTCGAGGGACAGCAACAACTATTGAGCCGTCCTGATAACGATGCACCGGGAGTAAAGCAATTCAGGGCTTTGCACCCAAAGCAGTTCTCTGGTAAAGGAAGCCCTCTTGAAGCGGAAGAATGGGCACAAAGTATCGAAGACGATCTGGCAGCAGCTCAAGTGCCAGACCACGCTTGGGTCCGTGTAGCGAAACTACAGCTCACGGATAATGCCCGCAATTGGTGGAAGGCGGAAGAAACCCGTCTAGCACAGTCGATTGAATGGAAGATATTTCGCGAGAAGTTTGACGCAAAATATTTCCCTGTGACTGCCAGGTTCGCTATGGAGCAGCAGTTTATTCATCTACAGCAAGGATCAATGTGGGAGAAATCGGTAGATGAATACGATGCTGAGTTCACTATGTTGAGCCGGTAAGATATGTCACAATAGTTCAATTTTTTTAAAATATCACATACTACACAGCTAACACAATCTTTAAACAGATTCGCGGCACACCTGATACCGACGGACGAGATCAGAGCCCGTCGTTTTCAGCAAGGTTTGGACACAGAGATCAAGGCTGCTCTAGCCACAGGAAAGTTTTTGACTCATAAGGAAGCCCTAGAAGCTGCCCGCAGTTATGAGGCAGTCATAAAAGAGAGGGGCAGACCTCAGTCTGTAGGAGTCAAGCGCCCTGCCAACCAGATGGCAGGTGGAGCCACGTCCAGACCATCTTTCGTGCCGAGACGACCCGGAGTACCAACTCATCGTCCTAGCCCAGCCTTTTGCACTTACTGCAAGAGAACTGGACATATGATGAAGGACTGTCGTCGAGCCAACCACCTCTGCTTCGTCTGCGGTTCAGCCACTCATGATATTAGATCTTGTCCCCAAAGGCAGAACTCAGTTGCTGCACCCAGGCCAGCAAATACTTATCAGCAGCGACCAGCTCTTCAGGCACCTGCTACCAGACTTGCACTGCCTGCACCACCTAGGGGACCACAAGCTGCACCACCTCCTCGACAGTTCCATCAAGCTCAAAGGAACGTTCAGAGGAATGCTCCTCAGGCCAGGAGAAATGCTCCTCAGGCCAGGAGGATTGTGCCGAAGCGCCAGGCTTTCATGATGTCTGTAGAAGAAGCTGAGGCCACTGGCCAAGTCATTACTGGTAAATTTTCTTTCTCAAACTCAACTTTTAGTTTTGCTTACCTACACACTTTCACTATACCTAAAACCTACCCCTAATACCTTAGGTACAATCCTAGTAGCTTCACTACCTGCACTTGCACTGTTTGATACTGGAGCATCCCACTGCTTTATGTCGCAACGGTTTGTCCGAACCCATGCGATTCCAGTCTCACCGCTTGTATCCAGCTGGAATGTCAGTTCTGGGAATGGTGTTCTAAAGGCAACTATGGGATACAGCATGTGTCCAGTCGTCGTCTGCAGTCGAGAGTTTTACGCTGACTTCAAGGTACTGGATATACCAAATTTCGATGTGGTTCTAGGAATGGACTGGCTTGGAACCTTTTATGCTACCATCGACTGTCGTCAAAGGAGGGTAGTATTTGAGATTCCAGATCATCCGGTCTTCTACTTCAAGAGTGGAGATCGCACCCTGGAGCCAAGTACTTACAAAGCAAAGCCAAGGGAAGCAGTAGTTGCAGCAGTTCAGGCAGAGGAACAATCAAGACCGGAGGTAGTTCGAGAGTTCGATGATGTATTCCCTGACGATATATCAGGTTTGCCTCCCGATCGAGCTCTTGAATTCAGTATTGACTTAGTACCAGGAGCACAACCAGTGATCAAAGCACCGTATAGACTAAGTCCGGAAGGATTGAAGGAAGTTCGAACACAGTTGGACGAATTACTGGCGAAAGGATGGATTCGTCCTAGCACTTCAAGTTGGGGAGAACCTATACTATTGGTAAAGAAGAAGGAAGGTTCATACAGAATGTGCATCGATTATAGGGCCTTGAACGAAGTTACTATAAAGAACAAATATCCACTTCCGCGCATCGACGATTTATTCGATCAGCTAAGTGGATCTTGTGTCTTCTCTAAACTAGATCTTCGTTCAGGTTATCATCAAGTGAAGGTCAAGGAAGCTGATATTCACAAAACAGCTTTCAGAACTCGCTATGGACATTACGAATTTCTAGTAATGACATTTGGAGTGACCAATGCACCTGCAATCTTCATGAACCTTATGAACCAAGTCTTCCGGGAGTATTTAGACAGGTTCGTTGTCATTTTCATCGACGGCATCCTGGTATATTCTAAGAATCGGAAAGAACATGCGGAGCACTTACGAATTGTCCTGGAAACACTTCGACAACATAAGCTTTACGCCAAATACAGCAAGTGCGAGGTTTGGCTAAAACAAGTTGGTTTTCTTGGACACATCGTATCAGGAGAAGGGATTTCTGTGGATCCAGCAAAAGTTTCAGCAGTCAGCGAATGGCCTACACCAAAATCAGTGAAGGATATTCGGAGTTTCTTGGGCTTAGCTGGATATTACAGAAGATTCACTGAAGGCTTTTCGAAGATAGCAACACCCCTGACCAAGCTCACACGAAAAGATGAAGAATTTGTGTGGTCAGAAACATGCGAGCAAGCTTTCATAGAACTCAAATCAAGACTGACATCTGCACCTATTCTCGTCATACCGGATCAATCTGTAGGATTTGAAGTACATTGTGATGCATCCGGTAAGGGACTAGGATGTGTTCTACATCAGCATGGTAAGGTTGTGGCTTATGCTTCAAGACAACTGAAGACTCATGAGCGCAATTATCCGACACATGATCTGGAGTTGGTAGCCGTCATTTTTGCTCTCAAGATTTGGCGCCACTACTTACTTGGTGAACGAGTGAACATCTACACAGATCACAAGAGTCTGAAGTATGTGTTTACTCAGAAGGAGTTGAATATGCGGCAGAGAAGATGGTTAGAACTCATGGCGGACTTCGACATCAACTTGCAATATCATCCAGGAAAGGTAAACGTAGTACCTGATGCTCTTAGTCGTCAACCATTAGCAATGAATCTCACCGCTCAGTGGAAGCTTCAGCAAGACCTACATCAGATGGAGATCGAACTAGTCATGCCAGGTGATGTTTCAAATTTGATGAATCTGCAAGTTCAATCAAATATTGTCAATCAGATCAAAGCAGCTCAAGCCAGCGATGCTAAGTTGCAAAAGATCAGAGAACAAGTGGAGAATGGACTCAGAACAGATTTCATCATTCATGAAGACGGATCTTTGAGATACGGCAGCAGATTGTGTGTACCAAAGGGTCCTGTTCGGAAAGAGTTAATGAAGGAAGCTCACAGCTCTCCCTATTCAGTACATCCTGGAGGTACCAAAATGTACAAAGATCTACGTCATAATTATTGGTGGCATGGAATGAAGCGTGAAGTAGCCAGGAGTGTCGCAAAATGTTTGGTGTGTCAGCAGGTAAAGGCTGAACATCACAGGACAGCTGGACTACTTCAACCGTTACCAATTCCAGAATGGAAGTGGCAGCACATCACGATGGACTTTGTAACTGCTCTTCCTCGCAGCACAAAGGGTAACGATGCGATTTGGGTCATTGTGGATCGACTCACAAAATCGGCTCACTTCATCCCATTTCGAGTTGGCCAATCAACTGAGACATTAGCGAAGAAGTACATGGAGGTAATAATCTAATTTAAGATTTAAACTCTTCATACTGTACTATCTCTGATACCCATGAACTCATACAGGAAATTGTGAAACTTCATGGAGTACCGGTCTGCATTGTCTCCGATCGTGACACCGGGTTCCGATCGCAATTTTGGCAAAGTCTGCAAGCTAGCTTGGGAACAAGTCTGAACTTCAGCACGGCTTATCATCCACAAACAGATGGTCAGTCGGAACGAACTATTCAGATCTTGAAGGATATGCTCAGAGCATGTATGCTCGACTTCAAAGGATCGTGGGAGGATCACCTGCATCTTGTGGAGTTTGCGTACAACAACAGCTACCAAGCAAGCATAGGAATGACACCTTTTGCAGCATTACATGGAAGGAAGTGTCGATAGCCATTAAGTTGGGACGACATCGGAGATAGAGAACTCCTTGGACCAGAGATGATAGTAGCGACCGTTGATGTGGTTCGTACTATCAGGGAAAGAATGCGCATAGCCCAAGATAGACAGAAACAGTGGGCTGATGCGAAGAGACGACACTTGGAGTTCCAGCCAGGAGATCATGTATTTCTGAAAATCTTTCCGAACCGCGGAGTGATCAGATTTGGAAGACGGGGAAAGTTGAGTCCGAGATACATTGGACCGTTCGATATACTCGAACGAGTCGGTGAAGTGGCATATCGTTTAGCGCTTCCACCCTCACTGGAAGGAGTGCATAACGTGTTCCACATATCTCAACTCAGAAGGTATGTGAGTGACCCCAGCCATGTACTTGATCATTCCGAACTCACGATACAGCCCGATTTGTCTTGTGAGCAACAACCTGTGGAGATCCTGGACAGGAAAGTGAAGACACTTCGGAATAAAGAAGTTAATTTGGTCCGGGTAATGTGGAGGAAAGACACTCCAGGAGAATCCACGTGGGAAAGGGAGGATGAGATGCGTGCAAGATATCCGCACCTTTTTGTAAATTAGTCCTTAAATAAAAGTTGTAAATTTCGAGGACGAAATTTTTGTAAGGAGGGTAGATTGTAACAACTCCAATTTTGTATACCAAAATTTTTCTTTAAATATAGTGTATACTTGGAGTGTTGATGTTGCTAGAAACAATTTAAGTATCTAATTCCTTACAATAATTACAAGAAAGAGCTTGTAGCTCATTGGTAATACCTTGCACTGCTGAACCAAGCCACCGGAGTTCAAATCCCATGCCCCACATTATTTTTGTATTTATTTTGTTTTATTTTTTTGGAAGTCAACGGTAAAAAGGCCATAACTCCCAAAATATGTACTGGACAACAAAAAGTAAAAATACCAAGTTGTTCGTTAGGAAAACCCCCGGCCATTGGACCCTTGACTCGGCCCAACTCGGCGCCGCCGGCCGGCAACTCGGCCGACTCGGTCCGGCGCCGCCGGCCGGACTTGGCCGGACGGCCGAGTCACCAACTGAGAAAAGTTAGCTCTTGACTTGGTCAACCCTCTTGCATACTTATTATACCTGGATCGGTTTTGATTTGGCCAATAAATCCCTTTTACTCCTAGATTTAATGATTTTTAATGAATTTTTAATGTTTTTTTATATTTTCTTTTAATATTTTTTATCCTAACCCTAACCCTAGCCTAGCCCTATATAATGACCCCTATCCTCTACCTTTTCCCCTCACAACTCTAAGTCTACTCTCTCAAATTCTCGAGAACTCGGTACGAAGAGAAAGAAGCGAAGCGCTGCCGAAATCGACGACGGATTCCGGCGACCGGATCAGAACCTTCGCGACGCTTTCGACGAATCGGCAACCACCACATCCCTTAGCTTCCTTAGCTTGTCCAAACCATAAGTCCCACCTCTTTTATCTCCCTTTTCTTTAAGGTAAAAATACGACTTTTTGGAACCCGACGGAAATCGGACAAACCGATTTCCGATTCGGTTTTTCTATAAATTTTCACTTGTCACCTAATACATATTATCTACCCATATTCATATTGACTATTAATCACCCATAAACCAATTTAATCAAACTTTTTCACATGAAATGATAAGTTCTTTGCAAAACTGTACTCTTTTCATAAAAATACCATGAAGTTCATTTTTCTTAGTTTAATTATTTCCCTCACTCCTAAATAGGTTTATCTTGATCACTAAACTTGTAGAACCCATTTTGAATGAAATTTCACACATAAAATGATAACGTTTTCGAATACCGTATTCTTGCGCTATAATACCTTTAAGTTTAACATAGCATATTTTACCTTTAAACTTCACCAAAACTTAATATAAGTCACGGGGTAATGACCTACCCCTACACACACTCAATATAACTCTAATTGACAAATATCAAAAATACAGAATACGAAATTACAGGACTTTTCACTAAAATACCCTAATCTTCATAACCTTTATTGAAAGCTTTAAGTTGTAAATATTTCTATGTAAAATCTTTTAATAAAATGAAAGCACGATTGGTCATGGAAATCGATCGTTTATCTAAACTTACTTTTTGGTGTCTAGGCTAGACAAGTGAGCTTGGGTAACTTTAAAAGGCCCGTCTCACGATTCGTGAGCGGATCCCTCCCTCCTCACTTGTACTTACCTGGCCACAATTGGCGGTGAAGAGGCGATTTGAGACTTCTAATGACTTATCGTTTAGACCTTAGAAGTAGACTAGTTGGCTTAGGAAACCCTAACAACTAAAATACGGAAAACTATACTTTTTGCAATTAAATACCCCATATTTATAAAATCGTTTTCCCAAATGAAAAGTATTTGTTAAACCTAAGCAAAGCGCCGCTATAACCCACTTTTGGGGAACCTGTTAGGGATAGTACGGTTCATCGTGCACCCGCAGGCTAGTAGTGCGAGATTCAGACCTCCGCAAGGAGCATTCGGTCTCGAAAGGTTGAAAATACGATAATTAAGGAAAATGAGATTTTTGAAAATAAAATATTCATTTAAAAATTATTCATGTGTTAATATATATAATTATCATTTAAACACCTATTTTATTATAATATGAAATTTTCACATTTTCCTAAAAAATTACAAGATTAAAAGTTACACTAAAATACCATGAATTTCAGATAAAACAATTAATACTTTTATTAGGATATATTCACTAGAATAACACAAATAAAATTCACATTTATTATAACAATAAAGACGATTATTAAATACTTGAGGTGTATTTTGAAAACTATACAAAAGTACTTTTTACATAAAACCCCCTCAAGTTTCACAAATTACAATAAGGCCCCTAACTAATATTGAACTTCAAATTTATCTTTCTTTTAGTCTGACTCGGGTTAGAGTCTGACTAATTTCTGACTTGAATATGAATCAAGTCAATCTATATTCTTTTATATTCCAATACAATTTGAATACATGAATCCAGGAATCCAGTTAACAATATATTCATTTTGACTGAATTAAACCATGGATATTCATCCATTATCCTGATATTCCATTTACCTGATTACACAGTTGCAACATGTTTACTGATATCATGGTTTTGGTCAGTCACTCAACTTACATATTCCAATACCACATTACTGTTAAAACACTACGGGGTTTAAAGGGGTAGATTGGTACGGAAGGTATTAAAGGTGGCACGAGGTGGTCAGATTAAGACACCTAACCTGAATCCTATTGCTGTTGTACCGTGGCATAACGGTTCCTTGTACTTTCCTTTTGCCCTGATCTCTAGCATATAGAGATCCCCCTCGTATACACTGGCATCCTTCTGTACCAAGCTACAAACAACAGCGTTAAACAATGTTCCATAATATTCAACAATATAATACTTTAGAAAATACTGTTACTCTGTCATTCTCATTCTTCTTATTCTTTGGGACTTACCGAGCGACCTGTTCGCTGACGACATCCTATTTCTTTCTTCTTTGAATGTCGTCAGGTGCGTTGGACCAAGCTGAGATCGAGCCCACCGGTGAAGATTTGGAGCAGTTCCAAGAAGATCCAGAGCTCTAGATAATTGTACCTTGTTCTTTCCAGTATTTTTCATTTCTGTTATGCCACTGTTTAGGCATTGCTTTTTCATTCCAGTTGTATTTTCATTTCATGCATTGTACAAAGAATGTTATTAATAAAAGTTGCTGTTATTTTAATATCATTTGTCTCTTGTGATTATTTTATATTGCTTAGCTACGCTTAGCGTATGTATTTCTGAGTACATACATAGCGGACCTCGTCGCGTCCACTCCGCCGTACACTGGGAAGCGGGGCGTGACACTATATGTATGTATCTTTTGTTTAATATGCACGATCCGCCGTTTTGAAAGTAGTTTAGAAGGGTTTCCTCGCTTTAAACGTTTTGTGTCGTATAGGACACGCATGTAAATAATGAGACAGAAATCCCCTTGAAATCTATCAATGTATGCAAAAGCACACTCAGGTATTGTCATCTGACCAGTCCTGCTCAGTACGAAAATACATAGCAAATATCATCAAAACGTACTGCTCCATAGAAATCAATCCCAAAAAGTACATATGAAAACTACGTGCGTCTGGTGCGCACGGAGATCAAAATCCGTAAATGTGCCAAGCAGATGCACAAAACGACATCAAGGTGCAATGGGTGTGCACACAACATCGGTCATAGGCAGCATGTGTGCCTGACCGCAGAATCAGGTGCATTTGATATGCACGAAAAATCTCGATTCAGTGCATCTGGTATGCACCAAATCGCATCTCATAACAGGCGCCCACATGCGCTAAAAATCCAAATCCGGTGCATCCATCATGCATGAAATCATGAAGTCCAATATCAAGTGCCGAACACGCGCAAAATCCAATTAGGTGCATAAAATGCACAAAACAAATATCGAGCATCACCCTCGAAATCGAAGTCCAGTGCATCCAAGTGCACAAAATACATGTCACTGCACTACAAGCATATGTGAACCATACCGAGTGCAAAAACCAAATCGTGTGCGTGCGTACGCACAAAATCAACTCAACGGTATGAAACCCCATAAAATCACAAACATGTGAAACCAAGGAACGAAAACGATATCAAGTGCAACAACTGTGCAAAAATCGTAAATCCTCCCTCATCAAAATCAAATCATGTGAATAAATCACCCAAAACATCGAAATCAAGTATGGCGGAATAGTACCGCTCAAGCGCATCCTCCAAGAATCTCTGGCCAACTGTCACGGTCACTCATAGCATATCTCGTCGACGATCCTGAACTCTGGCCTGCTGGGGTGCGTAACATTGACCACTCCTGGGTCCAAGTCTTCTCTGTGAATTATCAATCTCACGATCCATCGGCTCATCGGCCCTATCAGGTGTGCTAATGGGGTCGATTCCGTTCTGGCACTTCTCTGGTCATCTCTTGGTTAATCGTCGTGACCACTCGCAAAGCAGCATGTCACTGGCGTCGGCCTCTGGCTCTCTGAATGCACGTGGCACATCTGATCCTGGGTGCAAATATCCTTGCAGCTGTGTCTTGGAAGGAATCATGCTCAAGGTCTCTTCCAAGTCTCCCCTCTGCCAATTGTCCGGGAGTCATCGTCCTTTACCATGTCTGCTTCTTGCTTCGAAACGGCTACATACTTAGCGCGACTCCTTCTGGAAGGTATATCCAATTACAATGCCTCGGTATGCGCATCGCATCTTTGATGTCGGTGGAGTGGAACGTCATCTCCTCTATATCTGGAACGAACCTCTTACTCCACTTTCCTCTAATGTCGACTGCTTCGGACTTGTTTCGTCGTGGCTGCATGAACTAAGCTCCAATGGCTATCCTTGTATCTAGAGTCTCCCAAGAAAGGCATCCCGCCACCTAGCATCCGAATTAAGTCGAGCCATCCGATCGAGTCGTCAAAACCACATAATCCCTCGAGAGCTCAACATCTTGGGTACAATATAAGAATATCGAGTACATACCACAGCATCGGTGGTCCAGCTGTAGAAGGGCAAACCCAAGCCTCACTAATGGCGCCGCAGAACTGCCGCAAACCCTAAGGTTCAAAGGCTTTCATACAGTCATTAAGTCGAGTTAGGGATTCATTCTTCTAGAGGGACCATAGAATTGCCTGCATGTCTTTCTGAATACTTTAAACTTGGAATAATCGGTTTCTGACATTCGATCGTCTCTGTTGACTCTCAACGTCTCCACGTGAAGTCGTCTCAGCTGGAATCAATCTATCTGATGACCTCGCATCGGGGTAGCGAACAAACCACATGTCCTAGTCATTCATCCTTGGTGACTAGCGACCTTCTATCATCTCTTAGTACAATCTCGTACTGCAATAGCTCCAATCATCTGGGGCGATATTCCGTCGTACGCAGCACAACTGGCTCTCTCGTCTGCACGCTGAACAGTGCCTCAATCATCATGAATGAGCCGTACATCAACGGTCATCAAAATCTGGCTGGACTCTGTCAGTGGCTCAATCCTCTGGTGATGATCTGCACGTCCGAGTAATCTCATACAGCGATCCATCCAACGCTAGCGGTGCAAAAACCATCAAAAGACACATCTCTGCAACCGTGTATCGCCGGAATTATGCTCTGGTCAGTCCTCGTTCGTAACGAGCTCGTGCTGACCGCAACTCTAGACGTGGCTCTCCCTGCCCGTAATCGTGGCAGCAAAACCATACTGGTGCCGATGAGGCTAGATCAGGAAGGAATATGATACTGAACAAAGAAATGTACATCCTAAGGCTTCTTAAGTGGAGTGGCGTATCGTAAATATGCCGCGGAACATACCAACGGTACGTCACTCTACTTTAGTCACCTATTCCATCAACCAAGGGTCATCCTACGCTCCAAAGGTAAAACCTAACGCTCTGATACCAATTCTGTCACGACCCGAAAGTACGGAACATGACCGGCACTTAGACTACGAACGTCTCGAGGTGTACGTACTCTAAGTAAGCCGAACCCAGAAATCCAAACCAAGAAAAGTAGTAGAGAGTAGGAAGAACCATATCAAATCAACCTGTATGCAACAATATACAACGCCTAAAGGCGAGGATCACAATAGAAAGAAAACTCCAACAACAAGAAACCCAGAGAAAATATAACGCACGACTCTAAGGTCGAAAGAATAAACATCGCTGGTCTCTGTCTCAAAAATAAAATACATGTTTGGTTGATGGAAGTTCTAGATACAACTGAATATAATATACAATGTATAATGATGGGTATGATACAAATAACCCACCTACTAGCAAGTCACCTGAAGGAAGCTGTGCCCGCAAAGCCGTAATGAAACCCGTACGGCAACACCTGCAAGAAACTGGGGCACAACGGGGGTGAGTTGCCAACTCGTGAGTAGAAAAAGATCTACGAACAGAAATCGCATGTATGACGCAATCCTAGGTCATACGATAAAAATATATAATCCTCAAATATATAACCAGCAATCTCTAACCATGTCTAGGGTAAATATCTAACCCAAGTGTAAACCCATGTGTCCATGTCAGTGCATCAGGTGGCAATATATATCATATGAATGATGTATGAATGCATGAAACAGAATGCATGTACTGAAGAAAACTGCTTTCATAAATTTATGAGATTTCTGTATTTTAAAATGAGGTATCATAATGAAATCAGCATAAAACAGTGCCTAGGATCGGCACAAAACATAAATCTCAATATCTCGATATCTCTGTATCACAATCTCTGTACCTCAATATCTCAAATCTCAATGTCTCAATCATAATATCCAGGATGCCGTCAGTCCAGATCGGCCCCTACCATCCATCTCATGACTACGACGGTATCCTCCGGATATCCGACGTGTCGGGTAATATCACCGGTCGGTCGTGCTCCCCTGCCATGCTCAACGCCATCTCCTGCGATCTTCTTGCCCCGGGGTACCGCACCGGGCCCACCATGTACCCGAAACGGTTCCTCCACTCCTCGAATCGGGTCTCGAAATCCATCAGCAAACTCATGGTGGATGACTCATACATCATGGGAAAACCGCATTTTGATTAAAAAGAGAAAGCAGTTTATATGTATGTTTTTGCGGTTTTCCTCCAAATCCAGAAAACATCATGGAAATCCGAATCATCAATAGTATGTAAACCATGAATATAAGCATGAGAATCCATGAATGCGGCATATAATGAACAACAGTATGCATGATGTGACAAGCAATAGCTACAATATTAAGCTGGCACATGAGGCAATGCTCTAATATCATGTCACTACTAGCTAACAAGCTAAATCAGACAATAATATTCTCTAAGTGTACGTGACATGGCAATTACCGATGAACATGTGTGTGCGACAGCAATTAAGTGTACGTGGTACATACGCATCATCGGTAATGGTGCTGGTGTCCTAGCAGTAGGATATCAATAATAGAATATGAATCATAACAGTATGCGATGCAGAGAAACAATAATAATATGCGGGAGCTGAAATAATGAACACCATGACCACTAAACTGCATCTAATGTCATAAAAGTCACATAGCTACACCACTACAAGGCTGAGCTGAAGCTAACAGTAGGTAAGGGAAACCGCCTAACCTCTGAGTCGATACATAAATATACACATATATAGTCGGTGATCCCGCCTCGATCATATCACACCGATACCATAACTCTATATTCGTTCATTCCCAAGTCAAGTAGGCGGATCAAACATCAACATATAGCTCGTACGTAAATCCGTCGTACGGCATCCCTAAATCTGGGTACGGGTCAATATCACCTTTGTCATATTACTCATTTGGTATTCTCTTTATCAAATATCGTTATCTGGGTAGAGACCTATGTCTAGTACAATGCTAACATCATCACTATAATCAAGATTTGGTCACTGATCGACAGTCTCGTGTAAATCAATATCATCATCATATATCGTCAATATAATCATAATCCAGCTTCTGATTTACAGCCTCTAGCAAAAACGATATCATCAGCCCAAATCATCTCAAGGAGTATACATCGCCCAAGGCGGCCTATCACAAATATCCTATCATATCATATCCTATCTCGTATCATAATCACGTGTTGATCACTTAATATATATTTGTCACCATTCTTATGGCATCATTATTTCCAATATCCTCTAAAGTATCAAGACGTATCTAAATCATGAATTTTACCATCATAACATGTCATATCACCGATATCATAATCTCAGATCAAACTCATCGACTCATATCAATCCCATGTATTATCCTCAAATCCCATGTGAACACATATCTATATAGAATCCCATAACCACATATGAACAAGGATGTATGCAAGTATGTATGTATGTGTGTATGTATGTGTAGTGCACCCAATACCCTAAGGTTTCGTAACCTTTCACCAATCCAACATACCAATATCCATTTAAACATCAATAATTAAGCCCAACAACATATATAATTATAGGTGTGTATACGCATCCGTATACATCACCACGGACTGCGGGGGTGCTATACGCCATCCACCCGACTTCTCCCCGTAGATATAAATCTACTCACCTTGCTTTAAGCGTGCCGATGTCGATGTCTCCATTTGCATCTCCAACGCTCCGACGCCACGTGGGGTACCTACAAGGATATCACACGCTAAAACACATGAAAACTATGTCGGAAACAAAAATGGTGCACACTACGCCCATAGGTAAAAACCTGTGACCTTGTGTGCAAAAACAGCCAATCACCACTGTCGTTGACGTCCAAACGCCACCCGACAGATACGAATCATCGAATATCAAAATCCATACGAAAACGAGTCGTAAATCATACGCTAACTCATAAAATTCAACCCAGATTTTACCCTAACTGGAAACAGTTAAAACTAGACATACAGGGGGTCAAGTTTACATGAAATAGGGCTGTGCACGCAAAATAAGGAAGTTCCACCTAGGTATGGCCGCAAATTGCGGCCATAAGGAATTAATTGGCTGCCCAAAAATGGTGGTTGGGGATAGGGTTTTGGGTGATGGTTTCTACCTGCCTGCACATCTCACTGCCAAGTCAATTTTGTTTTATGGTTCCCAGGGTGAAAGCAGATCTCAGAAAGGTCACAAAATCGACAAAAACGCTAAATTATACTGATTCTAAACTTTCAGGTGTGACACTGGAATCTGGGGTAATCTTGGTTACAATGGTCTCACATACACCTAATAAGGTTACCCTAGCAATCAAAACCATCTCTTGGCCAAATCTCACTCAAAATCCCTAAACTAGCACTAGATCACAAATAAAACAGTAAACTTTCAGCTATATAACCAAAACTGAGCAAGAACCGAGTTGAGTTGTGAGATTATACCTCAAGAGGGTCTTAGGATGTAGGAGAAGGGAAGGATGAAGGAAGGAGGAGGGGTGGTTGCTGCTGAGGTGCTGCTGTGCTGCTGCAGTTGCTGATGCGGATCAGGTTGCTGCTGCTGTAGTTATTTTTGTGTGTGTTGTTGTGCTGTTGTAGCAGCAACTGCTGTTGTTTTGATGAGTGAAGTGTTGGGTTGGTTGTTTTTGTGGTGGAGGATGAGAGTGGGAGAGTGGTGTTGTGTTGTTTGAATGAAGTCACTGCTGTTGCTGCAGATGGTGATGCAAAAAAGGGGCTGAAATGTTGATAGGGGTGCATAGGTATGGGGCTATGGTGTTAGGGGCTGGTGGCTGTAGCTGTTGTAGGTGGCTGATGTGAGTGTGTAGGTGGCTGATGGGAGTGCGTAGGTGGCTGATGTGGTGTTAGGGCTGGTGTAGAGCTGCAGAATTTGTGCTGATGATGTTTGATATGGGCTGATGGTGTATATGGGGCTGATGTGGCTGAACTGATGATGTAAGGGGGGCTGAAGCAGTGCTTCAGCAGCTGCTGGTTGTGATGTTGGGTGTTATGTGATAGTGTATAATGGTATGGTGTTATGTTATGGGGAGAGATGTGAGAGAGAGTGAAAGAAAACAAGGAATAATGAAATGGGATGGATCATGGCACATCCTAACCACCTCTCTCTCTCTCCAAAACCATGCTCACAAAAAAAATCCAAAGCCACCATGGCTCACTTCTCCCTACACAAGTCAACTTTGATCCTAACCAACTCTTAACAAGGCTAATCCTTAACTAACCCATTTATCCTAATCAAATGGTTCAACCCACCATGGTCATCTAAGCATGGTTCAACCCTAGGCCACCATGAGTCCAAAACATGAAACAAGTGTAACAGGTGTGGAAAATGTTATGTGCACAATTGCACAAAAGCCGAAAATCCAATTAGCGATTTTTAATCGCAATTAACACTAAAATCACATATAATTCATCATAAAAACTGTAAAATGACATATTACCACAAAATAACCTATTTTAGAATTTCCAAAATTTTATCCGGAATTTTCACCAATTATCGGTATTTAATTATACCGACTATTAGAATATTCATTAAAAATTAATATTTAATTATGAAAATGCCCAAAATAATATTTTATTTTTTTGAAATGTTACAATAGACCACCCAGTTCTCACATATCTGATCGCCATCATGATGCTGGTAGTTAATCAAGAATCCTATGGTCTCTATCAACATGTAATTGTGATCTTTAATGTCACCTGAAGCATGTACACGATGATAAAGACAAACCAGATAGCATGCTATCATCTCGAGTAAGACCGTTCTACCGATATAGGTTTTCCCTCAATCATTGCAATCACGTGCCTGCGATCCAATAATTGACTTGAGGGCACTATAACCAACAGATAATATAAAGGAATATGTTGAATTGTGTCGAAAGTAAAGTATATGGTATTTAACCGTAAAAATGCGATTAAAGTTGCATATTAGATTGTTTTGAGATGAAACTTGTTCAAATGCATTTGTTAATGATTACTAAACAATTTATTAAAAATTTGTAGGTTTGTTATTAAGAAAAAAATTAGATTGTTAATGAACAGAGAATCGGAAGCCGGAGTATCTTCGCTTCCGACGAGTTTTGAAAAGGAGAAGTTTTAGAATCACAAAAGAGGAGAGGAGAGAGGACTTTCTGATTGATTAAAAAGAGGATAGATAGAGGAAGCTATCGGAATCATCGGGAAGTCGTTTCGTCGCCGGATTTTTCTTGAAACGTCGCCGGAACCCCGACCTTTGCTAACTCCACTTGTACAACTTGGAACTTGGAATTTTAGAGAGTTTTTGTAATAGAATTCTGAATGAGGAAAGGATAAATATAGTGTGGTATTTATTGGGAAAATTATGGTTTATGATAATGAAGAATAGAATTAAAATGTGCATTAAAAATGAATTAAAGAGAGGATTTATTACTCTCTGGATGTTTTCAGAGTAAACAAACAATATGGGGATAGTGGGGTAGGCGAAGGGGTTCAGGGGTAAAAATTTTGAGGCATTATCCACGGGGGGACCGGCGGCACCGGCCCCAACGATGATCTCGCCGGTCATCAAGAGGGTGTGGTCTCTTGATGCTTGCCACGTGTCATGTTCAGTGTGTACAACAATTTTCACATGTTTGTTTTGTTTGTGACTTTTCATTTTACGTGTAGTGCACGTGTAAACCTTTAGGCTTCTAAAGATTAAAAGAAAAATCAATTAAAAATATATGTGGCTGAGGGGATTCGATCACAGGGGCTACGTCACAGCAGTGCAAGGCTTTACTAATGAACTACATGCGCTTTATTGCTGTTCAAAAGCAAATCAAATTTATAACTTGTGCTTAGGATTAGGTGTCCATTTCTGTATTTTGGAAAAATTTTGTACAGAAAGTTTAGGGTTGTTACGACATATGTTGTCATTGCTTGTTCTGTGATATATATATCTTGTGATGGTTTAGCCGGATTGTTGTGACAGATAGCCCCTTGTGTGATTTGTTTGTACATTTTCAATTTATATGTATTCATTTGTTCGAGACGAGCGTCCGACTTGTGGCCGTCATTGCCGCATGTTGTATATTCTTTTATTGGGGCTCGACCAGGATGTGGCGATGTCACCCGTTGTATATATTTCATTTCTGTACTAGGTTTAACACAGGAGAAGTGCTCGAGTAGCCGGGTTCTAGATTGCGGTAGGTGGCCGTATCATGGTGTTTGAGACTGGGTCGTCTGGCTTTAGAATTTGCTGTTTTCTCGCCGCACTTATACGGGTTATAGGATCGACCCGTGGAGGAGTGCCCAGGTTACCGGATTTTAGAAAGCGACGGATGACCGACTCATGATATTGAGGGCGGGTTACCCATTTTCTAGAATTGACAGATGGCTTGCCGCACTCGTAGGGGTCTAGGATTGATATTGTACGGACTATCCACACGACCGGGGAACATTACGTTTTATTTGGGCTTAAATGAAACGCGGGGCTCCTAGTTTGTCCGCTATTCCATATTGTTCTTTATTCGCATGCTTGTGATGATTATTACTTGTATGCGATGATATATATATATATATTAGATGTTTTTATATGTTTTGCATCCACGCTAGCCTTGTCCCCGCCTTGTCGTAAGTTAAGTAACCTTACGGTGAAGACCCGAAACCCCGTGGCGAATACGGATGGCATATAAAACATGCTATTTTGATTGTTTCTGGTGTGGATTGGAAACTTAAAATGTTGGGACTGCATTACATGTTTAATGCAAATGCATAAACCCTAAATAATGTTTTTGGAACCACATTTTAAAACTATAGTTATATTCTTTTGTTTTGCATATAGGTATTCAGTTAGGAATATCCCACACCTCATTCGATGAGGAAAGATCCTTCATCCAGTTATGGGGAGTTCGCTCTTAAGCAAAAGTTTATGTTACTAAAAATATTCGGTTTTCTTCAAAACCGCTCGTTTTAAAATGCGGAGCTTAAACCACTCCTTATCAAAACCACTCGAGTTTCTTCAACGATATCAAGTTCATTACGTTAAATATTTTTCGCCAAAAACCTTCCATAGCCCTCCGTCATTTCAGATAGTTAACGCTTAGTATTTATGCTACGTTTGTTGGCCTCCGTCAAGGCATAGTGTGCAGTAGCTAAGTATTGCTTATCTGCGGCATAGATATGTATTAATTTAGGACAGTCGTACAGCCTTGTTGGCCTCTGTTAAGGATGAGTATAGATGGGTCTAAATTAATTAGAACAATGACGGGTAGAACTTAACTTGCGACTTATGATTTATTGGCCTCCGTCAAGATCATAAGACGCTTAGAGAAAAATCCATATCGGGAGTTTCAAATATAAGGAAAACTTTCTAAGTATTCGCATACTTTCTAGAGTGTGGTAATTTTGGTCGGCTTCCGTCAAAGTTATCACACAATGATAGTTGGGTCCCGATTCTCACTGATGAGCAGGTATTACTCCTCGGGTAATTTTCACTTCATAATTAGCTAAACCATTAGGTGTCTAGAAAGTGTTAATGAGGTTATGCCTCTGCGGAAACGGGGTTATTAAATTGGGTCCGTGCGAAAGCACGAGGGACCTCCCTGGGAGTATCAACATCGACCTGGTTGAACGGTTAGCGAACTTGTAAGATATATATGATCCCGATTAGTTCTCCTTTTAGGATTTGAAGGAGAATTAGAGGATACAGTGAGAGCTATCCTGATTAGATAAAATGATTAACCAATTTAATCTTAATAGAGTACACGCTGAGTGTTTCTTTTCTCTCTTTCTGGCTACGATCCATAACTTACTTTAAACTGAAATTCGTAAACCAGGTTGACCGAATCTTTTTTTATCATCTGGATTTAGATTGTCTTGATTCACGACAAAGTCACATGTGTCTCTACCGCTCCTACTATCCTTTGCTTTCTCCAGAACACTCTGTATCACTACAAAATCCATATTGCTTGGAACGACCATCATATAGTTACATACGAACTCGAAGAAGTTGCTTTAGTCAAGGATGGCCACGAATTCTGGAGAAATTAAATTGTATAATTCAGGTTGTCTCCCCTTCTTCACATTCTCTCAAGTTGAGATCTCCTTGTATTAAGAGTGTACACCAGTTATGCTTATTGGATAGTCTTTTTTCAAAGCTTAGGCTAGTGCTGAAAGGTAAGGAAGAAAGAAAACCAACTAGCCTAAGTGTGGTGTAAAGAAGGTAAAATGTAAAGACATATAAAGGGATTGAAGTGAGGGCAATGTAAATAGCAACTAGTGTCATGAATCTAAGCAGTAGAAGAGATATTAGTATGAATACCCGGCCATCCCCTTAAAACATTTATGTTTCAGAATTTCTGTGATATTATAATTGAAAACTGATTTCCCAATTGATTCTGATTTCAGGGTATGTATATACCTGATTAGAATCTCATATCTGTATGATGTTATGGATACTGAGTAGGAGTAGAATATTAGGAAATGGACGATTTGATCGTCAATATCGGAATTCATAGCAATTGGTGATATTGGATTAAATCACCTGGTTTTGCCTCATGGCAAATATTTGATTTTGAATAACCGTTGTTATACACCAATTTTTAAAATAAAATATTTGTATCTTTATTTTATAAAGCGATATATAAATTTTGAAAATATGTCCTGGACATTTACCTTTATCAGTTGAGAATAAGGTAAGGTGCATTGAATAACGGTATAGACATTCTTGACCAAAATACAGTTATCAACTTACAAACACATGAAATTTGAATTAGTAAACTCAATTGAGACTTAGACATGATAATGTATGTTGTCCGGTGTCCTTTAGAACAAGGGATTGGTAACCTTACTTCATTTAGTTTACCAACAAGCTCTCTTGTTTTTGACACGCATTCGTTGAAATGCAAGTTCCAAAGATTTTGAGAAGTTCATAGGGTATAAGAATAAAGTAGAGAACCAAACGTTGGAAGTATCAAGATTCTTCGAAGTGATCGAAGATATGGATACTTATGCTAGGTATTCCATCACAGTAATATTGAGAACTTGTTTCTTTCACAAGTTACTCATCCGTATGTGTGCTCCTTGATGAATAATGCTGTAAGGAATTTTCCCATTTAGGTAATATGCACTGAAAATAGCTGCTTGCCAATTGAATTTGGTTCCATCTAAATTAATGCCTTAGATTCTATGGATATAGAATGGTAGCATGCCTTAAGGTTGTTAAGATAAGGATTTATATGATTCCTGTTTAGAAGAAAAATTCGGACTACTCAAGGCACGTTTCAGTAAAGACGGTTTTTTGGCTATTCCAAGCTTTTAGCAAGGGTTTAATTCTATCATTTTAAGATCAATAGTGATGACGTTCTTGACTTTCCATTTTTTTTTATAAAAGAATCTTTTTGCAAAAGAAATTAGTGTGAGTATGATAGAACTGGAAGTGATTCCAGAACCACAAACGGTTACTGAAAATTTAGTAGAAGCTAAGAATTCAATTGGACTCGACAAATCTTAGCTACTTCGTAGATTTAGTAGGTGACCTTAGCCACTTGAGATGTACTTCGGTTTTATCGTAAATAATGACAGGGAGGTCAGCATCATAGTGATGATCACCCTATTAGTTATCAGCGGGCTATAAGAAGTAGTGGCTTCTAGATAGCCAGATGTATTATATCTCAGTTGGACTCCACACATTTCAACAAATTATTGAATTTGTTGGGTGCTCCTGAAGGGGTAGAAGCCATTAGGAGTAAGTAGATCATTTGATGAGGGATTGTTGGTCGTTGGGACCCACCACCTCTCCGAAAACGCTGAGAGATTACAGTGTCGTATATCAGAGGTGTGGAGAGATATACCCTTTGAACCACGTCCCATTCATGAGAGAGGAGAGCATATTTAAGCTCTGAATTGCCAAAAAGGCCTATTTGAGCCGGTGTACGTGCGTCACACGTGTTGCTTTTGGCGCTGGTGCGTGGCGTGGGCGCACGTGTTGCGCTCGGTGCGGGCGCACGTGTGCTGCACATGGTGCACATGGCACCGGCACTCGTATGACTTGAAGCTTATACTTTCATAATGATTGAATCCTTTTTGGAGACTAAGCTTCTTATTTTGAGAGAGATCTCTTTATATGGAAAGGGGAATCATTGGTCGTCGGAACCCACCACCTCTCCAAAAACGTTAACTGATTACGACGCTGTATATTGAAGGTGTGGAGAGATACCTTTTGAACCACGTCCCATTCATGAGGGGAGTGAACATGTTGGAGCTTAAACTCCTAGCTGTCGAAAAGACTTCTTTGCGCTTGTGCATGTGCGTCGCATGTGTTGCGCATGGCCCGGGCGCACGTGCGTCATACGTGGCACATATAGCGCTTGTGCATATGCACATTTTGGGTGGAAGCAACTATGGCCCTAACTTGGAGAACTAAGCTCCTAAGGAGAACTAAGCTCTTTTGAGGATTAAATTCTCTCTTTTGTTGAGTGGTATCTCCTCTTATTTATAGAGAAGGGGTAGAGAAGGTCTCTCTCTTGCAGCCGATATGAAACTAAAATTGCATCATTTCGTATAATAGAGCATTGTTCAGACTATACGTGCGTAGCACGTTTTCTGATAACTTTTGATTTCGAAGGAGTTATGAGGCCCGTAATTTATCAAATCGAAGGTCTTTTCAAGACGCTTTCGATGCCATCGACATTTGTCTGATTCTTATTCAAGAGTTTGGCAAAATATGGCCCATTGTATTTTCTTAAGTGTATTGCTGCCATTTGATACTTTTGGCTCTTTTGCACAGAAATTTTAGACGGGAACAAATACCCCCTACTTTGCCCACGGAGGTATATACGTGGGTGAATTAGTGTAGAGTGGAGCTGAGCATACGACTGATTTCGGGCTGGCATATCGTACATAACTTTTAGAATCTTAATCTGAGAAGATAGCGAAAGGGCATTGGTGCCGTCATCTACCATTGATTTAAATCACGATTCTTAAAAATGTAGTTCTAAACCCTGAGACCCGGGAGTTGCAACTTTCTCTTTTTGATGACGGCATTCTCTATCAATTTTGTCATGGGTGTCCCATGGATAGTATACGGTAGTCAATCTTGAGACCGACAGCAGGGCAGCGATGGCTTAAGAAACAGGTTTATATCCCCGTCACCTAAGGCTTTTTAATTTTATGAACCGTGGGGCCTCATAAAAGTTTTTCTCTGTACAAGTCGAGAAGATCTCGTAGGTGCATTTTCTTCTTAAAAGTCGTAAGGACTCCTAAGTGTCTTTTCTCTTGAGAGTCGTAAAGATCCCATAAGATTGTTTTCCCCTTATGAGTCGAGAAGACCCGTAACTAGCTCCTTCTCCTTCTTGGTATTGGTATGCAACTTTGTTGAATGTGGCATGTGGATAGTATACAAGTGTCAGTATTGACCTACTTGTACGGCAACGATGACTTAGATAACGGGTTTATATCGCCGTTATCTAAGGCTTTTCAACTTTATGAGCCGTGAAGGTCTCATAAAGGTGTTTCTCCCAACGAGTCAAGAGGATCTCGCAGGTGTATTCTAGCATGAAATATAGATAACCCTTTTCGATATAGTAGTCCGTTAGATTTGTAGTACTGGGTTAAGTCCATCGTACCGTCGCGTTGGCTAATATTTTCTTAACATGCAGTCCCTTAGGTTGCGGTTCGAGTAGTCACGCTTCTATAGTGTTTCTGATCCCTTCTGAGGCTGGACACGATGTCATCAAGTAATTTTCTTAGGTTGGAATATCCACATTACCATCGAAAGATCCAGCGTTAGGTATTGCCATGGATATTTACTTGAGGTTAGGCTCTATTTGGAGCCCTGATAAGTCATGATCGCACCCTTCTGGGGTGGGATGATATCCAATGGTCTTTAGACTTTGTATGTATTGCCGTCGAGACCCGAAGTTAGGAATATGCCGTCCATTCGCTTTTGCTTTGATGATGTCGCGCCGATTCTTTACTGAAGTAGAATAGACATCCATATGACCTCTAGGCCGTATATATCGCCATTGAGATCCGAAAATAGGAATATTCCATCACTCTGCTTTGATTTGACCCTTTGGTCTATGTTGACGTTGCACCTACACTCTGCTGGCATGAGGAAGAACATCGAGATGGTCTCTAGGCTGTTAATGTTGCCATCGAGATCTGGAGCTAAGAATATGCCATTGCTCCACTTTGATCTGACCCTTTAGTCCATGTTGATGTTGAATCCACATCTTGCTAGCATGAGGAGGAATGTCGAGATGATCTCTAGGCTATTGATGTTGCCATCGAGATCTAGAGCTAGGATTTTTCCATAACTCCACTTTTGCTTTGGCTCCTTAGAGCTTTGTTGACACCATGTCTGTACTTTGCTGGAGTAAGAGGGATGTCGAACTAGTCTTTAGGCCGCATATATTGCCATCGAGCCTTGGAGTTAGGAATATGAATTTACTCCATCTTTGATTTGACCTTTTTTTCCTTTGTTGACGTTGCATCAGCACCTTGCTGGAACGAGAAGAAAGATCAAGCTGGAGCTAGGATTTTGCCATTACTCCACTTTTGATTTACTTGAGAAGCTGCCACTAAATCTTTCGGGGGATGAAGTAGTTCTCGGTAGTCTTTGAGCTTATATGGCGCCGCTGAGACTCGACTGCTTGTTGAAGCGTTCTTTGTCTGGTAACATTCAATTGAGCACATTGCTCATTTTCACCTGTTTATGCCTGTGGATTGTATACAAGAGTCAGTATTGACATGCTTGTAGGCGAATTTTTTTTATTTTATTTATATTTTTATTTATCCGTGATTGCTCTATCATTTTAGCTTTTCATATGACGAAAGTCGCGATTGCCCAATCACTTCGGTTATTAATTCGCAGTGCCGAATCATTTCGGCTATTTTTTATTTTTACTCACTTCTTTTTATTGCGAGTTGCCCCATCATTTCGGCTATATCATATGCATATATTTTTTGCTCACTGCTTTTTATTGCTAGTTGCCCCATCATTTCGGCTATTTCATATACATATTTTTTTTGTGACTCGTTGATTTTAATTGGGAGTTAAGAACTTGGAATCTAATACCTGTTTCGACATCAGTATTGCTACAACTGGAATATTTCAGGAGCAAATTATCAAATGCCTTTGGAGGACTTGGGATTTGACACCTATTTTGGTATCAGTATCGCTACAACTGGAATATTGCTAGGAGCAACTCATCATTTTCTTTTGTTGATTTGAACAAAGGTGGTTTAGAAGACAGGTTTAGGTTCCTGCCAACTAAGGCTTTTTGACTTTATGAGCCGTAAGGGTCTCATAAATGGTTTTATCCCTACGAGTCGAGAGGATCTCGTAGGTGTATTTTCTCCTTAGGAATTGTGAGGATTCCTTAGTGTGTTTTCTCTTGTAAGTCGTAAGGATCTTACAAGAGTATTTTCTCCTTATAAGTCGAGAGAACTTACAAGTGTCGTTCACCATATAGGGATATTTCTCGCCATTGGTGGAACTCGATTGGAACATATTTTGTTCGTGCTCGTAGATTGTATACAAGAGTCGGTATTGAACTACTTTTAGGGTAACTTGGGGGTATATGACGGCTTAAGAACAGATTTAGATCCCTGTAACCTAAGGATTTTGAATTCTATGAGCCGTGAGGGTCTCATTGGGGGTATATTCTTCTTACGAGTCGTAAGGATCTCGTAAGTGTGTTTTCTCTTTAGGAATCGTATGGATTCCTAAGTATGTTTCTCCTTTCCGAGTCGTAAAGATCTCACGCAGGTATTTTCTCCTTAACAAGGTCGAAAGGACCCTGCAAGTGTACACATATTTTTTTATTGTGCCTTTTTGAGTTTTCACAAACTCGTCGGCAGTCCCGTTGTTTTTACTCACAGTGCCTTTTTGGGTTTTCATCCGTACCCATTTCTCTTGTGGACATACCATTTTTTATGTGAATGGTAGAACTCTCGAAAGTAGTTTCGCCGCAAGTGACCCATCTGTTTGCCGGTGGGATTTGGGGGTTACTTCATCGCTGGAATAGCTGTGTAGCCGGTGGGACTTGAGTTCCAATCTTCGCCGGTGGGACTTCAATTGCAATTTCGATCTCAAGGACCATCTTAGTTTAGGGACATTGCGGTCCATTATCATTGTGTTTGGGGCGACATGCTAGTTTAAGGATATTTCAGTCCAATGCCAGTTTAAGGACGCAACGGTCCATCATTAGTTTAAGGACATTTCGGTCCAACATGAATCATTCGGTCAGGGAGTTACATAACTCATCCCTTCTAATGCTTCCTGTCTTAGGCGCTGCTTCCTGAAATTTTCATAAATGGTCACTTCACACCTTAAGCTATCTTCACCCTCTTGGACTGCTTTCATCATTGCGTCAATCAGGATGTCTTGCGGAAAATACCGAGCACTTCACACGGTACCTGCCCCCTGCTCATCAATGCCTCTTTATAACGCTGATGAAGCATCTTCTTATATACGAAGGAACGAGATGTCATGTCACTCCTTCTGCTGAGTCTTCTTCTTTCTTGGATGAATGAACTTGACTTGGGGGATTTTTTCCTCATCATCCGTTTTCAGAGTGGGATATGACTTCTACATCCCTTCCATGATTTCTGGCTTAAGAGGACTAGTCCACTTGATTGCAGGACCTGTTTGTAAGTCCCTTAATATCATTTATGTTTTATGAAAAAAGGACCACCTCACGTAGAGATTCCTCCACCAGCGAGCGAGATGCCCCTGCGTATATTTCAAAGGAGCAAGTATTCGCATGCCAATCTTTTCAAGGGTAGGACCCGCACGATCGTTATTTTGGTGACCACGTTCTTTAGAACCGATCGTTTATTGTTGAGCGTTGGCGATAGACGCTGCCTTGCCTTTGCTTTTGTCATTTCATAACTCTTCATCAGAAGAGGAAGGGCCTTGATCCATCTGATCCAATTGAGCCAGTTTATCTATGAGCACTTGGAAGATCGAAGGGTTGAAGAGGACCATATATAGGAAGACATTTGAATTTGGGTCAAGCATGGCTATAAACATTCCCACGACTGGAGCTTCGTCGATGCGTTGCTCGCATTTAGACCAGAGGCTTCGCCATCGGGTAACATATTGAACCCATGTCTCATTTGGTCTAACCCTTTCATTGACCAACACCATCACGGTAGTGTGTTTATTCACACTAGGTAATCTCTGACAGAAGAGCATCTCCACTCGTCGAAGGACTTTACAGAATCCTTTGAGAGTTCCACATACCATTCGAAGGCAGTGCCTGCCGGGCTATTGACAAACTGTCGGAGAAGTAGTATATCATCTCCTATAGTATTGCTGCACATGGATTTAAAATGAGCAATGTGCTGGCGAGAATTTCCGGTCCTTTTGTATATATGGAACGTCGGAAACGTGTATCCTGGAGGGTACCATACTTGATCGTACTATGCCGGATACAATCGACCTGTCTTGGTCAACTTATTTCCCGCTTCACTGGCATAGTGAGTTTTCATTTGATGAGCTATCTATTCGTCCACTTTTTCTTTTGGGATCATTTCCTCCTTATCCGTTTCTAAGGCTTGCGGAAGATTTGAAGTGTCACCCTTGTCATTAAGAGTGACTACTGGTAGTTCATCTGCTTGTGGTTCTGATTGGACCATCATTCCAGTCATATTCTGAATCAAGAGGGCCACCTTGTTCATTTTAGCGGACATCGCTACCGCTTCTTCATCCCTCTTTTTGAAAGCAAGCTTCAGGAAATAAATATCTAACTCCTGTCATGTCCTTTCTTCGGGTGCGTTTTCGGGGTTTATCTTAGGCAGTGGACTCGTAAGTGCTGCCGCCTGAGCAAGCATCTCCTGCAACTTTTCATGTAGCTGCTAAGCATTTGTTAGAGACCGAGTATACGGCCTGTGATTAGTAGAAGCAACACATTCGTCTTTGGAGTTCACCATGTGGACTGTGTGAACTACCAAGCCCCTAGGCTTGGGGTGTTTGGAGTCTTGACCCTTGGAGTTTTCCTCGGGCACTTTGGCTTTATCGGGCCTTTCTTTTTTGTGAGAAGCTACTTTAAGAGGAACCATAATAGCAGTAACCGCCTTAGGATGAGTCTCCTTGTATTTAGATAAAGAGTTGTTGGAGTTTGGATGATGCATAGGAGAAGAGCCGTGGACAACGATTGAGTTCTTCACCTGCTTCCACACCTTATATATAGATGAAGAAAGTCCTTTTGGAAAGAAAACCGGCTTCTGCTCTCGTTGGATCTCCATGGAATGCGAGACTTTTTGAATACTGCGGGGGAAGAATTTTGTCTGATCCTTCACGGTAATTTGAAGTTGTTCCCGGTTAGAACAGCAGCATTTTCCATCAGAGTAGAAGCAGGTAGACTTAACACGGACGGAGAACTGCCCTTAGCTTATCTTATTTAATGCCCATATTGACGTCAATCAAGTCTTGCAACCGGAACCTCATCAGTCTGCTGAGCTTGCCCCATGCTTTCTATCAAAGAATGAATATTATGTCCTTTGAGTTTACCTTGGTCCTTGGCAGGAGCCAGTTGTATGAAGACTGAAGTTGTCAGTAAAGCTGAAGCTTAGGGAGCCAGCCTATGTAAGACAGAATTCTTTTGGGCTTCCTTCTTCGGCATTGAGGCACCGAGGATAGGAGGTAGGTGTATCGACCCAAATGAGAGCCCCTTCATTTCTTGAAGAGACGGAACGCAAAGTATCATGGCCATGAGCGGCCCGTATTTGACTCCACCGGATGTAGCAGAGCTTAAGTTGTAGTGAGTGGAAGCAAACGCTATTGATCCCTACATAGAGACGAAACACAAGCATCAATATCCCATCACCCAAGAGCAACTACAAACATATATATACTGCGATTTTTGCTAGCGAAAAACATGACGCACGAAGTGTGGTGTGGAAAGAAGAAAATGTCCCACCGAGCATACCAGAATCTGTTTACTGCCGAAGACTGGACTAAGATGCGGAGGCATCTAGCCTGAATAATGGGTCATATGCTATTTGGAATATATCCATCCACCTCTCCGAAGATGCCAAGTTGATTTATGGCACCGTATATCGGAGGTTTGGATAGATGCGACCGATATAGCGTGACTTATCAGATCCCCCTCGTATGTGAGAGGTTTTTGATTGTGGGGACGCTTTTCCCTGCAAACGCAAGCCCCTGTAGCTAATTACATTATCGCAACGCGATAGCAACTTTCACCTTCTCTATATGCTGTTGGAGTTTCTTAGCACCCCCACTATGTTTTAACAAGCATTAAACATGCAATTTTAAAAAATCTAGAGTGCTAAGGAACACAAACCTAGAATCGAACTAGAGGATTAGGGTAAAACTAAGTTAACAAGCTTAGTATCGTATACCAAAGAGTGTTTAACACTAAGAGATAAAGAACTACAACCTTTGTAGACCACTCCTTCTCTTCTATAGCTCCGTATAGATGTCCTTGGACTCCTTGATTCCACTCGAAGTTTGGAACACTTTCGCTTGTAGCCTTCATTGTTCATGATGATCCACGCAGAGTTCCTTACACTCAAGCTCTAGCTTCACTAAACTAAGTAAAAGTGTGGCTAACAACCTATACAAGTGTGCTAGACTAATATAGATTGATGAAGTGGGTATTTTTCTCACTAAAGATCCTTTCTTTTTCTTTCTCTTTCACTCATTAGAAAAAGGTAGAGATCTTTGAGGAAGAGCTTGAACTAAATGGCTAAGCTTAACTTGAGATAAAAATGAGCTCATGAGAGAGAAAGAGTCACACTCACAAATATATATGAGCCATGGAAAATATCTTAGATATATTGGGAGAGTGAGTTGGCGAAGGATTAGATAATGAACCATGGTTAGTGGGATCTGTTAGTTATATGTATGCCCTAGAGGCCATTACTGTACATTGGATGTATATTGTAGTGGATGCTGGGACATATATAGGGAGGACTTTCTTGCTCGACATGATAGTATGCTATCTGGTTGATCTTTACCTTAACGTGTACACAGATTGTCTCTCTATTACATGTTGGTAAAGCCCTTAGGATGTGTACTTGACTACCTGGACTGTGATGCGGATCATACTAGTGGGGACATGGTAGTCCATAAGTACATCCTTCAAAGTCCCTAGTCGTGGGTGTATCGAGACGGGGCATCGATATACCAGAGTAGACTAGCGTGTACCTTCTCGACCCATACAGATGGGCGATGGATGATCCCATATCCATTGGTGTTTGACATCAGAGATGATATACGGGTGCTCAGTGGAGACTGGGTACACTGGACGGACTCGCCGAGAACTCCCAGATGGTATTATACCTTACGTCAGATGGCAGTTCTCTGGTGACACTGGTACAGAGTAGTCTGTTGACCCGAGATCGTCATAGAGTCTTGTGTGGTTCCCACTGTGCTTTGATTTCCATCTTACCACGTCCAAGAGGGCGTGCAAAACGGTGGTTTTTGGGTACAGTCCCGAATCACATGGAGGCAATGAGCGATAGGAGGGGATTCGTCTCTCCCGGTATAGGGAGTTGATGTTGCGCTGTGTTCGATTGGCTATAACAGGAAATCCCTGGCCACGGTTGCTGAGATTTACTGGTAAGTGTTACCAGTAGTTTCTCGAATTGTTATAGACCTCACATCGACACGACTTATCGAGCTATTGGGGTCTGACGTTTACCACCCCTAGGCGAGATATGCGACATATCAGACGATCAGACCGGACTGTACGGTAGTGTTACTGGTTGGATTCACTGGAGTGTGAGCGGGCTTGCTCGTCGATCTTCTGATCGCTCAATACCCGGGTGGCCGTTACGTTTAGCAGACCGCTTGCGGCTTGTGGGTGTTTGATATGATCATCACCTGCTGCCGGCGTATTGACGAGTCTTTAGAGTCCTACACAGAGGTTTCTTGGCTCAAGCGAAACGAAATAGGAGCGCATATGAGATATGTGCGGGACCGAGAATAATGCGTGTATGTGATACCGTATTCTATTCTTGCGATGAATGTATCGAATGGTTGTATGCGATATAACCTAGTTATCGAATCAAGGATTGATTCGATAAATCGATACATTGGATATTAGTCGGTTATATGCGATATGACCGGATCGTTAAATCAAGTGTTGATTTAATGATTTAATGTATAATTATATATTTGATATATTACTTTGCATTAACTAATATTGGTTCACTTTAAATGGATTTTCTCGCTCGGATGTGCACATTGTATATTCGATATAGTTTTGTGCACTTGATTGTATCATGTTTGATGATACATGTTTACTTGTGTTTGTGTGAAGATTGAACCATGGTTATATGAATGGTTAGAGTTATGATTATTTATTCATTCATTCATTTATTTATTAGTTTTGGAAAATAATAGGAAAAGAGAAAAATGGTGGCTTTCTTTGTTCTTTCTTGAAGCTTCATGAAGACTTTGACTAAGTCACCATTTTGTCTCATGCTTAACCCTAACCACTCCATTTAACCATAGTCCACTCTCTACACCTAACTATGGTTTTGTTTATGATAAGTTTTGATTTTCTATTCTAATTTAATTAAATTATCATATTCATTATCTTCTTCTTCTTCTTCTTCATCTTAAAAGAAGAAAGCTTGCTTCATCAATGGTGATTGATGAAAAAGAGTGAGAAATCCAATTCTAAAGTCTACCCACTTCCTATTTCTTCATCCTCTACCTCTTGCCAAGTAGTAGAGTGTGTTTTCTTCACAAGTTTCATGACTTGGTGAAGTGGGAGCTTGATCTTGCGATGCCTCGACGTAGATCATCTTCGGCACGTCGTCGATGACCTAGCCCGCTCTTTCTCCGATGAAGCCGACACTAGAGCCCGGGATTTGATTTGGACAGCGGAGAGGACTTCATCACGGAGCCGTGGAGGTAGAGGACCGGATCTACAAAGGTTGTATTTCCGTACTCTTAGTTAAGATGTTAACTAGCTCGTTTTGTCGCCTAAATATCTAGCCAACGATCTTGTTAGGGTTTCTCGGCACCGTTAAAATTTGAAATTGGCATGGTTGATGCCTTGTGAGACCTCTTGGGAGTGCCTAGGAACCCTACAGTGGTATCAGAGCCTAGCTAGAGCCTTAGGAGAAATCTAGACGGAGTTTGAAATTCGAACGAACCCGAAACCCATTTCCAAAACGGCTCTCTGGACTTTTTTCAAAAACAGGGATTTTTGTGAATTAAAAATTGCCAAAAAATTCAGCAGGGAATCCTATGAGTTACTTTGAAGCACGTGACTCTAAATCGACCAAAGAGCCGCGGAACCGCGGCCCCACCCTGGGTTTCGCGGCGGTTCCGTGGCCATGTTGGTGATTTAGACCACGTTTCTTGCACAGTAATTCTTGTGTCAAAGTGCTGAGTCTTCTGGAAATTTTTATATTTTATTCAAGAGTTGAATTTTCTGGGGTTGTTTTGGGGATTCGGTGTTTCGATCGGAGTATCAGATTTTGTCTATGCGGCTTTCCGGATAATTTTTGAATATGTTAAAAAGTTCGACCGGATATAAATACCCAATTTTTCCCCTGTCGGGAAATTTCCAAGTGTTGGATTTTTCCGTAGTTTAACGACGTTCTAAGTAGTGCAAGTAACGCGATGGACCCTCTAGAAGACAACAAACCTTAACTCGATTATGTGACCGTCTTGAACTGCCCTTTGAACCTTAGGGTTTGGGGCAGTACGGCGTGCCACATGTGAGGCGTTGGCTTGACCCTTCTACGGCTGGACCGTTGGTACTGAGGCACGAACTGAATGTTTTTAGACTTGTTTCATGCGTTGATCTGTATCGGGAAAACTTGGGTGTTTGAATGTTCGATCGGAAAGTTTAACATTTTCTGTTTATCTGGAATGGGATACAATAATTGGAATTCACAAGGAGTTATGTGATAACTGAATGAATGTTATAAACATAGCAGTTTAGTCTCACTTGATCGGTTGCCACGGAATTTTGATGTGATCAAAAGTCCGTCGCAATCACGTAGAGTACGCGGATACTCGCCGGGTAAACTTAATAGACAGCCTCACCCCATAGTCCCGACCAAGTGACTGTAGGAGAACCCCGTCGCCGAAAGCATCCGTTCGGATGCTCGCGGCAGCGGTGTTCCGCCTTGGTGCACTTCGTCGACGGTATCGGGGGTGCGGCCGTCTACTGAAGTTTGCGACGAGCATTCGATCAGGATGTCGGGAATCTTGTTAAATTGCCCGACTTGATATTGAAAAGTGTTTTCGATTTTGAGACTAAAATGCGGGGTTTATAATTGCTAGGCATGCGATGTCTAAGGAATTCATTTGGTCAGGCATGCGATGTCTGAGGTGGTTGCGGATTCCAACTGTTGTAGTTTTACACTTTCTTTTCTGTGACCGTAAGTGTAATATGTGATATCGCCGGTTTCGTTGCTATATGTCAACGACAATTGGGATGCGCATATTTACTTACGTTGATGACATGTGATGTTATGTGTTGCTGGATATGTTATATTGGATCGTCATGTTTGAATAGCCGGGGGTTTTTATGTGAGATGAGTGTTTTTCATTTTCATTCATGTAAAAACTTGTATGTAATATTCTTTTATTGGGGCACTTCCAGGTTGCGGAAGATGTCACCTTTTGTATATTATTTACTTTTCCGCACTAGGATAGACCCAAGGAGGAGGGCACAAGTAACCGGGTTCTGGAGTCCAGTGGGAGACCAACTCGAGGAGTCGAGTCCGGGTCTCCTAACTCTAGAAATGGTAGGGTTGCTTGCCGCTCTCGTAGGGGTCTAGGGGTGTGGGTTTGGCTATTCATCACGACCGTGGAATCCGTGTTTTATACTGGCTCGTATTGAAAACACGGACGTCCTAGTATATCCAATGTTTCATATGTTTCTTCTGCTGCGATATCTGTGATGTGATCATGTGATGTTCTGTGATAGATACTGTATATAGTATATATGATATATTATATAGGCGTTACTTATGTTTTACACCCACGCTAGCCCTGCTCCGCTCTGCCATTAGTTACCTAACCTAACGGTGCACGAGGGGACATCGAGGCGAATGCGGATGGCATAAGTGTACGTCGTATTTATCTGTGATGTTTAGGTATTTAAATGATGGGACTTCATTAATGAGATTAATGAAATAAAAGAAACCTAAGATGTTGTAGAATCGAATTTCAAAAATAAAACAGGTAGTTACAGTTCTTGCTTTGCACAGCGGTATATATGATATATCCTGCACCTTATTCGATAAGGAAAGGACCGAGATCCCTTCACCGGGAGTGACTCCTTTAGCAATAACTGGCAGATGCTACACACTCGGTTTGTCATTTGATTGCTTTTAAGTGTTTTTGCTTTGCACAGTAATATATGTGATATATCCCGCACCTCATTCGACGAGGAAAGGACCGACGATCCCTTCACCGGGAGTGACTCCTTTAGCAAAACTAGAAAAGCCTCAAAAACACTCAATTTCAAAATTCATTCGATCCTACAACGATATCAAGTTCATTACGCAATACGTTTTCAGAAAAACCTGTCGTAGCCCTCCGTCATTTCAGATAAGTACTAGTTAGTATTCGTGCTGCGGTAGTTTGGCATTCGTCAAGGCGTAGTGTACGGTAGCTAACTAGTATTTATCTGCTTATGCATATGATGCAGATTGGATTAGGGTATTCGTACGGCGTTGTTTGGCATTCGTCAAGGGTCGTGCGGGTGGGTTTAATTCGATCAAGAAATGTACGGGTTGAACTTGACTAGTGGACTATGGGTTGTTTGGCATTCGTCAAGGTCATAGAACACTAGGGGCAAAATATTATCGGGAATTTCAAGTGTTGAAATTTGCAATGAGATTGCATACCTTCTATGAGATAGTTGGATCCCGATACCCGCTGCGAGTAATTGTTACTCCTGGGAGAGTTTTACACATTACAATTAGCCGATCAAGTAGGTGTCTAGAAAGGTGTCAACGGGGTTACGCCTCTGGAAAAACAAGGTTTACATTAATTAGGTCCGTGCGAAAGCACGGGGAACCTCCCTCAAAGTACCGACACTGGCCTGGCTGAAAGATTGGCGAACTTGTAGTGTGTAATTAATCCCGGCTAGTCTTTCCTTTTAGGGTTTGAAGGAAGATTTGATAAAAAGCAGTGGGAGCCATCCTGATTAGATAAAATAAAACCAATCTATTCTTGCAAGAGCGCACGCTGAGTGTTTTCTTCTCTCTCTCTCCAGGTAGCGACCATATCACGCCTTAATCAAGATAATAATACGGATTATTGACCGAACCCGCTTGTTATACTGAGCTGGGGAACGTTGGTCCCGCTCCAACTTATAATTGTTATAAGACAGAGCAGGAAATTGGGGATTACCAGAATTCCCATGCCGCCCAAACGAAGTAAGTGCATGCTGATGCATCATCTTCGGGTGTGTTCATTATATAGAACTGTTTCTCAGTGTCCTTTACGTCCTGGGTATATGATACCGGATCAGGATCCCGCATATGTAAAATGTTACATGGGCTACAGATAGGTAAAGAACTGAGAATGAGTGATAAGTTTCATGAGGCAGAAAACGGGGCAAGAGTTGCAGCCAAGTCTGTTGGTCACTGTCACCCTGTATTACCAATACATTGATTCTGAACGAATGTTATTAGATACCGAACCTGATATACAAAATCATATCAGTCTCTTTATTAGTAAAAAAATGATAAAATTCTGTATTGTTGGATAATGTTTTGAACATTTCCTATATCAAAAGTTGATCGGTTCAGGCACGTTATCTAAAAGCGTTGATGTTCTAAATCAAACTACAGTTCTTAGTATACGGAACACACACAAGAAGAAGAGTTCAGAAATGAACGGATCCTTCTTCAGGCATTGTAGACTAGGTCATATCAATGCGATCCGACTGGCTGAAGTTATATATTAGATGCATATTTAAATCTGTTTGAATTTACATCTTATGAAACTTGCCAGTCATGTCACAAAGATATAATGACACCAGCTCTGTTTATTGGAAACAGAGAAAGAGTTAGTAAACTCTTGGGATGATACATGTTGATGTATGCAAGGTCCCCTGTCTACATATGCCAGGACCGGTTCTTTGTACTTCATTACGTTCTCTGATGATCTCTCAAGATTCAGACATATGTTCCTGTTGAAACACAAGTCCGAACCTTTTGAGATATTCACAGAATATAAGTTAGAAGTAGAGAACCAAAATAAGGGTATAAGTATTATGTCCTATGATGAGATCAGGGAGGAGATTACTTGAGCACGGAAATCCTGGACTATTCTAAAGGAGAATGAGATTCTCTCTCAGCATTACTCCTCCGTATACACCATAGCACGATGGTATATCGGGGCGGAGCAATCACACCCTATATGATATGGTGTGCTCTATGATGAGTACTACTGAGTTATCTATTTCCTTTTGGGAGTTATGCACTTGAGAAGCTGCATACCTATTGAATAGGGTTCAAATCAAATCAGTTGCTTACCATTTCATATGTGATATGGAAAGGGAAGAGCCCATGTCTTAAGCTAGTTAAGATTTGGGGTTGACCGGCCTATGTCTAAAAGCAAAATCCGGACAAGCTCGAGGCAAGGTCTGTTATGTACAACTGGAAAGGTTCCAGCTATACAAATTACAGCAGATGACTTGGTAGAACCAAAGGATTCAATAGTAACCAACGAACCTCAGCCTCTCCGCCGATCTAGTAGGGTTCCTCACCCGCCTGAGAGATACTTCGGTTACTCTATGACAGTGGGAGGGAGGATTGCATCATAAGATGATGACCCAACTAGTTTCGAGCTGGCCATCAGGAGTAAGACTCTATAAGAATGGCTGGATGCTTAGTGATCTGAGATGGAATCCTTATACACCGACAAAGTATGGACTTTAGTTGCTATATCTGAAGGGTTAAATCCCCATCAGGAGCAAGTAAACCTTGAGAAGATTACTTGGTGTACATGGAAAAGTTAAGACTTTCAAAGCTAGACTTGTTAAAGGTTTTCGTCATCGACCAGGCGTGGATAATGATGAAACATTTTCAAGTGGCTATGCTTAAGTCCATCCGGATCCTACTTGCCACGGCTACATACCATGACTACGATATCTGGTGGTTGGGTGTCATGACAGCTTTTCTAAATGATGTTTTAGAAGAGAGCGTCTATAAGTACACAGCCAGAGGGCCTCGTAGACAGTGGGAGCAGCGGAAACGTGTGCAAGATGCTTTATAGGATAAAGCAGGCATCGCGGAGTTGGAACATCTATTTTGATGAAATAGTCAAAGTGTTTGACATCATCAAAATGGTAGATGAACCTTGTATATACAAAAAGGTAGTAGGGAGTATGGTGATGATCCTCGTAGAGTACGTGGATGTCATACTCTTGATAGGGAAAGAGTTTCCTATGCTACGCTCGATCAATCTCCGCCTATCACAACGATTCTCCACATAGGATCAAAGTGATACCTACTAAATCCTGGGTTTTGGATCTATGAGATAGATCTAAATGGATATTAGGATTCTCACTAGTTGTAGTGAGATGGTATCAGTTGATCCTGGGGAGAATCACTGGAAGGGTTCCAGGGTGATAAAGACGACTGAATGTCAGTCGCAGGCATTGTCTTTACCCTCAGTAAAGGGACGGTATGTTGGAAGAGTTCCAAGCTAGATACCGTGACATACTAGACGATAAAGGCTGGATACATCGCTACTTAAGATGCTACCAAAGAGGCTGTTTGGGTGTATATTGGTTCATGAGATGAACTACGTTCCTACCATTGTGAGACAATGGAGTTGTGGCTTATGCCAAGGAACGCCGGTCCCATCAGTGATCCAGACATATTCTAAGGCAGTGTCACTTGATCATGGAGATGCTTGATCTCCAAGGGATCGAGGTTAGGAGAGTAGACTCAGAGGACAACACAGCGGATCCACTCACAAAGGCCTATTCCCAGAGAGAGACTTTTAAGGGATGGTTGAGTATGAGATACTACAACCACTGCTACAGATGGCCCTTGTGCAAGTGGGAGATTGTTAGTTATATGTATGCCCTAGAGGCCATTACTATACATTGGATGTATATTGTAGTGGATGCTGGGACATATATAGGGAGGACTTTCTTGCTCGACATGATAGTATGCTATCTGGTTGATCTTTACCTTAACGTGTACACAGATTGTCTCTCTATTACATGTTGGTAAAGCCCTTAGGATGTGTACTTGACTACCTGGACTGTGATGCGGATCATACTAGTGGGGACATGGTAGTCCATAAGTACATCCTTCAAAGTCCCTAGTCGTGGGTGTATCGAGACGGGGCATCGATATACCAGAGTAGACTAGCGTGTACCTTCTCGACCCATACAGATGGGCGATGGATGATCCCATATCCATTGGTGTTTGACATCAGAGATGATATACGGGTGCTCAGTGGAGACTGGGTACACTGGACGGACTCGCCGAGAACTCCCAGATGGTATTATACCTTACGTCAGATGGCAGTTCTCTGGTGACACTGGTACAGAGTAGTCTGTTGACCCGAGATCATCATAGAGTCTTGTGTGGTTCCCACTGTGCTTTGATTTCCATCTTACCACGTCCAAGAGGGCGTGCAAAACGGTGGTTTTTGGGTACAGTCCTGAATCACATGGAGGCAATGAGCGATAGGAGGGGATTCGTCTCTCCCGGTATAGGGAGTTGATGTTGTGCTGTGTTCGATTGGCTATAACAGGAAATCCCTGGCCACGGTTGCTGAGATTTACTGGTAAGTGTTACCAGTAGTTTCTCGAATTATTATAAACCTCACATCGACACGACTTATCGAGCTATTGGGGTCTGACGTTTACCACCCCTAGGCGAGATATGCGACATATCAGACGATCAGACCGGACTGTACGGTAGTGTTACTGGTTGGATTCACTGGAGTGTGAGCGGGCTTGCTCGTCGATCTTCTGATCGCTCAATACCCGGGTGGCCGTTACGTTTAGCAGACCGCTTGCGGCTTGTGGGTGTTTGATATGATCATCACCTGCTGCCGGCGTATTGACGAGTCTTTAGAGTCCTACACAGAGGTTTCCTGGCTCAAGCGAAACGAAATAGGAGCGCATATGAGATATGTGCGGGACTGAGAATAATGCGTGTATGTGATACTGTATTCTATTCTTGCGATGAATGTATCGAATGGTTGTATGCGATATAACCTAGTTATCGAATCAAGGATTGATTCGATAAATCGATACATTGGATATTAGTCGGTTATATGCGATATGACCGGATCGTTAAATCAAGTGTTGATTTAATGATTTAATGTATAATTATATATTTGATATATTACTTTGCATTAACTAATATTGGTTCACTTTAAATGGATTTTCTCGCTCGGATGTGCACATTGTATATTCGATATAGTTTTGTGCACTTGATTGTATCATGTTTGATGATACATGTTTACTTGTGTTTGTGTGAAGATTGAACCATGGTTATATGAATGGTTAGGGTTATGATTATTTATTCATTCATTTATTTATTTATTAGTTTTGGAAAATAATAGCAAAAGAGAAAAATGGTGGCTTTCTTTGTTCTTTCTTGAAGCTTCATGAAGACTTTGACTAAGTCACCATTTTGTCTCATGCTTAACCCTAACCACTCCATTTAACCATAGTCCACTCTCTACACCTAACTATGGTTTTGTTTATGATAAGTTTTGATTTTCTATTCTAATTTAATTAACTTATCATATTCATTATCTTCTTCTTCTTCTTCATCTTAAAAGAAGAAAGCTTGCTTCATCAATGGTGATTGATGAAAAAGAGTGAGAAATCCAATTCTAAAGTCTACCCACTTCCTATTTCTTCATCCTCTACCTCTTGCCAAGTAGTAGAGTGTGTTTTCTTCACAAGTTTCATGACTTGGTGAAGTGGGAGCTTGATCTTGCGATGCCTCGACGTAGATCATCTTCGGCACGTCGTCGATGACCTAGCCCGCTCTTTCTCCGATGAAGCCAACACTAGAGCCCGGGATTTGATTTGGACAGCGGAGAGGACTTCATCACGGAGCCGTGGAGGTGGAGGACCGGATCTACAAAGGTTGTTTTTCCGTACTCTTAGTTAAGATGTTAACTAGCTCGTTTTGTCGCCTAAATATCTAGCCAACGATCTTGTTAGGGTTTCTCGGCACCGTTAAAATTTGAAATTGGCATGGTTGATGCCTTGTGAGACCTCTTGGGAGTGCCTAGGAACCCTACAGGATCTTTTAAGAAGGGTGTAGAACCATAGCTTCATTATTTAATTTCCATTTACTCAAAATCAATAAAACATCTAATATATTTCCATGTGAGTCTTGCATAGCCATGTCCAATGTATCATCCACCATAACACATGCATACATGTATATGTGTATATAAATCCATATAAATATACATGCATACACGTAGACATAAAGAAAGGAAATGGTAATGAGCAATTAGTCATCATATTAAATCAACACTTGATTTAATAATCCGGTCATATCACATATAACCCGACCAATAGAAAACGCTAGATTAAAATACGGTATCATATACTCGTATTAATCAAGCTCCCACACATATCTCCATATATGCCCCACTTCGTTTCGCCTGTGCTCGAAAACCCCTATGTGGGACTCTAAGACTCGTCAATACGCTAGCAGTGGGTAGTGATCATATCAGATACCCACAAACCGTCTGCGGTACTTTCTACACGTAATGGCTGCCCAGGTATTGAGCGAACAGAAGAACAACAAGTGAACTTGTCCAAACTCCCGTAGAGCCAACCAGCAACACTTACCGTACAGTCTGGTCTCTTTATCTGATATGTTGCATATTGAGTCTAGGGATGGAATCGTCGAGCCCTAATAACTCAATAAGTCATGCTGATGTATGGCCTATAACAGGTCGAGAAACTACTGATAACACTTATCAGTAAATCTCATCAGCCTTGGCCAGGGACTTCGAGTTATAGCCAATCGTGCATAGTACAAATCAACTCCCAATACCGGGAGAGACGAAACCCCTCCTATTGCTCATTGCCTCCATGTGTCTCGGGACTATACCCAAAAGCCACCTGTTTGTATGACTCAGTAGAGCCATGGTAGGGTGGAAATCAAAGCACAGTGGGAGAACACACAAGACTCTGTAACAATCTCGGGTCTATAGGCTAACCTGTATAAGCGTCACCTGAGAACTACTATCCGACGATAGATATAATACCATATAGGAGTTCTCGGCGAGTCCGTTCAGTGTACTCAGTCTCCAATGAGCACCCGTATACAATCTTTGATGTCAAACACCAATGGATATGGGATCATCCAGCACCCCCTCAACTGGGTCAAGAAACGTATACGCTAGTCTACTCTGGAATATCGATACCCCGTCTCGATACACCTACGACTAGGAACAATTAAGGATACGCTTATAGACTGCTCATGCCCCACTGGTATGATCTGCATCATAATCATGGTAGTCAAGCTGATATCCTAAGGGCTTTATCAATATGTATCAAATGAACAGTATACACAATCAAGTGAACATGTTAAGATAAAGAGTAACCAAATATCATACTATCATGTCGAGCAAGAAAGTCCTCTGTATATATACATGTCTAAACATCCACCATACAAATAATGACCTCTAGGGAATATATATATATATATATATATATATATATATATCACTCCGTGTCATATTATATTGTTTATTTTGGGGTTTTGAACTTAGAACGCAGATCTCATATAAATGTGGTCCATCAGTTCATGAGATATATGGGTTTGATGTAAGGATCGTTTATTATATATCGGACTAATATCGACTTAGGAACAGTGAGCATATGGGCTCAACTGATCATCAAATCATATATGAATAGCCTATGGATAGTATATGGTAGTCAATATGGAGACAGTTCGTAAGGCCAAACATATTAGTTTAAGAATGTCGCGGTCCATAGGAGACATGGATGGAATATGGCATGTTTATGTCCGTGGATTGTATACGGGGATCAATATAGAGAGTAGCCGTAGGACCAAACATATTAGTTTAAGGACATCGCGGTCCAATATTAGTTTAGGAATATTTCGGTCCATTATTAGTTTGGGGACATTTCGGTCCATCTTTCATCTTGCGCGCATATGAATATATTACATGGCGAAGTAAATGATGGTGACATTGGATGCACCTAATTTTGGGATGCGATCCAATTTGAAAGCATTTATGTTTCCTTCAAATATATACATATACATATATGTAAAAGCCGGAGTTCAATATAAGATGCGCATTTATACGGGAAGCGTGTCAATATGAGGTATGCACATCATTATGGAAGTGCATCAATGCAGGGTGTATCGATATGAGGGTGCACATCTATATAGGATTCTTAAGGAATTCTCTGTCTTGATGAAATTTCATATCTTTTATCAAGTAGGGACGAGGAGGAAGTTATTGATTGTTGGGACCCACCACCTCCCTGAAGACGTTGAAGAATTACAACGACATATGTCAGAGGTGTGGAAAGATGTACCCTTGAACCAAATCTCGTATATGAGGGAAGATAGCATATTGAATCTAAGGATCGTTAGTCTTATGCGAGACTAAGATCAACTTAGATATCATGGGTTGAGGATCTTTAGTCATGTATGTGACTAAGATCAACTTAGATGATATCGATGAAAGATTATTAGTCATATATGAGACTACAATAAACTTTAGAAGATATGGTTTAAGGATCATTAATCATGTTTTAGATTAAGATCAACTTAAACATTGATGAGCATATTGGCTCGGTTGATTTAAAACCAAAGAAGAAGCTTAAGCTTCACAGACTTAGCCAATTTGGGGTTAAAATTGGGTTTCTGTATCACCCAGCAGTGCTAAGCACTCAATCACGTAGTGCTCACGTGGATATCATGTGAGGCGCTGAGTCTCGAGCGCATGTGCATGTATCATCTTTAATGAGGGTGCACACGTGCATATCACGTGGGTTACGCACTTGCTTGTGATCGGGGACTGCACATGTGCATATCATATGATGCGCATCTCTTATAGTTGGGGGGCTGCGCACATGCATATCACGTGCTTGTGCACTTGTTATCTGTCACACGGGGGTTGAGCACGTGCATATCACATGGTTTCGCACTTGTTATTAGTCTTAGGGATTGTGCACGTGCATATCACGTGATTGCGCACTTGTTATTAGAAGCATTATTTTATCTAAGTGCTTATATGCTCACTTCTGTATGGGCAAACTTATTTTTAAGTGCGAGCTAAGGTCAAATGCGCACCGTTCGTCAAAAAGCTATGGTACGCATCTGTATGGGAAAGTTGTTGACTTTCGAGAAAGCAAAGGCTTTCAATGAATCAAAAGCTTATATCCTTCGTTCTTTTGGATGCACGTGCATCGCACGTGTGCATTTGGAGAGTACCATCAGCATTTTCCCCTTTGCGCAATTATATAAGGTGCGCCTATTGATGACAGATTAAGCTTTCAAGTGAAGCGTATGCTTCTATTTAGTGAAGACTAGACTTCAAAGGGAAGATGAAGGAGGGATTATTTGTCGTTGGGACCCACCACCTCCCCGAAAACGCTGAGAGATTACAGCGCCATATATCAGAGGCGTGGAGGGATGTACCCTTTGAACCACGTCCCATTCATGAGAGAGGATAGCATATTTAAGCTTCGAATTGCCGAAAGGCCTATTTGAGCTGGTGCACGTGCGTCACATGTGTTTCTTTTGGTGCTGGCGCACATGCACTGCGCGTGGTGCACATGGCATCGACAAACGTATGCCTTGAAACTTATACTTCTATAAGAATTGAATTCTCTTTGGAGACTAAGCTCCTCTTTGGAGACTAAACTTCTTATTTTGAGAAAGGTCTCTTTATATGGAAAGGGGAATTATTCGTCGTCAGGACCCACCACCTCTCCGAAAACGTTGAGAGATTACAATGCCATATATTGAAGGTGTGGAGGGATGTACCTTTTGAACTACGTCCCATTCATAAGGGGAGAGAACATGTTAGAGCTTAAACTCCTAGCTCTCGAAAAGGCTTCTTTGCACTTACGCACTTGCGTCGCACGTGACGGGTTCGACACGGGCGCACAGGCGTTGCACGTGCTGCGCACGGCACGGGCGCACTTGTGTTGCACTTGTTGCGCACGGCGCTGGCGCACATGCGTCACACGTGTTGCGCACGTGTGTCGCACATGCCGCACATGGCGCTTGCGCATATGCACATTTTGGGGGGGCAGCTAAGGTCTTACCTTGGAAAACTAAGGTCCTTTCAGGATTGAATCCTTTCTTTTTCTGAGAGATATCCCCTCTTACTTATAAGGGGATGGGTAGAGAAGGTCTCTCTCTTGTAGCCAATGTGAGACTAAAATTGCATACCTTTGTATGGTAGAGCATTGTTCGGACCATACGTGCATAGCACGTTTACTCATAACTTTTGATTCCAAAGGAGTTATAAGGCCCGTAATATATCAAATCGAACTCTTTTCGAGACGCTTTCGATGCCATCAGCATTTGTCTGATTCTTAGTCGAGAGTTTAGCAAAATACGTTCCATAAAGTACCGGTTCGCATTTTCTTAAGCATATTGCCGCCATTTGATACTTTGAGCTCTTTTGCATAGAAATTTTAAGCGGGAACAGAAGTCTGTGTAGGTGGAAAGAAACCAACCTAATAAGGTTAGACTTGTAGTAAATGGTTTTTCATTAAATACCCAGTATGGACTGTGATGAAAACTTTATTTCAGTGTTTACGCTGAAGTCCATACGGATATGACTTGTCACTGCTACTATTGATGACTATGAGATCTAGAAAGATGATGATTATAACATCTTTCCAAATGAGAATTTAGAAGTGCACATGTATATAACTCTGCCAGAGGGTTATCGTAGTCAGTAGGAGCAGTGAAAGGTGTGCAAGTTACTTATGTCTATTTGTGTACTAAAGCAGGCATAGCAGAAACAGATAATCTGTTTTGATGTGACAGATAAAGTATTTAACTTCATCAAAACAACAGTTGAACCGGGTAAGAAGGATGTAGGGAGTATTGTCATGGATAATATACTCCAGATAGAAAGTGATGTTCCTATATTACAATCGGTCAAACTTTGGTTGTCACAAGGTGTTGCTCTATATGGAATATGGACAATATATCATAAATTCTGGTAACTAGATCTATACCAATAGATCTAGGTTTAGGAAGTTTCCCAATTCGTGTACTTAGATACCATTCTACAGTTATTTAGAATGGATGACTCCTGGCATGGTACTCTACCCGCAGGTAATTGAGCCACCCACTCTTAAGAGATGTCTTTTAGACTGATGAGGAGAGGTACTCGCATGAATGATATATCATTTACTTAGGCAATTGAATCAATCATGCATTGTCATGTACCAAACCAGATATTGCTTTTGCACTTGCTGCAGTAAGTGGATATTAATCCAATCCTTAATAAACAAAGGGAAGCAGTGAAAAACATAAGAGAATGTTCTTAGATTATGGTAATGGCATCCTCCTATGGGAGGTAGTTACCGGTTCAGGTTTTCAAGGTGACCTGGATAACAGAGTGGCTGTCAGAGTTATAAGTTTACCCTCTTCTGAGGGGAAGTATGTTGGAATGGATTCCAAACAGGATACTGAGATAAGCATAGCGCAGGATGCTGATTAAATTTAGTGGAGGATACAGTCTAAGAAGTTTGTTGGATAAAAGTGTTCATTTATGAACTTGGTCCCATCAGGTATCTAAAAAATTCTTAAGGCAGGGTATCGCTTAGTTCGGGGGATAGTTGATCTCCACGAAATTGAGATATAGAGAGATACAGTTAGAAATATTGGAGCGGATCCACTCATTGAGGCTATTTCTCAAACACGGAAGTTTCTCAAACACGATTTGCGAAACTGATTAGTAAAGAAGTTGGGTATTCGGTAGCATACGAGCTATGGGTATGCGATACGGTAATAATTAACCTTAAGTGAAAGTGGGAGATTGTTGGCTATAGTACCTTTAAGGCAATTATTGTAATTGCAGGTAGGTGATTATGATAATTGAAGGAGGACCTATACAGGTAGAACAGTCTTACTCGAGATGATAGTATACTATCTGGTTTGTCTTTATCATTATGTGTATATGTTTTACTGGTTATTATGTGTCGTTAATATATAATGATAATGCCCGTAGGATTCTTTCTTGACTACCAGCATTATGATGGCGATCATATACGTTGGAGCTGGTTAGTCCATAAACAAATCCTTAAATGTCCCTAGCCGAAAGAGTATCGAGACTGAGCATCGATATTCCGGAGTAGACTAGTGTATACATTTCTAGACCCTGATGAGGGGCGGTGGCCGGTCTCATAAGCCATTGGTGTTTTGGCACTTAAGATTGTATACAGGTGCTCACTGGAGGTGAGTACACTAGACGGACTAATCGAGAACTTCTAAATGGTATTATATCTATCGTCGGATAGCAATTCTCTTGTGACATGAGTACAACTTAGTCTTTAGACCAGAGATCGTCATTTTTCTCGTGTGAATTCCAAATGTACTTTGATTACTACCCTACCACGGCTTAAAGGAGTCGTACAAATAGGTTTTAGTTGGGTAAAGTTCCGAGCCACATGGAGGCAGTGAACGATTGTCAGGAATTCGTCTCTCCTGGTATTAGGAGTTGATGTCGCGCTCTATTTTGTTGTCCATCACCATAAATCCTTTGGCAGGGTGGATGAGATTTAATTATAGGAGTTCAGTAGTTTCTCGGTGGGTGATGAGCTTGACTCCGGCAGGACTAGTCGGGTTATTAGGGGTCTGACTTTATCCACCCCTAGACCCGATATGTTATACTCTTAGACGAAGAGACCTGAATGTATTGAGATTGTCACATTCAGGCTAGGTAGGGTACGGATGGACTTGATTGTTGATCTCTCTTTCGGCATATACCTGGATAGCCATTACGTACAGCTAGTGCCGTTGAAGTGCTTGTGGTTATGAATTTATCCAGTAATCACTGCCAGCAAATTGTCGAGTTTTTAGAGTCCCACACATAGGGTTATTGCCGGTTCAGACAATATGATGTAGAGGCCGTAAGTTGATACGTACAGGGGTCTGATTAAATACGTGTGCTGACTACACGAACTTTAATTGGACGGTTGATAATACTAGCCGGCTTAGGATTAAGCTGGATGATTAAATCAAGTTTTCATTTAATAATTTACATATATATTAATATATATTATTATGTTCACTATTCATTTTCTCTCTCTTGGTTATCCATATTTTTATACAGATACACGTATACTTATTTCGATACAAATATCAGGACGTATTCCATATTTATACGGGAATATTTATAAAAGGGGGACAGCTCATTTTAGGGATTTATTTTTAAAGAAATTGAAAATGAAGTGGAGAGGTGTAAAGTGTAGAAATGGGTGAGTGGGATGGGCTCTTTATTTAAAAGGAAAATTGTTATGTCATGATTTAAAAATGGTTGGAAAAATAAAGGCTATACTTGTTTCCCCCAATTAGGGCAAGGCTCTGTTCGAATTTCAAAAATTCAAAATTTTGAAGCAACGCTTCAAATCCCGTGCGCTGCGCACAATGCACCATGTGTCAAAAGCTGATACGGCAGCACAGTGCCTAAAGCAATGCGTCCAATCAGAGCAAAGCTCTTTAAAAATAAAAGTAAAGGAAGCAACGCTTCAGTTGCGCAAGCACTGCGCTGCGTGACACGTGTCAGCGCAGATGCGCTAGAGCAGTTGCGCTGCGCTGTGCACTGCGCGACACGTGTCAGCACAGATGCGCTAGCACAGTTGCGCTGCGCTGTGCGCTGCGCGACATGTGTCACGCGCTGGGGCATTTGCGCCAAACATAATTAAGATTTTAAAGAAATCTTTCTGTTCTTGCTAAAACAAGAAGATTTTCTTCTGTAAAACAGAAGCCCTTGGATCAAAGATCCAACGGTGGGGAAAATTCCCCAAATCACTCAGAAAAAGATCTCTTTAACAAATTTAACTAATTTATGGGCACTATAAAAAGGACCCCAGACCTCAATTCAAAGGCATCAAGATCTTTCGAAAAAAAAATGAAGAGAAAAGAACTCTCGAGAACTCCTCAAGAATAACAGAAGGTAAAAACCTTTGAAAGAAGAGAAAATTCTCTTATGAATAGATCAGTGATCTAAAAACAAGATCATTGATCTTTAAACATAACTAAAAAAAGGAATAAATAATAAAATAAAAATAGTGCTTTGCACTTTTTCATGAACCTTTGGTTCTTTAAGATAAGAAAAAACTTATCTTTTTCTTTGATCTAAATTAGATCAACAAATCTAACAGTGCTTTGCACTTCTATTCATTGAATCTAAAAGATTCCTAAATTATAGTGCCTTGCACTTGCAATACTGCACTGTTGCGCTCTTGGATTGGCGCAAGCCACCAGAGAGCGCCACGTGTCAGCGTCTGAACCGTTTGCGCTATGCGCTTTTGAATATAGCTTTGCTTTCTGAAATTGGCGCAACTCACCGGAGCACACCACGTATCAGCAGCGCAAGCGCAGCGCACTAGCGCAGCGCACTGCGCTGCATGACACGTATCATCACCATGATTGCTTGCGCTCTCTGATTGGCGCAAAGCGCCTGATAAATGCAATGCATTTCCTAAAAAGGCCAGGCCCAAATCAAAAAGACTAAGCAGGCCAAAATAAATTGCAAAGCAATAAAAGGGTAGAGCCCAAATGAAATTGATGCTCTGCATCATTTATAAAAGGCAGAGCCCAAAACAAATTGATGCTCTGCATCCTTTCTGGGCAAAGTCCAAATAAAAATAAAAAGAAATGCAACGCAAAAGCAAATAAAATGTGGAACACTTTCAACTGAACTATGCCCAATTTTGGCCGTAAGTCCTTAAATTAAATTGACTGAGCAAGATTGCTCTCTTAAATCAATTTATATCCGGTTCGAGGGTACATCTCCGAACCCCTCTGACGACTGTCGTTGTAATCCTTCAACGACGTCAGAGAGGTGACGGGTCCCAACGACCACACATCGATATGGACTGCGGGGTCCCTAAACTCGTGGACCGAAACGTCCTTAAACTAATATTAGACCGAAACGTCCTTAAACTAATATTGGACCGAAACGTCCTTAAACTAATATCGGACCACCACGTCTCTAAACTGGAACATGGACCACTACGTCCCTAAAACTGGAACAATAGAGCCTCCAAATGCTCTTTTGCCGGATCTAAACGATCCCGTTTAAGTTGATCTTAGCCCCAAACACGGCTAACATATCCTTAAACATTCAAACGGACTATAAAACTCCAAATCAAATTTGGTTCAAGGGTACATCTCTGAACTCCTCTGACATCGGCCGTTGTAATCCTTCAACGACGTCAGAGAGGCGACGAGTCCCGATGGACATATATTAATCGACCATCACGTCAAGTCGATCTTACTCCAAAATAGGACTAACGTATCCTTGACGAATGTTTAAGTTGATCTTAGCCGCAACGCGACTAATGCATCCTTAAACTAAAAACACCAAACCCAAATCTAAGTAAATACGGATTTGGACTAATCCACGTCCTACGGGCGACGGCATTACTCAGTCTCCGTATACAATCCACGGGCAACCACAAACAAAACAAACACACACGACACGAAGTGAAATTCTGGAGAAGGAGAAACTTGTTACCGCGATGCAGTAGCGTAATTAACTACAGGGGCTTGCGCCTATAGGGAAGAGCGTCCCCACAATCAAAAACCCATCAAGCGAGGGGAAATCTGACAAAGTCTGCTACATCGGCCGCATCCGTCTAAACCTCCGATACACGGTGCCATAAATCAACTTGGCATCTTCGGAGAGGTGGACGTATAAGACCAAATAGCATCTGCCCCGAACCTCAGCGTCAGGACATCGCGGTCCTGTGCGCCGCCTTTCGGAGGGGAACAAATTCTGGCACGCCCGGTGGGACCTTTTCCTCTTTCCACTCCACACTTCGTGTGTTGTGTTTTTCCCGCGATCAAATAATCGCGGTGTGTATGTTTCTGGTTGCCCTTAGGGGAGTGGATATTGAAGCCGGCATTTTGTCTCTATGAAGAATGGCATTTGCTCCCACCCTAGCAACTCAGGCTTTGTCAAACCCGGCGGAGTCAAGTATGGGTCACTTGCAGCCTCAAATCTCTGCAATCCGGCTTTTCAAGAAATTAATGGGCTTCTTTTTGGGTCGATGCTCCCACCTCCCACCCTCGGTGCCTCAACGCCGATGGAGGAAGCCCAGAGGATGTCTGTCGCCCACAGGCAGGCTCCCCAAGCAGCAGCCTTGCCGACGGAATCGGTCCTCAAACAGCTGGCACATGCCAAAGACCAAGGTCGATGCAGGGGGCAGAATATTCAAGCTATTCAAGAAATCAATGGCTTCAAATTGCACTAACTGCAACAGCAACTCTCGCTCCGTCCCATCTGGAGGAGTAACCTACGGGCCCCAAGCGGCCTCCCTTTTCACTATGCCAGTGGAGCAAGTAACTCAAGCCACCACTGGGCTCTTCTTCGGGACATGCTCCCGCCAACGAGCTTCAGCGCTCCTGTACCATCGCAAGAAGCTCCCAAGAAATCGTTTTTCAGCGCTCCTGTGCTTATTTACGCCCTACTTTGCATTATACTATATATAAGCACACACAATAAATTGTGATAATAAAGGAGTAGAAAGTGAAAAGTTATATTTAAAAGATAGGAATAGTTTAAGAAAAACAAGAAAGTTAGAAGTTTTCTTAAATGAAACTAGTAATAAGTGGTTATGAGCTGTTGTCCCAAAGGTTAGTAAGATGAAGGAAATTACTAATCTGAGGATAAAAATAAGCCTGAAAAATAGTTCCTATTCTGAAAGCCAAACATTTGAACGTTGAAACCCTACTATACGCACGTACACACATCTTGAAACTCGGGATAGTAGAGGATACCTTGAAATGCTCTTGTCTAGAAGACAAAGTATGAAGAAAATAAAAGTGGAGAATAAAAGATAAAATGGTGAAAAGAAAAATGAACACTGGTTTTGTTATCACCGAGGCAGCAATAAAAAAATATAGCGAGGGTGCTTTATCACCTAGTGCCTTAGACCAACTGGTTTGGGAGTCACTGCTAAGCCTTAGGTGTTGCAAGACGAGGAAAAACACCTAATTAGCAAGCACATGAGTAATCGATCGGTTAGTACCTCAAGAAGTATTAACGGTCGCATGAAGAATGTCTGAGCAAATTCCATCTAAATATCTATTAAAAAGTACTGAGGTAGATGGACAAGAGTATGATTGCTTGAATTGAATTCTCTGAGTGTAAGGATGTCGAGTTCACACACGTAGGGGTATATGATCAATGTTTGGAAGAAAGGTAGGAATGAAAACTAAAGGCGATGTTTTATTGAGGGATGATGTGACTTCTAACATCTTTTCATGACTATTAAGATAGGGCTCATAGCAACTGTAAAGCTGGTAGAGTTGAAAACTCTTATTTTCAAGTTCTTTCTTTTATAGTTCTTATCTTTATATAACTTTCACCATCTCTCTTTTATTATATGATTTTGTGGGTGTAATCCGCTGAAAACCCTCAGGAGATAACACCCCTCCTACTAGGGATATACCACTGGCGCCGAGTAAGGAAGACCGGGGGCAACTCTCCTTCTGGACTGACTCCGCCGACTCCAACGGCAGAAATTGATGCTGCTGTTCCAACTGGAAACAGCTTTGAACCACTTAGGAAGGTCCACAAGAACTCTCCGACCGCTGTGCTAAAAAGATCTCCTCCACCTATGGAGAGCGCTACAAAGGTAAAGCCGGAAAAGCCCCCTCAATGGCTGTCCTCTAAAATCTACAAGGTCTGGCGTCAAGTCCAAGACTCGGTAATTGATCAAGATTATCCCCACCGACAGAAAAAGGTGAAAGTTCAGCGGGAAGAGGACCGTCCTATCAATCCATAAAAGGCGATAGCTACTTGGGTGCCCACGGCAAGTGACCCACGGCCGACGTTCGTCAGTGAGCTGCTATCTGAAGAAAGGGTGGCTGCGTTAAAAGATCTGCTTGTGCAGCATAGAGATTGCTTCGCATGGAATTATTCCGAAATGCCAAGATTAGATCTAGAGATTGCTGTCCATAAATTGGCGATATCCCCGGATGTTAAACCAATCAAACAAGCACCGAGAAGAATGCGGATCGAGCTTGAGATGAGCATCAACGCCGAGGTCAAGAAGCTGATCGACTCTGGCTTTATCCAGGAGGTTCAATACCCTGAATGGATTGCCAATATCGTCCCGGTGATGAAGAAAAATGGGACGGTGCGCATATGTGTGGACTTTCGGGATCTCAACAAAGCCTGCCCGAAGGATGACTTTCCGGTGCCAGTCACCGAGTTAATGATAGACAATACGTCCACGCATGAGATTTTCTCCTTCATGGATGGCTCATCAGGGTATAATCAAATAAAAATGCATCCTGAAGACCAGAAACATACAGCTTTCCAGACTCCTTTAGGAATATTTTGTTACAAGGTAATGCCCTTCGGTCTAAAGAACGCCGGTGCCACCTATCAGAGGGCTATGACGAAGATTTTCGACGACCTTATACATGAAATCATCGAGTGCTATATCGATGACCTCGTGGTTAAGAGAAAATCATACGAGGAACATCTCGAACATCTGAAGACTGTATTTCGACGCCTTCGACAATACAATTTGAAGATGAACCCTCTTAAGTGTGCATTCGGGGTTTCCTGGGGCAAATTCCTGGGGTTCATCGTCCGACACCGAGGCATCGAAATAGATCCGTCCAAGATCAAGGCGATTATAGAGATGCCTCCGCCGAGAACTCTTAAACAGCTGCGGTCTCTCCAAGGAAAGCTCGCATATATTCGGCGATTTATAGCCAACCTTTCAAGAAAGTGCCATCCTTACAGCCACCTGATGAAGAAGGGAACCCCGTTCGTCTGGGATCAAAAATGCCAAAGCGCACTGGACGAAATTAAACAATACCTACAGAACCCGCCGGTGTTGGCTGCTCCGGTCAAAGGAAAGCTCCTCATTCTTTACACAACCGCCCTCGAAGGTTCTTTAGGTGCGTTATGGGCACAAGAGAACGACCAAGGGAAAGAAAGAGCACTCTACTACTTAAGTCGAGTTCTGCTAGGGGCAGAAAGAAACTACTCTCCCATTGAAAAACACTGCCTGGCGTTGGTCTTCGCGATAACAAAGCTCAGGCACTATGCATTGGCGCACGAAGTCCGTCTCATTTCAAAGGTGGACCCCCTTAAATACTTGATGTCGAAGGCCATGTTGACGGGACGACTCACTAAATGGGCCCTTCTCTTGATGGAGTTCTCGATAACGTATCAACCTCTCAAGGCAGTGAAAGGCCAGGCCATCACCGATTTCCTCGTTGAGCACCCGATACCGGCCGACTCTCCTTTAAACTGCGATCTTCCAGACGAACATGCGTTTGATGCGATCGACGGTGATAATACCCGATGGGAGCTTTATTTCGACAGAGCATCTTCCGTGAAGAAGCACAAATAAAGTACCCCTATAATCAAATCGGGGGTAGGACTCATCTTTATAACTCCACAAGGTGGGATAATGCGCTTCGCTTTCTCCTTAACAGAGCCGAGGACGAATAACGAAGCCGAATATGAAGCCTTGATAGCAGGTCTTGAGATCGCCATCGACATGGGAGTTGAAAACCTCCTCATATACGGAGATTCTCAACTGGTCGTTAGTCAAGTAAACGGCGACTACCAAACGTGCAAACCGGAGTTGGTGAAGTACGGGGAAAAGGTGCAACAACTGTTGACCCAAATTCCCTCCTATACTTTGGAGAACATACCGCGCGCGGAAAATAGCAAAGCAGACGCGTTGGCCATGCTTGCTAAAGAACTGGCCGATGAGAACCTCGATGACGTCAGAATCATGGTACAAAGCCGTCGGGTGCTTGCCCCAGCAGAAATATCTCCGGAATCATCCGAAGAAAAAGGAGCGAACGAGCAGACTACCCTGCAAGTAAGAGACCGGGAAAAGGCTGAGGACTGGAGAGAAGTCTTCATAGACTACTTTAAGTCCCACCGAATGCCTGAAGAAGCGTCCACAAGACATCAGCTCATGAAACGAGCTCTGTCTTTCTCCTTCGTCAACGATACTCTGTACAAGAGGTCATTCGATTCTCTGTGGTTGAGATGCTTAGGACCTGACGAAGCGAAAAGAGTCGTCCAGAAAGTTCACGACGGACTCTGCGGTTCTCACCAAGCAGGCCCAAAGATGAAGTTGAAGATCAAACGGATGGGCTACTACTGGCCCACGATGATTCAAGACTGCCTCGAATATGCGAAGCAATGCCACTCATGCCAAATTCATGGGGACTTCATCCACCAGCATCCAAACCCACTACATCCAACGGTGGCTAGCTGGCCATTCGAAATGTGGGGGACTGATATAGTCGGCCCCATTGAACCAGCATCGTCTAGGGGACATCGTTTTATCCTGGCAACGACTGACTACTTCTCCAAATGGGCAGAGGCAGTACCGCTGAGGGAAGTAAAGACGGAGAATATCCTCCACTTCTTCAAAACGCACGTCATATATCGGTTTGGAACTCCGCGACGGATCATCTCCGATAACGGGCCAGCCTACAGAAGCCACAAGATCAGTCGCTTCGCCGAGGCCTTCAACAAGACCTTGACGAAGATCATAAAGAAAACGGTGTCCCGAAATAAGAAAGACTGGCACGAGAGACTGCAAGAAGCTCTCTGGGCGTATCGAACTACGTTCAAGACGGCCACGAACACAACGCCGTACACGTTGGTATTCGGGACGAAAGCAGTGCTCCCCCTCGAGATAGAGTTACCCTCTCTACGAGTGGCAGTCCACTACGAGCTGACGGATGAAGAAAATGCTCACCTTCGGCTTGAGGAGCTTAACGCCCTTGATGAAACCCGGCTCATAGCGCAACAAAATTTGAAGGCCTATAAAGCAAAGATAACGCGCTCATATAAAAGACTGACCCGACCGAGGACATTTCGCCAAGGAGAACTCGTGCTAGTGGTCAAAAGGCCTATGATCCCCAATCGCGCCAAGCGAGGAAAATTCGAGCCAAACTATGAAGGCCCGTACATCATAGATAAGGTCTACCAGGGTGGGGCCTATCTACTCATGGACATGCACGGTGAAGGGCCTTTCAGGCCAATAAACGGTCGCTTCCTAAAGAGATACTACGCTTAATGAGCCACAGCCTAGAACAATGATAGGTGACGACGACCATGCCCGCTCGCTATCTTCCTAAGCTCAAGTTTTATAAACAGTAGCTAGCCTCTCAATGTCGGACCGAAATGTCCTTAAACTAATAACGGACCGAAACGTCCTTAAACTACTACCGCAGCATCTTTAGGATGACGAGATGAATAAAAGAAAAAGAAAAAAAATATATAAAAACGGTATGTCCATAAGCAAAATGGGCACGGATGAAAACCCGAAAGGGCTCCGTGAGTAAAAACAGCAGGGCTATCGGCGAGTGTTCGTGAAAACCCGAAAGGGCGTGACCTCGTAAAAAAAAAGAATAAAAAAAATGGTATGTACATAAGCAAAATGGGCACGGATGAAAACCCGAAAGGGCTCCGTGAGTAAAAACAGCAGGACTACCGGCGAGTGTTTGTGAAAACCTGAGAGGGCGCAACCTCGTTAAAGGACACTTACAAGGTCCTCTCGACCTTGTAAGGAGAAACCACCCGTATGAGATCCTTACGACTCACAAGGGAGCAATACACTTAGGGATCCTCACGATTCCTAAGGAGAAAATACACTTGCGAGATCCTCACGACTCGTAAGGAGAACTCTCTTATGGGACCCTCACGGCTCATAGGATTTGAAAGTCTTAAGTTACAGAGACCTAAACCTGTGCTTAAGCAAACCCCACAACTTTCGAAATTGCCCTACAAGTGGCTCAATACTGACCCTTGTATACAATCCACGGGCGCGAATAAACATTTCCCTAACCAAGTCCCATCCGTGACTGGGGATATGTTCGTATGGTGAACGACCCTTGTAAATCCTCTCGACTTACAAGGAGAAAACCCTCTTGTAGGATCCTTACGACTTACAGAGGAACATACACTTAGGAATCCTCACGATTCCTAAGGAGAAAATACACCTACAAGATCCTCACGACTTGTAGGGAGAAATAACTTTGTGAGACCCTTACGGCTTATGAAGTCAAAAGCCTTAGTCGACAGGACCTTAACCCTAGTCGCTAAGCCTCCTTTGTTCGACAACGACAGAGGCAAATGATGATTCGCTCCTGGCAATATCCCAGTTGTAGCGGTGCTGATGCCGAAATTGGTTTACAGCAAAAAGCCAATAGATCGCACATGCATACGAAATAGCCGAAATGATAAGGCAACTTGCAATAAAAAGCAGCAAGTAAAAATGTATGCATGCAAAATAGCCGAAATGATTGGGCAACTCGCAATAAAAAGCAGCGAGTAAAAATAAAATAAATAGCCGAAATGATTGGGCACCGCGAAAAATAGCCGAAATGATTGGGCAATCGCGACCTTCGCGATATAAAAGCTGAAATGATAGAGCATCGCGGAGATAAAACAAAAAAAATGATGATAAAACTTTGGCCCTACAGTTAAGATCACATCGATCCCTGTATACAATACAAGGGCGTAAACAAAGAGGGAACCATACTTTCCCAACAGGCTCCGCCAGAAGACGAAGCCAAATCTCGACGGTTCAGTCCAACTCCGAAGAAACCAGTGTCTTCAGCAAATTCCTCGACTCACGGATACAAACACTCCTTGACGAGAGCCTCCTGATCCGCGTCGACTCGCAGAGCCACCGGTGCCTCCGTGGGAAATTCTCGACTCGTTTCAAACCCCAAGGAAATAAATAATCCTTGGCACTTGGGAAACAAATAATCCCTAGCAAACTCCTCGACTCACGGATACAAACACTCCTTGACGAGAGCCTCCTGATCCGCGTCGACTCGCAGAGCCACCGGTGCCTCCGTGGGAAATTCTCGACTCGTTTCAAACCCCAAGGAAACAAATAATCCTTGGCGCTTGGGAAACAAATAATCCCTAGCAAACTCCTCGACTCACGGATACAAACACTCCTTGACGAGAGCCTCCTGATCCGCGTCGACTCGCAGAGCCACCAGTGCCTCCGTGGGAAATTCTCGACTCGTTTCAAACCCTAAGCAAACAAATAATCCTTGGCGCTTGGGAAACAAATAATCCCTAGAAAATTCCTCGACTCACGGATACAAACACTCCTTGACGAGAGCCTCCTGATCCGCGTCGACTCGCAGAGCCACCAGTGCCTCCGTGGGAAATTTTCGACTCGTTTCAAACCCCAAGGAAACAAATAATCCTTGGCGCTTGGGAAACAAATAATCCCTAGCAAATTCCTTGACTCACGGATACAAACACTCCTTGACGAGAGCCTCCTGATCCGCGTCGACTCGCAGAGCCACCAGTGCCTCCGTGGGAAATTCTCGACTCGTTTCAAACCCCAAGGAAACAAATAATCCTTGGCGCTTGGGAAACAAATAATCCCTAGCAAATTCCTCGACTCACGGATACAAACACTCCTTGACGAGAGCCTCCTGATTCGCGTCGGCTCGCAGAGAAACCAGCGTCTCCGCGAGAAAATTCCCGATTCGTCTCAAATTGCAAGATGAAGCCTCAGGCAGCAGGGATTAAAAAACTTGCTTCCTGAACAATGGGACCCTACAAGTCGATCTAAGACGGTCTCTTGTATACTATTCACGGGTCTCACTCTTCAAAGTCGAATTTCGACGAGAAGGGAAACAACCGCTTACGAGTCCTCTCGACTCGTAAGAGGGAAAAATTCTCTTATAGGATCCTTACGACTTATAAGAGAAAATCACACTTAGGAATCCTCACGATTCCTAAGGAGAAAAACCCACCTACGAGATCCTCTCGATCCGTAGGGAGAAAAATCTCTACGAGACCCTCACGGCTCATAGAGTTGAAAAGTCTTAGGCAGCAGATCTGAACCTACGGCCTAAGCCATCGTTGATTCTTAAGAAAGTCAAGATGCATGTTCTATTATCCGTCAACCACGATTATTAAAACAGCCTGCTAACAATAAAAGAAAGAGGAAAATGATAGAAAGAGCATCTGATTTACGTTTGATCAAGCGTTTGAGACGCACTCATTTATGCATGGACAGAAGATTCAGGGCGGAGAAATGACACAAGACGTTACAAAAAATGTGTAACTTTTATTCATAGACTTGATTGAGTACAGGATACATTGTGCTAAAGAATAAAAAATATACATATACATTTTTTATTTACAAGTACAAACGATACAAGGAGAGTTACTGAGAAGGAAGCGTCTTAAGTAGCTTTATCAGTTGTTCGCACACTTCCTTCCATTCCTTTTCCCGATCGGCTACCACTGCCAGTTCGTCCTCTACTCGAGCCCGCTGCTGCATAAAGGATGCAAGCTGTTCCTCAACGACCTGCTGAGCTGCTTCACGGCCTTGGGCATCACGCTCGGCGGCATCAAGCTTCCGCTTCTATGCTAGCCCATTAGAAATACGCTCCAGAAGGCCTTCAAAGACGGCTTTCACCTCAGCAGCATTCGTCCTAACTTCAACGCGCAGGCGAGCAGTTGCGCTTGAAGATTCCTGACGTTCCTTCAACCGTAAAGCTGCTTCTTGCTCCAAATGGCGGAAATAAGAAGTGCTTTGCTCGAGCCAAGCTGTCCGTTGGGTACTTATGGCCAAAACTTCAGGAGAAGGACGCGTCGACTCCAGCCGATGTAGGCAGGCCTCGATCTCCCTGCAGTGGTTAACCCAAGATTCGACGACGCCTTCGTTGTGAATGTTTACGAGCGCCGCCAACATTGGGTTAACTTCCACAGCGAAATCTGCGGCAGAGGCGAGAGCGTCCGCGTTAAGCTCTTCGATATACCCGATCAGCATGCCCAAACTCATCACGGCACCCTTTGAAGATAGACGTTTCAAGAAAGGGCCTGTCGGTGAAAGGACACGAGACTCAAGAGGGACCGGAGCCGGAACGATAGCTGCAAAACAAAACATAGTTAAACGATGGTTCAAGAGATGTTAAAGAGTCGTCAAAAAGGAAATTTACTATACCAGCTGCAACAGATGGCGAAGCTGGAAGGGCCGGTGGCGTGGCAGGTCTTGCGTCCCCTCCTTCAATTTGTGGCACTACAATAAGGAAGAGGAAAAGTCAGAAATCATCCCATTGCTAAAAAAGGAGGGAAAATAAAGACATCGAAGTGAAAGTATACTCACCGGCACCACTAGAGGGAGAAGCGAGTTCGGACGGGAAGGAGAAGTGTTGAAGCAACACTTGATATAGATGATCAAAGAGCACTCCTGAAAAGACACAGTGGTACGGCGTTAGTACATAAGTTATGTGGTTAAAAGATAAACTAATGAGTCGCAAATCCATACCTTCCAACATCCGCGATGGCACAAGGGAAGGCTGGGAGGTGACCACCGCCAAGGCAGTAATTGATGGTGCTCCTTCGAGCAATGGAACATCGGCGTTGGCCACACCTGCGTTAAAAATAAAGACAAACTTGTTAGAAAAGATCGCAAGATATAAAAAGAGAATGATAATAACTCGAAATTTACCCGACGAGCTGCCGGCCGAAACTGAGGCAATTCCCTCCTCCATCGACATGAGGCCACCGCCTGTAACCTCATCACCCGACTCAATGGGAACCGTTGTCATGCTTGCAAGCCCTGGAGACGGCGGAGGACCACAGGCGGGGAGGGCTATGACTGTAGCATTGCCAGATTCCTGAGAAAGAGCAGTTGGCTCGTCCTCAGGAATCATGGCCACCTCACCCGCTACTCCCTCGGGTTCAGCGGTCACGGTTGTCTCGTCCACCGTCACCATGAGGTCGCCAGCCTCAAGCGCCTCGCCCACCACTGCCCTCGGCTCGGTTATAATGATCATTTCATCTGCCGCCATTTCAGGTTCAGCATCAATGACCCTCTCGGCTGCAGATCCCTCAACCTCTGTTTCAGGCCCCGTAGCCACGACGACGTTGCTCACCGTCAGCTCGGGTTCGGCAGGCACCGCCTCCTCTGTTTCCCTGGGTTCAACGGTCTCTGCCTCCCCCTCGGTCGGACTTGGCCCTGCAAGATGGGATACATAAGAACCGATGGCTTTATAATTCTTACAACAAGGTTCTGAAAGAAATGTTACCTGAAGAAGATTTATCATTTGCACTTCGAACCGCGCGCGCTACTTGCCTGCGAGCAGTAGATAGGGCGACAGGGGCCTCTTCGGAGGGAGTATCAGCGCGAGGGATGGTGCTAGGACCCGCTCCCATGGCCAAAGCAGCTCGGCGCGCCTTTGCTTCACGTCTCAACCGCTTCCTCTCCTCCTGAGCCGTTGAGACGGATGCCACTAGAGCCTCTTTAATTGAGGCGTCTTCGTCCGTAAATAGGGATGCCTCTAAATTTTTCAAGGCATCCCTCGTCGTTTTGTCAAGTCGAGGCTCTTGCAGCAGCCCCGACGAGACCGGGACTTCAGTAACAGGCTTGGGGAGGATCCCCGCATCAACTGATATAGCCCCTGCAAAGAAACAAAGGAAGAAGGTTAGGTTGACCATCAGAAGAGATAACAAATTATTCTTATAAAAGAAAAGGGGGTGGGACGTACCAACGCCTGCTAGAGCACGTTTCTCCTCCTCCTCTTGGAAGGTTTTCAAAGAGGCAGCAATAGCTTCTTCGGTAGAGACACCTGTTGAAAATAGGGGAAAGTATTAGTTAAAAATAATGATAAAAAGTGCGATAAAGTAAGCAGCTAATGGTTACCTGACTCGGCGAGTTTGCTTAACATCGCTTCAAGCCTTGCTGATCGCTCAGAAGCTGCAATAGCGGCTGCCAAATTGGTGTCTGCGGGGTCTACCAAAAAGCCCTTATTGCTGCCATATTCACTTATTCCTTCGGTGAGGGGGGCCTCAGGCTCTAAATTGAGGATCGCGTCGAGGGAAAGGATCGACTTCTTCTTCTTTTGCCCGCCAGCTCTAGATGCACCTAGAATTGATTTGCGCTTGGCAGTCACCTTGGGGAGGCGGGTCCCGATATCCGCTCCTGCGCCGGACTCTGGCGATACTACATTAACCGTCTTCATGGGAGCACGGGGCGCCGGTAGTGCATTCACCCTAGCAGGCAGTGGCAATCCACGCGGGGGGATCAACACGCGTGGTCGATCGACTCCGGCATCTTTTAACGGAGGAATGACGGGGATCCTAGGCTTCAAGGGGGCCTTGCAATCACTGCCAGGAGGCGCACCCCTACGGTCAACCAGCATGCGCTTTTCCGTTAATATAACTGGGCCCATCGCATGCGCATACCAAGCCACATACGTGTTGACATCTTAGGGACACAGCTGGGTTCGCTGATAAAAAAATAGGAACCCGTGTTAAGCCGTGTGAAATGATGCATTGCATTCTTCATCCCCTCTCGGCTGACCACGGGCTTTTCCAAGAAAGCTTCCATCGGGATCCCTTGGTTGTAGCTCGATTGCTGAGCAAACCGCTGCGGGTTGTACCTCATAAAAAGTGCTGTCTCATTCTGTCTAAACACTGGATAGCCCGGCCGAATGGAATAGAGATGGAGGATTTCCTGAGCCTTCAATATGGAAGCCCCATCTTTAAAATCATCGCATAGCGACACTACTGACTTGGTGGTCTCTGAGCCTATTGTTATGACTTTATCCACAAAGGAAACCTTCGCTCCCACCAGATGTGGACGAAGGAGCAGCCCCCTAGACTCCCGTAGGGGTGCAGCCACAATTGAAGCGCCAACCAACCGCATGACTCTCGGGAGTCTGCATTTCTCAAAGAACGGAGGAATCTTATGGGCACCGAAGACCCCTTGCACGTGCATCTCCATCCAGGAGGTGAAATAGTGCATCGGGAAGTTAGCGGGCTGCACCCCAGGCTCACTAGCGTCCGCCGCTATACTAAGTCCATTATAAAGGTGAGCCAGCCCAGCGATTCCTATCGATAACTGCAGACCAGCCACCATCCGATGCGCTGGGTAAAGATGGAGGGCCGCATGTGGCGCGGGTGCATATGGAGCGCAAAGCTGCACAGCCACAAGCCCAAGAATCCTATAAAAAAAGTCTCCTCATCCAAGCCCGGGACGGCAATTTCTGAGAAAGGGACGACGGCGACACCGGGAAGGTAAAAGTCTTGGTGCTTATCCTCCGATGTGGGTTGGCGATCCAAACCGAATCCAAAAGGGTCGTCGAGCCGGGCGAACTTCTCGCTCTGCTCCGATAAGAACTCCGGGCGAACGAAGCGGGCAATAAAATCTGCGAAACTGACGCCCCGGTCGCCCAATTCCAGATAGAATCCTTCATAGATCTCCAATACCTTCACTAAGCCTGGGTACTGATGCTGAACGGCGTTCTCCGGAGTCAGGTCGAACACCAGCGGCTTGGTAGCAAAGATGTATTCGTCAGGAGGGAGCAACTCCTCATAATGCTCCCCCCTCATCGGCAGACCCGAGAGTTCGGCAAACTCCTCCAAAGAAATAGAGACCTCCCTATCCGTCGTCAAGAAAGTGTGGGTGGGGATATTCCATTGCTCGATAAAAGTTTTAATCCACCATGTTGGAGGGGAAGGATATTCGAAGAGTGAAACGTAGACGGCCGAATACAAACCGATCTTCATCAAATGAGTCCTTTTAGCCGATAAGATGTACCGAGCCCACTGCAAGTATCCGGCGGGCGGTCGCAGCACCAATCCAATATTGTAGGCCTGTCCCCAAGGGCGTGCTTCACCCTGACAGATTCGTCTCCCTAAAATATCTATCGCCGGCGGCGGCTGCACGGGAATAGCACCAATTGCGGGTTGAAGGAGGTCATCCGAGTTCCAATTTTTAACCTCCACGGCATACTTCACTGGGGGTTCGTCCGCATAGGGGATTGGAGTTATGGGCTCAGACGGCATGGCAAAACTGAAACTGCGGCGACCCTGGATGATCTGGCTGTACCACCTTCCCCACAGGTGGAGTTTTTTGCGCTCGGGGTCATGATCTTTAATAAGAGCGAACGCCACCCGGTCCACTGGCGCATGGGGGAACCCTCCTTTTGAGCGAACGAAGGGGAAAGACAAGTCGTTAGACATGTTTTCTGTAGAAAGACAAAAATAACCGTTAGTGTTCTAACGCTTGGCATTTTAAAATCTTACTCCACACTGTGATGCAGTGGGTAGGGGACCAAAGGGGGACCCACAAAATCTGGATGACGGTGCATCATTTAATAAGACAATCCCATCATTAAATGAGACTGTCAATTCATGAAAAGATCCACAAGAGAATATCCTCATTGGTGGGAAATCCCTAGAGACAAAGAGAAAATCTCCTCTTTTGGAGCAAAGCTCTGTCACAGAGTGACATTTGTCAAACTCTGGTCTCAAGGGAATGAAATTTCTTTAAGGAGAGCCTAGCCCTATATTAATGATGGAAAATCCATCAAAAAGAAAACTTCAATCCTTAAAAGATTAAAATTTGAGATTTTAAAGATCAATGAAAACTTTTAGGAGTTCTCCATTTTCAGATCAAAAAAGATCTACATTTGATCCGTGAGCAAAGCTCTGTTCATGAGTTAAAACCCATGAACAAGATCTCTGTAGATCTATGAACTTTCCAGAGCAAGGCTCTGCTGATGAAACCCCAAAAGGGTTTTAGATCAAAGATCTGTGAGAGCAAGGCTCTATTAATCAATTTTAATTTAATTTAATTTAATTTTATTATTATTAATACCTAAGATGTTTTCAAATTCTGAACTCTGGAGTTCTTGTGAAAAAGCAAGAGCAAGGCTCTAAAATTCTTAAACAAGAGCAAAGCTCTGAAATTTCAAGATTCTTGAAAATGGTAAAACATTTACTAAGGACCAAGGGTCCTATTTATAGGCGCCTGCGCCCCTTCAACTAGTCAGTTGATCCAAAGGCTGGGATCTTGCCACCTCTGCACTCACGTGCACGTCACGTGAGCGCAACAGTGGGGGGCATTTATTTCCCCCAATTAGAGCAAGGCTCTGTTCGAATTTCAAAAATTCAAAATTTTGAAGCAACGCTTCAAATCCCGTGCGCTGCGCACAATGCGCCACGTGTCAAAAGCTGATACGGCAGCACAGCGTCCAATCAGAGCAAAGCTCTTCAAAAATAAAAGTAAAGGAAGCAACGCTTCAGTTGCGCAAGCACTGCGCTGCACGACACGAGTCAGCGCAGATGCGCTAGCGCTGTGCGACACGTGTCAGCGCAGATGCGCTAGCGCAGTTGCGCAGCGCTGTGCGACATGTGTCACGCGCTGGGGCATTTGCGCCAAACAGAATTAAGATTTTAAAGAAATCTTTCTGTTCTTGCTAAAACAAGAAGATTTTCTTCTGTAAAACAGAAGCCCTTGGATCAAAGATCCAACGGTGGGGAAAATTCCCCAAATCACTCAGAAAAAGATCTCTTTAACAAATTTAACTAATTTATGGGCACTATAAAAAGGACCCCAGAGCTCAATTCAAAGGCATCAAGATCTTTCGAAAAGAAAAAAGAAGAGAAGAGAACTCTCGAGAACTTCTCAAGAACAACAGAAGGTAAAAACCTTTGAAAGAAGAGAAAATTCTCTTATGAACATATCAGTGATCTAAAAACAAGATCATTGATCTTTAAAAATAACTAAAAAAAAAGGAATAAATAATAAAATAAAAATAGTGTTTTGCACTTTTTCATGAACCTTTGGTTCTTTAAGATAAGAAAAAACTTATCTTTTTCTTTGATCTAAATTAGATCAACAAATCTAACAGTGCTTTGCACTTCTATTCATTGAATCTAAAAGATTCCTAAATTATAGTGCCTTGCACTTGCAATACCGCACTGTTACGCTCTTGGATTGGCGCAAGCCACCAGAGAGCGCCACGTGTCAGCGTCTGAACCGTTTGCGCTATGCGCTTTTGAATAGAGCTTTGTTCTCTGAAATTGGCGCAACTCACCGGAGCACGCCACGTGTCAGCAGCGCAAGCGTAGCGCACTAGCGCACTGCGCTGCATGACACGTGTCATCACCATGAGCACTTGCGCTCTCTGATTGGCGCAAAGCGCCTGATAAATGCAATGCATTTCCTAAAAAGGCCAGGCCCAAATCAAAAAGACTAAGCAGGCCAAAATAAATTGCAAAGCAATAAAAGGGTAGAGCCCAAATGAAATTGTTGCTCTGCATCATTTATAAAGGGCAGAGCCCAAAACAAATTGATGCTCTGCATCCTTTCTGGGCAAAGTCCAAATAAAAATAAAAATAAATGCAACGCAAAAGCAAATAAAATGTTGAACACTTTCAACTGGACTAAGCCCAATTTTGGCCGTAAGTCCTTAAATTAAATTGACTGAGCAAGATTGCTCTCTTAAATCAATTTATATCCGGTTCGAAGGTACATCTCCGAACCCCTCTGACGACTGTCGTTGTAATCCTTCAACGACGTCAGAGAGGTGACGGGTCCCAACGACCACACATCGATATGGACTGCGGGGTCCCTAAACTCGTGGACCGAAACGTCCTTAAACTAATATTGGACCGAAACGTCCTTAAACTAATATTGGACCGAAACGTCCTTAAACTAATGTCGGACCACCACGTCTCTAAACTGGAACATGGACCACTACGTCCCTAAAACTGGAACAATAGAGCCTCCAAATGCTCTTTTGCCGGATCTAAACGATCCCGTTTAAGTTGATCTTAGCCCCAAACACGGCTAACGTATCCTTAAACATTCAAACGGACTATAAAACTCCAAATCAAATTTGGTTCAAGGGTACATCTCTGAACTCCTCTGACATCAGCCGTTCTAATCCTTCAACGACGTCAAAGAGGCGATGAGTCCCGATGGACATATATTAATCGACCATCACGTCAAGTCGATCTTACTCCAAAATAGGACTAACGTATCCTTGACGAATGTTTAAGTTGATCTTAGCCGCAACGCGACTAATGCATCCTTAAACTAAAAACACCAAATCCAAATCTAAGTAAATATGGATTTGGACTAATCCACGTCCTACGGGCGACGACATTACTCGGTCTCCGTATACAATCCACGGGCAACCACAAACAAAACAAACACACACGACACGAAGTGAAATTCTGGAGAAGGAGAAAGTTGTTACCGCGATGCGGAAGCGTAATTAACTACAAGGACTTGCACCTGTAGGGAAGAGCGTCCCCACAATCAAAAACCCCTCAAGCGAGGGGGAATTTGACAAAGTCTGCTACATCGGCCGCATCCGTCTAAACCTCCGATACACGGTGCCATAAATCAACTCGGCATCTTCGGAGAGGTGGACGGATAAGACCAAATAGCATCTGCCCCGAACCTCAGCGTCAGGACATCGCGGTCCTGTGCGCCGCCTTTCGGAGGGGAACAATACTCAGAAGGAGAATATGAAGAAAACAAGTAAGCAAAAGAAAACAAGTGCAATTCTTTATTCACATTTGGAAGGACTTGAATACAAGATAGCTTACAACTTTAACCTCCGTTTTCCAAGATCTCAAATGAGAGCTTGCATGGGGAAGAAAAAGAAGTAAGAATTACAATATGTTTTTCCTTTCAAGAATCCAACTCAGAAATTAATCTGATATCTGCTATATATATGCAACTCAAAATCAAAAGTTGCATATAAAAATGGACTGACATGACCACCAGACACACCAAAATTGAACAAGCCAAATTGGCAAGGGATTGGCCGAAAATTGCGGCCAATAAGATTAAATTTGCATCCATTGTTTGGAGTCTGGGGCCCACCTTGGTATAGTAGTCTTCTGGTCATAATATAATCTCTCTGTAGACTCAACTTCTTTTAATTCACACTTCGATGCAATCTGAAGCTATGAACAATGAGGCAAGTGATCAATTGACAATGGGTTCATACTTTAAATCAACTCTTTTTCAAAAAATTATGATATGCCCACTTGCATTAGCCACTTGCATGACACCATGATGGTGTTTGCCTACTTGATGATAGTTCATTCCCACTTGATCATAAGATGGTTCACACTTGATCATGTTGGACCAAAGATCATTTATTATTGTACACAGCATCATCTGTTGCAAACTCATTCAATTTGATCTGTATTCTGTCCCGTTTGCAGTTCCGACTAAAAACTATCATTTCTGTTCATGTTGTGTACCGTTTCTAGTGTTTTTTCCTGTGTACCTGTAATCTGTAGTAATGAGCAGACACGGATTAAATAGCACTGTTTATTGAAAAATGATAGGAAATGAGCGGTATTAAAATGTAATAAATCATGCTGAACAGAATGGGTAGTCCATAAGCACGTTTTAAATGTTCGTACTCATAGGAGTGTCAAGACAGGGCATCGGTACTCCAAAATAGACTAGTGTATATGTTTCTTGACCTCGAGCATGGCGATGGCTGGTCCCACGGCTATTGGTGTTTGACACCGAAATTGTATATAGGTGCTCATTGGAGAATGAGTACACTGAACAGACTTGCAGAGAACTCTTAGATGGTGTTATACCTATTGTCAGATAGCAGTTCTCTTATGACAATGGCACTGGATAGTCTTCTGACCTGAGATCGCCATAGTGTCTTGTGTGTGTTACAACTATACTTTGATTACTACGCAACCGCGTCTTTAATGAGCCGTGCATATAGGTTTTAGTTGGGTATAGTACTGAAGCATATGGAGGCAGTGAGCAGTCAAGAGGGGATTCATCTCTCTCGGTATAGGGAGTCTATGTCGCGTTGTGCATGATATGACTATAACCAGAAATCCCTGGTCAGGGTGGTTGAGATAAACTGATAAGTGTTATCAGTTGTATCTTGGATGGTTATGGGTTTGATATCGGCATGAATTATTAGGTTATTGGGGGTCTGACATTTTTCACCTCCCAGACCCGGTATGCGACACTATTTGACGAAGCGACCGAACTGTACGGTAATTGTCACTAATATGATTTGTTGGGTTCAGATGAGTTTGCTTGTCAACCTACCTTTTGATCAATATTTGGGCAGTCGTTACGTACAACTAGTGCCGCTGACATGTTTGTGGGTTAACCCATTCAGGGATTGATCTGAATTTGTTTCAGATTCAATCGAATATGATTCTAATTAACATACTGCCAGCGTATTGTCAAGTCTTTAGAGTAGTTGGATATAGTGCCCTCAAGGCAATTATTGTAATTGCATGTAGGTAATTAAGGTAATTGAGAGAGGATCTATACAGATAGGACAGTCTTTCTCAAAATGATAGTATACTATCTCGTTTGTCTTTATCATTCATGTGTATCGCTAATACATAATGATAAAGCCCGGTGCATCCTTACTTGACTACTAGCATTATGATGGCGACCATACTTGTAGGAGCTGGGTAGTCCATAAGCACATTCTTAAATGTCCCTAGTCATAGGAGTATCGAGAATGGGCATAGATATTCCAGAGTAGACTGTTGTATACGTTTCAAGATCCCGACGAGGGGTGGTGGCTGATCTCACAGCCATTGGTGTGTTGCATCTATGATTGCATACAGGTGCTCACTAGAGGTGAGTATACCGGATGGACTCTTCGAGAATTTTTAGACGGTATTATACCTATCGTCAGATAACAGTTCTCTGGTGATATGAGTACAGGGTAGTATTTAGACCTGATATCGTTTTTTTTCACGTGAGTTCCTACTGTACTTAGATTACTACCCTACCACGGCTCAAAGGAGTCGTGCAAATGTCGGATATATGTATGCCCTAGATGCCATTATATGATAGTGGATGTATCGGTATGTGTGTATATATATTCAGAGGACATTCTTGCTCGACATGATAGTATGCTATCTGGTTGTACTTTATCTTAGCATGTTCATTTGATCTTGCATCTTACTCATTTAGTACATGTTGATAAAGCCCTTAGGATATTTTGCTTGACTACAGGGATTATGATGTGGATCATACTAGTAGGACATCTGTAGTTTACAAGCATATCCTTGAAATGTTCTTAGTCATGGGTGTATCGAGGCAGGGCATCGATATTCCATAGTAGACTAGCGTATACGGTTCTTGTCCCATATGATGGGCGATGAATGATCCCATATCCATCTGGTGTGCTGACACCAAAGATTGTATACGGGTGCTCAGTGGAGACTGGGTACACTGAACGGACTCGCCGAGAACTCCTATATGGTATTATATCTCACGTCGGATAGCAGTTCTCAGGTGACATTGGTACAGGTTAGTCTGTAGACCCGAGATCGTCATAGAGTCTTGTGTGTCCTCCAGCTGTACTTTGATCTCCACCCTACCACGGCTCTACTGAGTCATGCAAACAGGTGGATTTTGGGTACAGTCTCGAGGCACATGGAGGCAATGAGCGATAGGAGGAGTTTCGTCTCTCCTTGTATTGAGGGTTGATGTTGTGCTATGCTCGAATGGCTATAACAGGAAGTCCCTCGCCAGGGCTGCTGAGAATTACTGATAAGTGTTATCAGTAGTTTCTCGATCTGTTATGAGCCATACACCGGCAAGACTTATTGAGTTATTGGGGCCGAAGATTCCATCCCTAGACTCGATATGCAGCATATCTGACGAAGAGACCGAACTGTACGGTAAGTGTTGCCAATTGGCTCGATGGGGTTTTGACAGGTTCGCTTGTTTTTCTTCTGATCGCTCAATACCCGGGTGGCCGTTACGTTTAGCTGACCGCTTGTAGCTTGTGGGTGTTTGATGTGATCATCACCTACTGCCGGCGTATTGACGAGTCTTAGAGTCCCACACATGAGTTTCCTAGCTCAGGCGAAACGATGTGGTGTGCATATGAGATATGGGCGGGAGCTCGATTAAATACGTGTATTTTAATCGATCATTTTCTATTGGTCGGGTCGTATGTGATATGACCGGGTTATTAAATCAAGTGTTGTTTTAATAATTGACTTTTAGCTCATTTAAACAAAACCTTTCTTTATATTGGATGTATGCATGAATGGGTGTGTGCATATGTTGATGTGAATGCACACATACATGAATACATGGTGTCATGGTTGTTGATACATGGGAGATGGCAATGCAAGACTCACATGGTTCATTTATATATTTATATTTTGATATTGGATTAAAAGAAAATGGAAATTAAATCATAATTGGGTTTCTACACTCTTCTTTCCATTTGACCTAACTTTAACCCATGGTTTGATTTTCATTTGGTCTTTAACCAAACATCAAAATATCTAGATATTTATTAACCATAGTTTGGCATGACATAATTATATGGTTGATATTTTATTTCTATGCTAAGGATAGTTATTATTGAGAATTATAAAAAGAGAGCTCTAGCTTTGCCATCTCCAGCTTCTTCCTCCTTCATTCTCTCTTGAGATTTCTAGTGAGTGAGGTTTATAAAAATAAATGGTTTTTAAGTGAGCATACAAACCACATCATTATTCTACATTAGTCTAGCCTACTAGTTTAGAGTGATTGCTTTATCTTCATCCTTGATCAAGTGAAGCTTGGAGCTTGAGCAAAGGGATCATCGTGGACTTAGAAGGAGTTTAAGCAAGCCGGTTCAAACTCTAGGAGATCTATGGAGTCAAGGAGAGAAGTCTACAAAGGTTGTATTACATAACTCTTAGTGTAGACTTCATCTAGTATACGATACTAGTTTGTTGTTACCCTAAAATTCTAGTTTCGATTCATAGTTAGTTTGCTTAGCACCCCCCTTAAATTTTTGTTGTGGCATGAGTGATGCTTTCTAACCCTAGGCAAAGTGCTAAGGAAACCCAACAGTGGTATCAGAGCCAAGCTAGAAATTTAGACACGGTGTTATAACTATTACGAAAACGAAAACAACTCCAAAAATTACGATATTACGAAACCCTAAAATTGCTCTCTGTAAATTTTTGAAAAAGTCGTTTAAAAATTATTTAAGCAACTGCAGAAGACTGTATGTAACACATAATGAAGGCAGGTGAAATACGAGGCCCATTGCTTGGATTTGACCCGATCACGAGGCTCCAAAAACCGGCCTGGCCGGCCCCCTATGCTCCAAACCTCCTCATATTTCATCAGTGCTCTGTTCTGTAGGATTTGGGGTTTCAGGTATTGTTTGTTCAGCCCAAAATTTCATGTGATGTTTATTTTGATTAGGGGCTAATTCGTAGTGTTTAGTAGTTGTATATTTTTGTTGGATATAGTGCCCTCAAGGTCAATTATTGGATCACAGGCACGTGATTGCAATAATTGAGGGAGGACCTATGCCGGTAGGACAGTCTTACTCAATATGATAGTATGCTATCTGGTTTATCTTTATCATCGTGTACATGCTTTAAGTGACATTACAGGTCACTATTGCACTTTGATAGAGCCCTTAGGATTCTTGCTTGACTGCCAGCAGTATGATGGCGATCATATACGTGGGAGTTGGGTAGTCTATAAGCACATCCTTAAAGTGGTCCCTAGTCGTGGGAGTTTCGAGACTGGGCATCGATACTCCATTAGGAGACTAGTGTATACAGTCGAGACCCCGACGAGGGGCGGTGGCTGGTCTCACAAGCCATTGGTGTCAGTTGGTTCACCTAAGATGTATACGGGTGCTCATTGGGTTATGAGTATACCGGACAGGACTCGCCGGGAACATGCTAGTTGGTATTATACCTGACGTCAGATAGCAGTTTCCTGGTGACATGTGTACAAGTTAGTTCATCGACCTGAGATCGTCATTTGTCTCGTGTGAGTTTCCACTGTACTTTGATTACTACCCTACCATGGCTCAAAAGAGCAGTGCAAACAGGTTTTGGTTGGGTACAGTCCCGAGCCACATGGAGGCAGTGAGCGGATCGGCAGGGGTTTCGTCTCTCCCGGTATTAGGGGTGAGATCGCGCTGTGTCTAGGAGAGCCATTACACGAAGTCCTTGGCCAAGGCAAGAGATTTACTGGTAGGTATTCCAGTAGTATCTCAGGGTGTTCTGGACTACACTCCGACACGACTTGTACCGCTTTTGGAGGTCTGACTTTTACCAACCCCCTAGGCCCGACATGCAATGCTCATAGACGAACGGACTGGACTGTACGGATATTGTCACTGACAGGCTCAGTAGGGTGTCAGGATGAGTTCGCTCATCGACCTCCCTTTTGGTCAATACCTGGTAACCCGTTACGTACAGCTAGTACCACTGACGTGCTAGTGGTTAAATCCATAGCCAAAATATTGACGAGTCTTTAGAGTCCCCCACAGACAGTTTCTTAAGTTTCGGGCGAAACGTTGTAGAGACCGTATGATATATGAAAGGGTTCGATCATATACGTGCAGTAGTGCACGGATCATGATCGGGCGGATCATACTAGTGGGCTTTGGTTTAAGCCGGATCCTAGTATTAGATTTGTTGGATTACTTTAGTCTCATCGTATTCGCATTCAGTCGGAATGCGGATGCAGGTATGTATATACAGGTGAGGGGTATCCTTGTGATCCGTCACGAGTTTACTTTAGATGTTGCCATATCTTTTTGTTGTTGTAAACATTTGGGTTAATGTTTACAATTGGAAATAATGAGCTCAAAGTCATGATTAAGAGCATTAATTGTGACACATGCACAAGTGATGACTCATGGTCTCTTTCTTTGTGCATGTGTCACATTATTGATTGATTTAAGTGTTGATATCATAAGAGGAAAGAGAGAGAGTGCATCCATATGAGGAGGTTAGCTCTTGTATTATTCTTGAGATCTCACTCTCATTTTATCATACAACACAAGAAAGAAAGGGATCCTCTTCTTCTTCTTCCTCTAGCTCACCATTTCCACTAATGGCATCATCTTCAACCTCCATCCATACACTCTCAAGCATTGAGAATCAATGGATGCTTGAGACAAAGTGATCACATACATTCTCTACTTCACCTTGGGCACGTCGGCTAGCAAACTTCGTGTCCGAGTTACTTCGGATGAAGCGGGAGCCCGTAAAGGGATTCGAAAATGTGGTGCCCTTTCCGACGAGGAGACCGGAGATCGGAGATGCCGTGAGGAGCAAGAGATGGTGGCTAAAGATCGAAGGACACGGATCGATCGGTATAGCCTTTCTAACCTTTCTCTAGTTTGCTAGTTATAGGTTAATGGTTCGATCCGGGATTAAAGTCTGCGATAACGCCTGTTTCAAGTGTTGGAAAAGTTTTCGTTTCCGCATTTTGGCCTCGGACAGTCGGCCGGGGTGCTACCGTAGACTTACATGGTATCAGAGCCACGCCATTAACCTTTACTAGCTTGTTCTAACGTGTTTAAAATATCGATCGAACGAAATTTCCAAAACCGCGATTCCAATTTTGCAGTTTCTGTCGAATTTTTTTTTGTCGTTGAAAAACTATTTTGGGTATTTCAGAAAATCAGGCAGGCTTTTCTAAGACCACTGCAGAAATTTTGTACAACGATCTCACTGTAGCACCGCGGAACCGCGGCCGTACCCACGTTTTGGCCGCGGTTCCGCCGCACTACTGTAGCTTCAGTGCACCAATTTTTCTACTGTAGTCTCTGACTTGGAATTGGGGTTTCTAGTATTTTTAGTTTTGGCCCAGATTATTTTGAGTGCTGGATTTGTGCTTGGGGCCAACTTCGGGAAATTTTGTCGATCGAAAATTTTAAATATGTTAGTTCACAGTGCTTACTTTATATCTGTGACCGTGAATGTCATTCGAGCGGTAAATCTTGTCTAATTGCTATAGTTATTTTAGACGGATTTGCGAATGTGACATTCACGTTGATGTTCTGTGTTGTGCTGTGATGTTGCGGATTTGTCGTGGTGGATAGCCTGGATGCAATGGTAGTACAGTTTGGTATTATTTGTACATTTGATATTGCGGGGCGAGCGTCCGACATGTGGACTTTCGTCACTGCCTGTTTGTATATTATTCTTTTGGGGCACCACCGGGCTGAGGTCGATGTACTCGTTGTATATATTTTTCCTTTCTGTACTAGGATTACCCCGCGGAGGGGTGCACGGATAGCCGGGTTCTAGAGGGCAGCGGGCCCGCATCTCATGGCTTTGAGACGGAGGGAGTTTCACTCTAGAATTGGCGGGCAATTCGCCGCTCTCGTAGGAGGTATAGGTTGACCCAAGGAGGGGTGCACAAGTTACCGGATTCCGTGAAATGCTGGGTGGTCCATTCACTTTGTTGAAGGGGGCTGCCTCGCTTCAGGTTTTAGCGGGTAACTTGCCGCGCCCGTAGGGGTCTAGGATTTCATTGCACAGGCTATCCACATGACCACGGGAACGTCGGGTTTCACTTGCGGCTCGAAGGAAACCCGGGGATCCCAGATTATCTGTATTGTTCTGTGATGCTTATTACATTTCTGTGATGTTGCATTTATCATGCCATGAGCGATTATTATATATTGATATATATATTAGTAGATGTTGTATATGTTTTACACCCGTGCTAGTCCAGTCCCCGCTCTGTCGTTAGTTAAGTAACCTAACGGGTGATGACGGGACCCAGTGGCGAATGCGGATGGCATATATGTACATCATATTTTCGTTCTTTTGTGGTGTGATTAATTGATGGGACTGCATTGATTCGGATCAATGCTAGCTAAACAAACCTATTCTGATATTGTTGGAACATTTTTCAAAATACTGTTATTGCAAGGACGTTCTTTTTTGTTTTGCACAGTGGTATTCGGTTATGAATATCCAACACCTCAGTCGACGAGGCAAGGGCCGAGATCCCTTCACCGGGAGTGACCCCTTGGACAGAAGTTTGCGTCAGGGTAATAACTTCACTATAGCCGATTGCCTTTTTTTGCTTTGCATCATGGTATTTAGCTGGAATATCCTGCACCTCATTCTACGGGGAAAGAGCCGAGATCCCTGCACCGGGAGTGACCTCTTTAGCAAAGGTTTTCGCCACTATATTTTTATAAAAAGCTATCCGGTTCCTTCAACGATATCAAGTTCATTACGTTAAAAGGTTTTTCGCCAAAAACCATTCGTAGCCCTCTATCATTTCAGACGGGTAGCACTTAGTATTCATGCTATATTTGTTGGCCTTCGTCATGGCATAGTGTATGGTAGCTATTTGTTACTTTTCTGTTGCATAGATAGATGCGTTGGTTTGGGACAGTCGTACTACTATTTTGGCCTTCGTCAAGGGTATGCACGGGTGGGTTCAAATTAACCTGGATAATGACGGGTAGAGCTTGACATGTGACTTATGATATGTTGGCCATCGTCAAGGTCATAAGAGCATGGGGTAAAAATCACATCGGGAGTTTCTAAAGAAACTAAAACTTGCCAGATATACGCATACCTTCTGGAGTGTGATAACGTGGTGGATTCCATCACGTTATCATGCGATGATCGTTGGATCCCGATTCCCACTGATGAGTTGGTTTACTCCTCGGGTGATCCCGACTAATTCTTCTTTCAGGTTTGGAGGAGAATTTGAGGTTACAGTGGGAGGTTTCCTGATTGGATAAATTGATAACCATTCTGATCTATGTTAGAGTGCACATAGAGTGTTTCTTTTCTCTCTCTCTTTGGCAGCGACCATGGCCCGACCCTAGACTATGACTCAGTGACCAAGTTAACCGAACCTTGTTAAAAACACTGGCTTTTGGATTGTCAGAGTTGCTTACCTCATTGCCACTCCTACTTTTACCCTTTTTCTCCAGAACACCCCGTATTACTACGAACATCCACTTCCATTGGATAAAACCATCGTATGGTTATATACGAACTCGAAGGAACTTGTTTCAGATTCGAGGATGGTTTCCAGTTGTGGAGAAAATGAATAGGACTATTCAGTTGTCTTTTCCTTTTACCTTCTCTCAGGTTGCGAGTGCTCCTTGGATTAGGACGGTACACCTATTACGCTAATTGAATAGTCTTCATCCAAACCATAGGCAAGTGCCGAATGGTAGGGAATGAAGAAAACTATTTAGTCTAAAAGGTGTACAGAAGGTATTAAGTAAAGACAAATAAAGGGATTAGTAAGAGGGCAAAGTAAATTGCGACTGCTATTCACGACCAAACCAAGTATTTCATCGTCACTCCTACTTCACCTTTGTATGTCTCCGGAACACCCCGTATCACTACGAAGATCCACAGTTTATTTGGATACTCCATCGTATGGTTATATACGAACTCGAAGGAACTTGTTCCAGTTCGGGGATGGATTCTGGTTCAGGAGAAATAGGAATAAGGTTTATTCAGTTTTCTTTTATCTTTACCTTCTCTCGCGTTGCGAGTGCTCCTAGGATTAGGACAGTACACCTATTACGCTTATTGGATAGTCTTCTTCTAGACCATAGGCCGGTGCCGAACGGTAGGGAAGGAAGAAAACCATTTAGCCTAACAATGGTGTGCAGAAGGTAACGACTAAAGACATATAAAGGGATTTGGAGAGATGGCAAAGAAATATACAGTTACAGTTGTGAATCTGATAATGGAAAAGGCATTACTAGGAATACCAGGATATCCCTTCGAAACATTTACATGTTTCAGTTTCACTGTGTATTGTTAAAAGAAAACTGATTTCCCAATTAGCCCTAGCTCCAGGGTATGTATTTACCAGGTTTGATTCTCACATTGTATGGTTTTACAGATGATGAGTGGGAGTAAGTTATTGGGAATTGGGTGATCATCCTCATTATATCGGGATTCGTTGTAATTGGTGATATTTGAGAAAATCACCTGGGTTGTTTGCTGGACGGCAAATATTTGGTTTTGAATATCCGTTGTCATGCACCAATTTCAAATTGATATATCTGTACGTTTATTTTTATAAAGTGAGATATAACTTTTTCAAATTATGTCCATGACATTTACCTATATCAGTGGATGGTTAGGTGAGGAGCATTAAACAGTGGTATAATTCTTCTTAACCATAAGTACAGTTTTCAACCTACGACACACAGGGAATGAGTTATTAGACTCAGGGGACTTATACAGAGTATTGTATGTTGTCCAGTGTCCATTAGGACAGAGGGGTTGGTACCCGTACTATATTTTGTTTACTTATGACTTCTCTAGTTCTTAGACATGTGTTTCATAGAAATACAAGATCCAAGTTTTTAGAAGTTATAGGTATATGAATAAAGTAGAAAACCAGGTACTGCAAGTATCAGGATTCTTTAAGGTGATCGAAAATGTAGATACTTGTGTATGGTATTCAGTTGATAGTAATGATTATGAGAACTTGCTTCTCTTTCAGGTTACTCATATCTGGATGTATTCCTAAGTTGAGTAATGCTGATCGGCCTCTCTCCATTTAGTTGACATGCACTGGAAACAGCTGCATGATTTGAATCTGGTTCCAATTAAATCAGTGCCTCTGTTTCTATATTGTATATAGAATAGTTCATATCTTAACATTGTTAAGGTACGGGGAGTTGTCCGGCTTATACTTAAAACCAGACTCTAGATAACTCAAGGCACGTTTCTGTAATGGCTGTTTGTGGGTTGACCCGGGCTATGACGAGGGTTGACTTTCTACCATCTGGAAGATCAATAGTGATATTGTTCTTGACTCGCCATAGTTTTAGTAAAATGGATTTTTTTCAGAAAACAGTAGTGGGAGTATGGTAGAACTGGAAGTGATTCCAGAACCACAAACGATTACTGAAAATTTAATAGGACCTAAAAATTCAATCTGGTTTGACATTCCATTAGCCACTCCGCAGATATGGTGGGTAACCTCAGGCACCCGAAAGGTACTCCGGTAGCCTCAAGGACGGTGACAGGGAGGTTCTTGTTTACCCAGACTTGACACTACTGTTGTTCCAGGCTATGAGACCCGGCAGGAGGATGAATATAGAGTCGTTATAAACTAGCTTTAGAAGTGTACGTGCATATGACTCTGCCAGAGGGTTGTCGTAGTCAGTGGGAGCAGCGGAAGCATAGTGGACAAGTAGCTTATGTCTATTTATGGACTAAAGCAGATATAGCGGAGATAGATCATCTATTTCTGATGTAATAGTCATAGGTTTGACTTCATCAGAATAGAGGATGGATCTATTAAGAAGGTAGTAGGGTGTGATGTTCTGGTATATGGATGACATACACATAGTAGGAAGTGAAATTCCTATACTACGATCGGTTATACTTTGGTTGTCATACAGTGGTTTCTCCACATAGGATTTAGATATAATATCAGACATTCTGGTTACTAGATCTATGGTTTTATGTCTAGATTTGGGTAGTTTCCCAATATGGGTACTTAGACAGCATTCTAAAGGTGTTTTAGAATGGATGACTCCTAGCATGGTGGTGTACCTGCAGGTCATGGAGTCACCCTCTCTAAAGATGTCTTACAGACTAAAGGGGAGAGGGATGTGCATGATTGGTGGATCACTTGCTTAGGCAATTGAGTTGATCATGAGATGTCAAGTACCCCACCAAATGTTGTTTTTGCACGAGATGCAATAAGTTGATATTAATCCAATCCTGGAGAAATATTCGGAAGCAGTTTTAGAACATAAGTGGATGTTCTAGGAATATGATAACAACAGCCTTTTTAGGAGACGGTTATCATTCCAGGCTTCCAAAGTGACCTGGATGACAAAGTGACTGTCAGAGTTATAGTTTTCCTCTGACGAGGGGCAGTTGTTTGGACAGGAGGTCCAAGCGGATACTGAGGGAGGCATGGCGCAGGATACTGATTAAGTTCAGTTGACGATACAGTCTAAGAAGTTTGGATTTAGAGTTCGTTTATGAACTAGGTCCCATCAGATATCCAGACATATTCTAAGACAGGTATTGCTCATTTCGGGAGATGGCTTTCTCCGCGAACTTGAGATAAAGAGAGACATATAACGAAACATCAGAGCGGATCCACTCACTGAGGCTATTCCTCGAACACAATAGTTTCACAACCGAGCTTTGTGAGACTGATTAGTAGAGGAGTTGGGTGTTCGGTATCACACGGGCTGTGAGTATGCGACATCGCAATAATTAGCCTTGAGTGCAAGTGGGAGATTGTTCGATATAGTGCCCTCAAAGTCAATTATTGGATCACGGGCACGTGATTGCAATGATTGAGGGAGGACCTATACTGGTAGGACAGTCTTACTCAATATGATAGTATGCTATCTGGTTTATCTTTATCATCATGTACATGTTTTAGGTGACATTACAGGTCACTATTGCACTTTGATAGAGCCCTTAGGATTCTTGCTTGACTACCAGCAGTATGATGGCGATCATAAACGTAGGAGTTGGGTAGTCTATAAGCACATCCTTAAAGTGGTCCCTAGTCGTGGGAGTTTCGAGACTGGGCATCGATACTCCATTAGTAGACTAGTGTATACAGTCGAGACCCCGACGAGGGGCGGTGGCTGGTCTCATAAGCCATTGGTGTCAGTTGGTTCACCTAAGATGTATGCAAGTGCTCATTGGGTTATGAGTACACCGGACAGGACTTGTCGAGAACATGCTAGTTGGTATTATACCTGATATCAGATAGCAGTTCCATGGTGACATGTGTACAAGTTAGTTCGTCGACCTGAGATCGTCATTTGTCTCGTGTGAGTTCCCACTGTGCTTTGATTACTACCCTACCATGGCTCAAAGGAGTCATGCAAACAGGTTTTAGTTGGGTACAGTCCCGAGCCACATGGAGGCAGTGAGCGGATCGGCGGGGGTTTCGTCTCTCCCGGTATTGGGGGTGAGATCGCGCTGTGTCTAGGAGATCCATTACATGAAGTCTTTGGCCAAGGCAAGAGATTTACTGGTAGGTATTTCAGTAGTATCTCAGGGTGTTCTGGGCTACACTCCGACACGACTTGTACCGCTTTTAGGGGTCTGACTTTTACCAACCCCCTAGGCCCGACATGCGATGCTCATAGACGAACGAACCGGACTGTACGGATATTGTCACTGACAGGCTCAGTAGGGTGTCAGGATGAGTTCGCTCATCGACCTCCCTTTTGGTCAATACCTGGTAGCCCGTTACGTACAGCTAGTACCACTGACGTGCTAGTGGTTAAATCCACAACCAAAGTATTGACGAGTCTTTAGAGTCCCCCACAGACAGTTTCTCAAGTTTCGGGCGAAACGTTGTAGAGGCCGTATGATATATGGCAGGGTTCGATCATATACGTACAGTAGTGCACGGATCATGATCGGGCGGTTCATAATAGTGGGTTTTGGTTTAAGCCGGATCCTAGTATTAGATTTGTTGGATTACTTTAGTCTCATCGTATTCGCATTCAGTCAGAATGCAGATGCAGGTATGTATATACAGGTGAGGGGTATCCATGTGATCCGTCACGAGTTTACTTTAGATGTTGCCGTATCTTTTTGTTGTTTTAAACATTTGGGTTAATGTTTACAAATGGAAATAATGAGCTCAAAGTCATGATTAGGAGCATTAATTGTGACACATGCATAAGTGATGACTCATGGTCTCTTTCTTTGTGTATGTGTCACATTATTGATTGATTTAAGTGTTGATATGATAAGAGGAAAGAGAGAGGGCAGCCATATGAGGAGGTTAGCTCTTGTATTATTCTTGAGATCTCACTCTCATTTTATCATACAACATAAGAAAGAAAGGGCTTCTCTTCTTCTTCCTCTAGCTCACCATTTCCACTAATGGCATCATCTTCAACCTCCATCCATACACTCTCATGCATTGAGAATCAATGGATGCTTGAGACAAAGTGATCACACACATTCTCTACTTCACCTTGGACATGTCGGCATGCAAACTTCGTGTCCGAGTTGCTTCGGATAAAGCGGGAGCCCGTAAAAGGATTCGAAGATGTGGTGCCCTTTCCGACGAGGAGACCAGAGATCAGAGATGCCGCGAAGAGCAAGAGATGGTGGCTAAAGACCGAAGGACACGGATCGATCGGTATAGCCTTTCTAACCTTTCTCTAGTTTGCTAGTTATAGGTTAATGGTTCGATCCGGGATTAAAGTCTGCGATAGTGCCGGTTTCAAGTTTTGAAAAAGTTTACGTTTCTGCATTTTGGTCTCGGACAGACGGCCGGGGCGCTACCGTAGTCTTACAATTTTAACATTGTAATGGTAACCTAGACAATGTTTAACGGTTCGAATGAACTTCAAACCCTACATCTAGAACCCCGCTGAAATTTTCAAGAGTTGTAATTTTCTGAGTTGATTATATTCAAAGGTCGTGCAAGTATCACTATGGACCCTCTAGAAGAACATAAAGCTTAACTCGATTCTATGCCCACGGAACCGTGACCGAACCCTAGGGTTTGCCGTAGTTCCGTGGTGCCATAGACGAGGCATTGGTGGACCCTTCTATGGCTGGTCCATAAACACTGTGGCACGTTTTTGGGTATTTTAAGTTTGCTCAAGTGTTGAGCTCTCAGGGTAATTTGTAGGTGTTTTTTGATTCGATCAAAACGTTTAACATCGTCTGGATATATGTGATAATTGCAATTGTTGTTGTTTTTCACTTTCTTTTCTGCGACCGTAAGTGTAGTATGTGGTGTATCGCCATTTTCGTTGCTATACATCAACGACAATCGGGGTACGCATACTTACTTATGTTGATGATATGTGATATTATATGTTGCTGAGATATGATGTGCAGGATCATCGTGATTGAATAGTCGGGGTTTTTATGTGAGATGAGAGTTTTTATTTTCATTCATGTAAAATTAAATTGTATGTAATATTCTTTTATTTGGGGCACTTCCGGGTTGAGGATGATGTCACCATTATTGTATATTATTTATTTTTCCGCATTAGGATAGACCCAAGGAGGGGAGCACAAGTGACCGGGTTCTAGGGTTCAGTGGGAGACCAACTCGAGGAGTCGAGACCGGGTCTCCTAAACTCTAGAATTGGTAGGGTCACTTGCCGCTCTCGTAGGGGTCTAGGGGTGTGGGCTTGGCTATTCATCGCGACCGTGGAATCCGTATTTTCTATTGTTTTCTAAATACAAAATACGAACCTCCTAGATATCCTATATTTTCATATCTGCTTCTGCTGTTGATATTCTATGATGTGATCACTTTATATATGCTGAGATGAATGGTATTATATATATATATGATATATAATAAACGTTGCTTCTGTTTTACATCCGCGCTAGTCCCGCCTCACTATGCAGTTAGTTAAGTAATCTAACGGTGCATAACGGGACATTGTGGTGAATGCGAATGGCATAACCGTACGTTCTATTTATTTCTGTTATCAACAGACTTGCTCCCGTGGAAAATGTTTTTTCGTTTCATTTCTGTGATGGCTTAAAGACATAAAAGATGGGACTATATTAATGAGATTAATGTAAAGAAAAATGAACCTAAAAGATGTTGTAGAATCGGATTTGAAAACTACTCGGCTTTTTGTGAAAAAGCAAGTTTTCAAAGTGCGGAGCTTAAGCCACTCCTTTTAAACCCATTCGATTCTGCAACGATATCAAGTTTAAAGAGTTAAAAGTTTTCTTAAAAACTATTCGCAGCTCTCCGTCATTTTAGGAAGTAGAGTACTTAGTATTCATGCTGCGTATTTTGATTATAGTTAAGGCGCAGTGTATGGTAGCTAAGTGATGTCTTCCTACACCCCATATGATGAAATTAGTTAGGACATTCATATGATTATGTTGACTATAGTTAAAGGTCATATGGGTGGGTTTGATTAATCTCGAAATGACGGGAAGAACTTGACTAGTACTTATGATATGTTGACTATAGTTAAGGTCATATGTGCTAGGGGTAAAAACCATATCGGGAGTTTCAAGAGTTGAAATTTGCAATGAGATTGCATACCTTCTATGTGATAGTAGGATCCCGATCCCACTGTGAGCAAGAGTTGCTCCCGGGAGAGTTTTGCACTTTACAATTAGCTAACCCATTAGGTGTCTAGAAAGGTGTCAACGAGGCTACGCCTATGGAAAAACGAGATTTATTCTAATTAGGTCCGTGCGACAGCACGGGGAACCTCCCTCAAAGTACCGGCACTGGCTTGGCTGAACGGTTAGCGAAGTTGTAGAATGTAATTAATCCCGGCTAATTTTATTTTTAAAGGTTTTAAGGAAAATTTGATAAAAGCAGTGGGAGATATCGATTAGATAAGATAATAACCAATCTGATCTTTGCAAGAGCTTTCGCTGAGTGCATTCTTTTCTTTCTCTTAATGGTAGATACCAATGACAGGCCTTAAGCTTCTACTAGATAAAAACAAGCTGACTGGACCGAACTACAAAGACTGGCTGAGGAACATTAACATTGCTCTCACATATGATAAAATATCATATGTCCTCACTGCCTCAGCCCCACCTATCCCAGGCCTTGAATCTTTTGTTGCGGATAGGGAAATCTACAAAACGTGGGATATTGACTGTGCTACTGCCAAATGCCTCGCGCTTGCATCGATGGACAATACACATCAAAAGCAGCACGAGCAGATGGATGTCCAATCCATCTTTCTCCATACAAAAGAGCTGTATGGGGAGCAATCTCAGACCTTGAGATACGAAGGATCTCGAAAGTTTTTTCAGATGCGGATGACTCCTGGCACACCAGTAGGCGATCACGTGTTGAAGATGATAGCTCTTATAAAAGAGCTTGAGGACCTCAGATGGACAATGGATAACGAACAGTATACTGATATTGTTCTTCAGTCTCTTCCCCCTGCCTTTGCTCAATTCATAGTGAACTTCAACATGCATAACATGGAGAAGTCACTACCCGAACTTCTCAATATGTTGAGAAGTGCGGAAAGCATGCTTAAGGAGAAGTCCCCCTTTCTGATTGTTGGACAATCTTCCTCTTCTGTCCTAAAATCCAAGGCCAAGGGAAAGAATAAAAAGAAATCCACCAAACCAAGAGGTGGAATAAAGAAGGCGAAGGGAAAGGACAAATCCAAAGCTGCGAAGTCAGGGAAAGGAGAATGTTTCCATTGCAAGAAGACGGGGCACTAGAAGAGAAATTGCACTGAGTACTTGGATCTCAAGATAAAGAAGCATGGTGATGCTTCCGCTTCAGGTGTGTTTGTAACTGAAAACTGTTTCTCTATTAACTCTGCTTCCTGGGTATTGGATACCGGATCGGGTTCTCATATCTGCAATTCTGTGCAGGGGTTGAGAAATATTAGAGTTTTGAAGACCGGTGATCATACTCTCCGAGTTGGAAATGGTTCCAATGTACATGTAGTTTCAGTGGGATAGTATCACCTAGGGTTGCCGTCGGGTAGTATATTGGTTTTGAACCCATGTTATTTTGTACCAAGCATGCTTTGTAATATAATATCTGTTTATTTGTTAGACAATGAAGGATATCATTTTGTATTGCAGCATAATATTATGGACATTACTCTGAATCAAGAGTTGATTGGTTATAGTACACTAAATAACGGGATATATGTCCTGAATCAACACACAGTTTTTAACATACAACACACAAATAAAGGAAAATTTTCAGATATAAATGAAGCTTTTCTTTGGCATTGTAGATTTGGTCATATTAATGAAACAAGACTAAACAAGCTTCATAAAGATGGATATTTAAATCCTTTTGAGTATAAATCTTATGCGACTTGTCCGTCTTGTATCAAAGGGAAAATGACCAAAACTCCGTTTACTAGACATGGAGAAAGAGCTTGAGAGCTCTTGGGCCTCATACATAGTGATGTATGTGGGCCAATGTCTACACAAGAGAGAGGCGGTTTTTCTTACTTCATAACCTTTACTGATGATTTCTCAAGATTCAGTCATGTGTTTTTGTTAAAACATAAGTCTGAAGCTTTCGAGAAATTCAAGGAGTACAAACTTGAAGTAGAAAAACAAAAAGGAATGAGTATCAAAATACTTCGATCAGATCGAGCTGGAGAGTATCTTAGTATAGAGTTTTCTAACTTTCTAAAAGAGAATGGGATTCTCTCTTAGCTCACTCCCCCTTACACACCACAGCACAACAGTGTGTCAGAGCGGAGAAATCGTACCCTATTAGATATGATACGATCCATGATGAGTGATACTGAGTTACCTCTCTACTTTTAGGGGCATGCATTGGAGACCGTAGTTTTTTATTAAACAAAGTTCCAACTAAGACCGTGTCTACCACTCCATATGAGATATGGTATGGAAAGTGACCATCTTTTAAACGAGTTAAGATTTGGGGTTGTCCGGTTTTTGTCAAAAAGCAGAATCCAGACAAACTCGAGACACGATCGGTTAAGTGTATATTTATGAGATATCTGAAACATTCGTTTGGGTATCTTTTCTACCACAAGAAGGAACAAAATGTGTTTGTTTCTCAGTATGCCACATTTTTAGAAAATGAGATTTTTCCAAATGAAAATGATTGCAGTGTGGTAGATCTAGAAGAGGTTCTAGAGGCATAAATTAAAAATGATGACTTGGTTGTACCTGATGTTGCAACAGAATCTTATGAATCTCGGCCACTCCGTAGATCTGGTAGGACTTCTCGCCCACCGGAGAGATACTACGGTTTTATCATTGATAGTGATAGAGAAGATTGCATCATGGATGATGATGATCCTGCCAGTTTTCAGCAGGCTATCACGAATGGTGACTCTGTGAAGTGGCTGGATGACATGAGGTCCGAAATGGAGTCTATGTACACCAACAAAGTATAGACTTTGGAGGTTGTACCCTCTGGGGTAAAACCCGTAGGGTGCAAATGGATCTTTAAAAGAAAGATCGGTGTAGATGGGCAGGTGGAGACCTATAAGACAAGGTTGGTAGCGAAAGGCTTTCGTCAAAGACCAGGACTGGACAATGACGAGACTTTCTCTCCGGTAGCCATGCTTAAAACCATTCAGATCCTATTTGCTATTGCTGCTCACTACGACTATGAAATCTGGCAGATGGACATTAAAATTGCATTTCTAAATGGTGATTTAGAAGAATGCGTTTATATGGATCATCCAGAGGGCTTCATTGATAGTGGGAGAAGGGGGAAAGCATGTAGGTTGCTTAAATCAATTTATGGATTAAACCAGGCATCACTGAGTTGGAACATATGTTTTGATGATGTTATCAAAATGTTTGATTTCGTCAAAAATTCAGATGAACCTTGTGTTTATAAGAAGACTGTAGGGAGAACTGTCGCATTCCTCGTATTGTACGTGGATGACATTCTTCTGATAGAAAATGACATTCCTATGCTATAGTTGGTCAAATCATTCTTATCACAAAGGTTCTCCATGAAAGACCTGGGTGATGCCACGTACATATTGGGCATACGGATCTATAGGGATAGATCTAAACGGTTATTGGGATTATCCCAAACCAAGTACATCAACACCATCCTAAAGATATTTAGTATGGAAGACTCCAAGCTGGGTGCCTTACCCACTTGCCATGGAGTCACTCTTTCCAAGGACTGTAGCCCAAAGTCTGATGAAAAGAGAGCTCGCATGAGCATTATTCCCTACGCTTCAGCTGTAGGATCAATAATGTATGCGGTGTTGTGTACACGCCCTAATGTAGCTTATGCACTGTGTGTAGTAAGCAGGTATCAGTCAAACCCAGAGGAGAATCATTGGACTGCTGTGAAGAACATTCTTAAGTACTTGCGAAGGACTAAAGAATTGTTCTTGGTGTATGGAAACGGGGATCTCCAAATGGAGGCCTTTACCAATTCGAGCTTCCAGAGTGATAAGGATGACAACAAGTCTATCTCAGGGTTTGCATTTACCCTCAACGGAGGGGCGGTGAGTTGGAAGAGTTCAAAACAGGTTACCGTTGCAGACTCTACGATGGAAGCTGAGTACATTGCTGCAAATGATGTTGCCAACGAAGCCGTCTGGATGAGGATGTTCATCTCGGTGTTAGGAGTAGTTCCAACCATTATTGATCTAATACCATTGTATTATGATAATAATGGGGCTGTGGCGTTGGCCAAAGAGCCTAGGTCCCATCAGAAGTCCAGACACATCCTGAGGTGATATCATTTGATCCCGAAGATAGTTGATTGCCACGAGATCGAGATTAAGAGAGTAGGTACAAAGAATAACACCACGGATCCACTTACCAAGGCCCTCCCTCAGCCGCGGCATGAGCGAATTTTTGAGATATTGGGTATGAGATACGCCAATAATTGGCCTTAGTGCAAGTGAGAGATTGTTGGATATATGTATGCCCTAAAGGCCATTATATGATAGTGGATGTATCGGTTTGTGTGTGTGTGTGTGTGTGTATTTAGAGGACATTCTTGCTCGACATGATAGTATGCTATCTGGTTGTACTTTATCTTAACATGTTCATTTGATCTTGCATCTTACTCATTTGGTACATGTTGATAAAGCCCTTAGGATATTTTGCTTGACTACAGGGATTATGATGTGGATCATACTAGTGGGACATCTGTAGTTTACAAGAATATCCTTGAAATGTTCCTAGTTGTGGGTGTATCAAGGCAGGGCATCGATATTCCAGAGTAGACTAGCGTATACGGTTCTTGTCCCATATGATGGGCGATGGATGATCCCATATCCATCTGGTGTGTTGACACCAAAGATTGTATATGGTTGCTCAGTGGAGACTGGGTACACTGAACGAACTCCCCGAGAACTCCTATGTGGTATTATATCTCATGTCGGATAGCAGTTTAGGTGACACTGGTACAGGTTTGTCTGTAGACCCGAGATCATCATAGAGTCTTGTGTGTCCTCCCACTGTACTTTGATCTCCACCCTACCACGGCTCTACTGAGTCGTGCAAATAGGTTGATTTTGGGTAGTCCGAAGGCACATGGAGTCAATGAGCGATAGGAGGGGTTTCGTCTCTCCTGGTATTGAGGGTTGATGTTGTGCTATGCTCGAATGGCTATAATAGGAAGTCCCAGGCCAGGGCTGCTGAGAATTACTGATAAGTGTTATCAGTAGTTTCTCGATCTGTTATGAGCCATACACCGGCATGACCTATTGAGTTATTGGGGTCGACGATTCCATCTCTAGACTCGATATGCAGCATATCTGACGAAGAGACCGGACTGTACGGTACGTGTTGCCAGTTGGCTCGATAGGAGTTTTGACAGGTTCGCTTGTTTTTCTTCCGAACGCTCAATACCCAGGTGGCCGTTACGTTTAGCTGACCGCTTATAGCTTGTGGGTGTTTGATGTGATCATCACCTACTGCCGGCGTATTGACGAGTCTTAGAGTCCCACACAGGAGTTTCCTAACTCTGGCGAAACGATGCGGTGTGCATATGAGATATGCGCGGGAGCTCGATCAAATACGTGTATTTGATACCGTATTTTAATCGAGCGTTTTCTATTGGTCGGGTCGTATGTGATATGATCGGGTTATTAAATCAAGTGTTGATTTAATAATTGACTTTTATCTCATTTAAACAAACCTTTCTTTATATTGGATGTATGCATGAATGGGTGTATGTGCATATGTTGATGTGAATGCACACATACATGAATACATGGTGTCATGGTTGTTGATACATGGGAGATGGCAATGCAAGACTCACATGGTTCATTTATATATTTATATTTTGATATTGGATTAAAAGAAAATGGAAATTAAATCATAATTGGGTTCTACACTCTTCTTTCCATTTGACCTAACTTTAACCCATGGTTTGATTTTCATTTGGTCTTCAACCAAACATCAATATACCTAGATATTTATTAACCATAGTTTGGCATGACATAATTATATGGTTGATATTTTATTTCTATGCTAAGGATATTTATTATTGAGAATCATCAAAAGGGAGCTCTAGCTTTGCCATCTTCATCTTCTTCCTCCTTCATTCTCTCTTGAGATTTCTAATGAGTGAGGTTTATAAAAAGAAATGGTTTTTAAGTGAGCATACAGACCACATCATCATTCTACATTAGTCTAGCCCACTAGTTTAGAGTGATTGCTTCATCTTCATCCTTGATCAAGTGAAGCTTGGAGCTTAAGCAAAGTGACTTCGGATGGATCATCATGGACTTAGAAGGAGTTTAAGCAAGCCGGTTCAAACTCTAGGAGATCCAAGGAGTCAAGAAGAGAAGTCTACAAAGGTTGTATTACTTAACTCTTAGTGTAGATTTCATCTAGTATGTGATACTAGTTTGTTGTTACCCTAAAATTCTAGTTTCGATTCATAGTTAATTTGCTTAGCACCCCCCTTAAATTTTTGTTGTGGCATGAGTGATGCTTCCAACCCCTAGGCAAGGTGCTAAGGAAATCCAACAACAAATAGGTTTTAGTTGGGTACAGTCGCGAGCCCCATGGAGGCAGTGAGCAATCGGAAGGGACCCGTCTCTCCCGGTATGGGGAGTCGATATCGTACTGTGTTCGGTTAGCCATTACCATAAGTTCCTGGCTAGGACGGATGATATTTACTGATAAGAGATCTGTAGTTTCTCATTTGGTCATAAGCCTGACCCCGACATGACTTATCAGGTTATTTGGGGTCTGACGTTATCCACCTCCTAGACCCGGTATGTGACACTCTCAGACGAAGAGATCTGACTATATGAAGATTGTCACATACATGCTCAGTAGGGTACAGACAGACTTGATTGTCGACCTCCCTTTCGACATATATCTGGGTAATCGTTACGTACAGCTAGTGCCATTGACGTGCTTGTAGTTATGGATTTATCCAATAACTCACTACCAGCGTATTGTCGAGTCTTTAAAGTCCCACACAGAAGGTTTTCTCGGTTCAGGCGATATGATGTAGAGGCCCTATGTTGATACGTGTAGGGGTCCGATTAAATACGTATACTGGATACACGGATTTTAATACATACATACATACATACATACATACATATATACATATATATATATTCTAATATTATATTCACTATTCATTTTCTCTCTCTTGGTTATTCGTATTTTATATACGAATACGCGTATATGTATTTCGATACATATACCGGGGTCGTTTTTATATTTATAAAAATACTTCTAGGTGGAGGACACCTCTTTGGCTATTCGTATTTTTATACAGATACACGTATATGTATATGACACATATACCGGGGATGTATTTTGTAGTCATACAAATTACTTCTAGAAGAGGGACACCTCATTTATGATTTTCTTTTTAAAAAATCAAAGAAATAAGGTCGAGGTATGGTGTAAATAGAGAGCATGGTTGAGAGGAAAAGGCATGGATTTTTTGTTGGAAAAATCATTTGTTTAAATTATTGATATATGCTTCATTCTCTCTCTTGATTCATTCATCCTTTCATGAGAATTCTCTCTCCTCTCTACACCTCATACTTCTTCCTCGTGAGCTTTATAGCTCTCTTGAGTTTGCAAAATGAGAGATTTAGATAATGGTAAATCCCTACATCTCTCACACTCTATCCCTAGCAAGTTTAGATCATGAGTTGCTACCACAAAGTTCGTTTTGGTGTGAAGCTGGAGCTTGGATCAATTTCGCTCAGGTGGATCATTTTCGGCAAGGGCAATAGACTCTCAAGCGCGTTCCCGATGGCCTACGGAGCTTGGAGGGGTCTTCCGCGATTGGGTGGACACGCTATAAAAGTTGATTTTCACAACCACGTAAATAACTTTCTTGTTTTGGTTTGCTAGTTTAGTGTTTAGAACGATCGCTAGGTTGTGGTCACATTAAAATTTTTGTTTTCGCCTTCGCCTTCGCTAGGACTCCCATTAAAATTTATGTTTTCGCTTCCGCCTTCGTCGTGAATTTTGCGGCGTGAGCACTGGGGACTCTAACATAGTATCAGAACCGGCCTAAACACTAGAATTATCCATACATGCTATAGTTTCGAAACTGAAATTTTAATCGAATTTTTTTTCTTAAATCAAGTCTCTATTCATTCTTAAAAAATCACTTTGAATTTTTTTTTGAAATATACCATTTGTCTAGTTTTTAAACAAGAGTGAATAACACAAAACACGGGCCCACACATGAAAATCTGGCCACCTAGGTCGGCTGGAAAACCGCCTAGGTCGGCCAGAAAATTGAGTATGGCCTTGGAGTTTTAAAAAAGGTTTGATCATTGGGAAACCTTATTTTTAGCATATGCCAAAATTGCCCAGATTTTAGTTTGTGTTATTTTTGTTTTCGGGCAACTCAGAAAACTTTTCGGTCGAAACTTTAGTATCGTTTATTATCCGTATTTGTGTATATGTATTGGAAACGTTGTCTAATTGCTATATATTCGATTAGACGGGGTTGTATATATGTTGCTTGTGTTGTTGGTATATATATTTTTTTGATGGTTTAGCCGGATTTTCGTATTGGATAACCCCTCGTGTGATGATGAATGTACTGTTTGTAATGTTTTTATATTCGTTTATTCGAAACTTGCAGCTGGATTGTAGTCATCGTTGCCGTTTAATATATATTCTTTTATTGGGACACGTCCAAGATATGGGGGTTGCTCTTTTGTATATATTTTATTTTTGTACTATGATAAACTCAGGAGAAGTGCTCGGGCAACCGGATTCTAGAATGCGGTAGGTGGCCATCTCATGGAGTTGAGACAGGGCTGCCTCGCTCTAGAATTGGCGGGTTGCTCGCCGCACTTGTAGGGGTTCTAGGATAGACCCGCGATGGGGTGCTTAAGTTACCAGATTCTAAACAGCGCCAGGTGGCCTACTCATAACATTGAAGCCGGATTGACCTGTTTCTAGAATTGGCGGGTGGTTTGTCGTGCTCGTAAGGGTCTTAGTTCGATATTGTACCAGTTATTCACACGACCAGAGAACGTCGCGTTTTATTTGCGGTTCAAATGAAACACGGGGCTCCTAGTTAATCCGCTATTCCATATTGTATATTACATGCATGCGATGATATATATATATATATTAGATGCGTCTATATGTTTTGCATCCGTGATAGCCCTTCTTTTGCCTTGCCATAAGTTAAGTAACCATACGGTGAAGACCCGAGGCGTTATGGCGAATGCAGTTAGCATATAAAAGCATGCTATTTTGGTTGTTTCTGTTGTTGCTAGAAACTTAAATGATGGGACTGTATTACATGTTTAATGCAAGGAAAGTAGGCCAAAAAGACAGGCTTTTAAGGACCTTCGACTGCTTGGAAACCTAAAATGATGTTGGAACCAAATTTTAAAACTATAGTCTTATTCTTTTGCTTTGCATAGAAGTATTCGGTTAGGAATATCTTGCACCACATTCGATGAGGAAAGAGCCTTGATCCCTTTACGATGAGTTAGCTCTTAAGCAAAAGTTTATGTTATTATAAACCATTCGGTTTTTTTCAAAACCACTTGTTTTAAAAGCGGATCCTAAACCACTCTTTTTCAAAGCCACTCGGGTTCCTTTAATGATATCAAGTTCATTGCGTTAAGGGTTTTTCTCCAATAATCAGCCGTAGCCCTCCGTCATTTCATACGAGTAGTACTTAGTATTCGTGCTGCGTTTGTTGACTGTGACAAGGCGTAGTATGCAGTAGCTAATTGGTGTTTGTTTGTAGCATGTGATGTGATTGGTTAGGACAGTCGTGTGATCTTGTTGACTATGTCAAGAGTTATGCACGTGGATTTAATGCAATCAAAATAATGGTATTTTCTACTTGACTAGGACCCTTTAATTTGTTGACTGTGTCAGGGTCACTAGGGTCCTAGTGGTAAAAACCATATTAGAAGTTTCAAATTTAAAGGAAACATGCGTGGTGTATGCATACCTTCTGGAGTATGGTGACTTTAGTGGCTTCCATCAAGATTATCGCACGATGATAGTTGGGTCCCGATTCCCACTGATGAGTAGGTATTACTCCCGGAAGATTTTCACTTCATAACTATCTAACTCATTAGGTGTTTAGAAAGGTGTTAACGAGATTATACCTCTACAGAAATGGAGTTATTTAATTGGGTCTATGCGAAAGCACGGGGGACCCCACTCGGAGCACCAACACTGGCCTGGCTAAATGGTTAGCGAACTTATAAGGTGTATATAATCTCGACTAGTTCTTCTTTTTAGGTTTGAAGGAGAATTCGAGAAAACAGTGGGTGCCATCCTGATTAAATAAATTAATAAACCAATTTAATCTTGATAGAGCACACGCTGAGTGTTTCTTTTCTCTCTCTGGTTTGCGACCATGACTGACCTTAAACTAAAATTCATAAACCAAGTTATCCGAACGTTTTTACCATCTGGCTTTGAAATGTAATGATTTACGACAAAGTCGAATATATCACTGTTGCTCCTACTTCCCCTTTGCCTTTTTCAGAACACTTCGTAATACTATGAAAATCCATATTGCTTGAAAAGGCCATCTAGTATAGCTACATACGAACCCGAAGAAATTTATTTCAGTCCGAAAATGGTCACTGGTTCTGGAGAAATTGAATTATATAATTCTATTGTCTTTTTCCTTTACCATCTCTCAAGTTGAGAGCTCCTTGTATTAGGAGTCTACACCAGTTACACTTGTTAGATAATTTTCTTCCAAACCTTAGATTCGTGTTAAAAGGTAGAGAATGAAGAAAACCAACTAGCCTAAATATGGTATATAGAAGGTAAGATGTAGAGACATATAAAAGGGTTGAAGTGAGGGCAAAGGAAATTACAACTGGTGTTATGAATCTGGGTAATGGAAGAGGCATTGCTAGGAATACCCGACCACCCCCTTGAAACATTTTTTATGTTTCAGTTTTTCTGTATTGTTGCAATTGAAAATTGTTTGCCAATTAATTTTGACTCCTCGGTATATGTATACCGGATTAGAATCCAATATCTGTAGAGCATTACAGATGACGAGGAAGAGTAGAATATTAGGAAATGCGTGATTTGATACTCAATATCGGAATTCGTAGCAATTGGTGATATTAGATTAAATCACCTGGTTTTGTCTAACGGCAAATATTTGGTTTTGAATAACCGTTGTTAAGGACCATTTTTTAAAACTAATATATCTGTCTTTTTATTTTATAAAGTGAGATATAATTTTTAAAAATCTTTACCTTTATCAGTTGAAAATAAGGTAAGTTGTATTAAATAACGGTATAAACATTCTTAACCAAAATACAGTTTTCAACCTACAACACACGGAGTTTGAATTATTATACTCTTGGGACTTATACATAGTAATGTATGTTGTCTGGTCCTTTAGGAAAAAGGATGGTACTCTTACTTCATTCCGTACTACCAATGAGTTTTTTTTTAGATACGCATTCGTTGAAATGCAAAGTCTAAAGATTTTGAGAAGTTCATAGGGTATAAGAATAAAGTAGAGAACCATACATTAGAAGTATCAAGATTCTTCAAAATGATCGAAGATGTGGTTACTTATGCTAGGTATTCTGTAGTAGTAACACTACTACAATATGGGGTTGCCCCTACGGATAAAGGAATCCATAGGGGCAACATTTTATTGCCCCTACCGATTAATCCGTAGGTCCCCATGCTTGTCTCTACGGTTCTCTACGTTTTAATTTAAAAATATTTAATCATAATTTGATTTTTGGCCCTACGGAGCCGCAAACAAAGGACCTACGGGGAAGTCCGTAGGGGCATGTATATGGGTTAATGATAAAAAAAGGCACAGAAAAGCCCTCACCATTCCCAAAAATTCTTTCTCTTATTCTCCCGCGCCTCGTGATCGGTCGTTCCCGCGCCTCGATTCCGAGCCTCGTCGCCGATTGTGTGCTCGTCCGCCCCTCACCGCCCTCGATCGTAGGTCATAACTTCCACGTCGCCATCGCGCTTGACTCATCGCCGATTGCGTTGTCGACTACCGGCCTCCTCCGTCGTCTCCTCCACCGCCCTATAGGTTAGTAAATCTCGAATTTTTACTTCTAATTTAATGCTTTTATTTCCCTCTTTTGATGATGTTAGGGCTAGGGTTCAGGGTTTAGGGTTCGGGTAGGGGTTAGGGTTAGGGTTAGGCATTGGGTCAGTTTAGGTTAGGGTTAAGGTTAGGGTTAGGGTTAGGGTTCGGTTGGGGTTGGGGTTAGGGTTAGGGTTAGGGTTAGGGTTCGGTTGGGGTTGGGGTTAGGGTTCGGTTGGGGTTAGGGTTGGGGTTGGGGTTAGGGTTAATTAGTTGGGCTTTAGGTTATGGTAATTAGGGTTAGGGTTAGGGTTAGGGTCAGGTTTAGGGTTAGAAGCTAGGGTTAATTTAGGTTAACTATAGGGTAGGGTTAATTAGTGATAATTTGAAAGGGTTAGGGTTTTGATTAGAGTTAATTTGGGTAAATTTGGTTAAGTTTGGGTTGATTAGGGTTAATTAGGTTAATTTGGGTAAATTGGGTTAAGTTTGGGTTAATTAGGGATAATTTGTGTTAGGGTAACGATTATGATTAATTGTGGTTAATTAGGTTAATTTGGGTTATTTAGGTTTATGGTGCACTAGTTTATTTAGTAGGATACACTAGTTCATTGCAGTAGGATACTCGATGATAACGTAAACGTACAACTTTACCGTAGACGCAAGAAAAATTTACCCTAAACTTGAAATTTCGAACCCTTAATAACGAAACGTAAACGTAAAACCTATTCAAGTTAAATGTTAAAGTTAAAACCAATATATGATACTCGATGATAATATGAAACTTTCATATTCTCATCGATACTCATATATGAAACTCAAACCGCCACTTAATCCCCGTCTATCGGTTAACATACGTTCGATGTTCGTCGTGACATAGAACTATACAAAGGTTGTTAAATATCGGACGGTATGGCTCGGTACTAACAACCATCGTGTAGTCTATGTGATGAGAAGATTCAATCGTATGATAACCGATAGATTTGTCCCGTGTGGACAAGTTAGGAATGTATAAAGTAAACACCTGCATTCACTTGTGTTTTCATCCGTTTCGAGATATTTCGTCGGTACTTTTCCGCTGGTTCTCCGTATACAAATATAGATTAGATATTCATTTCAATGTTGTTTCACAGCTTTGAAATGATTATCTATTCTATTACAGTGTACTCGGAGAACAGCGGGGATGTGCTGCCGAAATTTACTCGAAACGGTTGAAAGCACAAGCGAATGGGTGTCCGCTCTATACATTCTTAATAGGATAGAAGCCTTACCCCCAAAATCCTAAACACACACATACAATATGAATTCACAACAAACGCACACACAGCACATACATACTAACAACTCTACACTTAAGCGAAATAATAAATTGAAACACACATATATAGAATACAACTCATACATGAGTATCCTCAAATCTAATTTTGATTATCGATAATTTATTCTTTTCAACGACAAACGCAAACACAAAGCATATACACGGATTTTCTCCTTTGTCAGTAACCATCCCGTTCTTAGATTTCTCAATATAGTCATCATAACCAACAATTTATATGTTATACAGTCTAACATGGCCCATGCGTACGTCAGAGTTAAGGACTGTATGTATGTAGATTGGCATTAACATATGCAAGCTAAGTTTGTCGCAGGAGTTGCTTCTTTTATTGAATTTGCACGCCCACATAATAAGATCGTGATAGAGAAGATTTTCTGCCCGTGCGATAGATGTGGGAATAAGTACTGGCAGAAGGTAGAATTGGCAGAGCTTCATATCATAAAAAATGGTTTTACTAGACTTTATACAACTTGGATATATCACGGGGAAGGAGAAGAACACAGTAATGCGGCAGAAGAAGAAGGAGAAGACGATAATACGGCAGGAGAAGAAGGAGAAGATGGTAATGCGGCAGAAGAAGAAGATGGTAATTTCTTTCCATCAAAAGAAATGGAGGATATTGTAGAGGCTGCCCTAGGTGAATCTATTCGTACCGAAGATGACATTCCTTCCGGTCAAAGACCACGCGCGGATAAATATGAAAATTTCATGAATGATACTAGAAAACCAATTTTTGAGAATGAAAAGTATTCCACCCTCTCATGGTTCGTCCAACTTTTCCAGATTAAGTGCCTAAATGGATGGAGCAACAAGTCATTCACAATGCTTCTTTCGGTCTTAAAAGATTCTATGCCCCCGGGAAATAACGTGCCCGACAGCTTGTACGGAGCTTAGAAGATGATGTCTGATTTGGGTCTGAAGTGTGAGAAGATTCAAGCATGTCCTAAAAATTGCGTGTTGTACCGGAAAGAGAATTCAGATTTGAAAGAGTGTCCAACATGCGGAGAGGCTAGGTATAAACCCAATGATTCTGATAAGAAGCCCGATATGCCTGTCAAGATAGCACGATACTTTCCCATAACACAAAGGCTGCAGAGGCTATTCAGGTGCAAGAAAATAGCCGAGGCAATGATTTGGCATTACCGTGCTCCTCCAAGTGAAGATGGAAAAATGAGTCATCCAAGAGATTCACCGGCATGGAAGGATTTCAATAGGAGGCACACAATATTCAGTAGCGATCCTCGCAATGTCAAGCTCAGACTGGCTAGTGATGGCTTCTGCCCATTCAACTATATGGCTGGAAGGCACAGCACATGGCCTGTTGTAATGATAATTTATAATATGTCGCCTTAGTTGGCTATGGACCAATCATACTTTATGATGCCTTTTCTTATCGATGGACCAAACTCACCGGGAAATAATATCGACGTCTATCTCCGACCTCTGATCGAGGAGTTATAATCTTTGTTCATTGATGGTGTAAAGACTTACGATGCAAACACAAATACAACCTTCATACTACGTGCGGCTTTAATGTGGACAGTTAATGACTTTCCTTCGTATGGAATGCTATCAGGTTGGTCCATATATGGTCACCAAGCATGTCCTCATTTCCATCAACATACAACATCGAAATTCTTGAATTTTAGAAGGAAAGTTTGTTATTGCGGCCATCGACGTTTCCTGCCTCTAAACCACCCCTACAGATTAGACGCTGTTCACTTTGATGGTCATCAGGAGTTTCTTGGACCTCCAGCCCCATTGTCCGTAGAGGACATGACTATTCAGTGGGATGGTTACAATAATGTGACCTTCGGGATGGATCCGACAAAACAAGTCAAACCACCATTCTGGAACAAGTTAAGCATTTTCTTCGAGCTTCCGTACTGGTCAACAAATTTAGTGCGTCATTGCCTGGACATCATGCATATAGAGAAGAGAGTATCCGAGCACATACTCAACTTGTTTTTTTGTAAAGACGGGAAATCGAAAGGCAACCTCAATGCTCAGATGGATCTACAGGACTAGGAAATTAGAAGTGAATTGCATCCTAAACCAGTAGCGAGTAAACCAGGAAAGTTTGTACTTCCCAATGCCGCTTATCATATATCACAACCGGAGAAGAAAAGATTCCTGCAGGTGTTGCATGATTTAAAAGTTCCCACAGGTTTCTCAGAATCATTCAGCAAGAAGATAAAAATTGTGAAAGGCAAGATCGATGGGCTGAAAAGTCATGATCACCATGTTATCATGGAACACCTTCTCCCATTAGCCCTCAGGACTTTCCTCCCTGAATCGGTTGGTCTAGTAACCAACGACCTATATTGTTTTTTCAGAGAGTTATGCGCTAAAACACTGGATGTTATGACGCTGGAGAAACTAGAAAATTCTATTGCGTTGATACTTTACAAGTTTGAGCGTATTTTCCCACCGTCATTCTTCGATATCATAATACACCTGACGGTTCATCTTGCAACTGAGGCTAAGTTAGCCGGACCGGTACAATATCGATGGATATATCCCGTCGAGAGTTACGTGGAATTTTTCATTTCGCGCAATTTTTAAAATTATTGTTGTCCTGTATGCCCATATTTATTTATTCATTCAACATATTTTCTTCAGGTACCTCTACACTCTTAAAAAGTATATACGCAATAGAAATCGACCAGAGGTTTCTATCATGTAAGCTTATCTTCTAGATGAAGCAACCACATTTTGTTCTCTCTATCTAGACGAGAACATTGAAACGAGACTTAACCGGCCTCGAAGAATTTAAGACGGGCCATATGGTAAAGTCGATTATAAAAGGGTAGACACTATGTTTATCAACAAGATATACCGGTTTATCTTGCTCAATAGCGCATGTCTTGAAAAAATTAGAGAGTAAGTTTTTTTGGATTAATTGTTATATTTGTGTTTGTGTGTGTATGAAATGATATAATATTAATGTCATAATTTATTGTCAAGAACAGAATTCATTTTAACGAGGTACGTGAGGGGCATCCTGATTGGAACGATGAACAATTGGAAAAATATCATCAGGATAATTTTTGCGATTGGGTTGCAGATCATGTAAATTATTCGAATAACATGTTGTTGCTATCAGTTTTAATCTAAACTTATATCGTTATGTATTTGTCATAAAAAAAATTTTGTTAGATCCGCGATCCGAACTTGTCTGCATCATTAGAGAGTGATTCAAGATGTTTAGCTCAATTTCCTAGTATGGAAGTTGCATATTATAAAGGATTCGGTGTCCTTAGATACAAATTCGAAGTTAAAGACATAGAAACATCTAAAACCACTCAGAATAGTGGGATTACGATGGTAGGGTCGGATGGTGTGATTTATTATGGATACTTAAATTGTATACTCGACATCCAATATCCCGGACGATCAGAACCCTTTTATATATTTCAGTGTACTTGGTACGATACGCGAACCGATAAGGATAAGTGGAGAAGCAATCTCGGTACTTGGAAAGATGAATATGGATTGACCAGTCCACACTTCGATTTTACGGTCAGGAAGATCCATTTATCTTTCCGAACCAAGCTTTCCAAGTATACTACTCACATTGTTTGAAGTATCCGGGATGGAGTGTCGTATGCCGTTGGAAACCCAGGGATGTCTATGATGTCCCAGAATTCGAGGACAGCGACGAGGATGAAGAAGAGAGAAGACTTAGAGTACTCCGACCATCTGTTTCGAAAAACGGGTTGTCTTCGGCTGATCATGAAGTTACGTGGGTTAGAAATGATATCGATGATGAAATCCAAGTAGATATGTCTAATGCGCCCACGAAACGAAGAAGGTTATCAGTAATGTTATATTATTACTTCACATTTTACGATCTATACATATATAATCAATGCTTGTAATGATTGTCTAATGCGTCTACGAACCGTTTTATCTAGATTTGATGACGATGACGGGAGCAGGGAGGGGCGGCAGGAGCTCCATCCGCGGCACCGGCAGAGGCAGAGGCAGAGCGGTTCTGCCGCCCAGAGAGCTGCGTAGGGAGCTTCAGAGGGCCGGTCTTGCACCCCGATCGAAGATCCCTTCGGATGCCTCCTTCCGTGTGGAATTTGCCACACCTCCAGGTATATTGCATGCATATTCATTTTTAATGTAATATTATAGATATACATGCATGTTCATGTCAAAATTACTTACATTATCAATGTTTGATTGTCTAGCTGTTGGTGATGCGTCCACATCAGGGACAGAGGCCACTCCCGCACCTCCAGGTATGTTTATATATCATATAGTGTATGTATATTGATTTAGAATGCTATATCATAAATATATATACATTCTTTTTTCTCTTACGTACTTACATCTCGGGCTGTAGGTGGTGCCTTCACATCTCCGGCAGAGCCCACCACCGCACCTGCGGGTATGTTTATATATCCTATAGTGTATACATATTGATTTAGAATGTTATATTATTGATATACGCATTCTTTTTGTAATTAGTTATATAGCTGATACTTGATTGTCTAATTATAGGTGGTGTGTCCTCGCCTGGTGCAGGGGCCACTCCCGTCACTTCCATACCCTCCGTTCAGTCTGCAGCTTTGTATGAATAAATATAAAATATTTATTCATTTTACATATCCTTTAAGAATAAAAATGAACTTCTTGTAATTTTATCGATGTTTATTTTCTAGTTGGAGATGCGTCCAGGTCCGGGTCACCGGCTGTTCCTCATCGGAGGAACTATCGTCCCGGTCGTGCTGGTGCCTGGGCCCAGGCTCGTGCTTTAGTCGCCGGAGGTATATATCACACTTCAATTTTCGTTAAACCTTGATTTCTTAATACCACTTTGTCTTAATATTGATTGTCTTGATATTTCTTGTAGACGCAGGGCCTCCCCATCCCGAGAGGGGGACTCGAAGCCCGAATCAGTCCCACAGGCTGAGGCCCGACGGAGCTAGGGGGAGGCAGCATTCCCCCTATTTTTTACCCCTGATTATCGCTATACTGGCGATTATGCCGAGAGCTTCGGCCGGTATATGGGGGATGAGAGCCGCCTCGTGAAGAACTATCTACTTCACGTTGAGTAGGGTGACCAGCACCAGCGCTCATTCGCCCTCTTCTGGGATCAGGCTCGGGTATTAATACATATTTTCATTTAATTTATCCAATATATTTATTTTTAACACTTGCAATCTAATAACATTGTTTTTTTTTGTATTTTTAGTTGGATTACGATTTTCATCCTGTACCCGACCCTGATCATCCTGGGAGGGTGCTCGATCTTCACGCTCTGTACCATGGCCTGATGAAGAACATGCAATCGAAGGTCCGATATAATAGGAATGAGCTAAAGATCGACTGCTATTCCCTGTGGATGGCGACTCCCGAGACAGAGAGAGCGGCTATCCTACATACTCTGGCCTTTGCGAGAGTCGACGTAGATACATGGCCTTTATTGTGACAATATTTCGACTCTCATCGCAAACAGGTATGTATTTTAAATGCAATTCATTATTTAGTATATAATTTATTTTTTTGTGTTGCTTATTTAGAAAATTAAATCTGAATGTGTTGTGCAGAAACAGGCCGATCAAAATAAAGAGAATAGGAAGTCAGCGAAGAGGGGTCGCCCCACTTATACAGGTGGCTCGAGTATTACTCGTGCCATGGTGTTATCGGTAAATTACAATAGACCGGCCTTTGTGATATAATGTAATATTAAGAGTTATTTTCTAATATATGTAAATTTTTGGCGAATTGCAGAGAGTTCAGACCATGGCGCGGGGTGGTACACCGAGCGTGTTGTCCGCGTATCTTGCCGTCCACGGCACCTCGACAGATCCCGCCACAGGCGAGCTTCGATACCCCGACACCGCTACCCAGGAGTATTGCGCAAGTGTTAATATTTATTCAACCCCTATTTGAAATTTTTGTTTTGAAAGTTTCAAATTTAAATGATATACTTATATTTTACTAGTTAATGTGGGTGTAGGAGCGGGTGGTTAAGCAGGCGGAGGAATCGGGGATCGATTTTACTAGACAGAATGATCCGATACTGCTAACCCCAGTCCTAGACGCCATACACGGAGGGCACCATGAAGGTTGGGAGAGAGGCCGGGGACTGGGTCCTAACAGGGCCCATATGAGGTTGGACTCCACTCCGGCGGTTACTTCCTCTATCTCCTGTGAGCGACATTTCGAGCAAGAACTGGACACCTTGAAGGCCACCGTTTAGGAGTTGAAGGAGATGTTGGTATGTATACTACTTAATAGTAAAACATTATGTCATATTATAGATAGCAACATATCCAATATTAGTACGTAGCCTTAGCTTATTTGATTGTAGACTTAGCTTTAGTTAATCATATATACATAGAACTGTCTAATTAAAATAAACTACGGTTTTCTAAAATAGATATCCAAACGAGGCCTAAGTCCCTAAGTATACATATATTGGGGTTTCGCAATAACCTGATAATGATACGAATTCGACTAATACACAGTTCTTACTCGTTTATTACACACAAAATTGAATAGACACGATAGGGTACATCGGCTGAGCCTCCACATGCATCTCCTTCGGCTGCGGCTCCGCAAGCCACTACCTCGGCTGCGGTTGCATAGACAACTCCTATAGCTCCACATCCCGCTCAGACTCCCGCAGCTGTGGCTCCGCAAGCCACTATCTCGGCGGCGGTTGTGCAGACCACTCCTACAGCTCCACAGCCCGCTCAGACTCCTGCACACTCCGCATTGCTCGAGATATTGACTCAGGGTATATCCGAGGAGCAGGCACGCCAGATTATAGCGTTTATCGGGGGTGGAGCTGGACCGAGCTAGGGTAGCTTTTTGATTCTTATATTTTAAACATGTATTTACTTATATGATACATATTGTATATATTTTGGACGATATTGATATTGGTGGTGTTTGCATGTTCATATTGATTTAGATTGATATCGTATTTTGCTTGTTGATTTCTTTTATATATTATGCGTGAGATGTTGATTATGAATACTGCGGTATATATTCTACGTGTTGATTAATTTTATATATGATGTATATATTATTATGCACAGGGCGAGGAAAAAACAGGCAGCCCTTTTTTTTTAAAAAAAACCTGATAATATGTCCTTACGAATTAAATCGTAGGGCCAAACTTTGCACCTACGGATTAATCCGTAGGGTCCTACTTTGCCCCTACACATTTATCCATAGGGGCAAAATATCAGGATACCTGATATTTTGCCCCTGTGATCTCAGTAAGAGGGGTTATACTTGTCCCTACGGATTGGACTGTAGGGGCATAAACATGCCCCTACACAGGTATCCGTAGGGACAAAATATCAGGATACCTGATATTTTGCCCCTACACATCTGGACCTACGCATGTATCCGTAGGGGCAGCAATTTGGCCCTATAGAGTTATCCGTAGGGACAACTATTTTATTTTATAAGCCGATAAATTAAATAACTTTTTTGTCCCTACAGTCTAATCCATAGGGACATATGGACCTATGCATTAAGCCGTAGGGGCAAGTATTTAACCATAGGGGCATGTTTAAGGCTAAGACTTACACCTGCGGCGTTTGCACCTACGGCGTAATTTCTTGCCCCTATGGTTATAGCCGTAGGGGCAGTGGTTTGCTCCTACGGATTTATCCGTAGGGGCAACCCCTATTTGTAGTAGTGTAATATTGAGAATTCGATTCTCTCTCTCAGATTACTCATCTGCTGGTGCGCTTCATTATGAGTAATGATATATGACCTTCTTCCATTTAAGTGATATGCACTGGAAACATCTACATACCAATTGAATATGGTTCTATCCAAATTAGTGCCTTTGATCTTATATGGACATAGATGGGTTGCATATCTTGAGGTTGTTAAAATATGGAGTTGTCCGGTTTCTATTTAAAAGCAGAATCCGGACAAACTCAAGGATCATTTCTATAATGGCAGTTTGTAGGTTATCCCAAGCATTCGCAAGGGTATAACTTCTATCATTTTCAAGATCAATAGTTGTGTTGTTCTTGACTCGGCACCTTTTTTTTTATAAAAAGGACTTCTTTTCAAAAGAAATTAGTAGAAGTATGGTAGAGATGGAAGTGATTATAGAACCATAAATGGTTACTGAAAATTTAGTAGAACCTAAGAATTCAATTGGACTTGACAAACCTTATCCACTTCGTGGATTTTAGTAGGTAGCCTCAGTCACAAGAGGGATACTTCGGTTTCCCTATAAACGGTGACAGGGAGGTTTGTATCATAGTTATGATGGCCCTACTAGTTGTCAGCAAGTCATACAAAGTGGTGATTTCTGGATGGCCAGATGCATTAAATCCAAGTTGGACTCTATACATTCCAGCAAATTATGGACTTCGGACTTTGCTGGATGCTCCTAAAGGGGTGAAACCCATTAGGAGCATGTAGATCTTTTGAGATTAGTGCAGGTGGAAAGGTAGTAACCTAATAAGTCTAGAATTGTAGAAAAAGGTTTTCATCAAATACCCGTTGTGGATTTTGATGAAACTTTTTTTCGGTGTTTGTGCTGAAGTCCATACGGATATAACTTGTCACTACTGTTTTTTCATGACTATGAGATCTGGCAAGTGGATGACATAACGTCTTTCTAAATGGGAATTTAGAAGTGCACGTGTATATGACTCTGCCAGAGGGTTATCACAGTTGGTGGGAGCAACGGAAGGTGTGCAAGTTGTTTATGTCTATTTATAAACTAAAACAGGTATAGCAGAGATGGATCATCTGTTTTGATGTATCAGTCAAGGTGTTTGACTTTATCAAAACAACAGATACACCTGGTAAGAAGAGTGTAGGGAGTACTGTTATATAGTACATGGATGATATACTCCTGATAGGAAAAGATGTTCTTATATTACAATCGGTCAAAGTTTTGTTTTCACAGATATTTCTCCAAATAGGATCTGGATAATTTATACAGAATTCTGGTGACTATATCTATGTTGATTGATCTAGATTTGGGATGTGTCCCAATCTGGATACTTGGACACCATTCTAAAAGGGTTTAGAATGGACGACTTCTGGCGTAGTAGTATACGCACAGGTGATGGAGTCACCCTCTCTATAGAGATGTCTTCTAGACTAATGAGGAGAGGGACTCGCATGAATAACATTTCAATTGCTTTGGCAATTAGATCAATCATGCGATATCATGTACCAGACCAGATGTTGCTTTTGCAATTGCTGTAATAAGCAGATATTAATCCAATCCTAGATAAATAAAAAGGAAGCGGTGAAGAACATAAAAGGATTTTCTTGGTGTATGGTAATGAAGCCTCCTACAGGAGGCGGTTCCCGGTTTTGGCTTCCAAGGTGACCTGGATGACAGAATGGCTGTCAGAGTTATAAGTTTACCTTCTTCTTAGGGGCAGTATGTTGGAAAGGGTTGCAAGCAGAATACTGAGGCATTGAATGCTGATTATGATCAGCGGAGGATACAGCCAAAGAAGTTTGTTGGATAAATTTATACATTTATGAACTTGGTCCCATCATCTACCCAGACAAATTCTAAGGCGGGTATCGCTCAGTTCGGGGGATAATTGATCTCCGTGAAGTTGAGAAATGGAGAGATAAAGTAAGGAACATTGTAGCGGATCCACTCACTGAGGCTATTTCTCGAACACGGTTGTTTCTGAAACACGGTTTGCGAAACTGATCAGTAGAGAAGTTGGGTATTCGATAGCACACAGAGCTGTGAGTATGCAATACTGTAATAATTGCCCTTAAGTGCAAGTGGAAGATTGTTGGATATAGTGCCCTCAAGGCACTTATTGTAATTGCAGGTAGGCAATTATGGTGATTGAAGGAGGACCTATACGGGTAGAACAGTCTTACTCGAGATGATAGTATACTATCCGGTTTGTCTTTATCATTCACGTGTATACGTTTTATTTCGTGTCTCTAATACATAAAAGCTCATAGGTTCCTTACTTGACTACTAGCATTATGATGGCGATCTTACTTGTGGGAGCTGGGTAGTCCATAAGCACATCCTTCAATGTCCCTCGTCATAGGAGTATCGAGACTGGGTATCGATATTCTAGAGTAGACTGGTGTTTACATTTCTAGACCCTGACAAAGGGCGGTGGCCGGTCTCACAACCATTGGTAAGTGGCACCTAAGATTGTATACAGGTGCTCACTAAAGGTGAGTACACCGGATGGACTCGCCGAGGAATTCTAGATGGTATTATATATATTGTCATATAGCAGTTCTCTGGTGACATGAGTACAGGGTAATTTTTAGACCTGAGATCGTCATTTGTCTCGTGTGAGTTCCCACTATACTTTGATTACTACCCTACCATGGCTAAAAGGAGTCGTGCAAACATGATTTAGTTGGGTACAGTCTCGAGCCACATGGAGGCAGTGAGCGATTAGAAGGGATTCGTCTCTTCCGGTATAGGGAGTCGATATAGCACTATGTTCGGTTAGCCATCAGCATAGGTCTCTGGCCAGGGCGGATGAGATTTACTGATAGGAGATCAGTTGTTTCTCGGTTGGTCATGATCCTGACACCGGCATGACTTATCGGGTATTAGGGGTCTGACGTTATCAACCCCTAGACCCAGTATGCGACACTGTATGGAGATTGTCACTTACAGGCTCGGTAGGATACAGACAGACTTGATTGCCGTCCTCCCTTTTGACATATACCTGGGTAGCCGTTACGTACAGATATTGCCGCAGACGTGCTTGTGGTGATGGATTTATCCAGTAACTCACTGCCAGCGTATTATCGAGTCTATAGAGTCCCACACAGAGGATTTTCCCGGTTCAGGCAATATGATGTAGAAGCCGTATTTTGATATGTGCAGGGGTCCAATTAAATACGTGTACTGGATATACGGATTTTAATCGGACGTTTGATAATACTGGCCAACTTAGGATTAATCCGTATTTTTAGATCAAGTATTGATTAATAATTTACATATACATTTTTTGATATATATTATAGTATTATGTTCACTATTCATTTTCTCTCTGTTGGCTATTCGTATTTTATATACGGATACGCGTATATGTATTTCAATACATATACCGGGGTCTTATTTGTATCTATACAAATACCTCTAGGAGGAGGACACCGCTTTGGCTATTCATATTTTTATACGGATACGCGTACATATATACGATACATATACTGGCGATGTATTTTATAGTCATACAAAATACTTCTAGAAGAGAGACACCTCATTTATGATTTTCATTTTAGAAAATGAAAATCATAAATGAGGTGTCTCTCTTCTAGAAGTATTTTGTATGACTATAAAATACATCGCCAGTATATGTATCGTATATATGTACGCGTATCCGTATAAAAATATGAATAGGCTATTCATATTTTTATACGGATACGCGTACATATATACGATACATATACTGGCGATGTATTTTATAGTCATACAAAATACTTCTAGAAGAGAGACACCTCATTTATGATTTTCATTTTAGAAAATGAAAAAATGAGGTAGAGGTATGGTGTAAACGGAAAGCATGGTTGAGAGGAATGGGCATGGATTTTTTATTGGAAAAATCATTTGTTTATAACTATTGATATATGCTTCATTCTCTCTCTTGATTCATTCATTCTCTCATGAGAATTCTCTCTCCTCTCTACACCTCTTCCTTCTTCCTTATGAGCTTTGGAGCTCTCTTGAGTTTGCAAAATGATAGGTTTAGACAGTGATAAATCCCTACATCCCTCACACTCTATCCCTAGCAAGTTTTGATGGTGGGTTGCTTCCACAAAATTCGTTTTGGTTTGAAGCTGGAGGTTTGATCGTTTTCCCTCAGGTGGATCATTTTCGGCATGGGCGATCGACTCTTAAGCGTGTTCCCGATGGCCTACGGAGCTTGGAGGGGTCTTCTACGATTGGATGGACACGCTACAAAGGTTGTATTTTCGCAACCGAGTAGATAGCTTGCTTGTTTTTTTTTGCTAGTTTAGTGTTTGGAACGACCGCTAGCTTGTAGTCGCTAGTGCTCCCATTAAAAATTTTGTTTTCGCCGTTGCCTTCGCCGCGAGTTTAGCGGCGCGAGCACTAGAAACTCTAGCAAGAATCCCATGCCGAAAGTGCCAGTTCAGGTGAAACGATGATATAGTGTGCATATGGGATACGTGCGGGAGTTTGATTAAACACGTGGATGAGATACATGTATATTAATCGGACGTTTGATAATACTAGCTGGTTTATTTTTGAGCCAGATAATCAAGTCAAGTGTTGGCTTAATATCCATATATGTGATATGGTTGCTAGTATTGTGTATATGATATACTCTCTCTTTCTCTAATATGTATATGATACTTATTAAATAATGTATATGATACATACACACACTCTTTCTCTTTTGTATTTGATACAAACATGCAAATTATATATGTTACATATACAACTTATGCAAATTGTACATGTGAGACAAGTGGGTTGTGGGGCCCACTTGAGAAAATGCTATGCATTTTTTCAAGCCCTCTCATAACACATAAGAGGAGAGGAAAGAGAATGAGAGATGAGAGGATTCATTCATCTTCTTCCTCCTTTTTTTCAAGAGAAAAAGAGAAAGAGAAATAGAGTAAAAGGGAGAGCTTTCCATCATCATCATCTACCTCCACTTATTAACAATTTGTGAGAGCTAGCTGCTTCATATTAGAAGTTTTCTAGAGTGAAGTTAAAACTTGTTATGGGTTGCTTTCAAAGTGGATCATCTTTGGTGAGGACATCGTAGATCAAACTCGATCTCTACACCAAGGAGCCTAGCTTGGGTCTCCACTAGAGTGTGGAAACGCCACAAAGGTTGTAGCCCTCTCTGAAACCATAGATTAGATTTGGTTTGCTTTTTTAATCTTTTACAATTGCTAGTATTTGGATGATTTTGGTTGTAGTCTATTGTACTATTGTTAGAAATTATTGTTCTATGTTCTGCCGTGGTTCGTAAGTTTTGCAACCCTAACAGTATAGACTTAGATGAAGCTAGGCTCGTTTGTTGAGAAATCATTGAGCGATGCTGATTGTTTTTCATCGTTAATCGTTGAAAGTTAGTTGCTACATAAAAAAGAATGATTTCGTTTTAAACAACGATGTTACAACCGCAAATTTCTTATACTTTCCTTTTAATTTTCCTGTCGTTAATAAAAGTTTTTTCTTTAAATCATTTGTACATAAGTTTTTTTTTTTCTAAATCTATGCATAGTCTACTCTTGTATCTATTAGTTATCACCTTGCATTGCTATCCCATAGGTTTTAAGTTCAAACCCTAACCTCTCCAACTTGTATAACATAATATATATTATTAGGTATGTTATTTATTTAAATTATTATAACTATTAGATTGTATTTATGTTTTCAATAGTTTTTATTATTTTATTATTATGTTTATGTATTTATAAATATTTATTAGTTTAAGAGAATAAGAAAATAAAATAAAAGATATATGGTTTAGAGATTGGTAGATATGCAAATCCTTGCAAATCTTTTTAAAAAAATTGATTTGGGGGCTTTGTGCAAAAATTCATCTCCATCATCATATTCCCTTCTCTGAAAACCATTCCTCCTCCTTTCTTCATGGCCGAAACCCTAGATCCTCTAAACCCTAGCCAAAACCCATAACCCATAACCCTAGATCCTACTTCCTCCATCCAAACCCGAGAACCCATCTCTTCTCCTCTTTTCTTCTATAACCCATAACCCTCAATCCCCGAGCACCCTTCTTGTAGCCGACCCATCGTCTTCTTCCTTTCGATCTCAATCTTAAAACCTAACTCCAAACTTGAGCAGCTCCTAGCCGATATCGCCACCATCGCCTTGTCTTCAGCGCCGCCGCTTCCACCATCGCCATCTTCATCTTCTTCCTCTTTTTCTCAACCCTCGGCTGAACCCAATGCCCAAGACACCAAACCCATAGCTTGAACCCAACTCAAGCCGTCGCCGCCGCCTCTGTCATGACCACCATGAAGTCAACCGTCAACCTCGATCGCATTCGCTGTCCCTTTCCTCTTCTTCTCTATCGGCTGGATCATCGAGGCCGAGCAGCTAACCACCTCGTCGCATCCCAATCTGAGATCGCCTTCTTCTTCTTCTCGATTCTGCAACACCCATAGCCAAGGCCCATAGTGTAACAACCCCAACTTTCTGTACAAATTTTTCAAAATACGGAAAGGAGCACCTAAGCCTAAGCTTTAGAACAGCGAGAAAGTGCTTGTAGCTCATTGGTAATACCTTGCACTGCTGAACCATAGCACCATAGTTCAAATCCCATCAGCCACACATTCTTTTTATTTAAAATTCTTTTAATCCTTTAGAGGCCCAAGATTCTTCACGTGCACAACACGTAAAACCAAGAGTTACACTTAAAACAAAAAGAAACAAATTAGTATTTAGACCGTTAAAGACACGTGGCCCCAATCCAAGCCCCCACCTCCAAGATCCGACCGGCGAGATCAATTCTTGGCCCGGCGCCGCCGACCCAACCAAGCCCAAACCCGATTTTTTTTGGATCCCTGCAACCCTTGGACTCCCCTCTTTAACCCCTATCTGTTTGTTTTCCATGCATTTTCCTGAGAATTAAACTTGAGCATTACTCTATGTTTTAATGCATTTTAATTCTCAAATTTATCACACCCTAAACCCTAGATTGCCCTATAAATACCCACCCTATTTTACACCCCTCTCACTCAGAATTCTTTTGCAAAAATTATACCAAAATCCCAAGTCTTTTAGTGTACAAGTGGAGTTAGTGAAGGGCGAAGCTCCGACGAACTTCCGAGGAAATTCCGGCGAAGAAACGACGCCCCGAAGCTTTCTTAGGACCCCCTCTCTCTCCTCTTGACCCTAAGCCAGTAAGTCCCCCTTTTCTATCTCTTTTGCTATTCCCAAACTCTTCATTCTTAAAATGTGTTGGAAGCGGAGTTATCCGGCTTCCGATTCTCTTTTCTTTTAAAAATACAACTTTTTCTTAATAACAAATCTACAACTTTTGATATATTGTTTAGTAATCATTAACAAAGACAATAGAACAAGTTTGACATTAAAATGATAACCATAGCAAGTTGTATTTCAATTTTACATTAAAATACCTTTATGTTTCATATCGACATGTTTATACCTTTTAACCATGTTATTTTTAGAAAACTCACGAGGTAATGACCTACCTCCTCACAACACACATATCTAACATAGCACGATAGAATTTGGGAATATAGATTCGGGAAAATACGACTTTACATATAACTACCTTCAACTTATAAAACATTTTTCTATAAAAACTGTATTTAACAAATCTTTGCAATTGCGGCTCTACAACTCACTATTGGGGACTCCGTTCGGTATGGTGTCGTTTATCGCACATTCTCGGGCCTAGTAGAGCGAGATGCAGACCTCCTCATGGAGCATACGATCTCGAAAGATTTTTAATATATTTTTCTTTAGAAAATGTGATTTCTATTATAAATAAAACATATATTTTTAATAAATAAATATATATGTAATTAATATCAAAATATCTATTTTTAATATTTATAATATTCCACATTTCCAAAATTCAAGAAAAACATCCCATTTACAAGAAAATACCATACAATTCCAATATTTCAAATAAATACCTTATACTTTAAAAACTAGGTCATATTCACTAGAAATTTTACAATGAATAAAATAAATATCTAAGAAAACTCTAAAGATGATAATTAAATACTTGAGATATATTTTGAAAGTATAACAAAACTATTTTACATAAAACCCCCTCAAGTTATACTGAATTACAATAAAGACCCTAGTAAAAATAGGTTTAAGCGGAACCAGTCTCTTGAGCCTCAGGGAGCCGGAGATATGGGTGCTTGCCTATTTAAGGTAGACAACCTAACAAACGGTGTTATCAATACGGTAATTGTCTTAGAAAAAGACACAAATCCTGCCGTCAATGTGCAGCAGTTACCGATAACATCAAAACCCTAATTCAGGACTTCAATTTCTTTTCTAATTGTCTGACTCAGACTGAGTCTAAATATAATCAATACGACTTGAATGTGATTCAAGTATGAAACCACAATTCAATATGAATTCATATACTTAATCTATTCAATCTATTCAATCTATACAATTTGACCGAACCGAACCATGGATATACTCCATTTACATGTTCATCCATTATATCCGTTCCATTACTGATATCATGATTTCGGCAAGTCATCCATCTATATAATTTATAATACAAGACAATACAATACAATCCATACAATCAATACGTAAACACTACGCGGTTATAAAGGGGTAGACTGGTACGGAACATGTTAAAGGTGGCACGAGGTGGTCACTTAAGACGTAATTACATTCATGCCGTTGTTCCGTGGTATTATCGACGGAGCCTTGTACTACGGGTTACCAAAGTCTCCGGTGTAAGTGGGACTCCTTTCGTATACACTGGAATTTTCTGTGCCAAGCTACAAACAACTGCGCTAACATTATAATAAGACATTATAAAACTATACTCTCTCTCTGTCTATTCTACTTCTCCCTCATCTTTGGGACTTACCAAGCGATTGTTCGCTGACGACATTCCTATTTCTCTTCTTCTTTGGAATGGTGTCAGGAGGACCCGACGCTGAGGAATACGAGACCAGTCAGGAGCATTTGGAGCAGGCCCCTGAGCAGTATACCGAAGATCCAAAGATGTAGCCATTTGTACTTATTCCATTTTCATTTCTGTTATGCCATTATTTAGGCATTGCTTTCATTCCATGTATTTACTTTTCATTGTATTGTAAAAAGAATGTTAATAAATAAAGTTGCTGTTTATTTACATCTTGTCTCTAGTGTACATTTTATTTTATATTGCTTAGATACACTTAGCGTGTCTACTTCTGAGTACATACGTAGCGGCCTCATCGTGGCCTCTGCCTGAATACTGGAAAGCGTGGCGTGATAGGCTTTGTTAGCGGCCCATGCATGTCAGCTCTGTGTGGACATACAAGTCAGCTCTGTATGGACATACAAGGCAGCTCTATGTGGACAACCTAAGCAATATAACACGAGAACCAGCAACTGAAAACATTCTTTACAATTCATATTCCTTGAATCTTCCAATTTTATAGATTTTGAATCTGTCCTAACCCAATATTTTTATTTCAAGGTTATGGATTCCCCAAACAACACCAGCACCAACTTCAATAATACTCCACCACCCCTACCGATTACACCTGCCGTAGCTGCTCCGATCAATGAGCAGACGGTATTGCTTAAGGCGATCCGCAGCCTTCTGGAAGGACAACAGCAGCAAATTGCTATTCTCTTGAACCGTCCAGAAGCGGAAGCACCTAGAGTAAAGCAATTCCAGGAACTGCACCTTAAGAACTTTTCGGGAAAAGAGAGCCCTCTGGAAGCAGAGGAATAGGCTCAAAGCGTTGAAGATGACCTGGCAGCGGTACAAGTGCCAGAGATTGCTTGGGTTCGAGTTGCAAAGCTGCAGCTCATCGATAATGCACGGGTTTGGTGGAAGGCGGAAGAAATCCGTCTTCATCAGTATATCGAATAGAAGACTTTCCGTGACCTGTTCGATGCAAAGTACTTCCCTGAGACTGCCCACTTTGATATGGAGCAGCAGTTCATCCATCTACAATAAAGTTCATTATGGACCAAATCAGTAGATGAGTATGATGCTGAGTTTACCATGCTCAGCAGGTAAGATATGTCTTAATGTTTGATTTTATATCACATACTACACAGTTAACACAAGACCGTAACAGGTTTGCGGGCCATCTCATACCGACTGCTGAGATCAGGGCTAGAAGATTTCAGTAAGGGTTGGACCCGGAAATCCAAGATGCATTAGCTACAGGGGATTTCCCAACCCATGATATGGCTTTGAAAGATGCCTAAAGATACGAGGCAGTAGTGAAGAGGAAGGGCGGACCTCAAACTGCCGGAGTGAAACGCCCTGCCACTCATATGGCAGGAGAAACCTCTTAAAGGCCAACTGTTGAACCAAGGAGACTGGAAGAACCCAATAATCAGCCAAGTCCAGATTTTTGCTTCTATTGCAAGAAGGAAAGACACTTATAGAAGGACTGTAGGCGCGCAAAAGGCTTGTGCTTAGTTTGTGGCGTATCTAATCACGGAATTGGAAAATGTCCTTATAGACGCAACCCAGCTCACACACCCACCAACTACCCGCAGCGGCCAGCTATCCAGGCTCCTGCACCTTATCTTGCACTCCCAGCTCCACCATCAGCACAGCTTACTCGCCAATTCCATCAGGCAATGAGGAACATGCCTCGAGGGCAGAGAAACATACCCCAAGGACAGAGGAATGTGCCTCCGGTTAGGAGGAATGAACCACGGCGTCAGGCTTTCACACTAGCAGCTGTAGAAGCAGAGGCTGTAGACCAAGGTAACACTGGCAATTCTCTTCAAACTTTACCCTTATACCACTTTGTTATTTTTCATAGACTATCAGTACTTCTATCACCAAACTTTCCTTGAATCCGTTACACTTTCCTTTTTACAAATTTTGAGGACGAAAAATTTATAAGGAGGGTAGAATGTAACAACCATAACTTTCTGTACAATTTTTTCAAAATACAGAAGGGAACACCTAAGCCTGAACCTGAGTTATAAGTTTGTTTTTCTTTAGAACGGCAACAAGGAGCTTGTAGCTCATTGGTAATACCTTGCACCGTTGAACCATAGCACCATAGTTCAAATCCCATCAGCCACACATTCTTTTTATTTAAAATTCTTTTAATCCTTTAGAAGCCCAAGAGTCTTCACGTGCACAACACGTAAAACCAAGAGTTACACTTAAAACAAACAGATACAAATTAGTATTTAGACCGTCAGGGAAACGTGGCCCCAATCCAAGCCCCCACCTCCAAGATCCGACCGGCGAGATCAATTCTTGGCCCGGCGCCGCCGACCCAACCAAGCCCAAACCCGATTTTTTTTGGATCCCTGCAACCCTTGGACTCCCCTCTTTAACCCCTATCTGTTTGTTTTCCATGCATTTTCCTGAGAATTAAACTTGAGCATTACTCTATGTTTTAATGCATTTTAATTCTCAAATTTATCACACCCTAAACCCTAGATTGCCCTATAAATACCCACCCTATTTTACACCCATCTCACTCAGAATTCTCTTGCAAAAATTATACCAAAATCCTAAGTCTTTTAGTGTACAAGTGGAGTTAGTGAAGGGCGAAGCTCCGACGAACTTCCGAGGATGAAACGACGCCCCGAAACTTTATTTAGGACCCCCTCGTTCTCCTCTTGACCCCAAGCCAGTAAGTCCCCCTTTTCTCTCTCTTTTGCTATTCCCAAACTTTTCATTCTTAAAATGTGTCGGAAGCGGAGTTATCCGGCTTCCGATTCTCTTTTCTTTTAAAATACAACTTTTTCTTAATAACAAACCTACAACTTTTGATATATTGTCTAGTAATCATTAACATAGATAATAGAACAAGTTTGACATCAAAATGATAACCATAACAAGTTGTATTTCAATTTTACATTAAAATACCTTTATGTTTCATATCGACATGTTTATACCTTGTAACCGTGTTATCTTTAGAAAACTCATCTGGTAATGACCTACCTCCTCACAACACACATATCTAATATAGCACGATAGAATTTGGGAACATAGATTCGGGAAAATACGACTTTATATATAACTACCTTCAACTTATAAAACTTTTTTCTATAAGAAGTGTATTTAACAAATCTTTGAAATTGCGCCTTTACAAGCCACTATTGGGGACCTCGTTCAGTTTTATGCGGATTATCGTACATCCTCGGGCCTAGTAAAGCGAGATGCAGACCTCCTCACGAAGCATACGATCTCGAAAGATTTTTAATACATTTTTCTTTAGAAAATGTGATTTCTATTATAAATAAAACCTATATTTTTATTAAATAAATATATATATAATTAATATCAAAATATCTATTTTTAATATTTATAATATCCCATATTTCCAAAATTCAAGAAAAACATCCCATTTACAAGAAAATACCATACAATTCCAATATTTCAAATAAATACCTTATACTTTAAAAACTAGATTATATTCAATAGAAATTTCACAATGAATAAAAGAAACATCTAAGAAAACTCTAAAGATGATAATTAAATATTTAAGGTATATTTTGAAAGTATAACAATACTATTTTACATAAACCCCCCTCAAGTTATACTAAATTACAATAAGGACCCTAGTAAACATAGGTTTAAGCGGAACCGGTCTCTTGAGCCTCAGGGAGCCGGAGATATGGGTGCTTGCCTATTTAACGTAGACAACCTAACAAACGGTGTTATCAATACGGTAATTGTCTTGGAAAAATACACAAATTCTGTCGTCAATGTGCAGCAGTTATCGATAACATCAAAATCCTAATTCAGGACTTCAATTTCTTTTTTAATTATCTGACTCAGACTGAGTCTAAATATAATCAATCTGACTTGAATGTGATTCAAGTATGAAACCACAATTCAATATGAATCCATATACTCAATCTATTCATTCTATTCAATCTATACAACTTGACCGAACCGAACCATGGATATACTCCATTTACATATTCATCCATTATATCCGTTCCATTACTGATATCATGGTTTCGGCAAGTCATCCATTTATACAATTTATAATACAAGACAAGACAACACAATCCATACAATCAATACATAAACACTACGCGGTTATAAAGGGGTAGACTGGTACGGAACATGTTAAAGGTGGCACGAGGTGGACACTTAAGATGTAATTACATCCATACCGTTGTTCCGTGGTATTATCGACGGAGCCTTGTACTACGGGTTACCAAAGTCTCCGGTGTAAGTGAGACTTCTCTCGTATACACTGTTATTTTATGTACCAAGCTATAAATAGCCGCGCTAACATTATAATAAGACATTATAAAACTATACTCTCTCTCTGTCTATTCTACTTCTCCTTCATCTTTGGGACTTACCGAGCGATTGTTCGTTGACGACATTCCTATTTCTCTTCATCTTTGGAATATTGTCAGGAGGACCCGACGCTGAGGAATACGAGACCAGTCAGGAGCATTTGGAGCAGGCCCCTGAGAAGTACACCGAAGATCCAGAGCTGTAGCCACTTGTACTTATTCCATTTTCATTTCTGTTATGCCACTGTTTAGGTATTGCTTTCATTCTATATATTTACTTTTCATTGTATTGTAAAAAGAATGTTAATAAATAAAGTTGTTGTTTATTTACATCTTGTCTTTTGTGTATATTTTATTTTATATTGTTTAGATACGCTTAGCGTGTCTACTTCTGAGTACATACGTAGCGGCCTCGTCGCAACCTCTGCCCGTATACTGGGAAGCGGGGCGTGACACATAGCCGAGACCTCATCATTGTCACCTCAGTTTCCATTTCACGATCTTCTTCTTCGCCCTCTCGGCTTCATCATCAACCCAAGCACAACCCTCTTCGACAGCATCCCGTTGCCTCCACCACCGGCGATGCCATCGCCTCTGCCGTGTACAAGATCCTGATCCTCTCTCTTACTCCTCGACTATGTAAGTTCCTCCCTCTCCTCTACTCTTTTATTTTAAAATCAAATCATTATATTTACATAAATTATTGTCATTAATTTCATTTATATTTTCATATCCTACATCTCATAAATCTATAATATTCTAATATTCTTAGGTTTAAGTATTATAGTAGAGTACATAAATAATTTATAATAATTATGATATGTATGTAGGGACAATGTGTTATATTCAGTATATTTTTGGAATATCAGTATAAATTACATAGTTGTTATTGCGCTGGGTGAATTACACATGCACAAACACTTGTTCAATAAACTACAACAAAATATAGTTAAATGTTCAATACATCAGTAATTTACAGTTCCTATATACAACTTACATTAATAAATGTGTAACTACGATGATGTGAACAGAATTAGTTTTACCAGATATTAAATTATATATAAGGTTACTGTAGGTAATTAATAAGAGTTATAGGAAAATAAAACCAAGTTATTATTATTGAAAGGAGTGATCTTGATCGATAAGGATTCTCGGTCATCGTAATAAATCCAACTTAATATTATTTTCTATATGTTCAATTTAAAACCCTAACTCGAGTACATTGCTTCAAGGTAATCTGTTATGAGTGTTGTTTATTAAACGCCCAGGTAATTGGTGTATTTTCTATGTTATATTATGTTCTTTGGTGAATCTCATGTCACGGATGCATCCTATGGGGTTTTTTAAATATATGTTTGTAAATAGGAAAAATATTACTATCTATGCCACGAAGGGAAGTATTTGGATTGTTATTCCTTTAATGGATTCTTTTGCTCAAATATTATATCGCATCCACCTTATGTCATGGGTGTGATGGTTTTGTTACTATATGTTGTGAATGGATAAGTTGATATGTCAATTATATAAATCGAGGGTTAGTATACTTATAAATGTGTATATAAGAAATTATATATATATATATATATATATATATATAGGGAAAACTTATCCATAATTGTGGTTTCATAATGATCCAGCGACCGCTCTGTCGTAATTACCTAATCTATCAGCGATGATGTCTCCCCGTGGTCAATATGAAATTCATAGGCTAGGTTAAGTCGGGTTGAAGTATTGTTTTTCTTTTATGTATGAAATATGAATTTCTAGAAATGCTGAAACAGATTACACATGCCTTAAAATAGACATAACTCCTAGTTTTGATGTCTAAATTGAGCAAACTCAAGTTTCTGAAATATTTACAAAGAAATAGATATAATTTTATCCCAGTTAAATTTTGTTAGTGTATATGCCCTAGGGGCCATTATTGTATCATACTAACTTGTATATTACTTAATGGAAGTTTGGGATATTCACAGTTGTATTAATAGTCTTGCTCAACATAGTAGTATGCTACTTGGTTTATATCTATCTTAATATGTGTATATGTTAGCATATCGCGAATACATATTGATAGAGCCCTTGGGATCTTGCTTGACTACCAGTGTTGTGATGGCAGTCACACTAGTGGGGGCTGGGTAGTCTACAAGCACATCCTTTTTCAGGTCCCTAGTCGTAGGATTATCGAGACAGGGCATCGATATTCCAGAGTAGACTAGTGTGTACGCTTCTCATCCCAGCAGGGCAAATGGTCTGTCCTACAGCCATTAGTACGTTGTACTGGAGATAGTATACAGGTGCTCGTTAGGTTACGGGTACACCGGACAGGACTCGCAGGGAACTGTTGGTTGGTATTATACCCATCGTCAGTTAACAGTTCCCAGGTGACATGAGTACAGCATAGTCCGTTGACTTGATACTGCTGCTTCGTCTCGAGTGTGTTGCCACTGTTCTTAGATTGCTACCCTACCACGGCTCAAAGGAGTCGTGCAAACAGGTAGCAGTTGGGTGCAGTCCCGAAGCACTTGGAGGCAGTGGCGGTTAGATAGGATTCGTCTCTCCCGGTATTGGGAGTTGATATCGCGCTGTGTTTAGAGAGCCATTACGCAAAGTCCCTGGCCAGAGCAAACGAGATTTACTGGTAGGATTTCCAGTAGCTTCTCAAGGTGTAATGGGCTTCACTCCGACATGACTTATACAGCTTTTAGCGGATTGACGCTTGCTGCCCCTCTAGGCCCGTTATGCGATAGTCTTAGACGAACAGACCGGACTGTACGAAGATTGTCACATCAGGCTCAGTAGGAGTTCGGATGGGTTTCCTCATCGGCCTTCTTATCGACATCTACCTGGAGACCGTTACGTACAGCTGGTACCGCTTGCGGCCTGTGGTTAAACCCACTGCCAGTGTAGTGTTGAGTCTTTAGATTCCCACACAGAGAGTTTTCCTGCTTCAGGCAAAACGATATAGAGGTCGTATGGTTTTACGACAGGGTTCGGACATATACGTGTACTTGTGCACGTAAGATGTTCGGACAGTTTATACTAGCGGGCTTTGGTTTAAGCCAGTTTCTAGTAGAGGATTATTAAATTTATACAGTCTCAGTATTTCCGTATTTTTACGAATGGGAGGGGCATTCTCGTAATTAGTCGAGAAGCTTCTAGAAGAAAGGTGAGGTGGAGAGCTTAGGTGTAAAATGCATTAAATGAATTAGTGACTCATGAGATGATTCATCCAAATGAGTTAATGAAGTATTTATTGCTTAATGACTCATGTGATGATTCATTGAATGTATTAAATGAAGTATGGTTGTAATCATCATATATGTTTTATTTGATAATCTTTATGCTTCATAATATATATAGAATTGAGACATAATTCATTTCATTATCACATACACACTCTCTCTCCTCAAGCTCTCCTCTTCTTCAACCTAACCCTAATCCTCTAATGTGTTGAGATCCGAAGGGTTAGCAAGACTAATAGATCCTTAATCCACTTCTATATCTTCTAGGTCACTTGGATTAGCAGGCCTAGCCACTTAGTTACCTCAAGTGAGAGGTTAAGGCTTGGAGGAGGAACTCTCGGGTGAATCTTCTATCACATCGAGGAGGCCGACGAGGAGGTGAACAACAAGAACAAGAAGGACTAGTATCTTGAGGTATAATCATTTATCATAGTAGTTTAGCACTTCTAGATAGTTGTTAGTTAGGGTTTAGCAAAGATCCGTAAAGTTAGTCGATGTTAACTTGAACAAAATGATTATTTTACCTATTCCGCCTCCCTGCATCATGTGAGGTGTCTAACGTCGACTTATAGTGGTATCAGAGCCTAGCTAAACCATAACTAACATGTTAGCAAAGTCGTTAGCAAAACGAACCCGAAAATACGACGTTTTCGCATAGTTTCTGCCGATTTTAAAACGGGGTCTAAAAATTTTTCAGGGACCCTTACAAATGCAAGCAGAGTTTTTTAAGAATTGTGAAGAAATTTGGGATCGTGACTCGACCATACCACCGCGGAACCGCCGCCGATCCAAGCAATCCGCCGCGGATCCGTGGCCTAGTTGACTCCGAGTCAACCCAAATTTGCTCAGTTATTCTTCTGTGTTGATGTTGTGTTTTCTGGGATGTTTTGTTTCTGCTCAGGTTTTATGTGCACAGAGAATTGTTTGGAGTAGATTCATTTGTGTTGCTTGATCGAAATTCTAAGATGTTTTGCTAACTGGATTATATCTATGTTCTGTTTAATGTGTTCGTAAACCTCCCCTAACTGCTAGTATGTCGGTTAGCAGGGGGTTGCACATTTCTGTAATGGTTTTTACCGGTTTGTGATTGTGAACTTGTTGGATTGTCTTGAATGGATAGCCGGGGATGTGAGACGAGTGTTTCTTTCATTCAAATGTAAATTGTAATTTGTTGTAATATTCTTTTGTGGGGCACATCCGGGTTGAGCTTGTAGCCACCGTTGTATTATTTCATTTACTGTTTTCTGCTCCTAGGATAGACCCAAGATGGGGTGCACAAACTACCGGGTACTTTGAAGTGTTTAGTGGCCTACTCACGTCGTTGAGGGAGACCGCTTCACTTCGGGTACTAGGCGGGTAGTTTGCCGTACCCGTAGGGGTCTAGGGTGGGGTTTTGGTTATTCATCGCGACTGTGTAATCCGTCTTTCTTTGCAGGCTCAAAAGGAATGCGGATTCGTAGAAAATCCAATATGTTCATCTGTGATCTGGAATGACTATTATTGCGTCTGATGAATGTACAATATCTATATATGATATCTAGTAGGCGTCACTTATGTTTTGCACCCGCGCTAGCACAGCCCCCGCTCTGTCGTTAGTTAAGTAACCTAACGGGTGAATGACGGGGCCCAGTGGCGAATGCGGATGGCATAAGAGAATGTTGTATTTTCGTTGTTTTCTGCAATGATAGGTTAACTGATGGGACGCATTATATTAATGCAAAGAAAATAAACCAAAGTTGAATCGTTGGAACAGTTTAAAAGAAACCACTCGGTTATTTTAAAACAGAAGATAATTTTTTAATTGCGGAGCTTAAACCACTCCTTTTAAAAGCTATCAGGTTCCTTCGATCATATCAAGTTCACTACGTTCACGGTTTCGCCAAAACCATTCGTAGCCCTCCGTCATTTCATTTGGGTATTCAGTAGTATTCAAGCTATGTATTTTGACCAACGCCAAGGCATAGTGTTTGGTAGCCGCTGGGTATTCATTTATTGCATAGATAGATGAGTTAGTTTGGGACAGTCGTACTGTATTTTGGCCAACGTCAGGGGTATGTACGGATGGGTTCAAATTAACAAGATAATGATGGGTAGAACTTGATATGTGACTTATGACATTTTGACCAATGCCAAGGTCATAAGAGCATGGGGCAGAAATTGATATCGGGAATTTCTAAAGAAACTGAAATTTGCTAAGAGTTGCATACCATCTGGAGTGTGATAATTTTGGTAGGATTCCTTCATCTTTATCACACGATGATATTTGGATCCTGATCCTACTGTGAGTATCCGCTACTCATCAGGAGATTCGTCACTTAACGATCAATGCAATAAACCAAGTAGGTGTTGAGAAAGGTGTCAGCGGGGCTACGCCCCGAGAGAAAAGAGATTATTTAATTAAGGAACTTCGCGAAAGCGTCATAAAACCTCCCTCGAAGTACCGACACCGATCTGGCTGAACGGTTAAGCAAGTATTGTACGGTGAGAATAGTCCTGACTAGTTCTTCCTTTTTGGTTTAAGGAGGGATTCGAGAAACAGTGGGAGCCATCCTGTTTAGATAAACTAAAAACCACTCTAAACTTGCAAGAGCATCATGCTAAAATGTTCCCTCTCTCTCTCATTGCAGCGACCCAGAACATGACAGGCCTTAAGTTATTATTAGATAAAAATATTTTGACAGGGTCAAACTATAAAGATTGGTTCCGGAATGTTAAGATGGTTATTACCTATGATAAATTAGGGTATGTCCTTACTACAAAGGCCCCTGCCGTCTCAGGTCCTGAATCCAGTGTCGCGGATAAGGAAATCCGCAAGACCTGGGAGTTAGACTGAGCGAAGGCTAAGTGCATCGTGCTTGCCTCTATGAATAATGAACATCAGAGGAGGTACGAGAATATGGATCTAGAATCTATATTTCTCAACACCAAGGATCTGTATGGAGAGCAATCTCGTATGGCTAGATACGAGACCTCGAAGAACTTGTTTCAGTCGAGGATGGCCGTCAGATCATCTGTAGGGGAACATGTCCTTAAGATGATTGGCTATATTGAAGAGCTCGCAGACCTCGGGACAACATTAAAGAACGAGCTGTATACAGACTTGATTCTCCAGTCCCTTCCTTCCACCTACGCCCAGTTTATCTTGAATTTCAACATTCAAGGTAAAGAAGTTGAACTTCCAGGACTCCTTAATATGTTGAGGAGTGCAGAGGGCACCTTGCAGAAGGCAAGGGAAACACCCAATATGTTTGTTCGTGGTGCTTCCTCTTTCAGGTCCAAGGCAAGGGCCAAAGGAAGGAAGAAGAAGGCCGCTACCAAACCAAGAGGTGGTGTTGGTAAGGTAGGAGTCAAGGAAAAGGCAAAGGTTGTGGAGCCAGTAGTAGCAAATGACGAGTGCTTCCATTGTCGTAGGAAAGGCCATTGGAAGAAAGATTGCAAAGCTTGGATTGCCAAGAACCAGGACCCGAGGCAAGTTGTGGCTTCGGCTTCAGGTGTGTTTGTAATTGAGAATTGTCTGTCAATCAACTCTACTTCCTCGGTATTGGATTCTGGATCAGGATCTCATATATGCAATTCATTGCATGCTTTGAGAAACCGTAGAGTTATTAAGGTAGGCAATTTGTCTCTCAGAGTTGCGAACGGAATGAGCGTGGACGCTGAATCCGTGGGAGAATATCGCCTAGGTTTGATAAGTGGGCAGATATTGATTCTACGTAACTGTTTGTATGTACCTAGTTTAACTTGTAATATCATATCAGTGTCCTCACTTTCGAGAGAGGATATAATTTTACATTCGTAAGTGATGTAGTAAATATCCACCTAAATCAAGTTCTGATTGGGTCCGGCACATTAGATGACGGTATATACGTATTAAATCAAGCTCAGGTTTTCAATGTCTAGAACACACTTAAAAGAAAGTCTCCGGAAATAAATCAGGCTTTCTTATGGCATTGTAGACTAGGTCACATCAATGAAACACGATTGACTAAGTTACATAGAGAAGGATATTTGAATCCGTTCGAATATCAATCTTATGCTACTTGTGAATCTTGTCTCATGGGAAAGATGACAAAGACTCCGTTTACTGGACACGGAGTAAGAGCGAGCGAGCTTTTAGGACTCGTACACAGTGACGTGTGCGGTCCAATATCTACATATGCAAGAAGTGGTTATTCCTACTTCATTACTTTTACGGATGATTTCTCTAGGTATGGACATATCTTCTTGATGAAGCATAAATCCGAGGCCTTTGAGAAATTCTAAGAATATAAGAATGAAGTAGAAAACCAAACCGGCAAAAGTATCAAGACACTGAGATCTGATCGAGGTGGTGAATACTTAAGTGCCGAGTTCCTGGGTTACCTAAAAGAGAATGGAATTCTCTCTCAGCTTACTCCTTCATACACTCCACAGCATAACGGTGTATCGGAAAGACGGAACCGAACCCTATTAGATATGGTATGTTCCATGATGAGTAATGCTGAGTTACCGCGATCTTTCTGAGGTTATGCGCTAGAATCAGCTGCATTTCTTTTGAACAGGGTTCCTACCAAGACTGTGCCTACCACACCATATCAGATGTGGAGTGGGAAGAAACCCTATCTTCAGTATCTGAAGATATGGGGATGTCCAGCTTTTGTTAAAAAGCAGCATGCGGACAAACTCGAGGCACGCTCAGTACATTGTAAGTTTGTGGGATATCCAAAGAACTCTAAGGGGTATTTTTTCTATTACGCAGAGGAACAAAGGGTTTTTGTTTCTCGTAATGCCCATTTTCTAGAACAGCAGTTTTTAGAAAAGGAAACAAATAGGAGCGAAATAGAACTGGAAGAAATTCCAGAACCGCAAACTACTACTGAAAGTTTGGTAGAACCAGAAGTTCAAGAAGAACAGGACATTCCCGCACTCCTCCACAGGAGTAGTAGGCCGTCTCATCCGCCTGAGAGATACTACGGTTTTCTCATAAACGGGGATAGAGAGGATTGCCTCATTGATAATGATGAACCTACTAGCTTCCAGCAGGCCATCCAGAGCGGCGACTCAGTAAGATGGCTGGATGCAATGCGGACCGAGATGGAGTCCATGTACACCAACAAAGTATGGACTTTGGACTTTTCTCCAGATGAGGTAAAACCCATAGGATGCAAATGGATCTTCAAGAAAAAGATTGGTGTAGATGGACTGGAGGAAACCTATAAGGCTAGACTTGTTGCAAAGGGTTTTCGTCAAAGACCTGGTTTGGATTATGACGAAACTTTTTCTCCAGTGGCTATGCTCAAATCCATTCGGATCTTTCTTGCCATTGCCGCCTTCCATGATTATGAGATCTGGCAAGCGGTCGTAAAGATGGCTTTTCTAAATGGTAATTTAGAAGAGTGCGTCTATATGGATCATCCAGAAGGTTTCAATCAGAGTGGGTGCAGCGGGAAAGTGTGCAAGTTGCTTAAGTCCATTTATGGACTAAAGCAGGCGTCGCGGAGTTGGAACATTTGTTTTGATGAAACGGTCAAAGAATATGACTTTCTCAAAAATCCAGATGAACCATGTATATATAGTAAAATTGTAGCACGAACTGTCATATTCCTCGTCTTGTACGTGGATGACATTCTCTTAATAGGAAACGACATTCCTATGCTACAATCTGCCAAAGGATTCTTGTCACACAGGTTCTCCATGAAAGACCTGGGTGATGCCTCTTACATTCTGGGATCTAGATCTATCGTGATAGATCTAAGAGAATATTGGGACTTTCAAAGTCCAGGTATCAACATTATACTGAAAAGATTCAGTATGGAAAATTCTAAGCGCGGTAATTTACCGGCTTGTCACGGAATTACCCTCTCCTAAGACATGTCTCCCAAGACTGATTTGGAAAGGGATCGCATGTCAGTTATACCCTACACTTCTGCAGTAGGCTCTATAATGTATGCGATATTGTGCACCAGACCAGATGTAGCTTACGCACTGTGCGTGGTAAGCCGGTATCAGTCAGACCTAGGGAAGAAGCACTGGATAGCAGTGAAGAACATTCTCAAGTACCTGAGAAGGACTAAGGATATGTTCTTGGTTTACGGCGGAAAAGAACTCCAGATCGAGGCTTTTGCTGACTCCAGCTTCCAGAGTGACAAGGATGACTCCAAGTCCATGTCCGGTTATGTCTTTACCCTCAATGGAGGGGCGGTGTGCTGGAAGAGTTTCAAGCAGGACACCGTTGCTGACTCGACGATGGAAGCGGAGTATATCGCTGCTTGAGATGCCGCAAAAGAAGCAGTCTGGATGAAGAAGTTCCTAACAGAACTTCAGGTGGTTCCTACCATTGCTGATCCAATACCGCTGTATTGTGACAACAACGGCGCTATAGTTTTAGCGAAGGAACCCAGGTCCCATCAGAAGTCCAGACACATCTTGAGGCGGTATCACCTGATCAGGGAGATCATAGATCGCCAGAAGATCGAGGTCCGGAGAGTTGCTACAGAGGAGAACACTGCAGATCCATTCACAAAGGCATTACCTCAAACACAGTTCGAGAGGCTATTCGAGATGATAGGTCTTCGATATGCCAGTATATTGCCCTAGTGCAAGTGGGAGATTGTTAGTGTATATGCCCTAGGGGACATTATTGTATCATACTAGCTTGTATATTACTTAATAGAAGCTTGGGATATTCACAGTTGTATTAACAGTCTTGCTCAACATAGTAGTATGGTACTTAGTTTATATCTATCTTAATATGTGTATATGTTAGCATATCGCGAATACTTATTGATAGAGCCCTTGGGATCTTGCTTGACTACCAGCGTTGTGATGGCAGTCACACTAGTGGGGGCTAGGTAGTCTACAAGCACATCCTTTTTCAGGTCCCTGGTCATAGGATTATCGAGACAGGGCATCGATACTCAAGAGTAGACTAGTGTGTACGCTTCTCATCCCAGGAGGGGAAATGGTCTGTCCCACAGCCATTAGTACGTTGTACTGGAGATAGTATACAGGTGCTCGTTGGGTTACGGGTACACCGGACATGACTCGCAGGGAACTGTTGGTTGGTATTATACCCGTCGTCAGTTAACAATTCCCAAGTGACATGAGTACAGCATAGTCCGTTGACTTGATGCTGCTGCTTCGTCTCGAGTGTGTTCCTACTGTTCTTAGATTGCTACCCTACCACGGCTCAAAGGAGTCATGCAAACAGGTAGCAGTTGGGTGCCGTCCCGAAGCACTTGGAGGCAGTGGCGGTTGGATAGGATTCGTCTCTCCCGGTATTGGGAGTTGATATCGCGCTGTGTTTGGAGAGTCATTACGCAAAGTCCTTGGCCAGGGCAAACAAGATTTACTGGTAGGATTTCCAGTAGCTTCTCAAGGTGTAATGGGCTTCACTCCGACACGACTTATACAGCTTTTAGGGGACTGACGCTTGCCGCCCCCTAGGCACGATATGCGATAGTCTTAGACGAACAGACCGGACTGTACGAAGATTGTCACATCAGGCATAGTAGGAGTTCGGATGGGTTTCCTCATCGGCCTTCTTATCGGCATCTACTTGGGGACTGTTACGTACAGCTAGTACCGCTTGCGGCCTGTGGTTAAACCCACTGCCAGTGTAGTGTCGAGTCTTTAAAATCCCACACAGAGAGTTTCCCTGCTTCAGGCGAAACGATATAGAGGTCGTATGGTTTTACGACAGGGTTCGGACATATACGTGTACTTGTGCATATAAGATATTCGGACAGTTTATGCCAGCGGGCTTTGGTTTAAGCCAGATTCTAGTATAGGATTATTGGATTTATACAGTCTCAATATTTCCGTGTTTTTACGGATGGGAGGGGCATTCTCGTAATTAGTCGAGAAGCTTCTAGAAGAAAGGTGAGGTGGAGAGCTTAGGTGTAAAATGCATTAAATGAATTAGTGACTCATGAGATGATTCATCCAAATGAGTTAATGAAGCATTTATTGCTTAATGACTCATGTGATGATTCATTGAATGTATTAAATGAAGTATGGTTGTAATTATCATATATGTTTTATTCGATAATCTTTATGCTTCATAATATATATAGAATTGAGACATAATTCATTTCATTATCACATACACACTCTCTCTCCTCAAGCTCTCCTCTTCTTCAACCTAACCATAATCCTCTCATGTGTTGAGATCTCAAGGGTTAGCAAGACTAATAGATCCTTAATCCACTTCTATATCTTCTAGGTCACTTGGATTAGCAATCCTAGCCACTTAGTTTCCTCAAGTGAGAGGTTAAAGGTTGGAGGAGGAACTCACGGGTGGATCTTCTATCACATCAAGGAGGCCGACGAGGAGGTGAACAATTAGAACAAGAAGGACTAGTATCTTGACGTATAATCATCTATCATAGTAGTTTGGCACTTTTAGATAGTTGTTAGTTAGGGTTTATCAAAGATCCGTAAAGTTAGTCGATGTTAACTTGAACAAAATGATTGTTTTATCTATTCCGCCTTCCCGCATCATGTGGGGTGTCTAACGTCGACTTACAAATTTTACTAAAAACTAATGGAGACTATCTTTAAATATGTTTTAAAAATAAGTGTTGAATCTCAACAACACAGGAATTATTTACGTAGCTGTCATAAAACAGCCATAACTCCCTCTCTGATTATCATAAACTGGAGATTTTTATGGGTAATCGTTCATAACTCACAGACGCTCATTTCTTGTTTAATTTTGGAAACCATAAACTGAACATAAGCTTCTCGAAAATGAAAATACCACCAGTGCATGAATTTTGAAATCTGCACTGGCCTGCTCTGCGCAGCGTTCCGAAAAATCCTGTAACTCTCACTAGGAACCCGATCGAGACCAACTCGGTCTCTTTATTTACACGACACTCTGAACTACAAATTATTCCTTGAGTAAGATTTCCAAATTCTAAAACAAAACCACTATTTTCTGCATTCGAACTTATGATTGATTTCTGTTATGAAATTTGACTATTCTATGTGTATATGTATATATAATTAGTATTATATCTAGACTTGACATGACTTCCCCTACCCATGTACCCATGAACATGTGTCAACTTATAAATATATTGACTATCTGTATTCCTATATTCCTGTACTTCCTGTATTCATGTATTCATGTACTCCTATATTCTTATATTAGACTATCATGTACTTGAACCTGTATTAACTTGTAAATAGCTTGACTGATACCGATCGGCGGTGTTGGAGTAGTTAAAGATGAGTAGTTCAGCTACTTCGAAGTCCCCAACATGTATGTACTCTTATACTCAAGTATTCCTATAATCCTGTGTAAATTCTCATGAAGTGGTTGAACACCATACCTTAACTTACATTAGTAATGGCCATGACCGATATTTACCGGAGGGTGTTGGGATGAGGATGCGGCGTCCAATCTCTTCAGGGTTTTCATCTGCCTGTACTCTACCATCATATATAAAAACTCACGAATCGGTTGGACGCTATATCTTAACTTGTGTTAGAATAGGGGGCTTACACACTATTGACACTGCCATCTTTATTTATTCCTGACATGTCTCTTCATGTTTGTATATAAATTTCCGGATCTCTATTTTGCTTGTTTACATATCCCATCATATGAATGATCATCATTCTTATAATCCTGTGTAAATTCTCATGAAGTGGTTGAACACCATACCTTAACTTACATTAGTAATGGCCATGACCGATATTTACCGGAGGGTGTTGGGAGTTGAGAATGCGTCGTCCAGTCGCTTCGGGGTTTCCATCTTCCTGTACTCTAACATCATATATATAAACTCACGAATCGGTTGGACGCCGTGTCTTAACTTGCGTTGGAATATGGTGACTTACACACTATTGACACTGCCATCTTTATTTATTCTTGAGATGTCTCTTCATATTTGTATATAAATTTCCGGATCTCTATTGTCTGTGATTACATATCTCATCATATGAATGATCATCATTTCTTGCTATTTGTTTATTATCTGTTTTCTTTTCCAAGATAATATATTAAATCCCTGACTTGTACCATCATGTCTATGCTAATATTATATTCTTCATTCCTATACATTTCTAGTAACATGTTTGTTTTATGTTGCTTCGTTTAATATATGTTGCGTACTTTTATGTCTTTTGTTACTAAAATTATGCATTGCTTGTTTTTATGCACGTTATTTCAATCTTTTAAATACTTTGTTTATTATCCTTTCTTTTTCATGTATACATATTTTATAATAAGCAACTTACTCGGCGCAAGTTCGCTGAAAGACATTCCTTTTTCTTGTTTTCTTTCTTCTTGAGGATGTCTGTCAGGAGATACAAGGAAAGATGACGTAGGGGCAGGTATTGAGACTCGGCGATATATTGAGCCGAGTGAGGAGAACAGTCGATATCTTTTTTGTCAAACCAAGCTCTAATTTTCTTTTAACTCTTGTCTATATTTGAAGTCTTAGACTTTTATCAGTGAACTTGAAACTTATAATAAATGTTGATGGATAATTATTTATTTATTTTAAATTTTTGTTGGATTTATATTTATTCTGCTTAATCCAGACGCTTAGCATGTTCATATTGGGAAGAGGTGCTTCTCGGTAAGAATATGCCGCGGGCTTTTCACTCTCATTTCTCGTTTTTAGGAAGCGGGGCGTGACAAATGATTTATATGTTGAATGGGTTCGCATGATTATTTGACCCGAAAGATGGGAGGAGAGATTGGACCAACTGGGCGTGCCAGAATCTGTAGAGTATTTTTCGTCACCCATTAGGATGGATGCGCTCGCTTGTCAGACGTTGTACAGATCCTCCGGCCCGCTGGTGGGCGGGGGTTTATTGATTGTAGGGATTATAATCTCTGGCATCCATGGACAAAACTGCTGTTAATTATCGCTCGCTTTAAGGCGAAAGAACATTCGATTAACAGGTCTTGCGATCATGCGAACTCAATGTGAAATGTGTTTGTGTTTGAAAAGAAAGAATGCATATTTGTTCATTCATTTTTTTGTTTATTATATATATATATATATATTTGTTTTATTATTTTTTTTATTTATGAAGAAGACCGAGTGCCACGGGAGGCACCCGGTGGGTCCGAGGGCACCCGAGGATTCGGCTCCCCCTAGGAGGGGGGTTGGCCCCCCAAAAGGTGGGATTCGGCTCTCAGTTTGGGAAGGGGATCGGCTCCCCCCAGAAGGGAAGATTTTCCCTCCTTGCGGGGATTTTCCGGGGTCCGAGTGCCCTTTTCGAGGGACCCAGCGGCGTTATTGAGGGTTACCTAGGTCGGAAGAGCCCCGGCGTTATTGAGTGCATTTTGTATACATGCAAACTGTGGTTTTCTATAACTTAGACCATAGATTTTTAAGCTTTTCAACCATATTTTCTAAAATAAACACATATTTTGTATAAAAAAAAAGTAAATTTATTTTTTTAGCCGTCCGATTAAATTGAGAAAATCATCAAATTGCCTTTTTCGTCGGCACTTTTCGTAGTAGTAATTTGCACATGTGATGCAAGTATATATGTCAAAATTTTATTTCTTTATTTGTGGTTTTTTCTTATTTTCATTGATGATAGAGGTCGTTTTCTCCCTCAGATGTTGTCCTCCGTTGGTCTTACGGCCAGCGGTGTCGAACGGTTGAGATTTGGTATGAGAATTGAACGTATGGATCTTAATGGGTTGTCGGTTGTTGTGGACGCCAAGCTACCTGCAAGAAAAGTCCCGGGATGGAAAACCACCGTAGGACCCTCCGACGATCAAGTAAGTGCCAATGAATATTAGAGCAGAGTAGCGACGTATTAGATTGAGTTCGAGTCACCTGAATTTTCTGGAAGAGGGGTTTATATAGCTGTCGCATGGAGCAAGCCGATGAGAGATTCTCGCCGCCTGTTATGCCCCTATGTCTTGTTCGCGTTGATGGCGGGATATGCCCATTAATGGAGAGATACGCTAGCGTAGGATGCGGGATGTGGAGCGGCGGAGATCTCGTCGTGGCGAGATACACGGAGCCATTACGGAGGCACTTAAGCTCTGTGCTCCCGGCCAAACAGGGACGCTGAGGAATCTCAGTTATAGTATAACTCGGAGACGAGCAGGTGAGCTGATGAGTCTCAGCTATAGGATAGCTCGGAGATGAGCTATTAGCTGGCGGTTAGCCGTAGGGGGAGGTGCTCCGGGGAGGTCTTTTTAAAAGGTCTGGTGCAGCCTCGGAAGCGAGGCGCCGAGGAATGTCCCCAATGCATCATATTTATTCTAGCTCCGTGGCCTCCAGGAATCTAGAGGGCTTACGTGGATGTAACGACTCTAAAATCTTGTACGGAAATTTTACTGTTAATATACAAGAAATGAGTTTTACAGCCTGAGTTTGAGTTATAACTTTCTTTTGTTAAATAACAGCAAGAAATAACTTGTATCTCACTGGTAAAACCTTGCACTGCTGTGACGTAGCCCCCGTGTTCGATTCCCATCAGACACATTATTTTTTCTGAATTTTTTAAAACTTTTTGGAAGCCCAAAAGATTTCACGTGCAATACACGGGGAAATGAAAAGTTCAGAAAAATCAAACATGTAGAAAATGGTTTAAACAGAGAATTTATCAAGTGGCACGAATCTCGATACCGGCACAAATCGACCGGCCAAATGCTCAGTATAGCCGGCATCGACGGCTAAGATAGGGCCAAAATGCCCTGGCCTTTGCACACACACCTCTTCACCTACCCCTAACTCCTCTGCACTGTCTGATTTCCCTGCAATCAAACAAAGATCCTTCATTTCACAATTAAACATAATTTTAATGCTTTTTAATCCACCATTTTAATTCCAAAACCCTAATTCTCCACTATAAATACCATCCCCTAATTTGGCTCAGCACCATTCTGAAAATTATAGCAAAATTCTCTCAAAAAGTTTCTAAGTACAAATAGAGTAAAAAGGAGTTAGCAAGCAAGTTGGTTCCGGCGAAAATCGAAACTAGTTCTGGCGCTCCTGCGACGCTACTAAGCTCATACCCTCTTCTTCAACCTTTCTTTAAACCTTCTAAACCATAAGTCCCTTCTAAACCTGTCATGCTCTACTTCCCAGAGTGCGCAACCTACGGCACGTGACAGAGCCAACCATGCTACCCGTGGCTAAGAAACAACCCTCCACAGTCATATTACGGCTGTCTATAGGATATCAAAAATAGAAAATATATAAAAATAGCTAGTACATGTCCATTTGCCACAGTAAAAGAGTCAAGAAAATGTGTAAGCAGAAACGAATTAAATCCAATAAACAACATCTGAAAGTTGTCCCAATATGGGCTCACATCAAGAGATAAAACTGCGGAAGTAAATAACTAAACTAAACATCACTAAGCCACACATGTTTAATTCCTCACTACTTAGCTTGACGACAAAAGTACTCCTGTTCAGCCTGCGATAAAGATAGAGGAACTGGGCGATGCAAAACCCAGACGTCAGTGCGTCATAATATCAGAATAGCAGTAATAACCAGGACGTAACGATATAGGTAAACATGAATATAAATAAATAATATAGATATAAACAATGGGGTATGTGTATGTATGTGTTGTGGGATGTGTGTTTACACTGGTTTAAATTTCGTTTACAGATATGTGTGAAAGCAGGCTCATTCATATACGTGTGTGGAGGGTTAGTGCATTACACGGGCACATCAGTGGCGTTTGTGCTTAGCAAAAATCCCTAAGGGGAGTGCACATGTATGTTGCATGTAAATTTAAACAATACAATCAGAGGAAAAATAGGTGTTAGAAATGAAGCACTCGGTGGACAACGATAAAAGGAAAGCATTCAAATAGACATTTTATTCTACAGGAAATAGATCACCAAACACGGGATCAAAAGTACAAGGGTTTACAAAACTATGAATAAAGTTTTATAAAGCCCTCTTAGCCTTCTCCACCATGTCGGTACGGCGATCTTCATGAGGAGTCGCTCCCCATCGATCAGTGTCGTGTTCATCGGCGAAAGCAGCCATGATGGCCCGCTGAGTCCGTATCTGGCTTAGCAGCTGAACAGAACAATCCCTCAAAGGCTTGGTAATCAAAAGTGCCTCATGAAAGCACTCGATATTGTCCTCCGCTGCGTCGAGCATCGCCAGAGTCATCTCCGATGGATGAGGGGGAATGTCATCGAGCACGAAAAGGAAGATCATCCGGAACCAAATGGAGCCGATGGGGAGAGGAGATCCTCTACGAGTCAAGAGCTCATGCAGCACCGTATCGCATTGGTCATCGGTGAGAGCGGGATTCACCAAGCATGCAACAAAACGAGGAACAATTTTCTCAATAGGGACCTCCCATGGCTGCCGATTAGCATGCGGACGATTGCAAGCCATGACTCTTATCTGTTATAATGATTATCTGAAAGTGAGAGAGAAGAGGAGCATTTCTTAGATTATAAAGGGAGGCATTTAAGTCTCGGCACAGAAAATGTTGTACATGGTGGAACTATTTTCAAGTTCTGACAAAAGAAGGCATTGGAAAAGAAAGTTTGACTCAGGAAAAGCAGAGAAAGAAGGTGAAAAGAAACCTTCATTAGTGGGGCAGCGCCCCACGTGCTTCTTACGAGGGCGCCGGCGCCAATATGCAAAGCACATAAAAGCTTCTGGGTAAGAATTAAATTCTTATACGGCGCCGCACGTGCTTCTCACATCGGCACCAATGTGCAAAGCATAGAAGCACTTTCTGAGTAAGAATTAAATTCTTATATGGCGCCGCACGTGCTCTTCATGCGAGCGCCAGTGTGCAAAGCATAAGAGAATTTATTATATAAGAGTTAGACTCTTATATGGCACCACACGTGCTCTTCACGCAAGCGCCAATATGCAAAGCACAGGAATAACCATCTTAAAAATTAAATTCTTATGTGGCGCCCATGTGCACAACACGTGAGCACCAGCATCCAAGTAGAATTAAATTCTACGTTTCCTTAACAAAAAGTTAGGATACTCTCTGATAAACAGAGCCGTTGGATCAAAGATCCAACGGAGATGAAAAATCATCAAAATATATAATTAGGAGAAAACATCTTCCAAATATTTCTAAATAAGAAAGATACTCTCGGTTGGATCAATGATCCAACAATAGAATAAAATTCTATTTTTGGGAATATATTCTTTTAATCTTTCCAAACAAAAAGATTGCTCTCTGTAAAACAGAGAACCCTTGGATTAAAAATCACCATTTTACAGAATAAATTCTGTATACGGGAAAATATTTCCCCGATCTTGTTAAAAACAAGAACAATATATTCTGTAAAACAGAAGTCCTTGGATCAAAAATCCAACGGTGGGTAAATTCCCCAAATCAATTTTGAGTCCAATTAAATCAATTGAAATCTCTCAATGAGAGATTTTCTCAAAACTAATTAATAATTTGCCTCCATTATATTAAGGACCCGAGACTTCACGTCTCAACACAAAAAGGGAGATAGAAGAAACCCCCCATAAGGTTCTGCAAAAAGAACAGAGAATTCAATTCGCAAAGAAGAAGATCTTCCTTCTCAAAACTCTAGGTAAAGAAAAGAGATCAAAATATCTCTATCACCTATAATATCATATTTAAGGGTTTAACCCTTGTAAAAAAGAACTTAGTTCTTTATCTGGATCTGAGATCCATAAGATAAGTCTCCCACAAGTTGAGAATTTAATTCTTATCGGGAAAATCTTGTTCTTGAGAATCAAAGATTCAGGGAAGAATAAATTTAAAGAGAATGAAGAGGGAGTCCAGAATACTCCAGGAACTCAGCTCCTTCAAATAGAGAACTTAGTTCTTTAAAAACTCAGACTAAAATTCTCAAATATAGTGATTTAAACGAGCGTTAATGGTCAAAGAACCATTGATAGTGGTTTAACCTCTCTGAAAACATCAACAGGGATTAAATCTCCATATAAAAGAAACTAGTGCCTCACGTGCTTCCCATGTGGGCACCCCTCTTTAACAGTGCCTTGCACCTCACGTGAAACACATGTGGACGCCATATAAAAGTGCTTAACACTTCATATATAACCAAAACGGCTGAGTGCTTAGCACTAATTGGGCAGCGCCTCACGTTCTCCTCACGTGGGTGCCACAAAAATAATAAGACTGTTTAGCACTCCATAAATAGCCAAAACGACTACATGCTTAGCACTGATTGGGAAGCATCCAACGCCTCACGTGCTTCTCACGTGGGCGCCACAAATATAATAAGTATGTTTAACACTCCATAAATAGACAAAACGGCTAAGTGCTTAGCACTAATTGGGCAGCGCCCAGTGCCTCACGTGGGCGCCAAAAAAATAATAAGAATACGTAGCCCTCCATAAAAAACCAAAACGGCTGAGTGCTTAACACTGATTGGGCAGCACCTCACGTGTTCCTCACGTGGGCACCACCAAATAAAAAAGAGAGAAAAGGAGACAGACAACAAAAATGGCTAAGTGCTCAGTGTTCATTGGGCGGCGCCCATAATTAAATACTTCACATGACACCCATGTGAGTGTTAGAGCGTCAAATAAGTGCTTAGCACTTTTGCATAAAAAGAAAAAGGCTGAACAAATAGAGCCCAAATAAGTTCTTAGCACTTTTGAATAAAAAAGAAAATGAGTAGGCAGACTAAGCCCAAATTGGCTATGTCTCTGAAGTTTCTTGCAGCTAAACCCAAATGCTCTTTTGATGGATCTTAAGTAAAAATGATCCTTAAAAAATTGTTAAACTGATCTTAGTCTCAAACATGATTAATGTTCTCTTATTGATGATATCAAAAATGTATCCATCCTATATCTCCCAAGGTAATTTTAGTCTCAAATATGACTAATGATTCTTAGGTCCACCACAACCCCCTTTTCCCTTAAATACGGGATTTGGTTCGAGGGTACATCTTTCCACACCTCTGATATACATCGTTGTAATTTCTCAACGTCTTCAAAGAGGTGGCGGGTCCCGACAACCAACAATTTCTTTCATCATACATTGATGCACTTCCAAATTGACGTGCATACCTCAAATACTTGCCTCAAACATGGCGGTAATGGACCGGAATGTCCTTAAACTAACATTCGTCCCTAAAATGGGAATGTTCGACCGAAATGTCCCTAAACTAAAATTTCGTCTCAAACAAGGCGATAATGGACCGTGGTGTCCTTAAACTAAACTAATTGAGCCCATATGCTCATTTGTTTCTAAGTTGATCTTAGTCTCAAATATGACTAACGATTCTTAAATTAAAATTAAATATCCTATGAACGGATAGACCTCACAAATGTGATACATGCGTCCAAAGTTCATCCTCGTTGGCAAACTAAGCTACCAATGTGGACCCCGTCAAGCAAATCCTTGACCCAAAACCCAAATCTAAAAATATACGGATTTGGACTAATCTGCGCCCTATGGGCAACGACATAAATTAGTCTCCGTATACAATCCATGGGCAACCCCATAAAAACAAACAAAACACAAAACAAAGTGACTGCCGGAGCAGGAGAAAGTGGTTATCGCAATGCGGTAATGTAATTAATTGCAGGGGCTTGCGCCTGCAGGGAAGAGCGTCCCCACAATCAAAACCCCTCATAAAATGAGGGGGAATCTGATAAAGTCTGCTACAACGGTCGCGTATGTCCAAACCTCCGATATATGGTGCCATAAATCAACTTGGTATCTTCGGAGAGGTGGACGGATAAATCCAAATAGCATCTGCCCCTAAATTCAGGCGAAATGTCCTAATGTCTCGGTGTCTGTCTTTCGGCGGTAAATAGATTCTGGCATGCCCAGTGGGACCTTTTCCACTTTCCACTCCACACTTCATGTATCGTGTTTCATGAAAAAAATTGCAGTTCTCTATGGTTACCCCTAGATTCGAGGTACTAAAATTTGGTGTCTCACTCCTGTGTAGAGAAATCGATGGCTTCTAACTGCACCTCCTGCAACAGTAACTCTCGCTCCACCCCAATTGGAGGAGTGATCTACGGGCCCAACGCGGCCTCAATTTTCTCAATGCCGGTCGGGAAAGTTACCCAAGCCACTACTGGACTATTCTTCAGGACCATGTTCCCACCGGTGAGTTTCGGTGCCTCAGCGCTGCAAGAGGAAGCTCCTAAGTAGTCGGTCTTCGACCGACTGGCGACCACAACGGCCCCTCTCAACGGGCCGTCCAAAGCTGACGTCTTAGTTTTCAACAGGTTGGGCAAGAACCCAAATGGGCCCACAAAGTGGCTCGTGACACCTGAAGGGGCTATCCCAAAACGGATAGCCCTCCCAACTCCTGCTACGGACGAAGTCATCAAAGGTGCTTCCCCTACCAGAAATTCGGTCTTTAAAAGATTGGTCGGCCATCCTCAAACCCTGCCAAGGACGTCAGTCTTCAACAGGCTGACACCAACAGCAGCCCCTCACCAAAGCCGGGGACACGACGAAACTGCTTCCAAAACTGAGGCGGTCTCGTCTGCAAGACACGCTCGACGTCGCCACTGGCGCCGTGTGAGGAAAGCTGGAAGCAACTCTCCCTCTGGACTTACCCTCCCCCTCTGGACTTACCCTACCAGCTCCAATGGTGGAATTTGACGTTGTTGTTCCAACCGGGAACAGCTTTGAGCTGCTCAGGAGGGTACACAAGAACTCTCCAACGACAGTGCTAAAGAAATCGCCCCCGCCTGCAGAAACCACAATGCTGACAAAGCCAGAGTGCCCCCATCAATGTCTCTCCTCCCAAATTCACAAAGTCTAGCAAAAAGCCCAGGACTCCGTGATTGATCAAAATTATTCTCGTCAACCGAAGAAATCGAAGGCTCGGCAAAAGAAAGATCATCCTTCCGTCATACAGCGAGGGAATTCTTCTACACAGGCACCTGTTACAACGGCTCCTTCAACTTCAACCTCCCATAAAAGGATGAGGCCGGAGAAAATCCCACCACCTATGGCAAATCCCAAAGGAGATGGACTCAAACACCCCACGTCTGGAGGCATGATCGTATATACAGTCTACATGGCTTCCGGAAAAGAACAAATCCGTGCTTCCGTAGGACATCGACCGCAAACTCGATCACTGACAAAAACCGGGAGCAACAATAAAAGCTCTAGGAGATGCTGACCAAAATGGCAGCACTCACCGGTCAAAAAGAAAGTCCAGATCCAACAGTCGAACGGTGCCAGGAGCAGGAGACCGATATAGAGTTCCTGCGAAGGGTGCTTGAAAGAAAGGACAATGAAGCTGCTGAGCAGGCTGCTAACATAAAGCATATGTCTCTATTGTTCCAAGACATGGTTGGGATTGTTGGGGTCAAAATTTGCACCCCGGTTGACCAAGTCAAAGTCAAGGTCAACCCCAAGCCAGGTGGGCCCAAGCCCAAGCAAGTGGGCCAATGCCCGGGTCGAGCCCGAACACGAAGCGTCCGGCCTTCCGCCATACCAAAATAAAAATCATATAACAAATAATTTTGATGTAATTTTTTTTTGTGCATGAATGTATGCAAAATGGGCATAAAGCCAATTTTTTGTAAGCCAATGGCTTATGTGCAAAAAGAAATAGCACATGAGACATGGGATGGGAAAAATGCCATTTTGTAAAGCCTAAGGGGCTATATGTAAATGTGTAAGCCTATATAAGGCAACATGATGATGAATAAAGAGACACTTTTTTCATTCCTCCCAAAAGCTAGGGTTTGTGCCTCCTTCCCCTTTCTCAAGGGTCTAAAACCCTTTTCCTCTTCTTTGAATTAAATCAAGAGTTTAACTCTTCCTTTCTAAAAAATAAATAGTTTTTCATCACAAAACCCACAAAGGGGAGCTCGGATCTCCAATCAGATCTCGAAAAGGGGAGACTTTTAAGTCTCATCCCCTTTTCTCCAAGATCCCGCCGATCAAGAGAAGGAAGAAGGAGACCCATCTCCAAAAATCTAACTTTGGACAGATCCAAGACTCAAAAGAAGAGCAATAAATCCCCAGGAGTTTAACTCCTTTCTAGATCTGTTGGAGTTTAACTCCATAAATTAGTTTCTATTAGGAGTTCAACTCCAAAAACTTCTTGGGAGTTCAACTCCCCAGCCTAAGGGCTAGGCCCCTTCCTGCAGGTGTTTCCCGTGATCACGTGTGCACCATGTGACCCCGGGACGCTAAGGCCCCCGTCGGTCACGTGACCCCGGGGCGTTAAGGCGCCCGTCGGTCACGTGTGCGCCACGTGACCCCGGGTGCTATGGCGCCCATGGTCACGTGCACGCCACGTGACCCCGGGGCAGTAAGGCGCTCATCGGTCACGTGCGCGCCACGTGACCCCGGGGCACTAAGGCGCCCATCGGTCATGTGCGCGCCACGTGACCCCGGGCGCTAGGGCGCCCATTGGTCGCATGTGCGCCACGTGACCCCGGGCGCTGAAGCGCCCAATGGTCACGTGTGCGCCATGTGACCCCGGGCACCATGCGCCCACATGCTACGCACGCGTCTTTAAGACGCTTTTTCCCTTCTTTTTTTGTGCACTCCATACTAAATGTGTCTCCCCGTTAGAAAAAAAATTCTAACGGGGCGCTGCCCCGTACCCCGCAAGGGGGCTGCTAGCCCCCTTGACCCCCAGCCGGCTATCCGGGTAGCGGGACCCCCGTACAAACTCTGCGGGGCCCACGATACATCCAAACCCCCCTTCAAAACACAACACTGCACATTGAGTTCGCATGACCAGTTTTACCCGTTAATCGGAGGCTCCCTCGCTCCAAAGGCGGGGGGGGGGAATTAACGGCAGCTTAGTCTGTGGCTGCCGGATATTCGGATCCCCACAATCAATAAACCCCAGCGTACCCTAGGCAGGGGGAATCTGTAATGCGCCTGACAAGTGTGCGCGCATTCCCATCTCAATGGGGTGACGAAAAACACCCTATAGATTCTGGCACGCCCGGTGGGACCTATCTCTCCTCCCATATTTCGGGTTAAACGTTCATGCGAACTCAATCAATATACATACCTATATTTATACTAAAATAATGCTCTTTCATACAGGTTTTCAAGCAATCACTTTTCAACAATGTCTCCAAAGATGAACTCAGCTCTCAGCATGGTTCCCGTCTCCTACACGATGAAGATAGACTCTAGGACGGTCCTTCCGACCAGTCTCGGGCGACAATGGAAAGAGCCGCCGCTACCATTTGGCTCTATTCTGTTCAAGTCAGCTAATGCCATCCCAGCTCCTCAAGCTCCGGTAACAGACAAACCGGTCTCAAAAGGGAAAAGGCCGAATGTCATGGTCGCGAGGGCACCTCAACCCAAGCACAAATCCGTTTCCGAACGACTCTCCATCGCCCCAGCTGAGGGCAAGGCCATCAATACCAACAAAGCAACAAGGCGTCTCGAGCAAGCTCCGGCGGTGCCCCTGACAACTGCTCGATCGGGTGTCTTCTCTAAGCTCCCTACTAATCGACTCACGGTGGCTTCCCAGGAAATGGATGCCCGTCAAGCCCTTAAAATTGAGAAGCTAAGGCAGAAAAGACTCAGATATAGAGCCAACAAAAGGGCTAGGGCTCCTGCTAGGCTGAACCTCATGAGGTTCGAGGAACAGGGTTACCCCACCAAAGATGAGGGAATGGCTGAATGTGTTATCCACACCGTCTACATGGTGGGCCCGCGTCCCAGCGACAACCTTCGCAGCAAAAGAAAGGATGGGGCCACCACATCTCAAATCCAACCTGGTGTGAATATAGCTGTCACTTCTCAAGACCAGCATCCTTCGGAGGGTGATGAAAATCCTCCCAATGAGGATGATAGGCAGAAAGGCCTTTCGGTCCATGAAGAGTCAAGCTTGGACAGCGAAGAAGAGCCAACATTCCGCCCCAGGACCGCGGAGCAAGAGCTGCTTCAAGAGCTCCGAAAACAGCTCAGAAGCAAAGACAAGGAGATGGCCAAGCTCTATTCAAAAATTGACGACTTGACAAACGTCGTCTTACAGCTCACGGCCCAACTTGCCTCTCAGCCGCCCAATCAGGCCAGGGCTCTCATGAACCGGGAAACGGTGTCCCGAAACAGCCGACGCCCGTTCCCTTAAATCCAAAAGTGGGCGGACCGCATGAAAATCAGTCGCATCCTATCTCGGGAAATGTCTTGGCTGCCGATGACAGCAGCCCGCTAACTCAAGATCAAATCATGGATTTGGTTTCCAGCAAAGTCAAAACATTGGTGGTCGAAGTCGAAGCGCAAAAAGATATCAGCAGTAGTGGGAGACCATATCCTGCTCAGTATGATCTGGTAGAATTTCCTAGCGGCTATGTCATCCCCAAATTCGGAAGATTCGATGGGACGAGAAATGTGAATCAGCACATCGCCCACTTCAAAGCCTCATGCTGGAATACTGGGGGCAACGATGCTCTTCTCCTCCGCCAGTTCGTTAATAGCTTGACCAATGTTGCTTTCGACTGGTACGCGAGCATACCGGATGGCTCCATTACTACTTTCGTCCAAATGGAATCTTTGTTTCGACAAAGGTTCATGAGCATCAGCGATAAGATCACCATTGCCGAGCTCGTAAGGACCAAGCCCAAGAACAACGAAAGCAGCACGGATTTTATAACCCGATAGCGCAATCTCTCCGTCAAATGTGAACCGCCGATAGAGCAGGACCAATCTGTCAGTCTCCTCGTCTGAAATCTCAACAATTGGATGTCCCCGTTTCTATGCACCGCGGGTCTCAAAACATTCCAAGAGCTGACCATGAAAGTCCAGATATTGGAACGCTTAAAGAAGGAGTCCTCTGACTCCCAAAATAACAATAAGTCCTGGAGAAACCGAAAGGACGAAAATCGCAAAGGCGGAAATTCCAACGATACTGAATCTTTCAACACTTCGGCTAACCGAAATAAGCGAGGGACGAGCGGGCCTAATGCCAACCAGCTTCGGAAGCCAGTGTTCGGAGAGGGAGGAGAATCTCTACTGAAAGAGAAGCTAGATAAGGTCTATTCCTTCAGAAGGGACAAAATCCGTAAAATATTCAAAGACGCCCTGAGGAACGGTCTACAACTGCCAGAGTCAAAAAGACCGCAGGAAGCGAATATGACTGACGACCCCAAATACTTCCCCTATCACAGAGTGATAGGTCAATCCATTGAGGACTGCTTCATTTTCAAAGATTGGGTCGAAAAGCAATACAAGGCAGGAGAGATAGAACTGTCCAAAGGCGTGTTAACAAACAGTCCAGCTGCGACCGCCAATTTCATACAAACGGAGACCGAAGTTCTTCGTGAGACTGATTCTCTCAGACATCTGCCTTTCTCTGAAAACAATCGACCACCACGTCATTGAACTGGGAACAATCGACCTCTAAGTCGTTAAACTGGGAATGTAAAAAAATGTGTGTAAATAAAAAAAAAGGAATGTGTAAATAAATAAATAAAAAGAAAAGCCGAAATGATGGGGCAACTCGCAATAAAAATCAGCGAGTAAAAATAAAAATGAAAATAAAGCCGAAATGATGGGGCAACCGCGAATAAAAAGCCGAAATGATAGGGCAATCGCGACCTTCGCGATAAGAAAAGCTGAAATGATAGAGCAATCGCGGTAAAAAAACAAACAAAAAAAAACAAAACAACGGCGAATGATGAGTTGCTCCTGGTACCATATTCCAGTGCAGCGATGCAGACGCCGTCCAAAACTCTGAATGTCCCAACGGCGAATGATGAGTTGCTCCTGGTAGCATATCCCAGTGCAGCGATGTAGACGCCGTCCGAAACTCAAATCCCAGCGGCGAATGATGAGTCGCTCCTGATACCATATTCCAGTGCAGCGATACAGACGCCAACAAAAATCCAATTTTCTAAAATTCTTCCGGTCCTACGATTGGTCCCCAAGTCGACTACTGTATACAATCCACGGGATCAAATAATTCTTATCATACCCATGCCCTACTGCAATCACCAGTCCAGCGGTTGGTCTCCGTCCTTGGAATTATGCTCCATTGGGAAGATCCACTCATGTGTCCTCACGATGCATGAGGAGAACAAACCTTCGTGGGATACTTACGACTCACAAAGGAAAAACACACTTGGGGGTCCTCACGACTCCTAAGGAGAAAATGCACCTACGGGATCCTTACGACTCGTAGGGAGAAAATACTTTATGGGACCCTTACGGCCCATAAAATTGAAAAGCCTTAGGCGATAAGGATCTAAACCAGTCTCTTAAGCCATCGCTCCCCAATCCCCAAGTGGCGAATGATGAGTCGCTCCTGGTACCATATTCCATTGCAGCGATACAGACGCCAACCAAATTCCAAATCCCATATCCCAAATGGCGAATGATGGGTCGCTCCTGGTAGCATATTCCAGTGCAGCGATGCAGACGCCAACCAAATTCCAAACCCCAAAACGGCGAATGATGAGTCGCTCCTGGTACCATATTCCAGTGCAGCGTTGCAGACGCCAACAAAATCCCGAAATTTGTTTGGCCCTACGGTCTGGATCATACATCCTGCAAAACCGTATACAATCCACGGGCGTAAAACGATCACAATCTCTCCCAAGTCCTACCGGCAAGACCACATTCAAAGTCCCACCAGCGGGGAAGATTCAAAAAAAAAGAGAAGAACAAAAGAAGGTATGTCCACAAGCAAAATGGGCACGGATGAAAACCCGAAAGGGCTCCGTGAGTAAAAATAGCAGGACTGCCAGCGAGTTTGTGAAAACCAGAAAGAGCGCAAACTCGTGAAAAAGAGACGAAATGCACTCACAAAGTCCTCTCGACTTTGTGAGGAGAAACTTCCCGCGTGAGATCCTTACGACTCACAAAGGAGCAACACGCTTAGGAGTCCCCACGACTCCTAAGGAGAAAATACACTTACGGATCCTAACGACCCGTAGAGAGAAAATGCTTTGTGAGACCCTTACGGCTCACAAAATTGAAAAGTCTTAGGTGATAGGGACCTAAAACCTGTATCCTAAGCCATCGCTTCCTGATAAGCAAGCGCAAATGATGATTCTCTCCCGGTACCATATTCCGGTATAGCGATGCTGATGCCAAGCAAAAACCAATTCCCAAATCCTCCCAGGGCAAATGATGAGTTGCTCTTGGCATTATTACAGTGCAGCAATGCAGATGCCAAGCAAAAACCAATTCCCAAGTCCTTCCGGGGCAAATGATGAGTTGCTCCTGGCATTATTCCAGTGCAGCAATGCAGATGCCGACAAAAAAAAACCGAATTCCCCAAATCCTCTCAAAGACAGATGATGATTCGCTCCTGGTAACATATTCCAGTATAGCGATGCGAATGTAATCCAAATCACAATCAACAAGTCAACTTCAACTCCGACACCGCAGAAAGCGGAGCAAGTCAGAATCCAATCTCGACACCGCAAGAAGCGGAGCAAGTCAAGTTCACCCCTGACGCTGCAAGAAGCAGAGCAAGTCAAATCAAGCGTTGACCGTCCATGTCGCAAAAAAGGCAATGAAGGCTTCCCACAAATCAGGAACCAAATCGCTCCGGATCAGAGCGTCGACCGTCCATGTCGCAAAAAGGGCAGTGCAGGCTTCCCACAAAGCGGGAACCAAACCGCTCCGGATTAGAGTATCGACCGTTCATGTCGTAAAAAGGGCAGTGCAGGCTTCCTACAAAGCAGGAACCAGATCACTCTGGGCCAGGGAAACGTCTACCACGGACACTCCGTCTCGGAGACGCGTCAAGCGTCGACCGTCCATGTCGCAAAAAGAGCAGTGCAGGCTTCCCACAAATCGGGAACCAAATCGCTCCGGATCAGAGCGTCGACCGTCCATGTCGCAAAACGGGCAGTGCAGGCTTCCAACAAATCGGGAACCAAATCGCTCCGGGTCAGAGCGTCGACCGTCCATGTCGCAAAACTGGCAGTGCAGGCTTCCCACAAATCGGGAACCAAATCGCTCCGGGTCAGAGCGTCGACCGTCCATGTCGCAAAACGGGCAGTGCAGGCTTCCCACAAATCGGGAACCAAATCGCTCCGGGTCAGAGCGTCGACCGTCCATGTCGCAAAACGGGAGTGCAGGCTTCCCACAAATCGGGAACCAAATCGCTCTGAATCAGAGCGTCGATCGTCCATGTCGCAAAACGTGCAGTGCAGGCTTCCCACAAATCGGGAACCAAATCGCTCCGGATCAGAGCGTCGACCGTCCATGTCGCAAAACGGACAGTGCAGGCTTCCCTCAAATCGGGAACCAAATCGCTTCGGATCAGAGCGTCGACCGTCCATGTCGCAAAACGGGCAGTGCAGGCTTCCCACAAATCGGGAACCAAATCGCTCTGGATCAGAGCGTCGACCGTCCATGTCGCAAAACGGGCAGTGCAGGCTTCCTACAAATCGGGAACCAAATCGCTCCGGATCAGAACGTCGACGGTCCATGTCCCAAAAAGGGCAGTGCAGGCTTCCCACAAATCGGGAACCAAATCGCTCCGGATCAGAGCGTCGACCGTCCATGTCGCAAAAAGGGCAGTGCAGGCTTCCCACAAAACGGGAACCAAATCGCTCCGGATCAGAGCGTCGACCGTCCATGTCGCAAAAAGGGCAGTGCAGGCTTCCCACAAATCAGGAACCAAATCGCTCCGGATCAGAGCGTCGACCGTCCATGTCGCAAAAAGGGCAGTGCAGGCTTCCTACAAAGCGGGAACCAAATTGCTCCGGATCAGAGCGTCGATCGTCCATGTCGTAAAAAGGGCAGTGCAGGCTTCCTACAAAGCAGGAACCAGATCACTACGGGCCAGGGAAAAGTCTAACACGGACACTCCGTCTCAGAGACGCGTCAAGCGTCGACCGTCCACGTCGTAAAAAGGGCAGTGCATCCTAAAAGTGAGAACCAAAGCAAGTCGCCTCCATGCGAAAGAAGATCCATCAATTTCATGCACATGACTCACATATGTGGTGTGCATTTATTGATGGGGGACACTTTTTTGGGGTCAAAATTTGCATCCCGGTTGACCAAGTCAAAGTCAAGGTCAACCCCAAGCCAGGTGGGCCCAAGCCCAAGCAAGTGGGCCAATGCCCGGGTCGAGCCCGAACACGAAGCGTCTGGCCTTCCGCCATACCAAAATAAAAATCATGTAACGAATAATTTTGATGTAATTTTTTTTTTGTGCATGAATGTATGCAAAATGGGCATAAAGTTAATTTTTTGTAAGCCAATGGCTTATGTGCAAAAAGAAATAGCACATGAGACATGAGATCGGCAAAATGCCATTTTGTAAAGCTAAGGGGCTATATGTAAATGTGTAAGTCTATATAAGGAAACATGATGATGAATAAAGAGACACTTTTTTCATTCCTCCCAATAACTAGGGTTTGTGCCTCCTTCCCTTTCTCAAGGGTCTAAAACCCTTTCCTCTTCTTTGAATTAAATCAAGAGTTTAACTCTTCCTTTCTCAAAAATAAATAGTTTTTCATCACAAAACCCACAAAGGGGAGCTCGGATCTCCAATTAGATCTCGAAAAGGGGAAACTTTTAAGTCTCATCCCTTTTTCTCCAAGATCCCGCCGATCAAGAGAAGGAAGGAGACCCATCTCCAAAAATCTAACTTTGGATAGATCCAAGACTCAAAAGAAGAGAAATAAATCCCCAGGAGTTTAACTCCTTTCTAGACTTGTTGGAGTTTAACTCCATAAATTAGTTTCTGTTAGGAGTTCAACGCCAAAAACTTCTTGGGAGTTCAACTCCCCAGCCTAAGGGCTAGGCCCCTTACTGCGGGTGTTTCCCGTGATCACGTGTGCACCACGTGACCCCGAGACGCTAAGGCACCCGTCGGTCACGTGTGCGCCACGTGACCCCGGGGCGTTAAGGCACCCAGCAGTCACGTGTGCGCCACGTGACCCCGGGTGCTAAGGCGCTCATGGTCACATGCGCGCCACGTGACCCCGGGACGCTAAGGTGCCCATCGGTCATGTGCGCGCCACGTGACCCCGGGGCGCCAGGGCGCCCATCGGTCGTGTGTGAGCCACGTGACCCCGGGCGCTAGGGCGCCCAATGGTCGCGTGTGCGCCACGTGACCCCGGGCGCTGAGGCGCCCAATGGTCGCGTGTGCGCCACGTGACCCCGGGCGCTGAGCTGCCCAGTGGTCACGTGTGCGCCATGTGACCCCGGGCGCTGAGGCGCCTAATGGTCTCGTGTGCGCCACGTGACCCCGGGCACCATGTGCCCACATTCCACGCTCGCGTCTTTAAGACGCTTTTTCCCTTCTTTTTTTGTGCACTCCATACTAAATGTGTCTCCCCGTTAGAAAAAAATTTCTAACGGGACGCTACCCCCGCACCCCGCAAGGGGGCTGCTAGCCCCCTTGACCCCCAGCCCGCTATCCGGGTAGCGGGACCCCCATACAAACTCTGCGGGGCCCCCGATACATCCAAACCCCCCTTCAAAACACAACACTGCACATTGAGTTCGCATGACCAGTTTAACCCGTTAATCGGAGGTTCCCTCGCTCTAAAGGCGGGGGGTAATTAACGGCAGCTTAGTCCGCGGCTACCAGAGATTCGGATCCACACAATCAATAAACCCCAGCCTACCCTAGGCAGGGGGAATCTGTAATGCGCCTGACAAGTGTGCACGCATTCCCATCTCAATGGGGTGACGAAAAATACCCTACAGGGATGATGATCCAGCCAGAACCCCCAGCTGAGGATCCGCCGATAATCATCGGGGATGATAGAGGGGAACATCAAACCCTCTTCCGGCTTTATCAACATCCAAGGAAGAAACGATCTCCAAGGCTGCTCTTGATGATTATATCGCTCAACAAATACGAGATCATCAAGCTAATGAAGCCGCAGACCAAATCGTCATAACTGGGCGACCGTATCCAGGCTGGTATGACCAAATTAAATACCTGCCGGGATATACGATCCCCAAGTTCTATGTGTACAAGGGGATAGGCAACCCACATCAGCATGTCACGCAGTTCAGAGCTCTGTGCGGCAACACTGGAAGCAATGACAAACTATTACTCCGCCAGTTCGTTAGCAGCCTGTCCGAGACGGCCTTTGAATGGTACTCGGAGCTCCCAAATGACTCCGTGAGAACATTCACAGAGATGGAACTGCTGTTCACACAGAGGTTCACCAGCGCAAGTGGGCGCACCCCGATCACGGCATTAATCAATGACATGATAAAGCTAGCAGAAACCTGGGTCCAATATGCGATCCGATGACAGAATCTATGGTCAAAGTGCGAACAACGCATCGAAGAATCCCCCGCCGTGGACATGTTCATCCGAACCCTTAATCCTCAAACGACTGTGTCCCAATTCATGACGTTCTTCAAACTAACAACTTTCTAGGCTCTGATCGATAAATTGGCCTAAATAGACCGGATGGGCCACGGGCATTCCTTCTCAAGTAAGGACCCTCGAAACGCCAAGGGTAAAGGAAAAGCGGCCTTCATTTCCAACGCCCAACAACAACCGAATGGCTCAAAACCGACTGCTCACCAAAACAACGCACGTCCACGCCTATCCCTGGAAGAAAGGCTAAGACGCGCTTACTCGTTTCCCCGCGATAAGACGAGGAGACTATTTGAGTTGGCAATGCGTAACAAACTAATCACATTGCCAGACCCACAGCGTCCACCACAACCCGGCGACATCAACAACCCCAACTACTGCGCCTATCACAGAATGGTGAGCCATCCAATTGAGGTTTGCTACGTCTTCATGAACTGGGTCTAGGACCAATATCAACAGGAGAAGTTCATGCTATCTGAGAACTGGAGGGTGAACCCACCACAGAAGCACACTCCTAAAAGGTGGATGTGCCGGGGGCATCATGCTCGCTCATGGAAGAAACTCCATGGGAAGTCGTTCTTTTAGCAAAAACCAAAAGAATGCTGAAGGATCTACAGGCATGTCTGGCAGTCAGGTGGAAAAGCCCACTTGAACATTGTTGACAAAGAGCAAAATCCCCAAGTCAAGCCTTCAAAGTTTTCGAAGAAAAAGAAGAAGACCAAGAAGCCTGTGCAGCCTTCCGAGTATGACGACAAGCGTACAAACCTACAAAAGTATATTGACCCGCTGGAGGAATACAACCAGAAGGTACGGAAACCGGTCACGCTCGAAGAGTTCTTCAAGCATATTCTTGAGAACGAAGATAGTGACAACGATGAGGAAAATGTCTCATCAGAAGAAACCGAAAACTATGTAGCAAGTTGCCACATGGTCTCCCATTTGTTGTTAAATAACGAAGAAACTCCCTCAGCGTCAGAAAATAACGCAAAGGAACTGGGGGTAGAATTGGCGCTAAAATTCCCGAAACTGCCAGAAGACCCGATCGATAGGGTGTTAAACGAAGCCTTTCGAAAAAGTAAAAATGACCGAGAACGCAAAACAACCATATAAGAAAAGGCTAAGTGTCAGCGTCAGGATGAAGAAGCTGCGGTAAGGATGAGTCGTAAAGTACTCCAACCAAACTAAAGCACACCTGCCACAAATAAGAGTAGGATCAAGACAAAGAAGCGGTTCGCCAAAGCCCTGCCAATGGGGATAAACCTGCCGTCTCTCGTAAGAAACACTCTCGGGGTCATATGCCTTGACGGAGAGGATTCACATCCAAACTACTGCCTATATCATCGGTGGGTTACCCACCCCAGTGAGAAATGCAGTGCCTTCAAGAAGTGGTGGTAAGGATACATTGCCTATCAAAAACACTTCGAGAGGATGAAGCATGAAGCTCGTCGACGACAAAAAAGTGCGACAGATGCACGTGAAAAAATGTCTGACAACTGTCATATGGTTGATACCAGTCCAGAAGGGAAAAACTCCAAGTTCTTACCTTCGGGAGCAATTCTGAGGACGAAATACCCCTTAGCCCTCTCTTCAGAGACTCAACCTCCGAAAAAGCAGAGGAGGAGGAGAATTGTAAGAACATTCAGCTGCGTAACCGCACGCTGCCTGAGAAGAACCTCGGACCTGCAAACAAAGCTTTGAGAAAAATAGACAAAGGGAAAGAAAAAATCTCTGAGGAAATTGCCCTCGACGGTGGAGTTGTCATAGAGCTCGTAGCCAAGGACCCGCCTAAGAAAATCAAAGTGGATTTTAATGTCCTAGAATATCTGAGAAAAATACCCTCACAACTGAGCATATTGGATGCTTTCCTCTTGTTCAAAGAGGCACGAGAATCTCTGATCAAGGCATTACAAGAGCCCGATCAGTTCCAAGCTTTTCTTGCAGAAGAGAAGATGAAAAATAAACTGGCAGAGGCCCACACGGCTGGCATTACATTCAGCGATGAAGATCTCCTCCTCGGTACGTGCGAACATAACCGCCTGTTATACGTCACCGGGTACTGCCACGACATCAAAATAACGAAAATCCTTATCGACAATGGATCCTCCGTCAACCTTCTCAACGTGAAAGTGTTGAAGGAAATTTGCATGAACGTTCAGCACATGGCCCAAGACAAAATTACAATCTCCAAGTTCGACTCACAGTCATCACGGATGCTTGGGTCCGTAATACTGACGTTACTGTCCCCGCCAAAATTTTGGCTCACAACCTGCTCCCTTATAAAAAAAAATAATAAAAAATAATAAAAAATAAATAAATAATAAAATAAAAAATAATAATAAAATAAAAAATGAAGGGAAAAACTCCACATGCAAAGAATGTAACAAATGCCTCAAAGGCAAGAGTTAAAACATTGTGAAGCAACGCTTCAAATGCAGCGCCAAGTGCGCTGCGCCCTAAACAGCGCACCACGTGCAAAGCACGTGTGCGCTAGCGCTAGGTGCGCTATGCTCCAAGCAGCGCACCACATGTCCTATACGTGTGCGCTAGCGCAATGTGCGCTGCCTTTTAAGCAGCGCACCACGTGCAAAGCACAGGTGCGCCAGCGCTGGAACCTAAAAGCTCCCCGACCGTCAGATCAAAGATCTAATAATAATGATAAATCATTAATTAATCAAAATTAAATTCTGTTAAGGAAAGATTCCTAAAAATCTTTCCAAATGACAAGATTTTACTCTGTAAATCAGAGCACCGTTGGATCAATGATCCAATGGTAAATAAAAATTACCAAAGACAATAAATTCTGTTATGGAAAGATTTTCCAATCTTGTTAGAAACAAGAAGATTGCCATCTGTAAAACAGAAGCCCTAGGATCAAAGATCCAACGGTGGGAAACATCCCCAAATCAATCAGAGAAAGATCTCTTTAACTGATTTAACAAATCAACTTGCCCTATATAAAGGCACCAAGACTTCAAGTCTGAGATAGAGAAACCCCCTTACAAATTTTAGAAAACTAAAAAGAAAGAGAGCAAGCTCTTGAAAGAAGATCATTTCTTCAAGGAAAAAAGAATGATTCTTGAACAAAGAGATGAAATCATCTCATTAAAACAGAAGAATTATCTTCTTAAAAGATCATAGATCTACAAAAGACCAAGGTCTTTTATAAAAAGAGATCAAAAGATCTCATCATAAAAACAAAGAAGTACTTACTTCATTCACAGATCATTGATCTATAAAGGCAAAGCCCTTTCAAAAAATAAGAACTGTTGTTCTTGAATCTTGAGACAAATTCTCTTTTAAAAGAAGAACATAAATTTGTTCACAGATCATAAAAATTGATCAAATGCTCTTTGCTCTATTGAAATGTGCCTTGCACTCTTGAACAACGCTTTTGCGCTCTTTGGACCGGCGCTTAGTGCCAAAATGCTCCACGTGTCAACCACGTATGCAACTTGCGCTTTGCGCTTCTGAAACAGCGCACTGCACTCATGGGCTGGCGCTCAGCGCCAAGCGCGCCACGTGTCACTCACGGGCACGTCATTAAATTAAAAGCGCAATGCGCTCATGGACCAGAGCTCAGCGCTCACAAACAGGCATCTGCGCTCATCATCTGGCGCCTAGCGCAGAGCGCAACACTTGTCCCTTACATGTGCGCCACGTGGCAGAAGCGCACTGCATTGGCCCAAAGCGCCTAGCGCACCATAGGTTGCGCTGACAGAACACAAATTGTTCTTTAATGAGCCAGAGCTCTGATAAATGCTATGCATTCAATACAAGAAAAAAATTGTCAGGATCTAATGCTCAGCATTATTAAAAGGGCCAAGCTTAAATAAAGGCTCAACAGCCCAGAACAATAAAATGTTAAACATTTTAATCTTATTGGACTTAGCCCAATATAGGCCATAAGTCCTCAACTTATATTGAACTGAGCCCATCTGCTCATGAATATTTAACAGATCTCAGTCCCAAATTAGACTACAGATCTTCCGATCAACTCACACCGGTTCAAGGGTACATCTCTTCACTCCTCTGATATCTGTCGTTGTAATCCTTCAACGTCTTCAGAGAGGCGACGGGTCCCGACAACCACACATTTCACGGACTGTAGGGTCCTTAAGCCCATGGACTATGATGTCCTTAACCTGGACTATAGGGTCCTTAAGCCTATAGACTATGATGTCCTTAACCCTGGACTGTGGGGTCCTTAAGCCCATGGACTATGATGTCCTTAACCCTGGACTGTGGGGTCCTTAAGCCCATGGACTATGATGTCCTTAACCTTGGACCACCATGTCCTTAAACTGGTAATCGACCGTAATGTCCCTAAACTAAACAATAGAGTTTAAATGCTCTTTTGTTGGATCTAAATGATCCTGTTAAGTCGATCTTAGTCTAAAAATTAGACTAACATATCATTAACTAACGTTTAAGTTGATCTTAGTCTCAAATGAGACTAACGTATCCTTAAACCCAAACCAAAACCCAAATCTAAGAAAATACGGATTTGGACTAATCCACGCCCTATGGGCGACAACATAAATTAGTCTCCGTATACAATCCACGGGCAACCAAAAACAAAACAAACACCCACGACATGAAGTGACCATCTGGAGAAGGAGAAAGTTGTTACCGCGATGCGGTAGCGTAATTAACTGCAGGGGCTTGTGCCTGCAGGGAAGAGCGTCCCCACTATCAAAAACCCCTCAAATAAGGGGGAATCTGACGAAGTCTGCTACATCGGCCGCTTCCGTTTAAAACTTCGATATACGGTGTCATAAATCAACTTGGCATCTTCGGAGAGGTGGACGGATAGCTCCAATTAGCATCTGCCCTCGAAATTCAGGCAAGGCGGACCTGCGCGGTCGCGTCTCCGTGTTTCAGCGGGGAACAGATTCTTGCACGCCCGGTGGGAACATTTCCTCTTTCCACTCCACACTTCGTGTGTTGTGTTCGCGAACGAATCGCGGTTTGATATGGTTGCCCTTGGGTTCGAGGTACTAAGATTTGGTTTCTTGCTTGGCGCAAAAAGCGAAACAGCAATGGCATCTACTTGCGTGAAGTGTTCCAACTGCAACTGCAACTCGCACTCCGCCTCATCTGGAGGCATAGCTTACGGGCCTCAAGCGGCCTCCTTTTTCACGATGCTGGTAGATCAGGTGACTCAGGCCACCACCGGATTGTTCTTTAGGACCATGCTCCCACCGATGAGCTTCAGCACCCCCGTACCAACACCAGAAGCTCCCAAGAAGTCGGTCTTTGATCGGCTTGCTACTACCGCGTCCCCTCTCAACGGGTCGTCCAGCTCCAGTGCCTCAGTCTTCGCCAGACTGGGCCAAAATTCCTGTGGGCCTATGATGAAGCCTGCAATCTCATAAAAGTTTGTTCCGAAGAGGATAGCCATCCCTGCTCCTGAAGTCGTCAAGGCGGCTTCTCCCGCCAAAGGGTCGGTTTTTACAAGACTGACTATTCCGACTCCCACTATGGTTCCCGTCCCCGCCCAGAAATCTGTTTTTGACCGGTTGGATACTGCTTCTTAACGGACATCAGTCTTCAAGAGGCTGACGCCAGCAACAGTCCCTCACCTGGATAGAGGGCAAGACAAAGCCATTCCCATCACCGAACCAACACCGTTGGCTCGACACGCTCGACGTCGCCATTGGCGCCGAGTAAGGAAAGCTGGGGGCAACTCCCCCTCTGGGTTAACTCCACCAGCCCCGACGGTGGAAGTCAATGCTGCTGTTCCAACCGGGAACAGCTTTGAATTGTTGAACAAGGTGCGCAGGAACTCTCCTACCGCCGTACTGAAAAGATCTCCGCCATCGGTAGAGAATGTTACAGAAGCAAAGCCGGAACAGCCCCCTCAGCGGCTGTCCTCCAAAGTTTACAAAGTCTGGCGATGTGTCCAAGAGTCAGTGATCGATCAAGATTATCTTCGCCGACAGAAGAAGCTGAAGGTTCAGCAGGAAGAGGGCCGTCCTAGCAAGCCACAAAATACGACAACCACCTGGGTGCCCGCTGCAACAGCCCCCTCAACGTCGACTGCCCAAAAGAGAAGGAGCCCAGAGAAAGCCCCTGTGACTACGGCAGACCACAAAGACGCTGAGCCCAAACGCTCCAAGTCCGGGGGCATAATGGTGCATACTGTTTATATGGCTTCCGGAAAGGAGGAAAGCCGCGCTTCGACGGGTCACCGACCGCTCACCCGATCCGTGACAAAAGCCCAGGAGCAGCAACAGAAGCTTCAAGAAATGCTAACACAAATGGCCGCACTCACCGGGCCAAAAGAAATCCCGGAGGCGTCATCAGAGTAGCGTCATGAACAAGAAACCGATGCTGACTTCCTCCGCAGAGTCCTCGAAAAGAAGGACACAGAAGCAGCAGAACAAGTGGCTAATATAAAACGAATGGCTCTTCTCTTCCAAGACATGGTCGGGATGATGTTACAGCCAGAACCTCCAGCTGAAAACCCTCCTATCATTATTGAAGACGACAGAGGGGAGACATCGAACCCTCCTCCGGCTCTTTCAGCAGCCAAAGAGGAAACCATTTCCAAGGCCGCTCTGGATGACTACATTGCTCAGCAAATACGAGCTCACCAGACGAATGAAGCGGCCGGCCAAGTTGTTAAAACTGGGCGACCATATCCAGGCTGGTATGACCAAATAAAGTACCCGCCGGGATATACAATCCCTAAATTTCATGTATACAAAGGGACGGGAAATCCCCACCAGCATGTCGCCCAGTTCAGGGCTTTATGTGGAAACACCGGAGGTGATGATAAATTTCTACTTCGCCGGTTCACCGGCAGCTTGTCGGAGACGGCCTTCGAATGGTACTCTGAACTTCCAAACGACTCCGTCAAGACTTTCGCAGAAATAGAGCTATTATTCACCCAGCGATTCGCGAGTGCTATTGAACGCACTCCAATAACGGCATTGATCAATGCCAGGGTGAAGCAAGGTGAAACTTGGGTAAAATACGCAATACGGTGGCGAAATTTATGGTCAAAATGCGAACAGCGCATCGAAGAAGCGCCTGCGGTAGGCATGTTCATGAGTACTCTCGACCCTCAAGCGACCATCTTGCAATTCATGATGTTCTTCAAGCCAACTACTTTCCAGGCATTGATTGACAAGCTGGCCCAAATGGATCAGATGGGTCATAAACCATCTCCTTCAAAGATGGATCCTCGGAATGAAAAGGGGAAAGGAAAAGCAACTTTCGTTGACACTACTCAACAACAGCCGAGCAACTTGAAGCCGGTTGTTCGCCAAAACAACGTGCGTCCACGCCCATCCCTCGAGGAAAGACTGGGACGTCCTTACTCATTTCCCCAGGATAAAACGAGTAGACTGTTCGAGCTGGCAGTGTGCAACAGGCTCATAAATTTGCCGGATCCAAAACGTCTGTTGCAGCCAGGTGATGACAACAATCCTAATTACTGCCCTTACCACCAAGCAGTATGCCATCCAATCGAAGATTGCTTCCTCTTCAAAGGCTGGATTGAAGACCAATACCAACAAGGAAAGTTCGCATTATCCGAAAACTGGAAGGTGAAACCGCCACAACCTTACGCCCCTAAAAAAGTCGACGTACCGGGGGCATCGTGGTCATTCATAAGGGAAGCCCCATGGGAAGTTGTTCTTTCGGCAAAGACGAAAAGATGTTGAAGGATCTCCAAACGTGCCCGGCAATCAGGTGGAAAAATCAACTGGAACCCGAGATCGTCGAGGGAATGCGGAAACCGCGCCCAACTACAAAAATTGGTGGTGATAGTCAAAGCGCTCGCACCCAGCCGTCAAAGTCTTCGAAGAAGAAGAAGAAGACCCAAAAACCCGTGAAGCTTGATAACAAGCACACAGACCTGCAAAAACAGATTGACGCTCTGGAAGAATATAACCAGAAGGCGCGGACCCCGGTCACACTCCAAGAATTTCTCAACAATATCCTTGAGAACGGAGATAACGACAATAATGACAGCGATGACTCGTCAAAAGAATCTGAGGACCATGTGGCAAGTTGCCACATGATCTCTCATTCGGCATTAACTAATGAAGAAACGCACTCGGCGATAGAAGATAGCATGAAAGAGCTGGGGGAAGGATCGAAGCCAAAACCCCTGGAACCGTCTAACGAGATGATCGACTTGCTACTGAACGAAGCCCGTCAGAAAAGCAAAACTAATCGAGAGCGTGAACTGGCTATATTCGAAAAAGCCAAACACCAACGACTGGAGGAAAAGGTCGAGACACCCCAACTGGAGCAAAGCATCCCTATCGCCAGCAAAAGCAAGCTTAAAATAAGGAAACGATTCGCTATGGCCCTGGCAATAGGAATGAAGTTGCCCTCTTTCAAAGGAAATTCCCCTGGCAATATACGACTTGATGAAGCGGAAATACATCCTAACTTCTGCCTATACCATCAAAGGATTGCATACCCTACCGAGAAGTGCATAGCCTTTAAAAACTGGTGGCAGGGATATGTTGCCCATCGACGACACGTTCAACGAGTGAAGCGTAAGGCTCATCGGGAACAGAAAAGCACGACAGATGAGCGCGAAAGAGCTGCTGACAACTGTCACATAGCCGACACCAAGGGATCGCAAGTTATCACCTTTGGAAGTGACTCTGACAAAGAAATCGCCCTCAGCCCTCTCTGCAAGGAATCCACCTCCGACACAAAACATGCGAAGATTTGCGGCAAAATCTAGCTGCGTAATCGTATGTTGCCTTATGACCAAAACGTCGTTAAACTACTACCAACCCGTGGCATCCTTGGGCTGACGTGGTAAAAAAAACGGTTCACGTCCACAAGCGAGATGGGCACAGATGAAAACCTGAAAGGGCTCCGTGAGTAAAAACAGCAGGACTACCAGCGAGTTTTGTGAAAACCCGAAAGGGCGCAATCTCGTTAAAAGACACTTGCAAGGTCCTCTCGACCTTGTGAGGAGAGACCACCTGCGTGAGATCCTTACGACTCACAAGGGAGCAACACACTTAGGGATCCTCATGATTCCTAGGGAGAAATTACACTTGCGAGATCCTCATGACTCGTAAGGAGAACCCTCTTATGGGACCCTCACGGCTCATAAGATTCAAAAGTCTTAAGCTACAGGGATCTGAACCTGTTAATAAGCAGCTACCACAACCTCTAATTTTTCCCTACAAGAGGCTCAATGTCGACCCTTGTATACAATCCATGGGCGTGAATAAATATTTCCCTAACAAAGTCCTATTCGTGATTAGGGATATGTTTACACAGTGAACAACCCTTGTAAGTCCTCTCGACTTATAAGGAGAAAACGCTCTTGTAAGATCCTTATGACTTATAAGAGAACACACACTTAGGAATCCTCACGATTTTTAAGGAGAAAACGCACCTACGTGATCCTCACGACTCGTAGGGAGAAATACCTTCATGAGACCCTTACGGCTCATGAAGTAAAAACCTTAGTCGACAGGATCCTAACCCTGTTCGCTAAGCTACCTTTGTTCGACATCGACAGAGGCAAATGATGATTCGCTCCTGGCAATATCCCAGTTGTAGCGGTGCTGACGCCGAAATCGGTGTCTAATTCCAAGCTTGCAGTAAGAAGCCAGCGAGCCACACATGCATAGGAAATAGCCGAAATGATGGGGCAACTTGCTACAAAATCAGCAAGTAAAAATGTATGCATGCAAAATAGCCGAAATGATTGGGCAGCTCGCAATAAAAAGCAGCGAGTAAAAATAAAATAAATAGCTGAAATGATTGGGCGCCGCGAAAAATAGCCGAAATGATTGGGCAATCGCGATCTTCGCGATATAAAAGCTGGAATGATAGAGCATCGCGGAAAGAAATAAAAATAATAATAAATAAATAAAATGAAATTTATGCCCTACAGGTGATATCACATCAATTCCTGTATACAATCCAGGGGCGCAAACGAAGAGGGAACCATATCATCCCACCAAGCTCCATCAGAAAGAGAGCCAAATCTCAACGGTCACATCTGCATCCCAGAAGACCAACAACAGCGTTCCTCCTTATGCCAGCAAGGCACGAAAGCGACACAACGAAATGGAGCAACAGCATAGTCCATAGTTCCAAATCTCGACGGTTCACAGACAGCCTAGAGACCACCCCAACATTCTTCTCGTTACAGCAGATGCAATGTCAGCAACAGGCGTTCCTTCGCAGTCCAGCAGGATGCAGATGCAGCGCCAACAAAAGACCTCACGGTCGAATCGAAGCGGAGTGACGGCAAAATCCTAACTCCACCTTAGCATTCGTCTCGCTACACCAGACGCAATGTCATCAACAGGCATTCCTTCGCAGTCCAGCAGGATGCAGATGCAGCGCCAACAAAAGACCTTACGGTCGAATCAAAGCGGAGTGACGACAAAATCCCAGCTCCACCTCAGCATTCGCTTCGTTACACCAGACGCAATGTCAACAACGGCGTTCATTCGCAGTCCAGCAGGATGCAGATGCAACGTCAACAAAAGACCTCACGGTCGAATCAAAGCGGAGTGACGGCAAAATCCCAACTCCACCTCAGCATTCGTCTCGCTACACCAGATGCAATGTCAGCAACAGGCGTTCCTTCGCAGTTCAGCAGGATGCAGATGCAGCGCCAACAAAAGACCTCACGGTCGAGTCAAAGCGGAGTGACGGCAAAATCCCAACTCCACCTCAGCATTCGTCTCGCTACACCAGACGCAATGTCAGCAACAGGCGTTCCTTCGCAGTCCAGCAGGATGCAGATGCAGCGCCAACAAAAGACCTCACGGTCGAATCAAAGTGGAGTGACGGCAAAATCCCAGCTCCACCTCAGCATTCACCTCGTTACACTAGACGCAATGTCAACAACGGCGTTCCTTCGCAGTCCAGCAGGATGCAGATATAACGTCAATGAAAGACCTCACGGTCGAAACATAGCGGAGTGACGGCAAAATCCCAGCTCCACCTCAGCATTCGTCTCGTTACACCAGACGCAATGTCAACAAAGGCGTTCCTTCATAGTCCAGCAGGATGCAGATGAAACGTCAATGAAAGACCTCACGGTCGAAACAAAGCGGAATGACGGCAAAATCCCAGCTCCACCTCAGTATTCATCTCGATACAGCAGACGAGATGTCACTACAGCGTCCTTCCTCCAACAGGATTCGGACACGCCAAAGCAAACAAAGCAAAGACCAAATTCCTAGCTTCAGGGTCTTGACGGCAACTCATATAAAACCTGAAATACTATCGGAGATCATCCCACATCAGCGCGGAGTGGTCATCACCTCGACGTTCGTCTTGATACAGCAGACGAGATGTCATCACAGCGTTCTTCCTCCAACAGGATCCGGACACGCTAAAACAAAAGAAGCGAAGGCCAAATTCCTAGCTTCAGGGTCTTGACGGCAACTCATAAAAAACCTGAAAGACTATCAGAGATCATCCCACGCTAGCGCGGAGTGGTCACCACCTCGACGTTCGTCTCGATACAGCATACGAGATGTCACTACATCGTTCTTCCTCCAGCAGGATTCAGACACGACAATCAAACAACGGAGCCACGGCAAAATCCCTAGTTCCAAATCTCGATGGTTCACAGACAACCTAGAGATCACCTTGTCATTCGTCTCGTTACAGCAGACGCAACATCACCAAACGGAGCCACGGCAAAATCCCTAGTTCCAAACCTCGACGGTTCACCAACAACCTAGAGACAACCGCGACATTCGTCATGACATTCGTCTTGATACGCAACATTCGTCTCGATCCTTACGACTCTCAAGAGAAAACGCGCTTAGGAATCCTCACGATTCCTAAGAAGAAAATACACCTGCGGGATCCTCTCGACTCGTAGGGAGAAAAGTCTTCATGAGACCCTCACGGCTCATGAAGTTGAAAAGCCTTAGGCGGCAGATCTGAACCTGTCTCTTAAGCCATCGCTACCTTATAAAGAGTTCAGGATGAAATGTCATCTACCATCCATGGGCCAGCGTTGCCAAAGCCACATTCGTCGCTGAAGTAAAGAAGCTACTTACGGGTCCTCACGATTCGTAAGGAAAAATACCTGAGCGAGATCCTTACGACTCACAGAGGTAATGAACACTTAGAAATCCTCACGATTTCTAGGGAGATTTGCACCTACGAGATCCTCTCGACTCGTAGGGAGAAAAACCTTCTTGAGACCCTTACGGCTCATGAAGACGAAGAAAGTCTTAGGCTACAAGGACCCTAAACTTGTCTCCTAAGCCCTCAATTCTGTGGCCATGCATAACTCTGCACTACTTCACCCACGTGCGTACTTACGTGGGCAAAATAGTGGAGGGCATTTGTTCCCGCCAAAATTTTAGCTCACAACCTGCTCCCTTATAAAAAAATAATAAAAATAAATAAATAAATAAATAATAAAATAAAAAATAATAATAAAATAAAAAATGAAGGGAAAAACTCCACATGCAAAGAATGTAACAAATGCCTCAAAGCCAAGAGTTAAAATATTGTGAAGCAACGCTTCAGATGCAGCGCCAAGTGCGCTGCGCCCTAAACAGCGCACCATGTGCAAAGCACGTGTGCGCTAGCGCTGTGTGCGCTAGCGCTAGGTGCGCTGCGCTCCAAGCAGCGCACCACGTATCATACACGTGTGCGCTAGCGCAATATGCGCTGCCTAAAAGGCAGCGCACTACATGTAAAGCACGGGTGCGCCAGCGCTGGAACCTAAAAGCTCCCCGACCGTCAGATCAAAGATTTAATAATAATGATAAATCATTAATTAATCAGAATTAAATTCTATTAAGGAAAGATTCCTCAAAATCTTTCCAAACGATAAGATTTTACTCTGTAAATCAGAGCACCGTTGGATCAATGATCCAATGGTAAATAAAAATTACCAAAGACAATAAATTCTGTTATGGAAAGATTTTCTAATCTTATTAAAAACAAGAAAATTGCCTTCTGTAAACAGAAGCCCTAGGATCAAAGATCCAACGGTGGGAAACATCCCCATATCAATCAGAGAAAGATCTCTTTAACTGATTTAACAAATCAAGTTGCCCTATATAAAGTCCCCAAGACTTCAAGTCTGAGATAGAGAAACCCCCCTACAAAGTTTGAGAAAACTCAAAAGAAAGAGAGCAAGCTCTTGAAAGAAGATCATTTATTCAAGATAAGAAGAATGATTCTTGAACAAAAAGATAAAATCATCTCATTAAAACAGAAGAATTATCTTCTTAAAAGATCATAGATCTACAAAAGACCAAGCTCTTTTATAAAAAGAGATCAAAAGATCTCATCATAAAAACAAAGAAGTACTTACTTCATTCACAGATCATTGATCTATAAAGGCAAAGCCCTTTCAAAAAATAAGAACCGTTGTTCTTGAATCTTGAGACAAAGTCTCTTTTAAAAGAAGAACATAAATTTGTTCACAGATCATAAAAATTGATCAAATGCGCTTTGCGCTATTGAAATGCGCTTTGCGCTATTGAAATGTGCCTTGCACTCCTGAACAGCGCTTCTGCGCTCTTTGGACCGGCGCTTAGCGCCAAAATGCGCCACGTGTCTACCACGTATGCAACTTGCGCTTTGCGCTTCTGAAATAGCGCACCGCGCTGATGGGCTGGCACTCAGCGCCAAGCGCGCCACGTGTCACTCACGAGCGCGCCATTAAATTAAAAGCGCAATAAGTTCATGGACCAGAGCTCAGCGCTCACAAACAGGCATCTGCGCTCATCATCTGGCGCCTAGCGCAGAGTGCAACACTTGTCCCTTACATGTGCGCCACGTGGCAAAAGCGCACCGCATTGGCGCAAAGCGCCTAGCGCGTTGCGCTGACAGAACACAAATTGTTCTTTAATGAGCCGAAGCTCTGATAAATGCTATGCATTCAATACAAGAAAAAAAATGTCAGAATCTAATGCTCAGCATTATTAAAAGGGCCAAGCCCAAATAAAGGATTAACAGCCCAGAACAATAAAATGTTAAACATTTTAATCTTATTGGACTTAGCCCAATATTGGCCATAAGTGCTCAACTTATATTGAACTGAGCCCATCTGCTCACGAATATTTAACAGATCTCAGTCCCAAATTGGACTACAGATCTTCCGACCAACTCATACCGGTTCAAGGGTACATCTCTTCACTCCTCTGATATATGTCGTTGTAATTCTTCAACGTCTTCAGAGAGGCGACGGGTCCCGACAACCACACATTTCATGGACTGTAGGATCCTTAAGCCCATGGACTATGATGTCCTTAACCTGGACTGTGGGGTCCTTAAACTCACGGACTATGATGTCCTTAACCTGGACTATAGGGTCCTTAAGTCTATGGACTATGATGTCCTTAACCCTAGACTGTGGGGTCCTTAAGCCCATGGACTATGATGTCCTTAACCTTGAACTGTAAGGTCCTTAAGCCCATGGACTATGATGTCCTTAACCTTGGACCACCATGTCCTTAAACTGGTAATCGACCGCAATGTCCCTAAACTAAACAATAGAGTTCAAATGCTCTTTTGTTGGATATAAATGATCCTGTTAAGTCGATCTTAATCTAAAAATTAGATTAACGTATCCTTAACTAACGTTTAAGTTGATCTTAGTCTCAAATGAGACTAACGTATCCTTAAACCCAAACCAAAACCCAAATCTAAGAAAATACGGATTTGGACTAATCCACGCCCTAAGGGCGACAACATAAATTAGTCTCCGTATACAATCCACGGGCAACCAAAAACAAAACAAACACCCACGACACGAAGTGACCATCTGGAGAAGGAGAAAGTTGTTACCGTGATGCGGTAGCGTAATTAACTGCAGGGGCTTGCGCCTGTAGGGAAGAGCGTCCCCACAATCAAAAACCCCTCAAATAAAGGGGAATCTGACGAAGTCTGCTACATCGGCCGCATCCGTTTAAACCTTCAATATACGGTGTCATAAATCAACTTGGCATCTTCGGAGAGGTGGACGGATAGCTCCAATTAGCATCTGCCCTCGAAATTCGGGAAAGACGAACCTGCGCGGTCGCGTCTCCGTGTTTCGGTGGGGAACAGTTACACTTCAGGTTGCTCGTTACTGACATCAAATTTCACGTCATTGACGCCAAGACTTGCTATAACGCTTTGCTCGGCTTGCCCTGGTAGCATGAGTACAATGTCATCCTTTCTACACAACATCCGTGTATGAAGAATTCCAAGGACGTCTTAGAATGCACGGTCACAGGGGAGCTAAATCTGTTCTCCGTAAACGAGATCCGGAAATATGAAGACGCAAAATACTTCCTACCAGACTTCAAAAATACAGAAAGGTATCATAAGCTGGAGGATAAACAGAAGTCCGCCGCCACTATCCCGATCTTTGGGAGCGATTCTGAGGAAGATGAAGAAATAGTCTACTCGGGGCAACCTCGGAAAGAAAACAACAAGCCCGGACCATCTACCTCTATTCTGATCTTTGGCAGCGACTCTAAGAATGAGACCAACGCAATGTTCTCCATCCGCCCGTCAGTGCAAACCCTCGACGAAGTATATCAGAGTCTGCAAATCATAATGGCTCCGCCTCGGCATTATAAGAAACTTGATGCGCTCCATACATACATCCTACAAGAGCTACAGACTTTCTACGTCCCTCCCAAGCGAAGAGGTGAAAAGGAAATCCACTTCTACCAATCTACGGAGACCAAAGTAGAAAAATAAATCTGGTATGGTACCAATTTTGCACTCGACAGAATTCAACCAATCCGTCTGCCAGGATACTACGTGGAGGAATTGAAAAGGCTGTTAAGATGCCATGGTGTACCCTCGAACAAACAGTTCGACAAGTCCGTTTCTACAAAAAGATTTGGGATATTCCCGGGACTCGGCGAAAGATTCCCAACGGGAAGATAGAGACAACGGGACTCGGATACGTTCGGTCCAAGAAACAGGAGCAGTTCCACAGCTACCGTGTCATAAACAGCTCCAGCGAAGGGGGAAACGCTCTTCCGAATAGCCATGACGTTGGAACAGAGCGAAATCCCGCTATAAAAATGTTAAGTCCGTCGCTCGAAAAAAAATAGACAAGCAAATAAAAGAAGCTTGTCAAAAGAGCCGAGACGATCACAGACGCGAAATGGCCAATTATGAAAAGGCCAGAACGCAGCACCTCAATCAGCAATTCGTGTAGAAGAAAGACTATAATATTCTTCATCCCCGGCCCACTGTATGTCCTCGCGAAGGGGGAAAATACCGAAATAAAGGCAAAAATAGGGAAAAGAACACAAACAACGTTCGGAAACAACGAAGCGGATCCAAAAGGTCGTGCAATCGAGAAAAGTTCGATTGGAACCCGTCCTTTATAAAGAAGATGGGCCGGAAATACTCTTTCCCCCAAGACAAGACAAGGAAAATATTCAAGCTTATCATGAAGCACCAAACGAGGTCCATCATTCGGATTATTGCTCCTACCACCGAGCAATAGGTCCCCTCGAAAACGGCTTCACCTTCAAAGACTGGGTAGAAGACCAGTATCAGTAAAGCGGGTTCGCTCTATCCAACAGCTGGAGGGTAACCCCGCAGCAAAAGCATGAGCCAAAGAGGATCTATACCATGAGGATAGGACCAGTTCAACCACGAAAAGGGAAGCGGACTCGTACCTGCCATATGATAACACTCTCAAAAGAGGGAGGGCACGAGATTGTAGATGACCTCCATATGCGCTTCGCAAATGAAGACGTGGACGAGCTGATCTCAGAGTTTCCACCAGCGCCAAAAGAGCTGGAAGATCGGATACACACTACGGCAGACAACCTGAGGAAAATTGAATTAGGGACGGAAAAAGATCCGAGGCCAACGTTCGTCAGTGAGCTACTATCTGAAAAACAGATAGCTACGTTAAAGGATATGCTCATGCAGTATAAAGACTGCTTTGCATGGAACTATTCAGAGTTACCACGTCTAGATCCAAAAGTGGCGGTACACAAACTGGCCATATCGCCGAACATAAAGCCAGTCAAACAGGTGCCAAGAAGAATGCGGCTCGAACTTGAGATGAGTATCAACGCTGAAGTCAAGAAACTAATCTACTCCAGCTTCATCCAAGAAGTTCAATATCCCAACTGGATCGCTAACATCGCTCCAATGACGAAGAAGAATGGGACGGTGCACATCTGCGTAGACTTTCGGGACCTCAACAAAGCTTTCCCGAAGGATGACTTTCCAGTACCTGTTACTGAGCTGATGATCGATAACACGTCTACCCATGAGGTCTTCTCCTTCATGGATGGATCTTCTGGATACAATCAAATAAAAATGCATTCTGAAGACCAAAAACATACCGCCTTCCGGACCGCGTTGGGCATATTCTGCTATAAGGTGATGCCCTTCGGTTTAAAGAACACTGGCGCTACCTACCAAAGGGCCGTGATGAAGATCTTCAATGACCTCATATACGAAATCGTTGAATGCTACATTGACGACCTAGTCGTAAGGAGCAAATCTCATTAGGAGCATTGGGAACACCTTAAAATAATGTTCCGACGTCTTCAGAAATATAATCTGAAGATGAATCCTCTAAAATATGCGTTTGGAGTCTTCTCGGGAAAATTCCTCGGATTCATCATACGGCACCGAGGTATCGAAATCGACCCTTCGAAGATCAAGGCAATTATGGAAATGCCCACGCCGAGAACCCTCAAACAACTGCGGTTTTTTCAAGGAAAGCTCACTTATCAGCCAACCTCTCCAGAAAATACCGTCCCTACAGTCATCTGATGAAGAAGGGGACCTCGTTCGTCTGGGATCGAAAGTGCCAAAATGCACTAGACGAAATCAAGCAATACTTGCAAAATCCGCCGGTACTAGCCACTCCGGTTAAGGGAAAACCCCTTATCCTATATACAACGACCCTTGAGGGTTCTCTAGGCGCGTTATGGGCACAAGAGAACTATCAAGGAAAGGAGAGAGCTCTATACTATTTGAGTCGAGTTCTCCTAGGGGCAGAAAACAACTACTCGCCCATTGAAAAGCATTGCCTAGCACTGATATTCACAATAACGAAGCTCAGACATTACGCCTTGGCACATGAGGTCTATTTCATATCAAAGGTGGATTCTCTCAAATATCTGATGTCAAGGGCCATATTAACAGGAAGGCTTGCCAAATAGGCTCTCCTCCTGATGGAATTCTTGATAACGTATCGACCCTTCAAAGCAATGAAAGGCCAGGCCATTGCTGACTTTCTCGCGGAGCATCTGATACCAGCCGACTCCCCCTTAAATTGTGAGTTACCGGATGAACATGCGTTCGACACAATCGAAGGAGAGAAAGAAGAAAATGACTCCCAATAGGAACTCTATTTCGATGGAGCATCTTCCATGAAAAAGCGAAAGCAAAACACCCCCATAATCAAAGCCGGGGTGGGCCTTATCTTCGTGACTCCGCAAAGAGGGATATTGCGTTACACCCTCTCCTTAATAGAGCCAAGGACTAATAACGAAGCTGAATATGAAGCTTTGATAGCAGGTCTCGAGATCGTTGTCAACATGGGAATCAAATGCCTCCTTATATATGGAGACTCCCAACTGATCGTTAGCCAAGTAAATGGCGACTATCAGACGAGCAAGCCAGAGCTGATAAAGTATGGCGAAATAGTGCAGCAACTGCTGACACAAATCCCTTCCTACATCCTAGAGAGTATACCGTGTGCAGAAAATAGCAAGGCGGATGCTTTGGCCAAATTGGCTAAGGAACTGGCTGATAACGACCTCGATAACGTAAAGATCATTGTGCAAAACCGCAGGGTTCTCACGCCAACAGATATATCTTCGGAAGATCTAATAGTGTCATCCAAAAGAAAAGAAACGACCGAACAAGCATCCCTTCAAATAGAGGACGAAGAAAAGGTCAAGGACTGGAGAGAAGTCTTCATAGACTACTTTAAGTCCCGACGAATGCCCGAAAATGCGTCGTTTAGACATCAGCTCATGAAACGAGCTTTGTCTTTCGCCATCGTCAACGATACTCTATATAAGAAATCGTTCGACTGTCTATGGCTAAGATGCCTGGGGCCGAAGGAAGCAAAGAAAGTCGTTCAAGAAATTCACGACAGACTCTGCGGTTCTCACCAAGCTAGGCCAAAGATGAAGCTGAAGATCAAAAGAATGGGTTACTATTGGCCCACAATGATTTAGGACTGCCTCGAATATGCGAAGCAGTGCCACTCGTGCCAAATTCACGAGGACTTCATCCACCAACATCCAAATCCGCTACATCCAATAGTAGCTAGCTGGCCGTTAAAAATATGGGGAACCGATATAATTGGCCCCATTGAACCGGTATCGTCCAAAGGACATCGGTTCATACTGGTAGTGACCAACTACTTTTCTAAGTGGGCAGAAGTAGTACCACTAAGGGAGGTGAAGACGGATCCTCCATTTTTTCAGGACACATGTCATCTATCGGTTCGGCACTCCGTGAAGAATTATCTCGGATAATAGGCCAGCTTATAGAAGTCATAAAGTTAGCCGCTTCGCACAGCAGTATAAAATAGATTGGAGATACTCTTCAGTCTATAATTCTTGGGCCAACAGTCTAGCTTAAGTTTTCAACAAGACCTTGAAGAAGATTATAAATAAAACAGTGTCTAGAAATTAAAAAAGACGGGCACGAAAGGTTGCACGAAGCTCTCTGGGCGTACCGAACAACGTTCAAAACGGCTACGAATACAACACCATACATATTGGTATTCAGCACGGAAGCACTGCTTCCCCTGGAAATAGAACTCCCCTCTCTACGAGTAGCGGTTCGGTATGAGCTAACATATGAAGAAAATACTCATCTTAGGCTTGAGGAGCTCAACGCCCTCGACGAAACCCGCCTTATAGCATAGCAAAATCTGGAGGCTTATAAGGCAAGAATGACACGGTCATACGAAAAACTGACCAGGCCAAGAACATTCCGCCAAGACGAACTCATACTAGTCGTCAAAAGACCAATGATCCCCAATCATGCAAAATGGGGGATGTTCGAGCCGAACTATGAAGGCTTGTACATCATAGACAAAGTCTACCAAGATGGAGCCTGCCTGCTCATGGATATACATGGTGAAAAACTCTTCCGGCCAATAAACGACCGATTCCTCAAAAAATATTATGCTTGATGAGTCACGACTTAGGTCTATGATAGATGATGACGCTCATGTCCGCTCGCTATCTTCCTGAGTCAGAACTCTGAGAATAGTATGCAAAGAAGCTCTGTCACCTCAAACATGGCGATGAAGGACCGAGAAGTCCTTAAACTAATTACCCGCCTCAAATATGGCGATACCAGACCGAGAAGTCCCTAAACTAACAAAGGACCGAAAAGTCCTTAAACTAATTACCCGCCTCAAATATGGAGATACCGGACCGAGAAGTCTCTAAACTAACGAAGGACCGAGAAGTCCTTAAACTAATTAGCCACCTCAAATATGAAAATAACGAACCGAGAAGTCCCTAAACTAATAATGGACCGAGATGTCCCTAAACTAGAACCACACCTCAAACATGGCGATAATGGACCGAAAAGTCCCTAAACTAAAATTTCACCTCAAATATGACGATAATGGACCGAAAAGTCCGTAAACTAAAATTTCGCCTCAAACATGGTAATAATGGACCGGAACGTCCCTAAACTAGTGCATCACCCTAAACAACGGCGATACATTCTCTTGGGATCTATATGGCAATCGAAGTCTTGGCAGAAAAGATTGAAACTCAAGTCTCACTGGCTATATAGCTACTCCAGTGATGAAGCCGCCCCCAAAACCTACCGACAAACAGGTGGGTCACCTGCGACGAAGCTACTTTCGAGAGTTGTGCCATTTAAAAAAAGATGTATGTCCACAAGCGAAATGGGAACAAATGAAAACCCGAAAGGGCACCGTGAGTAAAAACAGCAGGGCTACCGGTGAGCTTGTGAAAACCCGGAAGGGCGCAATCTCATTAAAAAAAGGTATGTCCACAAGCAAAATGGGCACGGATGAAAACCCGAAAGGGCGCCGAGAGTAAAAACAGCAAGACTGCAGGCGAATTTGTGAAAACCCGAATAGGGCGCAAACTCGTAAAATGAAAAAATTCATGTGCACTTGTAAGGTCCTCTCGACCTTGTGAGGAGAAAATACCTGCGTGAGATCCTTATGAGTCACAAAGGAGCAACACACTTAGGAATCCTCATGATTCATAAGAAGAAATTACACTTACGGGATCCTCATGACTTGTAAGGAAAATTCCCCTTATCAGACCCTCACGGGTCATAAGATTCAAAAGCCATAAGCTACAGGGATATGAAACTTTTCTTAAGCCGTCATATCTCCCAACTTGACCTACAGGCGGTCCATATTGACCCTTGTATACAATCCACGGACACGAATAAATATTCCCTTACCAAGTTCTACCAATGGCGAGAAATATCCCATATGGTGAATGTCACTTGTAAGTCCCCTCGACTTATAAGAAGAAAACACTCTTGTAAGATCCTTACGACTTGCTAGCGAAAAAACCACTTGGAAGTCCTCACGACTTCTAAGGAGAACATACACCTACGAAATCCTCATAACTCGTAGGGAGAAATACCTTCATGAGACCCTTACAGCTCATAAAGTCAAAAAGCCTTAGCCGACGAGATCTTAACCCCGTTTGCTAAGCCATCTTTGTTCAAATCGACAAAGGCAAATGATGATTCGGTCCTGGCAATACCCAGTTGTAGCGATACTAATGCCTAAACAGGTGTCAAACTCCAAGTCCTCTTAGACAAATGATGATTCGCTCCTGGCAATATTCCAGTTACAGCGATGCTGATGCCAAGATTGGTATCAGATCTCAAGTTCCTAACTTGTAATAAAACTCGGCGAGTCGCAAAAAAATGTATATGAAATAGCCGAAATGATGGGGCAAATTGCAATAAAAATCAGCGAGCAAAAAATATGCATATAAAAATAACCGAAATATTTGGGCAACTCGCAATAAAAAGCAGCGAGTAAAAATAAAATATATATAGCCGAAATGATTGGGCACCGCGATAAATAGCCGAAATGATTAGGCAATCGCGACTTTTGCGATATGAAAAGCTGAAAAGATGGAGTATCGCGGAAATAAAAAATAATATAAAATGAAATTTCATCTGCCCTGCAGGTGAGTCCACACTGACCCCTGTATACAATCCATGGGCACAAATGAAAAGGGAACCATATTCTCCCACCAGGCTCTGTCAAAGAGAGGGCCAGATCTTGACGGCAACATCTACAGCCTAGAGACCAGCTCGATATACTTCTCATACCAACAGGATGCAGACGCAACGTCAACAAAGGCCCAAGGGTCAAAGCAAAAGTGGGTAACGGCAAAATCCTAACTCCAAGTCTCAACGGTACATATACAACCTAGAGACTATCATAGCGTTCACTCTCATCTCAGTAGGATGCAGACGCGACTATCAAATGAAATTGGTGCAATGGCATATTCCTAGCTCCGGACTTCAACTGCAATATACGCAGTATAGAGGTCCTACAGATGTCTACCTTACTTCAGCAAAGAATCGGCGCGACATCGTCAAAACAAAAATGAAGAGACAGCATATTCCCAACTTTGGGTCTTGACGGCAATCATATAAATCCTAAAATACTATCGGAGATTATCCCACACCAGAGCGTAGTGGTTATGACTCATCGGGGCTCCATATTGAGCCTAATCTCAAGTAAAAAGCGGCATGGCATTCCTAACGTTTGCTCTTCTGACGGTAATATGACCTTAGGATATTACTTGAAGACATCTTGTCTATCCCCAGAAGGGATCAGAGACACGACAGTCGCGGGGCTACTCGAACAACAGCATAAAGACTGCATATCGAGGAATACATCAGCCAACACGACGGTACCACGGACTAAAACCCTAGTACCATAAACTTAACGGGCCTCCGTCGTAAAGAATGGGGGTTATCTCTATACAACGTTAGGACAAGTTTGCCTGTAAACCCAAGGGAAGCAAACCAAATAAACTCCGAAATGAGTACATAAACTAGAGACTCCGCGATGAGTGAATAAACTACAAACTCCGAAATGAGTAAATAAACTAGAGACTCCGAGACGAGTGAATAAACTACAAACTCCGAAACGAGTGAATAAACTACAAACTCCGAAACGAATACATAAACTAGAAACTCCAAAACGAGTGAATAAACTACAAACTCCGTAATGAGTACATAAACTAGAAACTCCGAAACGAGTGAATAAACTACAAACTCCGAAACGAGTACATAAACTAGAAACTCTGAAACGAGTAAATAAACTAGAAACTCCAAAATGAGTACATAAACTACTTCACGCCAGATTAAAACATAAAGAAACAGAAGGGTACAACTCATGGGCCTTAGGGTTTAGAACTATATTCTTTAAGAGTTGAGATTTGAGTTAATGATGGATGACGACGCTTGTGTCCGCTCGTTATCTTCTCAGATCGTGATTCTAAAAGTTATATACGATACACCAGCCCAAAACCTGTCGTATGCTATGTATTACTCTACACTACTTCACTCACGTGTATACCTCCGTAAGTAAAGTAGTGGGGGGCATTTGTTTACATCAGTTTAAATTTCGTTTACAGATATGTGTGAAAGCAGGCTCATTCATATACGTGTGTGGAGGGATGTGTATGACACGGGCATATCAGTGGCGTTTGCGCATAGCAAAAATCCCTAAGGGTAAAGTGTACGTGCGCACATGTATGTTGCACGTATATTTAAACAATACAATCAGAGGAAAATCAGGTGTTAAAAAATGAAGCACTCGGTGGCCAACGATAAAAGGAAAGCATTCAAATAGAAATTTTATTTTATAGGAAATGGATCATCAAACACGGGATCCAAGAGTTTATAAAAATATGAATAAATTTTTCTAATGCCCTCTCAGCCTTCTCTACCATGTCAAAGCAGCGATCTTCGTGAGGAGTCGCTCCCTATTGATCAGTGCCATGTTCATTGGCGAAAGCAGCCATGATGGCCCGCTGAGCCTGTATCTGGCTTAGCAGCTGAACAAAACGATCCGTCAGAGGCTTGGTAATCAAAAGTGCCTCATGAAAGCACTCGATATTTTCTTCCGCTGCGTCGAGCATCGCCGAAGTCATCTCCGCTGGGAGAGGGAGAATGTCATCGAGCACGAACAGGAAGATCATCCGGAGCCAAATGGAGTCGATAGGGAGAGGAGATCCTCTACGAGTTAAGAGCTCGTGCAGCATTGTATCACATTGGTCATCCGTAAGAGCGGGATTCACCAAGCGTGCAACAAAACGAGGAACAATTTCCTCGATAAGAACCTCCCATGGATGCCGATTAGCATGCGGACGATTGCAAGCCATGAATCTTCTCTGTTAAAATGATTCTCTGAAAGTGAGAGAGAAGAAGAGTATTGCTTAGATTATAAAGGGAGGCATTTAAGTCTCGGCACAGAAAATGTTATGCATGGTAGAACCATTTTCAAGCTCTGTCAAAAGAAGGCATTGGAAAAGAAAGTTTGACTTAGGAAAAGCAGAGAAAGAAGGTGAAAAGAAACCTTCATTAGTGGGGCAGCACCCCACGTGCATCTCACGAAGGCGCCGGCGCCAATGTGCAAAGCACAGAAAAGCTTCTGTGTAAGAATTAAATTCTTATACGGCGATGCATGTGCTCCTCACGCCGGCGCCAATGTGCAAAGCACAGAAGCACTTTCTGAGTAAGAATTAAATTCTTATATGGCTCCGCACGTGCTCCTCATGTAGGCGCTAGTGTGCAAAGCACAAGAGAATTTATTACACAAGGGTTAGACTCTAATATGGCACCGCACGTGCTTTTCACGCGGGCGCCAATGTGCAAAGCACATGAATACCCATCTTAAGAATTAAATTCTTAAGTGGCGTCCACGTGCACAACGCGTGAGCGCCGACGCCCAAGTATAATTAAATTCTACGTTTCCTTAACAAAAAATTGGGATAAACTCTGATAAACAGAGCCATTGGATCAAAAATCCAACGGAGATGATAAATCATCAAAATATATAATTAGGAGAAAACATCTCCCAAATCCTTCTAAATAAGAAAGATACTCTCTGTTGGATCAATGATCTAACAATAGAATAAAATTCTATTTTTGGGAATATATTCTCTCAATCTTTCCAAACAAAAAAATTGCTCTCTGTAAAACAGAGAACCTTTAGATTAAAAATCCAATGGTGATTAAAAATCACCATTTTACAGAATAAATTCTGTATATAGGAAAATATTTTCCTGATCTTGTTAAAAACAAGAACAACATATTCTGTAAAACAGAAATCCTTTGATCAAAAATCCAACGGTGCGTAAAATTCCCAAAATCAATTTTGAGTCCAATTAAATCAATTGGAATCTCTCGATGAGAGATTTTCTTAAAACTAATCAACGATTTGCCTCTATTATATAAAGGACCCGAGACTTCAAATCTCAACACAGAGAGGGAGATAGAAGAAATCCCTCATAAGTTTCTGCAAAAATACAGTGAGCTCTCAAAATGAACAGAGAATTCAATTCTCAAAGAAGAAGACCTTCCTTCTCAAAATCCTAGGAAAAGAAAAGAGATCAAAATATCTCTATCACCTATAATATCACATCTAAGGGTTTAGCCCTTGTAAAAAAGAACATAGTTCTTTCTCTGGATCTGAGATCCACAAGACAAGGCTACCACAGGTTAAGAATTTAATTCTCATCGGGAAGATCTTGTTCTTGAGAATCAAATATTCAGGGAAGAACAAATTTAAAGAGAAAGAAGAGGGAGTCCAGAATACTCCAGGAACTCAGTTCCTTCAAATCAAGAACGTAGTTCTTTAAAAACTCAGCCTAAAATCCTCAAATATAGTGATTTTAAAGAGCGTTAATGGTCAAAGCGCCATTGATAGAGGTTTAACCTCTCTGAAAACATCAACATAGATTAAATCCTATATAAAAGAAACCAGTGCCTCACGTGCTTCCCACGTGGGCGACCCTCTTTAACAGCGCCTAGCGCCTCACGTGAAACACACATGGGCGCCATATAAAAAGTGATTAGCATTTCATATATAGCCAAAACGGCTGAGTGCTTAGCACTGATTGGGTAGCGTCCAGCGCCTCACGTGCTCCTCACGTGAGCACCACAAAAATAATAAGAGAGTTTAGCACTCCATAAATAGCCAAAACGGCTAAGTGCATAGCACCGATTGGACAGCGTCCAGCGCTTAACGTGCTCCTCATGTAGGTTCCACAAAAATAATAAGAGTGGTTAGCATTCTATAAATAGTCAAAATGGCTAAATGCTTAGCACTGATTGGGAAGCGCCCAGCGCCTCACGTGCTTCTCACGTGGGCACCACAAAAATAATAAGAGTGCTTAGCACTCCATAAAAAACCAAAATGGTTGAGTGCTTAGCACTGATTGGGCAACGCCTCACGTTTTCCTCACGTGGGCGCCACTAAAAAAAGAGAGAAAAGGAAAGAGATAGCCAAAATGACTAAGTGCTCATCGCTAATTAGGCGGCGCCCGTAATTAAATGCTTCACATGACATCCATGTGAGTGTCAAAGCATCAAATAAGTGCTTAGCCCTTTTGCATAAAAAGAAAAGGGCTTAACAAACAGAGCCCAAATAAGAGCTTAGCACTTTTGAATAAAAAAGAAAAAGAGTAGGTAGTCCCAAATTGGCCAAGTCTCTAAAGTTCCTTGCAGCTAAGCCCAAATGCTCTTTTGATAGATCTTAAGTAAAAATAATCCTTAAAAACATTGTTAAACTGGTCATAGTCTCAAACATGATTAATGATCTCTCATTGATGATATCAAAAATGATATTCATCTTATATCTCCTAAGGTAATCTTTGTCTTAAATATGACTAATGATTCTTAGGTCCACCACAACCCCTTTTTCCCTCAAATACGGGATTTGGTTCGAGGGTACATCTTTCCACACCTATGATATATGTCGTTGTAATCCCTCAACGTCTTCAGAAAAGTGGCGGGTCCCGACAACCAACAACTCTTTTCGTCATACATTGATGCACTTTAAAATTGACGTGCTTACCTCAAATACTTGCCTCAAATATGACGGTAATGGACCGGAATGTCCTTAAACTAACATTCGTCCCCAAAATGGGAATGTTGGACCAAAATGTCCCTAAACTAAAATTTCTCCTCAAACAGGGCGATAATAGACCGTGATGTCCTTAAACTAAAATAATTGAGCCCATATGCTCATTTGTTTCTAAGTTGATCTTAGTCTTAAATATGACAAATGATCCTTAGATCAAACTCAAATATCCTATGAACAGATAGATCTCACAAATGCGAGAAATGCGTCCTAAGTTCATTCCCGTTGGCAAACCAAGCTACCAACGTGGACCCTGTCAAGCAAATCCTTGACCCAGAACCCAAATCTAAAAATATACGAATTTGGGCTAATCCACGCCCTACGGGCGACGACATAAATTAGTCTCTGTATACAATCCACGGGCAACCCCATACAAACAAACACAATACGACACGAAATGAACTGCCGGAGCAGGAGAAAGTGGTTATCGCAATGCGGTAACGTAATTAACTGCGCCAGCTTGCGCCTGCAGGGAAGAGCGTCCCTACAATCAAAAAACCCACATAAAATGAGGGGGAACCTGATAAAGTCTGCTACAACAGTCACGTCTGTCCAAACCTCCGATATATGGTGCCATAAATCAACTTGGTATTTTCGGAGAAGTGGGTAGATAAATCCAAATATTATCTGCCCCCAAATTCAGGCGAGACGTCCGAACGTCTCGGTCTCTGTCTTTCGGCGGTAAACAATATGTAACCTAAAATTGTGCTTTTAGGCTATCTATTCTAAAACTCTTTGAAATCAATTAATGTAAATCTCATCGTAAACCAACAGTCTATGCCCCGTTCATTTCCTATGGGACCACGGTAAAAGGATTATTCTATTACGCCCGGAAAAACGGAAAATAGGATTATTCCGTAACGTTCAGAAAAACGAAAAACATATAATTATTCCGTAATGCCTGGAAAAAAGGCAAACAGGATTATTCCGTAATGCCCGAAAAAAAGTTAAACAGGATTATTCCGTAACGCCCGGAAAAACGGCAAACATGTAATAATAGACTTTTGAGTTACGTTTCGGTTACATTCTTGATTTTCCCTTTACCCCCAGGTTTGTGATTAAGTCAGGTATTGCCAATATAGATCTAATGCCAACACAGGATCAAGAAAGTACAGGTTTTCGTCTATGCAGACAACAAATAACGTCCGTCAGAACAACAAGTCAGGATTGTTGGTATTAGTAACTAGATCCAAGTAATGAGTCAGGTAGTGTGTCGTAAACATGTCATGTGATGCATATGTATCAAATAGATAACAAATGTGAAACTGTAATGAATATCTGAACACAGTTAATGCACGGATGCACATATATCTATCTGTGATAACCTTCATATATCCATGACTACATATGATGCACATTAGAAAGCACGTTGTACTAATATAATAGTATAATGATATCAGGATGTTCCGGCATGCAATTAGATTTGTTATTCTCAATACAGATACGAACGAATATCGAAAAATGGTAAGACTATAATGTTTGATGCATAATTAAAACACATGTATTATTTTCATTCATATGGATATAAACATATTAACATAGCATGTTGCAAGATAAAATTGCCTAATCGGATCTCACGTCGGGGTACGTACGTCACGTTCGACGTGAGATAAACGTCGCGATGCAACCACACGCGTACAGGAATAGACCTGGCTAATCAAAGACGTGACTATGCTGGACGACGAGGATGACTACGTCGTCCGGATTGTCGGCAATGTGCGCGACTCCGGCGAGATGGCCAGAAAACTAAGAAAGAAAGAAAAGAAAGAAAGAAAGAAAGAAGAGGAAAAAGAGGAATGGGATTGTGGTTTCTCTGGGTTCTGGGACAGAGGAAATAGGAAAGGGTGACGGCAACGATAGGTTGGCGTCGACGGCGAAGTCTAACGGCGATGGGCAGTGGGTTTCTTGGGTTGGTGTTGAGGTCAGGGAGTTGCAGGGTTTGGTTTCGTCGGGGTTTCCGCAGAGATGTCGAGGAGAAGGAAAGGAAGAGGAGGTGATGAGGGTGGTGGCAACGAGGTGAGGTGATGGGCGGCGACGGTGAGGGTGACGTCGGGGTAGGGTTCTTGGGTTGCTCAGGGTCATGGGTCGTCGGGTGTAGGGAGCTCGGGTAGTGGAAGAAGAGGTGATGAGGGTGGTGAGATGATGAAGGTGGTGGTGACGACGATGGGAGGCCGGCGATGTAGAGGTGAGGGCTAAGGTTCTGGGTTCGGTGGCGGTTGCTAGAAGTGCAGGGTGCTCGGGTAAGGAGAGAGGAGAGGGGAACGAGGTGATGGAGGTGGTGTTGAAGAGGTCGAGATAGTCGGCGGCGAGGTAAGGGAGCATGCGTAGGGCTAGGGTTTGGGTTTTAGGGTTTCGTCGCGAGAGGTGCAGAAAAAGAAGGGAGGTGAGAGAGAGAGAGAAAGGTGTTGTAATTAATTAGGTTAATTAGAATAAATATATATAGTAGAGAGAGAGACATAGTGAAAAAGAGAGGAAAGAAAAAGAGAAAGAACGCTGCGAGAGGGGGGAGAGAGAGATAGAGATGAATATGAAATATTTTTAGTTATTAGATATTATATTATGGATTATGAACTGTTAGCTTAAATTTAATTTTAGAAAATATTATAGTATATATTCTGGGATTATACAGCTAATATCAAACTACTCAGAAAAATACCCAGGTCTCATCTAAAAATCTAGTTTTAAAATATGGATAATATGCATACAAGCCAAAACCATAATACGATGTCCGGTTAAATAAAATGCATACCCCATGAATGAATACACGTAAATATACGTTGCGATCCAAACAAGTCTGTTTTATCAATCTAGACAGAAATACGATACATGGATGCGAACATAAAATATGGGGTATGATAACAGGCCATGCTAGATATTAAAATGTATCATTTGATTATTATTTGTATTATTAAGCGATATGCAGATACTAAATAGATCATACAAGTGTATATCAAATCTAAATGTGGATTCTCTGTACTAGCAAGGATATGTCGTAATCTTGTACCATCATGGGTTTCAAGCATGTGGGTCGGGTCGGATACGAACCACAGATACCAAATGCACTATCCGCACCTAAAACAATAATAAACAAGAAGATTGTCGGAAGATCAAAAAACTCCAAATAAAATATGGTATAAATGCACTAGTATGTTACAAAACCTCTTCCTTTCTATTGAAATTCATTTTCAAATTTTTATCGGTAAAAGTGAAGTTAATACCGACATCTTCTTTTCTGAAACACATAACTCCCTTTTCCTTTACAATTTAGTCAATCTAATTTTACTACATCATTTGTAACCTAAACCTTAATATTTAGAATCAAATTTCATCAAAACTATCATGTGAAACAATAATAGTATAACTTTTTCATTAAAATATTTTGAACTTTATAAACAGCTCTTTTAGTATTTGTTAAAACGATACCTTAAGAAAACTTCACAGGGTAACGACCTACCCCACATGCACACTTGGTTTCATAGCACGATACTCATTGAATGTATTTTCGTTTCGAAGAATAATATTATGATAAAATACCACTATAACTTTAAAAACCGGATTTCTTTTAAAGCGGTATTTTCTATCCTTTGTGATTACACATCTAAAACTCTCTTTAGGGGACCCGCTAATGGATGGTGTGGATTATCGCACATCCTTCGGCTAGTAGAGCGAGATGCAGACCTCCTCACGGAGCATTCGACCTCGAAAGGATTTAAATACGGTTTTTAAGAAATACGAATTTTCTAAATAAAATAAAATTAATTTTTTAAAATTAAAATTATATAAAATTATAAATACATATTTTCAAAATATAATAAACCTATGTTTTTCAAAAATGAAAAGATTAAGAAATATCAATAAAATACTCTCAAGATACCAAAAAGGCAATTTTTACAATAAAATACTATGAACATTCCAAGCTAAGTACTTATCACTAAAATACCCCAAATACTTAAAATCCATGCTCATGACAACCTCAAATAATATTAATCACCCTCGAGGTTTACTTTTTAACTATAGTAAAATATTTTTCATAAAACCCCCTCGAGTTATATAAAAACACTATTTAAGGACTTTAGTAAATATAGGTTTAAGCGGGATCAATTCTCTTGAGCCCCAGGAAGCCGGAGAAAGTGAGTGCTTACCTATTTAAGGTAGACAACTTAACGGAGTTATCAATGGTAATTGCTTTAGAAAAATATACAAATCATGCCGTCCATGTGCAGCAGTTACCGATGACTCCCGAACCTAATTCAAGAGCTAAATCTGTTTATAAGTGTCTGACTCAATCTGAGTCCAATTCAAATCTAAATCCAATATCAAACATGAATACTTGATCATTAACATGAATACTTGAAATCAAATATCAATATCAAACATGTATACCTGACCTGACTTGACCGAATCATGGTTATAACTTGACTTGACTACTTGAATATTTGATTACATCCTGAACCTGACTAATTGAACATTTTGTATCCATGGTTTCGACAAGACTTGTAAACAAAATCTATACAATACAATACAATACGCGGGGATAAAGGGGTGGATTGGTACAGAACGTACATTGTGGCACGAGAGCTCACTTAAAAGACACCTACATGAATTCTCGCGCCGTTGTCCGTGGGTTATAACGAGGCTTTGTACTACATATTACCATAGTCCACGGGATAAGATAGACTCCTCTTGTATAAATGAATACCTTCTTTACCAAGCTACAAACAACGGTTGGATATAGTGCCCTCAAGGCAATTATCGTAGTCGCAGGCAGGTGATTATGATGATTGAGGGAGGACCTATACCAGTAGAACAGTCTTACTCGAGATGATAGTATGCTATTTAGTTTGTCTTCATCATCACTATTATATGTTGATAGAGCCCATAGGATTCTTTCTTGACTACCAGCATTATGATGGCGATCATATACGTGGGAGCTGGGGGTCTATAAGCACATCCTTAAATGTCCCTAGTCGTGGGAGTATCGAGACTGGGCATCGATACTCCAGTGTAGACTAGTGTATACTGATCGAGACCCCGATGAGGGGCGGTGGCCAGGTCTCACAAGCTATTGGAGTTAGTTTGTTCACCTAAGATAGTATACAGATGCTCATTGGGTTATGAGTACACTGGATGGACTCGCCGGGAACTTGCTAGTTGGTACTATACCTGTTGTCAGATAGCAGTTCTCAGGCGACATGTGTACAGGTTAGTCTGTCGACCTGAGATCGTCATTTGTCTCATGTGAGTTCCTACTGTGCTTTGATTACTACCCAACCATGACTCAAAGGAGTTGTGCAAACAAGTTTTAGTAGGGTACAGTCCCGAGCCACATGGAGGCAGTGAGCGGATCGTTGGGGATTCGTCTCTGCCGGTATTAGGGGTTGATGTCGCGCAGTGCACGGGTGGCCATCACCAGAAATCCTTGGCCAAGGTAGTCGAGAATTATTGATCTAGGATCGGTAGTTTCTCATGTAGTGATGGGTTTCATACCGATATGAATTATCAAGTTATTAGGGGTCTAACTTTATCCACCGCCCTAGACTCAATATGCGATACTCATAGACGAATGGACTGGACTGTACGGATATTGTCGCTGTTATGCTCAGTAGGGGTTTGGATGAGTTTGCTCTTCGGCCTTCTTTTCACTCAATACCTGGGTAGCCGTTACGTACATCTAGTGCCGTTGACGTGATTGTGGTTAAACCCACTGCCAGCATATCGACGAGTCTTTAGAGTCCCATACAGATGGTTTTCACGGTTCAGGCGATATGGTGTAGATGACGTATGTTGGTACATACAGGTGTCCGATTAAATATGTATACAGGCTGCGCAGACGTTAATCGGACGGTTGATAATATTAGCGGCTTAGGATTAAGCCGGATTATTAAATCAGGTTTTGATTTAACAATTTATATATATATATATATATATATATATATATATATATATATATGTATTTATATATATGTATTCTAGTATTATTGTTCACTATTCATTTTCTCTCTTGGCTATTCGTATTTTGGTATGAATACGTGTATATGTATCTACGTATACCGGGTTGCATTCCGTATTTATACGGAATAGTTTCTAGAAGATGTCCACCTCATTAATTGATTTTCTTTTTAGAAAATTGATTTAGAAATGAGGTGGAGGGTGAGTTGGCATGAGCATAGGTCATGGCATGTAGAGAGGTATGGCTTGGAATTGTTTATTGGTAAAATGGATGAGATATTTTTTTGGAGGATTGGAAAAAGAAGTGTGGCTGCCATTATTCTCCACAAGCCTTGCTCAATTTCTTTTCTACACTTGATTCACACTCTCATTCTCTCTTGGAAAAATACTTAGCCATTCTTGAGTTGCTCATGCCACATGTTTCCTCACCTCCTCTTCATCTTCTTGAGTTGCTCATGTAGCATTTGTGATGAGAGAAAAATTATAGTGACACATTCCTACACCTCCACTCTCCATTGCTAGCAACCTTGGAGTGTCGGTTGCCTCGATTGGAGAGGCTGGAGCTTGCGCCATTTCCCTTAGGTGGATCATCGTGGATGGAGGAAGACCGACAACCAAACTCGGTCCAGACGACCACTAGGAGCTTAGGAAGATGGTTGAAGACCGAAGGGCACGGATCAACTCGGTATAACCATTCTAACTTCTTTATATATGCTTACTAGTATAGGGTTTAGGGTAGATCCGGGCATCGGGTAATGGTAACGCCAGTTTAGAAAAATTTTGTTTCGCATTTGGCCATGGTTTGATTGTTGGAGCGCTGTCGTAACCCAACATGGTATCAGAGCCAACCCGTAAACCCCTTACTAGTTTGTTTAGACAATGTAAAGTATCGAAACCGAAACAACTCCGAAACAACACCCCGATGTATTCCAGTTTCTGTCGATTTTTCAGAGTCTTCAAAAAAATATTTTAGCAATTGCAAAAGACTACTTAGATGACCACTAGAACACACCCCGAACATGAATCCCAGATTCCAAAATTGGGCCGGCCAGATGCCCTAAATTTCTGAGGTGGCCGATTTTTCTTGGGAACTGGGATTTGAAATTTTGGGTGTTGTCTAGTCTCTGGAATATTGGTTCAGTGGTATTGCTTGTTTAGCCCAGTTTGGATATGGTTTTATCTAGTTTTTTGGGGCTATTCGGTGATATTTCGAAGTCGATATTTCTAACATTGTTTAAAGTTTTCTGTACATGCATTACTATCTGCGACCGTGAATGTCATTCAAGCGGTATAACTCGTCTAATTGCTATATATTCTTTTAGACGGGTTTGCGAACGTGATATTCATGTTGGTGTTCTGCGTTGTGCTGTGTTATGGTTGGATCGTCGTGGTAGATAGCTATGGTGCAATGGTAGTACAGTTTAGTCACATTTGTACATTTGATATTGCGGGGCGAGCGTCTGACATGTGGACTGCCGTCACTGCCAGTTTGTATATTATTTGTTTGGGGCACGACCGGGTTGAGGTCGATGTCACCGTTGTACATATTATTTTCTTTTCTGTACTAGGATTACCCCGCGGTGGAGTGCATGAATATCCGGGTTCTAGAGGGCAACGGGTCCGCATCTCATGGCATTGAGACAGAGGGGACCTTACTCTAGAATTGGCGGGCTATTCGCCGCACTCGTAGGAGGTATAGGTATGACCCACGGAGGGGCGCCCAAGTTACCGGATTCCGTCAAGTGCTGGGTGGCCCATTCACGTTGTTGAAGGGGGTTGCCTCACTTCTGGTTTTGGCGGGTAACTTGCCGCGCTCGTAGGGGTCTAGGTTTTCATTGCACAGGCTATCCACATGACAGGGAACGTCGGGTCTCATTTGCGGCTCAAATGAAACCCGGGACTCCAAGATTATCCACCAATCTGTGTTGCTTCTGTGATGCTTCTGTGATGTTGCTTTATATCATGCCTGAGATGATTGTTATATATATATTTATATATATACTAGTATATATTGTATATGTTTTGCACCCGCGCTAGTCCAGTCCCCGCTCTGTCGTTAGTTAAGTAACCTAACGGGTGATGATGGGATCCAGTGACGAATGCGGATGGCATATACGTACATCATATTTTCATTCTTTTCTAGTGTGATTAATTGATGGGACTGCATTGATTCTTATCAATGCAAGGATAAAACAAACCTATATCATGTTGTTGGAACCAAGTTTTTAAAAAACTGACATTACAGACGTTCTCTTTTGTTTTGCACAGTGGTATTCAGTTGGGAATATCCTGCACCTCATTCGACGAGGCAAGGGCCGAGATCCCTTCATCGGGAGTGAACCCTTGGGTAAAAGTTTGCGTCAACGTAATAACTTTACTATAGTCGATTTTTTTCCTATGCACAGTGGTATTCAGTTGGGAATATCCTGCACCTCATTCGACGAGGCAAGAGCCGAGATCCCTTCATCGGGAATGACCCCTTGGGTAAAAGTTTGCGTCAACGTAATAACTTTACTATAGTCGATTCTTTTGCTTTGCATCGTGGTATTCAGTTTGGAATATCCTGCACCTCATTCGACGAGGAAAGAGCCGAGATCCCTTCACCGGGAGTGACCTCTTTAGCAAAGGTTTTCGCCGCTATATATTTAAAAGCTATCCGGTTCCTTCAACGATATCAAGTTCACTACGTTAAAGGTTTTTCGCCAAAAACCATTCGTAGACCTCCGTCATTTCAGACGGGTAGCACTTAGTATTCATGCTATGTTTGTTGGCCTTCGTCAAGGTATAGTATATGGTAGCTATTTGTTACTTTTCTGTTGTATAGATAGATGCATTGGTTTGGGACAGTCGTACTACTTTGTTGGCCTTCGTCAAAGGTATGTACGGATAGGTTCAAATTAACCTGGACAATGATGAATAGAACTTGACATGTGACTTATGATTTGTTGGCCTTCTTCAAGGTCATAAGAGCATGGGGTAAAAATTATATCGGGAGTTTCAAACATACAGGAAACTTGCCAGGCATGAGCATACCTTCTGGAGTGTGATAACTTAAGTGGATTCCATAAAGTTATCATGCGATGATAGTTGGATCCCGATTCCCACTGATGAGTAGGTTTACTCCTCGGATGATTTTAGATGATCCCGACTAATTCTCCGTTTGGGTTGGGAGGAGAATTTGAGGAAACAGTGGGAGCCATCCTGATTAAATAAAGTGATTAACCATTCTAATCTAGGTTAGAGTGCACGCTGAGTGTTTCTTTTCTCTCTCTCTCTCTCTCTCTCTCTCTCTCTCTCTCTGGCAGGGACCATGACCCGCCCTAAACTAAAACTCATGAACCCAATTAACCGAATCTTCTTAAAACACTTTGGCTTTTGGAATGTTATGGTGTCGCATATATCCTTGCCACTTCTATATCACCTTTGCATTTCTTCAGAACACTCCGTATCACTACGAACATCCACTCCTATTGGATAAATCTATCGTATAGTTACATACAAACTCGAAGGAACTTGTTCCAGATTCGAGGATGGATTCTAGTTCTGGAGAGATTGAATAAGATTATTTGGTTATCTTTTCCCTTTACCTTTTCTCAGGTTGTGAGGGCTCCTAGGATTAGGAGAGAGTACACCTATTGAGTTTATTGGAAGTCTTCCTCCAAACTATAGGCAGGTGCCAAAAGGTAGGGAAGGAAGAAAACCAATTAGTCTAAGTGTGGTGTACAGAGGGTAATAAGTAAAGACAAATAAAGGGATCAGAATAACGGCAAAGAAAATTGCGACTGCTATCATTCACGACAAAACCGTATATACCCCTGCCACTCCCACATCCACTTTGGATTTCTCCAGAACACTTCGTATCACTACGAACGTCCATAATGCTTGGACATGCCAGTGTATAGTTATATACGAACTCAAAGGAATTCGTTCCAGATTCAAGGATGTTTTCCGGTTCAGGAGAAATAGAATAGGATTATTCATATGTCTTTTCTTATTACCTTCTCTTAGGTTGCGAGGGCTCCTGGCATAAGGAGTGTACACCAATTACGCTTAATGGATATTCTTCTTCCAAACCTTAGGCTGGTGCCGAAGGGTAGGAAAGTAAGAAAACCAATTAGCCTAAAGAAGGTGTACAGAAGGTAATAAGTAAAGGCATAATAAAGGGATTGGAGTGAGGGCATGGAAGTATACAGTTACAGTCATGAATCAGGATAGTGGAAGTGGCATTACTAGAAATACCCGGTTACCCCTTCGAAACATTTTCATGTTTCAGTTTCACTGTGCGATGTTAATTGAAAACAGTTTTCCCAAATTGGAATCTAACTCCAGGGTATGTATTTACCATATCAGTTTCTCACATCTATATGTTATTACAGATGGTGAGTAGGAGTAAGATATTAGGAATTGGGTGATTAGATCCTCATAATATCGGAATTCGTTGTAATTGGTGATATTTGAGGAAATCACCTGGGTTTTTCCTGACGGCAAATATTTGGTTTTGAATATCCGTTGTTATGCACCAATTTCAAACCGATATATCTGTACGTTTATTTAATAAAGTGAGATATAACTTTTTGAAATTATGTCTGTGACATTTACCTATATCAGTTGATGGTTAGATAAGGTGCATTCAATAGTGGTGTAATTCTTCTTAACCATAGTACAGTTTTCAACCTACGACGCACAGGGTTTGAGTTATTAAACTCAGTGGATTTATACAAAGTATTGTATGTTGTCCAGTGTCCATTAGGACAAATGGGTTGGTACTCGTACTATATTCTGTTTACTTGTGACTTCTCTAGTTCTTGACAAGTATTTCGTTGAAATGCAAGGTCCAGATATTGAGAAGTTATAGGTATAAGAATAAAGTAGAGAACCATTTGTTGGAAGTATCAGGATTCTTCGAGGTAGTCGAAGATGTAGATACTTGTGTTTGGTATTCCGTTGATAGTAATGGTTTTGAGAACTGGCTTCTCTTTCGGGTTACTCATATATGGATGCACTTGATTGATATGAAATAAATTTAACCGCAATCAAGACGGTGTCGCTTTGCAGCTAGCCGCGATGAGCACGGGTCGATCCACAGGGAGACGGAGCATTTTAATGTTCTTGTCGTAACGAGTTAATGCGCATGGGCGGATTGTTCAAATCTAACCTATGTGTTATATACAAGTATAAAGTTGTCAGGAAAAGATACGATGGTGTAAGCTAAGGAAATCCGCACTCAAAACCTTTGAGCCGAACTTAACGATTGAAGCTAGAGCAATCGGCAACAACGTGGATTAGGGTGCTTAAGCACGGTATTCGTGGAATCCGGCTTATTGACCCTTGTCCGTCCGTTCTTCTCTCTTGCTTTCGCCTCCGGCCAAACCGAACGCAACCGGTCGCGGTTAGGAATCACCGTTATCTTGGTAGGGTAGGGTGCCTAACGGAGCGCTTGCGTAACATTTGGACGGAGTTCAATGGAAAATACGGGAAAAGGAAATGGGCAAAGAAACCTTAACTTACAATATCGTATTTATTCCTAACAACACCATATTAACAACCATTCACAAAACAAACCAAAAAGAGAGAACAAAAGAACAAAGAAAAGAAAAGATTACAAGTAAGTAAGTGCATGGAATTTAAAGTGCAAGAAAGTAAAGCAAGGTAATAAATTGCATGAATGTAAAAGAGCAAGAAAGAAAAGTGCAAGAAAGAAAATACTAAGAACCAAAGATCAAAACACAAGACATGGACTCAATAACCTACACTTAAACTTGCAAGCTCAATGAAGAGATTACAAGATCAAGTGATGGCAAAGAACTCATGGTGAATGAAGGCACAAAAAGAGAACTTTATTAATCTTCAGGAAGATACAACCCTTGAGATCAATAACCAACCCTTAAACCTTCAAGCTCAATGAAGAGGTTGAAAGATCAAGAGAAGGCAAGGATCTCAAGGGGAAGCTAAGAAAAAGAATGATACAATATATGGCAAAATTAGACTCCTTCTCACTTACCCAATGGTTTCCTTTTATAGGAAAAACAAGACCTTTCCTTTAATTTGAATTTGAATGCACCCAAAGTTTGGAGGGAAGTTTGAATCTTTGAATTTTTGAATCACATCAACACTTTATGCATTGAATGCACCATACCCACTTGTGCTTTGTGCTTGTCTCGTGCTTTGTGCTTGTCCCTCTCGTGCTTTGTGCTTGTCCGAGACACGAATGACCACTGTCATATGTCTTGTCTCTGGAGCTGATACACGGCACTGGACGGATACGGATGACTGGAACCCGGCTTTTATCTGTCTGTAACTGAAGTTCTCGATATTGGCATAACTGTAGAGATTTTGTCTGATTTGTATTATTTTAGACTGGGAACCTGTAACCTGTAAATATGTAGCAAACACGGATTAAAAGCACCTATCTATAAATAAACGAGCATAAGAATGGGCGGTATAAAATGTAGTTTTCTATGATGAATAAATACCCCCAAACTTATCTTTTGCTCGTCTCGAGCAAAACCATTTATTCACAAAAGAGAATCCTAACCGCACTTTCGCAGGGAACGCGATTGCACTGAGCGTGTGCAACAAGCCGTTAAAGCTCTAGGTGTCCCTAGTAGGAGGAGTGTTGTCTCCTGAGGGTTTTCAGCGGATACTACCCACAAAATCCCGTCAAGTTAGTTCATAACTTAACAACGATTCTACTCCTACAGTTTAGTATCTAGGTTAAAAATTCTATCATCTTAAGTTAGAAATATCCAACCCTAATGCTTCACACCTCTTTTCTATTTAACCCTAGATTATATACGTTCCAAAAAAAAGTTTAGAAAGATCTCGGTATTTCCTGAGTTTTACTTCTAAAGTGAGGTCTCAAATCAGGGATTTTTATCAACTTACAGAAAACATAAGTCTTATTCTTTATTTCTATCTTTCCTCCAAATATCGATGATATACCCCTACGTGTGTGTAAATTTGCACCCCTACACTTAAGAATTCAATTCAAGCTATAGTACCCTTGCCCTAATACCTAATACTACTTCTTTTCATTAAATGATGGAAGGTGTTGCTCACACACCTTTCATGCGACTATTAATTCTTCTTGAGGCACTAACGGCCGATTACTGAATGCGTGAGCTTAAAGCGTAAATAGCAGTTTGCAGGTCTTGACTTTATTTATTTTTTCTTTTTCTTTTTCTTTCTTCTTTTTCAAGACCGGATATATTTTTCAATATGCTCTTTTTGGTGTTTAGTTTTAAATACCGTTTTTTTCTTTCATACTAGGTTTTCAGGAAAGAGTATTTCTAGGTATTCTCTACTATCCCAAGTTTTAAGGTGCGTGAATATGCAGTTTGTAGGGTATATACTTTCTAAATTTGAACTTAAGAATAGAAACTATTTTTCAGACTTATCCTTCAGTAAAGCTTCAATACTTTCCCTTCATCTTGACTTAACTCAAGAACTGAACTCAAGATTACCTACTTCTATAAAAAAAAAACTGTAAGGACGTATAATTACCAAGGTTAAATAGAAGGAGGGTTATTTTTAGGGTTTTCAATTCCTAAGCCTAGAATTTAATTATTTCTAACATATCAACTAAACTTTCAGAATAAAAATCTAAGTTACCCTATTGGCTAACTTGACGACAAAGTTTTTATATTTTTAGAAAAAATTTCGATTTTTATGGGTTTTTAAATAGGTATGCAAATGCAGAATATACAAATGAATGCGAAGGAAGAAAGCTTACCGAGCACACCCCCAAACTTAAACTTGACAGTGTCCTCTCTGTCAGGCTAAACCAAGAGGGTCAAAATTATCGGTGCTCCCCAAAAGATTTATACAAAACAAAAAGAAAAACAAAAATATATACACAAAAAGGATCCCCCCAAACTTAAGTAAAACAGTGTTTCTACTGTTAAGTGTTGAAGTCCAGAGTTAGTGGGGAAAGAGAACAGTATCAAGCAATACAATGCCTTACCCAGGCCAAAAGTTAACACCAACCATTCAAAGATCTTATCGTTATAATGGTGTGGTTGGTGAAAGAATACGGAGAGGAAAGAAATGGAGGATACGCGAGACCGTATGGAGATAGAAGCGGGATACGGTCTCGGTATATGAGAAGAAGAATGGCGGAAGGGAAAAAGAACTGGAGTACGAACTTGAGGGTGAAAATAGAGTGAATAGATTAGCACAATATGTGATGACCGGTGTGTGAAAAACGATTGTGCTAATCTATCAACTGGTCGAGAAATGGGGTCAAATCCCTCAAGATTCATGAGAAAACATAGGTACGCCGAACTTGGTAAACCAGACATAGGAAATGAAATTGATACGGTTTCTTGTAAGGTCGGAACGATGGAAAAGATGGAAGGAAGTGATTGAGGAAGGGTATTGGTTAAGGGTTCGGGAGGGTATACACAGTCAGTGAAAGGAACAGGATGAATTGGAAAATCCGACTCATCATCTAGAACTATTTCATCCTCAAAAATATCCTCAAAGTTAAGCTCATCCATGCATATTTTATCAATATCAAGACGCATATGAAGTTCGGGAAAAACGTTTAATGACTCGGGATGATGAATTGGAGAGAAAAACTCATCCAAAACTGCGGGTTCATCATCCAAAATATCCCTAGCGTCGATATCCTCAATCAAGCGAAAATCAATTTTCTCAGACACCTCATCAAAAGCATGGATTTCAATCGATTCTGGTTCTAAGATGGAGGTGTAAAGGTCAAAAGGATTGGGTGTGGTTTCACTCAAAAGGGACCCTTCACAATCGGGTAAATCAAACAATACAAAGTCGCACAACTCATTACTCATTCTATCTTCAATTGATAAATCATTTAGGACACTTGATAAACTTTCAAAACAGGAGATGTGGGATTCAATTTAGTACGGGTAGGTTTGATTTGGATTGGGATACAACTCACTCTCACTACTCAAATTCTTAGCCTGTCCTACCGCCTCATCATACATTGGAAAATTTGGAGTTAGTTGAAAACTAGCTACCGGGTCAGTAGGTTGTATGAGGGTGGCCATGGACGCATTCAAATCCATCATCTGTTGGCATGACGCTACCCTAAAGTCTTCCAGTGAATGTTCAAGACTAGACATGGGTTGTGAAGGGGTTTCAGAAAAAGATTCAAACTTGTTTGGATACTGGAAACTCCCAAAAGGATGTGTAGAAGCAATGTCTAGGGAAGGTGCAAAAGTTGGGTAGGATGGATAGGAATTGAATGGTTGGACAGGAGTAGGATCAACATTTGGATACGAAGGTGAATGGAATTGTTGATCAAAAGAATTCGCAGTGGTGAAAGGAGTGAAAGTTCGGCTACGGGATTGTTCGATATGTTCAGCAATAGACATGGGTCTTGGAGTTGCAACAGGACTCGAAAAAGGGGTATCAACGTAAGAAGGTGGTGAAGGTTGAAACGGTTGATACAAAGTGGATTGCGGAGTCCAATTGGTGGTCCTAGATGCGTCTATCCGATCTTTCAAAGAAATTTTAGGTATGGAGGGGTCGTTCGAAGTTCGACCAAAGAAAGAACCGTAGGAAGTTATGTCTGGTTGTGGGTACCAAAGTTCGGAAAGAGTTTTTCGAGGTGGGGTACCCATATATGAAGAGAGGAAGAAGAATAAGGGAAAAAGAGGGGAAAAGACTGTGGGTTTTTTTTTATAAATATTTTAGTTAGTTATTAACAAAAGAATGAAATATACACACAAAAAGAATCTGGACAAAATAATCACGACACAAAAATACCCCGCACCTAATTGGTCTAGGGTTCACCTAGGTCAACTAGACCTTCTCAAGAACTTGATTGTCGAAATAAAACTGTGTCGAGAAACGGGCTGAAGATATACTGATCACGAGGCCAGGTAAGTGCAGAGATAAGGGGAGGTTTTCCGACGCTTTCGCGAAGGTCCTTAATTAAATAACCCTTTCTGTTTTGGCGGTTTCGCCGTTAACACTTTCCTAGACACCCCGTAAACAATATACCGTTAAGTGAGGTTCTAAACACATTAACTTCTCCTAGTGAGCGCGAAGTCCTTAAGCCTTAAAGTCTAGTTTCTTTTAAAATTTGTGCGGGTAAACGTTTATGCACAGTTCGTGATTTGTGGGCCACGGAAAAGGTGATGAAATCCTTTACCGTATGTTGTGGGGTTCGCTTGCCCTTAAATCCGTATTAATGTATGCAATGCACAATTCAATAAAAATTCTATAAAGAATCAAACAATCGTTTTTTAGTTTAAGCACGTCACTGTAACAAATACGGGTTAGTCAATTTTAGCGTTTGCTAGCGAACTTGCAAAGAATCCTGCAAAGAATACTATATTGGATGTGTCGGATTTGAGAAGAAGGTGTTTAAGAAATACGTACCGATAAATTTTCGGGTTTAGAAACCCGCGTTGAAGTTAAATCCAGTAAGCTTGAAAATTACGCTTGCGCGGGTCAAACTACCCGGATCTTTGGCACTATACGCCGTATTCACCTTAGCTTGGAATGTACACTTTGCTCCCCACAATCGCTGTTCGCAATTCCGCAAAATCTACAAATGTCGGAAAAAAATGGATATTAGTGTGGAAAAGCGATACGAATGCCCAAATACCTGCACACTAAAATTTAAAATAAGCAAACAATAAAAATGGGGCAAAACTAGAACAATGGAGCACAGATGAAAAATTGGAGGCAGAAGGAGGAGCTTGGGCCAGCGACACCGGATTTGGTGATGATGTCGCCGGATTTCTTGTGGTGGATGGGCTCCAACTTTATTCTGTGAATACACTGTTCTACTAGTATCTCACTGATATTGTTTACCTTTTCAGTTCAAATCCAGAGTGCATGCAAGTATAAAATCCAGAGAGCAAAAATGAGTTAAGAATGTTAGTTTTTGTTTTGGTTTTGGTTTATTGAAATTTTTAGTTGATTTTGAAAATAGGGTTAGTTGTATAGATGAAATGTACAGAGATTAACCCGAAACAACAAGAATAAAAACGTTACCGTTTCCCCGGCAACGACGCCATTTGATTGTTATGAAATAAAGTTAACCGCAATAAAGACAGTGTCGCTTTGCAGCTAGCCGCGATGAGCATGGGTCGATCCACAGGGAGACGGAGCATTTTAATGTTCTTGTCGTAACGAGTTAATGCGCGTGGGCGGATTGTTCAAATCTAACCTATGTGTTATATACAAGTATAAAGTTGTTAGAAAAAGATACGATGGTGTAAGCTAAGGAAATCCGCACTCAAAACCTTTGAGCCGAACTTAACGATTGAAGCTAGAGCAATCGGCAACAACGTGGATTAGGGTGCTTAAGCACGGTATTCGTGGAATCCGGCTTATTGACCATTGTCCGTCCGTTCTTGTCTCTTGCTTTCGCCTTCGGCCAAACCGAACGCAACCGGTCGCGGTTAGGAATCACCGTTACCTTGATAGGGTAGGGTGCCTAACGGAGCGCTTGCGTAACGTTTGGACGGAGTTCAATGGAAAATACGTGAAAAGGAAATGGGCAAAGAAACCTTAACTTACAATATCGTATTTATTCCTAACAACACCATATTAACAACCATTCACAAAACAAACCAAAAAGAGAGAACAAAAGAACAAAGAAAAGAAAAGATTACAAGTAAGTAAGTGCATGGAATTTAAAGTGCAAGAAAGTAAAGCAAGGTAATAAATTGCATGAATGTAAAAGAGCAAGAAAGAAAAGTGCAAGAAAGAAAATACTAAGAACCAAAGATCAAAACACAAGACATGGACTCAATAACCTACACTTAAACTTGCAAGCTCAATGAAGAGATTGCAAGATCAAGTGATGGCAAAGAACTCATGGTGAATGAAGGCACAAAAAGAGAACTTTATTAATCTTCAGGAAGATAAAACCCTTGAGATCAATAACCAACCCTTAAACCTTCAAGCTCAATGAAGAGGTTGAAAGATCAAGAGAAGACAAGGATCTCAAGGGGAAGCTAAGAAAAAGAATGATACAATATATGGTAAAATTGGACTCCTTCTCACTTACCCAATGGTTTCCTTTTATAGGAAAAACAAGACCTTTCCTTTAATTTGAATTTGAATGCACCCAAAGTTTGGAGGGAAGTTTGAATCTTTGAATTTTTGAATCACATCAACACTTTATGCATTGAATGCACCATACCCACTCGTGGTTTGTGCTTGTCTCGTTCTTTGTGCTTGTCCCTCTCGTGCTTTGTGCTTGTCTGAGACACGAATGACCACTGTCATATGTCTTGTCTCTGGAGCTGGTACACGGCACTGGACGGATACGGATGACTGGAACCCGGCTTTTATCTGTCTGTGACTGATGTTCTCGATATTGGCATAACTGTAGAGATTTTGTCTGATTTGTATTATTTTAGACTGGGAACCTGTAACCTGTAAATATGTAGCAAACACGAATTAAAAGCACCTATCTATATACAAACGAGCATAAGAATGGGTGGTATAAAATGCAGTTTTCTGTGATGAACAGCACTCCTAGTTGAGTAATGTTGATTGGCCCCATTCCATTTGGTTGATATGCACTGGAGACAGCTGCATGATTTTGAATCTGGTTCCAATAAAATTAGTGCCTTTGTTTCTATATGGTATATAGAATCAATTTGTATCTTAACGATGTTAAGATATACGGAGTTGTTCGGCTGATGCTTAAAACCAGAATATGGACAAACTCAAGGCACGTTTCAGTAATGGCAGTTTGTAGGTTATCCCGGGTTTTGACGAGGGTTAACTTTCTACCATCAGGAAGATCAATAGTGATATTGTTCTTGACTCGCCACAGTTTTAGTAAAATGGATTTTTTCAGAAAACAAAAGTGGGAGTATGGTAGAACTGGTAGTGATTCCAGAACCACAAACGATCACTGAAGATTTAATAAAACCTGAGGATTCAATTGGATTTGACATTCCATTAGCCACTCCGCAGATTTGGTGGGTAACCTCCGGCACCCGAGAGCTACTTCGGACTTCTTCGAGACGGTGATAGGGAAGTTCTTGTTTATCCAGACTTACCATTGCTATTGTTTTAGACTATGAGACCCGGCAGGAGGATGAGTATAGCGTCGTTCTAAACTAGCTTTAGAAGTGCACGTGTATATGACTCTGCCAGAGGGTTGTTGTAGTCAGCGGGAGCAGCGGAAGCATAGTGGGAAAGTGGCTTATGTCTATTTATAGACTAAAGCAGGCATAGCGAAAATAGATCATCTATTTTTGATGTGACAGTCACAGGCTTTGACTTCATCAGAATAGAAGTTGGATCTGGTAAGAAGGTAGTAGGGTGTGATGTCCTAGTATTTGGGATGACATGCACTTATAGGAAGTGAAATTCCTATACTACGATCCGTTATACTGTGGTTGTCATACAGTTGTTTCTCCACATAGGACATGGATATAATATCAGGGTTTCTGGTTACTAGATCTATGGTTTTAGATCTAGATTTGGGAAGTGTCCCAATTTGGGTACTTGACACTATTCTAAAGTGTTTTAGAATGGACGACTCCTGACATGGTGGTGTACCTGCAGGTGATGGAGTCACACTCTCTAAAGGTGTCATACAGACCAAAGGGGAGAGGGATATGCATGATTAGCATATCACTTGCTTAGGCAATTGAGTTAATCATGAAATGTCAAGTACCACACCAGATGTTGTTTTTGCACTAGCTGAAATAAACATATATTAATCCAATCCTGGAGAAATGTAGGAAAGCAGTTTATGAACATAAATGGATGTTCTAGGGATATGGTAATGGCAGCCTCCTTCAGGAGACGGTTATCATTTCAGGCTTCCAAGGTGACCTGGATGACAGAGTGGCTGTCTGGGTTATACTTTTTCCCTCTTCTGAGGGACAGTATGTCGGACAGGTAGTCCAAGCGGATACTGAGGAAGGCATAGCGCAGGATACTGATTAAATTCAGTGGATGATACAGTCTAAGATGTTTGCTGGATTTAGAGTTCATTTGTGAACTGGATCCCATCAGATATCCAAACAAATTATAAGATAAGATATTGCTCATTTCGGGAGATAGCTTTCTCCGTAAAGTTGAGATATAGAGAGATATAGAAAGAAACAATGAAGCGGATCTACTCACTGAGGCTATTTCTCGAATACGGTAGTTTCACAAACGAGCCTTGCGAAACTGCTTAGTAGAGAAGTTGGGTGTTCGGTATCACACGAGCTGTGAATATGCGACACCGCAATAATTGGCCTTAAGTGAAAGTGGGAGATTATTGGCTATAGTGCCCTCAAGGCAATTATCGTAGTCGCAGGCAGGTGATTATGATGATTGAGGGAGGACCTATACCGGTAGAACAGTCTTACTCGAGATGATAGTATGTTATCTGGTTTGTCTTTATCATCACTATTACATGTTGATAGAGCCCATAGGATTCTTGCTTAATTAGCAGCATTATGATGGCGATCATTTACGTGGGAGCTGGGGGTCTATAAGCACATCCTTAAATGTCCCTAGTCATGGGAGTATCAAGACTGGGCATCGATATTCCAGTGTAGACTAGTGTATACTGATCGAGACCCCGACGAGGGGCGGTGGCCAGGTCTCATAAGCCATTGGTGCTAGTTTGTTCACCTAAGATAGTATATAGGTGCCCATTGGGTTATGAGTACAGTGGACGGACTCACCGAGAATCTGCTAGTTGGTACTATACCTATTATCAGATAGCAGTTCCCAAGTGACATGTGTACAGGTTAGTATGTCGATCTGCGATCGTCATTTGTCTCGTATGAGTTCCCACTGTGCTTTGATTACTACCCTACCACGGCTCAAAAGAGTCATGCAAACAGGTTTTAGTTGGCTACAGTCCAGAGCCACATAGAGGCAGTGAGCGGATCGTCGGGGATTCGTCTCTCCCGGTATTAGAGGTTGATGTCGCGCGGTGCACGGGTGGCCATCACAAGAAATCCTTGGACAAGGTAGTCAAGAATTACTGATCTAGGATCTGTAGTTTCTCATGTGGTGATGGTGATGGGTTTCATACCGACATGAATTATCAAGTTATTAGGGGTCTGACTTTATCCACCCACCTAGACTCGATATGCGATACTCATAGACGAACGGACTGGACTGTACGGATATTGTCACTGTCAGGCTCAGTAGGGATTTGGATGAGTTTGCTCGTCGGCCTTCCTTTCGCTCAATACCTGGGTAGCCGTTACGTATAGCTAGTGCCGCTGACGTGCTTGTGGTTAAACCCACTGCCAGTGTATTGACGAGTCTTTAGAGTCCCACACAGAGAGTTTTCGTGGTTCAGGCGATATGGTGTAGATGATGTATGTTGGTACATACAGGTGTCCGATTAAATATGTGTACAGGCTCCACAGACATTAATCGGACGGTTGATAATATTAGCGGCATAGGATTAAGCCGGATTATTAAATCAGGTTTTGATTTAAAAATCTATATATATGTATTTATATTTATGTATTCTAGTATTATTGTTCATTATTCATTATCTCTCTTGGCTATTCGTATTTTGGTATGAATACGCGTATATGTATTTCGATATGTGTACCGGGTTGCATTCCGTATTTATACGGAATAGTTTCTAGAAGATGTCCACCTTATTAATTGATTTTCTTTTTAGAAAATTGATTTGGAAATGAGGTGGAGGGTGAGTTGGCATGAGCATGGGTCATGGCATGTAGAGAGGTATGGCTTGGAATTGTTTATCGGTAAAATGGATGAGATATTTTTTTGGAGGATTGGAAAAAGAAGTGTGGCTGCCATTATTCTCCACATGCCTTGCTCAATTTCTTTTCACACTTGATTCACACTCTCATTCTCTCTTGGAAAAACACTTAGCCATTCTTGTATTGCTCATGCCACATGTTTCCTCACCTCCTCTTCATCTTCTTAAGTTGCTCATGTAGCATTTGTGATGAGAGAAAAATTATAGTGACACATTTCTACACCTCCACTCTCCATTGCTAGCAACCTTGGAGCGCCGGTTGCTTCGTTTGGCGAGGCTGGAGCTTGTGCCATTTCCCTCAGGTGGATCATCGTAGATAGAGGAAGATCGGCAACCAAACTCGATCCAAACGACCACTTGGAGCTTAGGAAGATGGTTGAAAACCGAACAACACGGATCAACTCGTTATAACCACTCTAACTTCTTTATATATTCTTGCTAGTATAGGGTTTAGGGTAGATCCGGACATCGGGTAATGGTAGCGTCAGTTTAGAAAATCTGTGTTCCGCATTTGGCCACGGTTTGATTGTCGAGGTGCTGCCGTAACCCAACAATAACCACGTTATAATAACTATCATATACCGACAATCAATCATAAAAGATGTTTCCCCCAATCAGAGCAAATCTCTGCTAAAAATTCAAAATTCAAATTTTTGAAGCAACGCTTCAAATCTCGGGCGCAACGCGCCATATGTCAGGCGCTGATACGTCAGCACAGCGCCCAAGGCAGCGCACCCAATTAGAGCAAGGCTCTGTTTGAAATTCAAACTTTAATTAAAGGAAGCAACGCTTCAGTTGCGCTGCGCTACACGTGTCAGCGCAGATGCGCTGCGCTGTGCACTGTGCGACACGTGTCAGCGCAGATGCGCTAGCGCAGTTGCGCTGCGCTGTACGTTGTGTGACACGTGTCACGCGCTGGGGCATCTGCGCCAAACAGAATTAAAATTTTAAGAAATCTTTTCTGTTCTTGTTAAAACAAGAAGATTTTCTTCTGCAAAGCAGAAGCCCTTGGATCAAAAATCCAACGGTGGGGAAAATTCCCCAAATCACTCAGAGAAAAATCTCTTTAACAAATTTAACTAATTTATGGGCACTATAAAAAGGACCCCAGACCTCAATTCAAAAAAAAAAGAAAGAAGGATCATTTTCTAAAAAAAAAAGAAGAAGGGAAAGAGAACTCTGAAGAATTCCTCAAGAACAAAAAGGTAAAAACTTTTAGAAAAAAAGAGAAAGTTCTCTCATGAACAGATCATAGATCTAAAAACAAGATCAATGATCTTTAAACTAATAAAATAGTGCTTTGCACTTTTATGAACCTTTGGTTCTTTGAGATAAGAAAAACTTATCTTTTCTTTGATCTAAATTAGATCAAGAAATCAAATAGTGCTTTGCACTTCTGTTCTTGAATCTAAAAGATTCTTAGTGCTTTGCACTTCCAAACTGCGCTGTTGCGCTCTTGGGAGAGCGCCACGTGTCAGCTACAGAACAACTTGCGCTACGCGCTCTTGAAATAGAGCTTTGCTCTCTGGAATTGGCGCAACTCACCAGAGCACGCCACGTGTCAGCAGCGCAACAGCGCAGCGCACTAGCGCAGCGCACTGCGCTGTTGCGCTTGCGCTCACCAGAGCATGACACGTGTCCTCACCACAAGTGCTTGCGCTCAGTGATTGGCGCAAAGCGCCTGACAAATGCAATGCATTTATTTTACTGAAGGGCCAGGCCCAAATCAGAGGGGCCTAGTAGGCCGAATTAAATTGCAATACAATGAAAAGGGGCAGAGCCCAAACAATATTGATGCTCTGCATCATTTATAAAAGGGCAGAGCCCAAACAAAAATTGAAAATGCAATTTAAATGGCAGAGCCCAAACAAGATTGATGCTCTGCATCATTTATGAAAGGGCAGAGCCCAAACAAAACAAAAATAATGCCGTGCATTATTAAAAAGGGGCAAAGCCCTAGTAAAGGCCTAACATGCCAAATGCAAATAAAAATATTGAATATTTAACTGGACTTAGCCCAATCATGGCCGTAAGTCCTCAAACTGAATTGACTGAGCAAGGTTGCTCTCTCAAATCAATTTACCTCCGGTTCGAGGGTACATCTCTGAACTCCTCTGACATCCGTCGTTGTAATCCTTCAACGACGTCAGAGAGGTGACGGGTCCCGACAACCGCATATCAACACGGACTGCGGGGTCCTTAAACTCGTGGACCGAGACGTCCCTAAACTAATATCGGACCGAGACGTCCTTAAACTAATATCGGACCGAAACGTCCCTAAACTAATATCGGACCGAGACGTCCTTAAACTAATATTGGACCGAGACGTCCTTAAACTAACGATGGACCGAAACGTCCTTAAACTAATGATAGACCACCACGTCCTTAAACTGGCGATGGACCATCACGTCCCTAAACTGGAACATGGACCACTACGTCCCTAAACCGGAACAATAGAGCCTCCAAATGCTCTTTTGCCGGATCTAAACGATCCCGTTTAAGTTGATCTTAGCCCCAAACACGGTTAACGTATCCTTAAACATCCAAATGGATTATAAAACTCCAAATCAATTTTGGTTCAAGGGTACATCTCCGAACTCCTCTGACACTTATCGTTGTAATCCTTCAACGACGTCAGAGAGGTGACGAGTCCCGACGGCCATATATTAAATGGACTATCACGTTAAGTTGATCTTAGTCTCAAAACAGGACTAACATATCCTTAACGAATGTTTAAGTTGATCTTAGCCTCAATACGGCTAACGTATCCTTAAACTAAAAACACCAAACCCAAATCTAAATAAATACGGATTTGGACTAATCCACGTCCTACGGACAACGGCATTACTCAGTCTCCGTATACAATTCACGGGCATCCACAAACAAAACAAACACACACGACACAAAGTGAAATTCTGGAGAAGGAGAAAGTTGTTACCGCTATGCGGTAGCGTAATTAACTGCAGGGGCTTGCGCCTGCAGGGAAGAGCGTCCCCACAATCAAAAAACCCCTCAAATGAGGGGGAATCTGACGAAGTCTGCTACATCGACCGCATCCGTCTAAACCTCCGATACACGGTGCCATAAATCAACTTGGCATCTTCGGAGAGGTGGACGGATAAAACCAAATAGCATCTGCCCCGAATCTCAGCGTCCGGACATCGCGGTCCTGTGCGCCGCCATTCGGAGGGGAACAGATTCTAGCACGCCCGGTGGGACCTTTTCCTCTTTCCACTCCACACTTCATGTGTCGTCCTCGCGAACCAATCGCGGTTTGTTAAATGGTTGCCTTCGGATTTCAAGTTACTAATATTTGGTCTTTTGCCTGGCGCAGAACTCAAGATTCAATGGCCTCTAATTGCACCAACTGCTCAAAGTGCCACTACAACAAACGCTCCACCTCACCAGGAGGTGTAGTATATGGGCCCCAAGCAGCTTCCTTCCTCACTCTGCCAGTAGACCAGGTGACCCAAGCCACCACTGGCCTGTTCTTTGGGACCATGATCCCACCTACAAGCTTTCCTACGCCAATACCCACACCGGAGGTGAACAAAAAGTCTGTCTTCGACCGGCTCACTGCTACGACGGCCCCTGTCAACGGGTCGCACGCTACCAAACCGACAGCCTCTGTTTTCACCAGGCTAAATCTGAACTCTAAAATGGCTGTCCAAAGGAAGGCAACGGCTGCTGCTTCAGAAGTCGTCAAGGCGGCTTCCCCTGTCAAAGAGTCAGTCTTTTCAAGACTGACAATTCCTGCTCCTGTTCCTGCTCGAGGATCCGTCTTCGACAGGTTGAATATCACCCCTCAAAAGACAACCTCAGTCTTTAAGAGGTTAACACCAGCGACGCCTCATTCAGACAGGGGGCAAAAAGAAGATGTCTCAATCTACGAGCCGGTCCCAACGGCTCATCATGCTCGACGTCGCCATTGGCAACGAGTGAGGAAGGCAGGGGGCAACTCCTCCTCAGGGCTAACTCCACCGGCTCCAGTGGTGGAAGTCAACGCAGCTGTTCCAACAGGGAACAGCTTTGAACTGCTGAGGAGGGTACGCAAGAACTCTCCAACCGCTACACTGAAAAGATCTCCTCCACCTGCGGAGAGAGTTCCGGAAACAAAGCAAGAACAGCCCCCTCAACGGCTGTCCTCAAAAATTTATAAAGTTTGGCGGAGAGTTCAAGACTCCGTGATTGACCCAGGTCGCTCTCGTCAACGGAAAAAGGAGAAAGTGGAAAAAGAAAAGGACCGTCCGATCAAACAGGAAAGGATGACAGTCGCTAGGGTGCCCACTGCAACAGCCCCTCCAACCTCAACGGCCCACAAAAGAAGAAGGCCGGAGAAAACCCCCGCGCCCGCGGCAAATGCCAAAGGTGGTGAGCCTAAACGCCCTAAGTCCGGGGGCATGATAGTTCATACGGTCTATATGGCATCGGGAAAGGAGGACAGCCGCATATCAACATGTCATAGACCGCACACGAGGTCAGTGACCAAGGCTCAGGAGCAGCAGCAGAAGCTCCAAGAGATGATGAACGCTATGGCCGCACTTACAGGGCCAAAAGAAACCCCTGAAACGTCCTCGGACGAGCGTCAAGAACAAGAAACTGACGCTGAGTTCCTTCGTCGCGTACTGGAGAAGAAAGACAAAGAGGCTGCTGAACAAGCAGCCAACATAAAGAAAATGGCCCTCCTGTTCCAGGATATGGTGGGTATGATGATTCAACAAGATCCACCTGCTGAAGATTCCCCGATCATCCTTGAAGACGATAGGGGAGAGACGTCGAATCCTCCACCAGTTCTGTCCACAGCCAAAGAGGATACAATCTCCAAAGCTGATTTGGATGAATACATCGCCCAGCAAATACGGGTTCATCATGCAACCGAAACAGCCGGCCAGGTCGTGAAAACGGGGAGACCATATCCGAGTTGGTACGATCAAATCAAATACCCGCCAAGTTATACGATTCCCAAGTTCCATGTCTATAAGGGGATGGGCAATCCTCACCAGCATGTCGCCCAGTTCAGGGCACTCTGCGGCAATACCGGTGGAGATGACAAGCTTTTACTTCGCCGGTTTGTTGGAAGTTTATCAGATACGGCGTTCGAATGGTACTCTGAGCTCTCGAACGACTCTATTAAAACCTTCGCGGAGATGGAACTGTTGTTTACTCAGCGTTTTGCAAGCGCCAGTGAACGTACCCCGATGACAGCACTGATTAACGCCAGGGTAAAACCCGGCGAGACGTGGGTTCAGTACGCTATACGATGGCGGAACTTATGGTCGAAGTGTGAGCAGCGCATTGAAGAAGCTCCCGCGATGGGTATGTTTGTGGGAACCCTCGATCCACAAGCAACCATCTCACAGTTTATGATGTTTTTTAAGCCGACTACCTTCCAGGCCTTGATTGACAAACTAGCGCAAATGGATCAAATGGGCCATAAACCCCCTCTTCCAAGGCCAGATTCCCGAAATGACAAAGGGAAGGGAAAAGCGATCGTCGTCGCTAATGCTCAACAACAACCGAGAGACTCAAAGCCGGTTGCTCGTCAAAATAATATGCGACCGTACGTGCCCCTTGAGGATAGGATGGGACGTCCTTATTCCTTTCCCCGCGATAAAACGAGGAGGTTATTCGAGCTGGCGTTGCGCAACAGACTCATAAATCTGCCGGATCCAAAACGTACGTTGCAACCAAGTGACGTCAACGAGCCCAACTACTGTCCTTATCATCGAGTACTAGGCCATCCGATCGAAGACTGATACGTTTTCAAAAATTGGCTTGAAAACCAGTACCGACAGGGCAAGTTCGCGTTATCTGACAAATGGAAGGTGAACCCCCTGCAGCCCCACACCTCTAAGGGGACGAATACGCTAGGGGCAACATGTTCCGTCGTTGAAGAAGCTCCTTGGGAGGTTGTATTATCGGGTAAAACGAAGAGGATGCTAAATGATCTTCAGACATGTCCAACAATCAAATGGAAGAACCCATTGGAGCCGCAAATTATAGAAGGAATGCTAAAACCTCGTCCAACTCCAAAGACCGATGTTGGTGGTTCAAGCACTTGCAGCCAGCCGTCAAAATCTTCAAAAAAGAAGAAGAAGAAATCTAAGAAGCCCGTGAAACATGGCAACAAGAGCACGGACCTGCAAAAACAAATTGACGCGCTGGAGGAATATAATCAAAAGGCACGGACTCCCATTACGCTCCAAGAATTCCTCAATCACGTTTTTCAAGAAGAAGATGAGGAAGGAAGTTCATCGGATGAATCCAAGGAATATGTGGCGAGCTGTCATATGATCTCCCATTCGGCCACAAACGAGGAGGAGACTCCTTGCACTGAAAAGCTGGGGGCAGATCCTAAACCAAAAGTCCTGAGGCCATCAGATGAGGAAATTGACGCATTCCTCAATGAAGCTCGATTGAAAAGTAAAGCTGATCGAGAATGCGAGACGGCTATATTGGAAAGGGCCAAGCGCCAGCGACTTGATGAAAGAGCTGAGACGATCCTGCTGGAGCTAAACACTTTTGCTACCGACAAAAGTCAATTCAAGATAAAGAAAAAGTTTGCTAAGGCCATATCAATGGGCATGAAGCTACCATCCTCTGAAGGAAACATCACCGGTGAAGTGGAAACGCACCCCTCCTATTGCTTATATCATCAGAAGGTTTCACACCCCACTCAAGAGTGCAAAGTTTTTGATAGATGGTGGAAATGATATGTTGCTCATCGACAACACTTTAAGCGAGAAAAACGCAAAACTCGTCGGGAGCAAAGAAATACGACCGAAGGGCTTAAAAGAACTGCATGAAATTGTTGCATGGTTAATACCGGTGGATCACAAGTGCCTACATTCGGGAGCGATTCTGATGAGGAGCTGGAACTTGCCCCTCTCTTTAAAGAATCCACTCCGGGAAAAGAAGAAGAGCCGAAGGTCTGCGAAAATATCCGGCTACGTAATCGCACACTGCCCGAAAAGAACCTCGGACCCTCGAACAGAAAAGATAAAGGGAAAGAAAAGGCCACTGAAGATATCGTCTTAGATGACCAAGTGGTGGAAGAGCTAGCTGCCAAAGACCCACCAAAGAAGAATAAGGTGGATTACAACGTCTTAGCGCATCTGAGGAAGCTACCCTCACAGCTCAGCATTCTTGACGCCCTTTTGTTATCAAAAGAGGCGAGAGATTCGTTAATTAAGGCGCTCCAAGACCCAGAACAATTCCAAGCATGCCTGGCCGAGGAAAAGATGAAGGATGAATTGGAGGAAGTGCACACGGCCGATGTCACTTTCGGCGACGAAGACCTTCTCCTTGGGACGTGCGAACACAATCGCCCCCTCTATGTCTCAGGATATTGCCATGATATAAAGATAGGCAAAATCTTGATCGATAACGGATCGTCTGTTAACCTACTCAACGTGCGGGTGTTGAAGGAAATCTACATGAGCGTCCAGCACCTTGCTCGGGACAAGATCACCATCTCCGGATTCGACTCCGAATCGTCAAAGACTCTTGGATCTGTGATACTGACGCTACGCTTCAGGCTACTCGTCACGGACATTAAGTTCCACATCATAGACGCCAAGACATGCTACAACGCTTTGCTCGGCCGGCCATGGTTACACGAGTACAACATCATCCCTTCTACACAACATCAGTGTATGAAGTATTTTAAGGATGGTTTCGAGTATACCGTGATGGGAGAACTGAACCCGTTCTCTATGAACGAGGTCAGCAAATATGAAGACGCCAAATACTTCTTACCGGATTTCGAAGACACAGAGAAGTGTCACAAGCCGGAGAATAAAACTAACGCTACCATCCCTATCTTCGGCAGTGATACTGAGGAGGAAGAGGAGATAGTTTATTCAGATCCACCCCAACACAACAAGACGGGATCATCCGCTCCTTCATTGATCTTCGGTAGTGATTCGGAGGATGAAGTTCATGCTGTATTCCCTGCTCGGCTTTCAATACGAGCTTCTGCTGATGAAGAGCGAAGTCTGCAGATAGCCATGGTGCCGCTTGAACATTATAAAGAAGTGGATGCGCTCGACACCAACAGCGTGGAAGAATTGCAGACATTTTATATCCCTCCCGGACGAAAAGGCGAGAAGGCAATCCTATTCTACCGTTCTGAAGAAAGCAAGGTGGAAAAAGAAATCTGGCATGGCGCGGATCCCACGTTGGACAGACTTCAGCCTATCTGTCTTCCCAGATATTATACAGAAGGTTTGAAGAAGCTGCTGAAACGCCAGGGGATATCCTTCAAACAGACCGTTAGAAAGGCCAAGTTCTATGATAAAGTCTGGAACGTTCCCGGGACTCAACGCAAATTGCCTAACGGGAGAATGGAGACGAAAGGACTCGGATACATCCGGTCAAAAAAACGAGAATTACTACTCGGCTGCTACGTCGTGTATGACCTTGATGAAGAAGCGGGTGCTCAATGGGAGGACGCTAATCCTAAGCCAGTGAAAGTTCCAGATGCGAAGGAGCCCAGTCCGTCGTTCGAGGAACAAATAGACAAACTTATAAAGAAAGCTGGTCAAAAAGTCCGAGATGATCACAACCGCGAGACGGCCATCTACGAGAAAGCCAAGACGCAACGCCTTCTCCAACAGGCCGTGAAAGATGAAAAGGATGCTCCCTGTCAACCTGTTATAAACAAGGCTCGACGCAAAAGCAGAAATAAATCGAAAGGCCGAAAAGGCGCTCAGCAGCAACAAGGCAGGGCTAAGAAGCCACGCAAGCGGGAGTCGAGCATTATTGATCTGTCCCTCATAAAGAAAATGGGTCGAGCATATTCGTTTCCTCGGGACAAGACGAAGAAGATACTTGAGCTTGCTCTAAAACATCAGATGCTCACACTGCCGGAGTCCGAGCACCCCGAACAAGCAAGCGAAGTCTCTGACCCAAATTATTGCTCTTACCATCGAGTAATAGGGCACCCTCTCGAAGACTGCTTCACCTTCAAGAATTGGGTTGAAGATCAGTATCGGCTCGGCAAATTCGCTCTGTCCAACAACTGGAGGGTAGAGCCGCCACAGAAGCACGAACCCAAAGCCACGAAAGAAAAACCGGTTCCACATTGGGATTGGAAGAGAATTCGCACCTGTCACATGATTACAATATTAAAAGAAGAGCCCGAGGACATAGAGGAGCTCCCTTGGTGCTTCGAAAACAGCAGCGACGGGATAATCTCAGAATTCCCACCAGCACCAAAAGAGCTGGAAGATGGAATCCATACCACCGCAGATGACCTCAAGAAGATTGAGTTAGGGACGGCAAACGATCCACGGCCGACATTCATCAGCGAGTTACTATCTAAAGAAAGGGTAGCTGCGTTAAAGGATGTGCTTCTGCAGCATAGAGATTGCTTCGCGTGGAACTATTCCGAAATGCCGGGATTGGATCCAGAAATTGCTGTACACAGATTGGCGATAACCCCGAACATCAAGCCAGTCAAACAGGCACCAAGAAGAATGCGGCTCGAGCTTGAAATGAGTATCAATGCTGAAGTCAAAAAGCTGATCGACTCTGGCTTCATCCAGGAGGTTCAATATCCGGATTGGATCGCCAACATTGTCCCGGTGATGAAAAAAAATGGGACTGTGCGTATATGCGTGGATTTTCGGGATCTCAATAAAGCTTGCCCGAAGGATGATTTCCCAGTGCCAGTCACCGAACTGATGATAGACAACACGTCTACTCACGAGGTTTTCTCCTTCATGGATGGCTCATCAGGGTATAATCAAATAAAGATGCATCCCGAAGACCAGAAGCACACAGCCTTCAGGACTCCTCTGGGTATATTCTGCTACAAGGTGATGCCCTTCGGTTTAAAGAATGCCGGCGCCACTTATCAGAGGGCCATGACGAAGATCTTCGATGACCTTATACACGAAATCGTCGAATGTTACATCGACGATCTCGTGGTTAAAAGCAAATCATATGAGGAACATCTCGAACATCTGAAGACCGTATTTCAACGCCTTCGACAATACAATTTGAAAATGAACCCTCTCAAGTATGCATTCGGAGTTTCCTCGGGCAAATTCCTGGGATTCATCGTCCGACACCGGGGTATCGAAATAGATCCGTCCAAGATCAAGGCGATCATGGGAATGCCTCCGCCCAGGACTCTCAAACAGTTGCGGTCTCTCCAAGGAAAGCTCGCATATATTCGGTGATTTATAGCCAACCTCTCTGGCAAGTGCCGCCCTTACAGTCACCTGATGAAGAAGGGAACCCCGTTCGTCTGGGATCAAAAATGCCAAAGCGCACTAGACGAGATCAAGCAGTACCTGCAAAACCCTCCAGTGTTGGCTGCTCCGGTTAAGGGAAAGCCTCTCATTCTTTATACAACCGCCCTCGAAGGTTCTTTAGGCGCATTATGGGCACAAGAGAACGATCAAGGGAAAGAAAGAGCACTCTACTACTTAAGTAGAGTTCTACTGGGGGCAGAAAGTAACTACTCCCCCATTGAAAAACACTGCCTGGCGTTGATCTTCGCGATAACAAAGCTTAGGCACTATGCGTTGGCGCATAAGGTCCGTCTCATTTCAAAGGTGGACCCCCTTAAATACTTAATGTCAAAGGCCATATTGACGGGACGACTCGCTAAATGGGCCCTACTCTTGATGGAGTTTTCAATAACATATCAACCTCTCAAGGCAGTGAAAGGCCAGGCCATCGCCGACTTCCTCGCTGAGTATCCCATACCCGCCGATTCTCCTCTAAATTGCGATCTTCTAGACGAACATGCGTTTGATGCGATCGATGGTGGTGATACCCGATGGGAGCTCTATTTCGATGGAGCATCTTCCGTAAAGAAGCGCAAACAAAGTACCCCTATAATCAAATCGGGGGTAGGACTCATCTTTGTAACTCCACAAGGAGGGATAATGCGCTTCGCTTTCTCCTTAACAGAGCCTAGAACAAACAATGAAGCCGAATACGAAGCTCTGATAGCGGGCCTCGAGATCGCCATCGACATAGGAATTGAAAATCTCCTCATATATGGAGATTCCCAACTGGTCGTTAGTCAAGTAAACGGCGACTACCAGACATGCAAACTAGAATTGGTGAAGTACGGGGAAAAGGTGCAACAACTGTTGACCCAAATTCCCTCCTATACTTTGGAGAACATACCGCGCGCAGAAAACAGCAAAGCAGACGCGTTGGCCAAACTTGCTAAAGAGCTGGCTGATGAGAACCTCGATGACGTTAGAATCATGGTACAAAGCCGTCGAGTGCTTGCCCCAGCAGAAATATCTCCGGAATTATGCGAAGAAAAGGGAGCAAGCGAGCAGACAACTCTGCAAATAAAAGACCCGGAAAATACCGAGGATTGGAGAGAAGTCTTCATAGACTACTTTAAATCCCACCGAATGCCTGAAGAAGCGTCCACAAGACATCAGCTCACGAAATGAGCTCTGTCTTTCGCCTTCGTCAATGATACTCTGTACAAGAGGTCGTTTAATTCTCTGTGACTCAGATGCTTAGGACCTGACGAAGCGAAAAGAGTTGTCCAGGAAGTTCACGACGGACTCTGCGGTTCTCATCAAGCGGGCCCAAAGATGAAGTTGAAGATAAAACGGATGGGCTACTACTGGCCCACGATGATTCAAGACTGCCTTGAATATGCGAAGCAGTGCACTCGTGTCAAATTCATGGGGATTTCATCCACCAGCATCAAATCCATTACATCCAACGGTGGCTAGTTGGCCATTCGAGATGTGGGGGACTGATATAGTCGGCCCCATCGAACCAGCATCGTCTAGAGGGCATCGTTTCATCCTGGCGACGACTGACTACTTCTCTAAATGGGCAGAAGCAGTACCGTTAAGAGAAGTGAAGACGGAAAATATCCTCCACTTCTTCAAGACACACGTCATATATCGGTTTGGAACTCCGTGACGGATCATCTCCGATAACGGGCCAGCTTACAGAAGCCACAAGATCAGTCGCTTTGCGCAACAGAATAATATAGACAGGAGATATTCCTCGGTTTATAATCCGCGAGCTAATGGTCTAGCTGAAGCCTTCAACAAGACCCTGATGAAAATCATGAAAAACACGGTGTCCCGAAATAAGAGAGACTGGCACGAGAGGCTGCAAGAATCTCTCTGGGCATATCGAACTACGTTCAAGACGGCCACAAGCACAACGCCGTACGCGTTGGTATTTGGGACGGAAGCAGTACTCCCCCTCGAGATAGAGTTACCCTCTCTACGAGTGGCAGTCCACTACGAGCTGACGGACGAAGAAAATGCTCACCTTCGGCTTGAGGAGCTTGACGCCCTTGATGAAACCCGGCTCATAGCGCAACAAAATCTGGAGGCCTATAAAGCAAAGATGACGCGCTCATATGAAAGACTGACCCGACCGAGGACATTTCGCCAAGGCGAACTCGTGCTAGTGGTCAAAAGGCCTATGATCCCCAATCGCGCCAAGCGAGGAAAATTCGAGCCAAACTATGAAGGCCCGTACATCATAGATAAGGTCTACCAGGGCGGGGCCTATCTACTCATAGATATGCACGGTGAAAGGCCTTTCAGGCCGATAAACGGTCGCTTCCTAAAGAAATACTACGCTTAATGAGCCACAGCCTAGGTCAATGATAGATGACGACGACTACGTCCGCTCGCTATCTTCTTAAGCTCAAGCTTTATAAGCAGTAGCCAGCCTCTCAATAATGGACGGAAATGTCCTTAAACTAATAGCAGACCAAAACGTCTTTAAACTACTACCGCAGCATCTTTTAGGCTGACGAGATATAAAAAAAACATATAAAAAAAAACGGTACGTCCATAAGCAAAATGGGCACGGATGAAAACCCGAAAGGGCTCCGTGAGTAAAAACAGCAGGGCTACCGGCGAGTGTTTGTGAAAACCCGAAAGGGCGCGACCTCGTAAATATATATATATATATATATATATATATATATATATATATATAAAGAATAAAAAAAAAGCGGTACGTCCATAAGCAAAATGGGCACGGATGAAAACCCGAAAGGGCTCCATGAGTAAAAATAGCATGGCTACCGGCGAGTGTTTGTGAAAACCTGAAAGGGCGCAACCTCGTTAAAGGACACTTATAGGGTCCTCTCGACCTTGTAAGGAGAAACCACCCGCGTGAGATCCTTAGGACTCACAAGGGAGCGACACACTTAGGGATCCCCATGATTCCTAAGGAGAAAATACACTTGCGAGATCCTCACGACTCGTAAGGAGAACTCTCTTATGGGACCCTCACGGCTCATAAGAGTTGAAAGTCTTAAGTTACAGAGACCTAAACCTGTGCTTAAGCAACCCCCACAACTTCCGATATTGCCCTACAAGTGGTTCAATACTGACCTTTGTATACAATCCACGGGCGCGAATAAACATTTCCCTAATCAAGTCTCATCCGAGACTGGAGATATGTTCGCATGATGAACAACCCTTATAAGTCCTCTCGACTTACAAGGAGAAAACCCTCTTGTAGGATCCTTACGACTTACAGAGGAACATACACTTAGGAATCCTCATGATTCCTAAGGAGAAGATACACCTACAAAATCCTCACGACTTGTAGGGAGAAATACCTTTGTGAGACCCTTACGGCTCATAAAGTCAAAAGCCTTAGTCGACAGGACCCTAACCCTGGTCGCTAAGCCACCTTTGTTCAACATCGACAGAGGCAGATGATGATTTGCTCCTGGCAATATCCCAGTTGTAGCGGTGCTGATGCCGAAATCGGTATCTAATTCTAGGTTTACGGCGGAAAGCCAGTAAGCCGCACATGCATACAAAACAGCCGAAATGATTGGGCAACTTGCAATAAAAAGTAGTAAGTAAAAAGGTATGCATGCAAAATAGCCGAAATGATTGGGCAACTCACAATAAAAAGCAGGGAGTAAAAATAAAATAAATAGCCGAAATGATTGGGCACCGCGAAAAATAGCCGAAATGATTGGGCAATCGCGACCTTCGCGATAGAAAAGCTAAAATGATAGAGCATCGCGGAAATATAACAAAAAAAGGGAAGATGATAAAACTTTGGCCCTACAGTTAAGATCACATCGATCCCTGTATACAATCCAAAGGCGTAAACAAAGAGGGAACCGTACTTTCCCAACAGGCTCCGCCAGAAGACGAAGCCAAATCTCGATGGTGCAGTCCCACCCCCAAGGAAACAAATAATCCTTGGCGCTTGGGAAACAAATAATCCCTAGCAAATTCCTCAACTCACGGATACAAACACTCCTTGACGAGAGCCTCCTGATCCGCGTCGACTCGCAGAGCCACCAGTGCCTCCGTGGGAAATTCTCGACTCGTTTCAAACCCCAAGGAAACAAATAATCCTTGGAGCTTGGGAAACAAATAATCCCTAGCAAACTCCTCGACTCACGGATACAAACACTCCTTGATGAGAGCCTCCTGATCCGCGTCGACTCTCAGAGCCACCAGTGCCTCCGTGGGAAATTCTCGACTCGTTTCAAACCCCAAGGAAACAAATAATCCTTGGCGCTTGGGAAACAAATAATCCCTAGCAAATTCCTCGACTCACGGATACAAACACTCCTTGACGAGAGCCTCCTGATCGGCGTCGACTCGCAGAGCCACCAGTGCCTCCGTGGGAAATTCTCGACTCGTTTCAAACCCCAAGGAAACAAATAATCCTTGGCGCTTGGGACACAAATAATCCCTAGCAAACTCCTCGACTCACGGATACAAACACTCCTTGATGAGAGCCTCCTGATCCGCGTCGACTCGCAGAGCCACCAGTGCCTCCGTGGGAAATTCTCGACTCGTTTCAAACCCCAAGGAAACAAATAATCCTTGGCGCTTGGGAAACAAACAATCCCTAGCAAACTCCTCGACTCACGGATACAAACACTCCTTGACGAGAGCCTCCTGATCCGCGTCGACTCGCAGAGCCACCAGTGCCTCCGTGGGAAATTCTCGACTCGTTTCAAACCCCAAGGAAACAAATAATCCTTGGCGCTTGGGAAACAAATAATCCCTAGCAAACTCCTCGACTCACGGATACAAACACTCCTTGACGAGAGCTTCCTGATCCGCGTCGACTCGTAGAGCCACCAGTGCCTCCGTGGGAAATCCTCGACTCGTTTCAAACCCCAAGGAAACAAATAATCCTTGGCGCTTGGGAAACAAATAATCCCTAGCAAATTCCTCGACTCACGGATACAAACACTCCTTGACGAGAGCCTCCTGATTCGCGTCGGCTCGCAGAGAAACTGTGTCTCTGCGGGAAATTCCCGATTCGTCTCAACATGCAAATAAAGCCTCAGGCAGCAGGGACTAAAAAAAAAAACTTGCTTCCTGAACAATGGGACCCTGCAAGTCAATCCAAAATGATCTCTTGCATACTATTCACGGGTCTCACTCTCCAAAGTCGAATTTCGACGAGGAGGGAAACAACCGCTTGTGGGTCCTCTCGACTCGTAAGCGGGAAAAATTCTCTTATAGGATCCTTAAGACTTATAAGAGAAAACCACACTTAGGAATCCTCACGATTCCTAAGGAGAAATCCCACCTACGAGATCCTCTCGATCCGTAGGGAGAAGAATCTCTATGAGACCCTCACGGCTCATGGAGTTGAAAAGTCTTAGGCAGCAGATCCGAACCTGCGGCCTAAGCCATCGCTATTTCTTAAGAAAGTCAGGATACTCGTTCTAATTATCCGTCAACCATGTTTGCTAAAGTGATATGCTGATAGTAAAAGAAAGAAAAGACGGAGAAAATGACACATTACAAAAAAGGTGTATCTTTTATTCATAGACTTGACTGGGTACAGGATACATTATGTCAAAGAATAAAAAATATGTATATACATTCTTTTATCTACAATTACAAACGATACAAAGAAGGATAGCTACTGAGGAGGAAGTGTCTTTAGTAAATCCACAAGTTGCTCTCGCACTTCCTTCAGCGCCTCCTCCTGAGCAGCTGCCGCGACCACCTCCGCTTCCACCCGGGCTAGCTGCTGCAAGAAAGATGAAAGTTGCTCCTCCGCCGCCTTCTGGGCTGCTTCCTGGCTGGGTGCATCTCGCTCGACAACATCAAGGTGTTGCCTCAATGATAACCCCTCAGAAAGACATTGCAGAAGGCCCTCAAAGACAACCTTCAGCCGTGCGGCGTTGGCCTCCACCCGAGCATGCAGTTGGGCAGACTTGCTCGAAGTCTCACCTCGCTCCTTACGCCTTGAAATGACTTCTTGTTCGAGGTGGTGGAAGTAAGGAGCGCTCTGCTCAATCCACGCTGTTCTTTGATTACTGGCAGCCAAGGCCTCGGGAGCAGGACGCAGCGACTCCAACCGATGCAGGCGGGCCTCGATCTCCCTGCAATGGTTAACCCAAGATGCGATGATACCCTCGTCATGAAAGTTCACGAGTATCACCAGCATCGGGTTAACCGCTATAGCAAAATCCGCAGCAGAGGTAGGGGTCTCGACGTCGAGCTCCTCAATGTAATCGCTCAACATACGTAAGCTGTTCGCGGCACCTTTCGAAGATGGACGTCTCAGGTAAGGACCTGCTGGCATTATGATGCGAGATTCAAAGGGCGCCGAGACCGGAACGACAGCTGAAAAGAAACAAGATGTGATCAGATAACAGTTCAGAAAATAAAAAGGGGGATTTATCAATGTGATAGTCGCTGTACCAGCTGAGGCAGATGGCAGGGCCGGAAGGGTCGGCAACGCAGCTGATCTTTCATCCCTTCCTTCGATTTGTAACACTGCAGTCGAAATAAAAAAAAGGGGGGGTTAGAAGTAATTCCATCAATCAAGAAAGAAGGATATCAATGGAAATCATACTCACCAACGCCACCAGAGGAAGAAGCGAGTTCGGATGAGAAGGAGAAGTGTGGGAGCAACATCTGGTAAAGATGGTCAAAAAGCACTCCTGAAAGACACAATAGTATAACTTTAGTACACAAATTAGGCGTCTGGAAGATAAGATTAACAAATTACAAACCCATACCTTCCAACATCTTCGAGGGTATGAGAGAGGGTTGAGAGGTGACCACCGCCAAGGCAGTCGTTGAAGGCGCTCCCTCGAGCAGTGGGGCATCGGCACTGGCTGCACCTGCATTACAACAAATGCGAATTTGTCAGAAAGAATTGTAAGATAAAAAAAAAGGGATAGCAACTTGGGATTTACCTGATGAGCTGCCGGCTGAAACGGAGGCGATTCTCTCCTCTATTGACATGAGACCACCGCCCGTGGCCTCATCACCTGACTCAATAGGAACCGTCGTGGTGCTCGCGAGACCTGGAGACGGCGGAGGACCATAGACGGGGAGGGCTATGACTGGAGTATTGCCAGATTCCAGAGAAGGAGCGGTTGACTCGTCCTCGGGAATCATGGCTACCTCACCCACTACTCTCTCAGGTTCAGTAGTCGCGGTTGTATCGTCCACCATAACCACGAGATCGCCGGCCTCGAGCGCCTCATCCGCCTCCACCCTAGGCTCAGTTATAATGATCATATCATCTGCCACCACTTCAGGTTCGGCATCAATGACCTTCTCGGCTGCAGGCCCCTCGACCTCCACCTCAGGCTCCAAAGCCACAACGACGTTGCCCACCGTCGGCTCGAGTTCGGCAGGTACCGCCTCCTCTGTTTCTTTGGGATCAACGGTTTCCGCTTCCCCCTCGATCAGACTTGGTCCTGCAAGATAGGAGATATAAGGACCAATGGCATTAAAATCCTTATAACAAAAACTCTGAGAGAAATATTACCTGAAGCGGATTTACCATTTGCGCTCCGAACTGTGCGTGCCACCTCCCTGCGGGCAGTGGATAGGGTGACAGCGGGCTCTTTAGATGGAGTGTCAGCGCGAGGGACGGTGCTGGGGCCCGCTCCCGCAGCCAAGGCAGCCCGGTGCGCCTTCGCCTCACGCCTTTGCCGTTTTCTTTCCTCCCGAGCTGTCACAATGGACCTCTGTGACGCCTCTTTCACCGCGGCATCGTCATCCGTAAACAAGGAAACCTCCAGAGCCTTTAAGGCGTCTCTCATCGGCTCCTCAAGACGGACTTCTTGCGGTAACCCTGAAGAAGAAGGAACATCGGCAGCTGGTAAAATATCTGCGTCGCTTGGTGGGAACGGCATTGAGGTTTCTGCAATAAAAGGGGAGAGGTTAGATCGACCATAACACGAGGGAGATGGAGACTTGATGGATTAAAACTTACTAAGGCCCATAGACGCTCTAAGATGTTCCTCCTCCTGGAAAGTCTTTAAAGAAGCGGCGATGGCTTCTTCATCAGTGATGCCTGTTGGAAGAAAGGAAAGAAAAGCGTTAGTCAAAGGCAATAAAGAGGATATGTTGCAATAAAGAAAAGGCGACTAGTAGTTACCTTATTGCGCTAGTTTAGCCAGCCATGCGTCACGCCTCGCCAACCACGCTGAAGCTTCGAGAGCAGCCTCCAAGTCTGTATCGTCCGGCGGCGACATCACTAGTCCTTCGTTAGTCCCGTATTCGATCAAGCCCTCGGCATAGGGGGCATGAGGTTCCTGACCGAACACGACGTCCGCGGCGAAGAGCGACTTCTTTTTCTTTTGCCCTCCGACCCTAGGCTTACGGGGGATCGACTTTCGCTTAGCAGCCACTTTGGGACGACGAGTCCCGATGTCTGCACCTACACCGGACTCCGGCGAGGCCACGACCACTGTCTCCACTGGAGCACGAGGCGCTGGGGCTGCATCTGCAATATCGGGAAGCGGCAATCCATGCGGAGGACTTTGCGCACGTGATGGTCTGCCCCCGGCATCTTTTAGAGGAGCGACTACTGGAGTCCTAGGAACCAAAGGAGCGTTGCGATCGGTACCTGGAGGCGCACCCTTACGATCGACCAACAGTCGCCTTTCCTCCTTTATAACTGCTCCTGTTGCATGATTGTACCAGTCTTTGTACACATTGAGGAGTCTCGGAGCGTAAGCCGGCGCATTGATAAAAAAATGAGAGCTCGTATTCAGGCGCATGAAATGGTGCAGTGCGTTCTCCATCCCTTCTTCAGTGGCAGTGGGTTCCAGCAAGAAGGCTTCCAAGGGGACCCCTTGATCGTACCCCAGTTGTTGAGCAAAACGATGCGGGTTGTATCTCATAAAAATTGCCACACCATTCTGCCTAAAAACTAGGAAACCCGGTCTAATGGAATATAAGTGAAGGGTCTCCCGAGCCGTCAAAACTGAGGCTCCATCCTTAAAGACATCTTGTAATGGCCGCGTCACAGTGGTAGACACCTTTCCAATGATCAATACCTTATCGACAAAGGACATACTGGATCCAACGGTATGAGGGCGAAGGAGTAAGCCCCTGGCGTTCCGCGGTGATGGGGTTACAATTGATGCGCCGATCAGCTGTATAATGCGAGGAAAGCCGCACTTGTCAAAGAACGAGGGCCTTTTATGCATGCCGAAGACACCCGCCGTGTGTAGCTCGAGCCACGATGCAAAGTAATGCATCGGGAAGACCACGTGCAGTACCCCGGGCTCATTAGCATCTGCTGCTCGACTGAGGCTGTGGTATAGGTGCGCTAAGCCAGCGATCCCAACGGCCACCTTTACCCCGATGGCCATCCGGTGGGCTGGGTAAAAGACAGAGGGCCGCATCCGATGAGAGTGCATTGGGATCGCGAACCAACTCAACCATAGCCTGAGAAATCCTAAGAAAAAGGCCTCATCATCCATTCCAGGGGCCGCAACTTCTGCAAGAGACATGGTCGGGAAGTTAGGAAGAAAAAAATCCTTTTGGCCTACTTCATTCGCCGGCAGGTTATCCAATCCTAAACCGAAAGGGTCCTCAAGGGTGGCAAACTTGGCAGTGTCTGCAGAAAGGACGTTTGGGTGAAGAAACCGAGCAATGAAATCCTCAAAGTTAACTCCCCGACTCCCATGTTCGACAAAGAGGGATTCATATATGTTCAACACTTTGATCAAGCTTGGGAACTGGTGCTGGACAGCATTCTCTGGCGTGACCCCCCTTACCATCGGCCTAGCACCAAAGACGTACACATCTGTCGGGAGCAACTCCTCATAATGTTCTCCCATGACTGGTAAACCGGATACCTCCGCGAACTCCTCCAAAGAGATTGACACTTCCCGGTCCATGGCAAGGAAAGTGTGGGTAGGAATGTTCCATTGCTCCAGGAAAGCCTTAAACCACCAGGTCGGGAGCGTGGGATATTGAAACAGAGAGACGTACACTGCGGTGTACAGTCCTAACCTTATCAACTGCAACTTTTTCGTCGACAGGATGTACCGGGCCCATGGTAGATAGCCAACCGGATGGCGGGGGATCAGACCAATGTTATATGATTGCCCCCAAGGTCTCGCCTCGCCCTGACAGATACGGCGTCCTAGGATATCCAAGACCATAGGACGCTGGACCGGGATGGCATCTATAGCCGGATGAAGAAAACCCTTTGATGTCCAATCCGTCATCTCCACAGCATACTGCACCGAGGGTGGGGTAGCATAGTGAATCGCCGTGATGGGTTCCGAAGGCACCGCGCATGTGAAGCTCCGGCGGCCCATGATGATCTGATTATACCACGACCCCCAAAGGTGGAGACTCTTGTGTTCCGGGTCATACTCCTTAATCATGGCCAGGACTTCACGGTCCGAGGGCGCCTCGGGAAATCCCTCCTCCGAGCGAACGAACGGGAATGAAGTGTCTAGAGACACGATCGCTGCAAATAGAACAATTTACCCGTTAGTGTTATAATTCCAACGTTTGGCATCTAAAAAAATGCATTAATTAAATTAAATTTAAATTAATTAATTACACCACACAACAGTGCAGTGAGTAGGAGGCCAAAGGGGGACCCACAAAATCTGGATGACAATACGTCAGTTAATAGGACAACCTCATCATTGGATGAGATTGTCAGTTGGTCCCCAGGAAAACATTCCCATTTTAAAAAAGGGGATGGGAAGAATCCCTAGAGACAAGAAGAAAATCTCCTCTTTCAGAGCAAAGCTCTGTCACAGAGTGACACTTGTCAAACTCTGACCCCAGGGAAATAAGATTCCTTAAAAAAGAGCACAGCTCTATAGTGATACTGGAAAGGTCCATCAGAAAATGTCTACACCTAAGGGAATTAAAAATTTTGAAATCTTAGAAAATCCATAAAAAAACTTGTGAAAACTTTTCATTTTTTTTTAGATCTAAAAGATCCACAGATGATCTATGAGCAAAGCTCTGTTCATGGGTTAAAACCTATGAACAAGATCCCTGTAGATCTACAAGTTTTTGAGAGCAAAGCTCTGTTTATAAAACCCCAATGGGGATCTATTTAGATCAAAAGTTCTGTAAGACCAAAGCTCTTTGGTTAAGGTTAATCTAAGTTAATTTGATTTAATTTTACCTAAAGTTTTTAACCTTGGAAATGAGCAAAGCTCTTAAGTTCTGGAAACGAGAGCAAAGCTCTGAAGTTCTAAGCAAGAGCAAAGCTCTGAAATCAAAATCTAGAAAATGGTGAAGTTTTCTAAAGGGCCATAGGTCCTATTTATAAGGCGCTTGCGCCCCTTCAGCTCACCCCTTGATCCAACGGTCAGGGGCTTGCCACCGCTGCACTCACGTGCGCGCCACGTGAGCGCAACAGTGGGGGGGCATTTGTTTCCCCCAATCAGAGCAAAGCTCTGCTAAAAATTCAAAATTCAAATTTTTGAAGCAACGCTTCAAATCTCGGGCGCAACGCGCCACATGTCAGGCGCTGATACGTCAGCACAGCGCCCAAGGCAGCGCACCCAATCAGAGCAAGGCTCTGTTTGAAATTCAAACTTTAATTAAAGGAAGCAACGCTTGTCACGCGCTGGGGCATCTGCGCCAAACAGAATTAAAATTTTAAGAATCTTTTCTGTTCTTGTTAAAACAAGAAGATTTTCTTCTGCAAAGCAGAAGCCCTTGGATCAAAGATCCAACGGTGGGGAAAATTCCCCAAATCACTCAGAGAAAAATCTCTTTAACAAATTTAACTAATTTATGGGCACTATAAAAAGGACCCCAGACCTCAATTCAAAAAAAAAAGAAAGAAGGATCATTTTCTAAAAAAAAAAGAAGAAGGGAAAGAGAACTCTGAAGAATTTCTCAAGAACAAAAAGGTAAAAACCTTTAGAAAAAAAGAGAAAGTTCTCTCATGAACAGATCATAGATCTAAAAACAAGATCAATGATCTTTAATAATAATAAAATAGTGCTTTGCACTTTTATGAACCTTTGGTTCTTTGAGATAAGAAAAACAAGAAAAACTTATCTTTTCTTTGATCTAAATTAGATCAAGAAATCAAATAGTGCTTTGCACTTCTGTTCTTGAATCTAAAAGATTCTTAGTGCTTTGCACTTCCAAACTGCGCTGTTGCGCTCTTGGGAGAGCGCCACGTGTCAGCTACAGAACAACTTGCGCTACGCGCTCTTGAAATAGAGCTTTGCTCTCTGGAATTGGCGCAACTCACCAGAGCGCGCCACGTGTCAGCAGCGCAGCGCACTAGCGCAGCGCACTGCGTTGTTGCGCTTGCGCTCACCAGAGCATGACACGTGTCCTCACCACAAGCGTTTGTGCTCAGTAATTGGCGCAAAGCGCCTGACAAATGCAATGCATTTCTTTTACTGAAGGGCCATGCCCAAATCAGAGGGGCCTAGTAGGCCGAATTAAATTGCAATACAATGAAAAGGGGCAGAGCCCAAACAATATTGATGCTCTGCATCATTTATAAAAGGGCAGAGCCCAAACAAAAATTGAAAATGCAATTTAAAGGGCAGAGCCCAAACAAGATTGATGCTCTGCATCATTTATGAAAGGGCAGAGCCCAAACAAAACAAAAATAATGCCGTGCATTATTAAAAAGGGGCAAAGCCCTAGTAAAGGCCTAACATGCCAAATGCAAATAAAAATGTTGAATATTTAACTGGACTTAGCCCAATCATGGCCGTAAGTCCTCAAACTGAATTACTGAGCAAGGCTGCTCTCTCAAATCAATTTACCTCCGGTTCGAGGGTACATCTCTGAACTCCTCTGACATCCGTCGTTGTAATCCTTCAACGACGTCAGAGAGGTGACGGGTCCCGACAACCGCATATCAACATGGACTGCGGGGTCCTTAAACTCGTGGACCGAGACGTCCCTAAACTAATATTGGACCGAGACATCCCTAAACTAATATCGGACCGAGACGTCCTTAAACTAATATCGGACCGAAACGTCCTTAAACTAACGATGGACCGAAACGTCCTTAAACTAACGATGGACCGAAACGTCCTTAAACTAATGATAGACCACCACGTCCTTAAACTGGCGATGGACCATCATGTCCCTAAACTGGAACATGGACCACTACGTCCCTAAACCGGAACAATAGAGCCTCCAAATGCTCTTTTGCCGGATCTAAACGATCCCGTTTAAGTTGATCTTAGCCCCAAACATGGCTAACGTATCCTTAAACATCCAAATGGATTATAAAACTCCAAATCAACTTTGGTTCAAGGGTACATCTCCGAACTCCTCTGACACTTATCGTTGTAATCCTTCAACGACGTCAGAGAGGTGACGAGTCCCGACGGCCATATATTAAATGGACTATCACGTTAAGTTGATCTTAGTCTCAAAACAGGACTAACGTATCCTTAACGAATGTTTAAGTTGATCTTAGCCTCAATACGGCTAACGTATCCTTAAACTAAAAACACCAAACCCAAATCTAAATAAATACGGATTTGGACTAATCCACGTCCTACGGACAACGGCATTACTCAGTCTCCGTATACAATCCACGGGCATCCACAAACAAAACAAACACACACGACACGAAGTGAAATTCTGGAGAAGGAGAAAGTTGTTACCGCTATGCGGTAGCGTAATTAACTGCAGGGGCTTGCGCCTGCAGGGAAGAGCGTCCCCACAATCAAAAAACCCCTCAAATGAGGGGGAATCTGACGAAGTCTGCTACATCGGCCGCATCCGTCTAAACCTCCGATACACGGTGCCATAAATCAACTTGGCATCTTCGGAGAGGTGGACGGATAAAACCAAATAGCATCTGCCCCGAATCTCAGCGTCCGGACATCGCGGTCCTGTGCGCCGCCATTCGGAGGGGAACACAAGACTTACCTGTTCATTTCATATAACTCGTTATATTCTCTTTCTTCTTTTAGGACTTACCGAGCGTTAGTTCGCTGATGACATTCATTTTCTTTCTTTCTTTGGAATGTTCGTCAGAAGAACCGGACTCTCAGGAGATTGAGCTTAGCCAGGAAGACTTGGATTAGCTTGCAGCACAGCCAGACTTCTAGCTCCTTGTACTTACTCATTTTGTATGCCATTGTTTAGGCACTGCTTTACTCATTGTATCTTTTCTTTTCAAACAGTTGCATGTAAAGATGAATGTAAATAAAGTTGCCGTTTTATTTTATATCACTTGTCATTCTTGTTCATTTTATATATTTCTTAATTACACTTAACATATTTATTTCTTAGTAAAAATGTTGCGGCCTGCCACGTCACCGTATCCGTCTACTGGAAAGCGGGACATGACAATGGATGACACGTCATCTGCCACTTGTCCTGATCTGGGGAATTCCTTCTTACGAGCACCATCATTAGCCCCCACTCTCGTTCCGACCTATTTATTGGCCGGGTCGAGAGTGGTTATCATCTCGATCTTCAATGATTCATCTTGGCGCCGATGATTCTTCGCAATGGGTTGTCTGAAGATGACATGATGTTTGGCGGCTGTGCCTCTCCGATTCCTGGGTCCATGTGGCGGTTCACAAAGTGCCTTGATTCCTGTGCATATCTTTGGTGACGTCAGCAGATCGGAAAAATGATTGCGCCTTAAAGAAGAAGCCGCTTCACTCGCTTAGTCATTTGGCCTTCGTGCTACGAGTCTGCCGTGGGGTGGCAGAATGCGAGAGGTCGTTAGTTGAATTCAAGTGAGGGGGAAGTGTCCAATGATTGGTTGCCACGTGGAGTCCTTATAGCTGTCGGGTGCGATGCTTCATTTTGGCAGGAACGGATTTGGGCCTTTGGATGATTTTTACCGAGTGTATAAATAGGGGAGGTCATACCTTGGCAGACATTTTGCCTTAATTGTCTCCTACCATCTGAAGATTGCCCGGCACACTATTGCTTAGGTCGGACCCTCAGCCAAAAACCCTTCTTCGGCCAATATTTCCTTGAATCGGGTTAGATGTCTTCTTCTGAACTTTCTATTGATGTAGTTGGGGTCGAGTCGGGCGATAAGGCTTCAGCTTCTGAAGCCGGGTCCAGTGGGACTTCTTCTTCCTCCTCGGCTTCCGATAGCCGAGAAAGTTCTTCTTCCTCTACCTCTTCGTCTTCTTCCTCTGTGTTGGGCTCACCCCTAAAGGGTGGAAATGCCCTTGTACTTCATCGTCGGGTGGTGAAGAGGGCCCCCAGGTGCGCATCGAAAATACTCTTGATACGCCCTCGATGTTGAATCGCCTGGACGCACTTTCCGATATCCGAGCTCGTTTCCACATTCCCCCTGGCTATTCGCTTCGTCTATCCAGTGAAGATGAGCGGGCAGACCAGGTGCAGGGCAATAAGATTGCTCTGTATCTGGAATCGTTCCGGGCAGGGATGCATCTGCCCTTCTGACCCGAAGTTTGCACCGTACTCCATTGCTTCCGTCTTACCCGAGGCCAGCTAGCACCGAACTCGTGGAGAATCCTCCTCGGGTTTCTGGTCTGGTTGAAGATTGATTGGATCCCCTTGACTTGAATCTTCTTGCCTTCTTGTGTTATAAAAACCACCCCGGTACTCGCAAGGACGAACCGAGCTGGGTGTATCTTTCTTTCAAAAAACATAAGGGTAGGGCGGCCGGGTCTAGGGTAGTGGTTGTCCCTCCTTCCATCTATGAATGGAAGGAGAAGTTTGTTTTCATCGGTCCTTCGGAGGGAGAGGATTGGCCCTTGCCCACCAAGTGGCATAGGACCGATTTTCCTAGGGTCAAATAGTCAAATGCCCTAGAGGCGACAGTGGTGTCGCAGTGAGAACCGATTCAGCGGGCTGATGTCTTGCTTTCCGAGCAGGCTTTGAGCTGGTTGGGACTCAGTCCCGCACGCTTCGGGGGTAAGTTAGGACTTCGTCGATTAATTTAGACTTAGCATAATATTATCGCTCCTGTTGCTGACCTTTTTCTTCTATTTTGTTCTGCAGAGCCAATGGATCGTTCGAAGATCATGGCTGTCATGGTCGCCAAGACGTAGAGAAGGAAGGGTGGTGGCGCTAGCTCGTCTACACCCGCACCAAGCGTGGTTCCCCGGCAAGCTCCGTCCGCGAAGGTCACCATTGCTCCCCCCGCACCAGAGGAACGTCGGGGCGGTGGGCAGAAGCATACCCAGGATCAAGCTCCCCGGGCTAGGGCAAAAACGCCGCCTTCCGCCGAGTCTCCGCTCAAGAGGAAAAAGAGGGTAGTTTCTTGGCCTCCCTCGTCTGGGATACAAGTGCAGAAGGGCGACTTCTGCATCGAGGTGCCGTCAGGGCTCTCCGTGGTCGACAGCTTGCTGGCGGACATGGAGAAGGCGGCGGGAGCCAAGATTCTCCGGGGCACCATGAAGGCCCAAGTCACGGCAATAGCTCAGGAAGCCGTCCAGGTTAGTAATCCCCTAAAGAATTTCCAAGTGTTTTTATCTCGGTTTGGCTTATGATGAAAATTGCTCGTGCCCTCCTCGCCGCTATAGAGGCCAAGGAGGTGGCTCCGACGATGAAAAAGGCCGGGGAATCTTCCTCGTGTGAGGTAGAGCTTCAGGCCAAACTGAAGGAGGCGGAGGAAAAGGCGGCCTCTCTAGACCTGAGGTTGGTAGTGGAGGGCCTGATGGTCACGAAGCTGAAGGAGTCTCATCGACTCTTGACCGAATCCAACCGAGCTATTCAGGCCAAGATGGAGGAGATAAATGGGCTCTTTGATGCAATGAATCGGCAGAGGGACTCATTCAAGAGGGATGCCCGGGCAGCCCACAAGGCGGAGAAGCATGCCGAGGGCAGGGCAGAAAAGGCCGTGGAGGAATACAAGGCCTCTGACCAATTTTATATGGACCTTGCCAACTTCGCGGACATCGGGTGGCACAACGCACTTGACGTGTCAAGGAAGCGATGCCCGGGTTAGACGACCGGGAGTTTCGGGCGAGGTATCCCCTCGCCGAGGTAGTGCCTCAGGGTAGAAGCAACGAGCTGGCAGGAGGAGGCGAGGTGGCGGGCGGAAGCGCCAAACAGGGGGAAGTGGCGGCTGAGAAGGCAACTTGAGGCTGTCGTCCTTTCTGTTTTCTGCCCCCCCTTTTTGTTATTATATTTTTGTAAGCCTCCGGGTATCTTGTAAAGCTGGGGAGCTTATAATACCTTGTACATAACTCGGAATAGCAATAAAGTATTTTTATCTCGTCTATGATGTGTATGGCCGCAATGTTTTTACTCTTGTATATTTCGCAAGTGTGGATAGACTGGTGTCCGTTAAAGTCGAAGTGACAAGCGAACACGAAATACAAACGCCGAGTATAAATAGACCGGCGTCCATCATCACCCCGGAGTCGAGGTGACGTGAGAACGAGCGAACGCTAAGTATAAATAGACCGGCGTCCCTCCTCATCCCGGAGTCAAGGTGACGTGAGAACGAGCGGACACCAAGTGTAAATAGACCGGCGTCCCTCCTCTCCCCGGAGTCGAGGTGACGTGAGAACGAACGAACACTAAGTATAAATAGACCAGCGTCCCTCCTCACCCCAGAGTCGAGGTGACGTGAGTACGGGAGAACACCAAGTGTAAATAGACCGGCGTCCTTCCTCACCCCGGAGTCGAGATGATGTGAGAACGAGCGAACACCAAGTGTAAATAGACCGGTGTCCCTCCTCACCCCGGAGTTGATGTCACATGAGAATGAGCGAACATTAAGAGTAAATAGATCAATGTCCCTTGGATCAGGTGCGGCTCGGCTCCCTCGGAACGAGCGAATCCGAGCTTTATTCACTTGGGTCCTGATAGGAGTTTGTTCACTTTGCGATCATGCAACGGATAGGGGTCGGTCTACAAACTTTGACGTGGATGAGCCGACCAGGAAGCAGTAAGTCGATGCCGCGCACCCTACGGGTTCACAGGGAGGCGGAATTTGCAAAAAATGATCTATGCTTTGCAACACCGACTAAACTCCAGGATCTTTACAAAAACCTTAACTAACAAAACTACTAAGGGTTTCTAACTACTATGAAAAGTATTATACCTCCTTGAACCATGTCCTTCGGGTCTTCTTCTTCTCCTCTGTTCTCTGATAAAAATTGAATAATAAATAAAAAGCAACGGGAAAACCCCCTAAATGAAGCATCGCGTGCCCACACATAATAGGCACTGCGCCTCACGTGCTAACACATGACCCCTATATACAAAGTATATAGTCGATTTACTAAAACAAATAATTGGCCAAGGAAAAAAAAACTCACATGATGACACGTGACGCTCTTTGGTGGTCTTAGTTGGTGAGGTCACGTGCTACACGTGATGGGCTCCTAAGCCTTCTGAACCGATAGAATTAAATCAAAGGCTTTATGCTTAATTTGGTGAGGTCACGTGCCACACATGATGGGCTCCTAAGCCTTCTGAACCGATAGAATTAAATCAAAGGCTTTATGCTTAATTTGGTGAGGTTACGTGCTACACGTGATGGGCTCCAAAACCTTCTGAGCCGATAGAATTAAATTCTAATTAAAAGGAATCAAAAGCTTTATTTGGAAAATATTTCCTTGGATCTTTCTAAACAAGTAAGATTATGCTCTGTACGACAGAGCGCCATTGGACTAAAGATCCAATGGTGATTAAAGATCACCAATCTACAGAAAAATGATGTACAGGGAAATATCTTCCTAATCTTGTTAAGAACAATAAACAAGATATCTTCTGTAAAACAGAAGTCCTTAGATTAAAAATTCAACAGTGAATAAAATTCACTGATTGATCTAAAAGATCTTTTTGGTTGATTATAAAATCAATCAAAATCTCTCAATGAGAGATTTTCTAAACAAATTGATTCTTTTCTTTCTCCTATAAATAGGAGCCAAGAAGGAGAAAGAAAAAAAGGAAGGACAGAGAAAAAACCCCTTGAAAAAAAGAGAATTTAATTCTCCAGAGAGAAAAAGACCTCTTCAAAGAAGAAAGAAACTCTAGGTAAGAGAAGGAAGGAGATCACCCCATAAGCTCTCACAAAAGAGAATTTAATTCTCAAACTAAGAGTTTAACTCTTCTAAAAAGAACTTAGCCCTTCCTCTGGTTGAACATCTGCAGAAGCAGATCTCCCCACAAGTTGAGAATTTAATTCTCATCGGGGAGATCTGTCATGCAGATTCAAAAGTTAAGGGGAGAATTGAGTTTAAAGAATTTAATTCTTTTAAAGTAACACATAGGAATTTAATTCCTCTAAATAAAATTGGGGTTTAACCCTATAAAAGAATTTAATTCTTAAACAAGGGATCTAACTCTCCATGCACGTAAAAGAGATCAGCATCTAACATGATAAATGTCAGATCACGTGCGGCCACGTGAGCCCCCCCCCCCCTCAATGACCAAAAGAGAAAAATTGATATCAAGTCACGTGACCCCACGTGACCCCTGAGAAGTGCTCAGCACTTATAAAAGAGAAAAGGGAATAAACCCTATCTTTGGGGCACCTCACGTGATCCCACGGGACCCCTGAGAAGTGCTCAGCACTTATAAAAGAGAAAAGGGAATAAACCCTTTTTTTGGGCCCTCACGTGGCCCCACGTGACTCCCAAGCGGTACTTAACTTTTATAAAGCAGAAAGGGAATAAATCAAAGGGCAGTTTCCATTCTTGGGGCGCCTCACTTGATCCCACGTGACCCAATAAAGCTTAGCAGTCAGAAAAGAACAAGGGAATAAACCCAAAAGAGCAGCGCCAATTTCAAGTGCTTCACGTGACCCCACGTGAGCGCATCAAATTCTTAGTGTTTAACACTACTTCAAGCGTCTCACGTGACCCCACGTAACCATTCTCAAATTCCAGTGTTTAACACTGCCTCAGAGTATCACGTGGGAGCATGTGAGCGCTGAATAAACATGTTAGTGTTGAACACTATGAAGGGCTAACATTATCCAGAATCAGACCAAATGTTCCAAGGACCATCAATTGAGCTCTTCATGCTCAGGGTTTCCAAATCCGATTTCAAGACAGCTAATAAGCTCCCAACGGATGACAACTAAACTGATGTTCATCCCACTTCCCAAAATCGGGACATTGGTTCAAGGGTACATCTCTCCATACCTCTGATACATGTCGTTGTGATCCTTCAACATCTTCAAAGAGATGGGGGGCCCCAATAACCAATAACTATTCATGCATCCCTAAACTGGTTAAACCAGAATCCCATGGACTATGGACTATGAGGTCCTTAAACTCATGGGCTATGATGTCCTTAAACTATATGGACTGTGAGGTCCTTAAACTCATAGACTATGATGTCTTTAAACTTTATAGACTATGATATCTCTAAACTCCATAGACTATGATGTCCTTAAACCCACTGGACCGCAATATCCCTAAACTAAAACAATAGAGTCCAAATGATCTTTTGTTGGATCTAAATGATCATGTTAAGTAGATCTTAGTCTAAAATTAGACTAACGTATCCTTAACAAACGTTTAAATTGATCTTAGTCTCAAATGAGATTGACGATCCTTAAACCCAACCCAAAACCAAATCTAAGAAAATACGGATTTGGACTAATCCACGCCCTACGGGCGACAACATAAATTAGTCTCCGTATACAATCCACAGGCAACCAAAAATAAAACAAACACACACGACACGAAGTGAACTTCTGGAGCAGGAGAAAGTGGTTACCACGATGCGGTAACGTAATTAACTGCAGGGCTTGCGCCTGCAGGGAAGAGCGTCCCCACAATCAAAAACCCCTCACAATGAGGGGGAATCTAATGAAGTCTGCTACAACGGCCGCATCCGTCTAAACCTCCGATATACGGTGCCATAAATCAACTTGGCATCTTAGGAGAGGTGGACGAATAAAACCAAATAGCATCTACCCCCAAATTCAGGCCAGACGTCCCCACGTCCCGGTCGCGTCTTTCAGCGGCGAACAGATTCTGGCACGCCCGGTGGGACCTTTTCCTCTTTCCACTCTACACTTCGTGTGTCGTGTTTCGCGAACGAATCGCGGTTTTCTATGGTTTTCCTTGGATTCGAGGTACTAAGATTTGGTGTCTTGCTCCGTGTAGAAAATAGAAGATCAATGGTTTTCAACTGCAACAACTCCCACTCCCTCCCTGCTGGAGGAGTGACTTATGGGCCTCAAGCGGCCTCCGTTTTCAAGATGCCAGTGGAACAGGTGACGTAAGCCACCACTGGGCTATTCTTTAGGACGATGCTCCCACCCATGAGCTTCAACGCCCTACTACCGTCGCAAGAAGCTCCGAAGAAGTCGGTCTTTGATCGGCTTACGACTACCGCGGCCCCTCTCAACGGGTCGCCCAAATCCAACGCCCCAGTCTTTAACAGACTGGGCCAAAACTCCAATGGGCCCGTGAAGAAGCCCGCGATACCTTAGGGGGTTATCCCAAAACGAATAGCCATTCTTGCTCCTGAAGTTGCCAAAGCGGCTTCTCCTACTAAGGGGTCGGTCTTTGTAAGACTGGATGTTTCAGCTCCCGCTCCAGGAAAAGTAACCAAGGCTGCTTCCCCTGCCAAAAAGTCAGTCTTTTCAAGATTGATCATTCCCTCTCAGCGGACATCGGTCTTCGACAGGCTAACGACGACGATAGCCCCTCATTAGAGAGGGGGGCATGAAGAAGCTCATCCAACAGCAGAGATGGTCCCGTCTACTCGACACGCTCGACGTCGCCACTGCCGCCGAGTGAGGAAAGCTGGGGGCAATTCCCCATCTGGACTTATCCCGCCGGCTCCAATGGTAGAAGTCGACGCTGCTGTTCTAACTAGGAACAGGTTTGAACCACTTAGGAGGGTCCGCAAGAACTCTCCGACTGCCGTGCTGAAAAGATTCCCTCCACCTGTGGAAAATGTTACAAAGGTAGATCCAGAACAGCCCCCTCAGCGGCTGTCCTATAAAATTCACAGGGTCTGGCGAAGGGTCCAAGATTCTATGGTTAACCAAGACTACTCCCGCCAACCAAAGAAAATGGAGGTTCGGCAAGAGAAGGACCAACCTGTCAAGCCACAAAAGATGTCGTCCACTCGGGTGCCCGCTACAACAGCCCCCTCAACTTCGACCGCTCACAAAAGGAGAAGGCCGGACAAAACCCCCGTGTCTGCGACGAATCTAAAAGGCATTGAACCTAAACGCCCCAAGTCTGGGGGCATGGTGGTGCACACTGTTTATATGGCATCCAGGAAAGAGGATAGCCGTATTTCTACAGGCCACCGACTGCTCACACGGTCTGTGATAAAGGCTCAGGAGCAACAGTACAAGCTCCAGGAAATGCTAACGAAGATGGCCGCACTCACTGGGAAAAAAGAAAGCCCAGAGACGTCGTCGGAGTAGCGACAAGAACAGGAAACCGATGCTGAATTCCTCCGAAGAATGCTCGAGAGGAAAGATAAAGAGGCCGCGGAACAAGCGGCCAACATAAAACAAATAGCGCTTTTATTCCAAGATATGGTCGGCATGATGATCCAGCCGGACCCTCCAGTCGAAGAGCCTTCAGTAATAATCGAAGACGATAGAGGGGAGTCATCGAACCCTCTTCCGGCTCTATCAGCAGCCAAAGAGGAGACGATCTCCAAAGCCGCCCTGGATGATTATATCGCTCAACAGATACGAGCCCATCAGGCGAGCGAAGCGGCCGGCCAAATTGTTAAGACTGGACGACCCTATCCGGATTGGTATGACCAAATAAAGTACCCGCCGGGATATACGATCCCTAAATTCCATGTATATAAAGGGACGGGGAATCCACACCATCACGTTGCTCAATTCAGGGCCTTGTGCGGTAACACCGGAGGTGACGATAAGCTACTGCTTTGCCAATTCGTTGGCCGCTTGTCGGAGACAGCATTCGAGTAGTATTCCAAACTCCCGAATGACTCTGTCAAGACATCTGCAGAAATGGAGCTACTATTTACACAGATATTCACAAGCACTAGTGAGCGCACCCCAATCACCGCACTGATTAACGCCAGGGTGAAGCCAGGCGAAACATGGGTTCAGTACGCGATACGGTGGCGGAATCTATGGTCGAAATGCGAACAACATATCGAAGAAGCTCCTGCGGTGGGCATGTTTATGGGAACTCTTGATCCGCAGGCGACCATATCCCAATTCATGATGTTTTTCAAGCCGACTACCTTCCAGGCCTTGATTGACAAGCTGGCCCGAATGGATCAGATGGGTCATAGACTGTGTTCTTCGAAGATGGAGCTTCGAAATGAAAGGGAAAAGGAAAAGCGACCTTTGTCGCCAATGCTCAGCAACAGCCCAGTGGTCCAAAACCAACTGATCGCCAAGATGATAGACAGCGATTCTTTAATGAGAAGCTAAAGCACCCTTATTCGTTTCCCCGGGATAAAACGAGGAGACTGTTCGAGCCGGTGGTGTGCAACAGGCTCATCATCCTACCGGATCCGAAATGCCCACTGCAGCCTGGTGACGTCAACAGTCCCAACTATTGCTTCTACCATCGAATAAAGGGCCATCCAATCGAAAATTTCTTCGTCTTCAAAAACTGGATTGAGGACCAGTACCAGCAAGGCAAATTCGCGTTGTCTGAAAACTGGAGGGTAAACCCGCCCCAACCGCACGCTCTTAAAAAGGTGGACACGCCGGGGGCATCATGCTCTTTTATAGAAGAAGCTCCATGGGAGGTCGCTCTTTCAGCTAAATCAAAAAGAATGCTAAAGGATCTCTAAACATGCCTGGCGATCAGGTGGAAAACTCCGCTGGAACCCGAGGTCATCGAGGGAATGCTAAAGCCGCGCCCGACGCCAAGAATTGGTAGTGATAGTCAAAACGCCCATGCCTGTTTGTCAAAGTCTTCGAAAAAGAATAAGAAGACCGAAAAGCCCGTGAAGCCTGATGACAAGCGCACGAACCTGCAAAGACACATTGACACGCTGGAAGAATATAACCAGAAGGCGCGAACCCCAGTCACGCTCTAAGAGTTTCTCAACAACATCCTTGAGGACGGAGATGATGACAATGATGGGGGAGAAGACTCGTCAGATGAACCTGAGAACTATGTGGCGAGCTGCCACATGATCTCTCACTCGTCAATAAATGGTGAAGAAGCTCCTGATACAGAGAAACTGGGGGCAGATCCAGAACCGGAACCAAAATCCTTGGAGCCATCAGACGAATTGATTGACAGGCTGCTGAACGAAGCTTTTCAAAAAAGCAAAGCTGACAGAGAGCGGGAAACGGCCATATACGAGAGGGCCAAGCGTCAGCATCACGTTGAAGAAGCTCTGGTATTGAGAAGCCATAGAGTACCCCAACTGGATAGAAGCACTTCTGCTTCCAGCAAAAGCAGGTTTAAGATAAGGAAGCAATTCGCTAAAGCCCTGTCGATGGGAATGAAGTTGCCAGCTTTCAAAGAAGATACTTCAGAAAATACGTTCCCCGACGGACTAGATGCACATCCAAACTACTGCTTATATCATCGGAGGATCGCACACCCAACCGAGGAATGCATGGCCTTTAAAAATTGGTGGCAGGGATACGTTGTTCATCGACAGCATTTCAAGAAGATGAAGCGCAAAACTCGTCGAGAGCAAAGAAGCACGACCGATGTGCATAAAAGAACTTCCGACAACTGTCACATTGTTGATAGCAAGGGATCGCAAGTTCTCACCTTCGGAAGCGATTCTGATGAAGAAATAGCCCTTAGCTCTCTCTTCAAGGAATCCATCTCTGAAACAGAAGAGACGAAGACCTGTGAGAACATTCAGCTGCGCAATCGTACGCTACCCGAAAAAAATCTCGGATCCACAAACAAGGGATCGAATAGAAAAGATAAGGGGAAGGAAAAAGTCCCTGAAGATATCGCCCTCGATGATCAAGTCGTCAAAGAGTTGGCAGCCAAGGACCCACCCAAGAAAAACAAGGTGGATTACAACATTCTGGCACACTTGAGGAAGATATCCTCGCAGCTAAGCATTCTCGATGCCCTTATGCTATCAAAAAATGCGAGAGATTCGTTGATCAAGGCGTTACAGGACCCTGGGCAGTTTCAAGCCTTCCTTGCCGAAGAAAAGATGAAGGACGAGCTGGAATAAGTGTACACAGCCGACATCACATTCAGCGACGAGGACCTCCTCCTCGGGACGTGCGAGCATAACCGTCCCCTCTATGTCTCCGGGTATTGCCATGACATCAAGATAGGGAAGATCCTAATTGACAACGGGTCCTCTGTCAACCTCCTAAATGTAAGGGTGCTAAATGAAATCTGCATTAGCGTTCCACACCTCGCTCAGGATAAAATCACTATCTCTGGGTTCGACTCCCAGTCATCACGGACGCTCGGGTCTGTGATACTGACGTTACGCTTTGGGTTGCTTATCACTGACATCAAGTTTCATGTCATTGATGCTAAGACTTGCTACAACGTTTTACTCGGCAGGCCTTGGTTACACGAGTATAACATCATCCCTTCTACACAATATCAGTGTATGAAGTATTTCAAGGATGGTCTCGAGTATACCGTAACGGGGGAGCTGAACCCATTCTCCGTGAATGAAGTTCGAAAGTACAAAGATGCAAAATACTTCTTGCCGGATTTTGAAGACACGGAAAGATGCCATAAGCCGGAGAATAAGCAGAAAGCTATCACCACTATTCCGGTCTTTGGGAGCGATACCGAAGAGGAGGAAGAGATAGTTTATTCAAGACCGCCCCAATGCAACAAGCCGGGACCGTCCACCCCTATTTTGGTTTTTGGCAGTGACTCGGAAGACGAGGTTAATGCACTATTTTCTATTCGGCCATCAATACAGCCTTCACTGGCGATGAACGGAGTTTTCAAATCGCCATGGTTCCGCAAGAGCATTACAAAGAGCTCGACGCACTTGATATCTATAGTGTGCAGGAACTGCATACGTTCTACGTCCCTCCCAGGCGAAAAGATGAAAAGGTGATCCTCTTCTATCGATCCACGGAAACCAAAGTGGAGAAAGAAATCTGGCATGGTGTCGATTCTACACTTGACAGGCTCCAGCCCATCCGTTTGTCCAGATACTACACGGAAGGATTAAAAAGGTTGTTGAGGCGCTAAGGCGTATCCTTCAACAGACGGCTCAACAACCTCAGTTCTACAACAGGATCCGGAACGTCCCTGGAACTCGGCGAAAATTGCCCAACGGGAGAATGGAAAAGATCGGGCTTGGATATTTTCAATCCAAGAAACGGGAACGATTCTATGGCTGCTACGTTATACATGACTTCGATGAAGAAGGAGATGCTCTGTTAGAAGATGCTGCAGTTGAACCAAAACGAGGTCCCGCCATGAAAATGCCAAGTCCGTCATTCGAAGAACAAATGGACAAGCTAATAAGGGAAGTGGGTCAAAAGGTCCGGGATGACCATAGCCGCGAAATGGCCATCTACGAGAAAGCCAAGACGCAGCGCCTCCTTCAGCAGGCTGCGGAGAATGACGATGCTCTTCGTCGCCAACCCGTCATACAAAAGACCTGATGCAGAGGTAAAAACAAGATAAAGAACGGAAAAAATGTTCGACGGCGGCAAAGCGGGTCCAAGAAACTACGCGATCGAGAATTGGCCAGCCGAGATTCGTGTCTTATAAAAAAAGATGGGTCGAGTATATTCTTTTGCCTAATACAAGACAAGGAAGATATTCGATCTTGTCATAAAATATCAAATGATTACGCTCCCGGAGTCCAAGCACCCCGAACAAGCAAGTGAGGTTCATCACCCAGATTATTGCTCCTATCACCGAGCGATAGGTCATCCTCTCGAAGACTGTTTCACATTCAAAGACTGGGTAGAAGACCAGTATCAGTAAGGCAAGTTCGCTTTATCCAGCAGTTGGAGGGTAACCCCACTACAGAAGCATGAACCGAAAGCCACATATGCAGCGAGAGTAGAGCCGGATCAACATCGGTCTTGAAAGCGATCTCGTACCTGTCACGCGATAACGCAGTCAGGAGAAGGAGTACGCGAGGATATGGCTGACCTCCCCTGGTGCTTCGGAAACGATGATGACGAGGTTACTCAGAGTTTCCACCGGCACCAAAAGAGCTGGAAGATGGGATACATACTACTGCAAATAATCTCAGAAAAATCGACTTGGGAACGGCAAACGACCCACGGCCGACGTTCGTCAGTGAGCTGTTGTCTGAAGAAAAGGTGGCACGCTCAAGGACGTACTCATGCAGTATAAAGATTGCTTCGCATGGAACTATTCCGAGATGCCAGGATTAGATCCAGAAATAGCCGTCTACAAATTGGCGATTTCTCCGGACGTCAAGCCGGTCAAACAAGCGCCGAAAAGAATGCAGCTCGAGCTTGAGATAAGTATCAACGCAGAAGTCAAGAAGCTAATCAACTCCGGCTTCATCTAAGAAGTTCAATACCATGATTGGATCGCCATCATCGTCCCAGTGATGAAGAAGAATGGGACGGTGTGCATCTGCGTGGACTTTCGGGACCTCAACAAAGCTTATCTAAAAGATGACTTCCCCATACCGGTTACTGAGCTGATGATAGACAACACGTCCACTCACGAAGTTTTCTCCTTCATGAACGGCTCATCAGGGTATAATCAAATAAAGTTGCATCCCGAAGACCAGAGGCATACCGCTTTACGGACCCTTTTGGGCATATTCTGCTATAATATAATGCCTTTCGGTCTGAAGAACGCTGGCGCCACTTATCAAAGGGCCATGACCAAGATTTTCGATGACCTCATACACGAAATCGTCGAGTGCTATATTGACGACCTCATGGTAAAAAGCAAATCGCACGAGGAGCATTGGGAGCATCTGAAGATAGTGTTCCAACGTCTTCGGAAATACAACCTGAAGATGAACCCTCTCAAATGCGCATTCGGAATTTCCTCAGGCAAATTTCTAGGGTTCATCATACGACACCGGGGCATCGAAATAGACCCATCAAAGATCAAGACAATCATAGAAATGCCTCCACCAAGAACTCTCAAGCAACTGCGGTCTCTCCAAGGGAAACTCACGTATATCCGACGGTTCATAGCTAACCTCTCCGGCAAATACCGCCCCTACAGTCACCTAATGAAAAAGGGGAACCCGTTCGTCTGGGATCATAAATTCCAGAGTGCACTCGACGAAATCAAGCAATACTTGCAGAATCCGCCGGTGCTAACCGCTCCGATCAAGGGAAAGTCTCTCATCCTGTACACAACAGCCCTTGAAGGTTCCTTAGGTGCGCTATGGGCATAGGAGAACGAACAAGAGAAGGAGAGAGCCCTTTACTATTTGATTCGAGTTCTCCTAAGGGCAGAAAACAACTACTCCCCCATTGAAAAACACTGTCTGGCGTTAATCTTCGCGATAACGAAGCTCCGGCATTATTTTTTGGCACATAAGGTCCACCTAATATCAAAAGTGGGTCCTCTCAAATATTTAATGTCAAGAGCCATACTAACGGGACGGCTTGCTAAATGGGCCATCCTCTTAATGGAGTTCTCGATAACATACCGACCTCTCAAGGCAGTAAAGGGTCAGGACATCGCCGACTTTCTTGCTGAGCATCCGATACCTGCCGATTCACCCCTTAATTGCGAATTGCCAAACGAGCACGCGTTTGATACGATCGACAGGGAGAGAGGAGAGAGTGATGCCCGATGGGAACTCTATTTCGACGGAGCATCTTCTATGAAGAAGCAAAAGCACAACTCCCCCATAATCAAATCTGGGGTAGGCCTCATCTTCATGACTCCACAAGGAGGGATAATGTGCTTTTCCTTCTCCTTAACAGAGCCGAGGACAAACAATGAAGTCGAATATGAAGCTTTGATAGCAGGTCTTGAGATCGCTGTCGATATGGGAATCGAAAACCTCCTTATATACAGAGACTCCCAGTTGGTCGTTAATCAAGTAAACGGCGACTATCAAACGTGCAAACCGGAGTTGGTAAAGTAAGGTGAGAGAGTGCAGCAACTGCTGACCCAAATCCCTTCCTATGTTTTGGAAAGCATACCGCGTACAGAAAATTGAAAAGCAGATGTGTTAGCCATACTCGCCAAAGAATTGGCTGACAAAAACCTCGATGACGTAAGGATCGTGGTACAAAGCCGTCGGGTTCTTGCACCGGCAGAAATATCTCCGGAGTCGTTCGAAGAAAAAGGAGCGACCAAGCAAATAGCCCTACAAATAAAAGACCAGGAAAAGGCTAAGGATTGGATAGAAGTCTTTATAGACTACTTCAAATCCCGTCGAACACCTGAAGATGCGTCCTCAAGACATCAGCTCATGAAACGAGCTCTGTCTTTTGCCTTCGTCAATGACACGCTGTATAAGAGATCGTTTGACTCTCTATGGCTAAGATTCCTGGGACCGGAAGAAGCAAGGAAAGTCGTCCAAGAAACTCACGACGGACTCTGTGGATCTCATCAAGCCGGCCCAAAGATGAAGATGAAGATCAAAAGGATGGGCTACAATTGGCCCACGATGATTCAGGACTGCCTCGAATACGCGAAGCAGCACAACTCATGCCAAATTCATGGAGACTTCATCCACCAGCATCCAAACCCGCTACACCCAACAGTGGCTAGCTGGCCGTTCGAAATGTAGGGAACCGACATAGTCAGGCCCATCGAACCAGCGTCATCCAGAGAAGTGAAGACGGAGAACATCCTCCATTTCTTCAATACACATGTCATCTATCGGTTCGGCACTCTGCGACGGATTATCTCCGATAACGGGCCAGCCTACAGAAGTCATAGAATCAGCCGCTTTGTGCAGCAACATAACATAGACTGAAGATACTCTTCGGTCTATAATCCCCAAGCTAACGGTCTAGCTGAGGCCTTCAACAAGATCTTGACGAAGATCATAAAGAAGACGGTGTCCAGAAATAAAAAGGACTGGCACGAAAGACTGCATGAAGCTCTCTGGGCGTACCGGACCACATTCAAAATGGCCACAAATACAACGCCATACACATTGGTGTTCGGCACTGAGGCAGTACACCCCTTAGAGATAGAGTTACCCTCTCTACGAGTGGTGGTTCATTACGAGATAACAGATGAAGAGAATGCCCATCTTCGGCTCGAGGAGCTCGACGCCCTTGATGAAACTCTGCTCATGGTGCAGCGAAACCTGGAGGCTTACAAAGCAAGGATGACGCACTCGTACGAAAGATTGACTAGGCCGAGAATATTTCGCCAAGGCGAACTCGTGCTAGTCGTAAAAAGACCTATGATCCATAATCGTGCCAAATGGGGGAAATTCAAGCCAAACTATGAAGGCCCGTACATCATAGACAAAGTTTACCAAGGCGGGGCTTACTTGCTCATGAATATGTATGGCGAAAGACCCTTCAGGCCGATAAATGGTCGGTTCTTGAAAAAAATACTATGCCTGACCGAAACGTACCCAGGCCGACGTGGTAAAAAAAGGGTACGTCCATAATAAAAATAGGCACGGATGAAAACCCGAAAGGGCTCCGTAAGTAAAAACAGCACGGCTACCGGCGAGTTTGTGAAAACCCAAAAGGGCGCAGACTCGTAAAAAAATGGTACATCCATAAGCAAGATGGGCACGGATGAAAACCTGAAAGGGCTCCGTGAGTAAAAACGGCAGGGCTACCGACAAGTTTGTGAAAACCCGAAAGGGCGCAATCTCGTTAAAAGACACTTGCAATGTCCTCTCGACCTTGAAAGGAAAAAACCACCTGCGTGAGATCCTTACGACTCACAAAGGAGAGATACACTTAGGAATCCTTACGATTCTTAAGGAGAAATTACACTTACGAGATCCTCACGACTCATAAGGAGAACCCTCTTATGAGACCCTCACAGCTCATAAGATTCAAAATCCTTAAGCTACAGGGATCTGAACCCGTTCTTAAGCCATCACCTTTCTCAGACTGCCCTACCAGCGGTTTAATACTGACCCTTGTATACAATCCACGGGCACAAATAATCATTTCCTTGCCGAATCCCACCAACGACAAGGAATGCCCTCATTTAATGAACAAACACTTGTAAGTCCTCTCGACTTATAAGGAGAAAACACTCTCGTAAGATCCTTACGACTCATCAGAGAATACACACTTAGGAATCCTCACGATTCTTAAGGAGAAAATGCACTTACGAGATCCTCACGACTCGTAGGGAGAAATACCTTTATGAGACCCTTACGGCTCATGAAGTCAAAAGCCTTAGTCGACAGGATTCTAACCCTGTTTGCTAAGCCATCTTTGTTTAAATCGACAAAGGCAAATGATGATTCGCTCCTGGCAATGTCTCAGTTGTAGCGATGTTGATGCCTACATCGGTATCAAGTTCCAAGTCCTTTCACGGCAAATGATGATTCACTCCTAGCAATGTTCCAGTCGTAGCGATGTTGATGCCAATATTGGTATCAGATCTTGAGTTCTGTACTCGAAAAAAAATGTATATGAAATAGCCGAAATGATGGAGCAACTTGCAAAAAAATCAGCAAGTAAAATATATGCATAAAAAATTAGCCGAAATGATTGGACAACTCGCAATAAAAAGCAGCGAGTAAAAAGGAAAAAACAGCCGAAATGATTGGGCACCGCGAAAAATAACCGAAATGATTGGGCAATCGCAATTTTAGTGATACAAAAAGCTGAAATGATAGAGCATCGCGGAAAGAAAATAAAAATATATATGAAATGAAACTTTCTGCCCTGCAGGTAAGTTCATACTGACCTCTGTATACAATCCATGGGCATAAACGAAAGGGAACCACATGTCCCAACTAACTCTATCAAAATGAAGAGTCAAGTTTCAGTGGCAATATCTGCATCTCAGAAGACCCGCAAGGGCGTTCGTCCTCATGCCAGCAGGACACGGACGCGACACCACCAATCGGAGCCACGGCAAAGTCCCTAGTTCCAAGACTCCATGGTTCACAGACAACCTGAAGTCGATCCCCGACACAGTAGAAAACGGAGAAAGTCGATCCCCGACACCGTAGAAAACGGAGAAAGTCAATCCCCGACACCGTAGAAAACGGAGAAAGTCAGTCAACCCCGACACCGTAGAAAACGGAGAAAGTCGATCCCCGACACCGTAGAAAAAGGAGAAAGTCGATCCCCGACACTGTAGAAAACGGAGAAATTAAAGTCGATCCCCGACACCGTAGAAAACGGAGAAAGTCGATCCCCGACCTCCTCGTCGTACAGCAATGCTTCGACTTGGATATATGTCAACCCCTGTGTAGCATTTTGAAAATTTAGAAATAAATAAAATTAATTAATTAAATAATAAAATGTTAAATTAAAAAGCTATTAAAACCAAATAAGACATTTTCATAAGTAGTATGTAAAATAAATTAAATTAAAATTTTAGTATCTAACATTAATCAATTACAAGGGTTTTAGTGATAAATTTAGCTTCATTTTAATAAAATGATGTTTATATAATAACATAGATAGTGAAGAGTCTTTTTGAAAAATTTAGGAAAATTATGCAAATTTGGAATTTTGAGGGTGTAAGTGGAAAGTGGGTAGAAAATGTTTTAACTCAGAAGTTAATCACAAATTAAAACAAATTGGAAGAGATAATGTATTGACACATCCTTCTTTCATGCACAACACACACACAACATCTCCTCCTTGCATGAAACAACCACATCTTACTTGGTGACACCTCCTCCTACACCTCACCCTTCCCTTCACCATTTATATAGTGTGTTCAGATCATTTAGCTAGTTTAAAATCTGAAAAATTAAAAGAAAGAAAAAGAAAACATAGAAGAACAAAGTAAAGGAAAAGAAAAGCTAAGTTCTAGGATTTCCTCACCATCAAGCTAAGGACTAGAAGCTTTTGCATCTTTGTCACGACCCGAAGGTACGGAACGTGACCGGCACTTAAATTACGAAACTTCTAAAGGCGTAACGTAATCTAAGTAAGCCGAAACCCAGAAATCTAAATCATTTAAAAGAAGAAGTATAGGAAAACAAATTTAAAAGCAACATCAAATTTTCTCAAAAATTTTGGCAGAGTCTCCTTTGTAAAAACTGTCCCCAAACGGGTACAAATAAGAATATGTACATAAGCAACAATAAAAAGGCATCCCCAAGCAGGAGCTAGCTCTACGCCAAAAGGCAGAAACAACCACACAATGCACTAAAATATACAACGCCGAAGGGCGAGGTTCAAAAATCAAAAGAAAATCAAATCCACCAAAAACCATAATAATACAAGCGCGACTCTAAGGTCGAAATAAAAACAACGGGTCTACTAAATCTATTAAGTAATACAAGTCTGGTTGATGGAGCTTACTAGATACAAATGAAATAATAAAAGTACAACGGCGGTCCTGATACAAGTGAACCAACCTAGCAAGCAAATCACCCTGAATGAAATGATGTGCTAGCAAGCTGCCAAGGAAACCTGTACATCGAAACCTGTAAGAAAATTTGGCACAACGGGGGTGAGTTGCCAACTCATGAGTAGAAAACATCTGCGAGTAAAAATCACATGCACGATGATCTCCTAGGTCATAATAATATACTTAATATAACACTAATCATCTAGTAGTGGCAGGGTAATAATCTATGCGTAAATGCAATGCTTAGTGCTCGTGTCAGTGCCTTAAGTAGTAACATGTCATGTGTATGAGTATACATGCACCATGAATGTAAAACTATCAACCATGAAATCTGGATATATCTGTATAAGAAATCTTTAACTTTTATCATAGTAAAATTTGTATGGTAATCCGAAACATCAACAATGAAATCCATGGAAATCCGTGTCAAGCATCGACACAAAACATGTAAATCTCAAAGTCTCAATACTTCATAGTCTCAATGTCTCATAGTCTCAATATCTCGGGCTCCGTCAGTCCGGATCGGCCCATACCATCAAATCTCACAACAACAGTCGGTATCCTCCGGATATCCGCCGCACCAGACATCATTGGTAGGTAGTCTTCCCCTGCCAGGTTCATCGTCTACAACTCGAGCTTCTTGCCCCAGGGTACCATACCGGGCCCACCATGTACCCGAGACGGTTCATCCACTTCTCGAATCGGGTCTCGAAATCCAACATAAAACATGAAATCTCATGGTGGAGGACACATACATCACGAGAAAACCGCAACTTGTATTTTAAAATGAGAGGGAGAGAAGTTTTTATATATATTCTTGCGGTTTTCCCCCAAAATCCAGAAATCTCATAGAAATCCAAAATCCCAAAATCATGAGTAAGTAAATAATGAGTATCGGTATAAGCCCCACAATACTGCATGATAATATGAAAATGTGAATGCATGAAGTGTCTAAGTAATAAATGCAATGTCTAAACTAGCACATGAGAGTAATCACACAATATTATATTGGTCTAGCATTTTGCTGATTATATCAATAAAAGATAATATGTTCTAAAGTGTACGTGACATGGCAATTACCGATGATGATGTGTGTGAGCCAGCAAATAAGTGTACGTGGAACATGCGCATCATCGGTAATGGTGTTGGTGTCCTAACAGGCAGAGTTTCATATTAGCTACAGAAACATATGTATGAATATGCAATGCGATGCATACAACATGAATATAACGGTGAATGTGTAGTAAACGCACAACTAGAAAATACATACTAATTATGAGTCATATAGTTCGTTATTTGAAAAAGCACGATTCATTAGTTTTGAAATTAAGTATGATTCGAGCCTAAACTAAGATCTACCTAACCAACTAAGCAACTAACTAAAGATACTAGTCGAAAGGTAAGAAGAATCCTCCTAAAGTCTGAGTCGATATCTCAAGTAATCGGCGATACAGCCTCAATAGCGTCACGTACATAGTACGACTTCCTCAAGTCAAGAGTGTGGATCAATCATCACATATATACATCATCGTTCGTATAGTATCATCGTCAAACAATATCATAATCAAGGGTACTATACTATAATCGCATACATCCCAATATCATCAATCATATATCATCGTCTGTGTAACTATACATCGTCAAATGATCCACTAAAATATCATGTCATATATCGTATCGCGATTAAGTCACATATTACAATCTGGGTTCTATTCTAGAGTCTCGTTCATTCCAATGTCATCAACACATATTATCATTTATATAAATATATTTTATATAATCTCATTGCCCAACGATCCGCTATTATCATAACACATCTCATGTCATAACTCGATCATCTATCCAATAAATCACGGCATCAAGCCTAGTTATATCGACTCATCCCCATGTATCATATAACCTCCTCATATCACATGTATATGTTGTGTGTGTATATATATCTACACACATTCCTATATATATATATATATATATATATATATATATATATATATATATATATATATATATACATATATATATACATACACACCAAGTCAATTTTATGTGTGTGCGTGTGTGTGTGTGTCTACATGAAACCTACGAATTCCCTCCAAGGCAGTCATCCTCTGGTTAAGTCTTTCTAAATCAGTCTAGTCCAACCTAAAGTCTTCAATAGGACCCTACTTGCCAAGAATCTAAGGTCACATCCGACTTCCTAATAACAGTACGTAATATCCTTATTCTACGTTTGCGGGGGTGCTATACGCCATCCACCCGACTTCCCCCGTAGATATATATCTACTCACCTGGTCCTTGTCTGCCGAAGTCGATGCCGCCATCCTCTTCTTCATCTTCCGAAATCCACGTGAGGGGTACCTATACGCAAACATATATAATATCGTAAATCGAAATCGCGGACAAAACCAAAACGATGCACGAAACGCGCATAGGTTAAAACCTATGACCCGCTCATGCAAAAGAAACCGGTAACCCTCGACATCGGCGTATAAATGCCGATTGTTCGAGAAAAACCCAAACATACAAATCTTAGTTCCAAAACTCACTAATTATAATATAGAATAGGGTTTAAATCATCAAAACCTTAAAATAAATCAAATCAATTTATTTCCGAAAACCTAGAAAGCACTAAATTTTCGTTTTAATTCGAAACTTGATATTTTAACAAAACTAATGGCCATAATATTCACTAAATATCTTAACTAGGTCATATAAACCATTTCTATAATTTATTCTCATCAATTTGTATTAAACCCAAAATTCTAGTTTGCAAAAATATCAAATTTTAACACTTTTTAAAACAAAATTCACAATTCAACAACTAAGCTTGGTTTCGCATAAACTAAAGTATAAAACTACAATTTAAAATGTTAATAATGTCATAAAAACCCTAATTGGATTTTAATCTCAATTATTTAATGAATTTCAAAAAACCTAGTTTGCAAAAACTAGCATAATTAGCATAATTTCCAACTAACAATTTGAAACTAGTAACTAGATTAGCGTTTGCATTCAATTAACATGTTAATCTTCTCATTAGAACCATAATCTAATGATAGAAACCCTCACTAGAATTTTATCTCACCAATATATATATATATATATATATATATATATATTATAAAAACCTAGTTAGCAAAATTATACCATTAATACAATTTAAAAGTAACACTTAGCAAATTTAACAACTAGACTAAATTTTACATGCCCTAATATGTCAAACTACATGTTGTGACCCTAATGATGTGGCAAAAACCCTATCCTTAATTTCAATCCCTCTCTTGAAAATTAAATATTGAAATTAAAACCATAATTAAATACCTAATTAGATTTGATTGAAGTAATTTAGCAACAAATTACACATGGGTTAGGATTATACCTCACAAATCAAGAGATCAACCTTGCAAACATGCCTCCAAAAAGTGGCCTCTTGCTTCTAAATCCAAACTAAATTGGTCAAAGAATAATGGGTATGGGTTAAATGGAGATTTGGTTAGGGTTTTCATTGATTTTGGATAAATTTTTGTGGATTTTAATTGGAAAATGGGGTGAGAATTTTTTTTGGGGCAGCCAAGAGGAGGCTCGGCCATAAGCTAGGAAGGAAAAAGAGAGAGAGAAAAAGTGTGTGGAAACTTGTAGAAGCCTCCCCATTTTGACCTCTTTTAAAACCCATTCTTTAATTAATTAATTTTCTTTTCTTTTGTAAATTCTTTCCTCCAATTTCTAGAGTCATCTTGAAATTTTCTTTTCATTTCAAAACAACATATTACATTTTGTTTTAGTGTGTCATGGTGCACAATTTTATAATCAATCCATTTTTACTTTGTAATTTGCACTAATTAAATGTATAATTAAAAGCTTATGTTAATATTTGAAATTAATTAATTACGGAAATATTTTAGTGAACTAATAATTTATAAGTGACCAAAAAAATATCAATTACTAGCAATTATATAGTTAAAATAGGCATATTTAAATTTATATTGAAAAATAATTGTAGTTGACTTTTACGGAAAATACGGTTTATTTTACCGATTATCAGAAAATTCACCTAAACGATTTTATTTATTTATTTATTTATTTATTTATTTATTTATTTATTTTTAAAACGTTACAATCTTCCCCCCTTAAAGAAATTCGGTCCCCGAATTTAAATTAAAACTCCCCCCCAAATACTAAAACTTTTTGCAAAACACTCAAATCGTCGGGGCTCCGAAATCATCAATACTTAAAACGCATCTTAGCGTAATGCATGCGCATGAAAAACAAGTACATAACTCAAAATCAAAACTCCATCAAGCATAACGCAATCATCGGAGTTATGGTGAAAATACAATGTCAAAGTCCAATACAAAAACCAACATGATATACATCAAAACAATAACTTGTATATAGTGCGCATCGTAGTAAAATCGTCCAAATATCTAAATAAAGAAGCATGCAAAAACCCCTTTTTAAAATCGCCGTGCGATGCGCGTGTCACGGCATAAGTAGCGGACGTTCATTTTAAAAAAATAGATATACATATATATCTTTTATTTAACATACACGTCCCGCCTGATTACTAAACCAAATAGTAATTATTATAAAAATATATTGCTCAAAATGAAATCAATCCCAATCACAGCATAAAAAATATCATGTACGTCCGGTGCGCACTGAAATCGAAACCAAATATAGAAGCCACGAATATGCACAGAAACAAAACTGAGTGCAACGGGTGTGCACCAAAAACATCTGTCAAGTGCAACGGGCGTGCATGACAACAATATCAGGTGCATCTAATCTGCACAATTCCTGATTTAGTGCATCTGGTGTGCACAAAATCGCATCAAGTGCGCCAAGTGTGCGCGAGAATCTCAATCAAGTGCACATGGTGCACGAAAACATATATCGAACATCGAAATCGAAATCACAGTACGAAAAGTGCATGAAAACTATGCCGAAGCATACGTCAAAATCATGTGCAACCCATATGCACGAAATCAAATCAATATCTCAAAATGTATAAAGCCAAATCAAGTGCAATGGGTATGCACAAAACGAACATCAATACATCTGATACATGAAACACGAATTGAGTGAAAAGAATGAGTACATAGGAAAACCAATCATAAAACGAAATCCTCAAAATACCAAAATCCGAACAACGGAAATGTGAAATTCAAATCACCAAGTCGCAATTCGTAACACTGACGTCAATGTGCTCCTCCTTCCTTTGGTGTCGACTGATTCGAACTCGTCTCTTCATAGCTGTACTGACTATGCTACAAACGGCTATGCTCATATCTAGAGTCTCCCGAGTAATGTATTCCATCACATGATATCCAGACTATATTAAACTTTTCGATCGATTCATCAAAGTCCTATAATTCCCCGAGAGCCCAACACTCAATTACAGTTTAAAAATATCCAGTACATGCCCCAGCATCTGCGGACCAGCCGTAGAAGGGCAAACCCAAGCCACACTAATGGCACCGCGGAACTGCCGTAAACCCTAAGGTTCAAAGGCATTCTCATGGTCATTATATCAAGTTAGGGTTTCATTCTTCTAGAGGGTCCATAGAAATACCTGCATGTTCTTCCGAATACCTTAAACTTGGGAAAATGGGTTTCTGACATTCGTTCGAACCTTTTAACTTCGTCTGAACGACATGTGAATACCTTTCGTCCGCACGTTAAACAATGCCTCAATCCTCAAGAATAGACGATACCTTAACGGTCATCGCATTCGAGCAGCAGCTCCCTCTGCCCGTGCGATCGTGGTAATAGAAACTACCATCCAACATTGACGAAGATAGATCATAGGAACGAATAGAATACGATGCAAAGAAATGTACCTCCTAAGATTTCTTAAGCAGAGTAGCGTATCGTAACTATGCCGAGGATCATACCCACGGTACGTCACTCTACCTAAGTCACCTACTCCATCAACCAAGGTCAACCTAGACTCGGACAAAGGTTAAACCTAGCGCTCTGATACCAACTTTGTCACGACCCGAAGGTACGGAACGTGACCGGCACTTAAATTACGAAACGTCTAAAGGCGTAAAGTAATATAAGTAAGCCGAAGCCCAGAAATCTAAACCATTTAAAAGAAGAAGTATAGGAAAACAAATTTAAAAGCAACATCAAATTTTCTCAAAAATTTCGGCAGAGTCTCCTTTGTAAAAACTGGCCCCAAATGGGTACAAATAAGAATATATATATAAGCAAAAATAAATAGGTATCCCCAAGCGGGAGCTAGCTCTACACCAAAAGGCGGAAACAACCACACAATGCACTAAAATATACAACGCCGAAGGGCGAGATTCAAAACTCAAAAGAAAACCAAATCCACCAAAAACCATAATAATACAAGCGCGACTCTAAGGTCGAAATGAAAACGGCTGGTCTTCTAAATCTATCAAGTAATACAAATCTGGTTGATGGAGCTTACTAGATACAAATAAAATAATAAAAGTACAATGGCGGTCCTGATACAAGTGAACCAAATCTATGCGTAAGTGCAACCCAAAGGTACGGAACGTGATCGGCACATAAATTACAAAACGTCTAAAGGCGTAACGTAATCTAAGTAAGCCGAAACCCAGAAATCTAAACCATTTAAAAGAAGAAGTATAGGAAAACAAATTTAAAAGCAACATCAAATTTTCTCAAAAATTTCGGCAGAGTCTCCTTTGTAAAAACTGGCCCCAAACGGGTACAAATAAGAATATATACATAAGCAACAATAAAAAGGCATGCCCAAGCGGGACCTAGCTCTACGCCAAAAGGCGGAAACAACCACACAATGCACTAAAATATACAACGCCGAAGGGCGAGGTTCAAAACTCAAAAGAAAACCAAATCCACCAAAAACCATAATAATACAAGCGCGACTCTAAGGTCGAAATGAAAACAACTGGTCTTCTAAATCTATCAAGTAATACAAGTCTGGTTGATGGAGCTTACTAGATACAAATGAAATAATAAAAGTACAACGGCGGTCCTGATACAAGTGAACCAACCTACCCAGCAAATCACCCTGAATGAAATGATGTGCCAGCAAGCTGCCAAGGAAAGCTGTACATCGAAACCTGTAAGAAAATTTGGCACAACGGGGGTGAGTTGCCAACTCGTGAGTAGAAGACATCTGCGAATAGAAATCGCATACACGACGATCTCCTAAGTCATAATAATATACTTAATATAACACTAGTCATCTAGTAGTGGCAGGGTAATAATCTATGCGTAAGTGCAATGCTCAGTGCTCGTGTCAGTGCCTCAAGTAGTAACATGTCATGTATATGAGTATGCATGCACCATGAATGTAAAACTATCAACCATGAAATCTGGATATATCTGTATAAGAAATCTTTAACTTTTATCATAGTAAAATTTGTATGGTAATCTGAAACATCATCAATGAAATTTATGGAAATCCGTGTCAAGTATCGACACAAAACATGTAAATTTCAATGTCTCAATACCTCATCGTCTCATTGTCTCATAGTCTCAATATCTCGGGCTCCGTCAGTCCGGATCGGCCCATATCATCAAATCTCACGACAACGGTCGGTATCCTCTGGATATCCGCCGCGCCAGACATCACCGGTAGGTAGTCTTCCCCTGCCAGGCTCATCGTCTACAACTCGAGCTTCTTGCCCCGGGGTACCATACCGGGCCCACCATGTACCCGAGACGGTTCATCCACTCCTCGAATCGGGTCTCGAAATCCAACATAAAACATGAAATCTCATGGTGGACGACGCATACATCACGAGAAAACCGCAACTTGTATTTTAAAATGAGAGGGAGAGAGAAATTTTTATATATATTCTTACGGTTTTCCCCCAAAATCCAGAAATCTCATAGAAATCAAAAATCCCAAAATCATGAGTAAGTAAATAATGAGTATCGGCATAAGCCCCACAATAATGCATGATAATATGAAAATGTGAATGCATGAAGTGTCTAAGTAATAAATGCAATGTCTAAACTAGCACATGAGAGTAATCACATAATATTATATTGGTCTAGTATTTAGCTGATTATATCAATAAAAAATAATATGTTCTAAAGTGTATGTGACATGGCAATTACCAATGATGATGTATGTGAGCCGGCAAATAAGTGTACGTGGAACATGCGCATCATCGGTAATGGTGCTGGTGTCCTAACAAGCAGAGTTTCATATTAGCTACAGAAACATATGTATGAATATGCAATGCGATGCATACAACATGAATATAACGGTGAATGTGTAGTAAACGCACAACTAGAAAATACATACTAATTACGAGTCATATAGTTTGTTGTTTGAAAAAGCACGATTCATTAGTTTTTAAAATAAGTATGACTCGAGCCTAAACTAAGATCTACCTAACTAACTAAGCAACTAACTAAAGATACTAGTCGAAAGGTAAGAAGAATCCTCCTAAAGTCTGAGTCGATATCTCAAGTAGTCGGCGATCCAGCCTCAATAGCGTCACGTACATAGTACGACTTCCTCAAGTCAAGAGTGCGGATCAATCATCACATATATACATCATCGTTCGTATAGTATCATCATCAAACAATATCATGATCAAGGGTACTATACTATAATCGCATACATCCCAATATCATCAATCATATATCATCGTCTGTGTAACTATACATCGTCAAATGATCCACTAAAATATCATGTCATATATCATATCGTGATTAAGTCACATATTACAATCTGGGTTCTATTCTAGAGTCTCGTTCATTCCAATGTCATCAACACATATTATCGTTTATATAAATATATTTTATATAATCTCATTGTCCAATGATCCGCTATTATCATAACACATCTCATGCCATCACTCGATTATCTATCCAATAAATCACGGCATCAAGCCTAGTTATATCGACTCATCCCCATGTATCATTTAACCTCCTCATATCACATGTATATGTTGTGTGTGTGTGTGTGTGTGTGTGTCTACACACATTCCTATATGTATATATATATACACACACACATATACACCAAGTCAAGTTTATGTGTGTGCGTATGTGTGTGTGTCTACTTGAAACCTACGAATTCTCTCCAAGGCAGTCATCCTCTGGTTAAATCTTTCTAAATCAGTCTAGTCCAACCTAAAGTCTTCAATAGGACCCTACTTGCCAAGAATCTAAGTTCACATCCGACTTTGTAATAACAGTACGTAATATCCTTATTCTACGTTTGCGAGGGTGCTATACGCCATCCACCCGACTTCCCGCGTAGATATACATCTACTCTGTAACGTTTTAAAAATAATTAAATAATTAAATAAATAAATAAAAATCGTTTAAGTGAATTTTATAATTTTCGGTAAAGTAAAACGTAGTTTTCATAAAACTAAACCTTAATTATTTTTCACTATAAATTTAAAAATACCTATTTTAATTATGTTATTACTAGTAAATAGTGTTTATTTAGTCACTTATAAATTTTTATTTTAATTAAATATTTTTCCTAAATTAATTATTTTAAATATTAACATAAGCTTTATTTATACACTAAATTAGTGTAAATTACAAATTTGAATGGGTTTAATTTGTAAAAATGAACCATTGCATATTAGAATCTAGTGTGTTTCATACAAAATTTATTTTCAAATTTATCCATGGTTCTAGACCATTCTAGGTCAAATGGAGTGAAGAAAATAAAGAATTTTTAAATAAATTCATGAAAAGACTTAATTGTATGATATTTTTGTGAAACCTTCTACACTTTCCTTCACCTTTTTTCACTCTCCTCTCTTTTCCTTACCTCATGGCCGGCCTCACCTCCATGGGTAGCCCCAAAATTTTTCCCCCATCATTTTTGCATTAAAAATCATCAAAATTCATCAAAAATTCAATAAAAAAATCCACAAAATCCTAATAAATTCCTACCCTCTATTCTTTGCTCATCTTTACATGGATTTTGGAGATGGAAAGCATTCATTTTGGAGGCTTATTTTCATGTTTGTATTTCATGTTGTGGAGGTATAAATCTTTTTCTTTTGATTTATTGTTATTAGATGTTTCATTTAAGCATAATTAGATTTAATAAATAATTTCTATCTACAAGTTTTAAAAATTCAAGTTAGGGTTTGAAAAATCAAGTTATGGTTTTTACTAATTAAGTAGGGTTATATTTTATAGTTTAACATTTTTAGAAGTGGAAAATCTTGTATGGATGATGTATTGTAAATTGTTATCCAAAATTGTTTAAATTAAACCATTTTTGCAAACTAGATTTCTATAAGTTGTATATATTGGTGAGATAAAATTCCAATTAATGTTTGAAACACTAGATTGTGGTTTTAAAGCGGATATTAACTTATTAGTGGAATGAAAAACTTAATTTGGTTACTAGTTTCTTTTGATAATTGAAAAATACTAATAAAAATGCTATTTTTTTGCTAACTAGTTTTTGGGAATTCTTAAATAAATGAGAGTTAAATCTAATTTATGGTTTCATTATACTATTATCATCATGAATTGTAGTTTAGTAAGTTAATTCATGTAAAATTATGTTTAGTTGTGATATTGTGAAATTTTGCTTTAAAATATCGAAATCGGGCAAGTTTGCAAACTAGAATTTTCAAACTAATGTAAATTAGGATGTTAAAAATATGGTAATGGTTTCTATAATCTAGTTAGGTTATTTAATGAATATTATGACCATTAGTTTCTTTTAAACATCGAGTTTTGAAGTAAAACGGTAAATTGGAGTTTTCGGGTTTTTCGAAATCGGACGATTTGATCGATTTTTAGGGTTTCGATGAATTAAATCATGTTTTGTATTATAAGTGATGAGTTTTAAAACTATGAGTTATTTGTTGATATTTATCTCGATCAATCGGCGTTTGTACGCCGATATCGAGCGATATTTGGTTCTTTTGCGTGAACGGGACATAGGTTTTAACCTATGCGCGTTTCGTACGTCGTTTTGGCTTTGTCTGTGATTCAGTTTATGATATTATATGTGTTTGCGTATAGGTACCCCTCACGTGGACTTCGGACGAGGAAGAAGAGGAGGGCAACATCGTCCTCGGCAGACAAGGACCAGGTGAGTAGATGTGTATCTACGGGGGGAAGTCGGGTGGATGGCGTTTAGCACCCCCGCAAACGTAGAATAGGAATAGGTACTTATTGTCTTTAGGAAGCCAGACATGACCTTAGAATTTCGGTAAGTAGGACCCTAGTAGTGACCTTAGGTTGGACTAGATTGATTTAGGAAGACCTTACCCAAGAATGAATATCATGGAGGAGATTCGTAGGTTTCAGGTAGATACACGCACACGCACACACTGAGACTCGACGTGGTGTATACATGTATGTGTATATATATATAGGACTAGGTGTAGCTATATATATATACACACAATACGTATATGTAATACAAGGATGTGACATGATACACGGGGATGAAACAATATAATTGGGCTGATGCCGTGATTCTTGACTATACAGTCGTGTTATGATATTAGCGGATCATTAGAAAATGAGATAATGGATTTGTGTACATGAACAATAATAAAGGATGGTGATGATATTAAAGTATATGGGACTCTAAATAGAACCCGGACCGTAACCTGTGCCTGAAATTCTGATATGATATCATATAGGTGTGACTTGATTACGACATCATATTGGTATGACTTGATTTCAATATCATATATGTGTGACTTGATTACGATATCATATAGGTGTGACTTGATTACGATATGATCTAAGAGTGACTTAATCACAATATGATACATATGACATGATATTTCTGAGGATAAATTAACGATGTATATTTATGCTGACAATGATACATGATTGATGTATGCGATTACAGTATAGCACCTTGATCTTGACATGTGTTGATGATGATATTATACGAATGATGAGACACGTAGGTGATACTTGACCCGTACCCCGATATTGAGATGCCGTACGATGGATTTTACCGTACGAGGCATAGATATGATGATTGATCCGCACTCTTGATTCGAGGAAGCCGTACTATGTACGTGACGTTATTGAGGCTGGATCGCCGACTATTAGAGATATGGATTCAGACCTTAGGTGGACTCTTAATTCTTATTGACTAGTTTCTTAGGTTTAGTTCCTTAGGAGGTTAGATGGACACTAGTTTAGTCTCGAGTCATATAGTTGTAGTTATACTTGTATATCACAGATGAGTGGTTATTACACATCCGTCTTTACATTCATACCGTAATCATAATGGTGCATGTTCATTCATATGTTTCTATAATCAGAATAAAACTTTGCCTGTTAGGACACCAGCACCATTACCGATGATGCGCCTATTCCACGCACACTTATTTGCCGGCTCACACACATCATCATCGGCAATTGCTATGTCACGTACACTGTAGATCATATTATCTTTTATTGATACAATCAGCTAACAGCTAGATCGATATAATATTGTGATTACTCTCTGGTGTTAGTATAGATATGGTATTTATTATTTAGACATTTCATGCATTCGCATTTTCAAGTTATCATGCAGTATTATGGGGCATATGCCGACACTTATCATATACTTACTCATGATTTTGGGATTTTGGATTTCTATGAGATTTCTGGATTTTTGGGGAAAACCGCAAGAATATATAAAAACTTCTCTCTCTCTCCTCCTCTCTTTTTAAAACATAAGATGCGGTTTTCTCGTGGTGTATGTGTCGTCCACCATGAGATTTCATGTTTTCTGTTGGATTTCGAGACCCGATTCGAGGAGTGGATGAACCTTCTCGGGTACATGGTGGGCCCGGTATGGTACCCCGGAGCAAGAAGATCGAGTTGTAGACGATGAGCCTGGCAGAGGAAGGCTACCTACCGGTGATGTCTGGCGCGGTGGATATCCGGAGGATACCGACCGTTGTGAGATTTGATGATATGGACCGATCCGGACTGACGGAGCCCGAGATATTGAGACTATGAGACATTGAGATTATGAGGTATTGAGACTTGAGATTTACATGTTTTGTGTCGATACTTGACACGGATTTCCATGGATTTCATCGTTGATATTTCAGATTTCTATACACATTTTACCATGATAAAAGCTAAAGATTCCTTATACAGATATATCTAGATTTCAGGATTGGTTATTTTACATTCATGGTGCATGCATACTCATTCACATGACATAGTACTATATGAGGCACTGATACGAGTACGGAGCATTTGCACTTACACGTAGCGTATTATCCTGCCTTACTTGATGACTAGTAGTATATTAGTATATTATTATGACCTAGGATAGCGTTGTGCATTCGATTTCTTTTCGCAGATATGTTCTACTCACGAGTTGGCAACTCACCCCCGTTGTGCCAAATTTTATTACAGGTTCGATATACAGGTTTTCGTGGCAGCTTGCTGGCACATCATTTCATTCCGGGTGATTTGCACGGTAGGTTGGTTCACTTGTATCTGGACCGCCATTGTACTTTTATTATTTCATTTGTATCTAGAATGCTCCATCAACCAAACTTGTATTACTTTATAGTTTACTGGACCTTTTTTTGTTTCGACCTTAGAGTCGCGCTTGTATTATTATGATATCTGGTGGTTTTGTTTTCTTTTGAGTTTTGAGCTTCGCCCTTTGGCGTTGTATACTATTGTGCATTGATGTGGTTGTTTACGCCTGTTGGCGTAGAGCTAGCTCCCGTTTGGGGATGCTTTTTATTGTTTGTATATATATTATTCTTGTTTGTACCCGTTTGGGGCCAGTTTTTACAAAAGAGACTCTGCCGAAATTTTTGAGAAAATTGGATGTTGCTTTTAAACTTGTTTTCTACATGTTTTCCTTTACTTCTTCTTCTTTTTATGGTTTAGATTTCTGGGCTTCGGCTTACTTAGGTTACGTTGCGCCTCTAGACGCTTCGTAATCTAAGTGTCGGTCACGTTCCGTACTTTCGGGTCGTGACAAAGTTGGCATCAGAGCGCTAGGTTTAACCTTGTATAAGTCTAGGTGACCCTTGGTTGATGGAGTAGGCGACTTAGGTTGAGTGACGTACCGTGGGTATGATCCGCGGCATACTTACAATACGCTACTCTTCTTAAGTAGCTTTAGGATGTACATTTGTTTGCACCGTATTTCATTCGTTCCTTGATCAATCTTCGTCGATATCGAAGGGTGGTTTCTGTTACCACGGGCGCACGGGCAGAAGGAGCTGCGGCTCGAATGCGATAACCATTAGGGTATCGTTCATTCTTGAGGATTGGAGCATTGTTTAGCATGTTGTAGCGTTTTGAAAATCGTTTTGGTGAAATTTCGAAAAATCGGTAAAATAAAGGGGTTTTCTGTAAAAAGTCAAAATACAAATATCTTATTATAAAAATTAAATATACATATTCTAGCTATGTAATTGCTATTATTTGGTGTTTATTGAGTCGCTGGTGAAATTTCAAATTTTCTGAAAAAAATATTATTTTATTATTATTTTAAGCCGTCACTAATACATTTAATTAGGGAAAATTACAAATTGGAATGAGTTGAAACAAATTTTTTGCATCATAAAACTTTAAATAAAAATTTATCATGTGGTTTTTGGAACGAAATCATTTGCCAAAACGGTTTAGAAATTATTGAAGAAAAAAGGCTTTTTTTAGCGTAAATGGATGTTTGGGGTATTGTATTTATCATTTTTCATCACCCCACACCCGTGCCCACACCCACACACACCCACTTACTTCTCCCCTTAGCTAAATTCAGCAGCCCCTATTTTTTTCCCACTTGAATTTCAAAGGAAAAGAAATGAAAGAAAAGAAAAGAAAATGGATAAATTAGTTAGACTTTTGACCTTGAATTGACTTTGACTTTCTCCCCATTTTTCTCCACCTCCCTCTCTCCCCTCCCCCACTCATTTTCTGGCCAAAATCTGAACCCCAACAGCCCTTCATTCTTCATCTCCTTCTCTTTAAAAAAGTTCTTCAAAAATGCTTGAAAAATCCACAAAAAATCAAGCAAAAATCCAAATCAAAATCCACCTCCTACCCATTTTCCCTCATCTCCTTTAGCATGGATCTTGGTGCAAGGATTTCAAAATGGAGGTCTAGAATTCAAGTTTGATCATGGTTTGTGAGGTATAACTTTTGACCCATTATTCATTTTTTTGATTTAAATTCCTTAATGAAGCTAATTAGGTGTTAAATTGTGGGTTTAATTGAATGTTTGGAAATTCAATTGGGAATTTTGAATTGAAGCTAGGGTTTGAATTAAATTAGGTTCTTTATCATTAGCTTATGATTGTAATGAGGGGATTAACATGTAATTGAATGCAAAATCTAATTTGGTTACTAGTTGCTAATTTGTTAGTTTAAAAATGGTGATAATTATGCTAAATTGCTAACTAGGTTTTAGAAATTAAATAAAAACGTGGGATTAAAATCTAGTTAGGATTTTTAGTACATCATTAAGGTCTCCATGAGTGGTTTAACCATTTAATATATGCAAAACCAAGTTTAATTGTAAAATTATGAATTTTACAATAAAAAGTGTTAAAATTGATATTTTTGCAATCTAGGATTTTGGAAATTATGCAAATTTATGTGATTAAATTATGGAAATGGTTTTTATGACTTTATTTAAGTTATTTAATAAGTATTATGGCCGCTAGAATTGTTTAAACATCGAGTTTTGCACTAAAACGGGTAATTTTGCTTGCTAGTTTTTCGGAAAAACGGCTTTTAAAGTGAATTTGGGGTTTTTGTGAGTTTTAACCTAGTTTATATTAAAATTAGTGTGCGGGAATGTGCAAATGAGTGTGATTGGATTTTTCTCGATGGTTTGACGTTTGTACATCGACATCGAGGGTTGGTTTGACTATTCTTGCATGCGTAGGCGATAGGTTTGGACCTATGCGTGATACGCCTGCCGATTTGATTTTCGTATGCCGTTTCGATTTCGAATTTAGTTTTAATGCGATACGGTGCGTTATGATATGTAGGTACCCCATGTAGACTTCAAGAAGACCAGCAAGCGCGTGGCGACGTCGGCACCGGCGAGCGAGGACCAGGTGAGTAGATTTATATCTACGGGGAGAAGTCGGGTGGATGGCGTATAGCACCCCCGCAGTTCATGGTGATGTATACGGACACGTATACACATATATATATATATATATTGGTTATATATTGTTTGAGTTATTGATGATAAATATGGATATTTGGTGTTCTTGGATGATTGAGTGTCGCGAAACCCTAGAGTAGCGGTCGCACCACACTTGCACACACCCACCCATACTTGCATACTTTCTTCTTTCTTTTGTGCTTATTCGGGAATATATAGTTATGTGTTCACATAGGTATGGGACTGTGTGTTCACATACGGATTTGAGGATAGTACTTGGGATTTATGATGAGTCGATGAGATTTGATTTGAGGCCGTGAGATCGGTGATATAGCGGGGTTCGTATTTGAGATACGACATGACGTTGTAGCGGGTCCTTGACGTAGTTTTTACACACGTGCATGCATACTTAGGCGATATCAGTATTGTACTAGACGTAGATCAGTACCAGATCATAATATTGATAAAGAGGATACCAGGTGAATAGTATGATGAATGTGATTTTGACCCGTATCCAGAATTGGAGGATGCCGTACGACGGATTTACGTACGAGCTATATCTTGATGATTGATCCGCACTCTTGACTTGGGATGTCTGATTATAGATATGGTATCGGATATGATATTATTGAGGCGGGATCACCGACTAATATATATACAGGTATGTATATGTATCGACTCAGACGTTAGGCGGTTTCCTTACCTGTAGTCCAGCTTGTTAGCTTAGCCCTTTAGCTTAGTTTAGTTGTTAGATTAGATTCGATTCTTACCTATTTCAAAGCTTACGAATCATGCGTATTTTAAAAGACAGGTCAAGAGATTCTACGGATATTTCAAAAAACGTATCTTTTCTTAAAAACACCGTAGCCCCTATTTTCAAAACCCCATGATTCGTGTTATTTCAAAAGGCACCATTTGTAGGACTTATATTAGATTAGTGCATATTAGTTATAGTTGCGTCTAGTATTCAGCTCCCGCTCATTTTTACTGTTCGCTCCGCATCGCATACTTATATTATAATTTCTTATTGCATTATTAATATCATGCTGTTAGGACATCAGCACCATTACCGATGACGCGTATATACCACGTACACTTACTTGCCGGCTCACACACATCTTCATCGGTAATTGACATGTCACGAACACTTTAGAAAATACTATTTCATTTGACATAGGTTGTTAGCTAATAGTTTAGACATGATATTAGTGTACTTGCCTTATATGCTAGTTAGACATTGTAGTTATTGCCTACTACTTCATGCATGTTATTATTCACTGTTGTGTCGCATTCATGGATTCTCATGCCTATATTCACTGTTTACATGCTATTGATGACTTGGATTCGGATTTCATGAGATTTCTTGGATTTGGAGGAAAACCGCAAAAACATAAATAAACCTTTTCTCCCTTTTAAAATAAAAAGTGCGGTTTTCCCATGATGTATGAGTCGTCCACCATGAGTTTGCTGATGGATTTCGAGACCCGATTCGAGGAGTGGAGGAACCGTTTCGGGTACATGGTGGGCCCGGTATGGTACCCCGGGGCAAGAGGAATGTGGTGTTGACGTTGAGCCTGGCTGGGGAGCACTACCTACCGGTGATATTACCCGACACGTCGGATATCCGGAGGATACCGTCGTGGTCTTGAGATGGATGGTAGGGGCCGGTCTGGACTGACGGCGCCCTAGATATTGAGATTGAGACATTGATATTTCGAGACATTGAGATTTATGTTTTGTGTCGATGCTAGACACTGTTGATACTGATTTCATTTATGATACCTCAGTTTAAAAATACAAAGGAAATCTCACTAATTTATGAAAACAGTTCTTCATTTACATGTATTCTGTTTTCATGCATTCATACCTCATTCATATGATATATTGCTACCTGAGGCACTGACACGGGCACATGAGATTACACTCGGGTTAGATATTTACCCTAGCCTTGTTATAGGCTACGTGTTATTCCTATATTTGAGGACATATTATGATCATTGACCTAGGATTGCGTTATTTATGCGATTTCTGTGCGTAAATGTTTTTCTATTCACGAGTTGGCAACTCACCCCCGTTGTGCCCCAGTTTCTTGCAGGTTTTGCAGTACAGGTTTCATTACGGCTTTGCGGGCTCAGTTTCATTCGGGTGACTTGCTAGTAGGTGGGTTTTTCTTGTATCGTACCCATCATATTACCTTGTATAATATTATTCAGTTGTATCTAGTAAATTCCATCAACCAAACATGTATTTATTGAGATAGAGACCAGTGTTGTTTATTCTTTCGACCTTAGAGTCGCTCGTTATATATTTGGTGGTTTTGAGTTTCCTTTTGAGTTTTGATCCTCGCCGTTGGCGTTGTATATTATATTGCTTGTGTGGTTGTGACCGTCGATTGACGAAGAGCTAGCTCCCGCTTGGGGATGCCTTTTTCTTGATTTCGTATACTATTCATGTTGTATCCCGTTTGGGGGCCAGTATTTACAAAGGAGACTCTGCCGAAATTTTCAGTAAATTTTTGATGTTTTTAAAAACCGCATAATTCGGCTTATGCTATTGAAACCACTTGCTTTAAGTTGGTTTTTCCTGCACTCTACTACTTTTTTTGGTTTGGATTTCTGGGTTTTCGGTTTACTTAGATTACGTACGCCTCGAGACGTTCGTAGTTTAAGTGCCGGTCATGTTCCATACTTTCGGATCGTGACAAAGTTGGTATCAGAGCGTTAGGTTTTACCTTCGGAGCGTAGGATGACCCTTGGTTGATGGAATAGGTGACTAAAGTAGAGTGACGTACCGTTGGTATGTTCCGCGGCATATTTACGATACGCTACTCCCCTTATGAAGCCTTAGGATGTACATTTCCTTGTTCAGTATTATATTCCTTCCTGATCTAGCCTCATCGGTACCAGTTTGGTTTTGCTACTACGGTTACGGGCAGGGAGAGCTACGGCTAGAGTTGCGGTCAGCACAAGCTCGTCACGAACGAGGACTGACCAGGGCGAAATTCCGGCGACACACGATTGCAGAGATGTGTCTTTTTACTGTGTTTCCGCGCCACGAGCGATTGGCGGATCGCCTTTATGAGGTTACTCGGAGGTGCTGATCGACACTAGAGGATTGAGCCAATGATAGAGGCCAGCCAGATTTTGATGACCGTTGGTGTGTTGCTTACTCCTGATGATTGAGGCACCGTTCAGCATGCAGACGAGTGAGCCAGTTGTTGCTGCGAGCGACGAGATATCGCCCCATATATTGGAGCTATTGCAGTACAGATTGTACTAAGAGATGATAGAAGGTCGCTAGTCACCCGAGGATGAATGACTAGGACATGTGGTTCGTTCGCCTACCCGATGAGAGGTCATCAGATAGATTGATTCCAGCTAGAAACGACTTCACGCAGAGACGTGAGGGTCGACAGAGACGATCGAATGTCGGAAATCTATTATTCCAAGTTTAAAGTAGTCGGAAAGACATGCAGGCAATTCTATGGTCCCTCTAGAAGAATGAAACCCTAACTCGACTTAATGACCGTGTGAAAGCCTTTGAACCTTCGGGTTTGCGGCAGTTCTACGGCGCCATTAGTGAGGCTTGGGTTTGCCCTTCTACGGCTGGACCACCGATGCTGTGGTATGTATTCGATACTATTAAACTGTACCAAGATGTTGAGCTCTTGGGGGATTATGAGGTTTTGACGAATCGATCGAATGGTTCGACTTAATTCGGATGCTAGGTGGTGAGATGCATTTCTTGGGAGACTCCCGATACGAGGATAGCCGTTGGAGCTCAGTCCATGTAGCCATGATGAGACGATTCCGAAGCAGTCGACATTAGAGAAAGTGGAGTAAATAGGTCCGTACAAGATCTGGATAAGACGACGTTCCACTCCGCCGACATCAGAGATGCGATACGCATGCCGAGGAAGAGTACTGGATATACCTTCCAGAAGGAGTCGCGATGGGTATGCAGCCGTTCTGGAGCAAGATGCAGATATAGGAAAGGACGATGACTTCCGGACAGTTGGCAGAGGCGAGACATGGAAGAGACCATGAGCAGGATTCCTTCCAGGACACTGCTGCAATGATACTTGCACCCAGAATCAGATGTGTCACGTATATTCAGAGAGCCAGAGGCCGACGCCAGTAATACGCTGTCTTACGAGTGGTCGCGATGATTGACCAAGAGATGACCAGAGAAGTGCCAGAACGGAATCGTCCCCGTTAGCACACCTGACAGGCCGATGAGCCGATGGACCGAAAGATTGGTAATTCACAGTGAAGACCTTGACCCAGGAGTGGTCATTGTTACGCACACCAGCAGGCCAGAATTCATGATCATCGACGAGACGTCCCACTAGTGACCGTGACAGTTGGCCGAGATTCTTAGAGGATGCGCTTGAGCAGTACTATTCCGCCATTATTGATTACGATGTTTTGGGTGATTTATTCGTATGATTTGATTTTGATGATTGAGGATTTACGATCTTTGCACAGTGTTGCACTTGATATCGTTTTCGTGCTTTAGTTTCACATGTTTGTGATTTTACGGTTTTAAACAGTTGAGTTTGTTTTGTGCGTATGCATGCACACGATTTCGTTCCTACACTCGGTATAGTTTATATATGCTTGCAGTGCAGTGATACGCCTTTTGTGTACTTAGATGCACTGGACTTCGATTTCAATTGTGATACTCGATATTTGTTTTGTGCACCTTGTGCACCTGATTGATTTTGCGCACGTTCGGTGCTTGATATTGGATTTCATGATTTCGTGCACGATGGATGCACCTGATTTGGATTTTCGCGCATGTTGGGCGCATGTTTTGAAGGGTGATTTTGGTGCACACCCGAGGCACTAAATCGAGATTTTTTTTCGTGCATGTCAGATGCACTTGATTTTGCTGTCAGGCACACATGTTGCCTACGACAGATGTTTCGTGCACACCCGATGCACTTAGATATTGTTTCTGTGCGCATGTATGGCACATTCATGGATTTTGATTTCCGTACGCACCAGACGCACGTAGTATTCATGTGCATATTTTGGGATTGATTTCTTATAGAGCAGTACGTTTTTATAATATTGCTATATGTTTTCGTACTGAGCAGGACTAGTCAGAGGACAGTACCTGAATATATTTTGCATGCATTGATAGTTATTGAAGGGATTTCCAAAAAGCGAGCTATAGCCTCAGTATTTACCTACGTGTCTGATATGACACGAAATGTTTAAAACAAGGAGACCCTTCTAAATTGTTTCCAAAACGGCGGAACGTACATTTCAAACAAAGGTATATATGTATATAGCTATTTTCTTATGATAGACGTCCGCCACTGTGCAGTGTTATACGCGTTGCACAGCGACTTAAGAGATTTGGCATGCATTTCCTTCAGATACTTACAGATATAGATTCGATGTTTACATGTATAGTTTCGAGTTATATCATATTGGTTTGATTGGGATTTGGCATTGATGTCTTCTCCATGACTCCGATGATTGCGGGATGCTTGACGGAGTATTGATTTGAGTTATATACTCATTTTTTTTCAAGCGCATGCACTGCGCTACGATTTGTTTTATGTATTTACAGTTTCGGAGCACCGACGACTTGATGGTTTTTCTTAGATGTTTTAGTATTTGGGGAAGTTTGAATTTAAATTCGGGGACCGAATTTCTTTAAGGGGGGAAGATTGTAGCGTTTTGAAAATCGTTTCGGTGAAATTTCGAAAAATCGGTAAAATAAAGGGGTTTTCTGTAAAAAGTCAAAATACAAATATCTTATTATAAAAATTAAATATACATATTCTAGCTATGTAATTGCTATTATTTGGTGTTTATTGAGCCGCTGGTGAAATTTCAAATTTTCTGAAAAAAATATTATTTTATTATTATTTTAAGCCGTCACTAATACATTTAATTAGGGAAAATTACAAATTGGAATGAGTTGAAACAAATTTTGTGCATCATAAAACTTTAAATAAAAATTTATCATGTGGTTTTTGGAACGAAATCATTTGCCAAAACGGTTTAGAAATTATTGAAGAAAAAAGGCTTTTTTTAGCGTAAATGGATGTTTGGGGTATTGTATTTATCATTTTTCATCACCCCACACCCGTGCCCACACCCACACACCCCCACTTACTTCTCCCCTTAGCTAAATTCAGCAGCCCCTATTTTTTTCCCACTTGAATTTCAAAGGAAAAGAAATGAAAGAAAAGAAAAGAAAATGGATAAATTAGTTAGACTTTTGACCTTGAATTGACTTTGACTTTCTCCCCATTTTTCTCCACCTCCCTCTCTCTCCTCCCCCACTCATTTTCTGGCCAAAATCTGAACCCCAACAGCCCTCCATTCTTCATCTCCTTCTCTTTAAAAAAGTTCTTCAAAAATGCTTGAAAAATCCACAAAAAATCAAGCAAAAATCCAAATCAAAATCCACCTCCTACCCATTTTCCCTCATCTCCTTTAGCATGGATCTTGGTGCAAGGATTTCAAAATGGAGGTCTAGAATTCAAGTTTGATCATGGTTTGTGAGGTATAACTTTTGACCCATTATTCATTTTTTTGATTTAAATTCCTTAATGAAGCTAATTAGGTGTTAAATTGTGGGTTTAATTGAATGTTTGGAAATTCAATTGGGAATTTTGAATTGAAGCTAGGGTTTGAATTAAATTAGGTTCTTTATCATTAGCTTATGATTGTAATGAGGGGATTAACATGTAATTGAATGCAAAATCTAATTTGGTTACTAGTTGCTAATTTGTTAGTTTAAAAATGGTGATAATTATGCTAAATTGCTAACTAGGTTTTAGAAATTAAATAAAAACGTGGGATTAAAATCTAGTTAGGATTTTTAGTACATCATTAAGGTCTCCATGAGTGGTTTAACCATTTAATATATGCAAAACCAAGTTTAATTGTAAAATTGTGAATTTTACAATAAAAAGTGTTAAAATTGATATTTTTGCAATCTAGGATTTTGGAAATTATGCAAATTTATGTGATTAAATTATGGAAATGGTTTTTATGACTTATTTAAGTTATTTAATAAGTATTATGGCCGCTAGAATTGTTTAAACATCGAGTTTTGCACTAAAACGGGTAATTTTGCTTGCTAGTTTTTCGGAAAAACGGCTTTTAAAGTGAATTTGGGGTTTTTGTGAGTTTTAACCTAGTTTATATTAAAATTAGTGTGCGGGAATGTGCAAATGAGTGTGATTGGATTTTTCTCGATGGTTTGACGTTTGTACATCGACATCGAGGGTTGGTTTGACTATTCTTGCATGCGTAGGCGATAGGTTTGGACCTATGCGTGATACGCCTGCCGATTTGATTTTCGTATGCCGTTTCGATTTCGAATTTAGTTTTAATGCGATACGGTGCGTTATGATATGTAGGTACCCCATGTAGACTTCAAGACGACCAGCAAGCGCGTGGCGACGTCGGCACCGGCGAGCGAGGACCAGGTGAGTAGATTTATATCTACGGGGAGAAGTCGGGTGGATGGCGTATAGCACCCCCGCAGTTCATGGTGATGTATACGGACACGTATACACATATATATATATATATATTGGTTATATATTGTTTGAGTTATTGATGATAAATATGGATATTTGGTGTTCTTGGATGATTGAGTGTCGCGAAACCCTAGAGTAGCGGTCGCACCACACTTGCACACACCCACCCATACTTGCATACTTTCTTCTTTCTTTTGTGCTTATTCGGGAATATATAGTTATGTGTTCACATAGGTATGTGACTGTGTGTTCACATACGGATTTGAGGATAGTACTTGGGATTTATGATGAGTCGATGAGATTTGATTTGAGGCCGTGAGATCGGTGATATAGCGGGGTTCGTATTTGAGATACGACATGACGTTGTAGCGGGTCCTTGACGTAGTTTTTACACACGTGCATGCATACTTAGGCGATATCAGTATTGTACTAGACGTAGATCAGTACCAGATCATAATATTGATAAAGAGGATACCAGGTGAATAGTATGATGAATGTGATTTTGACCCGTATCCAGAATTGGAGGATGCCGTACGACGGATTTACGTACGAGCTATATCTTGATGATTGATCCGCACTCTTGACTTGGGATGTCTGATTATAGATATGGTATCGGATATGATATTATTGAGGCGGGATCACCGACTAATATATATACAGGTATGTATATGTATCGACTCAGACGTTAGGCGGTTTCCTTACCTGTAGTCCAGCTTGTTAGCTTAGCCCTTTAGCTTAGTTTAGTTGTTAGATTAGATTCGATTCTTACCTATTTCAAAGCTTACGAATCATGCGTATTTTAAAAGACAGGTCAAGGGATTCTACGGATATTTCAAAAAACGTATCTTTTCTTAAAAACACCGTAGCCCCTATTTTCAAAACCCCATGATTCGTGTTATTTCAAAAGGCACCATTTGTAGGACTTATATTAGATTAGTGCAGATTAGTTATAGTTGCGTCTAGTATTCAGCTCCCGCTCATTTTTACTGTTCGCTCCGCATCGCATACTTATATTATAATTTCTTATTGCATTATTAATATCATGCTGTTAGGACACCAGCACCATTACCGATGACGCGTATATACCACGTACACTTACTTGCCGGCTCACACACATCTTCATCGGTAATTGACATGTCACGAACAATTTAGAAAATACTATTTCATTTGACATAGGTTGTTAGCTAATAGTTTAGACATGATATTAGTGTACTTGCCTTATATGCTAGTTAGACATTGTAGTTATTGCCTACTACTTCATGCATGTTATTATTCACTGTTGTGTCGCATTCATGGATTCTCATGCCTATATTCACTGTTTACATGCTATTGATGACTTGGATTCGGATTTCATGAGATTTCTTGGATTTGGAGGAAAACCGCAAAAACATAAATAAACCTTTTCTCCCTTTTAAAATAAAAAGTGCGGTTTTCCCATGATGTATGAGTCGTCCACCATGAGTTTGCTGATGGATTTCGAGACCCGATTCGAGGAGTGGAGGAACCGTTTCGGGTACATGGTGGGCCCGGTATGGTACCCCGGGGCAAGAGGAATGTGGTGTTGACGTTGAGCCTGGCTGGGGAGCACTACCTACCGGTGATATTACCCGACACGTCGGATATCCGGAGGATACCGTCGTGGTCTTGAGATGGATGGTAGGGGCCGGTCTGGACTGACGGCGCCCTAGATATTGAGATTGAGACATTGATATTTCGAGACATTGAGATTTATGTTTTGTGTCGATGCTAGACACTGTTGATACTGATTTCATTTATGTTACCTCAGTTTAAAAATACAAAGGAAATCTCACTAATTTATGAAAACAGTTCTTCATTTACATGTATTCTGTTTTCATGCATTCATACCTCATTCATATGATATATTGCTACCTGAGGCACTGACACGGGCACATGAGATTACACTCGGGTTAGATATTTACCCTAGCCTTGTTATAGGCTACGTGTTATTCCTATATTTGAGGACATATTATGATCATTGACCTAGGATTGCGTTATTTATGCGATTTCTATGCGTAGATGTTTTTCTATTCACGAGTTGGCAACTCACCCCCGTTGTGCCCCAGTTTCTTGCAGGTTTTGCAGTTCAGGTTTCATTACGGCTTTGCGGGCTCAGTTTCATTCGGGTGACTTGCTAGTAGGTAGGTTTTTCTTGTATCGTACCCATCATATTACCTTGTATAATATAATTCAGTTGTATCTAGTAAATTCCATCAACCAAACATGTATTTATTGAGATAGAGACCAGTGTTGTTTATTCTTTCGACCTTAGAGTCGCTCGTTATATATTTGGTGGTTTTGAGTTTCCTTTTGAGTTTTGATCCTCGCCGTTGTCGTTGTATATTATATTGCTTGTGTGGTTGTGACCGTCGATTGACGAAGAGCTAGCTCCCGCTTGGGGATGCCTTTTTCTTGATTTCGTATACTATTCATGTTGTATCCCGTTTGGGGGCCAGTATTTACAAAGGAGACTCTGCCGAAATTTTCAGTAAATTTTTGATGTTTTTAAAAACCGCATAATTCGGCTTATGCTATTGAAACTACTTGCTTTAAGTTGGTTTTTCCTGCACTCTACTACTTTTTTTGGTCTGGATTTCTGGGTTTTCGGTTTACTTAGATTACGTACGCCTCGAGACGTTCGTAGTTTAAGTGCCGGTCATGTTCCATACTTTCGGATCGTGACACATGTGGACGAAGGGTATTCACATGGTGTCCAGGCGAACTTAAAGGGTTCGAACGATTATCAGAAAAACCATTTTCCCAAGTTTAAGGTATTCGGAAGAACATGCAGGTATTTCGATGGACTCTCTAGAAGAATGAATCCCTAACTCGACATAATGACCACGAGAACGCCCTTGAACCTTAGGGTTGACGGCAGTTCCGCGGTGCCATTAGTGAGGCTTGGGTTTACCCTTCTATGGCTGGACCATTGATGCTGGGGTATGTTCCGGATATTTTTAAACTGTACTTGAGTGCTGAGCTATCGGGGAATTATGGGATTTTGATGGATCGATAGAAAAGTTTAATATAGTCCGGATATCAGGTGAAGGGATCGTGTAACACCCGAGCCCAATAATACTATTTATAGTTGAGGGTTATTTATGGCTCTTTTCAATTATTCTGTTTTCTGGGGTTTATTGCAAAATTTTAACCGGTTAAGTCATTTTGGCACATAACAAATTTTAACTCCTAAAATGAAATTTAAGATGTCCATGTTGGCCTACTCGTCGCCACTAGTCGCGTGGTAGCGTCCGCGTGTCGAGATTCCGTTCCGTTTGGCTAAACGGGCAAGTTTGGACGACTACGCGCGCGTGCAAGTGTCCGACTTGGGGGCATGCATTTTAATCATTAAACATCTCTTTTCAAATTTTGGAACCTGCTTAAAATCCTATAATTTGAATTTGGAACATTTGGGCGCAACCCGGGCGCGATTTGGAAATGTTTCATTTCGCGCCAAAAAGGCCCATTTGATTTAATATACTAAAACTATAATATATACGAATATATTTCTTTAACAGTAAATCCTTACCAAAATCTCTTTTAAATCTTCTGTGAAATTTTCCCTTCACCATTCAGCCAATCACGAGAAAAGAAATTCTCGTGGGCCCCACCTTTTCCCACTCTCTCTCTATCTCTCTCTTCACAAATTTCTCTCTCTCTCTCTACAAACCCTCAGTCCCTCTCTCTCCCCTCGTCAAAAGTCTCTCTCTCTCTCCTCATATATATATTTAGCGCACAGTTCCTACGTCCTCCCCATCGCGAGAGAAACCCACGGGAAACACCCCGAACCCTAACCCTAGCCCTCGCGACCTCACCGCCGACCTCCCCAGCGACCTCGCCGTCGCCGTCATCGCCTCTTCAACCTAGCCGCACCCTTTTCCTCTCTCCTCCGCCTCTTCCCGTGCCTGCACCCAACCCGACGACGCCACCAACCGTCACAGGCCTCGTCGTCGACGTCGCCTCCAGCCACCGACGACGCCGCGACTCCCTCTCCTCCTCCTCGTCGCAACCTCGTCGTCGCCTTCCCTCTCCCCTTGCCAGACCACCTTCAAACCCAAACCCGACCCTGTACCAATCTCCAGGTCGCCGGAAATCGCGCCGACGACCCTCGTCGACGTCTCCCGCGCCACCTCCTTTCCCCCTCGATCACCTGGGCCGACCACCACCCTCCTCCACTCGTCGCACCCCCTCTCCAGCAAGCCCAGCGGCTGTTCCAGACCTTCGCAGCCGTCGTCGCTGCCTCGCCGGCGTTCCAGCGCCGTCGAGCCCGCCGGGGTTACCCCCTGGTGTCTCCCGGTAAGCCTTCCTCATCGTTCCTTTGAGCTAGATCCCTTTCCCCGCTAATCTTGAATGTTTATCGTGTTGCTAACTTCGTTGCCGTGACTTTTGCCGGAACCCGACCGTGCCGTCTTGGCGAACCCGACGCTCCAGCGAAGCCCCCTGGTCCGTGTGATCCCGTTGTTCTCTGTTGGGACTCGATCCGTGGCCCGTGCTATCATATCGTGTTTTCTGCCGACATCGCATCCGTGTTCCAGTTTGCAGACCGTCGAGGCAAGTATCTGAATACTTGCTCTAACATGCTAGCGTGCGAGATCTAGTCTTGCCACGCAATTGAATTCATACTAATTAATACCACAACTTAATGATGGCAATTGATATCATATTATTGCAGTTATCTTTATAATGGAATCGTTACAACAGTTCCTCGTAATTAACCAACCCACATCAATCCATATTTCAACTAAATAAAACGACTGAATCATATCTGCTTAAACTGTTAAATCATTCACGAAACAATTATTATACTTAATGTAAATTCCTGTAGCTTCATTACTTCAGAATTGTGGATATTGATTTACCTTGTGGCTATTGCACCCTAAAGGTGCTTGAACCTGTTAATAAGAGAATACAAACATCACTGTGGTTATATGGAATATTGTGGTTAATTACTGTTTCCTGCTGCTGTTCATTATTGATTGTATACCTGTTGTGAGCACTTACCCGATTGCACGACATATTGGCCCGACCCTGCTACACCTGACATATACATACATACCGACTCATCCTGTTGTACCATGACATTACTTGTTTCCTGATCTCATGCCTAATGCCGACAAACCTAACCATTCCTGCTGTCGATCCAGACAGACCTACTTTTACTTGACTTGTGTTGGCATTAGTCCTTGACTACTGAATACCTGACCTGACATACATAGTTTGGGGGTATGGGGAAATCAAAGGTGAAACCGACTTGTAACTCAACAGTTCGATACATTGTTCTGATCAGTCTTACGGGCTTGGCCAGCTCCGGAGTGTTGATGCTGACATCACTCGTCCATCCTACTACCTTTTACTGCTTAGCGGCACGTCTCGGATTCAGCCCCGAGGGTTTTGACCGTGGTCCCGGGCACGCACGGGATACTATTGAGTTACATCGACGATTCATCAATTGATTTCAAAGACTATAGAGTAGAAAACCTGATAGGACAGTTTAGTCACCATTGCACATTACCCTGCTTGTTATTACTGCTTTATTCATGTTCATACTTGCATTGCTTATTACCATGTTTATACTATATACTTGATGTCATGACGCGCTGACGTCTGGGTTTTGCATGGCCCAGATTCCGGACCACTGTCTACGACTGAATAGGAGTACTTCAGCCAGCAGGCTGAACTGTGAGTTCCTTAGGGTTTAGTTTATTTATTTCATTTCTTTTCCAGATGTGAGCCCGCATTATGGGACGTACTGTTTGTTCATTGTATTGGATCATTAGCTTCCGCACTTATTGTTTATTGATTCTTGTTATTATGGATTTGGACATGTATTAGATTAGTTTTTATCTTGTTCTTGATATCCTTACAACCGTAATGTGACTGTGGATGGATACTTCCTACCCACAGGTAGCATGGTTGGCTATGTCACGTGCCCAATCTTGCGTACTCTGGGAAGCGGGGCGTGACATGGTTCTTTTGGTATCAGAGCCATAGGTTAATTGGGTTGATTCTTTGTAGTTGGGTATTGCACCCGATACACGAATCAGGATACCCGTGATTAGGAAACATGTCCTGCCACTTTGACCGTTTTACCATCCTTGAATCATTCTTCCGGATCATGTCGACATGCAAACTTACTTTGCATTGTCAACTCGAAAACCTAACTTCTTGTTATCTCTAGGACTTAGGCGACTTGGGTGGAGTTAAGTAATTGCGGCTATGATACCGCGGCATAGCTACAATGCAGCACTCTATTTAAGTATCTTGGAGTTCTAGCCTTGATCTATACTCGAAAACTATCATCATGCTAATGTTGGGTACTTTGATTTCCAGGAATATGGCCGGTCAGAATTTGAAGATGGACCCAGGGCATGCGGTCTTAGCCGCCAGGCGTAGAGTGATAAGGGGATTGCTGGAGAAACTAAAGGAACAAATCGAGCTGGAACCAGCATTTGCACTGAACCCCACGTCCGTACGTAGAAGTATTCCGGTGAACAGGCGCAGCGTAGCACCAATGAAGAAAACAAGTGTGGGTGATCGGAAGGGGAGCGTGATCTGTAGCTACTGCCATAAACCCGGACATGTGCGAAAGAAGTGTCGTATGAGGCTGGGACTCTGTTTTAGATGTGGAGCGGCAGATCACACCGTTGATGCTTGTCCGTCGAAGCATCGCACGAAAGATGATACACAGAAGCCTCCGCAGGGACCGTTCCAAGGACAGGAACCGCTTACTCAAGGACCAAAGCAGGCTCGAGCGTTCACGTTGACAGCTGAGGAAGCTAAGGCATCGGGAGAAGTGGTTTCAGGTAATTTACTCGTTCATGGTTTTCCCGCTTTGGCATTACTTAATTTCGGAGCATCCCATTGTTTATGTCATCCAAATTTATAACTACACACTCGATTACCTGCACGACCCTGTCTAGTTTCTGGGATATACACACTGGGAATGGGAAAATCATAGCTAGTAAGGAATGTAGAGATTGTACAGTTGTTGTTTGCGGACGGGAGATTTTGCAGATTTCTTGGTGATAGATACGGGCAGTTATGAGGTTGTCTTGGGGATGGATTTTCTTGGCACTTTCCACGCCCATATTGACTGTAGGGCAAGGAAGGTAATTTTCCAGATTCCCGGACATCCTAAGTTTACTTTCATTGGAGGAAGCAGTTCTGTCGGGCCAGTCGAGTTTAGGGCTAGGCCGACGAACAGTGTTCTTGCGGCTATGGTAGTGGATAATAATGAAGAGCCGGCTGTTGTCCGCGACTTTATGGATGTGTTTGAAGATATTTCGGGCTTACCGCCGAAGCGAGGTGTGGAGTTTGCGATTGACCTTATTCCTGGTGCAGCGCCAGTATCAAAATCTTATTATCCGATGGCACCGGTGGAATTGGAAGAAGTAAGAAACAAGTGGGTGAATTACTCGAGAAGGGATGGATTCGAAGCAGCAACTCGCCGTGGGGAGCTCCAGTGTTTTTAGTAAAGAAGAAGGATGGCACGAGAAGGATGTGCATTGATTACCGAGAATTGAACCGGGTGACTATTAAGAATAAATACCCGATCCCTCGCATTGGAGAACTTTTTGAGCAGCTTAGTGGCGCGAGGGTATTCTCGAAACTGGACTTGCGATCAGGATATCATCAGGTCCGAGTGAAGGCAGGAGACATTTGCAAGACGGCGTTTCGGACTCGGTATGGGCATTTCGAGTATTTAGTGATGTCCTTCGGAGTGACTAATGCGCCGGCAATATTTATGGATTTGATGAACAGGATCTTTTCACCTTTCTTGGACCAGTTTATCGTGGTATTCATCGACGATATTCTGGTATACTCGAAGAGTCCGGAGGAACATGCTGAGCACTTAAGGATCGCACTGCAGACGCTGAGACAAGAGAAGTTATTTGCGAAGATGAGTAAGTGTGAATTCTGGCTGGAAGAAGTGAAGTTTCTGGGGCATGTCGTGTCGGGCGATGGAATCGCCGTTGATCCCGAGAAGATTACAGCAGTTCGGGATTGGCCTGTTCCAAAGAATGTTGCGGAGATAAGAAGTTTTCTTGGACTCGCCGGTTACTACAGAAGATTTGTGGAGAACTTCGCTCGTTTAGCTGAGCCGTTAACCAAGCTTACACGTAAGGAGGTACCGTTTGTTTGGACGGATGGATGTGCATTGGCCTTCGAGACGTTGAAGCAGAAGTTGATAACCGCCCCGATCCTGACCGTACCGGATAATTCAGGAGGACTGGTGATTCACAGCGACGCATCCGGAAAAGGATTGGGATGTGTTTTAATGCAGAATGGGAAAGTCGTCGCATACGCATCGAGACAACTGAAGACGGTTCGTTGAGATATGGTAGCCGTGTGTGTGTGCCAAAAGGAGATGTACGTGAAGAGCTTATGAAGGAGGCACACAGTTCAGCTTACTCTGTACATACAGGAGGGACAAAGATGTACCGAGATATTCGACAGCACTTCTGGTGGGAAGGTATGAAACGGGAAATTGCTCGCTTCGTGGCTAAGTGCTTAGTGTGTCAGCAAGTCAAGGCCGAACACCAAAGGGTTGCTGGTTTGTAGCAACCACTTCCGATTCCTCAGGGGAAGTGGGAACATATAACCATGGATTTCGTGACGGCTTTACCGCGGAGTCCAAAGGGCAACAATGCAGTATGGGTGATTGTCGATCGGTTGACCAAGGCACCTCACTTTATTCCTTCTCGGGTTGGTCAATCGACAGAGACTTTGGCAGAGCGATACATGCAGGAGATTGTGAGATTGCATGGAGTACCGGTAAGCATCGTGTCCGATCGGGACACTCGGTTCTTGTCGCACTTTTGGAGGAGTTTACAAGAAAGTTTGGGGACTCGATTGAAGTTTAGCACAGCTTATCATCCTCAGACTGATGGACAATCGGAGAGAACGATCCAGACCCTTGAAGATATGCTGAGGGCTTGCATGTTGGACTTCAAAGGTTCTTGGGAGGATCATCTACACCTGGTGGAGTTTTCGTACAACAATAGCTTCCAAGCAACTATTCAGATGGCCCCGTTTGAAGCACTGTATGGTCGTAAGTGCCGTTCACCTGTTTGTTGGGATGATGTTGGTGAACGAAGGTTACTAGGACCAGATTTGGTGGTACAGACAGTCGAGAAGGTGAATACAATCAGGAAGCATATGAAGGCAGCTCAAGACAGACAGAAAAGTTGGGCCGACACGTCAAGAAGACCTCTAGAGTTCGCCGTGGGTGATTTGGTATTCCTGAAGATATCACCGACTAGAGGGGTGATTCGCTTTGGAAGTAGGGGAAAGCTTAGTCCTCATTTCGTTGGACCCTTCGAGACATTGGAGCGTGTTGGAGAGGTATCGTACCGGTTGGCGTTACCACAGTCTTTAGCTGGAGTTCACGATGTGTTTCATGTGTCTCAACTACGGAAGTATGTTCGTGATGAAACTCACGTCTTGGATCATTCGGAGTTGACCGTACGGGAGGACCTGACTTTTGAGGAGCGACCAGTTGAAATCAAGGATCGAAGAGAAAAGGTTCTTAAGAACAAGGTTACCCCTCTTGTGCTAGTTTCTTGGGGTAATCGATCGCATGGAGAATCCACGTGGGAGCGAGAAGACGAGATCCGACGGAAATTCCCTCACCTTTTCCCGTAGTTAGCTAGCTTGTATTCTCGGAATTTCGAGGACGAAATCCTTTTGTAGTTAGGTATGATGTAACACCCGAGCCCAATAATACTATTTATAGTTGAGGGTTATTTATGGCTCTTTTCAATTATTCTGTTTTCTGGGGTTTATTGCAAAATTTTAACCGGTTAAGTCATTTTGGCACATAACAAATTTTAACTCCTAAAATGAAATTTAAGATGTCCATGTTGGCCTACTCGTCGCCACTAGTCGCGTGGTAGCGTCCGCGTGTCGAGATTCCGTTCTGTTTGGCTAAACGGGCAAGTTTGGACGACTACGCGCGCGTGCAAGTGTCCGACTTGGGGGCATGCATTTTAATCATTAAACACCTCTTTTCAAATTTTGGAACCCGCTTAAAATCCTATAATTTGAATTTGGAACATTTGGGCGCAACCCGGGCGCGATTTGGAAATGTTTCATTTCGCGCCAAAAAGGCCCATTTGATTTAATATACTAAAACTATAATATATACGAATATATTTCTTTAACAGTAAATCCTTACCAAAATCTCTTTTAAATCTTCTGTGAAATTTTCCCTTCACCATTCAGCCAATCATGAGAAAAGAAATTCTCGTGGGCCCCACCTTTTCCCACTCTCTCTCTATCTCTCTCTTCACAAATTTCTCTCTCTCTCTCTACAAACCCTCAGTCCCTCTCTCTCCCCTCGTCAAAAGTCTCTCTCTCTCCTCATATATATATTTAGCGCACAGTTCCCACGTCCTCCCCATCGCGAGAGAAACCCACGGGAAACACCCCGAACCCTAACCCTAGCCCTCGCGACCTCACCGCCGACCTCCCCAGCGACCTCGCCGTCGCCGTCATCGCCTCTTCAACCTAGCCGCACCCTTTTCCTCTCTCCTCCGTCTCTTCCCGTGCCTACACCCAACCCGACGACGCCACCAACCGTCGCAGGCCTCGTCGTCGACGTCGCCTCCAGCCACCGACGACGCCGCGACTCCCTCTCCTCCTCCTCGTCGCAACCTCGTCGTCGCCTTCCCTCTCCCCTTGCCAGACCACCTTCAAACCCAAACCCGACCCTGTACCAATCTCCAGGTCGCCGGAAATCGCGCCGACGACCCTCGTCGACGTCTCCCGCGCCACCTCCTTTCCCCCTCGATCACCTGGGCCGACCACCACCCTCCTCCACTCGTCGCACCCCCTCTCCAGCAAGCCCAGCGGCTGTTCCAGACCTTCGCAGCCGTCGTCGCTGCCTCGCCGGCGTTCCAGCGCCGTCGAGCCCGCCGGGGTTACCCCCTGGTGTCTCCCGGTAAGCCTTCCTCATCGTTCCTTTGAGCTAGATCCCTTTCCCCGCTAATCTTGAATGTTTATCGTGTTGCTAACTTCGTTGCCGTGACTTTTGCCGGAACCCGACCGTGCCGTCTTGGCGAACCCGACGCTCCAGCGAAGCCCCCTGGTCCGTGTGATCCCGTTGTTCTCTGTTGGGACTCGATCCGTGGCCCATGCTATCATATCGTGTTTTCTGCCGACATCGCATCCGTGTTCCAGTTTGCAGACCGTCGAGGCAAGTATCTGAATACTTGCTCTAACATGCTAGCGTGCGAGATCTAGTCTTGCCACGCAATTGAATTCATACTAATTAATACCACAACTTAATGATGGCAATTGATATCATATTATTGCAGTTATCTTTATAATGGAATCGTTACAACAGTTCCTCGTAATTAACCAACCCACATCAATCCATATTTCAACTAAATAAAACGACTGAATCATATCTGCTTAAACTGTTAAATCATTCACGAAACAATTATTATACTTAATGTAAATTCCTGTAGCTTCATTACTTCAGAATTGTGGATATTGATTTACCTTGTGGCTATTGCACCCTAAAGGTGCTTGAACCTGTTAATAAGAGAATACAAACATCACTGTGGTTATATGGAATATTGTGGTTAATTACTGTTTCCTGCTGCTGTTCATTATTGATTGTATACCTGTTGTGAGCACTTACCCGATTGCACGACATATTGGCCCGACCCTGCTACACCTGACATATACATACATACCGACTCATCCTGTTGTACCATGACATTACTTGTTTCCTGATCTCATGCCTAATGCCGACAAACCTAACCATTCCTGCTGTCGATCCAGACAGACCTACTTTTACTTGACTTGTGTTGGCATTAGTCCTTGACTACTGAATACCTGACCTGACATACATAGTTTGGGGGTATGGGGAAATCAAAGGTGAAACCGACTTGTAACTCAACAGTTCGATACATTGTTCTGATCAGTCTTACGGGCTTGGCCAGCTCCGGAGTGTTGATGCTGACATCACTCGTCCATCCTACTACCTTTTACTGCTTAGCGGCACGTCTCGGATTCAGCCCCGAGGGTTTTGACCGTGGTCCCGGGCACGCACGGGATACTATTGAGTTACATCGACGATTCATCAATTGATTTCAAAGACTATAGAGTAGAAAACCTGATAGGACAGTTTAGTCACCATTGCACATTACCCTGCTTGTTATTACTGCTTTATTCATGTTCATACTTGCATTGCTTATTACCATGTTTATACTATATACTTGATGTCATGACGCGCTGACGTCTGGGTTTTGCATGGCCCAGATTCCGGACCACTGTCTACGACTGAGCAGGAGTACTTCAGCCAGCAGGCTGAACTGTGAGTTCCTTAGGGTTTAGTTTATTTATTTCATTTCTTTTCCAGATGTGAGCCCGCATTATGGGACGTACTGTTTGTTCATTGTATTGGATCATTAGCTTCCGCACTTATTGTTTATTGATTCTTGTTATTATGGATTTGGACATGTATTAGATTAGTTTTTATCTTGTTCTTGATATCCTTACAACCGTAATGTGACTGTGGATGGATACTTCCTACCCACAGGTAGCATGGTTGGCTATGTCACGTGCCCAATCTTGCGTACTCTGAGAAGCGGGGCGTGACAGATCGACTACGTGGGAAACTCTAGATATGAGTATTGCCGTTGGTAGCGCAGTCAGCACACCCAAGAAGAGACGAGTTCGAAGCATACGACACCAGAGGAAAGGGGGGAAAGAGGCGCACATTGACGATAGTGTTTACGATTGTGATTTGGTGATTTGAATTTCATATTTCCGTTGATTGGATTTTGGTATTTTGAGGACTTTGTTCTACGGTATTTCCTATGTGTACCTTCATTACATTCTATTTGTGTTTCATATATCAGTGGTATTGATGTTGTTTAGTACGTACCCAGTGCACTTGATTTGGTTTTAATACATTTTGATATTTTGATTTGATTTCGTGCATATGGTTACACATGATTTTGACATATGCTTCGACCTAGTTTTCATGCACTTTCGTACTGTAATTTTGATTTTGATATTCGGTGTATGTTTTCGTGCACCATGTGCACTTGATTGAGATTCTTGCGCACTTGATGCGATTTTGTGCACACCAGATGCACTAAATCGGGGTTTTGTGCAGATTAGATGCACCTGATTTGAGTCGTGCATGCCCGTTGCACTTGACAGATGTTTTTGGTGCACATCTGTTGCACTTAGTTATTTTGTGTGTATTCATGGTATCTGTATTTGGTTTCGATTTCAGTGCGCACCGGACGCACATGATATTTTTATGATGTGATTGGGATTGATTTCAGTTTGAACAGTATGTTTTATTAATCATCACTGTTGATTTGGTAACCAGGCGGGACGTGTATGTTAAATAAAATATATATATATAGCTATTTTTTTAAAAATAAACGTCCGCTACTTATGCCGTGACACGTGCATCACACGGCAATTTTCAAAAGGGGTTCTTGCATGCTTCTTTATCCAGATATTTGGACGGTTTTACTATAATGCGCACTATATATAAGTTGTAGTTTTGATGTATATTATGTTGGTTTTCGTATTGGGTTTTGATATTTTATTTTCACCATAACTCCGATGATTGTGTTATGTTTGACAGAGTTTTGATTTTGAGTTACGTACTTGTTTTTCATGCGCTTGTATCGTGCTAAAAACGTGTTTCATGTATTGATGATTTCGGAGCCCGACGATTTGAGTGTTTTGCTGAATGTTTTAGTAATTGGGGGGAGTTTTAATTTAAATTCGGGGACCGAATTTCTTAAAGGGGGAAGATTGTAACGTTTTAAAAATAATTAAATAATTAAATAAATAAATAAAAATCGTTTAAGTGAATTTTATAATTTTCGGTAAAGTAAAACGTAGTTTTCATAAAACTAAACCGTAATTATTTTTCACTATAAATTTAAAAATACCTATTTTAATTATGTTATTACTAGTAAAAAGTATTTATTTAGTCACTTATAAATTTTTAGTTTAATTAAATATTTTTCCTAAATTAATTATTTTAAATATTAACATAAGCTTTATTTATACACTAAATTAGTGTAAATTACAAACTTGAATGGGTTTAATTTGTAAAAATGAACCATTGCATATTAGAATCTAGTGTGTTTCATAAAAAATTTATTTTCAAATTTATCCATGGTTCTAGACCATTCTAGGTCAAATGGAGTGAAGAAAATAAAGAATTTTTAAATAAATTTATGAAAAGACTTAATTGTATGATATTTTTGTGAAACCTTCTATACTTTTCTTCACCTTTTCTCACTCTCCTCTCTTTTCCTCACCTCATGGCCGGCCTCACCTCCATGGGCAGCCCCAAAATTTTTCCCCCATCATTTTTGCATTAAAAATCATCAAAATTCATCAAAAATTCAATAAAAAATCCACAAAATCCTAATAAATTCCTACCCTCTATTCTTTGCTCATCTTTACATGAATTTTGGAGATGGAAAGCATTCATTTTGGAGGCTTATTTTCATGTTTGGATTTCATGTTGTGGAGGTATAAATCTTTTTCTTTTGATTTATTGTTATTAGATGTTTCATTTAAGCATAATTAGATTTAATAAATAATTTCTATCTACAAGTTTTAAAAATTCAAGTTAGGGTTTGAAAAATCAAGTTATGGTTTTACTAATTAAGAAGAGTTATATTTTGTAGTTTAACATTTTTAGAAGTGGAAAATCTTGTATGGATGATGTATTGTAAATTGTTATCCAAAATTGTTTAAATTAAACCATTTTTGCAAACTAGATTTCTATAAATTGTATATATTGGTGAGATAAAATTCCAATTAATATTTGAAACACTAGATTATGGTTTTAAAAAGGATATTAACTTGTTAGTGGAATGAAAAACTTAATTTGGTTACTAGTTTCTTTTGATAATTGAAAAATACTAATAAAAATGCTATTTGTTTTGCTAACTAGTTTTTGGGAATTCTTAAATAAATGAGAGTTAAATCTAATTTATGGTTTCATTATACTATTATCATCATGAATTGTAGTTTAGTAAGTTAATTCGTGTAAAATCATGCTTAGTTGTGGTATTGTGAAATTTTGCTTTAAAATATCGAAATCGGGCAAGTTTGCAAACTAGAATTTTCAAACTAATGTAAATTAGGGTGTTAAAAATATGGTAATGGTTTCTATAATCTAGTTAGGTTATTTAATGAATATTATGACCATTAGTTTCTTTTAAACATTGAGTTTTGAAGTAAAACGGTAAATTGGAGTTTTCGGGTTTTTCGAAATCGGACGATTTGATCGATTTTTAGGATTTCGATGAATTAAATCATGTTTTGTATTATAAGTGATGAGTTTTAAAACTATGAGTTGTTTGTTGATGTTTATCTCGATCAATCGGCGTTTGTACGCCGATATCGAGCGATATTTGGTTCTTTTGCGTGAACGGGACATAGGTTTTAACCTATGCGCGTTTCGTGCGTCGTTTTGGCTTTGTCTGTGATTCAATTTACGATATTATATGTGTTTGCGTATAGGTACCCCTCACGTGGACTTCGGACGAGGAAGAAGAGGAGGGCAACATCGTCCTCGGCAGACAAGGACCAGGTGAGTAGATGTGTATCTACGGGGGGAAGTCGGGTGGATGGCGTTTAGCACCCCCGCAAACGTAGAATAGGAATAGGTACTTATTGTCTTTAGGAAGCCAGACATGACCTTAGAATTTCGGTGAGTAGGACCCTAGTAGTGACCTTAAGTTGGACTAGATTGATTTAGGAAGACCTTACCCAAAGATGAATATCATGGAGGAGATTCGTAGGTTTCAGGTAGATACACACACACGCACACACTGAGACTCGACGTGGTGTATACATGTATGTGTATATATATATATAGGACTAGGTGTAGGTATATATATACACACACAATACGTATATGTGATACAAGGATGTGACATGATACACGGGGATGAAACAATATAACTGGGCTGATGCCGTGATTCTTGACTATACAGTCGTGTTATGATATTAGCGGATCATTAGAAAATGAGATAATGGATTTGTGTACATGAACAATAATAAAGGATGGTGATGATATTAAAGTATATGGGACTCTAAATAGAACCCGGACCGTAACCTGTGCCTGAAATTCTGATATGATATCATATAGGTGTGACTTGATTACGACATCATATAGGTGTGACTTGATTTCAATATCATATATGTGTGACTTGATTACGATATCATATAGGTGTGACTTGATTACGATATGATCTAAGTGTGACTTAATCACAATATGATACATATAACCTGATATTTCTGAGGATAAATTAACGATGTATATTTATGCTGACAATGATATATGATTAATGTATACGATTACAGTATAGCACCTTGATCTTGACATGTGTTGATGATGATATTATACGAATGATGAGACACGTAGGTGATACTTGACCCGTACCCCGATATTGGGATGCCGTACGATGGATTTTACCGTACGAGGCATAGATATGATGATTGATCCGCACTCTTGATTCGAGGAAGCCGTACTATGTACGTGACGTTATTGAGGCTGGATCGCCGACTATTAGAGATATGGATTCAGACCTTAGGTGGACTCTTAATTCTTATTGACTAGTTTCTTAGGTTTAGTTCTTTAGGAGGTTAGATGGACACTAGTTTAGTCTCGAGTCATATAGTTGTAGTTATACTTGTATATCACAGATGAGTGGTTATTACACATCCGTCTTTACATTCATACCGTAATCATAATGGTGCATGTTCATTCATATATTTCTATAATCAGAATAAAACTTTTCCTGTTAGGACACCAGCACCATTACCGATGATGCGCATATTCCACGCACACTTATTTGCCGGCTCACACACATCATCATCGGCAATTACTATGTCACGTACACTGTAGATCATATTATCTTTTATTGATACAATCAGCTAACAGCTAGATCGATATAATATTGTGATTACTCTCTGGTGTTAGTATAGATATGGTATTTATTACTTAGACATTTCATGCATTCGCATTTTCAAGTTATCATGCAGTATTATGGGGCATATGCCGACACTTATCATATACTTACTCATGATTTTGGGATTTTGGATTTCTATGAGATTTCTGGATTTTTGGGGAAAACCGCAAGAATATATAAAAACTTCTCTCTCTCTCCTCCTCTCTTTTTAAAACATAAGATGCGGTTTTCTCATGATGTATGTGTCGTCCATCATGAGATTTCATGTTTTCTGTTGGATTTCGAGACCCGATTCGAGGAGTGGATGAACCGTCTCGGGTACATGGTGGGCCCGGTATGGTACCCCGGGGCAAGAAGATCGAGTTGTAGACGATGAGCCTGGCAGGGGAAGGCTACCTACCGGTGATGTCTGGCGCGGCGGATATCCGGAGGATACCGACCGTTGTCGTGAGATTTGATGATATGGGCCGATCCGGACTGACGGAGCCCGAGATATTGAGACTATGAGACATTGAGATTATGAGGTATTGAGACTTGAGATTTACATGTTTTGTGTCGATGCTTGACACGGATTTCCATGGATTTCATCGTTGATATTTCAGATTTCTATACACATTTTACCATGATAAAAGCTAAAGATTCCTTATACAGATATATCTAGATTTCAGGATTGGTTATTTTACATTCATGGTGCATGCATACTCATTCACATGACATGGTACTATATGAGGCACTGATACGAGCACGGAGCATTTGCACTTACACGTAGCGTATTATCCTGCCTTACTTGATGACTAGTAGTATATTAGTATATTATTATGACCTAGGATAGCGTTGTGCATTCGATTTCTTTTCACAGATATGTTCTACTCACGAGTTGGCAACTCACCCCCGTTGTGCCAAATTTTATTACAGGTTCGATATACAGGTTTTCCTGGCAGCTTGCTGGCATATCATTTCATTCCAGGTGATTTGCACGGTAGGTTGGTTCACTTGTATCTGGACCGCCATTGTACTTTTATTATTTCATTTGTATCTAGAAAGCTCCATCAACCAAACTTGTATTACTTGATAGTTTACTGGACCTTTTTTTTGTTTCGACCTTAGAGTCGCGCTTGTATTATTATGATATCTGGTGGTTTTGTTTTCTTTTGAGTTTTGAGCTTCACCCTTTGGCGTTGTATACTATTGTGCATTGATGTGGTTATTTCCGCCTGTTGGCGTAGAGCTAGCTCCCGTTTGGGGATGCTTTTTATTGTTTGTATATATATTATTCTTGTTTGTACCCGTTTGGGGCCAGTTTTTACAAAGGAGACTCTGCCGAAATTTTTGAGAAAATTGGATGTTGCTTTTAAACTTGTTTTCTACATGTTTTCCTTTACTTCTTCTTCTTTTTATGGTTTAGATTTCTGGGCTTCGGCTTACTTAGGTTACGTTGCGCCTCTAGACGCTTCGTAATCTAAGTGCCGGTCACGTTCCGTACTTTCGGGTCGTGACATACTCACCTGGTCCATGACTGCCGAAATCGATACCGCCATCCTCTTCTTCATCTTCCGAAGTCCACGTGAGGGGTACCTATACGCAAACATATATAATATCGTAAACCAAATTCACGGACAAAACCAAAACGACGCACGAAACACGCATAAGTTAAAACTTATGACCCGCTCATGCAAAACAAACCAGTAACCCTCGACATCGGCGTACAAACTCCGATTGTTCAAGAAAAACCCAAACATACAAATCGTAGTTCCAAAACTCACTAATTATAATATAGAATAGGGTTTAAATCATCAAAAGCTTAAAATAATCAAATCAATTTTTTTCCGAAAACCTAGAAAGCACTAAATTTTCGTTTTAATTCGAAACTTGATGTTTTAACAAAACTAATGGCCATAATATTCACTAAATATATTAACTTGGTCATATAAACCATTTCTATAATTTATTCTCATCAATTTGTATTAAACCCCAAATTCTAGTTTGCAAAAATATCAAATTTTAACACTTTTTAAAGCGAAATTCACAATTCAATAACTAAGCTTGGTTTTGCATGAACTAAAGTATTAAACTACAATTTGAAATGTTAATAATGTCATAAAAACCCTAATTGGATTTTAATCTCAATTATTTAATGAATTTTTAAAAACCTAGTTTGCAAAAACTAGCATAATTAGAATAATTTCCAACTAACAATTTGAAACTGGTAACTACATTAGCTTTTGCATTCAATTAACATGTTAACCTACTCATTAGAACCATAATCTAATGATAGAAACCCTCACTAGAATTTTATCTGACCAATATATATATATATATATATATTATAAAAACCTAGTTAGCAAAATTATACCATTAATACAATTTAAAAGTAACACTTAGTTAGCAAAATTATACCATTAATAGAATTTAAAAGTAACACTTAGTTAGCAAAATTATACCATTAATACAATTTAAAAGTAACGCTTAGCAAATTTAACAACTAGACTAAATTTTACATGCCTTAATATGTCAAACTACATGTTGTGACCCTAATGATGTGGCAAAACCCCTAATCTTAATTTCAATCCCTCTCTTGAAAATTAAATATTGAAATTAAAAGCATAATTAAATACCTAATTAGATTTGATTGAAGTAATTTAGCATGGGTTAGGATTATACCTCACAAATCAAGAGATCAACCTTGCAAACATGCCTCCAAAAAGTGGCCTCTTGCTTCTAAATCCAAACTAAATTGGTCAAAGAATAATGGGTATGGGTTAAATGGAGATTTAGTTAGGTTTTTCATTGATTTTGGATGAATTTTTGTGGATTTTAATTGGAAAATGGGGTGAGAAATTTTTTTGGGGCAGCCAAGAGGAGGCTCGGCCATAAGCTAGGGAGGAAAAAGAGAGAGAGAAAAAATGTGTGGAAACTTGTAGAAGCCTCCCCATTTTGACCTCTTTTAAAACCCATTCTTTAATTAATTAATTTTCTTTTCTTTTGTAAATTCTTTCCTCCAATTTCTAGAATCATCTTGAAATTTTCTTTTCATTTCAAAACAACATATTACATTTTGTTTTAGTGTATCATGGTGCACAATTTTATAATTAACCCATTTCTACTTTGTAATTTGCACTAATTAAATGTATAATTAAAAGCTTATGTTAATATTTGAAATTAATTAATTGCGGAAATATTTTAGTAAACTAATAATTTATAAGTGGCCAAAAAAATATCAATTACTAACAATTACATAGTTAAAATAGGCATATTTAAATCTATATTGAAAAATAATTGTAGTTGATTTTTACGGAAAATACGGTTTATTTTACCGATTATCAGAAAATTCACCTAAAGGATTTTATTTAATTAATTATTTATTTATTTATTTTTAAAACGTTACAATCTTGGAGGGAGTTCTTCCAGCAAATTTCTTGTAGGTAAAATCTTTAATCACTGTAGGAATTTAGTTCAGTAACGAGTTTAACTTAGAAATCAAAAGTGTCCATAATATCGTATTTTAAGCAAAACTGAACTCTGTAGTAATCTGCTGTAGTTTAGATAAGCATCAACTTAACAAAACAGTGCCAAAATATTGTATGTTGGACCTAGAACAAACCATAGGAGCACGAACCTAGGGGCTCGGTTTTGGGCCGGTGACATTTAGGCAAATTCCGGCGTCGCCGGATTTGTAGGGAGGTATAGTGATTTCAGTTTTTGGGTAGGTCTCTTTATAGATGTTGAGATCATTTGGTATTATTTAAGTAAGTTAGTTTAACTGTATATAAAATCTGAGAGCAAATATCGGATAAGGAATCAAAATTCTCAAATACGACACGGGTAAAACGTAACGCGTTCTGTTTTCTGTTAAGAAATCACGTCTGGTTAAAATCCAGTTAAATTGAGTGTTGGATAGTTTGAAATATTCGTATGCAATATAACTAGTACGTAAGAACTTGTGTTTTCATATTCGCCGTATCGGAGTAGCCGTTTCCTTATACAAGTTAATTTCCGATGTTAGATTCAAATACAGGAACTTCGGAGGCCGTAAGGAAAGGAAAGGGATTGGCGATTTCTGAATAGTTTATGACGTATTCCGGTGAGTAGAGTAAACATCTACCAGGGGATTGTATAAAGATGGCGTGATACGCCCGTAGTTTTGCTTATATAACAAATTAAACTTTTATATGTTAAATTGATCATATGCATCCACATAAATATAAATATACATCACTATGTTAGTAGTTGTTAGAACACTGCACAACTATCGACGAGTTATGCCACGTGCACATCTTTACATGTTACACTACACCTCGTCGATATTACCATATCACTTTTACACTTAGCATTTTTCTTGTTAAAAATGATTCATATCATACCTTAAACACCAATAACAGTAATAAATTGCATCAATGACATCATGTTTAGTATTCGAGTATTCTAAGTTGATATAAGAGGTAATTGTATTATTGAGGATTTATGGTTTTAAGTTTTTCTATACTATTGCATAAATCCAGTGATTTTCATGATTGATATGACATGTCCACCATGAGATGTTTTTATGATTTGATTTTTATCCGGACCGAGTGGGGGAGCTATACGGTCGCGGATGTATACGTTATCCAGACTGAGTGGGGGGAGATATACAGTTGGATACATGATGGACCCGGTCGAGACCGAGGGGCAGGATAGCCGCATGATAGGCGGGGAGTCTAATGAGAATACTCGATACCGGAGATAGTTGTGAAACACGGCGGATACCTAAATGATACCGACTGGTGTTATTTATTACAGGATCATTCGGGGAATGATGCCTAAGAGAATGGAAGATTTGTGTCGATGATGGGCACGGAAAAATGAACTTTATTTGGAAATAAATGATGAGATTTCAGTTTTGGTTATATGATTGGTGGTACGGATTCATGTTTTCCACATGTTATCATGCATCATACTTATCCTCATCGCAATTAATTATAGTTCGTCATATTTATATTATCAGCCGTTACATGTTAGTCTTATTCACTGAGTTGGCAACTCACCCCGTTGTGCCACAGTTCCTTGCAAGAGTAGAGTGGACGGTTAGCCGCAGTGCAGATCCACTTATCAACGTTTATCGCATCTTTTGCAGTTGGGTTATCTATGTATTAACCGTCGCTTTTGGTATTGTATATTGAATCTAGAGTATCTCCATCAGACCCTGTATAATGACTTAGAACGATATATAGTTATATGTATATTATTTCGACAGATGAGATCGTTTAGTTATATTAAATGATATTTCTTTTAATTATGTCTGAGAATCTTCTTTGATGTCGTGTTATGAATATGTATTGACTTCAAATGTTAGTATCGTTGCTCCCAACTAGGGATGTAACCAACTTAAACACTTTATGACTGTTTTTATTACAACTGAAATAGGAAATTATTGTTAAGATCTTAAATACTTAAAATCTGTGATTTTTACTTAAACAAATTAAATTTTTCCTAAAATTCCACAAAAAGGGTTTTTGATCTCGGTTTTTGGCTTACTCGGGTTGTGTAAATATCTTGAGATATTATACAATATAAGTGCCGGTCACATCCAAACTTTGGGTCGTGACAAAGTTGGTATCAGAGCCTAGGATTAACCTTACGGGATCGAGTAGTGAGTTAAGATAAGTTGACGTGAGTTCGTTACTTAGGATGACCTTTGGTTTGATGGAGAAGGTGATTTAAGATGAGTGCAGTACCATACGTATGTTCCGCGGCATATTTACGTTACCATACTCAGCCTAACTAACCTTAGGAGATAATTGTTCGTACTTCTTTCCTTGATTCCATGTATCTTGAGATTCGGTTGCAATATCCTTATCAATCCTGTTTCTTACTCCAGCTACTATGACATTAACGACTATGGGGACTCAGAGTACTGCTGTTCGAGATGAGATAGGAGCGGGCTCGTCTAAAACAGGGACTGACCTGGGCAGTACGCCTATCTTTCATGAACCGATTGATCCACCCTATATTAATCGTATAGCTAAGATGGAAACAAGTGTTCAAGAGATGCGCCGAATGATCGGATCCTTGTCAGAGATTAGTAGAGCACGAAGATCGACCATTACTCCACGTACGGTTGTTCGGAGAACAAGGCGAATTCGTACTAATACATCAGCACTTAGACATGTTCGTAAGGGCTACGGCAGATTCTGTATGGATCAGTTATGTCACTTTTACCCATATGTTCAGCAGCCCGTGCAAAGATGTTTCAGGTGTGGGTGTCCGTATCACTTTATTCGGACTTGCCCCATAATGCGACATGGTGAGGCATCGGTTTCACACGTGACCTCACCACCTTCACCACCTCCCCCGAGCACATTACCTCCTACACCTGTTGTTGTTCCAATCCAGATCAACTCCCATAAAGGCCGTGGTCGTGACGGTCGTAATTCGAGAGAACGAGGAGGTCGAGGCAGATTTATTCGGGCAGATAATACTGGTGGGCTTTGGTTTAAGCCGGATCCATGTACTATATTTGTAGATATAATATCTTTGTCTCAGTTGCATTTGTATTCGGTCGTAATACAAATGCGGGTATGTTTATACTGTTACGGGGTTATCCTGAAATTCGTTTCGGGATCGCTTTTGAAAGTTGCCAGTTTTCTATCACCCGCTTTAACATTCGGTTAAATGCGGATTTATCTTTTCTTCACTTGGGTGAGTCATGAGGGTGATGAGTGTGGAAGCTTCTAGAAGTAGTGACTAGGATTAGTGAGTCATCCATTTGCATTAAATGATTAGATGATGTGTTAAGATGATTCATTGTTTCATTTAATGATTTATGCAAGGTGTTTAAATGACTCATTCATTCTCATTTATTGTTTATGGTCACTCCCCCTTTTTCTCCTACACTCACCCTCCTCCTCTCCTTTAAGTAGCCGGCCCCCTTCATGAGAGAGATATGGTTGTTCATTTGAAAAAGATTATAGTTTTGGACTCATGGAAATTAGATAGCTAGATTTCTCATTTCATTCGATTCCAAAAAGGCAACTTCATTAACCGTTCATCCATAGCTTTGGATGTAACGAGACAAAGTGTTCTACTCATTCTCTACATCAATCTTGGTCATCTCTTTTGGCAGACTTGATGACCGAGTTGCCTCGGGTCAGAGGCGGGAGCCCGTTTAAAGATCCGTTGACGTGGTGCCACCTGGACGAGGAGACCGGAGATCGAGCGAGATCAGAGCAGCCGCAACAAAGTGTGGGATGATGGTTAAAGAACGAAGGACTCGGATCATTCGGTATAACATTTCTACCCACTTTGTAGTTTGTTAGTTTAGCAATAATGGCAGATCCGGGTTATGGTATACGATAGCGTCAGTTAAAAAGTTTTTGTTCCGCATTTGGCGTCTGATAGAAGGCCAGGGCGCTACCGTAGACTTACAGACCTTTGCTAACTCCACTTGTATAACTTTAGACTTGGAAATTTTAGAGATTTTTTATGATAATTTTCATAATGAAGAAGCCAAAGTGTAGGGGTGTATTTATAGGGTAGGATTAGGGTTTAGGGTAATGAAGAAAGAATTAAAATGTGCATTAAAAATAGATTTAAGAGAGAAATTATCACTCTCTAGATAAATGCAGAAAAATCAAACATCATAGGAGTAGTGGGATAGGCCAAGGGGTGCTAGAATTAAAATATGGAGGCATTCCCTACGGATATACCCGGTGGTGCCGGTCCCCCTTCAACATCTCGCCAGCCAAAACCGATGGGTTGGGGTCTGGATCTTGGCCACGTGTCCCTGTCACTTGGTATACCTCAGTGCTCGTGTTTGATTTTGTTGTGACTTTTCATTTTACGTGTTTTGCACGTGTAAACTTTTGAGCTTCTAAAAGTTTAAAAGAAAATCAACAAAAAAAATATATGTGGCTGGTGGGATTCGAACACAGGGGCTATGTCACAGCAGTGCAAGGCTTTACCAATGAGCTATAAGTATTTTCTTGCTGTTCAAAAGAAATTTAAATACTTATTACACAGGATTTCAAATACATTATCTGTACATTAATTTTTAAATAATTTTCTGTACACTGAAACAGAGTTGTTACATTTTACCCTCCTTACAAAAATTTTGTCCTCGAAATTTACAATTATTTTAAGGGCTAATTTACAAACAAGTGAGGGTATCTTGCATGCATGCTGTCCTCACGTTCCCATGTTGATTCTCCTGGTAAGTCTTTTCTCCACATCACTCGAACCAAGTTTACTTCCTTGTTCCGAAGCGACTTCACCTTTCTATCCAGGATTTCAACAGGTTGCTGCTCACAGGATAAATCTGGCAATACAGTGAGCTCGTAGTGATCAAGAATATGACCGGGATCACTCACATACCTTCTGAGTTGGGATATGTGGAACAGATTGTGCACTCCTTCTAATGAGGGGGGAAGTGCCAAGCGATAAGCCACTTCTCCGAATCATTCAAGTATGTCGAACGGTCCAATATACCTTGGACTGAGTTTACCCCATCTTACAAAGTGAATCACTCCATGGTTTGGAGAAATCTTCAAAAAGACATGATCTTCCGGTTGGAACTCCAAGTGACAGTGCTTTGCATCAGCCCAGTGCTTCTGTCGATCTTAGGCTATGTGCATTCTTTCCCTGATAGTGTGAACCACATCCACTGTTACTACTATCATCTCAGGTCCAAGGAGTTCTCTATCTCCGATGTCATCCCAATTTAATGGTGATCGATAATTCCTTCCATAAAGAGCTGCAAAGGGTGCCATTCCTATACTTGCTTAGTAGCTGTTGTTGTATGAAAACTCCACAAGATGTAGGTGATCTTCCCACGATCCTCCGAAGCCTAGCATACGAGCTCTTAACATATCTTCAAGTATCTAAATCATTCGCTCAGACTGTCCATCTGTTTGTGGATGGTAAGCTGTGCTGAAGTTCAGACTTGTTCCCAAGCTAGCTTGCAGACTCTGCCAAAATTACGATCGGAATCTGGTGTCACGATCGGAGACAATGAAAACCGGTACTCCATGTAATCTCACGATCTCCTGCATGAGTTCATGGGTATCATAACTAGTACACTATGAAGAGTTAAATTTTACTTAGTTTCATACTGATTTCCATGTACTTCTTTGCTAGTGTCTCAGTAGATTGGCCAACTCGAAATGGGATGAAGTGAGCTGATTTTATGAGTCGATCCACAATAACCCATACCGCATCGTTACCTTTCGTGCTGCAAGGAAGTGCAGTCATGAAATTCATAGTGATGTGTTGCCACTTCTATTCTGGGATAGGTAACGGTTGAAGTAAACTAGCTGTCCTGTGATGTTCAGCCTATACTTGCTGACACACCAAGTATTTAGCGACACTTCTGGCTACTTCACGCTTCATTCCATGCCACCAGTAATTTTGACACAAATCTTTGTATATCTTTGTACCTCTAGGGTGTACTGAATAAGGAGAGTTGTGAGCTTCTTTCATCAACTCTTCCCGCGTAGAACTTTTGGGTACACACAACCTACTGACGTATCTCAAAGACCCGTCGTCGTGTATGATGAAGTCTGTTCGAAGTCCACTTTCTACTTGTTCTCTGATCTTTTGCAACTTGGCATCACTTACTTGAGCTGCTTTGATCTGATTGATAATGGTAGATTGAACTTGTAAGTTCATCAAACTTGAAGTGTTACCTGGCATGACCACTTCTATCTCCATCTAATGCAAATCTTGTTGGAGCTTCCACTGTGCGGTGAGATTCATTGATAATGGTTGGCGACTAAGTGCATTAGGAACTGCATTCACCTTCCCTGGATGATATTGTAGGTTGATGTCGAAGTCTACCATAAGTTCTAACCATCTTCTCTGTTGCATATTCAACTCCTTCTGAGTAAATACATATTTTAGACTTTTGTGGTTTGTGTATATGTTCACTCGTTCACCAAGAAGATAATGGAGTCAAATCTTGAGTGCAAAGATTACGGCTGTCACGCCACACTTCCCGGTGTACGACGAGGAGACGCGACGGATCACGCGACGTATTTACTCAGAAGTAAATATGCTAAGCGTATCTAAGCAATATAAAGTAAATGTACACAAGAGACAGGAATATAAATGAACATCAACTTTATTTATTAAATATTCTTTTACATGTACAACTGGAATGTAAATATATGAATAGAAAGCAATGCCTAAACAATGGCATAACTGAAATGAAAAGTATGTACAAGTGCCTACAGCTCTGGGTCGATAGCAAACTGCTTCAAGTCCTTAGTATTGGGCTCGGTCTCTAGTGCGTTCAAATCACCTGACAACATTCCAAAGAAAGAAGAAAATGAATGTTGTCAGAGATCAATCGCTCGGTAAGTCCCAAAAGATGAGTAGAGATAGAATAGACAGAAAGAGAATATGACTCATAATGTTTGATTATATTGTTAACGCAGTTGTTTGTAGCTTGGTACAGAATATGCCAGTGTATACGAGAGGAGTCCCACTATTCCGGAGACTAAGGTATATGGAGCACAAGGAACTGTTCAGCCACGGTACAACGGCAATGGATATTCAGGTTAGGTGTATTAAGGTTACAGGCTCATGTCACTTCTAACACATTCCGTACCAATCTACCCCTTTAAAACCCCGTAATGTCTTTTGTATTATTTTGTTATATAAATGGATGACTTGCCGAAACCATGATATCAGTAAACAGAATGGATATAAATGGATAGTCATGTAGACGGAGTATATCTATGGTTCGGTTCAGTCAATATAGATTGATATAGATTGAATAGACGGATTCATGTTGAATTGTCGTTTATACTTGAATCATATTCAAGTCAAATTGATTAGATTGAGACTCTGTCTAAGTCAGACACTTTGATAAGAAATTGAAGTCCTGAATTAGTTTTGATGTTATCGGTAACCGTTGCACATGGACGGCAGGATTTGTGTCTTTTTCCAAGACAATTACCGTGTTGATAACACCGTTGTTAGATTGTCTACCTTAGATAGGCAAGCACCTATATTCTTCGGCTCCCTGAGGCTCAAGAGAATCGGTCCCGCTTAAACCTATATTTACTAGGGTCCTTATTGTAATTTAATATAACTTGAGGGGGTTTTATGTAAAAATAGTTTGATACATATTCAAAATACACCTCAAGTATTTAATTGTCGTCTTTAGGGTTTTCATAGATGTATATTTTATAAAAGTGAAATTTCTAGTGAGTAAAACATAGTTTTCATTGTATATGGTATTTTAATGAAATATTGGAATTTATATTGTATTTGGAAGGTAGTTTCATGTAATGGTGATTTCTTGTATTTAGAAAACTTGGAATATTTGTATAATATATTTTAAATAGATCTTTTGATAATATATATATATATATATATATATTTAAAAATAAATTTTATTTATTTTCTAGAAATCTCATTTTCTTAAAAATGGCATTAAAAATTCCATCGAGATCGAATGCTCCTTGCGGAGGTCTGGATCTCGCTCTACTAGGCCTGAGGACGTGCGATAATCCGCACCATCCCAATCGGGGTTCCCCAAAATGGGTTGTAGAGGCGTAATTGCAAGAAATTAATGAACACTCTTTTTAAAGAAAACAGTTTTGTAATAGTTTAGGGTATTTTATTGTAACTCGTAATATTCCTAAAAATATTGTCCAAAAGTAAATCGTGCTATATCCAATATGTGTGTTGTGATGAGGTAGGTCCTTACCTCGTGAGTTTTCTAAAGGTAATATAAGTAAATATGTGAATTATGTCGAAATGTAAAGTATATGATATTTTACCGTATAAATGCAATAAAAGTTGCATAAAACATTCTTTTGAGATGAAACTTATTCTAATGTGTTTATTTATGTTTGTTAAACATTATATGAGAGTATGGTATTTTAGAGTTTAAGAAAAATAGAATTTTTTTAAAGAAAACGAAACGGAGGTCGGATTAACTCCGCTTTCGTCGAGTTTTAAAAATGAAAGTTTTTAGAATAGGAAAAAAAGAGGGGGAGAGGGGACTTACTGGCTACAAGGTTATAGAGGAGAAGGGGGAAGCTAGGGAAAGTTTCGGGGCGTCATTTCGTCGTCAGAATCTTCTCGGAACTTCGTCAGAACTTCGCCCTTTGCTAACTCCACTTGCACAACTTGAGACTTGAGAATTTTTGAGAGTTTTTGTAATGAAATTCTGAGTGAGGAGAGATGAAATAGAGTGTGGTATTTATAGGGAAAATTAGGATTTAGAGGGTTAAAGAATGCATTAAAAATATGCATTAAAAATTGGATTAAAGGTGATTTAATATTCTCTGGATGAACGCAGAGAAAATAAACAACATGAGGGAAGTGGGGTAGGCCAAGGGGTGCTCGGGCAAAGAAATGGCGAGCATCCCCTACGGGGGGCCCGGCGGTGCCAGTCTCCAACGCAAGCGTCGCCGGTCTAAAACCGATGATGGAGGGTGTAAAATTGGCCACGTGTCCCTCTCGATTCATATACCCTCGTGCACATGTTTGATTATTCTGTAACTCATCATCTTACGTGTAGTGCACGTGCAACTCTTGGGCTTATAAAAGATTAAAAGAAAAATTAAATAAAAAGATAATGTGACTGGGGGGATTTGATCATAGGGGTTACGTCACAGCAGTGCAAGGCTTTACCAATGAGCTACAAGTTATTTCTTACTGTTCAAAAGTAAAACAAATACTTATAGTGTACATAGGATTGCAAATACCCCAATTGTACATTAACTTTTAAATAAATTTCTGTATATTGAAATTGGAGTTGTTACAACGGCCGCCAACTCCAAATCATGCGTCGAATAGTTGCGCTCATGAATCTTCAGCTGTCTTGATGCATAAGCTACAACTTTACCGTGCTGATGTAGAACACATCCTAATTCCTTACTGGATGCATCGCAATGCACTTCAAAACCTCCAAATTGGTCCGGTATGACAAGGATAGGTGCTGATGTTAATCTTGACTTGAGTTCTACGAAAGCTCGTTCGCATGCTTCTGACCATACGAATTCTTCATCTTTACGTGTGAGCTTGGTCAGGGGTGTTGCAATCTTCGAAAATCTTTCAATAAACCTTTTGTAATATCCTGCTAATCCTAAGAAGCTTTGAATGTCCTTTACTGACTTCGGTGTCGGCCATTCGCTTACTGCTGATACATTAGCTGGATCTACAGAGATTCCTTCGCCTGATACAATATGTCCAAGAAAACCGACTTGATCTAGCCAAAACTCGCACTTGCTGTACTTGGCATAGATTTGATGCTATCGTAAAGTCTCCAGGACAATCCTTAAGTATTCGGCGTGTTCTTTCCGACTCTTAGAATACACCAGGATGTCGTCGATGAAGATAACAACAAATCTGTCTAGGTACTCTCGGAAAACTTGATTCATTAGGTTCATGAATATAGCTGGTGCGTTGGTCACTCTAAATGGTATCACAAGAAACTCATAATGATCATAGCGAGTCCTGAATACCATCTTCGGAATATTAGACTCTTTGACCTTCACCTGATGATAACCCGAACGAAGATCTAATTTGGAGAAAACGCAAGACCCATTTAGCTGATTGAACAGATCGTGGATGCTTGGAAGTGGATACTTGTTCTTTATAGTTACTTAGTTCATAGCTCTATAATCAATGCACATTCTGTATGAACCTTCCTTCTTCTTCACAAGCAAGACTGGCGGTCTCCAACTTGAAGTGCTGGGACGAATCCATCCTTTCTTCAATAATTCATCCAACTGAGTTCGGATCTCCTTCAAATCTTCGGGACTTGGGCGATATGGTGCTTTGATCACCGGTTGTGCTCCAGATACTAAATCAATGCTGAATTCAAGAGCTCGATCGGGAGGCAAACCTAATATGTCTTCAGGAAATACGTCATCGAACTCTCGAACTACCTCTGGCTTCGATCCTTCCTCTGCCTGAAGTGTTGAAAATCACTGCCTTCTTCAGTTTTTCATTGTATGTGCTTGGCTCCAAGGTACGGTCTCAACTTTTGAAATAAAAGACCGGATGTTCTGAAATCTCGAACACTACCTTCCTTTGACGACAGTCTATGGCAGCGTAAAAAGTTTCGAGCCAATCCATACCGAAAACGACATCGAAATTCGGCAGCACCTTGAAGTCAGCATAGAATTCTCTACTGCAGATGGCCACTGAACATAGGCCGTATCCCATTATTGCATTTAAAACGACGTTCCCTGAACTGACATTCCAGCTGGATACGAGAGGTTTGACTGGAATCGCATGGATTCAGATGAACTGTTGCGACATAAAGCAATGAGATGCTCCAGTATCGAAGAGTGCTAGTGCAGGAAGTGAGGCTACTAAGATCGTACCTAAATTATGTAGGATCGGGTTTAAGTATAAGATAAAGATGCATGGGTATAACAAGTATCGAACAGGTTTGAAAGATTGAAAGGTTACCAGTAATGACTTGGCATGTGGCTTCAGCTTCTTCCACAGTCATTGTGAAAGCCGGTCGCCTCGGTACATTCCTCCTGGCTGGAGGAGCATTCCTCTGTCCGTTTTGTTGTCCTTGAGGTAAGTTCCTTTGAGCTTGGTGGAACGAACGAGGTGTAACAACCCTAAACTTTCTGTACAATTTTTTTCAAAAAAATACAGAAAGATATACTTAAGCCTGAGCACAAGTTATAAATTTGATTTGCTTTTGAACAGCAAGAAAGAGTTTGTAGCTCACTGGTAAGGCCTTGCACTGCTGAACCAAAGCACCAGAGTTCAAATCCCATCAGCCACGCATTCTTTTTATTTAAAATTCTTTAATCTTCTAGAAGCCCAAAAGTCTACACGTGCACAACACGTAAAACCAAGAGTCACAACCTAAACAAACATGTGCAAATTAGTACTCAGACCATCAGAGACACGTGGCCTAAATCCGATCCCCCCTCCACAAACCGACCGGCCAAGATCTTCTTGGGGCCGGCGCCGCCGGTCCCAACCGTGGCAAATGCCACAAAAACTTTACCCCATACCCCTTGGACTCCCCCCACTAACCATAGACTGTTTGTTTTTCTTGCATTTTCCAGAGAATTAAAATTTAGCATTACTCCATATTTTAATGCATTTTACTTCTCAAATTTATCATACCTTAAACCCTAATTTTCCCTATAAATATCCACTCTATTTTTACACCCCTTCACAATGAAATTTTCTACAAAAACTCTACAAAAATTTCCAAATTCTATTTGTGTGCAAGTGGAGTTAACAAAGGGCGAAACTCCGAAAAACTTCCGAGGAGATTCCGGCGACGAAACGACGTCCCGAAGCTCTCTTTAGGGCCCTCTATCTCCCCTCTTGACTCCAAGCCAGTAAGTCCCAACTTATTCTTCTTTTCTCTATTCTAAAAACATTCAAAACTAAAACCCGACGGAAGCGGAGTTAATCCGACTTCTGATTCGGTTTTTCCTTAAAAAGTTCTATTTTTTTTAAACATAATAATACCAAACTCTTATGTCATGACCATTAAACATTAACAAAGGCAATAGAACAAGTTTGATATCAAAATAATAACCGTAGCAAGTTTTATTCCACTTTTACATTAAAATACATTCATGTTTCATTTCGACATGCTTGAACTTTTAAAACCGTATTATCTTAGAAAACTCACGAGACAATGACCTATCTCCTTACAACAAACATATCTAATATAACACGATGGAATTTTGGGAATATAGATTTGGAAAAATACGACTTTACATATAACTACCTTCAACTTATAAAATCTTTTTCTATAAGAAGCGTATTTAACAAATCTTTGCAATTGCGCCTCTATAACCCATTTTGGGGAACATGTTCGGTATGGTGCGGATTATCACACATCTTCGGGCCTAGTAGAGTGAGATGCAGACCTCCGCAAGGAGCATACGATCTCGAAATATTTTTAAAACATTTTTTTAGAAAATATGATTTCTATTATAAATAAAACTTATATTTTTAATAAATAAATATATATGTAATTAATATCAAAATATCTAATTTTAATATTTATAATATTCCACATTTCCAAAATTCAAGAAAAACATTCCATTTACAAGAAAATACCATACAATTCCAATATTTCAAATAAATACCTTATACTTTAAAACTAGGTCATATTCACTAGAAATTTCATATTGAATAAAAAAAACATCTATAAAAACTCTAAAGACGATAATTAAATACTTGAGGTATATTTTGAAAGTATAACAAAACTATTTTATATAAACCCCCCTCAAGTTATACTAAATTACAATAAGGACCCTAGTAAATATAGGTTTAAACGGGACCAGTCTCCAGTCTCTTGAGCCTCAGGGAGCCGGAGATATGGGTGCTTGCCTATTTAAGGTAGACAACATAACAAACGGTGTTATCAACACGATAATCGTCTTTGATAAAGACACAAATCCTGCCGTCCATGTGCAGCAGTTACCGATGGCACCAAAACATAATTCAGTACTTCAATTTCTTTTCTAATTGTCTGACTCAGACTAAGTCTCAATATAATCAATCTGACTTGAATATGATTCAAGTATCAAACTACAATACAATATGGATCTATGAATCCAACTATTCAATCTAATCAATCTATATTGACTGAACCGAACCATGGATATACTCTAATTACACGATCATCCATTATATCCGTTCCATTACTGATATCATGGTTTCGGAAAGTCATCCATTTATACAATTTATAATACAAGACAATACAATTCATACAATCAATACAATCAATACAAAAACACGACGGGGTTATAAAGGGGTAGACTGGTACGGAACATGTTAAAGGTGGCACGAGGTGGTCACTTAAGAGGTAATTACATCCATGCCGTTGTTCCGTGGTATTATCGACGGAGCCTTGTACTACGGGTTACCAAAGTCTCCGGTGTAAGTGGGACTCCTCTCGTATACACTGGCATCTTCTGTACCAAACTACAAACAACTGCGCTAACATTATAATAAAACATTGTACAACTATACTCTCACTCTGTCTATTCTACTTCCCCCTCATCTTTGGGACTTACCGAGCGATTGTTCGCTGACGACATTCCTATTTCTCTTCTTCTTTGGAATGTTGTCAGGAGGACCCGATGGTGAGGAGTACGAGACCAGTCAGGAGCATTTGGAGCAGGCCCCTGAGTAGTACACCAAAGACCCAGAGCTGTAGCCACTTGTACTTATTCCATTTCCTTTACATTCATGTTATACCACTGTTTAGGCATTGCTTTCATTCTATGTATTTACCTTTCCAGATGTATTGTAAAAAAAATGGTAATAAATAAAGTTGCTGTTCAATTATATATATTGTCACTGTCTCTTGTGCATTTTACTTATATTGCTTAGATACGCTTAGCGTGTTTACTTCTGAGTAAATACGTAGCGGCATCGTCGCGTCCTCTGCCCGTACACTGGGAAGCGGGGCGTGACAGGTTTTGTTGGTGGCCCATGCAGGTCCGCATTGTATAGACAACCTAAGAACCAGCAACTGAAAACATTCTTTACGATTCATATTTCTTGAATCTTATCATTTCATATACTTTGAACCTGTCCTAACCCAAATTTTTCTTTCAAGGTTATGGATTCCCCAAACAACACCAGCACGAATGTCAACAACACTCCCCCACCACTACCACTCACACCTGCCGTCGCTGCTCCGATCAGCGAGTAGACGGTTCTGCTTGAGGCAATCCGCAGCCTCCTGGAAGGACAGCAGCAGCAGACTGCTATCCTGATGAACCGACCAGAGGCAGAAGCATCTGGGGTGAAGCAATTCAGGGCCTTGCACCCTAAACAGTTTGCAGGAAAAGAAAGCTCTCTAGAAGCTGAGGAATGGGCTCAAAGCATTGAGAATGACCTGGCAGCAGCACAAATGCCAGAGATAACTTGGGTTCGTGTTGCGAAGTTGCAGCTCACGGACAATGCACGGGTTTGGTGGAAGGCGGAAGAAAGCCGTCTTGTTCAACCCATCGTATGGAAGACTTTCCGTGATATGTTCGACGCAAAGTACTTCTCTGAGACTGGCCGCTTTGATATGGAGCAGTAGTTCATCCATCTGCAACAAGGTTCAATGTGGACCAAATCAGCAGATGAGTATGATACTGAGTTTACCATGCTCAGCAGGTAAGATATGTCTCAATGTTCGATTTTATATCACATACTACACGGCTAACACAAGACCGTAATAGGTTTGCGGCCCATCTCATACCGACTGCTAAGATCAGGGCTAGAAGATTTCAGCAAGGGGTGGACCTGGAAATCCAAGCTGCATTAGCTACAGGGGATTTCCAAACCCATGATATGGCTTTGAAAGCTGCCCGAAGATATGAGGCAGTGGTGAAGAGGAAGGGCAGACCTCAATCTGCCGGAGTGAAGCACCCTGCCACTAAGATGGCAGGAGGAGCCTCTTCAAGGCTAACTGTTGAACCGAGGAGACCGGAAGTAACAGATAATCAGTCGAGTCCCGATTTTTTCTTTTATTGCAAGAGAGAAGGACACTTGTGGAAGGACTATAGGCGCGCAAAAAGCTTGTGCTTAGTTTGTGGCGTATCCAATCACGGAATTGGAATCTGTCCTTATAGACGCAACCCAGCTCACACACCCACCAACTACCCACAGCGGCCAGCTATCCAGGTTCCTGCACCTCATCTAGCACTCCCAGCTCCACCTCCCGCACAGCCTAATCGCCAATTCCATTAGGCTCTGAGAAACATACCTCGAGGGCAGAGAAACATACCCCAAGGACAGAGGAATGTGCCCCCAGCTAGGAGGAATGAACCACGGCGTCAGGCTTTCCTTTTAGCGGCCGAAGAAGTAAAGGTTGTAGACCAAGGTAACACTGGTAATTCTCTTCAACGGTTTCAAACCCTTGTATCATTTTGTTATTTTTCATACACTATCAAGTACTTCTATCACCAAACTTTCTTTGAATCCATTACATTTTCCTTTTACAAATTTCGAGGACGAAATTTTTTTAAGGAGGGTAGAATGTAACAAGCCTAAACTTTCTGCACAATATTTTTCAAAAAAAAATACAGAAAGACATACTGAAGCCCGAGCACAAGTTATAAAGTTGATTTTCTTTTGAACAGCAAGAAAGAGCTTGTAACTCACTGGTAAGGCCTTGCACTACTGAACCAAAGCACCAGAGTTCAAATCCCAGCAGCCACACATTCTTTTTATTTAAAATTCTTTAATCTTTTAGAAGTCCAAAAGTCTACACGTGCACAACACGTAAAACCAAGAGTCACAGCCTAAACAAACATGTGCAAATTAGTACTCAGACCGTCAGGGACACGTGGCCCCAGTCCGAGCCCCACCTCCACAAACCGACCGGCCAAGATCTTCTTGGGGCCGGCACCGCCGGTCCCAACCGTGGCAAATGCCACAAAAATTTCACCCCATACCCCTTGGACTCCCCCCACTAACCCTAGACTATTTGTTTTCTCTGCATTTTCCAGAGAATTAAAATTTAGCATTACTCCATGGTTTAATGCATTTTAATTCTCAAATTTATCACACCCTAAACCCTAGTTTTCTCTATAAATACTCACTCTATTTTTACACCCCTTCACACTGAAATTTTCTACAAAAACTCTATAAAAATTTCTAAGTTTTATTTGTGTGCAGGTGGAGTTAACAAAGGGAGAAGCTCTGACAAACTTCCGAGGAGATTCCGGCGACGAAACGACGCCCCGAATCTCTCTTTAGGATCCTCTATCTCCCCTCTTGACTCCAAGCCAGTAAGTCCCTACTTATTCTTCTTTTCTCTATTCTAAAAACATTCAATACTAAAACCGACGGAAGTGGAGTTAATCCGATTTTCGATTCGGTTTTTCCTTAAAAAGTTCTATTTTTTTTAAACATAATAATACCAAACTCTTATGTCATGACCATTAAACATTAACAAAGGCAATAGAACAAGTTTGACATCAAAATAATAACCGTAGCAAGTTTTATTCCACTTTTACATTAAAATACTTTCATGTTTCATTTCGACATGCTTGAACTTTTAAAACCGTACTGCCTTAGAAAACTCATGAGATAATGACCTACCTCCTCACAACACACATATCTAACATAGCACGATAGAGTTTTGGGAACATAGATTTGGGAAAATACGACTTTACATATAATTACCTTCAACTTATAAAACATTTTTCTATAAGAAGTATATTTAACAAATCTTTGCAATTGGGCCTCTACAACCTATTTTAGGGAACCCGTTCGGTATGGTGCGGATTATCGCACATCTTTAGGCCTAGTAGAGTGAGATGTAGACCTCCGCAAGGAGCATACGAGTTCGAAAGATTTTTAAAACATTTTTCTTTAGAAAATGTGATTTCTATTATAAATAAAACTTATATTTTTAATAAATATTTATATATGTAATTAATATCAAAATATATATTTTTAATATTTATAATATTCCACATTTCCAAAATTCAAGAAAAATATTCCATTTATAAGAAAATACCATACAATTCCAATATTTCAAATAAATTCCTTATACTTTAAAACTGGGTCATATTCACTAGAAATTTCACATTGAATAAAAAAAACATCTATGAAAACTCTAAAGACGATAATTAAATACTTGAGCTATATTTTGAAAGTATAACAAAACTATTTTACATAAAACCCCCTCAAGTTATACTAAATTACAATAAGAACCCTAATAAACATAGGTTTAAGCGGGACCGGTCTCTTGAGCCTCAGGAAGCCGGAGATATGGGTGCTTGCCTATTTAAGGTAGACAACTTAACAAACGGTGTTATCAACACGGTAATTGTCTTTGAAAAAGACACAAATCCTGCCGTCCATGTACAGCAGTTACCGATAGCACCAAAACATAATTCTGGACTTCAATTTCGTTTCTAATTGTCTGACTCAGACTGAGTCTCAATATAATCAATCTGACTTGAATATAATTCAAGTATCAAACTATAATAAAACATGGATCTATGAATCCGACTATTCAATTTAATCAATATATATTGACTGAACCGAACCATGGATATACTCCATTTACACGATCATCCATTATATCCGTTCCATTACTGATATCATGGTTTCGGCAAGTCATCCATCTATACAACTTATAATACAAGACAAGACAATACAATCCATACAATCAATACATAAACACGATAGGGTTATAAAAGGGTAGACTGGTACGGAACATGTTAAAAATAGCACGAGGTGGTCACTTAAGACATAATTACATCCATGCCATTGTTCCATGGTATTATCGACGGAGCCTTGTACTACGGATTACCAAAGTTTCCGGTGTAAGTGGGACTCCTCTCGTATACACTGGCATCTTCTCTACCAAGCTACAAACAACTGCGCTAACATTATAATAAAACATTATACAACTATACTCTCACTCTGTCTATTCTACTTGCCCCTCATCTTTAGGACTTACCGAGCAATTGTTCGCTGACGACATTCCTATTTCTCTTCTTCTTTGGAATGTTCTCAGGAGGACCCGACGGTGAGGAGTACGAGACCAATCAGGAGCATTTGGAGCAGGCCCCTGAGCAGTAAACCGAAGACCCAGAGCTATAGCCACTTGTACTTATTCCATTTCCTTTACATTCATGTCATGCCACTGTTTAGGCATTGCTTTCATTCCATGTATTTACCTTTCCAGATGTATTGTAAAAAGAATGGTAATAAATAAAGTTGTTGTTCAATTATATCTATTGTCACTGTCTCTTGTGCATTTTACTTATATTGCTTAGATATGCTTAGCGTGTTTACTTCTGAGTAAATACGTAGCGGCATCGTCGCGTCCTCTGCCCGTAAACTGGGAAGCGGGGCATGACAGGTTTTGTTGGTGGCCCATACAGGTCCGCATTGTATGGACAACCTAAGCAATATAACATATGAACTAGCAACTGAAAACATTCTTTACAATTCATATTCCTTGAATCTTATCATTTCATATACTTTGAATCTGTCCTAACCCAAATTTTTCTTTCAAGGTTATGGATTCCCTAAACAACACCAGCACGAATGTCAACAACACTCCCCCACCACTACCACTCACACCTGCCATCGCTGCTCCGATCAAAGAGCAGACGGTTCTTCTTGAGGCAATCCGCAGCCTCCTGGAAGGACAGCAGCAGCAAACTGCTATCCTGATGAACCGACCAGAGGCAGAAGCATCTGGGGTGAAGCAATTCAGGGCCTTGCACCCCAAACAGTTTGCAGGAAAAGAGAGCTCTCTAGAAGCTGAGGAATGGGCTTAAAGCATTGAGAATGACCTGGTAGCAGGACAAGTGCCAGGGATAGCTTGGGTTCGTGTTGCGAAGTTGCAGCTCACGGACAATGCACGGGTTTGGTAGAAGAAGGAAGAAAGCCGTCTTGATCAACCCATCGAATGGAAGACTTTTCGTGATATGTTCGATGCAAAGTACTTCCCTGAGACTGACCGCTTTGATATGGAGCAGCAGTTCATCCATCTGCAACAAGGCTCAATGTGGACCAAATCAGTAGATGAGTATGATACTGAGTTTACCATGCTCAGCAGGTAAGAAATGTCTCAATGTTCGATTTTATATCACATACTACACGGCTAACACAAGACTGTAACAGGTTTGCGGCCCATCTCATACCGACTACTAAGATCAGGGCTAGAAGATTTCAGCAAAGGTTGGATCCGGAAATCCAAGCTGCATTAGCTACAGGGGATTTTCCGACCCATGATATGGCTTTGAAAGCTGCCCGAAGATATGAGGCAGTGGTGAAGAGGAAGGGCAGACCTCAATCTGTCGGAGTGAAGCGCCCTGTCACTAAGATGGCAGGAGGAGCCTCTTCAAGGCTAACTGTTGAACCGAGGAGACCGGAAGTAACAGATAAACAGTCGAATCCCGATTTTTTCTTTTATTGCAAGAGAGAAGGACACTTGTAGAAGGACTGTAGGCGCGCAAAAGATTTGTGCTTAGTTTGTGGCACATCCAATCACGGAATTAGAAACTGTCCTTATAGACGCAACCCAGCTCACACACCCACCAACTACCCACAGTGGCCAGCTATCCAGGTTCCTGCACCTCGTCTAGCACTCCCAGCTCCACCTCCCACATAGCCTAATCGCCAATTCCATCAGCTTCTGAGGAACATACCTCGAGGGCAGAGAAATATGCCCCAAGGACAGAGGAATGTGCCCCCAGCTAAGAGGAATGAACCACGGTGTCAGGCTTTCCTTTTAGCGACCGAAGAAGCAGAGGCTGTAGACCAAGGTAACACTGGTAATTCTCTTCAACCGTTTCAAACCCTTGTATCATTTTGTTATTTTTCATACACTATCAAGTACTTCTATCACCAAACTTTCCTTGAATCCGTTACATTTTCCTTTTACAAATTTCGAGGATGAAATTTTTTTAAGGAGGGTAGAATGTAACAACCCTAAACTTTCTGTATAATTTTTTTCAGAAAAAATACAGAAAGACATACTTAAGCCTGAGCACAAGTTATAAAGTTGATTTGCTTTCGAACAGCAAGAAAGAGCTTGTAGCTCACTGGTAAGGCCTTACACTGCTGAACCAAAGCACCAGAGTTCAAATCCTAGCAGCCATACATTCTTTTTATTTAAAATTCTTTAATCTTTTAGAAGTCCAAAAGTTTACACGTGCACAACACGTAAAACCAAGAGTCACAGCCTAAACAAACATGTGCAAATTAGTACTCAGACCGTCAGGGACACGTGGCCCCAGTCCGAGCCCCACCTCCACAAACCGACCGGCCAAGATCTTCTTGGGGCCGGCACCGCCGGTCCCAACCGTGGCAAATGCCACAAAAATTTTACCCCATACCCCTTGGACTCCCCCCACTAACCCTAGACTATTTGTTTTCCCTGCATTTTCCAGAGAATTAAAATTTAGCATTACTCCATGTTTTAATGCATTTTAATTCTCAAATTTATCACACCCTAAATTCTAATTTTCTCTATAAATACTCACTCTATTTTTACACCCTTCACACTGAAATTTTCTACAAAAACTCTATAAAAATTTCCAAGTTCTATTTGTGTGCAAGTGGAGTTAACAAAGGGCGAAGCTCCGACAAACTTCCGAGGAGATTCCGGCGACGAAACGACGCCCCGAATCTCTCTTTAGGATCTCCTATCTCCCCTCTTGACTCCAAGCCAGTAAGTCCCTACTTATTCTTCTTTTCTCTATTCTAAAAACATTCAAAACTAAAACCCGACGGAAGCGGAGTTAATCCGACTTCCGATTCGGTTTTTCCTTAAAAAGTTCTATTTTTTTAGACATAATAATACCAAACTCTTATGTCATGACCATTAAACATTAACAAAGGCAATAGAACAAGTTTGACATCAAAATAATAACCGTAGCAAGTTTTATTCCACTTTTACATTAAAATACTTTCATGTTTCATTTCGACATGCTTGAACTTTTAAAACCGTACTACCTTAGAAAACTCACGAGGTAATGACCTACCTCCTCACAACACACATATCTAATATAGCACAATGGAGTTTTGGGAACATAGATTTAGAAAGATACGACTTTACATATAACTATCTTCAACTTATAAAACATTTTTCTATAAGAAGTATATTTAATAAATCTTTGCAATTGAGCCTCTACAACCCATTTTAGGAAACCCGTTCGGTATGGTGCGGATTATCGCACATCCTCGAGCCTAGTAGAGTGAGATGCAGACCTCCGCAAGGAGCATACGATCTCGAAAGATTTTTGAAATATTTTATTTTAGAAAATGTGATTTCTATTATAAATAAAACTTATATTTTTAATATATATATATGTAATTAATATCAAAATATCTATTCTTAATATTTATAATATTACATATTTCCAAAATTCAAGAAAAACATTCCATTTACAAGAAAATACCATACAATTCCAATATTTCAAATAAATACCTTATACTTTAAAACTAGGTCATATTCACTAGAAATTTCACATTGAATAAAAGAAACATCTATGAAAACTCTAAAGACGATAATTAAATACTTGAGCTATATTTTGAAAGTATAACAAAACTATTTTACATACAAAACCCTCAAGTTATACTAAATTACAATAAGAACCCTAATAAACATAGATTTAAGCGGGACGAGTCTCTTGAGCCTCAGGAAGCCGGAGATATGGGTACTTGCCTATTTAAGGTAGACAACTTAACAAACGGTGTTATCAATACGGTAATTGTCTTTGAAAAAGACACAAATCCTGTCGTCCATGTACAGCAGTTACTGATAGCACCAAAACATAATTCAGGACTTCAATTTCTTTTCTAATTGTCTGACCCAGACTGAGTCTCAATATAATCAATCTGACTTGAATATGATTCAAGTATCAAACTACAATACAACATGGATCTATGAATCCGACTATTCAATCTAATCAATCTATATTGACTGAACAGAACCATGGATATACTCCATTTACACGATCATCCATTATATCTGTTCCATTACTGATATCATGGTTTCCGCAAGTCATCCATCTATACAATTTATAATACAAGACAAGACAATACAATCCATACAATCAATACATAAACACGATGGGGTTATAAAGGGATAGACTGGTACGGCGAGGTGGTCACTTAAGACGTAATTACATCCATGCCGTTGTTCCGTGGTATTATCGATGGGGCCTTGTACTACCAATTGCCAAAGTTTCCGGTGTAAGTGGGACTCCTCTCGTATACACTGGTATCTTCTCTACCAAGCTACAAACAACTGCGCTAACATTATAATAAAACATTATACAACTAAACTCTCACTCTGTCTATTCTACTTCCCCCTCATCTTTGGGACTTACCGAGCGATTGTTCGCTGACGACATTCCTATTTCTCTTCTTCTTTGGAATGTTGTCAGGAGGACCCGACGGTGAGGAGTACGAGACCAATCAGGAGCATTTGGAGCAGGCCCCTGAGCAGTAAACCGAAGACCCAGAGCTGTAGCCACTTGTACTTATTCCATTTCCTTTACATTCATGTTATGCCACTGTTTAGGCATTGCTTTCATTCCATATATTTACCTTTCCAGATGTATTGTAAAAAGAATGCTAATAAATAAAGTTTCTGCTTAATTATATCTATTGTCATTGTTTCTTGTGCATTTTACTTATATTGCTTAGATACGCTTAGCGTGTTTACTTCTGAGTAAATACGTAGCGGTCTCGTCGCGTCCTCTGCCCGTACATTGGGAAGCAAGACGTGACACGAGGAGGAGGTGCAGCCGGTCCACGAGGTGGTGGAGCTGGGAAAGCTAGTTGTGGAGCAGGTGCCTGGATGGCTGGTCGCTGCGGATAGGTAATTGCTAGTCTGGGTGCAGCATTTGGATTGAGTCTTCGAGGACAAGACCCAATATCATGTGTGGCTGAGCCGCAGACTAAGCAAAGGCGATTTGCACGCCGGCAGTCCTTCGCCAGGTGTCTATCCCTCCTGCAGTAGGTGCAAAAGGGTGGGATGTGCCGGTTGATAGGTACTCCCGGTCTCTTAGGCATAAAAAGTGGCCTTGAAGAGGCTCCTCCTGCCATCTGAGAGGCAGGGCGCTTCATCCCGGCAGATTGGGGTATGCCCTTCATCTTCACCACTGCCTCATATCGACGGGCAGCTTTCAGGGCCAGTTCGTGGATTGGGAAATCCCCTGTAGTAAGGCAGCTTGGATCTCCGGATCTAACCCTTGCTGAAATCGTCTGGACCTAATCTCAGCAGTCGGTATCAAGTGTGCCGCACACCTGTTAAGGTCTTGTGTTAGCTATGTAGTATATAATATTTGAAAATCGAATATTGAGACATATCTTACCTACTGAGCATGGTAAACTCAGCATCATACTCATTCACATATTTGGTCCACATCGAACCCTGTTGTAGGTGGATGAATTGCTGCTCCATGTCAAATCGGGTAGTCTCTGGAAAGTACTTCGTGTCGAATATGTCGCGAAAAGTTTTCCATTTGATCGGCTGGTCAAGATGACTTTCTTCCTCATTCCACCAAACTCGGGCGTTGTCGGTGAGTTGCAGCTTCGCAACCCATACCCAAGCGATGTCTGGCACTTGTGCTGCTGCCAGATCATCTTCAATGCTCTGAGCCCATTCTTCAGCTTCTAGAGGGCTCTCTTTTCCCGAAAATTGCTTTGGGTGCAATGCCTGGAATTGCTTTACTCCGGACGCTTCCGCTTCTGGAAGGTTTAGTAATATAGCAGTCTGTTGTTGCTGTCCTTCCAGGAGGCTTCGGATTGCCTCAAGCAGTACCGCCTGCTCATTGATCGGAGCAGCAGCGGTAGGCGTAAGAGATAGAGGTGGTGGTGTGTTGTTGAAGTTGGTGTTGGTATTGTTTGGAGAATCCATAACCTTGAAAGAAAAATAGGGTTAGGATTGATTCAAAGTATATGAAATTGTAAGATTCAAGGAATATGAAATGTAAAGAATGTTTTTAGTTGCTTATTCTTGTGTTATATTGCTTATGACTTAATGCAAAATTGACCTGCAAGTCCATGCAGAACTAACCTGCATAGGAGGGTTCCATGCAGCACTGACCTGCATGGGCCGCCAACAAAACCTGCCACGCCCCGCTTTCCAGTGTATGGAAAGGAGACGTGACGAGGCCCGCTACGTATTTACTCAGAAGTAAACACGCTAAGCGTAACTAAGCAATATAATGTAAAATATACACAAGAGACATGAATGTAAATGAACGACAACTTTTATTTATTAACATTTCTTTACAAGTACAACTGAAAATGTAAATACTGCAATGGAAAGCAATGCCTAAACAATGGCATGAACTGAAAAGAAAATATATATAAGTATCTAAAGCTCTGGGTTAATGGCGAACTGCTCCAAGTCTTCAGTATTGGGCTCGACCTCCAGAGAGTCCGATCCACCTGACAACATTCCAAAGAAAGAAGAGAAGGAATGTCATCGCGAACAATCGCTCGGTAAGTCCCAAAAAAAATAGGTAAAATAGACAGATGAATAGACATATATGAGAATATTAGTGGTGAGTTTGTTATATTAACGCAGTTGTTTGTAGCTTGGTACGGAATATGCTAGTGTATACGAGAGAAGTCCCACTATTCCGAAGACTAAGGTATACGGAGCACAAGGAACCGTTAAGCCATGGTACAAAAGCAATGGATATTCAGGTTAGGTGTATTAAAGTGACCGTCCCATGCCACTTCTAACACATTCCTTACCAGTCTACCTCTTTAAAATCCCGTAATGTATTTTGTATTGATTGTATTGTTTTGTTTTATAGATGGACGGCTTGCCGAAACCATGATATCATGTAAACGGAATGAATATAAATGGATAGTCATGTAATCAGAGTATATCCATGGTTCAGTTCGGTCGAGTCATATTGATATAGATTGAATTCTGGTATAAATGGATTCATGTTGTATTGTAGTTATAGTTGAATTGAATTCAAGTCAGATTGATTTCATATTAGATTGAGACTTTGTCTGAGTCAGACACTTATAAACAAATTGAAGTCCTGCATTAGTTTTGCTGTTATCGGTAACTGCTGGACATGGACGGCATGATTTGTGTCTTTTTCCAAGACAATTACCGTATTGATAACACCGTTTTTAGGCTGTCTACCTTAGATAGGCAAGCACCCATATTCTCCGGCTCTCTTAGGCTCAAGAGAACTGGTCCCGCTTAAACCTATGTTTACTGGGGTCCTTATTGTAAATTAATATAACTTGTGGGGGTTTTATGAAAAATAGTTTTGATATATTTTCAAAACACATCTCAAGTATTTAACTATCGTCTTTAGGGTTTTCATAATTGTAATTTTTTATAAAGTGAAATATTCTAGTGGATATAACCTAGATTTCAATGTATATGGTATTTTAGTGTAATATTGGAATTGTATTGATTTGCAATAGTAGTTTCATGAAATTTGTGATTTCTTTGATTTAGAAAACATGGAATATATATTGTATACTTAAAGTAGATATTTTGATAATATATATATATATATATATATATATATATATATATATATATATATAGAGAGAGAGAGAGAGAGAGAACTTATTTATTAAATAGAAATCATATTTTTCTTAAAAATTTCATTAAAAATTCTATCGAGATCGGATGCTCCGTGAGAAGATCTGCATCTCGCTCTACTAGACCCGAGAACGTGCGATAACCCGCACCATCCCGATTGGGGTTCCCCAAAATGGGTTGTAGATACGCATTTGCAAGAAATTAAATAATACACTTTTAAAGAAAAACGGTTTTTGAATGTTTAGGGTATTTAAATGTAAACTCGTATTTTCCCACAAACTAATGTTCCAAAAGTTATCGTGTTATGTTAAAAATGTGTGTTGTGATGGGGTAGGTCATTACCTCGTGAGTTTTCTAAAGGTAATATGGGTAAAATGAATAAGTAATGGTGTATGTAAATATATGGTATTTTACCGTAAAAATGGAATAGAAATTGCAATACATATTATTTTGAGATGAAACGTGTTCTAATGTGTTTGTTTATGATTGTTAAACAATATACAAAAAAATGGTGAATTTGTTCTAAAGAAAAATTGTGTTTTTAGTTAAAATAGAATCAGAAGTCGGATTAAATCCGCTTCCGACTAGTTTTGAAGAATGAATTTGTTTTAACATAAGAGAAGGAGGAAAGAGGGAACTTCCAGGTTGGAATTAGAGACAGGATGTAGAGGGAGATTTTGGGATCGTCGGGGAGTCGTTTCGTCGCCGGATTCTTCCCGAAACGGCGCCGGAACTTCGATTTTTGCTAACTCCACTTGTATAACTTTGGACTTAGAAATTTTAGAGATTTTTTGTGATAATTTTTAGAATGAAGAGGCCAAAGTGTAGGGTTGTATTTATAGGGTAGGATAATGGTTTAGGGTAATGAAGAAAGAATTAAAATGTGCATTAAAAATGGATTTAAGAGAGGAATTATCACTCTCTGGATAAATGCAGAAAAATCAAACAGTATAAGGGTAGTGGGGTAGGCCAAAGGGTGCTAAGGTTAAAATATGGAGGTATTCCCTACGGATATACCCGGCGGTGCCGGTTCCCCTTCAACATCTCGCCGGCCAAAACCGATGGGTTAGGGTCTGGATCTTGATCACGTGTCTCTGTCATTTGGTATACCTCAGTGCTCGTGTTTGATTTTGTTGTGAGTTTTCATTTTACGTGTTTTGCACGTGTAAACTTTTGAGTTTCTAAAAGTTTAAAAGAAAATCAACAATAAAAATATATGTGGCTAATGAGATTCGAACACAGGAGCTATACCACAGTAGTGCAAGGCTTTACCAATGAGCTACAAGTGTTTTCTTGCTGTTCAAAAGCAATTTAAATATTTATTGCATACACAGGATTTCAAATACTCTATCTGTACATTACTTTTTAAACAATTTTCTGTATACTGAAACAGAGTTGTTACATTCTACCCTCCTTACAAAATTTTCGTTCTCGAAATTTACAATTATTTTAAGGACTAATTTACAAACAAGTAAAGTTATCTTGCACGCATGCCGTCCTCATGTTCCCATGTTGATTCTCCTGATGAGTTTTTTCTCCACATCACTCGAACTGAGTTTACTTTCTTGTTCCGAAGTGACTTCACTTTTCTATTCAGGATTTCAACAGGTTACTGCTCACAGTATAAATCTGGCAGTACAGTGAGTTCGGAGTGTTCAAGAATATGACTGGGATCACTCATATACCTTCTGAGTTGGGATATGTGGAACACATTGTGCATTCTTTCCAATGAGGGTGGAAGTGCCAAGCGATAAGCCATTTCTCCGTGAGGAAACATTGGGATTTTTTTTAGAGCGTGGGAAAATAATTTCTGTTTTATTTTTTAAAAAAAACGACATTGTCCATACTCTTCCCACAGTAAAGGTTTCTCTACCTGCACTGTAGGGGCAACTTAAGTTTGCCATTTTTATGTAGAAATGCACCATGCGGTTTTTCTGCATCTTAGAGACAAGCCATTTTTGTACTGGATACAAATTTTGAGCTATAGCATAAAAAGCCAAAGTACGTGTTGCCTTGATAAAATTAAGACGAATGAAACCACACGAATATGTGACAATGAGAGTTGAGTAACCAACAATATTCATGGATTATTGGAGCAATACGGCATGGAGGAATAAGGGAAGGGAACCTGATCTAATCGATAATATTGCATGCATCGCCTCGAATATGGATATGGGATGTAGGAGTCCCCACCGCGATCTTGATCGTGGGTGAAACACCAATTGCTTCAGCAATAACGTGATCATCTGACCGTACAAAAATTTGATGTGTATCCAAATTGATAGTGTGTGTGGTTGTATTCGGGCTCGAAAAGTTGTGATGTGTCAATAATGCTGCCGCTGGATTAACAACAGTTAACGGGTTTGGCACAATCCCTTTGATTCTCAAATAAAGATATGTTTCTAATTACGTCTCTTAAATTATTAGTATATCTTAATAAATATTTACCGATCTTTCTTTTTTTTCTTAAGAAAAATATATTAGCATCCGATTGGTTTCACGTCTGGATTCATTCACAAAATCCTTTATTACATGGGAAACTAAATAAAAATCATTCTCCGAATCTTCTGCGTTCACACCAATCAAAGATCGAGCACGCGTGATCGCAGGAGATGGACGGCTGAGGCTCCGCCACGTGGACCTCTCCCTGGTCTCCCCTGCCACCGTCAGCTCGTTCGTCACCCAATCCCACTAGCGCCGAGAGCGACTAGTATTAAAAATCAATTCACAGCCCCGATCCCTAAATTTCTCACATTTATTTCCTTCTGATTTCAAACAAATACAAATAAAATTCTCAACTTTGTTTGTTTTGAATCATCAATGGCTTCGAAGCACTTCAAGTATGTGATTGTTGGTGGTGGAGTTGCTGCTGTGAGTTCTCAGAATTGAAATCTGGCCTTATTTCTGTTTTGTTTGAAAAAAAATCGAGTTTTTAATTTATTTCTTTTATGAAATTTTTGTAGGGATATGCAGCTAGAGAGTTTGCTAAGCTTGGGATCAATGAAGGGGAATTGGCAATCATATCAAAAGAGGCGGTATTAGTTTATTTTTTCTGACTTTGAATTGCGTTTTATATCTCAAAGATTTGTTCTAAGTTTGTTCGCATAGGAAGGAAACTGATGTGCTTTCGTTAACCTTTTATTTTCTTATATTTTTATTTTTGGTGTTTTTATTTGCTAGAAGAGATTTAAACTTTGTCCTTTGGTAGATTAATCGATATTTGATGGTTTGGTTTAATCATCATTCATCTTGATACTATGTGGATCATTTATGCGGCGAAAAATCAAAAGGCTTTTTTTTCCCTCTCCAAAAAATAGGGCTTCATTGATGAAATATCATGGAAAAATACTTTTCCTACCAACTTTGAATTTCTACCGTACGTGCTCAAGAGATAAAAATCATGAGTTCTTTTGTTTGGCACTAATATCCATATGTTGTGGGCCCCACCATTTTATCTCTTGGGTAGATATGTATAGGTTTCAAGGGAATATGCACCTTTGATATTTCAAAATAATAGTATTGGTGCTTTTATCCAATCATGGCCACACATTATACGTGCAAAGCACGTGCAAGGCACCCAATACCCACGCCCCATGCTTTACGCTAATCTTGACCGTTGATTTTGATAGGGTCAAAATATGAACTGTTGATTTTGACAGAAGGGATAGCAGGGGACTAAAATAGCAAGGACTCCTGGTCCGGTTTCAAGTGGGTAGGTAAAGTATTCCTCGGATATGATAAAACATAGTCCCAAAATACAATACCATGCCAAGGCCATCACACCCCAGCATAAGGCAAGCATAATACAACCCTGGCACCAGCCCAACATAATAGGTTTACATGCCATTACATAGAGTAGTAAAAGCACATGCGAGCGGGCAGAGCAAAATACTCCCAGCCCTCAAAGTACTCCATCCTAAGCTCAAGCACCTTGTTCTGAATTGCCTAGAGAAACAGCGTCCTAGCACACGCATGCCCGGAATCCTTTCCAGACCTAGGTAAAATTTGACAATGCATCAACAGGTGGCCAAGTGGTTATGACATGTTAATGTGAATAATCCCACATTGTTTGTGATATAGTTTCAATGAGCACAAGAATTTATTGAAAATAGCATTTTTAAGTAAGAACAGTGGTAAAAACTAAATAATTTAGTGTGCTTGGGCAGGAGTATTATAGGATGAAGAAGATTCTTACACATGTTGGTAGGAATCAGTGAAGTTTCCTCGCGAATTCAAACAATAAGGTTTTATAGCTTGCATAACATTACCGGTTGAATGGAGTGAAAGGATTGATATAGACGGCTCAGAATAAATTTCTATAATAAAGGTTTTTTGTTAACTAATTCACAGATGTAAAACAAATTACTTCATGGAATTCTGTCTGAGGAAAACATGTAAAAGAAATAAAGCAAACCATTTTTTTTACTGGTCTCTTCCACTCCAATTTTCTAAATTTTTTTGTTCATAGATATCCTGGTATGATATAAATTGATGGTTATAGTGGCGTCTAGCCTATCTCAAGTTTAGCTATTCCTTAGCTGTTCTATGTTCTTTCCTTTTCAGGTAGCTCCCTATGAACGACCAGCACTGAGCAAAGCTTACCTTTTCCCTCAAGGTGAATTATACATTCTATTTCATATCTATTTAGTTACGCTCTTAGCTTTCTCTTACTTCATTTCGACAGTGTCAAAATAAGCATTCAAATATGCCATCTTGTCAACTTATGAAGACATGTTTTGTTTAAGAAGTTAAGATTCCGTCTTGATAGTGCTCTATTGTCGCTTTTTGTTAATAGGTGCTGCTAGACTCCCTGGCTTTCATGTGTGCGTTGGTAGCGGTGGAGAGAGATTGCTCCCTGAATGGTATGCAGAGAAAGGTAAATTTTTGCTCCTTTCTTGAAATCCATATTTTTTCGTCGTTTGAACGTGTGAATTAATACTTTCACTTAAACACATGGCCGATGCACAATTTTCCAGACTATTTCAACAATGAATTTATAAACTACGAGTACGGTTTTGTTGGATCTGATGACCTTAAATGTTTTGTGGTTGCAGGCATAGAGCTTATCCTCAGCACAGAGATTGTGAAAGCAGACCTTGCTTCCAAGACACTCACCAGCGCTGATGGTGCAATCTTCACATTTGACAGTCTCATCATTGCTACTGGATCCACGGTTTGTCCATAAACATAATCCATTCAAATTACCTTTGATCGTGTTTTCCCACATAAGACAAACAAAAAGAAATGTGTTTGACCCTTTTGAAACAATTATTTGGCATTTAAGCTTGAGTTGGGCTTTTAGAAACGGTTGGCATTAATTAAGTTCCTTATAGATTAAAATTCTACTGCCAATGCATTATGTACTCATCTTTTAGATGAACTAGGTTTTTGCACGTGCCACGCACGTGGAAATGTGAATTTATAAAAGGTATTCTGTGTTCGTTTTTCTATTCTAATAGTGGTGATTGCACAATTGAATTTTGAATATTTGCATTTGCGTTTAGCTTAGATAAGTGTAAATTTAATACTTTTGATAAACATACACTCCAACTCTCCTTTTACGTCGAATAAAATAGAAGCAACTCTTAATCAAACTGTTCAAATAAAATATCAAACAACATAAACTTTAGATAATCTAGAAGTCACAAATTATGCTTCCATCTATGTTCGCAGATAAAGCAAGCAAAGTTGTAAATAAATTTACTTATAAATTGCTTATTCGCAACACCCACAATGACCAATAAATTATTTCTCGGGGACTCTTATTAAAAGAATGATCAATTTTGATTTTCCTATTCTAGCTACCAGTCATGTATCACATGAAGATAGCAAGTACTTTTTAAAGGGTTATTGGAAAGTTCGTAATTAAAAAATTAAAAAAAGAAGAAGAAAAACTTGTGGGCAAAGAGAAGGGAGGAATTCTAGAATATACTTGTGGACATATATAGTTCTATGTCATCATCAAATACTTATTTATACATAAATTCATTATAAATATTTTGAATATTGGAACAATTAATATAAGACTTACCATTTACAGCACCAAACATGATACACATGAAAAATGATTTAATTGTACAAGAACAACAATGTCATTCTTAGAAATCACCCTAAACAATTGCATTTCAGGACACTTCATAAACATTTTTATGCTTCATATGCTTCCTCGTAGTTTGTACCAAGGACATTTTCCAACGATTTCCTAAGCTTCTCGATTCCTATCTATCCCCTCTTGATCTGATCAAAGAATATGAAGGCTTTATCGGATGCTCATTATACCTGATGTTTCTCTGGTGAACTAATACAACAATAAATTCATCATAGCTATCATAGCTCAACATGCCATTTACATCAGCCTCCTAACAACATAGGAAGCTTCATAAGTTTATTGCTATATAAAATAATGACATCATTTATATCATTTAACAAACATAAGAATAAACTAAGGTTTCAAATCAAATATGCACACAATTTATCAAACTCTTTAGATCTACATTTCGAATCTGATGACCAACTTTGCACAATGTAAAATTATTCAGAGTGTTATTTAGTCATCGAGTTTATGTTCATCTTTGATAAAAGCTGTATGTCTGCTACGTCAGTCTATACAGATAAATTTTCGCTCACCCCTAATAAATTCTTGACCTGTTTAGTTATTACATCTCACAAGCACGATGTCATACTAATGGAATAAGTTTGTTGTTGTGCTCATCATCATATGAAGGTGGCCGTCCTTAATTATATGGCAAGTAAATTATCTTATCGGTAGAGCTTTCTTCATAAATTTGTTCAAACAATGATGATATGCAACAATAAGTATAAGGATTATATACAAGAAAATCACATAGAGATAATCACTAATAAAGATAATAAAGAAATATGGATTAGCCTAAATTAGTATTATATATACACGAAAATCACTTATTCTACCTCTGCAGTGTTCTTCAAATATCTATAAAATTAGGATTAGCCCAAAAGAAAAGTTATATTCTTCACTTATTGTTGGCACCTCCATGCGAAGTTGCAAACTAAAAGTAGAATAGATAGTAGAAAAGGCAATCCGACAAAAAATATAGGAAAATGTTGATTTATCTAAGTTAAAGTTTAAAGAAATATGATCGCTTGAGAAATAGAGATTCTGGTTCTTGAGATCTCACTTGATCTTGACAAATTCACAATTCTCAAATCTTTATATGTACCGAGTCCTATTTGTCTCTCTCTCTCGCATGCACACACAAATCTTCCATTAAAAGAATACTAAACCCACCCTCCATGCCTTAACTCATTTCCTTGCTAGGACTCTTGGGTGTGAATGCATCACTATATAATGGAGTAAGATGTTAGTCTTAAATGTAGAGATGGCCAAAAAGAGGCACATAACATGGTACAACCTATCAAATGCTGGGCTCTGATACTATTTGAATTGGCTCTAAACTTTTTGTGGGTTATGGCTTTAAAAACTTTGTTTAAATGAATTTTCAATAGAGGATTAATACTCTTACATTCAAATGCTTAGGTCCGATATTTTTTCATATTGGCTCTATTGTGTTAGTAAGACATGATTTCAAATGCTTTCTATGTTGACTCTATTGTTTTTTGGGGAAGTGACTTAATATGATTTATGTTTAACTTCAAAATGTTTAAAGTTCAACTTCAATGATTTATATGGCTTAAGATCGTTAACTTTTGAATTTGCAATTTGATATGGAAATTCCATCTTAAACCAATAACTATGCTGATGTAAATTTTAAGGTAAAAGTTGCAAGTTTCTTGAGCCTATACAAGATTTTAAAAATTCTACCATGCACGATCAGTGTTAAATTGTAGATAAATAATCATACATACAAAATTTCATCTAAAGCTGTAAAGAACAAGAAAATAAAAAAACAATATTTTTAACATTCCTTGCCAAATTCTAAATAGATAATCATAGTCAACACTTGCAAACGTATTTCAATTGAGCATCATGAATTACTTTAGTACTACTATGAGTATCGAGTTGTCTACTTAAAGCATGATCTTGCTCTATGTATTTTGCTTTGTAATTCTACCTGCCGTTGCCACCAACACTGCTGCTGCCACCACTATTAAGAGTATGAAGTCCTCTATCTAGAAATTTTTTAAAAATCCAAAACTTAATAATATTTAGACATCAAATATAATAGAGGAATCAACTAAACCGATACTCAAGTTTTGACACAAAAAAGAAGAAACACCTTCATACCCTGGAGATTTTCTCGTGTAGATGAGTGAAAAACCTTAGTGGACGTCCTATTGACCCTTCATCCTCAAGCCTCTTGTTCTTCTTATCCTTTCCAGACAAGCAAATATTAGAACTGATCAATATCCTGAAATCAAAATCAACGAAAATTTATATAGAAGAATTAAATTTATCTTGCATTTGTCAGTTCCAATTAGCTTGCGAAAGTAATGGAAGTATGAGTTATCACAAGAATTATATGATATCTTGTTGTAGGGGGGGCTAATTTATTAATTAATTATCATTAATCAAATTCCTTGAAATGTATAAATAAGATCATTATAGAAAAATAATTTAAAAAATGACAAATTGTAACAAAAAAAATATAAAGAAAAATACCAAGTTTTGTTCCAACAATAACTATACGGACACCATGAGTATTATTCCTTAGTTCAGGAACTTACTGGAAGGGAACGATATTATGTCTGCAGAAGAATAAGTTAGTAATAAAAATGGTAATACAAATATTACTAGAAGAATAAGCCATTCCATACCTTCTACTAGACACTTGCATACAAATTGCACACTTAACCTGCAGGATCTCACAAACCAAGGTTGCATTGTTACCATTGACCACTATATTTGCATTAATTTGTTCAGTCATATCTCCCAAAAAAATATATTGAGATAATAAATTTACAGCGATAGAGGAACATAATTATAACGTCGAAGAAAACAAATTACCTTTTTTTAAAAGTTATTTTACATGAAAGGGTCAAAGTTCGAGCACTACCCGTCCTCAAACCTCGTAGGCTAAGGGGCATCTTGGCCCGGCCGACCTTCCTCATCGCCTTATTCATGAAATCTCTGTCGCCATTTATTATCCTCTTACTCATCATCGTTCTTTCTTTTTTCGTTGTCACCATTATAGTCCTTCACCACCTTCTTCCGGTCTCTCTTTGGGATGATCCAGCGCCTATGATATGAACCTTTAATATGAAAATTATGATGGTAGGTAAAGAGATGAGCGGACGCTTTACCCATTTTTCCTTTTATGGGTGATGATGAGAAATGAACAAGGAATTGGGAGTCTTCTTTGGATTTTGAAGAATTAATTTTAAAAGAACATGGCTTCAATTTGAAGAGGCATTTTGTTTTGTGAGCGGTTTCAAGCAGTTACATAAACCTAATGGGAATACACCAATGTTGTAACCACACATATTTTATTTTATATATACCCTTAAACAACAGCCAACTTTTAAACAACAAAGAAGTGAACAATAAAAATAAGAGTGTATACATTAACAGGACTACCAAAATTTGTTCTCCATGCTTCGGGGGTGGTGACCGGATTCGTGAGTGGTGAGGATTCAATAAATGGCTTGAATTTATATTCTTACCCCATTTTCCTGGTTACACTTCTCATAGGAACAATTATTTTAACCCAATATAATAAATGGTGTACACCAAAAAACATGGTGAGAATAGGAAAAAGACTACCAAAAAAAGGGTTTCTCGTTTTCATTTAGATGAATAGTTTTAGATGTTCGTTTGTCATGCAGGTCATAAAGCTCACCGATTTTGGTGTTCAAGGAGCAGATGCCAACAATATATTTTATCTCCGGGAGATTGAGGATGCAGATAATCTTGTGGCAACAATACAAGCGAAGAAGAACGCAAAGGCTGTGATCGTTGGAGGAGGATACATTGGTCTTGAGCTTGGTGCAGCTCTTCAAATGAATGATCTTGACGTCACTATGGTGTACCCTGAACCTTGGTGCAGTAAGTTTAACCTTCACTTAAGAAACCATACCAACTCATATTTGTTGAATGAAGAGTCACTCCAATTTGGTCTTTGTTTCGTGCAGTGCCTCGGCTTTTCACAGCAGGAATAGCTGCTTTCTATGAGGGTTATTATGCAAACAAGGGAATTAAAATAATTAAAGGAACTGTTGCTGTTGGATTTGATTCTGATGCCAATGGCGATGTAAGCTAATTGAGCGCATATAAAATACAAACCTATATCCAGTTTCGCTTTAGGCGTTTAAATTTTCATGGTGAAAATGTTGTTTGTTTTTCAGGTTACAGCAGTGAAATTGAAGGATGGAAGAGTGTTGGATGCTGATATCGTTGTTGTTGGTGTCGGTGGAAGACCACTTACAACACTTTTCAAGGGACAAGTGGTGGAAGAGAAAGGTGGAATCAAGGTCAGATCAAATTATATTCGAATTTTACTCCTATTACATTTATTTCTATTTCTTCCTTCATGATGTCTATCCTGAGCCAATATGTACTAAATCTGACGTGGTATGAACCATTTTAGGATGGCATGCTTTGTTTTTGTTAATCTTGTTAGAAATTAAACGAGTACATGTTTCTAAGGTAAACTTTATTTTAAAAAATGAGATAACCTCCTAGCGGCTGATATGCTTTTGAGCATATAACAGCCCTATGCCTTCTGTAGATGCCCTATATGTTTTAATTGCTCAAGTTTATTTAGTTATATAACAAGAAATTTACGCAACTGCAAAATCATGAAGCTATCAATGTTCTTTTTTTCTTTGTTTTATTGTACAATTAATTCTAGCTTTTCCATCAGAAAAGCAAATCTACTCCCACTAATTATGACTGCAATTGTCCTTTTGAAAGTAAGCGTTGTAGTTGCTCGGCAACGATTGGAATGAATTAATCCTTTCTAAAATAAAAACTGAATCTTGTATTCCCATCGCTTTTTTTATTTTTACAGACTGATAGCTTCTTCAAAACTAGTGTACCTGGTGTTTATGCCATTGGAGATGTGGCTACCTTCCCTTTGAAGCTATACAATGAGCTACGAAGAGTTGAGCATGTTGATCATGCCAGAAAATCAGCCGAACAAGCCGTCAAGGTGCGCATTCTCAATTATATTTCAGTTTGGTTTGCTGCACAAATAATATGTAACATTTGATGCATGCAGTATTTTGTGCATGTAGATAACCAGAAACTGATGATACTTATTTTGCTGACATGGCACCACGCTTATGGCAAATTTAAATGAAAATTTGGATAAATTACATAAAACACCAGTGACCTTTTTCCGAATGTCGTAGAACACTATTAAATTTAAATAATTGCATTAAGCACCCTTGAGAGTTCAGAAGGTGTGAAAGTTGCATTAAACGCCACTCCTGTAGTGGTATTCGTATTTATCAAAGTTCAATGACATTTTTTAAAATATTGGAGAAAGATCAATGGTGTTTCATGTAATTCACCTTTAAAAAAATTTGATGTGCTAGAGGCAGTTATTGGTTACAGATATTACTATCCATACTGCTATCCAAACATCATACATAGAAATATTATGCATCAAATGTTGAATGCATCTCCAATTTCTACCAACCAAATAATTTCTCATGAAATGTATATAGGCAATCAGGGCAAGCGAGGAAGCGAAAGAGATCGAGGAATACGACTACCTTCCATATTTTTACTCCCGAGCATTCAATCTTTCATGGCAATTCTATGGAGACAATGTCGGCGACACAGTTTTGTTCGGCGACAATGATCCTTCATCGCCTAGCCCTAAATTTGGAACATATTGGATCAAAGACGGAAAATTAGTGGGCGCTTTTCTAGAGGCCGGAACCCCAGAGGAAAACAAGGCCATTGCCAAGCTTGCCAAGCTTCAACCAGAGGTGGAGGATATAGAACAACTCAAGATAGAAGGCCTTGCATTTGCTTCCAAGGTCTGATATAATATATTTTTCCCCCTGTATTTGATGAGACTTGCTTCAGTTATACCTTGGAGAACAACGGTTGGTTATGATGCTAGCATTTTTCCTTTGGTTGTGAGTTCTCTTCTTTGGTTGGGTTTTGTCATTGCCTTTTTTATTGAAATTCTGTTTTATGTATGGAAATGTTATAAGCTTGTTATTTATTGATAATAGGGCTTGATATCCATGACTATGAGCTTGAGAAAGGAATCCCCTCAATAATTTTTTTCTTAAATTTTTTTATAGCAGTAGCCATATATGGGATGTAGAAATGAATTGAAGATCCATATAGGTCAGTTGTCGATTGTTGGTTGCGAGAATGTAGATGATGCTGAGGAGCAGCAATTTTCTCAGATGAAAATGGACTCTGAATATAGAAAGTGTTAAATAACAACTTTCAAAAGAAATGTTTCTTTTGCAAACAAAAATAAAGTGGTTATTATGGGTGCCACATCAGTCATTTATTCGAACATGTTTTTCTTTTCATGATTTATTTTTGTTCAACTAAACAAATAATTTGTTCGGAATTTGCAACTCTCACAGCATTTATGCAATCAAATGGTGAATTGGGGGAGCAGCGACAATTTTGCATGCAAATCCGCATATACATTGCATCAAAGAGTTGTGAAGGTTCGTTCGCGGCCAAGCTCCCTCTGAAAAGGGGGATCAATAGGGCAGCGACTCAAACGAACGGCATTCAATATGAGAATGCGGTACTAGACTCAAGGTGTAAGAGATGCGCATGTCTTCTGAATCCCCTGCTGAAAAAAAAACCTTCACGAATCAATGTGAAAACAAATCCCTCGCACATAGAGGAAAGGTCTGATGCCTCTCGCAATTCTTCAAATAATCAACAATCCAGTATGGCAAGATCGTCGCAACATGCTAGAAGAATTGCACTAAAACAGTAGCAAGAACAGTTGAAACGATGATAAAATGTCTGATAATCTTGAATAATTCATCCAAGTAAATATAACAACCTGCTTCTCTCACAACATTACTGCAGTACAAAACATTCCAGCAGTTTTCTCACTTTCTTTTTAACGAAAAGAACATACAAAACTAAATGACTAAGTCTCTAATTTAAAATTTTTATTAAAAAAACTTGGCGCATACCAATTCTGAATCTCATATCATTTCGCAACAAGCTAAAATTTGAACCAATCAATCAAACAAACTGAAGCCCATATCCTGCAAAACAGAACCAAATAATTTTTTCTGGCATGGGCAAAGATGAACATAAGAATTATATTATGGACGAGGATACCGCTACTTCTGTTGTTTGCTTCAAGCAACCACGAGGCTGTTTGTTTGTTAGTAAATAAAGTCGAGTGCAACATTCATAGTATACAACTTGTATTTTTAGAGCATGTTCAATTGGATTGAAATTTGCAGCTGCAATATGCTAAAATAGAAACCTGCAGCAAATTTTGCAGCCAATATAGCTGCAATATATGTTGCAGCCCATTATATAAAAATATCAGCATGTAGTGAAAGCGCTGCCGCTTTGAAACCAAAAAAAAGGAAGTAGAATTGCTCCAATTCCAAATCTTGCACCTTTTGTATTGATCTAGACATTGGATTTTGCATAGCAAATGCAAATACGATGAGAAATTTGTGGTAATTTGTAGCTTATTTCCTGCATGAAGAAATGCTGCAAGCAACAACTGCTGCATTTGACATCGCAAGAAACCAAATGCCTCTCATATACGTCAATATTCATGCCACTATCAGAAGACAAATCAGTTATATTATTGATGCGCAAATGAATAAGTAGTAATGCAAGAATCCTTACATCATCCGATTCTTCCTTTCTTCCACTTTCTCCTCTTTCTTAGGCTCGGCGGCTGCAGGGGCTGTTGCAGCAGCACCAGCTGCAGCGGCTACTGGAACAGCAGCAGCTCCGCCAGAAGGAACCAAGGCAAATTTCTCTCTTCGGGATGCAATAAGCTCGGTAATGTCTTTACCCTTCGCTTCAGATAATAGAAACCCAACTCTATCATCATTAGCTTCAGCAACAACTGTAAGCAAATAAATATGTATTAGACAAGGAAAATGTATTTGGTTTGCATCAAAATCAATTCATTTTATGTGGGAGAGAGTGTTGTAATTTCTATATCGTGATTCTCGAAAGAATAAGAAAAACACAACAAGAGTCGCAGCAGAAAATTTATCAGGATCGCGTGTAAACAAACTGCTTGAAAAAGACTAACCAGACGATCTACCAAAACACACTGCAAGTTATGCAAAAGCACAAACCAAACAACACAAAACGCAAGATTTTACTTAGGTTCGGCGTAACTTGCATCTAATCCTACGATCCGACGACAAGAACTTCCACTGTTAAGAAACTATTACACTGGAACACCCTCACCGATCACCGCCTAATACAAAGTATAATCTCTCTCGTACAAACCCTCTCTCTTTCCGCCTTCCTTTACAAATTGCAGCAGACTTTATTTGAAGGCTCTGTTGATTAATTAGCTTAGGGCTAAATTAATCTATAATATATATATAGAATATATATAGTCATGGGCTTGTAAGGAGATGAGTTCAAAGTTTTGATTGGTTTAAACTTTTAGATTAATCCTTACTGGATTTTAAATGCACAAAAGCACCCAACTTCTTCACGAGATTCCCACCTCTCGCAAAATGACACCTGTCCCTAGAAGGTTCCGCATCATGACCACGAGATAAACTTTTGCGTGCGCTGCAAGTGCTTCTGTTGCTCTGACTGGGCTGCGAATTCGTGGTCCTTTTGGTCTGGGCTTCCTCTTATAAGAATTTTGCAATCAATTCTAACAATCTCGGCCGCTTTGATTCAAAATTCACCACATTCTCGATACTTTTTTGAAAACCTTAGAATTCCTGCTCTCGTTGTCACCGTGTCTTCATCAATCAACCAAGCAGATCAAGTCCAAACACTGCTTGAACTCAATATCCGGAACCATCTCTATAAATACAACTGTCGGATTCCCATAGGTACCAAATTTCGTAAGAGCCATATCAATCTTCCCGTCCTCCAGGAAAAACACTCTCATTTTCTGTGGAACACACTATAACATTTCAGAAATATAAAATATTATTTTTGGAAATTTGATATTAAAATAATATATTTCGCGAAAACTATGCGATTTGCGAATAAGGATTTTTCGTAAAATGGTATAACTATATACCAATATTTGAAAATTTATCGAAAATTAAAATAATTTATTTATTATAATGATATTTATCGGATTTTTGGCCAAATCCGTATTTTTACATTTTTCATGGCTAGTGCACCATGTCATGTGCATGCTGTGTTTGTATTTGTGCTTGTGTTTGTGAGTTTGTGAGAAAGAGAAAAGGAAAAGAAAGAAAAGAAAAGGAAATGAGAAGAGATCGAGTGTTAATGGAATAAAATTGATGCCATGAGTTATGTGAAAAGAACAAAATTGATATTTGTGAAAGAGTGAGTGTAGGGTGAGATATTTGTGGAAGAGAGTGAGCCTAAGAGAGAGACTTGGCTGCCCATTTCCTCATTCTCCATTGCTTTCTTCATCATTTGCTTCATGCTTCATTCCCTTCACACTACCTCCATGCATCATCTTCATTTTCTTGCCAAAATCATATGCAACCTTCACATAAAACATACACAAACCTATTCTAAACCCTTAGAACCATTTAAGTTTGGATTTTGAAGACTTTGGGCAACTCAAGAATTTTCTTTAGTTGCTAATGAGATATATCTCTTCACTTTAGATTAGTAATTGTGTTAAATATCGTATTTTAGTTTAGAATTTGAGTTAATTAGGATATGTGATCTTAGAAAATTACAAGTTGCTGTTAAGTGGCCAATTGAGCTGTAGTGAGTGTTTACAAGAGCTTAGAGATTAATTTACTGGTCTGGAATTGGGTTTAGAACCCGATACACGAAATTAGAATTTTCCCATGTCGGTTTTGCGAAACCTAAAGGCCTACAGGGTATCCGGAGCTATCTGGAGTATTTCTAAGAAAATCAAGCAAGTTCATTAACCTAGATAGACCACTAGAAGACCACCACCAAAATACGAACCCAAAAAGCCTCGACATGGCCGCCGAGGCCGGATTATTTCATGATATCGCCGGACCCCCTATTGGCATTGGTAAGGTGGTTTAGCCTGTAGCTCACTTATCCTATAACCTATCCTCTGCAGTTACTTGTTTAGTTTCTAATTACCTGAGCCAAAATCTGGGAGTTGTTTGCGAGTGTTTTGGCTATATTTTTCGATATGTGAATTCTTGGTTTTTATAATTGGAATGCGTGGTTTTTATATTTGGATTTCATTCCGTCGTTGGACGTTTGTACGTCAACGGACGAAAGTTGTTTGGTTGTTTTTACATGTGTAAACTATAGGTTCTAACCTATAAGCAATTCGTGTGCTGTATCGGTTTTCGGATATTGGTTTTAATAGAATTGCATTGCGATTGTGTATTGATTGTAGGTACCTTCGCGTGGACTTCCGAGACGACGAAGCACATCGACTTCGGCTAAACGAGGAGAATTGCGGTGAGTAAATTTATATCTACGGGGGGAGTCGGGTGGATGGCATATAGCACCCCGCAACCATTAATATGGAAGATTGTGATATAAATTATAATCAAATAAAAGATATGCTACTAGCTTAAGATAACCTTATTATAGAATTTAGTAAGATTTAGTAAGATATGATATGATAAAAGTTGACACTAATGAATATGATATAGGTATATAAGATAACATGATGTGGAATATTGAGATGATAGATATAAATGATTCAGATTGATACATGAGAATATGAAATGATATGAATTGAAAGATGACATGTATGGGTTGATAATGATAGGATATGAGATCGAGATCGATAAACATGACACGAGATTGAGATAGAGCTGTTGTGAAATTAATAAGATATGACGTTTATACAAATGTGATTTGAGATATATGTGTATATATATATTTATGAGTATAATGAGTAATATGTCGTACGAGACTTTAGATCCGTACCCTCATTATTGTATAGGTCGATAGATTCCCTATTCCGTTTGATGACCCCGTACGATAGATTACCGTACGCGATGAGATGTATCGGATGATTGATCCGTGCTAATGATTTGAGGATGATGATCGATAATTATTGTCATATCGGATGTTATGAGGAGGAATCTCCGATATAAAGATTGCCACCTGAACCATACCTATTTTCAAAATGACGATGTGTATCGTTTAAAAAATGACCGTATGATTCTTGTGTAGGTAGATATATCCATTTATTGTTCATGTTGTGTAGGATATTATTGCTCGTGTGATACTTATCATGTTTCTAGTATTTAATGTTATATGATATCATTGCTAGTACATCTGCACAATTACCGTTGATGCGCATGTTACACTTATACAGATTTGCCGGCTCACACACATTCATCACCGGTAATTGCCATGCTACTTACACAGTAGAACTGCCATATCATGATATTACTCTTAACCATAAAAGTACATTCATTGTTCAGTATTATCATTTGACATGGATATACCCGATATGCTCATATTACTACTCTATATTGCATACCTTGTACCTTATGGTTATATGCTTGCATGATATACCCGATATGCTCATATTACTACTCTATATTGCATACATTATACTTTATGGTTATATGCATTTAGATGCTGTTTTTATGAGATCTCTGAATTTGAGAACCGTAGTTTAATTTTAAAGGAAATTGTGTATTGTTTTACAAAATGCGGTATCTCTTGATATGATATTTCGTGGTGTCCGCCATGAGTTTTCTCGGTTCTGAGCAGTGAGTATACCCGATTCGAGAAGCGGTAGGCACCGTCTGCGGGTACATGGTGGACCCGGTGACGTATCCCGGGGCAAGAAGACTCGTATTGTTAGGCAGTGAGCCTGGCAGGGGAGCACTACCTACCGGTGATTATATGGAGCTCGGCGGATATCCGGAGGATACCGTTTTGGAGTTATGATATGAGATGGATGTAAGGGCCGATCTGAGTATGCGACGCCTGAGATATGAGGATTTATGTGTCGATGCTGGACACGGGTTTTCATGATGTTTCGAGTGTCGGTGTTGGACACTTAGGTTCCATGATTTTGATGTGTCGTTGATGGACACACGTAGTTGATATCCTCATATATATACATGCATATGTTTTCATGATGTTCGAGTGTCGGTGTGGGACACTCAGGTTCTATGATATTGTTTGTGTCGTTGATGGGCACGTGGATGATATCCACATGCATACATGCATATGATGTCGGATGTTTATTTATATATGTCATTGCATTGATAGATTGTTGACATGTATACGTACTTGGTCACCCTAGATATCATAGTATTACCTTCAGGATATAGTGACCTAGGAAATCGTTGTTTTATTCAATTTCTACTTGCTGATGTTTTCTATTCACGAGTTGGCAACTCACCCCCGTTATGCCACAGTTCTTGCAGGTTTGACCGCTTAGGATCAGCTACGGTATCGCTGGTACACAGCTTCATCCAGGGTGCTTGCTTTGGTAGGTGGGACACATGTTGGATCGTGCCCACTCTTATACTGTTATATTCTATTGTATCTAGATAAACTCCATCACATCACATCAGATTAGATCAAATGAGAGACTAGAATTTTATATTGGTAGACCTAGTCAGACTTGGGTATTGTGCGAGACTTAGAGCGATGGGTTTATACTCGCTTTTCTTGAGTTTTGATGTCTTGCCTCTTTATTTGTTCTTTCTGGGTTGTTTCTTCGCCGTTGGGCGTCGTATATATATTATTGTGTAGTTGTGATTCCGCCGTTTGGCGAAGAGCTAGCTCCCGCTTGGGGATGCCTATATATTGTTGTGTATCTGTTTTTGGATCAAAATATACAAGGGAGGTGCTTCCTGAAATTTTAAAATACGAAATATGTTTTCAACTCTAGTATAATCCACTTGCATTTTCATGTTTCATTAGATATGCATTTAAAGAAAAATATGATTCATTATACCTTTATTTCAAAACTACACCCCCACTATTTTCCGCAAAAAGATTTAGATTTTCTGGGCTTCAGCTTACTTGATTTACGTCACGCCTTAGACGTTGCGTAATTTAAGTGCTGGTCACGTGCTAAATTATGGGTCGTGACACACATAACTAACAATCTCCGCAAATGCTTGGTCTCTCTAACCGCCTCCAAGACGGTTAGTAACTCCGCCTCCCCGGTTGATACCGCGATAACAATCTAAAGCGTCGATTTACCCGACGCTGCATCCACATCCCTGTAACCCGTCCTTGACCTTTAACTGTCCCTATCGTCAACTATTCCTGATGATGACACCAATCTGAAGTGCACTACAAACTGAGAAAACACGGGCTGAGTATTCTCTCTCATACCGAGCGAGAACTTGCTTGATATACTACTGCAACGAATGTAACTCCCTATCCATGACAATATCCATGCCTTTATTGTGCACCTAAATCCCTTAGGCCTTCACAAAACTGGCTGTACGGGACTCTCCGGCTGAATCGAAGTACCGACCACCTCATCTATAATCTGGACTGAAGCCTCGAACACCACCTGGTTCGGTGATCATGTTCTCCGCTCCCCATGTGTCTGAGTCTGATTTCTCCGAGACATCGCAGACTTATCGACTATAAAATTTTGGCCGATTACTCCATCCTTAGCAGCAGGACACCACGACTGAAGGGTTACACTAGCGCCCCGGCCAACTTCCGTGGCCAAATACGGAACAAAAATTTTACTACGATACAAAGATTCGGCGCTAGAATAACACAAAATCCGGATCTTTACCATAAACCTAACTAGCAAAAGAAGGTTCTATCTACTATGATAGAAAGTTATACCTCAAACTTGAACTCCTTCTCTTCTTGTGGTGCTTCTCCTTGGAATGGTGTGGATGGCTCCTCCTCACCGGCTTCTCTATATCATAGAAGATCCGCCCGAAGGTCTCTATCTTGAGCTCCAGCCTCTACCTTGAGCTCCAACCTCAACAATGAAGTAACTAGAGTACTTGGCTTGCTAGACTAAGAACCCTAGAGTAAGTAGAGAAGTGTTTTGGTGGTTTTATCTCAAAGGCTCTTGATTTTCAACACATGAAACAATAGAGCTTTTTGAGAGAGGAAGGGGAGAGAGCAAACCATGAGAGAGAAAGATAATGAGATGATGAGAGGATGAAGCTCTCATATGAAGAATAAAAGAATAATTAGAATTATTAAGATAATTGTGATGGTTCACTTGATTTGACCATTATCATATCACATTAAATGCTAAGCATGCTCAAGAAAATATCTAAATCAACAATGGTCAACTTGGTCAAATGGTCAAACCAATTAACTATGACAATTATCCATAAGAATAATTATTAAACGAATTCCTCCTTCTCATTAGGGTTATAATCAAGTCAATGGTCAAAATCTTAATGAGGCGTCTCCCTCTCTGCCTCTGTCAACTGTACATACATACCAGCATCCGTGTTCCGAAGAAACACGAATACAATGAGACTGAACTAACCCAAAACCAAATATTAGGATCTGGCTTAAACTAAAGCCCACTAATATCAACTGCTCGAACACCAAACACGCACAAGTACGCGTATGTGAACGAACCCTGTCGTAAAACCATACGACCTCTACATCGTTTCGTCCAAAGATGAACAACCCTCTGTGTGGGACTCTAAAGACTCGACAGTACTCTGACAGTGGGTTTAACCACAAGCACGTCAGCGGCACTAGCTGTGCGTAACGGCTACCCAGGTATCTGTCAATAAGAAGGCCGATGAGTAAAACCCATCCGAACTCCTACTGAGCCTGAATGTGACAATCTCCGTACAGTCCGGTCTGTTCATCTAAAAGTATCGCATATCAGGCCTAGGGGACGGTAAACGTCAGTCCCCTAATAGTGGTATAAGTCGTGTCAGAGCGTAGTCCAAAACACCTGAGAAACTACAAGAGTACCTACCAGTAAATCTCGCTTGCCCTGACCAGGGATTTTGTGTAATGGCTCTCTAAACACAGCGCGATATCAACCCCCAATACCGAGAGAGACGAATCCTATCTAACCACCACTGCCTCTAAGTGCTTCGGGACTGCACCCAACTACTACATGTTTGCACGACTCAATAGAGCCGTGGTAGGGTAGCAATCAAAGAACAGTGGGAACACACTTGAGGCGAAATAGCAGTGTCAAGTCAACGGACTAAGCTGTACTCATGTCACCTGGGAACTGCTAACTGACGATAGGTATAATACCAACCAATAGTTCCCGACGAGTCCTGTCCAGTGTACTCGTAACCTAACGAGCACCTGCATACTATCTCCAGTACTACGTACTGATGGTTGTGGGACAGACCATCTCCCCTGCTGGGATGAGAAGCGTATGCACCAGTCTACTCTGAAGTATCGATACCCTGTCTCGATAATCCTACGACTAGGGACCTGTATAAGGATATGTTTATAGACTACCCAGCCCCCACTACTGTGATCGCCATCACAATGCCGGTAGTCAAGCAAAGATCCTAGGGGCTCTATCAATATGTATTAGCGATATGTTAAAAGAAACATATACATATATTAAGATAGATACAAACCAAATAGCATACTACTATATCGAGCAAGACTATAATAAATCCGTGTATATATCCCAAACTTCGAAAATGTATTATACAAACTAGTACTATACAATAATGGCCTCTAGGGCATACATATCCAACAATCTCCCACTTGCACTAAAGACCAGTAATTGGTGTACCGCATACCCAACATCTGCACTAAGGCCAGCTGCTGGCGTACCGCATACCCAATAACTCAAAAAGTCGTTCGAACTGTGTTTGAGGGAGGGCCTTTGTGAATGGATCCGCCGTGTTGTCTTTAGTATCCACTCTCCGTATCTCGATCTCCTGGCGATCAATGATCTCCCTAATCAGGTGATATCGCCTTAAGATGTGTCTGGATTTCTGATGGGACCGTGGTTCCTTCACTAAAGCCATAGCCCCATTGTTATCGCAATACAAAGGTATTGGGTCAACAATGGACGGAACCACCTGAAGTTCACTAATAAACTTCTTCATCCAGACCGTTTCTTTTGCGGCATCGCTTGCAGCAATAAATTCAGCCTCCATCATCGAGTCTGCGACGGTATCCTGTTTGGAACTCCTCCAACACACCACCCCTCCGTTGAGGGTAAACACAAAATCCGAGACAGACTTGTTGTCGTCCTTGTCACTCTGAAAGCTTGAATCAGTAAAGGACTCGACCCTGAGGTCTCCATTACCGTAAACCAGGAACATCTCCTTAGTCCTTCTCAAGTACTTGAGAATGTTCTTCACTGCTGTCCAGTGGCTCTCACTTGGGTCTGACTGATACCGGCTCACCACGCTTAGTGCGTAAGCTATATCTGGTCTTGTACATAGCATCGCATACATTATAAATCCTACCGCCGAAGCGTAGGGTATAGAGTTCATGCGAACCCTCTTTTCATCAGTCTTGGGAGACATCTTCTTGGAGATGGTGATTCCGTGCAATGCGGGTATATTACCGCGCTTGGAATCATCCATACTAAATCTCTTTAGTACGGTCTTTATGTACCTGGACTGCGAAAGTCCCAGTAATCTCTTAAATCCATCTCTGTAGATCTTGATCCCCAGAATGCACGAGGCATCACCCAGGTCTTTCATGGAGAACCGATGTGATAAGAATAGCTTGACCGATTGTCGCATAGGAATGCCATTTCCTATCAAAAGAATGTCGTCCATGTACAAGACTAAGAATACGACAGTTCATCCTACAATCTTCTTATAAATACAAGGCTCATCCTCGTTCTTGATGAAGTCAAATTCCTTGACTGTTTCATCAAAATAGATGTTCCAGCTCCGCGATGCCTGCTTTAATCCATAAATGGATTTAAGCAACTTGCACACCTTCCCGCTACTCCCACTGTCTACAAAACCTTCTGGCTGATCCATATAAACGCACTTTTCCAAACTTCCGTTTAGAAAAGCCGTTTTTACGTCCATCTGCCAGATTTCATAGTCATGAAAGGCGGCAATGGCAAGTAGGACCGGATGGATTTGAGCATAGCCACTGGAGAAAAAGTTTCATCATAGACCACACAGGCCTTTGACGAAAACCTTTTGCAACAAGTCTAGCCTTATAGGTTTCCACCTGCCCATCTACACCAAGTTTCCTTTTGTAGATCCATTTGCATCCAGCGGGTTTTACCCCAGGTGGAGCAATATCCAAGGTCCACACTTTACTGGCATACATGGACTCCATTTCCGATCGCATAGTATCTAGCCACTTATCAGAGTCCCTACTAATAATGGCCTGCCTGAAACTGGTAGGATCATGTTCTTCCAAGATGCAATCCTCTCGATCCCCGTCTATGAGAAAACCGTAGTATCTCTCGAGCGGATGAGAAATCCTACCAGATCTGCGGAGTGGCTGAGGTTCGTATGGGATTACTGAATCTAGTGGTTCCTCCAAATCTTCAGTTACATTTTGTGGTTCATGGATTTCTCCCAGTTCTACCGTACTCCCACTAGTTTCTTTTGCAAGAAACTCCCTTTCTAAAAAGGTAGTATGGCGAGATACAAACACTTCTGTTCTTCAGTGTGGTAGAACAGATATCCTAGTGAATGCTTAGCATATCCCACAAATTTATATAGAACTGAACGTGCCTGAAGTTTGTCCAGTTTCTGTGTTTTTACATAGGCTGGACAACCCCATATCTTAATAAATTTAAGACATGGTTTCTTACTACTCCATATTTCATACGGAGTTTTAGGCACAGATTTGGACGGAACTTGATTCAAAAGGTATGCCGCTGTTTGAAACGCATGTCCCCAGAATGAAAGAGACAACTCAACACTACTCATCATGGAACGAACCATATCCAATAGGGTACGATTCCTCTGCTCCGATACACCGTTGTGCTGTGGTGTATACGGAAGAGTAAGCTGAGAGAGAATTCCATTCTCTTTTAAGTAATCTAGGAATTCCGTGCTTAAGTACTCCCCTCCTCTATCCGATCGGAGGATCTTGATACTTTTGCCAATCTGGTTCTCTACTTCGTTTTGGAATTCATTGAATTTCTCAAAAGCTTCGAATTTGTGTTTCATAAGATACACATATCCGAATCTAGAGAGATCGTCAGTGAATGTGATGAAGTACGAGAACCCATCCCTTGCATGTATAGACATTGGACATCACTGTGTATGAGTCCCAAGAGCTCTGCTGCTCTTTCTCCATGTCTGGTGAACGGAGATTTGGTCATCTTTCCTTTGAGATAAGACTGACAAATTTCATAAGATGAAAATTCGAATGTATTCAAGAGTCCATATTTATGTAACTTACTTAGTCTTTTCTCTCCGATATGACCAAGTCTACAATGCCATAAATAGGATTCATTCGTATCTGAACTCTTTCTCTTGCGTGTGTTTTGTACATTGAGAACTGTATTCTGATTTAGAACATAGATACCATTACACAGTGTACCTTCTGCAACCAGTACCTTACAAGGTAAATGTTCATGATATTTCTATCAAGAACAAAGTTATATCCATCTTTATCAAGTAAAGAAACTGATATGATGTTGCAAACCATGGAAGGTACATAGTAGCAATTGTTCAAAATCATAGTATTGCCATTTGGCAACACTAGGTGATATTCACCGACGGCTGCAGCATTAACTTGTGCTCTGTTCCCTACCCTTATATGTATACATTTAATTAATTATTTAGGGACTATGATATGACAAGGGAAGTTTTTTTTCATGGCAATTTAAAAAAAAATAAAGATAAAGATAAAGAGAAAGAGATGGAGGGAGGGAAAGAGAGAAGAGACTTACATACACAAGCCGGTATTATCACCGGGCTTGTCCATCCGCCGATAGTCTCGCGTTACTAGCGAGACCTCCTTGAGAATTTCTTCATGTTCTTCTTCGGGGAATTTAGATGAAAAGGGATATGTGAAATGATAGAAAGGTGTGATGATGAAAAGAAATAGGAGTGAGATATAAAAAGTTTATGGCCACCATTATTCTAATAAATCATGGCTTATAACCATTCTAATTATTTTGGGAGTTAAAAAGAAGATGAAATGAAAATTCTCATTTGTATGTTATGAGAAGAATAAAAAATTGATTAAAAAAATAATTGCAAGAATTGGAATTTGAATATGTGATCTATGGAATAATAATGCAAAGAATTAACCAATGAGCTACAAGGTTGTTCATGCACACATTTAATTAGAATTAAATATATGTTGTTGCTTGAAAAAAAAGTGGGCTTTTGGGCTCATATTTTTATAAAAGAAAATGAAAATGATATTGGATTTGGGTTATGAGCTGGGTCATGTCTTGCATTTAATTTTGAATAGGTTAAGATTTAGTTTAAAGAAATGTGTTTGGGAAAAAAATAGATGGAATAATAAAATAATATATTTAATAGAAAACAAAAAATACTAAGAATAAATAAATACAATATTTTACTAAAGAAAGAAACTCAAAGGTATAGTAATATTAGGGTCGTTACATTCTACTCTCCTTATAAAAATTTCGTCCTCGAAATTTGTAAAAGGAAAGTGTAACAGATTCAAAACAAATTTAGTGATGGAACTATTGATAGTGCATGAAAAATATTTGGAAGAACGAAAAGATGTGAAAGTTTTGGTAAGATTGTAAAAGAGGTGGGGGGATTTTGGTTTAGAACAGATGAAATTGGAAGATTCAAGAAATTTGAATTGCAAACAATGTTTTTAGTTGCTGGTTCTTGTGTTATATTACTTAAATTGTCCACGCAGAGCTGAACTGCATGGTTGGGCTCCATACAGCTCTGGCCTGCATGGGCCACCAACAAAACCTGTCACGCCTCGGTTCCCAGTATACAGCGAATGGGACGCGACTGGTCGCTACGTATTTACTCTGAAGTAAATACGCTAAGCGTATCTGAGCAATATAAAAGAAATGTACACAAGAGACAAATGTAGTGAAATAACAACTTTATTTATTAATATTCTTTTGTACAATATATGGAAAAATAAATATATCTGAATGAAAGCAATGCCTAAACAATGGCATAACAGAAATGGAAAGTACTGAAATGAAATGTGTACAAGTGTAACTACAGCTTGGGATCTTCAATAAACTGGTACAAGTCTTCAGTGCTAGGCTCGATCTCTAGAAGGTCCGAAACACCTGATGACATTTAAAGAAGAAAGAAAGAGAAAGTCGTCAGCGAACAAATCGCTCGATAAGTCCCAAAAATAAGGAAGAAGTAGAAAAGACAGAAAGAGAGAGAGTGTAAATTTTAAAGTTGTATTATATTGTTATAATATTGTATTTAGTATTAACGTTATTGTTTGTAGCTTGGTACAGAAGGATGCCAGTGTATACGAGAGGAGTCTCACTTGCCCCGGAGACTAAGCTATCAGGAACTCAAGGAACCGTTCATGCCACGGTACAACAGCAAAGGAATACAGGTTAGGTGTCTTATGGTTGCAGTCTCGTGCCACTTCTAACACCTTCCGTACCAATCTACCACTTAAACCCTGCAATATCTTGTTTGTATTGTATTGCAACTTGTAATGTCTTGTAATATAGATTGTATAATTGGATGACTTGCCGAAACCATAATATCAGTAAATGGGTGTAACTGGAAAATCATGAATGTAACTGCAGAATCATGTAAATGGAAGTATATCCATGGTTCGGTTCAGTCAATACAGATTGAATAGATTGAAACTTTCGCATCCTTTCGTTCTTCCAAATATTTTTCATGCACTATCAATAGCTCCATCACTAAATTTGTTTTGAATCTGTTACACTTTTCTTTTACAAATTTCGAGGACGAAATTTTTATAAGGAGCGTAGAATGTAACGACCCTAATATCACTATACCTTTGAGTTTCTTTCTTTATTAAAATATTGTATTTATTTATTCTTATTATTTTTATTTTCTATTAAATATATTATTTTATTATTCCATCTATTTTTTTCCCAAACACATTTCTTTAAACTAAATCTTAACCTATTCAAAATTAAATGCAAGACATGACCCAGCCCATAACCCAAATCCAATATCATTTTCATTTTTTTTTATAAAAATATGAGCCCAAAATCTCACTTTCTTTTCAAGCAACGGCATATATTTAATTCGAATTAAATATATGCTGTTGCTTGAAAAGAAAGTGGGCTTTTGGGCTCATATTTTTATAAAAGAAAGTGAAAATGATATTAGATTTGGGTTATGGGCTGGGTCATGTCTTGCATTTAATTTTGAATAGCTTAAGATTTAGTTTAAAGAAATGTGTTTGGGAAAAAAATAGATAAAATAATAAAATAATATATTTAATAGAAAACAAAAAATTATAAGAATAAATAAATACAATATTTTACTAAAGAAAGAAACTCGAAGGCATAGTAATATTAGGGTCGTTACAGAAACGGTATCGAGATTGACAAACCAAAAATTGATGTCATTTCCACCATCTCTCCTCCAAAAAACGTCAGAGATATCAGATCTTTCTTTGGTCATGCCGATTTTTATAGACGGTTTATCAAGGACTTTAGCAAGATTGCTAGACCCTTGACTCTTCTGCTGCCAAGGGCACAACGTTCAACTTCAACTCGGGCTGTCTGACTGCTTTTGAATCATTACGAAGCTCACTCACTACAGCTCCCGTGCTATCTTCTCCCGACTGGATGCATTCTTTTGAGATCATGTGCGATGCATCAGACTTTGCCATCAGTGCGGTCTTAGGACAACGCATCAAAGAGATGCCGCATATGATCTTCCAAGCGAGCTGAACCTTGAATGACTCACAATTGAACTATACAACAACCGAAAAAGAGTTCTTAGCGGTTGTATTTGCTTTGAAGAAATTCAGGTCATATCTCATTGCCTTCCCAGTCGTCGTCTACACTGATCATTCTTCTTTGAGGCGTCTTTTCGCGAAAAAGGATGCCAAATCTCGGCTGATATGTTGGATTCTCTTATTTCAAGAGTTTGACCTTGTCATCAAGGAAAAAATGGATGTGAAAACGTTGTCGCCGATTATCCTTCACGACTTCCTTCTTCGCCAACGATACTTCTCCCGATAAACGATGTTTTTCCTGATGACACTCCTGACGGTATCTTGCGAACCATGGTTCGCGGATATTATAAACTATTTAGCAACATGACTCGTACCAAACGAATGGTCGAGTCGGGACAAACTTAGATTTTTCTCCCAAGTAAAACACTTTTACTGGAACGAACCCTACTTATTCAAGTATTGTCTAGACCAAATCATTAGTCGGTGTGTCCCAGAAAATGAGTTTAAGAGTGTTGTCCTTCTGCCACGATCAAGCGTATAGCGAGCATTTTGGCCCAAGAAAGACAACCGAAAAAGTCTTGCAGTATGGCTTTTATTGGCCAAAACTATTCAAAGATGCATATGATTACTGCAAAACTTGCTCCCGGTACCAACATTTGGGCCAGATCTCCAGAAGAAATGAAATGCCGCTCCAACCAATTCTGGTTGTTGAGATGTTCGATATTTGGGGGATTGATTTCATAGGCCCATTTCCCAACTCTTTTGGCAACTTAATGATCTTTCTAGCTGTTGATTATGTCTCCAAATGGATCGAGCCAATAACGAGCCGGACGAATGACAACAAGGTTGTCATTAGATTCCTCAAAGAAAACATCTTCTCCAGATTTGGGCATCCTCACGCTATCATTAGCAACAATGGGCCACATTTCTGCAATAAGTCTTTTGAGGCCTTAATGCGGAAATGCACGATTAATCACAAGCTATCGATGCCCTATCATCCCCAAACAAGCAGGCAAGCCGAGATTTCAAATCAACAAATCAAGCAAAATATTGGAGAAAACGGTTTTCAAGAACCGTAAAAATTGGTCTTTGAAATTAACTGATGCCCTTTGGGCATTTCGAACTGCTTACAAGACTGATCTTGGCATGTCTCCATATCGGCTTATGTACAGAAAGGCTTGCTTCCTCCCTGTTGAGATCGAGCATCGGGTATTATGGGCGATTAAAGAGCTGAACTTCAATCTTGATGATGCGGGAAGCTTTCGAAAGATGCAAATAAACGAATTGAACGAGCTTCAGGATAAAACTTATGAAAATGCGGTCGTTGTAAAGAACCGAACGAAGGTGTTTCATGACAAACATCTTATGCACAAAACTTTCACGCCTGGACAGCAGGTACTTCTTTACGACACTAGACTCTACTTACATCCTGGTAAGCTCAGATCTCGCTGGACGGGACCTTTTCTTGTACGGTGTGTATATCCGCACGGTGCGGTAGATTTGAAAAATCCAAGGGACGGTTCGGGTTTTAAAGTAAATGGACACAGATCGAAATCGTTTTTTACCGCAGAATTATCAGAGGAGCTTCTGATATTGCAGGAACCGGTTTACCTTGCCTAATCTTTCTCCGTTTATCACCAAATTTCGGTTACCCAACCATAAACAGTAGAAACACTGTTTCAAATAAGTTTGGGGTATATATATAATATCTTGTATATATATAGATATTTTTGTCTGGTGCATATCCATTTTTCTTTTGACAAGCAATCTTGTCTGGTGATACTCGATTTTGTGTGTCGGGATATTTTTTCTTTGCCCGGTGAAAATCCCTTAAAAAAGGAGGAAATAAATCAAAAAAAATGAGAAAAAAGAAATGAAAAACAAAACAAAACAAAAAAAAAAAGAGGAGAAAAGAAATGGGGGCATTTTGTAAAGGGGTCTTTTTGTAAAACCATTTTTTTTACCGCCAACTCTGACTCGAACCTCATCAAAGAAATCAAATAACAAATTATTTCTTCTCTCCTCTCTCTCCCGAAGCGACAACAAAACCCTAGCCCCCAAATCAACAAATCGACCGCGGGTTTCCTTCTTTTCCCCGCCGCCGCCGATCTTCTTGGCTCCAGTCGACGAATTTTTTTTCCCTCTCTGTAATATTTTCTCTTCTCGCCACTCTCTTGTTTGAATTCCCTGCAAAATTTGTTTACCCACTGCCATGGCTCCTTTCGATTGTGAGAAAAATTTTGTGAATGTGCTCACCCATGAGATATATCGGAGCTATTTTTACGATGCAATTTGTCAGATATGGTGGGAATATTTGTTATACGAGGATGAGGATATGTGTGCGATTCAAGAATTGGTGGATGAATATTACGATATTTTGAGAGCGGGTGAGCCATTTCAGGATCATGTTTGCTTTCATTTTCGGGAGAGAAATAGGGTGTTCTCGCAAGAGACAATTTCCAATGTCACTAACATTCCCACCCGACCAGCATTTCAGTACCCGCTGGAGCTCACTGTGTATAGGACGATCATCGGATCGAGGTGTGATCTGTGGAATAATGGGCTGAACGCCCAGCAGATGTATAGAAATGTGTATGCGGCTTGTCGCTGGGTATACCAAAATATCAAAGGGCACAGCCGAGTTTCTTCTTACTCAGCGATTGTGGGTCATGTCGTTCATTGCCTGATGACAAAGAATTATCAATTCTGTATTGTGAACATGTTGTTCACAAAGATCGTGGAGGGGGTAACAGGACGTAAACTTTTACTTCCAGTTCTCATCACACAAATTTGCCACTACTATATGGAGGAGGAGGACTACGATTCCTGCGCTACCATCTACGACATAGTACCGGTTGGGATTGAGAGGATTTCGTAGGGCTATACAGACACCAAATGCGAGCAGCAGATATGGTCACCCATACACTCGAGCGAGCATGCAGCGCCTCAGACATCTTCTGAGATCTACCTAAACGAAGACATACCGATAGATCCCAATGATTTGCACCAAATGGAGGTCCGCGGCATCAAGACACTGATTAGGCAAAATAGAGAGATAAAGCAACAATTGAACCAAATACTTGCAAATCAGGAAGAGGCCGGTGGAAGCGGCCAAAGCAAAGGCAAGGAAAAGGCTAGGCGACGATGAGGGCATCGTCCACTTCAAGTTTAGGGTGATTTTGAGATGGGGTTTATTCATGTATCGAGCATATAGTGTTGCATTTACATATTTCCTGCATTTCAGTATTACATTTCATGTATTTTTCTTTTATTTTGCATGTAGCTGCATTGCACGTTTACTTTTATATTGCATTATGCTGTTTGTATCCGAAAATCTAAAAAACCATAAAAATTGAAAATTTTCCAAAAATAAAAAAACTTTGTTATTAAGTTAGCTGGTGAAAAAGCTTAGATTCAAAATATTGACAATTTATTTTGAAAAGATAGGAACAACTAAATCCTATTTCTAGATATTAAAAACCCAAACGATAACCCTCCTTGGAGTTTAACTTTAGCTAATATACGTCTTTTTCATCACACTACATGTGTCGTGAGTTTTGAAAATTAGATGAAAAGTTTGATACGTCTTAAAAAACTTTTAAAATTAGTGAACTCATTCTAGATCAAACCGGTTTTTCTGAGATATGTAATATCGAGAATAGTTTATAAAGCGAAGTGGATATAAAAGGATATTATTGATATTTTAATAGAAACTAAGTCTGAAAAATAACCTATCTAAAATTTGATTGGAGTGATCACACACCTTATTTACATAAACACATTTTATATCTTGAAAAGAATTGAACAACTGGCTATATCTCCGTTCACATTGAATTGTCATGATTTTCACGCCAAAATGATTCTTTTTGTTTTAGGGCTTAGATAACTTGAGCAATTAAATCCGCCGGGGTGTCTCTATACCTAATGCCCTAAAACCAACTAGTTTGGGAGTATTGGCCCAAATCTCGCTAAGAATCCTAGAAAGTCCAATTTAAAACAAAGTCAAGTAAGTGCTCTCTCCAAGTTAAAATTCCTAACGGTTCTTTGTGTGAGAATAATCTTGACTAAAAACTGTTAGTGTATATGCCCTAGGGGCCATTATTGTATCATACTAGTTTATATATTACTTAATGGAAGCTTGGGATATTCACATGTATATAACAGTCTTGCTAAACATGGTAGTATGCTACTTGGTTATTCTATCTTAATATGCGAGTAAACGTATTGATAGAGCTCTTAGGATCTTGCTTGACTACCAGCGTTGTGATGGCAGTCACACTAGTGGGGGCTGGGTAGTCTACAAGCACATCCTTTTTCAGGTCCCTAGTCGTAGGATTATCGAGACAGGGCATCGATACTCCGGAGTAGACTAGTGTGTACGCTTCTCATCCTAGTTGGTGAGATGGTCTGTCCCACAGCCGTCAGTACGTCGTACTGGAGATAGTATACAGGTGCTCGTTGGGTTATGGGTACACCGGACAGGACTCGCAGGGAACTATTGGTTGGGTTTTATACCAGTCGTCAATTAACAGTTTCCAGGTGACATGAGTACAGCATAGTCCGCAGACTTGACACTGCTACTTCGCCTCGAGTGTGTCCCACTGTTCTTAGATTGCTACCCTACAACGGCTCAAAAGAGTCGTGCAAACAGGTAGCAGTTGGGTGCAGTCCCGAGCACTTGGAGGCAGTAGCAGTTAGACAGGATTCGTCTCTCCCGGTATTGGGAGTTGATATCGCGCTGTGTCAGAGAGCCGTTACGCAAAGTCCCTGGCCAGGGCAAGCGAGATTTACTGGTAGGTTCCAGTTGTTTCTCAGGGTGTAATGGGCTACGCTCCGACACGACTTATACCGCTATTAGGAGACTGACGCTTGCCGTCCCCTAGACCCGATATGCGATAGTCTTAGACGAACAGACCGGACTGTACGGAGATTGTCACATCAGGCTCAGTAGGAGTTCGGATGGGTTTCCTCATCGGCCTTCTTATCGACATCTACCTGGGGATCGTTACGTACAGCTAGTACCGCTTGCGGTTTGTGGTTGAACCCACTGCCAGCGTAATAGTCGAGTCATTAGAGTCCCACACAGAGAGTTTCCCTGCTCCAGGCGAAACGATGTAGAGGTCGTATGGTTTTACGACAAGGGTTCGGACGCATACGTGTGTTTACGCACGTACGACTTTCGGACAGTTTTTACTAGTCGGCTTTGGTTTAAGCCAGATTCTAGTATCGGGATATTGGATTTATACAATCTAAAGTTTTTCCGTGTTTTCACGGATAGGAGGGGCGTTCTCGTAATTTCACGAGAAGCTTCTAGAAGGTTGGTGACTTAGGGGTGTAGGTGGCATATGCATTAAATGAGATTAGTGACTCATTTGTGTGATTCATCCATGTCATTAATACATCATAAATGCTTAATGACTCATGGAGCTGAATCACCCATTTGTATTTATGAAGCATGGTTGTTAAATCCTTTATTTTCTTTTTTGGATAAATAATAATGCTTCATATATATTATGATAGATCATTATCTCATTCTCATTCTCATGCTCATCTTCTCTCTCCTCAAGCTCTCTCTCTTCAAACCCTAATCCTCCCCTCTCATGTGTTGAGATCAAGGATTAGAATAGACTAATCACTCCATAATCCAACTCTATATCACCTAGCTTACTTCGATTATCACTTTAAAAAACCTAGTTACCTCAAGTTAGAGGTGAAACTTGAAGTATAGCTCTCGGGTGGATCATCTACTACATAGAGAAGGCCGGAGAGGAGGTGGAGAACGAAAAGACGAAGGACACGGTTCATTAGGTATAATCACTTCACATAGTAGTTTAGAACTCCTATGTTTATCGTTAGTTATAGTTTAGCAAAGATTCTTCGGTTAGTCGATGTTTACGCAAAGAACAAGATCGTTTTTCATATTTCCGCCTCCCCGCAAGTCGTGGGGTGTAGTACATCGACTGACAAAAACAATTTTTTATAAAAATATTTTTAAACGGAGATATGAAGGTTTTACTTGATGATAAATACTAATGCACGTTCATGAAGGTGTGTATAAAATGAAAATAAGTAAAAAGTGGGGTGAAGAATAAGACCTAGTTTTCTGTTAGAGACGATAGAAATTCTAAATTTAAAACCTAGATGAAGAACGAAACTTAAGAAAAACTTAACTCTTATAAACTTGTATGATCCTTTCGAAAATTTTATTCGGTCTTTAATTTGTGACATTACGACTTTAATCGAACTTTTTAAAACATAACGACGTTATTTGCACCGCACGTAAAGACGTATAGAATATTAAGTTAAATAAGAAGTGGGGTGTGAAAAATAAGGGTTTGAAATTTCTAACTTAGAATTATAGAACTTCTACCTTTGATAACTAAACGCTAGGATTAGAATTGACAGTTATTTTGCAAAACTAGCTTAACAGGATTTTGTATGTGTAATCCGCTGAAAACCCTCAGGAGACAACACTCCACCTAGTAGGGACACCTAGAGGTTTAACGGCATGTTGCACGAGCTCGGTGTAATCGCTTTCCCTAAGGAAGTGAAATTAGGATTTTGTTTTGCTCGGGACAAGCAAAAGATAAGTTTGGGGGTATTTGTTCATCACGAAAAACTGCATTTTAATACCGCTCATTCAATATTATTTTTGTGTTATATCGGTACTATTAATCCGTGTCAACTTAATAAATACAGATTACATGTATTCGTGACAAAATACTGAAAACACACTCAAATGCACGGATACGATATTTGTGAACCAACGCTGCACCCGGAATGAAAAACCGATCAATATTCAAGAAGATATTGCATGGAAACAAATATACAAACTTATTTTATCAAAAATGGTCTAACTTAGTACAAGTTGTATATGACACAGTATTTGGATATACAAACCTTGGTGGGCAGCTATGATGATGGTTTGAGCAAGTGAGCAAGTAATCATGAGTGAGTGATAAAGTTGTGATTTGATGGTTTGAAACTAGACAATTTCCCTCCAAATCTACAGATTAAAAGCCAAGTGTTTATAAAACAATCAAACAATATCAGAAAGATCATGGAGAGGACATGAAATCATCACATAAAGACGAGCCCCACCAACCGCCAGAAAACCGCCCAAACTCCTTACTTTCCTACTACCGGCTGTTTTTGAGTTTCCAAAGTGCCTTATTTCTTTTCTAGTCATTTCTTATTATTACATCACTTCTTATTTATTGTTTGTTTATTTTGTTGAAGTGCCTATAAATACAACATCAGAGAAGAGACAAAGGGTCCAAGTTTTGTGTTAAGACCAAATTCTTCACTTTTGTAATTTTTATTTTGTAATTTTCAGTTGTATCTTGAGTTCTTGCTCTTCTCTTGACCTTGTAACTTCTTAGTTTAACTTACAAATTTAAATTTTAGGTTCTTGAACTCAATTAGTTTGTATCTCCTTTGCAAGTTTAATAAAATATGCTTTTGGTTATGCATATCATGTCATGCGCATTTCAACTTGTGAGATCTTTTACTTTTCTTTGAACTTGCAAACTTCTAAGTGAGATTGCAAGTTTAAAGTTTGGTATTTGATTTCATAGTAATATTTGAATTCAAAAGACACTTGATGACTTCATATCGGACATATCGGTTCTTAGTATTTCTTAACTCTTGCTTTTCTTATCTAGCAATTTTTACTATGTGCTCCTCATTTTGTGTTTTCTTTAATTCATGTGAATATGTGTGAGTAGCTTAATAACTTGTTAAGGGTAGAATAGGGTTAGTTTGAATTGGAGAAATGTTTGTTAATTTTCTTTAAAAACCATTAACTCGTAATTGAAATTCCGACCAAACGATTCACAATTCGCTCCGTTAGACAGCCTATCCTACCACGATAGCAGTGATTCCTAATTATGACTGGTTGCGATTGGTTTGCCAGAGGCGAAGGTTAAGAGACAAGAACAGAAGGACAAGAGGTAAGAAATACGGATTTAGCGCACAATCGCAAATATCGTACTTCAAACTCCCTAATCCATGTTGTTACCGATTATCTTAGTATCAATATCAAGTTAGATTTATAAGAAAACGACAAATATTATTCTAGCTCAAGCTAACCTAAAACTAGCTCTAACAAGTCCTTTCTTTTGAACATATCGTATTTTACGACTTTTAGTATAACAAACAACTCTAAGTTACAGACTTAACTCGTTAAAATAAGTTTAAAAACCTATCATCTCCCTGCGGACGACCCATACTCATCTCGGCTCGCAACACGCGACACCGTTTTGATTGCGGTACTTTCAGAACTAAAAACGACACGTAAAATCCTTACCAATCAGTGTGCGCGTGTGTGTATGCTTGTTTGGGTGTGTATGTATGCTTGTTTGTGTGCGCGCATGCTTGTTTGTGCGCGCACGCAAACAAGCTCACACACACAAACACACATGCATTCATACAGACACATGATGAAAAAAAATAATGCTAAGAAGAAAGAGATGAAATGAATGAAAATTTTCATATTTGTGTGATTGCAGGGTGTATATAGGATTGGATGTATATAATTGGAATTCCAGGTGTGCTTCCATCATGATTGAAAGTATATTTACTAAATTATGTATTTTTAACTTTTAATCGCAGGGGCTTTACTCCAGAGATCCAGGTGCACCTCCATCCCTTTCCGTGATTGTGCTCCTTTGTGATTTCATTTTCCATTTCTGTAAATTTATGATTTTAGTATTGTACTGTAATGGATATGCATCGATATTTGGATAATATTTTATATTTGAATGGAATGGATATTTGAATGGAAATTGGATTGGAGGTATATAATTGGAATTCCAGTTTTTTTGTTTTGAATAATTCTTTTATGCACTTAATCCTTATTTAGACACCTCAAGTCCGTGGAAATAAGATTTATTTCGACCCAACTAACACATCAAAATAGTTATAAAAATATTTTTAAATATTTTTGAAAAACATTTTATCATGTTTTTTTCGTCGGTTTAAACACGTCGAAATATACTTTATATCGACATGTGGGACGCATCAAAATAAATGAAATTATTGGGACGCGTTTTACACCTCGTAGCGACACAGTTTATTGTGACGACGGTCTCCCGTCGCCATTTAGGGTCTCCCGTCGAAACAAGGTTATTTCAACGTTTAAAATACGTCGGAAAAACCCACTGTTTCCTGTAATGATAGCATGCCATTATGTAGATACCGCAGGAAAAAATTTCAGGAAGGTTTTGACTTCCACTTCAAAGCAAAGAGTTTTTGACAGCAAAAAGTTTTTGACAGCGGAAAAAATGTGCCGGGAGAGTGGAGCGGGTGATAATTTTCCCAAAAAACTTCATGTACCTATCATATCACCTTGCAAAATACAAAATGATGCTTTATGTGAAGCAAACCTTGATCAAAACTCCAGGAAAAAAAGAAAATGAAAAAAAAAATCAAAACACAGAGAATTTAAAATTTTAAATGGGCGTGAGATTAAATGACGTATATAGAGAAGGTTTTTTGAATGATTTCCAGATGGCAAGAATCCAAGCTTTGGAAAGAGAGGGGGGTGGGGGGGCCTAACTGCAGTCGAGAGCTGAGCTAGGCGGCGAAATGTAGTCTAGGGTTTGGGAGCTGTACCCGCCTTATTTCTACGGGTCGGATCGGGAATGTTAACGGGCCGGGTTAGAGTCAAATCGCGTAGCATCCGAACCCGTTTACAATTTGCATAATGGCTTTCTCATATCACACCCAAAAAAAATCTCTATCTTTAACGAACACCTAATATTCTTAAATTTCATCCTCAATCTTGGATAGTAGTTGTATCCTGATCTGAGCTTTGCCAAATACTGATAGACTAGTAGAATTCATATCATAATTTCATATCCAAGCTTTAAAATGCTGATGTGATAGGCAAAATCAATCATGTACGTATAGCTTTTTCCAGTTTCGTTTTATATTTGAATTTGTAATTTTCGCGTTTACATTATAACTATCTTTATCCATATTTGCATGAGCCTATAACTACCCGATATAAATATGATAGCAAGTATGTCTGATTTGTTTACATTGCTAGATATGTTTTGATATTCCCCCTCTTTTTATTTTATAAGAACAACCGTTATTCTAACTATTTTTAATTTTCACCTTTATTTTTGTGTTTTATTTCAGTAAGAAAATTCTTCACCTAACCCTTTTAAGAAAAAGATCGTGAGGATATGAAACTAAAAGCATTTATTTCGTTAAGAAGAAGCATAATTTCTAAAGATATGCACTAAAAGTCTAAGTTTAAAGTTAATTAGAAGTTAAACTATGTGTTAATTAAGATATTGAAGGATGTATTTTTAATAACAAAGTGATTTAAGGGTTAAAATAGAATCCCTATGATTTGGGGTGATTTCTGTAGCAACTTAATGATTTGACGATGAAAGATAACATAATAAGATTTAGGAGTGTTTTTAAGTGAAAACGAGAGAGAGTGCAATATCAAAAAAATAAATTTTAAAAGAAAACTTTTTTCCCCCAAAATGCAAACCTATTATTTAATAGAAACGGAATTTGATTGCAAACCTATTATTTAAAAGGCATTAGGAAAACAAGGCCAATCTCTCTGGATATTGTGATAAATTCTTCTCTTCATTACATTAAAATACCCTTTAAACATCAAAATGTTGAATTACTTCTAGAGCCTTCGCTTTTGCATGCAGAAAGTGAAACAACACAAATTTCAGGAAGTGGTATTCGCCAAAGTACAGCTATGTCATGCATCTCTTTACCATACATACAAGAAAATGTTTTCTTTATTTATTCATTCATTCATTTATTTTCTCATAAGCTAAATGCCTTCGGTTTGAACAGTTGGTGTGATCATGTTGAAAATTGTTAGCGTTTACCACCAGCACAAACAGAACTCGGGGACAAGCACGGGCCAAAGTTCACACAACTATGCGGAGTAAGGGGCCCACTCCTGATGGAGAGCGCTTGCATTCTCAATTCAAACGGTCAATCCCTAGATTTGAGTCTCTCGACATTTGTATTTTGAGCATGTGGGCACCCTTTTTGGGCTTTGAAGGTTTCTTGCTGTGATTTGTCATCAAAAGGTCCTCTCATTTAATACAGAGAAAGAATGGATTGTCACACTCGATGAACTCCATTTACATATTCCTTCACCATCGCCGTCTACTTTGAGTTCTTGGGATTTCGTAGGCTCAATTAACTTATCCGATTTGTTTGGTTTTGGATCGTCATTATAGTCTTCATTAGATGAGCAAGGAACCTGCGGTAAAAAATAAAAATGCAATTTTAGAGGAAATAAATGATAGATATTGTAAAATTGTTAATAAAAGGGTAGTTATGTGTCTTATACCTGAACTTGATTTATATCAACCCCATTTTCTCTGAGGAAGTTCAAGAAGCAGTTGAGGTTCTCCTCTGATGGTTTGTAATGCCCACTATAGGCCCAGATTGCCTGCAACATTTCACTTATCAGGGCATATTTCTTATATTTGACAAGACTTGCAGAGTTTATCCATATAATGTGTGGCATATATATGTATTAACATTGGTAGTTTTCTTACTTGTACCCCAACATTATTTGTATTTTCTTACTAATGCCTGAAATATCGATATTTCTAATTTGAAACCTCAAATGATTCTGAATTTCCATTTGTTTCTCCATTTACTAAACTGCAATGAACTGGAAGCATCCCTAATTCCGTGTATAATTGTATGTTACTGGTTCATACGTCATCTAGGGACGAATTCCTAAAGGTTCGGGTTGAACAGATATAAAATTATATCGAAACTCAATATCTATTCTTGTCTAGTGAGCTTTTCTTTTCTTATCTTTTTTTGTTTTTGCAACTACCACCATCTCCAATTTGTTGATCCCCAGGTTGTTGACACCAAAATGTTAACAAAATGAAAGAATCCCAAAGTTACCTATTGCGGATATCTTTTGTTGAATATCCCCTAAGCGGATATCTTCTAGAGCAGATATCCCCAAGCGGATAACTCCCATTAACCACAGTCAAAGTGGGGGGGTTAATCCCTTCCCCCACTTCTCTCAAAATGAGGGAATAGTTGTATAACTATCCTACTCATATATATATATATATATATATATATATATATATATATATATATATATATAACCCAAAAAGAGAAAGAGAATGAGATCCTCTCATTATTCAACATAGAGAGAATTCTCAAGAATATAGGTTTTAAAGACTTGAAGACTCTTTTGCTTTTGATTCAAAAAGAAGAAGAAGAAGAAAAGAGAAGATGGGGACTTGATGTACACTCTCTCTTTATAATATTTTCTTTTTACAGGAATACTTAGGGTTGAGAACTTGAAGGAATCTTCATCCATTCCTATAACCAAGAATCCTCGACGGACTTAAGAAATAATTAATTTCATTTTCTTTGACAAACCGAGAATACAAAAATATCTCTTTGAAAAATAGAAAAACCATATTTTTCTACACATAAAATAACAGACCCTAAAAAGGTCTCTATTTTTACACAACCACCCCAAAATATAAGGGGAGAGTTGTCCATTGCACATCGGGTATCTCAGAGATACCCACATCGAGTATCTAAAATAGATACCCGCAAATGTAAAGCTTGGATCGGATATCTCCTTTAAAAGATATCTGCATCCATTGGGAATAAGCTTGGGTCCATAAAATAGAAATGCCCATTTATGCCTCATCTTAATATCAGCTTTGATATTAAACTTCCCCCCTGCACTTTTTTAAAGTGGTACTTGTATTCTCTTTGTATAAATTTGAGATGTAAGGAATTGTACATGCATTTGAAGTTGTAAACAAATCAATGTCAATGAAATCTTTTGATGACTTATTTCATATTGTCTTTTATTACAAGTACATACAATTGTGATCTTTTTCTTTGAATGGTGTGATTTAGAATGACCTTCGAGTCTAGGTATTTCCTAAGACAATAGGGTATAATTAACGGTAAGTGCATGCACTTATCGGAAGTCTCGAGCCCCAGAATCTTCTGGTCAAACTTTTAAACTTTAAACTTGTTTTATTTAAACTCTATATTTATTTTAACAATACAATCAAGATTGCATGGATATGGATATGGGGACACGATGCAATACAACGACACGGTAAAATCCCAAAATATAGAAGACGGAGACACGTATATATATATATATATATATATATATATATATTATGACAACATTAAATAATGAAAAATTAAGAAGTTTGACATGTTATACGCTAATAACATACTAAAAATATGTTTATATGCATATGACACGCATAGAACACATACTATACGTATATGACATATATACATCACGTTCGATATGTGTCGTGCAAATATCTTGCAAGTATCGGTGTCCGATACGTGTCGGACACGAATAAAGTAACCCGTTGGAAGTGTCCGTACAACCTAGGATACGATCGTTAGAGGTCCTAAAAGAGGGTAAACACAAGTCAATACCTGAGAAATAATGATAATTCACACGCACAAAATATATATTCAATTGTCAATCAATAAGTTAATTTATGTTACCTTAAGCACTCCATTTTCTGCAGTGAATCTACCTGCCGCTAAAGTGGTGCCTCCTGCTATGAAACTGGAATGGTGAAACATTCCTTTCTTTTTCTACTTGTAAGCAAAAATATGTAAAAATAATGAATTAATAAAATCAGTTTCAAACATCTGAATTATTAGCAGCATAAATTAACGATTTTATTCTCAGTATGTGTTTTTTAACTCACCTTGCCAGCATATAACTTGTTTGAGGTGCTCATCACAAAAATCCACTTCGTCCCTTTAGATCCATTGGTTGTGTCCAACGGCTCTCCGGTTTGTTTGTGCACTATTTTTCCCTCTATAGGTACATACTCGTAGTGTTCTCGCTCTTTCTGCAAACATTTGAAGTGTTAAAAAATTTTAATGTAAAAATTCAAACAGATAACAATTTCAATCAGCGTTCAATTTTCAGCAAAATTTTGGCAATTGATTGCCATGACAGAGTCGGTCATATAAAGAAAAAGGGATTAAGGAAAAAATTCCTGATGAGAACTGATTCACATTGATTAACAAAATCTTATATTTCACAACTTGAAAAGGTCTACTGCGGAATTTTGCTGTTTTTGTCATATAATCTTATAAACATTCTTAAAATGTGGTCAAATATGATAACTTTGTGGTCCCATCCACTAGAAAGGATTACTATATTTTTTCATATGAGATTGTGTGCATGAGGTGTCGATATCAGTTATATTGAAAAGCTTGAATTTGATGTGCACATCATTACATTCTTTAAGTAAAGAAAATACCCATCATGCTTAAGATATAGTAGAAGTTATCCATCTTATTTATTGTAGATTGTTCATGAATACAATAAAATTCATAGAATAAGAAGTTGACTTTGTCGTTTCAGAAGATAAAAACAGGGAATAAGGTGATGAAAAGTTGGCACGGAGTTAACAAGTTATTGCTGAGAAGTAAAAATTTGTTAAACTGGAAATTAACTTACAGGACCCAGATATTTAATGCATTGTTGCCGAAGCAATAGCCTTGGGCACTCATGTAGATCAACATTTCTTCCATCACCAATATCTAACCTGCAAAGCTTATAAAACGTGTATAATTATAATGATGTACACATTTTTCTCAACATACATTCTGTTATTATATTGTAAACTAAAAAATCGGTGACACTTGATCGAAATCAATCTATCTGCATGGGCCTTTTATGTAATTGACTACATGCTACTGTCGATAGTATAGGTCAAGAATCAAAGACTGCTCTACTTAGGCTGGACTACAAACTACTTGGATATATGAAGTGGAGAAGACTAAATAGCACTAGAATTGTTGCATAAATATCGCAAATATCCTTGGCAACTACACTATATATCACACTATATATCCCTTTATGTTGTCCAAAAATTGATTGATGTTCTATAGAAAGTTGAAAGCTAACTCTTTCGAGCATCACAGTACAGTTAAAATAATTTGAAACAACTAATTTGATATTATCACAGAGGCATATTGAGCACGATCTCTATTGAAGCAAATATGGAGTATCCGTGGATGAGTGCTTTTGGAGCTGGTCTACTAAACTATAATTGAATAAACATGGATGCTGACTTCAAAGAAACAAATTGTCTGTGGATAATAGCAACTTGGCAACCGATATAACTGTTACATGAACATTGATGCTCACCGGATTCTTAATGGCATCGGCTGATTGCATTTTATAAGAAAAATCCAACTTAATTAGAAGCTAACCAAGAGTATCCTGATTGATATATTAACCAATGATATGATTATAGCCATTAAAAAAGTATCAATAGAACTAAATACTCTGCTACTGGTTTTTTTTTTAAAAAACTTTTTGCAGGTCACCAGTAAAAAAATGGCTGGCCAGCATCACTTTCACACCATTTCTCAAAGTACAGGTGCAGATTATGCCCATAACGATGTCTTGGATCAATCTACATACAATGAAAAATCAATGTAAGCATTTGATTTATATATTAAAACCAAAATGGGGTCATTTTAATAACAAAATTTATTTTAAAAATTATATAAAAAGAGATTAAAAGGATTACAGCTTCGATCCAATGCTGAAATGCCAACTTCAAAGCTTTGGAATTTTTGGCTAAACCCTGCCCAACCTGCAATAATCCCAAAATAAAAACCGATTTTAACTATTTTTCAAACAAATTTTACATTAAAAAAAAGTTTAAAAAGAGGTAACCTTTGAAGCATTCAAACTAATTCGATTCCATCTTGAGACAGTCGATTCAGGCGTCAAGAAATTGAAGAATGAAACCGTGCTATGATTCAAACGAGCGAAATCCAAGGCTTGCCACCTTCCAAAAAAACACGTTAATTTTTTCCCCGTAAAAATCCAAACTTTATAGCTGGTATGATTCGATCTCCAGCTTACCAGAGCTCATCGGCGATGAAGGGGGAGTCTGCTAACCTGCGCCGGGTGCGATAGCTCCTATACACTTTCTGCACTTTGGTCGCCGCCGCCGCTATCGCAATCAAAGATCGAATCTTTAGAGGTTGCGCCTCGAGATCCTTTCGATGAGCAAATGCTGATCGCTTGAGATCGTAGCTGTGGCTGCTAATTGATTTTTCGACCTCCATTGAAACGAAACGAAAAATTTGTAGCGAGAGTGAGAGAGAAGGAAAGGGTTTATATAGAAAAATAAAAGGGTAAATTGTTAAAGGCTGCCGGTCAGCTCTGGAGTTGTCAAAAATGTGTAATTTTCAAAATTGTTGCAAAGGGTCTGCTGTTCATAATCTTTGTGATAAAACCTTAGGTTTTATTTTATTTAGGTATTATATTCACTCAACTATTTGGATATTACAGGTAACTACTTAGACATTACAGTCAACTATTTAGACATTACACACACCGTAACTATTTAGATATTACAAGACAGCTGGTATAACGGGTTTTGATTGGGCCTAGGAGTGTTTTAACAATTGAAAAAATCCCAAGGCTTTTTACATAAGTTTGAAGCCAGGGGCTTTAATGACAATTCACGTAAAATAGAATAGTGTTTTGTATATTAATAAATGAGAGCAGTTGAGAATTAATATTTAATCAAGACCGATGATTCAGTTAGCATTTTATAATATATTTATATTATTTATATATATGTTGTGGTTGAACTATATTCCAAGTCAGCGTTCATTTTTTATGTTATGTTTTTTTTTCTTATTAGATTTGGAAAGGCTTGGGCTAAATGGAATGAAATTCTGAGAATGTAATTTTCAGGTTTATGATTCCAAAAAATATTACATTGGAATATTTTGTTCATTCCCGACAAAATGTGTCTGTGAGAGAGACAGAGAATAATGGAGGACGATGTCATATGATAGAATTTCCTCCTATGGCGACGATGTCATATGATAGAATTTCCTCCTATGGCGTCGAAAAATACACCCTCCACGATTTTTTTTCAACATTCGGCATTTATCATCTTCATCTTCATCTTCATCATATAAGATGTGGATACAACAAATTTTATACGATTCTGCTATTTTTTCACTGTTAATTTAATTGGTGCAAAATTAACGGTTTACCGACAATAGAACTTTTTACATTGCTAATTTAATAGTGAAAAAGTGGTAGAATCACATGAAATTTGATATATCCACATCTTAGATGATGAAGATGATGATGATGCATGTCGATCGTTTAAAATGTTGGATAATTGATTTTTATTGACGTCATACGAGAAATTCCCTACTATGGCCCTTCTCTCTCTATATATATGTGTGTGTATGCACAACAACAAAAACAAGGCGGTTGTAATAGTAGAGGGACAATAAAAAAGATGTCAGCTAGTGATGATGGAGGACGATGACCGATGACGATTGGGCGGCGTCGCCAATGAGCGAGAGACAACAAGCAATGCCTGACACGACGGTCGATGATGGAGAGCAACGATGGTTACAGACAAGACTTGGCATGGCAGGCAGCGATGGAGGGTGACGACCGGTGGTCCCCAACAAAGGAAGGGACAAGCTACAAGGGGGTACCGAACGACCGCGAAGGAGAGAAACGACCAACACCGGCGGAGAGTGGCGAACGGTGTAGATGAAATCGGTTGCGGTCGATGGTGGGACGATGCCAAAGACTGGCATTGAGCGTCGGCGAGCAGGGCTTGGCGTAGCGGTCGACAATGGAGGGTGGCGGCCGATCGATGGTGGCCGACGATTGGGGGGAGGCACGAGTGACCACGACGAAGTGTGGCGGCCGGCATCGATGAGTAACGGTGTATAACGACTCTGAAATCACTGTACAGAAATTTTCTTGTTAATATACAGAAAAGGGTATTACAGCCTGTGTAAGAGTTATAAGTTAGAATTGTTTAATAAAAACAAGAAATAACTTATAACTCACTGGTCAAGCCTCTACACTGCTATGACATAACCTGTGTGTTCGAATCCTATCAGACATAATTAATTTTTCTGATTTTTTTTAATTTTTGGGATGCCCAAGAGTTGCACGTACAATACACGAGGAAATGAAAAGTTCAGAAAAATCAAACAGGAGGAATGAGATTTACAAACCCTAAAACACACGTGGCACGAATCTCGAGGCAATTGCCTCCGATCTGACCGGCCATTTTAGGGTTTGGGCCGGCGCCGACGGTTCTGATGCGCCCTGTCACGCCCCGCTTCCCAGTATACGGGCAGAGGACGCGACAAGGCCGCTGCGTATTTACTGTGAAGTAAATACGCTAAGCGTATCTAAGCAATATAAAAGTAAAATCACAAGAGATAAGATATATGTTAGTGTATATGCCCTAGAGGCCATTACTGTATCATACTAGTTTGTATATTACTTAATGGAAGCTTGGGATATTCACAGTTGTATAGACAATCTTGCTCAAAATGGTAGTATGCTACTTGGTTTGTTTCTACTTTAATATGTGCATGTGTTTCTTTTAGCATATCGCTTATACATATTAGTAGAGCCCTTAGGATCGTTGCTTGATTACCAGCGTTGTGATGGCAGTCACACTTGTGGGGGCTGGGTAATCTACAAGCGCATCCTTATACAGGTCCCTAGTCGTAGGATTATCGAGACGGGGCATCGATACTCCGGAGTAGACTAGCGTATGCGCTTCTCATCCCAGCAGAGGAGATGGTATGTCCCACAGCCATCAGTACGTCGTCCTGGAGATGGTATGCGGGTGCTCGTTAGGTTACGAGTACACTGGACAGGACTCGTCGGGAACTGTTGGTTGGTACTATACCTATCGTCAGATAACAGTTCCCAGGTGACAGGAGTACAGCTTAGTCCGTCGACTTGACACTGCTACTTCGCCTCGAGTGTGTTCCCACTGTACTTTGATTACTACCCTACCACGGCTCAAAGGAGTCGTGCAAACAGGTAGTAGTTGGGTGCAGTCCCGAAGCACTTGGAGGCAGTAGCGGTTAGATAGGATTCGTCTCTCCCGGTATTGGGGGTTGATATCGCGCTGTGTCTAGGAGAGCCATTACACAAAGTCCCTGGTCAGGGCAAGCGAGAATTACTGGTAGTGTTTCCAGTAGTTTCTCAGGGTGTTCTGGGCTACACTCCGGCACGACTTGTACCGCTATTAGGGGTCTGACATTTACCGCCCCCTAGGCCCGACATGCGATACTCATAGACAAACAAACTGGACCGTACAGAGATTGTCACATTCAGGCTCAGTAGGAGTTCGGATGGTTTTACCTCATCGCTCTTCTTATCGACATCTATCTGAGGACCGTTACGTACAGCTAGTGCCGCTTGCGGTCTGTGGTTAAACCCACTGCCAGCGTAGTGTCGAGTCTTTAGAGTCTCACACAGAGAGTTTCCCTGCACTGGGCGAAAGGTGTAGAGGCCGTATGGTTTTACGACAGGGCTACGATCACTTACGTGCACTTGTGCACGTATGCTGTTTAGGCAGACAATGCTAGTGGGCTTTGGTTTAAGCCGGATCCTAGTATTGTATGGATGGATTAGTTTTGTCTTCTGTGCATTCGCATTCTACGGAATGTGGATGCGGGTGTGTATGCATGGTTGTGAGGAGCGAAGAAGAAGGAGGTGCCTCATTAGGATTTTGACCGTTGGTTCGGTCAAAACCATTTTGAGGTGAGGAAAATATTTACTAATCTTTGTAATGATAATTGTGTTATGGCTAATTGCTTTGACCATTTGACCATGCTTGACCATTTGACCTAGTTGACCATTGTTGACTTGGACTTTTCTTGAGAGCACTAGATCCTTCTTTTGCTTTTGGTTTTATTTTTGTGATGATAATGGTCAAATCAAGGGTAGCCATCAACTTTATCATGATAAGAGATTAGTAATTATTATGCTTATGGATCATTATCTCTTGCTCATTCTCTCTCTTCAAGAGAGAGCTCCCATGGTTCCTCCTTCTTCTTCCTCTCTTGATTTTTCTATAGCTCTCATGTGTTGAGAAAAATAGAAACAAAATAGACAAACAAATCCACCGTCACCTTCTACACCACCTAGGACTTCAAGAATAGCAAACTTGTTGCCCTAGTTACCTCGGCTTGAGGTGGAGCTCGGACTACAGACTCTCGGGTGGATCGTCTTCGACTCTAGGAGGCCGCGGAGGTGACCAAGATCCGGATTGATCCTCGGAGCTTGCATGGATGAGGAGGACAGCGGAAAGAAGACCCGAAGGACTTGTTGCATGAGGTATAATCTCCTAAGCATGGTAGATAGAACATCTTGTTGTTTGTTAGCAATGGTTTGGCAAAGATCCTCAAGTTTTAGTCCATGTTACCTTGTGTTAAAAATTTGATTTTTACCTATCCCGCCTCCCCGTAAGCACCGGGGTGGGTAACGTGGACTTACAGTGGTATCAGAGCCTCGCTAAAACATTACTAACTTGTTGGCAAAGTGTTAGAAATTCGATTGCCGAAAAAAATCGCAAGACACGTCAAAAATTGCACTTTTCTGTCGTTTTTAAAAACTGGTCCAAAATTTTTTCCAGGGACCTTAAAAATACGTGCAGGCTTTTTAGAGAAAACTGTAGAAATTTGGGCGCCTGAGTCGCTCAGAAGACCGCGGATCCGCGGCCGAGTCAACTCGGCTCCGCACCAAATTTCGTCTGGGGTTCTCTGTGTTGGTTTTGTGATTTTTAAGATAGTTTGTTTCTGCCCAGATTTTTCTGAGTACTGTGTTGTGTTTGGGGTAGTTTTAAATCAAGTTATCGATCGAAATTCCAAGTACTTTTTCTAATCGGATATTCTGTGATGTGATATATGTATTGAACGTCTACTAATCGCTATAAGTCGATTAGTGGAGGTTATACATATCTGTGATCTGTGATGTTGGTTTGTGTATATGAACTTGTTAGATTGTCGTAATGAATAGCCGGGGATGTGAGATGAGAGTTTTCATTTTTCATTCAATGTAAAATTTGTAATTTGATGTAATATTATTTTATGGCCGCACATCCATGTTGAGGTTGTAGCCGCCATTGTATATTATTTCTTTTACTGTTTTTGCTCCTAGGATAGACCCAAGGTGGGGTACACAAACTACCGGATTCTTTGAAGTGCCGAGTGGCCTACTCACATTGTTGAGAGAGGTTGCTTCATTTCGGGTACTTGGCGGGTAGTTTGCCGCACCCGTAGAGGTCTAGGGTGGGGTTTGGCTATTCATCGCGACCGTGTAATCCGTCTTTCGTTGCAGGCTCGAACGAAACGCGGATTCCTAGCATATCCAATGTGTTCATCTGTGATCTGGAATGGCTATCATTGCATCTGACGAATGTAAATATCTATATATGATATCTAGTAGGCGTTGCTTATGTTTTGCATCCGCACTAGTCCAGCCCCCGCTCTGTCGTTAGTTAAGTAACCTAACGGGTGATGACGGGGCCCAGTGGCGAATGCAGATGGCATAAGCGTACGTCATATTTTCGTTGTTTTCTGTAATGGTAGGATTAATTGATGGGACGCATTATATTAATGCAAAGAAAATAAACCAAAACTGAATCGTTGGAACAATTTCAAAACCACTCGGTTTTTTCAAAAACAGAAAACTTTTAAAACGCGGAGCTTAAACCACTCCTTTTAAAAGCTATCAGGTTCCTTCGATTATATCAAGTTCACTACGTTCACGGTTTTGCCGAAACCATTCGTAGCCCTCCGTCATTTCGTATGAATATTCAATAGTATTCAAGGTATGTTTGTTGTCCTTAGTCAAGGCATAGTGATTGGTAGCTACTGGGTATTCATATGTTGCAAAGATAGATGCGTTGGTTTGGGACAGTCGTATTACTTTGTTGGCCATAATCAAGGGTATATACGGGTGGGTTCAAATCAACCTGGACAATGACGGGTAGAACTTGATATGTGACTTATGAGTTGTTGGCCTTAGTCAAGATCATAAGAGCATGGGGTAAAAATCCACATCAGGAGTTTCTAAGGAAATTGAAACTTGCTAGTGCTGCATACCATTTGGAGTTTGATAATGTTGGTAGGATTCCTTCAGCATTATCACACAATGATATTTGGATCCCGATCCTACTGTAAGTATCCGCTACTCCTCGGGAGACTTTTTCACTTAACGATCAATACTATAAACCAAGTAGGTGTCTAGAAAGGTGTTAGCGGGGCTACGCCCACAGGGAAAAGAGGTTGTTTAATTAAGAAACTTCGCGAAAGCGTCGTAAAACCTCCCTCGAAGTACCGACACCAGCCTGGCTGAACAGTTAAGCAAGTATTGTACGGTGAGATCAACCCCAACTAATTCTTTTTTTTATGGTTTGAGGAAGAATTCGAGAAACAGTGGGAGCCATCATGTTTAGATAAACTAAAACCAATCTAAACTTGCAAGAGCATCATGCTAAGTATTTTCTTCTCTCTCTCTTAATTGCAGCGACCCAGTGACCAGATATAGGTTACATCTAGATAATAAAATGACTGAATCTGACTATTATGACTCGCAAAGGTCTGTCCAGATGTCCATTACCCATGACAAGCTGGGACACCTCTTAACTAATCAAACCCCTGCCGTCTCAGGGTCAGTTTCCCCTGACACGGATATTGATATCCGTAAGACATCGGAAAAAGACTGTGCGAATGCCAAGTGCCTCGTGTTGGCCTCAGTTGATGGTGCATACCAGAGGCAGCACGAGAAGATGGACATAGTTTCTATCTTCCTCCATAATAAAGATTTATATGGAGAGCAATCTCGTATCGCAAGATATGAGACCTCGAACAAATTGTTTCAAGCGAGGTTGGCTGTCGGGTCATCTGTAGGGGGCAACGTCCTTACAGAGACTAGCTATTTTGAGTAACGGTGTATAACGAGTTTGAAATCACTGTACAAAAATTTTCTTGTTAATATACAGAAAAGAGTATTACAGCCTGTGTAAAAATTATAAGTTAGAATTGTTTAATAAAAATAAGAAATAACTTGTAGCTCACTGGTCAAGCCTCTACACTGCTATGACGTAACCTGTGTGTTCGAATCCCATCAGACATAATTAATTTTTCTGATTTTTTTTTAATTTTTGGGATGCCCAAGAGTTGCACGTGGAATACACGAGGAAATGAAAAGTTCAGAAAAATCAAACAGGCGGAATGAGATATACAAACCCTAAAACACACGTGGCACGAATCTCGAGGCAATTGCCTCAGATCTGACCGGCCATTTTAGGGTTTGGGCCGGCGCCGACGGTTCTGATGCGCCCTGTCACGCCCCGCTTCCCAGTATACGGGCAGAGGACGCGATGAGGCCGCTGCGTATTTACTGTGAAGTAAATACGCTAAGCGTATCTAAGCAATATAAAAGTAAAATCACAAGAGATAAGATATATGTTAGTGTATATGCCCTAGAGGCTATTACTGTATCATACTAGTTTGTATATTATTTAATGGAAGTTTGGGATATTCACAGTTGTATAGACAATCTTGCTCAAAATGGTAGTATGCTACTTGGTTTGTTTCTACTTTAATATGTGCATGTGTTTCTTTTAGCATATCGCTTATACATATTAGTGGAGCTCTTAGGATCTTTGCTTGATTACCAGCGTTGTGATGGCAGTCACACTTGTGAGGACTGGGTAATCTACAAGCACATCCTTATACAGGTCCCTAGTCGTAGGATTATCGAGACGGGGCATCGATACTCCGGAGTAGACTAGCGTATTCGCTTCTCATCCCAGCAGGGGAGATGGTCTGTCCCACAGCCATCAGTACGTCGTACTGGAGATAGTATGCGGATGCTCGTTAGGTTACGAGTATACTGGACAGGACTCGTCGGGAACTGTTGGTTGGTACTATACCTATCGTCAGATAACAGTTCCCAGATGACAGGAGTACAGCTTAGTCCGTCGACTTGACACTGCTACTTCGCCTCGAGTGTGTTCCCACTGTACTTTGATTACTACCCTACCACGGCTCAAAGGAGTCGTGCAAACAGGTAGTAGTTGGGTGCAGTCCCGAAGCACTTGGAGGCAGTAGCGGTTAGATAGGATTCGTCTCTCCCGGTATTGGGGGTTGATATCGCGCTGTGTCTAGAAGAGCCATTACACAAAGTCCCTGCCCAGGGCAAGCGAGAATTACTGGTAGTGTTTCCAGTAGTTTCTCAGGGTGTTCTAGGCTACACTCCGGCACGACTTTACCGCTATTAGGGGTCTAACGTTTACCGCCCCCTAGGCCCGACATGCGATACTCATAGACGAACAGACCGGACCGTACGGAGATTGTCACATTCAAGCTCAATAGGAGTTCGGATGGGTTTACCTCATCGGCCTTCTTATCGACATCTACCTGGGGACCGTTACGTACAGCTAGTGCCGCTTGCGTTCTGTGGTTAAACCCACTGCCAGCGTAGTGTCGAGTCTTTAGAGTCCCACACAGAGAGTTTCCCTGCACTGGACGAAAGATGTAGAGGCCGTATGGTTTTACGGCAGGGCTACGATCACTTACGTGCACTTGTGCGCGTATACTGTTCGGGCAGACAATGCTAGTGGGCTTTGGTTTAAGCCGGATCCTAGTATTGTATGGATAGATTAGTTTTGTCTTCTGTGCATTCGCATTCTACGGAATGCGGATGCGGGTGTGTATGCACGGTTGTGAGGAGCGAAGAAGAAGGAGGTGCCTCATTAGGGTTTTGACCGTTGGTTCGGTCAAAACCATTATAAGGTGAGGAAAATATTTACTAATCTTTGTAATGATAATTGTGTTATGGCTAATTGCTTTGACCATTTGACCATGCTTGACCATTTGACCTAGTTGACCATTGTTGACTTAGACTTTTCTTGAGAGCACTAGATCCTTCTTTCGCTTTTGGTTTTATTTTTGTGATGATAACGGTCAAATCAAGGGTAGCCATCAACTTTATCATGATAAGAGATTAGTAATTATTATGTTTATGGATCATTATCTCTTGCCCATTCTCTCTCTTCAAGAGAGAGCTCCCATGGTTCCTCCTTCTTATTCCTCTCTTGATTTTTTTATAGCTCTCATGTGTTGAGAAAAATAGAAACAAAATAGACAAACAAATCCACCATCATTTTCTACACCACCTAGGATTTCAAGAATAGCAAACTTGTTGCCCTAGTTACCTCGGTTTGAGGTGGAGCTCGGACTACAGACTCTCGGGTGGATCGTCTTCGACTTTAGGAGGCCGCGGAGATGACCAAGATCCAGATCGATCCTCGGAGCTTGCATGGACGAGGAGGACAGTGGAAAGAAGACCGAAGGACTTGTTGCATGAGGTATAATCTCCTAAGCATGGTAGATAGAACATCTTGTTGTTTGTTAGCAATGGTTTGGCAAAAATCCTCAAGTTTTAGTCCATGTTACCTTGTGTTAAAAATTTGATTTTTACCTATTCCGCCTCCCCGTAAGCACCGGGGTGGGTAACGTGGACTTACAATATAATCAAAACAGCAACTTTATTTATTCACATTTTTTCTGTACAATACATGGAAAGTAAATAGAACTGATAAAAAGAAATGCCTAAACTGTGGCATAATAGAAATGAAAAGTACTGAATGGAAAGTGTACAATGAACTAGAGCTCGGGATCTTCACTGAATTGGTCCAAGTCTTCAGCAGTGGGCTCGATCTCTGACGTGTCCAGATCACCTGACGACATTCAAAGAAGAAAGAAAGAGAATATCGTCAGCGAACAGATCGCTCGGTAAGTCCCAAAGATAAGGAAGAAATAGAATAGACAGAATAAGAAAGTATCTTTTAAAGTTGTATTATATTATTATAATATTGTGTTAACGCTGTTGTTTGTAGCTTGGTACAGAAAGATGCCAGTGTTTATGAAAGGGGTCTTTATATGCTAGAGACCAGGGCAAACGGAATGTACGAGGAACCGTTGGGCCACGGTACAACAGCAACGGAATATAGGTCAGGTGTCTTAATCTTACTGTCTCATGCCACTTCTAACACCTTCCGTACCAATCTACCCCTTAAACCCCGTAGTGTTTTAATTGTATTGTTTGTCTTGTATTGTAACTGTATAGATTGTATAATTGGATGACTGACCGAAACCATGATATCAGTAAATGGATGTAACTGGAGAATCATGTAAATGAATGTAACTGGAGAATCATGTAAATGGAAGTATATCCATGGTTCGGTTCAGTCAATACAGATTGAATAGTTTGAACAGATTGAATATATGGATTCATGGTTTCATATTGAATTGTAATATTGTAGATTGTAAATTGTAGATTGTAGATAGTACTTGAATCATATTCAAGTCAGATTATAATGAGACTCATTCTGAGTCAGACAATTAGAAAAGTAAATTGAAGTCCTGATTGTTTTGATGTTATCGGTAACCGCTGCACATGGGCGGCAGGATTTGTGTCTTTTTCAAAGACGATTACCGTATTGATAACACCGTTGTTAAGTTGTCTACCTTAAATAGGAAAGCACCCACTTCTCCGGCTCCCTGAGGCTCAAGAGATTGGTCCCGCTTAAAGCTATGTTTACTAGGTTCCTTAGGATAATTTATAGAACTTGAGGGGGTTTTATGTAAAAATACTATTATATACTTATCAAAATACACCACAAGTATTTATTAATCGTCTTTAGAGTTGTAATGAATGTAAATTTTATATTGTGATATTTTTAGTGAAAATATCCTAATTTCATAAATAAAGGTATTTATTTGTAATATTGATTTGTAGGGAATTCATGGTATTTTAGTGTGAAATGATTTTTGTGATATTTTTAGAAAAAGGTGGAATATTTATATTATTACAAAATAGATATTTTAAGGATATATATATATATATACATATATTTATATGAAAATAATTTTTAATATATATAATATTTCTAGAAATCTCATTTTCTTTAGATTTTCATATTTTAAATCTTTCGAGACCGAATGCTCCTTGCGGAGGTCTGCATCTCGCACTACTAAGCCCGAGGATGTGCGATAATCCGCATCATTCCGAATGGGTTCCCCAAATGGGTTGTAGCGGCGCTTTGCAAAGATTTGTATAAATACTAAATCGTTTAGAAAATGGTTTTATTATTAAAAGGTATTTAAATGAAAATGTGTCGTTTTCCCGTATTCTATGTTCCCGAAAGTATTGTGCTATGTTGCATATGAGTGTGTGAGGAGGTAGGTCATTACCTCATGATCTACTTAAAGGTATAGTAAGGTTTTGATGGTTTAAATGTAGAAATGAAACTATATGGTATTTTAATGAAAGAATACAGTAAAATGAAAATAGTAATTACTTTTGATATGAAACTTGTTCAATATGATTAGTTAGTGTTTAATAGTCAACATGAATTGGTTTTAGCATAATTGTAAAGAAAAGTGAAGTTTTAAGAAAAAACCGAATCAGAAATCGGATTTGTTCCGATTCCGTCGGGTTTTGGAAGTTCGTATTTTTAGAAAAGAGTAAAGGAGAGAAATTGGAACCTACAGGTTTAGGACTTTAAAAGAGAGGAAGGGGAGACGAGAGGAGTCGACGGTGCATCGTTTCGTCGCCGGGAGTTCCTACGGTTGTCGCTGGAAAATCCGCCGGAGCTTCGTCTTTCACTCACTTCGATTGCACACTAGGATTTCTAGAGATTTCTTAAGAGTTGGCTCAGAGTTTTGGGGTGAGGGGGTAGAGTGTAGGGGTGGTATTTATAGGGTTAGGCTAGGGTTATGGTAGATAAAGAGTTTAAATTGAAAAAATGTAAAAATATATTAAAATTCATTAAAATATGGAGTAAATGGGGATTTCAAAGGTCTCTAGAACCGATATGGGGAAATGAAGTGTGCAGGAGGATTGAGAAGACGAAAAGGCATGACTTTGCTGTTGACGACTCGGCCGACCGGCTGAGTCTGGCCGACGGCGCCGCCCCGAGTCGGCCGGTCTGCCGGCCGACTCGGCCGAGTCAGGCTGAGTCAGGAGGTGGGGAGTCATTTGGTGATCTCACTGGTATATTTACTTTTATGGGGCGTAGTGGGGGGTTTTTGTGAGAAATGCACGTGTAAACTGTTGGTATTCTAAAAATCAAAAATAAAATAATATTAAAAATAATGTGGGGTATGAGATTTGAACTCTGGTGGCTTGGTTCAACAGTGCAATGTATTACCAATGAGCCACAAGCTCCTTCTTATAATTAAGGAGTGAATTAATTACTTAAAGTAATCACAGCAAAAGTAAATACCCCAAGTATACATTAATTTTAAAGCAAATTTTTGTACACTAAAAATGAAGTTGTTACACGCCCAAATTACTCCGTGCTTTGTATACTTGTCCTTTCAACTCCCCTTAACTTCTCTACACTGTTTGATTTTTCTGCAATCAAACAGAGACCTTTCATTTCACCGTTTAATATCTTTTTAATACTTTTTAATCCAAACTTTTAATTCACAAACACTAATTATTCATTATAAATACCACCACATGCTTTATCTCTTCACTATTCTGAAATTCTAGTAAAAATTCTCTCAAAAAGTTCCTATGTGCAAGTGGAATCAAGTGGAGTTAGCGACCAAGCTTGTTTCGTCGAAAATCGAAGCTGATTCCGGAGCTCCCGCGACGCCACGAAGTCTCTCTTTTCTTCCTTGTTCTTTCTTGGAGATTTTCAAACCATATGCACCTCCCAACTCTTTTTCTTTTCATTGAAATTCATCTCCTAATCATATATCGGTAAAATCGAGTTATTCCCGATACCTTTCTTTTTAAAACCTAGAGCTCCCTTTTCCTTTATATCTTGGACAATCTAATTTCACTATTTTATTTGTAACTTTAATTATCAATGATTAAATTCAAATTTAACCAAAATTCCCATGTGAAACAACCATAAAACGAACTTTTCATTAAAATATCTTGAACTTTATTATCACCTCTTTTCAATTTGGTTAAAACTATACCTTTAAGAAAAACTTCACGGGAAAATGACCTACCCCACACGAACATTTTGGTTTCATAGCACGATACCTATTTATATGTATAATTGGTTCAAAGAATAACCTTTTCAATAAAATACCACATCTTTTAAAAACCGGGTTTCTTTTAAAACGGTATTTTGAAAATTCTTGGCAAATACGCGTCTACAACTCTCGTTAGGGGACCCGCTAATGGATGGTGTAGATTATTGCACATCTTTGGGATAGTAGAGCGAGATACAGAATTTCTCACGGAGTATTCGATCTCGAAAGGAAATAAAATACGGTTTTTTAAGAAATGCGACTTTTCTAAATAAAAATAATTTTAAAAAATTATATAAAATTATAAAACCATATTTTCAATATATTATGAAACTATATTCTTCTCAAAATGAAATATTAAAAAAATGTTAATAAAATACCATCAAGTTACCAAAAAGGACTGGTTTTCAATAAAATACCATAAGCTTTTAACAGCTAAGTATTTATCATTAAAATACCCCAGTAATTAAAATACATGCTCATGAAAATTCTAAATAATACCAATTACTCTTGAAGTTTATTTTTAAACTATATTAAAGTATTTTCATAAAAACCCCTCGAGATATACAAAATAATATTTTAAAGACTCTAGTTAATATAGGTTTAAGAGGGATCAATTCTCTTGAGCCCCAGGGGGCGGAGAAAGTAAGTGTTTGCCTATTTAGGTTAAACAACTTAACGGAGTTATTAATGGCAATTGTCTTGGAAAAAACACAAATCTTGCCATCCATGTGCAGCAGTTGCCGATTACTCCCGAACTTAAGAATCCAAGAGTTAAATCCGTTCATAAGTGTCTAACTCAATCATGAATCCAAGCTCAAACCAGAATCCAAAATTAAACACGAACTTTAATACTTAATCATGAATATAAACACTCGAAATCAATATCAAACGTAAACTTATATTCTTGACTCGACTTGACCGAACCATGGTTATAACTTGATATGAACTCAACATGACTACTTGAACACATGATTGCATCCTGAACATGAACCTGAATATTTTATATCCATTGTTCTGGACAAGACCTGTAAACATAATCCATACAATACAATACGCGGGAATAAATAAGTAGATTGGTACGGAATGTATATCATAGCACAAGAAGTCGCTTTAAAAAACACCTACATGAATTCGCGTGCCGTTGTCCCGTGGGTTATGACGGGGCCTTGTACTACATGTTACCATAGTCCATGGGAGAAGATGGACTACTCTCGTATACGTGAATACCTTATTTATCAAACTACAAATAACCACGTTGGAATAACTATCCTGTACCTGTGAACGATCATATACAACTTTACATGTTCATTTCATATTACATACTATCTTCTATTTCTTCTTTTGGGACTTACCAAGCGCTAGTTCGCTGACGACATTCCTTTCTGTTTCTTTCTTTGGAATGCTTGTCAGGAAGGACCAGGCACTAAGGAGATAGAACCGAGCCAAGAGGACTTGGACTAGCTTGCTGAACAGCCCGATTACTAGCCCTTTCTAGCCAGCACTTACTTTCTGTATGTCATTGTTTAGGCATTACTTTGTTCATTGTACCTTTTATTTTTAAACAGTTGTATATAAAATTGAATATAAATAAAGTTGTTATTTATTTTATTACTCTTGTCATTCTTGTTCATTTATATATTGCTTAATTACGCTTAACGTATTTATTTCATAGTAAATACGTTGCGAGCTTGCCACGTCACCGTTTCCGTTTATTAGGAAGCGGGGCATGACAGATTTTGTTGGCGGCTCATGCAGGTCAGTTCTGCATGAAGTCTTAAGCAATATATCACAAGAATTAAAAAAAATCAGCAACTATACTGTTTCCCCCGATCAGAGAGCAAAGCCCCATTCAAAATTTGAAATTTGAAATGAGACAGCGCCTCATAAGAGCGCTAGCGCCAAGAGCGCAGTACTAAGAGTCAAAGACTTTGAGGCAGCGCTCGCGTACAAAGCACGAGAGCGTTAGCGCCAACGCTAAAGACTCTAAGGCAGCGATCATGTGCAAAGCACGAGAGCGCTAGTGCCAAGACCGCCAGCGCTAAAGACTCTGAGGCAGCACCTCACATGCAACGCACGAGAGCGCCATCCCTAAAGACTTTGAGGCAGCGCCTCACGTGCAATGCACGAGAGCGCCAGTGCTAGAACTAAATGTTCTCTACCCTTGGATCAAAGATCCAACGAAGATGATAAATTATCAAATTTCCAGAATAAAATTCTGTTGAGGAAATACTCCTCAAAATCTTTCCAAACAGGAAAGATTGTGCCCTGTAAATCATAGCACCATTGGATCAAAAATCCAAAGGTGATTAAAAATCACCAAGATACAGAATAAATCCTGTATGGGAAAATATTTTCCCAATCTTGTTAGTAACAAGAAAACTATCTTTTGTAAAACAGAAGCCCTTGGATCAAACATCCAACGGTGGGAAACATCCCCCAAATCAATCAGAGATCTCTTAATGAGAGATTTCCTTAACTAATTCAACAAATCAGCCTTCCCTATATAAAGGACCCAAGACATCAAGTCTTAGAAGGAGAAACCTCCCCATTAGTTTTCAAATCGAAAGAAGAAACAGAGGACCCCCCCCCCCCAAAAAAAATACTTCAAGTTCTCAGAAAAGAAAAGAGAAGAGCAAGCTCTAAGAAGAAGAACCTTTTTCAAGGTAAAATAAAAAGAAGGGAGATCATGGCACCTTCTCCATATTTGAGAGTTTAACTCTCACATCAGAAGAACTTAGTTCTTTTTCAGATCATAGATCTATAAGACAAGGTCTTTCACAAAAGTAAAAGAGATCACAGTATCTCATCAAGAAAGAGAAGAACTTAGTTCTTAAATCTATGAGACAAAATCTCTTATAAACCGAGAATTTAATTCTCAGAGCACAGAACTGATCAGAGCTGACAAAGAAGCGCTTTAGCGCTCCAAGTCTGGCGCTCAGCGTTAAGCGCTCCACGTGCTCCTCACGTGGGTGCCCTTTTATAATAAGCGCTTTAGCGCTCCAAATCTGTCGCTAAGCGCCAAGCGCTCCACGTGCTCCTCATGTGGGCGCCCTTTTATAAGAAGCACGGTAGCGCTCCAAATCTGGCGCTCAGCGCCAAACGCTCAACGTACTTCTCATGTGGGCGCCCTTTTATAAGAAGCGACGTAGCGCTCCCAGTCTGGCGCTCAGCGCCAGGCGCTCCACGTGCTCCTCACGTGGGCGCTAAGAAATTATGAAGCGCTACATAAATAAGGCCCCAGCACCATAAAAAGTGTTCAACACTCAATAAAAGACAAAAAGGAAAAAGGGCGTCAGAACCCAAATTAATGCTCAGCATTATTGAATAAAAAAGAGACTGAGTCCAAACAAGTGTTCAAACACTTTATTCAGAACTGAGTGGACTGAGCCCAAGTTAGCCACAAGTCCCTAATTCAAATTAACCGAGCACATGTGCTCACAATCTTTTTAATTGGTCTTAATCCCAAACCTGACTATAGATCTCTCAACCAATATTGGTTCAAGGGTACATCTCTTCTTACCTCTGATACATGTCGTTGTAATTCTTCAACGTTTTTAGAGAGATGGGGGGTCCCAATAACCAATAACTTTTGGTGATCTCCAAACGGTTAAACCAAAACCTTGCAGACTATGATGTCTTTAAACCAGACTATGATGTCTTTAAATCTCACAGACTATGACGTTTTTAAACAAGACTATGATGTCTCTAAACCTCACGGAATATGAGGTCCTTAAACTCATGGACTATGATGTCCTTAAACGTTATGGACCGCAATGTCCCCAAACTAAAACGATAGAGTCCAAATACTCTTTCATTGGATCTAAATTATCCTATAACCTTGTTAAGTAGATCTTAGTCTAAAATTAGGCTAACGTATTCTTAACAAGCATTTAAGTTGATCTTAATCTAAAACAAGATTAACGATCCTTAAACCAACCCAAACCCATCTCTAAGAAAATACGGATTTGGACTAATCCACGCTCTATGGGCGACATTATAAATTAGTCTCCGTATACGATCCACATGCAATCGAAAATAAAACAAACACACACGACATGAAGTGACCATCTGGAGAAGGAGAAAGTTTTTACCGCGATGCGGTAGTGTAATTAACTGCAGGGGCTTGCGCCTGCAGGGAAGAACATCCCCACAATCAAAAAAACCCTCACTACGAGGAGGAATCTGACGAAGTCTGCTACATCAGCCGCATCTGTCTAAACCTCCGATATACGGTGCCATAAATCAACTTGGCATCTTCGAAGAGGTGGACGGATAAATCCAAATAGCATCTGCCCCCAAAATTCATGCTTGACGTCCCAACGTCTCAGTCGCGTCTTTCGGCGGTAAACAGATTCTGGCACGCCCGGTGGGACCTTTTCCTCTTTCCACTCCACACTTCGTGTGTCGTGTTCGCGAACAAATCGCGGTTTAATATCGTTGCCCCTGGATTCGAGGTACTAAGATTTAGTGTCTTGCTCCCGTGCAGAGAAAATGGCTTCTAACTGCACCAGCTGCAACAACAACTCCCACTCCGTCATCGCTAGAGGAGTGACCTATGGGCCCCAAGCAGCCTCCATTTTCGCCATGCCAGTGGAACATATGACTCAGGCCACCATTAGACTATTCTTTGGGACCATGATCCCACCGGCAAGCTTCATCGTCCCAATGCCATCACAGGAGGCTCCCAAGAAGTCGATCTTCGATCGGCTTACAACTACCACGGCCCCTCTCAATGGGTCATCCAATTCCAATGCCTCAGTCTTCGACAGGCTGAGCATGAGCTCCAGTGGGCCCGTAAAGAAGCCTGCAATACCCGAAGGAGTTATCTCGAAGCGGATAGCCATTCTAACTCCGAAGGACGAAGTCGTAAAAGGGGCTTCTCCTGCTAAAGGATCGGTCTTCACAAGACTGTCCGTTCCAACTCCCGCTTCAGGAGAAGTCGCCAAAGCTGCTTTCCCTGCTCGAAAGTCAGTCTTTGACAGGTTGGACGTTTCTTCTCAGTGGACGTCAGTCTTCGATAGGCTGGTACCAACAGCAACCCTTCACCAGAACAGGGGGCATGATGAAACCACCCCGTAACTGAGCCAGTACCATCTGCAAGACATGCTCGACGTCGCCACTGGCGCCGAGTGAGGAAAGCTGGGGATAAGTCCCCTTCTGGACTGACTCCACCGGCTCCAATGGTGGAAATCGATGATGTTGTTCCAACTGGGAACAACTTTGAGCCGCTCAGGAGGGTGCGCAAGAACTCTCCAACTGCTGTATTAAAAAGGTCTCCTTCACCTGTTGAAAATGTTACAAAGGCAGAGCTGGAGCAGCCACCTCAGTGGCTGTCCTCCAAAATTCATAAGGTCTGGCGGAGAGTTGAAGACTCCGTAATCGATAAGGACTATTCCCGCCGACAGAAGAAAATGAAGATTCAATAAAAGGAGGACCATCCCTCCGCTACGCCACGAAAGGTGTCGTCTGCACGGGTGCCTACATCAACAGCCCCCTCAAATTCAATCGTCCATAAGGAGAGGAGGGCGGAGAAGATCCCTTTGTCTGCGACGAATCTCAAGGGCACCGAACCCAGATGCTCCAAGTCTGGGGGCATGGTGGCGTATGCTGTTTATATGGCTTCCAGGAAAGAGGAGAGCCGCGCTTCCGGGGGTCACCGACCACTCATCCGATCTATAACAAAGGCCCAGGAGCAACAACAGAAGCTCCAGGAAATGTTAACAAAGATGGCCACGCTCACTGGGCCAAAAGAAAGCCCGGAGATATCGTCGGAGCAACGCCAGGAGCAAGAAACCGATGCCGAGTTCCTCCGCATAATGCTCGAGAAGAAAGATAAAGAAGCCGTGGAACAAGCGGCCAATATAAAACAAATGGCGCTATTGTTCCAAGACATGGTGAGCATGATGATCCAGCCAGACCCTCCAGCGGAGGAGCCTCCGGTGATCATTGAAGACAACAGAGGGGAGACATCAAACCCTCTTCCGGCCTTTTCAGCAGCAAAAGAGGAAGCAATCTCGAAAGCTGCGCTCGATGATTATATAGCTCAACAGATATGGGCCTATTAAGCGAACGAAGCTGCTAGCCAAGTCGTCAGAACAGGGCGACCCTATCCCAGCTGGTACGATCAGATTAAGTACCCGCCAGGATACAAAATCCCTAAATTTCATGTATATAAGGGGACAGGCAACCCCTACCAGCATGTCGCCCAGTTCAGGACTTTCTGTGGAAATACTGGAGGTGACGATAATTCGCCAATTCGTCGGCAGCTTAGCAGAGACAGACTTCGAATGGTATTCAGAGCTTCCCAACGACTCCGTCAAAACATTCATGGAGATGGAGTTGTTATTCACCCAGCGTTTCACAAGCGCCAGCGAACGCACCCCAATCATAGCGTTGATCAATGCCAGGGTGAAGCCAGGGGAGACATGGGTTCAGTATGCAATTCGGTGGCGCAACCTATGATCGAAGTGCGAACATCGCATAGAAGAGGCTCCTGCAGTAGGCATGTTTGTGGGAACCCTCAATCCGCAGGCGACCATATCCCAATTCATGATATTTTTCAAGCCAACCACCTTCCAGGCCTTGATTGCAAAGCTGGCCCAAATGGACCAGATGGGCCATAGGCCTTCCTCTTCGAAGACGGAGTCTCGTAATGAAAAGGGGAAAGGGAAAGCGACCTTTGTCACCAACGCTCAACAACAGCCGAGTGAGCCGAAGTCAGCTGCTTGCCAAGGCAACAAGCGGCGATCCCTCGATGAGAAGTTGAGACGTCCTTACTCGTTTCCCTGGGATAAAACAAGGAAACTGTTCGAACTGGCAGTGCGCAATGGTCTCATCACTCTACCGGAGCCGAGACACCCACCGCAACCGAACGACGTCAACAATCCCAATTACTGCCCCTACCATTGAATAATGGGCCACCCAATTGAAGATTGCTACATCTTCAAAAACTAGGTTGAAGACCAGTACCAACAGGGCAAGTTCGCGCTGTCCGAAAACTGGAAGATAAATCCACTACAACAGCACACTCCTGAAAGGGTAGACACGTCGGGGGCATCATGCTCATTCATAGAGGAAGCTCCGTGGGAAGTTCTTTTGGCAAAAACGAAAAGAATGCTGAAGGATCATCAAACATGCCCCGCAATCAGATGGAAAAGCCCGCTAGAGCCCGAAATCATTGAGGGAATGCTGAAGCCGCGCCCAACACTGGGAGTTGGTAGCAATGGGCAAAATACCCAGGTACAGCCGTTAAAGTCTTCGAAGAAGAAGAAGACCAAGAAACCCTTTCAGCCTGATGACAAGCGCACGGACCTACAAAGCATATTGACGCGCTAGCGGAATACAACCAGAATGCGCGGACCCCAGTCACACTCCATGAGTTTCTCAACCATATCCTTAAGAACAGAGGCAATGACAATGACGAAGAAGATGATGCGTCAGAAGAACCCGAGGATTATGTGGCAAGTTGTCACATGATCTCTCATTCGTTACTAAATGATGAAGAAGCTCACTCGGCGTTAGAAGATAACATAGAGGAGCCGGGGCAGAATCGGCACCAAAATCTTTGGAACCGTTCGATGAACTGATTGACGTGCTGCTAAATGAAGCCCGTCAGAAGAGCAAATTTGATCAAGAACGCAAAATGGCCATATTCGAAAAAGCCAGGCATCGACGTAAAGTGGAAGAAGTAGCGGTAGGGATGGATCACAAAACACCCCAACCAAACTAAATCACACCCTAAATGGGTGTATCCCACTTTATTGCTATGTATCCCGTCACGTGACAAATATACGTGCATACAGGATGAGCTACGGACCGTAATGTCCTAAATATAATGACGGACCGTAACGTCCTAAAACTAACAATGGACCGAAACGTTCCTAAACTAATGATGGACCGAAACGTCCCTAAACTAACGATGGACCGTAATGTCCTAAAATTAACAATGGACCAAAACGTCCCTAAACTAATGATGGACCGTAATGTCCTAAAACTAATAATGGACCATAACATCCTAAAACTAGCTAGGGACTGCAATGTCCTAAAATTAGCGACGGACCGAAACGTCTCTAAAACTACTACAAATCGCAGCATCTTTGGGCTGACGCAAAAAAAAAACGGTATGTCTATGAGCAAGATGGGCACGGATGAAAACCTAAAAGGGCTCCGTGAGTAAAAACAGCAAAGCTACCGGCGATGTTTGTGAAAACCTGAAAGGGTGCAGACTCGTAAAAAAAATGGTACGTCCATAAGCAAGATGGGCATAGATGAAAACCCGAAAAGGCTCCATGAGTAAAAACAACAGGGCTACCGGCGAGTCTGTGAAAACCCGAAAGGGCGCAGACTCGTAAAAAATTCATGCACACTGGCAAGGTCCTCTTGACCTTATAAGGAGAAAATACCTGCGTGAGATCCTTACAACTCATAAGGGAGAAAAACACTTAGGGATCCCCACGATTCCTGAGGAGAACATACACTTACAAGATCCTCACGACTCATAAGGAGAACCCTCTTATGAGACCCTCACGGCTCATAAGATTCAAAAAGCCTTAAGCTACAGAGATCTGAACCTGTTCTTAAGCCATCACCTTTCCCAGATTGCCCTATAAATGGTTCAATATTAACCCTTGTATACAATCCATGGGCACAAATAAACGTTTCCCCCACCAAGTTCAACCAATGGCACGAGATGTCCTCATGGGGTGAACGACACTTGTAAGTCCTCTCGACTTATAAGGAGAAAACACTCTTGTAAGATCCTTACAACTTATAAGAGAACACACACTTAGGAATTCTCACGATTCCTAAGAAGAAAACGTACCTACGAGATCCTCACGACTTGTAGGGAGAAACACCTTCATGAGACCCTTACGGCTCATAAAGTCAAAAACCTTAGTCGACAGGATCCTAACCCTGTTTGCTAAGCCACCTTTGTTCAAATCGACACAGGCAAATGATGATTCGCTCCTGGCAATATACCAGTGGCAACTATGATGATGCCTAAATCGGTATCAAATTCCAAGTCCTTTCACGGCAAATGATGATTCGCTCCTGGAAATATTCTAGTCGCAGCAATGTTGATGCTAAGATTGGTATCAGATCTTGAGTTCCATACTCGCAATAAAAATCAGCGAGTAAAATATATGCATATGAAATAACAGAAATATTTGGGCAACTCGCAATAAAAAGCAGCGAGTAAAGAAAAAGAAAAATAGCCGAAATGATTGGGCACCGCGAAAAATAGCCAAAATGATTGGGCAATCGCGACTTTCGCGATATAAAAAGCTGAAATGATAGAGCATCGCGGAAAGAAATAATAAAAATGAAATAAAACTTTTTCCCTGTAGGTGAGATCATCGACCCCTGTATACAATCCATGGGCACAAACGAAAAGGGAACCACATTGGCCCACCAGGCCTTGTCAAAGGGTGAGTCGGATCTCGACAGCAATATCTGCATCCCAAAAGATCAACACGGCATTCCTCCTCATTCCAGTAGGGCACGGACATGACACCACCAAATGGAGCCATAGCAAAGTCCTCTAGTTCCAAATCTCGATGGCCACCTCTACAACCTAGATACCAACAACGGTGTTCCTCCTCATTCCAGCAAGGCACTGTCATGCCCCGCTTCCCAGTATACGGCGAAGGGGACGCGACGAGGTCTGCTACGTATATACTCAGAAGTACATACGCTAAGCGTATCTAAGCAATATAAAGATAATCACAAGAGACAAGAGATAAAATAACAGCAACTTTATTTATTAACATCCTTTGTACAATGCATGAAAAGTAAATACAACTGGAATAAAAAAAATGATGCCAAAACAATGGCATAACAGGAATTGAAAAGAAGTACTGAATAGAAAAGGTACAATGTCTAGAGCTCAGGGTCTTCGAGAAACTGATCCAAGTCTTCACTGGTGGGCTCGATCTCTGCTGTGTCCAGATCACCTGACGACATTCAAAGAAGAAAGAAATAGAATGTCGTCAGCGAACAGGTCGTTCGGTAAGTCCCAAAGTTAAGGGAGAAATAGAAAAAATAGAATAAGAATGTATCTTTTAAGGTTGTATAATATTGTGGAATATTGTGTTAACGCTGTTGTTTGTAGCTTGGTACAGAAGGATACCAGTGTATACGAGAGGGGTCTCTATATGTTAGAGACCAGGGCAAATTGAAAGTACAAGGAACCGTTATGCCACGGTACAACAGCAACAGGATTCATATTAGGTGTCTTAATCTTACTGTCTCGTGCCACTTTTAACACCTTCCGTACCAATCTACCCCTTAAACCCCGTAGTGTTTTGATTGTATTATTATATTGTATTGTATAAGTTGTATAGTTGGATGACTGACCGAAACCATGATATCGGTAACGGATGTAATGGATGTAAACTGGATTCATGTACATGGAAAGTATATCTATGGTTTGGTTCAGTCAAGTTGAATAGATTGATAACTGGATTCATAGATTCGTGTGTTCATGTTGAATTGTAATATTGCAGATTTAGAGATTGACTTGAATCATATTCAAGTCAGATTAATCAGACTCAAATCCGAGTCGGACAGTAGAAATGCAAATCGAAGTTCTATATTTTACTAGGGTCCTTAGGTAATTTTTAAAACTTGAGGGGGGTTTTATGTAAAAATACTTTTGTATAGTTTTCAAGATACACCCCAAGTATTTATTATTCATCTTTATAGTTGTAATGAGGGTGGATTTTATATCATGACATTTCTAGTGAAAATATCCTACTTTTTATAATTAAAGGTATTTGTCTATAATATTGATTTATTTGAAGTTCATGGTATTTTAATGTAAAATTTATTCTTATGATTTTTAGAAAAAAGGTGGAACATTTATATTATAATAAAATAGATATTTAAATGATAAATATATATATATATATATTTATACAAAAATAATTTTAATAATTATTTTATATTCCAAAAATCGCGTTTTCTTAAGATGTCGTATTTTAAACCTTTCGAGACCGAATGCACCTTGCGAAGGTCTGAATCTCGCACTACTAAGCCCGAGGGTGCACGATAAACCATACTATCCCTAACGGGTTCCCCAAAGGTGGGTTGTAGCGGCGCTTTGTAAAGATTTATAAATACTAATCCATTAGAATACAGTTTTATTAAGTACAAGGTATTTATTTGCAAAAGTCGATTTTCCGTATTTTAGATTCTAGGATTTTCTATTTCAAATAGACTATTTCTAAATAGTCTAAACAACAAATCGTGAGATGCCTCAAATCGCCTCTTCACCGCCAATTGTGGCCAGGTAAGTACAAGTGGAGAAAGGAGGGATCCGCTCACGATTCATCGTGAGACGGGCCTTTTAAAATTACCTTTCTCACTTGCCTAGCCTAGACACCACAAAGTCAGGTTTAGATAAACAACCGATGTCCACAACTTATCGTATTTTCCTAATAAGAGATCTTTATTTAAAAGTGTAACAAAACTAAAACTTTAAGAAAAGGGTTTTATTAAGAATATGGTATTTAAATGTAAAATCTTGTTATCGTATTCTAAGTTTTGATGATATCATTTAGGGTTGTATTTGCGTGTATGTGGAGGTAGGTCATTACCTCGTGATCTACTTTAAGGTATAGCAATGTTAAGAGGGTTAAATGTGAAAACGAAACGTTGTGGTATTTAAGTGAAAAAAGTACGATAAATGGAAACGTTATCATTTCATGTGATAAAACTTGTTCAAATTATTTGTTAAATGATTAATAGTCAACATAAAGATGTTTAAGCATGATTGAATTAGGGAGAAGTGAAATTTATAAGAAAACCGAATCGGAAATCGGATTTGTTCTGATTCCGTCGGGTTTTGTAAATTCGTATTTTTATGAAAGAAAAGAAAGATAGAAAGGGGGACTTACGGGTTTGGACAACACTAGAGAGTGAGAGGGAAGTAGAGAATTCGTCGGTGCATCGATTCGTCGTCGAGGGTTCCTAGCACGATCACCGGAATTTCGCCGTCGATTTCGTCAGCGCCTCGCCTTTCCCTCGTTTCCAAAGTACCAACGTTTTCTTGAGATTTTGGGAGAGTGGGCTCAGAATTTTGGGATGAGAGGGCAGGAGGTAGGGGTGTATATATAGGGTTAAGCTAGGGTTAGGGTAGGTGTAGGGTTTTTATTAAAAAATGTAAAAAAAAAAATAGGAAAAATCATTAAAATTTGGAGTAAAAGAGGTTTAATGTGCCTTCTGGACTTTAACTCAGAATTTAGAGTATGCAGGGGAGTGGGGAAGACCAAAAGCCAAGTTTTCCATGTTGATGACTCGGCCGACCGGCCAAGTCCGGTCGGCGGCGTCGGCCCGAGTCGGCCGGTCCACCGGCCGACTCGGCCGAGTCAGGCGCTCGGGAGGTGGGGCTTCGCCGGGGGTAGGCACTGGAACATTTAACTTTGTGGGTGTAGTGGGAAATTTTGGAGTTATGGCTGTTGAACTGTTGGGCTTCTATAAATTTTAAAACAAGACAATATTAAAAATAATGTGGGGTATGGGATTTGAACTCTGGTGGCTTGGTTCAGCAGTGCAAGGTATTACCAATGAGCTACAAGCTCCTTCTTGTAATTATGGTGTGAAATAAATACTTAAAGAGATATCAGCAATATTAAATACTCCAAGTATACTTTGAATTTTAATCAATTCTTTGTACATTAAAAATGGAGTTGTTACAGTCTACCCTCCTTACAAAAATTTCGTTCTCGAAATTTACAACTTTTATTTGAGGACTAATTTACAAAGAGGTGTGGATATCTAGTACGCATTTCATCCTCTCTTTCCCAAGTGGACTCTCCTGGAGTGTCTTTCCTCCACATCACTCGGACCAAGTTAACTTCCTTGTTCCGAAGTGTCTTCATTTTCCTGTCCAGAATCTCCACAGGCTGTTGCTCACAAGACAAATCGGGCTGTATCGTGAGCTCGGAATGATCGAGAACATGACTTGGATCACTCACATACCTTCTGAGTTGGGATATGTGGAACGCGTTATGCACTCCTTCCAATGAAGGTGGAAGCGCTAAGCGGTATTCCACTTCACCGACTCGTTCGAGTATGTCGAACGGTCCAATATATCTCGGATTTAGCTTACCCCGTCTTCCAAACCGGATTACTCCGCGGTTCGGAGATATCTTCAAGAATACGTGATCTCCTGGCTGGAACTCCAAATGTCGTCTCTTCGCATCAGCCCAGTGCTTCTGTCGATCTTAGGCTATACGCATTCTTTCCCTGATAGTACGAACCACATCAACAGTCGCTACTATCATCTCTGGTCCAATAAGTTCCCTATCTCCGATGTCGTCCCAACTTAATGGCGATCGACACTTCCTTCCATACAATGCTGCAAAAGGTGCCATTCCTATGCTTGCTTGGTAGTTATTGTTGTACGAAAACTCCACAAGATGTAGGTGATCTTCCCACGATCCTTTGAAGTCTAACATACATGCTCTGAGCATATCCTCCAAGATCTGAATAGTTCGTTCCGACTGCCCATCTGTTTGTGGATGATAAGCCGTGCTGAAGTTCAGACTTGTTCCCAAGCTTGCTTGCAGACTCTGCCAAAATTGCGATCGAAACTTGGTGTCATGATCGGAGACAATGCAGACCGGTACTCCATGAAGTCTCACAATTTCCTGTATGAGTTCATGGGTATCAGAGATAGTACATTATGAAGAGTTTAAATCTTTAAATAGCTTATTACCTCCATGTACTTCTTTGCTAGTGTCTCAGTTGATTGGCCAACTCGAAATGGGATGAAGTGAGCCGACTTTGTGAGTCGATCCACAATGACCCATACGGCATCGTTACCCTTTGTGCTGCGAGGAAGAGCAGTCACATAATCCATCGTGATGTGTTGCCACTTCCATTCTGGGATTGGTAACGGTTGAAGTAATCCAGCAGTCCTGTGATGTTCAGCCTTTACTTGCTAACACACCAAGCATTTTGCGACGCTTCTGGCTACTTCACGCTTCATTCCATGCCACCAATAATTCTGACGTAGATCTTTGTACATTTTGGTACCTCCAGGGTGTACTGAGTAGGGAGAGCTGTGAGCTTCTTTCATTAAATCTTCCCGAACAGGACCTTTTGGTACACACAATCTGCTGCCGTATCTCAAAGATCCGTCTTCATGAATGATGAAGTCTGTTTTGAGTCCATTCTCCACTTGTTCTCTGATCTTTTGCAACTTAGCATCACTTGCTTGGGCTGCTTTGATCTGATTGACAATGGTTGATTGAACTTATAAATTCATCAAACTTGAAACATTACCTGGCATGACTACTTCAATCTCCATCTGATGCAAGTCTTGTTGAAGCTTCCACTGAGCGGTGAGATTCATTGCTAATGGTTGGCGACTAAGTGGATCAGGTACCACATTCACCTTCCCTGGGTGATATTGTAAATTGATGTCAAAGTCCGCCATGAGTTCTAACCATTTTCTCTGCCGCATATTCAACTCCTTCTGAGTAAACACGTACTTCAGGCTCTTATGATCTGTGTAGATGTTCACGCATTCACCAAGTAGATAATGGCGCCAAATCTTGAGAGCAAAGATGACGGCTGCCAATTCCAAATCATGCGTCGGATAATTGCACTCATGAATCTTCAGCTGTCTTGAAGCATAAGCCACAACTTTACCGTGCTGATGTAGAACACATCCTAATCCCTTACCGGATGCATCGCAATGAACTTCGAATCCTCCAGATTGGTCCGGTATAACGAGAATAGGTGCTGATGTCAACCTTGACTTGAGTTCTACGAAAGCTTGTTCGCATGCTTCTAACCACACAAATTCTTCATCTTTACGTGTGAGCTTGGTCAGGGGTGTTGCTATCTTCGAAAATCCTTCAATGAATCTTCTGTAATATCCAGCTAAACCTAAGAAACTCCGAATGTCCTTCACTGATTTTGGTGTAGGCCATTCGCTAACTGCTGAAACTTTTGCTGGATCCACCGAGATTCCTTCTCCTGATACGATATGTCCAAGAAAACTTGCTTTAGCCAAAATTCGCACTTGCTGTACTTGGCATAGAGCTGATGTTGTCGAAGAGTTTCCAGGATAATTCGTAGATGTTCTGCATGCTCTTTCCGATTCTTAGAATACACCAGGATGTCGTCGATGAAGATGACAACAAACATGTCTAAGTACTCCCGGAAAACTTGATTCATTAGGTTCAAGAATATTGCGGGTGCGTTGGTCACTCCAAATGGCATCACGAGAAATTCGTAATGTCCATAGCGAGTTCTGAAAGCTGTTTTGTGAATATCAGTTTCCTTGACCTTCACCTGATGATAACATGAACGAAGATCCAATTTAGAGAAAAGACAAGATCCACTTAGCTGATCGAATAAATCGTCGATGCGCGGGAGTGGATACTTGTTCTTTATAGTGACTTCATTCAAGGCTCTGTAATCGATGCACATTCTGTATGAACCTTCCTTCTTCTTCACAAGTAGTACAGGTGATCCCCAACTTGAAGTGCTGGGACGAATCCATCATTTCGCCAGTAATTCGTCCAACTGTGTTCGGACTTCCTTCAAACCTTCCGGACTTAAACGATAGGGTGCTTTGATCACCGGTTGTGCTCCTGGTACTAAATTAATACTGAATTCAAGAGCTCGATCGGGAGGCAAACCTGATATATCGTCAGGAAATACATCGTCGAACTCTCGAACCACATCTGGCCTTGATTCTTCCTCCTCTTGAGCTGCTGCAACTACTGCTTCTCATGGCTTCGCTTTGTAGGTACTTGGCTCTAGTGTACGGTCTCCGCTTTTGAAATAGAAGACCGAATGGTCTGGAATCTCGAGTACTACCCTCCTTTAACGACAGTCAATGGTAGCATAAAAAGTTCCAAGCCAATCCATTCCTAGAACCACATCAAAGTTCGGTATGTCCAGCACTTTGAAATCAGCATAAAACTCTCTGCTGCAGACGACGAATGGACACAAGCTGTATCCCATAGTTGCCTTTAGAACACCATTTCCGGAACTAACATTCCAGCTGGATACAAGCGGTGAGACTGGAATCGCATGGGTTCGAACAAACCGTTGCGACATAAAACAGTGAGATGCTCCAGTATCAAACAGTGCTAGTGCGGGGATTGAGGATACTAAGATTGTACCTAAGGTATATGGGATATGTTTTAGGTATAGGGAAAGTGTGTAGATAAACAAGACTAAAAGAAAAGTTTGAGAAGAGAAGTTTACCGGTGATGACTTGGCCAGTGGCCTCAGCTTCTTCCACTGACATAGTGAAAGCCTGGCGCCTTGGTACATTCCTCCTGGCCTGAGGAGCATTCCTCGGAACGTTCCTTTGAGCTTGATGGAACTGACGAGGAGGTGGTGCATCTTGTGGTCCTCTGGGTGGTGCAGGTAGTGCAAGTCTTGGAGTAGGTGCTTGAAGAGCTGGTCGCTGCAGATAGGTAACTGCTGGCCTGGGTGCAGCAACTGGGTTTTGCTTTTGGGGACAAGACCCAATATCATGAGCAGCTGAGCCGCAGATCAAGCAAAGATGGTTGGCTCGCCGGCAGTCTTTCATCATATGTCCAGTTTTCTTGCAGTATGTACAAAAGGCTGGACTGGGACGGTTGTTCTGTACTCCGGGTCGCCTTGGCACAAAAGATGGCCTGGACGAGGCTCCTCCTGCCATCTGGTTGGCAGAACGCTTAAATCCAGCAGATTGAGGTCTTCCCCTCGCCTTTACCACTACCTCATAACGGCGGGCAGCTTTCAGAGCCGATTCATGAGTCGGAAAATCTCCTGTGGCCAGTGCGGCCTGGATTTCCGAATCCAAATCTTGTTGAAAGCGACGGGCTCTGATCTCATCCGTCGGTATAAGGTGTGCCGCAAATCTGTAAAAATATTGTGTTAGCTGTGTAATTTATGATATAAAAATTTCGAATTATTGAGACATATCTTATCGACTGAGCATGGTGAACTCTGCGTCATACTCATCTACTGACTTGGTCCACATCGAACCTTGTTGCAGATGGATGAATTGCTGTTCCATGTCGAACCTGGCAGTCTCAGGGAAGTACTTAGCGTCGAACATGTCGCGGAAAGTCTTCCATTCGATAGGCTGTTCAAGACGGCTTTCTTCCGCCTTCCACCAGTTGCGAGCATTGTCCGTGAGTTGCAGCTTTGCCACACGAACCCAAGATATGTCTGGCACTTGTGCTGCCGCCAGATCATCCTCTATGCTCTGTGCCCATTCCTCAGCTTCAAGTGGGCTTCCTTTACCAGAGAACTGCTTGGGGTGCAAAGCCCTGAATTGCTTCACCCCAGGTGCGTCTGCCTCGGGACGGTTCATCAAAAGAGCAGTCTGTTGCTGCTGTCCCTCGAGGAGGCTTCGGATTGCCTCAAGCAGAACCGTCTGCTCGTTGATCGGAGCAGAGACGGCAGGTGTGAGTGGTAGGGCTGGAGGTGTGTTGTTGACATAGGTGCTGGTGTTGTTCGGGAAATCCATAACCTTGAAGAAAAATTTAGGTTAGGACAGATTCAAAATATTTGAAATGATAAGATTCAATGAATATGAAATTGTAAGATTCAAGGAACAAGAATTGTAAAGAATGTTTTAGTTGCTGGTTCTTGTGTTATATTGCTTAGGTTGTTCACGCAGACCAGAACTGCATAGTATGATTCTATACAGCTCAGACATGTATGGGCCACCAACAAAACCGTCACGCCCCGCTTCCCAGTATACGGCGAAGGGGACGCGACGAGGTCCGCTACGTATATACTCAGAAGTACATATGCTAAGCGTATCTAAGCAATATAAAGATAATCACAAGAGACAAGAGATAAAATAACAGCAACTTTATTTATTAACATCCTTTGTACAATGCATGAAAAGTAAATACAACTGGAATAAAAAAACGATGCCTAAATAATGGCATAACAGGAATTGAAAAGAAGTACTGAATAGAAAAAGTACAATGTCTAGAGCTCAGGGTCTTTGAGAAACTGATCCAAGTCTTCACTGGTGGGCTCGATCTCTGCTGTGTCCAGATCACCTGACGACATTCAAAGAAGAAAGAAATAGAATGTCGTCAGCGAACAGGTCGCTTGGTAAGTCCCAAAGTTAAGGGAGAAATAGAAAAAATAGAATAAGAATGTATCTTTTAAGGTTGTATAATATTGTGGAATATTGTGTTAACACTGTTGTTTGTAGCTTGGTACAGAAGGATACCGGTGTATATGAGAGGGGTCTCTATATGCTAGAGACCAGGGCAAACTGAAAGTACAAGGAACAGTTATGCCACGGTACAACAGCAACAGGATTCATGTTAGGTATCTTAATCTTACTGTCTCGTGCCACTTTTAACACCCTCCGTACCAATCTACCCCTTAAACCCCGTAGTGTTTTGATTGTATTGTTATATTGTATTGTATAAGTTGTATAGTTGGATGACCGACCGAAACCATGATATCGGTAACGGATGTAATGGATGTAAACTGGATTCATGTACATGGAAAGCATATCCATGGTTTGGTTCAGTCAAGTTGAATAGATTGATAACTGGATTCATGGATTCGTGTGTTCATGTTGAATTGTAATATTGCAGATTTAGAGATTGACTTGAATCAGATTCAAGTCAGATTAATCAGACTCAAACCCAAGTCGGACAGTAGAAATGCAAATCGAAGTTCTATATTTTACTAGGGTCCTTAGGTAATTTATAAAACTTGAGGGGGTTTTATATAAAAATACTTTTGTATAGTTTTCAAGATACACCCCAAATATTTATTATTCATCTTTATAGTTGTAACGATGGTGGACTTTATATCGTGACATTTCTAGTGAAAATATCCTACTTTTTATAATTAAAGGTATTTATCTATAATATTGATTTATTTGAAGTTCATGGTATTTTAATGTAAAATTTATTCTTATGATTTTTAGAAAAAAGGTGGAACATTTATATTATAATAAAATAGATATTTAAATGATAAATATATATATATTTATACAAAAATAATTTTAATAATTATTTTATATTCCAAAAATCGCGTTTTCTTAAGATGTCGTATTTTAAACCTTTCAAGACCGAATGCTCCTTGCGGAGGTCTGAATCTCGCACTACTAAGTCCGAGGGTGCACGATAAACCGTACTATCCCTAACGGGTTCTCCAAAGGTGGGTTGTAGCGGCACTTTGCAAAGATTTATAAATACTAATCCATTAGAATACAGTTTTATTAAGTACAAGGTATTTATTTGCAAAAGTCGATTTTCCGTATTTTAGATTCTAGGGTTTTCTATTTCAAATAGACTATTTCTAAATGGTCTAAACAACAAGTCGTGAGATGCCTCAAATCGCCTCTTCACCGCCAATTGTGGTCAGGTAAGTACAAGTGAAGAAAGGAGGGATCCGCTCACGATTCATCATGAGACGGGCCTTTTAAAATTATCTTTCTCACTTGCCTAGCCTAGATACCACAAAGTCAGGTTTAGATAAACAACCGATGTCCACAACTTATCGTATTTTCCTAATAAGAGATCTTTATTTAAAAGTGTAACAAAACTAAAACTTTAAGAAAAGGGTTTTATTAAGAATATGGTATTTAAATGTAAAATCTTGTTTTATCGTATTCTAAGTTTTGATGATATCATTTAGGGTAGTATTTGCGTGTGTGTGGAGGTAGGTCATTACCTCGTGATCTACTTTAAGGTATAGCAATGTTAAGGGGGTTAAATGTGAAAACGAAACGTTGTGGTATTTAAGTAAAAAAAGTACGATAAATGGAAACGTTATCATTTCATGTGATAAAACTTGTTCAAATTGTTTGTTAAATGATTAATAGTCAACATAAAGATGTTTAAGCATGATTGAATTAGGGATAAGTGAAATTTATACGAAAACCGAATCGGAAATCGGATTTGTTCCGATTCCGTCGGGTTTTGTAAATTCGTATTTTTATGAAAGAAAAGAAAGATCGAAAGGGAGACTTACGGCTTTGGACAACACTAGAGAGTGAGAGGGAAGTAGAGGATCCACCGGTGCGTCGATTCGTCGTCGAGGGTTCCTAGCACGATCACCGGAATTTCGCCGTCGATTTCGTCAGTGCCTCGCCTTTCGCTCGTTTCCAAAGTACCAACGTTTTCTTGAGATTTTGGGAGAGTGGGCTCAGAATTTTGGGATGAGAGGGTAGGAGGTAGGGGTGTATTTATAGGGTTAGGCTAGGGTTAGGGTAGGTGTAGGGTTTTTAATTAAAAAATGTAAAAAAAATTAGGAAAAATCATTAAAATTTGGAGTAAAAGAGGTTTAATGTGCTCTCTGGACTTTAACTCAGAATTTAGAGTATGCAGGGCAGTGGGGAAGACCAAAACCCAAGTTTTCCATGTTGATGACTCGGTCGACCGGCCAAGTCCGGCCGGCGGCGCCGGCCCGAGTCGGCCGGTCCGCCGGCCGACTCGGCCGAGTCAGGCGCTCGGGAGGTGGGGCTTCGCCGGGGGTAGGCACTGGAACATCTAACTTTGTGGGTGTAGTAGGAAATTTTGGAGTTATGGCTGTTGGACTGTTGGGTTTCTATAAATTTTAAAACAAAACAATATTAAAAATAATGTGGGGCAGGGGATTTGAACTCTGGTGGCTTGGTTCAGCAGTGCAAGGTATTACTAATGAGCTACAAGCTCCATTTTGTAATTATGGTGTGAAATAAATACTTAAAGAGATATCAGCAACATTAAATACTCCAAGTATACTTTGAATTTTAATCAATTCTTTGTACATTAAAAATGGAGTTGTTACAGGCACGGACGTGACACCACCAAGCGGAGCCATGGCAAACTCCCTAGTTCCAAATCTCAACGGCAACCTCTACAGCCTAGAAATCAACAATGGCGTTTCTTCTCGTTCCAATCAGAAGCAGGTACGACATCAGCAAAACGGAGCCATGACAAAGTCCCCTAGTTCCAAACCTCGACGGTTCACAGACAATCTAACGTCATCCAATGACCCTGTCGCGGAAATACGTCATCCAATGATCCCGTCTTGGAAATACGTCATCCAATGACTCCGTCTCGGAAACAAGTCAACCAACCATCAGGGAAATCGGTGTCCCTGGCAAAACCTCTCGATTCAGGGAAATAATCGTCCTTGGCGAGAACCTCTCGATTCGTGCGACCCGCAAGGAAATCGGTGTTTTTGCAGGAATCTCTCGATTTGTCTCGACCCCAGGGAAATCAGTGTCCTTGGCAAAACCTCTCGATTCAGGGAAATCAGCGTCCTTGGCGAGAACCTCTCGATTCGCGTCGACCCGCAAGGAAATCAGTGTCTTTGCAGGAATCTCTCGATTCGTCTCGACCGCAGGGAAATCAGTGTCCTTGGCAAAAACCTCTCGATTCAGGGAAATCAACGTCCTTGGCGAGAACCTTTCGATTCACGTCGACCCGCAAGGAAATCAGTGTCTTTACAGAAATCTCTCGATTCGTCTCGACCCTAGGGAAATCAGTGTCCTTGACAAAAACCTCTTGATTCAGGGAAATCAGCGTCCTTGGCGAGAACCTCTCGATTCGCGTCGACCCGCAAGGAAATCAGTGTCTTTGCAGGAATCTCTCGATTTGTCTCGACCCCAGGGAAATCAGCATCCTTGGCAAAACCTCTCGATTCAGGGAAATCAGCATCCTTGGCGAGAACCTCTCGATTCGCGTCGACCCGCAAGGAAATCAGTGTCTTTGCAGGAATCTTTCGATTCGTCTCGACCCCAGGGAAATCAGTGTCCTTGGCAAAACCTCTCGATTCAGGGAAATCAGCATCCTTGGCGAGAACCTCTCAATTCATCTCGACCCGCAAGGAAATCAGTGTCTTTGCAGGAATCTCTCGATTCGTCTCGACCCCAGGAAAATCAGTGTTCTTGGTAAAACCTCTCGATTCTGGGAAATCAACGTCCTTGGCGAGAACCTCTCGACTCGCGTCGACCCGCAAGGAAATCAGTGTCTTTGCAGTAATCTCTCGATTCGTTTCGACCTGCAAGAAAATCAGTGTCTTTGCGAGAATCTCTCGATTCGTCTCGACTTGCGCGGAAATTAGTGTCCCTGCGCATAAAGAAAATTCTCTTGTGGGATACTTACGATCTCAAGAGAAAACGCACTTAGGAGTCCTCACGACTCCTAAGGAGAAAATACACCTACGATATCCTCTCGACTCGTAGGGAAAAAAGTCTTTATGAGATCCTCACGGCTCATAAAGTTGAAAAGTCTTAGGCAGCAAACCTGAACCTGTTTCCTAAGCCATCGCTACCCTACAAAGGGTTCAAGATGAACTGTTATCTATCATCTACAGGCTACACTTGCTAAAGTAACATGCCAACAACACAGCAGAGAAAAGAAAGCGATAATAGGAGATAAAATTGTGTGTCTTTTATTCATGAATTCAATTTAGTACAAGATACATCATATAAAAGAATAAAAAATGAATAAAGACATGTTATTCATAAATTACAAATTTTCGACCGATACAAAGATGGCTACTGAGAAGGAGGCGTTCTTAACAAATCAGCAAGCCGCTCTTGCACTCCTCTCAATTCCTTTGCACGATCAGCCGCCGCGGCCAACTCCGCTTCATTTCGAGCCCGCTGCTGTAAACAGGATGAAAGCTTCTCGTCGATTTCCTGCTGATCGGCTTCCTGACTCTGCGTAACCTGCTCAGTGAAGTCAAGCTTTTTCCTCAGCACCAGCCCGTCAGAAATACATCGTTGGAGGTTTTCAAAAATAGCCTTCAGCTGTGCAGCATTCGCTTCGACCTGGGCACGCAACTGGGCAGACTCGGTGGAAGTCGCCTCACGTTCCTTTCGCTTTAGGGTCGCCTCTTGTTCAAAATGGTGAAGGAAATGAACACTCTGCTCAACCCATGCAGCTCGCCGGGAGTTCAAAGCTGATACTTCCGGAGCGGGATGCTTGCGCTCAATCTCATGCAGGTAGGTCTCGATCTTCCTGCAGTAATTGACCCAAGACTCGACGACGCCTTCATCATGAAAGTTTACGAGCGTCGCCAGCATGGGATTAACCTCAGCAGCAAAGTCTGCAGCAGATGCGAGGGCCTCGGCGTCAAGATCCTCGACGAACTCGCTCAACATTCGCAGGCTCATCGTAGCGCCCCTGGAAGATGGACATCTAAAAAAGGGCCCTGCCGGCATTAAGATGCGAGTCTCAAAGGGAGCTAAAGCTGGTGCGATTGCTGCAAAACAAGTTATGGTCAAATGTTGGCTCAAGAGATAAAGAAAAGGCACGTGCGATGGAGTCTACTATACCGGCTGCGGCAGGCGGCAGAGTTGGGAGTACCGGAGGCGCGGCTATTCTCTTGTCCACTCCTCCAATCTGTAACGCTGCAATCAATTCAAAGAAGGATTAACAACGACATGGTCACCCGTAAAAGAAAAGAAATGATGCCGGTTAAAAACTATACCCACCGACACCTGCAGGCAGGACGATTTCTGACTGGAAAGAGAAATGTAGGTTCAACACCTGATACAGATGGTCGAAAAGGACTCCTGCAGAATTGCGGCAATCTACTATCAATACAAGGAAGATGGTATCCACAATTTAAATTAAATAAATCGCAAACCCATACCTTCCAGCATTTGAGAGGGCATAAGAGAAGGCGAAGGGACGGCGACCGTTAGAACAGCAACTGGTGACACTTCTTCGGGTAGCACAACCTCAGCATTCACCACACTTACATTCAAAACGAACAAAATGTTGTCAGAAGGGACTGAAAGAGATTGCGAAACAAAAATTAAACAGCGACCTAAGACCTACCTGATAGGTCATCAACCAAAACCGCGACGAAAGCATCACCGGGGGTTGCGGCGTCTTCGCTCTCCTTCAGTGGAATAGTTTCGGCGCCCGTGGCTTCATCCCCTGATTCTACAAGAGCCATTGTGACGCTTGCGATGCCCGCCGATATCGGGGAGCCGCAAAGGGAAAGAGCGGTGGTTTGGGCAGTCTCAGAATCCCGAAAGATAGTAGCCGCTTCGGGCTCTATGGTCGTCGTTATCTCGCCTGCCATATTACCGCCAAGACTTGGCCCTACAGGATATGTTATATAAGAATTTGAAGATCAAGTTATAATAAAAAAGACTCAGCGTTACGTTACCTTCGGGCAGCTTTTCGGTTTCTTCCCGAGCCGCGTGCGCAACCTGTCTATGGGCGGTAGACAGGGCAGCTGGAGCATCCTCTGGAGAAATAGCGACAGGGGGAGCGGTGCTTGAGCCTGCACCTACAGCTAAGGCGGCATCACATTCTTTCGCTGCACGCCTCCTGCGCTTCCTTTCGGCCTGAGCTGTGAGAGCTGACCTCCTCAGGACCTCCGACAAGGGTATACCGTCGTCTGAACCAAGCTCTGCCTCCGGTACCGTTATGACGTCCATCATCGGCTGCTTTAGCGAGACCCCTTGCGGTGACTTATGGATAGCCGTGGCTGCGGTAGCCGGCTCTAACGATGCCTCTGCGTCACCACTAGTGATTGGCACCACACTTGGAATAACCCGAGCCGAGGTAGTCCCTGCAACAAAATAAAAGAGAGGGTCGCACTACGAATAAAGAAAAAGTGAAAAAAGGCACAATGAGCCGAAGTATACCAAGGCCCAAAGAAGTACGAAGCCTCTCCTCCTCTTCAAACATTTTGAGGGAAGCCGCGAGAGCCTCTTCGGCAGAGATACCTGTTGAGGATGGAAAGCGTCAGTAAAAGCATAATAAAAAATGACCGCGGAAAAATATGACTGAAGTCTACCTGACTGTGCAATCGTGATCAGTGCTGCTTCATCACGAGCCAGTCGCTTGGAAGCCACAAGGGCAGCTTGAAGATCAGTATCATCCGCAGGCGTGATAAATAGACCCTCATTGGTCCCGTACTCACACAAGCCCTCGCAATAAGGAGTATGGGGCTCTTGGCCGAGTACAACGTCAGCAGAAAAGAGTGACTTCTTCTTTTTCTGCGAGCGAGCGCCAGCAGCCGATGACAAGAGTTTGCGCTTGGCGGGCAACTTTGGGCGACGAGTCCCGATCTCTCTACCCACGCCAGACTTAGGAGACACTGCAGCCACCGCTTCTACTGGCACACGAGGTAGAGGCTTATCAGGAAAGGCGCGCGGGACCACCACCGCAGCAGCTTCTCTTAAGGAAGGACGAACGATGGTCCGTCGCTTCAAGGGAACGACTGGATTACTAGCTGGGACAGCACCCTTGCTATCAAGGAGTAATCGCTTTTCCTCCTTACTAACGGCACCCATCGCGTGCTGGTACCACGCCATGTATACATTCAAGACTTTCGGAACGCAGCTCGGCTCACTGATAAAAAATCTAGACCCAGTGTTGAGGCACATGGAATGGTGCAGCGCTCTACGGATACCCTCCCTGTGGTAACCGGCTCAGCCAGGAAGGCGTCAAGCGGGAAACCCTGATTGTAGCTTGATTGTTGAGTGAAACGGTGTGGATTGTATCTCATGAACAATGCCGAATCGTTCTGCCTAAACACTAAGAAGCCCGTCCTGATTGAATATAAGTGAAGAATCTCCCGAGCTTTCAAGGTAGAAGCCCCGTCTTTGAAGGTGTCCCGCAGCGGCTGCACCGTCTTTGTGGATTCTTTGCCGATGGTTAAGACCTTATTGATGAAGGTCATGCCATCCCCGATAGTACGCGGGCGAAGAACCAAGCCCCGAGCCTCTCGCTGAGTCGGTTCCAAAGCGGAAGCGTCAACCAGCAGCATAACCCGAGGAAAATTATAATTGTTGTAGAAACGGGGCCACTTGTGAACTCTAAAAGCGTCGAGCACATGAAGATGGATACATGACGTAAAATAATGCAGCGGGAGGTTTACGGGCTGCACCCCCGGCTGAGTGGTGTCTGCCGCCAAGCTAAGGCCATGATATAGGTGAGTCAGCCCAGCGACCCCGACGGCCATTCGCATCACAATAACCATTCGGTAAGCTGGGTAGAAGACGGATGGCCTCATATGGCGAGGGTGCATTGGGAGCACAAACCAACTTAACTATAGACCGAGAAACCCCAAAAAGAACGCCTCTTCGTCAATGTCTGAAGCTGCGAGCTCTGCAAAGGGGACGGCCGGGATATCCGGGAGAAAGAAATTCCTTTGATCGGCCTCCGCTGTTGGCTGGCTGTCCAAGCCAAAACCAAATGAGTCATCAAGCTTAGCAAATTTCGCAGCTTGTTTTGATAAGACTTTCGGGTGAAGAAAGCAAGCAATGAAATCCGCGAAGCTGACCCCGTGTCCTCCGGATTCGAGAAACAGACTTTCGTAAATTTTCAACACCTTAATCAGACTTGGGGATTGATGTTGAATGGCGTTCTCTGGGGTAAGGCCCATCACTACTGACTTGGTGGCAAAGATGTACTCGTCAGGAGGAAGTAGCTCTTTGTAAAATTCTCCCCTGACAGGTAAGCCGGAGATCTCCGCGAACTCCTCCAAAGAGATGGAAACCTCCCGATCTGATAGAAGGAAGGTATGAGTCGGTACATTCTATTGTTCCAAGAAAGCTTTGATCCACCATACAGGGGGCGTGGAATATTGGAAAAGAGACGCGTAAACTACGGGGTACAACCCAAGCTTTAGCAGCAGTGATTTCTTCGCCGACAGAATGTAGCGAGCCCACTGCAAGTACCCGGCTGGATGGCGAGGAGTTAAGCCTATCATGTATGGCTATCCCCAAGGGCGCGACTCGCCTTGATATATACGCCGCCCCAGAGCATCCAAAGTCATCGGCAGCTGTACGGGTATCGCGGTTATAGAGGGTTGAAGGCAACCCTCCGAAGTCCAGTTGACCTCTTCTACGGCATAGTTCACTGGGGGTGAGTCGGCATTGTGGATCGCCGAAATGGGCTCCGAAGGCACCGCACAAGGGAAGCTGCGTCGACCCCGGATGATTTGATTGTACCACGACCCCCATAAATAAAGAGACTTTTGCTCCGGGTCGTGATCTTTGATCAGTGCGAAAACTTCCCTATCCACGGGCGCGTCAGGGAATGTGCTTTCCGGACGAACGAAGGGGAAAGAAGTGTCGAAAGATATAGTATCTGTGCGAAGAGGAACAAGGGTTAGCTGTCAATGCTACAGTCCAAATTCTAACACTTGGTACTTTAAATTTTGCACCGCACTGCAATGCAGTGGAAAGGGACTAGAGGGGACCCACAAAATCAAGATGACGGCTCATCATTGATAAGACAGTCACTCATTAAATAGGAAATTCTAAAAGGATTCTCATTTAATGAGAGGCCCCTCGGGCCAAAGGAGTTAAACTCCCTCGAGAGCAACACTCTGCAGACAAGAGTGACATCTGTCAACTCTAATCATGAAAAGAATAAAATTCCCAAAAAAATTTTAAGATCCGCGCTCTGTGAAAATGATGGAATCATTCATCAAAACCCTAAAAAAGCAAAGATTTTTTCAGAGTTAAAACTCTAAGATCTTCAAGATCTGTGAACAAACTCTAAGAGTTCTTCATGGAAGATGAACAGTGTTCCAGTTCATGGATTAAAATCACCCTAAAAAGATTATATCTTGAAGATCTACGATCTAAAGAAGAGCACGGCTCTGTTAATGGGTAAAACCCTAAAACATTTTTTTAGATCTACGATCTGAGAAGAGCAGAGCTCTGTTAAAAAGTTCAAGCCTTACCAAATTTGGGCAGAGTTTTGACTCTAAGAAGTTCTTAAGGCAGAGAGCTATGCTCTGAAAAGAGAATTCAATTCTCAGAGAAAACAAGAAAACAAGAAGAGGAACAAGCAGTCATCTCAAGGGCCAAAGGCCCTATTTATAGGTGCTGGGAGTCAATCCAACTTCCAAGTTGATCTAATGGTGGAAAAGTTTCCATTGCTGCACTCACGTGTAAGCCACGTAAGCGCAACGGTGGGGGGTATTTGTTTCCCCTAATCAGAGAGCAAAACTCCATTCAAAATTTGAAATTTGAAATGAGACAGTGCCCCATAAGAGCGCTGGTGCCTAAAGCGCCAGCGCAAAGAGTCAAAGACTCTGAGGCAATGCTCATGTGCAAAGCACGAGAGCGTCTGCGCCAAGAGCGCCGGCGCTAAAGACTCTGAGGCAGCGCCTCACGTTCAAAGCACGAGAGCGCTCGCGCCAAGAGCGCCAGCGCTAAAGACTCTGAGGCAGCGCCTCACGTACAATGCATGAGAGCGCCAGCGCTAGAACTAAATGGTCTCCACTCTTGGATAAAAGATCCAACGAAGATGATAAATCATCAAATTACCAGAATAAAATTCTGTTGAGGAAATACTACTCAAAATCTTTCCAAACAGGAAAGATTGTGCCCTGTAAATCAGAGCACAGTTGGATCAAAGATCCAATGGTGATTAAAAATCACTAAGATACAGAATAAATCCTGTATGGTAAAATATTTTCCCAATCTTATTAGTAACAAGAAAACTATCTTCTGTAAAATAGAAGCCCTTGGATCAAAAATCCAACGGTGGGAAATATCCCCCAAATCAATCAGAGATCTCTCAATGAGAGATTTCCTTAACTGATTCAACAAATCAGCCTCCCCTATATAAAGGACCCAAGACTTCAAGTCTTAGAAGAAGGAACCTCCCTATAAGTTTTCAAATCGAAAGAAGAAACAGAGGAAACCCCCCCCCCCAAAAAAACTTCAAGTTCTCAGAAAAGAAAAGAGAAGAGCAAGCTCTAAGTAAAAGAACCTTCTTCAAGGTAAAATAAAAAGAAGGAAGATCATGGTATCTTCTCCATATTTGAGAGTTTTAACTCTCATATCAGAAGAACTTAGTTCTTTTTCAGATCATAGATCTATAAGACAAGATCTTTCACAAAAGTAAAAGAGATCGCAGCATCTCATCAAGAAAAAGAAGAACTTAGTTCTTAGATCCATGAGACAAAGTTTCTTATAAACCGAGAATTTAATTCTCAGAGCACATAACTGATCAAAGCTGACAAAGAAGCGTTTTAGCGCTCATGTGGGTTCCCTTTTATAAGAAGCGCCATAGCGCTCCAAGTCTGGCGCTCAGCGCCAAGCGTTCCACGTGCTTCTCATGTGGGCGCCCTTTTATAAGAAGCGTCGTAGCGCTTCTAGTCTGGTGCTCAGCGCCAGGCGCTCCACGTGCTCCTCACATGGACGTTAAGGAATTACGAAGTGCTCTGTAAATAAGGCCCCAGCGCCATAAAAAGTGTTCAACACTCAATAAAAGACAAAAAGGAAAAGGGGTGTCAGAACCCAAATCAATGCTCAGTATTATTGAATAAAAAAAGGACTGAGTCCAAACAAGTGTTCAAACACTTTATTCAGAACTGAGTGGACTGAGCCCAAGTTGGCCACAAGTCCCTAATTCAAATTAACTGAGCCCATCTGCTCACAATCTTTTTAATTGGTCTTAGTCCCAAACCTGACAATAGATCTCTCAACCAATATTGGTTCAAGGGTACATCTCTTCATACCTCTGATACATGTCGTTGTAATTCTTCAACGTCTTCAGAGAGATGGGGGGTCTCAATAACCAATAACTTTTGGTGCATCTCTAAACGGTTAAACCAAAACCTTACAGACTATGATGTTTTTAAACCAGATTATGATGTCTTTAAACCTCACAGACTATGACGTTTTTAAACCAGACTATGATGTCTCTAAACCTTACGGACTATGAGGTGTTTAAACTCATGGATTATGATGTCCTTAAACCTTATGGACCGCAATGTCCCTAAACTAAAACGATAGAGTCCAAATACTCTTTCATTGGATCTAAATGATCCTAAAACCTTGTTAAGTAGATCTTAGTCTAAAATTAGGCTAACGTATCCTTAACAAGCATTTAAGTTGATCTTAATCTAAAATAAGATTAACGATTCTTAAACCAACCCAAACCCAAATCTAAGAAAATACGGATTTGGACTAATCCACGCCCTACGGGCGCCAACATAAATTAGTCTCCGTATACGATCCACGGGCAACCGAAAATAAAACAAACACACACGACATGAAGTGACCATCTGGAGAAGGAGAAAGTTGTTACCGCGATGCGGTAGCGTAATTAACTGCAGGGGCTTACGCCTGCAGGGAAGAGCGTCCCCACAATCAAAAAACCCCTCACAACGAGGGGGAATCTGACGAAGTCTGCTATATCGGCCGCATCTGTCTAAACCTCCGATATACGGTGCCATAAATCAACTTGGTATCTTCGGAGATGTGGACGGATAAATCCAAATAGCATCTCCTCCCAAAATTCAGGCTAGACGTCCCAACGTCCCGGTCGCGTCTTTCGGCGGTAAACATATACATTCCTTACATTTCAAATTTCTTGAATCAATCCTAACCTTTCCTTTTTTATCAAGGTGATGGATTCTCCCAACAACACCAGTACCGATGTCAATGGCAACACACCACCACCTACTTTACCATCCCCTCCTACTATTGATGCTCCAATCAACGAATAGACAGTGCTTTTAGAAGCTATCAAAAAGCTTCTGGAAGGCCAACAGCAGCAGACTGCTATTCTTATGAACCGTCCGGAAGCCGAAACACCTGAAGTAAAGCAATTCCGTGCATTGCATCCTAGAAACTTTTCTGGGAAAGAGAGTTCTCTTGAGGCTGAAGAATGGGCCCAGAGTATAGAGGACGACCTGGCTGCAGCACAGGTACCAGATATAGCTTGGGTTCGTGTGGCCAAACTCCAACTCACCGACAATGCAAGAGTCTGGTGGAAGGCTGAGAAAAGCCGTCTCACCCACCCTATAGAGTGGAAGACATTTAGCGATCTGTTCGATACAAAGTTCTTCCCCGAGACTGCCCGTTTCGAGATGGAACAGCAGTTCATCCACCTACAACAAGGTTCTATGTGGGTAAAATCGGTGGATGAATATGATACCGAATTCATCATGCTTAGTAGGTAAAGAATTCGTATCAAATACTATTCCGTAAAACACATCACTATCCTGACATCATATCTTATCAGGTTCGCGGCATATTTGATCCCGACCAATGAGATTCGGCCTAGACGATTCCAACAAGGTTTAGACCCGGAGATTCAGGCGGCATTAGCCACATGCGACTACCCAACTCATGAACTCACCCTGAAGGCAGCACATCGTTATGAAGCTGTGGTAAAGAAGAAGGGTATGCCCCAAACAGCTGGAATCAAACACCCTGCCACACAGATGGAAGAAGGAGCCTCTTCTAGGCCAACTTTTGCACCTAGGAGGCTAGAAGGATCGTTTAACCGGTCCATTCCAGATTTTTGTTTCTACTGCAAAAGAACTGGATACTTGGCGAAGGACTGCAGGCGTGCAAATGGCCTGTGTTTGATTTGTGGCACATCTACCCACTCTATAGGAACATGCCCATATCGTATCAACATCGCACCAGCATCTAGACCCGCAATCACAACCCTGCAGCGGCCAGCCATTCAGGCTCCTGCACCTCACCTAGCTCTTCTTGCACCAGCTCCACGTGGACCACCTGCACAGCCTCATCGTCAATTTCATCAGGTACAGAGAAACGTGCCTTAAGGGCAGAGAAACGTGCCCCAATGACAGAGGAATGTGCCTCCGGCAAGGAGGAATGTACCAAGACGACATGCTTTTACAATGATGGTCGAGGAGGCCGAAGCCACATGACAAGTCATCACTGGTAATTCCCTCATCCTTTCAATCTTTCAATCCTTATGTATCACTATACTTTTGCTATATCTAAACCCAACCCCATACAACTTAGGTACTATACTGGTACCCACCCTTCCTATACTCGCACTTTTCGACACTGGAGCTTCACACTGTTTCATGTCACAACGATTTGTGAGAATGCTTGCGATTCCCATGAAGCCGCTCATTTCAAGCTGGAATGTCAGTTCCGGGAATGGAGTCTTGAAAGCAACTTTGGGGTATAATCAGTGCCTAGTTGTAGTTTGCGGTCGAGAATTCTACGCAAATTTCAAAGTACTGGATATACCAAATTTCCATATTGTGTTGGGAATAGATTGGTTAGGAGTATTCTATGTTACTATTGACCGACGTCAAAGGATGGTGGTATTGAGATACCAGATCACACAGTCTTCTATTTCAAAAGTGGAGATGGAACTTTGGAGCCAGGAATCTACCATGCTAAACCGAAGAATTCAGAAGTGTACACTCTACCTGCAGAAGAAGAAAAGCCCGAAGTAGTTCAAGAGTTCGAGGATGTGTTCCCTGAAGACATATCAGGTTTGCCTCCCGATCGAGCTCTTGAGTTTAGTATTGATTTACAATCTGGTGCACAACTTGTAATCAAAGCTCTATACTGGTTAAGTCCGGAAGGATTGAAGGAGATCCGTATTCAGTTGGACGAACTGCTGAAGAAAGGTTGGATCCGACCCAGTACTTCAAGTTGGGGATCTCTGGTGTTACAAGTGAAGAAGAAAGAAGGTTCTTACAGGATGTGTGTGGATTATCGAGCTCTGAACGAAGTGACGATTAAGAACAAGTATCCACTGCCGCACATCGATGACTTTTCGATCAGTTAAGTGGGTCTTGTGTCTTTTCAAAGCTAGATCTTCGTTCGGGTTATCATCAGGTGAAGGTCAAAGAGTCCGACATTCCAAAGACGGCGTTTAGGACTCGTTATGGCCATTATGAATATCTCGTAATGCCATTTGGAGTGACCAATACACCTTCCATCTTTATGAACCTGATGAACTAAGTTTTCTGAGAGTACTTAGACAGGTTTGTTATTATCTTCATCAACGATATCCTGGTTTATTCAAAGAATCGGAAAGAATACACCGAGCCCTTACAGATTTTCCTGGAGAAATTGCGACAACATCAGCTCTACACCAAGTACAGCAAGTATGAATTTTGTCTAGATCAAGTCGGATTTCTCGGACATATTATTTTAGACGGAGAAATCTCTATAGATCCAGTTAAGGTGTCAGCTGTCAGTGAGTGGCCAACACCAAAGACGATGAAAGATATACGAAGTTTGGGATTAGCAGGATACTACCGATGATTCATCGAAGGATTTTCAAAGATCGCAGCACCCTAGACCAAGCTCACACATAAAGACGAAGCATTCGTGTGGTCGGAAGCATGTGAAAAAGCTTTTGTAGAACTCAAGTCATGATTTACCTCTGCTCCTATCCTCGTAATACCGGATCAATCTGGAAGATTCGTTGTGTATTGTGATGCGTTCGGTAAAAGATTAGGATGTGTTTTACACCAGCATGGAAAAGTTGTGGCTTTTGCATCAAGACAACTGAAGGTTCATGAGCGCAACTATCCAACACATGATCTAGAATTGGCGGCCGTCATCTTCACACTCAATATTTGGCGCCACTATCTTTTAGGAGAATGAGTGGATATATACACTGACCATAAGAGTCTGATGTATATATTTACTCAGAAAGAACTAAATATGCGGCAGAGAAGATGGTTAGAACTCATGGCAGACTTCGACATCAACCTACAGTATCATCCTGGGAAGGTGAATGTAGTGCCTGATGCACTTAGTCGCCAGTCATTAGCAATGAACCTCACCGCTCAGTGGAAATTACAGCAAGAACTGCATGGATTGGAGATCGAAGTAGTTATGCCAGGTAACGCTTCCTATTTGATGAACTTACAAGTCCAGTCCACTCTTGTAAATCAGATCAAGGCAGCTCAAGCAAATGATGCCAAGCTACAAAAGATCTGAGAACAAGTAGAAAGTGGACTACGAACTGACTTCATGATCCATGAAAATGGATCCTTGCGATATGGAAGTTTTTTATGTGTGCCAGTCGGACTTATTCGAGAAGAGTTGATGAAAGAAGCTCACAGCTCTCCTTATTCTGTACACCCCGGTGGCACGAAGATGTACAAGGATCTACGGCAACACTATAAGTGGCATGAAATGAAGCACGAAGTAGCAAGAAGCGTAGTAAAGTGTTTGGTGCGTCAGCAAGTGAAGGCTGAACATCACAGAACTGCTGGTATACTTCAGCCATTACCAATACCAGAATGAAAATAGCAGCACATTACTATAGACTTCGTGATTGCCCTTCATCGCAGCATGAAGGGTAACGACCAATATAGGTTATTGTGGATGACACACCAAGTCAGCTCACTTTATTTCATTTCGAGTTGGCCAGTCAACCAAGACGTTAAAAAAGAAGTACATGAAGGAGATCGTGAGATTACATGGAGTACCTATTTGCATCGTCTCCGATTGTGATACAAGATTCCGATCACAATTTTGGCAGAGTCTGCAAACTAGCCTGGGAATAAGTCTGAATTTCAGCACGACTTATCATCCACAAACGGACGGACAGTCACAGCGAACAATTCAGATTCTGGAAGACATGCTAAAAGCCTGTATATTAGACTTCGGAGGTTCATGGGAAGATCACCTACACCTTGTAGAGTTTTCATACAACAACAACTATTAGGCAAGTATTAGAATGACACCATTCGTAGTACTCTACAGATGGAAGTGTCATTTACGCTAAGTTGGGATGACGTTGGAGATCGTGAACTTCTTAGACCAAAGATGATCATTGTATGGTGTTTTTCATCATCCCAATGAAATGGGAATACGCGCGCGCTTATCAGGCGTACTACAGATTCCCTCTGCCTAGGGTAGACGGAGGTTTATTGATCGATGGGGATCTGAATCTCCGGCAGCAGCGGACTAAGCTGCCGTTAATTACCCATCGCCTTTGAAGCGAAGGAACCTCCGATTGACGGGTCAAACTGGTCATCGCGAAACTCAATGTGCAATGTGCGTGTGTTGTGCATTGAGAGGTTTTGGATATATCGGGGGCCCCGCAGAGTTTACGGGGGTCCTGCTACCCAGATAGCAGGTTAGGGGTCAAGGGGGCTAGCAAGCCCCCATTGCGGGGTGCGGGACAGCGCCCCGTTAGAAAAATTTTCCTCAACGGGTGTGTATTTTGAGTGTGGGATAATGTGGGAAAAAGTAAGGTGAGATGCGTCTTAAAGACGCTAGGGAGCTAGGCGCCCGGCGCTAGAGCGCCGGCGCCATCACATGCCCGGCATGTGGGGCGCTGGGCGCACTTGGTCGCTAGCTGCCTCATGCGCCCGACACGTGGGGCGTTCGCGCTAGTGCCTCACACGTCCGGCACATGGGCGTTGGGCGCTTGGGCGCTAGCGCCTCACGAAAGGGGCTTTTAGCCCCGGAAATAGGAGTTAAACTCCGAAAGATGGTTTATTATTTATGGAGTTAAACTCTGAAAGATGTTGAATGGAGTTAAACTCCTAAAAAAATGTTTGATTTATAGAGTTAAACTCCAACAGGTCTTGAAAGGAGTTAAACTCCTAGAAATCTTTGGAAATGATCAAAATGGACCCCTTTCTTCTCCCCTTCTCGTCCTGGATCTTCTTTTAGACCTTGGATCTTCCCAAGATGGGATTTTTGGAGATGGGTCTCCTTCTTCCTCCTCTTATGTTGGCTGAATCTTGGAGAAAATGGGGTGAGATTTAAAAATCTCCCCCTTTTGAGATCTGATGATAGATCTGAGTTCCCTTTCAAGAGTTTGATGGTGAAAAACTGTTTATTTTCGGTAAAGGAAGAGTTAAACTCTTGATTTAATTCAAAAAGGGGAAGAAGGTTTTAGAACCTTGAGGAAGGAGAAGGAGGCACAGAAACCCTAATTTTTTGGGGAATTAATTCTTATGCTTTATTTCATTATCATGTTGCCTTTTATAGGCTTACAAACTTACATATAGCCCCTTGGGCTTTACAAAATGGTATTTTGCCCATCTTATACCTCATGTGCTCATTTATTTTGCACATGGGCCATGGGCTTTACAAAAATTTGGCTTTATGCCCATTCATGCATAAGAAATTACATCAAAATTATTTATTATATGATTTCATTTTAGCATGAGGGAGGCCGGCCGTGGGGCTCGACTTGGGCATGGGCCCACTTGATTTGGGCTTGGGCCCGCTTACTTAGGATTGACTTTGATTTTGACTTAGTCAACTGGGTGTAATTTATGACCCCAACAAAGTGCCCCCATCAATAAATGCACACCGCGTATATGAGTTGTGTGCATGAAATTGATGGATCTTGGAGTTGGACTTCGAGGAGGAACATCATTCCAGGGGTGGAGCATCATTCCGGGAGCATAATTCTGGGCATCGGAGCATAATTCCGAGGATCGGAGTATCATTCCGAAGAGCGGAGCATGATTCCAGGGGTCGGAGCATAATTCCGAAGAGCGGAGCATGATTCCAGGGATCAAAGCATAATTCCGATGAGCAGAGCATGATTCCAAGAGGTCGGAGCATAATTCCGACGAGCGGCAGACATTCTGACCGAAGCATAATTTCAATGCAGAGGTTGATTCCCAGGCAAAGCATAATTCCGACAGGGAAGGCAGATACTCTGAAGCGAAGCATGATTTCGACACGTGGTACATTATGAGACGAAGCATGATTTCGACACAGAGCTTGTTGGTCGACTTGATTCCGAGGCGGAGGTTAATTCCGACGGAGAGGTCGTTGGTTGACTTGATTCCGAGACGAAGCATAATTTCGACAGGGAAGGCAGATACACCGAGGCGAAGCATGATTTCGACACGGGGGACACTCTGAGACGAAGCATGATTCCAACGCAGAGCTTGTTGGTCGACTTGATTCCGAGGTGGATCTTAATTCCGACGGGAAGGTCGTTGGTTGACTTGATTCCGAGTCGGAGCATAATTCCAACGGGGAGGTCGTTGGTTGACTTGATTCCGAGTCGAAGCATAATTCTGACGGGGAGGTCGCTTGTTGACTTGATTCCAAGGCAGAGCATAATTCAGACAGGGAGGTTGCTGGTTGACTTGATTCCGAGTCGAAGCATAATTCCGACAGGGAGGTCGTTGGTTGACTTGTCCCCGGCACGGAGTGTCTGTGGTCGACGTTTCCCTGGCATGGAGTGTCACTGGTTTTGATGTAGAGGCCGATTCCCAGACGAAGCATAATTCCGATAGGGAAGGTAGATACTCCAAGGCGAAGTATGATTTCGATACTCTGAGGTGAAGCATGATTCCGACGCAGAGGTCAATTCCCAATCGAAGCATAATTCCGACGGAGAAAGCAGGTACTCCGAGGGGAAGCATGATTTCGACACAGGGTACGTTCTGAGATGAAGCATGATTCCGCCGCAGAGATTGTTGGTTTGATTTGATTTGGGTTGTCATCAGCATCGCTACACTGGAATATGGTACCAGGAGCGAATCATCATTTGCCATGAGTGGATTTAGGGATTTTGATTTTGGTTTGGCATCAGCATCGCTACACTGGAATATGGTACCAGGAGCAAATCATCATTTGCTATGAGGGAATTTCCCTCGTCCCCAGTTTAACGACTTAGGAGTCATCTGTTCCCAGTTTAACGACTTAGAGGTCATATGTTCCCAGTTTAACGACGTAGAGGTCATATATTCCCAGTTTAAAGACTTAGGGGTCTATTGGATCAGAAGTTTGGAATTTTGGGGTAAGGGTCAGCATCAGCGTTGCTGACACTGAAGCATAAGTGCCAGGAGCAATTCATCATTTGCCTTTACCCGTTGGGGAGCGATTGCTTAGGAGACAGGTTTAGGTCCCTATCACCTAAGGCTTTTCAATTTTATGAGCCGTAAGGGTCTCATAAAAGCATTTTCTTCCTACGAGTCGAAAGTATCTTGTAGGTGCGTTTTCTCCTTAGGAGTCATGAGGACACCCAAGTGTGTTTTTCCTTTGTGAGTCGTAAAGATCCCACGAAGGTGTTTTCTTACGAGTCATGAGAATCCCGTAAGTTTTGTTCTCCTCATGCATCGTAAGGACACATGAGTAGGTCTTCCCAAATGGAGCATAATTCCAAGGGCGGAGATCGGCCGCTGGACTGGTGGTTGCGGTGGAGTATGGTATGATGAGAATTATTTGAGCTCGTGGATTGTATATGGTAGTCAGTTCGGGGACCAACCGTAAGGCTGGAAGAATTTTAGGATTTTGTCGGCGTCTGTATCACTGCACTGGAATATGGTACCAGGAGCGACTCATCATTCACCGTTGGGACATTCAAAGATTTGAAATTTTGGTTGGCGTTTTCATCACTGCACTGGAATATGGTACCAGGAGCGACTCATCATTCGCCATTTTTTTTACCACGATTGCTCTATCATTTCATCTTTTCTCGTCGCGAAGGTCGCGATTGCCCTATCATTTCGGCTATTTATTCTCGGTTGCTCCATCATTTCGGCTTTTCTTTTTCTTTTACTCACTGATTTTTATTGCGAGTTGCCCTATCATTTCGGCTTTTCTTTTTCTTTTCTTTTTTTATTTACACACATTTTTTTTACATTCCCAGTTTAACGACTTAGGGGTCGTTTGTTCCCAGTTTAACGACGTGGTGGTCGACTGTTGGAGCTTGTGCTCGATTCTGCATGAACCACGGGCTCCTTTGGCTTATCGGCCTTAGCGGGCTCTTCATCATTTAGAGCGAGTCGGTGTTGGATGACAACAACCATGTCATCGTAATGGTTATAAGGCGTAGGAGGACTTGTTCCTTTGGGCTCCATCATGTAGACCGTATGGGTTGTGTACCCGTCTATTGCTTCTTCATCTGCAATATTGCTTGTTGGGCTTTCGGCTTGTTGCCTTGGTCGGCTCTTTTCAGAGAAAGGCAGATGTCTGAGAGAATCAGGTTCACGAAGGACTTCGGTCTCCATTTGTATGAAATTGGCGGTCGCAGCTTGACTGTTTGTTAACACCCTTTAGACAGTTCTATCACTCCTGCCTTGTATTGCTTTTCGACCCAATCTTTGAAGACGAAGCAGTCCTCAATAGCATGACTTATCACTCTATGATAGGGGCAGTATTTGGGGTCATCGGTCATATTCGCTACTTGCGGTATTTTTTATTCTGGCAATTGTAGACCGTTTCTTAGGGCGTCTTTGAATATTTTATGGACTTTGTCCCTTATGAAGGAATAAACCTTTTCCAGCTTCTCTTTCAGTGGATCTTCTCCTCTCTCTCTCCGAACACTGGCTTCCGAGGCTGGTTGGCATTAGGCCCGCTCATCCCTCGCTTATTTTGGTTAGTCAAAGTGTTGAAAGATTCAGTATCGTCGGAACTTCCGCCTTTGCGATTATCGTCCTTTCGGTTTCTCCAGGACCTATTGTTATTTTGGAAATCAGAGGAGGACTCCTGCTTTGAGCGCTCCAACATCTGGACTTTCCTGGTCAGCTCTTGGAATGTTTTGAGACCCGCGGTGCATAGAAATGGGGCCATCCAATTGTTGAGATTTCCGATGAGGAGACCGACAGATTGGTCCTGCTCTATCGGCGGTTCGCATTTGACGGAGAAATTGCGTCATCGGGTTATAAAATTCGTGCTGCTTTCGTTGTTCTTTAGCTTGGTCCTTACGAGGTTGGCAATGGTGATCTTATCGCTGACACTTATGAACCTTTGTCGGAATAGAGATTCTATTTAGACGAAAGTAGTAACGGAGCCATCCGGTTTGCTCGCGTACCATTCGAAAGCGACATCGGTTAAGCTATTAACGAACTGGCAGAGGAGAAGCGTGTCATTGCCCCCAGTATTCCCACTTGAGGCTTTAAAATGGGCGATGTGCTGATTCGCATTTCCCGTCCCATCAAATCTTCCGAATTTGGGGATGACATAGCAGCTAAGAAATTCTACCAGATATGGTCTCCCGCTATTGCTAATATCTTTTTGCGCTTCGGCTTCGGCTACCAATGTTTTGACTTTGTTGGCAACCAAATCCATGATTTGATCTTGAGTTAGCGGGCTACTGTCATCGGTAGCCAGGGTATTTCCCGAGATAGGGTGCGACTGACTTTCATGTGGTCCGTCCACCTTTGGATTTGAGGGATTAGGCGTCGGCTGTCTCGGGACACCGTTTCCCGGTTCATGAGCAGAACCCTGCACTTGATTGGACGGCTGAGAGGCGTTAGGCCGTGAGCTGTAAGACGACGTTTGTCAAGTCATCAATTTTTTAGTAGAGCTTGGCCTTCTCCTTGTCTTTACTTTTGAGCTGTTTTCGGAGCTCTTGGAGAAGTTGTTGCTCTGCATTCTTGGGACGGAAGATTGGCTCCTCTTCGCTTTCCGAGCCCGACTCCTCATGATCCGAGGAATCTCTTCGCTTATCAGCTTCACCGGGAAGATTTTCATTACCTTCCGGAGGATGCTAGTCTGGGGAAGTGACAGCCACATTCACAACAGATTGGATTTGAGATGTAGTGGCCCCGTCCTTGCTCTTACTACACGTGCCTACCATATAGACAGTGTGGACCACATATCCAGCCGTCTCTTTATCTTTGGCGGGATGACCCTGTTCTTGGAGCCCTAGCCCTTTTGTTGGCTCTGTATCTGAGCCTTTTCTGTCTTAGCTTCTCGATTTTGAGGGCTTGGCAGGTATCCATCATCCAGGAAGCCATCATGAGCCGATTAACGGGGAGCTTAGAGAAGATACCTAATCGAGCAGTTGTCAAGGGCACTGCCGGAGCTTGCTCGAGACACCTTATTGCTCTATTAGTGTTGATGGCCTTTCCTCCGGCTGGGGCCAAGGAAAGTCGTTCAAACACCGACTTGCGTTTGGGTTGGGGCGCCTTCGAGACCACCACATTTGGCCTCTACCCTTTTGAGACCGGTTTATCAGTCGCCGGGGCTTGAGGAACAGGGATAGCGTTAGCTGGCACGAACAGAATAGAGTCAAATAATAGCAACGGCTCCTCCCACTATCGCTCGAGACTGGCCGAGAGGACCATCCTAACGTTCATCTTCATCGTGTAGGAGATGGGAGCTGTGTCGAGAGCTGAGCTGATCCTTGGAGACATTTTTGCTGCGTCCGAAGATTGCAATTGGAAACTGTTAACCTGCACAAAGAAGCATGATTTCAGTACAGGCAATCGATATGTATATTGATTGAGTTCGCATGAACGTTTGATCCGAAATATGGGAGGAAAGATTAGTCCCACCGGACGTGCCAGAATCTGTAGAGGGTTTTTCGTCACCCTATTGAGATGGGAATACGCGTACGCTTGTCAGGCGTACTACAGATTCCCCCTGCCTAGGGTAAGCGGGGGTTTATTAATCGTGGGGATCCGAATCTCCGGCAGCCGCGGACTAAACTGCCGTTAATTACCCCTCGCCTTTGGAGCGAAGGAACCTCCAATTGACGGGTCAAGCTGGTCATGCGAACTCAATGTACAGTGTGCGTGTGTTGTGTATTGAGAGGTTTTGGATATATCGGGGGGCCCGCAGAGTTTACGGAGGTCCCACTACCCAGATAGCGGGCTGGGAGTTAAGGGTGCTAGCAGCCCCCTTGCGGGATGCGGGGAAGCGCCCCGTTAGAAAAAATTTCCTAACAGGGGTGTATTTTGAGTGTGGGATAGTGTAGGAAAAAGTAGGGTGAGAAGCGTCTTGAAGACACTAGGAAGCTAAGCGCTTGGCACGTGGGCGCTGGACGCTTGGACGCTGGGCGCTAGATGCGCCCGGCACATGGGGCGTTGGGCGCTAGCGCCTCACGAAGGGGGCTTTTAGCCCTGGAAATAGGAGTTAAACTCCGAAAGATGGTTTATTATTTATGGAGTTAAACTCCAAAAGGTGTTGAATGAAGTTAAACTCCTAAAAAAATGTTTGATTTATGGATTTAAACTCCAACAGGTCTTGAATGGAGTTAAACTCCTAGAAATCTTTGGAAATGATCAAAAGGGACCCCTTTCTTCTCCCCTTCTTGCCCTGGATCTTCTTTTAGGCCTTGGATCTTCCCAAGGTGGGATTTTTGGAGATAGGTCTCCTTCTTCCTCCTCTTCTGTTGGCCGGATCTTGGAGAAAAGGGGGTGAGATTTAAAAATCTTCTCTTTTTGAGATCTGATGATAAATCTAAGTTCCCCTTCAAGGGTTTGATGGTGAAAAACTGTTTATTTTCGGGAAAGGAAGAGTTAAACTCTTGATTTAATTCAAAAAGGGAAAGAAGGTTTTAGAATCTTGAGGAAGGAGAATGAGGCACAGAAACCCTAATTTTTGGGGGGAATGAATTCTTATGCTTTATTTCATTATCATGTTGCCTTTTATAGGCTTACAAACTTACATATAGCCCCTTGGGTTTTACAAAATGACATTTTGCCCATCACATGCCTTATGTGCTCATTTATTTTGCACATGGGCTATGGGCTTTACAAAAATTTGTCTTTATGCCCATTCATGCATAAAAAATTACATCAAAATTATTTATTACATGATTTCATTTTGACATGGGGGAGGCCGGCCGCGGGGCTCGACTTGGGCATGAGCCCACTTGATCTGGGCTTGGGCCCACTTACTTGGGGTTGATTTGATTTTGACTTAGTCAATCGGGGTATAATTTTTGACCCCAACAATCGTGGCAACTGTGGACGTAGTTCGCACGATCAGAGAAAGAATGCGCATAGCCAAGATAGACAGAAGCAATTGGGTGGATGCAAAGCGTCGACATCTGGAGTTACAACCTAGAGACCAAGTATTCCTGAAGATCTCTCCAAACAGAGGAGTGGTCCATTTTGGTAAGAGGGGTAAACTCAGTCCAAGATACATAGGACCATTCGATATACTTGAACGAGTTGGAGAAGTGCATACCGTTTAGCACCACCACTCTCCATTGGAAGGAGTGCGCAACGTATTCCACATATCCCAGCTACGGCGATATGTGAGCGACCCCAGCCACATACTTGGTCACTCAGAGCTCACACTACAAACTGACTTAATCTGCGAGTAACAACCAGTTGAGATCCTGGACGAAAGTTGAAGACATTGCGAAACAAGAAAGTAAACTTGGTCCGAGTGATATGGTGGGAAAGGATTCGCCAGGAGAATCAACATGGGGACGATAAGAAGACATGTGTACCGGTACCATTACCTATTTGAAAATTAGTCCTATGTAATTGTAATTTCGAGAACGAAATTTTATAAGAAGGGTAGAATGTAACGACTCTGAAATCACTGTACAGAATTTTTTTTATTAATATACAGAAAAGAGTATTACAATCTGTGTAAGAGTTATAAGTTAGAACTGTTTAATAAAAACAAGAAGCAACTTGTAGCTCACCGGTCAAGCCTCTACCACTGTGACGTAGCCTGTGTGTTCGAATCCCATCAAACACAATTAATTTTTCTGATTTTTCTTTTTAATTTTTGGGCTTCCCAAGAGTTGCACGTGCAATACACGGGGAAATGAAAAGTTCAGAAAAATCAAACAGGCGCAATGAGATGTACACACCCTAAAACCCACGTGGTACGAATCTCGAGGCAATTGCCTCAGATCCGACCATCCATTTTAGGGTTTGGGCCGACACCGACGGTTCTGATGTGCCCAAATTGATCCGTGATTTGCACACTTGTCCCTTTAACTCCCATTAACTCCTCTGCACTGTTTGATTTCCCTGCAATCAAAGAGAGACCTTTCATTTCACCATTTAACTTCTTTTTAATACTTTTTAATCCAAAGTTTTAATTCCCAAACTCTAATTCTTCACTATAAATACCACCCCATATTTTAGCTCTTCACCATGCTGAAATTCTAGTAAAATTTTCTCAAAAAGTTCCTAAGTGCAAGTGGAGTTAGCGACCAAGCTTGTTCCGTCGAAGATCGAAGCCGATTCCGGAGCTTCCGCGATGCCACGAAGCCTCTCTTTACTTCCTTACTCTTTCGTTGAGATTTTCAAACCGTAGTTCCCTTCCAACTCTTTTTTTTTTCATTGAAATTCATCTTCTAATCATATATCGGTAAAATGAAGTTATTCCTGATACCTTTCTTTTTAAAACCTAGAACTCCATTTTCCTTTATATCTTGGACAATCTGATTTCACCAATTTATTTGTAACTTTAATTATCAATGATTAGATTCAAATTTAACCAAAATTCTCATGTGAAACAACCATAAAACGAACTTTTCATTAAAATATCTTGAACTTTATTATCACCTCTTTTCAATTTGGTTAAAACTATACGTGTAGGAAAAACTTCAATGGGTAACGACTTACTCCACACGCACACTTTGGTTTCATAGCACGATACCTATTTATATGTATATTTGGTTCAAAGAATAACCTTTACAATAAAATACCACATCTTTTAAAAACTGGGTTTCTTTTAAAACGGTATTTTGAAAATTCTTGGCAAATACGTCTCTACAACTCTCGTTAGGGGAGCCGCTAATGGATGGTGTAGAATATCGCACATCCTTAGAATAGTAGAGCGAGATGCAGAACTCCTCACGAAATATTCGATCTCGAAAGGAAATAAAATACGATTTTTAAAGAAATGTGACTTTTCTAAATAAAAATAATTTTAAAAAATTATATAAAATTATAAAACCATATTTTCAATATATTATGAAACTATATTCTTCTAAAAATGAAAGATTAAAAAATGTTAATAAAATACCATCAAGTTACCAAAAAGAACTGGTTTCAATAAAATACCATAAACTTTTAAAAGCCAAGTATTTATCATTAAAATACCCCAATAATTAAAATATATGGTCATAAAAACCCTAAATAATACCAATCACCCTCGAACTTTATTTTTAAACTATATTAAAATATTTTCATAAAACCCCCTCGAGATATATAAAACAATATTTTAAGGACTCTAGTTAATATAAGTTTAAGCGTGATCAATTCTTTTAAGCCTCAGGGAGCCGAAGAAAGTGAGTGCTTGCCTATTTAGGTTAGAAAACTTAACGGAGTTATCAGTGGTAATTGTCTTGGAAAAAGACACAAATCTTGCCGTTCATGTGCAGCAGTTGCCGATTACTTCCGAACCTAAGAATCCAAGAGTTAAATCCGTTCACAAGTGTCTGACTCAATCATGAATCCAATCTCAAACCAGAATCTAAAATCAAACACGAACTTTAATATTTGATCATGAACATGAACATTCGAAATCAATATCAAAATCAAACTTGTATACTTGACTCGACTTGACCGAACCATGGTTATAATTTGACATGAACTCAATATGACTACTTGAACACCTGATTATATTCTGAACATGAACTTGAACATTTTATATCTATGGTTCTGGCCAAGACCTGTAAACATAATCCATACAATACAATACGCGGGGTTAAAGGGGTAGATTGGTACGGAATGTATATCGTAACACGAGAAGTCACTTTAAAAGACACCTACATGAATTCACGTGTCGTTGTCCCGTGGGTTATGATGGGGCCTTGTACTACATGTTACCATAGTTCACGGGGTAAGATGGACTCCTCTCGTATACATGAATATTTTCTTTATCAAACTACAAATAACCATGTTGGAATAACTATCCTATACCTGTGAACGATCATATACAACTTTACATGTTCATTTCACATTACATACTATTTTTTATTTCTTCTTTTGGGACTTACCGAGCGCTAGTTCGCTGACGACATTCCTTTCTATTTCTTTCTTTGGAATGTTCGTCAGGGGGACCAGGCACTGAGGAGATAGAGCCGAGTCAGGAGGATTTGGACCAGCTTGTTGCACAACCCGATTACTAGCTCCTTCCAGCCTGCACTTACTTTCTGTATGCCGTTGTTTAGGCATTGCTTTGTTCATTGTACCTTTTATTTTCAAACAGTTGTATGTAAAATTAAATATAAATAAAGTTGTTGTTTATTTTATTACTCTTGTCATTCTTGCTCATTTATATATTGCTTAATTACGCTTAATGTATTTATTTCATAGTAAATACGTTACGGGCTTACCACGTCACCGTTTCCTTCTATTGGGAAGCAGGACGTGACACGGTGGCGACCGACGATGGGGTCGACGCTCGCGGAGGGCACCGGGCGTCGGCAGGTGGCGTCTGGTAGCAGGCGGCGGCAATGACCATGGGTGGGCGGTCTTTGCTATCAACGGTCATAACACTAGTTACATTAAGCGGGAATATCTTGGGGTAATATAAAGACAAACACTCATTTGAGTATGAATAAGATTTTCATGATTCGAGATAATCTTATGTCTAAGGGAATCCTAAATTCCAAGGATCGAATACCAATTCGATGTTATAAATCTTTCGGCACCTATTTTACATTTACGAATTTTTGCTTGATTGTTACTGCTAAAATTGCTATTTAGAACATGATTCCTCTGCGGTTATCTTAATTAGTGTTTTGCACGTGCGATGCACGTGATGTAAAAAATTCCACATTGCAAATTGAAATACCTCATGGTGCGCTTGGTAGGAGATAATATAGAGGGCGATCTTAGATTCTAATCAAATATTATCTTTCTTATTTAGATGTAAAAAATATTTCTATGAATATTGCATTATCGTGGTAATCAAATGACTACATTTCATGAACATCCAATTCCTCCTAAAACAGGTGTATATCCTCGATTACCATGAAATATGTCCACCTAACACGACATGTGTCATGACCTACCGCTATCCGACGACCAACCTCCTTCGCCGTCCGCCATCGGCTGTTCGCCGGTTGGAAGTTCGCCACCGGCCGTCGGCCTGTCAAAAGTTTGCCGCCGACCTCCCTTGCCGTCTGCTGCTGGTCAGGCGTTCGTCGCCCATCACAGGCCTCTCTCGCCGACCACCGCTAGCCAGCCGTAGGTCGGACTTTCGTTGACGGCCGGCCACCGGTCGTTCGTCGACGGCCGGCCACCGATCAGACGTTCGCTACCAGCTTCCCTCGCCGCCGGTTGCCGTCCCCGCAGCCATTATTTGCTGCCAGCCGCATCTTCCATTGTTTGTCGTCCATCGCCAGTCGACGGTTGCATACATATATTATTGTGGATGATTAAAATGTATCAAGCACAATAATGCAAAATTCCTTAGAATTGGATATCTGGTCATCACATTCTCTGGAATATGAGCATTCTGGGTAATCTTCCATTCCATATTGCAAGCGTAACCCCAAATCACATGTAAATATTTACTCGAGAATGCGACTATTCAACCCATTCTTTATCTTTTACATTCTTGTATTCATTCATACTCACTTTTTTATTTCCACCAACCGATTGCATACATATATTATCATGGATGATTAAAATGTATCAAGCACGGCAATGCAAGATTCCTTGGAATTGGATGGCCGGTCATCACATTTCCCGGAATATGAGCATTCTAAGTAATCTTCCATTCCATATAACAAGCGCAACCCCAAATTACATGTAAATATTTAAACAAGCTAATTTTCGCACTGGTCCATAAGCCGTAACCTATGGACACCCACACACAAGCACACAATACACATACACATCCAGGAGGGCCACAAATCTGCCCCGAAAACGTTAATTTGTTGTCACTCCTCGGGTTTCTGGGGTCCGAATTCTGCACTCTTCCCAAGAGGGGAAGTGCCCATACCAACTGAGCTATTGCTCATTGGTTGTTTTCGTTGCTATTAATGTCATTAGAACATCATGTGTATATAAGCAAAAGTTGAATAGAATCATGAAGAGATAAAGTGATTTCTTTTTATTTTATGAATAATGTTAAATGGTTAAAAGAAACTTTGAATATAAGATCTTAAAATAAGTTGCATAGAGTACATATTTCTTTGCTCATGTTGAACTTCAATTTGGCAATTTGTAAACATCTCCATTGCATTGCTTTATGAGAAAGATTAATTTTCAATGGATTTTTTTTCTTTTTGAATGCAATATTAGAGAGAGTGAGACCAAAAGAGTACCCAAGTAGTTATTATTTGGTTGTGAAAGAAAAAATTTCAATGGATTTTTTCTTTGAATGACACGTCAGACGGAGAGAGTGTGAGAGTGGAGATAGTTACTGCAAAGAGGGAGAGCAGTTAGCAATTTTTTTAATTTTATTTTGCTAGAAAATTGGAGAAAATTTTTATAACCCTTTATAAGACTGTCATTGAAATTGAATTCTCATTTTTGGAACCCTTTCTTTCTAGGATTATAATAACTAGCGTTTTCGGCATGTGCATTGCACGTAATTATAATAATTTCGATGATAAATTTCTTTATTAATTTAATTACTGCATCTGGCTGATAAACTAATAACGGCATAGCAATTTAATTACGTGCATCGCGATTGTAAAATAATAATGACATGACGTTTAAGTAAGTGCATTACACATAAATCAATGGTGTTTTTCTGTTTGACTTATCTAAAATAATAAAAATCCACATTATTAATCGATTTCAAAATCAAATTATCCCTTTCCTTTTGCTCTATCATAGTAGAGATATGACCAACTGGACTTAGTTCAGTTGCTACCAATTTTCTCTCGGTCGCAAGTTCAATCAGTGCACACGGTTGATTCCAAAAAATAAAAATAATAATAGCAGAGACATGATTTGAAATTTGACTCGACCGTGGATTGATATAGAAATGGTACGGGCTAATAAAACAGCTTAATCCTGATATATGATCTAAATATGATTTAGAAAAAATATTATTTTCACCATTCCGTCAATTGAGATATATCAAGCATCATTCAAAATATACATAAACAGTCATATATGCAATTAATCTTCTCTAAATTTGATTCAAATTTTAGATAATTAGTCTATTATATATATACAACCGTGCACAAACATAAAGAAAGAAAAGTTGAATGTCTAATCCATATCCAATTAAACACGAACGAGTCGATCATATTTTGATCTGCTTAATTGAGGCTAAACTTAATACACATCTTTGTCAGCTAGCATTATTCAATAGGGCTATTTATATTTCCATGGCTTATTTCCGTCTCTCTTTAATCTAACCATGTAACCTTTATGACAATTTATAGCTCGGCTACAGGCCATTTATATCTATGGCTGCCAAAAATAAAATTTCTTAAATAAAGAAACAACAGTGATGGAGGTGCTTTTTCAGTTCTCCTTCAGATGTTGTCTTCCGTCGATCTCCCGGCGGATTCTGGAGGGGATCCTCTGTTGTGTGTGGGTCTCAATGGATTTTGAGGAAGTTTAGTGATTGGAGGAGTTGGGTGGTTTGACGCCACCGAGGACCCTCCGACGATCAAGTTAATACTAGATCCGACCAGCGTAATGGCTAAATGGAATCAAAAATGGCTTACTTGACCCCTCTGTGATGGGGGTTTATATAGCGGTGATGACACGCAGCAGCAGGCGCGAGAATCTCGCCGGCAGTTACGCTCACGACGTCACGCCCGCGTGGAGAGCGGATCGCCCATAAATGGGGATCGCGGAGGCGTGGGACGTGGGATGTTGCTGGCGGAGAATCCGCGCATGGCGAGATTCGCGGAGTGGCGGTTACGCCTGTGAGCGGTGGAGCTAGCCGGAGGACCGAGAAAGACGGCTTTGGACGGGGGGCTCGGAGACGAGCAAGGAGGCCGATGAGACTTAGTCTTGTGGCGGCTCAGGACGAACAGAGAGGCCGAGGAGGCGAATCTGCGGGGAGCCCCGAGGAGGGCTAGCTTGTGATTGCAGGTCGGGTAAAGGGGAGGCCTTGTCGGCCTCTGTGGGCCCTTTATTCCGAGTTATGGGACGTGCCATCCGCCACATGTCCTGATCCTAGGCGTCACCAATATTGAGCATCATCATTAGCCCCCCACTCTTGTCCCGACCAGCCAGAGGGTCGGGTCAGGAGTGGACCACCGGGCCGCCCGTGGTGAGCTCCCTCCTAATGGTTTCGTCGGGACGCGTCCCCGGACCGCGAGCTGTCTTTTCTGCCAGCGAATCAGGGCGAGATCTCCGCGTTCAAGGAGGGTGCGCCGGTTCGTGTATCTTGCCTTTGAAGTGACAGCCCACGTGTCGAGCGTCGGTTGGCTAACGCGACGTGTGCAGACCTGAGACGTCTGAAAGGGTGCGGTCCAGTGTGGGGACGACAAGTGGAGCAATCGGGGCCGTCAGATGCGAGGAGGCGTCTTTGCGGGAGATGAAGGGCACCGTTGGATGAGGTCGCTTGCGGCGATAAAATAGGGGTGGGGCCCGTTCTGGGGCCCTTACTCCTTCATATCTCCCGTTCCAAGTCTCGGTTGCTCGGCGCTCGTCTTCTTCCTTCCACTTTCGTTCCCCGAGGATCATTCTTCCCAAGGTTAGATGTCTTCTCTTGTTGAGTCGGTAGATGTCGTTGGGGTAGCTTCTTGGAACCCCTTAGGTGAGCCTGAATCCTCCCGGGGGGCAGGGGATGGCCCCTCTTCCCGGGATCAAGTGGCAGGGGCAGCCCCCAGGGATGAGGCAGTAGATGCTGCCCCCAGTGCCTTGTGTTGGATAAGGCATGAGGACGAGCTTGCCAACGCGCGGGCTCGCTTCCACATCCCCTCGCGCTATGCGCTTCGCCTGGCCAAGGAGGGAGAGAGGGCAGACCAAGTACGGGGCAGGGAGATTGTCCTGTATTTGGAAGCATTTTGTGGTGGAATGCGTCTGCCCTTTTCTCCCGAGGTCGTTGAAGCGTTGAACTTCTTCGGGTTAGCCCCTGGTCAGTTGGTGCCAAACTCGTGGAGAATTCTCCTCAGGTTCCTGGTCTGCCTGAAGTTACAGGCGATCCCCTTCAGTCTTTCCCTCCTTGATTCTTCCCTCGTCTTCAAAAATCACCCCGGTGGTCGAGTGGGCGGCCCGAGGTGGGTTTATCTCTCTTTCAGAAAGCGACTAGAGGGCCCCGCCGGGACGGGGGTTGTAGCCCTGCCTTCTTCCATTCACAACTGGAAGAAGAATTTCTTCTTCGTTTCCCCTCTCGAGGGCGAGGACTGGCCTGTACCTACAGAGCGGTTGAGGGAGAAGCACTTGCCGAGGAACCAGTCCAGTGACCCCGCCGCGGTGAGAGTGGCGTCGTGGGAGCCCATCCCCGGCTACGACGTGCTGTTGTCTGAGAGGGTTCTGAGTTGGGCCGAACTCAGCCCCGTTGAGTTCGTCGGTAAGCTTAGGTTTGCTTTTTTGGCTCGTATATTGCCTGTGTCGCTGACTCCTTTGCACTCGGTTTTGTGCAGGACCCATGGATATGAACTCGCTCAGAAAGTCTATGCGCCAGCCAAGGCCGGTCGCGAAGGTTGGGGGCGCCGGTTCTTCCCGTTCACAGCCCGCCCCGGACCCTTCTCCCCCGGTGGTAGCGCCCCGCGAGCGCTCAGAGGCGGATCTCGCCCCGGGGCCCAGCAAAACGTCGGGTCGGAGGCGGGTCGGATTCTGGAGGACCCGGCCTCGGAGGAAGAGACCAGCTCTCCCATAAGGCCGCTCAAGAGGAGGTCTGCCCGGGGACCGTCTTCGCCGATCACGGTGGAGGAAGGCGGTCTTCAGGTCGCCGTGCCTTCGGGGCTATCCGTCGCGGATAGCCTGCTGCATGAGATAGAGGCGTCGGCCGGGGGTAGAGTCCCCGGGGGGACCTTTAGGGCTCAGCTGGCGTCCATCGCCCAGGATTCCGTGCAGGTAAGCGCTTGTCTTTCACCATTATTATTCTTTTAGGTTCGATGCTTCTCTCATCTTCCTGATCTCTCTTCTGCCTTTCAGGTCCTTCACCATGTCACCCTCTCCTTGCACATGGAGGCCGAGGTGGTTTCCCCGGCGATGAAAGCTGCGGGCCAGCTTGCCTCGTTGGAAGAGAGCTCCAAGCGGGAGCTGGAGGCGATGAAGGCGAAGGTCGTCACCCTGGAGGGTGAGGTGGAGGCCGGGAAGCGGGAGGTTTCCCGGCACCACGAGGCCGCCGCGGTCGCCGAGGCCAAGCGAGAGGACGCTCAGGTGCTGGCCGGCAATATGAAGAAGACAGTAAAATCCCTCCGGAAGGAGCTGGGGGCGGCGGCCGAGTGGGCGAATTCGGCCGACCTGAGGACGGCCAAGTTGGCCGACCTCTCGGCGGCGAAGATGGTAGAGGGCTACAAGAAGTCGAAAGACTTTTATGATGACTTGGCCGTCGCCACGACCCTCATCTGACAGGAGGCCCTCGATGCTGTTAAGGCCCGAGTGCCGGGGTTCGCCGATGAAGAGCTCCGGGCCTTGTACCCCCTCGCAGACAACAGTGGGTAGGGGCAGGACATTAATGACGAGGAAGTCGCCGAGGACCCAGCTCGCCTCATGGTGGATGTTGAGGGCCCTGAGGTCGCTCCTGGCCCCGAGGCCTAACGCCCCGTCTTCCTCCTCTTTTTATTTTGCTGCGTCTAGATCTTTGTAAGCCTCCGGGCATTTTGTTAGGCTGGGGAGCCAAGAATACCCTCTGTGAAGACCGCCTTTTAGTAATAAAACTTTTTCTTTCTTTGGTTTCCTTGATTTGCGCTTTTGTCTTTTGTTCATGAAGAATACTTGTAAATTTTTAAATTTTTCTTCTTGCGATGTTGGGCCTCCGTGTCAGGTCGGCTATCTGCCTAGCGATCGTCCGTCGAGTTGATTCATGCGCTGCTGAGGAGAAGGCGTCTCCGTGCGTCTCCATGGCCCCGAATTTGAGGGGAGATCGCTCGAGACTTGGATAGACCTGATGCCCTTGGTTGGCAGCTCGGGCCATCCGTGCGTGGTGGGTAGAGGGCTGCCCGCCTTATTTGGACCGAGCAGGGTAGCTACTCGGTTGCCTCTTGCGAGGGCTTTTGATCCTTCAGGATGGGAACCGAGCAGGGTTACTGCCCAGTGCCTCTTAGCGAGGACTTTGATCCTTGTCGGTTGTGGTAGGAAGCTACCAGCCGGGGATAGCCAAGCAATGACTCGACTGACTCTGGGAGGACTTTGGTCCTTGGCGCGGGAGAGGCTGTAGAAGCCTACCAAGGACCCTTGGCCGGGCAGGGTTACTACCCGGTGCGTCTTGGCGAGGGCTTTTGTCCTGAAGGATAGCCGAGCGAGGGATCCTCGGGTTCGACTGCCTTTAGGAGGGCTTTCTGATCCTTGGCGTTGAGGTAGGGAGGATACCCGCCAGGGATAGCCGAGCGATGGTTATACTCGACTGCCTCTGGGAGGGCTTTCTGATCCCTGGCGTTGCGGTAGGGAAGCTACCTGCCAGGGATAACCGAGCGATGGTTGGGCCCGACTGCCTCCGGGAGGACTTTCTGATCTCCGGCGTTGCGGTAGGTGAGCTACCCGTCAGGGGTGACTGAGCAGGGCAGCTGCTAGGTTGCCTCTTGGTGAGGGCTTTGGTCCCTGGCGTTGCGGCAGGGAAGCTACCCGCCAGGGGTGAATGAGCAGGGCAGCTGCTGGCTTGCCTCTTGGCGAGGGTTCTGATCCCCGGCGTTGCGGTAGGGGAGCTACCCGCCAGGGGTGAATGAGCAGGGCAGCTGCTGGCTTGCCTCTTGGCGAGGGTTCTGATCCCCGGCGTTGCGGTAGGGGAGCTACCCGCCGGGGATGACCAACTAGGGCAGCTACTAGGTTGCCTCTGGGAGGACTTTCCGATCCCTGGTATTGCGGTAGGGAAGCTACCCGCCAGGGATAACCGAGCAGGGCGGCTGCGGGCAGCTGTGGGTTGCCTCTTGGTGAGGGCTTTGGTCCCTGGCGTTGCGGTAGGGAAACTACCCGTCAGGGCTAACCGAGCAAGGCAGCTGCTTGGTCGAACCTTCAAGAGGTTTCGCCCGACCATACACCTGGGGAATTGGAACGGTTAGCATGCGTATTGAATGCGGGGGGAGGTGAAGCGCCTGGGCCGCATCGCTTCGGTTCCGTCGGAGGAGGCTTAGTGATCGCCGCGTGGCAGCAACTCCTTGGACGAGAGTGGGTGACCGTTGAGTTCCTCTGGGGCGCAGCGGGCTATATAAGGTTGAAGGAGAACTAGATCTTCCTTCTGTTGCAAACAGAGCGTTGAGAATGCAGGACTTTCCATTTACCATCCCCGACATCATCAATTTTGAAGATGTGTACTTGTATGACCAGAACTGTTCCGAGGACACGGTGCAGTTGGTGTACAGGAGCATCGAGGACCACTTCGGCCGGTTGCTCCCCCGGCGTTCTTCCCTGTTGCAGCTGCTGATGTACTCCATCTGGAGAGCGTCGCCGGGGCTCTACAACCCCCTATCCGAGCTGTAGGGTTCCTAGGCACGCAAATGAGGTCTCACAAGGCATCAACCATGCCAATTTCAAAATTTACAAGTGCCGAGAAACCCTAATACGGATTCGTTAACTAGAGTTTAGGCGAAAAGTGAAACTAGTTAACAATTTAACTAAAAGAAAGAGGCTACAACTTTTGTAGATCCGGTTCTCCACTTCCATAGCTCCACGTAGACGTCCTCTCGCTGTCCATATCGGATCCCGGACTCTAGCATCGGTTTCATCGGAGAAATGGGCGGGCTAGGTCGTCGGCTTCGATGCCGAAGATGATCTACGTCGAGGCAACTCTAGATCGAGCTCCAACTTCACCAAGTCGTGAAACTTGTGAAGAAAACACCCTATACTACTTGGCAAGAGGTAGAGGATGAAGAAATAGGAGGTGGGTTCACTTTAGAATTGGATTTCTCACTCTTTTACTCAAGATACCATTAATGGAGTTAAGCTTTCTTCTTGATCAAGAGGAAGAAGAAGAAGATAGAATATGATAAGTGTTAGTTTAAAAATGAAAATAATATGAATACTTATCATATCCTAACTATGGTCAAGTGTAGAGAGCAAACTAGGGTTAGGTGAATGGTTAGGTTAAGAGAAGAAAACAAAATGGTCAACCTTTTCAACTCTTCATGAAGCTTCATGAAAGAACCAAGGAAAGCCACCATTTCCCTTTTCTTTTCCAAAATAAATAATCAATATAAATAAATGAATAAGTAAACAAAACCCTAACCATTCATATAACCATGGTTTAATCTTTACACAAACTCAAGTTAGCATGTATCATCAAACATGATACAATCAAGTGCACACAAAAATATATCACATATACAATGTGCACTTCAAGTGAGAAAATCCTTTTAAAATGAACCAATACTAGTTAATGCAAAGTAATATATCAAATGTATAATTATACATTAAATCATTAAATCAACACTTGATTCAATGATCCGGTCATGTCGCACATAACCGACTAGTATTCAATGTATCGATTTATCGAATCAATGATTCGATAACTAGGTTATATCGCATACAACCAATCGAAACATTCATCGCGAGAATAAAATACGGTATCACATACACGCATTATTCTCGGTCTCGCACATATCTCATATGCGCTCCTATTTCGTTTCGCTTGAGCCAGGAAACCTCTGTGTAGGACTCTAAAGACCCGTCAATACGCCGGTAGCAGATGATGATCATATCAAGCACCCACAAGCCGCAAGCGGTCTGCTAAACGTAACGGCCACCCGGGTATTGAGCGATCAGAAGATCGACGAGCAAGCCCGCTCACACTCCTGTGAATCCAACCAGTAACACTTACCGTACAGTCCGGTCTGTTCGTCTAATATGTCGCATATCAAGTCTAGGGGTGGTAAACGTCAGACCCCAATAACCGATAAGTCGTGCCGATGTGAGGCTCATAACGAGTCGAGAAACTACTGGTAACACTTACCAACAAATCTCTGATCATCCCTGGCCAGGGACTTCCCTGTTACGGCCAATCGAGCACAGCGCAACATCAACCCCCAATACCGGGAGAGACGAAACCCCTCCTATCGCTCATTGCCTCCATGTGACTCGGGACTGTACCCAAAAACCACCGTTTTGCACGCCTTCATGGACGTGGTAAGGTGGAGATCAAAGCACAGTGGGAATCACACAAGACTCTATGACGATCTCGGGTCTACAGACTAACCTGCACAAGTGTCATCTGAGAACTGCCATCTGACGTGAGGTATAATACCATCTGGGAGTTCTCGGCGAGTCCGTCCAGTGTACCCAGTCTCCACTGAGCACCCGTATACCATCTCTGATGTCAAACACCAATGGATATGGGATCATCCATCGCCCATCTCATGGGTCGAGAAGCGTATACGCTAGTCTACACTGGTATATCGATGCCCCGTCTCGATATACCCACGACTAGGGACCTTGAAGGATGTACCTATGGACTACCATGTCCCCATAAGTATGATCTGCATCATAGTCCAGGTAGTCAAGTACACATCCTAAGGGCTTTACCAACATGTAACTATAAGACAGTTTAAAGAGATAAGTGTACATGTTAAGATAAAGAGCAACCAGATAGCATACTATCATATCGAGCAAGAAAGTCATCTCTATATATGTCCAAGCATCCAATATAATATACATCATCTGTACAATACTGGCCTCTAGGGCATACATACAACTAACATGAGCAGCTCTATGACGAGGCCGTGGGCAAGCTGCGGTCTTTGAGGCGCTTCTGCCTCATCTCCGCGAACCGGCTGGCTCGCTCGGAGGCGCTCGTCAGTGAGTGCTATGAGCTGAGGCTCGGGATCAACGCGTATGGGGGGGAACCGAGGGGAGAGGTTGGACCTTGCGAGGCCTCAGCTGGCGGAGATCTTCACCGAGTATCATAAGCAGTGCTCCCTGCTCCCCCTTCCCCCACTGTTGTAATATATTTCTTTTTGCATGTACGGCTGAGGAGCCCATAATACCCCCTTTTTTTTGCATAAATAATATCTTTTCTACTTTCTTCGCAATGTTCTGCTGATCTTTATTAAATTGATAATAGGCTCTAGGGAGAGTTTACATTGCCTCAAAAGAAAAGTACATTCTAATAGATGACCCTATCAGCGTGGCCCGAGCTTCCTGGCAGCTTGCCGGTCTCCATGCTTGGCACCGGGTACGGGGCTACCCGGGCGCCGGACTGGTCGTCTGAGGAGACAAGCATGATCTGGCCGATGGTCATCTCGGCAGGAGGTTGACGCTGCTCCTGTTCGCGGTCGACCTGCCGTTTATCCCTCAAGTAAGCGGTGTGGTGCCCCAATCGGATGAGCTCCTCGATGTAATCCCGGAGTTACTTGCAATCCTCGGTGGTGTGGCCCGGCGTCCGGTGGAAGGCGCAACGTACGATTATGCCATCCGCATTCACCTCGATGTCCCGTTTTGCACCGTTAGGTTAGGTAACTAACGACATAGCGGGGCAAGGCTAGCGCGGGTGTAAAACATAAGCAACGTTTATATAATATATCATATATACTATATACAGTATCTATCTGAACATATCACATGATCACATCACAGATAACGCAGCAGAAAATAACATATGAAATATTGGATATATTAGGATGTTCGTGTTTTATTTTGAGCCTATATAAAACACGGATTCCACGGCCGTGATAGATAGCCAAACCCACATCTCTAGACCTCTACGAGAGCGGCAAGAAACCCTACCAATTCTAGAGTTAGGAGACCCGGACTCGACTCCTCGAGATGGTCTCCCACTGGACCCTAGAACCCAGTTACTTGTGCTCTCCTCCTAGGTCTATCCTAATGCGGAAAAGTAAATAATATACATCAACGGTGACATCTTCTTCAATCCGGAAGTGCCCCAATAAAAGAATATTATATACAAGTTTTTACATTATTGAAAATGAAAAACACTCATCTCACATAAAAAACCCCGGCTATTCAAACATGACGATCCAATATAACATATCCAGCAACACATAACATCACATGTCATCAACGTAAGTAAATATGCGTATCCCAATTGTCGTTGACGTATAGCAACGAAACCGGCGATAACCCACATATTACACTTACGGTCGCAGAAAAGAAAGCGAAAAACTACAACAGTTGGAATCCGCAATGGCCTTAGACATCATAAACCCGTAATATCTCATATTGCGGATTTCATGCCTAACAAATGAATTCCTTAAACATCACATGCCTAACAATTATATACCCCGCATTTTAGTCTCAATATTGAAAACACTTTCCAATAATCAGTCGGGCAATTCAACAAGATTCCCGATATCCCGATCGAATACTCGTCGGAAACTTTAGTAGACGGCCGCACCCCCCGATACCGACGACGAAGTGCACTTAGGCGAAACACCGCGGGCGCGAGCACCCAGACGGATGCTTTTTGGCAACGGAGTTCTCCTACAGTTACTTGGTCGGGGATATGGAGCGTGGCTATCTAGTAATGTTACCCGGCGAGTATCCGAATACACAAAGTGATTGCGACGGATTTTTGATCGCATCAAAATCCCGTGGCAACCAATCAAATGAGACTAAATTGCTAAACTTATAAAATTCAAATATTGTTGATTCCAAGTATTGTATCACATTATGCTAGACGATGTTTAAACATTTCAATCGAATTAACCAATCCCCACAACTCCCAATGAGCTCAACACTTGAGCGAAGTTAAAGTATCCAAAACGTGCCACGGTACCTACGATCCAGCCGTAGAAGGGGTAAACCAACGCCTCACCTATGACACCGCGGAACCACGGCAAACCCTAAGGTTCAAACCGCGGTTCCGAGGGCATAAAATCGAGTTAAGGTTTATATGTTCTTCTAGAGGGTCCATAGAGTTACTTGCACAAACATCGAATATAATTAACTTAGAAAAGTTCCAACACTTGGAAATTTCAGAGGGGGTCATGTGGTGAAGTTTGAATTTCGTTCGAAATGTTAAACACGGTCTAGGTTACCAATACAATACTAAAAATACGAATACGAAATACTCCGCAAAGAGTCCATAACACAATTATCATCTCATGAAAATCTGGACTAAACAAACAATACCAGAAACCCCAAAATAAGAGTAAAAGATCACAGGTGCAATATGAGGGGCAGAGGAGCCTATGGGGTCGGCGACGCCGTAATTTTGGCTTCTGTCGCCGGCTAGGAACCGAGCCCACCCCCTCGTATTCTACCTGTGTTCTTACAATCTCCAGTACTTCACTTTGCAGTTGTTTAAATAATTTTCAGGCCAATTTTAAAAATTTTTCCAGAGAGCAAAATCATGGGGTTTCCAAAATAGTATTTTGCGGGGTTTTTCGTTTTCGGATTGTCTTAATATCGTCTAAGTTTCTAGTTAGGCTCTGATACCATGTTGGGATTCCTTAGCACCTAGCCTAGGGTTTGCAAGCATCACACATGCCACAACAAAAATTTTAAGGTGTGCTAAGCAATCTAACTAAAGATCATACTAGAAAACTAGGGTAACATAACATGTAATCTAACATTACAAAAGGAAGTGAATGAAAATATAACCTTTGTAGATCCGGTCCTTCACTTCTAAAGCTCCGTGTTGACGTCCCTTCGCTGCGATCATCGAGATCCCGGACTCTAGTGATGGTTTCCTCGGAGAAATGAACGGGCTAGCTCGTTGACTTCGAGGCCGAAGATGATCTACGTCGAGAAGACTCAAACTCAAGCTCCATCTTCACTATGTCAAGAACTTTATGAAGAGAACACCCTAAACTAAAAGGCAAGTAGTAGAGGATGATGAAATAGGAAATGGGTTCACTTTAGATTTTGATTTCTCACTTTATTTCTTCACTTAAAAAATTCTAGCAAGGTTTTCTTCTTGATGAAGAAGAAGAAGAAGAAAGAATAAATAAATAATAAAAGAATAATCATGTGAAGTTTATCATAATGCAACCATGGATAAGTTAACCTTTGTAGAGACTAAACCAAAGTTTAAGTTAGTGGTTTGGTTAATAAATATCTTTAGTGAGACAAAGTTAGTGGACTTGGTCAAATGATGCTAAAAGCTTCATGAAGCTTCAAGCATGACAAAGTGTACACTAATTTGAATTACAAAGATAAATAAAAACCTTTTCCACTAACTTAAATATGGTATACGTCACTCATACACATAAGTCACTCATACACCCAAGTTTGCATGTATTATCAAACATGATACAAACATCCACACAATTATATATCACATATACATTATGTGTACATCAAGTGAGAAATGCAATCTTAAGTGAACCAATACTAGTTAATGTAAAGTAATATATCAAATATATAATTATACATTAAATAATTAAATCAACACTTGATTTAATGATCCGGTCATATCGCATATAACCGACTAATATCTAGTGTATCAATATATCGAATCAACACTTGATCCGATAACCCGGCTATATCGCATATAACCGACCGATGATACAAATCGCGAGAATAGAATACAGTATCACATACTCGTATTATTCTCGGTCCCGCAAATATCTCATATGCGCCCCTATTTCGTTTCGCTTGAGCCAGGAAACCTCTGTGTAGGACTCTAAAGACTCGTCAATACGCCGGCAGTAGGTGTTGATCATATCAGCCACCCACAAGCCGCAAGCGGTCTGCTAAACGTAATGGCCATCCGGGTATTGAGCGATCAGAAAATCAACGAGCAAGCATGCTCACACTCCTGCGAATCCTATCAGCAACACTTACCGCACAGTCCAGTCTGTCCGTCTGATATGTCGCATACCTCGCCTAGGGGTGGTAAACGTTAGACCCCAGTAGCTTGATAAGTCATGCCGATGTAAGGTCCATAACGTTCGTGAAACTACTAATAACACTTACCAGTAAATCACAGCAACCCTGGTCAGGGATTTCCAGTTATGGCCAATCTAACATAGCGCAACATCAACCCCCAATACCGGGAGAGACGAATTCACTCCTATCGCTCATTGCCTCCATGTGACTCGGGACTGTACCCAAAAACCACATGTTTGCACGACTCAGTAGAGCCGTGGTAGGGTGGAAATCAAAGCACAGTGGGAGACACACAGGACTCTATGACGATCTCGGGTCAACAGACTAAGCTGTACTAGTGTCACCAGAGAACTGCCATCTGACGTAGGGTATAATACCATCTAGGAGTTCTCGGCGAGTCCGTTCAGTGTACCCAGTCTCCACTGAGCACCCGTATACCATCTCTGATGTCAAACACCAATGGATATGGGAACATCCATCGCCCATCACATGGGTCGAGAAGATATACGCTAGTCTACTCTGGAATATCGATGCCCCGTCTCGATATTCCCACGACTAGGAATATTAGAGGATGTACTCATGGACTACCCAGGCCCCACTAGTATGATCTGCATCATAATCCTGGAAGTCGAGTACACATCCTAAGGGCTTTATCAATATGGAACAGAGAGACAGTAAGTATACATGTTAAGATAAAGAGCAACCAGATAGCGTACTATCATGTCGAGCAAGAAAGTCCTCCCTATATATGTTCTAGCATCCACTACAATATACATCTCATGTACAGTAATGGCTTCTAAGGCATACATATAACTAACAATCTCACACGTGCACTAGGGCCATCTATAGCAGTGGTTGCAGTATCTCATACTCAACCATTCCATAAAAATCTCTCTATGGGAAAAGGCCTTTGTGAGTGGATCCGCCGTGTTGTCCTCTGAGTCTACTCTCCTAATCTTGATCTCTTTGGAGATCAACTATCTCCATGATCAGGTGATACTGCCTTGAAATATGTCTTGGTCACTGATGGGACCGGGGTTCCTGGGCCAAAGCCACACCTCCATTGTCGCACAATGGAAGGAACCTAGTTCATCTCATGAACTAATATACACCCAAACTGCCTCTTTGGTAGTATCTTTGGTAGCGATGTCACTAGCCTTTATCGTCTAGTCTGCCACGGTATCTGGCTTGGAACTCTTCCAACATACCGTCCCTGCACTGAGGGTAAAGACAATGCCTGTGACTGACATTCAGTCGTCCTTACCACCTTGTAAGCTTTCCAGTGATTCTCCCCAGGATCGATTGATACTATCTCACTACACCTAGTGAGAATCCTAACATCCATTTAGATCTATTTCATAGATCCAAAACCCAGGATTTAGGAGGTATCACCTAGATCCTATATAGAGAATTAATGTGATAAGAGGAGATTGACCGTGCGTGGTATAGGAAACTCTTTTCCTATCAAGAGTATGTCATCCATATACAGTACGAGGAATACCACCATACTCTCTACTATCTTTTTGTATATATAAGGTTTATCTACCATTTTGATGAAGTCAAACTCTTTGACTACCACATCAAAACAGATGTTCCAACTCCGCGATGCCTGCTTTATCCTTTAAAGCAATTTGCACACATTTCCGCTGCTCCCACTGTTTACGAAGCCCTCGGCTGTGTTCTTATAGACGTTCTCTTCTAAATCAATATTTAGAAAAGTAGTCATGACACCCAACCACCAGATGTCGTAGTCATGGTATGTAGCAATGGCAAGTAGGATCCGGATGGACTTAAGCACAACCACTGGAAAAGATTTCATCATTATCCACGCCTGGTCGATGACGAAAACCTGTAACAAGTCTAGCTTTGAAAGTCTCAACTTTTCTATCTACACCAAGTAATCTTCTCAAGATATACTTACTCCTGATGGGGATTTAACCCTTCAGATATATCAATCAAAGTCCATACTTTGTTGGTGTATATAGATTCCATCTCAGATCGCTTAGCATCCAGCCATTCTTACAGAGTCCCCACTCTTGATGGCCTGATCAAGACTAGTTGGGTCATCATCTCATGATGCAATCCTCGCTCCCACTGTCATCGAGAAACCGAAGTATCTCTCAGGCGGATGAGGAACACTACTAGATCGGCGGAGAGGCTGAGGTTAATCGGGGACTATTGAATACTTTTGGTTCTACCAAATCATCAGCTGTAGTTGGTATAGCTGGAACTTTTTCCAGTTCTACAGAACTGACCTTGCCTCGAGCTTGTCCGGATTTTGCTTTTGACATAGGCCGGACAACCCCAAATCTTAACTTGCTTAAGAGATGGGCTCTTCCCATACCATATCTCATATGGAGTGGTAGGTACTAATTTGATTGGAACCCAATTCAATAGGTATGCAGCTTCTCAAGTGCATAACCCCCAAAAGGAAACAGGTAACTCAGTAGTACTCATCATAGAGCGCACCATATCGCATAGGGTGCAATTGCTCCGCCCCGATATACCGTTGTGCTGTGGTGTATATGGCGGAGTAATGCTGAGAAAGAATCTCATTCTCCTTTAGAATAGTCCAAGAATTCCATGCACAAGTATTCTCCTCCCTGATCTCATCATAGGACATAATACTTATACCTGTTTTGGTTCTCTACTTCTATCTTATATTCTTTGAATTTCTCAAAGGCTTCAGACATGTGTTTCAACAGGAACATGTGTCCGAATCTTGAGAGATCTTCAGTGAATGTAAGGAAGTACAAAGAACCAGTCCTGGCATATGTAGACTGGGGACCTTCATACATCACTACATATCAGTCCCAAGAGTTCACTAACTCTTTCTCTGTTTCCAGTAAACGGAGCTATGATCATCTTATCTTTGTGACATGACTGGCAAGTTTCACAAGATGTAAATTCAAATTGATTTAAATATGCATCTAAATGTAACTTAGCTAGTCGGGTCGTATTGATATGACCTAGTCTACAATACCTTAAGAAGGATTCGTTCATTTCTGAACTCTTCCTTTTGTGTGTGTTCTGTACGTTAGGAACTATGGTTTGATTTAGAATGTCTATACTTTTAGATAACGTGCCTGAACCGATCAACTCTTGATATAGGAAATGTTCAAAACATTATCCAACAATACAAAATTGTTTTCTTCTTTAATAAATAAAGAGACTGATATGATGTTGTATATCGGGTTCGGTATTTAATAACATTCGTTCAGAATCAATGTATTTGGTAATACAGGGTGATAACTGCCAACACCTTGGCTGCAACAACTGCACCTTTTTCAACTCTTGAAACTTATCACCCGTTCTCAGTTCTCTACCTATCTGTAGCCCATGTAACAGATTACATATCTGGGATCTTGATCCGGTATCAAATACTCAGGACGTAGAGGATACTGAGAAACGGTTCTTTGTAATGAACACACCCGAAGAAGATACATCAGCATGCACTTTCTTCGTTTTGGTGGCATGGGAATCCTGGTATTCCTCTATTTCCTTCTCGGTCTTATAACAATTATAAGTTGGAGCGGTACCAACGTTCCCCAGCTCAGTATAACAAGCGGGTTCGGTCAATACATCCATTTTATTATCTTGATTAAGGCGTGACATGGTCGCTACCTGGAGAGAGAGAGAAGAAAACACTCTGCGTGCGCTCTTGCAAGATTAGATTGGTTATATATTTTATCTAATCAGAATGGCTCCCACTGTTTTTATCAAATCTTCCTTCAAACCTTAAAAGGAAAAACTAGCCGGGATTAATTACACCCTACAAGTTCGCCAATCTTTCAGCCAGGCCAGTACCGGTACTTTGAGGGAGGTTCCCCGTGCTTTCGCACGAACCTAATTAAAATAAACCTCATTTTCCCAGGGGCGTAACCCCATTGACACCTTTCTAGACACCTATTTGATCGGCTAATTGTAAAGTGCAAAACTCTCCCAGGAGTAACAATTACTCGCAGTGGGTATCAGGATCCAACTATCTCATAGAAGGTATGCAATCTCATTGCAAATTTCAACACTTGAAACTCCCGATAATGATTTTTACCCCTAGCACTTGTGACCTTAACTATGGTCAACAAATCATAAGTACTAGTCAAGCTCTACCCGTCATTTCGTGATTAATTAGACCCACCCACATGACTCTTAACTAAGGTCAACAAAGTCACATTACTGTCCTAACTAATCGCATCATATGCTGTGTAGGAAGACATCACTTAGCTACCGTACACTGTGCCTTGACTATAGTCAACAAACACAGCACGAATACTAAGTACTCTACTTCCTAAAATGACGGAGGGTTGCGGATGGTTTTGAAGAAAACCTTTAACGCTTTGAACTTGATCTCGTTGCGGAATCAAATGGTTTAAAATGGAGTGTTTTTGAGGCTTTTGCTAGTTTCGCTAAAGAGGTCACTCCCGATGAAGGGATCTCGGCTCTTTCCTCGTCGAATGAGGTGCAGCATATTCACAATACCTCTATGCAAAGCAAGAACTAGAAAAGCAGTCAAAAGACAAACCGAAGGTTGTAGCATCTGCTAATTATTGCTAAAGCGGTCACTCCCGGTAAAGGGATCTCGGCTCTTTCCTCGTCGAATGAGCTGCTGGATATTCTACAAGGAATACCGCTATGCAAAGCAACAACTAGAGCTACCTAACTTTTTTTTTTTGAAATTCGATTCCACAACATCTTTTAGGTTTATTTTCTTTCATTAATCTCATTAATGAATGTCCCATCATTTAAATCACCTAAACATCACAGATAAATACAACGTACACTTATGCCATCCGCATTCGCCACGATGTCCCGTTTTGCACCGTTAGGTTAGGTAACTAACGACATAGCGGGGCAGGGTTAGGGCGGGTGTAAAACATCAATAACGTCTATATAATATATCATATATACTATATACAGTATCTATCTGAACATATCATATGATCACATCACAGATAACGCAGCAGAAAATAACATATGAAATATTTGATATACTAGGATGTCCGTGTTTTATTTTGAGCCTATATAAAACACGGATTCCACGGTCGTGATGGATAGCCAAACCCACATCCCTAGACCCCTACGAGAGCGGCAAGCAACCCTACCAATTCTAGAGTTAGGAGACCCGGATTCGACTCCTCGAGATGGTCTCCCACTGGACCCTAGAACCCGGTTACTTGTGCTCTCCTCCTAGGTCTATCCTAATGCGGAAAAGTAAATAATATACATCAACGGTGATATCTTCCTCAAACCGGAAGTGCCCCAATAAAAGAATATTATATACAAGTTTTTACATGAATGAAAATGAAAAACACTCATCTCACATAAAAAAACCCCGGCTATTCAAACATGACGATCCAATATAACATATCCAGCAACACATAACATCACATGTTATCAACATAAGTAAATATGCGTATCCCAATTGTCGTTGACGTATAGCAACGAAACCGGCGATATCCCACATATTACACTTACGGTCGTAGAAAAGAAAGCGAAAAACTATAACAGTTGGAATCCGCAACGGCCTTAGACATCATAAACCCGTAATATCTCATATTGCGGATTTCATGCCTAACAAATGAATTCCTTAAACATCACATGCCTAACAATTATAAACCCCGCATTTTAGTCTCGATATTGAAAACACTTTCCAATAATCAGTCGGGCAATTCAACAAGATTCCCGATATCCCGATCGAATGCTCGTCGGAAACTTTAGTAGACGGCCGCACCCCCCGATACCGACGACGAAGTGCACTTAGGCGGAACACCACGGGCGCGAGCACCCAGACGGATGCTTTTTAGCAACGGAGTTCTCCTACAGTTACTTGGTCGGGGATATGGAGCGTGGCTATCTAGTAATGTTACCCGGCGAGTATCCGAATACATAAAGTGATTGCGACGGATTTTTGATCGCATCAAAATCCCGTGACAACCAATCAAATGAGACTAAATTGCTAAACTTATCAAATTCAAATGTTGTTGATTCCAAGTATTGTATCACATTATGCTAGACGATGTTTAAACATTTCAATCGAATTAACCAATCCCCACAACTCCCAATGAGCTCAACACTTGAGCGAAATTAAAGTATCCAAAACGTGCCACGGTACCTACGATCCAGCCGTAGAAGGGTAAACCAACGCCTCACCTATGACACCGCGGAACCACGGCAAACCCTAAGGTTCAAACCGCGGTTCCGAGGGCATAAAATCGAGTTAAGGTTTATATGTTCTTCTAGAGGGTCTATAGAGTTACTTGCCCGAACATCGAATATAATTAACTTAGAAAAGTTCCAACACTTGGAAATTTCAGAGGGGGTCATGTGGTGAAGTTTGAATTTCGTTCGAAATGTTAAACACGGTCTAGGTTACTAATACAATACTAAAAATACGAATACGAAATACTCCGCAAAGAGTCTATAACATAATTATCATCTCATGAAAATCTGGACTAAACAAACAATACCAGAAACCCCAAAATAAGAGTAAAAGATCACAGGTGCAATACGAGGGGGAGGGGAGCCTATGGGGTCGGCGATGCCGAAATTTTGGCTTTTTTCGCCGGCCAGGAACCGAGCCCACCCCCTCGTATTCTACCCGTGTTCTTACAATCTCCAGTACTTCATTCTGCAGATGTTTAAATAATTTTCAGGCCACTTTTTAAAAAATTTCCAGGGAGCAAAATCATGGTGTTTCCAAAATCGTATTTTGCGGGGTTTTTCGTTTTCGGATTGTCTTAACATCGTCTAAATTTCTAGTTAGGCTCTGATACCATGTTGGGATTCCTTAGCACCTAGCCTAGGGTTTGCAAGCATCACACATGCCACAACAAAATTTTTTGGGTGTGCTAAGCAATCTAACTAAAGATCATACTAGAAAACTAGGGTAACATAACATGTAATCTAACATTACTAAAGGAAGTGAATGAAAATACAACCTTTGTAGATCTGGTCCTTCACTTCTAAAGCTCCGTGTTGACGTCCCTTCGCTGCGATCATCGAGATCCCGGACTCTAGTGATGGTTTCCTCGGAGAAATGAACGGGCTAGCTCGTTGACTTCGAGGCCGAAGATGATCTACGTCGAGGAGATTCAAACTCAAGCTCTATCTTCACTAGGTCAAGAACTTTGTGAAGAGAATACTCTAAACTAAATGGCAAGTAGTAGAGGATGATGAAATAGGAAATGGGTTCACTTTAGATTTTGATTTCTCACTTTATTTCTCCACTTAAAAAATTCTAGCAAGGTTTTCTTCTTGATGAAGAAGAAGAAGAAAGAATAAATAAATAATAAAAGAATAATCAAGTGAATTTTATCATAATGCAATCATGGGTGATGAGTTAACCTTTATAGAGACTAAACCATTGTTTAAGTTAGTGGTTTGGTTAATAAATATCTTTAGTGGGACAAAGTTAGTGGACTTGGTCAAATGATGCTAAAAGCTTCATGAAGCTTCAAGCATGACAAAGTGCACACTAATTTGAATTACAAAGATAAATAAAAACCTTTTCCACTAACTTAAATATGGTATAAGTCACTCATACACATAAGTCAGTCATACACCCAAGTTTGCATGTATCATCAAACATGATACAAACATGCACACAATTATATATCACATATACATTATGTGTACATCAAGTGAGAAATGCAATCTTAAGTGAACAAATACTAGTTAATGTAAAGTAATATATCAAATATATAATTATACATTAAATCATTAAATCAACACTTGATTTAATGATCCGGTCATATCGCATATAGCCGACTAATATCTAGTGTATCAATATATCGAATCAACACTTGATCCGGTAACCCGGCTATATCGCATATAACCGACCGATGAAACAAATCGCGAGAATAGAATACAATATCACATACTCGTATTATTCTCGGTCCCTCATATATCTCATATGCGCCCTTATTTCGTTTCGCTTGAGCCTGAAAACCTCTGTGTATGACTCTAAAGACTCGTCAATACGCCGGCAGTAGGTGTTGATCATATCAGCCACCCACAAGCCGCAAGCGGTCTGCTAAACGTAACGGCCATCCGGGTATTGAGCGATCAGAAGATCAACGAGCAAGCCTGCTCACACTCCTGCGAATCCAATCAGCAGCACTTACCGCACAGTCCGGTCTGTCCGTCTTATATGTCGTATATCTCACCTAGGATTGGTAAACGTCAGACCCCAGTAGCTTGATAAGTCATGCCGATGTAAGGTCCATAACGTTCGTGAAACTACTGATAATACTTACCAGTAAATCACAGCAACCCTGGCCAGAGATTTCCAGTTATGGCCAATCTAATATAGCGCAACATCAACCCCCAATACCGGGAGAGACGAGTCCCCTCCTATCGCTCATTGCCTCCATATGACTCGGGATTATACCTAAAAACCACATGTTTGCACGACTCAGTAGAGCCGTGGTAGGGTGGAAATCAAAGCACAGTGGGAGACACACAAGACTCTATGACGATCTCGGGTCAACAGACTAAGCTGTACTAGTGTCACCAGAGAACTGCCATCTGACGTGAGATATAATACCATCTGGAAGTTCTCGGCGAGTCCGTTCAGTGTACCCAGTCTCCACTGAGCACCCGTATACCATCTCTGATGTCAAACACCAATGAATATGGGAACATCCATCGCCCATCACATGGGTCGAGAAGATATACGCTAGTCTACTCTGGAATATCGATGCCCCGTCTCGATATTCCCACGACTAGGAATATTGAAGGATGTACTCATGGACTATCCAGGCCCCACTAGTATGATCTGCATCATAATCCTGGAAGTCGAGTACACATCCTAAGGGCTTTATCGACATGTAATCGAGAGACAGTAAGTATACATATTAAGATAAAGAGCAACCAGATAGCGTACTATCATGTCGAGGAAGAAAGTCCTCCCTATATATGTCTTAGCATCCACTACAATATACATCTCATGTACAGTAATAGCCTCTAGAGCATACATATAACTAACAGGAGTTGGAATCGAGAACTTCATTTGTGGAAAGTAAGGGCTCTGCTATAGCCCATGCCATTTGTTCCTCTTCTTTCTGCGATCTACACATTTCATGAGATCAAAGATTGATTTTACACCTTTACTTAATTAATAAATGGAATTGCCAGATATGAAGATAAGAGGTGGATAACCAGAAATACAACATCAATGACGCCTTCGAATGCAGCAGCCGAAAGGACTTATGGATTGAAACAGAAATCCGATGAAAAAGTTGAACACAGACGCAGTAGTAGCACGGGATCTTATGAAGACACTCATAAGCTTCTACTACCTATTGCAAAGAAAGTTATTTCCGTGGCTCCTAAAATAACCAACCAGGCTGTTTTGCTCACTTCAAAACTTTATGTCGAAGCTGTATTTTTAATTAACGGCATCATATTTAAATACCAAAATAGCTCCATCCCCCAACTTCTTACATCATTTGGAAGGTGAATAAACCTCTAGTAGGCAGTGGTTTAGATGTCGGCAACATGTCAGATTTGGAGAGTAAATAACACAACATTTACTATTTTTATTGGTACGGCATTTTAGCCTAATTCAAAAACATCAAATAATTCACAAAATCAAAACCTAACGTCTTATATATTAATTTCTTGCTCGAAATCCTTCCCGAACATTTCCCGAACACTTACCTAATCTTTCCCGAATATCTGCCGATTTTTTCCGAATAGTTATTCGAATCTGCATTTTCGAACTCGCCGAATTATACTCGAATGACGAATTTGTGACTATGGTTAATACTAGATCCGAGCAGCGTAATGGCTAAATGAAATCAAAAATGGCTTACTTGACCCCTCTGTGATGGGGGTTTATATAGCGGTGATGGCACGCAGCAGCAGGCGCGAGAATCTCGCCGGCAGTTACGCTCCCGACGTCACGCCCGCGTGGAGAGCGGATCGCCCATAAATGGGGATCGCGGAGGCGTGGAACGTGGGATGTTGCTGGTGGAGAATTCGCGCATGGCGAGATTCGCGGAACGGCGGTTACGCCTGTGAGCGGTGGAGCTGGTCGGAGGACCGAGGAAGACGGCTTTGGCCGGGAGGGGGCTCGGAGACGAGCGAGGAGGCCAATGAGACTTAGTCTTGTGGCGGCTCAGGGCGAGTAGAGAGGCCGAGGAGGCAAATCTGCGGGGAGCCCCGAGGAGGGCTAGCTTGTGATTGGAGGTCGGGTAAAGAGGAGGCTTGGTCGGCCTCTGTGGGCCCTTTCTTCCGAGTTATGGGACGTGCCATCCGCCACGTGTTCTGATCCTAGACGTCGTCAATATTGAGCATCATCAAACAGGTTGTAAGGTTCATAACCTCATGCAAGCAGGATAAGAACTCTACAGGTTTAGCTCAGCTGCCAGCGGCCTCCCAAATTTCAAATTTTTTTTGTTGGGTCAGAAAATAAATTCAATACGTCACAGAATAATGAATGAGTGCCCTTGAAATTACGGATGTTGCCACTAGCTAGGGGGTACCAACCGACCATTGTGGTTTTGGGAATGGATTACTATTTGCATGGGGATGGGGCCACGTTGACTGGAAAATGCCACACGCTTGGTTCACTAAAAATATTTAATGAACGTGTCAAGTTGATTTTGGTCAGAAATGTCGAACTCAAAACTCAACATTTTTTTTTGAAAATTTTACAATGTTGTTTTGATTGAAACATGAAAGAATTATAGAGTCAGGGGATCGATATCTAATACCATTCTATTAGCAATAACACTCTATCTAATTAAATGTTTAGCATTGGCGGAATTTATTAGATCTCGTGTGAGCAAGATATTAGAGACAGATTGAAAATCTCAGCTATTGAATACATCTAATATTTTTTCTTTGAGGGAAAGGGTCGGGCAAAATGCCCCTTTCATTAAATTTTTATACCAAAATGAAACAAAGTACAAAATATCTGTATCCCAAACAAATTACAGCAAAATAGAGGGGAAATCCAAAAGGAAAAAGTAAACAAAAAAGGAGAAGACAAAAGAAAAGAAGGGGATAAATCCAAGAGAACATAGGCTATCAACAATTCCTAAACTTATTTAATCATTCGTCTTCATTATGCAACTTGAACATCTTTAGGCTCTGCTCAAGTCCCAGCATTATAATTAAATCTAATATTACATGTATATTCTAGACACTAGAGCTAAGTTTAAAACCATTTATTCTTACCTGTATAAGTGCTCGTGCAAAACATTTCCTTGACTTCACTTTTGCATGACAAGGAATGGGCTCCACAACTTTAACAGAGATATTGGACTATATATCTGTGGACGGCATTGTACGTAACTAGAGGTTTGAGTTACAATGGTGAGTTCAATATTGATAGCGGGATGATCTACCATTGATATAATATTGTTTTAATACATTTTATATTAGTGGGTTGTTTGCACCTAAATTTGGCTACCACCGTCAGTGTTTCGGCTAGTCACACGGTTTTGGAATGAGGTTAATAGCAAGAGGTATAATTATTAGCCGAAGCGAAAGAGACTTCGGCAGATGTATTATCGACTCCAGTATATATACAAGACATGCTCAAGTGAATTTGAAGGTGCAAGTGGTTGATCCTATATATATGGCCATGCATATTTGAAGAACCGTATAGGAAGTTGTGTTTTACAAAGACATGACGGTTACTCCTAAAAGGTTATAAATGTATATGAGGGAGTTTGAAGAATTAAAACCTTCTCGGGATAAAACACCACTTTTACCATAATTATATCTTGATTTATCCTGCAAGTAGCATAAAAGTGTTGTTTTTTATGCAAAAACACCGCTACAAGCCAAAGCCCAACTTTAAAGTTCTCTTAGAAGTAGTATAGAAATTCTAGAGATGGTCTACATATTGATTTGGAATTGCTCAAGACTTCTTCAAGAAGTTGAGTTGGAATGTTTCTAAACTTCTTCTACGAGCAGTCTTGAAGTTCTAAAGGTCTTGAGATTCTAGAAACATTCTAGAATCATGGACTTGATCCCTATAAATATACTAGGAGCCTTTTCAGATAAGCAAAACACAGGCACTTATGAGCTGCAGTAAGAGTTTAAGAGTTTGAGAGCTCTAGTAAATTTTATAGCATACTTAAATTCTTTTGTAAAATAGTTGGCTTTCTCTTCAATGGTGTAAAGTTTCTTTCGTTGGTAAAATCCTTTTATTTTTCTCCCTTATTTTTATATGAGGAAACAGGGCCTGCAAGGTCTCCGTATGTCCAAACTGCAGTGATCTCTCACATGAATCAGTGTAACATGCTGGCTATTTTGCAGTTTGGCTCATGACTCTCACTAGCCCATGAGAGAGGACACTGCAGTTTTGGATTTGCAGGGTTCCCGCATGCCCCGTTTTCTCTTTTTTTATTTCCATCCAAAACATGCGTTTCCTCTAATAAGAAGACCATGCTATCGGAGGCCATATGGGTGTAGTGTGAAACCCTCATCGTCAAGCAACTCCTTCGATGGCGTTGATCGCTAACGGGCTCTTCAACAAAGTAGAGTGCGAATCCTTACTGGCAGGCATCGTGTGCGGGCTACATTGGCACTTGAATTCTTTCTGAGGTTAGATTTTGGGTGTACAATGGGAATCCATGCATTCAAGGTTCGGCTTAAGTGAGGAAGAGAAGCGTGGTTTGTATAGTACAAATTCCTAAATGTCGATCCACTATACAGTGCTAATCCTACACTGGGACTTAAGGATAAGCCTCGGTTGACATCTTGTTAGCCTGTAGTTATGCTAAGGCACCATGTCTGCGGCGTTACTGTTGGGATGCTTGGCTCCTCTAGTAGGGTTTAAAGCATTGCGGAAACGATAATTTTAAAAATCTAGAGAGTTTTAACAAATCTAAACCAAGAATCAAATCAAACTACTAAACTTGTCTCTTAACTAGTAGGCTAAAACAAAAAGTTTGGCGGGTTACAATCTTTATAGCGCGTTAGCCTACTCTCCTTAGACTGCGACTAGTCTCCATAAAGCCCGTAACAAGTTTGCCCGATGAACTTCTCGCTGAAGAGGATCCACCTTAAGATTACACCAACACAAGCTATAGCTTCAAATCGAAGAAACTCACTAATTAAACTTTGTAAGAATGATTAGTAGGGGATATAAAATAATTAGCTCACTTAATTTTTCTCTTTTCTTTTCTATTACTCACTTGAAGAAAAATCAAAAGGAGGAAGAAGCAGCGTGGAGAAGATGAGAATAATGAAGAAGATGAGTATAGTTCATCAAAATGAGAACAAAACAAGAATGGGTCATAAACAATGAGTCATCAAAAACGTCTCATCAATTCTACAACCATCTCTAATCCATGACTCATTCTTATTCTTCCATATAATTCTCATACTCTCATCACTCATGTATCATCGTACATGTCACAATATTTATATCAAATATAAATATAATTAAAGAGAAGAAAATAATTGAACATGATATTAGTTAATATATAAACATACATTTAATTATTAAATCAACACTTAATTTAATAATTCAAGTATATCATATATATACCGACTAATATCAATAAATACCCGATTAAAATACGCGTGTCAAATACACGTGTTTAATTAAACTCCTGCACGTATCTCTATACGTGCCCTATATCGTTTCGCATGTGCTGGAAATCTCTGTATGAGACTCTAAAGACTGGACAATACGCTGGCTGTAGGTTATGATCATATCAATAGCTCACAAGTACGTCAGCGGTACTAGCTGCACGTAACGGCTACCCATGTATTGATCGAAAGAAGTCAATGAGTAAGCCCATCAGAACCATGCAAAGTCTATCTATGGTATTACCGTACAGTCTGGTCTTTTCGCCTAAGAGTACCACATATCGGGTATAGGGTTTGAAATCTGTCAGACCCCAATAACTCGATAAGTCGTGCGACAGAGAACTCATAACCAACCAGAGATACAACTGATAACACTTATCAGTTTATCTCCACTGCGATAGCCATCGACTTGTGGTTGTGGTCATGTCATGCACAGTGCAACATCAACTCCCTATACCGGGAGAGACGAACCCCTTCGACCGCTCACTGCCTCCATGTGCTTCAGGACTATACCTAACAAAAATCTGTTTGCACGACTCTTTTGAGCCGTGGTAGGGTGGAAGTCTAAGTATAGCGGGAACACATGAAACACTATGGCGATCTCAGGTCCAAAAAACTACCATGTACATATGTCACAAGAACACTGCTACCTGACATTGGTATACTACTAACTAGGAGTGCTCAGTGAGTCCGTCCAATGTAACTCATCCAATGAGCACATGTATACAATCCTTGATGTCAAACATCAATAGCTGCAGAATCAGCTATCGCCCTCCAACCGGGTCAGGAAACGTACACACTAGTCTAAACTGGAGTACCAATACACATTCACGATACTCTTACGATTAGAGACATTTAAGGATGTGCTTATCGACTACCCAGACCCCACCAGTATGATCTGCATCATCGTCTTGATAGTCAAACAAAATCCTAGGTTTTATCTCATGTCAAAACGATACGTGATAGAAATAAAACGCATCACATGAAAGATAAAGGCAAATCAGATAACATGCTATCAACTCGAGTAAGATTATTCTCTCGTATAAGTTGTCCTTCAATTATAATAATTGACTTGATGGCATATATATTCAACAGCAACTCCCTGTGCTTCTAAAATGCCTAAGTCAGCCTTTCAGGCTGATGTAGCTCTGTGTAAACTGAGCTTAAATGTAGAAAAACGTCTTCAGCCGACATATATATTGAAAAATGTGCCTGCCCTGCAATTGTTGCCCTCTGGGCTTGAATGTAAAAGATAAATGTAAAATGTCCACTAAAATTATAGCCGAAGATTTGTTTGTAAGATGTCAATTTCCTATTGGATAATCAACAATGAATAAAGGCTAACTTGTTGCACCCTCTTTTGATTATTTCATTTTACTTCATTATTTTGTCTTTACAAGTTGATATCTATATATATTGGCTGTTGTTTTAAGTATCCTAATCGGCTGGTAATAAGCCATTGTGAATAATCCTAACATGAGAAGCCTATTTTTCCCTTTTACCTCATTAGCATATTTAGAAGGTGATGATGCTCGATATCGGCGACCTCCCAGATCGTGACACGTGGCAGATGACGTGTCCCAGGACATACAAGAAAGGGCCTACAGAAGCCGACCAAACCACCCCTATGCTCGTCCTACCGAGCAGACGCTGGCTCGCCCACGAGCCCCAGCACAATGGGCCTCCTCGGCCTCACAGCTCGTTCCCGAGCTACCGCAGAAACTAGATGCCTCGGCTCTCCCGCTCGTCCACGAGCTCTCCCGCCGAGGTCATCTTTCTCGGTCTCATCGACCGACCAACAATACCGCTTGCAAGCGTAACCGCCATCCCGCGAATCTCGCCATGCGCGAGATCTCCGCCGGCCACATCCCACATTCCACGCCACCACGATCCCCCATTAACGAGCCTGTCTCGCCATTAATGGGAGGTCCCGCTTATCACGCGGGCGTGACGTCGGAAGCGTAACGGCCGGCGTGATTCTCGCGCCTGCTGCACCTGCTGCCACCGCTACTTAAACCTCTCTTTCAGACGGTCAAGGTAAGCCATATTTACTCCACTAAGTCGTTACTCTGCTCGGATCTCTAAATTAACTTGATCGTCGAAGGGTCCTCGGTGGAAAAACCACCCCAGGACTTCCTTGCAGGTAACTCAGCAACCATAACCTCAACCCATTGAGATCCACACGCCTTAGGAGCGATAACCTCCAGATCCAATCTCAGCTACACATCGCAGTCATCCGCAGATCAACGGGAAGCAACATCTGAAGGAGATTCCACCCTCCATCAGCTGACGCCGTCTGTGGGAACTTAACTCCACAAAAACAAAAGTTCGTCTCCCGATCTCCAACCACATGGAAATCACCCTGAAGATCCAAGCACCAGACGCCGCCTTCCCCTCAATGGAGGCGCGGATGAACCTCCCCCGGTGATTGTCATCAACGCCCTTACCGGCCGAATAGACCGACAAGCGTCTATCTTGGAGGCGCTCGTCCGCGTCCAAACGGCAGGGCCTGAATCCCAGATCGTCGCTCTTCGGCCTTGAGAAGACACCGCCCGCGTCGGCACGGCCGACCACCGACAAGCTACCTCCCACGGCCACAGATCTCCCGGACCGGTACTCTCTGCAGCCTGTTGGGCGCCCCACAACTCCACGCCAAGATCCGCCGTCAGGGCGCCTTGCCTCGAGCCTCTTCGCGACCCTTAACCTCTCGAGGAGATGTCGGTCAACTCGCCTGTTCCCAGGCATGACCAACACCCCCTCCCTCAACGGGGTCGTGAGGACGGGGCTTGCCACGGCGGCTCGAGAGCCATCTCTCCTGGGAATCTGAGGAAACTCATCTAGAGGAACCGGGGCCGCGCCCAGACGCGGGTCTCCCACAACAGAGGCCAGGGATCGGAGGGTACTGAACCTCGCGGTACCACGGCCGACTCGACGCCCTCGAGAAGAAGATCGAGGGCATACGTCGGGAAGGTCACCTCTCGGACGACAGGGCTAAGTACGCCACCGACTCGCTCACCAAGCCATTCACCGAGGAGCTGCTCGCCGTCCGTGTCTCCTCGCGCAACAAGCCCCCTAAGGTCTCTCTCTTTGATGGGAAAACCGACTCGAAGGATCATTTGGATGCTTTCACCGCGGGGATGAGTTTCCAAGACCACTCCGATGCCGCCCAGTGCCGAGCTTTCCCGGCCACCCTCATCCGCTCCGGGCGGGACTGGTTCCGAGGACTTGAGCCTTACTCGATTTCAACCTTCGACGAGCTGACCACTCAGTTCCTCGGCCACTTCGTCTGGAACCGTCGGCAGAAGCGCACGGTTGACTACCTCTTCACAATCAAGAGCGGGGACAAAGAGACGTTCAAAGCTTACGTCACCCGCTTCTACAATGCCCTTCTTGAGGTCCCCGAGCACTGGGATGAAACAGTCATCACGGCATTCAGGTCGGGTCTTAGGCACAAAGAGTGGCTATGCTCCTTTGCACTGGGGCAACCTAAGACCATGGCCGAAGTGAAGGCATGGACCGAGCGCGAAGTCTAGCTCGAGTCCGAGGTGAATGCGAACCTTCCCTGGGCAGACCGACCCGACCAGAACAAGAGGGCAAGGGAAGGTCGAACAGAACATCATGAAGAGTCAACCGCGTAGCTTCGCTGCCCGGTTATCCTTAGCAGGCCTCCTACGGCCCCTTCAGCGCTAAGGATCAAAGCCCTCGTCTAGAGGCAGCAGCGCAGCTACCCTGCCCGGCTATCTCTGGCCGATAGCTTCCCTACACACAACGCCAGGGATCAAAGCCCTCACCAAGAGGCAACCGCGCAGCTTCGCTGCCCGGTTATCCTTAGCAGGCCTCCTACGCCCCCTCCAGCGCTAAAGATCAAAGCCCTCGTCTAGAGGCAGCCACGCAGCTACCCTGTCCGGCTATCCCTGGCCAGTAGCTTCCCTACACACAACGCCAGGGATCAAAGCCCTCGCCAAGAGGCAACCGCGCAGCTTCACTGCCCGGTTATCCTTAGCAGGCCTCCTACGGCCCCTCCAGCGCTAAGGATCGAAGCCCTCGTCTAGAGGCAGCCGTGCAGCTACCCTGCTCGGATATCCTTAGTCGGTAGCTTCCCTACCCAAAATGCCAGGGATCAAAGCCCTCACAAAGAGGCAGCCCTGTAGCTATCCTGCTCGACTATCCCTGGCTGGTAGCTTCCCTACCTCACGACGCCAGGGATCAAAACCCTCACTAAGAGGCAGCCATGTAGCTACCCTGCTCGGATATCCCTGGCCGGTAGCTTCCCTACCCACAACGCCAGGGATCAAAGCCCTCATAAAGAGGCAGCTCTGCAGCTACCCTGCTCGGCTATCCTTGGCTGGTAGCTTCCCTACCTTACGACGCCAGGGATCAAAGCCCTCACTAAGAGGCAGCCCTGCAGCTACCCTGCTCGGCTATCCCTGGCCGGTAGCTTCCCTACCCCACGACGCCAGGGATCAAAGCCCCCGCCAATAGGCACCGGGCAACAACCCTGCTCGGCCATCCTTAAGGACCCAAAAGCCCTCGAAAGAGGCAACCGCTTAGCACAACCATGCTTGGTTATCGCTGGCACACCACCAGGGATCAAAGCCCTCGCCATGAGGCACCGGGCGGCAACCCCACCCGGACATCCTTAGTAGGCCTCCCCCGCCCCTCCCGCGCTAAGGATGAAAAGCCCTTGAAAAAGGCAACCGCTTAGCACAATCTATGCTCGGTTATTCCTGGCACACTACCAGGGATCAATGCCCTCGCCAAGAGGCACCGGGTGGCAACCCCGCTCGGCCATCCTTAAGGATCAAACCCCTCACCAAGAGGCACCGAGTAGCTACCCTGCTCGGCTATCCTCAGCAGGCCTCTCACGGCCCCTCTCACGCTGAGGATCAAAGCCCTCGCCAAGAGGCACCGAGCAGCTACCCTGCTCGTCCATCCTCAGCAGGCCTCTCACGGCCCCTCTAGCAGGCTGAAGATCAAATCCCTTGCCACGAGGCACCGAGCAGCTACCCCGCTCAGCAATCTTCCTCAGTTGGCCAATTACGTCCCCTCCAACAACTAAGGAACGTGAACTCAACAAGAGGCATCCAATCTATCAACGTCTTAGCGATCAACACTTTGACTTCGGGGCCATGGAGACACCGTCTTGCCGCCGGTCTTCGCACACTCGGCAAATGATCAGAGTCAAGTCGACGAGTAATCGCTAGACGAGAAACATGCCGACCATAAAGCAGTACTATGCAGATACAAGTGTTCACGCAACATGAAGGAAAATACGCGTGCAAACAAGACTGCAAGAAAAATACCTTTATTCACAAAAGTTAAAGCTTCTACAAGGTATTGTGGGCTCCCCAGCCTTACAAAAAGCCCGGAGGCCTACCAAACTCTAGAGGAAACAAATAAAAAGAAAAAAGAAAAGCAAAAGACGACAGGTCTCAGGCCTCAAGGCCGGGCGCATCCCCGGGAAGCTCAGCGCCCGCCGCAGGGGCCTCCGTGTTGCCCTCACCGAGTATCTCCTCCTCGGCCTCGCCCTCGAGGTCCCCCCTACTCCTCGTCCCCGCGAGGATATTCGGCTCAGAGATCCTGGTCGACGAACTCCGACATCCGAGCCTTGACGGCATCAAGGGCCTCATGCCAGATGGCGGTAGTGGCCGAGGCTAGGGCGGTGTAAAATTCTTCCGATTTCTGGAAGTTCTCCACCGTCTTCGCCACCAAAAAGTCGGCCAGTTTCGCCGCCTCTACCACCGCCCCCAGCTCCTTCCGGAGGGTGTTCACCGACTTCTTCATGGTGCCGATGAGCGCCGTGGAGTCTTGAAGCTTGGCCTCGGCAGCTTGGGCGGCTTCGCGGTGCCTGGTAGCCTTTTGCTTCGCCGCTGCCACTTCCTGCTTCACGGCCGCCGCCTCCTGCTTCGCGGCCGCTAACTCCTGCTTCCCGGCCATCACCTCGGCCTGGAGAGCGGCGACCCTCGCCGTCGCCGCTTCCAGCGCCCGCCTTAAGCTCTCCCTCAGCGAGGAGGACTTACCCGAGGCTCGGACCGCCGGGCCTATCTCCTCCTCCTCCATCCGAATAGAAAGAGTGACGTGGTGGAGGACCAGGGGAAACAAGAAAGGGGTCAGAAAGAAGAAGGATCACCAAGCCTCATGAAAGATGAAATGAGCAAAGTACGAGCACTAACCTGCACGGCCTCTTGGACGATGGACTCCAGTAGCCTCTTCAGACTTCCCTCGGGGACCCTACCCCTGGCCGACCTCTCCATGTCGTGCAGAAGGCTGTCGGCGACGCAGAGCCCCGAGGGCACCTCAAAGTGGAGCTTCCCATCGTCCACCAAGATTGGGGAGGCCGGGTCCTGCGGGGCTGCACAGGGGAACCTCTTGAGAGCCGTCGGTGGAGGACTTCCACTTCCGAGGCCGGGGCTTCCTGCCCCCGAGCCCTCTTTCGGGTCGGCTCCCTGCTGGACTCCAGGTCTCGATCCGTGCACGAGCGCTGGTGCTGTACGGCTACTGGAGGAGCCGGGGTCGGCGCCTGACGGGAAGAGCTGGCCCCTCCAGCCCTCGACCCCCTCTTCGGTTTGCGCATAGCCGTTCGAAGGTAGCTCAGATCCATGGGTTCCGACGAGATAAAATGAGGTCAGTGACTCAAGCAAAAATCAAAATAAATACAAGCCTAACTTACCGACGAATTGGACAGGGCTGAGCCCGGCCCAACTAAGGGCCCGCTCAGAAAGCAACACATCGGCCCGAGGAATGGGCTCCCACGCCGCTACTCTTACCGCGTCGGGGTCATTGGACGAGTTTCCCTGCCAGCAATTATCCCTAGACTACTGGATGGGTACGGGTCAGTCCTCACTTTCTGGCGGACCGACGAAGAAAAACTTCTTCTTCCAGTCGTGGATGGAAGAAGGCAGGACGACGACTCCCGACCCGGGCGCACTCCCCCGATGTTTTCTAAAGGAGAGATAGACCCACTTCGGGTCACCAGCATGAGAGCCGGGGTGACTTTTGTAGATGAGAGAGGAGGCAAGAATGGACAGACCGAAAAGGACCATCTGCAATTTTAAGCGAACCGGAAACCTAAGGAGAATCCTCCAGGAGTTCGGCACTGACTGGCCCGGGGCTAACCCGAAGTAAGACAGCGCTGCAGCAACTTCGGGAGAGAAAGACAAGCGCATTCCGGCCCAAAAGGATTCCAGGTACAGGACAATCTCTTTACCCCGCACCTGATTTGCGCTCTCTCCTTCCTTGGCCAAACGCAGAGTATAGCCAGAAGGGATATGGAAGCGGGCCCGAGCGGTAGCAAGATCTCCCTCATACCTCACCAAGGAAGGCACGCCGGGGGCTTCCGCCACCTCCACTCGGGGATCCGCTCCTAACACACGACCACGGGGAGAGGATCTGACCCCATCTCCCCGGGAAGACCGCGACTCAGCAGAAAAATCCCTAGAATCTACCCCTGCGACATGTACAGACTCCCCAGAAGAATACATCTAACCTGATTGAGAAGCCCTCGGGAAAGCAGAAGATCCGACCTAAGATGAGAGCGCCGAGCTTACGAGATGAAAGATAAGGAAAATATGAAGTGAGATAGGCCCTGAAGCGGGTCCCACCTCTACCTATAGTCTCCGGCGCCCCCATCCAACGGCGACCGTCGACTCCCGCCAAAAACGACTCCTCGCGTCCGACGACCCCGATTGCTCCACCTGTCTCTCCAGCATTAGGCTGCATCCCATCAGACCCCGCAGATCTACCATATGTCGCGTCGCCCAACCGACGCTCGACACGTGGACCGTCGCTTCAGTGGTGGAACACACGAACCAGCGCACCCTCTTTAATGGAGAGGATCTCACCCTGATTCGCCGGCGTCATCCAGAAAAAGACAACGGATTGCCCGGGGACACGCCCGACGATATCTTCGGAAGAGAGCTCACCTCAGGTGACCCAGCAGACCACTCTCGACCCGACCCGTCATCTGGTCGGGACGAGAGTGGGGGGCTAATGATGATGCTCAATATCGGCGACCTCCCAGATCGTGACACGTGGCAGATGGCGTGTCCCAGGGAATTTAAGAAAGGGCCTACAGCAGCCGACTAAACCACCTCTATGCTCGTCCTACCGAGCAGACGCTGGCTCGCCTATGAGCCCCAGCACAATGGGCCTCCTCGGCCTCACAGCTCGTTCCCGAACTACCGTAGAAACTAGATGCCTCGGCTCTCCCGCTCGTCCGCGAGCTCTCCCGCCGAGGTCATCTTCATCGGTCTCATTGACCGACCAACAGCACCGCTTGCAGGCGTAACCACCATCCCGCGAATCTCGCCATGTGCGAGATCTCCGCCGGCCACATCCCACGTTTCACGCTACCACGATCCCCCATTAACGAGTCTGTCTCGCCATTAATGGGAGGTCACGCTCATCACGTGGGCGTGACGTCGGGAGCATAACGGCTGGCGTGATTCTCGCGCCTGCTGCACCTGCTGCCATCGCTACTTAAACCCCTCTTTCAGACGGTCAAGGTAAGCCATTTTTACTCCACTAAGCCGTTACTCGGCTCGGATCTCTAGACTAACTTGATCGTCGGAGGGTCCTTAGTGGTACAACCACCCCGGGACTTCCTTGCAGGTAACTCGGCAACCACAACCTCAACCCATTGAGATCCACACGCCTCAGGAGCGACAGCCTCCAGATCCAATCTTAGCTACACATCGCAGCCATCCGCAGATCAACGGGAAGAAACATCTGAAGGAGATTCCACCCTCCATCAGAAAGAATTGTTGCTTTAAATATTATATTTGTTGGTTGCTAACTCTTTTTATATCGGGCAAATATTTAGAGCAAACTGAGTATAAATATATCTATTTAATGGATTTCAATAGGTAAACTGTTTCGCATCAAAATATTTAGGCTAATTTAGTATCAAGGCACTCCAAAATTAAATTTGAATTTTAAAAACAAATGACTATGATCTGTATTTTTATTCTGATTCAAAATTGTCAACGAGACCACAAAGTTTAATGATCATGGAAGACAATAAGGACCGAAGCTGAGGGTGGTGATGATTGGTGGTGATGATTAGCGAAAACGGTGACAAAGTTCGACGAACAGCGACGAACAGCGACAACGGCCAGCCTCACATTTTTATTGATCAAGCCATCGGTCATGCACTAAAAGCACTATGCAAATATATTCGGTTCTTAAGTTGCATGTCATCTCATATATATAATAATAATAATAATAATAATAATAATTATTATTATTATTATTATTATTATTAAAGATCATGCCCTCCACCATTTGCATCCTCACTTTTTCTTCCTAGCTTCAGCCTCCATAATTTGCTTCTCCAGCTGTATCAAATTCATATAAATATGACTATGTTAGTTTGCATAAATACAAAATTTAATTGATAGGTATACAATAATATATATAGGTTTAATTCAAAGAAACTCAGCCAAATTAGTTTACTATCATCAAATAATTACGATTTGCGAACGATACAATGGAATGTATAAATATATTCTCATGACACTCAATATTGACGACCCCCAAGATCAGGACACGTGGCAGATGACGTGTCCCAGAACTCAGAAGAAAGGGCCCACAGGGGCCGACCAGGCCACCCCTGTACCCGACCTGCAAGCATGAGCTGGCCCCCCTCAGCCCCCCCGGCAAATCGGCATCCGCGACCCCTCAGCTCGTCCTGAGCTGCCACAAGACCAAGACTCCTCGGCCTTCTCATTCGTCCCCGAGCTCTCCAGCCGAGGCCGTCTTTCTCGGTCATCCGATCAACTCCACCGCTCACAGGCGTAACCGCCGCTCCGCAAATCTCGCCATGCGCAGATTCTCCGCCAGCAACATCCCACGTTCCACGTCATCACGATCGTCATTAATGGGCGATCCGCTCTCTACGCGGGCGTGACGTCGGGAGCAAAACTGCCGGCGAGATTCTCACGCTTGCTACTGCGTGCTACCAACGCTATATAAACCCCCATCACAGTGGGTCAAGTAAGCCATTTTTTACTCCACTTAGCCGTTACGCTGCTCGGATCTAGTACTAACTTGATCGTCGGAGGGTCTTCGGTGGTACCAAACCACCCTGGGACTTCTTTGCAGGTACTCGACGCTAAACTCCTCTAATCACCAATCACCTCAAAACCCATTGAGACCCACACGCAATGGGAGATCACCTCCAAACCTACCGGGAGATCGACGGAAGACAACATCTGAAGGAGACCCGAAAAGGATCTCCATCAGTTGGCGCCGTCTGTGGGAAAGCAAACTCCACAAAAACAAAGTTGGCCTTCCGATTTCCGTCCACATGGCAAGTAACCATCCTGAAGATCCGGGTACCAGCCGCCGCTTCCCCCTCACCGGAGGCGCGGATGAACCTCCTCCGGCGACCATCATTAACACCCTCACCAGCCGAATAGATCGGCTACAGTCCCTCGTAGAAGCGCTCGTCCGCATCCAAACGGACGGGCCTGGGCCCTAGATCGTCGCTTCTCTACCTCCAGAATGCTCTGCCCTCGTCGGCACGGCTGACCACCGGCAGGCTACGACTCCTGACCACAGATCTCACGGGCCGATACTTCCTGAGGCCCGTTGGGCACCCCACGGCTCCACACCAAGGTCCGCCGCCGGAGCGCCTCGTCTCGAGCCTCCTCGCGACACTTACCCCCTGAGGAGATTTCAGTCACCTCGCCTGTCCACAGGTATGACCGACACCCCCTCCCTCGACGGGGTCGCACAGAAGGGGCTCGCCACGACGGCTCGAGAGCCACCTCGCCCGGGGATCTGAGGAACCTCATCGAGAGGAACCGGGGCTGCGCCCAGACGCAGGTTTCCCACAGCAGAGGCCAGGGGTCACGAGGCGTCAAGTCCTCAGGGTACCACGGCCGACTTGACGCCCTCAAGAAGAAGATTGAATGCATGCACCAGGAAGGTCACCTCTTGGGCGACGGGACTGAGTACGCCGTCGACTCGCTCACCAAACCGTTTACCGAGGGACTGCTCGCTGTCCACGTCTCCTCGTGCAACAAGCCCCCGAAGGTCTCTCTGTTCGACAGGAAAACTGACCCCAAAGACCATTTGAATGCCTTCACCGCGGGGATGAGCTTCCAGGACCATTTCGACACCACCAAGTGCAGGGCCTTCCCAGCCACCCTCATCCACGCAAGTCGGGACTGGTTCCGAAGGCTCGAGCCTCGCTCAATCTCGACCTTCGATAAGCTGGCTACTCAGTTCCTTGGCCACTTCATTGGGAACCGTCGGCAGAAGCGCACGGTCGACTACCTCTTCACGATAAAGAGTGGGGATAAGGAGATGTTCAAAACTTACATCACCCGCTTCTACAACGCCCTCCTCGAGATCCCCGAGCACCGGGACGAAACCGTCATCACGACGCTCAGATCTGGGCTTAAGCACAAGGAGTGGTTACGCTCCTTTGCGTTAGCAGAGCCTAAGACCATGGCCGAGGTCAAGGCGTGGACCGAGCGCGAGGTTCAGCTGGAGTCTGAGGTGAACGCAAACCTCCCCCGAGCAGAACGGACCGACCAGAAGAAGAGGGCTTAGGAAGAGAGGCCGGAGCATCAGCAGCCCTATCATCCAAAGTTCCAGGAGTACACCCCGCTCAACGTCTCCCTCGCAGTATTACTAGAGGAGGCCCAAGGCGAGGGGTTCTTCAAGTTCCCTCTAATCCCGCGTCAGGCCTCGAAGCGAACATGGGGCCCTTACTGCGCCTTCCACCGGACGCTGGGCCATGCCACGGAGGATTGTAAACAACTCCGGGACTACATCGAGGAGCTCATTCGATCGGGGCACCTCACCACCTACCTGAGGGACAAACGGCAGGCCGACCGCTAGCAGGAGCAGCGTCCTCCTCCCGCCGAGCTGACAATCGGCCAGATCATGCTCGTTTCGACAGATGATCAATCCGGCGCTCAGGGAGCTCCATGCCCGGTGCCGAGCACGGAGACCAACAAACCTCCGGGGAGCTCAGGCCGCGCTAATAAGGTCATCTATTAGCATGTACTTTTCTTCTAGGGAAATGTAAACTTTTTCTAGGGTCTGTTGTTAATTTAATAAAGATCAATGGAATACTGCGAAAAGAAGAAAATATCTTATTTATTCAAAAAAATGTATCATGGGCTCCTCAGTCATACATACAAAAAGAAAAAAGGAGAAAATTACAACAGCGGGGGAAGGAGGTGCAGAGAGCACTGCTCGTGATACTCGGTAAAGATCTCCGCCAGCCGAGGACTCGCGAGATCCAACCTCTGCCCTCGGTTCCCCCCGCACGTATCGACCCCGAGCCTCAGCTCGTAGCACTCGCGGACAAGTGCCTGTTCCCGCCAAAAAAATTTCTGCGCAAAAGAGCGCAAGGTATCAAATGGCAGCGATACGTTTAAGAAAATGCGAACCAGTATTTTCTGGGCTGCATTTTGACAAAATCCAGAAACAGCTAAATTCTGATGATATCGAAAGTGTCTTAAAAATTCCTTCGATTTGATATATTATGGGCTCATAATTCATCCGGGATCAAAATTTATGAGGTATCACGTGCTCACACGTGATCGGGCATCACGTGCAGACACGTGACCATTTACAGGTAAAGCCTGTAGGCACTGAATAAAATAAATAATTGGAAATAATTAATCAGTGGGGTCACGTGCCAACACGTGATGGGCCTTTAAACCCACTGAAAAGAATTAAAGGTATAATAAAATAACAAGGAAAAACCCCAATGGGGCATCACGTGCCAACACGTGACCAAGGGTCACGTGCTGACACGTGATATTTCCTGAGTTCTTTAAAACAACAGAATTAAATTCTGGTCAAATGCTTAATCAGGGGCTCACGTGCCAACACGTGATGGGTTCCTAAAGATCTATGAATTAATAGAATTAAATTCTAATTAAGAAGGAATCAAAAACCCTAACTGGAAAAATATTTCTCTAAATCTTTCCAAACAAAAAAGATGGTGCTCTGTAAAATGGAGCACCGTTGGATTAAAAATCCAATGGTGATTAAAAATTACCAATTTATGGAAAGATTTTATACAAGGAAAGATTTCTCTGAAATTTGCCAGGAATAACAGATAAAAGATCTTTTGGATTAAAAATCCAATGGTGAATAAAATTCACTGAGTGATCTAAAAGATCATGTTGGTTACAAAATCAATTAAAATCTTTCAATGAAAGATTGACAAAACAAATTGATTCTTTTCTTTCTCCTATAAATAGGAGCCAAGAAGAGAAGAGAAGGGGATCTACTTTTTTGGGAGATAACAACTATAGAGAGAAAAAAGAGAGGAGAATTTAATTCTAAAGAGAGAAAAAAAGATCTCTTCAGAGAAAGAAACCCTAGGTGAGAAAGGGGAAAGAGATCTAAACTCCATAAAACAAAAGAGAATTTAATTCTCAATTTAAGAGTTTAACTCTTCTGAATAAGAACTTAGTTCTTCCTTCGGTTGAAGATCTGCAGAAGCAGATCTCCCCATAAGGTTAGAATTTAATTCTCATCGGGGAGATTCTGCCATGCAGATCCAAAACTTAGAGGGAAAATTGAGTTTAAGGAATTTAATTCCCCCAAATTCATAGGAATTTAATTCCTCCAAATGAAACCAGAGTTTAACCCTATATGAGAATTTAGTTCTTCCAAATTCATAGGAATTCAATTCCACCAAATAAAACTAGAGTTTAATCCTATATAAGAATTTAATTCTTCCATATACATAGGAATTTAATTCCTCTAAGCAAAATTAGGGTTTAACCCTACCAAAGAATTTAATTCTTAAAATAAGGGACTTAAAACTCTTTATGCACGTAAAGAAATCAGTACCCAACCTGGTCACGTGGCAACATGTGACCCTCCCTCTCAATGATCAAAAGAGAACGAACAAGACTAGGTCACGTGCCCCCACGTGACCCTTAAACCGACTCCTCAAAATGAGAAAGAACAAGTCTGGAGGCAATGCCTCACGTGCTTCCACGTGACCCCTAAACAGACTCCTCAAAATGAGAAAGAAAAAGCTTAGAGGCAATGCCTCACGTGCTCCCACGTGACCCTCAAAATAAAAGAGATCAAAGCCAAAGGCAGTACTGATCTAGGGCGCCTCACATGTCCCCACATGACCCTTGACAAATACCCCTTTTCAAAAGAATAAAAAAGGGGAAGACAGTGGAATTGATGCCCAACGCAGAGGCATTGTCACGTGTCCACACGTGATAATTTCAAAGACTAAAAGTGTTTAACACTTATCTGGATATTCTGAGAACAAAATAAAGGAAGTCTGGCCCCATCTTCAGATGCCTCACGTGACTCCACGTGACCAATTCAATTTTAGTGTTTAACACTACTTTAAGCGCCTCGTCCTTAGTGTTTAACACTATTTTCAGCATATCACGTGGGGGCACGTGATCGCCAAGTATCCTTTAGTATTCAACACTATTTTAAAGCCAAGCTTATCCCAAATTGGTTATGTTTTCCAGAGGCAAATCTCCCCTTCAACTGGACCTCAAAATTGGTCAGTTCATATGAGATGCAATGTAAAGTCCAGAGCTATAATGAATGGTTAGTGCTCAGCCGAAGACAAAATGTTGTCAGAGCCCCCAAACCCCTATTTAGCATTGCTAAATAATAGGGGGCTGAACCGAGACAAATGTTCAACAGTCCAACAAAGGGCCAACATTTCAAACTTAAGTGGACTTAGCCCAAGTTGGCCATAAGTTCTCAATTCAAATTTAATTGAGCCAATGTGCTCATAATTTAATTAATTAATCTTAGTTCCAAATTGAACTACAGATTTCCCAATCAACTTTGGTTCAAGGGTACATCTCTTCACTCCTCTGATATTTGTCGTTGTAATCCTTCAACGTCTTCAGAGAGGTGACGGGTCCCGATAACCAATCATTCCATGGACTGTGGGGTCCTTAAACTCATGGACTATGATGTCCTTAATCTCGAACTGTGGGGTCCCTTTAAACCCACGGACTATGATGTCCTTAACCTCGGATTGTGGGGTCCTTTTAAACCCATGGACTATGATGTCCTTAACCTTGGACTGTGGGGTCCCTTTAAACCTACGGACTATGATGTCCTTAACCTCGGACTGTGGGGTCCCTTTAAACCTACGGACTATGATGTCCTTAACCTCGGACTGTGGGGTCCCTTTACACCCACGGACTATGATGCCCTTAACCTTGGACCACCATGTCCTTAAACTGGTAATCGACCGCAATGTTCCTAAACTAAACAATAGAGCACAAATGCTCTTTTGTTGGATCTAAACGATCCCGTTAAGTTGATCTTAGTCTAAAATGATACTAACGTATCCTCAACAAATCGTTAAGTTGATCTTAGTCTAAAATTAGACTAACGTATCCTTAACAAACGTTTAAGTTGATCTTAGTCTCAAATGAGACTAACGTATCCTTAAACTCAAACCAAACCCAAATCTAAGAAAATATGGATTTGGACTAATCCGCGCCCTACGGGCGACAACATAAATTAGTCTCCGTATACAATCCACAGGAAACCAAAAACAAAACAAACACACACGAAATGAAGTGACCATCTGGAGAAGGAGAAAGTTGCTACCGCGATGCGGTAACGTAATTAACTGCAGGGGCTTGCCCCTGTAGGGAAAAGCGTCCCCACAATAAAAAACCCTCAAACGAGGGGGACTCTGACGAAGTCTGCTACATCAGCCGCATCCGTTTAAACTTTCGATACACGGTGTCATAAATCAACTTGGCATCTTCGGAGAGATGGACGGATAGCACTAATTAGCATCTGCCCTCGGAATTCAGGCCCGGACGTCCCAACGTCCCGGTCGCGTCTTTCGGCGGAGAACAGATTCTGGCACGCCCGGTGGGACCTTTTCCTCTTTCCACTCCACATTTCGTGTGTCGTGTTTGCGAACGAATCGTAGTTTGATATGGTTACCTTTGGATGTGAAGTACTAAGATTTGGTATCTTGCTCCGTGCAGAAAAACAGAAGATCAATGGTTTCAAACTGTACTAATTGCAACAACTCCTACTCCGTCCTCGCCGGAGGAGTGACCTACGGGCCTCAAGCGGACTCCCTTTTTACGATGCCAGTGGAACGGATGACGCAAGCTACCACAGGGCTATTCTTTAGGACTATGCTCCCGCCAATGAGCTTCAACGCCCTATTGCCATCGCAAGAAGCTCCGAAGAAGTTGGTCTTTGATCGGCTTACAACTACCGCGGCCCCTCTTAATGGGTCGCCCAAACCAAACGTCTCAGTTTTCAGCAGACTGGGCCAAAGTTCCAACGGACCCGTGAAGAAGCCCGCAATACCAGAAGGCGTTGTCCCGAAGCGGATAGCCATTCCTACTCTTGAAGTCACCAAGGCGGCTTCTCCGGCTGAGGGGTCGGTCTTCACAAGACTGGCCGTTTCAGCTCCTACTCCGGGTTAAGTAACCAAGGCCATTTCCCCTGCACGAAATCGGCCTTTTCAAGATTGGCCATTCCCTCCCAGCGAGCATCTATCTTTGACTGGCTGGCGCCAATAGCAGACTCTCATCAGAACAGGGGGCATGGAAAAGCTGATCCAACAGTGAAGGTGATCCCGGCCGCACGACATGCTCGACGTCGCCATTAGCGCCGAGTGAAGAAAGCTGGGGGCAATTCCCCTTCTGGACTGACTCCGCCGGCTCTAATGGTGGAAGTTGATGCTGCTGTTCCAACCGAGAACAGCTTTGAACTACTTAACAGGGTGCGCAGGAATTCGCCGACCGTTGTGCTGAAAAGATCTCCTCCACCTATGGAGAATACCTAAAAGGCGAAGCTGTAGCGGCCCCCTCAGCGTCTGTCCTCTAAAATTTATAAAGTTTAGCGACAGGTCCAGGACTCCGTGGTAGATCAAAACTATCCCCGCCGACAGAAAAGGATAAAGGTTCGGCAAGAAGAGGATCACCATATCAAACCACAGAAAGCGACAGCTACTTGGGTACCCACTGCAACGGCCTCCTCGACTTCGACCGCCCACAAGAGGAGAAGGCCGGAGAAAATCCCTGAGTCTGCAACGAATCACAAGACCATTGAACCCAAACGCCCCAAGTCTAGGGGCATGGTGGTGCATACCGTCTATATGGCATCCGGAAAAGAGGATAGTCGTATCTTCACAGGTCATCGACCACTTACGCTATCAGTGACTAAGGCTCAGGAGCAACAACAACAAAAGCTCCAAGAAATGCTAACAGCTATGGCCGCACTTACGGGACCGAAAGCAAGCCCGGAGATATCCTCGGAGCAGCGCCGTGAGCAGGAAACTGATGCTGAATTCCTTCGGAGAATGCTTGAGAGGAAAGAAAAGGAGGCCGCGGAACAAGCGGCCAACATAAAACAAATGGCCCTCCTATTTCATGATATGGTGGGCATGATGATCCAGCCGGACCCTCCAACCGAAAATCCTCAAGTAATAATTGAAGATGATAGAGGAGAAACATCAAACCCTCTTCCGGCTTGTTCAGCAGCCAAAGAGGAGACCATCTCAAAAGTCGTCATGGATGATTACATCGCTCAGCAGATACGAGTTCATCAGGCGAATGAAGCGGCTGGACAAATTGTTAAGACTGGACGACCCTATCCAGGTTGGTACGACCAGATAAAGTACCCGCCGAGATACACGATCCCCAAATTCCATGTATATAAGGGGACGGGAAATCCACACCAGCACGTTGCACAATTTAGGGCTCTCTGCGGCAACACCGGAGGTGACGATAAGCTACTGCTTCACCAATTCGTTGGCAGCTTGTCAGAGACGGCATTTGAGTGGTATTACGAGCTCCCGAATGACTCCGTTAAGACGTTTGCAGAGATGGAGCTGCTATTCACCCAACATTTTGCGAGCGTTAGCGAACGTACCCCAATCACAGCGTTGAGCAATACCCGAGTGAAGCCAGGAGAAACATGGGTTCAGTACGCAATACGGTGGCGGAACCTATGGTCGAAATGCGAACAACGCATCTAAGAGGCTCCTGCAGTGGGCATGTTTGTGGGAACCCTCAATCCGCAGGCGACCATATTTACCGCCGGAAGCCGGGAAGACTGAACGTCTTGCCTGAATCTGGGGGCAGATGCTAATTGGTGCTATCTGTCCACCTCTTCGAAGATGCCAAGTTGATTTATGGCACCATATATGGAAGGTTTAAACGGATGCCGCTGATGTAGCAGACTTCGTCAGATTCCCCCTCGCTTGAGAGGTTTTTGATTGTGGGGATGCTCTTCCCTGCAGGCGCAAGCCCCTGCAGTTAATTACGCTACCGCATCGCGGTAACAACTTTCTCCTTCTCCATATGGTCACTTCGTGTCGTGGGTGTTTGTTTTATGTTTGGTTGCCCGTGGATTGTATACGGAGACTAAGTTATGTTGTCGCCCGTAGGGCGTGGACTAGTTCAAATCCGTATCTTTCTTAGATTTGGGTTTGGGGGGTTGTGTTTAAGGATACATTAGCCTTATTTGAGGCTAAGATCAACTTAGACGTTTGTTAAGGACACGTTAGTCTAATTCTAGACTAAGATCAACTTAACGGGATCGTTTAGATCCGACAAGAGAGCAATTGGCCTCTATTGCTTAGTTTAGTGACATTGCGGTCGATAATTAGTTTAAGGACATTACGGTCCATTGTTAGTTTTAAGATATCGCAGTCAAGATTAAGGACATCATAGTCTTTTAGGGACCTTACAGTCCGGTGTTAGTTTTAAGACATCACGGTCGAGGTTAAGGACATCATAGTCCGTGAGTTTAAGGACCTCACAGTCCAATATTAGTTTTAAGACATCATGGTCGAGGTTAAGGACATCATAGTCCGTGAGTTTAAGGACCTCACAGTCCGATATTAGTTTTAAGACATCACGGTCAAGGTTAAGGACATCATAGTCCGTGAGTTTAAGGACCTCACAGTCCGATGTTAGTTTTAAGATATCGCGGTCGAGATTAAGGACATCATAGTCCGTGAGTTTAAGGACATCACAGTCCGATATTAGTTTTAAGACATCACGGTCGAGGTTAAGAACATCATAGTCCGTGAGTTTAAGGACCTCACAGTTCGATGTTAATTTTAAGACATCACGGTCGAGGTTAAGGACATCATAGTCCGTGAGTTTAAGGACCTCACAGTCCGATGTTAGTTTTAAGACATCACGGTCGAGGTTAAAGACATCATAGTCCATGAGTTTAAGGACCTCACAGTCCGATGTTAGTTTTAAGACATCACGGTCGAGGTTAAGGACATTATAGTCCGTGAGTTTAAGGACCTCACAGTCCGTAGAATGTATGATTGTCGGGACCCGTCACCTCTCTGACGACGTTGAAGGATTACAACGACAGATATCAGAGGAGTGAAGAGATGTACCCTCGAACCGGGTGTAAGTTGATTGGAAGAGCAGATGAGCTCAGTTCAATTTAAATTGAGGACTTATGGCCAGAATTGGGCTAAGTCCAGTCAAAAATGTTTAACATTTTATTTTTTGTTCTGCCTGTTAGACTTTTGTTTGGGCTCTGCCCTTTTAATAATGCCAAGCATTGGGCTCTGACATTTTTTGTCTTATATTGAATGCATGGCATTTATCAGAACAAAGTATGTTCTGACAGCGCGCCACGCGGCGCACTAGGCGCTTTGCGCCAGTGAAAGAGCGCATTGCGCTTCTGTCAGTTAGCGCACACGAGGAGGACACGTGTCGCGCCTAGCGTTAAGCGCTAGTTTGTTAGCGCACTGCGCTTTTAATTTATGAATGCGCTGCACTAGTTTATGGATGCGCCAGTGAGTGACACGTGGCGCGCTTGGCGCTGAGCGCCAAATCAAGAGCGCAGTGCGCTGTTTTCAGGAGCGCAAAGCGCAAATCGTGTCTATGGTTGACACGTGGTATGTTTTGGCGCTGAGCGCCAGTCCAAGGAGCGCAAGGGCGCAATTCATGAGTGCAAGGCATTATCTAAGCGCATTTTGATCAACTTTAAGGTCAAAAAACAAATTTATGTTCTTCAAAGAAGGCCTTGCCTCAAGATCCAAGAACGAAAGTTCTTGTTTTTTATAAAAGGCTCTGCCTTTATAGATCAAAAGATCTGTGAAGTAAAATACTTCTTTTTATATTTTTATAATTGGATCTTTTGATCTTTTCTTTTTAATCAAAGACCTTGGTCTTTTTTATAGATCTAAGATCTTTTTAGAAGATGTTTCTTCTTTTTACGAGATGATTTCATCTCTGTTGTTCAAGAATTAATTCTTTACCTTTAAATATGAAGAAATGATCTTCTTTCTTCTAAAGGCTTGCCTTTCTTTCTCTTTGAGTTTTTCTCAAAGTTTTCAGAGGGTTTTTTTTATGAGACTTGAAGTCTTGGGGCCTTTATATAGGGCCAATTGATTTGTTAAATCAGTTTAAGAGATCTTTTTCTGATTGATTTGGGAATATTTCCCACCGTTGGATCTTTGATCCTAAGGTTTCTGTTTTACAGAAGATAATCTTCTTATTTTAATAAGATTGAAAAATCTTTTCATAACAGAATTTTAATTCTGATTAATTAATAATTATTTATTATTATTAGATCTTTTGATCTGATGGTGGGGAATTTTTTTAATTCCAGCGCTAGCGCACTTTGCGCGAGCGCACCTACGTTCGACACGCGGCGCGCAGCGCAGTGCAACTGCGCTAGCGCACCTGTGTTTGACACGTGGCGCGCGGCGCACAGCGCAGCGCAACTGTGCTAGCGCACCTGTGCTAGTGCACCTGTGTTAGACACGTGGCGCGCAGCGTAGAGCGCTGGATCTGAAGCGTTGCTTCAACTTTTAAATTTTGAATTTTGAAACATAGCTTTGCTGTGATTGGGGGTGCGCTGCCTAGGGCGCAGCGCTCATGGCGCTGGCGTGTCTGCTTTTGACACGTGGCGTGCAGCGCGCAGCACACGGGATCTGAAGCATTGCTTCAATTTTTGAATTTTGAAATTCAAAACAGAGCTTTGCTCTGATTGGGGGAAACAAATGCCCCCCCACTATTGTGCTCACGTGGCGCACACGTGAGTGCAGCGGTGGTAACATCTGAGCCTTTGGATCAACTCAGATGTTGAGCAGGCGGTTTAGCGCCTATAAATAGGACCTTTTTGTTCTCAGATGATTTTCATCTCTTCTTAAGAATTTTATTCAGAGCCTTACTCTTTTGTTCAAGAACTTTCAAGAGTTAAAACTCTACTAAATTTAGGTAAAATTAAATTAAATTAATTTTAATAAATTAGGGTTTTTACCCATTAACAGAGCTTTGCTCTTTATAGATCTTTGATCTAAAGAGAATCCCTTTAGGGTTTCATAAACATAGCCTTGCTCCCATAGATCTAAACAGATCTTTTCTTAGGGTTTCTTAGCCCATGAGTCAGAACTCTGCTCTTTTGATAACATGTAGATCTTTTGATCTTTTGACGATGAGCTCTTAAGAGCTTTTTCATGGATCTTTAAGATCCCAGAATTTTAATTCTCAAGAATTAATTTTCATTAATTTTTGATGGATTTTCCATCATCATTACAGAGCTAGGCTCTTTAAGGAATTGTGTTCCCTCGTGACCAGAGATTGACAAGTGTCACTCTGTTATAGAGCTTTGCTCTGAAAGGGAGAATTTCTCCTTCTCCCGAGGGATTTCTCATTTAATGAGAATATTCTTTAAGGATTTCCTCATTAATTGACAGTCTCATCCAATGATGAGGCTGTTTTATCAATTGATGCATTGTCATCTGGATTTTGTGGGTCCACCTTTGGTCCCCTTTCCACTACATTGCAGTGTGGTACAAATTTTAAAGTGTCGCTCAGAATTTTAAGATTAAATTATAGTACTGATAATTGAATTCTGTTCCTTTTCGCAGGCGACATGTCTTCCGATCTTTCTTTCCCATTTTTCCGTTCAGAGGGAGGATTCCCTGAGGCACCGGTGGACCTGGAGGTTCTTGCGCTCATTAAAGATTACGACCCGGAATACAAAAGCCTTCATCTGTGGGGTAGGTGGTACGACTAAATTATCAAAGGTCGCCGAAGCATCTCTTGTGCAACGCCGTCGGAGCCGATCTCATCGATCTCGTATGCAGATGTACCCCCGGTGAACTATGCCGTGGAGGTCGTTAATTGGACTTCGGAGGGTCTTCTTCAACCTTCGATTGCCGCCATACCCATGCAACTGCCGGCGGCTTTGGATACTCTGGGGCGATGCATATGCCAGGGCGAGTCGCGCCCTTGGGGATAACCTTACAATATCGGGTTGACTCCCCGACATTCTGCCGGATATTTGCAGTGGGCCAGGTACATCTTGTCGGCGAAGAAAACACACTTGCTGAAGCTCGGCCTATATTCTGCAGTCTACGCGTTGTTGTTCCAATATTCCGCTCCTCCTACATGGTGGATTAAGGCGTTCGTGGAGCAATGGAACATCCCAACCCATACCTTTCTTCTAATGGACAGAGAAGTTTCCATCTCTTTAGAAGAATTTGCTGAGATTTTCGGTCTGCCGGTGAGGGGAGAGCACTATGAAGAGTTGCTTCCTCCAGACGAATATGTTTTCGCCACCAAGCCAGTGGTGATGGGCCTAACACCGGAGAACGCCATCCAACACCAGTTTCCTAGTCTGATAAAGGTGCTGAATATGTACGAGAGTCTTTTCTTGAAGTCCGGAGGCTGGAGGGTCAGTTTTGCAGACTTCATTGCCCGGTTTCTTCGACCGGAGATTCTATCGCAACGAGGCAAAAAATTTGCCAAGCTCGACGATCCCTTTGGCTTTGGCTTGGACCGTCGACCAGTGTTGAAAGCTGATCAGAAGGGCTTTTATCTCCCCGATGCCGCGATCATCCCTCTGTCAGAAATCGCCACTCCGGGCATTGACGAGGAGACTTTCTTCCTCGGGTTTCTGGGGCTGTGGTTGTGCTGGTTCGCGCTTCCCATGCACCCTCGCTATAAGAGGCCGTCCGTTTTCTACCCAGCATATCGAATGGTGGCTAGCATACAAGTGGCCACCAGGATCGCCGGGCTGGCCCACCTGTACCATGGTCTTAGCGTGGCGGTGGATACAATAGAACCGGGGGTGCAAGCTGCTAACTTCCCGATGCACTACTTTACTTCTTGGATGGAAATGCACGTGCTCGGGGTGTTTGGTATTCATAAAAGACCCTCGTTTTTCGAGAAGTGCAAATTTCCCAGAATTATGCGGCTGGTTGACGCTTCCATCGTGAATCCGTCTCAGCGGGAGGCTAGGGGGTTGCTTCTTCATCCGCGCATGGTCGGAGCCGGTATGTCTTTTACGGACAAAGTCCTGACGATTGGTCAGGAAACTTCCTAGACGGTGCTGGCACTGCGCGACACCTTTAAGGACGGGGCCTCCGTGTTGAAAGCCCGGGAGATTCTTCACCTGTACTCCATTAGGCCGGGATTCCTCGTATTCAGGCAAAATGATGCGGCGCTTTTCATGAGATACAACCCCCATCATTTTGCCCAGCAGTTGAGCTATAACCAGGGGGTTCCACTGGAAGCGTTTTTGGAAGAACCTGCTGCCACCAGAGAGGGAATATGGGGTGCGCTACATCACTTTATGCACTTGAATACGGGCTCCCACTTCTTCATCAGCGAGCCAAGTTGCATCCCGAGGGCCCTTAATGTATACGGGCCTGATATTAGCACGCGATGGGTGCTGTCATCAGGGAAGAGAGGCGGTTGCTGCTCTATCGCAAGAGTGCGCCCCCTGCCAGCGATCGCAACATCTCTTTGAAGCGACGGATCGATGTCCTTCCTCCGCTAAGAGAGGCTGCTGCAGCTGAGCCTCCACGTGTGCTAAGCCCCACGCGTGGATTGCCCCATGATCTTGTGGACGTGCCATCGGCGCCCTGTGCTCCCGTGGAGACGGTAAACGTAGCTTCACCCGAATCTGGCGTGGGCTCGGATATCGGGACTCGCCGTCCCAAGGTGCCCACGAAGCATAAGCTGGTTTTGGCTGCGACCGGAGTTCGCGCGCAGAAGAGGAAGAAGAAGTCGATCCTCTCTGCTGACGTCGTATTTGGCCAGGAACCTCATGCTCCTTACAGCGAGGGCTTGAGTGAGTACAGGACCAATGATGGCCTATTTATGCCACCAGATGACACTGATCTGGCGGCTACCATCGCAGCTTCCGAGCGACTGGCAAGACGGGAAGAGGGGTTGGCTAGACTTGCACGATCAGGTAATCATTAGTTATATTTTTCGCTATTGCATCATACCTCTATCATTGTTTTTTTTTGACTAACACTTTTCCTTCTTTAATAAGCATTTCTACCGAAGAAGCCCTCGCTGCTTCTCTTAAGACTTTTGAGGAGGAGGAACGACTTCGAGCCTCCTTAGGCCTTGGTACATTTTGGCTCGTTATGTTTCTGCTTCCGTTTCTCATGAGTAATCTGACCCTCTCTTTGTCTTATCGCAGGGACCACAAGGCCTACCCCGCAAGCTGATACGGAAACTCTCCCCAGGCCAGCTACCGAAGTCCCGGCCTCTTCGGCATTGCCGCAAGAGTCCTCACTTAAAAAACTGATGATGGAAGCCTTGCTGGCTCTGGAGGTAACCCTGAATCCGGACGACGACGCCTTACTGAAGGAGGCTTCTAAAAGGTCTGTTGTGATGGCTCGGGAGGAAAGGAAGCGCCTGAGGCGCACAGCAAATGAACATAGTGCTGCTTTGGCTGCGGGGGCAGGTTCAAGCGCCGTTACTCCCGCTGCTACTCGTTCAGAGGAGTTCCCAGGTGCCTTGTCTACTGCTCATAGACGGGCGGCACGTGCAGCTCGGGAAGCCAATGGTAAATCAATCCTAGGTAATGTGTTTTGAGGCTTCGTTGTCAAAGCTTTAAACTATCAGTTCTTATATATTTTGTCCTGCAGGGCCGAGCCTTACTGAAGGAGTGGCGGCGACCGTTGAGCCTGAGGGGATGGTGGAGGAGGTAGCCGCTGAACCCGGGACGACGGTAGGCGATGTAACCGTAATTGTCGGGCCCGAGATAGTGGCTGACGAGACAGTCACGACTGCTATGCCCGAGATAGCTATCTCTACCGAGCGCGAAGTGGCGGCGGATGAGACGGCTACCATGGCCGAGCTTGAGGCAGCAGTGGACGAAACGGCTGCTACGGACAAGCCTAAGGCAGCGATGGACGAGATGGCTGCGACCACTGAGCCCGAAGTGGTAGCGGGCGAAACGGGTACGATCGCTGGGCATGAGATGGCCGCTCTTTCTCAAGTGTCGGGCACCGCTCCGATCATCGCTCTCCCTGCCTACGGTTCCTTGTCGTCTCCCGGTTTCGTGAGCGTGACGACGGCTCCTGTGGAGTCAGGGGATGAGGCGACGGGAGGTGAGACCACCCCGATGGAGGAGGGAGACGCCACTATTGTATCAAATGACGCTCTCGTCACGGCTCCTGCTGGCGACTCATCAGGTAAATTTGGGTCACCGCCCTTCTTTTCTTTTTTTTATTATGCAATCTTTCCTAATAAGGTTTATCTTGTTTCTAATGCAGGTGCGGCTAGTGCTGATGTCGCGCTACTCGAGACAGCGCCATCAGTTACTGCCCTGATGGTGACCACCTCTCTACCTTCTCTCACACCGTCGCAAATGCTGGAAGGTATGGATTTGTAACCTATTAGTCTTATCTTTCGGCCATATAATTCATGTACTGACGTTGCGTTATCGCGTTTTTGCAGGAGTCCTTTTTGACCACCTGTACCAGGTGCCGCATCCCCACTTCTCTTTCCCGTCGGAGATTGCTTCATCCAGTGGCGCTGGTGAATACAGCTTTCAATTAATGCTCTTTCTTTTACCAATAATGAAATTATTTTTGATTCTTCTTTGCCTTGATTGCAGTGCTACAGATTGAAGGAGGGGATGAGAGATCAGTTGCGCCACCGATCCTCCCGGCTTTGCCACCTCCTGCAGCTGGTATAACAAATTCCATTGTTCATGAATCTCTTATATTCCTAGATTCGTCATCTGATTGTGACTTGTTTTGTAGCGGTCGCTTCGACTCCGGCCTCTTTCGAATCTCGCATTATGATACCGGCAGGCCCCTTCTCCAGACGTCCATCCTCAAAGGGTGCTGTGACGAGTCTGCGGATGTTGAGCGAATACGTCGAGGAGCTTGACGCGGAAGCTCCTACATCTGCCGCAGATTTTGCTGCCGAGGTCAATCCGATGCTGGCGACGCTTGTAAATTTCCATAATGAAGGCGTCGTCGAGTCTTGGGTTAGTCACTGCAGGGAGATCGAGGCCTGTCTGCATCAGCTTGAACTTATGCGTCTTGCCCCTGAGACTCAGGCTTTGAACTCACAGCGGGCCGCATGGGTCGAGCAGAGTGCGTCCTTCCTCCGCCATTTTGAACAAGAAGCGACCTTGAGGCGGAAAAATGCGAGGAGGCTTCCGCTGAGTCTATCCATTTGTATGCCCAGGTTTTAGCGAACGTCGCACAACTGAGAACCGTCTTTGACACCTTGCAGCAATGTATCTCGGACGGGCTTGTATTGAGACGGAAGCTCGACTCTATCGAGCGGGTTACGCAGAGTCGCGAAGCTGCCCAATGGGAAATTGATGAGAAGATTTCATCATGCTTGCAGTAAAGGACTCGAATCGAAGCGGAGTTAGCCGCGACGGCTGATCATGAGAAGGCACTGAAAGAAGTGCGAAAGCAGCTCGCGGACTTGTTGGAAACGCTTCCTTCTCAGTAGCTGCCTTTGTATCATACACTTGTAATCTCTGAATAATATGTATATATTTTTTATTCCTTTATATGATGTATCTTGTATTCAATTGAGTTCATGAATAAAGACATTCTTTTTGTTATACTGTTGCTTTCTTCTCCTTGCTGTGTTGTTGCCATGTGATTTTAGCAAGTGCGATCTGTAGATAGCATATAGCTGTCAATTTTGGATTCTTTGTAGAGTGGTGATGGCTTCACGGAGTCAGGGGTTGCTCTGGATGCTTCCCACGGGTTCACTGCCGTGTTTGGTGAGGACCAGGCTCCGCTCTAGACGTTTTCCAGGGTACCATAGTTTAAAGACATTGTGGTCGAGGTTAAGGACATCATAGTCCGTAGATTTTAAGGACTCCACAGTCCGACGTTAGTTTTAAAACATTTCGGTCAAGGTTAAGGACATCATAGTCCATGGGTTTAAGGACCTCACAGTCCAATGTTAGTTTTAAGACATCACGGTCGAGGTTAAGGACATCATAGTCCATGGATTTAAGGACTCCACAGTCCGTTGTTAGTTTTAAGACATTACGGTCGAGGTTAAGAACATCATAGTCCATGGGTTTAAGGACCCCACAGTCCGTGAAATGTGTGGTTGTCGGGATTCATCACCTCTTTGAAGACGTTGAGGAATTACAACGACAAATATCAAAGGAGTGAAGAGATATACCCTTGAACCAAGGTAGAATTAGTTTAAGGACATTGCGGTCCATTATTAGTTTTAAGACATCACGGTCGAGGTTAAGGACATCATAGTCCGTGAGTTTAAGGACCTCACAGTCCGTTGTTAGTTTTAAGACATCACGGTCGAGGTTAAGGACATCATAGTCCGTGGATTTAAGGACTCCACAGTCCGTGGTTAGTTTTAAGACATCACGGTCGAGATTAAGGACATCATAGTCCGTGAATTTAAGGACTCCACAGTCCGATGTTTGCTCTGGATACTTCCCACGGGTTCACTGCCGTGTCCAGCGAGGACCAGGCTCCGCTCTGGATGCTTCACACGGGGTCAGAAGTGACATAATCCACATTTCACGTAGCCAAGAATTTTGCTATGGATGCTTCCCACGGGTTCACTGCCGTGTTCAGCGAGGACCAGGCTCCGTTCTGGATGCTTCACATGGGTTCACTGCCGTGCTCTGCGAGGACCAGGATCCGCTCTGGACATTTTCCACGGGATCAGAAGTGACATAATCCGCGTTCCACGTAGCCAGGAATTTTGCTCTGGATGCTTCCCACGGGTTCACTGCCGTGTTCAGCGAGGACTAGGCTCCGCTCTGGATGCTTCACACGGGTTCACTGCCGTGCTCTGCGAAGACCAGGATACGCTCTGGACGTTTTCCACGGGGTCAGAAGTGACATAATCCGCGTTCCACGTAGCCAAGAATTTTGCTCTGGATGCTTCCCACGGGTTCACTGCCGTGTTCGGCGAGGACCAGTCTCTGTTCTGGATGCTTCACACAGGTTCACTGCCATGCTCTGCGAGGACCAGGATCCGCTCTGGACGTTTTCCATGGGGTCAGAAGTGACATAATCTGCGTTTCACGTAGCTAGGAATTTTGCTCTGGATGCTTCCCACGGGTTCACTGCCGTGTTCGGCGAGGACCAAGCTCCGCTCTGGATGCTTCACATGGGTTCACTTCCGTGCTCTGCGAGGACCAGGATCCGCTCTGGACATTTTCCACGGGGTCAGAAGTGACATAATCCGCGTTTCACGTAGCCAGGAATTTTGCTCTGGATGCTTCCCACGGGTTCACTGCCGTGTTCGGCGAGGACCAGGCTCCGCTCTGGATGCTTCACACGGGTTCACTGCCGTGCTCTGCAAGGACCAGGATCCGCTCTGGACGTTTTCCACGGGGTCAGAAGTGACATAATCCGCGTTTCATATAGCCAGGAATTTTGCTCTTGATGCTTCCCACGGGTTCACTGCCGTGTTCAGCGAGGACCAGGCTCCGCTCTGGATGCTTCACACGGGTTCACTGTCGTGCTCTGTGAGGACCAGGATCCACTCTGGACGTTTTCCACGGGGTCAGAAGTGACATAATCCGCGTTTCACGTAGCCAGGAATTTTGCTCTGGATGCTTCCCATGGGTTCACTGCCGTGTTCGGCGAGGACCAGGCTCCGCACTGGATGCTTCACACAGATTCACTGCCGTGCTCTGCGAGAACCAGGATCCTCTCTGGACGTTTTCCACGGGGTCAGAAGTGACATAATCCGCGTTTCACGTAGCCAGGAATTTTGCTCTGGATGCTTCCCACGGGTTCACTGCCGTGTTCGGCAAGGACCAGGCTCCGCTCTGGATGCTTCACACGGGTTCACTGCCGTGCTCTGCGAGGACCAGGATCCGCTCTGGACGTTTTCCACGGGGTCAGAAGTGACATAATCCGCGTTTCACGTAGCCAGGAATTTTATCCGCGTTTCACGGAGTCAGGGTTTGACTTTTGGTTATCTGTGCACCGCCGAGTTATGGAACTGGGGGTTGCCACTGTTCCTCTTTGCTTGATGTTGTGTCTGTTGTAATGAGAAGAATGTTGAGACGACCTTCAGGTTTTCTGTGAACCGTTGAGATTTGGCTTCTTCTTCTGATGAAACATGGGGAGGAAGGGTGTGGCTCCCTCTTTGTTTGCGCCCCTGGATTGTATACAGGGACTGCTGTGATATCACCTGTAGGGCATAAATTTTTATTTTTCAATTCTTTCCGCGATGCTCTATCATTTCAGTTTTTATATCGCGAAGGTCGCGATTGCCCAATCATTTCAGCTATTTTTCGCGGTGCCCAATCATTTCGGCTATTTATTTTATTTTTTTACTCGTTGCTTTTTATTGCGAGTTTCCCAATCATTTCGGCTATTTTGCATGCATACATTTTTTTTACTTGCCGCTTCAGTTGCAAGTTGCCCCATCATTTCGGCTATTTCGTATGCATGTGAGGCTTGCTAGCTCTTTGCCGCAAGGTTGGGATTAGACACCGATTTCGGCATCAGCACCGCTACTTTTGGGATATGGCCAAGAGCGAATCATCATTTGCCCATGTCGATATCGAACAAAGGTGGCTTAGCGAACAAGGTTAGGATCCTGTCGACTAAGGCTTTTGACTTCATGAGCCGTAAGGGTTTCACAAAGGTATTTCTCCCTGCGAGTCGTGAGGATCTCGTAGGTGTGTTTTCTCCTTAGGAATCGTGAGGACTCCTAAGTGTATGTTCTCTTATAAGTCGTAAGGATCTTACAAGAGTGTTTTCTCCTTATAAGTCGAGAGGACTTACAAGGGTTGTTCACCGTGTAGACATATCCCTAGTCACGAATGGGACTTTGTTAGGGAAATGTTTATTTGCGCCCGTGGATTGTATACAAGGGTCAGCATTGAGCTGCTTGTAGGGCAGTAGTGGACGTTGTGGGGGCTGCTTAAGAACAGATTCAGGTCTCTGTAACTTAAGACTTTTGAATCTTATGAGCCGTGAGGGTCCCATAAGAGGATTCTCCTTACGAGTCGTGAGGATCTCGCAAGTGTAATTTCTCCTTAGGAATCTTGGGGATCTCTAAGTGTGTTGCTCCCTTGTGAGTCGTAAGGATCTCACGCGGGTGATTTCTCCTCATAAGGTCGAGTGGACCTCGCAAGTGTCTTTTAATGAGGTTGCGCCCTTCCGGGTTTTTCACAAACACTCGCCGGTAGCCCTGCTGTTATTACTCACGGAGCCTTTTCGGGTTTTCATCCGTGTCCATTTTGCTTATGGACATACCATTTTCCTTTTTTGTTTTTCTCTTTTTTTTATTCTAACGACGTTGCACCCTTTCGGGTTTTCACAAGACTCGCCGGTAGCCCTGCTGTTTTTACTCACGGAGCCCTTTCGGGTTTTCATCCGTGCCCATTTTTCTTATGGACATACCGTTTTTTTTGTATCAGGTTTGGGATGCTGCAATCCACCATAGTTTATCGACATCTCGGTCAACGGTTAGTTTAAAGACGTTTCGGTCCGTCGTTAGTTTAAGGACGTTTCGGTCCGTTGTTAGTTTAAGGACATTTCGGTCCGTTGTTAGTTTAAGGACATTTCGGTCCGCTGTTAAGGAAGCCGGCTACTAATTACAGAGTTTAGGCTTAGGAAGATAGCGAGCGGACATAGTCGTCGTCGTCTATCGTTGACCTAGGCCATGACTCGTCAAGCGTAGTATTTCATCAGAAAGCGACCATTTATTGGTCTGAAGGGCCTTTCACCATGCATGTCCATGAGTAGATAGGCTCTACCCTGGTAGAGCTTGTCTATGATGTACGGGCCTTCATAGTTCGGCTCGAATTTCCCCCGCTTAGCGCGATTAGAGATCATAGGTCTTCTGATCACTAGCACGAGTTCGTCCTGGCGGAATGTCCTCGGCCTAGTCAATCTTTCCTAGGAGCGCGTCATCTTTGCTTTATAAGCTTCCAGATTTTGTTGCGCTACGAGCCGGGTTTCATCAAGGGCATCGAGCTCCTCAAACCGAAGGTGAGCGTTTTCTTCATCCGTTAGCTCGTAGTGAACTGCCATTTGTAGAGAGGGTAGCTCTATCTCGAGGGGGAGTACCGCTTCTGTACCGAATACCAACGCATACGGTGTTGTGTTCGTGGCCGTCTTGAACGTAGTTCGATACGCCCAGAGAGCTTCTTGCAGTCTCTCGTGCCAGTCCTTCTTATTTCGGGACACCGTCTTTTTCACAATCTTCATCAAGGTCTTGTTGAAAGCCTCCGCTAGACCGTTGGCTCAGGGATTATAAACTGAGGAGTATCTCCAGTCTATGTTGTGCTGTTGTGCGAAGCGGCTGATCTTGTGGCTTCTGTAGGCTATCCCGTTATCGGAGATGATCCGTCGCGGAGTTCCAAACCGATAAATAACGTGTGTCTTGAAGAAGTGGAGGATATTCTCCGTCTTCACTTCCCTCAACGGTACTGCTTCTGCCCATTTGGAGAAGTAATCAGTTGTCACCAAAATGAAACGATGTCCTCTGGACGATGCCGGTTCGATGGGGCCTATTATGTCAGTTCCCCACATTTTGAACGGCCAGCTAGCCACTGTCGGGTGTAATGGATTTGGATGCTAGTGGATGAAGTCCCCATGGATCTGGCATGAGTGGCATTGCTTCGCATATTCGAGGCAGTCCTGAATCATCGTGGGCCAGTAGTATCCCATCCGTTTAATCTTCAACTTCATCTTCGGGCCTGCTTGGTGAGAACCGCAGAGTCCGTCGTGAACTTCTTGGACGACTCTTTTCGCCTCTTCAGGTCCCAGGCATCTCAACCACAGAGAATCAAATGACCTCTTGTACAGAGTATCATTGACGAAGGCAAAAGATAGGGCTCGCTTCATGAGCTGATGTTTTGAGGACGCATCTTCAGGCGTTCGACGGGATTTGAAGTAGTCTATAAAGACTTCTCTCCAATCCTCAGCCTTTTCCTGGTCTTTTATTCGCATAGCCATTTGCTCAGTCGCTCCTTTTTCTTCGGACGACTCCGGAGATATTTCCGCCGATGCAAGAACCCGACGGCTTTGCACAACGATCCTCACGTCATCGAGGTTCTCGTTGGCCAGCTCTTTAGCGAGCTTAGCTAGTGCATCTGCTTTGCTATTTTTCGCACGCGGTATGCTTTCCAAGGTGTAGGAAGGAATTTGAGTCAGCAGTTGCTGTACTTTCTCGCTGTACTTTACCAACTCTGGTTTGTACGTTTGGTAGTCGCCATTTACTTGACTAACGACCAGTTGGGAGTCCCCATATATGAGGAGGTTCTCAATCCTCATGTCGATGGCGATCTTGAGACCTGCTATCAAAGCTTCATACTCGGCTTCATTGTTTGTCCTCGGCTCTGTTAAGGAGAAAGCAAAGCGCGTTATCCCTCCTTGCGGAGTCACGAAGATGAGGCCTACCCCTGATTTGATTATGGGCGTGTTTTGTTTGCGATTCTTCATGGAAGACGCTCCATCAAAATAAAGTTCCCACTGGGTATCACCCCCGTCGATCATGTCAAGCGCATGTTCGTCTGGTAATTCACAATTCAAAGGAAAATCGGCAGGTATCGGATGCTCAGCGAGGAAGTCGGCGATGGCCTGGCCTTTCACTGCCTTAAGAGGATGATAAGTTATTGAGAACTCCATCAAGAGCAAGGCCTATTTGGCGAGCCGCCCTGTCAATATGGCCTTTGACATCAAGTACTTGAGAGGATCCACCTTCGATATGAGACGGACTTCATGCGCCAACGCATAGTGTCTGAGCTTCGTTATCGCAAAGATCAATGCCAGGCAGTGTTTTTCGATGGGAGAATAATTGCTTTCTGCCCCCAGGAGAACTCGACTCAAATAGTAGAGGGCTCTCTCTTTCCTTTGGTCGTTCTCTTGTGCCCATAATTCGCCTAAGGAACCTTCGAAGGCTATTGTATAAAGAATAAGGGGCTTTTCTTTGACCGGAGCAGCCAGCACTGGCGGGTTCTGCAGATACTGCTTGATTTCGTCCAGTGCGCCTTGGCATTTGTGATCCCAGACGAACGGGGTTCCCTTCTTCATTAGGTGACCATAAGGACGACACTTGCCAGAGATATTGGCTATAAACCGCCGGATGTATGCGAGCTTCCCTTGGAGAGACCACAATTGTTTGAGAGTCCTTCGTGGAGGCATTTCCATGATCGCCTTGATCTTTGACGGATCTATCTCGATACCTCGGTGTCGGATGATGAATCCTAGGAATTTACCTAAGGATACCCCGAACGCGTATTTGAGAGGGTTCATCTTCAAGTTGTATTGCCGAAGGCGTTGAAATACGATCTTCAGATGTTCGAGATGTTCCTCGTATGATTTGCTTTTAACTACGAGGTCGTCGATGTAGCATTCGACGATTTCATGTATGAGGTCATCGAAGATCTTCGTCATAGCCCTCTGATAGGTGGCACCGGCGTTTTTTAGATCGAAGGGCATCACCTTGTAGCAGAATATACCCAAAGGGTCCGGAAAGCGGTGTGCTTCTGGTCTTCGGGATGCATTTTTATCTGATTGTATCCTGACGAGCCGTCCATGAAGGAGAAAACCTCGTGGGTGGACGTATTGTCAGTCATTAGCTCGGTGACCGGTACTGGGAAGTCATCTTTCGGGCAGGCTTTATTAAGATCCCGAAAATCCACACATATGCGTAGTGTCCCGTTTTTCTTCATCACTGGGACAATGTTGGCGATCCAGTCAGGGTACTGGACCGCTTGGATGAAGCCAGAGTCGATCAGCTTCTTGACCTCGGCGTTAATGCTCATCTCAAGCTCGAGCCGCATTCTTCTCGGTGCTTATTTGATTGGCTTGACGTCCGGGGATATGGCCAGTTTATGGACCGCAATCTCTGGATCTAATCCTGGCATTTCGGAATAGTTCCATGCGAAGCAATTTTTATGCTGCATGAGCACGTCCTTTAGCATAGCCACCCTTTCTTCAGACAGCAACTCACTGACGAATGTCGGTCGCGGGTCACTTATCGCCCCCAAATCAATTTTCTTGAGGTTATCTGCAGTGGTATGTATTCCATCTTCCAGCTCTTTTGGCGCCGGTGGAAACTCTGAGATCACTTCTTCATCATTGTTTTCAAAGCACCAGGGGAGGTCATCCATATTCTCGGGTTCTTCTTTTGATATCGTTATCATATGACAAGTACGAGCTCGCTTTCAAGACCGATGTGGATCTGGGTCTACCCTCGTGGATTTGGGTTCATGCTTCTGCGACGGAGTTATCCTCCAACTGTCGGATAGAGCGAACTTGCCGAGCTGATATTGGTCTTCGACCCAGTTCTTGAAGGTGAAGCAGTCTTCGAGAGAGTGTCCTATTGCTCGGTGATAAGAGCAATAGTCTGGATGAGAGACCTCGTTAGCTTGCTCTGGGTGCTTCGACTCCGGGAGTGTAAGCATTTGATGTCTTATGGCAAGATCAAGTATCTTCTTTGTCTTGTCTTGAGGAAAAGAGTATGCTCGACTCATCTTCTTCATAAGGGACAAATCCGGATCGCTCGATTCCCGATCGCGTGATTTCTTGGTCCCGCTTTGTCGCTGTTGAATGCCTTTTCCGCTCTTTGACTTGTTTCTGCCTCTGCGTCGGGCATTTTGTACAACAGATTGACATGGAGGGGCATTTTCATCTTTCATAGCCTGTTGAAGAAGGCGTTGCGTCCTGGTTTTCTCGTAGATGGCCATTTCGCGATTGTGGTCGTCTCGAACCTTTTGACTCGCTTCTCTTATAAACTTGTTCATTTGTTCTTCAAACGACGGACTGGGCGTTTTTACGTCGGGAGCTCTTTCTGATTCAGGGTTAGCATTTTCTCAAAAAGCATCTCCTTCTTCATCAAAATCATGTATGACGTAGCAGTCACGGAGTAACTCCCGTTTCTTGGATTAAACATACCCAAGTCCGGTCGTTTCCATTCTCCCGTTGGGCAATTTCCGCTGAGTTCCAGGAACGTTCCAGATTCTGTCATAGAACTTAGCTTTTCGAGCGGCCTGTTTGAAGGGTATCCCTTGGCGCTTCAATAGCCTTTTCAAGCCTTCTGTGTAATATCTAGGCAGACGGATGGGCTGTAGCCTGTTAAGTGTAGAATCCGCGCCATGCCAAACTTCTTTCTCCACTCTTGTTTCCGTGGATCGGTGGAATAAGATTGCCTGTTCACCTTTTCGCCTGGGAGGGACGTAAAATGTTTGTAGCTCTTGCACGCTATAAGCTTCAAGTGCGTCGAGATCTTTGTAGTGCTCCCGCGGAATCATGGTAATTTGCAAACTCTGATTATCACCAGCGAATGCTTGTATTGGCGGCCGAACGGAGAATATAGTATGGACCTCATCTTCCGAGTCGCTGCCAAAGATCAACATAGGAGCGGACAGTCCCGGCTTGTTGTACTGGGGTGGACCTGAACAAACTATCTCTTCCTCTTCTTCAGTATCACTCCCAAAGACCGGAATGGTGGTGATAGTTTTATTCTCCGGTTTGTGACATCTTTCCGTGTCCTCGAAATCTGGCAAGAAATATTTTGCATCTTCATACTTGCGGACTTCGTTTACGGAGAACGGGTTCAACTCTCCTGTTACGGTATACTCGAGACCATCCTTTAAGTATTTCATACACTGATGTTGTGTAGAAAGGATGATGTTGTACTCGTGTAACCAAGGTCGGCCGAGCAAAGCGTTATAGCATGTCTTGGCGTCAATGACATGAAATTTAATATCCGTGACAAGTAGCCCGAATCGTAATGTCAGTATTACAGACCCGAGAGTCCGCGATGACTGGGAGTCAAAACCGGAGATGGTGATTTTATCACGAGCGAGATGTTAGACGCTCATGCAGATTTCCATCAACACTCGCACGTTGAGGAGATTGACGGAAGACCCATTTGTTCCCCTCCGAATGGCGGCGGAGACGACGTGAGGACGTCTTGCCTGAGATTCGGGATAGATGCTATATGGTTTTATCCGTCTACCTCTCCAAAGATGCCAAGTTGATTTATGACACCGTGTGTCGGAGGTTTAGACGGATGCGGCCGATATAGCAGACATCGTCAGATTCCCCCTCGCTAGAGAGGTTTTTTTATTGTGGGGACACACTTCCCTGCAGGCGCAAGCCCCTGCAGTTAATTACGCTACCGCATCGCGGTAGCCACTTTCTCCTTCTCCAGAATTTCACTTCGTGTCGTGTGTGTTTGTTTTGTTTGTGGTTGCCCGTGGATTGTATACGGAGACTGAGTAATGCCGTCGCCCGTAGGACGTGGATTAGTCCAAATCCGTATTTACTTAGATTTGGGTTTGGTGTTTTTAGTTTAAGGATACGTTAGCCGTATTGAGGCTAAGATCAACTTAAACGTTCGTTAAGGATACGTTAGTCCTGTTTGAGACTAAGATCAACTTAACGTGGTGATCCATTTATTATATGGCCGTCAGGACTCGTCACTTCTCTGACGTCGTTGAAGAATTACAACGATAGGTGTCAGAGGAGTTCAGAGATGTACCCTTGAACCAAAGTTGATTTGGAGTTTTATAGTCCATTTGAATATTTAAGGATACGTTAGCCGTGTTTGGGGCTAAGATCAACTTAAACGGGATCGTTTAGATTCGGTCAAAAGAGCATTCGGAGGCTCTATTGTTCCAGTTTAGGGACGTGGTGGTCCATGTTCCAGTTTAGGGACGTGGTGGTCCATCGCCAGTTTAGGGACGTGGTGGTCCATCGTTAGTTTAAGGACATTTCGGTCCAACATTCCCATTTTGGGATGAATATTAGTTTAAGGATGTTTCGGTCCAACATTAGTTTAAGGAAGTTTCGGTCCAACATTAGTTTAAGGACGTCTCGGTCCAATATTAGTTTAAGGACGTTTCGGTCCACGAGTTTAAGGACCCCGCAGTCCGTATCCATGTGTGGTCGTTGGGACCCGTCACCTCTCTGACGTCGTTGAGGAATTACAACGATAGGTGTCAGAGGAGTTCGGAGATATACCCTCGAACCGGATGTAAATTGATTTAGGAGAGTAATCTTGCTCAGTCAATTTAATTTGAGGACTTACGGCCATGATTGGGCTAAGTCCAGTTTCAAGATTCTTTTGTCTTTGGCTTATTGGACCTGTGCTAGGCCCTTGCCCGTTTACTGTATTACTTTTCTTTATTTTGGTTGGGCTCTGCCCCTTTTTAAAAATGCATAGCATTTTTGATTAGGCCTGTTAGGCCTTTTAATTGGGCTCTGTCCCTTTTCTTAATAATGCAGAGCATTTTGATTAGGCCTGTTAGGCCTTTTAATTGGGCTCTGTCCCTTTTCTTAATAATGCAGAGCATTAAATACTTTGACAGTGCCCCACGTGGCTTGTCAGGCGTTTTGCGTCAATTAATGAGCGTAAGTGCTCATGGAGGTGACACGTGTCACGTTCTGATGAGCGCAAGCGCAACAGCGCAGTGCGCTGCGTCAGTGGGCTGCGCTTTTGCACTGTTGACACGTGGTGCTTCCTGGCGGTTTGCGCAATAGTGCAGTTTTGGCAAGTGCTGGGCACTGTTCTTATTCTTTTGGATCAATTTTAGATTAAAAAAAACAAGTTTTTTTCCGCTTTTTAAAGAACCAGTGGTTCATAAAAGGTGCAAGGCACTGTTATCTTGAGAATCTTTTAGATTCAGAACCAATGGTTCATAAAAAGAAGTGCAAAGCACTGTTTTTTATTTATTTTTCTTTTCATTAGAGATCTTTGATTTTGTTCTCAGATCAATGATCTGTTCATAAGAGAATTTTCTCCTTTTGTAAAGGTTTTTTTACCTTTTTTTTGTTCTTGAGGAATTCTCTCCAATTCTTTTGAGTTCTCTCTGTTTGATTTCTCACAAAATATTGATGCCTTTGAATTGAGGCCTAGGGTCCTTTTTATAGTGCCCATAAATTGGTTAAATTTGTTAAAGAGATCTTTCTCTGAGTGATTTGGGGAATTTTCCCCACCGTTGGATCTTTAATCCAAGGGCTTCTGTTCTACAGAAGAAAATCTTCTTGTTTTAACAAGAACAGAAAGATCTTATTAGAATTTTAATTCTGTTTGGCGTAAACGTCCCCGCGCTTAACACGTGTCGTGCAGCACAGCGCTTGCGCAGTTGTACTTGCGCAATTGCGCAGACACGCAGCTGTGCTTGCGCAGCTGCGCAGACACGTGTCGTGCAGCGCAGCACTTGCGCAGCTGTGCTTGCGCAACTGCACAGACACGTGTCGGGCAGCGCAGCGCTTGCGCAGCTGTACTTGCGCAACTGCGCAGACACGTGTCACGCAGCGCAGCGCTTGCGCAACTGAAGCGTTGCTTTCTTTACTTTTTATTAAAGAGCCTTGCTCTGATTGGACGCGCCTTCTTGGGCGCTGCGCTGAAGTATCAGCGCCTGACACGTGGCGCGTTGCGCACAGCGCAAGGAATTTGAAGCGTTGCTTCATTTATTTTAACTTTAATTTTCACTTCGATTTTCAAAACAGTGCTTTGCTCTGATTGGGGGAAACAGAAGCGTTGCTTCGTCTCCCGCCTTGGAATTTGAACAGGGCTTTGCTCTGATTGGGATAAACAAATGACCCCCCACCGTTGCGCTTACGTGGCCCTAAGCGTGAGCGCAGCGGTGGCAGAATTCCAACCGTTGCGCAACTCAGGTGTTGAAGGGGCGCCGAGCGCCTATAAATAGGACCCTTGGTCCTCAATAGATGGTCACCATCCTCAAGAATTTTCATTTCTCAGAACTTCAGAGCTTTGCTCTTACTTTTAAGAACTTAAGAGTCAAACTCTAGAAAACTTTTTAGGTAAAATTAACTTAAATTAAATTAACTTAATTTTAAATAACAGAGTCTCGCTCTCATAGATCTTTGATCTAAAGAAAACCCATTTAGGGTTTTGTTAATAGAGCTTTGCTCGCCTTAGATCATGATTTTTTTTTGGGACTTCTTAGCCCATGAATCAAAGCTCTGCTTTCTTGATACAAGTAGAATTTTAATCTTCTGCGAAGAACTCTTAAGAGTTTGATCATGAATAATGAAGATCAAAAATGGGGTTTTATCTTTGATGGATTTTATCATATTTTCATAGCAAGACTCTCAGCGTTTTTGGGGAATTTCTTTAAATTCCTCTCATTACTGAATTTGATAGGTGTCACTCCTGTTTGCAGAGCATTGCTCTCGAGGAGTTTAACTCCCTGTGCCTATTTTTAATAAGAATTCACTTACTCAGTCTGTCTGCTCATTCTGTTAAATTTCTCTTGCAGGAGCAATGGACGCCCACATATATGATCTTGACGAGATCATCTCTTATGGTGACATCCGCCGACTCGGCCGCTCTCAAAATCGAGAATTCATAAATGCGGAGTGTGCCGAGATCATGAGCCGCTTCGACGCATATAATGGTCAACTGCTTCCCCGACGTTCCTCCCTCCTGAAGCTTATCGTGGGAGCCATCTGGGAAGCGCTTCCCCTATTCTGTTCCGGTGTGCCGCTTAGGGCGTTGGATGCCGCCGAGAATAAGGTGCATTCGGTGTACCTGATGAACTTAATCTCGAAGAGACGTCGAGACAATCTTGTCGATCTCTTGCACCATGCCTTTCAACAGTCCGCCATACTCGCTGCTTATTGGAGGGTGGAAGACATTAGGGGGGACCCTGACGCTTGTGCTCGCGAAAGAAAGCACACCAGGATGGTCCGCGAGGCTTGGAAAGTCATAGATAGGGTCACTTTCGAGTTCCTCAATCCATGTCCCGGATTCGAGATTATACCTTTGTAATAATTGTAGGAACCTCTTTTTATGATATGAATAGAAAATTTCCATTTCAGCTTGTCTTATTTTTCGTTTTGAGTCTTTTGCCTATGCATGAATGAGTGTGTCTCGAACGCTTGTAAATCGGATGTTCTTTTGTCGCTTTCTTCTTCCTCTTATTACTAGCACGCTGTCTTGATAAATATAATTGGCGGATAACTTAGTTTTCCCAAGAGATAGCGATGGCTTAGGCCGCAGGTCCAGATCTGCCGCCTAAGACTTTCCCACTCTATGAGCCGTGAGGGTCTCATAGAGACTTTTCTCCCTATGGATCGAGAGGATCTCGTAGGTGTATTTTCTCCTTAAGAATCGTGAGGATTCTTAAGCGCGTTCTCTTGAAAGTCGTAAGGATCTCTCAAGAGAATTTATTCCCTTACGAGTCATGAGGACCCGCAAGTGATGGGTGAAGTTGTCCTTATCCGCATTTCACGGAGTCAGGATTTGCTCTGGATGCTTCCCACGGGTTCACTACCGTGTTTGGCGAGGACTAGGCTCCGCTCTGGGTGCTTTCCACGGGGTCAGGATTGACATAAGCCGCTTCCCACGTAGCCAGGAATTTTTGCTCTGGATGCTTCATACGGGGTCAGGATTGACATAAGCTGCGTTCCATGTAGCCAGGAATTTTGCTCTAGATGCTTCACACGGGGTCAGGATTGACATAAGCCGCGTTCCACGTAGCCAGGAATTTTGCTCTAGATGCTTCCCACGGGTTCACTGCCGTGTTCGGCGAGGACTAGGCTCCGCTCTGGATGCTTCGCACGGGTCCACTGTCGTGCTCTGCGAGGACCAGGATCCGCTCTGGACGTTTTCCACGGGGTCAGAATTGACATAAGCCGCTTTCCACGTAGCCAGGAATTTTTGCTCTGGATGCTTCACACGGGGTCAGGATTGACATAAATCGCGTTCCACGTATCCAGGAATTTTGCTCTAGATGCTTCCCACGGGTTCACTGCCGTGTTCGGCGAGGACTAGGCTCCGCTCTGGATGCTTCGCACGGGTTCACTGTCGTGCTCTGCGAGGACCAGGATCCGCTCTGGACGTTTTCCACGGGGTCAGAATTGACATAAGCCGCTTTCCACGTAGCCAGGAATTTTTGCTCTGGATGCTTCACACGGGGTCAGGATTGACATAAACCGCGTTCCACGTATCCAGGAATTTTGCTCTAGATGCTTCCCACGGGTTCACTGCCGTTTTCGGCGAGGACTAGGCTCCGCTCTGGATGCTTCGCACGGGTTCACTGTCGTGCTCTGCGAGGACCAGGATCCGCTCTGGACGTTTTCCACGGGGTCAGAATTGACATAAGCCGCTTTCCACGTAGCCAGGAATTTTTGCTCTGGATGCTTCACACGGGGTCAGGATTGACATAAACCGCATTCCACGTATCCAGGAATTTTACTCTAGATGCTTCCCACGGGTTCACTGCCGTGTTCGGCGAGGACTAGGCTCCGCTCTGGATGCTTCGCACGGGTTCACTGTCGTGCTCTGCGAGGACCAGGATCCGCTCTGGACGTTTTCCATTGACATAAGCCGCTTTCCACGTAGCCAGGAATTTTTGCTCTGGATGCTTTACACGGGGTCAGGATTGACATAAACCGCGTTCCACATATCCAGGAATTTTTGTTGATTGTATCCGTATTTCATGGAATGAGGGTTTGACTCTTGGTGATCTGTATATCGCTGAGCCATGGAGCTGGGAGTTGCCGCTGTTCTGCTTCGCTTGAAGTTGTGTCCGCTGTTACGAGACGAGTGTTGAGATGACCTCTAGGTCATTTGCGACCCGTCGAGATTCGGCTTCTTCTTATGATGAAACCTGGGAGAGGAGTATGATCCCTTCTTTGTTTACGCCCTTGGATTGTATACAGGGTCTGATGTAACATCACCTGTAGGGCACTAATTTCATTTTTCATTTTGTTTCTTTTTCCGCGATGCTCTATCATTTTAGCTTTTATATCGTGAAGGTCGCGATTGCCCTATCATTTCGGCTATTTTTCACGGTGCCCCATCATTCCGGTTATTTTCATGCATTCATTCTTACTTGCTGATTTTTATTACAAGTTGCCCCATCATTTCAGCTATTTTCATGCATACATTCTTACTTGCTGATTTTTATTGCAAGTTGCCCCATCATTTCGGCTATTTCATGCATACATTCTTACTTGCTGATTTTTATTGCAAGTTGCCCCATCATTTCGGCTATTTCGTATGCACGTGCGGCTCGCTGGCTTTTTGCCGTAAACATGAAATTAGACACCGATTTAGGCATCAGCACCACTATTACTGGGATATTGCCAGGAGCGAATCATCATCTGCCTCCTTCGATGTCGAACAAAGGTGGCTTAGTGAACAGGGTTAGGGTCCTGTCGACTAAGGCTTTTAACTTCATGAGCCGTAAGGGTCTCACAAAGGTATTTCTCCCTACAAGTCGTGAGGATCTTGTAGGTGTATTTTCTCCTTAGGAATCGTGAGAATTCCTAAGTGTTTGTTCCTTTGTAAGTCGTAAGGATCCTACAGGAGGATTTTTTCCTTGTAAGTCGAGAGGACTTATAAGGGTTGTTTGTCATACGAACATATCCCAGTCTCGGATGGGACTTGATTAGGGAAATGTTTATTCGCGCCCGTGGATTGTATACAAGGGCCAGTATTGAGCCACTTGTAGGGTAATATCGGAAGTTGTGGGGGTTGCTTAAGCACAGGTTTAGGTCTCTGTAACTTAAGACTTTCAAATCTTATGAGCCGTGAGGGTCTCATAAGAGAGTTCTCCTTACGAGTCGTGAGGATCTCGCAAGTGTATTTTCTCCTTAGGAATCGTGGGGATCCCTAAGTGTGTTGCTCCCTTGTGAGTCGTAAGGATCTCACGCGGGTGGTTTCTCCTTACAAGGTCAAGAGGACCCTATAAGTGTCTTTTAACGAGGTTGCGCCCTTTCGGGTTTTCACAAACACTCGCCGGTAGTCCTGCTGTTTTTACTCACGGAGCCCTTTCGGGTTTTCATCCGTGCCCATTTTGCTTATGGACATACCGTTTTTTTTCCTCTCTCTTTTTTTTATGAGGTCGCGCCCTTTCGGGTTTTCACGAACACTCGCCGGTAGCCCTGCTGTTTTTACTCACGGAGCCCTTTCGGGTTTTCATCCGTGCCCTTTTTGCTTATGGACATACCGTTTTTTTTTCTTTTTATTTTCTTCTCTCTTTCTTTTTTTTTACGAGGTCGCGCCCTTTCGGGTTTTCACGAACACTCGCCGGTAGCCCTGCTGTTTTTACTCACGGAGCCCTTTCGGGTTTTCATCCGTGCCCTTTTTGCTTATGGACATTCCGTTTTTATTTATTATATTTTCCTTCTTTCTTCTTTTAATCTCGTCAGCCTACGGATGCTGCGGTAGTAGTTTTAAAGACGTTGGTCGTCAGCTAGTTTAAGGACGTTTCGGTCCGCCGTTAGTTTAAGGACGTTTCGGTCCACCGTCGCCGTATTTGAGGCGAACATCTGGTTTATTGACTTTTCGGTCTAAGGGGCTTTCTCTATGAATGAACATGATGCCCCCAGCGTATCCACCTTTTTAGGAGCATGAGGCTGTGGTGGGCTCATCTTACAGTCTTCAAACAGCGCGAAGTTTGCCTGCTGGTGTTGGTCTTCAACCCAGTTTTTGAAGGTGTAGCAGTTTTCGATCAGATGACCCAATACTTGGTGGTAAGGGCAGTAATTAGGATCGTTGACGTCATTCAGTTGTAGCTAGTGTTTCGGTTCCGGTAGAGTGATAAGCCTGTTATGCACTGCCACTTCGAACAACCTCTTTGTTTCACCCTGGGGAAATGAGTAAGGACGTTTCAACCTCTTTTCGAGGGATGGGCATGGTCGTAGATTGTTTTGGCGAACAAACGGTTTAGGGCCACTCGATTGCTGTTGACTGTCGGCCTCGAGGGCTGTTTTTTCCTTTCCTTTATCTTTTGTGCTCGATCCTTTGTTTACAGGGCCGAGATTTTTTCGAGTAGCGTGCGATTGCACGGCTGAACGTTCTCGCAACTCCTCAATTCTTTCATTTTCGAAATAGATTCCTTGAGGAGAGGGTTGAAGGCAGCTTCTTCCTCAGAGTCACTTCCAAAGGTGATAATTTGCGATCCCTTGGAGTCGGCTATATGACAGTCGTCGGCGGCTCTTTTGCGCTCATTTATCGCATTTTTTTTGACGTCTACGAGCTTCACACTTTGTCCTGTCGGAGTGTTGCTTTTGGGCGACATACCCTTGCCACCAACAGTTAAAGGATTCGCAGTCTTCAGTAGGATGTATGATCTTTTGATGATATAAGCAGAAGTTAGGATGCATCTCTACTCCACCGAAAGGATTTTCTTCAGAGGGTGGTAGCTTCATTCCCGCTGATAGGGCTTTGGCGAACCTTTTCCTCGTCTTGAATTTTTTTTTATCTGCAGTGGATGGCTTTTGATTTGACGGGAGTGTCTTGGCTCTTTCCAGTATGACCATCTCACGCTCTTGATTGGCTTTTGCTTTCAGACGAATTTCATTTAGGAAGATATCGATCAACTCGTATGACGGCTGTAGAATTTCCGATTCAGGGTTCGCCCTTGGTTTCTCGGCGCAAGGAGCCTCTTCATCATCCGCCAGTGAATGAGAGATCACATAACAAGTCGCTATGTAGTCTTCGGATTTGTCTGACGAGTTTTCTCCATCGTTTTCGTCCTTGACAAAAGAACAAGCTGCCCCCATCATATCCGTCTTCTTTGGAGTGTGCGGCTGTGGTGGATTTACCTTCCACTTTTCAGATAGGGCAAACTTGCCTTGTAGGTATTGATCTTCAATCCATCCCTTGAAGACGAAGCAATCCTCAATCAGATGGCTTGCTGTTTGATGATAAGGGCAATAATTGGAGTTATTCGCCTCGTTGGGTTGTGGCGGTTGCCTTGGATTCGGCAAGTTGATAAGCCTGTTGCGCACAGCCAGCTCGAACAGCCTCTTCGTCTTATCCCGCGGAAATGAGTAGGGGCGCCTCATTTTCTGAATATAGAACCGCCGTCTCTCTCCCGATTGATCCGCTAGCTTTGGGGTGCTGGGTTGCTGCTGAGCATTTGCAACGAAGGTTGCCTTCCCTTTACCCTTGTCGTTCCGCGGTTCTGGCTTCGGGGGAGAAGGTCTGTGACCCATTTGATCCATCTGGGCCAGCTTGTCGATCAAAGCCTGGAATGTGGTCGGCTTAAAGAACATCATGAACTGTGAGATAGTGGCATGAGGGTCTAGGGTACCCACGAACATGCCCACCACGGGCGCTTCTTTAATGCGTTGTTCGCATTTCGACCACAAGTTTCGCCAGCATATAGCGTACTGAACCCACGTCTCGCCCGGCCTTACCCTGGCATTAATCAACGCTGTTATCGGGGCCCGTTCGCTGGCGCTCGCGAATCGCTGAGTGAATAGCAACTCCATTTCAGCGAACGTCTTGACAGAATCGTTCGGGAGTTCGGAATACCATTCGAACGCTGTTTCTGACAAGCTGCCGACGAATTGGCGAAGCATCAATTTGTCATCGCCTCCAGTATTGCCGCATAAGGCCCTGAATTGAGCGACATGCTGATGCAGATTCCCTGTCCCTTTATATATGTGGAACTTAGGTATTGTATAGCCCAGCGGGTACTGTACCTGATCATACCAGCCCGGATATGGTCGTCCTGTTTTGACGATCTGATCGGCTGCCTCAGTCGCATGATGAACCCGTATCTGCTGGGCTATATATTCGACCACGTCAGCTTTGGAGATTGCCTCCTCCTTGGCTGTTGACAAAGCCAGTGGAGGATTTGACGTTTCTCCCCTGTCGTCTTCAAGGACGACCGGAGGATCTTCAACAGGAGGGTTCTGCTGAATCATCATCCCTACCATATCTTGGAAGAGAAGCGCCATTTGTTTTATATTAGCCGCTTGCTCTGCAGCTTCTTTGTCCTTCTTTTCGAGGACTCTGCGTAGGTAATCAGCGTTAGTTTCTTGTTCATGACGCTGCTCCGATGATGGCTCTGAGCTTTCTTTTGGCTCGGTAAGTGCGGCCATTGCAGTCATCATCTCTTGAAGCTTTTGCTGCTGCTCCTGAGCTTTGGTCGCGGATCGGGTGAGTGGTCGGTGACCCGTCGAAGCACGACTTTCCTCCTTTCCAGAAGCCATAGAAACAGTGTGCATCACCATGCCCCAGACTTGGGGCGTTTGTGCCCATCGCTTTTACGTTTCGCCTTGTTCACAGGGGCTTTTTGCGGCCTCCTTTTCTTTTGAGTGATTGACGTTGAGGGTGTCGTTGCAGTGGACACCCGAGTAACCGTTGCTTCTTTCGACCTAACAGAGTAGTCTTCCTCCTGCCGAACCTTCGTCTTTTTCTGTTGGCGGAGATAGTTTTCATCAATCACCGACTTTTGGACCTGTCGCCAGACCTTGTAAATTTTAGAGGACAGCCGGTGAGGGGGCTGCTCTAGCTTCTTCTCTGGAGTGTTCTCCACAGGTGAAGGAGTTCGCTTCAGCACCGCAACATGAGAGTTTCTGTGCACCGTGTTCAGCAATTCAAAGCTGTTCCCGGTTGGAACAGCAGCATCGATCCCCACCGTTGGAGCTGGTAGAGTTATCCCAGAGGGGGAGTTGCCCCCAGCCTTCCTTACTCGACGTCAGTGGCGACGTCAAGCTTGACGAGCCGTTGGGACTGGCTCGGAGATAGAGACAGCTTCTTTTTGCCCCCTGTCTGAATGAGGCGCCGCTGGTGTTAACCTCTTAAAGACTGAGGTTGTCCTTTGAGGGGTGATATTCAACCTGTCGAAGATAGATCCTCGAGCAGGGGCAGGAGCAGGAATAGTCAGTCTTGAAAAGACTGACTCTTTGACAGGGGAAGCCGCCTTGACGACTTCTGGAGCAGCGGCTATTGCCTTCCTTGGTACAGCCACCTTTTGATCCAGCCTTGCAAAGACAGAGGCTGTTGGCTTGGTAATAGACGACCCGTTGACAGGGGCCGTCGTAGCGGTGAGCCGGTCGAAGACCGACTTCTTGTTTGTTTCTGGTGCAGGTATTGGCATAGAGAAGCTTGTAGGTGGGATCATGGTCCCGAAAAATAGGCCGGTGGTGGCCTGGGTCACCTGTTCTACCGGCAGAGCGAGAAAGGAGGCCGCTTGGGGCCCATATGCTACATCTCCAGGTGAGGTGGAGCGTCCGTTGCAGTGGCACTTCGAGCAGTTCGAGCAATTTGAGGCCGTTGATGCTTGATTTCTGCGCCAGGCAAAAGACCAAATCTTACTAACTTGAAATCCAAAGGCAACCATTAACAAACCGCGACTCGTTCGCGAAAACGACACACGAAGTGTGGAGTGGAAAGAGAAAAAGGTCCCACCGGGCGTGCCAGAATCTGTTCCCCTCCGAATGGTGGCGGAGACGACATGAGGACGTCTTGCCTGAGATTCGGGGCAGATGCTATATGGTTTTATCCGTCTACCTCTCCGAAGATGCAAAGTTGATTTATGACACCGTGTGTCGGAGGTTTAGACGGATGCGGCCGATATAGCAGACTTCGTCAGATTCCCCCTCGCTAGAGAGGTTTTTTTACTGTGGGGACACTCTTCCTTGCAGGCGCAAGCCCCTGCAGTTAATTACGCTACCGCATCGCGGTAGCCACTTTCTCCTTCTCCAGAATTTCACTTCGTGTCGTGTGTGTTTGTTTTGTTTGTGGTTGCCCATAGATTGTATACGGAGACTGAGTAATGCCGTCGTCCGTAGGACGTGGATTAGTCCAAATCCGTATTTACTTAGATTTGGGTTTGGTGTTTTTAGTTTAAGGATACGTTAGCCGTATTGAGGCTAAAAACTTAAACGTTCGTTAAGGATACGTTGGTCCTGTTTGAGACTAAGATCAACTTAACGTGGTGATCCATTTATTATATGGCCGTCAGGACTCGTCACCTCTCTGACGTCGTTGAAGAATTACAACGATAGGTGTCAGAGGAGTTCAGAGATGTACCCTTGAACCAAAGTTGATTTGGAGTTTTATAGTCCATTTGAATGTTTAAGGATACGTTAGCCGTGTTTGGGGCTAAGATCAACTTAAACGGGATCGTTTAGATCCGGTCAAAAGAGCATTCGGAGGCTCTATTGTTCCAGTTTAGGGACGTGGTGGTCCATGTTCCAGTTTAGGGACATGGTGGTCCATCGCCAGTTTAGGGACGTGGTGGTCCATCGTTAGTTTAAGGACATTTCGGTCCAACATTCCTATTTTGGGATGAATATTAGTTTAAGGACGTTTCGGTCCAACATTAGTTTGAGGACGTCTCGGTCCAATATTAGTTTAAGGACGTTTCGGTCCAATATTAGTTTAAGGACGTTTCGGTCCACGAGTTTAAGGACCCCGCAGTCCGTATCCATGTGTGGTCGTTGGGACCCGTCATCTCTCTGACGTCGTTGAGGAATTACAACGATAGATGTCAGAGGAGTTCGGAGATGTACCCTTGAACCGGATGTAAATTGATTTAGGAGAGCAATCTTGCTCAGTCAATTTAATTTGAGGACTTACGACCATGATTGGGCTAAGTCCAGTTTCAAGATTCTTTTGTCTTTGGATTATTGGACCTGTGCTAGGCCCTTGCCCGTTTACTGTATTACTTTTCTTTATTTTGGTTGGGCTCTGCCCCTTTTTAAAAATGCATAGCATTTTTGATTAGGCCTGTTAGGCCTTTTAATTGGGCTCTGTCCCTTTTCTTAATAATGCAGAGCATTTTGATTAGGCCTATTAGGCCTTTTAATTGGGCTTTGTCCCTTTTCTTAATAATGCAGAGCATTAAATACTCTGACAGTGCCCCACGTGGCTTGTCAGGCGTTTTGCGTCAATTAATGAGCGCAAGCGCCCGTGGAGGTGACACGTGTCACGTTCTGATGAGCGCAAGCGCAACAGCGCAGTTCGCTGCGTCAGTGCGCTGCGCTTTTGCACTGTTGACACGTGGCGCTTCCTGGCGGTTTGCGCAATAGTACAGTTTTGGCAAGTGCTGGGAACTGTTCTTATTCTTTTGGATCAATTTTAGATCAAAGAAAACAAGTTTTTTTCCGCTTTTTAAAGAACCAGTGGTTCATAAAAGGTGCAAGGCACTGTTATCTTGAGAATCTTTTAAATTCAGAACCAATGGTTCATAAAAAGAAGTGCAAAGCACTGTTTTTTATTTATTTTTCTTTTCATTAGAGATCTTTGATCTTGTTCTCAGATCAATGATCTGTTTATAAGAGAATTTTCTCTTTTTCTAAAGGTTTTTTACCTTTTTTTTGTTCTTGAGGAATTCTCTTCAATTCTTCTGAGTTCTCTCTGTTTGATTTCTCACAAAATGGTGATGCCTTTGAATTGAGGCCTAGGGTCCTTTTTATAGTGCCCATAAATTGGTTAAATTTGTTAAAGAGATCTTTCTCTGAGTGATTTGGGGAATTTTCCCCACCGTTGGATCTTTGATCCAAGGGCTTCTGTTCTACAGAAGAAAATCTTCTTGTTTTAACAAGAACAGAAAGATCTTATTAGAATTTTAATTCTGTTTGGCGTAAACGTCTCCACGCTTGACGTGTCGCAACTGCACAGACTGCGTAGACATACAGCGCAGCGCTTGTGCAGCTGTGCTTGCACAGCTGTACTTGCGCAACTGCGCAGACACGTGTCGTGCAGCGCAGCGCTTGCGCAGCTGTGCTTGCGCAACTGCACATACACGTGTCGTGCAGCGCAGCGCTTGCGCAGCTGTACTTGCGCAACTGTGCAGACACGTGTCACGCAGCGCAGCGCTTGCGCAACTGAAGCGTTACTTCCTTTACATCTTATTAAAGAGCCTTGATCTGATTGGGCGCGCCTTCTTGGGCGCTGCGCTGAAGTATCAGCGCTTGACATGTGGCGCGTTGCGCACAGCGTAAGGAATTTGAAGCGTTGCTTCATTTATTTTAACTTTAATTTTCACTTCGATTTTCAAAACAGAGCTTTGCTCTGATTGGGGGAAACAGAAGCGTTGCTTCATCTCCCGCCTTGGAATTTGAACAGGGCTTTGCTCTGATTGGGGTAAACACCATTGTCGACCAGGATTTTGCCTATCTTTATATCGTGGCAGTATCCTGAGACATAGAGGGGACGGTTGTGCTCGCACGTCCTAAGGAGGAGGTCTTCGTCACCGAAGGTGATATCGGCTGTGTGTACTTCTTCCAGCTCGTTCTTCATCTTTTCTTCGGCGAGAAAGGCTTGGAATTGTTCTGTCTCTTATAGCGCCTTGATCAATGAATTTTTCGCATCTTTAGATAGTAAAAGGGCGTCGAGAATGCTGAGCTGCGAGGGTAACTTCTTCAAGTGCGCCAGAACGTTGTAGTCCACCTTACTTTTCTTTGGCGGGTCCTTGGCGGTCAGCTCTTTCATGACTTGGTCATCTAGGGAGATATCCTCAGAGACCTTTTCTTTTCCCTTATCTTTTCTATTCATGGGTCCGAGATTCTTTTCTGGAAGCGTACGGTTGCGCAGCTGATTGTTTTCACAGGCCTTCAGTTCTTCTTCTTTCCCCAAGGTGGATTCCTTGAATAGAGGGCCAAGAGTCATCTCTTCATCGGAGTCGCTCCCGAATGTGAGAACTTGTGATCCCCTGGTATTGACCGTGCGACAGTTACCGGTAGTTCTTTTATGCTCCTCGGTCGCGCTTCTTTGCTCCCGACGAGTTTTGCGTTTCATCCGCTTAAAATGTTGCCGGTGAGAAACATATCCCTGCCACCATCTTTTAAAAGCGCCGCACTCTTCAGTAGGGTGAGAAATCTCTCGATGATATAAGCAGTAGCTAGAATGTGTTTCTGCTTCACCGGGAGTGTTTCCTTCAGAGGGTAGTAGCTTCATTCCCGTTGATATGGCTTTAGCAAACCTTTTCCTCGTCTTGAACTTGTTTTTATCCGCGATGGATGTTCCTTGATTCAGCGGGAGTGTCTCGACTCTTTCTTCTAGTCGCCGGCGTTGGGCTCTTTCAAATATGGCCATCTCACGATCCCGATCGGTTTTACTTTTCGGATGAATCTCATTCAGGAAGGCGTCGATTATTTTGTCTGACGGCCATAGAAGTTCTGGCTCGGTACCTTCTCCCAGTCTCTCTGTGCAAGGAGCCTCTTCATTGTCTAGCAATGAATGAGAGATCATATGGCAACTTGCTATGTAATCCTCAGATTCGTCCGACAATTCTTCTCTATCATCTCCGTCTTCAAGGACGTGGCTGAGGAACTCTTGGAGCGTGATTGGGGTCCGCGCCTTCTGGTTATATTCTTCCAGCGCGTCGATCTGTTTCTGCAGGTCCGTGCGCTTGTCACCAGGCTTCACGGGCTTTTTGGATCTCTTCTTTTTCGAAGATTTCGACGGCTGGGTATGAACACTTTGGTTATCACCACCAACCTTTGGAGTTGGGTGCGGCTTTAGCATCCCTTCGATGATCTGGGGTTCCAGCGGATCCTTCCATCTGATCGCCGGGCATGTCTGGAGATAATTCAGCATTCTTTTGGTTTTGGCCGAAAGAACGACCTCCCATGGAGCTTCTTCAACAAAAGAGTACGTTTCCCCCGGTGTATCTATCTTCTTAGGAGTGTGCGGTTGTGGTGGGCTCACTTTCCACTTCTCAGACAGCGCAAACTTACCTTGTAGGTACTGATCCTCGATCCATCCCTTAAAGACGAAGCAATCTTCGATCGGATGGCTTACCGTTTGGTGGTAAGGGCAATAATTGGGATTATTCACTTCGCTGTGTTGCGATGGTCGCCTTGGATTCGGCAAATTGATAAGCCTGTTGCGCATCGCCAGCTCGAATAATCTCTTTGTTTTATCCCGCGGGAATGAGTAAGGACGCTTCATTTTCTCATTATAATAGCGTCGTCTCTCTTCCAGTTGATCCGCTAGCTTTGGGGCACTGGGTTGCTGTTGGGTGTTCGCAACGAAGATCGCCTTCCTTTTACCCTTTTCGTTCCGCGGTTCTGGCTTCGGAGGAGATGGTCTATAACCCATTTGATCCATCTGGGCTAGCTTATCGATTAAAGCCTAGAACGTAGTCGGTTTGAAGAACATCATGAACTGTGTAATAGTTGTATGAGGGTCTAGGGTGCCCACGAACATACCCACCGCTGGTGCTTCTTCGATGCGCTGTTCGCACTTTGACCACAGATTTCGCCATCGGATTGCGTATTGAACCGACGTCTCACCCGGCTTCACCCTGGCATTGATCAACGCCGTTATTAGGGTGCGTTCACTGGCACTTGCGAATCACTGGGTGAACAACAACTCCATTTCTGCGAAAGTTTTGACGGAGTCGTTTGGAAGTTCGGAGTACCACTCAAATGCCGTCTCCGACAAGCTGCCGACGAATTGACGGAGCAAAAGCTTATCATCGCCCCCGGTGTTGCCGCACAGAGCTCTGAACTGGGCGACATGCTGGTGGGGATTGCCTGTCCCCTTGTATACGTGGAATTTGGGGATTGTGTATCCTGGCGGGTATTTTATCTGGTCATACCAGCCCGGATATGGTCGCCTAGTCTTCACGACCTGGCCAGCCGCTTCATGTGCCTGGTGAACTCGTATTTGTTAAGAAATATAATCATCCAGGGCGGCCTTAGAAATGATTTCCTCTTTGGCTGTCGAAAGAGTCGGCAGGGGATTCGATATTTCTCGTCTATCATTTTCAATTATCACTGGATGATCTTCAGCTGGAGGGTCCGGCTGGATCATCATGCCCACTATATCTTGGAATAGAAGGGCCATTTTCTTTATATTGGCTGCTTGTTCCGCGGATTCTTTGTCCTTCTTTTCAATCATTCTCCGAAGGAACTCGGCATCAGTCTCATGTTCGTAACGTTGTTCTGATGACGCCTCCAGGCTTTCTTTTGGCCCGGCAAGTGCGGCCATTGTAGTCGGTATCTCTTGAAGCTTCTGTTATTGTTGTTCCTGAGCTCTTGTGATGGATCGGGTGAGTGGTCGGTGGCCCGTAGAAGCGTGCCTATCCTCTTTCCCGGATGCCATGTAGACGGTATGCACCACCATGCCCCCAGACTTGGGGCGTTTGGGCTCAGTGCCTTTGACATTTGTCGTAGGCATGGGGATTTTCTCCGGCCTCCTTCTTTTCTGAGTGGTTGACGTTGAGGGGGCCGTTGCAGTGGGCACCCAAATAGTCGTCATCTTTTGTGGCTTAACAGGACGGTTTTCTTCCTGTCGGACCTCCAGCTTCTTCTGTTGGCGGGAGAAATTCGGATCAATCACTGAGTCTTGGACTTGACGCCAGACCTTATAGACTTTAGAGGACAGCCGCTGAGGGGACTGTTCTGGCTTTTCTTCCGCAACATTCTCCACCGGAGGAGGAGATCTTTTCAGTACGGCGGTAGGAGAATTCCTCCGCACCTTATTCAGCAGCTCGAAGCTGTTCCCGGTTGGAACAACAGCATTAATTTCCACCGTTGGGGTTGGTGGAGTTAGCCCAGAGGGGGAGTTACCCCCAGCCTTCCTTACCCAGCGCCAGTGGCGACGTCGAGCGCGTCGAGCTGATGGAGTTGGTTCGGTGACGGGGATGGCTTTGTCTTGCCCCCTGTTCAGGTGAGGGGCTGCTGCTGGCGTCAGCCTGGTGAAGACTGATGTCCTTTGAGAAGCAGTATCCAATTGGTTGAAAATAGACTTCTGAGCAGGGACAGGAGCCGTAGCGGGAGCGGAACAGTCAGTCTTGTAAAAACTGACCCTTTGGTAGGAGAAGCCGCCTTGACGGCTTCGGGAGCAGGGTTGGTCACTCTTTTCGGAATAACCTTTTCTTCAGTTGCAGGCTTCAGCATGGGCTCATAGGAACTCTGGCCCAATCTGGCGAAGACTGAAGTGTTGGAGCTGGGCGACCTGCTAAGAGGGGCCGCATTAGTTATTAACCGATCGAAGGCCGACTTCTTGGGAGCTTCCGATGTCGGCATAGGAGCGGTAAAGCTCGTTGGCGGGAGCATGGTCTCGAAAAACAACCCTGTGGTGGCTTGAGTGACCTGTTCCACGGGCATCGTGAACAGGAAAGCCGCTTGGGGCCCGTAGGTTATGCCCCCTGCTGAGGCAGGATGTGGGTTGCAGTTGCATGTGGAACACTTTGAGCAGGTGAACGCCATTGATCCTTTGCTTTCTGCACTAAGCAAAACGCCAAATCTTAGTACCTTGAAAACCATGGGCAACCATTAGCAAACCGCGATTGGTTCGCGAATACGACACACGAAGTGTGAAGTGGAAAGAGGAAAAGGTCCCACCGGGCGTGCCAGAATCTGTTTACCGCCGGAAGCCGGGAAGACTGAACGTCTTGCCTGAATCTGGGGGCAGATGCTAATTGGTGCTATCCGTCCACCTCTCCGAAGATGCCAAGTTGATTTATGGCACCATGTATCAAAGGTTTAAACGGATGCGGCCGATGTAGCAGATTTCGTCAGCTTCCCCCTCGCTTGACGGATTTTTGATTGTAGGGACGCTCTTCCCTACAGGCGCAAGCCCCTGCAGTTAATTACGCTACCGCATCGCGGTAACAACTTTCTCCTTCTCCATATGGTCACTTCGTGTCGTGGGTGTTTGTTTTATGTTTGGTTGCCCGTGGATTGTATACGGAGACTAAGTTATGTTGTCGCCCGTAGGGCGTGGACTAGTCCAAATCCGTATCTTTCTTAGATTTGGGTTTGGGGGGTTTGTGTTTAAGGATACGTTAGCCTTATTTGAGGCTAAGATCAACTTAGATGTTTGTTAAGGACACGTTAGTCTAATTCTAGACTAAGATCAACTTAACGGGATCGTTTAGATCCGATAAGAGAGCAATTGGCCTCTATTGCTTAGTTTAGTGACATTGCGGTCGATAATTAGTTTAAGGACATTACGGTCCATTGTTAGTTTTAAGACATCGCGGTCGAGGTTAAGGATATCATAGTCCGTGAGTTTAGAGACCTCACAGTCCGGTGTTAGTTTTAAGACATCACGGTCGAGATTAAGGACCTCACAGTCCGTGAGTTTAAGGACCTCACAGTCCAATGTTAGTTTTAAGACATCACGGTCGAGGTTAAGGACATCATAGTCCGTGAGTTTAAGGACCTCACAGTCCGATGTTGGTTTTAAGACATCATGGCCGAGATTAAGGACATCGTAGTCCGTGAGTTTAAGGACCTCACAGTCCGATCTTAGTTTTAAGATATCACGGTCGAGGTTAAGGACATCATAGTCCGTGAGTTTAAGGACCTCACAGTCCGATACTAGTTTTAAGACATCACGGTCGAGGTTAAGGACATCATAGTCCGTGAGTTTAAGGACCTCGCAGTCCGATGTTAGTTTTAAGACATCACGGTCGAGGTTAAGAACATCATAGTCCGTGAGTTTAAGGACCTCACAGTCCGATGTTAGTTTTAAGACATCACGGTCGAGGTTAAGGACATCATAGTCCGTGAGTTTAAGGACCTCACAGTCCGATGTTAGTTTTAAGACATCACGGTCGAGGTTAAGGACATCATAGTCCATGAGTTTAAAGACCTCACAGTCTAAAGAATGTATGGTTGTCGGGACCCATCACCTCTCTGACGACGTTGAAGGATTACAACGACAGATATTAGAGGAGTGAAGAGATGTACCCTCGAACCGGGTGTAAATTGATTGGAAGAGCAGATGAGCTCAGTTCAATTTAAATTGAGGACTTATGGCCAGAATTGGGCTAAGTCCAGTCAAAAATGTTTAACATTTTATTTTTTGTTCTGCCTGTTAGACCTTTGTTTGGGCTCTTCCTTTTTAATAATGCCAAGCATTGTGCTCTTGACATTTTTTGTCTTATATTGAATGCATAGTATTTATCAGAACAAAGTATGTTCTGACAGCGCGCCACGTAGCACACTAGGCACTTTGCACCAGTCAAAGAGCGCATTGCGCTTCTGTCGGTTAGCGCACACAAGGAGGACACGTGTCGCGCCTAGCGTTAAGCGCTAGTTTGTTAGCGCACTGCGCTTTTAATTTAGTAGTGCGCTGCACTAGTTTATGGATGCGCCAGTGAGTGACACGTGGCGCGCTTGGCGCTGAGCGCCAAACCAAGAGCGCAGTGCGCTGTTTTTAGGAGCCCAGTGCGCTGTTTTCAGGAGCACAAATCGTGTCTATGGTTGACATGTAGCATGTTTTGGCGCTGAGCGCCAGTCCAAAGAGCGCAAGGGCGCAATTCATGAGTGCAAGACATTGTCTAAGCGCATTTTGATCAACTTTAAGGTCAAAGAACAAATTTATGTTCTTCAAAGGAGGCCTTGCCTCAAGATCCAAGAACGAAAGTTCTTGTTTTTTATAAAAGGCTCTGCCTTTATAGATCAAAAGATCTGTGAAGTAAAATACTTCTTTTTATATTTTTATGATTAGATCTTTTGATCTTTTCTTTTTAATCAAAGATCTTGGTCTTTTTTTATAGATCTAAGATCTTTTTAGAAGATGTTTCTTCTTTTTACGAGATGATTTCATCTCTGTTGTTCAAGAATTAATTCTTTACCTTTAAATATGAAGAAATGATCTTCTTTCTTCTAAAGGCTTGCCTTTCTTTCTCTTTGAGTTTTTCTCAAAGTTTTCAGAGGTTTTTTTTATGAGACTTGAAGTCTTGGGGCCTTTATATAGGGCCAATTGATTTGTTAAATCAGTTTAAGAGATCTTTCTCTGATTGATTTGGGAATATTTCCCACCGTTGGATCTTTGATCCTAAAATTTCTGTTTTACAGAAGATAATCTTCTTATTTTAATAAGATTGAATTTTTTTTCCATAACAGAATTTTAATTCTGATTAATTAATAATTATTTATTATTATTAGATCTTTGGATCTGACGGTGGGGAATTCTTTTAATTCCAGCGCTGGCGTATTTTGCGCTAGCGCACCTACGTTCGACACGTGGCACGCAGCGCAGAGCGCAGCGCCACTGCGCTAGCGCACCTGTGTTTGACACGTGGCGCGCAACGCAGAGCCCTGGATCTGAAGCGTTGCTTCAACTTTTAAATTTTGAATTTTGAAACAGAGCTTTACTCTGATTGGGGGTGCGCTGCCTAGGGCGCAGCGCTCCTGGCGCTGGCGTGTCTGCTCTTGACACGTGGCGCGCAGCGCACGGGATCTGAAGCATTGCTTCAATTTTTGAATTTTGAAATTCAAAACAGATCTTTGCTCTGATTGGGGGAAACAGACCATATCCCAATTCATGATATTCTTCAAGCCGACCATCTTTCAGGCCTTGATTGACAAGTTAGCCCAAATGGACCATAGCCCTTCCTCTTCAAAGTCGGAGCCTTGGAATGAAAAGGGCAAAGGGAAAGCAATCTTCTTCGCCAATGCTCGAAAAAAACCGAGTGGGCCGAGACCGGTTGTTCTCCAAAGCAACAAGCGGCAATCCCTCGATGAAAAGTTGAGACCTCCTTACTCATTTCCCTAGGATAAAATAAGGAAACTGTTTGAACTGGTAGTGCGCAATGGGCTCATTACTCTACCGGACTCGAGACATCCATCGCAACCGAGCGACGTCAACGATCCCAATTACTGTCCCTATCATCGAGTATTGGGCCATCCGATCGAAGACTGCTACGTCTTCCAAAATTGGGTTGAAGACCAGTATCAACAGGGCAAGTTCGCGCTGTCCGAAAACTGGAAGGTTAATCCGCCACAACCACATGCTCCGAAAAAAATGGACATGCCGGGGGCATCGTGCTCATTCATAAAGGAACATCCATGGGAAGTTGTTCTTTCGGCAAAAACTAAAAGAATGCTGAAAGATCTTTAAATATGTCCGGCGATCAGGTGGAAAAGCCCGCAAGAGCCGGAGATCATCGACGGGATGCTGAAACCATGCCGAACATCGGGAATTAATAGCAATGGGCAAACACCCAGGAACAGCCGTCACAGTCTTCGAAGAAAAAGAAGAAGACCAAAAAGCTCGCGCAGTCTAACGACAAACGCACGGATCTGCAAAAGTATATTGACGCGCTGAAAGAATACAACCAGAGGGCGCGAACCCCAGTCACGCTTCAAGAGTTCCTCAATCACATCCTTGAGAATGAAGATAACGACAATGATGAGGGAGACGACTTGTCAGAAGAATCCGAAGATTATGTGGCAAGTTGCCACATGATCGCTCATTTGTCGCTAAGTAACAAAGTAGCTCACTCGGCGTTAGGAGATAACGTAGAGGAGCTGGGGGCAAGAGCAGTGCCAAAACCCTTGGATTATATGACAAGGTCTATCAAGGAGAAACCTACTTGTTTATAAAGCATCCGGCGAAACTTCGCCTCAAAGCTACAGCAGACCGAAACGTCTCTAAACTAACGATGGACCACTATGTCCTAAAACTGGCTGATGACCGAAACGTCTTTAAACTACTACAAACCCGCGGCATCCCCAGGCTGACGTGGTAAAAAAATAATAATAAGGTACGTCCATAAGAGAAATGGGCACGGATGAAAACCCGAAAGGGCTCCGTGAGTAAAAACAGCGGGACTACCAGCGAGTTTTGTAAAAACCCAAAAGGGCGCAATCTCATCAAAAGACACTTGCAAGGTCCTCTCGACCCTGTAAGGAGAAACCACCTGCGTGAGATCCTTACGACTCACAAAGGAGAAACACACTTAGGGATCCCCACGATTCCTAAGAAGAAATTACACTTGCGAGATCCTCACGACTCGTAAGGAGAACCTTCTTATGAGACCCTCATAACTCATAAGATTCAAAAGTCTTAAGGTACAGAGAGCTGAACCTGTTCTTAAGCAGTCATACCCCCCGATTTTTTCCTACAAGCGGTTCAATATTGACCCTTGTATACAATCTACGGGCACGAATGAACATTTCCTTAACAGAGTCCCATCAGCGACTAGGGATATGCTCACACGGTGAACAAACACTTATAGGTCCTCTCGACTTGTAAGGAGAAAACACTCTTGTAAGATCCTTACGACTTATAAGAGAACACATACTTAGGAATCCTCAAGATTCCTAAGGATAAAACGCACCTACGAGATCCTTACGACTCGTAGGGAAAAACACCTTTATGAGACCCTTACGGCTTATGAAGTCAAAAGCCTTAGTCGACGGGATCCTAACCCTGTTTTCTATGCCACCTTGTTCGACATCGACAGAGGCAAATGATGATTCGCTCCTGGCAATATCCCAGTTGTAGCGATTCTGATGCCTAAATCGGTATCAAATTCCAAGTCTTTTCATGACAAATGATGATTTGCTCCTGGCAATATTCCAGTCGCAGCGATACTGATGCAAAGATTGGCACTAGATTCCAAGTTCCGTACTCGTGGCAAAAATTCAATGAGCCAAAAATGCATATGAAATAGCCGAAATGATAGGGCAACTTGCAACGAAATCAGCAAGTAAAAATGTATGCATACAAAATAGCCGAAATGGTTGGGCAACTCGTAATAAAAAGCAGTCAGTAAATAAAACAAATAGCCGAAATGATTGGGCACCGCGAAAAATAGCCGAAATGATTGGGCAATCGCGACATGCGCGATACAAAAAGCTGAAATGATAGAGCATCGCGAAAAAAATGTACATATGAAATGAAACTTTTGCCTTACAGGTGAGATCACATCAATCCCTGTATACAATCCAGGGGCGCAAACAAAGAGGGAACAATATCATCCCGCCAAGCTCCATCAGAAAGAGAGCCAAGTCTCGATGGCAACATCTGCATCTCGAAAGAACAACAACAGCGTTCCTCCTCATTCCAGCAGGATTCGGACGCGACATCAACAAAGCGGAGCAACGACAAAGTCCTAGTTCCAAGACTCTACGGTCCACAAACAACCTAGAGTCAACCAATGACTTCCCCACCGGATCAACTCTCCGTCTCGGAAACAAGTCAACCAATGACCTCCCCGCCGGATCAACGCTCCGTCTCGGAAACAAGTCAGCCAAATACCTCGATTCAGGGAAATCAACGTCCTTGACGAGAGCACCTCGATTCGCGTCGACCCGCAGAGAAATCAGTGTCTTTGCAGGAATACCTTGATTCGTTTCGACTCCAGGGAAATCAGTGTCCTTGGCAAAATCTCGATTCAAGGAAATCAGCATCCTTGACGAGAGCATCTCGATTCGCGTCGACCCGCAGGGAAATTAGTGTCTTTGCAGGAATACCTCGATTCGTCTCAACCCCAGGGAAATCAGTGTCTTTGGAAATACCTCGATTCAGGGAAATCAGCGTCCTTGACGAGAGCATCTTGATTCGCATCGACCTGCAAGGAAATCGGTGTCTTTGCAGGAATGCCTCAATTCGTCTCAACTCCGAGGAAATCAGTATCCTTGGCAAAAAGCTCAATTCAGGGAAATCAACGTCCTTGACGAAAGCACCTCGATTCGCTTCGACTCGCAGAGAAATCAGTGTCTTTGCAGGAATACCTCGATTCGTTTCGACTCCAGGGAAATCGGTGTCCTTGGCAAAACCTCGATTCAGGGAAATCAGCGTCCTTGACGAGAGCACTTCGATTCGCGTCGGCCCACAGAGAAATCGGTGTCTTTGCAGGAATACCTCGATTCGTTTCGACTCCAGGAAAATCAGTGTCCTTGGCAACCTTCTCGATTCAGGGAAATCAGCGTCCTTGACGAGAGCATCTCGATTCGCATCGACCCGCAGAGAAATCAGCGTCTTTGTAGGAATACCTCGATTCGTTTCGACTCCGAGGAAATTAGTGTCCTTGGCAAAAACCTCGATTCAGGGAAATCAGCGTTCTTGACGAGAGCATCTCGATTCGCGTTGACCCGCAGAGAAATCAGCGTCTTTGCAGGAATACCTCGATTCGTCTCAACTCCAGGGAAATCAGTGTCCTTGGTAACCTCCTCGATTCAGGGAAATCAGCGTCCTTGACGAGAGCATCTCGATTCGTGTTGACCCGCAGAGAAATCAGCGTCTTTGCAGGAATACCTCAATTCGTCTCAACCCCAGGGACATCAGTGTCCTTTGCAACCTCCTCGATTCAGGAAAATCAGCGTCCTTGACGAGAGCATCTCGATTCGCTTCGATCCGCAGAGAAATCATCATCTTTGCAGGAAACCTCGATTCGTCTCAACCCCAGGGAAATCAGTGTCCTTGGAAAAAACCTCGATTTAAGGAAATCAACGTCCTTGATGAGAGCATCTCGATTTGCGTTGACCCACAAAGAAATCAGTGTCTTTGCAGGAATACCTCGATTCGTCTCAACCCCAGGGAAATCAGTGTCCTCAGCAAAACCTCGATTCAGGAAAATCAGCGTCCTTGACGAGAGCACCTCGATTCGCGTTGACCTGCAGAGAAATCAGTGTCTTTGCAGAAATACCTCGATTCGTCTCAACTCCGAGGAAATCAGCGTCCTTGGCAAATACCTCGATTCAGGGAAATCAGCGTCCTTGATGAGAGCACCTCCATTCGCATCGACCCGCAGAGAAATCAGCGTCTTTGCAGGAATATCTCGATTCGACTCAACCCCAGGAAAATCAGTGTCCTTGGCAACCTTCTCAATTCAGGGAAATCAGCGTCCTTGATGAGAGCATCTCGATTTGTATCGACCCGCAGAGAAATCAGCGTCTTTGTAGGAATACCTCGATTCGTTTCGACTCCGAGGAAATTAGTGTCCTTGGCAAAAATCTCGATTCAGGGAAATCAGCGTCCTTGACGAGAGCACCTCGATTCGCGTTGACCTACAGAGAAATCAGTGTCTTTGCAGGAATACCTCGATTCGTCTCAACTCCGAGGAAATCAGCGTCCTTGGCAAATACCTCGATTCAGGGAAATCAGCGTCCTTGGTGAGAGCACCTCGATTCGCATCGACCCGCAGAGAAATCAGCGTCTTTGCAGGAATATCTCGATTCGACTCAACCCCAGGGAAATCAGTGTCCTTGGCAACCTTCTCGATTCAGGGAAATCAGCGTCCTTGACGAGAGCATCTCGATTCGCATCGACCCGCAGAGAAATCAGCGTCTTTGTAGGAATACCTCGATTCGTTTCGACTCCGAGAAAATCAGTGTCCTTGGCAAAAACCTCGATTCAGGGAAATCAGCATCCTTGACGAGAGCACCTCGATTCGCGTTGACCCGCAAAGAAATCAGTGTATTTGCATAAATACCTCGATTCGTTTCGATTCCAGGGAAATCAGTGTCTTTGGCAAAACCTCGATTCAGGGAAGTCAGCGTTCTTGACGAGAGTATCTCAATTCGCGTCGACCCGCAAGGAAATCAGTATCTTTGCAGGAATACCTCAATTCGTCTCAACTCTGAGGAAATCAGCGTCCTTGGCAAAAACCTCGATTCAGGGAAATCAGCGTCCTTGGCGAGAGCATCTCGATTCGCGTCGACCCGTAAGGAAATAAGTGTTTTTGCAGGAATACCTCAATTCGTCTCAACCCCAAGGAAATCAGTTTCCTTGACAAAAACCTCAATTCAGGGAAATCAGCGTCCTTAACGAGAACATCTCGATTAGCGCTGACCCGCAGAGAAATCAGTGTCTCTGCAGGAATATACAACGTCAGCAAAGCGGAGCCGCGAGAAAGTTCCCAGTTCCATGATTCAGCGGTGCATAGACAAACCAAAGTCAACCCTCGACTTCCCTGTTGAAGCAATGCTTTGACTCGGAAGTAGGTCAACTCATCAATCACTAACGAGTCCTCTCGACTTGTAAGGAAGAAAATTCTCTTGTGAGATCCTTACGACTCTCAAAAGAAAACACACTTAGGAATCCTCACGATTCCTAAAGAGAAAATACACCTACGAGATCCTCTCGACTCGTAGGGAGAAGAAATCTTTATGAGACCCTCACGGCTCATAAATTTGAAAAGTCTTAGGTAGCAGATCTGAACCTGTTTCCTAAGCCATCGCTTCTTATCTCGATTCAGGGAAATCGGCATCCTTGGCGAGAACCTCACGATTCGTTTCGACCCGTAAGGAAATCAGTGTCTTTGCGAGAATCTCTTGATTCGTCTCAACTTGAGGGGAAATTAGTGTCCCTACGCATAAAGAAAATTCTCTTGTGAGATCCTTACAATTCTCAGGAGAAAATGCACTTAAGAGTCCTCACGACTCCTAAGGAGAAAAGACACCTATGAGATCTTCAAGACTGGTAGGGAGAAAAGCCTTTGTGAGACCCTCACGGCTCATAAAGTTGGAAAGTCTTAGGCAACTGATCCTAACCCTGTTTCCTAAGCCATCGCTGCCTTATAAAAAGTTCAAGATGAACTGTTATCTACCATCTATGGGCCACACTTGCCAAAGCTACATGCCACTGAAATGGAGAAGTTACTCATGAGCATATAAACTACTTCACGCCAGAGTAAAACATAAAGAAATAGAAGGGTGTGGCTCATGGAGCTGAGGGTTTGGAACTATATCCCTTAAGAGTCGAGATTTGAGTCAATGATAAATGACGACGCTTGTGTCCGCTCGTTATCTTCTCAGATCAAGATCCTGAAAATTATATACCAACCCAAAAATGGTCATACACTATGAATTACTCTGCACTACTTCACCCACGTATATACTTACGTGGGCAAAATAGTGGGGGGCATTTGTTCCTGCCAAAAAAATTTCTGTGCAAAAATGCCCAAGGTATCAAATGGCAGCGATACGTTTAAGAAAATGCGAACAAGTATTTTTCGGGCTGCATTTTGATAAACTCCTGAATGAGAAACAGCTAAATTCTGATGGTATCGAAAGTGTCTCGAAAAATCCTTCGATTTGATATATTATGGGCCTCATAATTCATCCGGGATCAAAAGTTATGAGGCATCACGTGCTCACACGTGACCGGGCATCATAGACACGTGACCATTTACAGGCAAAGCCTGTAGGCACTGAATAAAATAAATAATTGGAAATAATTAATCAGTAGGGTCACATGCCAACACGTGATGAGCCTTTAAACCCACTGAAAAGAATTAAAGGCATAATAAAATAATAAGGAAAAACCCGAATGGTGCATCACGTGCCAACACGTGACCAAGGGTCACATGCTGACACGTGATAATTCCCGAGTTCTTTAAAACAACAAAATTAAATTCTGGTCAAATGCTTAATCAGGGGGTCATGTGCCAACATGTGATGGGTTCCTAAAGATCTATTAATTAATAGAATTAAATTCTAATTAAGAGGGAATCAAAAACCCTAACTGGAAAAATATTTCTCTAAATCTTTCCAAACAAAAAAGATGGTGCTCTGTAAAATGGAGCACCGTTGGATTAAAAATCTAATGGTGATTAAAAATCACCAATATATGGAAAGATTTTATACAAGGAAAGATTTCTCTGAAATTTGCCAGGAATAACGGATAAAAGATCTTTTGGATTAAAAATCCAATGGTGAATAAAATTCACTGAGTGATCTAAAAGATCATGTTTGTTACAAAATCAATTAAAATATTTCAATGAAAGATTGACAAAACAAATTGATCCTTTTCTTTCTCCTATAAATAGGAGCCAAGAAGAGAAGAGAAGGGGGTCTACTTTTTGGGAGATAACAACAACAGAGAGAAAAAAGAGAAGAGAATTTAATTCTCAAGAGAGGAAAAAAAAGATCTCTTCAGAGAAAGAAACCCTATGTGAGAAAGGGGAAAGAGATCTAAGCTCCATAAAACAAAAGAGAATTTAATTCTCAATATAAGAGATTAACTCTTCTGAATAAGAACTTAGTTCTTCCTTCGGTTGAAGATCTGCAGAAGCAGATCTCCCCACAAGTTGAGAATTTAATTCTCATCGGGGAGATTCCGCCATGCAGATCCAAAACTTAGAGAGAGAATTGAGTTTAAGGAATTTAATTCCCCCAAATTCATAGGAATTTAATTTCTCTAAATGAAACTAGGGTTTAACCCTATATGAGAATTTAATTCTCCCAAATTCATATGAATTCAAATCCTCCAAATAAAACTAGGGTTTAACCTTACATAAGAATTTAATTCTTCCATAAACATAGGAATTTAATTTCTCTAAGCAAAATTAGGGTTTAACCCTACTAAAGAATTTAATACTTAAAACAAGGGACTTAAAACTCTCCATGCACGTAAAGAAATCAGTACCCAACCTGGTCACGTGGCAACACGTGACCCTCCCTCTCAATGATCAAAAGAGAACGAACAAGACTAGGTCACGTGTCCCCACGTGACCCTTAAACAGACTTCTCAAAATGAGAAAGAACAAGTCTGGAGGCTATGCCTCACGTGCTCCCATGTGACTCCTAAACAGACTCCTCAAAATGAGAAAGAAAAAGCTTAGAGGCAATGCCTCACGTGCTCTCATGTGACCCTCAAAATAAAAGAGAACAAAGCCAAAGGCAGTACTGATCTAAGGCGCCTCACATATCCCCACGTGACCCCTGACAAATACCCCTTTTCAAAAGAATAAAATAGGGGAAGACATAGGAATTGATGCCCAACGCAGTGGCATTGTCACGTGTCCACACGTGATAATTTCAAAGACTAAAAGTGTTTAACACTTATCTGAATATTCTGAGAACAAAATAAAGGAAGTCTGGCCCCATCTTCAGATGCCTCACGTGACCCCACGTGACCAATTCAATTTTAGTGTTTAACACTACTTTAAGCGCCTTGTCCTTAGTGTTTAACACTATTTTCAGCATATCACGTGGGAGCACGTGATCGCCAAGTATTCTCTAGTGTTCAACACTATTTTAAAGCCAAGATTATCCCAAATTAGTTAAGTTTTCCAGAGGCAAATCTCCCCTTCAACTGGACCTCAAAATTGGTCAGTTCATATGATATGCAAAGTAAAGTCCAGAGCTATAATGAATGGTTAGTGCTCAGCCAAAGACAAAATGTTGTTAGAGCCCCCAAACCCCTATTTAGCATTGCTAAATAATAAGGGGCTGAACCCAGACAAATGTTCAACAGTCCAATGAAGGGCCAACATTTCAAACTTAAGTGGACTTAGCCCAACTTGGCCATAAGTCCTCAATTCAGATTTAATTGAGCCAATGTGCTCATAATCTAATTAATTGATCTTAGTTCCAAATTGAACTACAGATTTCCCAATCAACTTTTGGTTCAAGGGTACATCTCTTCACTCCTCTGATATTTGTCGTTGTAATCCTTCAACATCTTCAGAGAGCTGACAAGTCCCGATAACTAATCGTTCCATGGACTGTGGGGTCCTTAAACTCATGGACTATGATGTCCTTAACCTCGGATTGTGGGATCCCTTTAAACCCACGGACTATGATGTCCTTAATCTCGGACTGTGGGATCCCTTTAAATCCACGGACTATGATGTCCTTAACCTTGGACCACCATGTCCTTAAACCGGTAATCGACCGCAATGTCCCTAAACTAATCAATAGAGCCCAAATGCTCTTTTGTTGGATCTAAACGATCCTGTTAAGTTGATCTTAGTCTAAAGTTAGACTAACGTATCCTCAACAAATCGTTAAGTTGATCTTAGTCTAAATCAGACTAACGTATTCTTAACAAACGTTTAAGTTGGTCTTAGTCTCAAATGAGACTAACGTATCCTTAAATTCAAACCAAACCCAAATCTAAGAAAATACGGATTTGGACTAATCCACGCCCTATGGGTGACAACATAAATTAGTCTCCGTATACAATCCACGGGCAACCAAAAACAAAACAAAAACACACGACATGAAGTGACCATCTGGAGAAGGAGAAAGTTGCTACCGTGATGCGGTAGTGTAATTAACTGCAGGGGCTTGCGCCTGTGGGGAAGAGCGTCCCCACAATCAAAAACCCCTCAAACGAAGGGGAATCTGACGAAGTCTTCTACATCGGCCGCATCCGTTTAAACCTTCGATACACGGTGTCATAAATTAACTTGGCATCTTCGGAGAGATGGACGGATAGCACCAATTAGCATCTGCCCTCGGAATTCAGGCTCGGACGTCCCAACGTCCCGGTCGCGTCTTTCGGCGGAGAACAGTGCCTCCGAGCGAGCCAGCCGATTCGCGGAGATTAGGCCGAAGCACCTCAGAGACTGCAGCTTGCCCACGGCCTCGTCATTGAGCTGTTCGGACAGGGGGTTGTAAAGCCCCGGCGACGCCCTCCAGATGGAGTACATCAGCAGCTGCAGCAGAGAGGAGCGTCGGGGGAGCAGCCAGCCGAAGTGGTCCTCGATGCTCCCATAGACCAACTGCACAGTGTCCTCGGTGCAGTTCTGGTTATAAAGGTATACGTCTTCGAAGTGGATGATATCGGGGATGGTAAAGGGGATGTCTTGCATTCTCAACGATCTGTTTATGAAGGAAGGAAGGACCAGTGCTCCTTCAGCCTTATATAGCCTACTGCGCCCCAACGGAGTTCAACAGTTGCCTGCTTTTGCCCAACAAGTCGCTGCCACACGGCGATCATCAAGCCTTCTTTAGCAGAATCGAAACGGCGCGACTCTGGTACTTCGCCTCCCCCCACATTCAATGCACATGCTATACGCACAGTCGCTGCGACCGTTCCTGTTCCCCATGCCTACAACTGGATGGTCGGACTGAACCTCATGAAGAATTAGCCAAGCATCTACCCTGCTCGGCTATACCTGGCCGGTAGCTTCCCTACTCGCAACGCCAGGGATCAAAGCCCTCGCCAAGAGGCAGCCGCGCAGCCTCACTGCCCGGTTATCCTTAGCAGGCCTCCTACGACCCCTCCAACGATTAGGATCCAAGTCCTCCTTAGAGGCAGCTCAGGAGCTACCCTGCTCGGCTATCCCTGTACGGTAGCTTCCCTACTCGCAACGCCAGGTATCAAAGCCCTCGCCAAGAGGCAACCGCGCAGTTTCACTGCCCGGTTATCATTAGCAAGCCTCCCACGGCCCCTCCAACGCTAAGGATCCAAGTCCTCCTTCGAGGCAGCTCAGCAGCTGCCCTGCTCGGCTATCCCCGGCTGGTAGCTTCCTACCATGACCGACAGGGATCAAAGGCCCTCCCAGAGGCAGTCGAGCCCGAGGATCCCTCGCTCGGCTATCCTTCAGGACAAAAGCCCTCGCCAAGAGGCACCGGGCAGTAACCCTGCCCGGCCAAGGGTCCTTGGTAGGCTTCTTACAGCCCCTCCCGCGCTAAAGACCAAAGTCCTCCCAGAGGCAGTCGATTCTTTGCTCTGCTATCCCCGGCTGGTAGCTTTCTACCACAACCGACAGGGATCAAAGTCCTCGCCAAGAGGCACTGGGCAGTAACCCTGCTCGGTCCCCGTCATGAAGGATCAAAGACCTCGCAAGAGGCAACCGAGCAGCTACCCTGCTCGGTCATCTCCGGCTGGTAGCTCCCTATCCATGACGCCAGGGATCGAAGCCCTCACAAGAGGTACCCGAGCGGCTACTCCGCTCATTCATCCCAGGCTGGTAGTTGCCTACCCACGACGCCAGAGATCAAAGCCCTCGCCAAGAGGCAACCGCGCAGCTTCACTGCCCGGTCATCCTTAGTGGGCTTCTTACAACCCCTCCAACGCTAAGGATCAAAGCCCTCGCAAGAGGTAACCGAGCAGCTACCCTGCTCGGTTATCTCCGGCTGGTAGCTCCCTACCCATGATGCCAGGGATCGAAGTCCTCACAAGAGGCATCCGAGCGGCTACCCCGCTCATTCATCCTAAGCTGGTAGTTGCCTACCCACGACGCCAGAGAACAAAGCCTTCGCCAAGAGGCAACCGCGCAGCTTCACTGCCCGGTCATCCTTATAGGCTTCTTACAGCCCCAACGCTAAGGACCCAAAGTCCTCCTAGAGGCAGTCGAGCCCGACCCTCGCTCGACCAGCCCCAGCTAGGGGTCGCTGCTCACAACGCCAGAAGTGAAAGGCCCGCGCCAAGGGACAACCGAGCAGCCTCACATTCATGCTCGGCACAAATACGGCGGACAGCCCTCTGCCCATCACATGCAAAGAATCCGAGGCCCCAATAAGGGGCATCAGATCCATCCAAGTCTGAGCGATCCCCCTTGACTTCAGGGCCATGGAGATGCCTCCTTCTCGGCAGCCCATGGCGCGCTTGGCAAATGATCGAAATCAACTCGATGAACGATCGCTAGACAGATGGCCGATCTGACATGAAAACCCAACAGTGCAACCAGAGATATTTTACAAGCATTCTTCATGAACAAAAGACAAAGTGAAAACCGATGAAACCAAAGAAAAAGTTTTATTACAAAAAGGCAAAGTCTTTACAAAGGGTATTTTGGGCTCCCCAGCCTTACAAAATGCCTAGAGGCTTACAAAATTCCAGAAGCAATAAAATAAAAGGAGGAGGAAGACGGGGGCTTTAGGCCTCTGGGCCAGGAGCGACCTCGGGGCCCTCAACATCCACCACGAGACGAGCTGGGTCCTCGGCGACTTCCTCACCAGGTATCTCCTGCCCCTGCTCACCAGCATCCGCGAGGGGGTATTCGGCCCGGAGCTCTTCGTCGGCGAACCCCGGCATTCGGGCCTTAACGGTGTTGAGGGCTTCATGCCTGATGAGGGTCGTGGCAACGGCCAGGTCATCATAGAAGTCCTTCGACTTCTTGTAGCCCTCCACCGCCTTCGCCGCCGAGAGGTCGACCAACTTCGCCGCTCTCAGGTCGGCTGACTTCGCCGACTCGGCCGCCGACCCTAGCTCCTTCCGGAGGGTTTTCACCATCTTCTTCAGGTTGCCGGCAAGCATCTGAGCGTCCTCAAGCTTGGCCTTGGCAGCCACAGCGGCCTCGCGGTACCGGGCGACCTCCCGCTTCCCGGCCTCCACCTTGCCCTCCAGGGCGGCGACCCTCGCCATCACCGCCTCCAGCTCCCGCTTGGAGCTCTCTTCCAGCGAGGCGAGCTGGCCCGCAACCTTTATCGGCTAGGCTATCACCTCGGCCTCCATGTGTAAGGCGAGGGCAACGTGCTGGAGAACTTGAAAGACAGGAAAGAGGTCAGAAAGACGAAGAAGGCACCGAATCTCACCAAAAAACCAAACACTCACCTGCACGGACTCCTGGGCAATGGACGCCAGCTGAGCCCTGAAAGTCCTCCCGGGGACCCTATCCCCGGCCGATATCTTTATTTCATGCAGCAAGCTATCCGCGACGGATAGCCCCGAAGGCACTGCTAACTGGAGGCCCCGTTCCTCCACCATGATCGGCGAAGATGGGGCCCGGGAAGATCTCTGGGAACTCCTCTTGAGCGGCTCTGAGGGAGAGCCGATCTCCTCCACCGAAGCCGGGTCCTCCAGAATCCGAGCCCGTTTCCGGCCCGACACTCTGCTAGGCCCCGGAGCGGGATCCACCCCCGAACGCTCACGGGACGCGACCACCGGAGGAGAAGGAGCCGGGGCAGGCTTTGAGCGAGATGAGCTGGCGCCCTCAGCCTTCGCGACCTTCCTCAGCTGGCGCATGGAAGATCGGAGCGAGTCCATGTCCATGGGTCCTACACAAAACCAAATGCAAAGAAGTCAGCGACACAAGCAATATACAAGCTAAAATGCAAGCCTAAACTTACCGACGAACTCAACGGGGCTGAGCCCGACCCGACTCAGGACCCTCTCAGACAGCAGCACGTCGAAATGGGGGATGGGCTCCCACGACGCCACTCTCACCGTGATGGGGTCACTGGACTGGTTCCCCAGCAAGCATTTCTCCCTCGACCACTTTGTAGGCACAGGCCAGTCCTTGCCCTCAGGTGGGGGAGACGAAGAAGAACTTCTTCTTCCAGTCGTGAATGGAAGAAGGCAAGACCACAACCCCTGTCCCGGCGGGGCCCTCCTGTCGCTTTCTAAAAGAAAGGTAGACCCACCTCGGGTCGCACGCTCGACCACCAGGGTGATTTTTGAAGACGAGAGAAGAATCAAGGAGGGAGAGGCTGAAGGGAATCGCCTGTAACTTCAGGCGAATCAGGAACCCGAGGAGAATCCTCCACGAGTTCGGCACTAACTGACTAGGAGCTAACCCGAAAAAGTTCAGCGCTTCGATGACCTCGGGAGAGAAGGGAAGGCGCATTCCACCCCAAAAAGCTTCCAAGTACAGGGCGATCTCCCTGCCTCGTGCTTGGTCTGCCCTCTCTCCCTCCTTAGCCAGACGAAGCGTATAAGGCGGGGGATGTGGAAGCGAGCTCGAGCATTGGCGAGCTTGTCCTCATGCCTCACCCAACACGAGGCGCTGGGGGCAGCATCTACCGCCTCATCCCTGGGGGCTGCCCCGCCGCACGATCCCGAGAAGATGGCCCGACCCCTGCTCCCTGGAAGGACTCAGGCTCATCTAAAGGGTCCCTAGAACCTATTTCGACGACATCTACTGACTCGACAAAGGAAGACATCTAACCTTGAGAAGAAGTGTCCTCGGGAAACAAAAGTGGAAGAAAGAAGACAAGCGCCGAGCAACCAGGACTTAGAACGGGGAAATATGAAGGAGTAGGGGCCCTGGAACGGGCCCCACCCCTATTTATTACCGCGAGCGACCTCATCCAACGGCGCCCTTCATCTCCCGCCAAAACGCCTCCTCGCGTCCAACGGCTCCGGTTGCTCCACTTGTCGTTCCCATACTGGACCGCGCCGCTTTAAGCGTCGCAGGTCTGCACACGTCACATCGGCCAACCGATGCTTGACACGTAGACTGTCACTTAACCGGCAGGATGCACGAATCGGCGCACCTTCCTTAAATGCAGAGATCTCGCCATGATTCACTGACAGAAAAGACAGCTGACAGCCCGGGGACACGTCCCGACGAACCTTAGGAGGGAGCTCACCCCGGCCGGCCCGGCAATCCACTCTTGACCTGACCCGCTAGCTGGTCGGGACAAGAGTGGGGGACTAATGATGATGCTCAATATTGATGACCCTCATGATCAGGACACGTGGCAAATGACGTGTCCCAGAACTCAGAAGAAAGGGCCCACAGGGGCTGACCAGGCCACCCCTGTACCCGACCTGCAAGCACGAGCTGGCCCCCCTCAGGGCCCCTGCAAATCGGCCTCCGCGATCTCTCAGCTCGCCCCGAGCTGCCACAAGACCAAGACTCCTCGGCCTTCTTACTCGTCCCCGAGCTCCCCAGTCGAGGCCGTCTTCCTCGGTCCTCCGACCAACTCCACTGCTCACAGGCGTAACTGCCGCTCCGCAAATCTCGCCATGCGCAGATTCTCCGCCAGCAACATCCTACGTTCCACGCCATCACGATCCTCATTAATGGGCGATCCGCTCTCTACGCGGGCGTGACGTCGGGAGCATAACTGCCGGCGAGATTCTCGCGCCTGCTGCTGCGTGTTACCACCGCTATATAAACCCCCATCACAGAGGGGTCAAGTAAACCATTTTTTACTCCATTTAGCCGTTACGCTGCTCGGATCTAGTACTAACTTGATCGTCGGAGGGTCCTTGGTGGTACCAAACCATCCCGGGACTTCTTTGCAGGTACTCGGCGCTAAACTCCTCTAATCACCAATCTCCTCAAAATCCATTGAGATTCACACGCAACGGGAGATCACCTCCAAACCTACCGGGAGATCGACGGAAGACAACATCTGAAGGAGCCCCGCAAAAGTGCTCCATCATATTCTAATGTAAAAATATGGAATTAGGAATAAATTGCCCATAATAAATACTTTTACATTATATTAAATTACATAAAGTCTTACCTCAATTATCATTTTTTGAGATTGTCACATAGCCATAGAAACTCGTTGGTGAGCTCGATAAATGCTTTCACACAACTGTAAACAAAAATATTTTATTGAGGGGAAAATTTAACAGTTATTAGAGTACTTTCCAAAAAAAAAAAATGGTTTTAGGCACCATTTTTCGGTATCCATGTTGCAGAAGAAGAGTAATACTTTCGTAGCATTAACCATTCTCTTTGCGCCTATGCTGAAAAATAGTCCCAAAAAAAAGTTTAATGACTTAAAATTTTGGTACACAATTAGTATTATACATATATTAATATGCGCATGATATTTTACAAAACTTTCTACAATAAATACCTTAGTTTGAAGCATATTCATCTTGCATTTTAAAATAAAAAAAATTCTAAGATATGATCTATCTTTTGGTTTCTTGATTATTCTTAATATGGTCTGCATCCATGAAATTTTAGCAACAATCTTTTTTTAAAGTTCTTTTGGTTTTTTTTTTCTATATTCAACGGCAAAACTTTCGTATTTCTAAATAAGACTCTTAAAACATCATATTTCTAAATAAGTGCTCCAAATTCTTTAAGTTGTCTAGAAAGGACCCCTATCAGTTAAATAGTTATTAGTTAGCCTAATTAAGCTGTTAAATGCCTAATTTACCCTTAGCAACCTAATCAACCCTCAACCATCATTATTTAGTATATTTGGTCATCTGAAAAAAAAATGATCATTTGTAATTCATGAAGACGGTTCCAAATGGTTTAAGAGAAGAACCATTAAAATCATGATGCAATTTTAATGGATGGTTGGTGTTGGAATTAAAAAATTAACTCCGAAAAGATAAATATATAAATATTTATATGAGAATAATAGAGGAAAGATGCCATAGGAGGGAATTTCCTCCTATGGCGTCGAAAAAACACACCCTCCTTCATTTTTTCCGCTGATCGGCACCCACCATCTTCATCGTTATCATCTAAGATGTGGATACACCAAATTTCATGTGATTCTACAACCATTTCACCGTTGATTTAGCAATGTAAAAATTTCTATTATCGGTAAACCGTTAATTTTGATTTAGCAATATAAAAAGTTCTATTGGCGGTAAACCGTTAATTTTGAACCCACTAAATCAATGGTGAAAAAGTTGTAGAATCGCATGAAATTTGGTGTACCCACATCTTAGATGATAACGATGAAGATGGTGGGTGCCGATCATCGGAAAAAATAAGAGAGGGTGTATTTTTTCGACGGCATAGGAGGAAATTCCTTCCCATGGCCTCTTTCCTCCATTAACCTCTACTTATATAATATTTGACAATAAATACTTGTGCAGTATTTAATTGAAAGAAATAGGTCATTGATCAAGAACTTGATCAAGACCTAAAATTGATATAAATATACATCATTAACAAGTTCAAGACTTGTTCTATAGAAGAGGGGACACACATGTGGGGCTTTCCCTTCAAAACAACTCAAGAGGTCCCGAACCATTGGGGACCCCCATACTGATCCATCGGGAACACCCTCCCGCTGTCGGAAGGCACAGTTTTGTGGTGTCCCGAGCCTATTTGGCATCGGGACCCCTCTTAAAATAAACAATACAACCTATTACTAAGGGTGAGTGAAGGGTTATTTCACAGGTTCGGATATGCTCCTATGAAGGGATTCAACGAATCCATTCATAGCCGTCAATTAGAGATTGTTTTAATCTTGACAGTAAAGACAATAAATTGCAGGAGCTGTTATATCTCATATCTATTACTCCAAGATTTAGGAGCTCCTGCGGTTTATTGGTTTTACGGTCAAGATTAAAATAATATCTAATGAACGGCTGGATGGAATTCAGCGAATGGATTTGCTGAATCCCATCAGAAGAGCAGATATGAATCCGTTATTCCACCCCCGCTCACCATATGAACGTGGAGGAGTGGTGTTTATCCATTCCCATTCCTAGAGAATTATAAATACTTCTCATTCAGCAGGATCAGGGATGGACATTTTTTTGCTAAAGAAATCTGAAAGAATTTCTCAAGCACTCTCGATTTTAGAAGAAAAAAAAAGAGGAACAGCTAGAGAGAGCGCGCGAAGAGGAAAATGTGAAAAATTGAGGAATGGAACTCCATTCCTTCATCAATTTAATGTTCTTTTCCTCTCTCTCTCTCTACTTTCTTCTATCAGATTGGGTCAAGGATCTGCCTTAGATCCATAGAAACTTTTTAGTTTCTGCCTCAACAAGTATGTCTATGGCTTCTTCATCTGTTCTGGTGAAGAAGATGAAAATGAAGGACCTTTCAGAACATGTATTCACATGTTCTTGACAAACTTGGATAGAACCTTGGACATGAATCTTCTCATGTCCTGCATAAAAGGAACTAGGTCATCCTATTTCCATTATATATATATAAGAAATGAGAATAAACTCATTTCTATTCATGACAAACATAAATTATGGATTGAAATCCCCATGAATTTCATATATATATATATATACACACACACACACACACACACACATATAACTTTTCTATAGTAGTGATATTTTAGTTTATGCCAAATCTTAACTACAGGAGTAGTATAGTTATAGATTTAAAGCTGAACTGAAAAGTAGTGTATGGCTCAAAATAAAAAATTGCCAAAAGTTCATTTGCGATCGACTAAGTTCACGATGTTTATTTTCATGGTATTTATCTCAAAATGTATTTAGTACACGATACTTATTTGGTAAAATTAGCCTTGTTAAAAAGATTAATTAACTAAATGGTCTCACCTCATCGACGCTGGACTTTACCAACCATGCAAGCTGTGCCTTCAAAGTTAATGATGCCATTTTTAGAGATTTGGGAGCAGAGATGGAGGTAGAGGGAAAGAGTTCGCCTCTATTTATAGAATTTAATGGCTTTCACAACTTGTGAGGATTTATTGATGCAAATGCTCTTAAATAAACTACTAGTCTCTATAAGGAATCAAAGAAATACGTCATTTTTATATAAGGATGCTCTGACAAATCCGGTATATCTTTAAATAAAGATTTAGTCACGCGAGGCGACCTACTTAGTATATCTTTCAAAATATATGGCACCTCATATATATATATATATATATATATATATATATATATATATATATAATGGAGGAAAGATGCCATAGGAGGGAATTTCCTCCTATGGTGTCGATAAAATACCCCCTCTCTCAATTTTTTCGACGATCGGCACCCACTATTTTTATCGCTATCATCTAAGATGTGGGTACACCAAATTTTATGTGATTCTACAACTTTTTCACCGTTGATTTAGTGGGTTCAAAATTAACGGTTGACCGACAATAGAACCTTTTACATTACTAAATCAATGGTGAAAAAGTTGTAGAATCACATGAAATTTGGTGTATCTACATCTTAGAACTTTCGGTCTTTACAAACCTTGGCATCGACCAATGATTCTTGACCCCCTCTTGTGATTTTCAAAGCTTAACATTTTTTAACTCAAGTTTGGGGGGAGGGGGGGGTATAATCTGGCTCTTGAAAAGAAAATTTTTACACGAAATGATGAGCCAAGAATAAATTTGGGAGAGAATTTTCACTTATATATTTTACCCCCGTTAATAAATGTCCTCCCAAGCTTACAGGTTTTTGAGATTTAGCGGATGGCAACAGTGAGAACACTGTTGAAAACAAGTTTGGGGGTTTGTGCTTATTTTCGCATCATTTGCATCATACTTTGCATAAGCACAAAACATTTTTCTTTCAAAACCTATAAAAATTTAAAAAAAATTCGAAAATAAAAAAATATTTTTGTACATAAATAAGATAATAAAAGATTAGATGTTGAAAAATTACATCCAAAAGATTAGAAAAATTTAAGAAAACCAAGAAAATTAAAAGTTTTCTTAAACGAACTAGTAGTAAGTAGTTATGAGCCGTTGTCCCAAGAGTTAGTAAGATGAAGGAAGTCACTAATCTGAGAATAAAAATAAGTCTGAAAAATAGTTCCTATTCTGAAAGCCAAATATTTTGAACGTTGATACCCTACTATACGTACTTACACACGTCTTGAAACTCGGGATAGTAGAGAATACCTTAAAATGCTCTTGTCTAAAAGCCAAAGTATGAAGGAAATAAAAAAAAATGAATAAAATATAAAAATGGTGCAGAAAAATGAACACTGGTTTTGTTATCGCCAAGGCAGCAAAAAAAAAAATATAGCGACGGTGCCTCTTCACCTAGTGCCTTAGATCAATTGGTCTGGGAGTCACTGCTAAGCCTTAGGTGGTGCAAGACGAGGAAAATACACCTAATAAGCAAGCACATGAGTAATCGGTCGGTTAGTATCTCAAGAAGTATTAACGGTCGCATGAAAGTGTGTGAGCAAATTCATCTAAATATTCATTAATTAAAAAGTACTGAGGCAGATGGACAAGAGTATGATAGCTTGAATTGAATTCTCTGGGTGTAGGGATGTTCTTTACACACACGTAGGGTTATATGATCGATATTTGGAAGAAAGATAGGAATGAAGAATAAAAGACGATATTTTATTGAGGGATGATATGATTTCTGACATATTTTCATGATTATTAAGATAGGGCTCGTGACAACTGAAAAGTTAGCATAGTTGGAAACTCTAATTTTCAAAGTCTTTCTTTTACAATTCTTATCTTTAAATGTAACTTTCACGGTCTTCCTTTTATTATTGGATTTTGAGGGCGCAATCCGCTGAAAACCCTCAGGAGACAACACTTCTCCTACTAGGGACGCCTAGAGGTTTAAAGGCTTGTTGTACGTGCTCAGTGCAATCGTGTTGCCTACGAAAGTGTGCTAGTTAGTTTTTCTCTTTCTTTATTTTCTCCTTCTCTTTTTAATAAAATAGTTCGCTCGAGACGACCGAAAATAAGTTTGGGGGAATTTGATCAGTCGAAAATATTGCATTTTTAACACGTCAATTTCCCTACCATTTGCACTCATCTAGAGGTGTTCGGTATGAATATAGCACATATTAGCAAAACAGCCGTAAAATACCAGATTACTTGTGTTATATATTATAACCGACATTTCTGAGGGAAATTGAGTGTTTATCATTGCATCGCATAATCTTTGTGTAGCGCAACACTTGTTTCGAGAATCTGTGTAGGAAATTCCAGGAAAAGAGCCAAAATTGTTAAAAGTGCTGAGAAAAATACGCCAAGTCCAAGACTTGAGATATGGCAGTGAGAAAGAAAGAATTATGATATTCCACATATCATAAAAATACCATGAGGCCAACATAATGCAACACAGGAATTTTCATACATTAAGGCTCCTAAACGGCTGCGGATCCGCGGCCAGAGCCCCCTTGGCGCCGCGGATCCGCGGCCACGTGGTCAAGTCATCAGCAGTTGACTTCTCCAGAATTTTTCTCTCAAGGCCTACACTCCTTTGAGCCACTGCAAATTCCAGAGAACTCCAGAATTTTCTGCCAGAACAGCAAGGCCCTTGGTACAAGCTAAAAACCCTCAAGCTTCCAAAACCAGCTACTTAACTACCTAAGCCTAGAAGTTTCTCCCTAACCTCCAAGCTTATGAAGGAAGCTAAGCCTAACTAACTACCCCTAGAAGCTTCTACCTAACCACCAAGCTTACAAAGGAAGCTAAACTAAACCTAGCTTCTAAAGGAAGCTAATCCTAATCAAAGCTATAAAAGGGACCCTAAGGCTTCTATCTCAAGGTTGTTGAAGGTTGTTCTCCAATTTCCCCAACACAAGTTGAGTGACACAACTTGTAACCTTAACCCTAATCCAATCAAATCCAAGCCAAAGTTCAAGATCTTCGAGTTCAAACCAAGAAAGAAGCCTTCAATCCTTCAGAAGCGACGCCGGACTTCATCGGAGCAAGTGATCCAAGGAGATCCGCGACTCAAGGAGACGAGCGAAGCCGAAATCGACGATCGAGTTCTTTCCTCATTGTAGATCTTGAGAGAATTGTAACAAAATTGTTGATAAATAAAGGTGAAATTTCTATATCTTGCTTATCTTTCTATTTGAGCATTATGATTCGATCTAGATTCTTGAATGTGTTCTTTGTTATAATGCTCGAGTAAAACTTTGCTCGTGAAGGAGTCGAGAGAATCAATAGATGATGATGTTACAAATCTTGAAACGATTCTTAATTCCTATAAGTTTTGTAAACTCTTGTAAATTGAAGAATCGGCAACCTAGTTTCGAGCGATACTTTCTTGATTGTCTTCGCTCTTAATTAGTGATCCACGATCGATTCTTGAATTTACTAGAGGCTAGAATTTGAATGAGATTCATTGAAAGGACAAAGGATGAGATGAAGAAACACTAGTTTCTTCGAAAGATCCTTAAATCTCGATTAATCGTCATCGATCTAGTATCAAATCATTAATGGATAAGAAAACGCAATCAATAGTTTTCATCACGTCTATAGATTCAATCGATTCCTACGAGCCTCACTTTGATTCTTGATCATTGGATTGGAAATCATCAATTCTTGATTCTTGATTTTAATGTTTTCTTATTATTAGATTTAGATCTAAATAATTCTTGAACTTCAATTTTATAAATCTTGAATTGAATTATCTTTTCTTTTCTTTTTAATTTTCAATTCATCTAATTCAAATTCGAACGGATCTCACTTTCCCTGTGGACGATCCGCACTCGCTAACGTGCTATAATCGACACCGTTATTGATTGCGGTCAAAAATTTCTTTGATTGTGAAACATCATTTCTTAAACACGACACATCGAGAAATCGAATCAATCAAATGGCGCCGTTGCCAGGGATAGTGCGCTAATTCGTTCGTTTTTGAAATTTGAGTTGAAATGTTTATTCCATCTAAATTTTTGATCAAAATTCGCGCAAACACTAAACGATTCGTTGTGATTTGTTGCGAGGAAATCTGGGATCTATGGAGATAAAGGAAAAATTTTCAGAGCATTCAGGAGAGCTCAGGGAGGCAACAGAAACATTATCTGAAAATTTTGTGCAGTGAGCAAATTATTAAGCGGCTGAATCGCGGCATTAGAGCTCAACCGCGGTTGATCCGCGGCTCTCCTGTAGCTACAGTGCACTAAAATTGCTCAGTAACTCTCTGACTTTCTTATCTCTCTCCCTCATCTGCTCCAATAACAAATTTGCTGCAGGTTTCTTTGCAAAATTCGCAGCGCCGCAAAAAGCAATAAAAATTGTGCGTGTTTTGATTCTTGGTTGTTTGCATATTAATACAGAATTTAAGGGGCAACGGCCAAATTCAGATTAGGTGGGGAGTTCATTATCCTTCCTAAGCCCTGAAAATCGCAAAACTGCATCCACATTACCCTCATTAACTAAAAAAGATCTAGACTTGACTCTAAGGTCCGTCGCGCTCATTTAGGACAGGAGAAGGCCGTGGGTAATCTATTGCTTATCCGCGTTTCTTTTGTGGTGTCTAAGGTAAGTGTGTCTAAGGCCAGTGGTTACTTAATTAGGCCCACTATTTACGTAGTGGAGAACCTCCCACTTACCTGGCACTTACCTGGCCACAGGAGAGACAAAGAGGCAGTAGAGAATTGATCCTGCGACTTGTCTTCTGGCAGTTAGGAGCGGTCTAGAGCCTTGACCTAGGTGACCATTAGACTTAGGGTTGCTTGTTGCATTTGTTGTGATTTGCATCATTTTTTTCAAAAATCCGTATATTTTTCAAAACAAACACCACTTCATTCATTTCCCCTAATTATCTTAACGCTGCCACTTGTACTAAATCTTTTAGTGTAAGATAGGCTGGACACAGGATTCTAGTGCCCGTTTAATCCGCGTTCCCCCGATCGACTCCGAAGTCGGTATTTCTACGTCTACTTCTTCTTTACCCACCACCACACCCACATCGATGGATGCTTCTCCATCGAACTTCTTTACCACTACTCTGCCGCCATCCGTAGGTGCGCAGAATCCACCCCGCATCTCTCTCCATGAGAGGTGCTATCCTATGCGAGGTTCTCTTTCGACCTGTCTATCCATTCCACCAGCCAACGGGGACAATTTTGAGATTAAACCCCAATACATCAACCTTCTACCAAAATACCACGGTCTCGAGTCTGAAGACGCATATGTCTTTATCACCAAATTTGAGAATGTATGCGCAATGATGGATACTTCACAGTTTTCTGTGGATGCTATGCGTCTTCTCCCATTTACCTTGTGCGATATAGCCGAGAAGTGGCTTTATAACACAACCGCACATTCCATTTCAAACTGGGAAGAATTCATAAAAGCATTCCTAAAGAAATTCTACCCGAATCATAAAACAGCTCGAGTCCGTAGCGAAATAAATCAATTCACTCAGCTTCCAAATGAACCATTTTCAAAATGTCTTGAACGCTTCAAGGATCTGTTAGTTCAATGTCCACATCACGGAATCCCCAGATGGGATCTGTGCCGAATCATATATGAGGGCATTAATCCTAACACAAAACAGACCCTTGAATCCATGTGTCAAGGCAACTTCATGACCAAAGATGATGGGGAAGCCTGGAAATTCCTAGAAGATTTCGCTGAAAAATCTTTACAGTGGGAGGGTGTGGGTCAATCGTCTAGGGGTGGCAATAACCAATCGGAAGTTTCCATAGGAGTTAGAGCTGACATTTCAGCTATACATAAGAAACTCGAGACTATGGAAAACAAATATTTAGCCGCCGCCCTAAATCAAATGTCACTCTCCAAAACTGTATGTGGATGCTGTTCTGATCCTTCTCATTTGACGGAAGAATGTCCACTAAACTCTCCGTTTCAAGGTCATGAGTATATAATTTCTGCTTTTCAAAGACCTAGAAACGATCCATTTTCTTCCACATATAATCAGGGTTGGAGGAATCACCCTAACTTTGCTTGGAACCAATCACAAACTCAAAACACGGTTCCAAATCAAAACAATTTTCAAAGGGCTCCTCCACCACAACAGCAACCACTTCAATTGAGTCAGCATCCTTTCCAAGCACAAAACTTTCAAAATCCTGTCAACACACCTGCGCCGTCTAGTCCTTTGCAGTTGACCGGGACTGATGAATCCTCTTCATTTGCACAATACATGAATTTGGTCCTAACAAATATCATGCAAGTTTCGGCTGAGATGAAGTCTTCTGTTGATGACATGAAAAGAAATACTGTCTCTCAAAATGAGACTATAAAATCGATAGAAGAAGAAATTGCACGATTAAAAGCCGAAATGAGTGCAAGAGAGAAAGGGAAACTTCCAGCTCAACCTCTGCCCAATCCTGGCTATTCACATCATGCGAATGCAATCACCACGTTGAGATCTGGAAGAGTGCTTGACAATCACGTTGGGGAAGAGATTGATGACACTGAAAAATCTATCAATGATACCCCGGCTGAGACCTTTCCTTCCACTTCTACCTCTAATTCTGACCCCAGTTCGTCTACCCCACCACCTTATTCCGAGCCTATTCTCCGTTTTCCCCAAGGCTCGACACCTCAGCACAGCTCTTCTAGTCCACCAAAAACGATCCCCACTCCTATTCTTAGATCGTTCCCACCCACACGATCTTCTCCAATGTTGGACCCCGACCTTATTGCTCAAGATCCTTATCTGAATCGGTTAAGGGGAAACACACTAAATCCACAAATGGAGAAGATCACGGAAATGTTTAAACAAGTTAACATCAACATCCCTCTTTTAGATGCAATCCAACAAGTCCCCGCTTATGCGAAAACTCTTAAGGACTTGTGCACTAGAAAGAGGAAGACTCAAGTGCCCAAGAAGATATTCATGGCAAAGACAGTAGACACGGCTTTCCCCCAACAATTACCGAGGAAACGTAAGGATCCTGGCTATCCTACTATTTCCATTTCTATCGGGAGAAACACATCAACCGTGCTCTACTTGACCTTGGCGCAAGTGTTAACCTGCTTCCATACTCGGTTTACGAGCAGTTAGGGATCGGAGTGTTAAAGCCCTCGAGCATAACTCTCCAGATGGCTGACTGATCAAGCACCAAATCTTGGGGTGAACTGGAGGATGTGTTAATAAAAATCGGGGAATTTGTATTCCCTGTGGACTTTATTGTACTTGATACACAGCCTGTAACGAACCCACGGAATCAAATTCTGGTGATTCTTGGTCGCCCCTTTTTGGCCACTTCCAATGCTATAATCAACTGTCGTAATGGCTCTATGACCCTATCTTTCGGGAATAGGTCAATTGAGCTGAACATTTACAAGTTGGGAAGTGTACCCTCCGAAGCTACTGCTCAGGTCTGTTCTGTCGACTTAATGGATGTCGACAGCAGCGAATTTGACGATCCTCATGATACCGATCTTGACTCTTTTCATATGTTGTTGTTAGACCTAACTATGTATCATACACATACGGACTCTTCCACCGACTTGTCCGGGTCAAAAACTAACACTGATTATGAACTGTCTTTAGAGTCTGAAGATCTCCCCGCGCTTTGTAATGACATTATTCTTCGGGGTATTGATAAGACTTTTGAGGAAATCTTCGCTGATGAACTCGCATTTTTGAATGACACGGGTGTTGAGATGAATTATCTCCCAAACAATGAAATTGAACCTCCACCCATTCTTTTGAACTGTAAAAAGAATGCGAGTAATCCATCACATTCACTGCATCGTCTCTCCAAAATGAGACGCACACACATTCTATTCCACCACTTACCCTTTCCCCACTTCTTCTTCCACCAACCTGAGCACTACATTGATAAAATCTTCGAATGGTTGGTGTTAAATTTCGGTCTTTGCAAAACTTGGCATCGACCAATGATTCTTGACCCCCTCTTGTGATTTTCAAAGCTTAACATTGTTTAACTCAAGTTTGGAGGGGGTATAATCTGGCTCTTGAAAAGAAATTTTTTACACGAAATGATGAGCCAAGAATAAGTTTGGGGGAGGATTTTCACTTATATATTTTGCCCCCGTTAATAAATGTCCTCCCAAGCTTACAGGTTTTTGAGATTTAGTGAATGGCAACAGTGAGGACACTGTTGAAAACAAGTTTGGGGGGGGGGGGTTATGCTTATTTTCGCATCATTTGCATCATACTTTGCATAAGCACAAAATATTTTTTTTTCAAAACCTATAAAAATTTAAAAAAATTTCGAAAATAAAAAAATATTTTTGTACATAAATAAGATAATAAAAGATTAGATAGTGAAAAATTACATCCAAAAGATTGGAAAAATTTAAGAAAATCAAGAAAATTAGAAGTTTTCTTAAACGAACTAGTAATAAGTATTTATGAGCCGTTGTCCCAAGGGTTAGTAAGATGATGGAAGTCACCAATCTAAGAATAAAAATAAGTCTGAAAAATAGTTCTTATTCTGGAAGCCAAACATTTTGAACGTTGATACCCTACTATACGCACTTACACACGTCTTGAAACTCGGGATAGTAGAGAATACCTTGAAATGCTCTTATCTAAAAGCCAAAGTATGAAGGAAATAAAAAAATGAATAAAATATAAAAATGGTGCAGAAAAATGAACACTGGTTTTGTTATCGCCAAGGCAGCAATAAAAAAAATATAGCGAGGGTGCCTCTTCACCTAGTGCCTTAGACCAACTGGTCTGGGAGTCACTGCTAAGCCTTAGGTGGTGCAAGACGAGGAAAATACACCTAATAAGCAAGCACATGAGTAATCGGTCGGTTAGTACCTCAAGAAGTATTAACAGTCGCATGAAAGTGTGTGAGCAAATCCATCTAAATATTCATTAATTAAAAAGTACTGAGGCAGATGGACAAGAGTATGATAGCTTGAATTGAATTCTCCGGGTGTAGGGATGTTCTTTACACACACGTAGGGTTATATGATCGATATTTTGAAGAAAGATAGGAATGAAGAATAAAAGACGATGTTTTATTGAGGGATGATATGATTTCTGACATATTTTCATGACTATTAAGATAGGGCTCGTGACAACTGAAAAGCTAGCATGGTTGGAAACTCTAATTTTCAAAGTCTTTCTTTTACGATTCTTATCTTTAAATGTAACTTTCACGGTCTTCCTTTTATTATTGGATTTTGTGGGTGCAATCCGCTGAAAACCCTCAGGAGACAACACTCCTCCTACTAGGGACACCTAGAGATTTAAAGGCTTGTTGCACGTGCTCAGTGCAATCGTGTTGTCTACGAAAGTGTGCTAGTTAGTTTTTCTCTTTCTTTATTTTTTCCTTCTCTTTTTAATAAAACAGTTCGCTCGAGACGACCGAAAATAAGTTTTGGAGAATTTGATCAGTCGAAAATATTGCATTTTTAACACGTCAATTTCCCTACCATTTGCACTCATCTAGAGGTGTTCGGTATGAATATAGCACATATTAGAAAAACAGCCGTAAAATACCAAATTACTTGTGTTATATATTATAACCGACATTTCTGAGGGAAATTGAGTGTTTATCATTGCATCGCATAATCTTTGTGTAGCGCAACACTTGTTTCGAGAATCTGTGCAGGAAATTCCAGGAAAAGAGCCAAAATTGTTAAAAGTGCTGAGAAAAATACGTCAAGTCCAAGACTTGAGATATGGCAGTGAGAAAGAAAAAATTATGATATTCCACATATCATAAAAATACCATGAGGCCAACATAATGCAACACAGGAATTTTCATACATTAAGGCTCCCAAACGGTTGCGGATCCGTGGCCAGAGCCCCCTTGGCGCCGTGGATCCGCGGCCACATGGTCAAGTCATCAGCAGTTGACTTCTCCAGAATTTTTCTCTCAAGGCCTACACTCCTTTGAGCCACTGCAAATTCCAGAGAACTCCAGAATTTTCTGCCAGAACAGCAAGGCCCTTGGTACAAGCTAAAAACCCTCAAGCTTCCAAAACCAGCTACTTAACTACCTAAGCCTAGAAGCTTCTCCCTAATCTCCAAGCTTATGAAGGAAGCTAAGCCTAACTAACTACCCCTAGAAGCTTCTACCTAACTACCAAGCTTACAAGGGAAGCTAAACTAAACCTAGCTTCTAAAGGATGCTAATCCTAATCAAAGCTATAAAAGGGACCCTAAGGCTTCTATCTCAAGGTTGTTGAAGGTTTTTCTCCGATTTCCCCAACACAAGTTGAGTGACTCAACTTGTAACCCTAACCCTAATCCAATCAAATCCAAGCCAAAGTTTAAGATCTTCGAGTTCAAACCAAGTAAGAAGCCTTCAATCCTTTAGAAGCGACGCCGGACTTCATCGGAGCAAGTGATCCAAGGAGATCCGCGACTCAAGGAGACGAGCGAAGCCGAAATCGACGATCGAGTTCTTTCCTCATTGTAGATCTTGAGAGAATTGTAACAAAATTGTTGATAAATAAAGATGAAATTTCTATATCTTGCTTATCTTTCTATTTGAGCATTATGATTCGATCTAGATTTTTGAATGTGTTCTTTGTTATAATGCTCGAGTAAAACTCCGCTCGTGAAGGAGTCGAGAGAATCAATAGATGATGATGTTAAAAATCTTGAAACGATTCTTAATTCCTATAAGTTTTGTAAACTCTTGTAAATTGAAGAATCGGCAACCTAGTTTCGAGCGATACTTTCTTGATTCTGTTCGCTCTTAATTAGTGATCCACGATCGATTCTTGAATTTACTAGAGGCTAGAATTTGAATGAGATTCATTGAAAAGACAAAGGATGAGATGAAGAAACCCTAGTTTCTTCGAAAGATCCTTAAACCTCGATTAATCGTCATCGATCTAGTATCAAATTATTAATGGATAAGAAAACGTAATCAATAGTTTTCATCACGTCTATAGATTCAATCGATTCCTACGAGCCTCACTTCGATTCTTGATTATTGGATTTGAAATCATCAATTCTTGATTCTTGATTTTAATGTTTTCTTGTTATTAGATTTAGATCTGGATAATTCTTGAACTTCAATTTTATAAATCTTGAATTGAATTGTCTTTTCTTTTCTTTTTAATTTTCAATTCATCTAATTCAAATTCGAACGGATCTCACTTTCCCTGTGGACGATCCGCACTCGCTAACGCGCTACAATCGACACCGTTATTGATTGCGGTCAAAAATTTCTTTGATTGTGAAACATCATTTCTTAAACACGACACATCGAGAAATCGAATCAATCAATCATCGTAGATGGAGGAAGACCGGCAACTAAACTCGATCCATACGACCATTAGGAGCTTGGAATGAAGACCGAAGGACACAGATCAACTCGGTATAACCATTCTAACATCAATATATTAGCTTACTAGTTTAGGGTTTAGGGTAGATCCGGGTATCGGGTAATGGTAGCGCCAGTTTAGTAAATTTTTGTTCTGCATTAGGCCACAGTTTGATGGCCGGGACGCTACCGTAACCTTACATGGTATCAGAGACAGCCTTTAAACCCTAAGCTAGCTTGTTTAGACGATATTAAAGTATCGAAATCGAAACAACCCCGAAATGATATCTTGCAGATTCCAGTCTCTGTCGATTTTCAAAGTCATCAAAAAATTATTTTAGTAACTGCAGAAGACTACTTAAGTGACCACTAGACTGCACCCCAAATACGAACCATTTCCACCTGTTTTGGGCCGAGCACATTGCCAAATTTTCCGAGCCGGCCGGCCATTCGTAGGTGTTTGGGCTTCGTATTTTGTGTGTGATCTGTTCTCTGGAATATTGGTTTAGTGGTATTGCTAGTTTAGCCCAGTTTTGATATTGGTTTATCTAGTTGTTTGGGGCTATTCAGGGTGTTTCGAAGTCGATAATTTAGCACTGTTTAAATGTTTATCAGTACATGCATTACTATCTACCACCGTGAATGTCAGTCGAGCGGTATAGCCCAGTTTTGATGTTCGTTGTGCTGTGATTGCGGTTGGATCGTCGTGGTGGATAGCTTTGGTGCAATGGTAGTACAGATTAGTCTCTTTTGTACATTTGATATTGCGGGGCGAGCGTCTGACATGTGGACTGCCGTCACTGCTAGTTTGTATATTATTTGTTTGGGGCACGACCGGGGTTGAGGTCGATGCCACACTTGTATATTATTTTCTTTCCTGTATTAGGATTACCCCGCGGTAGAGTGCACGGATAGCCGGGTTCTAGAGGGCAACCGATCCGCATCTCATGGCGTTGAGACGGAGGAGATCTTACTCTAGAATTGGCGGGCTATTCTCCGCACTCGTAAGGGGTATAGGTTGACCCACGGAGGGGTGCCCAAGTTACCGGATTCCATGAAGTGCTGGGTGGCCCATTCACGTTGTTGATTGGGGTTGCCTCGCTTCTGAGATTGGCGGGTAACTTGCCGCACTCGTAGGGGTCTAGGTTTTATTGCACAGGCTATCCACACGACAGAGGAACGTCGGGTCTCACTTGCGGCTCAAGTGAAACCCGGGGCTCCATGATTATCCACCATTCTGTGCTGCTTTTGTGATACTTCTGTGATGTTTCTGTGATGGTTCTTATATCATGCCTGGGAGGAATGTTATATATATTTATATATACTAATAGATGTTATATATGTTTAGCACCGGTGCTAGTTCAGTCCCCGCTCTGTCGTTAGTTAAGTAACCTAACGGGTGATGACGGGACCCAGAGGCGAATGCGAATGGTATATACATACATCATATTTTCGTTCTTTTCTGGTGTAATTAATTGATGGGACTGCGTTGATTATGATCAATGCAAGGAAAATAACCTATTTGATGTTGTTGGAACCGATTTTAAAAACTGACATTACAGACGTTTTCTTTTGCTTTGCACAGCGGTATTCGGTTATGAATATCCAGCACCTCATTCGACGAGGCAAGGGCCGAGATCCCTTCATTGGGAGTGACCCCTTGAGTAAAAGTTTGTATCAACGTAATAACTTTACTATAGTCGATTCTTTTACTTTGCATCGTAGTATTCAGTTTGGAATATCCTGCACCTCATTCGACGAGGAAAGAGCCGAGATCCCTTCACCGGGAGTGACCTCTTTAGCAAAGGTTTTCGCCACTATATAATTAAAAAGCTATCTGGTTCCTTCAACGATATCAAGTTCACCACGTTAAAGGTTTTTCGCCAAAAACCATTCGTAGCCCTCTGTCATTTCAGACGGGTAGCACTTAGTATTCATGCTATGTTTGTTGGCCTTCGTCAAGGCATAATGTATGGTAACTATTTGTTAGTTTTCTGTTGCATAGATATATGCGTTGGTTTGGGACAGTCGTACTACTTTGTTGGCCTTCGTCAAGGGTATGTATGGGTGGGTTCAAATTAACCTGGACAATGACGGGTAGAATTTGGCATGTGACTTATCATTTGTTAGCCTTCGTCAAGGTCATAAGAGCATGGGGTAAAAATCATATCGGGAGTTTCAAACATATAGGAAACTTGCCAGGTATGCGCATACCTTCTGGAGTGTGATAACTTGAGTGGATTCCATAAAGTTATCATGCGATGATAGTTGGATCCCAATTCTCACTGATGAGTAGGATTACTCCTCGGGTGATTTTAGATGATCCCGACTAATTCTCCTTTTGGGTTTGGAGGAGAATTCGAGGAAACAGTGGGAGCCATCCTGATTAGATAAAGTGAATAACCATTCTGATCTAGGTTAGAGTACACGCTGGGTGTTTCTTTTCTCTCTCTCTCTCTCTGGCAGCGACCATGGCCTGACCCTAAAACTAAAACTCATGAACCAAGTTAACCGAACTTTCTTAAAACACTTTGGATTTTCGGAATGTCACGGTGTCGCATATATCATTGCCACTTCTATATCACCTTTGCATTTCTCTAGAATACCCTGTATCATTACGAACATCCACTCCTATTGGATAAATCCATCGTATAGTTACATACGAACTCGAAGAAACTTGTTCCAAATTCGTGAATGGATTCTGGTTCTGCAGAGATTGAATAAGATTATTCGGTTGTCTTTTTCCTTTACCTTCTCTTAGATTGTGAGGGCTCCTAGGATTAGGAGAGGGTACACCTATTGAGTTTATTGGATAGTCTTCCTCTAAACCATAGGAAGGTGCCAAACGGTAGGAAAGGAAGAAAACCAATTAGCCTAAGTGTGGTGTACAGAAGGTAATAAGTAAAGACAAATAAAGGGATCAGAATAACGGTAAAGAAAATTGCGACTGCTATAATTCACGACAAAACCGTTTATACCCCTGCCACTCCCACATCCACTTTAGATTTCTCCAGAACACTTCGTATCACTACGAACGTCCGTAATTCTTGAACCTGCCATCGTATAATTACATACGAACTCGAAGGAATTCGTTCCAGATTCGAGGATGGTTTCCGGTTCAGGAGAAATAGAATAGGATTATTCAGATGTCCTTTCCCATTACCTTCTCTCAGGTTGCGAGGGCTCCTGGCATAAGGAGTGTACACCTATTACGCTTATTGGATTGTTTTCTTCCAAAGCTTAGGCTGGTGCCGAAGGGTAGGAAAGTAAGAAAACCAATTAGCTTAAAGAAGGTGTACAGAAGGTAATAAGTAAAAACATAATAAAGGGATTGGAGTGAGTGCATAGAAGTATACGGTTACAGTCATGAATCACGATAGTAGAGGAGGCATTATTAGGAATACCCGGTTACCCCTTCGAAACATTTCATATTTCAGTTTCACTGTGCGATATTAATTGAAAACTGTTTTCCCAAATTGGATTCTAACTCCATGGTATGTATTTACCAGATCAGTTTCTCACATCTATATGTTATTACAGATGGTGAGTGGGAGTAAGATATTGGGAATTTGGTGATTAGATCCTCATAATATCGGAATTCGTTGTAATTGGTGATATTTGAGGAAATCACCTGGGATTTGCCTGATGGCAAATATTTGGTTTTCAATATTCGTTGTTATGCACCAGTTTCAAACTGATATATCTGTACGTTTATTTTATAAAATGAGATATAACTTTTTGAAATTATGTCTGTGACATTTACCTATATCAGTTGATGGTTAGGTAAGGTGCATTCAACAGCGGTGTAATTCTTCTTAACTATAGTATAGTTTTCAACTTACGACGCACAGGGTTTAAGTTGTTAAACTCAGTGGACTTATACAAAGTATTGTATGTTGTCCAGTGTCCATTAAGACAAAGGGGTTGATACTCGTACTATATTCTGTTTACTTGTGACTTCCAGTTCTGGATAAGTATTTCGTTAAAATGCAAGGTCCAGATATTGAGAAGTTATAGGTATAAGAATAAAGTAGAGAACCATTTGTTGGAAGTATCAGGATTCTTCGAGATAGTCGAAGATGTAGATACTTGTGTTTGGTATTCCGTTGATAGTAATGGTTTTGAGAACTTACTTCTCTTTCGGGTTACTCATATATGAATGCACTCCTAGTTGAGTAATGCTGATTGGTCTCATTCCATTTGGTTGATATGCACTGGAGATAGCCGCATGATTTTGAATCTAGTTACAATTAAATTAGTGTCTTTATTTTTATATGGTATATAGAATCAATTTGTATCTTAATGATGTTAAGATATATGGAGTTGTCAGGCTGATGCTTAAAACCAGAATCTGGACAAACTCAAGGCACGTTTCAGTAATAGCAGTTTGTGGGTTATCCCGGGTTTTGACGATAGTTAACTTTCTACCATCAGGAAGATCAATAGTTATATTGTTTTTGACTCGCCACAGTTTTAGTACAATGGATTTTTTCAGAAAACAGAAGTGGGAGTATGGTAGAACTGGAAGTGATTCCAGAACCACAAAGGATTACTGAAAATTTAATAGAACATAAAGATTCAACTAGATTCGACATTCCATTAGCCATTCCGCAGATTTGGTGGGTAACCTCAGGCACTCGAGAGGTACTTCGGTTTTCTCAGAAGCGGTGATAGGGAGGTTCTTGTTTACCCAGACTTGCTATTGCTGTTGTTCTAGACTATAAGACCTGGCAGGAGGATGAGTATAGCGTTGTTCTAAACTAGTTTTAGAAGTGCACGTGTATATGACTCAGCCAGAAGGTTGTTGTAGTCAGTGGGAACAGCGGAAGCAAAGTGGGCAAGTAGCTTATGTCTATTTATAAACTAAAGCAGGTATAGCGGAAATAGTTCATCTAGTTTGGATGTGACAGTTATAGGCTTTGACTTCATCAGAATAAGAGATGGATCTGGTAAGAAGCTAGTAGGGTGTGATTTCCAGGTGTTTGGGATGACATGCACTTTTATAGGAAGTGAAATTCCTATACTACGATCGGTTATACTGTGGTTGTCACACAATTATTTCTCCACACAGTATATGGATAAAATATCAGGTTTTCTGGTCACTAGATCTATGGTTTTAGATCTAGATTTGGGAAGTGTCCCAATTTGGGTACTTGACATTATTCTAAAGTGTTTTAGAATAGACGACTCCTGGTATGGTGGTGTACTTATAGGTGAAGGAGTCACCCTATCTAAAGGTATCTTACTGACTAAAAGGGAGAGGGATCTGCAAGATTAGCATATCACTTGCTTAGGCAATTGAGTTAATCATGAAATGTCAAGTACCACACCAGATGTTGTTTTTGCACTAGCCGCAATAAACATATATTAATCCAATCCTGGAGAAATGTAGGGAAGCAGTTTATGAACATAAATGCATGTTCTGGGGATATGGTAACGGCACCCTCCATCAGGAGACGGTTATCATTTCAGGCTTCCAAGGTAAGCTGGATGACAGAGTGGCTGTCTGAGTTATAGTTTTTCCCTCTTCTGAGGGACAGTATGTTGGACAGGTGGTCCAAGCGGATACTGAGGAAGGCATGGCGCAGGATACTGATTAAGTTCAGTGGACGATACAATCTAAGAAGTTTGCTGGATTTGGAGTTAATTTGTGAACTGGGTCCCATCAGATATCCAGACATATTCTAAGACAGGTATTACTCATTTCGGGAGATAGCTTTCTCCGTGAAGTTGAGATATAGAGAGATACAGAATGAAACACCGGAGCGGATCCACTCACTGAGGCTATTTCTCGAACACAATAGTTTCGCAAACTAGCTTTGCGAGACTGATTAGTAGAGAAGTTGGGTGTTCGGTATCACACAGGCTGTGAGTATGCGACACCGCAATAATTAGCCTTAAGTGCAAGTGGGAGATTGTTGGCTATAGTGCCCTCAAGGCAATTATTATAGTCGCAGGTAGGCGATTGTGATGATTGAGGGAGGACCTATACCGGTAGAACAATATTACTCGAGATGATAGTATGCTATCTGGTTTATCTTTATCATCATGTACATGTTGATAGATCCCAAAGGATTCTTGCTTGACTACCAGAATTATGATGGCGATCATATACGTGGGAGCTGAGGGTCTATAAGCACATCCTTAAATGTCCCTAGTCGTGGGAGTTTCGAGACTGAGTATCGATACTTCAGAGTAGACTGGTGTATACTTATCTAGACCCTGACGAGGGGCGGTGGCCGGTCTTATAAGCCATTAGTGTCAGTTAGTCACCTAAGATAGTATATAGGTGCTCATTGGGTTATGAGTACACTGGACGGACTCACCGGGAACATGCTAGTTGGTATTATACCTATTGTTAGATAGCAGTTCCCAAGTAACATGTGTACAGGTTAGTCTGTCGACCTGAGATCGTCATTTGTCTCATCTGAGTTCCTACTGTGATTTGATTACTATCCTACCATGGCTCAAAAGAGTCGTGTAAACAGGTTTTAGTTGGGTACAGTCCCGAGCCATATGGAGGCAGTGAGCGGATCGTCGGGGAATCGTCTCTCCCGGTATTAGGGGTTGATGTCGCGCTGTGCACGGGTGGCCATCACCAGAAATCCTCGGTCGGGGCATACGAGAATTACCGATCCAGAATCTATAGTTTCTCATATGGTAATGGATTACATACCGACACGAATTATCACGTTATTAGGGGGTCTAACTTTATCCACCCCCTAGACTCGATATACGATACTCTTAGACGAACAGACCGGACTACACGGATATTGTCACTGTTAGGCTCAGTAGGGGTTCAGAATGTGTTTGCTCGTCGGCCTTCCTTTCGCTCAATACCTGGGTAACCGTTACGTACAGCTAGTGCCGCTGACATGCTTGTGGTTAAACCCACTGCCAGCGTATTGACGAGTCTTTAGAGTCTCACATAGAGGGTTTTCACGATTCAGGCGATATGGTGTTGATGACGTATGTTGGTACATACAGGTGTTCGATTAAATATGTGTACAAGCTGCATAGATTTTAATCGGACGGTTAATAATACTAGCGGCTTCCGATTAAGCCGGATTATTAAATCAGGTTTTGATTTAATAATTTATATATATGTATTTATATATATATATATATATATATGTATTCTAGTATTATTGTTCACTATTCATTTTTCTCTCTTGGCTATTCGTATTTTTATACGAATACGCATATGTGTATTTCGATACGTATACCGGGTTGTATTCCGTATTTATACAGAATAGCTTCTAGAAGATTTGATACCTCATTATTTGATTTTTCTTTTTGGAAAATCATTTTGGGAATTGAGGGGTGGGGGGTTGGGTGGGGTGAGGTGGCATGAACATTGTTCTGCATGTTGAGAGGTATGGTTTGCATTTGTTTATTGGAAAATTGGAAAAGATATTTTGGTGTGCATGATTGTGAGAGAGAGAGGGGGAAGCCACTTCTTCACTTGGCTCGGCTCATTATTTTCTCCACTTGATTTTCTTCACTTGCTCACTCTCTCACTCACACTCACAAAAAGACTTAGCCATTTTTTCTTTAGTTGCTTATGCCATTGTTTTCTTCACCTTCTTCATCTTCTATGGTTTCTCCCTTGAGCGATTGTGATGAGAGAAAAATATAGTGACACATTTCTACACCTCCACTCTCCATTGCTAGCAATCTTGGACGTCGGTTGTCTCGTTTAGCGAGGCTGAAACTTGTGCCGTTTCCCTCAGGTGGATCATCGTAGATGGAGGAAGACCGGCAACCAAACTCGATCCAGCCGACTACTAGGAGCTTGGAATGAAGGCCGAAGGACACGGATCAACTCGGTATTACCATTCTAACTTCTTTATATTAGCTTGCTAGTTTAGGGTTTAGGGTAGATCTGGGCATCGGGTAATGGTAGCGCCAGTTTAGTAAATTTTTGTTTCGTATTAGGCCACGGTTTGATGGTCGGGATGCTGCCGTAACCTTACAATAACGATGATGATGATGAATGTCGATCGTCGGAAAAAATGGTGGAGGTTGTATTTTTTCGACGCCATAGGAGGAAATCCCTTCCTATAGCCTCTTTCCTCCATTATTCTCATATATATATATATATATAATTAATGGACTTGAGGCTTTTTGTATTTTTCATGTTGGCCCTCCTAGCAGAGCAACAACTATCCAGCAATGACAAACAAAGGGCCATAATTTTCATTACTGATGGTGTGGATTTAAACCCAAGTGCGCTGTTTAGTGTTGAAAGGCCCATTGATGACTACTAATAGGCCTAAGACCGATTCCGTCCAAAAAAGTTAAAACCATCTCTACCCTTAAGTCTCATTAAATTTAACCAATCATCCATCTATCTCTTTAACGAATATAATCAAAAAAAAGATAGTAGACAGAATGATAATATTATAATTTGGTTCGCTAATTGAATACATAACTTTACTCATTTTTGGTTGATATGATGCATTAGCAAAAGTATTTGTTAATACATTAAAGCAAAAGTTTTTTTTTTTGAAACCCAAAAACTTTGTTACCACTTGCCACACTGTATTACTGTGTTAAAGAAATTAGTTTTGGGTTCGGGTCGGCTGGCAATATGAACCCGGAATCATACTGTTTTCGGGTTCAAATACAAAGATATTAATAACCCAATAACCCGTTATCAGACCTAAAAGGGTTTTAGGCTCTTCTCCCTCCTATGCGACGGAAAATTCTATGGTGTGCCGGCGGTATATGCCTGATCATAAGAGAGAAAGAAATAAGAACACAAACCCCACCAAGCGGTCCAAAGGGTGTCCGAAATTCTCATCTTTTTCTCTCTCCTACCTCTCTCCTACCCGGGTATCACTACTACAATGAGGGGTTGCCCTTACGGATAGAAGAATTCGTAGGGGCAACTTTTTATTGTCCTTGCGGTTTACTCCGTACAGGCATTGTTTGCCCCGACGGCTAAATCCCAAGGGACATAAATAAATTAAAAAATATTAAAATGCAATGTCTTTATTTAGCCCTACGGTGCCGCAAAAGAGAGCCCTACGGATTAATCCGTAGGGACAAAAATGGTTATTTAAAAAAAAAACAAAGCTAAGAATTTTCCCACCGTCCCCCAAAATTTCCCACCAACCCGCGCCCTCGCCCATTCTCGCCCATCAATGCCACACCACTCTCGTTGCCGACTTCCTCCATCGCCGTCGATCGAGCTCGTCGTGGAGTTCCTCGTCTCCGCCAACTGATCTGGTCGCCGCCAATCGTCGTCGTCGTCGTAGAGGTCTATCTTCCCGGCCTTCTCCACCTCGTCGAAGCCTTGCTCTCCACCTCCTCGAGGAACTTTACTCGTCGGTAGAGGTGAGTTAATTTTGATTTTAATTTATAATTTTGTTGTTTTAAATTGGTGTTATTATTGTTGATTTTAGGGTTAGGGTTACCAGGCCGGGATAAATGGGGGTTAACTTGGGTTAGGGTTAGGTTTCGAGTGATGATTAGGGTTAGGGTTAATTAGGTAAAATAGGTTTAGGGTTAGGGTTATAGGGCTGAGTTAATTAGGGGTTAATTTGGGTTAGGGTTAGGCTTTTGGTGATGATTAAGGTTAGGGTTAATTAGATAAAATAGGGTTAGAGTTAGGGTTTGTGTGATAATTAGGGTTAGGGTTAATTTGGGTTAATTAGGTAAAATAGAGTTGGTGATGATTATGGTTAGGGTTAATTAGATTAATGAGAATTAATTTTGGTTTGGGATATGGTTAATTTGGGTTAGGATTAATTTGGGTTAGGATTTGGGTGATGGCTAGGGCTAGGGTTAATTTGGGTTAATTAGGTAAAATAGGATTAATTCGGATTTGGGTGATGATTAGGGTTAGGGTTAGGGTTAATTAAGTAAAATAGGGTTAATTTGGGTTAGGGTGCTCATTAGGGTTAATTTGGTTTAATTAGATTAATTTTAGATTAATTAGGGATAATTTGAGTTAGGGTGATGATTAGGGTTAATTTAGGTTAATTTGGGTTAATTAGGATTAGGGTTTAAGGTGCACTAGTTTCTTCAGTAGGATACTCGATGATAATGTAAACGTAAAAGTTTACTGTAAATGTAAGAAAACCTTACCCTAAACTAAAAACTTCAAATCCTTAAAAACGAAACGTAAACGTAAAACCTATTCAAGTTAAATGTTCAAGTTAGAACCAAGATATGATACTCGATCATAATATGAAACCTTCATATTCTCATCGATATTCATATGTGAAAATCAAAGCGCGACTTAATCCCAGTCTATCGGTTAATATACGTTTGATGTTCGTCGTGACATAGAACTATACGAAGATTGTTAAATATCGGATGGTATAGTTCGGTGCTAACAACCGTCGTGTAGTCTATGTGACGAGAATATTCAATCGTATGATAACCGATAGATTTGTCCAGTGTGGATAAGTTAGGAATGTGTAAAGCAAACACCTGCATTCACTCGTGTTTTCATTCATTTCGAGTTATTTCGTCGGTATTTTTCCGCTGGTTCTCCGTGTACAAAGATAGATTAGATGTTCATTTCAACGTTGTTTCACAATATTGAAATGATTATCTATTCTATTACAGTGTAATCGGAGAACAGCGGGGAGGTGCTGCCGAAATTTACTCGAAACGGATGAAAGCACAAGCGAATGAGTGTCTGCTCTATACATTCTTAACGGGATAAAAACTTTACCCCCAACAGCCAAAACACACACATACAATACGAATACACAACAAACACACACACAAAGCATATACACACTAACAACCTTACACTTAAGCGAATTTATAAATTGAAACACACATACACAGAATACAACTCATACTTGGGTATTTTCAAATCTAACTTTGTTAATCGATAATTTATTCTTTTCAACGACAAACTTGCCTTTACGGATTTTCTTCTTTGTCAGTAACTATCTCGTTTTTAGATTTCTCAATATAGTCACCATAACCTACAATTTATATGTTATATAGTCTAACATGGCCCACGAGTACATCAGAGTTAAGGACTGGATGTACGTGGATTGGCAACAATGCATGCAATCTAAGTTCATCGCAGGAGTTGCTACTTTCATTGAATTTGCACGCGCACATAATAAGATCGTGTTAAAGAAGATTCTTTGCCCATGCGATAGAAGTGGGAATAAGTTCTGACAGAAGGTAGAAATCGTAGAGCTTCACATCGTTAAACATGGTTTTATTAGACTTTATACAACTTGGATATATCACGGGGAAGGACAAGAAGAAGATGGTAATGCGGCAGAAGAAGAAGACAACTTCTTCCAGGAGAAGAAATGGAGGATATGGTAGAGGATGCCCTAGGCGATAGTATTCCTACCGAAAATGACATTCCTTCTGATTAAGGACCGCGTGCGGATAAATATGAAAAGTTCATGAATGATACTGGAAGACCAATTTATGAGAATGCAAAGTATTCCACCCAATCATGGTTCGTCCAACTTTTCCAGATTAAGTGTTTAAATGGATGGAGCAATAAGTCATTCACGATGCTTCTAAAGTTCCTGAAAGATTCTATGCCCCCGGGAAATAACGTGCCCGACAGCTGGTACGAAGCCCAGAAGATGATGTCTGATTTGGGTCTGAAGTGTGAGAAGATTTATGCATGTCCTAAAAATTGCGTGTTGTACTGGAAAGAGAATTCAGATTTGAAAGAGTGTTCAATATGCGGAGAGGCCAGGTATAAATCGAAAGAATCTGATAAGAAGCCCGATATACCCGTCAAGATAGCACGATACTTTCCTATAACACAAAGGCTGCAGAGGCTATTCAGGTGCAAGAAAATAGCCGAGACAATGATTTGGCATCACTGTGCTGCTCCAAGCGAAAATGAAAAAATGAGTCATCCAAGAGATTCACCAGCATGTAAGGATTTCAATAAGATGCATGAAATATTCAGTAGTGATTCTCGCAATGTCAGGTTCGGACTTGCGAGTGATGGCTTCTGCCTATTCAACTATATGGATGGAAGCCACATCACATGGCCCATTGTAATGGTAGTTTATAATTTGTCATCTTGGTTGGCTATGGATCAATCCTACTTTATGATGTCTCTTCTTATTGACGGACCAAACTTACCGGGAAACAATATCGATGTCTATCTCCGACCTCTGATCGATGAGTTAAAATCTTTATTCATTGATGGTGTAGATACTTACGATGCAAACACAGATACAACCTTCACAATGCATGCGGTTTTAATATGGACAATTAATGACTTTCCTGCATATGGAATGCTATCAGGTTGGTCCGTACATGGTCACAAAGCATGCCCTTATTGCCATCAATATACAACATCGAAATGGTCGAATTTTTGCAGGAAGGTTTGCTATTGCGGTTATCGGCGTTTCCTGCCACTAGACCATCCCTACAGCTTAGACACTCCTCACTTTAATGGTCATCAGGAGCTTCTCGGGCCTCCAGCCTTATTGTCCGGAGAGGACGTGATTGCTCAGTAGGATGGCTACAATAATATGACCTTCGGGATAGATCTGGCAAAACAGGTCAAACCACCATACTGGAACAAGTTAAGCATTTTCTGCGAGCTTCCGTACTGGTCAACAAATTTAGTGTGTCATTGTATGGACGTCATGCACATAGAGAAGGGAGTATCTGAGTACGTACTCAATTTACTTCTTTGTAAAGACGGAAAACCGAAAGACAACCTCCGTACTTGGATGAATCTTCAGGACTGGGAAATTAAAAGTGAATTGCATCCTAAACTGATAGCGGGTAAACCAGGCAAGTTTGTACTTCCCAATGCCGCATATCATATGTCACAACTGGAGAAGAAAATGTTCTTGCAGGTGTTGCATGATTTGAAAGTTCCCACAGGTTTCTCAGGATCATTTAGAACGAAGATAAAAATTGTGAAAGGCAAGATCGATGGGCTGAAAAGTCATGATCACCATATTATTATGGAGCACCTTCTCTCATTAGCCCTCAGGACTTCCCTTCCCGAATCAGTTGGTCTAGTAATAAATGACCTTTGTTGTTTGTTTAGAGAATTGTGCACTAAAACCCTGGATGTTATGACGCTGGAGAATCTAGAAAATTCTATTTTATTAATACTTTGCAAGCTTGAGCGTATTTTCCCACCGTCATTCTTCGATATCATAATACACCTGACGGTTCATCTAGCAACCGAGACTAAGTTAGCCGGACCGGTACAATATCGATGGATGTATCCCGTCGAAAGGTACGTAGAATTTTTCGTTTCATGCAATTTGTAAAATTATTGTTGTCCTATATGCCCATATTTATTTATTTAACATATTTTTCTTTAGGTACCTCTACACTCTAAAAAAGTATATATGCAATAGAAATCGACCAGAGGGTTCTATCATGCAAGGTTATCATCTAGATGAAGTAATCACTTTTTGTTCCCGCTATCTGGACGAGAACATTGAGACGAAGCTTAACCGGCCTCGGAGAATTCAGGACGGGCCATATGGTAAAACTGATTATAAGAGAGTGGAAACTCTATTTATCAACAAGATGTATCAGTTTTGTTGGGTTATGCAAGCGTCCTGGCCATCAAACCGTGGCCGATTGCAGAACAAAATTTTTACAAACTGGCGCTAGAACAACCCCATAATACGGATCGACCATTAACCCTAAGCTATCAAACATAAAGAGAGTTAAGAATGGTTATATCGAATGATCCGTGTCCTTCGGTATTTAACCATCATCCAAAACTCCTAGAGGCCTCCATGATCAAGCTTGATCTCCGGTCTCCCTCCATCGAAGATGATCCACCTGAGAATTTGTATTTCGAGCTCCAACCTCATAGCCGAGGTAACCAGGGTACCTAGTTCGCTAAACTAGATAGCCTAGAGAATGTAGAATCTAATGATAGATTAATTTGTCTCCAAACACCCTAGGTTTCTCAACACACGAGACTTGAATGGTGGAGATAAAAGAAGAAGTTTGAGGATGAGAGTGTGAAACCACTGAAGAAAAAAAGCTAAGTGTTGTGAGCTATAATGAAGCATACAATAAATATCCTAAGTCTCCAAAATACCTTAAGTCTCCAAAATATCTGACACCCAAACACAAATATCAAGCATACCACAATAGTAACCACGAGTCACCCCATGAGTCACCAAGTGAGCCATGCTATAATAAATGCATACAACACCTCATCCTCTCCACCTTATTAACCATTTAATCTTAAATGGTTAAAACTAAATGAGGTGGTATCTTCCAGAAGCACCTTGTAATAAATTACAAGAATACTCATCATCCATATATACATACCCGTATCCGTATTCCGACAAAATATGAATACAATGAGACGAAAATAATCCAACAATATAATACTAGAATCCGGCTTAAACCAAAGCCCACTAGTATTAACCGTCGGAATCATGATACGTGCATAAGTGCACGTATATGATCGAACCCTGCCGTAAAACTATACGGCCTCTACATCGTTTCGCCCGAAGTAGGGAAACCCTCTGTATGGGACTCAAAAGACTCGTCAATACGCTGGCAGTAGGTTTAACCACAAGCACGTCAGCGGCACCAGCTGTACGTAACGGCTACCCAGATATTGAGCGAAAGGAAGGCCGACGAGAAAACTCATCCTAACCTCTACTGAGCCTGTCCGTGACAATATCCGTCCAGTCCGGTCTGTTCGTCTAAGAGTATCGCATATCGAGTCTAGGAGGGTGGATAAAGTCAACCCCTAATAACATGACATTTCATGTCGGTATGAAGCCCATCACCAACTGATAAAATACTGATCCAAATCAGTAATTCTCGACTACCTTGGTTAAGGATTTCTGGTGATGGCCACCCGTGTACAACGCGACATCAACCCCTAATACCAGGAGAGACGAATCCCCAACGATCCGTTCATTGCCTCCATATGGTTTGGGACTGTACCCAACTAAAACCTATTTGCACGACTCCTTTGTGCCGTAGTAGGGTAGTAATCAAAATATAGTGGAAACTTACACGAGACAAATGACGATCTCAGGTCGATAGACTAACTTGTACACATGTCGTTTGGGAACTGCTATCTGACAATAGGTACAATACCAACTAGCATGTTATCGACGAGTCCGTCCAGTGTACTCATAACCCAATGAGAACCTTTATACTATCTTAGATGAATAAACTAACACCAATGGCTTGTGAGACCCGGCCACCGCCCCTCGTCGGGATCTCGATCAGTATACACTAATCTACTATGGATTATCGATGCCCAGTCTCGATACTCCCACGACTAGCGATATTTAAGGATGTGCTTATAGACCACCCAGCTTCCACGTATATGATCTTCATCATAATGATAGTAGTCAAGCAAGAATCCTATGGGTTCTATCAACATGTGATAGTGATCTGTAATACCACATAAAACATGTACATGATGATAAAGACAAACCAGATAGCATACTATCATTTTGAGTAAGACTGTTCTATCCGTATGGGTCCTCCCTCAATCATCGCAACCGTGTGCTTGCGATTCAATAATTGACTTGAAAGCACTATAGCCATCAATCTCCCACTTGCACTTAAGGCTAATTATTGCGGTGTCGCATGCTCACAGCTCGTGTGATACTGAACACCCAACTTCTCTACTAATCAGTTTCGCAAAGCTCGTTTGTGAAACTATTGTGTTCGAGAAAAAGTCTCAGTGAGTGCATCCGCTCCAATGTTTCTTTCTATATCTCTCTATATCTCAATTTCGCGGAAAAAGACTATCTCCCAAAATGAGCAATACCTGTCTTAGAATTTGTCTGGATATCTGATGAGACCCAGTTCATAAATGAACTCCAAATCCAACAAACTTCTTAGACTGTATCATCCACTGAATTTAATCAGTATCCTGTGCCATGCCTTCCACTTTATTCGCTTGGACCACCTGTCCAACATACTGTCCCTCAAAAGAGAGAAAACTATAACTCAGACAGCTATTCTGTCATCCAGGTCATCTTGGATGCCTGAAATGATAACCATCTCCTGAAGGAGGCTGCCATTACCGTATACCAAGAACATCCACTTATGTTCATAACTGCTTCCAAATGTTTCTCCAGGATTGGATTAATATATAATCTTATTGCAGCCAGTGCAAAAGCAATACCTGGTGTTGTACTTGACATCTCATGATTGACTCAATTTCCTAAGCAAGTGATATGCCAATCATGCAAATCTCTCTCCTCATTAGTCTAAAAGACATCTCTTTAGAGAGGGTGACTCCATCACCTGTGGGTACACCACCATGCCAGGAGTCGTCCATTCTAAAACACTTTCAGGATAATGTCAAAGTACCCGAATTGGGACAATTTCCAAATCTAGATCTAAAACCATAGATCTAGTCACTAGAATCCCTGATATTTTATCTATATCTTATGTGGAGAAACCACTTGTGACAACCACAGTATAACCAATCGTAGTATAGGAAGATCCCTTCCTATTTAGTGCATGTCATCCAAATATCAGGACATTACTCCCTACTACTTTCTTACCAGATTCATCTCTTATTCTGATGAAGTCAAACTCTATGACTGTCACATAAAAAATAGATGATCTATCTCCGCTATACCTGCTTTAGTCTATAAATAGACATAAGTTACTTTCCCAGTATGCTTCCGTTGCTCCCACTGACTATAACAACCTTCTGGCAGAGTCATATACACATGCACATCTAAAGCTAGTTTAGAATGACGTTATACTCATCCTCCTGCCAGACCTCATAGTCTTGAACAGCAGCAGTGGCAAGTTTGGGTAATCATAATCCTCCCTTTCACCTTCTTTGAGGATACCGAAGTACCTCCCGGGTGCTTGATGTTACCCACCAAATCTGCGGAGTGGCTAATGGATCATCGAAACCATTTGAATCCTTAGGTTCTATTAAATTTTCAGCAATCGTTTGTGGTTCTGGAATTACTTCCAGTTCTACTATACTCCCACTAATGTTTTCTGAAAAGAATCCATTTTATTAAAACTGGCGGCAAGTCAAGAACAATATAACTATTGATCTTCCTAATGGTAGAAAGTTAACCCTCGTCAAAACCCGGGATAACCCACAAACTGCCATTACTGAAACGTACCTTAAGTTTGTCCAGATTCTGGTTTTAAGCATAAGCCGGACAACTTCATATACCTTAACATCGTTAAGATATGAATCCATTCTATATCCAGTATATAGAAACAAATGCACTAATTTAATTGGAACCAGATTCAAAAATCATGCAGCTGTTTCCAGTGCATATCAACCAAATGGAAGAAGGCTAGACGACATTACTCATCAAGGAATGCATCCACGTATGAGTAACCTGAAAGAGAAGTTAGTTCTCAAAACCATTACTTACAACGGAATACCTAGCACAAGTATCTTCATCTTCGATTATCTCGACGAATCCTGATACTTCAAACAAATGGTTCTCTACTTTATTCTTATACCTATAACTTCTCAAAATTTGGACCATGTATTTCAACGAAATACTTGTCTAAAACTAGAGAAGTCAAAAGTAAAGAGAATATAGTACGAGTACCAACCCTTTGTCTTGCAACATATGGTTCTCTACTTCATTTTTATACCTATAACTTCTCAAAATCCAGACCTTGTATTTCCACGAAATACTTGCCTAGAACTGGAGAAGTCATGAGTAAACAGAATATAATACGAGTACCAACCCCTTTGTCCTAATGGACATCGGAAAACATACAATACTTTGTATAAGTCCTTTGAGTTTAACAACTCAAACCCTGTGCGTCATAGGTTGAAAACTGTACCATGGTTAAGAAGAATTATTCTGTTGTTGAATGCTCCTTACCTAACTATCAACTGATATAGGTAAATGTCATAGACATAATTTCAAAAATTTATATCTCACTTTATAAAATAAACTTACATATATATCAGTTTGAAATTGGTGCATAACGACAGATATTCAAAACCAAATATTTGCCGTTAGGCAAAACCCAGGTGATTTCCTCAAATATCACCAATTACAAAGAATTCCGATATATATAGAGGATCTAATCACCCAATTCCCAATATCTTACTCCTACTCATCATCTGTAACGCCATATGTGAGAATCAAATCTGGAAAATACATATCCTGGAGTTAGAATCCAATTGGGAAAACAGTTTTCACTTAACACCGCACAGAAAAACTGAAACATGAAAATGTTTCGAAGGGGTAAATGGGTATTCCTAGTAATGCCTCTTCTACTATCCAGATTCATTACTGTAACCGTATATTTCCTTGCCATCACTCCAATCCCTTTATATATCTTTACTTATTATCTTCTGCACACCACACTTACGCTAATTGATTTTCTTCCTTCCCTACCCTTCGGCATCAGCTTAAGGTTTGGAATAAGACTATCCAATAAGCACAATAGGTGTACTTTCCTAATATTAGGAGCTCTCGCAACCTGAGAGAAGGTAAAGGGAAAAGACAATTGAATAATCTTATTCTATTTCTCCTGAACCAGAATCCATTCTCGAACTAGAACAAGTTCCTTCGAGTTCGTATGTAGCTATGCGATGGCATATCCAAGCAATATGGATCTTCGTAGTGATACGAAGTGTTCAGGAGAAATTCAAAGGTGAAGTAGGAGTGGCAGGGGTATACGCAGTTTTGTCGTGAATGATAGCAGTTGCAATTTCCTTTGCCCTTACTCTAATCCCTTTATATGTCTTTACTTATTACCTTCTGTACACCACACTTAGGTTAATTCGTTTTATTCCTTCCCCACCTTTCGGCACCTGCCTATGGTTAGGAAAAAGACTATCCAATAAGCGCAATAGGTGTACTCTCCTAATACCAGGAGCCCTCGCAACCTGAAAGAAGGTAAAGGGAAAATACAGCCGAATAATCCTATTCAATTTCTTCTGAACCCTAATCCATTCTCGAACTGGAACAAGTTCCTTCGAATTCGTATGTAACTATACAATGGAATATCCAAGCTATATGGATTTTCGTAGTGATACGAAGTGTTTTGGAGAAATGCAAAGGTGATATAGCAGTGGCAATGATATATGTGACTAAATGACAATTCAAAAGCCAAAGTGTTTTAAGAAGGTTCGGTTAACTTGGTTCATGAGTTTTAGTCTAGGGTCGGGCCATGGTCGCTGCCAAAGAAAGAGAGAAAAGAAACACCTAGCGTGCACTCTAACCTAGATCAGAATGGTTAATCACTTTATTTAATCAGGATGGCTCCTACTGTTTTCTCGAATTCTCCTTCAAACCCTAAAAGGAGAATTGGTCAGGATCATATAAAATCACCCGAGGAGTAATACCTACTCATCAGTGGGAATCGGGATCCAACTATCATCGCAAGATAACTTGATAGAAACCACTCAAGTCACCACACTCTGAAGGTATGCGCATGCTTGGCAAGTTTCCTGTATGTTTGAAACTCCCGATGTGATTTTTACCCTTAGGACCCAAGTGACCTTGACACAGTCAACAAATCAAAGAGTCCTAATCAAGTTCAACCCATCATTATCTGGATTGCATTAAACCCACCTGCACGAGCCCTTGACATAGTCAACAAGGCTGCACGACTATCCTAACCAATCGCATTACATGCAACAAACAAGCACTATTTATTTATCGCACACTACGCCTTGACACAGTTAACAAACGCAGCACGAATACGAAGTAGTAGTTGTAGGAAATGACGGAGGGCTACGGTTATTTTTTAGCGAAAAACCTTTAACGTAATGAACTTGATATCGTTGAAGGAACCGAGTGGTTTTGCAAATATATAGTGGCGCAAACTTTTGCTAAAGATGTCACTCTCTGTGAAGGGATCTCGGCTCTTTCCTCGTCGAATGAGGTGCAGGATATTCCAAACTGAATACTACGATGCAAAGCAAAAGAATCGACTATAGTGAAGTTATTACGATGACGCAAACTTTTGATCAAGAGGTCACTCCCGATGAAGGGATCTCGGCTCTTGCCTCATAGAATGAGGTGCTGGATATTCATAACCGAATACCGCTGTGCAAAGCAAAAAGAAACGTCTGTAATGTCAGTTTTCAAAAACTTGGTTCCAACAACATCATATAGGTTTGTTTTCGTTGCATTGATTAGAATCAACGCAGTCCCATCAATTAAACATATCACACCAGATAAAGGAACGAAAAATATAGTGTACGTATATGCCATCTGCATTCGCCACTGGGCCCCGTCATCACCCGTTAGGTTACTTAACTAACGGCAGAGCGGGGGCTGGACTAGCGTGGGTGCAAAACATATACAACATCTACTAGTATATATATAAATATATATAGCATTCGTCCCAGGCATGATATAAGCAACATCACAGAATCTCAGCCAGCAACACAAAATGATGGATAATCTTGAAGCCTCGAGTTTCACTTGAGCCGCAAATGAGACCCGACGTTCTCTGTTGTGTGGATAACATGTGCAATGAAAACCTAGACCCCTACGAGTGTGGCAAGTTACCCGCCAATCCCAGAAGCGAGGCAACCCCAATCAACAACGTGAATGGGCCACCCAGCACTTCACGGAATCCAGTAACTTGGGCACCCTTCCATGGGTCAACCTGTACCCCCTACTAATGTGGCGAATAGCCCGTCAATTCTAGAGTAAGGACCCCTCCGTCTCAACGTCATGAGATACGGGCTCGTTGCCCTTTAGAACCCGGCTATTCGTGCACTCCACTGCGGGGTAATTCTAGTACAGAAAAGAAAAATATATGTACAAGGGTGACATCGACCTTAACCCGGTCGTGCCCCAAACAAATAATATACAAACTGGCAGAGACGACAGTCCACATGTCGGACGCTTGCCCCGCAATATCAAATGTACAAATGAATCTAAACTGTACAACTATCATTGCACCACTGGCTATCCACCACGACCATCTAACCACAACCTCAGTACAACACAGAATATCAACGTGAATGTCATGTTCGTAAACCTGTCTAAAAGAACATATTGCAATTAGACGAGTTATACCGCTCTAATGACATTCACGGTCGTAAATAGTAATGTATGTACTGTAAACTTTTAAACAGTGTTAAAAATAGCGACTTTGAAATACTCCGTATTGCCCCCAAACCAAAGATAACACAATATGCAATCTGGGAAAAAACAAACAATACTAAAAACCTAATATTCAAGAACCCAGAACTTACCAAAAAACTCAAGCCTCAACTCCACACTAAAACCGGGGACGCCGGGCATATCACCGATCTCGCCGGCCAAAGTGAAAAATTTTGGGCTCATTTTTTAGGTGTGTTCTAGTTGTCACAATAATAGTCTTCTGCAATTGTTTAAAATTTTTTTAGAAGACTCTGAAAATTTGACAGCAACTTAAATATTTTCCGTATTGTTTCGGAGTTGTTTCGGTTTTGTTCCTTTAATATCGTCTAAAACAGCTAGCTAAGGGTTTATGGGTTGGCTCTGATACCATGTTGGGTTATGTAAGCGCCCTGGCCATCAAACCGTGGCCGATTGCGGAACAAAAATTTTACAAACTGGCACTAGAACAACCCCATAATACGGATCGACCATTAACCCTAAGCTATCAAACATAAAGAGAGTTAAGAATGGTTATACTGAATGATCCATGTCCTTCGGTCTTTAACCATCATCCTAAGCTTCTAAAGGCCTCCATGATCAAGCTTGATCTCCGGTCTCCCTCCATCGAAAATGATCCACCTGAGGATTTGTATTTCGAGCTCTAACCTCATAGCCGAGATAATTAGAGTACCTAGTTCACTAAACTAGATAGCCTAGAGGATGTAGAATCTAATGATAGATTAATTTGTCTCCAAACACCCTAGTTTTCTCAATACATGAGACTTGAAGAGTGGAGGTAGAAGAAGAAGCTTGAGGATGAGAGTGTGAAGCCATTCAAGAAAAAAAGCTAAGTGTTGTGAGCTATAATGAAGCATACAATAAATATCCCAAGTCTTCAAAATATCTCAAGTCTCCAAAATATCTCACACCCAAACAGAAAAATCAAACATGCCACAATAGTAACCATAAGTCACCCCATGGGTCACCAAGTGAGCCATGCTACAATAAATGCATACAACACCTCATCCTCTCCACCTCATTAACCATTTAATCCTAAATGGTTAAAGTTAAATGAGGTGGCATCTTCTAGAAGCACCTTATAATAAATTACAAGAATACCCCTCATCTATATATACATACCCGTATCCATATTCCGACAAAATACGAATACATTGAGACGAAAATAATTCAACAATATAATACTAGAATCCGGTTTAAACCAAAGCCCACTAGTATTAACGGTCGGAATCATGATATGTGCACAAGTGCACGTATATGATCGAACCTTACTGTAAAACCATACGGCCTCTATATCGTTTCGCCTGAAGCAGGGAAACCTACTGTGTGGGACTCTAAAGACTCGTCAATACGCTGGCAGTGGGTTTAACCACAAGCACGTCAGCGGCACTAGTTATACGTAACGGCTACCTAGGTATTGAGCGAAAAGAAGGCCGACGAGCAAACTCATCCCGACCCCTACCGAGCCTGTCCGTGACAATATCTGTTCGGTCCGGTCTGTTCGTCTAAGAGTATCGCATATCGAGTTTAGGGGGATGGATAAAGTCAGACCCCTAATAACGCGACATTTCGTGTCGATATGAAGCCCATCACCAACTGAGAAACTATTGATCCAAATCAGTAATTCTCGACTACCTTGGCTAAGAATTTCTGGTGATGGTCACCCATGCACAACGCGACATCAACCCCCAATACTAGGAGAGACGAATCCCCGACGATCCGCTCACTACTTCCATGTGGCTCGGGACTGTACCCAACTAAAACCTGTTTGCATGACTTCTTTGAGCCATGGTAGGGTAGTAATCAAAGCACGGTAGGAACTCACACGAGACAAATGACGATCTCAGGTCGACAGACTAACTTGTACACATGTCACCTGGGAACTGCTATCTGACATTAGGTACAATACCAACTAGCATGTTCCCGGCGAGTCCGTCCAGTGTACTTGTAACCCAATAAGCACATGTATAGTATCTTAGATGAACAAACTAACACCAATGGCTTGTGAGACCTGGCCACCGCCCATCGTCAGGGTCTCGATCAGTATACACTAGTCTACTCTGGAGTATCGATACCCAGTCTCGATACTCTCACGACTAGGGACATTTAAGGATGTGTTTATAGACCACCCAGCTCCTACGTATATGATCGCCATCATAATACTGGTAGTCAAGCAAGAATCCTATTGGCTCTATCAACATGTAATAGTGATCTGTAATACCACAAAAAGTATGTACATGATGATAAAGACAAACCAGATAGCATATTATCATTTTGAGTAAGACTGTTCTATCCGTATAGGTCCTCCCTCAATCATTGCAATCGCGTGCCTGCGATTCAATAATTGACTTGAGGGCACTATAGCCAACAAGTTTATCCTCCTCAATAGCGTATATCTTGAAGAAATTATAAAGTAAGTTTTTTTGGATTAATTGTTATATTTGTGTTTGTGTGTGTATGAAATGATATAATATTAATGTCATAATTTATTGTTGAGAACGGAATTCATATTAATGAGGTACGTGAGGGGCATCCTGATTGGAATGATGAACGATTGGAAAAATATCATCAGGATAATTTTTGCAATTGGATTACAGATCATATAAGTTGTTCGAATAACATGTTATTGCTACCAGTCTTAATCTAAACTTATATCGTTATATATTTACCGTAAAATTTGTCTTGTCGGATCCACGATCCGAACTTGTTTGCATCATTAAAGAGAGATTCACGATATTTAGCCCAGTTTCCTAATATGGAGGTTGCATATTATAAATGACTCGGTGTTCTTGGATACAAATTTGAAGTTAAGGACATAGAAACATCTCGAACCACTAAGAATAGTGGGATTGCGACGGTAGGATTGGATGGTGTGATTTATTATGGATACTTAAATTGCATACTTAGCATCCAATATCCTGGATGATCAGAATCGTTTTATATATTTCAGTGTACTTGGTACGATATATGAACCGATACGGATAAGTAGAGAAACAATCTCGGGACTTAGAAAGATGAATATGGATTGACTACTGTGAACACACTTCGATTTTAAGGTCTGGACGAACAATTTATCTTTCCGAACCAAGCGTTCCAAGTATACTACTCACAGTGTTTAAAACATCTGGGATGGAGTGTCGTATGCCGTTGGAAACCCAGGGATGTTTACGATGTCCCGGAATTCGAGGATGTATGGAGGACAGCGATGAGGATGAAGAAAAGAGAAGACTTAGAGTGCTCCGACCTTCTGTTTCAAAAGACGGGTTGTCTTCAGCTGATCGTGAAGTTACGTGGGTTAGAAATGATATCGATAATAAAATCCAAGTAGATATGTCTAATGCGTCCATGAAATGAAAAAGGTTATTAGTAATGATATATTATTACTTCACATTTCTACGATCTATACACATATTGCATGCATATGTAATGATTGTACTCTTATCTAGGTTTAATGACGACGACCGGTGCAGCGAGGCGAAGCAGGAGCACCAGCCGCGGCAGAGGCAGAGGCAGAATGGTTTTGCCGCCTAAAGAGCCGTGTAGGGAGCTTCAGAGGGCTGGTCTTGCATCTCGATCGGTATTTCGGATGACTCCTTCCGTGTGGACTTTGCCACACCTCCAGATATATTGCACGCATATTCATTTTGAATGTAATATTATAGATATACATGCATATTTATTTCAAAATTACTTATATAGTCAATGTTTAATTGTTTAGCTGTTGGTGGTGCATCAACATTAGAGGCAGATGCCACTACCGCACCTGCTGGTATGTTTATATATGCTATAGTACATGCATATTGATTTAGAATGTTATATCATAAATATACACACATTCTTTTTGCTCTTACTTAGATAATCATTTTTTGATTGTCTAGCTGTAGGTGGTGCCTCCACATCTCGGGTAGAGGCGACCACCGCACCTGCGGGTATGTTTATATATCCTATATTGCATGCATATTGATTTAGAATGTTATATTATTGATATATACATTCTTTTTGCAATTACTTATATAATCTATTTTTAATTGTCTAATTATAGGTGGTGCATCCACATTTGGCACAGAGGCCATTCCCGCCACTTCCGTACCCTCCGCTCAGTCTACAGGTTAGTATGAATAAATATAAAATATTTATTCATTTTACATATCCTCTAAGAATTAATATGAACTTCATGTAATTTTATCGTCAATATTTATTTTCTAGTTGGAGGGGATGCGTCCACATCCGGGTCATCGGCTGTTCCTCATCAGAGGAACTATCGTCCAGCTTGTGCTGTTGCCCGGGCCCAGGCTCGTGCTGCTGTCTCCAGAGGTATATATCGCACTTCAATTTTCGTTAATCCTTAATTTCTTAATACCGCTTTGTCTTAATATTGCTTGTCTTGATATTTCTTATAGATGCAGGACAGCCCTATCCCGAGAGGGGGACTCGAGGGCTAAATCGGTCCCACAGGCTGAGGCCCGATAGAGCTAGGGGAGGCACCATTTCCCCTCTTCTTTACCCTCGATTATCGCTATACTGGAGATTATGCCGAAAGGTTCGGCCGGTATATGGGGGATGAGAGCCGCATCCAAAAGAAGCATCCACTTCACGTTGAGTGGGGCGATCAGCACCGACGCTCATTTGCCCTCTTCTGAGATCAGACTCGGGTATTAATATATATTTTCATTTGACTTGTCCAATATATTTATTATTATTTAACACTTGCAATTTAAATACATTATTTTTTTGTATTTGCAGTTGAATTACAACTTTCAGTCTGTACCCGACCCTGATCATCCTGAGAGAGTGCTCGATCTTCACGCTCTATACCTGGGCCTGATGAAGAACATGCAATCAAAGGTCTGATACAATAGGAATGAGCTGAACATCGACTGCTATTTGATATGGTTGGCAACCCCCGAGACAGAGAGAGCGGCTCTCCTATATACTTCGGCCTTTGCGAGAGTCGACGTGGATACATGGCCTCTCTTGTGCCAATTATACGACTCTCAGCGCAAACAAATTTGTAATTTAAATGTAATTCATTAATCAGTATATAATTTATTTTTTTGTGTTGCTTAATTAGAAAACTAAATCTGAATGTGTTGTGCAGAAACAGGCCGATCAAAATACGGAGAATAGGAAGTCGGCGAAGAGGGGTCGCCCTATTTATACAGGTGGCTCGAGGAACATTACTCGTGCCATGGAGGCATCGGTAAATTACAACAGATCTATTTTAATATAACGTAATATTAAGAGTTATTTTATAATATATTTAAATTTTTGGTGAATTGCAGAGAGCTCAGACCCTGGCGCAAGGTGGTACACCGAGCGTGCTGACCGCGTATCTTGCTGTCCATGGCACCTCGACAGATCCCGCCATGGGCGAGCTTCGATTCCCCGACACCGCTACCTAGGAGTATTGCATAAGTGTTAATATTTATTCTAATTCGAATGAAATTTTTGTTTTGATAAGTTCAAATTTAAATGATATACTTATATTTTAATGGTTAATGTGGGTGTAGGAGCGAGTGGTGGAGCAGGCGGAGGTATCGGGGATCGATTTTAGTGGACAGACCGATCCGATGCTACTGAGCCCAGTCCTAGACGCTGCACACGGAGGACACCACGGAGGTTGGGAGAGAGGCCGGGGACTGGGTCTTAGCAGGGCCCATATGAGGTTGGTCTCCACTCCGGCGGTTACTTCCCCTACCCTTCGTGAGTGACGTCTGAAGCATGATGTTGCCGCCTTGAAGACCACCGTCGAGGAGTTGAAGAAGATGTTGGTACATATATTACTTAATAGTAAAATATTATATCACATTATAGATAGTAACATATGCAATATTAGTAGCCCGAGCTTATTTGGTTGTAGACTTAGCTTTGATTAATCATATTTACATAAAACTATCTAATTAAAATAAACTACGATTTTCCAAACTAGGTACCCAAACGAGGCATAAGTCTCTAAGTATTCTTAGATTGGGGTTTCACAATAACCTGATAATGATACGAATTCGACTAAAATCTAATACACCGTTCTTACTCATTTATTACACACAAAATTTAACAGATGCGACATGCTACTTCGGCTGCGGCTCCACATGCATCTCCTTCGGCTACGGCTCCGCAAGCCACTACCTCGGTTGCGGTTGCGCAGACCACTCCTGCAGCTCCACAGCCCGCTTAGACTCCTGCACAGTCCGTTCCTTCATTAGTCGAGTTTTTGACGACTCAGGGCTGCGCCGAGGAGCAGATGCGCCAGATTACGGCGATTATCAGAGATGGAGGAGCTAAATCAAGCTAGGGTAGCTTTCTTTATAATTTTGAGAATGTATGTACTTATATGATACATATTGTATATATTTTGGACGATATTGGTGGTTGTTTGCTTGTTCATGATGATTTAGATTGATATCATATTCTGTTTGTTTATTTCTTTTATATATTATGCGTGAGATGTTGATTATGAATATTTTTGTATTTGGTTAATGATGTATATATTATTGTGCACAGGGCGGGGTAAAAACAAGAAGCCCGTTTTTTAAAAAACCCTGATATTTTGTCCCTACGGATTAATCCGTAGGGCTATCTATTGCACCTACGGATTAATCCGTAGGTGCAATGTTTGCCCCTACACAATTAGCCGTAGGGACAAAATATCAGGATACCTGATATTTTGTCCCTATGAACTCAGTAACAGGGGTAAAACTTGCCCCTACGAGTTAATCCGTAGGGACATTTATCAGGCCCTATGGATAATTCCGCAGGGGTCTCTATCGGGCCCTACGAATAAATTTGTAGGGCCAAGTATTTTATTTTATAAACCAATAGATTAAATAAAGATTATGTCCTTACGGAGTAATCCGTAGGGATAAATGCCCCTACGGAGTAAGCCGTAGGGGCAATTATTACTCCGTAGGGATATGTTCAGGACGAAGACTTACACCTACGGCCTTTGGACCTACGGTGGAGTTTTATGTCCCTACGGATATCTCCATAGGAGCAGTAGTTTGCCCCTACGGCTAAATTCGTAGGGACAACCCATTATTGTAGTAGTGTGTAATTTCTCCTATACGACATCTTCAATCGAGCAAAAATGGATGGTACGTGTGTTTTTTTCCTCTCTCTTTCTTTTTTCAATTGAATCTTTTCTAGTTCTAATTGATTTTTTATGCTTAAATCTTGTTTCATTAAGAGAATCAGTAGAGAAAGGGGGCAAAGAATTAAATATAGAATTTTAGAGAAGATAATTTTTTTTAGGGTTTGAGCTTGGTTTTTTGTACCGAATATCAGTTGTGTGTATATATATACATTTTATATGATGAAGAATAAAAATAAAATAAAATCTTTCCTAAACAAATAAATCACAAAAGTTATGGAAATAAAATATTTCAAAAATTTGCAGCTTCTGCGTTCATGATCAGCAGACGTCTGATGAAGCAAAGGTCAGACGTCTGCTTGTTCTCTGTTATTTCTGGAGACTAATTGCCGGACGTCTGTGCCTCCTTCATCAGACGTTTGGTTTCGATATGTTGTTTTGCCATATGTCTGCACGAGATACTTCAGACGTCTGCTGTGGTTTTAAATGCTTGTCAGTAATGCGCCCCTAATTGATGTGTTTAAAAAAGTGTTCGTAAAGTAACCGCAATCATGACGGTTTCGTTAATAGCTAGCCGCGATGAGTACGGCTCGTCCGCAGGAAAACGTGAACTCTTTTCTTGCTTTAGACGAGTTAATTAAAGAAGGATGATTGTTTGTTGTTACGGATATAAGATTTATAAAGAGAAGGCTTGTAGGGTTCATAGGATTTAGTAGTAATGGATGAATAATTAAAAATGACTTCTTTTATCTTTTAATAGTTTAAAACTAGATCGATAGTGATGAATGTAGATTAGGGTTCTTTGGAAGAAACTAGGGTTTCCCGACTACTAACCCTTATCCTTGCATTGATTTCTATTCATGTCTAGCCCCTAACAAAATAAGTGTTAAACCAATCTCAAATCGTGGTCGTGACTAGCAATAAATTGGTAGCGCGCCCGATAAGGATGTTAACATTTATTTTTCTAATGTTTATAGACTTTAAAATGTATAAAAGATGTTAAAATATTTTATCATCCATTGATCTACCCTAGCCTATGAACCCTAGCAAGTTAGGAATTACTCACTCATGGTTTGAGATTTAGAAGAAAAGTTGAAGAATGAAAATATGATTAAGATGCAAAAAATAAGTGCAGAAAGTAATTGCAAAAAGAATAATAAAAACTCTACCTTTATTAATCAACTATTGCATACAACTTTTGAAAGTAGAGTACAAGAACCCTAGTTGCTCTAGATCTCTATCTTATTGGAAGTAGATGACTAGCTGATGATCACTCGGATGCGTGGATCGCTTTGGACCTCTTAATCTCTTCGGTGAAGATTCCCAATGTGAGGCTCTCGGTCCCTTATATAGTCACAGAAACTAAAAACCGTAAATACCATCTGCGAATATATGTTGATATCATCAAACCACCAAAATCTCAGATCCTACGGCCCTAGATCCGTCGTGGAACTGCCACATATTAGCTTGTTTGGTCGCGGTTCCACCGCGGTTTAGTGGTATGGGATTTTAGGATTTTTTGTGGTGTTTTGTATTGATATTTAGAGATCTTCTTGATGTCTAGATTATGAAAATAGTGCTCTGAGTCTCTGTCGTTGCTAGATCTTACGATTTGCTTCAATATTTTGGCAGATTTGATTCCAACATCTTAATTTATCTCGGATCTCTTGGATTCCAGACTAATCTGCACAATATCTCAAATCAAAGTGTTAGTAGTATTTGGTATTTTTCAGATATTATCCTAACCATTTTATATGATATTATATGTTAAGAATATTGATTAGAATTATTTGATATGATATGCCTATTTTAATTACAATATTTTATATAAATATTATATACATGTATTTTCCATTATTATGTTAATTATAATGTAGAAACATATGATAATAAACTTTTTACACATAAACCCTCATATGTTCTATATTTACAATAAACACCTTTTAGTATTTAACAATAGTGGGGAAAATAATCATTCAAATATACAATATTTTAGACTAATCAACCCCTGCAAGATTAAGGCTCCGTTGGAGACTCCAATTTTGAATCGAAGTTTGAGAAATTGTGTGTGTCCAAGTGCTTTTGTAAGGACATCTGCAAGTTGTTCATGGGTACTGATGTGGCATACACAAATGGTTCTATCTTCAACGCACTCCCAAATGAAATGATAGTCAAGAGTAATTTGTTTCATCCGAGAGTGGAAAACTGGGTTTACAGTAAGATAGGTAGCCCCAGTGTTATCACAGTATAGAGAAAACGGTTTGCGCAGAAGTACTAGAAGATTTTTCATCCAAAGTATCTCAGTCGTGGAATTCGCAAGGTCTTTATATTCAGCTTTGGAGAAGGATCGAGAAATAGTATTTTATCGAGCTGATTTCCATGATATGGGATTCGTGCCTAGATAGAGAATGTAGGCAGTTATGGAACGACCACCATCGCGACTTCCACCCCAGTCAGAGTCACTGAAGGCCTGAAGAGTTAGAGAAGATCGTCGGCGGAGGTAAAGACCGTGATGTATCGTACCTTTAAGGTAACGAAAAACATGTTCGAGGGTCGTCCAGTGAAGTTCTATGGGAGAGTGCATGAATTGAGAGAGGACGTTGACGATAAAGGAAACGTCGAGCTGAGTGAGAGAGAGGCATTGAAGCGCACCAACTAGCTGACGGTAAGGTATGTGATAGACAGAAGAAGACATGTCATGGCGATGTAAACGAGTGATATTGCACATCGGAGTGGTAACTTCTTTAGCTCCTTCTATGGAGAACTTTTTCAGGAGATCGGCGATGTGGTGATGCTAAGATAGAAAAAGTTCTTGTGTCGTGGGAATGCTTCTACACTAAGAAAGTGATGAAGGTCGTCGAAATCCTTTAGAGAGAAATGTTGCCCAAGTTGATGAACAAAAAATTGAATAAACTGAATGTTATTACTAGTGAGAATAATATCATCAATCTACACCAAGAAGTAGGCAACGATGGTTTTCTTGGAGTAGACGAAGAGAGACGTATCCACCACGGAGTTTGCGAAGCCGGTTTAAAGGAGATAGTTTTTGAGTTCTTGATATCATGCCCTAGGCGCTTGCTTGAGACTATAGAGAGCTTTCCGTAGTTTGCAGATATGGTTAGGTGGGAAGGAGTGGAGGAAACCTAATGGTTGAGCCATATACACATCTTCATGGAGAGTACCATTGAGAAAAGCATTGTTAATGTCAAGTTGACGAAGAGGCCATCCATGTAAGAGTGCGGTGCATAAGACTATCCGCAGTACCGTCGGCTTAATAACGGGGCTGAAGGTGGCAAAGTAGTCGAGACCAGGCTGTTGGTGGAAGCCTTTGGCCACACGGTGAGCTTTATATCGGGCAATGGTGCCATTAGAGTTTCACTAGATTCGGAAAACCCAATTGCAACCTACAAGATTTTGATTTGATTTTAGGACAAGATTCCATATTCCGTTCTTCATGAAGGTATCAAATTCTTCAGATATTGCAGCAAGCCAGTTGGAATCTTTCACAGCTTAAGATACACATGTTGGTTCAAGGGTTCGGGATATGGGATGAACAGTGATATGGTTGATATATTGGGAGTTGAAGTATTTTGGGTTTCGTTCATTGTTGGTGCAGAGATTTCAGGGTCGGGGAGTGAGGGATAATTGTGGAGAGGGTAAATGTGATTGAACGGTTATGGATGAGGTTGGGGAGGTAGGAATGGGTAGGTTAGCGATGCTATCGAGATTGTAAGGTGAGGATTGTGAAGAGTCAGTATAGGTGGAAAGGTTGAGGGTATGAGATGTTAATGATTGACGTTTCGTAGAGGTTGGGTTAGGTAAGGTGGATAAAATGTGAAGTTTGGTAGGTTGGGCATACGTGATTGGTTGCGATGTTGCGCCAAGGGAGGCCAAATCTTGCAGAAGAGCCTCTTGATGCCTACTAGATACCTGCATGGGAAAATTAGTTTCGACGAATTTGACGTGACGAGAAATGTAAATTTTGTGAGTGATAGGATATAGACATTTATACGCAGATTGAGATGTTGAATAACTTAGAAAAATGCAGGGACATGATCTATGGTGAAGTTTGGAAGAGGTGTATAGCCTTAACCAGAGATAGCAAAAACACCTAAAAATCTTAAGACGTTTGTACTTTGGTGGACGTTGAAATAATTTTTCAAATAGGAATTGAAAGTTAAGAACTAGTGTGGGAAGACGAATTATGAGATAAATAACGGTTTGAAAAGCTTGACTCCAATACTTAGAGAGAAGTGAGGCCGTATGCAAGAGTGTACGACCGGTTTCGACAACATGATGACGACGACGTTGTGATGTGCCATTGTGTTCCGGAGTGTGTTGAGGAGTGGTGAGATGAGAAACACCATAGGAGGTGAGAATGGAGGCAAGAGATATGTATTCACCGCTATTATCAGAATATATTAATATAAGCGGTAACTGAAAATATTTTTCCATAAGATTTTTGAATTAGGGAAAGATGGTGGTAATATCAGATTTACGTCTCATAGGATATAGCTAGATGCATTTTGTGTAATAATCAACAAAAATTACGTAATAACAAAAACCATCATACGTCAATTCAGTGGGTCCCTAAATATCAGTGTAAATTAATTGCAAAGGTTTAGAAGTATGAAAGGAATTTTCAGAAAAAGGAAATTTATGACTTCTATTATAATCACACGAATTATATTGAAAATTATTAACTACCAAGACATTAGACAATAACTTATTTCTTATAACGACTGACTGAAGAATTCGGATGGAGGGATGACCAACACAACAGTGCCACTCACTTATTTCGGACTTGAAAGTAGCGTGAATTTGAGGTTGGATGGAGGGTGGTAAATAGTAGACATCATTATGGTTATCACTGCGAAGAAGAGGCACTCCCATGCGAAGATCCTTCACCAAAAAATTAGAGGGAAAAAACTCAAGCGAGACTTTGTTTGATTTGCAAAATTTAGCAACAGAAATTAAGTTTTGAGTAATAGATAATGCACAAAGGACGTTATCTAAAAGAAAGGGTTTTTGGGGTGGGTGCAGTGTTGTGTTACCGATGTGAGAAATTTTCAAATCTGAACCATCATCTATATTGATCTCATCAGGACCACCGTAATCAGTATGGCTGTGAAGAGTCCTAATATCATACGTAACGTGTCGAGAAGCACCGGTGTCTAATATCCAGAAGGCGGGAGCAGGCCGATTGGTATTTGTGTTGTTTGCCACATATTGAGGGAGCATCTGTGCTGGGTGTTGCGGTGAATATGTTTGCACTGTGTTCTCATGAAAAAAGCAAGCGAGTTGACGAAAATCTTTGGTGTTGTGACCGGATGCTTGCAGAAGTTGCAATAGGAGTTGAAGCGGGATGAGTTGTTGCGTGCGCCGGAGTACTGGTTGCTGCTGCTGTTGCGAGCGAAGTTGTTGTTGCGATTGTAGGAGAAGCTTCCACGCTATTGCGGAGGACGATAGGAGGAGCGATTGAGTTGGTTAGTATAGTCGGCAGTTGCTAGAGAGAGGCGCATCTATGTCTTCCTTCTTTAAATAGCGTTTATAATCTATGAGTTTGTTATAGAGCTCGTCAAAGGTGATGTCGTTTTCACGAACTAGGATAACAACGTCGATCTCTTTGAATTCAGGTCTAAGGCCAGCAAGGATGTGAAGAACTAGGTCATCTTCAGAAAGTGGGTGGTCAACGAGAGCGAGATCGTCGAAGATAGAGCACATCTCTTATAGGTACTCGTTTATAAGTCGCGAACCACGTTGATTGTTGACCAGGCGTTCCTTGAGCGACATAACTCGTGAGCGAAATTTGTTTGTAAGGAGAATAACAAAGCGATCTCATGCTTTCTTGGAGGAGGAAATAGAGGAGATATGGGGCTGGATCGTCTCTATTTACCGCCGAAAATAGAGACGAAACCGCATAGGTCGTCTTGCCTGAATTTGGGGGCAGATACTATTTGGTTTTATCTGTCTACCTCTCTGAAGACGCCTAGTTGATTTATGACGCCGTGTATCGGAGGTTTAGACAGATGCGGCCATTGTAGCAAACCTCGTCAGATTCCCCCTCGTTGTGAGGGGTTTTTAATTGTGGGGACGCTCTTCCTTGTAGGCGTAAGCCCATGCAGTTAACTACGTTACCGCGTAGCGATAACCACTTTCTCCTGCTCCAGGAGGTCACTTCGTATCATGTGTGTTTGTTTTATTTTTGGTTGCCCGTGGATTGTATACGGAGACTAATTTGTGTTGTCGCCCGTAGGGCGTGGATTAGTCCGAATACGTATTTTCTTAGATTTGGGTTTGGTTTGATTTAAGGATCGTTAACCTTGTTTGAGATTAAGATCAACTTAAATGTTTGTTGAGGATACTTTAATCCGACATTGGACTAAGATCTACTTAACGGGGGTTGGGGATCATTTTTGATCAAATGAAAGAGCGTTTGGGCTCTATCGTTTTAGTTTAAGGACGTTGCGGTCCACAGCTAGTTTAAGGATATTACGGTCCATTATGGTATGCTCATGGGTTTAAGAGTGCATCCAAGAGCTGTTGGTTGTTGAGACCCTCCACCTTTCTGACATCATTGAAGAGTTACAACGATATGTATCAGAGATGTGGAGAGATGTACCCTTGAACCGAACTCCAGATTGAAGGAAGAGATCATGGTGGAACGAATATCATTTTAGATGCCATGTGTCAGGAGATCATTGGCCATCTTTGGCACTAAGATTGATTCGGGGAGACCCGAGTATAAGAGGGCTCGGTTGATTGATGGTCAAAAGGTTTTGGCCTCCGGAGACTTGGCTGATTTTGGGCTAGGGTCGACTTCTCACATTGTTAAACATTAACATTTGCTTGGCGCTCGCGTGCTCCCACGGGATACTCTAAAGTAGCGTTAGCACTGAAATTTGGAGCGCTCACGTGCGGCATTTGAAAATTGGGCATCATGCACTTAGCTCTAAATCCCCATCTGTATATAAGTGTGAAACACTTAGTTCCTATGGCCATCACGTGTGGGTACGTGAGGTGTTCCAGAGTTGGGCACTGCCTTCTTTGGATTTATCTTCCTATTTTGTTCTAAATGCTGAGCATTATTGGGGGTCACGTGGGATCACGTGAGGCGCCCCAAAATGAGAACTTTCTTAATTTATTCCCCTTCCCTTTTTACAAGTGCTAAACACTATTAGGGGTCACATGAGATCACGTGACTCGAACTCAGTCATTCTTTTTTGGTCTTTAGAGGTGCTCACGTGGGAAAACGTGATCTGTCGTTATAGCGTTGAATACTAATATGCATGGGGCTCTTGATCTTAGTCTTGAGAATTTCAAGTCCTTTGTTTTATAAGAATTAAATTCTTATGCAGGGTTAAACCCTAGTTTTATCAGAGGAAATAAATTCCTATGTCTTTGGGAGAATTAAATTCTTCAAACCTGGTTTTTTCCTCTAAGTTTTGGGACTGCATAACAGAATCTTCCCGATGAGAATTAAATTCTCAACTTGTGGGGAGATCTGCTTCTGCAGACCTCAACCAGAGGAATAACTAAGTTCTTTTTTTGGAAGAGTTAAACTCTTATAAAAGGAGATAAAATGATCACGAGGTCTTTTCCCTCATCTAAGGTTTATTTTTCTTCAAAGAGAACTCCTCCCCTTCTTCCTTTTTAAATCTTATGGGGGGTTTCTCCTCTCCTTTTTGACTTGAAGTCTAAGGTCCTTTATATAGTAGAGGTAGATTTGTTGATTCAGTTAAGGAAATCTCTCATTGAGAGATTTTTTAATTGATTTGGGGATTTTATCCACCGTTGGATTTTTGATCCAAGGACTTCTGTTTTACATAAAATATTTTTCTTGTTTTTAATATGATTGGGAAAATATTTTCCTATACAGACTTATTCTGTTGCTTGGTGATTTTTAATCACCATTGGATCTTTAATCCAACGGTGCTCTGTTTTATAGAGCACAATCTTTCTTCTTTAGAATGATTGGGGAAATATTTTACCATACAGAGCTTATTCTGTAGTTTGGTGATTTTTAATCACCATTGGATCTTTAATCCAACGGTGCTCCGATTTACAGAGCCCAATCTTTCTTGTTTAGAAAGATTGGGGAAATATTTTCCCATACAGAGCTTATTCTGTAGTTTGGTGATTTTTAATCACCATTGGATTTTTAATCCAACGGTGCTCCGATTCACAGAGCACAATCTTTCTTGTTTAGAAAGATTGGGAAAATATTTTCCCATACAGAGCTTATTCTGTAGTTTGGTGATTTTTAATCACCATTGGATCTTTAATCCAACGGTGCTCTAATTTACAGAACACAATCTTTCTTATTTAGAAAGATTCAAGGAAATATTTTCCAAAATAGGGTTTTGATCTCTCTTATTTAGAATTTAATTCTATCGGCTCAGAAGGCATTAGGAACCCTCATATGTAGCACATGACCCATAGCATTAGACCGGTTTTCTTATATGCAGCAGTCCCAGAGAAAAACATCACGTGTTGGCACGCGAGCTGATGTTCAGGTATATCACGAATGGAACGTAACGCCCACGAAGTTAGGTCCAACAAAGAGTATCACGTGCTGACATGTGAGATTCTCTAGCCTGTTATTTGTTTTAGGAAGGCGCCTATATACTTTGTATATAGATGCTCACGTGCCTGCACTTGAGACTCAATTTCAGCCTTATTTGTTAGGCGTAATGCATATAATTTTTGCTCCAAGACGCATCACGTGTGAGCATGTGATGCTTCATTTGGGGAATTTTTCCCATCGCTTTTTGTTCATTATTTTTTTTTATAAGGGAACAGTCTCGACACAGCTGTCGAGGATAGCGTTGAGAATAAGTTGATCTTGACGGTATCATCGATGGTAGCATGGATTTTCAACACGCTTGGTGGAGTTATTGACGTCGGCGATAGTCCTTGTAGGAGGGGGTTTGGATTTGTCGATGTGACCAAAAAGAGTGCGGCCAATTAGAGCCGATTGGATTTTAAATCTCCACACAGTGAAATTTGTGTGGGAAAGTTTTGTTAAAAAAGAGAATTTGGTGATGATGTAAATTGAGTTTTGAGAGGATGCCATGGATCATAAATTGAGCTTTTAATTGTAAGGCTCTGATACCATAGATAATTTTAGAGAAGACAGTTTTTTTTAGGGTTTGAACTCGGTTTTTTATATTGAATATCAATTGTGTATACATACACACTTTACATGATGAAGAATAAAAATAAAATAAAATCTTTCCTAAACAAATAAATCACAAAAGTTATAGAAATAAAATATTTCCAAAAATCTGCAGCTTCCGCGTTCATGATTGGCAGACGTTTGATAAAGCAAAGGTTCAGACATCTGCTTGTTCTCTGTTGTTTCTGGAGACTGATTGCCAGACGTCTGCGCCTCCTTCATTAGAGCTTCGATCTGTTATTTTGCCAGATGTCTGCACGAGATACTTCAGACGTCTGCCATGGTTTTAATTGCTTGTCGCTAATATTAGATAGTGAATATTCCTGAACTGAAGTTTGTAGCTTGTTTGTGGGAGGAAACATCAATGAATCATAACATGATATATGGCTAAAATTTTGACATTAATGTTGTTTTTTCCTTGGTTTTGGGGCTAATGTAAATCGATGAATTATGAGGCATCATTAATTTTTGGTCATGATTTAACTTTGTTTATTTTTTTTATTAGAGCTTCTTATATGATTATATGTGAAAGTTTGGAGTCTAAGCCCTAGTTTCATTATAACTAAGACAAAACAGTTGTTTAGTAAATTTGTGGTTGAAAGCTCGGGGACCAACTTCAAAGCTAAGTTAGAATAAACGATGTTTGGTTGTGCTATCGAAACATCACTTTCAATTATTTAACTCCACCATGTAAGACTTCGATTTTGGAGTTGGGGTGAGTAGAGTTATTGGAGGACAACAACCCTATATCGCAAACTTTTGAGATCAGCTATATGTCTCATGTAATAGCCGGTGTCTTCTCAACTAAATTGTCGACTAACTTATCTTTTTTAAATGCCTCCCCCCTCCTTGTTTGTTTAGGTCTAGCTTTCAACCTCATTCCACCCGTAGCTAATAATTTGCCACTTCTCCTAATCGGAGCATTCATGGAGATCCGACTAAGATTTATGTTGGCTTGTCGGCTTTCTAATACAACCCACCATCTTTATCTTGGGTTGGGACAAGCAGTAGAGAATAAGATTCTTAATCACAAAAGTGGTATGGTTAGGTACCTGAAGCTATCTAAAATTCATTCAAAACTCAATTATTCTATCTCTAAATGAAGGGAACACGACAAACCTGTATCTTCAATCTTCATTTATAAAGTATGTATAATTATCCTAACTTTGCAACAAAATAAATCCTGAATATGAGATGGCTGTGTCGAAGTTGTCACAACACGGGTACGTGTATGGACATAATATGAGTCGGTTTCACATATTCGCAATTTGCCAAAAGTTAAGGATACACTTTGTTGGGATATGCTAATATAGTTAGTGTATGTGTGTGTAATAACAAAAAAATATCATATCAGCAAATCTAAAGTTAAAATACGAACAATTTGTCAGTGTTGATTCATATTTGATGCTTCTGTCATACATACATGCATGTTCGGTACACCTAGATCATAATATAAATCTTAGGATGTGTCAAGAAAAGTTCCATAAGATCCTTGACTTCAAGGTGTCTGATGATGCTCGATATCGGTGACTCCCCAGATCATGACACGTGTCGGATGACGTGTCCCAGAGCTTACAAGAAAGGATAAAAAACGGTACGTTAGAAGCATGCCCGGGCCTACGACCTGAGAATGTTACCGACCTTCGGTGGCCTTCCAGACCACCCCCAGCTCGCCTCCGAGCTATCATAGAACCAAGATACCTCGGCCTCCCGCTCGTTCCCGAGCCTCCCGTCGAGCTTATCTTCCTCGGTCTCACCGACCAACCCGCAGCACCGATCATAAGCGCCTCCGCCACAACTCCGCGAATCTCTCCAGGCGTGAGATATCCGCCGCCCATGATCCCGCGTTCCACGCCATCACGATCCCCCCATTAACGAGCATATCTCGTCATTAATGGGAAATCCTGCCTATCATGCGGGCGTAACGGCCTGTAGGGTTCCTAGGCACTCTTGTGAAGGTTCATAAGGCATCAAACATGCCCGGATAAAAATTTAGACGTGCCGAACAACCCAAAGCCGGGATCTTTGCTAGATTATTAGGGTTAAACATGCAAGATGATAACTTTTATCTAAGTGTGAGGGATTGCAACCTTTGTAGTCCGCTCCTTCGCTTCACAAGCTCCGAGTAGAAGTCCTTTTGCCGCGATCCACGATCTCCCGGACTCATAAGAGGCTCCACGACTCGAACGATCCATGCTAGCTTGAAGTGTTCTAAATCTCCGATGATCTACGTCGAAGTTGCAAAGACTCAAGCTTTCTCACTTTAAAGAGATGAACACACTAATCTCATGGGCTAGATGAGATGAGGATGAGAGAGTAGTATTTATGCTTTCTTTTTAAATCATTTTCTCATATTTATTCATCACATAAAGAATTTCAAGTGAGTTTCTTCAAGAGAGAAGAAGATAATGGAAATGATAATAATAATAATAATCCTTTTGTGATGAATAGAAAACAAAGCTATATGATTGATATATTAACCATGGTCAAGGATGAGTGGCTAATAATGTGTAGAGAAATAACTAGAGTTAGGGTTTGGTTTGGTTAGGAAATGTGTCATCACAAAATATCTTAACCATGATAAAAGAAAATGCTTCTAGAAGGTGCATGAAGCAACTAACCCTAATCAAACCCTAACCTCATTTAATCATCCTTAAACATGTTTAATAATAAATCATATCATGTCACAATAATATATATCACATATATATTATATATTTGCAACAAAAGAAAATAATACAATTAACATATATCGCATATATATCAATGTATCATCCAGTGAGAAAATGAAATAATAAAGCGAGCCAATATTAGATAATGTAATACAATATATCATATATATTATTATACATTAAATCATCGAATCAACACTTGATTCGACGATCCGGCTATATCGAATATTACCGACTAATATATCATGTACCGATTCATCGAATCAACACTTGATCCGATGACCCGGTTCATATCTAAATATCGCGAGAATATAATACGGTATCTCATATCGCATTATTCTCGGTCCTGCACATATCACATATGTGCCTCTACTCCGTTTCGCCTGAGCCAAGAAACCTCTGTGTAGGACTCTAAAGAATCGTCAATACGCCGGTAGCAGGTGATGATCATATCAAACACCCACAAGCTGCAAGCGGTCAGCTAAACGTAACAGCCACCCAGGTATTGAGCGATCAGAAGATCAACAAGCTAGCCTGTGCGTTCTCCTGTGAATCCAATCAGTAACACTCCCGTACAGTCCGGTCTGTTCGTCTGATATGTCGCATATCAAGTCTAGGGGTGGTATACGTCAGACCCCAGTAACCGATAAGTCGTGTCGATGTGTGGCTCATAACGGGTCGAGAAACTACTAGTAACACTTACCAGTAAATCTCTATATCAGCCCTGGCCAGGGACTTCCAGTTATAGCCAATCGAACACAGCACAACATCAACTCCCTATACCGGGAGAGACGAATCCCCTCCTATCGCTCATTGCCTCCATGTGATTCGGGACTGTACCCAAAAGCCACCGTTTTGCACGCCCTCTTGGACGTGGTAAGGTGGAAATCAAAGCACAGTGGGAATCGCACAAGACACTATGACGATCTCGGGTCTACAGACTACCCTGTACCAGTGTCACCGGAGAACTGCCATCTGACGTGTGGTATATCACCATCTGGGAGTTCTCGGCGAGTCCGTCCAGTGTACCCAGTCTCCACTGAGCACCCGTACACCATCTCTGATGTCAAACACCGATGGATGTGGGATCATCCATCGCCCATCATATGGGTCAAGATGCGTATACGCTAGTCTACTCTGGTGTATCGATGCCCTGTCTCGATATACCCTCGACTAGGAACAGTTATAGGATGTACTCATCGACTACCAAGGCCCCACTAGTATGATCTCATAATAGTCCCAGTAGTCGAGTACAGATCCTAAGGGCTTTATCAACATGTGAGAGAAAAACAGTAAACCAATACAAGTCAACATGTTAAGATAAAGTGAAACCAAATAGCATACTATCATGACGAGCAAGAAAGTCATCTCTATATATATCCAAGCATCCATTATAATATACATCATATGTACAACAATGGCCTCTAGGGCATATACATAACTAACACGGCCGGCGTGAATCTCGCGCCCGCCTGCCTATTGCTGCCACTATATAAACCCCTCTTCTAGATGACTCAGGTAAGCAATTTTTACCCTAATAGGCCGTTACTCTGCCAAAATACCCCATCTAACTTGATCGTCGGAGGGTCCTCGGTGGAACAACCACCCCGGGACTTCCTTGCACGTAGCTCGGCCTCATCCACATAAAACCCATTGAGATCCATACGTTTCAGAAGGCAACCCTCTAAATCCAATCTCAGCCATCCATCAGCGCTCATAGCAGATCAACGAAAGGTAACATCTGAAGGAGATCCAGAGATCCATCAGTTGGCGTCGTCTGTAGGAAGTTAGTTCCACTCAACGAAAGTTCACCTTCTGATCTCAACCTCATGGCGAGCGATCACCGCGACGATCCAAGTTCTAGCCGCCGCCTTCCCCACAATAGAGGCACAGATGAATCTCCTCCCCCGAACGCCATTCACGTCCTATCCGCTCGGATAGATCGGCTCACGTCCGTCGTGGATGCACTCGTCCGTGTCCAAACGACCGGGCAAGCTTCCCAGGTCGCCGCTCCCCCACCTCGGGACCGGGACCCCTACAGAGGGAGAGAAGACTTTGCCCGCGTTGACACGACCAAACACCGCCTTGCTGTCTCCGGCGGCCGCAGATCCCCCGGGCCAACGTATTCAAAGACCCGCTGGGCGCCGCATAGCCCAACACCGAGATCTCTCGCTAGAGCACCTCACCCAGAGGCCCATCGCACCCCTGTCCCTCCCGAGGAGGTGTCGGTCAGCTCGCTTCACCTAGGCATGACCGGCACCCCCTCCCTCGATGGGGTCACGCGGACAGGACTCAACACGGTAGCTCGAAGACGACCTCGCCAGGGGACCTAAGGAACCTCATCGAACGGAACTGGGGCCATGGCCAGGCGCAGGTCTCCGGCAGCAGAGGCCAAAAATCAGAGTATGCCGAATCATCGGGATACCGTGGCCGACTTGACGCCTTCAAAAAGAAGATCGAAGACATGCATCAGGAAAGTCGTCCTTCGATCGACGGGGCTAAATACACCGCCGACTCGCTCACGAAGCCCTTCACCAAAGAGATACTCGCCGTCCATGTCTCCTCCCGGAACAAGCCCCCGAAGGTCTCACTCTTCGACGGGAAGTCCGACCCGAAGGACCATTTGGACATGTTCACAGCCGGGATAAGCTTCCAGGACTGTTCTGACGCCGCACAATGCAGCGCTTTCCCTGCCACTCTCATCCGCTCCGGACGAGACTGGTCCCGAGGACTCGCGCCACGCTCAATCTCTACCTTCGATGAGCCGGCCACCCAATTCCTCGGCCACTTCATTGGGAATAGACGGCAGAAGCGGACCGTTGACCATCTCTTCACCATAAAGAGCGGGGACAAAGAATCCTTCAAAGGATACGTCACCCGCTTCTACAACGCCCTTCTTGAGGTCCCAGAACACCGGGGCGAGACGGTCATTACGGCACTTAGGTCGGTGTTCTCCTCCGAACACAGAGACGCGACCGCGTAGGTTCGTCTTTCCTGAATTTCGAAGGCAGTTGCTATTTGGTGATATCCGTCCACCTCTCCGAAGATGCCAAGTTGATTTATGGCACCGTGTATCGGAGGTTTAGATGGATGCAGCCGTTATAACAGACTTCGTCTGATTCCCCCTCGTTTGAGTGGTTTTTGATTGTGGGGACGCTCTTTCCTGCAGGCGCAAGCCCCTGCAGTTAATTACGCTACTGCATCGCGGTAACAACTTTCTCCTTCTCCAGATGGTCACTTCGTGTCGTGTGTGTTTGTTTTGTTTTTGGTTACCCATGGATTGTATACGGAGACTGATTTATGTTGTCGCCCGTAGGGCGTGGATTAGTCCAAATCCGTATCTTCTTAGATTTGGATTTGGGGTTGGGTTTAAGGATACATTAGTCTCATTTGAGACTAAGATCAACTTAAACGTTTGTTAAGAATACATTAGTCTAATTTTAGACTAAGATCAACTTAACAGGATCATTTAGATCCAACAAAAGAGCATTTGGGCTCTATTGTTTAGTTTAGGGACATTGCGGTCCATTAGTTTAAGGACATTACGGTCCAAGGTTAAGGACATCACAGTCCGAGGTTAAGGACATCATAGTCCATGGGTTTAAGGACTCCACAGTCCAAGGTTAAGGACATCATAGTCTATGGGTTTAAGGACCCCACAGTCTAAGGTTAAGGACATCATAGTCCATGAGTTTAAGGACCCCACAGTCCATGAAATGTCTGGTTTTCGGGACCCGTCACCTATCTGAAGACGTTGAAGGATTACAACGACAAATATCAGAGGAGTAAAGAGATGTACCCTTGAACCAATTCTGGTTGGGAGATCTGTAGTTGGATTGATTTAAGAATCGTTAATCTCGTTTGAAATTAAGATCAACTTAAATGTTTGTTAAGGATACGTTAGTCTAATTTTAGACTAAGATCTACTTAACATGATTATTTAGATCCAATAAAAGAGCATTTGGGCTCTATTGTTTAGTTTATGGACATTGCGGTTCAAGTTCAGATGCAAACATGGGTTTGGAAATGCACCAGATAGTTATTGGTCATCGGGACCCACCACCTCTCTGAAGACGATGAAGAATTACAACGACATGTATCAGAGGTGTGAAGAGATGTACCCTCGAACCAAAGTTGACTGAGAGGGCTCTGGGAATTACTTTGAATGTCATATGAGATGACCAATTTTGGAAAACAAAAGTGTGTTTGAGGTTCAGTCAAAAAGGGGGTACTGCCTCTGGAAGACTTAGCTAATTTGAGCTAAGATTGGCTCGAATGTAGTGTTAAACACTAGAGTACACTCGGCTATCACATGTTCCCACGTGATGTGCTTAAAATAGTGTTAAATACTAAGGATGCAGCGCACAAAACAGTGTTGGGCTCAAACTTCCTTTATTTTATTCTCAGGATATGCAGGTTAGTGTTAAACACTTTAGTCTTCACGGCCATCACGTGTGGGCACGTGATGGGTACCCATGCACTGGATATTAAAAGGATTTGCTAGGGATCACGTGGGGACACGTGAGGGCGCCCATGCATTGGATTCTAATCCTTCAGTTCTTTCCATCTTCTCTTTTTTAAAGAGGTGTTTGTCAGGGGTCACGTGGGGACACGTGAGGACGCCCAAAGTCTGTTCTGCCTTTATTTTGAGAAGTTTGTTCAAGGGTCACCTGGGAGCACGTGACCCGATCTCATTCATTCTTTTTTGATCATTGAGGGGAGGGTCACGTGTTGCCACGTGATCAAGTTGGGTACTTGATCTTTTTACGTGCATGGAGAGATGAATCCTTTGTAGAATTAAATTCTCGTATAGGGTTAAACCCTAATTTTATTTAGAGGAATTAAATTCCTATATGTCCGAAAGAATTAATTTCTTTAAACTCAATTCTCCCTCTAAGTTTTGGATCTGCATGGCAAAATCTCCCTGATGAGAATTAAATTCTCAACTTATGGGGAGATTTGTTTCTGCAGATCTTCAACCATAGGAAGAACTAAGTTCTTATATTAAGGGTTAAACCCTATCTTTGTTGGAGGAATTAAATTCCTATGTGTTTTGTGGGAGAATAAAATTCTCTGAACTTAGGTCCTCCCTCAGGCTTTAGATCTGCGTGGCAGAATCCCCCCGATAAGAATTAAATTCTCAACTTATGGGGAGATCTACTTCTGCAGATCTTCAACCATAGGAAGAACTAAGTTCATATTCAGAAGAGTTAAACTCTTAGATTGAGAATTAAATTCTCTTTTTATTTTGTGAAAGTTTATAGGATGATCTCTTACCTAGGATTTCTTTCTTTTCTAAAGAGACCTTCTTTTCCTTCTGGAGAATTAAATTCTCTTTTCTTTTGTATTCTCTCTGTTCTTCTATCTCCTTTTTTACTTCTCTTCTCGGCTCCTATTTATAGCAGAAAGAAAATAATCAGTTTGTTTAGTCAATCTTTCATTGAAAGATTTTGATTGATTTTGTAACCAACATGATCTTTTAGATTACTCAGTGATTTTTATTTACCATTGGGTTTTTAATCCAAAAGATATTTTATTTGTTGTTCCTGGCAGATTTTAGAAAAATATTTCCTTGTATAGAATCTTTCTATAAATTGGTGATTTTTAATCACCATTGGATTTTTAATCTAACGGTGCTCCACTTTATAGAGCACAATCTTTTTTCTTTGGAAAGATCTAGAGAAATATTTTTCCAATTAGGGCTTTTTATTCCCTCTTAATTAAAATTTAATTCTATTAGTTCATAAGGTTTAAGAGCCTTTCACGTGTTGGCACGTGACCCCACTGATTGACCATTTAATTAGAATTTAATTCTCTTATTTCAGAGATCTTAGGAACCCATCACGTGTTGGCACGTGACCCCCTGTCACGTGTGAGCACGTGATACCCCATTGGGGTTTTTTTATTGTTGTTTTATTATACCTTTTAATTCCTTTCAGTGGGTTTAAAGGCCCATCACGTGTTGGCACGTGACTCCATCTCAAGTTGTGTATCTCAGCGCCTATAACTTTGCCCATAAAAGGTCACGTGTCCCCACGTGATGCCCGATCACGTGTGGACACGTGATACTTCTCTTGTGTATTTCTTTGCTGCTTTATTCAGTTCCCATGAGGGAACAAATGCCCCCACAGCGTTGTTCTCACGTGTTTGCACGTGAGTGCAACACTGTCATCTTTGTGGCCGTTGGATTTGCCTAGGGAAGGGGGCAGATGAACCGTTTCCCATCACATCCTATAAATGCAAGGGTCTCTTCAGAAGCGCCTCCACTCTTTCATCTTCTTCCTTGTTCATTTTCCCTTGAGAATTTAATTCTTCTCCTCAGAGCTTAGTTCTCTGTTCGAAAAAATTCCAGAGTTTAACTCCGTCAACAAAAGATTTTCTTTTTCAGGTAAGGATCTTGAACGTCCGAGTAACTTCTTGTAGAAATTTTCTTTGGATTTTAAATCCATACCAAGGGTTTTTCCCTTTAAGAAAAGCCCATCTTTCCAAGTTCTTTAAGAATGTCCGATTTTTAAATAATAAAACCCCTCTGCTGGGCGTTTCTCTGGTCTTAGGGGATTGATGATGATACTTGCCCGCCTCTGGAATTTAATTCTATTCCAAAGAGCTTAGCTCTAAAAATTTTTCTGGGAATTTAATTCCTGTGTTCAAAAGGAATTTAATTCCTCTAAAGAACTTAGTTCTTAAAAGAAGACTTCTTAGGATTTTTCATCCTGAGTTGTTCTTGCAAAAATAGTTTAGGAAAGATCCTTCTTGATTTGCACAGAGTTTCTGCAATGGGTTTTCTCCTTGGTGGAATGTGTAGAGTTGTTTGAATTTATTGAGAATCTTCCTTTTGTTCTCATAATGATTACCCTGCATTATCATTAGTGGGCCGCCATCTTGATTTTGTGGGGCCCCTGTGTTTTGTAACCCATGGTTCCATGAAATAAGTTGTTTGTCATTTTCTTCCATTGTCTTCTTATACACACACACACACACGTGTGGGCTTTACTAACAGTTTCCCCTTCCTTTATTTCAGGAACAGTGGCTTCTCTTCCATACTTTCTCTTTACTCGTGCGGAGGCGGTTTTTCTTCAATCACCGTCGGACGAAGAAGCGATGGCAATGATCAGGGCTCATGACCCGGATTGCACCAACTTACTTTTATGGGGAACCTGGTATGGGCATATCATCCGTGGTCGCCGAAGCTTTCTTTGTGAAGTGCCAACAGAATCTCTCCGCCCGTTCTTGCCGATGGACCGTCCGCAGACTGCTTTTGCTGTAGAGGTGGCGGATTGGACTCCTTCAGGCCGGCTCGAGCCGTCGACAATTGAGATACCAAACCAGCCTGTACCGGCCATAAACATCTTGGGGTGTCATATCTGCCAAGGTGAAGCCCAGCCCTGGGGACAAGTCTACAAAATAGGGCTTACCCCTCGCCATCCCACGGGCTATCTTCTCTGGGCCCGTTACATCTTGTCCGCTCATCGTGCACGACTGCAGAAGGTCGGGCTTTACCAGGCGGTGTATGCATCCCTCTTCTTATCAGTCTCCTCACGTATGGTGGGTTAAAGATTTCCTTAATCAATGGAATCTTCCCACCAACACTTTCTTGTTAGGGGACCGCGAAGTTTCGATTTCTTTGGAAGAGTTTCGTAAGGTCTCGGGTTTACCGATCAGAGGAGCGCCTTATGAAGAATTGTTGCCCTCTGACGAGTATGTCTTCGAGACTGTGCCCGCTACACTTGATGGCTTGTCGACTGAAAACGCCGTCCGCCACAAGTATCCAAGTCTAATCAAGACCCTGGGTATTTTCGAGAGGCTGTTCACAGAGTCAGAGGAACAGGGCGTCACTTTTAAAAGCTTTATTGCCTGCTTCCTTCGTGGAGACGTTCTATCAAAGGCGGCTCCGAAGTTCGCGAATATCAATGACCCCTTTGGGTTTGGTTTAAATAAGCTACCGGCAAGAGAAGAGGATTTGCCACAGTTCTACATTCCAATATTGTCGGCTGTATCTTTCGAGTCGATCGCAGCTCCTGGCATGGATGAAGAAACTTTCTTCATCGGTTTTATCAGCGTTCGGCTCAGTTGGTTTGTCGTTCCAACGCACCGTCGATTCATAAGAGCCTTAGTCATTTACCCTGCTCATCGTATTGCCGAAGGGACTGTAAGTCCACGTTGCGACCCCCGGTTCTTACGGGGAGGCGGAAACGGTATAAAAATCAAATTTTTAGCGCAAGGGGCAACATGGACTAAGCAAAGTCGGGATCTTTAACTAAACTAAAACTAGCATACTTAGCTAAAGAGAGTTAGCTACTCGGATGAAGATGGTTATACCTAAACTTGAACTCCTTCTTCTTCAAACTTTGTAGAGGTTGATGGTTCTCTTTTTGTCGCCTTCTTCCGTCGAAGATGGATCCACCTCGAGAGTTCAACCTTTGGGCTCTTCCTCGTGCTTTGAGTGAACTAGGGTTTCCGGCTTACTAAACCTTGAACCTAGAATGAGTAGAGAGTGTCTAAGGGGTGCTTTTCTTTTTAAAGAGAAGGATTCTCAACACATGAGAAGGTTTCTCTTTAGCTAGAGGAAGAAGAAGATGAAGTGAAGAGAGAGAATGAATATGATAGAAATGAGCTATCCTTTTTCTTTCTTGCAACCATAATGCAAAAGAAAAAGAATTATCAATAATAATAATGAAAATGAAAAGGTTGATGGAAAGTTTTAGAATGACCATTATCATTTCAAACATTAAATGAATTTGCTAGAATCAAAGAGCATCTTTCTTTTGTAATGATGATGGTCAAAACTTCAACCATGGTCAACAAGTCAACCATGGTCAACAAGTCAACAAAAACCAACCATGACACAATTTCATTTTATTATATATTATTAATTGATATAATACAAATCCATTAGGGTTTGGAAAAAGACGACTGTCAACTGTGCATACGCACCCGTTCCGAAACCCTAATGAAATACCTCATCCTCCGCCTCAAGCAACTGTGCATACACACCTGCATTCTCGTTCCGAGGAACAAGAATACTAAGAGATAAAAGCAACCCCAAAACATATACCAGTATCTGGCTCAAACCAGAGCCTGCCAGTATAATCCGTCCGGACTCCAAACGTGCACAAGTGCACGGATGAGAACGAACCCTGTCGCAAAACCATGCGACCTCTACTCTGTTTTGCCCAGAGGCGAATACCCTCTGTGTGGGACTCTAAAGACTCGACACTACGCTGGCAGTGGGTTTAACCACAGACCGCAAGCGGCACTAGCTGTGCGTAACGGTCCCCAGGTAGATGCCGACAAGAAGGCTGACGAGGTGAAACCCCATCTGAACTCCTACTGAGTCTGAATGTGACATTCTCCGTACAGTCCGGTCTGTTCGTCTGATACATCGCATGTCGGGCCTAGGGGGCGGTAAAACGTCAGTCCCCCAATAGCGGTACAAGTCGTGTCGGAGTGAAGCCCAAAACACCCTGAGATAACACTGGAACCTACCAGTATATCTCGCTTGCCCTGGCCAGGGACTACTCGTGTAATGGCTCTCCTAGACACAGCGCGATGTCAACCCCCAATACCGGGAGAGACGAATCCCGTCTAACCGTCACTGCCTCCAAGTGCTTCGGGACTGCACCCAACCACCACCTGTTTGCACGACTCCTTTGAGCCGTGGTAGGGTAGTGATCAAAGTGCAGTGGGAACACACTCGAGGCGAAGTGCCAGTGTCAAGTCAGCGGACTAAGCTGTACTCATGTCACCTGGGAACTGATAACTGACGATAGGTATAATACCAACCTTTCAGTTCCCGACGAGTCCTGTCCAGTGTACTCGTAACCCAACGAGCACCCGTATACTATCTCCAGTACGACGTACTGATGGCTGTGGGACAGACCATCTCCCACACTGGGATGAGAAGCGCATACGCTAGTCTACTCCGGAGTATCGATGCCCTGTCTCGATAGTCCTACGATTAGGGACCTGTATAAGGATGTGCCTATAGATTACCCAGCCCCCACTAGTGTGACTGCCATCACAACGCTGGTAATCAAGCAAAGATCCTAAGGGCTCCACTAATGCGTATAAGTGATATACTGAAATAAACACAAGTACACATTGAAGTAGAAACAAACCAAGTAGCATACTACTATATTGAGCAAGATTGTTTATACAAGGTGAATATCCCAAGCTTCCATCAAGTAATATACAAACTAGTATGATACAGTAATGGCCTCTAGGGCATATACACTAACAATCTCCCACTTGCACTAAGGCCATGAACTGGCGTACCGAAGACCTATCATCTCGATCAGCCGCTCGAACTGAGTCTGGGGTAAGGCCTTGGTGAATGGATCTGCAGTGTTCTCTTCTGAAGCAACCCTCCGAACCTCGATCTCCTTGCGATCCACGATCTCCCTGATCAGGTGATACCGCCTCAAGATGTGCCTGGATCTCTGATGGGACCTGGGTTCCTTTGCTAAAGCTATAGCCCCGTTGTTGTCGCAATACAGAGGTACTGGGTCAACAATGGACGGAACCACCTGAAGTTCTTTTAAGAACTTCCTTATCCAGACAGCTTCTTTTGCGGCATCAGATGCAGCGATGTATTCCGCTTCCATAGTCGAGTCTGCAACGGTTTCCTGTTTGGAACTCTTCCAACACACCGCCCCTCCATTGAGGGTAAAGACAAAACCCGACATGGACTTGGAATCATCCTTGTCACTCTGGAAGCTGGAGTCAGCAAAGGCCTCAATCTGGAGGTCTTTTCCGCCATACACCAAGAACATCTCCTTAGTCCTTCTCAGGTACTTGAGAATGTTCTTTACTGCTATCCAATGTTTCTCCCCAGGGTTTGACTGATACCGGCTTACTACACTCAGTGCATAAGCTACATCCGGTCTGGTACACAACATCGCATACATTATAGAGCCTACCGCAGAAGCGTAGGGTATAATAGACATGCGATCCCTCTCCAAATCAGTCTTGGGAGACATCTCTTTAGAGAGGGTGATCCCGTGACAAGCCGGTAGGTTACCGCGCTTGGAATCTTCCATACTGAATCTTTTCAGTACGGTGTCGATGTACCTGGACTGTGAAAGTCCTAATATCCTCTTGGATCTATCACGATGGATCCGGATCCCCAGGATGTAAGAGGCATCACCCAGGTCTTTCATGGAGAACCTGTGTGACAAGAAACCCTTGACAGATTGTAGCATAGGAATGTCATTTCCTATTAAGAGAATGTCATCCACGTATAAAACAAGGAATACTACAGTTCTCGCTACAAATCTACTATAGATGCATGGTTCATCTGGATTTTTGATAAAGTCAAATTCCTTGACCGTCTCATCAAAACAGATGTTCCAACTCCGCGATGCCTGCTTTAGTCCATAGATGGACTTAAGCAACTTGCACACCTTTCCGCTGCTCCCACTCTGAATGAAACCCTCTGGCTGATCCATATAGACACACTCCTCTAAACTTCCATTTAGAAAAGCGGTTTTTACGTCCATCTGCCAAATCTCATAATCGTGGAAGGCAGCAATGGCAAGAAGGATCCGAATGGATTTCAGCATAGCCACTGGAGAAAAGGTTTCGTCATAGTCCAAGCCAGGTCTTTGACGGAAACCCTTTGCTACAAGTCTAGCTTTATAGGTCTCAACCTGTCCATCTACACCAATCTTCCTTTTGAAGATCCACTTGCATCCTACGGGTTTTACCCCGTCTGGAGCAATGTCCAACGTCCATACTTTGTTGGTGTACATGGACTCCATTTCGGTCCGCATTGCATCCAGCCATTTTACCGAGTCAACGCTCTGAACGGCCTGCTGGAAGCTAGTAGGCTCATCATAGTCTATGATGCAATCCTCTCTATCCCCGTCTATGAGAAAACCGTAGTATCTCTCGGGCGGATGAGACTGCCTACTACTTCTGCGGAGCGGCGTAGGAATGTCCTGTTCATTTGAACCCTCTGGTTCCACTAAGCTTTCAGTAATAGTCTGTGGTTCTGGAATTTCTTCCAGTTCTACTGCGCTCCCACTTAATTCTTTTTCTAAGAACTGATGTTCTAGAAAGTGGGCATGACAAGAAACAAGAACTTTTTGTTCCTCTTCGTAGTAGAAGAGATATCCCTTGGAATTCTTTGGATATCCCACAAACTTACACAGTACTGAGCGCGCCTCGAGCTTGTCCGCATGCTGCTTTTTAACAAAAGCTGGACTTCCCCAAGTCTTAATGTGACTGAGATGGGGTCTCTTCCCACACCACATCTCATATGGTGTAGTAGGCACAGTCTTAGTAGGAACTCGGTTCAAAAGGTACGCAGCTGATTCTAGCGCATACCCCCAGAATGATCGCGGTAACTCAGTGTTACTCATCATGGACCGTACCATATCCAATAGGGTTCGGTTCCGTCTCTCCGATACACCGTTGTGTTGCGGAGTGTATGGAGGAGTAAGCTGAGAGAGAATCCCGTTCTCTTTTAAATAATTCAGGAACTCGGCACTTAAGTATTCTCCACCTCGATCCGATCTTAGAATCTTGATACTTTTGCCGGTTTGTTTTTCTACTTCATTCTTAAATTCCTGGAATTTTTCAAAAGCTTCGGACTTGTGTTTCATTAAGAAGACATAACCGTATCTTGAAAAATCATCCGTAAAAGTAATGAAGTAAGAATAACCGCTTCGCGCATGTGTAGACATTGGACCGCACACGTCGCTGTGTACGAGTCCCAAGAGCTCGCTCGCTCTTACTCCGTGTCCAGTGAACGGAGTCTTTGTCATCTTTCCTTTGAGACAGGATTGACAAGTGGCATATGATTGATATTCGAACGGATCCAAATATCCTTCTGTATGTAACTTAGTCAACCTTCTCTCATTGATGTGACCCATTCTACAATGCCATAAGAAAGTCTGATTGATATCTGGAGACTTTCTTTTGTGTGTATTCTGGATATTGAAAATCTATGGTTGGTTTAATACGTATATACCATTGCTCAGTGTACCTGACCCAATCAGAACTTGATTAAGGTGAATGTTTACAACATTACTTACAAACGCAAATTCATAACCTTCTTTAGAAACCAAAGATACAGAAATGATATTACAAGTTGCGTTGGGTACAAAAAAGCAATTACGCAAAACCAAAACATGCCCATCTGACATTCCTAGGTGATAGTCCCCCACGGCTTTAGCATCCATGCTAGCTCCGTTCGCAACTCTGAGGGTCATGTCACCTTCCTTCAAAAACCTACGGTTTCTCAACGCCTGCAAAGAATTACAGATATGAGATCCTGATCCGGTATCCAATACCCAGGAAGTAGAGTTTATAGAAAGACAGTTTTCAATAACATACACACCTGAAGCTGAAGCCGCAACCTGCTTCAGTTCCTGTGTCCTGGGTTTCCAAGCCCTGCAATCTTTCTTCCAGTGTCCACTCTTATGACAATAGAAGCATTCTTCCTTTCCAACAAGCTTCCCCGCAATCTTTGTTGCCTTTTCCTTTCCCTTCGTACCCACTTTACTAACACCGCCTCTTGGTTTGGCGGGGGCTTTCTTCCTCTTTCCCTTGGCTTTCGCCTTGGACCTAGAGGAAGAAGATCCTCCTACAAACAAAGCGGGTGTTTCCCTACCCTTCTGTAGGGTGCCCTCAGCGCTCCTCAGCAGGTTGAGGAGTTCTGAAAGTTCAACTTCCTTTTCTTGCAAGTTGAAATTCAGTATGAACTGGGCGTAAGTGGATGGAAGGGACTGGAGAATTAAATCTGTATAGAGTTCACTATCCAACGTGGTCCCAAGTTCTGCGAGCTCCTCAGTGTAGCCAATCATCTTAAGCACGTGGTCCGCTACCGATGATCCGACGGCCAACTTTGTCGAAAACAACTTCTTCGACACTTCGTATCTTGCGATACGAGACCGCTCTCCATACAGTTCTTTTGTATGGAGAAATATGGACTCGAGGTCCATATTCTCATGCCTCCTCTGATGTTCGTTGTCCATAGAGGCAAGCACGAGGCACCTGGCCTTCGCGCAATCAATCTCCCAAGTCTTACGGATTTCCTTATCCGCGACGCTGGAGGTGGGACCTGGGACGGGGGGAGCTTTGGTGGTAAGAAGATACCCCAGCTTGTCGTAAGCGATTGCCAATTTGACATTCCTGAGCCAATCTTTGTAGTTTGGCCCTGTCAGTATGTTTTTATCTAGAAGTAACTTAAGTCCAGTCATTTCGATTTGGTCGCTGCAGGGGGAGAGAAGAAACACTTAGCACGATGCTCTTGCAAGTTTAGAATGGTTTTTAATTTGTCTAAACAGGATGGCTCCCACTGTCTCTCGAATCCCTCCTCAAACCACAAAGGAAGAATTAGCCGGGATCAATCCCACCGTACAATACTTGCTTAACCGTTCAGCCAGGCCAGTGTCGGTACTTCGAGGGAGGTTTTCCAACGCTTTCGCGAAGTTCCTTAATTTAAGAACCTCTTTTCCCTGGGGGCGTAGCCCCGCTAACACCTTTCTAGGCACCTACTAGGTTTATAGCATTGATCGTTTAGTGAGAAATTTCCCGAGGAGTAGCATATACTCACAGTAGGATCGGGATCCAAATATCATTGCGTGACGAAAAATGAAGGAATCCTACCATAATCATCACACTCCAAATGGTATGCAAATCTAGCAAGTTTCAGTACTTATGAAACTCCCGATGTGGATTTTTGCCCCATGCTCTTATGACCTTGACTTTGGCCAAAATATCATAAGTCACATGTCAAGTTCTGCCCGTCACTTTCCAGGTTAATTTGGATCCATCCGTACATACCCTTGACTTTGGCCAAAATGGCAGCACGACTGTCCCAAACCAACGCATCTATCTATGCTACACATGAACACCCAATAGCTACCAATCACTGTGCCTTGACTTTGGCCAAAATACACAGCTTGAATACTATTGCCTATTCATGCGAAACGACGGAGGGCTACGAATGGTTTTGGTAAAACCGTGAACGTAGTGAACTTGATATAATCGATGGAACGAGATAGCTTTTAGAAGGAGTGGCTCAAGCTCCGCATTTAAAAGTTAGTTTTGAAAAGAACCGAGTGGTTTTTCGAAAGTGTTCCAACGATTTTAACTTGGTTTATTATCTTGCATTAGTTCTTTTAATGCGTGATATTCTTGCATTAGTTCTTTTAATGCGTCCCATCATTTAATCCTACCATTGCAGAAAACAACCAAAATATGACGTACGCTTATGCCATTCGCATTCGCCACGGGGTCCCGTCATCACTCGTTAGGTTACTTAACTAACGACAGAGCGGGGGCTGGGCTAGCGCGGCTGTAAAACATAAGCAACGCCTAAATAGAAAGCAATGATAGACATTACAGATCACAGATGAATACATTGGATATATTAGCAATCCGCAATCCTTTCGAGCCTGCAACGAAAAGCGGATTACACGGTCGCGGTGAATAGCCAAATACCCCACCCAAGACCCCTACGGGTGCGGCAAACTACCCGCCAAGTACCCGGTAGTTTGTGCACCCCTCCATGGGTCTATCCTAGGAGCAAAAACAGTAAAAAGAATTATACAATGACGGCTACAACCCCGACCCGGTTGTGCGGCCAAACAAATAATAATATTACATCAATTTACATTTACAATGAATGAAAGAAAAACAAAAGCTCATCTCACATCCACCCCGGCTATTCACCCGCGACAGTCCAACACATTCATATACACAATCCAATATCAAACACAGATCATGTATAACCCCGACTAATCGACCTATAGCGATTAGCCGACGTTCAATACATGCAAACATCACAGATATAACCATCATAGTCAAAGTGCAGTGAAGTTCGGAAAAAAATACGGAATTATAGGACCCCAAAAGTGAATTTCAGTTCTGGAAAATCTGGGCACATATAATATATTTTAAAAAACCCAAAACCATCACAGACACACACTGCACGAAAAACGATGCACAGAAGACGACAAACCACGGCGCTTCCGCGGCACATGCCTACCTCGTGCGGCGGAAGCGCGGCGGTTTGAATGAATCACTGCATCGTTTTTCTTGGGTGTTCACACAAAACCCTGAGCCGAATTTACAAGTATAAAGTATTTCATTTAGAGCAGAAAACATTTCAACAGAAACTTAGGGTTTTGTTTTTCCGGTTTTGTGATTTTTTTTCGGTTCCGAACTTCGTTACACTTCACTACCAAGCTAGTTTAAGTTTAGTTAGTCTCTGATACCACTGTAAGTCCACGTTGCGACCCCCGGTTCTTACGGGGAGGCGGAAACGGTATAAAAATCAAATTTTTAGCGCAAGGGGCAACATGGACTAAGCAAAGTCGGGATCTTTAACTAAACTAAAACTAGCATACTTAGCTAAAGAGAGTTAGCTACTCGGATGAAGATGGTTATACCTAAACTTGAACTCCTTCTTCTTCAAACTTTGTAGAGGTTGATGGTTCTCTTTTTGTCGCCTTCTTCCGTCGAAGATGGATCCACCTCGAGAGTTCAACCTTTGGGCTCTTCCTCGTGCTTTGAGTGAACTAGGGTTTCCGGCTTGCTAAACCTTGAACCTAGAATGAGTAGAGAGTGTCTAAGGGGTGCTTTTCTTTTTAAAGAGAAGGATTCTCAACACATGAGAAGGTTTCTCTTTAGCTAGAGGAAGAAGAAGATGAAGTGAAGAGAGAGAATGAATATGATAGAAATGAGCTATCCTTTTTCTTTCTTGCAACCATAATGCAAAAGAAAAAGAATTATCAATAATAATAATGAAAATGAAAAGGTTGATGGAAAGTTTTAGAATGACCATTATCATTTCAAACATTAAATGAATTTGCTAGAATCAAAGAGCATCTTTCTTTTGTAATGATGATGGTCAAAACTTCAACCATGGTCAACAAGTCAACCATGGTCAACAAGTCAACAAAAACCAACCATGACACAATTTCATTTTATTATATATTATTAATTGATATAATACAAATCCATTAGGGTTTGGAAAAAGACGATTGTCAACTGTGCATACGCACCCGTTCCGAAACCCTAATGAAATACCTCATCCTCCGCCTCAAGCAACTGTGCATACACACCTGCATTCTCGTTCCGAGGAACAAGAATACCAAGAGATAAAAGCAACCCCAAAACATATACCAGTATCTGGGTCAAACCAGAGCCTGCCAGTATAATCCGTCCGGACTCCAAACGTGCACAAGTGCACGGATGAGAACGAACCCTGTCGCAAAACCATGCGACCTCTACTCTGTTTTTCCCAGAGGCGAATACCCTCTGTGTGGGACTCTAAAGACTCGACACTACGCTGGCAGTGGGTTTAACCACAGACCGCAAGCGGCACTAGCTGTGCGTAACGGTCCCCAGGTAGATGCCGACAAGAAGGCTGACGAGGTGAAACCCCATCTGAACTCCTACTGAGTCTGAATGTGACATTCTCCGTACAGTCTGGTCTGTTCGTCTGATACATCGCATGTCGGGCCTAGGGGGCGGTAAAACGTCAGTCCCCCAATAGCGGTACAAGTCGTGTCGGAGTGAAGCCCAAAACACCCTGAGATAACACTGGAACCTACCAGTATATCTCGCTTGCCCTGGCCAGGGACTACTCGTGTAATGGCTCTCCTAGACACAGCGCGATGTCAACCCCCAATACCGGGAGAGACGAATCCTGTCTAACCGTCACTGCCTCCAAGTGCTTCGGGACTGCACCCAACCACCACCTGTTTGCACGACTCCTTTAAGCCGTGGTAGGGTAGTGATCAAAGTGCAGTGGGAACACACTCGAGGCGAAGTGCCAGTGTCAAGTCAGCGGACTAAGCTGTACTCATGTCACCTGGGAACTGATAACTGACGATAGGTATAATACCAACCTTTCAGTTCCCGACGAGTCCTGTCCAGTGTACTCGTAACCCAACGAGCACCCGTATACTATCTCCAGTACGACGTACTGATGGCTGTGGGACAGACCATCTCCCACACTGGGATGAGAAGCGCATACGCTAGTCTACTCCGGAGTATCGATGCCCTGTCTCGATAGTCCTACGACTAGGGACCTGTATAAGGATGTGCCTATAGATTACCCAGCCCCCACTAGTGTGACTGCCATCACAACGCTGGTAATCAAGCAAAGATCCTAAGGGCTCCACTAATGCGTATAAGTGATATACTGAAATAAACACAAGTACACATTGAAATAGAAACAAACCAAGTAGCATACTACTATATTGAGCAAGATTGTTTATACAAGGTGAATATCCCAAGCTTCCATCAAGTAATATACAAACTAGTATGATACAGTAATGGCCTCTAGGGCATATACACTAACAGGGACGCGACTAGCTGTGGGCATTGCAGGGCTATAGCATCTGTACCATGGGCTAAGCACTGCAGCCAATACCTCAACCCCAGGCATGAACGTAGTGAGTTTCTCTCTTCATTATTTTACCTCATGGATTGAAATGCACGTGCTAGGGGCATTTGCTGCGCACCAGAGACCCAGCTTTTATGATGCTTATACTTTCCCGCGGCTAATGAGGTTGGTGGACGCTTCTGCTCCTGATCCGACTCAGTTAGGGGATCTTCGTGTGTTGCTTAATCTTTATGCCCATGAAGGCGGGATGGTTTTTAATGACCGAATCCTCTCTACTCCCTCGGGACCTGTCCAGCAACTGCTTGATTTATCGAAAGAGGGGGGGTAGCATCTTTGAAGCCCAGGGAAGCCATGCACTTGTATTCGATCAGGCCGGGTTATCTGGTGTTCCGCCGAAATGATACGGTTCTTTTTATGCGGTATAATCCGCACTGCTTCACCCGGCAATTGGGTTATGACCAGGGTGTTCCTTTTGAAGCATTCATGGTGGAGCCTAGCTCTTATTTGGAAGCTGTTCGTGATGCCACCCACCATTTCATGAGGCTGAACACCGGTTCTCATTTCATGATCCCCGAGGCCGACTACATTCCGAGGTGCGTGGGGGCTTTCACGGGTTGGTATCACCACCGGGTTAGTCCAATCATTGCTGAGGAGAGGAGCATACTTTTTGGGCCTTATGCGGTATAATCTGCACCGTTTCATCCGGCAATTGGGTTATGACCAGGGTATTCCCTTTGAAGCATTCATGGTGGAGCCTAGCTCTTCTTTGGAAGCTGTTCGTGACGCCACCCACCATTTCATGAGGCTGAACACCGGTTCTCATTTCATGATCCCCGAGGCCGACTACATTCCGAGGTGCGTGGGGGCTTTCACGGGTTGGTATCGCCATCGGGTTAGTCCAATCATTGCTGAGGAGAGGAGGATACTTTTTGGGCATAGGGCTCCCCACCCCGGTCCAGGCTATGGGAATCCCGCCGCGATCGCGGGTAATGGTTCGCCCTCCCTTGAGGGGGACTAGCGCCTTACTTATTCATGAGGCGGTGGACGCGGACTTGACTCCTCCTACAGTTGGGTTGCCGACGCGCACTAGAGCTCAAGTGAGGGCTTCTGATAAGGCGCTGGTAGCAGTTTCATTGGCTGCGGCATCAGCGATGGCAGTGTCATCATCTGTAACGCCCCACCCCGGTCCAGGCTATGGGAATCCCGCCGCGACCGCGGGTAATGGTTCTCCCTCCCTTGAGGGGGACTGGCGCCTTACTTATTCATGAGGCGGTGGACGCGGACCTGACTCCTCCTACAGTTGGGTTGCCGACGCGTACTAGAGCTCAAGTGAAGGCTTCTGATAAGGCGCCGGTAGCAGTTTCATTGGCTGCGGCATCAGCGATGGTAGTGTCATCATCTGTAACGCCCCACGCCCCAGTACAGATGGTATTGTCCGCTTTGGCCGAAATCGCACGGTTTTTCTCTTTAGAGCGAACCGGACCCGACCAGGGGCCACTTCCCAGGAGGTCACCCATCCCAAGACTTCCCTGGCCCGAGCACGCTTAACTACGGAGTTCTCAAGCTCCTGTAGTTCCGGTTCACTTAAAAAGCGCCTCTGTAATTGAGGGTGGTATCATTATATTTATAATGCAGTTCGGTCCTCTTTCGGAATGTGCTTTAGGGACCCGATCCCATTGTTCTGAAATGGCTCCCTCACTCAGATCACCAAGATGTCCGCAACAGACCGCACTGAGTGTGGACAGAGCAGATTACCATGATGTCTTAAGACCGCACTGCTCTGGGGTATTATATCATCGGTAGCACCGCCGGGAGAGGATACTGAAGGCGAAGTGGGTCAACGTCGCACCAAAGCACCAAGGGGAAAGAAGCAATCGTCTTCTGGTGTTAGTTCTGGGTCAAAGAGGCGAAAGAAGGCGGACACCATCCGAGCCTGTCATTTAAGACGATCCAATCTCTATGCAAGAGCTGGATAGTGGTCTTCTTTTTCCAGGTTCATCTGCCGAGGAAGCCACGAGTCTACCCTCGAACCCCGGCGAGCACAAATTCTTGAAAAGGAACGCCGGCTTGAAAAAGCCATACTAGAAGCTCCTTGGCGCATTGGTATACTTATATATCTTTTTGTAGTATTTTGCACTGCTTATATATATATATATATATATATATATATATATATCTTCATGAAAACTTTGCAGGGACTTCGGCGATGGTAGAGGATCTGAGTTCGAGTCGCACCCTGACTATGAACTCTGTAAATATCCCCGATGAGACACCAATAAGTGTGGAGGGGGTCGATACAGTTGTTCTTCCTGCCGCGGAGCTCCCATTGGTGGTTTCCGTTCTCCCGGTGCCTGCTCTCCCGGAAGAGGCATCTTCATTGGCCGCAGATTCAATGGATCTTTCTGGGGACGGCCCGGAGACTATGGGACAGGTAGTCGAGGTCACTGTCCTTTCATTGGAGCCTACAGCGGTGGCCACTGCTCCTCAATTGGAAGCTGTTATACCGGCCCATGTCTCCGATGATGTGCCTGGGGGCATGGAGGAGGTTGCCGAAGCTGCTATCCTTCCAGTTCAAAGCGGGAGGAGCATCGAAGGTATTCTTCTATCTTTTGTTTTAATGATCTCTTCATTATCTGAACCTTTCTGTCTTTTCAGAGCTACGAGGATTGGCGGCGTCCATCGCGGACCTGTCCCCCAGCAAGTCTTTTCAGCGTCTGCTAGAGATGGCTGCTCCGCAGGCAATATCCCCTCAACGCATAGTCCTATCTTCCGGGCAAGGTTAGTGTTATTTGTCTTCTTAATAGCATTATTATTATTTTGTTTAATGATACTGATGTCTTCTGAAGTTCTGGAAGCTGATGACGAAGTTGAGATTCTTAACGGGCCTGGGGATCTTTTGGACCCTTCTTGCATGACTGTGGATAAGTAAAGTTTTGACGTTGTTCCATCTACTCTTTGCTTGCAACTTTCACTGATTTCTTTTTATGAATCTTAACAGCTTTGCCCGTTCTTACCACGTTAGAATCTCGCATCGTTATACCACCTGACCCCTATGCTCTACATTCTTCTGAATGGATGGCAAAGCTAAGCCTTCACTCTTTGTCAGCTCTGATCGAAGACCTTCGTGCTGGTAGCTTGATCACGGCCGAAGAATTTGCCGCCGAAGCCAACAGTTCTCTCCCCTTTCTTGCTGCTTACCATAGTGAAACATTGGTTCAAGTCTGGGTTGAGTTTTGTCGTCGGGTGGAAGCTTATTTGCATAGTCTTGAATGTACGCGGCTTCCTTCAGAGGTTGTGGCTGCAAAGGCGAGTTTGCGGGGGCTGATTGAACGGTGCGTCACAAATATGCAGTCATGCGAGAAGAGGCTCAACCGAAAGTTTTTGGAGAGGGAGCTGGCTTCCAAAGCGCTGGGGGAACTTCAAGCTAAACTTACAGCCAAGACCATTCGTGCGTATGAACTTTGGCGAGTGCTTCAAGAAGCTATCCGGGTGGTGGTAGCTGTTGATAAAGCCGTCGTTTTTACTCGCGAGATGGTTGAAGCCCACAAAGTTACCGAACAGGAGCTTGAAAGTCGGCTCGCCTCGTACCAGGCCCAACAGTCTCAGGCGGAGGCCCGTCTCGTAGCGATAATAAATTATGAAGTCGAGACCCAGCGGAAGAAGGATGAACTGACAAATCTACTAAATCGAACACCGACTTAGACAAATGTATATGTTTTCTTTTTTATTCTTCTCTTGTACATACTCCCGAATGAGAGTATTTTTTTGATTCTTTCATAAATTGTACTTTGTATTCATTTTGATTCATGAATAAAAGACATATTTTTCTTCATGGTGGATGTCCCTTTTAGTAAATGCATTTTGTGGATAATCTATTTTGATCTCCTTGTAGGACAGCGATGGCTTAGGAGTCAGGTTCAAATCTGCCTCCTAAGGCTTTTCAACTTTATGAGCCGTGAGGGTCTCATAAAGACTTTTCTCCCTGCGAGTCGAGAGGATCTCGTAGGTGTATTTTCTCCTTAGGAATCATGAGGATTCCTAAGTGCGTTTCCTCTTGAGAGTCGTAAGGATCTCACAAGAGAATTTTTTTGCCTACAAGTCGAGAGGACTCGTAAGTGGTTGTTTCCCTCTTTGTCGATGTTCAACTTCGGAGAGTGTGACCCGTGAATAGTATGCAAGAGTCCATCTTGGACCGACTTGCAGGGCCCCAGTGCTTAGGAAACAGGTTTTTTAATCTCCATTGCCTAAGGCTTTGCCTTACGAGACAAGACGAATCAAGAAGTTCTCGCAAGGATGTCCTAACGTCACAGTTAACCTCTGCTTTATACGACAGAGGTCCGTTAGGGTCTGTGGTACTAGGGTTGTGTCCGTCGTACCGTCGCGTTGGATGATGTATTCCTCGATAGGCAATTTTGCTGTTCGAGTAGCCTTGCGACTGTCGTGTCTCTGATCCCTTCAGCGCCTGGACAAGACGTCTTCAAGCAATCTTCTAGGTTGTATTACCGTCGAAGAACAAGCGTTAGGGATATTCCATGTCGCTTTTTACTTGAGGTTAGGCTCAGTTGGGAGCCCCGATGAGTCATGACCACTCCACGCTGGTGTGGGGTGATCTCCGATAGTCTTTCAGGTTTTATATGAGTTGCCGTCAAGACCCTGAAGCTAGGAATATTGCCTTCGCTTCATTTGCTGGCATTGCGTCTGCTGTATCGAAACAAATGTCACGGTTGTCTCTACGTTGTTGGTGAACCATCGAGGTTTAGAACTAGGGACTTTGCCGTGGCTCCGTTATTTGATTGTCGCATTTGAATCCTGCTGGAGGAAGAACGCTGCGGTGACATCCCGTCTGCTGTATCGAGACGAACGTTGGGGTGGCGACCACTCCGCTCTGGTGTGGGATGATCTCCGATAATCTTTCATGTTTTATATGAGTTGCCGTTAAGACCCTGAAGCTAGAGATATTGCCTTTGCTTCGTTTGCTGGCATTGCGTCTGCTGTATCGAGACGAATGTCATGGTGTTGATCACTCCACGCTGGTGTGGGATGATCTCCAATAGTCTTTCAGGTTTTATATGAGTTGCCATCAAGACCCTGAAGCTAGGAATATTGCCTTTGCTTCGTTGTTTTGGCGCGTACGAATCCTGTTGGAGGAAGAACGTTGTGGTGACATCTCGTCTGCTGTGTCGAGACGAATGTCAAGGTGGTCTCTAGATTGCTGATGAACCATCGAGGCTTGGAACTAGGGACTTCATCGTGGCTCTGTTGTTTTGACATCGTATGTTCCTGCAGAGACACTGATTTCTCTGCGGGTTGACGCGAATCGAGATGCTCTCGTCAAGGACACTGATTTACTTAAATCGAGGTTTTTGCCAAGGACACTGATTTCCTCGGAGTTGAGACGAATCGAGAGATTCCTGCAAAGACACTGATTTCCTTGCGGGTCAACGCGAATCGAGATGCTCTCGTCAAGGATGCTGATTTCCCTGAATCGAAGTATTTTCCAAGGATACTGACTTCATCGGAGTTGAAACGAATCGAGGTATTCCTACAAAGACACCGATTTCCTTGCGGGTCGACGCGAATCAAGATGCTCTCACGCTGATTTCCCTGAATCGAGGTTTTGCTAAGGACACTGATTTCCCTGGAGTTGAGACGGATCGAGGTATTCCTGCAAAGGCACTGATTTCCTTGCGGATCGATGCGAATCAAGATTCTCTCGTCAAGGAAGCTAATTTCCCTGAATCGAGGTTTTACCAAGGACACTGATTTCCTTGGAGTTGAGATGAATCGAGGTATTCCTGCAAAGACACTGATTTCTCTGCGGGTCGACGCGAATCGAGATGCTCTCGTCAAGGACGCTGATTTCCCTGAATCAAAGTTTTTGCCAAGGACATTGATTTCCCTAGAGTTGAGACGAATCGAGGTATTCCTGCAAAGACACTAATTTTTCTGCGGGTCGACGCGAATCGAGATGCTCTCGTCAAGGACGCTGATTTTCCTGAATCGAGGTTTGGCCAAGGACACTAATTTCCCTGGGGTTGAGACGAATCGAGGTATTCCTGCAAAGACACTGATTTCTCTGCGGGTCGACGCGAATCGAGATGCTCTCGTCAAGGACGCTGATTTCCCTGAATCGAGGTTTAGCCAAGGACACTGATTTCCCTGGAGGTCAAAACGAATCGAGAGATTCCTGCAAAGACACTGATTTCTCTGCAGGTCGACACGAATCGAGAAGCTCTCGTCAAGGACGCTGATTTCCTCGGAGTTAAGACGAATCGAGAGATTCCTACAAAGACACTGATTTCCTTGCGGGTCGACGCGAATCAAGATGCTCTCGTCAAGGATGCTGATTTCCCTGAATCGAGGTATTTGCCAAGGACACTGATTTCCTCGGAGTTGAAACGAATCGAGGTATTCCTGCAAAGACACTGATTTCCTTGCTGGTCGACGCGAATCAAGATGCTCTCATCATGGTCACTGATTTCCCTGAATCGAGGTTTTGCCAAGGACACTGATTTCCCTGGAGTTGAGACGGATCGAGGTATTCCTGCAAAGACACTGATTTCTTTGCAGGTCGACGTGAATCGAGATGCTCTCGTCAAGGACGCTGATTTCCCTGAATCGAGATTTTGCCAGGGACACTGATTTCCCTGGAGTTGAGACGAATCGAGATATTCCTGCAAAGACACTGATTTCTCTGCGGGTCGACGTGAATCGAGATGCTTTCGTCAAAGACGCTGATTTCCCTGAATTGAGATTTTGCCAAAGACACTGATTTCTTTGGAATTGAGACGAATCGAGGTATTCCTGCAAAGACACTGATTTCTCTGCGGGTCGACGTGAATCGAGATGCTCTCGTCAAGGACGCTGATTTCCCTGAATCGAGGTTTTTGCCAAGGACACTGATTTCCCTGGAGTTGAGACGAATCGAGGTATTCTTGCAAAGACACTGATTTCTCTGCGGGTCGACGCGAATCGGGATGCTCTCGTCAAGGACGCTGATTTCCCTGAATTGAGGTTTGGCCAAGGACACTGATTTCCCAGGAAGTCGAAACGAATCGAGAGATTCCTGCAAAGATACTGATTTCTCTGCGGGTTGATGCGAATCGAGATGCTCTCATCAAGGACGCTGATTTTCCTGAATCGAGGTTTGGCCAAGGACACTGATTTCCCTGGAGGTCGAAACGAATCGAGAGATTCCTGCAAAGACACTGATTTCTCTATGGGTTGACGCGAATCGAGATGCTCTCGTCAAGGACATTGATTTCCTCGGAGTTGAGACGAATCAAGAGATTCCTGCAAAGACACTGATTTCCTTACGGGTCGACGCGAATCGAGATGCACTCGTCAAGGACGCTTATTTCCCTGAATCGAGGATTTTGCGAAGGACACTGATTTCCTCGGAGTTGAAACGAATCGAGATATTCCTGCAAAGACACTGATTTCCTTATGGGTCGACGCGAATCAAGATGCTCTCATCAAGGACACTGATTTTCCTGAATCGAGGTTTTTCCAAGGACACTGATTTCCCTGGAGTTGAGACGGATCGAGGTATTCCTGCAAAGACACTGATTTCCTTACGGCTCGACGCGAATCAAGATGCTCTCGTCAAGGACGCTGATTTCCCTGAATCGAGGTTGTGCCAAAGACACTGATTTCTCTGAAGTTGAGACGAATTGAGGTATTCCTGCAAAGACACTGATTTCTCTGCGGGTCGACGCGAATCGAGATGCTCTCGTCAAGGACGCTGATTTTCCTGAATCAAGGTTTTTGCTAAGGACACTGATTTCCCTGGAGTTGAGACGAATCAAGATATTCCTGCAAAGACACTGATTTCTCTGTGGGTCAACGCAAATCGAGATGCTCTCGTCAAGGACGCTGATTTCCCTGAATCGAGGTTTGGCCAAGGACACTGATTTCCCTAGAGGTCGAAACGAATCGAGAGATTCCTGCAAAGATACTGATTTCTCTGCGGGTCGACGCGAATCGAGATGCTCTCGTCAAGAACGTTGATTTCCCTGAATCGAGGTTTGGCCAAGGACACTGATTTCCCTGGAGGTCGAAACGAATCGAGAGATTCCTGCAAAGACACTGATTTCTCTGCGGGTCGACGCGAATCGAGATGCTCTCGTCAAGGACACTGATTTCCCTGAATCGAGGTTTGGTCAAGGACACTGATTTCCCTCTGGTCGGTTGACTTGTTTCCAAGACGGAGCATTTGCTGACGTATTTCCGCAATGGGGTCATTGGCTGACGTATTTCCGCGACGGGGTCATTGGCTGACGTGTTTCCGAGACGGGGTCATTGGCTGACGTATTTCCGCGACGGGGTCATTGGTTGACTCTAAGTTGTCTGTGGACCGTAAAGTCTTGGAACTAGGGACTTTGCCGTGGCTCCGCTTTGTGATGTTGCGTCCGAATCCTGTTGGAATGAGGAGGATCGCCGTTGCTAATTTTTAGGCTGTAGATGTTGCCGTTAAGATTTGGAACTAGGGACATTGCCATGGCTCCGTTTCGTTGTGTCGCTTCCGTGCCCTGCTGGCATAAGAAGGAACGATGTTGTTGATCTTCTGGGATGCAGATGTTACTGTTGAGATCTGACTTTCCCTTTTGACAGGATCTGGTGGGGGACATGTGGTTCCCTTTCGTTTATGCCCATAGATTGTGTATAGGGGTCAGTATGGACTTACCTGCAGGGCAAAAGTTTCATTTCATATATATTTTTTATTTCTTTCCGCGATACTCTATCATTTCAGCTTTTTATATCGTGAAAGTCACGATTGCCCAATCATTTCGGCTATTTTTCGCGGTGCCTAATCATTTCGGCTATTTTTGTTTTTACTCGCTGCTTTTATTGCGAGTTGCCCAATCATTTCGGCTATTTTTGTATGCATATCTTTTACTTGCTGATTTTTTTGCAAGTTGCCCCATCATTTCGGCTATTTCATATGCATTTTTGGCTCGCTGATTTTTTTATCGCGAGTGTGGAACTTGGAATCTGGTGCCAATCTTAGCATCAGTATCGCTACGACTGAAATATTGCCAGGAGCGAATCATCATTTGCCGTGAAAGGGCTTGGAATTTGATACCGATTTAGGCATCAGCATCGCTACCACTGGGACATTGCCAGGAGCGAATCATAATTTGCCTCTGTCGATGTCGAACAAAGGTGGCTTAGCAAACAGGGTTAGGATTCTGTTGACTAAGGCCTTTTGACTTTACGAGCCGTAAGGGTCTCATAAAGGTATTTCTCCCTACGAGTCGTGGGGATCTCATAGGTGCATTTTCTCCTTAGGAATCGTGAAGATTGCTAAGTGTGTGTTCTCTTATAAGTCGTAAGGATCCTACAAGAGTGTTTTCTCCTTATAAGTCGAGAGGACTTACAAGTGTCGTTCGCCATATTAAGATATCCCTAGTCGCTGATGGGACTATGTTAGGGAAATGTTTATTCGTGCCCGTGAATTGTATACAAGTGTCAATATTAAACCGTTTGTAGGGCAGTCTGGGAAAGGTGATGGCTTAAGAACAGGTTCATATCCCTGTAGCTTAAGGCTTTCGAATCTTATGAGCCGTGAGGGTCTCAAAGGGGAATTCTCCTTACGAGTCGTGAGGATCTCGTAAGTGTGTTTTCTCCTTAGGAATGGTGGGGATTCCTAAATGTGTTGCTCCCTTATGAGTCGTAAGGATCTCACGCAGGTGTTTTCTCCTTACAGGGTCGAGAGGACCTTGCAAGTTTCTTTTAACTAGATTGCGCCCTTTCGGGTTTTCACAAACTCGCCGGTAATCCTGCTGTTTTTACTCACGGAGCCCTTTTGGGTTTTCATCCATGCCCATCTCGCTTATGGACGTACCGTTTTTTTTGCGTCATCCTTGGGATGCTGCGGTCCGTAGTAGTTTATAGACGAATCGGCTAGTTGCAAGTTTTAGGACATTGCGGTCCATCGTTAGTTTAGGGACGTTTCGGTCCGTCGTTAGTTTAGGGACGTTTCGGTCCGTGTTCATCTTGTATGAACGTGCATTTGTCACGTGACGGGATACATAACGATAAAGTGGGATACACCCACTTAGGATGTGATTTGGTTTGGTTGGGGTGTTTTGTGGTCTATCCCTACCATGACTCCTTCCAATTGACGTCGACGCCTGGCTTTTTCGAATATGGCCATTTTGTGTTCTTGATCATCCTTGCTCTCCTGACGAGCTTCGTTCAGCAGCCGGTCGATCATCTCGTCAGACGGTTCCAAGGATTTTGGCATTGATCCTGCCCCCAGCTCCTCTACATTATCTTCTGATGTCGAGTGAGCTTCTTTGTTATTTAGCGACGAATGAGAGATCATGTGGCAACTTGCCACATAATCTTTTGGTTCCCGTGACGAGTTGTCTCCCTCATCATCATGCTATCTCCGCCCTCCAGGGTATGGTTGAGAAATTCTCGGAGTGTGACCGGGGTTCGCGTCTTTTGGTTGTATTCCTCCAGCGCGTCAATATACTTTTTTAAGTCCGTGCGCTTGTCATCAGGCTTCACGGGCTTCTTCTTCTTCTTTGAAGACTTTGACGGCTGGGCCTGAGCGTTTTGACCATCGCTACCAATTCTCGACGTCGGGCGCGGTTTTAGCATTCCCTCAATGATCTGAGGCTCTAGTGGGCTTTTCCACCTGATTGCCGGGCATGTGTGAAGATCCTTCAGCATTCTTTTCATCTTGGCTGAAAGAGCGACCTCCCATGGAGCTTCTTCTATAAAAGAGCACGATGCCCCTGGCGTGTCCACCCTTTTAGGAGTGTGCTGTTGTGGCGGATTCACCTTCCAGTTTTCAGATAGCGCGAACTTGCCTTGTTAGTATTGGTCTTCAACCCAGTTTTTGAAGACGTAGCAGTCTTCGATCGGATGGCCCAATACTCGGTGGCAGGGGCAGTAATTGGGATCGTTGACGTCGTTCGGTTGCGGTGGGTATCTCGACTCCGGTAGAGTAATGGGCCTATTGCGCACTGCTAGTTCAAACAGTTTCCTTGTTTTATCCTGGAGAAACGAGTAAGGACGTCTCAACTTCTCATCGAGAGATTTCCGCATGTTGCTTTGGCGAACAACCGGTCTCGGGCCACTCGGTTGTTGTTGAGCATTGGCGACGAAGATAGCTTTCCCTTTACTCCTTTCGTTTTGAGGCTCCATTTTCGAGGAAGACGGTCTATGACCCATCTGATCCATTTGGGCGAGTTTGTCAATCAAGGCCTGGAAGGTAGTTGGCTTGAAGAACATCATGAACTGGGATATGGTCGCCTGCGGATCAAGAGTGCCCACGAACATGCCTACCGCAGGCGCTTCTTCGATGCGCTGTTCGCTCTTTGACTATAGGTTCCGCCACCGTATCGCGTACTGCACCCATGTTTCGCCCAGCTTCACCCTGGCATTGATCAATGCCGTGATTGGGGTACGTTCGCTAGCGCTTGCGAACCTTTGTGTGAACAGTAACTCCATTTCTGCAAATGTCTTAACGGAGTTTGTTCATATCAGAATTTTGCATTATTATATCGCCCATTCTTAATCACATTACATATAAATAGGTGCTTTTGATCCATGTCTGCTAAATAGTTGCAGGTTATAGGTTCTCAGATTGTTACAGTGAAATTCATGAAAAGTCGCTACAAATATGAGACTACGACCAACGATAGATGAATCCGTATGATGCCGCCTACCAGTTCAAGAAACAAATGAAAATCATTAGACAGTTCAACGCACAAAACACAAGGGTAGCACAAGATTCAAGACTTCAACGCGAAGCTCACGGCAAAAGTCCACATCATTCTGTACTGTTGGAAATCTGGAAGAAAATAGAAGAGATTCTGAGGAACCAAGTGAAGAAAACAGAAGGAAAAAGAAACATGAAGCAACCCTGAAGAATTGAGCCCAAGATCCCACCAAATGGCCGCGGAACTGCGGCCAAACAGGCCTTTCTGCCGCGGAACCGCGGCCGTATGGTGCACGTGTCGGTGGGTGTCGGTGCTTTGACCCGGTTTTCTTATGGTAGTTTTGTAAATTCATGTGTGGATCAGAATATAACCTAGGGTTTTTCCTATCTATAAATAGGAGGGTTCAAAACCAAATTAGGCATGCCTCTCTTTAGTTTTTAGGTCTCTTTTTAATTTCTAGATTTAAATTCCATTGTAATGCGTTGTTGAGAGGACATCAATAAAGTAAGTTTTCATTTTATCTCGCATTCTTTTTATCTGAATTTTAATTCCTGCATTTTTTTATCTGTTCTTTTATTATCTGCAATTTAGTTCATCTATTAAAATAAAAAAATGAATTTTATTGTTATCTTCCTAATGAGTGAGTAATTCCTCACTTGTTAGGGATAGGAGAGGGAAGGTTTGAGAGAAGGAAATCTCTCTCACTTCTTTCTTTGCCCAAATAGTTTTAATTAAAGGACTCTCTTTAAATCAACCATAATCCGCTCACTACGGCACCCTATCCTATATGATAGCGGTGATTTCCTAGTTAGACCGGTTGTGGTTGAATTAACTGAAGGTTAGGGCGAAGAGACAAGAACGGACGGACAAGGACCAAAAGGAAGAAACTAAGTTTCTTCCTAGTCGTGCTAATCCCCGTTGTTGACTATTACCCTAATACCTATATTCTTAACTAGGGTATTGAAAGAAGTGAGAAGAATCCCTATTTCGAACTAACCTAATCCTAACCCTAACAAGCCTTTAAATCAATTTATTCTCATTCTTAGATTTTAAAACAAAACCTACCAAAGTTAGGACTTAACTCGTTAGAACTTAAAGAAAAGGACATCATTTCCCTGTGGATCGACTCGTATTCAACCGGCTAGCTACCAAACGACACCGTCTTGATTGCGGTAAATTTAAATTTAAGGAATACGCAAATACCCACATCAATCAAATGGCGCCGTTGCCGGGGAAACGGTAGTTTATTTCTTTTTGTAATTTCGGGTTAATTGAATAAAATATATAAAAATTGAAAAAAAATAAAAAAATCATCTTGTTATTTTTGATTGGTTTTTGTGCGACTTATGCAGGAAAGTAAGACGGACTGATTCAGATCTGGAGAAAGCTCAGTGAACAAATCCAGAAACAGAGGATCTGAACAGACAGAGGAGAACCAAATCAGCACAGAGAAATTTTTTGAAGATCTGTACCTACTGATCCACCGCGGAACCGCGGCAGAAGTAGGCATTTGACAGCGGAACCGCGGTCAAAAGGTGACGTCAGCAACTGAAAATCTCTGTATGTATCTTTTTTCTTCTCTTCTACCCCCTAAGCTCCACTGAAATTTTTTTCCTGCAGGTTTCTTTACACAGAATCTTTCTCCTATCCAATAAATCATTTTATGCAGGATTCTTTGCGCCGCAAATAAAAAAGAAAAGTTTTTTGGCAAGTGTTTTAGATTTTGGTGTGTTACTGCTTTGCATATTTAAAACGGAATCTAAGGGGCTATAACACCAATTAAGATTGGGTGGGGATTTCATTATCCTTCCTAATACCCCAGAAATCACTAAAAGCATATGCATCACCCTTGAGTTAATTAAAAAATATCTAGACTCAGCCAATTAAGAACTGTCACGCTCATTAGGACAGAGAAAGGTTGTGGGCATTCAGTCGTTTATCTAAACCTGACTTTGTGGTGGCTAGGCTAAACAAGTGAGAAAGGTAATTTTAAAAGGCCCGTCTCACGGTGATTCGTGAGCGGAACCCTCCTTTCTTCATTTGTGCTTATCTGGCCATAATTGGCGGTGAAGAGGCGATTTGAGGGATATCTCACAACTTGTCACTTTGGAACAGTTAGGAGCAGTCTAGTTGACTTAGGAGACCTTAGCTCTAGATTTGATTGTGCATATTTAAACTGTGGTTGTTTGAAATTTAGCCGTAGTTCCGTACAATTTTTTGCCAAACGTTTTTATAAAATATATATATATATATATATATATATATATATAAAACAAATTTTTTATAAAAACTTGTCATTTGTCGCTAGAATCTCATTTCACCCACCTTTTAACCACATTTCCCCATTGACGTTTTCTTACCCTCACATTCTACGCTTTGACTACACTAAAATTCGTTTAGTGTATGTCCGGTTAGACTCGGGACACTAGTGCCCGTTTAGTCCGTGTTTTGTTAGTCGCTACTGACTACGCGATCGACTCCGAAGTCGAAACTCCCTCCACTCCTTTTTCATCCTTACCTTTGCCGGCCAACTCCGGCATTGACCGGAATTCTGTCCATTCACCTTCATCTTCACATTCATCATCTTCTAAAGAGATATCAGGATTCAATCCTAACAACCTTTTACCTACCTCGGGACTGATTCCACCTCAACTGGGTGCGAATAACCCGCAACAACCTCCTGTTAAAGCGCCACAACGAATCGCACTCCAGAATCGTTTCTATCCTACCCGCTCCACACTTCCTACTTGTCTTTCACTCCCGCCGGCAAATGGGGACAATTTCGAAATTAAGCCCCACTTCATCAACATGTTGCCTAAATTTCACGGACTGGAATCCGAAGATGCCTATATCTTCATCAACAAATTCCAGAACGTCTGTGCAATGATGAAGACAACCCAACTGTCCGATGATACTATAAGGCTACGAGTCATTCCCTTAACATTGTGTGACCTAACTGAAAAGTGGCTATATAGTACTGCATCGCATTCCATAAACAGTTGGGAAGAGTTTGTTAAAGCGTTTTTTAAAAAGTTTTACCCACATCACAAGACCGCGAGAATACGAAATGAAATTAACCAATTTTCCCAGCTTCCTTCCGAACCTTTTTGGAAGTGTTTCGAATGATACAAAGACCTTCTTGTTCAGTGCCCTCATCACGGTATTGAGAGATGGCAACTTTGCCAGACCTTATGCGAAGAACTGAACCCAGCAACTAAGCAGTTGCTGGAGACCATTTGTCAAGGCCACTTCCTAACCAAATCTGACGAAGAAACTTGGCAATTTCTCGATGATCTTGCTGAACAAACGCTTCAGTGGGAAAGCACTAGACCGACCACTTCGTCCACATCATCTACTTCCTCCGGTCCGTCTAGGGCAGGCGTTCATCAACTTGATATGTCAATTGCAACGAAAGCCGAAATGGCAGCGATTACACGAAAATTAGAAGCAAATGAAAGCAAATTCTCATCGCCTTCTCCTGCCCCTGCTTTACCCCCTCGCACTATATGCGCTTGTTGTTCGGATCCATCCCATTTAACCGAAGAGTGTCCTTACAACCCACCTGCTCAAGGACAGGATCAAGTCAATGCTGTCTTTCAGCAAAGACAAAGAAATGATCCATACTCTTCAACTTACAATCCTGGTTGGAGGAACCACCCCAATTTTGCTTAGAATCAAAATCAACAACAGTTCCAAGGCAATAACAATTTCCAGAGGCCTCCTCCTCAACAACAAGCTCCTCAACAAACTCAATATCAGCAACCTTTCCAATCCCAACCTTACCAAAATCAAATGAACAATTTTGCACCAAACAACTCTTTTCCTCAAAACAATTTTGTTTCACTAAATAACGATAAGGTTTCCTCGTTAGAACGAAATCTGGATGCGTTTCTAAAGCAATCAACTCAATCCTCCACCAACATCCAGTCTTCCATTCAGTCTTTGGTGCAACACACTACGTCACATGGGCAAAGTATCAAAACCATTGAAGCCCAGATTGCACAACTGAATGTAGCTTTAAGCGAGCGAGAGAATGGGAAGCTTCTATTTCAACCGCTGCCAAATCCTGGTCACCCACAAAATGCACATGTTGCTCTTGAACAACAAAACCATAATGTGAGTGACGTGACTACATTGAGATTTGGAAGGATGTTGCACAACAATATTGGCATTAATGATGACACCCCGTCCGCCGCTTCTTCTTCTTCTTCTTCTGTTTCTTCTTCGTCTTCAGAGCCTGTTCTCCATTCTTCACAAGGCTCTACTTCTTTTGCTGCTCCGAATGGACCCACATCTCACTCCACGAAAACACCAGCATTGGGATCTGTTCCAACTCCGCAATCTCCTCCATAAGCATTGGACTCAACCAATTTTCAAAATGTTCCATTTCCAAACCGGTTGAGATCCAATAAGCAAAATCCACAAATGGAGAAAATTGTGGAGTTATTTAAACAGGTTAACATTAACATTCCCCTTTTGGATGCAATCCAACAAGTCCCTTCTTACGCAAAAATCTTGAAGGACTTGTGCACCAAGAAGAGGAAATCACAGGTACCTAAGAAAGTTTTCTTAGCTAGTGCCGTGAGTGATTCTCTTATCCAAACTTTACCTTAAAAACGAAAGGACCCTGGCTATCCTATGATTTCAATAACTATTGGGGATAAGAACATCAACCGTGCACTTTTAGATCTTGGTGCCAGTGTTAACCTGCTTCCATATTCTATATATGAGCAACTAGGCGTTGGAGAGCTGAAACCTATACATTGTACTCTCCAAATGGCCGACCGATCTATCACCCATCCTAGGGGTGAGTTAGAGGATGTGTTGATCAAAGTAGGGGATTTCATATTCCCTGTTGATTTCATTGTTTTAGACACACAGCTTGTAGCTAACCCCCGAAATCAAATTCCGGTGATACTCGTTCGACCATTCCTTGCGACTTCTAATGCGGTGATCAATTGTCGAAATGGTTCGATGAACCTATCTTTTAGAAACATGACAAATGAACTCAACATTTTTAAGTTAGGGAATGAGCCCTCCGAACCTAATGCTAATATACTTGATGTTTGCTTGATCCAAGAGATCACCCAGGAGGACTGTGAGCTCGAGAAATTTCTGTTCGATCATAGCAATTTTGACGCCACTAGTGCATTCCTCCTTGAATCTGATACTGCTTTCACGCCCGATAATGACTACGAGTGTTTCACTTTCTCGAACAATCTTGAACAATCACCACCCGAGTTTGAATCCTTTGAATTTTCGGATGAGTTAGCTGAACCATCCGACTCGGTTGTGTTCCCCTCCGAAAGACGGCGCGACAGACGTCTTGCCTGAGATTTGGGGCAGATGCTAATTGGTGCTATCCGTCCACCTCTCCGAAGATGCCAAATTGATTTATGGCACCGTGTATCGAAGGTTTAAAAGGATGCGTCCGATGTAGCAGACTTCGTCAGATTTCCCCTCGCTTGAGGGGTTTTTTGATTATGGGGACGCTCTTCCCTGCAGGCGCAAGCCCCTGCAGTTAATTACGCTACCGCCTCACGGTAACAATTTTCTCCTTCTCCATGTGGTCACTTCGTGTCGTGGGTGTTTATTTTGTATTTGGTTGCCCGTGGATTGTATACAGAGACTGAGTTATGTCGTCGCCCGTAGGGCGTGGACTAGTCCAAATCCGTATTATCTTAGATTTGGGTTTGGGGGTTTGGGTTTAAGGATACGTTAGCCTCATTTGAGACTAAGATCGACTTAAACGTTTGTTAAGGATACGCTAGTCTAGTTTTAGACTAAGATCGACTTAACGGGATCGTTTAGATCCAACAAAAGAGCAATTAGGGGAGCCCTGTTTGTTTAGTTTAGTGACATTGCGGTCGATAGGTAGTTTAAGGACATTGCGGTCCATTGTTAGTTTTAAGACATTGTGGTCGAGGTTAAGGACGTCATAGTCCGTTGTTAGTTTTAAGACATCCCGGTCAAGGTTAAGGACATCATAGTCCGAGGATTTAAGGACTCCACAGTCCGGCGTTAGTTTTAAGACATCACGGTCAAGGTTAAGGAACTCATAGTCCGTTGTTAGTTTTAAGACATCCCGGTCAAGGTTAAGTATATCATAGTCCGTTGTTAGTTTTAAGACATCCCGGTCAAGCTTAAGGACATCATAGTCCATGAGTTTAAGGACCCCACAGTCCGTATCAATGTGTGGTTGTCGGGACCCGTCACCTCTTTGAAGACGTTGAGGAATTACAATGACAAGTATCAAAGGAGTGAAGAGATGTACCCTTGAACCAAAGTAGATTAAATGATCTGTAGTCCAATTTGGAACCAAGATCAATTAATTATATTATGAGCCCATCAGCTCAGTTAAGTCTGAATTGAGAACTTATGGCCAACTTGAGCTAAGTCCAACTAAGTTTGACCCTTCATTGAACCATCTGACATTTGTCTGGTTTTAGTCCACATTATTTTCATCTTTGAGTTCCTCAATTTTGAGATTCAATTGAAGGAGAGGCTTTGCCTATAGAAAAATTAGCCAATTGGGCTAAAATTGGTGTTAAACACTAAAGACCAACAGTGTTGAACACTGGAGATAAGATTATCAGATTAGTGTTAAACACTAGAAATTGTGATTCTCAAATTAGTGTTAAACACTAATAAATAACAGTGTTAAACACTGGCAACCAAATTATCAGTTTGGTGTTAAACATTAACAGAGAGGAGATTACGTGGGAGCACGTGATGGCATCCAAAAGGGGGGGCCAGATCCCCTTCATTTTGTTCTACAGATAAGTGTTTAACACTTTTTATTCTGACAGCCATCACGTGTGGGCGCGTGATGGGGGCTCATGCTCTGGTCTATTAGAATGCTCATTAGGGGTCACGTGGTGACACGTGAGGGCGGCCCAGAACTTCTTTTCTTTTGCTTTTTCTTTGTGTGCTTCAGGGGTCACATGGGGCACGTGAGGCGTTGCCTCAAAGTTCTTTTCTGTGGATCTTTTGCAGGGGTCACGTGGTAGCACGTGACTCTGGTTCTTTGCTTTTTTAAAGATCTGTTCATCTTTTAAGAATTAAATTCTTCATAGGGTTAAACCCTAGCAATAACTTTAAAGGAATTAAATTCCTACTTTCTTTTGAAGAATTATATTCTTAGATAGGGTTAAACCCAAATTTCTTTTCTGAAGAATTATATTCTTAGATAGGGTTAAACCCTAATTTCTTTTCTGTAGGAATTAAATTCCCCTTATATGTAAAGCAATTAAGTTCTGGCATAGGGTGAAACCCCAATTTCTCTTTTTTAAGGGAATTAAATTCCTGTGAGGTTGAGAGAATTAAGTTCTCAATTAGGGTTAATCACTAGTTCTGTCCATTTTGAAGGAATTAAATTCCTATAATTTTGGAGAATTGAATTCTCATATAGGGTTCAACCCTAATTTTATCTTGGAGGAATTAAATTCCTATAATTTTGTGAGAATTAAATTCTCAAAACTCAATTCCTCCTCTATGTTTTAGATCTGCATGGCAGGATCTCAACCCAATGAGAATTAAATTCTCAATCTATGGGGAGATGTGCACCTTGCAGATCTTCAACCAGAGAAAGAACTAAGTTCTTTTCTTTTATAAGAGTTAAACTCTTGATTGAGAATTAAATTCTCTTTTTGAAACCTTTACCCCCTTTCTTTTCTTACCTAGGGTTTTTCTTTGTAGAGAATCAAATTCTTTCTTTTCTCTCTGAATTTTCAAGATTTCAAGGCTCTCTCGCTCTCGCTGTGTTTCTCCCTCCTCCTTTTCTAACTCTCTCCCTTGGCACCTATTTATAGGAGAAGGAAAAGAATCAATCTGTTTTGTGAATCTTTCATTGAAAGATTTGATTTGTTTATTAAGAGATTTGATTTATTTTCATCATTGATCCGGGCCTTTAAATTATTAGGTGAATTTTATTCACCGTTGGATTTTAAATCCAAAGATATTCTTTTGTTATTTCGGTTAGATTTAGGGGGAAATCTTTCCATGTCCAAGATTTTTCCATAAATTGGTGATATTTAATCACCCTCAGATTTTTAATCCACCGGTTTCACATAATTCTTCTCTATTTAAGAAAGATTTAAATGATCTTATTCAGAATTTAATTCTGTTGAACAGCAGGGCTTTTAAAGCCAGTCACGTGCGGCCACGTGACCTTTGGTCACGTGTGAGCACGTGACCCCTGGTCACGCGTAAGCATGTGACCTTCGGTCACGCGTAAGCACGTGACCTCTTGAATGGGCTTCTCTTCTGCGCTTGTTCTGTGCCGCTGCTTTAAAGGTCACGTGCCAACACGTGACAGCTGGTCACGTGCTAGCACGTGATGCTTCCTCTGAAGCTTTTTCCTGATTTTTAATCAGGGAACAAATGCCCCCACAGCGTTGCTCTCACGTGTCTGCACGTGAGTGCAACGCTGTCACTTTTGTGACCGTTGGATCTGCCTTGGGAGTAGGGTAGATGAAACGTTTTCCATCCTATCCTATAAATGCCCATGTCTTTTCAGAAACGCCTCCACTCTTCATCTTCTTCCTTTGATAACTTTTCTCTTGAGAATTTAATTCTCTTTTTCTAGGGCTTAGATCTCTGCTTCAAACTTTTTCCAGAGTTTAACTTGTTCCAAGAAGACCCTTTCTTCAGGTAAATGATCTTTGAACGATCGGATAACTTTCCCAGCAATCACCACGGGATTTTAAATCCAGATCAAGGGTTTTTTCCTTTGATAAGAACACACATTTCTTTTTATTTTAAGTTTTTCCACAAGAACAGAAAACCATTCAATCCTCAAACTGTAGACCTCTTAGGGTTTTTTTAACCCTTAGGGAAATGATGATGTTGGCTATTTTCCCTGGAATTTAATTCCATCTCCAAGGAGCTCTGGCTCTGGAACCACATTTTCTGGGAATTTAATTCCCTTTTTCAAAAAGGAATTTAATTCCTATGAAGAACTAAGTTCTTCCTAGAGACTTTCATGGGTTTTCTTGCCCTGAGTCATCTTCTTCACAATTCAGAAGAAGTTTGCACTGTTGGTCTTTGGGAATTTAATTCCCATGATTCTGTTTGATTCATCACAGAGCCCCAGATGGATTTGTCTTTTAGGGGAATGTGTAGGGTCACTTGAAACCCACTGCCTATTTGATTAGAATATTCCCTTTGTCTCATTATAATTGTTGTGCCTCATCATTAGCCAGCCGTCATCTTGATTTCGTGGGACCCATATGTTTTGTAACTAATGGTCCTACCAAACAAGTCCTCTGTCGCTTTCTTCAACTGTCTTCATATATTTATGCTCATATATATATATATATATATATATATATATATATATATATATATATATATATATATATTGCTGGCTTCACTTTTGACAGTTTTCCTTTACTTTGTTTCAGGTGCGATAGCTTCTGTTCCGTGCTTTCCCTTCACTCGCTCGGAGGCCGCTTTTCCTCAGTTGCCATCTGATGAGGAAGCGATGGCGATGATCCGGGCTCATGACCCGAACTGTACTAGCTTACTTCTATGGGGAACTTGGTACAACCATATTATCCGGGGTCGCCGGAGTTTCCTCTGCGAAGTGCCGACAGAGCCCACTTTCCCGTTCTTGCCGATGGACCCTACAAGGACGGTTTTCACTGTGGAGATGCTAAATTGGACTCCAATGGGACGGCTCGAGCCTTCGACAACCGGTATCCCGAACCATCCAATCCCAGCTATAGATATCCTTGGACGACGTATTTGCCAGGGTGAGGCCCACCCATGGGGACAGATTTATAAGATAGGGCTCACTCCTCGACACCCCATGGGCTACCACCTCTGGGCTCGCTATATTCTTTCTGCCCATCGTGCGCGGCTGCAAAAGGTCGGGCTTTACCATGCAATATATGCGTCGCTCTTCCATTATCAATCCCCGCATGTCTGGTGGGTTAAGGCGTTCTTGAATCAATGGAATCTCTCCACCAAAACTTTTCTTCTGGGGGACAGAGAGGTTTCGATCTCTTTGGGGGAATTTAATGAGATCTTGGGGCTGCCAATTCGAGGGGCACTTTAGGAGGAGTTGCTGCCTTCTGATGAATACGTCTTTGAACCCGAGCCCGCACCGCTTGACGGCTTGTCTGCTGAGAACGCCGTCCGCCACAAACGTCCCAGCTTAATCAAGGTGCTAGGTATCTTTGACCGATTGTTCACCTTATCTGAGGAGCAGGGCGTAACTTTTAAGAGCTTCATTGCCTGTTTCCTTCGCGAAGGCGTCTTGTTGAAGACAGCTCCGAAGTCCGCAAATATCAAAGACCCCTTTGGGTTTGGTCCGAAGAAGCTGCCGACCAATGAATCGGATCTACCGCAGTACTACATCCCCATAATGTCGCCGATGTCTTTCGAATCCATTGCAGCTCCCGGCATGGATGAAGAGACGTTCTTTGTGGGGTTTATCAGTGTCTGGCTCAGCTGGTTTGTCATCCCTATGTATCGCCGCTTTATGAGAGTTTCAGTCATCTAACCGGCTCACCTATAGCTGAGGGGACGCGGCTGGCCATTGGCATCCGGGCATTGGCGCATCTCTATCATGGGTTGGGCGCTGCAGCTAATACTTCCACCCCTGGCGTAGATGTGGTAAACTTTTCGCTTCACTACTTCACGTCTTAGATCGAAATGCACATCTTGGGTGCTTTCGCTATGCATCAAAGGCCCGCATTCTACGACGCCTATACCTTCCCGCGGCTTATGCGATTGGTGGATGCTTCTGCCGCTAACCCGACTCAATTCGGGGCTATTCGGGCGTTGATTTCTCCTTATGCTACTGCTGGCGGGTTGGCATTCACTGATCGGGTCTTATTTTCTCCCTCGGGTTCAGCTCAGCCGCTTTGGGACCGGTCGAAAGATAACGTGCCCTCTTTGAGGCCCCGGGAGGCCGCGACCTATACGCAATCAGATCGGGCTACCTAGTATTTCGTCAGGATAGCGCGGCTCTTTTCATGCGGTACAATCCGCATCGCTTTGCCCGGCAGCTTGGCTACGATCAGGGCATCCCTTTTGAGGCTTTCATAGTCGCGCCGGTCCCTTCGCCCGAAGCCGTTCGAGATGCCACCCATCATTTTGTGAGGTTAAACACCGGCTCCCAGTTCATGATCCCCGATGCTGATTACATGCCCCGATGCGTGGGGGCGTTTACGGGATGGTATTTCCATCGGGTCAACCCGATTATTCTTGAGGAAAGAAGGGTACTCCTGGGCCATGGTGCTCCTACTCAGGTTCCGGTCACAGTAGTTACGCTGCGACTGCGCGCGCCGGTCCATTTTCCTTTGAGGGATATCGGTGTTGCGCTCATTCCGGAAGAGTCGGGGGTAGATCTTACCCCAACAGCTGGTATGCCATTGGGCACCCGGTCACGGGGTAAACGGGCTCCAGTAGCAGCACCCCACCCACGGTAGCACCGCCTCCCGTGGTATCTACAATGGCGGTGTCATCCTCGGTTGTGGTACCGGGTGAGGGCGACAGGGGTGAGGGCGTTGAAGGCGAGGTGGGCCAGCGTCGCGCTAAGACGGCACGGGGAAAGAAACGGTCGTCTTCGGTGGCCGGTTCTAGATCTAAAAGGCGGAGGAGGGTGGCCACCAACTTACTTGATTCTCTAATGGAGTCCGAGCCCATACTTCCAGATGAACCGTTGGTTGTGCAAGAGTCGGACGCTGGTCTTCTCTTCCCGGGTTCGGCCGCCGAGGAAGCTGCACAGTTGGCTGAGGCTATAAGACGTTCCAAAGATGCGTCTCAGAACGTCAGGGTTCCGAAGAAGCCCTATCCTGCCGTAATCTTTTATGAAGACCCATCATGGATCCGGCGGCGGTTTATCGGTGTTAGTTATATGTATGCCGTAGAGGCCATTACTATACATAGGATGTATATTGTAGTGGGTGCTTGGACATATATAGGGAGGACTTTCTTTCTCGACATGATAGTATGCTATCTGGTTGCACTTTACCTTGACGTGTACACTGATTGTCTCTCTGTTACATGTTGGTAAAGCCCTTAGGATGTGTACTTGACTACCTGGACTATGATGCGGATCATACTAGTGGGGACATGGTAGTCCATAAGTACATCCTTCAAAGTCCCTAGTCGTGGGTATATCGAGACGGGGTATCGATATACCAGAGTAGACTAGCGTATACCTTCTCGACCCATACAGATAGGCGATGGATGATCCCATATCCATTGGTGTTTGACATCAGAGATGGTGTACGGGTGCTCAGTGGAGACTGGGTACACTGGACGGACTCGCCGAGAACTCCCAGATGGTATTATACCTTACGTCAGATGGCAGTTCTCAGGTGACACTGGTACAGAGTAGTCTGTTGACCCGAGATCGTCATAGAGTCTTGTGTGGTTCCCACTGTGCTTTGATTTCCATCTTACCACGTCCAAGAGGGCGTGCAAAACGGTGGTTTTTGGGTACAGTCCCGAATCACATGGAGGCAATGAGCGATAGGAGGGGATTCGTCTCTCCCGGTATAGGGAGTTGATGTTGCGCTGTGTCCGATTGGCTATAACCGGAAATCCCTAGCCAGGGTTGCTGAGATTTACTGGTAAGTGTTACCAGTAGTATCTCGAACTGTTATAGACCTCATATCGACACGACTTATCGAGCTATTGGGGTCTGACGTTTACCACCCCTAGGTGAGATATGCGACATATCAGACGATCAGACCGGACTGTACGGTAAGTGTTACTGGTTGGATTCACAGGAGTATGAGCGGGCTTGCTCGTCGATCTTCTGATCGCTCAATACCCGGGTGGCCGTTACGTTTAGCAGACCGCTTGCGGCTTGTGGATGTTTGATATGATCATCATCCGCTGCCGGCGTATTGACGAGTCTTTAGAGTCCTACACAGAGGTTTCCTGGCTCAAGCGAAACGAAATAGGAGCGCATATGAGATATGTGCGGGACCGAGAATAATGCGAGTATGTGATACCGTATTTCATTCTCGCAATGAATGTATCGATTGGTTGTATGCGATATAACCTAGTTATCGAATCAAGTATTGATTCGATAAGCCGATACATATGATACTAGTCGGTTATATGCGATATGACCGGATCGTTAAATCAAGTGTTGATTTAATGATTTAATGTATAATTATATATTTGATATATTACTTTGCATTAACTAGTATCGGTTCACTTTAAATGGATATTCTCACTCGGATGTGCACATTGTATATGTGATATACTTTTGTGCACTTGATTGTATCATGTTTGATGATACATGTTTGCTAGGGTTTTTGTGTAAAGATCAAACCATGGTTACATGCTAATGATTAGGGTTTTGTTTATCCTTCACTTATTTATTCATCTATTGATTTTTGGAAAATGAAAGGCATGAAAAGAAAATGGTGGCTTGATTTGTATTCTAGTTGATGCTTCATGAAGCTTTGACCTAAGTGACCATTTTTGTCTCATGCTTAACCCTAACCATTCCCACTAACCCTAGTTTAGTCTCTACACTTGACCATGGTTGGTAGATGATAAGTATTATCATTATTTTCTTTTTTACAAAATACTTATCATATTCTATCTTCTTCTTCTTCTTCAAGATGAAGAAGCTTGCCTCCATCAATGGTGATTGATGAAAAAGAGTGAGAAATCCAATTCTAAAGTGAACCCACTTCCTATTTCTTCATCCTCTACCTCTTGCAAAGTAGTATAGGGTGTTTCCTTCATAAGTTTTCATGGCTTGGTGAAGGTGGAGCTTGATCTAGTGATGCCTCGACGTAGATCATCTTCGGCATCGTAGTCGATGACCTAGCCCGTCCTTTCTCCGATGAAGCCGACGCTAGAGCCCAAGATCCGATTAGTACAGCGAGGAGACTTCATCGCGGAGCCATGGAGGTGGAGAACCAGATCTACAAAGGTTGTATTTCCGTTTACTCTTAGTATAGTAGTTTACTAGTTCTAGTTTTCGCCTATATATCTAGTTAACGATCCGTATTAGGGTTTCTCGGCGCTTATAAAATTTGAAATTGGCATGGTTGATGCCTTGTGAGACCTCATTAGCGTGCCTAGGAACCCTACAGTGGTATCAGAGCCTAGCTAGAGCCTTAGGCGATGCCTAGACGACGTTTGAAACCCGATCGAACATCGAAACCCTAATACAATATGCTCTCTGGACTTTTTTCAATCTGGGATTTTTCCAGATTAAAAATGCTTAAAAAATTCAGCAGGGAATTCTAAGAATTACGGCGCAAAATTTATCTCATGATCCCTATAATGCACGGCGGAACCGCGGCATAAGCCTAGATTATGCGGCGGTTCCGTGGCTAAAGTGTGACGTCACGCTTCCAATTTTGCACAGTAACTTCTTTTATTCAGTGCTGAGTTCTCTGGGTATTTTTAAAATATTATTCAAGAGTTGAATTTTCTGGGGTTGTTTTGGGGATTCGATGATTCGATCGGATTATCAGATTTTGTCTATGTGGCTTTCCGGATAATTTTTGAATATGTTAAAAAGTTCGACCGGATATAAATACCCAACTTTTCCCCTGCCGGAAAATTTCCAAGTGTTGGACTTTTCCGTAGTTTAACGACGTTCTAAGTAGTGCAAGTAACGCGATGGTCCCTCTAGAAGACAACAAACCTTAACTCGATTATGTGACCATCTTGAACTGCCCTTTGAACCCTCGGGTTTGGGGCAGTACAGCCTGCCACATGTGAGGCGTTGGCTTGACCCTTCTACGGCTGGACCGTTGGTACTGAGGCATGAAGTGAATGTCTTTGAACTTATTTCATGAGTTGATTTGTATCGGGAAAACTTGGGTGTTTGAATGTTCGATCGGAAAGTTTAACATTTTCTAATTATCTGGAATGTGATACAATAATTGGAATTCACAAGTAGTTATGAGATAACTGAATGAATGTTATAAACATAGCACTTTAGTCTCACTTGATCGGTTGCTACGGAATTTTGATGCGATCAAAAGTCCGTTGCAATCACGTAGCGTACGCGGATACTCGCCGGGTAAACTTAATAGACAGCTACACCCCATAGCCCCGACCAAGTGACTGTAGGAGAATCCCGTCGCCGAAAGCATCCGTCAGGGTGCTCGCGGCAGCGGTGTTCCGCCTTGGTGCACTTCGTCGACGGTATCGGTGGTGCAGCCGTCTATTGAAGTTTGCGACGAGCATTCGATCAGCATGTCGGGAATCTTGTTGAATTGCCCGACTTGATATTGAAAAGAGTTTTCGATAATGAGACTAAAATGCGGGGTTTATAATTGTTAGGCATGCGATGTCTAAGGAATTCATTTGATTAGGCATGCGATGTCTAAAGAGTTTGCGGATTCCAACTGTTGTAGTTTTACACTTTCTTTTCTGTGACCGTAAGTGTAATATGTGATATCGCCGGTTTCGTTGCTATATGTCAACGACAATTGGGATATGCATATTTACTTACGTTGATGACATGTGATGTTATGTGTTGCTGGATATGTTATATTGGATCGTCGTGTTTGAATAGCCGGGGGTTTTTATGTGAGACGAGTGTTTTTTCATTTTCATTCATGTAAAAACTTGTATGTAATATTCTTTTATTGGGGCACTTCTAGGTTGCGGAAGATGTCACCCTTTGTATATTATTTACTTTTCCGCACTAAGATAGACCCAAGGAGGAGGGCACAAGTAACCGGGTTCTGGAGTCCAGTGGGAGACCAACTCGAGGAGTCGAGTCCGGGTCTCCTAACTCTAGAATTGGTAGGGTTGCTTGCCGCTCTCGTAGGGGTCTAGGGGTATGGGTTTGGCTATTCATCACGACCGTGGAATCCGTGTTTTATACTGGCTCGTATTGAAAACACGGACGTCCTAGTATATCCAATATTTCATATGATTCTTCTGCTGCGATATCTGTGATGTGATCATGTGATATGTTCTGTGATGGATACTGTATATAGTATATATGATATATTATATAGACGTTACTTATGTTTTACACCCGCGCTAGCCCTGCCCTGCCCTGCCGTTAGTTACCTAACCTAACGGTGCATGAGGGGACATCGAGGCGAATGCGGATGGCATAAGTGTACGTCGTATTTATCTGTGATGTTCAGGTAATTTAAATGATGGGACTTCATTAATGTGATTAATGAAATAAAAGAAACCTAAAGATGTTGTAGAATCGAATTTCAAAACAAAACAGGTAGCTACAGTTCTTGCTTTGCACAGCGGTATATGTGATATATCCTGCACCTTATTCGATGAGGAAAGGACCGAGATCCCTTCACCGGGAGTGACTCCTTTAGCAATAACTGGAAGATGCTACACACTTGGTTTGTCTTTTGATTGCTTTTAAGAGTTCTGCTTTGCACAGTGATATATATGATATATCCCGCACCTCATTCGACGAGGAAAGGACCGACGATCCCTTCACCGGGAGTGACTCCTTTAGCAAAACTACAAAAGCCTCAAAAACACTCCATTTTAAAATCATTTGATTCTACAACGATATAAAGTTCATTACGCAAAAGGTTTTCTTAAAAACCTGTCGTAGCCCTCCGTCATTTCAGATAAGTACTAGTTAGTATTCGTGCTGCGGTAGTTTGGCCTCCGTCAAGGCGTAGTGTACGGTAGCTAACTAGTGCTTATCTGCTAGCATATGATGCGATTGGATTAGGGTATTCGTACGGCGTTGTTTGGCCTCCGTCAAGGGTCGTGCGGATGGGTTTAATTCAATCAGGAAATGACGGGTTGAACTTGACTAGCGGACTATGGGTTGTTTGGCCTCCGTCAAGGTCATAGAACGCTAGGGGCAAAATTATCGGGAATTTCAAGTGTTGAAATTTGCAATGAGATTGCATACCTTCTATGAGATAGTTGGATCCCGATACCCGCTGCGAGTAAGAGTTACTCTTGGGAGAGTTTTATACATTACAATTAGCCGATCAAGTAGGTGTCTAGAAAGGTGTTAACGAGGTTATGCCTCTGGGAAAACGAGGTTTACATTAATTAGGTTCGTGCGAAAGCATGGGGGACCTCCCTCAAAGTACCGACACTGGCCTGGCTGAAAGATTGGCGAACTTGTAGTGTGTAATTAATCCCGGCTAGTCTTTCCTTTTAGGGTTTGAAGGAAGATTTGATAAAAAGCAGTGGGAGCCATCCTGATTAGATAAAAATAATAACCAATCTGATCTTGCAAGAGCGCACGCTGAGTGTTTTCTTCTCTTTCTCTCCAGGTAGCGACCATATCACGCCTTAATCAAGATAATAATACGGAATATTGACCGAACCCGCTTGTTATACTGAGCTGGGGAACGTTGGTCCTGCTCCAACTTATAATTGTTATAAGACAGAGCAGGAAATTGGGGAATACCAGAATTCCCGTGCTGCCCAAACGAAGAAAGTGCATGCTGATGCATCATCTTCGGGTATGTTCATTACAAAGAATTGTTTCTCTGTGTCCTCTACGTCCTGGGTATGTGATACCAGATCAGGATCCCAGATATGTAATTTGTTACATAGGACTACAGATAGGTAGAGAACTGAGAACGGGTGATAAGTTTCATGAGACAGAAAACGGGGCAAGTGTTGCAGCCAAGTCTGTTGGTCACTGTCACCCTGTATTACAAATACATTGATTCTGAACGAATGTTATTAGATACCGAACCTGATATACAAAAAATCATATCAATCTCTTTACTAGTAAAGAAAGGATATAATTTTGTATTGCTGGATAATGTTTTGAACATTTCCTATATCAAAAGTTGATCGGTTCAGGCACGTTATCTAAAAGCATTGATGTTCTAAATCAAACTACAGTTCTTTAGTATACTGAACACACACAAGAGGAAGAGTTCAGAAATGAACGAATTCTTCTTGAGGCATTGTAAACTAGGTCATATCAATGCGACCCGACTAGCTGAAGTTACATGAAGATGCCTATTTAAATCAGTTTGAATCTACATCTTGTGAAACTTGCCAGTCATGTCACAAAGATATAATGACACAAGCTCTGTTTACTGGAAACAGAGAAAGAGTTAGTGAGCTCTTAGGACTGATACATGATGATGTATGTAACGTCTCCTGTCTACATATGCCAGGAATGGTTCTTTGTACTTCGTTACATTCTCTGATAATCTCTCAAGATTCAGACATATGTTCCTGTTGAAACACAAGTTCGAACCTTTTGAGATATTCACGGAATATAAGTTAGAAGTAGAGAACCAAAATACGGGTATAAGTATTATGTCCTTTGATGTGATCGAGGAGGAGAATACTTGTGCATGGAATTCCTGGACTATTCTAAAGGAGAATGAGATTCTCTCTCAGCATTACTCCTCCGTATACACCATAGCACGATGGTATATCGGGGCGGAGCGAATAACACCCTATGTGATTAGGTGTGCTCTATGATGAGTACTACTGAGTTACCTGTTTCCTTTTGGGAGTTATGCACTTGAGAAGCTGCGTACCTATTGAATAAGGTTCCAATCAAATCAGTTGCCTACCACTTCATATTTGATATGATAGGGGAAGAGCCCATCTCTTAAGTTAGTTAATATTTGGGGTTGTCCAGCCTATGTCTGAAAAGCAAAATCCGGACAAGCTCGAGGCAAGGTCTGTAATGTAGAACTGGAAAGGTTCCAGCTATACAAACTACAGCAGATAATTTGATAGAACCAAAGGATTCAGTAGATTCCAACGAACCTCAGCCTCTCCGCCGATCTAGTAGGGTTCCTCACCCACCTAAGAGATACTTCGGTTACTCTATGACAGTGGGAGCGAGGATTGCATCATGAGATGATGACCCAACTAGTTTCGAGCTGGCCATCAGGAGTGGGACTCTGTAAGAATGGCTGGATGCTTAGAGATCTGAGATGGAATCCATGTACACCAACAAAGTATGGACTTTGGTTGCTATATCTGAAGGGTTAAATCCCCATCAGGAGCAAGTATATCTTGAGAAGATTACTTGATGTAGATGGAAAAGTTGAGACTTTCAAAGCTAGACTTGTTAAAGGTTTTCGTCATCGACCAGGCATGGATAATGATGAAACCTTTTCCAGGGGCCTATGCTTAAGTCCATCCAGATCCTACTTGCCACGGCTACATACCATGACTACGATATCTGGTGGTTGGGTGTTATGACAACTTTTCTAAATGATGTTTTAGAAAAGAGCGTCTATAAGTACACAGCCAGAGGGCTTTGTAGACAGTGGGAGCAGCGGAAACGTGTACAAGATGCTTTATAGGATAAAGCAGGTATCGCGGAGTTGGAACATCTGTTTTGATGTAGTAGTCAAACAGTTTGACATCATCAAAATGGTAGATGAACCTTGTATATACAAAAGGGTAGTAGGGAGTATGGTGATGATCCTCGTAGAGTGCGTGGATGACATACTCTTGATAGGGAAGAAGTTTCCTATGCTACGCTCGGTCAATCTCTACTTATCACAATGATTCTCCATAAAGGATCAATCTGATTCCTCCTAAATCCTGCGTTGTGAATCTATGAGATAGATCTAATTGGATGTTAGGATTCTCACTAGTTGTAGTGAGATGGTATCAACCGATCCTGGGGAGAATCACTGGAAGGGTTCCAGGGTGATAAGGACGACTGAATGTCAGTCACAGGCATTGTCTTTACCCTCAGTAAAGGGACGGTATGTTGGAAGAGTTCCAAGCTAGATACCGTGGCATACTAGACGATTAAGGCTCGATATGTTGCTACTTCAGATGCTACCAAAGAGGCAGTCTGGATGTATATTAGTTCATGAGATGGACTTCGTTTCTCCCATTGTGTGACAATGGAGTTGTGGCTTATGCCAAGGAACACCGGTCCCATCAGTGATCCAGACATATTCTAAGGCAGCATCACCTGATCATGGAGATGGTTGATCTCTAAGGGATCGAGGTAAGGAGAGTTGACTCAGAGGACAACACGGCGGATCCACTCACGAAGGCCTATTCCCAGAGAGAGACTTTTATGGGATGGTTGAGTATGAGATACTACAACCACTGCTATCAGATGGCCCTAGTGCAAGTGGGAGATTGTTAGTTATATGTATGCCGTAGAGGCCATTACTATACATAGGATGTATATTGTAGTGAGTGCTTGGACATATATAGGGAGGACTTTCTTGCTCGACATGATAGTATGCTATCTGATTGCACTTTACCTTGACGTGTACACTGATTGTCTCTCTGTTACATGTTGGTAAAGCCCTTAAGATGTGTACTTGACTACCTGGACTATGATGCGGATCATACTAGTGGGGACATGGTAGTCCATAAGTACATCCTTCAAAGTCCCTAGTCGTGGGTATATCGAGACGGGGCATCGATATACCAGAGTAGACTGGCGTATACCTTCTCGACCCATACAGATGGGCGATGGATGATCCCATATCCATTGGTGTTTGACATCAGAGATGGTGTACGGGTGCTCAGTGGAGACTGGGTACACTGGACGGACTCGCCGAGAACTCCCAGATGGTATTATACCTTACGTCATATGGCAGTTCTCAGGTGACACTGGTACAGAGTAGTCTGTTGACCCGAGATCGTCATAGAGTCTTGTGTGGTTCCCACTGTGCTTTGATTTCCATCTTACCACGTCCAAGAGGACGTGCAAAACGGTGGTTTTTGGGTACAGTCCCGAATCACATGGAGGCAATGAGCGATAGGAGGGGATTCGTCTCTCCCGGTATAGGGAGTTGATGTTGCGCTGTGTCCGATTGGCTATAACCGGAAATCCCTAGCCAGGGTTGCTGAGATTTACTGGTAAGTGTTACCAGTAGTATCTCGAACTGTTATAGACCTCATATCGACACGACTTATCGAGCTATTGGGGTCTGACGTTTACCACCCCTAGGTGAGATATGCGACATATCAGACGATCAGACCGGACTGTACGGTAAGTGTTACCGGTTGGATTCACAGGAGTATGAGCGGGCTTGCTCGTCGATCTTCTGATCGCTCAATACCCGGATGGCCGTTACGTTTAGCAGACCGCTTGCGGCTTGTGGATGTTTGATATGATCATCATCCGCTGCCGGCGTATTGACGAGTCTTTAGAGTCCTACACAGAGGTTTCCTGGCTCAAGCGAAACGAAATAGGAGCGCATATGAGATATGTGCGGGACCGAGAATAATGCGAGTATGTGATACCGTATTTCATTCTCGCGATGAATGTATCGATTGGTTGTATGCGATATAACCTAGTTATCGAATCAAGTATTGATTCGATAAGCCGATACATAGGATACTAGTCGGTTATATGCGATATGACCGGATCGTTAAATCAAGTGTTGATTTAATGATTTAATGTATAATTATATATTTGATATATTACTTTGCATTAACTAGTATCGGTTCACTTTAAATGGATATTCTCACTCGGATGTGCACATTGTATATGTGATATACTTTTGTGCACTTGATTGTATCATGTTTGATGATACATGTTTGCTAGGGTTTTTGTGTAAAGATCAAACCATGGTTACATGCTAATGATTAGGGTTTTGTTTATCCTTCACTTATTTATTCATCTATTATACTTTGTATCCATTTTGGTTCATGAATAAAAGACATATTTTTTTTAATGGTGTGTCTCTTTTTATTGAATGTGTTCTACGGACTATTTATCTTGGTCTCCTTGCACGGTAGTGATGGCTTAGGATTCAGGGTTAAGATCTGCCTCCTAAGACTTTTGATCTTTATGAGCCGTGAGGGTCTCATAAAGAGTTTTTTCTCCCTACAGGTCGAGAGGATCCCGTAGGTGTAAGTTCTTCTTAAGAATCGTGAGGATTCTTAAGCGGGTTTTCCCTTGGGAGTCGTAAGGATCTCACAAGAGAGTTTTTCTTCCTTACAGGTCGTGAGGACCCGCAAGTGCTGGGTGCGGTCGCCCTTATCCGTATTTCACGGGATCAGGGGTTGCTTTGGGATGTTTTCCAGGATACCGTAGTTTAAAGACATCACGGTCAAGGTTAAGGACCTCATAGTCCGTGGGTTTAAGGACTCTACAGTCCAATGTTGGTTTTAAGACTTCACGGTCAAGGTTAAGGACGTCATAGTCCGTGGATTTAAGGACTCCACAGTCCGATATTAGTTTTAAGACATTCCGGTCAAGATTAAGGACATCATAGTCCGTGGATTTAAGGACTCCACAGTCCGATGTTAGTTTTAAGACATTCCGATCAAGGTTAAGGACATCATAGTCCGTGGATTTAAGGACTCCACAGTCCGATGTTAGTTTTAAGACATCAAGGTCAAGGTTAAGGACATCATAGTCGATGGATTTAAGGACTCCATAGTCCGATATTAGTTTTAAGACATCACGGTCAAGGTTAAAGACCTCATAGTCCGTGGATTTAAGGACTCCACAGTCCGATGTGTGGTTACCAGGACCCGTCACCTCTTTGAAGACTTTGAGGAATTACAACGACAAATATCAAAGGAGTGAAGAGATGTACCCTTTAACCGAGGTAAAATAAGTCTAGAATCATCATGGTTGATCGTTAGTTTTAAGACATTACGGTCGAGGTTAAGGACATCATAGTCCGTGGATTTTAAGGACTCCACAGTCCAATGTTTGCTCTGGATGCTTCACACGGGTTCACTGCCGTGCTCTGCGAGGACCAGGCTCCGCTCTGAACATTTTCCGCGGGGTCAAAGAGTGACGTTATCCGCGTTCTACGTGACCAGGAATTTTGCTCTGGATGCTTCCCATGGGTTCACTGCCGTGTTTGGCAAGGACCAGGCTCCGCTCTGGACGTTTTCCACGGGGTCAAAGAGTGACGTTATCCGCGTTCCATGTGACCAGGAATTTTGCACTAGATGCTTCACATGGGTTCACTACCACGTTCGGCGAGGAATAGGCTCCGCTCTGGATGCTTCGCACGGGTTCACTGCCGTGCTCTGTGAGGACCAGGATCCGCTCTGGACGTTTTCCACGGGGTCAAAGAGTGACGTTATCCGCATTCCACGTGACCAGGAATTTTGCTCTGGATGCTTCCCACGGGTTTACTGTCGTGTTCGGCGAGGACCGGGCTCCGCTCTGGACGTTTTCCACGGGGTCAAAGAGTGACGTTATCCGTATTCTACGTGACCAGGAATTTTGCACTAGATACTTCACACGGGTTCACTGCCGCGTTTGACGAAGACTAGGCTCCGCTCTGGATGCTTCGCACGGGTTCACTGCCGTGCTCTGCGAGGACCAGGATCCGCTCTGGATGTTTTCCACGGGGTCAAAGAGTGACGTTATCCGCGTTCCACGTAACTAGGAATTTTGCACTAGATGCTTCACACAGGTTCACTGCCGCGTTCGGCGAGGACTAGGCTCCGCTCTAAATGCTTCGTACGGGTTCACTACCATGCTCTGCGAGGACCAGGATCCGCTTTGGATGTTTTCCACGGGGTCAAAGAGTGACGTTATCCGCATTCCACGTGACCAGGAATTTTGCTCTGGATGCTTCCCACGGGTTCACTGCCGTGTTCGGCGAGGACCAGGCTCCGCTCTGGACGTTTTCCACGGGGTCAAAGAGTGACGTTATCCGTATTCTACATGACCAGGAATTTTGCTCTGGATGCTTCCCACGGGTTCATTGCCGTGTTCTGCGAGGACCAGGCTCCGCTCTGGACGTTTTCCACGGGGTCAAAGAGTGACGTTATCCGCGTTCCACGTGACCAGGAATTTTGCGCTAGATGCTTCACACGGGTTCACTGCCGTGTTCGGAGAGGACTAGGCTCCGCTCTGGATGCTTCACACGGGTTCATTGCTGTGCTCTGCGAGGACCAGGATCCGCTCTGGACGTTTCCCACGGGGTCAAAGAGTGACGTTATCCGTATTCTACGTGACCATGAATTTTGCTCTGGATGCTTCCCATGGGTTCATTGTCGTGTTCTGCGAGGACCAGGCTCCGCTCTGAACGTTTTCCACGGGGTCAAAGAGTGACGTTATCCGCGTTCCACATGACCAGGAATTTTGCGCTAGATGCTTCACACGGGTTCACTGCCGTGTTCGGCGAGGACTTGGCTTCGCTCTGGATGCTTCACACGGGTTCACTGCCGTGCTCTGCGAGGACCAGGATCCGCTCTGGACGTTTCCCACAGGGTCAAAGAGTGACGTTATCCGCGTTCCACGTGACCAGGAATTTTGCTCTGGATGCTTCCCACAGGTTCATTGCCGTGTTCTGCGAGGACCAGGCTCCGCTCTAGACGTTTTCCACGGGGTCAAAGAGTGACGTTATCCGCGTTCCACGTGACCAGGAATTTTGCGCTAGATGCTTCACACGGGTTCACTGCCGTGTTCGGCGAGGACTGGGTTCTGCTCTGGATGCTTCACACGAGTTCACTGCCGTGCTCTGCGAGGACCAGGATCCGCTCTGGACGTTTCCCACGGGGTCAAAGAGTGATGTTATATGCGTTCCACGTGACCAGGAATTTTGCTCTGGATGCTTCCCACGGGTTCATTGCCGTGTTCTGCGAGGACCAGGCTCCGCTCTAGACGTTTTCCACGGTGTCAAAGAGTGACGTTATCCGCGTTCCACATGACCAGGAATTTTGCGCTAGATAGTTCACACGGGTTCACTGCCGTGTTCGGTGAGGACTAGGCTCCGCTCTGGATGCTTCATACGGGTTCACTGCCGTGCTCTGCGAGGACCAGGATCCGCTTCTGGACGTTTCCCACACGTGACCAGGAATTTTGATCTGGATGCTTCCCACGGGTTCACTGCCGTGTTCTGCGAGGACCAGGCTCCGCTTTGGACATTTTCCACGGGGTCAAAGAGTGACGTTATCCGCGTTCCAAGTGACCAGGAATTTTGCGTTAGATGCTTCACACAGGTTCACTGCCGTGTTCGGCGAGGACTAGGCTCCGCTCTGGACGTTTCCCATGGGGTCAAAGAGTGATGTTATCCGCGTTCCACGTGACCAGAAATTTTGTTGATTATATCCGCATTACATGGGGTTGGGCTTTGACTTTCGGTGATCTGTACAGCGCCAAGTCCTAGAGCTGGGAGTAGCCGCTGTTCCGCTTTGCTCGAGGTCGTATTTGCCGCAATGAGACGAATGTTGAGACGATCTTTGTGGCTCGTCGAGCTTTGGCTTCTTCTTATGATGAAACCTGGGGAGGAGGAGTGTGATTCCTTCTTCGTTTGCGCCCCTGGATTTTATACAGAGATTGATGTAACATCACCTGTAGGGCAAAAATTTTATTTTTATTTTATTTCTTTTTCCGCGATGCTCTATCATTTCAGCTTTTATATCGCGAAGGTCGCGATTGCCCCATCATTTCGGCTATTTTTCGCGGTGCCCAATCATTTCGGCTATTTATTTTATTTTTACTCGCTGCTTTTTATTGCGAGTTGCCCAATCATTTCGTCTATTTTTTTTATGCCTACATTTTTACTTGCTGCTTTTTCTTGCAAGTTGCCCCATCATTTCGGCTATTTCGTATGCATTTTTAGCTCGCTGATTTTTTTATCGCGAGTGTAGAACTTGGAATCTGGTGCCAATCTCAGCATCAACATCGCTACAACTGGAATATTGCCAGGAGCGAATCATCATTTGCCATGGAAGGACTCGAAATTTGATACTGTTTTAGGCATCAGCATCGCTACAATTGGGATATTGCCAGGAGCGAATCATTATTTGCCTTTGTCGATGTCGAACAAGGGTGGCTTAGTAAATAGGGTTAGGGTCCTGTCGACTAAGGCTTTTGACTTCATGAGCCGTAAGGGTCTCACAAAGGTATTTCTCCCTACAAGTCGTGAGGATCTTGTAGGTGTGTTTTCTCCTTGGGAATCGTGAGGACTCCTAAGTATGTTGCTCCCTTGCAAGTCGTAAGGATCTTACAAAAGGATTTTCTCCTTATAAGTCGAGAGGATTCACAAGGGTTGTTCACTGTGCGAACATATCCCCAGTCACGGATAGGACTCGGTTAGGGAAATGTTTATTCGCGCCCGTGGATTGTATACAAGGGTCGGTATGAGCCGCTTGTAGGGCAATATTGAAGGTTGTGGGGGTTGCTTAAGAACAGGTTAAGGTTTTTGTAACTTAAGACTTTCAAATCTTACGAGCCGTGAGGGTCCCATAAGAGAATTCTCCTTACGAGTCGTGAGGATCTCGCAAGTGTAATTTCTCATTAGGAATCGTGAGGATCTCTAAGTGTGTTGCTCCCTTGTGAGTCGTAAGGATCTCACGCAGATGGTTTCTCCTTACGAGGTCGAGAGGACCCTGTAAGTGTCTTTTAACGAGGTTGCGCCCTTTCGGGTTTTCACAAACACTCGCCGGTAGTCCTGCTGTTTTTACTCACGTTGCCCTTTCGGGTTTTCATCCGTGCCCATTTTGCTTATAGACATACCGTTTTTATTTTTTATTTTTTTTATTCTTTTTTTTGTATCGGTCTTGGGATGCCGCAATCCACTGTAATATATCGACCTCTCGGTCAACAGCTAGTTTTAGGATATAGTGGTCCATCGTTAGTTTAAGGACGTTTCGGTCCGTTGTTAGTTTAAGGACGTTTCGGTCCGTTATTAGTTTAAGGACGTTTCGGTCCGTTGTTGAAGAAGGCCGGTTACTACTTATAGAGTTCAGGCTTAGGAAGATAGCGAGCGGACATAGTCGTCGTCATCTATCATTGTCCTAGGCTGTAACTCATTAAGCATAGTATCTCTTCAGGAAGCGTCCGTTTATTGGCCTGAAAGGCCTTTCGACATGCATGTCCATGAGCAGATAGGCCCCACCCTGGTAGACCTTGTCTATGATGTACGGGCCTTCATAGTTCGGCTCGAATTTTCTCCGTTTGGCGCGATTGCGGATCATAGGTCTTTTGACCACTAGCACGAGTTCGCCTTGACGGAATGTCCTCGGCCTGGTCAATCTTTCATATGAGCGCGTCATCTTTGCTTTATAAGCCTCCAGATTTTGTTGCGCTATGAGCCGGGTTTCATCTAGGGCATCAAGCTCCTCAAGCCGAAGGTGAGCATTTTCTTCGTCCGTCAGCTCGTAGTGGACTGCCACTCGTAGAGAGGGTAACTCTATCTCGAGAGGGAGTACTGCTTCTGTACCGAATACCAATGCGTACGGCGTTATGTTTGTGGCCGTTTTGAATGTAGTTCGATATACCCAGAGAGCTTCTTGTAGTCTCTCTTGCCAATCCTTCTTATTTCAGGACACCGTCTTCTTCACGATCTTTGTCAAGGTTTTGTTGAAAGCCTCGGCTAGATCGTTAGCTCGGGAATTATACACTGAGGAATATCTCCAGTCTATGTTGTGTTGTTGCGTGAAACGGCTGATCTTGTGGCTTTTGTAGGCTGGCCTATTATCGGAGATGATCCTTCTTAGCGTTCCAAACCGATAAATGACGTGCGTCTTGAAGAAATGGAGGATATTCTCCGTCTTCACTTCCCTCAACGGTACTGCTTCTTCCCATTTGGAGAAGTAATCAGTGGTCGCTAAGATGAAACGATGTCCCCTGGACGATGCTGGTTCGATAGGGCCGACTACGTCAGTTCCCCACATTTCAAATGGCCAGCTAGCCACTGTTGGGTGTAGAGGATTTGGGTGTTGATGGATAAAGTCCCCATGAATCTGGCATGAGTGGCATTGCTTCGCATATTCGAGGCAGTCCTGAATTATCGTGGGCCAATAGTAGCCCATTCGTTTAATCTTCAACTTCATCTTCGGGCCTACTTGGTGAGAACCACAGAGTCCGTCATGAACTTCCTTAATGACTCTTTTCGCTTCGTCAGGTCCCAGGAATCTCAACCACAGAGAATCAAATGACCTCTTGTACAGAGTATTATTGATGAAGGCGAAGGACAGAGCTCGTTTCACAAGCTGATGTCTTGAGGACGCATCTTCAGGCGTTCGACGAGATTTGAAATAGTCTATGAAGACTTCTCTCCAATCTTCAGCCTTTTCTTGGTCCTTTATTTGCATAGCCATTTGCTCGGTTGCTTCCTTTTTCTCATATGATTCCGGAGATATTTCTGCCGGTGTGAGGACCCGACGGTTTTGTACCATGATTCTGACGTCATCGAGGTTTTCATCAGCCAGTTCTTTAGTGAGCTTGGCTAACGCGTCCGCCTTGCTATTTTCCGCACGCGGTATGCTTTCCAGCATGTAGTAGGGAATTTGAGTCAGCAATCACTATACTCTGTCGCCATACTTCACCAGCTCTGGCTTGCATGTCTGGTAGTCGCCATTCACTTGGCTAACGATCAGTTGAGAGTCTCTATATATGAGGAGGTTTTCAATTCCCATGTCGATGGCGATCTCAAGGCCTGCTATCAAAACTTTGTATTCAGCTTCATTGTTCGTCCTCGGCTCTGTCAAGGAGAAAGCAAAGCACATTACCCCTCCTTGTGGAGTTACGAAGATAAGACCTACCCCCGATTTGATTATAGGCGTGTTTTGTTTGCGCTTCTTCGTGGAAGACGCTCCGTCAAAATAGAGTTCCCACCGGGTACCACTTCCGTTGACCGTGTCAAATGCATGTTCGTCTGGCAGCTCGCAATTCAAAGGAGAGTCAGCAGGTATTGGATGCTCAGCGAGAAAGTCGGCGATGGCTTGGCCTTTCACTGCCTTAAGAGGCTAATAGGTTATTGAAAACTCCATCAAGAGTAGGGCCCATTTAGCGAGCCGACCTGTCAATATGGCCTTCGACATTAAATATTTAAGGGGGTCCACCTTCGAAATGAGACGGACCTCATGCGCCAACGCATAGTACCTGAGCTTTGTTATTGTGAAGATCAACGCCAGGCAGTGTTTTTCGATGGGGGAATAGTTGCTTTCCGCCCCCAGCAAAACTCGACTCAAATAGTAGAGTGCTCTTTCTTTCCCTTGGTCGTTCTCTTGTGCCCATAATGCGCCTAAGGAACTTTCGAGGGCTGTGGTATAAAGAATAAGAGGCTTTCCCTTGACTGGAGCAGCTAACACCGGCGGGTTCTGCAGGTATTGCTTGATCTCATCCAGTGCGCCTTGGCATTTGTGATCCCAGATGAACGGGGTTCCCTTCTTCATCAGCTGACTGTAAGGGCGGCACTTGCCTGAGAGATTGGTTATGAATCACCGGATGTGCGCGAGCTTTCCTTGGAGAGACCGCAATTGTTTGGGAGTCCTTGGCAGTGACATTTCCATGATCGCATTGATCTTCGACGGATCTATCTCAATGCCTCGGTGCCGGACAATGAATCCTAGGAATTTGCCTGAGGACACCCCGAACGCGCATTTGAAAGAGTTCATCTTCAAGTTGTATTGCCACAGGCGTTGAAATACGGTCCTCAGATGCTCGAGATGTTCCTCGTATGTTTTTCTTTTCACCACGAGGTCGTCGATATAGCATTCGACGATTTCATGTATGAGGTCATCGAAGATCTTCGTCATGGCCCTCTGATAGGTGGCACCGGCGTTCTTTAAACCAAAGGGCATAACTTTGTAGCAGAATATGCCCAGAGGAGTCCGGAAAGCGGTGTGCTTCTGGTCTTCGGGGTGCATCTTTATCTGATTGTATCCTGATGAGCCGTCCATGAAAGAGAAAACCTCGTGAGTGGATGTGTTATCTATCATCAGCTCGGTGACCGGTACTGGGAAATCGTCCTTCGGGCAAGCTTTATTAAGGTCCTGGAAGTCCATGCATATGCGCACTGTCCCATTCTTCTTCATCACTGGGACGATGTTGGCAATCCAATCGGGGTACTGAACCTCTTGGATGAAACCAGAGTCGATTAGCTTTTTGACCTCGGCGTTAATGCTCATCTCAAGCTCAAGCCGCATTCTTCTCGGCGCCTGTTTGACTGGCTTGACGTCCTAGGATATGGCCAGTTTGTGCATAGCAATCTCTGGATCTAATCCTGGCATTTCAGAATAATTCCATGCGAAGCAGTCTCTATGCTGCATAAGCACGTCTTTTAACGCAGCCACCCTTTCTTCAGATAGCAATTCGCTGACGAATGTCGGCCGCAGGTCGCTTGTAGTCCCTAGCTCAATTTTCTTGAGCTCATCTGCAGTAGTATATATGCCATCTTCCAGCTCTTTCGGCGCTGGTGGAAATTCTGAGATTACCTCGTCGTCATTGTTTTCGAAGCACCAAGGAAGGTCATCCATATTCTCGGGCTCTCCTTTTGATATTGTTATCATATGACAAGTACGAACTCGCTTCCAAGACCGATGTGGATCTGGTTCTGCTCTTGTGGCTTTGGGTTCGTGCTTTTGTGGCGGCGTTACTCTCCAACTGCTGGATAGAGCAAACCTGCCTTGCTGGTACTGGTCTTCGACCAAGTTCTTGAAGGTGAAGCATTCTTCGATAGGGTGTCCTATGGCTCGGTGATAAGAGCAATATCCCGGATGAGAGACCTTGTTAGCTTGCTCAGGGTGTTTGGACTCTGGAAGCGTAATCATTTGATGTTTTAAAGCGAGATCAAGTATCTTCTTCGTCTTGTCTTGAGGGAAAGAATACGCTCGACTCATCTTCTTCATTAGGGACAAATCTGGCCCGCACAATTCCCGATTACGTGACTCTTTGGTCCCGCGTTGTCGTTGTCGAATCCCTTTTCCGCTCCTCGACATATTTCTGCCTCTACGTCGGGCCTTTTGTATAACAGGTTGACAGGGAGGAACATTTTTGCCTTTCGCAGCCTGTTGACGAAGGCGTTGCGTCATGGCTTTCTCGTAGATGGCCATTTCGTGATAATGGTCGTCCCGAGCTTTTTGACCCGCTTTCCTGATAAGCTTGTCCATTCGTTCTTCAAATGACGGACTCGGCATTTTGATGGCAGGATCTTGGTTCGGTATGGGATCGACATTTTCCGACAGGGCGTCCTCTTCTTCATCGAAGTTATATATGGCGTAGCTACCATGGACTCGTTCTCGTTTCTCGGATCTCACATATCCAAGCCCAAGCTTTTCCATTCTCTCGTTGGGCAACTTGCGCTGAGTCCCAGGGACATCCCAAATCCTATTGTAGAACCGAGCTTGTCGAATAGTCTGTTTTAAAGGTACCCCTTGGCGTTTCAATAGCCTTTTTAGTCCGTTCGTGTAATATCTGGGCAAACGGATGGGTTGGAGCCTGTCAAGTGTAGAATCCGCGCCGTGCCAGATTTCTTTCTCCACTCTTATTTCCGTGGACCGGTAGAACAGGATCGCCTTTTCACCTTTTCGCCTGGGAGGGACGTAAAATGTCTGCAGATCTTGCACATTGTGAGCTTCAAGTGCGTCAAGATCTTTGTAGTGCCCCCGGGGAATTATGGTAATTTGCAAACTCTGATCATCACCAGAGAATGCTTGTACTGACGGCCGACTGGAGAACACAGCATTCACCTCATCTTCCGAGTCACTTCCGAAGATCAATATAGGGGCGGACGGTCCCGGGTTGTTGCGTCGAGGCGAACCAGTGTAAACTATCTCTTCTTCTTCTTCGGTATCACTCCCTAAAACAGGAATGGCGGCGGCGGCTTTGTTATCCGGTTTGCGACACCTCTCTGTGTCCTCGAATTCTGGCAAAAAGTATTTTGCATCTTTGTATTTGCGGACTTCGTTTACGGAGAATTGGTTCAGCTCCCCTGTTACGGTATACTCGATACCATCCTTGAAATAATTCATGCACTGATGTTGCGTAGAAGGGATGATGTTGTACTCGTGTAACCAAGAACGACCGAGCAAGGCATTGTAGCAGGTCTTGGCGTCAATGACATGAAACTTAATATCCGTGACGAGTAGTCCGAAGCGTAATGTTAGTATTACAGATCCGAGAGTCCGAGATGACTGAGAATCGAAACCGGAGATGGTAATTTTATCACGGGCGAGGTGCTGAACGCTCATGCAGATTTCTTTCAACACCCGAACATTAAGGAGATTGACGGAGGATCCATTATCAACCAGGATTTTGCCTATCTTAATATCATGGCAGTATCCGGAGACATATAGTGGACGGTTGTGGTCGCACGTCCCAAGGAGAAGGTCTTCATCACCGAACGTGACATCGGCTGTGTGCACTTCTTCCAGTTCATCCTTCATCCTTTCTTCGGCGAGGAAGGCTTGGAATTGCTCGGGCACTTGTAGCGCCTTGATTAATGAATCACTCACTTCTTTTGATAATAAGAGGGCATCGAGAATGCTGAGCTGGGAAGGTAGCTTCCTCAGGTGCGCTAGGATGTTGTTGTAAGTGCACGGCGGCGCCCCGGCCGTCAATCTGACTCCAAAATGCGGAAGCGAAAAACTTTAATTTTGCAAACTAGCAAACCGGCACCACCGCGCACTAAACACCCGGATCGAACCATTAACTAGTTCTAGCAAACTACAAGACGGGTTAGAGATATACCGAGTGATCCGAGTCCTCCGGTCTTCTCGTCGTCGTCCCGATCTCCTGCGGAAACTCCGGTCGTCGCCTCCTTGCCGGAAGGGCACCACATCGTCTGCATCTTTTACGGGCTCCCGCCTCTATACCGAGGCAACTCGGGCGCGAAGTTGGCTGGCCGACGCGTCCAAGATTTGCTGTAGAATATAGTGTAGAGGCTATGTCTCATTTGGGGTTTTAGTTGCCTTGGAGGATGGGGGAGGAGGTTAGGAAAATTGGTGCTTTCAATTTTCTAGCAAGAAGAATATGAGATGAAGAAATCATGCCACATACAAAAATCAAACTCTCTCTTATTTCTTCCTCTCTCACAAATTGTGGCCGGCCATATCTTGTGAGGAATGGTGGTGGAGTGAAAACATAATACAAGAGGGAGGTGAGTGTAGTAAAAGGTGGAGGGTGACCACATCCAAACATCATGATAACAAAACTCACATCAACCCCAAATCAACTCTAATCACTATTAATACAAATCAAGTGATGTAAAGAGAATCAAATGATGGTTGAAAAGAAAAAATGCCATCATAATCAAAACATTTGCAAGAAACCCCTCCACAATGTGTTATTTGCAAACTTGCAAATAACACCCTCCAACGAAAAGTCCGGCCGGGAAAGAACAAAGGAAAACTGGCCGGAACGGAATGCAAACTGGCAACCTCAGAAAACTGATCCCGTAATAAATTACAGGAAAACCCCGATATTGTGCATACACACCCGTATCTGTATTCTGACTGAATACAAATGCAATGAGACAAAACTACACTGTACTATACTAGGATCCGGCTTAAACCAAAGCCGGCTAGTAAAAACCGTCCGATCCTGATCCGTGCAATACCGCATGTATCTGATCGAACCCAGCCATATAACCATACGGCCTCAAGTACTAACCGTCCGATCCTGATCCGTGCAATACCGCACGTATCTGATCGGACCCTGCCATATCTCCATACGGCCTCTACAGCGTTTCGCCCGAAACTTGAGTAACTGTAAGTGTGGTGGACTCTAAAGACTCGTCAATACTATGGCTGTGGATTTAACCACTAGCACGTCAGAGGTATAAGCCAATACGTGACGGGCCACCAGCTATTGACCAAAAGGGACGTCGATGAGCGAACTCATCCTGGCACCCCACTGAGCCTGTTAGTGACAATATCCGTACAGTCCGGTCCATTCGTCTATGAGCATCGCACGTCGGGTCTAGGGGGTTGGTAAAAGTCAGACCCCCAAAAGCGGTACAAGTCGTGTCGGAGTGTAGCCCAGAACACCCTGAGATACTACTGGAATACCTACCAGTAAATTTCCTGCCTTGGCCAAGGACTTTGTGTAATGGCTCTCCTAGACACAGCGCGACCTAACCCCCAATACCGGGAGAGACGAACCCCTGAAGATCCGCTCACTACCTCCATGTGGCTCGGGACTGTACCCAACTAAAACCTGTTTGCACGTCTCCTTTGAGCGTGGTAGGGTAGTAATCAAAGTACAGTGGGAACTCACACGAGACAAATGACGATCCCCAGGTCGATGAACTAACCTGTACACATGTCACCAGGGAACTGCTATCTGACGTCAGGTATAAGACCAACTAGCATGTTCCCGGCGAGTCCTGTCCGGTGTACTCATAACCCAATGAGCACCTGTATACATCTTAGGTGAACCAACTGACACCAGTGGCTTGTGAGACCGGCCACCGTCCCTCGTCGGGGTCTCGACTGTATACACTAGTCTACTCTGGAGAATCGATGCCCTGTCTCGAAACTCCCACGACTAGGGACCTTTTAAGGATGTGCTTATAGACTACCAGCTCCCACGTATATGATCGCCCTCATACTGCTGGCAGTCAAGCAAGAATCCTAGGGGCTCTATCAACGTGCAATAGCGACCTGTCAGGTCACCTAAAGCAGTGCACGATGATAAAGGTAAACCAGATAGCATACTATCATCTTGAGTAAGACTGTCCTACTGGGATAGGTCCTCCCCTCAATCATTGCAATCACGTGCCTGTGATCCAATAATTGACTCTGAGGGCACTATCTCCAACAATCTCCCACTTGCACTCAAGGCTAATTATTGCGATGTCGCATACTCACAGCCCGTGTGATACCGAACACCCAACTCCTCTACTAGTCAGTCTCACAAAGCTCGTTTGCAAAACTATTGCGTTCGAGAAATAGCCTCAATGAGTGGATCCGCTCTTGTGTTTCTTTCTATGTCTCTCTCTATATCTCAAGTTCGCGGAGAAACCCATCTCCCGAAAAGAGCAATACCTGTCTTAGAATGTCTGGATTTCTGATGGGACCTAGCTCATAAATGAACTCCAAATCCAAACTTCTTAGACTGTATCGTCAACTGAACTTAATCAGTATCCTGCGCCTGCGCCATGCCTTCCCTCAGTATCCACCTGAACCATCTGTCCAAAATACGGCCCCTCATCAGAGGGAAAACTATAACTCTGACAGCTACCCTGCCATCAACGTCACCTTGGAAGCCTGGAATGATAACCGTCTCCTAAAGGAGGCTGCCGTTATCAATTCCATAGAACATCAACTTATGTTCTAAAGCTGCTTCCGATTGTTTCTCCAGGATTGGATTAATATCAACTTATTGCATCTACTGCAAGAACAACATCTGGTGTGGTAGTTGACATCTCATGATTGACTCAATTGCCTAAGCAAGTGATCTGCCAATCATGCACATCCCTCTCCCCTTTAGTCTGTAAGACACCTTTAGAGAGGGTGACTCCATCTCCTGCAGGTATACTACCGTGCCAGGAGTCGTCCATTCTAAATACTCATAGAATACTGTCTAAGTACCCAGATTGGGAAACCACCCAAATCTAGATCTAAAACTATAGATCTAGTAACCAGAATGTCTGATATAATATCCAAATCCTATGTGGAGAAACTACTGTGTGACGACCAAAGTATAACCGATCGTAGTATAGGAATATCACTTCCTACTCTGTGTATGTCATCAAATACCAGAACATCACACCCTACTACCTTCTCAACAGATCCATCCCCTATTCTGATGAAGTCAAACCTATGACTGTCACATCAGAAATAGATGATCTATCTCCGCTATATCTGCTCTAGTCTATAAATAGACATAAGCCTGATGTCCACCAATGCTTCCGCTGCTCCCACTGACTACGACAACCCTCTGGCAGAATCATATAGACGTGCACTTCTAAAACCAGTTTAGAACGACGCTATACTCATCCTCCTGCCGGGTCTCACAGTCTGGAACAACAGCAATGGCAAGTCTGGGTAAACAAGAACCTCCCTGTCACCGTCCTTGAGCATACCGAAATACCTCTCGAGTGCCTAAGGTTACCCACCATATCTGCGGAGTGGCCAATGGAATGTCAAAACAGATTGAATCTTTAGGTTCCTATCAAATCTTCAGTAATCGTTTGTGGTTCTGGAATCACTTCCAGTTCTACCATACTCCCACTGTTGTTTTCTGAAAAAATCCATTTTTATTAAAACTGTGGCGAGTTTAGAACAATATCACTATTGATCTTCCAGATGGTAGAAAGTCAACCCTCGTCATAGCCTGGGTCAACCCACAAACAGCCATTAGAAACGTGCCTTGAGTTATCCAGAGTCTGGTTTTAAGCATAAACCGGACAACTCCCCGTACCTTAACATCGTTAAGATATGAACTGTTCTATATCCAATATAGAAACAGAGGCACTGATTTAATTGAACCAGATCCAAATCATGCAACTGTCCCCAGTGCATGTCAACTAAATGGAAGGAGGCCGATCAGCATTACTCAACATAGGAATGCTTCCAATTATGAGTAACCTGAAGGAGAAGCAAGTTCTCATAATCATTACTATCAACTGAATACCATTCACAAGTATCTACATCTTCGATTGCCTTGAAGAATCCTGATACTTACAATACCTGGTTCTCTACTTTACTCTTATACCTATAACTTCTCAAAACTTAGACCCTGTGTTTCTACGAAACACCTATCTAAGAACTAGAGAAGTCATAAGTAAACCGAATATAGTACGAGAACCAACCCCTCTGTCCTGATGGACCCTGGACAACATACAATACTCTGTATAAGTCCCTTGAGTCTGATAACTCATTCACTGTGTGTCGTAGGTTGGAAACTGTACTTATGGTCAAGAAGAATTATACCGCTGTTTAATGCTCCTTACCTAACCATCTACTGATATAGGTAAATGTCATAGACATAATTTCAAAAGGTATATCTCACTCTATAAAAATAGACGTACAGATATATCAATTTGAAATTGGTGCATGACAGCGGATATTCAAAACCAAATATTTGCCGACCGGCAAACAGTCCAGGTGACTTCCTCAAATATCACTGATTACAACGAATCCCCATATAATTAGGATGATCACCCAATTCCCAATAACTTACTCCCACTCATCATCTGTAAAACCATACAGATATGAGGATCATACCTGGTAAATACATACCCTGGAGCAAGTGTCTAATTGGGAAATCAGTTTTCTTTTAACAGTACACAGTGAAACTGAAACATTAAAATGTTTCAATGGGGTATCTTGGTATTCCTAGTAATGCCTCTTCCATTATCCAGATTCACAACTTTAACCTTATAATTCTTTGCCATTTCACCAAATCCCTTTATATGTCTCTAGTCATTACCTTCTGTACACCCCTTTAGGCCAAATGGTTTTCTTCCTTCCCTACCGTTCGGCACCAGCCTATGGTTTGGAAGAAGACTATCCAATAAGCATAATGGGTATACTGTCCTAATCCTAGGAGCACTCGCAATGCGAGAGAAGGTGAAGATAAAAGACAACCTGAATGAACTTTATTCCTATTTCTCCTGGACCAGAATCCATCCCCGAATTGGAACAAGTTCCTTACGAGTTCGTATATAACCATACGATGGAATATCCAAATAACTGTGGATCTTCGTAGTGATACGGGGTGTCCTGGAGAAAAGGGTAAAAGTAGGAGTGGCAATGAGGTTTGCAACTCTGACAATCCAAAAGCCAGTGTTAAAGAAGGTTCGGTCAACTTGGTCACTGAGTCATAGTCTTAGGGTCGGGTCAATGGGTCGCTGCCAAAGAGAGAGAGAAAAGAAACACTCAGCGTGCACTCTACCCTAGATCAGAATGGTTACCAATTTATCTAATCTGGAAACCTCCCACTGTACCTCAAATTCTCCTCCAAACCTGAAAGAAGAATTAGTCGGGGTCACCCGAGGAGTAAACTAACTCATCAGTGGGAATCGGGATCCAACTATCATCGCATGATAACGTGACGGAATCCGCTCACGGTATCACACTCCAGAAGGTATGCGCATATCTGGCAAGTTTCAGTTCTTTTGAAACTCCCGATGTGATTTTTACCCCATGCTCTTATGACCTTGACTTTGGCCAACAAATCATAAGTCACATGTCAAGTTCTACCCGTCATTCTCCAGGTTAATTTGAATCCACCCGTACCTACCCTTGACATTGGCCAACAAGGCAGTACGACTGTTCCAAACCAACGCATCTATCTATGCTGCATATGAATAACCAACAGCTACCAAACACTGTACCTTGACTTTGGCCAACAAACACAGCTTGAATACTATCGACTACCCATATGAAACGACGGAGGGCTACGAATGGTTTCTGGCGAAAACCTTTAACGTAATGAACTTGATATCGTTGAAGGAACGGATAGCTTTTTAGAAAAATATAGTAACGAAAACCTTTGCTAAAGAGGTCACTCCCCGTGAAGGGATCTCGGCTCTTTCCCCGTAGAATGAGGTGCAGGATATTCCAACTGAATACCACGATGCAAAGCAAAAGTAATCGGCTATAGTGAAGTTAATGCCCTGACGCAAACTTTTGTCCAAGGGGTCACTCCCGGTGAAGGGATCTCGGCCCTTGCCTCGTCGACTGAGGAGCAGGATATTCCAACTGAATATCACGGTGCAAAACAAAAGTGAACGTCCTTGCAATAACAGCTTTTTGAAAAGTGTTCCAACAACATCAGATTAGGTTTGTTTTTAACTTGCATTGATCCGAATCAACGCAGTCCCATCAATTGATCACACCACAAAGAACGAAAATATACTGACGTACGTATATGCCATCCGCATTCGCCACTGGGTCCCGTCATTACCCGTTAGGTTAGCTAACTAACGACAGAGCGGGGACTGGACTAGCGCGGATGCAAAACATATACAACATCTACTAATATATATACCAATATATTATATTCGCTCAAGGCGTGATAAAATGCAACATCACAGAAATGTATAGCATCACAGAATAATACAGATATCTGGGATCCCCGGGTTTCACAGAGCCGCTGAAACCCGACGTTCCCCTGGTCGTGTGGATAGCCTGTGCAATGAAAACCTAGACCCCTACGGGCGCGGCAAGTTACCCGCCAAAACCTGAAGCGAGGCAGCCCCCTTCAGCAACGTGAATGGACCACCCAGCACTTCACGGAATCCGGTAACTCGGGCACCCCTCCTGGGTCAACCTGTACCCCCTGCGAGTGCGGCGAACAGCCCGCCAATTCTAGAGTGAAGCCCCCTCCGTCTCAATGCCATGAGATGCGGGCCCGTTGCCCTCTAGAACCCGGCTATCCATGCACCCCCTCCGCGGGGTAATCCTAGTACAGAAAGTAAAATATACATACAACGGGTACATCGACCGCAACCTGGTCGTGCCCCAAAATAATAATACAAACAGGCAGTGACGGCAGTCCACATGTCGGACGCTCGCCCCGCAATATCAAATGTACATAATACAACAAAACTGTACTAGCATTGCATCCAGGCTATCCCCACGACCGATCCGCAACATCACAGAACAATCACAGAACATCAACGTGAAAGTCACGTTCGCAAATCCGTCTAACCGGGCTATAGCAGCTAGACAGGATTTACCGATCAAGTGACATTCACGGTCGCAGATATAATGTAAATACTGTGAACTAATGTATTTAAAATATCCGATCGATCAAATTATACCAAGTGGGCCCCCAAGTACTACTCTAGCACATCAAGAAATTCTGGGCCCAAAAATATTGTTCCAAAAACCCTAAAATCATCCCAGAAGGCAACTGCAGAAATTTGATGCAGTGATCACACTATAGTGCGGCGGAACCGCGGCCAAAATGGGTGTTTGGCCGCGGTTCCGCGCTCCCACTGTGGAATCACTGTATCGAATTTCTACAGTGTTCTTAGAATTTCCAGTACATCACTTTTCTACCACCTGAAAAAATTTTAGAGCAAGAAAAAATTCAACAGAAAACTGATGTATGTGAAAACGCGGGTTTTTAGAATTTTGGTCAATCGGAAATGTAAACACATTAAACAAAGCTAGACTATGTTAATGGCGAGGCTCTGATACCACTGTAAGTGCACGGCGGCGCCCCGGCCGTCAATCTGACGCCAAAATGCGGAAGCGAAAAACTTTAATTTTGCAAACTAGCAAACCGGCACCACCGCGCACTAAACACCCGGATCGAACCATTAACTAGTTCTAGCAAACTACAAGACGGGTTAGAGATATACCGAGTGATCCGAGTCCTCCGGTCTTCTCGTCGTCGTCCCGATCTCCTGCGAAAACTCCGGTCGTCGCCTCCTTGCCGGAAGGGCACCACATCGTCTGCATCTTTTACGGGCTCCCGCCTCTATACCGAGGAAACTCGGGCGCGAAGTTGGCTGGCCGACGCGTCCAAGATTTGCTGTAGAATGTAGTGTAGAGGCTATGTCTCATTTGGGGTTTTAGTTGCCTTGGAGGATGGAGGAGGAGGTTAGGAAAATTGGTGCTTTCAATTTTCTAGCAAGAAGAATATGAGATGAAGAAATCATGCCACATACAAAAATCAAACTCTCTCTTATTTCTTCCTCTCTCACAAATTGTGGCCGGCCATATCATGTGAGGAATGGTGGTGGAGTGAAAACATAATACAAGAGGGAGGTGAGTGTAGTAAAAGGTGGAGGGTGACCATATCCAAACATCATGATAACAAAACTCACATCAACCCCAAATCAACTCTAATCACTATTAATACAAATCAAGTGATGTAAAGAGAATCAAATGATGGTTGAAAAGAAAAGATGCCATCATAATCAAAACATTTGCAAGAAACCCCTCCACAATGTGTTATTTGCAAACTTGCAAATAACACCCTCCAACGAAAAGTCCGGCCGGGAAAGAACAATGGAAAACTGGCCGGAACGGAATGCAAACTGGCAACCTCAGAAAACTGATCCCGTAATAAATTACAGGAAAACCGCGATATTGTGCATACACACCCGCATCTGTATTCTGACTGAATACAAATGCAATGAGACAAAACTACACTGTACTATACTAGGATCCGGCTTAAACCAAAGCCGGCTAGTAAAAACCGTCCGATCCTGATCCGTGCAATACCGCACGTATCTGATCGAACCCAGCCATATAACCATACGGCCTCAAGTACTAACCGTCCGATCCTGATCCGTGCAATACCGCACGTATCTGATCGGACCCTGCCATATCTCCATACGGCCTCTACAGCGTTTCGCCCGAAACTTGAGTAACTGTAAGTGTGGTGGACTCTAAAGACTCGTCAATACTATGGCTGTGGATTTAACCACTAGCACGTCAGAGGTATAAGCCAATACGTGACGGGCCACCAGCTATTGACCAAAAGGGACGTCGATGAGCGAACTCATCCTGACACCCCCACTGAGCCTGTTAGTGACAATATCCGTACAGTCCGGTCCGTTCGTCTATGAGCATCGCATGTCGGGCCTAGGGGGTTGGTAAAAGTCAGACCCCCAAAAGTGGTACAAGTCGTGTCGGAGTGTAGCCCAGAACACCCTGAGATACTGCTGGAATACCTACCAGTAAATCTCCTGCCTTGGCCAAGGACTTTGTGTAATGGCTCTCCTAGACACAGCGCGACCTCACCCCCAATACCGGGAGAGACGAACCCCTGAAGATCCGCTCACTGCCTCCATGTGGCTCGGGACTGTACCCAACTAAAACCTGTTTGCACGTCTCCTTTGAGCGTGGTAGGGTAGTAATTAAAGTACAGTGGGAACTCACACGAGACAAATGACGATCCCCAGGTCGATGAACTAACCTGTACACATGTCACCAGGGAACTGCTATCTGACGTCAGGTATAAGACCAACTAGCATGTTCCCGGCAAGTCTTGTCCGGTGTACTCATAACCCAATGAGCACCTGTATACATCTTAGGTGAACCAATTGACACCAGTGGCTTGTGAGACCGGCCACCGCCCCTCGTCGGGGTCTCGACTGTATACACTAGTCTACTCTGGAGAATTGATGCCCTGTCTCGAAACTCCCACGACTAGGGACCTTTTAAGGATGTGCTTATAGACTACCAGCTCCCACGTATATGATCGCCCTCATACTGCTGGCAGTCAAGCAAGAATCCTAGGGGCTCTATCAACGTGCAATAGCGACCTGTCAGGTCACCTAAAGCAGTGCACGATGATAAAGGTAAACCAGATAGCATACTATCATCTCGAGTAAGACTGTCCTACTGGGATAGGTCCTCCCCTCAATCATTGCAATCACGTGCCTGTGATCCAATAATTGACTCTGAGGGCACTATCTCCAACAGTTGTAGTCCACCTTACTCTTCTTGGGCGGGTCCTTGGCAGTCAGCTCTTTCATGACTTGGTCATCTAAGGCGATATCCTCAACGACCTTTTCCTTTCCCTTATCTTTTCTAGTTGCGGGTCCGAGATTCTTTTCCGGAAGCGTGCGATTGCGCAGCTGAATGTTTTCGCAGGCCTCTGGTTCTTCCTCTTTCCCTAAGATGGATTCTTTAAAGAGAGGGCCCAGAGCCATTTCCTCATCAGAGTCGCTCCCAAAAGTGAGAACTTGTGATCCTTCGGCGTTGACCGTGTAACAGTTATCGGTAGTTCTTTTGTGACCTTCGGTCGTACTTCTCTGCTCCCGACGAGTTCTGCGTTTAATCCGCTTAAAATGTTGCCGGTGAGCAACATATCCCTGCCACCATGTCTTAAAAGCGTCGCACTCCTCAGTGGGGTGTGAAATCTTCTGATGGTATGAGCAGTAATTAGGGTGCATTTCTGCTCCACCGAGAGTGTTTCCTTCTGAGGGCGGTAGCTTCATTCCCATTGATATGGCTTTAGCAAACCTTTTCCTCGTCTTGAATCTGTTTTTATCCGCATCGGATGTCTTTTGATTTGGCGGGAGTGCCTCGACTCTTTCATCTAATCGCCGGTGTTTGGCTCCTTCCAATATGGCCATCTCACTCTCCCGATCGGCTTTACTTTTCAGACGAATATCATTCAGAAAGGCGTCGATCATCTCGTCTGACGGCCACACAAGTTCCGGCTCAGGCTCTGCCCCCAGTCTTTCTGTGCAGGGCGCTTCTTCATTGTCTAGCGATGAATGAGAGATCACATGGCAACTTGCCACGTAATCCTCAGATCCATCTGACAAGTCCTCCCTATCGTTTTCGTCCTCAAGGACGTGGCTGAGGAACTCTTGAAGCATGATGGGGGTCCGTGCTTTCTGATTATATTCTTCCAGCGCGTCGATCTGTTTCTGCAAGTCCGTGCGCTTATCACTAGGCTTCATAGGCTTTTTGGATCTCTTCTTCTTTTTCGCAGATTTTGACGGCTGGGTGTGAGTGCTGGGGACATCACCACCGATCTTTGGAGTCGGACGCGGCTTCAGCATCCCTTCGATGACTTGAGGTTCAAGCGGGCTCTTCCACCTGATCGCTGGGCATGTATGAAGATCATTCAGCATCCTTTTAGTTTTGGATGAAAGCACGACTTCCCATGGAGCTTCCTTAACAAAAGAGCATGTTGCCCCCGGTGTGTCCGTCTTCTTCGGAGCGTGCGGTTGTGGTGGGTTTACCTTCCACTTCTCGGACAACACAAACTTGCCTTGTAGGTATTGATCCTCGATCCATCCCTTAAAGATGAAGCAATCCTCGATCGGGTGACTTACCGTTTGATGGTAAGGGCAGTAATTGGGGTTATTCACCTCGTTGGGTTGTGGCGGTCGCCTTGGATTCGGCAAGTTAATAAGCCTGTTGCGCACAGCCAGCTCAAATAGCCTCTTCGTCTTATCCTGCTGGAATGAGTAAGAGCGCTTCATTTTCTCATTATAATACCGCCATCTCTCTTCCAATTGATCCTCTAGCTTTGGGGCGCTGGGTTGCTGTTGAGCGTTCGCAACGAAGGTCGCCTTCCCTTTACCCTTGTCATTCCGGGACTCCGGCTTCGGGGGAGACGGTCTGTGACCCATCTGGTCCATCTGGGCCAGCTTGTCGATCAAAGCCTGGAACGTAGTTGGCTTAAAGAACATCATGAACTGTGAGATAGTTTCATGAGGATCTAGGGTACCCACGAACATGCCCACCGCCGGTGCTTCTTCGATGCGCTGCTCGCATTTCGACCACAGGTTTCGCCATCGGATTGCATATTGGACCCAAGTTTCACCCGGCTTCACTCTTGCATTGATCAGAGCCGTTATTGGAGTACGCTTGCTGGCGCTTGTGAAACGTTGGGTAAACAATAACTCCATTTTGGAAAATGTCTTGACGGAGTCGTTCGGAAGCTCGGAGTACCATTCGAACGCCGTCTCTGACAAGCTGCCGACGAACTGGCGGAGCAGGAGCTTATCATCGCCGCCGGTGTTACCACAAAGAGCCCTGAACTGGGCAACATGTTGATGGGGATTGCCAGTCCCCTTGTAGACGTGAAATTTCGGGATCGTATAGCCCGGCGGGTATTTGATCTGATCGTACCAGCTCGGATATGGTCGTCCCGTTCTGACAACTTGACCGGCTGCCTCAGTCGCCTGGTGAACCCGTATCTGCTGAGCTATATATTCGTCCAAGTCAGCTTTGGAGACTGTCTCCTCCTTGGCTGTTGACAGAGCCGATGAAGGATTTGATGTTTCACCCCTGTCATCTTCAAGGATGATCGGAGGATCTTCAGCGGGGGGATCTTGTTGGATCATCATACCCACCATGTCCTGGAACAGAAGGGCCATTCGCTTTATATTGGCTGCTTGTTCCGCAACCTCTTTATCCTTGTTTTCCAGTATCCTGCGAAGGAATTCAGCGTCAGTTTCCTGCTCCTGGCGTTGATCCGAGGATGCTTTGGGGCTTTCTTTTGGCCCAGTGAGTGCGGCCATCGCATTCATCATTTCTTAGAGCTTCTGCTGCTGCTCCTGAGCTTTAGTCACCGATCGCGTGAGCGGTCGATGACCTATAGATGTACGGCTGTCTTCCTTCCTGGACGCCATGTAAACGGTATGCACCACCATGCCCCCAGACTTAGGGCGTTTAGGCTTACTGTCTTTGACATTTGCTGCAGGCATGGGGAATTTCTCCGGCCTTCTCCTCTTTTGAGTAATCGACGTGGAGGGAGCCGTTGCAGCGGGCACCCAAGTGGTTGTCGTCCTTTGTTGTTTGACAGGATGGTTCTTTCCTTCCTGAACCTTCACCCTCTTCTGCCAGCGAGAGTGATCTTGGTCGATTACTGAGTCCTGAACCCGTCGCCAGACCTTGTAAATTTTGGAGGACGGCCGTTGAGGAGGCTGCTCCGGCGTTGTTTTTGTAACATTCTCCGCAGGTGGAGGGGATCTTTTGAGAACCGCAGTTGGCGAATTTCTGCGTACCCTGTTTAGCAGCTCAAAGCTGTTCCCGGTTGGAACAGCAGCCTCAATTTCCACCGTTGGAGCAGGCGGAGTTAGCTTGGAGGGGGAGTTGCCCCCAGTCTTCCTTATCCGGCGCCAGTGGCGACGTCGGGCATGATGGGTTGTTGGGATTGATTCAGCGACGGCTTCGTCTTGCCCCCTGTTCTGGGGAGGGGCTGCTGCCGGTGTCAGCCTCTTGAAGACTGATGTTCGTTGAGGAGCTACGTCGATCCGGTCAAAAACAGATTTCTGAGCGGGAGCGGGAAACGAGGGTAGTCAGTCTCGCGAAGACCGACCTTCTGAGAGGAGAAGCCGCCTTGACGACTTCGGGAGCAGCTATCTTCTTTGGGATGGCCACCTCAGGTATCATGGGCTTCTTGGCGGGCCCTTTGGAGTTCAGGCTCAGTCTGGTGAAGACCGAGGAGTTGGACGACCCGTTGAGAGGGGCCGTGGGAGTAGCAAGTCGATCAAAGACCGACTTCTTTGAAGCTTCCGGTACGGGCACTGGGATGTTAACGTTCACCGGCGGGAGCATGGATCCAAAGAACAGACCAGTGGTAGCTTGAGTCACTTGTTCCACAGGCATAGTGAATAGGGAAGTAGCCTGCGGTCCATAGGCTACATTTCCAGGTGAGGCGGCGCATGGGTTGCACTTGCAGCTGGAGCAGTTTGAGCCATTGAACGCCATTGCTGTTTGATTTCTGTGCCAAGCAAGAGACCAAATCTTAGTAACTTGAAACCCGAGGGCAACCATTAGCGAACCGCGATTGGTTCGCGAATCACGACACACGAAGTGTGGAGTGGAAAGAGGAAAAGGTCCCACCGGGCGTGCCAGAATCTGTTCCCCTCCGAAAGACGGCGCGACAGACGTCTTGCCTGAGATTGGGGGCACATGCTAATTGGTGCTATCCGTCCACCTCTCCGAAGATGCCAAGTTGATTTATGGCACCGTGTATCGAAGGTTTAAACGGATGCGTCCGATGTAGCAGACTTCGTCAGATTCCCCCTCGCTTGAGGAATTTTTTGATTGTGGGGACACTCTTCCTTGCAGGCGCAAGCCCCTGCAGTTAATTACACTACCGCCTCGCGGTAACAACTTTCTCCTTCTCCATGTAGTCAGTTCGTGTCGTGGGTGTTTGTTTTGTATTTGGTTGCCCGTGGATTGTATACGGAGACTAAGTTATGTCGTCGCCCGTAGGGCGTGGACTAGTCCAAATCCGTATTATCTTAGATTTGGGTTTGGGGGTTTGGGTTTAAGGATACGTTAGCCTCAATTGAGACTAAGATCGACTTAAACGTTTGTTAAGGATATGCTAGTCTAGTTTTAGACTAAGATCGACTTAACGGGATCGTTTAGATCCAACAAAAGAGCAATTATGGGAGCCCTGTTTGTTTAGTTTAGTGACATTGCGGTCGATAGGTAGTTTAAGGACATTGCGGTCCATTGTTAGTTTTAAGACATTACGGTCGAGGTTAAGGACGTCATAGTCCGTTGTTAGTTTTAAGACATCCCGGTCAAGGTTAAGGACATCATGGTCCGAGGATTTAAGGACTCCACAGTCCGGCGTTAGTTTTAAGACATCACGGCCAAGGTTAAGGACCTCATAGTCCGTTGTTAGTTTTAAGACATCCCGGTTAAGGTTAAGGACATCATAGTTCGTTGTTAGTTTTAAGACATCCCGGTCAAGGTTAAGGACATCATAGTCCATGAGTTTAAGGACCCCACAGTCCGTATCAATGTGTGGTTGTCGGGACCCGTTACCTCTTTGAAGACGTTGAGGAATTACAACGACAAGTATAAAAGGAGTGAAGAGATGTACCCTTGAACCAAAATAGATTAAGTGATCTATAGTCCAATTTGGAACCAAGATCAATTAATTATATTATGAGCCCATCGGCTCAGTTAAGTCTGAATTGAGGACTTATGGCCAACTTGGGCTAAGTCCAGCTAAGTTTGACCCTTCATTGAACCATCTGACATTTGTCTGGTTTTAGTCCATATTGTTTTCATCTTTGAGTTCCTCAATTTTGAGATTCAATTGAAGGAGAGGCTTTGCCTCTAGAAAAATTAGCCAATTGGGCTAAAGTTAGTGTTAAACACTAAAGACCAACAGTGTTGAACACTGGAGATAGGATTATCAGATTAATGTTAAACACTAGAAATTGTGATTCTCAAATTAGTGTTAAACACTAATAAATAACAGTGTTAAACACTGGCAACCAAATTATCAGTTTGGTGTTAAACATTAACAGAGAGGAGATCACGTGGGAGCACGTGATGGCATCCAAAAGGTGGGGCCAGATCCCTTTCATTTTGTTCTACAGATAAGTGTTTAACACTTTTTATTCTGACAGCCATCACGTGTGGGCGCGTGATGGGGGCTCATGCTCTGGTCTATTAGAATGCTCATTAGGGGTCACGTGGTGACACGTGAGGGCGCCCCAGAACTTCTTTTCTTTTGCTTTTTCTTTGCGTGCTTCAGGGGTCACATGGGGCACGTGAGGCGTTACCTCAAAGTTCTTTTCTGTGGATCTTTTGCAGGGGTCACGTGGTAGCACGTGACTCTGGTTCTTTGCTTTTTTAAAGATCTGTTCATCTTTTAAGAATTAAATTCTTCATAGGGTTAAACCCTAACAATAACTTTAAAGGAATTAAATTCCTACTTTCTTTTGAAGAATTATATTCTTAGATAGGGTTAAACCCTAATTTCTTTTCTGAAGAATTATATTCTTAGATGGGGTTAAACCCTAATTTCTTTTCTGTAGGAATTAAATTCCCCTTATATGTAAAGCAATTAAGTTCTGGCATAGGGTGAAACCCCAATCTCTCTTTTTTAAGGGAATTAAATTCCTGTGAGGTTGAGAGAATTAAGTTCTCAATTAGGGTTAATCCCTAGTTCTGTCCATTTTGAAAGAATTAAATTCCTATAAATTTTGAGAATTGAATTCTCATATAGGGTTCAACCCTAATTTTATCTTGGAGGAATTAAATTCCTATAATTTTGTGAGAATTAAATTCTCAAAACTCAATTCCTCCTCTATGTTTTAGATCTGCATGGCAGGATCTCAACCCAATGAGAATTAAATTCTCAATCTATGGGGAGATGTGCACTTTGCAGATCTTCAACCAGAGAAATAACTAAGTTCTTTTCTTTTATAAGAGTTAAACTCTTGGATTGAGAATTAAATTCTCTTTTTGAAACCTTTACCCCCTTTCTTTTCTTACCTAGGGTATTTCTTTGTAGAGAATCAAATTCTTTCTTTTCTCTCTGAATTTTCAAGATTTCAAGGCTCTCTCTCTCTCTCTGTGTTTCTCCCTCCTCCTTTTCTAACTCTCTCCCTTGGCACCTATTTATAGGAGAAGGAAAAGAATCAATCTGTTTTGTGAATCTTTCATTGAAAGATTTGATTTGTTTATTGAGAGATTTGATTTATTTTCATCATTGATCCGGGCCTTTAAATTATTAGGTGAATTTCATTCACCGTTGGATTTTAAATCCAAAGATATTCTTTTGTTATTTCGGTTAGATTTAGGGGAAAATCTTTTCATGTCCAAGATTTTTCCATAAATTGGTGATATTTAATGACCCTCGGATTTTTAATCCACCGGTTTCATATAATTCTTCTCTATTTTAGAAAGATTTAAATGATTTTATTCAGAATTTAATTCTGTTGAACAGCAGGACTTTTAAAGCCAGTCACGTGCGACCACGTGACCTTTGGTCACGTGTGAGCACGTGACCCCGGGTCACGCGTAAGCACGTGACCCCCGGTCATGCGTAAGCACGTGACCCCTTGAATGGGTTTCTCTTCTGCGCTTGTTCTGTGCCGCTGCTTTAAACGTCACGTGCCAACACGTGACAGCTGGTCACGTGCTAGCACGTGATACTTCTTCTGAAGCTTTTTCCTGATTTTTAATCAGGGAACATGTTGCTTACACTGGTTTTGAACCTCTGTTGGAATCCTTTGAGTTTGAGACAATTTCACCAATTTCACCTTCAATTATTTCACTTCCAACACTCGAACTCAAGTTATTGCCGTCCCATCTTAAATACGCTTACTTAGGTGAGAATGAGACCCTCCCTGTTATCATCTTGGCTTCTCTAGCCCCAGAGCAAGAGAAATCCCTTTTGACAATCTTGCAAAGCAATCGACAAGTTTTTGGCTGGACTATGGCGGACATCAAGGGGATTAGTCCCTAATTGTTGAACATCATATTCATATGATGGATGATGCCAAGTCAGCAAGGGATCATATAGACAACTCAACCCAGTCATGAAGGAGGCTGTTAAAAAGGAGATCGTAAAATGTCTTGATAGTGGTATCATTTACCCTATCTCTGATAGTCAGTGGGTTAGCCCCATTCACGTTGTCCCCAAGAAATCAGGCATAGCAGTCATAATTAATGAGGCGAATGAGTTAATACCTACTCGCACCCAAACTGGGTAGCGAGTATGCATCGATTATAGAAAACTCAACGCCGCGACACGGAAAGACCTCTTTCCATTACCTTTCATTGACCAAATGCTAGAACGATTGGCTGGGCATGAATACTATTGCTTTTTGGATGGCTACTCTGGCTATAATCAAATTCCCATCGCCGAAAAAGACCAAGACAAGACCACATTCACTTGTCCTTTCGGCACGTTTGCATATCGTCGCATGCCCTTTTTGTTATACAATGCGCCTGCTACTTTCCAGCGGTGTATGATGGGATTTTTTCAGACATGGTGGAAAAATTCTTGGAGATCTTCATGGATGATTTCTCCATTTTTGGCGACTCCTTTGATGAGTGTTTGCTACATCTAGACGCGGTCCTTACCCGGTGTAAGGATAAGAACCTTACTTTAAATTGGGAGAAGTGACACTTCATGGTACGAGAAGGTATTGTCTTAGGACATATCATCTTGCAAAATGGCATTGAGGTAGATAAAGTGAAGATTGAAGTCATTTCCAATCTCCCTCCTCCCAAATGCGTCCGAGACATTCGAGCCTTCCTTGGCCATGCCGGTTTCTATAGACGGTTCATCAAGGATTTTAGCAAGATTGCTAGACCCTTGACTCTTTTGTTGGCCAAGGACACCACATTTGATTTCAACTTGATCTATATGAAGGCGTTTGAGTCATTGAAAAACTCACTTACTTCTGCTCCAATTCTTTCGTCTCCTGACTAGACGCATCCATTTGAAATTATGTGCGATACATCTGATTTTGTCATTGGTGCTGTCCTTGGATAGCACATCAATAAGATACCGCATGTAATCTATTACGCTAGCCGAACCTTGAACGAGGCCCAATTAAATTACACAATAACCGAGAAGGAATTCTTAGCTGTTGTGTTTGCATTAGAAAAGTTCAAGCCCTATTTAATCGGCTCTCCAGTCATCATATACACTGACCATTCAGCTCTTCGCCAACTTTTTGTGAAGAAGGACGCTAAATCTCGGCTGATACGTTGGATCCTCTTATTACAAGAGTTTGATCTTGTCATCAAAGACAAAAGTGGATGCGAAAACGTAGTCGCCGACCATTTTTCAAGCCTCCCTTCTTCGCCGACGCTTCAATTTCCTATAAAAGACGTTTTTCCAGATGAGCAGCTCTTGACTGTATCATGCGAACCTTGGTTCGTAGATATTGTGAATTATTTGGCCACTGGACTTATACCAAATGAATGGTCGAATCAGGACAGACTCCGATTCCTATCCCAGGTAAAACATTTTTACTGGGATGAACCTTATCTATTCAAATACTGTCCCGACCAAATTATTCGTCGGTGTGTCCCCGATAATGAATTTAAGAGCGTGCTGTCATTCTGCCACGATCAAGCGTGTGGCGGGCATTTTGGCCCTAAAAAGATAGCCGAAAAGATCTTGCAGTGTGGCTTTTACTGGCCACAACTTTTTAAAGACACACATGATTACTGCACGGTATGCTCCCGGTGCCAACACTTAGGCCGGATATCTAGGAGAAACGAAATACCGCTCCAACCAATATTGGTTGTGGAAATTTTTGATGTTTGGGGGATTGATTTTATGGGACCGTTTCCCAATTCTTTTAGGAACTTGTATATTCTTCTTGCTATTGATTATGTATCTAAAAGGGTCGAAACTGTACCCAGTCGGACTAACGACAACAAGGTTGTCGTTAGATTCCTCAAAGAAAACATTTTCTCCCAGTTTGGGCACCCCCGCGCAATCATCAGCGACAATGGAACTCATTTCTGTAATAGGACTTTCGAGTTCTTAATGCGGAAATATTCTATTAATCACAAGCTATCAACGCCCTATCACCCCCAAACTTGTGAGCAAACCGAGATTTCAAATCGGCAAATTAAACAGATTTTGGAGAAAACAGTTTCCAAAAACCGTAAAGATTGGTCTTTAAAACTTACTGATGCCCTTTGGGCATTTCGAACTGCTTGTAAGACCGATCTTGGCATGTCTCCTTATCGGCTTGTTTATGGAAAGGCTTGCCACCTTCCGGTAGAAATAGAGCATCGCGCATTTTGGGCAATAAAAGAGCTGAATCTATCTCTAGGAGATGCGGGCAGCCATAGAAAGCTGCAGTTAAATGAATTGAACGAGCTTCGGGATGAAGCTTACGAGAACGCGGTTGTCGGAAAAAACAGAACGAAGGTGTTTCACGATAAACACCTTATGCGCAAAACATTCAAACCTGGTCAACAGGTTTTACTTTACGATACCCGGTTATATTTCCATCCTGGCAAGTTTAGATCTCGATGGAAAGGGCCATTTTTTGTACGTACCGTATATCCGCACGGTGCGGTCGACTTAGAGAATCCAGAGGACGGTTCACTATTTAAAGTGAACGGACACAGGCTTAAACCGTTCTTCACCGCGGACCCTTCGGAGGAGCTCCTGCTGTTGCAGGAGCCGGTTTACATCAACTGATCTTCCCCCGCCTACCCCCAAATTTCTGTTGTCCAGCCATAAACAGTGGAAACACTGTTTCAAATAAGTTTGGGGGTATGTCACACTTGTAATTATATAAAAATAAAAATAAAAATAAAAATATTTTTTTTCTCAAAATTTTGGAGGTATTTTTGTAAATTTTCAGTTTTAATAAATAATAAATAAAAATAATAATATAATTTTTTTTTACAAATAAATTCCTCTTTATAAGAGGTCCATTTTGCAAATAACCAAAACACCTCCTATAAACCCGACCCTCTCTGCATTTTACATAACCCTAATTTCCAACTTCAGAAAACCCTAGCCGCAGCTGAAGATCACACAGAGAGATCCCCTCCTCCTGCCGCGGAACCGCCGCCCAACTCCCTTTAGGCCGCTGATCCACCGCTTCTTAGTGTCGTCTCCCTCCGAAAACTTCAGAGTTGTTTGGGAGCTCGGAGTACCATTCAAACGCTGTCTCCGACAAGCTGCCGACGAACTAACGAAATAACAATTTTTCGTCATCTCCGATATTGCCGCAGAGAGCCCTGAACTGAGCGACATGTTGATGGGGATTGCTTGTCCCCTTGTATACGTGAAACTTAGGAATCGTGTATCCTGGCGGATACTTGATCTGATCGTACCATCTTGGATATGGTCGCCCAGTTCTGACGACTTGGCCGTTTGTTTCATTCGCTTGATGAGCTCGTATTTGTTGAGCTATATAATCATCGAGCATGGCTTTGGAGATGGTCTCCTCCTTGGCTGCTAACAGAGCCAGCAGAGGATTTGATATCTCTCCCTTATCATTTTCAATTATTATTGGAGGATCTTCGGCTGGAGGGTCCGGCTGGATCATTATGCCCACCATATCTTGGAATAGGAGGGCCATTTGTTTTATATTGGCCACTTGTTCCGCAACCTTTTTGTCCTTCTTCTCAAGCATTTTCCGAAGGAATTCATCATCTATTTCCTGCTCACGATGCTGCTCTGATGATATCTCCGGGCTTTCTTTTGGTCCCGTGAGTGCAGCCATGGTTGTCAGCATTTCTTGGAGCTTTTGTTGTTGTTGCTCCTGAGCCTTAGTCACTGATCGCGTAAGCGGTCGATGACCTGTGGAGATACGGCTATCCTCTTTTCTGGATGCCATATAGACGGTATGCACCACCATGCCTCCAGACTTAGGGCGTTTAGGTTCAGTGGTCTTGCGATTCGTTGCAAACTTATGGATTTTCTCCGGCCTTCTCCTCTTGTGGGCGGTCGAAGTTGAGGGGGCCGTTGCAGTGGGCACCCAAGTAGCTGTCGCCTTCTGTGGCTTGACAGGGTGGTCCTCTTTTTGCCGAACCTTCATCTTTTTCTGTCGGCGGGGATTGTCTTGATCTATCACGGAGTCCTGGACCTGTCGCCAAACTTTATAAATTTTAGAGGACAGCCGCTGAGGGGGCTGCTCTGGCTTCGCCTTTATGATCTTTTCAAAAGGCGGAGGAGACTTTTTTAGCACGGCAGTTGGCAAATTCCTGCGCACCCTGTTAAGTAGTTCAAAGCTGTTCCCAGTTGGAACAGCAGCATCAATTTCCACCGTTGGAGGCGGCGGAGTCAATCCAGAAGGGGAATTGCCCCCAGCCTTCCTTACTCGGCGCCAGTGGCGACATCGAGCGTGTCGAGCCGACGGTACTAGCTCAGCTATAGGGGTGGCTTGATCGTGCCTCATGTTCTGGTCAGGTGCTGTTATTGGCGCCAGCCTATTGAAAACGGACGTCCGCTGAGCGGGAATAGCCAACCTGTCGAAGGTAGACTTTCGAGCAGGAGCAGTCTTGGTGAGTTTGTTTGGAGCGAGTGCCGAAACAGTCAGTCTTGCAAAGACCGACTCCTTAGCAGGGGAAGCCGCTTTGGCGGCTTCAGGAGCAGGAATGGCTATCCTCTTCAGGATAACCCTTTCCAGTATCGCGGACTTCTCCACAGGCCCATTGGAGCTTCGGCCCAATCTGTTAAAGACTGAGGCGCTTAGTTTGGGTAACCCGTTAAGAGGGGCCACAGTAGTGGTAAGCCGATCAAAGACCGACTTCTTCTGAGCTTCTTGCAATGGTACAGACGCGTTGAAGCTCATCGGCGAGAGCATGGTCCCGAAGAATAGCCCTGTGGTGGCTTGTGTCACCTGGTCCACCGGCATTGTAAAAACGGAGGCCGCCTGAGGCCCGTAGGTCACTCCTCCAGCAGGGACGGAGTGAGAGTTATTGCCGTTGTTGCAGCTTGTGCAGTTGAAAGCCATCTGATCTTCTGTTTTCTACACGGAGCAAGATACCAAATCTGAGTACATCAAATCCAAAGGCAACCATGTCAAACCGCGACTTGTTCGTGAAACACGACACACGAAGTGTGGAGTGTAAAGAGGAAGAGGTCCCACCGGGCGTGCCAGACTCTATTCTCCTCCGAACACAGAGACGGGACAGCGTAGGTTCGTCTTGCCTGAATTTCGAGGGCAGATGCTATTTGGTGCTATCTGTCCTCCTCTCCGAAGATGCCAAGTTGATTTATGGCACCGTGTATCGGAGATTTAGATGGATGTGGCCGTTGTAGCAGACTTCGTCAGATTCTCCCTCGTTTGAGGGGTTTTTGATTGTAGGGACGCTCTTCCCTGCAGGCGCAAGCCCCTGCAGTTAATTATGCTACCGTATCACGGTAACAACTTTCTCCTTCTCCAGATGGTCACTTCATGTCGTGTGTGTTTGTTTTGTTTTTGGTTGCCCGTGGATTGTATACGGAGACTAATTTATGTTGTCGCTCGTAGGGCGTGAATTAGTCCAAATCCGTATCTTCTTAGGTTTAGGTTTGGGGTTGGGTTTAAGGATACATTAGTCTCATTTGAGACTAAGATTAATTTAAACGTTTGTTAAGGATACGTTAATCCAATTTTAGACTAAGATCAACTTAACAAGATCATTTAGATCCAACAAAAGAGCATTTGGGCTCTATTGTTTAGTTTAGGGATATTACGGTCCATTAGTTTAAGGACATTACGGTCCAAGGTTAAGGACATCATAGTCCATGGGTTTAAGGACCCCACAGTCCGAGGTTAAGGATATCATAGTTCATGGGTTTAAGGACCCCACAGTCCAAGGTTAAGGACATCATAGTTCATGGTTAAGGACCCCACAGTCCAAGGTTAAGGACATTATAGTCCATGAGTTCAGTCTAAGATTAAGGACATCATAGTCCCTGAGTTTAAGGACCCCACAGTCCATGAAATGTCTGGTTGTCGGGACCCGTCACTTATCTGAAGACGTTGAAGGATTACAACGACAAATATCAGAGGAGTAAAGAGATGTACCCTTGAACCAATTCTGGTTGGGAGATCTGTAGTTGGATTGATTTAAGGATCGTTAATCTCGTTTGAAATTAAGATCAACTTAAATGTTTGTTAAGGATATGTTAGTCTAATTTTAGACTAAGATCTACTTAACAGGATCATTTAGATCCAACAAAAGAGTATTTGGGCTCTATTGTTTAGTTTAGGGACATTGCGGTCCAAGTTCAGATGCAAGTATAGGTTTGGAAATGCACCAGATAGTTATTGGTCATCGGGACCCACCACCTCTCTGAAGACATTGAAGAATTACAATGACATGTATCAGAGGTGTGAAGAGATGTACCCTCGAACCAAAGTTGACTGAGAGGGCTCCGGGAATTACTTTGAATGTCATATAAGATGACCAATTTTGGAAAACAAAAGTGTGTTTGAGGTTCAGTCAAAAAGGAGGTACTGCCTTTGGAAGACTTAGCTAATTTGAGCTAAGATTGGCTCGAATGTAGTGTTAAATACTAGAGTACACTCGGCTATCATATGCTCCCACGTGATGCGCTTAAAATAGTGTTAAACACTAAGGATGCAGCGCACAAAACAGTGTTGGGCCCAAACTTCCTTTATTTTATTCTCAGGATATGCATGTACTTTATTCTTCATGGCCATCACGTGTGGGCACGTGATGGGTACCCATGCACTGGATATTAAAAGGATTTGCTAGGGGTCACGTGGGGACACGTGAGGTCGCCCATGCATTGGATTCTAATCCTTCAGTTCTTTCCATCTTCTCTTTTTTAAAGAGGTGTTTGTCAGGGGTCACGTGGGGACACATGAGGGCGCCCAAAGTCTGTTCTGCCTTTATTTTGAGAAGTTTGTTCAAGGGTCACGTGGAGCAAGTGACCCGATCTCATTCATTCTTTTTTGATCATTGAGGGGAGGGTCACGTGTTGCCACGTGATCAGGTTGGGTACTTAATCATTTTACGTTCATGGAGAGATGAATCCTTTGTAGAATTAAATTCTCTTATAGGGTTAAACCCTAATTTTATTTAGAGGAATTAAATTCCTATATGTCCGAAAGAATTAATTTCTTTAAACTCTATTCTCCCTCTAAGTTTTGGATCTGCATGGCAGAATCTCCCCGATGAGAATTAAATTCTCAACTTATGGGGAGATCTGCTTCTGCAGATCTTCAACCATAGGAAGAACTAAGTTCTTATATTAAGGGTTAAACCCTATCTTTGTTGGAGAAATTAAATTCCTATGTGCTTTGTGGGAGAATAAAATTTTCTGAACTTAGGTCCTCTCTCAGGCTTTAGATCTGCATGGCAGAATCCCCCCGATGAGAATTAAATTATCAACTTATGGGGAGATCTGCTTCTGCAGATCTTCAACCAAAGGAAGAACTAAGTTCATATTCAGAAGAGTTACACTCTTAGATTGAGAATTAAATTCTCTTTTTATTTTGTGGGAGCTTATAGGATGATCTCTTACCTAGCATTTCTTTCTTTTCTAAAGAGACCTTGTTTTCTCTGGAGAATTAAATTCTCTTTTCTTTTGTATTCTCTCTCTGTTCTTCTATTTCCTTTTTTTCTTCTCTTCTTGGCTTCTATTTATAAGAGAAAGAAAAGAATCAGTTTGTTTAGTCAATCTTTCATTGAAAGGTTTTGATTGGTTTTGTAATCAACATGATCTATTAGATCACTCGGTGAATTTTATTCACCATTGGATTTTTAATCCAAAACATATTTTATTTGTTATTCCTGGAAGATTTTAGGAAAATATTTCCTTGTACAGAATCTTTTTATAAATTGGTGATTTTTAATCACCATTGGATTTTTAATCCAACGGTGCTCCACTTTACAGAGCACAATCTTTTTTGTTTGGAAAGATCTAGAGAAACATTTTTCCAATTAGGGTTTTTATTCCCTCTTAATTAGAATTTAATTCTATTAGTTCAGAAGGTTTAAGAGCCTGTCACGTGTTGGCACTGTTTCCCCAATCAAAGCAAAGCACTGTTCAAATTCCGAGATTTGAAACGAAGCAACGCTTCATAGCAGTGCCAAGTGCAATGCGTCCTAAGCAGCGCATCACATGCAAAGCACGGATGCGCTAGCGCTCAGTGCGATGTGCCCTAAGCAGCGCACCATGTCCAAAGCACGGATGCACTAGCGCTAGGTGCGCTGCACCCTAAGCAGCGCACCACGTGCAAAGCACGGATGCATTAGCGCTAAGTGCGCTGCCCTTTAAGCAGCGCACCACGTGCAAAGCACGGGTGCGCTAGCGCTGGAACTAAAAGCTCCCCACCGTCAGATCAAAGATCTAATAATAATGATAGATCATTAATCAATCAGAATTAAATTCTGTTGAGGAAAGATTTCTCAAATCTTTCCGAACAAAAAAATTGTGCTCTGTAAATCAGAGCACCGTTGGATCAATGATCCAATGGTGATTAAAAATCACCAAAACACAGAGTAAATTCTGTATGGAAAGATTTATTAATCTTGTTAAAAACAAGAAGATTGCCTTCTGTAAATTAGAAGCCCTTGGATCAAAGATCCAACGATGGGAAATTCCCCAAATCAATTGGAGAAAAAATCTCCTTAACTGATTGAACTGATCAGCTTGCCCTATATAAAGGCCCCAAAACTTCAAGTCTCAGAGAGACAGAAGCATAGAGAAAAAACTCCCCGTAAACTTTGAGAAATTCAAAGACAAAGAGCAAGCTCTCAGAAGAAGAAAACTTTCTTCAAGGTAAAAAGAAAAAAAAAGAACAGAGAGATGAAATCATCTCAAAGAAGAATTTACTTCTTTTTCTAAGATCATAGATCTACAAGACCAAGGTCTTTAAAAAAGAGATCGAAAGATCTCATCATAAAAAGAAGAACATAATTCTTCTCACAGATCATAGATCTATAAGACAAATTGTCTTTCAGAGATCATCTCATCATAAGAGGGGAGAATAATTCAATTCTCTTAAGGATCACAGATCTATAAAGGCAAAGTCTTTTACTAAAATAAGAGATTAAAACAAAAACATCTCTTATAAAATAAGAACTTTTGTTCTTAGAATTTTGAGACAAACAAGAATTTATTTCTCAGATCATAAAATTGATCAGATGCGCTTTGCGCCCTTGAACTGCACTTCTGTGCTCTTGGACTGGCGCTCAGCGCCAAACGCGCCACGTGTCCCTCATGTGTTTGTCACTTAACAGTTAGCGCTTTGCACTCTTGAAATAGCGCACTGCGCTCATGGGCTGGCGCTCAGCGCCAAGCGCACCACGTGTCAATCACATATGCGCCATTGAACTACTATGGCTCTGCGCTCATAAACTGACGCAATGCGCCCATCATCTGGCGCTTAGCGCCAAGCGCGACACGTGTCCCTCACGTGTGCGCTACTCGGAAAAAAGCGCACCGCGCTCTTTGACTGGCGCAAAGCGCCAAGCGTGCCACGTATTGCGCTGATAGAACATAAATTGTTCTTTAATAAGCCCGGAGCTATGAGGAATGCTCAGCATTCAGTAAAAGACAAAAACACTGTCAGGGCCAAGCTCAAATAAAGGCTCAACAACCCAAAATAAAATGTTAAACATTTTAACTTGATTGGACTTTCCAAGATTGGCCATAATTCCTCAATTCATATTAATTGAGCCCATCTGCTCATAAATATTTTAACAGATCTTAGCCCCAAACTGGACTACAGATCTTTCAACAAACCCACATCAGTTCAAGGGTACATCTCTTTACTTCTCTGATATTTGTCGTTGTAATCCTTCAACGTCTTCAGAGAGGTGACGGGTCCCGACAACCATACATTTCATAGACTATGACGTCTTTAAACTGGACTGTGGGGTCCTTAAACCCATGGACTATGATGTCCTTAACCTTGGACTGTAGGGTCCTTAACCCCTTGGACCGTAATGTCCTTAAACTAACATTGGACCGTAACGTCCTTAAACTAATTATGGACCGCAATGTCCCTAAACTAAACAATAGAGCCCAAATGCTCTTTTGTTGGATCTAAACGATCTCGTTAAGTTGATCTTAGTCTAAAAATTAGACTAACATATCCTTAACAAACGTTTAAGTTGATCTTAGTCTCAAATGAGACTAACGTATCCTTAAAACCAACCCCCCAAACCCAAATCTAAGAAAATACAGATTTGGACTAATCCACGCCCTACGGGCGACAACATAAATTAGTCTCCGTATACAATCCACGGGCAACTAAAAACAAAACAAACACCCACGACACGAAGTGACCACCTGGAGAAGGAGAAAGTGGTTACCGCGATGCGGTAGCATAATTAACAGCAGGGGCTTGCACTTGCAGGGAAGAGCGTCCCCACAATCAAAAACCCCTCAAATGAGGGGGAATCTGACAAAGTCTGCTATATCGCCGCATCCGCTTAAACCTTTGATACATGGTGTCATAAATCAACTTGGCATCTTCGGAGAGGTGGACGGATATCACCAATTAGCATCTGCCCACAAATTCAGGCCCGGACGTCTCAATGTCCCGGTCCCGTGTTTCGGCGGGGAACATGCACGTAACCCCACTGATTGACCATTTAGTTAGAACTTAATTCTCTTATTTCAGAGATCTTAGGAACCCATCACATGTGGGCACGTGACCCCCTGTTACATATGGGCACGTGATGCACCATTGGGGTTTTTTCTTGCTGTTTTATTATACCTTTTAATTCCTTTCAGTGGGTTTAAAGGCCCATCACGTGTTGGCACGTGACTCCATCTCAAGTTGTGTATCTCAGCGCCTATAACTTTGCCCATAAAAGGTCACGTGTCCCCACGTGATGCCCGAGCATGTGTGGACACGTGATGCTTCTCTTGTGTATTTCTTTGCTGCTTTATTCAGTTCCCATGAGGGAATAAATGCCCCACAGCGTTGTTCTCACGTGTTTGCACGTGAGTGCAACGCTGTCATATTTGTGGCCGTTGGATTTGCCTAGGGAAGGGGGCAGATGAACCGTTTCCCATCACATCCTATAAATGCAAGGGTCTCTTCAGAAGCGCCTCCACTCTTTCATCTTCTTCCTTGTTCATTTTCCCTTGAGAATTTAATTCTCCTCCTCAGAGCTTAGTTCTCTGTTCGAAAAAATTCCAGAGTTTAACTCCGTCAATAAAAGATTTCCTTTTTCAGGTAAGGATCTTGAACGGACGAGGAACTTCTTGTAGAAATTTTCTTTGGATTTTAAATCCATACCAAGGGTTTTTCCCTTTAACAAAAGCCCATCTTTCCAAGTTCTTTAAGAATGTCTGATCTTTAAATAATAAACCTCCTCTGCTGGGCGTTTCTCTGATCTTATAGGATTGATGATGATACTTGCCCGCCTCTGGAATTTAATTCCATTCCAAAGAGCTTAGCTCTGAAAATTTTTCTGGGAATTTAATTCCTCTGTTCAAAAGGAATTTAATTCCTCTAAAGAACTTAGTTCTTAAAAGAAGACTTCTTGGGATTTTTCATCCTGAGTTGTTCTTGCAAAAATAGTTTAGGAAAGATCCTTCTTGATTTGCACAGAGTTTCTGCAATGGGTTTTCTCCTTGGGGGAATGTGTAGAGTTGTTTGAATTTATTGAGAATCTTCCTTTTTTTCTCATAATGATTATCCTGCATCATCATTAGTGGCCCGCCATCTTGATTTTGTGGGACCCCTGTGTTTTGTAACCCATGGTCCCATGAAATAAGTTGTTTGTCGTTTTCTTCCATTGTCTTCTTATATATATACTTATATATATATATATTTATACACGTGTGGACTTTACTAACAGTTTCCCCTTCCTTTATTTCAGGAACAATGGCTTCTCTTCCATACTTTCCCTTTACTCGCTCGGAGGCGGCTTTTCCTCCATCACCGTCGGACGAAGAAGCGATGGCAATGATCACGGCTCATGACCCGGATTGCACCAACTTACTTTTATAGGGAACCTGGTACTGGCATATCATCCGCGGTCGCCGAAGCTTTCTTTGTGAAGTGCGAACAGAATCTGTCACGCCCCGCTTCCCAGTGTACGGCGAAGTGGACGTGACGAGGCCCGCTACGTATGTACTCCAACGTACATACGCTAAGCGTAACTAAGCAATATAAAATAATCACAAGAGACAAATGAAATTGAAATAACAGCAACTTTTATTAATAACATTCTTTGTACAATGCATGAAATGAAAATACAACTGGAATGAAAAAAAGCAATGCCTAAACAGTGGCATAATAATAATAAAAGGAAGTACTGGGAAGAACAAGTACAAAGTCTAGAGCTCTGGGTCTTCTTGGAATTTCTCCAAATCTTCACTTGTAGGCTCGGTCTCAACTTGGTCCAACGCACCTGACGACATTCAAAGAAGAGAGAAATAGAATGTCGTCAGCGAACAGGTCGCTCGGTAAGTCCCAAAGAAGAATGAAGAATGAGAGTGACAGAGCATAGTATTTTCTAAAGTATTGTATTGTAGAATATTATGAAATATTGTTTAACGTAATTGTTTGTAGCTTGGTACAGGAGGATGCCAGTGTATACGAGGGGAGTCTCTATATGCCAGAGACTAAGGGCACGTATAGTACAAGGAACCGTTTATTCCACGGTACAACAGCAACGGAATATAGGTTAGGTGTCTTAATCTGACCACCTCATTCCACTTTTAACATCTTCCGTACCAATCTACCCCTTTAAACCCCGCGATGTCATGTTTGTATTGTTATCTTGTAACCTTGTAATGATTGCTTGATTGACTTGATTAACTGATTGACTTACCGAAACCATGATATCCGGAAACGGTTATAACCGTAGAGTCATGTAAATGGAATACTGGAAACTTGTAAAAAGAATATCCATGGTTCGGTTCAGTCAGACAGATTGTTAACTGATTCTGGGATTCATGTATTCAAGTTGTGTTGGAATATAATTGAAATATAGATTGACTTGAAATATATTCAAGTCAGAATTAGTCAGACTCTAACCCGAGTCCGACTAAAAGAAATATAATTTGAAGTTCAATATTAGCTAGGGGCCTTATTGTAATTTGTGAAACTTGAGGGGGTTTTATGTAAAAATACTTTTGTATAGTTTTCCAAATACACCTCAAGTATTTAATAATCGTCTTTATTATTATAATGAATGTGAATTTTATTTGTGTTATTCTAGTGAATATATCCTAATAAAAGTATTAATTGTTTATTTGAAATTCGTGTTATTTTAATGTAACTTTTAATCTTTGAATTTTAGGAAAAAGTGGAAATTTTATATTATAACAAAATAAATGTTTAAATGATAATTATATATATAATTAAACACATAAATAATTTTTAAATGAATATTTTATTTACAAAAATATCACTTTCTTTAAATATCGTATTTTAAACCTTTCGAGACCGAATGCTCCTTGCGGAGGTCTGAATCTCGCACTACTAGCCTGCGGGTGCACGATGAACCGTGCTATCCCTAACAGGTTCCCCAAAGATGGGTTGTAATGGCACTTTGCTCAGGTTTTTATAAATACTTTTAATTTAGGGAAAAGGTTTTCTAAATATAGGGTATTTATTTGTAAAAGTATATAGTTCTCCATATTTTAGTTGTTAGGGTTTCCTAGACCATCTAACCTATATTCTACGGTCTAAACGATGAGTCATTAGAAGCCTCAAATCGCCTCTTCACCGTCGAATGCAGCCAGGTAAGTGCCAGGTAAGTGGGAAGGAACCACAGTCGTGGGCCTAATTAAAAACCACTAGCCTTAGACACACTTGCCTAGACCCACAAGACAGTTTAGATAAACGATCGATGTCCATGACCAATCGTGCTTTCATTTTATATAAGTTTTATTTAGAAAAGTTTACAATTTAAAGGTTAAACTAAAAGTTATAAAGGTTATGGTATTTTAGTGAAAAAGTCCTATAATATCGTATTCTGTATTTTTGTTATTTATCAATTAGGGTTATAATGAGTGTGTGTAAGGGTAGGTCATTACCCCGTGACTTATATTAAGTTTTGGTGAAGTTTCAAGGTGAAATAAGCTATGTTAAACTTAAGGGTATTAAGGTGCAAGAATACGGTATTCATAAACGTTATCATTTCATGTGTGAAATTTCATCCAAATTGAATGAAACAAGTTTTGTTATCAAAATAAACATGATTAAGAGTGAGGGATCTAATTAGAACATTAAAATTGAACTTGATGGTATTTTTATGCAAGAAATACGGTTTTGTAAAGAAATTATCATTTCATGTGGAAAAGTGTGATTAAATTTGATTTAAGGGTGATTAATAGTCAACATGCAATAGGGTTGATAATATGTATTAGGTGACAAGTGGAATTTTAAAGAAAAACCGGATCGGGAATCGGTTTGTCCGATTTCCGTCGGTTCCAAAAAGTCGTATTTTACAATTATAGAAAAGAAAGATAGAAGGTTGGGACTTACGGGTTTGGACAAGCTAAGCGTTCTAAAAGGTGTGGTGGTTACCGATTCGTCGGAAACGTCACGTCGGTCTTGATCCGGTCGCCGGAATCCGTCGTCGGTTTCGGCAGCGCTTCGCTTCTCGCTCTTTGCACCAAGTTCTCAAGAGTTTTAGAGAGTATGCTTAGAGTTGTGAGGGGAAAATGTAGAGGGTAGGGGCCTTTATATAGGGCTAGGCTAGGGTTAGGGTTAGGGTAGATGAAAAGTTAAAAAATAAAAATGTGATAAAATGTGATAAAATGTAATAAAAATGTATTAAAAGTGGAGTAATTGGGGGTTTTAAAGAGCTCTGGAAGTGGTATGAGGCTGAAACTTTGCAGGTGCGTAGGGAATACCAAAAGGCACAACTTTCATGTTGTGACCCTCGCCGGAATCGGCCGAATCGGGGGTGACTCGGCCGTGACTCGGTCGGATCACTGAGTCGGCCGAGTCAAGGCTGAGTTGGCCGATTCCCGACCGAATCCGGTGACCTGGATCTCCCCCGGCGGTTCATCTACCCTCTGCAAGTGTTACATCTTTGGGTGTAGTGGGTTTTTGTGAGATATGCACGTGTAAACTCTTGGTATTCTAAAGGTTTTTAAAAAAAATCAATAATAAAAATAATGTGGGGTATGGGATTCGAACTCTGGTGGCTTAGTTCAGCAGTGTAAACTCTTGGTATTCTAAAGGTTTTTAAAAAAAATCAATAATAAAAATAATGTGGGGTATGGGATTCGAACTCTGGTGGCTTAGTTCCCCTTCCTTTATTTCAGGAACAATGGCTTCTCTTCCATACTTTCCCTTTACTCGCTCGGAGGCGGCTTTTCCTCCATCACCGTCGGACGAAGAAGCGATGGCAATGATCACGGCTCATGACCCGGATTGCACCAACTTACTTTTATAGGGAACCTGGTACTGGCATATCATCTGCGGTCGCCGAAGCTTTCTTTGTGAAGTGCGAACAGAATCTCTCCGCCCGTTCTTGCCGATGGACCGTCCGCAGACTGCTTTTGCTGTAGAGGTGGCGGATTGGACTCCTACAGGCCGGCTCGAGCCGTCGAAAGTTGGGATACCAAACCAGCCTGTACCGGCCATAGACATCTTGGGGCGTCGTATCTGCCAAGGTGAAGCCCAGCCCTGGGGACAAGTCTACAAAATAGGGCTTACCCCTCGCCATCCCACAGACTATCTTCTCTGGGCCCGTTACATATCCGCTCATCATGCGCGACTACAGAGGGTCGGGCTTTACCAGGCGGTGTATGCGTCCCTCTTCCATTATCAGTCTCCTCACGTATGGTGGGTTAAAACTTTCCTTAATCAATGGAATCTTCCCACCAACACTTTCTTGTTAGGGGACCGCGAAGTTTCGATTTCTTTGAAAGAGTTTTGCGAGATCTCGGGTTTACCGTTCAGAGGAGCACCATACAAAGAATTGTTGCCCTCTGACGAGTATGTCTTCGAGACTGTGCCCACTACGCTTGATGGCGTGTCGACTGAAAACGCCGTCCGCCATAAGTACCCGAGTCTAATCAAGACCCTGGGATTTTCGAGAGGTTGTTCACAGAGTCAGAGGAACAGGGCGTCACTTTTAAAAGTTTTATTGCATGCTTCCTTCGTGGAGACGTTCTATCAAAGGCGGCTCCGAAGTTCACGAATATCAATGATCCCTTTGGGTTTGGTTTAAATAAGCTACCGGCAAGAGAAGAGGATTTGCCACAGTTCTACATTCCAATCTTGTCGGCTGTATCTTTCAAGTCGATCACAGCTCCTGGCATGGATGAAGAAACTTTCTTCATCGGTTTTATCAACGTTTGGCTCAGTTGGTTTGTCATTCCAACGCACCGTCGATTCATGAGAGCCTCGATCATTTACCCTGCTCATCGTATTGCCGAAGGGACGGGACTAGCTGTGGGCATTGCAGGGCTATCACATCTGTACCATGGGCTAAGCACTACAGCCAATACCTTAACCCCAGGCGTAAACGTAGTGAGTTTCTCTCTTCATTATTTTACCTCATGGATTGAAATGCACGTGCTAAGGGCATTTGCTGTGCACCAGAGACCCAGCTTTTATGATGCTTATACTTTTCCGCGGCTCATGAGGTTGGTGGACGCTTCTGCTCCTGATCTGACTCAGTTAGGGACTCTTCGTGTGTTGCTTAATCCTTATGCCCACGAAGGCGGGATGGTTTTTAATGACCGAATCCTCTCTGCACCCTCGGGACCTGTCCAGTAACTGTTTGATTTATCGAAAGAGGGGGTACCATCTTTGAAGCCCAGGGAAGCCATGCACTTATATTCGATCAGGTCGGGTTATCTGGTGTTCCGCCGAAATGATGCGGTTCTTTTTATGCGGTATAATGCACACTGCTTCGCCCGGCAATTGGGTTATGGGTGTTCCCTTTGAAGCATTCATGGTGGAGCCTAGCTCTTCTTTGGAAGCTGTTCGTGATGCCACCCACCATTTCATGAGGTTGAACACCGGTTCTCATTTCATGATCCCCGAGGCCGACTACATTCCGAGGTGCGTGGGGGCTTTCACGGATTGGTATCGCCACCGGGTTAGTCCAATCATTGCTGAGGAGGGGAGGATACTTTTTGGGCTTAGGGCTCCCGCCCCGCTCCAGGCTACGGGAATCCCGCCGCGACCGCGGGTAATGGTTCGCCCTCCCTTGAGGGGGACTGGTGCCTTACTTATTCCTGAGGCGGTGGACGCGAGCCTGACTCCACCTACTGTTGGGTTGCCGACGCGCACTAGAGCTCAAGCGAGGGCTTCTGATAAGGCGCCGGTAGCAGTTTCATCGGCTGCGGCATCAGCGATGGCAGTGTCATCATCGGTAGCACCGCCGAGAAAGGATACTGAAGGCGAAGTGGGTTAACGTCGCACCAAAGCACCAAGGGGAAAGAAGCGATTGTCTTCTGGTGTTAGTTCTGGGTCAAAGAGGCGAAAGAAGACGGTCACCATCCGACCCTGTCTTTCAAGACGAGCCAATCTCTATGCAAGAGCCGGATAGTGGTCTTCTTTTTCCAGGTTCATCTGCCGAGGAAGCCACACAATTGGCTGAGGGTATAAGACTCTCCCAGGATGAAACTGAAAATGTGAGGATCCCGAAGAGGCCTTATCCTGTCGTCATCTTCTACGAAAATCCTCCATCGATACGGCAGATATTTATAGGTCCTTTGGAAGAGGGGGGCGAGATAGCCCTTAAGCAGCCTGTCTCAGCCGATATCGAAGATGTGTTGTCGTTGTGGACTGGTGGCCACGAGTCTACCCTCAAACCCCGGCGAGCACAAATTCTTGAGAAGGAACGCCAGCTTGAAAAAGCCATACTAGAAGCTCCTTGGTGCATTGGTATATTTATATATCTTTTTATGGTATTTTGCACTGCTTATATATATATATATATATATATATATATATATATATCCTTATCTTCATGAAAAATTTGCAGGGACTTCGGCGATGGCAGAGGATCTGAGTTCGAGTCACGCCCTGACTATGGACTCTGTAAATATCCCCGATGAGACACCAGTAAGTGTGGAGGGGGTCGATACAGCTGTTCTTCCTGCCGCGGAGCTCCCATTGGTGGTTTCCGTTCTCCCGGTGCCTGCTCTCCCGGAAGAGGCATCTTCATTGGCCGCAGATTCAATGGATCTTTCTGGGGACGGCCCGGAGACTATGGGACAGGTAATCGAGGTCACCGTCCTTTCATTGGAGCCTACAGTGGTGGCCGGTGCTCCTCAATTGGAAGCTGTTATACCGGCCCATGTTCCCGATGATGTGCCTGGGGGCATGGAGGAGGCTGCCGAAGCTGCTATCCCTCCAGTTCAAAGCGGGAGGAGCATCGAAGGTATTCTTCTATCTTTTGTTTTAATGATCTCTTCATTATCTGAACCTTTTTGTCTCTTCAGAGCTACGAGGATTGGCGGCGTCCATCGCGGACCTGTCCCCCAGGAAGTCTTTTCAGCATCTGCTAGAAATGGCCGCTCCGCAGGTAATATCCCCTCAACGCATCGTCCTATCTTCCGGGCAATGTTCGTGTTATTTGCCTTCTTCATAGCATTATTATTATTTTGTATAACGATACTGATGTCTTCTGTAGTTCTGGAAGCTGATGACGAAGTTGAGATTCTTGACGGGCCTGGGGATCTTTTAGACCCTTCTTGCATGACTGTGGGTAAGTAAAGTTTCGACGTTGTTCCATCTACTCTTTGCTTGCAACCCTTACTGATTTCTTTTTATGAATCTTAACAGCTTTGCTCGTTCTTACCACGTTGGAATCTTGCATCGTTATGCCACCCGGCCCCTATGCTCTACGTGCTTCTGAACGGATGGCAAAGCTAAGCCTTCACTCTTTGTCAGCTCTGATCGAAGACCTTCGTGCTGGTAGCTTGATCACGGCCGAAGAATTTGCTGCCGAAGCCAACAGTTCTCTCCCCTTTCTTGCTGCTTACCATAGTGAAACATTGGTTCAAGTCTGGGTTGAGTTTTGTCGTTGGGTGGAAGCTTATTTGCATAGCCTTGAAAGTACGCGCCTTCCTTCAGAGGTTGTGGATGCAAAGGCGAGCTTGCGGGGGCTAATTGAACGGTGCGCCGCAAATATGCAGTCATGCGAGAAAAGGCTCAACCGAATGTTTTTGGAGAGGGAGCTGGCTTCCAAAGTGCTGGGGGAACTTCAAGCTGAACTTACAGCCAAGACCACTCGTGCGTATGAACTTTGGCGAGTGCTTCAAGAAGCTATCCGGGAGATGGTAGCTGTTGATAAAACCGTCGTTTTTACTCGCGAGATGGTTGAAGCCCATAAAGTTACCGAATAGGAGCTTGAAAGTCGGCCCGCCTCGTACCAGGCCCAACAGTCTCAGGCGGAGGCCCGTCTCGTAACGATAATAAATTATGAAACCGAGACCAAGCGGAAGAAGGATGAACTGACAAATCTACTAAATCGTCCGCCGGCTTAAACAAATGTATATGTTTTCTTTTTTATTCTTCTCTTGTACATACTCCCGAATGAGAGTATTTTTTGATTCTTTCATAAATTGTACTTTGTATTTATTTTGATTCATGAATAAAAGACATATTTTGCTTCATGGTGGGGTGTCCCTTTTAGTAAATGCATTTTGTGGATAATCTATTTTGATCTTCTTGTAGGACAGCGATGGCTTAGGAGTCGGGTTCAAATCTGTCTCCTAAGGCTTTTCAACTTTATGAGCCGTGAAGGTCTCATAAAGACTTTTCTCCCAGCGAGTCGAGAGGATCTCGTAGGTGTATTTTCTCCTTAGGAATCGTGAGGATTCCTAAGTGCGTTTCCTCTTGAGAGTCGTGAGGATCTCACAAGAGAATTTTTCATCCTACAAGTCGAGAGGACTCGTAAGTGGTTGTTTCCCTCTTTGTCGATGTTCTACTTCGGAGAGTGTGACCCGTGAATAGTATGCAAGAGGCCATCTTGGACCGACGTGCAGGGCCCCAGTGCTTAGGAAATAGGTTTTTTAATCCCCATTGCCTAAGGCTTTGCCACTCCACCGAGAACTGCAAGCAGCTCCGAGACTACAGCGAGGAGTTAATCCGCTCGGGGCACCTGGCAACGTACTTGCAAGACAAGCGGCAAGCCGACCATGAACAAGAGCACCACCCCGTCCCGACGAGTTGACAATCGGCCAAATCATGGTCATTTCAGCGGGGGGTACGACGACGACCGACGGGACGCGACATCCCTTACCGATCGAGGGGACTGGCAGCCACCCAAGGAAGAGAGCTAAAGCAGCCGAGCCGATCATATTTACCGGCGAGGACCTCCACGGGATATCCCTGTTTACCCAATCAGAGCAAGACTCTGTTCAAATTCCAAGGCGGGAAATGAAGCAACGCTTCTGATTCCCCCAATCAGAACAAAGCTCTATTTTGAAAATTTAAATTCAAATTTTGAAGCAACGCTTCAAATCCCGTGCGCTGCGCGCAACGCGCCACGTGTCAGAAGTTGATGCGTCAGCACGGCGCCCGAGGCAGTGCGTACAATCAGAGCAAAGCTTTTTTAAAACAAAAAGTAATGGAAGCAATGCTTCAGTTGCGCAAACGCTGCGTTGCGCGACAAGTGTCTGCGCAGTTGCGCATGCATAGCTGCGCAAGCGCTGCGCTGCGCGACACGTGTCTGCGCAGTTGCACAAGTACACCTGCGCAAGCACAGCTGCGCAAGCGCTGCGCTGCCCGACACGTGTCTGCGCAGTTGCGCAAGCATAGCTGCGCAAGCACAGCTGCACAAACGCTGCGCTGTATGACACGTGTCTGCGCAGATGCGCAAGCACAGCTGCGCTGCGCGACACGTGTCAAGCGCTGGGACGTTTACGCTAAATAGAATTAAAATTCTAATAAGATCTTTCTGTTATTGTTAAAACAAGAAGATTTTCTTCTGTAAAACAGAAGCCCTTGGATCAAAGATCCAACGGTGGGGAAAATTCCCCAAATCACTCAGAGAAATATCTCTTTAACAAATTTAACTAATTTATGGCACTATAAAAAGGACCCTAGACCTCAATTCAAAGGCATCAATATTTTTGGGAGAAATCAAGAACTTCAAACAGAGAAAACTCTGAAGAATTAGAGAGAATTTCTCAAGAACAAAAAAAAAAGGTAAAAACCTTTAGAAAAAGAGAAAATTCTCTTAAAAACAGATCATTGATCTAAGAACAAGATCAATGATCTTCAAGAAAAGAGAAAAATAAACAATAACAGTGCCTTGCACTTTTTATGAACCACTGGTTCTTTGAAAACAAGAAAAAACTTGTTTTCTTTGATCTAAAATTGATCCAAAGGAATAAGAACAGTGCCCAGCACTTGCCAAAACTGCGCTATTGCGCAAGCCGCCAGGAAGCGCCACGTGTCAGCAGTGCAACAACACAGCGTACTGACGTAGCGCACTGTGCTGTTGCGCTTGCGCTCACCAGAGCGTGACACGTGTCACTTCCACATGCGCTTGCGCTCTTTAATTTACGCAAAGCGCCTGACAAGCCATGTGGGGGCACTGTCAGAGTATTTAATGCTCTGCATTATTAGGAAAAGGGACAGAGCCCAATTAAAAGGCCTAACAGGCCTAATCAAAAATGCTATGCATTTTAACAAGGGCAGAGCCCAAGCAAAATAGATGCTCTGCATCATTTATAAAAGGGCAGAGCCCAACCAAAACAAAGAAAAATAATGCAGTAAAGGGGCAAGGCCCTAGCACAGGTCCAATAGGCCAAAGACAAAAGAATATTGAAACTGGACTTAGCCCAGTCATGGCCATAAGTCCTCAAATTAAATTGACTGAGCACGGCTACTCCCTAAATCAATTTACATCCGGTTCAAGGGTACATCTCCGAACTCCTCTGACACTTCTCGTTGTAATCCTTCAATGACGTCAGAGAGGTGACGGGTCCCAACGACCACACATGAATATAGACCGAGACGTCCTTAAACTAATATCGGACCGAAACGTCCTTAAACTAATAATGGACCACCACGTCCCTAAACTGGCGATGGACCGAGACGTCCTTAAACTAATATCGGACCGAAACGTCCTTAAACTAATAATGGACCACTACGTCCCTAAACTGGCGACGGACCGAAACGTCCTTAAACTAATTATGGACCACCACGTCCGTAAACTGACGATGGACCACCACGTCCCTAAACTGGAACATGGACCACTACGTCCCCTAAACTGGAACAATAGAGCCTCCAAATGCTCTTTTGCGGGATCTAAATGGTCCCGTTTAAGTTGATCTTAGCCCCAAACACGGCTAACATATCCTTAAACATTCAAATGTACTATAAAACTCCAAATCGACTTTGGTTCAATGGTACATCTCTGAACTCCTCTGACACCTATCGTTGTAAACCTTCAACGACGTCAGAGAGGTGACGAGTCCCGACGGCCATATATTAAATGGATCACCACGTTAAGTTGATCTTAGTCTCAAAATAGGACTAACGTATCCTTAACGAACGTTTAAGTTGATCTTAGCCTCAATACGGCTAACGTATTCTTAAACTAAAAACACCAAACCCAAATTTAAGTAAATACGGATTTGGACTAATCCACGTCCTACGGGCGACGGCATTACTCAGTCTCCGTATATAATCCACGGGCAACCACATACAAAACAAACACACACGACACGAAGTGAAATTCTGGAGAAGGAGAAAGTGGCTGCAGCGACACGGTAGCGTAATTAACTGCAGGGGCTTGCGCCTGCAGGGAAGAGCGTCCCCACAATCAAAAACCCCTCAAACGAGGGGGAATCTGACGAAGTCTGCTACATCGGCCGCATCCGTCTAAACCTCCGATACATGGTGCCATAAATCAACTTGGCATCTTCGGAGAGGTGGACGGATAAAACCATATAGCATCTGCCCCGAATCTCAGGCAAGACGTCCTCACGTCGTCGCCGTCTTTCGGAGGGGAACAGATTCTGGCACGCCCGGTGGGACTTTTTCCTCTTTCCACTCCACACTTCGTGTGTCGTCTTCACGAACGAATCGCGGTTTGTTAACGGTTGCCTTTGGATTTTCAAGTTACTAAGATTTGGTCTTTTGTCTGGCGCAGAACTCAAGCATCTATGGCCTTTAACTGCACCAACTGCTCGAAGTGCCACTGCAACGGACGCTCCACCTCACCTAGAGGTGTAGCATATGGGCCCCAAGCGGCTTCCTTCCTCGCTCTGCCGGTAGAACAGGTGGCCCAGGCCACCACCGGCCTGTTTTTCGGGACCATGATCCCGCCTTCAAGTTTCTCTATGCTAATACCTGCACCGAAAGTGAACAAGAAGTCGGTCTTCGACCGGCTCACTGTTACGACGGCCCCTGTCAACGGGTCATCCATTACCAAGCCAACAGCCTATGTCTTTGCGAGGTTGGATCAAAACTTTGAAGGGCTCGTCAAGAAGCTTGTGAACTCTAAAATGACTGTCCCAAGAAGGGCAACAGCCGCTGCTCTGGAAGTCGTTAAGGCGGCTTCTCCCGTCAAAGAGTCAGTCTTTTCAAGGATGACTATTCCCACTTCGGACCCTGCACGAGGATCTGTCTTCGACAGGTTGAATATCACCCCTCAAAGAACAACCTCAGTCTTTAAGAGGTTAACACCAGCAGCGCCTCAACCGGACAAAGGGCAAAAAGAAGACGTCTCTATCTCCGAGCCAGTCCCAACGGCTCGTCATGCTCGACGTCGCCATTGGCGACGAGTGAGGAAGGCAGGGGGCAACTCCCCCTCAGGGATAACTCCACCTGCTCCAATGGTGGAGGTCAACGCTGCTGTTCCAACTGGGAACAGTTTTGAACTGCTGAGGAGGGTACGTAAGAACTCTCCAACCGCTACCTTGAAAAGATCTCCTTCACCTGTGGAGAGAATTACAGAGGCGAAGCAGGAACAGCCCCCTCAACGGCTGTCTTCAAAAATATACAAGGTTTGGCGAAGGGTTCAAGACTCCGTGATTGACCCAGACCACTCTCGTCAACAGAAAAAGGCGAAGGTGGAAAAAGAAAAAGACCGTCCTCTTAAACAGCAAAGGACGACAATCACCAGGGTGCCCACTGCAACGGCCCCCTCCACTTCAACGGCTCACAAAAGAAGAAGGCCAGAGAAGACCCCCGCGCCCATGGCAAATGCCAAAGGTGGTGAACCTAAACGCCCTAAGTCCGGGGGCATAACAGTTCATACAGTATACATGGCGTCGGGAAAGGAGGACAGCCGTGCATCCACAGGTCATAAACCACTTACACGGTCAGTGACCAAGGCTCAGGAGAAACAGCAAAAGCTCCAGGAGATGATGACCGTGGTGGCCGCACTCACTGGGCCAAAAGAAACCCCTGAAACGTCCTCGGATGAACGTCAGGAACAAGAAACTGACGCCGAATTCCTTCTTCGCATACTGGAGAAGAAGGATGAAGAAGCTACGGAACAAGCAGCCAGCATAAAGAAAATGGCCCTCCTGTTCCAAGACATGGTGGGTATGATGATTCAACAAGATCCACCTGCTGAAGATCCCCCGATCATCCTTGAAGATGATAGGGGAGAAACGTCGAATCCTCCTCCGGCTCTGTCAACAGCCAAGGAGGAGGCAATCTCCAAAGCCGATTTGGACGAATATATAGCTCAGAAGATCCAGGTCCATCAAGCGACGGAAGCAGCGGGACAGGTCGTAAAGACAGGGCGACTGTATCCGGGTTGGTACGACCAGATTAAGTACCCACCAGGGTATACGATACCAAAATTCCATGTGTATAAGGGGACTGGCAATCCCCACTAGTATGTCGCCCAGTTCAGGGCGCTTTGCGACAACACCGGCGGTGATGATAAATTGTTGCTCCGCCAGTTCGTGGGTAGCTTGTCAGATACAGCATTCGAGTGGTATTCCGAGCTCCCGAATGACTCTATCAAGACCTTTGCTGAAATGGAACTGCTATTTACTCAACGTTTCGCGAGTGCCAGCGAGCGTACCCTGATAACGGCATTGATTAATGCCAGGGTAAAGCCGGGCGAGACATGGGTCCAATACGCTATACGGTGGCGTAATTTATGGTCAAAATGCGAGCAGCGCATAGAAGAAGCTCCTGCAGTGGGAATGTTTGTGGGAACCCTCGATCCACAAGCAACCATCTCGCAATTTATGATGTTCTTCAAGCCGACCACCTTCCAGGCACTAATCGACAAGCTGGCGCAAATGGATCAGATGGGCCATAAACCTCCTCTTCCAAAGCCGGACTCCCGAAATGAGAAGGGGAAGGGGAAAGCGATCGTTGTTGCTAATGCTCAGCAACTGCCGAGCAACCCGAAGCCAGTCGTTCTTTAAAATAATATGCGCCCGTACGTACCCCTTGAGGAGAGGATGGGACGTTCCTACTCGTTTCCCCGAGATAAAACGAAAAGGTTATTCGAGTTGGCGTTGCGCAACCGACTCATAAATCTGCCAGATTCAAAACGTCCGTCGCAACCAAGTGACGTCAATGAGCCCAACTACAGTCCTTATCATCGAATACTGGGTCATCCGATCGAGGACTGTTACGTCTTCAAAAATTGGCTTGAAGACCAGTACCGACAGGGCAAATTCGCATTGTCCGACAAATGGAAGGTGAATTCACCGCAGCCCCACACCTCTAAGGGAATGAATACGCCAGGGGCAACGTGCTCTGTCGTTGAAGAAGCTCCCTGGGAGGTTGTATTATCAGCCAAGACAAACAGGATGCTAAATGATCTTCAAACATGCCCGGCAATCAAGTGGAAGAGCCCGTTGGAGCCGCAAATCATTGAAGGGATGTTGAAACCTCGTCCAACTCAAAAGATCGAGGGAGGTGGCCCAAACATTCATAACCAGCCGTCGAAATCTTCAAAGAAGAAGAAAAAGAAGTCAAAGAAGCCCGTGAAGCCTGGCGACAAGCGCACGGACTTGCAAAAACAAATTGACGCGCTGGAGGAATAAAACCAGAAGGCATGGACTCCCATTACATTCCAAGAGTTCCTCAACCACGTCTTTCAAGAGGAAGATGAGGGAGAAAGTTCGTCTAATGAGTCTGAAGAATACGTGGTGAGATGTCATGTGATTTCCCACTCGTTTATAGGCGATGAGGAGACTCCTTGTGCTGAAATGCTGGGGGCAGATCCTGAACCAAAAATTCTGGAGCCATCGGAGGAAGTAATTGACGCATTCCTCAATGAAGCTTTCTTAAAAAGCAAAGCTGATCGGGAGCGCGATGCGATTATATTCGAAAGGGCCAAACGCCAGCGCCTTGACGAAAGAATTGAGATACTCCCGCTGGAGCAAAGTACACCCACGGCGGATAAAATCAAATTCAAGACGAGGAAGAGGTTTGCTAAAGCCGTGTCAATGGGTATGAAGCTACCATCCTCTGAGGGAAGCGTTACTGGTGAAGCGGAAATGCACCCCTCCTATTGCTTGTATCATCGGAAGATTTCACACCCCACTGAAGAGTGCAAAGCTTTCGATAGATGGTGGCAAGGGTATGTTGTTCACCGGCAGCAGTTTAAGTGGGAAAAGCGCAAGACTCGCCGAGAGCAGAACAGAACGATCGAAAGGCTTAACAGAAACCGATGATTGTTGCATGGTTGACGCCGGGGGATCATAAGTGCTCACATTCGGGAGTGATTCTGATATGGAGCTGGAGCTTGGCCCTCTCTTCAAAGAGTCCACTTCGGGAAAAGAAGAATAACCGAAGGTTTGCGAAAATATCCAGCTGCGCAATCGGACGCTACCTGAAAAGAATCTCGGACCCTCAAACAAGAAAGATAAACGGAAAGAGAAGGTCTCTGAGGATATTGCCCTAGACGACCAAGTTGCAGAGGAGCTAACTGCCAAGAACCCGCCGAAGAGAAATAAGGTGGATTACAACGTCTTAGCACATCTGAGGAAGCTACCCTCGCAGCTCAGCATTCTTGATGCCCTGTTACTATCAAAAGAGGCGAGAGATTCGTTGATTAAGGCACTACAGGACCCAGAGCAGTTCCAAGCTTTCCTGGTCGAAGAAAAGATGAAGGATGAACTGGAAGAAGTGCACACGGCCGATGTCACTTTTGGCGATGAAGACCTTCTCTTTAGGACGTGCGAACACAATCGCCCCCTCTATGTCTCAGGATACTGCCATGATATAAAGATAGGCAAAATCCTGATCGATAACGGGTCGTCTGTTAACCTACTCAATGTGCGGGTGCTAAAGGAAATCTGCATGAGTGTCCAACACCTCGCTAGAGACAAGATCGTCATCTCCGGGTTCGACTCCCAATCATAAAAAACTCTTGGATCTGTGATACTGACGCTACGCTTCGGGCTGCTCGTCACAGACATTAAATTCCATGTCATAGATGCCAAGACATGCTACAATGCTCTGCTCGGCCGACTATGGTTACACGAGTACAATGTCATTCCTTCTACACAGTATCAGTGTATGAAATATTATAGGGATGGTCTCGAGTACACCGTGACGGCAGAACTGAATCCGTTTTCCGTAAACGAAGTTCGCAAATATGAAGATGCCAAATACTTCTTACCGAGTTTCGAAGACACGGAAAGGTGTCACAAGCCGGAGAACAAAACTAACGCTACCATCCCTGTCTTCGGCAGTGAACCGAGGAGGAAGAGGAGATAGTATATTCGGGTCCGCCCCAGTACACCAAGCCAGGACCATCCGCTCCTACGTTGATCTTTGGTAGTGATTCGGAGGATGAAGTCCATGCTGTATTCTCTGCTCGACCTTCAATACAAACTTCTGCTGGTGAAGAGCAAAGTCTGCAAGTAGCCATGGTGCCGCTTAAACATTATAAAGAATTGGATGCGCTTGATACCCACAGTGTACAGGATCTACAGACGTTTTATATCCCGCCCAGGCGAGGAGGTGAGAGGGCAATTCTATTCTACCGCTCTGAAGAAAACAAAGTGGAGAAAGAAATCTGGCACGGTGCAAATCCTACGCTGGACAAGCTTCAACCCATCCGTCTACCCAGATATTATAAAGAAGGCTTGAAGAGGCTATTGAAGCACCAAGGGATACCCTTCAAACAGACCGTTAGAAAGGCCAAATTCTATGATAGGGTCTGGAACGTTCCCGGAACTCAGCACAAGCTGCCTAGTGGGAGGATGGAGACAATCGGGCTCGGATACATTCGCTCTAAGAAACGAGAGCTGCTCCACGATTGTTACGTCGTGCGCGACTTCAATGAAGAAGCAGATGCTCAACGGGAGGACACTAATCCTGAACCAGTAAAAATTCCTGATGCGAAAGTACCTAGTCCGTCGTTCGAGGAACAAATGGACAGGCTTATAAGAGAAGCTGGTCAGAAAGTCCGAGATGACCACAATCGTGAAATGACAATCTACGAGAAAGCCAAAACGCAACGCCTCCTTCAACAGGCCGTGAAAGACGAAAATGCTGCCCCATGTCAACCTGTTAAAAAAAAGGCTCGACGCAGAGGCAGAAACAATTCGAAAGGCCAAAAAGGCCCTCAACAGCAATAAAGCGGGGCTAAGAAGCCACGCAAATGGGAGTCGAGCGTTATTGATCTATCCCTCATGAAGAAAATGGGTCGAGCATACTCGTTTCCTCGGGACAAGACGAAGAAGATACTTAATCTTGCTCTAAAACATCAAATGCTTAAACTGCCGGAGTCTAAAAACCCCGAACGAGCAGGCGAAGTCTCTGACCCAAATTATTGCTCTTACCATCGGGTAATAGGACACCCGCTCGAAGACTGCTTCACCTTTAAGAATTGGGTCGAAGATCAGTATCAGCTCGGCAAATTCGCTCTGTCTGACAACTGGAGGGTAACACCGCCACAAAAGCATGAACCCAAAGCCACAAGAACAGAACCAACTCCACATTGGGTTTGGAAGCGGATTCGCACTTGTTACATGATAACAATATTAAAAGAAGAGTCCGAGAACATGGACAGCCTTCCCTGGTGCTTCGAAAACAGCAATGATGAGGTGATCTCAGAATTTCCGCCAGCTCCGAAAGAACTGGAGGATGGAATACACACCATTGCAGATAACCTCAAGAAAATTGAGTTGGGGACGGTGAACGGCCCGCGACCGACATTCATCAGCGAGCTGCTATCTGAAGAGAGGGTGGCTGCGTTGAAAGACGTCCTTGTACAGCATAGAGATTGCTTCGCATGGAACTATTCCGAAATGCCAGGATTAGATCCAGAAGTCGCTGTACACAAATTTGCGATATCCCCGGACGTCAAGCCAGTCAAACAGGCGCCGAGAAGAATGCGGCTCGAGCTTGAGATGAGCATCAACGCCGAGGTCAAGAAGCTAATCGATTCTGGCTTTATCCAGGAGGTTCAATATCCTGAATGGATCGCCAATATCGTCCCGGTGATGAAGAAAAATGGGACGGTACGCATATGCGTAGATTTTCGGGATCTCAATAAAGCCTGCCCGAAGGATGATTTCCCGGTGCCAGTCACCGAACTGATGATAGACAATACATCCACTTATGATGTTTTCTCCTTCATGGACGGCTCATCAGGGTATAATCAGATAAAGATGCATCCCGAGGACCAGAAGCACACCGTTTTTCGGACCCCTTTAGGAATATTCTGTTATAAGGTAATGCCCTTCGGTCTAAAAAACGACGGTGCCACCTATCAGAGGGCCATGACGAAAATCTTCGATGACCTTGTACATGAAATCGTCGAATGTTATATCGATGACCTCGTGGTTAAAAGCAAATCGCACGAGGAACATCTCGAGCATCTGAAGACCGTATTTCAGCACCTTCGACAATACAACTTGAAGATGAACCCTCTCAAGTGCGCGTTCGGAGTTTCCTCGGGCAAGTTTCTGGGATTCATCGTCCGACACCGAGGCATCGAGATAGATCCGTCGAAGATCAAGGCGATCATGGAAATGCCTCCGCCGAGAACTCTGAAACAGTTGCGGTCTCTCCAAGGGAAGCTCGCATATATTCGACGGTTTATAACCAACCTCTCTGGCAAGTGCCGCCCTTACAGTCACCTGATGAAGAAGGGAACCCCATTCGTTTGGGATCAAAAATGCCAGGGCGTGCTGGACGAAATTAAACAGTACCTGCAAAACCCCCCAGTGTTGGCTGCTCCGGTTAAGGGAAAGCCTCTTATTCTTTATACAACCGCCCTCGAAGGTTCCTTAGGTGCATTATGGGCGCAAGAGAATGACCAAGGGAAAGAAAGAGCACTCTACTACTCAAGTCGAGTTCTGCTGGGGGCAGAAAGCAACTACTCTCCCATTGAAAAACACTGCCTGGCGTTGATCTTCGCGATAACAAAGCTCAGGCACTATGCGTTGGCGCACGAAGTCCGTCTCATCTCGAAGGCGGACCCTCTTAAATATTTGATGTCAAAGGCCATACTGACAGGGAGGCTCGCTAAATGGGCCCTACTTTTGATGGAGTTTTCAATAACTTATCAACATCTTAAGGCAGTGAAAGGCTAGGCCATCGCCGATTTCCTAGCTGAGCATCCGATACCTGCCGATTCTCCTCTGAATTGTGATTTGCCAGACGAACATGCGTTTGACGCGATCGACGGTGGTGATACCCAATGGGAGCTTTATTTCGATGGAGCATCTTCCGTGAAAAAGCGCAAACAAAGTACCCCTATAATCAAATCGGGGGTAGGCCTCATCTTCGTGACTCCACAAGGAGGGATAATGCGCTTTGCTTTCTCCTTAACAGAACCGAGGACGAACAATGAAGCCGAATACGAAGCTTTGATAGCAGGCCTCGAGATCGCCATTGACATGGGAATTGAAAACCTCCTCATATACGGAGATTCTCAACTGGTCGTTAGTCAAGTAAACGGCGACTACCAAACGTGTAAACCGGAGTTGGTGAAGTACGGTGAAAAGGTGCAACAACTATTGACCCAAATTCCATCCTATACTTTGGAAAGTATACCGCGTGCGGAAAACAACAAAGCGGACGCATTAGCCAAGTTAGCTAAAGAACTGGCTGACGAGAACCTCGATGATGTTAGAATCGTGGTACAAAGCCGTCGGGTGCTTGCCCCAGCAGAAATATCTCCAGAATCATCCGAAGAGAAGGGAGCGACTGAGCAGACGACCTTACAAATAAAAGAACGAGAAAAGGCTCCGAACTGGAGGGAAGTCTTCATAAACTACTTTAAGTCCCACCGAATGCCCGAAGATGCGTCCACAAGACATCAGCTCGTGAAACGAGCTCTGTCTTTCGCCTTCGTCAATGATACTCTGTACAAGAGGTCATTCGATTCTCTGTGGCTGAGATGCCTAGGACCTGACGAAGCGGAAAGAGTCGTCCAGGAAGTTCATGACGGAATCTATGGTTCTTACCAAGCAGGCCCGAAGATGAAGTTAAAGATTAAACGAATGGGTTACTACTGGCCCACGATGATTCAAGATTGCCTCGAATATGCGAAGCAATGTCACTCATGCCAAATTCATTGGGACTTCATCCATCAGCATCCAAATCCACTACATCCAACAGTGGCTAGCTTGCCAATCGAAATGTGGGGAACTGACATAGTCGGCCCCATCGAACCAGCATCGTCCAGGGGACATCGTTTCATCCTGGCGACGACTGATTACTTCTCTAAATGGGCAGAAGCAGTGCCATTGAGGGAGGTGAAGACGGAGAATATCCTCCATTTCTTCAAGACGCACGTCATATACCGGTTTGGGACGCCGAGACGAATCATCTCCGATAACGGTCCAGCCTACAGAAGTCACAAGATCAGCCGCTTCGCACAGCAGCATAATATAGACTGGAGGTATTCCTCGGTTTATAATCCACGAGCTGTAAGTGCACGGCGGCGCCCCGGCCGTCAATCCGACGGCCAAATGCGGAAGCGGTGAATAACTTAAATTTTTGCGGACTTAGCAAACCGGCACCACCGCGCACTAAACATCCGGATCGTAACCATTAACAAGTCTAAGCTAACTAGAAGATGGGTTAGAGATATACCGACGATCCAAGTCCTCCGGTCTTCTCGCCATCGTCCCGATCTCCTGCGGAATGTCCCGTCTCCTCCTCGTCGCCGGAAGTGCACCACATCGCCTACTTTGTTTACGGGCTCCCACCTCAATGCCGAGGCAACTCGGGGACGAAGCCGGCTACTCGACGTACCCAAGATTTGCTGTAGAATATAATGTGGATAGCATGTCTCATTTTGGGATTATGGAGTTGCCTTTTGTGGAGGAATAGAAGTGAACTTTTTGGAGAGGGAGTTGTAGGGATTTCTCAAAAACTCAAGATACAAAATTTTCCACCACATGAAAATGAAATCCCCCCCTCACTAGGAATGGCCGGCCCCCCCCCATATTGGTGTGATTGGAGAGAGAGAGAGAATGGCTTGAACAATAATGCAAAGAAAATGGTGGCTTGAAAAGTCCAACACTCAACAACCATCTCTTCTCCCATCATCACAACCAAAGTCAAGAAATCATGAAGATATAAAGTCAAATGATGGGACAAGTATCATGACATGATAAAATGCAAAGACCCCCTCCACAATTGCTTATTTGCAACAATGCAAATAAACCCTCCTCCACCAAACTTCGGCCAATGAACGGAACAAAGGAAATTGGCCGAAACGGAAAGCAAACTGGCAACTCCAAAAACTGGTCCCGTAATAAATTACAGGAAAAACCCCGATACTGTGCATACACACCCGCATCTGTATTTCGACCGAAATACAAATGCAAAGAGACAAAATCTCCACTGTACTATACTAGAATCCGGCTTATACCAAAACCGGCTAGTAATATCTGTTCGATCCTGATCCGTGCAATACCGCACGTATCTGATCGAACCCTGCCATATAACCATACGGCCTATAGTACAATCTGTCCGATCCTGATCCGTGCAATACCGCACGTATCTGATCGGACCTTGCCATATCTCCATACGGCCTCTACAACCTTTCGCCCGAAAGCTGAGTAACTGAATGTGGGGGACTCTAAAGACTCGTCAACACCTTGGTTGTGGATTTAACCACTAGCACGTTAGAGGTATAAGCCAATACGTAACGGGCTACCAGGTACTGACTAAAAGGGATGTCTGTGAGCGAACTCAGCCTGACAACCCTACTGAGCCTGTCAGTGACAATATCCGTGCAGTCCGGTCCGTTCGTCTATGAGCATCGCATGGCGGGCCTAGGGGGTTGGTAAAAGTCAGACCCCCAAAAGCGGTACAAGTCGTGTCGGAGTGTAGCCCAGAACACCCTGAGATACTACTGGAATACCTACCAGTAAATCTCCTTGCCTTGGCCAAGGACTTCGTGTAATGGCTCTCCTAGACACAGCACGACCTCACCCCCAATACCGGGAGAGACGAACCCCTGAAGATACGCTCACTGCCTCCATGTGGCTCGGGACTGTACCCAACTAAAACCTGTTTGCACGACTCCTTTGAGCCGTGGTAGGGTAGTAATCAAAGTACAGTGGGAACTCACACGAGACAAATGACGATCCCCAGGTTGATGAACTAACCTGCACACATGTCACCAGGGAACTGCCATCTGACGTCTGGTATATCACCAACTAGCATGTTCCCGGCGAGTCCTGTCCGGTGTACTCATAACCCAATGAGCACCTGTATACATCTTAGGTGATCCAACTGACACCAGTGGCTTGTGAGACCGGCCACCGCCCCTCGTCGGGGTCTCGACTGTATACACTAGTCTACTAATGGAGTATCGATGCCCAGTCTCGAAACTCCCACGACTAGGGACCTTTTAAGGATAAGCTTATAGACCCCAGCTCCCACTTATATGATCGCCCTCATACTGCTGGTGGTCAAGCAAGAATCCTAGGGGCTCTATCAACGTGTAATAGCGACGTGTCAGGTCACCTAAAGCAGTACACGATGATAAAGGGTAAACCAGATAGCATACTATCATCTCGAGTAAGACTGTCCTACCGGGATAGGTCCTCCCTCAATCATTACAATCACGTACCTGTGACCTAATAATTGACTCTGAGGGCACTATCTCCAACAATCTCCCACTTGCACTCAAGGCTAATAATTGCGACGTCGCATACTCACAGCCCGTGTGATACCGAACATCCAACTCCTCTACTAGTCAGTCTCACAAAGCTCGTTTGCGGAACTATTGCGTTCGAGGAATAGCCTCAGTGAGTGGATCCGCTTAGTTGTGTCTTTCTATGTCTCTCTATATCTCAAGTTCGCGGAGAAAGCCATCTCCCGAAATGAGCAATACCTGTCTTAGAATGTGTCTGGATGTCTGATGGGACATAGCTCATAAATGAGCTCCAAATCCAAACTTCTTAGACTGTATCGTCAACTGAACTCAATCAGTATCCTGCGCTGTGCCACCCTCAGTATTGCCTTGGACCTTCTGTCCAAAATACTGCCCCTCATCAGAAGGAAAACTATAGCTCTGACAACCTCCTTGTCGTCCATGTCACCTTGGAAGCCTGGAATGATAACTGTTTCCCGAATGAGGCTGTCGTTATCATATCCCTAGAACATCCACTTATGTTCTAAAACTGCTTCCGCCTGTTTCTCCAGGATTGAATTAATATCAACTTATTGCATCTAGTGCAAGAACAACATCTGATGTGGTACTTGACATCTCACGATTGACTCAATTGCCTGAGCAAGTGATCTGCCAATCATGCACGTCCCTCTCCCCTTTAGTCTGTAAGACACCTTTGGAGAAGGTGACTCCATTACCTGCAGGTACACTACCGTGCCAGGAGTCGTCCATCCTAAATACTCTTAGAATGCTTTCAAGTACCCTGATTGGGAAACCACCCAAATCTAGATCTAAAACCATAGATCTAGTAACCAGTATGTCTGATATAAAATCCATTTCCTATGTGGAGAAACAACTGTGTGACGACCAAAGTACAACCGATCGTAGTGTAGGAGTTTCCTTTCCTACTCTGTGTATATCATCCAAATACCAGGATATCACACCCTACTACCTTCTCAACAGATCCATCCCCTATTCTGATGAAGTCAAACCCATGACTGTCACGTCAGAAATAGATGATCTATCTCCGCTACATCTGCTCTAGTCTATAAATAGACATAAGCAACCTGTCCACCAATGCTTCCGCTGCTCCCACTGACTACGACAACCCTCTGGCAGAGTCATATAGACGTACACTTCTAAAACTGGTTTAGAACGACGCTATACTCATCCTCCCGCCGGGTCTCGTAACCTAGAACAACAGCAATGGCAATTGTGGGTAAACAAGAACTTCCCTGTCACCGTCCTTGAGGCTACCGTAGTGCCTCTCGGGTGCCTGAAGTTACCCACCTTATCTGCGGAGTGGCCAATGGAATGTCAATCCAGATTGAAACTTTAGGTTCCTTATCAAATCTTCAGTAATCGTTTGTGGTTCTGGAATCACTTCCAGTTCTACCATACTCCCACTACTGTTTTCTGAAAAAATCCATTTTTAATAAAACTGTGGCGAGTCTAGAACAATATCGCTATTGTTCATCCAGATGGTAGAAAGTCAACCCTCGTCATAGCCTGGGTCAACCCACAAACAACCATTACAGAAACGTGCCTTGAGTTGTCTAGTGTCTGGTTTTAATCATAAACCGGACAACTCCCCGTTCCTTAACATCGTTAAGATATGAACTGTTCTATATCCAATATAGAAACAGAGGCACTGATTTAATTGAACCAGATTCAAATCATGCAGCTGTCCCCAGCGCATGTCAACTAAATGGAAGGAGGCCGATCAGCGTTACTTAACTTAGGAATGCTTCCAATTATGAGTAACCTGAAAGAGAAGCAATTTCTCTTTATCATTACTATCAACTGAATACCATACATAAGTATCTACATCTTCGATCACTTTGAAGAATCCCGATACTTGCTACACCTGGTTCTCTACTCTATTCAAATACCTATAACTCCTCAAAACTTAGACCCTGTGTTTCAACGAAACACATGTCTAAGAACTAGAGAAGTTAAAAGTAAACAGAATATAGTATGAGGACCAACCCCTCTGTCCTAATGGACACTAGACAACATACAATACTCTGTATAAGTCCCTTGAGTCTGATAACTCTTTCACTGTGTGTCGTAGGTTGAAAACTGTACTTATGGTTAAGAAGAATTACACCGCTGTTTAATGCTCCTTACCTAACCATCCACTGATATAGGTAAATGTCGTAGATATAATTTCAGAAAGGTATATCTCACTCTATGAAAATAGACGTACAGATATATCATTTTGAAATTGGTGCATAACAGCGGATATTCAAAACCAAATATTTGCCGACCGGCAAACAGCCCAGGTGATTTCCTCAAATATCACCGATTACAACGAATCCCGATATAATGAGGATGATCACCCAATTCCCAATAACCTACTCCCACTCATCATCTGTAAAACCATACAGATGTGAGAATCGTACCTGGTAAATACATACCCTGGAGTAAGTGTCTAATCGGGAAATCAGTTTTCTTTTAATAGTACACAGTGAAACTGAAACATTGAAATGTTTCGTTGGGGTATCCTGGTATTCCTAGTAATGCCTCTTCCAGATTCATGACTGTAACCGTATAGTTCTTTGCCACCTCTCCAAATCCCTTCATATGTCTTTAGTCTTTACCTTCTGCACACCCTTTTAGGCCAAATGGTTTTCTTCCTTCCCTACCGTTCGGCACCAGCCTATGGTTTGGAAGAAGACTATCCAATAAGCATAATGGGTGTACTGTCCCAATCCTAGGAACACTCGCAATGAGAGAGGGTGAAGATGAAAGACAACCGAATAAACCTTATTTTTATTTCTCCTGAACCAGAATCCATCCCCGAACTGGAACAAGTTCCATTCGAGTTCGTATATAACCATACGATGGAGTATCCAAATAAACTGTGGATCTTCGTAGTGATACGGAGTGTCCTGGAGAAATACAAAGGTGATGTGGGAGTGGTAACGAAATATTTGGTTTGGTCGTGAATATCTGTTGCAATTTACTTTGCCCTCTTACTAATCCCTTGCTTTGTCTGAACTTAATACCTTCTGCACACCATCGTTATGCTAATTGGTTTTCTTCATTCCCTACCGGTCGGCACCAGCCTAAGGTTTGGAAGAAGACAATCCAATTTGCGTAATAGGTGTACTACCCCTAAACCAAGGAGTACTCGCAACCTGAGAGAGGGTAAAAGGAAAAGACAACTGAATAATCCTATCCGTTTTCCCCAGAACCTGAAACCATCCTCGAATAAATTCTTTCGAGTTCGTATCTAACCATACGATGGTTTTGTCCAATGGAAGTGGACGTTCGTAGTAAAACGGGGTGTCCTGGAGAAAAGGGTAAAAGTAGGAGTGGCAATGAGGTTTGCAACTCTGACAATCCAAAAGCCAGTGTTAAGAAGGTTCGGTTAACTTGGTCACTGAGTCATAGTCTTAGGGTCGGGTCAATGGTCGCTGCCAAAGAGAGAGAGAAAAGAAACACTCAGCGTGCACTCTAACCTAGATCAGAATGGTCATCAATTTATCTAATCAGGAAACCTCCCACTGTACCTCAAATTCTCCTCCAAACCTGAAAGAAGAATTAGTCGGGATCACCCGAGGAGTATACCAACTCATCAGTGGGAATCGGGATCCAACTATCATCGCATGATAACGTGACGGAATCCGCTCACGTCATCACACTCCAAAAGGTATGCGCATATCTGGCAAGTTTCAGTTCTTTTGAAACTCCCGATGTGATTTTTGCCCCATGCTCTTATGACCTTGACAAAGGCCAACAAATCATAAGTCACATGTCAAGTTCTGCCCGTCATTCTCCAGGTTGATTTGAACCCACCCGCACAAGCCCTTGACGAAGGCCAACAAGGCTATACGACTGTCCCAAACCAACGCATCTATCTATGCTGCAGAAAGGCAACAAGCAGCTACCATACACTATGCCTTGACGAAGGCCAACAAACATAGCATGAATACTACTTACTACCCGGCTGAAACGACGGAGGGCTACGAATGGTTTCTGGCGAAAACCTTTAACGTAATGAACTTGATATCGTTGAAGGAACGGATAGCTTTTTAAAATATAGTGACGAAAACCGCTGCTAAAGAGGTCACTCCCGGTGAAGGGATCTCGGCTCTTTCCCCGTAGAATGGGGTGCAGGATATTCCAACTGAATACCACGGTGCAAAGCAAAAGTAATCGGCTATAGTGAAGTTAATGCCCTGACGCAAACTTTTTGTCCAAGGGGTCACTCCCGGTGAAGGGATCTCGGCCCTTGCCTCGTCGACTGAGGAGCAGGATATTCCAACTGAATACCACGATGCAAAACAAAAGAGAACGTCCTTGCAATAACAGCTTTTTGAAAAGTGTTCCAACAACATCAGATTAGGTTTGTTTTTAACTTGCATTGATCCGAATCAATGCAGTCCCATCAATTGATCACACCAAAAAGAACGAAAATATACTGATGTACGTATATGCCATCCGCATTCGCCACTGGGTCCCGTCATTACCCGTTAGGTTAGCTTACTAACGACAGAGCGGGGACTGGACTAGCGCGGATGCAAAACATATACAACATCTACTAATATATATACCAATATATTGTATTTCGCTCAAGGCGTGAATAAAATGCAACGTCACAGAGAATGAACAGCATCACAGAAACAATACAGATATCTGGGATCCCCGGGTTTCACAGAGCCACTGCTGAAACCCGACGTTCCCTTGGTCGTGTGGATAGCCTGTGCAATGAAATCCTAGACCCCTACGGGCGCGGCAAGTTACCCGCCAAAACCTGAAGCGAGGCAGCCCCCTTCAGCAACGTGAATGGACCACCCAGCACTTCACGGAATCCGGTAACTTGGGCACCCCTCCTGGGTCAACCTGTACCCCCTACGAGTGCGGCGAATAGCCCGCCAATCCTAGAGTGAAGCCCCCTCCGTCTCAATGCCATGAGATGCGGGCTTGTTGCCCTCCAGAACCCGGCTATCCGTGCACCCCTCCGCGGGGCAATCCTAGTACAGAAAGTAAAATATACATACAACGGGTACATCGACCGCAACCAGGTCGTGCCCCAAAATAATAATACAATCAGGCAGTGACGGCAGTCCACATGTCGGACGCTCGCCCCGCAATATCAAATGTACATAATACAACAAAACTGTACTAGCATTGCATCCAGGCTATCCCCCACGACCGATCCGCAACATCACAGCAAAAACAAAACATCAACGTGAAAGTCACGTTCGCAAATCCGTCTAACCGGGCTATAGCAGTTAGACCGGATTTACCGATCAAGTGACATTCACGGTCGCAGATATAATGTAAATACTGTGGAAAATGTGTTTAAAATATCCGATCGATCAAAAATTAACAAGTGGGCCCCCAATCAAAACTGTAGCACTCACAGAAATCCTGGGCCCAATTTTAATATTCCAAAACCCATATTTTAAGCCCAGAAGGCCTCTGTAAAAAATTGGTGAAGTGATCTCCACAGTGTGCGGCGGAAGGGCGGCGGGAAGGGGGTTTTCGCGGCGGTTCCGCGCTCCCACTGTGGAGTTACTTCGTCAAATTTTTACAGAGCTCTTAGATTTTCCAGTACATCAATATTTTACAACCTGAAAAAAATTTCGACACCAAAAAATTCCAACAGAAAACTGATGCTAACAAAAATGTAGTTTTGGAACATTCGATCGATCGAAACAGAAAAACACACTACACCAAGCTAGACTAAGTTAATGGCGAGGCTCTGATACCACTGTAAGTGCACGGCGGCACCCCGGCCGTCAATCCGACGGCCAAATGCGGAAGCGGTGAATAACTTAAATTTTTGCGGACTTAGCAAACCGGCACCACCGCGCACTAAACATCCGGATCGTAACCATTAACAAGTCTAAGCTAACTAGAAGATGGGTTAGAGATATACCGACGATCCAAGTCCTCCGGTCTTCTCGCCATCGTCCCGATCTCCTGCGGAATGTCCCGTCTCCTCCTCGTCGCCGGAAGTGCACCACATCGCCTACTTTGTTTACGGGCTCCCACCTCAATGCCGAGGCAACTCGGGGACGAAGCCGGCTACTCGACGTACCCAAGATTTGCTGTAGAATATAATGTGGATAGCATGTCTCATTTTGGGATTATGGAGTTGCCTTTTGTGGAGGAATAGAAGTGAACTTTTTGGAGAGGGAGTTGTAGGGATTTCTCAAAAACTCAAGATACAAAATTTTCCACCACATGAAAATGAAATCCCCCCCCTCACTAGGAATGGCCGGCCCCCCCCCCCCATATTGGTGTGATTGGAGAGAGAGAGAGAATGGCTTGAACAATAATGCAAAGAAAATGATGGCTTGAAAAGTCCAACACTCAACAACCATCTCTTCTCCCATCATCACAACCAAAGTCAAGAAATCATGAAGATATAAAGTCAAATGATGGGACAAGTATCATGACATGATAAAATGCAAAGACCCCCTCCACAATTGCTTATTTGCAACAATGCAAATAAACCCTCCTCCACCAAACTTCGGCCAATGAACGGAACAAAGGAAATTGGCCGAAACGGAAAGCAAACTGGCAACTCCAAAAACTGGTCCCGTAATAAATTACAGGAAAAACCCCGATACTGTGCATACACACCCGCATCTGTATTTCGACCGAAATACAAATGCAAAGAGACAAAATCTCCACTGTACTATACTAGAATCCGGCTTATACCAAAACCGGCTAGTAATATCTGTTCGATCCTGATCCGTGCAATACCGCACGTATCTGATCGAACCCTGCCATATAACCATACGGCCTATAGTACAATCTGTCCGATCCTGATCCGTGCAATACCGCACGTATCTGATCGGACCTTGCCATATCTCCATACGGCCTCTACAACCTTTCGCCCGAAAGCTGAGTAACTGAATGTGGGGGACTCTAAAGACTCGTCAACACCTTGGTTGTGGATTTAACCACTAGCACGTTAGAGGTATAAGCCAATACGTAACGGGCTACCAGGTACTGACTAAAAGGGATGTCTGTGAGCGAACTCAGCCTGACAACCCTACTGAGCCTGTCAGTGACAATATCCGTGCAGTCCGGTCCGTTCGTCTATGAGCATCGCATGGCGGGCCTAGGGGGTTGGTAAAAGTCAGACCCCCAAAAGCGGTACAAGTCGTGTCGGAGTGTAGCCCAGAACACCCTGAGATACTACTGGAATACCTACCAGTAAATCTCCTTGCCTTGGCCAAGGACTTCGTGTAATGGCTCTCCTAGACACAGCACGACCTCACCCCCAATACCGGGAGAGACGAACCCCTGAAGATACGCTCACTGCCTCCATGTGGCTCGGGACTGTACCCAACTAAAACCTGTTTGCACGACTCCTTTGAGCCGTGGTAGGGTAGTAATCAAAGTACAGTGGGAACTCACACGAGACAAATGACGATCCCCAGGTCGATGAACTAACCTGCACACATGTCACCAGGGAACTGCCATCTGACGTCTGGTATATCACCAACTAGCATGTTCCCGGCGAGTCCTGTCCGGTGTACTCATAACCCAATGAGCACCTGTATACATCTTAGGTGATCCAACTGACACCAGTGGCTTGTAAGACCGGCCACCGCCCCTCGTCGGGGTCTCGACTGTATACACTAGTCTACTAATGGAGTATCGATGCCCAGTCTCGAAACTCCCACGACTAGGGACCTTTTAAGGATAAGCTTATAGACCCCAGCTCCCACTTATATGATCGCCCTCATACTGCTGGTGGTCAAGCAAGAATCCTAGGGGCTCTATCAACGTGTAATAGCGACGTGTCAGGTCACCTAAAGCAGTACACGATGATAAAGGGTAAACCAGATAGCATACTATCATCTCGAGTAAGACTGTCCTACCGGGATAGGTCCTCCCTCAATCATTACAATCACGTACCTGTGACCTAATAATTGACTCTGAGGGCACTATCTCCAACACGAGCTAATGGTCTAGCCGAAGCCTTCAACAAGACCCTGACGAAAATCATGAAAAAGACGGTGTCCCGAAATAAGAAGGACTGGCATGAGAGACTGCAAGAGGCTCTTTGGGCATATCGAACTACGTTCAAGACAGCCACGAACACAACGCCATACGCGTTGGTATTCGGCACGGAAGCAATACTCCCCCTCGAGATAGAATTACCCTCTCTACGAGTGGCAGTCCACTACGAGCTGACGAACGAAGAAAACGCTCACCTTCGGCTTGAGGAGCTTGATGCCCTTGAAGAAACACGGCTCATAGCGCAACAAAACCTGGAAGCTTATAAAACAAAGATGACGCGCTCATATGAAAGATTGACCCGACCGAGGACATTCCGCCAAGGCGAACTTGTGCTAGTGGTCAAAAGGCCTATGATCCCCAATCGCGCCAAGCGAGGAAAATTCGAGCCAAACTATGAAGGCCCGTTCATCATAGATAAGGTCTACCAGGGCGGGGCCTATCTACTCATGGACATGCACGGTGAAAGGACTTTCAGGCCAATAAACAGTCGCTTCCTAAAGAAATACTACGCTTAATGATCCACAGCCTAGGTCAATGATAGATGACGACGACTATGTCCGCTCGCTATCTTCCTAAGTTCAAGCTTCATAAGCAGTAGCCTGCCTTCTCAATAGCGGACCGAAACGTCCTTAAACTAATACCGCAGCATCCGTAGGCTGACGTGATAGAAAAAAAGGAGAAAAATATAATAAATAAAAACGGTATGTCCATAAGCAAAAAGGGCACGGATGAAAACCCGAAAGGGCTCCGTGAGTAAAAAGAGCAGGGCTACCGGCGAGTGTTCGTGAAAACCCGAAAGGGCGCGACCCCGTAAAAAAAAAGAAAATAAAATAAAAAGAATAAAAAAAACGGTATGTCCATAAGCAAAACGGGCACGGATGAAAACCCGAAAGGGCTCCGTGAGTAAAAACAGCAGGACTACCGGCGAGTGTTAGTGAAAACCCGAAAGGGCGCGACCTCGTAAAAAAAATAGAAAAGAAAATAAAAATAATAGGAAAAAAACGGTATGTCCATAAGCAAAACAGGCACGGATGAAAACCCGAAAGAGCCCCGTGAGTAAAAACAGCAGGACTACCGGCGAGTGTTTGTGAAAACCGGCGCAACCTCGTTAAAAGACACTTATAGGGTCATTTCGACCTTGTAAGGAGAAACCACCCGCGTGAGATCCTTACGACTCATAATGGAACAACACACTTAGGGATCCCCACGATTCCTAAGGAGAAAATACACTTGCGAGATCCTCACGACTCGTAAGGAGAATTCTCTTATGGGACCCTCACGGCTCATAAGATTTGAAAGTCTTAAGTTACAGAGACCTAAACATGTGCTTAAGCAACCCCCACAACTTTCGATATTGCCCTATAAGTGGTCCAATACGGGCTCTTGTATATAATCCACGGGCGCGAATAAACATTTCCCTGACCAAGTCCCATCCGTGACTGGGGATATATTCACATGGTGAACAACCCTTGTAAATCCTCTCGATTTATGAGGAGAAAATCCTCTTGTAGGATCCTTACGACTTACAGAGGAACAAAACACTTAGGAATCCTCACGATCCCTAAGGAGAACAAGATCTTCACGACTTGTAGGGAGAAATAACTTTGTGAGACCCTTACGGCTCACGAAGTCAAAAGTCTTAGTCGACAGGACCCTAACCCTGGTCGCTAAGCCACCTTTGGTCAACATCGGCAGAGGCAAATGATGATTCGCTCCTGGTAATATCCCAGTTGTAGCGGTGCTGATGCCGAAATCGGTGTTCAATTTCAGGTTTACGGCGAAAAGCCAGTAGGCTGCACATGCATATGAAATAGCCGAAATGATGGGGCAACTTGCAATAAAAAGCAGCAAGTAAAAATGTATGCATGCAAAATAGCCGAAATGATTGGGCAACTCGCAATAAAAAGCGGCGAGTAAAAATGAAATAAACAGCCGAAATGATTGGGCACCGCGAAAAATAGCTGAAATGATTGGGCAATCGCGACCTTCGCGATATAAAAGCTGAAATGATAGAGCATCGCGGAAATAAAATAAAAAAAATGATGATAAAACTTTGGCCCTACAGTTAAAATCACATCGATCCCTGTATACAATCCAAGAGCGCAAATAAAGAGGGAACCTTACTTTCCCAACAGGCTCCGCCAGAAAACGAAGCCAAACCTCAATGATTCATCCCAACTCCGAAGAAACCAGTGTCTTCGGCAAATACCTCAACTCAGGGAAACAAACAATCCTTGATGAGAGCCTCCTGATTCGCGTCGACTCGCAGAGCAACCAGTGTCTCCGTGGGAAATTCTCGACTCGTTTCAACACCAGGGAAACAAATAATCCTTGGTAAATACCTCAACTCAGGGAAACAAACAATCCTTGATGAGAGCCTCCTGATTCGTGTCGACTCGCAAAGCAACCAGTGTCTCCGTGGGAAATTCTCGACTCGTTTCAACACCAGGGAAACAAATAATTCTTGGAAAATACCTCAACTCAGGGAAACAAACAATCCTTGACGAGAGCCTCCTGATTCGCGTCGACTCGCAGAGCAACCAGTGTCTCCGTGGGAAATTCTCGACTCGTTTCAACACCAGGGAAACAAATAATCCTTGGCAAATACCTCAACTCAGGGAAACAAACAATCCTTGACGAGAGCCTCCTGATGCGCGTCGACTCGCAGAGCAACCAGTGTCTCCGTGGGAAATTCTCGACTCGTTTCAACACCAGGGAAACAAATAATCCTTGGCAAATACCTCAACTCAGGAAAACAAACAATCCTTGACGAGAGCCTCCTGATGCGCGTCGACTCGCAGAGCAACCAGTGTCTCCGTGGGAAATTCTCGACTCGTTTCAACACCAGGGAAACAAATAATCCTGGGCAAATACCTCAACTCAGGGAAACAAACAATCCTTGACGAGAGCCTCCTGATTCGCGTCGACTCGCAGAGCAACCAGTGTCTCCGTGGGAAATTCTCGACTCGTTTCAACACCAGGGAAACAAATAATCCTTGGCACCAGGGAAACAAATAATCCTTGGTAAATACCTCAACTCAGGGAAACTAGCGTCCTTGATGAGAGCCCCCTGATTCGCATCGGCTCGCAGAGAAACCAGTGTCTCCACGGGAAATTCCCGATTCGTCTCAACTTGCAAGATGAAGCCTCAAGCAGAAGGGATTAAAAAAAAACTTGCTTCCTGAACAATGGGACCCTGCAAGTCGATCTAAAACGGTCTCTTGCATACTATTCACGGGTCTCACTCTCCAAAGTCGAGTTTCGACAAGGAGGGAAACAACCGCTTACGGGTCCTCTCGACTCGTAAGAGGGGAAAATTCTCTTATAGGATCCTTACGACTTGTAAGAGAAAACACACTTAGAAATCCTCACGATTCCTAAGGAGAAAACCCACCTACGAGATCCTCTCGATCCGTAAGGAGAAAAGTCTCTATGAGACCCTCACGGCTTATAGAGTTGAAAAGTCTTAGGCAACAGATCTGAACCTGCGGCTTAAGCCATCGCCATCTCTTGAGAAATCTAGACGCTTACTCTATTATCGGTCAAATGTGTTTATCAAGTCAACATGCTGATAATAGGAGAAAGAAGAAAGCGACAAAAGAACATCCAATTTACAAGCGTTCGAGACACACTCATTCACGCATAGGCAAAAGACTCAGAACGAAAAATAAGACAAGCTGGGATAAAGTTTTCCATTAATATTGCCGAAAATTCTTACAATCATAAAGCAATAAATCAGAAATATTATTACAATGGAATAACCTCAGATCCGGAGCACGGATTGAGGAAGTCAAAAGTAAGGCCATCCAGAGTTCTTCTGGCCTTTCTGATTATTCTTGTGCGCAGCCTCTCGCGCTCCTGTGTGTCAAGATCCTCGGCAAGCCCCCCCAGCCTTTGATAAGCAGCGACTATCGTCGTCTGCTGGAAAATTTGATGTAGGATGTCAACGAGGCTATCCCGCCATTTCTTCGAGATCAGCCCCGACAGGTACACTGAATGCACCTTGTCTTCGGCATCATCCAGCGCGTTGAGTGGTAGGGCTTCGTGGAACCCCGGGAGTGCTCTCCAAATTGCTCCTAGCACGACTTTCAAAAGAGCAGAGCGGCGGGGGAGCAGCCAACCAACATGTGCGTTCAGACGACCCATGACCTCCGCACACTGGGCATCTGTAAACTCTTGGTTTTGCTGACGGCCCTGGGCACGGATATCCTCATATGTGATGAATTCGTGCAGACTGTATAGACGCACCGCCATAATCCCTGAAGGAAACAGCATTGGAAGATCAACAATGAGAAAAACACAGAGAGTTAAAACTCCTCAAGAGCAACGCTCTGCAGACAGGAGTAACATTTATCAAAATCAATAATGAGGAGAATTTGAGGAAAACTCCCTCAGAACATTGAGAGCTTTGCTCTGAAAAGATGATATAATTATAATAATAATATAAAATGTCATCTTTAACTTCCAAGATCCATGAAGAATTCTTAAGAGTTCTTCTATATGATTTGGAAGGAGCAAAGCTCCATAAAATGCCATCTACCTAAAATTCTCTAAAAGTTTAAACTTTTGAAAGTGTTTAAACAAAGGAACAAGGCTCTGTTGGTAAAACCCCAAAGGGGTTTTCTCTAGATCAAAAGATCTATGAGAGCAAGGCTCTATTAATTGAAATTAATTTAATTCAAGATTAATTTTTACCTAAAAAGTTTCTTTTGGGAAAAATCTAACTCTGAGAGTTCTTAAAGGCAAGAGCAGGGCTCTGAGATTTTGAAAATAAAAATTTTGGAGATGATGATCATCTGTGAAGGACCAAAGGTCCTACTTATTGGCACCAAGTGCCCTCTCAACTTCCGAAAGTTACTGCGACGGTTGGAATTCTGTCACCGTTCCGCTCACGTTTTGGAGCCATGTAAGCGCAACAGTGGGGGGCATTTGTTTACCCAATCAGAGCAAGACTCTGTTCAAATTCCAAGGCGGGAAATGAAGCAACGCTTCTGATTCCCCCAATCAGAGCAAAGCTCTATTTTGAAAATTTAAATTCAAACTTTGAAGCAACGCTTCAAATCCCGTGCGCTGCGCGCAACGCGCTACGTGTCAGAAGTTGATGCATCAGCACAGCGCCCGAGGCAGTGCGTCCAATCAGAGCAAGGCTTTTTTAAAACAAAAAGTAAAGGAAGCAACGCTTCAGTTGCGCTGCGCAGTTGCGCAAGCACAGCTGCGCAAGCGCTGCGCTGCGCGACACGTGTCTGCGCAGTTGCGCAAGCACAGCCGCGCAAGCACAGCTGCGCAAGCACAGCTGCGCTGCCCGACACGTGTCTGCGCAGCTGCGCAAGCACAGCTGCGCAACTGCTGCGCTGCGCGACACGTGTCAAGCGCTGGGACGTTACGCCAAACAGAATTAAAATTCTAATAAGATCTTTCTGTTCTTGTTAAAACAAGAAGATTTTCTTCTGTAAAACAGAAGCCCTTGGATCAAAGATCCAACGGTGGGGAAAATTCCCCAAATCACTCAGAGAAAGATCTCTTTAACAAATTTAACTAATTTATGGGCACTATAAAAAGGACCCTAGACCTCAATTCAAAGGCATCAAAATTTTTGGAAGAAATCAAGAACTTCAAACAGAGAGAACTCTGAAGAATTAGAGAGAATTTCTCAAGAACAAAAAAAAAGGTAAAAACCTTTAGAAAAAGAGAAAATTCTCTTAAAAACAGATCATTGATCTAAGAACAAGATCAATGATCTTCAAGAAAAGAGAAAAATAAACAATAACAGTGCCTTGCACTTTTTATGAACCACTGGTTCTTTGAAAACAAGAAAAAATTTGTTTTCTTTGATCTAAAATTGATCCAATGAAATAAGAACAGTGCCCAGCACTTGCCAAAACTGCGCTATTGTGCAAGCTGCCAGGAAGCGCCACGTGTCAGCAGTGCAACAGCGCACTGTGCTATTGCGCTTGCGCTCACCAGAGCGTGACACGTGTCACTTCCACATGCGCTTGCGCTCTTTAATTTGCGCAAAGCGCCTGACAAGCCATATAGGGCACTGTCAGAGTATTTAATGCTCTGCATTATTAGGAAAAGGGACAGAGCCCAATTAAAAGGCCTAACAGGCCTAATAAAAAATGCTATGCATTTTAACAAGGGCAGAGCCCAAGCAAAATAGATGCTCTGCATCATTTATAAAAGGGCAGAGCCCAACCAAAACAAAGAAAAATAATGCTGTAAAGGGGCAAGGCCCTAGCACAGGTCCAATAGGCCAAAGACAAAAGAATATTGAAACTGGACTTAGCCCAGTCATGGCCATACAACAACAACAACTGAGCCTTTTATCCCAAGCATATGGGGTAGGCTACATGAACCAACATGAGAATCACGCCGGGTCCAGCACATGAATCCTCTGTCTCCACTCACTTCTATCGAACAATATACTTTCATTGAGTCCTTTGGCAACCATATCGTTTCGTATCACCTCCATCCATGTTTTCTTCGGTCTCCCTTTTGCCATTGCCCATATCGAGAGTATCTATTCGTCGAACCGGTGCTTCCATAGGTCTGCGTCGCACATGACCAAACCATCTTAGCCGGTTTTCCCGCATCTTCTCCTCCACAGGTGCTACACCAACTTTTGCACGAATATCCTCATTTCGCACCTTATCTTTTCTAGTGTTACCGCACATCCAACGAAGCATGCGCATCTCCGCTACGTGCATCTTCTGTGTATGATGCTTCTTAGGAGCCCAGCATTCTGTACCATATAATAAGTCAGGCCGAATAGCGCTCCGATAAAACTTCCCTTTCAATTTTAACGGAAAGTTACGATCACACAAAATCCCTGTTGCACTCCTCCATTTCAACCAACCAGCTTGGATCCTTTGATTAACATCACTATCGATCTCTCCATTCTTTTGGATGATGGAACCTAGATATCTAAACTGGTCGCTCGGTGATATCTCTTGCTCTTCCAATGTTATACCAATATGGTTTTGACTTCTCTGGCTACTAAATTTGCAGTGCATATATGTTATCTTGGACCTGCTCAATCTGAATCCCCGAGATTCCAATGTTTGCCTCCATAATTCCAATTTGGCATTAACCCCTGCTTTCGTCTCATTTACTAGAACAATATCATCAACGAATAGCATACACCAAGGTACCTCATCTTGGATAGTTCTAGTAAGCTCATCCATCACGATGGTAAACAGGAATGGATTTAATGCAGATCCTTGATGTAAACCAATAGTGATCGGAAAATCACTCGTTAAGCCGCCGCAAGTTCTGACATTTGCCACTACTCCATCGTACATATCCTTGATTATGTCAATATACTTGACGGGGACCCCCTTCTTCATCATTGTCCCCCATAATACCTCTCTAGGTACCTTGTCGTACGCTTTTTCTAAATCAATAAATATCATATGCAAATCTCTTCTCCTCTCTCGAAAACGCTCGACAAGTTGACGAAGCAAATGAATAGCCTCTGTCGTCGATCGTCCAGGCATGAACCCAAACTGGTTCTCTGTTATCTTAATATCCTTCCTTAGCCTGTGTTCAATCAATCTCTCCCAAAGTTTCATGGTGTGACACATCAGTTTTATTCCACGGTAGTTTGAGCAACTTTGAATGTCACCCTTGTTCTTGTAGATAGGTACATGGATACTTTTCCTCCATTCATTTGGCATCTTTTTTGTCTGCCAAATCTTATTAAACAGATCTGTCAGCCATGTAACGCCCATTTCTCCTAAGCATCTCTAAATCTCAATAGGAATCCCGTCGGACCAACCGCTTTTCTTAAACGCATTCTGTTCAAAGCTTCTTTAACCTCAGGAAGTCTTATTTTACACATGAAATCACGGTTTATATCTTGAGATTGAATGACAAGTCCATCCAAATTCTTAGTAAAGCTCTCATTGAAAAATTTGTCAAAATAATCTCTCCATCTTTCCTTGATATCCTCGTCTTGAACTAAAACCTTCTGATTTTCATTTTTGACACATTTCACCGCACATAAGTCTCTAGTCTTCCTTTCCCGCATCCGAGCAATCCGGTATATATCATTTGCAGCCTCTTTGGTGTCTAATTTCTCGTACACCTCCTTGTAGACCTTAGATTTAGCTTCCCGAACAGCTTTCTTAACCTCCTTTTTAGCCATTTTGTACTTCTCAAATCTTTCCATATCTCTACTTTTCTTCAAATCTTTATAAGAATCCCTTTTAATTTTAATAGCAGCCTTTACATCTTCATTCCACCATGATATGTCCTTAGATGGTGGAGCACCACCTCTCGACTCACCAAGTAAGTCTCTAGCTACCTTCTTGATACAACTAGCCATTTTGTTCCATGTTTTGTCTGGATCATCTTCTGACTGCCAATCCGCTTCTTGTACTATACAATCTATAAAAGCCTTTTGGTTACCTTCTTTCAATCGCCACCATTTAATTTTAGGCTCTACCTTACGTCTAATCTTCCTAGGTTCTCTTCTAAATCGAAAATCTGGAACTAAAAGTCTATGTTGAGTGGTTACACTCTCACCTGGCACTACCTTACAGTCGATACAACAACCTCTATCTATTCTTCTCGTCAGAAAAAAGTCTATTTGACTAGCACTTGATCCGCTCCTAAAAGTGATAAGGTGGGACTCTCTTTTCCTAAACCAGGTGTTTGCTAAGATCAAGTCATAAGATAAAGCAAAATCTAGAATCGAGTCACCTGCTTCATTCCTTTGTCCGAAACCGAAACCTCCATGGATAGTATCAAACCCACTACGACTAGTACCTACATGTCCATTAAGATCACCACCAATAAATAACTTCTCTCCACTAGGTATACTTTGCACCACCTCGTCTAAATCCTCCCAGAATAGACGCTTACTAGCGTCATCAAGACCTATTTGTAGTGCATAAGCACTAATAACATTAAAGATCTCTCCACCTAGAATAAACTTAACCAGTAAAATTCTATCACCTTTTCTCCTAATCTCAACTACATCCTCAAGCAACCGTCTATCTATGATTATACCTACCCCATTACGATTTTTATCTCTACCCGTATACCAAAGTTTATAACCCCAAGGCTCTATGACTCTACTCTTTTCACCTACCTACTTAGTTTCTTACAAACACATAATACCAACTCTCCTCCTAATCATCACCTTCACTAATTCTATTAGTCTACCCATAAGGGAACCTAAGTCCTCAAATTAAATTGACTGAGCACGGCTACTCCCTAAATCAATTTACATCCGGTTCAAGGGTACATCTCCGAACTCCTCTGACACTTCTCGTTGTAATCCTTCAATGACGTCAGAGAGGCGACGGGTCCCAACGACCACAAATAAATATGGACCGAGACGTCCTTAAACTAATATCGGACCGAAACGTCCTTAAACTAATAATGAACCACCACATCCCTAAACTGGCGATAGACCGAGACGTCCTTAAACTAATATCGGACCGAAACGTCCTTAAACTAATAATGGACCACCACGTCCCTAAACTGGCGACGGACCGAAACGTCCTTAAACTAATTATGGACCACCACATCCCTAAACTGGTGATGGACCACCATGTCCCTAAACTGCAACATGGACCACTACGTCCCCTAAACTGGAACAATAGAGCCTCCAAATGCTCTTTTGCCGGATCTAAATGGTCCCGTTTAAGTTGATCTTAGCCCCAAATACGGCTACCGTATCCTTAAACATTCAAATGTACTATAAAACTCCAAATCGACTTTGGTTCAAGGGTACATCTCTGAACTCCTCTGACACCTATCGTTGTAATCCTTCAACGACGTCAGAGAGGTGACGAGTCCCGACGGCCATATATTAAATGGATCACTACGTTAAGTTGATCTTAGTCTCAAAACAGGACTAACGTATCATTAACGAACGTTTAAGTTGATCTTAGCCTCAATACGGCTAACATATCCTTAAACTAAAAACACCAAACCCAAATCTAAGTAAATACGGATTTGGACTAATCCACGTCCTACGGGCGACGGCATTACTCAGTCTCCGTATACAATCCACGGGCAACCACAAACAAAACAAACACACACGACACGAAGTGAAATTATGGAGAAGGAGAAAGTGGCTGCCGCGACGCGGTAGTGTAATTAACTGCAGGGGCTTGCGCCTGCACGAAAAAGCGTCCCCACAATCAAAAACCCCTCAAACGAGGGGGAATCTGACGAAGTCTGCTACATCGGCCGCATCCATCTAAACCTCCGATACACGGTGCCATAAATCAACTTGACATCTTCGGAGAGGTGGACGGATAAAACCATATAGCATCTGCCCCGAATCTCAGGCAAGACGTCCTCACGTCGTCGCCGTCTTTCGGAGGGGAATAATCCCCCTCTCGGATAGATCAGCTCGTTGAAAGTTCGGCAGGCCACGAGTTACATAGCTTCATGGATGCATTCTCCGGCTACAACCAGATCCGTATGAATCCGGCGGACGAGGATCTCACCGCATTCATAACGGAACGGGGGGTATACTGCTATAAGGTGGTGCCCTTCGGCCTTAAAAACGCAAGGGCTATGTACCAACGCTTGGTTAATCGAATGTATATTTCTTCTTTAACAAAAGCGGTGTAAATCTTTCTTGGGTTCTTTTTATTTAACAATAAGAGGGAAACAATAGAGCATTGCAAAAGGGGAAATCTTATTTATTCAAAGGTATTGTAGGCTCCTCAGCCTTACATCAAAAATAAAAAGAAAAATTCTTACAACGGTAGGGGAAGGAGGTGCAGGAAGTATTGCTCATGGTACTCCGAAGAAATTTTCGCCAGTCGAGCCCTTGCCGCCTCCGACCTATGCCTCTGGTGCTACCCACGAACCCTCGACGCCACGGACAGGCCGGAGGACTCTCCAGCCAGGCACCCATCGGCGAGATGCCTCAGTTGGTAAAAATTGAGGACGAGGGCCACCGAACGATCGCGCTGACTCTTCGAGATAAGGCCGAAACGGCATATCTATCTCAACTTACGAACCGCCTCGTCTTTCAGTTGCTTGGACAAGGGATTGTGCAGCCGCGGCGACGCCCTCCAGATTTAGTACATCAGCAGCTGAAGCAGGGGTGAGCGCCAGGGAAGCAGTCGGCCAAAATGGTCCTCTACGTGCCGAACCACCACCTGAAGCGTCTCCTCGGAGCTTAGCTGGTCGTACAAGTATACGTTTTCGAAAGAAATGATATCGGGGATGGAGAAAGGGAATTCATCCATTCTTACATTTTGGGAATGGAGATAGGAATGAGCAACACGCCCTCTCTGTTTTAATAGCCCCCACAGTGCCCTCAAGAGTCCAATATTCGCTCGTTTCTTCCAATACTGTACCGCCACGCGGCGGATATCCCGTCTTTCTCAGCGAACCGAAGTCGGAGCGACGCGGCTCTTACTCTTCGCCTCCCCCGTGCGTTCATGACACGTGTCGCCAGCGATGGTCACTCTTCCCAATGTTCACACACCAGGGAAGGTCGGACAGAACCTCATAAATCCGCCGAGCAGCTACCCTGCTCGGTCCATCCTTAGCAGGCCTATCAATGCCTTCCCGCGCTAAGGATCAAAGCCCTCATCAAGAGGCCACCGGGCAGCTACCCTGCTCGGTCCATCCTTGGCTGGTAATTTCTTACCCCACGACGCCAAGGATCAAAGGCCTCATCAAGAGGCCACCGAGCAGCTACCCTGCTCGGTCTATCCTTGGCTGGTAATCTTTTACCCAACGACGCCAAGGATTAAAGCCCCCATCAAGAGGCCACCGAGCAGCTACCCTGCTCGGTCCGTCCTTGGCTGGTAACTTCTTACCCCACGACGCCAATGATCTAAGCCCTCATCAAGAGGCCACCGAGAAGCTACCCTGCTCGGTCCATCATTGGCTGGTAATCTCTTACCCAACGACGCCAAGGATCAAAGCCCTCATCAAGAGGCCACCGAGCAGCTACCCTGCTCGGTCCATCCATGGCTGGAAGTTCACTACCCACCGACGCCAAGGATCAAAGCCCTCACCAAGAGGCCACCGGGCAGCAACCCTGCTCGGTCCATCCATGGCTGGTAGTTCACTACCCACCGACGCCAAGGATCAAAGCCCTCACCAAGAGGCCACCGGGCAACAACCCTGCTCGGTCCATCCATGGCTGGTAGTTCACTACCCACCAACGCCAAGTATCAAAGACCTCACCAAGAGGCCACCGGAAGCAACCCTGCTCGGTCCATCCATGGCTGGTAGTTCACTACCCACCGACACCAAGGATCAAAGCCCTCGCCAAGAGGCAACCGGGCAGCAACCCTGCTCGGTCCATCCATGGCTGGAAGTTCACTACCCACCGACGCCAAGGATCAAAGCCCTCATCAAGAGGCCACCAAGCAGCTACCCTGCTCGGTCCATCCATGGCTGGTAGTTCACTACCCACCGACGCCAAGGATCAAAGCCCTCACCAAGAGGCCACCGGGCAGCAACCATGCTCGGTCCATCCATGGCTGGTAGTTCACTACCCACCGACGCCAAGGATTAAAGCCCTCGCCAAGAGGCAACCGGGCAGCAACCCTGCCGGTCCATCCATGGCTGGTAGTTCACTACCCACCGACGCCAAGGATCAAAGCCCTCATCAAGAGGCCACCAAGCAGCTACCCTGCTCGGTCCATCCATGGCTGGTAGTTCACTACCCACCGACGCCAAGGATCAAAGCCCTCGCCAAGATGCAACCAGGCAGCAACCCTTCTCGGTCCATCCATGGCTGATAGTTCACTACCCACCGACGCCAAGGATCAAAGCCCTCATCAAGAGGCCACCAAGTAGCTACTCTGCTCGGTCCATCCATGGCTGGTATTTCACTACCCACCGACGCCAAGGATCAAAGCCCTCACCAAGAGGCAACTGGGTAGCAACCCTGCTTGGTCCATCTATGGCTGGTAGTTCACTACCCACCGACGCTAAGGATCAAAGCCCGCATCAGGAAGCCACCGAGCAGCTACCCTGCTCGGTCCATCCTTGGCTGGTAATTTCTTACCCCACGACGCCAAAGATCAAAGCTCTCATCAAGAGGCCACCGAGCAACTTCACTGCTCAACTTCCTACACGTCTTTACTAAGCGATCTCCACCTCGACTTCGGGGCCATGGAGATGCCGGCCTTTCACTGGTCTTTGCACACTTGGCAAATGGTCGAATTCAACTCGACGTGCGATCGCTAGATGAAAAACCGACCTAACATGAAAGCAGTACCGCGCAAATAAATTTTTTTACCACAAAACAAAGGGAAAATGTGCACGCAAACAACACTGCAAAAAGATTTCATTCACCAAAATTGGAGGTCTTTACAGAGGTATTATGGGCTCCCCAGCCTTACAAAAACGCCCGGAGGCTTACAAAATTTTAGCGCAAAGAAAATAAGGAGGCGAAAAGGTTCAGGCCTCGGGGCCGGGGAGGACCTCGATGAGCTGCGCTTCCACTGCGACAACCGGGGCGGCATCTTGAAGGTCGGCGCCCACTGCAGGAGCCTCAGCGCCGGTGGCGGGGCGACCGACTTCTCCCCAACGCTCCCACCAGGGGCCTCTCCCCTTGTAGCACTTCCGGGGGCATTCCCCTGCGCCTCATCCCCGAGGGGGTACTCACCCCGGAGCTCGCCGTCAGGGAACTCCGGCATTAAGGCCTTGACGGCGTCGAGAGCGTCGTGCCAGACAATGGCAGCGGCTCCAGCGAGGTCGGTGTAGTACTGGTCCGACTTCTTGTAGCTCTCCACCGCCTTCGACGCTCGGAGCTCGGCACTCCTCGTTCCCTCCTTCGTCGCCTCGTTCTCCCTCCGGAAGCCGTTCGCTGTCTTCTTCAGGGTGGCGACAAGCATCTTGAAATCTTCTAATTTGGCCTTGGCGGCTCAGGCGGCCTCTCGACACCTGGCGATCTTCCGATCCCCGGTCGCCACCCGGTCTTCGAAGGCAGCGACCCTCTCCATCGCCGCCTCCGGCTCCAGCCTTGAGCTCTCCTCCCGCGAGGAGAAATCGCCTGCGGCTCGCATCGCCGGGGCAATTTCCTCGTCCTCCATGTTGACGATGAGGACGACGTGCTGGAGGACCTGAAGAAAACAAAGGAGGGGTTAAAAATAAAAGGGGGCATCCAATCTCGCGAACAAAAATACTAAATGAAGACTCGAGTGGGATGCGAACACTAACCTGCACGGCCTCTGAACTATGGCTGCCATTTGGGCCCGGAGGGTCCCCCGAGGGATTCTGCCCCCGGCCGACCTTTCCATCTTCGAGAGTAGGCTGTCGGCGACGGAAAGCCCCGAGGGCACCTCGAAGCGAAGCTCCCTATCGTCCACGATGATCAGAGAAGCCGGGGAGCGGGGCGCCATCCTATGAAACCTCTTGAGGAGCGACGCAGGGGAACCAGTCTCACCTCCCACCTCTGGAGCCCAGGGCTGTTGCTCCCGAGCACGTTTTCGGCTCGGCGCTTGGCTGGACTCCGGGGCCTGGAGCGCGCTTGAGCGCCTGGATGGAGCGGTTGTCCGTGGAGCCGGAGCCGAGGACGGGCGAGAAGGGACGGCGCCTCCGACCTTCTTCCCCTTCTTCTGTTCAACCAGGGCTGCCCAAAATTTGCCTAGGTCCATGGGTTCTGCATAAGACAAAAGTACAAAGGGGTCAGCAATGCCAGAAAAAGTGAAAGAATACACAAGTCTAAACAGGTCGCCTGAAAACTCCTAACTTACCCGCGAACTGAGCGGGGTTGAGCCCGGTTTAACTGAGGGCCCGCTCAGATAGCAACACATCAGCCCGGGGTTGGGCTCCCACTCCGACACCGCCACCGCGTCGGGATCATTCGACCGCCTCACCCACGGGCAGTTGGCCCTGTGCCACTGGATGGGCATAGGCCAATCCTCACCCTCGAGCGGCCCAACAAACAAAAACTTCTTCTTCCATTCGTGAATGGAAGAAGGTACTACGACGACCCCCGATCCAGCAGCACCTCCCCGGTGTTTTCTAAAAGAGATGTATACCCAGCTCGGCTCGCCCCTGCGTGTGCCGGGATAGTTTTTGTAGCAGAGAGAAGAAACGAGAAGGCTCCGGCTGAAAGGGATCAGACATAATTTCAACCGGACCAGGAACCCAAGAAGAATCCTCCAAGAGTTCGGCACTAACTGGCCCGGCGCTAACTCAAAACAATTCAACGCCGCACTCACCTCGGGGGAGATGGGCAGACGCATCCCGGCCCAAAAGGCTTCCAGGTACAAGACAATCTCCTTGCCCCGTACATGGTCTGCCCTCTCCCCCTCCTCGGCCAGATGAAGCAAGTAGCCGGGAGGAATGTGGAAACGAGTCCGGATGGTGGCGAGCTTATCCGCATGCCTCAGCATGGATGACGCGCCAAGAGCATCCATGACCTGCACTCTGGGGACCGCCCCCATCGCATGACCCCGGGGGAAGCATGACTAACCCTAATTTTCCGGGGGGACTCCGACTCAGACGAGGAAGAGGAAGAAGCAGAAGAAGAAGAAGAAGAGGAAGCTACAAAGAACTCTCTAGACTCTTTCCGGACTATTTCTACAGACTCATCGGTAGAAGACATCTAACCTGATCAAAGGGATGAGTCCTCGGAAGAGAGAACGCAAGGAATCCGACCTGGGGAGAAAAGCGCCGAGCTAATACGACTAGGGACGAGGAAATTGTGGTGAGGTATGGGCCCTAATGCGAATCCCGCCTCTATTTATAGCTGCCGGCGTACAGATCCTCCGGCTCCGATCGCCTCCCGCCAAGACAGCGCTCCGCAACCAACGGCCGAAAACCTTCCACCTATCGCACTCACATTGGACGTGTCCCATCGGGCGTGGGAACGCCTGCGGCCCGTCTTGTCAGCCAACCAGCGCCAGACACGTGGGATAGCGCTTCGACGAACATACACACAAACCGCGCTTCCTCTTTAATGCGAGATCTCTTCCCTGATCCGCTGAAATCATCAAGAAAATACAACTAATTTCCCGGGAATACGCACCGACGGTATCTTCAAATAAGAGCTCACCCCGGGTGACCGGTCGGACTACTCTCGACCCGACCCAGGAACGGGTCGAGACGAGAGTGGGGGGCTAATGATGATGCTCGATATCGATGACTCTACAGATCATGACACGTGTCAGATGATGTGTCCCAGAGCTTACAAGAAAGGATTAAGAACGGTACGTTGGAAGCATGTCCGGGCCTACAACCCGAGGATGTTACCAACCTTCGGTGGCCTTCCAGACTACCCCCAGCTTGCCTCCGAGTTATCACAGAACCAAGATGCCTCGGCTTCCCGCTCGTTCTCGAGCCTCCCGCCGAGCTTATCTTCCTCGGTCTCACCGACCGACCCGCAGCACCGATCACGGGCGCCTCCGCCACGACTCCGCGAATCTCGCCAGGCGCGAGATATCCGTCGCCCATGATCCCGCGTTCTACGCCATCACGATCCCCCCATTAACAAGCATATCTCGTCATTAATGGGGAATCCCGTCTATCACGCGGGCGTAACAGCCAGCGTGAATCTTGCGCCCGCCTGCCCATTGCTACCACTATATAAACCCCTCTGCCAGACGACTCAGGTAAGCAATTTTTACCCTAATAATCCGTTACTCTGCCAAAATACCCCGTCTAACTTGATCGTCGGAGGGTTCTCGGTGGCACAACCATCCCGGGACTTCCTTATAGGTAGCTCGGACTCAACCACATAAAACCCATTGAGATCCACACGTTTCAGGAGTCAACCCTCGAAATCCAATCCCAGCCATCAATCAACGCTCACAGCAGATCAACGGAAGGTAACATCTGAAGGAGATCCAGAGATCCATCAGTGTCCATTTATGTGCTAGAATTCTCAGGAACCAATACTTGCGTTAGTTTTTTAAAATAAATTTAAGACCATATTTTTTTCCCTTCGCTTTGTACTGGTGTAAGATGGATGTAGAAGCTTAGATAAAACGCTTCACGTCTACAGATCAATGATATAGTCAAGGTGAGATTCTGCTGTACAAGCAGTGTGCTGAGAAAATGGTCAGATATGTTTAAGTTACATAATTCTATAACCCCTTTTCTTTTGTTTCATGCGATTCATTGATGTAATTGTTGACATTTCACGTAGGACAAAGAGCCGAGGCAACCGCTTCAGGAGAGGGAGCAAAGATGGGCCTTTCGATACCCTTAGAAGAAGCAAAGGATAGGGCTAATCAGCTTCAAGCTTAACTCACAACTATGAAGGGGTAAATATCTAAGACTTGAGCAATGTGTGTACTCTACCTGTCCTTTTACAAAATTTGTGTAGTCTACATGTTTTTCATCAAGCAATGAAGAATTTGTGATTCTGATTATTTGTGCTCTTTGTTAGTAATTTGAAAAAGGTTTTATCAAATTTGTGCTGTCTTTAAAATTTTCTCATTCTTTATCGTCCTATTTTTTCGTTTTGATCCCCTATAGGAATAAAAATGCATCATCATAGATTTTTCAGTGTAAGATTCACATTATGTGGTTCATATTTAAATTTGAGAACTTATTACTATCGTAATACCGCTGCCGCATGATTCTTGGAAGAATGCAGGGACTGGGAAAATTTCGCCAGCGATGGAGTTTGATGGAGTTTGCATGATTGCCTTGAAGATGCCAAATACTTCATATTTCTTCACCATCTTTCCAGTTGCAGAAATGAAATAGCTAGCATTTTTTTCCATACGGAATATTTCAAGCATATATCGATAGCTTATCGATTCTCTTATTCTGATATAAGATTTCTCTTCAGGCCTTGTTATCGGAAACGAGTTGGAGTCGTTGAATCAGGAAACGGAAGAGAAAAAAAGGAAGGGGTGGGGTGGCGGTTGGCAGGACACTACTCAACAAGTTGTTAATCAGGGAGATCCAGTCAAGAAAAGATGGTTCATTTGGTAGAAATTTATTTATCTATTTTGCAAATCAAGAGAGTTGGTTTATTTTGCAAGAAAGACTCAGGTTCTCTCCTTAGGCGATGTACAATCTGTTGCTAGACTTAACCTATTAACAGTCTCTCTTAGTCAATATACACTCTCTTAGGCAATTTACAATCACATATATAAAACCACCATTCTGTGTAATGTTGTGAATTATTCATGTCTTATGAAATTCTTATAAAAGTAACCATAATTTTTATCATATTTTATGAAATGGCTTAACCATCATTTTACTTAATTTTTTTCATCAAAATTAGTCATTCTCGATTTCGGTATGAGATAACCCCAAAATTTTCTTTAATTTCAATCAAATGAGCTTACTCATCATTTTACAAAATTATTACTAATAATTATTGTTGTGCTGTAAACTCACGAAATTACAAATTACTTCTCTTTCAACAAAAGGACTTGGGCACCATTTATTTGGTTTTTCTAAATTTTGTTGACCTCATTGTCCTCTAACCCACGAATATTCTACTTTTCGATCAAATGATTTATTGTCGATCTTATATAATTTTTTGTGCTATACCAACCGAATTTTTCCGTTATGAAATGAGGGATTTATTTTTATTCACTCTTAGATGCAATAATCCACAAATTTTCTTCTTTTTGATCATTGTTTTTATCACTATCAAAGTTAATAATTCTTCATGTGTTATGATCCATGAATTTACTCTTTATTCGATTTATTCATCGTTTATTTAATTCTTATAAAAATAAACTTTTCATGTTACGTAAACGCAGAATAATTTTTTCATAATTTTTCTAATTAAAAGAATAATGATGATATAGTGAAATAGGGCACAAAATTATAAATTGGTATAAATACAAAAAATTATAAAATTCAAAGATGAAGTTTTAGATTATATTTGGCAAAATAACAAAAAGCTATAAAAAGATTTCAATAAGATTTAATTTCCTTCATATACTGAATATTCAATACAATTTATTTCTCCAACTTTTAACAATTAAATTTTGAATTAAAGGGGTTTTCAAGCAGCTTAAAGATTTCAATCCCATGAGGATATAAATAAATATCAAATTGTTTAGGGGTATGTGTAAAAACCCTTTTTTATAATTTAAATTGATAGTAGTTTCTGGTTGAAATTGTAACTCAATTGGATGCATGTATACTTCAGTAAGTGGTCATGTCAAGTAGCATCAAAGTTCTCCTCTCCCAAAGCCAAGTATTCATTTCTCTTCCTGTACTTTGCCTTTTCTGTTATCCTCTTCCAACTCTTGGCTTCAACTGAAGCCGTAGAGAAACACACGGCAGAGATTAGAGATTAGAAGGAAAAGGTTCTCAATACGAGTTGGAGAAAAGCCTAATCCATTAACGAAGGACCTTCACCATTCTGCTCATAATCTCTCCCTTGAGCTTTATGCCAAAGATGTCGGCTTTCTCATGGAGCTTATACAGGAAAGTAATTGCATGTGGGGTTGCAAGCAGTCCATGCACATGGAATGCCTGTTTGCTTTTGTTGAGAGAAGGCAAGTGGTCCAAGAATTAATCAATCCGCACTGCATGTTTTTGTTGAGAGAAAAGACAAGCGGGACAAGAGTGATTAATTCACACTGCATGAATGTCTATATAATGTTGCTTCTTCTTTCAGGTTGATAAACCATAGATAAAACACACACACGAAAGTGTGTGGAGGAATATAAATCAGTGAGCGATTTATAGAGAGCAATCACAGTATATTGTAATCGTGAGATTATAAAGAGATCCTGAAATTTCTTGTTGAGAGTAATTTGTAGCCGTGCAAAAGATATAGTGGATATCGTAGAGAGCCTCTACGACACACAGAAGTAGTCAGTGTTGGGTGAACTGTGAAAACAAATCTTCTGTGTCTTCTTGTTGTGCAAGTTATTTAGTTTTATCGCTCCGTATTGTATTATTTGTCGCTTATGCCGGGACTAATTCCTAACAAGTTATTGGTTTCTGTTATGTGATGCTTGTTAAGAATGCCGAAGACAATGAATACCCTGAAGGAGTTGACCCCTCCATAGAATTTATTGTGACTTCTAAGGACATCACCAGATTCGGAGCTCTGACGACTTTACCCGTATTCAACAACGAGGTTGGTTTCTCAAGGAGGAACATGGAGTCTATTTGCAGTATAGGGCAATCGACCAAGAAAGGAAGGAGACATGAAGGTTTTGTCGGTGAAAAGGGTGAGTTGTCATTAGTCGACACCGTTAATTCTTGCCTTGCGCTACTATCCATGCATGTGATTTGGGAACTAACTTTTTGTGTGATGTTACTTAAGGGGACAATATCCTTTGGTTAATAACTTTTTTAGTAAAGGGGATCATTTTATATACCACATTAGTCCATGCAACAAATTCACAAGGCCTTTTTGTAGGCGGGTATGTGTGGATGTGCACTTGTACATTCTCATACATATATCATGCAACTTGGCAAATGATGGGTTTTATTACATTTTATTACATGGAATAGCGAAGAAAGGTCAAGTTATTTATTTGAGAATCACCATGTTCATGATATCAATTTGCAATTCATACAGTACATAGTATTTCTATTCAAAAATGATGAAAGGCCATGGTATGTTACTGAAATTTTGCCTTAGACTAAACTGTGTACATATGCAATTACTGCCCATCCGTCTTCTATCCAGTTACTAGAATGAAAACCGTACCTCAAACAACTTATAATAGTTTTTCATATTTTATTTATAGTTCCTTTTGTTCGACCTACACATTATGATCTTCATTTTCCACTACTAACTTGAAGTAATGAAAAGCCTTCATAATAAGTTTGAGCACAATGTCATGTCTATATTGTCTTGGTATGTGGATTTAGAACGAAAAGTCCTCATAATAAGTTCGACCATAATTTCCGTTGAATATTGCATGAATGCATGGTTCGATAAGAGTGCATTGCCATATTCTTTTTCTTAAATATCGCTGCCCTTACACCATAACCCTGAAGTGATAGTAAGGATCGGAGAGTATAGTTTTATTATCGAACATGCCCCTGCAGGGTGAAGGCCCTTTTGTGGGCCAGAACTTGGATTTTTGCATAGCGGTAAAGGTTTTAAGCGTCTATTTAAATTGAATCCCATAGGATTTGAACTTGCATTGCTTGGAACAACATTGAGAGATATATTGAGAGAGGAATATTGAGAGATGTATTTTTATATGTGAACACTATAATAATCTTTCTCTAACCATTTAGTCTCCAAGTTCTATTAAAATTAAGCTTAATTTCCCTGATGCCATGACAGAATTTTGCTCTTTTTTCTTTCAGGAATCGGTTTCTAGAGTGTGTTCCTCATAAGTAAATGCCCTACATATTTAGCGGCGGTTATCAGGTTAAATACACCTCTGCTTATCCTATAGTGTAGATTTCACTACAACACCCTTAATTATCGCTGTATTTCACTAAACTAACTTAAAGGTTTTTAGTACGGTCAACCCCTTTTAACTTTGTTTTTAAGGGAGTTTTTAAAAGTAAAATATCCTTAAATATAGTACATTAAAGGGTCTTACTGTAACAAAAAAATATATATGAGGGTATTTTAGTGAGATTTACCCTCTTATATTACCTATTATTCCCTTCTTTTATCTCCTATTAACCAATTTCTTGGCAAAAATGCTTCACAGGTCAGGTTCAGCGATGAACCCAACCAAGAATGTGGCATCGGTTGCATCATACCCGAGTGGGTCAATACGAAACTGACAGTTGCAGACATAACAGACATCTATGGCTTTCAAAAGAAACTTCCAACAACAACCATCATTCTCCCATTGAAGCCCGATAAAGTTAAGGCGGTCAAGAAACAATTTTCTGAAGTGCACCCCGAACTTTTGCTGTTCTTATCGAAGATCAAACAATTATCAGTACATGAACTTGTCGATAATTCGAAGACCGAAAATATCCTTTCCTCGATTTCTATCTCGAGCAGGCATGAACTTTTATGTGTTGGAGGCGGAAGCACCACTTCCTGTTTTGTTCAACTCTCGGCCAAAGAAGAGATGGTCAAAAAATGCTGGCACTATATGTGGAGACAGGTATTTCCCGTAAATTCCGAGAGCAAGGTTAATGGGAGAAGAGAAGTGAATGAATGGGATATTTGCATTTCTGCCGACAGAGATGGTCACAGGTTTTCCTTTTATAATTCAAGCCGATTTCATGTTGGCATCTTCGAGAGAAACGATTTTGATGGATAACAAATGGAATTTAGGGATCTTAGGCCATGTTCCTTCTATGTTGATGCTTTTGTTGCTTATGTCTCGAAGAATCCTCTGCATAACTTGCCTCAAATGATCAGGCTTTTGCCCTTGATCTCTACAACAGTTGCTTCACTTAACGATGTCGGAGCGAGCATCAGAGAAATCTTGAAAGCGAAGCCCCTTCTTCCTTATGAGCCCTTTTCTAATGAGATTACAGGTTTGTGCAAGCCCGCTTAGGCCATCAGGCTTATACGCGGCTAAAAACTTTTGATGAGGACAAGGGATGAAGGTTTGTCTTTGGATCATGTTACTCCTACAGGGAGATTTATTCTGCATCCGTCTATTGATGATATCAGACACGACCAAACTCTTGATTTTCTCGGCATGAAGAGATCAGTAGATGACCGTGAATGGTACAAGAAATGTATTTACGGCTGCAATCTACTGAATCAAGTTTCCGAAGAGGTGTACCTAGACCTTTTGTGCTTCTTAAAGGATACAACGTCTACCTTCAAATACTTTTGTGATCAACTGTTTAATACTCCACTTATAAGTTACATAAGAAGAATGGCAGATGCTAGCACTAGCAGTTCCACTTCGGTAAATTCAGACACACTATATTATGCACGAGACTTTCGATTGCATTCATGGCAGAGTAAATGTAATTTGCAAGTTGCATGCCAGAATCGACCCATCTTCATGTCCAACTCTTTCGCGGCATGAAAGAGTATCTGAAATTGGCGAATGGCTAAATACCCACAACTGCATTGAGTACACTTCTGTGAGTCATTATATTAAAAATCTTTTGAGAGAAAAACATAAGGACCGCATGCTGGTGATTTCACTTTCTCGTTGCCCGTAGCTCTCCTCTGAGGGAAAGTTGGTATGTGAACCCGATGTGTATAATTTGTGTTCAAGTGTTCTGCCAGTTATTGATTCCCTAGTCTGTGTGCATGCTCGCTGTACTAAAATCCTCGTCCCTGAACCTGGGAGCAAATGGTTGAAGCTTTTCGGATCCAATCCATTTATAAAACACAAGTATGTTGCACTTGGGCACAAATTTTACTGCAAGAACAGAGATATTGGTATCAAACATGCACGCAATGAGAATTTACTTTGCTTTGTGATAAAATACATGAAAGCTTTGGACTTGCCTGAACTGCCCCCACCTGATGTGGAATTATCGATATCAAATGCAAATATCACATCTGAGCAAGCTATTTTACTACTCGATTGGATTCAGAACATAAAATCTAGTAATAAGATCAATGCCCGTAAAGCTCATTCAAAGCATAAAAAATGGGAATCGGATGAAGATCAATGCAGGATTCACAAGCCCAAATCGATCCGTCTTCTTTGATGGAACCCGTGACCCTATTCTGATCGAAATGACTAGTTTTCACAAAATTTCCTGTTATAGATGAACAGTACTATAATGGGAAGATTAGTCGTTACAGAGACGTGCTTAAGTTGATAAGGGTAAGGTTTATTTCTGAAGATTCATATACTGCACTAAATGAGCAAATTATTCATCTTCTTTCATCTGAAATGACTAGAGAGTATACACATTCGCTGCTTAAGTATATAAACAATTCAAAGAAGCATGGCAAGCTGAGTGATGAGTTATTAAAAGCCTTGAAGGAGGAAAAATGGATGAAGACTAATCAGGGATACAAATCTCCTTTGGGATCTGCTCTACTGAAATCAAAAATGGATTCTGTTGCACAAATTTCAAATCTCGCCGTTGTTGATGAAGCATTCTACGGAGATGATATTTATAGTCATGTTCCTGAGCTTGAGTTTTTAGGAGTTGTGGTAGATATTGAGGATGTTTACAAGTGTATCTTGGCGACCTTCAAATTTCCAACAATTTTTTCTGAAAAATGAAGAAAGAAGGTGTTTTTTTGTTACTTCGGTGCATTCGGGAGATGGGGTCGTCGCATCATGTATTACTCGAGAAAATTAGAACCACACATTGGATGAAGACCATCGTCGGGTTTAGTTGTCCTTGTCAGTCTATTTTATTTGATGCAGAATGGGGTTTTATGCAATATGTTGGAGAGGTTCCCTTGATCGATGAAGCATTCTATGGCAACGGCATTCGATTGTTCATGTGCGAGCTAAGAAAAATCGGCGTAGCATTAGATTTCGATGGTGCACAAAATGCGACTGCCTCTCGATTAAAGTCAGTGTTGACTTCATCAGTTAGCCCAACATGCGAACATGTGATCTCTCTATTAAATTGCATCAAGAATTTTGCGGAGAAGATGCCTTCGGTGTTGAATGTGCTCAAGAACTCCTTGGAGAGCATTGCTTTTCTGAAGACGAGACTTGGCTACAAATCTCCTTCAAGCTCCATTCTATCCGATTCAAAATGGGGCATGATATCTCAATTTGTCGATCTTCCTCTCATTGATGATGGCTTCTATGGTATTGGAATCTATGATTATAGAGATGAACTTGAAAAACTGGGTGTTGTGGTCAACTTTAGCCAAGGAGCAAAATTTGTAGCAAATGGACTTCAGTTTCCGAAGAAGCCGGAAAATATTCCACCAGAAGCTTCTCTTCTTATACTTGAGTCTTTAAGAAGCATATTGAATGATTTCCCTGAAAAATATTTACCTCAACCTTTTCTTGACAATGTTAGTGAAAACAAATGGTTGAAGACCCATATTGGTTACAAAACCCCAAGGGAATGCATACTATTTAATCCCGCATGGGAGTCTTTGTTGGAATATACTGATGGCCCATTGCTTCATCTTTTCTCTTCGGCCTTTGGGGTACGAGAATCTCCTTCGATATTTAACTTTGTTGCGTTATGGAAGAGCTGGGAACCGGAGGAGAAACACAAAGTGACATGTGACCAATGCAGCTTTGTTTGGGAATGCATCGTCTCGAATTGGTACTCGAATGTCGATTTTCTTGTGAAGCATATTGTGAAGGTTCCTACTATTGCTGGTTCATCCGAAGATGAGATTCGCTTGATGATGAAGAATAAAGTTTGTATCACTGATGACATTGATCCTGCAACTATGTTTACTGAGGCTAGCGATGCCAATGAGCTGTTATTTGTTTGGTATCCCCAGCGGTATGCATATCTGCTCAAACGTATATATCGCGCGGTGTTGGAAGTTTATCAGTGCTAGTGAAATTTGATTCAGGATCTTTCTCATTGGATTCCAAATTTGAGAAGAAAGATATTAAAGCTAAGCTAATTGTGGAAGGCTTATTAAGAATTATTTTAGCTTTTCTTGCGGGTCCTCAAGTTACAATGCCATTGAAAGAGAGGCACGCAACAGCGAATTCTTTGTTAGAACTTGCATTTTATGCCACCGATGGGCAGATAATTGTGCCCTACATCTTACAGTTTCCATCGGGGGGAGGTGGTTGCAAAAAAAAGCCGAGACGTGTGCTGGGCAAAAAAATTGCAGAAATTCTTTGTTCACACGTCGAGCTTCGAGAACTGCGTGTATATCGAACCACAGAACCAGTGTAGAGTTCATCACCTGCTTTGCTCATGAGATCTGTAGTGTCATCTATCAGAAGAATTTTCCTTGGAGCAATGATCTCTGCAAACTAATACAGATGGGTTTCGCATTTGGGTTCGATATACACGCAGTTAATTTTCTGCTGAAGAAAGAAAATTTGCAGGTTTTGGCCGAGGATGAAGAATTCATCTCTTCTGCATTCTCTTCTAAAGTCTAAGCGGGCTTCGCCTTTATCACCCTCAACTACCAATAGAATGGAAAAAAGTATGCAGATTTCATCTTTTGGTCTTCGCATTCGCTGTAGTCTAAATTCCACTGAAATTCTATGAACTATTAGTGTCTTTTCAAAGATAAATACCATAAAATTCATAAATCGCGTATAAATACCATGTGCTTAATAGCTTGCAAGAAAATACCATACGCGTCAAATGATTTTCAATTTAATACCATACGCCATTCTTGAATTTAGCGTTCAATTTTACAGACAGCCTACGGACATTTGATTTGATGTTGAATTGAAAACCCCTGAAAGTTCATGGTATTTAATTGCAATTTTAAAATTCACAGAGTGTATATGGAAAATTACAATACTTCATAGTATTTTTCTAAATTAGTATTTAACATATGTTATATGCTAAACTGACTGGTTATTTTATTATTGAATTCAGGAGTGAAGAAGGAAACTATGACAAGCAAAGAATGATGCAGGAAATATGTATCATTTTGTAAAAGTGACATCCACTTCCTTTTCTATTATCACCAGAAGCAAGTGGTTTTTGGTCTTGATGTCTATATATAAGTTGATATTGGACATGTTAGTGTTCTTTGTGCTGTGTAAATGGTATGATGAGCTTTCTTTTATCTGAAATGAATGTGTTGATTAGCATTGTGCTTTGTGAATTCGTCTGAATGTGAAATCATGGTGTAATTTTTTTTAATTTTTCTTCTTCTTCTTTTTTTGCCCTTTTGTTATTCGTTTTAGCTTATTTATGTTGAGAGGTCCTTGATTCAAAGCTCGAATCTCGTTGAGTTTCTGAAGGGTATGGAGAGAAAAATGCTACAAAGATATTTCTTCTGGCTAATCTCGAAGCATTAGAGGGCGGTGTTGGAATTTCCAGGGGTTTATTGCAGCTGGTCTTTAATGATTGAGCAGTGTTTTATCATAAGATATCCCAAGTGTTTTTCTAATTTTTTTTTTAAAAAAAGCTAGCACATAACCAGCTCTTTTACTGTTGAGGCACTTGATGGATCATGGATAATTTTTCTGATTCTGTAAGAATATCAACATCAATGATCTTCCTATATAGTTTCTCCACTTAAAATTTAGGAATATCGATTTCTATCTTGATATCTCTAGTATCTAACTAGAACAAGGAAAAAGGGTTGGACAATTGGAATAATTCTCAAAATTTTCAAAGACATGTGCCACCTAGGTTGAACGACATAACCCCGCAGGCCATTGGGAGAAAGTTCAAATTATATTGTGTGGTTATTTTTACTCTTATATTGCAAACAGAAGGAAATCTTATGATTCATCTTAAGCATAAATATATGTTTCTGGAATGTTAGAGGAATTGCAAATCCGCAAAACACACACACACACACAAAAAAGCAATGTAGATTATACATATTCCATTGCTGCCTAAGGTTTTTTCACAAGGCATACAATAATAATGTCCACAGCCTTTCTGATGGAGCTCCTTTTCGGGCCTCCGTCAGATGTTGTCTTCCGTTGATCTCGCGGGGAACTTAGCTGATTATCCTTCGTTGCGTGTGGGTCTCAATGGGTTTTTGGAGGAAGAGGTGAGGTGGGGAAGTTGTTGCCGAGTACGTGCAAAGAAGTCCCGGGGTGGTTTGGTACCACCAAGGACCCTCCGACGCTCAAGTTAGTGATGAGATCCGAGCAGAGTAACGGCTTAAAGATATAAAAAAAATGGCTTACTTGACCCCTCTGTGATGGGGGTTTATATAGCGGTGGTGGCATGCAGCAGCAAGCGCGAGAATCTCGCCGGTAGTTACACTCCCGACGTCATGCCCGCGTAAAGAGCGGATCGCCCATTAATGGAGATCGTGGTGGCGTGGAACGTGGGATGTTGCTAGCGGAGAATCTGCTCATGACGAGATTTGCGGAGCGGCGGTTACGCCTGTGAGTGATGGAGTTGGTCGGTCGGAGGGACCGAGGAAGATGGTCTCGGCGGGAGAGCTCGGGAACAAGCAAGAGGGCCGAGGTATCTTGGTCCTACGGTAGCTCGGAGGCGAGCTGAGAAGCCGAGGAGGCCAATTTGCAGGGGGCCCTGAGGTGAGCCAGCTTTATGCTTATAGGTCGGGTACAGGGGTGGCCTGATCGGCCCCTGTGGGCCCTCTCTTCTGAGTTTTGGGACACGTCATCTGCCACGTGTCCTGATCTGGAAGGTCGCCAATATAGAGTATCATCATTAGCCCCCCACTCTTGTCCCAACCAGCTGGCGGGTCGGGCCAAGAGTGGACTGCCGGGCCGCCCGGGGAGAGCTCCCTCCTAAGATTTCGTTAGGACGCGTCCCCGGGCTATCAGCTGCCTTTTCTGCCAGCGAATCAGGAGCGAAATCTCTGCTTTTAAGGAAAGTGCGCCGGTTTGTGTATCCTGTCACTGAAACGACTGTCTGCGTGTCAAGCGTCGGTTGGCCGACGCAACGTGTGCAGACCTGTGGACTGATGGGGCGCAGCCCAGTGTGGGCGTGACATGTGGAGCGATCGGTCGTCGAGTTGATTTCGATCACTTGCCGAGTGTGCCAAGCGCTGCTGAGAAGGAGGTATCTCCATGGCCCCGAAGTCGAGAGGGGATTACTCAGACTTGGATAGACCTGATGTCTCTTGTTGGGGCTTCGGATCCGCTGCATGTGATGGGCTCAGTGGCCTCGTTATGAGGGCTACAAACCCGCAGCGTCTGTTGGGCAGGAGGATGCCTGCTGGGGATGACTGAGTAGGGAAGCTGCTCGGTTGATCTTGGCGAGGGTCTTGACCCCTGGCGTTGCGAGTAGGGAAGTTACCGGCCAGGGGTAGTCGAGTCTGGAAGGACTTTGATCCTTGTCTTTGTTGGGTAGGAAGATACCCGCCGGGATGCGCCGAGTAGGAAAGGGCTCGGCGGCCTCGCGAAGAGGGCTTCAGACCCTCAGCGTTTGATGGGCAGGAGGACGCCAGCTGGGGATGCGCCGAGTAGGAAGGAACTCGGTGGCCTCGCGATGAGGGCTTCAGACCATCAGCGTCTGATGGGTAGGAGGATGCCCGCTGGGATGCGCCGAGTAGGAAGGAACTCGGCGGCCTCACGATGAGGGCTTGAGATCCTCAGCATCTGATGGGCAAGAGAATGCCCACTGGGGATGCGCCGAGCAGGAAGGAACTCGGCGGCTTCGCGATGAGGGCTTCAGACCATCAGCGTCTGATGGGCAGGAGGATGCCCGCTGGGGATGCACCGAGCAGGAAGGAACTCGGCGGCCTCACGATGAGGGCTTCAGACCATCAGCGTCTGACGGGCAGGAGGATGCCCGCTGAGGATGCGTCGAGCAGGGTAGCTGCTCGGTGCCTCCTGGCGAGGGCTTTGATCCTTGACGCTAGAGGGGCCACGAGAGGCCTACGAAAGATGGCCGAGCAGGGCAGCTGCTCGGTGCCTCCTGGCGAGGACTTTGATCCTTGACGCTGGAGGGGCCACGAGAGGCCTGCAAAGGATGGCCGAGCAGGGTAGCTGCTCGGTGCTTTCCGACGAGGGCTTTGATCCTAGATGCTGGAGGGGCCGTGAGAGGCCTGCGAAGGATGTCCGAGCAGGGTAGCTGCTCGGCGCCTCTTGGCGAGGGCTTTCTGATCCCTGGCGTTGCGGTAGGGAAGCCACCCGCCAGGGATAGCCGAGCGAGGGATCCTCAGGCTCGACTACCTCTGGGAGGACTTTCTGATCCCTGGCGTTGCGGTAGGGAAGCCACCCGCCAGGGATAGCCGAGCGAGGGATCCTCAGGCTCGACTACCTCTGGGAGGACTTTCTGATCCCTGGCGTTGCGGTAGGGAAGCTACCCGCCAGGGATAGCCGAGCGAGAAATCCTCGGGCTCGACTGCCTCTGGGAGGACTTTTGATCTTTCAGGACGGGGACCGACCAGGGTTACTGCCCAGTGCCTCTTGGTGAGGACTTTGATCCCAGTCGGTTGTGGTGGGAAGCTACCAGCCGGGGATAGCCGAGCAAGGACTCGACTGCCTCTGGGAGGACTTTGGTCCTTAGCGCGAGAGGGGCTGTAAGAAGCCTACCAAGGACTCTTGGCCGGGCAGGGTTACTGTCCGGTGCCTCTTGGCGAGGGCTTTTGTCCTAAAGGATAGCCGAGCGAGGGATCTTCGGGCTCGACTGCCTCTGGGAGGGCTTTCGGATCCCTGGCGTTACGGTAGGGAAGCTACCCGCCAGGGATAGCCGAGCGAGGGATCCTCGGGCTCGACTGCCTTTGGGAGGGCTTTCTGATCCCTGGCGTTGCGGTAGGGAAGCTACCCTCCAGGGATAGCCGAGCGAGGGATCCTCGGGCTCGACTACCTCTTGGAGGACTTTCTGATCCCTAGCGTTGCGGTAGGGATGCTACCCGCCAGGGATAGCCGAGCGAGGGATCCTCGGTCTCGACTGCCTCTGGGAGGACTTTCTGATCCCTGGCGTTGCGGTAGGGATGCTACCCGCCAAGGATAGCCGAGCGTGGGATCCTCGGGCTCGACTGCCTCTGGGAGGACTTTTTGATCCATGGCGTTGCGGTAGGGAAGCTACCCGCCAGGGATAGCCGAGCGAGGGATCCTCGGGCTCGACTGCCTCTGGGAGGACTTTCTGATCCCTGACGTTGCGGTAGGGAAGCTACCCGCCAGGGATAACCGAGCAGGGTAGCTGCTAGGTTTCCTCTTGGCGAGGGATTTGATCCCTGGCGTTGCGAGTATGGAAGCTACCAGCCAGGGATAACCGAGCAGGGTAGCTGCTCGGCTGATTCTTCATGAGGTTTCGCCCGACCATCCAGTTGCAGGTATGGGGAACAGGAACGGCCGCGGGAAACGTGCGCGTAGCACGCACATCGATTATGCGGGGAAGCGAAGTGCCAGAGTCACATCGTTTCGATTCCGCCAGAAGAGGCCTAATGATCGCCCAACGGACGAGTATCGACCCGTGAGATCTATGGCCATGGGGCGAAGCCTGTCGGTGGTCAGCCGTGCCGATGAGGGCAGAGTCTTCTGGAGGCAGAGGAGCGGCGATCGGGGGCCTTGGCCTGGCCGTTTGGACTTTAGTCGGTCTATTCGGCCGGCGAGGACGTTGATGACGGTCGCCGGAGGAGGTCCATCCACGCCTCCGATGAGGGGGAGGCGGCGGGTGGTACCTGGATCTTCAGGGTGATCGCACGCCATGTGGATAGAGATCGGAAGGCCAACTTTTGTTTTTGTGGAGTTACGTTCCCACAGACGGCGCCAACTGATGGAGCTCCTTTTCGGGCCTCCGTCAGATGTTGTCTTCCGTTGATCTCGCGGTGAACTTAGCTGATTATCTTTCGTTGCGTGTGGCTCTCAATGGGTTTTTGGAGGAAGAGGTGAGGTGAGGTGAGGAAGTTGTTGCCGAGTACCTACAAAGAAGTCCCGAGGTGGTTTGGTACCACCAAGGACCCTCCGACGCTCAAGTTAGTGATAAGATCCGAGCAGAGTAACGGCTTAAAGGTGTAAAAAATGGCTTACTTGACCCCTCTGTGATAGGGGTTTATATAGCGGTGGTGGAATGCAGCAGCAGGCACGAGAATCTCGCCGCCAGTTACGCTCCCGACATCACGCCCGCATAAAGAGCGGATCGCCCATTAATGAGGATTGTGATGGCGTGGAACGTGGGATGTTGCTGGCGGAGAATCTGCGCATGACAAGATTTGCGGAGCGGCGGTTACGCCTGTGAGTGGTGGAGTTGGTCGGTCGGAGGGACCGAGGAAGATGGTCTCGGCGGGAGAGCTCGGGAACGAGCGAGAGGGCCGAGGTATCTTGGTCCTGCGGTAGCTCGGAGGCGAGCTGAGAAGCTGAGGAGGCCAATTTGCAGGGGGCCCTGAGGTGAGCCAGCTTTGTACTTGTAGGTCGGGTACAGGGATGGTCTGATCGGCCCCTGTAGGCCCTCTCTTCTGAGTTCTGGGACACGTCATCTGCCACGTGTCCTGATCTGGAAGGTCATCAATATAGAGCATCATCACTTTCGAATTTCAAGCAATGTAGATTATACATTCTACATTCCTTGATGCTGCAGTGGCAGCAAGTTCATATCCTATATATATTCTAAAACATTTTCTCTTAAACTAAGAGGCTAAAAATTAATTTTAAGAACTTGGATACAGGATAAAGTTAAAGATGCAGAGCTGGAAGCGATTCAAAGGCAACTGATGCATGATGCAACCCCACAAAATCCTCATTCAAAGATCTATGGCGAGCCAAAACCCGTTTTGAACAGGTGTTGCATCACGCAGGAGTATATTTTGGAGGTAAAACTCAAGAATAAATGGCAAGCGGATAATGATAAAAATACTAATTTTTTTCCTAGCCGGGTAAATATCAGGAATTGCTTAGCAAAATTACCAAGCTCAAGAACAGCGAATGATTAATGAATTGAGGGTCAGCAGTCGCTCATTTTGAGAGAGCTTCCATAAAAGAAAAGTAGAGGACAAAATATGGTCTGCAAATTAGATACGGGTATATTACACTAAAATAAAATACCCTCAACTATCCCATTTTTCACTAGATATCTTAAAGTCATTTTTTTATTATGACAGAATATCTTAAAAACCATTTGTTTTTCAATGGACTTTGATGATGCTAAGGTATTGGCGATCTCCAAGATCAGGACACGTGGCAGGTGGCGTGTTCCAGAACTCAGAAGAGAGGGCCCACAGGGGCCGATCAGGCCACCCCTGTACCCGACCTACAAGCACAAAGCTGGCTCACCTCAGAGCCCCCTGCAAATTGGGCTCCTCGGCCTCTCGGCTCGCCTCCGAGCTACCGCAGGACCAAGATATCTCGGCCCCCTCGCTCGTTCCCGAGCTCTCCTGCCGAGGCCATCTTCCTCGGTCCCTCCGACCGACCAACTCCACCACTCACGGGCGTAACCGCCGCTCCGCAAATCTCGCCATGCGCAGATTCTCCGCCAGCAACATCCCACGTTCCACGCCATCACGATCCCCATTAATGGGCGATCCGCTCTTTACGCGGACGTGACGTCGGGAGCGTAACCGCCGGCGAAATTCTCGCGCCTTCTACTGCGTGCTGCCGCCACTATAAAAAACCCCATCACATAAGGGTCAAGTAAGCCATTTTTTACACTTTTATGCTGTTACTCTGCTCGGATCTCATCACTAACTTGAGCGTCAGAGGATCCTTGGTGGTACCAAACCATCCCGGGACTTCTTTGCAGGTACTCGGCAACAGCTTCCTCACCTCACCTCTTCCTCCAAAAACCCATTGAGACCCACACGCAACGAAGGATAATCAGCTAAGTTCACCGCGAGATCAACGGAAGACAACATCTGACGGAGGCCCGAAAAGGAGCCCCATCGGTTGGCGCCGTCTGTGGGAAAAACTCCACAAAATACAAAGTTGGCCTTCCGACCTCCATCCACATGGCAAGCGATCATCCTGAAGATCCAGATACCAGCCGCCGCCTCCCCTTCACCGGAGGCGCGGATGAACCTCCCCCGGCAACCGTCATCAACGCCCTCGTCGGCCAAATAGACCGGCTGCATGGCCCCAGATCCCCGCTCCTCCGCCTCCAGAAGATTCTGCCCTCGTTGGCATGGCTGACCACCGGCAGGTCTCACAGGCCGATACTCTCTGAAGCCCGCTGGGCGCCCCACGGCTCCGCGCCAAGACCCGCCGAATAAACTCGTACTCAAAGCGCGACAACAAGAACGCCGTGCCGTCCCCGGACAATCCACCACAAGGAATTACAAACGCCAAGCCGCAGAGAGAGAATCAAGCAACCCACCCTTGACCCGACCCACAAAATAAATCGGAACGAGAATGGGGGGCTAAGGCAACCGCGCAGCTTCACTGCCCGGTTATCCTTAGCAGGCCTCCTACGGCCCTTCCAATGCTAAAGATAAAAGTCCTCCTTAGAGGCGGCCGAGCGGCTTCCCTGCTCGGCTATCCCTGGCGGGTAGCTTCCCTACCGTGACGCCAGGGATCAGAAAGTCCTCCCAGAGGCAGTCGAGCCCGAGGATCCCTCGCTTGGCTATCCCTGGCGGGTAGCTTCCCTACCGCAACGCCAGGGATCAGAAAGCCCTCCCAGAGGCAGTCGAGCCTGAGGATCCCTCGCTCGGCTATCACTGGCGGGTAGCTTTCCTACCGCAACGCCAGGGATCAGAAAGCCCTCCCAAAGGCAGTCGAGCCCGAGGATCTCTCGCTCGGCTATCCCTGGCGGGTAGCTTCCCTACCGCAACGCCAGGGATCAGAAAGCCCTCCCAGAGGCAGTCGAGCTCGAGGATCCCTCGCTCGGCTATTCCTGGCGGGTAGCTTCCCTACCGCAACGCCAGGGATCAGAAAGCCTTCCCAGAGGCAGTCGAGCCCGAGGATCCCTCGCTCGGCTATCCTTCAGGACAAAAGCCCTCGCCAAGAGGCACCGGACAGTAACCCTGCCCGGCCAAGGGTCCTTGGTAGGCTTCTTACAGCCCCTCCCGTGCTAAGGACCAAAGTCCTCCTAGAGGCAGTCGAGTCCTTACTCGGCTATCCCCGGCTGGTAGCTTTCTACCACAACCGACAGGGATCAAAGTCCTCTCCAAGAGGCACTGGGCAGTAACCCTGCTCGGTCCCCGTCCTGAAGGATCAAAAATCCTCCCAGAGGCAGTCGAGTCCGAAGATCTCTTTCTCGGCTATCCCTGGTGGGTAGCTTCCCTACCGCAACGCCAGGGATCAGAAAGTCCTCCCATAGGCAGTCGAGCCCGAGGATCCCTCGCTCGGCTATCCCTGGCGGGTAGCTTTCTTACCGCAACGCCAGGGATCAGAAAGTCCTCCCAGAGGCAGTCGAGCCCGAGGATCCCTCGCTCGGCTATCCGTGGCAGGTAGCTTCCCTACCGCAATGCCAGGGACCAGAAAGCCCTTTCCAAGAGGCGCCGAGCAGCTACCCTGCTCGGCCATCCTTCGCAGGCCTCTCGTGGCCCCTCTAGCGTCAAGGATCAAAGCCCTCGCCAGGAGGCACCGAGCAGCTATCCTGCTCGGCGCATCCCCAGCGGACATCCTCCTGCCCATCAGATGCTGATGGTCTGAAGCTCTCATTGCGAGGCTGCCGAGTTCCTTCCTGCTCGGAGCATCCCCAGCGGGTATCCTCCTGCCCATCAGACGCTGATGGTCTGAAGCCCTCGTCGCGAGGCCGCCGAGTTACTTCTTGCTCGGCGCATCCTCAGCGGACATCCTCCTGCCCGTAAGACGCTGATGGTCTGAAGCCCTCATCGCGAGGCCGCCGAGTTCCTTCCTGCTCGGTGGATCCCCAGCGGGCATCCTCCTGCCCATCAAACGCTGATGGTCTGACGCCCTCGTCGCGAGGCCGCCGAGTTCCTTCTTGCTCGGCGCATCCTCAGCGGGCATCCTCCTGGCCGTCAGACGCCGATGGTCTGAAGCCTTCATCGCGAGGCCGCCGAGTTCCTTCCTGCTCGGTGCATCCCCAGTGGGCATCCTCCTGCCCATCAGACGCTGATGGTCTGAAGCCCTCGTCGCGAGGCCGCCGAGTTCCTTCGTGCTCGGCGCATCCTCACCGGGCATCCTCCTGCCCATCAGACGCCGATGGTCTGAAGCCTTCATCGCGAGGCTGCCGAGTTCCTTCCTGCTCGGTGCATCCCCGGCGGGCATCCTGCTCGGCGCATCCTCAGCGGGCATCCTCCTGCCCGTCAGACGCCGATGGTCTGAAGCCTTCATCGCGAGGCCGCCGAGTTCCTTCTGTAAGTGCACGGCGGCGCCCCGGCCGTCAATCCGACGGCCAAAAGCGGAAGCGGTGATAAACTTTAAATTTTCTTAAACTGGCAAACCGCCGCGCACTACTACCCGGATCGAACCATTAATTAGTCCTAGCTACCAACAAGAAAGGGAAGAGAGATATACCGACGATCCAAGTCCTCCGGTCTTCTCATCATCGTCCCGATCTCCTGCGGAATGTCCTGTCTCCTCCTCGTCGCCGGAAGTGCACCACATCGCTTACTTCTTTTACGGGCTCCCACCTCAATGCCGAGGCAACTCGGGCACGAAGCCGGCTACTCGACGTGCCCAAGATTTGCTGTAGAATGTGTGAAGAACCATGTCTCACTTTTTTTTTGGGGATTGTGGAATTGCCATTGGTGGAGGAAAGGAGAACAACTTTAGGAAATGAGCTAGAGGACTTTTCTAGCAAACATGAGAAGCAAAAATACCACACCTCAAAATGAGCCCCATTCCATTCCCATTCATAGGAATGGCCGGCCCCCCTTTTCTCAAGTGTGATTGGAGAGAGAAAGAGAAAAGTCAAGGGGGTGGGTGGAAGCAATGATGAAAAGAGATGATGAGAGAACAAAACCCAACACTCCAAAAGCCAATCATAACCTACAATGGTCAAGCCATCATCATAAAGCTAGAAGTCAAAAGATGGGCTCCATCATGATACCATCATGATACCAATATAAGCAAAGACCCCCTCCACAAAAGCCTATTTGCAACAATGCAAATAAACCCTCCTCCACCAATCTTCGGCCAATGAACGGAACAAAGGAAATCGGCCGAAACTAAAAGCAAACTGGCAACTCCAGAAAACTGGTCCCGTAATAAATTACAGGAAAACCCCGATACAGTGCATACACACCCGCATCTGTATTTCGACCGAAATACAAATGCAATGAGACAAAGTCTACACTGTACTATACTAGGATCCGGCTTATACCAAAGCCGGCTAGTAATATCTGTTCGATCCTGATCCGTGCAATACCGCACGTATCTGATCGAACCCTGCCATATAACTATACGGCCTATAGTACAGACTGTCCGATCCTGATCCGTGCAATACCGCACGTATCTGATCGGACCTTGCCATATCTCCATACGGCCTCTACAACCTTTCGCCCGAAAGCTGAGTAACTGAATGTGGGGGACTCTAAAGACTCGTCAACACCTCGGTTGTGGATTTAACCACTAGCACGTCAGAGGTATAAGCCAATACGTAACGGGCTACCAAGTATTGACTAAAAGGGACGTCTGTGAGTGAACTCAGCCTGACAACCCTACTGAGCCTGTCAGTGACAATATCCGTACAGTCCGGTCCGTTCGTCTATGAGTATCGCATGGCGGGCCTAGGGGGTTGGTAAAAGTCAGACCCCCAAAAGCGGTACAAGTCGTGTCGGAGTGTAGCCCAGAACACCCTGAGATACTACTGGAATACCTACCAGTAAATCTCCTTGCGTTGGCCAAGGACTTTGTGTAATGGCTCTCCTAGACACAGCACGACCTCACCCCCAATACCGGGAGAGACGAACCCCTGAAGATACGCTCACTGCCTCCATGTGGCTCGGGACTGTACCCAACTAAAACCTGTTTGCACGACTCCTTTGAGCCGTGGTAGGGTAGTAATCAAAGTACAGTGGGAACTCACACGAGACAAATGACGATCCCCAGGTCGATGAACTAACCTGCACACATGTCACCAGGGAACTGCCATCTGACGTCTGGTATATGACCAACTAGCATGTTCCCGGCGAGTCCTGTCCGGTGTACTCATAACCCAATGAGCACCTGTATACATCTTAGGTGATCCAACTGACACCAGTGGCTTGTGAGACCGGCCACCGCCCCTCGTCGGGGTCTCGACTGTATACACTAGTCTACTAATGGAGTATCGATGCCCAGTCTCGAAACTCCCACGACTAGGGACCTTTTAAGGATAAGCTTATAGACCCCAGCTCCCACTTATATGATCGCCCTCATACTGCTGGTGGTCAAGCAAGAATCCTAGGGGCTCTATCAACGTGTAATAGCGACGTGTCAGGTCACCTAAAGCAGTACACGATGATAAAGGTAAACCAGATAGCATACTATCATCTCGAGTAAGACTGTCCTACCGGGATAGGTCCTCCCTCAATCATTACAATCACGTACCTGTGACCTAATAATTGACTCTGAGGGCACTATCTCCAACAATCTCCCACTTGCACTCAAGGCTAATTATTGCGATGTCGCATACTCACAGCCCGTGTGATACCGAACATCCAACTCCTCTACTAGTCAGTCTCACAAAGCTCGTTTGCGGAACTATTGCGTTCGAGGAATAGCCTCAGTGAGTGGATCCGCTTAGTTGTTCCTTTCTATGTCTCTCTATATCTCAAGTTCGCGGAGAAAGCCATCTCCCGAAAAGAGCAATACCTGTCTCAGAATATGTCTGGATGTCTGATGGGACCTAGCTCATAAATGAACTCCAAATCCAAACTTCTTAGACTGTATCGTAAACTGAACTTAATCAGTATCCTGCGCGCCATGCCTCCCTCAGTATTGCCTTGGACCACCTGTCCAAAATACCGCCCCTCATCAGAAGGAAAACTATAACTCTGACAACCTCCTTGTCGTCCATGTCACCTTGGAAGCCTGGAATGATAACTGTCTCCTGAATGAGGCTGTCGTTATCATCTCCCTAGAACATCCACTTATGTTCTAAAACTGCTTCCGACTGTTTCTCCAGGATTGGATTAATGTCAACTTATTGCATCTAGTGTAAGAACAACATCTGGTGTGGTACTTGACATCTCACGATTGACTCAATTGCCTGAGCAAGTGATCTGCCAATCATGCCAGTCCCTCTCCCCTTTAGTCTGTAAGACACCTTTGGAGAGGGTGACTCCATTACCTGCAGGTACACTACCATGCCAGAAGTCGTCCATCCTAAATACTCTTAGAATGCTGTCAAGTACCCTGATTGGGAAACCACCCAAATCTAGATCTAAGACCATAGATCTAGTAACCAGTATGTCTGATATAAAATCCATTTCCTTTGTGGAGAAACAACTGTGTGACGACCAAAGTATAACCGATCGTAGTGTAGGGGTTTCTTTTCCTACTCTGTGTATATCATCCAAATACCAGGATATCACACCCTACTACCTTCTCAACAGATCCATCCCCTATTCTGATGAAGTCAAACCCATGACTGTCACGTCAGAAATAGATGATCTATCTCCGCTACATCTGCTCTAGTCTATAAATAGACATAAGCAACCTGTCCACCAATGCTTCCGCTGCTCCCACTGACTACGACAACCCTCTGGCAGAGTCATATAGACGTACACTTCTAAAACTGGTTTAGAACGACGCTATACTCATCCTCCCGCCGGGTCTCGTAACCTGGAACAACAGCAATGGCAATTGTGGGTAAACAAGAACTTCCCTGTCACCGTCCTTGAGGCTACCGTAGTGCCTCTCGGGTGCCTGAAGTTACCCACCTTATCTGCGGAGTGGCCAATGGAATGTCAATCCAGATTGAATCTTTAAGTTCCTTATCAAATCTTCAGTAATCGTTTGTGGTTCTGGAATCACTTCCAGTTCTACCATACTCCCACTACTGTTTTCTGAAAAAATCCATCTTTAATAAAACTGTGGCGAGTCTAGAACAATATCGCTATTGTTCATCCAGATGGTAGAAAGTCAACCCTCGTCATAGCCTGGGTCAACCCACAAACAGCCATTACAGAAACGTGCCTTGAGTTGTCCAGTGTCTGGTTTTAATCATAAACCGGACAACTCCCCGTACCTTAACATCGTTAAGATATGAACTGTTCTATATCCAATATAGAAACAGAGGCACTGATTTAATTGAACCAGATTCAAATCATGCAGCTGTCCCCCGCGCATGTCAACTAAATGGAAGGAGGCCGATCAGCGTTACTCAACTTAGGAATACTTCCAATTATGAGTAACCTGAAAGAGAAGCAAGATCTCTTTATCATTACTATCAACTGAATACCATACACAAGTATCTACATCTTCGATCTCTTTGAAGAATCCCGATACTTGCTATACCTGGTTCTCTACTCTATTCAAATACCTATAACTTCTCAAAATTTGGACCCTGTGTTTCCGCGAAACACCTGTCTAAAAACTAGAGAAGTCATAAGTAAACCGAATATAGTACGAGGACCAAGCCCTCTGTCCTGATGGACCCTGGACAACATACAATCCTTTGTATAAGTCCCTTGAGTCTGATAACTCATTCACTGTGTGTCGTAGGTTGAAAACTGTACTTATGGTTAAGAAGAATTACACCGCTGTTTAATGCTCCTTACCTAACCATCCACTGATATAGGTAAATGTCGTAGACATAATTTCAGAAAGGTATATCTCACTCTATGAAAATAGACGTACAGATATATCAATTTGAAATTGGTGCATAACAGCGGATATTCAAAACCAAATATTTGCCGACCGGCAAACAGCCCAGGTGATTTCCTCAAATATCACTGATTACAACGAATCCCGATATAATGAGGATAATCACCCAATTCCCAATAACTTACTCCCACTCATCATCTGTAAAACCATACAGATGTGAGAATCATACTTGGTAAATACATACCCTGGAGCAAGTGTCTAATCGGGAAATCAGTTTTCCTTTAACTGTACCCAGTGAAACTGAAACATTGAAATGTTTCGTGGGGTATCCTGGTATTCCTAGTAATGCCTCTTCCATTATCCAGATTCACAACTATAACCGTATAATTCTTTGCCACCTCTCCAAATCCCTTTATATGTCTTTAGTCATTACCTTCTGCACACCCCTTTAGGCCAATTGGTTTTCTTCCTTCCCTACCGTTCGGCACCAGCCTATGGTTTGGAAGAAGACTATCCAATAAGCATAATGGGTGTACTGTCCTTGTCCTAGGAGCACTCGCAATGCGAGAGAAGGTGAAGATAAAAGACAACCGAATAAACCTTATTCCTATTTCTCCTGGACCAGAATCCATCCCGAACTGGAACAAGTTCCTTTCGAGTTCGTATATAACCATACGATGGAGTATCCAATAAACTGTGGATCTTCGTAGTAATACGGAGTGTCCTGGAGAAATACAAAGGTGATTTAGGATTGGCGAAGAAATAGTTGGTTTGGTCGTGAATATCAGTCGCAATTTACTTTGCCCTCTTACTAATCCCTTGCTTTGTCTTAATCTTAATACCTTCTGCACACCATCGTTATGCTAATTGGTTTTCTTCATTCCCTACCGGTCGGCACCAGCCTAAGGTTTGGAAGAAGACAATCCAATTTGCGTAATAGGTGTACTACCCCTAAACCAAGGAGTACTCGTAACCTGAGAGAGGGTAAAAGGAAAAGACAACTGAATAATCCTATCCGTTTTCTCCAGAACCGGAAACCATCCTCGAATAAATTCTTTCGAGTTCGTATCTAACCATACGATGGTTTTGTCCAGTGGAAGTGGACGTTCGTAGTAAAACGGGGTGTCCTGGAGAAAAGGGTAAAAATAGGAGTGGCAATGAGGTTTGCAACTCTGACAATCCAAAAGCCGGTGTTTAAGAAGGTTCGGTCAACTTGGTCACTGAGTCAAAGTCTTAGGGTCGGGTCAATGGTCGCTGCCAAAGAGAGAGAGAAAAGAAAACACTCAGCGTGCACTCTAACCTAGATCAGAATGGTCACCAATTTATCTAATCTGGAAACCTCCCACTGTACCTCAAATTCTCCTCCAAACCTGAAAGAAGAATTAGTCGGGGTTACCCGAGGAGTAAACTAACTCATCAGTGGGAATCGGGATCCAACTATCATTGCATGATAACGTGACGGAATCCGCTCACGCTATCACACTCCAGAAGGTATGCGCATATCTGGCAAGTTTCAGTTCTTTTGAAACTCCCGATGTGATTTCTGCCCCATGCTCTTATGACCTTGACTTTGGCCAACATATCATAAGTCACATGTCAAGTTCTACCCGTCATTCTCCAGGTTAATTTGAATCCACCCGTACATACCCTTGACTTTGGCCAACATGGCAGTATGACTGTTCCAAACCAACGCATCTATCTATGCTGCATATGAATAACCAACAGCTACCAAACACTGTGCCTTGACTTTGGCCAACATACACAGCTTGAATACTATTGACTATCCATATGAAACGACGGAGGGCTACGAATGGTTTCTGGCGAAAACCTTTAACGTAATGAACTTGATATCGTTGAAGGAACGGATAGCTTTTTTTAAAAATATAGTGACGAAAACCTTTGCTAAAGAGGTCACTCCCGGTGAAGGGATCTCGGCTCTTTCCCCGTAGAATGGGGTGCAGGATATTCCAAATGAATACCGCGATGCAAAGCAAAAGTAATCGGCTATAGTGAAGTTAATGCCCTGACGCAAACTTCTGTCCAAGGGGTCACTCCCGGTGAAGGGATCTCGGCCCTTGCCTCGTCGACTGAGGAGCAGGATATTCCAATAAATACCACGATGCAAAACAAAAGTAAACGTCCTTGCAATAACAGCTTTTTGAAAAGTGTTCCAACAACATCAGATTAGGTTTGTTTTAACTTGCATTGATCCGAATCAATGCAGTCCCATCAATTGATCACACCAAAAAAGAACGAAAATATACTGATGTACGTATATGCCATCCGCATTCGCCACTGGGTCCCGTCATTACCCGTTAGGTTAGCTTACTAACGACAGAGCGGGGACTGGACTAGCGCGGATGCAAAACATATACGACATCTACTAATATATATACCAATATATAGTATTTCGCTCAAGGCGTGAATAAAATGTAACATCACAGAAATGTACAGCATCACAGAAACAATACAGATATCTGGGATCCCCGGATTTCACAGAGCCACTACTGAAACCCGACGTTCCCCTGGTCGTGTGGATAGCCTGTGCAATGAAATCCTAGACCCTTACGGGCGCGGCAAGTTACCCGCCAAAACCTGAAGCGAGGCAGCCCCCTTCAGCAACGTGAATGGACCACCCAGCACTTCACGGAATCCGGTAACTTGGGCACCCCTCCTGGGTCAACCTGTACCCCCTACGAGTGCGGCGAATAGCCCGCCAATCCTAGAGTGAAGCCCCCTCCGTCTCAATGCCATGAGATGCGGGCTTGTTGCCCTCCAGAACCCGGCTATCCGTGCACCCCTCCGCGGGGCAATCCTAGTACAGAAAGTAAAATATACATACAACGGGTACATCGACCGCAACCAGGTCGTGCCCCAAAATAATAATACAAACAGGCAGTGACGGCAGTCCACATGTCGGACGCTCGCCCCGCAATATCAAATGTACATAATACAACAAAACTGTACTAGCATTGCATCCAGGCTATCCCCCACGACCGATCCGCAACATCACAGCAAAAACAAAACATCAACGTGAAAGTCACGTTCGCAAATCCGTCTAACCGGGCTATAGCAGTTAGACCGGATTTACCGATCAAGTGACATTCACGGTCGCAGATATAATGTAAATACTGTGAAAAATGTGTTTAAAATATCCGATCGATCAAAAATTAACAAGTGGGCCCCCAATCAAAACTGTAGCACTCACAGAAAACCTGGGCCCAATTTTAATATTCCAAAACCCATATTTTAAGCCCAGAAAGCCTCTGAAAAAAATTGGTGAAGTGATCTCCACAGTGTGCGGCGGAAGAGCGGCGGAATGGGGGTATATGCGGCGGTTCCGCGCTCCCACTGTGGATTCACTTCATCGAAATTTTACAGAGTTCTTAGATTTTCCAGTACATCAATATTTTACAACCTGAAAAATTTTTCGACACCAAAAATTTCCAACAGAAAACTGATGCTAACAAAAAATGTAGTTTTGGAACATTCGATCGATCGAAACAGAAAAACACACTACACCAAGCTAGACTAAGTTAATGGCGAGGCTCTGATACCACTGTAAGTGCACGGCGGCGCCCCGGCCGTCAATCCGACGGCCAAAAGCGGAAGCGGTGATAAACTTTAAATTTTCTTAAACTGGCAAACCGCCGCGCACTACTACCCGGATCGAACCATTAATTAGTCCTAGCTACCAACAAGAAAGAGAAGAGAGATATACCGACGATCCAAGTCCTCCGGTCTTCTCATCATCGTCCCGATCTCCTGCGGAATGTCCCGTCTCCTCCTCGTCGCCGGAAGTGCACCACATCGCCTACTTCTTTTACGGGCTCCCACCTCAATGCCGAGGCAACTCGGGCACGAAGCCGGCTACTCGACGTGCCCAAGATTTGCTGTAGAATGTGTGAAGAACCACGTCTCACTTTTTTTTTTGGGATTGTGGAATTGCCATTGGTGGAGGAAAGGAGAACAACTTTAGGAAATGAGCTAGAGGACTTTTCTAGCAAACATGAGAAGCAAAAATACCACACCTCAAAATGAGCCCCATTCCATTCCCATTCATAGGAATGGCCGGCCCCCCTTTTCTCAAGTGTGATTGGAGAGAGAAAGAGAAAAGTCAAGGGGGTGTGTGGAAGCAATGATGAAAAGAGATGATGAGAGAACAAAACCCAACACCCCAAAAGCCAATCATAACCAACAATGGTCAAGCCATCATCATAAAGCTAGAAGTCAAAAGATGGGCTCCATCATGATACCATCATGATACCAATATAAGCAAAGACCCCCTCCACAAAAGCCTATTTGCAACAATGCAAATAAACCCTCCTCCACCAATCTTCGGCCAATGAACGGAACAAAGGAAATCGGCCGAAACTAAAAGCAAACTGGCAACTCCAGAAAACTGGTCCCGTAATAAATTACAGGAAAACCCCGATACAGTGCATACACACCCGCATCTGTATTTCGACCGAAATACAAATGCAATGAGACAAAGTCTACACTGTACTATACTAGGATCCGGCTTATACCAAAGCCGGCTAGTAATATCTGTTCGATCCTGATCCGTGCAATACCGCACGTATCTGATCGAACCCTGCCATATAACCATACGGCCTATAGTACAGACTGTCCGATCCTGATCCGTGCAATACCGCACGTATCTGATCGGACCTTGCCATATCTCCATACGGCCTCTACAACCTTTCGCCCGAAAGCTGAGTAACTGAATGTGGGGGACTCTAAAGACTCGTCAACACCTCGGTTGTGGATTTAACCACTAGCACGTCAGAGGTATAAGCCAATACGTAACGGGCTACCAAGTATTGACTAAAAGGGACGTCTGTGAGTGAACTCAGCCTGACAACCCTACTGAGCCTGTCAGTGACAATATCCGTACAGTCCGGTCCGTTCGTCTATGAGTATCGCATGGCGGGCCTAGGGGGTTGGTAAAAGTCAGACCCCCAAAAGCGGTACAAGTCGTGTCGGAGTGTAGCCCAGAACACCCTGAGATACTACTGGAATACCTACCAGTAAATCTCCTTGCGTTGGCCAAGGACTTTGTGTAATGGCTCTCCTAGACACAGCACGACCTCACCCCCAATACCGGGAGAGACGAACCCCTGAAGATACGCTCACTGCCTCCATGTGGCTCGGGACTGTACCCAACTAAAACCTGTTTGCACGACTCCTTTGAGCCGTGGTAGGGTAGTAATCAAAGTACAGTGGGAACTCACACGAGACAAATGACGATCCCCAGGTCGATGAACTAACCTGCACACATGTCACCAGGGAACTGCCATCTGACGTCTGGTATATGACCAACTAGCATGTTCCCGGCGAGTCCTGTCCGGTGTACTCATAACCCAATGAGCACCTGTATACATCTTAGGTGATCCAACTGACACCAGTGGCTTGTGAGACCGGCCACCGCCCCTCGTCGGGGTCTCGACTGTATACACTAGTCTACTAATGGAGTATCGATGCCCAGTCTCGAAACTCCCACGACTAGGGACCTTTTAAGGATAAGCTTATAGACCCCAGCTCCCACTTATATGATCGCCCTCATACTGCTGGTGGTCAAGCAAGAATCCTAGGGGCTCTATCAACGTGTAATAGCGACGTGTCAGGTCACCTAAAGCAGTACACGATGATAAAGGTAAACCAGATAGCATACTATCATCTCGAGTAAGACTGTCCTACCGGGATAGGTCCTCCCTCAATCATTACAATCACGTACCTGTGACCTAATAATTGACTCTGAGGGCACTATCTCCAACACCTTCCTGCTCGGTGCATCCCCAGCGGGCATCCTCCTGCCCATCAGACGCTGATGGTCTGAAGCCCTCGTCGCGAGGCCGCCGAGTTCCTTCTTGCTCGGCGCATCCTCAGCGGGCATCCTCCTGCCCGTCAGACGCTGATGGTCTGAAGCCCTCATTGCGAGGCCGCCGAGTTCTTTCCTGCTCGGTGCATCCCAGCGGGCATCCTCCTGCCCATCAGACGCTGATGGTCTGAAGCCCTCGTCGCGAGGCCGTCGAGTTCCATCCTGCTCGGCGCATCCCCAGCGGGCGTCCTCCTGCCCGTCAGATGCTGAGGATCTCAAGTCCTCATCGTGAGGCCGTCGAGTTCCTTCCTGCTCGGCGCATCCCCAGCGGGCATCCTCCGGCCCATCAGATGCTGAGGATCTCAAGCCCTCATCGCGAGGCCGCCGAGTTCCTTCCTACTCGGCGCATCCCCAGCGGGCATCCTCCTGCTCATCAGACGCTGAGGATCTGAAGCCCTCATCGCGAGGCCGCCGAGTTTCTTCCTGCTCAGCGCATTCCCAGCGGGTAGCTTCCTACCCAATAAGAGACATCAGGTCTATCCAAGTTCGAGTAATCCCCCCTCGACTTCGGGGCCATGGAGATACCTCCTTCTCAGCAGCGCTTGGCACATTTGGCAAGTGATCGAAATCAACTCGGCGACCGATTGCTCCGCTTGTCGTTCCCACACTGGGCTGCATCCCATCAGACGCCGCAGGTCTGCACATGTCGCGTCGGCCAACCGACGCCTGACACGCAGACAGTCGCTTCAGTGACAGGATGCACAAACCGGCGTACCATCCTTAAATGCAGAGATCTCACCCCGGACGGCTCGGCAGACCACTCCTGACCCGACCCGCTAGCTGGTCGGGACAAGAGTGGGGGGCTAATGATGATGCTAAGGTATTGGCTATCTCCAAGATCAGGACACGTGGTAGGTGGCGTGTCCCAGAACTCAGAAGAGAGGGCCCACAGGGGCCGATCAGGCCGCCCCTGTACCCGACCTACAAGCACAAAGCTGGCTCACCTCAGAGCCCCCTGCAAATTGGGCTCCTCGGTCTCTCAGCTCGCCTCCGAGCTACCGCAGGACCAAGATACCTCGGTCCCCTCGCTCGTTCCCGAGCTCTCCTGCCGAGGCCATCTTCCTCGGTCCCTCCGACCGACCAACTCCACCACTCACGGGCGTAACCGCCGCTCCGCAAATCTCGCAATGCGCAGATTCTCCGTCAGCAACATTCCACGTTCCACGCCATCACGATCCCCATTAATGGGCGATCCGCTCTTTACGCGGACGTGACGTCGGGAGCGTAACCGCCGGAGAGATTCTCGCGCCTTCTACTGCGTGCTGCCGCCACTATAAAAAAACCCATCACATAGGGGTCAAGTAAGCCATTTTTTTACACTTTTATGCCGTTACTCTGCTCGGATCTCATCACCAACTTGAGCGTCGGATGGTCCTTGGTGGTACCAAACCACCCCGGGACTTCTTTGCAGGTACTCGGCAACAGTTTCCTCACCTCACATCTTCCTCCAAAAACCCATTGAGACCCACACGCAACGAAGGATAATCAGCTAAGTTCACTGCGAGATCAACGGAAGACAACATCTGACGGAGGCCCGAAAAGGAGCTCCATCAGACTTATTTTCACTAAAATTACACTCAAAACTAGCACCTAAGGTATTTCGCTGTACACAAAAAAAAACTTCAAGACATTTTGGTGAGAAACCACAATAGTTAAGGGTATCTTAGTGTAATTTACCCAAACTTTAGCAGTGCAAGTGTTGTAGAAATTGATTATCGGGTTCAAATAAAAAGAGACTGATTACCCAATAACCCGATTTCAGACCTGCAAGGGTTTTAGCCCCCCGCTGTCCCCCCTCTCTCCCCCTCCGTGAGATCTTCAATCGAGCAGCAGAAATGGATGGTATGTGCGCCTCTCTCTCTCTCTCTCTCTCTCATCGATTGAATCTTTTCCTACTTGTAATTGTTTTCTCTCTCCTTTCAATTTCTTTTGATTTTACAGTTCTTTTCTTGTGGAATTTGGTTTAATAATTTTGTCATTACCATAAATGTGTAGTGAATTTATGTGTAGCCTAGTTCAAAAATCTTGGTTTGATGAAGTTTGGAGTCGAAACCCCCAATTTCGCGGCCTTAGCTTACCTTCTATTAATGTGCGGAAATTCACTCCAACCTCATCTCTTGCAACTCCAAACAAAGGGAAGGGAAACAAACTTTGTGCGTTAAGATAACTCCAGAGACAAACAACGCAAAAAAAAAAAAAAAATTTGCTTATTAAGTGGAGATGTACCCTTGCAATTGCAAACTTTAATCTGCATGATCTGTATCTGATTTGGCTATGTCTAAGTAGAACGGATTTGAAAACATACCGGACACGAGAGCAATTCGAATTCGCAATTTTCCAAAATTCAACCATGGATTCGCAATCTTCGTCTGTCGATCGTCAGTGTCAAAGTTCAGGATATCAAGCAGAAGGAGTTTTATTTCTCTTTAAAGCCTTGCATATAAAAACTGCAACAACGTATTAATTTTATGCAAATAGGCCGAAATTATGACACGGCAGTACTGTTTGGAGGTACAAAGGTGCATGAATTTTTATGTGTTATACTGCACTCTACGTAAGATTTCTTTTGTTCTTGTTGGGTTTTTAGTTGATTCGCAGCCAACGATGGAGGAAACTATCTTGGTGGGGGATGACCTTATGCTAGGGCCTCCATCGCCTCTTATTCCCCCAGAGATTGCATCTCATGTGCTTCAAGGTGTCGACTTATGCGATAGAATTCTAAGGAATCTGTACTTATGTAAGTTTCTTAAACTCGACTTACTTTATTTCTTCTTTGTTTGGGTGCAAGGTGGACTCAGAAACTAATTAGATCAAAGGCTAAACTACAATAATATACCATGGCCTTTTTTTTTGGGATAAATACCTTATGCATTATATATCTAAATAATAGCACGAACTTGGAACCTTTCAAATATATACCAATAATATGCTGTTTTTTTATTTAATAACAAGGGTATATAAAGGTAAGTAGGTTCTTTCCTGTAAACTGTATATAATATATTTAAAATTGTAGAAAAGCTCATGATATTTTTTTGAAAATGCTAAGGTCATTGTATTTATTTAAAAATTACAAACTATATATTATTTATTTGGAAAAAAACAGAAAAATCATTGTATTTTAGTAAAATTAGCCCAGTAATATGGTAGGTATATTCTTGGGTTGCTGGTTAAACCAAAAAACTAACGAAGAAATCTATCAGGTCTACAGATCAATGACATCGAGCCATTTTGTCAAGATGAGATTGTGTTGTACAGGCAATGTGCTGAAAAAAGGGTCAGATTTGTTCACTTTCATATTTCTACAATTCCATTTTTTTTGTTTTGTTATTTGGCATTTATTGATGTCATGGTTGATTTCTAATATTAGGATAAGGAGCTGAGGCAACGGCTTCAAGAGAGCGAGTATAAGCTGGGATTTTCGATGCCCTTAGAAGAAGCAAAGGAGAGGGCTAGTCAACTTCAAGCTTCACTCACAACTCTGGAGAGGTACGATATCCACCTATTATATCATGTGTGTAGTCTACATATTGCTTTTCATCAAGCACTGAAGAATTCGTGATTCCATTACTTTGTGCTCTCTGTTAGTAAAATCGGGTCTACCATATATCAATTGTTATTTCCTGGAAAGAACGTTTTGATATATTGGTTTATGCTTACACAAATGGTCAGCCACCAAAGGCGATTTTTCTATTATGACTTTTTAAGAGTTGCATTTGGTAGAGCTGAAAGGATAAAATCTGTGAGTGCAAAGGTTTGATGATGATGGAACGTGAGCATAAACTCAATAATTTTAGGAAAACTATGGACCTTGTTCAGTTGTTTGTCAAAAGAATTCAATTTAAAACCATTTATTTGGAATCTTTTAGACAGGAAGAAGTACAGCATAAACCTCCACTCAGAAAGTAGTTGTATCAAGTGAAAATGCAGAAAATTTATGATATTTATTTCAACGAGGTAGTTAATTTATTTTAGGCAAAGTTCATGGTATTTTTGGTGAATGTTACCTTTTTTTCTTTTCTAAAATTGCAATACAAAAGAATCTTGTTTCTTTCTTTTTTCTCATTCTTTGTCCTTTTATTTATATATCCTTTTTTTTTGCTCCCCTGTGAGAGAATAAGAATGCATCATCATAGACTTTAATCTAAGAATTCCCTGATGTTGTTTGCATTTGAACTTTTGAGAGCTTTATACTATCTTAATTATGAAGGCGCATGATTCTTGCGAGTGGAATGGAGGGAATGGAAGGATTTCGCCAGCGATGGAGTTTGCATGGTCAGCTTGAAGATACCAAGTACGTCTTATTCCTTCACCCTCTTCTCCCTTAAAATAATGAAACAGATAGCAATTTAGTTTTCCCCCCCTCTAATACAAGATTTTCCTTCCGTAATTGCTATCAGAAAAAGGTTGGAGTCTTTGAATCAGGGAATGGAGAAGAGGAAAAAAGTCGATGCTCCTCAACAAGTTGTTGATCGCGGAGATCCTGTGAAGAAAAGTTGGTTCTTTTGGTAGGGATACAAATCTAGCAAGCACGTCGGCTTTTTTAGTAACCAAGACACAGGTTTCTCAGGAAATTTACACTCTGTTGCTAGCCTTATCAGTGTTGGATATTTTCCTGCTGTGATTGTTTCTCATGATGTTTAGCACATACACTATCCTGCTGGTTGAAGTTATAAATTCAAGTATATAAATGATCACTTTATGTGTATTTAGCAGCTGTGGCTGCCTGCGTGCTCCATTCAAGGAGTTTTGCATATGGAAGCTTGATACATGTGCAAGCTATAACCAACCCATTTTTTGGTTCATCCTTTCGAGTTTGCTCATTTTTTAAAACCTGTTTTCATGTTCGGCATCCTTCCTTTGGGAAGCCAGTAATTATATATTTCACAGCTGATTTCAATCACCAGCTGAATGCACTATTAAATTAGACGCAGAGCGCATGCGTTCTGCTTTCTTTCTTGGATAATCTCAAGGCAAGGACAACATCTCGTATAAAACCAAACCACAATCAACAAAAGTATATGATAAAATATGATTATTGTATCAGCATTAGCAAATGAGATGCCGAATTTGAAGGTTTGTTCCTCCTAAGTTTACATATAGTATAATGATAAACTTGAGACAGCATAATAAGTTTAAGCGATGGGAGCAGCTTCGGCGGCGGCAACAGGTTCCGGCTCCCAGAAGGAGGTTTTCTTCCCAGTCTTGGAAACAGTTTGGAAAACTGCATCAGGGGTCACATTGCCCTTCACTGTCACCTTCTGTTCCTTGATGTCCACATCAAATGACTCCACACCTTAAACAGGCAATAAATCAAAATCAGAACATATGAAATTAATTATGTGAGCAGGTAAAGTTCTAGTTCTGTAATAGATTTGATTCTCTGGATTGAAACATAAGCAATAGAAATAACAAGAATATCATAAGTTCTAAGTGTATCGATATGTTCTTGTAACACCCATGTTCCAATGACCAACAACTTGACAACATTTACGAAGTTCAATTCTACTTTTACAGTCGACGACATGATAATATGCACTACATACCAATTAAATTAGGCTTATTTACTAAATATTCCTACTAGGTTGGGTCCATTAAACTATCAAGAAGCTACCAAATTTAACAACGACAATCTAACACTCCATGTTTAAATGACAATTTTGCCTTATCATAACAAAATTAATTAATTATTAATTGCATTATTATTAATTTTAATAAACTATTAAATTTGAATTAAAGGATGGGCGGCGGAGGAGATCGACGGCCGACTCGTTGTACGAAGGAAGTTGACGGTGGCGAGATCGGGGTTAGTGAAGAAGATGGTGGGGGTCGAGAGGCAAAGGGTGGAGACGTGCTTTGAGGAGATAGAGCAGCGTCGTGGTCGGGGGTCGAGAGGCAGTGAATTTTGGGAGAGGGTTGGGGTCCGAGGGGAAATCGGGGGTAGGGGAGATCGGTGGAGGCAAAGGGGGAGATCGGGGGTAGGGGAGGCGGTGGAGGGGGCAGGACTGGAAAAATGAAGATGAAGATGATGGTGAGATGATGATGATGATGAAGATATGGATGATGAAGTAGATGGGGGACCGCAAAGGGTGGGGGCAAGGAGGGGATCGTGGCGGCGGCGGCGGCGTGATGGTAATGATGAAGATGAGGATGATGAAGAAGAGAAGAAGATGGGTGACTACAGAGGGTGGGCGGCAAGGAGGGATGGCGGCGGCGGCGGGATGCTGCAATGATGATGGCTGGGGGAAGAAAGGGGTACGGTATTTTTGATTTTTTTATTTTTTAGAAATTAGGCTGGGGAAAAAGGAGTAATTTGGGGATTTAAAAATTTTTATGCTGACATGGAGCTAGGTTGACATGGCTCTAAGATGGCATAAACAGTGCTGACATAGTATTGTTAAGTTTGATAGTTTCTTAATAGTTTTAAACGTATTGGTAGTTTTGTTAAAATGACCCAAAACTGTTGGGAGTTTTTAGTAAATAAGCCATTAAATTAACCAAGGTAATTTTTTTTAAAGCAAAGGGGCTGTGCAACACACCCAGCACGGACGCTTGGGCCCATGTGGGGCCCACACACTTAGTGTGGGACCCATACCCGTGCTGGTGTGTCACGCAGCGCAACGGGCTGGTGCGCGTTGGGTAGCGCCTCTTTTCCCTTTTTTAAAGGGTCTCCATCTATGTTCATTTCGGACTACATCTGCTCTTCTTGCTCCTTTAGCTACATTTTTTGTCTCCCTTGTCCAAATCAACAATATCATCTCTAGGATTTATCTATAACTTCTTAAACTGCATATATAATTTGCACATTTCTTCACATTAAGTACCGTCACCTATCAATCTTAACATTCTAATTTTCGACATGTTATTTCTTAATTGCACAACATTCCGACTCACAAAACAATACTTGTCTTGATACATCCTAAAAAGGTTTTTTTCTCTTTAGGATGGTGCTTCAAAAGCTCTTCTCCATTCTGACAACCATCTAGCTTTGATTTTGTCAAAAACATTCTTATCGATCCCACAATCACGATAATGATTGATTAGTCACTCCTAAACATTCCATAACAAATTCTAAGTAGTGAAAATGCTATTAAATCCAACCGATTGCTTGTCAAAGTATATCTTCCTATAAAATTCCTTTCCAAAGCCTAAGAATTCTACAAAATGCTAAAGAAAAAAAACAAGAGGAAACATGCTTCCATTTTGTTGAGTTATCTGATTAAGAATTATAGTCTAAAGAAAAGAAAGGTAAAGAAAGGAAAAGGAAAGGAATAGCGACCTTCCATTTTGGTGAGGACCCTCTTGACAGCACCGACACAGCCTTCACAGGACATGCCAACCTTGAGCACAACTGTCTGTAAAAGAACCCGAAACAGTTGCTTAATTAACAAATATCAAAGACTAGGAAGATGTAATGTTCATCTACAATTTAAATAACAAGCAATTGAAAGAAAACCAAATAAAAAGCTAAAGAGTTATTTCAAGTGAGCGCCACAATTAAAATAGTCCATGTCTCAACTTTAAACAAAACAATATCACAAATGAAAGAAAGGATTATCAAATGTCGAATATGAATATCAAATTGGTGATAAGAGCGCCCGTGTTTAACCATGATACCAAATCAAAGAGGTTCACCCTAGAAAAAAGAAGGTTTTGGTGATAAAACTCTATAGCATTTGAAATGGCAAACTTCTATATTTCATTTTGATGTTAGATATAGTCGTTCTCATATTTTACAAAGGTTACAAAGGATACACACACGCCTCTCTCTACCCAAGGTGGCAAATGGGCAGGGCAGCCCGTGGTCAGACCCAGCCTAGGGCTGGTCTGGGCTCGGCTGGGTAACCCGACTGCCCGGCCTGGCCTGATCCGGCCATGAGCCCGGACCCGGAGCAAATAAAAAAATATAATAGAGTCAAGTCAGATTTTTTTTTGGGGTTGGATTAAAAAAAGTTGTGGGCTCCACTTGAATTGATTTGTACTTATGAATCAAATTACAGCTTGTGGAGGGGTGGACGGAGAATCAATATTTTTTTATTTGAGTTGTGGTGGGGATTCCAAGAAAGTGAGGAGGGAAAAACAAAAAAAAATTGAAATAAAGAGGGAATCCAGTGTGAAATGACGGGGGATTTTCAATTGTACGGGGAAAGGTTTGCCAAATTATGTCCTCCTTCAAAAAATTTTAATCTATAAAATATCTAGCTCTGATCCGGACCTACGTGAAGTTCAGGCTTAAAAAAATTCCAAACACCCCCCATAAAAACCTAATTTTAACAAATAATATTTTAATTGCGTTTGGGCAAGACAAGGCCCGGCCTGAAGCCCGGTCAACTGGGCTTGGCCTGGCCCGTTGAACGGCCAAGCCCGAAGGGTTTCAAGCCGGCCCGTCCCGTTTGCCACCTTGGCTCTCCCCTCTCTCTCTCCCCGAACTGACAATTACAGCTTTTCGCACAAACATAACATCATAATTTAACATGGTACTAAACAGAAATAACAAAAGAATATCAAAATTATACATAGAACGGCGTCGGGATTATGCATCTCTGTCATATCCCAAACTTTTACCCAAAATCAAGCATGTAGTTTTGATCCATACAACATAAGAATGTCCACAATATCAAATTTTAATGACTTGATACAATTTTGACTATAAGAAATTAAGGCTTAAAACTACAAAAGCTAATAGTAAAAAGCCATATCATTCAATAAGTTTATAATTCATCTAAAAGCAACCTAAACAATAAACAACTTTCCCCAGTCCAATTCCCATCACAATCACAAACAAATTCAAACGAATACAGTTAACCCTAAATCCAAAAACAAAGCACGAATTAAAGCGTATAATCATAAAATTTATTTGCAAACAAATAGAAATAAAATTACCTCAGCCATCGAGAGAAGCAAAGATTGCAGAGCTGAAAACTTTGAAAGGCGTAAAAAAAATCTCAATGAAAGAAATTGAGAAGCAAACGCAACATTTTGGGGTTTTAAATAGCAAGTGGGGGAAAAGGAATCCCTTACCCAGCGCACGATAGCACACGGCAGAAGACTATCGTGCGCCGTACTTCGTTGTGGGTCGCAGTACAATTGGGCCATTGTGTGGGACCGTGTTATTCGATCTTGGCCGTTGATGTTAAAATCGAGGTATGTGGATGACTTGGTAAATGTAGCCCCTTATAGGATTCCTTGTACTGCAACCTAATACATAGAATGCCTGAGGGCCTGTTTGGTTGCAGGATTATGGATTTGGATTTGGATTTGGATTTTGGAATCATGTGATTCCATGATTTTGTGTTTGGTTGCAGAATTTAGATTTTTAGGATTCCTTTGACTTTTATGGAGGGCACACCACAAGGATTTTTTAATCCTAAAAAATTTTAAGGATTTTCAAGGATTTGGCACTATTCATTGTACTTTTAGATAGGACCCATGTGCTTTATTTATTTAATAATCATCTCTCTGTCTATCTCTCTCTAAAATTCTCAAATTCAAATCCCACTTTTTTGCACCAACCAAACAAGAATTACAAGGATCTACAAATTCAATACTAGAAATCCAAAATCAACCATACAACAAATTACCAAATATAGAAATTTCAACCGTACTATTTTGAAATCCAAATTCCATAATCCTTCAACCAAACAGTCCCTAAGATAATACGTGTGGGTACAACTCGTAGGGAGCTGTACAAACGGAATATTATAGTTTAGATTTTTGTCCATAACAAATGATCTAGACAAACAAACATAAATAAAAACACGAAACTAGAAATAATAAGCGACAACATCCGCTTTGTATCTGGAAATGGTGCCGGTTGGATGAGGGGCTGTTTAGGTCCTGTTTGGATACAAAGTTAGGAGAACAATGATTTATTTTATAGTGAAGACAGGAGGCATGCAAACTATGATTTGTAAGCGCCAAACTCCAAAAATGGAGCTTATAAAACTTTGATTTGATTGGAGTATATATAAAAGAAACGCTTTGAAAGATTGTGTAAAGAAGCAAACTTAACAATCATTGTAGACCAATTATTATAAAGTCTTTGAAAATGTCATATTAGCAGACTCCACAATACCATGCTATGCTCCAGCATTCGCATAAAGTTGGCACCTGCATAATTCCATACTCTTTGCTTTCTATTGTTCAGTAATCCCAAATTTGCACACCATAATAATTTTGGCGAGGATAAAAGTAAGGGCAATAAAATCTCTATTCTTATAACACAATTCTTCTTGAGCCTTAAAATTAATTTTGTTATTTTGTATAAACCTACTTAGCATTTACTTTTTATGACAAAATTTTATGATTAGAAAAAATTCATGGTCTCATGACTCTCATCCAGGCTATCAACATCATCAATAATCATTTATTTTTTCTATTGGACTTTTCCGATTCAAACTCTCTCTCTCTCTCTCTCTCTGTATATTCCATAAATAAATTTCACACGCAATTCCCCCGATTTTCACCTAATAAAACCTCTTTTTCATCCCTCGATCGTATGAATTTATGCTTATATTTATATTTCATGTATAAATCTATAATATTTGTTAAATGATCAATGAAAAGATGACTGAATGCATACTAATTTTATAACCATCTAGAAACAATTTTATTGCGATACTGTATCATAAGGAGCTCAATCAAAAGAGGTCTTCTATTATACCAATATTATCACTAGTAAAATTCATATTTCGGATTACAACTAAAAGTTGAAATCATCATCATCATCATCATCGCGTCTTCACCATAAATAACATCAAGCTATGCTTTCTGTATTCAAACTCTAAGAAAACGGTTCTTGAGATGACGAAGATAAACACACCTCAAGATTATTATTTTCTATCTTAAACACAATGCATATACAACTCGAGTTTCTATTGGTCATGAAAATCACACGACGTGCATAAAACTAAGTTTATGCAAAGTGGAGACCACGCCACCCATAGACTTTGAATGTTGGAAAAGCCCACCTCTTCGAGCCCCATTTTTCTTTTTTTTTCCTATTTATTTTTTTGGGAAAAGAAGCCCATTTTGTGGTATTTGCGTCGGTGGGTGCTATTCTTTCCATGCTATTTTGGTGTCATTACAGGCAAGTCGTCAGAATTTACAGACAAGTCTCTAGACATTATAGACAGTTCTGTACTATAACTACCTTAAATCCAGCTGTAAAGGACTACCAACCCAAATGGGCAAAGTGCATTTTGGAGTCATACGAAAGTACAAGTGGGGAATTGTGTTGCGGTGTTTTTTTATTAGGCCTAGAGGTTTTTTAACAAGGGCGAAAAGACCATGGTTTTTACACAAGTTCTGAGCGCTGGGCCGTCGGCTTTTTGACAATTTACCCTATAAACAAACTAAACTCGGAACTTTTAACTCCCATATGGTCCTCAAATCTAATTAACAAAGCTAAAAGTTCCATTAATTATTAATAGAAAATGTAATTTGCAAGTGCATTATGTGTGTCCCTAGCTCTTCACACCATAATAACCAATTCACGAGATCCCCCAAGCTCGTGCATTCACCAAAGCTAATAACGACTCTATACGGTCGTCTTATGCTTCTATATATATATTAACTGAGTCGAGCTTGGTTTATTTTGTATCATTTTCCAAACAAGCAAACTAATATGGGAAAGATTAAGCTAATAGTTATCATCTTGTTGTATGTCATGCTAATGGTGCAATGCACATCAAGCTTTGGGGAAGAGGACGACCAAGCGGCGATTAAGAGGAGAAGTTGTTCCCTTCCGAATGGCAGCGCGACGCGGGGACGTCTTGCCTGAAATTCGGGACAGATACTAATTGGTGCTATCCGTTTACCTTTCCGAAGATACCAAGTTGATTTATGGCACCGTGTATCGAAAGTTTAAACGGATGCGTCCGATGTAGCAGACTTCGTCAGATTCCCCATCGCTTGAGGGGTTTTTGATTGTAGGGACGCTCTTCCCTGCAGGCGCAAGCCCCTGCAGTTAATTACGCTACCGCATTGCGGTAACTTTCTCCTTCTCCATGTGGTCACTTCATGTCGTGTGTGTTTGTTTTGTGTTTGGTTGCCCGTGGATTGTATACGGAGACTGAGTTATGTTGTCGCCTGTAGGGCGTGGACTAGTCCAAATCCGTATTATCATAGATTTGGGTTTGGGGGTTTGGGTTTAAGGATACGTTAGTCTCGTTTGAGACTAAGATCGACTTAAACGTTAGTTAAGGATACGTTAGTCTAGTTTTTAGACTAAGATCGACTTAACGGGTTCGTTTAGATCCAACAAGAGAGCAATTAAGAGAGCCCTGTTGTTTAGTTTAGTGACATTGCGGTCGATATGTAGTTTAAAAACATTGCGGTCCAATGTTAGTTTTAAGACGTTGTGGTCAAGGTTAAGGACGTCATAGTCTATGGATTTAAGGACGCCACAGTCCAATATTAGTTTTAAGACATCACGGTCAAGGTTAAGGACGTCATAGTCCGTGGATTTAAGGACTCCACAGTCTAATGTTGGTTTTAAGACATCACGGTCAATGTTAAGGATGTCATAGTCCGAGGGTTTAAAAACTCCACAGTCCGTCGTTAGTTTTAAGACATCCCGGTCAAGGTTAAGGACCTTATAGTCCATGAGTTTAAGGACCCCACAGTCCGTATCAATGTGTGGTCATCGGGACCCGTCACCTTTTTGAAGATGTTGAGAAATTACAATGACAAGTATCAAAGGAGTGAAGAGATGTACCCTTAAACCGAGGTAGATTAAATAATCTTTGGCCCAATTTGGAACCAAGACCAATTAATTATACTATGAGCCCATTGGCTCAGTTAAATCTGAATTGAGGACTTATGTCCAGCTTGGGCTAAGTCCAATCATGTTTAGGATATGGGCCCTCTGTTGGTCCATTGAAGGAGAGGCTTTGCCTCTAGAAACTTAGCCAATTAGGCTGAACCTAGTGTTGAACACTAGAGACCAACAGTGTTGAACACTGGGAATAAAATTAACAAGTTAGTGTTAAACACTAAAAGATAATCAGTGTTGAACACTGGGAACAGAGTTTTCAAATTAGTGTTAAACACTAAGGCAAATCATTGTTAAACACTGGGAACAAAGATTTCAAATTAGTGTTAAACACTAAGAAAATCGGTGTTAAACACTGGGAGCAGATCATCAGTTTGATACTAAATATTGTAAGAGAAGAGATCACGTGGGGGCACGTGATGGCATCCAAAAGGTGGGGCCAGATCCCCTTCATTTTGTTCTACAGATAAGTGTTTAACACTTTCAATTCTGAAGGCCATCACGTGTGGGCATGTGATGGGGGCTCACGCTTTGATCTGTTAGAATGTTTATTAGGGGTCACGTGGTGACACGTGAGGGCGCCCCAGAGCTTCTTTTCTTTTGCTTTTTTTTTTGCGCTTTGGGGGTCACGTGGAGCACGTGAGGCGTTGCCTCAAAGTTCTTCTCTATGGATCTTTACAGGGGTCACGTGGTAGCACGTGACCCTGTTTCTTTGCCTGTTTGAAGATGTGTTTATCTTTTTAAGAATTAAATTCTTCATAGGGTTAAACCCTAGTAATAAACTTTAGAGGAATTAAATTCCTGTTTTCTTCTGAAGAATTATATTCTTAGATAGGGTTAAACCCTAATTTCTTTTCTGTAGGAATTAAATTCCTCATGTATGTAAAGAATTGAATTCTGGCATATGATGAAACCCTAATTTCTTCTTTTTTTTAAGAGAATTAAATTCCTGTGATTTTGAGAGAATTAAGTTCTTAATTAGGGTTAAACCCTGGTTCTGTCCATTTTGAAGGAATTAAATTCCTATAATCATAGGGTTAAACCCTAATTTTATCCCAAAGGAATTAAATTCCTATAATTCTGTGAGAATTAAATTCTCAAAACTCAGTTCCTCCTCTGTGTTTTAGATCTGCATAGCCGGATCTCAACCCAATGAGAATTAAATTCTCAATTCATGGGGAGATGTGCACTTTGCAGATCCTCCACCAGAGAAATAACTAAGTTCTTTTCTTTATCCAGGAGTTAAACTCTTTTGAGAATTAAATTCTCTTTTCCAGCCTCTCCTCTCTTACCTAGGGTTTTCTTTTGCAGAGGATCAATTTCTTCCAAAAGCTCCATCTCTCTCTCTCTCTCTCTCTGTCTCTGTATCTATATGTCTCTGTCCCTCTGTATACGTCTCTCTGTCTATTTTTCTCTCTCTCTCTTTTCTGGCTCCTATTTATAGGAGAAGGACGAGAATCAATCAGTTTTAGTGAATCTTCAATTGAAATATTTGATTTGTTTATTGAGAGATTTGATTTATATTTATCATTCATCTGGGCCTTTTGATTATTAGGTGAATTTTATTCACCATTGGATTTTAAATCCAAAGATATCTCTTTGTTATTTCGGTTAGATTTAAGGGGAAGTCTTTCTAAGTCTAATATTTTTCCATAAATTGGTGATATTTAATCACCCTTAGATCTTTAATCCAACGGTTCTAAATAATCTTTTCCACTTCGGAAAGACTTGAGAGATCTTTTCTCATAATTTAATTCTGTCATAGAAATAAGGCTCTTGAGGCCGGTCACGTGTGGCCACGTGACCGTTGGTCACGTATGCGCACGTGACCCCCCTTGGGATGGGCTTCCCTTCCTTCTGCGCTCTGTTCTTTGCCGCTGCTTAGCCATCACGTGTCAACACGTGACCGCTGGTCACGTGCTAGCACGTGATCCTTCTTCCGGAGCTTCTTCTTGACTTTTAATCAGGGAATGGAAGTGCTTTGTGCCGCTGCTTCTAGATGTCACGTGCCAACACGTGACTGATGGTCATGTGGTAGTACGTGATGCCTCCTCCGTAGGTTTTACTGATTTTAAATCAGGAAACAAATGCCCCCACAGCGTTGTTCTCACGTGTCTGCACGTGAGTGCAACGCTGTCACTTTTGTGACCGTCGGATCTGCCCTGGGGTTAGGGTAGATGAAACGTTTTCCATCCATCCTATAAATGTCCATGTCCTTTCAGAAGAGCCTCCACTTTGCTCATCTTCCTCCTTGCATACTTTTTTCTGAGAATTTAATTCTCCTCTTCCAGAGCTTAGTTCTTTGCCTTGAAACATTTTCAGAGTTTAACTCTGATCAAAAAGGACTCTTTTCTTCAGGTAATGCTGTTGAACGAACGAAGCACCCTCATTTTAAAAGAACTCTCTGGATTTTAAATCCACATTAGGGGTTTTACCCTTTTTAACACGAACCCATTTTTTTAAGTTCATCTACAAGAACATGGGCCCATCTAATTTTCAAACTGTAAACCTCTTAGGGTTCATCTGATCTTTTAGGGAGATGATGATGGCGGTTGTCTTTTCCGAGGAATTTAATTCCATTTTAGAGAAAATGTCTCTGGGAATTTAATTCCCTTCTCTTAGTAAGGAATTTAATTCCTGCGAAGAACTTAGTTCTTCCCATGGAGGCTTCTTAGGGTTTTCTTGCCCTGGGTTGTCCTTCTGTAATCAATGAAGAAGAAAAGGGTTTGTAATGGATTCTCATGATTTTTATTTCAGGTATCATGGACGCCCACATGCACGATCTTGATGAAATCATTTCTTATGGGAATATTCGTGCGCTGGGCCGTAGCCAGAACCAGGAGTTCAGCAACGCTCAATGTGTTGAGATCATGAGCCGCTTCGATGAGTACAACCATCGGCTACTCCCCCGTCGCTCTTCGCTTCTGAAACTCATCGTGTTAGCGATTTGGGAGGCGCTTCCTCTCTTCTGCACCGGTGTACCTCTCGGGGCCTTGGACGTTGCCGAGGATAAGATACATTCAGTGTATCTGATGAGCCTAATCTCGAAGAGAAGGCGAGACAACCTCATCGATCTCTTGCACCAGGTTTTTCAGCAGTCGGCCATACTTGCTGCCTATCGGAGGGTAGAAGACATTCGTGAGGATCCTGACGCTTGTGGCCGCGAAAGAAAACATACTCGAATGGTTCGAAATGCTTGGAGGATCTTAGACAAAGTCAAGTTTGAGTTTCTCAATCCGTGCCCCGCATCTGAGGTCTTGCCATTGTAATCGTTTTCTTTTCATTTTGTATGAACTTCTTAAAGCATGAATGATTAGCTTTATCGTGCCTTTCTGTGTTTGCATGCCTTTTTATGGGATTTTATCATCACTTTTTTTTTGTTTTTGCTGCTGATGTGTTTAGTGTGTGGGGTATTATTTCACTTTCTGGTACACACCAAGCATGGTGCTCACGCGCTCCACACGTGAGGGGCCTTTTATGGGGGCTATTCAATTTTTATACCATATTTTTAGTGTACAGCTTTATATGCAGAAAAGGGGCCTTGGAAATAGTTCCATCCCCTTGATTTCCAATGCCTTCCCCTTTTTGGGCCTTGGAAATAGCTTCACCATATAAGATTTTCCGTGCGCAGCACTTAATGCTCCTCTTTATATTCTGGGGCCATGGCCTTCTTCTTTTTTTCTTTCATAGAGAAATTCATTCTCATTTTGGTGTGATTTGTCTTGAGAGACAACTGAGCGCCATGGCCTGCAATCTCCCTCATGCGCGTCGACAGCCATGGGAAGTTTCTATCGAGGAGATGATCCCCCGCTTTGCCGCCCGATTGGTGGATCCCCTCCTTTCCGACGACGATTGCGACTCAGCGGCGTATGAACTCTCGATCCGCAGGGGGTCTCCCCTCCCAATGGGCTCCCTCTGGCTCCGGATGATCCTTGCTGCCGTGCTTGCCGACGTCCCTCCTCACCCGGCGGAGATGACCCTGGCGATGCTTGACGCGGCCGAAGAAAAGCTCGAGGGATTTCACGAAGCGTGCCTAATCACTCAAACTTTGAAAGATCGTTCGATTCACCTTTTGAGCGAAACAAGAGCCCGTCGGGCTGTTATGTCTGCTTTTGCGGACGAACATGGCGCCAATCGGTGGGGAGCGACTCCTTGCAAGAACCGACGCTTTGACATGTTGGAGAGAGCAGAGAGAGAGATGGAGAATTTTGTCTTTTGTTTTGTCAACCCTTGCACTACCGATTCTTTGTTCGGCGACCTTTTCCCGCTAGTGTAGTATTTTCAAATTAGTTTTCGCATGCCTTATGTTGAACTTTAATGTGTGTTGGGTATCCGTATGTATGTTTTTGCTTGCATAAATGAACTTTGTGTCCTTCCCATGAGAATTTTCTTTAATTGCGAACACTATCACCGTGTTGCATGCACATCAGAGCTTTGAGTATTATTTCTTTTCGAATATTCATATAGTTGCGAATGCATGCTTGATAGGATATACATCGAGAATTTTTTGTTGCTTCCCATATCAGATGATGTGCGCGTGTTTTAGATCGACTATTGCTATCGACTGGAGGCTTGTTTATACGGTCTTGAGCGTATCCGTCTTTCCTCGGAGGTTGTGGCTGCAAAAGCAGGTTTGCGAGGTTTGATTGAGCGGTGCGCGGTGAACATGATGTCGTGCGAGAAGAAGCTCGGCCGCAAATTCTCGGAAAGGGAGTTGGCCTCTAAAGCGCTGGGCGAGCTTCAAGCTAATCTTACCGCCAAGGCCAACAAAGCATATGAACTCTGGCGGGTGCTTCAAGAGTCTATCAGGGAGGTGGTGACTCTTGATAAAGCTGCTACGTTCACTCGCGAGAGGGTCGAGGCTCACAAGGCCACCGAGAAAGAGCTTGAAAGCCGGCTTGCTTCGTATCAGGCCCAGCAGGCTCAGGCGGAGGCTCGTCTTCTGGTGATCCTGAATAATGAAGCCGTGACCCAGCAAAAGCAGGATGAGCTAGCGAAATTACTAAATCTCCCGCCGCTTGAAAACTTGTATTTTTTTTCTTCTTTTTTGTACATACTCCTGGATGAGTATTTTTTTTCTTCTTTTTTGTACATACTCCTGGATGAGAGTATATTCTTTTTGCCTTTTTATGACTTGTACCTTGTATCCATTTTAGTTATGAATAAAAGACATATTTTTTCTTCTCAATGGTGTGTCCCCTTTCTATTGAATGTGTTCTGCGGACAATTTATCTTGGCCTACTTGCAGGGCAGCAATAGCTTAGGATTCAGGGTTAAGATCTGCCTCCTAAGACTTTTGATCTTTGTGAGTCGTGAAGGTCTCATAAAGAGTTTTTCTCCCTACAGGTCGAGAGGATCCCGTAGGTGTAAGTTCTTCTTAAGAGTCGTGAGGATTCTTAAGCGGGTTCTCCCTTGGGAGTCGTAAGGATCTCACAAGAGAGTTTTCTTCCTTGCAGGTCGTGAGGACCCACAAGTGCTGAGTGAGGTCGCCCGTATCTGTATTTCACGGGGTCAAGGGTCGCTTTGGGATGTTCTCCAGGGTATCGTAGTTTAAAGACATCGCGGTCAAGGTTAAGGACCTCATAGTCCGTGGATTTAGGGACTCCACAGTCCGATATTAGTTTTAAGACATTGCGGTCAAGGTTAAGGACCTCATAGTCCGTGGATTTAAGGACTCCACAGTCCGATGTTAATTTTAAGACATCGCGGTCAAGGTTAAGGACCTCATAGTCCGTGAATTTAAGGACTCCACAGTCCGATATTAGTTTTAAGACATCACGGTCAAGGTTAAGGACCTCATAGTCCGTGGATTTAAGGACTCCACAGTCCGATGTTAGTTTTAAGACATCACGGTCAAGGTTAAGGACCTCATAGTCCGTGGATTTAAGGACTCCACAGTCCGATGTTAGTTTTAAGACATCACGGTCAAGGTTAAGGACCTCATAGTCCGTGGATTTAAGGACTCCACAGTCCGATGTTAGTTTTAAGACATCACGGTCAAGGTTAAGGACCTCATAGTCCGTGGATTTAAGGACTCCACAGTCCGCGAAATGTGTGGTTACCGGGACCCGTCACCTCTTTGAAGACGTTGAGGAATTACAACGCCGGATTTCAAAAGAGTGAAGAGATGTACCCTTTAACCAAGGTAAAATCAGTCTAGAATCATCGTGGTTGGTCGTTAGTTTTAAGACATTACGGTCGAGGTTAAGGACATCATAGTCCGTGGATTTTAAGGACTCCACAGTCCGATGTTTGCTCTGGATGCTTCACACGGGTTCACTGCCGTGCTTGGCGAGGACCAGGATCCGCTCTAGGCGCTTTCCGCGGAGTCAAAGAGTGACGTTATCCACGTTCCACGTGACCAGGAATTTTGCACTAGATGCTTCACACGGGTTCACTGCCGTGCTCGGCGAGGACTAGGCTTCGCTATGGATGCTTCACACGGGTTCACTGCCGTGCTCTGCGAGGACCAGGATCCGCTCTGGACATTTTCCACGGGGTCAAAGAGTGACGTTATCCGCGTTCCACGTAACCAGGAATTTGCTCTAGATGCTTTACACGGGTTCACTGCCGTGTTCGGCGAGGACTAGGCTCCGCTCTGGACGTTTTCCACGGGGTCAAAGAGTGACATTATCCGCGTTCCACGCGACCAGGAATTTTGCACTAGATGCTTCACACGGGTTCACTGCCATGCTCAGCGAGGACTAGGCTCCGCTCTGGATGCTTCACACGGGTTCACTGCCGTGCTCTACGAGGACCAGGATCCGCTCTGGACGTTTTCCATGGGGTCAAAGAGTGACGTTATCCGCGTTCCACGTAACCAGGAATTTGCTCTAGATGCTTCACACGGGTTCACTGCCGTGTTAGGCGAGGACTAGGCTCCGCTCTGGACGTTTTCCATGGGGTCAAAGAGTGACATTATCCGCGTTCCACGTGACCAGGAATTTTGCACTAGATGCTTCATACGGGTTCACTGCCGTACTCAGCGAGGACTAGGCTCCGCTCTGGATGCTTCACACGGGTTCGCTGCCATGCTCTGCGAGGACCCGGATCCGCTCTGGACGTTTTCCACGGGGTCAAAGAGTGACGTTATCCGCGTTCCACGTAACCAGGAATTTGCTCTAGATGCTTCACACGGGTTCACTGCCGTGTTCGGCGAGGACTAGGCTCCGCTCTGGACGTTTTCCACGGGGTCAAAGAGTGACATTATCCGCATTCTACGTGACCAGGAATTTTGCACTAGATGCTTCACACGGGTTCACTGCCGTGCTCGGCGAGGACTAGGCTCCGCTCTGGATGCTTCACACGGGTTCACTGCCATGCTCTGCGAGGACCAGGATCCGCTCTGGACGTTTTCCACGGGGTCAAAGAGTGACATTATCCGCATTCCACGTAACCAGGAATTTTGCTGATTGTATCCGCATTTCACGGAATGGAGGTTTGACTCTTGGTGATATGTATATCGCCGAGCCATGGAACTGGGGGTTGCCGCTGTTCCGTTTCGCTTGATGTTGTATCTGCTGCAATGAGACGAACGTCGAGATGATCTCTAGGATATCTGTGAACCATCGAGATTTGGCTTCTTCTTATGATGAAACGTGGGGGAGGAGTATGATCCCTTCTTTGTTTGCGCCCCTGGATTGTATACAGGGATAGATGTAACATCACCTGTAGGGCGTGGATTTCATTTTTATTTTATTTCTTTTTCCGCGATGCTCTATCATTTCAGCTTTTATATCGCGAAGGTCGCGATTGCCCCATCATTTCGGCTATTTTTTGCGGTTCCCAATCATTTCGGCTATTTATTTTATTTTTACTCGCTGCTTTTTATTGCGAGTTGCCCAATCATTTCGGCTATTTTTTATGCATACATTTTTACTTGCTACTTTTTATTGCAAGTTGCCCCATCATTTCGGCTATTTCGTATGCATGTGTGGCTCGCTGGCCTTTTCGCTGCAAGCTTGGATTTTAGACACTGATTTCGGCATCAGCATCGCTACAACTGGGATGTTGCCAGGAGCGAATCATCATTTGCCTCTGTCGATGTTGAACAAAGGTGGCTTAGTAAACAGGGTTAAGGGTCCTGTCGACTAAGGCTTTTGACTTCATGAACCGTAAGGGTCTCACAAAGGTATTTCTCCCTACAAGTCGTGAGGATCTTGTAGGTGTGTTTTCTCCTTGGGAATCATGAGGATTCCTAAGTGCATGTCCTCTTGCAAGTCGTAAGGATCTTACAAAAAGGTTTTCTCCTTATAAGTCGAGAGGACTTACAAGGGTTGTTTCCCATACTAATATATCCCTAGTCACGGATGGGACTTGGTTAGGGAAATGTTTATTCGCGCTCGTGGATTGTATACAAGGGTCAGTATTGAGCCACTTGTAGGGCAATATCGAAGTTTGTGGGGGTTGCTTAAGAACAGGTTCAGGTCTCTGTAACTTAAGACTTTCAAGTCTTATGAGCCGTGAGGGTCCCATAAGAGAGTTCTCATTACGAGTCGTGAGGATCTCGCAAGTGTAATTTCTCCCTAGGAATCGTGAGGACTCCTAAGTGTATTGCTCCCTTATGAGTCGTAAGGATCTCACGCGGGTGGTTTCTCCTTACAAGGTCGTGAGGGCCCTGCAAGTGTCCTTTAACGAGGTTGCGCCCTTTCGGGTTTTCACAAACACTCGCCGGTAGCCCTGCTGTTTTTACTCACGGAGCCCTTTCGGGTTTTCATCCGTGCCCATTTTGCTTATGGACATACCGTTTCTATATATATATATATATTTTTTATTATTATTATTTTTTTATATCGGCTTTGAGATATTGCAATCCACCGTAGTTTATCGACATCTCGGTCAACAACTAGTTTTAGGACATAGTGGTCCATCATTAGTTTAAGGACGTTTCAGTCCGTTGTTAGTTTAAGAACGTTTCGGTCCGCCGTTAGTTTAAAGACGTTTCGGTCCTTTGTTAGTTTAAGAACATTTCGGTCCGTTGTTAGTTTAAGGACATTTCGGTCCGTTATTAGTTTAAGGACATTTCGGCCCGCCGTTAGTTTAAGGACGTTTCGGTCCGTTGTTAAGGATACTGGTTACTACCTAGAGTTCGGGCTTAGGAAGATAGCGAGCGGACATAGTCGTCGTCATCTATCATTGACCTAGACCTTGACCCGTTAAGCGTAGTATTTCTTCAGGAAGCGACCGTTCACTGGCCTGAAAGGCCTTTCACCGTGCATATCCATGAGTAGATACGCTCCACCCTGGTAGACCTTGTCTATGATGTACGGGCCTTCATAGTTTGGCTCGAATTTTCCCCGCTTGGCGCGATTGGGGATCATAGGTCTTTTGACAATTAGCACGAGTTCGCCTTGGCGGAACGTCCTCGGCCTGGTCAATCTTTCGTATGAGCGCGTCATCTTTGCTTTGTAAGCCTCCAGGTTTTGTTGCGCTATGAGCCGGGTTTCATCAAGGGCATCAAGCTCCTCAAGCCGAAGGTAAGCATTTTCTTCGTCCGTCAGTCCGTAGTGGACCGCCACTCGTAGAGAGGGTAACTCTATCTTGAGGGGGAGTACTGCTTCTGTACCAAACACCAACGCGTATGGCGTTGTGTTCGTGGCCGTCTTGAACGTAGTTCGATACGCCCAAAGAGCCTCTTGCAGTCTCTCGTGCCAGTCCTTATTTCAGGACACCTTCTTTTTCATGATCTTCGTTAGGGTCTTATTGAAGGCCTCGGCTAGACCGTTAGCTCGCATATTATAAACCGAGGAATACCTCCAGTCTATATTATGCTGTTGCGCAAAGCGGCTGATCTTATGACTCCTGTAGGCAGGCCCGTTATCGGAGATGATTCGTCACGGAGTCCCAAACCGATAAATAACGAGCGTCTTGAAAAAGTGGAGGATATTCTCCGACTTCACTTCCCTCAGCGGTACTGCCTCTGCCCATTTGGAGAAGTAGTCAGTCGTCGACAGGATGAAACGATGTCCTCTGGACGATGCTGGTTCGATGGGGCCGATCACGTTAGTCCCCCACATTTCGAACGGCCAGCTAGCCACCGTTGGATGTAGTGGATTTGGGTGCTGATGGATAAAGTCCCCATGGATTTGGCATGAGTGACATTGCTTCGCATACTCGAAGCAGTCTTGGATCATTGTAGGCCAGTAATAACCCATTCGTTTGATCTTCAACTTCATCTTCGGGTCCGCTTGGTGAAAACCACAGATCCCATCATGAACTTCTTGAACGACTCTTTCTGCTTTGTCAGGTCCTAAGCATCTCAGCCATAAAGAATCAAACGACCTCTTGTACAAAGTATCATTGACGAAGGCGAAAGACAGAGCTCGTTTCATAAGCTGATGTCTTGAGGACGCATCTTCGGGCGTTCGACGGTATTTGAAGTAGTCTATAAAGACTTCCCTCCAATCTTCAGCCCTTTCCCGGTCGGTTATTTGCAGGGTCGTCCGTTCAGTTGCTCCCTTTTCTTCGGATGATTCCGGAGGTATTTCTGCTGGGGCAAGCACCCGACGGCTTTGTACCACGATTCTGACGTCATCGAGGTTCTCGTCAGCCAATTCTTTAGCGAGCTTGGCCAACGCGTCCGCTTTGCTGTTTTTCGCACGCGGTATGCTTTCCAAAGTGTCGAGCGGGATTTGAGTCAGCAATTGTTGTACTCTCTCTCCATACTTCACCGGCTCTGGCTTGCATGTCTGGTAGTTGCCGTTTACTTGACTAACGACCAGTTGGGAATCTCCGTATATGAGGAGGTTTTCAATTCCCATGGCGATGGCGATCTCGAGGCCTGCTATCAGAGCTTCGTATTTGGCTTCATTGTTCGTCCTTGGTTCTGTTAAGGAGAAAGCAAAGCGCATTATCCCTTCTTGTGGAGTTACGAAGATGAGACCCACCCCTGATTTGATTATAGGGGTGTTTTGTTTGCGTTTCTTCACGGCAGATGCTCCGTCGAAATAAAGCTCCCATCGGGTATCACCACCGTCGATCGCGTCAAATGCATGTTCGTCTGGCAGATCGCAATTCAGAGGAGAATCAGCAGGTATCGGATGCTCAGCGAGGAAGTCGGCGATGGCCTGGCCTTTCACTGCCTTGAGAGGTCGATAAGTTATCGAGAACTCCATCAAGAGCAGTGCCCATTTAGCGAGTCGCCCCGTCAATATGGCTTTTGACATCAAATATTTGAGAGGGTCTACTTTCGATATGAGATGAACTTCATGCGCCAACGCATAGTGCCTGAGCTTCGTTATCGCGAAGATTAACGCCAGGCAGTGTTTTTCGATGGGAGAGTAATTGCTTTCTGCCCCCAGGAGAACTCGACTCAAGTAATAGAGAGCCCTCTCCTTCCCTTGGTCATTCTCTTGTGCCCATAATGTGCCCAAGGAATTTTCGAGGGCTGTTGTATAAAGAATAAGGGGTTTTCCCTTGACCGGAGCAGCCAACACTGGCGGATTCTGGAGGTACTGCTTGATTTCGTTCAGCGCGTCTTGGCATTTATGATCCCAGACGAACGGGGTTCCTTTCTTCATCAGGTGGCCGTAAGGATGACACTTGCCTGAAAGGTTGGCTATAAATCGCCGTATATACGCGAGCTTCCCTTGGAGAGACCGCAGCTGTTTGAGAGTCCTTGGCGGAGGCATTTCCATGATCGCCTTGATCTTCGATGGATCTATCTCAATACCTCAATGTCGGATGATGAATCCCAGGAATTTGCCCGAGGAAACTCCGAATGCACACTTGAGAGGGTTCATCTTCAAGTTGTATTGCCGAAGACGTTGAAATACAGTCTTCAGATACTCGAGGTGTTCCTCATATGACTTGCTTTTCACGACGAGGTCGTCGATATGACATTCGACGATTTCGTGTATGAGATCATCAAAGATCTTCGTCATGGCCCTTTGATAGGTGGCACCGGCGTTCTTTAGACCGAAGGGCATCACCTTGTAGCAAAATATTCCCAGAGGGGTCCGAAAAGCAGTATGCTTCTGGTCCTCGGGATGCATCTTTATCTGATTGTACCCTGATGAGCCGTCCATGAAAGAGAAAACCTCGTGAGTGGACGTGTTATCTATCATCAGCTCGGTTACCGGTACTGGGAAATCGTCCTTCGGGCAGGCTTTATTGAGATCCCTGAAGTCCACGCATATGCGCACCGTCCCATTTTTCTTCATTACCGGGACGATGTTAGCGATCCAGTCAGGATATTGAACTTCTTGGATAAATCCAGAATCGATCAGCTTCTTGACTTCGGCATTGATGCTCATCTTAAGCTCGAGCCGCATTCTTCTCGGCGCCTGTTTGACTGGCTTAACGTCCGAAGCTATCGCTAACTTATGCACAGCAATTTCCGGATTTAGTCCCGGCATCTCGGAATAATTCCATGCGAAGCAATCTCTATGCTGCATAAGCACGTCTTTTAACTCGGCCACCCTTTCTTCAGATAGCAACTCGCTGACGAACGTCGGTCGCGGGTCGTTCGTCGTTCCCAGCTCAATTTTCCGGAGGTTATCTGCAGTAGTATGTATGCCATCTTCCAGTTCTTTCGGCGCTGGCGGAAATTCCGAGATGACCTCGTCGTTATTGTTTTCGAAGCACCAGGGAAGGTCATCCATATTCTCGGGCTCTTCTTTTGATATCGTTATTACGCGACAGGTACGAGCTCGCTTCCAAAACCGACGTGGGTCTGGTTCTTCTGCTCTTGTGGCTTCGGGTTCGTGCTTTCGCGGCAGCATTACCCTCCAGCTGTCGGATAGAGCAAATCTGCCTCGCTGGTATTGGTCTTCGACCCAGTTCTTGAAGGTGAAGCAGTCTTCGATAGGATGTCCTATGGCTCGGTGATAAGAGCAATAGTCCGGATGAGAGACCTCATTAACTTGCTCAGGGTGTTTAGACGCCGGAAGTGTAATCATTCGATGTTTCAAAGCGAGGTCAAGTATCTTCCGTGTTTTATCCTGAGGAAAAGAGTATGCCTGACTCATCTTCTTCATGAGGGACAAATCCGGACTGCTCGATTTCCGATCGCGTGACTTCTCGGTCCCGCTTTGTCTCTGTCGAACGCCTTTTCTGCTTTTCGACTTGTTTCTACCTCGGCGTCGGGCCTTTTGCACCACAGGTTGACAGGGAGGAGTATTTTCGTCTTTTGCAGTCTGTTGAAGAAGACGTTGCGTCCTGGCTTTCTCGTAGATGGCAATTTCGCGGTTATAGTCGTCCCGAGCTTTTTGACCCGCTTTCCTGATAAGCTCGTTCATTCGTTCTTCAAATGATAGACTCGGCACTTTGATTGCGGGATCTAGTTTTGATGAGGAGTTGGCATTTCCTGACAGGGTGTCCTCTTCTTCATCGAAATTATATATGGCGTAACTACCGTGGACCCGTTCCCGTTTCCCGGCTCTCATGTATCCAAGCCCAAGTGTTTCCATTCTCCCATTGGGCAATTTGCGCTGAGTCCCAGGGACATCCCAAATCCTGTTATAGAATCGAGCTTGTCGAATAGTCTGTTTTAAAGGTATCCCTTGGCGCTTCAATAGCCTTTTTAGTCCGTTTGTGTAGTATCTGGACAAACGGATGGGTTGAAGCTTGTCAAGTGCAGAATCCGCGCCATGCCAGATCTCTTTCCCCACTCTTGTTTCCGAGGATCGATAGAACAGGATTGCCTTTTCGCCTTTTCGACTGGGAGGGACGTAAAATGTCCGCAACTCTTACACGCTATGAGCTTCAAGTGCATCCAGGTCTTTGTAGTGTTCTCGCGGCACCATGGTGATTTGCAAATTCTGATCATCGCTAGGGGACGCTTGTATTAACGGCCGACTGGAGAACACGGCATTAACTTCATCTTCCGAGTCACTTCCGAAGATCAATATGGGGGTGGACGGTTGTAAATCCCCGTTTCCATATTAATAAAAGTTTTTCCTATTTTTCTAAATCCCAGAAATTTACTTTTCCTCGTATATTGTTGGAGGAAGGCGGTTGCTTGAATCCCAATACTTATAATTTCCATAACCCTAAAAGTTAAGACCAAAATTTTATAACAAAACCCTCACCCACTCATTCATTTCCTTTATTAAACCCTTTACAAATCCCCTCAGCCCATCACCTAGCCAGCCCAATTCCCATTCGTTTTTTTTAAATCTCTAATCTATTTTAACCCTCAGCCCGTTTCCTTTACTATTTCCTCAGCCCACTAAAATTTTCTTTATTAACTCCTTCATAAAATCCCCGGCCCACTCTAACCCTCAGCCCATTTCTTTTTTAAAAAAAAGGGAATTATTTTAAGCGAGCCCACTTCTTCAGCCGCCTCCTCTTACTCGACCCGGTCCACCCTGTACATCTTCCCTCAACGGCTCCTTTTTCCCCCGCTTCCTCTTCAATTCGCGATCCCATTTCCCCGCCGCGCTTCGCGCCCATGCTCACGCCCCGCTCCTGCCGTTACACCCGTGACTTCAACCCCCGTTCTCTTCCCTCACACCCCATCTCTCTTCTCTGCCATTTGAGAAATCCCTCATCTCTCTTCCCCATCTCATTTTTCCGCTCACTCCTTCCCACGTCGCGCACCCACGCCTCGCCGTTACCCCACGTCGCCGACGACCCCGGTCACGTCTCCAACTCCTCTCATCACTCTCCCTCTCCAACTCACTCCTCACCTCCTCTCTACATCCATCGAGCCCTCCTAACTCCCAGCCTCACTAATCCCACAACCCACTGCCACCTCCACCTCCGACGACGACAACCCCCTCGGCAACCCTCGATCACTCCTCCTCCACCAACCTTCTCCCTCCACGACTCCACCCTTCATCAACCGAGCCCGCCAAGCATCCCCTGCACTCCAAAACCCACACCAAGTGTTCGCTGCACACTTCACTGTGCACGTCGCCGGAGCGACCATTGCCGACATCGTCGACCCCAGCAAGTCCTAGGCCAACCACAGAGCACCACCTCCGCTTTCAGCAAGCACTTGACGGCTCCGGGGAACTCCGACGTCAAACCCGTGTCGCGAGCCAAGCTCGCGCAATTCGTTTTGCGGCGTACATCGCGCGTTCGTGACGCCGTTGCTGCCTTGCGACCCCGAGACGTTTCCAGACAAGTGTTTACTTGCTTCATGCTAATATATTAGTGGTACAAACATAAAATATCTAGTTTACGGAATTGCCGATTACCGATATATATCATGACCTATGTGTTCGATGCTAATCTCCCAAGGAAATGATTGTTTATTTTGACGGAAACTGATATTTTCTGTTGGCCCATAGGATGATAAATATAGTGTATGAATCTCGCTGGAAAATACGATTGTTAGTGACAAAAATTGATACCCCCAAATATGCCGTTAAAACTAGAATTCTCTCGTACCTGAAAACGAATAAAATCACCATAAATTATATACATACTGGAATGATATGTTCGAGGGCTTAAATCGAAGACGACTCGACGAACTTTAACCCTATGTAAAATTCTAATGATTTCTGTTCTGTAACTGTGAAGATAGTTAGATCGGAATGCGACTCTGGACTGCAGTCCAGAGCGTTTCTGATTATTGTGTTCTGTCCCAAGACCTGTGTCACTGTGTTCCATGAAGTCGTATGTTATGGAACTCTACAGTAGATTAAAGATAATTCTGTTAGATAAACAAAACAAGTGGTTCCATTCCGTTTCATCGCTGTTGCTATTTTAAACTGTATTTAAAAGGGCAGAACGTATAACTGTCCAGAACAGATTCAGAAATGACATACTGAGGTTAAGCTGTGTATAACTTTCAACGTACAGATGCAATTGAGGATCCGTCTGTTGCGTTGAATACTCCATTGAAAACCCTAGATTTCATTTAACTGTATCATCGCTAAATTCTGAGCCCAACTGGGTGCAATTCGTGTCGCGAAACGGATGTTCAGTTCTGAAACTGAATTTCCAGCCGCGAGCACTTAAAATGAAATAGCTATATCTTGAAAACCGGAATCCCGATTGAACTGAAACAAATTTTGATGAATTGCTGACTGAGTGTTCTATTTATCTTACTTGTATCATTTTGCTGAATTCTTAACATATTAATTTATGCAAATTATTTTAGTTAATGATATGCATGTTGATTCATAACATACAGAACTTATTGGTAGCATACAATACATATATCATACCCTTGCCATATACTCTGTGTTAGTGCGTGTGAACATTGCATTATCGTGCGTGATAGATGTTGGTTTAGGAGTGACGAGTACACCAATGGAAAGTGAATATTCGTGACAGTGATTGATACAGTGAACAGTGATGAAACCGTGCCATTGGTATACTTGTACACAACTAGATCAAGATCATAAATAGTGTAAACCTGGGGAAAAAGGAGAAATCAAAGTGGAAAGAGTATCGTATTTAGCGGGACCGTGTTTAGAGGATGATCATTCGAACCGTGATACTGATACGTGTAGGGTAGGATCTAGCGATCCGGCTGACAGGGTTATGTCCCGGGCATGTGGGCCGTTGTCTCGGGTATGTACGAGACTCCTGTTAAACATGATCTTCCTTCCACTATGTGATTTCAAACATGACCTAGAGACCGATAGGGACACATAACATATTCTGCATCATATAGTGACATAGTGATTACTTGCATTGTTCTTACACCAGTATTACCTCATATACCTGTTTCATCTTATTATAATAATATTGTTATTGTGTCGCTCTGACGACCTGAGTATGCATGCTCAGATCCCGCGGGAGGACCAGCACAGGAGACGGATCTACCCTTCGAGTTCACAGAGATATAGTCTGGTGTACTTCCTATCTTTACTGCTTTCCATAAAAGTGATCGTGAGTTTGACTTTGGTTAGTATTTGTTCTTATTATCTGTAATGTGTGAACAATGGAATATTAATGTAATAAATTAGTGATGTGATTCCTTTAATACTGTGCTTTATTTACTGATTACCATGTAATGCTAGAAGCCGAAGTGTGACTACGGCGGGATGATTCCTTGACCGTAGGAGCATGGCTGGCCTAGTCATCCCTCGTTTTCCGTATTTTGGGAAGCGGGGCGTGACATGGTTTAGTTGGTATCAGAGCCAGGTTCTAGTATCAAGGAATAACATTAACTATACTGTATTACGTTATTCTTGTTTCACTACTCTTGATTTTCATCCTTGAATCTGATCCTATCCTTTTGAATCTTCCAGTGATATGACGTCCCCGAACGACCCCTCCTCGGACTCCAGCTCTCAGGACCGCACGGAAAGAATACTTAGTGCACTGACCACTCTCGCGGAAGCTCAGGAGAGAAAGACAGATTTACTCACTGAGGGACTCAGGGCGATTACCGCCGCAGGAGGACCCTCCGCACTTATTACCGCCCCCGAGGGCGCTACTCCACCAGCTTATCAGACTAGGGCTGGTACCGTATCAGACTTCCGACGGTTCCACCCAGCTGCATTCACAGGGCTAGTTGAACCCCTTGAGGCTGAGCAATGGCTGGTAAACATGGAGAATTTATTGACAGCCGCCAGGGTTCCAGAGGAAGACAGAGTGGACGTGATAAAGATTCAATTAGAAGACGAAGCCCGTACATGGTGGTCGGTGGAAGAAAGCAGACTTGACGAACCGGTTGAATGGAGAAAGTTTAAGGAGTACTTCTTAGATCATTATTTTCCTCCCACAGCCAAGGCAGAAATGGAGGAAAGGTTTATTCTTTTGAAGCAGAATGGACGCCCAGTGGACGTTTATGCGGCAGAATTCAACCGTCTGAGCCGCTTTGCTCCATACATGGTCAAATCAGAGGCCACCAGGGCCAGACGCTTCCTTCAGGGGTTAGATTTCGAGTTGCAGCAGTTGATTGCATCGTTAGATTTGCAGACTTTCGCACAGGTACTCAACGCGGCGAGAGTTCAGGAGCAATTGATTAATAAGTTCAGAAGACCCCCAGTCGTTCCAGCACGTACCCACGCGCCTTCTCGAGGAAGCATACCGGTTCACAGAGCAGGAACGACACAAATGAAGCGCCCGTTCGTACCACAGCATCGCCCCCAGAGACAGGGCATAGTTTGCGGCTATTGCGGTAGAGGAGGGCATACCCAGAAGGACTGTCGCCGTGCCAAGGGACAGTGCTTGATTTGAGGTTCCAGTCAGCACAGGATTAACAGTTGCCTTGAGCGAGCAGAGATACAGGGAGGTTCTGGACCGTCACAGCAAAAGCCGCAGGAGCAGAGGCAAACCTTTACAGGTCGCGGTCAGGGACGGGCTTTCACCTTGACCGCCGAGCAGGCAGAGACGTCAGGAGACGTGGTTACAGATACTCTACTCGTACATTCCTTGCCAGCTAGAGTACTATTTGATTCGGGAGCATCGCATTGTTTCTTGTCTGAGCATTTCACTGATACACACTCAATACCACATGAACCACTAACAAAGGGATGGGAAATTCATACGGGTAATGGCATCATAATATCTAGTCGAGAATGTAGATTATGCCCGGTTGTAGTGTGTGGCAGGGAATTCTATGCGAATTTCCTCCTAATTAGGACAGGCAGTTACGACGCAATTCTTGGGATGGATTGGATGAGCACTTTTCATGCGGTTATCGATTGTCGTGCAAGGAATGTGATCTTCCGCATTCCTAATCATCCGGAGTTTATTTTCGAGGGCGGAAGCAAATCATTGGAGCCAGCTAAATTCAGAGCAAAGCCTAAGGAGCTGACAGCTATGGAGATTGATAGGAGCCCAGTCCCAGAAATTGTTCGGGATTTTCTGGACGTATTTCCCGAAGATCTACCAGGTCTACCACCTCCTCGAATCTTGGAGTTCTCAATCGATTTGATTCCAGGTACAGCCCCAGTATCCAGGGCCCCATACAAAATGGCACCAGTTGAGTTGGCGGAATTGAAGAAGCAGGTTGAAGAACTATTGGAGAAGGGATTTATTTGGCCAAGCGCTTCACCGTGGGGTGCACCAGTCCTACTAGTAAAGAAAAAGGATGGATCGCTGCGAATGTGTATAGATTATCGAGAGCTGAACAAGGTCACAATAAAGAACAAGTACCCAATACCGCGCTTTGATGACCTATTCGATCAGCTAAGTGGAGCTAAGGTATTCTCGAAGTTGGACCTCCGTTCTGGATATTATCAAATCAGAGTTGCAGCCGAGGATGTATGCAAGACGGCCTTTAGGACCCGATATGGACACTACGAGTTTCTTGTGATGCCGTTCGGTGTTACAAATGCCCCAGCAATATTCATGGACTTGATGAACAGAGTGTTCGCAAAGTACTTGGACACGTTTGTCGTTGTGTTTATCGACGACATACTTGTCTACTCGAAGACCCGGAAAGAGCATGTTGAATATTTGCGCACGGTACTACAAATTCTTCGGGAAGAGAAGCTGTATGCGAAGCTAAGCAAGTGTAAATTCTGGCTCGACAAGGTTCAGTTTTTGGGACATATTGTTTCGGGCGAAGGCATCTCGGTGGACCCGGCGAAGATAGAATCTGTCAGAGATTGGCCAACGCCGAAGTCAGTAGCCGAGATCAGGAGCTTTCTGGGATTGGCAGGTTATTATCGGAGATTCGTCCAAGATTTCTCAAGAATCGCGGAACCATTGACGAGGCTGACACGGAAGGACGTGCCGTTTACATGGACAGAGGAGTGCACTCAGGTATTCGACACACTGAAGCAGAAGTTAACCACGGCACCTATACTTACAGTACCAGATAATTCCGGTGGTTTGGTGATACACAGTGATGCCTCAGGGAAGGGATTAGGCTGTGTCCTAATGCAGCACGGCCGAGTGGTTGCTTACGCCTCTCGACAACTGAGAAACCACGAGAAGAACTACCCCACGCATGACTTGGAGTTAGCTGCGGTGGTCTTTGCGTTGAAGATTTGGAGGCACTATTTATTGGATGAGAAAGTGGAGGTATACACGGATCATAAAAGTTTGAAGTATGTTTTCACTCAGAAGGAACTAAACATGAGGCAGCGCCGATGGCTAGAACTAATGGCAGATTATGACTTGGACCTTCAGTATCACCCGGGGAAGGTCAATGTTGTACCAGATGCACTCAGTCGCAAACCAGCGGTCATGATGTTGACCGATCAGAGGAGCATTATTGAGGACTTCCAGAGACTTGAACTTGAGGTCGTTACGCCGAACGCACTCAGTCAATTTTGGCAACTACAGGTGCAATCTTCCCTGGTGGATCGCATCAAGATTGCACAAGCGGATGATCCCCGATTGCAAAAGTTCAGAGAGCAAGTGGAAGCTGGACTGAGAACGGATTTGATTATACATGAAGATGGCTCTCTGAGATTCGGTAGCAGACTCTGCGTACCTAAAGGAGAAGTTCGAGAAGAAGTTTTGGCTGAAGCACACAGTTCAGCTTATTCTGTGCATCCAGGAGGTACAAAAATGTACCAGGACCTAAAGCAGCACTTTTGGTGGAACGGAATGAAGCGGGAAATTGCGAGGTTCGTATCCAGGTACTTGGTATGTCAGCAGGTGAAGGCGGAACATCAGAGGACAGCAGAATTGTTACAACCATTGCCGATACCTGAATGGAAGTGGGAGCACATTACTATGGATTTTGTGACGGCCTTACCACGGAGCCCTAGGGGCAATAACGCTATTTGGGTTATCGTCGATCGCCTCACAAAAGCTGCACACTTCCTACCTTTCCGAGTGGGACAGTCGACAGAATCACTGGCAGAAAGATATATGCAGGAGATTGTACGACTTCACGGTGTTCCAGTCAGCATCGTGTCAGACCGGGACACGAGATTCTTGTCGCACTTTTGGAAGAGCTTACAGGAGAGTTTGGGAACCCGCCTTAAATTCAGCACAGCTTATCACCCACAGACGGATGGACAATCCGAGCGTACGATTTAGACGCTCGAGGATATGTTGAGAGCTTGTATGTTGGACTTTCAGGGTTCCTGGGAGGACCATCTGCACTTAGTCGAGTTCTCTTATAACAATAGTTATCAGGCTAGTATTCAGATGGCTCCTTTTGAAGCACTATACGGGCGGAAGTGTCGATCCCCAGTATGTTGGGATGATGTGGGAGAACGAAGATTACTGGGCCCCGAACTCATTGTGCAGACAGTCGACAAAGTCCAAATGATCAGGCAACGTATTAAGACGGCTTAGGATCGACAGAAGAGTTGGGCAGATACCAGCAGAAGGGCATTAGAATTCGAAGTCGGAGATCACGTATTCTTGAAGATTTTCCCTACTCGTGGAGTTATCAGATTCGGAAGTCGGGGAAAACTTAGCCCCCGTTTTATCGGACCTTTCGAGGTGCTAGAGCGAGTGGGAGAGGTGGCCTATCGACTTGCCTTGCCTCCATCGCTAGCTGGTGTGCACAATACCTTTCACGTATTACAGTTGCGGCGTTATGTTCGGGATGAGAACCATGTCCTGGACCATTCGGAGCTAGTTTTGGGAACCGATCTATCATACGAGGAGCAACCCACTACCATCCTCGACCGCAGAGAGAAAGTGCTGAAGAATAAGGTCATTCCGTTAGTCCGAGTGTCTTGGGGCGGTCGTTCCCCAGGAGAATCCACCTGGGAGCGGGAGGAAGACATCCGTGATCGTTATCCACATCTTTTTGTTTAGTACATTGTATTCTTGTATCTTTGTTAAATCTCGAGGACGAAATTTTTGTTATGGGGGGTATGATGTAAATCCCTGTTTCCATATTAATAAAAGTTTTTCCTATTTTTCTAAATCCCAGAAATTTACTTTTCCTCGTATATTGTTGGAGGAAGGCGGTTGCTTGAATCCCAATACTTATAATTTCCATAACCCTAAAAGTTAAGACCAAAATTTTATAACAAAACCCTCACCCACTCATTCATTTCCTTTATTAAACCCTTTACAAATCCCCTCAGCCCATCACCTAGCCAGCCCAATTCCCATTCGTTTTTTTTAAATCTCTAATCTATTTTAACCCTCAGCCCGTTTCCTTTACTATTTCCTCAGCCCACTAAAATTTTCTTCATTAATTCCTTCATAAAATCCCCGGCCCACTCTAACCCTCAGCCCACTTCTTGTTAAAAAAAAAGGGAATTATTTTAAGCGAGCCCACTTCTTCAGCCGCCTCCTCTTACCCGACCCGGTCCACCCTGTACATCTTCCCTCAACGGCTCCTTTTTCCCCCGCTTCCTCTTCAATTCGCGATCCCATTTCCCCGCCGCGCCTCGTGCCCACGCTCACGCCCCGCTCCTGCCGTTACACCCGTGACTTCAACCCCCGTTCTCTTCCCTCACACCCCATCTCTCTTCTCTGCCATTTGAGAAATCCCTCATCTCTCTTCCCCATCTCATTTTTCCGCTCACTCCTTCCCACGTCGCGCACCCACACCTCGCCGTTACCCCACGTCGCCGACGACCCCGGTCACGTCTCCAACTCCTCTCGTCACTCTCCCTCTCCAACTCACTCCTCACCTCTTCTCTACATCCATCGAGCCCTCCCAACTCCCAGCCTCACTGATCCCACAACCCACTGCCACCTCCACCTCCGACGACGACAACCCCCTCGGCAACCCTCGATCACTCCTCCTCCACCAACCTTCTCCCTCCACGACTCCACCCTTCATCAACCGAGCCCCGCCAAGCATCCCCTGCACTCCAAAACCCACACCAAGTGTTCGCTGCACACTTCACTGTGCACGTCGCCGGAGCGACCATTGCCGACATCGTCGACCCCAGCAAGTCCTAGGCCAACCACAGAGCACCACCTCCGCTTTCAGCAAGCACTTGACGGCTCCGGGGAACTCCGACGTCAAACCCGTGTCACGAGCCAAGCTCGCGCAATTCGTTTTGCGGCGTACATCGCGCGTTCGTGACGCCGTTGCTGCCTTGCGACCCCGAGACGTTTTCAGGCAAGTGTTTACTTGCTTCATGCTAATATATTAGTGGTACAAACCTAAAATATCTAGTTTACGGAATTGCCGATTACCGATATATATCATGACCTATGTGTTCGATGCTAATCTCCCAAGGAAATGATTGTTTATTTTGACGGAAACTGATATTTTCTGTTGGCCCATAGGATGATAAATATAGTTTATGAATCTTGCTGGAAAATACGATTGTTAGTGACAAAAATTGATACCCCCAAATATGCCGTTAAAACTAGAATTCTCTCGTACCTGAAAACGAATAAAATCACCATAAATTATATACATACTGGAATGATATGTTCGAGGGCTTAAATCGAAGACGACTCGACGAACTTTAACCCTATGTAAAATTCTAATGATTTCTGTTCTGTAACTGTGAATATAGTTAGATCGGAATGCGACTCTGGACTGCAGTCCAGAGCGTTTCTGATTATTGTGTTCTGTCCCAAGACCTGTGTCACTGTGTTCCATGAAGTCGTATGTTACGGAACTCTACAGTAGATTAAAGATAATTCTGTTATCTAAACAAAACAAGTGGTTCCATTCCGTTTCATCACCGTTGCTATTTTAAACTGTATTTAAAAGGGCAGAACGTATAACTGTCCAGAACAGATTCAGAAATGACATACTGAGGTTAAGCTGTGTATAACTTTCAACGTACAGATGCGATTGAGGATCCGTCTATTGCGTTGAATACTCCATTGAAAACACTAGATTTCATTTAACTGTATCATTGCTAAATTCTGAGCCCAACTGGGTGCAATTCGTGTCGCGAAACGGACGTTCAGTTCTGAAACTGAATTTCCAGCCGCGAGCACTTAAAATGAAATAGCTATATCTTGAAAACCGGAATCCCGATTGAACTGAAACAAATTTTGATGAATTGCTGACTGAGTGTTCTATTTATCTTACTTGTATCATTTTGCTGAATTCTTAACATATTAATTTATGCAAATTATTTTAGTTAATGATATGCATGTTGATTCATAACATACAGAGCTTATTGGTAGCATACAATACATATATCATACCCTTGCCATATACTCTGTGTTAGTGCGTGTGGACATTGCATTATCGTGCGTGATAGATGTTGGTTTAGGAGTGACGAGTACACCAATGGAAAGTGAATATTCGTGACAGTGATTAATACAGTGAACAGTGATGAAACCGTGCCATTGGTATACTTGTACACAACTAGATCAAGATCATAAATAGTGTAAACCTGAGAAAAAGGGGAAATCAAAGTGGAAAGAGTATCGTATTTAGCGGGACCGTGTTTAGAGGATGATCATTCGAACCGTGATACTGATACGTGTAGGGTAGGATCTAGCGATCCGGCTGACAGGGTTATGTCCCGGGCATGTGGGCCGTTGTCTCGGGTATGTACGAGACTCCTGTTAAACATGATCCTCCTTCCACTATGTGATTTCAAACATGACCTAGAGACCGATAGGGACACATAACATATTCTGCATCATATAGTGACATAGTGATTACTTGCATTGTTCTTACACCAGTATTACCTCATATACCTGTTTCATCTTATTATAATAATATTGTTATTGTGTCGCTCTGACGACCTGAGTATGCATGCTCAGATCCCGCGGGAGGACCAGCACAGGAGACGGATCTACCCTTCGAGTTTACAGAGATATAGTCTGGTGTACTTCCTATCTTTACTGCTTTCCATAAAAGTGATCGTGAGTTTGACTTTGGTTAGTATTTGTTCTTATTATCTGTAATGTGTGAACAATGGAATATTAATGTAATAAATTAGTGATGTGATTCCTTTAATACTGTGCTTTATTTACTGATTACCATGTAATGCTAGAAGCCGAAGTGTGACTACGGCGGGATGATTCCTTGACCGTAGGAGCATGGCTGGCCTAGTCATCCCTCGTTTTCCGTATTTTGGGAAGCGGGGCGTGACAACGGTCCTAGGTTGTTGCGTCGAGACGGCCCAGCGTAAACTATTTCTTCTTCTTCTTCGGCATCGCTCCCGAAAACAGGGATGGCGGCGGCGGCTTTGTTTTCCGGTTTGCGACACCTTTCTGTATCCTCAAAGTCTGGCAAAAAGTACTTTGCATCTTCGTATTTACGGACTTCGTTCACGGAGAATGGGTTTAGCTCACCGGTTACGGTATACTCGAGACCATCCTTGAAATACTTCATACACTGATGTTGCGTAGAAGGGATGATGTTGTACTTGTGTAACCAAGGTCGGCCGAGCAGAGCATGTAACATGTCTTGGCATCTATGACGTGAAACTTAATGTCCGTGACGAGTAGCCCGAAGCGTAGCGTCAATATCACAGACCCAAGCGTTCTCGATGATTGGGAATCGAATCCGGAGATGGTGATCTTGTCCTGAGCAAAGTGCTGGACGCTCATGCAAATCTCCTTTAACACCCGCATGTTGAGAAGATTAACGGAAGACCCATTGTCGATCAAGATCTTTCCTATCTTTATGTCGTGGCAATATCCAGAGACGTATAGGGGACGGTTGTGGTCGCACGTCCCAAGGAGCAGGTCTTCATCACCGAAAGTGATATCGGCCGTGCGCACTTCTTCCAGTTCATTCTTCATCCTTTCTTCGGTGAGGAAGGCTTGGAATTGTTCGGGATCTTGTAGCGCCTTAATTAATGAATCTCTCGCTTCTTTTGATAACAGGAGGGCGTCGAGAATGCTGAGCTGCTAGGGTAGCTTTCTCAGGTGCGCTAGGATGTTGTAGTCCACCCTACTCTTCTTAGGCGGGTCCTTGGCAGTCAACTCTTTCATAACTTTGTCATTTAAGATGATATCCTCAGTGACCTTTTCTTTTCCCTTATCTTTTCTAGTTGCGTGTCCGAGGTTCTTTTCCGGGAGCGTGCGATTGCGCAGCTGAATGTTTTCGCAGTCCTCCGGTTCTTCCTTTTTCCCCAAAACGGATTCTTTAAAGAGAGGGCCCAAAGCCATTTCTTCATCAGAATCGCTCCCGAATGTGAGCACTTGCGGTCCCCCGGCGTTGACCGTGTAACAGTTACCGGCAGTTCTTTTATGTCCTTCGGTCGTACTTTTCTGCTCCCGACGAGCTCTGCGTTTCATTCGTTTAAAATGTTGCCGGTGAGCAACATATCCCCGCCACCATGTCAAAAGCGTCACACTCCTCAATAGGGTGTGAAATCCTCCGATGATATGAGCAATAATTAGGGTGCCTCTCCGCCCCATTGAGCGTGTTTTCTTCCGAGGGTGGTAGCTTCATTCCCATCGACATGGCTTTGGCAAACCTTTTCCTCGTCTTGAATATGTTTTTACCCACATGAGATGTCTTTTGATCTGGCAGGAATGCTTCGACTCTTTCGTTTAGTCGCTTGCGTTTGGCTCCTTCTGACGCGGCCATCTCACGATCTTGGTCGGCTTTACTTTTCAAACGAATCTCGTTTAGAAAGGCGTCAATTATTTCTTCTGTTGGCCGCACAAGCTCCGGCTCAGGCTCTGCCCCCAGTTTCTTAGTGCCAGGAGTTTTGTCATTGTCCGTAAATGAGTGGGAGATCACATGACAACTAGCCACATAACCCTCAGATTCATCCGACGAACTCTCCCCCTCATCTTCCTTTTGAAAGGCGTAGTTGAGGAATTCTTGGAGTGTAATGGGAGTCTGCGCCTTTTGATTGTACTCTTCCAACGCGTCAATTTGCTTCTGCAAGTTCATGCGCTTGTCTCCAGGCTTCACTGGCTTTTTGGATTTCTTCTTCTTTTTCTTCGAAGATTTTGACGGTTGGGTGTGAGTACTTGGGCCATCACCGCCGATCTTTGAGTTGGACGCGGCTTCAGCATCCCTTCGATGATTTGAGGTTCAAGCGGGTTCTTCCATTCGACCGCCGGGCATGTATGAAGGTCACTCAGCATCCTTTTGGTTTTTGCTGAAAGCACGATTTCCCATGGAGCTTCTTCAATGAAAGAACAAATTGCCCCCGGTGTGTCCGTCTTCTTAGCAGCGTGAGGTTGTGGCGGGTTCACCTTCCACTTTTCGAACAGCGCAAACTTTCCCTGGAGGTATTGATCTTCAATCCATCCTTTGAAGACGAAGCAATCCTCAATCGGATGGCTTACCGTTTGATGGTAAGGGCAATAATTAGGGTTATTCACCTCAGTGGGTTATGGCGGTCGCCTTGGATTTGGTAAGTTGATAAGCCTGTTGCGTATCGCTAGCTCGAACAGCCTCTTCGTTTTATCCTGCGGGAATGAGTAAGGGCGTTTCATTTTCTCATTGTAATTACGCCGTCTCTCCTCCAATTGATCCGCCAGTCTTGGAGCACTGGGTTGCTGTTGAGCGTTCGCAATGAAGGTCGCCTTCCCTTTACCCTTGTCGTTCCGAGGTTCCGGTTTTGGGGGAGACGGTCTGCGACCCATCTGGTCCATCTGGGCAAGCTTGTCGATCAAAGCCTGGAACATGGTTGGTTTGAAGAACATCATGAACTGTGAGATAGTTGCATGAGGGTCTAGAGTGCCCACGAACATGCCCACCGTTGGTGCTTCTTCGATGCGTTGTTCGCATTTCGACCACAGATTCCGCCATCGGATTGCGTACTGGACCCACGTTTTGCTTGGTTTCACCCTGGCATTAATCAATGCCTTTATCGGAGTGCGTTCGCTGGCGCTTGCGAATCGCTGAGTGAATAGCAATTCCATTTCAGCGAACGTCTTGACGGAATCGTTCGGGAGTTCCGAATACCATTCGAACGCTATTTCTGATAAGCTGCCCACGAACTGGCGAAGCAACAGTTTATCATCACCACCGGTGTTACCACAAAGGGCCCTGAACTGGGCAACATGTTGGTGGGGATTGCCAGTCCCCTTATACACATGGAATTTCGGTATTGTATAACCCGGCGGGTATTTGATCTGGTCATACCAGCTTGGATACGGTCGCCCTGTTTTTACGACCTGACCAGCTTCCTCAGTTGCCTGATGAACCCGGATCTGCTGGGCTATATAGTCATCCAAGTCAGCCTTGGAGATTGTCTCCTCCTTGGCCGTTGAAAGAGCCGGTGGTGGATTCGACGTTTCTCCTCTATCATCTTCGAGGACGGTCGGGGGATCTTCAGCGGGAGGATCTTGTTGAATCATCATCCCAACCATGTCTTGAAATAAGTGGGCTATTTGCTTTATATTGGCCGCTTGTTCCGCAGCCTCTTTATCTTTCTTTTCCAATATCCTTCGAAGGAACTCGGCGTCGGTTTTCTGTTCTTGTCGCTGATCCGAGGATGCTTTGGGGCTTTCTTTTGGCCCAGTAAGCGCGGCCATTGCGATCATCATTTCCTGGAGCTTCTGCTGTTGCTCCTGAGCTTTGGTCACCGACCGTGTAAGCGGTCTATGACCTGTAGACGCACGGCTGTCTTCCTTCCCCGACGCCATGTACACAGTATGGACCATCATGCCCCCAGACTTAGGGCATCTGGGCTCAGCGCCTTTAGCTCTCGTTGCAGGCCCGGGGATCTTCTCCGGCCTCCTCTTTTTATGAGTAGTGGAAGTTGAAGGGGCCGTTGAGGTAGGCACCCAAACAGCTTTTCGTGGCTTATCATGATGGTTGACTTCCTATTGGATCTTCAGCTTCTTGTGCCGGCAGGAGAAATTTGGATCGATCACCGAGTCTCGGATCTGCCGCCAGACTTTATAGATTTTGGAGGACAGCCGTTGAGGAGATTGGGGCTGTTCTGGCTTTACTTCCACAGCCTTTTTCGGCGGAGGGGGAGACCTCTTTAGCGCCGTGGTAGGAGAATTCCTACGCACCTTATTTAGCATCTCGAAACTGTTCTCAGTTGGAACAGCAGCATTAACTTCTGTCGTCGGGGCTGGAGGAGTTAGCCCAGAAGGGGAGTTGCCTTCGGCCTTCCTCACTCGGCGCCAGTAACGACGTCGAGCGTGTCGTGCTGATGGAATCGGCTCGGTGATGGTGATAGCCTCGTTTTGCCCCTGTGTAGGTGGGGGTTCGCCGTTGGTGTCAGCCTGTTAAAAACTGATGTCCTGTGGGTAGTAGGCGCGGGAGCTGGAACAGTCAATCTTGTAAAGACCGACTTTTTGGCAGGAGAAGCCGCCTTGACGACTTCAGGAGCAGGATTGGTTATTTTCTTAGGAGCAGCCTTCTCTGGAATTGCAGGCCCCATTGCGGGCCCACAGGAGCTCTGACCCAGTCTGGAGAAGACCGATGCACTGGTGTTGGGCGACCCGTTGAGAGGGGCCGCGGTAGGTGTAAGCCGATCGAAAACCGACTTCTTGGGTGCTTCCGGTGTCAGCACAGGGGTAGTGAAGCTCATTGGAGGGAGCATGGTCCCGAAAAACAACCCTGTGGTGGCTCGAGTGACCTGTTTCACGGGCATTGTGAACAGCGAAGTAGCTTGGGGCCCGTAGGCTATACCTCCTGGCGAGGCGGAGCACCGGTTGCAGTTACAGTTGGAGCATTTCGCACAAGTGGAAGCCATTGATTCCTTGCTTTCTACAATAAGCAAAACGCCAAATTTTAGTACGTTGAAACCCAAGGGCAACCATTAACGAGCCGTGTTTGGTTCGCGAACACGACACATGAAGTGTGGATTGGAAAGAGGAAAAGGTCCCACCCGGCGTGCCAGAATCTGTTCCCCTCCGAATGGCGGCGCGACGCGGGGACGTCTTGTCTGAAATTCGGGGCAGATGCTAATTGGTGCTATCCATTTACCTCTCCGAAGATGCCAAGTTGATTTATGGAACTGTGTATCGAAGGTTTAAACGGATGCGTCCGATGTAGCAGACTTCGTCAGATTCCCCCTCGCTTGAGGGGTTTTTGATTGTAGGGACGCTCTTCCCTGCAGGCGCAAGCCCCTGCAGTTAATTACGCTACCGCATTGCGGTAACAACTTTCTCCTTCTCCATGTGGTCACTTCGTGTCGTGTGTGTTTGTTTTGTGTTTGGTTGCCCGTGGATTGTATACGGAGACTGAGTTATGTCGTCGCCCGTAGGGCGTGGACTAGTCCAAATCCGTATTATCTTAGATTTGGGTTTGGGGGTTTGGGTTTAAGGATACGTTAGCCTCGTTTGAGACTAAGATCGACTTAAACGTTAGTTAAGGATACGTTAGTCTAGTTTTTAGACTAAGATCGACTTAACGGGTTCGTTTAGATCCAACAAGAGAGCAATTAAGGGAGCCTTGTTGTTTAGTTTAGTGACATTGCGGTCGATAGGTAGTTTAAAGACATTGCGGTCAAATATTAGTTTTAAGACGTTGCGGTCAAGGTTAAGGACGTCATAGTCCGTGGATTTAAGGACTCCACAGTCCAATATTAGTTTTAAGACATCACGGTCAAGGTTAAGGACGTCATAGTCCGTGGATTTAAGGACTCCACAGTCCAATGTTAGTTTTAAGACATCACGGTCAAGGTTAAGGACGTCATAGTCCGAGGGTTTAAAGACTCCACAGTCCGTCGTTAGTTTTAAGACATCCCGGTCAAGGTTAAGGACCTCATAGTCCATGAGTTTAAGGACCCCACAGTCCGTATCAATGTGTGGTCATCGGGACCCGTCACCTCTTTGAAGACGTTGAGGAATTACAACGACAAGTATCAAAGGAGTGAAGAGATGTACCCTTAAACCGAGGTAGATTAAATAATCTTTGGCCCAATTTGGAACCAAGACCAATTAATTATATTATGAGCCCATTGGCTCAGTTAAGTCTGAATTGAGGACTTATGGCCAGCTTGGGCTAAGTCCAATCATGTTTAGGATATGGGCCCTCTGTTGGTCCATTGAAGGAGAGGCTTTGCCTCTAGAAACTTAGCCAATTGGGCTAAACCTAGTGTTGAACACTAGAGACCAACAGTGTTGAACACTGAGAATAAAATTAACAAGTTAGTGTTAAACACTAAAAGATAATCAGTGTTGAACACTGGGAACAGAGTTTTCAAATTAGTGTTAAACACTAAAGCAAATCAGTGTTAAACACTAAAGCAAATCAGTGTTAAACACTGGGAACAAAGATTTCAAATTAGTGTTAAACACTAAGGAAATCAGTGTTAAACACTGGGAGCAGATCATCAGTTTGATGCTAAATATTGTAAGAGAAGAGATCACGTGGGGGCACGTGATGGCATCCAAAAAGTGGGGCCAGATCCCCTTCATTTTGTTCTACAGATAAGTGTTTAACACTTTTAATTCTGAAGGCCATCACGTGTGGGCACGTGATGGGGGCTCACTCTTTGATTTGTTAGAATATTCATTAGGGGTCACGTGGTGACACGTGAGGGCGTCCCAGAGCTTCTTTTCTTTTGCTTTTTCTTTGTGCGCTTTGGGGGTCACGTGGAGCACGTGAGGCGTTGCCTCAAAGTTCTTCTCTATGGATCTTTACAGGGGTCACGTGGTAGCACGTAACCCTGTTTCTTTGCCTGTTTGAAGATGTGTTTATCTTTTTAAGAATTAAATTCTTCATAGGGTTAAATCCTAGCAATAAACTTTAGAGGAATTAAATTCCTGTTTTCTTCTGAAGAATTATATTCTTAGATAGGGTTAAACCCTAATTTCTTTTCTGTAGGAATTAAATTCCTCATGTATGTAAAGAATTGAATTCTGGCATTGGATGAAACCCTAATTTCTTCTTTTTTTTAAGGGAATTAAATTCCTGTGATTTTGAGAGAATTAAGTTCTTAATTAGGGTTAAACCCTGGTTCTGTCCATTTTGAAGGAATTAAATCCTATAATCATAGGGTTAAACCCTAATTTTATCCCAAAGGAATTAAATTCCTATAATTCTGTGAGAATTAAATTCTCAAAACTCAGTTCCTCCTTTGTGTTTTAGATCTGCATGGCCGGTTCTCAACCCAATGAGAATTAAATTCTTAATTCATGGGAAGATGTGCACTTTGCAGATCCTCCACCAGAGAAAGAACTAAGTTCTTTTCTTTATCCAAGAGTTAAACTCTTTTGAGAATTAAATTCTCTTTTCCAGCCTCTCCTCTCTTACCTAGGGTTTTCTTTTGCATAGGATCAATTTCTTCCAAAAGCTCTCTCTCTCTCTCTATATGTCTCTGTATCTATATGTCTCTGTCCCTCTGTATACGTCTCTCTGTCTATTTTTTTTCTCTCTCTTTTCTGGCTCCTATTTATAGGAGAAGGACGAGAATCAATCAGTTTTAGTGAATCTTCAATTGAAATATTTGATTTGTTTATTGAGAGATTTGATTTATATTTATCATTCATCTGGGCCTTTTGATTATTAGGTGAATTTTATTCACCATTGGATTTTAAATCCAAAGATATCTCTTTGTTATTTCGGTTAGATTTAAGGGGAAGTCTTTCCAAGTCTGATATTTTTCCATAAATTGGTGATATTTAATCACCCTTAGATCTTTAATCCAACGGTTCCAAATAATCTTTTCCACTTCGGAAAGACTTGAGAGATCTTTTCTCAGAATTTAATTCTGTCATAGAAATAAGGCTCTTGAGGCCGGTCACGTGTGGCCACGTGACCGTTGGTCACGTGTGCGCAAATAACCCCCCCTGGGATGGGCTTCCCTTCCTTCTGCGCTCTGTTCTTTGCCGCTGCTTAGCCATCACGTGTCAACACGTGACCGCTGGTCACATGCTAGCACGTGATGCTTCTTCCGGAGCTTCTTCTTGACTTTTAATCAGGGAATGGAAGTGCTTTGTGCCGCTGCTTCTAGATGTCACATGCCAACACGTGACCGATGGTCACGTGCTAGTACGTAATGCCTCCTCCGTAGGTTTTCCTGATTTTAAATCAGGAAACAGAAGTGTTCGATGCAGGCTAAGGCACTTCCCCAAGTGCTACATGCTCTCTCATCCGTGTCCGCTCCATTGTGGAAGGCCGAGCTATCTTGGTTCTGTGGTAGCCCGGAGGCGAGCTGAGAAGGACGAAGAGGCCAAATGTGCAGGAGGCCCGGAGGTGAACCAACGGTTGTTTGCAAGGCGGGCATAGGAGTGGTGTGGACGGCCCAGAAGGTCGGCCACGTCCATGGGTCACAGACCCGGGTGTTCCTCCGACGTGCTGTCCTTGGCCCTTCCTTGCGGGCTTCGGGACACGTCATCAGCTACGTGTCATGATCTGGGAGATCATCGATATCAAGCATCATCATTATCCCCCCACTCTCGTCCCGACCTGTTCATGGATCGGGTCGAGAGTGGTCTGCCGGGTCATCCGAGGTGAGCCCCTTGTCGTAGATATCGTGAGTGTATGTTCCTGGGCAATCAACTGTGTCTTCTTGGTGATGTCAGCGGATCAGGGGCCAGATATCGCATTAAAGAGGATGCGCCGGATCGTGCGTACGATCACCGAAGCGACAGCCCATGTGTCCGGCGCTGGTTAGCTGACGCGACGGGCCGCAGACTTCTGGCGTCTGATGGGATACGGCCAATGCGTGTGCGACAGGTGGAGCGATCGTGGCCGTCGAATGCACTGAGCCGTTTCGGCGGGAGATGACTGTCGCCGTAGGATGTGTACGCCGACAACCATAAATAGAGGTGGGGTCCTTATCATGGCCCGTACCACTTCACATTTTCCTCGCCTTGGGTCTCGTTAGCTCGGCGCTCTTTTTTTTTAGGTCGGATCTCTGCGTTTTCTCTCCCGATGACTTCTCTCCATCAGGTTAGGTGTCTTCTTCTGAGGAGTCCATAGAAATAGTTCGGGTAGAGTCTAGTAAGCACCCTATAGATTCTTCCTTTTCTTTCTTCTGGTTCTTCTCCTTTTGAGTCGAGCTTGCCTCTCCCTTTGGCAGGATAAATGGATCGATCCAGGACTCTTGGTGCCCTCGGTGCTCTGTCCCGGAGGGGGGCGGTGCGGCCGTGCCTCCGGCTGACCCGAGCCCCGGACCAAATGTACCGTCGGCGGTGTTGGATATAGTGCCCTCTAAGTCAATTATTGGATCGCAGGTACGTGATTACAATGATTGAGGGAGGACCTATGCCGATATGACAGTCTTGCTCGAGATGATAGTATGCTATCTGGTTTGTCGTTATCATCGTATACATGCTTTAGTTCGCTATTGCATGTTGATAGAGCCCATAGGATTCTTGCTTGACTGCTAGCAGTATGATGGCGATCATATACGTGGGAGCTGGGGTCTGTAAGAACATCCTTAAAGTGTCCCTAGTCGTGGGAGTTTCGAGACAGGGCATCGATACTCCAGAGTAGACTAGTGTATACAGTCGAGACCCCGACGAGGGGCGGTGGCCGGTCTCACAAGCCACTGGTGTCAGTTGGATCACCTAAGATGTATAAAGGTGCTCATTAGGTTATGAGTACACCGGACAGGACTCGCCGGGAACCTGCTAGTTGGTATTATACCTGGCGCCAGATAGCAGTTCCCTGGTGACATGTGTACAGGTTAGTTCATCGACCTGAGGTCGTCATTTTTCTCGTGTGAGTTCCCACTGTGCTTTGATTTCTACCCTACCACGGCTCAAAGGAGTCGTGCAAACAGGTCTTTTTTGGGTACAATCCCGAGCCACATGGAGGCAAGTGAGCGGATCGGCAGGGGATTCGTCTTTCCCGGTATTGGGGGTGAGATCGCGCTGTGTCTAGGAGAGCCATTACACAAAGCCCTCGGCTGAGGCAGGAGATTTACTGGTAGGTACTCCAGTAGTATCTCAGGGTGTTCTGGGCTACTCTCTGACACGACTTATACCGCTAATGGGGGTCTGACGTTACCAGCCCCTAGGCAGATATGCGATACTCATAGACGAACGGACTGGACTGTATGGATATTGTCACTGTTAGGCTCAGTAGGGTTTCTGGATGAGTTCGCTCGTCAGCTTCCCTTCCAATCAATATATAGGCAACCGTTACGTACAGCTTGTACCTCTGACGTGCTAGTGGTTATACCCAGTGCCAGTGTGTTGATGAGTCATTAGAGTCCCCCACAGACAGTTTCCCAAGTTCGGGTGAAACGTTGTAGAGGCCGTATGGTTTTATGGCAGGGTTCGGAAAATGCACGTGCGTTTTCGCACATGTCATATTTCGGGCGGATAATACTGGTAGGCTTTGGTTTAAGCCGGATCCGAGTATTATACTGTGTAGATATAATATCTTTGTCTCAGTTGCATTTGTATTCGGTCGTAATACAAATGCGAGTATGTTTATACTGTTACGGGGTTATCCTGAAATTCGTTTCGGGATCACTTTTGGAAGTTGCCGGTTTCCAGTTTTCTATCAGCCGTATTAAACATTCGGTTTAATGCGGATTTATCTTTTCGTCACTAGGGTGAGTCATGAGGGTGAGTCGTGGTTCTAGAAGCTTCTAGATGGTGACTAGGATGATGGGGTGTTCTTGATTCATTGGTTGCATTAATTGTCCATTTAATGTTAGCATGACTGGGTTAGATGATTCATTAGTGCATTAATGATAATGCAAGGTGTCTAAATGACTCATTCTCTCTCATTTAATGTTGTGGCCACTCTCCCTCCTCCTACACTCACCCCCTTGCTCATAAAAGTGTCCGGCCCCTCTTGATAGAGATAATTATTGATTTTTAGGAAAAAGATTATAGTTTTGGTTCATGGAAATTTCATATGCCAATTTCTCATTTACCCGATTCCAAAAGGCAACTTCATTAACCGTTCGTCCATGGCTTTGGACGAAGTGAGACAAAATGTTCTACTCATTCTCTACATCAATCTTGGTCATCTTTTTTAGCAAACTTGATGATCGAGTTGCCTCTGTTCAGAGGCGGGAGCCCGTTTAAAGATCCGTCGACGTGGGGCCACCTGGACGAGAAGACTGGAGATTCAGGAGATCGGAGCAACCGCAACAAAGCGTGGGATGATGGTTGAAGACCGAAGGATTCGGATCGTTCGGTATAACATATCTACCCACTTTGTAGTTTGTTAGTTTAGCTTTAATGGCAGATCCGGGTTATAGTATACGATAGCGCCAGTCTAAAAGTTTTTGTTCCGCATTTGGTGTCTGTTAGACGGCCGGGGCGCTACCGTGTACTTACAGTGGTATCAGAGCCTCACCATTAAGTTTTACTAACTTGTGCTAACGCGTTTAAAATATCGATCGAACAAAATTTTCAAAATCGCAATTTCCAAGTCTAAAGTTTCTGTCGATTTTAAAATTGGTTTAAAAATCATTTTGAGTATACCAGAAAATTAAGCAGGCTTTTCAAAGAAAACTGGAGAAAAACGATCAAGTGAATCGACCGTACGGCCGCGGAACCGCGGCCATCTTGGTGATTCAGTTGACCATTTTTCTTCTGTAGTTTCTACTTGGGAAATTATGGTTTCTGGTACTGTTCTTTTGGGCCCAGATCTTATTACTGTACACCAGATATACGTGGGGCCCACTTCGGGAAGTTTTGTCGATCAAAATTTTAAACTTGTTAGTATGCAGTACTTATATTATATCTCCGACCGGGAATGTCATTCGAGCGGTAAATTGCGTCTAATTGCTATAGTGCTTTTAGACGGATTTTTGAACGTGACATTCGCGTTGATGTTCTGTGTTGTGCTGTGATGTTGCGGATTTGTCGTGGTGGATAGCAGTGTGCAATGGTAGTGCTTTTTGGATTTATATGTACATTTGATATTGCGGGGCGAGCGTCCAACATGTGGACTGCCGTCACTGCCTGTTTTTATAATATTCTTTTGGGGCACGACCGGGCTGAGGTCGATGTACCCGTTGTATATATTTTCATTTCTGTACTAGGTTTACCCCGCGACGGAGTGCACGGATAGCCGGGTTCTGGAGGGCAACGGATCCGTATCTCATGGCTTTGAGAGGCAGAGGGGCCTCACTCTAGAATTGGCAGAATATTCGCCGCACTCGTAGGGGGTACAAGTTGACCCAAGGAGGGGTGCTCAAGTTACCGGATTCCGTGAAGTGCCGGGTGGTCCATTCATTTTGTTGTAGGGGGCTGCCTCGCTTCAGATTTTGGCGGGTAACTTGCAGCACCCGTAGGGGTCTAGGTTTCATTGCACAGGCTATCCACACGACCAGGGGAACGTCGGGTTTCAGTAGCGGCTCTGTGAAACCCGGGGATCCTAGATTATCTGTATTGTTCTATGATGCTTATTACTTTTCTGTAATGTTGCATATTATCACGCCTAGAGCGATTATTGTATATTGGTATATATACGAATAGATGTTGTATATGTTTTACACCCGCGCTAGTCCAGTCCCCGCTCTTTCGTTAGTTAAGTAACCTAACGGGTGATGACGGGACCCTGTGGCGAATGCGGATGGCATATACATACATTTTATTTTTCGTTCTTTTCTGGTGTGATTGATTGATGGGACTGCATTGATTCTTATCAATGCAGGGATAAAACAAACCTATATTTGATGTTGTTGGAACAAATTTTAAAAGGTGTTATTACAAAGACGTTTCCTTTTGTTTTGCATCGTGATATTCAGTTAGAATATCCAGCACCTCATTCGACGAGGCGAGGGCTGATATCCCTTCACCGGGAGAGACCCCTTGGGTAGAAGTTTACATCAGGATAATAACTTCACTATAGTCGATTACAAGTTGCTTTGCATTGCGGTATTCAGTTAGAATATCCTGCACCTCATTCCACGAGGAAAGTGCCGAGATCCCTTCACCGGGAGTGACCTCTTTAGCAAAAGGTTTTTGTCACTATATTTTTATGAAAAGCTATCAGGTTCCTTCAACGAGATCAAGTTCATTACGTTAAAGGTTTTTTGCCAAAAACCAGCCGTAGCCCTCCGTCATTTCTTATAGATGATCAGTAGTATTCAAGCTATGTTTGTTTGGCCAAAGTCAAGGCATAGTGTTTGGTAGTTGCTGGGTATTCATCTGTTGCATAGATAGATGCGTTGGTTTGGGACAGTCGTACTGCCTTGTTAGCCAAAGTCAAGGGTATGTACGGGTGGGTTCAAATTAACCTGGATAATGACGGGTAGAACTTGGCATGTGACTAATGATGGGTTGGCCAAAGTCACGATCATAAGAGCATGGGGAAAAATCATATCGGGAGTTTCTAAAGAACTGAAACTTGCCAGGCATGCGCATACCTTCTGGAGTGTGATAACTTGAGTGGCTTCCATCAAGTTATCATGCGATGATAGTTGGATCCCGATTCTCACTGATGAGTTGGTTTACTCTTCGGGTGATCCCGACTAATTCTTCTTTCAGGTTTGGAGGAGAATTTGAGATTACAGTGGGAGGTTTCCTGATTAGATAAAGTGATAACCATTCTGATCTAGGTTAGAGTGCACGCAGAGTGTTTCTTTTCTCTCTCTCTCTAAGGCAGCGACCATTGACCGACCCTAGACTATGACTCAGTGACCAAGTTGACCGAACCTTCTTAAAATACTGACTTTTGGATTGTCTAAGTTGCACAAGTCATTGCCGCTCCTTCTTTTACCCTTTGCATTTCTCAGAACACCCCGTATTACTACGAACATCCACTTCCATTGGATAGATCCATCGTATGGTTATATACGAACTCGAAGGGACTTCTTCGAGGATGGATCCAGGTTCAGGAGAAATAGAATTGGTTTATTCAGTTGTCTTTTATTATCACCTTCTCTCAAGTTGCAAGGGCTCCTTAGTTTAGGAGAGTACACCTATTACGCTTATTGGATAGTCTTATTCCAAACCATAGGCTGGTGCCGAAAAGTAGGGAATGAAGAAAACCAATTAGCCTAAGTAGGGTGTACAGAAGGTAATAACTAAAGACAAAATAAATGGATTAGAAAGAGAGCAAAGTAAATTGCGACTGTTATCATTCACGACCAAACCGCGTACTTCATTGCCACTCCTATTTCACCTTTAATAGAATAAGGTATTATTCAGTTGTCTTTTATCATCACCTTCTCTCAAGTTGCGAGTACTCCTAGGATTAGGAGAGTACACCTATTATGCTTACTGGATAGTCTTCTTCCAAACCATAGGCTGGTGCCGAACGGTAGGGAAGGAAGAAAACCATTTAGCCTAACGATGGTGTACAGAAGGTAACGACTAAAGACAAATAAAGGGATTTGGAGAGATGGCAAAGATATATACGGTTAAAGTCATGAATTGGATTATGGAAGAGACATTACTAGAAATACCAGGATACCCCTACGAAACATTTTCATGTTTCAGTGCATTGTTAAAAGAAAACTGTTTTCCTGATTAGATACTTACTCCAAGGTATGTATTTACCAGGTTTCATTCTCATATCTGTATGGTTTTACAGATGATGAGTGGGAGTAAGTTATTGGGAATTAGGTGATCATCCTCATTATATCAGAATTCGTTGTAATTGGTGATATTTGAGGAAGTCGCCTGAGTTTATGCCAGACGACATGTATTTGGTTTTGAATATCCGTTGTTGTGCACCAATTTCAAAATGATATATCTGTACGTTTATTTTTATAAAGTGAGATATAACTTTTTGAAATTATGTCTGTGACATTTACCTATATCAGTTGACGATTGGGTAAGGAGCATTGAACAACGGAGTAGTTCTTAACCATAAGTACAGTTTTCAACCTACGATGCACAGGTTTTGAGTTATTCGACTCAGCGGACTTATACAGAGTATTGTATGTTGTCCAGTATCCGTCAGGACAAAGGGGTAGGTCCTCGTACTATGTTCTGTTTACTAGTGACTTCTCTAGTTTTTTAGACAAGTGTTTCGTAGAAATACAATGTCTAAGTTTTGAGAAGTTGTGGGTATAAGAATAAAGTAGAGAACCAGGTATCGCAAGTATCGGGATTCTTCAAAGAGATAGAAGATGTAGATTCTTATGATTGGTATTCAAGTAATGGTTTTGAGAAACTTGTTTCTCTTTCAGGTTACTCATAATTGGATGTATTCCTAAGTTGAGTAATGCTGATTAGCCTCTCTCCATTAAGTTGATATGCACTGGAGACAGCTGCGTGGTTTGAATCTGGTTCCAGTTAAATTTGTGCCTCTATTTCTATATTGTATATAGAATGGTTCATATCTTAACGATGTTAAGATACGGGGAGTTGTCCAGCTTATGCTTAAAACCAGACTCTGGATAACTCAAGGCACGTTTCTGTAATGGCAGTTTGTGGGTTGACCCAGGCTATGTCGAGGGTTGATTTTCTACCATCTGGCAGATCGATAGTGATATTGTTCTTGACTCGCCACAGTTTTAGTAAAATGGATTTTTTTAGAAAACAGTAGTGGGAGTATGGTAGAAATGGAAGTGATTCCAGAACCGCAAACGATTACGGAAAATTTAATAGGACCTATATATTCAATCAGGTTTGACTTCTAATAGCCACTCCGCAGATATGGTGGGTAACCTCAGACACCCGAGAGGTACTCCGGTAGCCTCAAGGACGGTGACAGGGAGGTTCTTGTTTACCCAGACTTGACACTACTGTTGTTCCAGGCTATGAGACCCGGCAGGAGGTTAAGCGTCGTTCTAAACTAGCTTTAGAAGTGTACATATATATTATTCTACCAGAGGGTTGTCGTAGTCAGTAGAAGCAGCGGAAGCATAGTGGGCAAGTAGCTTATGTCTATTTATAGGCTTGAGCAAATATAGCAGAGAAAGATCATCTAATTTTGATGTGATAGCCATGGCTTTGACTTCATCAGAATAGGGGATGGATCTATTAAGAAGGTAGTAGGGTGTGATGTCCTGGTATTTGGATGACATACACGGCTTAGGAAGTAAAATTCCTATACTACGATCGGTTGTACTGTGGTCGTCACACAGTTGTTTCTTCACACAGGATATGGATATAATATCAAACATTCTGGTTACTAGATCTGTGGTTTTAGATCTAGATTTGGGTAGTTTCCCAATATGGGTACTTTGACAGTATTCTAATAGTATTTTAGAATAGATGACTCCTGGCATGGTGGTGTACCTGCAGGTGATGGAGTCACCCTCTCTAAAGGTGTCTTACAGACTAAAGGGGGGAGAGATATGCATGATTGGCACATCACTTGCTTAGGCAATTGAGTCAATCGTGAGATATCAAGTACCACACCAGATGTTGTTTTTTCACTAGATGCGATAAGTTTATATTAATCCAATCCTGGAGAAACATAAGGAAGCAGTTTTAGAACATAAGTGAATGTTCTACGGATTTGATGACGGCAGCCTCCTTCGGGAGAAGGTTATCATTCCAGGCTTCAAAGGTGACATGGATGACAGAGTGATTGTCAGAGTTATAGTTTTCCCTCTGACAAGGGACAGTATTATGGACAGGTGGTCCAAGAGGATACTGTGGGAAGCATGGTGCTGGATACTGATTAGGTTCAGTTATCAATTCAGTCTAAGAAGTTTGGATTTGGAGTTCATTTATGAACTAGGTCCCATCAGATATCCAGACATATTCTAAGACAAGTATTACTCAATTCAGGAGATGGCTTTCTCCACGAACTTGAGATTAAGAGAGACATAGATAGAAACATCAGGGCGGATCCACTCGCTGAGGCTATTTCTCGAACACAATAGTTTTACATACGGGATTTGTGAAACTGATTAGTAGAGGAGTTAGATGTTCGGTATCACACGGGCTGTGAGTAAGCGACATCGCAATAATTAGCCTTAAGTGCAAGTGGGAGATTGTTGGATATAGTGCCCTTTAAGTCAATTATTGGATCGCAGGTACGTGATTACAATGATTGAGGGAGGACCTATACCGATATGACAGTCTTGCTCAAGATGATAGTATGCTATCTGGTTTGTCTTTATCATCGTATACATGCTTTAGTTCGCTATTGCATGTTGATAGAGCCCATAGGATTCTTGCTTGACTGCCAGCAGTATGATTGCGATCATATACGTGGGAGCTGGGGTCTGTAAGCACATCCTTAAAGTGTCCCTAGTCGTGGGAGTTTCGAGACAGGGCATCGATACTCCAGAGTAGACTAGTGTATACAGTCGAGACCCCGACGAGGGGCGGTGGCCGGTCTTACAAGCCACTGGTGTCAGTTGGATCACCTAAGATGTATACAGGTGCTCATTGGGTTATGAGTACACCGGACAGGACTCGCCGGGAACCTGCTAGTTGGTATTATACCTAGCGTCAGATAGCAGTTCCCTGGTGACATGTGTACAGGTTAGTTCATCGACCTGAGGTCGTCATTTGTCTCGTGTGAGTTCCCACTGTGCTTTGATTTCTACCCTACCACGGCTCAAAGGAGTCGTGCAAACAGGTCTTTTTTGGGTACAGTCCCGAGCCACATGGAGGCAAGTGAGCGGATCGGCAGGGGATTCGTCTCTCCCGGTATTGGGGTTGAGATCGCGCTATGTCTAGGAGAGCCATTACACAAAGCCCTCGGCCGAGGCAGGAGATTTACTAGTAGGTACTCCAGTAGTATCTCAGGGTGTTCTGGGCTACTCTCTGACACGACTTATACCGCTAATGGGGGTCTGACGTTACCAGCCCCTAGGCAGATATGCGATACTCATAGACGAACGGACTGGACTGTATGGATATTTTCACTGTTAGGCTCAGTAGGGTTTCTGGATGAGTTCGCTCGTCAGCTTCCCTTCCAATCAATATATAGGCAACCGTTACGTACAGCTTGTACCTCTGACGTGCTAGTGGTTATACCCAGTGCCAGTGTGTTGATGAGTCATTAGAGTCCCCCACAGACAGTTTCCCAAGTTCGGGTAAAACGTTGTAGAGGCCGTATGGTTTTATGGCAGGGTTCGGAAAATGCACGTGCGTTTTCGCACGTGTCATATTTCGGGCGGATAATACTGGTAGGCTTTGGTTTAAGCCGGATCCGAGTATTATACTGTGTAGATATAATATCTTTGTCTCAGTTGCATTTGTATTCGGTCATAATACAAATGCGAGTATGTTTATACTGTTACGGGGTTATCCTGAAATTCGTTTCGGGATCACTTTTGGAAGTTGCCGGTTTCCAGTTTTCTATCAGCCGTATTAAACATTCGGTTTAATGCGGATTTATCTTTTCGTCACTAGGGTGAGTCATGAGGGTGAGTCGTGGTTCTAGAAGCTTCTAGATGGTGACTAGGATGATGGGGTGTTCTTGATTCATTGGTTGCATTAATTGTCCATTTAATGTTAGCATGACTGGGTTAGATGATTCATTAGTGCATTAATGATAATGCAAGGTGTCTAAATGACTCATTCTCTCTCATTTAATGTTGTGGTCACTCTCCCTCCTCCTACACTCACCCCCTTGCTCATAAAAGTGTCTGGCCCCTCTTGATAGAGATAATTATTGATTTTTAGGAAAAAGAATATAGTTTTGGTTCATGGAAATTTCATATGCCAATTTCTCATTTACCCGATTCCAAAAGGCAACTTCATTAACCGTTCGTCCATGGCTTTGGACGAAGTGAGACAAAGTGTTCTACTCATTCTCTACATCAATCTTGGTCATCTCTTTTAGCAAACTTGATGATCGAGTTGCCTCGGTTCAGAGGCGGGAGCCCGTTTAAAGATCCGTCGACGTGGTGCCACCTGAACGAGAATACTGGAGATTCAGGAGATCGGAGCAACCGCAACAAAGCATGGGATGATGGCTGAAGACTGAAGGATTCGGATCGTTCGGTATAACATTTCTACCCACTTTATAGTTTGTTAGTTTAGCTTTAATGGCAGATCCAGGTTATAGTATACGATAGTGCCAGTCTAAAAGTTTTTGTTCCGCATTTGGCGTCTATTAGACGGCCGAGGCGCTACCGTGTACATACAGCGGTGGGGCCATCTGCCTCGTCACGAGCTCCCGGTGATTGCCCCGGCGGCGGCCAAAGGCGTTCACGGGTTCCCAAGCCCCGGACGAGGGATGCAGAAGAGGACGAAGACAGGGTTCCTCTTAAGAGGAAGAGGACAGTCTCTCGCACGCCACTGACGGAGATTCCTGAGGGGATTTCTGTGCAGGAGGGGGACGTCCGTTTCGTAGTCCCGTCCGGGCTTTCCGTTGCTGCCAGCCTGCTTGCTGGTATGGAAGAGTTGGCCGAGGGCAAGATTCCGCGGGGGACCCTGAGGGCCCAAATGGCGGCTATAGCTCAGGAGGCGTTGCAGGTATGTACTCCCTCATGTGTTATTTCGAGCGCCCTTTCTTTAGTTCGAGTGTCTCTAAGTCTCTTTGTTGTTTTTCATCAGGTCCTTCAGCACTGCGCCCTCGTTACTCGCATGGAGGCCGAGGGGACTATCCATGCTACGAGGCCGGCGGGAGAGTCTTCTTCGGAGGCCGAGGATCTGCGACTTGAGCTGCATCTGGAGAGGGAGAGGATGACCGTTGTTGAAGCCTGATTGGCCGCCGCGGAGCTCGCGGTCTCAAATTGCCGGGAGTCCTATCACCGCCTAAATGAGTCCCACCGAGTCATCGAGGCGAAGTTGAGCTGATCGCTTTGCATCCATGAAGTAGGCGAGGGATGCCAGCAGGCGGGATGCCGAGGCGGCGCTTCACACGGCGGAGGTTGCCGAGGTTCGGGCTAGAAAGGCGGTGACTGATTACAAGGGGTCGGACCAGTTTTACGTCGACCTCGGCGAGGCCTCCACCTTTGCATGGAACAAAGCTCTTGATGTCGTCAAGGATTAGTTTCCGGAGTTTGCCGACGGTGAGCTCCGTGCTCAGGTCCCACTTTCGGTGGTCATGCCTCCGACCGATAGTGATGAGGGAGGTGAGGTCCAGGTGGGGCTTGCGGCCGGAACTTTTTGGCTTTTCCTCCTCTCTCTTTTGTAAGCCTCCGGGTAATTTGATAAGGCTGGGGAGCCTACAATACCCTTGTAAAGACTTTTGGCTTTATGAATAAAAACTTTTTGCAGCAGTATTTGCGCGCGTATTTTCCTTTGTTGGTAAACACTTGTATTTGCACAGTACTGCTTTCGTGTTAGGCCTGTTTTTCGTCTAGCGATCACACGTCGAGTTGAATCTGTTCATTTGCCAAGTGTGCAAAGACCGGTGGGGAGACGGTATCTCCATGGCCCCGAAGTCGAGGTGGAGATCGCTCAGATGTAGATAGACCGGATGCCTCTCGGTGATGGCTTTGTTCCTTAGTCGTGGAAGGCACGGTGAGGTATGCTAAGGATGGGTCGAGCAGGGTAGCTGCCCGGTGCCTCATGGTGAGGGCTTAGATCCCTGACGTTGTGGGGTAGGGAGCTACCAGCCAGGGATAACCGAGCAAGGGCGGGCCCGGTTGCCTCTTGGCGAGGGCTTTGATCCCTGGCGTTGTGGGGTAGGGAGTTACCAGCCAGGGATAACCGAGCAAGGGCGGACCCGGTTGCCTCTTGCCGAGGGCTTTTGATCCTTAGCGCGGGAGGGGCCGTAAGAGGCCTACTAAGGACGGGCCGAGCAGGGTTACTGCCCGGTGCCTCTTGGCGAGGGCTTTGATGCTTAAGGATGGGCCGAGCAGGGTTACTGCCCGGTGCCTCTTGGCGAGGGCTTTGATCCCTGGCGTTGTGGGATAGGAAACTACCAGCCAGGGATAACCGAGCAAGGGCGGGCCCAGTTGCCTCTTGATGAGGGCTTTTGATCCTTAGCGCGGGAGGAGCCGTAAGAGGCCTACTAAGGATGGGCCGAGCAGGGTTACTGTCCGGTACTTCTTGGCGAGGGCTTTGATCCTTAAGGACGGGCCGAGCAGGGTTACTGCTCGGTGCCTCTTGGCGAGGGCTTTTGATCCCTGGCGTCGTGGGGTAGGGAACTACCAGCCAGAGATAGCTAAGCAGGGTATCCGCTCGGCTGCCTCTTGGTGAGGGCTTTGATCCCTGGCGTCGTGGGGTAGGGAACTACCAGCCAGGGATAACCAAGCACGGTAGCCGCTCGGCTGCCTCTTGGTGAGGGCTTTGATCCCTGGCGTCGTGGAGTAGGTGTTTACCCCAATCAGAGCAAAGCTTTGTTCAAATTTTGAATTTTGAAATGAAGCAGCGCTCGCGCTAGCAGCGCCAGTGCTAAGAGTTAAAGACTCTGATGCAGCGCTCACATGCAAAGCACGAGAGCGCTAGCGCTGGAACTAAATGTTTCCCACCCTTGGATCAAAGATCCAACAAAGATGACTAAAAATCATCAAATTACCTCTGAAAATTAGAGTACCGTTGGATCAAAGATCCAATGGTGATTAAAAATCACCAAGATATAGAATAAGTTCTGTATGGGAAAAGATTTTCCTAATCTTGTTAAAAACAAGAAGATTGTTTTTTGTAAAACAGAAGCCCTACGATCAAAGATCCAACGGTGGGAAACATCCCCAAATCAATTAGAGAAAAGATCTCTTCAACTGATTCAACAAATCAGCCTCCCCTATATAAATGATCGAAGACTTCAAGTCTTGAAGTGAGGACCCCCCCCCCAAACTTTGAGAAATTTCAAAAAGAAGAGCAAGCTCTCGGAAGAAGAATTTCTTCAAGGTAAATAAAACAAAGAGATAAAATCATCTCGTAAAAAGAAGAAGAACCTAATTCTTCTTCAAGATCATAGATCAATAAGACAGATGACTTTCACAAAAAGAGATCATAGTATCTCATCATAAAAGGGGAGGAGAAAAGAACTTAATTTTTCTTGGATCACAGATCCACAAAGACAAGGTCTTTCATAAAAACAGAAGAGATTGTAAAATCTCCTATTAAAATAAGAACTTTGTTCTTAAACCCAAGAGACAAAGTTTCTTATAAACGAGAATTTAATTCTCAGAGCGCAGAGCAGATCAAAATTGCCTAAAAAGAGCCTTAGCCTTCCAATTAAAAAGAAGCGCCTTAGCGCTCCAAGACTGGCGCACAGCGCCGCAACGCTCCTAGCGCTCCAATTTAAAGAAGTGCCTCAGCGCTCCAAGACTGGCGCACAGCGCCGCAACGCTCCTGGCGCTCCAATTTAAAGAAGCGCCCAGCGCTTCAAGGTTGGCGCTCAGCGCCAAGCGCATCACGTGCTCCTCACGTGTGCGCTATTTCATAAAAAGCGCTCTGCACTCATTGTCTGGCGCTCAGTGCTAAGCACGCCACGTGCTCCTCACGTGTGCGCTATTTCATAAAGAGCGCTCTGCACTCATTGACTGGCGCTCAGCACCAAGGGCGCCACGTGCTCCTCACGTGTGCGCTATTTCATAAAAAGCGCATCAGCGCTCCAAGTCTGGCGCTTAGCGCCAAGCGCGTCACGTGCTACTCACATGTGCGCTATCCCACAGGAAGCGCCTTAGTGCTCTAAATCTGGCGCTCAGCGCCAAGCGCACCACGCGCTCCTCACGTGTGCGCTGAGAGAAAATAAGCTGTTCTTTAAATAAAACCCCAGAACTATAATGAGTGCTCAACACTCAATAAAAGACAAAAAGGGTTGTCAGAACCTAAACCAATGCTCAGCATCATTTAAACTGAGTGGGCCGAGCCCAAGTTGGCCACAGACCCCTAATTTAGATTAATTGAACCCATATGCTCATAAATCTTTTTAATAGATCTTAGTCCCAAACTTGACTACAGATCTCCCAAGCAATATTGGTTCAAGGGTACATCTCTTCGTACCTCTGATATATGTAGTTGTAATTCTTCAACGTCTTAAGAGAGACAGAGGGTCCCAATAACCAATAACTTTTGGTGCATCCCCAAACGGTTAAACCAAAACCAGACTGCGATGTCTTTAAACCTTACAGACTACGATGTCTTTAAATCAGACTATGATGTCTTTAAACCTTACAGACCACGATGTCTTTAAACCAGACTACGATGTCTTTAAACATTACAGACTACGATGTCTTTAAACCACACTACGATGTTTTAAAACCTTACAGACTACGATGTCTTTAAACTTTACAGATTATGATGTCTTTAAACTCCATGGACTATGACGTCCTTAAACTTATGGACCGCAATGTCCCTAAACTAAAACAATAGAGTCCAAATGCTCTTTTGTTGGATCTAAATGATCCTGTTAAGTAGATCTTAGTCTAAAATTAGACTAACATATCCTTAACAAACGTTTAAGTTGATCTTAGTCTCAAATGAGATTAACGATCCTTAAACCCAACCCAAAACCAAATCTAAGAAAATACGGATTTGGACTAATCCACGCTCTACGGGCGAAAACATAAATTAGTCTCCGTATACAATCCACGGGCAACCAAAAATAAAACAAACACACACGACACGAAGTGACCATCTAGAGAAGGAGAAAGTTGTTACCGCAATACGGTAGCGTAATTAACTGCAGGGGCTTGCGCCTACAGGGAAGAGCGTCCCCACAATCAAAAACCCCTCAAACGAGGGGGAATCTGACGAAGTCTGCTACAACGGCTGCATCCGTCTAAACCTCCGATATACGATAGCGTAATTAACTGCAACAAGTTAATATAAATATCATGCAGTTCCTAATTTCTCCAATTCTAAATAACATCAAGTAAAGGTAAACATGTAGCTATAACCAGATATATGCGTAGACATAAAGGTATAGCAAGGTATATGTATCTACCTATAAGTAATGATGTAATATACCCCATGGGTATAAGTGAAGTATGTATGTAAGGTATACCTGTAGCTATGTCATTAAGTGTGTATGTACCAATCGCTAATGGTACAATACTCTATAGGTATACAGGTATGCTATAAGTCATATGCATACAGAAATATGAATCAATATCTTAATGTCCCTAACCCAAACAATATCATTTCTATATGTGGGTTGTGCGTGACATGGCAATTATTGACGGTGTGTATGACATACAATCAGTGCTCGTGCAACATGAGCCGTTAATAATAGTGTAGTGTCCTAAGGATACTAGTCCAAGCACAACAATTAACTAAGTAGTAGGGTGAATGCGCAATTCTAAATATGAAATAGAATATGCGACAAGTCAAGTCATCTCTAACCCAGACGCATAACGCCATGCGGGCGATTCCCCTGTAGATATTAAATCTACTCACCAACGCTCCTAGCTAAGTGAAGCCAACCACCTGTTTTCTTTTTGTAGTAGTGTCCGAAGTCCCCGCCTGCGAACCTAACACAATAAAACAACATAACAGAAATATATTAGCAATATACCCAGAACACATGCAAACTACATTAAACCGACGCAACAACACAAATCATACTCTCAAGTGTTCGTATTGTGGCTAACGTGCGTAGCGACACGACGAAAACAACCTAAGAGCAAAATCACATAAAGTGCACGATCCGTGTCGTATAACGTATCGCGCTTAAACGAAACACAAGAAACTACTTAGGTGATCCCAGATTTTGTATACAGAGAAAACTTAACAATCAAACAAGACCAAAAACACCTAAACCACTGCAGACACCTACCTAGAAAAACCCAAACCCTAACTCCTACCCACGGCCGAGGTCGTCGGAAATCCCCTGCATGTCGCCGGCCGAGTCCGAGATCCTTGGGTTCGTGCTCCAGGTGAGGTCCTATGGTCACTGGTACAACACAACTATATTGTTTGGTTCTCCGGGTCACAGCAGATCACAGATGGCATATACGACACTAAAAAATACGATATTATGCACAAAAACTTAACTTTAAATATTCTAAACTAAATCTAAAAATCTACACAACACAAAAACCATATAAAGAACAGATAGAGATCATTACCTACACAAAAGAACTCAAAGATCCAAGCTTTGCATGCTCCAAGGCATCCAAGAGGCAAAAGGTGTTCAAAGATGTGATTTTTGTGATATTTGTGAAGGATTTGAGATGAATTGGTGAGGGAAATGAGAGTGTTCAGTTTGAGTGTGAGAGATATGAGGGAAAAGAAAAGAGAGAGAGAAAAAGAGAGAGATGAAATGATAAAGAGAGAGGGAGAGAGAGAGGTGAGGTTAAGGATGAGTATAACCACTTCATTAATGCACCATAAATGTTTTCACACACATCTCATCACTCCAAAACAAATATCTTCTCTTCTTCTCATAAAAGATCTTGAAATTTATGGTTAAGGGTAAGATTAAAACAAGGATTAGGATAAGCAAAGGATTAGGTTAAGTGTCATGGTTGTTAAGAACAAGATTAGCACAAACAAATCCTCACATTATCGTGCACATGTGCGTGCATGTCCACAACAAATAATAATAAATTATTAATTAAATGTTATAAAATATGAGGAAGCCGAATTGGTAAACTTTTTACAGTAAACCCGCATTAACGTCTAAACGAATACTAACCAAAATCTAAGGCGTTACAATCTCCCCCCTTATATAAATTCGTCCCCGAATTTAAAATTCTCACTAAGAGTACCTTCAAAGAGAATATTACAAAACTTTCATATCTCGCTCGCAGCCTCCCAAGTGATTACCTCACTATACGACTAAGTTCAAGAAAACCCTTCACAGATGGCAAGACTCTTGACCGAAGTTTCTCCACCTGCCGAGCCATTAACACAATTGGCTGCTGGTGTATGAAAGATCGCGTCTCAAGCTAAATGGTCTGGTGCTGAATCATGTGAGAAAGGTTATGAAGGTAATTGCAAAGTATCGACACAAGGAATACGGGGTGAATACTCAATAATCTGGGCAGAAGTGCCAAATTAAAGGCAACGAAACTAACTCACTTTAAGGATATCAAAAGGACCTATAATCCTAGGATAAGCTTCCCAAAACTCAACACGTTATTCATCGGAAAAATTCGTAGGAATACATGATCTCCTACTGCGAACTCGAGTCTACGACCACTACGGTTGGTATAAGACCTCTGTCCGCAATGGACTACTCTCATCCTGACCTGAACCAACTGGATCATCTCCGAAGTCTCTAGACTAGCTGGGGTCCAAAAATCCTACTACGCAGAGTCAGAAAAAGAGACTGGTGATCGACACAACCTAACAACTAAACCTAAAGGTTGCCAATTGGAGTGCCTCCTGATAACAGCTATCGAAGGAGAACCCTAACAATGGCAAGTGACGATCCCAACTGTCGACAACAATTAGTACGTACGCAAAAGCATATCCTTCAGAGTCGGTATAATCCGCTCTCACAAAACCATCATCCTGCGGATGGAAAGGCGGAGCTAAAGCTCAACCAGTACCCAAGACTTCCTGAAGCTCCTGCCCAAGACGGCAAGCGAACAGGGTGCCTTCATTTGATACGACCTATGAAGGAACTCCGTGCAACACACCAACTTAATAAAGAACAACTGAGCAAACTGAGTATAACCGGACAACAAGCATCCGAATGGAGTCACACCCTGATTAAACCTGGGTAGACACCATAACGAAATTCGTGGAGATCTGTACCCATTCCCACTTCGGAACGGTTAAAGGTTGCAAGTCTCCAGCCGGTCTCAGACGCTCAACCAAAGCACACAACAAGACAGACATTTTGAAACGAAACCCGAAACTTCTCTTTACATCCTTGCCCACCCGTAACTATCTCACAAGTCACGTCAAATGTTGGTGGAACTTAAATGAGTACAGAGAGTTGACAGATGTGCCTGCTCTAGGATTTCACATCTCTACCCAATGGTATCAGTTACACAAACGCGTCCCTAAACGTAGCACATCCGGTCACAAATCAAGGTCTCCGAATCTTTACCCAGCCGAGTATGCTCAAGTATCTCTGACGAACGGGCATCGGTGGGCTGTGTCGCGAAAGCGATTAAGGAAAAATGGTCGGGCGCGGACATGAGCAAGCTATCCCCTCAGTAGAGGCGAACTTAAGCTGTACTCAACGATCGCACAAGAACTGTAAATCTGTAGAAGACTATCTCAACAATCAGAACCCGCTGCAGGAAGATGTACATTAAGCTCTTGTGGTCTGTGAAAATCTGACATGACTCTCCGAACAAGTAGTGTTTCCAAATTTCCAACGCAAAACCACCGCGGCCATCTCCAGATCATGAGTGGGATATCCTGCTCGTACTTCCTCTAACTGTAAGGAAGCAAAAGCGATAACTCTATAATGCCGCATCAACGCAAAATCGAGCCCCACTCGCGAAATATCACAGTTAAACAACAAAGTCGCCCGAACCAGAAAGCAAAGAAAGAACTGATGCTGTTGTTAACCAAGTCTTCAACTGCTGAAAAACTCCGCACGCATGCCTCAGTCCAAAGAAAATGAACCTCCTTTCTGGTCAGGCCAGTCCACGGTGCAACACTACACGAGCAATCCTGCACAAAACGGCGGTAAAAACCTGCTAAGCCCAAAAATCTGCGGACCTCCGTCCTGCACACAAGTCTGGACCAAAGCTGTACGGCCTCGATCTTCCTCGGAACTATACATAACCGTCTCCCATAACTACAAGACCTAGGAGTCAACACAAACAAGCCTGAAGGAACACTCCGAGAATCTACCAAACCTCTGGGGCTCTCCCAATGTCTGCAAAACAAATCCTCAAGTGCTACTCCTGTCCCTCACGACACATTGAATAGACCAGAATGTCGTCAATAACACAACAATAACTGGTCGAGAAACGGTCTGAAGAAATCTGGTTCATCATATTTACGAATGCTGCTAGGGCATTGGTGAGTCCAATGACACCACCAAAACACACAAAGCCCATAGCACGCACAAGGCAGACTTCAGAATGTCATCACTCCGAACCCGCAACAATGATGACCTGATCCCAAACAAACTTAGAAAAATGTCTCGCACTCTGGAGCTGATCGAAGAAATCGTCAATGCGAGGTAAAGGATACCTATCCGCACTGTAAGCCAGTTCAATTGACGATCAATCAATACACAACCTCAACTGCCGTCCTTCTCCTTGACGAACAGAAATAGGAGCTCCCCAATGCGAAACACTCAGACGCACAAGCCCCCCAACAAACAACTCTGCAGCTGATCCTTAAGCTCCCTAAGCTTCGCCGGCTCATCTAGAACAAAGTCGGAAAACTCTCGCACGATAGGAAAGCTGGTCCAACAGACCCACTGTGGCTCCGGTATCACAAATGAACGCCAAAAATTCTCGACATCTTCTCCTTAAAAGCCGACTAGCGAAAAAGGCTGAATTCAAGCTATGAGAGGCGGCACCACTGTCTCCCTACACAACAAGAACTGACTCGCCGGGAAAAACAACACTTGACTGTTTCCTCACGGTAGTCCACATACGCCTAGCACGTGACTAACCAGTCCGTGCCCATGAGAACGTCAAATCCAACATCTCTAGAAAGATCAAGTGACGGACGAATCTCTATCTCCTATCCGATTGGCACACGACTGAAATATGTGTCGCGCAACAAAAGAATCGCTGACAGAAGTTACACAACAAACAACTGATCTAGCTAACACTACTCTTGTCCCAAGCCTCTGCTACTCCCGCGACGGTCACGAAAGTTGTTTCGATGACAAGGCCTCTATCTCTGGGCTGGTACACCGGTACGAGTTCTCTACGATTCCGGAACTCCCAAAGTCTCTGGAATACTTATCTCATCAACTAGGGATGCATCCACTGGTGCTATGTAGGTGACGGAATGCTGTGTGCTGATCGCAAGGAACAACTGGGTAACAGGGGTGACAACCTCCTGTCGCTGTGCTCGAATAGCCTCAACCAAAGAACTCATCGTCTGGCGCAAGTCCTGCATCTCTGCCACAAGCCTAGCGATACTATCTGTCGAATGCGGATCCGTCTGCTCCTGTGCAACGAGCGTGCCATCCTGGTCAGTTCTCGTCCTACCCGAGTCAATTCTGACATCGGCCCTCGCTGCACCTCTCTGAGTCCCCATAGTCGTCGGCGGCAAAGGCTATAAATAGAGATAGGATTCGATATGAACACAGAAATCGAATCACAAAGATATGAATTATCAAGGAAAGAATTTCAAGCAATTTGTACTTAGGTCACTTTAGGCGGAGCACCGCAATATAAGTATGCTGCAGACATACACACACTACGTTACTCTGCTTAAACTACCTACTCCATCATACCAAGGTCATCTTACACTCCGAAAGGTAAAACCTAGCGCTCTGATACCAACTTTCTCACGACCCGAAATTGGCACGCGACGGCCCTATTACTACTCAACGTCTACAGACGTAACGCAGTAAAAGAAAGCCAAATCCTAGAAATCTAAACCATTAAAAGATAAGAAATATTGTTTAAACTTTTGAAATCGCAACCCAAATTCTTTAAAAGTCAAACTTTTCTTTCTTTAAAATTTTGGCACCACCTCCTTTGTAAAAACTAACCCCAAAAATGGGTACAACAAAGATAAAAGGAAAGCATCCCCAAACGGGAGCAAATACACACCCAAAGGCGGAAAACAACCACCATAACAGATATACGACGCCGTAGCGAAGAAATAAAAGACGATAAAAGGAAACTGTATAAAAGACAACCAAGTCATAAAATAATATACAATATGTCCTCACATCAAGTCTCTAAGTCAACATGAAAATAGTAGATGGAGAGTAAAAGGATACAACGAATATATAACCACATAACCCACCTAAGCAAACTGCACACTATGAGCTGATGCGGTATCCGCAGCAAAAGATGATAAGATAGATGAATAGCCTGCCTCGACTACTCTGGGAAACAACCTGCAAAACAACTGTGGCATAACGGGGGTGAGTTGCCAACTCGTGAATAGTAAATACCATATGCAGGCAATCTCAAGTATGCACGTACAGCGCGAATCTAACATATACAATTAATAGCAATAAAGGGTCATATGAATGCAATAATCATGAAAAGTACACTGACGGTTACTACAAATACATGAAGCAATAATATGACAATCGGTATGCAATAATCATGCAATAATGATATGAGAATGTATATACGCAACAACCATGAAAGGTACTCTAACAGATACAACTAACACATGAAGCAATGCATATAAAATGAAGTATGTAAATGCAACAGTCATAAAAGGTACACTAACAGGCACTACTAATACATGAAGTAGTGCATAAATAATAAATGTGAAGTATGGAATGAAATATGTCATTTCCATGGAATCCTGACATCGTGGTAGGATCAAAATCCATCATGACAATCCAAATCCTAAATTCCTCAAATCAGCCCCCAAATTGGCTCTCATATCATATAAGTCTCACAAATCCTTAATGTACAATATCGAATAAATCTCATATATCCTGAATGTACAAAATCAAGTAATTTCAAATGTCCTAAATCTAATATCAAGTGATTCTCGTATATCCTAGGTCCGATATTAAGTAAATCTCATAAAATTCAATATCGAGTAAAATTCATACACACACACACACACACACACACAATATCGAGCACATAGGCCCCAAGTACATAGGCCCCTCACATCGACCATATAGGCCCCTCACATCGAGCACATAGGCCCCTAGCACATAGGCCCCACTCATTGACCATATAGGCCCACTCATATAATTGATAAGTATATTTGCATATATCATCATGATAATATATGATGTGTGTGTGTGTGTGTGTGTGTGTCAGCGTCACATACCACTGATATATATATACGATGGGTATACATATATATATCAGCGTCCCATACCACTGATATATATACGCAGGAGCAAAAAATCAAGAAAACATTATATGAAAACCATATCTCAATGCGAAATCCATGAATATAATATATGCAACATGAAACTGAAATGTAAGCATATAAAGGAAAAGCCGCTAATTAACTGCAACAAGTTAATATAAATATCATGCGGTTCCTAATTTCTCCAATTCTAAATAACATCAAGTAAAGGTAAACATGTAGCTATAACCAGATATATGCGTAGACATAAAGGTATAGCAAGATATATGTATCTACCTATAAGTAATGATGTAATATACCCCCTGGGTATAAGTGAAGTATGTATGCAAGCTATACCTGTAGCTATGTCATTAAGTGTGTATGTACCAATCGCTAATGGTACAATACTCTATAGGTATACAGGTATGCTATAAGTCATATGCATAAAGAAATATTAATCAATGTCTCAATGTCCCTAACCCAAACAATATCATTTCTATATGTGGGTTATGCGTGACATGGCAATTATTGATGGTGTATGTGACATACAATCAGTGCTCGTGCAACATGAGCCGTTAATAATAGTGTAGTGTCCTAAGGATACTAGTCCAAGCACAATAATTAACTAAGCAGTAGGGTGAATACGCAATTCTAAATATGAAATAGAATATGCGACAAGTCAAGTCATTTCTAGCCCAGACGCATAACGCCATGCGGGCGATTCCCCTGTAGATGTTAAAACTACTCACCAACGCTCCTAGCTAAGTGAAGCCAACCACCTGTTTTCCTTTTGTAGCAGTGTCCGAAGTCCCCGCCTGCGAACCTAACACAATAAAACAACATAATAGAAATATATTAGCAATATACCCAAAACACATACAAACTATATTAAACCGATGCAACAACACAAAACATACTCTTAAGTGTTCGTATTGTGGCTAACGAGCGTAGCGACACGACGAAAACAACCTAAGAGCAAAATCACACAAAGTGCACGATCCGTGTCGTATAACGTATCGCGCTTAAACGAAACACAAGAAACTACCTAGGTGATCCCAGATTTTGTATACAGAGAAAACTCAACAATCAAATAAGACCAAAAACACCTAAACCACTGCAGACACCTACCTAGAAAAACCCAAACCCTAACTCCTACCCACGGCTGAGGTCGTCGGAAATCCCCTACATGTCGCCGGCCGAGTCCGAGATCCTTATGTTTGTGCTCCAGGTGAGGTCCTATGGTCACTGGTACAACACAACTATATTGTTTGGTTTTCTAGTAAAAACTCCGGGTCACAGCAGATCACAGATGTCATATACGACACTAAAAAATACGATATTATGCATAAAAACTTAACTTTAAACATTCTAAACTAAATCTAAAAATCTACACAACACAAAAACTATATAAAGAACAGATAGAGATCATTACTTGCACAAAAGAACTCAAAAATCCAAGCTTTGCATGCTCCAAGGCACCCAAGAGGCAAAAAGTGTTCAAAGATGTGATTTTTGTGATATTTGTGAAGGATTTGAGATGAATTGGTGAGGGAAATGAGAGTGTTCAGTTTGAGTGTGAGAGATATGAGGGGAAAGAAAAGAGATAGAGAAAAAGAGAGAGAGGAAATGATAAAGAGAGAGGGAGAGAGAGAGGTGGGGTTAAGGGTGAGTATAACCACTTCATTAATGCACCATAAATGTTTTCACACACACCTCATCACTCCAAAACAAATATCTTCTCTTCTTCTCACAAAAGATCTTGAAATTTATGGTTAAGGGTAAGATTAAGATAAGGATTAGGATAAGCAAAGGATTAGGTTAAGTGTCATGGTTGCTAAGAACAAGATTAGCACAAACAAATCCTCATATTATCGTGCACACGTGCGTGCATGTCCACAACAAATAATAATAAATTATTAATTAAATATTATAAAATATGAGGAACCCGAATTGGTAAAGTTTTACAGTAAACCCGCATTAACGTCTAAACGAACACTAACCGAAATCTAAGGCGTTACAGCAACATGGGTGTATGAGACTCACACCATGGTTATGATAATCCTTGGGTTTTTATTTATCTTGGTAATTCATAAATTAATGGTAATTAGTCACATGGTTCAACCTTGTAGAAGTTTGTGGAACCATTGACCAAGTCCACTCGTTTGTTTTACATGAATATATTTATTAACTCAACCATTATTATTGACCCATGATTTTATTCTCTACATGAGTTAGTGTATGACACTAACTCACTTATGATTGTTATTCTCATTTCATGAGATTATTCTCTCCACACTTCTTCTTCCTCTTCATGAGAGAAAAAGCTTACTAGCTTTTGCTTTTTCTATGGTGAGAAAATAATGTGAGAAAAAGAAAACTAAAGAGAGCCCATTTCCTACTTCATCATCCTCTACTATTAACCATTTAGTTTAGGGTGTTTGCTTCACTAAATCCTAATTTAGTGAAGAGATAGTATGAGCTTGAGTCTCCTTGACGTAGATCATTTTCGGCCTCGAAGACTTCGAGCAAGGTTATTCATTTCTCCAAGGCAACCTTTTCTAGAGTTCGGGAGATTACAACTCGCAGCGAAGGGACTACTACATGGGGCTTTTGAAGTGAAGGGCCGGTCTACAAAGTGTTAGTGTATATGCCCTAGAGGCCATTACTGTATCATACTAGTTTGTATATTACTTGATGGAAGCTTGGGATATTCACCTTGTATAAACAATCTTGCTCAATATAGTAGTATGCTACTTGGTTTGTTTCTACTTCAATGTGTACTTGTGTTTATTTCAGTATATCACTTATACGCATTAGTGGAGCCCTTAGGATCTTTGCTTGATTACCAGCGTTGTGATGGCAGTCACACTAGTGGGGGCTGGGTAATCTATAGGCACATCCTTATACAGGTCCCTAGTCGTAGGACTATCGAGACAGGGCATCGATACTCCGGAGTAGACTAGCGTATGCGCTTCTCATCCCAGTGTGGGAGATGGTCTGTCCCACAGCCATCAGTACGTCGTACTGGAGATAGTATACGGGTGCTCGTTGGGTTACGAGTACACTGGACAGGACTCGTCGGGAACTGACAGGTTGGTATTATACCTATCGTCAGTTATCAGTTCCCAGGTGACATGAGTACAGCTTAGTCCGCTGACTTGACACTGACACTTCGCCTCGAGTGTGTTCCCACTGCACTTTGATCACTACCCTACCACGGCTCAAAGGAGTCGTGCAAACAGGTGGTGGTTGGGTGCAGTCCCGAAGCACTTGGAGGCAGTGACGGTTAGACAGGATTCGTCTCTCCCGGTATTGGGGGTTGACATCGCGCTGTGTCTAGGAGAGCCATTACACGAGTAGTCCCTGGCCAGGGCAAGCGAGATATACTGGTAGGTTTCCAGTGTTATCTCAGGGTGTTTTGGGCTTCACTCCGACACGACTTGTACCGCTATTGGGGGACTGACGTTTTACCGCCCCCTAGGCCCGCCATGCGATGTATCAGACGAACAGACCGGACTGTACGGAGAATGTCACGTTTCAGACTCAGTAGGAGTTCAGATGGGGTTTCACCTCGTCAGCCTTCTTGTCGGCATCTACCTGGGGACCGTTATGCACAGCTAGTGCCGCTTGCGGTCTGTGGTTAAACCCACTGCCAGCGTAGTGTCGAGTCTTTAGAGTCCCACACAGAGGGTATTCGTCTCTGGGCAAAACAGAGTAGAGGTCGCATGGTTTTGCGACAGGGTTCGTTCTCATCCGCGCACTTGTGCACGTTTGGAGTCCGGACGGATTATACTGGCAGGCTCTGGTTTGAGCCAGATACTGGTATATGTTTTGGGGGTTGCTTTTATATCTTGGTATTCTTGTTCCTCGGAACGAGAATGCAGGTGTGTATGCACAGTTGCTTGAGGCGGAGAATGAGGTTTTTCATTAGGGTTTCGGATCGGGTGCGTATGCACAGTTGACAGTTATCATTTTCCAAACCCTAATGGATTTGTGTATTATCTATTAATAATAGTAATTAAATAAGAATTATGTTATGGTTGTTTTTCTTGTTGACTTGTTGACCTTGGTTGACTTGTTGACCATTGACCACTTTTCATGCCTTGAAAGTCTTCCTTGATTCATGCTTACACTTCATTAAAAGAGGTATGATAGTGGTCATTCCAAAATAACCATCAATTATTCTTATTTCAATTATTATCATTTAGATAATTCATTTCTTTTGCAATATGGTTGCAAGAAAGAAATAATTGAGCTCATTCTATCATTCTCACTCTCTCTCCTCATTTCATCTTCTTCCTCCTCTTGAAAAGAGAAACCTTCTCATGTGTTGAGATTCATTCTCTTTAGATAGAAAAGCAAACCCTAATCTCTCTCTACTCATTCTAGGATGAAGGTTTAGCAAGCCGGAAACCCTAGTTCACTCAAAGATCGAGGAAGAGCCCAAAGTCGAACCTTCGAGGTGGATCTATCTTCGGCAAGAAGAAGGCGACGAGAAGAGAACCAATCAAGCTTCTACAACAACAAGAAGAGAAGGAGTTCAAGTTTAGGTATAACCATCTTCCATAGTAGCTAACTCTCTTTAGCTTGTAAACTAGTTTTAGTTTAGTCAACGATCCCGACATAGTTTAGTCCATGTTGCCTCTTGCGATAAAAATTCGTTTTTTATACCGTTTCCGCCTCCCCGTAAGTACCGGGGGTCGCAATATGGACTTACAGTGGTATCAAAGCCTAACTAAACTTAAACTAGCTTGGTAGTGAAGTGTAACGAAGTTCGGAACCGAAAAATCGCAAAACCGGAAAATCAAAACCCTAACTTTCTGTTGAAATTTTTTCTGCTCAAAATGAAAAACTTTATACTTGTAAAATCGTCTCAGGGTTTTCTAAGAACACACAAGAAAAACGATATCATGATTCCTCCAAACCGCCGCGCTTCCGCGGCCTCACCTACTCATCTGGCCGCGGAACCGCCGCAAGTTGGTGTCATCTTTGCATCGTTTTTCGTGCAGTGTTCTTCTGTGTTGGTTTTGGGATTTTTAAGATATATTATATGTACCCAGATTTTCCAGAACTGAAATTCACTTTTGGGGTCCTATAATTCCGTATTTTTTTCCGAACTTCACTGCACTTTGACTATGATGGTTATATCTGTGATGTTTGCATGTATTGAACGTCGGCTAATCGCTATAAGTCGATTAGTCGGGGTTATACATGATCTGTAATGTTCTGGAATGTGTATATGAATGTGTTGGACTGTCGCGGGTGAATAGCCGGGGTGGATGTGAGATGAGCTTTTGTTTTTCTTTCATTCATTGTAAATGTAAATTGATGTAATAATATTATTTGTTTGGCCGCACAACCGGGTCGGGGTTGTAGCCGTCATTGTATAATTCTTTTTACTGTTTTTGCTCCTAGGATAGACCCATGGTGGGGTGCACAAACTACCGGGAACTAGGAGGGTAGTTTGCCGCACCCGTAGGGGTCTTGGGTGGGGTATTTGCTATTCACCGCGACTGTGTTATCCGCTTTTCGTTTCAGGCTCGAAAGAAATGCGGATTGCTAGTATATCCAATGTATTCATCTGTGATCTGTAATGTCTATCATTGCTTTCTATTTAGGCGTTGCTTATGTTTTACAGCCGCGCTAGCCCAGCCCCCGCTCTGTCGTTAGTTAAGTAACCTAACGAGTGATGACGGGACCCCGTGGCGAATGCGAATGGCATAAGCGTACGTCATATTTTGGTTGTTTTCTGCAATGGTAGGAATTAAATGATGGGACGCATTAAAAGAACTAATGCAAGAATATCACGCATTAAAAGAACTAATGCAAGATAATAAACCAAGTTTAAGTCGATGGAACACTTTCGAAAAACCACTCGGTTCTTTTCAAAACTAACTTTTAAATGCGGAGCTTGAGCCACTCCTTCTAAAAGCTATCTCGTTCCATCGATTATATCAAGTTCACTACGTTCACGGTTTCGCCAAAACCATTCGTAGCCCTCCGTCGTTTCACATAAATAGTCAATAGTATTCAAGCTGTGTTTGTTGGCCAAAGTCAAGGCATAGTGATTGGTAGCTATTGGATATTCATGTGCAGCATAGATAGATGCGTTGATTTGGAACAGTCGTACTGCCTTGTTGGCCAAAGTCAAGGGTATGTACGGGTGGATTCAAATTAACCTGGATAACGACGGGAAGAACTTGACATGTGACTTATGATTTGTTGGCCAAAGTCAAGGTCATAAGAGCATGGGGCAAAAAAAAAAAAAATCCACATCGGGAGTTTCATAAGTACTGAAACTTGCTAGATTTGCATACCATTTGGAGTGTGATGATTATGGTAGGATTCCTTCATTTTCATCACGCGATGATATTTGGATCCCGATCCTACTGTGAGTATATGCTACTCCTCGGGAAATTTCTCACTAAACGATCAATGCTATAAACCTAGTAGGTGCCGAGAAAGGTGTTAGCGGGGCTACGCCCCCAGGGAAAAGAGGTTCTTAAATTAAGGAACTTCGCGAAAGCGTTGGAAAACCTCCCTCGAAGTACCGACACTGGCCTGGCTGAACGGTTAAGCAAGTATTGTACGGTGGGATTGATCCCGGCTAATTCTTCCTTTGTGGTTTGAGGAGGGATTCGAGAGACAGTGGGAGCCATCCTGTTTAGACAAATTAAAAACCATTCTAAATTTGCAAGAGCATCGTGCTAAGTGTTTCTTCTCTCCCCCTGCAGCGACCAAATCGAAATGACTGGACTTAAGTTACTTCTAGATAAAAACATATTGACAGGGCCAAACTACAAAGATTGGCTCAGGAATGTCAAATTGGCAATCTCTTACGACAAGCTGGGGTATCTTCTTACCAGCAAAGCTCCCCCCGTCCCAGGTCCCACCTCCAGCGTCGCGGATAAGGAAATCCGTAAGACTTGGGAGATTGACAGCGCGAAGGCCAGATGCCTCGTACTTGCCTCGATGGACAATGACCATCAGAGGAGGCACGAGAATATGGATTTGGAATCCATATTTCTTCATACAAAAGAACTGTATGGAGAGCAGTCTCGTATCGCAAGATACGAAGTGTCGAAGAAGTTATTTTCGACAAAGTTGGCCGTCGGATCATCGGTAGCGGACCACGTGCTTAAGATGATTGGCTACACTGAGGAGCTCGCGGAACTTGGGACCACGTTGGATAGTGAACTTTACACGGATATAATTCTCCAGTCCCTTCCATCCACTTACGCCCAGTTCATACTGAATTTCAACTTGCAAGAAAAGGAAGTTGAACTTTCAGAACTCCTCAACCTGCTGAGGAGCGCAGAGGGCACCCTACAGAAGGGTAGGGATACATCCACTTTGTTTGTAGGAGGATCTTCTTCTTCTAGGTCCAAGGCGAAAGCCAAGGGAAAGAAGAAGAAAGCCCCCGCCAAACCAAGAGGCGGTGTTAGTAAAGTGGGTGCGAAGGGAAAGGAAAAGGCAACAAAGATAGCGGGGAAGCTTGTTGGTAAAGAGGAATGCTTCTATTGTCACAAGAGTGGACACTGGAAGAAAGATTGCAGGGCTTGGAAAGCCAGGACACAGGAACTGAAGCAGGTTGCGGCTTCAGCTTCAGGTGTGTATGTTATTGAAAACTGTCTTTCTATAAACTCTACTTCCTGGGTATTGGATACCGGATCAGGATCTCATATCTGTAATTCTTTGCAGGCGTTGAGAAACCGTAGGTTTTTGAAGGAAGGTGACATGACCCTCAGAGTTGCGAACGGAGCTAGCATGGATGCTAAAGCCGTGGGGGACTATCACCTTGGAATGTCAGATGGACATGTTTTGGTTTTGCGTAATTGCTTTTTTGTACCCAACGCAACTTGTAATATCATTTCTGTATCTTTGGTTTCTAAAGAAGGTTATGAATTTGCGTTTGTAAGTAATGTTGTTAACATTCACCTTAATCAAGTTCTGATTGGGTCAGGTACATTGAGCAATGGTATATACGTATTAAACCAACCACAGATTTTCAATGTCCAGAATACACACAAAAGAAAGTCACCAGATATTAATCAGACTTTCTTATGGCATTGTAGACTGGGTCACATCAATGAGAGAAGGTTGACTAAGTTACATACAGAAGGATATTTGGATCCGTTCGAATATCAATCATATGCCACTTGTCAATCCTGTCTCAAAGGAAAGATGACAAAGACTCCGTTCACTGGACACGGAGTAAGAGCGAGCGAGCTCTTGGGACTCGTACACAGCGACGTGTGCGGTCCAATGTCTACACATGCACGAAGCGGTTATTCTTACTTCATTACTTTTACGGATGATTTTTCAAGATACGGTTATGTCTTCTTAATGAAACATAAGTCAGAATCTTTTGAAAAGTTCCAGGAATTTAAGAATGAAGTAGAAAAACAGACCGGCAAAAGTATCAAGATTCTAAGATCGGATCGAGGTGGAGAATACTTAAGTGCCGAGTTCCTGAATTATTTAAAAGAGAATGGGATTCTCTCTCAGCTTACTCCTCCATACACCCCGCAACATAACGGTGTATCGGAGAGACGGAACCGGACCCTATTGGATATGGTACGGTCCATGATGAGTAACGCTGAGTTACCGCGATCATTCTGGGGGTATGCACTAGAATCAGCTGCGTACCTTTTAAACCGAGTTCCTACTAAGACTGTGCCTACTACACCATATGAGATGTGGTGTGGGAAGAGACCCCATCTCAGTCACATCAAGACTTGGGGATGTCCAGCTTTTGTTAAAAAGCAGCATGCGGACAAGCTCGAGGCGCGTTCAGTACAGTGTAAGTTCGTGGGATATCCAAAGAACTCCAAGGGATATTTCTTCTACTGTGAAGAGGAACAAAAAGTCCTTGTTTCTCGTCATGCCTACTTCTTGGAAACTGAGTTTTTGGAAAACCAGATAAGTGGGAGCACAGTAGAACTGGAAGAAATTCCAGAACCACGGACTATTACTGAAAGCTTAGTGGAACCAGAAGGTTCAAATGAACAGGACATTCCTATGCCGCTCCGTAGAAGTAGTAGGCAGTCTCATCCGCCCGAGAGATACTACGGTTTTCTCATAGACGGGGATAGAGAGGATTGCATCATAGACTATGATGAGCCTACTAGCTTCCAGCAGGCCGTTCAGAGCATTGACTCGGTAAAATGGCTGGATGCAATGCGGACCGAAATGGAGTCCATGTACACCAACAAAGTATGGACGTTGGACATTGCTCCAGACGGGGTAAAACCCGTAGGATGCAAGTGGATCTTCAAAAGGAAGATTGGTGTAGATGGACAGGTTGAGACCTATAAAGCTAGACTTGTAGCAAAGGGTTTCCGTCAAAGACCTGGCTTGGACTACGACGAAACCTTTTCTCCAGTGGCTATGCTGAAATCCATTCGGATCCTTCTTGCCATTGCTGCCTTCCACGATTATGAGATTTGGCAGATGGACGTAAAAACCGCTTTTCTAAATGGAAATTTAGAGGAGTGTGTCTATATGGATCAGCCGGAGGGTTTCATTCAGAGTGGGAGCAGCGGAAAGGTGTGCAAGTTGCTTAAGTCCATTTATGGACTAAAGCAGGCATCGCGGAGTTGGAACATCTGTTTTGATGAGACGGTCAAGGAATTTGACTTTATCAAAAATCCAGATGAACCGTGCATCTATAGTAGATTTGTAGCGAGAACTGTGGTATTCCTTGTTTTATACGTGGATGACATTCTCTTAATAGGAAATGACATTCCTATGCTACAATCTGTCAAGGGTTTCTTGTCACACAGGTTCTCCATGAAAGACCTGGGTGATGCCTCTTACATCCTGGGGATCCGGATCCATCGTGATAGATCCAAGAGGATATTAGGACTTTCACAGTCCAGGTACATCGACACCGTACTGAAAAGATTCAGTATGGAAGATTCCAAGCGCGGTAACCTACCGGCTTGTCACGGGATCACCCTCTCTAAAGAGATGTCTCCCAAGACTGATTTGGAGAGGGATCGCATGTCTATTATACCCTACGCTTCTGCGGTAGGCTCTATAATGTATGCGATGTTATGTACCAGACCGGATGTAGCTTATGCACTGAGTGTAGTAAGCCGGTATCAGTCAAACCCTGGGGAGAAACATTGGATAGCGGTAAAGAACATTCTCAAGTACCTGAGGAGGACTAAGGAGATGTTCTTGGTGTATGGCGGAAAAGACCTCCAGATTGAGGCCTTTGCTGACTCCAGCTTCCAGAGTGACAAGGATGATTCTAAGTCCATGTCGGGTTTTGTCTTTACCCTCAATGGAGGGGCGGTGTGTTGGAAGAGTTCCAAACAGGAAACCGTTGCAGACTCGACTATGGAAGCGGAATACATCGCTGCATCTGATGCCGCAAAAGAAGCTGTCTGGATAAGGAAGTTCTTAAAAGAACTTCAGGTGGTTCCGTCCATTGTTGACCCAGTACCTCTGTATTGCGACAACAACGGGGCTATAGCTTTAGCAAAGGAACCCAGGTCCCATCAGAGATCCAGGCACATCTTGAGGCGGTATCACCTGATCAGGGAGATCGTGGATCGTAAGGAGATCGAGGTTCGGAGGGTTGCTTCAGAAGAGAACACTGCAGATCCATTCACCAAGGCCCTACCCCAGACTCAGTTCGAGCGGCTGATCGAGATGATAGGTCTTCGATACGCCAGTACATGGCCTTAGTGCAAGTGGGAGATTGTTAGTGTATATGCCCTAGAGGCCATTACTGTATCATACTAGTTTGTATATTACTTGATGGAAGCTTGGGATATTCACCTTGTATAAACAATCTTGCTCAATATAGTAGTATGCTACTTGGTTTGTTTCTACTTCAATGTGTACTTGTGTTTATTTCAGTATATCACTTATACGCATTAGTGGAGCCCTTAGGATCTTTGCTTGATTACCAGCGTTGTGATGGCAGTCACACTAGTGGGGGCTGGGTAATCTATAGGCACATCCTTATACAGGTCCCTAGTCGTAGGACTATCGAGACAGGGCATCGATACTCCGGAGTAGACTAGCGTATGCGCTTCTCATCCCAGTGTGGGAGATGGTCTGTCCCACAGCCATCAGTACGTCGTACTGGAGATAGTATACGGGTGCTCGTTGGGTTACGAGTACACTGGACAGGACTCGTCGGGAACTGACAGGTTGGTATTATACCTATCGTCAGTTATCAGTTCCCAGGTGACATGAGTACAGCTTAGTCCGCTGACTTGACACTGACACTTCGCCTCGAGTGTGTTCCCACTGCACTTTGATCACTACCCTACCACGGCTCAAAGGAGTCGTGCAAACAGGTGGTGGTTGGGTGCAGTCCCGAAGCACTTGGAGGCAGTGACGGTTAGACAGGATTCGTCTCTCCCGGTATTGGGGGTTGACATCGCGCTGTGTCTAGGAGAGCCATTACACGAGTAGTCCCTGGCCAGGGCAAGCGAGATATACTGGTAGGTTTCCAGTGTTATCTCAGGGTGTTTTGGGCTTCACTCCGACACGACTTGTACCGCTATTGGGGGACTGACGTTTTACCGCCCCCTAGGCCCGCCATGCGATGTATCAGACGAACAGACCGGACTGTACGGAGAATGTCACGTTTCAGACTCAGTAGGAGTTCAGATGGGGTTTCACCTCGTCAGCCTTCTTGTCGGCATCTACCTGGGGACCGTTATGCACAGCTAGTGCCGCTTGCGGTCTGTGGTTAAACCCACTGCCAGCGTAGTGTCGAGTCTTTAGAGTCCCACACAGAGGGTATTCGTCTCTGGGCAAAACAGAGTAGAGGTCGCATGGTTTTGCGACAGGGTTCGTTCTCATCCGCGCACTTGTGCACGTTTGGAGTCCGGACGGATTATACTGGCAGGCTCTGGTTTGAGCCAGATACTGGTATATGTTTTGGGGGTTGCTTTTATATCTTGGTATTCTTGTTCCTCGGAACGAGAATGCAGGTGTGTATGCACAGTTGCTTGAGGCGGAGAATGAGGTTTTTCATTAGGGTTTCGGATCGGGTGCGTATGCACAGTTGACAGTTATCATTTTCCAAACCCTAATGGATTTGTGTATTATCTATTAATAATAGTAATTAAATAAGAATTATGTTATGGTTGTTTTTCTTGTTGACTTGTTGACCTTGGTTGACTTGTTGACCATTGACCACTTTTCATGCCTTGAAAGTCTTCCTTGATTCATGCTTACACTTCATTAAAAGAGGTATGATAGTGGTCATTCCAAAATAACCATCAACTATTCTTATTTCAATTATTATCATTTAGATAATTCATTTCTTTTGCAATATGGTTGCAAGAAAGAAATAATTGAGCTCATTCTATCATTCTCACTCTCTCTCCTCATTTCATCTTCTTCCTCCTCTTGAAAAGAGAAACCTTCTCATGTGTTGAGATTCATTCTCTTTAGATAGAAAAGCAAACCCTAATCTCTCTCTACTCATTCTAGGATGAAGGTTTAGCAAGCCGGAAACCCTAGTTCACTCAAAGATCGAGGAAGAGCCCAAAGTCGAACCTTCGAGGTGGATCTATCTTCGGCAAGAAGAAGGCGACGAGAAGAGAACCAATCAAGCTTCTACAACAACAAGAAGAGAAGGAGTTCAAGTTTAGGTATAACCATCTTCCATAGTAGCTAACTCTCTTTAGCTTGTAAACTAGTTTTAGTTTAGTCAACGATCCCGACATAGTTTAGTCCATGTTGCCTCTTGCGATAAAAATTCGTTTTTTATACCGTTTCCGCCTCCCCGTAAGTACCGGGGGTCGCAATATGGACTTACACAAAGGTTGTATTTCTCATTCACTTAGATGTTAAGTTGTTAACATTACTTGTTTGTTTAAATTTCTAGTTAAAAATTCTTGGCTAGAGTTATTTAGAAAGGCAAAAATTTAAAAACGACATGGACGATGCCTTCCGAAACCTTGCTACCGTCCTAGGTAACCCTACACATATCTCGTCCTAGTAGACCCAATACGAGAGTGTCGGATTTCGGATCTAAATATAACACTGCCCAATAAGGATTCGGGTTTGGTAGTACAAGGACCCGATCCAATAAAAGAACTACAGAAGCTTCATCCCTCCATCAATTTTTCAAATATTGACTCCATCAATCACCAAAAAATTAGAAAAAATAAAATTAGTTTAATCCAATGCTTTTAGTCTTCTTCCAATGACCAATTTCTCTTCATCAATGCCTCCTCCTTCAACCCAACAAATTCAAACTCCCCATGAAAGATCGAAACTTTTTTCGGACCCATTGAATCAATGGAGCTCCAATCGCCATTCAATCTCTTAGATGACATGCTCTCATCCCATCTCAAATGCAGGTCTATAGACCCAAGAACAATCCACTCCCTCTCTCTAAAGCTAGGCTGCATTTTCCTCCACTTTCCTATCAAACAATCTCCTCAACTCTTATGCCGCGAGGTCGAATTTAATCAATGCCCACAAACTATTCGAAGAAATTCCACACCCAAATGTGGTCACTTGGTCCTCGATCATTTCCTGTTACGCCCAATCGGGCAATCTTAATAATTCCGTTCTGTTCTTCAACAAAATGCAACGTAGTGATGTTCTTCCAAATAAATTCACGTTCGGGAGCATCGTTACGGGTTGCACCCGTGTTAGAGATTTGAGGATCGGGGTGCAGGCCCACTGCGGTGTAGTTAAGTTCAGGTTCAAGCCCGATACGTTTATATCCGGTGCATTGATTGATATGTATGCAAAATGGGGTAAGATTGATGATTCTTGGAAGTTATTTTACCAAACTCCGAATAAAGATGTAGTGTGTTGGACTACTATGATCACTAATGTATCCAATAGTGTGCAATATTGAAACGAAGCACTTGGGCTTTTGAAGGATTTGATTGCTGTTGGAGTTTGGCCTGTAAGCATGACTTTTGCAAGCCTTGTTAAGGTTTTTGATGAGCCCGCGAAGCTAAATCAAGCGAAGCAAGCTCATGGGTATTTGATAAAAGTTGGAATCGATGTAGATGATCATTTGGGTAGCGCTCTTGTTGCAATGTATGGGAAATGTGGAGGTGTAGATGAAGCTGCGAGACTCTCTTTGATAATGAATCATGATGTGATCTCGTTGATTTCGCTTCTAGTTGCATACACACAAAATGGATATGATGTACAAGCCATTGAAGTTTTTCAAAGAATGGTACAGAAAAAAGTTTTGATTGATCAATTTGCAATTGCTAGTGTTATTAGGGCTTGTTCAAGTATGGGAGAAGCGAGAAAGGGAAAAGAAATTCATGGATATGCAATTAGAAGAAGTTTGTATTCGACATTTCGGTTGGAAACTCTCTAATCACATTTTATGGAAAATGTGGTTAAATTTTAAATTCTGAGCAGGTGTTTATGCTAATGAGGGATAGAGATATCATCTCATGGACCACGATGTTAACTTGCTACAATCAAAATTAATATGTAGAAAAAGCCCTCTCATTTTTCCAAAAAATGCTTCAACAAGGACTTAGACCACCAATTTTTACTCTCACAGGTGCAATACGTGCTTGTTCTCACATTGCAAACCTTCATATCGGCGACCAAATCCATTCAAGAATAATTCTAATGGGGATGGATGCAAATCCCTCAGTAGGTAATTCTCTAATAACTATGTATGCGAAATGCGGTAACATAGAGGATGCGATAAAAATCTTCAATTTCATGACTAAAAGAGACGCCGTATCTTGGAATGCACAAATCACTGGTTTTTCTTACCATGGCTTCAAAAAAGAGGCTGTTAAGCTGTTTCAGCTAATGAAAAAGGATGGAATAGTGCCTGATGATTACACTTTCGTTGGAATTCTCGCTTCTTGTAGTCAAGGTGGTCTTGTTGCTGAAGGCTTGGAGTGTTTCTGATTGATGAAAGAATTTATCGATTCGAGCCAAAAATGGAGCATTGCGCTTGTGTAGTTGATCTCTTAGTTCTTGCCGGCAAGCTACAGGAAGCTGTAAATTTCATTAAACATATGCCTTTCGAACCTGACAATTTAATTTGGGAAGCCTTGCTTGCATCATGCAAAGAGTACAGAGATATAGAGCTAGAAAATCTGTGGCGCAAAAAATATTGGAGCCTTTATGCCGAAGAGGCTTCACCTTATATTACTTTATCGAGGATTCATGCTTCGATGGGCTTGTGGGATCAAAAGGCTTACTTTTTCTATATGATGAAGGATCAAGGAGTGTACAAGGAACCTGGAAAAAGTTGGATTCAAGCTCATCATAGGCCGAAACATACAGAAGATGCATGCAATAAGTTTGAAGAGATGAGAAAAATGATGAGAAAATGCTGTATACTTCTTCTGAATGTGTACAGAGAAAATTTAACTTATGATGATCCCATTGTACAAGATTGTAGTCAATGAGTAGAACAAATTGACCTCTGGGTCTCAATTTTGCAGCAAACATTGCAGAAATTTGATTTTTCATTTCAGTATCCTGAGTTTATTCAATCACGAATGCTTGAGCCATTTCGGGAAAAAATAAATCCAATGACGACTTTATAAATTACCCGATACTTAACAAAAAAAACCCGAGAACAAAGCAGTGCCTGCGTAAAAATATCAGCAGCATAGTCATTTCTAATATCGGTACGTAGCATAGTCATTTCTCAATTGAAGGAGGTGAAGTTGCTCTCTTACTTGCAAAGACACGAGTTTTGTACAAGCAGTATGAACACCAAGCTAGCATAGACCGACCGGACTCTTTTCCTGCTTTCCTCATCGATAGAAAATGCTGAAGTGATCCAAGTAATGCCCATTTTGTAGTGATCCAATGTAACACCCGTTTTGTGCAATACCGGAAACAATCAGATTCCAAGATACTATGTTCGACTCTCTCATTCGATAGAAAATCTCGAGAGCTTCATCCATTCTCCCATTCTGAGCATACCCCAGGCGTCTTTTTTTGGCATTCGTATAATCATTTGCGTTGCCTCACCCATTCTTCCACATTGAGCGTAGCCAGGGATCATAGTAATTCCAACTAAAATTATCTCCGGTCCTAATTATGTAAAAATTCCAAGAGCTTCATCCATTCTCATGCTTTGCACATACCCTGAGATCATTGTAGTTTGCGCTGCAACATTCTTATTAGGCATCTTATCAAGCGATTCTCTCGTTTCGTCGAGCTTTCTAACACGAACATACACATTAATCATCATGGTCCAAGAAACCAAGTTCTTTCGGGCATTTGAATGCAAACATTATGAGAGTACCCGGCAATCATTTGAGAAGAGAGAGCTAAAGAAGAAGATGATTTGAATGAACAAATTAAAGCTCATGTGACTCAAATTCCTAGTCTTGTGAATTTCCAACACTTGCATATTAATTTGGAAAGCAAAAAACTAATTGAATAAATAAAAGTTTTTGAGGGCTTGAAAGTCGAAAACCCTTTTTAAAAATTCTAAGTAGTTTCGCAAAGTTCCAGTCCTCTCTTTTTTAAAGCACATGATAAAACAAGACCATGTAATTTGGCAGCATCCCATATTTGCATATGGCCCTTCCTTTTAAAAAATTAAAAGAAACCATGGTTTTGGTAACCTTGTCGTCATACTAGCTATGTATTGATATTAAATATATAGATGGTGCAAATTAAAGATGGAAAGGTTGGGTAGTAGGTAAAATAAAGATGAATTTAGATAAAGTTAGCTTAATCCTTGAAAATTTTCTTCGATTCAAATTTTGTTTTTCACCACTTTATCCTCTTTGGTGATCATCAAATCCCTTTTTTATCAAAAGAAATATTCTTCCTTCTTCATTGCCCTCTTTGTTTTCTTAGTGTTTTTTTTGGAGGTGTTTCCTTTTAATTCAAAATTAGAAATTGATTGATTGATTGAGAGAGAGAGGGCTGCAAAAAAAGTGCTGAGCCACATGATAATGTTCATAAGTGGGAATTCCTCAGATCATGATATGCGGCATATGGCGTGTCATCCGCGTAAAGCGGGCTGTGGAGGTAGAATCAGTATGGAGCATTGGTGATTTTCTTCGGATGGTTTCTGAGCTTACACCCCCACTTCTTGCTCTAGAGCAATCCAGCAGCCGAGCCTTCACCCCCTTTTTGCACGCCTTCGAGCTATTGCAGAGCTAACCTTCCACAGCCTCCCTGCTCATCTCCGAGCAATAACAGGCCGAGCTTCCTCAGCCTCCTTGCTCGTTTCCGAGCCATCTGGCAGGCCGAGCTTTCTCGGTCTCCCCGATCAACTGAGAGTGTGGAACCCAAACGCCCCCAGTAACGGCTTCACATATCTTTCCAGAGCGAGATATCTGCCTCCCTATGTTCCGCGTCCCACGCTAGCGCGTCCCCCATTAATGAATGTATGCCGCCATTAAATGCGAGAATAACGCAGGGGCGTAACAGACGGCGATGATCTCGCGCCTGCTCGCTCCACGCGACCACTATATAAACCCCTCTTTCAGATGACTCAGGTAACTGAAATTCACTCCAATACGCCGTTACTCTGCACCTATTACTCGGCATTAACTTGATCGTCGAAGGGTCCTACGCTGGTCACCCAACCCGGGACTTCTTTTGCAGATAGCTTGGCGTCAACGCCAACCCATTTAGATCTACATGCTCAACAACTCCCAAACCAAATCTCAACCGTTAAAGACCGCCATCATAGGATTGACGGAGGACGACATCTGAAGGAGATCACAGCCTCCATCACCACCGGATACGAATATGGTAATACCTATATTTGTTTCGTATCTAATATAAAAAATAGTAATGTTTGACTTATGTTAGGCGTACTTTTTCCAATATCCATTTTGTATCTGTATCTGTATCCCTATCCAACTTTTATCGTGCGTCGATACGTAATTTTCAAATGATAACTATCTATAACCATATTCGAATCCGTCTATGACTACCGGAGTCGGATATGATAATGCCTACATCCGTTCCGTATCGATCTGTTTACGGCTCTAATTGTGATGTTATTTATGGAGGGGCTTTTCTTGGACTTTATAAAGCTGGGCCTTAGACACACGTTGAATGGACAAAGGTGGTCGAGTCAATTTAGACCTAGTCTAAATGTTATGGCTTAATATGTACTTCTATGTTGCAAGTTCAAAGTTGCTTGGCGTGGGTAGGCGCGTGGGTGGTTGGGGAGAGGGGTGCTACTGAATGCATTTAATGACCCGCTACAATTTGTTTTACTTTTGCTCATAAAAATAAAACAAATTGACAATTTCTTAGACAAAAAGAGTGAAAGTCAAAGAAATGTGCATATATTGAACAAATGATGGCATTTTGTATAACTGTTTGTTTCTTTGGCTTAGTTTGAGCTTGGACTTGAGGACTTTGAAAGAGTACAAGGATGTGTCATCTTGAAGTGATGGATTCTTGTTAATTTAATTTGTTCCACCTTTTTTTTTTGCTTTTGTATTATTAATTTATTGCAATAACACTATGGTCTCACGCTCATATTTTAATGCTCAAGTCATTCTTGGTTAACTCATGCAATATTTATTTTCTTCCATTCTGATTAACTAATTTGCAATATTCAACCGTGTGATTATGAATAAGAAAAATCTTCACAGCGCACAATTTTTTCAACTGCAAGTTTGAAAAGAGATTACACAATGTGCCATTTTCAAATATGAGATTATGACTTAATTAAATGGAAACGAAAATAAAACCCTTCAATTTCTTGGGACGATTTAAGTTTCATAATGTGGAACGTTATCTGCAATAGCTTATAATTATATACACTAAAAATGAGAATCATATTCTGATTATCATATTCTTATGCTGCATAATACATTGAGTATGAGCGATAAATAACCTGAAGAAATTGTGCTATTTATTTAGAGAATGAGTACATTATTATAATTGAGAGAAATAATTCATAATTATAGGTATAAAGATAAACCAAACCGGAATATTAATATTATAGTAAGTTGTCTTTGATGTTGTTGCTCGAGAAGATTTTTACTAACAACTCAAAGAGAAAACGAAGTATAAAGTGATACTGTAGGAATTTCCTACATTGACGGAACACATGACATCACACTAATATCCATTGCATATGTATTTTGCAAATCCAAGAGTCATTAATATTAGAGTGAGAAAATATGAAGTGATATTGATGTGTCCCAACACCGCAGCAAATTCCTACAGTCCTCTAATACGGAATGAGATCAGAATTGGATTTGGAAGCGGATCCTTGCATTTTCTTTATATTTAATATAAATATTTGTATGAGTTCTAAATCTAATTCTTCATTGAAGCTAAAGTTAGTAAAGATGAACATTTCAAATAACATGCGGAGATGTTAAGAAAATTGCATCAAGAGAGATGATGGGCTAATTTTTTTCTTTTCTTGAGCAAGTCCATACCTATACCTACACTAGGAAACAAATGATACCAACAACTAATCTAACTGCGTTAATTAAGCAGCCCGCAATTGTCTATAAAAAGGAAAGCAACGAACGTTATATAAGTGAAGATTATCATTATACTTCTTTTGACTTTATAATAATTAAAGTCCAAGATTGTATCCCATATATATCTTCATTGAAGATACTCCACACATGTTTTTAGCATTAATTTGAATCGTAATGTAAAAGGAAAGCAAATTGAAATTGGGCACGTAAGTTACCTTTGCCTAAGAGCAAACCTAACTAATTATTTCTTATACTGTCCTGTGAAAGATGCTACACACAGACACACACGCGCACACATGAACTCATTATAGAGTCACTATGTTTTTCTCATGCCATGTCTACGTGATGTATGCCCTCACATACATGACTAAATGTGGATCGCATTAATTTTTTTTTATTATGTACTTGATTAAACATTTGTCTTTCATCTAGTTGAACGATAGAAAAATCGTAAAATCGGGATATATTGATGTCCGATAAACATCTAAAAAGGACCATATTATGAACTGACTACGAAAAATAAATGTAAACTAATCCTATGATCAAAATTATTTGACCGCTAAACAACAAATTAAGCAAGAGGTAAACAACTAAAAATTGATAACTCTAATTGTTGGTGATAGGTGCTCGCGCCGAGGAGGCCGCGGTCAAGACGGAAGCGAAAACTAAAACTTTATGCAAGCACCAAATATGCATACTCTAGGATTCGATCCAAACACCTAAAACTAGAAAGCTAAACAAGCAAGGGTATAGAAATACAACTTTCGACACGTGTCCACCTAATTGTCGAAGACCTCTCCACGCTCGTAGATACCGGGAACACGCTTGAAAGGCGACCACTCTCGCCGAAGAAGATCCATCCAAAAAAACCCGGAAAAAACTCCAACCGACAATCCAAACTTGCTAAGGATGGATTATGGGTGATATATGAATTTTCACTAATTTTTCTCTTAAAATTCCATGCTTAAGAGAGAGCAAGAAAAAGGAGAAAGGAGGTGAGGAAAATGGCTAAATGTTGAGCCATGAAGCAACCAACCAAGTGTGTGGAATGAATAAAAACTCTTTGTAGAAAATGAATAGCTTTGCATTTATCAACCATGGTTCAATAGTGAACCTAAATCATTTCAACATCAAATGCCAAGCCATACTCATCTACAAGCACAACCATGCTTCATACATCCTCACTGATGGAGGTCCTTTTCGGGTCTCCGTCAGATGTTGTTTTTCGTCGATCTTCCGGTGGATCTTAGAGGTGATCTCCTGCTGCGTGTGGGTCTCAATGGGTTTTGAGGAGATTGGTGGTTTTGAGGAGTTTGCGCCGAGTACCTACAAGGAAGTCCCGGGGTGGTTTGGTACCACCGAGGACCCTCCGACGATCAAGTTAGCACAAGATCCGAGCAGAGTAACGGCTAAGTAGGGGTGAAAAAAGCTTACTTGACCCCTCTGTGATGGAGGTTTATATAGTGGCGGCAGCATGCAGTAGCAGGCGCGAGAATCTCGCCGGCAGTTACGCTCCCGACATCGCGCCCGCGTAATAAGCGGATCGCTCGTTAATGGGGATCGTGATGGCGTGGAACGTGGGATGTTGCCGGCGGAGAATCCGCGCATGGCGAGATTTGCGGAGCAGCAGTTATGCCTGTGAGTGGTGGAGTTGGTCGGTCAGAGGGACCGAGGAAGCTGGCCTCGGCGGGAGAGCTCGGGAACGAGCGGGAGGGCCGAGGCATCTTGGTCCTGTGGTAGCTCGGGGCATGCTGAGAGGCCGAAGAGGCCAATTTGCAGGGGGCTCTGAGGTGAGCCAGCTTGTGCTTGCAGGTCGGGTACAGGGGTGGCCTGATCGGCCCCTGTGGGCCCTTTCTTCTAAGTTCTGGGACACGTCATCTGCCACGTGTCCTGATTTGGGAGATCGCTAATATAGAGCATCATAATTAGCCCCCCACTCTTGTCCCGACCAGCTGACGGGTCAGGTCAAGAGTGGATTGCCGGGCCGCCTAGGGTGAGCTCCCTCCTAAGATTTCGTCGGGACGCATCCCCGGGCTGTCATCTGTCTTTTCTGCCAGCGAATCAGGGCGAGATCTCTGCATTTAAGGAAGGTGCGCCAGTTCGTGCATCCTGTCACTGAAGCGACGGTCCGCGTGTCAAGCATCGGTTGGCCGACGCAACTTGTGCAGACCTGCAGCGTCTGTTGGGCAGGAGGATGCCTGCTGGGGATGCCCGAGCAGGGAAGCTGCTCGGTTGCCTCTTGGCGAGGGCTTTGATCCCTGTCGGTTGTGGTAGGAAGCTACAAGCCGGGGATAGCCGAGCGAGGGTCGGGCTCGACTGCCTCTGGGAGGACTTTTTGATCCCTGGCGTTGCGAGTAGGGAAGCTATCGGCCAGGGATAGCCGAGCAGGGTAGCCGCTGACCTTCCTCTAAGGAGGACTTTGATCCTTAGCGTTGGAGGGGGCGTAGGAAGCTTACTAAGGATAACCGGGCAGTGAAGCTGCGCGGTTGCCTCTTGGCAAGGGTTTTGATCTCTGGCGTTGTGGGTAGGCAACTACCATCATGGGATGACCGAGCAGGGTAGCCGCTCAGATGCCTCTTGCGAGGGCTTTGATCCCTGGCGTCATGGGCAGGGAGCTACCAGCCGGAGATGACCGAGCAAGGGTCGGGCTCGGTTGCCTCTTGCGAGGGCTTTAATCCTTCAGGACGGGGACAGAGCAGGGTTACTGCCCAGTGCCTCTTGGCGAGGACTTTAATCCCTGTCGGTTATGGTAGGAAACTACCAGCCAGGAATAGCCGAGCAAGGGTCGGGTTCGACCGCCTCAAAGGAGGACTTTGGTCTTTAGCGTGGGAGGGGCTGTAAGAAGCCTACCAAGGACCCTTGGCTGGGCAGGGTTAGTTCCCGATGCCTCTTGGCGAGGGCTGTTGTCTTGAAGGATAGCCGAGCGAGGGTCGGGCTTGACTGCCTCTTGGAGGGCTTTTGATCCCTGTCGGTTATGGTAGGAAGCTACCAGCTGGGGATAGCCGAGCGAGGGTCGGGCTCGACTGCCTCTGGGAGGACTTTTTGATCCCTGGCATTGCTAGTAGGGAAGCTACCGGCCAGGAATAGCCGAGCAGGGTAGTTGCTGAGCTGCTTCTAAGGAGGACTTTGATTCTTAGCGTTGGAGGGGCCGTAGGAGGCCTGCTATGGATAACCGGGAAGTGAAGCTGCGTGGTTGCCTCTTGGCGAGGGCTTTGATCCCTGGCGTTGCGAGTAGGGAAGCTACCAGCCAGAGATAGCCTAGCAGGGAAGCCACTCGGCTACCTCTAAGGAGGACTTTGATCCTTAGCGTTGGAGGGGCCGTAGGAGGCCAGCTAAGGATAACCGGGCAGTGAAGCTGCGCGGTTGCCTCTTGTCGAGGGTTTTGATCTCTGGTGTCGTGGGTAGGCAACTACTAGCCTGGGATGACCGAGTGGGGTAGCCGCTCAGATTCCTCTTGCGAGGGCTTTGATCCCTGGCGTCATGGGTAGGGAGCTACCAGCCGGAGATGACCGAGCAAGGGTCGGGCTCGGTTGCCTCTTGCGAGGGCTTTGATCCTTAGCGTTGGAGGGCCGTAGGAGGCCTGCTAAGAATAACCGGGCAGTGAAGCTGCGCGGTTGCTTCTTGGCGAGGGCTTTGATCCCTGGCGTTGCGTGTAGGGAAGCTACCGGCCAGGGATAGCCGAGCAGGGTAGCCGCTCGGCTGCCTCTAGGGAGGACTTTGACCCTTAGCATTGGAGGGCCGTAGGAGGCCTGCTAAGGATAACCGGGCAGTGAAGCTGCACAGTTGCCTCTTTGGTGAGGGCTTCGGATCACAAAGACAGAACTCTATTTGTAATGTTCTGACGTTCCCTTTATTTGAATGGAAAGGATTTTTAGAAAACATTTACACCGTCTTCGCGAAAGGAGGGGTACACACTCGTTGGCCTTGACCTCATTGGTATAGCTTGAGCTTCTTGGCGTTGTAAGGCCGCGGGATCTTGCGTCCGTCCGCGTCTTGTAGGCGATAGACTCTACCGGGGAGTACCTCAGAGACGAAGAAAGGACCGTCCCACTTTGGGGAGAACTTATGTAGCCTTCCTTGATCGATGAACTCGTTCAGCCGTAGGACCAGATCTCCGGTCTTGAAGGAGCGATGCTTGACCCGAGCGTTGTAGTATCGGGCCGTTTGTTGTTGATAAGCGGCAGTCCTGATCTGAGCCCGGTCTCTCTTCTCCAACAAGATGTCCAGGTTACTCCGTAGCGCCGAGGTGTTCGCATCGTCGTCGAAGTGCTCGACCCGATGACTGGATAGCCCAATCTCCGCTGGGACCATTGCCTCGGTCCCGTAGCAGAGGCTGAAAGGGGTTTCCCCGCGCAGGGCCCATAAGATCCGGGGTAGTTCTTCGACCCAATTGCCTTGTCGCCCTTCTAGGCGGGTACGGAGACCTCGGAGGACGTCTCGGTTAGCGACTTCGGCCTGCCCGTTGCATTGGGGATGTGCGACCGCGGCGAACTTCATGAGGATATGGTAGTCTTTGCAGAAGTCCTTCACTTTCTTGTTCTCGAAGTTCGTCCCGTGGTCGGTGATGATACACCTCGGGATGCTGAACCGGAGTATCAAATTGTTTTGCAGGAACCTAATGGTCGTGGCGGCATCCGGTTTCCTGATGGGGACGGCCTCGATCCACTTGGTGAAGTAGTCTACCGCGACGAGGACATATTTGTGCCCGCCAGTACCGGTAGGGAACTGACCGATCATGTCCAATCCCCACTGGGCGAACGGCCATGGGGATGTTAGGGCGGTCAGCTCGGTAGCGGGGAAGCGAGGGATGCTGCCGTGAAGTTGGCAACTCTTGCATCTTCTAACTAGCTTCTGGGCATCCTCATGAACAGTGGGCCATTAGTACCCCTGGAGCAACGCCTTTTGGATCAAGGTTCGGGCCTCTTGGTGCGCACCGCTAACCCCCTCATAGATTTCACGGAGGACATAGTTGGCTTCGTGGGGGTCGATGCACCGGAGCAGGGGCTGAGTGAAGGATTTCTTGTAGAGGTTCCCATTGCTCCAGATGAAGTGACGAGCTTTGGCCTGGAGACGGCGGGCGGCTCCCCGATCTTCTGGGAGCGTACCGTCCTTCAGGAATTCCACGAGGGGCTTCCTCCAATCTTGGTCGCCTTCCTGCGCCGCATATACGTGGAGTGTTGTCGCTCCGTCTTCCACGCTGGGCTGAGGCAAGGTTTCGAAGAGGATAGACCGCTTATTGTTGGCCGAGTATGACGAAGCCAGCTTGCTCAGGGCGTCGGCTTGGGCATTCAGCTGCCTAGGCATTTGTTCTACTTGGACTTCATCAAAGTTCATCCGGAGTTTCCTTATCTCGTCCAGATACTTTATCATCAGAGGCTCCCGAGCTTCAAAGCGGCCGGTCACTTGGCCGACGACTAGGGCCGAGTCGCTGCGGATTCGAATTGTCTTAAGCCCCAGCCTGGCGGCTATGCGCAGTCCAGCCAGGAAGGCATCGTACTCTGCCACGTTGTTTGAGGCTTTGAAACCGAGCTTCAGAGAGTACTCCATTTCTGCCTCGTTCGGGCCCGGGATAATGAGGCCGGCACCACAGCCTTCCTCAGTTGAAGACCCGTCGACGTAGATGACCCACTCAGGAACCGAGCCAGGCCTTTTCGCGATGGGACACTGAGTTGCGAGGGTCTGCATGGACTTCGGTTCCTTGCTAGGGATGGTGCATTCAATGATGAAATCGGCCAAGGCCTGCTCTTTGATGGCCTGCCTCGGGAGATATCTTATGTCAAACTGAGATAGTTCCCCCTCCAATTCTCTAAGCGGCCCGAGGATTCCGGTGATGCAAGGATAGCCCCCAACGGGCGCTCAGTGAGGACAAAGATGGTGCATGCTTGGAAGTAGTGCCGTAGCTTCCTTGAGTCAGCCACGAGGGCCAATACAATCTTCTCTATGGCTGGATATCTCGTTTCTGCGTCCTTAAATACATGGCTCATATAGTACACCGGCTTCTGCACTCCACCGAACTCTCGGACGAGCACTGAGTCCGCTGCTTGGTCGGATACCGCCAGATACAGCGACAGCTCATCTCCTTCAACTGGTCAGGTGAGCAGTGGTGGCGTCGCGAGGTGCTTCTTCAATTGGTCAAAGGCGGCCTGGCACTCCTCCAACCACTCGAACCTCAGGATCTTCCTCAGAGCTTTGAAGAACGGAGGCATTTCTCCCCCGACTTGGACATGAAATGGCTCAGAGCAGCGACTCGTCCCATGAGCCGCATGATCTCGATGTTGGTCTTGGGCACGGCCATGTTGAGGATAGCGTCGATTTTCTCTGGGTTAGCTTCGATTCCATGGTGAGTGACCATGAAACCGAGGAACTTTCCCCCGGTGACTCCGAATGCGCATTTGGCGGGGTTTAGCTTCATCTTGAACTTGCGGAGCACTTCGAAGGCCTCGCCCAGATCCTTGGCGTGGTCGGCCGATGAGACGGATTTGACGAGCATATCGTCAACGTAGACCTCCATATTCCTGCTGATCTGTGGCTTGAAAATGCGATTGACCAACCGTTGGTACATGGCCCGGCGTTCTTAAGGCCGAAGGGCATCACCTTGTAGCAGTATACCCCCCGGTCCGTTGTGAATGCGGTAAGATCTTCATCTTTCGGATTCATATAGATCTGATTGTAGCCGGAGAAAGTATCCATGAAACTCAACAGCTCGTGGCCGGCCGAGCTGTCGACGAGCTGATCTATCCGAGGGAGAGGATAGTTGTCCTTGGGGCAGGCCTTATTGAGGTCGGTGAAGTCGACGCACATGCGCCACTTCCCGCTTGACTTCTTGACCAGAACTACGTTCGCCAGCCACTCCGAGTAGGGTACATTCCGTATGAAGTTGGCGGCGAGAAATTGATCAACCTCGTCATCGATAGCCTTCTGTTTGACCGGGGCGAAACTTCGCTTTTTCTGTCTGACGGGTCGGGCCGTAGGATCAACTCCGAGCTTGTGAGAAATGATTTTAGGGTCGATCCCAGGCATGTCAACAGGCGCCCAGGCGAAGACGTCAGAGTTATTTCTGAGGAAACCGACCAGGTCATCTCGCTGATTTCCTGTCAGGAGTGATCCGACCTGGACGGTTTTTTCATCGTCCTCCTCTGTCTGGGGCACCTCGGTCAGTGGTTCGACCGGGGTCCCCCGGACCTCCTTCTGCTCGTCTCTGGTGTCCAGAGAACCCTTGATGTCTTCTTTTACCTCAGCGTCGTCGGCCGGCTACTCGGACGAAGATGTTTCGGTATGGCATACCTTCGTGACCCGCTGGTCTCCGTAGATCCGACCTATCTCGCCCTGATCGAGAGGGAACTTCATCGCCAGGTGGTAGGTCGATATCTGGGCCTGGAGACAGTTCAGCGTCGGGCGTCCGAGGAGGACGTTGTAGGCCGATGGGACCTTTGATATGATGAAGTCCACAAGCAATGTACGGGTGTGGCCGGGCTCCCCGACGTTGAACTGCAGGGTGACCACCCCTTCCACTGGGATGGAGTGGCTGGTGAACCCTGAAAGGACGTGGAAGGTTGGTTTCAAGTCTGCTGGGGTGAGCCCCATACGCAGAAAGCAGTCGTGGAAGAGGATGTCTGCCGAGCTGCCCGAGTCGACAAGTATCTGGTGGACCTCGTATCGGTGGATTCGGGACGTGATCACCAGAGGGTCGTTGTGGGGCATGGATATGCCGTGGAGATCCCCATCGCCAAAGGTGATAGGCTCATGGTCCCTGGCCTTTTTGCTCGGGTGGCCGTTGGCCTCCATTGCCGGCGTGGGGTGCTGAGTCTCGCAGACGCTCGACTGACCCCCTGTCATCATGACCATAGTTCTTAATGGGCCTCGGTTCCTTCCGGCGAGGTCCTTGAGGCCCCGTGGTGAGGTTGTCTTCGAGCTGCCTTGGATGCCTTGTGGGCGCGACCCCGTCGAGGGAGGGGGTGCCGGTCATGCCTGGAAGCAGGTGAGCTAACCGCCACCGCCTTGGTAGGGACAGGGGTGTGACGTGGCTCAAAACGAGGCTCTCCGACGTGGGACCTCGAGATTGAATGGGACGGATCAAGGGACCTGCGACCACTGGAGTCTGCGAGGCGGTGGCCGGCGGAGGGGTTGATGACATTTGGTGGAGGTTCATCCACGCCTTTGTTGAGGGGGAGGCGGCGGCGGGTGCTTGGATCTTCAGGGTGATCGCTTACCATGTGGATGGAGATCGGAAGGCCAACTTTGTTTTTTGTGGAGTTTAGTTTCCCACATACGGCGCCAGCTGATGGAGGTCCTTTTCGGGTCTCCGTCAGATGTTGTCTTCCGTCGATCTTCCTGTAGATCTTGGAGGTGATCTCCTGCTGCGTGTAGGTCTCAATGGGTTTTGAGGAGATTGGTGGTTTTGGGGAGTTTGTGCCGAGTACCTGCAAGGAAGTCCCGGGGTGGTTTGGTACCATCGAGGACCCTCCGACGATCAAGTTAGCACAAGATCCAAGCAGAGTAACGGCTAAGTAGGGGTGAAAAAAAGCTTACTTGACCCCTCTGTGATGGGGGTTTATATAGTGGCGGCATCATGCAATAGCAGACGCGAGAATCTCGCCGGCAGTTACGCTCCCGACGTCACGCCCGCGTAATAAGCGGATCGCCCATTAATTGGGATCGTGATGGCGTGGAACAAGGGATGTTGCCGGCGGAGAATCCGCGCATGGCAAGATTTGCGAAGAGGCGGTTACGCCTGTGAGTGGTGGAGTTGGTCGGTCGGAGGGACCGAGGAAGATGGCCTCGGCGGGAGAGCTTGAGAACGAGCGGGAAGGCCGAGGCATCTTGGTCCTGTAGTAGCTCGGGGCGAGCTGAGAGGCCGAGGAGGCCAATTTACAGGGGGCTCTGAGGTGAGCCAGCTTGTGCTTGCAGGTCGGCTACAGGGTTGGCCTGGTCGGCCCCTCTGGGCCTTTTCTTCTGAGTTCTGGGACACGTCATCTGCTACGTGTCCTGATTTAGGAGCTCGCCAATATAGAGCATCATCACTCACTTTCCACCTCATTTCCATTTATTTTTCTAGGTGTTTTTCTTCTAGAAGCATTCCTGTATAAATACGGAATACTTCATCCGATATATGTATCGCTACATATACACGTATCCGTATAAAAATACGGATAGTATCAATGAGAGAAAATGAATAGTGAACGATAATACTAAAACATATATATATATATATATATATATATATATATTATTAAATTAAAACCTGATTTAATAATCTGGCTTAATCCTAAACCGGCTAGTATTATCAACCGTCCGATTAAAGTCCGTGTATCCCATACACGTATTTAATCGGAACTCTGCACGTACCAACGTACGGCTTCTACATCTATTGCGTGAATTGCGAAAACGCTCTGTGTCGGACTCTAAAAACTCAACAATACGCTGGAAGTGGGTTTAACCATAAGCACGTCAGCGGCACTAACTGTATGTAACGGCTACCCAGGTACTTACCGAAAGGGTGGTTGACAATCAAGTGCGTCCTTACCCTACTGAGCTTGAATGTGACAATCTCCGTACAGTCCGGTCTCTTCGTCTAAGAGTATCGCATATCGGGTCTAGGGGTGGATAACGTCAGACCCCTACTAACCCGATAAGTCGTGTCTGAGTTAAGCTCATCACCAACAGTGATACTACTGATCAAATATCAGCAAATCTCATCCACCGTGGCCACAGATTTCTAGTGATAGCCAACTGGACACAGCGTGATATCGACTCCTAATATCAGGAGAGACGAATCCCTGACAATTGACCACTGCCTCCATGTGGCTCGGGACTGTACCCAACTAAAACCTGTTTGCACGACTTTTTTAAGCCGTGGTAAGGTAGTAATCAAAGTACAGTGGGAACTCACACGAGACAAATGACAATCTCAAGTTAAAAGGCTAACCTGTACTCAAACCACCTCAGAACTTCCATCTAACGATAGATATAATACCATCTAGAAGTTCTCGGCGAGTCCGTCCGGTGTACTCACCTCTAGTGAGCACATGTATACCATCTTAGGTGACACAACACCAATGGCTTGTGAGATCGGCGACGTCCTTCGTCAGAGTCTAAAAACGTATATACTAGTCTACTCCAAAATATCGATACCCAGTCTCGATACTCTGATGACCAGAAACATTTAAGGATGAGCTTATGGACAACCCAACTCCCACATATATGATCGCCATCATAATGTTGGTTATCAAGCATCAATCCTACAGGCTTCATCAATGATGAAGACAATCCAGATAGCATACTATCATCTCGAGTAAGACTGTTATACCTGTATAGGTCCTCCCATAATTATCATAATCGCCTATTTGCAATCATAATAATTGCCTTGAGGGTACTATATCCAACAATCTCCCATTTACACTTAAGGCCAATTATTGCGGTATCGCGTACCCACAACTCATGTGCTACCGAATACCCAACTTCTATACTAATCAGTTTCGCAAACTATATTAGTGAAACTTAATATATTTGAGAAATAGCCTTAGTAAGTGGATCCGCTACAATGTTCCAACTTCATCTCTCTATATCTCAACTTTGTGGAGATCAACAGTCTCCTAAAATAAGCGATGCCCTGCCTCAAGAATTTGTTTGGAAACTTGATGGGTGATTGATTCAATTTTCCGATTGTGTATATCAAATCAAATGATCCACGGTAACGGTGTCATTTGATTGATCTTTATCTTTGTGTGTCGATTTAGAAAATGAATAGAATTCACAATCAAAGAATTATTTGACCGCAATCAACTACGATGTCGGATGTAGATCGTTAGCGAGTGCGGATCGTTCACAGGAAAAGTGTAATCGTTCGTGTTTCGAATTAGATGAATTGAAACTTTAATGAAAAGAAAACAAACAATTCATGATTTATATTTGAAGTTCAAGAATTAGAAAATCTAGATCTAATAACAAGAAAAAGATAGAATCAAGAATTGAGAGTTTGATGATTTTTCCAACCAAATATTAAGAATCTAAATGAGACTCGTAGGAATCGATCGGGTCTATAGATGTGATGTAATCTTATGATGACGTATTCTTATCCTTCGATGAATTGATACTAGATCGATGATGATCGACGAGAATTAGGGATTTCTAGTGAAACTAGGGTTTCATCATTTATCCCTTGTTCCTTCGTCGATATCATTCACATTCTAGCCTCTAGTAAATTCAAGAAATGATCGTACATCCCTAATTTCGAGCGATAACAATCAAGAAAGCATCGCAACGAAACTAGGTCATCGATTCTTGAACTTGCTAGGGTTTACAAAACTCGTAGGACTTAAGAATCATTTTAAGATTTATTACATCATCATTCTATTGATCGTATCGACTCCTTTACGAGCGGAGTTTTACTCAAACATCACAACAAGAACTACAATTACAAATTGAGATCGAATCATGATGCAAGAATTTAAAGAAAGCAAGATTAAAGAATTTCACCTTTTATTTATATCAACAATTTCATTACAATCGCTCAAGAACTATAAGAGGAAGAACTCGATCGTCGATTTGGCTTCGCTGGTCTCCGTGAGTCGCGGATTGGCTTGGATCACTTGCTCGATTGAAGATCGGCTCCGCTCCTAAAAGGTTGAAGGCTTCTCGCTTGATTGGTACTCAGGATCTTGAATTTGGATTGGAATTAGGGTTAGGGTTTCGCACAAGTCTTGTCACTAGACTTGTGGAAGAAGATGAGAGAGTAAAGATTGATTAAAGATTAACCCCAACCCTTAGATCTAGGCTCCTATTTATAGACATCAAAACCCTAGATTTAGGATTTGAATTTTAAGTTTCCTTCTAAAAATTTGTTGAGGAGAAGCTTCTAAATATGATTAGTTAGGAGGGAGCTTCTAGAAATAGTTTGTTAGGAGTTTGATTAGCTTAATCAAGATTAGCTTAATTAATCATCCTTGCTGATCTGGCAGTAGCTTCACGAGAATTCTGGAATTTGACATATCTGAAATGAATGTGGGCCCTGAGATAAGAGTTTTGCACAGAAAATGGAGCGCTGACGTGGCAATACCGCCGCGGAACCGCGGCTCAAGCCGGCTCCCGCCGCGGTTCCGCGGCGCTTTAGGGGCTTTAGGGCTTGCAACCTCTGGTGTTGATTTGGGCTGAAATATGGGCCTTTATTGGATATGTTGAATTGTATTTTTCCCTTTGTATTGCTACCAGATCTCAAAACTTGGAGTTGGTGTAATGTTTGATCAGCAAAATGACAATTTTGGCTTTTCTTCCGGATTTTCCTGCACAATTTCTCAAGACAAGTGTTGCGCAATATACGGATGATGCGATGCCATAAAATGCGGTCAATTTCCTTTATAGTGCCAGTTTTAGAGTCTAACACATGCAATCTGGTATTTCAGGACTGTTTTGCTAATATGTGTAATATGAATGCCGAACACTTCTAGATGAGTGCAAAAGATAGGGAAATTGCCGTGTTAAAAATGCAGTATTTTCGACTGATCAAATTCCCCCAAACTTATTTTCGATCGTCTCGATCAAACAGTTTTATTAAAAAGAGAAGGAGAAAATAAAGAAAGAGAAATGCACACTTTCGTAGGCAACACGATTGCACTAAGCACGTGCAACAAGCCTTTAAATCTCTAGGTGTCTCTAGTAGGAGGAGTGTTGTCTCCTGAGGGTTTTCAGCGGATTGCACCCACAAAATCCAATAATAAAAGGAAGATCATGAATATTACATTTAAAGAAAAGAATTGTAAAAGAAAAGCCTTGAAAATTAGGGTTTCCAACTAAGCTAGCTTTTCGGTTGTCATGAGCCCTATCTTAATGGTCATGAAAAGATGTTAGAAATCATGTCCTCCCTCAATAAAACATCGTCTTATTCTTCATTCCTATCTTTATACCAAACATCGATCATATCACCCTGTGTGTGTGTAAAGGACATCCCTACACCCGGAGAATTCAATTCAAGCTATCATACTCTTGCCCATCAGCCTCAGTACTTTTTAATTAATGAATATTTAGACGAATTTGCTCACACACTTTCATGCGACCGTTAATACTTCTTGAGGTACTAACCGACTGATTACTCATGTGCTTGCTTATTTGGTGTATTTTTCTCGTCTTGTACCACCTAAGGCATAGCAGTGACTCCCAGACAAGTTGGCCTTAGGGCACTAGGTGAAGAGGCACCCTCGCTATATATTTTTTATTGCCCTCGGTGATAACAAAACCAGTGTCCATTTTTCTCACCACTTTATATTTTCTTCATTTTTTTTATTTCCTTCATACATCGGCTTTAAGACAAGAGCATTTCAAGGTATCCTCTACTATCCCGGGCTTCAAGACGTGTATAAGTGCGAATAGCAGGGTATCAACGTTCAAAATGTTTGGCTTCCAGAATAGAAACTATTTTTCAGACTTATTTTTATCCCCAGATTAGTGACTTCCTTCATCTTACTAACCCTTGGGACAACGGCTCATAACTACTTATTACTAGTTCGTCTAAGAAAACTTCTAATTTTCTTAGTTTTCTTAAATTTTTCCCATCTCATGGATGTAATTCTTCACTATCTAATCTTTTATTATCTTATTTATGTACAAAAAATATTTTTATTTTTGAAATTTTTTAAATTTTTATAGGCTTTCAAAAAAATGTCTTGTGCTTATGCAAAGTATATGCAAATGATGCGAAAATAAGCACAAACCTCCCCCAAACTTGTTTTCAACAGTGTCCTCACTGTTGCCATCTGCTAAATCTCGAAAAACCTGTAAGTATGGGAGGAATTTATTAGTGAGGGCAAAATATTTAAGTGAAGATCCTCCCCCAAACTTATTTTTGGCTCAAAATTTTTCTTTTCAAGAGCCCGATTAATGCCCCCCCAAACTTGAGTTATGCAATGTTAAGCTTTAGAAAATCACATGAGGGGGTCAAAAATCAATGGTCGATGCCAAGCTTTGCAAAGACCAAATGTCAACACCAATCATTCAAAATTTTTATCAATGCAGTGCTCTGGTTGGTGGAAGAAGAAGTGGGGAAAGGGTAAGTGGTGGAATAGAAAGTGTGTGCGTCTCATTTTGGAGAGACGATGCAGTGAATGTGATGGATTACTCACATTCTTTTTACAATTCAGAAGAAGGGGTGGAGGTTCAATTTCATTGATTGGGACATGATTCATCTCAACACCCGTGTCATTCAAAAATGCGAGTTCATCAGCGAAAATTTCCTCAAAAGTTCCATCAATACCCCGATGAATAATGTCATCACAAAGTGCGGGGTGATCTTCAGACTCTAAGAACAGTTCATAATCCGTGTTAATTGTTGACCCGGACATCTCGGTGGAAGAGTCCGTATGTATATGATACATAATTGGGTCAAACAACAACGTATGAAAAGAGTCAAGATCGGTATCAGGAGGATCATCAAATTCGCTGCTGTCGACATCCATTAAGTCGACAGAACAGACCTGAACAGTAGGTTCGGAGGGTACACTTCCCAACTTGTAAATGTTCAGTTCTATTGACCTATTCCCAAAAAATAGGGTCATAGAACCATTACGACAGTTGATGATAGTATTGGAAGTGGCCAAAAAGGGGCGACCTAAAATCACCGGAATTTGATTTCATGGGTTCGCTACAGGCTGTGTATCAATTACAATAAAATCCACAAGGAATATAAATTCCCCGATTTTTATTAACACATCCTCCAGTTCACCCCTAGGTTTGGTGATTGATCGGTCAGCCATCTGGAGAGTGCAATGGGTTGGCTTCAACTCTCCGATACCTAGTTGCTCATAGACCGAATATGGAATCAAGTTAACACTAGCGCCAAGGTCTAGTAGAGCACGGTTAATGTGTTTTTCCCCGATAGAAATAGAAATAGTAGGACAGCCAGGGTCCTTACGTTTCTTCGGTACTTGTTGGGGGAAAACCGTGTCTACTGTCTTTGCCATGAATATCTTCTTGGGCACTTGTTTCTTCCTCTTCCTAGTGCACAAGTTCTTAAGAGTTTTCGCATAGGACGGAACTTGTTGGATAGCATCTAGGAGAGGGATGTTGATATTAACTTGCTTAAAAATGTCCATGATCTTCTCCATATGTGGACTCGATGTGTTAGCCCTTAACCGATTAGGATAAGGTGCTTTAGCAATAAGCGCTGGGTCCATCATAGGAGAAGGAAGTGTGTGTGGACCTGATCCCAGACTAGAAGTGGGGATCGTCTGTGGTAGACTAGAAGAGGTGGACTGAGGTGGCGAGCCTTGTGGGAAACGAAGAATAGGCTCGCAAGAAGGTGGTGGGGTAGAAGAACTGGGGTTAGAATTAGAAGTGTGTGTGTGAGGAAATGTCTCAGCCGGGATGTTATTGATTGATTTATCAGTATCATCAAACTCTTCCCCAACGTGATTGTCAAGCACTCTTCCAGATCTCAACGCGGTTGCATTCACAAGATGTGAATAGCCAGGATTGGGTAAAGGTTGAGCTGGAAGTTTCCCTTTCTCTCTTGCACTCATTTCGGCTTTTAGTTGTGCAATTTGTGCTTCCATCGATTTGATATTATCATTTTGAGAGACAATGATCTTCATCACATTCTCGATGGAAGATTGCAAACTTGCCGTCCCTTGGATGGATTGTTTCATGAAAGTATCCAAGGTTTGTGCTAGTGCAGAGGTGTTATCAGTACCGGTCAAAATCGAAGAGTTTTCATGTGGTGCAAAAGTGTTGGCCGGATTTTGGAAGTTTTGTGATTGGAAGGGGTGTTGACTTAATTGAAGTGGTTGCTGTTGTGGTGGAGGGACCCTTTGAAAATTGTTTTGGTTTGGAACCGTATTTTGAGATTGTGATTGGTTCCAAGCAAAATTAGGGTGATTCCTCCAACCCTGATTATATGTGGAAGAAAATGGATCGTTCCTAGGTCTTTGAAATGCGGCATTGGTATGCTCGTGACCTTGAAACGGAGAATTTAGTGGACATTCTTCCGTGAGATGGGAAGGATCAGAACAGCATCCACATACAGTTTTGGAGAGTGACATTTGATTTAGGGCGGCGGCTAAAAATTTGTTTTCCATAGTCTCGAGTTTCTTTTGCATAGCTGAAATTTCAGCTCTAACTCCTATGGAAACATCCGATTGGTTATTGTCGGCCCTAGACGATTGACTCACACCCTCCCACTGTAAAGATCTTTCAGCGAAATCTTCTAAAAATTTCCAGGCTTCCCCATCATCTTTGGTCATGAAATTGCCTTGACACATTAATTCAAGGGTCTGTCTTGTGTTAGGATTAATGCCCTCATAAATGATTCGGCACAGATCCCATCTAGGGATTCCGTGATGTGGACATTGGACTAACAAATCCTTGAAGCGTTCAAGACATTGTGAAATTGTTTCATTTGGAAGCTGGGTGAATTGATTTATTTCGCTACGGATTCGAGCTATTTTATGATGTGGGTAGAATTTCTTTAGGAATGCTTTGACGAATTCGTCCCAATTTGAAATGGAATGTGCGGTAGTGTTATACAGCCACTTCTCGGCTATATCGCACAAGGTGAATGGGAGAAGACGAAGACGTAAAGCATCCACAGAAAGCTGTGAAGTACCCATCATTGCGCATACATTTTCAAATTTCATGATAAACACGTATGCGTCTTCAGACTCGAGACCATGAAATTTTGGTAGAAGGTTGATGTATTGGGGTTTTATTTGAAAATATTTCCCGTTGGCTGGTGGAATGGAAAGACAGGTGGAAAGGGGGCCTCGTGTAGGATAGCACCTCTCTTGGAGAGAGATGCGAGGTGGAATCTGCGCACTAACGGACGGCGGCAGAGTAGTGGTAAAGAAGTTCGATGGAGACGGATCCATCGATGTGGGTGTGGTGGTGGGCAAAGAAAAGGTAAATGTAGAAATACCGACTTTTGGGTCGATCGAAAGGACGCGGACTAAACAGGCACTAGAATCCTGTTGTCCAGCCTATCTTGCACTAAAAAGGGTTAGTATAAGTGGCAGCGTAGATTTATAATTAGGGGAATGATGAATGCGGTGTTTGTTTTGAAAATTGGACGGATTTTTGAAAAAAATGATGCAACACAACAAATGCAACACACAAAACCCTAATTCTAGGGGTCACCTATGTCAAATCTCTAGACCGCTCCTAACTGCCAAAAGACAAGTCGCAGGATAAATCCTCCACTGCCTTTTTGTCCCCATGTGGCCAGGTAAGTGCCAGGTAAGTGGGAAGGTACTCCACTACGTAAGTAGTGGGCCTAATTAATAACCACTAGCCTTCGGCACACTTGCCTTAGACACCATAAGAAAACGCAGATAAGCAATGAATTAGCCACGGCCTTCTTCTGTCCTAAGTGAGCGCGACGGTCCTTAGAGTCATCTCTAGATATTTTTTAATTAATGAGGGTAATGCGGATGCAAGTTTGTGATTTTCGGGGCTTAGGAAGGGTAATGAACTCCCCACATAATCTGGATTTGGTCGTGCCCCTTAATATCCGTATTAATATGCAAACAACCAAAAATCAAAACACGCACAAATTTTATTTTGCTTTTGCGGCGCTGCGATTATTTGCAAAGAAACCTGCAGTAAATTGTTATTTGGAGCAGAGGAGGTAAGAGATAAGAAAGTGTAGAAGTATACCTGAAACTTTTGGTATAGAGAAGAGGTAGTCCCACCGCGGAAGCGCGACAATGAGTGCCTTATACCGTGGAAACGCGGTCAGATCAAGGGATCACTGCACCAAATTTTCAGTATCGGTTTCTGTTCACCTCAGGAGCTCTCTGGATTATACAGAAAAATTTCTCCACAGCTCCAATGATTCTAGATTTCCTCGCACAGATCACAGCAACTCGTATTAGTGTTTGCGCGAATTTTTGATCTAAAAATTATAATGGAATAAATCTTTCAACTCAAATTTCAAAATACGAACTATTAGCGCACAATCCCCGGCAACGGCGCCATTTGATTGTTTCAATTTTCCGATTGTGTATATCAAATCAAATGATCCACGGTAATGGTGTCATTTGATTGATTTTTATCTTTGTGTGTCGGTTTAGAAAATGAATAGAATTCACAATCAAAGAATTATTTGACCGCAATCAACTACGGTGTCGGATGTAGATCGTTAGCGAGTGCGGATCGTCCACAGGGAAAGTGTAATCGTTCGTGTTTCGAATTTGATGAATTGAAACTTTAATGAAAAGAAAACAAACAATTCATGATTTATATTTGAAGTTCAAGAATTAGAAAATCTAGATTTAATAACAAGAAAAAGATAGAATCAAGAATTGAGAGTTTGATGATTTTTCCAACCAAATATCAAGAATCTAAATGAGGCTCGTAGGAATCGATCGGATCTATAGATGTGATGTAATCTTACGATGACGTATTCTTATCCTTCGATGAATTGATACTAGATCGATGATGATCGACGAGAATTAGGGATTTCTAGTGAAACTAGGGTTTCATCATTTATCCTTTGTTCCTTCGTCGATATCATTCACATTCTAGCCTCTAGTAAATTCAAGAAATGATCGTAGATCCCTAATTTCGAGCGATAACAATCAAGAAAGCATCGCAACGAAACTAGGTCATCGATTCTTGAACTTGCTAGGGTTTACAAAACTCGTAGGACTTAAGAATCGTTTTAAGATTTATTACATCATCATTCTATTGATCGTCTCGACTCCTTTATGAGCGGAGTTTTACTCAAACATCACAACAAGAACTACAATTACAAATTGAGATCGAATCATGATGCAAGAATTTAAAGAAAGCAAGATTAAAGAATTTCACCTTTTATTTATATCAACAATTTCATTACAATCGCTCAAGAACTACAAGAGGAAGAACTCGATCGTCAATTTGGCTTCGCTCATCTCTGTGAGTCGCGGATCGGTTTGGATCACTTGCTCGATTGAAGATCGGCTCCGCTCCTAAAAGGTTGAAGGCTTCTCGCTTGATTGGTACTCGGGATCTTGAATTTGGATTGGAATTAGGGTTAGGGTTTCGCACAAGTCTTGTCACTAGACTTGTGGAAGAAGATGAGAGAGTAAAGATTGATTAAAGATTAACCCCAACCCTTAGATCTAGGCTCCTATTTATAGACATCAAAACCCTAGATCTAGAATTTAAATTTTAAGTTTCCCTCCAAAAGTTTGTTGAGGAGAAGCTCCTAGATGTGATTAGTTAGGAGGGAGCTTCTAGAAATAGTTTGTTAGGAGTTTGATTAGCTTAATTAATCATCCTTGCTGATCTGGCAGTAGCTTCGCGAGAATTCTGGAATTTGACATATCTGAAATGAATGTGGGCCCTGAGATAAGAGTTTTGCACAGAAAATGGAGCGCTGACGTGGCAATACCGCCGCGGAACCGCGGCTCAAGCCGGCTCCTGCCGCGGTTCGGCGGCGCTTTGGGGGCTTTAGGGCTTGCAACCTCTGGTGCTGATTTGGGCTGAAATATGGGCCTTTATTGGATATGTTGAATTGTATTTTTCCCTTTGTATTGCTACCAGATCTCAAAACTTGGAGTTGGTGTAATGTTTGATCAGCAAAATGACAATTTTGGCTTTTCTTCCGGATTTTCCTGCGCAATTTCTCAAGACAAGTGTTGCGCAATATAGGGATGATGCGATGCTATAAAATACGGTCAATTTCCTTTATAGTGCCAGTTTTAGAGTCTAACACATGCAATCTGGTATTTCAGGACTGTTTTGCTAATATGTGTAATATGAATGCCGAACACTTCTAGATGAGTGCAAAAGATAGGGAAATTGCCGTGTTAAAATGCAGTATTTTCGACTGATCAATGGGACCAAGTTCATAAATGAACAACTCCATCCAACAAACTTCTTAGTTTGTATCCTCTGTTGAGTCATAATCAGCATCCTGCACAATTATTATCTCAATATGCCTATTGGAACACTATCCAATATACCGATTCTCAGAAGAGACTAAACTCAAAACTCTGACTTCTTTGTCATCCAGGACACCTAGGAAGCCTGAACTGATAACCGCTTCCTAGAGGAGGCTGCCATTACTGTATACCAAGAACATCCACTTATGTTCATTTCTGCTTCCCTTTGTTTCTTCAGGATTCGATTAATATCTGCTTGCTACAGCAAGTGTATAACTAATATCGGGTTTTGTACAAGATATTGTTAGTGATATGTATGCTCTAGAGCCCATTATTGTATGATATAGTGAATGCTTGGACATATATATGGAGGACTTTCTTTCTCGACATGATAGTATGCTATCTGGTTTCCTTTATCTTAACATGTTCATTGGTATTATTATACCGTCTCTCATATACATGTTGATAAAGCCCTTAGGATGTAGGCTTGACTACCAGGACTATGATGCAGATCATACTACTGGGACCTGCGTAGTCCACAAGCACATCCTTCAATTGTTCCTAGTCAAGGGAATATCGAGACAGGGCATCAATATTCCAGAGTAGACTAGTGTGTATGTTTCTTGACCTGTATGGGGTGATGGTTGATCCCATATCTATTGGTGTTTGACATCAAAGATTGTACATAGATGCTCATTAGAGAATAGGTACACCGAATAGGACTCGCCGAGAACTCCTAAATGGTACTATACCTATCGTCAGATAGCAATTCTCTGGTGACACAGGTACAGGTTAGTCTGTAGATCCGAGATCGTCATAGAGTCTTGTGTGGTTCCTACTGTACTTTGATTTCCTCCCTACCACGGCTCAAAGAAGTCATGCAAATAGGTGGATTTTAGGTAAGTCCCGAGTCACATGGAGGCAATGAGTGATAGGAGGGGTTTCGTCTCTCCCGGTATTGGGAATTGATATTGCGCTATACTCGATTAGCTATAATAGTAAGTCCATGGCCAGGGTTGTTGATGTGATTTACTGGTAAGTGTTATCAGTAGTTTCTCATACCATTATAGGTCTTATATCGGCATGACTTATCAAGTTATTGGGATCTGATGATATCACCCCCAAACTCGATATGCGACATATCAGACGAAGAGACCGGACTGTATGGTAAGTCTTACCTATAGGCTTCATGGGAGTTTGGACAAACTTGCTTGTTGATTTTCTAATCGCTCAATACTTGAGTAGCTGTTACGTCCAGCTAGTACCGCTGACGGCTTGTAGGTGATTGATGTGATCATCACCAATTGCTGGCATATTGACGAGTCTTTAGAGTCCCACACAGAAGTTTCTTAGTTCAAGCGAAACGAAGTAAGGAACATATGCTGATATGTGCGGGAGCCTGATTAAATACGAGTATGTGATACCGTATTCTAATCTGGCAGTTATCTGATATCAGTCAAGTTATATGTGATATAACCGGATTATCGAATCAAGAGTTGATTTGATAATGTGATATACAGATAAATGATATTAGTAGGTTATATGTGATATAACCGGATTATTAAATCAAGTGTTGATTTAATATGATATATATTATATTTGATATAGTTATATCTTAACTAATATTACTAGCTCATTAAATATTTATTTGATATATGTATATATATATTTGATATATGTATATATATATATATATATATATATATATATATATATATATATATATTAAAAGGAAGCATGGTGCATTTTCTAATTTTGGAAAATAGAAATGTGAGGTGGAAAATGAGAAGCATGGTGAAGCATGGCTTTGCTTGTTATTTTATTCATTTGTTCTTACTATTGATGCATGGTTCCAATTATTTATTGGAAATATATTGGAGCCTTAATAAGAGGGATGTTTTCAAAGCCATTCTTCACTACTTCATCATTTTTCTTGCTTGCTCTCTTGAGTTGCTCTCTAGCTCCCATCGTCTTCCTCCTCAAACCTCCAAACTCAAATCTCTCACATGTGTTGTGAAACCTTGAGCTTGTGAGTAGCCTAGTGAGCTAAACAAAACCCCTACTTCACCATCCTATACTTGATTATCAATCAAGTGTAGCGTGTTTCCTTCACTAAAGTGTTTATTGAAGAGGTAACTTGGATTGCGGAGCTTCGGGTGGATCACCTTCGGCAAGAAGGCTTTCGGAGCAAGCTCGATCAAATTCCAAGTAGAGCCTAGTGGAGTCGCGTGGACTACAACCCGGAGCTTTAAAAGTGGAGGACTCGATCTACGAGGGTATAATCTCTTTCACTTCTTCTAGTTTAGTTAATATCATCATAGTAAAACCCTAATATTCTAGTTAGATCTTGGTTAGTGTTCATTAGCACCACGAATTTTTGAAAATTGCATGTGTGATGCCTGTTTAAACCCCGTCGCGGTGCTAGCATACACTTTCATGGTATCAGAGCCAATCTAGAACATTTGGGTAGGTCTTTACGATGTTAAAGTGTACGATCGAGTTTCGAAACCCAAGATTTATCATGTTTCTGTCGAATTTTCAAAAGTTGGAATTTTGGTGATTAAAAATATGCAGGATTTTTAAAGGAGCCTCAAGAAATTTGACGACCTAACTCCCTCAAACGGCCGCGGGACTGCGGCCAAACCCCATGTTTTGCCGCGGTTCCGCCGCAGGTTAGTCGAGTTAAGGTGTATTTTCTCTTGTGCTGCTCCATTTGGTGATCATGCACTCTCTGGATGTTTGTAATGATTCTCAAGTTGTTGAGGTCTCTGGATTTTGTGGGTATTCGATAAATCGATCAAAAAGTTTAACGTTGTATAGATCTTGATGTTATATGATACAATTGTTAGAATCCAGAATAATTAGTTTTGTGAAAACTAGTTAGTATATTGTAAATCTAGTATTTTAGTCTCAGTTAATCGGTTGCCATGGAGTTTTGATTTGGAACAAAATTCCGTCGCAATCGCGTATTGTACATGAATGTTCACCGGGTAACTCTAGGAGACAGCCACGCCCCATAGCCTTAACCAAGTGACTGTAAGAGAATCCCGTTGCCAAAAGAACCCACTCGGGTGCTTGCAGCCACGATGTTTCGCCTTAGTGCACTTCATCGACGGCATCGGGGTTGCGGCCATCTACTAAAGTTTCCGATGAGTATTCGATAAGGAAGTCAGGAATCTTGTTGAATTACTCGACTAAATGATTGAAAAGTGTTTTTAACATGAGACTAAAGTACAAGGTTTATAGGTTAGGCATGAAATCCGGAATATGAGATATTCCGGGTTTATGATGTCTAAGGATATACGGATTCTAATTATTGTAGTTTTTCATTTCTTTCCTGTGACCGTAAGTGTAATATGTGGGGTATCCCGATCTCGTTGCTATATGTCAACAGAATTCAGGATACGCATATTTACTTACGTTGATGATATGTGATATTATGTGTTTCTATAATATGTTTTATTGGATCGTCGTGATTGAATAGCCGGGGGGAGGGGTTTGCGTGAGATGGGAGTTTTTTTATTTTCATTCATGTAAAATATATATGTAATATTCTTTTATTGGGACACTTCCGGGTTGAGGATGATGTCACTAATGATGTATATTATTTACTTTTCCGCATTAGGATAGACCCAACGCGGGGAGCACAAGTAACCAGGTTCTAGAGTCTAGTGGGAGACCATCACGAGGAGTCAAGACTGGGTCTCCTAACTCTAGAATTGGTAGGGTTACTTGCCGCTATCGTAGGGGTCTAGGGATTTGGGTTTAGCTATTCATCACAACCGTGAAATCCGTGTTTTACATTACTGACTGAATTTAAAACACGAACCTTCTAATACATCCAATATTTCATATGTTGCTTCTGCTGCTTGGTTCTATGATATGATCATATAACTGCGTGAGACGAATGTTATATTATATATTTGATATATAATAAACATTGCTTATGTTTTGCACCCGCGCTAGTCCAGCCCCCGCTCTGCCGTTAGTTAAGTAACGTAACGGTGCATAACAGGGCCCCGTGGTGAATGCGGATGGCATAAACGTACGTTCTATCTTCATTTCATTTTTCTATGATGTTTAAGAAACATTAAATGATGGTACTTCATTAATGAGATTAATGAGAAGAAAAGAAATCTAAAGATATTGTAGAATCGAAATTTTTAAAAACAGTAGCTCTAGTTCTTGCTTTGCATAGTGGTATTTCTTGATGAATATTCAGCACCTCATTCGATAAGGAAAGAGCCGAGATCCCTTCACCGGGAGTGACCTCTTTAGCGAAACTAGAAAATGATACAACCCACTCGGTTTTGTTTTTATAGATTCTCTAGTTCTTGCTTTGCATAATGGTATTCTTTGATGAATATCCAGCACCTCATTCGATGAGAAAAAAGCCGAGATCCTTTCACCAGGAGTGACCTCTTTAGCGAAACTAGCAAAAGCTACAAAAAACACTCCTTTTCAAAATCATTGGATTCTACAACGATATCAAGTTCATTACGCTCATGGTTTTCTTAAAAACCTGCGTAGCCTTCCGTCATTTCAGATAGGTGCTATTTAGTATTCGTGCTACGTTTGTTGGCCGGCGTCAAGGCGTAGTGTGCGGTAGCTGATTAGTGCTTATCTGCAACATGTGATGTGATTGGATTAGGGTAGTCGTGCGACTTTGTTGGCCAGCGTCAAGGATCGTGCGGGTGGGTTTAATTCAATTAAGAAATGAACAGGTTGAACTTGACTAGCGGCCTATGGTTTGTTCGCCAGCGTCAAGGTCATAGGAAGCTAGGGGTAACAATAATTTTCGGGAATTTCATGTGTTGAAATTTGCAATGAGATTGCATACCTTCTATATGATAGTTGGATCCCGATACCCACTGCGAGTAAGAGTTACTCCTGGGAGAGTTTTGCACTTTACAATTAGCTAATCCAGTAGGTGTCTAGAAAGGTGTCAACGAGGTGATGCCTCTAGGAAAACAAGGTTTATTTTAATTAGGTCCGTGCGAAAGCACGGGGAACCTCCCTCGGAGTACCGACACTGGCCTGGATGACCAGTTAGCGAAGTTCTAGAATATAATTAATCCCAGCTAATCTTACCTTTTATGATTTGAAGGAAGATTTGATAAAAATAGTGGGAGCCATCCTGATTAGATAAGATAATAACCAATCCAATCTTGCATAGAGCGCACGCTAAAGCGTTTCCTTCTCTCTCTCTCTCCAGGTAGCGACCAATGACACGTCTTAATCAAGATAATAATATGGATGTATTGACCGAACCCACTTATTATACTAGGTTAGGTTCCGCTCTATCTTATGACTGTCATAGGTCTAAGCAAGGAATAGGGGAATACCCGGAATCCCATGCCACCCGAATGAAGAAGGAGCATACTGATACATCTTCTTCAAGTGAATTCAGTACCGAGAACTGTTTCTCAGTTTGCTCTACGTCCTGGGTATTGGATACCGGGTCAGGATCTCACGTATGTAATTTGTTACATGGGCTAAAGAAAGGTAGAGAACTGGGAAAGGATGATAAGTCTTCTAACGGTAGGGAATGGTGCAATTGTTGCAGCCAAAGCAGTTGGCGAAGATCACCTAGTGTTACCAATTGGTAATACACTGATTCTGAACGGCCGTTACTATGTACCAAAGATGATGTGCAACATTATATCATTTTCTTTGCTAACTAAAGAAGGATATAATTTCACATTAGAAGATAATGTTATAAACATTTTTCTAAATCAAGTGTTGATTGGGTATGGTACATTGTGTAATGGTATATACGTTCTAAATCAAACAACAGTTCTAAACGTACAGAACACACACAAGAGGAAGAGTTCAGAAATGAACGAAACCTACTTATGGCAATGTAGACTAGGTCATATCAATGCGACAAGACTGGCTAAGTTACATAAAGATGGATATTTGAATCTGTTCGAATTTACATCCTATGAAACTTGCCAGTCATATCTCAAAGGTAAAATGACTAAAACTCTGTTTACTGGATACGGGGAAAGAGCTATTGAATTCTTGGGACTGATACATAGTGATGTATGCGGTCCTATGTCTACATATGCAAAAAATGGTTCCTCGTACATCATTACATTCACCGGTGATCTCTCAAGATACGGACATGTGTTCCTGATAAAACAAAAATCTGAATCTTTTAAGAAATTCAAGGAATAAATGAGCGAAGTTGAGAACCAGACGGGTAAAATTATTAAAATCCTTCAATCTGATCGGGGAGGAGAATGCTTGAGTGCGGAATTTCGAGATTATTTAAAAGAGAATGGGATTCTCTCTCAGCTTACTCCTTCGTATATACCAAGCACAACGGTGTATCAGAGCGGAGAAATCGCACCATATTAGATATGGTGTGCTCTATGATGAGTACTGCTGAGTTACCTATTTCCTTTTGGGGTTATGCGCTTGAGACAGCTATATACCTATTGAATATGGTTCCCACCAAATCTGTACCTACCACTTATATGAGATATGGAAAGGGAAGAGATCATATCTTAATTTTATTAAGATATGGGGTTGTCCGGCTTATGTTGAAATGCAAAATCCGGACAAGCTCGAAGTAAGGTCAGTTCTGTGCAAGTTTGTAGGATGTCCAAAAAATTCATGAGGGTATATCTTCTACCACACCGAGGAACAAAAGGTGTTTGTTTCTCGACACGCCACCTTTTTAGAAAAAAAACTTTTTGTGAAAGAAAATAGTGGCAATGACGTAGAACTGGAAGAAGTTCCAGCTACACAAATTGTTACTGACAATTTGGTAGAACCGGAGGATTCAATAGTCCCCAACGAACCCCAGCCACTCCGCAGATCTAGTAGGGTTCCTCATCCACCTGAGAGACACTATGGTTTTCTCGTAGATGGTGGGAGCGAGAATTGCATCATGGAAGATGATGACCCTACTAGTTTCGAGCAGGCCATCATAAGTGGAGACTTTGTGAAATGGCTGGATGCTATGCGATCTGAGATGGAATCCATGTACACCAACAAAGTATAGACTTTGAAAGTTGCTCCTAAAGGGGTAAAACCCATCGGGAGCAAGTGGATCTTGAGAAGATAATTGGTGTAGATGGAAAAGTTGAGACTTTCAAAGCTAGACTTGTAGCAAAAGGTTTTCGTCAAAAACCTGGTGTCAACTATGATGAAACCTTTTCTCCAGTGGTTATGCTTAAATCCATTTGGATCCTACTTGTTATTGCTGCATACCATAACTACGAAATCTGGCAGATTGCACGTCAAGACCTCTTTTCTAAATAGTGATATAGAAAAGAGCAAGTACATGATATAGCCAGAGGGCTTCTGTCACGACCCGAAAGTACGGAACATGACCGGCAGTTAGACTACGAACGTCTCAAGGTGTACATATGCTAAGTAAGCCGAAACCCAGAAATCCAAACCAAGAAAAGTAGTAGAGAATAGGAAGAACCATATCAATTCAACCTGTAAGCACATAATATACAACGCCTAAAGGCGAGGATCACAATAGAAATGAACTCCACCAGCCTGAAACCCAAAGAAATATAACACGCGACTCTATGGTCGGAAGAATAACATTACTGGTCTCTATCTCAAAATAAATACATGTTTTGGTTGATGGAACTTCTAGATACAACTGAATATAATATACAATGTAAAATGATGGGTATGATACAAATAACCCACCTACTAGCAAGTCACCTGAAAGAAGCTGTGCCCGCAAAGCCGTAATGAAACCCATACGGCATCACCTGCAAGAAACTGGGGCACAACGGGGGTGAGTTGCCAACTCGTGAGTAGAAAAAGATCTACGAACAGAAAATCGCATGTATGACGCAATCCTAGGTCATACGATCAATATATATAATCCTCAAATATATAACCAGCAATCTCTAACCATGTCTAGGATAAATATCTAACCCAAGTGTAAGCCCATGTGCTTGTGTCGGTGCATCAGGTGGCAATATATCATATGAATGATGTATGAATGCATGAAACAGAATGCATGTACTGAAGAAAACTGCTTTCATAACTTTGTGAGATTTCTGTATTTTTAAAATGAGGTATCATAATGAAATCAGCATAAAACAGTGCCTAGCATCGGCACAAAACATAAATCTCAATATCTCGATATCTCTGTATCACAATCTCTGTACCCCAATATCTCAAATCTCAATGTCTCGCTCATAATATCCAGGGCGCCGTCAGTCCAGATCGGCTCCTACCATCCATCTCATGACTACGACGGTATCCTCCGGATATCCGACGTGTCGGGTAATATCACCGGTCGGTCGTGCTCCCCTGCCAGGCTCAACGCCATCTCCTGCGATCTTCTTGCCCCGGGGTACCGCACCGGGCCCACCATGTACCCGAAACGGTTCCTCCACTCCTTGAATCGGGTCTCGAAATCCATCAGCAAACTCATGGTGGACGACTCATACATCATAGAAAAACCGCATTTTTTATTAAAAAGAGAAAGCGGTTTATATGTATGTTTTGCGGTTTTCCTCCAAATCCAGAAAACATCATGGAAACCCGAATCCAAATCATCAATAGCATGTGAAATCACGAATCTGAGCATGAGAATCCATGAATGCAGCATATAATGAATAACAGTATGCATGCAGTGGCAAGTAATAGCTACAATGTCAAGCTGGCATATGAGGTAAGCATACTAATATCATGTTACTACTAGCTATCAAGCTAAATCAAGCAATAATGTTTTCTAAGTGTTCGTGACATGGCAATTACCGATGAAGATGTGTGTGCGACAGCAAATAAGTGTACGTGGTACATACGCATCATCGGTAATGGTGCTGGTGTCCTAGCAGCAAAATATCAATAATAGAGTATGAATCACAACAGTATGCGATGCAGAGTAACAATAATAATATGCGGGAACTGAAATACTGAACACAATGATCACTAAGCTGCATCTAATGTCATAAAAGTCACATATCTACACCACTCTAAGGCTGAGCTAAAGCTAACAGTAGGTAAGGGAAACCGCCTAACCTCTGAGTCGATACATATATATACATATATATAGTCGGTGGTCCCGCCTCGATCATATCACATCCGATACCATATCTCTATAATCGGTTATATCCCAAGTCAAGTAGGCGGATCAAACATCAACATATAGCTCGTACGTAAATCCGTCGTACGGCATCCCCAAATCCGGGTACGGGTCAATATCACATTTATCATGTCATTCATCAAGTATTCTCTTTATCAAGATCATCATAATCTGGGTACTGACCTATGTCTAGTACCATGCTAACATCATCAACATAATCAAGACTGACTACTGATCGACAGTCTAGTATATATCGATACTATCCTCATAAATCATCACAAGAGTATACATCGCCCAAGGCGGCCTATCATAAGTATCCTGACATATCATATCATATCCCATCGTATATCATAATCACATGTCGATCACATAATATATATGTCACTATTACTGTGGCATCATCATTCCTAAAATCCTCTAAAGTATCAAGGTGTATCTTAATTATGAGTTTTATCATATCACAGATATCATAATCTCAGATCAACTCATCGACTCATATCAATCCCATGTATCATCCTCAAATCCATGTGAACACATATCTATATAGAATCCCATAACCACATGTGAACAAGGATGTATGCAAGTATGGATGTGTGTATGTATGTGTAGTGCACCCACTACCCTATGGTTTCGTAACCTTTCCCCAATCCAATATGCCAATATCCATTTAACATCAATAATAATCCCAACAACAAATAATAATTGTAGGTGTGTATATGCATCCGTATACATCACTTCGGACTGCGGGGGTGCTATACGCCATCCACCCGACTTCTCCCCGTAGATATAAATCTACTCACCTTGCTTATGTGTGCCGGTGCCGATGTTGCCGTTTGTATCTCCAACGCCTCGACGCCACGTGGGATACCTACAAGGATATCACACGCTAAAACTCATGAAAACCATGTCGGAAACCAAAATGGTGCACACTACGCCCATAGGTAAAAACCTATGACCTTGTGTGCAAACACAGCCAATATCCACTGTCGTTGACGTCCAAACGCCACTCGACAGATACGAATCATCAAATATCAAAATCTATATGAAAATGAGTCGTAAATCATATGTCAACTCAAGAAAATGAACCCATATTTTATCCTAACAGGAAACAGTCAAAACTAGACATACCGGGGTCAATTTTACATTAAAAAGGGGCTGTGCACACAAAACAAGGCAGTTTTACACTGCTCTGGCCGCAAATTGCGGCCAGGGGGATTAAATTTGCGGCCGGGACTTTGAAATGGTGGCTAGGGTTTTGGGTAGTGGTTCCAGGGTGCCTGCACAGCTCACTGCCAAGCCAATTTTTCCCTAGGAGGTCCCGGGTGAAAGCAGGTCTCAGAAAGGTCTCAAAATCGACAAAAACGCTAAAATACGCCAAGTCGAATAACTCTGGTAAATACTAGGAATTTGGGGTAATATTGGTTACAAATACACCTATTTAGGTTATACTAACGATCAAAATCACACTTGGTCAAGTCTCACTCGAGTTTTGCCTAAACTAGCACTAAATAATGGATATAACAGTAACTTTCAGTTTTAACTAACCATAACTTGATAAAAAGGAGTTGGGTTGCAAGATTATACCTCATGGGATCTTAAATGAAGGAGAAGGGAAGGAGGAAGTGGGGTGGTGCTGCTGAAGCTCCTGCTTGTGGCTGTTCCTGCTGCTCCTGCTGCTGCTAGCAACTCTCTCTCTTTTCTTCCTCTGATGCTATTTGCAGCAGCAGCAGCTGTTGTTCTAGGTGTATTGAAGGCTGATGTTGTGTGAGTTGGTTTGTGAAGAAGTGGTAATATGATGATGGTGTTGTGGGGTGTTAGTTTGGGCAAGTCTGCTGCTGCTGTGGCTGTTTTCACAGCAGATGAAGGGGGGCTGTTTGTGGCTGCTGTATTGGGGCTGAAGTTGTGATATTGAGGCTGTTGTTTAGAATGATATAGCTGCTGTTGCTGAAGTATCAGCAGAAGGAGGGGGCTGTTTGGGTGGCTGAATGTGTGCTGTAGGTGTGAGAGAAGTGAGTGGGTGAGAGGGAGTGATGTGATAAATGAGAGGGATGGTGAAAGAAACAATGGGTTAAGGCATAACCTCAAATTAACCCCCCTCACCCTTACCTTTCCATTAGATGTTAGCATGCCCAAAACCATCATGGGTCTCTCTCTCTCTCTCTCTCTCTCTCCCTCCTACCTACTAGTCAACCCCTACCCTAATTTAAATCTAAAACTAAAACCCTTAATTAATCCCAATTAGCTTACCAAATAGGTTAAACCACTATGGGTGGTTAAACATGGCTCACCCACCATGGTCATCTATCATGATTCAACCTTAGGTTTGACATGAGTCCAAAACATGAAACAAGTGTGCAAGTGTAGAAAATGTTATGTGCATATTTTGCAAAAAAAGCCAAAAATACAACTTAGCGATTTTCAATCGCGATTACATTAAAATACCATATAATCCATCATAAATACTGTAAAATGGCATATTTCCACAAAATAACTTATTTTAGAATTTCTTTAATTTTCTCCAGAATTTTCGCCATTTATCGGTATTTAATTATACTGACTATCAAAATATTCATTAAAAATTAATATTAAAATATGAAAATTCCCAAAAATAATATTTTATTTTTTGAAATGTTACAGCTTCATAGACAGTGGGAGCAGCGAAAGTGTATGCAAGTTGCTTAAATCAATTTATGGATTAAAACAGGCATCGCGGTGATGGAACATCTATTTTGATGAAGCTATCAAAGAGTTTGACTTCATCAAAGATGTAGATGAACCATGTATATATAAAAAGGTTGTAGAGAGTAAGGTTGTCTTCCTTGTATTGTACGTGGATGACATACTCTTGATAGGAAACATTGTTTTTATGCTACACTCGGTCAAGATCTTCTTATCACAAAAGTTCTCCATGAAAGATCTAAGTGATGCCTCCTATATCCTGGGGATACAAATCTATAGAGATAGATCTAGACGGATGTTGGGATTGTCCCAATCTAGGTACATTGACACCATAATAAAGAGATTTAGTATGGAAGATTCTAAGCGTGGTAATGTACCCGCTTATTCAGGAATCACTCTCTCCAAAGAGATGTCTGACTGATTTGGAGAGGGCTTGTATGAAAGGGATACCCTATGTTTCGGCAGTCAGGTCAATCATGTATACGATGTTATGTACCAGAGCAGATGTAGTTTACTCACTAGGTGTAGTGAGTAGGTATCAATCAGATCCAAGGAAGAAATATTGGTTAGCTGTGAAGAACATTCTTAAGTACTTGAGAAGGACTAAAAAGATGTTCTTGGTGTATGGTAACGGTGAACTCCAGGAGGAGTCCTTTTCCGATTCGAGCTTCTAGAGTGATAAGGAGGACAGTAAGTCGGTCTCGGGTTTTGTCTTCATCCTCAGTGGAGGGACGGTATGCTAGAAGAGTTCCAAGCTATATCGCGTAGCAGAATCGACGATGAAGGCTGAATGTATCGCTACCAACGACGCTGCCAAAGAGGCTCTCTGGATAAACATGTTCATAAGATGAACTAGGTATGGTTCCTACCATTGAGCATCCAATACCTGTGTATTGTGATAACAATGGAGTTATGGTTTTGGCCTAGGAACCCCGGTCCCATCAGTGATCCAGACATATTTTTAGGCAGTATCACCTGATCAGGGAGATAGTAGATCTCCGGGAGATCGAGATCAGGAGAGTTGACATTGAGGATAATACAGCGGATCCACTCACCAAGGCCCTCCCCCAGATGCTAATCGAGAGACTTTTTAGGATGTTGGGTATGAGATACTACAACAACTGGCCTTAGTGCAAGTGGGAGATTGTTAGTGATATGTATGCCCTAGAGGCCATTATTGTATGATATAGTAGATACTTGGACATAAATATAGAGGACATTCTTGCTGGACATGATAGTATGCTATCTGGTTTCATTTATCTTAATATGTTCACTGGTATTTGTTGGAGATAGTGCCCTCAGAGTCAATTATTGGATCACAGGCATGTGATTGCAATGATTGAGGGAGGACCTATCCCGGTACGACAGTCTTACTTGAGATGATAGTTTGCTATCTGGTTTACCTTTATCATCGTGTACTGCTTTAGGTGACCTGACAGGTCACTATTGCACGTTGATAGAGCCCCTAGGATTCTTGCTTGACGACCGGCAGTATGAGCGCGATCATATACGTGGGAGCTGGTAGTCTACAAGCATATCCTTAAAAGGTCCCTAGTCGTGGGAGTTTCGAGACAGGGCATCGATTCTCCAGAGTAAACTAGTGTATACAGTCGAGACCCCGACGAGGGGCGGTGGCCGGTCTCACAAGCCACTGGTGTCAGTTGGTTCACCTAAGATGTATACAGGTGCTCATTGGGTTATGAGTACACCGGACAGGACTCGCCGGGAACATGCTAGTTGGTCTTATACCTGACGTCAGATAGCAGTTCCCAGGTGACATGTGTACAGGTTAGTTCATCGACCTGGGGATCGTCATTTGTCTCGTGTGAGTTCCCACTGTGCTTTGATTACTACCCTACCACGGCTCAAAGGAGTCGTGCAAACAGGTTTTAGTTGGGTACAGTCCCGAGCCACATGGAGGCAGTGAGCGGATCTTCGGGGGTTCGTCTCTCCCGGTATTGGGGGTGAGGTCGCGCTGTGTCTAGGAGAGCCATTACACGAAGACCTTGGCCAAGGCAGGAGATTTACTGGTAGGTATTCCAGTAGTATCTCAGGGTGTTCTGGGCTACACTCCGACACGACTTGTACCGCTTTTGGGGGTCTGAATTTTACCCACCCCCTAGGCCCGACATGCGATGCTCATAGACGAACGGACCGGACTGTACGGATATTGTCACTGACAGGCTCAGTAGGGTGTCAGGATGAGTTCGCTCATCGACGTCCCTTTTAGTCAGTAGCTGGTGGCCCGTTACGTATTGGCTTATACCTCTGACGTGCTAGTGGTTAAATCCACAGCCATAGTATTGACGAGTCTTTAGAGTCCACCACACTTTCAGTTACTCAGCTTTCGGGCGAAACGCTGTAGAGGCCGTATGGAGATATGGCAGGATCCGATCAGATGCGTGCGGTATGGCACGGATCAGGATCAGACGGTTTGTACTAGTAGCCGTATAGGTTTATGGCAGGGTTCGATCAGATACGTGCGGTATTGCACGGATCAGGATCGAACGGATAATACTAGCCGGCTTTGGTTTAAGCCGGTCCTAGTTTAGTACAGTGTAGATTTTGTCTCTTTGCATTTGTATCCGGACGGAATACAGATGCGGGTGTGTATGCACAGTATCGGGGTTTTCCTGTAATTTATCACGGGACCAGTTTTCTGGAGTTGCCAGTTTGCATTCCGTTCTGGCCGGTTTTCCTTTGTTCTTTCCCGGCCGGACTTTTCCGATGGAGGGGGTTATTTGCAATTGTGCAAATAACATTTGAGGAGGGGGTTTCTTACACTTGTCTTGATTATGATAGCTTCATATCTTTCATCCATGCTTTTGCTTTAATGTGATTAGAAAAGGGTATGGTTGGATTTAATGAAGCATGCTTGTATGTTTTCTTGTCTTGTGTTGTGGTCACCTCTTGATTGTTCCTACACTCACCTCCCTTAGTTGTTTTCCTCCCACCATTTCATACATAATGCCTTGGCCGGCCACTTGAGGGGATGATGATGGTTCATTTCATTTTTGGTGAGGGTGTGGAAAAATTATTGATTCATATCATTTTTCATTGCCTCAAAAATCCCCAAGTTCATATCATCTTGATTCCTCCATCATGGCAACACCACCCCAAAAGGAGACTACAATTCTACACTACACTTCCTACAGCAAATCTTGGACGCGTCGATTCGCCAGCTTCGCGCCCGAGTTGCCTCGGTATTGAGGTGGGAGCCCGTAAAAGCTACAGGCGATGTGGTGCCCTTTCCGACGAGGAGGAGACGGACGGAGATCCCGCGAGGAGATCGGAGTGGAGATGAAGACCGGAGGACTCGGATCAGTCGGTACATCTCTTCCCTTTCTTGTTAGTAGCTTAGACTTGTTAATGGTTACGATCCGGAGTTTAGTGCGCGGTGGTGCCGGTTTGCAAAGTCCGCAAAAATTAAAGTTTATCACCGCTTCCGCATTCCGGCGTCGGATTGACGGCCGGGGCGCCGCCGTGCACTTACAGTGGTATCAGAGCCTCGCCATTAACTTCGTCTAGCTTTGTTTAATGTGTTTTACGTTTCCGATCGAACAAAATCCCGAAAATGCGTATTTCAAGCACATCAGTTTCTGTCGAATTTTTTTTGAGTCCAAAAATTTTTCAGGTTGTCTCAGAGTGATGTGCAGGGAATTAGAAACATACTGTAAAAATTTGGTACCATGAAATCACTGTTCCACCGCGAAAGCGTGGCCAAACCCCTGCTTGGGCCGCGCTTCCGCCGCAGTAACAACTGTTCATGACCCCAAAACTTTGCAGAATGTTCCTGAGTTGAAAATGTGTTTTCTGGAATATTAAAATTGGGCCCAGGTTTTCTGTGAGTGCTACAGTTTTGTTTGGGGGCCCACTTGTTAAGGTTTGATCAATCGGAAAATTTTAAACACATTTTTCACAGTATTTACATTATATCTGCGACCGTGAATGTCACTCGATCGGTAAATCCGGTCTAACTGCTATAGCCCGGTTAGACGGATTTGCGAACGTGATTTTCGCGATGATGTTCTGTGTTTTGCTGTGATGTTGCGGATCGGTCGTGGGGGATAGCCTGGATGCAATGCTAGTACAGTGTTGTCGTATTATGTACATTTGATATTGCGGGGCGAGCGTCCGACATGTGGACTGCCGTCACTGCCAGTTTGTATTATTCTTTTGGGGCACGACCTGGTTGCGGTCGATGTACCCGGTGTATGTATATTTTACTTTCTGTACTAGGGTTACCCGCGGAGGGGTGCACGGATAGCCGGGTTCTGGAGGGCAACAAGCCCGCATCTCATGGCATTGGGACGGAGGGGGCTTCACTCCAGGATTGGCTGGCTATTCGCCGCACTCGTAGGGGGTATAGGATTTCATTGCACAGGCTATCCACACGACCAGGGGAACGTCGGGTTTCAGTAGTGGCTCTGTGAAACCCGGGGATCCCAGATATCTGTATTGTTTCTGTGATGCTGTACATTTCTGTGATGTTGCATTTTATTCACGCCTTGAGCGAAATACTATATATTGGTATATATATTAGTAGATGTTGTATATGTTTTTCATCCGCGCTAGTCCAGTCCCCGCTCTGCCGTTAGTAAGCTAACCTAACGGGTGATGACGGGACCCAGTGGCGAATGCGGATGGCATATACGTACGTCAGTATATTTTCGTTCTTTGTGGTGTGATCAATTGATGGGACTGCATTGATTCGGATCAATGCAAGTTGAAACAAACCTATTCTGATGTTGTTGGAACATTTTTCAAAAAGCTGTTATTGCAAGGACGTTCACTTTTGTTTTGCATCGTGGTATTCATTTGGAATATCCTGCTCCTCAGTCGACGAGGCAAGGGCCGAGATCCCTTCACCGGGAGTGACCCCTTGGACAGAAGTTTGCGTCAGGGCATTAACTTCACTATAGCCGATTGCTTTTGCTTTGCACAGTGATATTCGGTTATGAATATCCAGCACCCCATTCTACGGGGAAAGAGCCGAGATCCCTTCACCGGGAGTGACCTCTTTAGTAAAGGTTTTCGTCACTATATTTTCTAAAAAGCTATCCGTTCCTTCAACGATATCAAGTTCATTACGTTAAAGGTTTTCGCTAGAAACCATTCGTAGCCCTCCATCATTTCAGTTAAATATTCGGTAGTATTCAAGCTATGTATTTTGACCTCACGCCAAGGCATAGTGTTTGGTAGTTGCCGGGTATTTATCTGTTGCATAGATAGATGCGTTGGTTTGGGACAGTCGTACTACTATTTTGGCCTACGTCAAGGGTATGTACCGGTGGGTTCAAATTAACCTGGACAATGATGGGTAGAACTTGACATGTGACTTATGATATTTTGACCTCACGCCAAGGTCATAAGAGCATGGGGTAGAAATCACATCGGGAGTTTCAAAAGAACTGAAACTTGCCAGATATGCGCATACCTTCTGGAGTGTGATACCGTGAGCGGATTCCGTCACGTTATCATGCGATGAGAGTTGGATCCCGATTCCCACTGATGAGTTGGTTTACTCCTCGGGTGACCCCGACTAATTCTTCTTTCAGGTTTGGAGGAGAATTTGAGGTACAGTGGGAGGTTTCCAGATTAGATAAATTGGTAACCATTCTGATCTAGGTTAGAGTGCACGCTGAGTGTTTCTTTTCTCTCTCTCTCTGGCAGCGACCATTGACCCGACCCTAAGACTATGACTCAGAGACCATGTTGACCGAACCTTCTTAACACTGGCTTTTGGATTGTCAGAGTTGCAGACCTCATTGCCACTCCTACTTTTACCCTTTTCTCCGGGACACCCCGTATTACTGCGAACGTCCACTTCCATTGGACAAAACCATCGTATGGTTAGATACGAACTCGAAGGGATTCGAGGATGGTTTCCGGTTCTGGAGAAAACGGATAGGATTATTCAGTTGTCTTTTTCCCTTTTACCTTTTCTCAAGTTGTGAGTACTCCTTGGTTTAGGAGACAGTACACCTATTACGCAAATTGGATAGTCTTCTTCCAAACCTTAGGCTGGTGCCGAACAGTGGGGAATGAAGAAAACCAATTAGCCTAAACGGTGTGCAAAAGGTATTAAGATTAAGACAAAGCAAGGGATTAGTAAGAGGGCAAAGTAAATTGCGACTGATATTCACGACCAAACCAAATATTTCTTCGCCAATCCTAAATCACCTTTGTATTTCTCCAGGACACTCCGTATCACTACGAAGATCCACAGTTTATTGGATACTCCATCGTATGGTTATATACGAACTCGAAAGGAACTTGTTCCAGTTCGGGGATGGATTCTGGTCCAGGAGAAATAGGAATAAGGTTTATTCAGGTTGTCTTTTATCCTTACCTTCTCTCGCATTGCGAGTGTTCCTAGGATTGGGACAGTACACCCATTATGCTTATTGGATAGTCTTCTTCCAAACCATAGGCTGGTGCCGAACGGTAGGGAAGGAAGAAAACCATTTGGCCTAAAGGGGTGTGCAGAAGGTAATGACTAAAGACATATAAAGGGATTTAGAGAGGTGGCAAAGAATTATACGGTTATAGTTGTGAATCTGGATAATGGTAGAGGCATTACTAGGAATACCGGGATACCCCATCGAAACATTTCAATGTTTCAGTTTCACTGTGTACTGTTAAAAGAAAACTGATTTCCCGATTAGATACTTACTCCAGGGTATGTATTTACCAGGTATGATTCTCACATCTGTATGGTTTTACAGATGATGAGTGGGAGTAAGTCATTGGGAATTGGATGATCATCCTCATTATATCAGGATTCGTTGTAATCGGTGATATTTGAGGAGATCACCTGGGCTGTTTGCCGGTCGGCAAATATTTGGTTTTGAATATCCGCTGTTGTGCACCAATTTCAAATTGATATATCTGTACGTCTATTTTCATAGAGTGAGATATACCTTTTGATATTATGTCGATGACATTTACCTATATCAGTGGATGGTTAGGTAAGGAGCATTAAACAGCGGTGTAATTCTTCTTAACCATAAGTACAGTTTTCAACCTACGACACACAGTGAAAGAGTTGTCAGACTCAGCGGACTTATACAGAGTATTGTATGTTGTCTAGTGTCCATTAGGACAGAGGGGTTGGTCCTCATACTATATTCTGTTTACTTTTAACTTCTCTAGTTCTTAGACATGTGCTTCGTAGAAACACAGGGTCTAAGTTTTGAGGAGTTATAGGTATTTGAATAGAGTAGAGAACCAGATGAAGCAAGTATCGGGATTCTTCAAGGTGATCGAAGATGTAGATACTTATGTATTGTATTCAGTTGATAGTAATGATAAAGAGAAATTGCTTCTCTTTCAGGTTACTCATAATTGGAAGTATTCCTAAGTTGAGTAACGCTGATAGGCCTCTCTCCATTTAGTTAACATGCACTGGAGACAGCTGCATGATTTGAATCTGGTTCAATTAAATCAGTGCCTCTGATTCTATATTGGATATAGTACAGTTCATATCTTAACATTGTTAAGGTACGGGGAGTTGTCCGGCTTATGATTAAAACCAGACTCTGGATAACTCAAGGCACGTTTCTGTAATGGCTGTTTGTGGGTTGACCCAGGCTATGACGAGGGTTGACTATCTACCATCTGGAAGATCAATAGTGATATTGTTCTTCACTCGCCACAGTTTTAATAAAAATGGATTTTTTCAAAAACAGTAGTGGGAGTATGGTAGAACTGGAAGTGATTCCAGAACCGCAAACGATTACTGAAGATTTGATAAGGAACCTAAAGATTCAATCTGATTTGACATTCCATTGGCCACTCCGCAGATAAAGTGGGTAACTTCAGGCACCCGAGAGGTACTCAGGTAGTCTCAAGGACGGTGACAGGGAAGTTCTTGTTTACCCACACTTGCCATTGTTGTTGTTCCAGGCTGCGAGACCCGGCAGGAGGATGAGTATAGCGTCGTTCTGAACTAGTTTTAGAAGTGCACGTCTATATGACTCTGGCAGAGAGTTGTCGTAGTCAGTGGGAGCAGCGGAAGCATTGGTGGACATCAGGCTTATGTCTATTTATAGACTACAGCAGATATAGCGGAGATAGATCATCTATTTCTGATGTGACAGTCATGGGTTTGACGTCATCAGAATAGGGGATGGATCTGTTGAGAAGGTAGTAGGGTGTGATATCCTGGTATTTGAATGACATACACAGAGTAGGAAGTGATATTCCTATACTACGATCGGTTATATTTTGGTCGTCACACAGTGGTTTCTCCACAAGGGACTTGGACATTATATCAGACATACTGGTTACTAGATCTATGGTTTTAGATCTAGATTTGGGTGGTTTCCCAATCAGGGTACTTTGACAGCATTCTAAGAGTATTTAGAATGGACGACTCCTGGCATGGTAATGTACCTGCAGGTAATGGAGTCACCCTCTCTAAAGGTGTCTTATAGACTAAAGTAGAGAGGGATACGCATGATTGGCAGATCACTTGCTTAGGCAATTGAGTCAATCATAAGATGTCAAGTACCACACCAGATGTTGTTCTTGCACCGAATGCAATAAGTTGATATTGATCCAATCCTGGAGAAACAGTAGGAAGCAGTTTTAGAACATAAGTGGATGTTCTAGGGATATGATAACGACAGCCTCATTCGGGAGGCAGTTATCATTCCAGGCTTCCAAGGTGACATGGACGACAAGGAGGTTGTCAGCGTTATAGTTTTCCCTCTGACGAGGGGCAGTATTTTGGACAGGTGGTCCAAGGAAATACTGAGGGTGGCATGGCGCAGGATACTGATTAAGTTCAGTTGACGATACAGTCTAAGAAGTTTGGATTTGGAGTTCATTTATGAGCTCGGTCCCATCAGACATCCAGACACTCTAAGACAGGTATTGCTCATTTCGGGAGATGGCATTCTCCGCGAACTTGAGATTTAGAGAGAGACATAGAAAGAAACATCAGAGCGGATCCACTCGCTGAGGCTATTGCTCGAACGCAAAAGTTTCGCAAACAGGCTTTGTGCGACTGACTAGTAGAGGAGTTGGGTGTTCGGTATCACACGGGCTGTGAGTATGCGACATCGCAATAATTAGCCTTGAGTGCAAGTGGGAGATTGTTGGAGATAGTGCCCTCAGAGTCAATTATTGGATCACAGGCACGTGATTGCAATGATTGAGGGAGAACCTATCCCGGTACGACAGTCTTACTCGAGATGATAGTTTGCTATCTGGTTTACCTTTATCATCGTGTACTACTTTAGGTGACCTGACAGGTCACTATTGCACGTTGATAGAGCCCCTAGGATTCTTGCTTGACGACCGGCAGTATGAGGGCGATCATATACGTGGGAGCTGGTAGTCTACAAGCATATCCTTAAAAGGTCCCTAGTCATGGGAGTTTCGAGACAGGGCATCGATTCTCCAGAGTAGACTAGTGTATACAGTCGAGACCCCGACGAGGGGCGGTGGCCGGTCTCACAAGCCACTGGTGTCAGTTGGTTCACCTAAGATGTATACAGGTGCTCATTGGGTTATGAGTACACCGGACAGGACTCGCCGGGAACATGCTAGTTGGTCTTATACCTGACGTCAGATAGCAGTTCCCAGGTGACATGTGTACAGGTTAGTTCATCGACCTGGGGATCGTCATTTGTCTCGTGTGAGTTCCCACTGTGCTTTGATTACTACCCTACCACGGCTCAAAGGAGTCGTGCAAACAGGTTTTAGTTGGGTACAGTCCCGAGCCACATGGAGGCAGTGAGCGGATCTTCGGGGGTTCGTCTCTCCCGGTATTGGGGGTGAGGTCGCGCTGTGTCTAGGAGAGCCATTACACGAAGACCTTGGCCAAGGCAGGAGATTTACTGGTAGGTATTCCAGTAGTATCTCAGGGTGTTCTGGGCTACACTCCGACACGACTTGTACCGCTTTTGGGGGTCTGACTTTTACCCACCCCCTAGGCCCGACATGCGATGCTCATAGACGAACGGACCGGACTGTACGGATATTGTCACTGACAGGCTCAGCAGGGTGTCAGGATGAGTTCGCTCATCGACGTCCCTTTTAGTCAATAGCTGGTGGCCCGTTACGTATTGGCTTATACCTCTGACGTGCTAGTGGTTAAATCCACAGCCATAGTATTGACGAGTCTTTAGAGTCCACCACACTTTCAGTTACTCAGTTTTCGGGCGAAACGCTGTAGAGGCCGTATGGAGATATGGCAGGGTCCGATCAGATGCGTGCGGTATTGCACGGATCAGGATCGGACGGTTTGTACTAGTAGCCGTATAGGTTTATGGCAGGGTTCGATCAGATACGTGCGGTATTGCACGGATCAGGATCGAACGGATAATACTAGCCGGCTTTGGTTTAAGCCGCTCCTAGTTTAGTACAGTGTAGATTTTGTCTCTTTGCATTTGTATCCGGACGGAATACAGATGCGGGTGTGTATGCACAGTATCGGGGTTTTCCTGTAATTTATCACGGGACCAGTTTTCTGGAGTTGCCAGTTTGCATTCCGTTCTGGCCGGTTTTCCTTTGTTCTTTCCCGGCCGGACTTTTCCGATGGAGGGGGTTATTTGCAATTGTGCAAATAACATTTGAGAAGGGGGTTTCTTGCACTTGTCTTGATTATGATAGCTTCATATCTTTCATCCATGCTTTTGCTTTAATGTGATTAGAAAAGGGTATGGTTGGATTTAATGAAGCATGCTTGTATGTTTTCTTGTCTTGTGTTGTGGTCACCTCTTGATTGTTCCTACACTCACCTCCCTTAGTTGTTTTCCTCCCACCATTTCATACATAATGCCTTGGCCGGCCACTTGAGGGGATGATGATGGTTCATTTCATTTTTGGTGAGGGTGTGGAAAAATTATTGATTCATATCATTTTTCATTGCCTCAAAAATCCCCAAGTTCATATCATCTTGATTCCTCCATCATGGCAACACCACCCCAAAAGGAGACTACAATTCTACACTACACTTCCTACAGCAAATCTTGGACGCGTCGATTCGCCAGCTTCGCGCCCGAGTTGCCTCGGTATTGAGGTGGGAGCCCGTAAAAGCTACAGGCGATGTGGTGCCCTTTCCGACGAGGAGGAGACGGACGGAGATCCCGCGAGGAGATCGGAGTGGAGATGAAGACCGGAGGACTCGGATCAGTCGGTACATCTCTTCCCTTTCTTGTTAGTAGCTTAGACTTGTTAATGGTTACGATCCGGAGTTTAGTGCGCGGTGGTGCCGGTTTGCAAAGTCCGCAAAAATTAAAGTTTATCACCGCTTCTGCATTCCGGCGTCTTATTGACGGCCGGGGCGCCGCCGTGCACTTACAGTATTATTATACCGTCTTTCATATACATGTTGATAAAGCTCTTAGGATGTGGTCTTGACTACCAGGACTATGATGCGGATAATATTACCGGGACCTAAGTAGGCCACTGTAAGTCTACGGTAGCACCCCGGCCGTCTACAGACGCCAAATGCGGAACAAAAACTTTTTAACTGGCGCTATCGTATATTTTAACCCGGATCTACCATTATTGCTAAACTAACAAACTGTAAAGAGTGTAGAAAGGTTATACCGAACGATCCGAGTCCTTCGTTCTTTAACCATCATCCCACGCTCCGTTGCGGCTGCTCCGATCTCTTCGATCTCCGATCTGCTCGTCCAGGTGGCACCACGTCGACGATTCTTTAAACGGGCTCCCGCCTCGGACTCGAGGCAACTCGGTCGTCAAGTTTGCTAAAAGAGACGACCAAGATTGATGTAGAGAATGAGTGGAATACTTTGTCTCGCTTCGTCCAAAACCATGGACGAACGGTTAATGAAGTTGCCGTGTGAATCGGGTGATGGAATGAAATGAGCTGTGAATTCCATACACCGAAAACTATCATAATCTTTTTACCAGATGAAAACTCAAGTGAGAGTGAGAGAGGAGAAGGCCGGTCCATATATAGGGAGGAGGAGGGTGAGTGTAGGAGAGGGGGGTGACCACAAGAAAATATCATGTGTGAACACAAACAAATATCTCTAGTGTGAACACAAACAAATATCTCAAGTGTGAACACAAAGTGTGAACACACGAAAAGCAACCAATGAAAATACAACACCATTTAACCTAGTCACCTCATCTAGATGCTTCTAGAAACTTCCATACTCATCTCAAGAAAAGATAAATCCGTCTTTAACCGAATGTTAAAAGACGGCTGATAGAAAACTGGAAACTGGCAACTTCCAAAAGTGATCCTGAAACGACTTTCAGGATAACCCCGTAACTGTATAAATATACCAGCATTTGTATTACGACCGAATACAAATGCAACTGAGACAAATATATTATATCTACTCAATACAATACTCGGATCCGGCTTAAACCAAAACCGACCAGTATGATCTGCCCGAAAACTGACACGTGCGTAAACGCACGTGCATTTTCCGAACCCTGCCATAAAACCATACGGCCTCTACAACGTTTCGCCCGAACTTAGGAAACTGTATGTGGGGGACTCTAATGACTCGTCAGTACCCTGGCAGTGGATTTAACCACAAACCGTCAGCGGCACTAGCAATGCGTAACGGCTGCCCATGGACTGACCTCAAGGGAGGCCGATGAGCGAACTCATCCAGAAACCCTACTGAGCCTAACAGTGAAAATGTATATACAGTCCGGTCCGTTCGTCAATGAGTATCGCATATCTGCCTAAGGGGCTAGTAACGTCAGACCCCCAATAGCAGTATAAGTCGTGTCGGAGTGTAGCCCAATAACACCCTGAGATACTACTGGAATACCTACCAGTAAATCTCCTGCCATGGCCGTGGGCTATGTGTAATGGCTCTCCTAGACACAGCACGATCTCGCCCCCAATACCGGGAGAGACGAATCCCCTGCCGATCCGCTCACGTGCCTCCATATGGCTCGGGACTGTACCAAAAAACTACCTGTTTGCACGACTCCTTTGAGCTGTGGTAGGGTAGAAATCAAAGCACAGTAGGAACTCACACGAGACAAATGACGACCTCAGGTCGATGAACTAACCTGTACACATGTCACCAGGGAACTGCTATCTGATGATATGTATAATACCAACTAGCAGGTTCCCAGCGAGTCCTGTCCGGTGTACTCATAACCCAATGAGCACCTGTATACATCTTAGGTGATCCAACTGACACCAGTGGCTTGTGAGACCGGCCACCGCCCCTCGTCGGGGTCTCGACCCCTCGTCGGGGTCTCGACTGTATACACTAGTCTACTCCGGAGTATCGATACCCTGTCTCGAAACTCCCACGACTAGGGACCACAATTAAGGATATGCATATTGTAGGGTTCCTAGGCACGCTAATGAGGTCTCACAAGGCATCAACCATGCCAATTTCAAATTTTACGGGTGCCGAGAAACCCTAATACGGATCGTTGACTAGAAGTTTAGGCGAAAAACGAAACTAGTTAACAATTTAACTAAAAGAGAGAGGCTACAACCTTTGTAGATCCGGTTCTCCACTTCCTTAGCTCCACATAGGCATCCTCTCGCTGTCCATCTCGAATCCCGGACTCAATCGTCGGCTTGATCGGAGAAATGGGCGGGCTAGGTCGTCGGCTTCGTGCCGAAGATGATCTACGTCGAGGCATCACAAGTTCAAGCTCCAACTCCATCAAGTTGTGAAACTTGTGAAGAAAACACCCTATACTACTTGGCAAGAGGTAGAGGGTGAAGAAATAGGAGGTGGGTTCACTTTAGAATTGGATTTCTCACACTTTAGCTCAAGTTGCCATTAATGGACTTAAGCTTTTTCTTTGAAGATGAAGAAGAAGATGAAGCTAGAATATCATAAGTCTTGTGAAAAAAGAATAATAAAAACAATACTTATCATCTTCTAACCATGGTCAAGTGTAGAGAGTTAACTATAGTTTAGATGAGTGGTTAGGGTTAGGAGAAGAAGACAAAATGGTCACTTGGTCAAAGCTTCATGAAGCTTCAACAAGCTTCAAGATAAAAGAAACCATTTTGTTTTCTATTATCTATTTCTCAAAAAAGAAAAGATAAATAATAAAGTGAAAATATGAAACCCTAACCATTCACTAAACATGGTTTAAGTCTTTACACAAATCCAAGTGTATATGTATCATCAAACATGATACAATCAAGTGCACAAAAGTATATCACATATACAATTTATGAACTTGAAGTGAGAAAATCCTTTTAAAGTGAACTAATACTAGTTAATGCAAAGTAATATAACAAATATATAATTATACATTAAATCATTAAATCAACACTTGATTTAACGATCCGGTCATATCGCATATAACCGACTAGTATCCTATGTATCGGCTTATCGAATCAATCCTTGATTCGATATTTAGGTTATATCGAATATAACCAATCGATACATTCATCGCGAGAATGGAATACGGTATCACATACACGCATTATTCTCGGTCCTGCACATATCTCATATGCGCTCCTATTTCGTTTCGCTTGAGCCAGGAAATCTCTGTGTAGGACTCTAAAGACTCGTCAATACGCCGGTAGCAGATGATGATCATATCAAGCACCTACAAGCCGCAAGCGGTCTGCTAAACGTAACGGCCATCCGGGTATTGAGCGATCAGAAGATCGACGAGCTAGCCCGCTCACACTCCTGTGAATCCAACCAGTAACACTTACCGTACAGTCCGGTCTGTTCGTCTGATATGTCGCATATCAAGTCTAGGGGTGGTATACGTCAGACCCCAATAACCGATAAGTCGTGTCGATGTGAGGCTCATAACGGGTCGAGAAACTACTGGTAACACTTACCAGCAAATCTCTGATCAGCCCTGGCCAGGGACTTCCCTGTTACGGCCAATCGAGCACAGCGCAACATCAACCCCCAATACCGGGAGAGACGAAACCCCTCCTATCGCTCATTACCTCCATGTAACTCGGGACTGTACCCAAAGACCACCATTTTGCACGCCCTCATGGACGTGGTAAGGTGGAGATCAAAGCACAGTGGGAATCACACAAGACTCTATGACGATCTCGGGTCTACAGACTAACCTGCATAAGTGTCACCTGAGAACTGCCATCTGACGTGAGGTATACTGCCATCTGGGAGTTCTCGGCGAGTCCGTCCAGTGTACCCAGTCTCCACTGAGCACCCGTATACCATCTCTGATCTCAAACACCAATAGATATGGGATCATCCATCGCCCATCTCATGGGTCGAGAAGCGCATACGCTAGTCTACACTGGTATATCGATGCCCCGTCTCGATACACCCACGACTAGGGACCTTGAAGGATGTACCTATAGACTACCATGTCCCCACTAGTATGATCTGCATCACAGTCCAGGTAGTTAAGTACACATCCTAAGGGCTTTACCAACATGTAACTATAAGACAGTTTAAAGAGACAAGTGTACATGTTAAGATAAAGAGTAACCAGATAGCATACTATCATATCGAGCAAGAAAGTCATCTCTATATATGTCCAAGCATCCAATATAATATACATCATCTGTACAATACTAGCCTCTAGGGCATACATACAACTAACAATCTCCCACTTGCACTAGGGCCAGCTGCTGTAGTATCGCATACCGAGCATCCCGAAGAGTCTCTCAAACTGTATCTGGGGAATGGCCTTCGTGAGTGGATCCGCCGTGTTGTTCTTCGTGTCAACCCTCCTGACCTCGATTTCCCGGCGATCAACTATCTCCCGGATCAGGTGATACCGCCTCAGAATATGCCTGGATCGCTGATGGGACCTGGGTTCCTTGGCCAAAGCCACCGCTCCATTGTTATCACAATACAAAGTTATTGGATGCTCAATGGATGGAACCACTCCAAGTTCTGTAATGAACTTCTTGATCCAGACAACCTCTTTGGCAGCATCGTTGGCAGTGATGTATTCAGCCTCCATCGTCGAGTCTGCCACGGTTTCCTGCTTGGAACGCTTCCAGCTAACCGCCCCTCCGTAAAGGGTAAAGACAAATCCCGACTGCGACTTAGAGTCGTCCTTATCACTCTGGAAGCTCGAATCGGTAAAGGACTCCACTTGGAGTTCTCCGTTACCATACACCAAGAGCATCTCTTTAGTCCTTCGTTAGTACTTGAGAATGCTCTTCACAGCTGTCCAGTGACTCTCTCCAGGATCAGCTTGATACCTGCTCACTATACTTAGTGAGTATGCAACATCGGGTCTGGTACATAGCATCGCATACATGATAGAGCCTACAGCTAAAGCATAGGGTATCTCTTGCATGCGAGCTCTCTCCAAATCAGTCTTGGGAGACATCTCTTTGGAGAGAGTGACTCCAGAGATCGTGAGCAAGTTCCCACGCTTGGATTCTTCCATACTAAACCTCTTTAGTATGGTGTCAATGTACCTGGATTGGGACAATCCCAATATCCTTTTGGATCTATCTCTATAGATCCTAATTCCCAATATGCAGGGGGCATCACCAAGATCTTTCATCGAGAATCTTTGTGATAAGAAGAGCTTGACTGCTTGCAGCATAGGAATATCATTTCCTATCAAGAGTATGTCGTCCACGTACAATACGAGGAAGACAACCTTACTTTCTGCCACCTTCTTGTAGATACAAGGTTCATCTGGGTTTTTGACGAAATCAAACTCTTTGATAACGACGTCAAAGCAGATGTTCCAACTCCGCGATGCTTGCTTTAATCCATAAATGGATTTAAGCAGCTTGCACACCTTCCCGCTGCTCCCACTGTCTACGAAGCCCTCTGGCTGAGTTATGTACACGCACTCTTCTAAATCACCATTTAGAAAGGCGGTCTTAACATCTATTTGCCAGATTTCGTAGTCATGATATGCAGCGATGGCAAGCATGATTCGGATGGATTTAAGCATAGCCACTGGAGAAAAGGTTTCGTCATAGTCCACACCTGGTCTTTGACGAAAACTTTTTGCAACAAGTCTAGCTTTGAAAGTCTCCACTTTCCCATCTACACCAAGTTTCTTCTTGAAGATCCACTTGCTCCTAATGGGTTTTACCCCTTCAGGAGCAACTTCCAAAGTCCATACTTTGTTGGTGTACATGGATTCCATCTCAGACCGCATTGCATCCAGCCATTTCACTGAGTCCCTACTCGTGATGGCCTGCTCGAAGCTAGTTGGGTCATCATCCTCCATGATGCAATCCTCGCTCCCACCATCCATGAGAAAACCGTAGTATCTCTCAGGTTGGCGAGGAACCCTACTAGATTGGCGGAGAGGCTGAGGTTCATTGGGAGCTTCTGAATCTTCTGGTTCCACTAAATCTTCAGTTACGGTTTGTGTATCTGGAACTTCTTCCAGCTCTACCACTTTACCACTAATTTCTTTTTCAAGGAATTCCTTTTCTAAAAAGGTGGCATGTCGAGAAACAAACACTTTTTGTTCCTCTGCATGGTAGAAAAGATATTCATGTGAATGTTTGGGATATCCCACAAACTTGCATAGAACTGACCGTGCCTCGAGTTTGTCCGGATTTTGCCTTTTGACATAGGCCGGGCAACCCCATATCTTAACTCGTTTAAGACATGGTCTCTTCCCACTCCATATCTCATATGGTGTGGTAGGTACATATTTAGTTGGAACTTGATTCAATAGGTATGCTGCTGTTTCCAGCGCATATCCCCAGAAGGAAATAGGTAACTCAGCTGTGCTCATCATAGAGCGCACCATATCTAATAGGGTGCGGTTCCTCCGTTCTGATACACCGTTGTGCTGTGGTGTATATGGAGGAGTCAGCTGAGAGAGAATCCCATTCTCTTTTAGGAAGTCCAGGAATTCATTGCTTAAGTATTCACCTCCTCGATCAGATCGTAGGATTTTAATACTTTTTCCGGTTTGGTTCTCAACTTCTTGCTTATATTCTCTAAATTTCTCAAAAGCTTCTGATTTGTGTTTCATCAGGAACACATACCCGAACCTAGAGAGATCGTCAGTGAATGTAATGAAGTATGAAGAACCATCCCTGGCATGTGTAGACATAGGACCGCATACATCACTATGTATCAGTCCTAAGAGTTCAGTAACTCTTTCTCCGTGTCCCGTAAACGGAGTTTTGGTCATCTTGCCTTTGAGACATGACTGGCAAGTGTCATAAGATGAAAATTCAAACAGATTTAAATATCCATCTTTATGCAACTTAGCTAGTCGTGTCGCATTGATGTGACCCAGTCTACAATGCCACAAGAAGGATTCATTCAGTTCAGAACTCTTCCTCTTGTGTGTGTTTGTTATGCTCAGAACTGTTGATTGATTTAGAACATAAATGCCGTTGCACAACGTGCCTGATCCAACCAACTTTTGGTTACGGAGAATGTTCATAACATTATCCTGTAATACAAAATTATATCCCTCTTTACTCAACAAAGAAACCGATATAATGTTGCATATCAGGTTCGGCATGTAATAGCATTCGTTCAAAACCAATGTATTACCAGTTGGTAATACAAGGTGATATTCCCCGACAGTCTTAGCTGCAACAATTGCACCATTTCCAACTCTGATGTCTTTATCACCTTCTCCAAGTTCTCTACCTTTCCTAAGCCCATGTAACTGATTACATATATGGGATCTTGACCCGGTATCTAATACCCAGGACGTAGAGCAAATGGAGAAACAGTTCTCTGTAACGAACACACCCGAAGAAAATGCATCACCATGTACTTTCTTCAATCGGGTGGCATGGGAATCCTGGTATTCCCCTATATCCTGTTCCTTCCTATAACTCTTATAAGAAAGAACGGAACCAACGTTCTCCAGCACAGTATAACATGCAGGTTCAGTCAATACATCCATATTATTATCTTTATTAGGGCATGACATGGTCGCTACCTGGAGAGAGAGAGAAGAAAACACTTTAGCGTATGCTCTTGCAAGATCAGATTGGTTATTATCTTATCTAATCAGGATGGCTCCCACTGGTTTTTATCAAATCTTCCTTCAAACCCTAAAAGGAAAGACTAGCCGGGATTAATTACACACTACAAGTTCGCCAATCTTTCAGCCAGGCCAGTGTCGGTACTTTGAGGGAGGTCCCCCGTGCTTTCGCACGAACCTAATTAATATAAATCTCGTTTTCCCAGAGGCGTAACCCCGTTGACACCTTTCTAGTCACCTACTTGATCGGCTAATTGTAATGCGTAAAACTCTCCCAGGAGTAACTCTTACTCGCAGTGGGTATCGGGATCCAACTATCTCATAGAAGGTATGCAATCTCATTGCAAATTTCAACACTTGAAATTCCAGATAATATTCTGCCCCTAGCGTCCTATGACCTTGACAAAGGCCAACAAATCATAGGCTGCTAGTCAAGTTCAACCCGTCATTTCTTGATTGAATCAAACCCACCCGCACGGCCCTTGACAAAGGCCAACAAGGTCGTACGATTACCCTGAAACAATCTGCATCACATGCACAAGCAGATAAGCATTATTCAGCTACCGCACACTACGCCTTGACAAAGGCCAACAAACGCAGCACGAATACTAAACAGTTCTTATCTGAAATGACGGAGGGCTACGACAGGTTTTTTTTTTGAAAACCTATTGCGTAATGAACTTGATATCGTTGTAGAATCAAGTGAAGTCTTTGAAATGGAGTGATTTTGAGGCTTTTCTAGTTTTGCTAAAGGGGTCACTCCCGGTGAAGGGATCGTCGGCCCTTTCCTCGTTAATGAGGTGCGGGATATATCATATATATCACTGTGCAAAGCAGAAACTTTAGAAGCAATCAAAAGTCAAACCGAGTGTGTAGCATCTGCCAGTTATTGCTAAAGGAGTCACTCCCGGTGAAGGGATCTCGGTCCTTTCCTCATCGAATAAGGTGCAGGGTACATCATATATACCGCTATGCAAAGCAAGAACTGTAGCTACCTGTTTTATTTAAAATTTGATTCTACAACATCTTAGGTTTCTTTTCTTTCATTAATCACATTAATGAAGTCCCATCATTTAAGTCACCTAAACATCACAGATAAATACGATGTACACTTATGCCATCCGCATTCGCCTGGATATTCCCTCATGCACCGTTAGGTTAGGTAACTAACGACAGAGCAGGGCAGGGCTAGTGCGGGTGCAAAACATAAGTAACGTCTATATAATATATCATATATACAATATACTGTATCTATCACAGAACATCACATGATCACATCACAGATATCGCAGCAGAAAAAACGTATGAAACATTGGATATACTAGGACGTCCGTGTTTTCAATACGAGCCAGTATAAAACACGGATTCCACGGTCGTGATGAATAGCCAATCCCACACCCCTAGACCCCTACGAGAGCGGCAAGCAACCCTACCAATTCTAGGGTTAGGAGACCCGGACTCGACTCCTCGAGATGGTCTCCCACTGGACCCTAGAACCCGGTTACTTATGCTCCCCTCCTTGGGTCTATCCTAATGCGGAAAAGTAAATAATTTACAAAAGGTGACAACTTCCGCAACCTGGAAGTGCCCCAATAAAAGAATATTACATACATGTTTTTACATGAATGAAAATGAAAAATACTCATCTCACATAAAAACCCCCGGCTATTCAAACACGACAATCCATTATAACATATCGAGCAACACATAACATCACATGTCATCAACGTAAGTAAATATGCGCATCCCAATTGTCGTTGACATATACCAACGAAACCGGCGATATCACATATTACACTTACGGTCACAGAAAAGAAAGTGTAAAACTACAACAGTTGGAATCCGCAACCTCTTTAGACATCACATGCCTAATCAAATGAAATACTTAGACATCACATGCCTAACAGTTATAAACCCCGCATTTTAGTCTCATCAATATCAAATGAAACTAAACCGCTAGATTTATAACATTCATTCAGTTATCTCATAACTGTTTGTGAATTCCAATTATTGTATCCCATTCCGGATAAATAGAAAATATTAAACTTTCCGATCGAACATTCGAACACCCAAGTTTTCCCGAAACCGTTCAATACATGAAATAGGTTCAAAGACATTCACTTCATGCCTCAGTACCAACGGTCCAGCCGTAGAAGGGTCAAGCCAACGCCTCACATGTGGCACGCCGTACTGCCCCAAACCCGAAGGTTCAAAGGGCAGTTCAAGACGGTCACATAATCGAGTTAAGGTTTGTTGTCTTCTAGAGGGACCATCGCATTACTTGCACTACTTAGAACGTTCTTAAATAGCGGAAAAGTCCAACAATTGGAAATTTCACGGCAGGGGAAAGATTGGGTATTTACATCCGGTCGAACTTTTTAACATATTCTAAAATATCCGGAAAGCCACATAGACAAGGTTTGATAATCCGATCGAATCGTCGATTCCCAATACAACCCCAGAACACTCAACCCTTGAGTCAAATTAAAAATTCCCAGAAAATTCAGCATAATAAAATAGGAATTACTGTGCAAAAATGGACAGATAATGTCATCAGATGGCCGCGGAACCGCCGCATAAGCCAGGCTTATGCCGCGGTTCCGCCGCGCCCTTAGCAGATCATAGGATAAATTTTGCATCGTAATTCTTAGAATTCCCTGCTGAATTTTTTAAGCATTTTTAATATGGAAAAATCCCAGATTTTAGAAAAAGTCCAGAGAGCATATCGGGAATTAGGGTTTCGGTTCGATCGGGTTTCAAACGTCGTCTAGACGTCGCCTAAGGCTCTAGCTAGGCTCTGATAGCACTGTAGGGTTCCTAGGCACACTAATGAGGTCTCACAAGGTATCAACCATGCCAATTTCAAATTTTACGGGTGCCGAGAAACCCTAATACGGATCGTTGACTAGAAGTTTAGGCGAAAAACGAAACTAGTTAACAATTTAACTAAAAGAGAGAGGATACAACCTTTGTAGATCTGGTTCTCCACTTCCTTAGCTCCACGTAGGCATCCTCTCGCTGTCCATCTTGAATCCCGGACTCAATCGTCGGCTTGATCGGAGAAATGGGCGGGCTAGGTCGTCGGCTTCGTGCCGAAGATGATCTACATCGAGGCATCACAAGTTCAAGCTCCAACTCCATCAAGTTGTGAAACTTGTGAAGAAAACACCCTATACTACTTGGCAAGAGGTAGAGGGTGAAGAAATAGGAGGTGGGTTCACTTTAGAATTGGATTTCTCACACTTTAGCTCAAGTTGCCATTAATGGACTTAAGCTTTTTCTTTGAAGATGAAGAAGAAGATGAAGCTAGAATATCATAAGTCTTGTGAAAAAAGAATAATAAAAACAATACTTATCATCTTCTAACCATGGTCAAGTTTAGAGAGTTAACTATAGTTTAGATGAGTGGTTAGGGTTAGGAGAAGAAGACAAAGTGGTCATTTGGTCAAAGCTTCATGAAGCTTCAACAAGCTTCAAGATAAAAGAAACTATTTTGTTTTCTATTATCTATTTCTCAAAAAAGAAAAGATAAATAATAAAGTGAAAATATGAAACCCTAACCATTCACTAAACATGGTTTAAGTCTTTACACAAATCCAAGTGTATATGTATCATCAAACATGATACAATCAAGTGCACAAAAGTATATCACATATACAATTTGTGAACTTGAAGTGAGAAAATCCTTTTAAAGTGAACCAATACTAGTTAATGCAAAGTAATATAACAAATATATAATTATACATTAAATCATTAAATCAACACTTGATTTAACGATCCGGTCATATCGCATATAACCGACTAGTATCCTATGTATCGGCTTATCGAATCAATCCTTGATTCGATATCTAGGTTATATCGAATATAACCAATCGATACATTCATCGCGAGAATGGAATACGGTATCACATACACGCATTATTCTCGGTCCTGGACATATCTCATATGCGCTCCTATTTCGTTTCGCTTGAGCCAGGAAACCTCTGTGTAGGACTCTAAAGACTCGTCAATACGCCGGTAGCAGAAGATGATCATATCAAGCACCTACAAGCCGCAAGCGGTCTGCTAAACGTAACGGCCATCCGGGTATTGAGCGATCAGAAGATCGACGAGCTAGCCCGCTCACACTCCTGTGAATCCAACCAGTAACACTTACCGTACAGTCCGGTCTGTTCGTCTGATATGTCGCATATCAAGTCTAGGGGTGGTATACGTCAGACCCCAATAACCGATAAGTCGTGCCGATGTGAGGCTCATAACGGGTCGAGAAACTACTGGTAACACTTACCAGCAAATCTCTGATCAGCCCTGGCCAGGGACTTCCCTGTTATGGCCAATCGAGCACAGCGCAACATCAACCCCCAATACCGGGAGAGACGAAACCCCTCCTATCGCTCATTGCTTCCATGTAACTCGGGGCTGTACCCAAAGACCACCGTTTTGCACGCCCTCATGGACGTGGTAAGGGGGAGATCAAAGCACAGTGGGAATCACACAAGACTCTATGACGATCTCGGGTCTACAGACTAACCTGCACAAGTGTCACCTGAGAACTGCCATCTGACGTGAGGTATAATACCATCTGGGAGTTCTCGGCGAGTCCTTCCAGTGTACCCAGTCTCCACTGAGCACCCGTATACCATCTCTGATGTCAAACACCAATGGATATGGGATCATCCATCGCCCATCTCATGGGTCGAGAAGCGCATACGCTAGTCTACACTGGTATATCGATGCCCCGTCTCGATACACCCACGACTAGGGACCTTGATGGATGTACCTATGGACTACCATGTCCCCACTAGTATGATCTGCATCACAGTCCAGGTAGTCAAGTACACATCCTAAGGGCTTTACCAACATGTAACTATAAGACAGTTTAAAGAGACAAGTGTACATGTTAAGATAAAGAGTAACCAGATAGCATACTATCATATCGAGCAAGAAAGTCATCTCTATATATGTCCAAGCATCCAATATAATATACATCATCTGTACAATACTGGCCTCTAGGGCATACATACAACTAACAAATATAAACTACCCAACTCTCACGTATATGATCGCCATCATACTGTTGGTAGTAAAGCAAGATCCTAAGGGCTCTATCAAAGTGTAACATGTAATCAGTCACCTGAACATGTACACGACTGATAAAGGCAAACCAGATAGCATACTATCATCTCGAGTAAGACTGTCCTACCGGTATAGGTCCTCCACAATCATTGCAATCACGTACCTGCGATCCAATAATTGACTATGAGGGCACTATCACTAACAATCTCCCACTTGCACTCAAGGCTAATTATTGCGATGTCGACTACTCACAGCCCGTGTGAAACCGAACATCCAACTCCTCTACTAATCAGTTTCACAAAGCTCGTTTGTAAAACTATTGTGTTCGAGAAATAGCCTCAGTAAGTGGATCCGCCTAGATGTTTCTTTCTATATCTCTCTAAATCTCAAGTTCGCGGAGAAAGCCATCTCCCGAATCGAGTAATACCTGTCTTAGAATATGTCTGGATATCTGATGGGACCTAGTTCATAAATGAACTCCAAATCCAAACTTCTTAGACTGTATCGATCACTGAACCTAATCAGTATCCGGCACCATGCCACCCACAGTATCCTCTTGGACCACCTATCCATAATACTGTCCCTTGTCAGAGGGAAAACTAAAACTCTGACAATCACTCTGTCATCCACGTCACCTTTGAAGCCTGGAATGATAATCGTCTCCCGAAGGAGGCTGCCGTCATCAAATCCGTAGAACATCCACTTATGTTCTAAAACTGCTTCCTTATGTCTCTCCAGGATTGGATTAATACAAATTTATCGCATCTAGTGCAAAAACAACATCTGGTGTGGTACTTGACACCTCACGATTGACTCAATTGCCTAAGCAAGTGATCTACCAATCATGCACAGCCCTCTCCCCTTTAGTCTATACGACACTTTTAGAGAGGGTGCCTCCATCACCTGCAGGTACACCACCATGCTAGGAGTCAACTATTCTAAAAACCATTAGAATATCTGTCAAAGTACCCACATTGGGAAACTTCCCAAATCTAGATCTAAAACCATAGATCCAGAAACCAGAATGTTAAATATTATATCCATATCCTGTCTGGAGAAACAACCGTGTGACGACCACAGTACAACCGATCGTAGTATAGGAATTTTACTTCCTACTCTGTGTATGTCATCCAGATACCATGACATCACACCCTACTACCTTCTTAACAGATCCATCCCCTATCCTGATTGAAGTCAAACCCATGACTATCATATCAAAACTAGATGATCTATCTCCGCTATAACTGCTCTAGTCTATAAATAGACATAAGCATCTTGCCCACTATGCTTCCGATGCTCCCACTGACTACGACAACCCTCCTACCTGGTCTCATAGCCTGGAACAACAGTAGTGTCAAGTCTGGGTAGATAAGAACCTCCCTGTCACCGTCCTTGAGGCTACCGAAGTACCTCTCGGGTGTCTGAGGTTACCTACCATATCTGCGGAGTGGCTATTGGAATGTCAAACCTGATTGAATATATAGGTCCTATTAAATTTTCCGTAATCGTTCACGGTTCTGGAATCATTTCCAGTTCTACCATACTCTCACTACTGTTTTCTGAAAAAATCCATTTTACTAAAACTGTGACGAGTCAAGAACAATATCACTATTGATCTTCCAAATGGTAGAATATCAACCCTCGTCATAGCCAGGGTCAACCCACAAACAGCCATTACAGAAACGTGCCCTGAGTTATCCAGTGTCTGGTTTTAAGCATAAGCTGGACAACTCCCCGTACCTTAATATCTTTTAAGGTACGAACTATTCTATATCCAATATAAAAACTTTGGCACTTATTTAATTGGAACCATATTCAATCATGCAGCTGTCTCCAGTGCATATCAACTTAATGGAAAGAGACTAATCAGCATTACTCAACTTAGGAATCCTTCCAATTATGAGTAACCTGAAAGAGAAACAAGTTTCTCAAAATCATTACTATCATCTGAATACCAATCATAAGAATCTACATCTTCGATCTCTTTGAAGAATCCCGATACTTGTGACACCTGTTTCTCTACTTTATTCTTATACCCACAACTTCTCAAAACTTAGACCTTGTATTTCTACGAAACACTTGTCTAAAAACTAGAGAAGTCATAAGTAAACAGAACAAAGTACGAGGACCTACCCCTTTGTCCTGATGGACACTGGACAACATACAATACTCTGTATAAGTCCGCTGAGTTGAATAACTCAAAACCTGTGCTTCGTAGGTTGAAAACTGTACCCTGGCAATTTCCTCAAATATCACCAATTACAACGAATTCCGATATAATGAGGATAATCACCTAATTCCCAATAACTTACTCCCACTCATCATCTGTAAAGCCATACAGATATGAGAATGAAACCTGGTAAATACATACCCTTGGAGTAAGTATCTAATCGGGAAAACAGTTTTTCTTTAACAATGCACTGAAACATGAAAATGTTTCGTAGGGGTATCTTGGTATTCCTAGTAATGCCTCTTCCATAATCCAATTCACGACTTTAACTGTATATTTTATTGCCATCTCTCCAAATCCCTTTATTTGTCTTTAGTCATTACCTTCTATACACCATCGTTAGGCTAAATGGTTTTCTTCCTTCCCTACCATTCGGCACCAGCCTATGGTTTGGAAGAAGACTATCCAGTAAGCATAATAGGTATACCCTCCTAAACCAAGGAGTACTCATATCTTGAGAGAAGGTGATGATAAAAGTCAACTGAATAATACCTTATTCTTTTAAAGGTGAAATAGGAGTGGCGATGAAGTACGCGGTTTGGTCGTGAATGATAACAGTCGCAATTTACTTTGCCCTCTTTCTAATCCCTTTATTTTGTCTTTACATATTACCTTCTGTACACCCTACTTAGGCTAATTGGTTTTCTTCATTCCCTACCTTTCGGCACCTGCCTATGGTTTGGAATAAGACTATCCAATAAGCGTAATAGGTATACTCTCCTAAACCAAGGAGCCCTCGCAACCTGAGAGAAGGTGATAATAAAAGACAACTGAATAAACCAATTCTATTTCTCCTGAACCTGGATCCATCCTCGAAGAAGTCCCTTCGAGTTCGTATATAACCATACGATGGATCTATCCAATGGAAGTGGATATCCGTAGTAATACGGGTGTTCTGAGAAATTCAAAGGGTAAAAGAAGGAGTGGCAATGACTTATGCAAGATAGACAATCCAAAAGCCAGTATTTTAAGAAGGTTCGGTCAACATGGTCACTGAGTCATAGTCTAGGATCAGTCAAAGATCGCTGCCAAAGAGACAGAGAAAAGAAACACTTTGCGTGCACTCTAACCTAGATCAGAATGGTTATCACTTTATCTAATCCGGAAACCTCCCACTGTCCTGTCAAATTCTCCCCCAAACCTGAAAGAAGAATCAATCGGGATCACCCGAAGAGTAAACCAACTCATCAGTGGGAATCGGGATCCAACTCTCATCGCATGATAACGTGATGGAGTGCATCCACGTTACTCATACTCCAGAAGGTATGCGCATACTTGGCAAGTTTCAGTTTCTTTAGAAACTCCCGATATGATTTTTGCCACATGCTCTTATGACCTTGGCTTTGGTCAAAATATCATAAGTCACATGCCAAGTTCTACCCATCACTATCTTGTCAATTTGAACCCAACCGCACATGCCCCTGGTTTTGGCCAAATGGCAGAACGACTGTCCCAAACCAACTCATCTATCTATGCAACAAGTGAATACCCAGCAGCTACCAAACACTATGCCTTAACTTTGGCTAAAATGCATAGCTTGAATACTACTGAATACCCAAAAGAAATGACGGAGGGCTACGGCTGGTTTTTGGCGAAAAACCTTTAACGTAGTGAACTTGATATCGCTGAAGGAACCTGATAGCTTTTTATAAAAAAATATAGTGGCGAAAACCTTTGCTTAGAGGTCATTCCCGGTGAAGGGATCTCGGCTCTTTCCTCGTGGAATGAGGTGCAGGATATTCCACCAAATACCGCGATGCAAAGCAACTTGTAATCGACTATAGTGAAGTTATTACCCTGACGCAAACTTTTGCCCAAGGGGTCAGTCCCGGTGAAGGGATATCGGCCCTTGCCCCGTCGAATGAGGTGCAGGATATTCCACTGAATACCGCTATGCAAAACAAAAGGAAACGTCTTTGCAATAACACTTTTTAAATTTGTTCCAACAACTGTAAACAGGTTTGCTTTCCTTTGCATTGATCAAAATCAACGCAGTCCCATCAATCAATCACACCAGAAAAGAACGAAAATAAAATGTACGTATATGCCATCCGCATTCGTCACTGGGTCCCGTCATCACCCGTTAGGTTACTTAACTAACGACAGAGCGGGGACTGAACTAGCGCGGGTGTAAAAAATATACAACATCTAATAGTATATAAACCAATATACTATAATCGCTCCAGGCATGATAATATGCAACATTACAGAAAAGTAATAAGCTGTCACGACCCGAGAGTACGGAACGTGACCAGCACTTAGATTACGAAGCGTCTAGAGGCGCCACGTAACCTAAGTAAGCCGAAGCCCAGAAATCTAAACCATAAAAGAAGAAGAAGAAAACAAGTTTAAAAGTATCAGCAAATTTTCTCAAAAATTTCGGCAGAGTCTCCTCTATAAAAACTGGCCCCCAAATGGGTACAACAAGTATAATATACATAAACAGTAAAAAGCATCCCCAAACGGGAGCTAGCTCAACGCCAACAGGCGGAAACAACCACAACAAGCACAATAATATACAACGCCAAAGGGCGAGGCTCAAAACTCAAAAGAAAACAAAACCACCAGATCAGAATAATACTTGCGCGACTCTAAGGTCGAAATAAAAGACTGGTCCAATAAACTTATCAAGTAATACAAGTATGGTTAATGGAGCTTACTAGATACAAATGAATGAATAAAAGTACAATGGTGGTTCGGATACAAGTGAACCAACCTGCCGTGCAAATCACCCTGAAAGAATAGATGTGCCAGCAAGCTGCCAGGGAAACCTGTACACCGAACCTGCAATAAAATTTGGCACAACGGGGGTGAGTTGCCAACTCGTGAGTAGAAGACATCTACGAAAAGAAATCGAATGCACGACGCTGTCCTAGGTCATAATAATACACTATAATATCCCAATCATCTAGTAATAGCAGGGTAAAACTACGTGTAAATGCAGATACTCCGTGCTCGTGTCAGTGCCTCATATAATACTATGCCATATGAATGGATATGCATGCACCATGAATATAAAATAATCAATCCTGAAATCCAGATATATCTGTATAAGAAATCTTTAACTGTTATTATAGTAAAATGTGTATAGGAATCTGAAATCTCAACAATAAAATCCATGGAAATCCATGTCAAGTATCGACACAAACATGTAAATCTCAAGTCTCATAGTCTCAATACCTCGGGCTCCGTTAGTCCGGATCGGCCCATATCATCAAATCTCACGACAACGGTCGGTATCCTCCGGATATCCGCCGCGCCAGACATCACCGGTAGGTAGTCTTCCCCTGCCAGGCTCATCGTCTACAACTCGATCTTCTTGCCCCGGGGTACCATACCGGGCCCACCATGTACCCGAGACGGTTCATCCACTCCTCGAATCGGGTCTCGAAATCCATCAGAAAACATGAAATCTCATGGTGGACGACACATACATCACGAGAAAACCGCATCTTATTTTAAAAAGAGAGGAGGAGAGAGAGAGAGAAGGTTTTATAATTTCTTGCGGTTTTCCCCAAAAATCCAGAAATCTCATAGAAATCCAAATCTTAAAATCATGAGTAAGTATATGATAAGTGTCGGCATATGCCCATGATACTACATGATAACATGAAAATATGAATGCATGAATGTCAAGTAATAAATATCATGTCTATACTAATATCAAAGAGTAATCACGATATTATATCGGTCTAGTTGTTAACTGATTCTATTAATCAAAGATTATATAATCTAAAGTGTACGTGACATAGCAATTACCGATGATGATGTGTGTGAGCCGGCAAATAAGTGTGCGTGGAATATGCGCATCATCGGTAATGGTGCTGGTGTCCTAACAGGTAAAGTTTATACTGATTATAGCAACATATAAAAGAACATGCACCATGATGATTACAGTATGAATGCAAGACAGATGTGCATTATCCACTCCTCTGCGATATACGAGTACAACTACCACTATATGAATCAAACCTAAACTAGTGTCTATCTAACCTTCTAAGGAACTTAACCTAAGAAACTAGTCAGTAAGAAACTAGAGTCTACCTAAGGTCTGAATCAATATCTCTAATAGTTGGCGATCCCGCCTCAATAGCGTCACGTACGTATTACGGCTTCCTCGAATCAAGAGTGCGGATCAATCATCATAACTAGGCCTCGTACGGTAAAATCCATCGTACGGCATCCCAATATCGGGATACGGGTCAAGTATCTCCTAGGCGTCTCATCATTCGTATAATGTCATCATCAACACATCTCATGATCAAGGTGCTAAACTATAATCGCATACATCAATCATATATCATTGCCATCATAGAATAATCCTTAGTTTATCCTCAGAAATATCATGTCATATGTGTCATATTGTGATTAAATCATACCGATATCTTATCGTCATCAAGTCACACGTATACGATATCGACATCAGGTCACACCTATATGATGTCGTAATCAAGTCATACATATATCATATCGTGATCAGTCACAAGCTACAGCCCAGGTACTATTTTAGCGTCACATGTACCTCCATATCACCACCACCCTTTATAATTTATATATTCATGTTCATTATCTCATTCTCTGATATGGTTTTCCTAAATCAGTCTAGTCCAGCCTAGGGTCATTACTAGGGTCCTACTCATTAAGAATCTAGGGTCACATCTGGTTTCCTAATGTCAATAGGTACTATTCCTATTCTACGTTGCGGGGGTGCTAAACGCCATCCACCCGATTTCCCCCCATAGATATGCATCTACTCACCTGGTCCATGTCTACCGAAGACGGTGTCGCCATCCTCCTCTTCATCGCCCGCGGTCCACGTAAGGGGTACCTAAATGCAAACATACAAGTAGCATCGTAAACTGAATCACATACAAAAGTCAAAACGATGCAAGGAACAAGCATAGGTTAAAACCTATGTCCCGTCCACGCAAAAGAACCAAATATCGCTCGATATCGGCGTATAAACTCTGATGGATCGAAATAACATCAACAAATAACTCTTAGTTTTAAAACACATTAATTATATTATAAAACATGATTAAATCCATCGAAACCCTAAAATCCATCAAACCGTCCAATTTCGTAAAACCCGAAAATACCAATTTACCGTTTTTCATCAAAACTTGACATTTAAATGAATCCAATGGTCATAAAACTCATTAAATAGCATAACTAGACTATACAGACCATTACTATATTTTTATTACACAAATTTGTATTAATTTGAAATTTCTAGTTTGCAACCTTTAACAATTTTCAACATTTTTCAAGCAAAATACCACAATTTCACCACAAAACGTGATTTTGCATGAATTAATGTATTAAACTACAATTCATGATGATAATGATATAATGAAACCATGATTATATTTTTAATTTCATTTATATAGGAATTTCGAAAATCTAGTTTACAAAATACTTGCATTTTATTACTATTTTCTAATTATCAAAGGAAACTAGTGATCAAACTAAGTTTTTCTTTCCATTAACATGCTAATATTCTCATTAAAACTACCATCTAATGATAACAACCTTAATAAGAATTTTATTTTACCCACAAACACATTTTAGAAAAATCTAGTTAGTTAAATAGCTTGATTAAAACAATTTGAATAAACAATTTATTATACAACAACCATGCAAGATTTTTCCACTCTAAAAGATGTTAAACTAGCTATTATAACCTTATTTAATTAATAAAAACCACAACTTGAATTTACAAACCCTAACTTGAATTTTAAAATTTGCAACTAGAATTAATTTAATAAATCTAATTATGCTTTAAAAGAAACATCTAATAGAAATAAAACAAAAGAAGGAAATTTATACCTTCAAAATGTGAAATCCAAACAAGAAATGAGCCTCCAAAATGCATGCTTTCCATCTCCAAATTCCATATAAAAATGAGCAAGGAATAAAGAGTATGAAATAAATAGGATTTTGTGGAATTTTAATTGAATTTTTGATGTATTTTTGATGAATTTTGAATGAAAATGAAGTGGGAAATGGGAGGGGGGGCTGCCATGGGGTTGTGGCCGGCCTAGAGGGAGGTGAGGGAGAGAAAGAAGAGAGTGTGATGTTGTGTAGAAGTTTCAAGAAGAGAAACAACACTAAAAGTCTTTTCATGCTTTATTTATTTATTTATTTATTTCTTTACTATAGCAACTCAAGAAAGCTCTAAAAAATAGGAAAAATTTGCAAATAAATTTTGCATGATACACACTAATTTCTAATATGCCATGGTTCATTTTTACAAATTAAAACCATTTAAATTTGTAATTTACACTAATTTAGTGTAAAAATAAAGCTTATGTTAATATTTAAAATAATTAATTTAGGAAAAATATTTTATTAAACTAAAAATTTAGAAGTGGCTAAATAAATACCATTTACTAGTAATTTCATAATTAAAATAGATATTTTAAAAATTATAATGAAAAACAATCACGGTTTGGTTTTACGAAAAATACATTTTACTTTACCGAAAATCCTAAAATTCACTTAAACACTTTTATTCATTTAATTATTTATTTAATCATTTTTAACACGTTACATAAGCATTATAGAACAATACAGATAATCTGGGATCCCCGAGTTTCACAGAGCCGTTGTTGAAACCCGACGTTCCCCTGTCGTGTGGATAGCCTGTGCAATGAAACCTAGACCCTTACGGGTGCGGAAAGTTACCCGCCAAAACCTGATGCGAGGCAGCCCCCTACAGCAAAGTGAATGGACCACCCAGCACTTCACGGAATCCGGTAATCTTGGGCACCCCTCCTTGGGTCAACCTGTACCCCCTACGAGTGCGGCGAACAGTCTGCCAATTCTAGAGTGAGGCCCCTCTGCCTCTCAAAGCCATGAGATGCGGACCTGTTGCCCCCCAGAACCCGGCTCTCCGTGCACTCCGTCGCGGGGCAAAACCTAGTACAGTAATGAATAATAGTACAACAGGTACATCGACCGCAACCTGGTCGTGCCCCAAAAGAATATTATACAACAGGCAGTGACGGCAGTCCACAAGTTGGACGCTCGCCCTGCAATATCCAATGTACAAATAAATCCAAACTGCACTACCATTGCACACTGCTATCCACCACGACAAATCCACAACATCACAGCACAACACAGAACATCAACGCGAATGTCACGTTCGCAAACCCGTCTAAAAGAACTATAGCAATCAGACGCGGTTTACGGATCAAATGACATTCCCGGTCGGAGATATAATGTAAGCACTGTAAACTAACGTGTTTAAATTTCGATCGACTAAATATCATAAAGTGGGCCCCACGAACAACTGGTGAACAGTAACAAAATCTGGGCCCAAAAGATATGTATCAAAAAATCCCAATTTCCAGAGAAGAATACACTGTGCAAGTTTGGGGGCATGATCACACAGAATGGCCGCGGATGCACGGCCAAACCATGGGTTTGGCCGTGATTCTGCGGTAGTCTTGTCGATTCATGAGCCCAAATTTGTACGGTGTTCTTATAAAACCCTGCACAGTTTTCTGAGATATGTAGAATAATTTTAGGACGTCATTTAAAATCGACAGAAACTTTGAAGCTTGAAAATTGTGTTTTTCGATATCCGGTTCGATCGATATTTTAAGCGCGTTAGCATAAGTTAGTATAGCAAAATGGTGAGGCTCTGATACCACTGTAAGTCTACGGTAGCGCCCCGGCCGTCTACAGTCGCCAAATGCGGAATAAAAACTTTTTAACTGGCGCTATCGTATACTTTAACCCGGATCTACAATTATTGCTAAACTAACAAACTGTAAAGAGTGTAGAAATGTTATACCGAACGATCCGAGTCCTTCGTTCTTTAACCATCATTCCACGCTCCGTTGCGGCTGCTCCGATCTCTTCGATCTCCGATCTGCTCGTCCAGGTGGCACCACGTCGACGATTCTTTAAACGGGCTCCCGCCTCTGACTCGAGGCAACTCGGTCGTCAAGTTTGCTAAAAGAGACGACCAAGATTAATGTAGAGAATGAGTGGAATACTTTGTCTCGCTTCGTCCAAAACCATGGACGAACGGTTAATGAAGTTGCCGTGTGAATCGGGTGATGGAATGAAATGAGCTGTGAATTCCATACACCGAAAACTATCATAATCTTTTTACCAGATGAAAACTCAAGTGAGAGTGAGAGAGGAGAGGGCCGGTCCATATATAGGGAGGAGGAGGGTGAGTGTAGGAGAGGGGGGGTGACCACAAGAAAATATCATGTGTGAACACAAACAAATATCTCTAGTGTGAACACAAACAAATATCTCAAGTGTGAACACAAAGTGTGAACACACCAAAAGCAACCAATGAAAATACAACACCATTTAACCTAGTCACCTCATCTAGATGCTTCTAGAAACTTCCATACTCATCTCAAGAAAAGATAAATCCGTCTTTAACCGAATGTTAAAAGACGACTGATAGAAAACTGGAAACTGGCAACTTCCAAAAGTGATCCTGAAACGACTTTCAGGATAATCCCGTAACTGTATAAATATACCCGCATTTGTATTACGACCGAATACAAATGCAACTGAGATAAAGATATTATATCTACTCAATACAATACTCGAATCCGGCTTAAACCAAAACCGACCAGTATCATCTGCCCGAAAAATGACACGTGCGTAAATGCACGTGCATTTTCCAAACCCTGCCATAAAACCATACGGCCTCTACAACGTTTCGCCCGAACTTGGGAAACTTTCTGTGGGGGACTCTAATGACTCGTCAGTACCCTGGCAGTGGGTTTAACCACAAACCGTCAGCGGCACTAGCAATGCGTAACGGCTGCCCTGGACTGACCTCAAGGGAGGCCGATGAGCGAACTCATCCGGAAACCCTACTGAGCCTAACAGTGACAATGTATATACAGTCCGGTCTGTTCGTCAATGAGTATCGCATATCTTCCTAAGGGGCTAGTAACGTCAGACCCCCAATAGCAGTATAAGTCGTGTCGGAGTGTAGCCCAATAACACCCTGAGATACTACTGGAATACCTACCAGTAAATCTCCTGTCGTGGGCTATGTGTAATGGCTCTCCTAAACACAGCACAATCTCGCCCCCAATACCGGGAGAGACGAATCCCCTGCCGATCCGTTCACGTGGCTCCATATGGCTCGGGACTGTACCCAAAATCTACCTGTTTGCACGACTCCTTTGAGCCGTGGTAGGGTAGAAATCAAAGCACAGTGGGAACTCACACGAGACAAATGACGACCTCAGGTCGATGAACTAACCTGTACACATGTCACCAGGGAACTGCTATCTGACGATATGTATAATACCAACTAGCAGGTTCCCGGCGAGTCCTGTCCGGTGTACTCATAACCCAATGAGCACCTGTATACATCTTAGGTGATCCAACTGACACCAGTGGCTTGTGAGACCGGCCACCGCCCCTCGTCGGGGTCTCGACTGTATACACTAGTCTACTCCGGGGTATCGATGCCCTGTCTCGAAACTCCCACGACTAGGGACCACAATTAAGGATATGCATATAAACTACCCAACTCTCACGTATGTGATCGCCATCATACTGTTGGTAGTAAAGCAAGATCCTAAGGGCTCTATCAAAGTGTAACATGTAATCAGTCACCTGAACATTTACACGACTGATAAAGGCAAACCAGATAGCATACTATCATCTCGAGTAAGACTGTTCTACCGGTATAGGTCCTCCGCAATCATTGCAATCACGTACCTGCGATCCAATAATTGACTATGAGGGCACTATCACCAACAGCCACAAGCACATCCTTCAATTGTTCCTTGTCGAAGGAATATCGACACATGGCATCGATATTCCAGAGTAGACTAGTGTGTACATTTCATGACCCTGTATAGGGCAATGGTTGATCCCATATCCATTAGTGTTTGACATCAAAGATTGTACACAATTGCTCATTAGAGAATGGGTACACCAAATAGGACTCCCTGAGAACTCCTAAATGGTTCTATACCTATTGTCAGATAGCAGTTCTCTGGTGACACTGGTACAGGTTAGTCTGTAGACCCGAGATCGCCATAAAGTCTTGTGTGGTTCCTACCGTGCTTTGATTTCCTCTCTACCATGGCTCAAAGGAGTCGTGCAAACAGGTGGATTTTGGGTACAGTCCCGAGTTGTCACGACCCAAAAATTAGGCCTGTAACCGGCACATAAACTACGTAACGTCTACAGGCGTACGCAACTTAAGTAAGCCGAAACCCAGAAATCTAAACCACCCAAAACTGGATAAGCGGAGAAAAACATAGTTTAAAATATTCGGAAAATCTCAAGTAAAATCTTTAAGTTTAGTTTTTTTTCTTGAAAATTTCGGTAGCACCTCCTTTTTAAAAACTAACCCCGAAAACGGGTACAACATAAAATATAAATAAAGCATCCCAAACGGGAGCAACTCACGCCCAACGGCGGAGACAATCACCACAAGCATATATATGACGCCGTAGCGAAGAAATATAAAGGAAAACTATATAAACAAGTAAAACTTTACAACAAGACCGGCTCCCACGAGCACGGCACCCAAAGTCACCAAAATATATACAACACCGAATCCTCATAACTCGTCTCTAAGTCAATATACAAGAAGTGGTAGATGGAGAATACTAGATCCAACAAAAAGAAATCCAATGTACATAAACGGATAACCGCAAATCGACCTAAAAGCAAAGGCCTCAAAGCCAATCGTAGCGGTATCCGCAAAAGTAGAGATGATAAGACGCCCTTCTGCGACTACTCTGAGGTAAGCCCTGCAAAACACTGTGGCACAACGGGATGAGTTGCCAACTCGTGAATAGTAATTAACATCATACTGTAATCGCAAGTATTCACGAACAACAATAAATCTATCACATGTAATCGGATGGCATAAGTATGGCAATATGAATAAGTAACAGTCATCTAAAGGTACATCATCAAGGTACTACAACTACGTGAAGCAATGCATCAAAATAATCCTGAGTGGGTGGGATGATATAATAAAATCTCATGCAAAATCATCAGCATAGAAAACCCCCAGTGTCCCTCACTGACATATCAAATCCCAAAATCCTCAGGCACCGCATCCTCAGATCGGCCCTCATATCCCGTCGGTCTCATGAAACCTGAGTGTCAAATATCGACAACCGAAAACTCATGAAAACATATACCTGTATGTGTGTGTGTTTATGTGTGTGTGAGTGTGTGTGTGTACGAGGATATCAACAATGTATGTCCATCGACGATACGTACAAATCATGGAAACCTGAGTGTCTAACACAGACACTCGAAACATCATGAAACCCGTGTCTAGCATCGACATGTAAATCCTCGTATAATAGGCTCCGTCTGCGGGATCGGCCCGCAGGCTCCGGCAGAACGGGTCGGGCTAAATCCATCTCATGACTCCGGTCAGTATCCTCCAGATAACCGCCGAGTCCAAATACTGTCACCGGTAGGCAGTGTACATCCCCTGCCAGGCTCATCGGCTAATCCATCGACATACCTTTCTTGCCCCGGGGTACCATACCGGTCTCCAACATATACCCGCATACGGCCCACTACACTCCTCGCATCGGGTATATATCACAAATCTCAAAACCGAGAAATCTCATGGTGGACGCACTGAAATATCATATCACGAGAAACCGGGTTTTCAAATAATACCTAAAATTTCTTGAAATACCCCCACAGTTCTCAAATCCATAAATCACATGAAATCCATATCTCAATTCGTAAATCAATGAAAACTGATATATGCAACATAAAACAGAAATATGAGCATATCAAGGGAAAATCGCTCTTTTAAATAAATCCAGCTTTTAAAATATATCATGCTGTTCTCAAATCCTCCGAAATCAAGTGCAGCATCATATGAGGTGTACACGTAACTGTAGCAAGGTATAAATATCTACATGTAAGAAAGTACGTATGATGCATTCCATAAGCGAAATAGAACAATAATCAACGTCTTAATGTCACATATCAATACAATACCACTTAGGGGTATATACAGCTATAGCAAAATGTGTGAGTGTACCTGTCAATATTTATGCATGATGTACATGTAGCTGTAACAGGTATGTGGGTGTACATATCAGTATGTATGCATGATGTACAAGTAACTATAGCAAGGTATACGTGAAATGGAATAAGAGTCACTATCTCAATTATCCCTATCCAATACAATCACATATGTATGTGGGTTGTGCGTGTCATGGCAATTACCGATGGTGTGGGTGTAGCATATTGTATTAGTGCTCGTGCAATATGAATCGTCAGTAAGGTGTTGTATCCAAAAGGTATAAGTCAAGGTACAACAGGTAATACTATGCAATGGCGTTCATATGCAATCAACTCATATGCGAATAACATGCAGCTATCATATCATAATTTAGCCCAGACGCATAACGCCATATGGACGATTTCTTCGTAGATGTTAAATCTACTCACCGATGGTCTCGAGCTATGAAAATCCGATCACCTGCTTCCCTTTGTTCGCATCATCCGAAGTCCCCGCTTGCGATCCTAAAATTTCACAAATACATCACATAAGCTAAATATCCTACGCCGACACAAAAATAACGAAACGTAAGGATAACGCCCAGAAAATTACACTGCGCACCTAGCGCACCAAACGCGCACGACATCTGCAAAAACCCTAGCTAGGGTCGCTAAACTATGCAACCACCAAATCTAGACTCCGATCGTACCGATCACCCACCCACAACACAATTAAATACAAGGAAGGTAATATAAATAACGTCGTAATGACCAATCGAACCCACGTCCAAAATTCACCGAAACCTAGTAAGCGACTTATCGCATAATTTTGCACAAGTCTTAAGCTAACACAATTCTAGCGATTACAAGCATCTTATAGCAGCTTAACTAAGTTATCTAAACCACTTCCATAATTTTAAACTCACCCAATTATGTTTTAGTAAAACCTAGTTTACTAATAATCTTAATTAGACAGATTAGGAATTAAACAATTTCCATTCTTCCACTAGAATAAGTTTTCCTAATCTTCAATTAACAATTAACCCTTTAATCAAGTTAAACCCTAACTTGAACTTTCAAACAATTATTATGATTGAATTAACATGAATTTAAAGCTATATTTAAACAATTAAATAGATAGCTTATGATTTAAACATAACAATTAAGGATTTGGGTTTGAAATTATACCTTAACAAGAACACAAAAGATCAACTAGGTCCACCATTTTCTTCCTCCAAAAAGATGTTTTTCTTGAAGATCCATGCTAGATTAGTGAAGAAGAATGATGGGTTAAGTTTTGTTTATGAGTTTTGTGGATTTATTTAAGGATTTTTGGAGATTTATTTGAGTTTGTGAAGAAAATGGGCAAAGAAAAAGATGGGGCAGAACAAGGAGGAGGCTCGGCCTTGAAGGAAAATGGGTGGGGGGGGGGAGGTTTGTGATAAAAATGAAGAAAGGTCTAGCTAAAATTGACAATAAATGCTCATTAATGCATTTTGCCACCTTTTCTTTCTTTTCTTTTTCATTAAAAATTAAAACCTTTTGCCTAAAAAATATCTAGATATTTGATGGATGGTTTTGTTTAACTTAAGCTTAATTAGTTTAGCAATGATTCAAATTAGAAGTAATTAACCCAAAATGTAATTACCACTAATTAAGTGCGTAAATAACACATTAAAATAATATTTAATTAGGGAAAAACTCTATGTGAACCAAAACTTCCCATTGACCCCCAAAGCCCGCGCACTAACACTATTCTAGTTAAACTAGGCTCAGTCAAGTCTGTACAGAGGTTTGATCACAATCGGGTTAAAACGGAAAACACCGACCATTTTACCCTAAAACGGAAAAATTCGCATAACGATTTCTAAAACGTTACAATCTCCCCCCTTAAAGAAATTCGGTCCCCGAATTAAAATTTAACTATATGTACCTTCGAAGAGATGAGGGAATTTCTTCCGCATCTCACTCTTGGCCTCCCAAGTGATCTCCTCACTTGTAGGGTTACGCCAAAGAAGCTTCACAGATGGTAAGACCTTTGACTGAAGTTTCTTCACCTGCCGATCCAAAATAACTACCGGCTGCTCGGTGAACGAAAGATCGCGCTCAAGCTGAACGGTTTCATGCTGAATCATGTGAGAAGGGTCATGAAAGTATCTACGAAGTATCGACACATGGAAAACAGGGTGAATATCCGGAAAACTGGGCGGAAGCGCCAAACGATAGGCAACAGAACCCACTCGTTCAAGGATCTCGAAAGGACCTACAAATCTGGGACTGAGCTTCCCCCTCTTCCCAAATCTCATAACGCCCTTCATCGGAGAAATCCTCAGGAATACATGATCCCCCACTGTGAACTCAAGTCTGCGACGACGACAGTCGGCATAAGACTTCTGCCTGCACTGGGCTGCTCTCATCCTGTCCTGAATCAGCTGGATCTTCTCCGTAGTCTTCTGAACAAGCTGGGGTCCCAAAACCCTACTCTCACTGAGTCCGGTCCAACAGACTGGCGATCAACACTTCCTACCGTACAAAGCCTCAAAAGGTGCCATCTGAATAGTCTCCTGAAAGCTGTTGTTGTAGGAGAACTCAATCAATGGCAAGTGACGATCCCAACTGCCACCAAAATCAAGCACACACGCCCGAAGCATATCCTCCAGAGTCTGTATAGTCTGCTCCGACTGACCGTCGGTCTGTGGATGAAAAGCGGTGCTAGAACTCAACCGGGTACCCAAAACTTCCTGAAGCTTCTGCCAAAGACGGCTAGTAAAATGGTTGCCTCTGTCGGATACTATGCATGTGGGAACACTGTGCAAAAGCACAATCTCATCTATGTACAACTGAGCATACTGAGCATAACCGAAAGTGGTCTTCATTGGAAGGAAGTGAGCCGCTTTCGTCAACCGGTCAATAATCACCCAAACGGAGTCATACCCTCGACTGGTCCTGGGTAGACCCACAACGAAGTCCATGGAAATCTGCTCCCATTTCTACTCCGGAACGGGTAAAGGCTGCAACTCTCCAGCCGGTCTCTGATGCTCAGCCTTGACTTGCTGACAAGTCAGGCACCTCGAAACGAAGTCCGAAATATCACACTTCATCCTTTCCCACCAGTTAAAGTCTCTCAAGTCACGGTACATCTTGGTGGAACCTGAATGAATGCTAAAGGCCGACTGATGTGCCTGCTCTAGGATCTCGCGTCTCAACCCATCAGCATCTGGTACACACAAGCGAGTCCCACATCGTAGCACACCCTAGTCATCAATCATGAACTCTGAAACTCTACCCTGCCGAACAAGCTCAAGAATCTCAGACAGACGGTCATCACTGGGCTGCGCCTCACGGATACGATCAAAAAGTAGTGGACGGGCGCGGACATGAGCAAGCTGTCCCCCAGTGGAAGTGAACTCGAACTGTACTCTACCATCGCACAAGAGCTGCCAATTTGCAGAAGACTGTCGCTGAACTGCGCTCAACTAGGACAAGCTACCCCCGGGCCTACGACTCAAAGCATCAGCTACCACATTCGTCTTACCCGGGTGATAAAGGATCTCACAATCATAATTCTTCACTAGCTCCATCCAACGGCACTGTCTCAGATTCAGATCCCGCTGCTGGAAGATGTACTTCAAGCTCTTGTGATCGGTAAAGATCTGACACGACTTCCCATACAAGTAGTGTCTCTAAATCTTCAACACAAAGACCACCGCGGCCATCTCAAGATCGCGAGTGGGTTAATTCTGCTCGTGCTTCTTCAGCTGTCTAGAAGCATAACCAATCACTCTATCATGCTGCATCAATACACAACCGAGCCCCACTCAAGAAGCATCACAGTAAACAACATAGCCACCCGATCCAAAAGGAAAAGATAGAACTGGTGCTGTCGTCAACCAAGTCTTCAGCTGCTGAAAACTCTGCTCGCACGCATCAGTCCAAAGAAAAGGAACCCCCTTCCGGGTCAGTCCAGTCAGCGGTGCAGCGATACTCGAGAAATCCTGCACAAAATGGCGATAATAACCAGCTAAGCCCAAAAAGCTGCGGACCTCAGTCACCGATACAGGTCTGGGCCAAAGTTGCACAGCCTCGATCTTCCTCGGGTCCACAAGAATACCGTCACCCATCACCACATGACCCAGGAAGTCAACTCTATCAAGCCAAAATGCGCACTTTGAGAATTTAGCATACAACTGGTGCTCTCTCAAAATCTGCAAAGCAATCCTCAAGTGCTGCTCATGCTTCTCACGACTCCTAGAGTAGACCAGTATGTCATCAATAAACATAATAATAAACTGGTCGAGGAACGGCCTGAAAATCCGGTTCATCAGATCAATGAACGCCGCTGGCGCATTGGTGAGTCCGAACGACAGCACCAGAAACTCGTAATGCCCATAGCGCGTACGAAAAGCAGTCTTTGGAATGTCATCATTCCGAACCCGCAACTGATGTTAACCCGAACACAAATCAATCTTAGAAAAATGTTTCGCACCCTGGAGCTGATCAAATAAATCGTTAATGCGAGCTAAAGGATACCTATTCCGCACCGTAACTCGGTTAAATTTACGATAATCCACACATAACCTCAAACCGCCGTCCTTCTTCTTGACGAACAGAACAGGAGCTCCCCACAGCGAAACACTCGAACGCGCAAGTCCCCTATTAAGCAACTCTTGCAACAGATCTTTAAGCTCTAAGCTCTGCCGGGGCCATTCGATAAGGTGGTATAAAAATAGGCCCCGCGCCGGGAATCAGATCAATACAAAACTCAATATCGCACTCTGACAGCAACCCAGGTAACTCATCGGGAAAGACGTCAGGAAACTCTCGCATGGTAGGAACCCGGTCCGAGGACTCCATTGTGGCTCCGGTATCATAAATGAAAGCCAAGAATTCCTGACATCCCCTCCTCAAAAGCCGACTAGCGCAAAGGACAGAAATCAAACCGTGAGAGGCGGCACCACGGTCCCCCTGCACAACAAACACTGACTCGCCGGGAAAACAAAACCTAACTGTCTTCTCGCGGCAGTCCATAGACGCGTAGCAAGTAGCTAACCAGTCCATGCCCAGCCGAACGTCGAAGTCCAACATCTCAAGAAGGATCAAGTCGACGGACAGATCTCTGTCTCCTATACGGATAGCACACGACCGGAACATGTGTCTCGGAACAAACGACTCTCCGACAGGAGTAATCATGACAAGCGGCTGATCTAGCAAATACGACTCTCGGCACAAACTCGGCACAAAGTGCGTAGAAACATACGAATGCGTAGATCCCGGATCAAAAAGAACATGTGCATCAAAAGAACATACAGAAAGGATACCTGAAACCATTGCATTGGACGCCTGCGCGTCCTGATGAGTCAAGGCAAACACCCGAGCCTGCCCTCTACCTGCAACTGGCTGTCCTCTACCTCGGCCACCTCGTCCTCTCGGCACAAAACCATCACGACCACGACCTCTCTAAGCGGAAGTCTGACACGGCGCAACAACAGGCATAAGAGACAACGCTCTCTGAGGCGGAGAAGGTGGTAAGGTAACCTGCGGTACAGCTGCCTTTCCCTCAAGTGTCTCAGTACAATCTCGAACCCGATGATATAAACTCCCGCACCGGTAACATCCAGATGAAGACCGCTGACTCTTCTGGGGATAAGAGCTAAATAACTGGCCTGGTCTCGAGCCTCTACTACCCCCAGTACCTATACAGAATCTATCACGGTGTCTAAATGTCTGTCTCTGTGCTGGCACACCAGTACGAGCCCTCTTCGGTTCTGGAACAACAGACGACTTAGAAAGACGCTCCTCCACCAATAGGGCTACATCCACCACTGCCGCATATGTGTCACAATGCTGAATACTGATGGCGAGGAACAACTGGGTAAGCAGGCCTCGAACAAATCTCTTCCCCCGCATCTCCTCAGTAGCAACCAAATACGGAGCATACACAGCCAGCTCGGTAAACGGTACATCGTACTCAGCCACCGTCATCCACGAGTCTGACGTAATGACTCGAATCTGCGTGCTCGTGCATCCCTGACGTTCGGTGGAAGAAAACGGGCAAGAAATACCGTCACAAACTCAGCCCAGGTCATAGGAGCAAGAATTGCGGCTCTACCCCTCTCCAAGGACTCACACCACTTCTGGGCCAGACCCTCCAGACGGAAGCTCGCAAACTCCACCCATCTCTCGTCGGAGCATCGGAGCGAACGACAAATCCTGGCCATCCGGTCGATAAACGACTGCGGATCCTCAGCAGTATCTGTGCCAGTGAAAACCGGAGGCCTTAGCCTCATGAACTCTGTCAGTGACACGGTGATAACCTCCGAAGCTGTAGCTGCGACTGCCGGAACAGTAGGTACCATCGTGGCCCCCGCAACGAGTGGAACAACCGCCTGCCCCTGCGCTCGAATGGCCTCAACTAAAGACCCCATCATCTGGCACAAGTCCTGCATATCAGCCCCAAACATAGCAATATGCTCCGGTACAACAGGCGCACCGCCCTGGTCAGTCCTCGCCTCAGACGAGTCAACTCTGACCTCGGCCCTCGCGGCCGCTCTCTGTGCCCTCGTAGTCTTCGGCGGCATGTAGGCTAGAAATTGAAACAAGATTCGATAAGGACACAGAAATCGAATCACAAGGATGTACAAATCACAGGAGGAATTTCAATCAATAAGTCCTAAGGTCACTTAGGCGGAGCACCGTGTAAGTATGCCGCGGAACATATACACACTACGTTACTCTGCTTAAGCTACCTACTCCATCATACCAAAGTCATCCTACACTCCGAAAGGTAAAACCTAGCGCTCTGATACCAACTTTGTCACGACCCAAAAATTAGGCCCATAACCGGCACTTAAACTACGTAACGTCTACAGGCGTACGCAACTTAAGTAAGCTGAAACCCAGAAATCTAAACCACACAAAACTGGATAAGTGGAGAAAAACATAGTTTAAAACATTCGGAAAATCTCAAGTAAAATCTTTAACTTTAGTTTTCTTTGTTGAAAATTTCGGCAGCACCTCCTTTGTAAAAACTAGCCCCAAAAACGGGTACAACATAGAATATAAATAAAGCATCCCAAATGGGAGCAACTCACGCCCAACGGCGGAGACAACCACCACAAGCATATATACGACGCCGTAGCGAATAAATATAAAGGAAAACTGCATAAAGAAGTAAAACTTTACAACAAGACCGGCTCCCACGAGCACGGCACCCAAAGTCACCAAAATATATACAACACCGAATTCTCAAAACTCGTCTCTAAGTCAATATATAAGAAGTGGTAGATGGAGAATACTAGATCCAACAAAAAGATATCCAATGTACATAAACGGATAACCGCAAACCCACTTAAAAGTAAAGGCCTCAAAGCCAATCGTAGCGGTATCCGCAAAAGTAGAGATGATAAGACGCCCTTCCACGACTACTCTGAGGATAAGCCCTGCAAAACACTGTGGCACAACGGGGGTAAGTTGCTAACTCGTGAATAGTAATTAACATCATACTGTAATCGCAAGTATGCACGAACAATGATAAATCTATCACATGTAATCGGATAGCATAAGTATGGCAATATGAATATGCAACAGTCATGTAAAGGTGCATCATCAGGGTACTGCAACTACATGAGGCAATGCATCAAAATAATCCTGAGTGGGTGGGATGATATAATAAAACTTCATGCAAAATCATCAGCATGGAAAAACCCCAGTGTCCCTTACTGACACATCAAATCCTAAAATCCTCAGGCACCGCATCCTCAGATCGGCCCTCATATCCCGTCGGTCTCATGAAACCTGAGAGTCAAACATCGACACCCAAAAACTCATGAAAATATATACCTGTATGTATGTGTGTGTGTGTGTGTGTGTGTGTGTGTGTGAGGATATCAATCATGTATGTCCATCGACGATACGTAAAAATCATGGAAACCTGAGTGTCTAACACCGATACTCGAAACATCATGAAACCAGTGTCTAGCATCGACACGTAAATCCTCGTATAATAGGCTCCGTCTGTGGGATCGGCCCGCGGGCATTGGCAGAACGGGTCGGCCTAAATCTATCTCATGACTCTGGTCGGTATACTCCAGATAACCACCGAGTCCAAATACAGTCACCGGTAGGCAGTGCACATCCCCTGCCAGGCTCATCGGCTAATCCATTGACATACCTTTCTTGCCCCGGGGTACCATACCGGGCTCCACCATGTACCCACATACGGCCCACTACACTCCTCGCATAGGGTATATATCATAAATCTCAGAACCGAGAAATCTCATGGTGGACGCACTGAAATATTATATCATGAGAAACCGGGTTTTCAAATAATACCTAAAATTTCTTGAAATAGACATACGGTTCTCAAATCCTTAAATCACATGAAATCTATATCTCAATGTGTAAATCCATAAAAACTGATGTATGCAACATAAAACAACAATATGAGCATATCAAGGGAAAACCGCTCTTTTAAATAAATCCAGCTTTAAAATATATCATGCGGTTCCCAAATCCTACAAAATCAAGTGCAGCATCATATGAGGTGTACATGTAACTGTAGCAAGGTATAAATATCTATATGTAAGCAAGTATGTATGATGCATTCCATAAGCGAAATAGTACAATAATCAACGTCTTAATGTCACATGTCAATACAATACCACTTAGGGGTATATGCAGCTATAGCAAAATGTGTAGGTGTACCTGTTAATATGTATGCATGATGTATATGTAGCTGTAACAGGTATGTGGGTGTACATATCAGTATGTATGCATGATGTACAAGTAACTATAGCAAGGTATACGTGAAATGGAATAAGAGTCACTATCTCAATTATCCCTATCCAATACTTTATCACGTATGTATGTGGGTTGTGCGTGTCATGGCAATTACCGACGGTGTTGGTGTAGCATACCAATTAGTGCTCGTGCAACATGAACCGTCAGTAAGGTGTTGTGTCCAAAAGGTATAAGTCAAGGTACAACAGGTAATACTATGCAATGACGTTCATATGCAATAACTCATATGCGAATAACATGCAGCTATCATATCATAATCTAGCCCTGACGTATAACGCCATACGGGCGATTTCCCCGTAGATGTTAAATCTACCCACCGATGATCTCGAGCTATGAAAATCCGACCACCTGCTTCCCTTTGTTCGCAGCATCCAAAGTCCCCGCTTGCGATCCTAAAATTTTACAAACGCATCATATAAGCTAAATATCCTACGCTGACACAAAGATAACGAAACGCAAGGATAACGCCCAGAAAATTACACTGCACACCTAGCGCACCAAACACGCACGACATCTGCAAAAACCCTAGCTAGGGTCGCTAAACTATGAAACCACCAAATCTAGACTCCGATCGTACCGATCGCGCACCAACAACACAATTAAATACGAGGAAGGTAATATAAATAAACTCGCAACGACCAATCGAACCTACGTCCAAAATTCACCGAAACCTAGTAAGCAACTTATCGCATAATTTTGCACAAGTCTAAAGCTAACACAATTCTAACGATTACAAACATCTTAAAGCAGCTTAACTAAGTTATCCAAACACTTCCATAATTTTAAACTCACCCAATTATGTTTTAGTAAAACCTAGTTTACTAATAATCTTAATTAGATAGATTAGGAATTAAACAATTTCCATTCTTCCTTTAGAATAAGTTTTCCTAATCTTTAATTAACAATTAACCCTTTAATCAAGTTAAACCCTAACTTGAACTTTCAAACAATTATCATGAATGAATTAACATGAATTTAAAGCTATATTTAAACAATTAAATAGCTAGCTTATGGTTTAAACATATCAATTAAGGATTTGGGTTTGAAATTATACCTTAACAAGAACACAAAAGATCAACTAGATCCACCATTTTCTTCCTCCAAAAAGATGTTTTTCTTGAAGATCCATGCTAGATTAGTGAAGGAGAATAATGGGTTAAGTTTTTTTTTATGAGTTTTGTGGATTTATTTAAGGATTTTTGGAGATTTATTTGAGTTTGGAATGAAGAAAATGGGCAAAGAAAAAGATGGGGCAGAACAAGGAGGCTTGGCCTTGAAGGAAAATGGGGGGGGGGGGGGTTTGTGAAAAAAATGTAGAAAGTTCTGGCTAAAATTGACAATAAATGCTCATTAATGCATTTTGCCACCTTTTCTTTCTTTTCTTTTTCATTAAAAATTAAAACCTTTTGCCACAAAAATATCTAGATATTTGATGGATGGTTTTGTTTAACTTAAACTTGATTAGTTTAGCAATGATTCAAATTAGAAGTAATTAACCCAAAATATAATTACCACTAATTAAGTGCGTAAATAACACATTAAAATAATATTTAATTAGGGAAAAATTCTATGTGAACCAAAACTTTCCATTGACCCCCAAAGCCCGTGCACTAGCACTATTCTAGTTAAACTAAGGGCAGTCAAGTCTGTACAGAGGTTTGATCACAATCGGGTTAAAACGGAAAACACCGACTATTTTACCCTAAAACGGAAAAATTCGCGTAACGATTTCTAAAACGTTACACGAGTCACATAGAGGCAATGAGCAATAGGAGGGGTTTCGACTCTCCCGGTATTAAGAGTTGATGTTGCGCTATGCTCGATTGGCTATGACAGTAAGTCTTTGGCCATGACTTGATGAGATTTACTGGTAAGTGTTATCAGTAGTTTCTCATAACGTTATAGGCCTTACATCGGCATGACTTATCAAGTTATTGGGGTCTGACGATACTATTCCTAGACTTGATATGCGACATATCAGACGAAAAGACCGGACTATACAGTAAGTGTTACCTATAGGCTTCATGGGATTTTGGATAAGCTTGCTTGTTGATCTTCTAATCGCTCAATATCTGGATAGCCGTTACGTTCAGCTAGTACTGCTGACGACTTGTGGGTGACTGATGTGATCATCACCTACTGCTGGCGTATTGATGAGTCTTCAAAGTCCCATACAGAAGTTTCCTAGTTCAAGCGAAACGAAATAGGGCACATATGCCGATATGTGTGGGGGCCTGATTAAATACGAGTATGTGATACCGTATTCAAATCTGGCAGTTATCTGATATCAGTTAAGTAATATGTGATATAACCAGATTATTGAATCAAGAATTGATTTGATAATGTGATATACAAATAATAATATTAGTAGGTTAAATGTGATATAACCGGATTATTAAATCAAGTGTTGATTTAATATGATATATATTATATTTGATATAATTATATCTTAACTAATATTACTATCTCACTAAATATTTACTTTATATATATATATATATATATATATATATATATATATATATATATATATTAAAAGGAACCACCTCACATTTTCTATTTTTGGAAAATAGAAAATATGAGGTGGAAAATGAGAAGCATGGTGAAGCATGGCTTTGCTTGTTATTTTATTCATTTGTTCTTACTATTGAGGCATGGTTCCAATTATTTATTGGAAATATATTGGAGCCTCCATAAGAGAGATGTTTTCAAAGCCATTCTTCACTACTTTATCATTTTTCATGCTTGCTCTCTTGAGTTGCTTTCTAGCTCCTATCATCTTCCTCCTCAAACCTCCAAGTTCAAATCCCTCACATATGTTGTGAAACCTTGAGCTTGTGAATAGCCTACTGAGCAAAACAAAACCCCTACTTCACCATCTTACACTTGATTAGCAATCAAGTGTAGCATGTTTCCTTCACTAAAGTGTTTAGTGAAGAGGTAGCTTGGATTGCGGAGCTTCGGGTGGATCATCTTCGACATGAAGGTTTTCGGAGCAAGCTCGATCAAATTCCAAGTGGAGTCTAGTGGAGTCGCGTAGACTACAACCTGGAGCTTTAGAAGTGGAGGACTCGATCTATGAGGGTATAATCTCTTTCACTTCTTATAGTTTAGTTGATATGTAAGTCGATGTACTACACCCCAATACTTGTGGGGAGGCGGAATTTTCAAAAACGAACTTGTTTAGTGAACGAACATCGACTAACCGCTTGAATCGAAGCTAAACTATAAATAACCAAACACAAAGTGTTTCTAAACTACTGTGTTTAGGGATTATACCTATCGAACCAAGTCCTTCGGCTTTACGATCTCCTCGTCCTCCTCGGCCTTCTCGATGTAGTAGATGATCCACCCGAGAGCAAAACTCCAAGCTTAGCCTCTAAACTTGAGGCAACTAACCTTCTTGGATTGCTAATCAAAGAAGATAGATGAGATAGAGTGAGGGTTATAGATTGTTTAGTCTAACTAATCCTTGTACTCAACACATGAGAGGGGAGGATTAGGGTTTGAAGAGGGAGAGCTTGAGGAGAGAGAAGGTGAATGATATTATGAGTGAGAATAGTAAGTTATCATAATATATATGAAGCATTATCTTTTAAAAGAGAAAAGAAAATAAGTGATGAATAATCATGCTTCATAAATATCAAGTGGTGATTCATTATCATGAGTCATTAAGCATTTATGATGCATTAATGACTATGATGAATCACTCTCATGACTCACTAATCTCATTCAATGCATATGACACCTAAACCTCCTTAGTCACCATCTTCTAGAAGCTTCTCGAGTAATTACGAGAACGCCCCTCCGATCCGTAAAAATACGGAAAAACTTTAGACTGTAAAAATCCAATAACCGGATACCAGTAACTGGCTTAAACCAAAGCCGACTGGTAAAAACTGTCCGAAAGTCGTACGTGCGTAAACACACGTATGCGTCCGAACCCTTTGTCGTAAAACCATACGACCTCTATATCGTTTCGCCTGGAGTAGGAAACTCTCTGTGTGGGACTCTAGAGACTCGACTACTACGCTGGCAGTGGGTTTAACCACAGACCGCAAGCGGCACTAGCTGTACGTAACGGTCTCCAGGTAGTTGTCGATAAGAAGGCCGATGAGGAAACCCATCTGAACTCCTACTGAGCCTGCTGTGACAATCTCCATACAGTCCGGTCCGTTCGTCCAAGACTATCGCATATCGGGCCTAGGGGGGCGGCAAGCGTCAGTCCCCTAATAGCAGTATAAGTCGTGTCGGAGCGAAGCCCATTACACCCTGAGAAACTACTGGAACCTACCAGCAAATCTCGCTTGCCCTGGCCAGGGACTTTGCGTAATGGCTCTCTGACACAGCGCGATATCTACTCCCAATACCGGGAGGGACGAATCCTGTCTAACCGCCACTGCCTCCAAGTGCTCGGGACTGCACCCAACTGCTACCTGTTTGCACGACTCCTTTGAGCCGTGGTAGGGTAGCAATCTAAGAACAGTGGGACACACTCGAGGCGAAGTAGCAGTTTCAAGTCTGCGGACTATGCTGTACTCATGTCACCTGGGAACTGTTCACTGACGACTGGTATAAAACCAATCAACAGTTCCCTATGAGTCCTGTCCGGTGTACCCGTAACATAACGAGCACCTGCATACTATCTCCAGTACGACGTACTGACGGCTGTGGGACAGACCATCTCCCCAACTGGGATGAGAAGCGTACACACTAGTCTACTCCGGAGTATCGATGCTCTGTCTCGATAATCCAACGACCAGGGACCTGAATAAGGATGTGCTTGTAGACTATCCAGCCCCCACTAGTGTGACTGCCATCACAACGCTGGTAGACAAGCAAGATCCTAAGAGCTCTATCAATACGTACACTCACATATTAAGATAGAAAAACCAAGTAGCATATTACCATGTTTAGCAAGACTGTTATATACATGTGAATATCCCAAGCTTCCATTAAGTAATATACAAACTAGTATGATACAGTAATGGCCTTCTAGGGCATAAACACTAACATGATATCATCAAAGTAAAACCCTAATATTCTATTTAGATCTTGGTTAGTTTTCGTTAGCACCACGAATTTTTGAAAATTGCATGTGTGATGCCCGTTTAAACCCCGTCGCGGTGCAAGCGTACACTTTCAGATATTGAATGATTGACTCAATTGCCTAACCAAATGATATGTCATTCATGTCAGTCCCTCTCCTCATCAGTTTAGAAGACATCCCTTTTAAAGAAGGTGATTCTATCACCCGCGGATACACCACCGCACCAGGAGTCGTTCATTCTAAAACACTTTTATAATGTTGTTCAAATACCTGGATTTGGGAACTTCCCAAATCTAAATCTAAAATCATAAGATCTAGTCACTAGAATTCCTGATATATTATCCATATCCAACGTGGAGAAAACACTATGAGACAACCAAAATTTTACCGATTATGGTATAGGAACATCACTTCCTATTTGAAGTATGTCATCCAAATCTCAGAACAATAATCCCTACATTCTTCTTTCTAGGTTCATCTATTGTTTTGATAAAGTCAATCACCTTGACTATCACATCAAAAACAGATGATCCGTTTCCGCTATCCATGCTTTAGTCTATGAATAGACATAAGCAACTTGTACACCTTCGGCTGCTCCAACTGACTACGATAACCCTCTGGCAGAGTCATATACATATGCACTTACAAATTCACATTTTGGAAAGACGTTCGTTCACCACCGAAAGACTGGACCAAGATGTTGGGGACGTTTGGCCTGAATTTGGGGGCAGATGCTATTTGGACATATCCATCCACCTCTACGAAGATACTAAGTTGATTTATGACACCACATATCGGAGGTTTGGACAGATGCAACCATTGTAACAGACTTGATCAGATCCCCCCTCGTTTGTGAGGAGTTTTTGATTGTGGAAATGCTCTTCCCTTTAGGCTCAAGCCCCTTTAGTTAATTACGTTATTGTGTTGCGATAACCACTTTCTCCTACTCCAGCAGTTCACTTCGTGTCTTATTGTATTTGTTTTATTTTGGATTGCTAATGGATTGTATACAGAGACTATTTTATGTTGTCGCCCATAGGGTGAGGATTAATCCAAATCCGTATATTTTAGATTTGGGTTTTGAACTTAGGTTATATGTTTCTTTAGTTCAAATTTTTTTTGTTTGGTTTAAGGATCGTTAATCTAATTTGAGATTAAGATCAACTTAAATACATGAGCATTTGGGCTCAATTTATTTTTTTACTAAGGATATGTTAGTCCAATTTGAGACTAAGATCAACCTAGCAATTTTTTCAAGATCGTTAAGTTTTATTAAGATCCAAACAACAGAGCACTTGGGCTCAGATGTAAGAAACTTCAGAGAGACTTTTAGCCAATTTGGACTTGGTCTGCTCAGTCTTTTCTTCTTTCTTTTTTTTTTCAAAAGTGCTAAGCACTTATTTAGGTTCTGTTTTCTCAGCCTCTTATTTTATGCAGGAGTACTAAGCACTTGTTTGGAGCTCTAGTGCTTACATGCGTATTATGTGAAGCACTCAGTCATGGGCGTTGCCTAATAAGTGCTAAGCATTTTAGTCGTTTTGACTGAATACGTATAGTGCTAAGAACTTTTATATGGCGTCCACGTGGGGAGCACGTGAGGCGCTGTCTCATTTATTTTTTTTGGCGCCTATGTGTGTTTCACGTGAGGCACTGGGCGCTGCCCAATCAGTGTTAAGCCCTCAGCCGTTTTAGCTGCATATGAAGTGCTAAGAACTTTTGCTCAGCGCTCACGTGTCTTTCACGTGAGGCGCTGGCCTTCTGTTTTGAGCATCCACGTGAGAAGCACGTAGGGCGCCGAGTCCTTTGTTTGGGGGTGCTCACGTGTGAAGCAAGCGAGGCACCGACTCCTTTGTGAGGCGTTGAGTTCCTTTTCTTTTTTTTTTAAAGATTGAATCTATATTGATGGCATTTTGACCATTAATGACCACCAAGATCTTTGTTTCTGGGATTGAATTTTCTTTAAGAATTAAGTTCTTATTCTTTTTTTTATAAGGACTAAGTTCTTTTCGTAGGGTTAAACCCTATATTTAGAGGAATTAAATTTCTAGAACATAGGTTCTTTTTCTTTTTAACCTAGTGTTAGGTTTGTCTAGCACCCTATAATGAGTTTTTAAGCATCACATGTCTCAAAGTATGTATTTTGATGGTGCTAAACAAACACGCAAAGGAATCGATCCTAGAAAATCAGGGTTACAAAACTTTAAGCTAATAAAAATAAGGGTTTCGAGACTATAACCTTTGTAGCTCCCTTTTTGCTTGACTCCTTAGACTCTTGGGTGTTGGAAGAAGGTCCACTTGTAGTCCTCTCACGTCCACGACGATCCACCCGGAGTTTCCCGTCCAAGCTAGCAACTTTGGAAAAACCAAGAGAACACTTTTTGTAGCTCCCTTTTAGCTTGACTCCTTAGACTCTTAGGTGTTGGAAGAAGGTCCACTTGTAGTCCTCTCACATCCATGACGATCCACCCGGAGTTTCCCGTCCAAGCTAGCAACTTTGGAAAAACCAAGAGAACACTCCAATCAAGTTGGCTAAACTTGAGTAGAATGATGTTGTGGCTAAAGATCTCACTTCAAAATCCTATTTTTATGAGTATTTTGCTCTCTTGAAAGAACTAGAGAGCAAAGCATCAAGGTTGATGAAGATGGTGGTCTTTTGTGAAGAAGAGAATAATAGAACCCTTGAAAGAGAAAAGAAATATATATATATATATATATATATATATATATATATATATTTTTCTTTCTCATACCCAACCATGGTTAGATCTAAAGATATTATTGGATTTAAGTTAAAAGCACAAAAAGAAAATAAACCATGGGTTAAAGGTTAGGTGAGCATGGTAAGGTTAAGAAGAGTGTAGAAACCCTTAATGATTTAACCCATTTTCATTTCCTTTTTGCTTTAATTAAAAACAATAATAATCCAAAAAAATAACCATGGTGTGATTCTTATATTGCCACCATTCTCATTGTATAAGCAACCATGATAAAATGATGTATGTATGCATGCGTGCATGCACATCCATATGTGCATGAACAAGAATGAATGCATACATGCATGCATACATCCAAAATAAACAAGATAGGATTTGTAGTGAGAAGCTAATGATAAATCAACACTTGATTCACTAATTCGGTCATATCACATACGACCCGACCATTAGCAAGCCGCCCAATTAATATACGGTATCCTATACACGCATTTCAATCGGGTCCAAGCGCATATCACATACGCGCACCACAACGTTTCGCCTGGACTAGGTAACTCCTATGTGGGACTCTAAGACTCGTCAATACGCCGGCAGTGGGTGATGATCACATCAAGCACCCCCAAGCCGCAAGCGGTCAGCTAAACGTAACGGCCACCCGGGTATTGAGCGATCAGAAGAAAACAAGCGAACCTGTTACAACTCCCGTCGAGCCATCCGGCAACACTACCGTACAGTCCGGTCTCTTCGTCAGATATGCCGCATATCGAGTCTAGGGATGGTCACGTCGACCCTAATGACTCAATAAGTCGTGCCGTTGAATGGTCTATAACAGTTCGAGAAACTGCTGATAACACTTATCAGTAAATCTCATCAGCCCTGGCTAGGGACTTTCTGATATAACCAGTCGGGCACAGCACAGCATCAACTCCCTATACCGGGAGAGACGAAACCCCTCCTATCGCTCATCGCCTTCGTGTGTCTCGGGACTGTACCCAACGGCCGCTTGTTTGCACGACTCAGTAGAGCCGTGGTAGGGTGGCAATCAAAGTACAGTGGGAGAACACACAAGACTCCATGACGATCTCAGGTCTACAGACTAACCTGTACCAGTGTCACCTGAGAACTGCTATTCGACGATAGATATAATTCCATATAGGAGTTCTCGGTGAGTCCGTCCAGTGTACCCAGTCAGCACTGAGCACCCGTATATGATCTTGATGTCAAACATCGATGAATGTGAGAACATTCATCGCCCATCGTATGGGTCTAGTATCATATACGCTAGTCTACACTGGTATATCAATGCCCCGTCTCGATATACCTACGACTAGGGACTTTCTAGGATATGCTTATAGACTACAGATGTCCCACTAGTATGATCTCCATCATAGTCAGAGTAGTCAAGCCAATATCCTCAGGGCTTTATCAGCATGTATGAATGAATAAAAGCATGATCAAATCAACATGTCAGATAAAGTAGAACCAGATAGCATACTATCATGTCGAGCAAGAATGCATACTGAATATATATATATATATATATATACATGTATAGATACATCCACTATCACATAATGGCCTCTAGGGCATACATATATCCAACAATCTCCCACTTGCACTAAGGCCAGTTATTGCCGTATCTCATACCCAACATCTCAAAAAGTCGCTCATGCTGCGGCTGAGGGAGGGCCTTGGTGAATGGATCCGCGGCGTTATTCTTTGTGTCTACCCTCCTAACCTCGATCTCGCGGCGATCTACAATCTCCCGGATCAAATGAAAACGCCTCAGGATGTGTCTGGACCGCTGATGGGATCTGGGCTCCTTGGCTAACGCCATAGCCCCATTATTGTCACAATATAAAGGTATTGGATCAATAATGGTTGGAACTACTCCTAGCTCCGAGACGAACTTCTTCATCCAGACGGCTTCCTTGGCGGCATCATTTGCAGCAATGTACTCAGCTTCTATCGTAGAGTCTGCAACGGTATCTTGTTTGGAACTCTTCCAACTCACCGCCCCTCCATTGAGGGTGAATACAAACCCAGAGATAGATTTGCTGTCGTCCTTATCGCTCTGGAAGCTCGAATCGGTAAAGGCCTCCATTTGGAGATCTCCATTACCATACACCAAGAACAATTCTTTAGTCCTTCGCAGGTACTTAAGAATGTTCTTCACAGCTGTCCAGTGATTCTCCCCTGTGTTGGATTGATACCTGCTTACAACACTAAGTGCATAAGCTACATCTGGGCGTGTACATAACATCGCATACATTATAGATCCTACTGCCGAAGCATAGGGTATAATACTCATGCGAGCTCTCTCTTCATCGGTCTTTGGGCAAGAATCCTTGGAGAGAGTGACCCCATGGCAAGCAGGTAAGGCACCCCGCTTGGAGTCTTCCATACTAAACCTTTTTAGGATGGTGTCAATGTACCTAGTTTGGGATAATCCAAATAACCTTTTAGATCTATCCCTATAGATCCTTATGCCCAGAATGCATGTGGCATCACCCAGGTCCTTCATGGAGAACCTTAGTGATAAGAAAGATTTGACCGACTGTAGCATAGGAATATCATTTCCTATCAGAAGAATGTCATCCACGTACAATACAAGGAATGTGACAGCTCTCCCTACAGCCTTCTTATAAACACAAGGTTCATCTGGATTTTTGATGAAATCAAACTCTTTGATGACATCATCGAAACAGATGTTCCAACTCCGTGATGCCTGCTTTAACCCATATATGGATTTAAGCAATTTACATGCTTTCCCGCTGCTCCCACTATCAATGAAGCCCTCTGGCTGATCCATATAAACGCATTCTTCTAAATTTCCATTCAGAAATGCGGTTTTAACGTCCATCTGCCAGATTTCATAGTCGTAGTGAGCAGCAATAGCAAGTAGGATCCGAATGGATTTAAGCATGGCTACGAGAGAAAATGTCTCGTCATAGTCCAAACCTGGTCTTTGACGAAAACCCTTCGCCATGAGTCTTGCCTTATAGGTCTCCACCTGCCCATCTACACCAATCTTTCTTTTAAAGATCCATTTGCACCCCACAGGTTTCACCCCAGGGGGTACAACGTCCAAAGTCCATATTTTGTTGGTGTACATAGACTCCATTTCGGATCTCATGGCATCCAGCCACTTCACAGAGTCTTTACTCGTGATAGCTTGCTGAAAACTGGTAGGATCATCATCATCCATGATGTAATTTTCTCCGTTACCATCAATGAGGAAACCATAGTACCTCTCCGGTGGGCGAGAAGTCCTACCAGACCTACGGAGTGGCCGAGGTTCTTAAGTTTCTGTTGCAACAGCTGGTTCAACCAAATCGTCATCTGTAGTTTGTGTCTCTAGAACCTCTTCTAGATCCACCACCTTGCCATCATCTTTGTCTGTGAAAAACTCTTTTTCCAAGAATGTGGCATGTTGAGAAACGAACACTTTTTGTTCCTCTTTGTGGTAGAATAGATATCCATAAGAATTTTTTGGATATCCCACAAAGTTACATAAGACTGACCGTATTTCGAGTTTGTCCGGATTCTGCTTTTTAACATAGGCCGGGCAACCCCAAATATTAATTCTCTTAAGAGATGGTCTCTTCCCATGCCATATCTCATATGGTGTGGTAGACACGGCTTTGGTTGGAACCCTATTTAGTAGAAACGCTGCAGTCTCCAATGCATGCCCCCAAAACGAGACGGGTAACTCAGCGTCACTCATCATGGACCGGACCATATCTAATAGGGTCCTATTCCTTCGTTCTGACACACCGTTGTGCTGTGGTGTGTAAGGAGGAGTGAGCTGAGAGAGAATCCCATTCTCTTCCAAGAAGTTTGCAAATTCTGTACTGAGATACTCACCATCTCGATCTGATCGAAGCATCTTGATACTCAAGCCGGTTTGTTTTTCTACTTATTGTTTATATTCAATGAATTTCTCAAAAGCTTCGGACTTGTGTTTTAATAAAAATACATGACCGAATCTTGAGAAATCATCAGTGAATGTAATGAAGTATGAAAAACCGCCTCTAGCCTGTGTAGACATAGGCCCACATACATCACTATGTATGAGGCCCAGGAGCTGAGTAGCTCTTTCTCCGTGTCCGGTAAACGGAGTTTTGGTCATTTTACCCTTGATACAAGACTGGTAAGTCGCATAAGATTTATATTCAAAAGAATTTAAATATCCATCTTTGTGTAACTTGTTTAGTCTTGTTTCGTTAATATGACCAAATCTACAGTGCCAAAGAAAAGCTTCATTTAACTCTGAAAGTTTTCTTTTATTAGTGTGTTGTATACTGAAAACTGTGTGTTGATTTAGGACATATATTCCGTTGTTAAGCGTACCATACCCAACCAACATTTGATTCAGGTTAATGTTCATAACATTGTTCTGCAATACAAAATTATATCCTTCATTGTCTAACAAAGAAACGAATATTATATTACATAGCATACTTGGTACAAAATAACATGGATTCAAAACCAAAATACATCCAGATGGCAACCCCAAGTGATACTCTCCCACTGCGACTGTATGTACATTGGAACCATTTCCAACGCGGAGAGTATGGTCGCCTGTCTTCAAAACCTTGCTATTTCTCAGCCCCTGCATAGAATTGCAAATGTGAGAACCTGAACCAGTATCCAATACCCAGGAAGCAGAGTTTATAGAAAAACAGTTTTCAGTCACAAACGCACCTGAAGCAGAAGCATCAACATGCTTCTTCTTGAGATTCAAGTATTCCGTGCAGTTGCGCTTCCAATGTCCTGTCTTGTGGCAATGAAAACATTCGCCTTTCCCCGGGTCTCCAGCTTTGTACTTTCCCTTTCCCTTCGCCTTTTTAACTCCGCCCTTAGGATTAGTGGGTTTCTTCTTTTTCTTTCCCTTGGCCTTAGCTTTCGGGCGAGAAGAGGAAGACTGTCTAATAGTCATAACGGGAGTTTTTGCTAACTTCATAGTGCTCTCTGCACTCCTTAACATATTAAGGAGTTCAGGGAGTTCCTTCTCCATGCCGTGCATGTTGAAGTTCACTATGAACTGAGCAAAGGTGGAGGGGAGGGACTGCAGAATAATATCTATATATTGTTCATTGTCCATCGTCCATCCAAGGTCCTCAAGCTCTTCTATAAGAGCTATCATCTTCAGAACATGGTCTCCTACTGGTGTGCCAGGGGCCATTCGCATCTGAAACAATTTCTTTGATGCTTCGTATCGTAATACGCGGGATTGCTCCCTATACAACTCCTTTGTATGGAGCAATATACCGTGAATGTCCATGTCCTCGTGCTGCTTTTGATGTGTGTTATCTATCGATGCAAGCGCAAGGCATGTGGCCGTGGCACAGTCAGCGTCCCATGTCTTGCGGACTTCAATGTCCGCAACTGAGGATTTTGGACCAGGGACAGGCGGGGCTGAAGCCGTGAGGACATATGATACTTTATCATAAGTCAAGGCAATTTTCAGATTCCTTAGCCAGTCTTTATAGTTGGTCCCATTCAGTTTGTTTTTATCTAGTAGAAGCTTGAGTCCAGTCATGGGTATCTGCCATTAAGAGAGAGAAAAGAATACACTCAGCGAAAGCTCTTGCATAGATTAGATTGGTTATTATCTTGTCTAATCGATGTTTCCCACTGCTTTTATCGAGTTTTTCTTTCAAACCTTAAAAAGAAAAACTAGCCAGGATTAATTACAGTCTACAACTTCGCTAACCGTTCAGCCAGGCCAGTGTCGGTACTTGAGGGAGGTTCCCCGTGCTTTCGCACGGACCTAATTAGAGTAAACCTTGTTTTCCAAGAGGCGGAGCCCCGTTAACACCTTTCTAGACACCTAATGAGTTAGCTAATTGTAAATTGAAAAAATCTCCTACGAGCAACTATTGCCCACAGTGGGATCGGGATCCAACCATCACATGGAAGGTATGCAATCTCATTGCAAATTTCAACTATTGAAATTCCCGATGTGGTTTTTACCCCTAATACTCGTGACCTTGGCTAAGGTCAACAAATCACGAGCACTAGTCAAGCTCAACCCGTCATTTCTTGATTGATTAGACCCGTTCACATGACCCTTGGCTAAGGTCAACAAAGTCATATGCCCGTCCTAATTAATCTGCATCATATGCGTTTGTAGGAAGACATCACTTAGCTATTGTACACTACGCCTTGGCTAAGGTCAACAAACGTAGCACGAATACTAAGTACTCTACTTCCTAAAATGACGGAGGGTTGCGGATGATTTTTAAGAAAATCTTTAACGCTTTGAGCTTGATATCGTTGTAGAATCAAGTGGTTTTAAAAAGGAGTGGCTTAAGCTCCGCAGTTTTTGAAATATAGCTTTTTCATAAAAAGCCGAGTGGTTTTTCAAATCCGATTCTACAATATCTTTTAGGTTTATTTTCTTTACATTAATCACATTAATGTAATCCCATCATTTAAGTCCTTAAGCCAATCACAGAAAAGAAACGAAAATAACACGTATGCTTATGCCATCCGCATTCGCCGAAATGTTCCGTTATGCACCGTTAGGTTACTTAACTAACGGCATACCGGGACGGGACTAGCGCGGGTGTAAAACATAAGCAACGTCTACTATATATCATATATATATATAATATGTCATTCGTCTCAGATATCACAGAACACAGGCAGCAGAAATATAGATATAACGTGGGATATATTAGGACGTCCGTATTTAGTATTTAGCCAGAATAGAAAATACGGATTCCACAGTCGCGATGAATAGCCAAGCCTACACCCTGGACCCCTACGAGAGCGGCAAGTGACCCTGCCAATTCTGGAGTTTAGGAGACCCGGTCTCGACTCCTCGAGATGGCCTCCCACTGAACCCCAGAACCCGGTCACCTGTGCTCCCCTCCTTGGGTCCATCCTAATGCGAAAAAGTAAATAATATACAACACTGGTGACACAACCTCAACCCGGAAGTGCCCCAAATAAAAGAATATTACATTACATTTGAATTTACATGAATGAAAATATAAAAACTCTCATCTCACATAAAAACCCCCCGGCTATTCAATCGCGACAATCCTGCACATCATATCTCAGCAACACATAATATCCCATATCATCAACGTAAGTAAGTATGCATACACCGATTGTCGTCGACGTATAGCAACGACAATCGGCAATACCACAACATACTACACTTACGGTCACAGAAAAGAAAGTGTAAAACTGCAATATCTGGAATCCACATTCTCTTTAGACATCACAAATGCGAAATATCACATATTCCGTATTTCATGTTTAGTAATATGAATTCCACACATTGCATCAAATTCCAGATAAACAGACAGTATTAAAGTTTTCGAACAATCGATCAAATACTCAAGATTCACTAAAGCTCAACACTTGAGCAGAGTTCAAAAAACCGGAGTGTGACACAGTAGTAGCGGTCCAGCCGTAGAAGGGTCAAGCCAACGCCTCACATGTGGCACGCCGTACTGCCCCAAACCCTAAGGTTCAAAGGGCAGTTCAAGACGGTCACATAATCGAGTTAAGGTTTGTTGTCTTCTAGAGGGACCACCACAAAACTTGCACGTATATCCAATATTTTCAAACTCCGTGAAAAGTGAGTAAATAATAGTTGTTCGAACACTTCAATACTTTCTAGTTTACCCGGAAAAGGAAACGAAATGAAAATTCCGATCGAAACGACGAGTCCAAAACCATCTCCAGAATTTTCAACAGTAGATTCAGATTAAACATACTCAAAATATACTATAGCAGGTAAGGAAAAACACTTTGCAAAATATAGTGTGAGATCCCATTGTATGGCCGCGGATCCGCGGCCTAAGCTTGCTTGCGCCGCGGTTCCGCGGCCAAAAGTACTGTTTATGGGCACGAATTCTCCAGTTTGTCTTATATTTACCTGCTCTATTTTTTTGAGTATTTTTAATTCTGAAAAATGTCAGTTTTTAAAAAATTTCCAGAGAGTGTCCCGTAATTCCGTATTTTGTTTCGATCGGAGTTTTTACTTCGCTAAAACATCGCCTAATGTTCTAGGTCGGCTCTGATACCATTGTTAGGTTTGTCTAGCACCCTATAATGAGTTTTGAAGTATCACATGTCTCAAAGTATGTATTTTGATGGTGCTAAACAAACACGCAAAGGAATCGATCCTAGAAAATCAGAGTTACAAAACTTTAAGCTAATAAAAATAAGGGTTTTGAGACTACAACCTTTGTAGCTCCCTTTTTGCTTGACTCCTTAGACTCTTGGGTGTTGGAAGAAGGTCCACTTGTAGTCCTCTCACGTCTACGACGATCCACCCGGAGTTTCCCGTCCAAGCTAGCAACTTTGGAAAAACCAAGAGAACACTCTTTGTAGCTCCCTTTTTGCTTGACTCCTTAGACTCTTGGGTGTTGGAAGAAGGTCCACTTGTAGTCCTCTCACGTCCACGACGATCCACCCGGAGTTTCCCGTCCAAGCTAGCAACTTTGGAAAAACCAAGAGAACACTCTAATCAAGTTGGCTAAACTTGAGTAGAATGATGTTGTGGCTAAAGATCTCACTTCAAAATCCTATTTTTATGAGTATTTTGCTCTCTTGAAAGAACTAGAGAGCAAAGCATCAAGGTTGATGAAGATGGTTGTCCTTTGTGAAGAAGAGAATAATAGAACCCTTGAAAGAGAAAAGAAAAATAAGCATATATATATATTTTTCTTTCTCATACCCAACCATGGTTAGATCTAAAGATATTATTGGATTTAAGTTAAAAACACAAAAAGAAAATAAACCATGGGTTAAAGGTTAGGTGAGCATGGTAAGGTTAAGAAGAGTATAGAAACCCTTAATGATTTAACCCATTTTCATTTCCTTTTTGCTTTAATTAAAAACAATAATAATCCAAAAAAATAACCATGGTGTGATTCTTATATTGCCACCATTCTCATTGTATAAGCAACCATGATAAAATGATGTATGTATGCATGCGTGCATGCACATCCATATGTGCATGAACGAGAATGAATGCATACATGCATGCATACATCCAAAAAAAACAAGATAGGATTTGTAGTGAGAAGCTAATGATAAATCAACACTTGATTCACTAATCCGGTCATATCACATACGACCCGACCATTAGCAAGCCGCCCAATTAATATACGGTATCCTATACACGCATTTCAATCGGGTCCAAGCGCATATCACATACGCGCACCACAACGTTTCGCCTGGACTAGGTAACTCCTATGTGGGACTCTAAGACTCGTCAATACGCCGGCAGTGGGTGATGATCACATCAAGCACCCCCAAGCCGCAAGCGGTCAGCTAAACGTAACGGCCACCCGGGTATTGAGCGATCAGAAGAAAACAAGCGAACCTGTTACAACTCCCGTCGATCCATCCGGCAACACTATCGTACAGTCCGGTCTTTTCGTCAGATATGCCGCATATCGAGTCTAGGGATGGTCACGTCGACCCTAATGACTCAATAAGTCGTGCCGGTGAATGGTCTATAACAGTTCGAGAAACTGCTGATAACACTTATCAGTAAATCTCATCAGCCCTGGCCAGGGACTTTCTGATATAACCAGTCGGGCACAGCACAGCATCAACTCCCTATACCGGGAGAGACGAAACCCCTCCTATCGCTCATCGCCTTCGTGTGTCTCGGGACTGTATCCAACGGCCGCCTGTTTGCACGACTCGGTAGAGCCGTGGTAGGGTGGCAATCAAAGTAGAGTGGGAGAACACACAAGACTCCATGACGATCTCGGGTCTACAGACTAACCTGTACCAGTGTCACCTGAGAACTGCTATTCGACGATAGATATAATTCCATATAGGAGTTCTCGGTGAGTCCGTCCAGTGTACCCAGTCAGCACTGAGCACCCGTATATGATCTTGATGTCAAACATCGATGAATGTGGGAACATCCATCGTCCATCGTATGGGTCTAGTATCATATACGCTAGTCTACACTGGTATATCAATGCCCCGTCTTGATATACCTACGACTAGGGACTTTCTAGGATATGCTTATAGACTACAGATGTCCCACTAGTATGATCTCCATCATAGTCAGAGTAGTCAAGCCAATATCCTCAGGGCTTTATCAGCATGTATGTATGAATAAAAGCATGATCAAATCAACATGTCAGATAAAGTAGAACCAGATAGCATACTATCATGTCGAGCAAGAATGCATACTGAATATATATATATATATATATATATATACATGTATAGATACATCCACTATCACATAATGGCCTCTAGGGCATACATATATCCAACACCTAGTTCTTTTCCTCTAAATTTTGAGTTTGAAGAACAGAATCCCCCTGATGAGAATTAAATTCTTAACTTGTGGGAAGATTTACAAGGAAAATCTCATATCAGAGGAAGAGCTAAGTTCTTTTTATGAAGGGTTAAACCCTTATTTTCTTTATGATAGGCAAAAGAGATATATTTTTATCACTGCTTTTTCTTTACCTAGGGTTTGAAAGAACAAGTAGATCTTCTTTGAAGGAGAATTGAATTCTCAGTTGTAGCTTCTATCTTTTTGTTTTCAGAAGCTTAGAGGGGGTTCCATCTCTATAAGACTTGAAGTCTCGGTTCCTTTGTATATGAGAGGAAAATTTATTAATTAGTTTAAGAAAATCTCTCATTTGAGAAATACCAATTGATTTAATTGGCCTCAAAATTTGTTCGGGGGATTTTATCCACCGTTGGATCTTTGATCTAGTGATTTCTGTTTCACAGAATATGTTTTCTTATTTTTAACAAGGTTGGAAAAATATTTTCTCATATACAGAATTTTATTCTGTCAAACGATGATTTTTAATCATCATTGGATTTTAATCCAAGGGATCTTTGTTTCAGAGGACAATCTTTCTTTGTTTAGAAAAATTGGAGAAATATATATTCCCAAAAATAGAATTTAATTCTATCATTGGCTCTTTGATTCAACCGAGAATTCTTTCTCACTCAGAAATATTAGGGAGATATTTTCTCCTAATAGAATTTAATTCTATCAGTTGACGATTTATCATCACCACTGGATCTTTGATCCAATGGCTCTGTTTAACAGAGAATATCCCAATTTTTTTTTAGAGAAATAATTCTCATATAGAATATAATTCTACCTATTTTAGTTTGGACACCGGTGCTCACGCGTTATGCACGTGGGTGCCACTTAAGAATTAAATTCTTATTTATGACAGGCGCTCCTGTGCCTTGCGCATTGGCGCTCACGTGAACTTCACGTGTGGCGCCACTATAGGATTTAATCCTATAAGACTGCCGCCGGCGCCGGCGCTCATATGGGGAGCACGTGAGGCGCTGCCTTATTGGAATTTAACAGAGCTTAGCTCTTATTATTGTATTTAATTATTAGGGGAACAAATGCCCTCCACCGTTGTTCTCACATGGCTTACATGTGAGTGCAACGGTGTCACTTTTACCAACATTGGATCACTTAGGAAGTTGAACCGTTCTCCCCACGTCTTATAAATAGGGTCTTTGGCTCTTGAAATGACTGCTGTCTCATCATCTTCTTTCTTGAGCCTTACTCTTCTTTTGAGAATTTAATTCTCGTTCCAGTGCTCAGATCTCTGTCTCCAACAACTCTTTTGAACAAAGTATACTCTGTCAAATTTCTTGGTAAGGATTATGAAAAGAGTTTAGCTTTTAACCTCCATTTTTTCATTTTTGGATTTTGAATCCATTATCAGATTTGACAGAGCTTGGCACTTTTTTCTTTTGAATCAATCTCTTGGAGATCTAAATAAAACCCTTTTCTTTTGTACAGATCGTGGATCTTGATGTCCTCATCCAAGACTTGAGAATTTTTTATTCTCCTTCTAAGTGTTTTACTTACTGTCAATCTTGACATTTGAGATTTCCTGGAATTTGATTCCATCATTCATCCTATGGGTTTTTCTAATATAGGGCTCTCTAAGATTTAATCTCACTATTTGGGGGAATTTATTTCCATTTTTTTGCAGAGCTTAGCTCTGATTTGGATCTTTGGGAATTTTATTCCCTTTACTGTTCTTGAGGGGTTTTTCTCCTTTTTTTTTTAATTTTTGGGGTTTTAATCCCTTTTCTTCTCCTTTTCACATATTTGAATCTGTTGTTTGTTTTAAAGAGCCCGCTTTTCGGAAAATATTGGGAGTTTTTAATTTCACTGTTTAATGAGCACTATTCATTTACTGAGAATCCTTTTGGATTCTCACAATGGGCACATGTCTCATCATTAATGAGCCATCACCTTGAGTTTGTGGGGCCCACTGTTTTTTTAGACTTAGTGATTTTAGCATTTTGATTGCTAACCCTCCACTAGTTTTTTTTCAGGTACCATGGCTTCTGGTTCCGTTTTTTCCCAATGTATGTTCGGAGAGTAATTTTGCCAACGCCCCCACTGATCGGGAAGTCTTTGTTTTAATCCAGGACAACGATCCAGAATAGAAATCTCTTCATCTATGGGGAGCATGGTACAGCTACAATATCCGGGGTCGGCGCAGCTTTAGTTGTGAGGCGCCATCAGAGCTGATCCTCTGGATTCATTATGCTGACCCTCCGCCGGTTGCTTATGGTAGGGAAGAGATCAATTGGACTGCGGAGGGTCGTCTTCAACCTTCCATGGCATCGATACTAGTCCAGTCTCCAGTAGCCCTAGATATTTTGGGGCGTCGTGTATGTCAAGGAGAGGCGCGTCCTTGGGGTCAGGTTTATACAATAGGGGTGACCCCTCGACATCCGGCTGGTTACCTCCTCTCGGCCCGCTATATCTTGTCGGCCAAGAAATTGTTGCTGCTGAAAACTGGCTTATATCCAGCGGTCTACGCATCTCTCTTCTATTACTATACTCTTCATATGCGGTGGGTTAAGTCTTTCTTCGAACAGTGGAATATTCCGACCCACACATTTCTATTATTGGACCAGGAAGTATCGATTTCGCTGGAAGAATTCACAGATATTTCTAGATTACCCGTCAGAGGGGAGCATTATGAGGAGATACATCCTCCTGACGAGTATATCTTCGCCACCGAATCGGTAGTTATGGGCCTTACTCCGGAAAATGTTATCTAACACAAGTTCCCAAGTCTGATCAAAGTGTTGAAAATCTATGAAAGCTTATTTTTGGATTCCGGGGGGGGGGGGGCATGGGGTTAGCTTTACGGACTTTGTCACCCGTTTCCTTCGTCCGAAGGTTTTATCGAAGAAGGCTGTGAAGTTTGTCAAGCTTGATGGTCCGTTCGGGTTTGGATTGGACAAATTGCCCACTGCAGACGAGGATTTGAAGCAGTTCTTTATTCCGGACACCCTTATCGTCCCTTTTGCAGAGATTGTTGCTTCAGACATTGACGAGGAACTGTTTTTCGTGGGCTTCATTGGTTTTTGGCTGAGCTGGTTTGCATTTCCAATGCATCCTCGCTACATGAGACCGTTTGTTTTCTATCCGGCTCATCGTGTTGCTGCGGGGACGAGTATGGCTATTGGAGTTGCATGATTAGCCCAATTGTATAATGGCTTAAGTATAGCAGCCGACACCACCCAGCCGGGTTTGAAGCCCGTAAATCTCCCTTTACATTACTTCACCTCATGGATCGAGATGCATGTGTTGGGTGCATTTGGTGTGCATATAAGACCTGAATTTTATGAAGGGTACAATTTCCTCCGGGTCATGCAATTGGTCGACGTTTCATCTCCGGACCTAACACAGCGAGAGGCTCGGCGATTGCTTCTGCGTCCGTGCATGGTTGGGGACAGCATGACCTTTGTTGATAGGGTCCTGACCATTAGTAAAGAACCCTCTAAAGTGGTCCAGCCGCTTCATGATGTCTTCAAGGATGGGGTTTCTGCTTTGAGGGCCTGTGAAATCGTGCATTTGTATTCCATCAAGCTGAGTTTCCTAGTATTCAGGCAAAATGCCTCGGTGCTATTCATGAGGTATAACCCGCATCGCTTTGCTTAACAATCTGGCTATAACCAAGGCGTTCCCCTCGAAGCATTTCTTGTCGATCTGGTTGCTTCAGAGGAGATTGTCCGCAACGTAGTGCGCCACTTTATGCAGCTGAATACAAGGTCTTATTTTCTGATTGCTGAGTCGAGTCATATTCCGAAGGCCTCAAATGCCTATATAACCTAGTATCAGCATGCGATGGTCGCAGTTATCAAAGAAGAAAGGCGGATGCTCCTTGATCTCAAGGATTCTATCCCGTCCAGTAACCCCACGGTTCCACTGAAACGATGAGTAGTTGTCCGTCCTTCTTTGAGACAGAGCGACGTGGTCATAGTTTCGTAAGCCTTTCTAATGGTGTCGACGGCTAAGCCACAATCGGACATGGGTGCTCCTGGCGGCGTGATGGCTGCAGCGTCTTCTGAGTCAGATATTGGCTAAAAAATCGAGACTCGCCATCCCAAAAGGCCTATAAAGAGAAATCTCTTATCGTCAGGTGTTGTTGCCGGCTCTCAAAAAAAGAAAAAATCCATGTTTTCAGCTGACGTTGTATTTGTTCAAGAACCTTATGCTCCCTATAGCAAAGGCTTGTCCGAATATGGCAACAACGAGAATATTTTTTAGGCTTCTACTGATGAGAACGTTGTGACTAACCTTCAAGCTGCTATTGATTCTTCCGAGCGCTTAGCCCGCAAGCAAGCAGCGCTTGCTGCTCTTGCAGCGTCAGGTACATCACATTTATACTATTTCGTATATTTTAGAGTTTATTGTGCTTTATTTACACTCCTTTCTTAACAGGAATCTCTACTGAAGAGGCTCTTCTGGCGTCCTTCAGAACATTCGAGGAAGAAGAGAGGTTTCGTGCTTCTATGGGTTTTGGTATGATTTATTTTGTAGCGCCCTTAAAATATTTTGGCTCATTTTGTCCATGCCCTGACTCCATTTTTCTTCATTACAGGAACCACCGCAGCTAGTGTTGTTCCGAGTGCGGTGCTATCTTTATGTGGTATTGCAGAGGATATTCCTCCCCCGATAACCCCTACAGGACCTTCAGAGCTATCGGCTACCGTTGAGGCCACTTGATGGCCACTACAGGAAGCGCCGCTAAAGTAGCCGATGATGGGCATTGTAGCAGATCCGGAGGCTGAGTCTGATTCAGATGAAGACGTTCCTCTGTCTGTAGTTCTGGAGAGATCTATCCGTACAGCTAAAACCGAGAAGAAGCATCGGAAGCATGCAGCGAGGAAGCGTCAAGCTAGCATGGCCACAGGTGCAGGTTCGAGTGAGATACGACCCCCTGATGTTCCCATGGAGGACATTCATTCTTCCTTGTCAACCGCTCATAGGCAAATCGTGCATGCAGCTCGTGAAGAGGCTGAGCGTTTACTTCAAGGTAAGACAACGCACAACACTTTACTGAAACCTGGTAGGACTTATTACTTCTTTAAGTTTCTTTCCATAGCAGTTTATTGGAATTATAACACACTTTTCCTTAATTGATACAGTTGGGGCAAGTTTAGGTGTCAGCACTGTGGATGAGGTGCCAACATCTGGGGATTCTGGGGCGACAGGCCTTCATTTTGAGTCCGAGACTGTTCCAGCTGCCACTTCCTCTCCTTGTGGATCCCCAATATCCGCGGGTGATGCTAGCATAATGACGGCCTTTATTGATTTGGGAGATGAAGGTGCAGATGTTGATTCCGTCTTCCCAATGATGATGGAAGTTGAAGAAGCTATCGCAACTAGTGACGCTTTAGATACAACTACGGTTTCCATACCATCAAGTATCTTCCATGCTATTACTTTTGGATCCTTAATCCTGCTAGACACATTCGCTAACATTTCCTTTATTTCCGATATAGGCACGGTAAACCCTGGCGATCTGCTGATTGAAGAATCCCCGTCAGCTGGGACCATGACCATTACTGTTCCATCCATCTCTTTTGCACCTCCCCAAGTTTTCTCGAGCTCAGTGACGGAAGGTAAAACTCTTTTATTTCCTTGTTTTAGCATTGATATTACTCCTTGGATTAATTTCTTAACGTATATTGTTGCAATCTTACATGAGTGCTTTTCAATCATTTGTGCCAAATGTTAGCCCCACACTTCGCCTTCTAATTAGGATCCGTCCCACCTTCTGGCGTTAGTTAGTATATCTTTCATTTCTTATTTCATCTTTCCACGAGTGACCTATTTCTACTAGGCTTTTTCCTGTACTGATCATAGTCTTACGGCTCGAAGGAGAAGACGAAGAAATAGCTGAGCCCTCTATGCTCCCCAATTTTCCGCTTTCAACTATTGGTAGGTTAGATCTCATTCAATTTTTTTTATTTTAGGTTGAAATCTGACCGTTCTTTATATGTGTCTTATTCCGTAGCAGCTCCACTGGTTTTGGTTCCTTTCGAGTCTCGTATTTCTATGTCCGGAGGGCCTTTAACTAAACGCAAATCTTTTAGAGCGAAACAAATAGCAAGCACATGCTAAGCCAATCTACTTAAGACCTTAATGTCGAGGCTCTCACTTCTGCTGCGGATTTTGCGGATGAAGTCAACCCCATGTTGGCGACTCTTGTGACTTTCCATAATGAAGATTTCGTCAGCATCTGGGTTGATTATTGTAAGCGAATCGAGACTTGCCTCCATGAGTTTGAGCGCAAATATATTACGCCTGAGGCATTATCCTTGAAGGCTCAATTGGTCGCCTGGATCGAAAAAAATGTCGCTTCCATTCAATATTTTGAGCAGAAGTTGGTCCTGAAGCAGAAGGAGCATGAGATAGCTTTTAGCGAGTCAAGCCAATTACGTGCCCAGGTAAAAAAATGATGCGCAGCTCCGAGTTATCTTTGAAAATCTTCAACGATACATTTCTGAAGGAGTGGCGCTGGGCGGGACCTTGACCCTACTGAGCGAGAAATGCGGGACTCTGAAGCTGCTAAGCAGGAAATTTCTAAGAAGCTTTCTTTGTGCTTGCAACAACGAGTTAAAATCAAAGCAATGCTAGCCACAATAATGGAGCGTGAAAAGGAGCTGCGGAAAGAGAATGAGCGGGTCGCCACTTTATTGAAAGCCCCGCCCTCTTAGAGGCTAGAATTGTATCTTTTTATATATATATATATAAATTGTATCTTTCAAACATTTCGATTCATGAATAAAGAATATACATTCTTTTTTTTTGCATGCACTCTTCTATGTTTGATGTCTTGATCTGGCGCGAAGTAGTTTATGTACTTGTTTCGGAGTTTGTAGTTTATTCACTCATTTCGGAGTCTCTAGTTTACGTACTTGTTTCGGAGTTTGTAGTTTATTCACTCATTTCGGAGTCTTTAGTTTATGTATTGATTTCGGAGTTTGTAGTTTATTCACTCATTTCGGAGTCTTTAGTTTATGTACTCGTCTAGGAGTTTGTAGTTTATTCACTCATTTTGGAGTCTATAGTTTATATACTCATTTCGGAGTGTTTTTAGTTTACCTCCTTTGGGTTTACAGGAAAACTTGTCCTAACGTTGTATGTAAATAACCCCCATTCTTTTATGATAGAGGTCAATTAGGTTTGTGGTACTAGGGTTTTAGTCCGTGGTACCGTTGCGTTGGCTGATATATTTCTCGATATGCAGTCTTTAACCCGTTATTCGAGTAGCCCCGCGACTGTCGTGTCTCTGATCCCTTCTGAGACTGGACAAGACATCTTTAAGTAATCTTTTTAAGTGGGAGTATTTGTATTATCGTCAGAAAAATAAGCGTTAGGTATTTGCCGTGACGCTTTTTACTTGAGGTTAGGCTCAATTTGGAGCCCCGATGAGTCATAACCGCACCCTTCTGGGGTGGGATGATCTCTGTCATGCCCCGCTTCCCAGTATACGGCAAAGGGGACGCGACTGGTCCGCTACGTATTTTCTGTGAAGTAAATACGCTAAGCGTATCTAAGCAATATAAAAGTAATCACAAGAGACAAGAGATATAAAAATAACAGCAATTTTATTTATTAACATTCTTTTGTACAATGCATGAAAAGGAAATACAACTGAAATAAAAACGATGCCTAAACAATGGCATAACAGGAAATTAAAGGTACTGAATGGAAATGTACAATGTCTAGAGCTCAGGGTCTTCAAGGAACTGATCCAAGTCTTCACTGGTGGGCTCGATTTCTGCTGTGTCCAAATCACCTGACGACATTCAAAGAAGAAAGAAATAGAATGTCGTCAGCGAACAGGTCGCTCGGTAAGTCCCAAAGTTAAGGGAGAAATAGAAAAGACAGAATAAGAATTTATCTTTTAAAGTTGTATAATATTGTAGAATATTGTGTTAACGCTGTTGTTTGTATCTTGGTACAGAAGGATGCCAGTGTATACGAGAGAGGTCTCTATATGCTAGAGACCAGGGCAAACTGAAAGTACAAGGAACCGTTATACCACGGTACAACAGCAACAGGATTCATGTTAGGTGTCTTAATCTTACTGTCTCGTGCCACTTTTAACACCTTCCGTACCAATCTACCTCTTAAACCCCGTAGTCTTTTGATTGTATTGTTATATTGTATTGTATAAGTTGTATAGTTGGATGAATGACCGAAACTATGATCTCAGTAACAGATGTAATGGATGTAAACTGGAATCATGTAAATGAAAAGTATATCCATGGTTTGGTTCAGTCAAGTTGAATAGATTGATAACTGGATTCATGGATTCGTGTGTTCATATTGAATTGTAATATTGTAGATTTATATGGTACTTGAATCATATTCAAGTCGGATTATGATCAGACTCAAACCCGAGTCAGACAGTAGAGATGTAAATCGAATTCCTATATTTACTAGGGTCCTTAGGGTAATTTATAAAACTTGAGGGGGTTTTATGCAAAAAATACTTATGTATAGTTTTCAAGATATACCCCAAGCATTTATTATTCGTCTTTAGAGTTGTAATGAATGTGGATTTTATATTGTGATATTTCTAGTGAAAATATCCTAATTTCATAAATAAAGGTATTTATTTATAATATTCAATTATGTGGAATTTATGGTATTTTAGTGTAAAATTTGTTCTTGTGATTTTTAGAAAAAGGTGAAATATTTATATCATAACAAAATAGATATTTTAATGATAAATATACATATATTTATACAAAATTAGTTTTAATAAATATTTTATATTCTAAAAATCTCATTTTCTTAAAATGTCGTATTTTAAATCTTTTGAGACCGAATGCTCCTTGCGGAGGTCTGAATCTCGCACTACTGAGCCCGAGGATGTGTGATAAACCGCACCATCCCGAACGGGTTCCCCACAATGGGTTGTAGCGGTGCTTTGCAAAGATTTTATAAATATTAATCCTTTAGAAGACGGTTTTATTAAGTAAATGGTATTTATTTGTAAAGATGTCGATTTCCCGTATTCTATGTCAAGTTGTGAGATAATTCAAATCGCCACTTCACCGCCAATTGTGGCCAGGTAAGTACAAGTGATGAAAGGAGGGATCCGCTCACGAATCACCGTGAGACGGGCCTTTTAAAATTACCTTTCTCACTTGTCTAGCCTAGACACCACAAAGTCAGATTTAGATAAACGATCGATGTCCATAACCTTACTTTGTCCTAATGAAGGTGACGGTCCCTAATTGACTGAGTCTAGATATTTTTTATTAGTTCCAAAAGTTATTTATTTATAAAGATGTATCAAAAATTGGTTTTTATTACGTAAAGGGTATTTAAATGAAATTGTTTTATTTTCCGTATTCTAAGTTCTCAAGGTAGCGTGTTATGTTTGCATATGAGTGTGTGAGGAGGTAGGTCATTATCTCGTGATTTACTTTAAGGTATAGCAATTTAAATGGGGTTAAAGGCGTATTGAAACCATATGGTATTTAAGTGAAAATACGGTAGAATGGAAATAGCTATCATTTTATGAATTTAACTTTGATCAATTTAGTTGTTTAGTGTTTAATAGTCAACATGATAGTGTTTAATCATAATTGAAATAATAAGAAGTGAAGTTTATAAGAAAACCGAATCGGAAATCGGATTTATGCCGATTCCGTTGGGTTTGTAAATTTGTATATTTTTTTAGAAAAAGAAAAGAGAAGCTAGAAAGGGACTTACGGGTTTAGACAAACACGAGAGTGATAAGGAAGAAGAGGGTTCGCCGGTGCGTCGATTCGTTGCTGAGAGTTCCTAGCACGATCACCGGAAGTTCGCCGTCGATTTCGTCGGGGCTTCCCCTTCGCTCGTTTTCAAAGTACACAAGGTTTTCTTGAGATTTTGAGAGAGTAGGTTCAGAATTTTGGGATGAGAGGGTAGGAGGTAGGGGTGTATTTATAGGGTTAGGCTAGGATTAGGGTAGGTGTAGGGTTTTTAATTAAAAATGTAAAAATAATAGGAAAATTCATTAAAAATTATAGTAAATAGGTGTTAATGGGCTCTCTGGAGGTGGTCTGAAGAATTAAAGTATGCAGGGGGTATAAGGAGGTGAAGGGGCATAAAATTGCAGTGGAGACTAGGCCGTCCGGCCGAGTCAGGCCGAGTCGGGGTTGCAGGAGGTGGGGGGTCGCCGGGGGTAGCTACTGGTACTTCTAACTTTTCATGGGTAGTGGGGTTTTTATGAGAAAACACGTGTTGACTGTTGGTATTCTAGAAATTTTAAAACAAAATAATATTAAAAATAATGTGGGGTATGAGATTTGAACTCTGGTGGCTTGGTTCAGCAGTGCAAGGTATTACCAATGAGCTACAAGCTTCTTCTTGTAATTATTTGTGTGAAATAATTACTTAAAGAGATATCAGCATTATTAAATACTCCAAGTATACTTCGAATTTAAATCAATTCTTTGTACTTTAAAAATGGAGTTATTTAATTACTTAAGTCTTGTGCTAAGATAATAAATACCCCTTTATGAATTTTTGAAAAAATACTTTGAAAAATTTGTATCGGAAATTCGGGGTTGTTACAATCTCCAACGGTCTTTAGGCTTTATATGTATTGCTATCAAGACCCGAAGCTATGAGTATGCTGTCACTTCGTTATTTCTTTGATGATATCGTGCTGATTATTTGCTGAAGCAGGGTAGACATCTGTAGGATCTCTATACAGTATGTATTGCAATTGAAGTCCGGAGCTAGGAATATGCCATTACTCTAACTTTTCTTTGATAGTTGCGTATGCATCCTGATTAAATGAGGGGGAACGCCGGAATAGTCTCTAGGTTGCATATGTACCGTCAAGACTTGGAGCTAGGATTTTCCATTACTCTATTTTTCTTTGACCCTTGGGTCTTTCTTTATTGATGATGACGTTGCGTCTGCATCCTGCTAGAATGAGAAGAAATGCTGGGATGGTCTTTAGGTTGTATATATACCGTCAAGAATTAGAGCTAGGATTTTTCCACTACTCTATTTTTGCTTTGACCCTTGGGTCTTTCTTTTTTGATGATGACGTTGCGTCTGCATCCTGCTGGAATGAGAAGAAACACTGGGATAGTCTCTAGGTTGTATATGTACCGTCAAGACTTGGAGATAGAATTTTGCCATTACTCCATTTTTGTTTTGACCCTTGGGTCTTTCTTTTTTGATGATGATGTTGCGTTTGTGTCCTGCTAGAATGAGAAGAAACGCCGGGATAGTCTCTAGGTTGTATATGTACCGTCAAGACTTAAAGCTAGGATTTTTCCATTACTCCATTTTTTTGTCTTTGACCCTTAGGTCTTTCTTTTTTGATGATGACGTTGCGTCTGTATCCTGCTAGAATGAGAAGAAACGCCGGGATAGTCTCTAGGTTGTATATGTACTGTTAAGACTTGGTTCTTCTTTTGACGAAGCGTGATGGGAAAATATTGTTCCCTTTCTTTCATTTGTGCCCATGGATTGTATACAAAAGTCAATATGGACCTATTTGCAGGACATAAAAGTTTCAGTTTTATTTATTTTTTATTTTTTTATTTCCTTCCGTGATGCTCTATATTTTCAGCTTTTATGTCATGAAAGTCGCGATTGCCGAATCATTTCGGCTATTTATCACGGTGTCCAATCATTTCGGCTGTTTTTGTTTTTATTCGCTACTTTTATTGCGAGTTGCCCTACCATTTTTAGTTTTTTTTGGATTTGAAATCAGATACCAATCTTGTCATCAGCATCGCTACCATTGGAATATTCCCAGGAGCGAATCATTTGCCGTGAGAGGACTTAAAATTTGATACCTCAGGCATCAGTATCACTACCACTGGAATATTTCCAGGAGCGAATTATCATTTATCATGAGAGGACTTGAAATTTGATACCTATTCAGGCATCAGCATTGCTACAACTGGGATATTGCCAGGAGCGAATAATCATTTGTCTTTGTCAATTTGAACAAAGATGGCTTAGCAAACAGGGTTAGGATCCTGTCGACTAAGGCTTTCTGGCTTTATAAGCCGTAAGGGTCTCAAAAAGGTATTTCTCCCTATTAGACGAGAGGATCTTGTAGGTGTATTTTCTCCTTACGAGTCATGAGGATTTCTAAGTGTGTTTTTCTCTTATAAGTCATAAGGATTTTATAAGAGTATTTTCTCCTTATAAGTCGAGAGGACTTACAAATGTCGCTCACCATATGGGGACATTTCTCGCCATTAGTGGAAATTGGTGGGAGAATATTTATTTGTATACCCATGGATTGTATACAAGGGTCAATAATAGACCTCCTGTAGGGCAACTTAGGAGATATGATGGCTTAAGAATAGGTTTGGATCCTTATAACTTAAGGTTTTTGAATCCCATGAACCGTGAGGGTCTCATAGGAGGGAATTCTCCTTATGAGTCATGAGGATCTCGCAAGTGCATTTTATCCTTAGAAATCGTGGGGATTCCTAAGTGTGTTGCTCCTTTGTGAGTCGTAAGGATCTCGCGTAGGTTTTTTTTGATGAGTTCGTGTCTTTTCGGGTTTTCACTAACTCGTTGGCAGTCCTGCTGTTTTTACTTACGGTGCCTTGTTGGGTTTTCATCCGTGCCCATTTTCCTTGTGGACATACCTTTTTTTTAACGAGTTTGCACCCACTTGGGTATTCACTAGCTCGTTGGCAGTCCTGCTGTTTTTACTCACGGTGCCCTCTTGGATTTTCATCCATGTCCATTTTGGTTGTAGACATACCTTTTTTTACTTTTGTTTAGACGGCCCGTAAGGTAACGCACCATTAGCTGTAGGCCCCGGTCTTCTTTAAAGGACTTCCATGTAGGACCTGGGAGAGTTATGAATCGTTTATACCCATGGATTGTATACGGTAATCGATATTGGGATTCATCGTAGGACTAAACGTGTGAGTTTATGGACATGGCAATCCTTTATCGCCATATTTTGGGGAGAAATGCTGGTTTAAGGACGTTCCGGTCCAACATTCCCGTTTTGGGACGAATATTAGTTTAAGAATATTTCGGTCCATCATTCCCATTTTGGGACGAATGTTAGTTTAAGGACATTTCGGTCCAACATTAGTTTAAAGACGTTTCGGTCCAACATTAGTTTAAGAATGTTTTGGTCCATCATTAGTTTAAAGACGTTTCGGTCCATCATCGCCGTGTTTCAGGGCGAAATGCTTTTTGGATACTACTCTCAGCGTTCTGACTCAGGAAGATAGCGAGCGGACACAAGCGTCGTCATTTATCATTGACCTAAGTCATGACTCGTCAAGTGTAATATTTCTTTAGGAATCGACCGTTTGTTGGCCGGCAGGGTCTTTCGCTATGCATGTCCATGAGCAGGTAGGATCCACTTTGGTAGACTTTGTTTATGATGTACGGGCCTTCATAGTTTGGCTCGAACTTCTCCCGTTTTGCGCGATTAGGGATCATTGGTCTTTTAACGACGAGCACGAGTTTGCCGTGGTGGAATGTTCTCAGCCTGGTCAGTTTTTCGTATGACCGTGTCATCCTTGTCTTATAAGTCTCCAGATTTTGCTGTGCTATAAGACGATTTTTGTCGAGGGCGTCAAGATCCTCAAGCTTAAGATGAGCATTTTCTTCATCTGTCAGCTCGTATCAAACTGCTACTCGTAAAGAGGGGAGTTATATTTCCAACGGGAGCACTTCTTCTGTGCCGAACACCATTGCGTATGGTGTTATATTCTTGGCCATCTTGAACGTTGTTCAATACGCCCAAAGAGCTTCATGCAGCATTTCGTGCCAGTCCTTTTTGTTTCTGGACACTGTCTTTTTTATAATCTTTATCAAGATCTTATTGAAAGTTTCAGCTAAACCGTTGGCCCAAGTATTATAAACTGAAAAGTATCTCCAATATATTTTTTGCTGCTGTGCGAAGCGGCTTATTTTATGACTTATGTAAGCTGGCCAATTATCCGAGATTATCCATCATGGAGTGCCAAACCGATAGATAACATGGGTTCTAAAAAATTGGAGGATATTCTCCGTCTTCAATTCTCTTAGCGATACTACTTCTGCCCAGTTAGAGAAGTATTCGGTTGTTACTAGTATGAACCGATGTCCTTTAGATGATACCGGTTCGATAGGACCAATTATATCGGTTCCCCACATTTCGAACGTCCAGCTAGAAACTGTTGGGTGTAGCGGATTTGGATGTTAATGGATGAAGTCCCCATAAATTTGGCACGAGTGACACCGCTTCACATATTCGAGACAGTCCTGGATCATCGTAGGCCAATAGTAACCCATTCTTTTTATCTTCAGTTTCATCTTTGGCCTAGCTTGATGAGAACTGTTGAGTTCGTCGTGAATTTTTTGGACGACTTTCTTTGCTTCCTCTATCCACAGGCATCTCAGCCATAAACAATCGAATGATCTCTTATATAGAGTATCATTGACGAAGGCGTAAGACAAAGCTCGTTTCATGAGCTAATGTCTAAATGACACATTTTCGGGCGTTCGTTGGGACTTAAAGTAGTCTATGAAGACTTCCCTCCAGTTATTGACCTTTTCTTCGTCCTCTATTCGAAGGGCTATTTGTTCGGTCATTTCTTTTCCTTCGGATGACTCTAACAGGTCTTCCAAAGATATATCTGTTGGTACAAGAACCTTGCAGCTTTGCACAATGATTCTCACGTCATCGAGGTCTTAATCGGCCAGTTCCTTAGCCAATTTGGCCATTGCATCCGCCTTGCTGTTTTCCGCATACGGTATGCTTTCGAGGGTATAGGAAAGGATTTGTGTTAGCAGTTGCTGCACTCTTTTGCCATATTTTACCAGCTCTGGCTTGCATATCTGATAGTCGCCGTTTACTTGGCTAACGATCAGCCGGGAGTCTCTATATATGAGGAGGTCTTTGATTCCCATGTCGATAGCGATCTCAAGGTCTTCTAGCAAAGCTTCATATTTAGCTTCGTTATTAGTCCTTGGCTCTGTTAAGGAGAGGGCGTAATGCAATATCCCTCTTTGCGGGTTCACAATGATAAGGCCCACCCCAGCTTTGATTATAGGGATGTTTTGCTTTCCCCGCTTCATGGAAGATGCTCCATCGAAGTAGAGTTCCCATTAGGAATCATTTTCTTTTTCGATTGCGTTGAACGCATGTTCGTCTGACAACTCGCAATTTCAGGGGGACTCAGCTCGTATCGGATGCTCCGCAAGAAAGTCAACAATGGCCTGACCCTTCATTGCTTTGAAATGTCGATACGTTATCGAGAACTCCATCAAGAAGAGGACCCATTTGGCAAGCCTTCCTGTCAGTATAGCCTTTGACATCAGATATTTGAGAGGATTCACCTTCGATATGAGATGGACCTCATGTACTAAGGCGTAATGTCTGAGTGTCTTTATTGTGAAGATCAATGCCAGGCAATACTTTTCGATGGGGGAATAGTTGATTTCTGCCCCCAGGAGTATTCGACTTAAATAGTATAGATCTCTCTCCTTTCCCTAATGGTTCTCTTGTGCCCATAATGCGTCTAAAGAATCCTCAAAGGCCGTAGTATATAGGATAAGGGATTTTCCCTTAACCGGAGTGGTCAATACTGGCGGATTTTGCGGGTATTGCTTGATTTCGTCTAGTGCATTTTCGCACTTTTGATCCCAGACAAACGGGGTCCCCTTCTTCATCAAATGACTATAGGGACGGCACTTTCTAGAGAAGTTGGTTATGACCCGCCGGATATACGTGAGTTTTCCTCAGAGAGACCACAGTTGTTTGAAGGTTCTTGGCGTGGGCATTTCCATAATCGTCTTGATTTTTGAGGGATCAATTTTGATACCTTGGTGATGTATGATGAATCCTAGGAATTTGCCTGAGGAAACTCCAAACGCGCATTTTAAAAGGTTCATTTTCAGATTATACTTCCGAAAACGTTGGAACACTATTTTTAGATGTTCCCAATACTCCTCATGAGATTTTCTCTTCACTTCAAGGTCGTCGATATATCATTCGACAATCTCATGTATGAGGTCATTGAAGATCTTTCGCATGGCCCTCTGGTAGGTAGCGCCAATGGTTTTTTAAACCGAAGGGCATCACCTTATAGCAGAATATGCCCAACGGGGTTCGGAAGGCGGTATGCTTTTGGTCTTCTGGATGCATTTTTATTTGATTGTACCCTGAAAATCCATTCATGAAGGAGAAGAGCTCATGGGTAGACGTGTTGTCAATCATCAGCTCGATAACGGGTACTAGGAAGTCATCCTTCGGGTAAGCTTTGTTAAGATCCTGAAAGTCCACGCAGATGCGAGCCATCCCATTTTTCTTCATCACTGGAACGATATTAGCGATCCATTCGGGATATTGAACTTCTTGGATGAAGCCGGGGCCAATTAGTTTCTTGACTTCAGTGTTGATACTCGTCTTTAGTTTGAGCCACATCCTTCTTGGTACCTGTTTGATTGGCTTTATACCTGGCGATATAGCCAGTTTGTGTACTGCAACTTTTGGATCTAGACCCGGCATTTCAGAGTAGTTCCAGAAGAAGCAATCTTTATACTGCATGAGCACGTCTTTTAACGTGGCTACCTGTTTTTCAGATAGTAGCTCACCGACGAACGTTGACCTCGGATCATTTTCCGTCCCTAAGTCAATTTTCCTTAGGTTGTCCGCTGTATTGTGTATCCCATCTTCCAGCTCTTTTAGTGCTGGTTGAAACTCTGAGATCACCTCGTCCTCATCTTCGTTTGCGAAGCACCTGTAGAGGTCATTCATTGTCTCGTGCCCTCTCACTTTTGAGAGTGTTATCATATGGCAGGTACGATTTTGCTTCTATTCTCGACGTTGAGCTGGTCACACCCTGATGGTATAGGCCTTCTTTGGCTCATGCTTTTGTGGCGGAGTTACCCTCCAGCTGTCGGATAACATAAACCTGCCTTATCGATACTGGTCTTCTACCCAGTCTTTAAAGGTGAAGCAGTTTTCAAGGGGGTGACCTATTACTCAATAATAGGAGAAATAATCCGGATGATGGACTTAGTTTATTTGTTCGGGGTGCCGAGACTCCGAAAGCGTCATCATTTGGTGCTTCATGACAAGGTTAAATATTTTCCTTATCTTGTCTTGAGGAAAAGAGTATTCCCGGACCATCTTCTTTATAAAGGACGGGCTCCAATCGAGATGTTCTCGATTGAACGGTGTCTTTGATCCGCTTTGCTGTCTTCGAACATTGTTTGCATTCTTGGCCTTGTTTTTGCCTCCACTTCAGGGTTTTCCTCTTTCGCTGGAACATATAGCGGGCCGAAGATGAAGAGCATTACAATCTACTTTCTCCATAGATTGCTGTCTGAGACACTGCGTCCTGGCCTTTTCATAAATGGCCATTTCACGGCTGTGGTTGTTCCGGCTCGTTTGACAAGTTTCTTTTATTAACTTGTCAATTGTTCTTCTAGCAATGGACTTAACGTTTTTAGAGCAGGGTCTCGCTCTGATTTGACGTCACGACTATTTGGAAGAGCTTTTTCCGCTCCACTTGAGCTTCTTACGGCGCGTCAACTGTAGATTTTCTCCCGTTTCTTAGAACGAACATATCCGAGCCCGGTTGTCTCTATCTTCCCGTTGGGCATCTTTCGCCGATTCCCGGGAATAACCTAAATCTTTTCATAGAATTGGGCTTGTCGAACAGTTTGTTCTAGGGGTTCACCTTGGCATCTTTGCAGGGAACTTAGGCACACTAGCAAACTAATTTTGCAATATGGCAACATGGATTTCAAAAATTTCTAGTTTGCTAAAGTTTCGAAAACAAGAATCGAACTAAAGAGCTAAGACTTGTGTACAAAACCTATTGAGCTAAACTAATCTACTATGTGTAAAATACTCACATTCTCAAGCTTTCTTTAAGTGCTCCGGATCGCGCTTGCAAGTCGGTCCTCCTTTGCCAAAGATGATCCAGCTGAAGGAAATGATCCATGCTCCAGTTTTGCCTAGCGAAGCAACCGACGCTCCAAGGTCGCTAGCAATGGAGAGTGGGGATGTTGGAATTTTCACTATATTTTTCTCTCATTTCCAAAGCTCAAGTGAGCAACTAAAAAAGGAGGAGAAGGTGAGGATAACATAGACTTGAGCAACTCAAGAAAGAATTAGCTAAGTCAAAAAATGAAGAAGAGAAAGAATGGCATGTAGAAAGAATGGTTCCATCATTTTTGAACCATATAAAAAACATCTCATATCATTTTTACAATAGACAATTAAAGCCCATTCCTCTCTACAAACCTCCAACCATGCTCATGCCACCTCACCCTTCACCTCGTTTGCAAATGATTTTCTAAAAAAAAATCATATAATGAGGTGTCCATCTTCCAGAAGATATTCCATATAAATACGGAATACAATCCGGTATAGGTATCGAAATACATATATGCGTATTCATATAAATATACGAATAGCTAAGAGAGAAAATGAACGGTGAACAATTATACTAGAATACGTATATTAATATATATATATATATATATATATATATATATATAAATTATTAAATCAAAACTTGATTTAATAATTCGGGTTAATCTTGAGCCGCTAGTATTATCAACTATCCGGTTAAAGTCTGTGTTGCATGTACACATATTTAATCGGACATCTGTATGTACCAACATACGCCATCTACATCATATCGCATGAACCGTGAAAACTCTCTGTGTGGGACTCTAATGACTCGTCAATACGCCGGCAGTGGGTTTAACCACAAGCACGTCAGTGGCACTAGCTTACGTAACGGCTGCCCAGGTATTGAGCGAAAGGAAGGCCAACGAGCAAACTCATCCGTACCCCTACTGAGCCTGTCTGTGACAATCTCCATACAGTCCGGTCTGTTCGTCTAAGAGTATAGCATATCGGATCTAGGGGTGGATAAAGTTAGACCCCTAATAACGTGATATTTCGTGTCGGTATGAAGCCCATCACCCACTGAGATACTACTGATCCAAATCAGTAATTATCGTCCACCTTGGCCAAGAATTTCTGGTGATGGCTACCCATGCACAGCGCGACATCAACCCCCAATACCGGAAGAGACGAATCCCTGACGATCCGCTCACTGTCTCCATGTGCCTCGAGACTGTACCCAACCAAAACCTGTTTGCACGACTTCTTTGAGCCGTGGTAGGGTAGTAATCAAAGCACAGTGGGAACTCACACGAGACAAATGACGATCTCAGGTCGACAGACTAACCTGTACTCATGTCACCTAAGAATTGCTATCTGACAATAGGTATAATACCATCTAGCATGTTCCCGGCGAGTCCGTCCAGTGTAACTCATAACCCAATGAGCACATGTAAACTATCTTTGGTGACTAACTGACACTAATGGCATGTGAGATCAGCCACCACCCCTCGTCGGGGTCTCGAAAAGTATACATTAGTCTACTCCGGAGTATCGATACTCAGTCCCGATACTCACTCGACCAGGAACATTTAAGGATATGCTTATGGACCACCCATCTCCCACGTATATGATCGCCATCATAATGCTGATAGTTAAGCAAGAATCCTATGGGCTCTATCAATATATAATAGTGATCTGTAATACCACATAATGCATGTACATGATGATAGAGACAAACCAGATAGCATATTATCATCTCGAGTAAGATTGTTCTACCTGTATAGGTCCTCCCTTAATCATCATAATCGCTTGCCTGTGATTACAATAATTGCCTTGAGTGCACTATATCCAACCATCTTAATAGCCTTTTCAATCCCTTCGCATAGTATCTTGGCTGGCGGATGGGTTGAAACTTGTCGAGTGCAAAATCGCCATCATGTAAACTTCTTTTTCTACTTTGGTCTTCATAGATTGGTAGAAGAGGATCGCCTTTTCACCCCTTCACCTAGGAGGCACATAGAAAGTTTGTAGATCTTGTACGCTGTATGTATCGAGCGTATCAAGTTCCTTATAATGCCGAGGCGGAGCCATTGTAATTTGTAGACTCTGGTCTGCTCCGGCAAAAGTTTGCATTGACGGGCAGACGGAAAACACTGTGTTAGCCTCATCCTCTGAGTCGCTGCCAAAGACTAAGATAAGAGTAGATGGTTTGGGCTTATTGTTTTCTTTTTAGGGTTGCCTCGAGTATACTATTCCTTCATCTTTCACGGTATCGCTCCCAAAGATTGGAATAGTGATGACGGATTTATGTTTATTCTCCGGCTTGTGACACCTTTCAGTATTCTCGAAGTCTGGTAGGAAGTATTTTGCATCTTCGTATTTTCGGACTTCGTTTACAGAGAATGGATTTAGCTCTCTCTTGACTGTGTACTCCGAGCCATCTTTGAAATACTTCATACACTGATGTTGTGTAGAAGGGATGATGTTGTACTCATATAACCAAGGCCTGCCGAGCAAAGCGTTATAGCAAGTCTTGGCGTCAATGACATGAAATTTGATATTAGTGACAAGCAACCTAAAGCGTAGCATCAGTATTACGGAGCCAAGCGTTCGTGACGACTGTGAGTCGAACCCGGAGATGGTAATTTTAATTCGGGCAAGGTGCTGAATGTTCATGTAAATTTTCTTCAACACTCTTACGTTAGAAGGTTAACGGAAAATCCATTGTCGACAAGGATTTTCCCTATCTTGATGTCGTGGCAGTATCCAGTGACGTATAACGGGCGATTATGCTCGCATGTATCGAGGAGAAGATCATCATCGCTGAATGTAATATTGGCTGTGTGGATCTCTACCAGTTCATCTTTTATCTTCTCTTTTGCGAGGAAAGCCTGGAACCGATTAGGCTCTTGTAATGCCTTGATAAAGGAATCTCGTGCCTTTTTGGATAGGAGGAGAGCATTCAATATGCTCAGTTGTGAGAGCATTTTCCTCAGATGTGTCAGGGCGTTATAATCCACCTTGTTTTTCTTAAGCAGGTCCTTTGTGGTGAGCTCTTTTACCACTCCGTCATCGAGGGCAATTTCCTCAGGGATTTTCTCTTTCCCTTTGTCTTTTTTGTTCGAACCTTTGTTTGTAGGTCCGATATTCTTATCAGGTAGCGCGCGGTTACGCAGCTGAATATTCTCGCAGTTCTTCTCCTCTTCTTTTTTTTTCGGAGTGGGAGTCTTTGAAGAGAGAGTTGAAAGGTGTTTCATCCTCAGAATCGCTTCCAAATGTAAGAACTGGAGGTTTTCCTCCATCCGAACATGTACCAACCATATGACAGTTGCCAGTCACATCTTCATGCACGTTTATCCTATTATTTTGCCGTCGACGAGCGCGAGCTTCGCGCTTCATCCTATTGAAGTGTTTTTGATGGGCAATGTATCCTTGCCACCACTTCTTGAAGGCACTGCACTCCTCGATGGGGTCGGTGACCCTCCGATGATAAAGGCGGTAAATTGGGTGCGATTCTTCTCCATCAAAGCGTGTGACTTCGGGAGTGTACTTTATGAGAGGTGTTAGCTTCATCCCCATTAACTGGGATTTGGCGAACCGCTTCTATGTTTTAATCCTGCTCTTATTTGTTGCAGGTGTGCTTTGGCTTGGTAGGAGCACTTTACAACTCGTCCTCACCGCAGCTTCTTTACTCAGACGCTAACGCTTAGCCTTTTCATATATGGTTGTTTCGTGTTCTCGGTCAACTTTACTTTTTTGAAAGGTTTCGTTTAGCAACCTCTCAATTGGATCTTCTTCTGCCAGTTCTGGGAATTTTAGCGCCAATTCTGCCCCCAGTTGCTCTGCGTTGTTTTCTGACGCTGAGGGAAGCTCTTCGCCATATAACGATGAACGGGAGACCATGTGGAAACTTGCTACATAGTCTTCAGTGTCTTCTGATGGGTCATTTCCCGCATCATTGTCACTATCTTCGTCCTTAAGAATATGCTTGAGGAATTCTTCGAATGTGACCGGTGTCTACGCATTCTGGTTATACTCCCCCAGCGCATCTATGTATTTTTGTAGATCTGTGCGTTTGTTGTCATACTTAGCAAGCTGTACAGGCTTCTTGGTCTTCTTCTTTTTCTTTGAAGACTTCGAAGGCTTGATATAGGATTTTTCCCCTCATCAATAATTTTCGGTGTGGGACGAGTTTTAGTATCCCTTCGATTATTTCGGGTTCAAGTGGGCTTTTCCACCTGACTACCGGACATACTTGTAGATCCTTCAGTATTCTTTTAGTTTTTACAGAAAGAACGACTTCCCATGGAGTTTCTTCTACGAGTGAGCATGATGCCCTCTGCGCATCCACCTTTTTAGGAGTGTGCTTCTGGGGTAGGTTTACCTTCCAGTTATCAGACAACGTGAATTTTCTCTGTTGATACTGGTCCTCAACCCAATTTTTGAGGACATAGCAATCTTCAATTGGGTGGCTCACCATTCTATGATAGGAGCAGTAATTAGGGTTGTTGACGTCGTCGGGTTGCGGTGGATGCCGCAGGTCTGGCAATGTGATGAGTTTATTACGCATTGACAATTCGAACAGTCCCCTCTCTTGTCATGGGGAAATTAGTAAGCACGTCCTAGTCTTTCATCCAAGGACGGGCGTGGACACGCGTTGTTTTGGCAAGCGGCTGGTTTTGGGCCACTTGGCTGTTGTTGTGTGTTAGCAACGAAGGCTGCTTTCCCTTTACCCTTAGAATTCGATGGTCCTTATTTGAGGAGGAAGGCCCATGGCCCATCTAGTCCATTTAGACCAGTTTATCTGTCAGAGCCTGAAAGGTTGTGGGTTTGAAGAATGTCATGAACTGCGACACAGTAGTTTAAGGATCAAGGGTCCCGATGAACATGCTCACGGCAGGAGATTCTTCAATTTGTTGTTCGCATTTAGACCACAGGTTTCGCCACCGGATAACGTATTGACTCATGTTTCTCCTGGCTTTACCGTAGCATTGATTAATACCGTGATCGGAGTGCGTTCGCTCACACTAGTGAACCGCTGCGTGAATAGCAACTCCATTTCTGCAAATGTTTTCACTGAGTCATTTGGGAGCTCCGAGTACCATTCGAAGGCTGTTTCTGACAGGCTGCCAATTAACTGGCGAAGCAATAATTTGTCGTCACCTCCAGTTTTGCTGCACAAAGCTCTGAATTGCACGACGTGTTGATGAGGGTTGCTTATTCCTTTGTAGACATGAAACTTAGGGATCGTATATCCCGGCGGGTATTTGATTTGATCATACCAACCTGGATTCGGTCGTCCAGTTCTGACAATTTGGCCAGCGGGTTCATTAAATTGACGAGCTCTTATTTGTTGAGCAATGTAATCATCAAGGGCGACCTTGAAGATTGTTTCCTCCTTGGCCGCTGATAAGGCCGGAGGAGGGTTTGTTGTTTCCCCTCTGTCATCCTCAACGATTATCGACAGTTGTTCGGCCGAGGGTTCTGGTTGGATCATCATTCCAACCATGTCTTGGAACAAGAGTGTCATCTGCTTTTTGTTGGCAGTTTGCTCAGCGGCCTTTTTATCCTTTCTCTCAAGCACCCTTCGCAGAAACTCTGTTCAGTCTCTCGCTCTTGGCGCTGTTTGGCCTCTTTGTCCGGACTTTCTTTTTGTCCAGTGAGTGCTGCCATTTTGGTTAGCATTTCCTGGTGCTTTTATTTTTGTTCCTGAGCCTTTGTCAGTGACCGAGTTTGCGGTCGGTGACTCACCGAAGTACGACTCTCTTCTTTTTCTAAAGCCATATAGACCGTATGTATGGTTATGCCCCCAGACTTGGGGTGTTTAGGTCCATCGCCTTTGGAATTTGCCGCGGACGGTACAGTTTTTTCTACAGCTTCATCCTTTTATGAGAGATTGGAGTTGAAGGATCCGTTGTGACAGGCACCTGTTTAGGAAATGTCCCCCATTGTATGGCGGGGGAGTGGTCTTTTTCTTGTCGGACCTTCAATTTCTTTGGTCGACGAGAGTAGTTTTTGTCAATCACAGAGTCTTGGACTTTTCGTCAGACCTTATGAATTTGCGAGGAGAGCCGCTGATAAGGCCGCTCCGATTTTGCCTACACTATAACTTTTGCATGTGGGGGTGATTTCTTTAGCACCACCGTTGGGGAGTTTTTGTGTACCCTCTTAAGCGGTTCAAAATTGTTCCCAGTTGGAACTGCAGCGTCGACCTGCACTAAAGGAGCTGGTGGGGTGAGTCAAGAGGGGGAGTTGCCCCCAGCTTCTCTCACTCGACGCCAGTAGCGACGTCGAGCGTGCCTTGCTGAAAGGACTGCCTCAGTTTTGGAAGAGCCTTCATTATGCCCCCGGCTTTGCTGAGGGGTTTCAATCGGCGTCAACCTATTGAAGACCGACGTCCTTGATGGAGTTTGAGGAGAGCAGGCCAATCTTTCGAAGACTGGCCATCTGTTGGGGAAAGCACCTTTGATGGTTTTGTCTGTAGAAGGCGTAGGGAGGGCTACCCGTTTTGGGGTCTCCCCTTCTGGTATCACGAGCTTCCTTATGGGACCGTTTGAGTTCTTGCTTAGCCTGTTGAAGAAAGAGACGCTAGAATTCGATGGCTTGCTGATGAGGGTCGTCGTGGTTTCTAGTCGATCGAAGACCGAGCTTCGGGGAGGTTCTTCTGATGGCGTTGAGGCACCGAAACTTACAGCTGGAAGCATAGTCCCGAAAAACAATCCGATAGTGGCTTGTGTGACCTGTCCTATCAGCATTGAGAAAATAGATGTCGCGTTGGGCCCATAGGTCACTCCTCCAGTTAGAGTGGAGCGGGAGTTGCTGTTGCATGAGGTACGGTTGAGAACCATTGATTTTCTGCACATGAGCAAGACGCCAAGTTTTAGTATCTCGAATCCAAGGGCAATCGTAGCGAACCACGATTTTGTTCGCGCAACACGACATACAAAATGTGGAGTGGAAAGAGGAAAAGTGTCTCACCGGGCGTGCCAGAATCTGTTCACCACCGAAAGATCGGATCGAGTCGCTGGGGACGTCTGGCCTGAATTTGAGGGCAGATACTATTTAGACATATCCATCCACCTCTCCGAAAATACCTAGTTGATTTATAGCACCATATTTCAGAGGTTTGAACAGATGCGACCGTTGCAACAGATTTTATCAGATTCCCCCTCGTTTGTGAAGGGTTTTTGATTGTAGGGACGCTTTTCCCTGCAGGAGAAAGACCCTGCAGTTAATTACGTTATCGTGTTGCGATAACCACTTTCTCCTGCTCCAACAGTTCACTTTGTGTCGTGTTGTGTTTGATTTATTTTGGGTTGCCCGTGGATTGTATATGGAGACTATTTTATGTTGTTGCCCGTAGGGCGCAGATTAGTCCAAATCCGTATATTTTATATTTGGGTTTAGGTTTTGAACTTAGGTTATATGTTCCTTTAGTTCAAAAAAATTTTGTTTGGTTGAAGGATCGTTAATCTAGTTTGATATTAAGATCAACTTAAATACATGAGCATTTGGGCACAATTTATTTTTTACCCAGGATATGTTAGCTCTATTTGAGACTAAGATCAACTTAGCAATATTTTCAGGATCGTTAAGTTTTATTAAGATCCAAATAGCAGAGCATTTGGGCTCAGATGCAAGAAACTTCAGAGAGAGTTTTAGCCAATTTTGACTTGGTCTGCTCAGTCTTTTTTTTCTTTCTTTTTTTTTTCAAAAGTGCTAAACACTTATTTGGGTTCTGTTTGCTCAGCCCTTTTTTCATGCAGGAGTGCTAAGCACTTGTTTGGAGCTCTGGTGTTCACATGCGTATCATGTGAAGCACTCAGTCATGGGCGCTGCCCAATAAGTGCTAAGCGCTTTAGTCGTTTTGACTGAATATGTATAGTGCTAAGCACATTTATATGGCGTCCACGTGCGAAGCATGTGAGGCGCTGTCTCATTTATTTTGTTTGGCGCTCACGTGTGTTTCACGTTAAGCGCTGGGCACATGTAATACCCATTTCCTTTTGTACTTTAATATCCGTATTTAAATAAAATGTTGTTTCCAAATAATTTACCCATTTATATTTTATTTATTGCATTTATTTTCCTTAAAGCCAAATCTATTTTTATACCCAGATTTTCCTATATATTTTCCCATTACTTTTCCTAACTTTTAAATTCTATTTCTCCAAACCAAGTTAATATCCTAAAACTAAATTCTTCCCAAACCCAATATTCTACTCTAAACCCACAACCCAACACTCTTTTTCCAAGCTCACACTAGACCGGCCCCACTCCCTCACCTACTTCAAAGCCCAACCTCTCCCTTTCCTTCTTTCTAGCTCAACGGTTCTTTTCCCATTTATTTTCAAAACTTCTCAAATCCCAAACCGAAGGATTCCCCTCAATTCCAATTAACTCCTTTAATCACCCATTAATCCTATTAACTAACTCAAATCCCACATGCTCTCTTCAAATACATATAACTCTCTCTCTCTCTCTCTTTATATATATATATTCTCACTCTCTTCTTCTCTAACCTCACACTCTCTCTCCAACCTCCAAGCCTCAAAACCACGCCATCACCTCTCACCACCTTGTTGCTACCGTAGCCGCGCCATGCTCACTGTCGCTGCCATATTGTACTCCCCGTGTTGTGCCTGTGTCATCGTCGTTGTCGTAATTGTTGATTCGTCGCAGGCAAGTGCACTCTACTTGCTTACATGCTATACATATTAGATATATATATGCTAGTTCACTTGAATACGTTAAAACTACAAATTCATGTCTTAAATTAACCGTAAATTTTATCTACACCCCATGATCTTTAGTGGTTCAATTGGAGCATAATAGATCTATCGCAACATGTTTATATCAAGGGGAATTTGCTAGAATGAATTATCTTTTGGATCGATCGAGTGAAAATAACATTGTGATCTGTACACGTGTATGCTTAACCTAGGGGTTTGATACAAACTTCATGCGAAAACAAAGTCTAAGATGATGGAATTTATGATATTTAGACCCTAATGCTGTTAACAAACACGTTGTAGAAATTCGTTGGCAAATCGATATCGTTTTAACCACAAAATTACGCCCCGCAGATTGATACGAAATCTGAACTTTGCAGTATAAGTTGTCCCGTAAAATCTATATTTAATTACCAAAAAAATTGGATCGTGTCATGCTTAGGCTCGTTACAAAGAGGACTGTTTAATCTTTAAATTTGTGGAAAAAGTTTTTGGTTAGAATGTCGTTTGATAGCAAAAAAAGAGGAGTATCTTGGCTCTGGACTGCAGTACGGAACATAATTCTCTACTTTTATCTGTTTCAAACCACATGTGTCACCTTGTTTTGATGTGCAAGAGCATGGAACCATATATATAAGCATAGAGATTTGAATTAGCTTTCTAACGGTATAGATCCTATTGAATTCCGATGTCGTTTGATATTTATAACACATTTTAAACTATTAGTGTGTATAGCAGATTTCTGCAAATTCAGTTAACACCCTTCATCAGTAAACTGATCATAACTCCTAAAATAAAATGACTATTGTTGATCCATATTTTGAGTTGTAAAGTTAACTCATATCCCTAAAAATAGTTGAACTGTAGTGCCACCTAATTATGATCCCAACGAGGAGTAAAACGTGTTACGAAACGGACATTCAGTTCAGAAACTGGACTTTCTAACAGAGAACAATTAAAAAGTAATGACTGATATTCGCAAACCCGGAACCCGATTGATTTGAAACCAATTTCGTTGAATCCATAATTAAGTTTACTTTCTACCACTATTGTATCATTTTGCCTAATTACGATTTTAAGATTTAATATGATTTTCTGAACTCATAAGGTACGTAATGATTCATTTTGTACATGACTTGATTCGCGGCATAATTCTCATATTTACCCCACCGTAATACCTTTAGTAATAGAGAATGCTCTTATTGATTCTTGGTGATTATTGAATTGTCAAACTTGAGTGGTATTGGATTAGTTGTGTCAAGTACGCCAGCAACAGGTGCTTAGCTTATACTTATAGTAAGCGCTATATTGATCTTTCTTCTTTCTAGCAGTCACAATGAAGTAGTCCCTTAAAAGTGAATGATTCGTAAAAGTGAACAGTGTAGTGAAAAGTGAATAAAACCAGGTTATTGGTTCGTACTTGTATACAACTAGCCCCATACATATAGGTATTGAAACCTGGGAAAAAAGGGGAAATCGAAGTGGAATGGATCTTTTATTTAGCGAGATTTAACGATTTAGAGGATGATACTCTTATATATATTTTAGGTTATGGACTTAGCGGTTCAGCTGACAGGGTTATGTCCCGGGCAATAGCGGGCTATAGTCTCAGGTACGCACGAGACCCTCGTTAAATATGATCACTCTTTTCCACAATTCGATTTCAAAGTGACCTAGCAACCAATAGGGACATGGATCATATATTGTATTGCGTGTTGATACACTGACTACCTGCATACACTGTTTCCACTGTTATTACTTTTTGTTTCATTCTTTACTATATTGCTATTATATTATTGCTATTGCGTCACCCTGACGTCATGAGTATGCATGCTCAGAGTTTGGAGAGGACGCCACTCAGGAGTCAGACTTATCATTCGAGCTCATAGAGATCTAGACGATCGTACCATCAGTTTTCTTACCGCTTTTCATAAATCAACTTTGTATTCACACTTAGTTAGTAGTTTCTTTTTCTTTCGAACTATTGTAAACTATGAACAATGAAATTTGATGTAATAAACTAGTGATGTGTTTCCTTTACTTCTGCGCTGTGTTTACTGATTACCATGCAATGCTAGAAACCGAAGTGTGACTACGGAGGGATTGTTTCCCTAACCATAGGAGCATGGCTGTCTTAATCGCCTCCCGTATTCCGTATTTTTGAAAGCGGGGCGTGACAGGGTTTTGTTGTTATCAGAGCCAGGTTTTGTATAAAGGAATAACGTGACTTACACTTTATTACGTTATTTTCACTTCACTATCCTTTGCTTTCATTTTTGTATCTAATCCTATCTTTCGATCTATCTTTCAGCGACACGACCTCGCCGAACGACCTCTCTTTAGACTCTATGTTGGCTATAGTGCCCTCAAGTCAATTATTGTAATCGCAAGCACGCGATTGTGATGATTGAGGTGGGACCTATATGGGTAGAACAGTCTTACTCAAAATGATAGTATACTATCTGGTTTGTCTTTTTCATCATGTACATGCATTATGTGGTATTACATATCACTATTATATGTTGATAGAGCCCATAGGATTCTTGCTTGACTACCAGCATTATAATGGCGATCATATACGTGGGAGCTGGATGGTCTATAAGCACATCATTAAATGTCCCTAGTCGAGGCGGTATCAAGACTGGGCATCGATACTCCGGAGTAGACTAGTGTATACTTTTCGAGACACCGACGAGGGGCGGTGGCCGATTTCACAAGCCATTGGTGTCAGTCAGTCACCTAAGATAGTATACAGGTGCTCATTGGGTTATGAGTAACACTGGACGGACATACCGGAAACATGCTAGATGGTATTATACCTATTGTCAGATAGCAGTTCTCAAGTGACATGAGTACAGGTTAGTCTGTCGACCTGAGATCATCATTTGTCTCGTGTGAGTTTCTACTGTGCTTTGATTACTGTCCTTCCATGGCTTAAAGGAGTCGTGCAAACATATTTTAGTTGGGCACGGTCTCAAGCCACATGGAGGCAGTGAGCGGATCGTCGGGGATTCGTCTCTTTCGATATTGGGGGTTGATGTAGCGTTGTGCACGGGTGGCCATCACCAGAAATCCTTGGCCAAGGTAGAAGAGAATTACTGATTTGGATCAGTAGTTTCTCAGTAGGTGATGGGCTTCACACCGACATGAAATATTGCGTTATTAGGGGTCTGGCTTTATTCATCCTTTAGACCCGATATGCGATACTCTTAGACGAACAGACCAGACTATACGGAGATTATCATAGACAGGTTCAGTAGGGGTTAGATGAGTTTGCTCTTCGGCCTTCCTTTCGCTCAATACCTGGGTAGCCATTACGTACAGCTAGTGCCGCTGACGTGCTTGTGGTTAAACCCACTGCCAGCGTATTGACGAGTCTTTAGAATCCCACACAGAGGGTTTCTCTGGTTCAGGCGAAATGATATAGTATCCGTATTTTGATACGTGCAGGGTTCCGATTGAATGATTGTACTGGTTACCCGGACTTTCGATCGGACAGTTGATAACACTAGCCGGCTCGGGATTGAGCCGGATTATTAAATCAGTTATTGATTTAATAATTTATGTATATATATTTCAATATGTATATTCTAGTATTATTTTCTATGTGTTATTCTATCTTTTTAGGTATTCGTATTTTGGTACGAATACAGGTATGTATATATAGTTGAGTGTAATCCGTATTTATATGGAAAAATTCTAGAAGGTGGACACCCCATTTTGGTTTTTCCATTTATTAAATTAAATGGAAATGATGTGTAAAGGTGATGAAGAGAGAATGCTGAGAACCTTGCTTGAATAGTGTTGACAAATGAATTGTTAATTCATTTGTGCAAACTATTCAAGTATGGTTGCATTATGTTTATTGAAAAAATGGTTTTACAAAATCTTGCTTCATATTTTCTCTCGCTTGATGGATGGTCATTTGAAAAAAAAAACTCTCACCATTTTGCTTCTTCTCTCTTTACTACCTTTCTTGAGCTCCTCCTCCTTCTTCTTTATCTTCTACCCTACCATCTCATGTGTTAAAAATTAAGGGTAGAAGAGAGATAGATACACACTTAGAACAACTCACTACATCCCTAGGCACTCTAGATTAGCAACTTAAAGTTCCTAGTTGCTTTACTAGATTCTTAGTATGGAGCTAGAGCCATGAGCTACAACCCTCGGGTGGATCATCTTCGACGGAGAAAGACCGGCGATCAAGCTCAACCGAGGACACCTCAAGGAGCCAAAGAAGAGGGTAGAAGACCGAAGGACATATACCATCTGGTATACAACTTCTAACCTTATAGTTAAGATCTCCTTTTATAGCTAGTATCGGTTTATGGTTCAATCATAAGACGGGATTTTTAGCGCCAAGTTTTTTTAAACACCATTTTTTGTTCCGCATCGGCCACGGTAGATGGCCATGGCACTATCAAACCCCAACATGGTATCAGAGCCATCCCATAAACCTTACTAGCTAGTTTACACAAGGTTAAAATATCGATCGAGCAAATTTTTACGAATTACAATTCCATTTTGATATGCTTACTTACTGCTGTTTTTGAAAGTCGTTCAAAAAATATTTCAGATTGTCTTAAAAATACGTGCAGACATTTTTAGAGCACCTCAAGAAATTTGGGCACATGAGCCAACTATATGGCCGCGGAACCGCTGCAAAACATGCCTAGTAGCGGCGGTTCCGCGGTCGATGTGTGGCCATTGTCCACCAAATTTCTTCCGGCACTCTATTATTTGGAAATGAGATTTTTGGGATGTATGTTTTTGGCCCAGATTTGTTTGAGTGCTGGTTTGCATTTGGGGCCAATATGGAAAAGTTTTAGTCGATTAAAATTTTGAATACATGTTTATCGGTGCATATGTTAATATCTGCGACCGTGAATATCATTGAGCAGTACAACCCGACTAGTTACTATATGTTCAACTAAACGGGTTTGCGAACATGATATTCACGTTGATGTTCTGTGGTGTGCTGATTATTGTGGATGGATTGTCGTGTTGGATAGCCTATGGTGCAATGGCAGTAGTACAGTTCAAACTCATTTGTATATTTAGTATTGCGGGGCGAGCGTTTGACATGTGGACAGCCGTCTCTATCAGATTCTATATTCTTTTATTAGGGCACGACCGGGTTGAGGTCGATGTCGCCATTGTATATATTTTTTTCTTTTCTGTACTAGAATTACCCCACGGTGGAGTGCTCGAGTAGCCGGGTTCTAAGGGCAATGGGTCGCATCTCATGGCGTTAAGACGAAGGGGGCTTTACTCTAGAATTGGCGGGCTGTTCGCCACACTCGTAGGGGGTATAGGATGACCCACGGAAGGGTGCTCGAGTGACCAGATTCTGTGAAGTGTTGGGTGGCCGATTCACTTTGTTGATTGGGGTTGCCTCACTTCTGGGATTGGCGGGTAACTTTCCGCACTCGTAGGGTCATGGTTATACATTGCATAGGCTATCCACACGATCGGGGAATGTCGGGTTTCATTTGCGGCTCAAAGGAAACCCGGAGCTCCTAGATTATCCGTTATTCTGTGTTGCTTATCGCTTTTCTGTGATGTTACTTATATCATGCCCGGGACGAATGTTATTCACACACACACACACTAGAAGATGTTGAATATGTTTTGCATCCGCACTAGTTCAGCCCCTGCTCTGCCGTTAGTTAAGTAAGCTAATGGTGCATGACGGGGCCCCGTGGCGAATGCGGATGGCATATACGTACATTGTATTTTCATTCTTTTCAAGTGTGATATGGATTAATTGATGGGACTGCATTAATTTTGATTAATGCAAGGAAAAATAAACCTAAATGATACCGTTGGAACCAATTTTTGAAAAACTGTTATTACAGACGTTTCTTTTTGCTTTGCACAGCGGTATTTGGTTATGAATATCCAGCACCTCATTCGACGAGGCAAGAGCCAAGATCCCTTTATAGAGAGTGACCTCTTGGGCGAAAGTTTGCGTTTTTGTAATAACTTCTCTGTGGTTGTATTTTTTGCTTTGCATAGTGTTTGTTCAGGAACATACAGCACCTCATTCTAGGAGGCAAGAGCCTAGATCCCTACAGGGGGAGAGACCTCTTGAGAAAAAATTTATGATACTGTAGAATTACTCGGTATTCTTCAAAACCACTAGTTTTTAAAAGCGGAGCCTAAACCACTTGATTGAAAAGCGCTTTCGCGCGTCGATATTTTAAATTTTAAAGTTAACCGCAATCAGGACGTCGTCGCGTGTAGCTAGCCGCGATGAGTACGGGTCGTCCACAGGGAGACATAGCGTTTCACGTTCTTGTTATCAGGAGTTAAGTGCGCTGGTCGGAATTGTTTATTTCTAACTTATGTGTATATATGCAAAGTATAAGTTGTTAGGATTAGATAGGTTAGTGTAAGTTAGTGAATTCCGTACTCAATCCTTTGTGCCGAACTTAACCATTGAAGCTAGTGCAATCGGCAACAATGTGGATTAAGGTGCTTAAGCATGGTATTAGTGAAATCCGGCTTATTAACCCTTTTCTGTCCGTTCTTGTCTCTTGGATTTCGCTTCCGGCCAAACCAAATGCAACCGGTCGCGGTTAGGGATCACCGATACCTTGGTAGGGTAGGGTGCCTGACAGAGCGCTTGCATAAGGTTTGGGCGGAGTTCAATTGAAAATATCGGGCAAAAGAAACGAAAAACCTTAACTTACAACACCACTTTTTTTCCTAACAACATCAATATTCACAAATATCAAAACAACAAAAGAAAGAGCAAAAGAAATGATAAAAGAAAAGAATAAATAATATTGCAAGAAAGTAAATGGCTTGGAATTAAAAGAGCAAGTAAGTAAATGGCAAGAATGAAAATTGCAAGTAAGGAAAGAGATAGAAATACTAAGAACCAAAAGCGATATTACAAACCATGGGTTTAATAACCTAAACTTAAACTTGCAAGCTCAATAAAGAGGTTGCAAGATCAAGAGAAGGCTAAGAACTTAAGGCAAAATGAAAGCTTTATTAATCACAAATGATGATACAAATCTTGATTTCAATAACCAAAACTTAAACTTTCAACCTCAATGAAGAGGTTGCAAGATCAAGAGAAGGCAAGGAACTCAAGCAACTAGCTATGTACAAGAACAAAATGAAAAGAAAAAAGCTGCGAATCAAAAGTGTGACAAGAATGAGACCCCTTCTCTTGCTCATTGATCTGGCTTTTATAGGTCCAAAACAAGATTAAACAAGCAATATAATATGGATGATGTGACTGCAAGGGAAGGCCAGAGAAAAATTGGGGGGCTTTGGGCACACAAAAACCGGTGGGGCCGGTTTTTGAGAGGAAGTCGCCGGTTTTGTGTTGGGCATTGGGGCTCGTGTTTGTTGTGTGAAGTTGTGTGCTCTCCACCATTCCACTGGTATTGCTTGATTTCTTTGTAGAAGTCTGGGTTGTACTCAGGGATTTGGAGGGAAATATGTAGCTTTATATCACATCCCATCTTTTTACATTTAACATTCTTGTCCCTCATGTGTGCTCACCATGTGCCATGGCAGCCACTACCTAGGCCTAAGCCATCAAAGAGCTAGTGCACACTTGCTATGTGTTGGACCAAAATGTGTGTACACTTATTTATTTGTAAAAATTCTTTGAATATCCGATCGGTTTGCAGTTCCGGTTGCAGTGTCGGCTCACAAATGTAATATTCATGATTTTGAGTGTGTTTCCAGTATTGTGTCACGGATACCTGTAATCTGTATTTACTGAGCAGACACTGGTTAATAGTACCGATATATACAAAAAATAGATAATGAATGAGTGGTATTAAAATGCAGTTTTATGAGATGAACACCACTCCTTTTTCAAAACTACTCGGTTCCTTCAACGATATCAAGTTCATTATGTTAAAGGGTTTTTCACCAAAAACCCAGCCATAGCCCTCCGTCATTTCATATAAGTGTTACTTAGTATTTGTGCTGCGTGTTTTGACCTAGTTAAGACGTAGTTCGGTAGCTGAGTGGTGCTTATTTGTTGCAAGTGTTGTGATAATTTAGGACAGCCGCATAACCATTTTGACCTAGTCAAGGGTATATGCGGGTGGGTCTAAATTAATCTAGGATAATGACGGGTTGAACTTGACTAGCGGTTTATGATATGTTGACCTAGTCAAGGTCATAAACCGTTAGGGGCAAAAACCACATCGGGAGTTTTAAATATACAGGAAACTTGCCAAGTATGCGCATACCTTCTGGAGTGTGGTGACTTGAGTGGCTTCCATCAAGTTATCATGCGATGATAGTTGGATCCCGATTTCTACTGATGAGTAGGTGTTACTCCTCGGGTGATTTTCAGATGATCGCGACTAATTCTCCTTTTAGGGTTTGAAAAAGAATTCGAGGAAACAGTGGGAGACATCCTGATTAAATAAAATGATTAACCAATCTAATATAGATTAGAGTACATTCTATGTGTTTCTTTTCTCTCTCTCTTTGGCAACGACCATGACCTGACCTTAAACTAAAACTCATGAACCAAGTTAACCAAATCTTCTTAAAACATTTTGGCATTTGGATTGTCATTAAGTCGTATATATCTTTGTCGCTCCTACTTTCCCTTTGCATTTTTTCCAGAACACTCTGTATCACTACGAAAATCCATATTGCTTGGATATGCCATCGTATAGTTACATACGAACTCGAAAAAACTTGTTTCAGTTCGAGAATGGTTTCCGGTTCTGGAGAAATTGAATAAGATTATTCGGTTGTCTTTTCTCTTTACCTTCTCTCAGATTGCGAGGGCTCCTAGTATTATGAGAGTACACCTATTATGCTTATTGGATAGTCTTCTTCCAAACCATAGGCAGGTGTCGAAAGGTTGGGAAGGAAGAAAACCAATTAGCCTAAGTGTGGTGTATAGAAGGTAAGAAATAAAGACATATAAAGGGATTAGAGTGAGGGCAAAGAAAATTGCGACTACTATCATTCACGACAAAGCCGCATATACCCCTGCCACTCCTCCTTCCCCTTTTCATTTCTCCAGAACACTTTGTATCACTAAGAAGATCCATATTGCTTGGATATACCATCGTATAGTTACATACGAACTCGAAGGAACTTGTTTCAGTTTGAGAATGGTTTTCGGATCGGGAGAAATTGAATAAGATTATTTGGTTGTTTTTTCTCTTTACCATCTCTCAGGCTGCCAGGGCTCCTAGAATTAGGAGAGTATACCTATTACGCTTATTGGATAGTCTTCTTCCAAATCTCAAGCTGGTGCTGATGGGTAGGGAAGGAAGAAAACCAATTAGCCTAAGTATGGTGTACAGAAGGTAAGAAGTAAAGACATATAAAGGGATTGGAGTGACGGCAAGGAAATATACAGTTACTGTCATGAATCTGGATAGTGGAAGAGGTATTACTAGGAATACCTGGCCGAGGTATTACTAGGAATACCTGGCCGAGGTATTACTAGGAATACCTGGCCACACCTTCAAAATATTTTCATGTTTCAGTTTTACTGTGCGGTGTTAATTGAAAAATGTTTTTCCAATTAGATTCTGACTCCATGGGATGTATTTCTGTATGGCGTTACAGATGCTGAGTGGGAGTAAAATATTAGGAATTGGGTGATTAGATCCTCTATATATCAGAATTCTTTGTAATTGGTGATATTTGAGGAAATCACATGGGTTTTGCCTAACGGCAAATATTTGGTTTTGAATATCCGTTGTTGTGCACCAATTTCAAACCGATATATATGTACGTTTATTTTGTGAGATATAACTTTTTGAAATTATGTCTATGACATTTATCTATATCAGTTGATGGTTAGGTAAGGTGCAATCAACAGCGGTGTAATTCTTCTTAACCATAACACAATTTTCAACTTACGACGCACAGGGTTTAAGTTATTAAACTCAGAGAACTTATACAAAGTATTGTATGTTGTCCGATTTCCATTAGGACAAAGGGGTTGGTACTCGTACTATATTTCGTTTACTTATGACTTCTCTGGTTTTAGACAAGTATTTCGTTGAAATACAAGGTCCAGCTTTTGAGAAATTACAGGTATAATAATAAAGTAGAGAACCATATGTTGCAAGTATCAGGATTCTTCAAGGTGATCGAAGATGTAGATACTTATGCTAGGTATTCCGTTGTAATTAATATATTTAAGAACTTGCTTCTCTTTCAGGTTACTCATCCGTGAGTACGCTCCTTGAAGAGTAATGTTGCTTGGCCTTCTTCCATTTAGTCGATATGCACTGGAAACTGCTGCATATATTTTGAATCTGGTTCCAATTAAATTAGTGCATTTATTTCTATATTAGATATAGAATGGATTCATATATTAACAATGTTAAGGTATATGGAATTGTCCGGCTTATGCTTAAAACCAGAATCTGGATAAACTCTAGGCACATTTCAGTAATAACAGTTTGTAGGTTATCTCGGGCTTTGACGAAGGTTAACATTCTACCATTTGGAGGATCAATAGTTATATTGTTCTTGACTCGCCACCCGTTTTAGTTAAATGAATTCTTTTTAGAAAACATTAGTGGGAATATGGTAGAACTGGAAGTGATTCCAGAACTACAAACGATTACCGAAAATTTAGTAGAATCTAAAAATTCAATTGGATTCGATAATCCATTAGCCACTCCGCAGATTTGGTGGGTAACCTCAGCCACCCGAGAGGTATTTCGATCTCCTCAAGGACGGTGACAAGGAGGTTTTGATGACCCAAGTTTGCCACTACTGCTGTCCTAGACTATGAGATCTGGCAGGTGGATGATTAAAACGTCATTCTAAATTAACTTTAGAAGTGCACGTATAAATGACTCTGCCATAGGGTTGTTGTAGTCAGTGGGAGCAACGAAAGCATGGTGGGCAAGTAGCTTATGTCTATTTATATACTAAAACAAGTATAGTGGAGATAGATCGTCTATTTTTGATGTGACAGTCATAGAGTTTGACTTCATCAGAACAATAGATAAACCTGGTAAGAAGGGAGTAGGGACCGATGTCCTGGTATTTGGATGACATGCTCTTGATAGGAGGTGATATTTCTATACTACGATCGGTTATACTGTGGTTGTCATAAGGTGTTTCTCCATATAGGATTTGGATAAAAATCAGGGATTCTGGTCACTAGATCAATGGTTTTAGATCTAGATTTGGGAAGTGTCCCAGTTTAGGTACTTTGACACTAATCTAAAGTGTTTTAGAATGAACGGCTCCTGGCATGGTGGAGTACCCGCTGCTGATAGAGTCACCCTCTCTAAAGAGATGTCTTCTAGACTGATGAGGAGAGGGATTTGAATGATTGGAATATCACTTGCTTAGGCAATTGAGTTAATCATGAAATGTTAAGTACCACACTAGATATTGCTTTTGCACTACCTGCAATAAGTATATATTAATCCAATCCTGGAGAATATTGGGAAGCAGTTATGAACATAAGAGAATGTTCTTGGTATATGGTAACGGCAGCCTCCTTCAGGAGGCGGTTATCATCTTTTAGGCTTCCAAGATGACCTGGATGACAGAGTGACTGTCAGAGTTATAGTTTTCCCTCTTTTGAGGGGCAGTATGTTGGACAGGTGGTCCAAGCGGATACTAAGGAAGGCATGGCCCAGGATACTGATTAAATTCAGTGGATGATACTGTTCCCGCCAAAAAATTTCTGCGCAAAAGAGCCCAAGGTATCAAATGGCAGCGATACGTTTAAGAAAATGCGAACCAGTATTTTCCGGGCTTCATTTTGACAAACTCCCGAATGAGAAACAGTTAAATTCTGATGGTATCGAAAGTGTCTCGAAAAATCCTTCGATTTGATATATTATGGGCCTCATAATTCATCCGGGATCAAAAGTTATGAGGCATCACGTGCTCTCACGTGACCGGGCATCACGTGCCCTCACGTGACCGAGCATCACGTGCGGACACATGACCGGGCATCATGTGCAGACACATGACCATTTACAAGCAAAGCCTGTAGGCACTGAATAAAATAAATAATTGGAAATAATTAATCAATGGGGTCACGTGCCAACACGTGATGGGCCTTTAAACCCACTGAAAAGAATTAAAAGAATAATAAAATAACAAGGAAAAATCCCAATGGGGCATCACGTGCCAACACGTGACCAAGGGTCACGTGTTGACACATGATAATTCCTAAGTTCTTTAAAACAACAGAATTAAATTCTGGTCAAATGCTTATGAGGGGGTCACGTGCCAACACGTGATGGGTTCCTAAAGATCTATGAATTAATAGAATTAAATTCTAATTAAGAGGGAATCAAAAACCCTAACTGGAAAAACATTTCTCTAAATCTTTCCAAACAAAAAATATGGTGCTTTGTAAAATGGAGCACCGTTGGATTATATCCAATGGTGATTAAAAATCACCAATTTATGGAAAGATTTTATACAAGGAAAGATTTCCCTGAAATTTTCCAGGAATAACAGATAAAATATCTTTTGGATTAAAAATCCAATGGTGAATAAAATTCACTGGATGATCTAAAAGATCATGTTGGTTACAAAAAACAACTAAAATCTTTCAATGAAAGGTTGACAAAACAAATTGATTCTTTTCTTTCTCCTATAAATAGGAGCCAAGAAGGGAAGAGAGGATGATCTACTTTTTTGGGAAATATACAGAACAAGAGAGAGAGAAAAAGAGAGGAGAATTTAATTCTCAAGAGAGAAAAGACGATTTCTTCAGAAAAAAAAACCCTAGGTGAGAAACGGAAAGAGATCTAAGCTCCATAAAAAAAAAGAGAGAATTTAATTCTCAATTTAAGAGTTTAACTCTTTTGCATAAAAACTTAGTTCTTCTTTTGGTTGAAGATCTGCAGAAGCAGATCTCCCCACAAATTGAGAATTTAATTCTCATCGGGAAGATTCTTCCATGCAGATCCAAAACTTAGAGGGAGAATTGAGTTTAAGGAATTTAATTTCCCCAAATTCATAAGAATTTAATTCCTCCAAATGACACTAGGGTTTAACCCTATATGAGAATTTAATTCTCCTAAATTCATAGAAATTTAATTCCTCCAAATGAAATTAGGGTTTAACCCTACATAAGAATTTAATTCTTCCATATAGGAATTTAATTCCTCAAAACAGAATTAGGGTTTAACCCTACCAAAGAATTTAATTCTCAAACAAAGGACTTAAATTATCCATGCACGTAAACGTGGTCACGTGGCACCACGTGACCTTTCTTTTAATGATCAGAAAAGAACGAATGAGACATGGTCACGTGCCCCTACGTGACCCTCAAACAGACTCCTTAAAACGAGAAAGAAAAAGGTTGGAGGCAATGCCTCACGTGCTCACACGTGACCCTCAAAACTGAAGGGAATAAAGTCAAAGGCAATACTGATTTAAGGCGCCTCATGTGTCCCAACATGACCCCTAGCAAATCCTTTTAATATCCAGTGCATAGATGATCATCACGTGCCCACACGTGATGGCCTTGAAGACTAAAAGCGTTTAACACTTATTCTGAGAATAAAATAAGGGAGGCTTGATCCAATCCTAGGGCGCCTCACGTGATCCCATGTGAGCGCTTCATTTTCTAGTGTTTAACACTATTTTAAGCCTTTCATCCCTAGTGTTTAACTTGCATCACATGGGAACACGTGACCGCAAGATATGTGCTAGTGTTTAACACTATTTTCAAACCAGTCTTAGCCCAAATTGGTTAAGTTTTCCAGAGGCAAATCTCCCCTTCAACTGAACCTTAAAATCCAGAGTTATAATGAATGGTCAGTGCTCAGCTAAAAACAAAATGTTGTCAGAGCCCCCAAACCCCTATTTAACATTGCTAAATAATGTTCAATAGTCCAACCAAAAGTCTACCATTTTAAACCTAATTGGACTTAGCCCAAGTTGGCCAAAAGTCCTCAACTCAGATTTGACTGAGCCCATATGCTCATAATCTAATTAATTGATCTTAGTCCTAAATTGGACAACAGATTTCCCAATCAACTTTGGTTCAAGGGTACATCTCTTCACTCATTTGATATTTGTCGTTATAATCTTTCAACGTCTTCAGAGAGGTGACGGGTCCCGACAACCATACATTTCATAGACTATGACGTCATTAAACTGGACTGTGGGGTCCTTAAACCCATGGACTATGATGTCCTTAATCTCGGACTGTGGGGTCCTTAAACCCATGGACTATGATGTCCTTAAACCTATGGACTATGATGTCATTAACCTCGGATTGTGGGGTCCTTTAAACCCATGGACTATGATGTCCTTAACTTTGGACCACCATGTCCTTAAACTGGTAATTGACCGCAAAGTCCCTAAACTAAAACAATAGAGCCTAAATGCTCTTTTGTTAGATCTAAATGATCCTGTTAAGTAGATCTTAGTCTAAAATTAGACTAACGTGTCCTTAACAAACTGTTAAGTTGATCTTAGTCTAAAATTAGACTAACGTATCCTTAACAAACTGTTGAGTTGATCTTAGTCTAAAATTAGACTAACGTATCCTCAACAAACGTTTAAGTTGATCTTAGTCTCAAATGAGATTAACGATCCTTAAGCCCAACCCAAACCCAAATCTAAGAAAATACGGATTTGAACTAATCCACGTCCTACGGGCGACAACAAAAATTAGTCTCCGTATATGATCCACGGGCAACCAAAAACAAAACAAACATACACGACACGAAGTGACCATCTGGAGAAGGAGAAAGTGGTTACCGCGATGCGGTAGCGTAATTAACTGCAGGGGCTTGCGCCTGCAGGGAAGTGCGTCCCCACAATCGAAAACCCCTCAACGAGGGGGAATCTGATGAAGTCTGCTACATCGGCCGCATCCGTTTAAACCTTCGATACATGGTGTCATAAATCAACTTGGCATCTTCGGAGAGGTGGACATATAGCACCAAATAGCATCTGCCCCCAAATTCTGGCAAGACGAACCTACGCGGTTCCGTTTCTGTATTCGGAGGAGAACAGATTCTGGCTTGCCCGGTGGGACCTTTTCCTCTTTCCACTCTACACTTCGTGGGTCGTGTTCGCGAACGAATCACGGTTTGATATGGTTACCCTTGGGTTCGAGTTACTAAGATTTGGTGTCTTTCTCCGTGCAGAAAATAGAAGATCAATGGCTTCAACCTGCACTCACTGCAACTGCAACTCCCGCTCCGTCCCGTCCGGAGGAGTGACTTACGGGCCCCAAGTGGCCTCCATCTTCGCTATGCCGGTGGAACATATCACTCAGGCCACCACTGGATTGTTCTTCGGGACCATGCTCCCGCCAACGAGCTTCAGCGCTCCTGTACCAACATAAGAAGCTCAGAAGAAGTCGATCTTTGATCGGCTTACAATTACCGCGGCCCCTCTCAACGGGTCGTCCAGCTCCAACGCCTCGGTCTTTGACAAACTGGGCCAAAGCTCAGTTGGGTCCATGAAGAAGCCCGCAATACCAGAAAGGGTTATCCCAAAAAGGATATCCATCCCTGCTCCCGAAGTTGTCAAGTCGGCTTCTCCTGCCAAAGGGTCGGTCTTCACAAGACTGACTATTTCAGCTCCTGTTCCAGGCCAAATTGTCGAGGTTGCTTCCCCTAATCGGAAGTCTGCCTTCGATAGGTTGGCCACCCCCACTCAGCGGACTTCAGTCTTCAATAGGCTGACAACGATAACTTCTGACCAACACAGGGGACATGAAGGAGTCACCCCTACAGCTGAGACAATCCCATCCACACGACATGCTCGCCGTCGTCACTGGCGCCGAGTAAGGAAGGCTGAGGGCAACTCTCCGTCTGGACTAACTCCGCCAGCTCCCATGGTGGAAATCAATGCTGCTGTTCCAACTAGGATCAGCTTTGAACCGCTTAGGAGGGTTCGCAAGAACTCTCCGACTGCCGTGATGAAAAGATCTCCCCCACCTGTGGAGGGCGCTACAAAGGCGAAGTTAGAACAGCCCCCACAACGGCTGTCCTGTAAAATTTACAAAGTTTGGCGACAGGTCCAAAACTCGGTGGTCGACCAAAACCACTCCCGCCAATCGAAGAAGATGAAAGTTCGGTAAGAGAAGGATCATTCTGTTGTACCACAGAAGGTGTCATCTACTTGGATGCCCGCTACAACGGCTCCCTCAACTTCGACCGCCCACCAAAAAAGGAGGCCGGAGAAGTCCCCGTGTCCGCGACGAATCTTAAGAACACTGAATCTAAGCGTCCCAAGTCTGGGGGCATGGTGGTTCATACTGTCTATATGGCATCCGGAAAAGAGGATAGCCATATCTCCACAGGTTATCGACCGCTTACGCAATCAGTGACAAAGGCTCAGGAGCAACAACAACAGAAGCTCCAAAAGATGCTAACAGCAATGGCCGCACTTACGGGACCGAAAGCAAGCCCGGAGACATCCTCGGAGCAGCGCCGTGAGCAGGAAACTGATGCTGAATTCCTTCGGAGAATGCTTGAGAAGAAGGACAAAGAGGCCGCAGAATAAGCGGCCAATATAAAACAATAGCCTTTCTATTCCATGATATAGTGGGCATGATGATCCAGCCGGACCCTCCAGCCGAAGACCCTCCAGTAATAATTGAAGATGATAGAGGAGAGACATCAAATCCTTTGCCGGCTCTGTCAGCAGCCAAGGAGGAGAGCATCTCAAAAGCCGCCCTGGATGATTACATCGCTCAGTAGATACAAGTTCATCAGGAGAATGAAGTGGCTGGGCAAATTGTTAAAACTGGAAAACCCTATCCGGGTTGGTATGATCAAATAAAGTACCCGCCGAGATATACGATCCCTAAATTCCATGTATATAAGGGGACGGGGAATCCACACCAACACGTGGCTCAATTCAGGGATCTGTGCGGCAACACCGGAGGTGACGATAAACTACTGCTCTGCCAGTTTGTTGGCAGCTTGGCAGAGATGGCCTTTGAGCGGTATTCAGAGCTGCCGAATGACTCCGTCAAAATGTTTACAGAGATAGAGTTGCTCTTCACTCAGCGGTTCGCAAGCGCCAGCGAACACACCCTAATCACAACATTAATTAACGCCAGAGTGAAGCCAGGCGAAACAAGGGTGCAGTACGCCATTCGGTGGCGGAACCTATGGTCAAAGTGCGAACAACTCATAGAAGAGGCTCCTGCCGTAGGCATATTCGTGGGGACCCTTTACCCTCAGGCAACCATCTCTCAATTCATGATGTTCTTCAAACCGACCACTTTCCAGGCCTTGATCGACAAGCTGGCCCAAATGGACCAAATGGGCTATAGACCGTCCTTCTCAAAGACGGATCTTCGGAATGAGAAGGGGAAAGGGAAAGCAACCTTCGTCGCCAACGCTCAACAACAACCGTGTGGCCCGAGACCGGTTTTTCGCCAAAGCAATAAGCAACAATCCCTCGATGAGAAGTTGAGACGTCCCTATTCGTTTCCCCGGGATAAAACAATGAGACTGTTCGAACTAGCAGTGCGCAATGGGCTCATTACTCTACCGGAATCGAGACACCCATTACAACCGAACGATGTCAACGATCATAATTACTGCCCCTACCACCGAGTATTGGGCCACCCAATCGAAGACTGCTACGTCTTCAAAAGTTGGGTTGAAGACTAGTATCAACAGGGCAAGTTCGCGCTATCCGAAAACTGGTAGGTAAACCCGCCACAACAGCACACTCCTAAAAGGGTGGACACACTGGGGGCATCGTGCTCTTTTATAGAAGAATCTCCATGGAAGGTCGCTTTTTCAGCCAAGACGAAAAGAATGCTGAAGGATCTTCACTCATGCTCGGCAATCAGGTGGAAAAGCCCGCTAGAGCCTGAGATCATTGAGGGAATGCTAAAACCGCGCCCGATGCCGAGAATTGGTAGCGATGGTCAAAACGCTCAGGCCCAGCCGTCAAAGTCTTCAAAGAAGAAGAAAAAGCCCATGAAGCCTGATGACAAGCGCACGGATCTGCAAAAGCATATTGACGCGCTGGAGGAATATAACCAGAAGGCGCAGACCCCGGTCACACTCCAAGAATTTCTCAACAATATCCTTGAGAGTGGAGATAACGACAATAACGATGGGGATGACTCTTCAGAAGAATCTGAGGACTATGTGGCAAGTTGCCATATGGTCTCTCATTTGGCATTAACTAACGAAGAAGCTCAGTCAGCGATAGAAGACAGAGTAAAAGAGCTGGGGGAAGGATCGAAGCCAAAACCCTTGGAACCGTTTGACGAGATGATCGATTTGCTACTGAACGAAGCCCGTCAGAAAAGCAAAAGCCAATCGAGAGCGCAAACTGGCTATATTTGAAAAAGCCAAATGCCGACGACTGAATGAAAAGGTCGAGGCACCCCAACCAGATCGAAGCATCCCTATTGCCAGCAAAAGCAAGCTTAAAGTAAGGAAACGATTCGCTAAGGCCCTGTCAATAGGAATGAAGTTGCCCTCTTTCAAAGAGAATTCTTCTGGCGGTATACATCTGGATGAAGCGGACATGCATCCTAACTTCTACTTATACCATTAGAGGATTGCACACCCTACCGAGGAGTGCATCGCCTTTAAAAACTGGTGGCAGGGATATGTTGCCCACCGACAACACATTCAACGAGTGAAGCGCAAGGCTCATCGGGAACAGAAAAACACGACAGATGAGCGTAAAAGAGCCGCTGGCAACTGTCACATAGTCGACACCAAGGAATCTCAAGTTATCACCTTTGGATGCGACTCTGACGAAGAAATCGCCCTCAGCCCTCTCTTCAAGGAATCCACCTCCGACACAAAAGATGCGAAGATTTGCGAGAAAATCTAGCTGCTTAATCATATGTTGCCCGAAAAATCTCGGACCTATGAACGTATGACCGAAACTTCTTTAAACTACTAGAAACCCGCGGCATCCCTAGGGTGACGTGGTAAAAAAAAGGTACGTCCATAAGCGAAATGGGCATGGATGAAAACCCGAAAGGGCTCCGTGAGTAAAATCAGCGGGACTACCGGCGAGTTTTGTGAAAACCCGAAAGGGCGCAATCTCGTTAAAAGACACTTGCAATGTCCTTTCGACCCTGTAAGGAGAAACCACCTGCGTGAGATTCTTATGACTCACAAAGGAGAAACACACTAGGGATTCCCACGATTCCTAAGAAGAAATTACACTTACGAGATCCTCATGACTCGTAAGGAGAATTCCCCTTTGAGACCCTCACGGCTCATAGGATTCAAAAGCCTTAAGCTACAGGGATCTGAACCTGTTTTTAAGCCATCACAATCTCCAATGCTGCCCTACAAGCGGTTCAATGCCGACCCTTGTATACAATCCACGGGCGCAAATAAACATTTCCTTAACAAAGTCTCATCAGAGACCGGGGATATGCTCATATGGCGAATGACACTTGTAAGTCCTCTTGACTTATAAGGAGAAAATACTCTTATAAGATCCTTACGACTTATAAGAGAATATACACTTAAGACTCCTTACGATTCTTAAAAAGAAAACGCACTTACGAGATCCTCACGACTCGTAGAGAGAAATACCTTTATGAGACCCTTACGGCTCGTAAAGTTAAAAGCCTTAGTCGACAGGATCCTAACCCTGTTCGCTAAGCCACCTTTGTTCGACATCGACAGAGGCAAATGATGATTCTCTCCTGAAAATATCCCAGTTGTAGCGATACTGATGCCTAAATCGGTATCAAATCCCAAACTCGCGGTGAAAAGTTAGCAAGCCACAAATGCATATGAAATAGCCGAAATGATGGGGCAACTTGCAACGAAATCAGCAAGTAAAATATATGCATACAAAATAGCCGAAATGGTTGGGTAACTCGCAATAAAAAACAGCGAGTAAAAAGAAAAGAATAGCCGAAATGATTGGGCACCGCGAAAAATAGCCGAAATGATTGGGCAATTGCGACTTTCGCAATATAAAAAGCTGAAATGATAGAGTATCGTGGAAAAAAATAAAAAATGAAATGAAACTTTTGCCCTGCAGGTAAGTCCATACTGACCCCTGTACACAATCCATAAGCATAAACAGAAGGGAACCATATTTCTCCACCAGATCCTGTCAAAAAGGAAAGTCAGATCTCAACAATAACATCTGCATCCCAGAAGTTCAACAACGGCGTTCCTTCTTATGCCAGCAGGGCACGGAAGCGACACAACGAAACGGAGCCATGGCAAACTCCCTAGTTCCAAATCTCAACGGCAACATCTACATCCTGGAGACCGACAACGGCGTTTTTCCTCATTCCAGCAGGATACGGATGCGACATCACCATTCGGAGCCATGGCAAAGTCCCCGGTTCCAAGACTCTAAGGTTCACAGACAACCTAGAGTCAACCCGACACCATAGAAAGTAGAAATACATCGGCCAATGACTTCCGTCTCGGAAATATGTCATCCAATGACGCCGTCTCAGAAATACGTCAACCCTAACACCGCAGAAAGTAGAGTACACCGCAGGAGGCGGAGCACGTCAACCTAGACACTGCAAAAAGCAGAACAAATCAACCAACCCCAGGGAAATCAGTGTCCTTGGCAACCTCCTCGATTCAGGGAAATCAGCGTCCTTGACGAAAGCATCTCGATTCGAGTCGACCCGCAGAGAAATCAGCGTCTTTGCAGGAATACCTCGATTCGTCTCAACTCCGAGGAAATCAGCGTCCTGGGAAAATACCTCAATTCAGGGAAACCGGCGTCCTTGACGAGAGCATCTCGATTCGCGTCGACCCATAGAGAAATCAGCGTCTTTGCAGGAATATCTCAATTCGTCTCAACCCCAGGGAAATCTGTGTCATTGGCAACCTCATCGATTTAGGAAAATCAGCGTTCTTGACGAGAGCATCTTGATTCGCGTTGACCCACAGAGAAATCAGCGTCTTTGCAGGAATATCTCGATTCGTATCAACCCCAGGGAAATCAGTGTCCTTGGCAACCTCCTCGATTCAAGGAAATCAGTGTCCTTGACGAGAGTATCTCGATTCGCGTCGACCCGCAGAGAAATTAGTGTCTTTGCAGGAATATCTCGATTCATCTCAACCCGAGGGAAATCAGTGTCCTTGGTAACCTCCTCGATTCAGGAAAATCAGCGTCCTTAACAAGAGCATCTTGATTCGCGTCGACCCGCAGAGAAATCAGCGGCTTTGCAGGAATATCTCGATTCGTCTCAACCCCAGGGAAATCGGTGTCCTTGGCAACCTCCTCGATTCAGGGAAATCAGCGTCCTTGAAGAGAGCATCTCGATTCGCATCGACCCGTAGAGAAATCGGTGTCTTTGCAGGAATATCTCAATTCGTCTCAACCCCAGGGAAATCAGTGTCCTTGGCAACCTCCTCGATTCAGGGAAATCAGTGTCCTTAACGAGAGCATCTCGATTCGCGTCGGCCTGCAGAGAAATCAGCGTCTTTGCAGGAATATCTCAATTTGTCTCAACTCTGAGGAAATCAGCGTCCTTGGCAAATACCACAATTCAGGGAAATCAACGTCCTTAATGAGAGCATCTCTATTCGCGTCGACCCGCAGAAAAATTAGCGTCTTTGCAGAAATACCTCGATTCGTCTCAACTACAAGGAAATCAGTGTCCTTGGCAAAAACCTCGATTTAGGGAAATCAGCGTCCTCGACGAGAGCATCTCGATTCGCATCGACCCACAGAGAAATCAGCGTCTTTGCAGGAATACCTCGATTCGTCTCAATTCCGAGGAAATCAGTGTCCTTGGCAAAAACCTCGATTCAGGGAAATCAGCGTCCTTGACGAGAGCATCTTGATTCGCGTCGACCCGTAAGGAAATCAGTGTCTTTGCAGGAATACCTCGATTCGTCTCAACTCCGAGGAAATTAGCGTCCTTGGCAAAAACCTCGATTCAGGCAAATCAGTGTCCTTGATGAGAGTATCTCGATTCGCATCGACCCGCAGAGAAATCAACGTCTTTGCAGGAACACCTCGATTCGTTTCATCTCCGAGGAAATCAGTGTCCTTGGCAAAAATCTCGATTCAGGGAAATCAGTGTCCTTGACGAGAGCACCTCGATTCGCGTCGACCCGCAGAGAAATCAGTGTCTTTGCAGGAATACCTCGATTCGTTTCGACTCCAGGGAAATCACTGTCCTTGGCAAAACCTCGATTCAGGGAAATCGGCGTCCTTGGCGAGAGCATCTTGATTCGCGTCGACCCGCAAGGAAATCGGTATCTTTGCAGGAATACCTCGATTCTTCTCAACTCCGAGGAAATCAGCGTCCTTGGTAAAAAGCTAGATTCAGGGAAATCAGCGTCCTTGACGAGAGCATCTCAATTCGCATCGACCCGCAGAGAAATCAGCGTCTTTGCAGGAATACCTCGATTCGTTTCAACTCCGAGGAAATTAGTGTCCTTGGCAAAAACCTCGATTCAGGGAAATCAGCGTCCTTGACGAGAGCACCCTTATTCGTGTCGACCCGCAGAGAAATCAGTGTCTTTGCAGGAATACCTCGATTCGTTTCGACTCCAGGGAAATCTGTGTCTTTGACGAAACCTCGATTCAGGGAAATCAGTGTCCTTGACGAGAGCATCTCGATTCGCGTTGACCTGCAAGGAAATCAGTGTCTTCGCAGGAATACCTCGATTCGTTTCAACTCCGAGGAAATCAATGTCCTTGGCAAATACCTCGATTCAGGGAAATCAGCGTCCTTGACGAAAGCATCTCGATTCACATCGACTCGTAGAGAAATCGGTATCTTTGCAGGAATACCTTGATTCATTTCAACTCCGAGGAAATCAGTGTCCTTGGCAAAAACCTCGATTCAGGAAAATCAGCGTCCTTAACTAGAGCACCTCGATTCGCGTCGATCCGCAAGGAAATCAGTGACTTTGCAGGAATACCTCGATTCGTTTCGACTCCAGAGAAATCAGTGTCCTTGGCAAAACCTCGATTCAGGGAAATCAGCGTTCTTGACGAGAGCACTTCGATTCGCGTACACCCGCAAAGAAATCAATATCTTTGCAGGAATACCTCGATTCGTCTCAACTCCGAGGAAATCAGTGTCCTTGGCAAAAACTTCGATTCAGGAAAATCAGCGTCCTTGATGAGAGCATCTCGATTCACATCGACCCGCAGAGAAATCAGTGTCTTTGTAGGAATACCTCGATTCGTTTCAACTCCGAGGAAATCAGTGTCCTTGGCAAAAACCTCGATTCAGAGAAATCAGCATCCTTGACGAGAGCACCTCGATTCGTGTCGACTCGCAGAGAAATCAGTGTCTTTGCAGGAATACCTCGATTCGTCTTAACTCCGAGGAAATCAGCGTCCTTTGCAAAAACCTCGATTCAGGGAAATTAGCGTCCTTGACGAGAGCATCTCGATTCGCATCGACCCGCAGAGAAATCAGCGTCTTTGCAGGAATATCTCAATTCATTTCAACTCCGAGGAAATCAGTATCCTTGGCCAAAACCTCGATCCAGGGAAATCAGCATCCTTGAAGAGAGCACCTCGATTCGCGTCGACCCGCAAGGAAATCAGTGTCTTTGCAGGAATATCTCGATTCGTTTCAACTCCGAAGAAATCGGTGTCCTTGGCAAATACCTCGATTCAACAAAATCAGCATCCTTGACGAGAATATCTCGATTCGCGCCGACCCGTAAAGATATCAGTGTCTCTGCAGGAATATACGACGTCAGTAAAGCGGAGCCGTGGCAAAGATCCCAGTTCCATCACTCGGCGGTACACAGACAACCCAAAGTCAACCCTCGACCTCCCTGTTGAAGCAATGCTTTGACTCGGGAGTAAGTCAACTCATCAATCACTTACGAGTCCTCTCGACTTGTAAGGAAGAAAATTCTCTTGTGAGATCCTTACGACTCTCAAGAGAAAACACACTTAGGAATCCTCATGATTCCTAAAGAGAAAATACACCTACGAGATCCTCTCGACTCGTAGGGAGAAAAAAATCTTTATGAGACCCTCAGGGCTCATAAATTTGAAAAGTCTTAGGCAGCAGATCTGAACCTGTTTGCTAAGCCATCGCTTCTTATCTCGATTCAGGAAAATCAGCGTCCTTGGTGAGAACCTCTCGATTCGTTTCGACCCGCAAGGAAATCAGTGTCTTTGCGAGAATCTCTCGATTCGTCTCAACTTGCGGGGAAATTAGTGTCCCTATGCATAAAGCAAATTCTCTTGTGGGATCCTTACGATTGTCAGGAGAAAACGCACTTAGGAATCCTTACGACTCCTAAGGAAAAAAAAAACACCTACGAGATCCTCACGACTCATAGGGAGAATAGCCTTTGTGAGATCTTCACGGCTCATAAAGTTAAAAAGTCTTAGGCAACAAATCCTAACCCTATTTCCTAAGCCATCGCTATCTTATAAAGAGTTCAAGATGAACTGTTATCTACCATCTATGGGCCACACTTGCCAAAGCTACATGGCATTGAAATGGAGAAGTTACTCATGAGCATATAAACTATTTCACGCCAGAGTAAAACACAAAGAAATAGAAGGGTGCGGCTCATGGAGCTGAGGGTTTGGAACTATGTCCCTTAAGAGTCGAGATTTGAGTAAATGATAAATGACGACGCTTGTGTCCGCTCGTTATCTTCTCAGATCAAGATTCTGAAAATTATATACCAACCCGAAACAGGTCATACGCTATGAATTACTCTGCACTACTTCACCCACGTATATATTTATGTGAGCAAAGTAGTGGGGAGCATTTGTTCCCGCCAAAAAATTTCTGCGCAAAAGAGCCCAAGGTATCAAATGGCAGCGAAACGTTTAAGAAAATGCGAACCAGTATTTTCCGGGCTGCATTTTGACAAACTCCTGAATGAGAAACAGCTAAATTCTGATGGTATTGAAAGTGTCTCGAAAACTCTTTCGATTTGATATATTATGAGCCTCATAATTCATCCGGGATCAAAAGTTATGAGGCATCACGTGCTCACACGTGACCGGGCATCACGTGCCCACACGTGACCGGGCATCACGTGCAGACACGTGACCATTTACAGGCAAAGCCTGTAGGCACTGAATAAAATAAATAGTTGGAAATAATTAATCAGTGGGGTCACGTGCCAGCACGTGATGGGCCTTTAAACCCACTGAAAAGAATTAAAGGTATAATAAAATAACAAGGAAAAATCCCAATGGGGTATCACGTGCCAACACTTGACCAAGGGTCACGTGCTGACACGTGATAATTCCTGAGTTCTTTAAAACAACAGAATTAAATTCTGGTCAAATGCTTAATCAGGGGGTCACGTGCCAACACGTGATGGGTTCCTAAAGATCTAAAAATTAATAGAATTAAATTCTAATTAAGAGGGAATCAAAAAGCCTGTCTGGAAAAATATTTCTCTAAATCTTTCCAAACAAAAAAGATGGTGCTTTGTAAAATGGAGCACCGTTGGATTAAAAATCCAATAATGATTAAAAATCACCAATTTATGGAAAGATTTTATAAAAGGAAAGATTTCCCTGAAATTTGCCAGGAATAACAGATAAAATATCTTTTGGATTAAAAATTCAATGGTGAATAAAATTCACTGGATGATCTAAAAGATCATGTTGGTTACAAAAAATAACTAAAATAACAAATTGATTCTTTTCTTTCTCCTATAAATAGGAGCCAAGAAGAGAAGAGAGGAGGATCTACTTTTTTGGGAAATATACAGAACAACAGAGAAAAAAAAGAGAGGAGAATTTAATTCTCAAGAGAGAAAAGAAGATCTCTTCAAAAAAAAAACCCCCTAAGTGAGAAAGGGAAAGAGATCTAAGCTCCACAAAAAAAAGAGAATTTAATTCTCAATTTACGAGTTTAACTCTTCTGAATAAGAACTTAGTTCTTTTTTTGGTTGAAGATCTGCAAAAGCAGATCTCCCCACAAGTTGAGAATTTAATTCTCATCGGGGAGATTCTGCCATGCAGTTCCAAAACTTAGAGGGAGAATTGAGTTTAAGGAATTTAATTCCCCCAAATTCAAAGGAATTTAATTCTTCCAAATGAAACTAGGGTTTAACCCTATATGAGAATTTAATTCTCCCAAATTCATAGGAATTTAATTCCTCCAAATGAAATTAGGGTTTAACCCTACATAAGAATTTAATTCTTCCACATACATAGGAATTTAATTTCTCAAAACAGAATTAGGGTTTAACCCTACCAAAGAATTTAATTCTCAAACAAAGGACTTAAATTATTCATGCACGTAAACGTGGTCACGTGGCAACACGTGACCCTTCCTTTAATGATCAGAAAAGAACGAAAGAGACATGGTCACGTGCCCCCACGTGACCCTCAAACAGACTCTTTAAAACGAGAAAGAAAAAGCATGGAGGCAATGCCTCACGTGCTCACACGTGACCTTCAAAACTGAAAGGAATAAAGTCAAAGGCAATACAGATTTAGGGCGCCTCACGTGTCCCCACGTGACCCCTAGCAAATCCTTTTAATATCCAGTGCATGGATGCCCATCACGTGCCCACACGTGATGGCCTTGAATACTAAAAGTGTTTAACACTTATTCTGAGAATAAAATAAGGAAGGCTTGATCCAATCCTAGGGCACCTCACGTGACCCCACGTGAGCGCTTCATTTTCTAGTGTTTAACACCATTTTAAGCCTTTCAACCCTAGTGTTTAACATGCATCACGTGGAAACACATGACCGCAAGATATGTGCTAGTGTTTAACACTATTTTCAAACCAGTCTTAGCCCAAATTGATTAAGTTTTCCAGAGGCAAATCTCCCCTTCAACTGAACCTTAAAATCCAGAGTTATAATGAATGGTTAGTGCTCAGCCAAAGACAAAATGTTGTAAGAGCCCCCAAACCCCTGTTTAGCATTGCTAAATAATGTTCAACAGTCCAACCAAAAGTATACCATTTTAAACCTAATTGGACTTACCCCAAGTTGGCCATAAGTCCTCAACTCAGATTTGACTGGGCCCATGTACTCATAATCTAATTAATTGATTTTAGTCTTAAATTGGACTACAGATTTCCTAATCAACTTTGGTTCAAGGGTACATCTCTTCACTCGTTTAATATTTGTCGTTGTAATCCTTCAATGTCTTCAGAGAGGTGACAGGTCCCGACAACCATACATTTCATAGACTATGACATCTTTAAACTGGACTGTGGGGTCCTTAAACCTATGGACTATGATGTCCTTAATCTCGGACTGTGGGGTCCTTATGATGTCCTTAATCTCGGACTGTGGGGTCCTTTAAACCCATGGACTATGATGTCCTTAACCTCGGACTGTGGGGTCCTTTAAACCCATGGACTATGATGTCCTTAACCTTGGACCACCATGTCCTTAAACTGGTAATTGACCGCAAAGTCCCTAAACTAAAACAATAGAGCCCAAATGCGCTTTTGTTGGATCTAAATGATCCTGTTAAGTAGATCTTAGTCTAAAATTAGACTAACGTGTCCTTAACAAATGGTTAAGTTGACCTTAGTCTAAAATTAGACTAACGTGTCCTTAACAAACTGTTAAGTTGATCTTAGTCTAAAATTAGACTAACGTATCCTTAACAAACTGTTAAGTAGATCTTAGTCTAAAATTAGACTAACGTATCCTCAACAAATGGTTAAGTTGACTTTAGTCTAAAATTAGACTAACGTTTCCTTAACAAACTGTTGAGTAGATCTTAGTCTAAAATTAGACTAACGTATCCTCAACAAACGTTTAAGTCGATCCTAGTCTCAAATGAGATTAACGATCCTTAAACCCAACCCAAACCCAAATCTAAGAAAATACGGATTTGGACTAATCCACGCCCTACGGGCGACAACATAAATTAGTCTTCGTATACGATCCACGGGAAACCAAAAACAAAACAAATATACACGACATGAAGTGACCATCTAGAGAAGGAGAAAGTGGTTACCGCGATGCGGTAGCGTAATTAACTGCAGGGCTTGCGCCTATAGGGAAGAGCGTCCCCACAATCAAAAACCCCTCAACGAGGGGGAATCTGACGAAGTCTGCTACATCGGCTGCATCCGTTTAAACCTTCGATACATGGTGTCATAGATCAACTTGGCATCTTCGAAGAGTTGGACGGATAGCACCAAATAGCATCTGCCCCTGAATTCAGGCAAGACGAACCTACACGGTTCCGTCTCTGTATTCGGAAGAGAACAGATACGATCTGAGAAGTTTGTTGGATATGAAGTTCATTTTTGAACCGGGTCCCATCAGATATCCAGAAAAATTCTAAGACAGGTATCGCTCATTTTGGAAGATAGTCTTTCTCCCCGAAATTGAGATATAAATAGATAAAGATAGAAATATTGGAGCGGATCCACTAACTAAGCTTATTTCTCGATCGTGGTAATTTCACAAACGTGCTTTGCGAGATTGATTAGTAGAAAAGTTGGGTGTTCGGTATCACACGGGCTGTGAATATGCGACACCGTAATAATTAGTCTTAAGTGCAAATGGGAGATTGTTGGCTATAGTGCCCTCAAATCAATTATTGTAATCGCAGGCACGCGATTGTGATGATTGAGGGAAGACCTATACGGGTAGAACAGTCTTACTCAAAATGATAGTATGCTATCTGGTTTGTCTTTATCATTATGTACATGCATTATGTGGTATTACAGATCACTATTACATGTTGATAGAACCCATAAGATTCTTTCTTGACTACCAGCATTATGATGGAGATCATATACGTGGGAGCTAGGTGGTCTATAAGCACATCCTTAAATATCCTTAGTCGAGAGAGTAGTGAGACTGGGCATCGATACTCCAGAGTAGACTAGTGTATACTTTTCAAGACCCCTAAGAGGGGTGATGGACAGTCTCATAAGCCATTTGTGTCAGTTAGTCACCTAAGATAGTATACAGGTGCTCATTGGATTATGAGTTATACTAGAAGGACTCGCTAGGAACATGCTCGATAGTATTATACCTATTGTCAGATAGCAGTTCTCAGGTGACATGAGTACAGGTTAGTCCGTCGACCTGAGATTGTCATTTGTCTCGTGTGAGTTCCCACTGTGCTTTGATTGCTGCCCTGCCACGGCTCAAAGGAGTCGTGCAAACAGATTTTAGTTGGGTACAGTCCCGAGCCACATGAAGGCAGTGAGCGAATCATCGGGGATTTGTCTCTCCCGGTATTGGGGGTTGATGTCGCGCTGTGCACAGGTGGCCATCACCAAAAATCCTTGGCCAAGGTAGACGAGAATTACTGATTTGGATCAATAGTTTCTCAGTGGGTGATGGGCTTCACAGTGACACGAAATATCGCGTTATTAGGGGTCTGACTTTATCCACCCCCTATACCTGATATACGATACTCTTAGATGAACAGACCGGACTGTATGGAGATTGTCACAGACAGGCTTAATAGGAGTTCGGATGAGTTTTCTCGTCGGCCTTCCTTTTGCTCAATACCTGGGTAGCCGTTACGTATAGCTAGTGCCGCTGATGTGCTTGTGGTTAAACCCACTGCCAGCGTATTGATGAGTCTTTAGAGTCCCACATAGAGGGTTTTCCTGGTTCAGGTGAAATGATATGTAGCTGTATTTTGATACATGTAGGGTTCCGATCGAATGATTGTACTAGTTACCCGGACTTTCGATCGGACAGTTGGTAATACTAGCTGGCTCGAGTTTGAGCCGGTTTATTAAATCAGTTATTGATTTAATAATTTACATATATATATATATATTTTGATATGTATATTCAAGTATATATATATATATTTTGATATGTATATTCTAGTATTATGTTCTATATGTTATTCTAACTCATTGGGTATTCATATTTTGGTACGAATACAGGTATGCATATACAGTTGAGTGTAATCTGTATTTATACAGAAAACATTCTAGAAGGTGGACACTTCATTTTGATTTTTCCATTTATTAAATTAAATGAAAATGAGGTGTAAAGGTGATGAAGAGAGAATGGTGAGAATCATGCTTGAATAGTGTTGACAAATGAATTGTTAATTCATTTGTGCAAACTATTCAAGTATGGTTGCATTATGTTTACTGAAAAAATGTTTTTACAAAACCTTGCTTCATATTTTCTCTCACTTGATGGATGGTTGTTGGGGTAAAAATTTACACCCCCGTTGACCGAGTCAAAGTCAAGGTCAACCTCAAGCCAGGTGGGCCCGAGCCAAGGTCAAGTGGGCCCATGCCCAAGTCGAGCCCGCGGCCAGCCTCCTCCATGCCAACAACAAAAATCATGTAACAAATAATTTTTATGGAATTTTTGTGCATGAATGTAAACAAAATGGGCACAAAGCCAATATTTTGTAAGCCCGTGGCTTATGTGCAAAAAGAAATGGCACAAGAGCCATGGGATAGGCAAAATGCCATTTTTGTGAAGCCCAAGGGGCTATATGTAAAGTGTATGGCCTATAAAGGCAAAGATAATGAAATATCTCAACAACTTTTTCTCTCTCTAAAAAAGTTTCCAGATCTGAGATCTATTCTTCTTCTTCAAGGTTCCAAAACCTTCTTCTTTCTCTTGAATTAAATCAAGAGTTTTACTCTTCTTTTTATAAAACAAATTAGTTTTTCACCACAAAACCCACAAAGGGGAACTTGGATCTGTCATCAGATCTTAAAACGGAGAGATTTTGAGATTTCACATCTCTTGATCTTCAAGATCCAGCAAGCAACAGGAGGAAGAAGAAGAACCACTTCCATTAAACCCGGAACACATTCAGGAGCCCGACTCCTCTCTGATTTCTCTTTGAGAAATCTTTTTTCAGGCTAAAAGCCTCTTGTCCTCTCCAGCGCGCAGCGCAAATGCGCAAAGCGCCCGCGTGCCGACACGTGGCGCGCGCGCTTGCGCACCTGCGCGCTTGCGCAAGTGCGCAAAGCGCCCGCGTGCCGACACATGGCGCGCGCGCTTGCTTGCGCACCTGCGCGCAGCGCTCATGCGCAAAGCGCCCGCGTGCCGACACGTGGCGCGCGCGCGCCTGAGCGCACAGCACCTAAGCGCACAGCGCCCAAGGTGCTGCCCCACGCATCCTTTGGATGCCTTTTCCCCTCTATTTATATATATATGTATATATATACATATGTATACAAATTCACACATACACATACTCCGCAACATTCTCCCCCTCCAAAGCTACAACGCGTCCCGAGCAAGCTCCAGCGGTGCCCTTGACCACTGCTCGATCGGGTGTCTTCTCTAAACTCCCCTCTGGTCAACTCACAATGGCTTCCTGGGTAGCGGATGCCCGCCAAGCCTTCAAAATCGAGAAGCTGAGGCAGAAACGGCTCAGATGTAGAGCCAACAGAAAGGCTAGGGCTCTGGCCATGTTAAAATTTATGAATTTCCAAAGCCCGGACCGCTCCGCGAAACCAGCTGCCAGTAATGAAAGAATGGCTGAATGTGTTATCCACACTGTCTACATGGCCGGACATGAAGAAACGAACCCTCCTCTTCTTCACAGCCATGGTGATGATATGGTTGACGCTACCCAGCATCGGCTCGATCTAAATGATGAAGAGCTCGCTCAGGCCAATAAGCCAGAGGAGCCCGTGGTTCCTACGGAATTGAGCTCAGGCAATAAAGATTACCCGGTTGTCATAGCCGGAACTACAGAACAAGCATTATTCCACTGGCTTCAAAGGCAATTTCAGGACAGGGATGAGAAGATGGCCGAGGTCTATTCTAAAGTCGACGAGCTGGCAAACGTCGTGGCAGATCTCGCGACCCAAGTCGCCCGATTGCAATTACAGCAGAATCAAATTTTGGCTCATGAGCCAGGGATTGATACCCGGGGGCAGCCAATTGATATCCCTTTGAACCTAAAAGCGGAGCGCCTTCGCGAAAAACGGCCGTAATCAGCCTCCAGTCCCTCCAATACATACGCCGGGGGGGAATCGCCTCTGAAAGAGAAGCTGGAAAAGGTCTATTCCTTCAAGAGGGAAAAGGTCCACAAGATATTCAGGGACGCCCTAAGAAACGGTCTACAACTGCCAGAATCAAAGAGACCGCGAGAAGAGAATATGACCGACGACCCAAAATATTGCCCCTATCACAGGGTGATAGGTCATGCCATTGAGGACTGCTTCGTCTTCAAAGATTGGGTCGAAAGGCAATACAGGGCAGGAAAGATAGAACTGTCTAAAGGTGCGTTAGCAAACAGTCAAGCTACGACCGCCGATTTCATGCAAATGGAGACCGAAGCCTTTCGGGAACCTAATCCTCCCAGACATGTGCCATTATCTGGAAAGGGCGAACCAAAGACCGATCGGCCTCGAAGGCCAGCATCAGTAAAGGCACCTACTCCAATGGAGGGAAAGAAGAAGGTATACTCCTTCAGGAGGGATGAAGTCCGCAAGATATTCATGGACGCCTTGAACAACGGTCTGCAACTACCTGTTCCAAAGAGGTCACAGGAAATGAACATGACTGGCAATCCCATATACTGCCCATATCATAGAGTGGTGGGTCATACCATCGAAGACTGCTATATTTTCAAAGATTGGGCAGAGGACCAATATAAGCTGGGAAAAACCTCACAATCCTCGGATGTATCGGCAAGCCACAGAGCTAGGTCATCAACACAGCTCCGCCAAGATCAAAGTTCAAGGAGCTGGGATAAGCAAAAGGGACCACCACGTCGTTAAACTGGGAACAATTGACCACCATGTCACTAAACTGGGAATAATCGACCTCTAAGTCGCTAAACTGGGAATGTAAATAAAAATGTAAATAAAAAATTGTGTAAATAAAGAAAAAATAATAAAGAAAAGCCGAAATGATGGGGCAACTGCGAACAAAAGCCGAAATGATAGGGCAATCACGACCTTCGCGATAAGAAAAACTGAAATGATAGAGCAATTGCGGTAAAAAAAAAAACAAATAAAAAAAAAAAAAAACAAAAAAAAACAACGGCGAATGATGAGTCGCTCCTGGTACCGTATTCCAGTGCAGCGATGCAGACGCCAACAAAAATTCAAATTTCCAAAATTCTCCCGGCCCTACGGCTAGTCCCCAAATTGACTGCCGTATACAATCTACGGGCTCAAATAATTCTCATCATACCCATATCCCACTGCAATCACCAGTCCAGCGGTTGGTCTCCGCCCTCAGAATTATGCCCCATTGGGAAGACCTACTTATGTGTCCTGGCACATGTGCTTCAATGTTAGCAACGCTGATGCCGGCCCCTACCCCAAAATTCCAAGCTCGCTATCAACAGACCGCCATGTCGTTAAACTGGAAACAGATGACCTCTACGTCTTTAAACTGGAAACAGATGACCTCTAAGTCGTTAAACTGGAAACAGATGACCTCCACGTCGTTAAACTGGAAACAGATGACCTCCACGTCTTTAAACTGGAAACATATGACCTCTACGTCTTTAAACTGGAAACATATGACCTCTAAGTCGTTAAACTGGAAACAGATGACCTCTAAGTCGTTAAACTGGAAACAGATGACCTCTAAGTCGTTAAACTGGAAACAGATGACCTCTAAGTCGTTAAACTGGAAACAGATGACCTCTACGTCTTTAAACTGGAAACATATGACCTCCACGTCGTTAAACTGGAAACAGATGACCTCCAAGTCTTTAAACTGGAAACAGATGACCTCTAAGTCGTTAAACTGGAAACATATGATCTCTAAGTCGTTAAACTGGAAACAGATGACCTCTAAGTCGTTAAACTGGAAACAGATGACCTCTAAGTCGTTAAACTGGAAACAGATGACCTCTAAGTCTTTAAACTGGGAAACAGATGACCTCTAAGTCGTTAAACTGGAAACATATGACCTCCACGTCGTTAAACTAGAAACATATGACCTCCAAGTCTTTAAACTGGAAACAGATGACCTCTAAGTCGTTAAACTGGAAACATATGACCTCTAAGTCGTTAAACTGGAAACAGATGACCTCTAAGTCGTTAAACTGGAAACAGATGACCTCCACGTCTTTAAACTGGAAACAGATGACCTCTACGTCTTTAAACTGGAAACATATGACCTCCACGTCGTTAAACTGGAAACATATGACCTCCAAGTCTTTAAACTGGAAACATATGACCTCTAAGTCGTTAAACTGGAAACGGATGACCTCTAAGTCGTTAAACTGGAAACAGACGACCTCCAAGTCGTTAAAATGGAAACAGATGACCTCTACGTCTTTAAACTGGAAACAGATGACCTCTAAGTCTTTAAACTGGGAAACAGATGACCGCTAAGTCGTTAAACTGGAAACAGTCGACCTCTAAGTCATTAAACTGGGAACGAGGGAAATCCACTCATGTGTCCTCACGATACATGAGGAGAACAAACCTTTGTGAGATCCTTACGACTCACAAAGGAAAAATACACTTAGAAGTCCCCACGACTCCTAAGGAGAAAATACACCTGCGGGATCCTTACGACTCGTAGGGAGAAAATGCTTTTATGGGACCCTCACGGCCCATAAAATTGAAAAGTCTTAGGTGATAGGGATCCAAACCTGTCTCCTAAGCCATCGCTCCCCAATCCCCAAGTGGCGAATGATGAGTCGCTCCTGGTACCATATTCCAGTGCAGCGATGCAGACGCCAACCAAATTCCAAACCCCATACCCCAAAATGGCGAATGATGAGTCGCTCCTGGTACCATATTCCAGTGCAGCGATGCAGACGCCAACAAAGCCCCGAAATGTCTTTGGCCCTACGGTCTGGACCATACATCCTGCAAAACCGTATACAATCCACGGGCGCAAAACAATCCTGATCTCTCCAAAAAAAAATAAAAAACGGTATGTCCACAAGCAAAACGGGCACGGATGAAAACTCGAAAAGGGCTCCGTGAGTAGAAACAGCAGGACTGCCGGCGAGTTTGTGAAAACCCGAAAGGGCGCAAACTCGTGAAGAAAAAAAAAATATATATATATATATATATATATATATATATATATATATATATATATATATAAAAGAAATGAAATGCACTCGCAAAGTCCTCTCGACTTTGTGAGGAGAAAATTCCCACGTGAGATCCCTACGACTCACAAAGGAGCAACACACTTGGAGGTCCTCACGACTCCTAAGGAGAAAATACACCTACGGGATCCTTACGACCCGTAGGGAGAAAATGCTTTGTGAGACCCTTACGGCTCACAAAATGGAAAAGCCTTAGGTGATAGGGATCTAAACCTGCCTCCTAAGCCACCAATTCCCAAATCCTCTCAAAGACAGATGATGATTCGCTCCCGGTATCATATTCCAGTGCAGTGATGCTGATGTCAACCCAAATCAAATCAAGCCAACAACCTCTATGGTGGAATCATGCTCCGTCCCAGAATTTACCCCGTGTCGAAATCATGCTTCGCCTTGGGATATCTACCTTCCCTGCCGGAATTATGCTCCGCCTCGGAATTAAGTCCACCCGACACTCCGCGCTGGGGAAAAGTCGATCAGCGACACTCCGTGCCGGGGAAAAGTCAACCCGACACTCCGCGCCGGGGGAAAAGTCCATCAGCGACACTCCATGCCGGGGAAAAGTCAACCCACGACACTTCGCGCCGGGGAAAAGTCCATCAGCGACACTCCCTGCCGGGGAAAAGTCAACCCGACATTCCGCGCCGGGGAAAAGTCCATCAGCGACACTCCGTGCCGGGGAAAAGTCAACCCGACACTCCGCGCCGGGGAAAGGTCGATCAGCGACACTCCGTGCCGGGGAAAAGTCAACCCGACACTCCGCGCCGGGGAAAAGTCCATCAGCGACACTCCGTGCCGGGGAAAAGTCAACCCGACACTCCGCGCCGGGGAAAAGTCGATCAGCGACACTCCGTGCCGGGGAAAAGTCAACCAGCGACACTCCGCGCCGGGGAAAAGTCCATCAGCGACACTCCGTGCCGGGGAAAGTCAACCCACGACACTTCGCGCCGGGAAAAAGCCCATCAGCGACACTCCGTGCCGGGGAAAAGTCAACCCGACACTCCGCGCCGGGGAAAAGTCCATTAGCGACACTCCGTGCCGGGGAAAAGTCAACCCGACACTCCGCGCCGGGGAAAAGTCGATCAGCGACACTCCGTGCCGGGGAAAAGTCAACCAGCGACACTCTGCTCCGGGGAAAAGTCGATCAGCGACACTCCGTGCCGGGGAAAAGTCAACCCGACACTCCGCGCCGGGGAAAAGTCGATCAGCGACACTCCGTGCCGGGGAAAAGTCAACCAGCGACACTCCGCGCCGGGGAAAAGTCCATCAGCGACACTCCGTGCCGGGGAAAAGTCAACCCGACACTCCGCGCCGGGGAAAAGTCGATCAGCGACACTCCGTGCCGGGGAAAAGTCAACCAGCGACACTCCGCGCCGGGGAAAAGTCAACCCACGACACTTCGCGCCGGGGAAAAGTCCATCAGCGACACTCCGTGCCGGGGAAAAGTCAACCCGACACTCCGCGCCGGGGAAAAGTCAACCCGACACTCCGCGCCGGGGAAAAGTCGATCAGCGACACTCCGTGCCGGGGAAAAGTCAACCAGCGACACTTCGCGCCGGGGAAAAGTCCATCAGCGACACTCCGTGCCGGGGAAAAGTCAACCCGACACTCCGCGCCGGGGAAAAGTCCATCAGCGACACTCCGTGCCGGGGAAAAGTCAACCACTAACACTCCGCGCCGGGGAAAAGTCCACCAGCGACACTCCGTGCCGGGGACACGTCAACCAGCCGATACTCCGCCTCGGGGAAACGTCAAGCAGACACTCCGTGCCGGGGGCACATCGACAACAGACCCTCCGCCTCGGGGAAACGTCGACCAGCGACACTCCATGCCGGGGACACGTCTACCACATCGCTCCGGATCAGAGCGTCGACCGTCTATGTCGCAAAAAGGGCAGTGCAGGCTCCCGCAAACTGGGAACCCAAATCGCTCCGGATCAGAGCGTCGACCGTCTATGTCGCAAAAAGGTCAGTGCAGGCTCCCGCAAATTGGGAACCCAAATCGCTCCGGATCAGAGCGTCGACCGTCTATGTCGCAAAAAGGGCAGTGCAGGCTCCCGCAAATTGGGAACCCAAATCGCTCCGGATCAGAGCGTCGACCGTCTATGTCGCAAAAAGGGCAGTGTAGGCTTCCTATAAAGCAGGAACCGGATCGCTCCAGGCCAAGGAAACGTCTACCACGGACACTCCGTCTCGGAGACGCGTCAAGCGTCGACCGTCCATGTCGGAAAAAGGGCAGTGCATCCCAAAAAGTGGGAACCAAAGCAAGTCGCCTCCACGTGAAAGAAAATCCATCAATTTCATGCACACGACCCACATGTGTGGTGTGCATTTATTGATGGGGGGCACTTTGTTGGGGTAAAAATTTACACCCCCGTTGACCGAGTCAAAGTCAAGGTCAACCTCCCCGAGCCCAGGTCAAGCGGGCCCATGCCCAAGTCGAGCCCGCGGCCAGCCTCCTCCATGCCAACAACAAAAATCATGTAACAAATAATTTTTATGGAATTTTTGTGCATGAATGTAAACAAAATGGGCACAAAGCCAATATTTTGTAAGCCCGTGGCTTATGTGCAAAAAGAAATGGCACAAGAGCCATGGGATAGGCAAAATGCCATTTTTGTGAAGCCCAAGGGGCTATGTGTAAAGTGTATGGCCTATAAAGGCAAAGATAATGAAATATCTCAACAACTTTTTCTCTCTTTAAAAAAGTTTCCAGATCTGAGATCTATTCTTCTTCTTCAAGGTTCCAAAACCTTCTTCTTTCTCTTGAATTAAATCAAGAGTTTTACTCTTCTTTTATAAAACAAATTAGTTTTTCACCACAAAACCCACAAAGGGGAACTTGGATCTGTCATCAGATCTTAAAAAGGAGAGATTTTGAGATTTCACATCTCTTGATCTTCAAGATCCAGCAAGCAACAGGAGGAAGAAGAAGAACCACTTCCATTAAACCCGGAAAACATTCAGGAGCCCGACTCCTCTCTGATTTCTCTTTGAGAAATCTTTTTTCAGGCTAAAAGTCTCTTGTCCTCTCCAGTGCGCAGCGCAAGTGCGCAAAGCGCCCACGTGCCGACACGTGGCGCGCTCTCTTGGGCACTTGCGCGCTTGCGCAGGTGCGCAGAGCGCCCGCGTGCCGACACGTGGCGCGCGCACGCGCTTGCGCACCTGCGCGCTTGCGCAGGTGCGCAGAGCGCCCGCGTGCCGACACGTGGCGCGCGCGCTTGCGCAAGTGCGCAGATCGCCCGCGTGCCGACACGTGGCGAGCGCGCTTGCTTGCGCACCTGCGCGCAGCGCTCATGCTGAAAGCGCCCGCTTGCCGACACGTGGCGCGCGCTTGCGCTCCTGCGCGCAGCGCTCATGCGCAAAGCGCCCGCGTGCCGACACGTGGCGCGCTTGCACCTGAGCGCACAGCACCTAAGCGCACAGCGCCCAAGGTGCTGCCCCACGCATCCTTTGGATGCCTTTTCCCCTCTATTTATATATATATATTTATATATATACATATGTATACAAATTCACACATACACATACTCCGCAACATTCTCCCCCTCCAAAAAATTTTTCGGGCCGGGGCGCTGCTCCGAACCCCGCAAGGGGGCTGCTAGCCCCCTTGACCCCCAGCCCGCTATCCGGGTAGCGGGACCCCCGTAAAAACTCTGCGTGGCTCCCGATATATCCAAACCCCCCTTTTCAAACAACACACACGCACACCGCACATTGAGTTCGCATGACCAGTTTAACCCGTTAATCGGAGGTTCCCTCACCCCAAATGCAAAGGGTAATTAACGGCAGCTTAGTCCGCGGCTGCCGGAGATTCGGATCCCCACAATCATTAAACCCCAGCCTACCCTAGACGGGGGGAATCTGTAGTACGCCTGACAAGCGCGCGTATTCCCATCTCAATGGGGTGACGAAAAACACCCTACAATGGTCATTTGAAAAAAAACTATAACCATTTTGCTTCATCTCTCTTTACTATCTTTCTTTAGCTCCTCCTCCTTCTTCTTCATCTTCTACCTTACCATCTCATGTGTTAAAAATTAGGGTAGAAGAGAGATAGATACATACTTAAAGCAATTCACTAAATCCTTAGGCACTTTAGATTAGCAACCTAGAGTCCCTAGTTGGTTCACTAGATTCTTAGTGTGGAGCTAGAGCCATGAGATACATCCTGTGGGTGGATCATCTTCGACGGAGGAAGACCGGCGACCAAACTCAATCGATGACACCTCAAGGAGCCAAAGAAGAGGGTAGAAGACCGAAGGACACGTACCATTCGGTATTCAATTTCTAACCTTATAGTTAAGATCTCCTTTTGTAGCTAGTATCGGTTTATGGTTCGATTCCAGGATGAGGTTTTTAGCGCCAAGTTTTTTTTAAACACCATTTTGTGTTCCGCATCTGCCATGGTAGATGGCCATGGCGCTATCAAACCTCAACATTTTAGTTCCCAGGATCGTACAAAGAGAGGATCCTGAACGCACTAACGATTCTTGCGGAAGCTCAAGAGAGAAAGACTGAGCTACTTACCGAGGGTCTCAGGGAAATTACCGTATTGGGGGACCCCTAGCTCTTATTACCACCCCCGAGGGCATCACTGCACCAGTTACGCTTGCCACGGCTGGCGCTGTATCGGATTTTCGAAGACTACACCCGACTGTATATATAGGGTTAGCCGAACCACTTGAGGCCGAGCAATGGCCAGTCAATGTGGAGAACCTATTGACGGACGCATGGGTCCCCGATGTGGAGAAGGTAAACATGATAAAGATTCAGCTAGAAGATGAGGCCCGTAATTGGTGGTCCGTCGAAGAGAGCAGGCTAGATGAGCCGATTGAATGGAGCAAGTTCAAAGAGTGTTTCTTGGATCGCTACTTGCCCTCCACAGCCAAAGCAGAAATGGAGGAAAGATTTATCTTGTTAAAGCAGAACAGCCGTCTTGTTGATGTTTATGCAGCAGAATTCAACCGTCTAAACCAATTAGCTCCCTATATGGTTACTTCAAAGGCCACCAGGGCCAGACGTTTCTTACAGGGACTGGAATTTGAGCTGCAGTAGTTGATTGCGTCTCTCGAGTTGCAGATTTTCGCACAAGTGCTCAACGCTGCACGAATTTAGGAGAAGCTAATCAATAAATTCAAATGCCCCAGCTCAACTGACAAGAGGCCCCCAGTAATCCCAGCACGTACCCATACATTGTCCCGAGAGGTCATGCCAGTTCATGGTTAGGAATGACGCAGATGAAGCGCCCTTTCGTGCCCCAGCAGCAGCAACATAGGAAGGATTTGGTCTGCGGTTACTTCCACAGGATCGGTCATACTCAGAAGGACTTTCACCGTGCCAAGGGACAGTGTTTGCTTTGCAGGTCTAATCAACACATGGTTAGTGGTTGCCCTCAGCGGATAGAGTTACATGGAGGATCTGGACCACAACAGCAGAGATCGTTGGAGCAGAGGCAGGCCAACACAGGTCACGGTTAGGGACATGCCTTCACCCTAACTTCCGAGCAGGCGGAGCCCTCGGGTGAAGTTGTTACAGGTACTCTACTCGTTCATTCTATCGCCATTCTGTACATTTCGTCGAAACTCACTCCATACCACATGAACCATTAACCAAGAGATGGGAAATACATACGGGTAATGGTATCATAGTGTCTAGTCGAGAATATAGATCTTGTCTAGTTGTAGTTTGCAGTAGAGAATTCTATGTGAATTTCCTTTTAATTGGGATAGACAGTTATGAAGAAATTCTTGGGATGGATTGGATGAGTACATTCCATGCAACCATCGATTGCCGAGCTAGGAATGTGACTTTCCGCATCCCCAATCATCCTGAGTTTGTTTTCGAGGGTGGAAGCGAATCTTTGGAGCCAGCCAAGCATAGAGCTAAGACGAAGGTATTGACAGCTATGGAGGTTGATGAGAACCCAGCACCAGAAATCGTTTAGGATTTCCTTGATGTGTTTCCTGAAGATTTACAAAGTCTACCACCTCCTCGCATCATAGGATTCTCAATCGACCTGATTCCAGGTACATCACCAGTTTCTCGGGCACCGTACAGAATGGCGCCAATTGAATTGGCAGAATTAAAGAAACAAATTGGGGATCTTCTGGAGAAAGAATTTATTCACCCAAGCGCTTCTCCGTGGGGTGCACCAGTCTTATTGGTGAAGAAGAAGGATGGATCGCTGCGGATGTGCATAGACTACCGTGAGCTGAACAGAGTAATGATAAAGAACAAGTACCCCATTCCGTTCATCGACGATTTATTTGATCAACTAGGTGGTGCGAAGGTATTTTCAAAGCCGGATCTTCGTTCGGGTTATCACCAGATCAGGGTAACAGCTGAAGATGTATGCAAGATGGCTTTTCGGACCCGATACGGGAATTATGATTTTCTTGTGATGTCGTTTGGTGGTAACAATGTTCCAGCAATATTCATGGATCTGATGAATAGGGTCTTTGCGGAATACTTGAACATGTTCATCATTGTATTCATTGACGACATACTAGTCTACTCTAAGACTCGAGAGGAGCACGCCGAACATTTGCAAACGGTACTACAAATTCTGTGAGAAGAGAAGCTGTAGGCAAAACTTAGCAAGTGCGAGTTTTGGCTCAATAAAATACAGTTCTTAGGATATGTTGTTTCGGGCGAAGGCATTTTAGTGAACCCAGCAAAGATAGAATCTATTAGAGATTGGCTGACGCCGAAATCAGTGGCCGAGATCAGAATCTTCTTGGGATTGGCAGGATATTATCGGCGTTTCTGTTTACCGCCGAAAACATAGACGAAACCGCATAGGTCGTCTTGCCTGAATTTAGGGGAAGATGCTATTTGGATTTATCCGTCCACCTCTCCGAAAATGCCAAGTTGATTTATGGCACCGTGTTTCGGAGGTTTACACGGATGCGGCCGTTGTAGCGGACTTTGTCAAATTCCCCCTCACTGTGAGGGGTTTTTGATTGTGGGGACGCTCTTCTCTGCAGGCGCAAGCCTCTGCAGTTAATTACGTTACCGCGTAGCGATAAACACTTTCTCCTGCTCTATGTTCCCGCCAAAATTCTCGGCCAAGAGCTACTTGTTCTCTTATAAAAAAAAGGGAGGAAAGTCCTCAAAATTCGGCCTCACGTGTTAAACACGTGAGCACTCATATGCAAAGCGTATGAGCGCTGAATAAAACAATTAAGGGCCAAACAGGCATCACGTGTTAAACACGTGAGTACTCATATGCAAAGCATATGTGCGTTGAATAAAATAAACTTAAAAGGCCAAACAGGCCTCACGTGTAAAACACGTGAGCACTCATATGTAAATCACATAAGCGCTGAACAAAAATTACCAATGGCAAAACAGACCTCACGTGTAAAACACGTGAGCGCTCATATTCAAAGCATATGAGCGCTGAACATAAACAGGCTAAAACCCACAGCAGGGGTCACGTGTTAAACACATGAGTTCTCTTACCTCTCACATGCAAAACATGTAAGCGCCCCAATTTAAAATGCTCCTATCAAATTCTAGAATTAAAATCTATTTTAGGAAATATTTTCCTGATCGTTCTCAAACTATAAAGATCTTCTCTGTTAAACAGAGGACCTTTGGATCAAAAGATCCAACGGCGATCATCTGGTAGAATAAAGTTCTATCATAGGAAAATATTTTCCTAATCTTGTTAAATTAACAAGATATTAATATGATCAGAATTCTACGTTAAAATAAAATTCTAATCTTGATAAACTAACAAGATATCTATATGATAGAATTAAATTCTATATTAAGAAAATATATTTCTGGTATTGTTAAACTAAAAAAGATATGATAGAATAAAATTCTAATCTTGTTAAAACTAACAAGATATTCATAATCTTGTTAAACAAACAAGAAATATTCTCTGTTAAACAGAGAGCTTTTGGATTAAAAATCCAACGGTAAATAAAATACACCGATTGATCTAAAAGATCATGAAATCAATCATGATCTCTCAATGAGGGATTCCCTTAACAAATTGATTCTTTTTCTTCTCATATAAATAGGAGCAAGGAGAGGAGGAAAAAAGGGACATACACACAGAGAGAGGGGAAGAAAAATATAGAGAGAGAATTTGATTCTCTAGAAAGAAGAGGAACCCCTCCCAAAAGCTCCCACAAAACAAAAAAGAGAATTTAATTCTCAAATCAAGAGTTTAACTCTTCTCAAAGAACTTAGTTCGACCTCTGGTTATGATCTGCAGAAACAGATCTCCCCACAAGTTGAGAATTTAATTCTTATCGGGGAGATTCTGTCAGGCAGATTCAAAATCTAGGGAAAAGAACTGAGTTCAAAAGATTTTAACTCTTACAAAACGTATGGGAATTTAATTCCTCTGAAACTAGGGTTTAACCCTTTAAAAAGAATTTAATCCCTGCAAAGAACAAAAGGAGAATTTGATTCCTCAAAACCATAAAAGAACAGCCTGATGATTCATTAGCGTTCAAACGCTAAGTAACACATCACGTGTTACCATGTGAATACCTCTGAGGAACAAAAGCAACAACTGATATCGAGTCACGTGATCCCACGTATCCCCCTAATAGTTCTCAGCAATTTCATGAAAAAAAGAATAAAGCCAAAGACAGTTTCAATTTTAGGGCGCCTCACGTGTTCCCACGTGAACCCTAAATAGTTGTTCAACACTTATATGAAAAAGGGGGAAAATTGCAAAGACAGCGCTCACATTTTGAGCACCTCACGTGTTCGCACGAGAGCATTTTATGAGCGAAGTGCTTAGTACTGTGGCGCTTCACATGTCCACACAAGAGGGCCACAAGACCAAGTGTTTAACACTTATACAAAGAAAGGGAATAAGCCTAAGAAACCGCGCTCATATTTTGAAGGCGCCTCACGTGTTCGCACGCGACCATTTGATGAACCAAGTGCTTAGCACTTATAAGAGGAATTAAATTCAGAGAACAGTTCCCATCTCGGTCACCTCACGTGCTCACATGTGAGCCAAATGCTTAGCACTTTTATATATAAAAGAGGGAATAAACTCAAGGAACGGCGCCCACTTTGGGGCCCCTCACATGTTCACACGTGAGCGCCTCCAAAGTCCAGTGTTTAACACTGATTCAGTGCTTACCACTGTGGGGTAACTAGGGAAAATCAACCTTAACCCAAATTAGCCAAGTCTCTCGAGGCCAAGTCCTTTTTGGTCACTAATCAACCGAGCCCCCATGCTTAGGTCTCCCCAAACCAATCCTAGTCCTAAAGATGACTAATGTTCTCCTAATATATGGTATCTAAAATGACGTTCATCCCACATCTCCCCTCGATCTAGAATTTGGTTCAAGGGTACATCTCTCCACACCTCTGATACATGTCATTGCAATTCTTCAACGTCTTCAGAGAGGTGGAGGGTGCTAATAACCAATAACTCTTGGCGCACCCTAAACTGATGAGCTAAAACTCTATGGACTATGATGTCCTTAAACATGGACTATGATGTCGTTAAACTTTATAGACTGCAATGTCCCTAAACAAAACTCTATGGACTATGATATCCTTAAACGCGGACTATGATTTCCTTAAACCCAATAGACCGCAATATCCCTAAACTAAACTCTATGGACTATGATATCCTTAAATATGGACTATGATGTCCTTAACCCAATGGACCGCAACGTCCCTAAAATAAACTCTATGGACTATGATGTCCTTAAATATGGACTTTGATGTCCTTAAACTCTATGGACTATGATATCCTTAAACATGGACTATGATGTCCTTAAACCCAATGGACCGCAACGTCCCTAAACTAACCTCCATGGACTATGATGTCCTTAAACATGGACTATGATGTCCTTAAACCCAATGGACTGCAACGTCCCTAAACTAAACTTTATGGACCATGATGTCATTAAACCCAATGGACCGCAACGTCTCTAAACTAAACTCTATGGACTATGATGTCCTTAAACCCAATGGACCGCAACGTCCTTAAACTAAACTCTATAGACTATAATGTCCTTAAACCCAATGGATACAACGTCCCTAAACTAAACTCTATGGACTATGATGTCCTTAAACCCAATGGACCATAACGTCCCTAAACTAAAACCATAGAGCCTAAATGCTCTTTTGTTGGATCAAAAATGGTCCTGAACCCCCATTAAGTAGATCTTAGTCCAATATCGGATTAACGTATCCTTAACAAACATTTAAGTCGATCTTGATCTCAAATGAGGTTAACAATCCTTAAATCAAACTAAACCCAAATCTAAGAAAATACGGATTTAGACTAATCCCCGCCCTACGGGCGACAACACAAATTAGTCTTCGTATACAATCTACGGGCAACCAAAAATAAAACAAACACACACGACACGAAGTGAACTTCTGGAGCAGGAGAAAGTGGTTACCGCGATGCGGTAACATAATTAACTGCAGGGGCTTGCGCCTGCAGGGAAGAGCATCCCCGCAATCAAAAAACCCTCGCAAATAAGGGGGAATCTGACGAAATCTGCTACAACGGCCGCATCCATCCAGACCTCCAATACATGGTGTCATAAATTAACTTGGCATCTTCGGAGAGGTGGACGGATAAATCCGAATAGCATCTTCCCCCAAATTTAGTCAAGACATTTGTCTTCCCAGTTTTCGGCGGTAAACAGATTCTGCCATGCCCGGTAGGACCTTTTCCTCTTTCCACACTTCATGTGTCATGTTTTTCCGCTATCAAATAATCGCGGTATATATGTTTGTGGTTGCCCTTAGATGATGGGATACTGAACTCGGCGTTTCGTCTATATGAAGATTGGCGTTTGCTCCCACCCTAGCAACTCAGGCTCTGTCATATCCGGTGGAGTCAAGAATGGGCCACTTGCAGCCTCAAATCTATGCAATCCGGCTCTTCAAGAAATCAACGGGCTTCTCTTTGAATCGATACTCCCACCTCCCACCCTCGGTGCCTCAACGTCTATGGAGGAAGCCCAGAGGAAGTATGTCTTCCGCAGGATGGTCCCCAAGAAGCAGCTTTGCCGACGAAATCAATCCTCAAACAACTGGCACCTGCCGAAGACCAAGGTCGACGCAGGAGACAGAATATTCAAGCTCTCAAAAGAAACAGGGAGCAGCTCAGCAAAATCCTGAGGCTAATCAAATCCCAACCGTAAGAAACGGTCGACGTCGATATCGACATAATAGAAAATGAGCCGGAGGTAGTTCTCCATATGGTCATGTTTCAACCCCAGTGGTGAATATTGTTGTTCCAACTGGGAACAGCTTCAAACTGTTGCGAAGGGTTAGACAAAATTCTCCCACCGTAATACCGAAGAAGTCTCCACAACCCATGGAGATCTACGAGAGCAGAAACCAGTTTACTCCCTAAAACAACTTTCCTTATCTATATATAAGGTGTGGAAGCAGGTGAAGGTCTCTGTCGTCGACCGCGGATCTTCCCCTAGACATCAGCCAAATTCTGACAAATCCCCTTTCAAATACAAGGGGATTCATCCCAAAACGGATCCTGATACAACAGTTCCTCACTAAACCAAAGCGGCTTTTCACAAAAAAGAGAGGCCTAATAAAGCTCAAGTACCCGAAGAAAACTCCAAATACCCTAAGCCTGGGGGCATGGTAGTTCATATAGTCTAAATGGTGAATTCCAAAGTCGAAGTTCGAGCTTATACTAGTCACCAACCTCAAACTCGGTCCCCGACAAACTGCAACGTGAAAAGCTGTAGGAGATGCTCGCTCAGGCGGAAGCAAACTCTAATCCATCGCCTAAGCAAAATCCCGAGGACGCACCCGAAGAAAGAGTAGAGAAGGAGTCGGATATTGATTTCCTAAAGCACGCTCTGAAAAAGAGAGATGAAGAAGCGGCAAAAATGTCCACTAAAATGAACCAGATGACCCTTTTGATTCAGAATATGGCTGGAATGACGGTTCAATCGGAACCACTGGTAGATGAACCGCCAGTAGTTGGTCTTAAAGATAAAGATGACATTTCAAATCCTCTGCAAACCTCATCAACGGCTGAGGAGGAAATGATTCCTAAAAGAAAAGGTGGACACATATACCGCTCAGCAAGTCAAAATTCACTATGCCAGTGAAGCATCAAATAGGCCAATCAAGACTGGTCGACCGTATCCGGCATGCTACGATCAAATACAGTACTCGCTAGAATACATACTTCCGACTCCACATATACAAAGAAACCAGGAATCCTCACTAGTGAAGGGTTACACTAGTGCCCCGGCCAACTTCCATGGCCAAATGCGGAACAAAAATTTTATAGCGATAATAAACTTGGCGCTAGAATAGACCCTAAACCGGATCTTTACCATAAACCTAGTTAGCACAAAAGTGTTCTATCTACTATGATGGAAAGTTATACCTTAAGCTTGAACTCCTTCTCTTCTTGTGGTGCTTCTCCTTGTTGTGAGCTCCTTGGAGTGGTTGTAGATGGCTCCTCCTCACCGGCTTCTCCACGTCAAAGAAGATCCACCCGAAGGCCCTTACCTTGAACTCCAATCTCAACAATGAAGTAACTAGGGTGCTTGGTGTGCTAGACTAAGAACTCTAGAGTGAGTAGAGAGGGATTTTAGTGGTTTGGTCTCAATGGCCCTTGGTTCTCAACACATGAGAGATGAGGGCTTGAGAGAGAGGATGAAGGAGAGAGAGCTATGAGAGAGAATGAATATGTGAATAATGAAGAGATAACTCTCATATTAGGATAAAAGAATAATAATTTTAATTAGCAAAATTATGATGGTTCATTTGATTTGACCATTATCATATCACCATTAATGCTAAGCAAAATATCTTTTGCTTAACAAAAATATCTAAGTCAACAATGGTCAACAAGTCAAATGGTAAAACTAAATAACTATGAGACAATTATCTCTAATTAAAATTAGTAATCAATTTCCTTCATCTCATTATGGTTTTAATCATGTCAATAGTCAAAACCCTAATGAGGTGTCTCCTTCATTGTCTCTGTCAACTGTATACATATACCCGCATCCGTGTTCCGAAGAACACGAATACAATGAGACTGAACCAATCCAAAATCAAATACTAGGATCTGGCTTAAACCAAAGCCCACTAGTATTAACTGCCTGGACACCAAACACGCAAAAGTACGCGTATATGAACGAACCCTGTCGTAAAACCATACGACCTCTACATCGTTTCGCCCAAAGGTGAACAACCCTCTGTATGGGACTCTAAAGACTCGACAGTACTCTGGCAGTGGGTTTAAACACAAGCACGTCAGCGGCACTAGCTGTGTGTAATGGCTACCCAGGTATCTGTCGATAAGAAGGCCGATAAGTTAAACCCATCCGAACTCCTACTGAGCCTATCTGTGACAATCTCCATACAGTCCGGTCTGTTCGTATAAAAGTATCACATATCGGGCCTAGAGGATGGTAAACGTCACCCCTAATAGCGGTATAAGTTATGTCGGAATATAGCCCAGAACACCCTGAGAAACTACTGGTACACCTACCAGTAAATCTCACTTGCCCTGGCCAGGGACTTTGTGTAATGGCTCTCCTAGACACAGCGCGATATCAACCCCCAATACCGGGAGAGACGAATCCTCTCTAACCGCCACTTCCTCCAAATGCTTCAGGACTGCACCCAACTACTATCTGTTTGCACGACTCAATAGATCTGTGGTAGGGTAGCAATCAAAGAACATTGGGAACACACTTGAAGCGAAGTAGCAGTGTCAAGTCAACGGACTAAGCTGTACTCATGTCACCTGGGAACTGCTAACTGACGATAGGTATAATACCAACCAACAGTTCCCGACGAGTCCTTTCCAGTATACTCATAACCTAACGAGCACCTGCATACCGTCTCCAGTACGACGTACTAGTGACTGTAGGACATACCATCTCCCCTGCTGGGATGAGAAGCGTATGCACCAGTCTACTCTGGAGTATTGATACCCTGTCTCGATAATCCTACGACTAGAGACCTGTATAGGGATGTGCTTATAGACTACCCTGCCCCCACTAGTGTGATCGCCATCACAACGCCGGTAGTCAATCAAAGATCCTAAGGGCTCCATCAATATGTATTAGCGATATATTAAAAAAAACATATACATATATTAAGATAGATACAAACCAAGTAGCATACTACAATATCGAGAAAGACTGTCGTCAATCTATGTATATATCCCAAGCTTCCAAAATGTAATATACAAACTAGTACTATACAATAATGGCTACTAGGGCATACATATCCAATAATATCCCACTTGCACTAAACGCCAGTAATTAGTGTACCGCATACCCAACGTCTGTACTAAGGCCAGCTGCTAGCGTACCGCATACCCAATAGCTCAAAAAGTCGCTCGAACTGTGTTTGAGGGAGGGCCTTTGTGAATGGATCCGCCGTGTTGTCTTTAGTGTCCACTCTCCGTATCTCGATCTCCTGGCGATCAATGATCTCCCTGATCAGGTGATACCGCCTAAGATGTGTCTAAATTTCTGATGGGACCGTGGTTCCTTCGCTAAAGCTATAGCCCTATTGTTATCGCAATACAAAGGTATTGGGTCATCAATGGACAGAACCACCTGAAATTCACTAATGAGCTTTTTCATCCAGACCGCTTCTTTTGCGGCATCGCTTGCAGCAATGTATTCAGCCTCCATCATCGAGTCTGCGACGGTATCCTGTTTGGAACTCCTCCAACATACCGCCCCTCCGTTGAGGGTAAACACAAAACCCGATACAAACTTGTTGTCGTCCTTGTCACTCTGGAAGCTTGAATCGGTAAAGGACTCGACCCTGAGGTCTCCATTACCGTAAACCAGGAATATCTCCTTAGTCCTTCTTAGGTACTTGAGAATGTTATTCACTGCTGTCCAGTGGTTCTCACCCGGGTCTGACTGATACCGGCTCACCACGCTTAGCGCGTAAGCTACATCTGGTCTTGTACATAGCATCGCATACATTATAGATCCTACCGCCGAAACGTAGGGTATAGTGCTCATGCGAACCCTCTCCTCGTCAGTCTTGGGAGACATCTTCTTAGAGAGGGTGATTCCGTGCAATGCGGGTATATTACCGTGCTTAGAATCTTCCATACTAAATCTCTTTAGTACGGTCTCTATGTACCTGGACTGCGAAAGTCCCAGTAATCTTTTAGATCTACCTATGTAAATCTTGATCCCCAGAATGCACGAGGCATCACCCAGGTCTTTCATGAAGAACTTTTGTGACAGGAATAGCTTGACCGATTGTAGCATAGGAATGTCATTTCCTATCAAAAGAATGTCGTCCATGTACAAGACTAGGAATACGACAGTTCGTCCTACAATTTTCTTATAAATACAAGGCTCATCCTCGTTCTTGATGAAGTTAAATTCCTTGATTGCTTCATCAAAATAGATGTTCCAGCTCCGCGATTCCTGCTTTAATCCATAAATCGATTTAAGCAACTTGCACACCTTCCCGCTGCTCCCACCGTCTACAAAACCTTCTAACTGATCCATATAAACGCATTCTTCCAAACTGCCGTTTAGAAAAGCGATTTTTACGTCCATCTGCCAGATTTCATAGTCATGGAAGGCAGCAATGCTAAGTAGGATCCAGATGGATTTGAGCATAGCCACTGGAAAAAAAGTTTCGTCATAGTCCACACCAGGTCTTTGACGAAAACCATTTGCAATAAGTCTAGCCTTATAGGTTTTCACCTGCCCATCTACACCAAGATTTTCATTTGTAGATCCATTTGCATCCAACGGGTTTTACCCCAGGTGGAGCAATATCCATGGTCCACACTTTATTGGTGTACATGGACTCTATTTCGGACCGCATAGCATCCAGCCACTTATCAGAGTCCCTACTGATAATGGCCTGCCTGAAACTAGTAAGGTCATCTTCTTCCAAAATGCAATCCTCTCGATCCCCGTCTATGAGAAAATCGTAGTATCTCTCGGGTGGATGAGAAATCCTACCAGATCTGCGGAGTGGCTGAGGTTCGTCTGGGACTATTGAATTTTTTGGTTCTACTAAATGCTCAGTTTGAGTTTGTGGATCTGATATTTCATCCAGTTCTACCCTGCTCCCACTTACTTCTTTTGCAAGAAATTGCCACTCTAAAAAAGTGGCGCGATGAGCAACGAACACCTTCTTCTCCTTAGTGTGGTAGAATAGATATCCCAGAGAATTTCTAGGATATCCCACAAACTTGCACAAACTGATTGTGCCTTAAGCTTGTCCGGATTTTGTACCTTTACATAGGCCGGACAACCCCATATCTTAATACGTTCAAGGTATGGTCTTTTACCACTCCATATTTCATATGGAGTCTTAGGCACAGATTTAGACAGAACCTGATTCTGTAAGTACGCTGCCGGTTCTAGCGCAAGTCCCCAGAATGAAAGAGGTAACTCAGCATTACTCATCATGGAGCGAACCATGTCCAATAGGGTACGGTTCCTCCGCTCCGATACCCCGTTGTGCTGTGGTGTGTACGGAGGAGTAAGCTGAGAGAGAATTCCATTCTCTTTTAAGTAATCTAGGAATTCCTTGCTTAAGTACTCCCCTCTTCTATCAGACCGGAAGATCTTGATACTTTTTCCAGTCTGGTTCTCTACTTCGTTTCTGAATTCTTTGAATTTCTCAAAAGTTTCAGATTTGTGTTTCATGAGATACACATATCCGAACCTAGAGAGATCGTTAATGAATATGATGAAGTACGAGAACCTTCCCCTTGCATGTATAGACATCGAACCATACACATCACTGTGTATGAGTCCCAAGAGCTCTGCTACCCTTTTTCCATGTCCGGTGAACGGAGATTTGGTCATCTTTCTTTTGAGATGAGACTGACAAGTTTCATAAGATGAAAATTCGAACGTATTCAAGAGTCCATCTTTATGCAACTTACTTAGTCTTTTCTCTCCGATATAACCAAGTCTACAATGCCACAAGTAGGATTCGTTCGTATCTCAACTCTTCCTCTTGCGTGTGTTTTGTATATTGAGAATTGTATTTTGATTTAGAACATAGATACCATTACACAGTGTACCTTCTGGAACCAGTACCTTCTCAAGGTAAATGTTCATGATATTTCTATCAAGAACAAATATATATCCATCTTTATCAAGCAAAGAAATTGATATGATATTGCAAACCATGGAAGGTACATAGTAGTGTTTCCCCAATCAGAGCAAAGCTCTGTTTTGAATTTCAAAATTCAAAAATTGAAGCAACGCTTCGGATCCCGTGTGCTGCGCGCTGCGCGCCACGTGTCAAAAGCAGACACGCCAGCGCCAGGAGCGCTGCGCCCTAGGAAGAGCACCCCCAATCAGAGCAAAGCTCTGTTTCAAAATTGAAATTTGAAAAGTTGAAGCAACGCTTCAGATCCAGCGCTCTGCACTGCGCGCCACGTGTCAAGCACGGACGCGCTAGCGCAGTTGCGCTGCGCTCTGCGCTGCGCGCCACGTGTCAACCGTAGGTGCGCTAGCATAAGGTGTGCCAGCGCTGGAATTAAAAGAATTGCCCACCGTTAGATCAAAAGATCTAATAATAATAAATTATTAATTAATCAGAATTAAAATTCTGTTATAGAAAGATCTTTCCAATCTTATTAAAATAAGAAGATTATCTTCTGTAAAATAGAAGCCTTAGGATCAAAGATCCAACGGTGGGAAATATTCCCAAATCAATCAGAGAAACATCTCTTCAACTGATTCAACAAATCATTTGGCCCTATATAAAGGCCCCTAGACTTCAAGTCTAAAAACACACAGAAGAAGAAGAAAAAACCCTCTGCAAACTTTGAGAAAAACTCAAAGAAAAAGAAAGGCAAGCCTTTGAAGAAAGAATATCATTTTCTTCATCTTTAAAGGTAAAGAACTATGTTCTTAAATAACAGAGATGAAATCATCTCATTAAAAAAGAAGAACCCTCTTCTAAAAAGATCAGAGATCTAAGAACAAGATCAAAGTCTTCAATAAAAAAAAGAAAAAGATCAAAAAAAGATCAAATTATAAAAAGACTAAAAGAAGTACTTTTACTTCACAGATCTTCTGATCTACAAAGGCAGAGACTTTTCATAAAAAACAAAAACTTTGGTTCTTGGATCTTGAAGCAAGACCTTCTTTAAAGAACAAAAAATTTGTTCTTTGATCTTAAATTTGATCTGATGCGCTATGCGCTACTGGAAAGTGCTTTGCACTCTTGAACTGCGCCTTTGCGCTCATTGGACCGGTGCACAACGCCAAAAATTGCCACGTGTCAACCACAAACACGATCTGCGCTCTGCGCTCCTAAAAACAGAGCACTGCACGCGCCACGTGTCACTCACTGGCGCACCCATAAACTAGTGCGGCGCACTCACAAATTTAAAGCGCAGTGCGCTAACAAACTAGCGCTTGGCGCTAAGCTACACGTGTCACCCTCATGTGCGCTAGCGCAATGCGCTCTTTAATTGACGTAAAGCGCCTGATGCGCCACGTGGCACACTGTCGGAACACTGATGAATGCTATGCATTCAATGAAGACAAAAAATGTCAGAGCCCACTGCTTGGCATTATTGGAAAGGGCCGAGCCCAAATAAAGGCTTAATAATAGCCAACACAGAAATAAAATGTTAAAACATTTTTAACTGAACTTAGCCCAATTCTGGCCATAAGTCCTCAATTTAAATTGAAATGAGCTCATCTGCTCTTCCAATCAATTTACACCCGGTTCGAGGGTACATCTCTTCACTCCTCTGATATCTGTCGTTGTAATCCTTCAACGTCGTTAGAGAGGTGACGGGTTCCGACGACCATACATTGCTACGGACTGTGGGATCCTTAAACTCATGGACTATGATGTCCTTAACCTCGACCGTGATGTCTTAAAACTAACATCGGACTGTGGGGTCCTTAAACTCATGGACTATGATGTCCTTAACCTCGACCGTAATGTCTTAAAACTAACATTGGACTGTGGAGTCCTTAAACTCACGGACTATGATGTCCTTAACCTCGACCGCAATGTCTTAAAACTAACAACGGACCGTAATGTCCTTAAACTAATTATCGACCGCAATGTCATTAAACTAAACAATAGAGTCCAATTGCTCTCTGGCCGGATCTAAACGATCCCGTTAAGTTGATCTTAGTCTAAAAGTTAGACTAACGTGTCCTTAACAAACGTTTAAGTTAATCTTAGCCTCAAATAAGGCTAACGTATCCTTAAACACCCCTCCCAAACCCAAATCTAAGAAAGATACGGATTTGGACTAGTCTACACCCTACGGGCGACAACATAACTTAGTCTCCGTATACAATCCACGGGCAACCAAACACAAAACAAACACCCACGACATGAAGTGACCATATGGAGAAGGAGAAAATTGTTACCGTGATGCGGTAGCGTAATTAATTGCAGGGGCTTGCGCTTGTAGGGAAGAGCATCCCTACAATCAAAAACCCCTCAAGTGAGGGGGAATCTGACAAAGTCTGCTACATCAGCCGCATCCGTTTAAACCTTCGATACATGGTGCCATAAATCAACTTGGCATCTTTGGAGAGGTGGACGGATAGCACCAATTAGTATCTGCCCCGAATTTCAGGCAAGACGGACCTGCGCGGTCGCGTCTCCGTGATTCGGTGGGGAACAGATTCCGGCACGCCCGGTGGGACCTTTTCCTCTTTCCACTCCACACTTCGTGTGTCGTGTGCGCGAACCAATCACGGTTTGCTAATGGTTGCCCTTGGATTTCAAGGTACTAAGATTTGGCGTTTGGCTTGGTGCAGAAAGCAAAGGAACAATGGCGTTCACCTCTCAAAGTGTTCTACATGCAGCTACAACTCACGTCCTGCCTCAACTAGGGGCATAACCTACGGGATCCAAGCGGTCTCACTGTTCACGATGCCCGTTGAACAGATCACTCAAGCCACTATGGGATTGTTTTTCGGGACCATGCTCCCTCCAACGAGATTCACCGCTCCTGTGCCAACGCTGGAAGCTCTCAAGAAGTCGGTCTTTGATTGGCTTACAGCTACTGCGGCCCCTCTCAACGGGTCTTCCAGCTCCAGCTCCTCGGTCTTCGCCAGACTGGGCCGAAATTCATGTGGGCCCACAATGAAGACTGCGATCCTAGAGAAGGTTATTCCGAAGAGGATAACCATCCCTGCTCCTGAAGTCATCAAGATGGCTTCTCCTGCCAAGGGATCGGTCTTTACAAGACTGACCGTCCCAACTCCCGCTCCTGCTACTCAAAGGACATCAGTCTTCGACAGGCTGACACCAACAACAGCCCCTCACCAGAATAGGGGGCAAGACAAAGCCATCCTCGTCACCGAACAAACTCCATCAGCTCGACACGCTCGACGTCGCCACTAGCGCCGGGTAAGGAAGGCCGGGGGCAACTCCCTCTCTGGGCTAACTCCACCAGCCCCAACGGTGGAAATCAATGATGTTGTTCCAATCGGGAACAGCTTCGAGATGCTGAATAAGGTGGGCAGGAATTCTCCCACTGCCATACTGAAAAGATCTCCTCCTCCGGTGGAGAATGTTGCGGAAGCAAAGCCAGAACAGTCCCTTCAGCGGCTGTCCTCCAAGGTTTACAAAGTCTGGCGGCGGGTCCGGAACTCAGTGGTTGATCAAGATTACCCTCGCCGACAGAAAAGGGCAAAGGTTCAATAAGAAGAAAGCCATCCTGCCAAGCCACGAAAGCTATCTGGGTGCCCACCGCGACGGCCCCCTCAACTTCGACCGCTCATAAGAGGAGAAGGCTGGAGAAAATCCCCATGCCTGCGACAAATGTCAGAGGAACTGAGCCCAAACGACCCATGTCTGGGGGCATAATGGTCCACACTATTTACATGGCATCCGGGAAGGAAGATAGCCGCACTTCTACGGGCCACCGACCACTCACCCGATCCATCAGCTTAGGAACAACAGCAGCAGAAGCTTCAGGTGATGCTGACTGCAATGGCCGCACTCACTGGACCAAAAGAAAGCCCGGAGGCATCATTGGAGTAGCGTTATGAATAAGAAACTGATGCTGACTTCCTTCGCAGAGTCCTCAAAAAGAAGGACAAAGAAGCCACGGAGCAAGCGGCTAACATAAAGCGAATGACACTTCTCTTCCAAGACATGGTCGGGATGATGATACTGCCGGATCCCCCAGCTGAAGATCCTCCAGTGATAATTGAAGATGACAGAAGAGAAACATCGAATCCTCTGCCGGCTCTGTCAACAGCCAAGGAGGAAACAATCTCGAAAGATGCCCTGGATGACTATATTGCTCAACAAATAAGAGTTCACCAGGCAAATGAAGCGGCCGGCCAAATCGTCAAAACTGGACGACCATATCCGGGCTGGTATGACCAGATAAAATACCCGCCGGGATACACAATCCTCAAATTCCATGTGTACAAGGGGACAGGCAATCCCCACCAGTACGTCGCCCAGTTTAGAGCTCTGTGCGGCAATACCGAGGGCGATGATAAGCTTTTGCTCAGCCAATTCGTCGGTAGCTTATCAGAGACGGCGTTTGAATGGTACTCCGAACTTCCAAACGACTCCGTCAAAACTTTCGCAGAAATGGAGTTATTGTTCACCCAGCGATTCGCGAGCGCCAGCGAACGCACCCCAATAACGGCGTTGATCAATGCAAGGGTGAAGCCGGGCGAAACTTGGGTTCAATATGCAATCCGATGGTGAAATCTGTGGTCGAAGTGCGAACAGCGCATCGAAGAAGTACCAGCGGTGGGCATGTTCGTGGGCACCCTAGACCCCCATGCAACTATTTCACAGTTTATGATGTTTTTTAAACCGACCACGTTCCAGGCTTTAATCGATAAGCTAGCCCAGATGGATCAAATGGGTCACAGACCGTCTCCCCCGAAGCCGAAACCGCGGAACGACAAGGGTAAAGGGAAAGCGACCTTCGTTGCGAACACCCAACAGTAGCCCAGTGCCCCAAAGCTAGTGGATCAACTGGAGGAAAGACGGCGCTATTACAATGAGAAAATGAAGCGTCCTTACACATTCCCACGGGACAAAACGAAGAGGCTGTTCGAGCTGGCGGTGCGCAACAGGCTTATCAATTTGCTAAATCTAAGACGACCACCGCAACCCAGCGAAGTGAATAATCCAAATTATTGCTCTTACCACCAAACGGTAAGCCATCCGATTGAAGATTGCTTCGTCTTTAAGGGATGGATCGAGGATCAGTACCAAAAAGGCAAGTTCGCGCTGTCCGAAAAGTGGAATGTGAGCCCAGCACAACCGCACACTCCTAAGAGGATGGACACACATGAGGTAACATGCTCTTTTGTTGAAGAAGCTCCATGGGAGGTCGTGCTTTCAACCAAAACCAAAAAGATGCTAAATGATCTCCAGACATGCCCAGCGATCAGGTGGAAGAATCCGCTGGAACCCCAGATCATCAAAGGGATGCTGAAGCCGCGCCCGACTTCAAAAATCGGTGGTAATAGCCAATGCACACACACCCAGCCGACGAAATCTTCGAAAAAGAAGAAATCCAAGAAGCCCGTGAAGCCTGGCGACAAGCGCACGGACTTACAGAAGCAGATTGACGGGGTGGAAGAGTATAACCAGAAGGTGCGGACTCCAATCACGCTCCAAGAGTTCCTCGGCCACGTCCTTGAGGACGAAGATGATGGAGAAGACTCGTCAGACGAATCTGAGAATTATGTAGCAAGTTGCCATGTGATATCTCATTCATCGCTAGACAATGAAGAGGCTCCTTGCACAAAGAAACTGGGGGCAGAGCCTGAGCCAGAACTTCTATGGTCGTCAGACGAAATGATCGACGCCTTCCTGAATGAGATTCATCTGAAAAGTAAAGCCAATCGGGAGTGTGAGATGACCATATTTGAAAGAGCCAAACGCCGGCGACTAGAAGAAAGAGTTGAGACACTCCCGCCGAATCAAGGAACATCCGTCGCGGATAAAAACAAGTTCAAAACGAGAAAAAGGTTTGCTAAAACCATATCAATGGGAATGAAACTATCACCCTCTGAAGGAAACACTCCTGGTGAAACAGAAACACATCCTAGCTACTGCTTATATCATCGAAAGATTTCTCACCCAACCGAAGAGTGCGACGCTTTTAAAAAATAGTGGCAGGGATATGTTGCTCACCGGCAACATTTTAAGCGGATGAACACAAAACTCGTCGGAAGAAAAGAAGTGCGACTAAGGAGCATAAAAGAAATACCGGTAACTGTCGCATGGTCAACACTGGGGGATCGCAGATTCTCACTTTCGGAAGCGATTCCGACGAAGAGATGGCTCTTGGCCCTCTCTTTAAAGAATCCACAATGGGGAAGGAGGAAGAACCGAAGGCCTGTGAAAACATTCAGCTGTGCAATCGCACACTTCCAGAAAAGAATCTCGGACCCACGAGTAGAAAAGATAAGAGAAAAGAAAAGGTTTCCGAGGATATCGCCCTGGACGACCAAGTCATGAATGAACTGGCCGCCAAGGACCCGCCAAAGAAGAGTAAGGTGGACTATAACGTTCTGGCGCACTTGAGGAAGTTACCCTCGCAGCTCAGTATTCTCGACGCCCTTCTACTGTCCAAAGAAGCGAGAGATTCACTGATCAAGGCGCTACAAGAGCCAGAGCAATTCCAAGCTTTTCTCGCCGAAGAGAAGATGAAGGACGAGCTAGAGGAAGTATACACAGCCGATATCACCTTCGGTGGCGAAGACCTCCTCCTTGGGACGTGCGAGCACAACCGTCCCCTTTATGTCTAGGGATATTGCCACGATATAAAAATAGGCAAAATCCTGGTCGACAATGGGTCTTCCGTCAATCTTCTCAACGTGCGAGTGTTGAAGGAAATCTGCATCAGCGTCCAACATCTCGCTCGTGATAAAATCACCATCTCTGGTTTTGACTCCCAGTCATCGCGGACTCTCGGGTCTGTGATATTTACATTACGATTCGGGCTACTTGTCACGGATATTAAATTTCATATCATTGACGCCAAGACATGCTATAACGCTTTGCTCGGTCGGCCTTGGTTACACGAGTACAACATCATCCCTTCTACACAACATCAGTGTATGAAATACTTTAAGGATGGTCTCGAGTATACCGTAACCGGAGAGCTGAACCCATTCTCCGTGAACGAAGTCCGTAAGTACGAAGATGCAAAATACTTCTTGCCAGATTTCGAGGACACGGAGAGATGTCGCAAGCCAGAGAACAAATCTATCACCACCATTCCTGTCTTCGGGAGTGATACTGAGGAAGAGGAAGAGATAGTTTATCCGGGCCCGCCCCAGTACAACAAGCCAGGACCGTCCGCTCCCATGTTGACCTTTGGCAGTGACTCGGAAGATGAGGTCCATGCTATATTCTCCGCTAGGCCACCAATACAAGCATTCGCTGGTGATAATCAGAGTTTGCAAATTACCATGATTCCGCAGGAGCACTACAAAGATCTCGACGCACTTGAAGTTTATAGCGTGCAAGAGCTACAAACATTTTACGTCCCTCCCAGGAGAAAAAGTGAACAGGAAATCCTATTCTACCGATCCACGGAAACAAGAGTGGAGAAAGAACTTTGGCATGGCGCGGATTCTATATTTGATAGGCTACAGCCCATCCGTTTGCCTAGATATTACACGGAAGGCTTGAAAAGGCTATTGAAGCTCCAAGGGATACCCTTCAAACAGACCACTCGAAAAGCTAAGTTCTATGACAGGATCTGGAACGTTCCCAGAACTCAGCGCAAGTTGCCTAACGGGAGAATGGAAGCGATTAGGCTTGGATATGTTCGGTCCAAGAAACGAGAGCTACTCCGCGACTGCTATGTCGTACATGACTTTGATAAAGAAGGAGATGCTCAATGGGAGAATGCTAACCCTGAACCAGAAAGAGCCCCCGACGTGAAAATGCCCAGTCCATCGTTCGAAGAACAAATGGACAAGCTTATAAGGAAAGCAGGCCAGAAGGTTCGAGACGACCATAATCGCGAAATAGCCATCTACGAGAAAGCCAGAACGCAACGCCTTCTTCAACAGGCTGCGAAAGATAAAAATGCCCCTCCCTGTCAACTTATTGTACAAAAGGCCCGACGCAGAGGCAGAAACAAGTCAAAGAGCGGAAAAGGCGTTCAACAACGACAAAGCGGAACCAAGAAGTCACGCGATCGAGAATCGAGCGGTCCGGATTTGTCCCTTATGAAGAAGATGAGTCGAGCATACTCTTTTCCTCAAGACAAGACAAAGAAGATACTTGATCTTGCCATAAGACATCAAATGCTTACACTCTCGGAGTCCAAGCACCCTGAGCAAGCTAACGAGGTCTCTCACCCAGACTATTGCTCTTATCACCGAGCAATAGGACACCCTCTCGAAAACTCCTTCACCTTCAAGAACTGGATCGAAGATCAATATCAGCTTGGCAAATTCGCTCTATCCAGCAATTGGAGGGTAACACCGCCGCAGAAGCATGAACCCAAATCCGCGAGAGTAGAACCAGATCAACATCGGTCTTGGAAGCGAGCTCATACTTTTTATATGATAACACCATCAAAAGAAGAGCTTAAGAATATGGATGACCTCCCCTGGTGCTTCGAAAACAACGATGACGAGGTGATCTCAGAATTTCCACCGGCACCAAAAGAGACGGAAGATGGAATACATACCACTGCAGATAACCTCAAGAAAATTGATTTGGGGACGACAAGTGACCCACGGCCGACATTCGTCAGTGAGCTATTGTCTGAAGAGAGGGTGGCTACGCTGAAAGACGTGCTCAGGCAGCATAAAGATTGCTTCGCATGGAACTATTCCGAAATGCCGGGACTAGATCCAGAGATTGTTGTCCATAAACTGGCAATATCCTCGGACGTCAATCTAATCAAACAAGCGCCAAGGAGAATGCGGCTTGAGTTTGAGATGAGTATCAACGCCGAGGTCAAGAAGCTAATCGACTCCAGCTTCATCCAAGAAGTTCAGTATCTTGACTGGATCGCCAACATCGTCCCGGTGATGAAGAAAAATGGGACAGTGCGCATATGTGTAGACTTTCGGGATCTCAATAAAGCCTGCCCGAAAGACGACTTCCCGGTACTGGTCACTGAGCTAATGATAGACAATACGTCCACCCACGAAGTCTTCTCCTTCATGGACGGATCGTCAGGATATAATCAGATAAAAATGCATCCCGAGGACCAGAAGCACACCGCTTTCCGGAGCACTTTGGGTATATTCTGCTACAAGGCCACGCCCTTCGGTCTAAAGAATGCAGGTGCCACCTATCAGAGGGCCATGACGAAGATCTTCGATGACCTCATACATGAAATCGTTGAATGCTATATCGACGATCTCGTGGTGAAAAGCAAATCATACGAGGAACATCTAGAGTATCTGAAGATCGTGTTTCAACGCCTCCGGCAATACAACTTGAAGATGAACCCTCTCAAGTGCGCATTTGGAGTTTCCTCGGGCAAATTCCTGGGATTCATCGTTAGACACCGAGGCATTGAGATAGACCCGTCAAAAATCAAGGCAATTATGGAGATACCCCCACCAATGACTTCAAGCAATTGTGGTCTCTCAAAGGGAAGCTCGCGTATATTCGGTGATTTATAGCCAATCTCTCAGGCAAGTGTCGTCCTTACAGTCACCTGATGAAGAAGGGAACCCCTTTCGTCTGGGATCGCAAGTGCCAAAGCGCGCTGGACGAAATCAAGCAGTACCTACAGAATCCGCCAGTACTGGCCGCTCCGGTCAAGGGAAAGCCCCTTATTCTTTATACAACAGCCCTCGAAGGTTCCTTAGGCGCATTATGGGCACAAGAGAATGACCAAGAGCTCTCTATTACTTGAGTCGAGTTCTCCTAGGGGCAGAAAGCAATTATTCTCCCATCGAAAAACACTGCCTGGCGTTGATCTTCGTGATAACGAAACTCCAGTACTATGCATTGGCGCATGAAGTCCGTCTCATATCGAAGGTGGACCCTCTCAAATATTTGATGTCAAAAGCCATATGGACAGGTCGGCTCGCTAAATGGTCCTTTCTCCTAATGGAGTTCTCAATAACTTATCAACCTATTAAGGCAGTGAAAGGACAGGCCATCGCCGACTTCCTCGCCGAGCATCCGATACCTACCGATTCTCCCTTGAATTGCGAATTGCCAGACAAACGTGCGTTTGACAAAGATCGACGGAAATGACACCCGATGGGAACTTTATTTTGATGGAGCATCTTCCATGTAGAAGCGCAAGCAAAGCACCCCTATAATCAAATCAGGGGTAGGCCTCATCTTCGTAACTCCACAGGAAGGGATAATGCGCTTTGCCTTCTCCTTAACAGAGCTAAGGACAAACAATGAAGCCGAGTATGAAGCTTTGAAAGCAGGTCTTGAGATCGCTATCGACATGGGGATTGAAAACCTCTTCATATACAGAGACTCCCAACTGGTTGTTAGTCAAGTAAACGGCGATTATAAAACGTGCAAACCAGAACTGGTGAAGTACGGCGAGAGAATACAGCAACTGCTGACCCAAATTCCTTCCTACACCTTGGAAAGCATACCGCGTGCGGAAAATAGCAAGGAAGATGCATTAGCCAAGCTCGCTAAAGAATTAGCCGATGAGAACCTCGATGACGTGAGGATCGTTGTTCAAAGCCGTCGAGTCCTTGCACCGGCAGAAATATTTCCAGAGACGTCCGAGGAAAAGGGAATGACCAAGCCAGCGGCTCTACAAATAAAAGACCAAGAAAATGTTGAGGATTGGAGAGAAGTCTTTATAGACTACTTCAAATCCCGTCGAACGCCTGAAGATGCGTCCTCAAAACATCAGCTCATGAAGCGAGCCCTATCTTTCGCCTTCGTCAATGATACTCTGTACAAGAGGTCATTTGATTCTTTATGGTTAAGATGCCTGGGACCTGAAAAGGCAAAGAGAGTCATCCAAGAAACTCACGACGGACTCTGTGGTTCTCACCAAGCCGGGCCGAAGATGAAGCAGAAGATCAAACGGATAGGTTATTATTGGCCCACGATGATCCAAGACTGCCTCGAATACGCGAAGCAGTCCCACTCATGACAGATTCGTCCATAGGACAGCGCTAGAATTAAAAGAATTCCCCACCGTTAGATCAAAAGGTCTAATAATAATAAATTATTAATTAATCAGAATTAAAATTCTGTTATAGAAAGATCTTTCCAATCTTATTAAAACAAGAAGATTATCTTCTGTAAAACAGAAGCCTTAGGATCAAAGATCCAACGGTGGGAAATATTCCCAAATCAATCAGAGAAAGATCTCTTCAACTGATTCAATAAATCATTTGGCCCTATATAAAGGCCCCTAGACTTCAAGTCTAAAAACACACAGAAGAAGAAGAAAAAACCCTCTACAAACTTTGAGAAAAATTCAAAGAAAAAGTAAGGCAAACCTTTGAAGAAAGAAGATCATTTTCTTCATCTTTAAAGGTAAAGAACTATATTCTTGAATAACAGAGATGAAATCATCTCATTAAAAAAGAAGAACCCTCTTCTAAAAAGATCAGAGATCTAAGAACAAGATCAAGGTCTTCAATAAAAAAAAGAAAAAGATCAAAAAAAGATCTAATTATAAAAAGACTAAAAGAAGTACTTTTACTTCACAGATCTTCTGATCGACAAAGGCAGAGCCTTTTCATAAAAAACAAGAATTTTGGTTCTTGGATCTTGAAGCATGGCCTCCTTTGAAGAATAAAAAACTTGTTCTTTGATCTTAAATCTTATCTGATGCGCTTTGCGCTACTGGAAAGTGCTTTGCACTCTTGAACTGCACCTTTGCGCTCATTGGACCGGCGCACAGCGCCAAAAACTGCCACGTCTCAACCACAAACACGATCTGCGCTCTGCGCTCCTGAAAACAGAGCACTGCGCTCTTGGGTTGGCGCTCAGCGCCAAGCGCGCCATGTGTCACTCACTAGCACACCCATAAACTAGTGCGATGCACTCACAAATTTAAAGCGCAGTGAGCTAATAAACTAGCGCTTGGCGCTAAGCGACACGTGTCACCTTCATGTGCGCTAGCGCAATGCCCTCTTTAATTGGCGCAAAGCGCCTGATACTCCACGTGGAGCACTGTCAGAACACACTCTGTTCTGATGAATGCTATGCATTTAATAAAGACAAAAAATGTCAGAGCCCACTGCTTGGCATTATTGGAAAGGGCCGAGCCCAAATAAAGGCTTAATAATATCCAACACAGAAATAAAATGTTAAAACATTTTTAACTGGACTTAGCCTAATTCTGGCCATAAGTCCTCAATTTAAATTGAAATGAGCTCATCTGCTCTTCCAATCAATTTACACCCGGTTCGAGGGTACATCTCTTCACTCCTCTGATATCTGTCGTTGTAATCCTTCAACGTCGTTAGAGAGGTGACGGGTTCCGACGACCATACATTGCTACGGACTGTGGGGTCCTTAAACTCATGGACTATGATGTCCTTAACCTCGACCGTGATGTCTTAAAACTAACATCGGACTGTGGGGTCCTTAAACTCACGGACTATAATGTCCTTAACCTCAACCGTAATGTCTTAAAACTAACATTGGACTGTGGAGTCCTTAAACTCACGGACTATGATGTTCTTAACCTCGACCGCAATGTCTTAAAACTAACAATGGACCGTAATGTCCTTAAACTAATTATCGACCGCAATGTCATTAAACTAAACAATAGAGTCCAATTGCTCTATTGCCGGATCTAAACGATCCCGTTAAGTTGATCTTAGTCTAAAAGTTAGACTAACGCGTCCTTAACAAACGTTTAAATTGATCTTAGCCTCAAATAAGGCTAACGTATCCTTAAACACACACACCCCCAAACCCAAATTTAAGAAAGATACGGATTTGGACTAGTCCACACCCTACGGGAGACAACATAACTTAGTCTCCGTATACAATCCACGGGCAACCAAACACAAAACAAACACCCACGACACGAAGTGACTATATGGAGAAGGAGAAAGTTGTTACCGTGATGTGGTAGCATAATTAACTGCAGGGGCTTGCGCCTGCAGGGAAGAGCGTCCCCACAATCAAAAACCCCTCAAGCGAGGGGGAATCGGACGAAGTCTGCTACATCGGTCGCATCCGTTTAAACCTTCGATACATGGTGCCATAAATCAACTTGGCATCTTCGGAGAGGTGGACGGATATCACCAATTAGCATCTACCCCCAATTTCAGGCTAGACGGACCTGCGCGGTCGCGTCTCAGTGATTCGACGGGGAACAAGTAGCAATTGTTCAAAATCATAGTATTGCCATTTGGTAACACTATGTGATATTCACCGACGGCTGCATCATTAACTAGTGCTCCGTTCCCTACCCTGAGGGACATATCACCAGGTCCAATTATCCTACTTTTTCTCAGTCCCTACAATAAATTACAGATATGAGATCCCGATCCGGTATCTAGTACCCAGGAGGTAGGACTGACCGAAAAGCAATTCTCAATTACAAGAACACCTAAAGTAGATGCATTAGTATGCTTCTTCTTCAATAGGGTCTTTTTGGAATCCATACAAGCCTCTTTCCCTTGCTCATACTTATGACTGTTGTCGTAAGTTAGAGCCAAACCGACGTTCCCCAGCCTCGAATAAGAATTCGGATCGGTCAAGCGATACATTTTATTATCTTGATTAGGGCATGAAATGGTTGCTACCTGGAGAGAGAGAAAAGAAACACTCAGCGTGAGCTGTTGCAAGATTAGATTGTTTATTAATTTATCTAAGCAGGATGGCTCCCACTATTTCCTCAAATTCTTCTTCAAACCCTAAAAGAAGAACTAGTCAGGATTAATCGCTCGTCACATTACTTGCTTAACCTTTCAGCCAGGCTAGTGTTGGTACTTCGAGGGAGGTTTTCCAACGCTTTCACGAAGTTCCGTAATTACATAAGCTCTTTTCCCTGGAGGCGTAGCCCCGCTAACACCGTTCTAGACACCTACTTGGTTTATAGCATTGATTGTTAAGTGAAATAATCTTCCGAGAGTAATCCAACTCATCAGTGGGATCAGGATCCAACTATCATTATGTGATGACCTAGATGGAATCAACTCTAGTTATTACACTCCAGAAAGTATGCTAAATCTGCAAGTTTCCTGTATGTTTGAAACTCCCGATGTGGTTTTTTCCCCCTAACGGTTTATGACCTTGATAATGCCAACATATCATAAACCGCTAGTCAAGTTCGGCCCGTCATTATCTTGATTAACTTAGACCCACCCGCATATCTCTTGACATTGCCAACATAGCTATACGACTGTCCTAAATAATCTGAAAATAAAGCTGCAAACAAGCAATACTCAGCTACCGATCACTACGCCTTGACAATGCCAAAATACGTAGCTCGAATACTAAGTAGTACTTGTAGGAAATGACGGAGGGCTACGGATGGATTTTTGGCGAAAACCCCGTTAACGTAAAGAACTTGATATCATTGAAGGAACTTGAGTGGTTTTACAAATATATAGTGGCGAAAACTTTTGCTAAAGAATTCACTCCCTGTGAAGGGATCTCGGCTCTTTCCTCGTCGAATGAGATGCAGGATATTCCAAACTGAATACCACAATGCAAAGCAAGAATAATCGACTATAGTGAAGTTATTACGTTGACGCAAACTTTTACTCAAGGGGTCACTCCCGATGAAGGGATCTCGGCCCTTGCCTCATCGAATGAGGTGCTGAATATTCATAACCGAATACCGCTGTGAAAAGCAAAAGAGAATGTCTGTAATGTCAGTTTTTAAAACTTGGTTCCAACAACATCTTTTAGGTTTATTTTATTGCATTAATCAAAATTAATGCAGTCCCATCAATATAACCTATCACACTAGAAAAGAACGAAAAATATGATGTGCGTATATGCCATCCGCATTCGCCACTGGGCCCCGTCATCACCCGTTAGGTTACTTAACTAACGACAGAGCGGGGGCTGGACTAGCGCGGATGCAAAACAGATACAACATCTACTAGTATATATATATAAGTATATACAACATTCGTCCCAGGCATGATAGTAATCATCACATAAACTCAGCCAACAATACAGAATGGTGAATAATCTTAGAGCCCCGGGTTTCATTTGAGCCGCAAATAAAACCCGATGTTCCAGGTCGTGTGGATAGCCTGTGCAATGAAAATCTAGACCCCTACGAGCGTGGCAAGTTACCCGTCAATCCCAGAAGCGAGGCAGCCCCTTCAACAAAATGAATGGGTCACCCAGCACTTCACGGAATCCGGTAACTTGGGCGCTCCTCCGTGGGTCATCATATACCCCCTACGAGTGCAGCGAATAGCCCGCCAATTCTAGAATGAATCCCCCTACGTCTAAACGCCATGAGATGCGGGCTTTTTTCCTTCTAGAACCCGGCTATCCGTGCACTCCACCGTGGGGTAATCCTAGTACAGAAAAAGAAAATAATATGTACAAATGGTGACATCAACCTCAACCCGGTCGTGCCCCAAAATAATATACAACCCGGCAAAGACGGCAGTCCATATGTCGGACGCTCGCCCCGCAATAACAAATGTACAAATGAATATAAACTGTACTACTAACATTGCATCACACGCAATCCATCACGACTATCCAACCACAATCACAGCACAAGCACAAAATATCAACGCGAATGTCACGTTCGCAAAACCCGTCTAAAAGAACATATAGCAATCAGACGAGTTTTACCGATCGAGTGACATTCACGGTCGCAGATAAAAGTGAATGTACTGTAAAATATCAAACAGTGTTAAATATAAAAAATTCGAAACACCCCAAATTGCCCCGTACAGAAAACAACAGATAATCAAATTTGGGCAAAAAGCAAACAACACCAGAAACCCAAACTCCCAGAGATAAGTGCCCAGAACAAAACTGGAAGCATTTCACCATCACAAAACCGAGGAGGCCGGTTTTTGGGGGGTTTTGGCCGGCCCAAATATGGTGGAAATGGCTCGTTTTTGTTCTGGGTACATCTCATAGTATAAAGATCACATTGCAGTTGTTTAAAAAAAAGTTTGAAGCTTTTTTTAAAAACAACAGAAACTGCAGTTTGGGATTGATGTTACGGACTTGTTTCGGTTTTGTTGTTTTAATATTGTTTAATCTTTCTAATCTAGGGTTTATGGGCTGGCTCTGATACCATGAAGGGTTACACTAGCCCCGGTCAACTTCCGTAACCAAATGCGGAACAAAAATTTTATAGCGATAATAAACATGGCGTTAGAATAAACCCAAAACCGGATCTTTACCATAAACCTAGTTAGCACAAAAGAGTTCTATCTACTATGATAGAAAGTTATACCTTAAGCTTGAACTCCTTCACTTCTTGTGGTGCTTCTCCTTGTTGTGAGCTCCTTAGAGTGGTTGTAGATGGCTCCTCCTCACCTGCTTCTCCACGTCAAAGAAGATCCACCCGAAGGCCCCTACCTTGATCTCCAACTTCAACAATGAAGTAACTAGGGTGCTTGGTGTGCTAGACTAAGAATCCTAGAGTGAGTAGAGAGGGATTTTAGTGGTTTGGTCTCAATGGCCCTTGGTTCTCAACACATGAGAGATGAGGGCTTGAGAGAGAGGATGAAGGAGAGAGAGCTATGAGAGAGAATGAATATGTGAATAATGAAGAGATAGCTCTCATATTAGGATAAAAGAATAATAATTTTAATTAGCAAAATTGTGATGGTTTATTTGATTTGACCATTATCATGTCACCATTAATGCTAAGAAAAATATCTTTTGCTTAACAAAAATATCTAAGTCAACAATGGTCAACAAGTCAAATGGTCAAACTAAATAACCATGATACAATTATCTCTAATTAAAATTAGTAATCAATTCCCTTCATCTCATTATGGTTTTAATCAAGTCGATGGTCAAAACCCCAATGAGGTGTCTCCTTCTTTGTCTCTGTCAACTGTATACATATACCCGCATCCGTGTTCCGAAGAACACGAATACAATGAGACTGAACAAAACCAAAATCAAATACTAGGATCTGGTTTAAACCAAAGCCCGCTAGTATCAACTGCCCGAACACCAAACACGCACAAGTACGCGTATGTGAACGAACCCTGTCGTAAAACCATACGACCTCTACATCGTTTCGCCCAAAGGTGAACAACACTCTGTGTGGGACTCTAAAGACTCGACAGTACTCTGGCAGTGGCTTTAACTACAAGCATGTCAGCGGCACTAGCTGTGCGTAACGGCTACCCAAGTATCTGTCAATAAGAAGGCCGATGAGTAAAACCCATCCGAACTTCTACTGAGCCTATCTGTGACAATCTTCATACAGTCCAGTCTGTTCGTCTAAGAGTATCACATATCAGGCCTAAGGGGCGTTAAATGTCAGACCCCTAATAGCAGTATAAGTTATGTCGGAGTGTAGCCCAGAACACCCTGAGAAACTACTGGAACACCTACTAGTAAATCTCACTTGCCCTGGCCAGGGACTTTGTGTAATGGCTCTCCTAGACACAGCGCGATATCAACCCCCAATACAAGGAGAGACGAATCCTGTCTAACCGTCACTGCCTCCAAATGCTTCGGGACTGCACCCAACTATTACCTTTTTGCACGACTCAATAGAGCCGTGGTAGGGTAGTAATCAAAGAACAGTGGGAACACACTTGAGGCGAAGTAGCAGTGTCAAGTCAACGGACTAAGCTGTACTCATGTCACCTGGGAACTGCTAACTGACGATTGGTATAATACAAACCAACAGTTTCTGATGTGTCCTGTCCAGTGTACTCGTAACCTAACGAGCACCTGGATACTATCTCCAGTACGGCGTACTGATGGCTGTGGGACAGACCATCTCCCCTGCTGGGATGAGAAGCGTATGCACTGTTCCCCTCCGAAAAACGCGGCGAAGACGTGATAAATGTCTGGCCTGAATTTCGGGGCAGATGCTAATTGGTGCTATCCGTCCACCTCTCCGAAGATGCCAAGTTGATTTATGGCACCATGTATCGAAGGTTTAAACGGATGCGGCCGATGTAGCAAACTTCGTCAGATTCCCCGTCGTTTGAAGGGTTTTTGATTGTAGGGACGCTCTTCCCTGCAGGCGTAAGCCCCAGCAGTTAATTACGCTACCGTATCGTGGTAACAACTTTCTCCTTCTCCAGATGGTCACTTCGTGTCGTGGGTGTTTGTTTTGTGTTTGGTTGTCCGTGGATTGTATACGGAGATTAATTTATGTTGTCGCCCGTAGGACGTGGATTAGTCCAAATCCGTATTTTCTTAGATTTGGGTTTGAGGGTTTAGGTTTAAGGATATGTTAGTCTCATTTGAGACTAAGATCAACTTAAACGTTCGTTAAGGATATGTTAGTCTAATTTTAGAATAAGATCAACTCAACGTTTGTTAAGCACACGTTAGTCTAATTTTAGACTAAGATCAACTTAACAGAATCATTTAGATCCAACAAAAAAGTATTTGAACTCTATTGTTTAGTTTAGGGACATTGCGGTCGATTACCAGTTTAAGGACATAGTGGTCTAATACCAGTTTAAGGACGTAGTGGTCCAATACCAGTTTAAGGATATAGTGGTCCATTGTTAGTTTCAAGACATCACAGTCGAGATTAAGGACATCATAGTCCGTGAGTTTAAAGACCTCACAGTCAAGGTTAAGGACGTCATAGTCCGTAAGTTTAAAGACCTCACAGTCAAGGTTAAGGACATCATAGTCTGTGAGTTTAAGGACCCCACGGTCCATGGAATGATTGGTTATCAGGACCCGTCACCTCTCTGAAGACATTGAAGGATTACAACGACAAATATCAAAGGAGTGAAGAGATGTACCCTTGAACCAAAGTTGATTGGGGATCTTTAGTCCAATTTGGAACTAAGATCAATTAATTAGATTATGAGCACATTGGCTCAGTTAAATCTGAATTGAGGACTTATGGCCAACTTGGACTAAGTCCAATTACATTTGAAGTGTTGGCACTTTATTGGACCATTAGACATTTGTCTGGGTTCTGCCCCTCATTATTTAGTAATGCTAAACAAGAGTTTGAAGGCTCTGATGACATTTTGTCTTTGACTGATGATTAAACATTATACCTCTGAATTTTTACTCAATTTTGAGATTCAATTGAAGGGGAGGATTTTTCCTCTGGAAAATTAGCCAATTTGGCTAACAATAGTATTAAACACTAGAAGACAAATCAGTGTTAAACACTGGAAATAAAGCTCTCGAGTTAGTGTTAAACACTAGAGAAGAAGGGGTCATGTGGGGACACGTGAGGGCGCCCAAAGATGGGAACAGATATTCTTTACTTTGTTCTGCAAATAAGTGTTAAACACTTTTTGACTCACGTGCCATCACGTGTTGGCACGTGATAAGCATTCATGCACTGATTTGTTAAAGCATTTATTAGGGGTCACGTGGTGACACGTGAGAGCGCCCAGAGCCAACATTTCCTTTGCTTTAATCTCTGTGTTTTGGAGGTCACGTGGGAGCACGTGAGGCGTTGCCTCAAAGCTTTTTCCTTCTCATTTTTGGGGATCTTTTCAGGGGTCACGTGGGGACACGTGACCTTCATCCTTTTCATGTACAGAGATCTTTCAAGTCCCTTTATTTCTTTAAGAATTGAGTTATAGGGTTAAACCCTAATTATGATTTTGGGGGAATTAAATTTCTATTGTGAAAGAATTAAATTCTTATGTAGGGTTAAACCCTAATTTCTTTTAGAGGAATTAAATTCCCATATATGTAAAAGTATTAAATTCTTGTATAGGGTGAAACCCTAACTTCATTTTTTAAGAGGAATTAAATTCCTATGAATTTGAGAGAATTAAATTCCCTAGTTTTGTCCATCTTGAAGGAATTAAATTCCTGTAACGTTGGGACAATTAAATTCTCATATAGGGTTAAACCCTAATTTTGTTTTGGGAGAATTAAATTCTCTAAACTCAATTCCCCCTCTAAGTTTTGGATCTGCATGGCAGGATCTCAACCCGATGAGAATTAAATTCTCAACTTATGGGGAGATGTGCTCTTTGCAGATCCTCAACCAGAGGAAGAACTAAGTTCTTTGCAAAAGAGTTAAACTCTTAAATTGAATTAAATTCTCTTTTTCTGAAGTTTTGATCCTCTTTCTTTTTCTCACCTAAGGTTTTCTTTCTGAATTTTCAAGATGCCAAAATTCTCTCCAAAGTTTTCTTTTCTCCAAAATTCTCTCTCTCTTTTCTTTCTTCTCTTCTCTTGGCTCCTATTTATAGGACGAGGAAAAGAATCAATTTGTTTAGCAAATCTTTCATTGAAAGATTTTGTTTATTTTCATCATTAATCTGAGCCTTTAGATTATTAAGTGAATTTTATTCACCGTTGGATTTCCAATCCAAAGATATTATGTTTGTTATTTCTGGTGAGATGTAGAGGAAATCTTTCTTTGTCTAAGATTTTTCTATAAATTGGTGATATTTAATCACCCCTGGATTTTTAATCCAACGGTTCTCTTTACTCCTTTCCTATTTGGAAAGATTTTAGAGAAATTCAGAATTTTAATTCAATTACACGTGCTGGCATATGACCCTTGGTCACGTGTGAGCACGTGACCCTCGTTGAGGTATTTCCTAATTTTTAGAATTAAATTCTTTTAGGTTGTAAGGATTTCAAAGCATGTCACATGCTGGCACGTGACCCTTGGTCACATGTGAGCACGTGACCCCCAATTGAGCCTTTTAACAGCCGCTTGTTTATGTTGTTGTTTTAACCATCACGTGTCAGCACGTGGCCCTTGGTCACGTGTGAGCACGTGACCCCAAATTGGGTCATCTTTCAGCCTTTTGTTTTTCGTTTCTGCTTGATGAGATTTTAACCATCACGTGACCATTGGTCACGTGTGAACACGTGATACCTCATTGAGGTAATTCCTGATTTTTAATCCTAGGGGACCGTGAAGTTTCGATTTCCTTGGAGGAATTCCGCGAGCTCTCGGGGCTGCCGCTTAGGGGGACACTTTATGAAGAGTTGCTGCCTCCCGATGAATATTTCTTTGAAGCTGAGCCCGTAATGCTCGATGGCCTGTCTACCGAGAATGCCGTCCGCCACAAGCGTCCAAGTTTGATCAAGACCCTGGGCATTTTTGACAAACTGTTTACTGAGTCGGAGGAGCAGGGCATCACTTTCAAGAGCTTCATTGCTTGCTTCCTTCGCGAGGATGTCCTGTCGAAGACGGCTCCAAAGTTTGCGAACATTAATGACCCCTTTGGATTTGGTTTGAACAGACGGCCGACTAAGGAATCGGATTTACCGCAGTATTATATTCCCATTATGTCGCCGGTATCTTTCGAATCGATTGCAGCTCCCCGCATGGACGAGAAGACATTCTTTGTGGGTTTTATCAGTGTCTGGCTTAGCTGGTTCGTCATCCCCATGCATCGCCGCTTTATGAGAGTCTCGATTATATATCCGGCTCATCGTATCGATGATGGGATGCGGCTAGACGTAGGCATCCCGGCGCTAGCGCATCTTTATCATAGATTAGGCGCCGCGGCCAATACTTCAACTCCCGGTGTAGATGTTGTAAACTTTTCCCTTCACTACTTCACATCTTGGATTGAGATGCACGTGTTGGGGGCTTTTGCTGCACATCAGAGACCTGCATTTTATGACACCTACACTTTTCCGCGACTCATGCGGCTGATGGACGCTTCTGCTCCCGACCCGACTCAGTTCAGGGCTATTTGCATGTTGATTGCTCCTTATGCTAGCGCGGGTGGACTGGTATTTATGGATCGGGTTCCATCTACTCCTTCAGGTACGATTCAACAACTCCACGACCAGTCGAAAGGTGAGGTGCCTTCCCTGAAGCCCCGGGAGGCTACGCATTTGTACTCGATCAGACCAGGTTATCTGGTATTCCGTCAGAATAGTGCGGCTCTTTTTATGCGGTATAATCCGCATCGCTTCGCCCGGCAGCTTGGATATGATCAGGGCGTTCCCTTTGAGGCTTTTACAATTGCGCCGGTCCCTTCACCCGAAGCAATTCGTGATGCTGCCCATCACTTCATGAGGCTGAACACCGGTTCTTACTTCATGATCCCTGAAGCCGATCATATTCCCCGATGCGTGGGGTCCTTTACGGGCTGGTATTTTCATCGGGTCAGCCCAATTATTGCTGAGGAGAAGAGGTTGCTTCTTGGCTATGGCGCTCCTGCTTCGGTTTAGGCCACGGGAGTTCCGCCGTGACCGCGCGCACCGGTCCGCTTTCCCCTGAGGGACACCAGTGTTGCGCTCATTCCAGGGGAGTCGGAGGTGGACCTTACCCCCATAATTGGTATGCCGTTAGATACCCGAGCTCAGTCAAGGGTTAAAAGGGCGCCAGTAGCAGTACCACTAGCTGTGGACCGAAACGTCCCTAAAGTAACTACGGACCGCAATGTCCTGAAACTAAGTACCGCAATGTCCTTAAACTAACAACGGACCGAAACGTCCCTAAACTAACGACGAACCAAAATATCCTGAAACCAGCTATGGACCATAACGTTCTTAAACTACTATGAACTGCAGCATCCTTAGGCTAACATGGCAAAAAAACGGTACGTCCATAATCGAAATGGGCACGGATGAAAACCCGAAAGGGCTCCGTGAGTAAAAACAGCAGGGCTACCGGCGAGTTTGTGAAAAGCCAAAAGGGCGCAAACTCGTAAAAAAATTTCCTGTGCACTTGCAGGGTCCTCTCGATCTTGTAAGGAGAAAATACCCGCGGGAGATCCTTACGACTCACAAGGAAGCAACACACTTAGGAATCCTCACGATCCTTAAGGAGAAATTACACTTATGAGATCCTCACGACTTGTAAGGAGAATGTCACCCCCTATTAGACCCTCACAGCTCACCAGATTCAAAAGTCTTAAGATACAAGGACCTGAACCTTTTCTTAAGCCATCATATCCCCCCAAACTGTCTTACAGGCTGTCAATATTGACCCGTGTATACAATCCACGGGTATAAATAAGCATTCCCTCGCCCAGTTCCAGCAATGGTGTTGTAACACCTTAGAATGTGATTAGTGGTAATTGTGTTTTAATGTGGGGTCTTTAGTAAAAAGTTTACCAAAACGGTTTTCAAATAATTTATCGGGTTTTATGAATATTTTATTATAATTTAATTAGCCCTGCACACACTTGTGCATGTTAACTAGGGTTAAGTTTGGATTAAACCATATTTAACAACCATGATGGACTAAAATATTTTTATTAAGTTAATTTGGTCTTAATTAAGGGTAATTGTTTTTTTTTAAAATGGAATTAGTTTTAGGTGTTGACTTGAGAGAGAGTTGTAGAGAGAGAGAAGGCATGATGGCTTGTGCCATGCTTGGCAATTAATGAGGAAAGAGAGAGTGAGGGGTTGACTCTCATTTGTTTTCAAAACAATTATTTCCCTCACACTCATTCTCACATATCTCTCTCCCTCTCACTCTCACACACTCAACATCAGCAGCAGCTGCAACAGAAGCAACAGCAGCAGCAGAAGTAGCAGCAGAAGCAACAACAACACAATAGCAGCAGCAGCAACAACACCAACAACAACAACAGCAAGGCGGCAGCAGCAACACCTACAACAACAACAACATAACAACAGCAGCAACATCAGCAGAGCAGCATCAGCCTCAGCATAGCATCAGCAACAGCCACAGCTGCAGCTGCAGCAGAGCTCACCCCCCTTCTTCTTCTTCTTCCTGCATTCTAGGATCTAGAGGGGTATAATCTCTGAACTCAATTCTTTGCTTCTAATCTTGTATATTATTTAGCTTCGGCTAGTGTTTATTATGAGTTTGGTGCTTGAAATGGTGATGTGAGTGAAGATTTGGCCAAGTAAGGATCCTTAGGGTTAATATAGCTTGACTAAGTGTTAATAAGGCCATTTTAACTGAGAGTTGCACCAGGTTTCACTAAAATACCATAGGGTTTCTATTTAGTGTAATTTAACGTTTTAATGTAGACTTTTGGCCATTTCAAGATCTGCTTTTGACCCGAGTGTTTCAGGTAAAATTTGAGTTAACTGGAGCATACTTTTTAGACCTAGATCACTCACCCAGAACACGAGACCCCCTACCCACTTTCTGGCCGCAATTTTATTCATTCTGGCCGCAATTTGCGGTCAGATGATGGTGTTTTTTGTTGAGTTTTATTCAGTAGGAGTCTGCTGTAATATTTGAGGGTTTTGGTATATGCAACTTTTTATTTTTTTCACTCGAGTCAAAATCTGGAGCATTAAACCCTTTTTCGATACTTTTTAACTTGTGCGACACGTGTGTTTTGTGTGTTGGGTCTGTGGTGCACTGTGCGACACAGCGAGTCAGGGTGGTTTCTGGTGAGGTTATGCACGTCCTGACGTATCGAGTGCACGAGCGCTTAGTTTCCAACGCGAGTTATTCCTTTGATTGATATATCATGTTTTTGCAGGATTTACCTTATGTGTGCTACTTTATGTAAATTCTAGGTTCGCAGACGGGGACTTCGAGCGCCGCGGAGAAAGGAAACCAGGTGGTCGGATACACCTAGTGCGAGATCACGGATGAGTAGATGTAACATCTACGGGGAGCAATCGTTTGGATGGCGCAAGTCGCCCGATAGTTTGAGTAATTTAAAAAATTCCTGGTGGTATTAGTAATTATGAGTATAATTCTTGCCTGAACATCTTGCTACGTTCATGATCTATATATTGACATACATATGTGAACTCATTCCATAGGACACCTGCACCATTGTCAGGATTTTTATATGCAGCACAAGCACTATTCATGTATACACACACGCCTTGGTAATTGTTATGCCACAACACTAGATAACTTATAATCTAGAACAACTTCACCATATACAATGCTGAAATCTATACTAATACATTTAAATTCCTCAGGATAACCATGCAGGATTGTTATTCATATGCATGTACCTCATTACATCATTCGTTCATGCCTAGTCTATTAATCATACATTGCAGCTTGATTTGATGATACCATATGCATTCATTATCATTGACTTGTGCACTTATGATGATTTTCTTGAGATTTATGAGATTTCTGGATTTTGGGGGAAAACCACAAGGAACTTTAAACTTATTATCTTTTTTCAAAACATGCAAGTTGCGGTTTTCTAGTGGTGTATGTGTCGTCCACCTTGATTTTTTCTGTTAGTTTTCGAGACCCGTTTCGAGGAGTTGGATGAACCGTCTCGGGTACATGGTGGGCCCGGTAAGGTACCCCGGGGCAAGAAGATCGAGTAGTAGATGATGAGCCTGGCAGGGGATAGACTACCTACCGGTGACTTTTTGGCACGGCGGATACCCAGAAGGTACCGACCGTGGCCGTGAGATATTGAGATATTGATACTTTGAGATGGGTCAGCCGGACGGCTGAGGCCAGAGACACTATGATATGGATACGTGAGATTTGAGATAGTGGGTTGAGGTGTCGATGCTGGATACGGATTTCTGTTGATTCTATTGATATTATACTGATATTTCAAATGATATTTCTAAGAAGAAAACAATGATTTCTTATACCTCCATATTCAGATCACGAGTTTATTCATGTTGCATACATACCTGCTAGCACATCATGCCAGTTTAGTATTATATAATGATTCCTGTTGCATACATATCTCTTAGTAGATCCTGCCACATCAGTATTGTAGATGTTATGATACTTGCGTGCATGCTTGCGATAGCCTCTATAGATGTTATTTATTACTCACGAGTTGGCAACTCATCCCCATTGTGCCACAGGCTTTTTGCAGGCCCGCTCCATCAGCACAGCAGCGGCGGACGCACTTGCTCATTTTGCTCCATTTGCTTCTTTTGCCTGGACTCGAGGCTTTTGCTCATAGGTGGGTTATGATGTTATTTTTATACCACCTTGTATATTCATTGTATCTATAGCACTCCATCTACTGCATCTACTGTACCTATTATTGTATTGATGTATATTGACCTAGAAACGAGGCTATGAGATTTGTGGACCTTTAGGCTGTATTTGGGGTCGAGCTCACTTGAGTCGACGTGATATTTTACTTGTGCTTCTCATGCTTATTTTCTTGCTCTTGCTGATTTTTATTGCGTAGGATTCGAGTCCGCTTCGGCGAAGAGCTAGCTCCCGCTTGGGGATACCTTATTTCATGTTATTCATTTATACTCCTGTTTTGTACCCGTTTGCGGCCTATTTTTACAAAGGAGACTCTGCCGAAATTTTTGGAAAAATGGATGTTGTTTCTAAAAAGCTTTATGTGACTTAATGGATTAAATCGCTTTCAATAAACTGGTTTTTCCTTCACTCTATTTCTTAATCGGGTTTTGATTTCTGGGCTTTGGCTTACTTATTTTACGTACGCCTTGAGACGTTTCGTATCTTTAGTGCCAGTCACGTTCCGTACCCTGCGGATCGTGACAAAGTTGGTATCAGAGCGTAGGGTTTTACTTTTCTGAGTATAGGATGACCCTTGGTAGATGGTGTAAATGACTTAAGCAGGGTAACGTAGCGTGTGTATGTCCGCGGTATACTTGCGATACAGTACTCCGCCTTGGTGACTTTAGGATATACTTGCTTGAAATTCCTTCTTCAATTCCGTGTATCCTATGATTCTATTGCACTGTTCTTATTGTCCTGTTTCCTGTACCAGCCACTATGCCGCCGAAGGCTACGAGGGCACAGAGGGCTGCCGCCCGAGATGAGATCCGAGCAGGCTCGTCCGAGACGAGGACTGAGCAGGGTGATATGCCTACTCCCCAGGGACAGACTGATCCGCCTTCCCCAGGCCGCATGGATAGGCTAGAGTCTGGTATGGAGGAGCTACGACAGATGATGGGAGGTATGCAGGAGTTATGAAAGATGGTGGGATCCTTAGTAGAGGCCAGTCGTGCACCGAGATCGGAGGACGTACCTACCGCAGCACAGACTACCATAGTACCTGCTTCCCAGACAGTTGCTCCTCCTACTACTACCGTGGCTATTCTAGTATCGCTACAGGATTTCATGAAGCTGAGGCCTCCAGTCTTCACTGGCACAAATGCAGCGGAGGATCCACAGACATTCCTTGACAGATTAGCCAGGATTTGCCGTTCGCTCATATGTTCTGACGATCGATGGGTGGAGCTTGCGAGTTTCCGTTTAGAGGGCCTTGTGCAGATGTGGTGTGAGTCCGTCGAGAGAGGTCGAGCTGAAGGTCTACCTCCTATGACTTGGACAGAGTTCACAGCCGTATTTCTAGCCCGTTTCCTTCCCGAGAGCGTTCATGATGCTAGAGCTCGTGGTTTTGAGGCCTTGCGCAAGACTCCAGGGATGACAGTGTCCGAGTATAATGTCCAGTTCACGTAGTTGTCCAGATATACTCCGTATTTGGTTGATACTGAAGAAAAGAGAGTGAAGAGATTCGTGCAGGGACTTGACACCCAGTTATTTCTTGCCATCGGTGCCCGGCACTTCGACACTTATGCAGCTGTTATGGACACGGCCTTACGGATGGAGGCACGCATTTCAGAGACTTCGGCCATTTCTGGGCCGAAGAGAATTCGTACCGATATGCCCACTCAGAGACATCGTGCCAGATTCTTTCCGAGAGATGGTGCCGGCAGAGGAGTTGGACAGGGTCATCTATTTGGATCTTATCCGCAGGGACAGCAGGCATCGCTAGGATGTTTTGGGTGCGGGAGTCCGCACCATCGTATCAGAGACTGTCCGGTGAGACGACGGGGAGCGGCGACAGTTCCACACGTAACTTTACCACCTTCACTACCTCCTCAGAGAGCTCTACTTCCTACCCCCGGCGATGCTCCACGTCAGTTAGATGCACCCAGAGGCCGTGGACGCGGTAGTCCTGTTCAGAGAGGGCGAGGAGGCAGAGGTCAGCCAGCTATTGGTGGGGGACAGGCCTGAGTTTTCGCTTTGACACCGCAGGATGTGCAGGCATCCAATGCCGTTGTGACAGGTACCTTGACAGTATGTTCTTTCGACGCACGAGTATTATTCGACCCAGGTTCTACACATTCGTACGTATCTACACACTTTGCACCGATGTTAGGCCGTGAGTCATCGTCGTTAGATTTGCCGCTTGTGGTTATTACTCTGGTAGGCGAGTCGTTTGTCGCTCGTTTTGTGTTTCGTTTGTGTTCCGTTCGTATCGGGGAGAGGGATTCATCAGTTGATTTGATTCTCCTCGATATGTTGGACTTTGATGTGCTTCTGGGCATGGACTGGCTAGCCACTTATGCATCTGTGGACTGCCGTAAGAAGGCAGTCAGATTTAGCTTTCCAGGAGAGCCAGTCCTTTTTATTCAGGGAGACCGCAGTGTCACCCTTCCCAGCTTGATTTCGTCTCTTCGCGCCGGACAGCTACTACGGAAGGGATGTCAGGGATTCTTAGCGTCTGTTTATGATACTCAAGCTGCAGAGGTTCCTTTGGACCAGGTCCCGATTGTGTGTGAGTTCCCTGATGTTTTCCCTGACGAGCTGTCTGGGCTACCGCCTGAGCGCGTTGTTGAGTTCTGCATTGACTTGATTCCTGGCTAGGGGCCTATTTCCATATCGCCTTATCGGATGGCCCCGGCGGAGCTTAGAGAGCTGAAGGATCAGTTGCAGGATTTGCTAGATAAAGGGCTTATTCGACCTAGTGTTTCTCCATGGGGTGCTCCTGTCCTGTTCGTCAAGAAGAAAGATGGAAGTTTGCGTTTGTGCATTGATTACCGTCAGCTGAACAGAGTTGCCGTACAGAACAGATATCCCTTACCACGTATCGATGATTTGTTTGACCAGCTTCAAGGTGCGGGATACTTTTCGAGGATTGACTTGCGATCGGGCTATCATCAGTTGCGGGTGCGGCAGGAGGATATTCCGAGGACGGCTTTTCGCACACGTTACGGGCACTATGAGTTTTTGGTGATGTCATTCGGACTCACCAATGCCCCAGCCGCGTTTAAGGATTTGATGAACCGCATTTTCAGGCCGTATCTAGATCTGTTCATCATCGTGTTTATTGATGAAATTTTGGTGTATTCCCGGAGCCGAGAGGAGCACAAGCAGCATTTGCGGATCACGTTGCAGAATTTGAGAGAGCATCAGCTCTTCACGAAATTCTCCAAGTGTGCATTTTGGCTTGACAGCGTTGATTTCTTGGGTCACGTAATTACGAGGGATGGCATATATGTGGACCCGAAGAAGATCGAGGTCGTTCAGCATTGGCCCAGACCGACTTCAGTTCTGGAGATCCGCAGTTTCTTAGGCTTGGCTGGCTACTACCGACGATTCGTTCAGGATTTCTCCCGTATTGCTGCACCGTTGACTGGATTGACCCGGAAGGGAGATCCTTTTGATTGGACCGAGGCGTGCGAGCATAGCTTCCAGCGGTTGAAGACTCGTCTGACTACTGCACCAGTGTTGTCATTGCCTTCGGGTTCGGGTGGATTCGTGGTTTATTACGACGCTTCGCGAGTAGGACTAGGTTGCGTGTTCATGCAGCATGACAGAGTTATCGCGTATGCTTCTCGGCAGCTGAAGACGCATGAACAGAACTATCCTACGCACGATTTAGAGATGGCTGCAATGGTGTTTGCACTCAAGATCTGGAGACATTACCTATACGACGAGTCGTGCCAGATATTTACGGACCATAAGAGCTTGAAGTACATATTTCAGCAGCGAGACCTGAATCTGAGAAAGCGCCATTGGATGGAGCAGGTGAAAGACTATGATTGCGAGATCCTTTACCATCCGGGCAAGGCGAACGTGGTGGCTGATGCTTTGAGTAGGAGGCTCGGAGGTAGTTTATCTTGTTTGAGCGCCGTGCAGAGATAGTCGTCAGCAGATTGGCAGATTTTATGCGACAGCCGAGTTGAGTTCGAGTTCACTCCGACAGAGGGACAGCTTGCGCATGTTCATGCACGTCCGCAGTTGCTTGACCGTATTCGAGATGCACATCCCAGTGATGACCGTCTTTCAGAGATCATGGAGCAGATTAGGCAGGGCAGAGATTCCGAGTTCATGATCGATGATCAGGGAGTACTACGATTTGGGCCTCGATTGTGCGTACCAGATTCTGAGGGACTGCGGCGTGAGATTCTTGAGGAGGCGCATAGATCGAGATACAGCGTTCATCCAGGCTCCACCAAGATGTACCGCGAGTTGCGAGATGTTTACTGGTAGGACGGAATGAAGAGAGACGTCACAGAGTTCGTATCGAGATGCCTGACTTATCAGCAAGTCAAGGCTGAGCACCAGAGCCCAGCAGGAGAGTTGCAGCCTTTGCCCATTCTGGAGTGGAAATGGGAGCAGATTTCTATGGACTTCGTTATAGGTCAACCCAGAACCATTCGAGGGTATGACTCCATTTGGGTGATCGTGGATCAATTGACGAAAGCGGCTCACTTCCTGCTAGTGAAGACCACTTTCAGTTTTGCTCAGTATGCCCAGATTTATATCGACGAGATCGTACGGTTGCATGGCGTCCCGACTTGTATCATGTCAAACCGAGGCACCCAGTTTACCAGCCAACTATGGCAGAGAATTCAGGAGGCATTGGGCACCCGTTTGAGTTTCAGCACAGCATTTCATCCGCAGACCGACGGGCAGTCAGAGCGGACTATTCAGACTCTCGAGGACATGCTCCGAGCGTGCGTTTTAGACTTCGGAGGTAGCTGGGATCATCATTTACCCTTAGTGGAGTTATCCTACAACAACAGCTTCCAGAATACTATTCAGATAGCACCTTTCGAGGCCTTGTATAGGAGGAGATGTAGATCGCCCGTCAGTTCGACTGAGCTTAGAGAGAGCAGTATTTTGGGACCGCAGATCGTGCAGGAGACTACCGAGAAGATACAGTTGATTCGAGACCGGATGAGAGCGGCCCAGAGCAGGCAGAAATCGTATGCAGACAGGCGTCATCGCAGACTAGCGTTCACAGTTGGCGATCAAGTTTTTCTGAGGGTCTCTCCGATGAAGGGCGTGATAAGATTTGGGCGAAAATGAAAGCTTAGTCCAAGATTTGTGGGTCCCTTCGAGATCCTCGAGCATGTCGGTGCGGTTGCATATCGTTTGGCTCTTCCACCTAGCTTTCCGGATGTTCACCCCGTATTTCACGTATCGATGCTACGCAGATATCTTCATGACCCTTCTCACACGATTCAACATCAGACCGTTCAGCTTGAGCGCGATCTTTCGTTCACCGAGCAGCCAGTAGTGATATTGGATCGGCAGGTGAAGAAACTTTGATCAAGAGTCTTGCCGTCTGTGAAGGTTCTTTGGCGCAGCCCGAATGATGAAGAGATCACTTGGGAGGCCGAGGGCGAGATGCGGAAGAAATTCCCTCATCTCTTTGAAGGTACGTGTAGCTATATATTTAAATTCAGGGACGAATTTTCTTAAGGAGGGAAGATTGTAACACCTTAGAATGTGATTAGTGGTAATTATGTTTTAATGTGGGGTTTTTGGTCAAAAGTTTGCCAAAACAGTTTTCAAATAATTTATCGGGTTTTATGAATATTTTAATAGAATTTAATTAGCCCTGCACACACTTGTGCATGTTAACTAGGGTTAAGTTTGGGTTAAACCATGTTTAACAACCATGGTGGACTAAACTATTTTTATTAAGTTAATTTGGTCTTAATTAAGGGTAATTGTTTTTTTTAAATGGAATTAGTTTTAGGTGTTGACTTGTGAGAGAGTTGAAGAGAGAAAGAAGGCATGATGGCTTGTGCCATGCTTGGCAATTAATGAGGAAAGAGAGAGTGAGGGGTTGACTCTCATTTGTTTTCAAAACAATTATTTCCCTCACACTCATTCTCACATATCTCTCTCCCTCTCACTCTCACACACTCAACATCAGCAGCAGCTGCAACAGAAGCAACAGCAGCAGCAGAAATAGCAGCAGCAGCAGCAATAACACCATAGCAGCAGCAGCAACAACACCAACAACAGCAGCAGCAAGGCAGCAGCAGCAACACCTACAACAACAACAACATAACAGCAGCAGCAACATCAGCAGAGCAGCATCAGCCTCAGCACAGCATCAGCAACAGCAACAAGTAACAACAACAGCCAGCTGCTGCAGCAGAGCTCACCGCCCTTCTTCTTCTTTTTCCTGCATTCTAGGATCTAGAGGGGTATAATCTCTGAACTCAATTCTTTGCTTGCTAATCTTGTATATTATTTAGCTTCAGTTAGTGTTTATTATGAGTTTGGTGCTTGAAATGGTGATGTGAGTGAAGATTTGGCCAAGTAAGGATCCTTAGGGTTAATATAGCTTGACTAAGTGTTAATAAGGCCATTTTAACTGAGAGTTGCACCAGGTTTCACTAAAATACCATAGGGTTTCTATTTAATGTAATTTAACGTTTTAATGTAGACTTTTGGCCATTTCATGGTCTGCTTTTGACCCGAGTGTTTCAGGTAAAATCTAAGTTAACTGGAGCATACTTTTTAGACCTAGATCACTCACCCAGAACATGAGACCCCCTACCCACTTTCTGGCCACAATTTTATTCATTCTGGCCGCAATTTGCGGCCAGATGATGGTGTTTTGTGTTGGGTTTTATTCAGTAGGGGTCTGCTGTATATTTGAGGGATTTGGTATATGCAACTTTTTATTTTTTTCACTCGAGTCAAAATCTGGAGCATTAAACCCTTTTTCGATACTTTTTAACTTGTGCGACACGTGTGTTTGGTGTGTTGGGTCTGTGGTGCACTGCGCGACACAGCGAGTCGGGATGGTTTCTGGTGAGGTTACGCACGTCCTGACGTATCGAGTGCACGCGTGCTTAGTTTCCAACGCGAGTTATTCCTTTGATCGATATATCACGTTTTTGCAGGATTTGCCTTATGTGTGTTACTTTATGTAAATTCTTAGTTTGCAAGCGGGGACTTCGAGCGCCGCGGAGAAAGGAAACCAGGTGGTCGGATACACCTAGTGCGAGATCACGGGTGAGTAGATATAACATCTACGAGGAACAATCGTTTGGATGGCGCAAGTCGCCCGATAGTTTGAGTAATTTAAAAGATTCCTAGTGGTATTAGTAATTATGAGTATAATGCTTGCCTAAACATCTTGCTACGTTCATGATCTATATATTGACATACATATGCGAACTTTTTCCATAGGACACCTGCACCATTGCCAGGATTTTTATATGCAGCACAAGCACTATTCATGTGTACACACACGCCTTGGTAATTTTTATGCCACAACACTAGATAACTTATAATCTAGAACAACTTCATATATAATGCTTAAATCTATGCTAATGCATTTAAATTCCTTAGGATAACCATGTAGGATTGTTATTCATATGCATGTACCTCATTACATCATTCGTTCATGTCTAGTCTATTAATCATACATTGCAGCTTGATTTGTTGATACCATATGCATTCATTATCATTGACCTGTGCACTTATGATGATTTTCTTGAGATTTATGAGATTTCTGGATTTTGGGGGAAAACCGCAAGGAATTTTAAACTTATTATCTTTTTTCAAAACATGCAACTTGCGGTTTTCTAGTGGTGTATGTGTCGTCCACCTTGAGTTTTTCTGTTAGTTTTCGAGACCCGTTTCGAGGAGTTGGATGAACCGTCTCGGGTACATGGTGGGCCCGGTAAGGTATCCGGGGCAAGAAGATTGGGTAGTAGACGATGAGCCTGGCAGGGGATAGACTACCTACCGGTGATTTTTTGGCACGGCGGATACCCAGAGGGTACCGACCGTGGCCGTGAGATATTGAGATATTGATACTTTGAGATGGGTCAGCCGGACGGCTGAGGCCAGAGACACTGTGATATGGATACGTGAGATTTGAGATAGTGGGTTGAGGTGTCGATGCTGGACACGGATTTCTGTTGATTCTATTGATATTATGCTGATATTTCAAAAGATATTTCTAAGAAGAAAACAATGATTTCTTATACCTCCATATTCAGATCACGAGTTTATTCATGTTGCATACATACCTGCTAGGACATCATACCAGTTTAGTATTATATAATGATTCCTGTTGCATACATATCTGCTAGTAGATCCTGCCACATCAGTATTGTAGATGTTATGATACTTGCGTGCATGCTTGCGATAGCCTCTATAGATGTTATTTATTACTCTCGAGTTGGACACTCACCCCTGTTGTGCCACAGGCTTTTTGCAGGCCCGCTCCGTCAACATAGTAGCGGCGGACGCACTTGCTTATTTTGCTCCATTTGCTTCTTTTTCCTGGACTCGAGACTTTTGCTCATAGGTGGGTTATGATGTTATTTTTGTACCACCTTGTATATTCATTGTATCTAGAGTACTCCATCTACTGCATCTGCTGTACCTGTTATTGTATTGATGTATATTGACCTAGAGACGAGGCTGTGAGATTTGTGGACCTTTAGGCTGTATTTAGGGTCGAGCTCACTTGAGTCGACGTGATATTTTACTTGTGCTTCTAATGCTTATTTTCTTGCACTTGCTGATTTTAATTGCGTGGGATTTGAGTCCGCTTCGGCGAAGAGCTAGCTCCCGCTTGGGGATGCCTTATTTCATATTATTCATTTATCTCCTGTTTTGTACCCTTTTGGGGGCCTGTTTTACAAAAGAGACTCTGCCGAAATTTTTGGAAAAATGGATGTTGTTTCAAAAATGCTTGATGTGACTTAATGGATTAAATCGCTTTCAATAAACTGGTTTTTCCTTCACTCTATTTCTTAATCTGGTTTTGATTTTTGGGCTTTGGTTTACTTATTTTATGTACGCCTTGAGACGTTTCGTAACTTAAGTGCCAGTCACGTTCCGTACCCCGCGGGTCGTGACTGGCGTAAAATTTCCCTATCTGGTGAACAACACTTGTAGGTCCTCTCGACTTGCAAGGAGAAAATGCTCTTATGAGATCCTTACGACTCTCAAGAGAAAACACACTTAAGAATCCTCACGATTCCTAAGGAGAAAACGCACCTACAAGATCCTCACGACTCGTAGGGAGAAACACCTTTATGAGATCCTTATGGCTCATGAAGTCGAAAGGCTTAGTTGACAGGATCTTAACCCTGTTTGCTAAGCCACCTTTGTTCGAATCGACAAAGGCAAATGATAATTCGCTCCTGGATGTCACGTCCCGAAAGTACGGAACATGACCGTCACTTAAACTACGAAACGTCTCGAGGCGTACGTAATCTAAGTAAGCCGAAAACCCAGAAATCCAAACCAAGAAAAGTAGTAGAGTGAAGGAGAAACCGATTTAAATCAAGTAGTTTTATTAGCATAAGCTGAATTATGCGTTTTTAAAAACATCAAATATTTCTTGAAAATTTCGGCAGAGTCTCCTTTGTAATAACTGGCCCCCAAACGGGATACAATATGAATAGTATACGAAATCAATAAAAGGCATCCCCAAGCGGGAGCTAGCTCTTCGTCAATCGACGGTCACAACCACACAAGAAATATAATATACAACGCCAAGGGCGAGGATCAAAACTCAAAAGAAAACTCAAAACAGCAAGAAATCCAAAGAAATACAACGCGCGACTCTAAGGTCGAAAGAATAACATCACTGGTCTCTAACTCAAAAATAAATACATGTTTGGTTGATGGAACTTCTAGATATAACAGAATAATAATATACAAGGTATAATTATGGGTACGACACAAATAAACTCACCTACTAGCAAATCACCCGGAATGGAAATAGTGCCAGCAAGCCGTAATGAAACATGTACGGCAAAACCTGCAAGAAACTGTGGCACAACGGGGGTGAGTTGCCAACTCGTGAGTAGAAAAAATATGTACGAACAGAAATCGCATGAACAACGAAATCCTAGGTCAACGATCATAATATATCCTCAAATATATAACAAGCAGACTATAACAATGGCTAGGGTAAATATCTAACCCGAGTGTAATCCTATGTGCCTGTGTCAGTGCCTCAGGTAGCAATATATCATATGGATGATGTATGAATGTATGAAACAGAATGCATGTACTGATAAAAATTGCTGTCATAAATTAGTGAGATTTCTGTATCTTTTTAAAAATGAGGAATCATAAGTGAAATCAGCATAAACAGTGCCTAGCATCGATACAAAACAAGTATCCAAATCTCTCGATATCTCTGTATCGCAATCTCTGTACCTCAATATCGCAAAATCTATGTATGTCAATCTCACTATCTAGGGTGCCGTCAGTCCAAACCGACTCCTACCATCAATCTCAAGACCACGACGGTATCCTCTGGATATCCGACGCGTCGGGTAATATCACCGGTCGATCGTGCTCCCATGCACAGGCTCAACGTCAACAACACGATCTTCTTGCCCCGGGATACCGCACCGGACCCACCATGTACCCGAAACGGTTCATCCATCTCCTCGAATCGGGTCTCGAAATCCATCAGCAAACTCATGGTGGACGACTCATACATCATGGGAAAACCGCACTTTTATTTAAAAGAGAGGAAAGAAGCTTTTACAAGTTTTGCGGTTTCCCCCCAAATCCAGAAAATCTCATGGAAATCCGAATCCAAATCGTCATTAGCATGTAAAACCATGAATATAGGCATGAGAATCCATGAATACGGCATAACAATGAATAACAGTTTGCATGAAGTGACAAGTAATAACTACAATATCTAAGCTGGCATATAAAGAAAGTACACTAATATCATGTCAAACTACTAGCTATCAAGCTAAGTTAAGCAATAATATTTTCTAAGGCGTACGTGACATGGCAATTACCGATGAAGATATGTGTGAGCCGGCAAGTAAGTGTACGTGGTACATACGCATCATCGGTAATGGTGCTTGTGTCCTGACAGCATAATATCAACAATGCAATATGAAATAACAATGTAAGTATACGATGCGGAGTGAGCAACCATAATGAGCGGGAGCTAAATATTAAACAATGGTGCCATTTGAAATAACACGAATCGTGGGGTTTTGAAAATAAGGGCTACGGTGGTTTTAAGAAAAGATATGTCTTTTGAAATATCCGTAGATCCCTTGACCTGTCTTTTAAAATACCCACGATCCGCTAGTTTTGAAATAGGTAGGAGTATAATCTAATCTAACAACTACACTAAACTATATAGCTCAACTAACAAGCTGAACTACAGGTAAGGAAACCTCCTATCATCTGAGTCGATACATATACATACCTGTATATGTATAGTCGGTGATCCCGCCTCAATAATATCATATCCGATACCATATCTATAATCAGACATCCCAAGTCAAGAGTGCTGATCAATCATCAATATATAGCTCGCACGTAAATCCGTCGTACGGCATCCCAAATCTGGGTACGGGTCAATATCACATTCATCATACTATTCATCTGGTATCCTCTTTATCAAATATCATGATCGGGGTACTGATCTATGTCTAGTACAATACTGATACCGCCTAAGTATGCATGCTCGTGTGTGAAACACTACGTCAAGTACCCGCTACAACGTTATGTCGTATCTCAAATACGAACCCTGCCATATCACCGATCTCACGGCCTCAAATCAAATCTCATCGACTAATCTTAAATTCCAAGTACTATCCTCATCATCCATGCATGTGTATATGAATATATATATGCATAGTCCCATACCCACGCGTATATACATATATACACATCCCCATCTACGCACAAGAAAGTAATGTATGCAAGTCTGTGTGTGCGTATGTGGGTATAACAACTACTCTAGGGTTTCGCAACTAACCCAAAGGTAATCCATGAACACATAATCATATCATGAATAAACATTTTCGTATCATTAAATACCTATATAAACATATATATATGAACTATACTACGGACTCCGGGGGTGCTATACGCCATCCACCCGACTTCTCCCCGTAGATATAAATCTGCTCTCCTGGTCCTTGCTCGCCGGTGCCGATGTCGCCACGCGCTTTCTTGTCGTCTCGAAGTCCACATGGGGTACCTACCTATCATAACGCACCATATCGCATTAAAACTAAATTCGAAATCGAAACGGCATACGAAAATCAAATCGGCACGCGTATCACGCATAGGTCAAAACCTATCGCCTACGCATGCAAGAATAGTCAAACTAACCCTCGATATCGATGTACAAACGTCAAACCATCGAGAAAACCCAATCACACTCATTTGCGCATCCACGAACACTAAGTATAATATAAAATAGGTTAAAATTCACAAAAACCCCAAATTCACCTTAAAAGCCATTTTTCCGAAAATCTAGCAAGCAAAAATTACCCGTTTTAGTACAAAACTCGACGTTTAAACAAATCTAGTGGCCATAATACTTATTAAATTTCTTAAATAAGTCATAAAAACAATTTCCATAATTTAATCCCAATAAATTTCATTAACCCCAAAATTCTAGTTTACAATATACCCAAATTTTAACAATTTATAGCAAAAATGTACAAACAACAATTTAGCTTGGATTTTCATGAACTAAAAGTATTAAACCACTCAATATAATATTTATAATGACATGGAAACTTAATTATATTTTAATCTAAGCATTTGATAATTTTTCAAAAACTCTAGTTAGCAAAATAACTTAATTTAGACATTTCCATGCAACAATTTGCTATCTAACTACTAGTTTACTTTCTACAAATCCTAAGATGGTAATCTATCCATTACAACCATGATCAAACAATACAATCCATAATTTGATCACAATCCATTCTCTTGAACTTTCAAACACACAATCAACAACAACCAAATTAACCCTTATAAACAAAATTATATAAGCAACTAATCAACAAACAAACCATGGGGCACAAATTTATACCTCACAAATAGATATCTACCATGCAAATCCTAGCCTCCAAAAGTAGTTTCCATGCTCCTAAATCCATGCTAGAAAGGCAAATGAGAAATGGGTAGGAGTTGGATTTAGATTTTGGGATTTTTTTTGAAGGGTATTTGATGAATTTTTGAAGCAAAAGAGATGGAAATTTGGGGGAAAAGAGGGACTGTTGCAGCAGGGGGGTTTCGGCCAGGTTGGAGAGTGGGGGAGGAGAGAGAGTGAGGTGGAGAAAGTGGAGAGAAAAAGACAAAGTCCACACCCCCTTTTGACTTTCTTTCACTTTCTTTTCTTTTCTTTTCTTTTCTTTTCTTTTGAAAGTGAGGTGATTGGAGAGAAGGGGGAGGGGTTGTCCAAGTGGGTCCGGCCATATAGGGAGAGGGAGAGAGGGTGAGGTGTCGGTGTGTGGGTTAGGAAAAAAGATAAATGTATTACCCCAATTCCCATTAACACTAATTTCACCGAAAAAAGCCTTTTTCTTCGATATTTTCTAAACCGTTTTGGTAAACCATTTCATTTTAAAAACCACATGATAAAATTTTGTTTAATATGTTATGATGCACAAAATTTGTTTCAACTCATTCCAATTTGTAATTTTCCCTAATTAAATGTATTAGGGACGGTTTAAAATAATAATAGAATAATTAATTTCGGAAAAAATTTCAGAAAATTTGAAATTTCACCAGTGGCTCAATAAACACCAAATACTAGCAATTACATAGCTAGAATATTTATATTTAATTTTAAAACAAAGATATTTGTATTTTGACTTTTTACAGAAAACCCCCTTATTTTACCGATTTTCAGAAATTTCACCGAAACGATTTTCAAAACGTTACAATCTTCCCCCCTTAGAGAAATTCGGTCTCCGAATTTAAATTAAAACTCCCCCCAAATACTAGAACATCTAAGCAAAACCATCAAGTCGTCGGGGCTCCGAAATCGTACATACATAAAACAAGTCGTAGCGCAGCGCATGCGCATGAAAAATGAGCATATAACTCAATATCAAACAAGCATCTCGCAATCATCGGAGTCATGGTAAAGACACAAATGTCAAATCCAATACAAAACCAATATGATATAACTTGAAACTATACACGTAAATATCAAATCTATATATGTAAATATCTGAAGAAAATACATGCCAAATCTTTTAAAGTCGCTGTGCAATACGCATAACACTGCACAGTGGCAGACGTCTATTATAAGAGAATAACCATATACATATATACCTTTTGTTTAAAATGTACGTTCCGCCGTTTTGGGAAACAATTTAGAAGGGTTTCCTTGTTTTAAACGTTTCGTGTCATATCAGACACGTAGGTAAATACTGAGACTATAGTTCGCTTTTTTTTTGGAATTCTCTTCGATAGCTATCAATACATGCAAAATACATTCTGGTACTGTCCTCTGACTAGTCCAGCTCAGTACAAAAACACATAGCAAATAGCATAAAAACGTACTGCTCTATAAAAAATCAATCCCAAAATACACATATGAATAGTACGTGCGTCTGGTGCGCACGGAAATCAAAATCCATATACGTGCCATACAAGTGCATAGAAACAAGATTTAAGTGAATCGGTTGTACACGAAATATCTGTCATAGGCAACGTGTGTGCCTGACAGCAAAATCAGGTGCATCTGATATGCACGAAAAGTCTCGATTTAGTGCATTTGGTGTGCACCAAAATCGCATCTCAAAACATGCGCTCAACATGCGCGAAAATCCAAGGCAGGTGCATCTATCATGCAAGAAATCATGAAATCCAATATCAAGCGCCGAACATGCGCAAAATCCAATCAGATGCACAAGGTGCATAAAATCAATATCGAGCATCACAATCGAAATCGAAGTCCAGTGCATCTACATGCACAAAATGCGTATCACTGCACTGCAAGCATATGTGAACTATAACGAGTGCAAAAACCAAATCGTATGCGTATATACGCACAAATCAACTCAACTGTATGAAATCCATATAATCACAAGCATGAGAAACCAAGGCATGAAAACTATCTCAAGTGCAACAACTGTGCAAAAATCGTAAATACTCAGTAGGTGCAACCATGGTGCCTGAAAAAGATATCATGAAACTCAATTATCAAAACCAATCATGAAAATAGATCGCTCAAAATACCAAAATCAAGTATGGCGGAATAGTCCCGCTCAAGCACTTCCTCTAAGAACCTCTGTCCAACGGTCGTGGTCACTCATAGCATGTCTCGTCGACGATCCTGAACTCTGGCCTGCCGGTGTGCATAACATGATCACTCCTGGGTCCAAGTCTTCTCGTAATTTATTCCAGAAAGGTCCTATCGAGATCTCTCCCAAATCTCGTCTCTGCCGAACTGTCCGGAAGTCATCGTCCCTTACTAGATCTGTTCTCGTTCCGGAACGGCTGCATACTCATCGCGACTCCTTCTGGAAGGTATATCCAAGTACAATGCCACGGCATACGTATCGCATATCCGATGTCGGTGGAGTGGAACGTCATCTTATCCAGATCTTGTACGGACCTCTTTACTCCACTTTCTTTAATGTCGACTGCTTCGGACTCGTCTCGTCGTGGCTGCATGAACTGAGCTCCTACGGCTATTCTCGTATCTGGATTCTCCTAAAAAATGCATCTCACCACCTGGCATCCGAATGAAGTCGAACCATCCGATCGATTCTTCAAAACCTCATAATCCCCTGAGAGCTCAACACCTTGGGTACAGTTCAACAATATCGAGTACGTACCACAGCATCGATAATCCAGCCGTAGAAGGGCAAACCCAAGCCTCACTAATGGCGCCGCAGAACTGCCGCAAACCCTGAGGTTCAAAGGCTTTCACACGGTCATTATGTCGAGTTAGGGTTTCATTCTTCTAGAGGGACCATAGAATTGTCTGCATGTCTTTCCGAATACTTTAAACTTGGAATAATAGGTTTCTGACACTCGGTCGTCTCTGTCGACTCTCAACGTCTCCGCGTGAAGTCGTCTCTAGCTGGAATCAATCTATCTGATGACCTCACATCGGGGTAGTGAACGAACCACATGCCCTAGTCATTCATCCTCGATGACTAGCGACATTCTATCATCTCTTAGTATAACTCGTACCGTAATAGCTCCAACATCTGTGGCGATATCTTGTCGTTTGCAGCAACAACTGGCTCATTCGTCTGCACGCTGAACAGTGCTTCAATCGTCATGAATAAGCCATACGTCAACGGTCATCAAAATCTGGATGGCCTCTATCAGTGGCTCAATCCTCTAGTGCAAATCGGCATGTCCGAGTAATCTCATACAGGAATCCACCCAACGCTCGTGGCGTGAAAACACAATGAAAAGACACATCTCTGCAATCGTGTGTCGCCAGAATCATGCCCTGGTCAGTTCTCGTTCTTGACGAGCTCATGCTGACCGCAACTCTAGCCGTAGCTCTCCCTGCCCGTAATCGTGGCAGCAAACCATAACTGGTATCGATGAGGCTAAATCAGGAATGAATATAATACTGAACAAAGAAATGTACATCCTAAGGCTTCTTAAGTGGAGTAGCGTATCGTAAGTATGCCGCGGAACATACCCACGGTACGTCACTCTACTTTAGTCACCTATTCCATCAACCAAGGGTCATCCTACGCTCCGAAGTTTAAACCTAACACTCTGATACCAACTTTGTCACGTCCCGAAAGTACGGAACATGACCTGCACTTAAACTACGAAACGTCTCGAGGCGTACATAATCTAAGTAAGTCGAAAACCCAGAAATCCAAACCAAGAAAAGTAGTAGAGTGAAGGAAAAACCAATTTAAATCAAGTACTTTTATTAGCATAAGCCGAATTATGCGTTTTTAAAAACATCAAATATTTCTTGAAAATTTCGGCAGAGTCTCCTTTGTAAATACTGGCCCCCAAACAGGATACAAAATGAATAGTATACGAAATCAATAAAAGGCATCCCCAAGCGGGAGCTAACTCTTCGTCAATCGACGGTCACAACCACACAAGAAATATAATATACAACGCCAAGGGCGAGGATCAAAACTCAAAGGGAAACTCAAAACAACAAGAAATGCACAGAAATACAACGTGCGACTCTAAGGTCGAAAGAATAACATCACTGGTCTCTAACTCAAAAATAAATACATGTTTGGTTGATGGAACTTCTAGATACAACAGAATAATAATATACAAGGTATAATGATGGGTATGATACAAATAAATCCACCTACTAGCAAATCACCCAGAATGGAAATAGTGCCAGCAAGCCGTAATAAAATCTGTACGGCAAAACCTGCAAGAAACTGTGGCACAAAAGGGGTGAGTTGCCAACTCGTGAGTAGAAAAAATATCTACGAACAGAAATCGTATGAACAACGCAATCCTAGGTCAACGATCATAATATATCCTCAAATATATAACATGCAGCCTATAACAATGGCTAGGGTAAATATCTAACCCGAGTGTAATCCCATGAGCCTGTGTCAGTGCCTCAGTTAGCAATATATCACATGGATGATGTATGAATGCATGAAACAAAATGCATGTACTGAGGAAAACTGCTGTCATAAATTAGTGAGATTTCTGTATCTTTTTAAAAACGAGCTATCATAAATGAAATCAGCATAAACAGTGCCTAACATCGACCCAAAACAAGTATCCAAATCTCTCGATATCTCTGTGTCGCAATCTCTGTACCTCAATATCTCAAAATCTATGTATGTCAATCTCACTATCTAGGACGCCGTCAGTCCAGACCGGCCCCTACCATCAATCTCAAGACCACGACGGTATCCTCCGGATATCCGACGCATCGGGTAATATCACCGGTCGGTCGTGCTCCCCTGCACAGGCTCAACGTCAACAACACGATCTTCTTGCCTCAGGGTACCGCACCGGGCCCACCATGTACCCGAAACGGTTCATCCATCTCCTTAAATTGGGTCTCGAAATCCATCAGCAAACTCATGGTGGACGACTCATACATCATGGGAAAACCGCACTTTTTATTTAAAAGAGAGGAAAGAAGCTTATACAAGTTTTGCGGTTTTCCCCCAAATCCAGAAAATCTCATGGAAATCCGAATCCAAATCGTCATTAGCATGTAAAACCATGAATATAGGCATGAGAATCCATGAATACGGCATAACAATGAATAACAGTTTGCATGAAGTGACAAGTAATAACTACAATATCTAAGCTGGCATATAAGGTAAGTACACTAATATCATGTCAAACTACTAGCTATCAAGCTAAGTTAAGCAATAATACTTTCTAAGGTGTACGTCACACGGCAATTACCGATGAAGATGTGTGTGAGCCGGCAAGTAAGTGTACGTGGTACATACGCATCATCGGTAATGGTGCTGGTGTCCTGACAGTATAATATCAACAATGCAATATGAAATAACAATGTAAGTATGCGATGCGGAGCAAGCAACCATAATGAGCGGGAGCTAAATATTAAACAATGGTGCCATTTGAAATAACACGAATCGTGGGGTTTTGAAAATAAGGGCTATGGTGGTTTAAAGAAAGGATACGTCTTTTGAAATATATTCGTAGATCCCTTGACCTGTCTTTTAAAATACCCACGATCCGCTAGTTTTGAAATAGATAGGAGTCTAATCTAATCTAACAACTACACTAAACTATACGGCTGAACTAACAAGCTGAACTACAGGTAAGGAAACCGCCTATCATCTGAGTCGATACATATACATACATGTATATGTATAGTCGGTGATCCCGCCTCAATAATATCATATCTGATACCATATCTATAATCAAACATCCCAAGTCAAGAGTGCGGATCAATCATCAATATATAGCTCGCACGTAAATCCGTCGTATGGCATCCTAAATCTGGGTACGGGTCAATATCACATTCATCATACTATTCATCTGGTATCCTCTTTATCAAATATCATGATCGGGGTACTGATCTACGTCTAGTACAATACTGATACCGCCTAAGTATGCATGCTCGTGTGTGAAACACTACGTCAAGGACCCGCTACAACGTCATGTCGTATCTCAAATACGAACCCTGCCATATCACCGATCTCACGGCCTCAAATCAAATCTCATCGACTCATCTTAAATCCCAAGTACTATTCTCATCATCCATGCATGTGTATATGAATGTATATATACATAGTCTCATACCCACGCGTATATACATATATACACATCCCCATCTACGCACAAGAAAGTAATGTATGCAAGTCTGTGTGTGCGTATGTGGGTATAACAACTACTCTAGGGTTTCGCAACAAACCCAAAGGTAATCCATGAACACATAATCATATCATGAATAAACATTCTGGTATCATAAAGCACCTATATAAACATATATATATATGAACTATACTACGGACTGCAGGGGTACTATACGCCATCCATCCGACTTCTTCCCGTAGATATAAATCTGCTCACCTGGTCCTTGCTCGCCGGTGCCGATGTCGCCACACGCTTGCTTGTCGTCTCGAATCCACATGGGGTATCTACATATCATAACGCACCGTATCGCATTAAAACTAAATTCGAAATCGAAACGGCATACGAAAATCAAATCGGCACGCGTATCACGTATAGGTCAAAACCTATCGCCTACGCATGCAAGAATAGTCAAACCAACCCTCGATGTCGACGTACAAACGTCAAACCATCGAGAAAACTCAAACACACTCATTTGCACATCCACGAACACTAACTATAATATAAAATAGGTTAAAATTCACAAAAACCCCAAATTCACCTTAAAAGCCATTTTTCTGAAAATCTAGCAAACAAAAATTACCCGTTTTAGTACAAAACTCGACGTTTAAACAAATTTAGTGGCCATAATACTTATTAAATTTCTTAAATAAGTCATAAAAATAATTTCCATAATTTAATCCCAATAAATTGCATTAACAATTTATAGCAAAAATGCACAAACAACAATTTAGCTTAGATTTTCATGAACTAAAAGCATTAAATCACTCAATATAATATTTATAATGACATGAAAACTTAATTATATTTTAATCTAAGCATTTGATAATTTTTCAAAAACTCTAGTTAGCAAAATAACTTAATTTAGACATTTCCATGCAACAATTTGCTATCTAACTACTAGTTTACTTTCTACAAATTCTAAGATGGTAAGCTACCCATTACAACCATGATCAAACAATACAATCCATAACTTGATCACAATCCATTCTCTTGAACTTTCAAATACACAATCAACAATAACCAAATTAACCCTTATAAATAAAATTATATAAGCAACTAATCAACAAACAAACCATGGGGCATAAATTTATACCTCACAAATAGAGATCTACCATGCAAATCCTAGCCTCCAAAAGTAGCTTCCATGCTCCAAAATCCATGCTAGAAAGACAAATGAGAAATGTGTAGGAGTTGAATTTAGATTTTGGGATTTTTTTTGATGGGTATTTGATGAATTTTTGAAGCAAAAGAGACGGAATTTTGGGGAAAAAGAGGGGCTGTTGCAGCAGGGGGTTTCGGCCAGGTTGGGGAGTGGGGGAGGAGAAAGAGTGAGGTGGAGAAAGTGGAGAGGAAAAGGCAAAGTCCACACCCCCTTTTGACTTTCTTTCACTTTCTTTTCTTTTCTTTTCTTTTCTTTTGAAAGTGAGGTGATTGGAGAGAGAAGGGGGGAGGGGCTGTCCAAGTGAGGCCGGCCACATGTGGAGAGGGAGAGAGGGTGAGGTGTGGGTGTGTGGGTTAGGGAAAAAGATAAATGTATTACCCCAATTCCCATTAACACTAATTTCACCGAAAAAAGCCTTTTTCTTCGATAATTTCTAAACCGTTTTGGCAAACCATTTCATTTCAAAAATAACATGATAAAATTTTTTTTTAATGTGTTATGATACACAAAATTTGTTTCAACTCATTCCAATTTGTAATTTTCCCTAATTAAATGTATTAGGGACGGTTTAAAATAATATTAAAATAATTAATTTCGGAAAAATTTTCAGAAAATTTGAAATTTCACCAGTGGCTCAATAAACACTAAATACTAGCAATTACATAGCTAGAATATATATATTTAATTTTAAAACAAAGATATTTGTATTTTGACGTTTTACAGAAAACCCCCTTATTTTACCGATTTTCCGAAATTTCACCGAAACGATTTTCAAAACGTTATAATCTTCCCCCCTTAGAGAAATTCGGTCGCCGAATTTAAATTAAAACTCCCTCCCCCCCAAATACTAAAACATCTAAGCAAAACCATCAAGTCGTCGGGGCTCCGAAATCGTACATACATAAAACAAGTCGTAGCGCAGCGTATGCGCATGAAAAATGAGCATATAACTCAATATCAAACAAGCATCTCGCAATCATCGGAGTCATGGTAAAGACACAAATGTCAAATCCAATACAAAACCAATATGATATAATTCGAAACTATACACGTAAATATCAAATCTATATATGTAAATATCTGAAGAAAATGCATGCCCAATCTCTTAAAGTCGCTGTGCAATGCGCATAACACTGCACAGTGGCGAACGTCTATTATAAGAGAATAACCATATACATATATACCTTTTGTTTAAAATGTACGTTCCGCTGTTTTGGGAAATAATTTAGAATGGTTTCCTTGTTTTAAACGTTTCGTGTCATATCAGACACGTAGGTAAATACTGAGACTATAGTTCGCTTTTTTTTTTGGAATTTCCTTCGATAGCTATCAATGCATGCAAAATACATTCAGGTACTGTCCTCTGACTAGTCCTGCTCAGTACGAAAACACATAGCAAAGAGCATAAAAACGTACTGCTCTATAAGAAATCAATCCCAAAATACGCATATGAATACTACGTGCGTCTGGTGCGCACGGAAATCAAAATCCATATACGTGCCATACAAGTGCACAGAAACAAGATTTAAGTGCATCGGATGTGCACGAAGCATCTGTCATAGGCAACGTGTGTGCCTGACAGCAAAATCAGGTGCATCTGATATGCACGAAAAGTCTCGATTTAGTGCATTTGGTGTGCACCAAAATCGCATCTCAAAACATGCGCTCAACATGCGCGAAAATCCAAGGCAGGTGTATCTATCATGCACGAAATCATGAAATCCAATATCAAGCGCCGAACATGCGCAAAATCCAATCAGGTGCACCAGCTGCACAAAATCAATATCGAGCATCACAATCGAAATCGAAGTCCAGTGCATCTACATGCACAAAATGCGTATCACTGAACTGCAAGCATATGTGAACTATACCGAGTGCAAAAACCAAATCGTATGCGTATATACGCACAAATCAACTCAACTGTATGAAATCCATATAATCACAAGCATGAGAAACCAAGGCACGAAAACTATCTCAAGTGCAACAACTGTGCAAAAATCGTAAATACGCAGTAGGTGCAACCATGGTGCCTAAAAAAGATATCATGAAACTCAATCATCAAAACCAATCATGCAAATAGATCGCTCAAAATACCAAAGTCAAGTATGACGGAATAGTCCCGCTCAAACACTTCCTCTAAGAACCTCTGGTCAACTGTCATGGTCACTCATAGCATGTCTTGTCGACGATCCTGAACTCTGGCCTGCCGGTGTGCATAACATGACCACTCCTGGGTCCAAGTCTTCTCGTAATTTATTCCAGAAATGTCCTATCGAGATCTCTCCCAAATCTCGTCTCTGCCGAACTGTCCGGAAGTCATCGTCCCTTCATAGATCTGTTCTCGTTCCGGAACGGCTGCATACTCATCGCGACTCCTTCTGGAAGGTATATCCAAGTACAATGCCTCGGCATGCGTATCGCATCACCGATGTCGGTGGAGGGGAATGTCATCTTATCCAGATCTTCTACGGACCTCTTTACTCCACTTTCTTTAATGTCGACTGCTTCGGACTCGTCTCGTCGTAGCTGCATGGACTGAGCTCCTACGGCTATCCTTGTATCTGGATTCTCCTAAGAAATCCATCTCACCACCTGGCATCCGAATGAAGTCGAACCATCCGATCGATTCTTCAAAACCTCATAATCCCCCAAGAGCTCAATATCTTGGGTACAGTTCAACAGTATCGAGTACGTACCACAGCATCGATGGTCCAGCCGTAGAAGGGTAAACCCAAGCCTCACTAATGGCGCCGCAGAACTGCCGCAAACCCTGAGGTTCAAAGGCTTTCACACGGTCATTATGTCGAGTTAGGGTTTCATTCTTCTAGAGGGACCATAGAATTGCCTGCATGTCTTTCCAAAAACTTTAAACTTGGAATAATAGGTTTTTGACACTCGATCGTCTCTGTCGACTCTTAACGTCTCCGCGTTAAGTCGTCTCTAGCTGGAATCAATCTATCTGATGACCTCGCATCGGGGTAGTGAACGAACCACATGTCCTAGTCATTCATCCTCGATGACTAGCGACCTTCTATCATCTCTTAGCACAACTCGTACCGTAATAGCTCCAACATCTGTGGCGATATCTTATCGTTCGCAGCAAAAACTGGCCCATTCGTCTGCACGCTGAACAGTGCCTCAATCGTCATGAATAAGCCATACGTCAACGGTCATCAAAATCTGGCTTGCCTCTATCAGTGGCTCAATCCTCTAGGGCAAATCGGCACGTCCGAGTAATCTCATACAGCAATCCATCCAACGCTCGTAGCATGAAAACACAATGAAAAGACACATCTCTACAATCGTGTGCCGCCAGAATCATGCCCTGGTCAGTCCTCGTTCTTGACGAGCTCATGCTGACCGCAACTCTAGCCGTAGCTCTCCATGCCGTAATCGTGGCAGCAAACCATAACTGGTATCGATGAGGATAAATCAGGAATGAATATAATACTGAACAAAGAAATGTACATCCTAAGGCTTCTTAAGTGAAGTAGCGTATCGTAAGTATGCCGCAGAACATACCCACGGTACGTCACTCTACTTTAGTCACCTATTCCATCAACTAAGGGTCATCCTGCGCTCCGAAATTTAAACCTAACGCTCCGATACCAACTTTGTCACGTCCCGAAAGTACGGAACATGACCGGCACTTAAACTACGAAACATCTCGAGGCGTACGTAATCTAAGTAAGTCGAAAACCCAGAAATCCAAACCAAGAAAAGTAGTAGAGTTAAGAAAAAACCAATTTAAATCAAGTAGTTTTATTAGTATAAACCGAATTATGCGTTTTTAAAAACATCAAATATTTCTTGAAAATTTCGGCAGAGACTCCTTTGTAAATACTGGCCCCCAAATGGGATACAACATGAATAGTATACGAAATCAATAAAAGGCATCCCCAAGCGGGAGCTAGCTCTTCGTCAATCGACGGTCACAACCACACAAGAAATATAATATACAACGCCAAGGGTGAGGATCAAAACTCAAAAGGAAACTCAAAACAACAAGAAATCCACAAAAATACAATGCGCGACTTTAAGGTCGAAAGAATAACATCACTGGTCTCTAACTCAAAAACAAATACATGTTTGGTTGATGGAACTTCTAGATACAACAGAATAATAATATACAATGTATAATGATGGGTACGGTACAAATAAACTCACCTACTAGCAAATCACCCGGAATGGAAATAGTGCCAGCAAGCCATAATGAAACCTGTACGGCAAAACTTGCAAGAAACTGTGGCACAACGGGGGTGAGTTGCCAACTCGTGAGTAGAAAAAATATCTACGAATAGAAATCGTATGAACAATGCAATCCTAGGTCAACGATCATAATATATCCTAAAATATATAACATGCAGCCTATAACAATGGCTAGGGTAAATATCTAACCCGAGTGTAATCCCATGTGCCTGTGTCAGTGCCTCAGGTAGCAATATATCATATGGATGATGTATGAATGCATGAAACAGAATGCATGTACTGATGAAAACTGCTGTCATAAATTAGTGAGATTTCTGTATCTTTTTAAAAACACGGTATCATAAATGAAATCAGCATAAACAGTGCCTAGCATCGACACAAAACAAGTATCCAAATCTCTCGATATCTCTGTGTCGCAATCTCTGAACCTCAATATCTCAAAATCTATGTATGTCAATCTCACTATCTAGGGCGTCGTCAGTCCAGACCGGCCCCTACCATCAATCTCAAGACCACGACGGTATCCTCCGGATATCCGACGCGTCGGGTAATATCACCGGTCGGTCGTGCTCCCCTGCACAGGCTCAACGTCAACAACACGATCTTCTTGCCTCGGGGTACCGCACCGGGCCCACCATGTACCCGAAACGGTTCATCCATCTCCTCGAATCGTGTCTCGAAATCCATCAGCAAACTCATGGTGGACGACTCATACATCATGGGAAAACCGTACTTTTTATTTAAAAGAGAGGAAAGAAGCTTATACAAGTTTTGCGGTTTTCCCCCAAATCCAGAAAATCTCATGGAAATCCGAATCCAAATCGTCATTAGCATGTAAAACCATGAATATAGGCATGAGAATCCATGAATACGGCATAACAATGAATAACAGTTTGCATGAAGTGACAAGTAATAACTACAATATCTAAGCTGGCATATAAGGTAAGTACACTAATATCATGTCAAACTACTAGCTATCAAGCTAAGTTAAGCAATAATACTTTCTAAGGTGTACGTGACATGGAAATTACCGATGAAGATGTGTGTGAGCCGGCAAGTAAGTGTACGTGGTACATACGCATCATCGGTAATGGTGCTGGTGTCCTGACAGCATAATATCAACAATGCAATATGAAATAACAATGTAAGTATGCGATGCGGAGAGAGCAACCATAATGAGCGGGAGCTAAATATTAAACAATGGTGCCATTTGAAATAACACGATCGTGGGGTTTTGAAAATAAGGGCTACGGTGGTTTTAAGAAAGAATACATCTTTTGAAATATCCGTAGATCCCTTAACCTGTCCTTTAAAATACCCACGATCCGCTAGTTTTGAAATAGGTAGGAGTCTAATCTAATCTAACAACTACACTAAACTATACGGCTGAATTAACAAGCTGAATTACAGGTAAGGAAACCGCCTATCATCTGAGTCGATACATATACATACCTGTATATGTATAGTCGGTGATCCCGCCTCAATAATATCATATCCGATACCATATCTATAATCAGACATCCCAAGTCAAGAGTGTGGATCAATCATCAATATATAGCTCGCACGTAAATCCGTCGTACGGCATCCCAAATCTGGGTACGGGACAATATTACATTCATCATACTATTCATCTGGTATCCTCTTTATCAAATATCATGATCGGGGTATTGATCTACGTCTAGTAGAATACAGATACCGCCTAAGTATACATGCTCCTGTATGAAACACTATGTCAAGAACCCGCTACAACGTCATGTCGTATCTCAAATACGAACCCTGCCATATCACCGATCTCACGGCCTCAAATCAAATCTCATCGACTCATCTTAAATCCCAAGTACTATCCTCATCATCCATGCATGTGTATATGAATGTATATATGCATAGTCCCATACCCACGCGTATATACATATATACACATCCCCATCTACGCACAAGAAAGTAATGTATGCAAGTTTGTGTGTGCGTATGTGGGTATAACAACTACTCTAGGGTTTCGCAACTAACCCAAAGGTAATCCATGAACACATAATCATATCATGAATAAATATTCTCGTATCATAAAACACCTATATAAACATATATATATATATATATATGAACTATACTACGGACTGCGGGGGTGCTATACGCCATCCAACCGACTTCTCCCCGTAAATATAAATCTGCTCACCTGGTCCTTGCTCGCCGGTGCCGATGTCGCCACGCGCTTGCTTGTCGTCTCGAAGTCCACATGGGGTATCTACATATCATAACGCACCGTATCACATTAAAACTAAATTCGAAATCGAAACGGCATACGAAAATCAAATCGGCACGCGTATCACGCATAGGTCAAAACCTATCGCCTACGCATGCAAGAATAGTCAAACCAACCCTCGATGTCGATGTACAGACGTCAAACCATCGAGAAAACCCAAACACACTCATTTGCGCATCCACAAACACTAACTATAATATAAAATAGTTTAAAATTCACAAAAACATCAAATTCACCTTAAAAGCCATTTTTCCGAAAATCTAACATGCAAAAATTACCCGTTTTAGTACAAAACTCGACGTTTAAACAAATCTAGTGGCCATAATACTTATTAAATTTCTTATATAAGTCATAAAAACAATTTCCATAATTTAATCCTAATAAATTTCATTAACCCCAAAATTCTAGTTTACAATATACCCAAATTTTAACAATTTATAGCAAAAATACACAAACAACAATTTAGCTTGGATTTTCATGAACTAAAAGCATTAAACCACTCAATATAATATTTATAATGACATGAAAACTTAATTATATTTTAGTCTAAGCATTTGATAATTTTTCAAAAACTCTAGTTAGCAAAATAACTTAATTTAGACATTTCCATGCAATAATTTGCAATCTAACTACTAGTTTACTTTCTATAAATCCTAAGATGGTAAGCTACCCATTACAACCATGATCAAACAATACAATCCATAACTTGATCACAATCCATTCTTTTGAACTTTCAAACACACAATCAACAACAACTAAATTAACCCTTATAAACAAAATTATATAAGCAACTAATCAACAAACAAACCATGGGGCACAAAATTATACCTCACAAATAGAGATCTACCATGCAAATCCTAGCCTCCAAAAGTAGCTTCCATGCTCCTAAATCCATGCTAGAAAGGCAAATGAGAAATGGGTAGGAGTTGGATTTAGATTTTGGGATTTTTTTTTGAAGGGTATTTGATGAATTTTTGAAGCAAAAGAGATGGAATTTTGGGGGAAAAGAGGGGTTGTTGCAGCAGGGGGGTTTCGGCCAGGTTGGGGAGTGGGGGATGAGAGAGAGTGAGGTGGACAAAGTGGAGAGTAAAAGGCAAAGTCTACACCCCCTTTTGACTTTCTTTCACTTTCTTTTCTTTTCTTTTCTTTTCTTTTGAAAGTGAGGTGATTGGAGAGAGAGGGGGGGAGGGGCTGTCCAAGTGGGGCCAGCCACATGGGGAGAGAGAGAGAGGGTGAAGTGTGGGTGTGTGGGTTAGGAAAAAAGATAAATGTATTACCCCAATTCCCATTAACATTAATTTCACCGAAAAAAGCATTTTTCTTCGATATTTTCTAAACCGTTTTGGCAAACCATTTCATTTCAAAAATCACATGATAAAATTTTGTTTAATATGTTATGATGCACAAAATTTTTTTCAACTCATTCCAATTTGTAATTTTCCCTAATTAAATGTCTTAGGGACGGCTTAAAATTTGTATGGACCTGAGATCTGATACCAATCTTAACATCAGTATCGCTTTTGACTTTCGGAAAATTTTTCATAAAATTTGAAATTTCACCAGTGTCTTAATAAACACCAAATACTAGCAATTATATAGCTAGAATATGTATATTTAATTTTAAAACAAAGATATTTGTATTTTGACTTTTTACAGAAAACCCCCTTATTTTACCGATTTTCCGAAATTTCACCGAAACGATTTTCAAAACGTTACACTGGAAATATCCCAGTTCTAGCGATGCTGATGCCTAAATCAGTAACAAATTCCGAGTCCTTTCACGGCAAGTGATGATTCACTCCTGGCAATATTCCAGTCGCAGCGATACTGATGTTAAGATTGGTATCAGATCTCAGGTCCATACTCGCAACAAAATCAGCGAGCCAAAAATACGAAAAAATATATATAGCCGAAATGATGGGGAAACTCGTAATAAAAATCAGCAAGTAAAATATATGCATATAAAAATAGCCGAAATGTTTGGGCAACTCGCAATAAAAAGCAGCGAGTAAAAAAAAATAGCCGAAATGATTGGGCACCGCGAAAAATAGCCGAAATGATTGGGCAATCGTGACTTTCGCGATATAAAAAGCAAAAATGATAAAGCATCGCGGAAGGAAATAAAAAAAATGAAAGAATGAAACTTTTGCCCTCCAGACGAGTCCATACTGACCCCTGTATACAATCCATGGGTATAAACGAAAAGGGAACCACATTTCCCAACAAACTCGGGCAAAGGGAGAGTCAGATCTCGACGGCAGCATCTGCATCCCAGAAGATCAACACAGCGTTCCTTCTCGACACCGAAGAAAGCGGAGCAAGTCAGCCAATGACCTCCCCGCCGGAACAACGCTCCGTCTCGGAAACAAATCAGCCAATGACCTCCCTACCGGAACAGCGCTCCACCTCAGAAACAAGTCAGCCAATGACCTCCCTACCGGAGCAACGCTCTGCCTCGGAAACAAGTCAGCCAATGACCTCCCCGCCGGAGCAACGCTCCGTCTCGGAAACAAGTCAGCCAATGACCTCCCCGCCGGAGCAACGCTCCGTCTCGGAAACAAGTCAGCCAATGACCTCCCCACCGGAGCAACGCTCCATCTCGGAAACATGTCAACCAATGACCTCCCCGCTGGAGCAATGCTCCATCTCGGACACAAGTTAACCAATGACCTCCCCGCCGGAGCAATGCTCCGTCTCGGAATCAAGTCAACCAAGAACCTCTCGACTCGTCTCGACTCACGGCTCATAAAGTTAGAAAGTCTTAGGCTACAAAGACTTTAAACTTGTCTCCTAGGCCATCAATTCTATAGTCACACATTACTTTGCACTACTTCACCCACGTACATACATACGTGAGTAAAGTAGTGGGGGCATTTGTTCCCGCCAAAATTCTTGGCCAAGAGCTACTTGTTCCCTTATAAAAAAAGGGGGAGAGTCCTTAAAATTCGTCTTCACGTGTTGTAAACATGAGCGCTCATATGCAAAGAGTATGAACGCTGAATAAAGCAATTAAGGGCCAAACAGGCATCACGTATTAAACACGTGAGCGCTCATATGCAAAGCATATGAGCGCTGAATAAAATAAACTTAAAAGGCCAAACAGGCCTCACGTGTAAAACACGTGAGCGCTCATATGCAAAGCATATAAGCGCTGAACATAAATCATCAATGGCCAAACAGGCCTCACATGTAAAACACGTGAGCACTCATATGCAAAGCATATGAGCGCTGAACATAAACAGGCTAAAACCCACAGCAGGGGTCATGTATTAAACACATGAGTTCTCTTGCCTCTCACATGCAAAGCATGTGAGCGCCCCAATTTAAAATGCTCATATCAAATTCTAGAATTAAAATCTATTTTGGGAAATATTTTCCTGATCTTTCTCAAACTATAAAGATCTTCTCTGTTAAACAGAGGACGTTTGGATCAAAGATCCAACGGTGATCGTCTGGTAGAATAAAATTCTATCATAGGAAAATATTTTCCCAATCTTTTTAAATTAACACGATATTAATATAATCTGAATTCTATGTTAGAATAAAATTCTAATCTTATTAAACTAACAAGATATCTATATGATAGAATTAAATTCTATATTAAGAAAATATATTTCTGATATTGTTAAACTAAAAACGATATGATAGAATAAAATTCTAGTCTTGTTAAAACTAACAAGATATTCATAATCTTGTTAAAAAAAGCAAAAAATCTTCTCTGTTAAACAAATAACCTTTGGATTAAAAATCCAACGGTGAATAAAATTCACCAATTGATCTAAAAGATCATAAAATCAATGATGATCTCTCAATGAGGGATTCCCTTAACAAATTGATTATTTTTCTTCTCATATAAATAAGAGCAAAGAGAGAAGGAAAAAAAGGACATACACACAGAGAGAGGGGAAGAAAAATATAGAGAGAGAATTTAATTCTCTAGAAAGAAGAGGAACGCCTCCCAAAAGCTCCCACAAAACCAAAAAGAGAATTTAATTCTCAAACCAAGAGTTTAACTCTTCTCAAAGAACTTAGTTCATCCTCTGGTTAAAATCTGCAAAAACAGATCTCCCCACAAGTTGAGAATTTAATTCTCATCGGAGAGATTCTGTCATGCAGATTCAAAACCTAGAGAAAAGAACTGAGTTCAAAAGAGTTTAACTCTTACAAAACGTATGAGGATTTAATTCCTCTGAAACAAGGATTTAACCCTTTAAAAAGAATTTAATCCCTGCAAAGAACAAAATGAGAACTTGATTCCTCAGAACCATAGAAGAACAGCCTGATGATTCATTAGCGTTTAAACGCTACGTAACAGATCACGTGTTCCCACGTGTGCACCTTTGAGGAACAAAAGGAACAACTGACATCGAGTCACGTGATCCCACGTGACCCCCTAATAGTTTTAGTTGTATGTATGCCCTAGAGGCCAGTATTGTACAGATGATGTATATTATATTGGATGCTTGGACATGTATAGAGATGACTTTCTTGCTCGATATGATAGTATGCTATCTGGTTACTCTTTATCTTAACATGTACACTTGTCTCTTTAAACTATCTTATAGTTACATGTTGGTAAAGCCCTTAGGATGTGTACTTGACTACCTGGACTGTGATGCAGATCATACTAGTGGGGACATGGTAGTCCATAGGTACATCCTTCAAGGTCCCTAGTCGTGGGTGTATCGAGATGGGGCATCGATATACCAGTGTACACTAGCGTATACGCTTCTCGACCCATGAGATGGGCGATGGATGATCCCACATCCATTGGTGTTTGACATCAGAGATGGTGTACGGGTGCTCAGTGGAGACTGGGTACACTGGACGGACTCGCCGAGAATTCCCAGATGGTATTATACCTCACGTCAGATGGCAGTTCTCAGGTGACACTTGTGCAGGTTAGTCTGTAGACCCGAGATCGTAATAGAGTCTTGTGTGATTCCCACTGTGCTTTGATCTCCACCTTACCACGTCCATGAGGGCGTGCAAAACGGTGGTCTTTGGGTACAGTCCCGAGTCACATGGAGGCCATGAGCGATAGGAGGGGTTTCGTCTCTCCCGGTATTGGGGGTTGATGTTGCGCTGTGCTCGATTGGCCGTAACAGGGAAGTCCCTGGCCAGGGATGATCAGAGATTTGCTGGTAAGTGTTACCAGTAGTTTCTCGACCCGTTATGAGCCTCACATAGGCACGACTTATCGGTTATTGGGGTCTGACGTTTACCACCCCTAGACTTGATATGCGACATATCAGACGAACAGACCGGACTGTATGGTAAGTGTTACTGGTTGGATTCACAGGAGTGTGAGCGGGATAGCTCGTCGATCTTCTGATCGCTTAATACCCGGGTGGCCGTTACGTTTAGCAGACCGCTTGCGGCTTGTGGGTGCTTGATATGATCATCATCTGTTAACGGCGTATTGACGGGTCTTTAGAGTCCTACACAGAGGTTTCCTGGCTCAAGCGAAACGAAATAGGAGCGCATATGAGATATGTGCAGGACCGAGAATAATGCGTGTATGTGATACCGTATTCCATTCTCGCGATGAATGTATCGATTGGTTATATGTGATATAACCTAGATATCGAATCAAGGATTGATTCGATAAGCCGATACATAGGATACTAGTCGGTTATATGCGATATGACCGGATCGTTAAATCAAGTGTTGATTTAATGATTTAATGTATAATATTATATTTGATATATTACTTTGCATTAACTAGTATTGGTTCACTTTAAATGGTTTTTCTCAATCGATATGCAAATTGTATATGTGATATACTTTTGTGCACATGTTTGTATCATGTTTGATGATACTTGCTCATTTGGTTAAGTGTAAAGAATTAAACCATGGTTAATTTGATGATTAGGGTTTTGCTTTTTCATTTATTTATTTGTTTATTTATTTTGAAAAGATTATGATAAGAATGGTGGCTTTCTTTGTTTCTAGTTGAAGCTTCATAAAGCTTTGACTTTGTAACCATTCTTATCTCATGCTTAACCCTAACCATTTGAACTAACCCTAGTTCATTCTCTACACTTTACCATGGTTAGCTTATGATAAGTATTGATTTATTTTCATTTTAAATCCAAGACTTATCATATTCTATTTGCTTGATCATCTTCTTCTTCAAGAAAAAGCTTAAGTCCATCAATGGCAACTTGAGCAAAAGTGAGAGAAATCAAATTCTAAAGTGAACCCACCTCCTATTTCTTCACCCTCTACCTCTTGCCAAGTAGTATAGGGTGTTTTCTTCACAAGTTTCACAACTTGGTGAAGTTGGAGCTTGAACTTGTGATGCCTCGACGTAGATCATCTTCGGCACGAAGCCGACGACCTAGCCCGCCCATTTCTCCGATGAAGCCGACGATTGAGTTCGGGATTCGAGATGGACAGCGAGAGGACGCCTACGTGGAGCTAAGGAAGTGGAGAAATGGATCTACAAAGGTTGTAGCCTCTCTCCTTTAGTTAAGTCGTTAACTAGTTTAATGTTTCGCCTAGGATTCTAGTCGACGATCCGTATTAGGGTTTCTCGGCACCCATAAAATTTGAAATTGGCATGGTTGATGCCTTGTGAGACCTCTATAGTGTGCCTAGGAACCCTACAAATAGTTCTCAGCAATTTCATGAAAAAAGGAATAAATCCAAAGACAGTTTCAATTTTTGGGCGCCTCACGTGTTCATACGTGACCCCCAAATAGTTGTTCAACACTTATATGAAAAAGGGAAAAATTCCAAAGACAATGCTCCCATTTTGAGCACCTCACGTGTTTGCATGAGAGTATCCTATGAGCTAAGTGCTTAGCACTGTGGTTCTTCACATGTCCACACATGAGAGCCATAAGACCAAGTGTTTAACACTTATACACAGAAAGGGAATAAGCCTAAGAAACTGTGCTCACATTTTGAAGGCACCTCACGTGTTCGCACGTGATCATTTGATGAACCAAGTGCTTAACACTTATAAAGAGGAATTAAATTCAGAGAATAGTTCCCATCTCGGGCGCCTCACGTGTTCACACATGATCCAAATGCTCAGCACTTTTATATATAAAAAAGGGAATAAACTCAAGGAACGGCGCCCAGTTTGGAGGCCCTCACGTGTTCACACGTGAGCGCCTCCAAAGTCCAGTATTTAACACTAATTCAGTGTTTACCATTGTGGGGTAACTAGGGGAAATCAACCTTAACCCAAATTAGCCAAGCCTGCCAAGGCCAAGACCTTTTTAGGTACCAATCAACCGAGCCCCCATGCTCTGGTCTCCCCAAACCAATCATAGTCCCAAAGATGACTAATGTTCTCCTAACGGATGGTATCTAAAATGACGTTCATCCCACATCTCCCCTTGATCTGGAATTCGGTTCAAGGGTACATCTCTCCATACCTCTGATATATGTCGTTGTAATTCTTCAACGTCTTCAGAGAGATGGAGGGTCCTAATAACCAATAACTCTTGGCGTACCCCCAAACCGATGAGCCAAAACTCATGGAGTATGATGTCCTTAAACATGGACTATGATGTCCTTAAACTCTATGGACCGCAACGTCCCTAAACTAAACTCTATGGATTATGATGTCCTTAAACATGGACTATGATGTCCTTAAACCCAATGGACCGCAACGTCCCTAAACTAAACTCTATGGACTATGATGTCCTTAAACATGGACTATGATGTTCTTAAACTCTATGGACTATGATATCCTTAAACCCAATGGACCGCAACGTCCCTAAACTAAACTCTGTGGACTATGATGTCCTTAAATATGGACTATGATGTCCTTAAACTCTCTGGACTAAGATGTCCTTAAACATGGACTATGATGTCCTTAAACCCAATGGACCGCAACGTCCCTAAACTAAACTCCATGGACTATGATGTCCTTAAACCCAATAGACCGCAACGTCCCTAAACTAAACTCTATGGACTATGATGTCTTTAAACATGGACTATGATGTCCTTAAACCCAATGGACCGCAACGTCCCTAAACTAAACTCTATGGACTATGATGTCTTTAAACCCTATAGACCTCAACGTCCCTAAACTAAACTCTATGGACAATGATGTCCTTAAACCCAATGGACCGCAACGTCCCTAAACTAAACTCTATGGACTATGATGTCTTTAAATCCAATGAACCGTAACATCCCTAAACTAAAATCATAGAGCCCAAATGCTCTTTTGTTGGATCAAAAATTGATCCTGAACCCCCGTTAAGTAGATCTTAGTCAAACATCGGATTAACGTATCCTTAACAAATATTTAAGTCGATCTTGATCTCAAATGAGGTTAACGATCCTTAAATCAAACCAAACCCAAATCTAAGAAAATACGGATTTGGACTAATCCCCGCTCTACGAGCGACAACATAAATTAGTCTCCGTATACAATCCACGGGCAACCAAAATTAAAACAAACACACACGACACGAAGTGAACTTTTGGAGCAGGAGAAAGTAGTTGTCGCGATGCGGTAACGCAATTAACTGCAAGGGCTTGCACCTGCAGGGAAGAGCGTCTCTACAATAAAAAAAAACCCTCGCAATCAAGAGGGAATCTGACGAAGTCTGCTACAACGGCCGCATCCATCTAGACCTCCGATACACGGTGTCATAAATCAAATTGGCATTTTCGGAGAGGTGGACGGATAAATCCAAATAGCATCTGCCCCCAAATTCAGGCAAGACATTTGTCTTCCCGGTTTTCGGCGGTAAACACTCTAAATGTTCACTTCGTATCGTGTGTGTTTGTTTTATTTTTGGCTGCCCGTGGATTGTATACGGAGACTAATTTGTGTTGTCGCCCGTAGGGCGTGGATTAGTCCAAATCCGTATATTCTTAGATTTGGGTTTGGTTTGATTTAAGGATCGTTAATCTTGTTTGGGATTATGATCAACTTAAACATTTGTTGAGCATACATTAGTCTAATTTTAAACTAAGATCTACTCAGCAGGATTTTGGGATCATTCTGACCCAAAAAAAGAGTATTTAGGCTCTATTACTTTAGTTTAAGGACGATACGGTCCCTAGATCATCATTTTTGGTATGAAGGTTTAATTTAGGGACGTTACGGACTACAGCTAGTTTAAGGACATTATGGTCCATAGATCACCATTTGGCAGTGAGGTCATAGTTTAAGGACATTGCGGTCCATAGCTAGTTTAAGGATAGGGATGTGCTCATGGGTTTTGGATTGCACTAAAGAGCTGTTGGTTGTCGGGACCCTCCACCTCTCTGAAGATTTTGAAGAATTACAATTACAAGTATCAGAGGTATGGAGAGATGTACCCTTGAACCAAATTCCAGATTTGAGGGGAAAGATCATAGTGGCCCGTCCAAGAATCATTAGCCGTTTTTAAGAGATTAAGATTAACTTAGGAGATTGAGGAATCATCATCAGTTTGGGAAGTCATGAGCATAGTGGCTCGGTCTATTAGGAAATCCAAGATGTTTTAATCCTCAGGGAGACTTAGCCAATTTAGAGTTGGAGTTGGGTTCCTATAGTGTTAAAAACTAATGTATACTCAGTGCTCACGTGCTCCCACGTGAGTCTCCAAGGCAGTTTTAAACACTGAAATTTGGGGGAGGCTCACGTGTGGCACGTGAGACTCTTGAAAGTTGGCAATGTTTACTTGGGTTTATTTTCTTGTTCTTTTATATGTGCTAAGCACTATTAGGGGTCACGTGGGATCATGTGAGGCGCCCAAAAAATGGGAACTGTTTTGATTTATTCCCCTTTTCCTTTTGAAAGTGCTAAGCACTATTAGGGGGTCACGTGGAATCACGTGAGGCGCCCCAAAATGGGAACTGTCTTTGATTTATTCCCCTTTTCCTTTTGAAAATGCTAAGCACTATTAGGGGGTCACGTGGGATCACGTGAGGCACCCCAAAATGGGAACTGTCTTTGATTTATTCCCCTTTTCCTTTTGAATGTGCTAAGAACAATTAGGGGGTCACGTGGGATCATGTGACTCGATGTCAGTTGTTCCTTTTTGTTCCTCAGAGGTGCTCACGTAGGAACACGTGATCTGTTACGTAGTGTTTGAACGCTAATGAATCATCAGGCTGTTCTTTTATAGTTCTGAGGAATCAAGTCCTCCTTTTGTTCTTTACAAGGGTTAAATTATTTTTAAAGGGTTAAACCCTAGTTTCAGAGGAATTAAATTCCCATACGTTTTGTAAGAGTTAAACTCTTTTGATCTCAGTTCTTTCCCCTAGGTTTTGAATCTGCATGACAGAATCTCCCCGATGAAAATTAAATTCTTAACTTGTGGGGAGATCTGCTTCTACAGATCTTAACCAGAGGAAGAACTATGTTCTTTGAGAAGAGTTAAACTCTTGATTTGAGAATTAAATTCTCTTTTTGTTTTGTAGGAGCTTTTGGGAGGGATTCCTCTTCTTTCGAGAGAATTAAATTCTCTCTATATATTTTTCTTCCCCTCTCTCTGTGTGTATGGCCTCTCTTTTTTTCCTCCTCTCCACGCTCCTATTTATATGAAAAGAAAAGGAATCAATTTGTTAAGAAAATCCTTCATTGAGAGATCATGAATGATTCTATGATCTTTTAGATCAATCAGTGAATTTTATTCACCGTTGGATTTTTAATCCAAAGGCTCTCTATTTTAATAGAGAAGATTGTTCGCCGCCGAATACGGGAAACGGAACAGCGTAGATCGTCTTGCCTGAATTTGGGGAAAGATGCTATTTGGTTTTATCCGTCCACCTCTCCGAAGATACCAAGTTGATTTATGACACCATGTATCGAAGGTTTACATGGATGCGGCCGATGTAGCAGACTTCGTTAGATTCCCCCTCATTGTAAGGGGTTTTTTGATTGTGGGGACGCTCTTCCCTATAGGCGAAAGCCCCTGCAGTTAATTACGCTACCACATCACAGTAACCACTTTCTCCTTCTCCAGATGGTCACTTTCTCCAGATTAGTCCAAATCCGTATTTTCTTATATTTGGTTTTGGGTTGGGTTTAAGGATCGTTAATCTCATTTGAGACTAAGATCAACTTAAACGTTTGTTAAGAATACGTTAGTCAAATTTTAGACTAAGATCTACTTAACAGGATCATTTAGATCCAACAAAAGAGCATTTGGACTCTATTGTTTTAGTTTAGAGACATTGCGGTCCATTGAGTGTCTGGTTGCCGGGACCCGCCACCTCTTTGAAGACGTTGAAGAATTACAACGACATATATCAGAGGTGTGAGAAGATGTACCCTGAAACCAATGAATGTTCATTAAAGATTTGATAATCTTGTTTGTGACTAAAGCCAATAGGCTCAGTCAATTTGGGATTCGGCCAATCCTGGGCTCAGCCCATTTAATCATTTTTATTTCGGATTTATCCCATTTCTTCATCTGAACAATAATGTGGGATCTGACACCCTTCATTCTTTTGTTTTATTTGAAGTGTTAAACACAAGCGTATATTTTGCGCTCACGTGGGGTCACGTGATGCCTTAAAGTAGTGTTAAACACTGAGAGCTTAAGGCGCTCCCGTGAGGCGCTTGAAAATAGGCCCAGCTTCTTTGGAATTACCCTTTTTCGTTTCTGAGTGCTGAGCACTATTGGGGCCACGTGGGATCACATGAGGCGCACTTGCATTTGATTTATTCTCCCTTCTTTTCTGGAAGTGCTTAGCACTATAAAGGAGTCACACGATATCACGTGAGACGCCCTAAATATAGAGACTGCCTTGTTTCATCTCATGAAAGTGCTAAGCACTATAAAGGGGTCATGTGTTATCACGTGAGGCGCCTCAAATTGAGATATATTTTAAGTTTACACCCTTTTTATCCTTTCGAAGAGGCTAGTTTAGGGGTCAAGTGGGAGCACGTGACCTGATATCAATTGTTCTCTTTTGATCATTGAGGGGAAGCTCACGTAGGAGCACGTGATCTGACATTTATCATGTTGGGTGCTGATCTCTTTTACGTGCATAGAGAGTTAAATCCTTTGTTTAAAAATTAAATTCTTTTATAGGATTAAACCCCAGTTTTGTTTAGAGGAATTAAATTTCTATATGTTACGCTGAAAGAATTAAATTCTTTAAACTCAATTTTCCCCCTAAGTTTTGAATCTGCATGATAGATCTCCCCGATGAGAATTAAATTCTCAACTTGTAGGGAGATCTGCTTCTGCAGATCTTTAATCAGAGGAAGAACTAAGCTCTTTTTAGAAGAGTTAAACTCTTGGTTTGAGAATTAAATTCTCTTTTGTTTTGTGGGAGCTTATGGGGTGATCTTCTTTCTTCTCTTACCTAGAGTTTTTTATTCTTTGAAGAGATCTTCTTTTCTCTGGAGAATTAAATTCTCTTTTCTTTTTCTTTTTTTGCTTTTCAGGGGTTTTTTCTCTCTCCTTCTGTCTCCTTTTTTCTTCTTCTTGGCTCATATTTATAGGAGAAAGAAAAAAATCAATTTATATAGAAAATCTCTCATTGAGAGATTTTGATTGATTTTATAACCAATATGATCTTTTAGATCACTCGGTGAATTTTATTCGCCGTTGGATTTTTAATCCAAGGACTTCTGTTTTACAGAAGATATTTCTTTTGTTATTCTTAATAAGTTTAGGAAGATATTTCCTTGCATAGAATTTTTCTGTAGATTGGTGATTTTTACTCACCATTGGATTTTCAATCCAACGGAGCTCTACTTTACAGAGAGTAATTTTTTCTTGTTTAGAAAGATCCAAGGAAATATTTTCCAAAATAATGCTTTTGATCCGTTTGTTTAGAATTTAATTCTATCTGTTCAGAAGGCATATGAGCCATCACGTATACCACGTGACCCCTCACAAAATTAAGCATAAAGCTTTTGATTCCTTTGAATTAGAATTTAATTCTATCGGTTCAGAAGGCTTAAGAGCCCATCACATGTAGCACGTGACCCCTCACAGAATTAATTTGGTTTGTTCGTATGCAGGAGTCCAAACAGAGGGAAGGCATCATGTGGTAACACATGAGCTTCTTTGTTCTTTGTTTGTTTTATAACTGAGTCCCACACGTTTTGTATGAAAGACGATCACATGCTTGCACGTGAGGCTTTAGCTGCCGCTTACAAAATGGAGCCGCGTACTCTGCATACAGATGCATCACGTGATTGCACATTATTCTCTACTAGCGAGAACTTTTCCCCTTTTCCCTCTCTGAGTCTCTTTGTAAGGGATTGATGATCACGTACTTACATGTGATGCTTCCATTAATGGGGAATTTTTCCCTTCCCTTCTTCTTCTGAATTTTTATAAGGGAACAAATGCCCCCACAGTGTTGTTCTCACGTAGCTCACATGTGAGTGCAACGCTGTCACCTTTACAGCCGTTGGATCTGCCTAGGGAACGGAGAAAATGAACCGTTCCCATCATGTCTTATAAATGCAGGGGTCTCGTCTCTGTAACGCCTCCGTTCCTTCATCTTCCTCCTTCTTCGCTTCCTTTGAGAATTTAATTCTTTTTTTTAGAGCTTGGTTCTATGTTCATTAAAAATTTCCAGAGTTTAACTCTGCCAAAAAGAAACCCTTTTTAGGTAAAGCTCTTGATCATCAGAGAACCCCTTTTCTTAAAGAAAGCCTCGGGATTTTAAATCCAATATGAGAGCTTTGCTCTTCTCTAAAACCCATCTCTTAGAGATCCAAGATGTGATTTTTGAATAATAACTCTCAATGTCTTGGGCATGACATTTGATTTTTCCTTTCCTCTTTATGGGGTTTCTGGAATTTAATTCCATTGCATAAAAGGAATTTAATTCCTCACCAAAGAGCTTATCTCTGAAAGATCAAGAAGGCCCTTCGCGAATTTGATTCCCCAGTGTTCTTGAAAAATCTTTTTAAGGGTTTTTTCCAGGATTTGTAATGGGTGTTCTTTCGTGAGGATGTTCCAAGTCATTTGAACTCCAATGTGCATTTATTGAGAATCTTTTTTCTTTATTCTCTCAATGATATCCTTGCCTCGTGATTGGCGAGCCGTCATACTGATTTTGTGGGGTCCATTGTTTTTGTAATCACTGATCTCGCGGAATAAGCTTCTTGTCATTTTCTTCTGCTGTTTATATATATATATATATTTGCACGTATAGGTTGCATTAACAGTATTTCCTCCCTTTATTTCAGGGACAATGGATTCCCTTCCCTACTTTCCTTTTACTCTCTCAGACGCTGCTTTTCCACAATCGTCATCGGACGAAGAAGCAATGGCGATGATCAGAGCTCATGATAAAGATCGGACAAATCTGCTCTTATGGGGCACTTGGTACGGCCACATCATCTGGGGTCACCGAAGTTTTATTTGCGGGGAGCCGGTGGAACCTCTTCGCCCTATACTGTCGATGGAATGCCCACAGACTGCTTACGCAGTGAAAGTGACCAATTAGACTCTTTCGGGCCGGCTGGAGCCCTCTACCTCTGGGATACCCAACCAGCCCTTGCCTGCTATAGACATCTTGGGGCGTCGGATTTGCCAAGGTGAAGCTAGACCTTAGGGGCAGGTCTATAAAGTGGGTATCACCTCTGGCACCCAGTGGGCTACCTTATTTGGGCTCGCTATATTCTTTCTGCCTACCACACAAAGCTGCAGAAGGCCGGGCTATATCAGGCAGTATATGCATCACTCTTTCATTACCATGCTCTTCACATCTGGTGGATAAAACCTTCTTAAACCAGTGGAATCTGCCCACCAACACCTTCCTGCTAGGGGATCGAGAGGTGTCTATCTCATTGGATGAATTCCGTGAGATTTCAGGAACGCCCATTAGGGGGAGCATTACGAGGAACTGCTGCCTCCTGATGAATATGTTTTCTCCACCATGCCGGCTGTGCTTAATGGTCTAACAGCCGAAACCACCATCCGTCATAAGTATCCCAATCTGATCAAGGCCCTGGGTATTTTTGACAGATTGTTTGCAAAGTCAGAAGGGCAGGGTGTCACCTTCGAGAGCTTTATCGCATGTTTCATTCAGGGGGATATTTTATCCAAGGAAGCCCCGAAGTTTGCGAGTATTGATGACCCTTTTGGGTTTGGTTTGGATAAACTGCCGGTCAAAGAAGAAGATTTACCACAGTTTTACATCCCGATCTTGTCGGTCATTCCTTTGGATTCGATTGCGGTTCCCAGCATGGATGAAGAGACCTTCTTTGTCGGTTTTATCAGCCTTTGGCTCAGTTGGTTTGTGATACCGTCGCACCGACGCTTCATGAGAGCTTCCGCCTTCTATCCCGCCCATCGTATTGCTGAAGGGGCAAAGTTGGCCGTCGGCATCGCGGGACTATCACATCTTTATCACGGGTTAAGTGTTGCGGCCAACACTTCGACTCCAGGTGTAGATTTTGTGAATCTCACCCTTCATTACTTCACATCTGGGATCGAAATGCATGTGCTGGGGGCATTCGCGGAACATCGACGGCCGAACTTCTATGACTCCTACACTTTCCCTCGAGTTATGAGATTGGTGGATGCCTCCACTCCCGATCTGAATCAATTAGGGGTCCTCCGTGTTCTGCTCAATTCATATACTAATGAGGGAGGGATGGTGTTCATTGATCGCGTTCTTTCTGCTCCGACGGGGCCTGTCCAACAGTTATTCGACTAGTCGAAAGGGGGAGCACCATCTTTAAAGCCTAGAGAGATCATGCATCTGTATTCAATTAGGCCGGGCTATTTGGTGTTCTGCCGGGATGATACGACTCTCGTCATGTGGTATAATCCGCACCGCTTCACTCGGCAATTGGGCTATAATCAGGGCGTCCCTTTTGAAGCGTTTTTGGTTGAGCCCTCCTCATCTTTGGGAGTTATTCGTGACATCATGCATCACTTCATGCGGCTGAACACTGGCTCTGTGTTCATGATTCCAGAACCTGACTATCTCCCACGATCTGTGGGGTCCTTTATGGGATGGTATCGCCACCGGGTTGGCCCTGTTATTGCTGAGGAAAGACGGGTACTCTTTGAGTATAAGACTCCTGCTCCGGCTCAAGCTGCCAGCGTCCCGTTGAGACCGAGGTCAGTCGTTCGCTCTCTCTTGCGGGATAGCAGCGTGGTCCTTATCTCGCAAGCCGCAAAAACCAAATCAGCTCCTCCTACTATAGGGCTGCCAATGCGTACTAGAGCTCAATCAAAGGCTTCCACCGAAGTGCCAGCGACAGTGCCATTATCAGCAGTGGTGTCATCGAAAGAGGATAGCGCGGGCGAAGTGGGCCAATGTCACGCCGAAGCGCCGAAGGGAAGGAAGCGATCTTCGACCAGCGCTAGTTCCAAGTCGAAGAGCAGAAAGAAGACGGTCCCCGGTCTGCTTGACCTTTTGGTAGAATCCGAGCCTATTGTTCAAGACGAACCAATATCCATGCAAGAGCCGGATGATGGTCTTCTCTTTCCGGGTTCATCTGCCGAGGAAGCCCCATAATTGGCCGAGTCTATAAGGCGTTCCCAGGATGAGACCGAGAACGTGCGCGTCCCGAAGAGGCCTTACCCCCCGGTTATCTTTTACAAAGATCCTCCATCACTGTGAAGGGTTCATATGGCTCCCCTGCGACCGGAAGATGACATAGCCCTCAAGCAGCCCATTTCAGCTGCCTCCGAAGATGAGCTAGCAGCGAAGACTGGTGGGCTTGAGTCTACGTTTGACGCCCGGCGAGTACATTTCCTGAGGAAGGAACGACGGCTTGAAAAAGCCATACTGGAGGCATCCTGGCGCATTGGTATGCACGCTTTCTGTATTTTTTCTTTTGTATCGTATTTTATATTTCCTTATCTTTGCGAAAACTTTGCAAGGACTTCGGCCATGGCAGAAAAATTGAGCTCAAGTCGTGTCCTGACTGTGGACTCTGTAAATATCCCCGATGAGGCACTAGTAGGTGCGAAGGAGGTCGTTATGGCTGCAATTCCTGCTGCAGAGCTTCCATTGGTGGCTTCTGTTCCTCCGGTGTCCGTTCTCCCGAAAGAGGTGCCCTTACCGGCCGTAGATTTAATGGACCTTTCTGGTAATGGCCTGGAGATTGTGGAACAGATAATTGAGATTGCCATTCCTGAAGTGGCGGCCGTTGCCCCTCAACTAAAAACCGTCACACTAGCAATTGTCTCCGATGATGTGCCTGAGGGTACGGAAGAGGTTGCCGAAGCTGCTATCCCTCCCGTTCAAAGCGGGAGGAGCATCGAAGGTAGTTTTCTATATTTTGTTTTAATGATCTCTCCATTATCTGAATCTTTCTGTCTTTTCAGAATTACGAGGATTGGTGGTGTCCATCGCGGATCTATTCCCTAGAAATTCTTTTCATCGTCTGCTCGAGATGGCCACCCCGCAAGCAATATCCCCACAACGCATCGTCCTCTCTTCTGGGCAAGGTTGGTGTTATTTGACCCTCTCATTGCATTATCATTATTTTGTATAACGATGCTAATGTCTTCTGTAGTTCTGGATGCTGACGACGAAGTTGAGATTCTCGACGGGCCTGGAAATCTTTTAAACCCTCCTTGCATGACTGTGGGTAAGTAAAGTTTTGACGTTGTTCCATCTATTCTTTGTTTGTAAATCTCGCCGATTGTTTATGAATCTTGACAGCTTTGCCCGTTCTTATCCCGCTGGAATCTCGCATCACTATGCCACCCGGCCCTTATGATCTAAACAGATGGTGAAGCAAAGCCTTCACTCCTTGTTGGCTTTTATCGAAGATCTTCGTGCTGGTAGTTCGATCACAGCCGAAGAATTTGCTGCCGAAGCCAATATTTCTTTGCCCTTTCTTGCCACTTACCATGATGAAATATTGGTGCGTGTCTGAGTTGAGTTTTGTCGTTGAGTGGAGACTTGCTTACATGGTCTCAAGTGCACACGCCTTCCCTCAGAAGTCATGGCTGCAAAGACGAGCTTGCGGGGGCTGATTGAATGGTGTGCCGCAAATCTGCAGTCATGTGAGAAGAGGCTTAACCGAAAAATTTCGGAGAGGGAGCTAGCTTCAAATGCTTTGGGGGAGCTTCAAGCTGAACTCACGGCTAAGACCACTCGTGCGTATGAACTTTGGCGGGTGCTTCAAGAACCTATCGGGAGGTGGTAGCTATTGATAAAGCCGTTATTTTTACTCGCGAGATGGTTGAAGCTCACAAAGTTGCTGAAAAGGAGCTTGAGAGTCGGCTCGCCTCGTATCAGACTCAACAGTCTCAGGCGGAGACCCGTCTCATAGCAATAACAAAACATGAAGCCGAGACCCAGCAAAAGAAAGATGAATTGACGAATTTATTACGTCATCCGTCGGCTTAAAGATTTTTTTGTATACTCTCCTTTTTTTGTATTTACTTCTAAATGAGAGAATATTTTGTATTCTTTTATGACATATATCTTGTATTCATTTTCAATTCATGAATAAAGGACGCATTTTATTTCTATCTTGCACTATCGCCTTCTTTTCTTCGCTGTGTTGTTGTCATATCACTGTAGTAAGTGTGGAATGTAGATAACAACTCATCTTGAACTCTTTGTAGGGTAGCAACGGCTTAGGAAACAGGTTCGGGTCTGTTGCCTAAGACTTTTCAACATTATGAGCCATGAGTGTAAATACCCTAAACTTTCTGTACAAATTTCTGTACAGTTTGTTCAAAATCCAGAAAGGGGTAATTTTGCCTTATCACAAGTTATAAGTTTGCTTTGCTTCTTAATAGCAAGAAGGAGCTTGTAGCTCATTGGTAATACCTTGCACTGTTGAACCAAAGCACCAGAGTTCAAATCCCATCCCCCGCATTATTTTTAATATTGTTTTCTTTTAAATTTTTAGAAGTCCAAGAGCCTACACGTGCATAACTCATAAAAACCCCACTACACATATTAAACAAACTGACCCAGGAGCTACACCAACCGACAACGGACCCAGGGAACCCCCGAATCGGCCTGACTCGGCCGACTCAGGCCAGCGGCGGCGGTGACTCGGCCGGCGGCACCTGCCGAGTTGGCTCCAATGTTGAATCGGTCAACATGAAAAGTCTTCCTCTTCACCTCCCCATCACTCCTGCACACTTTATTTCTTTGGATCGGTTCCATAGCCTCTTTAAAATCCTATTTACTCCATTTTAATACAATTTAACACATTTTTTAATCCAACCTTTCACCTACCCCAAACCCTAGCCTTACTCTATAAATACAACCCCTAAACACACCCTCTCACTACAAAATTCTGATCAAAACTCTCAAGAAATTCCTAGAAGCTTAGTGTACTTTTGAAGTAGCGAAGGGCGAAACTCCGACGATCTTCCGACGACATTTCAAGGAGCAACCGGCGACGAAACGACACACCGGCGATTCCTCTCTCACCCTTTATCTCCTCTCCTTCTTTTTAGTGAGTAAGTCCCCCTCCCTCTTCTCTAATCTTGTTCTAAAAAATACGAAATTTCAAAACCCGACGGAATCGGTGTTAAACCGATCTCCGATTCGGTTCTTTCTAAAAATCCAACATTTTCTTAAATAAATTCACACAAAACTCTTACATGTTGAATATTAAACATTAATAAACATGTTGATCAAGTTTCATGACAATCTAATTCATTTTGTAACTTTTACCGTACTTTTTCACTAAAATACTATTTAGTTTCATTTCGACATTTAAACATCACAAACTTGCTATACCTTTAAATAGATCACGAGGTAATGACCTACCTCCTCACACACTCATATGCAATATAGCACAATACTTTTCGGGAACATAGAATACGAGAAAACGAAACCTTTCAAATAAATACCATTTACTAATAAAACCGTTTTCTAAAAAGATTAAGTATTTTACAATCTTTGCAAAGCGCCGCTACAACTCATTTTAGGGAACCCGACTAGGATGGTGCGGATTATCGCACATCCCTAGGCTTAGTAGTGCGAGATGCATACCTCCGCAGGGAGCATTCGGTCTCGAAAGATTTAAAATACAAATATCTTAAGAAAAATGAGATTTCTAGAAATATAATATATATTAAAATTATTTTTATATAAATATGTATATATGTATTATTAAAATACCTATTTTGTGATAATATGAACATTCCAACTTTTTCTTAAAAACACAAGAATCACTTTACATTAAAATACCATGAATTCCATTCAAGTTCAATATTACAATTAAATACCATGTATTATGAAAAATAGATTATTTTCACTAAAAATATCACAAGTATAAAATCTATATCTATGATAACTCTAAAGACGATAATTAAATACTTAGGGTGTATTTTGAAAATTATACAAAAGTATTTTTACATAAACCCCCTCAAGTTCTATAAATTACCCTAAGGACCCTAGTAAATATAGGTTTAAGCGGGACCAATCTCTTGAGCCTCAAGGAGCCGGAGAAGTGGGTGCTTGCCTATTTAAGGTAGACAACTTAATAACGGTGTTATCAACACCGTAATCATCTTTGAAAAAGACACAAATTCTGCCGCCCATGTGCAGCGGTTACTGATAACATCAAAACCTAATTCAGGACTTCAATTTCTTTTCTAATTGTTCTGACTCAGACTGAGTCTAATTATCAATAATCTGACTTTAATATGATTCAAGTACAATCTACAATACTACAATCCAATATGAATCCATGAATACGTATACTCAATCTATTCAATCTGTACTGACTGAACCGAACCATGGATATACTTCCATTTACATGATTCTCCAGTTACATCCATGATTCTCCAGTACATCCATTTTACCGATATCATGGTTTCGGAAAGCCATCTAATTATACAATCTATATTACAAGACAATACAAGTTACAATATAATACAAACAATACAAGCAAGACATCACGGGGTTTAAGGGGTAGATTAGTACGGAAGGTGTTAAAAGTGGCACGAGACTGCAAGGTTAAGACACCTAACCTGAATTCAATTTCCGTTGTTCCGGGTTGTCTAACGGAGCCTTGTACATTCCGTTTGCTCTAATCTCTAGCATATAGAGACTCCTCTCGTATACACTGGCATCCTTCTGTATCAAGCTACAAACAACAGCGTTAACCATATAATACAATTTTAAAAGCTACTTTCTCTTTCTGTCTATTCTATTTCTCCCTTATCTTTGGGACTTACCGAGCGATTGTTCGCTAACGACATTCCTTTTTTTCCTTCTTTGTAATGTTTTCAGGTGATCTAGACACTCAGGAGATTGAGCCTACTAGTGAGGAGTTAGACCAACTTTCCTATGACCCAGAACTCTAGCTTCATTGTACACACTTTTATTTCAGTACTTTTCATTTCTGTTATGCCACTATTTAGGAATTACTTTCATTCAGTTGTATTTACTTTTCCATGTATTGTAAAAAGAATGTTAATAAATAAAGTTGCTATTCAATTATACCTTTTGTCTCTTGTGCATTTATATTTATATTGCTTAGATACACTTAGCGTATTTACTTCACAGTAAATACGTAGCGGCCTAGTCGCGTCCTCTGCCCATACACCGGGAACCAGGGCGTGACAATGAGGGTCTCATAAAGATTTTTCTCCCTACGAGTCGTGAGGATCTCATAGGTGTATTTTCTCCTTAGGAGTCGTGAAGACTCCTAAGTGCGTTTTCTCTTGAAAGTCGTAAAGATCTCACAAGAGAATTTTCTTCCTTACAAGTCGAGAGAACTCTTAAGTGGTTGATGAGTTGACTTGTTCCCGAGTCGAAGCGTTGCTTCGATAGGGAGGTCGAGGGTCGACTTTCTCCATTTTCTACGGTATCGGAGATCGGCTTTCTCCTTTTTCTACGATGTCGAGGTCGACTTTCTCTGTTTTCTACGGTTTCGGGGATCGACTTTCTCCATTTTCTACGGTGTCGGGGATCGACTTTCTCTGTTTTCTACGGTGTCGGGGATCGACTTTCTCCGTTTTCTACGGTGTCGGGGTCGACTTTCTCCGTTTTCTACGGTGTCGGAGATCGACTTTCTCCGTTTTCTACGGTGTCGGGGATCGACCTTTTCCGTTTTCTATGGTGTCGGGGATCGACTTTCTCCATTTTCTATAGTGTCGGGGGTCGACTTTCTCCGTTTTCTATGGTGTTGGGGGTCGACTTTCTCCCTTTTTTTATGGTGTCGGGGTCGACTTTCTCCGTTTTCTACGGTGTCGGGGGTCGACTTTCTCCAGTGTCGGGGTCGACTTTCTCTGTTTTCTACGGTGTCGGGGGTCGACTTTCTCCGTTTTCTACGGTGTCGGGGGTCGGCTATCTCCGTTTTCTACAGTGTCGGGATCGACTTTCTCCGTTTTCTACGATGTCGGGGGTTGACTTTCTCTATTTTCTACAGTATCGAGGATCGACTTTCTCCGTTTTTTACGGTGTCGGGGATCGACTTTCGGTTGTCTGTGAACCGCAGAGTCTTGGAACTGGGGACTTTGCCATGGCTCCGACTGGTAATGTCGCATCCGTGTCCAGCTGGTATAAGGAGGAACGCCATTGCTGGTCTCCAGGCTTTAGATGTTGCCGGTAAGACCTGACTCTCTCTTTGACAGAGTCTATTGGAACATGTGGTTCTCTTTTCGTTTATGCCCATGGATTGTATACAAGGGTCAGTATGGACTTACCTGCAGGGCAAAAGTTTCATTTTATATGTATTATTATTTTTTTGTTTTCTTTCCACGATGCTCTATCATTTCAGCATTTTGTATCGTGAAAGTCGCGATTGCCCAATCATTTCGGCTATTTTTCGTGGTGCCCAATCATTTCGGCTGTTGTTTTTTTTACTCGCTGCTTTTTATTGCGAGTGGCCCAATCAGTTCGGCTATTTTGTATGCATATATTTTACTTACTGATTTTGTCGCAAGTTGCCCCATCATTTCGGCTATTTCATACGTATTTTTGGCTCGCTGACTTCTATCGCGAGTATGGAACTTGGAATCTGGTGCTAGTCTTAGCATTAGCATCGCCGCAACTGGAATATTTCCAAGATCAAATCATCATTTGCCGTGAAAGGACTTAGAATTTGATACCGATGTAGGCATCAGCATCGTTACAACTGGGATATTGTCAGGAGCAAATCATCATTTGCCTTTGTCGGTTCGAACAAAGGTGGCTTAGCAAATAGGGTTAAGATCTTGTCGACTAAGGCTTTTCACTTCATGAGCCGTAAGTGTCTCATAAAGGTGTTTCTCCCTAGGAGTCGTGAGGATCTCATAGGTGTGTTTTTCCCTTAAGAATCGTGAGGATTCTTAGTGTATGTTCTCTTGTAAGTCGTAAGGATCTTGCAAGAGTGTTTTCTCCTTATATATCGAGAGGACCTACAAGTGTTTGTTCATCAAACGAAGGCATTCCTCGTCGTCGGTGGGACTCGGCAAGGAAATGATTATTTGTGCCCGTTGATTATATACAAGGGTCAGTATTGAACCGCTTATAGGGCAGTCTGAAAAAGAGGATGGCTTAAGAACCGGTTCAGATCCCTGTAGCTTAAGGCTTTTGAATCTTATGAGCCGTGAGGGTCTCATTAGAGGGTTCTCCTTACGAGTCGTGAGGATCTCGTAAGTGTAAATTCTCCAGGAATCGTGAGGATTTCTAAGTGTATCGCTCCTTTGTGAGTCATAAGGATCTCACGCAGGTAGTTTTCTCCTTACAAGGTCGAGAGGACCTTGCAAGTGTTTTTTAACAAGATTGCGCCCTTTCGGGTTTTCACAAACTCGCCGGTAGCCCTGCTGTTTTTACTCACGGAGCCCTTTCGGGTTTTCATCCATGCCCATTTTGCTTGCGGACGTACCCTTTTTTTTTATGCGTCAGCCTAAGGATGCTGCGGGTTTGTAGTAGTTTAAAAACGTTTCGGTCAGGCGTAGTATTTTTTCAAGAACCGACCGTTTACTGGCCTAAAGGGTCTTTTGCCATGCATATTCATGAACAAGTAAGCCCTACCTTAGTAGAACTTGTCTATAATATACGGGCCCTCATAGTTTGGCTCGAATTTCCCCCTTTTGGCACGATTAGGGATCATAGGTCTTTTTATGACTAGCACAAGTTCGCCTTGGCGAAATGTCCTCGGCCTAGTCAATCTTTCGTATGAGCGCGTCATCCTTGCTTTGTAAGCTTCCAGGTTTTGCTATGACATGAGCCGGTTTTCGTCAAGGGCGTCTAGCTCTTCCAGCCGAAGATGAGCGTTCACTTCATCTGTTAGCTCGTAATGAATCGCCACTCGTAGAGAGGGTAGCTCTATCTCCAAGGGGAGTATCGCTTCTACGCCGAATACCAATGCATACGGCATTTTATTTGTGGCCGTTTTGAACATAGTTCGATACGCCCAGAGAGCTTCATGCAATCTCTCGTGCCAGTACTTCTTATTTCTGAACACCGTCTTCTTTATGATCTTCGTCAAGGTCTTGTTGAAAGTCTTAGATAGACCATTAGCTCGGGGATTATAGACCGAAGAGTATCTCCAGTCTATGTTATATTGCTTTGCGAAGCGGCCGATCTTGTGGTTTCTATAGGCTGGCCCGTTATCGGAGATAATCACTCGCGGAGTGCCGAACCGATAGATGACGTGTGTCTTAAAGAAATGGAGGATATTCTCCGTCTTCACTTCTCTCAGCGGTACTGCTTCTGCCCACTTAGATAAGTAATCGGTTGTTGCCAATATGAACCGATGTCCTCTAGATGATACTGGTTCGATGGGCCCGATTATGTCAGTTCTCCACATTTCGAACAGCCAGCTAGCACTGTTGGGTGTAGCGGATTTGGATACTGGTGGATGAAATCCCCGTGAATCTGGCACGAGTGGCACTGCTTCGCGTATTCGAGGCAGTATTGAATCATCGTGGGCCAATAGTAGCCCATCCTTTTGATCTTCAGCTTCATCTTCAACCCGGCTTGATGAGAACCGCAGAGTCCATCGTGAGTTTCTTGGACGACTTTCTTTGCTTCTTTCGGTCCTAGGCATCTTAGCCACAGAGAGTTAAACGACCTCTTATACAGCGTATCATTGACGAAGGCGAAAGACAGAACTCGTTTCATGAGCTAATGTCTTGAGGACGCATCTTCAGGTGTTCGACGGGATTTGAAGTAGTCTATAAAGACTTCCCTCCAATCCTTAGCCTTTTCCTGGACTTTTATTTGTAGGGCCATTTGCTTGGTCGCTCCCTTTTCTTCGAACAACTCTGGAGATATTTCTGCCAGTGCAAGAACTCGACAGCTTTGTACCACGATCCTTACGTCATCGAGGTTTTCATCAGCCAGTTCTTTAGCGAGTTTGGCTAACGCATCTGCTTTTCTATTCTCCGCTCGCGGTATGTTTTTCAGGCCGTAGGAAGGGATTTGAGTCAGTAATTGTTGCACTCTCTCACCGTACTTTACCAACTCTGGTTTACATGTTTGATAGTCGCCATTTACTTGACTAACGACCAACTGGGAGTCTCCGTATATGAGGAGGTTTTCGATTCCCATGTCGACAGCGATCTCAAAACCTTCTATCAAAGCTTCATATTCAGCTTCATTTTTCGTCCCCGGCTCTGTTAAGGAGAAGGCAAAGCGCATTATCCCTCCTTGTGGAGTCACGAAGATGAAGCCTACCCCCGATTTGATTATAGGGGAGTTGTGCTTTCGCTTCTTCATGGAAGATGCTCCGTCAAAATAGAGTTCCCATCGGGTATCATTCTCTCTTCTCCCCCCGTCGATCGTGTCAAACGCGTGCTCGTCTGCCAGTCCGCAATTTTGGGGTGAATCGGCAGGTATCGGATGCTCAGCGAGGAAGTCAGCGATGGCCTGGCCTTTCACTGCCTTGAGGGGACGATAAGTTATCGAGAACTCCATCAAGAGGAGGGCCCATTTAGTGAGCCTCCCTGTTAGTATGGCTCTTGACATCAAATATTTGAGAGGATCCACTTTTGAAATGAGGTGGACCTCATGCGCCAATGCGTAGTGTCTGAGCTTCGTTATCGCGAAGATTAACGCCAGGCAATGTTTTTCGATGGGGGAGTAGTTGTTTTCTGCCCCCAGGAGAACTCGACACAAATAGTAGAGGGCTCTCTCTTTCCCTTGGTCGTTTTCTTGTGCCCATAGCATGCCTAAAGAACCTTCAAGGGCTGTTGTGTACAGGATGAGAGGCTTTCCCTTGACCGGAGGAGTCACTACTGGCGGATTCTGCAAGTATTGCTTGATTTCGTCCAGAGCGCTTTGGCATTTGCGATCCCAGACGAAAGAGGTCCCCTTCTTCATTAAATAGCTATAGGGGCGGCACTTGCCGGAGAGACTGACTATGAATCGTCGGATATATGCGAGCTTTCCTTGGAGAGACCGTAGTTACTTGAGATTTCTTGGCGGACGCATTTCCATGATCGCCTTGATCTTTGACGGGTCTATCTCGATGCCCCGGTGTTGTACGATGAATCCCAATAATTTGCCTGAGGAAACTTCGAACGCGCATTTCAAAGGGTTCATCTTCAGATTGTATTTCCGAAGCCGCTAAAACACGATCTTCAGATGCTCCTAATGCTCCTCGTACGACTTGCTTTTCACCACGAGGTCATCGATATAGCATTCTATGATTTCATGTATGAGATCATCGAAAATCTTCGTCATGGCCCTCTGATAGGTGGCTCCAGCGTTCTTCAAACCGAAAGGTATCACTTAGTAGCAGAATATGCCCAAAGGGGTCCGGAAAGCGGTATGCTTCTGGTCTTCGGGATGCATCTTTATTTGATTGTACCCTAATGAGCCGTCCATGAAGGAGAAAACTTCGTGAGTTGACGTGTTGTCTATCATCAGCTCAGTAACCGGTACGGGGAAGTCATCTATCGGACAAACTTTGTTGAGGTCCCGAAAGTCCACGCAGATGCGCACCGTCCCATTCTTCTTCATCACTGGGACGATGTTGGTGATCCAATCAGGGTATTGAACTTCTTGGATGAAGCCGGAGTCGATTAGCTTCTTGACTTCGGCGTTGATACCATCTCAAGCTCGAGCCGCATTCTTCTTGGCGCCTGTTTGACTGGCTTGATGTCCGGCGATATCGCCAATTTATGCACGGCTATTTCTAGGTCTAATCCTGGCATATCGGAATAGTTCCATGCGAAGCAATCTTTATATTGCATGAGCACGTCCTTGAGCGTAGCCACCTTTTCTTCAGACAACAGCTCACTGACGAACGTCGGCCATGGGTCGTTTGCCGTTCCCAAGTCGATTTTTCTGAGGTTATCTGTAGTAGTATGTATCCCATCTTCCAGCTCTTTTGGTGCCAGTGAAAACTCTGAGATCACCTCGTCGTCGTCATTTTCGAAGCACCAGGGGAGGTCAGCCATATCCTCGCGTACTCCTTCTCCTGACAGCGTTATCGCGTGACAGTTACGAGATCGCTTCCAAGACCAATATTGATCCGGCTCTACTCTCGCTGCATATGTGGCTTTCGGTTCATGCTTCTGTGGTGGGGTTACCCTCCAACTGCTGGATAAAGCGAACCTGCCTTGCTGATACTGGTCTTCTACCCAGTCTTTGAATATGAAGCAGTCTTCAAGAGGATGTCTTAGCGCTCGGTGATAGGGGAAATAATCCGAATAAGCGATCTCGTCTGCTTGTTCGGGGTGTTTGAACTTCGGGAGCGTAATCATTTGATGTTTCATGACAAGCTTGAATATCTTCCTTGACTTGACTTGGAGAAAAGAATATGCCCGACCCATCTTCTTTATAAGAGACGGATCCTGGCTGCTCAATTCCCGATCGCATGGCTTCTTGGACCCGCTTTACCAGTGTCGAACGTTTTTTCCGTTTTTTAGCTTGTTTCTACCTCTGCGTCGGGTCTTTTGTATGACGGGCTGGCGACAAAGAGCATCATCATTCTCCGCAGCCTGCTAAAGGAGGCGCTGCATCCTGGCTTTCTCGTAAATGGCCATTTCGCGGCTATGGTCATCCCAGACCTTTTGACCCACTTCCCTTATTAGCTTGTCCATCTGTTCTTCGAACGACGGACTTGGCACTTTCATGGCGGGACCTCATTTTGGTTCAGGGTTAGTGTCTTCTAACAGAGTATCTCCTTCTTCATCAAAGTCATGTATAACGTAGCATTCATGGAATCGCTCCTGTTTCTTGGATTGAATATATCCCAGCCCGATCGTTTCCATTCTCCCGTTGGACAATTTTCGCTGAGTTCTGGGGACAATCCAGATCCTGTTGTAGAACTGAGCTTATCGAGCAATCTGTTTGAAGGGTACGTCTTGGCGTCTCAACAGCCTTTTTAATCCTCCTGTCTAGTATATGGGCAGATGGATGGGCCGGAGCCTGTCAAACGTAGAATCGGCACCTTGCCAGGTTTCTTTCTCCACTTTATTTTCCGCTGATCGATAAAAGAGGATTGCCTTTTCATCTTTCCGCCTGGGAGGGACGTAAAACGTCTGCAGCTCTTGTACACTATAGGTATCGAGTGGTCGAGTTATTTGTAATGTTTTCTCGGGACCACGGCGATTTGCAAACTCTGATCATCTCCGGTGAAGGCCTGCATCGATGGGCGGGCCGAGAACACTGTGTTGACCTTGTCTTCAGAGTCACTGCCAAAGACAAGAGTAGGGGTAGACGGTCCTGGCTTGTTGCATTGAGGTGGCCCCGAATAGACTATCTCTTCTTCCTCCTCGGTATCGCTCCCGAAGACCGGAATAGTGGTGATAGCTTTTTTCTTATTCTCCGGTTTATGGCATCTTTCCGTGTCTTCAAAGTCTGGCAGAAAGTACTTTGTGTCCTCGTATTTGCGGACTTCATTCACGGAGAATGGGTTTAGCTCCCCCGTTACGGTGTATTCAAGACCATCCTTGAAATACTTCATACACTGATGTTGTGTAGAAGGAATGATTTTGTATTCATGTAAGCAAGGCCTACCGAGCAAAGCGTTGTAGCAAGTCTTGGCGTCAATGACATGAAATTTGATGTCAGTGATGAGCAGCCCAAAGCATAATGTCAGTATCACAGACCCGAGCGTCCGTGATGACTGAGAGTCAAACCCGGAGATAGTGATTTTATCCCGAGCGAGGTGTTGAACGCACATTCAGATTTCTTTTAGCATTCTCACGTTGAGAAGCTTGACAGAGGACCTGTTATCAACTAAGATCTTCCCTATCTTGATGTCATGGCAGTATCCGATGAAATATAGGGGACGGTTGTGCTCGCATATTCCGAGGAGGTGATCTTCGTCGCCGAAAGTGACGTCAGCAATGTGCACTTCTTCCAGCTCGTCCTTCATCTTTTCTTCGGCAAGGAAAGCTTGGATCTGCTCGGGCTCTTGTAGTGCCTTGATCAAAGAATATCTCCCCTCTTTAGATAGCAGAAGGGCATAGAGAATGCTTAGCTGCGAGGGTATCTTACTCAGGTGTGCCAGAACATTGTAATCCACCTTTTTTTCTTTGGCGGGTCCTTGGCTGCAAGCTCTTCGACGAATCGGTCATTGAGGGCGATATCTTCGGGGGCTATTTCTTTTCCCTTATCTTTTTTGTTCGCCCCCTTGTTTGTGGGTCCGAAATTCTTTTCGGGTAACGTGTGATTACGTAGCTGAATGTCCTCGCAGGTCTTCGTCTCTTCTGTTTCGGAGATGGATTCCTTGAAGAGAGGGCCAAGGACTATTTCTTCATCAGAATCGCTCCCAAATGTGAGAACTTGCGATCCCTTGCTATCAACCATGTGACAGTTGCCGGCAGTTCTTTTATGCTCATTAGTCGTGCTTCTTTGCTCCCGACGAGTCTTATGCTTCATCCGCTTGAAATGATGCCGATGAGCAACGTATCCCTGCCACCAATTCTTGAAGGCCATGCATTCCTCAGTAGGGTATGTGATCCTTCCATGGTATAAGCAGTAGTTCGGATGTGCATCTAGTTCGTCGGGGAACGTATTTTCTGAAGTGTCTTCTTTGAGAGGTGGCAGCTCCATTCCCATCGACATGGCTTTAACGAACCGTTTCCTTGCCTTAAGCCTACTTTTATCTGCCGTAGGCATGCCTCGGTCTGGTTGGAGTGCTTCAACCCTTTTGTCCAGCCGCCGACGTTTGGCTTTTTCAAATATGGTCATTTCGCGCTCTCGATCAACTTTGCTCTTTTGACGGGCTTCGTTCAGCATCAGGTCGATCATCTCGTCAGACGGTGCCAAGGGTTTCGGCTTCGACCTTGCCCCCAGCTCCTTTATGCCGTCTTCTAATGCCAAGCAAGCTTCTTCATTAGTTAACGCCGAATGAGAGATCATGTGGCAACATGCCACATAATCCTCAGATTCTTCTGACGAGTCATCTCCATCGTTATTGTCGTTATCTTCTTGGAGTGTGACCGGGGTTCGCGCCTTTTGGTTGTATTCCTCCAGCGCGTCAATATGTTTTCGCAGGTCCGTGCGCTTATCATCAGGCTTCACGGGCTTTTTGGTCTTCTTCTTCTACGAAGACTTTGACGGCTGGACATGGGAGTTTTGACTATCGCGACCAATTCTTGGCATCGGGCACGGCTTCAGCATTCCCTCAATGACCTCGGGTTCCAGCGGACTTTTCCACCTGATCGCCAGGCATGTTTGAAGATCCTTCGGTATTCTTTTCGTTTTGGCTGAAAGAGCGACCTCCCATGGAGCTTCTTCTACAAAAGAGCATGATGCCCCTGGTGTGTCCATCTTTTTAAGAGCGTGCGGCTGGGGCGGGCTTACTTTCTAATTCTCGGACAGTGAGAATTTGCCCTGTTGGTATTGGTGCTCAATCCAGCCTTTGAAAACGAAGCAATCTTCGATTGGATGGCCTATTACTCGGTGATAGGGGCAGTAATTGGGATTGTTGACATCACCGGGCTGTAGTGGGCATTTTGGATCTAGCAAGGAGATGAGCCTGTTGCGCACTGCCAGCTCGAACAGTCTCCTCGTTTTATCCCGAGGAAACGAATAAGGGCGCTTCAGCTTCTCGTTAAAGAATCGCTGTCTATCGTCTTGGCGATCAATTGGTTTTGGACCACTGGGCTGCTGCTGAGCATTGGCGACGAAGGTCGCTTTCCCTTTCCCCTTTTCGTAACGAGGTTCCATCTTCGAAGAAGATGGTCTATGACCCATCTGATCCATTTGGGCCAGCTTGTCAATCAAGGTCTGAAAGGTAGTCGGCTTGAAAAACATCATGATTTGGGATATGGTCGCCTATTGATCAAGAGTACCCATGAGCATGCCTACCGTAGGAGCTTCCTCTATGCGTTGTTCACACTTCGACCATATATTCTGCCACCGTATCGCGTACTGAACCCATGTTTCGCCTGGCTTCACCCTGGCATTAATTAGTGCGGTGATCGGGGTACGCTCGCTAGCGCTTGCGAACCGTTGTGTAAACAGTAACTCCATTTCTGCAAATGTCTTAACGGAGTCGTTCGGGAGTTCAGAGTACCATTCAAATGCTGTTTCCGACAAGCTGCCAACAAACTGGCGAAGCAGCATTTTGTCGTTACCCCCAGTATTACGGCACAAGGCTCTGAATTGAGCTACGTGCTGGTGTGTATTCCCCGTCCCCTTATATACATGGAATTTAGGGATCGTATATCCCGGCGGATACTTTATTTGGTTATACCAACCCGGATAGGGTCGTCCAGTCTTAACAATTTGGCCGGTCGCTTCGCTCACCTGATGGGCTCGTATCTGTTGAGCGATATAATCATCTAGGGCAGCTTTGGAGATCGTCTCCTCTTTGGCTGCTGATAGAGGCGGAAGAGGGTTAAATGACTCCCCTCTGTTGTCTTCAAGGATGATCGGAGGATCTTCAGCTGGAGGATCCGGCTGTATCATCATCCCGACCATATCTTAGAATAAAAGCGTCATTTGTTTTATGTTGTCCGCTTGTTCCGCGGCCTCTTTGTCTTTCCTCTCGAGCATTCTTCGGAGGAATTCGGCATCAGTTTCCTGTTCTCGGCGCTGCTCCAACGATGTCTCCGGGCTTTCTTTTGGCCCGGTGAGTGCAGCCATAGTTATCAGCATCTTCTAGAGCTTTTGCTGTTGTTACTCCTGAGCCTTTGTCACTGATCGTGTGAGCGGTCGATGACCCGTAGAAGCACACCTTTCTTCTTTTTCGGAAGCCATATAAACAGTATGCACTGGGGCATTTGGATTCGATGTCCTTATGATTCGTCACAGATGCAGGGATCTTCTCTGGCCTTCTCCTTTTGTGGATGGTTGAAGATGAGGGAGTTATTGATGTAGGCACCTGTGCAGACGACACCTTTCGTGGCGTGGCAGAGGGATGGTCCCCCTCTTGCTGGATCTTTATTTTCTTGGATCAACAGGAGTAGCCCTTGTCGATTACTGAGTCTTGGACCCTTCGCCAGACCCTGTGAATTTTTTAGGACAGCCGCTGAGGGGGCTGTTTTGGATTTGTCTTTGTAGCATTCTCCACAGGTAAAGGAGATCTTTTCAGCACGACAGTCGGAGAGTTCTTGCGGACCCTCCTGAGTGGTTCAAAGCTGTTCCCAGTTGGAACAGTAGCATCGACCTACCGTTGGAGCTGGCGGAGTAAGCCCAGAAGGTGAACTGCCCCCAGTCTTCCTCACTTGGTGCCAGTGGCGACGTCGAGCATGTCTTGCAGATGGTATTGCCTCAGTTACGGGGGTGGCTCCCTCATGCCCCCTGTTCTGGTGAAGGGTTGCCGTTGGTGCCAGCCTATTGAAAACTGATGTCCGTTGAGTGGGGATGGCCAACCAGTCAAAGACAGACTTTCGAGCAAGGGAAGCAGCCTTGGTGACTTCTCCTAAAGTGGGAGTTAGAGCGGACAGTGTAGCGAAGACCGACCCCTTAGTAGGAGAAGTCTCTCTGATGACTTCATTTATTGGAGCAGGGATGGCTATCCGTTTCGGGATAGCCCCTTCAGGTAATGCGGGCTTCTTCACGGGCCCATTAGAGTTTTGGCCCAGTCTGTTGAAGACTGAGGCATTGGATTTGGGCGACCCGTTGAGAGGGGCCGCGATAGTCGTAAGCCAATCAAAGACCGACTTCATCGGAGTTTCTTGCGACGGCAGTGGGGCGTTGAAGCTCATGGGTGGGAGCATGGTCCCAAAGAACAGCCCAGTGGTGGCTTGCATCACCGTTCCACTGGCATCGTGAAAACGGAGGCCGCTTGAGGCCCATAAGTCACTCCTCCAGCGAGGACGGAGTGGGAGTTGCTGTTGCGGTTAGTGCAGCTTGAAGCCATTGATCTGTTCTGCACGGAGCAAGACACCAAATCTTAGTACCTCGAATCCACAGGCAACCATAGCAGACCATGATTTGTTCGCGAAACACGACACACGAAGTGTGGAGTGGAAAGAGGAAAAGGTCCCACTGGACATGCCAGAATCTGTTCGCGCCGAATACGGGAAACGGAACCGCGTTGGTCGTCTTGCCTGAATTTGGGGGCAGATACTATTTGGTTTTATCCGTCCACCTCTCCGAAGATGCCAAGTTGATTTATGGCACCATGTATCGAAGGTTTAGACGGATGCGACCGATGTAGCAGACTTTGTCAGATTGCCCCTCATTATGAGGGTTTTTTGATTGTGGGGACGCTCTTCCCTGCAGGCGCAAGCACCTGCAGTTAATTACGCTACCGCATCGCGGTAACCACTTTCTCCTTCTCTAGATGGTCACTTCATGTCGTGTATGTTTGTTTTATTTTTGGTTTCCCGTGGATTGTATACGGAGACTAATTTATGTTGTCGCCCGTAGGGCGTGGATTAGTCCAAATCCGTATTTTCTTAGATTTGGTTTTGGGTTGGGTGTAAGGATTGTTAATCTTATTTGAGACTAAGATCAACTTAAACGTTTGTTAAGGATACGTTAGTCTAATTTTAGACTAAGATCTACTTAACAGGATCATTTAGATCCAATAAAAGAGTATTTGGACTCTACTGTTTTAGTTTAGGGACATTGCGGTCCATTGAGTGTCTGGTTGCCGGGACTCGCCACCTCTCTGAAGACGTTGAAGAATTACAACGACATATATCAGAGGTGTGAGGAGATGTAACCTGGAACCAGTGAATGTTCATTAAAGATTTGATAATCTTGTTTGGGACTAAAGCCAATAGGCTCGGTCAATTTAGGATTCGAATTTCCTCAGCTCAGCCCATTTAATCATTTTTATTTGGGATTGATCCCATTTCTACATCAGCGATGCTGAACAATAAGGTGGGCTCTGACACCCTTCATTCTTTTGTTTTATTTGAAGTGTTAAACACTAGTGTATATTTGGCGCTCACGTGGGGTCACGTGATGCCTTGAAGTAGTGTTAAACACTAAAAGCTTAAGGCGCTCACGTGAGGTCACGTGAGGCGCTTGAAAATAGGCCCAGGTTCTTTGGAATTACCCCTTTTCGTTTCTAAGTGCTGAGCACTATTGGGGCCACGTGGGATCATGTGAGGCGTACTTGCATTTGATTTATTCTCCCTTCTCTTCTGAAAGTGCTTAGCACTATAAAGGGGTCACGTGATATCACGTGAGGCGCCCTAAATATAGAGACTGTCTTGTTTTATCTCATGAAAGTGCTAAGCACTATAAAGGGGTCACGTGTTATCACGTGAGGCGCCTCAAATTGAGATATGTTTTAAGTTTACTCCCCTTTTATCCTTTTGAAGAGGCTAGTTCAGGGGTCATGTGGGAGCACGTGACCTGATATCAATTATTCTCTTTTGATCATTGAGGGGAGGCCCACGTGGCGCACGTGATCTGACATTTATCATGTTGGGTGCTGATATCTTTTTTACGTGCATGGAGAGTTAAATCCTTTGTTTAAGAATTAAATTCTTTTATAGAATTAAACCCCAGTTTTGTTTAGAGGAATTAAATTCCTATATGTTACGTTGAAAGAATTAAATTCTTTAAACTCAATTTTCCCCCTAAGTTTTGAATCTGCATGACAAATCTCCCCGTTGAGAATTAAATTCTCAACTTGTGGGGAGATCTGCTTCTGCAGATCTTTAATCAGAGGAAGAACTAAGTTCTTTTTAGAAGAGTTAAACTCTTGGTTTGAGAATGTAATTCTCTTTTGTTTTGTGGAAGCTTATGGGGTGATCTCCTTCCTTCTCTTACCTAGAGTTTTTTTTTCTTTGAAGAGATCTTCTTTTCTCTGGAGAATTAAATTCTCTTTTCTTTTTTTCTTTTTTTGCTTTACAGGGGGTTTTTCTCTCTCCTTCTGTCTCCTTTTTTCTTCTTCTTGGCTCCTATTTATATGAGAAAGAAAAGAATCAATTTGTTTAGAAAATCTCTCATTGAGAGATTTTGATTGATTTTATAACCAACATGATCTTTTAGATCACTAGGTGAATTTTATTCACCGTTGGATTTTTAATCTAAGGACTTCTGTTTTACAGAAGATATTTCTTTTGTTATTCTTAACAAGTTTAGGAAGATATTTCCTTACACAGAATTTTTCTGTAGATTGGTGATTTTTACTCACCATTGGATTTTCAATCCAACGGTGCTCTGCTTTACAGACTGCAATCTTTTCTTGTATAGAAAGATCCAAGGAAATATTTTCCAAAATAGTGCTTTTGATCCCTTTGTTTAGAATTTAATTCTATCTGTTCAGAAGGCATAAGAGCCATCACGTGTACCATGTGACCCCTCACAGAATTAAGCATAAAGCTTTTGATTTCTTTTAATTAGAATTTAATTCTATCGGTTCAAAAGGCTTAGGAGCCTATCACATGTAGCATGTGACCCCTCACATAATTAATTTGGTTTGTTTGTATGCAGGAGTCCAAACAGAGGGAAGGCATCACGTGGTAACACATGAGCTTCTTTGTTCTTTGTTTGTTTTATAACTGAGTCCCACACGTTTTGTATGAAAGCCGATCACTTGCTTGCACGTGAGGCTTTAGCTACCGCCTACTAAATGGAGCTGCGTACTCTGCATACAGATGCATCACGTGATTGCACGTAATGCTCCACTAGCGGGAACTTTTCCCCTTTTCCCTCTCTGAGTCTCTTTGTAGGGGATTGATGATCACATGCTTACACATGATGCTTCCATTGGTGAAGAATTTTTCCCCTTCCCTTCTTCTTCTGAATTTTTATAAGGGAACAAAGATTTCTTTTTTTAAGCAAGATTATGAATATCTTGTTAGTTTTAACAAGATCAGAATTTTATTCTATCATATCTTTTAGTTTAACAAGATCAGAAATATATTTTCTTAATATAGAATTTAATTCTTTCATATGGATATCTCGTTATTTTAACATAAAATTTTATTCTTATCATATGAATATCTTGTTAGTTTAATAAGATTAGGAAAATATTTTCCTATGATAGAACTTTATTCTACCAGATGATCACCTCTGGATTTTTGATCCAAAAGTTATCTGTTTAACAGAGAAGATCTTTCTAGTTTGAGAAAGATCGGGAAAATATTTTCTAAATAGAATTTAATTCTAGAATTTGACAAAAGCATTTTAAATTGGGGCGCTCACATGCTTTTCATGTGAGTAGCAAAAGAACTCACGTATTTAACACGTGACCCCTGGTGTGGGTTTTAGCCTGTTTATTTTCAGCGCTCATATGCTTTACATATGAGCGCTCACGTGTTTTCTGTTTGGCCATTAATTGTTTTATTTAGTTTATTTTCAGCGCCCACATGCTTTACATATGAGCGCTCACGTGTCTAGCACGTGAAGCCTGTTTGGCCATTAGTTGTTTATGTTTAGCGCTCATACGCTTTGCATATGAGCGCTCACGTGTTTTACACGTGAGGCCTAATTTTGAGGACTCTCCCCCCTTTTTTGTAAGGAAACAAGTAGCTCTTGGCCGAAAATTTTGGTAGGAACAGTTTCGTTCAGGACTTTGCACGAGTTGCTGAACCCTTGACAAAGCTTACGCGGAAGGAAGTGCCTTATGTGTGGTCGGAGGAATATGCACAGGCATTTGAGCTGTTGAAACAAAAGTTGACCATAACACCTATTCTTACAGTGCTGGATATCAGGTGGTTTGGTGATACACAGCGATACTTCAGGGAAAGGTTTAGGTTGTGTTTTAATGTAGCACGGTCGGGTAGTTGCTTATGCCTCATAACAGCTGAAGAATCACAAGAAGAACTATCCAACTTACGACTTGGAGTTAGCTGCAGTGGTTTTCACCTTGAAAATCTGGAGACATTACTTATTGGGCGAAAATATGGAAGTGTACACGGTTCACAAGAGTCTGAAATACGTGTTCATTCAGAAGGAATTGAATATGAGGCAACACCGATGGCTAGAACTAATGGCGGACTATGACTTGGACTTACAGTACCATCCGGGGAAAGTAAATGTCGTACCCGACGCTCTTTGTCGCAAGCCAGTGGTCATGATGTTGACCTATCAGAGGACTATCACTGAAGACTTTCAGAAGCTCGAACTAGAAGTCGTTACACCAAATGCAACCAGACAGCTTTGGCAATTAAAGGTGCAGTCTTCATTTGTAGATAGCATTAAGGCTGCACAAGCTGACGATCCTCGATTGCAGAAGTTCAGAGAGTAGGTGGAAGCCATACTGAGGACAGATTTACTCATACATCAAGACGGTTCTTTGAGATTCAGTAGCAGACTCTGCGTTTTCAAGGATGATGTTCGAGAAGAAGTGCTAGCTGAGGCTCATAGTTCAACTTATTCAGTGCATCCAGGAAGCACAAAGATGTACCAAGACCTGAGGCAGCACTGTTGGTGGAACGGGATGAAGCGAGAGATTGCATGGTTTGTCTCAAAATGCATAGTATTCCAACAAGTAAAAGCAGAACACCAGAGGACAGCTGGATTGTTGCAACCGCTTCCGATACCCGAGTGGAAATGGGAGCACATCACTATGGATTTCGTGATGGCCTTACCGTGGAGTTCAAGTTGCAACAACGCCGTCTGGGTTATCGTCGACCGTCTAACGAAAGCAGCACACTTTATACCTTTCCGAGTGGGACAGTCGATAGAGTCACTTGCGGAGAAGTACATATATGAAATAGTGCGACTTCATGGAGTTCCGGTCAGCATAGTATCGGATAGAGACACCAGATTCAATTCCTATTTCTGGAAGAGCTTACAGGAGAGTCTGGGCACATGTCTCAAGTTCAACATGGCTTACCATCCACAGACGGACGGACAGTACGAGCGTACTATTCAGAAGCTTGAGGACATGTTGAGAGTATGTATGCTGGACTTTCAAGGTTCATGGAAGGGTCTCCTTCATCTGGTGGAGTTTTCTTATAATAACAGTTTCCAAGCTAGCATCCAGATGGCTCCGTTCGAAGCTCTTTAAGGACGGAAATGTCGATCCCCTGTTTATTCGGATGACATTGGTGAGCGAAAGTTACTAGGTCCCGAGCTTATAGTTCAGACGATGGACAAGATTCAGATTATCAGGCAGCGCATCAAGACTGCTCAAGACCGACAGAAGAGTTGGGCAGATGCCAGCAGGAGATCGTTAAAGTTTTAAGTCGGTGATCATGTATTCCTGAAGATTTCACCTACTTGTGGAGTGATAAGGTTTGGAAGTCATAAGAAACTCAGTCCCCGATTAATCGGACCGTTCAAGGTGCTAGAGCGAGTAGGGGAGGTAGCTTATCGACTTTCCTTGCCTCCAACATTAGCTAGTATGCACAATACATTTCATGTGTTATAGTTGCGGTGCTACGTTCAACAATCATGTGCTCGATCATTCGGAGTTGACGTTGGGTACCGACTTATCTTATGTGGAGCAGCCAACTACTATCCTCGATCGTAGAGAGAAGGTGCTAAAGAACAAGGTCATTCCGCTAGTCCGAGTAGCTTAAGGTGGTCGTTCTCTAGGAGAGTCTACCTGGGAACGTGAGGAGAATATTCGTTCACGTTTTCCGCATCTTTTTGAGTAGCTGTTCGTTTGTTTGTTTTTGTTGTCTTTGTTCCTTTAATTTCGAGGACGAAATTTTTATAAGGGTGATATGATTTAATACCCATTTCCTTTTGTACTCTAATATCCGTATTTAAATAAAATGTTGTTTCCAAATAATTTTCCCATTTATATTTTATTTATTGTATTTATTTTCCTAAAGCCTAATCTATTTTTATACCCAGATTTTCCTATATATTTTCCTATTACTTTTCCTAACTTTTAAATTCTATTTTTCCAAATCAAGTTAATACCCTAAAACTAAATCCTACCCAAACCCAATATTCTACTCTAAACCCACAAACCAAAACTCTTGTTCTAAGCCCATACCAGACCGGCCTCACTCCCTCACCCACTTCAAAGCCCAACACTTCCCTTTCCTTCTTTCTAACTCAACAGTTCTTTTCCCCTTTATTTTCAAAACTTCTCAAATCCCAAACCGAAGGATTCCCCATCAATTTCAATTAACTCTTTTAATCACCTATTAATCCTATTAACTCACTCAAATCCCACTCTCTCTCTTCAAATACACAGAACTCTCTAACCTCACTCTCTTCTTCTCTAACCTCACTCTCTCGCTCGAACCATCAAGCCTCAAAGCCATGCCATCACCTCTCACCACCTTGCTACCGCCGTAGCCGCGCCAAGCTCACTGCCGCTGCTGTGTTATACTCTCCGTGTTGTGCCCGTGTCATCGTCGATTCGTCACAGGCAAGTGCACTCCACTTGCTTACATGCGTAGAGAATTGAATTAGATTTCTAACGGTACTAGTTCTATTACATTCCAATATCATTTGATATTTATAACACATTTTAAACTATTAGTGTGTACGGCAGATTTCTGCAAATTCAGTTTACACCCTTCATCATAAACTGATCATAACTCCTAAACTAAGATGACTATTTTTTATCCGTCTTCTTAGTTGTAAATTTAACTCAAATATCTAAAAATAGTTGACTGTATCGTCACCTAATTATGATCTCAACGAGGAGTAAAACGTGTTACGAAACGGACCTTCTGCTCAAAAACTGGACTTTCCAGCAAAGAACACTTAAAAAGTAATAACCGTAATTCGCAAACCCGGAACCCGATTGATTTGAAACTAATTTTGTTGAATCGCTAATTAAGTTTACTTTATTTTTCCTAATTACGATTTTACGATTTAATATGATTTTCTGAACTCATAAGATACATAGTGATTCATTTTGTACATGACTTGATTCGCGGCATAATTCTCATATTTACCCGACCGTAATACCTTTAATAATAGTGAATGCTCTTATTGATTCTTGGCGATTATTGCATTGTCGAACATGAGTGGTATTGGATTATTTGTGTCAAGTATGCCAGTGAAAAGTGAATGATTCGTAAAAGTGAACAGTGTAGTGAAAAGTGAATAAAACCAGGTTATTGGTGCGTACTTGTACACAACTAGCCCCATACATATAGTTATTGAAACCTAAGGGAAAAAGGGAAATCGAAGTGGAATGGAACTTTTATTTAGCGAGGTTTAACGATTTAGAGGATGATCATTCGAACAACGACTCTTAAATATATTTTAGGTTATGAACTAAGCGGTTCGGCTGATAGGGTTATGTCCCGGGCAACAGCGAGCCGTGGTCTCGGGTACGCACGAGACCCTCGTTAAATATGATCACGCTTTTCCACAATCCGATTTCAAATTGACCTAGCGACCAATAGGAACATGGATCATATTTTGCATTGCGTGTTGATACACTGATTACTTGCATATACTGTTTCCACTGTTATTATCTTTTGTTTCATGCTTTACTATACTATTATTATATTATTGCTATTGCGTCGTCGTGACGATCTGAGTATGCATGCTCAGAGTTTGGAGAGGACGCCACTCAGGAGTCAGACCTACTATTCGAGCTCGCAGAGATCTAGACGGTCGTACCATCGGTACTCTTACAGCTTTCCATAAATCAACCTTGTATTCGCACTTGGTTAGTAGTTTCCTTTTCTTTCGAAGTATTGTAAACTGTGAACAATGAAATTTAATGTAATAAACTAGTGATGTGTTTCCTTTATTTCTGCGCTGTGTTTACTGATTACTATGTAATACTAGAATCCGAAGTGTGACTACGGCGGGATTGTTTCCCTGACCGTAGGAGCATGGCTGGCTTAGTCGTCTATCGTATTCTGTATTTTGGAAAGCAGGGCATGACAGTACTGCCCAATCATTGCTAAGTACTCAACCGTTTTGGCTGCATATGAAGTGCTAAGCATTTTTACTCAGCGCTCGCATATTTTTCACGTTAGGCGTTGGCCTTCTGTTTTGAGTGTCCACGTGAGAAGCACGTGGGGCGCCGAGTCTTTTTTTTATGGCCGTCCATTTATGAAGCACGTGAGGCGCTAACTCCTTTGTGAGGCGCTGAGTTCCTTCTCTTTTTTTTAGAGATCGAATCTCTGTTAATGGCATTTTGACCATTAATGACCACCAAGATCTTTGTTTCTGGGATCAAATTTTCTTTAAGAACTAAGTTCATATTCTTTTTTTATGAGGACTAAGTTCTTTTCGTAGGGTTAAACCCTATATTTAGAGGAATTAAATTCCTAGAATATAGGTTCTTTATCTTTCTCTTTCTTTTTCTTTTTAACCTAGTTCTTTTCCCCTAAATTTTGAGTTTGAAGAACAGAATCCCCCCTATGAGAATTGAATTCTTAACTTGTAGGGAGATTTGCTTTGCAAATCTCAAATCAGAGGAAGAACTAAGTTCTTTTTATGAAGGGTTAAACCCTAGTTTTCTTTATGATAGGCAAAGAAGATACATTTTTGTCTCTATTATTTCTTTACCTAGGATTTGAAAGAACAAGTAGATCTTCTTTGAAGGAGAATTGAATTCTCAGTTGTAACTTCTATCTTTTTGTTTTCAGAAGCTTATGGGGGGGTTCCTCCTCTATGAGACTTGAAGTCTCGGATCCTTTATATCGGAGAGGCAAATTTGTTAATTAGTTTGAGAAAATCTCTCATTTGAGAGATACCAATTGATTTAATTGGCCTCAAAATTTGTTCAGGGGATTTTAGCCACCGTTGGATCTTTGAAACAGTGATTTCTATTTCACATAATATGTTTTCTTGTTTTTTAACAAGATTGGGAAAATATTTTCCCATATACAGAATTTTAGTCTGTCAAACGGTGAATTTTAATCACCATTGTATTTTAATCCAAGAACTCTCTGTTTTATAGAGGACAATCTTTCTTTGTTTAGAAAGATCGGGGAAATATATATTCTCAAAAATAGAATTTAATTTTATCATTATATCTTTAATCTAACCGAGAATATTTTTCTCACTTAGAATGATTAGGGAGATATTTTCTCATAATAGAATTGAATTCTATCATTTGATAATTTATCATCACCAATGGATGATTGATCCAACAGCTCTGTTTAACAGAGAATATCCCAATTTTTTAGAGAAATAATTCTCATATAGAATTTAATTCTACCTGTTTTAGGTTGGGCGCCGGCACTCACGCACTATGCATGTGAGCGCCACTTAAGAATTAGATTCTTATTTATGACAGGCGCTCCTGTGCCTTGCGCATTGACGCTCACGTGAACTTCATGTGCGGTGCCACTATAGAATTTAATCCGATAAGACCGGCGCCGACGCTGACGCTCTCGTAGGGAGCACGTGAGACGCTGCTTCATTGGAATTTAACAGAGCTTAGCTCTTATTATTGTATTTAATTATTAGAGGAACAACGTTATAATCATCCACCTGCCAGATATCATAGACAAGAACTGTATCAGCGCCAAGTCACATCCATATGGATTTCAGCGTAGACATTAAATTAAAAGTCGCATCACAATCCACAACGGGCATTTGATGAAAACTGTTTTCAACAAGTCTAACCTTATTAGGTTGGTACCTTTCCACCTGCACAGATCTCGAAAAATCTACTTGCTCCTAATGGGTTTTCCCCTTCAGGAGCACCCAACAAAGTCCAAAATCTATAATTTGCTGAAGTGCATGGAGTCCATCTTGGATATGAAGTATATGGTCACCTGAAATTTATCACTTCCTATGACCTGCTGATAAGAAGTAGGGGGAATAGCAGTGCTAAGTCATATCTGTATGGGCTTCAGCGTAGATACTGAAGTAAAAGTCTCATCACAATTCACAACGGATATTTAATGAAAACATTTTATAATAAGTCTAACCTTATTAGATCAGTACCTTTCCACCTGCACAGATCTCGAAAGATCTACTTGCTCCTGATGGATTTTACCCCTTCAGGAACACCCAGTAAAGTCCAAAATCCCTAATTTGCTGAAGTGCATGGGGTCCATCTTGGATATGAAGTATCTGGTCAGCTGGAAGTTACCACTTCCTATGACCTACTGACAACCAGTAGGACCATCATCACCATGATGCTGACCCCTCTATCACCATCTACAAGAAAAACGAAGTATCTCTCGGTGGCTGAGCTCACCTACATAATCTGTGGGATGGCTAAGCTCGCCTACATATTCTGCGGAGTGGCTAATAGTTTGTCGAGTCCAATTGACTTCTTAGATTCTACTAAATTTTCGGTAACCGTTTGTGGTTCTGGAATCACTTCTAATTCTACCATACTCCCATTAATTCCTTTTTCAAAAAGATTCCATTTTATAATAAAAAAAAGTGGCGAAACAAGAACAATATAACTATTGATCTTAAAAATGGTAGAAACAAAATCCTAGCCAATGCTTGGGATAATCCACAAACCGCCATTACCGAAGTGTGTCTTGAATTTGTCTGGATTCTGCTTTTAAACAGAAACCGGATAACTCCATATCTTAATAATCTCAATATATATAACCATTCTATGTCTAAATATAACCAAGGCATTAATTTAGATGGAACCAAATTCAAATGTTATGCAGCTGTTTCGAATGCATATCACCTAATGGAAAAAATCCAATACAACATTACTTATCAAGGAGCGTACTCACGGTTGAGCAACCTGTGAGAGAAGCAAGTTCTCAATACTTATGATGGAATACCTAGCATAAGTATCTACATTTTCGATCATCTCGAAAAATCCTGATACTTCCAATATATGGTTCTCTATTTTATTCTTATACCTATAAACTTCTCAAAATTTTTGGACCTTGCATTACAACGAATTCGTGTCTAAAATCAGAGAACTCATAGGTAAATCTGAATGAAATAAGAATACCAACTCCTTGTCCCGAAGGACACTGGACAACATACATTTTCATGTATAAGTTCCAAGAGTATACTAACTCAAATTTCGTGTATTGTAAGTTGAAAACTGTGTCTTAGTTAAGAATGTTTTACACCGTTATTCAATGCATCTTACTTTATCCTCAAATGATAAAGGTAAATATTAGAACACAATTTTCAAAATGTATATCCCATTTTATAAAATAAAGGTATAGATATTTCATTTTAAAATTTGGTGCATAACAACGATTATTCGAAACCAAATATTTTTCGTTAGGCAAAACCAGGCGATTTAATCCAATATTACCAATTACAACGAATTCCGATATTGAGGATCAAATCGTCCATTTCCCAATATTCTACTCCTACTCAGCATCTAGAATACTGTACTGATGTGGGATCCAAATTTGGTAAATACATACCCTGGAGTCAGAATTGATTGGGAAAACAGTTCTCTTTTACATGTACACAGAAATTCTAAAACATGAAAATGTTTCGAGGGGATGGCCGGATATGGATATTCCTAGTAATGCCTATTCTATTATCCAGAGTCATGACAGTGATCGCAATTTCCTTTGCTCTCACTTCAATCACTTTATATGTCTCTACATCTTACCTTCTGTACACCGCACTTAGGCTAATTGATTTTCATCCTTCCCTACTTTTCAGCACCAGCCTAAGGTTTGGAAGAAAACTATCCAATAAGCGTAATAGGTGTACTCCCCTAATACAGGGAGCTTTCGCAACCTGAGTGAAGGTAAAGAAAAGAGACAACCGAATAATCCTATTCAATTTCTCCAAAACATATGGCCATCCTCGACTAAAGTAATTTCTTCGAGTTCGTATCTAACTATACGATGGTCGTTCCAAGTAATATGGATCATTGTAGTGATACGAAGTGTTATGAAGAAATGTAAAGGGGAAAGTAGGAGTAGAAGGGGCATATGCGACTTTTTCATAAATCAAGACAAGCCAAAACCAAAGGGTGTAAGAAGGTTCGGTTAACTTGGTTCATGAGTTTTAGTTTAAGGTAAGTCATAAGTCGCTGTACCAAAGAGAGAGAGAGAACATTTAGCGTGCACTCTATCAAGATTAGATTGGTTGTCACTTTATCTAATCAGGATGGCTCCCACTGTTTTCTCTAATTCTCCTCCAAACCCTAAAAAGAGAACTAGTCAGATCATGTGCACTTTACAAGTTCGCTAACTGTTCAGCCAGGCCAGTGTTGATACTCTAGGGGAGGTCCCCGTGCTTTCGCACGAACCCAATTAATAACCCCATTTCCGCAGAGGCGTAACCTCGTTAACTCTTTCTAGACACTTAATAGATTAGCTAATTATAAAGTGAAAAATCTCCCGAGAAGTAATACATACTCATCAGTGGAAATCGGGACCCAACTATCATTGTGTGATTACTTTGATGGAAATCGACCAAAATTACCATACTCCATAAGGTATGCACAAACTTGGGAAGTTTCCCATATGTTTGAAACTCCCGATATGGTTTTTTCTCCTAGGACCCAAGTGACCTTGACACAGTCAACAAATCAAAAGGTCCTAATCAAGTTCAACCCGTCATTATATTGATTGTATTTAACCCACCCGCATGAGCCCTTGACACAATCAACAAGGCCGCACGACTGTCATAACTAATCGCACTACTTCCTACAAACAAGCACCACTTAGCTACCGCACACTAAGACTTGACACGGTCAACAAACGCAACACGAATACTAAGTACTACTCGTAGGAAATGACAGAGGGCTACAGCTGATTTTTGGCGAAAAACCTTTAACGTAATTAACTTGATGTCATTGAAAGAACTCGAGTGTATTTTAAATAGAGTGGTTTAGGCTCGATTTTTTAAAACTACTAACATAAAGTTTTGCTTAAAAGTGAACTCACAGTGAAGAGATCAAGGCTCTTCCCTCATAGAATGAAGTGCGGGATATTCCTAACCGAATACCTCTATGTAAAGCAAAAGAATACGACTATGAGTTTTGAAGAAAACCGAGTAGTTTTTTTTTTAAATTGGTTCCGACAACACCATTTAGATTTATTTTCCTTGCATTATTCAGATAATGTGTTCCCATCATTTTAAGTTTCCAAGCCACAAAAGAAACAACCAAAATAGCATACTTTTATATGTCATCTGTATTCGTCATGGGGCCCCGTCATGTACCGTTAGATTACTTAACTAATGGCAGAGCGGGGTCAAGAATAGCGTGGATGCAAAACATATAGAAACATCTACTAAATATTATATATATATATATATATATATATATATATATATATCAACATCGCAAGCAGATAATAGTCATCACAGGAAGATAAAACCATCACAGCAATGCGAACAATAATATGAAATAGCGGAAAAACTAGGAGCCATGCGTTTCATTTGAGCCGTGAATGAGACATGACGTTCTCTGGTCGTGTCGATAGCCAGTGCAATGAAGAAGTTAGACCCCCTACGAGTGCGGCAAATTACCAGCCAACTCTGGAAGTGAGGCAACCCCAATCAACAAAGTGGATGGGCCACTCAGCACTTCACGGAATCCGGTAAATTGAGAACCCCTCCGTGGGTCAACCTATAACCCCTACAAGTGTGGCGAATAGCCCGCCAATTCTAGAGTAAGGCCCCCCGGTCTCAACGCCATAAGATGTGGGCCCGTTGCCCTCTAGAACCTGGCTATTTGAGCACTTCTCCGCGGGGTAATTCTAGTACAGAAAAGAAAAAATATATATACAAATGGTGACATTGATCTCAATCCGGTCGTGCCACAATGAAAGAATATACAAACTAGCAGAGACGACAGTCCACATGTCAGACGATCACCCTGCAATAATGAATATACAAATGAATCTAAATTGTACAACTACCATTGCACTTGGGGTTATCCAACACGACAATACGACTGAACCATAACCAGATATATATAACTATAGAAACAAGTAACACCATAATGTGTGCAACCCCGTATAAATGAACATATAGCAATTAGACAACGTTCAGCAGCACATATATCACATCACAAATATCAACGATGCAAAAGCTTCGAGTTTTAAAACTCCCGAGTTGCCCCAAAGATAAGATAACACTAAGTGAAATTTAGGGCAAAACAAACGAGACCAAAAATCATAATTCTCAAAACCCAAGACACAGCATGAAAACGAGGACATATTGCAACAGGAAAACTGACCATAGCGGTCAAAACGAGGATTTTAGCGGTTTTTTGCTGATGAAATTTCCTCGTTTTCATTGTGTGTCTCTATCATGTCAAGAGTAAGTCTCTGCACTTGTTTAAAAAGTTTTCAGAGACCAAAAAAATTTCGAACAGCAACCGGGTTTTGAAAATTGGAGTTTTTCGGTTTTGAAACTAAAGTATCATCTACTGCTAGTTTTAGGTGTTTGGGAGGCTCTGATACCATGTTAGTGTTGAGGCCGCGGCCAAGACGGAAGTGAAAACTAAAACTTTATGCTAGCACCAAACACACATACCCTAGGATTCGATCCAAACACCTAAAACTAGAAAGTTAAACATGCAAAGGTATAGAAATACAACTTTCGACTCATGTTCACCTAATTGTGGAAGACCTCTCCGAGCTCGTAGACGCCGGAAACGCGCTTGAAAGGCGACCACCCTCACCAAAGAAGATCCACCCGAGGGAAACCGGAAAAGCCTCCGACCGACGATCCAAACTTGTTAAGGATGGATTGTGGGTGATATAGGAATTTTTCACTAATTTTTCTCTCAAAAATCCATGCTCAAGAGAGAGCAAGAAGAAAGAGAAAGGAGGTGAGGAAAATGGCTAGGTGTTGAGCCATAAAGCAACTCAAGAAAATGTGTGGAATGAATAAAAACGCTTTGTAGAAAATGAATGGCTTTGCATTTATCAACCATGGTTCAATATATAGTGAATCCAAATCATTTCAATATTAAATGCCAAGCCATACTCATTTACAAGCACAACCATGTTTCATACATCCTCACTTTCCACCTCATTTCCATTTATTTTTCTAAATAGAAAAATAAATATGAGGTGTTCTTCTTCTAGAAGCATTCCCATATAAATACGGAATACTTCCGGTATATGTATCGCTACATATACACGTATCCGTATAAAAATACGGATAGCACCAATGAGAGAAAATGAATAGTGAACAATAATACTAAAACATTTATATCAAAAAATATATATATATAAATTATAAAATCAAAACCTGATTTAATAATCCGGCTTAATCCTAAGCCAGCTAGTATTATCAACCATCTGATTAAAGTCTATGTATCCCGTACACGTATTTAATCGGACCCCTGCACGTACCAATGTACGGCTCCTACATCTATCGCCTGAACCGGGAAAACCCTCTGTGTGGGACTCTAAAGACTCGACTATACGCCGGCAGTGGGTTTAACCACAAGCACATCAGCGGCACTAACTGTACGTAACGACTATCCAGGTACTTGCCGAAGGGATGGTTGACAATCAAGTACGTCCTTTCCCTACTAAGCCTTAATATGAAAATCTCCGTACAGTCTGCTCTCTTTGTCTAAGAGTATCGCATATCGGGTCTAGGGGTGGATAACTTCGGACCCCTACTAACCCGATAAGTCGTGTCTGAGTCAAACTCATCACCAATAGAGATACTACCGATTAACTATCGGTGGATCTCATCCACCATGGCCATGGTTTTTTAGTGATAACCAACTGAACACAACGCGACATCGACTCCTAATAGTAGGAGAGACGAATTCCTGACTATCGACCACTGCCTTCATGTAGTTCGGGACTGTACCCAACTAAAAGTTGTTTGTACGACTCCTTTGAGTAGTGGTAGGGTAGTAATCAAAGTACAGTAGAAACTCACACGAGACAAATGACGATCTCAGGTCAAAAGACTAATGTGTACTCATGCCACTTGAGAACTTTTATCTGACGATAGATATAATACTATCTAGAAGTTCTCGGCGAGTCCGTCCGGTGTACTCACCTCCAGTGAGCACCTGTATACTATCTTAGGTGACACAACACCAATGGCTTGTGCGACCGACCACTGCCCCTCGTCGGGGTCTAGAAACATATACACTAGTCAACTCCGGAATATTGATGCCCAGTTTCGATACCCCCACGACTAGGGACATTTAAGGATGTGCTTATGGACAACCCAGCTTTCACATATATGATCGCTATCATAATTCTGGTTGTCAAGTATCAATCCTACGGGCTTTATCAATAATGGAGACAAACTAGATAGCATACTATCATCTCGAGTAAGACTGTTGTACCTGTATAGATCTTCTCTCAATTATCATAATCATCTACTTGCAATCACAATAATTGTCTTGAGGGCACTATATCCAACACTAATAACAATAATCTCGTGCAACTGTATCCTTAAGCTCTTAAAAGCAGGCAATCAAAGTATGTTGGATGGCATATGGCCTCGTGCACGGAGCATGATTAACGATTCAAACCCTTTTAACGAGATCTACATTAATTGTAGAGGATCGTTTCCAATTCGGTCTCAGTCAGCTGTGACAGATTCGAGGCTATCTTACTGTCCTAACAGATTTTTCTTCAACTAAAAGAAAAATCCAATAATTAATGTCGAGTGCTAGTCAAATTTTATATTTCCCAAGTTCAATTAGAAAATTAAATTTCACGCCCCGCTTCCGAAAATACGGAATACGAGGGGTTGATAAGGCCAGCCATGCTCCTACGGTCGAGGAAACATCCTGCCGTAGTCACATTTCGGTTTCTAGCTTTACGTGGTAATCAATAATCAATGCACAGGTAATGAGAAATGCAGTTACTAAATCAAAACAGATACAAAACTAACCAGATAGAGATCAAGGAAAGATAGCGCTGAGTCGCTGATCAAGATGTTCGCAATATCCTCGAGGTACGTCAGGTCTTGGTCCGAGCTAAATCCACTTCTCACTCTGAGCATGCATACTCAGGTCGTCAGAGCGACACAATAGCAATAAATAGAAATACATATGTAACATGTGCACTAATGATGATTATGAAACAGCAAGCATGAAGTGATGATATGAGCATGAAGGGGCCAGTACAGGTAAACGGTAAAGCGGGTAAACAGTAAGGCAGGTGTATCGAGTCAATAATCAATGCATGTCACTAAACCTATCAGTCTCTAAGTCTCACTGTCCAGGTCGCTAAACCTATCGTCAGTCCAAGTGTGAGAGTCAACCACTGGTGAGTATCCTCCATCCATGGTAGGGCCCCAGGGGAAAAGGAACACGGGCCCGAGTCGCTCGCTAATAATCAGTAATATCACCCATATGACTTCCAGAATCGTTGTATATGCCGGCAATGGGACTCCCGAGATTCCGTTGAACTCACACTCAAACTACCCCACACCCCGTGTTCTACATCAAACACCAACCATAAAATCAAATACTAGTCGGTCCATGAAAGTCTACGCGAGAACTGAAGACGGGATCTTTATCAAGCATGTCTCGACTGGTACCCAAGATAAATGGACAGTGTTTGGTGCCGTACCTATGACACTGATATAAGTGCATCCATAATCGTCCCATACCAATTATAGTTACACTTACATATGTCCCATAGACGTCGACAATGCAATAAATTAACTGGGTTCGCTGATTGTGTACAAGTACGTGTCACTTTCACTTGTTCATTCACACTTTAACACTAACGTACTTGCCACAATCAAAATACTAATATCTAACACTGGGTAATATACACAATCACTAGGTTATCAATGTATATGACATCTACATGATATGATGAGAATGCAATAATTACGATATGAATAAATATCATCAGCTGGTGTCCTACCACTTGCATAATTCACTATAAATCATACATGCAGAATTAATCAAAAAGAAAAGAAAAAGGGGTAAGTAGTATGTTTAATTATCTATCCGTCAAAATTATTTTCGCGCCAATCGGGTTTCAGGTTTACTAGTTGTGGCCATTTCAATTTAAGTGTTCACTGATGGAAATCCTGTTTCAGAATTGGAAGTCCGTTTCGTAACATATTTTACTCCCAGTTGGGATCATAATTAGGTGACATTATAGTTGAACAATACTTAGGGTTATCAGTTAGGTTCCCAACGCAATTGGCGGATTAGTAATATCCAGGCGTACTGGAAGTTATGCATTGTAAAATGAAGGGGTATACGTTCTGTCCCTGCTTGGGACAGCTAAATGTTCTGATGATTTAAAATATACTTTAAATAGTAAACGACAGTAAAAACAAATGAAACCACTTCCAATAATTAGCTAACAGATTTATCTTCGCTATGGTATAGGGTTCCACATCATAACATTTTCATACAGCAGGGATAAAGTATTACAAAACTAGAATCGACAGCCAGTGCTGCTCTGGACTGCAGTCCAGAGCCGCACTCCGAACCAGTTTCTGTCACATTGTTAGCATAGAAACAGGTTAAAACTCTTATGGTGTTCTAGGTCGTCGAGTCGGCATCTATATGAGGCCTCGAAGGCAACATTCCGATTTGTAACCGATTAATTGTGATTTTTACAAGGTTCAGGTACGAAAATTTCAGTTTTAACGGATCTAAATGGGAAAGACCTGTCACGTCATTAAAGTCCGTATTTTACAGCCAAATCATAACACAGCGTTTTACTCGAGCCATCATATGTGATTAGTTTCCGTCAATTTAACAGGAGTTTTCAATTCGGGTTCTGCATCGAACACTTGCATTACACCGATCCGCACGAAAAGTATATATAGAATTTATTGGTAATTTGAATTGAAATAGGTAAAATTAGCATGAAGCGAGCATTATACTTGCCTGATGACGTGTTGATGACGGCACGGCAGCGGCAACGGTGCGATCGCGACACACGCTGTTAGTTGTATATATGCCCTAGAGGCCAGTATTATACAGATGATGTATATTATATTGGATGCTTGGACATATATAGAGAGGACTTTCTTGCTCGATATGATAGTATGCTATCCGTTTGCTCTTTATCTTAACATGTATACTTGTCTCTTGATACTATCTTATAGTTACATGTTGGTAAAGCCCTTAGGATGTGTACTTGACTATCTGGACTATGATGCAGATCATACTAGTGGGGACAGAGTAGTCTATAAGTACATCCTTTAATGTTCCTAGTCGTAGGTGTATCGAGACAGGGCATCGATATACCAGAGTAAACTAACGTATACGCTTCTCGACCCATGAGATGGGCGATGGATGATCCCATATCCATTGGTGTTTGACATCAGAGATGGTATACGGGTGCTCTGTAGAGACTGGGTACACTGGACAGACTCGCCCAGAACTCCCAGATAGTATTATACCTCACGTCAGATGGCAGTTCTCTGGTGACACTTAAGCAGGTTAGTCTGTAGACCCGAGATTGTCATAGAGTCTTGTGTGATTCCCACTGTGTTTTGATTTCCACCTTACCACGTCCAAGAGAGCATGCAAAACGGTGGTTTTTGGGTACAGTCCCGAGTCACATGGAGGCAATGAACGATAGGAGGGGTTTTCGTCTCTCCCGGTATTGGGGGTTGATGTCGCGCTGTACTCGGTTGGCCATAACAGGGAAGTCCCTGGTCAGGGCTGATTTAGAGATTTACTGGTAAGAGTTACCAGTAGTTTCTCGACCCGTTATGAGCCTCATATCGGCATGACTTATCGGTTATTGGGGTCTGACGTTAACCACCCCTAGACTTGATATGCGACATATCAGACGAGGAGACCGGACTGTACGGAAAGTGTTACTGTTAGGCTTATACAGGAGTTGGAGCGGGCTTGCTTGCTGATCTTCTGATCGTTCAATACCCGGGTAGCCGTTACGTCCAGCTAGTACCGCGACGGCTTGAGGGTGCTTGATATGATCATCACCTACTGCCGGCGTATTGACGAGTCTTTAGTGTCCTACATAGAGGTTTTACTGGCTCAGGCAAAACGAAATAGGAGCACGTATGTGATATGTGCGGGACCGAGAATAATGCGTGTATGTGATACCGTATTCTATTCTCGCGACTTTTTGTATCGGTAGGTTATATGTGATATTGCCGGGTTATCGAATCAAGTGTTGATTCGATAAATCGATGCATTGGATGTTGGTCGGTTATATGAGATATAACCGGATTATTAAGTCAAGTGTTGATTTAATAATTTAGTGTATAATTGTATATATGATATACTAATTTATATTAACTAACATTTGTTCACTTAAGGATTTTTCTCACATGTGCACAACTTTAATATATATGTGATATATATTAAAATGTGTTTTCTTTTTGTATCATGGTTGTTGATACATCATTCATGGGTGTGCAAGACATACACCATTCTATTTTAAATGGTGGTTTATATTTATTTAAGGTAATTACAAATTAGTGGAGCTTTTGTCACAAGCATGAAGCTTGTGGATGCTTTGACAAAGTCCACTAACTTTGTTTTACCTAAGATTTTTATTAACCTAACCATTTTGGATTAGCCATGGTTATGTCTCTACATGAGTTAGTATATGATACTCACTCACCCATGGTTAGCGCTCTTGACTTGATCATTATCCTCATCTTTTCTTTTGTCCATCTTCTTCTTCTTCTTTTTCTGAGCAAAAGAAAAGCTTGCTAGGGTTTTAAAAAGAGAGTGAAAGATTGGGAGAAATCAAATTCTAAAGAGAACCCACTTTCTATTTCTCCATCCTCTACTAGACTAGCACTTTAGTTTAGGGTGTTTGCTTCACTAATTCTCTAGTTAGTGAAGTAGAAGCTTGAGTTGGTATTCTCTCGACGTAGATCATCTTCGGCCTCGAAGACTTCAAGCAAGGACGCTTCTTTCGCCTCGTGAAGCCATGCAAGAGCCCGGGAGAACCATGATCGCAGCGAAGGAACTACAACAAGGAGCTTTAGAAGTGAAGGACCGATCTACAAAGGTTGTATTTCGTATTCACTTAGTGATAAATGTTATTTACTTGCATGTGTAACCCTAATAGTCTAGCAAACATCTTGTTTAGGGTTATTCGGCACAGCTAAAATTTTAATCGGGCATGGTTGATGCCTTGTAGAACCTTGTTAGAGTGCCTAGTAACCCTACAGTGGTATCAGAGCCTAGCTAAAGCATTAGGCGACGTGTATACGAAGTTAAAACTCCGAACGAACCCCGAAACCTCAAAATCAACCCCTCTCTGGTCATTTTTTAAAACTGTGATTTTTTCTGAATTAAAAATACCTAAAAAATTCAGCAGGTAATTTTAAGCATTACTGTGCAAAACGAGCACCTAATCCGTATGAGCCGCCACAGAACCGCGGCCATACCTCTCTTGGGCCGCGGATCCGCGGCCTTACTGTAGCAATAGGCTTTTGTTTTTGTACAGTAATATTTATTTCTGTTAGTGCTATTTTCTGGGTATTTTTTTATCTGACTCAAGTGTTGAGTAATCTGGGGTTTATTTTGTATTCGTTGATTTGATCGGAAAATTTAATTTCGTTATGTTTTCCGGATATTTACAAACTGTTAAAATGTTCGAACGGATATCATCAACTTATTTTTTCCCGGCACGAAAAACTTTCAAGTGTTGAATTTTTCTTGAGTTTAAATCTTTCGGAAAAACGTGCAAGTAACGCGATGGACTCTCTAGAAGAACACAAACCTTAACTCGATTATGTGACCGTCTGAACCGCCTCTGAACCTTAGGGTTTGGGGCAGTACGGCGTGCCACATGTGAGGCGTTGGCTTGACCCTTCTACGGCTGGACCGTTGGTTCTGTGACGTATTCTGAAATTTTTGAACTCCGCTCAAGTGTTGAGCTATTTAGGAAATCTTGGGTATTTGATTATTCGATCGGAAAGTTTAATACTGTCTATTTATCTGGAATGTGATACAATATGTGGAATTCATATAGTTAGGCATGAAATGCGAAGTATGTGATATTTCGGATTTACGATGTCTAAAGAGATTGTGGATTCCAAATGTTGTAGTTCTACACTTTCTTTTCTGCGACCATAAGTGTAATATGTGATATCGCCGGTTTCGTTGCTATATGTCAACGACAATTGGGATGCGCATATTTGCTTACGTTGATGACATGTGATGTTATGTGTTGCTGGATATGTTATATTGGATCGTCGCGTTTTTGAATAGCCGGGGGTTTATGTGAGATGGGGGTTTTTATTTTCATTCATGTAAAATTAAATGTATGTAATATTCTTTTATTGGGGCACTTCCGGGATGAGATTGATGTCACCATTTGTATATTATTTACTTTTCCGCACAAGGATAGACCCAAGGAGGAGAGCACAGGTAACCGGGTTCTAGAGTCCAGTGGGAGACCAACTCGAGGAGTCGAGTCCGGGTCTCCTAACTCTAAAATTGGTAGGGTTGCTTGCCGCTCTCGTAGGGGTCTAGGGGTGTGGGTTTGGCTATTCATCACGACCGTGGAATCCGTGTTTTATAGAGGCTCAAAATAAAACACGGACGTCCTAGTATATCCAATATTTCATATGTTTCTTCTGCTGAGATATCTGTGATGTGATCATTTGATATGTTGTGATAGATACTGTATATAGTATATATGATATATTATATAGACGTTACTTATGTTTTACAGCCCTGCAAGCCCTGCCCCGCTTTGCCGTTAGTTACCTAACCTAACGGTGCACGAGGGGACATCGAGGCGAATGCGGATGGCATAAGTGTACGTCGTATTTATCTGTGATGTTTAGGTGACTTAAATGATGGGACTTCATTAATGTGATTAATGAAAGAAAAGAAACCTAAAAAATGTTGTAGAATCAAGTTTTCAAAAAAAAAGGGTAGCTGCAGTTTTTGCTTTGCATAGATATATATATGATATATCCTGCACCTTATTCGATGAGAAAAGAGCCAAGATCCCTTCACCGGGAGTGACCTCTTTAGCAAAACTGGCAGATGCTACAACACTCGGTTTGTTTTTGATTGCTTTTGGAGTTTTTGCTTTGCATAGCGATATATATGATATATCATGCACCTTATTCCATCAGTAAAGAGCCGAGATCCCTTCACCGGGAATGACCTCTTTAGCAAAACTAATAAAAGTCTCAAAATCACTCCATTTCAAAATTCACTCGATTCTACAACGATATCAAGTTCATTACGCAATAGGTTTTCAGAAAAACCTGTCGTAGCCCTCCGTCATTTCAGATAAATCCTACTTAGTATTCGTGCTACGTTTGTTGACCTCCGTCAAGGCGTAGTGTACGGTAGCTAACTAGTTCTTATCTGCTTATGCATGTGATGCAGATTGGATTAGGGTAGTCGTACGACTTTGTTGACCTCCGTCAAGGGTCATGCATGTGGGTTTGATTCAATCAAGAAATGACGGGTTGAACTAGACTTGCACCCTGTGGTTTGTTGACCTCCGTCAAGGTCATAGGATGCTTGGGGCAAAATATTATCGGGAATTTCAAGTGTTGAAATTTGCAATGAGATTGCATACCTTCTATGAAATAGTTGGATCCCGATACCCACTGCGAGTAATTGTTACTCCTGAGAGAGTTTTACACAGGACAATTAGCCGATCTAGTAAGTGTCTAGAAAGGTGTCAAAGGGGTTACGCCTCTGGGAAAACGAGATTTACTTTAATTAGGTCCGTGCAAAAGCACGGGAAACCTCTCTCAAAGTGCCGACACTGGTCTGGCTGAAAGATTGGCGAAATTGTAGGGTGTAATTAATCCCGGCTAGTCTTTCCTTTTAGGGTTTGAAGGAAGATTTGATAAAAACAGTGGGAGCCATCCTGATTAGATAAAATAATAACCAATCTGATCTTGCAAGAGCATACGATAAAGTGTTTTCTTCTCTCTCTCTTCAGGTAGCGACCATATCATGCCTTAATCAAGATAATAATATGGATGTATTGACCAAACCCGCATGTTATACTGTGCTGGGGAACATTGGTTCCGTTCTTTCTTATAAAAGTTATAAGACTGAACAGGATATAGGGGAATACCAGGATTCCCATGCCACCCGTATGAAGAAAGTACACGTTGATTCAATTTCTTCGGGTGTGTTCGTTACAGAGAACTGTTTCTCAGTTCACTCTACGTCCTGGGTATTAGATACCGGATCGGGATCCCATATATGTAATATGTTACATGGGCTACATAAAGGTAGGGAACTGGGAGAGGGTGATCATTCTGTAAGAGTAGGGAATGGTTCAAATGTTGCAGCCAAAGCAGTTGGCGAATATCACCTTGTGTTACCAAATGGTAATACATTGGTTCTGAACGAATGCTATTACATTCCGACCCTGATATGCAATCTTATATCAGTTTCTTTATTAAGCAAAGAAGGATATAATTTTGTAGTACAGGATGATGTTATGAACATATTCCTGAATCAAAAGTTGATTGGATCAGTTTCGTTATTTAATGGCATATACGTTCTCAATCAAACTACAGTCCTTAATGTACAAAACACACACAAGAGGAAGAGTTCAGAAATGAACGAATCCTTCTTGTGGCATTGTAGACTTGGTCATATAAATGCGACATGGCTAACTAAGTTGCATAAGGATGGATATTTGAAACCGTTCGAATTTTCATCTTATGACACTTGCCAGTCATGTCTCAAAGGCAAGATGACCAAAACTCCGTTTACGGGACACGGAGAAAGAGTTACTGAACTCTTGGGACTGATACATAGTGATGTATGCGGTCCCATGTCTACACATGCCAGGGATGGTTCTTCGTACTTCATTATATTCACTGACGATCTCTCTAGATTCGGGTATGTATTCCTGATGAAACACAAATCAGAAGCTTTTGAGAAATTTAGAGAATATAAACAAGAAGTCGAGAACCAAACCGGGAAAAGTATTAAAATCCTTCGATCTGATCGAGGAGGTGAATACTTGAGCAATAAATTCCTCGACTTCCTAAAAGAGAATGGGATTCTCTCTCAGCTAACTCCTCCATATACACCACAGCACAACGGTGTATCGGAACGGAGGAATCGCACCCTATTAGATACGGTGCGCTCTATGATGAGCATAGCTGAGTTACCTATTTCCTTCTGGGGCTATACACTGAAGACAGCAGCATACCTACTGAATAGGGTTCCTACCAAATCTATGCCTACCACCCCATATGAGATATAGGAGGGGAAGAGACCATATCTTAATTTTATTAAGATATGGGGTTGCCCGGCCTATGTCAAAAGACAAAAACCGGACAAACTCAAGGCAAGGTCTATTTTGTATAAGTTTGTTGGATATCCCAAGTATTCGCGAGGGTATATCTTCTACCACAGTGAGGAACAAAGGGTGTTTGTTGCTCAACACGCCACCATTTTAGAAAAGGAACTTCTTGCAAAAGAGATTAGTGGCTCTGAGGTAGAACTGGAAAAGGTTCCAGCTGTACAAACCACAACAGAAGATTTGGTGGAACCAGAGGATTCGGTAGTTCCTGATGAACCCCAACCACTCTGCCGACCTAGTAGGGTTCCTCACCCACCTGAGAGATACTACGGTTTTCTCATGGATGGTGGGAGCGAGGATTGCATCATGGAGGATGATGACCCAACTAGCTTCGAACAGGCCATCACGAGTGGGGACTCAGTGAAATGGCTGGATGCAATGTAGTCCGAGATGGAATCCATGTGCACCAACAAAGTATGGACTTTGGAAGATGCTCCTGAAGGGGTAAAACCCATTGGGAGCAAGTGGATCTTCAAGAAAAAACTTGATGTAGATGGGAAAGTGGAGACTTTCAAAGCTAAACTTGTTGCAAAGGTTTTTCGTCAAAGACCGTGTGTGGACTATGACGAAACCTTTTCTCCAGTGGCTATGCTTAAATCCATTCGGATCATGCTTGCCATCGCTGCATATCATGACTACGAAATCTGGCAAATGGATGTTAAGGCCGCCTTTCTAAACGGTGATTTAGAAGAGAGCATGTACATGACTCAGCCAGAGGGCTTCGTAGCTAGTGGGAGCAGCGGGAAGGTGTGCAAGCTGCTTAAATCCATTTATGGATTAAAGCAAGTATTGCGGAGTTGGAACATCTGCTTTGACGTCGTTATCAAAGTTTGATTTCGTCAAAAACGTAGATGAACCTTGTATCTACAAGAAGGTGGCAGCGAATTAGGTTGTCTTCCTCGTATTGTACGTAGACGACATACTCTTGATAGGAAATGACATTCATATGCTGCAATCGGTCAAGCTTTTCTTATCACAAAGATTCTCAATGAAAGATCTAGGTAATGCCTCCTGCATACTGGGAATTATGATCTATAGAGATAGATCTAAAAGGATATTAGGATTGTCCCAATCCAGGTACATTGACACCATACTAAAGAGGTTTAGTATGGAAGAATCCAAGCGTGGGAACTTACCCATGATCTCTGGACTCACTCCCTCCAAAGAGATGTCTTCCAAGACTGATTTGGAGAGAGCTCGCATGCAAGAGATACCCTATGTTTCGGCTGTAGGCTCTATAATGTACGTGATGCTATGTACCAGACCCGATGTAGCATACTCACTAAGTGTAGTGAGTAGGTATCAAGCTGATCCTGGAGAGAGTCACTGGACAGCTGTGAAAAGCATTTTCAAGTACTTACGAAGGACTAAAGAGATGCTCTTGGTGTATGGTAACGGAGAACTCCAAGTGGAGTCCTTTACCGATTCGAGCTTCCAGAGTGATAAGGACGACTCTAAGTCCCACTCGGGATTTGTCTTTACCCTTTACGGAGGGGCGGTTAGCTGGAAGAGTTCCAAGCAGGAAACCGTGGCAGACTCGACGATGGAGACTGAATACATCACTGCCAACGATGCTGCCAAAGAGGCTGTCTGGATCAAGAAGCTCATTACTGAACTTGGAGTGGTTCCATCCATTGAGCATCCAATACCTTTGTATTGTGATAATAATGGAGCGGTGGCTTTGGCCAAGGAACCCAGGTCCCATCAGTGATCCAGGCATATTCTGAGGTGGTATCACCAGATCCGGGAGATAGTAGATCGCCGGGAGATCGAGGTCAGGAGGGTTGACACGAAGAACAACACAGCAGATCCACTCAAGAAGGCCATTCCCCAGATACAGTTTGAGAGACTCTTTGGGATGCTTGGTATGCGTACTACAGCAGCTGGCCCTAGTGCAAGTGGGAGATTGTTAGTTGTATGTATACCTTAGAGGCCATTTGTTTCCTAATTTAAAATCAGGAAAGCTTCTGGGAAAAGCTTCAGAAGAGGGTCACGTGCTTACACGTGACTAGCGGTCACGTGTTGGCACGTGACACCTAAAAACATCATCAAGGCAAGTTCAGTTTCCTGACTACGTTGAAGAAAAGGGGGCTTCAGAAAGAGTCACGTGCTCCCACGTGACCCGGGTCACGTGGCGACACGTAACATTTAAATGCAAGCGTCAAAAGGCACACCAGTTCCCTGATCAAGTCAAGGAAAAGGCTTCAGAAGAGGTCACGTGCTTCCATGTGACCAGGGTCACGTGTTGCCACGTGACGTTCAAGACAGCAGACTCGTTCTCCAGTTGAACCAAGGAAAGAGAGAGTTCAAACAAGGGTCGCGTGCTCACACGTGACCAGGGGTCACGTGGCAGCACGTGACGTTTAAGCAGCAATAAGAAGACAGAGCGCAAAAGAAAGGAAAAGGCTCATTCCAAAGGGGGTCACGTGCCCACACGTGACCATGAGTCACGTGGTCACACGTGACCAGCTTTCAAAGCCCATTTTGTCAAACAGAATTAAATTCTGAAGGAGAATCAAATCTTTCCAAAGGAAAGCGGCTATCTGGAACCGATCGAATTAAAGATTCAGAGGTGATGAAATATCATCTATCTATGGGAAAATCTCGGATTTGGAAAGATTTCCCTTTTAAATCTAACCGAAATAATAAAGGGGAACCCCTGGATTTGAAATCCAATGGTGAATAAAATTCACCTAATAATCCAAAGGTCCAAAACAAATGATGGGTGCAAATCAAATCTCTTAATGAAGATTCGTCAAAAACTGATTGATTTGGCTGCTTCTCCGATAAATAGGAGCCAAGAGACACAGAGATATAGGGATACACACGCAGAGAAGAAAAAAGAAAAGAAAGAGAGCTTCGATACTTGGAGAACTTGGATCTTCTGCAAAAACCCTAGGTAAGAAAGGGAAGGCCTTTTGAAAGAAAGAGAATTTAATTCTCAACAGAGTTTAACTCTGATAATGTAAAAACAGAAGAACATATTTCTTCTCTCTTTGATAGAGGATCTGCAAAGTGCGCATCTCCCCTTAAGGTTGAGAATTTAATTCTCAATGGGTTGAGATCCTGCCATGCAGATCCAAAACATAGAGAAGGAATGCAAGCACGAGAATTTAATTCTCACAGAACTATAGGAATTTAATTCCTTTAAAATAAAATTAGGGCTTGCCCCTGTATCATGGGAATTTAATTCCTTCAGAATAAAAAGAGACAGGGTTTAACCCTAATTAAGAACCTAGTTCTGTTGCAGCAGTGGGAATTTAATTCCCTTAATCATAATTTAACAGAGGATGGAAGTTTAAACTCATTAAAAAAGCTTTGTTAGGGTTTAACCCTATTTGGTTCTTCACATATATGAGGAATTTAATTCCTACAGAAAATTCAGAGTTAAACTCTATCCCAGAATATAAGTCTTCGAAAGGAAGTAGGAATTTAATTCCTCTGAAATTTACAGCTCGAGGAATTTAATTCCTGAAAAAAGATCAACAAAGCCTCTAAACAAAATACCTAGAGGCAGGGTCACGTGTCATCACGTGACCCCCCAAGAGATCTACAGAAAGCCCCTTTGAGGCAGCACCCCACGTGACCCACGTGACCCTCGGCAGAAGCTCTAATACTTAGGCATTCGAATGCCCATCACGTGATGGCACGTGATGCTCTGAAAGATGCGATAATCTCGGCAGAATAAATGAAGGGAGGGCGCTCTCACGTGCTGCCACGTGACCCCTATTGTCCTAGTGTTTAACACTAAATCGAAACTCTCGAACCCAGTGTTAAAACACTGTTGGGCCTTAGTGTTCAACACTAATTAAAAAACTTTATCTGCAGTGTTCAACACTGATCTGTTTTAGTGTTTAATACTAATTTGAAAAGCCTTGTTGCTGGTGTTAAACACCAATTATCTCTTAGTGTTAAACACTAACTTGTCAACCTCATTCCCAGTGTTCAACACTGATTGCTCTGTAGTGTTTAACACTAGGCTTCAGCCCAATTGACTAAATGGATGGAGGCAAAGCCTCTCCTGATTGGACTTAGCCCAAGATGGCCATAAGTCCTCAATTTGTGATTAACTGGGCCAATGGACTTATAACATAATTAATTCGTCTTGATCCCAAATTGGGCCAAGGACTATTTAATCCACTCCGGTTCTAGGGTACATCTCTTCACTCCTTTGATACTTGGCATTGTAATCCCTCAATGTCTTCAAAGAGGTGATGGGTCCCGACGACCACACATTGATACGGACTGCGGGGTCCTTAAACCCGTGTTTAATGCAAATTCCTGGTTACGTGGAACGCGGATAATGTCACTCTTTGACCCCGTGGAAAGCGTCCAGAGCGGAGCCTGGTCCTCGCAGAGCACGGCAGTGAACCCGTGTGAAGCATCCAGAGCACATAATGGACTATGGGGTCCTTAAACCCATGGACTACGACGTCCTTAACCTTGACCGAGATGTCTTAAAACTAACAATGGACTGTGGGGTCCTTAAACCCATGGACTACGACGTCCTTAACCTTGACCGAGATGTCTTAAAACTAACAATGGACTGTGGGGTCCTTAAGCCCATGGACTACGACGTCCTTAACCTTGACCGAGATGTCTTAAAACTAACAATGGACCGCAATGTCCTTAAACTACCCATGGACCGCAATGTCCTTAAACTAGAACAATAGAGCCCCCAAATGCTCTTTTGTCGGATCTAAACGATCCCGTTTAAGTTGATCTTAGCCTTGAAGATGGCTAACGTATCCTTAAACCTTCAAACACACTGGACTATGAATCCCCCCAATTAACTCTGGCTCGAGGGTACATCTCTGAACTCCTCTGACATCCGTCGTTGTAATCCTTCAACGCCGTCAGAGAGGTGATGGGTCCCGACGGCTTTACATACGATGGACCACTATGTCCCTAAACTGGAACAATAGAGCCCAAATGCTCTTCTGTCGGATCTAAACGATCCCGTTAAGTCGATCTTAGTCTCAAACTGGACTAACGTATCCTTAACAAACGTTTGAGTTGATCTTAGCCTCAAGTATGGCTGACGTATCCTCAAACCAAACCCCCAAACCCAAATCTAAGATAATACGGATTTGGACTAATCCATGCCCTACGGGCGACGACATAACTCAGTCTCCGTAAACAATCCACGGGCAACAAAACAAACACCCACGACACGAAGTGACCATCTGGAGAAGGAGAAAGTTGTTACCGCAATGCGGTAGCGTAATTAACTGCAGGGGCTTGCTCCTGCAGGGAAGAGCGTCCCCACAATCAAAAACCCCTCAAACGAGGGGGAATCTGACGAAGTCTGCTACATCGGACGCATCCGTCTAAACCTTCGATACACGGTGCCATAAATCAACTTGGCATCTTCGGAGAGGTGGACGGATAGCACCAATTAGCATCTGCCCCGAATCTCAGGCGAGACGTCCCCGCGTCTCGGCCGTCCTTCGGAGGGGAACAGATTCTGGCACGCCCGGTGGGACCTTTTCCTCTTTCCAGTCCACACTTCGTGTGTCGTGACTCGCGAACCAATCGCGGTTCGCCAATGGCTGCCCTTGGGTTTCAAGATACTAAGAATTGGCGTCTTGCTTATTGCAGAAAGCAAAGGATCGATGGCTTCTACTTCCATGAAATTCTCCAACTGCTCAGACTGCAATTGCAACCAACGCTCTGCCTCGCCAGGAGGTATAGCCTACGGACCCCAAGCTGCTTCGCTATTCACAATGCCCGTGGAACAGGTCACTCGCGCCACCACAGGATTGTATTTTGGGACCATGCTCCCACCGACAAACTTCACCGCTCCAGCGCTGACAACGGAAGCTCTCAAGAAGTCGGTCTTTGATCGTCTTACCCCTGCCGCGGCTCCTCTCAACGAGTCGCCCAACGTCAACGCCTCGGTCTTCTCTAGATTGGGCCAAAAATCCTGCGAACCCATCATGGAGCCTACAATCTCAGAGAAGGCTGCTTCTAAGAAGGTGGCCGCTCCTGCCCCCGAAGTCGTCAAGGCAGCTTCTTCGGCCAAAAGGTCGGTCTTTACAAGATTGACGGCTTCAGCTCCCGCTCCTGCTGCCCAAAGGACATCAGTCTTTGACAGGCTAACACCAACTGCGACCCCCCACCCAGACAGGGGGCAAGACGAAACCATTCTTACCGCTGACCCTACACCGTCCGCTCGACACGCTCGACGTCGCCATTGGCGCCGAATGAGGAAGGATGGGGGCAACTCTCCCTCTGGGCTAACTCCACCAGCCCCGGTGGCAGAAGTTAATGCTGCTGTTCCAACTGGGAACAGCTTCGAAATGCTAAACAAGGTGCGAAGGAATTCTCCTACTGCAGTGCTGAAGAAGTCTCCTCCCCCATTAAAAAAGGCTGTGGAAATAAAATCAGAACAGCCCCGATCTCCTCAACGGCTGTCTTCCAAAATCTATAAGGTTTGGCGGCAGGCCCGGGACTCGATCATCGATCCAAACTTCTCCCGCCAGCACAAGAAGCCGAAAATCCAACCGGAAGCGTGTCACCAGGCTAAACCCCAAAAGGCTGTCTGGACGCCCACCTCAACGGCCCCCTCAACCTTCATGGCTCATAAAAGGAGGAGGCCAGAGAAGACCCCCCAGCATGCAACGACGGCTAAAAGCGCCGAGCCCAGACGCCCGAAGTCTGGGGGCATGGTGGTGAACACTGTTTACATGGCCTCTGGAAAGGAGGAAAGCCGCACTTCTACGGGCCACCGACCGCTAACCCGATCCGTGACGAAGGCCCAGGAGCAGCAACAAAAGCTTCAAGAAATGATGAATGCTATGGCCGCGCTCACCGGGCCAAAAGAAAATCCGGAAACGTCCTCAGACGCACGCCGAAAGGAAGAAACCGACGCTGAATTCCTTCGCCGGACACTGGAGAAAAAGGACAAAGAGGCTGCTGAACAAGCGGCCAACATACAACGTATGGGCCTTCTCTTCCAAGATATGATAGGAATGATGATCCAGCAGGACTTACCCGCCGAGGATCCCCCAATCGTTCTTGAAGACGACCGAGGAGAAACGTCAAATCCACCGCCGGCCCTCTCAACGGCCAAGGAGGAGGCAATCTCTAAGGCTGACTTGGCTGACTACATAGCCCAGCAAATCCGGGTTCATCACGCGACTGAGGCAGCTGGTCAAGTCGTGAAAATGGGGCGGCCGTATCCGAGCTGGTACGACCAAATCAAATACCCGCAAGGCTACACGATACCAAAATTCTACGTGTATAAGGGGACCGGCAATCCCCATCAACATGTCGCCCAGTTCCGGGCCCTCTGCGGTAACACCGGCGGTGATGATAAACTGTTGCTCCGCCAGTTCGTGGGCAGCTTATCAGAAACTGCGTTCGAATGGTATTCGGAACTCCCGAACGATTCTATCAAAACGTTCGCTGAAATGGAGTTGTTGTTCACTCAGCGATTCGCAAGTGCCAGCGAACGCACTCCAATAACTGCACTTATTAATGCTAGGGTAAAACCGGGCGAAACCTGGGTCCAGTACGCTATACGCTGGCGGAACTTGTGGTCAAGATGTGAGCAACGCATCGAGGAAGCACCTGCGGTGGGCATGTTCGTAGGAACTCTAGACCCTCACGCAACTATCTCCCAATTTATGATGTTCTTTAAGCCTACCACATTCCAGGCTTTGATCGACAAGTTGGCTCAGATGGACCAGATGGGTCATAGACCACCTCCCCCGAAGTCGGAACCTCGGAATGACAAGGGTAAAGGAAGGGCAACCTTTGTTGCAAATGCCCAACAGCAACCTAACGCCCCGAAACCGGCAGATCAACTGGAGGAAAGACGTCGGTATTATAATGAGAAGATGAAGCGTCCCTACTCGTTCCCACGGGACAAGACGAAACGGTTATTCGAGCTGGCAATACGCAACAGACTTATAAACCTACCAAATCCAAGGCGACCGCCGCAACCCACGGAAGTGAATAACCCTAATTATTGCCCTTACCATCAAACGGTAAGTCATCCGATCGAAGATTGCTTCGTCTTCAAAGGACGGATTGAAGATCAGTACCTCCAGGGGAAGTTCGTACTGTCCGAAAAGTGGAAGGTAAACCCACCACAGCCGCATGCTCCTAGGAAAGCGGAGACACCGGGGGCAACATGTTCTTTTATTGAAGAAGCTCCATGGGAGGTCGTGCTATCAACTAAAACCAAAAGAATGCTGAGAGACCTTCATGCGTGCCCTGCGATCGAATGGAAGGACCCTCTTAAACCTCAAATTATCGAAGGGATGCTAAGGCGCCGCCCGACTACAAAGACTCACGATAAGAGCCCAGATACTCATGCCCAATCGTCAAAATCTTCGAAGAAAAAGAAGAAGAAATCCAAGAAGTCCGTGAAGCCTGGAAAAGAGCACACGAACTTGCAGAAGCAAATCGACGCACTGGAAGAGTACAATCAAAAGGCGCGAACTCCTGTCACACTGCAAGAGTTCCTCAACCACATCTTTCAAGAGGAAGATGATGGAGAAAGCTCGTCGGATGAATCCGAAGGATATGTGGCGAGTTGTAACGTAATCTCCCACTCGTTTACCGATGAGGGGAAAACTCCTGGCACCAAGAAGCTGGAGGCAGAGCCTGTACCAGAGCATGCATGGCCAACAGATGAAATGATCGACGCTTTTCTAGACGAGATTCGTCTAAAATGTAAAGCGGACCAGGAGCGTGAGATAACCACGTCGGAAGGAGCCAAATGCGGGCAACTGAACGAAAGAGTTGAACTACCCCTGCCAGAGCGTAAGACATCTGAAGTAGACAAGAAGATATTCAAGACGAGGAAAAGGTTTGCCAAAGCCATGTCAATGGGAATGAAGCTACCACCCTCGGAAGGAAACACACACGATGGGGTAGAGACGCACCCTGACTATTACGCATATCATCGGAGAATATCACACCCCACGGAGGAGTGCGACGCCTTTAAGATATGGTGACAAGGGTATGTTGCTCATCGGCAACATTTTAAGCGCATGAAACACAAGAGCCGTCGGGAGCGAAGAAGTGCTGTCGATGGGCACAACAGAACTACTGGTAACTGTTACATGGTTAACGCCGGGGGGTCACAAGTTCTCACCTTCGGGAGCGACTCTGACGAAGAAATGGCTCTGGGCCCTCTCTTTAAAGAATCCGCTTTAGGGAAAGAGGAGAAATCGGAGGCCTGCGAGAACATTCAGCTGCGCAATCGCACACTCCCAGAAAAGAATCTCGGGCCCGTGAGTAGCAAAGATAAGGGAAAGGAAAAGGTCACTGAAGATATCACTTTAGATGACCAAGTCATGAAAGAGCTGGCTGCCAAAGACCCTCCTAGGAAGGGTAAGGTGGACTATAACATCCTCGCGCACCTAAGGAAGCTACCTTCTCAGCTTAGCATTCTCGATACCCTCCTATTATCAAAAGAAGTGCGAGACTCACTAATTAAGGCGTTACAAGAACCTGAGCAATTCCAAGCCTTCCTCGCCACTGAAAAGATGAAGGATGAACTGGAGGAAGTGCATACAGCCGACATCACTTTCGGTGATGAAGACCTCCTTCTCGGGACATGCGACCATAACCGTCCCCTATATGTCTCCGGATACTGCCATGATATCAAGATAGGCAAGATCCTGATGGATAATGGATCCTCCGTCAACCTCCTAAATGTTCGGGTGTTGAAGGAAATCTGCATGAGTGTGCAACACCTCGCTCGTGACAAAATTACTATCTCCGGTTTTGATTCACAATCGTCACGGACTCTCGGATCTGTGATACTAACATTACGCTTTGGACTTCTCGTCACAGACATCAAATTCCATGTCATTGACGCCAAGACCTGCTACAATGCCTTGCTCGGTCGTCCTTGGTTACACGAATACAACATCGTCCCTTCTACACAACATCAGTGTATGCAGTACTTTAAGGATGGTTTCGAGTATACCGTAACAGGTGAGTTAAACCCATTTTCCGTGAACGAAGTCTGCAAATACGAAGATGCGAAGTACTTTTTGCCAGATTTCGAGGATACAGAAAGGTGTCGCAATCCGGAGAACAAAACCGCCGCCACCATCCCTATTTTCGGGAGCGATACCGAAGAAGAAGAAGAGATAGCTTATGCAGGGCCATCTCAACGCAACAACCTGGGGACGCCCGCCCCCATGTTAGTCTTCGGAAGTGATTCAGAAGATGAAGTTAATGCTGTGTTCTCCAATCGGCTGTCAATACAAGCACCCCCTGGCGATGACCATAGTTTGCAAATCACCATGGTACCGCGAGAACACTACAAGGATCTCGACACGCTTCGGGCTCACAATGTGCAGGACCTGCAAACATTCTACGTCCCTCCCAGGCGAAGGGGTGAGAAGGTGATCCTATTCTACCGATCCTCAGAGTTGAAAATAGAGAAAGAGATCTGGCATGGCGCGGATGCTACACTTGACAGGCTCCAACCCATCCGTCTGCCCAGATACTATACAAATGGATTAAAGAAGCTATTGAAGCGCCAAGGAGTACCCTTAGAACAGACCGTTCGGCAGGCGCGGTTCTACAACAGGATTTGGGATGTCCCCGGGACTCAACGCAAATTGCCCAACGGGAAGATGGAAACACTCGGGCTTGGATACGCAAGAGCCGGAAAACGGGAACAGGCCCACAGTAGCTACGCCATATATACCTTTGATGAAGAATAGGACGCCTCGTCGGGAGATGCCAACCCCTCATCAAAACTAGACCCCGCAATTGAAGCGCCGGGTCCGTCGTTTGAAGAACGAATGGGCAAGCCTATCAGGAAAGTGGGTCAGAAAGCTCGGGAAGACCACAACCGCGAAATGGCCATCTACGAGAAGGCCAGGACGCAACGTCTATTTCAACAGGCTGCAAAAGACAAAGACGCTTATCCTCGTCAATCCGTTGTACGAGAGGCCCGACGCAGAGACGGAAATAAATCAAGAAGCGGCTCGGGTTTGTCCCTCATGAAGAAGATGAGTCGAGCGTACTCCTTCCCCCGAGACAAGACGGGGAGGTTACTTAACCTCGCCATAAAACATCAAATGATCGCGCTTCCAGAGTCTAGACATCCTGAGCAAGCTAGCAAGGCTTCTCATCCGAGTTATTGCTCTTATCACCGAGCCATAGGACATCCTACCGAAGACTGCTTCACCTTCAAGAACTGGGTCGAGGACCAGTACCGACGGGGCAGATTCGCTTTATCCGACGGCTGGAGGGTAACGCCGCCACAAAAACATGAACCCAAGGCCGCAAGAGCAGAACCGGGTCCACCTCAGTCCGGGGGGCGGGTTCGCACCTGTTATACGATTACGATATTAAGAGAAGAACCCGAGAACGTAGATGACCTTCCCCGGTGCTTTGAGAACAGCGATGATGAGGTGATCTCAGAATTTCCGCCCGCTCCGAAAGAACTGGAAGATGGTATACATACTACTGCAGATAACCTCAAGAAGATTGAGTTGGGATCGGCAGACGACCCACAACCGACATTTGTCAGCGAGCTGTTATCCGAAGAGAGGGTGGCTGCGTTAAAGAACGTGCTTCTATGGCATAAAGACTGCTTCGCGTGGAACTACTCCGAGATGCCAGGATTAGATCCGGAGATTGATGTGCATAGATTAGCGATATCCCCAGATATCAAGCCAGTCAAGCAGGCGCCAAGGAGGATGCGACTCGAGCTTGAGATGAGCATCAACGCCGAAGTCAAGAAGCTAATCGATTCTGGATTTATCCAAGAAGTCCAATATCCCGACTGGATTGCCAATATCGTCCCGGTAATGAAGAAGAATGGGACGGTACGCATATGCGTGGATTTCAGGGATCTCAATAAAGCCTGTCCCAAGGATGATTTCCCAGTACCAGTAACCGAGCTAATGATAGATAACACGTCCACTCACGAGGTTTTCTCCTTTATGGATGGTTCGTCAGGATACAATCAGATAAAGATGCATCCCGAAGACCAGAAGCATACCGCTTTCCGGACCCCTTTGGGTATATTCTGCTACAAGGTTATGCCCTTTGGCCTAAAGAACGCTGGCGCTACCTATCAAAGAGCCATGACAAAGATCTTCGACGATCTCATACATGACATCGTCGAGTGCTATATCGATGACCTTGTAGTGAAGAGCATGTCGTACGAAGAGCATTTAAAACATATGGAGACTGTATTTCGACGCCTTCGGCAATATAATTTGAAAATGAATCCCCTCAAATGCGCGTTTGGAGTCTCCTCGGGCAAATTTTTGGGATTCATCGTTCGACACCGAGGTATTGAAATAGATCTGTCAAAGATTAAGGCGATCATGGAAATGCCTCCGCCAAGAACCCTCAAGCAGTTGCGGTCTCTCCAAGGGAAGCTCGCATACATCCGGCGGTTTATCGCTAATCTTTCGGGCAAATGCCGTCCTTACAGCCACCTGATGAAAAAGGGAACTCCATTCGTTTGGAACCACAAATGTCAAGGTGCACTAGACGAGATCAAGCAATACCTGCAGAACCCTCCGGTGTTGGCTGCTCCGGTTAAGGGAAAGCCCCTCGTTCTTTATACGACCGCCCTCGAAGGTTCCTTGGGCGCATTATGGGCACAAGAGAACGATCAGGGGAAAGAAAGAGCACTCTACTACTTAAGTCGAGTGCTGCTGGGGGCAAAAAGCAACTACTCTCCCATTGAAAAACATTGTTTGGCGTTAATCTTCGCGATAACAAAGCTCAGGCACTATGCGTTGGCACACGAAGTCCGTCTCATCTCGAAGGTGGACCCCCTTAAATACTTGATGTCAAAAGCCATATTGACGGGACGACTCGCTAGATGGGCCCTGCTCTTGATGGAGTTCTCGATAACGTATCAACCTCTCAAGGCGGTAAAAGGCCAGGCCATTGCCGATTTCCTCGCTGAACACCCGATACCGGCCGATTCTCCTCTGAACTGCAATTTGCCGGACGAGCATGCATTTGATGCGATTGGCGGCAATAGTATCCGATGGGAACTCTATTTCGATGGAACGTCCTCCATAAAGAAGCAGAAACAAGGTATCCCAATGATCAAATCAGGGATAGGCCTCATCTTTACAACTCCACAAGGAGGGATAATGCGCTTCGCCTTCTCCTTAACAGAGCCGAGGACAAACAATGAAGCTGAATACGAAGCTCTGATAGCAGGCCTCGAGATCGCCATCGACATGGGAATTGAAGACCTCCTTATATACGGGGATTCTCAGCTGGTCGTTAGTCAAGTAAATGGTGACTACCAAACATCCAAGCCGGAGTTGGTGAAGTACGGCGAAAGGGTGCAACAACTATTGACCCAAATTCCCTCCTATACTTTGGAGAACATACCGCGCGCGGAAAACAGCAAAGCAGACGCGTTGGCTAAACTTGCTAAAGAACTGGCTGACGAGAACCTCGATGACGTCAGAATCGTGGTACAAAGCCGTCGAGTGCTCGCCCCGGCAGAAATATCTCCGGAATCATGCGAAGAAAAGGGAACGACTGAGCAGACGACCCTACAGATAAAAGACCATGAGAAGGCCGAAGACTGGAGGGAAGTCTTCATAGACTACTTTAAGTCCCACCGAATGCCCAAAGAAGCGTCCTCAAGACATCAGCTCATGAAACGAGCTCTATCCTTCACTTTCGTCAACGATATTCTATACAAAAGATCGTTTGATTCCCTATGGCTGAGATGCTTAGGACCTGACGAAGCGGAAAGAGTCATTCAGGAAGTTCATGACGGACTTTGCGGTTCTCACCAAGCAGGCCCAAAGATGAAGTTAAAAATCAAACGGATGGGTTACTATTGGCCCACGATGACCCAGGACTGCCTCGAGTATGCGAAGCAATGCCACTCATGCCAGATTCACGGAGACTTCATCCACCAACATCCGAATCCACTGCACCCAACGGTAGCTAGCTGGCCATTCGAAATGTGGGAGACTGACATAGTCGGCCCCATTGAGCCAGCATCGTCCCCGGGACACCGTTTTATCCTGGCGACAACTGATTACTTCTCCAAATGGGCAGAAGCAGTACCACTGAGGGAAGTGAAGACGGAGAATATTCTCCATTTCTTCAAGACGCATGTCATCTACCGGTTTGGGACCCCACGGTGGATTATCTCCGATAATGGGCCGGCCTACCGAAGCCATAAGATTAGCCGCTTCGCACAGCAGCACAATATAGACTGGAGATATTCTTCGGTTTACAATCCACGAGCTAACGGTCTAGCCGAGGCCTTCAATAAGACCTTGACGAAGATCATAAAAAAGACCGTTTCCAGAAATAAGAAAGACTGGCACGAAAGGCTGGAAGAAGCCCTTTGGGCTTATCGAACTACGTTCAAGACGGACACAAACACAACGCCGTACGCGTTGGTATTTGGGACGGAAGCAGTGCTCCCCCTCGAGATAGAGTTACCCTCTCTACGAGTAGCAGTCCACCACGAGCTGACGAACGAAGAAAATGCTCACCTTCGGCTTGAGGAGCTTGATGCCCTCGACGAAACCCGGCTCATAGCGCAACAACATCTAGAGGCCTACAAAGCAAAGATGACGCGCTCATACGAAAGATTGACCAGGCCGAAGACATTCCGCCAAGGCGAACTCGTACTAGTGGTCAAAAGACCTATGATCCCCAATCGTGCCAAGCGAGGAAAATTTGAGCCAAACTACGAAGGCCCGTACGTCATAGACAATGTCTACCAGGGTGGAGCCTACCTACACATGGACATGCACGGTGAAAGGCCTTTCAGGCCAATAAACGGCCGCTTCTTGAAGAAATACTACGCTTAATAAGCCGCAGCCGGGGTCAATGATAGATGACGACGACTATGTCCGCTCACTATCTTCCTAGGCTCAGACTTTACAAGCAGCAGCCGGCCTTCCCATATCGACGGACCGAAACGTCCTTAAACTAACGACGGACCGAAACGTCCTTAAACTAACGGCGGACCGAAACGTCCTTAAACTAACGACGGACCGAAACGTCCTTAAACTATCAACGGACCGAAACGTCCTTAAACTAACAACGGACCGAAACGTCCCTAAAACTACTACCGCAGTATCTTTAGGCTGACGAGATAAAAAAAAGAGGAGAGAGAAAAAAAAGAATAAAATAAAATAAAATAAAATAAAAGTGAAAAAGAATAAAAAAAAACGGTATGTCTATAAGCAAAATGGGCACGGATGAAAACCCGAAAGGGCTCCGTGAGTAAAAACAGCAGGACTACCGGCGAGTGTTTGTGAAAACCCGAAAGGGCACAACCTCGTTAAAAGACACTTGTAGGGTCCTCTCGACCTTGTAAGGAGAAACCACCTACGTGAGATCCTTACGACTCACAAAGGAGCAGCACACTTAGGGATCCTCACGATTCCTAAGGAGAAAATACACTTACGAGATCCTCACGACTCGTAAGGAGAATTCTCTTATGGGACCCTCACGGCTCATGAGATTTGAAAGTCTTAAGTTACAGAAGCCTGAACCTGTTCTTAAGCAAATCCTCCACAACCTTCGATATTGCCCTACAAGAGGCTCAATACTGACCCTTGTATACAATCCACGGGCGCGAATAAACATATCCCCAGCAAAGTCCAACCCTTGTAGGTCCCCTCGACCCATAAGGAGAAAACCCTCTTGTAGGATCCTTACGACTTACAGAGGAACATACACTTAGGAATCCTCACGATCCCTAAGGAGAAGATACACCTGCAAGATCCTCACGACTTGTAGGGAGAAATACCTTTGTGAGACCCTTACGGCTCATGAAGTCAAAAGCCTTAGTCGACAGGACCTTAACCCTGTTTGCTAAGCCACCTTTGTTCAACATCGACAAAGGCAAATGATGATTCGCTCCTGGCAATATTCCAGTTGCAGCGATGCTGATGCCTAAACCGGTATCAAATCCCAAGTTCTTTCATGGCAAATGATGATTCGCTCCTGGCAACATCCCAGTTGCAGCGACGCTGATGCCGGAATCGGTGTCCAAAATCCGAGCTTGCGGCGAAAAAGCTAGCAGGCCACACATGCCTACGAAATAGCCGAAATAATGGGGCAACTTGCAATAAAAAGCAGCAAGTAAAAATGTATGCATGAAAAATAGCCGAAATGATGGGGCAACTCGCAATAAAAAGCAGCGAGTAAAAATAAAACAAATAGCCGAAATGATTGGGCACCGCGAAAAATAGCCGAAATGATTGGGCAATCGCGACCTTCGCGATATAAAAAGCTGAAATGATAGAGCATCGCGGAAAGAATAAAAGAAATGATGGAAAAATGAAACCTTTTTGCCCTACAGGTGATGCTACATCAATCCCTGTATACAATCCAGGGGCGCAAACAAAGAAGGAGTCGTACTCCTCCCCCAGGTTTCATCATGAGAGGAAGCCAAATCTCGACGGTTCACAAATAACCTGGAGATCATCTCGACACAGCAGACACAACATCAAGCGAAATGGAACAGCGGCAACCCCCAGTTCCATGGATCGGTGATATACGTATCACCAAGAGTCAAACCCCCATTCCGTGAAATGCGGATACAATCGATAAAATTCCTGGTCACGTGGAACGCGGAAAACGTCACTCTTTGACCCCGTGGAAAACGTCCAGAGCGGATCCTGGTCCTCGCAGAGCATGGCAGTGAACCCGTGCGAAGCATCCAGAGCGGAGCCTAGTCATCGCCTAACGCGGCAGTGAACCCGTGTGAAGCATCTAGTGCAAAATTCCTGGTCACGTGGAACGCGGATAATGTCACTCTTTGACCCTGTGGAAAACGTCCAGAGCGGATCCTGGTCCTCGCAGAGCATGGGAGTGAACCCGTGCGAAGCATCCAGAGCGGAGCCTAGTCCTCGCCTAACGCGGCAGTGAACCCGTGTGAAGCATCTAGTGCAAAATTCCTGGTCACGTGGAACGCGGATAATGTCACTCTTTGACCCCGTGGAAAACGTCCAGAGCGGATCCTGGTCCTCGCAGAGCATGGCAGTGAACCCGTGCGAAGCATCCAGAGCGGAGCCTAGTCCTCGCCTAACGCGGCAGTGAACCCGTGTGAAGCATCTAGTGCAAAATTCCTGGTCACGTGGAACGCGGATAATGTCACTCTTTGACCCCGTGGAAAACGTCCAGAGCAGATCCTGGTCCTCGCAGAGCATGGCAGTGAACCCGTGCAAAGCATCCAGAGCGAAGCCTAGTCCTCGCCTAACGCGGCAGTGAACCCGTTGGAACATCTAGTGCAAAATTCCTGGTCACGTGGAACGCGGATAATGTCACTCTTTGACCCCGTGGGAAACGTCCAGAGCGGATCCTGGTCCTCGCAGAGCATGGCAGTGAACCCGTGCGAAGCATCCAGAGCGAAGCCTAGTCCTCGCCTAACGCGGCAGTGAACCCGCGTGAAGCATCTAGTGCAAAATTCCTGGTTACGTGGAACGCGGATAATGTCACTCTTTGACCCCGTGGAAAACGTCCAGAGCGGAGCCTGGTCCTCGCCAAGCACGGCAGTGAACCCGTGTGAAGCATCCAGAGCAAATACCGGACTGTGGAGTCCTTAAAATCCACGGACTATGACGTCCTTAACCTCGACCGTGATGTCTTAAAACTAACGATCAACCACCCCGATTCCCTACAGACTTTGCCTTGGTTTAAGGGTACATCTCTTCACTCCTTTGATGCCCGGCGTTGTAATTCCTCAACGTCTTCAAAGAGGTGATGGGTCCCTGCAACCAAACACCGGACTGTGGAGTCCCTAAATCCACGGACTATGAGGTCCTTAACCTTGACCGTGATGTCTTAAAACTAACAGCGGACTGTGGAGTCCCTAAATCCATGGACTATGAGGTCCTTAACCTTGACCGTGATGTCTTAAAACTAACATCGGACTGTGGAGTCCCTAAATCCACGGACTATGAGGTCCTTAACTTTGACCGTGACGTCTTTAAACTATGATACCTTGAGAAACTCCCGACTCCGTAAAACACGGACAAGGGTGACCGCATCCAACACTTGCAGGCCCTCACGACCTGTAAGGAAGAAAAACTCTCTTGTGAGATCCTTACGACTCTCAAGGGAAAACCCTTTTAAGAATCCTCACGATTCTTAAGAAGAACTCACACCTATGGGATCCTCTCGACCTGTAGGGAGAAAAACTCTTTATGAGACCCTCGTGGCTCATAAGATGCAAAAGCCTTAGGAAGCAGATCTTAACCCTGAGTCCTGAGCCATTGCTGTCCTGCAAGGAGATCAAGATAGAATATCCGCAGAATACATTCAATGAAAAGGAGACACGTCATTGACAAGAAAAATGTATCTTTTATTCATAAACCAAAATGGGTACAAAGTACAATTCATGAAAGAAACAAGAAGAAAATACTCTCATCCATGAGTATGTACAAAAGGGAAGAAAAAGATACAAATGTTTCAGGCCGGCGGGCGATTCAGCAGCTTGGTCAGCTCATCCTGCTTTTGCTGAGCCACGGCTTCATGACGCAAGATCTCCAGAAGACGAGCCTCCGCTTGAGCTTGCTGAGCCTGATACGAAGCGAGCCGGGCTTCAAGTTCTTTCTCAGTGGCCTTATGAGCCTCGACCCTCTCACGAGTGACCATGGCACCTTTATCGAGAGCCACCACCTCTCTGATGGACTCCTGAAGCACCCGCCAGAGTTCATACGCTTTGTTGGCTTTGGCTGTGAGATTGGCCTGAAGCTCGCTCAGCGCCTTAGAAGCCAATGCCCTTTCCGAAAATCTACGGCCGAGCCCTTTTCTCGCACAACAATATGTTCGCTACGTGTCGCTTTATCAGGCCACGTAAGCTCGCTTTCGTGACCGCGGCCTTGGAAACAAGACATTTACAAGACCATATAAATGGGCTTCCGATCGACAGCAATAATCGATTCAAAACGCGCTCACACAACCCGGTATGAAAAGCAACGAAAAAAATTTTCCGACTATTATCCTATCAAGCATGTGCTCGCAATCATGTGAACATCCGAAAAAGAAATAAAATTCGAAGCTGTAATGTGCACGCGACATGACAACAGTATTGATAATTGAAGAAAAATTTCATAAAAGGAACACAAAATTTATTCATGCAAGCGGAAATATACATACGAGTACCGAGCCTACATGGAAGTTCAACATAAAGCATACAAAAAGGAGGGACTAATTTAAAGAGGTTCTACACTAACGGAAAAGGTCACCAAAAACAGGATCAACGGCACAGGGGTTGATGAAGCAAAGGATAAAATTCTCCATCTCTCTCTCCGCTTTCTCCAGCACATCGAAGCGACGATTCTCGCGAGAAGTCGCTCCCCATCGGTTGGTGCCATGTTCGTCCGCGAATGCAAACATAATAGCTCGCCGGGCCTTTATCTCGCTCAGCAGATGAATTGAGCAGTCCTTCAGAGCCTGAGTAATCAGGCATGCTTCATGAAAGCCCTCGAGCTTTTCTTCCGCCGCATCAAGCATTGCCAGGGTCATCTCTGCCGGGTGAGGAGGAATGTCGGCAAGAACGGCCATGAGGATCATCCGGAGCCAGAGAGAACCCATCGGGAGGGGAGACCCCCTACGGATCGAGAGTTCGTGCATGGCTGAGTCGCATTCGTTGTCGGTAAGGAGGGGATCCACCAACCGAGCAGCAAAGCGGGGGACCATCTCTTCAATAGGAACTTCCCACGGCTGTCGGCGAGCATGAGGACGATTGCAGGCCATGACGTTCGTTTGTTTCTCAAGATAAGTTACTCCAAGATAAAAAAAATAATAATAATAATAATATGAAGCTCTTTGTGAAAGGAAAAGAAAGCTATAGCCTCATATATAAAGAAGTGCATTAAGTGCTGTGCGCGGAAAATCTTGCATGGTAAGGCTATTTCCAAGGCCCAAAAAAAGGAAGGGCATCTAAAATCAAGGAAATGAAACTATTTCCAAGGCCCTTTCTCTGCATCCAATATTGTGCACTGAAAATACGGCATGAGAAAATTTTGTGAACCGCCCCATCAAGGGACCCACGTGCAGAACACGTGAGGCCTAAACCTGATGCGCGCTTAAAAGGAAATATATGGAATAGTACCCTGCATATTAAAAGCACAAACGACAACAGTAGCAAAAATGATAAAATCCCAGATGCAAATATAGAAAGACATAATAACAATTGTCACTCATACTTCAAGAGGTTCATACAAAACACAGAGGACTCATTTACAACGGTAAAACTTCAGATGCGGGACATGGGTTAAGAAACTCAAAATTAACTTTATCCAAGATTTTCCAAGCATTTCGAACCTCCCGAGTATGTTTCCTCTCACGATCACAAGCATCGGGGTCCTCACGAATGTCCTCCACCCTCCGATAGGCGGCAAGACTGCTGGAACATCTGATGCAGGAGATCAATGAGATTATCCCGCCTTCTCTTTGAGATCAAGTGCATCAGATACACCGAGTGTACTTTATCCTCGGCGGCGTCCAATGCCCCAAGCGGCACACCAGCACAGAATAGAGGGAGAGCCTCCCTGATCGCCAGCACGATCAGCCTCAGAAGAGAAGAGCGACGAGGGAGTAGCCGATGGTTGTACTCATCAAAGCGGCTCATAATCTCGGCACATTGAGTATCGGTGAACTCCTGGTTCTGACTGCGGCCCAGTGCACGAATATTCCCATAGGAAATGATCTCGTCAAGATCATACAGATGGGCATCCATGATACCTGAAATAAAGGTCGTGAGATTCATTACGAAATCCCCATCGCATTAATTGCAGAAGAACAACCTAGGGCCAAGAGACCTCAGGAAGCCTCTGTGTGAAGGAAGCGAGTTCTTCATTGGAATTAAAATTCCTTATTAAGAAAAGGGAATTAAATTCCCAGAAACATGTTTTCTGATGGAATTAAATTCCATGGAGTTGAGACGCCATCATCATCTCCCCAAGGATCATCTAAACCCTAAAAGATCTACAGTTTGAAGATTAAGCAGTTTCATGTTCTTATGGAAAAATATGAAGAGAAAAGGGTAAAGAACCCTTGTTTTGGATTTAAAATCCAGAGAAATGTGAAGGTCCATCGTTGTCCAAGAACATTACCTGAGGAAAAAGGATTCCTTTCGAACAGAGTTAAACTCTGAAAATATTTTAAAACAGAGAACTAAGCTCTGAAAGCGAGAATTAAATTCTCAAAGAAAAAGTTCTCAGAAGAAGAAGATGAACAAAGTGAAGGCTCCTATGAAGAGACAGAGGTATTTATAGAAGTCAATGGAAACGTTTCGTCTCCCCAGATCCCTAGAGGAATCCAACGGTCGCAAGACGGCGTTGCACTCACGTGCAGACACGTGAGAACAACGCTGTGGGGGCATTTGTTTCCTGATTTAAAATCAGGAAAGCTTCTGGGAAAAGCTTCAGAAGAGGGTCACGTGCTTACACGTGACTAGTGGTCACGTGTTGGCACGTGACACCTAAAAACATCATCAAGGCAAGTTCAGTTTCCTGACTACATTGAAGAAAAGGGGGCTTCAGAAAGAGTCACGTGCTCCCACGTGACCCGGGTCACGTGGCGACACGTGACATTTAAATGCAAGCGTCAAAAGGCACACCAGTTCCCTGATCAAGTCAAGGAAAAGGCTTCAGAAGAGGTCACGTGCTTCCACGTGACCAGGGTCACGTGTTGCCACGTGACGTTCAAGACAGCAGACTCGTTCTCCAGTTGAACCAAGGAAAGAGAGAGTTCAAACAAGGGTCGCGTGCTCACACGTGACCAGGGGTCACGTGGCAGCACGTGACGTTTAAGCAGCAATAAGAAGACAGAGCGCAAAAGAAAGGAAAAGGCTCATTCCAAAGGGGGTCACGTGCCCACACGTGACCATGAGTCACGTGGTCACACGTGACCGGCTTTCAAAGCCCATTTTGTCAAACAGAATTAAATTCTGAAGGAGAATCAAATCTTTCCAAAGGAAAGCGGCTATCTGGAACCGATCGAATTAAAGATTCAGAGGTGATGAAACATCATCTATCTATGGGAAAATCTCGGGTTTGGAAAGATTTCCCTTTTAAATCTAACCGAAATAATAAAGGGGAACCCCTGGATTTGAAATCCAATGGTGAATAAAATTCACCTAATAATCCAAAGGTCCAAAACAAATGATGGGTGCAAATCAAATCTCTTAATGAAGATTCGTCAAAAACTGATTGATTTGGCTGCTTCTCCTATAAATAGGAGCCAAGAGACACAGAGATATAGGGATACACACGCAGAGAAGAAAAAAGAAAAGAAAGAGAGCTTCGATACTTGGAGAACTTGGATCTTCTGCAAAAACCCTAGGTAAGAAAGGGAAGGCCTTTTGAAAGAAAGAGAATTTAATTCTCAACAGAGTTTAACTCTGATAATGTAAAAACAGAAGAACATATTTCTTCTCTCTTTGATAGAGAATCTGCAAAGTGCACATCTCCCCTTAAGGTTGAGAATTTAATTCTCAATGGGTTGAGATCCTGCCATGCAGATCCAAAACATAGAGAAGGAATGCAAGCACGAGAATTTAATTCTCACAGAACTATAGGAATTTAATTCCTTTAAAATAAAATTAGGGCTTGCCCCTGTATCATGGGAATTTAATTCCTTCAGAATAAAAAGAGACAGGGTTTAACCCTAATTAAGAACCTAGTTCTGTTGCAGCAGCGGGAATTTAATTCCCTTAATCATAATTTAACAGAGGATGGAAGTTTAAACTCCTTAAAAACGCTTTGTTAGGGTTTAACCCTATTTGGTTCTTCACATATATGAGGAATTTAATTCCTACAGAAAATTCAGAGTTAAACTCTATCCCAGAATATAAGTCTTCGAAAGGAAGTAGGAATTTAATTCCTCTGAAATTTACAGCTCGAGGAATTTAATTCCTGAAAAAAGATCAACAAAGCCTCTAAACAAAATAGCTAGAGGCAGGGTCACGTGTCATCACGTGACCCCCCAAGAGATCTACAGAAAGCCCTTTTGAGGCAGCACCCCACGTGACCCACGTGACCCTCGGCAGAAGCTCTAATACTTAGGCATTTGAATGCCCATCACGTGATGGCACGTGATGCTCTGAAAGATGCGATAATCTCGGCAGAATAAATGAAGGGAGGGCGCTCTCACGTGCTGCCACGTGACCCCTATTGTCCTAGTGTTTAACACTAAATCGAAACTCTCGAACCCAGTGTTAAAACATTGTTGGGCCTTAGTGTTCAACACTAATTAAAAAGCTTTATCTGCAGTGTTCAACACTGATCTGTTTTAGTGTTTAACACTAATTTGAAAAGCCTTGTTGCTGGTGTTAAACACCAATTATCTCTTAGTGTTAAACACTAACTTGTCAACCTCATTCCCAGTGTTCAACACTGATTGCTCTGTAGTGTTTAACACTAGGCTTCGGCCCAATTGACTAAATGGATGGAGGCAAAGCCTCTCCTGATTGGACTTAGCCCAAGATGGCCATAAGTCCTCAATTTGTGATTAACTGGGCCAATGGACTCATAACATAATTAATTCGTCTTGATCCCAAATTGGGCCAAGGACTATTTAATCCACTCCGGTTCTAGGGTACATCTCTTCACTCCTTTGATACTTGGCATTGTAATCCCTCAATGTCTTCAAAGAGGTGACGGGTCCCGACGACCACACATTGATACGGACTGCGGGGTCCTTAAACCCGTGTTTAATGCAAATTCCTGGTTACGTGGAACGCGGATAATGTCACTCTTTGACCCCGTGGAAAGCGTCCAGAGCGGAGCCTTGTCCTCGCAGAGCACGGCAGTGAACCCGTGTGAAGCATCCAGAGCACATAATGGACTGTGGGGTCCTTAAACCCATGGACTACGACGTCCTTAACCTTGACCGAGATGTCTTAAAACTAACAATGGACTGTGAGGTCCTTAAACCCATGGACTACGACGTCCTTAACCTTGACCGAGATGTCTTAAAACTAACAATGGACTGTGGGGTCCTTAAACCCATGGACTACGACGTCCTTAACCTTGACCGAGATGTCTTAAAACTAACAATTGACGGTGGGGTCCTTAAGCCCATGGACTACGACGTCCTTAACCTTGACCGAGATGTCTTAAAACTAACAATGGACCGCAATGTCCTTAAACTACCCATGGACCGCAATGTCCTTAAACTAGAACAATAGAGCCCCCAAATGCTCTTTTGTCGGATCTAAACGATCCTGTTTAAGTTGATCTTAGCCTTGAAGATGGCTAACGTATCCTTAAACCTTCAAACACACCGGACTATGAATCCCCCCAATTAACTCTGGCTCGAGGGTACATCTCTGAACTCCTCTGACATCCGTCGTTGTAATCCTTCAACGCCGTCAGAGAGGTGATGGGTCCCGACAGCTTTACATACGATGGACCACTATGTCCCTAAACTGGAACAATAGAGCCCAAACGCTCTTCTGTCGGATCTAAACGATCCCGTTAAGTCGATCTTAGTCTCAAACTGGACTAACGTATCCTTAACAAACGTTTGAGTTGATCTTAGCCTCAAGTATGGCTGACGTATCCTCAAACCAAACCCCCAAACCCAAATCTAAGATAATACGGATTTGGACTAATCCACGCCCTACGGGCGACGACATAACTCAGTCTCCGTAAACAATCCACGGGCAACAAAACAAACACCCACGACACGAAGTGACCATCTGGAGAAGGAGAAAGTTGTTACCGCAATGCGGTAGCGTAATTAACTGCAGGGGCTTGCGCCTGCAGGGAAGAGCGTCCCCACAATCAAAAACCCCTCAAACGAGGGGGGATCTGACGAAGTTTGCTACATCGGACGCATCCGTCTAAACCTTCGATACACGGTGCCATAAATCAACTTGGCATCTTCGGAGTGGTGGACGGATAGCACCAATTAGCATCTGAGCCGAATCTCAGGCGAGACGTCCCCGCGTCTCGGCCGTCCTTCGGAGGGGAACACCAGTATTGTACAGATGATGTATATTATATTGGATGCTTGGACATATATAAAGAGGACTTTCTTGCTCGATATGATAGTATGCTATCTGGTTGCTCTTTATCTTAACATGTATACTTGTCTCTTGATGTTGTCTTATAGTTATATGTTGGTAAAGCCCTTAGGATGTGTACTTGACTACCTGGACTATGATGCAGATCAACTAGTGGGGACACATCCTTTAATGTTTCTAGTCGTAGGTGTATCGAGACAGGGCATCGATATATCAGAGTAGACTAGCGTATACGCTTCTCGACCCATGAGATGGGCGATGGATGATCCCATATCCATTGGTGTTTGACATCAGAGATGGTATACGGGTGCTTAGTGGAGACTGGGTACACTGGACGGACTCGCCCAGAACTCCCAGATGGTATTATACCTCACGTCAGATGGCAGTTCTCTGGTGACACTTGTGCAGGTTAGTCTGTAGACCCGAGATCGTCATAGAGTCTTGTGTGTTTCTCACTGTGTTTTGATTTCCACCTTACCACGTCTAAGAGGGCGTGCAAAACGGTGGTTTTTGGGCACAGTCCCGAGTCACATGGAGGCAATGAACGATAGGAGGGGTTTTCGTCTCTCCCGATATTAGGGGTTGATGTTGCGCTGTGCTCGATTGGCCATAACAGGGAAGTCCCTGGCCATGGCTGATTTAGAGATTTACTGGTAAGAGTTACCAGCAGTTTCTCGACCCGTTATGAGCCTCACATCGGCACGACTTATCGGTTATTGGGGTCTGACGTTTACCACCCCTAGACTTGATATGCGACATATCAGACGAGGAGACCGGACTGTACGGGAAGTGTTACCGTTAGGCTTATACAGGAGTTGGAGCGGGCTTGCTTGCTGATCTTCTGATCGTTCAATACCCGGGTAGCCGTTACGTCCAGCTAGTACCGCTGACGGCTTGTGGGTGCTTGATGTGATCATCACCTACTGTCGGCGTATTGACGAGTCTTTAGAGTCCTACATAGAGGTTTTACTGGCTCAGGAAAAACGAAATAGGAGCACGTATGTGATATGTGCGGGACCGAGAATAATGCGTGTATGTGATACCGTATTCTATTCTCGCGACTTTTTGTATCGGTAGATTATATGTGATATAGCCGGGTTATCGAATCAAGTGTTGATTCGATAAGTCGATGCATTGGATGTTGGTCGGTTATATGAGATATAACCGGATTATTAAGTCAAGTGTTGATTTAATAATTTAGTGCATAATTGTATATATGATATACTAATTTACATTAACTAACATTTGTTCACTTAAGGATTTTTCTCACATGTGCACAACTTTAATATATATGTGATATATATTAAAATGTGTTTTCTTTTTGTATCATGGTTGTTGATACATCATTCATGGGTGTGCAAGACATACACCATTCTATTTTAAATGGTGGTTTATATTTATTTAAGGTAATTACAAATTAGTGGAGCTTTTGTCACAAGCATGAAACTTGTGGATGTTTTGACAAAGTCCACAAACTTTGTTTTACCTTAGATTTTTATTAACCTAACAATTTTGGATTAGCCATGGTTATGTCTCTACATGAGTTAGTATATGATACCCACTCACCCATGGTTAGCTCTCTTGACTTGATCATTATTCTCATCTTTTCTTTTGTTCATCTTCTTCTTCTTCTTTTTTGAGCAAAAGAAAAGCTTGCTGGGGTTTTAAAAAAAGAGTAAAAGATTGTGAGAAATCAAATTCTAAAGAGAACCCACTTCCTATTGCTCCATCCTCTACTAGACTAGCACTTTAGTTTAGGGTGTTTGCTTCACTAATTCTCTAGTTAGTGAAGTAGAAGCTTGAGTTGGTATTCTCTCGACGTAGATCTTTTTCGGCCTCGAAGACTTCAAGCAAGGACGCTTCTTTCGCCTCGTGAAGCCATTCAAGAGTCCGGGAGAATCATGATCGCAATGAAGGGACTACAACAAGGAGCTTTAGAAGTGAAGGACCGATCTACAAAGGTTGTATTTCGTATTCACTTAGTGATAAATGTTATTTACTTGCATGTGTAACCCTAATAGTCTAGCAAAGATCTTGTTTAGGATTATTCGGCACGGCTAAAATTTTAATCGGGCATGGTTGATGCCTTGTAGAACCTTGTTAGAGTGCCTAGTAACCTTACACACGCGCGGTACGGCAACTCGACTTGGCTCGAGCTCGGAAATGGAACTGCTGCGGTTAGGGCTTAGGTGAGAACGAGAAGGGGCCAGCGGGCATCGAGTGCAGAGGGGGTTGGCCGGTGGTGACTCAGGGGTGGTACGGCGAGGGCTGCAAGGTGGTGGTGCTGCCGAGGGAGGTTGAGGAGCTCGGTTGCTGGGAGCCCGGGGTGCTTGGTGGAGTTGAGGTGGTGAAGGGAGGAGGTCGTAGTGGCTACGGTGGTCGCCGGCGACGGAGGAGGAGCTCAGCGGGGTGCACGAGAGAGGAGGCAGTGGGTTTCTTGAGTTGGCGTTGGATTACTATTGCAGCCGATGGTGCTGGTGGTGGTGGTTTATGTAGATGGAGTCGGGGATGCAGGCGAGGTCGAAGGTGAGGTGGCAAGGTGAGGTGGCGAGGGGGTCGGCTATGGAGTCATGAGGGGGTTGGTGGTCGCGGTGGTGAGACAGGGTGGCTCGTCGGCGATGGGGTAGGAGCTCGGGGGAGGTGATGGTGATGAGTTGTAGAGATGGAGGAGAGGGAGGTGAGCGGGGGAGCTCGGGCGGGTGATGAGGGGAAATGGTGACGATGGTGGAGGCGGCGTGGGGCGGCGGTGATGAAGGTGGTAGTGAGGGTGAGGGAGCTCGGCTTTGTGTGGGGAAGAGAGGGAGACGAGGTCGAGGGGAGTGAGCGAGCGCGGGCGTGAGGTCGTGGCCGAGGAGTGGGGATGTGGTCATGACGAGGAGCGGGGGCGTGGGAACGAGCGCGACGTGGGGAAGAAAGAAAAGAAGCGGGAAAAGAAGAAAAGGGAGTGGGGAAGAAGGAAGCGGGTCGGGTTAGGGAAGTTGCGCCGGGGTTTCTTGGGCCAGGCCAGGAAAATAATAAAAAGAGAGATAGAGAGGGAGTGGGCTGGGCTTAGGGGAGAGAGAGAAATAAAAGGGAAATAGGGTTAAGGTTTGGATAGGTTTAAACATTGGGGTTTTAAAATAATTATAAATATAAATAAATAAATTTTGTAAGCAACACTTTATAAAAATACGGATATTGGTGTACAAAAAGAACTCGGTATTACAGTAAATTGGCAAACCAACCTCATGCACTATTAAAAAAACAATCATGGCATTACTTTTTGCCAGAAATTTAATTCTAAATGCTATATATTGTACTTAAGCGAAGTCTAAATAAAGATAAACATAGCCAAAAGGTAGGAAGCCGCACGAAAAGAGTCCCCAGGCAAGAAGGAGTCCTCTCATTCGGGGGTGGTATCATAGCCATATGATTATATATGCTACCTAATAATGAGCTACGTCGACCAAAGATATGTCGGCAAAGATATGTCGGCATTTCGGTGGATGGTGACAAAAACTTCAAAATTATTATTCCATAGAAAGTTTATTGAGCATGTGCATGGTTTTTGTTTTGTTCTTTTTGATAACAAAATCGAAGTGGATAATAGTTTGTCTGTTTCTAGAAAGCAAGACAAGAAAGTACCCCATTTTACCTTTTTAATTGCCTACTAGCACAAGTCTTACTAAATTGCCGCGTTTCTACTTAATAATTGATTGCATATAGTTTTGGAATATAGCTAAAGCTTAATTAGCATTAATGTCACATGCCAATAAGTGGCCACGAATTAATGGTTGCGGCAAATTCATGGGGCTCCTGAATACCAAAATGTTTTGTATACGTGTGCGTGCAATGTGCATGGGTGCCGTCTTTTTCGATGGGGCATACAATCCAGTTCCAATAAAAAAGACGGACAAGATGGATGGGGTTCTTTTCTTTATACTTATGTCTGCAATGTTTATTAAGGTCGTAATCAATTACTTATCTACTAGTTGGCATCTAGATCCTGGTTTACCCCAAAATCAGAAATTTTGATCTTTTAGTAATGTCCCGTGACGATGGATGTTGTATTATGTTGATGGTTTGATCTTTTTTTATCCGATCTGTCCGCTACAGCTAGTCAAAGAGCGTAACTAATAATTTGGCCCGATCTATTCTGCAGATCCTCCAGACTATTGCACGCGGTACCAATACCTATGCATAGAACCCAACGCTAGTTTTCTGTCCATATCTACTTTCATGTTTAATGTGTTAGCGGGTATTTTTGTTGTCAGATACTAGCTTAATCCTTATATTTTTTACACCAGATGAAATTTTATTTGCTTAATTTCTAAGTAGGACCATGTGATTGTCAATATATCCCGAATGCCAATACCACCTTGATTAATAGATAACAAGCATTATTCCTGACAATCCACTGTAATCGGTTATTCTCTCTTCAAAGAAACAATCGGTCAATTTCATCCAACGCATACTACAGGATTGCCATGTTACTAAAATAAAAGGAGGAGGGTTTGTAGATTTGACAAGATTTCTTTCATTGTTTGTTTGATAAAAAATTATAAAGAAATCTATTTGGTAAATTTAACTTGGCTGTATCCTAAGTTTTGGTTTTGGTTTTCATTTTTCATTTTCACTTTTTTGTTGTGACCTCACACTCACATATATAGAGTCGTGTTTTTCACCCTTTGTTAGTGATTACATACACATAGAGACAAAGTTGTCCTTTTTTTTTGAACTTTTTTGTTAGTGATGGGTGAGGAGTTGATGTGAAATCCAGCGAATTAAAAATAAATTAAATCAGTTCTAATTATTCTTGAATGCTTCTAGTGAAATCAGAAGATTTTGTTTGAGTAATAAATCATAAAAGTAAAGATTTGAATAGGCGTTTTCCTTTTCTGGAGTTTTTCTTTAAAAAAAAATTACAATTCATACCTCTTGTGTGTTATAACTACAACATTAGATATTTCCCGATCAACCTCTCGTCTAAATAAAATTCTTTGTAAATCCCAAGTTTCGTATATATTTTTTACGTATTTTTCCAGATTTTTTTCCTGTTTTTCTTCCATTTTATATATATATTATTATTTTATTTTAATTCTTACCTAAACCCAATCCTAAACCTACCCCATACCCGACCCGACCCATGCCCTACCCAACCCGACCCGCTCCCCCTCCGCTTCTTCTTCCTCGTTCTCTTCCTTTCCCGCCCTTTTTTTCCAACCGTCTCTCTCCGCTCCTTACGTCCACGCTCTCTTCTCGCGCCGCGACGACCGCGCCCACTTCCCATTGACCCGTGCTCGCCTCCCAACCCACGCTCTCCTAACGTCTTTCCCCTTCGCATCCACGCCACGAGACCCGCTCCCCCACGTCCTCCCCTCACCCTCGTCACAACACTGAGCCCCTCTCCCTTCTTTTCCCCACCTCGCTCTTTCTCCCTCGTCACCTATCTCTTCGTCCCCTCCAAGCTTTCCCCATCGCCTGGACCCATTGTCGGCAGTAGCCATCACCTCCGACCACCACACGCTTCCTCTATCTCTGCCACCACCGTCGACCCCCCCATCGCTTCCACTATCAACCCACTCCATCACCACTCACCACCTCTGCGCCGAGGACCCGCCCCATCATCTCCAAATACCATCACCTTAACCCACTGAACTACCCTGCAAACCTCATCTTCATCATCGCCGACATCGAGATATCCATCGTCATCACCATCTCGCCGCCTCCATCGACCCACCGAGCCCACTGTCGCTCCGCCTCCGTACCGCCACCGTGCCACGGCTGCACCACAGCGTACCCAGACGTGTCGCGCCTGTAGGGTATTTTTCGTCACCCCATTGAGATGGGAATGCATGCGCGCTTGTCAGGCGCATTACAGATTCCCCCTGCTTAGGGTAGGCTGGGGTTTATTGATTGTGGGGATTCGAATCTCCGGTAGCCACGGACTAAACTGTCGTTAATTACCCCTAACTTTTGGGGCGAGAGAACCTCCGATTGACGGGTCAAACAGGTCGTGCGAACTCAATGTGCAGTGTACATATGCTCTTTTTTTCGTTTTGTTCCATTTGTTAAAAAAAGGGATATACGTATCTTTCTGTATATATATATATATATATATATATATATATATATATATATATATAACAGAAATAAATAAATATATAAATATTTAGAGAAACGTTTTTTTATTTTAATTTATTATATTTTTTAATTTTAAAATATTATTTATAATTTATTTTTATTTATTTAATATTTATTTATTTTAAATAAAAAAAGATTAAAATAAAAAAAAAAGAAAAAAGAAAAAAGAAGAAGAAGAAAAAGATTTTAAAAAGGGGGGAGAACCTGGGCTCCCATTTAATGGGAGCCTCCCCACATATGCACATGCGAGCATGTGACTAGCATGTGAGGGGGCCAAAAGGGCTCCCATTAAATGGGAGTCCTCCCCCTCACGTGCTAATATGTGACGGGGACAAAAAGAGCTCCGAAAAAATGATTCTTTTTTACATGGAGTTCAACTCCAAAAGAATTTTTTTTATGGAGAAACTCTAAAAGAATTTAAAAAATGGAGTTCAACTCAAAAAAGAATTTAAATGGAGTTTTAACTCCAAAAAGATTTTTATTATAAAGTTAAACTCCAAAAAAGAGTTTTAAATGGAGTTCAACTCTAAAAAAGATTTTTATTGTGGAGTTGAACTCCGAAAGAATTTTAAATGTGGAGTTAAACTCCGAAAGAATTTTATATGGAGTTAAAACTCCTAAAAAGATTTAATGTGAAGTTAAACTCCCCCCAAAAAAAGGTTTTTACTGTGGAGTTAAACTCCAAAAGAATTTTTGTAGTGGAGCTAAACTTCAAAATAATTTAATTTGTAGAGTTAAATTCTAAAAGATTTTCTCCTTTTTCTTTTGAGAAGAAACCCAAAATGGGTTCTCTTGAAACTCCAAAATCTAGATCTTAGATGATAAAAAAAGAGACCATTTTTCTTCTCTTGATGGAGTCTTGGGAGCTAGGTTTATGGTAAAACTTTGTTTAGTTAAAAAAAAAAAAAGCTAAGCTCTTGATTTATTTGGAAAATGGAAAAAAAGAGGAAGAACTTGAAAAGGAGAGAATGGAGGCACAAACCCTAATTTTTTTTTAGAGAATGGAAAGTATATTTTTTATTCATCATCATGTTGCCTTATATAGACTTACACATTTACACATGACCCCTTGGGCTTTACAAAATGGTATTTTGTTCATCACATGCCTCATGTGCTATTTCTTTTTGCACATAAGCCATGGGCTTTACAAAAATTTGGTTTTATTCCAATTTTGCTTACATTCATGCAAAAGAAAATTACATCAAATTTATTTATTACATGATTTTTTATTTCGGCATGAGAGAGACCGGCCGCTTCATGTTCGGGCTCGACTCGGGCATGAGCCCACTTGATCTTGGTTTGGGCCCACCTGGCTTAGAGTTGACCTTGATTTTGACTTGGTCAACCGGAGTGCAATTTTCGACCCCAACAAAGTGCCTCTCATCAATGAATGCACACCGCATGCATGAGTTGTGTGCATGAAATTGATGGATCTTGAAATTGGATTTCGAGGTGGAATATCATTCCAAAGGCGGAGCATCATCCCGGGAGCATAATTCCGGGGATCGAAGCATAATTCCGATGAGCGGAGTATGATTCCAAAGGGTCGGAGCATAATTTCGACGAGTAGCAGACATTCTGACCGGAACATAATTTTGATGCAGAGGTTGATTCCCAGATAATTTCGGGGATCGGAGCATCATTCCGAAGAACGGAGCAAGATTCCAGGGATCGAAGTATAATTCCGATGAGCGGAGCATGATTCTAAAAGGTCGGAGCATAATTCTGACGAGCAGCAAACATTCTGACAGAAGCATAATTTCGATGCAGAGGTTGATTCGCAGGAGAAGCATAATTTCGGGGATCGAAGCATAATTCCGAGGATTAGAGCATCATTCCGAAAAGCGGAGCATGATTCCAGGAATCGGAACATAATTCCGATGAGCGGCAAATATTCTGACTGAAGCGATGCAGAGGTTGAATCCCAGGAGAAGCATAATTTCGGGGATCGGGGTATAATTTCGAGGATCGAAGTATCATTCCGAAGAGCGGAGCATGATTCCATAGATCGAAACATAATTCCGATGAGCGGCAGACATTCTGACCAAAAAATAATTTCGATGCAAATGTTGATTCCCAGGAGAAGCATAATTTCGGGGATCGGAGCATAATTCTGAGGATCGGAGTATCATTCCGAAGAGCGAAGTATAATTCTAGGGATCGGAGCATAATTCCGATGAGCGGAGCATGATTCCAAAGGGTCGAAGTATAATTCCGACGAGCAGCAGACATTCTGACCGAAGCATAATTTCGATGCAGAGATAGATTCCCAGGAGAAGCATAATTCCGACAGGTAAGGCAGATACACCGAGGCGAAATATGATTTCGACACGGGGTACACTCTGAGAAGAAGCACGATTCCGACATAGAGCTTACCGGTTGACTTGATTCCGAGGCGGAGTTTAATTCCGACGGGGAGGTCGCTGGTTGATTCCGAGCCGAAGTATAACTCCGACAGGGACGGCAGATACACCGAGGCGAAACTTAATTTCGACGCGGGGTACACTCTGAGACAAGTATGATTCCGACGCAGAGGTTGTTGATTTGATTTGATTTAGGTTGACATCGGCATCGCTACACTGGAATATGGTACCATAAGCGAATCATCATTTACCATGAGTGGATTTGGAGATTTTGGTTTTTGTTTGGCATCTGCGTTGCTGCACTGGAATAATGCCAGGAGCAACTCATCATTTGCCCCGAGAGGATTTGGGAATTGATGGCTTAAGAGACAGGTTTAGATCCCTATCACCTAAAGGCTTTTCAATTTTATGGGCCGTAAGGATCCCATAAAAGCATTTTCTCCCTACGAGTCGAAAGGATCTCGTAGGTGTATTTTCTTCTTAGGAGTCATGGGGACTCCTAAGTGTGTTGCTCATTTGTGAGTCGTAAGGATCTCACGTGGAAAATTTCTCCCCACAAAGTCGAGAGGACTTTGCGAGTGCATTTCATCTCTTTTTCATGAGTTTGCGCCCTTTCGGATTTTCACAAACTCGCCGGCAGTCCTGCTGTTTTTACTCACGGAGCCCTTTCGGGTTTTCATCCGTGCCCATTTTGCTTGTGGACATACCCGTTTTTTTTTGGAATCTTCATCGCCGGAAGGACTTTGAATGTGGTCCCGCCGGTAGGACTTAGGAGAGATTGGGATCGTTTTACGCCCGTGGATTGTATACGGTTTTGCAGGATGTATGATCCAGACCGTAGGGCCGGAAGAATTTAGGGACTTTGTTGGCGTCTGAATCGCTGTACTAGAATATGGTATCAGGAGCGACTCATCATTCGCCGTTGGGAAAACTTGGGATTTAGGTTTTTGGTCGGCATCTGCATTACTGCACTGGAATATTGGCAGGAGCAACTCATCATTTGTCTTTTCTTGTTGGGAAGCGATGTCTTAGGAGACAGATTTAGATCCTTATAAGCTAAGACTTTTCAATTTTATGAGCCGTAAGGGTACCATAAAAGCATTTTCTCCCTACGAGTCGTAAGGATCCCGTAGGTGCATTTTCTCCTTAGGAATCGTGGGGACTCCCAAGTGTGTTTTTCCTTTGTGAGTCGTAAGGATCCCACGAAAGTGTTTTCTTATGAGTCGAGAGGATCTCGTAAGTTTGTTCTCCTCATGTATCGTGAGGACACATGAGTGGGTCTTCCCAAATGGAGCATAATTCTAAGGTCGGAGACCAACCACATAACTGATGATTACAGTGGGGCATGAGTGTGATGAGAATTATTTGAGCCCGTGGATTGTATACGGTAGTCAACTTAGGGACCAGCCGTAGGGCTGGGAGAATTTCGGGAAATTGGAATTTGGTTGTCGTCTGCATCGCTGCATTGGAATATGGTACCAGGGCGACTCATCATTCGCCGTTGGAGGTTTGGAATTTTGTTGGCGTCTGCATCGCTGCACTGGAATATAGTATCAAGAGCGACTCATCATTCGCCGTTGGAGGTTTAGAATTTGGTTGGCGTCTATATCGCTGCACTGGAATATAGTACGAGGAGCGACTCATCATTCGCCGCTGGAGGTTTGGAATTTGGTTGGCGTCTGCATCGCTGCACTGGAATATAGTACCAGGAGCGACTCATCATTCGCCGCTGAAGGTTTGGAATATAGTACCAGGAGCGACTCATCATTCGCCATTTAGAGGGGGGGTTTTTACCGCGATTGCTCTATCATTTCAGCTTTTCTTATCGTGACGGTCGCGATTGCCCTATCATTTCGGCTTTTATTTGCAGTTGCCCTATCATTTCGGCTTTATTTTTCATCTTTATTTTACTCGCTGATTTTTATTACGAGTTACCCCATCATTTTGGCTTTTCTTTTTATTTATTTATTTATTTACACATTCTTTTTTTTATTTACACATTTCTTTTTTTTACATTCCCAGTATAACGACTTAGAGGTCGACTGTTCCCAGTTTAGTGATGTGGTGGTCGATTGTTTTCAGAGAAAGGCAGATGTCTGAGAGAATCGGTTTCACGGAGAACTTCGGTCTCCGTTTGTATGAAATTGGCGGTCGCGGCTTGACTGTTTGTTAACACGCCTTTGGACAGTTCTATCTCCGCTACCTTGTATTGCTTTTCGGTTTCTCCAGGACCTATTGTTATTTTGGGAATCCGAAGAGGACTCCTGCTTTGAGCACTCCAGCATCTGAACTTTTCTGGTCAGCTCTTGGAATGTTTTGAGACCCGTGGTGCATTGAAACGGGGCCATCCAATTGTTGAGATTTCCGACAAGAAGGCTGACAGATTGGTCCTGCTCTATCGGTGGTTCACATTTGACGGAGAGATTGCGCCATCGGGTTATAAAATCCGTGTTTCTTTCGTTGTTCTTTGGCTTGGTCCTTACGAGATCTGCAATGGTGATCTTATCGCTGACACTCATGAACCTCTGCTGAAACAGAGACTCTATTTGGACGAAAGTTGTGACGGAGCCATCCGGTATGCTCGCGTACCAGTCGAAAGCAACATCGGTCAAGCTATTATCGAACTGGCGGAGGAGAAGCGCATCATTGCTCCCAGTATTCCCGCATGAGGCTTTAAAGTGGGCGACGTGCTGATTTGCATTTCCCATCCCATCGAATCTTCCGAATTTAGGGATGACATAGCTGCTAGGAAATTCTACCAGATCATACTGAGCAAGATATGGTCTCCCGCTACTGCTAACATATTTTTGCGCTTCGGCTTCGGCTACAAATGTTTTGACTTTGTTGGAAACCAAATTCATGATTTGATCTTGAGTTAGCGGGCTACTGTCATCGGTAGCCAAGACATTTCCCGAGATAGGATGAAACTGACTTTCATGCGGTCCGCCCACCTTTGGATTTGAAGGAATAGGCGTCGACTGTCTCGAGACACCGTTTTCCGGTTCATGACCAGAGCCCTGCGCTTGATTGGGCGGCTGAGAGGCAAGTTGGGCCGTGAGCTGTAAGACGACGTTTGTCAAGTCATTAATTTTTTAGTAGAGCTTGGTCATCTCCTTGTCTTTGTTTCTGAGCAGCTTTCGGAGCTCCTGAAGAAGTTGCTGCTCTGCGGTCTTAAGATGGAAAGTTGGCTCATTTTCGCTTTCCTAGTCCGACTCACTGGAAGGGTCTTCATTACCTTCCATAGGAGGTTGGTCTTAGGATGTGGCAGCCATATTCACATCAGATTGGATTTGAGATGTGATGGCCCCATCCTTGCTGCGAAGGTTGTCGCTGGGACGCATGCCCACCATGTAGACTGTGTGGATAACACATTCAACTATCCTTTCATCACTGGCATCTGGTTTCGCGGAGCAGTCCGGACTTTGGAAATTCATAAATTTTAACATGGCCGGAGCCCTAGCCCTTTTGTTGGCTCTGTATTTGAGCCGCTTCTGCCTCAGCTTCTCTGCCTTGAGCGCTTGGCAGGATTCTGCTCTTCGGGAAGCCTCCATAGGCCGAGTGATGTGGAGGCTTGAGAAGACATCCGCCCGCGTGTCCGTCGAAGGTATCGCCTGGGCTTGCCCGCGACGTCTGGCAACTTCTTTTGTTCTGACGGCTTTGCCTCCAGCTGGGGCCATGGAAAGCCGTTCAGACACCGATTTGCGTTTGGGTTGGGCGCCTTCAAGACCACCACATTTGGCCTCCTGCCTTTCGAGACCGGTCTGTCTGTTGCTGGAGCTTGAGAAGCTGGGATGACGCTAGCTGACACGAACAGAATAGAGCCAAATGGTAGCAGCGGCTCCTCCCACTGTCGCCCAAGACTGGCCGGGAGGACCATCTTGGAGTCCATCTTCATCGTGTAGGAGATGGGAGCTGAGTTCATCTTTGGAGACATTTGTTGAAAATTGATTGCTTGGAAAACTGCATGAAAGAGTATTATTTTAGTATAAACATAGATATGTATATTGATTGAGTTCGCATGATTGTTTAATCCGAAATATGGGAGAAGAGATTAGTCCCACCAGACGTGCCAGAATCCGTAGGGTGTTTTTCGTCACCCCATTGAGATGGGAATCCGCGCGCGCTTGTCAGGCGCATTACAGAGTCCCCCTGCCTAGGATAGGCTGGGGTTTATTGATTGTGGGAATCCAAATCTCCGGTAGCCACAAACTAAGCTGCCGTTAATTACCCCTCGCCTTTGGGGTGAGGGAACCTCCGATTGACGGGTCAAACAGGTCATGCGAACTCAATGTGCAGTGTACGTATGCTCTTTTTTCGTTTTGTTCCATTTGTTAAAAAAAAGGTATATATGTATTTGTGTGTGTGTGTGTGTGTGTGTGTGTGTATAACAGAAATAAATAAGTATATAAATATTTAGAGAAACGTTTTTTTATTTTAATTTATTATATTTTTTAATTTTAAAATATGATTTATAATTAATTTTTATTTATTTAATATTTATTTATTTATTTTATTTTATATTTTTAAATAAAAAAAGATTAAAATAAAAAAGAAGGAAGAAAAAGATGATGGAAAAAAAAGATTTAAAAAAGGGAGGGAGAACCTGGGCTCCCATTTAATGGGAGCCTCCCCACATATGCACATGGTAGCATGTGGGGGTCACATGCTAGCATGTGACTAGCATATGATGGGGGTCAAAAGGGCTCCCATTAAATGGAATTCCTCCCCCTAACGTGTTAGCATGTGATTGGGGCAAAATGAGCTTCGAAAAAAAATAATTTTTTTTACATGGAGTTCAACTCCAAAAGATTTTTTTTATGGAGTTAAACTCCAAAAGAATTTTAAATATGGAGTTCAACTCAAAAAAGATTTTAAATGGAGTTTTAACTCGTAAAAGATTTTTATTGTGGAGTTAAACTACAAAAAGAGTTTTAAATGAAGTTCAACTCCAAAAAAGATTTTTATTGTAGAGTTGAACTCCGAAAGAATTTTAAATGTGGAGTCAAACTCCGAAAGAATTTTATATGGAGTTAAACTTCTAAAAAGATTTAATGTGGAGTTAAACTCTAAAAAAAAAGATTTTTACTGTGGAGTTAAATTCCAAAAGAATTTTTGTAGTGGAGCTAAACTTCAAAATAATTTTATTTGTGGAGTTAAACTCCAAAAGATTTTCTCCTTTCTCTTTTGAGAAGAAACCCAAAATGGCTTCTCTTGAAACTCCAAAATCTAGATCTTGGATGATAAAAAAAGAGACCATTTTTCTTCTCTTGATGGAGTCTTGGGAGGTGGGTTTATGATAAAACTTTATTTAGTTAAAAAAAAAAAGAGCTAAGCTCTTGATTTATTCAGAAAATGAAAAGGGAGAGGAAGAACTTGAAAAAGAGAGAGTGGAGGCACAAACCCTAGTTTTTTTGAGAGAATGAAAAGTATATCCTTTATTCATCATCATGTTGCCTTATATAGGCTTACACATTTACACATAACCCCTTGGGTTTTACAAAATGGAATTTTGCTCATCCCATGCCTCATGTGCTATTTCTTTTTACACATAAGCCATGGGCTTTACAAAAATTTGTTTTTATACCCATTTTGCTTACATTCATACATATCAAAATTATTTATTATATGATTTTTTATTTCGGCATGGGAGAGGCCGGCCGCTTCATATTCGGGCTCGACTCGGGCATGAGCCTACTAGATCTGAGCTTGGGCCCGCCTGGCTTAAGGTTGACCTTGACTTTGACTTGGTCAACCGGGGTGCAATTTTCGACCCCAACAGCACCCAGTACTCACTCCCCACGCCACACACGTCGTGCCACGCCATGCCAGCCCCCGTGTCGCGTCGTGCTAGCCCCCGTGTCACTCCGTACCCCGATCCAGTGCACGCACCGTGTCCACTCCTATACCAGCATCGCGTTTGGTACCATGTCGCGTCGTGCCACGCACCGAGTCAGGACCACACCCACTACTGTGTAACACCTTAGAATGCGATTAGTGTTAATTAAGCAATAATACGGATTTTTAGTAAAAAAGTTTACCAATATAGCTTTTAAATATTTTATCAAAATTAATTAATATTTTATTAATATTTATTGCGGGCTTGCACACACATGTGCATGTTAACCTATGGTTAATTTGGGGTTAAACCATGCTTAAATAGCCATGGCATATTAACCCATGTCATTAAGTGTAATATGTGATTTATTAAATTATTTAGTTTTCAAATTTTAAATAAAAACGGTTTTTTTTTATTTGGTTGACTTGAGAGAGAGGAGAAGAGAAAGAGATGGCATCATGAGGCATGGCAAGTATGCCATGCATTTAATGAAGAAAGAGAGGGGCATGGCTCTCTAAAAGCACCCCTCATTCTCTCACCCTCACTCACACATACACCCTCACTCTCTCATTCACAACTCTCATCCTCACAACATATTTTCATCACCTCATCTCTTCCTCTCCCTTATCCCTCAACTGAAACCCTAACCCTATCCTCTCAAACTCAAACCAAATCTCCATTTAGCCCCACCAAAACCCTTCTCAAAGCCAAGCCAAACCACTAGGATCACTTGAAGTATGGAAAGGTAGGGTTTTGGGCAAGTTTAGGAAGGTAGTGTCTCTAAACTGTTAAGTAGGAGTTTATTATTGTAGTGCTGCTTTGTACTTTCAGTTTAGAACACTAAAACTATAGTTTTGTGCACGATATCATATTTTAGTGTCTTATTATGATGTCTATGATCTGCTGTGACCCCGAGACTTTATTGTGAAAACTAGCAGTGTAGAAGTGTTGTACTAGTTGCCTTGAGTATACACCTGTAACACGAGATCCACCTGACACTGTTTGGCCGGCTACATCAAGGTCAAATCCGGCGAGCTCGGCCCTGTGGGGGACTGGGGGGTTGTAACTTGTAGGGTTGCTATCTGCAGTTATTTTGAGTTGTTTGGTACTGCTAGATTTTTATATTTTTACAGTAGGTAAAATTTGGGAGCGATTAGCTAGTTTTAGTATTTCGATTACGCGTGTTACGATATCCGACACGGTGTCCGACTCAGTTTCTGCGCTTTGCGGGATTTGTGTACTTGGGTCTGTTTTAGTAGTGTCGCCACGCACGTTAGACGCTAAGCGAACACTTTAGAGAGTGTTGGAGTCGGTGCATCGATTTAGCATAATTGTACGTATTATTGGTCGATTTCTAAGTTTTGCCTTGCTATATTTTATGTGTTGATAGGATCGCAGGTGGGGACTTCGGACGCTGCGAAGAAAAAGAAGCAGGTGGTCGGATATACTTAACTCGAGGTCACCGGTGAGTAGATTTAACATCTACGGGAAATCGCCCGTATGGCGTTATGCGTCAGGGCTTGATAGGATATTGTAGCCGCATGTTTATATTCATATACATTGATCATGCATGTGTACCATTGTTGCATACCCCATTTCCTGTTGCATATGAACATAATATTAATGAGACACAACACTATTACTAACGGTTCATATTACACGAGCACTAAACTGTATGCCACACACACACCGTTAGTAATTGCCATGGCACTCACACTATAGAATTGCCATGAATAATACATTGTTTAGCTTATCTTATCATTGACGATTAGACATGATTCTTGTTCTATTGCGCATATGAATTACATTATGCGCATATACATACTTGCGTACATACATACTTGCGTACACCCGTACTTGTTATAGTTACATATGCATCCATAGATGATATTGGATTTGATGTTGGAAAATTGGGAACCGCATGATATATTTTTAAACTGGATTCATTTAAAAGAGCGGTTTTCCCTTGATATAATCATATTACGGTTTTATGTTGCATAGATCATATTGCATGGATTTACGCATTGAGATATTGATTTCATGTGATTTATTGGATTTGAGAACCGTTGTATTATTTCAAGAAAGCATGCATTGTTTTGAAAACTCGGTTCTCTTGATATGATATTTCAGTGCGTCCACCATGCGTTTTCTCGGTTCTGAGACGTGTGCTAGAAACCCGATTCGAGAAGTTGGATGATCCATTTGCGGGTTCATGGTGAACCCGGTATGGTACCCCGGAACGAGAATGTATGGTTGTGCGGTAGACGATGAGCCTGGCAGAGAGACTACTATCTACCGGTGATTGGTTAGACTTGGCGGTTATCCGGAGGATATCGACCAGAGTCGAGAGATGGATATGGGTCGACCCGTACTGCCGGAGCCCGAGGGTCGATCCCGCAGACGGAGCCCGTAGACCGATCCGGACTGACGGAGCCCGATATATGTGGATTTACGTGTTGATGATGGACATGAGTATTTCCTGATGTTTTCGGATGCCGATATTGGGCACTCAGGTTCCATAAGACTTACAGGATATAAGGGCCGGTTAGACTGACGGCGCCTGAGTTATTGGGATTTGGGGTGTCGTTGATGGACACCGGGTTTTTCCACGATGATAATTCATTGATGATGACATGTTTTATCCCATACTCAGCATTCATTGATATGCATCGCTTCATGTATTTTCCGTACCTGATAGAGTACCTTTCATGATTATTGCATATCCATATTAGTATATTGATACTATCAGATTGCATGTGATAGAGTATCGCAGTACGTGCATACCTGCAATTACCTGTATATGTTACTTACTATTCACGAGTTGGCAACTCACCCCCGTTATGCCACAGTGTTTTGCAGGTTGACCCTCAGAGTAGTCGCGGCAGGGTTATCTCATTATATCTTTTTGGCTGCGGATACGGCTACGGTTGGCCGTAAGCCGTTTTGCTGTAGATGGGTTGCGGTTATCTGACTTTTTATTTCATTGTGTATCTTATTGTATCTAGTACTCTCCATCTACCATTTTATGTATTGACTTAGAGACGAGTTATGAGGACGATATTGTATATTATGTTATGACTCTGGGTGTCGAGTTCGTGTGAGCCGACTTTCATTATGCAGTTTTATCTTTTATACTATTTTTCACTTATATTGTCCATTTCTTCACTATGGAGTCGTATATTATTCTTGTGGTGGTTGTTTCCGCCGTTGGGCATGATTGCTTCCGTTTGGGGATGCTTTATTTACTTCATATGTTGCTTTACTTATATCTTATGTTGTACCCATTTCGAGACTAGTTTTTACAAAGGAGGTGCTGCTGAAATTTTTAAAAAAATAATTAAACTTTAAAGATTTTTACTTGAGATTTCCAAATGTTTTTAACAAATGTTTTCATCACTTATTACTATTGATGGTTTAAATTTCTGGATTTCGGTTTACTTAAATTGCGTTACGCCTGTAGACGTGTAACATCCTAGTTCATTTATATCAGTTCTAGTTCATATATTTCTTTATTTATGGTATTTTTCTGATTTACTGTGTTTTGGGTGCGAATAGTATTTTTGACATTGTATTGCATCCAACCTGACCCGCTTGCTTGAAACTTGTTTGATTCATATTTATGAATTATCTTGACTTGTTACGTAGACCTGTGCACTTTCATAAATATTGTATACTGGTATTTTATCTGGTATTGCATATTTTACCATATACCATTTTAAGTCACGTAAAATATTTTAAAAATATATTGCATGGCCTGCATGATACCTCTAACCTTGTCGTAGCATCCGCGCATCTTGTTCTTATCCCGTTCAGTGAAACGGACTTGTTTGGATGGCTACGCGCACGTACGTGCATCCGTTCTTGGGGGTATGTATTTTCGTTACCCGAGCATTCATTTTTAAATTTCTTCATCGCATATATTTTTCATATTTTAAAACTGAATTTTAGACCCGACCTGGGCGTGTTTTGGAATATTTATGTATCCCGCCAAAACTCAAATTATTTAATATTTAAATTTTCGTTAACAGTTAATTCCTATAACTAACCAAATCTTTTTTCAAGAAAATCAAATTAAAATCCCAACTCCTAAACTAACAGCCTACTCTTCTCTCTCTTTCCCCTTCTGACTTGCGACCCCACACTCTTCTCTCTCTTCTCTCTTTCTCACCCTCGCAGTCACTCTCTCCCCCCCACTAAACAACAAATTTCTTTCTCCTCCCCATTCTCTCTCCTCTCGCTCTCTCTCTATCTCTCTCCTCTTGCTTGTCACTCTCTCTCCTCTCACGGTAACCTTAGATCGCGTCACCTCCCCGATACTACACTCACCTCCCTCAACCGTTTCCCTATATCTCGTCTTCCTCTTCTCTATAAAAACCCAGCGACACCCATCACCTTCAACCTATCCTCATCTCGAAACCCTAACTCTAAAACTCCCACGACCTCCTCACCCCAGCAGAGCCCTCGTCTCATCTTCCTCCTCCTTGTTAGTTGTATGTATGCACTAGAGGCCAGTATTGTACAAATGATGTATATTATATTGGATGCTTGGACATATATAGAGATGACTTTCTTGCTTGATATGATAGTATGCTATCTGGTTACTCTTTATCTTAACATGTACACTAGTCTCTTTAAACTGTCTTATAGTTACATGTTGGTAAAGCCCTTAGGATGTGTACTTGACTACCTGGACTATGATGCAGATCATACTAGTGGGGACATGGTAGTCCATAAGTACATCCTTCAAGGTCCCTAGTCGTGGGTGTATCGAGACGGGGCATCGATATACCAGAGTAGACTAGCGTATACGCTTCTCGGCCCATGTGATGGGCAATGGATGATCCCATATCCATTGGTGTTTGACATCAGAGATGGTATACGGGTGCTCAGTGGAGACTGGGTACACTGGACGGACTCGCCGAGAACTCCCAGATGGTATTATACCTCACGTCAGATGGCAGTTCTCAGGTGACACTTGTACAGGTTAGTCTGTAGACCCGAGATCGTCATAGAGCCTTGTGTGATTCCCACTGTGCTTTGATCTCCACCTTACCATGTCCATGAGGGCGTGCAAAACGGTGGTCTTTGGGTACAGTCCCGAGTCACATGGAGGCAATGAGCGATAGGAGGGGTTTCGTCTCTCCCGGTATTGGGGGTTGATGTTGCGCTGTGCTCGATTGGCCGTAACAGGGAAGTCCCTGGCCAGGGCTGATCAGAGATTTGCTGGTAAGTGTTACCAGTAGTTTCTCGACCCGTTATGAGCCTCACATCGGCACGACTTATCGAGTATTGGGGTCTGACGTTTACCACCCCTAGACTTGATATGCGACGTATCAGACGAACAGACCGGACTGTACGGTAAGTGTTACTGGTTGGATTCACAGGAGTGTGAGCGGACTAGCTCGTCGATCTTCTGATCGCTCCATACCCGGATGGCCGTTACGTTTAGCAGACCGCTTGCGGCTTGTGGGTGCTTGATATGATCATCATCTGCTACCGGCGTATTGACGAGTCTTTAGAGTCCTACACAAGGTTTCCTGGTTCAAGCGAAATGAAATAGGAGCGCATATGAGATATGTGCAGGACCGAGAATAATGCATGTATGTGATACCGCATTTCATTCTCGCGATATATGTTTCGATTGGTTATATTCGATATGACCTAGTTATCGAATCATTGATTCGATAAATCGATACATTGGATTCTAGTCGGTTATGTGCGACATGACCGGATCATTGAATCAAATGTTGATTTAATGATTTGATGCATAATTATATATTTGATATATTGCATTGCATTAACTAGTATTGGTTCACTTTAAATGGATTTTCTCACTTGATGTACATGTTGTATATGTGATATACTTTTGTGCACATCTTTGTATCATGTTTGATGATACTTGCTCATTAGGTTAAGTGTGAAGTATTAAACCATGGTTAAGAGATGATTAGGGTTTTCCCTTTTTATTTATTTATTTGTTTATTTATTTAGAAAAGGTTTAGATGAGAATGGTGCCTTTCTTTGTCTCTTGTTGAAGTTTCTTGAAGCTTTGACAAAGTCCACCATCCTTATCTCATCCTTAACCCTAACCATTCCTATTAACCTTAGTTTAATCTCTACACTTGACCATGGTCAAGATATGATAAGTATTCATATTAGTTTCTTTTTCAAATAAGAAACTTATCATATTCTTTCTTCTTCATCATCTTCTTCTTCAGGAAAAGCTTGATGCCATCAATGGCAACTTGAGCAAAAGTGAGTGAAATCCAATTCTAAAGTGAACCCACCTCCTATTTCTTCACCCTCTACCTCTTGCCAAGTTATTTTGGGTGTTTTCTTCACAAGTTTCACAACTTTGTGAAGTCGGAGCTTGAGCTTGTGCAACCTCGACGTAGATCGTCTTTGACACGAAGCCGACAACCTATTCCGCTCGTTTTCCCGATGAAGCCGACGAATGAGTCTAGGATTCGAAAAGGACAGCGAGAGGATGACTACGTGGAGCTAAGGAAGTGGATATCCGGATCTACAAAGGTTGTAGCATCTAACTTTTAGTTAAGTAGTTAACTAGATTAACTTTTCGCCTAGAAATCTAGCCGACGATCCGTATTAGGGTTTCTCGGCACCCATAAAATTTTAAATTGGCATGTTCGATACCTTGTGAGACCTCTATAGTGTGCCTAGGAACCCTACAGTGGTATCAGAGCCTAGCTAGAGCCTTAGGCGAAGTCCAGACGCAATTTGAAGCCCGAACGAACCCGAAACCCTAAACCAAACATGCTCTCTGGACTTTTTCCAAAATCTGGAGTTTTTCGATATTAAAAATATGCAGAAAAATCAGCAGGAAATTCTAAGGTTTACTGTGAAATTCGTGAGCGTAATTCCACTAAGCCGGCGCGGATCCGCGGCATGAGCATGGCTCATGCGGCGGATCCGCGGTCGTACGGCCTCAATATTTAATGAATTTTACACAGTAATTCTTAGTTTCCAGTGGTGATTTTCCTGGGTATTTTTAATAATTATTCAAGAGTTGAATTTTCTGGGGTTGCTTTGGGGATTCGGTGTTTCGATCGGGGTATCAAATTTCGTCTTTGTGTATTTCCAGATAATTTTTTGAATATGTTAAAAAGTTCGACCGGATATAAATACCCAATTTTTCCCCTGTCGGGAAATTTCCAATTGTTGGATTTTTCCGTAGTTTAACGACGTTCTAAGTAGTGCAAGTAACGCGATGGACCCTCTAGAAGACAACAAACCTTAACTCGATTATGTGACCGTCTTGAACTGCCCTTTGAACCTTCGGGTTTGGGGCAGTACGGCGTGCCACATGTGAGGCGTTGGCTTGACCCTTCTACGGCTGGACCGTTGGTACTGAGGCACGAACTGAATGTTGTTAGACTTATTTCATGTGTTGAGCTGTATAGGAAAAACTTGGGTATTCGAATGTTCGATCGGAAAGTTTGACATTTTCTGTTTATCTGGAATGTGATACAATAATTGGAATTCACAAACAGTTATGAGATAACTGAATGAATATTATAAATCTAGCAGTTTAGTCCCACATGATATTGAAAAGAGTTTTCGATAATGAGACTAAAATGCGGGATTTATATCTGTTAGGCATGTGATGTCTAAGTATTTCATTTGATTAGGCATGTGATGTCTAAAGAGGTTGCGGATTCCAACTGTTGTAGTTTTACACTTTCTTTTCTGTGACCGTAAGTGTAATATGTGATATCGCCGGTTTCGTTGCTATATGTCAACGACAATTGGGATGCGCATATTTACTTACGTTGATGACATGTGATGTTATGTGTTGCTGGATATGTTATATTGGATTGTCGTGTTTGAATAGCCGGGGGGTTTTATGTGAGATGAGTGTCTTTCATTTTCATTCATGTAAAAACTTGTATGTAATATTCTTTTATTTGGGGCATTTCCAGGTTGCGGAAGCTGTCACCTTTTGTATATTATTTACTTTTCTGCACTAAGATAGACCCAAGGAGGGGAGCACAAGTAACCGGGTTCTGGGGTCCAGTGGGAGACCAACTCGAGGAGTCGAGTCCGGGTCTCCTAACCCTAGAATTGGCAGGGTTGCTTGCCGCTCTCGTAGGGGTCTAGGGGTGTGGGATTGGCTATTCATCACGACCGTGGAATCCGTGTTTTATACTGGCTCGTATTGAAAACACGGACGTCCTAGTATATCCAATATTTCATATGTTTTTTCTGCTGCGATATCTGTGATGTGATTCTGTGATGGATATAGTATATAGTATATATGATATATTATATAGACGTTACTTATGTTTTACACCCGCGCTAGCCCTGCCCTGCTCTGTCGTTAGTTACCTAACCTAACGGTGCACGAGGGGACATCGAGGCGAATGCGGATGGCATAAGTGTACGTCATATCTATCTGTGATGTTTAGGTATTTAAATGATGGGACTTCATTAATATGATTAATGAAAGAAAAGAAACCTAAGATGTTGTAGAATCAAATTTTAAATAAAACAGGTAGCTACAGTTCTTGCTTTGCATAGCGATATATATGATATATCCTGCACCTTATTCGATGAGGAAAGGACCGAGATCCCTTCACCGGGAGTGACTCCTTTAGCAATAACTGGCAGATGCTACACACTCGGTTTGTTTTTGATTGTTTTTATAGTTTCTGCTTTGCACAGTGATATATATGATATATCCCGCACCTCATTCGACGAGGAAAGGGCCGACGATCCCTTCACCGGGAGTGACCCCTTTAGCAAAACTGGAAAAGCCTCAAAATCACTCCATTTCAAAACTTCATTTGATTCTACAACGATATCGAGTTCATTACGCAATAGGTTTTCAGAAAAACCTGACGTAGCCCTCCGTCATTTCAGATAAAGATTATTTAGTATTCGTGCTGCGTTTGTTGACCTCTGTCAAGGCGTAGTGTGCGGTAGCTAACTAGTAATTATCTGCAAAGCATATGATGTGATTGGATTAGGGTAGTCGTACGACCTTGTTGACCTCTGTCAAGGGTCGTGCGGATGGGTTTGATTCAATCAAGAAATGACGGGTTGAACTTGACTAGTGCACTATGATTTGTTGACCTCTGTCAAGGTCATGGCACACTAGGGGCAAAATATTATCGGGAATTTCAAGTGTTGAAATTTGCAATGAGATTGCATACCTTCTATGAGATAGTTGGATCCCGATACCCGCTGCGAGTAAGAGTTACCCCTGGGAGAGTTTTACACATTACAATTAGCCGATCAAGTAGGTGTCTAGAAAGGTGTTAACGAGGTTACGCCTCTGGGAAAACGAGGTTTACATTAATTAGGTTCGTGCGAAAGCACGGGGGACCTCCCTCAAAGTACCGACACTGGCCTGGCTGAAAGATTGGCGAACTTGTAGTGTGTAATTAATCCCGGCTAATTTTTCCTTTTAGGGTTTGGAGGAAGATTTGATAAAAAGCAGTGGGAGCCATCCTGATTAGATAAGATAATAACCAATCTGATCTTGCACGAGCATACGCTAAAGTGTTTTCTTCTCTCTCTCTCCAGGTAGCGACCATTTCATGCCCTAATAAAGATAATAATATGGATGTATTGACCGAACCCGCATGTTATACTGTGCTGGGGAACGTTGGTTCCGTTCATTCTTATAAGAGTTATAAGAATGAACAGGATATAGGGGAATACCAGGATTCCCATGCCACCCGAATGAAGAAAGTACATGCTGATGCATTTTCTTCGGGTGTGTTCGTTACTGAGAACTGTTTCTCCATTTGCTCTACGTCCTGGGTATTGGATACCGAGTCAGGATCCCATATATGTAATCAGTTACATGGGCTTAAGAAAGGTAGAGAACTTGGAGAAGGTGATAAAGACATTAGAGTTGGAAATGGTGTAATTGTTGCAGCTAAGACTGTCGGGGAATATCACCTTGTATTACCAACTGGTAATACATTGGTTCTGAACGAAAGCTATTACATGCCGAACCTGATATGCAACATTATATCGGTTTCTTTATTAAGTAAAGAGGGATATAATTTTGTATTACAGGACAATGTTATGAACATTTTCCATAACCAAAAGTTGGTTGGATCAGGCACGTTATGCAATGGCATTTATGTTCTAAATCAATCAACAGTTCTGAGTATAACAAACACACACAAGAGGAAGAGTTCTGAACTGAACGAATCCTTCTTGTGGCATTGTAGACTGGGTCACATTAATGCGACACGACTGGCTAAGTTGCATAAGGATGGGTATTTGAAACCATTCGAATTTTCATCTTATGACACTTGCCAGTCATGTCTCAAAGGCAAGATGACCAAAACTCCGTTTACGGGACACGGAGAAAGAGTTACCGAACTCTTGGGACTAATACATAGTGATGTATGTGGTCCCATATCTACACATGCCAGGGATGGTTCTTCGTACTTCATTACATTCACTGACGATCTCTCAAGATACAGACATGTGTACTTGATAAGACACAAGTCTTAAGCTTTTGAGAAATTTAGAGAATATAAACAAGAAGTCGAGAAACAAACCGGAAAAAGTATTAAAATCCTTCGATCTGATCAAGGAGGTGAATACTTGAGCAATGAATTCCTGGACTTCCTAAAAGAGAATGGGATTCTCTCTCAGCTTACTCCTCCTTATACACCACAGCACAACGGTGTATCGGAGCGGAGGAATCGCACCCTATTAGATATGGTGCGCTCTATGATGAGTACAGCTGAGTTACCTATTTCCTTCTGGGGGTATGCGCTTGAGACAGCAGCATACCTATTGAATCAAGTTCCAACTAAATCTGTACCTACTACACCATATGAGATATGGAGTGGGAAGAGACCATGTCTTAAACGAGTTAAGATATGGGGTTGTCTGGCCTATGTCAAAAGGCAAAATCCAGACAAACTCGAGGCACGGTCAGTTCTATGTAAGTTTGTGGGATATCCTAAACATTCAAATGGATATTTTTTCTACCACAGTGAACAACAAAAAGTGTTTATTGCTCAACATGCCACCTTTTTAGAAAAGGAATTTCTTGCAAAAGAGATTAGTGGCTCTGAGGTAGAACTGGAAGAAGTTCCAGAAACACAAACTATAACTGAAGATTTAGTGGAACCAGAAGATTCGGTAGTACCCGACGAACCCCAGCCTCTCCGTCGATCTGGTAGGGTTTCTCGTCCACCTGAGAGATACTACGGTTTTCTCATTGATGGTGGAAGTGAGGATTGTATCATGGAAGATGATGACCCGACTAGTTTCGAGCAGGCCATCACGAGTGGTGACTCTATGAAATGGCTGGATGCAATGCGGTCCGAGATGGAATCCATGTACACCAACAAAGTATGGACTTTGGAAGTTGCTCCTGAAGGGGTAAAACCCATTGGGAGCAAGTGGATCTTCAAGAAGAAACTTGGTGTAGATGGGAAAGTGGAGACTTTCAAAGCTAGACTTGTAGCAAAGGGTTTTCGTCAAAGACCAAGTGTGGACTATGACGAGACCTTTTCTCCAGTGGCTATGCTTAAATCCATCCGGATCATGCTTGCCATCGCTGCATATCATGATTACGAAATCTGGCAAATGGATGTTAAGACCGCCTTTCTAAATGGTGATTTAGAAGAGTGCGTGTACATGACTCAGCCAGAGGGCTTCGTAGATAGTGGGAGCAGCGGGAAGGTGTGCAAGCTGCTTAAATCCATTTATGGATTAAAGCAAGCATCGCGGAGTTGGAACATCTACTTTGACGTCGTTATCAAAGAGTTTGATTTCGTCAAAAATCCAGATGAACCTTGTATCTACAAGAAGGTGGCAGAGAGTAAGGTTGTATTCCTCGTATTGTACGTGGACGACATACTCTTGATAGGAAATGATATTCCTATGCTGCAATCGGTCAAGCTCTTCTTATCATAAAGATTCTCAATGAAAGATCTTGGTGATGCCTCCTGCATATTGGGAATCAGGATCTATGGAGATAGATCCAAACGGATATTGGGATTGTCCCAATCCAGGTACATTGACACCATACTAAAGAGGTTTAGTATGGAAGAATCCAAGCGTGGGAACTTGCCCATGATCTCTGGACTCACTCTCTCCAAAGAGATGTCTCCCAAGACTGATTTGGAGAGAGCTCGCATGCAAGGGATACCCTATGCTTCGGCAGTAGGCTCTATCATATATGCGATGCTATGTACCAGACCCGATGTTGCATACTCACTAAGTGTAGTGAGTCGGTATCAAGCAGATCCTGAAAAGAGTCACTGGACAGCTGTGAAGAACATTCTCAAGTACTTGCGAAGGACTAGAGATATGTTCTTGGTGTATGGTAACGGATCACTCCAAGTGGAGTCCTTTACCGATTCGAGCTTCCAGAGTGATAATGACGACTCTAAGTCGCAGTCGGGCTTTGTCTTTACCCTTTACGGAGGGGCGGTTAGCTGGAAGAGTTCCAAGCAGGAAACCGTGGCAGACTCGACGATGGAGGCTGAATACATCGCTGCCAACGATGCTGCCAAAGAGGCTGTCTGGATCAAGAAGTTCATTACTGAACTTGGAGTGGTTCTATCCATTGAGCGTCCAATACCTTTGTATTGCGATAACAATGGAGCGGTGGCTTTGGCCAAGGAACCCAGGTCCTATCAGCGATCTAGGCATATTCTGAGGCGGTATCACCTGATCCGGGAGATAGTTGATCGCCGGGAGATCGAGGTTAGGAGGGTTGACACGAAGAACAACATGGCGGATCCACTCACGAAGGCCATTCCCCAGATACAGTTTGAGAGACTCTTCGGGATGCTCGGTATGAGATACTACAGCAGCTGGCCCTAGTGCAAGTGGGAGATTGTTAGTTGTATGTATGCCCTAGAGGCCAGTATTGTACAAATGATGTATATTATATTGGATGCTTGGACATATATAGAGATGACTTTCTTGCTCGATATGATAGTATGCTATCCGGTTACTCTTTATCTTAACATGTACACTAGTCTCTTTAAACTGTCTTATAGTTACATGTTGGTAAAGCCCTTAGGATGTGTACTTGACTACCTGGACTATGATGCAGATCATACTAGTGGGGACATGGTAGTCCATAAGTACATCCTTCAAGGTCCCTAGTCGTGGGTGTATCGAGACGGGGCATCGATATACCAGAGTAGACTAGCGTATACGCTTCTCGACCCATGTGATGGGCAATGGATGATCCCATATCCATTGGTGTTTGACATCAGAGATGGTATACGGGTGCTCAGTGGAGACTGGGTACACTGGACGGACTCGCCGAGAACTCCCAGATGGTATTATACCTCACGTCAGATGGCAGTTCTCAGGTGACACTTGTACAGGTTAGTCTGTAGACCCGAGATCGTCATAGAGCCTTGTGTGATTCCCACTGTGCTTTGATCTCCACCTTACCACGTCCATGAGGGCGTGCAAAACGGTGGTCTTTGGGTACAGTCCCGAGTCACATGGAGGCAATGAGCGATAGGAGGGGTTTCGTCTCTCCCGGTATTGGGGGTTGATGTTGCGCTGTGCTCGATTGGCCGTAACAGGGAAGTCCCTGGCCATGGCTGATCAGAGATTTGCTGGTAAGTGTTACCAGTAGTTTCTCGACCCGTTATGAGCCTCACATCGGCACGACTTATATTGGGGTCTGACGTTTACCACCCCTAGACTTGATATGCGACGTATCAGACGAACAGACCGGACTGTACGGTAAGTGTTACTGGTTGGATTCACAGGAGTGTGAGCGGACTAGCTCGTCGATCTTCTGATCGCTCAATACCCGGATGGCCGTTACGTTTAGCAGACCGCTTGCGGCTTGTGGGTGCTTGATATGATCATCATCTGCTACCGGCGTATTGACGAGTCTTTAGAGTCCTACACAGAGGTTTCCTGGTTCAAGCGAAACGAAATAGGAGCGCATATGAGATATGTGCAGGACCGAGAATAATGCATGTATGTGATACCGCATTTCATTCTCGCGATATATGTTTCGATTGGTTATATTCGATATGACCTAGTTATCGAATCATTGATTCGATAAATCGATACATTGGATTCTAGTCGGTTATGTGCGACATGACCGGATCATTGAATCAAATGTTGATTTAATGATTTGATGCATAATTATATATTTGATATATTGCATTGGATTAACTAGTATTGGTTCACTTTAAATGGATTTTCTCACTTGATGTACATGTTGTATATGTGATATACTTTTGTGCACATCTTTGTATCATGTTTGATGATACTTGCTCATTAGGTTAAGTGTGAAGTATTAAACCATGGTTAAGAGATGATTAGGGTTTTCCCTTTTTATTTATTTATTTGTTTATTTATTTAGAAAAGGTTTAGATGAGAATGGTGCCTTTCTTTGTCTCTTGTTGAAGTTTCTTGAAGCTTTGACAAAGTCCACATCCTTATCTCATCCTTAACCCTAACCATTCCTATTAACCTTAGTTTAATCTCTACACTTGACCATGGTCAAGATATGATAAGTATTCATATTAGTTTCTTTTTCAAATAAGAAACTTATCATATTCTTTCTTCTTCATCATCTTCTTCTTCAAGAAAAGCTTGATGCCATCAATGGCAACTTGAGCAAAAGTGAGTGAAATCCAATTCTAAAGTGAACCCACCTCCTATTTCTTCACCCTCTACCTCTTGCCAAGTTGTTTTGGGTGTTTTCTTCACAAGTTTCACAACTTTGTGAAGTCGGAGCTTGAGCTTGTGCAACCTCGACGTAGATCGTCTTTGATACGAAGCCGACGACCTATTCCGCTCGTTTTCCCGATGAAGCCGACGAATGAGTCTAGGATTCGAAAAGGACAGCGAGAGGATGACTACGTGGAGCTAAGGAAGTGGATATCCGGATCTACAAAGGTTGTAGCATCTAACTTTTAGTTAAGTAGTTAACTAGATTAACTTTTCGCCTAGAAATCTAGCCGACGATCCGTATTAGGGTTTCTCGGCACCCATAAAATTTTAAATTGGCATGTTCGATGCCTTGTGAGACCTCTATAGTGTGCCTAGGAACCCTACACTCCTCGCCAACTCCTCCTTCTCCCTGCACCCCCGAGCTCACCTGCACACCATTGCACCCATAAGAACCCAGCACCACCACTCGTCGCCGATGACCCATCGCCATCTCCTTCCACCTCTCCTCTCCATCTTCTCTCTGTATTTCCCCTCCTATACCAACCCTGCACACCCCAGCAACAGAAACCAATCCCAAACCCTAACCGAACCCAAACACCAAACCCTAGTTCGTCGGAGCTCCGTTCACCGCCGTTGACACCATCACCCCTCTCTGCAACCACAGTAAGCCTTTCTTCTCCTTCTTCTTCTTCTTCTTCCTCCTTCTTTCTTTCTTTTCTTTCTTTCTTTAACTCTTGAGTTCTAGGTTTCCGTAGTTCGCCGGAGCCGGGATCGACGCCGACGATCCAGACGACGTACTTCGACTGTGTGATCACCCTCGTGCGTTACTTGGACCCGTTCCGTGTGCCGTGCGTGCGTCACGACATTTTTCCGACGTCGGACGTACCGTACATATCTGTTTCGTGATCCGTCTAGGCAAGTTTTACTACTACAAATAAGGGTTACCCCTACGGATTTATCCGTAGGAGCAAACCGCTGCCCCTACGGATATATCCGTAGGGACAAGAAAATACCCTGTAGGTACAAACGCCGTAGGTGCAAGTCGAAACCTTGAACTTGCCCCTACGGACTAATAATTGCCCCTACGGAGTTATGTGTAGGTCCAGTTTTCCCGACGGATTAGGCCGTAGGGACAAAAAATTTATTTTATTTACGGTTTTATAAAATAGATTAGGTGTACCTACGGACTTATCCGTAGGGACAAGTAGTGGCCCCTACGGATAAGTGCGTAGGTATATATCCGTTGGGGCAAAATATCAGAATACCTGATATTTTGCCCCTACGGATACCTGTGCAGGGGCATTTGTTTGCCCCTACGGATATATCCGTAAGGGCAAGCTTAACCCCTAATATCAAGATCATAGGGGCAAAATATCACCTACAGATAAATCTGTAGGTACATAGTTGGGCCCTACGGATTAATCCGTAGGGGCAATGGTGGGCCCTACGGTTAAATCCGTAGGTACATATTATTAGGTTTTTTTTAAAAAAAAGGGGCTGCTTATTTTTTTCTCGCCCTGTGCACAATAATATATACATCGATCATATATAAAATTAATCATCACGCAGAACATATATCGCAGTATTCATAATCACATCACGCATAATATACAAAAGAAACCAACAAGCAGAATATGATATCAATATAAACACCAAACACCACCAATATCAATATCGTCCAAAATGTAGTACAATATGTATCATATAAATAAATACATGTTTAAAATATAAGAATCAAAAAGCTACCCTAGCTCGGTCCAGCTCCACCTCTGATAAATGCCAGAATCTGGCGCCTGCTCCTCGGTCAATAAATCATGCAATGCGGAGCGTGCGGGAGTCTGAGCAGGCTGTGGAGCTGGCGATGTGGTCTGCGCAGCCGCCGTCGAGGTAGTAGCTTGCAGAGCCGCGGCTGCGGGAGTCTGAGCGGGCGGTGGAGCTATAGGAGCTGTCTGCGGAACCGCAGCCGATGTAGTGGCTTGCGGAGCCACAGCCGAAGGAGATGCATGTGGAGGCTCAACCGATGTACCCTGTCGTGTCTGGACCTACGTGTGTAATAAGCGAGTAAGAACTGTGTATTATTCGAATTCGTATCATTATCAAGTTATTTCGAAATCCCAATCTATGTATACTTAGGGACTTAGGCCTCGTTTGGATATCTAGTTTGGAAAACCGTAGTTTATTTTAATTAGATATGTATGTATGATTAATCAAAGCTAAGTCTACAACCAAATAAGCTCAGGCTACGTACTAATATTGGATATATTGCTATCTATAATATGACATAATATTTTACTATTAAGTAGTATACATACCAGCATCTCCTTCAACTCCTGAACGGTGGCCTTCAAGCTCTCCAGTTCCTGCTGGAAACGTCGCTCACTGGAGACGGAGGAAGTAACCGCCGGGGTGGAGTCCAACCTCAAATGGGCCCAGTTAGGGCCCAGTCCCCAGCCTCTCTCCCAACCTCCGTAGTGCCCTCCGTGTGCGGCGTCCAGGATTGGGGTCAGCAGCATCGGATCGCTCTGTTCGGTAAAATCGATCCCCGATGCCTCGGCCTGCTCAACCACCCGCTCTTACACCCACATTAACCAGTAAAATATAAGTATATCATTTAAATTTGAACCTTTCAAAACTAAAATTTCAAATAGGGATTGAATAAATATTAACACTTACGCAATACTCCTGGGTAGCGACGTCGGGGTATCGAAGCTTGCCCGTGGCGGGATCTGTCGAGGTGCTGTGGACGGCAAGATATGCGGACAGCACGCTCGGTGTACCACGTTGCGCTAGGGTCTGAGCTCTCTGCAATATTAGAAAATAACTCTTAATATTAGATATATTAGAAAATAACTCTTAATATTGCATTATATCACAAAGGCCGGTCTATGGTAATTTATCGATAACTCCATGGCTCAAGTAATATTCCTCGAGCCACCTGTATAAGTGGGGCGACCCCTCTTCGTCGACTTCCTATTCTCCATATTTTGAGTGGCTTGTTTCTGCACAACACATTCACATTTAGTTTTCTAATTAAGGAACACAAAAAAATAAATTATATACTAAACAATGAATTACATTTAAAATACATACCTATTTGCGTTGAGAGTCGAAATATTCGCACAATAGAGGCCATGTCTCTACGTTGACTCTCGCAAAGGCCGGAGTAGATAGGAGGTCCGCTCTCTCTGCCTCGGGGGTCGCCATCCACAGGGAGTAGCAGTCGGCCTTCAGCTCATTCCTGTTGTATCGGACCTTGGTCTGCATGTTCTTCATCAGTCCATTGTACAGAGCATGAAGGTCGAGCACCCTCCCAGGGTGATCAGGGTCGGTACAGGCTGAAAATCGTAATCCAACTGAAAATACAAAAAAAACATTGTTATTAGATTGCAAGTGTTAATAATAAATATATTGGATAAATCAAATGAAAATATATATTAATACTCGAGCCTGATCAAAGAAGAGGGCGAATGAGCGCCGGTGCTGGTCGCCCCACTCAACGTGAAGTGGATAGTTCTTCACGAGCCGGCTCTCATCCTCTATATACCGGCCGAACCTCTCGGCATGAGGACCGGTATAGCGATAATCAGGGGTAAAAAAGAGGGGGAATACTGCCTCCCCCTAGCTCTGTCAGGCCTCATCCTGTAGGACTGATCCGGGCCTCGAGTCCCCCTCTGGGGTTGGGGAGGTCCTGCGTCTGCAAGAAATATCAAGACAATCAATATTAATACAAAGTTGTATTAATAAATCAAGGTTAAACGAAAATTGAAGCGTGATATATACCTCCGGTGACTAAAGCACGAGCCTGGGCCCAGGCAGCAGCACGAGCGGGACTATAGTTCCTCCGGTGAAGAACAGTCGGTGTCCCGGATGCGGACGCATCCCCTCCAACTAGAAAATAAATATTGACGCTAAATTTCCATGAAGTTCATATTTATTTTATAGAGGATATGTAAAATGAATCAATATTTTATATTTATTCATACTAACCTACAGACGATGCGGAGGGTACGGAAGCGGCAGGAGTGGCCCCTGCTACAGATGTGGACGCACCACCTATAATTAGACAATTAAAAATAGATTATATAAGTAATTGCAAAAAGAATGTGTAGATCAATAATATAACATTCTAAATCAATATGCATACACCATAGAATATATAAACATACCCGCAGGTGCGGTGATGTCACCACCTACAGCTAGACAATAAAAAAATTACTATCTAAGTAAGAGCAAAAGGAATGTGTGTATATTTATGATATAGCATTCTAAATCAATATACATGCATTATATGATATATAAACATACCTTGAGGTGCGGGAGTGGTCTCTGTCCCTGATGTGGACGCATCACCAACAACTAGACAATCAAACATTGACAATATAAGTAATTTTGACATGAACAGGCATGAATATCTATAATATTACATTCAAAATGGATATGCGTGCAATATACCTGGAGGTGTGGCAAAGTCCACACGGAAGGAGGCATCCGAAGGGGTCTCCGATCTGGGTGCAAGACCGGCCCTCTGAAGCTCCCTACGCAGCTCTCCGGGTGGCAGAACCGCTCTGCCTCTGCTGGTGCCGCGGCTGGAGCTCCTGCCGCCCCTCGCTGCTCTCGTCATCGTCATCAAATCTAGATAAACGGTTCGTGGACGTATTAGACAATCATTATAAGTATTGACTATATATGTATAGATCGTAAAATATGTAGTAATAATATAACATTACTGATAACCTTTTTCGTTTCGTGGGCGTCATCATCGATATCATTTCTAACCCACGTAACTTCATGATCGGCCGAAGACAACCTGTCCTTCGAAACAGACGGTCGGAGCACTCTAAGCCCTCTTTCTTCTTCATCCTCATCGCTGTTCTCGAATTCTGGGACATCGTAAACATCCCTAGATTTCCAACGGCATACGACACTCCATCCCGGATGCTTCAAACACTGTGAGTAATATACTTGGAACGCTTGGTTCGGAAAGATAAACGGATCTTCCTGACCGTAAAATCAAAGTGTGTTTACACTGGTCAATCCATATTCATCTTTCCAAGTCCAAACATTGCTTCTCCACATATCCATATCGGTTCGCGTATCGTACCAAGTACACTGGAATATATAAAAGGGTTCTGATCGTCCGGGATAGTGGATGCCGAGTATACAATTTAAGTACCCATAATAAATCACACCGTCCGATCCTACCGTCGCAATCCCACTATTCTGAGTGGTTCTAGATGTTTCTATTTTCTTAACTTCGAATTTGTATCCAAGGACACCAAATCCTTTATAATATGCAACCTCCATACTAGGAAATTGAGCTAAACATCTTGAATCACTCTCAAATGATGCAGAAAAGTTCGGATCGTGGATCTAACAAAACAAATTTTATGACAAATACATAACGATATAAGTTTAGATTAAAACTGATAGCAATAACATGTTATTCGAATAACTTACATGATCTGTAACCCAATCACAAAAATTATCCTGATGATATTTTTCCATTCGTTCTTCGTTCCAATTAGGATGCCCCTCACGTACCTCGTTAAAATGAATTCTGTTTTTGACAAATAATGGTGACATTAATATTATATCATTTCATACACACACAAACACAAATATAACAATTAATCCAAAAAAACTTACTCTCTAATTTGTTTAAGACATGCGTAATTAAGCAAGATAAACCGGTATATCTTGTTGATAAACATAGTATCTATCCTTTTATAATCGGCTTTACCATATGGCCCGTCTTGAATTCTTCGAGGCCGGTTAAGTCTCGTCTCAATGTTCTCATCCAGGTAGCGGGAACAAAATGTAGTTGCTTCATCAAGAAGATAATCTTGCATGATAGAACCCTCTGGTCGATTTTTATTGCGTATATACTTTTTAAGAGTGTAGAGATACCTAAAGAAAATATGTTGAATAAATAAATACGGGCATACAGGACAACAATAATTTTAAAAATTGCGTGAAATGAAAAATTGCACGTACCTCTCGACGGGATACATCCATTGATATTGTACCGGTCCGGCTAACTTAGCCTCAGTTGCAAGATGAACCGTCAAGTGTATTATGATATCGAAGAATGACGGTGGGAAAATACGCTCAAACTTGCAAAGTATCAACGCAATAGAATTTTCTAGTTTATCCAGCGTCACAACCTCCAGTGTTTTAGCACACAACTCTCTGAAAAAACAACATAGGTCGTTGATTAGTAGACCAACCGATTCGGGGAGAGAAGTCCTGAGGGCTAATGGAAGAAGGTGCTCCACGATAACATGGTGATCATGACTTTTCAGCCCATCGATCTTGCCTTTCACAAATTTTATTTTCTTGTTGAATGATCCTGAGAAACCTGTGGGAACTTTCAAATCATGCAACACCTGCAGGAATCTTTTCTTCTCCGGTTGTGACATATGATAAGTAGCATTGGGAAGTACAAACTTTCCTGGTTTACCCGCTACCGGTCTAGGGTGTAATTCACTTCTTATTCCCCACTCCTGTAGATCCATCCAAGCATTCAGGTTGTCTTTCGATTTCCCATCTTTACAAAAAAGCAAGTTGAGTATGTGCTCTGATACTCCCTTCTCTATATGCATGACGTCCAGACAATGACGCACCAAATTTTTTGACCGGTACGGAAGCTTGAAGAAAATGCTTAACTTGTTCCAAAATGGTGGTTTGACCTGTTTCGTCGGATCCATCCCGAAGGCCACATTATTGTAACTATCCCATTGAGCAGTCACGTCCTCTCCGGACAATAGGGCTGGAGGTCCATGAATCTCCTGATGACCATCAAAGTAAACAGTGTCTAACCTGTAGGGGTGATCTAGAGGTAGGAAACGTCGATGGCCGCAATAACAAACCTTCCTGCTAAAATTCAAGAATTTCGATGTTGTGTGTTGATGGCAATGAAGACATGCTTTGTGACCATGTACGGACCAACCTAATAGCATTCTTATCAAGCAATGAGGACATGCTTTGTAACCATATACGGACCACCTGAATAGCCTATGTAGCCTCTGTGTTATGGGAAAATATCGTGCTATCTTGACAGGTATATCAGGCTTCTTATCAGAATCTTTCGGTTTATATCTGGCCTCTCCGCATGTTAGACACTCTTTCAAATCTGAATTCTCTTTCCGGTACAACACGCAAATTTTAGGACATGCTTGAATCTTCTCGCACTTTATACCTAAATCAGACATCATCTTCTGGGCTCCATACCAGCTGTCGGGCACGTTATTTTCCGGGGGTATAGAATCTTTTAAGAACGAAAGAAGTATTGTAAATGACTTGTTGCTCCATCCATTTAGGCACTTAATCTGGAAAAGTTGGACGAACCATGAGAGGGTGGAATACTTTGCATTCTCATAAATTGGTTTTCTAGCATCATTCATGAAATTTTCATATTTATCCGCACGCGGTCCTTGACCGGAAGGAATGTCATCTTCGGTATGAATAGATTCACTTAGTGCAGCCTCTACCATATCCTCCATTTCTTCTGATGAAAATAAATTACCGTCTTCTCCTTTTGCCGCATTACCGTCTTCTCTTTCTTCTCCTGCCGCATTATCGTGTTCTCCTTCTTCTTCTGCCGCATTACTGCGTTCTTCTCCTTCCCCGTGATATTTCCAAGTTGTATAAAGTCTAGTAAACCCATATTTTACGATATGAAACTCTGCCAATTCTACCTTCTGCCAGTACTTATTGCCACATTTATCGCACGGGCAAAGATTCTTCTCTATCACGATCTTATTATGTGTGTGTGCAAATTCAATAAAAGCAGCAACTCCTGCGACAAACTTAGGTTGCATACATTGTTGCCAATCCACATACATCCAGTCCTTAACTCTGACGTACTCATGGGTCATGTTAGACTGTATACCATATAAATTGTAGATTATGGTGACTATATTGAGAAATCTAAGAACGGGATAGTTACTGACAAAGGAGAAAATCCGTGTATATGCTTTGTGTGTGCGTTTGTCGTTGAAAAGAATAAATTATCGAACGTATGTTAACCGATAGACGGAGATTAAGTGGTGCTTTTAGTTTCATATATGAGTATCGATGAGAATATGAAGGTTTCATATTATCATCGAGTACTATATATTAGTTTTAACTTGAACATCTTGAATCACTCTCTAATGATGCGTTTGTTGTGTATTCTTATTGTATGTGTGTGTTTCAACTATCGGGGGTAAGGCTTCTATCCCATTAAGAATGTATAGAGCGAACACCCATTCGCTTGTGCTTTCAACCGTTTCGAGTAAATTTTGGCAGCACCTCCTCGCTGTTCTCCGAGTACACTGTAATAGAATAGATAATCATTTCAAAGCTGTGAAATAACGTTGAAATGAAAATCTAATCTATCTTTGTACACGGAGAACCAGCGGAAAAGTACCGACGAAATATCTCGAAACGGAAGAAAACACAAGTGAATGAAGGTGTTTGCTTTATACATTCCTAACTTTTCCACACGGGACAAATCCATCGGTTATCGTACGATTGAATCTTCTCGTCACATAGACTATACGACGGTTGTTAGTATCGAGCTATAACGTCCGATATTTAACAAGCTTCGTATAATTCTATATCACGACGAACATCGAACGTATGTTAACCGATAGACGGAGACTAAGTGGCGCTTTTAGTTTCATATATGAGTATCAATGAGAATATGAAGGTTTCATATTATCATCGAGTATCATATATTGGTTTTAACTTGAATATCTTGAATCACTCTCTAATGATGCGTTTGTTGTGTATTCTTGTTGTGTGTGTGTTTCGGCTGTCGAGGGTAAGGCTTCTATCCCATTAAGAATATATAGAGAAAACATCTATTCGCTTGTACTTTCAACCGTTTCGAGTAAATTTCAGCAGCACCTCCCCGCTGTTCTCCAAGTACACTGTAATAGAATAGATAATCATTTCAAAGCTATGAAATAACGTTGAAATGAACATCTAATTTATCTTTGTACACGGAGAACCAGCGGAAAGGTACCGACGAAATATCTTGAAACGGATGAAAACACAAGTGAATGAAGGTATTTGCTTTATACATTCCTAATATGTCCACACGGGACAAATCTATCAGTTATCATACGATTGAATCTTCTCGTCATATAGACTATACGACGGTTGTTAGTATCGAGCTATACCGTCCGATATTTAACAACTTTCGTATAGTTCTATATCACGACGAACATCGAACGTATGTTAACCGATAGACGGGGACTAAGTGGCGCTTTTAGTTTCATATATGAGTATCGATGAGAATATGAAAGTTTCATATTATCATCAAGTATCATATATTGGTTTTAACTTGAACATCTTGAATCACTCTCTAATGATACGTTTGTTGTGTATTCTTATTGTATGTGTAACATGATTTTAAACTTATGAAATAATGCTTGCTTAGTTACTTGCAAATTGCAACTTGAGAATAAGATATATGAAGAATTGAGCATTAAAGAACTAAGATGCATTAGACTTGAGATTGAGATACATACCTTCAACATAGAAAAGAAATCAATAAATAAGATGAATATAATATAAATTCAAGTTGAAAGAATATATATCCTCCTTTCAAATGCAATTAAGTCTCGATGATGCTGAAGATGTTACCAGAAAAACATCTTCTGCCAACCTTCATGTGTAAAGGGGTGTGTATGAGAAAATTGGGTACACGGTGTCAGAAAAGTTTTCTCCTGCCATGTGGCAATCAAAATTCAATTCTTCGTTATTTTTTTTATAACCACCGACATTGTTCAATTGACCTTCATGGAGTAGCACATACATATCGAACTTTCTTCCTTTCTATTTATCTAATGATATCCGGATAGAAAATGTTCCGTATTGACAGCAAATCAACTTTGCAAGTATTTGATACATACGCAAAAAGGTATTGAAATATGATGTTTTTTTGTTTTATATTTGTCTTAGGCCCTGTGTGTATGCATGCATGTGTGTGTGCATGTCTATGTAGAGAGGACAGTGCATATTTATGTATTAGGTCGTGTGTATGCGGGCATGTGTGGTGCATGTGTCCGTAGAGAGAATGAAAGTGCAAATTTATGTATTAGGCCCTGCGTGTATGGGCGCGTGTATGTGTGCATGTCAATGAAGAGAGGATGACACCACACAGGCTCGCTTACAGCAGGTCCATGTTTTTCGATTCCTACGAACTTTTAGCATCTTAAGCAAGATCCATTGTTTTCATGCTGTTTACTTCCCTCAAATATTGCAATGTTTTACTTGCGCATCAACTAGTCTCGAAGTCTACGGCTGAATTTCGAACCATATAAATTACTTAACGATATCTTGCCTATTTATTAACTAGTTTAAAATTCTACAACTGAAAAATATAGCTATAATTGTTTGAAAATATAACTAAGTTATTCTATCTCATGTAAGATCATGAATGAAGTTAGATAAGATAGAGTTGTAACTTCTTTATATAGGGTGGTGCCTTGTAATTGTATCAAAAGGTGTAATCTATGTCATTTTAAGAATTAAGAAATAGAGAAATAATATTGCCTCCTTTTATGGTATGAGAGCAGTGAATTATATACTCACTGATTCTATGGATTTCTCTGGTCCCTCATCCACCCCATTTCCCTCCATCAATATCTCATTAGCCCTAACCCTAACCCCAGCCCCAGCCCCAGCCGAACCCCAACCCCAACCCTAACCCCAACCCCAACAGCAACCCCAGCACCAGCCCCAGCCCCAGCCCCAGTCCTAACCCCAACCATAACCCCAACCCCAACCGCAACCCTAGCCGAACCCAACCCCAACCGCAACCCTAGCCGAACCCAACCGCAACCCCAACCCCTAAAATAATCAAAAATTTCTTTAATTGAAGATTTAATTACTTACCTGTTCGGTGGAGGAGACAATCGACAATCGGCGACGAGGAATAACGGCGACGAGATCGGGAATGAGATCAGGAACGAGAGAGAGAGAACGACGACGAGATCGGTAAGATCGGCGACGAGATCAGCGAGATCGGCGATGTGGCGACGAGAAAAGGGGATTTGGGAGGTTTCGCGCGCTCGAGCGAGAGAGAGGAGAGATAATCAGCGCGTAGGGAAATTATATGCCTTTTTTTATTAAATCCATATTTAGATGCCCCTACGGATTTGTCCGTAGGTTCTAGGTTTGCGGCACCGTAGGGGCAAACAACAAATTAAGATTTAATATTTTTAAATTAAATGTCTTGGAGTATAGGGGCAACCGTCTGGACCTACGGACTAATCCGTAGGGCCAAAATAAAACCGCCCCTACGGATTTTAATATCCGTAAGGGCAACCCCCTATTTTAGTAGTGTTTATCTTACTACATGCTACATTACTTTATATATATCTATTTTTAATAAATAAAATACTGGTATTTCAAATTATGCACCCCATGTTTACTTTTACAGTTTTTCGACATCCGTCTGCATCCGTACGTGTTACTTTACATCTAGCACATGCAACTTATCTTGTTATATGCTATATTACAATATACTGCATCCAATGGAATATTTACATCTCATATTGCTTAGTTGTACATCTCATACCATTGTACAGTTTTACTATTTTCGGATACCCGTTTGCATCCATCTCATTTAAAATATATATAACGGCATCTATACATCACATTAATATATAATACCGTGATATTAACACCCCATGTTTAATAAAGTGCGTCCTAATTAGTATTGGAACTATAAATGTAACCCTAATTGATAATTGTGCATCCATATCATTGATTTTTATTCGATTTGCATACCATGTCACATTATTTTATTTTATTGTTGTATTAGTACTCCATACTTGATTTTGTGCACCCATACTTATTACAGTTTGATTATGAGTACCCACTTGATACTTGTACACTACCTGACATGACCTGATACACCACTACTTGACATGACTTGATACATGTGCACTACTTGATATGACTTGATACATGTACACCACCTGACATGACCTAATGTACCATAGCTTGACATGTTACCTGATCTTGTTACTAATGCCGACAATCATGACATGTTGTCCCTACGGACATATCCTGTTGTCTATACAGACAAACCTGTACATGCTTGATCCTGTGTTGGCATTAGCTCTAGATTTATCAATACTTGATTTGAACACATAACTTGGGGGTATGGGGAAATCAAAAGTGTAAACTAAAGTGTAACTTAAAAGGGTATTACTTGATCCGTGTGGTCCCGAGGGGTAACGGGACAGAGCCATTCGTGACTTTTACATCTTGATCCGTGGTCCTGGGGGGTAACGGAACAGAACCACTCTTGGTTCACATATTCCTGATCCGTGGTCCCGGGAGGTAACAGGACATATCCTTTGAGTTACATGGAAGATTACTCTAATTGATTTCAATAACTTTAGAGTAGATAACCCTATAGCACAGTTTAGACTACTCACTGCACTTCACCTGTATATATTCTGTCCACTGATCTATATTCATGTTACTGTTACTGTTTATACTTCATGCCTGCATATTTCTTTACATCCCGCTTGCTTAGAATTATTGATATTATGACGTACTGACGTCTGGGTTTTGCATGGCCCAGATCCCTTATCCTTATCGTAGGCTGTCCAGGAGTATTTTGATCAACAGTCCGAGCAGTGAGAACCTGTTTATAGTTTAGCTAGATTCTTTCAGTATTATTTTATTTCTGATGTGAGCCCGTATTTTGGGACGTACATTCCAGATTATTATTGTTTATTGGATGTTTTGCTTCCGCATTATTTTATTCTTGACTCGTTATTCTGGCTCATGAACATATATTAGATAGTTGTTTATTATTTCTACTGTTCTTGATATCTCTAGATAGCCGTAATATGACTGTGGAGGGATCTTTCCTAGCCATAGGTAGCATGGTTGGCTCTGTCACGTGCCGATATTAGATAGTTGTTTATTGATTTTATCTCAGGCCGAAGATGATCTACGTCGAGAAGACTCAAGCTCATGCTATCTCTTCACTAATGGTAGATTAGTGAAGCAAATACCCTAAACTAAAATGGTTAATATAGTAGAGAATGGTGAAGTAGGAATTGAGCTCACATTAGATTGATATTTCTCACAACATTTCATCATCTTGAGAAAAGCTAGAAAACTTTCTCATGAGGAAGAAGAAGATGAGGTGGAGATGAAAATGAAACTCATGAGGTGAGAATAGCAACTATGGGTGAGTTAGTGTCATATACTAACTCATGTAGAGAATAAACCATGGCGAACAATAATGGTTAGGTTAATAAATATCTAATGTAAAACAAAATTAGTAGACTAAGTCAATGGTTAGCAACAAGCTTCTCCAAATTTCTAGCCATGACATAATTCCACCAATTTGTGATTTACTTTGATAAATAAAAACCCTAGGGTTATCATAAGCATGGTGTGAGTCTCATACACCCATGTTGCATGTGGTATCAAACATGACACAAATAAATATATATTAATATATATCACATATATACTATATGCATACAAGTGAGAGAAAAAATGTTTAGTGAGCAAATATTAGTTAATGTAAGTTAATATATCAAATATATAATTATATATTAAATTATCAAATCAACACTTGATTTAATAATTTGGTTATATCACATACAACCGACTAATATCAAATGTAACATCTTATCGAATCAACATTTGATCCGATAACCCGGCTATATCACATATAACCGACCGATATCACATATTGTGAGAATAGAATGCGGTATCACATACGCGCATTAATCTCGGTCCCGCATATATCACATATGTGCTCCTATTTCGTTTCGCATGAACCAGGAAATCTCTGTATAGGACTCTAAAGACTCGTCAATACGCCGGCAGTAGGTAATGATTATATCAAATACCCATAAGCCGCAAGGGTCTGCTAAACGTAACGGCCATCCGGGTATTGAGCGATCAGAAGATCAACAAGCAAGCCTGCTCATACTCCTGCGAATCCAATTAGTAACACTACCGTATAGTCTTAGTCTCTTCGTCAGATATGTCGCATATCACAACCTTGGGTGGTAAACGTCAGACCCCAATAGCCTGATAAGTCATGCTGATGTGAGGCTTATAACGGTTCGAGAAACTACTAATAACACTTACCAGTAAATCTCAACAATTATGGCCAGGGATTTCCTGTTATGGCCAATCAAGCATTGCGCAACATCAACCCCCAATATCGAGAGAGACAAAATCCTCTCCTATCGCTCATTGCCTCCATGTGACTCGGGACTGTACCCAAAAACCACCGTTTTGCACGATCTCTTGAACGTGATAAGGTGGAAATCAAATCACAGTGAGAATCACACAAGACTCTATGACGATCTCGGGTCGACAGACTAACCCGTACCAGTTTCACAGAGAACTGCTATCTGACGATAGGTATAATACTATCTAGGAGTTCTCGGCAAGTCCGTTCAGTATACCCAGTTTCCACTTAGCACCCGTATACCTTCTCTGATGTCAAACACCAATGGATGTGGGATCATCCATCGCCCATCATATGGGTCGAGAAGCATATACGCTATTCTACTCTGAAATATCGATGCCCCGTCTCGACACTCTCACGACTAGGAACATTTAAAGGATGTACTTACAGACTACCTCAGCCCCACTAGTATGATCTGCATCATAATCCTGATAGTCAAGTACTCATTCTAAGGGTTTTATCAACATGTAATAGAGAGAGAATAAGTGTACATGTTAAGATAAAGTGCAACCAGATTGCATACTATCATGTCGAGCAAGAAAGTCCTTAATATATATGTCCAAGCATCCACTACAATATACAGCGTATGTACAGTAATGGCCTCTAGGGCATACATATAAATAGCACTATTCATATTCAGTTGATGTTTATTATACTCATGTTCTGCATTCTATTGGACTTCTCACGTTTAATAATATTGCACGCCGATTGTATAATTATTGTTATATGTGTCGCCCTGACGATCTGAATGTGCATGCCCAGAAGCAGCACCCGCCATTCGAGATCGCGGAGATCTAGACTGCATCATCAGTGCCATTTCTTTTGCTTTCAGCACTTTGTATTTTATTGGTTAGTTTTTATTCTGCAAAATAATGTATTTCGAACTCTTTTATTGCAATGTAATAAAGTTGTGAACTGTGATTTTCCTTTACTTTAATACTATTTACTGACTACTATGAAATGTTAGAAGCCGAAATATGATTACGGCAGGATTATTTTCTAACCGTAGAAGTATAGCTGGCCTAATCACCCCTCGTATTCCATATTTTCGGGAAGCTGGCTGTGATGTATTTTAAAGTCCAAGAACCTAACAAGCTCATCTTAGCAAACCACAGTAGCAATCCACTACCAGGCGCGTCCATCCTCGGCCCCCACGTAATCAATTCTCACCAATGGGAAGGAAAGCGCAAATGTATGTGTTTATAATTCAGATCAACCCATCCAAAAATTCAAAATTTTACATACAACAAATTGCAGCCTGTACTACACTGCTAGGATATGCATGCTCCTGTATCTCTTGCCTGCGGCTGCCGCCGCCGCCGGCTCGCCTGCACCTGCAGCCCACCGCTGACTGACGCGGTGAGGCCGGGGGAGAACTTCAGCTGGCGGGCCCCACCTCCGACGACCTCGATGTCGAACCCCCTGGCCACCTGGACGGCCACGTGCTTCATCTCCAAGATGGCCAGCTCCTTGCCCAGGCATACGCGGGCCCCGCCCTGGAACACCGGGAACCTGTAAAGGCTGACCGGCTGGAACCTCCCCTCCCCGTCCATCCACCTCTCCGGCCTGTACTCCCCGCACCCCTCCCCCCACACCGTCTCCAGCCTCCCCATCGCGTACGGGTGGTACGTCACCCTCGTCCCCTTTCGCAGGAGCGTCCCGTCCGGCAGCACGTCGTCCTCGTTGCAGAACTTCGAGTCGAACTGCACCGGCGGGTACAGCCTCAGGCTCTCGTATACCGCCGCGTGCACGTACTGCATCGACCTCAGCCCCTCCAGCTGCTGGTAATTGCTTTTTATCTCGCTGATCTTGCTATCATCTATCTCTTCAATTTCCTCCCGCATCTTCGCCAGGGCGTCCGGGTTCCGCCACATCAGGTAGAAGAATGTGGTCAGGCCGGAGGCCACCGTGTCGCGCCCCGCCAGCAGGAAGCTCACCACGATGTCCCTCAGGTATGTGTCGTCGTCCACCGACCCCATGAACCTCGAGAGCAGGTCGTGGCTCGACTCGAACCCCTGCTTCCTTCTCTCCGCGATGACCTCGTCCGCCAGCGCGTTTATCTTGGCGACCGCCTCTTTCAGCTCCCGCTCCGACCCCACATTGAAGAGCCTTTTCAGCTTCCATACCATCGGCGTGACGCTCAAGGCGCGTTTCGCCGACAGGAGAGACGCCTGATCGAGGGCCGCGGCCAACTCCGATTGAGGCATGGAGATGTCGAGGCATTCGGGGTCGAACCCGAACGAGATCTTGCATATGGTATCAAAAGAAAACCTCCGGAAAACCTCTTGCAGGTCTATCGTGTCGCCGCTGTCAGCGGCTGATGACAGAATCGGGAGAAGGCGGTCGCGGACTTCGGTACATATGGCTGAGTAAGCGTAGGATCTGACGGAGACGCTGCCGAGCTCGAGGCTGGCCATCTTGCGCTGGAACCTCCAATCGTCGCCGTCGACATTGAAGATGCCTCTGCCTAGAAGGTCGCCGAGGAGGGAAGAGAAGGGCTTCCCTTTGGGGAAGTTGTTGAAATTGGTCTTGAGCATGTACTTGACGTTGTCCGGGTTGGCGGTGATGGTGGCGTTCAGGACGTGTACCTGGACTGTCTGCGTCGGCGATTCTTTGAGAAGGTGAGCGTACCAGTCGGAGAGATTCTCAAATTCCGATCTCCACGAGGAGTTCAGGTAGGACTTGCAGACGTGGCAGGTGCACCACGGCTTGAACCTCTGCTGGAAGAAGAGGAGGAGGGAGAAGGCGAGGAAGGAGGCCGTGAAGGCCAAGAAGAGCAAGGCGAGCTTCATTTGGATCGATTCCAGACTCTCTTGTTCCATTGTTGTTACAAAGAAAGATGACATGATATGAGATGAGATTGATCGGGGATAATGAGATTGGATTTGAGGAAATTGTGGGGTTCTTTATATAGGGAGAATGTGAAAAGGACAAGAAAGATATGCTAAGAGATGTGGTGCCAATGACAAGTGTGGCCCACTCGTGGTGAAGGAGCACGTGATGGAAAAACAGAGGGAGAGACGACGTGGTCGCTGACATAGACAAGCCAGTTCGAAGTCGGTCGAGAGAGAGAGAGAGAGTCTTCATCAAATGTGACGAAGGCCAATTTGGCACGAGGATATCATGGCGGGGTTGTGGAGGCAAAGCAAAGCAAAATCAAACGAATAGACTTTATAGCTGGCTGCAGCTCGGGACAAGTGTTGGTTTTATGACTATACGACTCAAATATTAACTAGCATCAATGTAGGGCCCTCCCTGTGCAATCCAACTTGTACTTTATTTCAACTTTCGGCTGGTTGTGAATTTATTTTTAGTTAGATTTGTTTTACGGCGTCAAAAAAGATACACTAATTGAGGCTCACAGGTGAGAGTTCCCTAAATCACGACACGTAGCAGAAAACACGTCGTCCATGTAAGCCCGCTAGATTTCTGAGGGGCTACGAAGCTGGAATAAGTATGATACAATGGAGATTTTCCTCGAGACCTCGTCTTCGAGGTTGTATCCGACATTTTTGAGAGTTCCCCGGAGTATTCTCCCTGTGTGCCTAGCGACCAGCCAACAGCTCGACCCCGAACAATCCTACAGCCAAGCTTTCACAGCCTCCTAGCTCGCCTCCTAGCTGCTACAGAGCTGAGCTTTCTCGACCTCCTCGCTCGCCTCCGAGCTATCTACTGAGCTGGGGTTCCTTGGCCTCCCTGTTCAACCGAGAGCACGGGACCCAAGTGTAAGTCGATGTCACACACCCCGCGGGTTCGCGAGGAGGCGGAATGTGCAAAAAACAATTTTTACAAGTTTCGCAACACCGACTAAACTCCAGAATCTATACTTGAACCTTAACTAACAAACTACTAGAACTTTAACTACTATGTAAGAGTGTTATACCTCCGTTTACTAGTCCTTCGAGTCTTCTTGTCCTCCTCTCCTTGGCTCCTTGAAGATCGGATCGAGCTTGCAAGGTCGGACTCCTCAAGTTAAAGACGATCCACCCGAGAGTATGTAGTTCGAGTTCCAACCTCTAAACTGAGGTAACTAGGGTACCTAGTTCGCTAAACTAGATAACTTAGAGGATGTAGAAAGTGATGATGGATTAATTTGTCTCAAAATACTCTAGATTTCTCAATACATGAGACTTTTAGGGTTGAGAAAGAGGAAGAAAACTTGAGGAGATGAGAATGTAGTGATAAGCATTCAAGTGAGAATGGCTAAGTGTTTTTGAATAATGAAGCATACCAATAATTCAAACCAATGAATCAAGCATGCTTCAATAGTCACCAAAGTATGAGTCACCTCATGAGTCACCAAGTAGCCATACTTCATTAAATGATAATCAACACCTCATAGTTCCACATCATTAACCATTTAACAAAATGGTTAAATCCACAAATAAGGTGTCTTCTTCTAGAAGCACCCTTGCATAATTACAAGAATACCCATCACCGTATATACATACCCGTATCCGTATCCCGAAAAATACGAATGCAAAAAGACGAAAATAATCCAACAATATAATACTAGAATCCGGCTTAAACCAAAACCCACTAGTATTATCCGCCCGAACATCATGCGTGCACAAGTGAACGTATGTGATCGAAACCCTGCCGTAAAACCATACGTCCTCTACATCGTTTCGCCCGAAATAGGGAAACTCTCTTTGTGGGACTCTAAAAACTCGACAGTACGCTGGCAGTGGGTTTAACCACAAGTACGTCAGCGGTACTAGCTGCATGTAACGGCTATCCAGGTATCTGTCGATAAGAAGGCCGATGAGCAAACTCATCCGAACTCGTACAGAGCCTATCCGTGACAATCTCTATACAGTCCGGTTTATTCGTCTAAGAGTATCGCATATCGGGTTTAGGGGGCGGTAATCGTCAGAACCCTAATAGCGCAATAAGTCATGTCGGAGTAGAGCCCAAAACACCATAAGAAACTACTGGAGTACCTACCAAAAAATCTCGATTGCCCTGGCCAGGGACTTTGTGTAATGGCTTTTCGAACACAGCGCGATATCAACTCCCAATACCGGAAGAGACGATCCTATCTGACCACTACTGCCTCCCAGTGCTTCGGGACTGCACCTAAGCACTACCTGTTTGCATGACTCATTTGAGCCGTGGTAGGGTAGTAATCTAAGAATGATGGGAACACACTCGAGGCGAAGTAGCGATGTCAAGTCAACGGACTAAGCTGTACTCATGTCACCTGGGAACTTCTACCTGACGATAGGTATAATACCAACCAGCAGTTCCGCACGAGTCATATCCAGTGTAACTGATAACCCAATGAGCACATGTGTACTATTTCCGGTACGATGTACTAATGGCTGTGGGACAGACTAACTCCCCTGCTGGGATGAGAAGCGTATACACTAGTCTACTCTGGAGTATCAATGTCCCGTCTCGATAATCCTACGACTAAGGACCTGTATAAGAATGTGCTTATAGACTACACAGCCCCCATTAGTGTGACTGACATCAAAAGGTTGGTAGTCAAGCAAAGATCCTAAGGGCTCTATCAATATGTATTAGCGTACGTTAAAAGAAACATATACATATATTAAGATAGAATCAAATCAAGTAGCATACTACCATATTGAGCAAGACTGATATTATATCCATGTATATACCAAGCTTCCAAAAAGTAATATACAAACTAGTACTATACAATAATGGCCTCTACAGCATATATCACCAACAATCTCCCACTTGCACTAAGGCCATGTATTGGCATATCGCAGACCTATCATCTCGAATAGTCTCTCGAATTGCATCTGAAGGATGGCCTTTGTGAGTGGATATGCAGTGTTGTTCTCCGTGTCTACTCTCCGTACCTCGATCTCCTAACGATCCACGATCTTCCTTATCGGGTGATACCGCCTCAAGATATGTATGGACTTCTGATGGGACCTGGGTTCCTTCGCTAAAATTATAGCCCCATTGTTGTCACAATACAGAGATATTGGATTAACAATAGACGGAACCACCTGAAGTTCTGTTACGAACTTCCTCATCCAGACTGCTTCTTTTGCGGTGTCACAAGCAGCGATATACTCCGCTTCCATCGTCGAGTCAGTAACGGTGTTCTTCTTGGAGCTCTTCCAACAGACCGCTCCTCTATTGAGGGTAAAGACATAACCCGACATGGACTTGGAGTCATCCTTGTCACTCTGGAAGCTGGAGTCAGCAAAGGCCTCGATCTAGTGGTCTTTTCTGCCGTACACCAAGAACATTTTCTTAGTCCTTCTCAGGTACTTGAGAATGTTCTTCACTGCTATCCAGTGCTTCACTCCTGAGTTTGATGTTAGTTATGTATATGCCCTAGAGGCCATTGTTGTACATATGATGTATATTATAGTGGATACTTGATATATATAGAGAGAACTTTCTTGCTCGATATGATAGTATGCTATCTGGTTGCTCTTTGTCTTAACATGTTGACTTGTATTGTGTTACTGTCTTGCTCTCACATGTTGATAAAGCTCTTAGGATGTGTACTTGACTATTAGGATTATGATGGAGATTACACTAGTGGGGCCAGGGTAGTCCACAAGTACATCTTATAATTGTTCCTAGTCGAGGGTGTATCGAGACAGGGCATCGATACTCCAAAGTAAACTAGCGTATACGCATCTTGACCCATATGATGGGCGATGGATGATCCCACATCCATTGGTGTTTGACATCAAAGATGGTATACGGGTGCTCAGTGGAGACTGGGTACACTGAACGGACTCGCCGAGAACTCCTAGTTGATATTATACTTATCGTCAGATAGCAGTTCTTTGGTGATACTGGTACATGTATGTCTGTAGACCTGAGATCGTCATAGAGTCTTGTGTGATTCCCACTGTGTTTTGATTTCAACCATACCACGTTCATGAGAACGTGCAAAATGGTGGCTTTTGGGTGCAGTCCCGAATCACATGGAGGCAATGAGCGATATGAGGGATTTCGTATCTCCCGGTATTGGGGGTTGATGTTGCGCTGTGCTCGATTGGCTATAACTGGAAGTCCCTGGCCAGGGCTGATATAGAGATCTACTGGTAAGTGTTATCAGTACTTTGTCGATCCGCTATGAGCCTCACATCGACACGACTTATCGATTACTGGGGTTTGACGTTTACCACCCCTAAATTGGATATGTGATATATCAGACGAAGAGACCGGACTGTACGGTAGTGTTACTGATTGGATTCGCAGGAGTATGTACAGGCTTGCTTGTTGATCTTATGGTCGCTCAATACCCGGGTGTCCGTTACGTTTAGCTGACCGCTTGCGGCTTGTGGGTATTTGATATGATCATCACCTACTGCCGGCGTATTGACGAATCTTTAGAGTCCTACACAGAGATTTCCTGGCTCAGGCGAAACGCAGTAGGAGCACATATGTGATATGTGCGGGATCGAGATTGATACCAGTATGTGATATCGTATTCTATTCTCGCGATATATGATATCAGCCAGTTATAAGTGATAGAACCGGGTCATCGGATCAAGTGTTGATTCGATGAAATGATACATTTTGTATTAGTCGGTTATATGTAATATAGCCGGATTATTAAATTAAGTATTGATTTAATAATTTAATGTATAATTATATATTTGATATATTAAATTACATTAACTAATATATGCTCACTTATGTATTTCATTTTCTCACATTTGGATACATTTAACATATATGTGATATATGTTTAATGTATTATTTTTTTTTTGTTGCAAAATTTTATATGTGTGATATATATAATTGTGACATGCTAGTTTATACATGCGACTTGTGTGTATGATAATTACACCATGCTATTGTGATAAATGTTGAATTTATATTTATTTTAGCAAATTCAAAATTGTGGAGAATTAGTCATGAGCTTGGATGAAGCTTGTAGAATATTGACTAAGTCGACCAATTTTGTTTTGGCTAAGATATTTATTAACCTAACCCTAATCACTTTGAGCATGGTCTATTCTCTACAAGGGTTAAGAATGACATAACTGACCATGGTTTCATTTCTAACCTCCTCTCAATAATTCACTTCATTTTCTTCATTCATCTCATTCTTGCTCTCTAGCTCTTGAGAAAAAGAAGAAATATTGTGAGAAATTAAATACTAAAGTGAGCAAAATTCCTACTTCATCATCCTCTTCTATACTAGCCATTTAGATGAGGATATTAGCTTCACTAATTCCATATTAGTGAAGAGATAACTTGAGTTTGTGTTTTCTCAAAGTAGATCATTATAGACTTTGAAGACTTCTAGCTAGCATGCATCATACACCGTGTAGAGCCTCTTAAGAGTCTGGGAACTCGATGATCGCAGTGAAGGGACCACTATAAGGAGCCATAGAAGTGAAGGAACGGACTACAAATGTTGTAATCTCTAATCACTTAGAAGTAAAGTTGTTTACTTTTTAATTCCGCATGATTCTCTAGTTAAAGATCTAGGTTAGGGTTCTTTTAGTATGACAAAATTTTAATTTGGCATGGATGATGCCACCCAAAACCTTGCTGTCGTGCTTAGGAACCCTACAGTGGTATCATAACCTAACTAGAGAATTATACGGATTGTATAGGATTACGAAACCGAAACAACTCCGAAACACCCGATTTAAAATCCTAGTTTCTGTCGAAATTTTCTGAGAGTCAATAAATTATTTAAACAAATGCAGAATGTTATATATGATATGACATGAACACAGAAGAAATTCTAAGCATTTTGGCCGGATTTTGGCAGAGCACTTCATGCCAAAAACCGAGCAGGCCGGTTCTACTGCAGTATTTGGGCTTCGAATTTTTCCTGTGTTCCAATCTCTGGGGTTTGGTATTTCAGGTGCTGTTTGTTTTTGCTAAATTTGCAGGTGATGTTATCTTTATGCATTGGCTATTCAGAGTGTTTCATATACGAAATTCTAGTTTAGTTTCGGGTTATTTAGACGGTGTTAAAAAGTTCGATCGGATATCAAATACCCACTTTAACCCTTACCGAAATTTTTTCCAAGAGCTGGATTTTATTTCATAGTTAAAGAACATTCAAATATCGTGCAAGTAATGCAGTGGACTCTTTAGAAGAACGAAACCCTAACTCAATTCTGTGACCGTAAGAACCGCCGCCAAACCCTAGGGTTTGCGGTAGTTCTGTGGTGCCACAGGTGAGGCATCGGTTGACCTTTCTACGGCTAATTCATTGGTACTGCGGTATGTACTGAGTATTTTTAAACTACGCTCAAGTGTTGAGCTTTTGGGAAATTTTGGGTGTTTGTTGATTCGATTGGAATATTTAACGCCGTCTAGCTTTTTCTAGAATGTGATACAATATGTGGAATTCATATAGTTAGGCATGAAGTGTGAAGTATGTGATATTTCGGGTTTATGATGTCTAAGGTGATTATGGATTCCAAATATTGTAGTTTGACATTTTCTTTTCTGCGATCGTAAGTGTAATATGTGGTGTATCGCCATTTTCGTTGCTATATGTCAACGACAATTGTGATATGCATATTTACTTACGTTGATGACATGTGATGTTATGTGTTGCTGTGATATATTATATTGGATCGTCATGTTTTGAATAACCGGGGGTTTTATGTGAGATGAGAGTTTTTATTTTCATTAATGTAAAATTTATTGTATGTAATATTCATTTATTAGGGCACTTCCGGGTTGAGGATGATGTCACAATTGTTGTATATTATTTACTTTTCCGCATTAGGATAGACCTAAGGTGGGGAGCACAAGTAACCGGGTTCTAGAGTCTAGTGGGAGACCAACTCGAGGAGTCGAGTCCGGGTCTCCTAACTATAGAATTGGTGGGGTTACTTGCCGCTCTCGTAGGGTCTAGGGATGTGGGTTTGGCTATTCCTCGCGACCGTGGAATACATGTTTTATATAGGCTCAAAATAAAACACGGACCTCCTAATATATCCAATATTTCATATGTTATCTTCTGCTGCTGATATTCTGTGATGTGATCATTTTATATGCGTGATACGAATGCTTTATTATTTTATATATATTATATATAATAAATGTTGCTTATGTTTTGCACCCATGCTAGTCCCGTCCCGGTATGCCGTTAGTTAAGTAACCTAACGGTGCATAACGGGACACTGTGGCGAATGCGGATGGCATAAGCGTACGTTGTATTTTCGTTTCTTCTGTGATGCTTAGGAAGTATAAATGATAGGACTTCATTAATGAGATTAATGAAAGAAAAAGAAACCTAAAAGATGTTGTGGAATCAAATTTTCAAAAAGGGTAGCTCTAGTTTTTGTTTTGCATAGTGGTATTCCTTATAGAATATCCAACACCTTATTCGATAAGGAAAGAGCCGAGATCCCTTCACCGGGAGTGACCTCTTTAGCGAAATTAGCAGATGTTACAACTCACTCGGTTTTGTTTTTGATTGCTTCTATAGTTCTAGCTTTGCATAGTGATATTTGTGAAATATCCTGCACCTTATTCGATAAGGAAAGAGCCGAGATCCCTTTACTGGGAGTGACCTCTTTAGCAAAACTAGTATAAACCTAAAAAACAATCCTTTTCAAAATCGCATGTTTCTACAACGATATCAAGTTCATTACGCAAAAGGTTTTCTGAAAAACCTGTCGTAGCTCTCCGTCATTTCAGATAAGTACCACTTAGTATTCGTGCTACGTTTGTTGGCCTGCGTCAAGACGTAGCGTGCGGTAGCTAACTAATGCTTATCTGCAACTTAAGATGAGATTGGATTAGGGTAGTCGTGTGACTTTGTTGGCCTGTGTCAAGGGTCGTGCGGGTGGGTTTAATTCAATCAGGAAATGACGGGTTGAACTTGACTAGCGGACTATGGTTTGTTGGCCTGTGTCAAGGTCTTAGCACGCTAGGAGCAAAAGTATTATCTGGAATTTCAAGCGTTAAAATTTTCAATAAGATTTCATACCTTCTATGAGATAGTTGGATCCCGATACCCACTGCGAGTAAGAGTTGCTCCTGGGAGAGTTTTACACATCACAATTAGCCGATCAAGTAGGTGTCTAAAAAAGTGTTAACGGGGTTAATCCTCTGGGAAAACAAGGTTTATTTTAATTAGGTCCGTGCGAAAGCACGGGGAACCTCCCTCAAAGCACCAACACTGGCCTGGCTGAAAGATTGGCGAACTTGTAAGGTGTAATTAATCCCGGCTAGTCTTACCTTTTAGGTTTTGAAGGAAGATTTGATAAAAACAGTGGGAGCCATCCTGATTAGATAAGATAATAACCAATGTAATCTTGCAAGAGCATATGCTAAAGTGTTTTCTTCTCTCTCTCTCCCGGTAGCGACCATGTCAGGCCTTAATCAAGATAATAATATAGATGTATTGACTGAACCCGCTTGTTATACTGAGCAGGGGAACATTGGTTTCATTCTTTCTTATAATTGTTATAAGACTGAGCAGGAAATAGGGGAATCTCCGGATTCCCATGCCGCCCAAACAAAGAATAAGCATGTTGATGTATCTTCTTCGGGTGTGTTAGTTATCGAGAACTGTTTCTCAGTTCACTCTACGTCCTGGGTATTAGATATTGGATCGGGATCCCACATATGTAATATGTTACATGGGCTAAGGAAAGGTAGGGAACTGGGAGAGGATGATCATTCCATAAAAGTAGAGAATGGTGCAAATGTTGCAGCCAAAGCAGTTGGCGAATATCACCTTATATTACCAAATGGTAATACATTGATTCTGAACGAATGCTATTACATTCCGACCCTGATATGCAATCTTATATCAGTTTCTTTATTGAGTAAAGAAGGATATAATTTTGTAGTACATGATAATGTTATGAATATCTTCCTGAATCAAAATTTGATTGGATCAGGCTCGTTAAATAATGGCATATACGTTCTAAATCAAACCACAGTTCCTAATGTACAAAACACACATAAGAGGAGGAGTTCAGAAATAAACGAATACTTCTTATGGTATTGTAGACTAGGTCATATAAATGCGACACGACTAGCTAAGTTGCATAAGGATGGATATTTGAATCCGTTCGAATTTTCATCTTATGACACTTGCTAGTCATGTCTCAAATGCAAAATGACCAAAACTCCGTTTAGTAGACACGGAGAAAGAGTTACGGAACTCTTGGGACTGATACATAGTGATGTATGTAGTCCCATGTCTACACATGCCAGGAATGGTTCCTCATACTTCATTACATTCACTGATGGTCTCTCAAGATACGGACATGTGTTCCTGTTGAAACACAAGTCTGAAGATTTTGAGAAATTCAAAGAATATAAGCACAAAGTCGAGAACCAAATGGTTAAAAGGATTAAAATTCTTCGATCTAATCGAGGAGGAGAATACTTGAGTAATGAGTTTCGGGACTATCTAAAAGAGATTGGGATTCTCTCTCAGCTGACTCCTCCGTATGCACCATAGCACAACGGTGTATCGGAGCAGAGGAATCGCACCCTATTAGATATGGTGCGCTCTATGATGAACACCGCTGAGTTACCTATTTCCATTTGGGGATATGCACTGGAGACAGCTGCAGTCCTATTGAATATGGTTCCCGCCAAATCTGTGCCAACCACTCCATATGAGATATGGAAAGGAAAGAGACCATATCTTAATTATGTTAAGATATGGGGTTGTCCGGCATATGTGAAAACACAAAATCCGGACAAGATCGAGGCAAGATCTTTTCTGTGTAAGTTTATTGGATATCCCAAACACTCGCGCGGGTATATCTTCTACCACACCGAGGAACAAAAGGTGTTTGTTTCTCGACATGCCACCTTTTTAGAAAAAGGAATTTCTTGAAAAAGAAATTAGTGGCAAGGGGGTAGAACTGGAAGAATTTCCAGCCATACAAACTACGACAGAAGATTTGGTAGAACCAGAGGATTCGATAGCTCCCAACGAACCTCAGCCTCTCCGCCGATCTAATAGGGTTTCTCATTCACCTGAGAGATACTATGGTTTTCTCATTGATGGTGGGAGCGAGGATTGCATTATGGAAGATGATGACCCGACTAGCTTCGAGCAGGCCATCACGAGTGGGGACTCTGTGAAGTGGCTGGATGCAATGCGATCTGAGATGGAATCCATGTACACCAATAAAGTATGGACTTTGGAAGTTGCTCCTGAAGGGGTAAAACCTATTAGGAGCAAATGGATGTTTAAGAAGAAACTTGGTGTAGATGGAAAAGTTGAGACTTTCAAAGCTAGACTTGTTGCGAAAGGTTTTCGTCAACGACCAGGTGTGGATTATGATGAAACATTTTCTCCAGTGGCTATGCTTAAGTCTATCCGGATCCTACTTGCCATTGCTGCATACCATGACTATGAAATCTGGCAAATGGATGTTAAGACCGCCTTTCTAAATGGTGATTTAGAAGAGTGCGTGTACATGACTCAGCCAGAGGGCTTCGTAGACAGTGGGAGCAGCAGAAAGGTGTGCAAGCTGCTTAAATCCATCTACGGGTTAAAACAGGCATCGCGGAGTTGGAACATCTGTTTTGATGTTGTAGTCAAAGAGTTTGACTTTATCAAGAACGTAGATAAACCTTGTATATACAAGAAGGTGACAGAGAGTAAGGTTGTCTTCCTTATATTGTACGTGGATGACATACTCTTGATAGGAAATGATGTTCCTATACTGCACTCGGTCAAGCTCTTCTTATCACAAAGATTCTCATTGAAAGATCTAGGTGATGCCTCCTGCATCTTGGGGATTAAGATCTATAGAGATAGATCTAAACAGATACTGGGATTGTCCCAATTCAGGTACATTGACACCATACTAAAGAGGTTTAGTGTGGAAGAATCCAAGCGTGGGAATTTACCCACGATCTCTGGACTCACTCTCTCTAAAGAGATGTCTCCCAAGACTGATTTGGAAAGAGCTCGTATGCAAGGGATACCCTATGCTTCAGCAGTAGGCTTTATCATGTACGCGATACTATATACCAGACCCGATGTAGCATACTCACTAAGTGTAGTGAGTAGGTATCAAGCAGATCTAGGAGAGAGTCACTGGACAGCTGTGAAGAACATTCTCAAGTACTTGAGAAGGAATAAAGAGATGTTCTTGGTGTATGGTAACGGAGAACTCCAGGTGGAGTTCTTTACCGATTCGAGCTTCCAAAGTGATAAGGACAATTCTAAGTCGCACTCGGGTTTTTGTCTTTACCCTCAATGGAGGAGCGGTTTGTTGGAAGAGTTCCAAACAGGAAACCGTGGCATACTCGACGATGGAGGCTGAATACGTCGCTGCCAACGATGCTGCAAAAGAGGCTGTCTGGATGGAGAAGTTCATAACTGAACTTGGAGTGGTTCCGTCCATTGAGCATCCAATACTTTTGTATTATGATAACAATAGAGCTGTGGTTTTGGCCAAGGAACCCAGGTCCCATCAGAGATCCAGGCATATTTTGAGGCGGTATCACCTGATCCGGGAGATAGTTGATCGCCTGGAGATCAAGGTCAGGAGAGTTGACACGAAGGAAAACATTACGGATCCACTCACGAAGGCCGTACCCCAGATACAATTTGAGAGACTTTTCGGGATGTTGGGTATGAGATACTACAACAGCCGGCCTTAGTGCAAGTGGGAGATTGTTAGTTATGTATATGCCCTAGAGGCCATTGTTGTACATATGATGTATATTATAGTGGATGCTTGGATATATATAGAGAGAAGTTTCTTGCTTGATATGATAGTATGCTATCTGATTGCTCTTTGTCTTAACATGTTGACTTGTATAGTGTTACTGTCTTGCTCTCACATATTGATAAAGCCTTAAGGATGTGTACTTGACTACTAGGACTATAATGGAGATCACACTAGTGGGGCCAGGGTAGTCCACAAGTATATCCTATAATTGTTCCTAGTCGAGGGTGTATCGAGACAGGGCATGGATACTCCAAAGTAGACTAGCGTATACGCATCTTGACCCATATGATAAGTGATGGATGATTTCACATCCATTGGTGTTTGACATCAAAGATAGTATAAGGATGCTCAGTAGAGACTGGGTACACTGAACGGACTCTCCGAGAACTCCTAGTTGGTATTATACCTATCGTCAGATAGCAGTTCTCTGGTGATACTGGTACAGGTTAGTCTGTAGACCCGAGATCGTCATAGAGTCTTGTGTGATTCCCACTGTGCTTTGATTTCCACCTTACCTCGTTCATGAGAACGTGCAAAACGGTGGCTTTTGGGTGCAGTCCCGAATCACATGGAAGCAATGAGCGATATGAGGGATTTCGTCTCTTCCGGTATTAGGGGTTGATATTGTGCTGTGCTCGATTGGCTATAACTGGAAGTCCCTGGCCAGGGCTGATATAGAGATCTACTGGTAAGTGTTATCAGTAGTTTCTTGACCCGTTATGAGCCTCATATCGATACGACTTATCGGTTACTGGGATCTGACGTTTACCACCCCTAGACCGGATATGCGACATATCAGATGAAGAGACCGGACTATATGGTAGTGTTACTGATTGGATTCGCAGGAGTATGTTCAGGCTTGCTTGTTGATCTTCTGGTCGCTCAATACCCAGGTGGCCGTTACGTTTAGCTAACCGCTTGCGGCTTGTGCGTGTTTGATATGATCATCACCTACTGCCGGCGTATTGACGAGTCTTTAGAGTCCTACACAGGTTTCCTTGCTCAGGCGAAACGGAGTAGAAGCACATATGTGATATGTGCGGGACTGAGATTGATACCAGTATCTGATACCGTATTCTATTTTCGCGATATGTGATATCGGCCGGTTATATGTGATATAACCGGGTCATCGGATCAAGTGTTGATTCGATGAAATGATACATTTTGTATTAGTCGGTTATATGTAATATAGCCGGATTATTAAATCAAGTATTGATTTAATAATTTAATGTATAATTATATATTTGATATATTAAATTACATTAACTAATATATGCTCACTTAAGTATTTCATTTTCTCACATTTGGATACATTTAACATATATGTGATATATGTTTAATGTATTATTTTCTTTTTTGCAAAATTTTATATATGTGATATGTATAGTTGTGACATGCTAGGTTATACATGCGACTTGTGTGTATTATAATTACACCATGCTATTGTGATAAATGTTGAGTTTATATTTATTTTAGCAAATTCAAAATTGTGGAGAATTAGTCATGAGCTTGGATGAAGCTTGTAGAACATTGACTAAGTCAACCAATTTTGTTTTGGCTAAGATATTTATTAAACTAACCCTAATCACTTTGATCATGGCCTATTCTCTACAAGGGTTAAGGATGACATAACTCACCATGGTTGCATTTCTAACCTCCTCTCAATAATTCACTTCATTTTCTTCATTCATCTCATTCTTGCTCTCTAGCTCTTGAGAAAAAGAAAAATATTGTGAGAAATTAAATATTAAAGTGAGCAAAATTCCTACTTCATCATCCTCTTCTATACTAGCCATTTAGATTAGGGTGTTAGCTTCACTAATTCCATATTAGTGAAAAGAAAGCTTGAGTTTGTGTTTTCTCGAAATAGATCATCATAGACATTGAAGACTTCTAGCTAGCATGCATCATACACTGTGTGGAGCCTTTCAAGAGTCCGGGAGCTCGATGATCGCAGCAAAGGGACCACTACAAGGAGCTATAGAAGTGAAGGAACGAACTACAAAGGTTGTAATCTCTAATCACTTAGAAAGTTGTTTACTTTATGATTCTTCATGATTCTCTAGTTAAAGATCTAGGTTAGGGTTCTTTTAGCATGACAAAATTTTAATTTGGCATGGATGATGCCACCCGAAACCTTGCTGTCGTGCTTAATAACCCTATATTTGACCGATAACTGCTTACAACGCTCAGTGCGTAAGCTACATCTGGTCTGGTACACAACATCGCATACATTATAGAGCCTACCGCAAAAGCGTAGGGTATAATAGACATGTGATCCCTTTCCAAATCAGTCTTGGGAGATATCTCTTTGGAGAGGGTGATTCCGTGATAAGCCGGTAGATTATGCGCTTTGAATCATCCATACTAAATCTTTTCAGTATGGTGTTGATGTACCTGGACTGTGAAAGTCCCAACATCCGTTTAGATTTATCATGATAGATCTGGATCCCCAGAATGTAGGAGGCATCACCCAGGTCCTTCATGGAGAACCTTTGTGACAAGAATTATTTGACTAATTGTAGCATAGGAATGTCATTTCCTATCAAGAGAATGTTATCTACATACAAGACGAGTAATACCACAGTTCTCACTACAATCTTACTATAGATGCATGGTTCATTTGGATTTTTGATAAAGTCAAATTTCAAGACCGTCTCATCAAAACAGATGTTCCAACTCCGCGATATCTGCTTTAATCCATAAATGGATTTAAGCAACTTGCACACTCTTCCGCTTCTCCCACTCTTTATGAAACCCTCCGATGATCCATATAAACACACTTTTCTAAATGTCCATTCAGAAAAGCGGTCTTTACGTCCATCTGCCAAATTTCATAATCATGGAAGGTAGCAATGGAAAGAAGGATCCGAATGGATTTGAGCATTGCCACTGGAGAAAAGGTTTCATCATAGTCCAAACCAGGTCTTTGAAGAAAACCTTTGGCAACAAGTCTAGCCTTATAGGTTTCAACCTGTCCATCTAGACCAATCTTCTTTCTGAAGATCCATTTGCAGCCTATGGGTTTTATCCCTTCTGGAGTAATGTCCAAAGTCCATACTTTGTTGGTGTACATGGACTCCATTTCGGTCCGCGTTGCATCCAGCCATTTTACCGAGTCTCTGCTCTAAATGGCTTGCTGGAAGCTAGTTGGCTCATCATCGTCGATTATGCAATCTTTTCTATCCTCGTCTATGAGAAAACCGTAGTATCTCTCGGGCGGAAGAGACTGCCTACTAGTCTTGCGGAGTGGCGCGGGGATGTCCGGTTCTTTTGAAACTTCTGGTTCCACCATACTTTCAGTAATAGCTTGTGGTTCTAGAATTTCTTCCAGTTCTATTGCGCTCCCACTTATCTCTTTTTCTAAAAATTGATTTTCCAAAAAGTGGGCTTGACGAGAAACAAAAATCTTTTGTTCCTCTGCGTAATAGAAAAAATACCCCCTGGAGTTCTTTGGGTATCCCACAAACTTACACAGTACTGATTGTACCTCGAGCTTGTCCGTATACTGTTTTTTTACAAAAGCTGGACATCCTTATATCTTCAGATACTGAAGATAGGGTTTCTTCCCACTCCACATCTGATATGGTGTGGTAGGCATAGTCTTGGTAGAAACCTTGTTCAAAAGATATACAGCTGATTCTAGTGCATAGCCCCAGAAGGATCGCGAAAACTCAGCATTACTCATCATAGAACGTACCATATCCAATAAGGTTCGGTTCCGCCTTTCCGATACACTGTTGTGTTGAGGCGTGTATGGAGGAGTAAGCTGAGAGAGAATTCCATTCTCTTTTAAGTAACCCAGAAACTCGGCACTTAAGTATTCACCACCTCGATCAGATCTAAGTGTCTTGATACTTTTGCCGGTTTGTTTTTCCACTTTATTCTTATATTTCCGGAATTTCTCAAAGGTCTCGGATTTATGTTTCATCAAGAATACATGTGCATACCTTGAGAAATCATCCGTAAAAGTAAAGAAATAGGAATAACCACTTCTTGCATGTGTAGACATTGGACCACACACGTCTCTATGTATAAGTCCTAAAAACTCGTTTGCTCTTACTCCGTGTCCAGTTAATGGAGTCTTTGTCATTTTTCCTTTGAGACATGATTGACAAGTTGCAAAAGACCGATATTCAAACGGATCCAAATATCTCTCTTTATGTAACTTCGTCAACCGTGTTTCATTGATGTGGCCCAGTCTACAATACCATAAGAAAACTTGATTTAATTCTGGAGACTTCTTTTTAAGTGTGTTCTGGACGTTGAAAACTTGGTGTTGGTTTAATACATATATACCGTTGTTTAGTGTACCCGACCCAATTAAACTATGATTAAGGTGGATGTTTACGACATCGCTTACAAATATAAAATCATAATCTTCTTTAGATAATAAAGATACAGAAATGATATTACAAGTCACACTAGTTACACAAAAACAGTTGCGCAAAACCAAAATATGTCCACTTGTCAATTCTAAGTGATATTTCCCTACGGACACAACATCCACGCTCACTCCGTTAGCAACCCTGAGGCTCATATCACCCGCCTTCAAAACTCTACGGTTTCTCAGTGCCTGCAATGAATTATATATATGAGTTCCTGATCTGGTATCCAATACCCAGAAAGTAGAGTTGATTGACAGACTGTTTTCAATCATAAACACACCTGAAGCCGAAGTCACAACTTGCTTCGAATCCTGGTTCTGGGCTTTCCAGGCCCTGCAATCCTTCTTCTAATGGCCCTTTTTGTGACAATAGAAGCATTCTTCCTTCACTACTGTCAGCCCCCCAACTTTTGCCTTGCCCTTCCCGTGTACCTTACTGACACCGCCTTTCGGCTTGGTGGGGGCCTTCTTCTTCTTCCCCTTGCCTTTCGCCTTTGATCTAGAAGAGGAAGATCCCCCAATAAGCAGAGTGGGTGTCTCTCTGGATTTCTCCAGGATGCCCTCAGCGCTCCTCAACATATTGAGCAGTTCTGGAAGTGTAATTTCCTTCCCTTGAATGTTGAAATTCAAGATAAACTGGGCGTAGATAGAAGGGAGGTACTGTAAAATCAAGTCCGTGTACAACTCGTTCTCCAACGTGGTCCCCAGGTCCGCGAGCTCCTCAATGTGGCTGATCATCTTAAGGACGTGGTCCCCTACAGATGACCCGATAGCCAACCTCGCTTGAAATAATTTCTTCGAGCTCTCGTATCTTGTGATACGAGGTTGCTTTCCATATAAATCCTTGGTATGGAGGAAGATGAAAGTAAGGTCCATCTTCTCGTGCCGCCTCTAGTGTTCATTATCTATAGATGCCAGCACGAGGCACTTGGTTTGTGCACTGTCAATTTCCCATGTCTTACGGATCTCGATATCCGCGACGCTGGAATCTGGACCTGGGACGATAGGGCTTTAGTAGTAAGGAGATAGCCCGGTTTGTCATATGTTATGGCCATCTGGACATTTCTGAGTTAATCTTTATAGTTTGGCCCCGTCAATATATTTTTATCTAATAGTAACTTAAGGCCGGTCATCTTGGTCGCTGTAATTAGGAGAGAGAGAGAAGAAACACTTAGCATGATACTCTTGCAAGTTTAGATTGGTTTTAAGTTTATCTAAATTGGATGGCTCCCACTGTTTATCGAATCCTTCCTCAAACCATAAAAGAAAAATTAGTCAGGATTAATCTCACTCTTATAATTCTTGCTTAATCTTTCGGCCGGCTAGTGTTGGTACTTCGAGAGTGGTTTTCCAACACTTTCGCAAAGTTCCTTAATTACATAACCTCTTTTTCCTGGAAGCGCAACCCCGCTAACACCGTTCTAGTCACCAACTTGGTTTATAGCATTGATTGTATAGTGCAAAAATCTTCCGAGGAGTAGCGGATACTCACAGTAGGATCAGGATCCAAATACCATCGTGTGACAACCTTGAAGGAATCCTACCAAAATCATCACACTCCAAATAGTATGCAACATTAGCAAGTTTCAATTTCCTTAGAAACTCCCGATGTGGATTTTTCCCCAAGTTCTTATGACCTTGACGAAGGCAAACATATCATAAGTCGCAAGTCAAGTTCTACCCGTCATTGTCGAGGTTAATTTGAACCCACCCGTACATACCCTTAACGAAGGACAAAATAGTAATACGGTTGTCCCAAACTAACGCATCTATCTATGCTACAGAGGAATACCCAGCAACTACCAATCGCTATGCCTTGGCGAAGATCAAAATACATAGCTTGAATACTACTGAATACCCATCTGAAATGACGGAGGGCTACGAATGGTTTTGACGAAACCGTGAACGTAATAAACTTGATATAATCGAAGGAACCATGATAGCTTTTAAAAGGAGGGGTTTAGGCTCCGCATTTAAAAGTTTCTTTTTGAAGAAACAAAGTGGTTTTGAAACTGTTCCAACGATTCATCTTTGGTTTGTTTTCTTTGCATTAATCAATTAATGCTATCCCATCATTTAATCCTATCATTGCAGAAAGAAACGAAAATACAACGTACGCTTATGCTATCCGCATTAGTCACGGAGCCCCATCATGCACCGTTAGGTTACTTAACTAACGACAGAGCGGGGACTGGACTAGCACGGGTCCAAAACATAAGCAACGTCCACTATATATATCACACACACACACACACACACACACACATTCGTCTCACGCAATAATAGGCATTCCAGGTCACAGATGAATATATTGGATATACTAGGAATTCCACGTTTCGTTTAAGCCTAGAACGAAAGATGGATTCCACAGTCGTGATGAATAGCTAAACCCTACCCTAGACCCCTACGGATGCGGAAAATTACCCACCAAATTCCTGAAGTGAAGCAACCTCCCTCAGTAAAATGAGTAGGCCACTCAGCATTTCAAAAACCCGATAATTTGTGCACCCCACCTTGGGTCTATCCTAGGAGCAAAAACAGTAAATGAAATAATACAACGGTGGCTATAATCTCAACCCAGATGTGCCCCGCAAAATAATATTATATTAAATTACAAATTTACATGAATGAAAGAAAAACGCTCTTCTTATATCCCCCGGTTATTCATCCACGACGATCCAATATTCCATATACACAAACCACAACAAGATCACAGATATGTGAAACCCCTACTAATCGACGTATAGCGATTAGCGGACGTTCGAAACACATATATATAAACTGATACAAGTAAACGAAGTTAAAACTGCGATTTCGAAATACTCCGAATTGCCCCAACACAAAAATAACAGTAAATGCAATCTTGGCAAAATCAAACAACACCTAAAACCATAAATCCAAGATACCAGAACACCACAAAAATTACGAGACAAAACACATTACTAAAACTGGCCAGGCCGGGAAAATGCATGATCTGGACGGCCAAAGTTTGGTGATTTTCACTCGTTTTCTTGGTGTGTTCTAGTTACGAGCAAAGGAGCACTCTGTAATTGTTTTAAAAAAATTTAGAGCCTCTGCAAAATTCGACATAAACTTGGACTTTTGTTTCGATATTTTGGAGTTATTTCGGTTTCGTAGTTCTATACATCGTCTAAACTGTTAGTTAAGATTTAGTAGTCTCTGATACCACTGTAAGTCGATGTCGCGTATGTCACGACCCGAAGGTACGGAACGTGACTAGCACTTATATTACGAAACGTCTAAAGGCGTATGTAATCTAAGTAAGCCAAAACCCAGAAATCTAAACCATTTAAAGAAATAGAGTGAATGAAAACTTGTTTAAAGAAATCGATTTTTAACAAATTAAGTCCCATTAAACATATTAAAAACATCAAAATTTCCTAAAAATTTCGGCAGAGTTTCCTTTGTAAATACTGGCCCCCAAACGGGTACAACATACGAAAATACATATATATATGAATAAAGGCATCCCCAAGCGGGAGCTAGCTCTTCGCAAAAGGCGGAATCACAACCACATGCAATATGTATATCAAAAGCACAAAAAATAATCATCTGAAAATAAGAAATGAGAAACCCCACGTCGGCTCAAGTGAGCATCGACACCAAAAACCACGAATATAAGTCTCACAAGTCTCACCATCTAGTCCAATATACAAGGGCAGATGAAGTATACTAGATACAAATAAAAAACACGATGGGAGCAAAAGAAAATCCTCCAAAACCCACCTATGAGCAAGTTGCAAGCCGAAGCAAACGAAGCAGAATGGAAGGTACACCCGCCGCTACTGTGCTGACGGGTCGGACCTGCAAGATACTGTGGCACAACGGGGGTGAGTTGTCAATCCATGAGTAGTAAGTAACATCTAATAAGGCTATCGTAAGTATGCACGCAATGCGTCATAGCCTACATATACCGATATGATGCAATGCACTAGTATGTGTGCAACGTGAATGCATAATCACATGAAACCTGAATATGTTTGGTATGAGAAAATCTGTATTCTTATCTTAGTAAAACTTTTGTGAAATAACTGAAGTATCATCAATGAAATTAACTGAAATCCGTGTCAAGCATCGACACTAAATATGTATATCTCAATGCCTCAATATCTCAAAATCTCAACATCTCAATGTCACAATATCTCAATGTCTCAATATCTCAATATCTCGGGCTCCGTCAGTCCGGATCGGCCCATATCATCAATCTCACGACTACGGTCGGTATCCTCCGGATATCCACCTCGCCACAAATAACTGGTCAGTAGTGCTCCCCTGCCGGGCTCAACGCCATCTATGCGATCTTCTTGCCAGGAGATACCGCACCGGGTCCACCATATACCCACAGACGGTGCATCCCCCTCTTCGAATCGGGTATATAATACTGCTCATGAACTGAGAAAACACATGGTGGACACCACACACATCACATCACGAGAAAACCACAAATTTCTGTTTTTAAAATGATAATAGGTTTATAAAATTCTTGCAGTTTTCCCAAAAATCCAGAAATCTCATAAATACTAAAATCCTCGAGAAGAATCATAATATATAAATATGCTGGTGATGACGGAAATCTATGATACGGTAGTATATACCATGCGAAATACGGCCAGAAACTATGCATGAATCATGATGCAATGTGTTATGTACATATGAATAACAATCTTATGTATCCATCTTAATGAAATGAATATACTGGTATAAGTCTACGGATCATATATGATGCAAATGCACAATTTCCGATTCTAATCAAGTTCTATAGTGTTCGTGACATAGCAATTACCAAAGGCGTGTATGTTCACATAAATAGTGCACGTGCGGCATAAACCAATGGTAATGGTGTGAGTGTCCTATGATGATGTCACACACACACACACACACACACACACACACACACATAAGATGAGGCAATGTAATGAAATGCATAACTAGAAAACTACGCATATAATGTAAGTACTACAAATAATACTAAACCATCGGGCGCCTCGCGCCATCCAGACGATCCCCCCATAGAAGTGTACATCTACTCACCGGGATGTCTCGGCTAATCTGATCCGATCTCAGCCATGTCCTTCCACGCCACGTCCGACGCCTCTGCACCCGATCCTAGAATCGCACACAAGCAAAATAGAGGATAGATATACGATTAGCCGCGGACACAAACGACACAAGTCAACCACACGCCCTAACTAGACGCGCACGCACTTGGTGCACAAAACGCGCTCGCGACAACGCCACAAACCATAACCAGGGTCGCTATACGTGACAACTACCAAGCCTAGAACCCAATTACACCAATCGTGCATCCACAACACACTAAATATTATATGAAATAGGTTATAAATCATCAAAATCTCAAACTCAATTTAAAAGCTATTATTCCGAAAACCTAGTAAGCAACAATTAACATTTTAGTTCAAATCTAGATGTTTTAACAATTCTAGTGGCCACAATGCTCACTATATATCTTAATTAAGTCACACAAACCATAACTAAATTTTAATTTCATCTAATTACACATTAATTAAAAACCTAGTTTGCAAAGTCATATAATTTGGACAATTTAAAAGTAACAATTAGTAATTTAGCAACTAGATTGGGTTTTGAAATTCTTAGAATGATAAACTACACATTGTAAACATAATGGAGTGGTAAAAACCCTAACTTGGATCCAATTCCTCCTCTTGAAATTTCAAACTTGCAACTTAACACCATATAACTACATAATTAAATTAGATTTAAGTAATTACCCAACAATTTAAACATTGGGTTAAGATTTATACCTCACAAATCATGAGATCAAAGTTGAAACTTGCCTCCAAAAGAAATGGTTTCATGCTCCAAGATCCATGCTAGATTGAACAAAGAATAATGGGTAAGGGTTAATGGAGAATGGGTGAGGTTTTGCATTGATTTTTAATGGATTTTGGAGATTTTTGAAGTCAAAATGAAGTGGGGAAAATGGGAGAGGGGGTAGCTAAAGGTTTCGGCCAGCACCATGAGAGGGGAGAGAGTGAGGTATGGGTGTGTGGGTTTATGTAGAAACTTCTCCAATTTTCTCATCTTTTAACCCCCTTTTTAAATTTTCTTTTCTATTAATTTTTGAAGTGAAAAGAGTGGAGAAAGGGGAGGGAGGGGGGGGAGGCAACAGCCTAGTTCGGCAAAGTGGGAAGGAGGTGAGTGTGTGAGGTGTGTGTGGAAAGTTCCAATTCAAAAAGACCCCCATCATATCATATATTAACTCTTTTATCATAATTAATTTATTTTATTATATTTTCTACTTTATTTCATCCTAGAATTCTCTAGAATTATGGAGACATTACAAGAACAAGAACAAGTGAACATATTATAACTAGTTATATAATTGTCATGGTTCACTAATGAATGATTAACCCATTCCAATTTATAATTATCACTAATTAAATTTATAAGTGAAGGCTTAAAATATTATTTAAAGGAAATAATTAATTTAGGAAAAATAGTTAAGTAAACTAGAAATTTATAAGTGACCTAATAAATACTAATTACTAGCAATTTTATAGTTAAAATAGGCGTATTTAAATCTATGATGAAAAATAATTATAGTTAAGTTTTATGGAAAAGACAATTTATTTTACCGATTATCGGAAAATTCTCCTAAAGGATTTATTTATTATTATTTATTTAAAAACGTTACAATCTTCCCCCCTTAAAGAAATTTGGTTCCCGAATTTAAAATCTTTCTACACGTACCCTCGAAGAGATGGGAATATTCCTTCCGCATCTCGTCCTCGGCTTCCTACGTGACCTCTTCGCCCCTCGGGCCACGCCGAAGAACCAATACGGTCGGTATAACCTCGGACCTCGGTCCCTTCACCTGCCGATCTAGAATGATTGTGTCAATACGCTCGAGAATCTCAAAATGACCCACATATCTGAAACTATGCTTCCCTTCCTTTCCGAATCTCAACACGCCTTTGATCAGAGAAACCTTCAAGAAAACATGATCGCCAACGGTGAACTCAAGTCTGCAACGGCATCGGTCTGCATAGGTTTCTGCTTGCTCTGGGCCATTCCCATCCTATCCCGAATCAACTAAATCTTTTTGGTCATCTCCTACACAATCTGTGGCCCCAAGTACTGCTCTCACTTAGCTCTGTCCAATCATACGGGCGATCGACATCTCCTCCCATATAACGCCATGAAGGGTGCCGTCTGAATCTTCTCCTGGAAGTTGTTATTATTGGAAAACTCTATCAAGGGCAAGTGGCGATCCCAACTGCCACCGAAAACTAGAACACAAGCCCGGAGCATGTCCTTAAGGATCTGAATGGTCTCCTCTGATTGACTGTCGGTCTGTGGATAGAAAACTGTACTGAAACTCAATTTGTGTCCAAAGCCTCCTGTAGTTCCTGCCATAGTCGGCTGGTGAACGGGGTGTCTCAGTTGGACACAATACAAGTTGAAACTCCATGTAGTCACACAATCTCATCAACAGGTGTCTGAGCATACTGAACGAACCTGAAAGTGATCTTACTGGAAGAAAGGGAGCTGCTTTCCGTCAATCAGTCTACTATCCTCGACTGGTCCTGAATAGACCCCCAATAAAATCCATAGAAATCTGCTCCCATTTTCACTCCGGAATGGACAAAGGATGTAATTCTTCTGCTGACCCCTGATGCTCGGCCTTGACTTGCTGACAAGTCAGCATCCCGAAACAAAATCTATGACATCTCTCTTCATCCCTTCACACTATTAGACTTCTCTTAAGTCATGATACATCTTGGTGGAAACCGGATGAACACTATATGCTGACTGATGTGCCTCTTCTAAGATCTCGCGTCTCTGTCCCTCGGAATCTGGTACACACATTCGAGTCTCAAACCGTCGTACCCCCTGATCATCAATCACGAACTCTGAATCTCTGCCCCATAGAACTTATTCCATGATCTTTGACAAACGAACGTCATCGGACTGTGCCTCACGAATATGATCACATCACTGTGGATGTGCACGAACACGGGCAAGTTGTCCCCCGGTCGACGTAACTCGAACTGTACTCGGCTGTCACAAAGAATCCGCAAACCTGCCGTCGACTGTCTCTGAACTGTGTTCAAATAAGAAAAGTTACCTCTGGCCTCCAACTCAAAGCATCTGCCATGACATTCACCTTGCTCGGACGATAAAAAATCTCCCAGTCATAGTCTTCACTAGCTCCACCCATCGGCGCTGTCTAAAGATTAGATCTCGCTGCTGAAAAAATGTACTTTAAACTCTTGTGGTCCGTGAATATCTGGCACGATTCACCGTATGAGTAGTGACTCCAAATCTTAAGTGTAAAAACCACTGCATCCATTTCTAAGTCACGCGTGGAAAAATTCTGCTCGTGCTTCTTCAATTGCCGAGAAGCATCGCAATAACCAACAAAACCGCCTCATCCTGAATGTAAAAGTAGTACTAGCACCGTAGTCAAACGAGTTTCCAACTATTGAAAGCTCTGCTTGCACGCCTCGGTCCAAAGAAAAAAGAATTCCCTTCCGGGTCAACCCGGTCGACGTTGTAGCTATATGAGAAAAATTCTAACAAGGCGTCGATAATATCTGGCCAAATCCAAAAATGCTGCGAACCTCCATCACTGATACCGGTCTGGGCCAGTGCCTAACGGCCTCAATCTTCTTTGGTTCCATACATATACTATCTCCCATAACTACGTGACTCAAGAAGTCAACACCATCCAACCAGAAAATACACGTGGATAATTTAGCTAATAGCTGGCACTCCCTCAAAATCTGCAACGAAATCCTCAATTACTGTCTAGGGTCCACTCGGCTCCAAAAGTACACTAAGACGTCCTCAATGAACACGATGATAAACTGATCAAGAACGACCTGGATATTCGGTTCATCCAATCCATAAACGCTGCTGGGGCATTGGTGAGCTCGAACGACATCACCAAAACGCATAACGCCCGTAACTTGTGTGAAAAGAAATCTTCGGAATATCATCCTCTTGAACCCGCAACTAATGGTAACCTGATCGCAAGTTAATCTTCGAGAAATGTCCCGCACCCTGGAGCTAAACAAATAAATCGTTGACGCAAGGTAGGGGATCTCTATCGCGCACAGTAACCCGATTCAACTGACGATAATCAATGCATCAACACAAACTGCCGTTTTTTTTCTTGACGAACAGGACAGGAGCTCCCTAAGGTGACGCACTCAGACGAACAAGCCCTTAATCCAACAAATCTTACAACCAATCCTTCAGTTCTTTAAGCTCCGCCGGGTTCATCCAATATGGCGGTATAGAAAAGACTTCGTGCTGGGAATCAAGTCAAAACAGAACTCAACATCGCGCTCTGGTGGCAAACCAAGCAACTTGTCAGGAAAACATCTGGAAACTCTCTCCCAGTCGGAACCTGGTCCAGCAGGATCTCTGCGGCACTTAACATCATAAACATAAACCAAGAATTCCTAACATCCTTTTCTCAAAAGTCGACTAGCGCGAAAAAAGGAAATCGACTGGGAAAGGCGACGCTACGGCCTCCCTGAAAACAAGAACTGGCTCACCCGAGAAACTAATTATGACTACCTTCTCACGGCAGTCCACGGACGCATAACACGTGGTTAACCAATCCATACTCAGAAGAACGTCAAGGTCTGACATATTAAGAAAAATCAAATTGAAAGAAGAATCCTTATCTCCGATACGAACACAAACACGAGCGAAAACATTTCGAACGACAAAAGATTAGCCTACGGAAGAAACCACAACAAGCGGCTGATTTAGCAAAGACTAATATCGGCTAGACTTCGATACAAAGTATGTGGATACCATTTCAAACGACGCCAGAAAGAAATACGCATCGGAAGAAAACACCGAACGAATTTTTATCACTACGGCGTCTATCTGACCGCCTCTGAGCTGACATACCGGTACAAATCTTCTTCGATCCTAGAAACGACCGAAGTCTCATAAATGCACTCCTTCAACAATAAGGTTGCGTTCATAGCAGCGGCGTAAATATCAAAATGCCGGGCATCAATAGCAAGAAATAACTACATGTCCAATCTCCACACGAACCTCTTTATCCGTTTCTCTTCAGTGTCCACCAGGTAAGGAGCATATCGGACCGCTGAGTAAACTAAATATCGTACTCGGACACTGTCATCCCTGGAGTCTTATGCAATGACTCAAAACTACAAGCTCGGGCATCTCGAACGCTCTTCGGAAGGAAACAAGCAAGAAATATAGCTATGATCTCATCCCAAGTCATAGGAAGTAGATCTGCAGCTCGGCCTCTCTCAATTAACTCGCACCACGTCTGAGCAAGAACTCTCTAGACGAGCTCAACCCATATCTCGTCAGAACATCTCTGTGAACGACCAATCCTAACCATCCTGTTGAGGAATGTCTGTGGATCTTCCACTGCATCTATGCCTGTAAAAAAACTTGAAGCTTCAGCTTCAAAAACTACAGTAAGGATACGGAAAAATCTCGGTAACAACAGAAATAGCTACCTGAGAAGCAGGTACAATCACAGTCCCCGCAGTAGGAGTGACATCATCAGCTCTCGGAGCCTGGCTAACCTTAACTAACAATCCAACCATCAGTCGCAAGTCCTGAATGCTCGACTCCAACCTAGTTATTCATCCTAGAAAAGGCGGATCACTCTGTCCCTGAAGGGTAGGCGTACCGCCCTAATCGGTCCTCGTCTCAAATGAGCCTACTCTAATCTCATCCCCGGCGGCAGCCTTCTGGCCCTCGTAGTCTCCAGCAGCATAGTGACTGGAACAAGAAACAGGATTGATAGGAACATTGCGATCGAATCAAAGAATTCCCGGAATCAAGGAAGGTAGGACAACAAATATATATCCTAAGGTCACTTAGGCGGAGTACCATATCGTAAGTATGCCGTGGAACATACTCACGCTACGCCACTCTGCTTAAGTCACCTACTCCATCTACCAAGGGTCTTCCTACACTCAGAAGGGTAAAACCTATCGTTCTGATACCAACTTTATCACGACCCGAAGGTACGAAACATGACTGACACTTAAATTACGAAACGTTGAAATACGTACGTAATCTAAGTAAGCCAAAGCCCAGAAATCTAAACCATTTAAAGAAATAGAGTGAAGGAAAACTTATTTAAAGAAAGTGATTTTTAACAAATTAAGTCGCATTAAACATATTAAAAACATCGAAATTTCCTGAAAATTTCGGCAGAGTAACCCGGTAACGGTGTTTAATGAGACTTAATAAAGGCATTTTTTAAGTTTGAGAAAATAACATGGCGGGTTCTGTGTGCGTGGAATATACGCATCATCGGTAACGGTGCTGTGTCCTAACAGGTATGGTTTATACTGATTATAGCAACATATGTAATAAAAAATGCCTTTATTAAGTCTCATTAAACATATTAAAAACATCGAAATTTCCTGAAAATTTCGGCAGAGTCTCTTTTCTAAATACTGGCCCCCAAACAGGTACAACACATGAAAATACATATATATATGAATAAAGGCATCCCCAAGCGGGAGCTAGCTCTTCGCCAAAGGAGGAATCACAACCACATGCAATATGTATATCAAAAGCACAAAAAAATAATCATCTGAAAATAAGAAATGAGAAACCTGTTCATACTATAATATTGCATTATTGTACTCCCCATTTTATTCGTTTTATAAATAAACAGGTACTCTTGACGCACGTTTGTTGCATATTACAGGATACAGGCTCTTGGAGCAAATACAGTGAAAAAGACGAAAGTTGATACAGAAAAGGGACTTTTGACCAACAAGTAGAAGGATCCTAGTCAAGCCTAGACAAAGAACAGTGCAAGGTCCAAAATGTCAAGGCAAACGGTTAAAAGATCGCTACAAGTTTTCACTGAAACATCTGGAGAAGAATAAGAAGCCCAACAGAGAAAAGAAGTGGAAAAATAGAAAGCCCAAGAAGCCAAGAGGAAAGCCCAAAAGTTACAGAGCCTAACTCCCCAGTTTGGCCGAGGAACCGCGGCCAAACCTAGGCTGGCGCCGCGGTTCCGCGGCCATTCAATGCCCGTGTCGGTGCAGTCTTCTCGTGTCGGTGCAGTCTTCTCGTGTCGGTGCGTCGGTGCGGGGGTTTGGATTTTTCGTGGGCAAATCTGTAATTGCACATGTGCGAATCCCGTAACCCTAAATTCTCCTGTTTACTTATAAAATTGTAATCGAAAATTGTAAAACCCGATGCCTCTTTTCATTTTCACAAATTCAGATCTGTTCTGTATTCTTGCTTGGAGAGAGCCATCAATAAAAATTAGTAAGTTACTTTTAATTCTTTGTTTTAATTCTCTTTTAATTAGAATGTCTTTTAATCCCCTAATGAGCGAGTAATCTCCTCGCTTGTTAGGGTTAGCCTTAAGGAAAGGTTTGAGAGATGAGATCTCTCACCCCTTTCATGCCATTTCATACCTAAGAATTAGAACTCCATGCATGCACGCACACCCCGCTCCCTACGGCACTTTATCCCTCGAGGTAATGGTGACACCGTAGTGTAAAGGACCGGTTGCGCGTGTTTTCCATGGAGGTTAGGGTAAGTATCGATAAAGGAACGACAAGAATCTAGAGGAAGAAACATCTTCCCAAAAGATTCTAATCCACTTTATTGATAATTACTATAACATCTAATAGATCTAAAATAAGGCATTGAAAGCGGTGAGGGAACCTTTAATCTCCCAACTTCCCCTAAGCCTAACCCTAGCAAGACTTTAATTTAGATTAATTTAGTTTATTGATAGATCTAGGTTTTTTAGACATAATAAATCAATCCAAACAACATTTGGAATCAACTCGTAAAAACACATTAAGAAAATTACACATCTATGTGGATCGAGCCGTATTCACCGGCTAGCTGCAAAGCGACGCCGTTTCTGATTGCGGTAATAGATAGTTTTGGACAAAATCAAAACGCCACGTCGGCTCAAGTGAGCATCGACACCAAAAACTATGAATACAAGTCTCACAAGCCTCACCGTCTAGTCCAATATACAAGGGTAGATGAAGTATACTAGATACAAATAAAATACATGGTGGGAGTAAAAGAAAATCCTCCAAAACCTATCTATGAGCAAGCTGCAAGCCGAAGCAAACGAAGCGGAATGGAAGGTACACCCACCGCTACTGTGCTGAATGGTCAGACTTGCAAGATACTGTGGCACAACTGGGTGAGTAGTAAGTAACATCTAATAAGGCTATCGTAAACATGCACGCAATGCGTCACAGCCTACATATACCGATATGATGCAATGCACTAGCATGTGTGCAACATGAAAGCATAATCACATGAAACCTGAATATGTTTGGTATGAGAAAATCTGTATTCTTATCTTAGTAAAACTTTTGTGAAATAACTGAAGTATCATCAATGAAATTAACTAAAATCCGTGTCAAGTATCGACACTAAATATGTATATCTCAATACCTCAATATCTCAATGTCTCGACATCTCAATGTCACAATATCTCAGTGTCTCAATATCTCAATATCTCGGGTCCGTCAGTCCGGATCGGCCCATATCATCAATCTCACGACTACGGTCGGTATCCTCCGGATATCCACCTCGCCACAAATAACCGGTCGGTAGTGCTCCCCTGCCGTGCTTAACGCCATCTGTGCGATCTTCATGCCCCGAGATATCGCACTGGGTCTACCATGTACCCGCAGACAGTGCATCCCCCTCCTCGAATCGGATATATGATACTGCTCAAGAACCAAGAAAACTCATGGTGGATGCCACACACATCACATCACGAGAAAACCGCAAATTTCTGTTTTTAAAATGATAATAGGTTTATAAAATTTTTGCGGTTTTCCTAAAAATCCAAAAATCTCATAAATACTAAAATTCTCGAAAAGAATCATAATATATAAACATGCTGGGGATGATGGAAATCTATGATACGGTGCTATATACCATGCGAAATACGGCCAGAAACTATGCATGAATCATGATGCAATACGGTATGTACATATGAATAACAATCCTACGTATCCATCTTAATGAAATGAATATACTGGTATAAGTCTACGGATCATATATGATGCAAATGCACAATTACCGATTCTAATCAAGTTCTATAGTGTTCATGACATAGCAATTACCAAAGGCGTGTGTGTTCACATAAATAGTGCGCATGCGACATAAACCAATGGTAATGGTGCGAGTGTCCTATGATGATGTCACACACACACACACACACACACACACACACACATAAGATGAGGCAATACAATGAGATGCATAACTAGAAAACTACGCATATAATGCAAGTACTACAAATAATACTAAACCATCGGGCGCCTCGCGCCATCCAGACGATCCCCCCATAAATGTGTGCATCTACTCACCGGGACGCCTCGGCTAATCTGATTCGATCTCAGCCATGTCCTTCCGCGCCACGTCCGACGCCTTTGCACCCGATCGTAAAATCACACACAAGCAAAACAGAGGATAGATATACGATTAGTCGTGGACACAAACGACACAAGTCAACCACGCGCCCTAACTAAAATGCGCACGCACTTGGTGCACAAAATGCGCTCGCGACAATGCCACAAACCATAACTAGGGTCTCTATACGTGACAACTACCAAGCCTAGAACCCAATTACACCAATCGCGCATCCACAATACACTAAATATTATATGAAATAGATTATAAATCATCAAATCCTCAAACTCAATTTAAAAGCTATTATTCCAAAAACCTAGTAAGCAACAATTAACATTTTAGTTCAAATCTAGATATTTTAACAATTCTAGTGGCCACAATGCTTATTAAATATCTTAATTAAGTCACACAAAGCATAACTAAATTTTGATTTTATTTAATTACACATTAATTAAAAACCTAGTTTGCAAAGTCATATAGTTTGGACAATTTAAAAGTAACAATTAGCAATTTAGCAACTGGGTTGGGTTTTGAAATTCTTAAGATGATAAACTACACATTGTAAACATAATGGAGTGGTAAAAACCCTTACTTAGATCCAATTCCTCCTCTTGAAATTTCAAACTTGCAACTTAACACCATATAACTACCTAATTAAATTAGATTTAAGTAATTACCCAACAATTTAAACATTGGGTTGAGATTTATACCTCACAAATCATGAGATCAAACTTGAAACTTGCCTCCAAAAGAAATGGTTTCATGCTCTAAGATCCATGCTAGATTGAACAAAGAATAATGGGTAAGGGTTAAATGGAGAATTAGTGATGTTTTGCAATGATTTTTGATGGATTTTTGGAGATTTTTGAAGTCAAAATGAAATGAGAAAAATAGGAGAGGGGGCAGCTAAAGGTTTCGGCCAGCACCATGAGAAGGGAGAGAGTGAGGTATGGGTGTGTGGGTTTATGTAGAAACTTCTCCAATTATCTCATCTTTTAACCCCTTTTTAAAATTTTCTTTTCTATTAATTTTTGAAGTGAAAAGAGTGGAGAAATGGGGGGGAGGGGGAGGCAGCAGCCTAGTTCGGCCAAGTGGGAAGGAGGTGAGTGTGTGAGGTGTGTGTGGAAAGTTCCAATTCAAAAAGGCCCCCGTCATATCATATATTAACTCTTTTATCATAATTATTTTATTTTATTATATTTTCTGCTTTATTTCATCCTAGAATTCTCTATAATTATGGAGACATTATGAGAACAAGTGAACATATTATAACTAGTTATATAATTGTCATGGTTGACTAATGAATGATTAACCCATTCCAATTTGTAATTATCACTAATTAAATTTATAAGTGAAGGCTTAAAATATTATTTAAAAGAAATAATTAATTTAGGAAAAATTGTTAAGTAAACTAGAAATTTATAAGTGACCTAATAAATACCAATTACTAGCAATTTTATAGTTAAAATAGGCGTATTTAAATTTATAATGAAAAATAATTATAGTTAAGTTTTACGGAAAACACAATTTATTTTACCGATTATCGGAAAAATTCTCATAAAGGATTTATTTATTTATTTATTTATTTTAAAAAACGTTACAGCGCACCCCGCGGGTTCGCGGGGAGGCGGAATGTGCGAAAAACGATTTTTACAAGCTTCGCAACACCGACAAAACTCCAGGATCTATACTTGAACCTTAACTAACAAACTACTAGAGGTTTAACTACTATGTAAAAATGTTATACCTCCGTTTACTAGTCCTTCGGGTCTTCTTGTCCTCCTCTCCTTACCTCCTCGAAGATCGGACCATGCTTGCAAGGTCAGCCTCCTCAAGTTAAAGACAATCCATCCGAGAGTAAGTAGTTCGAGCTCCAACCTTTAAACCAAGATAACTAGGGTACCTAGTTCGCTAAACTAGAATATGTATGCCCTAGAAGCCATTATTGTACATTGATGTATATTACAGTGGATTCTTGGACATATATATAGAGGACTTTCTTGCTCGACATGATAGTATACTATCTGGTTACTCTTTATCTTAACATGTGCACTTAGTATTATTATACTGTCTCTCTTATACATGTTGATAAAAGCTCTTAGGGTGTTAGCTTGACTACCAGGACTATGATGTGGATCATACTAATGGGATCTGGGTAGTCCACAAGCACATCCTTTAATTGTTCCTAGTCGAAGGTATATCGAGACAGGGCATCGATATTCCAGTGTAGACTAGTGTGTACGTTTCTTGACCCTGTATGGAGGCGATGGTTGATCCCATAACTATTGGTGTTTGACATCGAAGATTGTACACGGGTGCTCATTAGAGAATGGGTACACCGAACTGGACTCGCCGAGAACTCCTAGATGGTACTATACATATCGTCAGATAGCAGTTCTCTGGTGACACTGGTACAGGTTAGTCTGTAGACTCGAGATCGTCATAGAGTCTTGTGTGGTTCCCACTGTGCTTTGATTTCCTTCCTACCACGGTTGAAAGGAGTCGTGCAAACAGGTGGATTTTGGGTACAGTCCCGAGTCACATGGAGGCAACAAGCGATAGAAGGGGTTTTGTCTCTCTCGGTATATGGAGTTGATATTGCGCTATGCTCGATTGGCTATAACAGGAAGTCCCTGGCCCGAGCTGTTGATAAGATTTACTGGTAAGTGTTATCAGTAGTTTCTCGTACCGTTATAGGCCACACATCGGCATGACTTATAAAGTTATTGGGGTCTGACGATTCCACCCCCAGACTCGATATGCGACATATCAGACGAAGAGACCGGACTGTACGGTAGTGTTACCTATAGGCTTCATGGGAGTTTGGACAAGCTTGCTTGTTGATCTTCTATTCACTCAATACCTGGATAGCCGTTACGTCCAGCTAGTACCGCTGACGGCTTGTGGGTGACTGATGTGATCATCATCTACTGCTGGCGTATTGACAAGTTTTTAGAGTCCCACATAGAAGTTTCATGGTTCAAGCGAAACGAAGTAGGGCACATATGCTGATATGTGTAGGGTGCCTGATTAAATACGAGTATAAGATACCGTATTGTAATCTGGCGGCTATTTGTTATCAGTTAGGTTATATATGATATAACCGGATTATTGAATCAAGTGTTGATTTGATAATATGATATACAGATAAATGATATTAGTCGGTTATATGTGATATAACCGGATTATTAAATCAAGTGTTGATTTAATAATATGATATATATATTTATATTTGATATAATTGTATATTGACTAATATTATTAGCTCACTAATTATTTTCTTCATTATATATATATATATATATATATATATATATATATATATTATATGAAGCATGATAGGATTTTCTATTTTTTGAAAATAGAAAATGAAAAGAAAAACGGGGAGAGTTTTGAGGGCATGGGTGAAGCATGGCTTTGCTTATTTTTATATTGGTCTTGACTCTCTATTAAAGCATGGTGCTATTTTTATCTGATAAATTATTAGATTGTTCAATAAGTGAGGTAGAGACTTAGCCATTCTTAACTTGATCTTTTTTTGATTTTCTCTTGAGCTCTCTCCATCTTCTTCTACCTCCTACACAAAATCCTAACCCTCATATGTGATGTGAATCATAGGGTTTTGTATAAATCCTAGTGAACTTAGAAACCTTATTTCATCATCCTAGTTTAGATTAGCAATTTAAACTAGTGTGTTTCCTTCACTAATGAGATTTTAGTGAAGAGATAGTTTGGATTTAAGAAGCTTCGGGTGGATCATCTTCGGCATGAAGATCATAAAGGAGGCTCGTTCAAACTTCGAGTGGAGCTACGATGAGTCGTATGGACTACAACCCGGAGCATTTGAAGAGAAAGACACGGTCTACAAAGGTTGTTGCCTCCTTCCCTTAGTCTAAATCTCTTAATATCATAGTTAAACCCTAATCATCTAGTTTAAGATCTTGGTTAGTGTTGATTAGCACCCCAAATTTTTAAAAAATGGTATGCTTGATGCTAGTAAAACCAAGTGGTAGTGGTAACATACACTTTCATAAACTAGATAGCCTAGAGGATGTAGAGAGTGATGATGGATTAATTTATCTTAAAATACCCTAGATTTCTCAACACATGAGACTTTTAGGATTGAGGAAGAAGAAGAAAGCTTGAGGAGATGAGAGTGTAGTGATAAGCATTCAAGTGAGAATGGCTAAGTGTTTTTGAATAATGAAGCATACCAATAATTCAAACCAATGAATCAAGCATGCTTCAATAGTCACCAAAGTATGAGTCACCCCATGAGTCACCAAGTAGCCATGCTTCATTAAATGATAATCAAAACCTCATACCTCCATCTCATTAACCATTTAACAAAATGGTTAAATCCACAAATGAGGTGTCTTCTTCTAGAAGGACCCTTGCATAATTACAAGGATACCCCTCACCGTATATACATACTCGTATCCGTATTTTGAAAAATACGAATACAAAGAGAAGAAAATAATCCAACAATATAATACTAGGATCCGGCTTAAACCAAAGCCAACTAGTATTATCCACCCGAACATCATGCGTGCACAAGTACACGTATGTGATCGAAACCCCGCCGTAAAACCATACGGCCTCTACATTGTTTCGCACGAAGCAGGGAAACCCTTTGTGTGGGATTCTAAAGACTCGACAGTACACTGGCAGTGGGTTTAACCACAAGCACATCAGTGGTACTAGCTGCACGTAACGTCTACCTAGCTATCTGTCGATAAGAAGGCCGATGAGCAAACTCATCCGAACTCCTATTGAGCCTATTTGTGACAATCTCCGTACAGTCCGGTCTGTTCGTCTAAGAGTATTGCATATCGGGTCTAGGAGGCGGTAACCGTCAGACCCCTAATAGCACGATAAGTCGTGTCGGAGTAGAGCCCAAAACACCGTAAGAAACTACTGGAGTACCTACCAGAAAATCTCGCTAGCCATGACCAGGGACTTTGTGTAATGGCTTTCCGAACACAGCGCGATATCAACTCCCAATATCAGAAGAGACGAATCCTATCTAACCACTATTGCCTCCCAGTGCTTCGGGACTGCACCCAACCGCTACATGTTTGCACGACTCATTTGAGCCGTGGTAGGGTAGTGATCTAAGAACATTGGGAACACACTCGAGACGAAATAGCAATGTCAAGTCAACGGACTAAGCTGTACTCATGTCACCTGGGAACTGCTACTTGATGATAGGTATAATACCAACCAGCAGCTCCCATGAGTCCTGTCCAGTGTAACTCATAACCTAATGAGTACCTGTATACTATCTCCAGTACAAAATACTAATGGCTGTGGGACAGACCATCTCCCCTGCTGGGATGAGAAGCGTATACACTAGTCTGCTTTGGAGTATCGATGCCCCGTCTCGATAATCCTACGACTAAGGACCTGTATAAAGATGTGCTTATAGACTACGCAGCCTCCACTAGTATGACTGCCATCACAACGCTGGTAGTCAAGCAAAGATCCTAAGGGCTCTAACAATATGTATTAGTGATACGTTGAAAGAAATATATGCACATATTAAGATAGAATCAAACCAAATAGCATACTACTATATTGAGCAAGACTGTTATTATATCCGTGTATATCCCAAGCTTCCAAAATGTAATATACAAACTAGTATTATACAATAATGGCCTCTATGGCATATATCACTAACACCAAGCGCCCCCGTAACGGCTCCGTATATCTCGACAATGCGAGATCTTTGCCGCTCCACGTCTTACGTCCCATACAGGCGCATCACTCCATTAATGAGCGTATCCTACTATTAATGGACGTACTCCGCCATCAACACGAGCGTGACGCAAGGGCGTAACGGACGACGAGAATCTCGTGTCGGTCCACTCCAAGCGGCCATTATATAATTTCTCTCTTCCAAACGACTGAGGTAACTGAAATCCATTCTAATATGCCACTACCCTGCCATTATTCCTCAATATTTACTTGATCGTTGGAGGATCCTATGGTGGCTTCCCTATCCCAAGACTTCCTTTGCAGGTACCTCGGTATCAACGGTAACAAACAACCCACTGAGATCCACACAATCAACCCTCGTACCAAATCCCAACCGTTCAGCACCACTGACTGCAAGATCGATGGAGGACAACATCTGAGGGAGATTCCGACCTCCATCATACACTGACACATTATATTTTACAAACATACCAGCAAATTATCCAAATAGATCATAACAAGCAAATGATGCTAAAATCTAACTGTAGCTGAAGATGCTGCTCAAATACCACTTGAATCGGTTACAGGTTATTTCATAACAAATCATCTTGCTAGAGGGAATAAAAAAAATTGTGAGCCGCAAGCTGATTCAGCAGATCGTTAATGCATTTTCTATTTAGTTTTGATATGCATGCACCTTTCTCATGTGTTAACATATCGAGTCAGTTAGCTGAATAAATCTATTGGCCAAGTATAAGAAAAACCAATGTTTCTTTGGACGACTAGCCAGAAACAACATAAATGTATGTTAGACGATTTGGATTTGTGTCTAAATTTAAAGCAGTTTTGATAGAGGTCTTGATCTCCTTCAAATGTTGTCTTCTGTTGATTTGTCACGGGCATTGATGAATGGCTGAGATTGGATTTGGGGGTTGCCTCCTGAAGCATATGGATCTCAGTAGGCTTGGTTTGGGGTGAGGCCGAGCTACCCATAAGGAAGTCCCGGGATGGTTGTACCACCATGGACCCTCCAACGATCAAGTTAGTCGAGCTATTTGGGCAGAGTAGCGGCCAATTCAGATAGAATTCTCTTACCTGAGTCATCTGAGAGGGGGTTTATATAGTGGCAGCCATAGGATGGCGGGTGCGAGATTTACGCCGGCCGTTACTCCTTTGGAGCCGCGCCTGCGTGAATGGCGGAATCCTCCATTAATGGCGAGATACACCCATTAACGGGGGAACATGATGGCGTGAGACGTGGGATCGCGGGACGGTAGATATCTCACGCATGGCGAGATTCACGGAGCTATGGCGGGGACGCCTATGATCTATGCTCTGGGTCGGTCGGCGAGACCGAGGAAGCTGAGCTCGGCGGGAGGCTCAGAAGCGAGCGGGAGGCCGAGCAAGCTTGGTTCTGTGATAGCTTGGAGGTGAGCTGGGAGGGCTGAGGAAGCCCAACATGCAGGAGGGCTCGGAGGTGAGCCAATGGTTATTTGTAGGACGAGCACAGGAGAGTTCTGGGAGGTCATCGAAGGTCGAGAACATCCTCGGGTCGAAGGCCCGGGGTATGCCTTCATGTACCGCTCTTGCTCTTTTCCCGTAAGCCTGAGGACACGCCATCTGCCACGTGTCATAATCTGGGGAGTTTCCAGTTCTTATCATCATCATTAGCCCTCCACTCTCTTCCCGACCTATTCATGGGTCGGGTCGAGAGTGGTTTGATCGATCACCCGGGATAAGTTCTTAGTTGAAGACATTGCCGGCGCGGATTCCCGGATAGTTTGTCGTATTTTTTGATGACGTCAGCGGATCGGAGAAGAGATCGTGCATTAAAGGGGAAGCGCCGATTCGATCGTACGTTCGTTGAGGCACCAGACCACATGCCCGACGCTGGTTGGCTGACGTGATGGGCCGCCGGTGTCCTTTGCGCTTGAGGGGACGTGTCCAACGTCAATGAGACACGTGGAACGCCGATGGCCATCGAACGCGAAGCGTTGTTTAAGCGGGAAACGATCGGTGCCGTTAGATGTGCTTGCAAAATGCTATAAATAGAGGTGGGATCCCCTTAGGGTCCACACTTTGCTATAATTTCCTCATCGCTGCGTGTGTTAGCTCGGCGCTCTTCCCTTTAGGTCGGATTTCTCGCTCCTTTTCCTTAGAGGACTCATTCCTTTGCTCAGGTTAAATATCTTCTTCCAGGGAGTCTGTTGAGATAGTTGAGGTAGAGTCTAGGGAGTCTTCAGCTGCTTCTTCCTCTGCCTCGTCTGAGTCAGATTCCCCCGGGGAGTTAGGGTTATACCTGCTTCCCGGGGCCGCGCCACGGGGACGGTTCCCCAAGCGCGCATCAAGAGTGCTCGTGACGTGCCTTCTCTCCTGAGGAATGTGGACGAGCTCACCACAATCCGGGCTCTTTTCCACATTCCCCCGGCTACTCGCTTCGCTTGGCTGGGGAAGGAGAAAGGGCAAACCAGGTGCGGGGCAAGGAGATTGCCTTATACCTGGATGCCTTTTGGGCTGGAATGCGTTTGCCCTTCTCTCCTGAGGTCAGCGCGGCGCTGCGCTGCGCTGACCTCAATTAGCTCCGGGCCAGCTAGTGCCGAACTCGTGGAGGATTCTCCTTGGGTTCCTGGTCCGGTTGAGACTACAAGAAATCCCCTTCAGCCTAACCCTTCTCCTTTCCTCCCTCTGTTATAAAAATCACCCCGGCACCCGTAAGGACGAGCCGAGCTGGATATACATTTCCTTTAGAAAACACAGTGGAGGGGCGACCGGGTCGGGGGCCATAGCAGTTCCTTCCTCCATCCATGAATGGAAGGAGAAATTCATATTTGTCGGGCCGCTCGAGGGTGAGGATTGGCCTGTGCCTATTCAGTGGCACAGGGCCTACTGCCCGTGGGTGAGGCGGCCGTCCAATCCCGAAACGAGGGCAGTGTCGGCGTGGGAGCCCGTTCAATAGGTTGATGTATTGCTGTCCGAGCAAGCCCTCAGTTGGGCTGGACTCAGCCCCGTTCAGTTCGTGGGTAAGTTAGGAGCCTAGGCGACCTGTTTAGACCTGCATATTCTTCTTATACTCTTTCTGGCATCGCTAACTCCCTTTGTGCATCTTTCTCCTTTGCAGAGCCGATGGACAAACAAAAATTTCTGGCTGCGATGGCTGAGAAGAAAGGAAGGAAGCCCGGAGGCACCGGTTCGTCATGCCCGGCTTCGAGCCCGGCCGCACCGGCGGCCGCTTCGACTAGGCATTCCACTACGCCCCGGGCTTCAGAGACCAGCCACGGGGAGAGCCGCAAACACGCTCAGGAGCGGGAACCCCGAGTTATGGAAGTGGCGGATGAGGCCAACCCTCCCGTGGCCTCCCTCAAGCGGCCCAAGAGGACGGTGTCCCGAGCCTCGTCTTCCCCGATCTTCGTGCAGGAGGGGGATCTTCGCTATGAGGTGCCCTCGAGGCTTTCTGTCGCCGATAGCTTGCTCTCAGAGATGGAGCGGTCGGCTGGGGGCAGGATCCCCTTGGGGACCCTCAAGGCCCAAATCGCGGCCATAACTCAGGAGGCCATGCAGGTTAGTGTCCGCCTCCCATTCGGGTTTTCATTAAGCCTTTTTGTTTGCAGGATCGGATACCTTATTAACCCTCCTTTCGTTTTCCTTAGGTCCTCCAGCACTGTGTCCTCGTCGCCAACATAGAGCACGAGGAAATCGCCCCGGCGCTGCAGATAGCGGCGAGTCTTCCTTGCGAGAGGAGAGCCTGAACCGGGAGCTGCGTCATACAAGGGAAAGGATCGCCGCCCTCGAAGACCGGGTGACTGCCGAGGAGGGGGTGAACGCCAACTGTCGGGAGTCCATCCGAGCTTTGATGGAGTCCAACAAGGTCGTTGAGGCCATGTTGGAGGATGCTAGGGTGCTCGCCGCCACTCTGAAGAAGACGCGGGACACCCTAAAAAGGGTAAACGAGGCAATGAAGGAAGGAATGAGGCGCGCCGACCTCCGGGATATGAAGGCGGTGGAGAGCTACAAGACGTCGGATCAATTCTACGCCAACCTTGCTGACGCCTCGGCCCTCGTCTGGCATGAGGCCCTCGACGTTGTCAAGGCGTTGATGCCAGAGTTTCCCGACGGTAAGCTCCGGCTCAAGTACCCCCTCGAGGGTGAGGTGCAAGGGGATACCGCCGGAAGCGTCGCCGGGGGGAAAGCCCCTGGTGGGGGCGTTGGGGAGAAGGCGGTCACCCCGGCTCCCAGTGCCGAAACTCCTACTATGGGCGCCGACCCTCAAGCCGCCACCCCGGCTCCCGACGCTGCCGCAAAACACGTCGAGGTCCTTCCCGGCCCCGAGGCCTGAATCTCCCTGCCTTCTTTTTTATTATATTTTTTTGTTTTCATCTTAGAATTTTGTAAGCCTCCGGGCGATTTTGTAAGGCTGAGGAGCCCACAATACCATTGTAAAAACTCCCGAGTTGTGAATAAAGCTCTTTTGCAGAAATTTGTGTGGCAATGTTTTCATTTCGCAGTAATGTCTTTATTTTGCTCGCCTGATAAGCGCTAGGTCGATGACCGGTCCTTTAGTTGGCAATCGCGTATCGAGTTAAATCCAATTATTTTTCAAGTGTACAAAGGACTGTATTAGGTCGGCGTCCTTAGGGTCCCGAAGTCGAGGTGGCGATCGCTCGTTGAAGGTATGTCGGTAAACGCCTCTTAGTAGAAAGGTATAGACTTGCCCATTCCCTCGAGTTGGACCGCCGACCACCTCTCTTAAGATTGGTCGGCATTTACTGAGGTTGAGGGCTTCTAATCCTTAGTACAGATGGTTAAGGTGTTACCCACTAAGGATAGACCGAGCAGGGAAGCTGCTCGGTGACCTTTTGGGAGGGTTTTGATCCTTAGCACAGATGAGTAAGAAGTTACCCACTAAGGATGGACCGTGCAAGGAAGCTGCTCGGTGGCCTCTTGAAGAGGGCTTCGATCCTTGGCGTCGGTGGGTAGTAAACTACCAGCCATGGATGGACCGAGCAGGGAAGCTGCTCGGTGGCCTCTTGAAGAGGGCTTCGATCCTTGGCGTCGGTGGGTAGTAAACTACCAGCCATGGATGGACCGAGCAGGGAAGCTTCTCAATGGCCTCTTGATGAGGGCTTCAATCCTTGGCGTAGGTAGGTAGTAAAATACCAGCCATGGATGGACCGAGCAGGGAAGCTGCTCGGTGGCCTCTTGATGAGGGCTTCGACGCTTGGCGTCGGTGGGTAGTAAACTACCAACCATCCATAGATGGATCGAGTGGGGAAGCTGCTCGGTGGCCTCTTGATGAGGGCTTCGATCCTTAGTGTAGGTGGGTAGTAAACTACCAGCCATGGATGAACCGAGCGGGGAAGCTACTCGGTGGCCTCTTGATGAGAGCTTCGATCCTTAGCGCAGATGGGTAAGAAGTTACCCATTAAGGATGGACCGAGCAGGGAAGCTGTTCGGTGGCCTCTTGATGAGGGCTTCGATCCTTAGCGTAGATAGGTAAGAAGTTACCTACTAAGGATGGACCAAGCAGGGAAGCTGTTCGGTGGCCTCTTGATGAGGGCTTTGATCCTTAGCGTAGATGGGTATGAAGTTACCCGCTAAGGATGGACCGAGCAAGGAAGCTGTTCGGTGGCCACTTGACGAGGGCTTCGATCCTTGGCATCGATGGGTAGTAAACTACCAGCCATGGATGAACCGAGTGGAGAAGCCGCTCGGTGGCCTCTTGATGAGGACTTCGATCCTTAGCGTAGATGGGTAAGAAGTTACCCGCTAAAGATGGACTAAGCAGGGAAGCTGCTTGGTGGCCTCTTGACGAGAGCTTTGATCCTTGGCGTTTGTAGATAGTAAACTACCAGCCATGGATGGACTGAGCAGGGAAGCTGCTCGGTGGCCTCTTAATGAGGGCTTTGATCCTTGGCGTCTATGGGTAGTAAACTACTAGCCATGGATAGACCAAGCAGGGAAGCCGCTCGGAGGCTTCTTGATGAGGGCTTTGATCCTTAGCGTAGATGGGTAAGAAGTTACCCACTAAGGATGGACCGAGCAGGAAAGCTGCTCAGCTTTGCGAGGCGTGCCCGACCTTCCTTGGTGTGTGAATATCGGGAAGGGTGACCATTGCGGGCGGCACATGGTAGAAACGCATATGTGAGGTGGGGCGTTCCAAGATCCGCGTCGTTCCAACTTCGATTCGCCTAGAAATATGGGATGCTCGCCTCGTGGTGGTACGGTATTGGAAGAATGGAGCGAATCCCGGGATTCGTGCCCATGCGCGTGCAAATTTGGGCTCTCGGGGATTCTGTGGAGGCTATAAATAGATAAGGAGATGGGTATGTTTCAGCATTGCTTCTTCGAGATGGCCGGGCGTATCTACGCGATCGAAGAGATCATTACCCCCAACGACGTCTACCTGTACGACCAGTCCATTTCCGAGGAGAGGTACCGGGGCATGGTCTAGCGCCTCGAGGATCACATCGGCCGTCTACTTCCTCGTCGGTCGCCCATCCTCCAATTGCTGATGTACGCAATTTGGAGGAGGTCCCCGGGGCTATACAACCCCCTCTCCGAGGAGCTGCTGGACGAGACGCTCGACAAAGTACGCACAATCTACGTCATCGGCTTCATCTCGAAGGCCAGGCATGACCGATCTGTGGCCCTCATTTTGGAGTGTTTCCGAAAGAGACAGATCGCGAGCCAGGGCTCGGCAGATGGAGGGCTCGACGTTTCCGTGGCATCCCGAGTTCGTGGGCAGTATCGGCGGGAGCGGGCTGAATAGGCAAGGGCTCGTCTGGCGGAGATCTCCAGAGAGCATCACCAGCAGTGCTTCTTTGACCCCGTTCCCCCTCTTTTGTAATTTTAATTTTTATGTAAGGCTGAGGAGCCCATAATACCTTTTGATAAATAAATAAAGCTATCCTTTTTACGATGTTCTATTGTTTCCTTTTTGTCTTCCGAATGCATTTGGGTATTTTTGTGAAACGAAATCCGTGAGCTTTGAACCGAGGAAGAGAGAAACACATAGGGGAAGTTCCTTCTTATTATTAAAAAACTTAGAAAATTTTACATCGCTTCGTAAAAGGAGAAACATGTATTCATGGATATACTTTTCAAAGGTATAACTTGAGCTTCTCGGCGTTGTAAGGCCGTGGAAATTTGCGACCTGCAGCGTCTTGTAGGCGATAGGCCCCGCCGGGCAAGACTTCGGAGACTAGAAACGGGCCGTCCCACTTCGGAGAAAACTTGTGCAACTTGCCCTGATCAACGAATTCGTTCTGCCTTAGGACCAAGTCTCCGGTTTTGAAGGCGCGATGCTTGACTCATGCGTTGTAGTAGCGAGCAGTCTGTTGTTGGTAAGCGGCAGCTCTGATCTGTCCCCGGTCTCGCTTCTCCAATAAGATGTCCAAATTAGTCCAGAGGGCCGAGGTGTTTGCTTCGTCGTCGAAGTGCTCGACCCTGTAACTGGGCATCCCGATCTCTGCTGGGACCATCGCCTCGGTGCCGTAGCAGAGGCTGAAGGGGGTTTCTCCAGTGGGGGTCTTCTTCGATGTGCTCAAGACCCATAAGACCCGGGGTAATTCGTCGACCCAACTGCCTTGTCATCCTTCCAGGTGAGCTCGAAGACCTCGAATGACGTCCTAGTTAGCGACTTCGGCCTGCCCGTTGCACTAGGGGTGCACGATCGCGGCAAACTTCATTAATATATGGTATTCGCTGCAGAACCCTTTAACTTTTTCGTTTTCGAAATTCATCCCATGATCGGTGATGATACACCTCGGAATCCCGAACCGGAATATTATGTTGTTCTGCAAGAACTTGATGGTCGTGATGGCGTCTGGTTTTCTGATGAGGACGGCCTCGATCCACTCTGTAAAGTAGTCCACCGCGACGAGGATGTCTTTGTACCCACCCGTACCAGTAGGGAATTCCATTTCCCATTGGGCAAACGGCCAAAGGGAGGTTAGGGCCGTTAGCTGGGTAGCCGAAAGGCGGGGTATGCTGCCATGGAGTTGGCAGCTCTTGCATTTTCTGACGAGCTTCTGAGCGTCCTGATGGATGGTCGGCCAATAATACTCTTGGAGGAGTGTCTTCTAGGCTAAGGTGCGGGCCCCTTGATGTGCTCCGCCGACCCCTTCATGAATTTCACGGAGCACATAATCGGCTTCGTGGGGATCGACGCACCGAAGCAGGGGTTGAGTGAAGGATTTCTTGTAGAGGTTCCCTCTGCTCCAAATGAAATGGTGGGCTTTGGCTTGAAGGCGGCGGGCCTCCCCTCGATCTCCGGGGAGCGTACCCTCCTTCAGGAATTTCACGAGGGGCTTCCTCCAATCCCGGCCTTCTTCCCGGGCCGTGTAAACTTGGAGTGATGTCACTCTATCTTCCATGCTGGGCCATAGCAGGACCTCGAAGAGGATATTTTTCTTGTTGTTAGCCGTGTAGGAGGAAGCCAGCTTGCTCAGGGCATCGGCCTGGGCATTTAGGTGTCGGGAGATCTGCTCCACTTGAACTTCGTCGAAGTCCTTTCGCAGTCTTCTTACCTCGGCTAAGTATTTCACCATCAGGGGTTCGCGAGCCTCGAAATGGCCGGTCACTTGGCCAACGACCAGAGCGGAGTCGCTGCAGATTCGGATCGTCTTCAGCCTCACTCCGGAGGCGATCCGCAGTCCAGCGAGAAAAGCCTCGTACTCCATGGCATTGTTTGAGGCTTTGAACCCGAGCTTTAAAGAATACTCTATCTCGGCCTTGTTCGGACCCCGAATGATGAGGCCGGCACTACAGCCTTCCTTGGTTGATGACCTGTCGACGTAAAGGACCCAGTCGGGAATGGAGTCAGGCCTCTCTTCAATCGAGGGTTAGGATTCGGGGGCCGGCACGGACACTGCCTCCTTGTTAGGGATAGTGCATTCGACGACAAAATCGGCTAGGACTTGTGTTTTGATAGCCTGCCTCAGGCGGTATTTGATGTCGAATTGGGATAACTCCCACCTCCACTTCTCCAAACGACCCGACGACTCAGGGGGAGGTGAGGAATGCCCCTAAAGGGCGCTCGGTTAGAACGAGGATGGTGTGTGTCTGAAAGTAGTGCCGTAGTTTCCTTGAGGCCACTATAAGCACCAGGACAATTTTCTCTATGGTCGGGTATCTTGTTTCCACATCCTTAAAGACGTGGCTTACATAGTAGACCGACCTCTGGACTCCTTCGACCTCTCAGACGAGCACCGAGCCTGCAGCTTGATCAGACACCGCTAGATATAGAGATAGCTTGTCTCCTTCAACTGGCCGGGTGAGCAGTGGGGTGTCTCCAGGTCATTGGCGCAGCCATGTTGAGGATGGCGCTGATTTTCTCTGGGTTAGCCTCGATTCCTCGGTGGGTAACCATGGATCCGAGGAACTTTCCATTAGTGACCCCAAACGCACACTTGGCGAGATTCGACTTCATTTTGTATTTGCGGAGGATGTCGAAAGTCTCGCCAAGACCTTTGGTGTGCTCATCTGACGAGTTCGATTTAACGAGCATGTTGTCGACGTACACCTCCATGTTCCTCCTAATTTATGGTCTGAACATCCTGTTGACCAAGCGTTGGTATGCAGCCCCGGCGTTTTTGAGGTCGAAAGGCATCACTTTATAGTAGTATACCTCCCGGTCCCCTGTGAATGCGGTGAGTTCTTCGTTTGTCGGAGTCATACGGATCTGGTTGTAGCCGGAGAAAGCATCCATGAAGCTGAGTGACTCGTGACCTGCCGAGCTGTCGACGAGCTGGTCTATCCTAGGGAGGGGATAGTTGTCTTTCGGGCTGGTCTTGTTGAGATCAGTGAAGTCGACACACATGTGCCACTTTCCGCTCGCCTTTTTAACCATTACCACATTCGCCATCCATTCTGAGTAAGCCACGTTTCGAATGAAGTTGGCTGCGAGAAACCTATCAACTTCGTCCTTGATCGCCTTTTGTTTGATCGGAGCGAAACTTCGTTTCTTTTGCCTGACGGGTCGGACCGTCGGTTCGACCCCGAACTTGTGTGATATCACTTTGGGGTCGATCCCGGGCATGTCGGCGGGCGCCCAAGCGAACACGTCTGAGTTCCTTTTGAGGAAGCGGACTGGGTCGTCGCGCCGGGCCCCTATTAAGAGTGACCCGATTTGGACTGTTCGTTCGTTGTCCCCTTCGATGAGGGGAACCTCCGTTAGCGGCTCCACCGGGGCTCCTCGGATTTCCTTTTGCTCGTCCCGAGTATCCAAGGACCCCCTGAAATCATCCGTTCTTTCAAGGTCATCGCTTCGCTCTTCAGGCATAGATGTCGCTGTGAAGCAAATCTTCGCGGCTTGCCGATTCCCATAGGCCCGGCCTATTCCGCCTTGGTTGAGTGGAAACTTGATCGTGAGGTGGTAGGTCGATATTTGGGCCCGGAAGGAGTTTAGCGTCGGGCGCCCCAGGAGGATATTGTAGGCCGATGGAATTCTGCCGACGATGAACTCCATAGGCACGGTACGTGTACGACCTGCTTCCCCGATGTTAAATAGAAGGGTGACCACTCTTTCTGCCGGGATAGAGTGGTTAGTAAACCTCGACAGGATGTGGGCAGTCAGCCTCAGGTCCGACAGGCTAAGCCTTATACGTAGGAAGCAGTCGTAGAAGAGGATGTCTGCCGAGCTTCCTGAGTCGACCAGTATCCTTTGAACCTCATAGCGATGGACCCGTGCTGTGATCACCAGGGGGTCGTTGTGTGGTAAGGATATCCCGTAGAGATTCTCGTCGGTAAAAGTGATGGGCTCGGCTGCTTTGCTCCTCTTCATGGGCTGGCTTCTTGTCCCTTCGACCTGCAGGGGGCGTCGAATCTCATCGACTCCGGGAACACCCCCCGCTGATACGACCATGATTTGGCCAATCATCAACTCGCCGAGAGGGGGATGTTGCTCTTGCTCTCGGTATGCTTGTCATTTTTCCCTCAAGTATTTTTCCAGGTGTTTTTGAGGTCGAAAGGTATTTGGGCAGAGTAGTGGCCAATCATCAACTCCCCGGCGTTTTTGAGGTCGAAAGGTATTTGGGCAGAGTAGTGGCCTATTTAAATAGAATTCTCTTACATGAGTCGTCTGAGAGGGGGTTTATATAGTGGCAGCCATGGGCTGGCAGGTGTGAGATTTACGCCGGCCGTTACGCCTTTGGAGCCGTGCCTGCACGAATGGTGGGATCCTCCATTAATGGCGAGATACGTCCATTAACGGGGGAACGTGATGCGTGGGATGTGGGATTGTGGGGCGGCGGATATCTCGTGCATGGCGAGATTCACGGAGCCATGGCGGGGACGCCTATGATCTATGCTCTGGGTTGGTCGGCGAGACCGAGAAAGCTGAGTTCGGTGGGAAGCTCGGAGGCGAGCGGGAGGCCGAGCAATCTTGGTTCTGTGATAGCTCGGAGGCGAGCTGGGAGGGCTGAGTAAGCCCGGCGTGCAGGAGGGCTCGGAGGTGAGCCAATGGTTATTTGTAGGACGAGCACAGGAAGGTTCTGGGAGGTCATCGAAGGTCGAGAATATCCTCGGGTCGAAGGCCCGGGATATGCCTTCAATATACCGCTCTTGCTCCTTTCCCGTAAGGTTTGGGACCCGTCATCTGCCACGTGTCATGATCTGAGGAGTTTCCAGTACTGAGCATCATCAAGTTTATTCTATATTTCCCCCTTTTTTTTGCCAATTCGCCTAAATTATCCTCATTCTAAGCAATACTTCAAGAGCAAATGATGCATGATTGTACCTTGCATTCTATAAAAGGCAAGGGGTTAATGTATCTTCGACAGGTACATTCAATTGATTGGTTTGTATATTTATTTTCTCTCGCTATATTTTTTATATGCTCAACGGCGTTTGGGATCACTCAAAGTAGCATGTTTATGCGGCCAATATTAAGTAATTAATACTGATAATAATAATAACGACTACTAGTAAATAACAAGCATGCATGTTCTGTTGTCCCTTGGACTTGAGTGACATGGGATTCCATTTGATATGCATGCACCTGTTGATAATATAATTAATTGAAAGTGCTACTAACTTTTGTTGGCTCTAATCTCAAGCAAACGATGCTTGTTGTTGTTATATATAATATATAAAGCCCTACTTTCAGCTTTTGAAGCTTGAAATCAAGCTTCTGTCCTTTCCAAATTTAGCACTCATAATTGCTTCGATGCTATTTTTGTCCCCGCCTTCAAATCAAAACATATATACTCACAATTCTCTTTTGCTGCTCCTTGCTTTAACTTTGTATCTGATCTCTCAACTTTAATTAATTATTAGTTTGATGTAGTTTTCTACGTCTTTTTTTTGGACTTTAAATTTGTATTTGGTTCCTTAACTTTTATCTTGGATTTGCTGTTATAATATTTCTTCGTTGTTCATTAACTATAAGATGCAATTGGATTTAATGAAATCACATAGATTTTATTATGAATTTGTTTTATTCTATATTTTCTTTAATGAAATCCCATAAATCATACCATTGTAACTTTTTTCTTCAAAACATAACGTTGTCTGCAAATAGATTTAAAAAAATAATTTCAGAATTTTTTTAATATGTAAGAAGAATTTAAATCTCCACCTAGGACACGTTGACTCATTTATGAATTTTCAAATGCGATTTAGCATCCATTCAAAAAATACAAAAAAGAATAAAGCTGTAAAGTACAAGAGACTCTTATGCAATTGTTTTCAAAGAAAATAAAGAAAATTTTCGAAATCGTTTTGAGAGAATTTTGATGAAGTTTTGATAAAAGTGTGAAGTCTAAGAGATTTATATGAATCTATTTTCGAAGAAAATAAAGAAATTTTCCTAAATTGTTTTAAGAGAATTTAGATCAAGCTTCAATGATTAGGGAGATAGTGAATTTTAGTTGAAATGCTAATTATTGCTGCAATAATATATTTTTTGAATTCTTGGACAACTTTATGTACCCGTGCATCCATGCATGTCATGTATGCACTTGCTAGTAAATAAAAATATTGGCATGACAACTTCTTAAATTTTAATGCATGATTAGCTTATTAGTTGTTTGGTGCATGCATGTCTAAGAAAGGAGATGAGCTTTGGCCATGTGGAGATTTGCAACATTTTTTTTATTTGTTTGTTGTCTGCATTTTATTTAGATAAGAAAATAGACAAAACAATCCATACAATCTCGACATTAATTAGTTAATGATTGTATAAAAGTATGCATAATGCATATCCCTTATTGACATATAAAAAGTTTTCTGGAGATTTTCGTGCAACTCGATTAGCAAAATCTAGTTCGGGCTTGACCCATAATGCCTCAACATCTCGATGGCTCAATCAGAGTTTGCCTCTGCCTTCGATCAGGCGTCTCTCCCATCAGCAAAATGCGCTCTTAAGTGTCACACCTGCAATGATATGGAAGCTAAAATGGTTTTTCTATTTGGGAATTGAAATTTGCTGGGATGTCCACGTGTCTCCTTATTAGCGACCAGAGTACACGGCCCCATGAACGGTCGCTGATAAATGTATCAGCGACCACTCAATCAACGACCATGTTTAGCGACCGTTCATTATTTTTTGGGAACCGTTTCATACGGTCCCTAATAGTGACTGAATGTAGTAGTGAAAGAAGCCATGGTACATGAAGATAAACGCATTGGTAGACGAGGTCATCGTGAAGAGAAGGAATTTGGGTTCCGAGTCGAGCCACGACATGCTCTTGAGGTTCATTGGCACGGTCGAGGACGTTAGATACCTCAGGGACATCATGATTAGCTTCCTTCGGACGGGACCTGACACGGTGGCCTCAGCTGTGACCACATTCTTCTAACTGCTTTCGAGGAACCCAAAGGCGTTGGCGAAGATGCTAGAGGAGATTGAAGAGATGGATATTAATTAAGAGCGAAATAAACTGGCTGGAGCGGCTGAGGTCAATGTAGTACGTGCATATAGCGAAATAGGGGAGTATGAGGCTTTAAATTCCCTTCTAGATCTTCATATGCTTCTTATATGACTTTTTTTAGATTTTTCCTTGGTATTGAAAAAAAGAAAGATTTTACACATTTTTGGAGAATGGACAGACAACAAGATGTCAAAAAATAAAACTTCAGGTCTCAAAATGCCACATAGGATTATATCTTCTATTTGGATGAAGCAATGGATAATTCGGTGCCATTTAGTCTATCACATTTTGTTCTAAACCCTCACCTCAACTTCCCACTCGATTTCAACACTCATAATTAATGAACAAATTTAGGCTATGCGGAGACAGGTTTGCTGGGTTTCCTTTCTTTCTGTAAAATTTTGTGAGGATGATTAAATTAAATTAGACAATTAAAATATTTTAATCCAAAGATAAAGACAAAAATAGCACGGATACCAATGTGCTCAGTTGTGCGGAACATCAAGAAAGGAAGTGGCCACGAATTAACGTTTTCAGGAAAAATTCGTAGGCACCCTGGATGCGTGCACGTGTGTTGTGTGCTTGTGGTGCATGGGTGTGGTGTGTGCTTGGATGGGACCTACATGCGAGTTAAAAAAAAAACCCATGTTTTAAGTGATCAACCAAACTACACTCTAAATATGCAACACAAATAAATAAGATTTTGCAAATCTCAGACTTCACTGAATACCGGGAGTGAGAGAGAGAGAGAGGAGAGAGAGACTTATAAATGGTTGGAAGAGAGAGAGAGAGAGGCGGTAGGTTGAAGGCGAAGAAATTCTTTCATGGTACCAGGTGCATATGTTCGGTTATGGAAAAGAGAAAAAATATACATGCATGAGCCCCAACAAATTGCCCCCAAAAAATCACATTCTTTTCTTTTTCCTGCCCGGATGCATATGGATTGCATCAGATATACCGAAATACTTTCTTTTAGATGGAGGTCCTATTAACTTTAGTAAATGTATTTGGTGTGTCCTATATCCAAAAAGAGGCAAGAAGCATGCTAATCAGACAAGAAAACCAAGAAAGCCTCTATGCTTTTTGCTAATTTCACCAACCATATCCTTCTACCCTTTTTTGGGTTAATTGAATGATTCTAAGAGAGAGCTTTGACGAGGCATTACGTCTAGAACCAAATAGAAAATAGGCAGCATGCGCATGGACTCAAATTATATATATATATATATATATATATATATATATATATATATATCAACAACCAATTTGAGAGGACAGCTTTAGGATTGATTTAATTAATTATGAAGGCATCACTATTTCTACCGTCTCCCTTAAAGAATAATATGGGAGAAAAAATTATTAAGAAATATGATTATTGTAGAATATTAGGTATATATAGACTAGTACCCTATTTAAAATATTGGATTAATTGCGTATAAAACCATATGTATTCACATCATATTGTGTGTACTATAATCACTCATAACAGGTTTAGCCAGAATTGATTAACATGTAAGCGTATAGTTTTTTATTTAAAAAAGAAAAAAGATCGAAAACCATGGTTTTATTCAAACCTTGTTGGCATTCATTTATAGAATCATAATCTTGTATTGCCAGCCCAAAGACATCATTATAATTATATAAAACTGTACTTAGCCGCTTTCATCAGTATGAAAGATCTTATTTCCTAAAGAATCTAAAAGCTATCGATTCATCGTACACCTTTCAACAACTCAGATATCTATCAAACTAGAACCGAAAAGATATAGTCGAGCTGGCACGTCGCAGCAGCGTTAATTCGATGTCGTTTCCAATAACAACCAATCTGATGTTGGGGTCACAAAAATCAACATATTTTCCCTTATACCTACCATATTCATGACTTATTCGGTCAAGCCGAAAAAAGAGTTCTTCCACCACATGCTCTACATTGCTTATCCTAACAGTTCACTAAATATTTTTGTATTATAATATTCATCATTTGGAACATAAAAAGAAGAAGAAGAAGAAATTGGTGCAGAAGCGGCCAAGCTCCCTTAAAAGAGTAAACTTTCCATGGCCTCGCCTAGCTAGAGCTACATGCATATTACCAAAGTTAGGCTTGAGAAAGCTTACAATTCGCGCGTTACCAAACAAGCAAGAAAAGGACAACGTAATATCCCCGTGTCGCGTCGACATATCTAAAGATAGAAGGAGAAAACCACAAGATCGAGAGCCGACGTCTGAGACATGTCGTGTCAATGTTGGCCGCTGCTTAATTTTAAAAGAAAAGGAAAAGAAAAAGAAAAAAAATGATAAAATAGAGCTAGGAGATGATGAGGATATAGAGTGAGTAGGCCACCACATGCAACAAAAGACAACAAAAGAATGAATTAATTCATTAGATAAATATGAATGAAAGGGACTGGAGTTGGTCTGATGTCGGCATTGCTGCGGTTTTTTCTATCTAGCTACAGCTACAAATATGGTAAGCCTCTATAATATCCCACACGTTTTAATTAAGCTTATTTAGTCCCTTATTAATTAAGCATCACCAGACTACGACGGTGTGTGTGTGTATATATATATATAATGTTAGCGTCCACGACAATAAATGCGTAGTTAAATCAAACACACGTCTGGGCTCGGCCACCATTGAATACACGCCATAACCGTTCATCATCCGTTTACAATGGTTGGTTTAGCATGTCAGTGAGTTTGCCAGTATACGATCATCACAAATATATAATGACCCGGGCCAAGAATGTGGTTCTCAAGGGTTCACTAGTGGGCTGACATTCGTGCACCCTCGACCGTGCTCAAAAACATGTCTGAGCATTCCCGAGCATGCCCGGAAACATGAGCATCCACGATCCAGCACAAAGCATGTCTAAAGACACCGGACAATGTATCCCAACCCTACAGTAGATGGGGTCCAAGAGCCGCCGCCAACACCACATCGAGCGGGGTCGAGCTCTTGCCCACCAATACCCTCTGCGGCTAGCACCATGAAGTTGGCATGTGTTACCTGATGAGAATGACTTTCACTCTATTCCGACAGGGACTCCGGCTACGCGATCGTACTACTACTGATAAAAGGTCCAGCTATGGTATAGATATATAAAGTGCAGGATAAGATAAGTTTGTTTTATTGATCGAGAGATCTTGTTATCTTCGTTTTCTGCCACATTTATAGTCCAATTAGCAACAGTTACACCCCGTAATAGCTACAACTTCGCACTGACCACTTATCATAATAGAGCCCGTGGCTCAAACTACATGGCGTAGTTTCATAATATGCAGCACATGTTCATAAGATGTAGCACACGTTCAGGCACACATCTTCTCTTGTAGAAGCCGCTTACTCGTCTCAATAATTATAGGCTTTAACTGACTCATGTTTGAGCCATAGTGACCTAGGCTTATCGGTCGAGTCACAATTCCTCGCTCTTTAAAACTGAATTTGGGTGTAAACATCCTCACCTCACCGGTTTTTCGGAGAAGGAACTAGTCTGAATTAAATCGCATTTTATGTGTCGTATCAATTAAGCAATTCCATTTTGAATATCGCACAAAGTCATGATTGCTTTTGGCATTGACGTCTCCTAGGGTTTTCCTCTTGGCTGTTGTTGGGGTCAAAATTTGCACCCCATTGCCAAAATCAAAAAATTAAAAAAATAAAAAAAATAGGCCCGAGCCCAAACCAAATAGACCTAATCCCGGCCCAAACCGATCCAAGATCAAGCATTGAGGCCAGCCCTATGGGTAAGGATAGAAAAGTGTAATAAATAAATTTAATTTGCAATAAGTAGATAGTAAATGGAAAAAACCAATTTTGCAAAACCCAAGGGCTAAAGTGTAAAAGATGTGCACATGCGTAAAAAATGGGCAAAAACCAAAAATTGTAAAGCCCAAGAGGCTATGTAAAATGTGGAAATAATAGTTTATAATAACATTATTCATTCTCTTTCAAACTTTCTATAGTTTAGAGCCACCACAAAAAGGCAAGTTTTCTTCTTCTTCTTCTTTTTCCTAATAGAGAAAGAGAGAGCTCCAAAAAAAAAAGAGAATTCCTTTTGAATTTCTCTTATCTCCTTGATGGAGGCTGAGATCTCCTTCAGATGTTGTCCTCCATCAATCCTGTGATGACAGTCTTTGACGGATGAGATTTGTTTTGGAAGTTGTTAAGTGTGGATCTCAATGGGTTAGTATTTAACGCCGAGCTACCTGCAAAGAAGTCCCAGGGTGGGTGACCACCGTAGGACCCTCTGACGATCAAGTTAGTGCCGAGATATAAGTGCAGAGTAGCGGCGTATTGGAAATGAGTTCGAGTTACTTGAGTCGTCTAAGAGGGGTTTATATAGGGATCACGCGGAGCAAGCAGGCGCGAGATCATCGCCCCAGTTATGCCCCATCGTTATCCTCTCCTCGAATGGCAGGATATGCCCATTAATAGGAGGATGCACTAGCGTGGGATGCGGATCGTGGGAGGCAGATATCTCGCCCTGGCGATATATGCGGAGCCGCTGAGAGGCGCATGAGATCCACGCTCTTGATTCATCGGAGAAAACCGAGAAAGCTCGGCATGTTAGGAGCTCGGAGACGAGCCGGGAGGCTGAGGAAGCTCGGCTTGTCAGGAGCTCGGAGACGAGCCCGGGGGCCGACGAAGCTCGGCTTGTCAGATGGCTCGAAGGCGAGTAAGGAGACCGAGGAAGCTCGGAGACGAGTAAGGAGACCGAGGAAGCTCGGAGACGAGCCGCTGGTAGTTTCCTAGGTGAAAGTAGAATGTATTCAGGGAGGTCTCCCGAAAGGTCGAATACGTTTCTTGAGAAGAGAATCCCGAAGAATGTCCCTGATGTAACTCATTTATTCCACCCCTATAGCCTTCGGGACACGTCATCCGCCACGTGTCGTGATCTGAGAAGACACCACTCTTGAGCATCATCATTAGCCCCCACTCTCATTCCTACCCATTCATGGGTCGGGTCGAGAGTGGCCTGCTCGGTTTGGCGCCAAGAATCATAATTCGGATCGCCTGGGAACGGCATGGCGTTTGGTGGTTGCGTCGTTTCGATCTTTGGGCCCACATGTCGCCTCGTCGTGCGCCTGAATTTTCGCGCGTATACCCGATGGCGTCAGCGGATCAGTGAAATGATTGCACTTTAAAGAGGGGGCACCGTTTCAGTTGATTCGTCAGTTGAAGTACAGGCCACGTGTCCGCCGTTGGTTAGCGGAGGCGACAGGCTATCCCTGACTCCTACAGTCGAAGAGACGTCCCTAATGGCCGATCTCCATATGGACCCCCGACTGCCGCTTGGGCGCGACATTTCGTTTTGGCGGGAACCGATCTGGGCCATAGAATGTTCTCTTTGGGGTGTATAAATAGGAGGGGACCATCTTAGGGCTGCTACTTTGCTCAAATTCTTTTTCATTGCTGAAGATTTCCCGGCGCTCCTTCCTTTAGATCGGATCCTCTTTTGATTTTTCCTCGGTGGGTCCCTTCCTTTGAATTGGGTTTGATGTCTTCATCTGAGGAGTCTGTAGAGGTAGTAAGGGTAAAGTCGGATGATGAGGCTCCCGTTGTTGGGGCCGAGTCCAGTGGGTCTTCTTCCTCTTCGGATTCAGATAGCCAAGAGGGTTCTTCTTCTTCTTCGTCCTCTGTGTTAGGTTCACCCCTAGAGTCAGGGCTGCCCCTGTCACTCGCTGTCGGGCGGCAACAAGGGCCCCTAAGGTGCGCATCGGGAACACCCACGATGCGCCCTCTATCTTGAAGAGTATGGACGAGCTTTCCAAAATTCGGACTCGATTCCACATCCCCTCTAACTATTCACTTCGCTTAGCTAGAGAGGGTGAGCGGGCGGATCAGGTGCGGGGCAAAGAGATTACCCTGTATCTGGAAGCGTTCCGGGCATGAATGCGTCTGCCCTTCCCCATCGAGGTTTGTGGGGTGCTTTGTTGTTTCCTCCTTGCCCCGGGCCAGCTAGCGTCGAACTCGTGGAGAATCCTGCTCGGGTTTCTGGTCCGGATAAAACTTGAAAATATCCCCTTCAGTTTGACTCTCATTGTCTCTTTCCTTTGTTATAAGAATCACCCCGGCACCAATAAGGATGAGCCGAGCTGGGTGTATTTTTCGTATAAGAAGCGTAAGGGTGGGGCGGCCGTGTCAGGGTTAGTAGTCGTCCCTTCTTCCATCCACCAGTGGAAGGAGAAGTTTGTATTCGTCGGGCCGCCTGAGGCTAGGATTGGCCTATGCCTACACAGTAGCATATGGCCGACTGCCCGAGAGCAAAGCAGTCGACTTGCCCCGAAGCGAGGGTGGTGTCCCAGTGGGAGCCAATCCAACGGGCAGATGTCCTGCTATCTGAGCAGGCACTGAGCTGGGCCGGGCTCAGTCCTGTGCGTTCTTGGGTAAGTTAGGGCTTTCGACGATCTATTTAAACTTTACTAAATTTCCTTTGATGTTTTAGCGTCGCTAACCCCCCTTGTTTGCGTGTCTCTTTTTTTTTGTAGAGCCCATGGACCGAGCAAAAATCCTAGCCACTCTGGCTGCCAAGACTCAGGGAAAGAAGGTCGGGGGCACAAGCTGGTCCCGACCCGGTCCAAACTCGACCCCAAGGCTAACTCCACCATTCAAGCCTTCCGCCGCTCTCCGAGCTTCAGAAGAACGCCAAGGGGGGAGCCATAAGCACTCGCGGGGCCAGACGCCCTGGGAGAGAGAGGAGGAGGAGGAGGAGGTTGGGACCGCCGAAGCCCCCCTCAAAAGGTTGAAGCGGACGGTTTCTCGGCCACCTTCTTCTGGGACCACAGTGCAGGAGGGTGACTTCTGTATTGAGTTGCCCTCAGGGCTCTCAGTCGCCGACAGCCTGCTTTCCGACATGAAGCAGGCGGCCATGGTTAAAATACCCCGGGGGACCATGAAAGCCAAGGAGGCCGCCATAGCATAAGAGGCGGTTCAGGTAGGTTTCTGACTTTTCTCAAAAGATCTCTCAAGTCTTATTTCCTCGGTTTGAACTTTTTAACCCGTTTTCCCCTTTCCACAGGTCCTCCACCACTGCACACTCCTTGTTGCCATGGAATCCGAGGAGGTAGCCCCGGCCATGAAAAAGGCGTGCGAACCTTCCAAGTTGGAGGAGGAACTCCATCTCCAACTGCGGAAAGCGGAGGAGAAGGCGGCTCTCCTTGACACTCGTCTGGTCGCCGAGGGGCTGACGAACTCCAAGCTAAAGGAGTCTCATCGGCTTCTGGACGAGTCCAACCGGGCTATTCAAGCCAAGTTGGAGGAGGTGAAAGGTGTTCCCTCCTAAAATACAAGGAAAAACCCTAATGGGGCATTACGTGCGCACACGTGATCGGGGGTCACGTGCCGACATGTGATGGCTTCCTGAAAGCTCTGAAATGATAAGAATTGAATCTTAATCAAGTGAGGTCACGTGCCCATACTTGATGGGCCTTTAAATCCACTGAAAAGAATTAAAGATATAATAAAACAATAAGGAAAAACCCCAATAGGGCATCACGTGCCCACACGTGACCAAGGGTCACGTGCTGACACGTGATAATTTCTGAGTTCTTTAAAATAATATAATTAAATTCTGGTTAAATGCTTAATCAGTGGGTCACGTGCCACCACGTGATGGGGTCTTAAAAATTTTCTGAATTAAAGGAAAGAAAACCCTAAACGGGGTATCATGTGCCCACACGTGATGGGGGGTCACGTGCCAACACGTGATGGGTTCCTAAAGATCTCTGAACTAATAGAATTGAATTCTAATTAAAGGGTCAATCAATGGGGTCATGTACCAACACGTGATGGGCTCTTAAACCTGCTGAACTAATAGAATTAAATTCTAATTAAAGGAAATCAAAAATCCTAATATTTCCCTAGATCTTTCCAAACAAAAAGATTGCGCTCTGTAAAGTGGAGCACCGTTGGATTTTTGCGCTCTGTAAAGTGGAGCACCGTTGGATTAAAAATCCAACGGTGATTAAAAATCACCAATTTATGGAAAGATTCTATAACAAGGAGATATTTCCCAGAAATTCGCTAGGAATAACAGACAAAATATCTTTTGGATTAAAAATCCAATGGTGAATAAAATTCACTGAGTGATCTAAAAGATCATGTTGGTTACAAGATTAACCAAAATCTTTCAATGAAAAATTGACTAAACAAATTGATTCTTTTCTTTCTCCTATAAATAGGAGTCAAGAAGAGAAAAGAAAAAAAAGGGAAGATAGATACAACAACAGAGAGAAAAAAAAAAGAGAATTTAATTCTCCAGAGAGAAAGAAGGTCTCTTGAGAAAAGAAAGAAATCCTAGGTGAGAGATCATTCTATAAACTCCCACAAAAAAAAAAGAGAATTTAATTCTTAAACTAAGAGTTTGACTCTTCTGAATAAGAACTTAGTTCTTCCTTTGGTTGAAGATCTGCAGAAGCAGATCTCCCCATAAGTTGAGAATTTAATTCTCATCGGGAAGATTCTGTAATGCAGATCCAAAACATAGAGAGAGAGAGTTGAGTTTAAAGAATTTAATTTTTCCAAATACATAGGAATTTAATTCCTCTAAAGAAATTAGGGTTTAACCCTACAAAAGAATTTAATTCTTCCAAATACATAGAAATTTAATTTCTCTAAATAAAATTAGGGTTTAACCCTACCAAAGAATTTAATTCTTAAATAAGGGACTTAAAGCTCTTCATGCACGTAAAGAAGTCAGTATCCAACCTGATCACGTGGCAACACGTGACCCTCCCTTCAATGGTCAGAAGAGAGAATGAGATTGGGTCACGTGCCCCTCACGTGACCCTTGGATAAATTTCTCAAAAAAGAGAGAACAAAGCAAAGGCAGAACAGACTTTGGGCGCCCTCACGTGTCCCCACTTGACCCCTAACAAATCTTGTTAATATCCAGTGCATGGGTGCCCATCACGTGCCCACACATGATGGCCTTGAATACTAAAAGTGTTTAACACTTATTCTGAGAATAAAATAAAGGAGGCTTGACCCAATCCTAGGGCGCCTCACATGACCCTACGTGAGCACTTCACTTTTAGTGTTTAACACTATTTTAAGCATTTCATCCCTAGTGTTTAACACTATGCATCACGTGGGAACACTTGACCGCCAGATATGTGCTAGTGTTTAACACTATTTTCAAACCAGTCTTAGCTTAAATTGGCTAAATCTTCCAGAGGCAAGACTCCCATTTTACTGAGCCTCAAGTACACCCTTGTCTTCCAAGATTGATCATCTTATATGGTATATGAGTGCTCAGCACTCAATAAAAGATAAAAATATGGTCAGAACCTAGACCCATGCTTAGCACTACTAAATAATGGGGGGCTGAGCCCAGACAAATGTTCAACATTCCAAACAAAGGTCCAACATTTCAAACCTAATTGGACTTAGCCCAAGTTGGCCATAAGTCCTCAATTCAGATTTAACTGGGCCCATGTGCTCATAATCTAATTAATTGATCTTAGTCCCAAATTGGACTACAGATTTCCCAATCAACATTGGTTCAAGGGTACATCTCTGCACTTCTTTGATATTTGTCGTTGTAATCCTTCAACGTCTTCAGAGAGATGACGGGTCCCGATAATCAATCATTCCATAGACTGTGGGGTCCTTAAACTCATGGACTATGACGACCTTAAACTTTATAGACTATGACGTCTTTAAACTACAAACTGTGTGGTTCTTAAGCCCATGGACTATGATGACCTTAACCTTTACAGACTATGATGTCTTTAAACTGGACCACCATGTTCTTAAACTGGTAATCGACCGCAATGTCCCTAAACTAAACAACAGAGCCCGAATTCTTTTTTGTTGGATCTAAACGATCCCTTTAAGTTGATCTTAGTCTGAAATTAGACTAACGTATCCTTAACATATGTTTAAGTTGATCTTAGTCTCAAATGAGACTAAACTATCCTTAAACCCAACCCCAAACCCAAATCTAAGAAAATACAGATTTGGACTAATCCACGTCCTACGGGCGACGACATAAATTAGTCTCCGTATACAATTCACGGGCAACCAAAAACAAAACAAACACACACGACACGAAGTGACCATCTGGAGAAGGAGAAAGTGGTTACCGCGATGCGGTAGCGTAATTAACTGCAGAGGCTTGCACCTGCAGGGAAGAGCGTCCCCACGATCAAAAACCCCTCAACGAGGGGGAATCTGACGAAGTCTGCTACATCGGCCGCATCCGTCTAAACCTTCGATACATGGTGTCATAAATCAACTTGGCATCTTCGAAGAGATAGACGGATAGCACCAATTAGCATCTGCCCCTAAATTCAGGAAAGACGAACCTACGCGGTTCCGTCTCTGTATTCGGAGGAGAACAGATTCTGGCACGTCCGGTAGAACCTTTTCCTCTTTCCACTCCACACTTCGTGTGTCGTGTTCGCGAACGAATCACGGTTTAATATGGTTGCCCTTGGGTTCGAGGTACTAAGATTTGGTTTTGCTCCCGTGCAGAAGAAAGAACATCAATGGCTTCTATCTGTTCCAACTGCAACTGCAACTCCCATTCTACCTCATCCGGAGGAGTAACCTACGGGCCCCAAGCGACCTCCATGTTCAAGATGCCAGTGGAGCAGGTAACTCAGGCCACCACTAGGCTATTCTTCAGGACCATGCACTCATCGATGAGTGTCAGTGCCCCTGTATCATTGCAAGAAGCTCAGAAGAAATCGGTCTTTGATCGGCTTGCAACTACTGCGGCCCCTCTTAACGGGTCACCCAAACAAAGCGCCTCAGTTTTCAGCAGACTGGGGCGAAGCTCCAATGGGCCTGTGAAGAAGCCCGCGATGCCGGAAGGGGTTATCCCGAAGAGGATAGCCATTCCTGTTCCTAAAGTCGCCAAAGTGGCTTCCCCTGCCAAGGAATTAGTCTTCGCAAGACTGACTGTTTCGGCTCCCGCTCCAAACGAAGTCATCAAAACTGCTCCTTCTGCGCGAAAGTCTGCTTTTGATAGGTTGGCCGTCCCCACTCAATGGACGTCAGTCTTCAAGAGGCTGATACCGGCGAAACTTGACCAAAACAGGGGGCATGATGAGGACACCCCCATGACTGAACCAATACCGTCTGCGAGACATGCTCGACGTCGTTACTGGCCCCGAGTGAGGAAAGCTGCGGGCAGCTCTCCTTCTGGACTAACTCCGCCGGCTCCAACGGTGGAAATTGATGCTGCTGTTCTAACTGGGAACATCTTTGAATTACTTAACAGGGTATGCAGGAATTCGCCAACTGCTGTGCTGAAAAGATCCCCTCCACCTATGGAGAATGCCCCAAAAGCGAAGCTGGAGCAGCTCCCTCAGCGGCTGTCCTCTAAAATTTATAAAGTTTGACGACAGGTCCAGGACTCCGTGGTAGATCAAGACTATCCCCGCCGACAGAAAAAGATGAAGGTTCGGCGAGAAGAGGACAATCCTGTCAAGCCACAAAAGGTGTCGTCTACCTGGGTGCCCGTTGCAACGGCCCCCTCAGCTTCGACCGCCCACAAAAGAAGGAGGTCGGAGAAAATCCCTGCGTCTTTGGAAAATCGCAAAGACACTGAATCTAAATGCCCCAAATCTAGGGGCATGGTGGTGCACACCATCTATATGGCATCCGGGAAAGAGGATAGCCGCATCTCCACGGGTCATCGATCGCTTACGCGATCAGTGACTAACGCTCAGGAGAAACAACAACAAAAGCTCCAAGAAATGCTAACAGCTATGGCCGCACTTACGGGATCGAAAGCAAGCCTGAAGACATCCTCGGAGCAGCGCCGTGAGCAGGAAACTGATGCTGAATTCCTTCGGAGAATACTTGAGAAAAAGGACAGAGAGGTCGCGGAACAAGCAACCAATATAAAACAAATGGCCCTTCTATTCCAAGATATGGTGGGCATGATGATCCAGCCGGACCTTCCAGCCGAATACCTCCAGTAATAATTGAAGATGATAGAGGAGAGACATTAAACCCTTTGTCGGCTCTGTCAGCAGCCAAGGAGGAGACCATCTCAAAAGCCGCCCTGGATGATTACATCGCTCGGCAGATACGAGTTCATCCGGCAGATACGAGTTCATCGGGCAAATGAAGCGGCTGGGTAAATTGTTAAAACTGGATGACCCTATCCGGGTTGGTTCGACCAGATAAAGTACCCTCCAGGATATACGATTCCTAAATTCCATGTATATAAGGGGACAGGCAATCCCCGTCAACATGTCGCTCAGTTCAGGGCTCTCTGCGGCAACACTGGAGAGGATGATAAGCTACTGCATCGCCAATTCGTTGGCAGCTTATCGGAGACAGCATTCGAGTGGTATTCCGAATTCCCAAATGACTCTGTCAAGACATTTGCAGAGATGGAGCTGCTGTTTACACAGAGATTCGCAAGCGCTAGTGAGCGCACCCCGATCACTACACTGATTAACGCCAGAGTAAAGCCAGGAGAAACGTGGGTGCAATACGCAATACGATGGCGGAATCTATGGTCGAAGTGCAAACAACGCATTGATGAAGCGCCTGCGGTAGGCATGTTCATGGGTACTCTCGACCCTCAGGCGACCATTTCACAATTCATGATGTTCTTCAAGCCAACTACTTTTCAGGCCTGATCGACAAGCTGGACCAAATGGACCAGATGGGCCACAGGCCTTCCTCTTCGAAGTCGGAGCCTCGAAACGAAAAAGGGAAGGGGAAAGCGACCTTCGTCGCCAATGCTCAACAGTAGACCAGTGTCCCAAAACTAATAGATCGCCTAAACGAGAGACGACGATTCTTTAATGAGAAAATGAAGCGTCCTTATTCGTTTCCCCGGGACAAAACGAGGAGATTGTTCGAGCTGGCGTTGCGCAACTGGCTCATCAACTTACCGAATCCAAAACACCCATTGCAACCCGGTGAGGCTAATAATCCTAATTATTGCCCTTATCACCAAGCGATAGGCCATCCAATCGAAGATTGCTTCATCTTCAAAAGGTGGATTGAGAACCAATACCAATAGGGCAAATTCGAACTGTCCGAGAATTGGAAAGTAAACCCGCCCCAGCCGCACGCTCTCAAAAAGGCGGACACACCGGAGAATCGTGCTCTTTTGTCGAAGAAGCTCCATGGGAGGTCGCTCTTTCAACCAAAACGAAAAGAATGTTGAAGGATCTCCAAGCATGCCCGGCGATCAAATGAAAAAGTCCGCTGGAACCCGAAGTCATCGAGAGAATGCTGAAGCCGCGTCCGACGCCAAAAATTGGTAGCGATAATCAAAACGCTCAGGCCCTGCCGTCAAAGTCTTCGAAGAAAAAGAAGAAAACCAAAAAGCCCGTGAAGCCTGATGACAAGCGCATGGACCTGCAAAAGCATATTGACGCGCTAGAGGAATATAACCAGAAGGCGCGAACCCCGGTCATACTTCAAGAGTTTCTCAGCCACGTCCTTGAGGACGGAGATGATGACGATGGAGAAGACTCTCAGATGAACTTGAGGATTATGTGGTAAGCTGTCATATGATCTCTCACTAGTCGATAGATGGTGAAGAAGCTCCTGACACAGAGAAACTGGGGGCAGATCCCAAATCAGAGCTCCTAGGACCGTCAGACGAGATGATTGATGCATTCCTGAACGAAGCTCTTCTGAAAAGAAAGGCTGATCGAAAGCGCGAAATGGCCATATTTGGAAAGGCCAAACGCCGGTGAATGGATGAAAGGGTTGAAGCACCCTAACCAGACCAAGGCATGCCCGCGACAAACAAGAGCAAGCTTAAAACGAAGAAAAGGTTCGTTAAAGCCATATCGATGGGAATGAAGCTGCCACCCTCCGAAGGAGACGTTTTTGAGGAGATACACCTTAATGAAGAGGATGTGCATCCTGATTACTGTTTATATCATCGAAGGATTGTGCACCCCACTGAAGAGTGCAACGCCTTTAAAAATTGGTTGTAAGGGTATGTCCCTCACAGGCAACACTTCAAGAGGATGAAGCGTGAAGCTCGTCGACAGCGGAAAAATGCGACAGACGAACGTGGAAGAGCTGTCGGCAACTGTCACATGGTTGATAGTAGGGGATCGGAAGTTCTCACCTTCGGGAGTGATTCTGAAGAAGAAATGGCTCTTGGCCCTCTTTTCAAAGAATCCACCTCAGGAAAAGAAGAAGAACCGAAGAACTGCGAGAACTTTCAGCTGTGCAATCGCACATTACCTGAAAAGAATTTCGGACCCGTAAACAAGGGGCCGACCAAAAAGGATAAGGGAAAAGAAAAGGTCCTTGAGAATATCACCTTCGATTACCAAGCCGTCGAAGAGCTGACAGCCAAGGATCCGCCCAAGAAAAACAAGGTGGATTACAACGTTCTGGCACACCTGAGGAAGATACCCTCACAGCTAAGCATTCTTGACGCCCTTCTGCTATCCAAAGAGGCGAGAGATTCTTTGATCAAGGCACTACAAGAGCCCAAGCAGTTCCAAACTTTCCTCGCCGAAGAAAAGATGAAGGACGAGCTGGAAGAAGTGCACACAGCCGATATCACCTTCGGCAATGAAGATCTCCTCCTCGGGACGTGCGAGCATAAGCGTCCCCTTTATGTCTCTGGATACTGTCATGATATTAAGATAGGCAAGATCCTGATTGACAATGGGTCCTCCGTCAATCTCCTCAATGTAAGAGTGTTGAAGGAAATTTGCATGAGCGTTCAGCAGCTCGCTCGTGATAAAATCACCATCTCCGGGTTCGACTCCCAGTCATCACGGATGCTTGGGTCTGTGATATTGACGTTACGCTTTGGGCTGCTCGTTACGGACATCAAATTTCACGTCATTGACGCTATGACATGTTACAATGCTTTGCTCGACAGGCCTTGGTTACACGAGTACAACATCATCCCTTCTACACAATATCAGTGTATGAAGTATTTCATGGATAGTCTTGAGTATACCGTGACAGGGGAGTTGAACCCATTCTCCGTGAATGAAGTCCGAAAGTGCGAAAATGAAAAATACTTCTTACGAGATTTCGAAGACACGGAAAGATGCCACAAACCGAAGAACAGAGCTATCACTATTATTCCGGTCTTCGGGAGTGATACCGAGGAGGAATAAGAAATAGTTTATTCAGGGTCACCCCAATGCAACAAGCCGGGACCGTCCACCTCTATTCTGGTCTTCGGCAGCGACTCGGAAGATAAGGTCAATGCCGTATTTTCTGTTCGGCCATCAATATAAGCCTTCGCTGGCGATGATCGGAGTTTGCAAATTGCTATGGTTCCGCAAGAGCATTACAAAGAGCTTGACGCGCTTGGTACCTATAGTGTGCAAGAACTGCAGACATTCTACGTCCTTCCCAGGAAAAGAAATGAAAAGGTGATCCTCTTTTATCGATCAACGAAAACTAAAGTGGAGAAAGAAATTTGGCATGGTGCCGATTCTACACTTGACAGGCTCTATCCCATCCGTCTGCCCAAATACTACACAGAAAAATTGAAGAGGCTGTTGAGGAGCCAAGGCGTACCCCTTAAGCAAACCACGCGACAAGCCCAGTTCTACAACAAGATCTGGAGCGTCCCTGGAACTCAGCGAAAATTGCCCAACGGGAGAATGGAAACGAGTGGGCTTGGATTTGTTCAATCCAAGAAACGGGAGCGATTCCATGGCTGCTATATTATACATGACTTTGATGAAGAAGGAGATGTTCCGTTAAAAGAAGCTAACCCTGAACCAAAATGAGGTCCCGCCATGAAAATGCCAAGTCCGTCGTTTGAAGAACAGATGACAAGCTAATAAAGGAAGTCGGTCAAAAGGTCCGGGATGATCATAGCCACGAAATGGCCATTTACGAGAAAGCCAGGACACGGCGCCTCCTTCAGCAGGCCACGGAAAATGTCAATGCTCTTCGTTGCCAGCCCGTCATACAAAAGACCCGGCGCAGAGGCAAAAATGAACCAAAGAACGAAAAAAACGTTCGACAGCAGCGTAGCGAGTCTAAGAAGCCATGCAATCGAGAATCAAGCAGCCGTGATCCGTCTCTTATAAAGAAGATGGGTCGAGCATTTTGTTTTCCCCAAGACCTGACAAAGAAAATATTCGATCTTGTCATAAAATATCAGATGATGACGCTCCCGGAGCCCAAGCACCCCGAACAAGCAGACGAGGTCTCTCACCCAGACTATTGCTCCTATCACCGAACAATAGGACATCCCCTCGAAGAATGCTTCACCTTCAAGAACTGGGTCGAAGACCAATATCAACAAGGCAGGTTCGCTCTATCCAGCAGTTGGAGGATAACCTCGCCACAGAAGCATGAACCGAAACCGACGTGTATAGCAAGAGTAGAACCGGATCAACATCGGTCTTGGAAACGATCTCATACCTGTCACGCGATAACACTGTCAGAAGAAGAACATGAGAATATGTATGACCTCTCTTGGTGCTTCGAAAACAATGAAGATGAGTTGATCTCAGAATTTCCACCACCGCCAAAAGAGCGGGAAGATAGGATACATACTATTGCAGATGACCTCAGAAAAATCGACTTGGGAACGGCAAACGACCCGCGACCGACTTTCGTCAGTGAACTGTTGTCTGAAGAAAAGGAGGCTACGCTTAAAGGCGTGCTCATGCAGTATAAAGATTGCTTCGCATGGAACTATTCCGAAATGCCAGGACTAGATCCAGAGATTGCTGTGCATAAATTGGCGATATCTCGCCGATCAAATAGGCACCGAGAAGAATACGGCTCGAGCTTGAGATGAGCATCAACGCTGAGGTCAAGAAACTAATCGACTCCGACTTCATCCAAGAGATTCAATATCCTGACTGGATCACCAACATCGTCCCGGTGATGAAGAAAAATAGGACAGTGCGCATGTGTGGACTTTCGGGATCTCAACAAAGCTTGCCCGAAGGACGACTTTCCAGTACCGGTCACCGAGCTGATGATAGATAATACTGTTGGGGTCAAAATTTGCACCCCGGTTGACCGAGTCAAAGTCAAGGTCAACCCCAAGCCAGGTAGGTCCAAGCTTAGGTCAGGCGGGCCCATACCTAAGTCGAGCCCCGCGGCCGGCCTCCTCCATGCCAAAATATAGATCATGTAATAAATAATTTTGATATAATTTTTTGTGCATGAATGTATGCAAAATGGGCATAAAGCCAATTTTCTGTAAGCCCATGGCTTATGTGCAAAAAGAAATGGCACATGAACCATGGGATGGGCAAAATGCCATTTTCTAAAGCCCAAGGGGCTATATGTAAATGTGTAAGCCTATATAAGGCAACATGATGATGAATAAAATATAGACTTTTCATTCCTCAAAAAATTAGGGCCTGTGCCTCTTTATCCTTCCTCAAGGTTCTAAAACCTTCTCCTTTCTTTTGAATTAAATCAAGAGTTTTACTCTTCCTTTTTCAAAACTAAATAGTTTTTCACCGCAAAACCCACAAAGGGGAACTTAGATCTACCATCAGATCTCAAAAAGAAGAGATTTTTAAAATCTCACATATCTTAATCTTCAAGATCCGGCCAAACGACAAGAAGAAGAAGGAGACCCATCTCCAGAAACCTCACTCTAGGGAAGACCTAGGGCTCAAGGGGAGAAGCTCCTTCATCAGCTTCAAAATATCCTAGGAGTTTAACTCCTCACACACACACACACACACACACACACAGAATAATAAGTGCTCCTTTCTGGGAGTACAACTCCCATTGCAGGGACCAAGTCCCTTTTGTCGCTCGAGCGCCTACGTGCTGACACGTGGGGCGCTAGCGCTCTTGCGCTCAGAGTGCTAGCGCCCAAAGCGCTAGCACCCGAGCGCCCACATGCTGACACATGGTGTGCTAGCGCTCAAAGCGCTAGCGCTCTTGCGCTTAGAGCGCTAGCGCCCAAAGTGCTAGCGCCCACGTGCTAACAAGTGGTGCGCTAGCGCTCAAAGCGTAGCACTCTTGCGCTCAGAGCGCTAGCGCCCAAAGCGCTAGCGTCCGAGCGCTCACGTGCTGACACGTGGGGCGCTAGCGCTCAAAGCACTAGCGCCCTTGCGCTCAAAGCGCTAGCGCTCGAGCGCCCACGTGCTGACACATGGTGCGCTAGCGCTCAAAGCGCTAGCACCCAAAGCGCTGACGCTTTTCCCACGCATCCTTTAGATGACCTTTCGCTTTTTTATTTATTTTATATATACATGTACACACACACACACATACTCTACAACACTATCCCTATCAAAAAAAATTGGGTCGGGGCGCTGTCCCGCACCCCATAAGGGGGCTGCTAGCCCCCTTGACCCCCAGCCCGCTATCCGGGTAGCGGGACCCCCGTAAAAACTCTGCATGGCTCCCGATATATCCAAGCCCCCTCCAAAACAAAACACACTTACACTGCACATTGAGTTCACATGGCCAGTTTAACCCGTCAACCGGAGGTTCCCTCGCTCCAAAGGCGAGGGTTAATTAACGACAGCTTAGTCCGCGGCTGCCGGAGATTCGGATCCCCACAATCAATAATCCCCGGCCTACCCTAGGCAGGAGGAATCTGTAGCACGCGCGACAAGCACGCGCGTATTCCCATCTCAATGGGGTGACGAAAAACACCCCACAGATTCTGGCACGCCGGGTGGGACCAATCTCTCCTCCCATATTTCGGGTTAAATATTCATGCGAACTCTATCAATATACATTGATTACTTGTACTGAAATCATGCTTCTTTTTTTGTAGGGGTTAACAATTTCCAATTTCCATCTTCGAATGCAAGTTGGTATTTGAACGGCTTTCCTTGGCCCCAGCTTGGGGCAAGGCCATCAATACCGACAAAGTAATAAGACGTCTCATGCAAGCTCCAGCGGTGCCCTTGACAACTGCTCAATCGGGTATCTTCTCTAAGCTCCCCGTCCGATGACCACCATGTCGTTAAACTGAGAACAATCGACCTCTAAGTCGTTAAACTGGGAATGTAAAAAAATGTGTAAATAAAAAAATGTGTAAATAAAAAAAAGGAAAAGCCGAAATGATGGGGCAACTCACAATAAAAATCAGCAAGTAAAATAAAGATAAAAAATAAAGCCGAAATATAGGGCAACCGCGAATAAAAAGCCGAAATGATAGGGCAATCGCAACCTTCGTGATAAGAAAAGATGAAATGATAGAGCAATCGCGGTAAAACAAAAAAATTGCAAAAAAAAAAAAAAAACCAAAAAGGCGAATGATGAGTCGCTCCTGGTACCATATTCCAGTGCAGCGATGCAGACGCCAACAAAAATTCAAATTTCTAAAATTCTTCCAGCCCTACGGCCAGTCCCCAAATTGACTACCGTATATAATCCACAGGCTCAAATAATTCTCATCATACCCATGCCCCACCGCAATCACTAGTTACGCGGCTGGTCTCCGCCTTCGGAATTATGCTCCATTGGGAAGACCTACTCATGTGTCCTCACTATACATGAGGAGAACAAACCTTCGTGGGATCCTTACGACTCACAAAGGAAAAAACACACTTGGGGGTCCTCACGACTCCTAAGGAGAAAATACACCTGCGGGATCCTTACGACTCGTAGGGAGAAAATACTTTTATGGGACCCTCATGGCCCATAAAATTGAAAAGCCTTAGGTGACAGGGACCTAAACCTGTCTCCTAAGCCATCGCTCCCCAATCCTCAAGTGGCGAATGATGAGTCTCTCCTGGTACCATATTCCAGTGTAGCGATGCAGACGCCAACCAAATTCTAAATCCCAATCCCCAAGTGGCGAATGATGAGTCGCTCCTGGTACCATATTCCAGTGCAGCGATGCAGATGCCAACCAAATTCCAAATCCCATATCCCAACGGCGAATGATGAGTCGCTCCTGGTACCATATTCCAGTGCAGCGATGCAGACGCCGACAAAGTCCCGAAATTTTTCCGGCCCTACGGTCTGGATCATACATCCTGCAAATCCGTATACAATCCACGGGCGTAAAATGATCCCAATCCCTCCCAAGTCCTGCCGGTGAGACTACATTCAAAGTCCCACCGGCGGTGAAGATTAAAAAAAAAACGGTATGTCCACAAGCAAAATAGGCACGGATGAAAACCCGAAAGGGCTTCGTGAGTAAAAAACAACAGGACCGCCGGCGAGTTTGTGAAAACCCGAAAGGGCGCAGACTCGTAAAAAAAGAGATGAAATGCACTCACAAAGTCCTTTCGACTTTGTGGGGAGAAAATTCCCGCGTGAGATCCTTACGACTCACAAAGGAGCAACACACTTAGGAGTCCCCACGACTCCTAAGGAGAAAATACACCTACGGGATCTTTACGACCCGTAGGGAGAAAATGCTTTGTGAGACCCTTACGGCTCACAAAATTGAAAAGTCTTAGGTGATAGGGACCTAAACCTGTCTCCTAAGCCATCGCTTCCTGATAAGCAAGCGCAAATGATGATTCACTCCTGGTACCATATTCCAGTGTAGCGATACTGATGCCAAGCAAAAACCAATTCCCAAACCTTCTCATGACGAATGATGATTTGCTTCTGGTACCATATTCCAGTATAGCGATGCTGATGTCAACCCAAATCAAATCAAACCAACAACCTCTGCGGCGGAATCATGCTCCGTCCCAGAATTTACCCTATGTCGAAATCATGCTTCGCCTCGGGATATCTACCTTCCTTGCCGGAATTATGCTTCGCCTCGGAATCAAATCAACCAACTAGCTCTGCGACGGAATCATGGTCCGTCCCAGAATTTACCCCGTATCAAAATCATGCTTCGCCTCGGTGTATCAGCCTTCCCTGTCGAAATCATGCTTCGCCTCGGAATCAAATCAACCAACCAGCTCTGGGTCGGAGTCATGCTCTATCTCAGAGTGTACCTCGTGTCGAAATCATGCTTCGCCTTGGTCTATCTGTCTTCCCTGTCGAAATCATGCTTCGCCTCGGAATCAAATCAACCAACCAGCTCTGCGTCAGAGTCATGCTTCGTCTCAGAATGTGCACCCCGTATCGAAATCATGCTTCGCCTCGGTGTATCTGCCTTCCCAGTCGGAATTATGCTTCGGCTCGGAATCAACCAACGACCTCCTCGTCGGAATTATGCTCCACCTCGGAATCAAGTCAACCTGCAAGCTCTGCGTCGGAATCATGCTTTGTCTCAGAATGTGCACCCTGTGTCGAAATCATGCTTCGCCTCGGTGTATCTGCCTTCCCTGCCGGAATTATGCTCCGCCTCGGAATCAAATCAACCAACCCACTCTGCGTCGGAATCATGCTTTGTCTCAGAATGTGCACCCCGTATCGAAATCATGCATCGCCTCGGTGTGCCTGCCTTCCCTGTCGGAATTATGCTTCGGCTCGGAATCAACAAACGACTTTCTCGTCGGAATTATGCTCCGTCTCGGAATCAAGTCAACCACCAAGCTCTGCGTCGGAATCAACCAATGACCTCCTCATCGGAATTATGCTCTGCCTCGGAATCAAGTAAACCAGCAAGCTCTGCGTCGGAATCATGCTTCGTCTCAGAATGTGCACCCCGTGTCGAAATCAAGCTTCGCCTCGGATTATCTGCATTCCCCGTCGAAATTATGCTTCGCCTGGGAATCAACCTCTGCATCGAAATTATACTTCGGTCAGAATGTCTGCCGCTCTTCGGAATGATGCTCTGATCCCTGGAATCATGCTCCACTCTTCGGAATGATGCTCCGACCCTGGAATTATGCTCCGCAAATCGGAATGATGCTCCGATCCTTCGGAATGATGCTCCGACCCTGGAATTATGCTTTGCAAATTGGAATGATTCTCCGATCCTTCGGAATGATGCTCCGACCCTGGAATTATGCTCTGCAAATCGGAATTATGCTCCAACTCTTCGGAATGATGCTCCGATCCCTGGAATCATGCTCCACCCTTCGGAATGATGCTCTGATCTCCGGAATCATGCTCCGACCTTCGGAATGATGCTTCGATCCCTGGAATCATGCTCCGCTCATCGGAATGATGCTCCGATCCCTGGAATCATGCTCCGCTCATCGGAATGATGCTCTGATCCCTGGAATCATGCTCCGCTCATCGGAATGATGCTCCGATCCCCTGGAATCATGCTCCGCTCTTCGGAATGATGCTCTGATCCCTAAAATTATGCTCCACCCTTCGGAATGATGTTTTAATCCTTGGAATTATGCTCTGCCCTTCGGAATGATGCTACGATCTCTGGAATTATGCTCCGCCCTTCGGAATGATGCGCCGATCTCTGGAATCATGCTCCGCTCATCGGAATGATGCTCCGATCCCTGGAATCATGCTCCGCTCATCGGAATGATGCTCCGATCCCTGGAATCATGCTCCGCTCATCGGAATGATGCTCCGATCCCTTGGAATTATGCTCCGCTAATCGGAATGATGCTCCGATCCCTGGAATGATGCTCCGATCATCGGAATGATGCTCCGATCCCCTGGAATCATGCTCCACAAATCGGAATGATGCTCCGATCCCCGAGAATCATGCTCCTCGGGATGATGCTCCGCTTCTGGAATGATGTTCCACCTCGAAGTCCAGCTTCAAGATCCATCAATTTCATGCACAACTCACATGCGCGGTGTGCATTTATTGATGAGGGGCACTTTGTTGGGGTCAAAATTTGCACCCCGGTTGACCGAGTCAAAGTCAAGGTCAACCCCAAGCCAGGTGGGCCCAAGCCCAGGTCAGGCGGGCCCATGCCTAAGTCGAGCCCCGCAGCCGGCCTCCTCCATGCCAAAATATAGATCATGTAATAAATAATTTTGATATAATTTTTTGTGCATGAATGTATACAAAATGGGCATAAAGCCAATTTTTTGTAAGCCCATGGCTTATGTGCAAAAAGAAATGGCACATGAACCATGGGATGGGCAAAATGCCATTTTGTAATGCCCAAGGGGCTATATGTAAATGTGTAAGCCTATATAAGGCAATATGATGATGAATAAAATATAGACTTTTTATTCCTCAAAAAATTAGGGCCTGTGCCTCTTTATCCTTCCTCAAGGTTCTAAAACCTTCTCCTTTCTTTTGAATTAAATCAAGAGTTTTACTTTTCCTTTTTCAAAACTAAATAGTTTTTCACCGCAAAATCCACAAAGGGGAACTTAGATCTACCATCAGATCTTAAAAAGAAGAGAGTTTTAAAATCTCACATCTCTTGATCTTCAAGATCCGGCCAAACGACAAGAAGAAGAAGGAGACCCATCTCCAGAAACCCCACTTTGGGGAAGAACAAGGGCTCAAGGGGAGAAGCTCCTTCATCAGCTTCAAAACATCCTAGGAGTTTAAATACATACACACACACAGAGAGAGAATAATAAGTGCTCCTTTCTGGGAGTACAACGCCCATTGCAGGGACCAAGTCCCTTTTGCCGCTCGAGCGCCCACATGCTGACACATGGGGCGCTAGCGCTCTTGTGCTCAAAGCGCTAGCGCCCAAAGCGCTAGCACCCAAGCGCTCACGTGCTGACACGTGGTGCGCTAGCGCTCAAAGCGCCAACGTTTTTGCGCTCAGAGCGCTCGCGCCCAAAGCGCTAGCACCCAAGCGCCCACGTGGCGCCAGCGCTCTTGTGCTCAGAGCGCTAGCACCCAAAGCACTAGCGCCGGAGCGCCCACGTGCTGACACGTGGTGAGCGCTAGCGCTCTTACGCTCAGAGCACCCGCGCCCAAAGCGCTAGCGCCCGAGCGCCCACGTGCTGACACGTGGGGCGCTAGCGCTCAAAACGCTAGCGCCCTTGCGCTCAAAGCTCTAGCGCTTGAGCGCCCACGTGCTGACAAATGGTATGGTGGCGCTCAAAGCGCGAGTGCTCTTGCGCTGGCGCTCAAAGCGCGAGTGCTCTTGCGCTGGTGCTCAAAGCGCGAGTGCTCTTGCGCTCAAAGCGCTAGCACCCTGTTTACCCCAATCAGAGCAAAACTCTGTTCAAATTCTAAGGTAGGAAACGAAGCAACGCTTTTGTTTCCCCCTATCAGAGTAAGGCTCTGTTCTGAAAATTAAAATTAAAAATAAATGAAGCAACGCTTCAGATCCCCTGCGCTGCGCGGAGAACGCCATGTGTCAAAATCAGGCACGCCAGCGCAGGGAGCGCACTCAATCAGAGCAAGGCTCTATAAAGGAAGCAACGCTTCAGCTGACTTGCGCTCTGCGCTGCGCGACACGTGTCAGCACAGTTGCGCTAGCGCAGTTGCGCTGCGCTCTGCGCTGCGCGACACGTGTCAGCGTAGTTGCGCTGCGCTCTGCGCTGCGCGACACGTGTCAGCGCAGGTGCGCTTGCGCCAAACAGAATTAAAATTCTGAAAGATTTTTCTCAATCTTGTTAAAAAACAAAGAGATTGCCTTCTGTAAAACAGATGCCCTTGGATCAAAGATTCAACGGTGGGGAAGAATCCCCAAATCACTCAGAGAAAGATCTCTCTAACTAATTCAACAAATCATTGGCACTATAAAAAGGCCCCCAGACCCCAACACAGAAATCAACAACACAGAGAGAACTCCTCTAAAGAAAATTTTGAAAAGAACTCAAAAAGAGAAAAAGGTAAACCCTTTGAATAAAAAAAGAAGAATTTCTTCTGAAAAGATCATTGATTTAAGAACAAGATCAAGGATCTTCAATAAAAAATATAATAAATAACAAAAGGCATTGCCTTTTTATGAACCACTGGTTCTGGAATCTTAAAGATTCTTTTCTTGAATCCAAAATTGGATCAAGATATTAAAACAGTGACTTGCACTTGTAAATCTGCACTGCTGCGCTCTTAGGTTGGCGCAAGCCACCAGAGAGCGCCACGTGTCAGCTCTAAAACAGCTTGCGCTCTGCGCTTTTAAAACAGAGCACTGCTCTCATGAATTGGCGCAACTCACCAGAGCGCGCCACGTGTCAGCAGCGCAACAGCGCAGCGCACTGCGCTTGCGCTCACCGGAGCGTGACACGTGTCACCTCCACATGGACTTGCGCCTTGCGCTCCTCAATTGGCGCAAAACGCCTGACAAGCCACGTGGCGCTCTGTCAAACTAATTAATGCAGCGCATTATTAAATGGCAGAGCCCAATTAAGAGGCCCAATGGACCAAAACAAATGCTCTGCATTATAGAAAAGGGGATAGAGCCCAACTTAAAAGGCCTAATAGGCCAGAATAAAATACAGTGCAGGGGCAGAGCCTTAATTAAGGCCTAGCAGGCCAAATGCAAATAAATTGTTGAACATTCTCAACTGGACTTAACCCAATCATGGCCGTAAGTCCTCAAATTAAATTGATTGAGCATGGCTGCTCCCTTAAATCAATTTACATCCGGTTCAAGGGTACATCTTGGAACTCCTCTGACATCTGTCGTTGTAATCCTTCAACGTCGTCAGAGAAGTGATGGGTCCCGATGACCATACATTAAATGGACCCCCATGTCCCTAAACTGGAACATGGACCCCCATGTCCCTAAACTGGAACATGGACCACTACGTCCCTAAACTGGAACAATAGAGCCCAAAATGCTCTTTTGTCGGATCTAAACGATCCCGTTTAAGTTGATCTTATCCTAAAAATGGCTAACGTATCCTTAAACTTTCAAACAGACTTTAGTCCCAAATCGGACTATAATCTCCTAATCAACTTTGGTTCAAGGGTACATCTCTGAACTCCTCTGACACCTATCGTTGTAATCCTTCAACGACGTCAGAGAGGTGACGGGTCCCGACGGCCATACATGCAGTGGAACATGGACCACTACGTCCCTAAACTGGAACAATAGAGCCCAAATGCTCTTTTGTTGGATCTAAATGATCCCGTTAAGTTGATCTTAGTCTCAAATTGGACTAACGTATCCTTAACAAACGTTTAAGTTGATCTTAGCCTCAAATATGGCTAACGTATCCTTAAACCAAAACACAAAAACCTAAATCTCAGAAAATACGGATTTGGACTAATCCACGTCCTACGAGCGACGACATAAATTAGTCTTCGTATACAATCCACGGGCAACCACAAACAAAACAAACACCCACGACACGAAGTGAAATTCTGGAGAAGGAGAAAGTTGTTACCGCGGTGCGGTAGCGTAATTAACTGCAGGGGCTTACGCCTGCAGGGAAGAGCGTCCCCACAATCAAAACCCCTTCAAGCGAGGGGGAATCTGATGAAGTCTGCTACATCGGCCGCATCCGTCTAAACCTTCGATACACGGTGCCATAAATCAACTTGGTATCTTCGGAGAGGTGGACGGATAAAACCAAATAGCGTCTGCCCCGAATCTCAGTGCCAGGACCTCGCAGTCTTGTGCGCCGTTTTTCGGAGGGGAACAGATTCTGGCACGCCGGGTGGGACCTTTTCCTCTTTCCACTCCACACTTCGTGTGTCGTGTTCGCGAACGAATCGCGGTTTTCTGTGGTTGCCTGTGGATTCGAGATACTAAGATTTGGTGTCTTACTCCGTGCAGAAAATAGAAGATCAATGGCTTCAAACCGCACTACCTGTAACTGCGACTCTCGCTCCGTCCCTGCTGGAGGAGTGACTTACGGGCCCCAAGCGGCCTCCCTTTTTAAGATGCCAGTGGAGCAGGTAACTCAGGCCACCACTGGACTGTTCTTCGGGACTATGCTCCCACCGATGAGCTTCAATGCCCCAATGACATTGCAAGAAGCCCCAAAGAAGTCAGTCTTTGATCGACTTACCACTGCCGCGACCCCTCTTAACGGGTCGCCCAACTTCAATACCTCAGTTTTCAACAGACTGGGCCAGAACGTCTACAAGCCGGCGATACCCAAAGCTGCCATCCCAGAGCGGATAGCCATCCCGGCTCAGGCGTCGAAATCATTGGAAAGGCTCCTCCTTCCAAGAAGTCAGTTTTTACAGGGATGGCCATTCCGGTTGCTGCTCCAGGCGAAATCACCAAAATTGCTTCCTCTACTCGGAAGTCTGCTTTTGATAGGTTGGCCGTCCCCATCCAACGGACGTCGGTCTTTAAGAGGCTGATACCGGTAAATTCTGACCAACAAGGGGGCATGACGAAGTCACCCTTATAGCTGAAACAACTCCATCTGCGAGACACGCTCGTCGTCGCCACTGGCGCCGAGTGAGGAAGGCTGGGGGCAACTCCCCCTCTGGGATAACTCCGCCATCTCCAACGGTGGGGATCGATGCTGCTGTTCTAACCGGGAACAGCTTTGAATTGCTGAACACGGTGCGCAGAAACTCTCCTACTGCGGTGTTGAAACGAACTCCTTCACCTGTGGAGAATACTCCAGAGAAGAAGCTAGAGCAGCCCCCACAACGGCTGTCCTCTAAAATTTACAAAGTCTGGCGACAGGTCTAAGAGTCGGTGATTGATGAAAACTATCTCCGCCGACAGAAAAAGATGAAGATTCGGCAGGAGAAGGATTACTCCGTCAAGCCACAAAAAGAAAAGGTTACTTGGGTGCCCACTACAACGGCCCCCTCAACTCCAATCACTCAAAAGAAAAGGAGGTCGTAAAAAGCCCATGTGAACATGGCGAACCGTAAAAGCGCTGAACACAAACGCCCCAAGTCTGGGGGCATGGTGGTGCACACTGTCTATATGGCTTCCGGAAAGGAGGAAAGTCGTGCTTCGATGGGTCACCGACCGCTCACCCGATCCGTGACAAAAGCCCAAGAGCAGCAACAGAAGCTTCAGGAAATGATGACTGCGATGGCTGCACTTACCGAGCCAAAGAAAGCTCGGAAGTATTCTCAGAGCAGCGTCACGAACAAGAAACTGATGCTGACTTCTTACGTAGAGTCCTCGAAAAGGACAAAGAATCCGCAGAGCAAGCGGCTAACATAAAACAAATGGCACTCCTCTTCCAAGATATGATAGGGATGATGTTACAGCCGGACCCTCCTGCTGATGACCCTCCAATCATTGTTGAAAACGATAAAGGGGAGACATCTAATCCTCCTCCGGCTCTTTCAGCAGCCAAGGAAGAAACCATTTCCAAGGCCGCACTGGATGACTATATAGCTCAGCAAATACGAGCTCATCAGGCGAATGAGGCGGCTGGGCAAATTGCTAGAACCGGACGACCCTACCCGGGCTGGTATGACCAAATCAGTTACCCGCCGGGATATACGATCCCTAAATTCCATGCGTACAAGGGGACAGGGAATCCACATCAGCATGTCGCTTAATTCAGGGCCTTATGCGGCAACACTGGAGGCGACGACAAACTGCTGCTTCGCCAATTCGTTGGCAGCTTAGCAGAAACAGCCTTTGAATGGTATTCGGAGCTACCTAACGACTCTGTCAAAACATTTGCGGAGATGGAGCTACTGTTTACACGAAGATTCGCGAGTGCTAGCGAACGCACCCCGATAACAGCGCTGATCAACGCCAGGATAAGGCCAGGTGAAACGTGGGTTCAATACGCAATACGATGGCGTAATCTATGGTCAAAGTGCGATCAACGCATCGAAGAAGCACCTGCGGTAGGCATGTTCGTGGGAACTCTTGATCCGCAAGCGACCATCTCGCAATTCATGATGTTCTTCAGGCTGACCATCTTCCAAGCTTTGATTGACAAGTTGGCCCAAATGGACCAGATGAGCCGTGGACCGTCTCCTTCAAAATCAGACTCTCAAAATGAGAAGGGGAAAGGAAAAGCGATCGTCGTCGCCAATGCTCAACAACAGCCAAGCAACTGAAAGCCGGTTGTTCGCCAAAACAACGTGCGTCCACGCCCATCCCTCGAGGAGAGACTGGGACGTCCTTACTCGTTTCCTCAGAATAAAACGAGAAGACTGTTTGAGCTGGCAGTGCGCAACAGACTCGTCAATCTGCCGAGTCCAAAACGTCCGTTGCGGCCAGGCGATGATAACGATCTCAATTATTGCCCTTACCACCAAACGGTAAGTCACCCGATCGAGAATTGTTTCGTCTTTAAGGGATGGATCGAGGATCAGTACCTACAAGGCAAGTTCGCGCTGTCTGAAAAGTGGAAAGTAAACCCACCACAACCGCACACTCCAAAGAAGACGGACACGCCGGAGGCAGCTTGTTCTTTTGTTGAGGATGAAAACGACGGAGAAGACTCATCAGATGAATCCGAAGACTACGTAGCGAGTTGTCACGTAATCTCTCACTCATTAGTGGATGATGAAGAGGCTCCTTGCGCTGAGAAACCGAGGGCGGACCCTGAACCAGAAATTCTGCGGCCGTCAGACGAGATGATCGATGCCTTCCTGAATGAGATTCATCTGAAAGTTAAAGCCAATCAAGAATGTGAGATAGCTATACTGGAAGAAACCAAACACCGCCGACTAGACCAAAGAGTCGAGGCACTCCAGTCAAATCAAAAGTCATCCGCTGCGGATAAAAACAAATTCAAGATGAGGAAAAGGTTTGCTAAACCCCTATCAGTGGGAATGAAGCTACCACCCTCTGAAGAAAATACTCTCGGTGGAGTAGAGATGCATCCTAACTTGTGCTTATATCATCAGAAGATCATACATCCTACCCAAGACTACGACTCCTTTAAATGTTGGTGGCAAGGGTATGTCGCTCAAAAGCAACACTTCAACAGGACAAAGCGTGAAGCTCGTAGACATTAGAAAAATGCGATAGATGAGCGCAGAAGAGCCGCTGACGACTGTCACATAGCCGACTCCAAGGGATCGCAAATTATCACCTTTGGAAGCGACTCTGACGAAGAAGCTGCCCTCAACTCTCTCCTCAAGGAATCCATTTCAAAAATGAAAGAATTGAGGAGTTGCGAGAACGTTCAACCGTGCAATCGCACGCTACTCGAAAAAAAATCTCGGCCCCGCAAACAAAGGATCGAGCAAAAGGGATAAAAGGAAGGGAAAAACAGCCTTCGTAGCCAACACTCAACAGCAATCGAGTGGCCCTAGACCGGTTGTTCATCAAAACAATATGCGTCCACGCATATCCCTCGAGGAGAGGCTAGGACGTCCTTACTCGTTTCCTCGGGATGAAACAAGGAGACTGTTCGAGCTGGCAGTGCATAACAGGCTTATCACTCTACCGGAGCCGAAACACCAACTACAACTGGATGATGTCAACAGTTCTAATTATTGCCCTTACCACCAAGTATTGGGCCATCCGATTGAGGACTGCTACGTCTTCAAAAACTGGGTTGAAGATCAATACCAACAGGGCGAGTTCGCGTTGTCCGAAAACTGGAAGGTGAGCCCGCCACAACCACATGCTCCGAGAAAGATGGATACGCCGGGGGCATCCTGCTCATTCATAGGGAAAGCCCCATAGACCGAAAACTCAGTAAACTAGAAATTCGCCTCAAATACGGCGACAGTGGATCGAAACGTCCCTAAACTAACAATGGACCGAAACGTCCTTAAACTAACAGTGGATCGAAACGTCCTTAAACTAACGATGGACCACACGTCCTAAAACTAGCTGACGGCCGAAACGTCATTAAACTACTACCGCAGCATCCTCAGGCTGATGGAAAAAAATAGTAGGTCCATAAGCAACATAGGCACGGATGAAAACCCGAAAAGGCTCCGTGAGTAAAAACAGCAGGGCTATCGGCGAGTGTTCGTGAAAACCCTAAAGGGCGCGACCTCGTTAAAAAAAAGGGAAGGAATAAAAAAAAGAATTAAAAAAAACGGTATGTCCATAAGCAAAATGGGCACGGATGAAAACCCGAAAGGGCTCCGTGAGTAAAAACAGCAGGGCTACCGGCGAGTGTTCGTGAAAACCCAAAAGGGCGCAACCTCGTTAAAAGACACTTACAGGGTCCTCTCGACCTTGTAAGGAGAAACCACCCGCATGAGATCCTTACGACTCACAGGGAAGCAACACACTTAGGGATCCTAATGATTCCTAAGGAGAAATTACACTTGCGAGATCCTCACGACTCGTAAGGAGAACTTTCTTATGGGACCCTCACGGCTCATAAGATTTGAAAGTCTTAAGTTATAGAGACCCGAACCTGTTCTTAAGCAACCCTCACAACCTTTGATAGTGCCCTACAAGCGGCTCAATACTGACCCTTGTATACAATCCATGGGCGCGAATAAACATTTCCCTAACCAAGTCCCACCCGTGACTGGGGATATGTCCATACGGTGAACAACCCTTTTAAGTCCTCTCGACTTATAAGGAGAAAACCCTTTTGTAAGATCCTTACGACTTACAGGGGAACATACACTTAGGAATCCTCACGATTCCTAAGGAGAAAATACACCTACAAGATCCTCACGACTTGTAGGGAGAAATACCTTTGTGAGACCCCTACGGCTCATGAAGTCAAAAGCCTTAGTCGACGGGATCCTAACCCTGTTCGCTAAGCCACCTTTGTTCGATATCGACAGAGGAAAGTGATGATTCGCTCCTGGCAATATCCCAGTTGTTGCGATGCTGATGCCTAAATCGGTATCAAATTCCAAGCCCTTTTATGGCAAATGATGATTCGTTCCTGGCAATATTCCAGTTGTAGCGATGCTGATGCTGAGATTGGCACCAAATTCCAAGGTCCACACTCGCGATAAAAAAAACAGTGAGCCACACATGCATACGAAATAGCCAAAATGATGGGGCAACTTGCAATAAAAATTAGCAAGTAAAAATGTATGCATGCAAAATGGCCGAAATGATTGGGCACCTCGCAATAAAAAACAGCGAGTGAAAATAAAATAAATAGCCAAAATGATTGGGAACCGCGAAAAATAGCCGAAATGATGGGGCAATCGCGACTTTTGCGATATAAAGCTGAAATGATAGAGCATCGCGGAAAGAAAATAATAAAAAAATGAACGAAACTGCTGCCCTACAGGTAAGATCACATCGATCCCTGTATACAATCCAGGGGCACAAACAAAAAGGGAACCATCCCTTCCCAACAGGCTCCACCAGAAAGTGAAGCCAAATCTCGACGGTTCATAGTCAACCTAGAGACAACCGCGACATCCGTCTCAACACAGAAGACGTAATGCCAGCAAACGAAGTGAAGGCCAAATTCCTAACTTCAAGGTCTTAACGGCAAGTCATATAAAGCCTGAAAGACAACCGGAGATCATCTTGTACCAGTGCGGAGTGCTCACCACCTCGACGTTCGTCTTGATACAGCAGACGAGATGTCACATCAGCGTCCTTCCTTCAACAGGATTCAGACGCAACACCATCAAACAGCGGAGCCATGGCAAAGTCCCTAGTTCCAAATCTCGACGGTTCACCAACAACCTAGAGACAACCGCGGCATTCGTCTCGATATAGAGGACGCAATGCCAGCAAACGAAGCAAATGCCAAATTCCTAGCTTCAAGGTCTTAACGGCAAGTCATATAAAGCCTGAAAGACAACCGGAGATCATCTCACACCAGTGCGGAATGGTCACCACCTCGATGTTCGTCTCGACACAACAGACGCAACATCATCAAACAAACGGAGCCACGGCAAAGTCCCTAGTCCCAAACCTCTACGGTTCACCAACAACCTAGAGACAACAGCGACATTCGTCTCGATACAGCAGACGCGATGCCAGCAAACGAAGAAAAGGCCAAATTCCTAGCTTCAGGTTCTTGACGGCAACTCCTATAAAACCTGAAAGACCATCGGAGATCATCTCACATCAGTGCGGAGTGGTCACCACCTCGACGTTCGTCTCGATACAGCAGACGAGATGTCACCCCAGCGTTCTTCCTCCAGCAGGGTTCAGACACGACAATCAAACAAATAGAGCCATGGCAAAATTCCCAGTTCCAAGCCTCGACGGTTCACCAACAATCTAGAGACAACCGTGACATTCGTCTCGATACAGCAGACGCAGTGCCAGCAAACGAAGCGAAGGCCAAATTCCTAACTTCAGGGTCTTGACGGCAACTCACATAAAACCTGAAAGACTATCGGAGATCATCCCACACCAGCGCAGAGTGGTTATGACTCACCGGGCTCTCCAAAATGAGCCTAACCTCAAGTAAAAAGCGGCATGGCAAAATTCCTAACGCTTTCTTTTCTGACGGTAAGATTACCTGGAAGATTACTTGAAGACGTCTTGTCCAGCCCCCGAAGGGATCAGAGACACGACAGTCGTATGGCTACTCGAACAGCACGATTGCCTATCGAGGAATATATCAGCTGATGCAACGGTACGACGGCCGAAACCTTAAGTACCACAGACCCTAACGGACTTCTGCCGTAAAGAGCTGAGGTTAACTGTGACGTTAGGATATTCTTGCGAGAAATGCTCGATTCGTCTCGACTCGTGAGGAAATTGATGTCTTTGCGAGAACTACTCGATTCGTCTCGACTCGTGAGGTAAAGCCTTAGGCAGCAGGGATTAAAAAACTTGTTTCCTAAGCAATGGGATCCTGCAAGTCGGCCCAAAACGGTCTCTTGCATACTATCCACGGGTCTCACTCTACGAAGTCGAATCTCGACAAGGAGGGAAACAACCGCTTACGGGTCCTCTCGACTCATAAGAGGGAAAATTCTTTTATAAGATCCTTACGACTTATAAGAGAAAATGCACTTAGGAATCCTCACGATTCCTAAGGAGAAAATACGCCTACGAGATCCTCTCGATCCGTAGGGAGAAAAGTCTTTATGAGACCCTCACCGCTCATGAAGTTGAAAAGCCTTAGGTAGCAGACCTGAACCTGCTTCCTAAGCCATCACTACTCCCTAAGATGTTCAAGACAGAATATTCTATATCTCTTACAGGCCATGCTTATTTAAAGAATGTGCCAGTAACAAAGCAGAAAATAAAAGGAAGGAGGCAAAAGATTTGTCATTCATACTTGGAAAGTTTTTACATCAATAAAGAAATAAACAACAACATTATTGAAATGTCTACAACGGTATAACCTCAAATCCAGGACATGGATTGAGGAACTCAAAAGTAACCTTGTCCAGAACTTTCCAAGCCTGGCTAACCATCCTAGTGTGCTTCCTTTCACGAGCACGGGCGTCGGGATCCCCACTGATGTCCTCCACCCTCCGATAGGCAGCAAGAATAGCGGACTGTTGAAAAGCCTGGTGCAAGAGATCGATAAGATTGTCTCGCCTCCTCTTTGAGATTAGGCTCATCAGATACACCGAGTGCACCTTATCCTCGGCGGCATCCAATGCCCCAAGTGGCTCACCAGTACAGAGTAGAGGAAGCGCTTCCCAAATTGCTCCCACAATAAGCTTCAGGAGAGGGGAGCGCCGAGGAAGCAATTGATCGTTGTATGCGTCGAAGAGACTCATGATTTCGGCACACTCGGCATTAGTAAATTCTCGATTTTGGGAACGGCCGAGTCGGCGGATGTCCCCGTAGGAAATAATCTTGTCGAGGTCGTATATGTGGGCGTCCATCACTCCTATAAAAGAAGATCGACAAAAATCAGCAACTCTTAAGAGTTCTACTATATGATTTAAAATAAGCAAAGCTCCATTAATGAATCAAGAAATTATAAATGAAATCTTTCAGAGAGCAGAACTCTATTGATGGAATCCTAACAGGGTTCTCTTTAGTTCTCTTTGGATCCTTTTAGAGTAAAGCTCTGCAAAGTAAAACCCTAAATGGGTTTTCTTTAGATCAGGGATCTATTGAGAGCAAGGCTCTATCAATGAAAATTAATTTAATTTAATTAAAAATTTTACCTAAAAAGTGTTTTCTAAAGAAATTCTAACTCTTGGAGTTCTTGAAGGCAAGAGCAAGGCTCTGAAGTTTTGAAAGTAAAAATCTTAAAAGATGATGATCATCTGTGGAGGACCAAAGGTCCTATTTATAGGCATCAAATGCCCTTTCAACTTCCAAGAGTTGCCGCGACGTTTGGAATTCTGCCACCGCTGCGCTCAAGTTTGGAGGGCCACGTAAGCGCATCTGTGAGGGGGCATTTGTTTACCCCAATCAGAGCAAATCTCTGTTCAAATTCTAAGGCGGGAAACGAAGCAACGCTTTTGTTTCCCCCAATCAGAGTAAGGCTCTGTTCTGAAAATTAAAATTAAAAATAAATGAAGCAACGCTTCAGATCCCCTGCACTGCGCGCAGAACGCCATGTGTCAAAATCAGGCATGCCAGCGCAGGGAGCGCAGCGCCCAAGGCAGCACACTTAATCAGAGCAAGGCTCTATAAAGGAAGCAACGCTTCAGCTGACTTGCGCTCTGCGCTGCGCGACACGTGTCAGCACAGTTGCGCTAGCGCAGTTGCGCTGCGCTCTGCGCTGCGCGACACGTGTCAGCGCAGTGGCGCTAGCGCAGTTGCGCTGCGCTCTGCGCTGCGCGACACGTGTCAGCGCAGTTGCGCTGCGCTCTGCGCTGCGCGACACGTGTCAGCGCAGTTGCGCTGCGCTCTGCGCTGCGCGACATGTGTCAAGAGCAGGTGCGCTTGCGCCAAACAGAATTAAAATTCTGAAAGATCTTTCTCAATCTTGTTAAAAAACAAGGAGATTGCCTTCTATAAAACAGAAGCCCTTGGATCAAAAATCCAACGGTGGGGAAAAATCCCCAAATCACTCAGAGAAAGATCTCTCTAACTAATTCAACAAATCATTGGCACTATAAAAAGGCTCCCAGACCCCAACACAGAAATCAACAACACAGAGAGAACTTCTCTAAAGAAAATTTTGAGAAGAACTCGAAAAGAGAAAAAGGTAAACCTTTTGAATAAAAAAAGAAGAATTTCTTCTGAAAAGATCATTGATCTAAGAACAAGATCAAGGATCTTCAATAAAAAATATAATAAATAACAAAAGGCACTGCCTTTTTATGAACCACTGGTTCTGGAATCTTAAAGATTCTTTTCTTGAATCCAAAATTGGATCAAGATATTAAAATAGTATCTTGCACTTGTAAATCTGCACTGCTGCGCTCTTGGGTTGGCGCAAGCCACCAGAGAGCGTCACGTGTCAGCTCCAGAACAGCTTATGCTATGCGCTTTTAAAACAGAGCAGCTTACATTATGCGCTTTTAAAACAGAGCACTGCTCTCAAGAATTAGCGCAATTCACCAGAGCGCGCCACGTGTCAGCAGCGCAACAGCGCAGCGTAGTGGCGCAGCGCACTGCGCTTGCGCTCACCGGAGCGTTACACGTGTCACCTCCACATGGGCTTGCGCCTTGCGCTCCTCAATTGGCGCAAAGCGCCTGACAAGCCACGTGGCGCTCTGTCAGACTAATTAATGCAGCGCATTATTAAAGGGCAGAGCCTAATTAAGAGCCCAATGGACCAAAACAAATGCGCTGCATTATAAAAAAGGGGACAAAGCCCAACTTAAAAGGCCTAACAGGCCAGAATAAAATACAGTGCAGGGGCAGAGCCCTAATTAAGGCCTAGCAAGCCAAATGCAAATAAATTGTTGAACATTCTCAACTGGACTTAACCCAATCATGGCCGTAAGTTCTCAAATTAAATTAACTGAGCACGGCTGCTCCCTTAAATCAATTTATATCCGGTTCAAGGGTACATCTCTGAACTTCTCTGACATCTGTCGTTGTAATCCTTCAACGTCGTCAGAGAGGTGATGGGTCCCGATGACCATACATTAAATGGACCCCCATGTCCCTAAACTGGAACATGGACCCCCATGTCCCTAAACTGGAACATGGACCACTACGTCCCTAAACTTGAACAATAGAGCCCCAAATGCTCTTTTGTCGGATCTAAACGATCCTGTTTAAGTTGATCTTAGCGTCAAAAATGGCTAACGTATCCTTAAACTTTCAAACAGACTTTAGTCCCAAATCAGACTATAAATCCCCTAATCAACTTTGGTTCAAGGGTACATCTCTGAACCCTCTGACACCTATCGTTGTAATCTTTCAACGACGTCAGAGAGGTGACGGGTCCCGACGGCCATACATGCAGTGGAACATGGACCACTACGTCCCTAAACTGGAACAATAGAGCCCAAATGCTCTTTTGTTGGATCTAAACGATCCCATTAAGTTGATCTTAGTCTTAAATTGGACTAACGTATCCTTAACAAACGTTTAAGTTGATCTTAGCCTCAAATATGGCTAACGTATCCTTAAACCAAAACAAAAAAACCCAAATCTAAGAAAATATGGATTTGGACTAATCCACGTCCTACGGGCGACGATATAAATTAGTCTCCGTATACAATACACGGGCAACCACAAACAAAACAAACACCCACGACACGAAGTGAAATTCTGGAGAAGGAGAAAGTTGTTACCGCGGTGTGGTAGCGTAATTAACTGCAGGGGCTTGCGCCTGCAGGGAAGAGCGTCCCCACAATCAAAAACCTTTCAAGCGAGGGGGAATCTGACGAAATCTGCTACATCGGCCGCATCCGTCTAAACCTCCGATACACGGTGCCATAAATCAACTTGGCATCTTCGGAGAGGTGGACGGATAAAACCAAATAGCGTCTGACCCGAATCTCAGCGCCAGGACCTCGCAGTCTTGTGCGCCGTCTTTCGGAGGGGAACACACCCAAAGCGCTGGCGCTTTTCCCACGCATCCTTTGGACCCCCATAAAAACTCTGCATGGCTCCCGATATATCCAAGCCCCCTCCAAAACAAAACACACGTACACTGCACATTGAATTCGCATGGCCAATTTAAACCGTCAATCAGAGGTTCCCTCGCTCTAAAGGCGAGGGGTAATTAACGGCAGCTTAGTCCGCGGCTGCCGGAGATTCGGATCCCCACAATCAATAAACCCCGGCCTACCCTAGGCAGGGGGAATCTGTAGTACGCCTGACAAGTGCGCGCGTATTCCCATCTCAATAGGGTGACGAAAAACACCCCACAAATACGTCCACTCATGAAGATTTCTCCTTCATGGACGGCTCATCAGGATACAATCAGATAAAGATGCATCCCGAGGACCAGAAGCATACCGCTTTTCGGACCCCATTGGGCATATTCCGCTACAAGGTGATGCCTTTCGGTCTAAAGAACGCCGGTGCCACCTATGAGAGGGCCATGACGAAGATTTTCGATGATCTCATACATGAAATCGTCGAATGCTATATCGACGACCTCGTAGTTAAAAGCAAATCATACGAGGAACATTTAGAGCATCTGAAGATCGTGTTTCAGTGCCTTCGGAAATACAATTTGAAGATGAACCCTCTCAAATGCGCGTTCGGAGTTTTCTCGGGCAAGTTCCTAGGATTCGTCATCCGACACCGAGGCATCGAGATAGACCCGTCGAAGATCAAGGCGATCATGGAAATGCCTCTGCCAAGAACTCTCAAGCAACTGCGGTCTCTCCAAGGAAAGCTCACGTATATCCAGCGATTTATAGACAATCTCTCCGGCAAGTGCCGTCCTTACAGTCACTTGATGAAGAAGGGAACCCCGTTCGTCTGGGATCGCAAATGCCAAGGCGCACTAGACGAAATCAAGCAGTACCTACAGAATCCTCCTGTGCTAACCACTCTAGTCAAGGGAAAGCCCCTCATTCTGTATACAGCTGCCCTTGAAAGTTTCTTAGGCGCGCTATAGGCACAAGAGAATGACCAAGGGAAAGAGAGAGCCCTCTATTATTTGAGTCGAGTTCTCCTGAGGGCAAAAAACAATTACTCCCCCATTGAAAAACACTGCCCGGCGTTGATCTTCGCGATAACGAAGCTCAGACACTATGCGTTGGCATATGAGGTCCATCTCATATCAAAAGTGGATCCTCTCAAATATTTGATGTCAAAGGCCATATTAACGGGACGGCTTGCTTAATGGGCCCTACTCTTAATGGAATTCTCGATAACTTACCGACCCCTCAAGGCAGTGAAAGGTCAGGCCATCGCCGATTTCCTCGCTGAACATCCGATACCTGCCGATTCTCCTTTGAACTGCGAATTGCCCGACGAGCACGCGTTTGACACGTTCGACGGGGAAAGAAGAGGGAATGATACCCGGTGGGAACTCTACTTCGATTGAGCATCTTCCATGAAGAAGCGCAAAGAAAGCACCCCATAATTAAATCAGGGGTAGGCCTCATCTTCATGACCCCATAAAGAGGGGTAATGCGCTTTGCCTTCTCCTTAAAAGAGCCAAGGACGAATAATGAAGCCGAATATGAAGCTTTGATAGCAGGTCTTGAGATCGCTGTCGATATGGGAATTGAAAACCTCCTCTTCTACGGAGACTCCCAGCTGGTCGTTAGTCAAGTAAATGGCGACTATCAAACGTGCAAACCAGAGTTGGTAAAGTACGGCGAGAGAGTGCAGCAACTGCTGACTCAAATCCCTGCCTATGCCCTGGAAAACATACCGTGTGCGGAAAATTGCAAGGCAGATGCATTAGCTAAGCTTGCCAAAGAATTGGCTGACGAGAACCTCGATGACGTGAGGATCGTTGTGCAAAGCCGTCGGGTTCTTGCAGCAGCGGAAATGTCTCCAGAGTCATCCGAAGAAAAGGAGCGACCGAGCAAGCGACCCTACAAATAAAAGACCAGGAAAAGGCTAAGGATTGGAGATAAGTCTTTATAGACTACTTCAAATCCCGTCGAACGCCTGAAAATGCGTTCTCAAGACATCAGCTCATGAAACGAGCTCTATCTTTTGCCTTCGTCAATGATACTCTGTATAAGAGATCATTTGATTCTCTGTGGCTAAGATGCCTGGGACCTGAAGAGGTAAGGAGAGTCGTCCAAGAAACTCACGACGGACTCTGCGGTTCTCACCAAGCCGGGCCCAAGATGAAACCGAAGATCAAAAGGATGGGCAACTATTGGCCCACGATGATCTAAGACTGCCTCGAATATGTGAGGAACTGACATAATCATCCAGAGGACATCGGTTCATATTGGCAACAACTGATAATTTCTCCAAGTGGGCAGAAACAGTAACACTAAGAGATGTGAAGACGAAGAATATCCTCCATTTCTTCAAGACACACGTCATTTATCGGTTCGGCACTTCGCGATGGATTATCTCCGATAACAGGCCAGCCTATAGAAGCCATAAGATCAGCCGCTTCGCACAACAGCATAACATAGACTGGAGATACTCTTCGGTCTATAATCCCCGGGCTAACGGTCTAGCTGAGGCTTTCAATAAGACCTTGACGAAGATCGTGAAAAAGACGGTGTCTCGAAATAAGAAGGACTGGCACGAGAGACTGCATGAAGCTCTCTGGGCGTATCGAACTATGTTCAAAACGGCCATAAACACAATGCCGTATGCATTGGTATTCGGCACAGAAGTGGTACTTCCCCTCGAGATAGAGTTACCCTCTCTATGAGTGGCGGTTCACTACGAGCTAACAGACGAAGAAAATGCTCACCTTCGGCTTGAGGAGCTTGATGCCCTCGACGAAACTCGGCTCATGGCGCAACAAAACTTGAAGGCTTATAAAGTAAAGATGACGCGCCTATTAGTGTATATGCCCTAGAGGCCATTACTGTATCATACTAGTTTGTATATTACTTAATGAAAGCTTGGGATATTCACCTTGTATATACAATCTTGCTCAAAATAGTAGTATGCTACTTGGTTTGTTTCTACTTCAATGTGTACATGTGTTTATTTTTGTATATCACCTATACACATTAGTGGAGCCCTTAGGATCTTTGCTTGATTACCAGCGATGTGATGGCCGTCACACTAGTGGGGCTGGGTAATCTATAAGCACATCCTTATGCAGGTCCCTGGTCGCAGGACTATCGAGACAGGGCATCGATACTCCGGAGTAGACCAGCGCATGCGCTTCTCATCCCAGTATAGGAGACAGTCTGTCCCACAGCCGTCAGTACGTCGTACTTGAGATAGTATGCGGGTGCTCGTTAGGTTACGGGTACACTGGACAGGACTCGTCGGGAACTGACTAGTTGGTATTATACCTATCGTCAGTTTTCAGTTCCCAGGTGACATGAGTACAGCTTAGTCCGCTGACTTGACACTGTCACTTCGCCTCGAGTGTGTTCCCACTGTACTTTGATCACTACCCTACCACGGCTCAAAGGAGTCGTGCAAACAGGTAGTGGTTGGGTGCAGTCCCGAAGCACTTGGAGGCAGTGACGGTTAGACAGGATTCGTCTCTCCCGGTATTGGGGGTTGACATCGCGCTGTGTCTAGGAGAGCCATTACACGAGTAGTCCCTGGCCAGGGCAAACGAGATATACTGGTAGGTTTCCAGTGTTATCTCAGGGTGTTTTGGGCTTCGCTCCGGCACGACTTGTACCGCTATTAGGGGACTGACGTTTACCGCCCCCTAGGCCCGCCATGCGATGTATCAGACGAACAGACCGGACTGTACGGAGAATGTCACACTCAGGCTCAGTAGGAGTTCAGATGGGTTTCGCCTCGTCGGTCTTCTTGTCGGCACTACCTGGGGACCGTTACGCACAGCTAGTGCCGCTTGCGGTCTGTGGTTAAACCCACTGCCAGCGTAGTGTCGAGTCTTTAGAGTCCCACACAGAAAGCTTTTCGCCTTTAGGCAAAAGAGTAGAGGTCGCATAGTATTGCGACAGGTCGCATGGTTTTGCGACAGGGTTCAGTCACATCCGTGCACTTGTGCACGTACAGTGTCCGGACAGTTTACACTAGCGGGCTTTGGTTTAAGCCAGATCCTAGTGTACCTTATGGGATTGGATTTATCCAGTTTGCATTCGTGTTCCTCGGAACGCGGATGCGGGTGTGTATGCACAGTTGACAGGAAGGCAGAGGCAGCGGATTCTCATTAGGGTTGTTGACAGTTGACCGTTGACTATTTGACTTTTTACTCAACCCTAATGAGAATATGATATGTGATTAACTATTATATTAATTAAGTATTATGGTGACATGGTTGTTGACTTGTTGACTTTTGTTGACTTGTTGACTTTGTTGACCGGTTGACTAGGCTTGACTAGTTGACCATCATGATAACCATAGCCATCATTTCATGGCAAAGACTTTTGTTTGCTTGCTCATTTGTGCAAAATGAGTGTATGAAATGATATGGTTATGGTTACTTCAACCATCACATAAGACTTTTGTTAGTATGATGAGTTATCATTGCTTTGGATTATGAGAGGGTGAGAGACAAAATACTTGCTCATTCTTTCTTGTTCATTCTCTCTCTTGTTCTTGAGCTCTCCTTTTGCTCTCACCCTCAACCTCTTGCTCCCTCTCTTGATCCTATGGTTCTATTGTCTCATGAGTTGAGAATCAAGAACCATAGATAGAATCCCATTCTAATTCTTCTCTACTCATTCTAGTTCACTAGGTTTAGCAAACCAAGTGAACTAGTTTCTTCAAAGAACGAAGAAGGAGCTAAAGGTTGGAGCTTTCAGGTGGATCTATCTTCGGCGTACGGAGACGACGAGAAGAAGCCAATCGGACCACCATCGGAGCTTGAAGACGAAGGAGTTCAAGACAAGCAAGGTATAACCCCCTAACCGAGTAGCTAGAAACTCATAGTTAGGATGTTAGATAGATGTTTAACCAAGATCCGGGTTTTAGGTCCATGTTACCACCTCCGTAAAAATCGTTTTTTACCATATTCCGCATTCCCGAAAGTACCGGGAGAGGTAGCATGGACTTACAGTGGTATCAGAGCATAGTTAAACTCTATCTAACTTGTTAGCAAGTAACTAGAAGATCGATCAAAGAAAAAGTCCCGAAAACGAACCCCGAAAATTTGCAGTTTCTGTCGATTTTTTTACTGTTCAAAAATTGATTATTTTAACACCTAAAATCGGCTCAGGCTTTTCTGTGAATAACCACCAAAGATGGAGCGATCGAGTCAAAGCGCCGCGGAAGCGCGGCGGGAGCACGCTCCCGCCGCGGATCCGCGGCCGAGTTGACTCGGCCGAGGTCAATCTTTGATGCAGTGTTATTCTGGGGGTATTTTGGGATTTTTAGTATATATATTTTCAACCCAGATTTTCCAGAACGAAAATTTTATTTTGGGGTCCCGAAAATCCGTATTTTTGATCGAACTTCTAAAAGACTTAAGCTAACGGGTTTTTCTGTAATGTGATATTTGTATTGAACGTCTACTAATCGCTATATGTCGATTAGTGGGGGTTATACAAATCTGCGATCTGTAATGTTGCTGGAATGTGTATATGAATATGTTGGATTGTCGCGGGTGAATAGCCGGGGGTTGTGAGACGAGAGTTTTTCTTTTCTTTCAATTCATGTAAATTTGTAAATTGATGTAATAATTATCTGTATGGCCGCACAACCGGGTCGGGGTTGTAGCCGTCATTGTATAATTTCTTTTTACTGTTTTTGCTCCTAGGATAGACCCATGGAGGGGGTGCACAAACTACCGGGTATGCCGAAGTGTCGAGTGGCCTACTTATGGAGATGAGGGAGGTTACTACGCTTCGGGTACTTGGCGGGTAGTTTGCCGCACCCGTAGGGGTCTTGGGTGGGGTTTTGGCTATTCACCGCGACCGTGTAATTTGTCTTTCGTTACAGGCTCGTACGAATTACAAATTCCTAGTATATCCAATGTATTCATCTGTGATCTGAAATGTTTATCATTGCAGTATATCTATATATGATATTATTTAGGCGTTGCTTATGTTTTACAGACGCGCTAGCCCAGCCCCCGCTCTGTCGTTAGTTAAGTAACCTAACGGGTAATGACGGGGCCCCGTGGCGAATGCGAATGGCATAAGCGTACGTCATATTTTGGTTGTTTTCTGCAATGGTAGGATTAAATGATGGGACGCATTAAAAGAACTAATGCAAGAATATCACGCATTAAAAGAACTAATGTAAGATAATAAACCAAGTTAAAGTCGTTGGAACACTTTCGAAAAACCACTCGGTTCTTTTCAAAAACAACTTTTAATTGCGGAGCTTGAGCCACTCCTTTTAAAAGCTATCTCGTTCCATCGACCAAATCAAGTTCACTACGTTCACGGTTTTGCCAAAACCATCCGTAGCCCTCCGTCGTTTCACATGAATAATCAATAGTATTCAAGCTGTGTTTGTTGGCCAAAGTCAAGGCACAGTGATTGGTAGCTATTGGGTATTCATGTGCAGCATAGATAGATGCGTTGGTTTGGAACAGTCGTACTGCCTTGTTGGCCAAAGTCAAGGGTAGGTGCGGGTGGATTCAAATTAACCTGGAGAACGATGGGCAGAACTTGACATGTGACTTATGATTTGTTGGCCAAAGTCAAGGTCATAAGAGCATGGGGCAAAAATCCACATCGGGAGTTTCATAAGTACTGAAACTTGCTAGATTTGCATACCATTTGGAGTGTGATGATTCTGGTAGGATTCCTTCAGTTTCGTCACGCGATGATATTTGGATCCCGATCCTACTGTGAGTATATGCTACTCCTCGGGAAATTTCTCAATTAACGATCAATGCTATAAACCTAGTAGGTGCCTAGAAAGGTGTTAGCGGGGCTACGCCCCCAGGGAAAAGAGGTTCTTTAATTAAGGAACTTCGCGAAAGCGTTGGAAAACCTCCCTCGAAGTACCGACACCGGCCTGGCTGAACGGTTAAGCAAGTATTGTACGGTGGGATTGATCCTGACTAATTCTTCCTTTATGGTTTGAGGAGGGATTCGAGAAACAGTGGGAGCCATCCTGTTTAGACAAACTAAAAACCACTCTAAACTTGCAAGAGCATCATGCTGAGTGTTTCTTCTTCTCTCTCCTAATTGCAGCGACCAATCGACATGACTGGACTTAAGTTACTCCTAGATAAAAACAAACTGACAGGGGCAAACTACAAAGATTGGCTCAGGAATGTCAAGATAGCAATCACTTACGACAAGCTGGGGTATCTTCTTACCACCAAAGCTCCCCCTGTCCCTGGTCCAACTTCCAGTGTCGCGGATAAGGAAATCCGCAAGACTTGGGAGATTGATAGCGCGAAGGCCAAGTGCCTCCTGCTTGCCTCGATGGACAACGAACATCAGAGGAGGCATGAGAATATGGACATGGAGTCCATATTGCTCCATACAAAAGAACTGTATGGAGAGCAATCACGTATCGCAAGATACGAAGCGTCGAAAAAGTTATTTTCGACAAGAATGGCCGTCGGATCATCAGTAGCCGAGCACGTGCTAAAGATGATCGGCTACATTGAGGAGCTCGCTGACCTAGGGATCACATTAGAGAGTGAGCTATATACGGATATAGTTCTCCAGTCCCTTCCTTCCACTTACGCCCAGTTCATACTGAACTTCAACCTACAAGAAAAAGAGGTTGAACTTTCAGAGCTCCTCAACATGCTGAGGAGCGCAGAGGGCACCCTACAGAAAGGTAGGGATACATCCACTTTGTTTGTAGGAGGATCATCTTCTTCTAGGTCCAAGGCGAAAGCCAAGGGAAAGAAGAAGAAGGCCCCCGCCAAACCAAGGGGCGGTGTTAGTAAAGTGGATACGAAGGGAAAAGCAAAAGCAACAAAGATAGCGGGGAAGCTTGTGGATAAGGAAGAATGCTTCTATTGTCATAAGAAAGGACACTGGAAGAATGATTGCAGGGCCTGGAAGGCCAGAACACAGGAATTGAAGCAGGTTGCAGCTTCAGCTTCAGGTGTGTATGTTATTGAAAACTGTCTTTCAATAAACTCTACTTCCTGGGTATTGGATACCGGATCAGGATCTCATATCTGTAATTCTTTGCAGGCGTTGAGAAACCGTAGGGTTTTGAAGGCAGGTGACATGACCCTCAGAGTTGCGAACGGAGCTAGCATGGATGCTAAAGCCGTGGGGGACTATCACCTGGGAATGTCAGATGGACATGTTTTGGTTTTGCGTAATTGCTTTTTTGTACCCAACGCAACTTGTAATATCATTTCTGTATCTTTAGTTTCTAAAGAAGGTTATGAATTTGCGTTTGTAAGTAATGTTGTAAACATTCACCTTAATCAAGTTTTGATTGGGTCAGGTACATTGAGTAATGGTATATACGTGTTAAACCAACCACAGATTTTTAATGTCCAGAATACACACAAAAGAAAGTCTCCAGAAATAAATCAGACTTTCTTATGGCATTGTAGATTGGGTCACATCAATGAGAGAAGGTTGACGAAGTTACATACAGAAGGGTATTTGAATGCGTTCGAGTATCAATCGTATGCCACTTGTCAATCTTGTCTCAAAGGAAAGATGACAAAGACTCCGTTTACTGGACATGGAGTAAGAGCGAGCGAGCTCTTGGGACTCGTACACAGTGACGTGTGCGGTCCAATGTCTACACATGCCCGAAGCGGACATTCTTACTTCATTACTTTTACGGATGACTTCTCAAGGTACGGTTATGTCTTCTTAATGAAACATAAGTCCGAGGCCTTTGGAAAATTCCAGGAGTATAAGAATGAAGTAGAGAAACAGACCGGCAAAAGTATTAAGATTCTAAGATCGGATCGAGGTGGAGAATACTTAAGTGCCGAGTTCCTGGACTATTTAAAAGAGAACGGAATTCTCTCTCAGCTTACTCCTCCATACACCCCGCAACATAACGGTGTATCGGAGAGACGGAACCGCACCCTATTGGATATGGTGCGGTCCATGATGAGTAACGCTGAGTTACCGCGATCATTCTGGGGATATGCGCTAGAATCAGCCGCATACCTTTTGAACCGAGTTCCTACTAAGACTGTGCCTACTACACCATATGAGATGTGGTGTGGGAAGAGACCCTATCTTAAGCATATTAAGACATGGGGATGTCCAGCTTTTGTCAAAAAGCAGCATGCGGACAAGCTCGAGGCACGCTCAGTACAGTGCAAGTTTGTGGGATATCCAAAGAATTCCAAAGGATATTTCTTCTACTGTGAAGAGGAACAAAAAGTCCTTGTTTCTCGTCATGCCTACTTCTTGGAAACTGAGTTTTTGGAAAACCAGATAAGTGGGAGCACAATAGAACTGGAAGAAGTTCCAGAACCACAGACTGTTACTGAAAGCTTAGTGGAACCAGAGGGTTCAACAGAACAGGACATTCCTACGCCGCTCCGCAGGAGTAGTAGGCAGACTCATCCGCCCGAGAGATACTACGGTTTTCTCGTAGACGGGGATAGAGAGGACTGCATCATAGATTATGATGAGCCTACTAGCTTCCAGCAGGCCGTTCAGAGCGTTGACTCAGTGAAATGGCTGGATGCAATGCGGACCGAAATGGAGTCCATGTACACCAACAAGGTATGGACGTTGGACATTGCTCCAGACGGGGTAAAACCCGTAGGATGCAAGTGGATCTTCAAAAGGAAGATTGGTGTAGATGGACAGGTTGAGACCTATAAAGCTAGGCTGGTAGCAAAGGGTTTTCGTCAAAGACCTGGCTTGGACTATGACGAAACCTTTTCTCCAGTGGCCATGCTGAAATCCATTCGGATCCTTCTTGCCATTGCTGCCTTCCACGATTATGAGATCTGGCAAATGGACGTAAAGACAGCTTTTCTAAATGGAAATTTAGAGGAGTGTGTCTATATGGACCAGCCAGAGGGTTTCATTCAGAGTGGGAGCAGTGGAAAGGTGTGCAAGTTGCTTAAGTCCATCTATGGGCTAAAGCAGGCATCGCGGAGTTGGAACATCTGCTTTGATGAGACGGTCAAAGAATTTGGCTTTATCAAAAATCCAGATGAACCATGCATCTATAGTAGATTTGTAGCGAGAACTGTAGTATTCCTCGTTTTATACGTGGATGACATTCTCTTAATAGGAAATGACATTCCTATGCTACAATCTGTCAAGGGCTTCTTGTCACACAGGTTCTCCATGAAAGACCTGGGTGATGCCTCGTACATTCTGGGTATCCGGATCTACCGTGACAGATCCAAGAGGATATTAGGACTTTCACAGTCCAGGTACATCGACACCATACTGAAGAGATTCAGTATGGAAGATTCCAAGCGCGGTAACCTGCCGGCTTGTCACGGGATCACCCTCTCTAAAGAGATGTCTCCCAAGACTGATTTGGAGAGGGATCGCATGTCTATTATACCCTACGCTTCTGCGGTAGGCTCTATAATGTATGCGATGTTGTGTACCAGACCGGATGTAGCTTATGCACTGAGTGTGGTAAGCCGGTATCAGTCAAACCCTGGGGAGAAATATTGGATAGCGGTAAAGAACATTCTCAAGTACCTGAGAAGGACTAAGGAGATGTTCTTGGTGTATGGCGGAAAAGACCTCCAGATCGAGGCCTTTGCTGACTCCAGCTTCCAGAGTGACAAGGATGATTCCAAGTCCATGTTGGGTTTTGTCTTTACCCTCAATGGAGGGGCAGTGTGTTGGAAGAGTTCCAAACAAGAAACCGTTGCAGACTCGACGATGGAAGCGGAATACATCGCTGCATCTGATGACGCAAAAGAAGCTGTCTGGATGAGGAAGTTCTTGAAAGAACTTCAGGTGGTTCCGTCCATTGTTGATCCAATACCTCTGTATTGCGACAACAACGGGGCTATAGCTTTAGCGAAGGAACCCAGGTCCCATCAGAGATCCAGACACATCTTGAGGCGGTATCACCTGATCAGGGAGATCGTGGATCGCCAGGAGATCGAGGTTCGGAGAGTTGCTTCAGAAGATAACACTGTAGATCCATTCACCAAGGCCTTGCCCCAGACTCAGTTCGAGCGGCTGATCGAGATGATAGGTCTTCGATACGCCAGTACATGGCCTTAGTGCAAGTGGGAGATTGTTAGTGTATATGCCCTAGAGGCCATTACTGTATCATACTAGTTTGTATATTACTTAATGGAAGCTTGGGATATTCACCTTGTATATACAATCTTGCTCAAAATAGTAGTATGCTACTTGGTTTGTTTCTACTTCAATGTGTACATGTGTTTATTTTTGTATATCACCTATACACATTAGTGGAGCCCTTAGGATCTTTGCTTGATTACCAGCGATGTGATGGCCGTCACACTAGTGGGGCTGGGTAATCTATAAGCACATCCTTATGCAGGTCCCTGGTCGCAGGACTATCGAGACAGGGCATCGATACTCCGGAGTAGACCAGCGCATGCGCTTCTCATCCCAGTATGGGAGACGGTCTGTCCCACAGCCGTCAGTACGTCGTACTTGAGATAGTATGCGGGTGCTCGTTAGGTTACGGGTACACTGGACAGGACTCGTCGGGAACTGACTAGTTGGTATTATACCTATCGTCAGTTTTCAGTTCCCAGGTGACATGAGTACAGCTTAGTCCGCTGACTTGACACTGTCACTTCGCCTCGAGTGTGTTCCCACTGTACTTTGATCACTACCCTACCACGGCTCAAAGAAGTCGTGCAAACAGGTAGTGGTTGGGTGCAGTCTCGAAGCACTTGGAGGCAGTGACGGTTAGACAGGATTCGTCTCTCCCGGTATTGGGGGTTGACATCGCGCTGTGTCTAGGAGAGCCATTACACGAGTAGTCCCTGGCCAGGGCAAACGAGATATACTGGTAGGTTTCCAGTGTTATCTCAGGGTGTTTTGGGCTTCGCTCCGGCACGACTTGTACCGCTATTAGGGGACTGACGTTTACCGCCCCCTAGGCCCGCCATGCGATGTATCAGACGAACAGACCGGACTGTACGGAGAATGTCACACTCAGGCTCAGTAGGAGTTCAGATGGGTTTCGCCTCGTCGGTCTTCTTGTCGGCACTACCTGGGGACCGTTACGCACAGCTAGTGCCGCTTGCGGTCTGTGGTTAAACCCACTGCCAGCGTAGTGTCGAGTCTTTAGAGTCCCACACAGAAAGCTTTTCGCCTTTAGGCAAAAGAGTAGAGGTCGCATAGTATTGCGACAGGTCGCATGGTTTTGCGACAGGGTTCAGTCACATCCGTGCACTTGTGCACGTACAGTGTCCGGACAGTTTACACTAGCGGGCTTTGGTTTAAGCCAGATCCTAGTGTACCTTATGGGATTGGATTTATCCAGTTTGCATTCGTGTTCCTCGGAACGCGGATGCGGGTGTGTATGCACAGTTGACAGGAAGGCAGAGGCAGCGGATTCTCATTAGGGTTGTTGACAGTTGACCGTTGACTATTTGACTTTTTACTCAACCCTAATGAGAATATGATATGTGATTAACTATTATATTAATTAAGTATTATGGTGACATGGTTGTTGACTTATTGACTTTGTTGACTTGTTGACTTTTGTTGACTTGTTGACTTTGTTGACCGGTTGACTAGGCTTGACTAGTTGACCATCATGATAACCATAGCCATCATTTCATGGCAAAGACTTTTGTTTGCTTGCTCATTTGTGCAAAATGAGTGTATGAAATGATATGGTTATGGTTACTTCAACCATCACATAAGACTTTTGTTAGTATGATGAGTTATCATTGCTTTGGATTATGAGAGGGTGAGAGACAAAATACTTGCTCATTCTTTCTTGTTCATTCTCTCTCTTGTTCTTGAGCTCTCCTTTTGCTCTCACCCTCAACCTCTTGCTCCCTCTCTTGATCCTATGGTTCTATTGTCTCATGAGTTGAGAATCAAGAACCATAGATAGAATCCCATTCTAATTCTTCTCTACTCATTCTAGTTCACTAGGTTTAGCAAACCAAGTGAACTAGTTTCTTCAAAGAACGAAGAAGGAGCTAAAGGTTGGAGCTTTCAGGTGGATCTATCTTCGGCGTACGGAGACGACGAGAAGAAGCCAATCGGACCACCATCGGAGCTTGAAGACGAAGGAGTTCAAGACAAGCAAGGTATAACCCCCTAACCGAGTAGCTAGAAACTCATAGTTAGGATGTTAGATAGATGTTTAACCAAGATCCGGGTTTTAGGTCCATGTTACCACCTCCGTAAAAATCGTTTTTTACCATATTCCGCATTCCCGAAAGTACCGGGAGAGGTAGCATGGACTTACAGCGCCCATACGAAAGATTGACTAGGCCGAGAAAATTCTGCCAAAGCGAACTCGTGCTAGTGGTCAAGAGACCCATGATCCCCAATCATGCCAAGCGGGAAAAATTCGAACCGAACTATGAAGGCTCGTACATCATAGACAAAGTTTACCAGGGTGGAGCCTATCTACTCATGGACATGCATGGTGAAAGACCTTTCCGGCCAATAAACGGTCGATTCCTGAAAAAATACTACGCATGATGAGTCACGGCCTAGGTCAATGATAGATGACGACGCCTATGTCCGCTTGCTATCTTCCTAAGCCCAAACTCTATAAGTAGTAGCCGGCAAACGGACCGAAATGTCCTTAAACTAACTACGGACCGAAACATCCTTAAACTAACGACGGACCGAAATGTCCTAAAACTAACGACGGACCGAAACGTCCTTAAACTAACGATGGACCACTATGTCCTAAAACTGGCTACTGACCGAGACGTCGATAAACTACTACAGATCGCAGCATCCTAAGGCTGACACAAAAAATAATTAAAAAAAATAAAAAGAAGAAGAAAGAAAACGGTATGTCCATAAGCGAGATGGGCACAGATGAAAACCCGAAAGGGCCACGTGAGTAAAAACAGCAGGGATACTGGCGGGTTTTGTGAAAACCCGAAAGGGCGCAATCTCATTTAAAGACACTTGCGAGGTACTCTCGACCTTGTGAGGAGAAATTACCTGCGTGAGATCCTTACGACTCACAAGGGAGTAACACACTTAGGGATCCCCACGATTCCTAAGAAGAAATTACACTTACGAGATCTTCACGACTCGTAAGGAGAATTCCCCTTTGAGACCCTCACGGCTCACAGGGTTCAAAAGCCTTAAGCTACAGGGATCTGAACCTGTTCTTAAGCCATTACAATCTCCGATACTGCCCTACAAGCGGCTCAATGCTGACCCTTGTATACAATCTAAGAGAGCGAATAAACATTTCCTTAACGAAGTCCCACCTGTGACTAGGGATATGTTTACACAGTAGACAGCCCTTGTAAGTCCTCTCGACTTATAAGGAGAAAATACTCTTGTAAGATCCTTACGACTTATAAGAGAACACACACTTAGGAATCCTCACGATTCCTAAGGAGAAAACGCACCTACGAGATCCTCACGACTCGTAGGGAGAAATACCTTTATGAGACCCTTACGGCTCATGAAGTCAAAAGCCTTAGTCGACAGGATCCTAACCCTGTTTACTAAGCCACCTTTGTTCGACATCGACAAAGGCAAATGATGATTCGCTTCTGGAAATATCCCAGTTGTAGCGATGTTGATGCCTAAATCGGTATCAAATCCTAAACTCGCAGCGAAAAGTCAGCGAACCACATATGCATATGAAATAGCCGAAATGATGGGGCAACTTGCAACAAAATCAGCAAGTAAAAATTTATGCATACAAAATAGCCGAAATGGTTGTGCAACTCGCAATAAAAAGCAGCGAGTAAATAAAACAAATAGCCGAAATGATTGGGCACTGTGAAAAATAGCCGAAATGATTGGGCAATCGCGACTTTCGCGATATAAAAGCTGAAATGATAGAGCACCGCGGAAAGAAAAATATATAAAATGAAACTTTTTGCCCTACAGGTGAGATCACATCGATCCCTGTATACAATACAGGGGCACAAACAAAGAGGGAACCATACCTTCCCACCAGGCTCCATCAGAAAAAGAAGCCAAATCTCGACGGTTCACAGACAGCCTGGAGATCATCTCACATTCGTCTCATTACAACAGACGCAACATCAGCCAATCGGAGCCGTGGCATAGTTCCCAATTCCATGACTCGGCGGTGCACAGACAACCGAGAGTCAACAAATTCTGGTCCCGTGGAACACGGCTAATGTCAATCCTGACCCCGTGGGAAGCGCCCAGAGCAAATCCTGGTCCCGTGGAACACGGCTAATGTCAATCCTGACCCCGTAGGAAGCGCCCAGAGCAAATCCCGGTCCCGTGGAACACGGCTAATGTCAATCCTGACCCCGTGGGAAGCGCCCAGAGCAAATCCCGGTCCCGTGGAACACGGCTAATGTCAATCCTGACCCCGTGGGAAGCTCCCAGAGCAAATCCTGGTCCCGTGGAACACGACTAATATCAATCCTGACCCCGTGGGAAGCGCCCAGAGCTAATCCTGGTCCTGTGGAACACGGCTGATGTCAATCCTGATCCCGTGGGAAGCGCCCAGAGCAAATCCTGGTCTCGTGGAACACGGCTGATGTCAATCCTGACCCCGTGGGAAGCGCCCAGAGCAAATCCTGGTCCCGTGGAATACGGCTAATGTCAATCTTGATCCCGTAGGAAGTGCCCAGAGCAAATCCTGGTCTCGTAGAACACGGCTAATGTCAATCCTGACCCCGTGGGAAACGTATAGAGCAACCCTGGACTCCGTGAAATGCGGATAAAGTCAACCCCCTGACTCCGTGAAATGCGGATAAAGTCAACCCCTGACTCCGTGAAATGCGGATGAAATCAACTCCTGACTCCGTGAAATGCGGATAAAGTCAACCCTCGACTTCCCCGTCAAGGCAATTCTTTGGTTCGGGAGCAAGTCAACTCATCAATCACTTACGGGTCCTCTCGACTTGTAAGGAGAAAATTCTCTTGTGAAATCCTTACGACTCTCAAGAGAAAACGAACTTAGAAATCCTCACGGTTCCTAAGGAGAAAATACACCTATAGGATCCTCTCGACCTGTAGGGAGAAAATTCTTTATGAGACCCCCACGGCTTATAAAGTTGAAAAGTCTTAGGAGGTAGATCCTAACCCTGTCTCCCAAGCCATCGTTGCCTTGCGGAGAGGTCACGGTAAATTTTCTACGGGCCATACTCTCCGACAAGAAAGGAAACAATCACTTACGGGTCCTCTCGACTCGTAAGAAAGAAAATTCTCTTCTGAGATCCTTACGACTCTCAAAAGAAAACACACTTAGGAATCCTCACGATTTCTAAGGAGAAATTACACTTACGAAATCCTCACGACTCGTAAAGAAAAATACCTTTATGAGACCCTCACGGCTCATAAAGTTGGAAAGCCTTAGGTGGCAGATCTGAACCTGATTCCTAAGCCATCGCTGTCCTACAAGGAGATCAAAATAGATTATCCACAAAATGCATTTCCTAAAAGGGACACACCATCATGAAGTAAAATATGTCTTTTATTCATGAATCAAAATGAATACAAAAGTACAATTTATGAAAGAGTAAAAAATTACACTCATTCAGGAGTATGTACAAAAGAAGAATAAAAAAAATTATACAATTCTTCAAGCCGGCGGACGATTTAATAGATTTGCCAGTTCATCCTTTTTTCGCTGGGCCTCGGCTTCATGATTCATTATCGCTAAGAGACAGGCCTCCGCTTGAGACTGTTGGGCCTGGTACGAGGCAAGCCAACTTTCAAGCTCCTTTTCGGTAACTTTATGAGCTTCGACCATTTTGTGAGTGAAAATGACGGCTTTATCAATGGCTACCACCTCCCTGATAGCTTCTTGAAGCACCCGCCAAAGTTCATACGCCCGAGTGGTCTTGGCCGTAAGATTAGCTTGAAGTTCCCCGAGCGCAGTTGAAGCCAGCTTCCTCTCCAAAAACTTTCAGCTAAACCTCTTCTCGCATGACAACATATTTGCGGTGCACCGTTCGATTAGCCCCCGCAAGCTCTCCTTTGCAGCCACAACCTCTGAAGGAAGGCGCGTACATTCAAGAATATGCAAGCAGGCCTCCACCCGACGACAAAACTCAACCCAGACTTGCACCAATGTTTCACTATGGTAAGCAGCAAGAAAGGGAAGAGAACTGTTGGATTTGGCAGCAAATTCTTCGGCCGTGATCAAGCTACCAGCACGAAGGTCTTCGATCAGAGCTGACAAAGAGTGAAGGCTTAGCTTTACCATCCGTTCCGATGCACGTAGAGTATAGGGGTCGGGCGGCATGACGATGCGAGATTCCAACGTGGTAAGAACTGGCAAAGCTGTTAAGATTTATAAACAATCAGCGAGACTTGCAAGCAAAGAGCAGACGGAACAACATTGAAACTTTACTTACCCACAGTCATGCAAGAAGGGTCCAAAAGATCCCTGGGCCCGTAAAGAATCTCAACTTCGTCATCGGCTTCCAGAACTGCAGAAGACATCAGTATCGTTATATGAAATAATAATAATACCTTGAGAAGAAGGCAAATAACACTAACCTTACCCGGAAGAGAGGACGATGCGTTGAGCGGATATCGCCTGCGGAGCGGCCATCTCTGGCAAATGCTGAAAGGATTTTCTGGGAGACAGATCAGCGATAGACGCCACCAACCCGCGCAATTCTGAAAAAACAGAAAGGTTCAGATAATGGAGAAATTATTAAGATAAAATATAGAAGGCTACCTTCAATGCTCCTCCCGCTCTGAACTGGAGGGATAGCAGCTTCGGCGGCCTCCTCCATGCCTCCAAGCACATCAACGGGGACATGGGCCGGTATAACAACTTCCAATTGAGGAGCAGTAGCCACCACTGCAGGCTCCAATAAAAGAACGGTGGCCTCGACTACCTGTCCCATAGTCTCCGGACCGTCCCCAAAAAGATCCATTGAGCCCGCGGCCAATGAAGATGCCTCTTCCGGGAGAGCAAGTACCGGAGGAACGGAAACCACCAATGGGAGCTCCATGGCAGGAAGAACAGCTGTATCGACCCCCTCCACACTTACTAGTGTCTCATCGGGGATATTTACAGAGTCCATAGTCAAGGCGCGACTCAAACTCAGATCCTCTGCCATCGCCGAAGTCCCTGCAAAGTTTTCACGGAGATAAGAATATATATATAAGCAGTGCAAAATACTACAAAAAGATATATAAGTATACCAATGCGCAAAGGAGCTTCTAGTATGGCTTTTTCAAGCCGGCGTTCCTTCTCAAGAATTCGTGCTCGCCGGGGTGCGAGGGTAAACTCATGGCCACCAGTCCACAACGAAAGCGCATCTTCGGCATCGGCCGAGATAGGATGCTTAAGGGCTATCTCGCCTCCTTCTTCCGAAGGACCTATAAATATCCGCCGTATCGATGGAGGATCTTCGTAGAAGACGACGGCAGGATAAGGCCTCTTCAGGACGCTTACATTCTCAGTTTCATCCTGGGAGCGTCTTATAGCCTCAGCCAATTGTGCGGCTTCCTCAACATATGAACCTAGGAAAAGAAGACCACCATCCAGCTCTTGCATAGCTAGTGGTTCATCTTGAAAGATAGGCTCTGATTCCACTAAAAGGTCAAGCAGATTGGTGACCGTCTTCTTTTGCCTCTTGGATCCAGAACTAACACCGGATGACGATCGCTTCTTTCCCCTCGGTGCTTTAGTGCGACGTTGACCCACTTCGCCTTTAATATCCTCTCTCGGTGGTGCTACAGATGACGACACTGCCATTGCTGACGCCGCAGCTGATGAAACTGCTACTGGCGCCTTATCAGAAGCTCTTAATTGAGCTCTAGTGCACATCGGCATACCGACTGTCGGTGTCAAGTCCACATCCGCCGCCTCAGGAATAAGCACGATACCAGTATCCCTCAAGGGAGGGCGAACCATTGTCTGCGGTCGCGGCGGGACTCCCATGGCCTGGAGTGGGGTGGGAGCTTTAAGCCCAAAAAGTATCTTCCTCTCCTCAGCAATGATTGGACTAACCTGGTGGCGATACCAACCCGTGAAAGCTCCCACGCACCTCGGAATGTAGTCGGTCTCGGGGATCATGAAATGAGAAATGGTGTTCAGCCTCATGAAATAGTGGGTGGCATCACGAACAGTTCCCAAAGAAGGGCTGGGCTCCACTATGAACACCTCAAAGGGGATACCCTGGTCATATCCCAGTTGCCGGGCAAAGCAGTGTGGATTGTACCGCATGAAAAGAGCCACATCGTTTTGATGAAACACCAGATAACCGGGTCTGATCGAGTATAGGTGCATAGTTTCCCTGGGTTTCAAAGATGGTTCCCCCTCTTTCGATAAGTCAAACAACTGTTGAATGGGTCCCGAGGGAGCAGAGAGGATTCGATCGTTAAATACCATTCCACCTTCGTTGGCATACGGATTGAGCAGCACTCGAAGAGCCCCTAATTGAGTTGGGTCAGGAGCAGAAGCGTCCACCAACCTCATGAACCGCGGAAAGGTATAGGTATCATAAAAGCTGGGTCTCTAATGCACGGCAAATGCCCCTAGCACGTGCATCTCAATCCATGACGTAAAGTAATGAAGAGAGAAACTCACTATGTTTACGCCTGGGGTTGAGGTATTGGCTGCAGTGCTTAGCCCATGGTACAGATGCGACAGCCCTGCGATGCCCACGGCTAGTCGCGTCCCTTCGGCGATGCGATGAGTAGGGTAAATGACCGAGGCTCTCATGAATCGACAATGCATTGGAACGACATGTAGGGTTCCTAGGCATCCTAATGAGGTCTCACAAGGCATCAACCATGCCAATTTCAAAAATTCTAGGTGCCGAGAAACCCGACTACGGATCGTTTGCTAGAAAACTAGGCGAAAATATAATCTAGTTAACACTTAACTAAGGGATATGGACATACAACCTTTGTAGATCCGTTTGTCCACCTCCATAGCTCCATGAAGAAGTCATCTCCGCTGTACAAATCCAAAATCCGGGCTCTTGCGTCGGCTTCATCGGAGAAGAAGCGGGCTAGGTCATCGACGACGTGCCGAAGATGATCTACGTCGAGGCATCGCTAAATCAAGCTCTGACTTCATCAAGTCAAGAAACTTGTGAATAAAACACACTCTACTACTTGGCAAGAGGTAGAGGATGAAGAAATAGAAAGTGGGTTCAATTTAGAATTGGATTTCTCACTCTTTATCATCAATCACCATTGATGAAGAAAGCTTTTTCTTCATGAAAGAAGATGAAGAAGAAGAAGAATATTGTGATAAGATAATTCAAAAAAGAAAAGAATAACAATACTTATCATAATATTAACTCTAGTCAAGTGTAGAGAATGAATCATGGTTAGTGGGAATGGTTAGGGTTAAGGATGAGATAAGAATGGTTGACTTGATCAAAGTTTCATGAAGCTTCAACTAAACTCCAAATTAAGCCACCATTCTTTTCTCCTTTCCATTTATTTTCCAAAAGAAATGGATAAATAAATAAGTGAATAAAACAAAACCCTAACCATAATCATGTAACCATGGTTTGATCTTTACACAAAAACCCTAGCATAACATGTATCATCAAACATGATACAATGAAGTGCACAAAAGTATATCACATATACAATGTGTACAACCCGAGTGAGAAAATCCATTTAAAGTGAACCAATACTAGTTAACGCAAAGTAATATATCAAATATATAATTATGCATTAAATCATTAAATCAACACTTGATTTAACGATCCGGTCATATCGCATATAACCGACTAGTATCCAATGTATCGTCTTATCGAACCAACCCTCGATTCGATAACTAGGTTATATCGCATATAACCATACGACACATTCATCGCGAGAATGTAATACGGTATCACATACACGTATTATTCTCGGTCCCGCACATATCTCATATGCGCTCCTATTTCGTTTCGCTTGAGCCAGGAAACCTCTGTGTAGGACTCTAAAGACTCGTCAATACGCCGGCAGCAGATGATGATCATATCAAACACCCACAAGCCGCAAGCGGTCTGCTAAACGTAACGGCCACCCGGGTATTGAGCGATCAGAAGATCGACGAGCAAGCCCGCTCATTGTAGGGTGTTTTTCGCCACCCCATTGAGATGGGAATACGCGTGCGCTTGTCAGGCGTACTACAGATTCCCCCTGCCTAGGGTAGGCCGGGGTTTAATGATTGTGAGGATCCAAATCTCCGGCAGCCGCGGACTAAGCTGCCGTTAATTACCCGTCGCCTTTGGGGTGAGGGAACCTCCGATTAACGGGTTAAACTGGTCATGCGAACTCAATGTGCAGTATACGTGTGTTCAGTTCTGAAAGGGGGGTTTGGATATATCGGGAGCCACGCAGAGTTTTTACGGGGGTCCCGCTACCCGGATAGCGGGCTGGGGGTCAAGGGGGCTAGCAGCCCCCTTGCGGGGTGCGGGGCAGCGCCCCGTTAGAAATTTTTTTCTAACAGGGACAGTGTCGTGGAGTACGTGTATGTATAAATTTGTATACATATGTATATGTGTATATATGTACACAAAAGAGGGGGAAAAGACATCCAAGGGATGCGCAGGTGCGCAAGCGCGCGCCACGTGTCGGCACGCGGGCGACTTGCGCACTTGCGCAGTTGCGCAAGCGCTCGCGCCACGTGTCGGCACGCGGGCGCCTTGCGCACTTGCGCAGTTGCGCAAGCGCGCGTGCCACGTGTCGGCACGCGGGCGACTTGCGCACTTGCGCAGTTGCGCAAGCGCGCGCGCCACGTGTCGGCATGTGGGCGACTTGCGCACTTGCGCAGTTGCGCAAGCGCGCGCGCCACGTGTCGGCACGCGGGCGACTTGCGCACACAACAGGCTTTTAGCCTAAAAAGATTTCTCTGAAGAGAAATCAAAGAGGAGTTAGACTCCTGAGTGTGTGTTTTTTTTTTTTTTTGTTGGGTTAATGGAAGGGTTCTTCTTCTTCCTCCTGTTGCTTGCTGGATCTTGAGGATCAAGAGATGTAAAATCTCAAAATCTCTCCTTTTTAAGATCTGATGGCAGATCCAAGTTCCCCTTTGTGGGTTTTGTGGTGGAAAACTATTTAGTTTTGAAAAAGGAAGAGTAAAACTCTTGATTTAATTCAAGAGAAAGAAGAAGGTTTTGGAACCTTGAAGAAGGAGAAAGAGATCTCAGATCTAGAAATTTCTGGAGAGAGAAAAAGTTGTTTAGATATTTTCATTATCTTGCCTTTATAGGCCATACACTTTACACATAGCCCCTTGGGCTTCACAAAATGGCATTTTGCCTATTTCATGGCTCATGTGCCATTTCTTTTTGCACATAAGCCATGGGCTTTACAAAAATTTGGCTTTTATGCCCATTTTCTTACATTTATCCATAAAATAAAATAAAAGAAAATGCAACAAAATTATTTATTACAAAATTTTTATCTTGGCATGGGGGGAGGCCGGCCGCTTCATGTTCGGGCTCGACCCGGGCATGGGCCCACTGGGTCTGGGCTTGGGCCCACTTGGCTTGGGGTTGACTTGGATTTTGACTTGGTCAACCGGGGTGTAAATTTTTACCCCAACAAATTGCCCCCCATCAATAAATGCACACCACATATGTGGGTCGTGTGCATGAAATTGATGGATCTTCTTTCACGTGGAGGCGACTTGATTTGGTTCCCGCTTTTTGGGAAGCTGGCACTGCCCTTTTTACGACATGGACGGTCGTTGCTTGACATGTCTCCGAGACGGAGTGTCCGTGATAGACGTTTTCCCTGGCCCGGAGTTATCTGGTTCCCGCTTTGTAGGAATCCTGCGCTGCCCTTTTTGCGACTTGGACGGTCGGTGCTGCCCTTTTAGCGACGTGGACGGTCGGTTCTGCCCTTTTTGCGACTTGGACGGTCGATGCTGCCTTTTTAGCGACATGGACAGTCGATGCTGCCCTTTTAGCGACTTGGACGGTCGGTGCTGCCCTTTTAGCGACTTGGACGGTCGATGCTGCCCTTTTAGCGACGTGGACGGTCGATGCTGCCCTTTTAGCGACGTGGACGGTCGATGCTGCCCTTTTAGCGACGTGGACGGTCGGTGCTGCCCTTTTAGCGACGTGGATGGTCGATGCTGCCCTTTTAGCGACGTGGACGGTCGATGCTGCCCTTTTAGCTACGTGGACGGTCGGTGCTGCCCTTTTAGCGACGTGGACGGTCGGTTCTGCCCTTTTTGCGACTTGGACGGTCTGTGCTGCCCTTTTAGCGACTTGGACGGTCGATTCTGCCCTTTTTGCGACTTGGACGGTCGGTGCTTGATTTGACTTGCTCTGCTTCTTGCAGTGTCAGGGGTAGACTTGACTTGCTCCGCTTCTTGCGGTGTTGAGATTGGATTCTGACTTGCTGATTTTGATTGGGTTGACATCAGCATCGCTATACTGGAATATGGTACCAGGAGCGAACCATCATCTGTCATGGAGAGGATTTTGGGATTTTGGTTTTTGTTTGGCATCTGCATTGCTGCACTGGAATAATGCCAGGAGCAACTCATCATTTGCCCCGAGAGAATTTGAGAATTGATGGCTTAGGAGGCAGGTTTAGATCCCTATCACCTAAGACTTTTCAATTTTATGGGCCGTGAGGGTCCCATAAAAGCATTTTCTCCCTACGAGTCGAAAGGATCTCGTAGGCGTATTTTCTCCATAGGAGTCGTGGGGACTCCTAAGTGTGTTGCTCCTTTGTGAGTCGTAAGGATCTCACGCGGGAATTTCCTCCTCTCAAACTCGAGAGGACTTTGAGAGTGCATTTCATCTTCTTTTCACGAGTTTGCGCCCTTTCAGGTTTTCACAAACTCGTCGGCAGTCCTGCTGTTTTTACTCACGGAGCCCTTTCGGGTTTTCCTCCGTGCCCATTTTGCTTGTGGACATACCCCTTTTTTTTATTTTATTTTTTTTTTTTTAGTGGGACTTTGAATGTGGTCTCACCGGTAGGACTTAGGAGAGATTGGGATTGTTTTACGCCCGTGGATTGTATACGGTTTTGCAGGATGTATGATCCAGACCGTAGGGCCAGAAAGATTTCAGGGATTTGTTGGCGTCTGCATCGCTGCACTGGAATATGGTACCAGGAGCGACTCATCATTCGCCATTTAGGGACTTGGAATTTGGATCTTATTTGGCATCAGCATTGCTGCACTGGAATAATGCCAGGAGCAACTCATCATTTGCCTTGGGAGGACTTGGGATTTGGGTTTTTGGTCGGCATCAGCACCGCTAACACTGAAGCGAAATGCCAGGAGCGACTCATCATTTGCCGTTGCCCGTTGGGAAACGATGGCTTAGGAGATAGGTTTGGGTCCCTACCACCCAAGGCTTTTCAATTTTATGGGCCGTGAGGGTCCCATAAAAGCATTTTCTCCCTACGAGTCGTAAGGATCCCGCAGGTGTATTTTCTCCTTAGGAATCGTGAGGATTCCTAAGTGTGTTGCTCCTTTGTGAGTCGTAAGGATCTCACGCAGGGGTTTTCTCCTCGCAAGGTCGAGAGGGCTTTGCGAGTGTATTTCATCTCTTTTCACGAGTTTGCGCCCTTTCGGGTTTTCACAGACTCGCCGGTAGTCCTGCTGTTTTTACTCACGGAGCCCTTTCGGGTTTTCATCCGTGCCCGTTTTGCTTGTGAACATACCGGTTTTTTTTTTTTTTTTTTTGTTCTTTTTTTTTTGTTTTGTTTTGTTTTGTTTTTTTTTTTTTTTTTTTTTTTTTTTTTGCCGCTGGTGGGACTTTAAAAGTAGTCTCACCGGAAGGATTTGGGAGAAATAGGGGTCATTTACGCCCGTGGATTGTATACGGTTTTGCAGGATGTCTGATCCAGACCGTAGGGCCGATGTGCTCAATTTGCCTGCGACTTGGAGCATTCATGTGTAGTATTTCTTGAGATATCGGCCATTGATGGGTGGCATGGGCCTTTCTCCCTCGGCACTTATTAGTTGGTAGGATCCTCCGTCGAACACTTTCTCGATGACGTATGGTCCCTTCCAGTTCGGCTCGAATTTTCCCTTGGCATGTCGATTGGGGATGATCGGTCTTTTGAGGACCAACACCAATTCACCTTTCTTGAAAGCGCGGAGACGAGTTATCTTGTCATAGGCCCGTGACATTTGGGCTCGGTATAGCTCCAGATTTTGCTGCACCGCGAGCCTCTTTTCTTCGAGGGCATCGAGTTCTTCAAGTCGAAGGAGCACGTTTTCTTCCTCCGTCAACTCATGTTGGACGGCCATTCTTAAGCTTGGGACTTCGACTTCGAGGGGGAGGACCGCCTCCACTCCGAAGAGCAATGAGTATGGAGTGGACTGAGTTGGAGTACGGTGTGTGGTACGATATGCCCACAACGCCTCGTGAAGTTTGAGATTCCAGTCTCTCTTGTTGGCTGAAGCATTTTTCCTCAGGAGCTTGCATAGAGTCTTATTGAAGGCTTCGGCTAGCCCGTTGGCTCTTGGATTATAGATGGAGGAATATCTCCAGTCTATCTTGTGCTGAGTAGCGAACCTTGAGACATTGAAGCTCTTGAAAGAAGGCCCGTTGTCAGAAATGATTCTTCTTGGTGTACCGAAGCAGTATAGAATATTATGCTGGAAGAATGTCAGAATATCCTTTGTCTTAACTTCTTTTAGCGGGACAGCTTCAGCCCATCTGGAGAAGTAGTCTGTCGCGGCCAGTATAAACCGATGGCCTTTGGATGACGGAGGATCAATTGGGCCAACAATGTCGGTGCCCCAGACTTCGAAGGGCCACGACGCCACTGTAGGATGCAATGGATTGGGATGCTTGTGAATAAAATCACCATGAATTTGGCAGATATAACATTTCTTTGCATGCTCTCCGCAATCCCGTATCATGGTGGGCCAGTAATACCCAAGCCGTTTGATTTGAAGTCGCATCTTGGGGCCAGATTGGTGAGCACCGCAAACGCCCGAGTGGACATCTTTCATGACCTTTTGGGCTTCGGCCAATGACAGACACCTGAGCCATAGTTGGTCGTATGACCTGCGGTATAACGTGTCATTTACAAACACGTATCGGAGAGCTCTTTTCTTCAGCTGAATCCTCGCAGATTTTTCTTCGGGCAGCTTGTCGTATCGGAGGTACTCTATGAAGGGTTCTCTCCAATCGGGCTCGTCTTGGATGATCGAAGCTTCTTCCGCAGGACTGCTCTTCTGTTCCGCGCTTTCCTCTTCTCGTAGAGAGACTGGGGGTAGAATTTGTCGGCTCCTGACTGTGATCAGAATTTCGTCCATGTCAGGATCAGCCAGCTCCTTGGCTAGGCGAGCGAGTATATCGGCTTTTCCGTTCAATGCTCTAGGGACTCTTGTTAGTTCGATATGAGTGAACCGTTTCATGAGTTCCACCACCCGGCTTCTGTACCGAGCCAACTCGGGTTTGTATATCTTATAGTCGCCGCTTACTTGGTTGACGACAAGTTGGGAATCACCGTAAACCCGTAGCCGAAGGATTTCCATTTCTATGGCGAGCTCCAAACCAGCTATCAGAGCTTCATACTCGGCCTCATTGTTTGTCCGAGGCTCGGTGAGAGCAAAAGAACGCCGTAGGGTTCCCATTGATGGTGTGATAAACACCAATCCTATCCCTGCTTTTATCTCCGGGACGCTTGATTTACTGGAGGTTCTTATCGATGAGGCCCCATCGAAGTAGAGCTCCCAACATGGCTCGTCATTCTCGAGGTGCAGCACTTGTTCGTCGGGTAACTCACAATTTAGCGGCGACCCTTCTGGTATGGGATGAGCAGCGAGAAAGTCTGCAAGAGCTTGCCCTTTTACTGCTTTCTGAGGGGTATAAACTATATCAAACTCAAGTAGCATGACAGCCCATCTTGCCATCCTGCCGGCTAGGCTTGCTTTGGTCATCAAGTGTTTGAGCGGGTCGACCTTGGAGATCAGCATAACCCGATGAGCCAGCAGATAGTGCCTCAGCTTCTTCACAGCAAATATCAGAGCCAGGCATTGCTTTTCGATTGGGGAATAGTTGTGTTCCGCCCCGACTAGAGTTCGACTGAGGTAGTAGAGGGCATTTTCCTTTCCCTCCTCGTTATTCTGGGCGAGGAGCGCACCGAGTGACTCATCTAGCACGGCAGTGTAGAGAATCAACGGTTTATTTGGAATGGGAGCAGCCAGCACTGGAGGGTGCAACAAGTATTGTTTGATGCTTTCGAACGCTGCTTGACATTCGGCATCCCAGATAAAAGGAGCTCCTTTCTTCATGAGCTTTGAGAAGGGCCTACATCTCCCCGATAAATTTGAGATAAACCTCCGTATATAAGCAAGCTTGCCTTGAAAAGATCTTAGCTGCGTCAGACTCTTCGGAGGAGGCATCTCCATGATGGCCTTTATCTTTGATGGGTCAACTTCGATCCCACGATGTCGAACTATGAAGCCCAGGAATTTTCCCGATGACACGCCAAAAGCGCATTTCAGAGGATTCATCTTCAGATCAAATTCCCTCAGTCTGGTGAGAACGATCCTAAGATCCTGGATATGATCGGCCTTGGTTTCAGTCTTAACGACCAGATCATCAACATAACATTCGACGACTTTATGAATTAGGTCATCGAAGATATTAGTCATCGCCCTTTGATATGTAGCACCTGCGTTCTTCAGTCCGAATGGCATTACCTTGTAGCAATATATTCCGATCGGGGTTCGAAATGCTGTGTGCTTCTCATCCTCAGGCGACATCTTGATCTGATTATATCCAGACGAGCCGTCCATAAAGGTGAACAGTTCGTAATTTGAGGTGTCATCGACCATCATTTCCATGACCGGTAGCGGGAAGTCATCTTTAGGACATGCCTTATTGAGGTCCCTGAAATCGACACAGACTCGGATCTGCCCATTTTTCTTCTTGACTGGGACTATGCATGCGATCCAGTCCGCATATTTCTCTTCTCTGATGAAGCCGGCATCGATGAGTTTCTTGGTTTCCTCGATGACCTTTTCTTCCAACTCCCTTCTCATTCTTCGAGGAGCTTGTTTGACTGGCTTAGCATCAGGAGATATAGCCAGCTTATGCACGGCTACCTCAGGGGAAAGGCCAGGCATTTCTTTGTACGTCCACGCGAAGCAGTCGACGAACTCGCGCAGCAGGGCAATTATCTGCTCTTTCATTTCCTCCGACAAGAGTGAGCTGATGTAGGTCGGCCTTGGATTATCGGGCGTTCCTAAGTCAATCTCGGTTAGCTCATCAAAGGTTGCTTGTCCGCCATCTTCGAGCTCTTGAGGAGCTTCTTCTGGCTCGGCTATCTCGTCATCATTATTCGATCCTTCGCTGGCCTCACCAACACGGATCATGTAGCACGCTTTGGAATCAGGTTGAATGTAGCCTATGCCCCGTCTATCTGGAATTCGTCCATCGATGAGTGCTCGGACCTGGGGCGGATACCATAGCCCTTCGTAAAACTTTGCTTCGGACTCCGTTTGATATAACCGGCATCCGCACTTCTTAAAGTATTCCCGCATCTCGGGCGCATAGTATCTGGGATTGAGGACGGCTCTTATGCCTCTCTCATAGGGAAGGCACGCGATAGAAAGATCGTCCGGGTGCACAACGGGGTTTGACTTGTAAAACAGGATGCCCTTCTGTCCATTTTTCCTCCCGGGCACGTAGAAAGTTTTCAGCTGGTCCACGGTAGAGACTGACAATGCGTCGAGCTCTTTGCACATCCGTTCCGGCACCCTTGTGATAGCCAGGGACCCTTCTGCGACTTCGAAGGTCTCTCGTAGTTTCGCTTACTGCATGGGGGGTCGATCTGCACAGCTGTCGCACGGCAGGTCCTCTTCTTCTGACTCTTCAGTGTCACTGCCAAGATGAGGGCGGACTTTGCTGCTAGACGGGCCTTCGGTAACAGATTCGTCCGTATCGCTGCCGAAACGAGGGCGAGTTTTACGGGAGGACGGGCTTCCAGCATCGGACTCATCAGTGTCGCTGCCGAAATGCGGGCGCACTTGGGTATTTTTGCTTTTGAAAGTGACATCCGGCGCAGATTTGCTTTTGAGTCTTGGGGCTGGTCTATCCTCAGTCAGTTGTGGCTTAGAATTTTGGTGGTTCGTAAAGTACCGAGAATCTTCGTATCGGACTTCATGCACACCAAACGGCTGGATGTCTCCGTCAATACGTCTTTCTTCGCCATTTTTAGTATACTTCATGCATTGATGGAGAGTCGACGGAATGATGCCGTAATCATGGATCCACGGCCGCCCTAAGAGAATCTTATAAGATGTGTCGGCGTCGATCACGTATATCTTAGCTTCAGTTTGCAGATCCCCAAATTTGATTGGCAAAGCTATAGACCCTAGAACTTGCTGGCAATTTTGGTTGAACCCTTGAATGACAATCCTTTCCCTCGACAGGTGTCGGACGTCCATTGACAAACTCTTCAGAGTTCGCAAGTTCATGATGTTCACTGAGGACCCCGGATCAATCAATATACGATTAATTCGATCTCCGTCGCTGTACCCGGTCACGTAAAGCGGCCGATTATGCTCAGCCGTTCCCAGTAGCAAGTCTTCATCCTTAAATGTGACTGCGGCGGCATGCAAAGCGTGCTGGGTTTCTTTCATATTAATTTCCGCAAAGTGAGCCTGATACCGCTCGGGGTTTTGTAGAGCATGAATGAGAACGTCTCTAAGCTCCTTAGATAGGACCAAGGCGTCGTAGATGCTCAGGAGAGATGGAAGCTTCCGGAGATGTGCCAAGACATTATAGTCCACCGAGGAAGGATTTATGTTTTCGTCGGCCGGTTCTCTGCCATTTTCTTCATTAGCGACTTGTTTTTCCTTCCCTTTTGGGGCGTTGCCCTGATTTTGCGGTAGAGCCCTGCCGCTTCTGAGCTGGATTTGATTGGCCTTTGTGGTGAGCTCCTCGTCCTCTTCCGGAAAACAGAGATCATCCTCAGAGTCGCTGCCAAGATGGATGGCGTAGCAGGTCACTACTGGAATTTCTTCATTGGAGTCTTCTTCTAACTCCTCCAGAATTTCGGCCGCTTGTACAGGGAAGAACTCCTTCAATTGAATCAATGTTCTTTCCTTTTGCTCATATTCTTCGAGGGAATCGATATACTTTTGAATGGTCGATCTCCCTGCAGACTCTTTTTCACGCCGAGCTGCACTTTTCTTCTTCTTGAGCTTCTTGGATTTTGAGCCTGATGGAGCCGCATAGGCAGCTGGACTGGTAGGCTTCTTCTGTCCTTCCCATTCCATCCTGCGCTCTTTCTGAAGTAGCTTTAGCATCTTCTTCGTCTTATTAGATATGTGCGTACTCCACGGAGTCCGCGATGAGTCAGTTTCGTTTGTCAGGGCAGCGGGTTCGGCTGTCTGCTCCCAGAAGGCTTCAGCTTCCGTCTGTATAAAGTTGGCGGTTGCAACTTGATTGTTCACCAACACGCTTTTAGACAGCTCGATCTCTCCAGCCTTGTACTGCTTCTCGACCCAGTCCTTGAAGATATAGCAATCCTCGATCGCATGGCTCACTACTCGGTGGTACGGGCAATACAGGGGATTGTCGGTCATTTTTGCTTCTTGGGGTCTTTTCGACTCCGGCAGTTGTAGGCCATTGTTCAAGGCATCTTTAAATATCTTGCAGACCTTGTCCCTTCTGAAAGAGTAAACCTTGTTCTTTTTCTCCTCTAGGGAAGGCCCATCTCCTCCCAGCAATGGCTTTCGAGACCGGTTGGTTTTGGATTCGCCCGCCCTTCGCTTTTCTTCATTATCGGAGGCATTGAAGACATTGGTACTGCTGGAACTCCCGCTTCTACGGTTGTCGTCCCGCTTGCTTTTCCAAGTTTTGTCTCTCTGAGAGTCTGGCGGGGACTCTTGCTTCGAGCGTTCCAGCATTTGGACTTTCTTGGTTAGCTCCTGGAATGTTTTGAGGCCTGCTGTACACAAGAATGGGACCATCCAATTGCTGAGGTTCCCAATGAGAAGGCTAACGGACTGGTCCTGCTCCAGCGGCGGTTCGCACTTGACCGTGAGATTACGCCATCGGGCGATAAAGTCAGTGTTACTTTCGTTCTTCCCCGGCTTGGTCCTCACAAGGTCGGCAATGGAGATTTTATCACTGACGCTCATGAACCTTTGCCGGAACAGAGACTCCATTTGGGCAAAGGTAATGACGGACCCATCTGGTATGCTCGCGTACCAGTCGAAAGCAACACCGGTCAGGCTGTTGACAAACTGACGAAGAAGGAGCGCATCATTGCCCCCTGTATTTCCGCACGATGCTTTGAAGTGGGCGACGTGCTGATTTGCATTCCCCGTTCCATCAAATCTTCCGAACTTAGGAATGACGTAGCCGCTTGGGAACTCAATCAGATCGTACTGCGCGGGATATGGCCGCCCACTACTGCCGATTTCTTTTTGAGCTTCGGCTTCGGCCACCAATGTTTTAACCTTGCTGGTGACCAAATCCATTATCCGATCCTGTGTTAGCGGGATAGTGCTATCTGGGGCCAAGGCGTCCCCAGAAGCGGAGTGTGGCCGGCTTTCATGCGGCTCGACCAGTCTTGGACCCAAAGGAACAGGCATTGGCTGCCTCAGATTGTCATCACCCGGTTGATTAGTAGCGGCTTGTGCTTGATTGGGAGGCACTCGAGCAATTTGAGCCGTAAGCTGCATCACCACGTTCGTTAAGTCGTCTATCTTCGAATAGAGCTTGGCCATCTCTTTATCTTTGCTCCTGAGCTGTTTTCGAAGCTCTTGAAGCAGCTCTTGCTCCGCAGTCCTGGGGCGGAAAGTCGGCTCCTCCTCGCTGTCCGAGCTTGACTCTGCATGGATCGAGGGGTCTTTCTGCCTATCATCCTCATCGAGAGGGTTTTCTTCATCCAGCGGGGGCGGCTGTTCTTGGGCAGCAGCAACCACATTCGGGCTAGATTGAGCTTGGGATGTGGTGGCCCCATCCTTGCTTTTGCTGCGAAGGTTGTCGCTGGGGCGTCCTCCCGCCATATAGACCGTATGGATGATGTATCCAGCCGTATTTCTATCATTGGAAGCTGATTTCACAGATCGTTGTCTTGACCCCCTTGCTTCGGTAGCTGGTAATCGATTGAAGGCGGCTGGCCTAACCAGGTTCTTAAATGGTGCTGGCGCTTCTTTTCTGGATTTGCCCCGCTGCTTTCGTGCGGCACAGAGCGCCTGATAGACTCTTGAAGAGACAGTGTCATACTTTTTCTGTTGGGGCCGGGACACGTCTCTTTGTGGCACTGTTCGGACCGCCGTCTTCTTGATTCTGGCGGTCATGGCGTTTTTCTGAACCCACTTCAGAGGCTCGAAGGAATTGCTGATTCTTACGTCCGACTTAGCCGTCGTCGCGGGAAAACCCAGCACTTGGAACTTCACATGATTCCATTTGGCCGAAGCCTTGGCCCTCTTGTTGGCTCGATACCTGAGCCGCTTCTGCCTTAACTTTTCTGTTCTAAGTACCTGGCAGACTTCGACTTTTTGGGAAGATGCCGCAGACCGGGCGACGGAGGGCTTTGGAGATACGCTCGATTGTGCATTTGTTGGAGTCATCGCTTGAGCTCGTCCGCGACATTTGTTGTTGCCCTTCGCACCGGAAGTCTTGCCCTCAGCTAGAGCGTCAGGGAATCGTTCAGACACCATCTTAAGTTTCGGTTGTGGTGCCTTAGCAATCACAACATTCGGCCTCTTGCCCCTTGGGACCGGCTTGACCACCTGTTCCGTCGGGATTTCCGCCAGATGAGCGCTTCCAGCAGGGTAGATGATGACGGAGCCAAACTGGCGGGGCGGTTCCTCCCACTGTCGACTGAGGCTTGCAGGGAGAACCACACGAGCGTTGATCTTGACCACGTATGGAATCGGGGTCGCTTTGGAAGTTGAATTCGTCTGGGAAGACATTGTCGTTGAAGGTTGATTGCTGCACGAAAAGAAAACATCATTTCAGTATAGGCAATCGATATGTGTATTGATTGAGTTCGCATGAACGTTTAACCCGAAATATGAGAGGAGAGATTGGTCCCACCGGGCGTGCCAGAATCTGTAGGGTGTTTTTCGCCACCCCATTGAGATGGGAATACGCGTGCGCTTGTCAGGCGTACTACAGATTCCCCCTGCCTAGGGTAGGCCGGGGTTTAATGATTGTGAGGATCCAAATCTCCGGCAGCCGCGGACTAAGCTGCCGTTAATTACCCGTCGCCTTTGGGGTGAGGGAACCTCCGATTAACGGGTTAAACTGGTCATGCGAACTCAATGTGCAGTATACGTGTGTTCAGTTCTGAAAGGGGGGTTTGGATATATCGGGAGCCACGCAGAGTTTTTACGGGGGTCCCGCTACCCGGATAGCGGGCTGAGGGTCAAGGGGGCTAGCAGCCCCCTTGCGGGGTGCGGGGCAGCGCCCCGTTAGAAATTTTTTTCTAACAGGGACAGTGTCGTGGAGTACGTGTATGTATAAATTTGTATACATATGTATATGTGTATATATGTACACAAAAGAGGGGGAAAAGACATCCAAGGGATGCGCAGGTGCGCAAGCGCGCGCGCCACGTGTCGGCACGCGGGTGACTTGCGCACTTGCGCAAGCGCTCGTGCCACGTGTCGGCACGAGGGCGCCTTGCGCACTTGCGCAGTTGCGCAAGCGCGCGCGCCACGTGTCGGCACGCGGGCGCCTTGCGCACTTGCGCAGTTGCGCAAGCGCGCGCGCCACGTGTCGGCACGCGGGCGCCTTGCGCACTTGCGCAGTTGCGCAAGCGCGCGCGCCACGTGTCGGCACGCGGGCGACTTGCGCACTTGCGCAGTTGCGCAAGCGCGCGCACCACGTGTCGGCATGTGGGCGACTTGCGCACTTGCGCAAGCGCGCGCGCCACGTGTCGGCACGCGGGCGACTTGCGCACACAACAGGCTTTTAGCCTAAAAAGATTTCTCTGAAGAGAAATCAAAGAGGAGTTAGACTCCTGAGTGTGTGTGTTTTTTTTTTTTGTTGGGTTAATGGAAGGGTTCTTCTTCTTCCTCCTGTTGCTTGCTGGATCTTGAGGATCAAGAGATGTAAAATCTCAAAATCTCTCCTTTTTAAGATCTGATGGCAGATCCAAGTTCCCCTTTGTGGGTTTTGTGGTGGAAAACTATTTAGTTTTGAAAAAGGAAGAGTAAAACTCTTGATTTAATTCAAGAGAAAGAAGAAGGTTTTGGAACCTTGAAGAAGGAGAAAGAGATCTCAGATCTAGAAATTTCTGGAGAGAGAAAAAGTTGTTTAGATATTTTCATTATCTTGCCTTTATAGGCCATACACTTTACACATAGCCCCTTGGGCTTCACAAAATGGCATTTTGCCTATTTCATGGCTCATGTGCCATTTCTTTTTGCACATAAGCCATGGGCTTTACAAAAATTTGGCTTTTATGCCCATTTTCTTACATTTATCCATAAAATAAAATAAAAGAAAATGCAACAAAATTATTTATTACAAAATTTTTATCTTGGCATGGGGGGAGGCCGGCCGCTTCATGTTCGGGCTCGACCCGGGCATGGGCCCACTGGGTCTGGGCTTGGGCCCACTTGGCTTGGGGTTGACTTGGATTTTGACTTGGTCAACCGGGGTGTAAATTTTTACCCCAACACTCATACTCCTGTGAATCCAACCAGTAACACTACCGTACAGTCCGGTCTGATCGTCTGATATGTCGCATATCTCGCCTAGGGGTGGTAAACGTCAGACCCCAATAGCTCGATAAGTCGTGTCGATATGAGGCTCATAACGGGTCGAGAAACTACTGGTAACACTTACCAGCAATTCTCTGATCAGACCTGGCCAGGGACTTCCTGTTATAGCCAATCGAACACAGTGCAACATCAACTCCCTATACCGGGAGAGACGAATCCCCTCCTATCGCTCATTGCCTCCATGTGACTCGGGACTGTAACCAAAAACCACCGTTTTGCACGCCCTCTTGGACGTGGTAAGATGGAAATCAAAACACAGTGGGAACCACACAAGACTCTATGACGATCTCGGGTCAACAGACTACTCTGTACCAGTGTCACCAGAGAACTGCCATCTGACGTGAGGTATAATACCATCTGGGAGTTCTCGGCGAGTCCGTCCAGTGTACCCAGTCTCCACTGAGCACCCGTATATCATCTCTGATGTCAAACACCAATGGATATGGGATCATCCATCGCCCATCTGTATGGGTCGAGAAGGTACACGCTAGTCTACTCTGGTATATCGATGCCCTGTCTCGATACACCCACGACTAAGGACTTTGAAGGATGTACTTATAGACTACCATGTCCCCACTAGTATGATCCGCATCATAGTCCAGGTACTCAAGTACACATCCTAAGGGCTTTACCAACATGTAACAGAGAGACAATTAGTGTACACGTTAAGGTAAAGATCAACCAGATAGCATACTATCATGTCGAGCAAGAAAGTCCTCCTTATATATGTCCCAGCATCCACTACAATATACATCCTATGTATAGTAATGGCCTCTAGGGCATACATATAACTAACAATCTCCCACTTGCACTAGGGCCATCTGTAGCAGTGGTTGCAGTATCTCATACTCAACCATCCCGTAAAAAAAACTCTCTTTGGGAACAGGCCTTTGTGAGTGGATCCGCTGTGTTGTCCTCAGAATCTACTCTCCTTACCTCGATCACCCTGGAGATCAACTATCTCCATGATCAGGTGATGCGGCCTCAGAATACGCCTGGGTCACTGATGGGACGGGTATTCCTTGGCATAAGCCACAACTCCATTGTCACACAATGGGAGGAACATGGTTCATCCTATGAACCAATATATACCCAAACAGCCTCTTTGGTAGCATCTTAAATAGCGATGTATCAAGCCTTTATCGTCTAGTATGCCACTGTATCTAGCTTGGAATTCTTCCAACATACCGTCCCTTTACTGAGGGTAAAGGCAATGCCTGCGACTGACATTCAGTCGTCTTTATCACACTGGAACCCTTCCAGCGATTCTCTCCAGGATCGATTGATACCATCTCACTACAACTAGTGAGTATCCTAATTTCCAATTAGATCTATCTCATAGATCCAAAATCCAGGATTTAGGAGGTATCACTTCGATCCTATATGGAGAATCATTGTGATAAGCGGAGATTTACTGAGCGTAGCATAGGAAACTCCTTCCCTATCAAGAGTATGTCATCCACGTACTCTACGAGGATCATCACCATACTCCCTACTACCTTTTTGTTTATACAAGGTTCATCTACCATTTTGATGATGTCAAACTCTTTGACTAATCCATCAAAACAGATGTTCCAACTCCGCGATGCCTGCTTTAATCCTATAAAGTATCTTGCACACGTTTCCGCTGCTCCCACTGTCTACGAAGGCCCTCTGGCTGTGTACTTATAGACGCTCTCTTCTAAAACATCATTTAGAAAAGCAGTCATGGCACCCAACCGCCAGATATCGTAGTCATGGTATGCAGCCATGGCAAGTAGGATCTGGATGGACTTAAGCTTGGTTACTTGAAAAAGGTTTCATCATAATCCACGCCTGGTAAATGATGCAAACTTTTGACAAGTCTAGCTTTGAAAGTCTCAACTTTTCCATCTACACCAAGTAATCTTCTCAAGATATACTTGCTCCTGATGGGGATTTAACCCTTCAGATATAGCAGCCAAAGTCCATACTTTGCTGGAGTACATGGATTCCATCTCAGATCACTAAACATCCAGCCATTCTTACAGAGTCTTACTCTCGATGGCCAGCTCGAAGCTAGTTGGGTCATCATCTCATGACGCAATCCTCGCTCCCACTGTCATAGAGAAACCGAAGTATCTCTCAGGTGGGCGAGGAACCCTACTAGATCGGCGGAGAGGCTGAGGTTCGTTGGAATCTACTGAATCCTTTGGTTCTATCAAATCATCAGCTGTAGTTTGTATAGCTGGAACCTTTCCAGTTGTACATTACCGACCTTGCCTCGAGCTTGCCCGGATTTTGCTTTTAGACATAGGCCGGTCAACCCCAAATCTTAACTAGCTTAAGACATGGGCTCTTCCCTTTCCATATCACATATGAAGTGGTAGGCAACTGATTTGATTGGAACCCTATTCAATAGGTATGCAGCTTCTCAAGTGCATAACTCCCAAAAGGAAATAGGTAACTCACTAGTACTCATCATAGAGCACACCTTATCATATAGGGTGTTATTGCTCCGCCCCGATATACCATCGTGCTATGGTGTATACGGAGGAGTAATGCTGAGGGAGAATCTCATTCTCCTTTAGAAAAGTCCAGGATTTCCGTGCTCAAGTATTCTCCTCCTCGATCACATCAAAGGACATAATACTTATACCCGTATTTTGGTTCTCTACTTCTCGCTTATATTCTGTGAATATCTCAAAAGGCTCGGACTCATGTTTCAACAGGAACATATGTCTGAATCTTGAGAGATTATCAGAGAATGTAATGAAGTACAAAGAACCTGTCCTGGTATGTGTAGACAGGGGACCTACATACATCAACATGTATCATCCCAAGAGTTTACTAACTCTTTCTCTGTTTCCAATAAACAGAGCTGTGGTCATCTTATCTTTGTGACATGACTGGCAAGTTTCACAAGATGTAGATTCAAACTGATTTAAATATGCATCTACATGTAACTTTAGCTAGTCGGGTCACATTGATCTGACCTAGTCTACAATACCTCAAGAAGGACTCGCTCATTTCTGAACTCTTCCTCTTATGTGTGTTCCATATACTAAGAACTGTAGTTTGATTTAGAACATCAATGCTTTTAGATAACGCGCCTGAACCGATCAACTTTTGATATAGGAAATGTTCAAAACATTATCCAACAACACAAAATTTTATCATTTCTTTACTAATAAAGAGAGTGATATGATTTTGTATATCAGGTTCGGTATCTAATAACATTCGTTCAGAATCAATGTATTGATAATACAGGGTGACAGTGACCAACAGACTTGGCTGCAACACTTGCCCCGTTTTCTGCCTCATGAAACTTATCACCCGTTCTCAGTTCTCTACCTTTCTGTAGCCCTGTGTAACAGATTACATATCTGGGATCCTGATCTGGTATCATATACTCAGGACGTAAAGGACATTGAGAAACAGTTCTGTATAATGAACACACCCGAAGATGATGCATCAGCATGCACTCTCTTCGTTTGGGCGGCACGGGAAATCTGGTATTCCCCAATTTCCTGCTCTGTCTTATAACAATTATAAGTTGGAGCGGGACCAACGTTCCCCAGCTCAGAATAACAAGCGGGTTCGGTCAATAATCCGTATTATTATCTTGATTAAGGCGTGATATGGTCGCTACCTGGAGAGAGAGAGAAGAAAACACTCAGCGTGCGCTCTGTCAAGAATAGATTGGTTATTATTTTATCTAATCAGGATGGCTCCCACTGCTTTTTATCAAATCTTCCTTCAAACCCTAAAAGGAAAGACTAGCCGGGATTAATTACACACTACAAGTTCGCCAATCTTTCAGCCAGGCCAGTGTCGGTACTTTGAGGGAGGTCCCCCGTGCTTTCGCACGAACCTAATTAATGTAAACCTCGTTTTCCCCGAGGCGTAACCCCGTTGACACCTTTCTAGACACCTACTTGATCGGCTAATTGTAATGTGTAAAACTCTCCCAGGAGTAACTCTTACTCGCAGCGGGTATCGGGATCCAACTATCTCATAGAAGGTATGCAATCTCATTGCAAATTTCAACACTTGAAATTCCCGATAATATTTTGCCCCTAGCTCGCTATGACCTTGACGCATGCCAAACAACCCATAGTCTGCTAGTCAAGTTCAACCCGTACATTTCTTGATTGAATTAAACCCACCCGCACGACCCTTGACACATGCCAAACAACGCCGTACGAATACCCTAATCCAATCGCATCATATGCTGGCAGATAAGCTCTAGTTAGCTACCGTACACTACGCCTTGACGCATGCCAAACAACCGCAGCACGAATACTAACTAATACTTATCTGAAATGACGGAGGGCTACGACAGGTTTTTCTGAAAACCTATTGCGTAATGAACTTGATATCGTTGTAGAATCAAATGATTTTTAAAATGGAGTGATTTTGAGGCTTTTCTAGTTTTGCAAAAGGAGTCACTCCCGGTGAAGGGATCGTCGGTCCTTTCTTCGTCGAATGAGGTGCGGGATATATCATATATATCACTGTGCAAAGAAAAAACACTTAAAAGCAATCAAAATACAAACCGAGTGTGTAGCATCTGCCAGTTATTGCTAAAGGAGTCACTCCCGGTGAAGGGATCTCGGTCCTTTCCTCATCGAATAAGGTGCAGGATATATCACATATACCTCTATGCAAAGCAAGAACTGTAGCTACCTGTTTTATTTTGAAATTCGATTCTACAACATCTTAGGTTTCTTTTATTTCATTAATCTCATTAATGAAGTCCCATCATTTAAGTACCTAAACATCACAGATAAATATGACGTACACTTATGCCATCCACATTCGCCTCGATGTCCCCTCGTGCACCGTTAGGTTAGGTAACTAACGGCAGAGCAGGGCAGGGCTAGCGCGGGTGTAAAACATAAGTAACGTCTATATAATATATCATATATACTATATACTGTATCTATCACAGAACATCACATGATCATATCACAGATATCGCAGCAGAAGAATCATATGAAATATTGGATATACTAGGACGTCCGTGTTTTCAATACGAGCCAGTATAAAACACGGATTCCACGGTCGTGATGAATAGCCAAACCCACACCCCTAGACCCCTACGAGAGCGGCAAGCAACCCTACCAATTCTGGAGTTAGGAGACCCGGACTCGACTCCTCGAGTTGGTCTCCCACTGGACTCCAGAACCCGGTTACTTGTGCCCTCCTCCTTGGGTCTATCCTAGTGCGGAAAAGTAAATAATATACAAAAGGTGACTACTTCCGCAACCTGGAACCGCCCCAATAAAAGAATATTACATACAAGTTTTTACATGAATAAAAATGAAAAAACACTCATCTCACATAAAAAACCCCGGCTATTCAAACACGACGATCCAATATAAAATATCCAGCAACACATAACATCACATGTCATCAACGTAAGTAAATATGCGCATCCCAATTGTCGTTGACATATAGCAACGAAACCGGCGATATCACATATTACACTTACGGTCACAGAAAAGAAAGTGTAAAACTACAACAGTTGGAATCCGCAATCTCTTTAGACATCGCATGCCTAATCAAATGAATTACTTAGACATCGCATGCCTAAAAATTATAAACCCCGCATTTTAGTCTCTTTATCGAAAACACTTTTCAATATCAAGTCGGGCAATTCAACAAGATTCCCGACATCCTGATCGAATGCTCGTCGCAAACTTTAGTAGGCGGCCGCACCCCCGATACCGTCGACGAAGTGCACCAAGGCGGAACACCGCTGCCGGGAGCACCCGAACGGATGCTTTTGGCGACGGGGTTCTCCTACAATCACTTGGTCGGGGCTATGGAGTGAGGCTGTCTATTAAGTTTACCCGGCGAGTATCCGCGTACGCTACGTGATTGCGACGGACTTTTGATCACATCAAAATTCCGTGGCAACCGATCAAGTGAGACTAAAGTGCTATGTTTATAACATTCATTCAGTTATCTCATAACTATTTGTGAATTTCAATTATTGTATCCCATTCCAGATAAATAGAAAATGTTAAACTTTTCGATCGAACAATCGAACACCCAAGTTTTCCCGATACAGCTCAACACATGAAATAAGTCTAACAACATTCCGTTCGTGCCTCAGTACCAACGGTCCAGCCATAGAAGGGTCAAGCCAACGCCTCACATGTGGCACGCCGTACTGCCCCAAACCCGAAGGTTCAAAGGGCAGTTCAAGACGGTCACATAATCGAGTTAAGGTTTGTTGTCTTCTAGAGGGTCCATCGCGTTACTTGCACTACTTAGAACGTCGTTAAACTACGGAAAAATCCAACACTTGGAAATTTCCCGACAAGGGAAAAATTGGGTATTTATAACCGGTCGAACTTTTTAACATATTCTAAAATTTATCCGGAAAGCCACATAGACAAAATTTGATACTCCGATCAAAACACCGAATCCCCAAAACAACTCCAGAAAATTCAACTCTTGAATAAAATTTAAAAATACCCAGAGAACTCAGCACTGAAAACAATGAATTACTGTGCAATTTTTAAAGGCTGACGTCATTAATATGCCGCGGAACCGCCGCCTAAGGCAGGCTTATGCCGTGGTTCCGCGCCATGTTGCACTGTTCATGACCCCAATTTTGCGCCGTAATTCTTATATTTTCCTGCTGGGTTTTCTGAATATTTTTAATTTGGAAAAATCAACGTTTTCAGAAAAAGTACAGAGAGCAATTTGTATTGGGGTTTTCGGGTTCGTTCGGGTTTCAAAATCCGTCTGGACATCGCCTAAGGCTCTAGCTAGGCTCTGATACCACTGTAGGGTTCCTAGGCATCCTAATGAGGTCTCACAAGGCATCAACCATGCCAATTTCAAAAATTCTAGGTGCCGAGAAACCCGACTACGGATCGTTTGCTAGAAAACTAGGCGAAAATATAATCTAGTTAACACTTAACTAAGGGATATGGACATACAACCTTTGTAGATCCGTTTGTCCACCTCCATAGCTCCATGAAGAAGTCATCTCCGCTGTACAAATCCGAAATCCGGGCTCTTGCGTCGGCTTCATCGGAGAAGAAGCGGGCTAGGTCATCGACGACGTGCCGAAGATGATCTACGTCGAGGCATCGCTAAATGAAGCTCCGACTTCATCAAGTCAAGAAACTTGTGAAGAAAACACACTCTACTACTTGACAAGAGGTAGAGGATGAAGAAATAGGAAGTGGGTTCAATTTAGAATTGGATTTCTCACTCTTTATCATCAATCACCATTGATGAAGAAAGCTTTTTCTTCATGAAAGAAGATGAAGAAGAAGAAGAATATTGTGATAAGATAATTCAAAAAAGAAAAGAATAACAATACTTATCATAATATTAACTCTAGTCAAGTGTAGAGAATGAATCATGGTTAGTGGGAATGGTTAGGGTTAAGGATGAGATAAGAATGGTTGACTTGATCAAAGTTTCATGAAGCTTCAACTAAACTCCAAATTAAGCCACCATTCTTTTCTCCTTTCCATTTATTTTCCAAAAGAAATGGATAAATAAATAAGTGAATAAAACAAAACCCTAACCATAATCATGTAACCATGGTTTGATCTTTACACAAAAACCCTAGCATAACATGTATCATCAAACATGATACAATGAAGTGCACAAAAGTATATCACATATACAATGTGTACAACCCGAGTGAGAAAATCCATTTAAAGTGAACCAATACTAGTTAACGCAAAGTAATATATCAAATATATAATTATGCATTAAATCATTAAATCAACACTTGATTTAACGATCCGGTCATATCGCATATAACCGACTAGTATCCAATGTATCGTCTTATCGAACCAACCCTCGATTCGATAACTAGGTTATATCGCATATAACCATACGACACATTCATCGCGAGAATGTAATACGGTATCACATACACGTATTATTCTCGGTCCCGCACATATCTCATATGCGCTCCTATTTCGTTTCGCTTGAGCCAGGAAACCTCTGTGTAGGACTCTAAAGACTCGTCAATACGCCGGCAGCAGATGATGATCATATCAAACACCCACAAGCCGCAAGCGGTCTGCTAAACGTAACGGCCACCCGGGTATTGAGCGATCAGAAGATCGACGAGCAAGCCCGCTCGTACTCCTGTGAATCCAACCAGTAACACTACCGTACAGTCCGGTCTGATCGTCTGATATGTCGCATATCTCGCCTAGGGGTGGTAAACGTCAGACCCCAATAGCTCGATAAGTCGTGTCGATATGAGGCTCATAACGGGTCGAGAAACTACTGGTAACACTTACCAGCAATTCTCTGATCAGCCCTTGCCAGGGACTTCCTGTTATAGCCAATCGAACACAGTGCAACATCAACTCCCTATACCGGGAGAGACGAATCCCCTCCTATCGCTCATTGCCTCCATGTGACTCGGGACTGTACCCAAAAACCACCGTTTTGCATGCCCTCTTGGACGTGGTAAGATGGAAATCAAAGCACAGTGGGAACCACACAAGACTCTATGACGATCTCGGGTCAACAGACTACTCTGTACCAGTGTCACCAGAGAACTGCCATCTGACGTGAGGTATAATACCATCTGGGAGTTCTCGGCGAGTCCGTCCAGTGTACCCAGTCTCCACTGAGCACCCGTATATCATCTCTGATGTCAAACACCAATGGATATGGGATCATCCATCGCCCATCTGTATGGGTCGAGAAGGTACACGCTAGTCTACTCTGGTATATCGATGCCCTGTCTCGATACACCCACGACTAGGGACTTTGAAGGATGTACTTATAGACTACCATGTCCCCACTAGTATGATCCGCATCATAGTCCAGGTACTCAAGTACACATCCTAAGGGCTTTACCAACATATAACAGAGAGACAATTAGTGTACACGTTAAGGTAAAGATCAACCAGATAGCATACTATCATGTCGAGCAAGAAAGTTCTCATAATATATGTCCCAGCATCCACTACAATATACATCCTATGTATAGTAATGGCCTCTAGGGCATACATATAACTAACACGACAAACCAACTGAGCCAAACACTGATAAAACCCATGAAGAAAGTTTCTTCATCCATGCCAGGAGCTGCGATCGACTCGTAAGATATAACCGACAAGACTGGAATGTAGAACTAGGGCAAATCCTCTTCTCTAGCCGGTAGCCTATTTAAACCAAATCCGAAGGGGTCGTTGATATTCGCGAACTTCGAAGTCGTCTTTGACAGAACGTCTTCACAAAGGAAGCAGGCGATAAAGCTTTTAAAAGTAACGCCCTGTTCCTCTGACTCCGTGAACAGCTTCTCAAAAATCCCTAGAGTCTTGATTAGACTCAGGTACTTATGGCGGACGGTGTTTTCAGTCGACAAGCCATCAAGCATAGCGGGCACATTCTCGAAGACATACTCGTCAGAGGGCAACAATTCTTCGTAAGGCGTTCCCCTGATCGGTAAACCTGAGATCTCGCGAAACTCTTCCAAAGAGATCGAAACTTCGCGGTTCCCTAACAAGAAAGTATTGGTGGGAAGATTCCACTGATTTAGGAAATCTTTGACCCACCATACATGGGGAGATTGATAATGGAAGAGGGATGCGTACACCTCCTGGTAAAGCCCAACCTTCTGCAGTTACGCATGATGAGCGGACAAGATGTAACGAGCCCGGAGAAGGTAGCCCGTGGGATGGCGAGGGGTAAGCCCTATCTTGTAAACTTGTCCCCAAGGCTGGGCTTCACCCTGGCAGATACGACGCTCCAAGATGTCTATGGCCGGCACAGGCTGATTTGGTATCCCAGTTGTCGACGGTTCGAGCCGGCCAGTAGGGGTCCAATTTGCCACCTCTACAGCAAAAGCAGTCCGCGGACGGTCCATCGGCAAGAATAGGCGGATAGGCTCTGTTGGTACCTCGCAAAGAAAGCTTCGAAGACCGCGGATGATATTACCGTACCAAGTCCCCCATAAGAGTAAATTGGTGCAATCAGGGTCATGAGCTCTAATCATCGCCATCACCTCTTCGTCAGACGGTGACTGAGGAAAGACAACCTCCTAGCGGGTAAAAGGGAAGTATGGAACAGATGCCATTATTCCTAAAACAAAGGAAATGAAACTGTTAGTGAAGCCCACACGTGTATAAATATATATATATATAAATATATATATATATATATATATATATGTAAGAAGACAGTGGAAGAAAGCGACAAACAACTTATTTTACGGGACCATTGGTTAAAAAAACATGGGTCCCACAAAATCAATATGGCAGCTCACTAATAATGAGGCTGGGCAATCATCATGAGAACAAAAGGAAGATTCTCAATAAATTCAAATGACTCTACACATTCCCCCAAGGAGAAAACCCATTACAGGAATTCTGTGCAAATCAAGAAGGATCTCTGCAAGAACAACTCGGAGTGAAAAATCCCAAGAAGTCTTCTTTTAAGAACTAAGTTCTTTAGAGGAATTAAATTCCTATTGAACAGAAGAATTAAATTCCCAGAAAACTTTTTCAGAGCTAAGATCTTTGGATTGGAATTAAATTCTAGAGAGAAGACAAGTATCACCATCGATCCCTGAGATCAGAGAAGCCCTAGCAAAAGGGGTTTATTATTTAAAGATTGGACATTTTTAAAGAACTTGGAAAGATGGGTTCTTGTTAAAGGGAAAAACGCTTGGTGTGGATTTAAAATCCAAAGAAAATTTCTATAAGAAGTTCCTCGGCCGTTCAAGATCCTTACCTGAAAAGGAAATCTTTTGTTGACAGAGTTAAACTCTGGAAATTTTTGAAACAGAGAACTGAGCTCTGAGAAAAAGAATGAAATTCTCAAAGGAAAATGAACAAGGAAGAAGATGAAAAAGTGGAGGCGCTTCTGAAGAGACCCCCGCATTTATAGGATGTGATGGGAAACGGTTCATCTACTCCCTTCCCTAAACAGATCCAACGGCCACAAAAGTTACAGCGTTACACTCACGTGCAAACACGTGAGAACAACGCTGTGGGGGAATTTGTTCCCTCCTAAAATATAAGGAAAACCCCCAATGGGGTGTTTACCCCAGTCAGAGCAAAGCTCTGTTCAAATTCCAAGGCGGGAGATGAAGCAACGCTTCCGATTCCCCCCAATCAGAGCAAAGCTCTACTTTGAAAATTTAAATTTTAATAAATGAAGCAACGTTTCAGATTCCCTGCGCTGCGCGCAGAGCGCCACGTGTCAAAATCAGGCACGCCAGTGCAGGGAGCGCAGCGTCCAAGGCAGCGCGCCCAATCAGAGCAAGGCTCTATTTAAAACAAAATTAAAGGAAGCAATACTTCACTTGCGCAAGCGCTGCGCTGCGCGACACGTGTCAGCGCAGTTGCGCATGCTGCGCTGTGCGCTGCGCGACACGTGTCAGCGCAGCTGCGCTGCGTTGTACGCTGCACGCTGCGCGACACGTGTCAGCGCAGGTGCGCAAGCGCAGCTGCGCTGCGCTGTGCGCTGCGCTATACGTGACAGTGTAGTTGCGCTAGCACAGCTGCGCTGCGTTGTGCGCTGCGCGACACGTGTCAAGCGCTGGTGCATCTGCGCCAAACAGAATTAAAATTTTAAAAAAAATCTTTCTGTTCTTATTAAAACAAGAAGATTGTCTTCTGTAAAACAGAATCCCTTGGATCAAAGATCCAACGGTAGGGAAAATTCCCCAAATCACTCAAAGAAGAATCTCTTTAACAAACTTAACAAATTTATGGGCACTATATAAAGACCCCTAGACCCCAACTCAAATCATCATCAACATCAAGAATCATCAAGAACATCAACTCTAAAGAAACTTGAAAAGAGACTCAAGAAAAAGGTAAAAACCTTTAAATTAGAAGAATTTCTTCTAAATAAATCATTGACCTAAGAACAAAATCAACGATCTTCAATAAAAAAAAAACAAATAATAATAGTGCCTTACACTTTTTTATGAACCATTGGTTCTGAAATCTTAAAGATTCTTTTCTTGAATCCAAAATTGGATCAAGTTATTGAAACAGTGTCTTGCACTTACAAAACTGCACTGTTGCGCTCCTGGGTTGGCGCAAGCCACCAGAGAGCGCCATGTGTCAGTACCAGAACCACTTGCGCTCTGCGCTTTTAAGATAGAGCATTGCTCTCTGAAATTGGCGCAACTCACCAGAGCGCGCCACGTGTCGGCAGCGCAATAGCGCAGCGCACTGCGCTGTTGCGCTTGCGCTCACCAGAGCATGATACGTGTCACCTCCACATGCGCTTGCGCTCAATGATTGGTGCAAAGCGCCTGACAAATGCACTGCAGGGCCAAGCCCAAATCAAAAATGCCTTGCAGGCCAAAATAAAATGCAATGCATTAAAAGGCCAGAGCCCAAACAAGATAGATGCTCTGCATCATTTATAAAAAGGGCAGAGCCCAAACAAAATAAAAATACAGTGTATTATTAAAAGGGGGCAAAGCCCTAGCACAGGCCTAATAGGCCAAAGATAAATAAAAGCGTTGAATATTCCCAACTGGACTTAGCCCAATCATGGCCGTAAGTCCTCAAATTAAATTGACTGAGAACGGTTGCTCTCCTAAATCAATTTACATCCGGTTCGAGGGTACATCTTCGAACTCCTCTGACCCCTATCGTTGTAATCCTTCAACGACGTTAGAGAGGTGACGGGTCCCGACGACCACAAATCGACATGCACTGTGGGGTCCTTAAACCCACGGACTTATGCGTCCTTAAACTACCAATGGACTACAATATCCTTAAACTACTTATGGACCACTACGTCCCTAAACTGGAACAATAAAGCCCTCAAATGCTCTCTTGTCGGATCCAAACGATCCCGTTAAGTTGATCTTAGTCTAAAAATTAGGCTAATGTATCCTTAACAAAAGTTTAAGTTGATCTTAGCCTTAAATAGGGCTAAAGTATCCTTAAGCCAAAATACCAAACCCAAATCTAAGTAAATACGGATTTGAACTAATCCACGTCCTACGGGCGACGGCATCACTTAGTCCTCGTATACAATCCACGGGCAACCACAAACAAAACAAACACACACGACACGAAGTGAAATTCTGGAGAAGGAGAAAGTGGTTACCGCGATGCGGTAGCGTAATTAACTGCAGGGGCTTGCGCCTACAGGGAAGAGCGTCCCCACAATTGAAAACCCCTCAAACGAGGGGGAATCTGACGAAGTCTGCTACATCGGACGTATCCGTCTAAACCTCCGATACACGGTGCCATAAATCAACTTGGCATCTTCGGAGAGGTGGACGGATAGCCCCAAATAGCATCTGCCCCGAATCTCAGGCAAGACGTCTTCACGTCGCGCCGCCATTCGGAGGGGAACAGATTCTGACACGCCCGGTGGGACCTTTTCCACTTTCCACTTCACACTTTGTGTGTCATCTTCACGAACGAATCGCGGTTTGTTAATGGTTGCCTTTAGATTTCAAGTTACTAAGATTTGGTCTTTTGCCTGGTGCAGAAATCAAGCATCAATGGCCTCTAACTGCTCGAACTGCTCGAAGTGCCAATGCAACCGACGCTCCACCTCACCTGGAGGTATAGCATATGGGCCTCAAGCGGCTTCCATCCTTGCCCTGCCGGTAGAATAGGTGACCCAGGCCACCACCGGCCTGTTTTTTGGGACCATGATCCCGCCTGCAAGCTTCACCATGCCAATGCCCGCACCAGAAGCGAACAAGAAGTCGGTTTTTGATCAGCTCACTGCTACAACGGCCCCTGTCAACGGGTCGTCCAATATCAAATCAACAGCCTCTGTCTTTGCCAGGGTGGATCAGAACTCTGATGGGCCCGCCAGGAAGCCCATGAACTCTAAAGTGGCTGTCCCAAGGAAGGCAACAACCGCTGCTCCAGAAGTCGTCAAGGCGGCTTCTCCTGTCAAAGAGTCAGTCTTTTCAAGGCTGTCTATTCCAGCTCCAGCCCCTGCTCGAGGATCTGTATTTAACAGATTGAATATTGCCGCTCAAAAGACAACATCAGTCTTTAAGAGGCTGGCACCGGCAGCACCTCATTCAGACAGAGGGCAAGAAGAAGCTGTCTCTGTCGCTAAACCAATACCGACAGCTCGTCACGCCCGACGACGCCACTGGCGCCGGATAAGGAAGACTGAGGGAAACTCCCCCTCTGGGATAACTCCACCAGCCCCAACGGTGGAAGTTAATGCTGCTGTTCCAACTAGGAACAGCTTTGAGCTGCTGAACAGGGTACGCAGAAATTCGCCAACTGCGGTGCTCAAAAGACCTCCTCCACCGGTAGAGACCGCCGTGGAAGCAGAAAAGCCGGAGTAGTCTCCTCAATCGCTGTCCTCCAGGATCTACAAGATATGGCGACGAGTCCGAGAATCTGTGATTGATCCTAATTTCTCTCGCCAACACAAGAAGTCGAAAGGTCGGCAGGAAGAAAATCCCCCTGTCAAACAACGAAAGGCGACGACCACTTGGGTGCCCAAAGCAACGGCCCCCTCAACTTCAACGGCCTACAAGAGAAGAAGGCCGGAGAAAGTCCCCACGCCTACAGCGAATATCAAAGGTGGTGAACCCAAACGCCCTAAGTCTGGGGGCATCGTAGTTCATACCGTATACATGGCGTCGGGAAAGGAGGACAGCCGTGCATCCACAGGTCATAGACCGCTTACACGGTCAGTGACCAAAGCTCAGGAGCAACAGCAAAAGCTCCAGGAGATGATGAACGCGATGGCCACACTCACTGGGCCAGAAGAAAGCCCCGAAGCGTCCTCGGATGAACGCCAGGAGCAAGAAACTGACGCTGAATTCCTTCGTCGGATATTGGAGAAGAAGGATAAAGAGGCTACTGAACAAGCAGCCAACATAAAGCGTATGGCCCTACTGTTCCAAGACATGGTGGGAATGATGATCCAATAAGATCCTCCAGCTGAAGATCCCCCGATCGTCCTTGAAGACGATAGGGGAAAAACGTCAAATCCTCCACCGGCTCTGTCAACAGCCAAAGAGGAGACGATCTCCAAAACTGACTTGGACGAGTATATAGCCCAACAAATACGGGTTCATCACACGACTGAAGTAGCCGGTCAGGTCGTAAAAACAGGACGACCATATCCAAGTTGGTACGATCAAATCAAGTACCCGCCGGGCTACACAATTCCCAAATTCCATGTCTATAAGGGGATGGGCAATCCTCACCAGTATGTTGCCCAGTTCAGGGCGCTCTGTGGCAACACCAGCGGTGATGATAAGTTGTTACTTCGCCAGTTCGTGGGCAGCTTGTCAGATACAGCGTACTCTGAGCTCCCAAACGACTCTATTAAGACATTTGCGGAGATGGAGCTGCTGTTTACCCAGCGTTTTGCAAGCGCCAGTGAACGCACCCCGATGACAGCATTGATTAATGCCAGGGTGAAGCCAGGCAAGACATGGGTCCAATATGCTATACGGTGGTGAAACTTATGGTCAAAATGCGAGCAACGCATTGAAGAAGCTCCTGCAGTAGGTATGTTTATGGGAACTCCCGATCCGCAAGCAACCATCTCGCAATTTATGATGTTCTTCAAGCCGACCACCTTCTAGGCCCTGATCGACAAGCTAGCGCAAATGGATCAAATGGGCCATAGACCCTCTCTTCCGAAGCCGAACTCCCGAAATGACAAGGGGAAAGGAAAAGCGATCGTTGTCGCTAATGCTCAACAACAGCCGAGCAACTCGAAGCCGGTTATTCGTCAAAATAATATGCGTCCGCACGTACCCCTTGAGGAGAGGCTAGGACGTCCTTACTCGTTTCCCCGAGATAAAACGAGAAGATTATTCGAGCTGGCGTTGCGCAACCGACTGATAAGTCTGCCGGATCCAAAATGTCCGTCGAAAACAAATGATGTCAATGAGCCCAACTACTGTCCCTATCACCGAGTACTGGGTCATCCGATCGAAGATTGCTACGTCTTCAAAAATTGGCTTGAAGACCAGTACTAACAGGGAAAGTTCGTGTTATCCGACAGATAGAAGGTGAATCCGCCGCAACCTCACACCTCTAAAAGGATGAATATGCCGGGGGCAACGTGCTCTCTCGTCGAAGAAGCCCCATGGAAGGTTGTTCTATCGGCCAAAACAAAGAGGATGTTAAACGATCTTCAAACATGTCCAGCGATTAGGTGGAAGAACCCGTTGGAACCTCAGATCATTGAAGGGATGTTGAAGCTGCGTCCAACTCCAAAGACCGATGGTGGTGGCCCAAGCGCTCACAACCAGCCGTTAAAATCTTCGAAGAAGAAGAAGAAATCCAAGAAGCCTGTGAAGCCTGGCAACAAGCGCACGGACTTACAAAAACAAATTGACGCGCTGGAGGAATATAACCAGAAAGCACGGACTCCCATTACACTCCAAGAGTTCCTCAACCACGTCAGGGAGACAGTTCGTCGGATGAATCTGAGGAATACGTGGCGAGCTGTCATATGATCTCCCATTCGTTTACAGACGATGAGGAAACTCCTTGTACTGAGAAGCTGGGGGCAGATCCTGAACCAAAAATTCTGGGGCCATCGGATGAAGTAATTGACGCATTCCTCAACGAAGCTCTGTTGAAAAGTAAAGCTGATCGGGGACACGAAACGGCTATATTTGAAAGGGCCAAGCGCCAGCGACTTGACGAAAGAGTTGAGACACTCCCGCTGGAGCAAAATACATCCACCACGGATAAAAGCAAATTCAAGATGAGGAAAAGGTTTGCTAAGGCCATATCAATGGGCATGAAGCTACCATCCTCTGAAGGAAACATTACTAGTGAAGTGGAAATGCACCCCTCCTACTGCTTGTATCATCGGAAGATTTCGCACCCCACCGAAAAGTGCAAAGCTTTCGATAGATGGTGGCAAGGATATGTTGCTCATCGACAACATTTTAAGCGGGAGAAGCGCAAAACTCGTCGGGAGCGAAAAAATACGACCGAAGGGCTTAACAGAACTACCGGCAATTGTCGCATGGTTAATGCCGGGGGATCACAAGTGCTTACATTCGGAAGCGATTCTGACGAGGAGCCGGCTCTTAGCCCTCTCTTTAAAGAGTCCACTTCGGGAAAAGAAGAAGAGCAAAAGGTCTGCGAAAATATCCGGTTGCGTAATCGCACGCTACCTGAAAAGAATCTCGGACCCTCAAATAAAAAAGATTAAGGGAAAGAAAAGATCTCTGAGGATATCGTCCTAGATGACCAAGTTGTGGAGGAGCTAACTGCCAAGGACCCGCCGAAGAGAAATAAGGTGGATTACAACGTCTTAGCGCATCTGTGGAAGCTACCCTCGCAGCTCAGCATTCTTGACGCCCTTTTACTATCAAAAGAGGTGAGAGATTCATTAATCAAGGCACTACAGGAGCCGGAACAATTCCAAGCTTTCCTGGCCGAAGAAAAGATGAAGGATGAATTGGAGGAAGTGCACACAGCCGATGTCACTTTTGGCGACGAAGACCTTCTCCTTGGGACGTGCGAACACAATCGCCCCCTCTATATCTCAGGATACTGCTACGATATAAAGATAAGAAAAATCCTTGTCGATAATGGATCCTCCGTTAATCTCCTCAATGTGCGGGTGTTAAAAGAAATCTGCATGAGCGTCCAGCACCTTGCTCGGGACAAGATCACCATCTCCGGATTCGACTTCCAATCATCAAGAACTATTGGGTCTGTGATACTGACGCTACGCTTTGGGCTACTTGTCACGGATATTAAGTTCCACGTCATAGACGCCAAGACATGCTACAATGCTCTGCTCGGCCGACCATGGTTACACGAGTACAACATCATCCCTTCTACGCAACATCAGTGTATGAAGTATTTTAAGGATGGTCTCGAGTATACCGTGACGGGAGAACTGAACCCGTTCTCTGTGAACGAGGTCCACAAATATGAAGATGCCAAATACTTCTTACCAGATTTCGAGGATACGGAGAGGTGTTACAAGCCGGAGAACAAAGCTAACGCTACCATCCCTGTCTTCGGCAATGATACTGAAGAAGAGGAAGAGATGATTTATTCGGGTCCACCCCAACACAATAAGCCGGGATAGTCCGCTCCCATATTGATATTTGGCAGCGATTCGGAAGATGAGGTCCATGCTGTATTCTCTGCTCGACCTTCAATACAAACGTCCGCTGACGAAGAGCAAAGTCTGCAAGTCGCCATAGTTCCACCTAAACACCATAAAAAACTGGATACGCTTGATACCTACAGTGTAGAGGAGTTGCGGACGTTCTACGTCCCTCCCAGGCGAGAAGGCGAAAAGGCAATTCTATTCTACCGCTCTGAGGAAACCAAAGTGGAGAAAGATATCTGGCACGGTATGGATCCTACGCTTGACTGGCTTCAGCCCATCCGTCTGCCCAGATATTATACAAAAGGCTTGAAGAGGTTGCTGAAGCGCCAGAGAATATCCTTCAAACAGACCGCTCGAAAAGCCAAATTCTATGACAGGGTCTGGAACGTTCCCGGGACTCAGCACAAGTTGCCTAATGGGAGAACGGAAACAATCGGGCTTGGTTACATTCGGTTCAAGAAACGAGAGCTACTCCGGGACTGCTATGTCGTGCATGACTTCGATGAAGAAGCGGATGCTCAATGGGAAGATGCTAATCCTGAACCAGTAAAAATTCCTGATGCGAAAGCGCCCAGTCCGTCGTTCGAAAAACAAATGGATAAGCTTATAAGGGAAGCTGGTCAAAAAGTCCGAGACGACCACAACCGCGAAATGGCAATCTACGAGAAAGACAAAACACAACGCCTCCTCCAACAGGCTGTGAAAGATGAAAATACCGCTCCCTGTCAACCTGTTATAAAAAAGGCTCGACGCAGAGGCAGAAATAAGTTAAAAGGCGAAAAAGGTGCTCAACAGCAACAAAGCGGGATTAAGAAGCCACGCAAACGGGAATCGAGCGGTCCTGATCTATCCCTTGTGAAGAAAATGAGTCGAGCATATTCCTTCCCTCAAGATAAGACGAAGAAAATACTTGACCTCGCTCTAAAACATCAGATGCTTACACTGCCGGAGTCCAAGCACCCCGAACAAGCAGGCGAAGTCTCACACCCAAACTATTACTCTTATCACCGAGTAATAGGGCATCCTCTCGAAGACTGCTTCACCTTCAAGAATTGGGTCGAAGATCAGTATCAGCTTGGCAAGTTCGCTCTGTCTGACAACTGGAGGGTAACGCCACCACAGAAGCACGAACCCAAAACCATGAAAGCAGAACCAGCTCCACATTGGTCTTGGAAGCGAATTCGTACTTTTCACGTGATAACGATATCAAAGGAAGAGCCCAAGAACATCGATGACCTTCCCTGGTGCTTCGAAAACAGCAGCGATGAGGTGATCTCAGAATTTCCGCCAGCACTGAAAGAGCTGGAGGATGGAATACATACCACCGCAGATAACCTCAAGAAGATTGATTTGGGAATGGCTAGTGACCCACGGCCCACAATCATCAGCGAGCTGCTATCTGAAGAAAGGGTGGCTGCGTTAAAGGACGTGCTTCTACAGCATAGAGATTGCTTCGCGTGGAACTATTCCGAAATGCCGGGACTAGATCAAGAAATTGCTGTGCACAGATTGGCGATATCTTCGGACGTCAAGCCGGTCAAACAGGCGCCAAGAAGAATGCGGCTCGAGCTTGAGATGAGTATCAATGCTGAGGTCAAGAAGCTGATCGACTCTGGCTTCATCCAGGAAGTTCAATACCGTGAATGGATCGCCAACATCGTCCCGGTGATGAAGAAAAATGGGACAGTGCGCATACGCGTGGATTTTCGGGATCTCAATAAAGCCTGCCCGAAGAACGATTTCCCAGTGCCAGTCACCGAACCGATGATAGACAATACGTCCACTCACGAGGTTTTCTCCTTCATGGACGGCTCATCAGGGTATAATCAGATTAAGATGCATCCCGAAGACCAGAAGCACACCGCCTTCAGGACCCCTTTGGGTATATTCTGCTACAAGGTGATGCCCTTCGGTTTAAAGAATGCCGGTGCCACCTATCAAAGGGACATGACGAAGATCTTCGATGACCTTATACATGAAATTGTCAAATGTTATATTGATGACCTCGTGGTTAAAAGCAAATCATATGAGGAGCATTTAGAACATCTGAAGACCGTATTTCAACGCCTTCGACAATACAACTTGAAGATGAACCCTCTTAAGTGCGCATTCGGAGTTTCCTCAGGCAAATTCCTAGGATTCATCGTCCGACACCGAGGTATTGAGATAGATCCATCAAAAATTAAGGCGATCATGGAAATGCCTCCGCCAAGGACTCTTAAACAGCTACGGTCTCTCCAAGGGAAGCTCGCGTATATACGGCGATTTATAGCCAACCTTTCAGGAAAGTGCCGTCCTTACAGCCACCTGATGAAGAAGGGAACCCCGTTCGTCTGGGACCATAAATGCCAAGGAGCGCTGGACGAAATTAAACAGTACCTGCAGAACCTGCCAGTGTTGGCTGCTCCGGTCAAGGGAAAACCTCTTATTCTCTATACGACCGCCCTCGAAAGTTCTTTAGGCGCTTTATGGGCACAAGAGAACGACCAAGGGAAAGAGAGAGCTCTCTATTACTTAAGTCGAGTTTTGCTGGGGGCAGAAAGCAACTATTCCCCCGTTGAAAAACACTGTCTGGCGTTGATCTTTGCGATAACCAAGCTCAGGCACTATGCGTTGGCGCATGAAGTCTGTCTCATTTCGAAGGTGGACCCCCTTAAATATTTAATGTCGAAGGCCATGCTGAATGGCCAACTTGCTAAATGGGCCCTGCTCTTGATGGAGTTCTCGATAACATATCAGCCCCTCAAGGCAGTGAAAGGCCAGGCCATCGCCGACTTCCTCGCTGAGCATCCGATACCGGTCGATTCCCCTCTGAATTGCGAACTGCCAGACGAACACGCGTTTGATGCGATCGACGGTGGTGATACCCGATGGGAGCTTTATTTCGATGGAGCATCTTCCGTGAAGAAGCGGAAACAAAATACCCCTATAATCAAATCGGGGGTAAGACTCATCTTTGTAACTCCATAAGGAGAGATAATGTGCTTTGCTTTCTCCCTGACAGAGCCGAGGACAAACAATGAAGCCGAATACGAAGCTTTGATAGCAGGCCTCGAGATCGCCATCGACATGGGAATTGAAGACCTCCTCATATATGGAGATTCTCAACTGGTCGTCAGTCAGGTAAACGGTGAATACCAAACGTGCAAACCAGAGCTGGTGAAATACGGCGAAAAGGTGCAACAACTGTTGACCCAAATCCCCTCCTACACTTTGGAAAACATACCGCGCGCGGAAAACAGCAAAGCGGACGCATTAGCCAAGCTCGCTAAAGAACTAGCTGACAAGGACCTCGATGACGTCAGAATCGTGGTACAAAGCCGTCGGGTGCTTGCCCCAGCGGAAATATCTCCGGAAACATCCGAAGAAAAGGGAGCAACTGAGCTGACGACCCTGCAAATAAAAGACCGGGAAAAGGCCGAGGATTGGAGAGAAGTCGTTATAGACTACTTCAAATACCGTCGAACGCCCGAAGATGCGTCCTCAAGACATCAGCTCATGAAACGGGCTCTGTCTTTCGCCTTCGTCAATGATACTCTGTACAAGAGGTCGTTTGATTCTTTGTGGTTGAGATGCCTAAGACCTGACGAAGCGAAAAAAGTCATTCAGGAAGTTCACGACGGACTCTGTGGTTCTCACCAAGCAGGCCCAAAGATGAAGTTGAAGATCAAACGGATGGGTTACTACTGGCCCACGATGATTCAGGACTGCCTCGAATATGCGAAGCAGTGCCACTCATGCCAAATTCATGGAAACTTCATCCACCAGCATCCAAATCCACTCCATCCAACGGTGGCTAGCTGGCCATTCGAAATGTGGGGAACTGACATAGTCGGCCCCATCGAACCAGCATCGTCCAGGGGACATCGTTTCATCCTGGCGACGACTGACTACGTCTCCAAATGGGCAGAAGCAGTACCGTTAAGAGAAGTGAAGACGGAGAATATCCTCCATTTCTTCAAGACGCACGTCATATATCGGTTTGGAACCCCGCGACGGATCATCTCCGATAATGGGCCAGCTTACAGAAGCCACAAGATCAGTCGCTTCGCGCAGCAACATAATATAGACTGGAGATATTCCTCAGTTTATAATCCGCGAGCTAACGGTCTAGCTGAGGCTTTCAACAAGACCTTGACGAAGATCATAAAGAAGACGGTGTCCCGAAATAAGAAGGACTGGCACGAGAGACTGTAAGAAGCTCTCTGGGCATATCGAACTACGTTCAAGACGGCCACGAACACAACGCCGTACGCGTTGGTATTCGGTACAGAAACAGTACTCCCCCTCGAGATAGAATTACCCTCTCTACGAGTGGCAGTCCATTACGAGCTGACGGACGAAGAAAATGCTCACTTTCGGCTTGAGGAACTTGATGCTCTTGATGAAACCCGGCTCATAGCGCAACAAAATCTAGAGGCCTATAAAGCAAAGATGACGCGCTCATATGAAAGATTGACCCGGCCGAGGGCATTCCACCAGGGCGAACTCGTACTAGTGGTCAAAAGACCTATGATCCCCAATCGCGCCAAGCGGGAAAAATTCGAGCCAAACTATGAAGGCCCGTACATCATAGACAAGGTCTACCAAGGTGGAGCCTATCTACTCATGGATATGCATGGTGAAAGGCCTTACAGGCCAATAAATGGTCGATTCCTAAAGAAATACTACGCTTAGCGAGTTACTGCCTAGGTCAATGATAGATGACGATGACTATGTCCGCTCGCTATCTTCCTAAACTCAAACTCTATAAACAGTAGCCGGCCTTCTCCTGACCGGACCGAAACGTCCTTAAAATACTACCGCAGCATCCTTAGGCTGACGAGATGAATAAAAAAAATATATATATAAAATATATATATATATATATATAAAATATAATAAACGGTATGTCCATAAGCAAAATGGGCACGGATGAAAACCCGAAAGGGCTCCGTGAGTAAAAACAGCAGGGCTACTGGCGGGTGTTCGTGAAAACCCGAAAGGGGGCGACCTCGTAAAAAAAAGAAGAAAATAAAAAGAATAAAAAAACGGTATGTCCATAAGCAAAATGGGCACGGATGAAAACCCGAAAGGGCTCCGTAAGTAAAAACAGCAGGACTACCGGCGAGTGTTTGTGAAAACCTGAAAGGGCGCAACCTCGTTAAAAAGATACTTACAGGGTCCTTTCGACCTTGTAAGGAGAAACCACCAGCGTGAGATCCTTACGACTCACAAGGGAACAACACACTTAGGGATCCTCACGATTCCTAAGGAGAAAATACACTTGCGAGATCCTCATGACTCGTAAGGAGAACTCTCTTATGAGACCCTCACGGCTCATAAGATTTGAAAGTCATAAGTTACAGAGACCTAAACCTGTGCTTAAGCAACCCCCACAACCTTTGATTTTACCCTACAAGTGGTTCAATACTGACCCTTGTATACAATCCACGGGCGCGAATAAACATTTCCCTGACCAAGTTTCATCCATGATTGGGGATATGTGCGCATGATGAACAACCCCCGTAAGTCCTCTCGACTTAGAAGGAGAAAACCCTCTGGTAGGATCCTTACGACTTACAGAGGAACAGACACTTAGGAATCCTCACGATTCCTAAGCAGAAACACACCCACAAGATCCTCACGACTTGTAGGGAGAAATACCTTTGTGAGACCCTTACGGCTCATGAAGTTAAAAGCCTTAGTCAACAGGACCTTAACCCTGTTCGCTAAGCCACCTTTGTTCGACATCGACAGAGGCAAATGATGATTCGCTCCTGGCAATATCCCAGTTGTAGCGGTGCTGATGCCGAAATTGGTGTCTAATTTCAGGTTTACGGTGAAAAACCAGCAAGCCGCACATGCATACGAAATAGCCGAAATGATGGGGCAGCTTGCAATAAAAAGCAGCAAGTAAAGAAAACGTATGCATACAAAATAGCCGAAATGATTGGGCAACTCGCAATAAAAAGCAGCGAGTAAAGATAAAATAAATAGCCGAAATGATTGGGCACCGCGAAAAATAGCCGAAATGATTGGGCAATCGAGACCTTCGCGATATAAAAGCTGAAATGATAGAGCATCGCGAGAATAAAACAATAAAAATAAATGAAACTTTTGCCCTACAGTTGAGATCACATCGATCCCTGTATACAATCCAAGGGCACAACCAAAGAAAGAACCATACCTTTCCAACAGGCTCCGCCAAAAAGCTAAGCCAAATCTCGACGGTTCACCAACAGCCTAGAGACAACCGCGACATTCGTCTCAATACAGCAGACGCAGTGCCAGCAAACGAAGCGAAAATCAAATTCCTAGCTTCACGGTCTTGACGGTAACTTATATAAAACCTGAGAGACCACCACAGATCAGTTCAACTCAGGGAAACTAGCGTCCTTGATGAGAGCCTCCTGATTCGCATCGGCTCGCAGAGAAACCAGTGTCTCCGCGAGAAATTCTCGATTCGATTCAACACGAGGGAAACAAGTGTCCTTGGAAAATACCTCAACTCAGGGAAACTAGCGTCCTTGACGAAGAAAATCCTGATTCGCGTCGGCTCGCAGAGAAACCAGTGTCTCCGCGAGAAATTCCCGATTCGTCTCAACTCCGAAGAAACCAGTGTCTTCGGCAAAATCCTTCGACTCAGGGAAACAAGTGTCCTTGACGAAGAAAATCCTGATTCGCGTCGACTCGCAGAGAAACCAGCGTCTCCGCGAGAAATTCTCGATTCGTTTCAACACCAGGGAAACAAGTGTCCTTGGCAAATACCTCAACTCAGGGAAACTAGCGTCCTTGATGAGAGCATCCTGATTCGCATCGACTCGCAGAGAAACCAGCATCTCCGCGAGAAATTCTCGATTCATTTCAACACAAGGGAAACAACTGTCCTTGACAAATACCTCAACTCGGGGAAACTAGCATCCATGATGAGAGCCTCCTGATTCGCGTCGGCTCGCAGAGAAACCAGTGTCTTCGCGGGAAATTCCCGGTTCGTTTCAACCCCGAAGAAACCAGTGTCTTCGGCAAAATCTTTCGACTCAGGGAAACCAGTGTCCTTGACGAGAAAATCCTGATTCGCGTCGACCCGCAGAGAAACCAGTGTCTCCGCAAGAAATTCTCGATTCGTTTCAACACCAGGGAAACAAGTGTCCTTGGAAAACTCCTCAACTCAGGGAAACTAGCGTCCTTGATGAGAGCCTCCTGATTAGCGTCGGCTTGCAGAGAAACCAGTGTCTCCGCGAGAAATTCCCGATTCGTCTCAACTCCGAAGAAACCAGTGTTTTCGGCAAAATCCTTCGACTCAGGGAAACAAGTGTCCTTGACGAAGAAAATCCCGATTCGCATCGACTCGCAGAGAAACCAGCGTCTCCGCGAGAAATTCTCGATTCGTTTCAACACCAGGGAAACAAGTGTCCTTGGCAAATACCTCAACTCAGGGAAACTAGCGTCCTTGATGAGAGCCTCCTGATTCACGCCGGCTCACAGAGAAACCAGTGTCTCCGCGGGAAATTCCCGGTTCGTTTTGACCCCGAAGAAACCAGTGTCTTCGGCAAAATCTTTCGACTCAGGGAAACCAGTGTCCTTGACGAGAAAATCCTGATTCACGTCGACTCGCAGAGAAATCAGTGTCTCCACGAGAAATTCTCGATTCGTTTCAACCCCAGGGAAACAAGTGTCCTTGGCAAATACCTCAACTCAGGGAAACTAGCGTCCTTGATGAGAGCCTCCTGATTCGCGTCGGCTTGCAGAGAAACCAGTGTCTCCATGAGAAATTCCCGATTCGTTTCAACTTGCAAGATAAAGCCTCGGGCAGCAGGGACTAAAAAACTTGTTTCCTGAGCACTGGAACCCTGCAAGTCGGTCTAAAACAATCTCTTGCATGCTATCCACGGGTCTCACTCTCCAAAGTCGAATTTCGACGGGGAGGGAAACAACCGCTTACAAGTCCTCTCGACTCGTAAGAGGGAAAATTCTCTTATAAGATCCTTACGACTTATAAGAGAAAACGCACTTGGGGATCCTCACTATTCCCAAGGAGAAAATCCACCTACAAGATCCTCTCGATCCGTAGGGTGAAAAGTTTCTATGAGACCCTCACGGCTCATAGAGTTGAAAAGTCTTAGGCGGCAGATCTGAACCTGCAGCCTAAGCCATCGCTATTGCTTGAAGAAACTAAGACGCTTACTCTATTATCTGTCAACAATGTTCACAAAGATAACATGCGAATAATAAAAGAAAGAAGAAAGCGACAAAAAAAAAACACATCTGAATTGCATTTGATCAAGCGTTTGAGACACACTCATTCATGCATGGGCAAAAGACTCAGAACGAGAAATAAGACAAGCTGGAATAAAAAAAATTCATTCATATTGCCAAAAATTCTTATAATCATGAATGCAATAAACGAAAAACATTATTCAAATTATTACAACGGTATAACCTCAGATCTAGGGCACGGATTGAGGAATTCAAAAGTAAGGCCATCTAGAGTTCTTTTGGCCTTTCTGATTATTCTCGTGCGCAGCCTCTCGCGCTCCTATGTGTGAAGATCTTCGGCGAGGCCCCCCAGCCTTTGATAAGCAGCGATTATCGTCATCTGCTGGAAAATTTGATGCAGAATGTCGATGAGGCTATCCCACCGTTTCTTCGAGATCAGCCCCGACAGGTACACTGAATGCACCTTATCTTCAGCATCATCCAGCGCATTGAGCGGTAGAGCCTCGTGAAACCCCGGAAGTGCTCTCCATATTGCTCCCAGCACGACTTTCAAGAGAGCTGAATGACGAGAAAGCAGCCAACCAACGCTTGCGTTAAGGCGACCCATGACCTCCGCACATTGGGCATCTGTAAACTCTTGGTTTTGTTGATGGCCCTGTACGCGGATATCCTCATAGGTGATGAATTCGTGCAGACTGTATAGACGCACCGCCATAAGGCCAGAAGGAAACATCATTGGAAGATTAGCAATGAGGAAAAGGCATAGGGAGTTAAACTCCTCGAGAGCAGAGCTCTGTTAATGGAACCCTAAAAGGATCCTCCTTAGTTCTCTTCAGACCCCTTTAGAGCAAAGCTCTGCTAAGTGAAACCCTAAATGGGTTTTCTTTAGATCAGGGATCTATTGAGAGTAAGGCTCTGTCAATGAAAATTAATTTAATTTAAATTAAAGTTTTTACCTAAAAGTTTTAAGAGTTTAACTCTTGGAGTTCTTAAAAATAAAGAGCAGGGCTCTGAGATTCTGAAAGTAAAAAATGTTGAAGATAATAATCATCTGTGGAGGACCAAAGGTCCTATTTATAGGCATCAAATGCCCTTTCAACTTCCAAAAGTTGCCGCAACGGTTGGAATTCTGCCACCGTTGCGCTCGCGTTTGGAGCCACGTAAGCGCAATGGTGGGGAGGGGCATTTGTTTACCCCAGTCAGAGCAAAGCTCTGTTCAAATTCCAAGGCGGGAGATGAAGCAACGCTTCCGATTCCCCCCAATCAGAGTAAAGCTCTACTTTGAAAATTTAAACTTTAATAAATGAAGCAACGCTTCAGATCCCCTGCGCTGCGCGCAGAGCGCCACGTGTCAAAATCAGGCACGCCAGCGCAGGGAGCACAGCGTCCAAGGCAGCGTGCCCAATCAGAGCAAGGCTCTATTTAAAACAAAATTAAAGGAAGCAACACTTCACTTGCGCAAGCGCTGCGCTGCGCGACACGTGTCAGCGCAGTTGCGCAAGCGCAGCTGTGCTGCGCTGTGCGCTGCGCGACACGTGTCAAGCGCTGGTGCATCTGCGCCAAACAGAATTAAAATTTTAGAAAAAATCTTTCTGTTCTTATTAAAACAAGAAGATTGTCTTCTGTAAAACAGAAGCCCTTGGATCAAAGATCCAACAGTGGGGAAAATTCCCCAAATCACTCAGAGAAGGATCTCTTTAACAAACTTAACAAATTTATGGGCACTATATAAAGACCCCTAGACCCCAACTCAAATCATCATCAACATCAAGAATCATCAAGAATTTCAACTCTGAAGAAACTTGAAAAGAGACTCAAGAAAAAGGTAAAAATCTTTAAATTAGAAGAATTTCTTCTGAATAAATCATTGACCTAAGAACAAGATCAATGATCTTCAATAAAAAAAAACAAATAATAATAGCGCCTTGCACTTTTCTATGAACCATTGGTTCTGGAATCTTAAAGATTCTTTTCTTGAATCCAAAATTGGATCAAGTTATTAAAACAGTGCCTTACACTTGCAAAACTGCACTGTTGCGCTCCTGGGTTGGCGCAAGCCACCAGAGAGCGCCACGTGTCAGCACCAGAACCACTTGCGCACTGCGCTTTTAAGATAGGGCGTTGCTCTCTGAAATTGGCGCAACTCACCAGAGCGCGCCATGTGTTAGCAGCGCAACAGCGCAGCGCACTGCGCTGTTGCGCTTGCGCTCACCAGAGCATGATACGTGTCACCTCCACATGCGCTTGCGCTCAATAATTGGCGCAAAGCGCCTGACAAATGCACTGCAGGGCCAAGCCCAAATCAAAAAGGCCTTGCAGGCCAAAATAAAATGCAATGCATTAAAAGGGCAGAGCCCAAACAAGATAGATGCTCTGCATCATTTATAAAAAGGGTAGAGCCCAAACAAAATTGATGCGCTGCATCATTTATAAAAGGCCAGAGCCCAAACAAAATAAAAATGCAGTGCATTATTAAAAGGGGGCAAAGCCCTAGCACAGGCCTAATAGGCCAAAGATAAATAAAAGCGTTGAATATTCCCAACTGGACTTAGCCCAATCATGGCCGTAAGTCCTCAAATTAAATTGACTGAGCACGGTTGCTCTCCTAAATCAATTTACATCCGGTTCGAGGGTACATCTCCGAACTCCTCTGACCCCTATCGTTGTAATCCTTCAACGACGTTAGAGAGGTGATGGGTCCCGACGACCACAAATCGACACGGACTGTGGGGTCCTTAAACCCACGGACTTATGCGTCCTTAAACTACCAATGGACCGCAATGTCCTTAAACTACTTATGGACCACTACGTCCCTAAACTGGTACAATAGAGCTCTTAAATGCTCTCTTGTCGGATCCAAATGATCCCGTTAAGTTGATCTTAGTCTAAAAATTAGACTAACGTATCCTTAACAAAAGTTTAAGTTGATCTTAGCCTTAAATAGGGCAAAAGTATCCTTAAGCCAAAATACCAAACTCAAATCTAAGTGAATACGGATTTAGACTAATCCACGTCCTACGGGCGACGGCATCACTTAGTCCCCGTATACAATCCATGGGCAACCACAAACAAAACAAACACACACGACACGAAGTGAAATTCTGGAGAAGGAGAAAGTGGTTACCGCGATGCGGTAGTGTAATTAACTGCAGGGGCTTGCGCCTGCAGGGAAGAGCGTCCCCACAATCAAAACCCCCTCAAACGAGGGGGAATCTAACGAAGTCTGCTACATCGGAGGCATCCGTCTAAACCTCCGATACACGGTGCCATAAATCAACTTGGTATCTTCGGAGAGGTGGACAGATAGCCCCAAATAGCATCTGCCCCGAATCTCAGGCAAGACGTCTTCACGTCGTGCCACCATTCGGAGGGGAACATAGGGCATCATGTGCGCACACGTGATCGGGGGTCACGTGCCGACACGTAATGGCTTCCTGAAAGCTCTGAAATGATAAGAATTGAATCTTAATCAAGTGAGGTCACGTGCCCACACGTGATAGGCCTTTAAATCCACTGACAAGAATTAAAGGTATAATAAAATAACAAGGAAAAACCTCAATAGGGCATCACGTGCCCACACGTGACCAAGGGTCACGTGCTGACACGTGATAATTCCTGAGTTCTTTAAAATAACATAATTAAATTCTGGTTAAATGCTTAATCAGTGGGTCACGTGCCACCACGTGATGGGGTCTTAAAAATTCTCTGAATTAAAGGAAAGTATACCCTAAACGGGGCATCACGTGCCCATACGTGACAGGGGGTCACATGCCAACACGTGATGGGTTCCTAAAGATCTCTGAACTAATAGTATTGAATTCTAATTAAAGGGTCAATCAATGGGTCACATGCCAACACGTGACAGGCTCTTAAACATGCTAGACTAATAGAATTAAATTCTAATTAAAAGAAATCAAAAACCCTAATATTTCCCTAGATCTTTCCAAACAAAAAGACTGCACTCTGTAAAGTGGAGCACCGTTGGATTAAAAATCCAATGGTGATTAAAAATCACCAATTTATGGAAAGATTCTATAACAGGGAGATATTTCCCTGAAATTCGCCAGGAATAACAGACAAAATATCTTTTGGATTAAAAATTCAATGGTGAATAAAACTCACTGAGTGATCTAAAAGATTATGTTGGTTACAAGATCAATCAAAATCTTTCAATGAAAAATTGACTAAACAAACTGACTCCTGTAAATAGGAGTCAAGAAAAGAAAAGAAAAAAAAAGGGAAGATAGATACAACAATAGAGAGAGAAAAAAAGAGAATTTAATTCTCCAGAGAGAACGAAGGTCTCTTGAGAAAAGAAAGAAATTCTAGGTGAGAGATCATTCTATAAACTCCCACAAAACAAATAGAGAATTTAATTCTCATACTGAGAGTTTAACTCTTCTGAATAAGAACTTAGTTCTTCTTTTGGTTGAAGATCTGCAGAAGCAGATCTTCCCATAAGTTGAGAATTTAATTCTCATCAGGGAAATTCTGCCATGCAGATCCAAAACTTAGAGGGAGAGTTGGGTTTAAAGAATTTAATTCTTCCAAATACATAGAAATTTAATTCCTCTAAATAAATTAGGGTTTAACCCTACAAAAGAATTTAATTCTTCCAAATACATAGGAATTTAATTCCTCTAAATAAAATTAGGGTTTAACCCTACCAAAAAATTTAATTCTTAAATAAGGGACTTAAAGCTCACTATGCACGTAAAGAAGTCAGTATCCAACCTGATCACGTGGCAACATGTGACCCTCCCTTCAATGGTCAGAAGAGAATGAATGAGATTGGGTCACGTGCCCTCACATGACCCTTGGATAAATTCCTCAAAAAAGAGAGAACAAAGCAAAGGCAGAACAGACTTTGGGCGCCCTCACGTGTCCCCACGTGACCCCTAACAAATCTTGTTAATATCCAGTGCATGGGTGCCCATCACGTGCCTACACGTGATGGCCTTGAAGACTAAAAGTGTTTAACACTTATTCTGAGAATAAAATAAAGGAGGCTTGACCTAATCCTAGGGCGCCTCACGTAACCCACGTGAGCGCTTCACTTTTAGTGTTTAACACTATTTTAAGCATTTCATCCCTAGTGTTTAACACTATGCATCACATGGGAACACTTGACCGCCAGATATGTGCTAGTGTTTAACACTATTTTCAAACCAGTTTTAGCCTAAATTGGCTAAATCTTCCAGAGGCAAGACTCCCCTTTTACTGAGCCTCAAGTACACCCTTGTCTTTCAAGATTGATCATCTCATATGGTATATGAGTGCTCAACACTCAATAAAAGATAAAAATATGGTCAGAACCCAGACCCATGCTTAGCACTGCTAAATAATGGGGGGCTGAGCCCAGACAAATGTTCAACACTCCAAACAAAGGTCCAACATTTCAAACCTAATTGGACTTAGCCCAAGTTGGCAATAAGTCCTCAATTCAGATTTAACTGAGCTCATGTGCTCATAATCTAATTAATTGATCTTAGTCCCAAATTGGACTACAGATTTCCCAATCAACATTGGTTCAAGTGTACATCTCTGCACTCCTTTGATATTTGTCGTTGTAATCCTTCAACGTCTTCAGAGAGGTGACGGGTCCCGATAACCAATCATTCCATGGACTGTGGGGTCCTTAAACTCATAGACTATGATGTCCTTAAACTTTATAGACTATGACGTCTTTAAACTACGGACTGTGGAGTCCTTAAGCCCATGGACTATGATGTCCTTAACCTTTACAGACTATGATGTCTTTAAACTGGACCACCATGTCCTTAAACTGATAATCGACCGCAATATCCCTAAACTAAACAACAGAGCCCGAATGCTCTTTTGTTGGATCTAAACGATCCCTTTAAGTTGATTTTAGTCTGAAATTAGACTAACGTATCCTTAACATACGTTTAAGTTGATCTTAGTCTCAAATGAGACTAACGTATCCTTAAACCCAACCCCAAACCCAAATCTAAGAAAATACGGATTTGGGCTAATTCTCGCCCTACGGGCGACGACATAAATTAGTCTCCGTATACAATCCACGGGCAACCAAAAACAAAACAAACATATACGACACGAAGTGACTATCTGGAGAAGGAGAAAGTGGTTACCGCGATGCGGTAGCATAATTAACTGCAGGGGCTTGCGCCTGCAGGGAAGAGCGTCCCCACGATCAAAAACCCCTCAACGAGGGGGAATCTGACAAAATCTGCTACATCGGCCGCATCCATCTAAACCTTCGATACATGGTGTCATAAATCAACTTGGAATCTTCGGAGAGGTGGACGGATAGCACCAATTAGCATATGTCCCTAAATTCAGGCAAGACGAACCTACGCGGTTCCGTCTCTGTATTCGGAAGAGAACAAACAGCTTCTACCACGTGGTGAAGAAGTCGAGGGACGCCCTCAAGAGGGCTTTCCGGGTGGCTTTGGACGTAGTGAAGCTCACCGAGTGCCGGGTGGCGAAAGCTGTGGAGGCGTATAAGGCGTCAGATCAATTTTACGCCGACCTCGCCGAATACGCGGCCGTCGTTTGGCATATCGCCCTCGACGCCGTCAAGGATTCTGCGCCGGGGTTCGATATCAGCGATCTCCGCGCTAAGTATCCCCTAGCCAAGGAGGTGCCGCAGGGGGAAGTCGTCAAGGCGGTCGTTGGGGGCAAGGTTGCCGATGGAAGCGCCGACCCCGAAGTCACAGTTTTGGTCCCTGAGGCTGGCATTGAGCAGGGCGAGATCCTCCCCGAGCGACGGACCGAGCTTTCCTTCCTTAAGGATTTTTTTTCTTTTCCACAATTTTGTAAGCCTCCGGACATTTTTGTAAGGCTGAGGAGCCCAGAATATCTTGTATTTATCTTTGACTATAAATAAAGTGTGCCTTTTCCCCTTGCTCGAATGTCTGCTCACTGCGCAAGTACTTTTAGCTCGTATACTTTTCTTTGAATCTTCCTTCTGCAAGTATTTTTAGCTCGTAGGTCTTTTCACCTTGCAAGTATTTTCAGCCCGCATATCTTTTCATCTTGCAAGTGTTAGGCCGACGTGCACCCCTCCCGCACTTGCTGACCGTTCATCGAGTAGCAATGGACGATATCGCCAAGTGTAGGAAGGTCAGTATCTTCCTTTCTACTCAGTTGCCTCATGATGAGGGCTTTGATCCACAGCGTTGTTGGGAAAGAAGCTATCCGCTGCGGATGGACCGAGCAGGAAACCACTCGGTGGCCTCACGAGGAGGGCTTTTGATCCACGGCGTTGTTGGGCAGGAAGATACCCGCTGCGGATAGATCGAGCAGGAAGCTATTCGGTGGCCTCGTGAGGAGGGCTTTTTATCCACAGCGTTGACGGACAGGAAGCTACCCACTGTGGATGGACCGAGCAGGAAGCTGCTCGGTGGCCTCATGAAGAGAGCTTTTGATCCACAGCATTGACGAGATGGAAGCTGCTCGGTGGCCTCGCGAGGAGGGCTTTAGATCCTTAGCGTTGTTGGGTAGGAAGCTACCCGCTAGGGATGGACCGAGCAGGAAGCTGCTCGGTGGCCTCGCGAGGAGAGTTTTAGATCCTTAGCATTGTTGGGTAGGAAGCTACCCGCTAGAAATGGACTGGGCAGGATGCTGCCCGGTAGCTTCATGAGGAAAGCTTTTGTTAACTCTCTAGTGTCTTCTAGAGGCGTCGTTCAATCTTCCTTGATCCATGATGGGCGGGAATGGTGATCGTCGCGGGTGACACGTGGCGGTGCTATATCGGGAAATTGCGATATTCTGCGATTTGTGTCGTTGGGCGAGTAAATCTCGGCCGTTGGAAGATTTTTTGGTGAGGCTATAAATAGCGAAAGCATGTTGATTTCTTTCTATTCTTGCATTCCCTGAAGATGGTCGGCCGCGTGTATACCATCAGGGAGATCGTTTCCCGTGATGACATATACTTTTACAGCCTTGATCATTCCGAAGAAATGTACAAGGCGGTGATAAGCCGCTTGGAGGGCCACTGTGGGCGCTTACTCCCCCGGATATCTCCTCTTCTTCAGGTGTTGATTTATGCGATAAGAAGGACTTCGCCGGGTCTGCACAATACACTATCTCTGCGGTTGATGGACGGGGCGTTCGATAAAATGCACACGGTCCATGGTCTTGGTCTAATCTCAAATAGTAGGCAGGACCGCTCGGTGGACCTACTTCTTGAGAGTTTCCAACAAAGATTAGTCATTGCTTCATGCTCGGCGGGAGGGGATCCCGAGGAATCCGTGGCTTCTAGGGTCCATGAGTACCGTCGCGGGAGCGGGTCGAAGCTGCTCGGGATCAGCTGGAGGAGGTTTCCTCGGTGTACCACCGACAGTGTCTTCTTAACTCCCACCCTCCTTTGTTGTAATTTTTGTAAAGCTGGGGAGTCCACAATACCTCTTAACAAATAAAGTTATCCTTCGCCGAAGTGTGTTGTCTCTTTTTATCTCTTCAGTACATTTTATACTTTTACTTAGAACAAACCTTGGAGTCTCGAAACCGAGAAAAGAGACAAAGGGCTAGAGTCCTATGGTGGACCTAACCCGAAAGACTTAGTTAAATGCAGAAAGGAATTACATTATTTAAGAAAGAGGATACATATTTACTTAAACAATTTGAGCTTTTTTGCGTTATAAATCCGGGGAAAATTATGCCCCCTAGCGTCTTACAGGCGGTACGCTCCACCAGGCATTGCTTCTATTACGAGGAATGGTCCGTCCCATTTTGGGAAGAATTTGTGCAGTCTCCCTTGGTCCATGAACTCGTTTCTTCGTAAGACCAGGCCCGATATTTAACTCGGGCGTTGTAGTAGCGTGCGGTTTGCTGCTGGTAGGCGGCTGCTCTGATTTATGCTCGATCTCGTTTTTCCAACAAGATGTCCAAGTTGCTTCGGAGCGCCGATGTGTTGGCTTCATCGTCGAAATGTTCTACCCTGTAACTGAGTAGTCCTATCTCCATGGGGACCGTATCCTTAGTACCGTAGCAGAGGCCGAATGGGGTTTATCCTGTGGGTGTCTTCTTTGATGTTCGTAATGCCCACAGCACCCGCGGGAGTTCCTCAACCTAGTCGCCTTGCCTTCCTTCCAAACGGTCTCTAAGACCACGGATGATGCTTCGGTTCGCTACCTCGGCCTGCCCGTTGCATTAAGGATGTGCAACCGCGGCAAACTTCATTAGTATGTGGTAGTCGCTGCAAAACTTTTTGACTTTATCGTAGTCCCATGGTCGGTAGCTATACATCTCGGGATTCCGAATCGAGAAATTATGTTGTTTTGCAGGAACTTTATCATAGAGGCGTCGTCTAGTTTTCTGATGGGTATGGCCTCTATCCATTTTGTGAAGTAGTCCATGGCAACAAGGATGTATCGGTTCTGCCCGTGTCGATGGGGAGTTGACCGACAATATCCACCCTCCATTACGCAAATGGCCAAGAGGAGGTAAGTGGCATTAGTTCGGTTGCGGGAAGATGGGGTATACTACCAAAGAGTTGGCAGTTCTTGCACCTTCTGACCGGCTTCTCAGTGTCCTGGTGCATCTTCAGCCAGTAGTACCCTTAGAGCAGCGTCTTCTGGACTAAGGTGCGTGCTCCTTGGTGCGCTCCCCCGACCCCTTCATGAATTTCTCGCAGAACATATTCAGCCTTGTGGGGGTCGATGCATCGGAGCAGAGGCTGAGTGTACGACTTCTTGTACAGGTTTCCGTTGCTACAGACGAAGTGGCATGCTTTGGCCCATAGCCGGCGAGCTTCTCCTCGGTCTTCGGGGGGTACACCGTCTTTCAGGCACTCCACGAGGGGTTTCCTCTAATTTTGGCCTTCTTCTTGGGTTGCGTAGAGATGGAGCGTTACCTCTCCTTCTTCCACGCTGGATCGTGGCAAGAATTCGAAAATGATGTTTATTTTATGGGTGGCCAAGTAGGAAGAAGCGAGCTTTCTCAAAGCGTCTGCCCGGGTGTTCAAGTTCCTGGGGATCTGTTCCACTTGGACTTCGTCAAAATTTTTCCGAAGCCTTTTTATCTCGGCTAGGTATTTTATCATGAGCGGTTCCCGGGCTTCGAAACGCCCGGTTACCTGGTCGACGAACAATGCAGAGTCTCTGCGAATTCTGATGGTCTTCAGTCCTACCCGGGAGGCGATTCACAGTCCTGCCAGGAAAGCCTTGTATTCCGCGACATTGTTTGATACTCTAAACCCAAGCTTTAAGGAGTATTCCATTTCCACTTTGTCCGGGCCGCAGATGATCAGGCCAGCCCCGATACCCTCTTCGGTAGAGGATTCGTCCATGTAGAGCACCCAATCCAGGATGGGGACGGGCACCTCTTCGACCGAGGTTCATGGTTCGGGCCCCCGGGTCGGCGCTTCTTCTTTAGTGGGGATGGTGCATTCAACAACAAAATCCGCCAAGACTTGTGCTTTGATGGCTTGTCGGGGGCAATATTTGATATCGAATTGGGATAGTTCCCACCTCCACTTCTTTAGTCGTCCTGATGACTCGGGGGAGGCGAGAATCGACCCTAAAGGTCGCTCGGTGAGGACGAGGATCGTGTGCGCTTGAAAATAGTGCCGAAGCTTCCTGGAGGCGATGACAAGTGCCAGGACTATTTTCTCTATGGCCGGGTATCTAGTCTTTGCACCCTTGAAGATGTGCTCACGTAATAGACCGGCCTCTGTACGCCCTCACTTTCTTTGACAAGAACTGAGCCTGCAGCTTGGTCGGAGATGGCCAGATATAGCAATAGTTCATCACCCTCGACTGGTCGGGTGAGTAGCGGTGCGGTCGCTAGATGCGCCTTGAGGTGTTCGAAAGAGCTCTAGCACTACTCAGACCATTCGAACTTGGGGATTTTCCTTACGGCCCTGAAAAACGGGAGGCACTTCTCCCTAGATCTGGACATAAACCGACTCAGGGCAACGACCCTTCCCATGAGTCGCATGATGTCAACATTGTTCTTGGGCGTTGCCATGTTGAGGATGGCGCTGATCTTTTCAAGGTTTGCTTCGATTTCTCTGTGGGTTACCATGAACCTGAGGAACCTCCCACTGGTGACTCCGAACGCGCACTTGGCTGGATTCAGCTTCATTTTGTACTTGCGCAAGACGTCGAATGTTTTGCCAAAGTCTTTAGTGTGCCCAGCTGACAAGGTGGATTTTACGAGCATGTCGTCGATGTAGACTTCCATGTTTCTGCCAATCTAGGGTTTGAACAGCTTATTGACCAAGCGCTGATATGTGGCCCCGGTGTTCTTGAGTTCGAAAGGCATCACTTTGTAGAAGTATACCCCCCGATCAGTGGTGAAGGCGGTAAGTTTTTCGTCGGCCGGGTTAATCCTGATTTGATTGTAACCGGAGAAAGCGTCCATGAAGCTCAATGATTCATGGCCGGCCGAGCTGTCTACCAGCCGGTCTATTCATGGGAGGGGATAGTTATCTTTGGGGTAGGCTTTGTTCAAATCCATGAAATCGACGCACATGCGCTATTTTCCGTTTGCTTTCTTGACCATGACTACGTTCTCTAGACAATCTGAGTAGTCCAGATTTTTGATAAAGTTAGCGGCGATTAGTCGATCTACTTCGTCTTCTATCGCCTTTTTCTTGGCCGGCGCAAAGCTTCTCTTCTTTTGTTGGGCGGGCTTTACTTTCGGATCGACCCCGAGCTTATGGGAGATCAATCTAGGGTCAATTTCGGGTATGTCCGCCGGCGCCCAAGCGAATACGTCCGAGTTATCTCAGAGGAACCGGATTAGGTTCTCGCGGTGATCCCCGGGCAGGAGTGAGCCGATCTGGACTATCTGGCCATCGACCCTTTCTTCGAGGGGTACTTCCGTCAATGCTTCCACCGGGGCACCTCTAACCTCTCTTTGGTCATCTCGGGTGCCTAAAGACCCTTGGAAGTCAGGCGTGCCCTCAGAATCGTCGCCCTGCTCTCCGGCGGTGGACGTCGAGGTGAGGCAAACCTTAGCGGTTTGCTGGTCTCCATAGGCCTGGCCTATTCCCCCTTGATCCATAGGGAATTTGAGCGCAAGGTGATAATTCGAGATCTAGGCCCGGAGAGCGTTTAAGGTAGGACGCCCTAGGAGAATGCTGTAGGACGAAGGGACCTTGGCGATGAGGAAGTCCACCGGTATGGTTCGCGTATTTCCTGCTTCTTCGATGTTGAGGAGGAGGGTGACCAATCCCTTGGCAGAGACGGAATGGTTGGTGAACCCAGAAAGGACATGGGAGGTAGGTCGGAGGTTGGATGGTCCTAGCCCCATATGCTGGAAACAATTGTGGAACAGGATATCCGCCGAGCTCCCTGAGTCAACCAATATCCTCTGGACTTCGTAATGGTGGACTCAGGCCGTTATCACGAGAGGGTCATTGTGGGGGAACGATATGCCGTGGAGGTCTTCATCTGTGAAAGTGATCGACTTGTCCCTCCTGCACCTCTTGTGTGGCATACCGCTTGTACCCTCGATTTGGAGGATGTGGCGGTTCCCCTCGCTTTCTCGATCTGGATCCGAGGTAACGACCATGATATGCCCGATTGTTAATTTCCCAGGAAGGGTTTGGTCATTTTTCTCCCGCTATGCCTGCAGCTTATCCCGCAGGTACTTCGCCAGGTGGCCTGAGCGGATCAACTCCTCGATATAGTCACGGAGTTGTTTGCAATTCTCTGTCGGGTGACCCTGCGACCTGTGGAAGGCACGATATGGGCCGTGGAGTCGCTTGCCTGCCCTTTGGGTGACGGGCAGTAGCTTGAAGAACCTCTCACCCTTAGCTTCCTCCAACAGCTCGGTCTGAGAGATGTTCAAGGGAGTGTACTCCTGAAACCTCAGGAAGTAAGGTTTCGGATGATCGACCTTCTTCTTCTCCTCCCTGTCCCTTTTCCTTCTGTCCGCCTGATCGACTCGGGGTAGGTTTGAGTTTACCTCGGACTCGAGTTGGATTTCCCGCTCGGTCTAGGTTTTTACTTCTGCCATGGTCATAGGTTGCGCTAATGCAAAAGAGCAGATCCACTCATTGTGCCTACGACTCGACCTCAGTGCGGTGATGACTGTTTCATCGCGGTGCTCGGGGATCTCGAGGAGGGCGTTGTAGAAGCGGGTGAAATATCCTTTGAAGGATTCTTTGTCTCCGCTCTTGATGGTGAACAGGTAGTCGACCGTCCTTTTCTGTCGTCGATTCCGAAAAAGTGACCGAGGAATTGGGTGGCTAGTTCGTCGAAAGTCGAGATGGAGCATGGCGTAAGTCTTCGGAACCAGTCCTAGCCAGCCTGGATGAGGGTGGTCGGGACAGCTCGGCATTAAGCCGTGTCGGAGTTATCCTGGAAGCTCATACCCACCGTAAATGCGTCCAGGTGGTCCTTCGGGTCAAATTTCCCGTCGAAGAAGGCCACTTTTGGCGGCTTGTTCCTGGACGAGACGTGCTCGGCAAGCAGCTCTTCTGTGAAGGGCTTCATTAGAGAGTTGGCGGAGTACCTGGACCTTTCGCCGAATGTGTGGCCATCCCTTCATATGCCTTCGATCTTCTTCTCGAGGGCTTTAAGCCGGTGGTGGTACCCAAAGGATTCTGCATAGTCGAAGTGGTGGCTACCCCCGCTCCGGGTCTGCGCGATGGTGCGGCTTCGATTTCGCTCCATCAAGTGTCTCAAATCCTCGGGCGAGGCCCTTCTCGAGTAGTCCCTACGCACATCATTCGCGTGACCCCGGTGAGAGTAGGGGCGTCGGTCACACCTGGAAGCAGGCGAGCTGACCGACACCTCCTCTGGGGGGAGAGCGCGCGGTGGGCATTGGTGAGACGGCCCAGTCTTCCCTGAGATCGTGGCGTGGACCTATCCGGCACCCAGTAGGCCATAGAATCAATCACCGCATATGGGTCAAGGTGGCCGGAGTTGGCCCGCCGGCGCTCGATGGCGCTAAGATGAGGGTGAGTGAGCTCGAGGGCTTGAGCATGCCCATCCATCCTCCTACAGACATCGTTATACCGGGGAAGGGGAGCCGCAGTCTGGTGGATGGGGCCCACTGCTTGAACGTGAACGAGGGCATCCACCAGTGATGTGAGCCTGTCTATCCGGGCGGATAAGGCGTTGATGGCATTGGGAGGGGGAGACGAGCCGCTCCCGCCTCCGTTATGGCGGCTCGTGTTCGGATCATAGTGGTTGTCGCTCGCCATCGGGTCGAGGGTGGAAGATCAACTTATGGGTGGAAGCTTCTGAAGCATTTCCCACAGACGGTACCAACTGATGGAGGCTGAAATCTCTTTCAGATGTTGTCCTCCGTCGATCCTGTGATGGTAGTCTTTGACGGCTGAGATTTGTTTTGGAAGTTGTTAAGTGTGGATCTCAATAGGTTGGTATTTGATGCCGAGCTACCTGCAAAGAAGTCCCGAGATGGGTGACCACCGTAGGACCCTCCGACGATCAAGTTAGTGCCGAGGTATAAGTGCAGCATAGCGGCGTATTGGAAATGAGTTCGAGTTACCTGAGTCATCTGAGAGAGGGGTTTATATAGGGATCGTGTGGAGCAAGCAGACACGAGATCATCACCGCCAGTTATGCCCCAGCGTTATCTTCGCCTCGAATGGTGGGATGCGCTAGCGTGGGACGCGGATCGTGGGAGGTGGATAACTTGCCTTGATGATACATGCGGAGCCATTGCGGGGCGCATGGGATCCATGCTCTTGATTGATCGGGGGAAACCGAGGAAGCTCGGCATGTCAGGAGCTCGCAGACGAGCCGGGAGGCCGAGGAAGCTCAGCCTGTCAGGAGCTCGGAGACGAGCCGGGAGGTCGAGGAAGCTTGGCTTGTCAGATAGCTCGGAGGCGAGAAAGGAGACTGAGGAAGCTCGGAGACGAGCTGTTGGTAGTTTTCTAGGTGAAGGTAGAATGTATTCAGGGAGGTCTCCCGAAAGGTTGGATACGTTCTTCGAGAAGAGGATCCCGAGGAATTTCCCTGGTGCAACTCATTTATTCCACCCCCGTAGCCTTCGGGACATGTCATCCGCCATGTGTCGTAATCTGAAGAGATACCACTCTTGAGCATCATCACTCCTTGATCTTTTTCTTTCTCAATATAACCCATCAAAAAAGAACCTATCTCTTTTGGAAAACTCTATTTCAAGAACCCAAAATCCAAAATCTAGACCAAGTAAAGGAGCAATCTTTCTTCATCAAGCTTGAAGAACAAGAGAGAAGAACTCTCGGGAAGAAAGTCCATGGCTTTCACACCGAGCAAGCATTTTCGAACATGTAGATTCGAAGAAAACCTTAGGCTTTCATAACTTGACCCAAGATCTCTTGTGAGATCTATGGGAACATGGATTCGTCCATGTTCCTTTCCCAATCTTTGAACACAGGATTCCCTTGTTCAGCCCTGGAACCTCCCCAAAAGGAGGTTCCCGCTTTCGAAAACCCCTAAAAGGGGGTTTTCTGTCTTCGGAGATCCTTCTTTCACCTCCTAACGACGGGTCCCACCGTCGGGACCTCCCCTCCAAGGGGTTTCGCTTCCGAAACCCTCCCGAAAGGGGTTCTCGCCATTGGGACCCCCTCACAAGTGTCCTGCTTTCGAAACCTCCCTAAAATGGGTTTTCTTCGAGACCCCCTTTTTTAGAGGCCCACTTTCGGGACCCCCTAAAGGGGTCGCAGTCCCCCCGAAAGGCCTTTCGAACTTGGGAGGCCACCAAAGCTCTCTCTTTCCCCATGTCGGGAACCCTTCGGACACACTCCCGAACAACGGTATCCCCGTAAACTCTGCGAAGCTCCCGATATGTCCAAATTACCCTTAAAATTGTTTTCAAAACACACTCATATTGCACACTGAGTTTGCATGATCGCATGACCCGTTGTAGACACCCCAGCAAAGCAGCAATTTGCGAATTTACCCTTTTACCCCTGCATCCTTTTTTGCATCATAACCTTGCATCCTCATCATGCCAGTGCGCCTACATCACATCATTCATCTTATTTTTGCATAAAAATAAATATTTTGTGTACTGAAGTCAACCTAAATACAAGGTCGTTCAAATGATCGAAATACACTTTTCGAGACGCTTAAAAAGAATGTATCTCATGAATTCTTGCACGACTCGTTATAAGGATTTTTGTAGAGGTTCTTATTGATTTATCATGAATTACCAAAGCATAAAATTCGAATTGATTTATCAAATTCCTTGAGAACTTTCAAGATTATCCGCAAAATTTGGGATCATTTAGATATCGTTTGTTATAGGTTTGAATATGTGTGATTATGGGTTCAATAAACTAGTCATCTTATCAAACACTTGATTATCGAAAATTAATGGCCACTTGACTTGTCAAACCTAAAGCATAATATTCTCTCCTTAGTGAACAATTAACTTAATTTGCATCACATGAACACCAAAACATGCATCTTTTTACTTAAAAGCATACCTAACTTTCACCTTTTTGTTTTATTATGAAATACTTGGTGTCTAAGCATTTCATTATAAGATAAACTTAGGTGATGTTTGGGATTAGTTATCCCTATAACATCTTCCATAGAATCAATCACAACCCTCAATTTCATATCCTAACCATTCCTTATTCTATAAATAAACCTCTCTTATAATAATGATGAAAGGTTTTTTTTTCTTCTCGACTCTCTCAATCCTTCTCTTGATATTTTCAAGAACTCAAGTCTCCATCACCTTTCAACTGAAAATAAAACTTAGAGTAGCATAGAAAACCCCAAAAAACCAACAAAAATCTAAAAATCCCCAAAACCACAAGCTAAAGAAAGAAAGACCCGATCTTTCTTATTTAGGATTAGAATTTAGGAGTGAAGGCCCCATCTTCTAGTTCTAAATTGCCTAGTTTAAGTTTGAATCTTTCAAACAATACCAACTTTGAAAAAATGGGGATCCAAGATCCTCGCCTCATGTTTTCTTTAATTTTCATGCATTTTTAGCTCATTTTACTTATTTATGTAAGTCGAATGGTTCTTCTCTTTATGTTTTCTTCTTGATCTTTCTTTGAGACCGAGATCTATTTGATAAAGAGAAAAGGATTAGTTCTAGGACTCTCTTCATAGATAAAAAAATCTCAAAAAACCAAAAAAATTAGTTAAATGGTGTAGTTCTTCAGTTTTCTTCTTGTTTATTTTCATTTCATTATGAACTTTGATTGAAAAAGTAAGGAGGATAGGATTGTATCCAAGGACCCTCTGTTAGAAAGCTTTTGAAGATCAAATCCTAGGCAAAAACAAAAAAAAAGTTTGAAAAGAACGCTTGTCGGCGGGATACCGATATGCAGTTTCTGCGTAGTATGTACATTTTCGACCATATCTCACTCTAGATACCTTAAAATATATTGAGACTCATTTTGTTGGAAAGTAGACTCGATAAACTTTCCAACGGTGCAAGTTTTATCGAATTTGAAGCTTTGCATTGGGAGATATCGCTGTTTGAAGCTGTCTCTGTTGCACAGCTCGAGGCTGCTGTTCTTTACCTAGGTACCCAGGCGCCTTTTGATAAGGTGCCCAGGTACCCCGAGGTACTCAAGCACCTTTTAATAAGGTGCCCATATCCCCAAACAACCCTAGTCTCTGTTCATGAGGTTTCTTTTGTATCGTTTCACTTTTCCTTGATCTTTCCCACTGCTCCCGTGCCTCCCATACCTCCATACACGCATACTTGCATTGTGTGGGTGTATTTTGACGCCAAACTTTTAAGAAAAATAACTCCTCAAAGCAAAGCTGAATCGTATCCAATTAGGGTATCTTCTTGGATAGCCGAATCTCGTTTGGTTTCCATCGAGATACCATGATTCCTTACCCTGTTTTCTCTAGTTTTCACCCTCACTCCATTGTTTTCCTCCCCTCTTCTCTTTCTTTTCCACGTTTAGACGCGGGTGGCAACTCCGGTTAGCTAACCCAGAATGCGCCTCATTTGTGGCTTCCTTGTTGTAACATTTCATAAATATAAAATATTATTTTCGGAATTTAAATAAATAAAATAATAAATTTTATGAATATTATAAAAGTATGGAAATTAGTTTTAATGGTATAGCATGAGTATATCCATATAGTTTGGAAAATATTTGGAAATTAATATGAATTATTGATTTTGAAAGCATTTATTTGATTCGGACATTTTATAAATTATTATACAATTATTTGTATACAAGTTTAATGCTAAACTTGATTAGTATCTTACTAATTATATGTTAACTTTTTTTATGTATCATGACATGTAACATATCATATTGTAACACTTTTTCATATTTGCAACCATGGCTTATTTTTATTTTCTTTTAAATTGTTTTGTTTTAATTTGATAAAAGAAAAAAGAAAAGAATAAATAAAGATGGGTGAGGGCATGGTTGAGAGAGAGAGAGAGAGAGAGAGGAGTTGAGAAAGTTTTACACACTCTCTCCTTGTCTTCTTCTTTTCCTCATCTCCTCATCCTTTTTCCTCAACTCCTCATCCACCCTCACTACCACCACAAATCATCCCCAAAACCCCATATTCCCTTCACTAAAAATGTTCTTCATCTCATTTTAAATATCTTGGAGTGAACAAGTTTCGATTTTGTGCTCCTTTGTCATCTTGGAAATTTCTCTAGTTGCCACAATCAGGTAATAATCTCATTTCTAATCAAGTTTTAAGTATATTTGTCTTCACAAACTAGAATTTAGAGCTCAAGCTCATGTTTTCAACCCTTGAAAATTTTTAAATGAGCTTTGGTGGATATTATGGGTAGTGGTGATGTAGTAGAGGGTGAACTAGTGACTATGAGCTTACTAAGTGATAGATAGGGGAAGGTTAGTGCAAGTATTTTGGGTAGACCTGAGTTTAGAATTTTCTCGATGTCGGTTTTCATTGATTTTTGATGCTCAAATGGAATCTGGAGCACTTTGGGGTCCTTATAAGAAAAAAAACAACTACATGGACCTAGTTAGACCACTAGGAGACCAACACAGAAGAACGAGACCCAAATTCCAAAATCCACCCGTCACCTACGGTTACTATAGTACATTCCGGGGGTCAATTTTAGATTTGGATGTTGGGGTTTGGCCTGTTGCTCAAACTCCTTATAACTTAGCTGCTTTATTGTTTGTTTTGTCCTAAACTACTTATGCCAAAATCTGGGAGCATTTTGAGTTGGTATTAGCAATGTTTTACGATATCGGTTTTGTTGAACTTGTGGTGATCAAATAGATTCTGCAATGACTTAAGAACTCTGATAAATATATTGCATATACAGCGGAGTGTGCAGGCTATTAAGAATTTACCCTAAAAAACCAAGCCCCATCCCCTTAAATGGCCGCAGATTTATTGAATATGGCCGCAAATTACGGCCACATTTTTGAGTTAAGGTGTGGTTTTTGGTTCATAGCTCAATCTTCTGATAATTAGGCTTACCCTATATGCAAAATGTCCCAATTTCACCTGAGTCAAAATCTGGGAGTGTTTTTCCAAGTTGTTGTTTTCTTTTTGCGACTTTTATTAACTTGAGTTTTGGTATTTGAGTTTTGACTCGGTCGTTTGACGTTTGTACGTCAACGTCGGGAAATGTTTGGTTGATCTTACATGCGTGGGCCATAGGTTCTAACTTATGTACACTTCGCGTGCCGTATCGATTTCCGGATTTGGTTTTGATCTTGTTATGATGTGTATTAATTTTTAGGTACCCTTGCGTGGACTTCCGAGACGACAAAGGAAAACAAAAAGTTCGTCGATTTTGTCTAGAGTAAGGATAGTAGGTGAGTGGATGTATATCTACGGGAGAAGTCGGGTGGATGGCGTATAGCACCCCCGCAACCGTAAATTATGGTACTTATATATATTTTTATATATTTCAAATGATACTTAACTAATAGGGTTTTAGGAGACTATAGGTTAAAATAAGCGTACTCGTAGGAAGGTATATTCTTAGCCTTATTTCTCTTAGTCTTTAGCCTTTGGGATTTATGTTGTCACACACACACACACACACACAATTGGTATGAGATGTGTGTGTGTGTGTGTGTATGTGTGTGTGTATATACGTACACTCACACACATACATCTACATGTAAGATGAAGATATGATATATTAGATGGATATGAGTCGATATGATCGGACATGATGTCACGAGGTTATGATATATGATTTGAGATTGGAACGTCATGTTATGATATGATATATTAAATGATCATTAGGCGATATACATATGACATGTGACTAGATGAGAGGATAGAATGTACGTGACCATAGATCCGTACCCCTGATTTATGATATCGTACGACGGATTATACCGTACGAAATATGATATATATGATGATTGGCGTAGACTCTTGATTTGAGGATCTCGTATGATGGATTATACCGTACGAGATATGATATACATGATGATTGATCCGCACTCTTGACTCGAGGATGCCGTACGATGGACTATACCGTACGTGATACTGTGAGGCTGGATCACCAACTGATGGATGTATCGACTCGGAAATGTTATAGATTTCTAATCACTTTCAACTCGGAATTAGTTTAGCCTTTTAACCACTTACGTAGATATTAGAATATAATTAAAGTCATACCTATTTTCAAAACTAACGAATCATATGCATTTTCAAAAGACAAACCCAAGGGGCGCTACGGATTTTCAAATGGTATTTTTTCTCAAAAACACCGTAGTCCCCTATTTTTTTTTTAAAAAATGATTCATGCTACTTTAAATACTATAACTGTATGGCTCGTATGTAGCTATATATATTTTATATTGTTGCGTTTACTGTTTACTTTTCTGCTATGCTCATTGCATTTTATATATATACATGTTCTTTTCATTAGTTGTTATGACCTCGTCTTCTAGGACACATGCACCATTACCGATGATGCGCATGTTGTACGTATACTTACTTGCCAGCTCACACACATCATCATCGGTAATTGCCATACCACGTACACATTAGAAACCGTTACTTCACTTGTACAACCTGATAACTTGTAGCTTAATAATATTGCTTAGCATTCATGATCTCGCATGCTAGTTTAGATATTGCATTTCTTACTTAGATGCCACATTCATTTAGATATACATTCTAGTTATGCACAGTAGATTGGCTCTGTGCCGGTATTCATTGTTTCATTATTGTCTTATGTTTACGAGAATTCAGTTTTCATGAGATTTCTGGATTTGGGAAACCGCGTGTGAATTTTGAAAACTTATAATCATTTTAAAAGAAAATTGCAGTTTTCCTTGATAAGATGTATGGCGTCCACCATGAGTTTTCTTGGCTCTGAGCTATATGTATACCCGATTCGAGGAAAGAGGAGACGCCGTCTGCGGGTACATGGTGGGCCCGGTGCGGTACCCCGGGATAAGAAGATCGTATAGAAAGACGTTGAGCCCGGCAGGGGAGCACTACCGACCGGTGATAGTTTGGCTCGGCGAATATCCGGAGGATACCGACCGGAGTCGTGAGATCAGATGGATATGAAGGCCGATCCGATAAGACGTCGCCCGAGATATAATGATTATGTGTCGCTGCTGGACATGATTTTTATGATGTTTTCGAGTGTTGATACTGGGCACTCAGGTTTTATCATGATTTGGTGCGTCGATCATGGACACATGTTGGATGATACAATTATACTCACACATATATTTACATATGACATGGTGCTACCTTATGACATGGACACGAGTATATTGGTATTACACTTATGCTTATACTATTACCCTTGCTACCACTCGATGTTATTTTATTATTAATATATTATTGTATGACCTAAGAGATCGTCATACATTCGATTTCTACCCGGTGGTGTTTTCTACTCACGAGTTGGCAACTCACCCCTGTTATGCCATAGTTTTCTTACAGGTTTGACCGCACGGATTCAGTAGCGGCTTGCTGGCACACAGTTTTCCTTCCGGGTGATTTGCTTTGGTAGGTGGGGTACACTTGCATCGTGACCACCATTTGTAATTGTATATTTATTCAGTTGTATCTAGTTAAAATCTCAATCAACCAGACTTTGTATATTTAGTAGACTTAGAAATTATAGATTGTTTATTCTTTCGGAGCTAGAGTCACGGATATATATTTATTCTTTATTCTGATTTCTTTGATGATGTTTTGATTTTCTTTCTTTTCTGTGTTTGATCTTCATCTTAGAGCGCCGTATATATATTATTTGGGTGGTTATTTCCGCCAATTGGCAAATAGCTAGCTCCCGCTTGGGGATGCCCACTATTATTGCTTATATTGGTTCTGGTTCAAAATTTACAAAGAAGATGTTGCCCAAATTTCAAATGACGAAAATGTTTTCAATTATAGTATATAATCCACTTGTGTTTTCATATAATATTACTTATGCATTTAAAGAAAAGAACCTGATTTCATTATACCGTTATTTCGAAACATCACCTCCACTATTTTTCCTAAAACGGTTTAGGTTTCTGGGCATTTGTCTTACTTGGATTAGGTAGGGTCCTATGGACTTCACATGATTCAAGTACCAGTCGCGTGCCTTTCCGGGTCGTGACCATTGTAACATTTCAGAAATATAAAATAATATTTTTTGAAATTTAAATAATAAAATAATAAATTTCACAAAAACTATATGAGGATGAGTTTGGGTTTTCGTAAAATGGTATAATTATATACCAATATTTGGAAAATAATTAGAGATTAATATGTATTATTAATTATACAGGCATTTATTGGATTTAGACATTTTACAAATAATTATGCAACTAATCATATGCAAGTTATGTTAAACTTGATTAGTGCACTACTAATCATGCATTAGGCCAAATCCATATTTGGTTGACCATAACACTATGTATTTTGACACATGCATGGTTTCATTGATTTGTTTGTTGTTATTTTTATTTTTAAAAGAGAAGGAAAAATGAGAAAATGAAAAGAAAAATGAGAGAGAGAGAGAGAAGGGACAAGATGTGATTTGTATTTATTGAGGGGGGGAGGGTGTATATGGCAACCATGGCAATTCATTTCCTTCTTCACTTCATTTTTTTTCTTCAACTCCTTCATCTTCCTTCTTCTCCTCATCCTCCACCTCCACTACCATCCCAAAACATCTCTAAATCCTTATCAAAACCCCACACCACCTTTACAAAAAAACGACCACCACCTTATCCTACACCCTATGGTGAGATCAAGTTAGAACTTTGAGCACTTTGGAACATCTAGGGTTTTTCTTGATGTGCTTCCTTGAGGTAAAACCTTCACCTTCCTTCATATTATCAAGTTTCTTAACCTCCTATGTGTGTTTAGAGTTCATGTTAGATTAGCGACCTTGGAAATTTCTAGGATGATTTGAGTTGTAGATATGTAATAGAGATTTAGCTAGTAACCCTAAACCCTTAGTGATGATAATTCTGGACAAACTTGAGACTAAAACCCCAAAACATGAACTTAGAATTTTCCCGATATCGCTTTTTAACGAATTGTGATGACTCTGTAGAATCTGCCGTGACCCTTTTCTTGACTATCCCTTTACCACTACCACAACCAACATTTCTTGCAACATTTGCAGAGTGTGAACCATCAATATGCTTAACCTGGAAAGCTCTATAAAATAAGTTGCCATCACAGTGAGATGTGCAGGCCACCTAGAATTTATCCTAGAAACTCGATCCCCTACCCCTTCCACTTGGCCGCAGATTTATTCCCTACGGCCGAAAATTGCAGCCTAACCAGTGAGTTAGGGTTTGGATTTTGGTGCATGGACCTGTTATCTGATATATAGACCTACCCTATATGCAAAAGCTCCTAATTTTACCTGATCCAAAATCTGGGAGTGTTTTTCTAAGTTGCTGATTTTGGTTTCCGACTTTTGTTAACTTGAGTTTTGGTATTTGAGTTTTGACACGGTCGTTGGACGTTTGGATGTCAACGCTGAAGGTTATTTAGTTGTTCTTACATGCGTGGGCTATAGCTTCTAACCTATGAGCACTCCGCGTGCCGTATCGGTTTTTGGATTTGGTTTTGATCTCGTTACGATGTGTGTTGATTTGTAGGTACCTTTGCGTGGACTTCCGAGATGACAAAGGAGAATAAGACATTCATCGACTTCGGCTAAGCAAGGATTAGCAAGTGAGTAGATCTATATCTACAGGGGAAGTCGGGTAGATGTTGCATAGTACCCCCGCAACCATAATAATGGGAGAACCGATATATAGAATATATTTTGAGAAACATATGCTTATGAAATTACGAAGATGATTACAAGATTAAGTACGAGATGACATGAGTTGATATGTTGGCTTGAGAATGCAAGACAATATACATATTTATATACATATGCCAATATATGATGTGAGATTATATATATACATATAAATGAGAATATGATGAAACAAGATGACTTGGATTGATATGTTGATATACGGATGCTAGGCGATATATATACACATATACTTGTGCCGAGATATATATATATGAGATTAAGAGGTGATATTATGTATCGGACAATAGACCCTTATTCTGATTTGGTAACACCGTACGATAGATTAAACCGTACGCGATATGGTTTATCGAATGATTGATCCGCACTCTTGACTCAAGAATGATGTACGAGGATTATACCACATCTGATACTATGAGGCCGGATCGCCGACTTCTGAATTGTCTTGATTCGGAGAATCATTGTTTTATAAACACCTTGGTGGATAGTGGATTACATTGGAAACATACGGTTATGTGTAGTTACGTACCTGATCCCCTTTATGCTTATGTTGTTTTATTCCTCGTGACATGCTTACTATGTTCCTAGCACTTACCTTTATATATGGCATCGTCTGCTGGTACACCTGCACTATTACCAATGATGCGCATGTTACACATACACAGATTTGTCGGCTCACACACTCATCATCGGTAATTGCCATGCCACTTACACAGTAGAACTGTTAAATCACTATATTCCTCTTAAACTGTAAAAGCATAATCATTTCTCAGTAATTATCACATGACATGCTTACAGTACTTTTCTATGCTTGCATATACTGCACTTTATGGTTACATGCATATTAGATGCTGTTTTCATGAGATCTCTGGATTTGAGAACCGCTGATATATTTCAAAGAATTATGATTATTTTAAAAACGTGGTTTCTTGTGATGTGATTTGTGGCATCCACTATGAGTTTTCTCGGTTCTGAGCTATATGTATACCTGATTCGAGGAGTGAGGAGGCACCGTCTGCGGATATATAGTGGACCCGGTACGGTACCTCGAGACAAGAAGATCGTATAAAAAGGCGTTAAGCCCGGCAGAGGAGCACTACCGACCGGTGATAGTTTGGGCTCGGCGGATATCCGGAGGATACCGACTGGAGTCATGAGATCAGATGGATATGATGGCCGATCCGATGAGATGGCACCCGAGATATGAGGATTTACGTGTTGATGCTGGACACGGATTTTATGATATTTCGAGTGTCGATGCTGGCCACTCAGGTTTCATGATGATTGATATGTCGTTGATGGAAAAACGTTGGATATTCACATACATATATGCATATGACTCAGATGGCTTGATACATATACTGATACTAGCATGACATCATTATTGTACACATATGTATACATGATGACCCTGGATACCACACAGCATTACCTTTATGTTACAGTATGACCTAGGGATCGTTTTTTATTCGATTTCTACCTGCTGATATTTTTTACTCACGAGTTGGCAACTCACTCCTGTTATACCACAGTTTTCTTGCAAGTTCGCCTGCTTGGATCAGTAGCGGCTCGCTGGCACACGGCTTTCTTCAGGGTGTTTTGCTTTGGTAGGTGGGATATACATTTGGATTGTGACCATCCTTGTACCTAATTATTTCTGTTGTATCTAGTTAAAGCTCTATCAACCAGAAACCAGATTATGTATATGTGGTAGACCTAGACACAGACTTGTATATTTCTTATGACTTAGAGCGAGATGGGTGTATCGTCTTTTATTTGAGCTGGATGATGTCTTACTTTTACTTATTCTCTTTCTGTGATTGATCTTCACTGTAGGACGTCGTATATATATGCTTTATTGCATGGTTGTGATTCCGCCAATTGGTGAAGAGCTAGCTCCCTCTTGGGGATGCCTATATTATTGCATGTATGTGGTTTTGGATCAAAATATATAAGGGGGTGCTGCCCAAATTTCAAGGACGAAAATATTTTCGAAGAGAGTATACAATCATTACATTTTCATATGATATGATTTATACTTTTAAAAGATGGCTTGAATTTCTTATGCCGATATTTCAAAACTGCACTTCCACTATTTTCCGAAAAAGGTTTAGATTTCTGGGCTTCGGCTTACTTGAATTACGGCGGGGTCTTATAAACTTCATGTAATTCTCATGCCGGTCACGTGCCAAATTCCGGGTCATTACAAAGTCATTGTCTTTCCCTTTCACAGGTTGGTGGCTACATCCGTTAATCGAAATTTTCCTCACCTTAAAGCGAGGGGTAATTAACGGTGGCTTTGTTCGCGGCTGTCGGAGATTAGAATCCCCACAATTAACAAACCCCCTCCCACTCTAGGCAGAGGGAACCTGTACACGCTAAGGCACGTGCGCATCCATCTCAATGGGTGACGAAAAACACTTTACAGTTTCTGGCACGTTCGATGGGATCTATCTCTCCTCCCATTTTCGGGTCAAACGATCATGTGAACTCATTCAACATATATATCATTGTTTGTACTGAAATTATACTCCTTCATGCAGATTATCAATTTTCAGCAACGAACGACAATTAACATCACTCGACAATGTCTCCAAAGACAAACTCGGCTACTGATGCAACCCCGGTCACATACAAAATCAAGTCGACTGTCCAAGTGATTCTCCCGTCAAATCTTATGCAGCAGTGGGAGGAACCGCCACTTCAATTCAGTTCCATACTATTTTTTCGGCCTTCAGTGCTCCTACCGTAAAGGCTCTAGCAAGCCAAGTGACCAAACCAGCCTCAAAAGAGAGGAGGGTGCTCGATCCCAGACGCAAATATATCTTTGAACGACACTCCAATGGTCCAGCAGGGGGGAGGCCGTCAACATCAAGGAAACGACGAGGCACCTTGTCACGCCCTGCTTCCTAATGTACGGAGACGTGGCAGGCACGCGGCGTATTTACTCAGAAATAAATACGTTAAACGTAAATACGCAATATATAAAATGCATAAGAAATGACAAGAGATATAACATGAACATCAACTTTTTTAACATTCATCTTTACAATACATTGCATTAAAAAGGAAAAGTACAATGATAAAAACAATACCTAAACAGTGGCATACAAACTGGAAGGTAAGTATAAGTAAACTAGTAGTCTGGCTATGCCTCAATCTGCTCCAAGTACTCCTGACTGGGCTCGATCTCCTGAAGGTCCGGTCCTCCTGACGAACATTCTAAAAAAAGAATTAGACAGGAATGTCTTCAGCGAACTAGAGCTCGGTAAGTCCCAAAAGAGAGAAAGGAATAGTACAAGTAACGTGGAAGAAAACTGTTAAATTATACGGGTATAGGTTTATTATTCTAACGTAGTTGTTTGTAGCTTGGTACAGAAGGTATCAGTGTATGCGAGAGGAGTCCAACTGTCCCATAGACTATGGTAATATGTAAGTACAAGGCCCCATCAAAACCCATGGGACAATGGTACAAGAGTTCATGTAGGTGTCTTTTAGTGATCATCATCGTGCCATTTTTAATACATTCCGTACCAATCTACCCCTTTAACCCCGTGTAATGTTTTATATAGATTATAATTATTAGACTTGCCGAGACCATGGATACAAGTTGTTCATGTAATCAGGTTCAGGATGTAAACAAGTAGTCATATAATCAAGTCAAGTTATAGCCATGATTCGGTCAAGTCAAGCATGTTTGGATGTTGATATGGTTCGGGTATTCAGGTTCAGGTTCAAGTATACATGTTAGAGTTTGGATTCATGTTTGAATTGAATTCTGGTTTGGATTGAATTCAAGTTGATTTAGACTCAGACTTGAGTCAGACACTTATAACTGATTTGGATCATGAATTAGATTCGGGAGTTATCGGTAACTGCTGCATATAGACTGCAGGATTTGTGTCTTTTTCCATTTCAATTACCATTGATAACACCATTAAATTTTTCTACCTTAAATAGGCAAGCACTCACTTTCCCCGGTCCCCTGAGGCTCAAAAGAATTTTTCTCGCTGAAACATATATTTACTAAAGTCCTTAACAGTGTTTTATATAGCTCGAGTGGGTTTTATGAAAAATATTTATAATATATAGTTTCAAAATAATCTCGAGAAGTTATTTATATTTTTTAGGGTTTCCATGGATGTGTATTTTAAGAATTGAGGTATTTTAGTGATAATTACCTTAACTCGAATAGTTCATGGTATTTTAATGTAAAATTATCTTATTTTGATATCTTGATGGTATTTTGATGAAACCTGTAATTCCTTCCTTTGAAAAATATAAGGTTATTATATTTTGAAAATATATGGATTTAAAATATTTATATAATTATAAAAATTAATTTTGATTTTTAAGTAGAAAATTTCGTTTTTCTTAAAAAATCGTATTAAAAACCTTTCGAGACCGAATGCTCCGTGAGAAGATCTGTATCTCGCTCTACTAGCCCAAGGATGTGCGATAATCCACACCATCCAATAGCGGGTCCCCTAAAGAGGATTGTAGAGGCTTATTTGCAAAGGATTTGAAATACAATTCAAAAGAAAACCATTTTTTATAGTACATGATATTTTGATGTAATATGGTAACAAAATAATATGTTCAAGGTATATCGTGCTATGGAAACATGTGTGTATGTGAGGGGTAGGTCATTACCCCGTATACTTTTCTAAATGTATGTTCAAACAAAGGAATAAAATATGACGTATATAAAATTCATGGTATTTTAATGAAAAAGTTAAATTGTGATCGTTTTACAAAAGATTCTTAGATAAAATTTATTCTAGACATGAGTATTAAACTTATAAGTGAAGTGTTACAACTTGTTTGATCAAAAGTTAAAGGAAGATGGAGTTGTATGCTTTAGAAAAAGGAACATCGATAATAACTCTACTTTTTACCGATTTGATTAAAAAAGAAATTCAAGAGATTGGAGGGACTTACAAGTGTTTTAGGGTAAGAAAAGGTTGAAGAAAAGAGATTGGTAGTCGTGAGGTCGCCGGAATAACCTCAATTCCTCGCCAGAAGTTGGTCGTTGGCTAACTCCTCTTCTGCTCCACTTGTACTTGAGAAAATTTGAGAGTTTTAGCTAGAATTTTCAGAATGGGGAAGGGCTAGGGCATGTGATAGTATTTATAGTGTGGAATTAGGGTTTTGGGATTTTCATACAGTTTCAGAATGAGGAAGGGCTTGCAAACTCTTTTCCGTACATTAAATTGAAAAAAAATTCGTACAGTAAATTCAGAATCGTTACATTCTACCCTTCTTATAAAAATTTCGTTCTCAAAATTTATAATTACATAAGGACTAATGTAAAAATAAGTGAGGGTATCTTGCACGGATGTCATCTTCTCGTTCCCATGTTGATTCTCCTGGTGAATCTTTTCTCCACATCACTCAAACCAAGTTTACTTTCTTGTTCTGTAATATCTTCACTTTCTGTCCAGGATCTCAACGGGTTGTTGCTCACAAGTTAGGTCCGCCTGGCCAGTGAACTCAGAGTGATTGAGGATATGGCTGGGGTCGCTCACATATCTTCAAAGCTGGGATATGTGGAACACGTTGTGCACTCCTTTCAATGAGGGTGGAAGTGCTAGACGGTATGACACTTCTCCAACTCGTTCTAGGATGTCAAACGGTCCTATGTATCTCGGACTTAACTTACTCCTCTTGCCAAAGTGGATTACTCCTCGGTTTGGAGAGATCTTCAAGAAAACATGATCTCTAGGTTGGAACTCCAGGTGTCGATGCTTTGCATCAGCCCAATACTTCTGTCGGTCTTAGGCTATGCGCATTCTTTCCTTGATCGTGTGAACTACGCTCACAGTTGCTACGATCATCTATGGTCCTAAGAGTTCACGATCTCCGATGTCGTCCTAACTTAGTGGTGAACGACACTTCCTTCCATAAAGAGCTGCAAATGGTGCCATTCCAATACTCGCCTGATAGCTGTTGTTGTATGAAAACTCTACAAGGTGTAGGTGATATTCCCACAAACTTCCGGAGTCTAACATACAAGCTCTTAGTATGTCCTCCAGAATCTGAATTGTTCGCTCAGACTGTCCATCCGTTTGTGGATGGTAAGCCGTGCTGAAGTTCAGATTCGTTCCCAGGCTAGCTTGCAGACTCTACCAAAATTATGATCGGAATCTGGTGTCACGATCGGAGACGATGTAAACTGGTACTCCATGCAATCTCACGATCTCCTACATGAGTTCATGGGTATCAAATATAATATAGTTTGAGGTTAAATCTTACTTTAGATTCATGCTTACCTCCATGTACTTCTTTGCTAACGTCTCGGTAGATTGGCCAACTCAAAAGGGAATAAAGTGAGCCGACTTGGTGAGTCGATCCATAATAACCCATACTGCGTCGTTACCCTTCGTGCTGCGAGGAAGGGCAGTCACGAAGTCTATGGTAATGTGCTGCTATTTCCATTCTGGGATAGGTAACGGCTGAAGTAGACCAGCAGTTCTGTGATGTTCAGCCTTCACTTACTAACACACCAAATACTTGGCTACGCTTCTGGCTACTTCGCGCTTCATTCCATTCCACCAGTAGTGCTGCCGTAGATCCTTATATATTTTTGTACCACCGGGGTGTACTGAGTACGGAGAGCTGTGAGCTTCTTTCATCAACTCTTCTCAAACAAGACCTTGTGGTACACACAATCTACTTCCATATCCCAAGGATCCATCTTCGTGGATGATGAAGTCGGTTCGAAGTCCACTTTCTACTTGTTCTCAGATCTTTTGTAGCTTGGCATCATTTGCTTAAGCTGTTTTGATCTGATTGACAATCGTAGACTGAACTTGTAAGTTCATCACATACGAAGCGTTACCTGGCATAACTACTTCGATCTCCATTCCACGCAAGTCCTGCTGAAGCTTCCACTGAGCGGTGAGATTCATTGCTAAAGGCTGGCGGCTAAGTGCATCAGGAACTACATTCACCTTCCCAGGATGATATTGTAGGTTGATGTCGAAATCCGCCATGAGTTCTAACCATCTTCTCTGCAACATGTTCAATTCCTTCTGAGTAAATACATACTTCAGACTCTTGTGGTCAGTGTATATATCCACTCGTTCTCCAAGAAGATAATGGCGCCAAATCTTAAGTGCAAAGATAACGTCTGCCAACTCCAAATCTTGTGTTGGATAATTGCATTCATGAACTTTTAGCTATCTTGATGAAAAAGCTACAACCTTTCCATGTTGATGTAGAACACATCCCAATCCCTTACCGGACGCATCACAATGTACGACGAAACCTTCAGATTGATCCGGTATTACGAGAATAGGAGCTGATGTTAATCTTGACTTGAGTTCTACAAAAGCTTGTTCACATACTTCTGACCACACGAATACTTCATCTTTACGTGTGAGCTTGGTTAGGGGTGCTACAATCTTCGAGAAACCTTCAATGAATCTTTGGTAGTATCCTGCTAGACCTAAGAAACTTCGAATATCCTTCACCGTCTTTGGTGTCGTCCATTCGCTGACAGCTGCCACCTTAGCTGGATTTACTGAGATTCCTTCGTCTGAAACGATATGTCCGAGAAATCCAACTTGATCTAACCAAAATTCACAATTGCTATACTTGGCGTAGAGTTGATGATACCGCAATGTTTCCAGGACAATCCGTAAATGCTTGGCATGCTCTTTCCGATTCTTTGAATACACTAAGATGTTGTCGATAAAAATAACAACGAACCTGTCTAAGTACTCTCGGAAAACTTGGTTCATCAGATTCACGAATATAGCAGGTGCATTAGTCACTCCAAATGGCATCATAAGATATTCGTAATGACCATAGCAAGTCCTGAACGCCGTTTTAGGAATATCAGACTCTTTGACTTTCACCTAATGATAACCCGAACGAAGATTTAGCGTTGAGAATACAGAAGAACCACTTAGCTGATCGAAAAGATAATTGATGCACGGTAGTGGATACTTATTCTTTATTGTCACTTCGTTCAGAGCTCTATAATCTACACACATTCTGTATGAACCTTATTTCTTCTTCATAAGCAAAACTGGAGATCCCCAACTTGAAGTACTGGGAAGAATCCAACCTTTCTTCAGAAGTTCATCCAACTGAGTACGGATTTCCTTCAATCCTTCAGGACTTAACCGGTACGGAGTTTTGATTACCGGTTGCTCACAAGGTACTAAATCAATGCTGAATTTAAGAGCTCGATTAGAAGGCAGACCTATTATATCTTCAGGGAACACATCCTCGAACTCTCGAATTACCTCTGGCTTTTCTTCTTCTGCCGGTAAAGTAAATACTTTTGCATTCTTCGGCTTGGCATGGAAGATTCCTGGCTCCAAAGTTCAGTCTCCTTTCTTGAAGTAAAAGACTGGGTGATCTGGTATCTCAAATACTACCCTCCTTTGACGGCAGTCAATTGTAGCATAGAAAACTCCTAGCCAGTCCATTCCCAACACAATATCGAAGTTTGAAATGTCCAGTACTTTGAAATTCGCGTAGAATTCTTGTCCGCAAACTACAACTGAACACTGATCCAATCCCATAGTTGCCTTCAATACTCCATTCCTGGAACTGACATTCCAGCTTGAAATGAGTAGCTTTACGGGAATCGCGTGTGTTCTCACAAATCATTAGGACATGAAGCAGTATGATGCTCCAGTGTCGAATGGTACTAGTGCAGGAAGGATGGCTACTAGTATAGTACCTAACTTGTGTGAGGTTGGTTTTAGATACAGGAAACAATAGAGATATACAATGATTGAAAAGATGAAAGGATTGGGAATTACTTGTGATGACTTGGCCAGTGGCCTCGACTTCTTCAACCGACATGGTGAAAGCCTGACGCCGGGGTACATTCCTCCTTACTGGAGGCACATTCCTCTGTCCTTGGGACATGTTCCTCTGCCCTTGAGGCATGTTCCTCTGTGCCTGATGAAATTGACGAGGAGGCTGTGCCGGAGGTCCACATGGAGGCGGTGTAGGTAGGGCTAAATAAGGTACAGGAGCCTGAATAGTTGGCCGCTGCGGAACGGTGATTACGGGTCTAGGTGCGGGAGCTAGGTTGAGACGATATGGACAAGCTCCGATGGCGTGAGTAGACGCGCCACAAACCAAACACAGGCCATTCGCATGCCTGTAGTCTTTTTCCGGGTGTCCATTCTTCTTGCAATAGAAGCAAAAGTCTGGACTGGACCGGTTAAAGGTTACTCCCGGTCTCCTGGGTGCAAAAGTTGTCCTGGAAGAGGCTCCTCCTGCCATCTGAGTGGCAGGGCATTTCACACCGGCAATCTGAGGTCTGCCCTTCTTCTTCACCACTGCCTCATAGCGTAGGGCAGCCTTCAGTGCAAGATCATACATTGGGAAATCCCCTATGGCTAGTGTAGATTGGATTTCCGGGTCCAACACTTGCTGAAATTGTCATGCTAGGATCTTAGCAGTCGAGATGAGGTGTGCCGCGAACCTGTTACGACCTTGTGTTAGCAGTGTAGTATGTGATATCAGGAAATTGAATATTGAGACATATCTTACCTTCTAAGCATGGTAAACTCAGCATCGTATTCATCCACAGATTTGTTCCACATTGAAACTTGCTGTAAGTGGATGAACTGATGTTCCATATCGAAACGGGATGTCTCAGGGAAGTATTTCGCGTCGAACATATCACGAAATGTCTTCCATTCAATCAGTTGGGCGAGTCGGCTTTCTTCAGCCTTCCACTAGACTCTTGTTAGTTATATGTATGCCCTAGAGGCCATTACTATACATGAGATGTATATTGTAGTGGATACTTGGACATATATAGGGAGGACTTTTTTGCTCGACATGATATTTTGCTATCTGGTTACTCTTTACCTTAACGTATACACTGATTGACACTCTGTTACATGTTGGTAAAGCCCTTAGGATGTGTACTTGACTACCTGGACTATGATGCAGATCATACTAGTGGGGATATGGTAGTCCATAAGTACATCCTTCAAGGTCCCTAGTCGTGGGTATATCGAGACGGGGCATCGATATACCAGAGTAGACTAGCGTATAGCTTCTCGACCCATATAGATAGGTGATGGATGATCCCATATCCATTGGTGTTGGACATCAGAGATGATATACGGGTGCTCAGTGGAGACTGGGTACACTGGACGGACTCGCCGAGAACTCCCAGATGGTATTATACCTCACGTCAGATGGCAGTTCTCAGGTGACACTGGTACAGGTTAGTCTGTAGACCCGAGATCGTCATAGAGTCTTGTGTGATTCCCACTGTGCTTTGATTTCCACCTTACCACGTCCAAGAGGGCGTGCAAAACAGTGGTTTTTGGGTACAGTCCCGAGTCACATGGAGGCAATAAGCGATAGGAGGGGTTTCATCTCTCCCGGTATTGGGGGTTGATGTTGCGCTGTGCTCGATTGGCCATAACAGGGAAGTCCCTGGCCAGGGATGGCTTAGAGATTTACTGGTAAGTTTTACCAGTAGTTTCTCGACCCGTTATGAGCCTCATATCGGCATGACTTATCGGTTATTGGGGTCTGATGTTTACCACCCCTAGACTTGATATGCGACATATCAGACGAGGAGTCCGGACTGTACGGTAGTGTCACTGTCAGGCTTTTGCAGGAGTTGGAGCGGGCTTGCTTGCTGATCTTCTGATCGCTCAATACCCGGGTAGCCGTTACGTCCAGCTACTACCGCTGACGGCTTGTGGGTATTTGATATGATCATCACCTACTGCCGGCGTATTGACGAGTCTTTAGAGTCCTACATAGAGGTTTTACTGGCTCAGGCAAAACAAAATAGGAGTATATATGTGATATGTGCGGGATCGAGAATAATGTGTGTATGTGATACCGTATTCTATTCTCGCGATATTTGTATCGATCGGTTATATGCGATATAACCAGGTTATCGAATCAAGGGTTGATTCGATAAGTCGATACATTGGATGTTAGTCGGTTATATGTGATATAACCGGATTATTAAGTCAAGTGTTGATTTAATAATTTAGTGTATAATTGTATATGTGATATACTAATTTACATTAACTAACATTGGTTCACTTAAGCATTTGTTTTTCTCACTTGTGCACAACTTAATATATATGTGATATATATTTATTTGTGTTCATTTTGTATCATGGTTGTTGATACAATTTACATGGGTGTATAAGACTTATACCATACTAATTATAGTGTTAGGTTTTTATATTTAAAGTAATTCTAAAATTAGTGGATGATGAGCTCACATGCATGAAGTTTCATGAAGCTTATAGTTGCATTGACTTAGTCCACTAGTTTTGTTTTACTTAAAATATTAATTAACCCAACCATTATAATGTATCCATGGTTATGTCTCTACATGAGTTAATATATGATAAAAACTCACCCATGGTTCACTCTCTCTCTCTTTATTAGTTTTCATTCTCATTTTTCTTGAGCTCATCTTCTTCCTCCTTCAAAAAGCTTGCTAGGGTTTGATAAAGTGATAGAAATAATGTGAGAAAAGAAATTCTAAAGTGTACCCTCTTCCTATTTCATCATCCTCTACTAGACTAGCACTTTAGTATAGGGTGTTTGCTTCACTTTGGTGAAGTGGTAGCTTGAGTTAGTAATCCCCCGACGTGGATCATCTTCGACCTCGAAGACTTCAAGCAATACCGTTACTATCTTCTCATGGAGCCATCCGGGAGCACGATGATCGCAGCGAAGGGACTACTACAAGGAGCATATGAAGTGAAGGACCGATCTACAAAGGTTGTATTTTCTCTTCACATAGATAGTAAATGGTTTACCATATGTCTTCCGTATTATATTCTAGTTATCGATTCTTTTTTAGAGTTCCTTGAAACGGCAAAATTTGAAAATGGCATGAACGATGCCTCCCGAAACCTTGCTGCCGTCGATGGGAACCCTCCAGTGGTATCAGAGCCTAGCTAGGAAATTATACGAATAATGTTAGATTACGAACACGAAACAAACTCCGAACTTGAAACCCTAAAATCCATGTTTCTGTCGATTTTAAAACGAGCCCTAAATTTTTTTTAAACAAGTACAGAGTCATATATATGTGATAACATGAACACTGATGAAATTTGGAGGCATTTGGAAACTTTTGGGCCGGCAAGACCCCCCATACCGGCCATTTTCGAGCCCCCCTCCAAATTTCTCCAGTGTTCTATTACATGTGTTTTGGTGTTTCAGGTGTTGTTTATTTTTACTAAATTGTCATGTGATGTTAATTTACTATAATAACAAATCGGAGTGTTTCGTAGTCGTATTTTAACTGTTTTCGGGATACTTTAGACGATATTAAAAAGTTCAATCGGATGTCAAATACCGATTTTTCCCTTGCCGGAAAATTTTCCAAGTGTTGGATTTTTCCGTAGTTAAAAAGCTTTCAAAGATCATGCAAGTTATGCAATGGACCCTCTAGAAGAACAAAACCTTAACTCGATTACATGACTGTCAGAACAGCCACTGAACCCTCGGGTTTGTGGTAGTCCAGCGGTGCTACATGTGAGGCGTTGGTTTGGCCCTTCTATAGCCGGTTCATTGGTGTTGTGGCGTGTGCTGAATTACTTTAAATTACGCTCAAGTGTTGAGCTTTCTGGGTAATTTTGGGCGTTTAATGATTCGATTGGAATGTTTAACATCATCTAGCTTTTTCTGTAATGTGATACAATATGTGGAATTTATACTGTTAGGCATGAAATGCAAAGTATGTGATATTTCGGATTTAGGATGTCTAAGGTGTTTATGGATTCCAAATGTTGTAGTTTTACAGTTTCTTTTCTGAGACCGTAAGTGTAATATGTGATATCGCCGGTTTCGTTGCTATATGTCAACGACAATTGGGATGCGCATATTTACTTACGTTGATGATATGTGATGTTATGTGTTGCTGGATATGTTATATTGGATCGTCGCGTTTTGAATAGCCGGGGGTTTTTATGTGAGATGAGAGTTTTTATTTTCATTCATGTAAAATTAAATGTATGTAATATTCTTTTATTGGGGCACTTCCGGATTGAGGTTGATGTCACCATATGTATATTATTTACTTTTCCGCACTAGGATAGACCCAAGGAGGAGAGCACAAGTAACCGGGTTCTAGAGTCCAGTGGGAGACCAACTCGAGAAGTCGAATCCGGGTCTCCTAACTCTAGAATTGGTAGGGTTGCTTGCCGCTCTCGTAGGGGTCTAGGGGTGTGGGTTTGGCTATTCATCGCGACCGTGGAATTCATGTTTTATAAAGGCTCAAAATAAAACACGAACCTCCTAGTATATCCAATATTTCATATGTTTCTTCTGCTGCGATATCTGTGAGGTGATCATTTGATATGTTGAGATAAATACTATATATACTATATATGATATATTATATAGACGTTGCTTATGTTTTACACCCGCACTAGCCCTGCCCCGCTCTGCCGTTAGTTACCTAACCTAACGGTGCACGAGGGGACATCGAGGCGAATGCGGATGGCATAAGCGTGCGTTGTATTTATCTGTGATGTTTAGGTGACTTATATGATGGGACTTCATTAATGTGATTAATGAAAGAAAAGAAACCTAATAGATGTTGTGGAATCGAATTTTCAAAAACAAGTAGCTACAGTTCTTGCTTTGCATAGCGGTGTTCTTTATAGAACATCCTGCACCTTATTCGATAAGGAAAAGGCCGAGATCCCTTCACCGGGAGTGACCCCTTTAGCAATAACTGGCAGATACTACAACCCTCAGTTTGTCTTTTGATTACTTTTATAGTTTTTGCTTTGCATAGTGATATATGTGATATATCATGCACCTCATTCGACGAGGAAAGATCCGAGATCCCTTCACCGGGAGTGACCTCTTTAGCGAAACTTGCAAAAGCCTAAAAAACACTCCATTTTAAAATCATTTGATTCTACAACGATATCAAGTTCATTACGCAAAAGGTTTTCTTAAAAACCTGACATAGCCCTCCGTCATTTCAGATAAGTACTTCATAGTATTTGTGCTACGTTTGTTGGCCTGTATCAAGGCGTAGTGTGCGGTAGCTATTTATGCTTATCTGCTTATGCATATGATGCAGATTGAGTTAGGGTAGTCGTGCAACTTTATTGGCATGCGTCAAAGGTCGTGCGGGTAGGTTTAATTCAATCAAGAAATGACGAGTTGAACTTGACTAGCGGACTGTGGTTTGTTGGCCTGCGTCAAGGTCATGGGACGCTAGGGGCAAAATTATCGGAAATTTCAAGTGTTGAAATTTGCAATGAGATTGCATACCTTCTATGAAATAGTTGGATCCTGATACCCACTGCGAGTAATTGTTACTCCTGGAAGAGTTTTGCACTTTACAATTAGCCGATTAAGTAGGTGTCTAGAAAGGTGTCAACGGGGTTATGCCTCTGGAAAAACGAGGTTTATTTTAATTAGGTCCGTGCGAAAGCACGGGGAACCTCCCTTAAAGTACCGGCACTGGCCTGGCTGAAAGATTGGCAAACTTTTAGGGTGTAATTAATCCCGGCTAGTTTTTCCTTTTAGGGTTTGAAGGAAGATTTGATAAAAACAGTGGGAGCCATCTGATTTAAATGTTAGGTTTTATGTTCAAAGAATTAATTACCGCAATCAAGAACGGCGTCGCTTGGTAGCTAGCCGGTGAGTATGGGTCGGTCCACAAGGATTTTCTGTATTCTCAATTTGTTCTAACGAGTTAATTCCAAACGGTGTTGGTTGATTATCACTAAAAACTAAAGTTGATTTAAATTAGGATTAGAATTTTACTAGAGTTAGGTTTAGGTTAAGTTTGGAAATTTAAGATTTCCCACCGCTTTCAATGCCCTAATTTAGATCTGTTTAGGTATTATGGTAATAATTAATAAAGGGGATTAGTATCATCGGGAAAAAACGATGTTTCTTCCTCTAGGTTCTTGTCCTTCCTTTCTCAATTCTTACCCTAACCTCCATGGAAAACATACGCAACCGGTCTTTTAAACTACGATATCACTGCTATCTCGTGGGGTAGGATGCCGTAGGGAGCGGTGTGTGTGTATGTATGGAGTCTTATGAATTAATATGTGATGGGCAAGAAAGGGGTGAGAGATTTTCATCTCTCAAACCTTCCCTATTCCTAACCCTAACAAGTGGGGAACTACTCACTCATTAGGGAATTGATAAACATGTTCTAAACTAATTAACTAGGGCAGATAATAAAAATTATACTAAGGCAGAAATAAAATTAAGAACTAGGGCAGATAATAAAAATCTTACTTTATTTGATGGCTCTCTCCAAACATTTACACCGAATTAAAATTCTGAATAGATGAAATAAAAAGAGGCATACCTTAAAAAGAGATTTAGAGTTTCTATTTATAGATTATAGAAACCCTAGGGTTACAATCGATTCACATCCGCATTTACAAATATGCCCTAAAGAAGCCTAGTCAACGCACTGTCACCCACCGTCAGGAAAATCACCGACACGTGTTCTTAATGGCCGCGGATCTGCGGCCATAGGGCATGTTTGGCCGTGGTTCCGCGGCCATATTGGGGTGTCTTGGGCTGCACTTTTTAGGGATGCTTCTGGTTGCATTTTGCTTCTTGTTTCTTCACTTGGTTTCTCAGATTGTCTTCTAGATTTCTTCCAGATTTCCACAGTGAATAATGTCGTGGACTTTACCGTTTGCTTTATGTCGAAGCCTTCAACCTTGCACTGCCTTAGAGGCCATTACTATACACGAGATGTATATTGTAGTGGATGCTTGGACATATATAGGGAGGACTTTCTTGCTCGACATGATAGTATGCTATCTGGTTACTCTTTACCTTAACGTGTACACTGATTGTCTCTCTGTTACAGTTGGTAAAGCCCTTAGGATGTGTACTTGACTACCTGGACTATGATGCAGATCATACTAGTGGGGACATGGTAGTCCATAAGTACATCCTTCAAGGTCCCTAGTCGTGGGTGTATCGAGACGGGGCATCGATATACCGGAGTAGACTAGCGTATAGCTTCTCGACCCATATAGATGGGTGATGGATGATCCCATATCCATTGGTGTTTGACATTAAAGATGATATACGGGTGCTCAGTGGAGACTGGGTACACTGGACGGACTCGCCGAGAACTCCCAGATAGTATTATACCTCACGTCAGATGGCAGTTCGCAGGTGACACTGGTACAGGTTAATCTGTAGACCAGAGATCGTCATAGAGTCTTGTGTGATTCCCACTGTGCTTTGATTTCCACCTTACCACGTCTGAGAGGGCGTGCAAAACGGTAGTTTTTGGGTACAGTCCCGAGTCACATGGAGGCAATGAGCGATAGGAGGGGTTTCGTCTCTCCCGGTATTGGGGGTTAATATTACGCTGTGCTCGATTGGCCATAACAGGGAAGTCCCTGGCCAGGGCTGGTTTAGAGATTTACTGGTAAGTGTTACCAGTAGTTTCTCGACCCGTTATGAGCCTCATATCGGCATGACTTATCGGTTATTGGGGTCTAACGTTTACCACCCCTAGACTTGATATGCGACATATCAGACGAGGAGTCCAGACTGTACGGTAGTGTCACTGTCAGGCTTTTGCAGGAGTTGGAGCGGGCTTGCTTGCTAATCTTCTGATCGCTCAATACCCGGGTAGCCGTTACGTCCAGCTAGTACCGCTGACGGCTTGTGGGTGTTTGATATGATCATCACCTACTGCCGGCGTATTGACGAGTCTTTAGAGTCCTACATAGAGGTTTTACAGGCTCAGGGAAAACGAAATAGGAGCATATATATGATATGTGCGGGACCGAGAATAATGCGTGTATGTGATACTGTATTCTATTCTCGCGATGTTTGTATCGATCGGTTATATGCGATATAACCAGGTTATCGAATCAAGGGTTGATTCGATAAGTCGATACATTGGATGTTAGTCGGTTATATGTGATATGACCGGATTATTAAGTCAAGTGTTGATTTAATAATTTAGTGTATAATTGTATATGTGATATACTAATTTACATTAACTAATATTGGTTCACGTAAGCATTTGTTTTTCTCACTTGTGCACAACTTAATATATATGTGATATATATTTATTTGTGTTCATTTTGTATCATGGTTGTTGATACAACTTATATGGGTGTATAAGACTTATACCATACTAATTATAGTGTTAGGTTTTTATATTTAAAGTAATTCTAAAATTAGTGGATGATGAGCTCACATGCATGAAGCTTCATAAAGTTTATGGTTGCATTGACTTAGTCCACTAGTTTTGTTTTACTTAAGATATTAATTAACCTAACCATTATAATGTAGCCATGGTTATGTCTCTACATGAGTTAATATATGATACAAACGCACCCATGGTTCACTCTCTCTCTCTCTTTATTAGTTTTCATTCTCATTTTTCTTGAGCTCATCATCTTCCTCCTTCAAAAAGCTTGCTAGGGTTTGATAAAGAGAGAGAAATAATGTGAGAAAAGAAATTCTAAAGTGTACCCATTTTCTATTTCATCATCCTCTACTAGACTAGCACTTTAGTATAGGGTGTTTGCTTCACTTTGGTGAAGTGGTAGCTTGAGTTAGTAATCCACCGACATAGATCATCTTCGGCCTAGAAGACTTCAAGCAATACCGTTGTTATCTTCTCATGGAGCCGTCCGGGAGCACGATGATCGCAGCGAAGGGACTACTACAAGGAGCATATGAAGTGAAGGATCGATCTACAAAGGTTGTATTTCCTCTTCACTTAGATAGTAAATGGTTTATTATATGTTTTCCGTATTATATTCTAGTAATCGATTCTTGTTTAGAGTTCCTTGAAACAACAAAATTTGAAAATGGCATGGACGATGCCTCCCGAAACCTTGCTGCCATCAATGGGAACCCTCCAACTCTGGCGTTATCCATTAGTTACAGCTTCGCAACTCTCACCCAAGCAATCTCTGGCACTTGTGCTGCTGCCAGGTCATCCTCAATAGACTGAGCCCGTTCCTCGGCCTCTTGGGGGCTCTCTTTCCCAGAGAAATGTTTTGGGTGCAGTGCCCGGATTTGTTTGACTCCGGGTGCCTCGACTTCTAGGCAGTGCATAAGGATCGGTCTGCTGCTGCTGACCCTCAAAGAGGTTCTTGATCGCCTCAAGAAATACCGTTTGCTCGGTGATGGGAGCTGTAATGGTAGGTGGTGGTGGTATAGTAGGTGGTGGAGTGTTTCCATTGACGTTAGTATTCGTGTTGTTCGATGAATCCATGACCTTGATAGAAAAAGAAAGGTTAGGATAGATTCAAGGAATTTGAAATGTAAAGAATGTATAGTTGTTGATTCTTATAATTCTTGTGATATATTACTTAGGATTCCATGCAGAACTGACCTGCATGGGCCACCAACAAAACCTGTCACGCCCCGCTTTCCAGTGTACGGAGACGGAGATGTGGCAGGCACGCGATGTAATTACTCAGAAATAAATACGTTAAGCGTAAATAAGCAATATATAAAATGCACAAGAAATGACAAGAGATATAACATGAACAAAAACTTTTATTAATATTCATCTTTACAATACATTGCCTTAAAAAGGAAAAGTACAATGATAAAAACAATGCCTAAACAGTGGCATACAAACTGGAAGGTAAGTACAAGTAAACTAGTAGTCCGGCTGTGCCTCAATCTGCTCTAAGTACTCCTGACTGTGCTCGGTCACCTGAAAGTCCGGTCCTCCGGATGAACATTCCAAGGAAAGAAATAGACAAAAATGTCGTCAGCAAACTAGCGCTCGGTAAGTCCCAAAAGAGAGAAAAGAATAGTACAAATAATGTGGAAGGAAACTGTTAAATTATACAGGTATCAGTTTATTATTCTAACGTAGTTGTTTGTAGCTTGGTACAAAAGGTATCAGTGTATACGAGAGGAGTCCAACTATCCTGTGGCCTATGATAATATGTAAGTACAAGGCCCCGTCAAAATCCATGGGACAACGGCACGAGAGTTCATGTAGGCGTCTTTTAGTGACCATCATCGTGCCACCTTTAATACATTCTGTACCAATTTACCCCTTTAACCCTGTGTAATGTTTTAATAGATTATAATTACCAGACTTTCCGAGACCATGGATACAAATTGTTCATGTAATCAGATTCAGAATGTAAACAAGTAGTCATGTAATCAAGTCAAGTTATAGCCATGGTTTGGTCAAGTCAAGCATATTTTTATGTTGATATGGTTCGGATATTCAGGTTCAGGTCCAGGTTCAAGTATACATGTTAGAGTTTGGATTCATGTTTGAATTGAATTCTGGTTTGGATTGAATTCAAGTTGATTTAGACTCAAACTTGAGTCAGACACTTATAACTGATTTGGATCCTGAATTAGATTCGGGAGTTATCGATAACTGTTGCATATGGACTGCAGGATTTGTGTCTTTTTCCAAAACAATTACCATTGATAACACCGTTAAGCTTTTCTACCTTAAATAGGCAAGCACTCACTGTCTCCGGCTCCCTGAGGCTCAAGAGAATTGATCCCGCTTAAACCTATATTTACTAAAGTCCTTAACAGTGTTTTATATAGCTCGAGGGGGTTTTATGAAAAATATTTTTAATATATAGTTTCAAAATAATCTCGAGAAGTTATTTATATTCTTTAGGGTTTCTATGGATGTGTATTTTAAGAATTGAGATATTTTAGTGATAATTACCTTAACTTGAATAGTTCATCGTATTTTACTGTAAAATTGTCTTGTATTGATATCTTGATGGTAATTTGATAAAACTTGTCATTCCTTCCTTTGAAAAATATAAGGTTATTATATTTTGAAAATATATGAATTTATAATATTTATATAATTATAAAAATTAATTTTGATTATTAAGTAAAAAAATTCGTTTTTTTCTTAAAAAATCGTATAAAAAATCTTTCGAGACCGAATGCTCCGTGAGGAGGTCTGCATCTCGCTCTACTAGCCCAAGGATGTACGATAGTCCGCACAATCCAATAGCGGATCCCCTTAAGAGGATTGTAGAGGCTTATTTGCAAAGGATTTGAAATACAATTCAAAAGAAAACCGTTGTTTTATAGTACATGGTATTTTGATGTAATATGGTAACAAAAAAATATGTTCAAGGTACATCGTGCTATGGACACATGTGTGTATGTGAGGGGTATGTCATTACCCCGTAAAGTTTTCTAAAGGTATGTTCAAACAAAAGAATAAAAGATGACATATATAAAGTTCATGGTATTTTAACGAAAAAGTTAAATTGTGATTGTTTTACAAAAGATTCTTGGATAAAATTTATTCTAGACATGAGTATTAAACTTATAAGTGAAGTGTTACAACCTGTTTGATCAAAAGTTAAAAGAAGATGGAGTTATATGCTTTAGAAAAAGGAACATCGATAATAACTCCACTTTTTACCGATTTGGTTAAAAAAGAAATTCAAGAGATAGAAAGAAAGATTTGGAGGGACTTACAAGTGATTTAGGGTAAGGAAAGGTTGAAGAAAAGAGATTGGTAGTCGTGGCGTCGCGGTATCACCGGAATAGCCTCGATTCCTCACCGGAAGTTGGTCATTGGCTAACTCCTCTTCTGCTCCACTTGTACTTAAGAAAATTTGAGAGTTTTGGCTAGAATTTTCAGAACGAGGAAGAGCTAGGGAATGTGATAGTATTTATAGTGTGGAATTTGGGTTTTGGGATTAAAAGAGTGAATTAAAATGCATTAAAAAGATGATAAATTAGGGAATTGAGGGGTCTCTATTTAATTGCAGAGTAATCAAACAGTGTATGGGTAATGGGGGCAGGCCAAGAGACTTATGTGCAAAGCACGAGCACCATCACTTACGGATGGACCGTCGACGCCGTTTTTTCAAGTGATTTGGCCGGTCAAATTTGGGAGATGGGACGTAGGTTTTGTTCCACGTGTTCCTCTCTGTATAAATACCCTTTTCCACATGTTTATTTTTCCATAATTTTCAGTTTTATTTGCATTGCACGTGTAAATTCTTGGCCTTCCAAAAAGTTTAAAAGAAAAATCAGAAAAAATATAATGTGTCTGTTGGGGTTCGAATATAGAGGCTACGTCACAGCAGTGCAAGGGCTTTACCAGTGAGCTACAAGTTGTTTCTTGCTGTTCTTAACAAAAATTAACTTTTAAATTGTATTCAGACTTGCAAACTCCTTTCTGTATATTAAATTGAAAAAAATTTGTACAGTAAATTCAGAGTCGATACACGTCTCGAGCAAGCTTAGGCGGTGCACTTGATTACTGCACGATCGGATTCCTTCTCTGGACTCTCATCAATTGGTCTACGGCGGTTTACAAGAAAGCAGATACCCGCCAAGCTCTCAAATCTGAAACACTAAGGCATAAATGGTTCAAATACAGAGCCAACAAAAGGGCTAGGGCTCCTGCGCAGCTGGATTTCATGAGATTCTAGAAGGATGGTTACCACACGACACAAGCCAGGTTGGCCGGGGACCTCACTAACTCTATTGAAGCATTGAGAATGGCTCATAAAAATGCCATGATGGCAAAGAAAAAGAAACATGCTATCCAAAGCGTCCTGCAAAGAGATGTGTCTAAACCCCAAAATTGAAGGCACGATATGGTCTCGTCAAGAGTCTATCTGGCTCTCATCGCCACACGAAATCTAAGAAAAGAGTTCAAAAGCCGAGTGTCGGCTCTACCAAAAGCTCTATTTAAGCCGATCGTTTTCAGTCGCCTGACCTTCCCACGAAAGAATGGATTGCAACGACAATGCAAGAACTCAATGAACACTGCAGCCGATAATAAAAACTCAGGCGGGTACGCAATTCATACTGTCTATTTGGCCGGTATGGGCTTTAGTGGCAACCTTCGCAGTAAGAGTAAAGAAAGGGAGGATACTCACCTGTCCCAGAATGGTTTGGAAGAGGATGTCACTTCCCACTCTCAGTCTAATGCAGATAACAACGAAGACCCTGCTCGGGCATCCAGGAAAAAGGAAGCCACAATTTCTGAGGAGCCGGGATCGAAAAACGTAGATGAGCCAACTTTCATCCCCAAGACCGCAGAACAATAGCTGCTCTAAGAACCACGAAAACAGCTTAGAAGCAAAGACAAGGAGACGACCAAGCTCTACTCTAAAATTGATGATTTGACGAATGTCATAATGCAGCTTATGGCCTAAGTTGCTTAGCCGCAGCCCAATCAAGCACAAGGCTATACTCATGAGCTGGGTGACAACGACCTAAAGCAGCCGACACCCATCCCCCTAAGTCCAAAAGTAGACAAGCCGCATGAAAATCGACCACATTCAGCTTCGGGAAATGTCTTGACTCTTGACAACAGTAGCGCGCTAACTCAAGGTAAAATAATAGCCTTGGTCACTAACAAAGTCAAGACATTGGTGGCCGAATCGAAGAGCAGAAAAATGTCGACAGTAGTAGGAGACCGTACCCTGCACGATATGATCTCATGGAGTTTCCCGGCAGCTACGTCGTCCCCAAGTTCAGAAGGTTTGATGGGACAGGAAATGCAAACCAGCATATTGCCCACTTTAAAGCATCGTGCGGGAATACCGGGGGAAATGCAAACTTGACCGACGTTGCTTTCGACTGGTATGCAAGCATACCAGATGACTCGGTTATGACATTCGCTCAAATGGAATCATTGTTCAAGTAAAGTTTCATGAGTATCAGCGATAAAATCACCATTGACGACCTTATGAGGACCAAACCAAAGAACAACGAGAGCATCATGGATTTTATAGTCTGATGGCGTAATCTTACTGTCAAGTGTGAACCGCCGTTATAGCAGGACCAATACCTCAGCCTTGTTATAGGAAATATTGGCAACTGAATGGCTCCTTTCCTATGCACAGCGAGTCTCAAAACATTTCAAAAGCTAACCAAGAAAGTTCAGATGTTAGAACGCTTAAAACACGAGTTCATCCCGGATCTCCAAATTAACTATAAATCCTGGAAGAACCGAAAGGACGATAATCGCAAAGGCGGGAGTGCCAACAATACCGACTCTTTCAATGCATCTGACGATGAGGGCAAGCAAAAGCGGGCAGATCAAAGACCGACCGGCCTCGAAAACCAGTACTGTAAGGAGGGGGACTGACTCTAGAAGAGATGAAGAATAAAATCTACTCTTTTAGAAGGGACAGTCCATAAAATATTCAAGGACGCCATGAACAACGGTCTGCAACTGCTAGAATTAAAAAGACCACATGAAGCAAAAATGACCGGCAATCCCCTGTATTGCCTATATCACAGAGCAGTGAGTCATGCAATCGAAGACTGCTATATTTTCAAGGATTGGGTCGTGAAACAATAAAAGACAGGAGAAATAGAACTGTCTAAAAGTGTGTAAGCAAACAATCAAACCGCGACCACCAACTTCATACAAACGGAAGCCGAATTCTTCTGGAAATGGACGGCTCAACCTTTCCCTCAAAGAAGCGATCTTGATCTTTTTCAACCTCCATGGGACATGTATCTGCCCAGAAAGACGAGGAAAGTGTTGAAACTGATTTAGAATGAGCTAGAGATCGACTAGGAAACCAATAGATCCCACTATTTCGGCCATCAATACGGCTGGACCAAACCCAAAATCAAAGAATCTCGAAACCCAGGAGAAGAAGAAGATGATGATGATGAATGCTTCCCGAAAGTAATCGGCGAGGAAATCGGCAATCCAAAAATATATCAATTCCCTCGAGGACTATGTGCAGAATCGAAGAGCTATAATTATATTGAAAGAGTTCTTCCTCAATGAAGCAGCAGAGACCCTGGAAGAGCTAGAAGAGGATGCTAATGATGAGGTGCCCGTGGTGACTTGCTATGCCATCCATCTTGGTAGAGATTCTGAGGAAGAGCTTTATTTTCCCAAGGAAGATGATGATCTCACCATAAAGGCCAACTAGATCCAGCTCTGAAATAACAAGGTGCTGCCGCCAAGACAAGGCAATGCCTCAGACGAAAAAGAAAAACAAACTGCAGCTAAGAAGGACGGTGGAGAGCCAACTCATAAATACTCGAGCTCTCCTTCGATAGACTACAACGTCTTGGCTCATCTTCGGAAGCTCTTATTTCTCCTGAGCATCTAAGATGCCCTTTTTCTTTCCAAAGAACTTAGAGATATTCTCATTTATGCCCTACAAATCCTTGAATGGTACGAGGCCTGCTTTGCAGAAATCAATATGAAAGAAGTCCGATACACGTTCCACACGACTTCTATCGCATTTAAGGACGAAGACTTACTATTAGGGATGGACGAGCATAAAAATCCCTTTTACATAGAAGGATACAACAATGAAGACAAGATTAATCACATATTGATTGACCTAAGATCCTTAGTGAACATCATGAACCTCCAAACTCTAAAGAGTTTATCGATGGATGTTTGACAACTATCAAGTGAAAGGATCATCATTCAGGGCTTCAACTAAAACTGTCATCAAGTCCTGGGGTCCATAGCTCTGCCAATCAAGTTTGGGGACCTATAAACGGAGGCTAAGATATATGTCATCAACGCCAATATATCGTATATGATCTTTTTGGGACGACCATGGCTCCACGACTACGACATTGTTCTGTCAACGCTCTATTAATGTATGAACTATACCAAAGATAGCAAAGAAAAATGCATTGATGGAGACATACATCCATTCGGCATACACGAAGTTCGGTATGAGAATTCTCGGGACTTCATGAACCTCCAAGGTGTTAATCCACAACCGGCCGAGGGCGAAATAGCCATGAGTTCCGAAAGTAAGTCTGAGCCACCTGCCATCTTTAAGACCAAAAATCCTCGAATGCACCAGCATTTCAGCAGTAACACCGATGAGTCCGATGCTAAAAGCTCTTCTCTCCATAAAGTTCGCCCGCATATTGGCAGCGACACTGACGAGTCTGACGTTGAGGGCCCGTCCTTCAGCAAAATCCGCCCGCATTTTAGTTGCGATACCGATGAATCAGATGCAGAGGATTCGTCTTGTAATATATGCACAGACAAGACTCTTATGCAAAAGGTAAAACTAAAAGAAACCCATGAAATCACAGAAGGGTCTTTGGCCATCACAAGGATCCTGGAGCAGATGTGTAAAGAGTTTGACGTGCTGTCAGTTTCCACGGTGGATATGTCCCCGGAAGAAAGAAAAGGAAGGCATGCATCTTGTTTTATGGGTCAAATTCTTTCGTACGCCCGAACAATTTGTCCTTGATATGCCTTCCATGTGAAAGAGGCATAAGAGCTGTCCTAAATCCCAAATACTACGTGTCCGAGATGCAAGCATATTTTAAGAAGTGCGGATGTCTGTTATATCAAACGGATTCCAACACAAAATTCTATGAAAGTCTATGGCATCCGCCTCAAGCCCGACCACTCACCGATGGGCGAATCCCCAATGGGAGGGGTATAGGTTTCATCCATCATGATGTCAAGTCCTGCTATATGATCCACGTTGGTGAGGCCAACGGAAAATCGGGGGACGATAACGAGCTGACCGAGCCAGAAGAAGACCCTCAAGAGCTCGAAGATGGCGGACAAGCAACCTTCGACAAGCTGATCGAAATCTACCTGGGAACGTCCGATAATTCACGACCAACCTACATCGGCTCACACAGGGGAGTAAAAGAGCAAATCATTTACCTACTGCATGATTTTATCGATTACTTTGCATGGACGTACAAGGAAATGTCTAGCCTCTCCACGGAGATGGTTGTGTATAAGTTGGCTATATCTCCTGATGATAAACCAGTCATACAGGCTCCCCGAGGAATGAGAAGGGAGTTGGAAGAAAAGATCATCGAGGAAACTAAGAAACCCATCGATGCCAGCTTCATTAGAAAAGAGAAATATGCAGACTGGATCGCATGCATCGTCCCAGTAAAGAAAAATGGGCAGATCCGAGTTTGCGTCGACTTTAAGGACCTCAACAAGATATGCCCTAAAGATGATTTCCCACTCCCGATCATGAAAACGATGGTCGACGACACCTCCAGCTACAAGTTGTTTACCTTCATGGATGGCTTGTCTAGATGCAGCCAAATCAAGATGTTGTCTTAAGATAAGAAACACACTGCGTTTAGAACCATGATCCCGATCGGCATGTACCGCTACAAGGTCATGTCGTTTGGACTAAAGAATGCAAGCACAACGTATCAAAGAGCGATAACAAAAATCTTCAACGACTTAATTCATAAAGTCGTCAAATGTTATGTTGATAATTTGGTCGTGAAGACTAAAACCAAAGTCAATCACATCGAAAATCTACGAACTGTCTTTACAAGATTGAGGGAGTACAATCTAAAGATGAATCCTCTGAAGTGCGCTTTCGGCATGTCATACGGAAAATTTTTGGGCTTCATAGTCAAATATCGAGGGATCGAAATCGACCCTTCAAAGGTAAAAAGCAATCATGGAGACGCCTTCTCCAAAGAATCTAATGCAGCTAAGGACTTTTCAAGGAAAGCTCGATTATATACGTAGGTTCATCGCGAACTTATCAGGAAAATGTCAGCCTTTCTCAAAGCTCATGAAGAAAAATGCTCCTTCTTTTCTAGAACGTCGAATGCCAAGACGAGTTCGAGGAAATCAAGCAATACATGCTGCACCCTCCTGTGCTCGCCGACCCATTCTAAATGAACCATTGATCTTCTACACTGCTGCATTGTACGGATCACTCGGTGAGCTCCTCGCCTAAAATAACGAGGAAGGAAAAGAAAACGCCATCTACTATCTCAGTCGAACATTGGTCGGGACAGAGCACAACTATTCCCCAATCGAAAAGCACTACCTAGCTCTAATAGTTGCCATAAAGAAACTGAGACATTATCTGCTTGCTCACCAGGTTATGCTGATCTCCAAGATCGACCCGCTGAAATATCTCATGATAAAGGCGAATTTGATGGGTAGGATGTCCTGATGGGTTGTCATGCTACTCGAGTTTGATATAATCTATATTCCCTAAAAGTCAGTAAAAGGGCAAGCCATAGCCGACTTCCTTATTGCTCATTCCATACCCGAAGGGTTCTCGTTAAATTGCGAGTTATCCGACGAACAAGCGTTGCACCTCGAAGATAACGGCCATGCTGTACTTCGATGGAGCCGCATCAATGAAGTCCTCTAACAAGTCAAGCATCCCGTAGATAAAAGCGGGAGTAGGATTGGTGTTTGTCACGCCGTCAGGTGGGACCGTACGACGTTCTTTCGCTCTCACCAAGGCTCACCCAAATAACGAGGCTGAGTATGAAGCGCTAATAGATGATCTTGAGCTCGCTATAGAAATGGGGATAACACGACTGCATGTTTATGGATATTCCCAGCAAATTGTCAACCAAGTAAATGGTGACTACAAAGTATACAAGCCCGAGTTTGCTCGATACAGAAGCCGGGGCATGGAACTCATAGAACAGTTTTCCTACATTGAACTGATGAGAATCCCAGGGCATTGAACGGAAAATCTGACATGCTCGCCCGTTTAGCCAAAAGAGCTGGCTGATCCTGACATGGACGAAATTATGATCATGGTTAGAAGCCGGAAAATTCTACCGGCAGTTTGCCTATGGGAAGAAGAAACCATAGAACAACAAAACTATCCTGCTGAAGAAGCCATGTCTATCAAGAACGAGCTGAATTGGAGAGAACCCTTCATAGACTACCTCTGACATGATAAGCAACCTGAAGAAAAATCTGCGAGGGTCCAGCTAAAGAATAGGGCTCTCCGATATGTGTTCATAAACAACATGATGTACAGAAGGATCATATGATCAGCTATGGCTTAGATGTTTATGCTCGGCCGAAGCCCAAAAGGTTATGAAAGAAGTCCACTCAGGAGTCTACGGAGCCCACCAGTCTGGCCTTAAAATGCTCCTTCAAATCAAGTGGTTAGAATATTACTGGCCTACCATGATAAAAGACTGTGAAGAGTATATGAAGAAATACCATCTCTGTCAAATACACGACAACTTCATACACAAGCATCCCAATCCGCTGCATCCCAACATAGTGTCATGGCCATTAGAAATATGGAGCACCGACATAGTTGGCCCAGTTGATCCTCCGTCTTTTAAAAGACATAGGTTCATATTAGCCGCCATTGACTACTTCTCAAGATGGGTCGAAGCTGTCCCTCTAAAAGAAGTCAAAATAGAAGATATCTTTATTGATGGTATTTCTTTATTGTATGTAAAGTTGAATGTAAATAAAATTACTGTTTCATTTTATTACTCTTGTCATTCTTGCTCATTATTATATTGCATAATTACGCTTAATGTATGTTCATAGTAATACGTTGCGGGCTTTCCACGTCACCGTTTGTGTCTACTGGGAAGCGGGGCATGACATTTTGCTTACTTGGGTTATGATAAGGTCCACTTGACTTTATGTAATTCTTGTGCTGGTCATGTGTCTTTTTCGGGTCGTGACAAAATTGGTATCAGAGTACTAGGTTTTACCATTGTCGAGTCTATATTTAACCATGTGGAGTCTAGCTTATTATATTTTGAAACTTAGGCCTAACTTTGCAAAACTTAGGCTTGATTTTAGGGTATTAGACCCGAACTTCATTTTCCTTTGTTGAGTTTAGGTTTGACCATACAGAGTCTAGGGTATGATCTTCCGAGACCTAGGCTTAACCTTGCGGAACTTAAACTTGACATTAGGGGTCTTAAATCCGACCTTTCGACGTATACGCTATCCTTGGTATGATGGAGTAGGTAGCTTAAGTAGAGTTACATACCGTACATATGTTCCTTGACATGTTTACGATACGGCACTCCACTTAAGTGACCTTAGAAGTATATTTCATCTTCTTCCGGGATTCTCTTTCTTTTTTTCCAGACCTGTTAGTATTGCATTGCTATCTCGTTGAGATTCGATGGTCAATTGTTATTGTTTCTTGTTCCAGTCACCATGCCGTCAGAGACTGTATGAGCCGAGAGGGCTGCAATTAGTGATGAGGTCAGCGCAAGCTCATTCAAGACGAGGACTGACCAGGAAGGTACTCCAGTGACACTGGAACATGGTGATACTCTTATTTATGATAGGATTTCTCATTTGGAAGTGAGCATTCTTGATCTACATCATTTGATTGGGTCGTTAGCTGAGACTATTCGAACCTAGGGACCTGTTGTTGCACAGCCAGCTCCAGAGATTTTGGTACAGCATGATACTTAGAGATCAGTTATGCCTCCGATGATTGGGACATTAGATGTGTCGCTTCCCGAGTTCTTGAGGCTGAAGCCTCCGGTGTTTACTGGCATAAATGCGTCAGAGGATCCGCAATCGTTCCTCGAAAAGATGGGGAGGATGATTCATTTGATGAGATGCCTCGATGCGAGATCAATAGAGTTAGCCAGTTTTCGTTTAGAGGGTCTTGCTCAGCCCTGGTGCGATTCGATCGAGAGAAGCCGAGTAGGGAGTCTTCCTGCTATGACATGGGATGAGTTTTTAAAGGTCTTCCTAGCCCGATTTCTACCTCAGAGTGTTAGAGACGCCCGAGCGTGTAGTTTCGAGTCTTTGCGCAAGACTCCATACATGACAGTTGTTGAGTATACCTTCAGTTCACCCAGTTGTCATGATATGCTCATTATTTGAGGAGATCCGAATTAAGAGGTTTGTATGCGGACTAGATGTGTAGCTATTTTTATCCATTGGTACTCAGCGTTTCGATACCTATGCAGAGGCATTAGACACGACTATACTGATAGAGGAGCATTACATTGAGATTGGAGCGACTCCAGAGCCGAAGCAGGCTCGAGTGGAGACTCCATTTGTTGAGCAAGAGTGTGGTGACATAAGTGGATGGTCTCGAGAGCAGCCAGTCGACACCGATAGGATGCAGAGACTAGTCCAGTTGTGTTTTAATTGTATGAGACCCGGTTATAAAGCTAGAAATTGTCCTGCCAGGCGTCAGAGCAGGATAGCGTCTCGATGAGCTGCTTTGTTTACTTTTCCCCCTCCACTGGTGATTACTCGGGTTTCAACCAGGGATCGGAAAGGTAGTGGATATGATGGTCTTGTGCGAAGAGGACAGGGATCCGGCGTCAGAGGACGTCAGGGCACGAGCAGTGAGCGAGCGAGAGTTCTTGCTTTGACTGCTCTGGGTGCTCAGGCACCTATTGAAGTTGGAGAAGGTATGCTTCAATGTCAGTTGTTTGATTTGTATTTTTGGTGATCTGGATATCACCCTTTGTCTTGGCCTTAATATTTTGGTGATTCGGGTGTCACACTTTCGACGTTGAAGAAGAAATATTTTGATGTCGGTGGTTTTGATTTATATGTTTTGATGACTTGATTGATGTTTTCGTGCATAGTAGTTGCACTTGATTTCACAACCGAGGCCTTCGATGTTGCTTCGTGCACACCAGTTACACTTGGTTTTGTTTTCATACACACAAGTTGCATTTGATTTCGTGATTCATGCATAGCACGTTATATCATAGTCGGTATGGTTAGTGTAGCGAGTGTTGGAGTTCCAGTTATCTGGATTTCACACTTTCATTCCACATGCATACACATTGCATCAAGATATTTTGGGATTTCGAGTGTCGATGATTGGTATAGGATTTGATGATATTTTATTGATGAGGATTTCATATTGTGTATGATCCAATAGGATACGCTTGTTTTTATTTATACTATATGTATACCCGTTATCACATTTTATGTAGTATTCCTAACTTGTGTGAGACTTCGAAGCCCTCTTAATTTGGTTTACTAAAATGTTTTAAGATTTGAGATTTAAATTTAAATTCGGGGACCAAATTTATTTAAGGGGGAATATTATAATATTTTAGAAAATAGAAAATATTATTTTAGAATTTAAATAATAAAATAATATGTTTTATTAAAATAATACCAATTATTAAATTAGGTTATCAAGATTTGGTATAATTAAAATGGCAAGCACTTCATTTGTGTTAATGTTGTCACTTGGCATTCTAACACAATTTAGGTTTTCTTTTGTTTAGAGCATGACTACATAAATATATTTAGGTTTAATTGCATAGCTTAAATAATTGGTGGTATTTTTTATTGATGAGAATGGGGACATGAAGGCAAGGCACACCTATATCCTCTATTCTTTCTTGCCTCTCTCCTTTTCCTCTCTCATTCTCCTCCTCATCTCTACAACCCCTTCACTCTCACTCTCATGGATACCCTCTCACACTCACACTCTCTCACACTCACCACAAATTCAATCTCAACAAAAATCAACTCAAAAGATCCTCTCCTTGATGCCAAGCATAAATCTTTCGAGTGAAGCCCCCATCAAACCTTCAAGTGACGTCTTACAAGCTTGAGCTTCTCCTTCATCTCTTCATATTAGTAAAAATCCTTTTTTATAAAGTTTTACATGTGTTTAGAGTTCAAACTTTAGCTAAGTTATCAAGAACTAGGGGTTTTGGTGATATTTTAGTGTTTAAACAAGATCTGGAGTAGTTTGGGATCTCTACAAAATATTTTGTGTATAAATTTAACCTATTTAGACCCGTAGGAGACCCCAGAAGAAGCACGGGCCCCTGACTCCAATTCTTGGCTGCAAATTGCGGGAAAAAGTAATTTTTTGACGACCCAATTTTGGATTTAGGTGTCGGGGTTTGGCTAGTAGATCTTATATATGATATGTAAGCCTTTTTTATATGCCAAATTGCCCCAGATTCCCTAAGTCAAAATCTGGATGTGTTTTACTTAGCTTTTAGATGATATTTTAAGGTTTTCGAACTTGATAATCCGTATTTTGAAGTCTTGATGCGGTCTTTTATGTTAGAACAGAGAGTCCAGGGTTAGTTCGTGGTAGTTAGCATACGGATGGCTCACGTTAGCCATAGGTTCTAACTTATGGGTGTTGTTCGTTATATCGATACCGAATTGAACTCTTATATGTGTGTGTGGTTATGTGAATGTTATGGTTGATTGTGGAGACCTCCAAGGCAGCGACGAAAGGCAAGACGGTCGTAATATACGACTAGCTCGATCGAAAATTGTGAGTAGATTATATCTGCGAGTGGGGGAATCGGGTGGATGTCGTATATCACCTCCGTGAAACATACATTTTATTATATCATTGAAATTATTAGATTCATGTCATGTTCGTTAGACTTGTTCGATATGTAGTATATTTCGTTAGTAACGCTTAATAGCCTTATTGTAGATACACTTGGTAGAACACTAGCACAAATATTAATATTTGCCATGTTGCACGATCACAGACTCATATATACACTACACATCATTAGTACTACCATATCACATAGAACTTACCATGCTTACGTATCGCAGTAGAATCAACGTTATAATAGGAAGATATATATACGATCCATATTGGATGCACGTACGAGACTTGGAATCCATACTAGTCACCGTTCGTGTACATAACACGAGGTGTCTGTATCGACCGTGGGGAGGGTATGTGAACGAGATGTCCGCACTAGTACTATATTTGTACGTGACTAGATGTTCGTACTGTTGATATTCCATTGCTAAGTGTGTACGTAGACTTGATGTCCGTACCAGTTATACTATGTGTTTGGGTACATAGATTAGATATTCGTACCGATTATTATTATGATATGGGATAATGGAATATTTGATAGTTATCGTACGAGGTGAGATTCCGTACGAAGTGATATGAAGATGATTAGCCGGATATGACCTCATTTTTACTTGACTCGTGGAGTCTTACTATTTTACCCGTTTGGGAGATTTCACTGATATGTCGGTTTCACCCACTTTCTAAAAACAACAATTCGTTTTAAATTTTTTAAAAGTGATAATGAAAGGATATGTTACATGGATTTCAAAGGGGTATATATGTGTGTTTTAAAAACATCATAGGCTCCTTATTTTTAAACAACGTTTCGTTCTACTTTAAAAACATATGACTGGGAATATTAAAATGAATTACCTATTTACTGTTCTTTTACGCTACGCTTACTTTATATGTCATTCGCTTGCGTTTTATTTACCTTATTCGTCATGCTACGCTTTATGATTTTCTCTACGCGTCATATATTGTTGATGTTATACCTCAGCAGTATAGGACACTGATATATATATATATATATATATATATATATATATATATATATCTCTTACTGGCTTATGCTATGATATGTTACTCATCTATGCTACGCCTAATTCGCACAAACTATAAAGGTACGAGTTGACGATATTTATATTAGTATGGATATGATGTGATATGATATCAATCCTAAGAGATTGAATATATATATATATATAAAGGCATAAAAGGAGATAAAGATGATTCGGACATGGTGGATATAATCGGGGATCCATGAGATGTGTGTGTGTGTGTGTGTGTCACGCAAACTATAAGGGTACAAGTTGACGAGATTTATATTAGTATGGATATGATGTAATATGATAAAATATGATATCAATCTTAAGAGATTGAATATATATATATATAAAGGAATAAAAGGAGATAAAGATGATTCGGATACAGCAGATATAACCGGGGATCCATGAGATGTGTGTGTGTGTGATCAATCCATGAGGGATTGAGGCAGGGAGAGGCACGATATCGCCCGGTGATATATGTGTGATCAATACATGAGTAATTGAGGGTAGTTGACACATGATATTTCTACGGATATTATATATGTGAGGGATCAATATAGATGCCATGTACTGAGATGGATATTGTATACATGTGAGGGATTGATATAGATGTCCTGCACTGATGAGATATATTATGTTATATAGTAGCTGGATAGGACTGGTCCACGAAGCAGTACCTGAATATTATTTTCGTACATCAATGTATTCTAAAGAGGTTTTCAAAGGAGGTATAGTCTCACTATTTTCCATGTGTTTAGAATCGACATAGACTTTTACAAAGAAAACCCTTTTTTAAATAAATCATTTTCAAAAAGGAGGGACATATACTTTAAACAAGATGCATATCTTTCTTCACAAAACAACGCCCGCTACATGTGCCGCTATATATACACCACACAGTTATTTTGAAAGGATTTCTTATACATACATTTTTCGACTACTTTTATATGATTGCATATGGATGGGTTCTATATATATGTATTATAGCCTTGATTGTATTCTGGTTGGTCGTGTGCTATAGATATTACATTACGACTATGGTGATCGTGATTTGATTCTATTATATATATATATACAGTGAGTTATCGACGATAGATGATTATTAGCATTTCATTTCGCGATATTGTATTTACTTCCTGAACTCATATGCTTTCAAATGCTTGTGGTTGTGTTACATCCGTACTGGGCCAGATACCGATTACTTGATGTTGACACGATAACCACACACAGATTCATATTTTACATGTTAGGATAGCGGTACACGAGTTGTACATTAAGGTTTACTACCTTATATTCCATCGCTCGATCTCTAGTTTCGATGCATGCTTATTTTACCCTCCTTGATGTACACATTTATCACGCTTAGTTGTTTCACTGCTCATCTATGCGATTTCTAACTTATTATATAATTCTACTCATGAGTTGGCAACTCACCCTCGTTGTGCCATAGTTCTTTGCAGGTTTGACCGCTTGGATCCGTAACGGCTGATTTGGCACGTTCGCTATCTTTTGGGCGTGATTGCTCATATTTGTATTAGTGGGTTTCTTTTTATATTGGCTTTTATCTTGTACCTATTTGTATCTAGATGTACTTCATCAAAGACCAAGTCTAGTTTTATCAAGAATTTAGAGTTGTATATTTTGTTGTTGTTGGACTCGTGTGAAGTCGATTTGATGCATATTTATGTTATTTACTTTCCGCTTTATTGATCTTTCGCAGTTTGGCATCGTATATTACCGCGTTGTTGTGATTCTACTGTTTGGGCTTTGATTTAGCTCCTGTTTGTAGGGATACTTGATATATACTTATGATTATATCTGTTTAGTTTAAATTTATAAAGGAGGTATTGTCCGTTTTCAAACAATCTTTCTAAACATACTTTACTTTTTATAAAATCTTTTCTAAAATTTCACCTCTACATATTACTCTATATTTCTTTCTATATATGGTTTAGATTCCTGATTTTGGCTTACTTGGGTTACGATGGGGTCTACTTGACTTCATTTAATTCTTGTGCCGGTCATGTGTCCTTTTCGGGTCGTGAAAACACTGAATTCGCATGATCGCAAGTCCCGTTAATCGGAGATTCTTTCGCCTCAAAGCGAGAGGTAATTAATGGCAGATTTGTCCGCGGGTGCCGGAGATTAGAATCCTCAAAATCAACAAACCCCCGTATACCCTAGGCATGGGGAATCACTACATACCTAAGAAACGTAAGCATTCATCTTAATGGGTGACGAAAAACACTCTACAGCTGTGTCAATTCATCGTGACTAAATCCGAACAGCCATTGGCCTAGGATTTAGGGACCTTGGAGCGATGGTTCATCAATTTAATTTTAGATTATATATTAATTGGGATTTTTTTATGTCTTTCCTTTGTTTTCTACCCTTTTTTAAGGGGAAAAACCCATCCTCTAAATGTCTTCCTTCAACTTTCTTTCGCGGAAATACAGTCTCAAGGTGAGATCTACTTACGGAATTTTGCCTAAGTCGGACAGAATGTTAGTTCCTAGCAACGGCATCAAAATTTTCACCCGGAGTGGGGTAATTCCCCGACATCATTTTCCTCATCAGCTACTTCACCTGGAAATGCAACAACTCCGGCGTATTTAGGACCGATGGTCCCTGATCTTCAACATGAACAATCCATTCCAGATGTAATTAATTTGGTTAGTAGTTAATTAATTTGGCTCTTATTTAGGGGCCAAAGAAGGCCGGACGGATGGGTTTTTTGATAATTTTAACACTCGACCTAAGATTTCAAATCTAAACTCGAAACCCGTCCGAACCCACAGGTTTGCGATGCATTATACCCAAACATGAAACTTCGGATTTCGGACAAGTTTACAGGTTGACTTTCACGGTTTTTCGAGCTTGTCTTGTTATATATTATTGAGATATAGATGAGGCAAAACTTATATATATATATATATATATATATATATATATATATATATATATATATAAAGAGAGAGAGAGAGGTGTAATCCATTACAAACCGGTCTGCGTTTTTTGAAAACGGAAACTCTCGGTCTACGACATATTTGAATGATTCGATCCGTTCAAGTTGATCACCCTACCCTCAGATGTACATGTACGAAAAATTAAAGACTTTGAAGGTCTCTAACATATGCATCGAATGAAGTTTATTTTGCATTATTGAAAGACGTTCATTTTTGCACACATCGATACATTATTGGAAGACTTATATATATCTATATGAGAATAATGGAGGAAAGAGGCCTTAAGACGATTTTTGCATTAGGTGGCGGGAAAAAGTATGCCCTCCACCATTTTATTTGTTGATACACCAAATTTTATATGATTACAATACCATTTCACCGTTGATTTAGCAATGTAAAAAGTTCTATTATCGGCAAACCATTAATTTTGCGCCCACTAAATCAATGGTGAAATGATTTTGTAATCATATGAAATTTGGTGTATCGATAAATTAGAGAATGGATATCAAGTTGGAAGGTGCCGATCATCGAATAAAATGATGGAGGGCATACTTTTTGCCGCCACTTACACAAAAAGCCTCCTGGGCCCCTATATATACATACATACATATATAGATACACACACACACACACACACACACACACACACACACATATATATACATACACACACACACACACACACACACACACACACACACACACATATATATATAGATATATACATACATACATATATATATTATTGGATATAGTGCTCTCAAGTCAATTATTGTAATCGCAGGCATGCAATTGTGATGATTGAGGGAGGACCTATACGGGTAGAACAATCTTACTCAAAATGATAGTATACTATTTGGTATATCATCATGTACATGCATTAGGTGGTATTACAGATCACTATTACATGTTGATAAAGCCCGTAGGATTATTGCTTGACTACTAGTGTTATGATGGCGATCATACTTGTGGGGGTTGGGTAGTTCATAAGCACATCCTTAAATGTCCCTAGTCGTGGGAATATCGAGACTGGGCATCGATATTCTGGAGTAGACTGGTGTATACGTTTCTAAACCCCGAAGAAGGGCGATGGTTGGTCCCACAGCCATTGATCTTTCGCACCTAAGATCGTATACAGGTGCTCACTGGGGGTGAGTACACTGGACGGACTCGCCGGGAACATGCTAGATGTTCTTATATCTATTATTAGATAGCAATTTTCAAGTGACATGAGTACAGGTTAGTCCTTTGACCTGAGATCGTTATTTTTCTCGTGTGAGTTCCTTCTGTGCTTTGATTACCATCTTACAACGGCTCAAAAGAGTCATGCAAACGGGTTTTAGTTGGGTACAGTCCCGAGCTACATGTAGGCAGTGAGCGAATCGTCGGGGATTCGTCTCTCCCAGTATTGGGGGTTAATGTCGCGCTGTGCACGATGGCCATCACAAGAAATCCTTGTCCAAGGTGAACGAGAATTACTGTTTTAGATCAGTAGCTTCTCAGTGGGTGATGGGCTTCACACTGGCACAAAATATCGCGTTGTTAGAGGTCTGACTTTAACCACCCCCCGATATGCGATACTCTTAGACGAAGAGACCGGACTGTACGGAGATTGTCACAGATAGGCTCTGTAGGGATCTGGATGAGTTTGCTCGTCGGCCTTCCTTTTCAACAGGTACTCGGATAGCTGTTACGTATAGCTAGTGCCGCTGACGTGCTTGTGGTTATGAATTTATCCAGTAACTCACTGCCAGCGTACTGTCGAGTCTTTAGAGTCCCACACAGAGGGTTTTCCTGATTCAGGCGAAAAGGTGTAGTAGCCGTATTTTGATACGTGCAGGGTCTGATCGAATGATTGTACTGGTTATCCGGACATTCGATCAGACGGTTGATAATACTAGCCGGATTAGGTTTGAGCCGGATTATTAAATAAGGTATTGATTTAATAATTTACGTATATATATTTCGATATGTATATTCTAGTATTATATTCTTTGTGTTATTATATCTCTTTGGGTATTCGTATTTTGATACGAATACGGATATGTATATATAGTTAAGTGTATTCTGTATTTATACGGAAAACATTCTAAAAGGTGGACACCTCATTTTAGATTTATCCATTTATTTTTAAATGGAAATGAGGTGTAAAGGTAGCGAAGAGAGAATGGTGAGAACCATACTTGAATAGTGTTGACAAATGAATTGTAAATTCATTTGTGCAAACTATTCAAGTATGGTTGCTCTATTTTTATTTGGAATTTTTTTATACAAAACAATACTTTATATTATTCTCACACTTGGATGAACACTTGCATGGTTGGATGAAAAAGATTCTCACCATTTTGTCTCATCTCTCCTCACTTGCCTTTCTTGAGTTCCTCCTCCTTCATCTTGATCTTCCACCCTACCATCTCATGAGTTGAGAATCAAGGGTGGAAGAGAGTAGATATACACCGAGAACAACTCACTACATCTCTAAATACTCTAAATTAGCAACCTAGAGTCCCTAATTACTCCAGTAGATTTTTAGTGTGGAGCTAAAGCCATTAACCACATCTTTCGGGTGGATCATCTTCAACGGAGGAAGACCGGCAGTTAAGCTCGATTAAGGAGACCTCAAGGAGTTAAGGAAGAGGGTAGAAGACCGAAGGACACGGATATTTTGGTTAAACAACTCTATCACAGTAGATAACATCTTTGTAGCTTGATAGTTTCATGTTTGGTTTCGATTCTTGGTAGTTGTTTCTAGCGCCAAGTTTTAAACCCCAAAATTTTTCGTTCCCCAGCGGTCACGGTCAACGGCCAGGGTGCTAGGAACCCCAACACGCGCACGCGCGCGCGCGAACACACACACATAGAGAAGCCATAGGAGGGAATTTCCTCCTATCGCATCGAAAAAATACACCCTCCATGATTGTTTTCGACAATCGGCGCCCATCATCATCTTTACCATGTAACATGTGGATACACCAAATTTCTTTGATTCCATCACCTTTTACCGTTGATTTAGTGGATGGAAAATTAACGGTTTACCGATAATGCAACTTTTTACATTGCTATTTCAACGGTGAAAAAATGGTGTAATCATATGGAATTTGGTGTATCCACATCTTACATGATAAAAATGATGATGGGTGCCAATCGTCGAAAAAATCGTGAAAAATATAGATATTTGACGCCACCTAATGAATAAGTCTCTTAAGGCATCTTTTCTCATATATGAGAATAATGTAGAAAAGAGGCCCTGAGAGGCTTTTTCGTTAGATGGCGTCAAAAAACTACACCCTCTATCATTTTGTTCGACGATTGGCACCCATAATCATCATTTTTATCATTTAAGGTGTGAATACACCAAATTTTATGTGATTCTAACAACCTTTCACCGTTGATTTAGCAATTTAAAAAGTTCTATTATCGGTAGACTGTTAAATTTGCAATCACTAAATTAACTGTGAAAAGATATTAGAATCACATGAAATTTGGTATACTCACATCTTAGATGATAAAGAATGCCGATCGTTGAAACAAATGGTGGAGGATGTATTATTTTGCGCCACCTAACGAAAATAGCCTCTTAAGGCCTCTCTCTCTCTCTCTCTCTCTAATATATATATATATATATATATATATATATATATATATATATATAAGTGATCCATTGCAAACCAGTCCGTGTTTTCTAAAAAGGAGAACTCCCAATCTACGACATATTTTAACGATCCGAACCGTTCAAGTTGATTACCCTACCTTCAAATATATATAAATGAAAAATCAAAGGATTTGAAGACTTCTTGCATATGCATCAGATGATGTTTATGTTGCATTATCGATAGACGTTCATTTTTGCACCCATCGATGCGTGAGCTAGAGATCTTCAAATTCTTTGATTTTTCATACACATATATTTGATGGTAGGGTGATCAACTTGAACAGATCGGATCGTTAAAATATATCGTAAATAAGGAGTTCCCGGTTTTAAAAAATACGGACCGGTTTGCAATGGAGCATACCATATATATATATATATATATATATGACAATGATGGGTGCCGATTGTCGAAAAAAATTGTGGAAAGGGTGTGTGTGTGTGATGGGTGCCGATTGTAGAAAAAAATTGTGGAAGGTGTGTGTGTGTGTGATGGGTGCCGATTGTTGAAAAAAATTGTGAAAGGTGTGGGTGTGGATGTGTGTCAGTGTGTGTGTGTGTGACAACGATGGGTGCCGATTGTCGAAAAAAATCGTAGAGTGTGTGTGTGTGAGACAATGATGGATGCCGATTGTCGAAAAAAATCGTGAAAAGTATATTTTTCCGACGCTACAAGAGGAAATTCTCTCATATGGCACATTTCCTCCATTATTCTCAATATATATATGAGAATAATGAACAAAAGAGGCCCTAAAGGCGTTTTCGTTAGGTGACGTCAAAAAAATACACCCTCCATAATTTTTTTCAACGATCGGCATCCATTACCATCTTTATCATGTAAAATGTCGGTACTCCAAATTTCATGTGATTCCACCACTTTTTCACTTTTGAATTAGCAATGTAAAAAGTTCTATAGTTGGCAAACCGTTAATTTTGTACCCACTAAATCAACAATGAAATGGTGATTGAATCACATGAAATGTGGTAGATCCATAGCTTACATGATAAAAATGATGATGATCGGTATCAATCGTCAGAAGAAATTGTGGAGGTCGTATTTTTTCGACGGCATAGAAGGGAATTCCCTCCTATGGCACCTTTCTTTCATTATATATATATATATCGCTCCATTACAAAATGGTTCGTGTTTTTTAAAAAACGGAAACTTCCAATTTACGACATATTTTAACGATCCAATCCGTTCGCGTTATTTATGCATCAAGATAAACTCTACCATCAACATTTTTTGAGTTCACATGGGCTGGGCGCAAACCCTCAAATAATACTCAGTCCATAACAATATATTTAAATGTTGATGCTAACAGGGCAAGGCAATGTCTCAATAGTTGCAGTGTAGACATTATACATTATTATGAATACGATGTGTCCTCATCACTTATTCTCATCTTCCTCCAACATTTATTCTTGATTTAAAAAACATGGGTTATTTTACTTGTGTTTCCCTTCAACTCTTTTTCTTTTGTATGTAGGTTGAATTCTTTTCATATGTTGTTGCTCATCTCCTACCGTTCTTCCACTTTAGTTCTCCTTCTTTCATTCGATTCCAACTAAGCAACCGTAAAATATTGATCTTTCGTGCAGGGTAGTGTTATTTGCTTGAGATAATGTATAAATTATTGCTTTTGGTGATACTAAACCTTCTAGATTAATTTGTCCTTTTAATATACTTTTCCTTTCTAATATAAATATAGGATGTTTCGTCATCTATGAGTAAAGCCCCAATTAACCTAAGGGATGATGATCATATCATCATTCTAATTAATGTTGAATCTTTTTTGAGTATCGAAACATAATAGACATGATATTTCCACCAAAGATGATGTTGGATCAAAAATTACGTCCCGTCGTCAAAATCAAAAATCAAATTTAAGTTCAAAATCAAAATCAAAGTCATAAAGCCAAGTGGGCTCAAGCCCATGTCAAGCCCAAACATGAGGAGGGGCCAGCCAAAAGAGAAGAAGAAGAAAGGAAAAGTTAAATGTAATTTTTGTTTTGTAAAATTAAATAGGTAATAGGCAAATTTTGTAAAAGTCATGGGACTATATGTAAAAATGTAAGCATATAAAAGGCCCCTATAGTGACTCAATAACAACTTCTGATTTCTCAAAAATAGACCTAGAGTTTTGTGCCGCTCTCTCTCTCTCTGTCTTTTCTTTTTTCTTCTCTCTTTTTCAATTAAATCCAAAACAAATATTCTCCTTTTTCCAAAACAAAATTGATTTTGACCATTAACTCATCGAGAGGAATACCGATCTTCTATTGAAATTATCAAAAAAGCAATTTTTTTTCTCATCTCTCTCCTTAAGATTCAACAGAGAAGAGGTGGAAGAAAAGAAAACCCGTTTGCGCACGTTCTGAGACTTCGTAGAAGGGGAAAAGAGCCCCCTTTTGATCATTTGGTGTTAGAAATTTTGTGTTTGGGGCTGTAGCCCCGTTGGGTTTCGATTTTTGCTTGCACCTCTCAAGATGCTCATTCGGCTAGACGCGCACCATATTGGGTACACATCGTACCAGGTGCGCACGTCGCTAGTTGCGCACCTCTGTAGGTGCACATCTTACTGGACTGTTTAGCCCATTACTGGACCCTTTACCCCCCACTCTCGCACCTTATTAGATGCGCACCTCCCTAAGTGCGCACCTTACTGAACCTTTTGGCCCATTCGGGACCCTTTGGCACCCTCTCTCGCACCATATTACATGCGCACCTTCCTAAGTGCGTATCTTATTCGACCTTTTGGCCCTTTCGGGACCTTTTGGCCCCCCCTCACTCTCTCGCATCTCGCCAAGTGCTCACCGGGGTTAGTGCGCGCCTTGTTAGGTGTGCATCTCGTCCCGTGCTTACTTTGCTAAGTGCGCACGTGGCACATACGCATCCCTCATTTCTATCTTTTTTATAAATATTTTGCAAAATAAAAAAAAATGAATAAAATAAAGACACCTCATACTCAAAATCCTTCTCCCGTTAAAAAAAAATTTCACGGGACACTGCCCCGCATCCCATAAGAGGGCTGCTAGTCCTCCTGACCCCCAGCCCGCTATCCGGATAGCAGGACCCCCATAAACTCTGCGAGGCTCCCGATATGTCCAAAACACCATCAAGACACACACATACACATACTGCACATTGAGTTCGCATGATCTGTTTGGGCTTTTAATCGGAGCTTCACTCGCTCCAAAAGCGAGGGGTAATTAACGGCAGTTTAGTCCGCGGCTGCCGGAGATTTAGATCCCCACGATCAATAAACCCCTGCTTATACCAGATAGAGAGAATCTGTAATACGACTGATAAGCGATGCGTATTCCTATCTCAATAAGGCGACGAAAAACACTCTACAGATGAGTGCTATAATTTTTTGAGCAAACATGCTAGATAAGAATAATTGATTTAAGGAAGCAAAAGCATAATGAAAATTCAGTTATATTTTTCAAAGAAGCCAATAACAATAATGCCTTGATCTGATCTGAATACACAACCGTCTACTCGTACAAAAGTTGAATTTTTGATCGATACTGTAAGACAAGCGATACTTCTTCGTTCGCTCTTTTATTGTTTCACAATAGGTAAGAAATCAACACCTCCGAATCCAAACCTCCTTTGTGAAAAATACGAATTTCGAGCAAAAAGGATCCGTTACTTTGCCAAAAAACATGACTGTAGGCCCAAAAAAGGGTTTGTTACGATGTAAGGAACATGAGTATCATTTTTGTTATTTTGTAAGAACATGAGTTTAGAAAAGAAAAAGGGTGGTTTTGCTAAAGTTTTGATCTTTGAAGGCTAGGCTTGGATATCATTACTTCACGAAAGATTTGAAATTTTAGAGATTTAATGTTGTGTGTTAGAATAATTGTAATGGATGGTTGTGATGAAGGGTATATTTATAATAAATAGTTGCTTATATATAAAAAGATGATGAGAAAGAGTTAAACTAATCATCATATTTTATCCCCAAATCTCTTTCAACATGGTATCAGAGCCATAACCACATCCCTCATCTGCATCCCTTACCATTGCTATCGCAACACCTCACCACTGCATCCCTCGCAACTCGTTACCGCTTGCCCTCGCAACTAGAGACCCTGCCATCCTACTCGATCGCTGAAGCCCTCGATCACCATCATCGCCCTCACAACTCGTCATCGCACTTGATCGCTGCCAACTGGAGACCCTGCCACCCCACTCGATCGCAGAAGCCCTCGATCACTATCATCTCCCTCGCAACAGGAGACCGCTCACCACCCCACGTCAGTCATCTAAAGCCAATTCGATCGACACCATCGATCGCTGATTTGAAGCCCATTTGATTGACGTCATTGATCGCTGATCTGAAGCCCCCTTCAAACCAAAGGTCCTTCTTCTTCGTGCTTGAGTTCTATCGAATTTTCGATCTCGAGGATCGGCCAAGGTGAAATCTAACTTCTTTATGACTGATGAGATCTAAAACAATGTTCTATTTTGCTTGAATATAGTAATAATGTTGTGGTTGTTAGTGAATAGGTTGAAACTAGTGATCATGCTAGATCTCGAAATCGATTGTTGTTCTGCACCGACTTTGAGGTGTTAGTCGTTGTTGAATTTTATTTTGTGTTACTATCACCCTTCGAGGTGTTTGTGGTTGTTGATTTATGGGGTTTGTGAGTTTGTGGGGATTGTTAGTAGTTGTTGTTTTCCTGTTCAATGACCGAGTCCGATAGTTCTGCTACCTCCTTGAAGGAGAAGGAAGCCTACAATCCTCACACAGTACCTACTCATATCATCCGTATTCGATTAAATGGAACAAATTATCCTCGATGGAAATAGGCTATCGAAATGTTTATAAGGGAGCGAATGTTGATGAAGCATGTAGCTGAGGAGCCTCCTCTATTTCCCACCGATGAGTGGATTTCGAAGGATGCAATACTTCATCGATAGATGATTGAGGCGATAGAAGATGAGATTGCTGAGGTGGTATATAAATATGACAACGCCGATTCTATTTGGGCATATTTGAAAAGGTCTTACGAAGGTAAGGAGAGTGCTAATCGAGCATTCGAGATTGTTAAGTCTCTTCACGAGTTGCAACATAAAGGACGATCTATATTTGCTGTGTATAGTGAGCTCAAGTGACTGGAGACTGGGGTACTCTCTATTTTCCCTCTTGCAGTTGATGTCAATGAGAGAAGAAGGCAACATGAGCAGATGATGGTGATAACATTTCTGAGGGCCATTGGCCCAGAATTATTGATTATTCACCCACAGATTTTGGGAGGCTCGTATGTTCCTACTCTTGCAGATACTTATAAAGCCATCCTGACTATATTCCTTTCTACCATGACTGATGGAGTTTCTGAGACCTCTATGAAAACCATTGATGATAGATCAGCACTTGTCTCTCATGTACCTTTTGTTGGAGGAAGATGACGGAGCATTGGGGGCTGCGGAGGTCGGGGAGGCAGAGGAATGGCCGACAGAAGGAGAGGTGACCGTTTTTGTACTCACCGTGAGATGTCTAACCACACTCGAGATTATTGCTACACTCTCCACCCCAAGCTTCGACCTACTTCCAAAGTTGCTATATCTAATTCAGTTTCTTCAGTCTCGGCATCTGCCTCTATTACCACACCGAGAGTCTTACTGAGGAGTTATCACAGCTGCGAAGTTTTCTCTCAGAGAGCTCTACATCATCATCGTCACAGGCTGCATCTGTTATGGCCAAAGGTAAAGGTAATAACAGTCTTATCTCTGTAACATATCTCACATCCTGGATCATAGATTCAGATGCTTCAGATCATATGACTGGAAAATCAGGTATGCTCACTTCATTATCTTCCACCTCATATAGTAGTCCTATCACAGTAGCCAACGATTCTATATCTAAAGTGGAAAGTTTTGGATCCACTCGTCTCACTTCATCCTTGTCTGTATCTTCATTTCTTTATGTACCGACATTTCCGTTCAGTTTATTATCTATTAGTCAACTTATGCATTCTTTGAAATGTTCGGTAGCATTTCCTCCTTTTGGTTGTATTATGCAGGATATGAAGACGAGAGAGGTGATTGGTTCAGGACATGAGTGTGGAGGTTTATACTACCTTGATGGGAGCACACCTTAGTTTGTTCTATATCTACAGCTCCTCTTGAGGTTCACGGTAGTTTAAGCCATCCATGTTTAGGGAAGCTTAAGAAACTTGTATCTTCTCTTAGCCATCTATCTTTTCTTGATTATGCGTCTTGTAAGATGGGAAAGCATCATTGTGCTTCTTATCCTCCTAGAGTTAACAAAAGAATCACTGATTTGTTTGGCATTGTTCATTCTAATATTTGGGGTCCGTGTCCTATTGTATCAAATCGTGGAAATCGTTATTTTTTTTTATTGATGACTTTTCTAGAGTGACATGGTTGTATTTGCTAAAATCTAGAGCTGAAATCTCCCTTGTGTTTAAATCTTTTGTTACTGAGATTAAAAATCAATTTGATACGACTATTAAAATTTTGCGAACTAACAATACCAAAGAATACTTTAGTTCAGATTTTCAGCAATTCTTAGACCCTTTTGGTATTGTTCATCAGTCTTCATGTTCTTACACCCCTCAACAGAATGTGATATCTAAGAGAAAGAATTGACATTTGTTAGAAGTTACACGTACGTTGTTGATTCATATGCAAGTTCCAAAACGTTTTTGGGACAATGTTGTTCTTGCTGCATGCCACTCATGTCAAGTTCTATTTTTGGAGGACAGATGCCCTATACTATTATGTTTCTTTCTAAGTCGCTCTTTTCTCTACCTCCTAAAGTGTTTGGCTGCACCTGTTTTGTTTATGACCATCGTCCTGGGAAATCCAAACTCGATCCAAAATCTATTCGATGTGTCTTTCTTGGATATTCTAAGGATCAAAAAGGGTATAGTTGTTATGATCGGGAGTTAGATAGAGTGTTCATATATGTTACTTTTCATGAGAACACTCCATATTTTTCATCCACCTATTCCTCTCCTTCTGTTTGAGAGGATTTTCTAATTGATGAATTTGATATTTTGGTTACCACACCTACTCCTGTTCTTAATGAACCTTCTGTGGAGTTAATGCGAGAACAAGTTACTCAGGTGTACACTCGAAGGGTACAACAACTTCCAGTTATAACGTCTCTAGTCACCCCTCTGGTTCCAGATCCCATTCCCTCTGAGTTAGTTGTTCCAACTGCTCCCAGGAAAAACACTCGAACTATTGTTCCTCGATATCCCACCAGTGATTATGTTACATATACACGATTAACACCTTATTATGCATTTATTTCATTCTTATATTCTTACTCTCTTCCCTGTTCAGTATCCGATGCCCTGAATCATCTTGGTTGGAAGAGAGCAATGGACGAGGAAATGCTCGCTTTACGCCTTAATGGCATGTGGGATCTTACTCGCCTTCTCATTGGAAAACACGCAGTCAGTTGTCGGCGGGTATATAATGTGAAGATTAATCCTGATGGCTCACTTGCTCGGCTCAAAACTCGCTTAGTTGCAAGAGGATACTCACAGACTTACGAAATTGATTATGATGAAACCTTCTCTCCTGTGGCCAAGATGACCTCGGTTTGCATAGTTTTATCGTTGGCCGCCACCTATCATTAGCCTTTATATCATCTTGATGTGAAAAATGCATTTCTACATGGCACCTTGCAGGAGGAAGTATATATGGAGCTACTGTCTGGCTTTGTTGCTCAGGGGGAGTCTGGGCTTGTTTGCAAGCTCAAGAGATCATTATATGGCCTCAAACAGTCTCCACATGCATGGTTTGGGAAATTGACAGATATTATTAGGACCTATGGTTTGCGAAGGTCTAATAGCGATCACTCTGTTTTTTATCAATATTGCGATGGAAAGAAGATCCTTATGGTCGTCTATATGGATACCATTGTTACTACAGGAGATGATGAGAGAAGAATTTCTGACTTGAAGGCTTATCTTCAGAAATAGTGTTGCACCAAAAAACTATGGAAGTTGAAATACTTTCTAGGTATTGAGGTATCGAGATCACCGAAGGAAGGGATTTTCGCTACTGAGCGAAAATATGTGCTTGATATGCTTTCAGAGGCCGGTATGTCTGCTTGTAGGCCTATCGATTTCCCTATAGATCTGTCATGCCCTGTTTCCTTAAAGAAGGTGAAAGATGACGTGGTGTGGTCCGCAACCTAACTGTAATGAAGGTGATCTATTCAATACAATTACGTTAAGCATATGAATATCTACAGATGTGTACCAAAACAAAAACAATAAAAGAGAAAGGCATTTATTTCCATTAACCAAACTTTATTACAACCCAAAAAAAAGAGTAAAATAAACTAAGTAGTTTAATTACATCGAAGGAGAAACAAAAGCCCTAAACATTTGGGCAACAACAAAAATTAAAACTAGCTAATCTTCCGTCGTCAAGTCTGTGTAATCTTCATTTGTTGGCTCCACCCCTTGATTCTCGTCATAAAAATCATTCTCATCTAACGGACGTTCCAAAGATAGAGAGAAAAAAAGGAAAGTCCGTCAGCGAGTTACACTCGGGTAGGATTGCCTTATAAGGAAGTAAAAGTATAGACATGAACATGTGTATATAATGTATATGTACAAGCATGATGTATATGGGTATAAGGGTATGAGGTGTATACAAATAAGACATGTTAACAGATGTATATGTGAATATGAGTATGTTGTATGAGGTGTATGTGAGTAAGAGTATGTTGGTATAGGTATATGTGAGGTAAAAATTCAAGTCAAGTCAAATCGGGTATTCAGTCTAAGGGTTAAATCAGGTTAACAAGACGTATATTGACGGAATTGACGAATGGACGTACTCGTATCCTTGACGTATCCCATAACTAGCTGGAAGAAGTATGAACTGGCGCTCGTGCCTGGGGTGGCAATCATAACATGAATCAATGCAGTAGCATGAACATCCTCAAAATGTGTCACATGAATACGATGGAGTTTTGTCTAGCGTGAATATCACTCAAGTGTACATGTATTTCCACCCTTCAGTTCCATAATGAACCACAAGTCTAAACTAGTAAGATATCCGCATCCAAAATGCTGAATAATTCAGGTCTTATAAAGGAAAGTAGATAAAGTAACATGTGGGTACAGTGCATGATATTATGTGAGTTTAGTGGTGAACATCAATTAGTATCGTGATCGTTTTAGTTTGTCAAACAAGGGTCCGAATACTCGCGATTATTTCGTTGTGCCCACGGAACAACAACTGGGGAAGTGAAATGTACGGTTTCACTTCCCGGGATCATGATCGAGTAGTAGGGGAATCCGAGTTCCGCATCTCCTTGTCTAATCAAATAACCCATCCCGTGGTTCAGTATAAAGGTCTTGACGAATTAGAGTTAGTGTGTATACATCTAGGTATGGAATTTCCACATTATATGTTATCCACATATTGGATTATTCGCTCTCAAGTAGAGTTAGTATTCGCCCGAATATCGGGTTAGTAGTCGTCTACACATTGGACCATTCACCGCTAAAGTAGGGTTAGTATTTGTCCGAATATTGGGTTAGTAGTTGTCCACACATTGGACTGTTCACCCTACCTGCAGGGATCCTCATATATAAGTATTTCATACCTAGGTCTGAGCATTCTAACCCTAACTGTATCATGTGTCATGTATATTATAAACTTGTAATCAAAAATTTGATCTCATTTAATTTGTCATACCACAACCACTCATTTTATTTTGTTATCTTTTTAAATTTATAAGGTGCTTCAGATCATTTTATAGAATGCTTAGTTAATAAAGGATGATAACGTTTAATGATATTTATTGTTTATAAGAAAACCATGATATTTGGAATATTTAACATTTTGAAACACATAGTATTTTACCGAGAAAATATCTTTTTAATAAAAGGTTGGGGTTTATTTTGAAAATTTTCTTTTAATAAAACTTTAGATATTCTTTAGAAAAATTATCGTTATAAGGGTTATATCTTTGTTGAAAATAGCCTTTTAGTAAAGGTCAAGGTATTTAAATAAAATTATATTTTTTTTAGGATGGATTGAGGTATTTTATTGTAATTAATAATTTTATAAATTTTTTTATAAAATTATAGTGTTTTAAGTTTGAGTTAACATTTTAGAAAATACGTTCGTGTTGGCAACCGCTGCACATGGGCAGTAGGATTTGTGTCCTTTTTTGGGAAGATTGCCTATCAACCACGAGATATTTACGTAAATAATTATCCTATTAGGGTATTTTATTATATGTGATATTCTAAAAGAACTACTCCGTGTTGACAACCGGTGCACATGGGCGGCATGATTTGTGTCCTTTTCAGAGGCGATTGTCTAGTAACCACGGGTTGATTCATATAAAATATTCCCCTATTAGGGTTTCTTATTAAACTTTAGTTAATAGGCTGAGAAAATTATACTAAGAATATTTCTTTCTAAGTGGAAGGGGTTAAGTTGAAAAACTATAGCATAATTATTTAGATTAGCATTATCCCCTCTTAAAAGGGTAGGGAATTTTAACAAAACTGAGGTAAATTAGTGGATAAGAGTGCAAGTAAAAATATATTGTTTCAGTGTGTCTAAATATTGTTCCAAACATCTCACATCTTATGAGTATTTTAAATATATACATGTTAATAAAATGAGGGTATTTTGTGGAAATAACCTATTTCAAGATCTTATTGGTAACATGGGTAAGTAGGTGTAGAAAAAGGGTGGATTGATGCCCCATGAATTATAACTTTAAGCATATCATATTCCATGTAGGATGAGAGTGCAATATTCACGCATATAGAGGTAATTAATTAAACCATTTTAAGCATGGGGTCAAATTCTTATCATTAAGAGGTACCAAAATAGGCATGCAGAAATATTTTTAATATCATTTTAATATGAGGTTGAGGATTAGGACTTGAAACTAAGATCATTGTAAGAAAGAATGTGACAAACAAGTGGAGAGAGACGGATCCTACATTTGGTTAGAGTTGGATGTCGATGGGTCGAAAACGTAGGCTCGTACTAATTCCTCAATAGCTCCGCATTTGGATTTTTCCTCGATACTTAGGTGGAACCACAGCGTCGGCGTCGGCGATACAAAGGCATGGATATTTTTTCAGAATTTTTTTAGTTCTGAGGTGTGAGAAATCAGTGTTTGAAGGACTCTATTTATAGGATCTTTTCCCTGACAACAAAATCCCAAAATCTGTTGAAAAATCCCTTAAAATCCACGCCCCAAATGATTGCTCATGATTAGCAGCTGCCGCCTCCTCACCTCAGCCATTGGATCATGATCAACGGCCTTGGATCTGCCCCGCCTGCGCCACGTGGCTGCGAGGGGATCACGCGTTTTGTGTGGTCCCCCCACCACATGGGCGCCGCCAGCAATCCTGGGCCGTTGGATCTTGTATCCAACGGTCCAGGATCAAAGGTGATTTAATATTTTTTTTAAAATAAAATCTAACCGTTTATTTTTTTTTAAACCGCATTTGTTTCCAAAAATTGTTAAAAATAGTTTAAAATACGGGAAAATTATGGAAAAATTTCAGAGAATATATTTTATTGTTATCTTTAGTATAAAAATGATTTTGGATTAAAACTAAATAATATTTCCATATCTATGATATTTGTTAGTTAGCATAATTATTTTAAAATCTATTTTTTTCCTTGGAAATATTTTAATTACGAAATAATTATTTTAATTGATAATAAAAATATGTGAATTATTTTAAGGCATTATAAAAAATTTTTAAAACATTTTAAGCCTAGAAAAATATAAATAGATTTTAGAAAATTCTTTTAATTATATTTCAATGCTTTGAAAATTTCTAACATTACTTTAAAAAAAATTAAAATATTTTTCTATCAACGAAAAACGTAAATAATTACTTGATACTAGAAAATTAAAATAAAGATATTTTATTATGTATTAGAAAACACGGTCGTTACAATCTACCCTCCTTAAAATAATTTCGCCTTCGAAATTTCAGAAGGTAGGTCAAAGAAAATCACCAAGAAGGGATTATCATGGTTAAAAAAAATTGGGTCTCGCTCCCTCGTCCCGTTTCCTCGCTTCTCCGTATGTCTGTTTAGTAGTTCTTTCTCCACATAACTCTAACCAGCTGGATTGTCTTGTCCCTTAAGGTTTCATCCTTCTAGTATCCCGACCGGTTGCTGCTCGTAGCTTACGCCAACCCTTCCGTGATCTTGGAACGATCTAAAGTATGACTAGGGTCGCCAACATACCCTCTTAACTGTGAGATATAAAAGCATTATGCATGCCCTCCAAAGAAAATAGCAAAACTAGGCTATACACAAACCCACCGTCTCCTTTCAAGATGTTAAACGGCCGATGAGTCGTGGGCTGAGCTTTCCGCGCTTTCTGCATTGTATCACTATCTCCATTATTTCTACAATCATCTCAATCTTACAAATTCTCCATCTTCAGGATCATTCCAACAGATCGGCACTTATCCCATATAAAACTTGATCTTTCTTATCTTCGTCATGTGTTTCAGCCATTCGTGTCCTCACGTTCTCCTTAGAGTAGTGTTTCTATATTTTCAAGATGAACATTACCATTGCCAGTTCTAGATCTGGATAGGAATAGTTGCATCCAAGAGTCTTTAGTTGTCCTGACGCATATGCAATTATATTGCCGCGCTGATACATCGCACCACCAAGTCCCTTCCCCGAAAAATTGTAGTTGACGTTAAAACTTCCGGGTCTATTAGGAATGGCAACGATGGGTGTGATAGTTACGATCTACCCTCCTTAGAATAATTTCATATTTGAAATTTCCAAAGGAGTAGCCACTACTAGGCACGGAAGTCAGTAATGCTGTCAGGAGTCCTCTTAGCCGCATGTGTCGCTCCCGGGAGTTGGTGTATCGCTTGATACTTGGAAAGTCTCTGAAGGGTTTAGGTATAAAGAATCGGAAAATGTAAAATCAGTAGTTGCTTCCGGATAGAAAAGTTTGGAAGTTGAAGGAAGGTTGTGAATTGATGGAAAACTTGAGAGATATAACATAAAGGCAACTAGTCGAAATTACGGAAACTAGAGGAATTAGGGTGAGTCTAACTAAGTTTTGCATCGAAGGATAAATAAGTATGGTATCAAAAGGAAAGTTGAAAAGGAAGGAGTACCTCTGCTAACTTGCCCTGTGGCATTATCCTTCTCGACTGTCATGGTGAAGGTCTGGCGTTTGGGTCCATTCCGCTGCACTTGCTGAAAAACACGCTCCTGTGATGGCAAGGATGGTCCCTTTGGTGATGCCCCTTAACCGGTTGGTTTAGTGGCGGAAAGTGGCCGGTTTCCCTATCGTGGTGCCGCATAGTTAGTCGGCTTGTTGAAGGGGCCTAATTGTCTCCCTCTCTGAGGACAGTCCCCAATAGCATGATCCGGAGACCCACAGACTATGCAAAGTTTGTTCAAAATACGACAGTCTCTCATGTAGTGTCCGGTTCTACCACAATGGTTGCATATAACGGCTAGTTTTCTTGAGACGGTTAGCCCTACCGGCCTCTTGAATTGCTGCCCTCCGTTAAATTTGGAAGACGATTCTCCAGAAAATTGGCTTGCCGATCCCTTAACACCTGACAAATAGTCATTCTTCCTTATATGTTTCTGTAGATCTTCAAAGTTTTGTGCTGCATCTAAGATTGCGTCATAAGTCAAAAGAGTAGCAGAAGAAATAGAGGACTGCATCTTCAGGTCCAACCCTTGTCAGAACCTTTTAGCATATAGTTTCGGGGTTGCCACTAGGTGATGCGCGAACCGACTTAATCTCGCGAACTCCGAAGCGTACTTGTCCACCGACTTATCTCACATGCTCCCTTGTTGGAACTGTATAAACTCTCTTTCAATCTTTAAGTGTGCCATGACTGGAAAGTATTGGGTATCAAAACGATGTTTGAATGCGTCCCAGTCGATGGGCTCCTTTAATCTACTTTCCTCTGCCTCCCACCATATCATGGCATTATTCTTAAGTTGCAGTTTAGCGATGTTCACCTACGCATCCTTAGAAATCTTAGCGGCACCGAGATCATTAACTGTTCCTTTAAGCCATTTCTCAGCTTCTAAGGAGGTTTCCTTCCCCAAAAAAGTCTTAGGGTGGAGTGATCTAAACTGCTTCACTCCCGCCGAACCTTGAGGAACGGGGGCTAGTTCCTTCCCTAAAACCTCCGCTTGTTGCTGCCTACTTTCTCCCAGCTCCTGATGAAGGGCAGCTGTCTGCTGCTGCTGCTGCTCTAGTAGTCCTTACATCATGTGTAGCATAGCTACTTGTTGAGCAATGGCTTCATTGACTCCATTTCCCCTTCGATTGCGGTTATGGTGTCGTCCGGCCGTGATGATCTGAATCAGAATAGGTTAGGTTACAAACAAACTGAGGGATGAGACAAGATAATAACTTGTATGAAAGAACAACAATTAATGCAAGATGAAAACTAATAAGAAGAAAAAGAGACACAAGAGAGATGTTTTTTTTTCCTTGAAACTAAAATTTTATTATCCAACTTCAATAAGAAGAGTACGACTGAAAAGTAAGGACATGCCCCTACTGCTCTACATAGTTTTATTCGGCCAAAAGAAAAAGGAAAAAGTCTTATTAATCTCGATTATAGGAGTTCAACAAGTTGCGATAGGCTCTCGCACTAAGAAAGGTACGGCCATTCCCACAGTGTCTTGCGGGGGCAACTGCCTGAGTTTCTTCGGCCTCGAGTTCCTCCTCACTCGAAACTTCGTCCTTCAACTCATCCTCGACAGGAGCCTCATTCACGGACCACCCCTCTAGGGTCTTCTTCTTTTGTGGAAGCCACCTCATCAGGATCATCTTCCATAGGTTCATCTTCTATATGATCTTCTTTGTCTTCGGGGTCATTGGCCAACATAGACTTCGGTGCTGTAACATCGACTTCCTCATCCTCCGAGTCGTGGTTAGAAATAACTATCTGGGGACCTAATACTTCGTCATCCGAATATCCAAGTGTAGACTCAAAGGTGATGTCTGACATGTTGTCCTCATCCGGAAGGTTTGCCATGACCTGAAAAGAATGGTCATGGTCAGGATACAGAATGTCAAGGGAAGGACAAGGGATATGGAAAAATTATGAAATTGATACAAGTGGATGAGATTCACAAATATAAAATGTCAGTTAATAGTTTCATTTTAGTACACAAGAAGACCTGCATGGGCCACCACTAAAACATGTCATGCCCTGCTTCCCAAAAGAAGGTGTAGGATGACGTGGCATGGTCCACAACCTAACTGTATTGAAGATGGTCTATTCAATACAGTTACGTTAAGCGTATGAATATCTACATGCAGGATGTGTACCAAAACAAAAACAATAAAAGAGAAAGGCATTTATTTCCATTAACCAAACTTTATTACATCCCAAAAGAAAGAGTAAAATAAACTAAGTAGTTTAATTATATCGAAGGAGAAACAAAAGCCCTAAACATGTGGGCAACAATAAAAATTAAAACTAGCTAATCTTCCGTCGTCAAGTCTGTGTAATCTTCATTTGTCGGCTCCACCCCTTGATCCTCATCATAAAACTCATTCTCATCTAACGGACATTCCAAAGATAGAGAGAAAAAAAGGAAAGTCCGTCAGCGAGTTACACTCGGATAGGATTGCCTCATAAGAAAGTAAACGTATAGAAACGAACAGGTGTATATAATGTATATATATAGGCATGATGTATATGGGTATAAGGGTATGAGGTGTATACAAATAATACATGTTAATAGAGGTATATGTGAATATGAGTATGTTGTATGAGGTGTATGTGAGTAAGAGTATGCTGGTATAGGTATATGTGAGGTAAAAGTTCAAGTCAAGTCAAATCGGGTATTCAGTCTAAGGGTTAAATCAGGTTAACAAGGCGTATATTGACGAATGGACGTACTCGTATCCTTAAGGTATCCCATAACTAGCTGGAAGCAGTATGAGCTGGCGCTCGTGCCTGGGGTGGTAATCATAACATGAATCAATGCAGTAGCGTGAACATCCTCGAAAGGTGTCCCATGACTACGATGGAGTTTTGTCTAGCGTGAATATCACTCAAGTGTACAGGTATTTCCATCGTTCAGTTCCACAATGAACTACAAGTCTAAACTGGTAAGATATCCTCATCCAAAATGCTTAATAATTCAGGTTTCATAAAGAAAAGTAGATAAAGTAACATGTGGGTAAAGCGCATGATATTATGTGAGTTTAGTGGTGAACATCAATAAGTATTGTAATCATTTTAGTTTGTCAAACAAGGGTCCGGATATTTGCGATTATTTCATTGTGGCCACGGAACAACAACTGGGGAAGTGAAATGTACGGTTTCACTTCCCGGAATCATGATCGAGTAGTAGGGGAATCCGAGTTCCGCATCTCCTTGCCTAATCAAACTACCTATCCCCGTGGTTCAGTATAAATGTCTTGACGAATTAGAGTTAGTGCGTATACATTTAGACATGGAATTTCCGCATTATATGTCATCCACATATTGGATCATTCGCCCTCAAATAGGGTTAGTATTCGCCCGAATATCGGGTTAGTAGTCGTCCACACATTGAACCATTCACCCCCAAAGTAGGGTTAGTATTCTCCCGAATATCGGGTTAGTAGTTTTCCACACATTGGACTGTTCACCATGCCTGCGGGGATCCTCATATATAAGTATTTCATATCTAGGTCCGCGCATTCTAACCCTAACCGTATATGTGTCATGTATGTCATAAACTTGTAATCAAAAAGTTAATCTCATTTAATATGTCCTTTCAAAAAACTCATTTTATTTTGTTATCTTTTTAAGTTTGTAAGGTGCTTCATATCATTTTATAGAATGCTTAGTTAATAAAGGATGATAACGTTTAATGATATTTATTGTTTATAAGAAAACCATGATATTTGGAATATTTATCATTTTGAAACCCATAGTATTTTACCGAGAAAATATCCTTTTAATAAAAGGTTATGGTATTTATTTGAAAATTTTCTTTTAATAAAACTTTAGATATTCTTTAGAAAAACTATCGTTATAAGGGTTATGGTCTTTGTTGAAAATAGCCTTTTAGTAAATGTCAATGTATTTAAATGAAATTATATCTTTTTAGGATGGATTGAGGTGTTTTATTGTAATTAATAATTTTATAAAATTATAGTGTTTTAAGTTTGAGGTAACATTTTAGAAAATAAGTTCGTATTGGCAACCGTTGCACATGGACGGAAGGATTTGTATCCTTTTCATAGACGATTGCCTATCAACCACGATGTATTTACGTAAAACATTACCCTATTAGGATATTTTATTATAGGTGATATTCTACGAGAACAACTCCGCGTTGACAACCGCTGCACATGGGCGGCATGATTTGTGTCCTTTTCAGGGTCGATTGTCTAGTAACCACAGGATAATTCATATAAAATATTCCCCTATTAGGGTATCTTATTAAACTTTAGTTAATAGGCTGAGAAAATTATGCTAAGAATATTCCTTTCTAAGTAAAAGGGGTTAAGTTGAAAAACTATAGCATGATTATTTAGATTAGCATTATCCCCTCTTAAAAGGGTAGCGAATTTTAACAAAACTGAGATAAATTAGTGGATAAGAGTGCAAGTAAAAATATATCGTTTCAGTGTGTCTAAGTATTGTTCCAAACATCTCACATCTTATGTGTATTTTAAATATATACAACATGTTAATAAAATGAGGGTATTTTGTGGAATTAACCTATTTCGAGACCTTATTGGTAACATGGGTAAGTGGATGTACAAAAAGGGTGGATTGATTCCCCATAAGTTATAACTTTAATTATATCATATTACATGTAGGATGAGGGTGCAATATTCACGCATATAGAGGTAATTAATTAAACCATTTTAAGCATGGGGTCAAATTCTTATCATTAAGAGGTACCAAAATAAGCATGCAGAAATATTTTTAACATCATTTTAATATAAGGTTAAGGATTAGGACTTGAAACTAAGATCATTATAAGAAAGAATGTGACAAACAAGTGGAGAGAGGCGGATCCTACATTTGGTTAGAATTGGATGTCGATGGGTCAAAAACGTAGGCTTGTACTAATTCCTCAATAGCTCCACGCTCAGATTTTTCCTCGATGCTTGGGTAGAACCACAGCGTCGGCGTCGTCGATACAAAGGCGTGGGTATTTTTTTCAAAATGTTTGGATTTCCGAGATGTGAGAAATCTGTGTTTGAAGGACTATATTTATTGGGTCTTTTCCCTAACATTAAAATCCTAAAATCTGTTAAAAAATCCGTAAAAAGTCGCGCCCCAAATGATTGCCTATGATTAGTCGCCGTCTCCTCCTCACCTCAGCCGTTGGATCATGATCCAAGGGCCTTGGATCCGCCCCGCCTGCGCCACGTGGCCGCTAGGGGAACACGCGGTTTCGCGTGGTCCCCCACCACGTAGGCGCTGATCGCACGCCAAAAGCGTGTCGGATATTTAAAAGTTCTAAAGTTTAACCGCGATCAGGACGGTGTCGCTTTGCAGCTAGCCGCGATGAGCACGGGTCAATCCACAGGGATACAGAGTGTTTTATGTTCTTGTTCTTACGAGTTAACGCGCGTGGCGGATTTGTTTGTTATCTAACCTATGTGTTATATTCAAGTATAAGGCATTTTAGGAAACGATAGGATAGTGTAAGTTAATGGATTCCGTATTCAAGTACTTTGAGCCGAACTTAACCAATGAAGCTAGAACAATTGGCAACAACGTGGATTAGGGGACTTAAGCACAGTATTCTTGGAATCCGGCTTATTGACCCTTGTCCGTCCGTTCTTGTCTCTTGCTTTCGCCTCCGGCCAAACCGAATGCAACCGGTCACCGTTAGGAATCACCTTTACCTTGGTAGGGTAGGGTGCCTAACGGAGCGTTTGCGTAAGATTTGGGCGGAATTTCAAATGGGAAAAGACGGGAAAAGGAAATGAGGAGAGAAATGTTAACTTACAAAATCTTTCTCTTTTCCTAACAACAATATTCACACCATTCACAAAACAAACCAAAAAGAGATAACAAAAGAGAAGAACAAAGTAAAGAAAAGACTACAAACAAGTAATTAAATGACATGGTAATAAATTGCAAGTAATAAAAGACAAGAATGAAAATGCATGTAAGTAAAAGAGCGAGTAAGAAAGACTAAGAACCATAGAACCCAAAACAAGACATGGGTTCAATAACCAAATCTTAAACTTGCAAGCTCGGTGAAGAGGTTGCAAGATCAAGAAGAGGCAAAGAACTCATGGTGAACGAATGCACAAAAAGATAACTTTATTAATCTTCAAGAATGATACAACCCTTGAGATCAATAACCAACCCTTAAACTTGCAAGCTCAAGAAAGAGATTGCAAGATCAAGAGAAGATTAAGAACTCAAGGGGACTACGCTATTTACAAGAACAAAATGAAAACAAAAGAGGTTTGGTGAAAAGAATGAAACAATGTAAGCACAATCCAAGACCCTTTCTCCTTTGCCCCATGGTCTGTATTTATAGGCTCCAAAGAATGGAGGGAAATTCGAATTTTTAAATCAACACAAAATCTTTAGTATTGAATGCTCATTATTTCATATCCATTTGTGACTTGATTCATGGCTGCCCCTATTATGGTCCATGTTGTCTAGTTGATTTTGGTTTGCACTTATTATTGGAGGGAAATTTGAATCTTTAAATCAACACATAATCTTTAGCATTAAATGCACATTATTTCATGTCCATTTGTGCCTTGATTATTGTCTTCCCCATCATGGTCCATGCTGATTTGTCTATTTGAATTTGATTTACACTCAGTTTTGGAAGGAAATTTGAATCTTTAAATCACACACATAATCTTCACCATTAAATGCTCATTACTCCATTCCCACATGTGGCTTGATTCATGGCTGCCCCATTATGGCTCATGCTGATTTGTTTGATTCCTTTTGATTTGAACACATGCTTTTTAGTCTTGAATGCATATAAAATCATATGCATATAAAATCATCTCCTTGACTGCATATAAAATCATATCCACATGTGCTTAAAAGTCTTGTGTACACACTTGTTGTGTTGGACCATTTAGATAAAAAATGTGTACACAACTTGTTGTGTAAAGAAACTCCTGAAGTATTGGTCGGTTTGCGTTTCTGGTCGCAGTGTCTTCCCTCAAGTGATATATCCGTGCTTTTGGATGCAGTTCCAGTATTTTGTCATGGATACCTGTAATCTGTAATACTGAGTAGACACTGGTTAATAATACCGATAAATACAACAAATAGATAATGAATGGGCGGTATTAGAATGCAGTTTTCGGATATGAACAAATACCCCCAAACTTATCTTTTGCTCGTCCCGAGCAAAACCATTTATTCACAAAAGAAAATCCTAACCGCACTTTCGCAGGGAACGCGATTGCACTGAGCATGTGCAACAAGCCGTTAAACCTCTAGGTGTCCCTAGTAGGAGGAGTGTTGTCTCCTGAGGGTTTTCAGCGGATACTACCCACAAAATCCCGTCAAGCTAGTTTTGCGAAATAACTATGATTCAAACTCTAAGGTTTTGTTTAAAAGATAACAATTCTATTATCCTAAATTTAGAACTATCGAACCTTTATTTTTCACACCTCGCTTCTCTTTTAACTTAAGATTTTATATGTCTTTACGTGTAGTGCAAATAGTGTCGTTAAGTTTCAAAAGGATCGATTAAAATCATCATGTCATAAAATAAAGCCCAGATAAAAATTTAGAAAGGATCACATAAGTTTTATAAAGAGTTAAGTATTTCTCAAGTTTCGTTTTCCAGTAAGGTTTCAAATTCTAAATTTCTATCTTCCTTAACAGGAAACTAGATCTTATTTTTCACTCCACCTTTTTCTTGTTTTCATTTCATACACACTTCTGTGAACGTGCAATAGTCTTTATCATAGAATAAAACCTTCATATCTCCGCTAGAAATACTTTTTTATAAAAACCTGTCTTTTGTCAAGATTATTCTCACACAAAAAACCGTTAGGAATTTTAACTCGGAGAGAACACTTACTTGACTTTGTTTTAATCTGGACTTTCTAGGCTTCTTAGCGAGCTTTGGGCCAATGCTCCTAAACCAGTTGGTTATAGGGCATTAGGTGTAGAGACACCCAGCGGACTTAATTACTTAAGTTACCTAGGCCCAAAAACAAAAGACAATGATGATTTATTGCGAACGGAGATATAACCGGTAGTTCAATTATTTTTTTGGATAAAAGATGTGTTTAGTGGGTTAGGTGTGTAATCATTCCAATCAAGATTCAGATGGGTTATTCTTCAGAATTAGTTCCAATTAAGGTATCAATAATATCCCTTCATGTCCACCTCTTTTTATAAACTAGTCTTGATATTACTTATTTCAGAACAAACCTATTTGATCCTCAGAAAATAGTTTATCAAAAAAAATTTCAGACATAATAGACTTGTCTTCTAATTTTCAAAACTCACGACACGTGTAGTGTGATGTAAAGACGTATATTAGCTATAGTTAACTTCAAAGGAGAGTTATCTTTCAGGTTTTCAAAATATAAAAATAGGATTTAGTTGTTCCTATCTTATTAAACAAAACCGTCGAAATATTGAATCTAAGTTCTCCCACTAGCTAACTTGACGACAAAGTTTTTATATTTTTAGAAAATTTTCTGATTTTTATGGGCTTTTAAATAAGTATGCAAATGCAGAATATACAAATGAATGCGAAGGTAGAAAGCTTACCGAGCACACCCCCAAATTTAAACTTGACAGTGCCCTCACTGTCAGGCTACACTAAGAGGGTCAAAATTGTCAGTGCCTCCCTAAAAACAAATTCTATACAAAAATAAAAACAAAAAAATATGTACACCACAAGGTTCCCCCCCAAACTTAAGTAAAACAGTGTTTCCACTGTTAAGCGTTGAAGTTCAGGATTAGGAGGGAAAGAGAACGGTATCAAGCTATACAAGGCCTTACACAGGCCAAAATTGAGCACCAACCATTCAAAAAATTTCTCGGGATAAGGCCCGGGTTGGTGAAAGAATACGGTGAGGAGAGAAATGGTGAATACGCGAGACTGTATGGGGATAGAAGTAGAATACGGTCTCGGTATATGAGAAGAAGAATGGCGGAAGGGAAAAAGAAATGGAGTACGAACTTGAGGGTGGAAATGGAGTGAATAAATTAGCACAATTTGTAATGACCGATGTGAAAAAAGCGATTGTGCTAATCTATCAACCCGTCGAGCAATGGGGTCAAATCCCTCAAGATTCATCAGAAAACGTGCGTACCCCGAACTTGGTAAACCAGACACTGGAAATGAAAGTTGTACAGTTTCTTGCAAGGTCGGAACAATAGAAGAGACGAAGGGGAGTGATTTAGGGATAGTCTTATTCTCACCTAAGTAAACTGTCTCGAACTCAAAAGATTCCATCAATGGTTCGAAATGACTGTGAGCAACCGAGTTTGATGGTTCAACTAACTCATATGACAATTCAAAGGACTCAAACTCGGACGGTGAGCCTTCAACATCGTCCGAAAAAGTGAAACATTAGTAATCGTTATCGGCTGTGAGAAGAGTGTCAGATTCAAGGAGGAACGCACTAGTGGCGTCAAATGTACTGTGATTGAACAGAAATTTTTCAAACTCACAGTCCTCCTGCATGATCTTTTGCGTGGTCGGAACGATGGAAAGGATGGAGGGTAATTTAGGAAGTATAATAGTTAAAGGTTCAGGAGGATGAATTGGAAAATCCGACACATCAAACAAAAATGGTTCATCCTCAATACTATCCTCATAATTCTCCTCAAAAATTATCTCATCCATGCAAATCTCATCAAAATCAAGACGCATATGAAGTTCGGGAGAAACATTTAATGACCCGGGGTGATGAATTGGAGAGAAAATTTCAGTCAAATCTTACGGTTCATCATCCAAAATACTCCCTGCGTCAATATCCTCAATCAAGTGAAAATTAATATTCTCAGACTCCTCATCAAAAGCATGGATTTCAATCGATTCTAGTTCTAAGATGGAGGTGTAGAGGTCAAAAGGTTTAGGACTGGTTTCACTTGGAATGGACCCTTCACAATAGGGTAAATCAAATACTACAAAGTCGCACAACTCATTAAACGTTCTATCTTTAATCGGTAAATCTTTTAGGACACTAGATAAACATTCAAAACTAGAGTTGTGTGATTCAAGTTGAAACGGGTAGGTTCGATTTGGAAGGGTATACAACTCACTCTCTCCACTCAAATTCTCAACCTGTCCAACCGTCTCTTCATACATTTGAAAATTTGGAGCTAGTTGAAAACTAGCTACCGGGTCACTAGGTTGTATGAGGGCAGCCATGGACGCATTCAAATCTATCATCTGTTGGTATGACGCTACCCTAAAGTCTTTCAACGACTGTTCTAGACTAGACATATGTTGTGAAGGGGTTTCAGTAAAAAATTCAAAGTTGTTTGGATACTGAAAATTCCTAAATGGCGGTGAAGAAGCAGTGTCTAGGGAAGGCGCAAAAGTTTGGTAGGACTGGTAGGAATTGAATGGTTGGACAGGGGTAGGATCAACATACGAATAAGAAGGTGAATGGAATTGTTGATCCAAAGAATTTGTAGTGGTGAAAGGAGTGAAAGATCGGCTACAGGATTGTTCAATATGTTCAGCGATGGACAAAGGACAACTTGCAAAAGAGGTATCAACATAAGAGGGTGGTGAGGGTTAAAACGGTTGATACAAAGTGGATTGCGGAGTGCAAGTGTTTGTCCTAGACGCGTCTATGCGATCTTTCAATGAAATTTTTGGTATGGATGGATCGTTCGAAATTCGACCAAAGCAAGAACCGTAAGAATTTATGTCTGGTTGTGGGTACCAAAGTTCGGCAAGGGTTTTTCGAGGTGGGGTACCCATGATATGAAGAGAGGAAGAAGAATAAGAGAAAAGGAGGGAAAAAAAGAATGTGATTTTTTTTAGTTGGTTATTAACAAAAGAATGAAATATACACACAAAAAGAATCTGGACCAAAAATAATTACGACACAAAAATACCACACACCTAATCGTTCTAGAGTTCACCTAGGTCAACTAGACTTACTCAAGAACTTGGTTGTCGAGATAAAACTGTGTCGAGAAACAGGCTCAAAATATACTGATCACGAGGCCAGGTAAGTGCAAAGATAAGGGGAGGTTTTCCGACGCTTTCGTGAAGGTCTTTAATTAAATAACCCTTTCTCTTTTGGCGGTTTCGCCGTGAACACTTTCCTAGACACCCCGTAAACAATATACCGTTAAGCGGTGTTCTAAACACAATTAAGCTCTCCTAGTGAGCGCGAAGTCTTTAAGGCTTAAAGTCTAATTTCTTTTAAAAATTTGTGTGGGTAAACGTTATGCTCAAGTTCGTGATTTGTGGGCCACGGGAAAGGTGATGAAATCCTTTACCGTATGTTTTGGGGTTCGCTTGCTCTTAAGTCTGTATTAATATATGCAATGCGCAATTCAATGGAAAAAAAATTTATTCAAATAATCAAACAATCGTTTTTTAGTTTAAGCTCGGCACTGCAAAAAATACGGGTTAGTCAATTTTTTGGCGTTTGCTAGCGAACTTGCAAACAATCCTGCAAAGATATTATATTGGAAGCGTCGGATTTGAGAAGAAGGTGTTAGTAAAGTGCGTACCGTTAAGTTGTGGGTTAAGAAACCCCCGTTGAATCGAATCCGGTAAGCTTGAAAATTTCGCTTGCGCAGGTCAAACTACCCGGATCTTTGGCACTGTTCTTCGTAACCACCTTGATTTTGAATGTGCACTTTGCTCCCCACGCTCGCTGTTCGCAAATCCGCAAAATCTGAAATGTCGGAAAAACGGATTATTATTGCGAAAAAGCGATACAAATGCCCAAATACCTGCACACTAAAAATTATAAAAAACAAACAATACAAATAGGATAAAAACAGAACACTGGAGCACAGAGGAGAAATTGGAGGCAAAAGGTGGTGAAGGGGCCGGCGTCGCCGGTTTTGGTGATGATGTCACCGGCCAACTTGATGAGGTAGGGCTTCAAATTTCAACAGTAGTCTTATTATTCCACTAATGCCACACTGGTATTGTTTATCTTTTTATTTTAGTTACAGAGTGCAAGCAGGTATAAAATCCAGAGAGCAAAAAAATGAGTTAAGAATGTTATTTTTTATTTTTTTTTTATTTTGAAAATTTTAAGATTTTTAGTTTGTTTTGAAAAAGTGTTAGATGGATATTCACAAGATTAACCCGAAATAACAAATACTAAAAACGTTACCGCCTCCCCGACAACGGCGCCATCTTATCGCACGCCAAAAGCGTGTCGGATATTTAAAAGTTCTATAGTTTAACTGCGATCAGGACGGTGTCGCTTTGCAGCTAGCCGCGATGAGCACGGGTCGATCCACAGGGAGACGGAGCGTTTTATGTTCTTGTTCTTATGAGTTAACGCGCGTGGCGGATTTGTTTGTTATCTAACCTATGTGTTATATTCAAGTATAAGGCACGATAGGATAGTGTAAGTTAATGGATTCCGTATTCAAGTACTTTGAGCCGAACTTAACCAATGAATCTAGAACAATTGGCAATAACGTGGATTAGGGGACTTAAGCGCGGTATTCTTGGAATCCGGCTTATTGACCCTTGTCCGTCCGTTCTTGTCTCTTGCTTTCGCCTCTGGCCAAACCGAATGCAACCGGTCACCGTTAGGAATCACCTTTACCTTGATAGGGTAGGGTGCCTAACGGAGCGTTTGCGTAAGATTTGGACGGAGTTTCAAATGGGAAAAGACGGGAAAAGGAAATGAGGAGCGAAATGTTAACTTACAAAATCTTTCTCTTTTCCTAACAACAATATTCACACCATTCACAAAACAAACCAAAAAGAGATAACAAAAGAGAAGAACAAAGAAAAGAAAAGACTACAAACAAGTAATTAAATGACATGGTAATAAATTGCAAGTAATAAAAGACAAGAATGAAAATGCATGTAAGTAAAAGAGCGAGTAAGAAAGACTAAGAACCATAGAACCAAAAACAAGACACGGGTTCAATAACCAAATCTTAAACTTGCTAGCTCGGTGAAGAGGTTCCAAGATCAAGAAGAGGCAAAGAACTCATGGTGAATGAAGGCACAAAAAGATAACTTTATTAATCTTTAAGAATGATACAACCCTTGAGATCAATAACCAACCCTTAAACTTGCAAGCTCAAGAAAGAGGTTGCAAGATCAAGAGAAGCTTAAGAACTCAAGGGGACTACGCTATTTACAAGAACAAAATGAAAACAAAAGAGGTTTGGTGAAAAGAATGAAACAATGTAAGCACAATCCAAGACCCTTTCTCCTTTGCCCCATGGTCTGTATTTATAGGCTCCAAAGAATGGAGGGAAATTCGAATTTTTAAATCAACACAAAATCTTTAGCATTGAATGCTCATTACTTCATGTCCATTTGTGACTTGATTCATGGCTGCCCCCATTATGGTCTATGTTGTCTAGTTAATTTTGGTTTGCACTTATTATTGGAGTGAAATTTGAATCTTTAAATCAACACATAATCTTTAGCATTAAATACACATTACTTCATGTCCATTTGTGCCTTAATTCTTGTCTTCCCCATCATGGTCCATGCTGATTTGTCTATTTGAATTTGATTTGCACTCAGTTTTGGAAGGAAATTTGAATTTTTAAATCACACACATAATCTTCACCATTAAATGCTCATTACTCCATTCACACATGTGGCTTGATTCATGGCTGCCCCATTATGGCTCATGCTGATTTGTTTGATTCCTTTTGATTTGAACACATGCTTTTTAGTCTTGAATGCATATAAAAGCATATGCATATAAAATCATCTCCTTGAATGCATATAAAATCATATCCACATGTGCTTAAAAATCTTGTGTACACACTTGTTGTGTTGGACCATTTAGATAAAAAATGTGTACACAACTTGTTGCGTAAAGGAACTCCTGAAGTATTGGTCGGTTTGCGTTTCTGGTCGCAGTGTCTTCCCTCAAGTGATATATCCGTGCTTTTGGATGCAGTTCCAGTATTTTGTCATGGATACCTGTAATCTGTAATACTGAGTAGACACTGGTTAATAATACCGATAAATACAACAAATAGATAATGAATAGGCGGTATTAGAATGCAGTTTTTTGATATGAACAGGCCCCACCAGCAATCCTGGGCCGTTGGATCTTGTATCGAATGGTCCAGGATCAAAGGTGATTTAATATTTTTTTTAAAAATAAAATAAAATCTTACTGTTTATTTTTTTAACTGCATTTGTTTCCAAAAATTGTTAAAAATAGTTAGAAATACGGGAAAATTATGGAAAAATTTCAGAAAATATATTTTATTGTTATCTTTAGTATAAAAATGATTTTGGGTTAAAAATAAATAATATTTCCATATCTATGATATTTTTTAGTTAGCATAATTATTTAAAAATCTATTTTTTCTTTAGAAATACTTTAATTATGAAATGGTTATTTTAATTGATAATAAAAATATGTAAATTATTTTAAGGCATTATAAAATTTTATACATTTTAAGCCTAGAAAAATATAAATAGATTTTAGAAAATTTCTTTAATTATATTTCAATGCTTTGAAAAATTCTAACATTACTTTAATAAAAATAAAAATATTTTTCTATCAACGAAACACGTAAATAATTACTTGATACTAGAAAATTAAATAAAAGATATTTTATTAGGTATTAGAAAACATGGTTGTTACAAGATCCAAATGTGAAACTCTTTATGGGTCAGGGGAAGCCTGTTCCTGATCCAGAACAGTACATGAGTTAATTGATAAACTTAACTACCTGACTGTCACTCGTCCTGATATAGGCTTTCCAGTTAGCGTGGTGAGTCAGTTTATGTCCAATCCTCGTGAGACTCACCTTCATGCAGTTCTCCGTATCTTGAGGTACCTAAAGAGTGCCTCTGAGAAAGGTATCGTCTATAAGGATTATGAGCATTCCAAGACCACGGGCTTCACAGATGTAGATTGGGCAGGGTCTCCTGATGATAGGAGGTCGACCACTGATTTCTATGTGTTTCTTGGAGGAAATTTGGTTTCTTGAAAAGGTAAAAAATAAAATGTGGTCTCAAAATCCAGTGCAGGGTCAGAGTATAGAGTCATGACAAACACCACAAGTGGGTTGGTGTGGATTGGATTTCTACTTATAGAGCTTGAATATGATCCTGCTGGACTTATGAAGCTATACTGTGATAATAAGGCTACGATTTATATTGCGAACAACCCCATTTTCCATGAACAAACAAAATATATTGAAATTGATTGTCACTTCATTCGTGAAAAGGTTGAGGATGGAGTCATTGATACAATTCATGTGAGTTCGTTGAACCAACTTGCCGATTTATTCACTAAACCTCATGAAAGATCACGTGCGCAATTTATTTGTGATAAGTTGGGCATGCGCGATGTATATGCTCCAACTTGAGGGGGTGTTAGAATAAATAATGTAATGGACGGTTGTGATGAAGGGTATATTTGTAATAAGTCGTTGCTAAAGAGATGATGAAAAAGGGTTAACATAATCATCATATTTTATCCCCAAATCTCTTTCAATATTGTGCCTGGCAAAGAAGGCTCGGATACTGCATCTGATGGAAGCTGAGATCTCGTTCAGATGTTGTCCTCCGTCGATCCTGTGATGGCAGTCTTTGACGGCTGAGATTTGTTTTGGAAGTTGTTAAGTGTGGATCTCAATGGGTTGGTATTTGACGCTGAGCTACCTGCAAAGAAGTCCCGGGGTGGGTGACCACCGTAAGACCCTCCGACGATCAAGTTAGTGCCGAGGTATAAATGCAGAGTAGCGGCGTATTGGAAATAAGTTTGAGTTACCTGAGTCGTCTGAGAGAGGGGTTTATATAAGGATCGCGTAGAGCAAGCATGCACGAGATCATTGCGGCCAGTTATGCCCCAGCATTATCCTCGCCTCGAATGGCGGGATGCGCCCATTAATGGGGGGATGCGCTAGCGTGGGACGCAGATCGTGGGAGGCGGATATCTCGCCCTGGAGATATATGCGAAGCCTTTGCGGGGCATATGGGATCCGCGCTCTTGATTGATCGGGGGAAACCGAGGAAGCTCGGCATGTCAGGAGCTCGGAAACGAGCCGGGAGGCCGAAGAAGCTCGGCTTGTCAAATGGCTCGGAGGCGAGCAAGGAGACTGAGGAAGCTCAGAGATGAGCTGTTGGTAGTTTCCTAGATGAAGGTGGAATGTATTCAGAGAGGTCTCTCGAAAGGTCGGATATGTTTCTCGATAAGAGGATCCTGAGGAATGTCCCTGATGCAACTCATTTATTCCACCCCCGTAGCCTTCGGGACACGTCATCCGCCACGTGTCGTAATCTGAGGAGAGACCACTCTTGAGCATCATCATTAGCCCCCACTCTCGTTCCGACTATTCATGGGTGGGTTCGAGAGTGGCCTGCTCGGTTTTTCTTCTGCTCGGTTTGGCGCTAAGAATCATAATACGGATCGCCCGGGAACGACATGGCGTTTTGTGGTTGCGTCGTTTTAATCTTTGGGCCCACGTGTCGCCTCGTCGTGCGCTTGAATTTTCGCACGTATCCCCGATGGCGTCAGCGGATCAGTGAAATGATTGCGCTTTAAAGAGGGGGCGCCGTTTTAGTCGGTTCATCAGTTGAAGTAGGGCCATGTGTCCGCCGTTGGTTGGCGGAGGCGACAGGCTGTCCCTGACTCCTGGAGTCGAAAAGACGTCCCCAATGGTCTTCCTCCTCTTCGGTTTCAAATAGCCAAGAGGTTTCTTCTTCTTCGTCGTCCTCTGTGTCAGGTTTGCCCTTTAGAGTCAAGGCTTCCCCTGTCGCTTGCCGTTGGACGGTGATAAGGGCCGCCAAGGTGTGCATCGGGAACACCCGCGATGCGCCCTCCGTCTTGAAGTGTGTGGACGAGCTTTCCGAAATTCGGACTCGATTCCACATCCCCTCTAACTATTCACTTCGCTTAGCTAGAGAGGGTGAGCGAGAGGATCAGGTGCGGGGAAAGAAGATTGCCCTGTATCTGGAAGCGTTCCGGGAAGGAATGCGTCTGCCCTTCCCCACCGAGGTTTGTGAGGTGCTTCGTTGTTTCCACCTTGTCCCGGGCCAGCTAACGTCGAAATCGTGGAGAATCCTCCTCGGGTTTCTGGTCTGGTTAAAACTTGAAAATATCCCCTTCAGTTTGACTCTCCTTATCTCTTTCCATTGTTATAAGAATCACCCCGGCACCAGTAAGGATGAGCCGAGCTGGGTGTATTTTTCGTATAAGAAGCGTAAAGGTGGGGCGGCCGAGTCATGGGTAGTAGTCATCCCTTCTTCTATCCACGAGTGGAAGGAGAAGTTTGTATTCGTTGGGCCGCCCGAGGGCAAGGATTGGCCTATGCCTACACAGTGGCACAGGATCGAGTGCCCGAGGGCAAAGCACTCGACTTCCCTGAAGCGAGGGTGGTGTCCCAGTGGGAGCCGATCCAACGGGCGGATGTCCTGCTATCCGAGCAGGCACTGATCTGGGCTGGGCTCTGTCCTGCGAGTTTCTTGGTAAGTTAGGGCTTTCGACGATCTGTTTATACTTTACCAAATTTCCTTTGATGTTTTAGCGTCGCTAACCCCCTTGTTTGCGTGTTTCTTTTTTTTTTGCAGAGCCCATGGACCGAGAAAAAATCCTAGCCGTCCTGGCCGCCAAGACTCAGTGAAAGAAGGCCAGGGGCGCGAGCTCGTCCCGACCAGGTCTAAGCTCGGCCCCGAGGTCAACTCCACCGTCCAAGCCTTCCGCCGCTCCCCGAGCTTCAGAAAAATGCCGCGGGGGGAGCCATAAGCACTCGTGGGACTCGGCGCCCCGGGTGCGAGAGGAAGAGGAGGAGGCGGCTGGGCCCGCCAAAGTCCCCCTCAAAAGGCTGAAGCGGACGGTCTCTCGGCCACCTTCTACCGGGACCACAGTGCAGGAGGGCGACTTATGTATTAAGGTGCCTTCGGGGCTCTTTGTCGCCGACAGCCTGCTTTTCGACATGGAGCAGGCGACCGGGGTTAAAATACCCCGGGGGACCATGAAAGCCCAGGTGGCCGCCATAGCACAAGAGGCAGTTCAGGTCGGTTTCTGACTTTTCTCAAAAGATCTCTCAAGTCTTATTTTCTCGGTTTGAGCTTTCTAACCCGTTTGCTGCTTTCCACAGGTCCTCCACTACTGCGCACTCCTCGTCGCCATGGAATCCGATGAGGTAGCCCCAGCCATGAAAAAGGAGGATGAGTCCTCCAACTTGGAGGAGGAACTCCGCCTCCAACCGCGGCAAGCGGAGGAGAAGGTGGCTCTCCTTGACACTCATCTGATCTCCGAGGGGCTGCCGAACTCTAAGCTGAAGGAGTCTCATCGGCTTCTGGACGAGTCCAAACGGGCTATTCAAGCCAAGTTGGAGGAGGTGAACGGTTTTTACCATGTGGTGAAGAAGTCGAGGGACGCCCTCAAGAGGGATGTCCGGGTGGCTTTGGACGCGGTGAAGCTCGCCGAGTGCCGGGTGGAGAAGGTCGTGGAGGCGTATAAGGCGTCAGAACAATTTTACGCCGACCTCGCCGACGTTTGGCATAGCGCCCTTGACGCCGTCAATGAGTCTGCGTCGGGGTTCAAAATCAGCGAGCTCCGCGCTAAGTATCCTCTGGCCGAGGAGGTACCGCAGGGGGAAGTCGCCGAGGTGGCCATCAGGGGCGAGGCTATCGGTGGAAGAGCCGACCCCGAGGTCGCAGTTTTGGTCCCCGAGACTAGCATTGAGCAGGGCGAGATCCTTCCCGAGCGGGCGAACTTATCTTTCCTTCCTTGGGGATTTTTTTTCTTTTCCACAATTTTGTAAGCCTCCGGGTATTTTTGTAAGGCTGGGGAGCTCAGAATACCTTGTATTTATCTTTGACTATAAATAAAGTGCGTCTTTTTCTCTTGCTCAAATGTATGCTCACTGCGCAAGTACTTTTAGCTCGTATACTTTTCTTCAAATCTTCCTTCTGCAAGTATTTTAAGCTCGTAGGTCTTTTCACCTTGCAAGTACTTTCAGCCCGCAGGTCTTTTCATCTTGCAAGTGTTAGGCCGGCGCGCACCCCTCCCGACTTGTTGACCGTTCATCGAGTAGCGACGGACGATAACGCCAAGTGTAGGAAGGTCGGTATCTTCCTTTCTACTCAGCTGTCTCATGGTGAGGGCTTTGATCCACAGCGTTGTTGTGCAGGAAGCTACCCGCTGCGGATGGACCAAGCCGGAAACTACTCGGTGGCTTCACGAGTAAGACTTTTGATCCAGAATGTTATTAGGCAGGAAGCTGCCCGCGGCGGATGGACCAAGTAAGAAGCTACTCGGTGACCTCGTGAGGAGGGCTTTTGATCCACGGCGTTGACGGGAAAAAAGCTACCCACTACGGATGGACCGAGCAGGAAGCTGCTCGGTGGCCTCACGAGAAGGGCTTTAGATCCTTAGCGTTGTTGGATAGGAAGCAACCCGCTAGGAATGGACCGAGCAGGAAGCTGCTCGGTGGCCTCGCGAGAAGGGTTTTAGATCCTTAGCGTTGTTGGCTAGAAAGCTACCCGCGATGGTGGTCTTAAAATTTTGCAGGTTTTTTGTTGCGTGCTGTTTCATGTCGTGGTTGGCAAAGAAGGTTTGGGTACTACACTTTTCGACGACAACGACCTTAAGAACTTGCGGGTTTCTTATCGCATGATGTTTAATTGACGTCGTGGTTGACAATAGGTGTTTGTTTCTCTGTAAAAAAAATGGCACAACACACCTGAGTAGACCACAATTTTTGAGATGATAGTGATGAAACAACCCAGTTTCATTGCAGAAAAAGACATTGCATGACTCGTATGTCTGTCATATATAGCCCAAACGATCGCTTGTTTCCTATTATAGGCACAGGGTCAGAGAGTGCAACCGGCTCAGTCAGATCACAATGGATCCAAAGAACAGGAGACTTTCGTCGGAACATTAACATATGGTAAAAAAAAATGCACCGAAGATTTACTCTAGAAAATATATCGAATATGATACATACAAAGTACAGTGCATCATCATCAATCACCATGCATATTCTAATCCTTTTCCTGCCATGGTAAATTTACATAAGGCATGCATGAATCAAAATCCGAAACTAAATTGGCAAAAATAATATACTACATATATATGAAGATGATCATGGTATAAAGAAATGGGTAATAATACTTGAAATCGCCTTATATATGCATCATGGCTGAGCACAGTTCTGATTGAGCAGTGGTGCCTCAACATCAGCTTCATGCGCCAAGTTTTGTACATTCTCAACAGCTGCATTTTTGCTTTCGCTACCTGAATCTAGCCGCGAGGCACAGCCCAAAGCTACGATCTACATAGAAACGGACAACTGATCACTACAGAGATAGAGATCTAATCAAACCTATGATCTATATGAAAACAAACGTGCGGGAGAGAGAGAGAGAGAGAGAGACCATGGATAAAGATGCAACCAATATGCTGAAACCTTTGCAGTCAAATGGAGCCTTGTCTGAGATGAACAGAGCTGAAACATATGAGGACAGCTGATGTTAAATATAACCGGAAAATTCTCATATTACCGAAATGAACAATTTACATGGAAAAAAGAAGCATTGTTGTCACGCTGCAACAGGATAAGGTCAATTTATTAGCATGTGTAGTTTTCGGCTATGCCCCGAGTTTCATAAATTTCTTCTATCCGCTATTTCCTTTTGAACATTGTTTTCTTAATATCTCTAATGGAATGCAGAGGATTTTATCTAACCATTTATTTCAAAAGAAAAAAGGAAATAAAAAGAAAAGAAAAAAAGCAGACTTTAGACCAACAAGGGCAGGTTTCATAAATTTTCTCATTTCAAAGCAGCAAAACTAGGATGCATTTGATTTGACAGAGCAGTATGTTTATACGGATTGAAACATGTGAGAATTGATTTTACTCACAAGTCAATGGACTCATTACAAGAGGCGATAACAAGCTGGAAACCGATCGCACTCCAGCAACGGCTCCTTGCGCCTTTCCCTGTAAGTTGTTGTAAATGTGAATTATGCAAAACTTATTAAGGAAAATATTTTTCCAAGTTCAATTATGCATCTCAGCACAAGATAACAATTTAAGAGATTTGAGGCATACCTGGTCAGTTGCGATCACTGCCTTCGATATAATAGCATAAGTCTGCAGAGGTGAAGAATCAGGGGAAAGGGTAACTTGAATTTTAAACAATTCTAAAGTTTAAGAAAATAACATCTAGTAATACAATTGGAACTGAGTTTAGCGGTATGTTAAACTTATTTTATCAATCAACGCAGGAATAAAAGCTGGAATTGTCCAGTTTGAAGAACAAAATGGCATCCCATTAGTTACTTACTGATGGTCTCGCAAGAATATATACAACACCGAATGACACGCTCAGATACGGAACCTGCATTATAGCGAATTTAGCCTTATTAACAATATAAACTACTTAATTCTTGTATAATGAATCGCTTCTCTTCTGAGATTATATTTTTATAAAAAATGAATGACAATATACAGTATTATACCCATGGTGCCCAAGCTAAGCCATAAAGCAGGCCCTGGACAATGAATTAAGAAAAATGAAATGGAAAATGAATTAAGAAAAACTCCATGTCAGTGCCCATGACAACAAAAGTATATGATGATACATCACACAAATAAACATATTGCAGGTGCTGAATTGCATACTTTGGTTTTATAAGACTATAAATGTATTCGAAATATATAAATAAAAAAGAGCTTTCATCATATTGAAAGATCCCAGTGACCGATTAATTCTCAGTATGGTTAGAGTTTAACCGTTTAAGGGGGAGAAATCAGAATTCTCAGTTATTACTCATTAATTGGTCTAAACGCTGGCTTAAAAGTTGAAAGAACATTTACATTTACATATTTCACATGCAAAATAACAGGAAAATAAGAGAACTTCCGAAACTTTAAATGTTTATTCAATTTATCTGACAGCTAAAATGTGCAGCCCGTTATCCAGCAAAATTTTATTATTGGCGTGCCATCATCCAAAAATATATCCAGATGTTATAGGCAAAACTTTTCCAATTAATTAAGATATAGATTAAAGATTGCACATTACTATTAATTAGTCATGGAATCTTCATGTTTAAACTATATGAGTATCTTTTCTCAAAGTTTTGCTAAAACAATTATAACATCTATGTTTCTTGATCCCTTTCTACTAGAAAAATTATTGTGCGCTATGGTTATATGCATGTTTGCAATCCCGTTTGCCTTCTGGTGTTATGCCCGATTTGGTATCAATGAGTGCGCCTACAAGAAAAATAGAGTTTTAAAGCCCCAGCTAATTTATGATACGGATAATACAGAGATAATATCACAGATGTTAATTTTCAGAATCATAACGAGTAAGAAATGATTCTTAGTGTACAAGCGATAAAAAAATGTGGATGCAAAAGAACAAAGAAATTAACTATCAATTAAGTTAATTTTCAAATAGAGGGTGCTTGGGGTATGGAATTAGGAAAAGTGGGGTTTATTGTTAAGTGGAGGTCTGCAAACTCTAGTTTGCAAGACCTTACCTTCATTTTATAAACTTACCCATGATGAGTGTTCGGCTTTGGAGTTATCTAAAATGCAAAATGGGTGTTTTCTTCTCACTCTTTGGAGTTAAGGTTAGATAACTCCATTCCCAAAACGAAAGTGAAATGAAACAGAAGGGAACAAATCAAAATGAACATCGAGCAAAGAAATTGGAGAGCAAAAGGTCAGGGGCACCTTCGTCATCGTTTGGGAATTTAATTTAATTTAATTTTAATGTGTTATTTTTTCGGTAAACATTTGCGTTGTAGAATTACACGACAACATGATCGTGCATTTGTATTGATAAGCAATCACAAACCATTTACATAAGATTAGATTAACTAGTATGAACTTGACCCTTAACAATGAAATTTCGGGAGTAACAATGAAGTTCGGCCATGCCTATAGATATTTAGCACTCAAGCTAGATGGGAAGTAAAATGGGTGTGAAGTTGTCTCGCAAAGGTATCCTCTTTCCCTTTGAAGATCCCGTTACTTCACGAAATTTTAGAATGAGGATTTTTCTTCGAGGAATGTGAAAAGTGTTTTAGGAGACGTTAAGGGCTCAGGTTGCATATCTGTAAAAGCCTAAAAAGCCTAAAAAAAAGGGTCTAGCATCAACGTCAAGAATATAACCATATGTCGGTACAAATCCAAATTTTAAACAATTCAATAATTCTTTCCCAAAATGTTTAAAACCTCATACGAATATATCCAGTTATCGACAACATGTTAGCATTGAGACTACTGATATCCTCTAGCACTTAAAACAGTCCAAAGTCCCGTTGCTCAATTAAATAAATCAGAACAATATATTCAAATCTTCTATAAAAGAAATACAATGGAAAAACAAACTCGACACCCAAACATTTCCTCAAATGCGTAACTTTTTGAATAACCAATACATTTATCTCGAAACCAAATTAAGCCTATTATTTATACAGCTCTTAAGTCCTCTTAAAGAATTTGAAGAATAGTAACTAAGGCTAGTGCCCTTCCGAGGCATCGGATTACCACTATGATCATCACCCTCTTTGGATCGCTTTTTCTCTCGATGCCAATTGCCTTGTTCTGTAAGGTATTCTTCAATATCAAATGCCTATATTGCTTCTCGTCCAATTTACCTGAATCCCTGCAATTACAAGAACATTTCCAATATAAGATTACTAGTATTAGCAAGAAAATCTGAAATCTGACAAGAATTTGATGAACAATTGAGTATTGCACCTTTAGTCGGAAAGTAGGATCTGGATATTCGGAATCTCGATATGCAACGAAAGACGAGAGTCTTATTATAAATCTGTTGTTTTGAGATGCTATTATTTAACCATCTTTTATTATCATGTGGGAGGAAAGAAAGAAAGGCTGAATTAATTAGGATAGAGCAAAACTAATGTCTCTGGCCAAACAAATTAATAATTACTCTCTAGCCTACTTCTAACAACTTAAATATTATTCTTGCAATATGGCTTTTGTGCAGGAAAACGTGGAACATCAAGATGGATGTTCCACGAACTTATAGAAAAGAGCACAAAGCGCTACTTTCTATAAGTTCCCTACTCCTGCATTTGATCCCATCTCACCCACCAAAGTACGCAAGGAAAAGAAAATGATAATGTTTGTAACCCAACTAAAAGCATATGAAGCCGGTTGAGAAACTAGGTTAATAAAAGATGACTTCATTATGTAAGAAACTAGATCAGGATATCGAGATAGAGGGAGGGAGGAGTGAGAGAGGAGAGGTGGGGAGGGAGGGGAGGTGGCTAATCTACTTCCTAAATGAAGCTACATAATTTCTATAGACTACTGATTTGGAAGAACATATGCCTTTTCTCAGCAAATGTGAGCATTATATAGACGCGGTAGGCTTGAAGAAACCAGAGGTGCATGAAACCTAATTCATTAAGAATGAGCCCATGTTCATCCCCCTACTTATTTTCTTAAATGAAATACATATATGGCTCTTCCGGATTCCTTCCCTTATCACATCCGAATCATGAATAGAAGATTATATTTTCAAATTCATTTAATGATTCCGGATTCTTTCCCCTTGGTAAAATTCAGATAATTGAAAAGATTTGGTCAGTTTCTTTTTAAAATATGCAAATTATGGTCCCATAAATCAGAATGTTGGCACTAAAGAACAAGATTATCAAACAATGAGCAAATTATTTCTTTTTAAAATATGCAAATTATGGTCCCATAAATTCATTTAATGATTCCGGATTCTTTCCCCTTGGTAAAATTCAGATAATTTCTATATATAATAAAAAGATGTAGGTTTGCAACAAGGTATTGTTATAATAAAATACTTCTAGATTCTTTTTGCACTAAAGGACTTAAACATAATAAAACTTTTGAAAGTTTACAAATTAAAAGTTGAAATGGTTTTGAAAATATTTAGTTTCAGCTGTTTGTCTGTTTGATTTTTTTAGAAAACTCTTGCAGAACATATGACAAACTACTGATGTGGGTGAGTCTCGATGAACTCATATCCTAACTTCTCTCTTTGTATCTTCACTCTTGTTCGAATTTCCTTCCACTGTATTATACATACCTTGGCTAACCGAAGCTTATGATGTTGTTTAGGGAAAATAATTCCGGCCCTGAAGTCGATCGTGAAACGATTCGAGAGAGTTTGTTGTATCAGCATGGGCTTTCTTGCGACCTGAATATCTGAGAATTTGAATCATTTGTAATTGACAGGTCAATTGCTTCGAGAAAAACAGTTGCCGTTACGCGACATGCCATAGAAAAAAGTTATGGTGGCAGTAGAAGAAGAGTTCACTGCTGAGATTCCTGATAGCTAAGCTGATCTCTTGTTTGATCTTTTGGAGGGTTGAGATTGTTCTTGATGCTCCCCCTTGTTTGATATATTGAGACATTGTAATGCTCATTTGATGACAAAATGCGACGAAGTTTAGCGGTTGTCACTGCAATCTTTTACTGATTTATTCAACTCACAAATTGCATAGCGAATCTTTTCATTTAGAACCAAAAGGTTTGCGTAGTAGGCTGTGTGTGATATTTTTAAGCAAGAGGTTATGTGTTCGATTCCTATTGAGGGCATGATGATTTAAATTTTTTGATTCAGTTTCATTAAAATTTGGTTGGGTTAACCTTTGTTTTAATTAAAAAACAGGTTTGCGTTGTCGGTTATGATGGCTGGAGTTATTTTTGAAGTCTAGTTATATATAGCTTCAATTTGTATCCGCTTAGACCCTAATGGCCTTCGTAGTAGTGATAATAAGAGTTGTTTTTTTAAGCATACGGATACACCAGTATTTTTGCACCTGCAATTTATTATTCATATATGGAAATTTATATTTGGAATTTAAAAGCATATGTGTGAAAGATGTTTTATTTGGGGAGAGAAGGGTTTTTTTCTTCTTTTTTTGGAAAGTTAGAATATTATTTAAAATTTTCCAATAATAAAAGTTGATATATGTATCTAAAGTACAACAAATATCTTTTAAAATATTCTTGTTTGTTAAAACTTTTTCTAAGAATGACAATTGTGTCATTTTAGCTTTTAGCTACACAATTGATTGTAAATTTAGTTGGGCCAATATAAGTTAGAATTATAATATTAGAGATAAACCACAGTTTGCATTGAGATATTTATTTTTTAAAATTATATTTTGCCTGAGTGAATATTCCAGGACTTTTCATTATTTCAACTTTTACGATTGTGATGAATAGAAATATTTTTACTCCAAGAACAAAATCAAACATGCAGAGTTAGAAAATTTGGAGTTAAAGGGGCTGTTTGGGAATGGGGTTCAGTTTTCTAAACTAGAGTTCATAACCGTAGTAAAACTTGACTCTAAGGCCTTGTTTGGGGACAGGGTTTAGTTTAGTAAACTGCAGTTACACAATTTAGAAAGCTAAACTCCAAAATGCTAATCAAAGCCTGTTTGGGGTCCATTTTGGAGTTGAGATAACTATAGTTATCTCATCCCAAAACTTAAGATAATTGCAGTTATCTCAACTCCAATCTGACCAAAGTTTAGAAAACTCCATTTTTGGAGTTTGAGGATTGCAAATCACAGTTTCCAATATGAATATGAGTAACCTTCTTTAAGAAACGGCAGCCAAAACATCCAGCGAGGCCCACGAGGGGCTCAAATCCAATGGGCATATCCGTCAACATTTTTCCTTTCTCCATGCATGATGTTTGCCATTATAGGAATGCAACTATGTAAAAGAAAATATTTGGTTAGAAATAGTAAAGGAAATTCAATATTTGCCGCGTTAATTGCAAGTAAAAGCGTACAAGTACAAATCCACCGTTTAGTTGCTTACAAGTTTTTTTAATTGAATATCTAAATTTAAACAACCTTTTGTTTCTTTTGTTTCTGGCAGAACAAAAAATCAAAAGAAAATGCGGCATTTGCTGCAACTTAGGATTTGTTTAAATGTAACATCATTGATAATTGTTGTGATTTCCATAGTTTGAAACATTTATTGAAACCAAGATATTTTTTTGTATTTTGGCAACAAAATGTTATAGCCCCCAACCCAAATCTCTTGAAAAGGTTACTCCAAATGCTATTCATGCAACTCAACAACTTACGGGGTTGTTTTGTGTACATAATAACCTTCTACGTAAATAACATCAATCAATTACCCTTCCCCTCACGTGAGTTCCCACATGGCAAAATTAATCATAAGCACGACACCCCTTCCTCTCTCACATGCATGGTTCCTGTGCCTCTCCTCCCTCCCTTTATACTTGTCACTACTAAAATAGGGGGTTGCCCCTACGGATAGGCAGATTTATTTTGGCCCTACGGATTAGTCCGTAGGGCCAGACGGTTGCCCCTACGGCCCTAAACGTTTAATTTAAAAATATTAAATCTTAATTTGTTATTTGTCCCTACGGAGCCACAAACCAAGAACCTACGGACAAATCCGTAGGGACATCTAAATATGGATTTAATAGAAAAGGCACATAATTTCCCTATGCGCTGATTATCTTTCCTCTCTCTCGCTCGAGCGCGCGAAACCTCCCAAACCCCTTTTCTCGTCGCCGATCTCGCCGATCTCACCGATCTCGTCGATCTCACCGATCTCGTCGCCGTTCTCTCTCTCTCTCGTTCCCGATCTCGTCGCCGTTTTTCCTCGTCGCCGATTGTCGATTATCTCCTCCACCGAACAGGTAATTAATTAAATCTTCAATTAAAGAAATTTTTGATTATTTTAGGGGTTGGGGTTGGGGTTGCGGTTGGGATTCGGCTAGGGTTGCGGTTGGGGTTGGGTTCGGCTAGGGTTGCGGTTGGGGTTGGTGTTGGGTTAGGGTTAGGGTTGGGACTGGGGCTGGTGCCGGGGTTACGGTTGGGGTTAGCGTTGGGGTTCGGCTGGGGCTGGGGCTGGGGCTAATGAGATATTGGTGGAGGGAAATGGAGTGGATGAGGGACCAGCGAAATCCATAGAATCAGTGAGTATATAATTCACTGCTTTCATACCATACAAGGAGGCAATATTATTTCTCTATTTCTTAATTCTTAAAATGACATAGATTACACCTTTTGATACAATTACAAAGGCACCACCCAATATAAAGAAGTTACAACAACTCTATCTTATCTAACTTCATTCATGGTCTTACATGAGATATAATAACTTAGTTATATTTTCAAACAATTATAGCTATATTTTTCAGTTGTAGAATTTTAAACTAGTTAATAAATAGGCAAGATATCGTTAAGTAACTTATACGGTTCGAAGTTCAGCCATAGACTTCGAGACTGGTTGATGCGCAAGTAAAACATTGTAATATTTGAGGGAAGTAAACAACATGAAAACTATGGATCTTGCTTAAGATGCTAAAAGTTCGTAGGAATCGAAAAATATGGTCCTGCCGTAAGCGAGCCTTTGTGGTGTCGTCCTCTCTTCATTGACATGCACACATACACGTGCACATACACGCAGGGCCTAATACATAAATTTGCACTTTCATTCTCTCTACGGACACATGCACCACACATGCCCGCATACACATGACCTAATACATAAATATGCACTGTCCTCTCTACATAGACATGCACACACACATGCATGCATACACACAGGGCCTAAGACAAATATAAAACAAAAAAAACATCATATTTTCCACCATTTGTAAACATTAATCCAAATGTTTACAACAACAAAAAGATACGGAAACATCTAAAGTAAACTCGTGACGGATCATAAGGATACCCCTCACCTGTATATGCATACCTGCATCCGCATTCCGACTGAATGCAAATGCGATGAGACTAAAGTAATCCAACGAATCTAATACTAGGATCCGGCTTAACCCAAAGCCCACTAGTATGATCCGTCCGATCATGATCCGTGTACGACTGCACGTATATGATCAAACCCTGCCACAATATCATACGGCCTCTACAACGTTTCGCCTGAAACTTGAGAAACTGTCTGTGGGGGACTCTAAAGACTCGTCAATACACTGGCAGTGGATTTAACCACTAGCACGTCAGTGGTACTAGCTGTACGTAACGGGCTACCAGGTATTGACCAAAAGGGAGGTCGATGAGCGAACTCATCCTGACACCCTACTGAGCCTGTCAGTGACAATATCTGTACAGTCCGGTCCGTTCGTCTATGAGTATCGCATGTCGGGCCTAGGGGGTTGGTAAAAATCAGACCCCCAAAAGCGGTACAAGTCATGTCGGAGTGTAGCCCAAAACACCCTGAGATACTATTGGAATACCTACCAGTAAATCTCCTGCCTTGGCCAAGGACTTCGTGTAATGGCTCTCCTAGACACAGCGCGATCTCACCCCCAATACCGGGAGAAACGAAACCCCTGCCGATCCGCTCACTGCCTCCATGTGGCTCAGGACTGTACCCAACTAAAACCTGTTTGCACGACTCCTTTGAACCGTGGTATGGTAGTAAACAAAGCACAGTGGGAACTCACACGAGACAAATGACGATCTCAGGTCGATGAACTAACATGTACACATGTCACCAGGGAACTGCTATCTGACGCTGGGTATAATACCAACCGGCATGTTCCCGGCGAGTCCTGTCCGGTGTACTCATAACCCAATGAGCACCTGTATACGTCTTAGGTGAACCAACTGACACCAATAGCTTGTAAGACCAGCCACCGCCCCTCGTCGGGGTCTCGATCGTATACACTAGTCTACTAATGGAGTATCGATACCCAGTCTCGAACCTCCCACGACTAGGGCCCTTGTAAGGATGTGCTTATTGACCCCAGCTCCCACGTATATGATCGCCATCATACTGCTGGTAGTCAAACAAGAATCCTAAGGGCTCTATCAACGTGCAATAGTGATCTGTAACATCACCTAAAGCAGTACACGATGATAAAGATATGCCAGATAGCATACTATCATCTCGAGTAAGATTGTCCTACCGGCATAGGTCCTCCCTCAATCATTGCAATCATGTGCCTATGATCCAATAATTGACTTTGAGGGCACTATATCCAACAATCTCTTACTTGCACTCAAGGCTAATTATTGCGATGTCGCATACTCACAGCCCGTGTGATACCGAACACCCAACTCCTCTACTGATCAGTCTCACAAAACCCGTTTGTGAAACTATTGCGTTCGAGGAATAGCCTCAGTGAGTAGATCCGCTCTGATGTTTCTTTCTATGTCTCTCTTTATCTCAAGTTCGCGGAGAAAGCCATCTCCCGAAATGAGCAATACATGTCTTAGAATATGTCTAAATATCTGATGGGACCTAGTTCATAAATGAACTCCAAATCCAAACTTCTGTGACTGTATCGTCAACTGAACTTAATCAGTATCATGCGCCATGCCTCCCTCAGTATCCGCTTGGACCACCTGTCCAAACTACTGGCCCTCGTTAGAGAGAAAACTATAACTCTGACAGTCACTCTGTCATCCAACTCACCTTGGAAGCGTGGAATGATAACTGTCTCCCGAAGGAGGCTGTCGTTATCAAATCCCTAGAACATCTTCTTTTGTTCTAAAACTGCTTCCGAACATTTCTCCAGGATTGGATTAATATCAACTTATTGCATCTAGTGCAAAAACAACATCTGGTGTGGTACTTGACATCTCATGATTGAATCAATTGCCTAAGCAAGTAATATGTCAATCATGCACATCCCTCTTCCTTTTAGTCTGTAAGACACCTTTAGAGAGGGTGACTCCATCACTTGCAGGTATACTACCGTGCCAGGAGTCGTCCATTCTAAAACACCTTTAGAATGCTGTCTAAGTACCCAGATTAGGAAACTACCCAAATCTAGATCTAAAACCATAGATCTAGTAACCAGAATGTCTGATATTATATCCAAGGCTTATGTGGAGAAACCACTATGTGACAACCAAAGTATAACCGATCGTAGTATAGGAATTTCACTTCCTACTATGTGTATGTCATCCAAAAACCAGGACATCACACCCTACTACTATCTTAACAGATCCATCCCCTATTCTGATGAAATCAAAAACCTATGACTGTCACATCAAAAATAGATGATCTATCTCCGCTATATCTGCTTTAGTCTATAAATAGACACAAGCTACTTGTCCACTGTGCTTCCGCTGCTCCCACTGACTACGACAACCCTCTGGCAGAGTCATATACACGTGCACTTCTAAAGCTAGTTTAGAACGACGCTATACTCATCCTCCTGCCGGGTCTCATAGCGTGGAATAACACTAGTGTCAAGTCTGGGTAAACAAGAACCTCCATGTCACCGTCCTTGAGGCTACCGGAGTACCTCTCGGATGCCTGAGGTTACCTACCAATTCTGCGGAGTGGCTAATGGAATGTCAATCCAGATTGAATCTTTAGGTCCTATTAAATTTTCAGTAATCGTTTGCGGTTCTGGAATCACTTCCAGTTCTACCATACCCCCACTACTGTTTTCTGAAAAAAGTCCATTTTATTAAAACTGTGGCGAGTCAAAAACAATATCACTATTGATCTTTCAGATGGTAGAAAGTCAACCCTCGTCATAGCCTGGGTTAACCCACAAACTGCCATTACAAAAACGTACCTTGAGTTATCCAAAGTCTGGTTTTAAGCATAAGCCGGACAACTCCATATACCTTAACATCGTTAAGATATGATCCATTCTATATCCAATATAGAAACATAGGCACTGATTTAATTGGAACCAGATTCAAATCATGCAGTTATCTCCAGTGCATGTCAACTAAATGGAGAGAGGCCGAGTAGGATTACTCAACTTAGGAGTGCATCCAATTATGAGTAACTTGAAAGAGATACAAGTTTCTCAAAACCATTACTATCAACTGAATACCATACACAAGTATCTATATCTTCGATTACCTTGAAGGATCCTGATACTTACAATATGTGGTTCTCTACTTTACTCTTATACCTATAACTTCTCAAAATCTTGACTTTGTATTTCTACGAAACACTTGTCTAAAAACTAGAGAAGTCACAAGTAAACAGAATATAGTACGAGTACCAACCCCTCTGTCCTAATGGACACTGGACAACATACAATACTTTGTATAAGTCCCCTGAGTTGAATAACTCAAACCCTGTGCGTCGTAAGTTGAAAACTGTACCATGGTTATGAAGAATTACACCGCTGTTGAATGCTCCTTACTTAATCATCAACTGATATAGGTAAATGTCATGGACATAATTTTAAAAGGTTATATCTCAATTTATAAAAATAAACGTACAGATATATCGGTTTGAAATTGGTGCATAACAACGGATATTCAAAACCAAGTATTTGCCATCCGGCAAAAGCCCAGGTGATTTCCTCAAATCTTACCAATTACAACGAATTCCGATATAATGAGGATGATCACCTTATTCCCAATAACTTACTCCCACTCATCATCTGTAAAACCATACAGATGTGAGAATCATACCTGGTAAATACATACCCTGGAACAAGGGTCTAATTGGGAAATCAGTTTTCTATTAACAACGTACAATTAAACTGAAACATTAAAATGTTTCGTAGGGGTATCCGGGTATTCATAGTAATGCCTCTTCCATTATCAGATTCATGACTGTAACCGTATATCTCTTTGCCATCTTTCCAAATCCCTTTATATGTCTTTAGTCATTACCTTCTGTACACCCCCTTAGGATAAATGGTTTTCTTCCTTCCCTACCGTACGGCACCAGCCTATGGTTTGGAAGAAGACTATCCAATAAGCGTAACAGGTGTACTCTCCTAATCTTAGGAGTACTCGCAACCTGAAAGAAGGTGAAGATTAAAGACAACTGAATAAACCTTATTCCTATTTCTCCTGAACCAGAATCCATTCTCGAATTTGGAACAAGTTCCTTCGAGTTCGTATATAACCATACGATGGATTTATCCAATGGAATTGGATGTTCGTAGTGATACGGGGTGTTCTGGAGAAATACAAAGGTGAAAATAGGAGTGACGATGTAATACTTGGTTTGGTCGTGAATGATAGCAGTCGCAATTTACTTTGCCCTCTTTCTAATCCCTTTATTTGTGTTTACTTATTACCTTCTGTACACCATACTTAGGATAATTGGTTTTCTTCATTCCCTACCTTTCGGCACTTGCCTATGGTTTGGATGAAGACTATCCAATTAGCGTAATAGGTGTACCGTCCTAATCCAAGGAGTACTCGCAACCTGAGAGAAGGTAAAAGGAAAAGACAACTGAATAGTCCTATTCATTTTCCCCAGAACCGGAAACCATTCTCGAATCTGGAACAAGTTCCTTCGAGTTCGTATATAACCATACGATGGTTTTATCCAATGGAAGTGGATGCTCGTAGTGATACAAGGTGTTCTGGATAAAAGGGTAAAAGTAGGAGTGGCAACGAGGTGTGCAACTCTGACAATCCAAAATCCAGTGTTTCAAAAAGGTTCGGTCAACTTGGTCACTGAGTTATAGTCTAGGGTCTGGCCATGGTCGCTGTCAAAGAGAGAGAGAAAAGAAACACTCTGTGTGCACTCTAACCCAGATCAGAATGATTAATCACTTTATCTAATCAGGATGTCTCCCACTGTATTCTCAAACTCTCCTCCAAACCTGAAAGAAGAATTAGTCGGGATCACCCGAGAAGTAAACCAACTCATCAGTGGGAATCGGGATCCAACTATCATCGCATGATAACGTGATGGAATCGTCTCACGTTATCACACTCCAGAAGGTATGCGCATGTCTGGCAATTTTCAGTTTCTTTAGAAACTCCCGATGTGATTTTTACCCCAAGCGGCTTATGACTTTGACTAGATCAACAAACCATAAACCGCTAGTCAAGTTCAACCGTCATTATTCTGGATTGCATTAAACCTGTAGGGTTCCTAGGCACACTCATGAAGTTTCACAAGGCATCAACCATGCCAAATTCAAAAATTTATGTGTCGAGAAACCCTAATGAAGATCGTTAACTAGAGGATAGGCGAAAATAAAAGCTAGCAAACAACTTTGCTACTAAGTGAAAGTGATTACACCCTTTGTAGATCCGGTCCTCCACTTCCAAAGCTCCGTGATGACGTCCCTTCGCTGCGATCATCGGGATCCCGGACTCTAGCGATGGATTCGTCGGAAAAATGATCGGGCTAGGTCGTTGACTTCGATGCCGAAGATGATCTACGTCGAGGCGACTCAAACCCAAGCTCCATCTTCACTAGGTCATGAAACTTGTGAAGATAATGTAAATCCACGGTAGCGCCCCGGCCGTCTAACAGACGCTAAATGCGGAACAAAAACTTTTTACAACCGGCGCTATCGTGTACCGTAACCCGGATCTGCCATTAAAGCTAAACTAACAAACTACAAAGTGGGTAGAAACGTTATACCGAATGATCCGAGTCCTTCGGTCTTCAACCATCATCCCACGCTTTGTTGCGGCTGCTCCGATCTCCTCGATCTTCAGTCTTGTCGTTCAGGTAGCACCACGTCGACGGATCTTTAAACGGGCTCCCGCCTCTGAACCGAGGCAACTCGATCGTTAAGTTTGCTAAAAGAGACGACCAAGATGAAGTAGAGAATGAGTAGAACACTTTGTCTCGTTACGTCCAAAGTCACGGACGAACGGTTATGGAAGTTACCTTTTGGATCGGGTGAAATGAGAAAGAGGCTATCTAATTTTCATGAACCCGAATCTATCATAATATTTTTTCTAGTGAACAACAACCATGAGCCAAGAGAGGGGGGGAGGCCGGCCACTTATAAGAGAGGAAGGAGGTGAGTGTAGGAGGGGGAAGGTGACCACAAAGGAAAAGATCAACAACAAATATCTTAGCACCAAGTATGAATGCATTAAAAGCAAACCAATCACAATTAACCTAGTCACCTTGTCATTAATTGCACCATTAATGACCTAATGACTCACAAGCCTAGTCACCCTCTCTAGAACCTTCTAGAACACTGACTCACCTCATCAAGAATAGATAAATCCGCATTTAACCGACTGTTAAATACGGCTGATAGAAAACTGGAAACTGGCAACTTCCAAAAGTGATCCTGAAACGAATCTCAGGATAACCCCGTATCAGTATAAACATACCCGCATTTGTATTACATCTGAATACAAATGCAACTGAGACAAAGATATTATATCTACACAGTATAATACTCGGATCCGGCTTAAACCAAAGCCAACCAGTATTATCTGTCCGAAAAACGACACGTGCGAAAACGCACGTGCTTTTTCCGAACCTTGCCATATCACCATACGGCCTCTACAACGTTTCGCCCGAACTTGGAAAAGTGTCTGTGGGGGACTCTAATGACTCATCAACACACTGGCACTGGGTATAACCCCTAGCACGTCAGAGGTACAAACTGTACGTAACGGTTTGCCTATGTATTGATTCGAAGGGAAGCTGACGAGCGAACTCATCCATAAACCCTACTGAGCCTGACAGTGACAATGTATATACAGTCCGGTCCATTCGTATAAAGAGTATCGCATATCGAGTCTAGGGGGTGGATAAAGTCAGACCCCTAATAACGCGATAAATCGTGTCGGCATGAAGCCCATCACCACCTGAGAAACTACTGATCCAAATCAGTAATTCTCCACTATCTCGGCCGAGGATTCCTAGTGATGGCCACCCGTGCACTGCGCGACATCAACCCCCAATACCGGGAGAGACGAATCCCCGACGATCCGCTCACTTGCCTCCAATATGGCTCGGGACTGTACCCAACTAAAACCTGTTTGCACAACTCCTTTGAGCGTGGTAGGGTAGTAATCTAAGTACAGTGGGAACTCACATGAGACAAATGACGATCTCAGGTCGATGAACTAACCTGTACACATGTCACCTGGGAACTGCTATCTGACGATATGTATAATACCAACTAGCAGGTTCCCGGCGAGTCCTGTCCGGTGTACTCATAACCTAATGAGCACCTGTATACATCTTAGGTGATCTAACTGACACCAGTGGCTTGTGAGACCGGCCACCGCCCCTCGTCGAGGTCTCGATTGTATACACTAGTCTACTCTGGAGTATCGATGCCCTGTCTCAAAACTCCCACGACTAGGGACACTTTTAAGGATGTGCTTACAGACCCCAGCTCCCACGTATATGATCGATATCATACTGCTGGTAGTCAAGCAAGAATCCTATGGGCTCTATCATCATGCAATAGTGAACTAAAGCATGTATACGACGATAAAGACAAACCAAATAGCATACTATCATCTTGAGTAAGACTGGCATATCGGTATAGGTCCTGCCTCAATCATTGTAATCACGTACCTGCGATCCAATAATTGACTTTGATGGCACTATCTCCAACAATCTCCCACTTGCACTCAAGGCTAATTATTGTGATGTCGCATACTCACAGCCCGTGTGATATCGAACATCCAACTCCTCTACTAATCAGTTTCACAAAGCTAGTTTGTAAAACTCTTGTGTTCGAGAAATAGTCTCAGTGAGTGGATCCGCCCTGATGTTTCTTTCTATGTCTCTCTTAATCTCAACTTCGCGGAGAAAACCATCTCCCGAATCGAGTAATACCTGTCTTAGAATATGTCTGAATATCTGATGGGACCTAGTTCATAAATGAACTCCAAATCCAAACTTCTTAGACTGTATCGATCACTGAACCTAATCAGTATCCAGCACCATGCCTCTGTAAGTCCACGTTGCCATCCCCGGTACTTACGAGGAGGCGGAAACGATATAACAATCAAATTTTGTCACAAGGAGCAACATGGACTAAACAAGGTCGGGATCGTTACTAAACTAAACTAGCAAACATGCAAAGGAGAGTTAACTACTCGGCAAAGTGGTTATACCTAACTTGAACTCCTTCTTCTTGAAACCTAGTAGAGGTTGATGGTTCTCTCCTCGTCGCCTTCTTCCGTCAAAGATGGATCCAACTGAGGGTTCAACCTTCGGGCTCTTTCTCGAACTTAGAGTGAACTAGGATCTCCGGCTTGCTAAACCTTGAACCCTAGAGAGAGTAGAGAGTATCTATGGGGTGTTTATCTTTCAAGGAGAGGGATTCTCAATACATGAGAAGGATTCTCCTTGAGCTTGAGGAAGAAGAAGATGAAGTGAGGAGAGAGAATCAATATGATAGAATGAGCTATCTTTTTCCTTTTGCAACCATATCAAAAAGAAAAAGAATTATCTAATTAATAATAATAATTCAAATGAAATAGTTGATGGTTGGTTTTGGAATGACCACTATCATCACTTCATTAAATGAATGTAAGCTAGAATCAAGGAGTATCCTTGCAAAGTAATGATGATGGTCAAACATTCAACCATGGTCAACAAGTCAACCATGGTCAACAAGTCAACAAAACCAACCATGACACAATTTCATTTAATTACTATTATTAATTGATATTTCATAAATCCATTAGGGTTTGGAAAAAGACGACTGTCAACTGTGCATACGCACCCGTTCCGAAACCCTAATGAAAGTCCTCTTCCTCCGCCTCAAACAACTGTGCATACATACCTGCATTCTCGTTCCAAGGAACATGAATACTGAGAGATAAAAGCAACCCCAAAACATACACCAGTATCTGGCTCAAACCAGAGCCTGCTAGTATAAACCGTCCGGACTCCAAACGTGCACAAGTGCGCGGATGAGAACGAACCCTGCCGCAAAACCATGCGACCTCCACTCAGTTTTGCCCAGAGACGAATAGCCCTCTGTGTGGGACTCTAAAGACTCGACACTACGCTGGCAGTGGGTTTAACCACAGACCGCAAGCGGCACTAGCTGTGCGTAACGGTCCCCAGGTAGATGCCGATAAGAAGACTGACGAGGTAAAACCCATCTGAACTCCTACTGAGTCTGAATGTGACATTCTCCGTACAGTCCGGTCTGTTCGTCTGATACATCGCATGTCGGGCCTAGGGGGCGGTAAACGTCAGTCCCCCAATAGCGGTACAAGTCGTGTCGGAGTGAAGCCCAAAACACCCTGAGATAACACTGGAAGCCTACCAGTATATCTCGCTTGCCCTGGCCAGGGACTACTCGTGTAATGGCTCTCCTAGACACAGCGCGATGTCAACTCCCAATACCGGGAGAGACAAATCATGTCTAACCGCCACTGCCTCCAAATGCTTCGGGACTGCACCCAACTACCACCTGTTTGCACGACTCCTTTGAGCCGTGGTAGGGTAGTAGTCAAAGTACAGTGGGAACACACTCGAGGCGAAGTGCCGGTGTCAAGTCAGCGGACTAAGCTGTACTCATGTCACCTGGGAACTGATAACTGACGATAGGTATAAAAACCAACTAGTCAGTTCCCGACGAGTCCTGTCCAGTGTACTCGTAACCTAACGAGCACCCGCATACTATCTCAAGTACGACGTACTGACGACTGTGGGACAGACCGTCTCCCACACTGGGATGAGAAGCGCATACGCTAGTCTACTCCGGAGTATCGATGCCCTGTCTCGATAGTCCTGCAACTAGGAACCTACATAAGGATGTGCTTATAGATTACCCAGCCCCCACTAGTGTGACTGCCATCACAACGCTGGTAATCAAGCAAAGATCCTAAGGGCTCCACTAATGCGTATAGGTGATATCGCAAAATAAACACATGTACACATTGAAGTAGAAACAAACCAAGTAGCATACTACCATTTTGAGCAAGATTGTATATACAAGGTGAATATCCCAAGCTTCCATTAAGTAATATACAAACCAGTATGATACAGTAATGGCCTCTAGGGCATATACACTAACAATCTCCCACTTGCACTAAGGCCATGTACTGGCGTATCGAAGACCTATCATCTCGATCAGCCGCTCGAACTGAGTCTGGGGCAGGGCCTTGGTGAATGGATCTGCAGTGTTTTCTTCTGAAGCAACTCTCCGAACCTCGATCTCCTTGCGATCCACGATCTCTCTGATCAGGTGATACCGCCTCAAGATGTGTCTGGATCTCTGATGGGACCTGGGTTCCTTTGCTAAAGCTATAGCCCCGTTGTTGTCGCAATACAGAGGTATTGGATCAACAATGGACGGAACCACCTGAAGTTCTTTCAAGAACTTCCTCATCCAGACAGCTTCTTTTGCGGCATCAGATGCAGCGATGTATTCCGCTTCCATCGTCGAGTCTGCAACGGTTTCCTGTTTGGAACTCTTCCAACACACCGCCCCTCCATTGAGGGTAAAGACAAAACCCGACATGGACTTGGAATCATCCTTGTCACTCTGGAAGCTGGAGTCAGCAAACGCCTCGATCTGGAGGTCTTTTCCGCCATACACCAAGAACATCTCCTTAGTCCTTCTCAGGTACTTGAGAATGTTCTTTACCGCTATCCAGTGCTTCTCCCCAGGGTTTGACTGATACCGGCTTACTACACTCAGTGCATAAGCTACATCCGGTCTGGTACACAACATCGCATACATTATAGAGCCTACCGCAGAAGCGTAGGGTATAATAGACATGCGATCCCTCTCCAAATCAGTCTTGGGAGACATATTTTTAGAGAGGGTGATCCCGTGACAAGCCGGCAGGTTACCGCGCTTGGAATCTTCCATACTGAATCTCTTTAGTATGGTGTCGATGTACCTGGACTGTGAAAGTCCTAATATCCTCTTGGATCTATCATGATGGATCCGGATCCCCAGGATGTATGAGGCATCACCCAGGTCTTTCATGGAGAACCTGTGTGACAAGAATCCCTTGACAGATTGTAGCATAGGAATGTCATTTCCTATTAAGAGAATGTCATCCACGTATAAAACGAGGAATACTACAGTTCTCGCTACAAATCTACAATTGATGCATGGTTCATATGGATTTTTGATAAAGCCAAATTCCTTGACCGTCTCATCAAAACAGATGTTCCAACTCCGCGATGTCTGCTTTAGTCCATAGATGGACTTAAGCAACTTGCACACCTTTCCGCTGCTCCCACTCTGAATGAAACCCTCTGGCTGATCCATATAGATACACTCCTCTAAATTTCCATTTAGAAAAGCGGTTTTTACGTCCATCTGCCAAATCTCATAATCGTGGAAGGCAGCAATGGCAAGAAGGATCTGAATGGATTTCAGCATAGCCACTGGAGAAAAAGTTTCGTCATAGTCCAAACCAGGTCTTTGACGGAAACCCTTTGCTACAAGTCTAGATTATAGGTCTCAACTTGTCCATCTACACCAATCTTCCTTTTGAAGATCCACTTGCATCCTACGGGTTTTACCCCGTCTGGAGCAATGTCCAACGTCCATACTTTGTTGGTGTACATGGACTCCATTTCGGTCCGCATTGCATCCGGCCATTTTACCGAGTCAACGCTCTGAACGGCCTGCTGGAAGCTAGTAGGCTCATCATAATCTATGATGCAATCCTCTCTATCCCCGTCTATGAGAAAACCGTAGTATCTCTCGGGCGGATGAGACTGCCTACTACTCCTGCGGAGCGGCGTAGGAATGTCCTGTTCATTTGAACCCTCTGGTTCCTCTAAGCTTTCAGTAATAGCTCGTGGTTCTGGAATTTCTTCCAGTTCTACTGTGCTCCCACTTATCTGGTTTCCCAAAAACTCAGTTTCCAAGAAGTAGGCATGGCGAGAAACAAGAACTTTTTGTTCCTCATTGCAGTAGAAGAAATATCCCTTGGAGTTCTTTGGATATCCCACGAACTTGCACTGTACTGAGCGTGCCTCGAGTTTGTCCGCATGCTGCTTTTTGACAAAAGCTGGACATCCCCATGTCTTAATGTGATTAAGATGGGGCATCTTTCCACACCACATCTTATATGGTGTGGTGGGCACAGTCTTAGTAGGAACTCGGTTCAAAAGGTATGCAGCTGATTCTAGCGCATACCCCCAGAAAGATCGCGGTAACTCAGCATTACTCATCATGGACCGTACCATATCCAATAGGGTCCGGTTCCGTCTCTCCGATACACCGTTGTGTTGCGGAGTGTATGGAGGAGTAAGTTGAGAGAGAATTCCATTCTTTTTTAAGTAATTCAGGAACTCGGCACTTAAGTATTCTCCATCTCGATCCGATCTTAGAATCTTGATACTTTTTCCGGTTTGTTTTTCTACTTCATTCTTATATTCCTGGAATTTTTCAAAGGCTTCGGACTTATGTTTCATTAAGAAGACATAACCGTACCTTGAAAAATCATCCGTAAAAGTAATGAAGTAAGAATAACCGCTTCGCGCATGTGTAGACATTGGACCGCACACGTCGCTGTGTACGAGTCCCAAGAGCTCGCTCGCTCTTACTCCGTGTCCAGTGAACGGAGTCTTTGTCATCTTTCCTTTGAGACAGGATTGACAAGTGGCATACGATTGATATTCGAACGGATCCAAATATCCTTCTGTATGTAACTTAGTTAACCTTCTCTCATTGATGTGACCCAGTCTACAATGCCATAAGAAAGTCTGATTGATATTTGGAGACTTTCTTTTGTGTGTATTCTGGACATTGAAAATCTGTGGTTGGTTTAATACGTATATACCATTGCTCAGTGTACCTGACCCAATCAGAATTTGATTAAGGTGAATGTTTACAACATTACTTACAAACGCAAATTCATAACCTTCTTTAGAAACCAAAGATACAGAAATGATATTACAAGTTGCGTTGGGTACAAAAAAGCAATTACGCAAAACCAAAACATGTCCATCTGACATTCCCAGGTGATAGTCCCCCACGGCTTTAGCATCCATGCTAGCTCCGTTCGCAACTCTGAGGGTCATGTCACCTGCCTTCAAAACCCTACGGTTTCTCAACGCCTGCAAAGAATTACAGATATGAGATCCTGATCCGGTATCCAATACCCAGGAAGTAGAGTTTATCGAAAGACAGTTTTCAATAACATACACACCTGAAGCTGAAGCCGCAACCTGCTTCAGTTCCTGTGTCCTGGCTTTCCAAGCCCTGCAATTTTTCTTCCAGTGTCCACTCTTGTGACAATAGAAGCATTCCTCTTTACCCACCAGTTTCCCCGCTATCATTGTTGCTTTTTCTTTTCCCTTCTTTTCCACTTTACTAACACCGCCCCTTGGTTTGGCGGGGGCTTTCTTCTTCTTTCTTTTGGCTCTCGCCTTGGACCTAGAAGAAGAAGATCCTCCTACAAACAAAGTGGGTGTTTCCCTACCTTTCTGTAGGGTGCCCTCTGCGCTCTCAGCATATTGAGGAGTTCTGAAAGTTCAACTTCCTTTTCTTGCAAGTTGAAATTCAGTATGAACTGGGCGTAAGTGGAAGGAAGGGACTGGAGAACTAAGTCCGTATAGAGCTCACTCTCTAACGTGGTCCCAAGTTCTGCGAGCTCCTCAATGTAGCCAATCATCTTAAGCACGTGTTCCGCTACCGATGATCCGATGGCCAATCTTGCCGAAAACAACTTCTTCGACACTTCGTATCTTTCGATACGGGACTGCTCTCCATACAGTTCTTTTATATGGAGAAATATGGATTCTAGGTCCATATTCTCGTGCCTCCTCTGATGTTCGTTGTCCATAGAGGCAAGCACGAGGCACTTGGCCTTCGCGCAATCAATCTCCCAAGTCTTACAGATTTCCTTATCCGCGACGCTGGAGGTGGGACCTGGGACGGAGGGAGCTTTGGTGGTAAGAAGATACCCCAGCTTGTCATAAGTGATTGCCATTTTGACATTCCTGAGCCAATCTTTGTAGTTTGGCCCTGTCAGTATGTTTTTATCTAAGAGTAACTTAAGTCCAGTCATGTTGAATGGTCGCTGCAATTAGGAGAGAGAGAAGGAACACTCAGCACGATGCTCTTGCAAGTTTAGAATGGTTTTTAATTTGTCTAATCAGGATGGCTCCCACTGTCTCTCGAATCCCTCCTCAAACCACAAAGGAAGAATTAGCCGGGATCAATCCCACCGCACAATACTTGCTTAACCGTTCAGCCAGGCCAGTGTCGGTACTTCGAGGGAGATTTTCCAACGCTTTCGCGAAGTTCCTTAATTTAAGAACCTCTTTTCCCTGGGGGCGTAGCCCCGCTAACACCTTTTTGGACACCTACTAGGTTTATAGCATTGATCGTTTAGTGAGAAATTTCCCGAGGAGTAGCATATACTCACAGTAGGATCGGGATCCAAATATCATCGCGTGACGAAAATGAAGGAATCCTACCATAATCATCACACTCCAAATGGTATGCAAATCTAGCAAGTTTCAGTACTTATGAAACTCCCGATGTGGATTTTTGCCCCATGCTCTTATGACCTTGACTTTGGCCAAAATATCATAAGTCACATGTCAAGTTCTACCCGTCACTATCCAGGTTAATTTGGATCCATCCGTACCTACCCTTGACTTTGGCCAAAATGGCAGTACGACTGTCCCAAATCAACGCATCTATCTATACTACACATGAATACCCAATAGCTACCAATCACTATGCCTTGACTTTGGCCAAAATACATAGCTTGAATACTATTGACTATTTATGTGAAACGACGGAGGGCTACGAATGGTTTTGGTAAAACCGTGAACGTAGTGAACTTGATATAATCGATGGAACGGGATAGCTTTTAGAAGGAGTGGCTCAAGCTCCGCATTTAAAAGTTAGTTTTGAAAAGAACCGAGTGGTTTTTCGAAAGTGTTCCAACGACTTTAGCTTGGTTTATTATCTTGCAGTAGTTCTTTTAATGCGTGATATTCTTGCATTAGTTCTTTTAATGCGTCCCATCATTTAATCCTACCATTGCAGAAAACAACTAAAATATGACGTACGCTTATGCCATATGCATTCGCCACGGGGCCCCGTCATCACCCGTTAGGTTACTTAACTAACGACAGAGCGGGGGCTGGGCTAGCGCGGCTGTAAAACATAAGCAACGCCTAAATATAAAGCAATGATAGACATTACAGATCACAGATGAATACATTGGATATACTAGGAATCCGCAATCCTTTCGAGCCTGCAACGAAAAGCGGATTACACGGTCGCGGTGAATAGCCAAATACCCCACCCAAGACCCCTACGGATGCGGCAAACTACCCGCCAAGTATCCAAAGTGGAGCAACCTCCCTCAACGCCGTGAGTAGGCCACTCGGCACTTCGAGATACCCGGTAGTTTGTGCACCCCTCCATGGGTCTATCCTAGGAGCAAAAACAGTAAAAATAATTATACAATGACGGCTACAACCCCGACCCGGTTGTGCGGCCATACAAATAATAATATTACATCAATTTACATTTACAATGAATGAAAGAAAAGAAAACACTCATCTCACATCCACCCCGGCTATTCACCCGCGACAGTCCAACGCATTCATATACACAAACCATCATCAAACACAGATCACAGAGATGTATAACCCCGACTAATCGTCATATAGCGATTAGCCGACGTTCAATACATACAAACATCACAGATATAACCAATATAGACAAAGTGTAGCGAAGTTCGAAAAAAAATACGGATTTATAGGACCCCAAAAGTAAATTTCTTTTCTGGAAAACCTGGGCACATACAAACCATCTTAAAAATCATAAAACCAAGCCAGAAAAACACTGCACCAAAAACGACCCAGTGACTCACCAAGATGGCCGCGGAAACGCGGCTCTTTGGTCGAGTCACTGGCTCGTTTTTGGTGGCTTTCTTCTAAAAACCCTGAGATGATTTTTGGAGTATGACAAATTTTATTTTGAACAGAAAAAAATTTGACAGAAACTTAGGGTTTTAGAAACTCGGTTTTTCGATTTTTCCGTTTCGAACTTCCATACACTTCGCTACCAAGCTAGTTTAAGTTTAGTTAGGCTCTGATACCACTGTAAGTCCACGTTACCATCCCCGGTACTTACGAGGAGGCGGAAACGGTATAACAATCAAATTTTGTCATAAGGAGCAACATGGACTAAACAAGGTCGGGATCGTTACTAAACTAAACTAGCAAACATGCAAAGGAGAGTTAACTACTCGGCAAAGTGGTTATACCTAACTTGAACTCCTTCTTCTTGAAACCTAGTAGAGGTTGATGGTTCTCTCCTCGTCGCCTTCTTCCGTCAAACATGGATCCACCTGAGGGTTCAACCTTCGGGCTCTTTCTCGAACTTAGAGTGAACTAGGATCTCCGGCTTGCTAAACCTTGAACCCTAGAGAGAGTAGAGAGTATCTATGGGGTGTTTATCTTTCAAGGAGGGGGATTCTCAACACATGAGAAGGATTCTCCTTGAGCTTGAGGAAGAAGAAGATGAAGTGAGGAGAGAGAATCAATATGATAGAATGAGCTATCTTTTTCCTTTTGCAACCATATCAAAAAGAAAAAGAATTATCTAATTAATAATAATAATTCAAATGAAATAGTTGATGGTTGGTTTTGGAATGACCACTATCATCACTTCATTAAATGAATGTAAGCTAGAATCAAGGAGTATCCTTGCAAAGTAATGATGATGGTCAAACATTCAACCATGGTCAACAAGTCAACCATGGTCAACAAGTCAACAAAACCAACCATGACACAATTTCATTTAATTACTATTATTAATTGATATTTCATAAATCCATTAGGGTTTGGAAAAAGACGACTGTCAACTGTGCATACGCACCCGTTCCGAAACCCTAATGAAAGTCCTCTTCCTCCGCCTCAAACAACTGTGCATACACACCTGCATTCTCGTTCCAAGGAACATGAATACTGAGAGATAAAAGCAACCCCAAAACATATACCAGTATCTGGCTCAAACCAGAGCCTGCTAGTATAAACTGTCCGGACTCCAAACGTGCACAAGTGCGCGGATGAGAACGAACCCTGCCGCAAAACCATGCGACCTCCACTCAGTTTTGCCCAGAGGCGAATAGCCCTCTGTGTGGGACTCTAAAGACTCGACACTACGCTGGCAGTGGGTTTAACCACAGACCGCAAGCGGCACTAGCTGTGCGTAACGGTCCCCAGGTAGATGCCGATAAGAAGACTGACGAGGTAAAACCCATCTGAACTCCTACTGAGTCTGAATGTGACATTCTCCGTACAGTCCGGTCTGTTCGTCTGATACATCGCATGTCGGGCCTAAGGGGCGGTAAACGTCAGTCCCCCAATAGCGGTACAAGTCGTGTCGGAGTGAAGCCCAAAACACCCTGAGATAACACTGGAAGCCTACCAGTATATCTCGCTTGCCCTGGCCAGGGACTACTCGTGTAATGGCTCTCCTAGACACAGCGCGATGTCAACTCCCAATACCGGGAGAGACGAATCCTGTCTAACCGCCACTGCCTCCAAATGCTTCGGGACTGCACCCAACTACCACCTGTTTGCATGACTCCTTTGAGCCGTGGTAGGGTAGTAGTCAAAGTACAGTGGGAACACACTCGAGGCGAAGTGCCAGTGTCAAGTCAGCGGACTAAGCTGTACTCATGTCACCTGGGAACTGATAACTAACGATAGGTATAAAAACCAACTAGTCAGTTCCCGACGAGTCCTGTCCAGTGTACTCGTAACCTAACGAGCACCCGCATACTATCTTAAGTACGACGTACTGACGGCTGTGGGACAGACCGTCTCCCACACTGGGATGAGAAGCGCATGCGCTAGTCTACTCCGGAGTATCGATGCCCTGTCTCGATAGTCCTGCGACTAGGAACCTCCATAAGGATGTGCTTATAGATTACCCAGCCCCCACTAGTGTGACTGCCATCACAACGCTGGTAATCAAGCAAAGATCCTAAGGGCTCCACTAATGCGTATAGGTGATATCGCAAAATAAACACATGTACACATTGAAGTAGAAACAAACCAAGTAGCATACTACCATTTTGAGCAAGATTGTATATACAAGGTGAATATCCCAAGCTTCCATTAAGTAATATACAAACCAGTATGATACAGTAATGGCCTCTAGGGCATATACACTAACAGCCTCCCACAGTATCCTCTTGGACCACCTGTCCATAATACCGTCCCTCGTCAGAGGAAAAACTATAACTTTGACAAACACTCTGTCATCCATGTCACCTTGGAAGCCTGGAATGATAACCGTCTCCCGAAGGAGGCTGCCGTCATTAAATCCGTAGAACAAGCACTTATGTTCTAAAACTGCTTCCTTATGTTTCTTCAGGATTGGATTAACATAAACTTATCGCATCAAGTGCAAAAACAATATCTGGTGTGGTACTTGATATCTCATGATTGACTCAATTGCCTAAGCAAGTGATCTGCCAATCATGCACATCCCTCTCTTCTTTAGTCTCTAAGACACCTTTAGAGAGGGTGACTCCATCACCTGCAGGTACACCACCATGGCAGGAGTCATCTATTCTAAAATACTATTAGAATACTGTCAAAGTACCCACATTGGGAAACTACCCAAATCTAGATCTAAAACCATAGATCTAGTAACCAGAATGTCTGATATTAAATCCATATCCTTTGTGGAGAAACAACTGTGTGGCGACCAAAGTACAACCGATTGTAGTATAGGAATTTTACTTCCTACTCTGTGTATGTCATCTAAATACTAGGACATCACACCCTACTACCTTCTTAACAGGTTCATTCCCTATTCTGATGAAGTCAAAGCCATGACTGTTACATCAAAATTAGATGATCTTATCTCCGCCATATCTGCTCAAGCCTATAAATAGATATAAGCATCTTGCCCACTATGCTTTCGTTGCTCCCACTGACTACGACAACCCTCTGGCAGAATAATATATACGTACACTTCTAAAGCTAGTTTAGAAAGATGTTATACTTATCCTCTTGCCTGGTCTCATAGTCTGGAACAAAAGTAGTGTCAAGTCTGGGTAAACAAGAACCTTCCTGTCACCGTCCTTGAGGCTACCGGAGTACCTCTCGGGTGTCTGAGGTTACCCACCATATCTGCGGAGTGGCTAATGGAATGTCAAACCTGATTTGAATATATAGATCCTATTAAATTTTCCGTAATCGTTTCGCGGTTCTGGAATCACTTCCAATTATACCATACTCCCACTACTGTTTTCTGAAAAAAATCCATTTTTAATAAAACTGTGGCGAGTCCAGAACAATAGCACTATTGATCTTCCAGATGGTAGAAATGTCAACCCTCGTCAAAGCCAGGATCAACCCACAAACTGCCATTACAGAAACGTGCCTTGAGTTATCCAGTGTCTGATTTTAAGCATAAGCTGGACAACTCCCCTTATCTTAACATCGTTAAGATATGAACCATTTTATATCCAATATAGAAACAGAGGCACTAATTTAATTGGAACCAGATTCAAAACATGCAGCTGTCTCCAGTGCATATTATCTTAATGGAGAGAGGTTTATCAGCATTACTCAACTTAGGAATCCATCAAATTATGAGTAACCTGAAAGAGAAACAAGTTTCTCAAAACCATTACTATCAACTGAATACCATTCACAAGAATCTACATCTTCGATCTCTTTGAAGAATCCCGATACTTGCGACATCTGGTTCTCTACTTTATTCTTATACCAACAACTTCTCAAAACTCAGACATTGTATTTCTACGAAACACTTGTCTAAAAACTAGAGAAGTCACAAGTAAACAGAACATAGTACGAGGACCTATCCCTTTGTCCTGACAGACACTGGACAACATACAATACTCTGTATAAGTCCCATGAGTTTGAATAACTCAAAACCTGTGCATCGTAGGTTGAAAACTGTACCCAGGCGATTTCCTCAAATATCACCTATTACAACGAATTCCGATATAATGAAGATGATCACCCAATTCCCAATAACTTACTCCCACTCATCATCTGTAAAACCGTACAGATATGAGAATGAAACCTGGTAAATACATACCGTGGAGTAAGTATCTAATCGGGAAATCAGTTTATAATTAACAATGCACAGTGAAACTGAAACATGAAAATGTTTCGTAGGGGTATCCTGGTATTCTTAGTAATGCCTCTTCCATAATCCAATTCATGACTATAACCGTATATTTCTTTGCCATCTCTCCAAATCCCTTTATTTGTCTTTAGTCGTTACCTTCTGTACACCATCGTTAGGCTAAATGGTTTTCTTCCTTCCCTACCGTACGACACCAGCCTATGGTTTGGAAGAAGACTATCCAGTAAGCATAATAGGTGTACCCTCCTAATCCCAGGAGTACTCGCAACTTGAGAGAAGGTGATGATAAAAGACAATATGAATAATACCTTATTTTATTTCTCCTGAACTGGGGAAAAAGCAAAGGTGAAATAGGAGTAGCGATGAAGTACGCGGTTTGGTCGTGAATGATAACTGTCGCAATTTACTTTGCCCTCTTTCTAATCTCTTTTATTTTGTCTTTACATATTACCTTCTGTACACCCTACTTAGGCTAATTAGTTTTCTTCATTCCCTACCTTTCGGCACCTGCCTATGGTTTGGAATAAGATTATCCAATAAGTGTAATAGGTGTACTCTCCTAAACTAAAGAGCCCTCGCAACCTGAGAGAAGGTGATAATAAACGACAACTGAATAAACCAATTGTACTTCTCCTGAACCTGGATCCATCCTGGAAGAAGTCCCTTCAAGTGTTAGTGTATATGCCCTAGAGGCCATTACTGTATCATACTAGTATGTATATTACTTGATGGAAGCTTGGGATATTCACAGTTGTACAGACAATCTTGCTCAATATAGTAGTATGCTACTTGGTTTGTCTCTGCTTTAATGTGTACTTGTGTGTTTATTTATTATATCACCTATACACATTAGTAGAGCCCTTAGGATCTTTGCTTGATTACCAGCATTGTGATGGCGATCACACTCGTGGGGGCTGGGTAATCTACAAGCACATCCTTATACGCGTCCCTAGTCGTGGGAGTATCGAGATAGGGCATCGATACTCCGGAGTAGACTAGCGTATGCGCTTCTCATCCCAGCACGGAAGACGGTCTGTCCCACAGCCGTCGGTACGTCGTACTTGAGATAGTATGCGGGTGCTCGTTAGGTTACGAGTACACTGGACAGGACTCGTCGGGAACTGATGGTTGGTATTATACCTATCGTCAGTTATCAGTTCCCAGGTGACATGAGTACAGCTTAGTCCGCTGACTTGGCACTGTCACTTCGCCTCGAGTGTGTTCCCACTGTTCTTTGATTACTACCCTACCACGGCTCTAATGAGTCGTGCAAACAGGTAGTAGTTGGGAGCAGTCCCGAAGCACTTGGAGGCAGTGACGGTTAGACAGGATTCGTCTCTCCCGGTATTGGGGGTTGACATCGCGCTGTGTCTAGGAGAGCCATTACACAAGTAGTCCCTGGCCAGGGCAAGCGAGATATACTGGTAGGTTCCAGTGCTATCTCAGGGTGTTCTGGGCTTCACTCCGACACGACTTGTACCGCTATTGGGGGACTGACGTTTACCGCCCCCTAGGCCCGACATGCGATGTATCAGACGAACAGACCGGACTGTACGGAGAATGTCACATTCAGACTCAGTAGGAGTTCAGATGGGTTTTTCCTCGTCAGTCTTCTTATCGGCATCTACCTGGGGACCGTTACGCACAGCTAGTGCCGCTTACGGTCTGTGGTTAAACCCACTGCCAGCGTAGTGTCGAGTCTTTAGAGTCCCACACAGAGGGTATTCGCCTCTGGGCAAAACAGAGTAGAGGTCGCATGGTTTTGCGACAGGGTTCGTTCTCATCCGCGCACTTGTGCACGTTTGGAGTCCGGACGGATATTGCCAGCGGGCTCTGGTTTGAGCCGGATACTGGTATATGTTTTGGGGTTATTTTTATCTCTCAGTATTCATGTTCCTCGGAACAAGAATGCAGGTGTGTATGCACAGTTGTTTGAGGCGGAAGAAGAGGTTTTTCATTAGGGTTTCGGAACGGGTGCGCATGCACAGTTGACAGTCGTCTTTTTTCCAAACCCTAATGAATTAGTGAGATATCAATTAATAATAGTAATTAAATGAAATTATGTTATGGTTGGTTTTGTTGACTTGTTGACCATGGTTGACTTGTTGACCATGGTTGAATGTTTGACCATCATCATTATTTTGCAAGGATGCTCCTTGATTCTTGCCAACATTCATTTAATGAAGTATGATAGTGGTCATTCCAAAACAACCATCAACTATTCTCATTTGAATTATTATTACTAATTAGATAATTCTTTTTCTTTTGATATGATTGCAAAAAGGAAAAAGATAGCTCATTCTATCATATTGATTCTCTCTCCTCACTTCATCTTCTTTCTCCTCTTGTTCAAGGAGAGCAAATCTCATGTGTTGAGAATCATCTCCTTGAAGATATAACACCCCAAAGCACACTCTACTCACTCTAAGGTAGAAGGTCTAGCAAGCCGAATACCTTAGTTCTCTCAAGATCGAGAAAGGAGCCCAAGGATGAAGCCCTCAGGTGGATCTATCTTCGGCAAAGAGGAGACGAGGAGGGGAAGCCATTCAAGCTACTACAAAGAGCAAGAAAGAAGAAGAACAACAAGAAGAGAAGGAGTTCAAGTTGAGGTATAACCACTTTGCCGAGTAGTTAACTCTTCTTTGCAAGTATGCTAGTTTAGTTTAGCAAAGATCCGGCTTTTACGGTCCATGTTACAAAGTTTAGAAAAAAAATTTGTTTTACCGTTTCCACATCCCCGAAAGTACCGGGAGAGGTAACGTGGACCTAACAGTGGTATCAGAGCCTAACTAAACTTAAACTAGCTTGGTAGCGAAGTGTATGGAAGTTCGAAACCGAAAAATCGCAAAACCGGAAAATCCAAAACCCTAAGTTTCTGTTGAAATTTTTTGTGCTATAAAAGTAAAACTTTGTACTCCTAAAATCGGCTCAGGGTTTTGTAAGAACACCCAAGAAAAACGATATCCTAATTCCTTCAAACCGCCGCGGATCCGCGGCCTCAGCTATTCTCTTGGCCGCGGATCCGCCGCCGTTTGGGCTCTTCATGCGATCGTGTTTTGTGCAGTGTTCTTCTGGTAGGGTTTTGGGATTTTTCAAATATGTTATATGTGCCCAGATTTTCCAGAGAAGAAATTTACTTTTGGGGTCCTATAAATTCGTATTTTTTTTTCGAACTTCGCTACACTTTGGCTATGTTGGTTATATCTGTGATGTTTGCATGTATTGAACGTCGGCTAATCGCTATAAGTCGATTAGTCGGGGTTATACATCTCTGTGATCTGTGTTTGATATTAGAATGTGTATATGAATGTGTTGGACTGTCGCGGGTGAATAGCCGGGGTGGATGTGAGATGAGCTTTTGTTTTTCTTTCATTCATTTGTAAATGTAAATTGATGTAATAATATTATTTGTATGGCCGCACAACCGGGTCGGGGTTGTAGCCGTCATTGTATAATTCTTTTTACTGTTTTTGCTCCTAGGATAGACCCATGGAGGGGTGCACAAACTACCGGGTACTTGGCGGGTAGTTTGCCGCACCCGTAGGGGTCTTGGGTGGGGTTTTGGCTATTCACCGTGACCGTGTAATCCGCTTTTCGTTGCAGGCTCGAACGGATTGCGGATTCCTAGTATATCCAATGTATTCATCTGTGATCTGTAATGTCTATCATTGCTTTACTATTTAGGCGTTGCTTATGTTTTACAGCCGCGCTAGCCCAGCCCCCGCTCTGTCGTTAGTTAAGTAACCTAACGGGTGATGACGGGACCCCGTGGCGAATGCGAATGGCATAAGCGTACGTCATATTTTGGTTGTTTTCTGCAATGGTAGGATTTAAATGATGGGACGCATTAAAAGAACTAATGCAAGAAAATAAACCTAAAAGACGTTGTTGGAACAAGTTTTTCAAAAAGCTGTTATTACAAGGACGTTCATCTTTTTGTTTTGCATCGAGGTATTTGGTTATGAATGCCCAGCACCTCAATCGATGAGGCAAGGGCCGAGATCCCTTCATCGGGAGTGACCCCTTGGACAAAAGTTTGCGTCAGGGTAATAACTTCACTATAGTCGATTATTCTTGCTTTGCATCGAGGTATTCAGTTTGGAATATCCTGCACCTCATTCGACGAGGAAAGAGCCGAGATCCCTTCACAGGGAGTGACCTCTTTAGCAAAAGTTTTCGCTACTGTATTTTCAAAAAGGTGCAATCAGGTTCCTTCAACGATATCAAGTTCATTACGTTAACGGGTTTTTCGCCAAAAACCCATCCGTAGCCCTCCGTCGTTTCGGATTAATATTATTCAGTATTTGTGCTGCGTTTGTTGATCTAGTCAAGGCGTAGTGAACGGTAGCTAAATAATATTTTTCTGTGGATTGCAAATGTGATTGGTTAGGACAGTCGTGCGGCCTTGTTGACCTAGTCAAGGGCACGTACGGGTGGGTCTAATGCAATCAGGATTACGACGGGTAGAACTTGTCTAACAGTTTGTGGCTTGTTGACCTAGTCAAGGTCATGAACAGTTTGGGGCAAAAAAACCACATCGGGAGTTTCAAAAGAACTGAAACTTGCAGATTTAGCATACCTTCTGGAGTGTGGTGACTAGAGTGGATTCGGTCTAGGTTATCACACAATGACAGTTGGATCCCGATCCCACTGATGAGTTGGATTACTCTCGGGAGATTACTTCACTTAACGATCAATGCTATAAACCTAGTAGGTGTCTAGAAAGGTGTCAGCGGGGCTACGCCCCCAGAGAAAAGAGGTTCTTGAATTAAGGAACTTCGCGAAAGCGTTGGAAAACCTCCCTCGAAGTACCGACACTAGCCTGGCTGAAAGGTTAAGCAAGTATTGTGACGTGAATTAAAACCCGGCTAGTTCTTCTTTTAAAAAGGTTTTAAGAAGAATTTGAGTAAACAGTGGGAGACATCCTGGTTAGATAAATTAATAAACCAATCTAATCTTGCAAGAGCATACGCTGAGTGTTTCTTTTCTCTCTCCAGGCAGCAACCTTTTCACGCCCTAATCAAGATAATAAAATGTATCGCTTGACCAATCCGAATTCTTATTCGGGACTGGGGAAAGTTGGTTCAGCTCTGACTTGTGACAACAGTCATGAGTATGAGAATGGGAAAGGGGAATGTATGGATTTCCAGGATACCCAGTCGAAGAAGAAGCATGGTTTTGCATCTACTTCAGGTGTTCTTGTAATTGAGAACTGTTTTACGGTCAGCCCTACCTCCTGGGTACTTGATACCGGATCAGGATCTCATATCTGTAATTTATTGCAGGGACTGAGAAAAAGTAGGAAAGTTGCACCGGGTGATATGTCGCTCAGAGTAGCGAACGGAGCACAAGTTAATGCGGCAGCCGTCGGTGAATATCACCTTGTATTGCCAAATGGCAAGACTATGATTTTGAACGATTGCTACTATGTACCCTCCATGGTTTGCAACATCATATCAGTTTCTTTACTCGATAAAGATGGATATAACTTTGTTCTTGAAAAGAATATCATGAACATTTACCTTCATAAGGTACTGGTTGCAGAGGGTACACTGTGTAATGGTATCTACGTTCTAAATCAGAATACAGTTCTCAATATACAAAACACACGCAAGAGGAAGAATTCAGATACGAATGAATCCTACTTGTGGCATTGTAGACTTGGTCATATCGGAGAGAAAAGATTGAGTAAGTTGCATAAAGATGGACTCTTGAATGCGTTCGAGTTTTCATCTTATGGAACTTGTCAGTCTTGTCTCAAAGGAAAGATGACCAAATCTCCGTTCACCGGACATGGAGAAAGAGCAACCGAGCTCTTGGGACTCGTACATAGTGATGTACGCGGTCCGATGTCTATACATGCAAGGGGTGGGTTCTCGTACTTCATCACATTCACTGACGATCTCTCTAGGTTCGGATATGTGTATCTGATGAAACACAAATCTGAAGCTTTTGAGAAATTCAAGGAATTCAGAAACGAAGTAGAGAACCAGACAGGCAAAAGTATCAAGATCCTCCGGTCTGACAGGGGAGGGGAGTACTTAAGCACGGAATTCCTGGATTACTTAAAAGAGAATGGTATTCTCTCTCAGCTTACTCCTCCTTATACACCACAGCACAACGGTGTTTCGGAGCGGAGGAATCGTACCCTACTGGATATGGTTCGCTCCATGATGAGTAATGCCGAGTTGCCTCTTTCATTTTGGGGACATGCGCTATTGACAGCAACATACCTATTGAATGATGTTCTGTCTAAATCAGTGCTTAAGACTCCGTTCGAGATATGGAATGGAAAGAGGCCATATCTTAAAAGATCTAAGATATGGGTTGTCAGGCTTATGTTAAAACGCATAAACCAGATAAACTAGAGGCACGGTCAGTTTTATGTAAGTTTGTGGGATATCCAAAGAATGGTTATGGATATCTATTCTACCACACCGAGGAACAAAAGGTGTTTGTTGCTCAACATGCCGTTTTCTTAGAAACGGAGTTTCTTGCAAAAGAAATTAGTGGGAGCACGGTAGAATTGGAAGAAATTCAGCGACCACAAACTGAAACTGAAAATTTGACAGAACCTCAGGATTCAATAACCCCAGACGAACCTCAGCCATTCCGTAGATCTGGTAGGATTTCTCATCCGCCCGAGAGATACTACGGTTTTCTCATAGACGGGGATCGAGAGGATTGCATCTTGGAAGAAGATGACCCTACCAGTTTCAGGCAGGCCATTATCAGTAGGGACTCTGATAAGTGGCAGGAAGCTATGCAATCCGAAATGGAGTCCATGTACGCCAATAAAGTGTGGACCTTGGATATTGCTCCACCTGGGGTAAAACCCGTTGGATGCAAATGGATCTACAAAAGGAAACTTGGTGTAGATGGGCAGGTGGAAACCTATAAAGCTAGACTCGTTGCGAAAGGTTTTCGTCAAAGACCTGGTTTGGACTATGACGAGACTTTTTCTCCGGTGGCTATGCTCAAATCCATTCGGATCCTACTTGCCATTGCTGCCTTCCATGACTATGAAATCTGGCAGATGGATGTTAAGACGGCTTTCCTAAACGGTTGTTTGGAAGAGTGCGTTTACATGGATCAACCAGAAGGTTTCGTAGACAGTGGGAGCAGCGGAAGGGTGTGCAAGTTGCTTAAATCCATTTATGGATTAAAGCAGGCATCGCGGAGCTGGAACATCTGTTTTGATGAGGCAATCAAGGAATTTGATTTCATCAAGAACGAAGATGAACCCTGTGTATATAAGAAGATTGTAGGACGAACTGTCGTGTTCCTAGTCTTGTACGTGGACGACATTCTTTTGATAGGAAATGATATTCCTATGCTACAATCGGTCAAGCTATTTTTGTCACAAAGGTTCTCCATGAAGGACCTGGGTGATGCCTCGTACATTCTGGGGATCAAGATCTATAGAGATAGATCCAAGAAACTATTGGGACTTTCGCAGTCCAGGTACATAGAGACCGTACTAAAGAGATTTAGTATGGAGGGTTCCAAGCGCGGTAACATACCCGCATTGCACGGAATTACCCTCTCCAAGAAGATGTCTCCTAAGACTGACGAGGAGAGGGTTCGCATGAGCACTATACCCTACGCTTCGGCGGTAGGATCTATAATGTATGCGATGCTATGTACAAGACCAGATGTAGCTTACGCGTTGAGCACGGTAAGCCGGTATCAGTCAGACCCAGGGGAGGACCACTGGACAGCAGTGAAGAACATTCTCAAGTACCTGAGAAGGACTAAGGAGATGTTCCTGGTTTACGGTAATGGAGACCTCAGGGTCGAGTCCTTTACCGATTCAAGCTTCCAGAATGACAAAGATGACAGCAAGTCTGTCTCGGGTTTTGTGTTTACTCTCAACGGAGGGGCGGTATGTTGGAGGAGTTCCAAGCAGGATACCGTCGCAGACTCGACGATGGAGGCTGAATACATTGCTGCAAGCGATGCCGCAAAAGAGGCGGTCTGGATGAAGAAGTTCATTAGTGAACTTCAGGTGGTTCTGTCCATTGTTGACCCAATACCTTTGTATTGCGATAACAATGGGGCTATAGCTTTAGCGAAGGAACCAAGGTCCCATCAGAAATCCAGGCACATCTTAAGGCGGTATCACCTGATCAGGGAGATCATTGATCGACAGGAGATCGAGGTGCGGAGAGTGGACACAAAAGACAACACTGCGGACCCATTCACAAAGGCTTTACCCCAGACTCAGTTCGAGCGGCTGATCGAGATGATAGGTCTTCGATACGCCAGTACATGGCCTTAGTGCAAGTGGGAGATTGTTAGTGTATATGCCCTAGAGGCCATTACTGTATCATACTAGTATGTATATTACTTGATGGAAGCTTGGAATATTCACAGTTGTACAGACAATCTTGCTCAATATAGTAGTATGCTACTTGGTTTGTCTCTGCTTTAATGTGTACTTGTGTGTTTATTTATTATATCACCTATACACATTAGTAGAGCCCTTAGGATCTTTGCTTAATTACCAGCATTGTGATGGCGATCACACTCGTGGGGGCTGGGTAATCTACAAGCACATCCTTATACGCGTCCCTAGTCGTGGGAGTATCGAGATAGGGCATCGATACTCCGGAGTAGACTAGCGTATGCGCTTCTCATCCCAGCACGGGAGACGGTCTGTCCCACAGCCGTCGGTACGTCGTACTTGAGATAGTATGCGGGTGCTCGTTAGGTTACGAGTACACTGGACAGGACTCATCGGGAACTGATGGTTGGTATTATACCTATCGTCAGTTATCAGTTCCCAGGTGACATGAGTACAGCTTAGTCCGCTGACTTGACACTGTCACTTCGCCTCGAGTGTGTTCCCACTGTTCTTTGATTACTACCCTACCACGGCTCTAATGAGTCGTGCAAACAGGTAGTAGTTGGGAGCAGTCCCGAAGCACTTGGAGGCAGTGACGGTTAGACAGGATTCGTCTCTCCCGGTATTGGGGGTTGACATCGCGCTGTGTCTAGGAGAGCCATTACACAAGTAGTCCCTGGCCAGGGCAAGCGAGATATACTGGTAGGTTCCAGTGCTATCTCAGGGTGTTCTGGGCTTCACTCCGACACGACTTGTACCGCTATTGGGGGACTGACGTTTACCGCCCCCTAGGCCCGACATGCGATGTATCAGACGAACAGACCGGACTGTACGGAGAATGTCACATTCAGACTCAGTAGGAGTTCAGATGGGTTTTTCCTCGTCAGTCTTCTTATCGGCATCTACCTGGGGACCGTTACGCACAGCTAGTGCCGCTTGCGGTCTGTGGTTAAACCCACTGCCAGCGTAGTGTCGAGTCTTTAGAGTCCCACACAGAGGGTATTCGCCTCTGGGCAAAACAGAGTAGAGGTCGCATGGTTTTGCGACAGGGTTCGTTCTCATCCACGCACTTGTGCACGTTTGGAGTCCGGACGGATATTGCCAGCGGGCTCTGGTTTGAGCCGGATACTGGTATATGTTTTGGGGTTACTTTTATCTCTCAGTATTCATGTTCCTCGGAACAAGAATGCAGGTGTGTATGCACAGTTGTTTGAGGCGGAAGAAGAGGTTTTTCATTAGGGTTTCGGAACGGGTGCACATGCACAGTTGACAGTCGTCTTTTTTCCAAACCCTAATGAATTAGTGAGATATCAATTAATAATAGTAATTAAATGAAATTATGTTATGGTTGGTTTTGTTGACTTGTTGACCATGGTTGACTTGTTGACCATGGTTGAATGTTTGACCATCATCATTATTTTGCAAGGATGCTCCTTGATTCTTGCCAACATTCATTTAATGAAGTATGATAGTGGTCATTCCAAAACAACCATCAACTATTCTCATTTGAATTATTATTACTAATTAGATAATTCTTTTTCTTTTGATATGGTTGCAAAAAGGAAAAAGATAGCTCATTCTATCATATTGATTCTCTCTCCTCACTTCATCTTCTTCCTCCTCTTGTTCAAGGAGAGCAAATCTCATGTGTTGAGAATCATCTCCTTGAAGATATAACACCCCAAAGCACACTCTACTCACTCTAAGGTAGAAGGTCTAGCAAGCCGAATACCTTAGTTCTCTCAAGATCGAGAAAGGAGCCCAAGGATGAAGCCCTCAGGTGGATCTATCTTCGGCAAAGAGGAGACGAGGAGGGGAAGCCATTCAAGCTACTACAAAGAGCAAGAAAGAAGAAGAACAACAAGAAGAGAAGGAGTTCAAGTTGAGGTATAACCACTTTGCCGAGTAGTTAACTCTTCTTTGCAAGTATGCTAGTTTAGTTTAGCAAAGATCCGGCTTTTACGGTCTATGTTACAAAGTTTAGAAAAAAATTTTGTTTTAGCGTTTCCGCATCCCCGAAAGTACCGGGAGAGGTAACGTGGACCTAACATCAAGTTCGTATATAACCATACGATGGATCTATCCAATGGAAGTGGATGTCCGTAGTAATACGGGGTGTTCTGAGAAATACAAAGGGTAAAGGAAAGAGTGGCAATGACTTTAGACAATCCAAAAGCCAGTATTTTAAGAAGGTTCGGTCAACTTGGTCACTGAGTCATAGTCTAGGGTCGGTCAAAGGTCGCTGCCAAAAAGAGAGAGAGAAAAGAAACACTCTGCGTGGACTCTAACCTAGATCAGAATGGTTATCACTTTATCTAATCAGGAAACCTCCCACTGTAATCTCAAATTCTCCTCCAAACCTGAAAGAAGAATTAGTCAGGATCACCCGAAGAGTAATCTAACTCATCGGTGAGAATCGGGATCCAACTATCATCGCATGATAACTTGATGGAAGCCACTCAAGTTATCACACTCCAGAAGGTATGCGCATACCTGGCAAGTTTCTTGTATGTTTGAAACTCCCGATGTGATTTTTGCCCCATGCTCTTATAACCTTGGCTTTGGTCAAAATGTCATAAGTCACATGCCAAGTTTTACCCGTCACTATCCAGGTCAATTTGAACCCACCCGCACATGCCCTTGACTTTGGCCAAAATGGCAGAACGACTGTCCCAAACCAACTCATCTATCTATGCAACAGATGAATACCCAGCAGCTACCAAACACTATGCCTTAACTTTGGCTAAAATGCATAGCTTGAATACTACTGAATACCCAAAAGAAATGACGGAGGGCTACGACTGGTTTTTGGCGAAAAACCTTTAACGTAATGAACTTGATCTCGTTGAAGGAAACTGATAGCTTTTTATAAAAATATAGTGGCGAAAACGTTTTGCTAAAGAGGTCATTCCCGGTGAAGGGATCTCGGCTCTTTCCTTGTTGAATGAGGTGCAGGATATTCTAACTGAATACCGCGATGCATAGCAACTTATAATCGACTATATTGAAGTTATCACTCTGACGTAAACTTCTGCCCAAGGGGTCACTCCCGGTGAAGGGATCTCGGCCCTTGCTTCGTCGAATGAGGTGCAGGATATTCCAACTGAATATCACTATGCAAAACAAAGGAAACATCTTTGTAATAACACCTTTTTAAAATTTGTTCCAACAAAATCAAATATAGGTTTGTTTTATCCTTGTATTGATAAGAATCAATGCAGTCCCATCAATCAATCGCACCAGAAAAGAACGAAAATAAAAATGTACGTATATGCCATCCGCATTCGCCACTGGGTCCCGTCATCACCCGTTAGGTTACTTAACTAAAGACAGAGCGGGGGCTGGACTAGCGCGGGTGTAAAACATATACAACATCTAATAGTATATATACCAATATACAATAATCGCTCCAGGCGTGATAATATGCAACATTACAGAAAAGTAATAAGCATCACAGAACAATACAGATAATCTGGGATCCCCGGGTTTCACAGAGCCACTGCTGAAACCTAACGTTCCCCTGGTCGTGTGGATATAATGTAAATACTGCATACTAACAAATTTAAAAATTCGATCGACTAAATTTCCCGAAGTGGGCCCCACGTACATCTGCTGTACAGTAACAAAAACTGGGCCTAAAAGAATATACCAAAAACCCACAATTTCCAAATAAAGCCTACTGGAAAAAATTGATGCACTGTTCCCTCTAAAGCGCCGCGGTTCCGCGGTCAAACCCTAGGTTTGACCGCGGATCCGCGGTGATATTGTGGGAACACGTGTCCAAATTTTTCCAGTGTACTTAAAAAATCCTGCACGCTTTTTTGTGATATGAAAAATTATTTTTAGGTCCTTTAAAAAATCGACAGAAACCCAGGTGCTTGAAAAATATGATTTCGGAAATTCCGTTCGATCGATCTTTTAAACGCGTTAGCACAAGTTAGTATAGCTTAATGGTGATGCTCTGATACCACTGTAAGTCCACGGTAGCGCCCCGGCCGTCTAACAGACGCCAAATGCGGAACAAAAACTTTTTACAACTGGCGCTATCGTGTACCGTAACCCGGATCTGCCATTAAAGCTAAACTAACAAACTACAAAGTGGGTAGAAATGTTATACCGAATGATCCGAGTCTTTCGGTCTTCAACCATCATCCCACGCTTTGTTGTGGCTGCTCCGATCTCCTCGATCTTCAGTCTTGTCGTCCAGGTGGCACCACGTCGACGGATCTTTAAACGGGCTCCCGCCTCTGAACCGAGGCAACTCGATCGTCAAGTTTGCTAAAAGAGACGACCAAGATGAAGTAGAGAATGAGTAGAACACTTTGTCTCGTTACGTCCAAAGTCACGGACGAACGGTTATGGAAGTTGCCTTTTGGATCGGGTGAAATGAGAAAGAGGCTATCTAATTTTCATGAACCCGAATCTATCATAATATTTTTTCTAGTGAACAATAACCATGAGCCAAGAGAGGGGGGAGGCCGGCCACTTATAGGAGAGGAGGGAGGTGAGTGTAGGAGGGGGAAGGTGACCACAAAGGAAAAGATCAACAACAAATATCTTAGCACCAAGTATGAATGCATTAAAAGCAAACCAATCACAATTAACCTAGTCACCTTGTCATTAATTGCACCATTAATGACCTAATGACTCACAAGCCTAGTCACCCTCTCTAGAACCTTCTAGAACACTGACTTACCTCATCAAGAATAGATAAATCCGCATTTAACCGACTGTTAAATACGGCTGATAGAAAACTGGAAACTGGCAACTTCCAAAAGTGATCCTGAAACGAATCTCAGGATAACCCCGTATCAGTATAAACATACCCGCATTTGTATTGCATCTGAATACAAATGCAACTGAGACAAAGATATTATATCTACACAGTATAATACTCGGATCCGGCTTAAACCAAAGCCGACCAGTATTATCTGTCCGAAAAACGACACGTGCGAAAACGCACGTGCTTTTTCCGAACCTTGCCATATCACCATACGGCCTCTACAACGTTTCGCCCGAACTTGGGAAAGTATCTGTGGGGGACTCTAATGACTCATCAACATACTGGCACTGGGTATAACCCCTAGCACGTCAGAGGTACAAACTGTACGTAACGGTTTGCCAATGTATTGATTGGAAGGGAAGCTGACGAGCGAACTCATCCATAAACGCTATTGAGCCTGACAATGACAATGTATATACAGTCCGGTCCATTCGTCTAAAGAGTATCGCATATCGAGTCTAGAGGGTGGATAAAGTCAGGCCCCTAATAACGCGATAAATCGTGTCGGCATGAAGCCCATCACCACCTGAGAAAATACTGATCCAAATCAGTAATTCTCCACTACCTCGGCCGAGGATTCCTAGTGATGGCCACCCGTGCACTGCGCGACATCAACCCCCAATACCGGGAGAGACGAATCCCCGACGATCCGCTCACTTGCCTCCAATGTGGCTCGGGACTGTACCCAACTAAAACCTGTTTGCACAACTCCTTTGAGCGTGGTAGGGTAGTAATCTAAGCACAGTGGGAACTCACATGAGAAAAATGATGATCTCAGGTCGATGAACTAACCTGTACACATGTCACTTGGGAACTGCTATCTGACGATATGTATAATACCAACTAGCAGGTTCCCGACGAGTCCTGTCCGGTGTACTCATAACCTAATGAGCACCTGTATACATCTTAGGTGATCTAAATGAGACCAGTGGCTTGTGAGACCAGCCACCGCCCCTCATCGGGGTCTCGATTGTATACACTAGTCTACTCTGGAGTATCGATGCCCTGTCTCGAAACTCCCACGACTAGGGACACTTTTAAGGATGTACTTACAGACCCCAGCTCCCACGTATATGATCGCCATCATACTGCTGGTAGTCAAGCAAGAATCCTATGGGCTCTATCATCATGCAATAGTGAACTAAAGCATGTATACGATGATAAAGACAAACCAGATAGCATACTATCATCTTGAGTAAGACTGTCATATTGGTATAGGTCCTGCCTCAATCATTGTAATCACGTACCTGCGATCCAATAATTGACTTTGATTGCACTATCTCCAATAGATAACACACTCTACTACATGGCAAGTGGTAGAGCATGAAGAAATAGGAAGTGGGTTCACTTTAAAATTGGATTTCTCACTTGATTTCATCACTTGGAAATTTTCAAGAATGGTTTTCTTCACTTGAAGAAGATGAAGAAGAAGAAGAAGGAAAAAGAATTATCTTTACAATAATAAATCAAGTGAATCTTATCATATTGCAACCATGGGTGAAGTTAACTCATATAGAGAGCAAACTATAGTTTAGGTGATGGTTAGGTCAAAGCATAAAGACAAAATGGTTAAGACTTTGAAAAATGCTAAGAAGCTTCATGAAGCTTAAAGCAAAGAAAGAAAAAAGCCACCATTTTGTTTTTACAAAATGAATAAAGAAAATAAAACCCTAACCATTAACTAAATATGGTTTAAAGCATACACATACCCAAGTTTTCATGTATCATCAAACATGATACAAACTAGTGCACAAAAATATATCACATATACAACTTATGCACTTCAAGTGAGAAAATCAATCTTAAGTGAACAAATACTAGTTAATATAAAGTAATATATCAAATATATAATTATACATTAAATCATTAAATCAACACTTGATTTAATGATCCGGTCATACTGCATATAACCGACTAATATCAAGTGTATATATCGAATCAACACTTGATTCGGTAACCCGGCTATATCTTATATAACCGTCCGATGATACAAATCGCGAGAATAGAATTCAGTATCACATATTGGTATTATTCTCGGTCCCGCACATATCTCATATGCGCTCCTATTTCGTTTCGCTTGAGCCAGGAAACCTCTATGTAGGACTCTAAAGACTCGTCAATACGCAGGCAGCAGGTGATGATCATATCAAACACCCACAAGCCGCAAGCGGTCTGCTAAACGTAACGGCCACCCGGGTATTGAGCGATCAGAAGATCAACGAGCAAGCCCTCTCACACTCCTCTGAATCCAACCAGTAACACTTACCGTACAGTCCGGTCTCGTCGTCTGATATGTCGTATATCTCGCCTAGGGGTGGTAAACGTCAGACCCCAGTAGCTCGATAATTCGTGTCGATATGATGTCTATAACAGTTCGAGAAACTACTAGTAACACTTACCAGTAAATCTCAGCAACCCTGGCCAGGGATTTCCGGTTATAGCCAATCGAACACACATCAACTCCCTATACTGGGAGAGACGACGAAGGGATAAGACTAGTTCACTTTGCTCCTATCGCTCATTGCCTCCATGTGAATCGGGACTGTACCCAAAAACCACCGTTTTGCATGCCCTCTTGGACGTGGTAAGGTGGAAATCAAAGAACAGTGGGAACCACACAAGACTCTATGACGATCTCGGGTCAACAGACTACTATGTACCAGTGTCACCAGAGAACTGCCATCTGACGTGAGGTATAACACCATCTGGGAGTTCTCGGCGAGTCCATCCAGTATACCCAGTCTCCACTGAGAACCCATATATCATCTCTGATGTCAAACAACAATGGATATGGGATCATCCATCGCCCATCTGTATAGGTCGAGAAGGTATACGCTAGTCTACTCTGGTATATCGATGCCCCGTCTCGATACACCCACGACTAGGGACCTTGAAGGATGTACTTATAGACTACCATGTCCCTACTAGTATGATCCGCATCATAGTCCAGGTAGTCAAGTACACATCCTAAGGGCTTTACCAACATGTAACAGAGAGACAATCAGTGTACACGTTAAGATAAAGAGCAACCAGATAGTATACTATCATGTCGAGCAAGAAAGTCCTCCCTATATATGTCCCAGCATCCACTACAATATACATCCTATGTACAGTAATGGCCTCTAGGGCATACATATAACTAACAATCTCCCACTTGCAGTAGGGCCATCTGTAGCAGTGGTTGCAGTATCTCATACTCAACCATCCCATATGAGTCTCTCTCTGGGAAAAAGCCTTTGTGAGTGGATCCGCCGTGTTGTCCTCTGAATCTACTTTCCTAACCTCGATCACCCTGGAGATCAACTATCTCCATGATCAGGTGATGCTGCCTCAGAATATGTCTGGATCACTGATGGGACAGGCGTTCCTAGACATAAGCCACAACTCCATTGTCTCACAATGGTAGGAACGAAGTTCATCTCATGAACTTATATATATCCAGACTGCCTCTTTGGTAGCATCCTTGGTAACGATGTATCTTGCCTTTAATCGTCTAGTAAGTCACGGTATCTAGCTTGGAACTCTTCCAACATACTGTCCCTCCACTGAGGGTAAAGACAATGCCTACGACTGACTTTCAGTCATTCTTATCACCCTGGAACCTTTCCAGTGATTCTCCCCAGGATCGATTGATACCATCTCACTACAACTAGTGAGTATCCTAATATCCAATTAGATCTATCTCATAGATCCAAAATCTAGGATTTAGTAGGTATCACTTTGATCCTTTATAGAGAATCCTTGTGATAAGCGGAGATTGACCGAGCGTAGCATAGGAAACTCCTTCCCTATCAAGAGTATGTCATCCACGTACTCTACGAGGATCATCACCATACTCCCTACTACCTTTTTGTATATAAAAGGTTCATCTACCATTTTGATGAAGTCAAACTCTTTGATTACCACATCAAAACAGATGTTCCAACTCCGCGATACCTGCTTTATCACATAAAACATCTTGCCCACGTTTCCGCTGCTCCCACTGTCTACGAAGCCCTCTGGCTGTGTACTTACAGATGATCTCTTTTAAATCATTATTTAGAAAAGTAGTTATGGCACCCAACCACCAGATATCGTAGTCATGGTATGTAGCAATGGCAAGCAGGATTCGGATGGACTTAAACATAGCTACTGGAAAAGGTTTCATCATTTTCCACGCCTGGTCGATGACGAAAACCTTTAACAAGTCTAGCTTTGAAAGTCTCAACTTTTCCATCTACACCAAGTAATCTTCTCAAGATATACTTGCTCCTGATGGGATTTAACCCTTCAGATATAGCAACCAAAGTCCATACTTTGTTGGTGTACATGGATTCCATCTCAGATCTAAAAGCATCCAGCCATTCTTACAAAGTCCCTACTCTCGATGGCCTGCTCGAAACTAGTTGGGTCATCATCTTATGATGCATTCCTCGCTCCCACTGTCATAGAGAAACCGAAGTATCTCTCAGGTGGGTGAGGAACCCTGCTAGATCGGCGGAGAGGCTGAGGTTCGTTGGTTGCTATTGAATCCTTTGGTTCTACCAAATCATCAGCTGCAGTTTGTATAGCTGGAACTCTTTCCAGTTCTACCTCATGTCCACTTATTTCTTCATAAGAAATTCCCTTTCATAAAGGTGGCATGCTGAGAAACAAAACATTTTTGTTTCTCGGTTAGGTAGAAGATATTCCCTTGCGTATGCTTAGGATATCCAACAAACTTCTACAGATCTGACTTTGCCTCGAGTTTGTCCGGATTTTGCTTTTAGACATAGGCTGGACAACCCCAAATCTTAACAAACCTAAGATATGGGCTCTTCCCTTTCTATATCATATATGAAGTGGTAGGCAACTGATTTGATCGGAACCCTATTCAATAAGTATGCAACTTCATAAGTGCATAACTCCCTAAAATGAAATAGGAAACTCAGTAGTACCCATCATAGAGCGCACCATATCAAATAGGGTGTGTTTGCTCTGCCCCGATACACCGACGTGCTGTGGTGTATACGGAGGAGTAATGCTGAGAGAGAATCTCATTCTTAGAATAGTCCAGAAATTCTGTGCTCAAGTATTCTCCTCCTTGATCTCATCATAGGACATAATACTTATACCCGGTTTTTGGTTCTCTACTTCTAACTTATATTCGGTGATTATCTCAAAAGTTTCGGACTTGTGTTTCAACAGGAACATATGTCTGAATCTTGAGAGATCATCAGAGAAGATAATGAAGTACAAAGAACCGGTCTTGGCATGTGTAGACAGGAGACCTTCATACATCAATATGTATCATCCCAAGAGTTCACTAACTCTTTCTCTGTTTCCAATAAACAGAGCTATGGTCATTTTATCTTTGTGACATGACTGGAAAGTTTCACAAGATGTAAATTCAAACTGATTTAAATATGCATCTCAATGTAACTTAGCTAGTCGGGTCACATTGACATGACCTAGTCTACAATACCTTAAGAAGGATTCGTTCATTTCTCAACTCTTCCTCTTGTATGTGTTCTGTATACTAAGAACTGTAGTTTGATTTAGAACGTCAATGCTTTTAGATAACGTGCCTGAACCGATCAACTTTTGATATAGGAAATGTTCAAAACATTATCCAACAATACAGAATTTTATCATTTCTTTACTAATAAAGAGACTGATATGATTTTATATATCAGGTTCGGTATCTAATAGCATTTGTTCAAAATCAATGTATTGGTAATACAGAGTGACAGTGACCAACAGACTTGGTTACAACACTTGTACCGTTTTCTGTCTCATGAAACTTATCACCCGTTCTCAGTTCTCTACCTTTCTGTAGCCCTATGTAACAGATTACATATCTGGGATCCTGATCCGGTATCACATACCCAGGACGTAAAAGATACTGGAAACAGTTCTGTATAATGAACACACCTGAAGATGATGCATCAACATGCACTTTCTTCGTTTGGGCGGCACGGGAATTCTGGTAATCCCCTATTTCCTGCTCTGTCTTATAACAATTATAAGTTGGAGCGGGAACAACGTTCCCCAGCTCAGTATAACAAGCGGGTTCAGTCAATATATCCGTATTATTATCTTGATTAAGGCGTGACATGGTCGCTACCAGGAGAGAGAGAGAGAGAGAAGAAAACACTCTACGTGTGCTCTTGCAAGATCAGATTGGTTATTATTTTATCTAATCAGGATGGCTCCCACTGTTTTTATCAAATCTTCCTTCAAACCCTAAAAGGAAAGACTAGCCGGGATTAATTACACGCTACAAGTTCGCCAATCTTTCAGCCAGGCCAGTGTCAGTACTTTGAGGGAGGTTCCCCGTGCTTTCGCACAGACTTAATTAAAGTAAATCTCGTTTTCCCAGAGGCGTAACCCCGTTGACACCTTTCTAGACACCTACTTGATCGGCTAATTGTAATGTGTAAAACTCTCTCAGGAGTAAATATTACTCGCAGTGGGTATCGGGATCCAACTATCTCATAGAAGGTATGCAATCTCATTGCAAATTTCAACACTTGAAACTCCCGATAATATTTTTCCCCTAGCGTCCTATGATCTTGACGCAGGCCAACAAACCATAGTCCGCTAGTCAAGTTCAACCCGTCATTTCTTGATTGAATTAAACCCACCCGCACGACCCTTGATGTAGGCCAACAAAGTCGCACGACTACCCTAATCCAATCTGCATCATATACATAAACAGATAAATACTAGTTAGCTGCCGCACACTACGCCTTGACGCAGGCTAATAAACGTAGCACGAATACTAAGTAGGACTTATCTGAAATGACGGAGGGCTACGACAGGTTTTTAAGAAAACCCTTTGTGTAATGAACTCGATATCGTTGTAGAATCGAATGAATTTTGAAATGGAGTGTTTTTGAGGCTTTTCTAGTTTTGCTAAAGGGGTCACTCCCGGTGAAGGGGTCGTCGGCCCTTTCCTCATCGAATAAGGTGCAGGATATAGCATATATACCGCTGTGCAAAGAAAAAACTATAGAAGCAATCAAAAGACAAACCGAGGGTTGTAGCATCTGCCAGTTATTGCTAATGGGGTCACTCCCGGTGAAGGGATCTCGGCCCTTTCCTTATCGAATAAGGTGCAGGATATTCTACAAGGAACACCGCGATGCAAAGCAAGAACTGTAGCTACCTGTTTTTGAAAATTCGATTCCACAACACTTTAGGTTTCTTTTCTTTCATTAATCACATTAATGAAGTCTCATCATTTAAATCACCTAAATATCACAGATAAATACGACGTACACTTATGCCATCCGTATTTTCCTCGATGTCCCCTCGTGCACCGTTAGGTTAGGTAACAAACGGCAAAGCGGGGTAGGGCTAGCGCGGGTGTAAAACATAAGTAACGTCTATATAATATATCGTATATACTATATACAGTATCTATCACAACATATCAAATGATCACATCACAGATATCGCAGCAGAAAATATCATATGAAATATTGGATATACTAGGACGTCCGTGTTTTATTTTGTGCCTGTATAAAACACGGATTCCACGGTCGTGATGAATAGCCAATCCCACACCCCTAGACCCCTACGAGAGCGGCAAGCAACCCTACCAATTCTAGGGTTAGGAGACCCGGACACGACTCCTCGAGATGATCTCCCACTGGACCCTAGAACCCGGTTACTTGTGCTCCCCTCCTTGGATCTATCCTAATGCGGAAAAGTAAATAATATACATCAACGGTGACATCTTCCGCAACCTGGAAGTGCCCTAATAAAAGAATATTACATACAAGTTTTTTACATGAATGAAAATGAAAAACACTCGTCTCATATAAAAAAACCCTGGCTATTCAAACACGACGATCCAATATAACATATCCAGCAACACATAACATCACATGTCATCAACGTAAGTAAATATGCCCATCCCAATTGTCGTTGACATATAGCAATGAAACCGGCGATATCACATATTACACTTACGGTCGCAGAAAAGAAAGTGTAAAACTACAACAGTTGGAATCCGCAACCTGCATAGACATCGCATGCCTAACCAAATGAATTCCTTAGACATCGCATGCCTAACAATTATAAACCCCGCATTTTAGGCTCATTATCGAAAACACTTTTCAATATGAAGTCGGGCAATTCAACAAGATTCCCGATATCCAGAACGAATGCTCGTCGCAAACTTTAGTAGACGGCCGCACCCCCGATACCGTCGACGAAGTGCACTAAGGCGGAACACCGCTGCCGCGAGCACCCAAACGGATGCTTTTGGCTACGGGGTTCTCCTACAGTCACTTGGTTGGGGCTATGGGGCGTGGCTGTCTATTAAGTTTACCGGTGAGTATCCGCGTACGCTACGTGATTGCGACGAACTTTTGATCACATCAAAATTCCATGGCAACCGATCAAATGAGACTAAAGTGCTATGTTTATTGTAAGTCCACGTTGCGACCCCCGGTTCTTACGGGGAGGCGGAAACGGTATAAAATCAAAATTTTAACGCAAGAGGCAACATGGACTAAGCTAGGTCGGGATCTTTACCTAAACTAAAACTAGCATACTAAGCTAAAGATATTTAGCTACTCGGATGAAGATGGTTATACCTAAACTTGAACTCCTTCGTCTTCAAGCTCCGATGGTGGTTCGATGGCTCCTTCTCGTTGTCTCCGTACGCCGAAGATAGATCCACTTGAAAGCTCCAACCTTTAGCTCCTTCTTCGTTCTTTGAAGAAACTAGTTCACTTGGTTTGCTAAACCTAGTGAACTAGAATGAGTAGAGAAGAAATAGAATGGGATTTTATCTATGGTTCTTGATTCTCAACTCATGAGACAAGAGAACCATAGATCAAGAGAGGGAGCAAGAGGTTGAGGGTGAGAGCAAGAGGAGAGCTCAAGAACAAGAGAGAGAATGAGCAAGAAAGAAAATGAGCAACTCTTTTGTCTTTCACCCTCTCATAATCCAAAGTGATCATAACTCATCATATCAAAAAAGTCTTATGTGATGGTTAGAAGCAACCATAACCTTATCATGTCATGCACTCATTTTACTCAAATGAGCAAGCAAGAAAAAGTCTTTGGCATGAAATGATAACCATGGTTATCATGATGGTCAACTAGTCAAGTCTAGTCAACCGGTCAACAAGTCAACAAAAGTCAACAAGTCAACAAGTCAACAAAAGTCAACAAGTCAACAACCATATCACCATAATACTTAATTAATATAATAGTTAATCACATATCATATTCTCATTAGGGTTGAGCATAAAGTCAAATAGTCAACGGTCAACAGTCAACAACCCTAATGAGAATCCGCCGCCTCTGCCTCCCTGTCAACTGTGCATACACACCCGCATCCGCGTTCCGAGGAACACGAATGCAAACTGGATAAATCCAATCCCATAAGGTACACTAGGATCTGGCTTAAACCAAAGCCCGCTAGTGTAAACTGTCCGGACACTGTACGTGCACAAGTGCACGGATGTGACCGAACCCTGTCGCAAAACCACGCGACCTGTCGCAATACCATGCGACCTCTACTCTTTTGCCTAAAGGCGAAAAGCTTTCTGTGTGGGACTCTAAAGACTCGACACTACGCTGGCAGTGGGTTTAACCACAGACCGCAAGCGGCACTAGCTGTGCGTAACGGTCCCCAGGTAGTGCCGACAAGAAGACCGACGAGGCGAAACCCATCTGAACTCCTACTGAGCCTGAGTGTGACATTCTCCGTACAGTCCGGTCTATTCATCTGATACATCGCATGGCGGGCCTAGGGGCGGTAAACGTCAGTCCCCAAATAGCGGTACAAGTCGTGCCGGAGCGAAGCCCAAAACACCCTGAGATAACACTGGAAACCTACCAGTACATCTCGTTTGCCCTGGCCAGGGACTACTCGTGTAATGGCTCTCCTAGACACAGCGCGATGTCAACCCCCAATACCGGGAGAGACGAATCCTGTCTAACCGTCACTGCCTCCAAGTGCTTCGGGACTGCACCCAACCACTACCTGTTTGCACGACTCCTTTGAGCCGTGGTAGGGTAGTGATCAAAGTACAGTGGGAACACACTCGAGGCGAAGTGACAGTGTCAAGTCAGCGGACTAAGCTGTACTCATGTCACCTGGGAACTGATAACTGACGATAGGTATAATACCAACTAGTCAGTTCCCGACGAGTCCTGTCCAGTATACCCGTAACCTAACGAGCACCCGCATACTATCTCAAGTACGACGTACTGACGGCTGTGGGACAGACCGTCTCCCACACTGGGATGAGAAGCGCATGCGCTGGTCTACTCCGGAGTATCGATGCCCTGTCTCGATAGTCCTGCGACCAGGGACCTGCATAAGGATGTGCTTATAGATTACCCAGCCCCACTAGTGTGACGGCCATCACATCGCTGGTAATCAAGCAAAGATCCTAAGGGCTCTACTAATGTGTATAGGCGATATACAAAAATAAACACATGTACACATTGAAGTAGAAACAAACCAAGTAGCATACTACTATTTTGAGCAAGATTGTATATACAAGGTGAATATCCCAAGCATCCATTAAGTAATATACAAACTAGTATGATACAGTAATGGCCTCTAGGGCATATACACTAACAATCTCCCACTTGCACTAAGGCCATGTACTGGCGTATCGAAGACCTATCATCTCGATCAGCCGCTCGAACTGAGTCTGGGGCAAGGCCTTGGTGAATGGATCTGCAGTGTTGTCTTCTGAAGCGACTCTCCGAACCTCGATCTCCTGGCGATCCACGATCTCCCTGATCAGGTGATACCGCCTCAAGATGTGCCTGGATCTCTGATGGGACCTGGGTTCCTTCGCTAATGCTATAGCCCCGTTGTTGTCGCAATACAGAGGTATTGGATCAACAATGGACGGAACCACCTGAAGTTCTTTCAAGAACTTCCTCATCCAGACAGCTTCTTTTGCGGCATCAGATGCAGCGATGTATTCCGCTTCCATCGTCGAGTCTGCAACGGTTTCCTGTTTGGAACTCTTCCAACACACCGCCCCTCCATTGAGGGTAAAGACAAAACCCGACATGGACTTGGAATCATCCTTGTCACTCTGGAAGATGGAGTCAGCAAAGGCCTCGATCTGGAGGTCTTTTCCGCCATACACCAAGAACATCTCCTTAGTCCTTCTCAGGTACTTGAGAATGTTCTTTACCGCTATCCAGTGTTTCTCCCCAGGGTTAGACTGATACCGGCTTACCACACTCAGTGCATAAGCTACATCCGGTCTGGTACACAACATCGCATACATTATAGAGCCTACTGCAGAAGCGTAGGGTATAATAGACATGCGATCCCTCTCCAAATCAGTCTTGGGAGACATCTCTTTAGAGAGGGTGATCCCGTGACAAGCCGGTAGGTTACCGCGCTTTGAATCTTCCATACTGAATCTTTTCAGTATGGTGTCGATGTACCTGGACTGTGAAAGTCCTAATATCCTCTTGGATCTGTCACGGTAGATCCGGATACCCAGAATGTATGAGGCATCACCCAGGTCTTTCATGGAGAACCTGTGTGACAAGAACCCCTTGACAGATTGTAGCATAGGAATGTCATTTCCTATTAAGAGAATGTCATCCACGTATAAAACGAGGAATACTACAGTTCTCGCTACAAATCTACTATAGATGCATGGTTCATCTGGATTTTTGATAAAGCCAAATTCTTTGACCGTCTCATCAAAGCAGATGTTCCAACTCCGCGATGCCTGCTTTAGTCCATAGATGGACTTAAGCAACTTGCACACCTTTCCGCTGCTCCCACTCTGAATGAAGCCCTCTGGCTGGTCCATATAGACACACTCCTCTAAATTTCCATTTAGAAAAGCTGTCTTTACGTCCATTTGCCAGATCTCATAATCGTGGAAGGCAGCAATGGCAAGAAGGATCCGAATGGATTTCAGCATGGCTACTGGAGAAAAGGTTTCGTCGTAGTCCAAGCCAGGTCTTTGACGAAAACCCTTTGCTACCAGCCTAGCTTTATAGGTCTCAACCTGTCCATCTACACCAATCTTCCTTTTGAAGATCCACTTGCATCCTACGGGTTTTACCCCGTCTGGAGCAATGTCCAACGTCCATACCTTGTTGGTGTACATGGACTCCATTTCGGTCCGCATTGCATCCAGCCATTTCACTGAGTCAACGCTCTGAACGGCCTGCTGGAAGCTAGTAGGCTCATCATAATCTATGATGCAATCCTCTCTATCCCCGTCTATGAGAAAACCGTAGTATCTCTCGGGCGGATGAGACTGCCTACTACTCCTGCGGAGCGGCGTAGGAATGTCCTGTTCTGTTGAACCCTCTGGTTCCACTAACCTTTCAGTAATAGTCTGTGGTTCTGGAATTTCTTCCAGTTCTACTGCGCTCCCACTAATCTCCTTTTCCAAGAACTGGTGTTCCAGAAAGTGGGCATTACGAGAAACAAGGACTTTTTGTTCCTCTGCGTAGTAGAAAAGATACCCCCTGGTGTTCTTTGGGTATCCCACAAACTTGCACAGTACTGAGCGTGCCTCGAGTTTGTCCGCATGCTGCTTTTTGACAAAAGCTGGACATCCCCAGATCTTCAGATATTGAAGATAGGGTTTCTTCCCACTCCACATTTCATATGGGGTGCTAGGCACAGTCTTAGTCGGAACTCGGTTCAAAAGGTACGCAGCTGATTCTAGCGCATACCCCCAGAATGATCGCGGTAACTCAGCGTTACTCATCATGGACCGCACCATATCCAATAGGGTGCGGTTCCGTCTCTCCGATACACCGTTATGTTGCGGGGTGTATGGAGGAGTAAGCTGAGAGAGAATTCCGTTCTCTTTTAGATAGTCCAGGAACTCGGCACTTAAGTATTCTCCACCTCGATCCGATCTTAGAATCTTAATACTTTTGCCGGTCTGTTTCTCTACTTCATTCTTATACTCCTGAAATTTTCCAAAGGCCTCGGACTTATGTTTCATTAAGAAGACATAACCGTACCTTGAGAAGTCATCCGTAAAAGTAATGAAGTAAGAATGTCCGCTTCGGGCATGTGTAGACATTGGACCGCACACGTCACTGTGTACGAGTCCCAAGAGCTCGCTCGCTCTTACTCCTTGTCCAGTAAACGGAGTCTTTGTCATCTTTCCTTTGAGACAAAATTGACAAGTGGCATACGATTGATATTCGAACGTATTCAAATATCCTTCTGTATGTAACTTATTCAACCTTCTCTCATTGATGTGACCCAATCTACAATGCCATAAGAAAGTCTGATTTAGTTCTGGAGACTTTCTTTTGTGTGTATTCTGGACGTTGAAAATCTGTGGTTGGTTTAACACGTATATACCATTACTCAATGTACCTGACCCAATCAGAACTTGATTAAGGTGAATGTTTACAACATTACTTACAAACGCAAATTCATAACCTTCTTTAGAAACTAAAGATACAGAAATGATATTACAAGTTGCGTTGGGTACAAAAAAGCAATTACGCAAAACCAAAACATGTCCATCTGACATTCCCAGGTGATAGTCCCCCACGGCTTTAGCATCCATGCTAGCTCCGTTTGCAACTCTGAGGGTCATGTCACCTGCCTTCAAAACCCTACGGTTTCTCAACGCCTGCAAAGAATTACAGATATGAGATCCTGATCCGGTATCCAATACCCAGGAAGTAGAGTTTATTGAAAGACAGTTTTCAATAACATACACACCTGAAGCTGAAGCTGCAACCTGCTTCAATTCCTGTGTTCTGGCCTTCCAGGCCCTGCAATCATTCTTCCAGTGTCCTTTCTTATGACAATAGAAGCATTCTTCCTTATCCACAAGCTTCCCCGCTATCTTTGTTGCTTTTGCTTTTCCCTTCGTATCCACTTTACTAACACCGCCCCTTGGTTTGGCGGGGGCCTTCTTCTTCTTTCCCTTGGCTTTCGCCTTGGACCTAGAAGAAGATGATCCTCCTACAAACAAAGTGGATGTATCCCTACCTTTCTGTAGGGTGCCCTCTGCGCTCCTCAGCATGTTGAGGAGCTCTGAAAGTTCAACCTCTTTTTCTTGTAGGTTGAAGTTCAGTATGAACTGGGCGTAAGTGGAAGGAAGGGACTGGAGAACTATATCCGTATATAGCTCACTCTCTAATGTGATCCCTAGGTCAGCGAGCTCCTCAATGTAGCCAATCATCTTTAGCACGTGCTCGGCTACTGATGATCCGACGGCCATTCTTGTCGAAAATAACCTTTTCGACGCTTCGTATCTTGCGATACGTGATTGCTCTCCATACAGTTCTTTTGTATGGAGCAATATGGACTCCATGTCCATATTCTCATGCCTCCTCTGATGTTCGTTGTCCATCGAGGCAAGCAGGAGGCACTTGGCCTTCGCGCTATCAATCTCCCAAGTCTTGCGGATTTCCTTATCCGCGACACTGGAAGTTGGACCAGGGACAGGGGGAGCTTTGGTGGTAAGAAGATACCCCAGCTTGTCATAAGTGATTGCTATCTTGACATTCCTAAGCCAATCTTTGTAGTTTGGCCCTGTCAGTTTGTTTTTATCTAGGAGTAACTTAAGTCCAGTCATGTTGATTGGTCGCTGCAATTAGGAGAGAGAAGAAGAAACACTCAGCATGATGCTCTTGCAAGTTTAGAGTGGTTTTTAGTTTGTCTAAACAGGATGGCTCCCACTGTTTCTCGAATCCCTCCTCAAACCATAAAGGAAGAATTAGTCAGGATCAATCCCACCGTACAATACTTGCTTAACCTTTCAGCCAGGCCGGTGTCGGTACTTCGAGGGAGGTTTTCCAACGCTTTCGCGAAGTTCCTTAATTAAAGAACCTCTTTTCCCTGGGGGCGTAGCCCCGCTAACACCTTTCTAGGCACCTACTAGGTTTATAGCATTGATCGTTAAGTGAGAAATTTTCCGAGGAGTAGCATATACTCACAGTAGGATCGGGATCCAAATATCATCGCGTGACGAAACTGAAGGAATCCTACCAGAATCATCACACTCCAAATGGTATGCAAATCTAGCAAGTTTCAGTACTTATGAAACTCCCGATGTGGATTTTTGCCCCATGCTCTTATGACCTTGGCGTGAGGTCAAAATGTCATAAGTCACATGTCAAGTTCGTCCCATCATTATCCAGGTTAATTTGAACCCACCCGTACATACCCTTGACGTAGGCCAAAATGGCAGTACGACTGTCTCAAACCAACGCATTCTATCTATGCAACAGATAAATATCCGGCAGCTACCAATCACTATGCCTTGGCGTGAGGTCAAAATACATAGCTTGAATACTACCGAATATTTAACTGAAATGATGGAGGGCTACGGATGGTTTTGGCAAAACCGTGAACGTAGTGAACTTGATTTGGTCGATGGAACGAGATAGCTTTTAAATGGAGTGGCTCAAACTCCGTATTTTAAAAGTTTGTTTTGAAAAGAACCGAGTGGTTTTTCGAAAGTGTTCCAACGACTTTAAGTTGGTTTATTATCTTGCATTAGTTCTTTTAATGCGTGATATTCTTGCATTAGTTCTTTTAATGCGTCCCATCATTTAATCCTACCATTGCAGAAAACAACCAAAATATGACGTACGCTTATGCCATTCGCATTCGCCACGGGGCCCCGTCATTACCCGTTAGGTTACTTAACTAACGACAGAGCGGGGGCTGGGCTAGCGCGTCCGTAAAACATAAGCAACGCCTAAATAATATCATATATAGATATACTGCAATGATAAACATTTCAGATCACAGATAAATACATTGGATATACTAGGAATCTGTAATTTGTACGAGCCTGTAACAAAAACAGATTACACGGTCGCGGTGAATAGCCAAAACCCCACCCAAGACCCCTACGGGTGCGGCAAACTACCCGCCAAGTACCCGAAGCGTAGCAACCTCCCTCATCTCCATGAGTAGGCCACTCGACACTTCGGCATACCCGGTAGTTTGTGCACCCCTCCATGGGTCTATCCTAGGAGCAAAAACAGTAAAAAGAAATTATACAATGACGGCTACAACCCCGACCCGGTTGTGCGGCCATACAAATAATTATTACATCAATTTACAGATTTACATGAATTGCAAGAAAAGAAAACTCTCGTCTCACAACCCCCGGCTATTCACCCGCGACAATCCAACATATTTATATACACATTCCAGCACATTACAGATCATGTATAACCCCGACCAATCGACTTATAGCGATTAGCCGACGTTCAATACATGCAAACATCACAGATATAACCATCATAGTCAAAGTACAGTGAAGTTCGGAAAAATACGGAATTATAGGACCCCAAAAGGAAATTTCTTTTCTGGAAAATCTGGGCACATATAATATATTTCAAAAATCCCAAAACCAACACAGACACACACTGCACGAAAAACGATGCAGAGAAGACGACAAAGCGCGGCGCTTCCGCGGCAAATGCCTACCTGGTGCGGCGGAAGCGCGGCGGTTTGAAGGAAACAGTGGACCGTTTTTCATGGGTGTTCACACAAAACCCTGAGCCGAATTTAGGAGTATAAAGTTTTTCATTTTGACCAGAAAAAATTTCAACAGAAACTCAGGTTTTGCAAAAGTTAGGTTTTTGGATTTTTTTTCGGTTCCGAACTTCGTTACACTTTACTACCAAGCTAGTTTAAGTTTAGTTAGGCTCTGATACCACTGTAAGTCCACGTTGCGACCCCCGGTTCTTACGGGGAGGCGGAAACGGTATAAAATCAAAATTTTAACGCAAGAGGCAACATGGACTAAGCTAGGTCGGGATCTTTACCTAAACTAAAACTAGCATACTAAGCTAAAGATATTTAGCTACTCGGATGAAGATGGTTATACCTAAACTTGAACTCCTTCGTCTTCAAGCTCCGATGGTGGTTCGATGGCTCCTTCTCGTTGTCTCCGTACGCCGAAGATAGATCCACTTGAAAGCTCCAACCTTTAGCTCCTTCTTCGTTCTTTGAAGAAACTAGTTCACTTGGTTTGCTAAACCTAGTGAACTAGAATGAGTAGAGAAGAAATAGAATGGGATTTTATCTATGGTTCTTGATTCTCAACTCATGAGACAAGAGAACCATAGATCAAGAAAGGGAGCAAGAGGTTGAGGGTGAGAGCAAGAGGAGAGCTCAAGAACAAGAGAGAGAATGAGCAAGAAAGAAAATGAGCAACTCTTTTGTCTTTCACCCTCTCATAATCCAAAGTGATCATAACTCATCATATCAAAAAAGTCTTATGTGATGGTTAGAAGCAACCATAACCTTATCATGTCATGCACTCATTTTACTCAAATGAGCAAGCAAGAAAAAGTCTTTGGCATGAAATGATAACCATGGTTATCATGATGGTCAACTAGTCAAGCCTAGTCAACCGGTCAACAAGTCAACAAAAGTCAACAAGTCAACAAGTCAACAAAAGTCAACAAGTCAACAACCATATCACCATAATACTTAATTAATATAATAGTTAATCACATATCATATTCTCATTAGGGTTGAGCATAAAGTCAAATAGTCAACGGTCAACAGTCAACAACCCTAATGAGAATCCGCCGCCTCTGCCTCCCTGTCAACTGTGCATACACACCCGCATCCGCGTTCCGAGGAACACGAATGCAAACTGGATAAATCCAATCCCATAAGGTACACTAGGATCTGGCTTAAACCAAAACCCGCTAGTGTAAACTGTCCGGACACTGTACGTGCACAAGTGCACGGATGTGACCGAACCCTGTCGCAAAACCACGCGACCTGTCGCAATACCATGCGACCTCTACTCTTTTGCCTAAAGGCGAAAAGCTTTCTGTGTGGGACTCTAAAGACTCGACACTACGATGGCAGTGGGTTTAACCACAGACCGCAAGCGGCACTAGCTGTGCGTAACGGTCCCCAGGTAGTGCCGACAAGAAGACCGACGAGGCGAAACCCATCTGAACTCCTACTGAGCCTGAGTGTGACATTCTCCGTACAGTCCGGTCTGTTCATCTGATACATCGCATGGCGGGCCTAGGGGGCGGTAAACGTCAGTCCCCAAATAGCGGTACAAGTCGTGCCGGAGCGAAGCCCAAAACACCCTGAGATAACACTGGAAACCTACCAGTACATCTCGTTTGCCCTGGCCAGGGACTACTCGTATAATGGCTCTCCTAGACACAGCGCGATGTCAACCCCCAATACCGGGAGAGACGAATCCTGTCTAACCGTCACTGCCTCCAAGTGCTTCGGGACTGCACCCAACCACTACCTGTTTGCACGACTCCTTTGAGCCGTGGTAGGGTAGTGATCAAAGTACAGTGGGAACACACTCGAGGCGAAGTGACAGTGTCAAGTCAGCGGACTAAGCTGTACTCATGTCACCTGGGAACTGATAACTGACGATAGGTATAATACCAACTAGTCAGTTCCCGACGAGTCCTGTCCAGTATACCCGTAACCTAACGAGCACCCGCATACTATCTCAAGTACGACGTACTGACGGCTGTGGGACAGACCGTCTCCCACACTGGGATGAGAAGCGCATGCGCTGGTCTACTCCGGAGTATCGATGCCCTGTCTCGATAGTCCTGCGACCAGGGACCTGCATAAGGATGTGCTTATAGATTACCCAGCCCCACTAGTGTGACGGCCATCACATCGCTGGTAATCAAGCAAAGATCCTAAGGGCTCTACTAATGTGTATAGGCGATATACAAAAATAAACACATGTACACATTGAAGTAGAAACAAACCAAGTAGCATACTACTATTTTGAGCAAGATTGTATATACAAGGTGAATATCCCAAGCATCCATTAAGTAATATACAAACTAGTATGATACAGTAATGGCCTCTAGGGCATATACACTAACAATCTCCCACTTGCACTAAGGCCATGTACTGGCGTATCGAAGACCTATCATCTCGATCAGCCGCTCGAACTGAGTCTGGGGCAAGGCCTTGGTGAATGGATCTGCAGTGTTGTCTTCTGAAGCGACTCTCCGAACCTCGATCTCCTGGCGATCCACGATCTCCCTGATCAGGTGATACCGCCTCAAGATGTGCCTGGATCTCTGATGGGACCTGGGTTCCTTCGCTAATGCTATAGCCCCGTTGTTGTCGCAATACAGAGGTATTGGATCAACAATGGACGGAACCACCTGAAGTTCTTTCAAGAACTTCCTCATCCAGACAGCTTCTTTTGCGGCATCAGATGCAGCGATGTATTCCGCTTCCATCGTCGAGTCTGCAACGGTTTCCTGTTTGGAACTCTTCCAACACACCGCCCCTCCATTGAGGGTAAAGACAAAACCCGACATGGACTTGGAATCATCCTTGTCACTCTGGAAGCTGGAGTCAGCAAAGGCCTCGATCTGGAGGTCTTTTCCGCCATACACCAAGAACATCTCCTTAGTCCTTCTCAGGTACTTGAGAATGTTCTTTACCGCTATCCAGTGTTTCTCCCCAGGGTTAGACTGATACCGGCTTACCACACTCAGTGCATAAGCTACATCCGGTCTGGTACACAACATCGCATACATTATAGAGCCTACTGCAGAAGCGTAGGGTATAATAGACATGCGATCCCTCTCCAAATCAGTCTTGGGAGACATCTCTTTAGAGAGGGTGATCCCGTGACAAGCCGGTAGGTTACCGCGCTTTGAATCTTCCATACTGAATCTTTTCAGTATGGTGTCGATGTACCTGGACTGTGAAAGTCCTAATATCCTCTTGGATCTGTCACGGTAGATCCGGATACCCAGAATGTATGAGGCATCACCCAGGTCTTTCATGGAGAACCTGTGTGACAAGAACCCCTTGACAGATTGTAGCATAGGAATGTCATTTCCTATTAAGAGAATGTCATCCACGTATAAAACGAGGAATACTACAGTTCTCGCTACAAATCTACTATAGATGCATGGTTCATCTGGATTTTTGATAAAGCCAAATTCTTTGACCGTCTCATCAAAGCAGATGTTCCAACTCCGCGATGCATGCTTTAGTCCATAGATGGACTTAAGCAACTTGCACACCTTTCCGCTGCTCCCACTCTGAATGAAGCCCTCTGGCTGGTCCATATAGACACACTCCTCTAAATTTCCATTTAGAAAAGCTGTCTTTACGTCCATTTGCCAGATCTCATAATCGTGGAAGGCAGCAATGGCAAGAAGGATCCGAATGGATTTCAGCATGGCTACTGGAGAAAAGGTTTCGTCGTAGTCCAAGCCAGGTCTTTGACGAAAACCCTTTGCTACCAGCCTAGCTTTATAGGTCTCAACCTGTCCATCTACACCAATCTTCCTTTTGAAGATCCACTTGCATCCTACGGGTTTTACCCCGTCTGGAGCAATGTCCAACGTCCATACCTTGTTGGTGTACATGGACTCCATTTCGGTCCGCATTGCATCCAGCCATTTCACTGAGTCAACGCTCTGAACGGCCTGCTGGAAGCTAGTAGGCTCATCATAATCTATGATGCAATCCTCTCTATCCCCGTCTATGAGAAAACCGTAGTATCTCTCGGGCGGATGAGACTGCCTACTACTCCTGCGGAGCGGCGTAGGAATGTCCTGTTCTGTTGAACCCTCTGGTTCCACTAACCTTTCAGTAATAGTCTGTGGTTCTGGAATTTCTTCCAGTTCTACTGCGCTCCCACTAATCTCCTTTTCCAAGAACTGGTGTTCCAGAAAGTGGGCATTACGAGAAACAAGGACTTTTTGTTCCTCTGCGTAGTAGAAAAGATACCCCCTGGTGTTCTTTGGGTATCCCACAAACTTGCACAGTACTGAGCGTGCCTCGAGTTTGTCCGCATGCTGCTTTTTGACAAAAGCTGGACATCCCCAGATCTTCAGATATTGAAGATAGGGTTTCTTCCCACTCCACATTTCATATGGGGTGCTAGGCACAGTCTTAGTCGGAACTCGGTTCAAAAGGTACGCAGCTGATTCTAGCGCATACCCCCAGAATGATCGCGGTAACTCAGCGTTACTCATCATGGACCGCACCATATCCAATAGGGTGCGGTTCCGTCTCTCCGATACACCGTTATGTTGCGGGGTGTATGGAGGAGTAAGCTGAGAGAGAATTCCGTTCTCTTTTAGATAGTCCAGGAACTCGGCACTTAAGTATTCTCCACCTCGATCCGATCTTAGAATCTTAATACTTTTGCCGGTCTGTTTCTCTACTTCATTCTTATACTCCTGGAATTTTCCAAAGGCCTCGGACTTATGTTTCATTAAGAAGACATAACCGTACCTTGAGAAGTCATCCGTAAAAGTAATGAAGTAAGAATGTCCGCTTCGGGCATGTGTAGACATTGGACCGCACACGTCACTGTGTACGAGTCCCAAGAGCTCGCTCGCTCTTACTCCTTGTCCAGTAAACGGAGTCTTTGTCATCTTTCCTTTGAGACAAGATTGACAAGTGGCATACGATTGATATTCGAACGTATTCAAATATCCTTCTGTATGTAACTTATTCAACCTTCTCTCATTGATGTGACCCAATCTACAATGCCATAAGAAAGTCTGATTTAGTTCTGGAGACTTTCTTTTGTGTGTATTCTGGACGTTGAAAATCTGTGGTTGGTTTAACACGTATATACCATTACTCAATGTACCTGACCCAATCAGAACTTGATTAAGGTGAATGTTTACAACATTACTTACAAACGCAAATTCATAACCTTCTTTAGAAACTAAAGATACAGAAATGATATTACAAGTTGCGTTGGGTACAAAAAAGCAATTACACAAAACCAAAACATGTCCATCTGACATTCCCAGGTGATAGTCCCCCACGGCTTTAGCATCCATGCTAGCTCCGTTTGCAACTCTGAGGGTCATGTCACCTGCCTTCAAAACCCTACGGTTTCTCAACGCCTGCAAAGAATTACAGATATGAGATCCTGATCCGGTATCCAATACCCAGGAAGTAGAGTTTATTGAAAGACAGTTTTCAATAACATACACACCTGAAGCTGAAGCTGCAACCTGCTTCAATTCCTGTGTTCTGGCCTTCCAGGCCCTGCAATCATTCTTCCAGTGTCCTTTCTTATGACAATAGAAGCATTCTTCCTTATCCACAAGCTTCCCCGCTATCTTTGTTGCTTTTGCTTTTCCCTTCGTATCCACTTTACTAACACCGCCCCTTGGTTTGGCGGGGGCCTTCTTCTTCTTTCCCTTGGCTTTCGCCTTGGACCTAGAAGAAGATGATCCTCCTACAAACAAAGTGGATGTATCCCTACCTTTCTGTAGGGTGCCCTCTGCGCTCCTCAGCATGTTGAGGAGCTCTGAAAGTTCAACCTCTTTTTCTTGTAGGTTGAAGTTCAGTATGAACTGGGCGTAAGTGGAAGGAAGGGACTGGAGAACTATATCCGTATATAGCTCACTCTCTAATGTGATCCCTAGGTCAGCGAGCTCCTCAATGTAGCCGATCATCTTTAGCACGTGCTCGGCTACTGATGATCCGACGGCCATTCTTGTCGAAAATAACCTTTTCGACGCTTCGTATCTTGCGATACGTGATTGCTCTCCATACAGTTCTTTTGTATGGAGCAATATGGACTCCATGTCCATATTCTCATGCCTCCTCTGATGTTCGTTGTCCATCGAGGCAAGCAGGAGGCACTTGGCCTTCGCGCTATCAATCTCCCAAGTCTTGCGGATTTCCTTATCCGCGACACTGGAAGTTGGACCAGGGACAGGGGGAGCTTTGGTGGTAAGAAGATACCCCAGCTTGTCATAAGTGATTGCTATCTTGACATTCCTAAGCCAATCTTTGTAGTTTGGCCCTGTCAGTTTGTTTTTATCTAGGAGTAACTTAAGTCCAGTCATGTTGATTGGTCGCTGCAATTAGGAGAGAGAAGAAGAAACACTCAGCATGATGCTCTTGCAAGTTTAGAGTGGTTTTTAGTTTGTCTAAACAGGATGGCTCCCACTGTTTCTCGAATCCCTCCTCAAACCATAAAGGAAGAATTAGTCAGGATCAATCCCACCGTACAATACTTGCTTAACCGTTCAGCCAGGCCGGTGTCGGTACTTCGAGGGAGGTTTTCCAACGCTTTCGCGAAGTTCCTTAATTAAAGAACCTCTTTTCCCTGGGGGCGTAGCCCCGCTAACACCTTTCTAGGCACCTACTAGGTTTATAGCATTGATCGTTAAGTGAGAAATTTTCCGAGGAGTAGCATATACTCACAGTAGGATCGGGATCCAACTATCATCGCGTGACGAAACTGAAGGAATCCTACCAGAATCATCACACTCCAAATGGTATGCAAATCTAGCAAGTTTCAGTACTTATGAAACTCCCGATGTGGATTTTTGCCCCATGCTCTTATGACCTTGGCGTGAGGTCAAAATGTCATAAGTCACATGTCAAGTTCGTCCCATCATTATCCAGGTTAATTTGAACCCACCCGTACATACCCTTGACGTAGGCCAAAATGGCAGTACGACTGTCTCAAACCAACGCATTCTATCTATGCAACAGATAAATATCCGGCAGCTACCAATCACTATGCCTTGGCGTGAGGTCAAAATACATAGCTTGAATACTACCGAATATTTAACTGAAATGATGGAGGGCTACGGATGGTTTTGGCAAAACCGTGAACGTAGTGAACTTGATTTGGTCGATGGAACGAGATAGCTTTTAAATGGAGTGGCTCAAACTCCGTATTTTAAAAGTTTGTTTTGAAAAGAACCGAGTGGTTTTTCAAAAGTGTTCCAACGACTTTAAGTTGGTTTATTATCTTGCATTAGTTCTTTTAATGCGTGATATTCTTGCATTAGTTCTTTTAATGCGTCCCATCATTTAATCCTACCATTGCAGAAAACAACCAAAATATGACGTACGCTTATGCCATTCGCATTCGCCACGGGGCCCCGTCATTACCCGTTAGGTTACTTAACTAACGACAGAGCGGGGGCTGGGCTAGCGCGTCCGTAAAACATAAGCAACGCCTAAATAATATCATATATAGATATACTGCAATGATAAACATTTCAGATCACAGATAAATACATTGGATATACTAGGAATCTGTAATTTGTACGAGCCTGTAACAAAAACAGATTACACGGTCGCGGTGAATAGCCAAAACCCCACCCAAGACCCCTACGGGTGCGGCAAACTACCCGCCAAGTACCCGAAGCGTAGCAACCTCCCTCATCTCCATGAGTAGGCCACTCGACACTTCGGCATACCCGGTAGTTTGTGCACCCCTCCATGGGTCTATCCTAGGAGCAAAAACAGTAAAAAGAAATTATACAATGACGGCTACAACCCCGACCCGGTTGTGCGGCCATACAAATAATTATTACATCAATTTACAGATTTACATGAATTGCAAGAAAAGAAAACTCTCGTCTCACAACCCCCGGCTATTCACCCGCGACAATCCAACATATTTATATACACATTCCAGCACATTACAGATCATGTATAACCCCGACCAATCGACTTATAGCGATTAGCCGACGTTCAATACATGCAAACATCACAGATATAACCATCATAGTCAAAGTGCAGTGAAGTTCGGAAAAATACGGAATTATAGGACCCCAAAAGGAAATTTCTTTTCTGGAAAATCTGGGCACATATAATATATTTCAAAAATCCCAAAACCAACACAGACACACACTGCACGAAAAACGATGCAGAGAAGACGACAAAGCGCGGCGCTTCCGCGGCAAATGCCTACCTGGTGCGGCGGAAGCGCGGCGGTTTGAAGGAAACAGTGGACCGTTTTTCATGGGTGTTCACACAAAACCCTGAGCCGAATTTAGGAGTATAAAGTTTTTCATTTTGACCAGAAAAAATTTCAACAGAAACTCAGGTTTTGCAAAAGTTAGGTTTTTGGATTTTTTTTCGGTTCCGAACTTCGTTACACTTTACTACCAAGCTAGTTTAAGTTTAGTTAGGCTCTGATACCACTGTAAGTCCACGTTGCGACCCCCGGTTCTTACGGGGAGGCGGAAACGGTATAAAATCAAAATTTTAACGCAAGAGGCAACATGGACTAAGCTAGGTCGGGATCTTTACCTAAACTAAAACTAGCATACTAAGCTAAAGATATTTAGCTACTCGGATGAAGATGGTTATACCTAAACTTGAACTCCTTCGTCTTCAAGCTCCGATGGTGGTTCGATGGCTCCTTCTCGTTGTCTCCGTACGCCGAAAATAGATCCACTTGAAAGCTCCAACCTTTAGCTCCTTCTTCGTTCTTTGAAGAAACTAGTTCACTTGGTTTGCTAAACCTAGTGAACTAGAATGAGTAGAGAAGAAATAGAATGGGATTTTATCTATGGTTCTTGATTCTCAACTCATGAGACAAGAGAACCATAGATCAAGAGAGGGAGCAAGAGGTTGAGGGTGAGAGCAAGAGGAGAGCTCAAGAACAAGAGAGAGAATGAGCAAGAAAGAAAATGAGCAACTCTTTTGTCTTTCACCCTCTCATAATCCAAAGTGATCATAACTCATCATATCAAAAAAGTCTTATGTGATGGTTAGAAGCAACCATAACCTTATCATGTCATGCACTCATTTTACTCAAATGAGCAAGCAAGAAAAAGTCTTTGGCATGAAATGATAACCATGGTTATCATGATGGTCAACTAGTCAAGCCTAGTCAACCGGTCAACAAGTCAACAAAAGTCAACAAGTCAACAAGTCAACAAAAGTCAACAAGTCAACAACCATATCACCATAATACTTAATTAATATAATAGTTAATCACATATCATATTCTCATTAGGGTTGAGCATAAAGTCAAATAGTCAACGGTCAACAGTCAACAACCCTAATGAGAATCCGCCGCCTCTGCCTCCCTGTCAACTGTGCATACACACCCGCATCCGCGTTCCGAGGAACACGAATGCAAACTGGATAAATCCAATCCCATAAGGTACACTAGGATCTGGCTTAAACCAAAGCCCGCTAGTGTAAACTGTCCGGACACTGTACGTGCACAAGTGCACGGATGTGACCGAACCCTGTCGCAAAACCACGCGACCTGTCGCAATACCATGCGACCTCTACTCTTTTGCCTAAAGGCGAAAAGCTTTCTGTGTGGGACTCTAAAGACTCGACACTACGCTGGCAGTGGGTTTAACCACAGACCGCAAGCGGCACTAGCTGTGCGTAACGGTCCCCAGGTAGTGCCGACAAGAAGACCGACGAGGCGAAACCCATCTGAACTCCTACTGAGCCTGAGTGTGACATTCTCCGTACAGTCCGGTCTGTTCATCTGATACATCGCATGGCGGGCCTAGGGGGCGGTAAACGTCAGTCCCCAAATAGCGGTACAAGTCGTGCCGGAGCGAAGCCCAAAACACCCTGAGATAACACTGGAAACCTACCAGTACATCTCGTTTGCCCTGGCCAGGGACTACTCGTGTAATGGCTCTCCTAGACACAGCGCGATGTCAACCCCCAATACCGGGAGAGACGAATCCTGTCTAACCGTCACTGCCTCCAAGTGCTTCGGGACTGCACCCAACCACTACCTGTTTGCACGACTCCTTTGAGCCGTGGTAGGGTAGTGATCAAAGTACAGTGGGAACACACTCGAGGCGAAGTGACAGTGTCAAGTCAGCGGACTAAGCTGTACTCATGTCACCTGGGAACTGATAACTGAAGATAGGTATAATACCAACTAGTCAGTTCCCGACGAGTCCTGTCCAGTGTACCCGTAACCTAACGAGCACCCGCATACTATCTCAAGTACGACGTACTGACGGCTGTGGGACAGACCGTCTCCCACACTGGGATGAGAAGCGCATGCGCTGGTCTACTCCGGAGTATCGATGCCCTGTCTCGATAGTCCTGCGACCAGGGACCTGCATAAGGATGTGCTTATAGATTACCCAGCCCCACTAGTGTGACGGCCATCACATCGCTGGTAATCAAGCAAAGATCCTAAGGGCTCTACTAATGTGTATAGGCGATATACAAAAATAAACACATGTACACATTGAAGTAGAAACAAACCAAGTAGCATACTACTATTTTGAGCAAGATTGTATATACAAGGTGAATATCCCAAGCATCCATTAAGTAATATACAAACTAGTATGATACAGTAATGGCCTCTAGGGCATATACACTAACATTTATAACATTCAAGTCAGTTATCTCATAACAATTTGTGGATTCCAAATATTGTATCACATTCCAGATAAATAGAAAATGTTAAACTTTCCAATCGAACAATTAAACACCCAAGTTTTCCCGAAACAGCTCAACACATGAAATAAGTTTAAAAACATCTACTTCATACCACAGTACCAACGGTCCAGCCGTAGAAGGGTCAAGCCAACGCCTCACATGTGGCATGCCCTACTGCCCCAAACCCTAAGGTTCAAAGGGCAGTTCAAGACGGTCACATAATCGAGTTAAGGTTTGTTGTCTTCTAGAGGGTCCATCGCGTTACTTGCACTACTTAGAATGTTCTTAAACTACGGAAAGATCCAACACTTGGAAATTTCCCGTCAGGGGAAAACGTGGGTCATTCATATCCGGTCGAACCTTTTAACATGTTCTAAAATATCCGGAAAAACACAGACAAAGTTAAACTTTCATATCGAATTAACGAAATCCTAATACAACCCAGAAAACTCAACTGTTGAGTAGAAGTTAAAAATTCCCAGAAAGCACAGCAGTTATAGATAGGAATTACTGTGCAAACCACGTGGTAAGATTCACCACTATGGCCGCGGAACCGCCGCGCAAGCCAGGGTGGGGCCGCGGTTCCGCGGCGCATTGGTCGATTTTGGGATCACGTGGTCCACAGTAATTCCTATAAAACCCTGTTTATTTTTCTGCATATTTTTAATTCACAAAATTCCACAGTTTCAGAAAATGTACAGAGAGGGGTGTAATTTAGGGTTTCGGGGTTCGATCGGGTTTCTAACATCGTCTATACATCGCCTAAGGCTCTAGCTTGGCTCTGATACCACTGTAGGGTTCTTAGGCACACTCATGAAGTTTCACAAGGCATCAACCATGCCAAATTCAAAAACTTATGTGCCGAGAAACCCTAATGAAGATCGTTAACTAGAGGATAGGCGAAAATAAAAGCTAGCAAACAACTTTGCTACTAAGTGAAAGTGACTACAACCTTTGTAAATCCGGTCCTCCACTTCCAAAGCTCCGTGACGACGTCCCTTCGCTGCGATCATCGGGATCCCGGACTCTAGCGATGGATTCGTCAGAGAAATGATCGGGCTAGGTCGTTGACTTCGATACCGAAGATGATCTACGTCGAGGCGACTCAAACCCAAGCTCCATCTTCACTAGGTCATGAAACTTGTGAAGATAACACACTCTACTACATGGCAAGTGGTAGAGGATGAAGAAATAGGAAGTGGGCTCACTTTAGAATTGTATTTCTCACTTGATTTCATCACTTGGAAATTTTCAAGAATAGTTTTCTTCACTTGAAGAAGATGAAGAAGAAGAAGGAAAAAGAATTATCTTTAAAAAAATAAATCAAGTGAATCTTATCATATTGCAACCATGGGTGAAGTTAACTCATGTAGAGAGCAAACCTTAGTTTAGGTGATGGTTAGGTCAAAGCATAAAGACAAAATGGTTAAGACTTTGAAAAATGCTAAGAAGTTTCATGAAGCTTAAAGCAAAGAAAGGAAAAAGCCACCATTTTGTTTTTACAAAATGAATAAAGAAAATAAAACCCTAACCATTAACTAAATATGGTTTAAAGCATACATATACCCAAGTTTGCATGTATCATCAAACATGATACAAACTAGTGCACAAAAATATATCACATATACAACTTGTGCATTTCAAGTGAGAAAATCAATCTTAAGTGAACAAATAATAGTTAATGTAAAGTAATATATCAAATATATAATTATACATTAAATAATTAAATCAACACTTGATTTAAAGATCCGGTCATACTGCATATAACCGACTAATATCAAGTGTATCAACATATCGAATCAACACTTGATTCGGTAACCCGGCTATATCTTATATAACCGTCCGATGATACAAATCGCGAGAATAGAATTCAGTATCACATACTGGTATTATTCTCGGTCCCGCACATATCTCATATGCGCTCCTATTTCGTTTCGCTTGAGCCAGGAAACTTCTGTGTAGGACTTTAAAGACTCGTCAATACGCCGGCAGCAGGTGATGATCATATCAAACACCCACAAGCCGTAAACGGTCTGCTAAACGTAACGGCCACCCGGGTATTGAGAGATCAGAAGATCAACGAGCAAGCCCGCTCACACTCCTGTGAATCCAACCAGTAACACTTACCGTACAGTCCGGTCTCGTCGTCTGATATGTCGCATATCTCGCCTAGGGGTGGTAAACGTCAGACCCTAGTAGCTCGATAAGTCGTGTCGATATGATGTCTATAACAGTTCGAGAAACTACTGGTAACACTTACCAGTAAATCTCAGCAACCCTGGCCAGGGATTTCTGGTTATAGCCAATCGAACACAGCGCAACATCAACTCCCTATACCGGGAGAGATGAATCCCCTCCTATCGCTCATTGCCTCCATGTGAATCGGGACTGTACCCAAAAACCACCGTTTTGCATGCCCTCTTGAACGTGGTAAGGTGGAAATCAAAGCACAGTGGGAATCACAAAAGACTCTATGACGATCTCGGGTCAACAGACTACTCTGTACCAGTGTCACCAGAGAACTGCCATCTGACGTGAGGTATAACACCATCTGGGAGTTCTCGGCGAGTCCGTCCAGTGTACCCAGTCTCCACTGAGCACCCGTATATCATCTTTGATGTCAAACACCAATGGATATGGGATCATCCATCTCCCATCTGTATGGGTCGAGAAGGTATACGCTAGTCTACTCTGGTATATCGATGCCCCGTCTCGATACACCCACGACTAGGGACCTTGAAGGATGTACTTATGGACTACCATGTCCCCACTAGTATGATCTGCATCATAGTCCAGGTAGTCAAGTACACATCCTAAGGGCTTTACCAACATGTAACAGAGAGACAATCAGTGTACACGTTAAGATAAAGAGCAACCAGATAGCATACTATCACGTCGAGCAAGAAAGTCCTCCCTATATATGTCCCAGCATCCACTACAATATACATCCTATGTACAGTAATGGCCTCTAGGGCATACATATAACTAACAAAACCCACCCATGTGTGCCCTTGACTAGGTCAACAAGGCCGCACGACTGTCCTAACCAATCCCATTTATGCAACAAACAAACACCACTTAGCTAACGAACACTACGTCTTGGCTAGGTCAATAAACGCAGCACGAATACTAAATAATACCCGTAAGAAATGACGGAGGGCTACGGCTGGTTTTTAGCGAAAAACCTTTAACGTTATGAACTTGATATCATTGAAGGAACTGCATAGCTTTTTATAAATATATAGTAGTGAAAACCTTTGCTAAAGAGGTCACTCCCGGTTAAGGGATCTCGGCTCTTTTCCCGTAGAATGAGGTGCAGGATATTCCAACTGAATATGTAACACCCGAGCCCAATGCTACTAAATTCAGTTACCGTTTGAACGTAGTGTGGCACTCATTTCATTTATCTTGCTTGATTGTTACTTATTGTAAATTTTACCATGTCAATTCAATTCTGCATATAACAATTTATGGCATCTAAAATAAAATTAAAAATATTCATCTTGGCCTGCTTGACACCCCTAACCCCGTTGTAGCGTCCGTGCGTCATGTTTTCGCCCCGTTCAGTGAAACGGGCGAGTTTGGACGGTTACGTGCACGTACGTGTGTCCGTCTTGGGGGTATGCTTTTTGATCATAAAACACTTCATTTCAAATTTTAGATCCCGCCTAAAATCCTATTATTTCAATTTCGAATTTTTGGACCCGACCCGGGCGCGATTTGGAAATGTTTTACTTTGCGCCAAAATCCCAAATTTTAATATTTAAACAATCGTATATTTTAAAACCTTATACTATAATTTTCATATCTTTTAAATCTTTTATCAGTTTTCCTAACCCACAAATCTTTCATTCCCAACCAATCATCGCTCTCTATTCTTCCGTGGGCCCCACTCTCTTTTTTCTCTCTCTCTCTTTCTCTCTCCCCCGTATCTTCTCTCTCTCTCTCTCTCACCGTCTCTCTCTTTTAATCATGTTAACAAGTTTAAGCACTTTAGAGGTGCAATGATTTATATAAAGGTTCAATACAGTTATTACAGGTTAAAATGCATACGGGTGTCCGAATGGAACAAAACTATAGAGATAAATGCCATAAGCTATGTCAATATTAAAAATGTGATTAAACAGGTAAATGTGGTTATTAGGTTCAATTGCAAACTGTAGGTTCCAAGTTTAAAGATAAAATGATATATAACAATATTGTACATGAAAAGTGGAAAATTATAATACCAAAGTTAAATTGCGGGTTTTAGGGTGTCATTAATTATAAGTAAATATTGTTTTGCATGTAGCAAGGGTTACTTGCCTCAATGGGTCGCGAACCGGGAATACGGAACGATAAACGTCGGTGGGAAAAACTCACGACGGGCGCACGGTTCACGGAATGAACCCAAACGACGAACAATGGAACCATACGGGTCGGGGTACCTCGCTGGAACATCGGGTCACGTCGTCGGCATCGTCGGATTCCGGCCGATGAAAGAACAGTGAATGTCAAGATATGCAAACAAGAAAGAAAATAGAATAAAGAAGAAGGGAAGAAGGAAAGAGGAGAAGGGAATGCTCACGAGGATCTGTGGGACGGGTAGTGACGGTCGACCTCGTCGACGGAGCTCCGGCGGTCGGCCAACAGTGACCGTGCCAAACTGCAGATCACCAGAAATGGTTATGGAAAGGAGAAAGAGGGGGCTTGGTAAGGTGAGGGTGAGGAGGCAATGAGGCCGGCGAGGGTGTCGTCGGCGTTGGGCTGCGGCGGCGAGGACACGCGGCGGTAGGGTTACGTGAGGGTTGGGTTGCTGTGTGAGGAAAAGAAAATGGAGGAGGGAAAGGAGTTTTAAAATATATAGAAGAGAGAGAGAAAAAAGAGTGGGGCCCACGAAAGAATAGAGAGCGATGATTGGTTGGGAATGAAAGATTTGGGGGTTAGGAAAACTGATAAAAGATTTAAAAGATATGAAAATTATAGTATAAGGTTTTAAAATATACGATTGTTTAAATATTAAAATTTGGGATTTTGGATCAAAGTAAAACATTTCCAAATCGCCCCCGGGTCGGGTCCAAAAATTATAAATTGAAATAATAGGATTTTAGGCGGGATCTAAAATTTGAAATGAAGTGTTTTATGATCAAAAAGTATACCCCCAAGACGGACACACGTACGTGCACGTAGCCGTCCAAACTCGCCCGTTTCACTGAACGGGGCGAGAACACGACGCACGGACGCTACAACGGGGTTAGGGGTGTCATGCAGGCCAAGATGAATATTTTTAATTTTATTTTAGATGCCATAAATTGTTATATGCAGAATTGAATTGACAGGGTAAAATTTACAATAAGTAACAATCAAGCAAGATAAATGAAATGAGTGCCACACTACGTTCAAACGGTAACTGAATTTAGTAGTATTGGGCTCGGGTGTTACATAATACCGTGATGCAAAGCAAAAAGTAATCGACTATAGTGAAATTATTACCCTGACGCAAACTTCTGTCCAATGGGTCACTCCCGGTGAAGGGATCTCGGCCCTCGCCTCGTCGACTGAGATGCTGGATATTCATAACTGAATACCACTATGCAAAACAAAAGAGAACGTCCATGCAATAACAGCCTTTTGAAAAATGTTCCAACAACATCAGAATATGTTTGTTTAGCTTGCATTGATCCGAATCAATGCAGTCCTATCAATTGATCACACCAATAAAGAACGAAAATATGATGTACGTATATGCCATCCGCGTTTGTCACTGGGTCCCGTCATCACCCGTTAGGTTACTTAACTAACGATAGCGCGGGGACTGGACTAGCACGGGTGTAAAACATATACAACATCTACTAGTATATATATCAATATATAATAATCGCTCAAGGCGTGATAAAATGCAATATCACAGAAATGTAATAAGCATCACAGAACAATACAGATAATCTGGGGTCCCCGGGTTTCCATTGAGCCGCAAGTGAAACCCGACGTTCCCCTGGTTGTGCGAATAGCCTGTGCAATGAAATCCTAGACCCCTACGGGTGCGGCAAGTTACCCGCCAAAACTAGAAGAGAGGCAGCCCCTTCAACAAAGTGAATGGACCACCCAGCACTTCACGGAATCCGGTAACTTGAGCACCCCTCCTTGGGTCAACATATACCCCCTACGAGTGCGGCGAATAGCCCGCCAATTCTAGAGTAAAGCCCCCTCCGTCTCAAAGCCATGAGATGCGGGTCCGTTGCCCTCTAGAACCCGGCTATCCGTGCACTCCTCCGCGGGGTAATCCTAGTACAGAAAATAAAATATATACAACGGGTACATCGACCTCAGCCCGGTCGTGCCCCAAAAGAATAATATACAAACAGGCAGTGACGGTAGTCCACATGTTCGACGCTCACCCCGCAATATCAAATGTACAAATGTAACCAAACTGTACTAACATTGCACCAGGCTATCCACCATGACAAATCCGCAACATCACAGTACAACACAGAACATCAACGTGAATGTCACGTTCGCAAATCCGTCTAAAGGGGCTATAGCGATTAGACAAGATTTACCGATCAAATGACATTAACGGTCACAGATATAATGTAAGTACTACGAACTAACTTATTTAAAATTTCGATCGACAAAATTTCCCGAAGTGGGCCCCAAGTACAATTCCCAATACTCAAATAAAATTTGGGCCCAAACAAAATATTCCAAAAACCACATTTTCACACAAAAGACCAGCACAAGAAAAATGGTACACTGAAGCCATATAACGGCGGCGGAACCGCGGCCAAAACAAGGTTAGTGCCGCAGTTCCACGGCGCTACAGTGGATTCGTGCTCCCAAATTTCTACAGAGGTCTTAAAAACGCCTGCCTGATTTTCTGACATACTCAAAATAATTTTTAGACCACAAAAAAAATTCGACAGAAACTCAGAAAATGAAAACGCGGTTTCGGAAATTTTGATCGTTCGATATTTTCAACACGTTAGAACAAGCTAGTAAAGGTTAATGGCATGTTTCTGATACCATGTTAGGTTACGGCAGCGCCCCGGTCGTCAATCCGAGGCCAAATGCGGAACAAAAACTTTTCAAAACTTGGCGCTACCGCAACCTTTACCCGGATCGAACCATTAACGCTAAACTAGCAAACTACTAAGAAGTTAGAATGGCTATACCGATTGATCCGTGTCCTTCGGTCTTTGGCTACCATCCCAAGCTCCTCGCGGAATCTCCGATCTCCGTTCTCCTCGTCGGAAGGGCACCACATCAATGAGTCTTTTTACGGGCTCCCGCTTCATCCGAAGCAACTCGGACATGAAGTTTGCTAGCTGACGTGTCCAAGGTGAAGTAGAGAATGTGTGCGATCACTTCGTCTTAAGCATCTTTTGATTCTCATCGCATGAGAGTGTATGGATGGAGGTTGAAGATGAAGTCATTTGTGGAAATGGTGAGATAGAGGAAGAAGAAGAAGAGGAGCCTTTTGTTGTGTTATTGTGTTGAATGATAATGAGAGCAAGAAGAAATAATACAAGAGCTAACCTCAAGCCATATGGCTGCCTTATCTCTCTTCATCCATCAATTCAACACAATAAACAATTCCTAATGTGACATTAGCACAAGTAAAGAGACCGTGAGTCACTAAGCATGTCCATGTCACATTAACTGCACCTCATCATGAAATCCACTCACATTTTCCACTATTTGTAAACACTAATCCAAATGTTTACAACAACAAAAAGATACGGCAACATCTAAAGTAAACTCGTGACGGATTACAAGGATACCCCTCACCTGTATATACATACCTGCATCCGCATTCCGACTGAATGCAAATGCGATGAGACTAAAGTAATCCAACAAATCTAATACTAGGATCCGGCTTAACCCAAAGCCCACTAGTATGATCCGTCCGATCATGATCCGTGCACGACTGCACGTATATGATCGAACCCTGCCATAATATCATACGGCCTCTACAACGTTTCGCCCGAAACTTGAGAAACTGTCTGTGGGGGACTCTAAAGACTTGTCAATACACTGGCCGTGGATTTAACCACTAGCACGTCAGTGGTACTAGTTGTACGTAACGGGCTACCAGGTATTGACCAAAAGGGAGGTCGATGAGCGAACTCATCCTGACACCCTACTGAGCCTATCAGTGATAATATCCGTACAGTCCGGTCCGTTCGTCTATGAGTATCGCATGTCGGGCATAGGGGGTTGGTAAAAGTCAGACGCCCAAAAGCGGTACAAGTCGTGTCGGAGTGTATCCCAGAACACCCTGAGATACTACTGGAATACCTACCAGTAAATCTCCTGCCTTGGCCAAGGACTTCGTGTAATGGCTTTCCTAGACATAGCGCGATCTCACCCTCAATACCGGGAGAGACGAAACCCCTGTCGATCCGCTCACTGCCTCCATGTGGCTCGGGACTGTACCCAACTAAAACCTATTTGCATGACTCCTTTGAGCCGTGGTAGGGTAGTAATCAAAGCACAGTGGGAACTCATACGAGACAAATGACGATCTCAGGTCGATGAACTAACCTGCACACATGTCACCATGGAACTGCTATCTGACGCTTGGTATAATACCAACCAGCATGTTCCCGACGAGTCCTGTCCGGTGTACTTATAACCCAATGAGCACCTGTATACGTCTTAGGTGAACCAACCGACACCAATGACTTGTGAGACCAGCCACCGCCCCTCGTCGGGGTCTCGATCGTATACACTAGTCTACTAATGGAGTATCGATGCCCAGTCTCGAACCTCCCACGACTAAGGACCTTTTAAGAATGTGCTTATTGACCCCAGCTCCCACGTATATGATCATCATCATACTGCTGGTAGTCAAGCAAGAATCCTAAAGGCTTTATCAACGTGCAATAGTGGTCTGTAACATCACCTAAAGCAGTACACGATAATAAAGATAAGCCAGATAGCATACTATCATCTCGAGTAAGACTGTCCTACCGGCATAGGTCCTCCCTCAATCATTGCAATCACGTGCCTGCGATCCAATAATTGACTTTGAAGGCACTATATCCAACAGAATTTATATTATATTCATCTTGTTTATTGATTTCTTTTCTATGTTGAAAGTATGTATCTCAATCTCAAGTCTAATGCATCTTAGTTATTTAATGCTCAATTCTTCATATATCTTAATCTCAAGTTGCAATTTGCAAGTAACTAAGCAAGTATTATTTCATAAGTTTAAAATCATGTTACACATACAATAAGAATACACAACAAACGCATCATTAGAGAGTGATTCAAGATGTTCAAGTTAAAACCAATATATGATACTCGATGAGAATATGAAACTTTCATATTCTCATCGATACTCATATATGAAACTAAAAGCGCCACTTAGTCATCGTCTATCGGTTAGCATACGTTCGATGTTCGTCGTGACATAGAACTATACGAAGGTTGTTAAATATCGGACGGTATAGCTCGATACTAACAACCGTCGTATAGTCTATGTGATGAGAAGATTCAATCGTATGATAACCGATAGATTTGTCCTGTGTGGACAAGTTAGGAATGTATAAAGAAAACACCTTCATTCACTTGTATTTACATCCGTTTCAAGATATTTCGTCGGTACCTTTCCGCCGGTTCTTCGTGTACAAAGATAGATTAGATGTTCATTTCAACGTTGTTTCACAGCTTTGAAATGATAGTCTATTCTATTACAGTGTACTCGGAGAACAGCGGGGTGGTGCTGCCAAAATTTACTCGAAACGGTTGAAAGCACAAGCGAATGGGTGTTCGCTCTATACATTCTTAATGGGATAGAAGCCTTACCCCCGACAGCCGAAACACACACATACAACAATAATACACAACAAACGTATCATTAGAGAGTGATTCAAGATGTTCAAGTTAAAACCAATATATGATACTCGATGATAATATGAAACTTTCATATTCTCATCGATTCTCATATATGAAACTAAAAGCACCACTTAGTCCCCGTCTATCGGTTAACATACGTTCGATATTCGTCTTGACATAGAACTATACAAAGGTTGTTAAATATCGGACGGTATAACTCGATACTAACAACCGTCGTATAGTCTATATGACGAGAAGATTCAATCGTATGATAACCGATAGATTTGTCCCGTGTAGACAACTTAGGAATGTATAAAGCAAACACCTTCATTCACTTATGTTTTCATCCGTTTCGAGATATTTTGTCGGTACCTTTCCGCTGGTTCTCCGTGTACAAAGATAGATTAGATGTTCATTTCAACGTTATTTCACAGCTTTGAAATGATTATCTATTCTATTATAGTGTACTCGGAGAACAGCGGGAAGGTGCTGTCGAAATTTACTCGAAACGGTTGAAAGCACAAGCGAATGGGTGCTCGCTCTATACATTCTTAATGGGATAGAAGCCTTACCCCCGACAGCCGAAACACACACATACAACAATAATACACAACAAACGCATCATTAGAAAGTGATTCAAGATGTTCAAGTTAAAACCAATATATGGTACTCGATGATAATATGAAACCTTCATATTCTCATCGATACTCATATATGAAACTAAAAGCGCCACTTAGTCCTCGTCTATCGGTTAACATACGTTCGATGTTCGTCGTGACATAGAACTATACGAAGGTTGTTAAATATCAGACGGTATAGCTCGATACTAACAACCGTCGTATAGTCTATGTGACGATAAGATTCAATCGTATGATAACCGATAGATTTGTCCCGTATGGACAAGTTAGGAATGTATAAAGCAAACACCTTCATTCACTTGTATTTTCATCCATTTCGAGATATTTCGTCGGTACCTTTCCGCTGGTTCTCCGTGTACAAAGATAGATTAGATGTTCATTTCAACGTTGTTTCACAGCTTTGAAATGATTATCTATTCTATTATAGTGTACTCGGAGAACAGCGGGGAAGTGCTGCCGAAATTTACTCGAAACGGTTGAAAGCACAAGCGAATGGGTGTTCGCTCTATACATTCTTAATGGGATAGAAGCCTTACCCCCCGACAGCCGAAACACACACACACAACAAGAATACACAACAAACACATCATTAGAGAGTGATTCAAGATGTTCAAGTTAAAACCAATATATGATACTCGATGATAATATGAAACTTTCATATTCTTATCGATACTCGATGATAATATGAAACTATCCCATTCTTAGATTTCTCAATATAGTCACCATAACCTATAATTTATATGTTATACAGTCTAACATGGCCCATGAGTACGTCAGAGTTAAGGACTGGATGTATATGGATTGGCAACAACGTATGCAACCTAAGTTTGTCGCAGGAGTTGCTGCTTTTATTGAATTTGTACGCGCATATAATAAGATCGTGATAGAGAAGATTCTCTGCCCGTGCGATAGATGTGGCAATAAGTATTGGCAGAAGGTAGAATTGGTAGAGCTTCATATCGTAAAATATGGGTTTACTATACTTTATACAACTTGGAAATATCACGGGGAAGGAGAAGAACGCAGTAATACAGCAGAAGAAGAAGGAGAACACGATAATGCGGCAGGAGAAGAAGGAGAAGACGGTAATGCGGCAGAAGGAGAAGACGGTAATTTATTTCCATCAGAAGAAATGGAGAATATGGTAGAGGCTGCCCTAGGTGAATCTATTCGTACCGAAGATGACATTCCTTCCGGTCAAGGACCACGTGCGGATAAATATGAAATTTTCATGAATGATGCTAGAAAACCAATTTATGAGAATACAAAGTATTCCACCCTCTCATGGTTCGTCCAACTTTTCCAGATTAAGTGCCTAAATGGATGGAGCAACAAGTCATTCACAATGCTTCTTTCGTTCTTGAAAGATTCTATGCCCCCGGAAAATAACGTGCCCGACAGCTGGTACGGAGCCCAGAAGATGATGTCTGATTTGAGTCTAAAGTGAGAGAAGATTCAAGCATGTCCTAAAAATTGCGTGTTGTACCGGAAAGAGAATTCAGATTTGAAAGAGTGTCCAACATACGGAGAGGCCATGTATAAGCCGAAAGATTCTGATAAGAAGTCTCATATACCTGTCAAGATAGCACGATATTTTCCCATAACACAGAGGCTACAGAGGTTATTCAAGTGCAAGAAAACAGCCGAGGCAATGATTTGGCATCACCGTGCTCCTCCAAGTGAAGATGGAAAAATGAGCCATCCAAGAGATTCACCGGCATGGAAGGATTTCGATAGGAGGCACGCAATATTCAGTAGCGATCCTCGCAATGTCCGGCTCGAACTGGCTAGTGATGGCTTCTGCTCATTCAACTATATGGCTGGAAGTCACAGCACATGGCCCGTTGTAATGATAATTTATAATCTGTCACCTTGGTTGGCTATGGACCAATCATACTTTATGATGCCTCTTCTTATCGACGGACCAAACTCACCGGGAAACAATATCGACGTCTATCTCCGACCTCTGATCGAGGAGTTAAAATCTTTGTTCATTGATGGTGTAGAGACATATGATGCAAACACAAATACAACCTTCATACTGCGTGCGGCTTTAATGTGGACAATTAATGACTTTCTTGCGTATGGAATGCTATCAGGTTGGTCCGTACATGGTCACAAAGCATGTCCTCATTGCCATCAACACATAACATCGAAATTCTTGAATTTTAGCAGGAAGGTTTGTTATTGCGGCCATCGACGTTTCCTGCCTCTAGACCACCCATACAGGTTAGACACTGTTCACTTTGATGGTCATCATGAGCTTCTTGGACCTCCAGCCCTATTGTCCGGAGAGGACGTGACTGCTCAATGGGATGGTTACAATAATGTGACCTTCGGGATGGATCCGACGAAACAGGTCAAACCATCATTTTGGAACAAGTTAAGTATTTTCTTCGAGCTTCCGTACTGGTCAACAAATTTAGTGCGTCATTTTCTGGACGTCATGCATATAGAGAAGGGAGTATCAGAGCACATACTCAACTTGCTTCTTTATAACGACGGGAAATCAAAAGACAACCTAAATGCTCGGATGGATCTACAGGAGTGGGGAATAAGAAGTGAATTGCACCCTAGACCGGTAGCGGGTAAACCAGGCAAGTTTGTACTTTCCAATGCCGCTTATCATATGTCACAACCGGAGAAGAAAAGATTCCTGCAGGTGTTGCATGATTTGAAAGTTCCCACAGGTTTCTCAGGATCATTCAGCAAGAAAATAAAAATTGTGAAAGGCAAGATCGATGGGCTGAAAAGTCATGATCACCATGTTATCGTGGAGCATCTTCTTCCATTAGCCCTCAGGACTTCTCTCCCCAAATCGGTTGGTCTAGTAATCAACGACCTATGTTGTTTCTTCAGAGAGTTGTGTGCTAAAACACTGGAGGCTGTGACGCTGGATAAACTAGAAAATTTTATTGCGTTGATACTTTGCAAGTTTGAGCGTATTTTCCCACCGTCATTCTTCGATATCATAATACACTTGACGGTTCATTTTGCAACTGAGGCTAAGTTAGCCGGACCGGTACAATATCGATGGATGTATCCCGTCGAGAGGTACGTGTAATTTTTCGTTTCGCGCAATTTTTAAAATTATTGTTGTCCTGTATGCCCGTATTTATTTATTCAACATATTTTCTTTAAGTACCTCTACACTCTTAAAAAGTATATACGCAATAAAAATCGAATAGAGGGTTCTATCATGCAAAATTATCTTCTTGATGAAGCAACCACATTTTGTTCCCGCTATCTGGACGAGAACATTGAGACGAGACTTAACCGGCCTCGAAGAATTCAAGACGGGCCATATGGTAAAGCCGATTATAAGAGGGTAGACACTATGTTTATCAATAAGATATACCGGTTTATCTTGCTTGATTGCGCATGTCTTGAACAAATTAAAGAGTAAGTTTTTTTTGGATTAATTGTTATATTTGTGTTTGTGTGTGTATGAAATGATATAATATTAATGTCCCCATTATTTTTCGAAAACAGAATTTATTTTAACGAGGTACGTGAGGGGCATCCTGATTGGAACGAAGAACGATTGGAAAAATATCATCAGGATAATTTTTGTGATTGGGTCACAGATCATGTAAGTTATTCGAATAACATGTTATTGCTATCAGTTTTAATCTAAACTTATATCGTTATGTATTTGTCATAAAATTTATTTTGTTAGATCCACGATCCGAACTTGTCTGCATCATTTGAGAGCGATTCAAGATGTTTAGCTGAATTTCCTAGTATGGAGGTTGCATATTATAAAGGATTCGGTGTCCTCGGATACAAATTCGAAGTTAAGGACATATAAACATCTAGAACCACTCAGAATAGTGGAATTGCGACGGTAGGATCGGACGGTGTGATTTATTATGGGTACTTAAATTGTATACTCGGCATCCCCTATCCCGGACGATCAGAACCCTTTTATATATTCCAGTGTACTTGGTACGATACGCGAACCGATACGGATAAGTGGAAAAGCAATCTTGGGACTTGGAAAGATGAATATGGATTGACCAGTGTGAACACACTTCGATTTTACGGTCAAGAAGATCCGTTTATGTAATACCCAGCCCCTTTTTATACCAATATTTGTAGTTTTGTTATTCTTGAATTTTATTTAATTTATTTAATTTTATTTCTACTAAACCCCATACCATATTTTACTCAGTCCATAACCTATATTTTCCCTAGCCCATGTAAATTAAAATAGGATTCAAATCAACCCGGCCCGCTTCTTTCTTTTCCCCATTTCAATTATTTTCCCTAAGCCCGGCCCAAGCTCCTCCTTTTCCTTCCTTCATTTCAAATCTCCTTATATTATTCCCTCTTAAATCACCTTCATTTCAAATCTCCTTATATTATTCCCTCTTAAATCACCTTTAATTCTAAAATAATTTCCATTAACACCTCTTAATTTCCCCCCCATAAATTTCCATTAACACTCATTTAATCCCTCCATTATTTTCCGTATTAATTTTATATTTTCACATTCTCTCTTTTTCCTTTAATTTTCCTTTTATTAAATTCTCACGATTCTTTCTCTCTCCTCTCATAATTCTTCTCTCTCTCCTCCTAAATTTCTTAACTGCGCACGTTACACACGTCTCTCTCTCCCTCTCACACGTCTCTCTCTCTCTCCCCTTTCGTTCTCTCCTTTTCTCTCCTTCTCTCTCTCTTCTCTCTCCCTCTCACACACACGTCTTTCTCTCTCTCCTCCATTTTTCCCGCTTCTCCCTCGAACCCGCGCCCACGCCAGCGTGTCGCGCTCGCCGCCGTCCCCTCACGTCGCTCGCCTCCAACTCACCTGACTCACGTCGCTCGCCCCCACCTCGCCGCCTTCACCCTCGTCCCCAGCCCACGTCGCACCCATCACTTCGCCTGCACCCGAGCCGACCTCCCTCCTCACCGTCATTTCAACCACCGCCGGCGCCCCCTCTTTCATTCTCTCTCTCGAGCCGCGGCCACACCTGCGCTCGCCGTCGCCAGCACCGCCGACGAGCTCCTCACTCCCCGAGCACACTTCCACCATCACCTTCCCTCCTCTGTCGCCATCACCCCACGCCGCCGGCCACCACGTCGGTCCCCCTCGGCATCGCCCTCAACTCCGCACCTCACCTCCTAGCTTATCACCGACCGACCACCACCTCCTTGCTCTCGACGCCGCCATCATCGTCGTCATCCTCACCTCCCTCACCTCCTCCAATCGCCTGCCCGAGCTCCACTTGCATCCAACCTCCATTGACGCCCCTATCTTCACCACCGCCTGAGTCCCCATCTCGCCGGAGCCGCCTCTGAACCGCTGGCCACCTCCTCTCAACAACACCGTTAAACTCCTCGCCTTTTTTTTCCCCCCATCGATTCCACAACATCCCCTCTAAACTCACAACCGCAACCCGAAGCCCCGGCTGCACCCTACCCGACTCCAAGCTCCATGGTGCCGATCCCTGCGACCCGAGCACCATCCCCAACACTGGCACCACCCGAGTTCCATCACCTCCACTGCAACCATCACCCGAGCCCTGCATAGGCTCGCCCCCTCACCTAAGTTCGAGCCCTCAATCCGTCGCCAAGCTCCTTCACGCCACCTCGGCCACCACCTGTGCACCACCTCGACCACGAGCTCCCCCTCAGCACCTCTCCCCTGCTTCGGCCAACCAACGCCGCTCTTCGCTGCCCCAGAACAGACCCGAGCTCATTCCGAGACGCTGCCGTCGCCGTTCGTCGCGCGTTCGTGACGTTACCGTCGCCGTACATCCCCGAAACGTTTCCAGGCAAGTAATTTACTTGCTACATGCTATATATTCAAGTTACAAACTTAAATTACATAGATCACAAATTTACAATTTCAGATCGATTATGTGCCATACATGTTCGATGTGTGATCCCAATGAAAATACTTGCCTAATTTGACGGAATTAGATTGTCTGTCCTGGCCCTTGTAGTGATGAGTATCCTGTATAAATTTCACTGGATAATACAACTATTAACGACTAAAACGACTACCCCCAAGTTATCTGTAAAACTGGAAATTTCTTGTACCTGAAAACCGTTAAAATCACCATAAATTAATTACATACTGGAATGATGCGTTCGAGGGATCAAATCGAAGCCGACTCGATGAAATATAACCCTATGCTAGTTTCTAATTGTTTCTATACTTAAACTATGATAATATTTGGATCGGAGTGCGACTCTGGACTGCAGTCCAGAGCGGCTCTGTTTACTGTGTGCTGTCCCGTAATAAGTACCACCAGATTTCCTTAACTCGTAGGTTGTGGAACTCCTCTGTTTATTAAAGGTGAATTTTTTATCTAGATAATACAAGTGGTTTCACCCTGTTTCGTCATCATTTGCTATTTAACCTGTAATTTAAAGGATCGGGACGTATAACAGTCCCAACAGAATCAGAATTGACATATTAGTATTGAACAGTGTATATCTCCTGACGTACAGACTCGATTGAAGATCCGTATGTTGCGTTGAAAACCTTACTGAAAACCCTAGATTCCATTCAACTGTAGCATCGCTAAATTATGATTCCAACTGGGATTAAAATGCGTTGCGAAACGGACTTCCTATTTTGAAACCGGATTTCCAGCCGTGAACGCTTAAAATGAAATGGCCATAACTAGTGATCCTGAAACCCGATTGGCGTGAAACTAAATTCGCTGGATAGATAATTGAACATACTATTTATTCCCCATTCATCGTTTTGCTAAACTGTACACGTATGATTTATGATAAATTGTGCAAGTGGTAGAATACTGTTTTATGACATCTTAATCATGCTTTACATACTGCTTCCTCATTATATTATACTTATGTCACTGCATTGATAACCTAGTGATCATGTGCATTACCCAGTGATAGGTATTAGTGATGATTGTGACAAGTACGTAGTGTTCGTGCATGAGTGAATAAGTGAAAGTGACACGTACTTGTACACAATTAGTGAACCTTATTATTCTATTGCATTGTCGACGTCTGTGGGACGCGTGTACGTGTGACTATAAGTGGTATGTGACACTTATGGAAGCTCTTGCATGGGTGTTACAGATAAGGCACCAGGCACTGCCATTTATCTTAGGTATTAGTCGGGACGTGCTTGATGGAGGTCCTGCCTCCAGTTCTCGCGCAGACTTGTCACAGACCGACTGGTATTTGGGGTTATGGTTGGCGTTTGATGTAGACCATGGGGTGTGGGGTAGTTTGAGTGTGAGTTCAACAGAATCTCGGGAGTCCCATACCGGCTTATATATATGGAGATATATGGAGATTTACAGGGTACATGATTATTACCGTGAGTTACATGTTGGGCCCGTGGTCGCTTGCCCTTAGGTCCTACTCTTGGGTGGAGGACACTCGCGAGTGGTTGACTCTCACATTTGGACTTACGATAGGCTTAGTGACATGTACAGTGAGACTTAGAGAGTGGAAGGGATGATGGCATCGATATACATTTCTTATTGTGTTGACATACCTGGCATACTATATTACTGTTTTACTGTTCACCGGATCTATTAGACACTTCATTGGTTACTGCATGTTCATATCTATACCGTCTTGATTTACTGTTATATATATCTATTATCACTGTTCGAGTTGTCACATGTATCTATATATTATATTGTTATTGTGTCGCTCTGACGACCTGAGTATGCATGCTCAGTGTGAGGAGTGGATCTAGCCTGGACCAGGACTAGACGTACATTGCGGACATCTTGATCAGCTATCCAGAGTTATACTCTTTTTACCTCTATCAGGTCAGTTTCTTGTATTTGATTTGTTTCAGTTACTGCATTTCTCATTACCTGCGCATTCTTTACTGATTACCATGTAAAGCTAGAAGCCGAAGTGTGACTGCGGCAGGACATTTCCTTGACCGTAGGAGCATGGCTGGCCTTGTTAACCCCTCGTATTCCATATTTTGGGAAGCGGGGCGTGACAGTTTATCTTTCCGAACCAAGCATTCTAAGTATACTACTCACAGTGTTTGAAGCATCCGGGATGGAGTGTCGTATGCCGTTGGAAACCCAGGGATGTTTATGATGTCCCAGAATTCGAAGACAGCGATGAGGATGAAGAAGAGAGAAGGCTTAGAGTGCTCCGACCGTCTGTTTCGAAGGACAGGTTGTCTTCGGCCGATCATGAAGTTACGTGGGTTAGAAATGATATCGATGATGAAATCCATGTAGATATGTTTAATGCGCCCACGAAACGAAAAAGGTTATCAGTAATGTTATATTATTACTTCACATTTTACGATCTATACATATATAGTCAATACTTGTAATGATTGTCTAATGCGTCCACGAACCGTTTATCTAGATTTGATGACTATGACGGAAGCAGCGAGGGGCGGCAGGATCTCCAGCCGCGGCACCGGCAGAAGCAGAGGCAGAGCGGTTCTGCCGCCCGGAGAGCTGCATAGGGAGCTTCAGAGGGCCGGTCTTGCACCCAGATCGGAAACCCCCTCGGATGCCTCCTACCGTATGGACTTTGCTACACCTCCAGGTATATTGCACGCATATCCATTTTGAATGTAATATTATAGATATTCATGCATGTTCATGTCAAGATTACTTATATTGTCAATATTTGATTGTCTAGTTGTTGGTGATGCGTTCACATCAGGGACAGAGGCCACTCCCGCATCTCCAGGTATGTTTATATATCATATAGTGCATGTATATTGATTTAGAATGCTATATCATAAATATACATGTAAGTCGATGTACAACACCCCAATACTTGTGGGGAGGCGGAATTTTCAAAAACGAACATGTTTAGTGAACAAACATCGACTAACCGCTTAAATCGAAGCTAAACGATAACTAACCATACACATAGATGTTCTAAACTACTATGCTTAGGGATTATACCTAACGAATCGTGTCCTTCGTCTTTGCGATCTCCACGTCCTCCTCGGCCTTCTCTATGTAGTAGACGATCCACCCGAGAGCAAAACTCCAAGCTTAGCCTCTAAACTTGAGGCAACTAAACTTCTTTAATTGCTAATCAAGGAAGATAGATGATATAGAGTGAGGGTTATGGATTGATTAGTCTATCTAATCCTTGTACTCAACACATGAGAGGGTAGGATTAGGGTTTGAAGAGAGAGAGCTTGAGGAGAGAGAAAGTGAACATAATAATGAAGTGAGAAAATGAGATATGATAATATATGTCAAGCATTTCTTTTTATCAAGAAAAGAAAATAAAAGAATTTAACAACCATGCTTGATAATATCTAGTGATGATTCACATCCATGAGTCATTAAGCATTTATGATGCATTAATGACATGGATGAATCATCCATATGACTCACTAATCTCATTCATTGTATATGCCACATAATCACCCTTAGTCATCACCTTCTAGAAGCTTCTCGCGCAATTACGAGAACGCCCCTCCTATCCGTGAAAACACGGAAAAACTTTAGACTGTATAAATCCAATAACCGGATACCAGTAACTGGCTTAAACCAAAGCCGACTGGTAAAAACTGTCCGAACGACGTACGTGTGTAAACACACGTATGCGTCCGAACCCTTTGTCGTAAAACCATACGACCTCTATATCATTTCGTCTGGAGTAGAAACTCTCTGTGTGGGACTCTAGAGACTCGACTACTACGCTGGCAGTGGGTTTAACCACAGACCGCAAGCGGCACTAGCTGTACGTAACGGTCCCCAGGTAGATGTCGATAAGAAGGCCGATGAGGAAACCCATCCGAACTCCTACTGAGCCTGCTGTGACAATCTCCATACAGTCCGGTCTGTTCATCTAAGACTATCGCATATCCGGCCTAGGGGGCCGGCAAGCGTCAGTCCCCTAAAAGCGGAATAAGTCGTGTCGGAGCGAAGCCCATTACACCCTGAGAAACTACTGGAACCTACCAGTAAATCTCGCTTGCCCTGGCCAGGGACTTTGCGTAATGGCTCTCTGACACAGCACGATATCGACTCCCAATACCGGGAGAGACGAATCCTATCTAACCGCTACTGCCTCCAAGTGCTTCGGGACTGCACCCAACTACTACATGTTTGCACGACTCCTTTGAGCCGTGGTAGGGTAGCAATCTAAGAACAGTGGGAACACACTCGAGGCGAAGCAGCAGTGTCAAGTCTGCGGACTATGCTGTACTCATGTCACCTGGGAACTGTTAACTGACGACTGGTATAAAACCAACCAACAGTTTCCTGTGAGTCCTGTCCGGTGTACCCGTAACCTAACGAGCACCTGTATACTATCTTAGTACAACGTACTGATGGCTGTGGGATAGACCATCTCCCCAACTGGGATGAGAAGCGTACACACTAGTCTACTCCGGAGTATCGATGCCCTGTCTCGATAATCCTACGACTAGGGACCTGAATAAGGATGTGCTTGTAGACTACCCAGCCCCCACTAATGTGACTGCCATCACAACGCTGGTAGTCAAGCAAGATCCTAAGAGCTCTATCAATACGTATACTCACATATTAAGATAGAAAAACCAAGTAGCATACTACCATGTTTAGCAAGACTGTTATATACATGTGAATATCCCAAGCTTCCATTAAGTAATATACAAACTAGTATGATATAATAGTGGCCCCTAGGGCATATGCACTAACAATCTCCCACTTGCACTAGGGCCATATACTGGCATATCGAAGTCCAATGATCTCGAGTAGCCTCTCGAACTGAGTCTGAGGAAGGGCCTTCGTGAATGGATCTGCAATGTTCTCTTCAGTAGCGACTCTCCGAACCTCGATCTCCCGACGATCAATGATCTCCCTGATCAGGTGATACCGCCTCAAGATGTGTCTGGACTTCTGATGGGACCTTGGTTCCTTTGCTAAAGCTATAGCTCCGTTGTTGTCGCAATACAGAGGTATTGGATCAACTATGGTAGGAACCACTTGAAGTTCTGTTAGGAACTTCTTCATCCAGACTGCTTCTTTTGCGGCATCGCAAGCAGCTATATACTCCGCTTCCATAGTCGAGTCAGCAGCGGTGTCCTGCTTGGAGCTCTTCCAGCACACCGCCCCTCCATTGAGGATAAAGACATAACCCGACATGGACTTGGAATCGTCCTTATCACTCTGGAAGCCAGAATCGGCAAAGCCCTCTAACTTGAGGTCTTTTCCGCCGTAAACTAGTAACATCTCCTTAGTCCTTCTCAGGTACTTGAGAAGGTTCTTTACTGCTATCCAGTGATTCTCCCCTGGGTTAGACTGATACCGGCTTACCACGCTGAGTGCGTAAGCTACATCTGGTCTGGTACATAACATCGCATACATTATAGAGCCTACCGCAGAAGCGTAGGGTATAATTGACATGCGATCCCTTTCCAAATCAGTCCTGGGAGACATCTTTTTGGATAGAGTGATTCCGTGACAAGCCGGTAGATTACCGCGCTTAGAATCTTCCATACTGAATCTTTTCAGTATAGTGTTAATATACCTGGACTGTGAAAGTCCCAACATCCTCTTGGATCTATCACGATAGATCCAGATCCCCAGAATGTAAGAGGCATCACCCAGGTCTTTCATGGAGAACCTGTGTGACAAGAATCCTTTGACAGATTGCAGCATAGGAATATCATTTCCTATCAGTAGAATGTCATCCACGTACAATACGAGGAATACGACACTTCTCGCTACAACTTTACTATATATGCACGGTTCATCTGGATTTTTGATAAAGTCATATTCTTTGACTGTTTCATCAAAACAGATGTTCCAACTCCGCGATGCTTGCTTTAGTCCATAAATGGACTTTAGCAACTTGCATACTTTCCCGCTGCTCCCACTCTGATCAAAACCCTCTGGCTGATACATATAGACGCACTCTTCTAAATTACCATTCAGAAAGGCCGTCTTTACGTCCATCTGTCAGATTTCATAATCATGGAAGGCAGCAATTGCAAGAAGGATACGAATGGATTTGAGCATAGCCACTGGAGAAAAAGTTTCGTCATAGTCCAAACCAGGTCTTTGACGAAAACCCTTTGCAACAAGTCTAGCCTTATAGGTTTCTACCTGTCCATCTACACCAATCTTTTTCTTGAAGATCCATTTGCATCCTATGGGTTTTACCCCACCTGGAGCAAAGTCCAAAGTCCATACTTTGTTGGTGTATATGGACTCCGTTTCGCTTCGCATTGCATCTAGCCATCGTACCGAGTCGCCGCTCTGGATGGCTTGCTGGAAGCTAGTAGGTTCATCATCATCTATGATGCAGTCCTCTCTATCCCCATCGACGAGAAAACCGTAGTATCTCTCAGGCGGATGAGACGGCCTACTACTTCTGCGGAGGGGTGCGGGAATGTCAAGTTCTTCTTGAACTACTGGTTCTACCAAATTTTCAGCAGTAGTTTGTGGTTCTGGAATTTCATCCAGTTCTATTTCGCTCCCACTTGTTTCCTTTTCTAAAAACTGATGTTCTAGAAAATGGGCATTACGAGAAACAAAAACCTTTTGTTCCTCTACGTAATAGAATAGATATCCCCTGGAGTTCTTTGGATATCCCACAAACTGACATTTTACTGATCGTGCCTCGAGCTTGTCCGCATGCTGCTTTTTAACAAAAGCTGGACATCCCCATATCTTTATATACTTAAGATGGGGTTTCTTCCCACTCCACATCTGATATGGCGTGGTAGGCACAGTCTTGGTAGGAACCATGTTCAAAATATATGCCGCTGATTCTAGCGCATAACCCCAGAAAGATCGTGGTAACTCAGCATTACTCATCATGGATCGTACCATATCCAATAGGGTTCGATTCCGTCTCTCCGATACACCGTTATGCTGTGGAGTGTATGGAGGAGTAAGCTGAGAGAGAATTCCTTTCTCTTTTAAATAACCTAGGAACTCGGCACTTAAGTATTCACCATCTCGATCAGATCTTAGTGTCTTAATACTTTTGCCGGTTTGGTTTTCTACTTCATTCTTATACTCTTGGAATTTTTCAAAAGCCTCGGATTTATGTTTCATCAGATAAATGAATCCGAACCTTGAATAATCATCCGTAAAAGTAATGAAATAGGAAAAACCACCTCTCGCATGTGTAGACATTGGACCGCATATATCACTGTGTACGAGTCCTGAGAGCTCGCTCGCTCTTACTCCATGTCCAGTGAATGGAGTCTTTGTCATCTTTCCTTTGAGACATGATTCACAAGTGGCATAAGTTTGATATTCGAACGGATCCAAATATCCTTCTTTATGTAACTTAGTTAATCTTGTCTCATTGATATGACCTAGTCTACAATGCCATAAGAAAGCCTTATTTAAATCTGGAGACTTATTTTTAGTGTATTCTGGACATTGAAAATCTGGATTTGGTTTAAAACATATATATCGTTATCCAGTGTACCAGACCCAATCAAACTATGATTAAGGTGGATGTTGACAACATCACTTACAAACGTGAAATCATAACCTTTATTTGATAACAAGGAAACAGATATGATATTACACGTCAAACTAGGTACACAAAAACAGTTATGTAAAACCAAAATGTGTCCACTGGTCAATCCTAGGTGATAATCCCCGACGGACACAGCTCCCACGCTAGCTCCGTTAGCAACCCTGAGGATCATATCACCTTCCTTCAGCACTCTACGGTTTCTCAGTGCCTGCAATGAATTGCAAATATGAGATCCTGATCCGGTATCCAATACCCAGGAAGTAGAGTTGATTGACAAACAATTCTCAATTACAAACACACCTGAAGTCGAAGCTACAGCTTGCTTCGGTTCTTGGTTCTTGTTAGTGATCCACGCTTTGCAATCCTTCTTCCAGTGCCCCTTCCTATGACAATGGAAGCACTCATCCTGAGCCACTACTTGTACCGGCAACTTTTTCTTTCCCTTTCCTACCACCTTATTAACACCTCCTCTAGGTTTGGTGGCAGCCTTATTCTTCCTTCCTTTTGCCTTAGCCTTAGACCCGGAAGAAGAAGCACTGCGAACAAACATAGTGTGTGTTTCCCTTGCCTTCTGCAAGGTGCCCTCTGCACTCCTCAACATGTTAAGGAGTTCTGAAAGTTCAACTTCTTTTCTTTGAATGTTGAAATTCAGTATAAACTGGGCATAGGTGTTAGGAAGGGACTGGAGAATAAGATCTGTATAGAGCTCATTATCCAAAGTCGTCCCCAGGTCTGCGAGCTCTTCAATATAGCCAATCATCTTTAGGACATGTTCTCCTACCGATGACCCGACTGCCAACCTCGCTGAAAACAGCTTCTTTGAGGTCTCGTATCTTGCTATACGAGATTGCTCTCTAAACAGTTCTTTTGTATGAAGAAATATGGATTCAAGGTCCATATCCTCGTGCCTCCTCTGATGTTCATTGTTCATTGAGGCAAGCACGATGCACTTGGGTTTCGCGCAATCTAAATCCCAGGTTTTGCAGATTTCCTTATCCGCATTACTGGATTTTGGACCTAGGGCTGCAGGTGCCTTAGTGGTGATGACATACCCCAATTTGTCGTAGGTCAAGGCCATTTTGACATTTCGCAGCCAATCTTTATAGTTTGGCCCTGTCAGTATATTTTTCTCTAAAAGTAACTTAAGTCCAGTCATTTTCAGGATCGCTGCAATTAGGAGAGAGAGAAGAAAACACTTTAGCATGATGCTCTTGCAAGTTTAGAATGGTTTTTAATTTATCTAAACTGGATGACTCCCACTGTTTTTCGAATCCCTCCTCAAACCAAAAAGGAAGAATTAGCCAGAACTATTTTCACCGTACAATACTTGCTTAACCGTTCAGCCAGGCCAGTGTCGATACTTCGAGGGAGGTTGTCCAACGCTTTCGCGAAGTTCCTTAATTTAAGAACCTCTTTTCTCTGGAGGCGTAGCCCCGCTGACACCTTTCTAGACACCTACTTGGTTTATAGCATTGATCGTTAAGTGACAAATATCCTGATAAGTAGCATATACTCACAGTAGGATCGGGATCCAAATATCATCGTCTGATAATGTTGTAGGAATGCTACCAACATTCATCAAACTCAAAATGGTATGCATCTCTTTGCAAATTTCAGTTTCTTTTAGAAATTCCCGATATAAGTTTTTACCCCATGCTCTTATGACCTTGGCGTTAGGTCAAAATGTCATAAGTCACATGTCAAGTTCTACCCGTCATTATCCTGTCAATTTGAACCCATCCGTATATATCCTTGACGTTCGGCCAAAATGATTATACGACTGTCCCAAACTAACTCATCTATTTATGCAACAAATGAATACCCAGCAGCTACCAAACACTATGCCTTAGCGTTAGGTCAAAATACATAGTTTGAATACTACTGACTATCCATAAGAAATGACGGAGGGCTACAACTGGTTTTGGCGAAACCGTGAACGTAGTGAACTTGATATAACCGAAGAAACCTGATAGCTTTTTAAAAGGAGTGGTTAAATCTCCGCATTTAAAAATATCTGTTTTAAAAATAACCGAGTGGTTTCTTTTAAATTGTTCCAACGATTTAAACTTGGTTTATTTTCTTTGCATTATAGATAATGCGTCCCATCATTAACCTATCATTGCAGAAAACAACGAAAATATGACGTCCTCTTATGCCATCTGCATTCGCCACTGGGTCCCGTCATCACCCGTTAGGTTACTTAACTAACGACAGAGCGGGGACTGGGCTAGCGCGGGTGCAAAACATAAGTGACGTCTAAAATAGCTATCATATATACAGATATTTTACATTCGTCTGACGCAATGATATTCATTCCAGAACACAGATGAACTTAATTGGATTTGCAAGCAAACCGTATTTCTTTTGAGCCTGCAAGAAAAGACGGATAACACAGTTGTGATGAATAGCCATTACCCCACCCAAGACCCCTACGGGTACGGCAAACTACCCGCCCGGCAGTTTGTGTACCCCACCTTGGATCTTTCCTAGGAGCAAAAACAGTAAAATGAAATAATACAACGGTGGCTACAACCGCAACCTGGATGTGCCCCGCAAAATAATATTACAACAAATTATATTTACATCAAATGAATTAAATAATAACCCATCTCATAACCCCGGCTATACACCATAACAGTCCAATACAGTTCATATGCACAAACAGATAAATCCATTACAGAAATGTGCAACCCCCTGCCAACCGACATACTAGCAGTTAGGGGAGGTTTACGAACACATTATACAAACACAGATATAATCCAACAAGCAAATACTATACAATTTCGATCGATTAAACGCTTTTAATATTGCTCCAATACTTCTCTGTAAATCTGAAATCTGAGCAAAAATTAAAAATTTCCAGAAACTACCAAACATCACAGAGAACCAACACAAGAAAAATGGGTCCCTGAATCGCCAACTCGGCGGCGGAAGCGCGGCGGATCGGTGCGATCCGCCGCGGTTCCGCGGCGCCGTAGGCAATTCAGGGGACCAAATTTTTTGTGTGTTCTCCTACTGTCATTTTAAGCTTTCTGAACCTCCCTGAAAAATTTTAGGACTTCATTTAAAATTCGACAGAAACTTGTGATTTTAGGGTTTTCCGGTTTCGTTTTTCCGTTCGAAATTCGTACAAATTTGCAAGTAAGTTATTTATTGTTTAGCGAGGCTCTGATACCACTGTAAGTCGATGTACAACACCCCAATACTTGTGGGGAGGCGGAATTTTCAAAAACGAACATATTTAGTGAACAAACATCGACTAACCGCTTAAATCGAAGCTAAACGATAACTAACCATACACATAGATGTTCTAAAGTACTATGCTTAGGGATTATACCTAACGAATCGTGTCCTTCGTCTTTGCGATCTCCACGTCCTCCTCGGCCTTCTCTATGTAGTAGACGATCCACCCGAGAGCAAAACTCCAAGCTTAGCCTCTAAACTTGAGTCAACTAAACTTCTTTAATTGCTAATCAAGGAAGATAGATGATATAGAGAGAGGGTTATGGATTGATTAGTCTATCCAATCCTTGTACTCAACACATGAGAGGGTAGGATTAGGGTTTGAAGAGAGAGAGAGCTTGAGGAGAGAGAAAGTGAACATAATAATGAAGTGAGAAAATGAGATATGATAATATATATCAAGCATTTCTTTTTATCAAGAAAAGAAAATAAAAGAATTTAACAACCATGCTTGATAATATCTAGTGATGATTCACATCCATGAGTCATTAAGCATTTATGATGCATTAATGACATGGATGAATCATCCATATGACTCACTAATCTCATTCATTGTATATGCCACATAATCACCCTTAGTCATCACCTTCTAGAAGCTTCTCGCGCAATTACGAGAACGCCCCTCCTATCCATGAAAACACGGAAAAACTTTAGACTGTATAAATCCAATAACCGGATACCAGTAACTGGCTTAAACCAAAGCCGACTGGTAAAAACTGTCCGAACGACGTACGTGTGTAAACACACGTATGCGTCCGAACCCTTTGTCGTAAAACCATACGACCTCTATATCGTTTCGTCTGGAGTAGAAACTCTCTGTGTGGGACTCTAGAGACTCGACTACTACACTGGCAGTGGGTTTAACCACAGACCGCAAGCGGCACTAGCTGTACGTAACGGTCCCCAGGTAGATGTCGATAAGAAGGCCGATGAGGAAACCCATCCGAACTCCTACTGAGCCTGCTGTGACAATTTCCGTACAGTCCGGTCTGTTCATCTAAGACTATCGCATATCCGGCCTAGGGGGGCGGCAAGCGTCAGTCCCCTAAAAGCGGAATAAGTCGTGTCGGAGCGAAGCCCATTACACCCTGAGAAACTACTGGAACCTACCAGTAAATCTCGCTTGCCCTGGCCAGGGACTTTGCGTAATGGCTCTCTGACACAGCACGATATCGACTCCCAATACCGGGAGAGACGAATCCTATCTAACCGCTACTGCCTCCAAGTGCTTCGGGACTGCACCCAACTACTACCTGTTTGCATGACTCCTTTGAGCCGTGGTAGGGTAGCAATCTAAGAACAGTGGGAACACACTCGAGGCGAAGCAGCAGTGTTAAGTCTGCGGACTATGCTGTACTCATGTCACCTGGGAACTGTTAACTGACGACTGGTATAAAACCAACCAACAGTTCCCTGTGAGTCCTGTCCGGTGTACCCGTAACCTAACGAGCACCTGTATACTATCTTAGTACAACGTACTGATGGCTGTGGGACAGACCATCTCCCCAACTGGGATGAGAAGCGTACACACTAGTCTACTCCGGAGTATCGATGCCCTGTCTCGATAATCCTACGACTAGGGACCTGAATAAGGATGTGCTTGTAGACTACCCAGCCCCCACTAGTGTGACTGCCATCACAACGCTGGTAGTCAAGCAAGATCCTAAGAGCTCTATCAATACGTATACTCACATATTAAGATAGAAAAATCAAGTAGCATACTACCATGTTTAGCAAGACTGTTATATACATGTGAACATCCTAAGCTTCCATTAAGTAATATACAAACTAGTATGATACAATAATGGCCCCTAGGGCATATGCACTAACAATACACACATTCCTTTTGCTTTTACTAAGATAGTAATTTTTTTTATTGTCTAGCTGTAGGTGGTGACACCACCGCACCTGCGGGTATGTTTATATATCCTATAGTGCATGCATATTGATTTAGAATGTTATATTATTGATCTACACATTCTTTTTGCAATTACTTATATAATCTATTTTTAATTGTCTAATTATAGGTGGTGCGTCCACATCTGACACAGGGGCCACTCCTGCCACTTCCGTACCCTCCGCATCGTCTGTAGGTTAGTATGAATAAATATAAAATATTTATTCATTTTACATATTCTCTATAGAATAAATATGAATTTCATGAAAATTTAGCGTCAATGTTTATTTTCTAGTTGGAGGGGATGCATCCGCATCCGGGACACCGGCTGTTCCTCACCGGAGGAACTATCGTCCCGCTCGTGCTGCTGCCCGGGCCCAGGCTCGTGCTTTAGTCACCGGAGGTATATATCACACTTCAATTTTCGTTTAACCTTGATTTCTTAATACAACTTTGTCTTAATATTGATTGTCTTGATATTTCTTGCAGACGCAGGGCCTCACCATCCCCAGAGGGGGACTCGAGGCCCGAATCAGTCTCACAGGCCGAGGCCTGACAAAGCTAGGGGGAGGCAGCATTCCCCCTCTTTTTTACCCCTGATTATCGCTATACCGGTCCTCATGCCGAGAGGTTCGGTCGGTATATATATGGGGGATGAGAGCCGTCTCGTGAAGAACTATCCACTTCACGTTGAGTGGGGCGACCAGCACCGGCGCTCATTCGCCCTCTTCTTTGATCAGGCTCGGGTATTAATATATATTTTCATTTGATTTATCCAATATATTTATTATTAACACTTGCAATATAATAACAATGTTTTTTTTTGTATTTTCAGTTGGATTACGATTTTCAGCCTGTACCCGACCCTGATCACCCTGGGATGGTGCTCGGCCTTCATGCTTTGTACAATGGCCTAATGAAGAACATGCAGACCAAGGTCCGATACAACAGGAATGAACTGAAGGCCGACTGCTACTCCCTGTGGATGGCGACCCCTGAGGCAGAGAGAGTGGCCCTCCTATCTATTCCGGTCTTTGCGAGAGTCGACGTAAAGACATGGCCTCTATTGTGCGAATATTTCGACTCTCAACGCAAACATTTATGTATTTTAAATGTAATTCATTGTTTAGTATATAATTTATATTTTTGTGTTCCTTAATTAGAAAACTAAATGTGAATGTGTTGTGTAGAAACATGCCGCTCAAAATATAGAGAATAGGAAGTCGGCGAAGAAGGGTCGCTCCACTTATACAGGTGGCTCGAGGAATATTACTCGAGCCATGGAGTTATCGGTAAATTACAATAGACCGGCCTTTATGATATAATGCAATATTAAGAGTTATTTTCTAATATATCTAATATTAAGAGTTATTTTCTAATATTGCAGAGAGCTCAGACCCTGGCGCAAGGTGGTACACCGAGCGTGCTGTCCGCATATCTTGCCGTCCACGGCACCTCAACAGATCCCTCCACGGGCGAGCTTCGATACCCCGACGTCGCTACCCAGGAGTATTGCGTAAGTGTTAATATTTATTCAACCCCTATTTGAAATTTTAGTTTTGAAAGGTTCAAATTTAAATAATATACTTATATTTTACTGGTTAATGTGGGTGTAGGAGCGGGTGGTTGAGCAGGCCGAGGCATCGGGGATCGATTTTACCGGACAGAGCGATCCGATGCTGCTGACCCCAGTCCTGGACGCTGCACACGGAGGGCACCATGGAGGTTGGGAGAGAGGCCGAGGACTAGGCCCTAGCTTCACAGTAGATTAAGTCATCCATGTTTAGGGAAGCTTAAGAAATTTGTACCTTCCTTTAGCCATCTATCTTTTCTTGATTGTACGTCTTGTGAGACGGGAAAGCATCATTGTGGTTCTTATCCTCCTAAAGTTAACAATAGAGCCACTGATTTGTTTAGCATTTTTCATTCTAATGTTTGGGGTCCGTGTCCTATTGTATAAAATCGTGGATATCGTTATTTTGTGAGTTTTATTGATGACTTTTCTAGAGTGATATGGTTGTATTTGCTAAAATCTAGAGCTGAAATATCCATTATGTTTAAATCTTTTATTACTGAGATTAAAAATCAATTTGATACGACTATTAAAATTTTGCGAACTGAAAATACCAAAGAACACTTCAGTTCAGATCTTCAACAATTCTTAGACCCTTTTGGTATTATTCATCAGTCTTCTTGTCCTTACACCCCTCAACAGAATGGAATATCTGAGAGAAAGAATAGACATTTGTTAGAACTTACACGTACGTTGTTGATTCATATGCAAGTTCCAAAACATTTTTGGGATGATGTTGTTCTTACTGCATGCCACTTGATTAATCGCATGTCAAATTCTATTTTGAGAGGACGGATACCCTATACTGTTATGTTTCCTTCTAAGTCGCTCTTTCCTCTACCTCCTAAAGTGTTCGGTTGCACCTATTTTGTTTATGACCATCGTCCCGAGAAATCCAAACTCGATCCAAAATCTATTCGATGTGTCTTTCTAAGATATTCTAAGAATCAAAAAGGCTATATGTGTTATGATCAGGAGTTAGATAGAGTGTTCATATCTGCAGATGTTACTTTTCATGAGAACACTCCATATTTTTCATCCACCTATTCCTCTCCTTCTGTTTGAGAGGATTTTCCTATTGATGAACTTGATATTTTGGTTACCCCACCTACTCCTGCTCCTAATGAACCTTCTGTGGAGTTAATGCGAGAACAAGTTACTCAGGTGTACACCCGACGAGTACAACAACCTCCAGCTTTAACGTCTCCAATCACCCCTACGGTTCCAGATCCATATCCCTCCGAGTTAGATGTTCCAATTGTTCTTAAGAAAAACACTCGAACTATTGTTCCTTGATATCCAACCAGTGATTATGTTACCTATGCAGGATTAACCCCTTCTTATTATGCATTTATTTCATTCTTGGACTCTTACTCACTTTCCTGTTCAGTATCTGATGCCCTGATTCATACTGGTAGGAAGAGAGCAATGGACGAGAAAATGGTAGCTTTACGCCTTAATGGCACGTGGGATCTTACTCGCCTTCCCAGTAGAAAACACGCAGTCAGTTGTCGGTGGGTATATAATGTGAAGATTAATCCGGATGGCTCACTTGCTCGGCTCAAAACTTGCTTAGTTGCAAGAGGATATTCACAGACCTATGAAATTGATTATGATGAAACCTTCTCTCCCGTGGCCAAGACGACCTCATTTTGCATATTTTTATCGTTGACTGCCACCTATCATTGGCCTTTACATCAGCTTGATGTGAAAAATGCATTTCTACATGGCACCTTGCAGGATGAAGTATATATGGAGCTACCGCTTGGCTTTGTTGCTCAGGAGGGGGTCTGGGCTTGTTTGCAAGCTCAAGAGGTCATTATATGGCCTCAAACAGTCTCCACGTGCATGGTTTGAAAATTGACAGATATTATTAGGACCTTTGGTTTGCGAAGGTCTAATAATGATCACTATGTTTTCTATCGGCATTGCAATGGAAAGAGGACCTTATGGTCGTCTATGTGGATGTCATTGTTACTACAGGAGGAGATGATGAGAGAAGGATTTCTGGCTTGAAGGCTTATCTTCAGAAATAGTTCTACACCAAAAACCTAGGGAAGTTGAAATACTTTCTAGGTATTGAGGTATCGAGATCACCGAAGGAAAGGATTTTCGCCACTTAGCGAAAATATGTGCTTGATATGCTTTCAGAGGCCGGCATGTCTGCTTGTAGGCCTATCAATTCCCCTATAGTGTAAGTCCACGTTGCCATCCCCGGTACTTACGAGGAGGCGGAAACGGTATAACAATCAATTTTTGTCATGAGGAGCAACATGGACTAAACAAGGTCGGGATCGTGTCTAAACTAAACTAGCAAGCATACAAAGAAGCGTTAGCTACTCGGATGAAAGGTTATACCTAGCTTGAACTCCTTCTTCTTGAAACCTAGTAGAGGTTGATGGTTCTCTCCCCGTCGCCTTCTTTCGTCAAAGATGGATCCACCTGAGGGTTCAACCTTCGGGCTCTTCCTCGAACTTTGAGTGAACTAGGATCTCCGGCTTGCTAAACCTTGAACCCTAGAGAGAGTAGAGAGTGTCTATGGAGTGCTTTCTTATCAAGGAGAGGGATTCTCAACACATGAGAAGGATTCTCCTTGAGCTTGAAGAAGAAGAAGATGAAATGAGGAGAGAGAATGATTATGATAGAATGAGCTATTTTCCTCTTGCAACCATAACAAAAGGAAAATGAATTATCTAATTAATAATAATAAATAAAAATGAAATAGTTGATGGTTGTATTTGGAATGACCACTATCATCACTTCATTAAATGAGTGTAAGCTAGAATCAAGGAGTATCCTTGCAAAGCAATGATGGTGGTCAACATTCAACCATGGTCAACAAGTCAACCATGGTCAACAAGTCAACAAAATCAACCATAACATTATTTCATTTAATTACTATTATTAATTGATATTTTATAAAACTATTAGGGTTTGGAAAATGACGACCGTCAATTGTGCATACACACCCGTTCCGAAACCCTAATGAAAGACCTCATCCTCTGCCTCAAGCAACTGTGCATACACACCTGCATTCTCGTTCCGAGGACCAAGAATACTGAGAGATAAAAGCAACCCCAAAACATATACCAGTATCTGGCTCAAACCAGAGCCTGCCGGTATAATCCGTCCGGACTCCAAACGTGCACAAGTGCGCGGATGAGAACGAACCCTGCCGCAAAACCATGCGACCTCTACTCAGTTTTGCCCAGAGGAGAATAGCCCTCTGTGTGGGACTCTAAAGACCCGACACTACGCTGGCAGTGGGTTTAACCACAGACCGCAAGCGGCACTAGCTGTGCGTAACGGTCCCCAGGTAGAAGTCGATAAGAAGACTGACGAGGTAAAACCCATCTGAACCCTACTGAGTCTGAATGTGACATTCTCCGTACAGTCCGGTCTGTTCGTCTGATACATCGCATGTCGGGCCTAGGGGGCGGTAAACGTCAGTCCCCCAGTAGCGGTACAAGTCGTGTCGGAGTGAAGCCCAAAACACCCTGAGATAACACTGGAAGCCTACCAGTATATCTCGCTTGCCCTGGCCAGGGACTACTCGTGTAATGGCTCTCCTAGACACAGCGCGATGTCAACTCCCAATACCGGAAGAGACGAATCCTGTCTAACCGCCACTGCCTCCAAGTGCTTCGGGACTGCACCCAACTACCACCTGTTTGCACGACTCCTTTGAGCCGTGGTAGGGTAGTAGTCAAAATGCAGTGGGAACAGACTCGAGGCGAAGTGGCAGTGTCAAGTTAGCGGACTAAGCTGTACTCATGTCACCTGGGAACTGATAACTGACGATAGGTATAAAAACCAACTAGTCAGTTCCCGACGAGTCCTGTCCAGTGTACTCGTAACCTAACGAGCACCCGCATACTATCTCAAGTACGACGTACTGACGGCTGTGGGACAGACCGTCTCCCATACTGGGATGAGAAGCGCATGCGCTAGTCTACTCCGGAGTATCGATGCCCTGTCTCGATAGTCCTGCGACTAGGGACCTACATAAGGATGTGCTTATAGATTACCCAGCCCCTACTAGTGTGACTGCCATCACAACGCTGGTAATCAAGCAAAGATCCTAAGGGCTCCACTAATGCGTATAGGTGATATCGCAAAATAAACACATGTATACATTGAAGTAGAAACAAACCAGGTAGCATACTACCATTTTGAGCAAGATTGTATATACAAGGTGAATATCCCAAGCTTCCATTAAGTAATATACAAACCAGTATGATACAGTAATGGCCTCTTGGGCATATACACTAACAATCTCCCACTTGCACTAAGGCCATGAACTGGCGTATCGAAGACCTATCATCTCGATCAGCCGCTCGAACTGAGTCTGGGGTAGGGCCTTGGTGAATGGATCTGCAGTGTTTTCTTCTGAAGCAACTCTCCGAACCTCGATCTCCTTGCGATCCACGATCTCTCTGATCAGGTGATACCGCCTCAAGATGTGTCTGGATCTTTGATGGGACCTGGGTTCCTTTGCTAAAGCTATAACCCCGTTGTTGTCGCAATACAGAGGTATTGGATCAACAATGGACGGAACCACCTGAAGTTCTTTCAAGAACTTCTTTATCCAGACTGCTTCTTTTGCGGCATCAGATGCAGCGATGTATTCCGCTTCCATCGTCGAGTCTGCAACGGTTTCCTGTTTGGAACTCTTCCAACACACCGCCCCTCCATTGAGGGTAAAGACAAAACCCGACATGGACTTGGAATCATCCTTGTCACTCTGGAAGCTGGAGTCAGCAAAGGCCTCGATCTGGAGGTCTTTTCCTCCATACACCAAGAACATCTCCTTAGTCCTTCTCAGGTACTTGAGAATGTTCTTTACCGCTATCCAGTGCTTCTCTCCAGGGTTTGACTGATACCGGCTTACTACACTCAGTGCATAAGCTACATTCGGTCTGGTACACAACATCGCATACATTATAGAGCCTACCGCAGAAGCGTAGGGTATAATAGACATGCGATCCCTCTCCAAATCAGTCTTGGGAGACATCTCTTTAGAGAGGGTGATCCCGTGACAAGCCGGCAGGTTACCGCGCTTGGAATCTTCCATACTGAATCTCTTCAGTACAGTGTCGATGTACCTGGACTGTGAAAGTCCTAATATCCTCTTGGATCTATCACGATGGATCCGGATCCCCAGGATGTAAGTGGCATCTGTTTCGCCACGGCAGCGCCCCGGCCGTCTTACCGAGGCCAAAATGCGGAATCAAAAATTTTCCTTACTTGGAAACTAGCGCTACCGCGGACAATAAAACCCGGATCGTTAACCATTAACCTATACTAGCAAACAAGAGATGGGAAGAGAAGTATACCAAATGATCCGAGTCCTCCGGTCTTCTCCTCGCCATCCCGATCTCCTGCGGAAACTCCGGTCGTCGCCTCCTCGCCGGAAGGGCACCACATCGCCTGTATCTTTTACGGGCTCCCACCTCAATACCTAGGCAACTCGGGCGCGAAGTAGGCTAGCCGACGCGTCCAAGATTTGCTGTAGAATGTGTAGGGTTGAAGCTATGTCTCATTTGGGGTTTTGTTGCCTTTGAAGATGATGGAGGAATCAAGATAAGAAAAATGGTGCTTGCATTTTTCTAGCATGAAATGAGATCAAGAATGAAACTCTCATCTTCTTCTCTCTCAAAAATGAAAACCTTATTCTTTTAGAATGGTGGAGGAAAGAATACATAAGCAAGAGGGAGGTGAGTGTAGGAAAAGAGAGAGGGTGACCATATACAAACACCATCATCACAATCTTACATCAAACACAAATCAATCCTAATCACCTTTTACAAGAAATGATGATAGAAAAGAAAGGAATAAAAAAGATGCTTTCATAATCAAACTATTTGCATGAAAACCCTCCACAATGTGTTATTTGCAAACTTGCAAATAACACCCTCCATCAAAAGGTTCGGCCGGGAAAGAACAAAGGAAAGCCGGCCGGAACGGAATGCAAACTGGCAACTCCAGAAAACTGGTCCCGTAATAAATTACAGGAAAACCCCGATACTGTGCATACACACCCGCATCTGTATACCGACCGGATACAAATGCAATGAGACAAAATCTACACTGTACTAAACTAGGATCCGGCTTAAACCAAAGCCGGCTAGTAATATCCGTCCGATCCTGATCCGTGCAATACCGCACGTATCTGATCGAACCCTGCCATATATCCATACGGCCACTAGTACAAACCGTCCGATCCTGATCCGTGCAATACCGCACGTATCTGATCGGACCCTGCCATATCTCCATACGGCCTCTACAGCGTTTCGCCCGAAAGCTTGAGTAACTGAAAGTGTGGTGGACTCTAAAGACTCGTCAATACTATGGCTGTGGATTTAACCACTAGCACGTCAGAGGTATTAGCCAATACGTGACGGGCCACCAGCTATTGACCAAAAGGGACGTCGATGAGCGAACTCATCCTGACACCCTACTGAGCCTGTCAGTGACAATATCCGTACAGTCCGGTCCGTTCGTCTATGAGTATCGCATGGCGGGCCTAGGGGGTTGGTAAAAGTCAGACCCCCAAAAGCGGTACAAGTCGTGTCGGAGTGTAGCCCAGAACGCCCTGAGATACTACTGGAATACCTACCAGTAAATCTCCTGCCTCGGCCGAGGGCTTTGCGTAATGGCTCTCCTAGACACAGCGCGACCTCACCCTCAATACCGGGAGAGACGAACCCCTGCAGATCCGCTCACTGCCTCCATGTGGCTCGGGACTGTACCCAACTAAAACCTGTTTGCACGACTCCTTTGAGCCGTGGTAGGGTAGTAATCAAAGCACAGTGGGAACTCACACGAGACAAATGACGATCTCAGGTCGATGAACTAACCTGTACACATGTCACCTGGGAACTGCTATCTGACATCTGGTATAAGACCAACTAGCAGGTTCCCGGCGAGTCCTGTCCGGTGTACTCATAACCCAATGAGCACCTGTATACATCTTAGGTGAACCAACTGACACCAGTGGCTTGTGAGACCGGCCACCGCCCCTCGTCGGGGTCTCGACTGTATACACTAGTCTACTAATGGAGTATCGATGCCCTGTCTCGAAACTCCTACGACTAGGGACCTTTTAAGGATGTGCTTATAGACTACCAGCTCCCACGTATATGATCGCCATCATACTGCTGGTAGTCAAGCAAGAATCCTAGGGGCTCTATCAACGTGCAATAGTGACATGTCAGGTCACCTAAAGCAGTACACGATGATAAAGATAAACCAGATAGCATACTATCATCTCGAGTAAGACTGTTCTACCGGGATAGGTCCTCCCTCAATCATTGCAATCATTGCAATCACATTGCAATCACCCAGGTCTTTCATGGAGAACCTGTGCGACAAGAACCCCTTGACAGATTGTAGCATAGGAATGTCATTTCCTATTAAGAGAATGTCATCCACGTATAAAACGAGGAATACTACAGTTCTCGCTACAAATCTACAATAGATGCATGGTTCATCTGGATTTTTGATAAAGCCAAATTCCTTGACCGTCTCATCAAAACAGATGTTCCAACTCCGCGATGCCTGCTTTAGTCCGTAGATGGACTGAAGCAACTTGCACACCTTTCCGCTGCTCCCACTCTGAATGAAACCCTCTGGCTGATCCATATAGACACACTCCTCCAAATTTCCATTTAGAAAAGCGGTTTTTACGTCCATCTGCCAAATCTCATAATCGTGGAAGGCAGCAATGGCAAGAAGGATCCGAATGGATTTCAGCATAGCCACTGGAGAAAAAGTTTCGTCATAGTCCAAACCAGGTCTTTGACGGAAACCCTTTGCTACAAGTCTAGCTTTATAGGTCTCAACCTGTCCATCTACACCAATCTTCCTTTTGAAGATCCACTTGCATCCTACGGGTTTTACCCCGTCTAGAGCAATGTCCAACGTCCATACTTTGTTGGTGTACATGGACTCCATTTCGGTCCGCATTGCATCCAGCCATTTTACCGAGTCAACGCTCTGAACGGCCTGCTGGAAGCTAGTAGGCTCATCATAATCTATGATGCAATCCTCTCTATCCCCGTCTATGAGAAAACCGCAGTATCTCTCGGGCGGATGAGACTGCCTACTACTCCTACGGAGCGGCGTAGGAATGTCCTGTTCATTTGAACCCTCTGGTTCCACTAAGCTTTCAGTAATAGTCTGTGGTTCTGGAATTTCTTCCAGTTCTACTGCGCTCCCACTAATTTCCTTTTCTAAGAACTGGTGTTCTAGAAAGTGGGCATTACGAGAAACAAGGACTTTTTGTTCCTCTGCGTAGTAGAAAAGATACCCCCTGGTGTTCTTTGGGTATCCCACAAACTTGCACTGTACTGAGCGTGCCTCGAGCTTGTCCGCATGCTGCTTTTTGACAAAAGCCGGACATCCCCAGATTTTCAGATATTGAAGATAGGGTTTCTTCCCACTCCATAACTCATATGGTGTGGTAGGCACAGTCTTAGTGGGAACTCGATTCAAAAGGTATGCAGCTGATTCTAGCGCATACCCCCAGAATGATCGCGGTAACTCAGCATTACTCATCATGGACCGTACCATATCCAATAGGGTCCGGTTCCGTCTCTCCGATACACCGTTATGTTGCGGAGTGTATGGAGGAGTAAGCTGAGAGAGAATTCCATTCTCTTTTAAGTAATTCAGGAACTCGGCACTTAAGTATTCTCCACCTCGATCCGATCTTAGAATCTTGATACTTTTGCCTGTTTGTTTTTCTACTTCATTCTTATATTCCTGGAACTTTCCAAAAGCTTCGGATTTATGTTTCATTAAGAAGACATGTCCGAACCTTGAAAAATCATCCGTAAAAGTAATGAAGTAAGAAAAACCGCTTCGCGCATGTGTAGACATTGGACCGCACACGTCGCTGTGTACGAGTCCCAAGAGCTCGCTCGCTCTTACTCCGTGTCCAGTGAACGGAGCCTTTGTCATCTTTCCTTTGAGACAGGATTGACAAGTGGTATACGACTGATATTTGAACGGATTCAAATATCCTTCTGTATGTAACTTTGTCAACCTTCTCTCATTGATGTGACCCAGTCTACAATGCCATAAGAAAGTCTGATTGATATCTGGAGACTTTCTTTTGTGTGTATTTTGGACATTAAAAATATGTGGTTGGTTTAATACGTATATACCATTGCTCAGTGTACCTGACCCAATCAGAACTTGATTAAGGTGAATGTTTACAACATTACTTATAAACGCAAATTCATAACCTTCTTTAGAAACCAAAGATACAGAAATGATATTACAAGTTGCGTTGGGTACAAAAAAGCAATTACGCAAAACCAAAACATGTCCATCTGACATTCCCAGGTGATAGTCCCCCATGGCTTTAGCATCCATGCTAGCTCCGTTCGCAACTCTGAGGGTCATGTCACCTGCCTTCAAAACTCTACGATTTCTCAACGCCTGCAAAGAATTACAGATATGAGATCCTGATCCGGTATCCAATACCCAGGAAGTAGAGTTTATCGAAAGACAGTTTTCAATAACATACACACCTGAAGCTGAAGCCGCAACCTGCTTCAGTTCCTGTGTCCTGGCTTTCCAAGCCCTGCAATCCTTTTTCCAGTGTCCACTTTTGTGACAATAGAAGCATTCCTCTTTACCCACCAGTTTCCCCGCCATTGTTGCCTTTTCTTTTCCCTTCTTTTCCACTTTACCAACACCGCCCCTTGGTTTGGCGGGGGCTTTCTTCTTCTTTTCCTTGGCTCTCGCCTTGGACCTAGAAGAAGAAGATCCCCCTACAAACAAAGTGGGCGTTTCCCTACTTTTCTGTAGGGTGCCCTCTGCGCTCCTCAGCATGTTGAGGAGTTCTGAAAGTTCAACATCCTTTTCTTGCAAGTTGAAATTTAGTATGAACTGGGCGTAAGTGGAAGGAAGGGACTGGAGAACTAAGTCCGTATAGAGCTCACTCTCCAACGTGGTCCCAAGTTCTGCGAGCTCCTCAATGTAGCCAATCATCTTAAGCACGTGTTCCTCTACCGATGATCCGACGGCCAATCTTGCCGAAAACAACTTCTTCGACACTTCGTATCTTGCGATACGGGACTGCTCTCCATACAGTTCTTTTGTATGGAGAAATATGGATTCTAGGTCCGTATTCTCGTGCCTCCTCTGATGTTCATTGTCCATAGAGGCAAGCACGAGGCACTTGGCCTTCGCGCAATCAATTTCCCAAGTCTTACGGATTTCCTTATCCGCGACGCTGGAGGTGGGACCTGGGACGGGGGGAGCTTTGGTGGTAAGAAGATACCCCAGCTTGTCATAAGTGATTGCCATTTTGACATTCCTGAGCCAATCTTTGTAGTTTGGCCCTGTCAGTATGTTTTTATCTAAGAGTAACTTAAGTCCAGTCATGTTGAATGGTCGCTGCAGGAGAGAGAGAAGGAACACTCAGCATGATGCTCTTGCAAGTTTAGAATGGTTTTTAATTTGTCTAAACAGGATGGCTCCCACTGTCTCTCGAATCCCTCCTCAAACCATAAAGGAAGAATTAGTCGGGATCAATCCCACCGCACAATACTTGCTTAACCGTTCAGCCAGGCCAGTGTTGGTACTTCGAGAGAGGTTTTCCAACGCTTTCGCGAAGTTCCTTAATTTAAGAACCTCTTTTCCCTGGGGGCGTAGCCCCGCTAACACCTTTCTCGGCACCTACTAGGTTTATAGCATTGATCGTTTAGTGAGAAATTTCCCTAGGAGTAGCATATACTCACAGTAGGATCGGGATCCAAATATCATCGCGTGACGAAAATGAAGGAATCCTACCATAATCGTCACACTCCAAATGGTATGCGAATCTAGCAAGTTTCAGTACTTATGAAACTCCCGATGTGGATTTTTGCCCCATGCTCTTATGACCTTGGCGTGAGGTCTAAATGTCATAAGTCACATGTCAAGTTCTTCCCATCATTATCCCTGGTTGATTTGAACCCATCCGTACATACCCTTGACGTAGGCCAAAATGGCAGTACGGTTGTCCCAAAACAACGCATTCTATCTATGCAACAGATAAATATCCGGTAGCTACCAATCACTATGCCTTGGCATGAGGTCAAAATACACAGCTTGAATACTACCGAATATTTAACTGAAATGATGGAGGGCTACGAATGGTTTTGGTAAAACCGTGAACGTAGTGAACTTGATATGATCGATTGGAACGAGATAGCTTTTGAAAGGAGTGGCTCAAACTCCGCATTTAAAAGTTAGTTTTGAAAAGAACCGAGTGGTTTTTCGAAAGTGTTCCAACGACTTTAGCTAGGTTTATTTTCTTGCATTAGTTCTTTTAATGCGTGATATTCTTGCATTAGTACTTTTAATGCGTCCCATCAATTAATCCTACCATTGCAGAAAACAACCAAAATATGACGTACGCTTATGCCATATGCATTCGCCACGGGGCCCCGTCATCACCCGTTAGGTTACTTAACTAACGACAGAGCGGGGGCTGGGCTAGCGCGGCTGTAAAACATAAGCAACGCCTAAATAGAAAGCAATGATAGACATTACAGATCACAGATGAATACATTGGATATACTAGCAATCCGCAATCCTTTCGAGCCTGCAACGAAAAGCGGATTACACGGTCGCGGTGAATAGCCAAATACCCCACCCAAGACCCCTACGGGTGCGGCAAACTACCCGCCAAATATCCGAAGTGGAGTAACCTCCCTCAACGCCGTGAGTAGGCCACTCGGCACTTCGAGATACCCGGTAGTTTGTGCACCCCTCCACGGGTCTATCCTAAGAGCAAAAACAGTAAAAAGAATTATACAATGACGGCTACAACCCCGACCCGGTTGTGCGGCCATACAAATAATATTATTACATCAATTTACATTTACAATGAATGAATGAAAAGAAAACACTCGTCTCACATCCACCCCGGCTATTCACCCGCGACAGTCCAACGCATTCATATACACAAACCATCATCAACACAGATCACAGAGATGTATAACCCCGGCTAATCATCACATAGCAATTAGCCGACGTTCAATACATTCAAATATCACAGATATAACCAATATAGCCAAAGTGTAGCGAAGTTCGAAAAAAATACGGATTTATAGGACCCCAAAAGTAAATCTCTTTTCTGGAAAACCTGGGTACATACAAACCATCTGAAAAATCACAAAACCCTACCAGAAGAACACTGCACCAAACCAGATCTCATGAAGACCCTAAACAGCGGCGGATCCGCGGCAAAGGCATGCCTTTGGCCGCGGATCCGCGGCGGTTTGAAGGGTTCATTGCATCGTTTTTGGTGGGTGTTCTCACAAATCCCTGAACCGATTTTAGGAGTGAAAATTTTTATTTTTAGAGCACAAAAAATTTCGACAGAAACTTAGGGTTTTGCTTTTCCGGTTTTGCGATTTTTCCGTTTCGAACTTCCATACACTTCGCTACCAAGCTAGTTTAAGTTTAGTTAGGCTCTGATACCACTGTAAGTCCACGTTGCCATCCCCGGTACTTACGAGGAGGCGGAAACGGTATAACAATCAATTTTTGTCATGAGGAGCAACATGGACTAAACAAGGTCGGGATCGTGTCTAAACTAAACTAGCAAGCATACAAAGAAGCGTTAGCTACTCGGATGAAAGGTTATACCTAACTTGAACTCCTTCTTCTTGAAACCTAGTAGAGGTTGATGGTTCTCTCCTCGTCGCCTTCTTTCGTCAAAAATGGATCCACCTGAGGGTTCAACCTTCGGGCTCTTCCTCGAACTTTGAGTGAACTAGGATCTTCGGCTTGCTAAACCTTGAACCCTAGAGAGAGTAGAGAGTGTCTATGGAGTGCTTTCTTATCAAGGAGAGGGATTCTCAATACATGAGAAGGATTCTCCTTGAGCTTGAGGAAGAAGAAGATGAAATGAGGAGAGAGAATGATTATGATAGAATGAGCTATTTTCCTCTTGCAACCATAACAAAAGGAAAATGAATTATCTAATTAATAATAATAAATAAAAATGAAATAGTTGATGGTTGTATTTGGAATGACCACTATCATCACTTCATTAAATGAGTGTAAGCTAGAATCAAGGAGTATCCTTGCAAAGCAATGATGGTGGTCAACATTCAACCATGGTCAACAAGTCAACCATGGTCAACAAGTCAACAAATCAACCATAACATTATTTCATTTAATTACTATTATTAATTGATATTTCATAAAACTATTAGGGTTTGGAAAATGACGACCGTCAACCGTGCATACACACCCGTTCCGAAACCCTAATGAAAGACCTCATCCTCTGCCTCAAGCAACTGTGCATACACACCTGCATTCTCGTTCCGAGGACCAAGAATACTGAGAGATAAAAGCAACCCCAAAACATATACCAGTATCTGGCTCAAACCAGAGCCTGCCGGTATAATCCGTCCGGACTCCAAACGTGCACAAGTGCGCGGATGAGAACGAACCCTGCCGCAAAACCATGCGACCTCTACTCAGTTTTGCCCAGAGGCGAATAGCCCTCTGTGTGGGACTCTAAAGACCCGACACTACGCTGGCAGTGGGTTTAACCACAGACCGCAAGCGGCACTAGCTGTGCGTAACGGTCCCCAGGTAGAAGTCGATAAGAAGACTGACGAGGTAAAACCCATCTGAACTCCTACTGAGTCTGAATATGACATTCTCCGTACAGTCCAGTCTGTTCGTCTGATACATCGCATGTCGGGCCTAGGGGGCGGTAAACGTCAGTCCCCCAGTAGCGGTACAAGTCGTGTCGGAGTGAAGCCCAAAACACCCTGAGATAACACTGGAAGCCTACCAGTATATCTCGCTTGCCCTGGCCAGGGACTACTCGTGTAATGGCTCTCCTAGACACAGCGCGATGTCAACTCCCAATACCGGGAGAGACGAATCCTGTCTAACCGCCACTGCCTCCAAGTGCTTCGGGACTGCACCCAACTACCACATGTTTGCACGACTCCTTTGAGCCGTGGTAGGGTAGTAGTCAAAATGCAGTGGGAACACACTCGAGGCGAAGTGGCAGTGTCAAGTCAGCGGACTAAGCTGTACTCATGTCACCTGGGAACTGATAACTGACGATAGGTATAAAAACCAACTAGTCAGTTCCCGACGAGTCCTGTCCAGTGTACTCGTAACCTAACGAGCACCTGCATACTATCTCAAGTACGACGTACTGACGACTGTGGGACAGACCGTCTCCCACACTGGGATGAGAAGCGCATGCGCTAGTCTACTCCGGAGTATCGATGCCCTGTCTCGATAGTCCTGCGACTAGGGACCTACATAAGGATGTGCTTATAGATTACCCAGCCCCTACTAGTGTGACTGCCATCACAACGCTGGTAATCAAGCAAAGATCCTAAGGGCTCCACTAATGCGTATAGGTGATATCGCAAAATAAACACATGTACACATTGAAGTAGAAACAAACCAGGTAGCATACTACCATTTTGAGCAAGATTGTATATACAAGATGAATATCCCAAGCTTCCATTAAGTAATATACAAACCAATATGATACAGTAATGGCCTCTAGGGCATATACACTAACATATAGATCCAAATGTGAGACTCTTTATGGGTTAAGGGAGCATGTTCCTGATCCGGAACAGTACAGGAGTTTAGTTGATAAACTTAACTACCTGACCGTCACTCGTCCTAATATAGCCTTTCCAGTTAGCGTGGTGAGTCAGTTTATGTCTGATCCTCGTGAGGCTCACCTTCATGCAGTTCTCCGTATCTTGAGGTACCTAAAGGATGCCCCTGAGAAAGGTATCGTCTATAAGGATTATGGGCATTCCAAGACTACGGGCTTCACAGATGTAGATTGGGCAGGGTCTCCTAATGATAGGAGGTCGACCACTGATTTCTGTGTGATTGTTGGAGGAAATTTGGTTTCTTAGAAAAGTAAAAAATAAAGTGTGGTCTCAAAATCCAGTGCAGAGTCAGAGTATAGAGTGATGACAAACACCACAAGTGGGTTGGTGTGGATTGGATTTCTACTTACAGAACTTGGATAAGGTCCTACTGGACCTATGAATCTATACTGTGATAACAAGGATGCGATTTATATTGCGAACAACCCCGTTTTCCATAAACGAACAAAACTTATTAAAGTTGATTGTCATTTCGTTCGTGAAAAGGTTGAGGATAGAGTCATTGATACAATTCATGTGAGTTCGTTGAACCAACTTGCCGATTTGTTCACTAAACCTCATGAAAGATTACGTGTGAATTTTATTTGTGACAAGTTGGGCATGCGCGATGTATATACTCCAACTTGAGAAGGATGTTAGAATAAATAATGTAATGGACGGTTGTGATGAAGGGTATATTTGTAATAAGTAGTTGCTTATATATATAGAGATGATGAAAAAGGGTTAACCTAATCATCATATTTTATCCCCAAATCTCTTTCAATATTGTGGTTGGCAAAGAAGGCTCGGATACTGCATCTTTTGGCGATGGTGGTCTTAAAATTTTGCAGGTTTCTTGTTGCGTGCTGTTTCATGTCGTGGTTGGCAAAGAAGGTTTGGGTATACTACACTTTTCGACGACTACGACCTTAAGAACTTGTGGGTTTCTTATTGCATGATGTTTAATTGACGTTGTGGTTGACAATAGGTGTTTGTTTCTTTGTAAAAAAAAATGGCTTTGTTCACAACACACCTGAGTAGACCACAATTTTTGAGATGATAGTGATGAAACAACCCAGTTTCATTGCAGAAAAAGACATTGCATGACTCGTATGTCTGTCATATATAGCCCAAACGATCGCTTGTTTCCTATTATAGGCACAGGGTCAGAGAGTGCAACCGGCTCAGTCAGATCACAATGGATCCAAAGAACAGGAGACTTTCGTCGGAACATTAACATATGGTAAAAAAAAATGCACCGAAGATTTACTCTAGAAAATATATCGAATATGATACATACAAAGTACAGTGCATCATCATCAATCACCATGCATATTCTAATCCTTTTCCTGCCATGGTAAATTTACATAAGGCATGCATGAATCAAAATCCGAAACTAAATTGGCAAAAATAATATACTACATATATATGAAGATGATCATGGTATAAAGAAATGGGTAATAATACTTGAAATCGCCTTATATATGCATCATGGCTGAGCACAGTTCTGATTGAGCAGTGGTGCCTCAACATCAGCTTCATGCGCCAAGTTTTGTACATTCTCAACAGCTGCATTTTTGCTTTCGCTACCTGAATCTAGCCGCGAGGCACAGCCCAAAGCTACGATCTACATAGAAACGGACAACTGATCACTACAGAGATAGAGATCTAATCAAACCTATGATCTATATGAAAACAAACGTGCGGGAGAGAGAGAGAGAGAGAGAGACCATGGATAAAGATGCAACCAATATGCTGAAACCTTTGCAGTCAAATGGAGCCTTGTCTGAGATGAACAGAGCTGAAACATATGAGGACAGCTGATGTTAAATATAACCGGAAAATTCTCATATTACCGAAATGAACAATTTACATGGAAAAAAGAAGCATTGTTGTCACGCTGCAACAGGATAAGGTCAATTTATTAGCATGTGTAGTTTTCGGCTATGCCCCGAGTTTCATAAATTTCTTCTATCCGCTATTTCCTTTTGAACATTGTTTTCTTAATATCTCTAATGGAATGCAGAGGATTTTATCTAACCATTTATTTCAAAAGAAAAAAGGAAATAAAAAGAAAAGAAAAAAAGCAGACTTTAGACCAACAAGGGCAGGTTTCATAAATTTTCTCATTTCAAAGCAGCAAAACTAGGATGCATTTGATTTGACAGAGCAGTATGTTTATACGGATTGAAACATGTGAGAATTGATTTTACTCACAAGTCAATGGACTCATTACAAGAGGCGATAACAAGCTGGAAACCGATCGCACTCCAGCAACGGCTCCTTGCGCCTTTCCCTGTAAGTTGTTGTAAATGTGAATTATGCAAAACTTATTAAGGAAAATATTTTTCCAAGTTCAATTATGCATCTCAGCACAAGATAACAATTTAAGAGATTTGAGGCATACCTGGTCAGTTGCGATCACTGCCTTCGATATAATAGCATAAGTCTGCAGAGGTGAAGAATCAGGGGAAAGGGTAACTTGAATTTTAAACAATTCTAAAGTTTAAGAAAATAACATCTAGTAATACAATTGGAACTGAGTTTAGCGGTATGTTAAACTTATTTTATCAATCAACGCAGGAATAAAAGCTGGAATTGTCCAGTTTGAAGAACAAAATGGCATCCCATTAGTTACTTACTGATGGTCTCGCAAGAATATATACAACACCGAATGACACGCTCAGATACGGAACCTGCATTATAGCGAATTTAGCCTTATTAGCAATATAAACTACTTAATTCTTGTATAATGAATCGCTTCTCTTCTGAGATTATATTTTTATAAAAAATGAGTGACAATATACAGTATTATACCCATGGTGCCCAAGCTAAGCCATAAAGCAGGCCCTGGACAATGAATTAAGAAAAATGAAATGGAAAATGAATTAAGAAAAACTCCATGTCAGTGCCCATGACAACAAAAGTATATGATGATACATCACACAAATAAACATATTGCAGGTGCTGAATTGCATACTTTGGTTTTATAAGACTATAAATGTATTCGAAATATATAAATAAAAAAGAGCTTTCATCATATTGAAAGATCCCAGTGACCGATTAATTCTCAGTATGGTTAGAGTTTAACCGTTTAAGGGGGAGAAATCAGAATTCTCAGTTATTACTCATTAATTGGTCTAAACGCTGGCTTAAAAGTTGAAAGAACATTTACATTTACATATTTCACATGCAAAATAACAGGAAAATAAGAGAACTTCCGAAACTTTAAATGTTTATTCAATTTATCTGACAGCTAAAATGTGCAGCCCGTTATCCAGCAAAATTTTATTATTGGCGTGCCATCATCCAAAAATATATCCAGATGTTATAGGCAAAACTTTTCCAATTAATTAAGATATAGATTAAAGATTGCACATTACTATTAATTAGTCATGGAATCTTCATGTTTAAACTATATGAGTATCTTTTCTCAAAGTTTTGCTAAAACAATTATAACATCTATGTTTCTTGATCCCTTTCTACTAGAAAAATTATTGTGCGCTATGGTTATATGCATGTTTGCAATCCCGTTTGCCTTCTGGTGTTATGCCCGATTTGGTATCAATGAGTGCGCCTACAAGAAAAATAGAGTTTTAAAGCCCCAGCTAATTTATGATACGGATAATACAGAGATAATATCACAGATGTTAATTTTCAGAATCATAACGAGTAAGAAATGATTCTTAGTGTACAAGCGATAAAAAAATGTGGATGCAAAAGAACAAAGAAATTAACTATCAATTAAGTTAATTTTCAAATAGAGGGTGCTTGGGGTATGGAATTAGGAAAAGTGGGGTTTATTGTTAAGTGGAGGTCTGCAAACTCTAGTTTGCAAGGCCTTACCTTCATTTTATAAACTTACCCATGATGAGTGTTCGGCTTTGGAGTTATCTAAAATGCAAAATGGGTGTTTTCTTCTCACTCTTTGGAGTTAAGGTTAGATAACTCCATTCCCAAAACGAAAGTGAAATGAAACAGAAGGGAACAAATCAAAATGAACATCGAGCAAAGAAATTGGAGAGCAAAAGGTCAGGGGCACCTTCGTCATCGTTTGGGAATTTAATTTAATTTAATTTTAATGTGTTATTTTTTCGGTAAACATTTGCGTTGTAGAATTACACGACAACATGATCGTGCATTTGTATTGATAAGCAATCACAAACCATTTACATAAGATTAGATTAACTAGTATGAACTTGACCCTTAACAATGAAATTTCGGGAGTAACAATGAAGTTCGGCCATGCCTATAGATATTTAGCACTCAAGCTAGATGGGAAGTAAAATGGGTGTGAAGTTGTCTCGCAAAGGTATCCTCTTTCCCTTTGAAGATCCCGTTACTTCACGAAATTTTAGAATGAGGATTTTTCTTCGAGGAATGTGAAAAGTGTTTTAGGAGACGTTAAGGGCTCAGGTTGCATATCTGTAAAAGCCTAAAAAGCCTAAAAAAAAGGGTCTAGCATCAACGTCAAGAATATAACCATATGTCGGTACAAATCCAAATTTTAAACAATTCAATAATTCTTTCCCAAAATGTTTAAAACCTCATACGAATATATCCAGTTATCGACAACATGTTAGCATTGAGACTACTGATATCCTCTAGCACTTAAAACAGTCCAAAGTCCCGTTGCTCAATTAAATAAATCAGAACAATATATTCAAATCTTCTATAAAAGAAATACAATGGAAAAACAAACTCGACACCCAAACATTTCCTCAAATGCGTAACTTTTTGAATAACCAATACATTTATCTCGAAACCAAATTAAGCCTATTATTTATACAGCTCTTAAGTCCTCTTAAAGAATTTGAAGAATAGTAACTAAGGCTAGTGCCCTTCCGAGGCATCGGATTACCACTATGATCATCACCCTCTTTGGATCGCTTTTTCTCTCGATGCCAATTGCCTTGTTCTGTAAGGTTTTCTTCAATATCAAATGCCTATATTGCTTCTCGTCCAATTTACCTGAATCCCTGCAATTACAAGAACATTTCCAATATAAGATTACTAGTATTAGCAAGAAAATCTGAAATCTGACAAGAATTTGATGAACAATTGAGTATTGCACCTTTAGTCGGAAAGTAGGATCTGGATATTCGGAATCTCGATATGCAACGAAAGACGAGAGTCTTATTATAAATCTGTTGTTTTGAGATGCTATTATTTAACCATATTTTATTATCATGTGGGAGGAAAGAAAGAAAGGCTGAATTAATTAGGATAGAGCAAAACTAATGTCTCTGGCCAAACAAATTAATAATTACTCTCTAGCCTACTTCTAACAACTTAAATATTATTCTTGCAATATGGCTTTTGTGCAGGAAAACGTGGAACATCAAGATGGATGTTCCACGAACTTATAGAAAAGAGCACAAAGCGCTACTTTCTATAAGTTCCCTACTCCTGCATTTGATCCCATCTCACCCACCAAAGTACGCAAGGAAAAGAAAATGATAATGTTTGTAACCAACTAAAAGCATATGAAGCCGGTTGAGAAACTAGGTTAATAAAAGATGACTTCATTATGTAAGAAACTAGATCAGGATATCGAGATAGAGGGAGGGAGGAGTGAGAGAGGAGAGGTGGGGAGGGAGGGGAGGTGGCTAATCTACTTCCTAAATGAAGCTACATAATTTCTATAGACTACTGATTTGGAAGAACATATGCCTTTTCTCAGCAAATGTGAGCATTATATAGACGCGGTAGGCTTGAAGAAACCAGAGGTGCATGAAACCTAATTCATTAAGAATGAGCCCATGTTCATCCCCCTACTTATTTTCTTAAATGAAATACATATATGGCTCTTCCGGATTCCTTCCCTTATCACATCCGAATCATGAATAGAAGATTATATTTTCAAATTCATTTAATGATTCCGGATTCTTTCCCCTTGGTAAAATTCAGATAATTGAAAAGATTTGGTCAGTTTCTTTTTAAAATATGCAAATTATGGTCCCATAAATCAGAATGTTGGCACTAAAGAACAAGATTATCAAACAATGAGCAAATTATTTCTTTTTAAAATATGCAAATTATGGTCCCATAAATTCATTTAATGATTCCGGATTCTTTCCCCTTGGTAAAATTCAGATAATTTCTATATATAATAAAAAGATGTAGGTTTGCAACAAGGTATTGTTATAATAAAATACTTCTAGATTCTTTTTGCACTAAAGGACTTAAACATAATAAAACTTTTGAAAGTTTACAAATTAAAAGTTGAAATGGTTTTGAAAATATTTAGTTTCAGCTGTATGTCTGTTTGATTTTTTTAGAAAACTCTTGCAGAACATATGACAAACTACTGATGTGGGTGAGTCTCGATGAACTCATATCCTAACTTCTCTCTTTGTATCTTCACTCTTGTTCGAATTTCCTTCCACTGTATTATACATACCTTGGCTAACCGAAGCTTATGATGTTCTTTAGGGAAAATAATTCCGGCCCTGAAGTCGATCGTGAAACGATTCGAGAGAGTTTGTTGTATCAGCATGGGCTTTCTTGCGACCTGAATATCTGAGAATTTGAATCATTTGTAATTGACAGGTCAATTGCTTCGAGAAAAACAGTTGCCGTTACGCGACATGCCATAGAAAAAAGTTATGGTGGCAGTAGAAGAAGAGTTCACTGCTGAGATTCCTGATAGCTAAGCTGATCTCTTGTTTGATCTTTTGGAGGGTTGAGATTGTTCTTGATGCTCCCCCTTGTTTGATATATTGAGACATTGTAATGCTCATTTGATGACAAAATGCGACGAAGTTTAGCGGTTGTCACTGCAATCTTTTACTGATTTATTCAACTCACAAATTGCATAGCGAATCTTTTCATTTAGAACCAAAAGGTTTGCGTAGTAGGCTGTGTGTGATATTTTTAAGCAAGAGGTTATGTGTTCGATTCCTATTGAGGGCATGATGATTTAAATTTTTTGATTCAGTTTCATTAAAATTTGGTTGGGTTAACCTTTGTTTTAATTAAAAAACAGGTTTGCGTTGTCGGTTATGATGGCTGGAGTTATTTTTGAAGTCTAGTTATATATAGCTTCAATTTGTATCCGCTTAGACCCTAATGGCCTTCGTAGTAGTGATAATAAGAGTTGTTTTTTTAAGCATACGGATACACCAGTATTTTTGCACCTGCAATTTATTATTCATATATGGAAATTTATATTTGGAATTTAAAAGCATATGTGTGAAAGATGTTTTATTTGGGGAGAGAAGGGTTTTTTTCTTCTTTTTTTGGAAAGTTAGAATATTATTTAAAATTTTCCAATAATAAAAGTTGATATATGTATCTAAAGTACAACAAATATCTTTTAAAATATTCTTGTTTGTTAAAACTTTTTCTAAGAATGACAATTGTGTCATTTTAGCTTTTAGCTACACAATTGATTGTAAATTTAGTTGGGCCAATATAAGTTAGAATTATAATATTAGAGATAAACCACAGTTTGCATTGAGATATTTATTTTTTAAAATTATATTTTGCCTGAGTGAATATTCCAGGACTTTTCATTATTTCAACTTTTACGATTGTGATGAATAGAAATATTTTTACTCCAAGAACAAAATCAAACATGCAGAGTTAGAAAATTTGGAGTTAAAGGGGCTGTTTGGGAATGGGGTTCAGTTTTCTAAACTAGAGTTCATAACCGTAGTAAAACTTGACTCTAAGGCCTTGTTTGGGGACAGGGTTTAGTTTAGTAAACTGCAGTTACACAATTTAGAAAGCTAAACTCCAAAATGCTAATCAAAGCCTGTTTGGGGTCCATTTTGGAGTTGAGATAACTATAGTTATCTCATCCCAAAACTTAAGATAATTGCAGTTATCTCAACTCCAATCTGACCAAAGTTTAGAAAACTCCATTTTTGGAGTTTGAGGATTGCAAATCACAGTTTCCAATATGAATATGAGTAACCTTCTTTAAGAAACGGCAGCCAAAACATCCAGCGAGGCCCACGAGGGGCTCAAATCCAATGGGCATATCCGTCAACATTTTTCCTTTCTCCATGCATGATGTTTGCCATTATAGGAATGCAACTATGTAAAAGAAAATATTTGGTTAGAAATAGTAAAGGAAATTCAATATTTGCCGCGTTAATTGCAAGTAAAAGCGTACAAGTACAAATCCACCGTTTAGTTGCTTACAAGTTTTTTTAATTGAATATCTAAATTTAAACAACCTTTTGTTTCTGGCAGAACAAAAAATCAAAAGAAAATGCGGCATTTGCTGCAACTTAGGATTTGTTTAAATGTAACATCATTGATAATTGTTGTGATTTCCATAGTTTGAAACATTTATTGGAACCAAGATATTTTTTTGTATTTTGGCAACAAAATGTTATAGCCCCCAACCCAAATCTCTTGAAAAGGTTACTCCAAATGCTATTCATGCAACTCAACAACTTACGGGGTTGTTTTGTGTACATAATAACCTTCTACGTAAATAACATCAATCAATTACCCTTCCCCTCACGTGAGTTCCCACATGGCAAAATTAATCATAAGCACGACACCCCTTCCTCTCTCACATGCATGGTTCCTGTGCCTCTCCTCCCTCCCTTTATACTTGTCACTACTAAAATAGGGGGTTGCCCCTATGGATAGGCAGATTTATTTTGGCCCTACGGATTAGTCCGTAGGGCCAGACGGTTGCCCCTACGGCCCTAAACGTTTAATTTAAAAATATTAAATCTTAATTTGTTATTTGTCCCTACGGAGCCACAAACCAAGAACCTACGGACAAATCCGTAGGGACATCTAAATATGGATTTAATAGAAAAGGCACATAATTTCCCTATGCGCTGATTATCTCTCCTCTCTCTCGCTCGAGCGCGCGAAACCTCCCAAACCCCTTTTCTCGTCGCCGATCTCGCCGATCTCACCGATCTCGTCGCCGTTCTCTCTCTCTCGTTCCCGATCTCGTCGCCGTTTTTCCTCGTCGCCGATTGTCGATTATCTCCTCCACCGAACAGGTAATTAATTAAATCTTCAATTAAAGAAATTTTTGATTATTTTAGGGGTTGGGGTTGGGGTTACGGTTGGGATTCGGCTAGGGTTGCGGTTGGGGTTGGGTTCGGCTAGGGTTGCGGTTGGGGTTGGTGTTGGGTTAGGGTTAGGGTTGGGACTGGGGCTGGTGCCGGGGTTACGGTTGGGGTTAGCGTTGGGGTTCGGCTGGGGCTGGGGCTGGGGCTAATGAGATATTGGTGGAGGGAAATGGAGTGGATGAGGGACCAGCGAAATCCATAGAATCAGTGAGTATATAATTCACTGCTTTCATACCATACAAGGAGGCAATATTATTTCTCTATTTCTTAATTCTTAAAATGACATAGATTACACCTTTTGATACAATTACAAAGGCACCACCCAATATAAAGAAGTTACAACAACTCTATCTTATCTAACTTCATTCATGGTCTTACATGAGATATAATAACTTAGTTATATTTTCAAACAATTATAGCTATGTTTTTCAGTTGTAGAATTTTAAACTAGTTAATAAATAGGCAAGATATCGTTAAGTAACTTATACGGTTCGAAGTTCAGCCATAGACTTCGAGACTGGTTGATGCGCAAGTAAAACATTGTAATATTTGAGGGAAGTAAACAACATGAAAACTATGGATCTTGCTTAAGATGCTAAAAGTTCGTAGGAATCGAAAAATATGGTCCTGCCGTAAGCGAGCCTTTGTGGTGTCGTCCTCTCTTCATTGACATGCACACATACACGTGCACATACACGCAGGGCCTAATACATAAATTTGCACTTTCATTCTCTCTACGGACACATGCACCACACATGCCCGCATACACATGACCTAATACATAAATATGCACTGTCCTCTCTACATAGACATGCACACACACATGCATGCATACACACAGGGCCTAAGACAAATATAAAACAAAAAAAACATCATATTTTCCACCATTTGTAAACATTAATCCAAATGTTTACAACAACAAAAAGATACGGAAACATCTAAAGTAAACTCGTGACGGATCATAAGGATACCCCTCACCTGTATATGCATACCTGCATCCGCATTCCGACTGAATGCAAATGCGATGAGACTAAAGTAATCCAACGAATCTAATACTAGGATCCGGCTTAACCCAAAGCCCACTAGTATGATCCGTCCGATCATGATCCGTGTACGACTGCACGTATATGATCAAACCCTGCCACAATATCATACGGCCTCTACAACGTTTCGCCTGAAACTTGAGAAACTGTCTGTGGGGGACTCTAAAGACTCGTCAATACACTGGCAGTGGATTTAACCACTAGCACGTCAGTGGTACTAGCTGTACGTAACGGGCTACCAGGTATTGACCAAAAGGGAGGTCGATGAGCGAACTCATCCTGACACCCTACTGAGCCTGTCAGTGACAATATCTGTACAGTCCGGTCCGTTCGTCTATGAGTATCGTATGTCGGGCCTAGGGGGTTGGTAAAAATCAGACCCCCAAAAGCGGTACAAGTCATGTCGGAGTGTAGCCCAAAACACCCTGAGATACTATTGGAATACCTACCAGTAAATCTCCTGCCTTGGCCAAGGACTTCGTGTAATGGCTCTCCTAGACACAGCGCGATCTCACCCCCAATACCGGGAGAAACGAAACCCCTGCCGATCCGCTCACTGCCTCCATGTGGCTCAGGACTGTACCCAACTAAAACCTGTTTGCACGACTCCTTTGAACCGTGGTATGGTAGTAAACAAAGCACAGTGGGAACTCACACGAGACAAATGACGATCTCAGGTCGATGAACTAACATGTACACATGTCACCAGGGAACTGCTATCTGACGCTAGGTATAATACCAACCGGCATGTTCCCGGCGAGTCCTGTCCGGTGTACTCATAACCCAATGAGCACCTGTATACGTCTTAGGTGAACCAACTGACACCAATAGCTTGTAAGACCAGCCACCGCCCCTCGTCGGGGTCTCGATCGTATACACTAGTCTACTAATGGAGTATCGATACCCAGTCTCGAACCTCCCACGACTAGGGCCCTTGTAAGGATGTGCTTATTGACCCCAGCTCCCACGTATATGATCGCCATCATACTGCTGGTAGTCAAACAAGAATCCTAAGGGCTCTATCAACGTGCAATAGTGATCTGTAACATCACCTAAAGCAGTACACGATGATAAAGATATGCCAGATAGCATACTATCATCTCGAGTAAGATTGTCCTACCGGCATAGGTCCTCCCTCAATCATTGCAATCATGTGCCTATGATCCAATAATTGACTTTGAGGGCACTATATCCAACAATCTCTTACTTGCACTCAAGGCTAATTATTGCGATGTCGCATACTCACAGCCCGTGTGATACCGAACACCCAACTCCTCTACTGATCAGTCTCACAAAACCCGTTTGTGAAACTATTGCGTTCGAGGAATAGCCTCAGTGAGTAGATCCGCTCTGATGTTTCTTTCTATGTCTCTCTTTATCTCAAGTTCGCGGAGAAAGCCATCTCCCGAAATGAGCAATACATGTCTTAGAATATGTCTAAATATCTGATGGGACCTAGTTCATAAATGAACTCCAAATCCAAACTTCTGTGACTGTATCGTCAACTGAACTTAATCAGTATCATGCGCCATGCCTCCCTCAGTATCCGCTTGGACCACCTGTCCAAACTACTGGCCCTCGTTAGAGAGAAAACTATAACTCTGACAGTCACTCTGTCATCCAACTCACCTTGGAAGCGTGGAATGATAACTGTCTCCCGAAGGAGGCTGTCGTTATCAAATCCCTAGAACATCTTCTTTTGTTCTAAAACTGCTTCCGAACATTTCTCCAGGATTGGATTAATATCAACTTATTGCATCTAGTGCAAAAACAACATCTGGTGTGGTACTTGACATCTCATGATTGAATCAATTGCCTAAGCAAGTAATATATCAATCATGCACATCCCTCTTCCTTTTAGTCTGTAAGACACCTTTAGAGAGGGTGACTCCATCACTTGCAGGTATACTACCGTGCCAGGAGTCGTCCATTCTAAAACACCTTTAGAATGCTGTCTAAGTACCCAGATTAGGAAACTACCCAAATCTAGATCTAAAACCATAGATCTAGTAACCAGAATGTCTGATATTATATCCAAGGCTTATGTGGAGAAACCACTATGTGACAACCAAAGTATAACCGATCGTAGTATAGGAATTTCACTTCCTACTATGTGTATGTCATCCAAAAACCAGGACATCACACCCTACTACTATCTTAACAGATCCATCCCCTATTCTGATGAAATCAAAAACCTATGACTGTCACATCAAAAATAGATGATCTATCTCCGCTATATCTGCTTTAGTCTATAAATAGACACAAGCTACTTGTCCACTGTGCTTCCGCTGCTCCCACTGACTACGACAACCCTCTGGCAGAGTCATATACACGTGCACTTCTAAAGCTAGTTTAGAACGACGCTATACTCATCCTCCTGCCGGGTCTCATAGCGTGGAATAACACTAGTGTCAAGTCTGGGTAAACAAGAACCTCTATGTCACCGTCCTTGAGGCTACCGGAGTACCTCTCGGATGCCTGAGGTTACCTACCAATTCTGCGGAGTGGCTAATGGAATGTCAATCCAGATTGAATCTTTAGGTCCTATTAAATTTTCAGTAATCGTTTGCGGTTCTGGAATCACTTCCAGTTCTACCATACCCCCACTACTGTTTTCTGAAAAAAGTCCATTTTATTAAAACTGTGGCGAGTCAAAAACAATATCACTATTGATCTTTCAGATGGTAGAAAGTCAACCCTCGTCATAGCCTGGGTTAACCCACAAACTGCCATTACAAAAACGTACCTTGAGTTATCCAAAGTCTGGTTTTAAGCATAAGCCGGACAACTCCATATACCTTAACATCGTTAAGATATGATCCATTCTATATCCAATATAGAAACATAGGCACTGATTTAATTGGAACCAGATTCAAATCATGCAGTTATCTCCAGTGCATGTCAACTAAATGGAGAGAGGCCGAGTAGGATTACTCAACTTAGGAGTGCATCCAATTATGAGTAACTTGAAAGAGATACAAGTTTCTCAAAACCATTACTATCAACTGAATACCATACACAAGTATCTATATCTTCGATTACCTTGAAGGATCCTGATACTTACAATATGTGGTTCTCTACTTTACTCTTATACCTATAACTTCTCAAAACCTTGACTTTGTATTTCTACGAAACACTTGTCTAAAAACTAGAGAAGTCACAAGTAAACAGAATATAGTACGAGTACCAACCCCTCTGTCCTAATGGACACTGGACAACATACAATACTTTGTATAAGTCCCCTGAGTTGAATAACTCAAACCCTGTGCGTCGTAAGTTGAAAACTGTACCATGGTTATGAAGAATTACACCGCTGTTGAATGCTCCTTACTTAATCATCAACTGATATAGGTAAATGTCATGGACATAATTTTAAAAGGTTATATCTCAATTTATAAAAATAAACGTACAGATATATCAGTTTGAAATTGGTGCATAACAACGGATATTCAAAACCAAGTATTTGCCATCCGGCAAAAGCCCAGGTGATTTCCTCAAATCTTACCAATTACAACGAATTCCGATATAATGAGGATGATCACCTTATTCCCAATAACTTACTCCCACTCATCATCTGTAAAACCATACAGATGTGAGAATCATACCTGGTAAATACATACCCTGGAACAAGGGTCTAATTGGGAAATCAGTTTTCTATTAACAACGTACAATTAAACTGAAACATTAAAATGTTTCGTAGGGGTATCCGGGTATTCATAGTAATGCCTCTTCCATTATCAGATTCATGACTGTAACCGTATATCTCTTTGCCATCTTTCCAAATCCCTTTATATGTCTTTAGTCATTACCTTCTGTACACCCCCTTAGGATAAATGGTTTTCTTCCTTCCCTACCGTACGGCACCAGCCTATGGTTTGGAAGAAGACTATCCAATAAGCGTAACAGGTGTACTCTCCTAATCTTAGGAGTACTCGCAACCTGAAAGAAGGTGAAGATTAAAGACAACTGAATAAACCTTATTCCTATTTCTCCTGAACCAGAATCCATTCTCGAATTTGGAACAAGTTCCTTCGAGTTCGTATATAACCATACGATGGATTTATCCAATGGAATTGGATGTTCGTAGTGATACGGGGTGTTCTGGAGAAATACAAAGGTGAAAATAGGAGTGACGATGAAATACTTGGTTTGGTCGTGAATGATAGCAGTCGCAATTTACTTTACCCTCTTTCTAATCCCTTTATTTGTGTTTACTTATTACCTTCTGTACACCATACTTAGGATAATTGGTTTTCTTCATTCCCTACCTTTCGGCACTTGCCTATGGTTTGGATGAAGACTATCCAATTAGCGTAATAGGTGTACCGTCCTAATCCAAGGAGTACTCGCAACCTGAGAGAAGGTAAAAGGAAAAGACAACTGAATAGTCCTATTCATTTTCCCCAGAACCGGAAACCATTCTCGAATCTGGAACAAGTTCCTTCGAGTTCGTATATAACCATACGATGGTTTTATCCAATGGAAGTGGATGCTCGTAGTGATACAAGGTGTTCTGGATAAAAGGGTAAAAGTAGGAGTGGCAACGAGGTGTGCAACTCTGACAATCCAAAATCCAGTGTTTCAAAAAGGTTCGGTCAACTTGGTCACTGAGTTATAGTCTAGGGTCTGGCCATGGTCGCTGTCAAAGAGAGAGAGAAAAGAAACACTCTGTGTGCACTCTAACCCAGATCAGAATGATTAATCACTTTATCTAATCAGGATGTCTCCCACTGTATTCTCAAACTCTCCTCCAAACCTGAAAGAAGAATTAGTCGGGATCACCCGAGAAGTAAACCAACTCATCAGTGGGAATCGGGATCCAACTATCATCGCATGATAACGTGATGGAATCGTCTCACGTTATCACACTCCAGAAGGTATGCGCATGTCTGGCAATTTTCAGTTTCTTTAGAAACTCCCGACGTGATTTTTACCCCAAGCGGCTTATGACTTTGACTAGATCAACAAACCATAAACCGCTAGTCAAGTTCAACCGTCATTATTCTGGATTGCATTAAACCTGTAGGGTTCCTAGGCACACTCATGAAGTTTCACAAGGCATCAACCATGCCAAATTCAAAAATTTATGTGTCGAGAAACCCTAATGAAGATCGTTAACTAGAGGATAGGCGAAAATAAAAGCTAGCAAACAACTTTGCTACTAAGTGAAAGTGATTACACCCTTTGTAGATCCGATCCTCCACTTCCAAAGCTCCGTGATGACGTCCCTTCGCTGCGATCATCGGGATCCCGGACTCTAGCGATGGATTCGTCGGAAAAATGATCGGGCTAGGTCGTTGACTTCGATGCCGAAGATGATCTACGTCGAGGTGACTCAAACCCAAGCTCCATCTTCACTAGGTCATGAAACTTGTGAAGATAATGTAAATCCACGGTAGCGCCCCGGCCGTCTAACAGACGCTAAATGCGGAACAAAAACTTTTTACAACCGGCGCTATCGTGTACCGTAACCCGGATCTGCCATTAAAGCTAAACTAACAAACTACAAAGTGGGTAGAAACGTTATACCGAATGATCCGAGTCCTTCGGTCTTCAACCATCATCCCACGCTTTGTTGCGGCTGCTCCGATCTCCTCGATCTTCAGTCTTGTCGTTCAGGTAGCACCACGTCGACGGATCTTTAAACGGGCTCCCGCCTCTGAACCGAGGCAACTCGATCGTTAAGTTTGCTAAAAGAGACGACCAAGATGAAGTAGAGAATGAGTAGAACACTTTGTCTCGTTACGTCCAAAGTCACGGACGAACGGTTATGGAAGTTACCTTTTGGATCGGGTGAAATGAGAAAGAGGCTATCTAATTTTCATGAACCCGAATCTATCATAATATTTTTTCTAGTGAACAACAACCATGAGCCAAGAGAGGGGGGGAGGCCGGCCACTTATAAGAGAGGAAGGAGGTGAGTGTAGGAGGGGGAAGGTGACCACAAAGGAAAAGATCAACAACAAATATCTTAGCACCAAGTATGAATGCATTAAAAGTAAACCAATCACAATTAACCTAGTCACCTTGTCATTAATTGCACCATTAATGACCTAATGACTCACAAGCCTAGTCACCCTCTCTAGAACCTTCTAGAACACTGACTCACCTCATCAAGAATAGATAAATCCGCATTTAACCGACTGTTAAATACGGCTGATAGAAAACTGGAAACTGGCAACTTCCAAAAGTGATCCTGAAACGAATCTCAGGATAACCCCGTATCAGTATAAACATACCCGCATTTGTATTACATCTGAATACAAATGCAACTGAGACAAAGATATTATATCTACACAGTATAATACTCGGATCCGGCTTAAACCAAAGCCAACCAGTATTATCTGTCCGAAAAACGACACGTGCGAAAACGCACGTGCTTTTTCCGAACCTTGCCATATCACCATACGGCCTCTACAACGTTTCGCCCGAACTTGGAAAAGTGTCTGTGGGGGACTCTAATGACTCATCAACACACTGGCACTGGGTATAACCCCTAGCACGTCAGAGGTACAAACTGTACGTAACGGTTTGCCTATGTATTGATTGGAAGGGAAGCTGACGAGCGAACTCATCCATAAACCCTACTGAGCCTGACAGTGACAATGTATATACAGTCCGGTCCATTCGTCTAAAGAGTATCGCATATCGAGTCTAGGGGGTGGATAAAGTCAGACCCCTAATAACGCGATAAATCGTGTCGGCATGAAGCCCATCACCACCTGAGAAACTACTGATCCAAATCAGTAATTCTCCACTATCTCGGCCGAGGATTCCTAGTGATGGCCACCCGTGCACTGCGCGACATCAACCCCCAATACCGGGAGAGACGAATCCCCGACGATCCGCTCACTTGCCTCCAATATGGCTCGGGACTGTACCCAACTAAAACCTGTTTGCACAACTCCTTTGAGCGTGGTAGGGTAGTAATCTAAGTACAGTGGGAACTCACATGAGACAAATGACGATCTCAGGTCGATGAACTAACCTGTACACATGTCACCTGGGAACTGCTATCTGACGATATGTATAATACCAACTAGCAGGTTCCCGGCGAGTCCTGTCCGGTGTACTCATAACCTAATGAGCACCTGTATACATCTTAGGTGATCTAACTGACACCAGTGGCTTGTGAGACCGGCCACCGCCCCTCGTCGAGGTCTCGATTGTATACACTAGTCTACTCTGGAGTATCGATGCCCTGTCTCAAAACTCCCACGACTAGGGACACTTTTAAGGATGTGCTTACAGACCCCAGCTCCCACGTATATGATCGACATCATACTGCTGGTAGTCAAGCAAGAATCCTATGGGCTCTATCATCATGCAATAGTGAACTAAAGCATGTATACGACGATAAAGACAAACCAAATAGCATACTATCATCTTGAGTAAGACTGGCATATCGGTATAGGTCCTGCCTCAATCATTGTAATCACGTACCTGCGATCCAATAATTGACTTTGATGGCACTATCTCCAACAATCTCCCACTTGCACTCAAGGCTAATTATTGTGATGTCGCATACTCACAGCCCGTGTGATATCGAACATCCAACTCCTCTACTAATCAGTTTCACAAAGCTAGTTTGTAAAACTCTTGTGTTCGAGAAATAGTCTCAGTGAGTGGATCCGCCCTGATGTTTCTTTCTATGTCTCTCTTAATCTCAACTTCGCGGAGAAAACCATCTCCCGAATCGAGTAATACCTGTCTTAGAATATGTCTGAATATCTGATGGGACCTAGTTCATAAATGAACTCCAAATCCAAACTTCTTAGACTGTATCGATCACTGAACCTAATCAGTATCCAGCACCATGCCTCTGTAAGTCCACGTTGCCATCCCCGGTACTTACGAGGAGGCGGAAACGATATAACAATCAAATTTTGTCACAAGGAGCAACATGGACTAAACAAGGTCGGGATCGTTACTAAACTAAACTAGCAAACATGCAAAGGAGAGTTAACTACTCGGCAAAGTGGTTATACCTAACTTGAACTCCTTCTTCTTGAAACCTAGTAGAGGTTGATGGTTCTCTCCTCGTCGCCTTCTTCCGTCAAAGATGGATCCAACTGAGGGTTCAACCTTCGGGCTCTTTCTCGAACTTAGAGTGAACTAGGATCTCCGGCTTGCTAAACCTTGAACCCTAGAGAGAGTAGAGAGTATCTATGGGGTGTTTATCTTTCAAGGAGAGGGATTCTCAATACATGAGAAGGATTCTCCTTGAGCTTGAGGAAGAAGAAGATGAAGTGAGGAGAGAGAATCAATATGATAGAATGAGCTATCTTTTTCCTTTTGCAACCATATCAAAAAGAAAAAGAATTATCTAATTAATAATAATAATTCAAATGAAATAGTTGATGGTTGGTTTTGGAATGACCACTATCATCACTTCATTAAATGAATGTAAGCTAGAATCAAGGAGTATCCTTGCAAAGTAATGATGATGGTCAAACATTCAACCATGGTCAACAAGTCAACCATGGTCAACAAGTCAACAAAACCAACCATGACACAATTTCATTTAATTACTATTATTAATTGATATTTCATAAATCCATTAGGGTTTGGAAAAAGACGACTGTCAACTGTGCATACGCACCCGTTCCGAAACCCTAATGAAAGTCCTCTTCCTCCGCCTCAAACAACTGTGCATACATACCTGCATTCTCGTTCCAAGGAACATGAATACTGAGAGATAAAAGCAACCCCAAAACATACACCAGTATCTGGCTCAAACCAGAGCCTGCTAGTATAAACCGTCCGGATTCCAAACGTGCACAAGTGCGCGGATGAGAACGAACCCTGCCGCAAAACCATGCGACCTCCACTCAGTTTTGCCCAGAGACGAATAGCCCTCTGTGTGGGACTCTAAAGACTCGACACTACGCTGGCAGTGGGTTTAACCACAGACCGCAAGCGGCACTAGCTGTGCGTAACGGTCCCCAGGTAGATGCCGATAAGAAGACTGACGAGGTAAAACCCATCTGAACTCCTACTGAGTCTGAATATGACATTCTCCGTACAGTCCGGTCTGTTCGTCTGATACATCGCATGTCGGGCCTAGGGGGCGGTAAACGTCAGTCCCCCAATAGCAGTACAAGTCGTGTCGGAGTGAAGCCCAAAACACCCTGAGATAACACTGGAAGCCTACCAGTATATCTCGCTTGTCCTGGCCAGGGACTACTCGTGTAATGGCTCTCCTAGACACAGCGCGATGTCAACTCCCAATACCGGGAGAGACAAATCCTGTCTAACCGCCACTGCCTCCAAATGCTTCGGGACTGCACCCAACTACCACCTGTTTGCACGACTCCTTTGAGCCGTGGTAGGGTAGTAGTCAAAGTACAGTGGGAACACACTCGAGGCGAAGTGCCGGTGTCAAGTCAGCGGACTAAGCTGTACTCATGTCACCTGGGAACTGATAACTGACGATAGGTATAAAAACCAACTAGTCAGTTCCCGACGAGTCCTGTCCAGTGTACTCGTAACCTAACGAGCACCCGCATACTATCTCAAGTACGACGTACTGACGACTGTGGGACAGACCGTCTCCCACACTGGGATGAGAAGCGCATGCGCTAGTCTACTCCGGAGTATCGATGCCCTGTCTCGATAGTCCTGCGACTAGGAACCTACATAAGGATGTGCTTATAGATTACCCAGCCCCCACTAGTGTGACTGCCATCACAACGCTGGTAATCAAGCAAAGATCCTAAGGGCTCCACTAATGCGTATAGGTGATATCGCAAAATAAACACATGTACACATTGAAGTAGAAACAAACCAAGTAGCATACTACCATTTTGAGCAAGATTGTATATACAAGGTGAATATCCCAAGCTTCCATTAAGTAATATACAAACCAGTATGATACAGTAATGGCCTCTAGGGCATATACACTAACAATCTCCCACTTGCACTAAGGCCATGTACTGGCGTATCGAAGACCTATCATCTCGATCAGCCGCTCGAACTGAGTCTGGGGCAGGGCCTTGGTGAATGGATCTGCAGTGTTTTCTTCTGAAGCAACTCTCCGAACCTCGATCTCCTTGTGATCCACGATCTCTCTGATCAGGTGATACCGCCTCAAGATGTGTCTGGATCTCTGATGGGACCTGGGTTCCTTTGCTAAAGCTATAGCCCCGTTGTTGTCGCAATACAGAGGTATTGGATCAACAATGGACGGAACCACCTGAAGTTCTTTCAAGAACTTCCTCATCCAGACAGCTTCTTTTGCGGCATCAGATGCAGCGATGTATTCCGCTTCCATCGTCGAGTCTGCAACGGTTTCCTGTTTGGAACTCTTCCAACACACCGCCCCTCCATTGAGGGTAAAGACAAAACCCGACATGGACTTGGAATCATCCTTGTCACTCTGGAAGCTGGAGTCAGCAAAGGCCTCGATCTGGAGGTCTTTTCCGCCATACACCAAGAACATCTCCTTAGTCCTTCTCAGGTACTTGAGAATGTTCTTTACCGCTATCCAGTGCTTCTCCCCAGGGTTTGACTGATACCGGCTTACTACACTCAGTGCATAAGCTACATCCGGTCTGGTACACAACATCGCATACATTATAGAGCCTACCGCAGAAGCGTAGGGTATAATAGACATGCGATCCCTCTCCAAATCAGTCTTGGGAGACATATTTTTAGAGAGGGTGATCCCGTGACAAGCCGGCAGGTTACCGCGCTTGGAATCTTCCATACTGAATCTCTTTAGTATGGTGTCGATGTACCTGGACTGTGAAAGTCCTAATATCCTCTTGGATCTATCATGATGGATCCGGATCCCCAGGATGTATGAGGCATCACCCAGGTCTTTCATGGAGAACCTGTGTGACAAGAATCCCTTGACAGATTGTAGCATAGGAATGTCATTTCTTATTAAGAGAATGTCATCCACGTATAAAACGAGGAATACTACAGTTCTCGCTACAAATCTACAATTGATGCATGGTTCATATGGATTTTTGATAAAGCCAAATTCCTTGACCGTCTCATCAAAACAGATGTTCCAACTCCGCGATGTCTGCTTTAGTCCATAGATGGACTTAAGCAACTTGCACACCTTTCCGCTGCTCCCACTCTGAATGAAACCCTCTGGCTGATCCATATAGACACACTCCTCTAAATTTCCATTTAGAAAAGCGGTTTTTACGTCCATCTGCCAAATCTCATAATCGTGGAAGGCAGCAATGGCAAGAAGGATCTGAATGGATTTCAGCATAGCCACTGGAGAAAAAGTTTCGTCATAGTCCAAACCAGGTCTTTGACGGAAACCCTTTGCTACAAGTCTAGATTATAGGTCTCAACTTGTCCATCTACACCAATCTTCCTTTTGAAGATCCACTTGCATCCTACGGGTTTTACCCCGTCTGGAGCAATGTCCAACGTCCATACTTTGTTGGTGTACATGGACTCCATTTCGGTCCGCATTGCATCCAGCCATTTTACCGAGTCAACGCTCTGAACGGCCTGCTGGAAGCTAGTAGGCTCATCATAATCTATGATGCAATCCTCTCTATCCCCGTCTATGAGAAAACCGTAGTATCTCTCGGGCGGATGAGACTGCCTACTACTCCTGCGGAGCGGCGTAGGAATGTCCTGTTCATTTGAACCCTCTGGTTCCTCTAAGCTTTCAGTAATAGCTCGTGGTTCTGGAATTTCTTCCAGTTCTACTGTGCTCCCACTTATCTGGTTTCCCAAAAACTCAGTTTCCAAGAAGTAGGCATGGCGAGAAACAAGAACTTTTTGTTCCTCATTGCAGTAGAAGAAATATCCCTTGGAGTTCTTTGGATATCCCACGAACTTGCACTGTACTGAGCGTGCCTCGAGTTTGTCCGCATGCTGCTTTTTGACAAAAGCTGGACATCCCCATGTCTTAATGTGATTAAGATGGGGCATCTTTCCACACCACATCTTATATGGTGTGGTGGGCACAGTCTTAGTAGGAACTCGGTTCAAAAGGTATGCAGCTGATTCTAGCGCATACCCCCAGAAAGATCGCGGTAACTCAGCATTACTCATCATGGACCGTACCATATCCAATAGGGTCCGGTTCCGTCTCTCCGATACACCGTTGTGTTGCGGAGTGTATGGAGGAGTAAGTTGAGAGAGAATTCCATTCTCTTTTAAGTAATTCAGGAACTCGGCACTTAAGTATTCTCCATCTCGATCCGATCTTAGAATCTTGATACTTTTTCCGGTTTGTTTTTCTACTTCATTCTTATATTCCTGGAATTTTTCAAAGGCTTCGGACTTATGTTTCATTAAGAAGACATAACCGTACCTTGAAAAATCATCCGTAAAAGTAATGAAGTAAGAATAACCGCTTCGCGCATGTGTAGACATTGGACCGCACACGTCGCTGTGTACGAGTCCCAAGAGCTCGCTCGCTCTTACTCCGTGTCCAGTGAACGGAGTCTTTGTCATCTTTCCTTTGAGACAGGATTGACAAGTGACATACGATTGATATTCGAACGGATCCAAATATCCTTCTGTATGTAACTTAGTTAACCTTCTCTCATTGATGTGACCCAGTCTACAATGCCATAAGAAAGTCTGATTGATATTTGGAGACTTTCTTTTGTGTGTATTCTGGACATTGAAAATCTGTGGTTGGTTTAATACGTATATACCATTGCTCAGTGTACCTGACCCAATCAGAATTTGATTAAGGTGAATGTTTACAACATTACTTACAAACGCAAATTCATAACCTTCTTTAGAAACCAAAGATACAGAAATGATATTACAAGTTGCGTTGGGTACAAAAAAGCAATTACGCAAAACCAAAACATGTCCATCTGACATTCCCAGGTGATAGTCCCCCACGGCTTTAGCATCCATGCTAGCTCCGTTCGCAACTCTGAGGGTCATGTCACCTGCCTTCAAAACCCTACGGTTTCTCAACGCCTGCAAAGAATTACAGATATGAGATCCTGATCCGGTATCCAATACCCAGGAAGTAGAGTTTATCGAAAGACAGTTTTCAATAACATACACACCTGAAGCTGAAGCCGCAACCTGCTTCAGTTCCTGTGTCCTGGCTTTCCAAGCCCTGCAATTTTTCTTCCAGTGTCCACTCTTGTGACAATAGAAGCATTCCTCTTTACCCACCAGTTTCCCCGCTATCATTGTTGCTTTTTCTTTTCCCTTCTTTTCCACTTTACTAACACCGCCCCTTGGTTTGGCGGGGGCTTTCTTCTTCTTTCTTTTGGCTCTCGCCTTGGACCTAGAAGAAGAAGATCCTCCTACAAACAAAGTGGGTGTTTCCCTACCTTTCTGTAGGGTGCCCTCTGCGCTCCTCAGCATATTGAGGAGTTCTGAAAGTTCAACTTCCTTTTCTTGCAAGTTGAAATTCAGTATGAACTGGGCGTAAGTGGAAGGAAGGGACTGGAGAACTAAGTCCATATAGAGCTCACTCTCTAACGTGGTCCTAAGTTCTGCGAGCTCCTCAATGTAGCCAATCATCTTAAGCACGTGTTCCGCTACCGATGATCCGATGGCCAATCTTGCCGAAAACAACTTCTTCGACACTTCGTATCTTTCGATACGGGACTGCTCTCCATACAGTTCTTTTATATGGAGAAATATGGATTCTAGGTCCATATTCTCGTGCCTCCTCTGATGTTCGTTGTCCATAGAGGCAAGCACGAGGCACTTGGCCTTCGCGCAATCAATCTCCCAAGTCTTACAGATTTCCTTATCCGCGATGCTGGAGGTGGGACCTGGGACGGAGGGAGCTTTGGTGGTAAGAAGATACCCCAGCTTGTCATAAGTGATTGCCATTTTGACATTCCTGAGCCAATCTTTGTAGTTTGGCCCTGTCAGTATGTTTTTATCTAAGAGTAACTTAAGTCCAGTCATGTTGAATGGTCGCTGCAATTAGGAGAGAGAGAAGGAACACTCAGCACGATGCTCTTGCAAGTTTAGAATGGTTTTTAATTTGTCTAATCAGGATGGCTCCCACTGTCTCTCGAATCCCTCCTCAAACCACAAAGGAAGAATTAGCCGGGATCAATCCCACCGCACAATACTTGCTTAACCGTTCAGCCAGGCCAGTGTCGGTACTTCGAGGGAGATTTTCCAACGCTTTCGCGAAGTTCCTTAATTTAAGAACCTCTTTTCCCTGGGGGCGTAGCCCCGCTAACACCTTTTTGGACACCTACTAGGTTTATAGCATTGATCGTTTAGTGAGAAATTTCCCGAGGAGTAGCATATACTCACAGTAGGATCGGGATCCAAATATCATCGCGTGACGAAAATGAAGGAATCCTACCATAATCATCACACTCCAAATGGTATGCAAATCTAGCAAGTTTCAGTACTTATGAAACTCCCGATGTGGATTTTTGCCCCATGCTCTTATGACCTTGACTTTGGCCAAAATATCATAAGTCACATGTCAAGTTCTACCCGTCACTATCCAGGTTAATTTGGATCCATCCGTACCTACCCTTGACTTTGGCCAAAATGGCAGTACGACTGTCCCAAATCAACGCATCTATCTATACTACACATGAATACCCAATAGCTACCAATCACTATGCCTTGACTTTGGCCAAAATACATAGCTTGAATACTATTGACTATTTATGTGAAACGACGGAGGGCTACGAATGGTTTTGGTAAAACCGTGAACGTAGTGAACTTGATATAATCGATGGAACGGGATAGCTTTTAGAAGGAGTGGCTCAAGCTCCGCATTTAAAAGTTAGTTTTGAAAAGAACCGAGTGGTTTTTCGAAAGTGTTCCAACGACCTTAGCTTGGTTTATTATCTTGCAGTAGTTCTTTTAATGCGTGATATTCTTGCATTAGTTCTTTTAATGCGTCCCATCATTTAATCCTACCATTGCAGAAAACAACCAAAATATGACGTACGCTTATGCCATATGCATTCGCCACGGGGCCCCGTCATCACCCGTTAGGTTACTTAACTAACGACAGAGCGGGGGCTGGGCTAGCGCGGCTGTAAAACATAAGCAACGCCTAAATATAAAGCAATGATAGACATTACAGATCACAGATGAATACATTGGATATACTAGGAATCCGCAATCCTTTCGAGCCTGCAACGAAAAGCGGATTACACGGTCGCGGTGAATAGCCAAATTCCCCACCCAAGACCCCTACGGATGCGGCAAACTACCCGCCAAGTATCCAAAGTGGAGCAACCTCCCTCAACGCCGTGAGTAGGCCACTCGGCACTTCGAGATACCCGGTAGTTTGTGCACCCCTCCATGGGTCTATCCTAGGAGCAAAAACAGTAAAAATAATTATACAATGACGGCTACAACCCCGATCCGGTTGTGCGGCCATACAAATAATAATATTACATCAATTTACATTTACAATGAATGAAAGAAAAGAAAACACTCATCTCACATCCACCCCGGCTATTCACCCGCGACAGTCCAACGCATTCATATACACAAACCATCATCAAACACAGATCACAGAGATGTATAACCCCGACTAATCGTCATATAGCGATTAGCCGACGTTCAATACATACAAACATCACAGATATAACCAATATAGACAAAGTGTAGCGAAGTTCGAAAAAAAATACGGATTTATAGGACCCCAAAAGTAAATTTCTTTTCTGGAAAACCTGGGCACATACAAACCATCTTAAAAATCATAAAACCAAGCCAGAAAAACACTGCACCAAAAACGACCCAGTGACTCACCAAGATGGCCGCGGAAACGCGGCTCTTTGGTCGAGTCACTGGCTCGTTTTTGGTGGCTTTCTTCTAAAAACCCTGAGATGATTTTTGGAGTATGACAAATTTTATTTTGAACAGAAAAAAATTTGACAGAAACTTAGGGTTTTAGAAACTCGGTTTTTCGATTTTTCCGTTTCGAACTTCCATACACTTCGCTACCAAGCTAGTTTAAGTTTAGTTAGGCTCTGATACCACTGTAAGTCCACGTTACCATCCCCGGTACTTACGAGGAGGCGGAAACGGTATAACAATCAAATTTTGTCATAAGGAGCAACATGGACTAAACAAGGTCGGGATCGTTACTAAACTAAACTAGCAAACATGCAAAGGAGAGTTAACTACTCGGCAAAGTGGTTATACCTAACTTGAACTCCTTCTTCTTGAAACCTAGTAGAGGTTGATGGTTCTCTCCTCGTCGCCTTCTTCCGTCAAACATGGATCCACCTGAGGGTTCAACCTTCGGGCTCTTTCTCGAACTTAGAGTGAACTAGGATCTCCGGCTTGCTAAACCTTGAACCCTAGAGAGAGTAGAGAGTATCTATGGGGTGTTTATCTTTCAAGGAGGGGGATTCTCAACACATGAGAAGGATTCTCCTTGAGCTTGAGGAAGAAGAAGATGAAGTGAGGAGAGAGAATCAATATGATAGAATGAGCTATCTTTTTCCTTTTGCAACCATATCAAAAAGAAAAAGAATTATCTAATTAATAATAATAATTCAAATGAAATAGTTGATGGTTGGTTTTGGAATGACCACTATCATCACTTCATTAAATGAATGTAAGCTAGAATCAAGGAGTATCCTTGCAAAGTAATGATGATGGTCAAACATTCAACCATGGTCAACAAGTCAACCATGGTCAACAAGTCAACAAAACCAACCATGACACAATTTCATTTAATTACTATTATTAATTGATATTTCATAAATCCATTAGGGTTTGGAAAAAGACGACTGTCAACTGTGCATACGCACCCGTTCCGAAACCCTAATGAAAGTCCTCTTCCTCCGCCTCAAACAACTGTGCATACACACCTGCATTCTCGTTCCAAGGAACATGAATACTGAGAGATAAAAGCAACCCCAAAACATATACCAGTATCTGGCTCAAACCAGAGCCTGCTAGTATAAACTGTCCGGACTCCAAACGTGCACAAGTGCGCGGATGAGAACGAACCCTGCCGCAAAACCATGCGATCTCCACTCAGTTTTGCCCAGAGGCGAATAGCCCTCTGTGTGGGACTCTAAAGACTCGACACTACGCTGGCAGTGGGTTTAACCACAGACCGCAAGCGGCACTAGCTGTGCGTAACGGTCCCCAGGTAGATGCCGATAAGAAGACTGACGAGGTAAAACCCATCTGAACTCCTACTGAGTCTGAATGTGACATTCTCCGTACAGTCCGGTCTGTTCGTCTGATACATCGCATGTCGGGCCTAAGGGGCGGTAAACGTCAGTCCCCCAATAGCGGTACAAGTCGTGTCGGAGTGAAGCCCAAAACACCCTGAGATAACACTGGAAGCCTACCAGTATATCTCGCTTGCCCTGGCCAGGGACTACTCGTGTAATGGCTCTCCTAGACACAGCGCGATGTCAACTCCCAATACCGGGAGAGACGAATCCTGTCTAACCGCCACTGCCTCCAAATGCTTCGGGACTGCACCCAACTACCACCTGTTTGCATGACTCCTTTGAGCCGCGGTAGGGTAGTAGTCAAAGTACAGTGGGAACACACTCGAGGCGAAGTGCCAGTGTCAAGTCAGCGGACTAAGCTGTACTCATGTCACCTGGGAACTGATAACTAACGATAGGTATAAAAACCAACTAGTCAGTTCCCGACGAGTCCTGTCCAGTGTACTCGTAACCTAACGAGCACCCGCATACTATCTTAAGTACGACGTACTGACGGCTGTGGGACAGACCGTCTCCCACACTGGGATGAGAAGCGCATGCGCTAGTCTACTCCGGAGTATCGATGCCCTGTCTCGATAGTCCTGCGACTAGGAACCTCCATAAGGATGTGCTTATAGATTACCCAGCCCCCACTAGTGTGACTGCCATCACAACGCTGGTAATCAAGCAAAGATCCTAAGGGCTCCACTAATGCGTATAGGTGATATCGCAAAATAAACACATGTACACATTGAAGTAGAAACAAACCAAGTAGCATACTACCATTTTGAGCAAGATTGTATATACAAGGTGAATATCCCAAGCTTCCATTAAGTAATATACAAACCAGTATGATACAGTAATGGCCTCTAGGGCATATACACTAACAGCCTCCTACAGTATCCTCTTGGACCACCTGTCCATAATACCGTCCCTCGTCAGAGGAAAAACTATAACTTTGACAAACACTCTGTCATCCATGTCACCTTGGAAGCCTGGAATGATAACCGTCTCCCGAAGGAGGCTGCCGTCATTAAATCCGTAGAACAAGCACTTATGTTCTAAAACTGCTTCCTTATGTTTCTTCAGGATTGGATTAACATAAACTTATCGCATCAAGTGCAAAAACAATATCTGGTGTGGTACTTGATATCTCATGATTGACTCAATTGCCTAAGCAAGTGATCTGCCAATCATGCACATCCCTCTCTTCTTTAGTCTCTAAGACACCTTTAGAGAGGGTGACTCCATCACCTGCAGGTACACCACCATGGCAGGAGTCATCTATTCTAAAATACTATTAGAATACTGTCAAAGTACCCACATTGGGAAACTACCCAAATCTAGATCTAAAACCATAGATCTAGTAACCAGAATGTCTGATATTAAATCCATATCCTTTGTGGAGAAACAACTGTGTGGCGACCAAAGTACAACCGATTGTAGTATAGGAATTTTACTTCCTACTCTGTGTATGTCATCTAAATACTAGGACATCACACCCTACTACCTTCTTAACAGGTTCATTCCCTATTCTGATGAAGTCAAAGCCATGACTGTTACATCAAAATTAGATGATCTTATCTCCGCCATATCTGCTCAAGCCTATAAATAGATATAAGCATCTTGCCCACTATGCTTTCGTTGCTCCCACTGACTACGACAACCCTCTGGCAGAATAATATATACGTACACTTCTAAAGCTAGTTTAGAAAGATGTTATACTTATCCTCTTGCCTGGTCTCATAGTCTGGAACAAAAGTAGTGTCAAGTCTGGGTAAACAAGAACCTTCCTGTCACCGTCCTTGAGGCTACCGGAGTACCTCTCGGGTGTCTGAGGTTACCCACCATATCTGCGGAGTGGCTAATGGAATGTCAAACCTGATTTGAATATATAGATCCTATTAAATTTTCCGTAATCGTTTCGCGGTTCTGGAATCACTTCCAATTATACCATACTCCCACTACTGTTTTCTGAAAAAAAATCCATTTTTAATAAAACTGTGGCGAGTCCAGAACAATAGCACTATTGATCTTCCAGATGGTAGAAATGTCAACCCTCGTCAAAGCCAGGATCAACCCACAAACTGCCATTACAGAAACGTGCCTTGAGTTATCCAGTGTCTGATTTTAAGCATAAGCTGGACAACTCCCCTTATCTTAACATCGTTAAGATATGAACCATTTTATATCCAATATAGAAACAGAGGCACTAATTTAATTGGAACCAGATTCAAAACATGCAGCTGTCTCCAGTGCATATTATCTTAATGGAGAGAGGTTTATCAGCATTACTCAACTTAGGAATCCATCAAATTATGAGTAACCTGAAAGAGAAACAAGTTTCTCAAAACCATTACTATCAACTGAATACCATTCACAAGAATCTACATCTTCGATCTCTTTGAAGAATCCCGATACTTGCGACATCTGGTTCTCTACTTTATTCTTATACCAACAACTTCTCAAAACTCAGACATTGTATTTCTACGAAACACTTGTCTAAAAACTAGAGAAGTCACAAGTAAACAGAACATAGTACGAGGACCTATCCCTTTGTCCTGACAGACACTGGACAACATACAATACTCTGTATAAGTCCCATGAGTTTGAATAACTCAAAACCTGTGCATCGTAGGTTGAAAACTGTACCCAGGCGATTTCCTCAAATATCACCTATTACAACGAATTCCGATATAATGAAGATGATCACCCAATTCCCAATAACTTACTCCCACTCATCATCTGTAAAACCGTACAGATATGAGAATGAAACCTGGTAAATACATACCGTGGAGTAAGTATCTAATCGGGAAATCAGTTTATAATTAACAATGCACAGTGAAACTGAAACATGAAAATGTTTCGTAGGGGTATCCTGGTATTCTTAGTAATGCCTCTTCCATAATCCAATTCATGACTATAACCGTATATTTCTTTGCCATCTCTCCAAATCCCTTTATTTGTCTTTAGTCGTTACCTTCTGTACACCATCGTTAGGCTAAATGGTTTTTTTCCTTCCCTACCGTACGACACCAGCCTATGGTTTGGAAGAAGACTATCCAGTAAGCATAATAGGTGTACCCTCCTAATCCCAGGAGTACTCGCAACTTGAGAGAAGGTGATGATAAAAGACAATATGAATAATACCTTATTTTATTTCTCCTGAACTGGGGAAAAAGCAAAGGTGAAATAGGAGTAGCGATGAAGTACGCGGTTTGGTCGTGAATGATAACTGTCGCAATTTACTTTGCCCTCTTTCTAATCTCTTTTATTTTGTCTTTACATATTACCTTCTGTACACCCTACTTAGGCTAATTAGTTTTCTTCATTCCCTACCTTTCGGCACCTGCCTATGGTTTGGAATAAGATTATCCAATAAGTGTAATAGGTGTACTCTCCTAAACTAAAGAGCCCTCGCAACCTGAGAGAAGGTGATAATAAACGACAACTGAATAAACCAATTGTACTTCTCCTGAACCTGGATCCATCCTTGAAGAAGTCCCTTCAAGTGTTAGTGTATATGCCCTAGAGGCCATTACTGTATCATACTAGTATGTATATTACTTGATGGAAGCTTGGGATATTCATAGTTGTACAGACAATCTTGCTCAATATAGTAGTATGCTACTTGGTTTGTCTCTGCTTTAATGTGTACTTGTGTGTTTATTTATTATATCACCTATACACATTAGTAGAGCCCTTAGGATGTTTGCTTGATTACCAGCATTGTGATGGCGATCACACTCGTGGGGGCTGGGTAATCTACAAGCACATCCTTATACGCGTCCCTAGTCGTGGGAGTATCGAGATAGGGCATCGATACTCCGGAGTAGACTAGCGTATGCGCTTCTCATCCCAGCACGGAAGACGGTCTGTCCCACAGCCGTCGGTACGTCGTACTTAAGATAGTATGCGGGTGCTCGTTAGGTTACGAGTACACTGGACAGGACTCGTCGGGAACTGATGGTTGGTATTATACCTATCGTCAGTTATCAGTTCCCAGGTGACATGAGTACAGCTTAGTCCGCTGACTTGACACTGTCACTTCGCCTCGAGTGTGTTCCCACTGTTCTTTGATTACTACCCTACCACGGCTCTAATGAGTCGTGCAAACAGGTAGTAGTTGGGAGCAGTCCCGAAGCACTTGGAGGCAGTGACGGTTAGACAGGATTCGTCTCTCCCGGTATTAGGGGTTGACATCGCGCTGTGTCTAGGAGAGCCATTACACAAGTAGTCCCTGGCCAGGGCAAGCGAGATATACTGGTAGGTTCCAGTGCTATCTCAGGGTGTTCTGGGCTTCACTCCGACACGACTTGTACCGCTATTGGGGGACTGACGTTTACCGCCCCCTAGGCCCGACATGCGATGTATCAGACGAACAGACCGGACTGTACGGAGAATGTCACATTCAGACTCAGTAGGAGTTCAGATGGGTTTTTCCTCGTCAGTCTTCTTATCGGCATCTACCTGGGGACCGTTACGCACAGCTAGTGCCGCTTGCGGTCTGTGGTTAAACCCACTGCCAGCGTAGTGTCGAGTCTTTAGAGTCCCACACAGAGGGTATTCGCCTCTGGGCAAAACAGAGTAGAGGTCGCATGGTTTTGCGACAGGGTTCGTTCTCATCCGCGCACTTGTGCACGTTTGGAGTCCGGACGGATATTGCCAGCGGGCTCTGGTTTGAGCCGGATACTGGTATATGTTTTGGGGTTATTTTTATCTCTCAGTATTCATGTTCCTCGGAACAAGAATGCAGGTGTGTATGCACAGTTGTTTGAGGCGGAAGAAGAGGTTTTTCATTAGGGTTTCGGAACGGGTGCGCATGCACAGTTGACAGTCGTCTTTTTTCCAAACCCTAATGAATTAGTGAGATATCAATTAATAATAGTAATTAAATGAAATTATGTTATGGTTGGTTTTGTTGACTTGTTGACCATGGTTGACTTGTTGACCATGGTTGAATGTTTGACCATCATCATTATTTTGCAAGGATGCTCCTTGATTCTTGCCAACATTCATTTAATGAAGTATGATAGTGGTCATTCCAAAACAACCATCAACTATTCTCATTTGAATTATTATTACTAATTAGATAATTCTTTTTCTTTTGATATGATTGCAAAAAGGAAAAAGATAGCTCATTCTATCATATTGATTCTCTCTCCTCACTTCATCTTCTTTCTCCTCTTGTTCAAGGAGAGCAAATCTCATGTGTTGAGAATCATCTCCTTGAATATATAACACCCCAAAGCACACTCTACTCACTCTAAGGTAGAAGGTCTAGCAAGCTGAATACCTTAGTTCTCTCAAGATCGAGAAAGGAGCCCAAGGATGAAGCCCTCAGGTGGATCTATCTTCGACAAAGAGGAGACGAGGAGGGGAAGCCATTCAAGCTACTACAAAGAGCAAGAAAGAAGAAGAACAACAAGAAGAGAAGGAGTTCAAGTTGAGGTATAACCACTTTGCCGAGTAGTTAACTCTTCTTTGCAAGTATGCTAGTTTAGTTTAGCAAAGATCCGGCTTTTACGGTCCATGTTACAAAGTTTAGAAAAAAATTTTGTTTTACCGTTTCCACATCCCCGAAAGTACCGGGAGAGGTAACGTGGACCTAACAGTGGTATCAGAGCCTAACTAAACTTAAACTAGCTTGGTAGCGAAGTGTATGGAAGTTCGAAACCGAAAAATCGCAAAACCGGAAAATCCAAAACCCTAAGTTTCTGTTGAAATTTTTTGTGCTCTAAAAGTAAAACTTTGTACTCCTAAAATCGGCTCAGGGTTTTGTAAGAACACCCAAGAAAAACGATATCCTAATTCCTTCAAACCGCCACGGATCCGCGGCCTCAGCTATTCTCTTGGCCGCGGATCCGCCGCCGTTTGGGCTCTTCATGCGATCGTGTTTTGTGCAGTGTTCTTCTGGTAGGGTTTTGGGATTTTTCAAATATGTTATATGTGCCCAGATTTTCCAGAGAAGAAATTTACTTTTGGGGTCCTATAAATTCGTATTTTTTTTTCGAACTTCGCTACACTTTGGCTATGTTGGTTATATCTGTGATGTTTGCATGTATTGAACGTCGGCTAATCGCTATAAGTCGATTAGTCGGGGTTATACATCTCTGTGATCTGTGTTTGATATTGGAATGTGTATATGAATGTGTTGGACTGTCGCGGGTGAATAGCCGGGGTGGATGTGAGATGAGCTTTTGTTTTTCTTTCATTCATTTGTAAATGTAAATTGATGTAATAATATTATTTGTATGGCCGCACAACCGGGTCGGGGTTGTAGCCGTCATTGTATAATTCTTTTTACTGTTTTTGCTCCTAGGATAGACCCATGGAGGGGTGCACAAACTACCGGGTACTTGGCGGGTAGTTTGCCGCACCCGTAGGGGTCTTGGGTGGGGTTTTGGCTATTCACCGTGACCGTGTAATCCGCTTTTCGTTGCAGGCTCGAACGGATTGCGGATTCCTAGTATATCCAATGTATTCATCTGTGATCTGTAATGTCTATCATTGCTTTACTATTTAGGCGTTGCTTATGTTTTACAGCCGCGCTAGCCCAGCCCCCGCTCTGTCGTTAGTTAAGTAACCTAACGGGTGATGACGGGACCCCGTGGCGAATGCGAATGGCATAAGCGTACGTCATATTTTGGTTGTTTTCTGCAATGGTAGGATTTAAATGATGGGACGCATTAAAAGAACTAATGCAAGAAAATAAACCTAAAAGACGTTGTTGGAACAAGTTTTTCAAAAAGCTGTTATTACAAGGACGTTCATCTTTTTGTTTTGCATCGAGGTATTTGGTTATGAATGCCCAGCACCTCAATCGACGAGGCAAGGGCCGAGATCCCTTCATCGAGAGTGACCCCTTGGACAAAAGTTTGCGTCAGGGTAATAACTTCACTATAGTCGATTATTCTTGCTTTGCATCGAGGTATTCAGTTTGGAATATCCTGCACCTCATTCGACGAGGAAAGAGCCGAGATCCCTTCACAGGGAGTGACCTCTTTAGCAAAAGTTTTCGCCACTGTATTTTCAAAAAGGTGCAATCAGGTTCCTTCAACGATATCAAGTTCATTACGTTAACGGGTTTTTCGCCAAAAACCCATCCGTAGCCCTCCGTCGTTTCAGATTAATATTATTCAGTATTTGTGCTGCGTTTGTTGATCTAGTCAAGGCGTAGTGAACGGTAGCTAAATAATATTTTTCTGTGGATTGCAAATGTGATTGGTTAGGACAGTCGTGCGGCCTTGTTGACCTAGTCAAGGGCACGTACGGGTGGGTCTAATGCAATCAGGATTACGACGGGTAGAACTTGTCTAACAGTTTGTGGCTTGTTGACCTAGTCAAGGTCATGAACAGTTTGGGGCAAAAAAACCACATCGGGAGTTTCAAAAGAACTGAAACTTGCAGATTTAGCATACCTTCTGGAGTGTGGTGACTAGAGTGGATTCGGTCTAGGTTATCACACAATGACAGTTGGATCCCGATCCCACTGATGAGTTGGATTACTCTCGGGAGATTACTTCACTTAACGATCAATGCTATAAACCTAGTAGGTGTCTAGAAAGGTGTCAGCGGGGCTACGCCCCCAGAGAAAAGAGGTTCTTGAATTAAGGAACTTCGCGAAAGCGTTGGAAAACCTCCCTCGAAGTACCGACACTAGCCTGGCTGAAAGGTTAAGCAAGTATTGTGACGTGAATTAAAACCCGGCTAGTTCTTCTTTTAAAAAGGTTTTAAGAAGAATTTGAGTAAACAGTGGGAGACATCCTGGTTAGATAAATTAATAAACCAATCTAATCTTGCAAGAGCATACGCTGAGTGTTTCTTTTCTCTCTCCAGGCAGCAACCTTTTCACGCCCTAATCAAGATAATAAAATGTATCGCTTGACCAATCCGAATTCTTATTCGGGACTGGGGAAAGTTGGTTCAGCTCTGACTTGTGACAACAGTCATGAGTATGAGAATGGGAAAGGGGAATGTATGGATTTCCAGGATACCCAGTCGAAGAAGAAGCATGGTTTTGCATCTACTTCAGGTGTTCTTGTAATTGAGAACTGTTTTACGGTCAGCCCTACCTCCTGGGTACTTGATACCGGATCAGGATCTCATATCTGTAATTTATTGCAGGGACTGAGAAAAAGTAGGAAAGTTGCACCGGGTGATATGTCGCTCAGAGTAGCGAACGGAGCACAAGTTAATGCGGCAGCCGTCGGTGAATATCACCTTGTATTGCCAAATGGCAAGACTATGATTTTGAACGATTGCTACTATGTACCCTCCATGGTTTGCAACATCATATCAGTTTCTTTACTCGATAAAGATGGATATAACTTTGTTCTTGAAAAGAATATCATGAACATTTACCTTCATAAGGTACTGGTTGCAGAGGGTACACTGTGTAATGGTATCTACGTTCTAAATCAGAATACAGTTCTCAATATACAAAACACACGCAAGAGGAAGAATTCAGATACGAATGAATCCTACTTGTGGCATTGTAGACTTGGTCATATCGGAGAGAAAAGATTGAGTAAGTTGCATAAAGATGGACTCTTGAATGCGTTCGAGTTTTCATCTTATGGAACTTGTCAGTCTTGTCTCAAAGGAAAGATGACCAAATCTCCGTTCACCGGACATGGAGAAAGAGCAACCGAGCTCTTGGGACTTGTACATAGTGATGTACGCGGTCCGATGTCTATACATGCAAGGGGTGGGTTCTCGTACTTCATCACATTCACTGACGATCTCTCTAGGTTCGGATATGTGTATCTGATGAAACACAAATCTGAAGCTTTTGAGAAATTCAAGGAATTCAGAAACGAAGTAGAGAACCAGACAGGCAAAAGTATCAAGATCCTCCGGTCTGACAGGGGAGGGGAGTACTTAAGCACGGAATTCCTGGATTACTTAAAAGAGAATGGTATTCTCTCTCAGCTTACTCCTCCTTATACACCACAGCACAACGGTGTTTCGGAGCGGAGGAATCGTACCCTACTGGATATGGTTCGCTCCATGATGAGTAATGCCGAGTTGCCTCTTTCATTTTGGGGACATGCGCTATTGACAGCAGCATACCTATTGAATGATGTTCTGTCTAAATCAGTGCCTAAGACTCCGTTCGAGATATGGAATGGAAAGAGGCCATATCTTAAAAGATCTAAGATATGGGGTTGTCAGGCTTATGTTAAAACGCATAAACCAGATAAACTAGAGGCACGGTCAGTTTTATGTAAGTTTGTGGGATATCCAAAGAATGGTTATGGATATCTATTCTACCACACCGAGGTACAAAAGGTGTTTGTTGCTCAACATGCCGTTTTCTTAGAAACGGAGTTTCTTGCAAAAGAAATTAGTGGGAGCACGGTAGAATTGGAAGAAATTCAGCGACCACAAACTGAAACTGAAAATTTGACAGAACCTCAGGATTCAATAACCCCAGACGAACCTCAGCCATTCCGTAGATCTGGTAGGATTTCTCATCCGCCCGAGAGATACTACGGTTTTCTCATAGACGGGGATCGAGAGGATTGCATCTTGGAAGAAGATGACCCTACCAGTTTCAGGCAGGCCATTATCAGTAGGGACTCTGATAAGTGGCAGGAAGCTATGCAATCCGAAATGGAGTCCATGTACGCCAATAAAGTGTGGACCTTGGATATTGCTCCACCTGGGGTAAAACCCGTTGGATGCAAATGGATCTACAAAAGGAAACTTGGTGTAGATGGGCAGGTGGAAACCTATAAAGCTAGACTCGTTGCGAAAGGTTTTCGTCAAAGACCTGGTTTGGACTATGACGAGACTTTTTCTCCGGTGGCTATGCTCAAATCCATTCGGATCCTACTTGCCATTGCTGCCTTCCATGACTATGAAATCTGGCAGATGGATGTTAAGACGGCTTTCCTAAACGGTTGTTTGGAAGAGTGCGTTTACATGGATCAACCAGAAGGTTTCGTAGACAGTGGGAGCAGCGGAAGGGTGTGCAAGTTGCTTAAATCCATTTATGGATTAAAGCAGGCATCGCGGAGCTGGAACATCTGTTTTGATGAGGCAATCAAGGAATTTGATTTCATCAAGAACGAAGATGAACCCTGTGTATATAAGAAGATTGTAGGACGAACTGTCGTGTTCCTAGTCTTGTACGTGGACGACATTCTTTTGATAGGAAATAATATTCCTATGCTACAATCGGTCAAGCTATTTTTGTCACAAAGGTTCTCCATGAAGGACCTGGGTGATGCCTCGTACATTCTGGGGATCAAGATCTATAGAGATAGATCCAAGAAACTATTGGGACTTTCGCAGTCCAGGTACATAGAGACCGTACTAAAGAGATTTAGTATGGAGGGTTCCAAGCGCGGTAACATACCCGCATTGCACGGAATTACCCTCTCCAAGAAGATGTCTCCTAAGACTGACGAGGAGAGGGTTCGCATGAGCACTATACCCTACGCTTCGGCGGTAGGATCTATAATGTATGCGATGCTATGTACAAGACCAGATGTAGCTTACGCGTTGAGCACGGTAAGCCGGTATCAGTCAGACCCAGGGGAGGACCACTGGACAGCAGTGAAGAACATTCTCAAGTACCTGAGAAGGACTAAGGAGATGTTCCTGGTTTACGGTAATGGAGACCTCAGGGTCGAGTCCTTTACCGATTCAAGCTTCCAGAATGACAAAGATGACAGCAAGTCTGTCTCGGGTTTTGTGTTTACCCTCAACGGAGGGGCGGTATGTTGGAGGAGTTCCAAGCAGGATACCGTCGCAGACTCGACGATGGAGGCTGAATACATTGCTGCAAGCGATGCCGCAAAAGAGGCGGTCTGGATGAAGAAGTTCATTAGTGAACTTCAGGTGGTTCTGTCCATTGTTGACCCAATACCTTTGTATTGCGATAACAATGGGGCTATAGCTTTAGCGAAGGAACCAAGGTCCCATCAGAAATCCAGGCACATCTTAAGGCGGTATCACCTGATCAGGGAGATCATTGATCGACAGGAGATCGAGGTGCGGAGAGTGGACACAAAAGACAACACTGCGGACCCATTCACAAAGGCTTTACCCCAGACTCAGTTCGAGCGGCTGATCGAGATGATAGGTCTTCGATACGCCAGTACATGGCCTTAGTGCAAGTGGGAGATTGTTAGTGTATATGCCCTAGAGGCCATTACTGTATCATACTAGTATGTATATTACTTGATGGAAGCTTGGAATATTCACAGTTGTACAGACAATCTTGCTCAATATAGTAGTATGCTACTTAGTTTGTCTCTGCTTTAATGTGTACTTGTGTGTTTATTTATTATATCACCTATACACATTAGTAGAGCCCTTAGGATCTTTGCTTAATTACCAGCATTGTGATGGCGATCACACTCGTGGGGGCTGGGTAATCTACAAGCACATCCTTATACGCGTCCCTAGTCGTGGGAGTATCGAGATAGGGCATCGATACTCCGGAGTAGACTAGCGTATGCGCTTCTCATCCCAGCACGGGAGACGGTCTGTCCCACAGCCGTCGGTACGTCGTACTTGAGATAGTATGCGGGTGCTCGTTAGGTTACGAGTACACTGGACAGGACTCATCGGGAACTGATGGTTGGTATTATACCTATCGTCAGTTATCAGTTCCCAGGTGACATGAGTACAGCTTAGTCCGCTGACTTGACACTGTCACTTCGCCTCGAGTGTGTTCCCACTGTTCTTTGATTACTACCCTACCACGGCTCTAATGAGTCGTGCAAACAGGTAGTAGTTGGGAGCAGTCCCGAAGCACTTGGAGGCAGTGACGGTTAGACAGGATTCGTCTCTCCCGGTATTGGGGGTTGACATCGCGCTGTGTCTAGGAGAGCCATTACACAAGTAGTCCCTGGCCAGGGCAAGCGAGATATACTGGTAGGTTCCAGTGCTATCTCAGGGTGTTCTGGGCTTCACTCCGACACGACTTGTACCGCTATTGGGGGACTGACGTTTACCGCCCCCTAGGCCCGACATGCGATGTATCAGACGAACAGACCGGACTGTACGGAGAATGTCACATTCAGACTCAGTAGGAGTTCAGATGGGTTTTTCCTCGTCAGTCTTCTTATCGGCATCTACCTGGGGACCGTTACGCACAGCTAGTGCCGCTTGCGGTCTGTGGTTAAACCCACTGCCAGCGTAGTGTCGAGTCTTTAGAGTCCCACACAGAGGGTATTCGCCTCTGGGCAAAACAGAGTAGAGGTCGCATGGTTTTGCGACAGGGTTCGTTCTCATCCGCGCACTTGTGCACGTTTGGAGTCCGGACGGATATTGCCAGCGGGCTCTGGTTTGAGCCGGATACTGGTATATGTTTTGGGGTTACTTTTATCTCTCAGTATTCATGTTCCTCGGAACAAGAATGCAGGTGTGTATGCACAGTTGTTTGAGGCGGAAGAAGAGGTTTTTCATTAGGGTTTCGGAACGGGTGCGCATGCACAGTTGACAGTCGTCTTTTTTCCAAACCCTAATGAATTAGTGAGATATCAATTAATAATAGTAATTAAATGAAATTATGTTATGGTTGGTTTTGTTGACTTGTTGACCATGGTTGACTTGTTGACCATGGTTGAATGTTTGACCATCATCATTATTTTGCAAGGATGCTCCTTGATTCTTGCCAACATTCATTTAATGAAGTATGATAGTGGTCATTCCAAAACAACCATCAACTATTCTCATTTGAATTATTATTACTAATTAGATAATTCTTTTTCTTTTGATATGGTTGCAAAAAGGAAAAAGATAGCTCATTCTATCATATTGATTCTCTCTCCTCACTTCATCTTCTTCCTCCTCTTGTTCAAGGAGAGCAAATCTCATGTGTTGAGAATCATCTCCTTGAAGATATAACACCCCAAAGCACACTCTACTCACTCTAAGGTAGAAGGTCTAGCAAGCCGAATACCTTAGTTCTCTCAAGATCGAGAAAGGAGCCCAAGGATGAAGCCCTCAGGTGGATCTATCTTCGGCAAAGAGGAGACGAGGAGGGGAAGCCATTCAAGCTACTACAAAGAGCAAGAAAGAAGAAGAACAACAAGAAGAGAAGGAGTTCAAGTTGAGGTATAACCACTTTGCCGAGTAGTTAACTCTTCTTTGCAAGTATGCTAGTTTAGTTTAGCAAAGATCCGGCTTTTACGGTCTATGTTACAAAGTTTAGAAAAAAAATTTGTTTTAGCGTTTCCGCATCCCCGAAAGTACCGGGAGAGGTAACGTGGACCTAACATCAAGTTCGTATATAACCATACGATGGATCTATCCAATGGAAGTGGATGTCTGTAGTAATACGGGGTGTTCTGAGAAATACAAAGGGTAAAGGAAAGAGTGGCAATGACTTTAGACAATCCAAAAGCCAGTATTTTAAGAAGGTTCGGTCAACTTGGTCACTGAGTCATAGTCTAGGGTCGGTCAAAGGTCGCTGCCAAAAAGAGAGAGAGAAAAGAAACACTCTGCGTGGACTCTAACCTAGATCAGAATGGTTATCACTTTATCTAATCAGGAAACCTCCCACTGTAATCTCAAATTCTCCTCCAAACCTAAAAGAAGAATTAGTCAGGATCACCCGAAGAGTAATCTAACTCATCGGTGAGAATCGGGATCCAACTATCATCGCATGATAACTTGATGGAAGCCACTCAAGTTATCACACTCCAGAAGGTATGCGCATACCTGGCAAGTTTCTTGTATGTTTGAAACTCCCGATGTGATTTTTGCCCCATGCTCTTATAACCTTGGCTTTGGTCAAAATGTCATAAGTCACATGCCAAGTTTTACCCGTCACTATCCAGGTCAATTTGAACCCACCCGCACATGCCCTTGACTTTGGCCAAAATGGCAGAACGACTGTCCCAAACCAACTCATCTATCTATGCAACAGATGAATACCCAGCAGCTACCAAACACTATGCCTTAACTTTGGCTAAAATGCATAGCTTGAATACTACTGAATACCCAAAAGAAATGACGGAGGGCTACGACTGGTTTTTGGCGAAAAACCTTTAACGTAATGAACTTGATCTCGTTGAAGGAAACTGATAGCTTTTTATAAAAATATAGTGGCGAAAACGTTTTGCTAAAGAGGTCATTCCCGGTGAAGGGATCTCGGCTCTTTCCTTGTTGAATGAGGTGCAGGATATTCTAACTGAATACCGCGATGCATAGCAACTTGTAATCGACTATATTGAAGTTATCACTCTGACGTAAACTTCTGCCCAAGGGGTCACTCCCGGTGAAGGGATCTCGGCCCTTGCTTCGTCGAATGAGGTGCAGGATATTCCAACTGAATATCACTATGCAAAACAAAGGAAACATCTTTGTAATAACACCTTTTTAAAATTTGTTCCAACAAAATCAAATATAGGTTTGTTTTATCCTTGTATTGATAAGAATCAATGCAGTCCCATCAATCAATCGCACCAGAAAAGAACGAAAATAAAAATGTACGTATATGCCATCCGCATTCGCCACTGGGTCCCGTCATCACCCGTTAGGTTACTTAACTAAAGACAGAGCGGGGGCTGGACTAGCGCGGGTGTAAAACATATACAACATCTAATAGTATATATACCAATATACAATAATCGCTCCAGGCGTGATAATATGCAACATTACAGAAAAGTAATAAGCATCACAGAACAATACAGATAATCTGGGATCCCCGGGTTTCACAGAGCCACTGCTGAAACCTAACGTTCCCCTGGTCGTGTGGATATAATGTAAATACTGCATACTAACAAATTTAAAAATTCGATCGACTAAATTTCCCGAAGTGGGCCCCACGTACATCTGCTGTACAGTAACAAAAACTGGGCCTAAAAGAATATACCAAAAACCCACAATTTCCAAATAAAGCCTACTGGAAAAAATTGATGCACTGTTCCCTCTAAAGCGCCGCGGTTCCGCGGTCAAACCCTAGGTTTGACCGCGGATCCGCGGTGATATTGTGGGAACACGTGTCCAAATTTTTCCAGTGTACTTAAAAAATCCTGCACGCTTTTTTGTGATATGAAAAATTATTTTTAGGTCCTTTAAAAAATCGACAGAAACCCAGGTGCTTGAAAAATATGATTTCGGAAATTCCGTTCGATCGATCTTTTAAACGCGTTAGCACAAGTTAGTATAGCTTAATGGTGATGCTCTGATACCACTGTAAGTCCACGGTAGCGCCCCGGCCGTCTAACAGACGCCAAATGCGGAACAAAAACTTTTTACAACTGGCGCTATCGTGTACCGTAACCCGGATCTGCCATTAAAGCTAAACTAACAAACTACAAAGTGGGTAGAAATGTTATACCGAATGATCCGAGTCTTTCGGTCTTCAACCATCATCCCACGCTTTGTTGTGGCTGCTCCGATCTCCTCGATCTTCAGTCTTGTCGTCCAGGTGGCACCACGTCGACGGATCTTTAAACGGGCTCCCGCCTCTGAACCGAGGCAACTCGATCGTCAAGTTTGCTAAAAGAGACGACCAAGATGAAGTAGAGAATGAGTAGAACACTTTGTCTCGTTACGTCCAAAGTCACGGACGAACGGTTATGGAAGTTGCCTTTTGGATCGGGTGAAATGAGAAAGAGGCTATCTAATTTTCATGAACCCGAATCTATCATAATATTTTTTCTAGTGAACAATAACCATGAGCCAAGAGAGGGGGGAGGCCGGCCACTTATAGGAGAGGAGGGAGGTGAGTGTAGGAGGGGGAAGGTGACCACAAAGGAAAAGATCAACAACAAATATCTTAGCACCAAGTATGAATGCATTAAAAGCAAACCAATCACAATTAACCTAGTCACCTTGTCATTAATTGCACCATTAATGACCTAATGACTCACAAGCCTAGTCACCCTCTCTAGAACCTTCTAGAACACTGACTCACCTCATCAAGAATAGATAAATCCGCATTTAACCGACTGTTAAATACGGCTGATAGAAAACTGGAAACTGGCAACTTCCAAAAGTGATCCTGAAACGAATCTCAGGATAACCCCGTATCAGTATAAACATACCCGCATTTGTATTACATCTGAATACAAATGCAACTGAGACAAAGATATTATATCTACACAGTATAATACTCGGATCCGGCTTAAACCAAAGCCGACCAGTATTATCTGTCCGAAAAACGACACGTGCGAAAACGCACGTGCTTTTTCCGAACCTTGCCATATCACCATACGGCCTCTACAACGTTTCGCCCGAACTTGGGAAAGTATCTGTGGGGGACTCTAATGACTCATCAACATACTGGCACTGGGTATAACCCCTAGCACGTCAGAGGTACAAACTGTACGTAACGGTTTGCCAATGTATTGATTGGAAGGGAAGCTGACGAGCGAACTCATCCATAAACGCTATTGAGCCTGACAATGACAATGTATATACAGTCCGGTCCATTCGTCTAAAGAGTATCGCATATCGAGTCTAGAGGGTGGATAAAGTCAGGCCCCTAATAACGCGATAAATCGTGTCGGCATGAAGCCCATCACCACCTGAGAAAATACTGATCCAAATCAGTAATTCTCCACTACCTCGGCCGAGGATTCCTAGTGATGGCCACCCGTGCACTGCGCGACATCAACCCCCAATACCGGGAGAGACGAATCCCCGACGATCCGCTCACTTGCCTCCAATGTGGCTCGGGACTGTACCCAACTAAAACCTGTTTGCACAACTCCTTTGAGCGTGGTAGGGTAGTAATCTAAGCACAGTGGGAACTCACATGAGAAAAATGATGATCTCAGGTCGATGAACTAACCTGTACACATGTCACTTGGGAACTGCTATCTGACGATATGTATAATACCAACTAGCAGGTTCCCGACGAGTCCTGTCCGGTGTACTCATAACCTAATGAGCACCTGTATACATCTTAGGTGATCTAAATGAGACCAGTGGCTTGTGAGACCAGCCACCGCCCCTCGTCGGGGTCTCGATTGTATACACTAGTCTACTCTGGAGTATCGATGCCCTGTCTCGAAACTCCCACGACTAGGGACACTTTTAAGGATGTACTTACAGACCCCAGCTCCCACGTATATGATCGCCATCATACTGCTGGTAGTCAAGCAAGAATCCTATGGGCTCTATCATCATGCAATAGTGAACTAAAGCATGTATACGATGATAAAGACAAACCAGATAGCATACTATCATCTTGAGTAAGACTGTCATATTGGTATAGGTCCTGCCTCAATCATTGTAATCACGTACCTGCGATCCAATAATTGACTTTGATTGCACTATCTCCAACAGATAACACACTCTACTACATGGCAAGTGGTAGAGCATGAAGAAATAGGAAGTGGGTTCACTTTAAAATTGGATTTCTCACTTGATTTCATCACTTGGAAATTTTCAAGAATGGTTTTCTTCACTTGAAGAAGATGAAGAAGAAGAAGAAGGAAAAAGAATTATCTTTACAATAATAAATCAAGTGAATCTTATCATATTGCAACCATGGGTGAAGTTAACTCATGTAGAGAGCAAACTATAGTTTAGGTGATGGTTAGGTCAAAGCATAAAGACAAAATGGTTAAGACTTTGAAAAATGCTAAGAAGCTTCATGAAGCTTAAAGCAAAGAAAGAAAAAAGCCACCATTTTGTTTTTACAAAATGAATAAAGAAAATAAAACCCTAACCATTAACTAAATATGGTTTAAAGCATACACATACCCAAGTTTTCATGTATCATCAAACATGATACAAACTAGTGCACAAAAATATATCACATATACAACTTATGCACTTCAAGTGAGAAAATCAATCTTAAGTGAACAAATACTAGTTAATATAAAGTAATATATCAAATATATAATTATACATTAAATCATTAAATCAACACTTGATTTAATGATCCGGTCATACTGCATATAACCGACTAATATCAAGTGTATATATCGAATCAACACTTGATTCGGTAACCCGGCTATATCTTATATAACCGTCCGATGATACAAATCGCGAGAATAGAATTCAGTATCACATATTGGTATTATTCTCGGTCCCGCACATATCTCATATGCGCTCCTATTTCGTTTCGCTTGAGCCAGGAAACCTCTATGTAGGACTCTAAAGACTCGTCAATACGCAGGCAGCAGGTGATGATCATATCAAACACCCACAAGCCGCAAGCGGTCTGCTAAACGTAACGGCCACCCGGGTATTGAGCGATCAGAAGATCAACGAGCAAGCCCTCTCACACTCCTGTGAATCCAACCAGTAACACTTACCGTACAGTCCGGTCTCGTCGTCTGATATGTCGTATATCTCGCCTAGGGGTGGTAAACGTCAGACCCCAGTAGCTCGATAATTCGTGTCGATATGATGTCTATAACAGTTCGAGAAACTACTAGTAACACTTACCAGTAAATCTCAGCAACCCTGGCCAGGGATTTCCGGTTATAGCCAATCGAACACACATCAACTCCCTATACTGGGAGAGACGACGAAGGGATAAGACTAGTTCACTTTGCTCCTATCGCTCATTGCCTCCATGTGAATCGGGACTGTACCCAAAAACCACCGTTTTGCATGCCCTCTTGGACGTGGTAAGGTGGAAATCAAAGAACAGTGGGAACCACACAAGACTCTATGACGATCTCGGGTCAACAGACTACTATGTACCAGTGTCACCAGAGAACTGCCATCTGACGTGAGGTATAACACCATCTGGGAGTTCTCGGCGAGTCCATCCAGTATACCCAGTCTCTACTGAGAACCCATATATCATCTCTGATGTCAAACAACAATGGATATGGGATCATCCATCGCCCATCTGTATAGGTCGAGAAGGTATACGCTAGTCTACTCTGGTATATCGATGCCCGTCTCGATACACCCACGACTAGGGACCTTGAAGGATGTACTTATAGACTACCATGTCCCCACTAGTATGATCCGCATCATAGTCCAGGTAGTCAAGTACACATCCTAAGGGCTTTACCAACATGTAACAGAGAGACAATCAGTGTACACGTTAAGATAAAGAGCAACCAGATAGTATACTATCATGTCGAGCAAGAAAGTCCTCCCTATATATGTCCCAGCATCCACTACAATATACATCCTATGTACAGTAATGGCCTTTAGGGCATACATATAACTAACAATCTCCCACTTGCAGTAGGGCCATCTGTAGCAGTGGTTGCAGTATCTCATACTCAACCATCCCATATGAGTCTCTCTCTGGGAAAAAGCCTTTGTGAGTGGATCCGCCGTGTTGTCCTCTGAGTCTACTTTCCTAACCTCGATCACCCTGGAGATCAACTATCTTCATGATCAGGTGATGCTGCCTCAGAATATGTCTGGATCACTGATGGGACAGGCGTTCCTAGACATAAGCCACAACTCCATTGTCTCACAATGGTAGGAACGAAGTTCATCTCATGAACTTATATATATCCAGACTGCCTCTTTGGTAGCATCCTTGGTAACGATGTATCTTGCCTTTAATCGTCTAGTAAGTCACGGTATCTAGCTTGGAACTCTTCCAACATACTGTCCCTCCACTGAGGGTAAAGACAATGCCTACGACTGACTTTCAGTCATTCTTATCACCCTGGAACCTTTCCAGTGATTCTCCCCAGGATCGATTGATACCATCTCACTACAACTAGTGAGTATCCTAATATCCAATTAGATCTATCTCATAGATCCAAAATCTAGGATTTAGTAGGTATCACTTTGATCCTTTATAGAGAATCCTTGTGATAAGCGGAGATTGACCGAGCGTAGCATAGGAAACTCCTTCCCTATCAAGAGTATGTCATCCACGTACTCTACGAGGATCATCACCATACTCCCTACTACCTTTTTGTATATAAAAGGTTCATCTACCATTTTGATGAAGTCAAACTCTTTGATTACCACATCAAAACAGATGTTCCAACTCCGCGATACCTGCTTTATCACATAAAACATCTTGCCCACGTTTCCGCTGCTCCCACTGTCTACGAAGCCCTCTGGCTGTGTACTTACAGATGATCTCTTTTAAATCATTATTTAGAAAAGTAGTTATGGCACCCAACCACCAGATATCGTAGTCATGGTATGTAGCAATGGCAAGCAGGATTCGGATGGACTTAAACATAGCTACTGGAAAAGGTTTCATCATTTTCCACGCCTGGTCGATGACGAAAACCTTTAACAAGTCTAGCTTTGAAAGTCTCAACTTTTCCATCTACACCAAGTAATCTTCTCAAGATATACTTGCTCCTGATGGGGATTTAACCCTTCAGATATAGCAACCAAAGTCCATACTTTGTTGGTGTACATGGATTCCATCTCAGATCTAAAAGCATCCAGCCATTCTTACAAAGTCCCTACTCTCGATGGCCTGCTCGAAACTAGTTGGGTCATCATCTTATGATGCATTCCTCGCTCCCACTGTCATAGAGAAACCGAAGTATCTCTCAGGTGGGTGAGGAACCCTGCTAGATCGGCGGAGAGGCTGAGGTTCGTTGGTTGCTATTGAATCCTTTGGTTCTACCAAATCATCAGCTGCAGTTTGTATAGCTGGAACTCTTTCCAGTTCTACCTCATGTCCACTTATTTCTTCATAAGAAATTCCCTTTCATAAAGGTGGCATGCTGAGAAACAAAACATTTTTGTTTCTCGGTTAGGTAGAAGATATTCCCTTGCGTATGCTTAGGATATCCAACAAACTTCTACAGATCTGACTTTGCCTCGAGTTTGTCCGGATTTTGCTTTTAGACATAGGCTGGACAACCCCAAATCTTAACAAACCTAAGATATGGGCTCTTCCCTTTCTATATCATATATGAAGTGGTAGGCAACTGATTTGATCGGAACCCTATTCAATAAGTATGCAACTTCATAAGTGCATAACTCCCTAAAATGAAATAGGAAACTCAGTAGTACCCATCATAGAGCGCACCATATCAAATAGGGTGTGTTTGCTCTGCCCCGATACACCGATGTGCTGTGGTGTATACGGAGGAGTAATGCTGAGAGAGAATCTCATTCTTAGAATAGTCCAGAAATTCTGTGCTCAAGTATTCTCCTCCTTGATCTCATCATAGGACATAATACTTATACCCGGTTTTTGGTTCTCTACTTCTAACTTATATTCGGTGATTATCTCAAAAGTTTCGGACTTGTGTTTCAACAGGAACATATGTCTGAATCTTGAGAGATCATCAGAGAAGATAATGAAGTACAAAGAACCGGTCTTGGCATGTGTAGACAGGAGACCTTCATACATCAATATGTATCATCCCAAGAGTTCACTAACTCTTTCTCTGTTTCCAATAAACAGAGCTATGGTCATTTTATCTTTGTGACATGACTGGAAAGTTTCACAAGATGTAAATTCAAACTGATTTAAATATGCATCTCAATGTAACTTAGCTAGTCGGGTCACATTGACATGACCTAGTCTACAATACCTTAAGAAGGATTCGTTCATTTCTCAACTCTTCCTCTTGTATGTGTTCTGTATACTAAGAACTGTAGTTTGATTTAGAACGTCAATGCTTTTAGATAACGTGCCTGAACCGATCAACTTTTGATATAGGAAATGTTCAAAACATTATCCAACAATACAGAATTTTATCATTTCTTTACTAATAAAGAGACTGATATGATTTTGTATATCAGGTTCGGTATCTAATAGCATTTGTTCAAAATCAATGTATTGGTAATACAGAGTGACAGTGACCAACAGACTTGGTTACAACACTTGTACCGTTTTCTGTCTCATGAAACTTATCACCCGTTCTCAGTTCTCTACCTTTCTGTAGCCCTATGTAACAGATTACATATCTGGGATCCTGATCCGGTATCACATACCCAGGACGTAAAAGATACTGGAAACAGTTCTGTATAATGAACACACCTGAAGATGATGCATCAACATGCACTTTCTTCGTTTGGGCGGCACGGGAATTCTGGTAATCCCCTATTTCCTGCTCTGTCTTATAACAATTATAAGTTGGAGCGGGAACAACGTTCCCCAGCTCAGTATAACAAGCGGGTTCAGTCAATATATCCGTATTATTATCTTGATTAAGGCGTGACATGGTCGCTACCAGGAGAGAGAGAGAGAGAGAGAAGAAAACACTCTACGTGTGCTCTTGCAAGATCAGATTGGTTATTATTTTATCTAATCAGGATGGCTCCCACTGTTTTTATCAAATCTTCCTTCAAACCCTAAAAGGAAAGACTAGCCGGGATTAATTACACGCTACAAGTTCGCCAATCTTTCAGCCAGGCCAGTGTCAGTACTTTGAGGGAGGTTCCCCGTGCTTTCGCACAGACTTAATTAAAGTAAATCTCGTTTTCCCAGAGGCGTAACCCCGTTGACACCTTTCTAGACACCTACTTGATCGGCTAATTGTAATGTGTAAAACTCTCTCAGGAGTAAATATTACTCGCAGTGGGTATCGGGATCCAACTATCTCATAGAAGGTATGCAATCTCATTGCAAATTTCAACACTTGAAACTCCCGATAATATTTTTCCCCTAGCGTCCTATGATCTTGACGCAGGCCAACAAACCATAGTCCGCTAGTCAAGTTCAACCCGTCATTTCTTGATTGAATTAAACCCACCCGCACGACCCTTGATGTAGGCCAACAAAGTCGCACGACTACCCTAATCCAATCTGCATCATATACATAAACAGATAAATACTAGTTAGCTGCCGCACACTACGCCTTGACGCAGGCTAATAAACGTAGCACGAATACGAAGTAGGACTTATCTGAAATGACGGAGGGCTACGACAGGTTTTTAAGAAAACCCTTTGTGTAATGAACTCGATATCGTTGTAGAATCGAATGAATTTTGAAATGGAGTGTTTTTGAGGCTTTTCTAGTTTTGCTAAAGGGGTCACTCCCGGTGAAGGGGTCGTCGGCCCTTTCCTCATCGAATAAGGTGCAGGATATAGCATATATACCGCTGTGCAAAGAAAAAACTATAGAAGCAATCAAAAGACAAACCGAGGGTTGTAGCATCTGCCAGTTATTGCTAATGGGGTCACTCCCGGTGAAGGGATCTCGGCCCTTTCCTTATCGAATAAGGTGCAGGATATTCTACAAGGAACACCGCGATGCAAAGCAAGAACTGTAGCTACCTGTTTTTGAAAATTCGATTCCACAACACTTTAGGTTTCTTTTCTTTCATTAATCACATTAATGATGTCTCATCATTTAAATCACCTAAATATCACAGATAAATACGACGTACACTTATGCCATCCGTATTTTCCTCGATGTCCCCTCGTGCACCGTTAGGTTAGGTAACAAACGGCAAAGCGGGGTAGGGCTAGCGCGGGTGTAAAACATAAGTAACGTCTATATAATATATCGTATATACTATATACAGTATCTATCACAACATATCAAATGATCACATCACAGATATCGCAGCAGAAAATATCATATGAAATATTGGATATACTAGGACGTCCGTGTTTTATTTTGTGCCTGTATAAAACACGGATTCCACGGTCGTGATGAATAGCCAATCCCACACCCCTAGACCCCTACGAGAGCGGCAAGCAACCCTACCAATTCTAGGGTTAGGAGACCCGGACACGACTCCTCGAGATGATCTCCCACTGGACCCTAGAACCCGGTTACTTGTGCTCCCCTCCTTGGATCTATCCTAATGCGGAAAAGTAAATAATATACATCAACGGTGACATCTTCCGCAACCTGGAAGTGCCCTAATAAAAGAATATTACATACAAGTTTTTTACATGAATGAAAATGAAAAACACTCGTCTCATATAAAAAAACCCTGGCTATTCAAACACGACGATCCAATATAACATATCCAGCAACACATAACATCACATGTCATCAACGTAAGTAAATATGCCCATCCCAATTGTCGTTGACATATAGCAATGAAACCGGCGATATCACATATTACACTTACGGTCGCAGAAAAGAAAGTGTAAAACTACAACAGTTGGAATCCGCAACCTGCATAGACATCGCATGCCTAACCAAATGAATTCCTTAGACATCGCATGCCTAACAATTATAAACCCCGCATTTTAGGCTCATTATCGAAAACACTTTTCAATATGAAGTCGGGCAATTCAACAAGATTCCCGATATCCAGAACGAATGCTCGTCGCAAACTTTAGTAGACGGCCGCACCCCCGATACCGTCGACGAAGTGCACTAAGGCGGAACACCGCTGCCGCGAGCACCCAAACGGATGCTTTTGGCTACGGGGTTCTCCTACAGTCACTTGGTTGGGGCTATGGGGCGTGGCTGTCTATTAAGTTTACCGGTGAGTATCCGCGTACGCTACGTGATTGCGACGAACTTTTGATCACATCAAAATTCCATGGCAACCGATCAAATGAGACTAAAGTGCTATGTTTATTGTAAGTCCACGTTGCGACCCCCGGTTCTTACGGGGAGGCGGAAACGGTATAAAATCAAAATTTTAACGCAAGAGGCAACATGGACTAAGCTAGGTCGGGATCTTTACCTAAACTAAAACTAGCATACTAAGCTAAAGATATTTAGCTACTCGGATGAAGATGGTTATACCTAAACTTGAACTCCTTCGTCTTCAAGCTCCGATGGTGGTTCGATGGCTCCTTCTCGTTGTCTCCGTACGCCGAAGATAGATCCACTTGAAAGCTCCAACCTTTAGCTCCTTCTTCGTTCTTTGAAGAAACTAGTTCACTTGGTTTGCTAAACCTAGTGAACTAGAATGAGTAGAGAAGAAATAGAATGGGATTTTATCTATGGTTCTTGATTCTCAACTCATGAGACAAGAGAACCATAGATCAAGAGAGGGAGCAAGAGGTTGAGGGTGAGAGCAAGAGGAGAGCTCAAGAACAAGAGAGAGAATGAGCAAGAAAGAAAATGAGCAACTCTTTTGTCTTTCACCCTCTCATAATCCAAAGTGATCATAACTCATCATATCAAAAAAGTCTTATGTGATGGTTAGAAGCAACCATAACCTTATCATGTCATGCACTCATTTTACTCAAATGAGCAAGCAAGAAAAAGTCTTTGGCATGAAATGATAACCATGGTTATCATGATGGTCAACTAGTCAAGCCTAGTCAACCGGTCAACAAGTCAACAAAAGTCAACAAGTCAACAAGCAACAAAAGTCAACAAGTCAACAACCATATCACCATAATACTTAATTAATATAATAGTTAATCACATATCATATTCTCATTAGGGTTGAGCATAAAGTCAAATAGTCAACGGTCAACAGTCAACAACCCTAATGAGAATCCGCCGCCTCTGCCTCCCTGTCAACTGTGCATACACACCCGCATCCGCGTTCCGAGGAACACGAATGCAAACTGGATAAATCCAATCCCATAAGGTACACTAGGATCTGGCTTAAACCAAAGCCCGCTAGTGTAAACTGTCCGGACACTGTACGTGCACAAGTGCACGGATGTGACCGAACCCTGTCGCAAAACCACGCGACCTGTCGCAATACCATGCGACCTCTACTCTTTTGCCTAAAGGCGAAAAGCTTTCTGTGTGGGACTCTAAAGACTCGACACTACGCTGGCAGTGGGTTTAACCACAGACCGCAAGCGGCACTAGCTGTGCGTAACGGTCCCCAGGTAGTGCCGACAAGAAGACCGACGAGGCGAAACCCATCTGAACTCCTACTGAGCCTGAGTGTGACATTCTCCGTACAGTCCGGTCTATTCATCTGATACATCGCATGGCGGGCCTAGGGGGCGGTAAACGTCAGTCCCCAAATAGCGGTACAAGTCGTGCCGGAGCGAAGCCCAAAACACCCTGAGATAACACTGGAAACCTACCAGTACATCTCGTTTGCCCTGGCCAGGGACTACTCGTGTAATGGCTCTCCTAGACACAGCGCGATGTCAACCCCCAATACCGGGAGAGACGAATCCTGTCTAACCGTCACTGCCTCCAAGTGCTTCGGGACTGCACCCAACCACTACCTGTTTGCACGACTCCTTTGAGCCGTGGTAGGGTAGTGATCAAAGTACAGTGGGAACACACTCGAGGCGAAGTGACAGTGTCAAGTCAGCGGACTAAGCTGTACTCATGTCACCTGGGAACTGATAACTGACGATAGGTATAATACCAACTAGTCAGTTCCCGATGAGTCCTGTCCAGTATACCCGTAACCTAACGAGCACCCGCATACTATCTCAAGTACGACGTACTGACGGCTGTGGGACAGACCGTCTCCCACACTGGGATGAGAAGCGCATGCGCTGGTCTACTCCGGAGTATCGATGCCCTGTCTCGATAGTCCTGCGACCAGGGACCTGCATAAGGATGTGCTTATAGATTACCCAGCCCCACTAGTGTGACGGCCATCACATCGCTGGTAATCAAGCAAAGATCCTAAGGGCTCTACTAATGTGTATAGGCGATATACAAAAATAAACACATGTACACATTGAAGTAGAAACAAACCAAGTAGCATACTACTATTTTGAGCAAGATTGTATATACAAGGTGAATATCCCAAGCATCCATTAAGTAATATACAAACTAGTATGATACAGTAATGGCCTCTAGGGCATATACACTAACAATCTCCCACTTGCACTAAGGCCATGTACTGGCGTATCGAAGACCTATCATCTCGATCAGCCGCTCGAACTGAGTCTGGGGCAAGGCCTTGGTGAATGGATCTGCAGTGTTGTCTTCTGAAGCGACTCTCCGAACCTCGATCTCCTGGCGATCCACGATCTCCCTGATCAGGTGATACCGCCTCAAGATGTGCCTGGATCTCTGATGGGACCTGGGTTCCTTCGCTAATGCTATAGCCCCGTTGTTGTCGGAATACAGAGGTATTGGATCAACAATGGACGGAACCACCTGAAGTTCTTTCAAGAACTTCCTCATCCAGACAGCTTCTTTTGCGGCATCAGATGCAGCGATGTATTCCGCTTCCATCGTCGAGTCTGCAACGGTTTCCTGTTTGGAACTCTTCCAACACACCGCCCCTCCATTGAGGGTAAAGACAAAACCCGACATGGACTTGGAATCATCCTTGTCACTCTGGAAGCTGGAGTCAGCAAAGGCCTCGATCTGGAGGTCTTTTCCGCCATACACCAAGAACATCTCCTTAGTCCTTCTCAGGTACTTGAGAATGTTCTTTACCGCTATCCAGTGTTTCTCCCCAGGGTTAGACTGATACCGGCTTACCACACTCAGTGCATAAGCTACATCCGGTCTGGTACACAACATCGCATACATTATAGAGCCTACTGCAGAAGCGTAGGGTATAATAGACATGCGATCCCTCTCCAAATCAGTCTTGGGAGACATCTCTTTAGAGAGGGTGATCCCGTGACAAGCCGGTAGGTTACCGCGCTTTGAATCTTCCATACTGAATCTTTTCAGTATGGTGTCGATGTACCTGGACTGTGAAAGTCCTAATATCCTCTTGGATCTGTCACGGTAGATCCGGATACCCAGAATGTATGAGGCATCACCCAGGTTTTTCATGGAGAACCTGTGTGACAAGAACCCCTTGACAGATTGTAGCATAGGAATGTCATTTCCTATTAAGAGAATGTCATCCACGTATAAAACGAGGAATACTACAGTTCTCGCTACAAATCTACTATAGATGCATGGTTCATCTGGATTTTTGATAAAGCCAAATTCTTTGACCGTCTCATCAAAGCAGATGTTCCAACTCCGCGATGCCTGCTTTAGTCCATAGATGGACTTAAGCAACTTGCACACCTTTCCGCTGCTCCCACTCTGAATGAAGCCCTCTGGCTGGTCCATATAGACACACTCCTCTAAATTTCCATTTAGAAAAGCTGTCTTTACGTCCATTTGCCAGATCTCATAATCGTGGAAGGCAGCAATGGCAAGAAGGATCCGAATGGATTTCAGCATGGCTACTGGAGAAAAGGTTTCGTCGTAGTCCAAGCCAGGTCTTTGACGAAAACCCTTTGCTACCAGCCTAGCTTTATAGGTCTCAACCTGTCCATCTACACCAATCTTCCTTTTGAAGATCCACTTGCATCCTACGGGTTTTACCCCGTCTGGAGCAATGTCCAACGTCCATACCTTGTTGGTGTACATGGACTCCATTTCGGTCCGCATTGCATCCAGCCATTTCACTGAGTCAACGCTCTGAACGGCCTGCTGGAAGCTAGTAGGCTCATCATAATCTATGATGCAATCCTCTCTATCCCCGTCTATGAGAAAACCGTAGTATCTCTCGGGCGGATGAGACTGCCTACTACTCCTGCGGAGCGGCGTAGGAATGTCCTGTTCTGTTGAACCCTCTGGTTCCACTAACCTTTCAGTAATAGTCTGTGGTTCTGGAATTTCTTCCAGTTCTACTGCGCTCCCACTAATCTCCTTTTCCAAGAACTGGTGTTCCAGAAAGTGGGCATTACGAGAAACAAGGACTTTTTGTTCCTCTGCGTAGTAGAAAAGATACCCCCTGGTGTTCTTTGGGTATCCCACAAACTTGCACAGTACTGAGCGTGCCTCGAGTTTGTCCGCATGCTGCTTTTTGACAAAAGCTGGACATCCCCAGATCTTCAGATATTGAAGATAGGGTTTCTTCCCACTCCACATTTCATATGGGGTGGTAGGCACAGTCTTAGTCGGAACTCGGTTCAAAAGGTACGCAGCTGATTCTAGCGCATACCCCCAGAATGATCGCGGTAACTCAGCGTTACTCATCATGGACCGCACCATATCCAATAGGGTGCGGTTCCGTCTCTCCGATACACCGTTATGTTGCGGGGTGTATGGAGGAGTAAGCTGAGAGAGAATTCCGTTCTCTTTTAGATAGTCCAGGAACTCGGCACTTAAGTATTCTCCACCTCGATCCGATCTTAGAATCTTAATACTTTTGCCGGTCTGTTTCTCTACTTCATTCTTATACTCCTGGAATTTTCCAAAGGCCTCGGACTTATGTTTCATTAAGAAGACATAACCGTACCTTGAGAAGTCATCCGTAAAAGTAATGAAGTAAGAATGTCCGCTTCGGGCATGTGTAGACATTGGACCGCACACGTCACTGTGTACGAGTCCCAAGAGCTCGCTCGCTCTTACTCCTTGTCCAGTAAACGGAGTCTTTGTCATCTTTCCTTTGAGACAAGATTGACAAGTGGCATACGATTGATATTCGAACGTATTCAAATATCCTTCTGTATGTAACTTATTCAACCTTCTCTCATTGATGTGACCCAATCTACAATGCCATAAGAAAGTCTGATTTAGTTCTGGAGACTTTCTTTTGTGTGTATTCTGGACGTTGAAAATCTGTGGTTGGTTTAACACGTATATACCATTACTCAATGTACCTGACCCAATCAGAACTTGATTAAGGTGAATGTTTACAACATTACTTACAAACGCAAATTCATAACCTTCTTTAGAAACTAAAGATACAGAAATGATATTACAAGTTGCGTTGGGTACAAAAAAGCAATTACGCAAAACCAAAACATGTCCATCTGACATTCCCAGGTGATAGTCCCCCACGGCTTTAGCATCCATGCTAGCTCCGTTTGCAACTCTGAGGGTCATGTCACCTGCCTTCAAAACCCTACGGTTTCTCAACGCCTGCAAAGAATTACAGATATAAGATCCTGATCCGGTATCCAATACCCAGGAAGTAGAGTTTATTGAAAGACAGTTTTCAATAACATACACACCTGAAGCTGAAGCTACAACCTGCTTCAATTCCTGTGTTCTGGCCTTCCAGGCCCTGCAATCATTCTTCCAGTGTCCTTTCTTATGACAATAGAAGCATTCTTCCTTATCCACAAGCTTCCCCGCTATCTTTGTTGCTTTTGCTTTTCCCTTCGTATCCACTTTACTAACACCGCCCCTTGGTTTGGCGGGGGCCTTCTTCTTCTTTCTCTTGGCTTTCGCCTTGGACCTAGAAGAAGATGATCCTCCTACAAACAAAGTGGATGTATCCCTACCTTTCTGTAGGGTGCCCTCTGCGCTCCTCAGCATGTTGAGGAGCTCTGAAAGTTCAACCTCTTTTTCTTGTAGGTTGAAGTTCAGTATGAACTGGGCGTAAGTGGAAGGAAGGGACTGGAGAACTATATCCGTATATAGCTCACTCTCTAATGTGATCCCTAGGTCAGCGAGCTCCTCAATGTAGCCGATCATCTTTAGCACGTGCTCGGCTACTGATGATCCGACGGCCATTCTTGTCGAAAATAACTTTTTCGACGCTTCGTATCTTGCGATACGTGATTGCTCTCCATACAGTTCTTTTGTATGGAGCAATATGGACTCCATGTCCATATTCTCATGCCTCCTCTGATGTTCGTTGTCCATCGAGGCAAGCAGGAGGCACTTGGCCTTCACGCTATCAATCTCCCAAGTCTTACGGATTTCCTTATCCGCGACACTGGAAGTTGGACCAGGGACAGGGGGAGCTTTGGTGGTAAGAAGATACCCCAGCTTGTCATAAGTGATTGCTATCTTGACATTCCTAAGCCAATCTTTGTAGTTTGGCCCTGTCAGTTTGTTTTTATCTAGGAGTAACTTAAGTCCAGTCATGTTGATTGGTCGCTGCAATTAGGAGAGAGAAGAAGAAACACTCAGCATGATGCTCTTGCAAGTTTAGAGTGGTTTTTAGTTTGTCTAAACAGGATGGCTCCCACTGTTTCTCGAATCCCTCCTCAAACCATAAAGGAAGAATTAGTCAGGATCAATCCCACCGTACAATACTTGCTTAACCGTTCAGCCAGGCCGGTGTCGGTACTTCGAGGGAGGTTTTCCAACGCTTTCGCGAAGTTCCTTAATTAAAGAACCTCTTTTCCCTGGGGGCGTAGCCCCGCTAACACCTTTCTAGGCACCTACTAGGTTTATAGCATTGATCGTTAAGTGAGAAATTTCCCGAGGAGTAGCATATACTCACAGTAGGATCGGGATCCAAATATCATCGCGTGACGAAACTGAAGGAATCCTACCAGAATCATCACACTCCAAATGGTATGCAAATCTAGCAAGTTTCAGTACTTATGAAACTCCCGATGTGGATTTTTGCCCCATGCTCTTATGACCTTGGCGTGAGGTCAAAATGTCATAAGTCACATGTCAAGTTCGTCCCATCATTATCCAGGTTAATTTGAACCCACCCGTACATACCCTTGACGTAGGCCAAAATGGCAGTACGACTGTCTCAAACCAACGCATTCTATCTATGCAACAGATAAATATCCGGCAGCTACCAATCACTATGCCTTGGCGTGAGGTCAAAATACATAGCTTGAATACTACCGAATATTTAACTGAAATGATGGAGGGCTACGGATGGTTTTGGCAAAACCGTGAACGTAGTGAACTTGATTTGGTCGATGGAACGAGATAGCTTTTAAATGGAGTGGCTCAAACTCCGTATTTTAAAAGTTTGTTTTGAAAAGAACCGAGTGGTTTTTCGAAAGTGTTCCAACGACTTTAAGTTGGTTTATTATCTTGCATTAGTTCTTTTAATGCGTGATATTCTTGCATTAGTTCTTTTAATGCGTCCCATCATTTAATCCTACCATTGCAGAAAACAACCAAAATATGACGTACGCTTATGCCATTCGCATTCGCCACGGGGCCCCGTCATTACCCGTTAGGTTACTTAACTAACGACAGAGCGGGGGCTGGGCTAGCGCGTCCGTAAAACATAAGCAACGCCTAAATAATATCATATATAGATATACTGCAATGATAAACATTTCAGATCACAGATAAATACATTGGATATACTAGGAATCTGTAATTTGTACGAGCCTGTAACAAAAACAGATTACACGGTCGCGGTGAATAGCCAAAACCCCACCCAAGACCCCTACGGGTGCGGCAAACTACCCGCCAAGTACCCGAAGCGTAGCAACCTCCCTCATCTCCATGAGTAGGCCACTCGACACTTCGGCATACCCGGTAGTTTGTGCACCCCTCCATGGGTCTATCCTAGGAGCAAAAACAGTAAAAAGAAATTATACAATGACGGCTACAACCCCGACCCGGTTGTGCGGCCATACAAATAATTATTACATCAATTTACAGATTTACATGAATTGCAAGAAAAGAAAACTCTCGTCTCACAACCCCCGGCTATTCACCCGCGACAATCCAACATATTTATATACACATTCCAGCACATTACAGATCATGTATAACCCCGACCAATCGACTTATAGCGATTAGCCGACGTTCAATACATGCAAACATCACAGATATAACCATCATAGTCAAAGTGCAGTGAAGTTCGGAAAAATACGGAATTATAGGACCCCAAAAGGAAATTTCTTTTCTGGAAAATCTGGGCACATATAATATATTTCAAAAATCCCAAAACCAACACAGACACACACTGCATGAAAAACGATGCAGAGAAGACGACAAAGCGCGGCGCTTCCGCGGCAAATGCCTACCTGGTGCGGCGGAAGCACGGCGGTTTGAAGGAAACAGTGGACCGTTTTTCATGGGTGTTCACACAAAACCCTGAGCCGAATTTAGGAGTATAAAGTTTTTCATTTTGACCAGAAAAAATTTCAACAGAAACTCAGGTTTTGCAAAAGTTAGGTTTTTGGATTTTTTTTCGGTTCCGAACTTCGTTACACTTTACTACCAAGCTAGTTTAAGTTTAGTTAGGCTCTGATACCACTGTAAGTCCACGTTGCGACCCCCGGTTCTTACGGGGAGGCGGAAACGGTATAAAATCAAAATTTTAACGCAAGAGGCAACATGGACTAAGCTAGGTCGGGATCTTTACCTAAACTAAAACTAGCATACTAAGCTAAAGATATTTAGCTACTCGGATGAAGATGGTTATACCTAAACTTGAACTCCTTCGTCTATAAGCTCCGATGGTGGTTCGATGGCTCCTTCTCGTTGTCTCCGTACGCCGAAGATAGATCCACTTGAAAGCTCCAACCTTTAGCTCCTTCTTCGTTCTTTGAAGAAACTAGTTCACTTGGTTTGCTAAACCTAGTGAACTAGAATGAGTAGAGAAGAAATAGAATGGGATTTTATCTATGGTTCTTGATTCTCAACTCATGAGACAAGAGAACCATAGATCAAGAGAGGGAGCAAGAGGTTGAGGGTGAGAGCAAGAGGAGAGCTCAAGAACAAGAGAGAGAATGAGCAAGAAAGAAAATGAGCAACTCTTTTGTCTTTCACCCTCTCATAATCCAAAGTGATCATAACTCATCATATCAAAAAAGTCTTATGTGATGGTTAGAAGCAACCATAACCTTATCATGTCATGCACTCATTTTACTCAAATGAGCAAGCAAGAAAAAGTCTTTGGCATGAAATGATAACCATGGTTATCATGATGGTCAACTAGTCAAGCCTAGTCAACCGGTCAACAAGTCAACAAAAGTCAACAAGTCAACAAGCCAACAAAAGTCAACAAGTCAACAACCATATCACCATAATACTTAATTAATATAATAGTTAATCACATATCATATTCTCATTAGGGTTGAGCATAAAGTCAAATAGTCAACGGTCAACAGTCAACAACCCTAATGAGAATCCGCCGCCTCTGCCTCCCTGTCAACTGTGCATACACACCCGCATCCGCGTTCCGAGGAACACGAATGCAAACTGGATAAATCCAATCCCATAAGGTACACTAGGATCTGGCTTAAACCAAAGCCCGCTAGTGTAAACTGTCCGGACACTGTACGTGCACAAGTGCACGGATGTGACCGAACCCTGTCGCAAAACCACGCGACCTGTCGCAATACCATGCGACCTCTACTCTTTTGCCTAAAGGCGAAAAGCTTTCTGTGTGGGACTCTAAAGACTCGACACTACGCTGGCAGTGGGTTTAACCACAGACCGCAAGCGGCACTAGCTGTGCGTAACGGTCCCCAGGTAGTGCCGACAAGAAGACCGACGAGGCGAAACCCATCTGAACTCCTACTGAGCCTGAGTGTGACATTCTCCGTACAGTCCGGTCTGTTCATCTGATACATCGCATGGCGGGCCTAGGGGGCGGTAAACGTCAGTCCCCAAATAGCGGTACAAGTCATGCCGGAGCGAAGCCCAAAACACCCTGAGATAACACTGGAAACCTACCAGTACATCTCGTTTGCCCTGGCCAGGGACTACTCGTGTAATGGCTCTCCTAGACACAGCGCGATGTCAACCCCCAATACCGGGAGAGACGAATCCTGTCTAACCGTCACTGCCTCCAAGTGCTTCGGGACTGCACCCAACCACTACCTGTTTGCACGACTCCTTTGAGCCGTGGTAGGGTAGTGATCAAAGTACAGTGGGAACACACTCGAGGCGAAGTGACAGTGTCAAGTCAGCGGACTAAGCTGTACTCATGTCACCTGGGAACTGATAACTGATGATAGGTATAATACCAACTAGTCAGTTCCCGACGAGTCCTGTCCGGTGTACCCGTAACCTAACGAGCACCCGCATACTATCTCAAGTACGACGTACTGACGGCTGTGGGACAGACCGTCTCCCACACTGGGATGAGAAGCGCATGCGCTGGTCTACTCCGGAGTATCGATGCCCTGTCTCGATAGTCCTGCGACCAGGGACCTGCATAAGGATGTGCTTATAGATTACCCAGCCCCACTAGTGTGACGGCCATCACATCGCTGGTAATCAAGCAAAGATCCTAAGGGCTCTACTAATGTGTATAGGCGATATACAAAAATAAACACATGTACACATTGAAGTAGAAACAAACCAAGTAGCATACTACTATTTTGAGCAAGATTGTATATACAAGGTGAATATCCCAAGCATCCATTAAGTAATATACAAACTAGTATGATACAGTAATGGCCTCTAGGGCATATACACTAACATTTATAACATTCAAGTCAGTTATCTCATAACAATTTGTGGATTCCAAATATTGTATCACATTCCAGATAAATAGAAAATGTTAAACTTTCCAATCGAACAATCAAACACCCAAGTTTTCCCGAAACAGCTCAACACATGAAATAAGTTTAAAAACATCTACTTCATACCACAGTACCAACGGTCCAGCCGTAGAAGGGTCAAGCCAACGCCTCACATGTGGCATGCCGTACTGCCCCAAACCCTAAGGTTCAAAGGGCAGTTCAAGACGGTCACATAATCGAGTTAAGGTTTGTTGTCTTCTAGAGGGTCCATCGCGTTACTTGCACTACTTAGAATGTTCTTAAACTACAGAAAGATCCAACACTTGGAAATTTCCCGTCAGGGGAAAACGTGGGTCATTCATATCCGGTCGAACCTTTTAACATGTTCTAAAATATCCGGAAAAACACAGACAAAGTTAAACTTTCATATCGAATTAACGAAATCCTAATACAACCCAGAAAACTCAACTGTTGAGTAGAAGTTAAAAATTCCCAGAAAGCACAGCAGTTATAGATAGGAATTACTGTGCAAACCACGTGGTAAGATTCACCACTATGGCCGCGGAACCGCCGCGCAAGCCAGGGTGGGGCCGCGGTTCCGCGGCGCATTGGTCGATTTTGGGATCACGTGGTCCACAGTAATTCCTATAAAACCCTGTTTATTTTTCTGCATATTTTTAATTCACAAAATTCCACAGTTTCAGAAAATGTACAGAGAGGGGTGTAATTTAGGGTTTCGGGGTTCGATCGGGTTTCTAACATCGTCTACACATCGCCTAAGGCTCTAGCTTGGCTCTGATACCACTGTAGGGTTCTTAGGCACACTCATGAAGTTTCACAAGGCATCAACCATGCCAAATTCAAAAACTTATGTGCCGAGAAACCCTAATGAAGATCGTTAACTAGAGGATAGGCGAAAATAAAAGCTAGCAAACAACTTTGCTACTAAGTGAAAGTGACTACAACCTTTGTAAATCCGGTCCTCCACTTCCAAAGCTCCGTGACGACGTCCCTTCGCTGCGATCATCGGGATCCCGGACTCTAGCGATGGATTCGTCAGAGAAATGATCGGGCTAGGTCGTTGACTTCGATACCGAAGATGATCTACGTCGAGGCGACTCAAACCCAAGCTCCATCTTCACTAGGTCATGAAACTTGTGAAGATAACACACTCTACTACATGGCAAGTGGTAGAGGATGAAGAAATAGGAAGTGGGCTCACTTTAGAATTGTATTTCTCACTTGATTTCATCACTTGGAAATTTTCAAGAATAGTTTTCTTCACTTGAAGAAGATGAAGAAGAAGAAGGAAAAAGAATTATCTTTAAAAAAATAAATCAAGTGAATCTTATCATATTGCAACCATGGGTGAAGTTAACTCATGTAGAGAGCAAACCTTAGTTTAGGTGATGGTTAGGTCAAAGCATAAAGACAAAATGGTTAAGACTTTGAAAAATGCTAAGAAGTTTCATGAAGCTTAAAGCAAAGAAAGGAAAAAGCCACCATTTTGTTTTTACAAAATGAATAAAGAAAATAAAACCCTAACCATTAACTAAATATGGTTTAAAGCATACATATACCCAAGTTTGCATGTATCATCAAACATGATACAAACTAGTGCACAAAAATATATCACATATACAACTTGTGCATTTCAAGTGAGAAAATCAATCTTAAGTGAACAAATAATAGTTAATGTAAAGTAATATATCAAATATATAATTATACATTAAATAATTAAATCAACACTTGATTTAAAGATCCGGTCATACTGCATATAACCGACTAATATCAAGTGTATCAACATATCGAATCAACACTTGATTCGGTAACCCGGCTATATCTTATATAACCGTCCGATGATACAAATCGCGAGAATAGAATTCAGTATCACATACTGGTATTATTCTCGGTCCCGCACATATCTCATATGCGCTCCTATTTCGTTTCGCTTGAGCCAGGAAACTTCTGTGTAGGACTTTAAAGACTCGTCAATACGCCGGCAGCAGGTGATGATCATATCAAACACCCACAAGCCGTAAACGGTCTGCTAAACGTAACGGCCACCCGGGTATTGAGCGATCAGAAGATCAACGAGCAAGCCCGCTCACACTCCTGTGAATCCAACCAGTAACACTTACCGTACAGTCCGGTCTCGTCGTCTGATATGTCGCATATCTCGCCTAGGGGTGGTAAACGTCAGACCCTAGTAGCTCGATAAGTCGTGTCGATATGATGTCTATAACAGTTCGAGAAACTACTGGTAACACTTACCAGTAAATCTCAGCAACCCTGGCCAGGGATTTCCGGTTATAGCCAATCGAACACAGCGCAACATCAACTCCCTATACCGGGAGAGATGAATCCCCTCCTATCGCTCATTGCCTCCATGTGAATCGGGACTGTACCCAAAAACCACCGTTTTGCATGCCCTCTTGAACGTGGTAAGGTGGAAATCAAAGCACAGTGGGAATCACAAAAGACTCTATGACGATCTCGGGTCAACAGACTACTCTGTACCAGTGTCACCAGAGAACTGCCATCTGACGTGAGGTATAACACCATCTGGGAGTTCTCGGCGAGTCCGTCCAGTGTACCCAGTCTCCACTGAGCACCCGTATATCATCTTTGATGTCAAACACCAATGGATATGGGATCATCCATCTCCCATCTGTATGGGTCGAGAAGGTATACGCTAGTCTACTCTGGTATATCGATGCCCCGTCTCGATACACCCACGACTAGGGACCTTGAAGGATGTACTTATGGACTACCATGTCCCCACTAGTATGATCTGCATCATAGTCCAGGTAGTCAAGTACACATCCTAAGGGCTTTACCAACATGTAACAGAGAGACAATCAGTGTACACGTTAAGATAAAGAGCAACCAGATAGCATACTATCACGTCGAGCAAGAAAGTCCTCCCTATATATGTCCCAGCATCCACTATAATATACATCCTATGTACAGTAATGGCCTCTAGGGCATACATATAACTAACAAAACCCACCCATGTGTGCCCTTGACTAGGTCAATAAGGCCGCACGACTGTCCTAACCAATCCCATTTATGCAACAAACAAACACCACTTAGCTAACGAACACTACGTCTTGGCTAGGTCAATAAACGCAGCACGAATACTAAATAATACCCGTAAGAAATGACGGAGGGCTACGGCTGGTTTTTAGCGAAAAACCTTTAACGTTATGAACTTGATATCATTGAAGGAACTGCATAGCTTTTTATAAATATATAGTAGTGAAAACCTTTGCTAAAGAGGTCACTCCCGGTTAAGGGATCTCGGCTCTTTTCCCGTAGAATGAGGTGCAGGATATTCCAACTGAATATGTAACACCCGAGCCCAATGCTACTAAATTCAGTTACCGTTTGAACGTAGTGTGGCACTCATTTCATTTATCTTGCTTGATTGTTACTTATTGTAAATTTTACCATGTCAATTCAATTCTGCATATAACAATTTATGGCATCTAAAATAAAATTAAAAATATTCATCTTGGCCTGCTTGACACCCCTAACCCCGTTGTAGCGTCCGTGCGTCATGTTTTCGCCCCGTTCAGTGAAACGGGCGAGTTTGGACGGTTACGTGCACGTACGTGTGTCCGTCTTGGGGGTATGCTTTTTGATCATAAAACACTTCATTTCAAATTTTAGATCCCGCCTAAAATCCTATTATTTCAATTTCGAATTTTTGGACCCGACCCGGGCGCGATTTGGAAATGTTTTACTTTGCGCCAAAATCCCAAATTTTAATATTTAAACAATCGTATATTTTAAAACCTTATACTATAATTTTCATATCTTTTAAATCTTTTATCAGTTTTCCTAACCCACAAATCTTTCATTCCCAACCAATCATCGCTCTCTATTCTTCCGTGGGCCCCACTCTCTTTTTTCTCTCGCTCTCTTTCTCTCTCCCCCGTATCCTCTCTCTCTCTCTCTCTCACCGTCTCTCTCTTTTAATCATGTTAACAAGTTTAAGCACTTTAGAGGTGCAATGATTTATATAAAGGTTCAATACAGTTATTACAGGTTAAAATGCATACGGGTGTCCGAATGGAACAAAACTATAGAGATAAATGCCATAAGCTATGTCAATATTAAAAATGTGATTAAACAGGTAAATGTGGTTATTAGGTTCAATTGCAAACTGTAGGTTCCAAGTTTAAAGATAAAATGATATATAACAATATTGTACATGAAAAGTGGAAAATTATAATACCAAAGTTAAATTGCGGGTTTTAGGGTGTCATTAATTATAAGTAAATATTGTTTAGCATGTAGCAAGGGTTACTTGCCTCAATGGGTCGCGAACCGGGAATACGGAACGATAAACGTCGGCGGGAAAAACTCACGACGGGCGCACGGTTCACGGAATGAACCCAAACGACGAACAATGGAACCATACGGGTCGGGGTACCTCGCTGGAACATCGGGTCACGTCGTCGGCATCGTCGGATTCCGGCCGATGAAAGAACAGTGAATGTCAAGATATGCAAACAAGAAAGAAAATAGAATAAAGAAGAAGGGAAGAAGGAAAGAGGAGAAGGGAATGCTCACGAGGATCTGTGGGACGGGTAGTGACGGTCGACCTCGTCGACGGAGCTCCGGCGGTCGGCCAACAGTGACCGTGCCAAACTGCAGATCACCAGAAATGGTTATGGAAAGGAGAAAGAGGGGGCTTGGTAAGGTGAGGGTGAGGAGGCAATGAGGCCGGCGAGGGTGTCGTCGGCGTTGGGCTGCGGCGGCGAGGACACGCGGCGGTAGGGTTACGTGAGGGTTGGGTTGCTGTGTGAGGAAAAGAAAATGGAGGAGGGAAAGGAGTTTTAAAATATATAGAAGAGAGAGAGAAAAATGAGTGGGGCCCACGAAAGAATAGAGAGCGATGATTGGTTGGGAATGAAAGATTTGGGGGTTAGGAAAACTGATAAAAGATTTAAAAGATATGAAAATTATAGTATAAGGTTTTAAAATATACGATTGTTTAAATATTAAAATTTGGGATTTTGGATCAAAGTAAAACATTTCCAAATCGCCCCCGGGTCGGGTCCAAAAATTATAAATTGAAATAATAGGATTTTAGGCGGGATCTAAAATTTGAAATGAAGTGTTTTATGATCAAAAAGTATACCCCCAAGACGGACACACGTACGTGCACGTAGCCGTCCAAACTCGCCCGTTTCACTGAACGGGGCGAGAACACGACGCACGGACGCTACAACGGGGTTAGGGGTGTCATGCAGGCCAAGATGAATATTTTTAATTTTATTTTAGATGCCATAAATTGTTATATGCAGAATTGAATTGACAGGGTAAAATTTACAATAAGTAACAATCAAGCAAGATAAATGAAATGAGTGCCACACTACGTTCAAACGGTAACTGAATTTAGTAGTATTGGGCTCGGGTGTTACATAATACCGTGATGCAAAGCAAAAAGTAATCGACTATAGTGAAATTATTACCCTGACGCAAACTTCTGTCCAATGGGTCACTCCCGGTGAAGGGATCTCGGCCCTCGCCTCATCGACTGAGATGCTGGATATTCATAACTGAATACCACTATGCAAAACAAAAGAGAACGTCCATGCAATAACAGCCTTTTAAAAAATGTTCCAACAACATCAGAATATGTTTGTTTAGCTTGCATTGATCCGAATCAATGCAGTCCTATCAATTGATCACACCAATAAAGAACGAAAATATGATGTACGTATATGCCATCCGCGTTTGTCACTGGGTCCCGTCATCACCCGTTAGGTTACTTAACTAACGATAGAGCGGGGACTGGACTAGCACGGGTGTAAAACATATACAACATCTACTAGTATATATATCAATATATAATAATCGCTCAAGGCGTGATAAAATGCAATATCACAGAAATGTAATAAGTATCACAGAACAATACAGATAATCTGGGGTCCCCGGGTTTCCATTGAGCCGCAAGTGAAACCCGACGTTCCCCTGGTTGTGCGAATAGCCTGTGCAATGAAATCCTAGACCCCTACGGGTGCGGCAAGTTACCCGCCAAAACTAGAAGAGAGGCAGCCCCTTCAACAAAGTGAATGGACCACCCAGTACTTCACGGAATCCGGTAACTTGAGCACCCCTCCTTGGGTCAACATATACCCCCTACGAGTGCGGCGAATAGCCCGCCAATTCTAGAGTAAAGCCCCCTCCGTCTCAAAGCCATGAGATGCGGGTCCGTTGCCCTCTAGAACCCGGCTAGTGCACTCCTCCGCGGGGTAATCCTAGTACAGAAAATAAAATATATACAACGGGTACATCGACCTCAGCCCGGTCGTGCCCCAAAAGAATAATATACAAACAGGCAGTGACGGTAGTCCACATGTTCGACGCTCACCCCGCAATATCAAATGTACAAATGTAACCAAACTGTACTAACATTGCACCAGGCTATCCACCATGACAAATCCGCAACATCACAGTACAACACAGAACATCAACGTGAATGTCACGTTCGCAAATCCGTCTAAAGGGGCTATAGCGATTAGACAAGATTTACCGATCAAATGACATTAACGGTCACAGATATAATGTAAGTACTACGAACTAACTTATTTAAAATTTCGATCGACAAAATTTCCCGAAGTGGGCCCCAAGTACAATTCCCAATACTCAAATAAAATTTGGGCCCAAACAAAATATTCCAAAAACCACATTTTCACACAAAAGACCAGCACAAGAAAAATGGTGCACTGAAGCCATATAACGGCGGCGGAACCGCGGCCAAAACAAGGTTAGTGCCGCAGTTCCACGGCGCTACAGTGGATTCGTGCTCCCAAATTTCTACAGAGGTCTTAAAAACGCCTGCCTGATTTTTTGACATACTCAAAATAATTTTTAGACCACAAAAAAAATTCGACAGAAACTCAGAAAATGAAAACGCGGTTTCGGAAATTTTGATCGTTCGATATTTTCAACACGTTAGAACAAGCTAGTAAAGGTTAATGGCATGTTTCTGATACCATGTTAGGTTACGGCAGCGCCCCGGTCGTCAATCCGAGGCCAAATGCGGAACAAAAACTTTTCAAAACTTGGCGCTACCGCAACCTTTACCCGGATCGAACCATTAACGCTAAACTAGCAAACTACTAAGAAGTTAGAATGGCTATACCGATTGATCCGTGTCCTTCGGTCTTTGGCTACCATCCCAAGCTCCTCGCGGAATCTCCGATCTCCGTTCTCCTCGTCGGAAGGGCACCACATCAATGAGTCTTTTTACGGGCTCCCGCTTCATCCGAAGCAACTCGGACACGAAGTTTGCTAGCTGACGTGTCCAAGGTGAAGTAGAGAATGTGTGCGATCACTTCGTCTTAAGCATCTTTTGATTCTCATCGCATGAGAGTGTATGGATGGAGGTTGAAGATGAAGTCATTTGTGGAAATGGTGAGATAGAGGAAGAAGAAGAAGAGGAGCCTTTTGTTGTGTTATTGTGTTGAATGATAATGAGAGCAAGAAGAAATAATACAAGAGCTAACCTCAAGCCATATGGCTGCCTTATCTCTCTTCATCCATCAATTCAACACAATAAACAATTCCTAATGTGACATTAGCACAAGTAAAGAGACCGTGAGTCACTAAGCATGTCCATGTCACATTAACTGCACCTCATCATGAAATCCACTCACATTTTCCACTATTTGTAAACACTAATCCAAATGTTTACAACAACAAAAAGATACGGCAACATCTAAAGTAAACTCGTGACGGATTACAAGGATACCCCTCACCTGTATATACATACCTGCATCCGCATTCCGACTGAATGCAAATGCGATGAGACTAAAGTAATCCAACAAATCTAATACTAGGATCCGGCTTAACCCAAAGCCCACTAGTATGATCCGTCCGATCATGATCCGTGCACGACTGCACGTATATGATCGAACCCTGCCATAATATCATACGGCCTCTACAACGTTTCGCCCGAAACTTGAGAAACTGTCTGTGGGGGACTCTAAAGACTTGTCAATACACTGGCCGTGGATTTAACCACTAGCACGTCAGTGGTACTAGTTGTACGTAACGGGCTACCAGGTATTGACCAAAAGGGAGGTCGATGAGCGAACTCATCCTGACACCCTACTGAGCCTATCAGTGATAATATCCGTACAGTCCGGTCCGTTCGTCTATGAGTATCGCATGTCGGGCATAGGGGGTTGGTAAAAGTCAGACGCCCAAAAGCGGTACAAGTCGTGTCGGAGTGTATCCCAGAACACCCTGAGATACTACTGGAATACCTACCAGTAAATCTCCTGCCTTGGCCAAGGACTTCGTGTAATGGCTCTCCTAGACATAGCGCGATCTCACCCTCAATACCGGGAGAGACGAAACCCCTGTCGATCCGCTCGCTGCCTCCATGTGGCTCGGGACTGTACCCAACTAAAACCTATTTGCATGACTCCTTTGAGCCGTGGTAGGGTAGTAATCAAAGCACAGTGGGAACTCATACGAGACAAATGACGATCTCAGGTCGATGAACTAACCTGCACACATGTCACCATGGAACTGCTATCTGACGCTTGGTATAATACCAACCAGCATGTTCCCGACGAGTCCTGTCCGGTGTACTTATAACCCAATGAGCACCTGTATACGTCTTAGGTGAACCAACCGACACCAATGACTTGTGAGACCAGCCACCGCCCCTCGTCGGGGTCTCGATCGTATACACTAGTCTACTAATGGAGTATCGATGCCCAGTCTCGAACCTCCCACGACTAAGGACCTTTTAAGAATGTGCTTATTGACCCCAGCTCCCACGTATATGATCATCATCATACTGCTGGTAGTCAAGCAAGAATCCTAAAGGCTTTATCAACGTGCAATAGTGGTCTGTAACATCACCTAAAGCAGTACACGATAATAAAGATAAGCCAGATAGCATACTATCATCTCGAGTAAGACTGTCCTACCGGCATAGGTCCTCCCTCAATCATTGCAATCACGTGCCTGCGATCCAATAATTGACTTTGAAGGCACTATATCCAACAGAATTTATATTATATTCATCTTGTTTATTGATTTCTTTTCTATGTTGAAAGTATGTATCTCAATCTCAAGTCTAATGCATCTTAGTTATTTAATGCTCAATTCTTCATATATCTTAATCTCAAGTTGCAATTTGCAAGTAACTAAGCAAGTATTATTTCATAAGTTTAAAATCATGTTACACATACAATAAGAATACACAACAAACGCATCATTAGAGAGTGATTCAAGATGTTCAAGTTAAAACCAATATATGATACTCGATGAGAATATGAAACTTTCATATTCTCATCGATACTCATATATGAAACTAAAAGCGCCACTTAGTCATCGTCTATCGGTTAGCATACGTTCGATGTTCGTCGTGACATAGAACTATACGAAGGTTGTTAAATATCGGACGGTATAGCTCGATACTAACAACCGTCGTATAGTCTATGTGATGAGAAGATTCAATCGTATGATAACCGATAGATTTGTCCTGTGTGGACAAGTTAGGAATGTATAAAGAAAACACCTTCATTCACTTGTATTTACATCCGTTTCAAGATATTTCGTCGGTACCTTTCCGCCGGTTCTTCGTGTACAAAGATAGATTAGATGTTCATTTCAACGTTGTTTCACAGCTTTGAAATGATAGTCTATTCTATTACAGTGTACTCGGAGAACAGCGGGGTGGTGCTGCCAAAATTTACTCGAAACGGTTGAAAGCACAAGCGAATGGGTGTTCGCTCTATACATTCTTAATGGGATAGAAGCCTTACCCCCGACAGCCGAAACACACACATACAACAATAATACACAACAAACGTATCATTAGAGAGTGATTCAAGATGTTCAAGTTAAAACCAATATATGATACTCGATGATAATATGAAACTTTCATATTCTCATCGATTCTCATATATGAAACTAAAAGCACCACTTAGTCCCCGTCTATCGGTTAACATACGTTCGATATTCGTCTTGACATAGAACTATACAAAGGTTGTTAAATATCGGACGATATAACTCGATACTAACAACCGTCGTATAGTCTATATGACGAGAAGATTCAATCGTATGATAACCGATAGATTTGTCCCGTGTAGACAACTTAGGAATGTATAAAGCAAACACCTTCATTCACTTGTGTTTTCATCCGTTTCGAGATATTTTGTCGGTACCTTTCCGCTGGTTCTCCGTGTACAAAGATAGATTAGATGTTCATTTCAACGTTATTTCACAGCTTTGAAATGATTATCTATTCTATTATAGTGTACTCGGAGAACAGCGGGAAGGTGCTGTCGAAATTTACTCGAAACGGTTGAAAGCACAAGCGAATGGGTGCTCGCTCTATACATTCTTAATGGGATAGAAGCCTTACCCCCGACAGCCGAAACACACACATACAACAATAATACACAACAAACGCATCATTAGAAAGTGATTCAAGATGTTCAAGTTAAAACCAATATATGGTACTCGATGATAATATGAAACCTTCATATTCTCATCGATACTCATATATGAAACTAAAAGCGCCACTTAGTCCTCGTCTATCGGTTAACATACGTTCGATGTTCATCGTGACATAGAACTATACGAAGGTTGTTAAATATCAGACGGTATAGCTCGATACTAACAACCGTCGTATAGTCTATGTGACGATAAGATTCAATCGTATGATAACCGATAGATTTGTCCCGTATGGACAAGTTAGGAATGTATAAAGCAAACACCTTCATTCACTTGTATTTTCATCCATTTCGAGATATTTCGTCGGTACCTTTCCGCTGGTTCTCCGTGTACAAAGATAGATTAGATGTTCATTTCAACGTTGTTTCACAGCTTTGAAATGATTATCTATTCTATTATAGTGTACTCGGAGAACAGCGGGGAAGTGCTGCCGAAATTTACTCGAAACGGTTGAAAGCACAAGCGAATGGGTGTTCGCTCTATACATTCTTAATGGGATAGAAGCCTTACCCCCGACAGCCGAAACACACACACACAACAAGAATACACAACAAACACATCATTAGAGAGTGATTCAAGATGTTCAAGTTAAAACCAATATATGATACTCGATGATAATATGAAACTTTCATATTCTTATCGATACTCGATGATAATATGAAACTATCCCGTTCTTAGATTTCTCAATATAGTCACCATAACCTATAATTTATATGTTATACAGTCTAACATGGCCCATGAGTACGTCAGAGTTAAGGACTGGATGTATATGGATTGGCAACAACGTATGCAACCTAAGTTTGTCGCAGGAGTTGCTGCTTTTATTGAATTTGTACGCGCACATAATAAGATCGTGATAGAGAAGATTCTCTGCCCGTGCGATAGATGTGGCAATAAGTATTGGCAGAAGGTAGAATTGGTAGAGCTTCATATCGTAAAATATGGGTTTACTATACTTTATACAACTTGGAAATATCACAGGGAAGGAGAAGAACGCAGTAATACAGCAGAAGAAGAAGGAGAACACGATAATGCGGCAGGAGAAGAAGGAGAAGACGGTAATGCGGCAGAAGGAGAAGACGGTAATTTATTTCCATCAGAAGAAATGAAGAATATGGTAGAGGCTGCCCTAGGTGAATCTATTCGTACCGAAGATGACATTCCTTCCGGTCAAGGACCACGTGCGGATAAATATGAAATTTTCATGAATGATGCTAGAAAACCAATTTATGAGAATACAAAGTATTCCACCCTCTCATGGTTCGTCCAACTTTTCCAGATTAAGTGCCTAAATGGATGGAGCAACAAGTCATTCACAATGCTTCTTTCGTTCTTGAAAGATTCTATGCCCCCGGGAAATAACGTGCCCGACAGCTGGTACGGAGCCCAGAAGATGATGTCTGATTTGAGTCTAAAGTGAGAGAAGATTCAAGCATGTCCTAAAAATTACGTGTTGTACCGGAAAGAGAATTCAGATTTGAAAGAGTGTCCAACATACGGAGAGGCCATGTATAAGCCGAAAGATTCTGATAAGAAGTCTCATATACCTGTCAAGATAGCACGATATTTTCCCATAACACAGAGGCTACAGAGGTTATTCAAGTGCAAGAAAACAGCCGAGGCAATGATTTGGCATCACCGTGCTCCTCCAAGTGAAGATGGAAAAATGAGCCATCCAAGAGATTCACCGGCATGGAAGGATTTCGATAGGAGGCACGCAATATTCAGTAGCGATCCTCGCAATGTCCGGCTCGAACTGGCTAGTGATGGCTTCTGCTCATTCAACTATATGGCTGGAAGTCACAGCACATGGCCCGTTGTAATGATAATTTATAATCTGTCACCTTGGTTGGCTATGGACCAATCATACTTTATGATGCCTCTTCTTATCGACGGACCAAACTCACCGGGAAACAATATCGACGTCTATCTCCGACCTCTGATCGAGGAGTTAAAATCTTTGTTCATTGATGGTGTAGAGACATATGATGCAAACACAAATACAACCTTCATACTGCGTGCGGCTTTAATGTGGACAATTAATGACTTTCTTGCGTATGGAATGCTATCAGGTTGGTCCGTACATGGTCACAAAGCATGTCCTCATTGCCATCAACACATAACATCGAAATTCTTGAATTTTAGCAGGAAGGTTTGTTATTGCGGCCATCGACGTTTCCTGCCTCTAGACCACCCATACAGGTTAGACACTGTTCACTTTGATGGTCATCATGAGCTTCTTGGACCTCCAGCCCCATTGTCCGGAGAGGACGTGACTGCTCAATGGGATGGTTACAATAATGTGACCTTCGGGATGGATCCGACGAAACAGGTCAAACCATCATTTTGGAACAAGTTAAGTATTTTCTTCGAGCTTCCGTACTGGTCAACAAATTTAGTGCGTCATTTTCTGGACGTCATGCATATAGAGAAGGGAGTATCAGAGCACATACTCAACTTGCTTCTTTATAACGACGGGAAATCAAAAGACAACCTAAATGCTCGGATGGATCTACAGGAGTGGGGAATAAGAAGTGAATTGCACCCTAGACCGGTAGCGGGTAAACCAGGCAAGTTTGTACTTTCCAATGCCGCTTATCATATGTCACAACCGGAGAAGAAAAGATTCCTGCAGGTGTTGCATGATTTGAAAGTTCCCACAGGTTTCTCAGGATCATTCAGCAAGAAAATAAAAATTGTGAAAGGCAAGATCGATGGGCTGAAAAGTCATGATCACCATGTTATCGTGGAGCATCTTCTTCCATTAGCCCTCAGGACTTCTCTCCCCAAATCGGTTGGTCTAGTAATCAACGACCTATGTTGTTTCTTCAGAGAGTTGTATGCTAAAACACTGGAGGCTGTGACGCTGGATAAACTAGAAAATTTTATTGCGTTGATACTTTGCAAGTTTGAGCGTATTTTCCCACCGTCATTCTTCGATATCATAATACACTTGACGGTTCATTTTGCAACTGAGGCTAAGTTAGCCGGACCGGTACAATATCGATGGATGTATCCCGTCGAGAGGTACGTGTAATTTTTCGTTTCGCGCAATTTTTAAAATTATTGTTGTCCTGTATGCCCGTATTTATTTATTCAACATATTTTCTTTAAGTACCTCTACACTCTTAAAAAGTATATACGCAATAAAAATCGAATAGAGGGTTCTATCATGCAAAATTATCTTCTTGATGAAGCAACCACATTTTGTTCCCGCTATCTGGACGAGAACATTGAGACGAGACTTAACCGGCCTCGAAGAATTCAAGACGGGCCATATGGTAAAGCCGATTATAAGATGGTAGACACTATGTTTATCAATAAGATATACCGGTTTATCTTGCTTGATTGCGCATGTCTTGAACAAATTAAAGAGTAAGTTTTTTTTGGATTAATTGTTATATTTGTGTTTGTGTGTGTATGAAATGATATAATATTAATGTCCCCATTATTTTTCGAAAACAGAATTTATTTTAACGAGGTACGTGAGGGGCATCCTGATTGGAACGAAGAACGATTGGAAAAATATCATCAGGATAATTTTTATGATTGGGTCACAGATCATGTAAGTTATTCGAATAACATGTTATTGCTATCAGTTTTAATCTAAACTTATATCGTTATGTATTTGTCATAAAATTTATTTTGTTAGATCCACGATCCGAACTTGTCTGCATCATTTGAGAGCGATTCAAGATGTTTAGCTGAATTTCCTAGTATGGAGGTTGCATATTATAAAGGATTCGGTGTCCTCGGATACAAATTCGAAGTTAAGGACATATAAACATCTAGAACCACTCAGAATAGTGGAATTGCGACGGTAGGATCGGACGGTGTGATTTATTATGGGTACTTAAATTGTATACTCGGCATCCCCTATCCCGGACGATCAGAACCCTTTTATATATTCCAGTGTACTTGGTACGATACGCGAACCGATACGGATAAGTGGAAAAGCAATCTTGGGACTTGGAAAGATGAATATGGATTGACCAGTGTGAACACACTTCGATTTTACGGTCAAGAAGATCCGTTTATGTAATACCCAGCCCCTTTTTATACCAATATCTGTAGTTTTGTTATTCTTGAATTTTATTTAATTTATTTAATTTTATTTCTACTAAACCCCATACCATATTTTACTCAGTCCATAACCTATATTTTCCCTAGCCCATGTAAATTAAAATAGGATTCAAACCAACCCGGCCCGCTTCTTTCTTTTCCCCATTTCAATTATTTTCCCTAAGCCCGGCCCAAGCTCCTCCTTTTTCTTCCTTCATTTCAAATCTCCTTATATTATTCCCTCTTAAATCACCTTCATTTCAAATCTCCTTATATTATTCCCTCTTAAATCACCTTTAATTCTAAAATAATTTCCATTAACACCTCTTAATTTCCCCCCCATAAATTTCCATTAACACTCATTTAATCCCTCCATTATTTTCCGTATTAATTTTATATTTTCACATTCTCTCTTTTTCCTTTAATTTTCCTTTTATTAAATTCTCACGATTCTTTCTCTCTCCTCTCATAATTCTTCTCTCTCTCCTCCTAAATTTCTTAACTGCGCACGTTACACACGTCTCTCTCTCCCTCTCACACGTCTCTCTCTCTCTCCCCTTTCGTTCTCTCCTTTTCTCTCCTTCTCTCTCTCTTCTCTCTCCCTCTCACACACACGTCTTTCTCTCTCTCCTCAATTTTTCCCGCTTCTCCCTCGAACCCGCGCCCACGCCAGCGTGTCGCGCTCGCCGCCGTCCCCTCACGTCGCTCGCCTCCAACTCACCTGACTCACGTCGCTCGCCCCCACCTCGCCGCCTTCACCCTCGTCCCCAGCCCACGTCGCACCCATCACTTCGCCTGCACCCGAGCCGACCTCCCTCCTCACCGTCATTTCAACCACCGCCGACGCCCCCTCTTTCATTCTCTCTCTCGAGCCGCGGCCACACCTGCGCTCGCCGTCGCCAGCACCGCCGACGAGCTCCTCACTCCCCGAGCACACTTCCACCATCACCTTCCCTCCTCTGTCGCCATCACCCCACGCCGCCGGCCACCACGTCGGTCCCCCTCGGCATCGCCCTCAACTCCGCACCTCACCTCCTAGCTTATCACCGACCGACCACCACCTCCTTGCTCTCGACGCCGCCATCATCGTCGTCATCCTCACCTCCCTCACCTCCTCCAATCGCCTGCCCGAGCTCCACTTGCATCCAACCTCCATTGACGCCCCTATCTTCACCACCGCCTGAGTCCCCATCTCGCCGGAGCCGCCTCTGAACCGCTGGCCACCTCCTCTCAACAACACCGTTAAACTCCTCGCCTTCTTTTTCCCCCCATCGATTCCACAACATCCCCTCTAAACTCACAACCGCAACCCGAAGCCCCGGCTGCACCCTACCCGACTCCAAGCTCCATGGTGCCGATCCCTGCGACCCGAGCACCATCCCCAACACTGGCACCACCCGAGTTCCATCACCTCCACTGCAACCATCACCCGAGCCCTGCATAGGCTCGCCCCCTCACCTAAGTTCGAGCCCTCAATCCGTCGCCAAGCTCCTTCATGCCACCTCGGCCACCACCTGTGCACCACCTCGACCACGAGCTCCCCCTCAGCACCTCTCCCCTGCTTCGGCCAACCAACGCCGCTCTTCGCTGCCCCAGAACAGACCCGAGCTCATTCCGAGACGCTGCCGTCGCCGTTCGTCGCGCGTTCGTGACGTTACCGTCGCCGTACATCCCCGAAACGTTTCCAGGCAAGTAATTTACTTGCTACATGCTATATATTCAAGTTACAAACTTAAATTACATAGATCACAAATTTACAATTTCAGATCGATTATGTGCCATACATGTTCGATGTGTGATCCCAATGAAAATACTTGCCTAATTTGACGGAATTAGATTGTCTTTCCTGGCCCTTGTAGTGATGAGTATCCTGTATAAATTTCACTGGATAATACAACTATTAACGACTAAAACGACTACCCCCAAGTTATCTGTAAAACTGGAAATTTCTTGTACCTGAAAACCGTTAAAATCACCATAAATTAATTACATACTGGAATGATGCGTTCGAGGGATCAAATCGAAGCCGACTCGATGAAATATAACCCTATGCTAGTTTCTAATTGTTTCTATACTTAAACTATGATAATATTTGGATCGGAGTGCGACTCTGGACTGCAGTCCAGAGCGGCTCTGTTTACTGTGTGCTGTCCCGTAATGAGTACCACCAGATTTCCTTAACTCGTAGGTTGTGGAACTCCTCTGTTTATTAAAGGTGAATTTTTTATCTAGATAATACAAGTGGTTTCACCCTGTTTCGTCATCATTTGCTATTTAACCTGTAATTTAAAGGATCGGGACGTATAACAGTCCCAACAGAATCAGAATTGACATATTAGTATTGAACAGTGTATATCTCCTGACGTACAGACTCGATTGAAGATCCGTATGTTGCGTTGAAAACCTTACTGAAAACCCTAGATTCCATTCAACTGTAGCATCGCTAAATTATGATTCCAACTGGGATTAAAATGCGTTGCGAAACGGACTTCCTATTTTGAAACCGGATTTCCAGCCGTGAACGTTTAAAATGAAATGGCCATAACTAGTGATCCTGAAACCCGATTGGCGTGAAACTAAATTCGCTGGATAGATAATTGAACATACTATTTATTCCCCATTCATCGTTTTGCTAAACTGTACACGTATGATTTATGATAAATTGTGCAAGTGGTAGAATACTGTTTTATGACATCTTAATCATGCTTTACATACTGCTTCCTCATTATATTATACTTATGTCACTGCATTGATAACCTAGTGATCATGTGCATTACCCAGTGATAGGTATTAGTGATGATTGTGACAAGTACGTAGTGTTCGTGCATGAGTGAATAAGTGAAAGTGACACGTACTTGTACACAATTAGTGAACCTTATTATTCTATTGCATTGTCGACGTCTGTGGGACGCGTGTACGTGTGACTATAAGTGGTATGTGACACTTATGGAAGCTCTTGCATGGGTGTTACAGATAAGGCACCAGGCACTGCCATTTATCTTAGGTATTAGTCGGGACGTGCTTGATGGAGGTCCTGCCTCCAGTTCTCGCGCAGACTTGTCACAGACCGACTGGTATTTGGGGTTATGGTTGGCGTTTGATGTAGACCATGGGGTGTGGGGTAGTTTGAGTGTGAGTTCAACAGAATCTCGGGAGTCCCATACCGGCTTATATATATGGAGATATATGGAGATTTACAGGGTACATGATTATTACCGTGAGTTACATGTTGGGCCCGTGGTCGCTTGCCCTTAGGTCCTACTCTTGGGTGGAGGACACTCGCGAGTGGTTGACTCTCACATTTGGACTTACGATAGGCTTAGTGACATGTACAGTGAGACTTAGAGAGTGGAAGGGATGATGGCATCGATATACATTTCTTATTGTGTTGACATACCTGGCATACTATATTACTGTTTTACTGTTCACCGGATCTATTAGACACTTCATTGGTTACTGCATGTTCATATCTATACCGTCTTGATTTACTGTTATATATATCTATTATCACTGTTCGAGTTGTCACATGTATCTATATATTATATTGTTATTATGTCGCTCTGACGACCTGAGTATGCATGCTCAGTGTGAGGAGTGGATCTAGCCTGGACCAGGACTAGACGTACATTGCGGACATCTTGATCAGCTATCCAGAGTTATACTCTTTTTACCTCTATCAGGTCAGTTTCTTGTATTTGATTTGTTTCAGTTACTGCATTTCTCATTACCTGCGCATTCTTTACTGATTACCATGTAAAGCTAGAAGCCGAAGTGTGACTGCGGCAGGACATTTCCTTGACCGTAGGAGCATGGCTGGCCTTGTTAACCCCTCGTATTCCGTATTTTGGGAAGCGGGGCGTGACAGTTTATCTTTCCGAACCAAGCATTCTAAGTATACTACTCACAGTGTTTGAAGCATCCGGGATGGAGTGTCGTATGCCGTTGGAAACCCAGGGATGTTTATGATGTCCCAGAATTCGAAGACAGCGACGAGGATGAAGAAGAGAGAAGGCTTAGAGTGCTCCGACCGTCTGTTTCGAAGGACAGGTTGTCTTCGGCCGATCATGAAGTTACGTGGGTTAGAAATGATATCGATGATGAAATCCATGTAGATATGTTTAATGCGCCCACGAAACGAAAAAGGTTATCAGTAATGTTATATTATTACTTCACATTTTACGATCTATACATATATAGTCAATACTTGTAATGATTGTCTAATGCGTCCACGAACCGTTTATCTAGATTTGATGACTATGACGGAAGCAGCGAGGGGCGGCAGGATCTCCAGCCGCGGCACCGGCAGAAGCAGAGGCAGAGCGGTTCTGCCGCCCGGAGAGCTGCATAGGGAGCTTCAGAGGGCCGGTCTTGCACCCAGATCGGAAACCCCCTCGGATGCCTCCTTCCGTATGGACTTTGCTACACCTCCAGGTATATTGCACGCATATCCATTTTGAATGTAATATTATAGATATTCATGCATGTTCATGTCAAGATTACTTATATTGTCAATATTTGATTGTCTAGTTGTTGGTGATGCGTTCACATCAGGGACAGAGGCCACTCCCGCATCTCCAGGTATGTTTATATATCATATAGTGCATGTATATTGATTTAGAATGCTATATCATAAATATACATGTAAGTCGATGTACAACACCCCAATACTTGTGGGGAGGCGGAATTTTCAAAAACGAACATGTTTAGTGAACAAACATCGACTAACCGCTTAAATCGAAGCTAAACGATAACTAACCATACACATAGATGTTCTAAACTACTATGCTTAGGGATTATACCTAACGAATCGTGTCCTTCGTCTTTGCGATCTCCACGTCCTCCTCGGCCTTCTCTATATAGTAGACGATCCACCCGAGAGCAAAACTCCAAGCTTAGCCTCTAAACTTGAGGCAACTAAACTTCTTTAATTGCTAATCAAGGAAGATAGATGATATAGAGTGAGGGTTATGGATTGATTAGTCTATCTAATCCTTGTACTCAACACATGAGAGGGTAGGATTAGGGTTTGAAGAGAGAGAGCTTGAGGAGAGAGAAAGTGAACATAATAATGAAGTGAGAAAATGAGATATGATAATATATATCAAGCATTTCTTTTTATCAAGAAAAGAAAATAAAAGAATTTAACAACCATGCTTGATAATATCTAGTGATGATTCACATCCATGAGTCATTAAGCATTTATGATGCATTAATGACATGGATGAATCATCCATATGACTCACTAATCTCATTCATTGTATATGCCACATAATCACCCTTAGTCATCACCTTCTAGAAGCTTCTCGCGCAATTACGAGAACGCCCCTCCTATCCGTGAAAACACGGAAAAACTTTAGACTGTATAAATCCAATAACCGGATACCAGTAACTGGCTTAAACCAAAGCCGACTGGTAAAAACTGTCCGAACGACGTACGTGTGTAAACACACGTATGCGTCCGAACCCTTTGTCGTAAAACCATACGACCTCTATATCGTTTCATCTGGAGTAGAAACTCTCTGTGTGGGACTCTAGAGACTCGACTACTACGCTGGCAGTGGGTTTAACCACAGACCGCAAGCGGCACTAGCTGTACGTAACGGTCCCCAGGTAGATGTCGATAAGAAGGCCGATGAGGAAACCCATCCGAACTCCTACTGAGCCTGCTGTGACAATCTCCATACAGTCCGGTCTGTTCGTCTAAGACTATCGCATATCCGGCCTAGGGGGCGGCAAGCGTCAGTCCCCTAAAAGCGGAATAAGTCGTGTCGGAGCGAAGCCCATTACACCCTGAGAAACTACTGGAACCTACCAGTAAATCTCGCTTGCCCTGGCCAGGGACTTTGCGTAATGGCTCTCTGACACAGCACGATATCGACTCCCAATACCGGGAGAGACGAATCCTATCTAACCGCTACTGCCTCCAAGTGCTTCGGGACTGCACCCAACTACTACCTGTTTGCACGACTCCTTTGAGCCGTGGTAGGGTAGCAATCTAAGAACAGTGGGAACACACTCGAGGCGAAGCAGCAGTGTCAAGTCTGCGGACTATGCTGTACTCATGTCACCTGGGAACTGTTAACTGACGACTGGTATAAAACCAACCAACAGTTTCCTGTGAGTCCTGTCCGGTGTACCCGTAACCTAACGAGCACCTGTATACTATCTTAGTACAACGTACTGATGGCTGTGGGATAGACCATCTCCCCAACTGGGATGAGAAGCGTACACACTAGTCTACTCCGGAGTATCGATGCCCTGTCTCGATAATCCTACGACTAGGGACCTGAATAAGGATGTGCTTGTAGACTACCCAGCCCCCACTAATGTGACTGCCATCACAACGCTGGTAGTCAAGCAAGATCCTAAGAGCTCTATCAATACGTATACTCACATATTAAGATAGAAAAACCAAGTAGCATACTACCATGTTTAGCAAGACTGTTATATACATGTGAATATCCCAAGCTTCCATTAAGTAATATACAAACTAGTATGATATAATAGTGGCCCCTAGGGCATATGCACTAACAATCTCCCACTTGCACTAGGGCCATATACTGGCATATCGAAGTCCAATGATCTCCCTGATCAGGTGATACCGCCTCAAGATGTGTCTGGACTTCTGATGGGACCTTGGTTCCTTTGCTAAAGCTATAGCTCCGTTGTTGTCGCAATACAGAGGTATTGGATCAACTATGGTAGGAACCACTTGAAGTTCTGTTAGGAACTTCTTCATCCAGACTGCTTCTTTTGCGGCATCGCAAGCAGCTATATACTCCGCTTCCATAGTCGAGTCAGCAGCGGTGTCCTGCTTGGAGCTCTTCCAGCACACCGCCCCTCCATTGAGGATAAAGACATAACCCGACATGGACTTGGAATCGTCCTTATCACTCTGGAAGCCAGAATCGGCAAAGCCCTCTAACTTGAGGTCTTTTCCGCCGTAAACTAGTAACATCTCCTTAGTCCTTCTCAGGTACTTGAGAAGGTTCTTTACTGCTATCCAGTGATTCTCCCCTGGGTTAGACTGATACCGGCTTACCACGCTGAGTGCGTAAGCTACATCTGGTCTGGTACATAACATCGCATACATTATAGAGCCTACCGCAGAAGCGTAGGGTACAATTGACATGCGATCCCTTTCCAAATCAGTCCTGGGAGACATCTTTTTGGATAGAGTGATTCCGTGACAAGCCGGTAGATTACCGCGCTTAGAATCTTCCATACTGAATCTTTTCAGTATAGTGTTAATATACCTGGACTGTGAAAGTCCCAACATCCTCTTGGATCTATCACGATAGATCCGGATCCCCAGAATGTAAGAGGCATCACTCAGGTCTTTCATGGAGAACCTGTGTGACAAGAATCCTTTGACAGATTGCAGCATAGGAATATCATTTCCTATCAGTAGAATGTCATCCACGTACAATACGAGGAATACGACACTTCTCGCTACAACTTTACTATATATGCACGGTTCATCTGGATTTTTGATAAAGTCATATTCTTTGACTGTTTCATCAAAACAGATGTTCCAACTCCGCGATGCTTGCTTTAGTCCATAAATGGACTTTAGCAACTTGCATACTTTCCCGCTGCTCCCACTCTGATCAAAACCCTCTGGCTGATACATATAGACGCACTCTTCTAAATTACCATTCAGAAAGGCCGTCTTTACGTCCATCTGTCAGATTTCATAATCATGGAAGGCAGCAATTGCAAGAAGGATACGAATGGATTTGAGCATAGCCACTGGAGAAAAAGTTTCGTCATAGTCCAAACCAGGTCTTTGACGAAAACCCTTTGCAACAAGTCTAGCCTTATAGGTTTCTACCTGTCCATCTACACCAATCTTTTTCTTGAAGATCCATTTGCATCCTATGGGTTTTACCCCACCTGGAGCAAAGTCCAAAGTCCATACTTTGTTGGTGTACATGGACTCCATTTCGCTTCGCATTGCATCTAGCCATCGTACCGAGTCGCCGCTCTGGATGGCTTGCTGGAAGCTAGTAGGTTCATCATCATCTATGATGCAGTCCTCTCTATCCCCATCGACGAGAAAACCGTAGTATCTCTCAGGCGGATGAGACGGCCTACTACTTCTGCGGAGGGGTGCGGGAATGTCAAGTTCTTCTTGAACTACTGGTTCTACCAAATTTTCAGCAGTAGTTTGTGGTTCTGGAATTTCATCCAGTTCTATTTCGCTCCCACTTGTTTCCTTTTCTAAAAACTGATGTTCTAGAAAATGGGCATTACGAGAAACAAAAACCTTTTGTTCCTCTACGTAATAGAATAGATATCCCCTGGAGTTCTTTGGATATCCCACAAACTGACATTTTACTGATCGTGCCTCGAGCTTGTCCGCATGCTGCTTTTTAACAAAAGCTGGACATCCCCATATCTTTATATACTTAAGATGGGGTTTCTTCCCACTCCACATCTGATATGGCGTGGTAGGCACAGTCTTGGTAGGAACCATGTTCAAAATATATGCCGCTGATTCTAGCGCATAACCCTAGAAAGATCGTGGTAACTCAGCATTACTCATCATGGATCGTACCATATCCAATAGGGTTCGATTCCGTCTCTCCGATACACCGTTATGCTGTGGAGTGTATGGAGGAGTAAGCTGAGAGAGAATTCCTTTCTCTTTTAAATAACCTAGGAACTCGGCACTTAAGTATTCACCATCTCGATCAGATCTTAGTGTCTTAATACTTTTGCCGGTTTGGTTTTCTACTTCATTCTTATACTCTTGGAATTTTTCAAAAGCCTCGGATTTATGTTTCATCAGATAAATGAATCCGAACCTTGAATAATCATCCGTAAAAGTAATGAAATAGGAAAAACCACCTCTCGCATGTGTAGACATTGGACCGCATATATCACTGTGTACGAGTCCTGAGAGCTCGCTCGCTCTTACTCCATGTCCAGTGAATGGAGTCTTTGTCATCTTTCCTTTGAGACATGATTCACAAGTGGCATAAGTTTGATATTCGAACGGATCCAAATATCCTTCTTTATGTAACTTAGTTAATCTTGTCTCATTGATATGACCTAGTCTACAATGCCATAAGAAAGCCTTATTTAAATCTGGAGACTTTATTTTTAGTGTATTCTGGACATTGAAAATCTGGATTTGGTTTAAAACATATATATCGTTATCCAGTGTACCAGACCCAATCAAACTATGATTAAGGTGGATGTTGACAACATCACTTACAAACGTGAAATCATAACCTTTATTTGATAACAAGGAAACAGATATGATATTACACGTCAAACTAGGTACACAAAAACAGTTATGTAAAACCAAAATGTGTCCACTGGTCAATCCTAGGTGATAATCCCCGACGGACACAGCTCCCACGCTAGCTCCGTTAGCAACCCTGAGGATCATATCACCTTCCTTCAGCACTCTACGGTTTCTCAGTGCCTGCAATGAATTGCAAATATGAGATCCTGATCCGGTATCCAATACCCAGGAAGTAGAGTTGATTGACAAACAATTCTCAATTACAAACACACCTGAAGTCGAAGCCACAGCTTGCTTCGGTTCTTGGTTCTTGTTAGTGATCCACGCTTTGCAATCCTTCTTCCAGTGCCCCTTCCTATGACAATGGAAGCACTCATCCTGAGCCACTACTTGTACCGGCAACTTTTTCTTTCCCTTTCCTACCACCTTATTAACACCTCCTCTAGGTTTGGTGGCAGCCTTATTCTTCCTTCCTTTTGCCTTAGCCTTGGACCCGGAAGAAGAAGCACTGCGAACAAACATAGTGTGTGTTTCCCTTGCCTTCTGCAAGGTGCCCTCTGCACTCCTCAACATGTTAAGGAGTTCTGAAAGTTCAACTTCTTTTCTTTGAATGTTGAAATTCAGTATAAACTGGGCATAGGTGTTAGGAAGGGACTGGAGAATAAGATCTGTATAGAGCTCATTATCCAAAGTCGTCCCCAGGTCTGCGAGCTCTTCAATATAGCCAATCATCTTTAGGACATGTTCTCCTACCGATGACCCGACTGCCAACCTCGCTGAAAACAGCTTCTTTGAGGTCTCGTATCTTGCTATACGAGATTGCTCTCTAAACAGTTCTTTTGTATGAAGAAATATGGATTCAAGGTCCATATCCTCGTGCCTCCTCTGATGTTCATTGTTCATTGAGGCAAGCACGATGCACTTGGGTTTCGCGCAATCTAAATCCCAGGTTTTGCAGATTTCCTTATCCGCATTACTGGATTTTGGACCTAGGGCTGCAGGTGCCTTAGTGGTGATGACATACCCCAATTTGTCGTAGGTCAAGGCCATTTTGACATTTCGCAGCCAATCTTTATAGTTTGGCCCTGTCAGTATATTTTTCTCTAAAAGTAACTTAAGTCCAGTCATTTTCAGGATCGCTGCAATTAGGAGAGAGAGAAGAAAACACTTTAGCATGATGCTCTTGCAAGTTTAGAATGGTTTTTAATTTATCTAAACTGGATGACTCCCACTGTTTTTCGAATCCCTCCTCAAACCAAAAAGGAAGAATTAGCCAGAACTATTTTCACCGTACAATACTTGCTTAACCGTTCAGCCAGGCCAGTGTCGATACTTCGAGGGAGGTTGTCCAACGCTTTCGCGAAGTTCCTTAATTTAAGAACCTCTTTTCTCTGGAGGCGTAGCCCCGCTGACACCTTTCTAGACACCTACTTGGTTTATAGCATTGATCGTTAAGTGACAAATATCCTGATAAGTAGCATATACTCACAGTAGGATCGGGATCCAAATATCATCGTCTGATAATGTTGTAGGAATGCTACCAACATTCATCAAACTCAAAATGGTATGCATCTCTTTGCAAATTTCAGTTTCTTTTAGAAATTCCCGATATAAGTTTTTACCCCATGCTCTTATGACCTTGGCGTTAGGTCAAAATGTCATAAGTCACATGTCAAGTTCTACCCGTCATTATCCTGTCAATTTGAACCCATCCGTATATATCCTTGACGTTCGGCCAAAATGATTATACGACTGTCCCAAACTAACTCATCTATCTATGCAACAAATGAATACCCAGCAGCTACCAAACACTATGCCTTAGCGTTAGGTCAAAATACATAGTTTGAATACTACTGACTATCCATAAGAAATGACGGAGGGCTACAACTGGTTTTGGCGAAACCGTGAACGTAGTGAACTTGATATAACCGAAGAAACCTGATAGCTTTTTAAAAGGAGTGGTTAAATCTCCGCATTTAAAAATATCTGTTTTAAAAATAACCGAGTGGTTTCTTTTAAATTGTTCCAACGATTTAAACTTGGTTTATTTTCTTTGCATTATAGATAATGCGTCCCATCATTAACCTATCATTGCAGAAAACAACGAAAATATGACGTCCTCTTATGCCATCTGCATTCGCCACTGGGTCCCGTCATCACCCGTTAGGTTACTTAACTAACGACAGAGCGGGGACTGGGCTAGCGCGGGTGCAAAACATAAGTGACGTCTAAAATAGCTATCATATATACAGATATTTTACATTCGTCTGACGCAATGATATTCATTCCAGAACACAGATGAACTTAATTGGATTTGCAAGCAAACCGTATTTCTTTTGAGCCTGCAAGAAAAGACGGATAACACAGTTGTGATGAATAGCCATTACCCCACCCAAGACCCCTACGGGTACGGTAAACTACCCGCCCGGCAGTTTGTGTACCCCACCTTGGATCTTTCCTAGGAGCAAAAACAGTAAAATGAAATAATACAACGGTGGCTACAACCGCAACCTGGATGTGCCCCGCAAAATAATATTACAACAAATTATATTTACATCAAATGAATTAAATAATAACCCATCTCATAACCCCGGCTATACACCATAACAGTCCAATACAGTTCATATGCACAAACAGATAAATCCATTACAGAAATGTGCAACCCCCTGCCAACCGACATACTAGCAGTTAGGGGAGGTTTACGAACACATTATACAAACACAGATATAATCCAACAAGCAAATACTATACAATTTCGACCGATTAAATGCTTTTAATATTGCTCCAATACTTCTCTGTAAATCTGAAATCTGAGCAAAAATTAAAAATTTCCAGAAACTACCAAACATCACAGAGAACCAACACAAGAAAAATGGGTCCCTGAATCGCCAACTCGGCGGCGGAAGCGCGGCGGATCGGTGCGATCCGCCGCGGTTCCGCGGCGCCGTAGGCAATTCAGGGGACCAAATTTTTTGTGTGTTCTCCTACTGTCATTTTAAGCTTTCTGAACCTCCCTGAAAAATTTTAGGACTTCATTTAAAATTCGACAGAAACTTGTGATTTTAGGGTTTTCCGGTTTCGTTTTTCCGTTCGAAATTCGTACAAATTTGCAAGTAAGTTATTTATTGTTTAGCGAGGCTCTGATACCACTGTAAGTCGATGTACAACACCCCAATACTTGTGGGGAGGCGGAATTTTCAAAAACGAACATATTTAGTGAACAAACATCGACTAACCGCTTAAATCGAAGCTAAACGATAACTAACCATACACATAGATGTTCTAAAGTACTATGCTTAGGGATTATACCTAACGAATCGTGTCCTTCGTCTTTGCGATCTCCACGTCCTCCTCGGCCTTCTCTATGTAGTAGACGATCCACCCGAGAGCAAAACTCCAAGCTTAGCCTCTAAACTTGAGGCAACTAAACTTCTTTAATTGCTAATCAAGGAAGATAGATGATATAGAGAGAGGGTTATGGATTGATTAGTCTATCTAATCCTTGTACTCAACACATGAGAGGGTAGGATTAGGGTTTGAAGAGAGAGAGAGCTTGAGGAGAGAGAAAGTGAACATAATAATGAAGTGAGAAAATGAGATATGATAATATATATCAAGCATTTCTTTTTATCAAGAAAAGAAAATAAAAGAATTTAACAACCATGCTTGATAATATCTAGTGATGATTCACATCCATGAGTCATTAAGCATTTATGATGCATTAATGACATGGATGAATCATCCATATGACTCACTAATCTCATTCATTGTATATGCCACATAATCACCCTTAGTCATCACCTTCTAGAAGCTTCTCGCGCAATTACGAGAACGCCCCTCCTATCCATGAAAACACGGAAAAACTTTAGACTGTATAAATCCAATAACCGGATACCAGTAACTGGCTTAAACCAAAGCCGACTGGTAAAAACTGTCCGAACGACGTACGTGTGTAAACACACGTATGCGTCCGAACCCTTTGTCGTAAAACCATACGACCTCTATATCGTTTCGTCTGGAGTAGAAACTCTCTGTGTGGGACTCTAGAGACTCGACTATTACACTGGCAGTGGGTTTAACCACAGACCGCAAGCGGCACTAGCTGTACGTAACGGTCCCCAGGTAGATGTCGATAAGAAGGCCGATGAGGAAACCCATCCGAACTCCTACTGAGCCTGCTGTGACAATTTCCGTACAGTCCGGTCTGTTCGTCTAAGACTATCGCATATCCGGCCTAGGGGGGCGGCAAGCGTCAGTCCCCTAAAAGCGGAATAAGTCGTGTCGGAGCGAAGCCCATTACACCCTGAGAAACTACTGGAACCTACCAGTAAATCTCGCTTGCCCTGGCCAGGGACTTTGCGTAATGGCTCTCTGACACAGCACGATATCGACTCCCAATACCGGGAGAGACGAATCCTATCTAACCGCTACTGCCTCCAAGTGCTTCGGGACTGCACCCAACTACTACCTGTTTGCATGACTCCTTTGAGCCGTGGTAGGGTAGCAATCTAAGAACAGTGGGAACACACTCGAGGCGAAGCAGCAGTGTTAAGTCTGCGGACTATGCTGTACTCATGTCACCTGGGAACTGTTAACTGACGACTGGTATAAAACCAACCAACAGTTCCCTGTGAGTCCTGTCCGGTGTACCCGTAACCTAACGAGCACCTGTATACTATCTTAGTACAACGTACTGATGGCTGTGGGACAGACCATCTCCCCAACTGGGATGAGAAGCGTACACACTAGTCTACTCCGGAGTATCGATGCCCTGTCTCGATAATCCTACGACTAGGGACCTGAATAAGGATGTGCTTGTAGACTACCCAGCCCCCACTAGTGTGACTGCCATCACAACGCTGGTAGTCAAGCAAGATCCTAAGAGCTCTATCAATACGTATACTCACATATTAAGATAGAAAAATCAAGTAGCATACTACCATGTTTAGCAAGACTGTTATATACATGTGAATATCCTAAGCTTCCATTAAGTAATATACAAACTAGTATGATACAATAATGGCCCCTAGGGCATATGCACTAACAATACACACATTCCTTTTGCTTTTACTAAGATAGTAATTTTTTTTATTGTCTAGCTGTAGGTGGTGACACCACCGCACCTGCGGGTATGTTTATATATCCTATAGTGCATGCATATTGATTTAGAATGTTATATTATTGATCTACACATTCTTTTTGCAATTACTTATATAATCTATTTTTAATTGTCTAATTATAGGTGGTGCGTCCACATCTGACACAGGGGCCACTCCTGCCACTTCCGTACCCTCCGCATCGTCTGTAGGTTAGTATGAATAAATATAAAATATTTATTCATTTTACATATTCTCTATAGAATAAATATGAATTTCATGAAAATTTAGCGTCAATGTTTATTTTCTAGTTGGAGGGGATGCATCTGCATCCGGGACACCGGCTGTTCCTCACCGGAGGAACTATCGTCCCGCTCGTGCTGCTGCCCGGGCCCAGGCTCGTGCTTTAGTCACCGGAGGTATATATCACACTTCAATTTTCGTTTAACCTTGATTTCTTAATACAACTTTGTCTTAATATTGATTGTCTTGATATTTCTTGCAGACGCAGGGCCTCACCATCCCCAGAGGGGGACTCGAGGCCCGAATCAGTCTCACAGGCTGAGGCCTGACAAAGCTAGGGGGAGGCAGCATTCCCTCTCTTTTTTACCCCTGATTATCGCTATACCGGTCCTCATGCCGAGAGGTTCGGTCGGTATATATATGGGGGATGAGAGCCGTCTCGTGAAGAACTATCCACTTCACGTTGAGTGGGGCGACCAGCACCGGCGCTCATTCGCCCTCTTCTTTGATCAGGCTCGGGTATTAATATATATTTTCATTTGATTTATCCAATATATTTATTATTAACACTTGCAATATAATAACAATGTTTTTTTTTGTATTTTCAGTTGGATTACGATTTTCAGCCTGTACCCGACCCTGATCACCCTGGGATGGTGCTCGGCCTTCATGCTTTGTACAATGGCCTAATGAAGAACATGCAGACCAAGGTCCGATACAACAGGAATGAACTGAAGGCCGACTGCTACTCCCTGTGGATGGCGACCCCTGAGGCAGAGAGAGTGGCCCTCCTATCTATTCCGGCCTTTGCGAGAGTCGACGTAAAGACATGGCCTCTATTGTGCGAATATTTCGACTCTCAACGCAAACATTTATGTATTTTAAATGTAATTCATTGTTTAGTATATAATTTATATTTTTGTGTTCCTTAATTAGAAAACTAAATGTGAATGTGTTGTGTAGAAACATGCCGCTCAAAATATAGAGAATAGGAAGTCGGCGAAGAAGGGTCGCTCCACTTATACAGGTGGCTCGAGGAATATTACTCGAGCCATGGAGTTATCGGTAAATTACAATAGACCGGCCTTTATGATATAATGCAATATTAAGAGTTATTTTCTAATATATCTAATATTAAGAGTTATTTTCTAATATTACAGAGAGCTCAGACCCTGGCGCAAGGTGGTACATCGAGCGTGCTGTCCGCATATCTTGCCGTCCACGGCACCTCAACAGATCCCTCCACGGGCGAGCTTCGATACCCCGACGTCGCTACCCAGGAGTATTGCGTAAGTGTTAATATTTATTCAACCCCTATTTGAAATTTTAGTTTTGAAAGGTTCAAATTTAAATAATATACTTATATTTTACTGGTTAATGTGGGTGTAGGAGCGGGTGGTTGAGCAGGCCGAGGCATCGGGGATCGATTTTACCGGACAGAGCGATCCGATGCTGCTGACCCCAGTCCTGGACGCTGCACACGGAGGGCACCATGGAGGTTGGGAGAGAGGCCGAGGACTAGGCCCTAGCTTCACAGTAGATTAAGTCATCCATGTTTAGGGAAGCTTAAGAAATTTGTACCTTCCTTTAGCCATCTATCTTTTCTTGATTGTGCGTCTTGTGAGACGGGAAAGCATCATTGTGGTTCTTATCCTCCTAAAGTTAACAATAGAGCCACTGATTTGTTTAGCATTTTTCATTCTAATGTTTGGGGTCCGTGTCCTATTGTATAAAATCGTGGATATCGTTATTTTGTGAGTTTTATTGATGACTTTTCTAGAGTGATATGGTTGTATTTGCTAAAATCTAGAGCTGAAATATCCATTATGTTTAAATCTTTTATTACTGAGATTAAAAATCAATTTGATACGACTATTAAAATTTTGCGAACTGAAAATACCAAAGAACACTTCAGTTCAGATCTTCAACAATTCTTAGACCCTTTTGGTATTATTCATCAGTCTTCTTGTCCTTACACCCCTCAACAGAATGGAATATCTGAGAGAAAGAATAGACATTTGTTAGAACTTACACGTACGTTGTTGATTCATATGCAAGTTCCAAAACGTTTTTGGGATGATGTTGTTCTTACTGCATGCCACTTGATTAATCGCATGTCAAATTCTATTTTGAGAGGACGGATACCCTATACTGTTATGTTTCCTTCTAAGTCGCTCTTTCCTCTACCTCCTAAAGTGTTCGGTTGCACCTATTTTGTTTATGACCATCGTCCCGAGAAATCCAAACTCGATCCAAAATCTATTCGATGTGTCTTTCTAAGATATTCTAAGAATCAAAAAGGCTATATGTGTTATGATCAGGAGTTAGATAGAGTGTTCATATCTGCAGATGTTACTTTTCATGAGAACACTCCATATTTTTCATCCACCTATTCCTCTCCTTCTGTTTGAGAGGATTTTCCTATTGATGAACTTGATATTTTGGTTACCCCACCTACTCCTGCTCCTAATGAACCTTCTGTGGAGTTAATGCGAGAACAAGTTACTCAGGTGTACACCCGACGAGTACAACAACCTCCAGCTTTAACGTCTCCAATCACCCCTACGGTTCCAGATCCATATCCCTCCGAGTTAGATGTTCCAATTGTTCTTAAGAAAAACACTCGAACTATTGTTCCTTGATATCCAACCAGTGATTATGTTACCTATGCAGGATTAACCCCTTCTTATTATGCATTTATTTCATTCTTGGACTCTTACTCACTTTCCTGTTCAGTATCTGATGCCCTGATTCATACTGGTAGGAAGAGAGCAATGGACGAGAAAATGGTAGCTTTACGCCTTAATGGCACGTGGGATCTTACTCGCCTTCCCAGTAGAAAACACGCAGTCAGTTGTCGGTGGGTATATAATGTGAAGATTAATCCGGATGGCTCACTTGCTCGGCTCAAAACTTGCTTAGTTGCAAGAGGATATTCACAGACCTATGAAATTGATTATGATGAAACCTTCTCTCCCGTGGCCAAGACGACCTCATTTTGCATATTTTTATCGTTGACTGCCACCTATCATTGGCCTTTACATCAGCTTGATGTGAAAAATGCATTTCTACATGGCACCTTGCAGGATGAAGTATATATGGAGCTACCGCTTGGCTTTGTTGCTCAGGAGGGGGTCTGGGCTTGTTTGCAAGCTCAAGAGGTCATTATATGGCCTCAAACAGTCTCCACGTGCATGGTTTGAAAATTGACAGATATTATTAGGACCTTTGGTTTGCGAAGGTCTAATAATGATCACTATGTTTTCTATCGGCATTGCAATGGAAAGAGGACCTTATGGTCGTCTATGTGGATGTCATTGTTACTACAGGAGGAGATGATGAGAGAAGGATTTCTGGCTTGAAGGCTTATCTTCAGAAATAGTTCTGCACCAAAAACCTAGGGAAGTTGAAATACTTTCTAGGTATTGAGGTATCGAGATCACCGAAGGAAAGGATTTTCGCCACTTAGCGAAAATATGTGCTTGATATGCTTTCAGAGGCCGGCATGTCTGCTTGTAGGCCTATCAATTCCCCTATAGTGTAAGTCCACGTTGCCATCCCCGGTACTTACGAGGAGGCGGAAACGGTATAACAATCAATTTTTGTCATGAGGAGCAACATGGACTAAACAAGGTCGGGATCGTGTCTAAACTAAACTAGCAAGCATACAAAGAAGCGTTAGCTACTCGGATGAAAGGTTATACCTAGCTTGAACTCCTTCTTCTTGAAACCTAGTAGAGGTTGATGGTTCTCTCCCCGTCGCCTTCTTTCGTCAAAGATGGATCCACCTGAGGGTTCAACCTTCGAGCTCTTCCTCGAACTTTGAGTGAACTAGGATCTCCGGCTTGCTAAACCTTGAACCCTAGAGAGAGTAGAGAGTGTCTATGGAGTGCTTTCTTATCAAGGAGAGGGATTCTCAACACATGAGAAGGATTCTCCTTGAGCTTGAGGAAGAAGAAGATGAAATGAGGAGAGAGAATGATTATGATAGAATGAGCTATTTTCCTCTTGCAACCATAACAAAAGGAAAATGAATTATCTAATTAATAATAATAAATAAAAATGAAATAGTTGATGGTTGTATTTGGAATGACCACTATCATCACTTCATTAAATGAGTGTAAGCTAGAATCAAGGAGTATCCTTGCAAAGCAATGATGGTGGTCAACATTCAACCATGGTCAACAAGTCAACCATGGTCAACAAGTCAACAAAATCAACCATAACATTATTTCATTTAATTACTATTATTAATTGATATTTTATAAAACTATTAGGGTTTGGAAAATGACGACCGTCAATTGTGCATACACACCCGTTCCGAAACCCTAATGAAAGACCTCATCCTCTGCCTCAAGCAACTGTGCATACACACCTGCATTCTCGTTCCGAGGACCAAGAATACTGAGAGATAAAAGCAACCCCAAAACATATACCAGTATCTGGCTCAAACCAGAGCCTGCCGGTATAATCCGTCCGGACTCCAAACGTGCACAAGTGCGCGGATGAGAACGAACCCTGCCGCAAAACCATGCGACCTCTACTCAGTTTTGCCCAGAGGAGAATAGCCCTCTGTGTGGGACTCTAAAGACCCGACACTACGCTGGCAGTGGGTTTAACCACAGACCGCAAGCGGCACTAGCTGTGCGTAACGGTCCCCAGGTAGAAGTCGATAAGAAGACTGACGAGGTAAAACCCATCTGAACCCTACTGAGTCTGAATGTGACATTCTCCGTACAGTCCGGTCTGTTCGTCTGATACATCGCATGTCGGGCCTAGGGGCGGTAAACGTCAGTCCCCCAGTAGTGGTACAAGTCGTGTCGGAGTGAAGCCCAAAACACCCTGAGATAACACTGGAAGCCTACCAGTATATCTCGCTTGCCCTGGCCAGGGACTACTCGTGTAATGGCTCTCCTAGACACAGCGCGATGTCAACTCCCAATACCGGAAGAGACGAATCCTGTCTAACCGCCACTGCCTCCAAGTGCTTCGGGACTGCACCCAACTACCACCTGTTTGCACGACTCCTTTGAGCCGTGGTAGGGTAGTAGTCAAAATGCAGTGGGAACACACTCGAGGCGAAGTGGCAGTGTCAAGTCAGCGGACTAAGCTGTACTCATGTCACCTGGGAACTGATAACTGACGATAGGTATAAAAACCAACTAGTCAGTTCCCGACGAGTCCTGTCCAGTGTACTCGTAACCTAACGAGCACCCGCATACTATCTCAAGTACGACGTACTGACGGCTGTGGGACAGACCGTCTCCCATACTGGGATGAGAAGCGCATGCGCTAGTCTACTCCGGAGTATCGATGCCCTGTCTCGATAGTCCTGCGACTAGGGACCTACATAAGGATGTGCTTATAGATTACCCAGCCCCTACTAGTGTGACTGCCATCACAACGCTGGTAATCAAGCAAAGATCCTAAGGGCTCCACTAATGCGTATAGGTGATATCGCAAAATAAACACATGTACACATTGAAGTAGAAACAAACCAGGTAGCATACTACCATTTTGAGCAAGATTGTATATACAAGGTGAATATCCCAAGCTTCCATTAAGTAATATACAAACCAGTATGATACAGTAATGGCCTCTTGGGCATATACACTAACAATCTCCCACTTGCACTAAGGCCATGAACTGGCGTATCGAAGACCTATCATCTCGATCAGCCGCTCGAACTGAGTCTGGGGTAGGGCCTTGGTGAATGGATCTGCAGTGTTTTCTTCTGAAGCAACTCTCTGAACCTCGATCTCCTTGCGATCCACGATCTCTCTGATCAGGTGATACCGCCTCAAGATGTGTCTGGATCTTTGATGGGACCTGGGTTCCTTTGCTAAAGCTATAACCCCGTTGTTGTCGCAATACAGAGGTATTGGATCAACAATGGACGGAACCACCTGAAGTTCTTTCAAGAACTTCCTTATCCAGACTGCTTCTTTTGCGGCATCAGATGCAGCGATGTATTCCGCTTCCATCGTCGAGTCTGCAACGGTTTTCTGTTTGGAACTCTTCCAACACACCGCCCCTCCATTGAGGGTAAAGACAAAACCCGACATGGACTTGGAATCATCCTTGTCACTCTGGAAGCTGGAGTCAGCAAAGGCCTCGATCTGGAGGTCTTTTCCGCCATACACCAAGAACATCTCCTTAGTCCTTCTCAGGTACTTGAGAATGTTCTTTACCGCTATCCAGTGCTTCTCTCCAGGGTTTGACTGATACCGGCTTACTACACTCAGTGCATAAGCTACATTCGGTCTGGTACACAACATCGCATACATTATAGAGCCTACCGCAGAAGCGTAGGGTATAATAGACATGCGATCCCTCTCCAAATCAGTCTTGGGAGACATCTCTTTAGAGAGGGTGATCCCGTGACAAGCCGGCAGGTTACCGCGCTTGGAATCTTCCATACTGAATCTCTTCAGTACAGTGTCGATGTACCTGGACTGTGAAAGTCCTAATATCCTCTTGGATCTATCACGATGGATCCGGATCCCCAGGATGTAAGTGGCATCTGTTTCGCCACGGCAGCGCCCCAGCCGTCTTACCGAGGCCAAAATGCGGAATCAAAAATTTTCCTTACTTGGAAACTAGCGCTACCGCGGACAATAAAACCCGGATCGTTAACCATTAACCTATACTAGCAAACAAGAGATGGGAAGAGAAGTATACCAAATGATCCGAGTCCTCCGGTCTTCTCCTCGCCATCCCGATCTCCTGCGGAAACTCCGGTCGTCGCCTCCTCGCCGGAAGGGCACCACATCGCCTGTATCTTTTACGGGCTCCCACCTCAATACCGAGGCAACTCGGGCGCGAAGTAGGCTAGCCGACGCGTCCAAGATTTGCTGTAGAATGTGTAGGGTTGAAGCTATGTCTCATTTGGGGTTTTGTTGCCTTTGAAGATGATGGAGGAATCAAGATAAGAAAAATGGTGCTTGCATTTTTCTAGCATGAAATGAGATCAAGAATGAAACTCTCATCTTCTTCTCTCTCAAAAATGAAAACCTTATTCTTTTAGAATGGTGGAGGAAAGAATACATAAGCAAGAGGGAGGTGAGTGTAGGAAAAGAGAGAGGGTGACCATATACAAACACCATCATCACAATCTTACATCAAACACAAATCAATCCTAATCACCTTTTACAAGAAATGATGATAGAAAAGAAAGGAATAAAAAAGATGCTTTCATAATCAAACTATTTGCATGAAAACCCTCCACAATGTGTTATTTGCAAACTTGCAAATAACACCCTCCATCAAAAGGTTCGGCCGGGAAAGAACAAAGGAAAACCGGCCGGAACGGAATGCAAACTGGCAACTCCAGAAAACTGGTCCCGTAATAAATTACAGGAAAACCCCGATACTGTGCATACACACCCGCATCTGTATACCGACCGGATACAAATGCAATGAGACAAAATCTACACTGTACTAAACTAGGATCCGGCTTAAACCAAAGCCGGCTAGTAATATCCGTCCGATCCTGATCCGTGCAATACCGCACGTATCTGATCGAACCCTGCCATATATCCATACGGCCACTAGTACAAACCGTCCGATCCTGATCCGTGCAATACCGCACGTATCTGATCGGACCCTGCCATATCTCCATACGGCCTCTACAGCGTTTCGCCCGAAAGCTTGAGTAACTGAAAGTGTGGTGGACTCTAAAGACTCGTCAATACTATGGCTGTGGATTTAACCACTAGCACGTCAGAGGTATTAGCCAATACGTGACGGGCCACCAGCTATTGACCAAAAGGGACGTCGATGAGCGAACTCATCCTGACACCCTACTGAGCCTGTCAGTGACAATATCCGTACAGTCCGGTCCGTTCGTCTATGAGTATCGCATGGCGGGCCTAGGGGGTTGGTAAAAGTCAGACCCCCAAAAGCGGTACAAGTCGTGTCGGAGTGTAGCCCAGAACGCCCTGAGATACTACTGGAATACCTACCAGTAAATCTCCTGCCTCGGCCGAGGGCTTTGCGTAATGGCTCTCCTAGACACAGCGCGACCTCACCCCCAATACCGGGAGAGACGAACCCCTGCAGATCCGCTCACTGCCTCCATGTGGCTCGGGACTGTACCCAACTAAAACCTGTTTGCACGACTCCTTTGAGCCGTGGTAGGGTAGTAATCAAAGCACAGTGGGAACTCACACGAGACAAATGACGATCTCAGGTCGATGAACTAACCTGTACACATGTCACCTGGGAACTGCTATCTGACATCTGGTATAAGACCAACTAGCAGGTTCCCGGCGAGTCCTGTCCGGTGTACTCATAACCCAATGAGCACCTGTATACATCTTAGGTGAACCAACTGACACCAGTGGCTTGTGAGACCGGCCACCGCCCCTCGTCGGGGTCTCGACTGTATACACTAGTCTACTAATGGAGTATCGATGCCCTGTCTCGAAACTCCTACGACTAGGGACCTTTTAAGGATGTGCTTATAGACTACCAGCTCCCACGTATATGATCGCCATCATACTGCTGGTAGTCAAGCAAGAATCCTAGGGGCTCTATCAACGTGCAATAGTGACATGTCAGGTCACCTAAAGCAGTACACGATGATAAAGATAAACCAGATAGCATACTATCATCTCGAGTAAGACTGTTCTACCGGGATAGGTCCTCCCTCAATCATTGCAATCATTGCAATCACATTGCAATCACCCAGGTCTTTCATGGAGAACCTGTGCGACAAGAACCCCTTGACAGATTGTAGCATAGGAATGTCATTTCCTATTAAGAGAATGTCATCCACGTATAAAACGAGGAATACTACAGTTCTCGCTACAAATCTACAATAGATGCATGGTTCATCTGGATTTTTGATAAAGCCAAATTCCTTGACCGTCTCATCAAAACAGATGTTCCAACTCCGCGATGCCTGCTTTAGTCCGTAGATGGACTGAAGCAACTTGCACACCTTTCCGCTGCTCCCACTCTGAATGAAACCCTCTGGCTGATCCATATAGACACACTCCTCCAAATTTCCATTTAGAAAAGCGGTTTTTACGTCCATCTGCCAAATCTCATAATCGTGGAAGGCAGCAATGGCAAGAAGGATCCGAATGGATTTCAGCATAGCCACTGGAGAAAAAGTTTCGTCATAGTCCAAACCAGGTCTTTGACGGAAACCCTTTGCTACAAGTCTAGCTTTATAGGTCTCAACCTGTCCATCTACACCAATCTTCCTTTTGAAGATCCACTTGCATCCTACGGGTTTTACCCCGTCTAGAGCAATGTCCAACGTCCATACTTTGTTGGTGTACATGGACTCCATTTCGGTCCGCATTGCATCCAGCCATTTTACCGAGTCAACGCTCTGAACGGCCTGCTGGAAGCTAGTAGGCTCATCATAATCTATGATGCAATCCTCTCTATCCCCGTCTATGAGAAAACCGCAGTATCTCTCGGGCGGATGAGACTGCCTACTACTCCTGCGGAGCGGCGTAGGAATGTCCTGTTCATTTGAACCCTCTGGTTCCACTAAGCTTTCAGTAATAGTCTGTGGTTCTGGAATTTCTTCCAGTTCTACTGCGCTCCCACTAATTTCCTTTTCTAAGAACTGGTGTTCTAGAAAGTGGGCATTACGAGAAACAAGGACTTTTTGTTCCTCTGCGTAGTAGAAAAGATACCCCCTGGTGTTCTTTGGGTATCCCACAAACTTGCACTGTACTGAGCGTGCCTCGAGCTTGTCCGCATGCTGCTTTTTGACAAAAGCCGGACATCCCCAGATTTTCAGATATTGAAGATAGGGTTTCTTCCCACTCCATAACTCATATGGTGTGGTAGGCACAGTCTTAGTGGGAACTCGATTCAAAAGGTATGCAGCTGATTCTAGCGCATACCCCCAGAATGATCGCGGTAACTCAGCATTACTCATCATGGACCGTACCATATCCAATAGGGTCCGGTTCCGTCTCTCCGATACACCGTTATGTTGCGGAGTGTATGGAGGAGTAAGCTGAGAGAGAATTCCATTCTCTTTTAAGTAATTCAGGAACTCGGCACTTAAGTATTCTCCACCTCGATCCGATCTTAGAATCTTGATACTTTTGCCTGTTTGTTTTTCTACTTCATTCTTATATTCCTGGAACTTTCCAAAAGCTTCGGATTTATGTTTCATTAAGAAGACATGTCTGAACCTTGAAAAATCATCCGTAAAAGTAATGAAGTAAGAAAAACCGCTTCGCGCATGTGTAGACATTGGACCGCACACGTCGCTGTGTACGAGTCCCAAGAGCTCGCTCGCTCTTACTCCGTGTCCAGTGAACGGAGCCTTTGTCATCTTTCCTTTGAGACAGGATTGACAAGTGGTATACGACTGATATTTGAACGGATTCAAATATCCTTCTGTATGTAACTTTGTCAACCTTCTCTCATTGATGTGACCCAGTCTACAATGCCATAAGAAAGTCTGATTGATATCTGGAGACTTTCTTTTGTGTGTATTTTGGACATTAAAAATATGTGGTTGGTTTAATACGTATATACCATTGCTCAGTGTACCTGACCCAATCAGAACTTGATTAAGGTGAATGTTTACAACATTACTTATAAACGCAAATTCATAACCTTCTTTAGAAACCAAAGATACAGAAATGATATTACAAGTTGCGTTGGGTACAAAAAAGCAATTACGCAAAACCAAAACATGTCCATCTGACATTCCCAGGTGATAGTCCCCCATGGCTTTAGCATCCATGCTAGCTCCGTTCGCAACTCTGAGGGTCATGTCACCTGCCTTCAAAACTCTACGATTTCTCAACGCCTGCAAAGAATTACAGATATGAGATCCTGATCCGGTATCCAATACCCAGGAAGTAGAGTTTATCGAAAGACAGTTTTCAATAACATACACACCTGAAGCTGAAGCCGCAACCTGCTTCAGTTCCTGTGTCCTGGCTTTCCAAGCCCTGTAATCCTTTTTCCAGTGTCCACTTTTGTGACAATAGAAGCATTCCTCTTTACCCACCAGTTTCCCCGCCATTGTTGCCTTTTCTTTTCCCTTCTTTTCCACTTTACCAACACCGCCCCTTGGTTTGGCGAGGGCTTTCTTCTTCTTTTCCTTGGCTCTCGCCTTGGACCTAGAAGAAGAAGATCCCCCTACAAACAAAGTGGGCGTTTCCCTACTTTTCTGTAGGGTGCCATCTGCGCTCCTCAGCATGTTGAGGAGTTCTGAAAGTTCAACATCCTTTTCTTGCAAGTTGAAATTCAGTATGAACTGGGCGTAAGTGGAAGGAAGGGACTGGAGAACTAAGTCCGTATAGAGCTCACTCTCCAACGTGGTCCCAAGTTCTGCGAGCTCCTCAATGTAGCCAATCATCTTAAGCACGTGTTCCGCTACCGATGATCCGACGGCCAATCTTGCCGAAAACAACTTCTTCGACACTTCGTATCTTGCGATACGGGACTGCTCTCCATACAGTTCTTTTGTATGGAGAAATATGGATTCTAGGTCCGTATTCTCGTGCCTCCTCTGATGTTCATTGTCCATAGAGGCAAGCACGAGGCACTTGGCCTTCGCGCAATCAATTTCCCAAGTCTTACGGATTTCCTTATCCGCGACGCTGGAGGTGGGACCTGGGACGGGGGGAGCTTTGGTGGTAAGAAGATACCCCAGCTTGTCATAAGTGATTGCCATTTTGACATTCCTGAGCCAATCTTTGTAGTTTGGCCCTGTCAGTATGTTTTTATCTAAGAGTAACTTAAGTCCAGTCATGTTGAATGGTCGCTGCAGGAGAGAGAGAAGGAACACTCAGCATGATGCTCTTGCAAGTTTAGAATGGTTTTTAATTTGTCTAAACAGGATGGCTCCCACTGTCTCTCGAATCCCTCCTCAAACCATAAAGGAAGAATTAGTCGGGATCAATCCCACCGCACAATACTTGCTTAACCGTTCAGCCAGGCCAGTGTTGGTACTTCGAGAGAGGTTTTCCAACGCTTTCGCGAAGTTCCTTAATTTAAGAACCTCTTTTCCCTGGGGGCGTAGCCCCGCTAACACCTTTCTCGGCACCTACTAGGTTTATAGCATTGATCGTTTAGTGAGAAATTTCCCTAGGAGTAGCATATACTCACAGTAGGATCGGGATCCAAATATCATCGCGTGACGAAAATGAAGGAATCCTACCATAATCGTCACACTCCAAATGGTATGCGAATCTAGCAAGTTTCAGTACTTATGAAACTCCCGATGTGGATTTTTGCCCCATGCTCTTATGACCTTGGCGTGAGGTCAAAATGTCATAAGTCACATGTCAAGTTCTTCCCATCATTATCCCTGGTTGATTTGAACCCATCCGTACTTACCCTTGACGTAGGCCAAAATGGCAGTACGGTTGTCCCAAAACAACGCATTCTATCTATGCAACAGATAAATATCCGGTAGCTACCAATCACTATGCCTTGGCGTGAGGTCAAAATACACAGCTTGAATACTACCGAATATTTAACTGAAATGATGGAGGGCTACGAATGGTTTTGGTAAAACCGTGAACGTAGTGAACTTGATATGATCGATTGGAACGAGATAGCTTTTGAAAGGAGTGGCTCAAACTCCGCATTTAAAAGTTAGTTTTGAAAAGAACCGAGTGGTTTTTCGAAAGTGTTCCAACGACTTTAGCTAGGTTTATTTTCTTGCATTAGTTCTTTTAATGCGTGATATTCTTGCATTAGTACTTTTAATGCGTCCCATCAATTAATCCTACCATTGCAGAAAACAACCAAAATATGACGTACGCTTATGCCATATGCATTCGCCACGGGGCCCCGTCATCACCCGTTAGGTTACTTAACTAACGACAGAGCGGGGGCTGGGCTAGCGCGGCTGTAAAACATAAGCAACGCCTAAATAGAAAGCAATGATAGACATTACAGATCACAGATGAATACATTGGATATACTAGCAATCCGCAATCCTTTCGAGCCTGCAACGAAAAGCGGATTACACGGTCGCGGTGAATAGCCAAATACCCCACCCAAGACCCCTACGGGTGCGGCAAACTACCCGCCAAATATCCGAAGTGGAGTAACCTCCCTCAACGCCGTGAGTAGGCCACTCGGCACTTCGAGATACCCGGTAGTTTGTGCACCCCTCCACGGGTCTATCCTAAGAGCAAAAACAGTAAAAAGAATTATACAATGACGGCTACAACCCCGACCCGGTTGTGCGGCCATACAAATAATATTATTACATCAATTTACATTTACAATGAATGAATGAAAAGAAAACACTCGTCTCACATCCACCCCGGCTATTCACCCGCGACAGTCCAACGCATTCATATACACAAACCATCATTAACACAGATCACAGAGATGTATAACCCCGGCTAATCATCACATAGCAATTAGCCGACGTTCAATACATTCAAATATCACAGATATAACCAATATAGCCAAAGTGTAGCGAAGTTCGAAAAAAATACGGATTTATAGGACCCCAAAAGTAAATCTCTTTTCTGGAAAACCTGGGTACATACAAACCATCTGAAAAATCACAAAACCCTACCAGAAGAACACTGCACCAAACCAGATCTCATGAAGACCCTAAACAGCGGCGGATCCGCGGCAAAGGCATGCCTTTGGCCGCGGATCCGCGGCGGTTTGAAGGGTTCATTGCATCGTTTTTAGTGGGTGTTCTCACAAATCCCTGAACCGATTTTAGGAGTGAAAATTTTTATTTTTAGAGCACAAAAAATTTCGACAGAAACTTAGGGTTTTGCTTTTCCGGTTTTGCGATTTTTCCGTTTCGAACTTCCATACACTTCGCTACCAAGCTAGTTTAAGTTTAGTTAGGCTCTGATACCACTGTAAGTCCACGTTGCCATCCCCGGTACTTACGAGGAGGCGGAAACGGTATAACAATCAATTTTTGTCATGAGGAGCAACATGGACTAAACAAGGTCGGGATCGTGTCTAAACTAAACTAGCAAGCATACAAAGAAGCGTTAGCTACTCGGATGAAAGGTTATACCTAACTTGAACTCCTTCTTCTTGAAACCTAGTAGAGGTTGATGGTTCTCTCCTCGTCGCCTTCTTTCGTCAAAAATGGATCCACCTGAGGGTTCAACCTTCGGGCTCTTCCTCGAACTTTGAGTGAACTAGGATCTTCGGCTTGCTAAACCTTGAACCCTAGAGAGAGTAGAGAGTGTCTATGGAGTGCTTTCTTATCAAGGAGAGGGATTCTCAATACATGAGAAGGATTCTCCTTGAGCTTGAGGAAGAAGAAGATGAAATGAGGAGAGAGAATGATTATGATAGAATGAGCTATTTTCCTCTTGCAACCATAACAAAAGGAAAATGAATTATCTAATTAATAATAATAAATAAAAATGAAATAGTTGATGGTTGTATTTGGAATGACCACTATCATCACTTCATTAAATGGGTGTAAGCTAGAATCAAGGAGTATCCTTGCAAAGCAATGATGGTGGTCAACATTCAACCATGGTCAACAAGTCAACCATGGTCAACAAGTCAACCATGGTCAACAAGTCAACAAATCAACCATAACATTATTTCATTTAATTACTATTATTAATTGATATTTCATAAAACTATTAGGGTTTGGAAAATGACGACCGTCAACCGTGCATACACACCCGTTCCGAAACCCTAATGAAAGACCTCATCCTCTGCCTCAAGCAACTGTGCATACACACCTGCATTCTCGTTCCGAGGACCAAGAATACTGAGAGATAAAAGCAACCCCAAAACATATACCAGTATCTGGCTCAAACCAGAGCCTGCCGGTATAATCCGTCCGGACTCCAAACGTGCACAAGTGCGCGGATGAGAACGAACCCTGCCGCAAAACCATGCGACCTCTACTCAGTTTTGCCCAGAGGCGAATAGCCCTCTGTGTGGGACTCTAAAGACCCGACACTACGCTGGCAGTGGGTTTAACCACAGACCGCAAGCGGCACTAGCTGTGCGTAACGGTCCCCAGGTAGAAGTCGATAAGAAGACTGACGAGGTAAAACCCATCTGAACTCCTACTGAGTCTGAATATGACATTCTCCGTACAGTCCAGTCTGTTCGTCTGATACATCGCATGTCGGGCCTAGGGGGCGGTAAACGTCAGTCCCCCAGTAGCGGTACAAGTCGTGTCGGAGTGAAGCCCAAAACACCCTGAGATAACACTGGAAGCCTATCAGTATATCTCGCTTGCCCTGGCCAGGGACTACTCATGTAATGGCTCTCCTAGACACAGCGCGATGTCAACTCCCAATACCGGGAGAGACGAATCCTGTCTAACCGCCACTGCCTCCAAGTGCTTCGGGACTGCACCCAACTACCACATGTTTGCACGACTCCTTTGAGCCGTGGTAGGGTAGTAGTCAAAATGCAGTGGGAACACACTCGAGGCGAAGTGGCAGTGTCAAGTCAGCGGACTAAGCTGTACTCATGTCACCTGGGAACTGATAACTGACGATAGGTATAAAAACCAACTAGTCAGTTCCCGACGAGTCCTGTCCAGTGTACTCGTAACCTAACGAGCACCTGCATACTATCTCAAGTACGACGTACTGACGGCTGTGGGACAGACCGTCTCCCACACTGGGATGAGAAGCGCATGCGCTAGTCTACTCCGGAGTATCGATGCCCTGTCTCGATAGTCCTGCGACTAGGGACCTACATAAGGATGTGCTTATAGATTACCCAGCCCCTACTAGTGTGACTGCCATCACAACGCTGGTAATCAAGCAAAGATCCTAAGGGCTCCACTAATGCGTATAGGTGATATCGCAAAATAAACACATGTACACATTGAAGTAGAAACAAACCAGGTAGCATACTACCATTTTGAGCAAGATTGTATATACAAGGTGAATATCCCAAGCTTCCATTAAGTAATATACAAACCAATATGATACAGTAATGGCCTCTAGGGCATATACACTAACATATAGATCCAAATGTGAGACTCTTTATGGGTTAAGGGAGCATGTTCCTGATCCGGAACAGTACAGGAGTTTAGTTGATAAACTTAACTACCTGACCGTCACTCGTCCTAATATAGCCTTTCCAGTTAGCGTGGTGAGTCAGTTTATGTCTGATCCTCGTGAGGCTCACCTTCATGCAGTTCTCCGTATCTTGAGGTACCTAAAGGATGCCCCTGAGAAAGGTATCGTCTATAAGGATTATGGGCATTCCAAGACTACGGGCTTCACAGATGTAGATTGGGCAGGGTCTCCTAATGATAGGAGGTCGACCACTGATTTCTGTGTGATTGTTGGAGGAAATTTGGTTTCTTAGAAAAGTAAAAAATAAAGTGTGGTCTCAAAATCCAGTGCAGAGTCAGAGTATAGAGTGATGACAAACACCACAAGTGGGTTGGTGTGGATTGGATTTCTACTTACAGAACTTGGATAAGGTCCTACTGGACCTATGAATCTATACTGTGATAACAAGGATGCGATTTATATTGCGAACAACCCCGTTTTCCATAAACGAACAAAACTTATTAAAGTTGATTGTCATTTCGTTCGTGAAAAGGTTGAGGATAGAGTCATTGATACAATTCATGTGAGTTCGTTGAACCAACTTGCCGATTTGTTCACTAAACCTCATGAAAGATTACGTGTGAATTTTATTTGTGACAAGTTGGGCATGCGCGATGTATATACTCCAACTTGAGAAGGATGTTAGAATAAATAATGTAATGGACGGTTGTGATGAAGGGTATATTTGTAATAAGTAGTTGCTTATATATATAGAGATGATGAAAAAGGGTTAACCTAATCATCATATTTTATCCCCAAATCTCTTTCAATATTGTGGTTGGCAAAGAAGGCTCGGATACTGCATCTTTTGGCGATGGTGGTCTTAAAATTTTGCAGGTTTCTTGTTGCGTGCTGTTTCATGTCGTGGTTGGCAAAGAAGGTTTGGGTATACTACACTTTTCGACGACTACGACCTTAAGAACTTGTGGGTTTCTTATTGCATGATGTTTAATTGACGTTGTGGTTGACAATAGGTGTTTGTTTCTTTGTAAAAAAAAATGGCTTTGTTCACAACACACCTGAGTAGACCACAATTTTTGAGATGATAGTGATGAAACAACCCAGTTTCATTGCAGAAAAAGACATTGCATGACTCGTGTGTCTGTCATATATAGCCCAAACGATCGCTTGTTTCCTGTTATACGCAAAGGGTCAGAGAGTGCAACCGGCATGAATCAAAATCCCAAACTAAATTGGCAAAAATAATAAACTATATATATGAAGATGATCATGGTATAAAGAAATGGGTAATAATACTTGAAATCGCCTTATATATGCATCATGGCCGAGCACAGTTCTGATTGAGCAGCGGTGCCTCAACATCAGCTTCATGCGCCCAGTTTTGTACATTCTCAGCTGCATTTTTGCTTTTGCTACCTGAATCTAGCCGCGAGGCACAGCCCAAAGCTACGATCTACATAGAAACGGACGACTGATCACTACAGAGATAGAGATCTAATCAAACCTATGATCTATATGAAAACAAACGTGCGGGAGAGAGAGAGAGAGAGAGAGAGAGAGAGAGAGACCATGGATAAAGATGCAACCAATATGCTGAAACCTTTGCAGTCAAATGGAGCCTTGTCTGAGATGAACAGAGCTGAAACATACGAGGACAGCTGATGTTAAATATAACCGGAAAATTCTCATATTACCGAAATGAACAATTTACATGGAAAAAAGAAGCATTGTTGTCACGCTGCAACAGGATAAGGTCAATTTATTAGCATGTGTAGTTTTCGGCTATGCCCCGAGTTTCATAAATTTCTTCTATCCGCTATTTCCTTTTGAACATTGTTTTCTTAATATCTCTAATGGAATGCAGAGGATTTTATCTAACCATTTATTTCAAAAGAAAAAAGGAAATAAAAAGAAAAGAAAAAAAGCAGACTTTAGACCAACAAGGGCAGGTTTCATAAATTTTCTCATTTCAAAGCAGCAAAACTAGGATGCATTTGATTTGACAGAGCAGTATGTTTATACGGATTGAAACATGTGAGAATTGATTTTACTCACAAGTCAATGGACTCATTACAAGAGGCGATAACAAGCTGGAAACCGATCGCACTCCAGCAACGGCTCCTTGCGCCTTTCCCTGTAAGTTGTTGTAAATGTGAATTATGCAAAACTTATTAAGGAAAATATTTTTCCAAGTTCAATTATGCATCTCAGCACAAGATAACAATTTAAGAGATTTGAGGCATACCTGGTCAGTTGCGATCACTGCCTTCGATATAATAGCATAAGTCTGCAGAGGTGAAGAATCAGGGGAAAGGGTAACTTGAATTTTAAACAATTCTAAAGTTTAAGAAAATAACATCTAGTAATACAATTGGAACTGAGTTTAGCGGTATGTTAAACTTATTTTATCAATCAACGCAGGAATAAAAGCTGGAATTGTCCAGTTTGAAGAACAAAATGGCATCCCATTAGTTACTTACTGATGGTCTCGCAAGAATATATACAACACCGAATGACACGCTCAGATACGGAACCTGCATTATAGCGAATTTAGCCTTATTAACAATATAAACTACTTAATTCTTGTATAATGAATCGCTTCTCTTCTGAGATTATATTTTTATAAAAAATGAATGACAATATACAGTATTATACCCATGGTGCCCAAGCTAAGCCATAAAGCAGGCCCTGGACAATGAATTAAGAAAAATGAAATGGAAAATGAATTAAGAAAAACTCCATGTCAGTGCCCATGACAACAAAAGTATATGATGATACATCACACAAATAAACATATTGCTGGTGCTGAATTGCATACTTTGGTTTTATAAGACTATAAATGTATTCCAAATATATAAATAAAAAAGAGCTTTCATCATATTGAAAGCTCCCAGTGACCGATTAATTCTCAGTATGGTTAGAGTTTAACCGTTTAAGGGGGAGAAATCAGAATTCTCAGTTATTACTCATTAATTGGTCTAAACGCTGGCTTAAAAGTTAAAAGAACATTTACATTTACATATTTCACATGCAAAATAACAGGAAAATAAGAGAACTTCCGAAACTTTTAATGTTTATTCAATTTATTTGATAGCTAAAATGTGCAGCCCGTTATCCAGCAAAATTTTATTATTGGCGTGCCATCATCCAAAAATATATCCAGATGTTATATGCAAAACTTCTCCAATTAATTAAGATATAGATTAAAGATTGCACATTACTATTAATTAGTCATGGAATCTTCATGTTTAAACTATATGAGTATCTTTTCTCAAAGTTTTGCTAAAACAATTATAACATCTATGTTTCTTGATCCCTTTCTACTAGAAAAATTATTGTGCGCTATGGTTATATGCATGTTTAAACCCACCGTTGCCGGTCCCAAGTCCGGATGAGAAAGGGTGAGGGTCGCGCTATAATATTTATTGATTTAGAAAAAGCGTATGACAAGATATCTAGAGAGGTATTATGGGTGACAATAATGAAGAAGGGGGTCCCGTCAAGTATATTGACATAATCAAGGATATGTACGATGGAGTAGTGGCAAATGTCAGAACTTGCGGCGGCTTAATGAGTGATTTTCCGATTACTATTGGTTTACATCAAGGATCTGCATTAAGTCCATTCCTGTTTACCATCGTGATGGATGAGCTTACTAGAACTATCCAAGATGAGGTAATTTGGTATATGCTATTCGCTGATGATATTGTTCTAGTAAATGAGACGAAAGCAGGGGTTAATGCCAAATTGGAATTATGGAGGCAAACATTGGAATCTCGGGGATTCAGATTGAGCAGGTCCAAGACAGTATATATGCATTACAAATTTAATTAGTAACCAGAGAAGTCAAAACCATATTGGTATAACATTGGAAGGGCAAGAGATATCACCGAGCGACCAGTTTAGATATCTAGGTTCCATCATCCAAAAGAATGGGGAGATCGATAGTGATATTAATCAAAGGATCCAAGCTGTTTGGTTGAAATGGAGGAGTGTAACAGGGATTTTGTGTGATCGTAACTTTTCGTTAAAATTGAAAGATAAGTTTTATCGGAGCGCTATTCGGCCTACCTTATTATATGGTACAGAATGCTGGGCTCCTAAGAAGCATCATACACAGAAGATGCACGTAGCGGAGATGCGCATGCTTCGTTTGATGTACGGTAACACTAGAAAAGATAAGGTGCGAAATGAGGATATTCGTACAAAAGTTGGTGTCGCGCCTGTGGAGGAGAAGATGCGGGAAAACCGGCTAAGATGGTTTGGTCATGTGCGACGCAGAAAATTTATTGTGCACTATAGTTATATGCATGTTTGTAATCCCGTTTGCCTTAAAATTTGGTATCAATGAGTGCGCCTACAAGAAAATTAGAGTTTTAAAGCTCCAACTAATTTTTGATACAGATAATACAGAGATGATATCACAAATGTTAATTTTCAGAATCATATCGAGTAAGAAATGATTCTTAGTGTACAAGCGATAAAAAAAATGTGGATGCAAAAGAACAAAGAACATAACTATCAATTTATTGTATATGTCAATGAATTGATGTGGATAGAGTACTTACTGCATAAGAAACCGAAATGCAGAATATGCTTCCTTGGCTAATGATATGTGAAATCGTACGAAGAACAAAGTACAGATATACAAATGTCCTTGATTGTTTCCATGCTAGCACAGCTGAAAATACGAAGCAAGATGCGAACGTGAATCTTCCATATAATGTGTTAGTGTATATGCCTTAGGGGCCATTATTGTATCATACTGGCTTGTATATTACTTAATGGAAGCTTGGGATATTCACAGTTATATTAACAGTCTTGCTAAACATGGTAGCATGCTACTTGGTTTATATCTATCTTAATATGTGTGTACGTATTGATAGAGCCCTTTGGATCTTTCTTGACTACCAGCATTGTGATGACAGTCACACTAGTGGGGGCTGGGTAGTCTACAAGCACATCCTTTTTCAGGTCCCTAGTCGTAGGATTATCGAGACAGGGCATCGATACTCCGGAGTAGACTAGTGTGTACGTTTCTCATCCCAGTTGGGGAGATGGTCTGTCCCACAGCCATCAGTACGTCGTACTGGAGATATATATAGGTGCTCGTTGGGTTACGGGTACACCGGACAGGACTAGTAGGGAACTGTTGGTTGGTATTATACCCGTCGTCAGTTAACAGTTCCCAGGTGACATGAGTACAGCATAGTCCGCAGACTTGACACTGCTGCTTCGTCTCGAGTGTGTTCCCACTGTTCTTAGATTGCTACCCTACCACGGCTCAAAGAAGTCATACAAACAGGTAGCAGTTGGGTGCAGTCCCGAAGCACTTGGAGGCAGTGGCGGTTAGACAGGATTCGTCTCTCCCGATATTGGGAGTTGATATCGCACTGTGTCTGGAGAGCCATTACGCAAAGTCCCTGGCAAGGGCAAGCGAGATTTACTGGTAGATTTTCCAGTAGTTTCTCAAGATGTAATGGGCTTCGCTCCGACACGACTTATACCGCTTTTAGGGGAATGACGCTTGCCGCCCCCCTAGGCCCGATATGCGATAGTCCTAGACGAACAGACCGAACTGTATGGAGATTGTCACATCAGGCTCAGTAGGAGTTCGGATGGGTTTCCTCATCGACCTTCTTATCGACATCTATCTGGGGACCGTTACGTACAGCTAGTGCCTCTTGCGGTCTGTGGTTAAACCCACTGCCAGTGTAGTAGTCGAGTCTTTAGAGTCCCACACAGAGAGTTTCCCTGCTTCGGGGGAAACGATATATAGGTCGTATGGTTTTAAGACAGGGTTCGGACATGCACGCATTTATGCACGTACGATATTCGGACAGTTTTTACTAGCAGGTTTTGGTTTAAACCAGATTCTAGTATCGGATTATTGGATTTATACGGTCTAAAGTTTTTCCGTGTTTTCACGGATAGGAGGGGTATTCTCGTAAATTGTCGAGAAGCTTCTAGAAGGATGATGACTTGGAGGGCTAAGGTGGCATTTACATTAATGGATTAGTGACTCATTAGATGAATCATTCAAATAAGTTAATGAAGCATTTATTGCTTAATGACTCACTTGATGATTCATTGCATATATTAAATGAAGCATGGTTGTTAATATTATTTAATGGATTTATTTGATATTCTTTATGCTTCATCATATTTTGTAAATGAGAAAGAATTCATATGATTCTCACTCTCACCTTCTCTCTTCTCAAGCTCTCTCTCTTCAAACCCTAATCCCAACCTCTCATGTGTTGAGATCAAGGGTTGGCAAGACTTATTAATCCCTAATCACACTCTATATTCCCTAGGTTGCTTTGATTAACACTTTGAGTAACCTAGTTTCCTCAAGTTAGAGGCAAAGCTTGGAGTAGTAGCTCTCGGGTGGATCTTCTATTACAAAGAGGAGGCCGACGAGAAGGTGGTTAACGAGAAGAAGAAGGACTTGGTTCATTAGGTATAATCTTCTTTCATAGTAGCTAATTCCTCATATGATTATGTTAGTTAAGGTTTGGCAAAAATCCGTAAGTTAGTCGATGTTTCTTTTAAACAAAATGATTGTTTTACTTATTCCGCCTCCCCGCAAGTAGTGGGGTGTACAACGTTGACTTACAGTGGTATCAAAGCCTCGCTAAACCATAACTAACTTGTTAGCAAAGTCGTTAGAAATTCGATCGTAAAACGAATCGGAAAAAACATCAAATTGACCAAGTTTCTGTCGATTTTAAAACGGGGTCTAAAAATTTTTCAGGGACCCTTAAAATTACAAGCAGAGAATTATAAGAATACTGGAGAAATTTGGGTTCCTGAATTGGCCAAACAGCCCCGGAACCGCGGCCGATCCATGCGATCCGCCGCGGATCCGCGGCCGAGTTGAAGCCGATTCATCCCAAAATTCTCCAGTAACTCTTCTGTGTTAATTTTGTTCTTTCTGGAATGTTTTGTTTCTGCTCAAGTCTCAGGTGCACAGAGAAGATTTTGGAGTAGAATCAATTGTGTTTGCTCGATCGAAATTCTACGATATTTGGCCAATTAGATTATATATGTGATTTGTATAATGTGTTCGTAAACCTCCCCTAACTGCTAGTATGTCGGTTGGCAAGGGGTTGCACATTTCTGTAATGATTTTACTGTTTGTGTTTATGAACTTGATTGGATCGTTGTGATGATTAGCCGGGGTTTGAGATGGGTTTTTATATTCATTCATTCGATGTAAATTGTAATATGATATAATATTCTTTTGCGGGGCACATCCAGGTTACGGTTGTAGCCACCGTTGTATTATTTCATTTACTGATTTTTGCTCCTAGGATAGACCAAAGGTGGGGTGCACAAACTACCGGGTACTTTGAAGTGTTTAGTGGCCTACTCACGTTGTTGAGGGAGACCGCTTCACTTCGGGTACTTGGCGGGTAGTTTGCCGTACCCGTAGGGGTCTAGGGTGGGGTAATGGCTATTCATCACAACTGTGTAATCCGTCTTTCTTTGCAGGTTCAAAAGAATGCGGATTCGTAGAGAATCCAATGTGTTCATCTGTGATCTGGAATGTCTATTATTGCGTCTGACGAATGTACAATATCTATATATGATAGCTATTTAGACATCACTTATGTTTTACACTCGCGCTAGCCCAACCCCCGCTCTGTCGTTAGTTAAGTAACCTAACGGGAGATAACGGGACCCAGTGGCGAATGCGGATGGCATAAGAGGACGTTGTATTTTCGTTGTTTTCTGCAATGATAGGTTAATTGATGGGACGCATTATAATAATGCAAAGAAAATAAATCAAAGTTGAATCGTTGGAAAAATTTAAAAGAAACCACTCGGTTATTTTAAAACAGAGGATAATTTTTAAATTGCGGAGCATTAACCACTCCTTTTAAAAGCTATCAGGTTCATTCGATCATATCAAGTTCACTACGTTCACGGTTTCGCCAAAACCATTCGTAGCCCTCCGTCATTTCATTTGGGTATTCAATAGTATTCAAGCTATGTATTTTGACCAACGCCAAGACATAGTGTTTGGTAGCTGCTAGGTATTCATTTGTTGCATAGATAGATGAGTTAGTTTGGGACAGTCGTATTATCATTTGGCCAACGTCAGGGGTATGTACGGATGGGTTCAAATTAACAAGATAATGATGGGTAGAACTTGACATGTGACTTATGACATTTTGACTAACGCCAAGGTCATAAGAGCATGGGGCAAAAATTTATATCGGGAATTTCTAAAGAAACTGAAATTTGCAAAGAGATGCATACCATTTGGAGTGTGATGAATGTTGGTAGGATTCCTTCAGCATTATCACACGATGATATTTGGATCCTGATCCTACTGTGAGTATACGCTACTCATCAGGAGATTCGTCACTTAACGATCAATGCTATAAACCAAGTAGGTGTCGAGAAAGGTGTCAGCGGGGCTACGTCCCCAGAGAAAAGAGGTTATTTAATTAAGGAACTTCGCGAAAGCGCTGGAAACCTCCCTCGAAATACCGACACCGGCCTAGCTGAACGGTTAAGCAAGTATTGTACGGTGAGAATAGTCCTGGCTAGTTCTTCCTTTTTGGTTTGAGGAGGGATTCGAGAAACAGTGGGAGCCATCCAGTTTAGATAAACTAAAAACCACTCTAAACTTGCAAGAGCATCATGCTAAAGTGTTCCCTCTCTCTCTCATTGCAGCGACCCAAAACATGACAGGACTTAAGTTACTACTAGAAAAAAATATATTGACAGGGCCAAACTATAAAGATTGACTGTGGAATGTCAAGATGGTTTTGACCTATGATAAATTGGGGTATGTCCTTACTGCTAAGGCGCCTGCTGTCCCTGGTCTTAAATCCAGTAATGCGGATAAGAAAATCCGCAAGACCTGGGAATTAGATTGCACGAGGGCCAAGTGCATCATGCTTGCCTCGATGAATGATGAACATCAGAGGAGGCACGAGGATATGGATCTTGATGCCATATTTCTCCATACAAAGGAACTTTATGGAGAGCAATCTAGTATAGCAAGATACGAGACCTCAAAGAACTTGTTTCAGGCGAGGTTGGCCGTCGGATCATCTGTAGGAGAACATGTCCTAAAGATGATTGGCTATATAGAAGAGCTTGCAGACCTCGGGACGACTTTGAAGAACGAGCTCTATACAGACTTGATTCTCCAGTCCTTTCCTTCCACCTACGCCCAGTTTATTCTGAATTTCAACATTCAAAGAAAAGACGTTGAACTTCCAGAACTCCTTAACATGTTGAGGAGTGCAGAGGGCACCTTGCAGAAGGCGAGAGAAACACCCGCTATGTTTGTTCGCGGTGCTTCTTCTTCCGGGTCCAAGGTTAGGGCCAAACGAAGGAAGAATAAGGCCACCACCAAACCTAGAGGAGGTGTTAGTAAGGTGGGAGTGAAGGGAAAGAAAAAGATTGCGGTGCCAGTAGTGGCAAAGGATGAGTGCTTCCACTGTCATAGGAAAGGGTACTGGAAGAAAGATTGCAAGGCTTGGAATGCCAAGAACCAGGAACCGAAGCAAGCTGTGGCTTCGACTTCAGGTGTGTTTGTAATTGAGAATTGTCTGTCAATCAACTCTACTTCCTGGGTATTAGATACCGGATCAGGATCTCATATATGCAATTCATTGCAGGCACTGAGAAACCGTAGAGTGCTGAAGGTTGGTGATATGACCCTAAAGGTTGCTAACGGAGCTAGCATGGGAGCTGTGTCCGTAGGGGATTATCACCTTGGATTGACGAGTGGACATATTTTGGTTTTGCATAACTGTTTTTGTGTACCTAGTTTAACGTGTAATATCATATCAGTTTCCTTGTTATCAAAAGAAGGTTATGATTTCACGTTTGTAAGCGATGTTGTTAACATCCACCTAAATCATGGTTTGATTGGGTCCGGTACGCTGGATAACGGTATATATGTTTTAAACCAATTACAGATTTTCAATGTCCAGAACACACTAAAAAGAAAGTCTCCAGATTTAAATAAAGCTTTCTTATGGCATTGTAGACTGGGTCACATCAATGAGACAAGGTTAACTAAGTTACATAGAGAAGGATATTTGGATTCTTCGAATATCAAACTTATGCCACTTGTCAATCATGTCTCAAAAGAAAAATGACAAAGACTCCATTCACTGGACATGGAGTAAGAGCGAGCAAGCTCTTAGGACTCATACACAGCGATGTATGTGGTCCAATGTCTATACATGCAAGAGGTGGTTTTTCCTATTTCATTACTTTTACGGATGATTACTCTAGGTACGGATTCATTTTCTTGATGAAACATAAATCCGAGACTTTTGAGAAATTCCAAGAGTATAAGAATAAAGTGGAAAACCAAACCGGCAAAAGTATCAAGACACTGAGATCTGATCGAGGTGGTGAATACTTAAGTGCTGAGTTCCTAGGTTACCTAAAAGAGAAAGGAATTCTCTCTCAGCTTACTCCTCCATACACTCCACAGCATAACGGTGTATCGGAGAGACGGAATCGAACCCTATTGGATATGGTACGTTCCATGATGAGTAATGCTGAGTTACCACGATCTTTCTGGCGTTATGCGCTAGAATCCGTTGCATATCTTTTGAACAGGGCTCTTACCAAGACTGTGCCTACCACGCCATATCAGATGTGGAGTGGAAAGAAACCCTATCTTCAGTATCTAAAGATATGGGGATGTTCAGCTTTTGTTAAAAAGCAGCATGCGGGCAAACTCGAGGCACGATCAGTACTGTGTAAGTTTGTGGGATATCCAAAGAACTCCAAGAGGTATTACTTCTATTACGCAGAGGAACAAAAGGTTTTTGTTTCTCGTAATGCCCATTTTCTAGAACAGCAGTTTTTAGAAAAGGAAACAAGTGGGAGCGAAATAGAACTGGAAGAAATTCCATAACCACAAACTACTACTGAAAGTTTGGTAGAACCAGTAGTTCAAGAAGAACAGGACATTCCCGCACCCCTCCGCAGGAGTAGTAGGCCGTCTCATCCGCCTGAGAGATACTACGGTTTTCTCATAGATGGGGATAGAGAGGATTGCATCATTGATGATGATGAACCTACTAGCTTCCAACAGGCCATCCAGAGCGGCGACTCGGTACGATGGCTAGATGCAATGCGGACCGAGATGGAGTCCATGTACACCAACAAAGTATGGACTTTGGACTTTGCTCCAGATGGGGTAAAACCCATAGTATGCAAATGGATTTTCAAGAAAAAGATTGGTGTAGATGGACAGGTAGAAACCTATAAGGCTAGACTTGTTGCAAAGGGTTTTCGTCAAAGACCTGGTTTGGACTATGACGAAACTTTTTTCTCCAGTGGCTATGCTCAAATCCATTCGGGTCCTTCTTGCTATTGCCGCCTTCCATGATTATGAGATCTGGCAGATGGACGTAAAGACGGCTTTTCTAAATGGTAATTTAGAAGAGTACATCTATATGGATCAGTCAGAAGGCTTCAATCAGAGTGGGAGCAGCGGGAAAGTGTGTAAGTTGCTTAAATCCATTTATGGACTAAAGCAGGCATCGCGGAGTTGGAACATCTGTTTTGATGAAACGGTCAAAGAATATGACTTTATTAAAAATCCAGATAAACCATGTATATATAGTAAAATTGTAGCACGAACTGTCGTATTCTTCGTCTTGTACGTGGATGACATTCTATTGATAGGAAATGACATTCCTGTGCTACAATCTGTCAAAGGATTCATGTCACACAGGTTCTCCATGAAAGACCTGGGTGATGCCTCTTACATTCTGAAGATCTGGATCTATCGTGATAGATCCAAGAGGATGTTGGGACTTTCGCAGTCCAGGTATATCAACACTGTACTGAAAAGATTCAGTATGCAAGATTCTAAGCGCGGTAATCTACCGGCTTGTCACGGAATCTCCCTCTCCAAAGAGATATCTCTCAAGACTGATTTGGAAAGGGATCGCATGTCAGTTATACCCTATGCTTCTGCGGTAGGCTCTATAATGTATGCGATGTTGTGCACCAGACCAGATGTAGCTTACGCACTGAGCGTGGTAAGCAGGTATCAGTCAGACCCAGGGGAGAAGCACTGGATAGCAGTAAAGAACATTCTCAAGTACCTAGAAGAACTAAGGAGACGTTCTTGGTTTACGGCGGAAAAGACCTCAAGATAGAGGCCTCTGCTGATTCCAGCTTCCAGAGTGATAAGGATGACTCCAAGTCCATATCAGGTTATGTCTTTATCCTCAATGGAGGGGCGGTATGCTGGAAGAGTTCCAAGCAGGACACCGTTGCTGACTCGACGATGGAAGCGGAGTATATTGCTGCTTGCGATGCCGCAAAAGAAGCGGTCTGGATAAAGAAGTTCATAACAGAACTTCAGGTGGTTCCTACCATTGTTGATCCAATACCGCTGTATTGCGACAACAACGGAGCTATAGTTTTAGCGAAGGAACCCAGGTCCCATCAGAAGTCCAGACACATCTTAAGGCGGTATCACCTGATCAGGGAGATCATAGATCGTCGGGAGATCGAGGTCCGGAGAGTTGCTACAGAGGAGAATACTGCTGATCCATTCACAAAGGCCTTACCTCAGATTCAGTTCGAGAGGCTACTCGAGATGATCGGTCTTCGATATGCCAGTACATGGCCCTAGTGCAAGTGGGAGATTGTTAGTGTATATGCCCTAGGGGCCATTATTATATCATACTGGCTTGTATATTACTTAATGGAAGCTTGGGATATTCATAGTTATATTAACAGTCTTGCTAAACATGGTAGCATGCTACTTGGTTTATATCTATCTTAATATGTGTGTACGTATTGATAGAGCCCTTTGGATCTTGCTTGACTACCAGCATTGTCATGGCAGTCACACTAGTGGGGGCTGGGTAGTCTACAAGCACATCCTTTTTCAGGTCCCTAGTCGTAGGATTATCGAGACTGGGCATCGATACTCCGGAGTAAACTAGTGTGTACGCTTCTCATCCCAGTTGGGGAGATGGTCTGTCCCACAGCCATCAGTACGTCGTACTGGAGATAGTATACAGGTGCTCGTTGGGTTACGGGTACGCCGGATAGGACTCGTAGGGAACTGTTGGTTGGTATTATACTCGTCGTCAGTTAAAAGTTCCCAGATGACATGAGTACAGCATAGTCCGCAGACTTGACACAGCTTCTTCGCCTCGAGTGTGTTCCCACTATTCTTAGATTGCTACCTTACCACGGCTCAAAGGAGCAAACAGGTAGCAGTTGGGTGCAGTCCCGAAGCACTTGGAGGCAGTGGCGGTTAGACAGGATTCGTCTCTCCCGTATTGGGAGTTGATATCGCGCTGTGTCTGGAGAGCCATTACGCAAAGTCCCTGGCCAGGGCAAGCAAGATTTACTGGTAGGTTTTCCAGTAGTTTCTCAAGATGTAATGGGCTTCGCCCCGACACGACTTATACCGCTTTTAGGGGACTGACGCTTGCCGCCCCCTTGGCCCGATACGCGATAGTCCTAGACGAACAGACCGGACTGTACGGAGATTGTCACATCAGGCTCAGTAGGAGTTCGGATGGGTTTCCTCATCGGCCTCCTTATCGACATCTACCTGGGGACCGTTATGTACAGCTAGTGCCGCTTACGGTCTGTGGTTAAACCCACTGCCAGCATAGTAGTCGAGTCTTTAGAGTCCCACACAGAGAGTTTCCCTGCTTCGGGCGAAACGATATACAGATCGTCTGGTTTTACGACAGGGTTCGGACATGCACGTGCATTTATGCACGTACGATGTTCGGACAGTTTTTACTAGCAGATTTTGGTTTAAGCCAGATTCTAGTATCGGATTATTGGATTAATACAGTCTAAAGTTTTTCCGTGTTTTCACGGATAGGAGGGGCATTCTCGTAAATTGTCGGGAAGCTTCTAGAAAGATGATGACTTGGAGGGTTAAGGTGGCATTTGCATTAATGGATTAGTGACTCATTAGATGAATCATTCAAATGAGTTAATGAAGCATTTATTGCTTAATGACTCACTTGATAATTCATTGCATATATTAAATGAAGTATGGTTGTTAATATCATTTAATTGATTTATTTGATATTCTTTATGCTTCATCATATATTGTAAATGAGAAAGAATTCATATGATTCTCACTCTCACCTTCTCTCTCCTCAAGCTCTCTCTCTTCAAACCCTAACCCTAATCTCTCATGTGTTGAGATCAAGGGTTAGCAAGACTTATTAATCCCTAATCACACTCTATATTCCCTAGGTTGCTTTGATTAGCACTTTGAGTAAGCTAGTTTCCTCAAGTTAGAGGCAAAGCTTGGAGTAGTAGCTCTCGGGTGGATCTTTTATTACAAAGAGGAGGCCGACGAGGAGGTGGTTAACGAGAAGAAGAAGTACTTGGTTCATTAGGTATAATCTTCTTTCATAGTAGCTAATTCCTCCTATGATTATGTTAGTTAAGGTTTGGCAAAGATCCGTAAGTTAGTCGATGTTTCTTTTAAACAAAATGATTGTTTTACTTATTCCGCCTCCCCGCAAGTAGCGGGATGTACAACGTTGACTTACATAATGTTCACTAAAGATTACCATGACATAGCACTGGGTAAGCTCATAAAATAGTTTCTAATATAACAACACCCTAAGTGCCACAGTAACAACAGTAATAACTAATCATAGGATAGATTTCTGGCAGGCATTTTTGAGTTCATCTTCAGATTTAGGCCTACTCTGAGTGCGATCTGAGTCCAAATTTAAAGGGATGAATAAAATTTTGTTCCTTATCAAAAGAGTTCGATTACATTAGGTCCACTGTCCTCATCTAGTAGGGTCGTTAACTATTTGATCATCCGAATTTACACAAAGAAAGTTCAATACACAAAGAAAGGACATTTTTACTCTCTAAAAATATTGATTTCCATATTCTAATATCCAACTTCGAACAAACTGAAGTGACCTGTTCTCTTCTAATTTAAAAAAATCAAAAAGATAAATTTGACAAAATATTCAGCTAAAAAGCCTAGAATATTGTCATGCCTCCCTCTTTAATACGTAAACAACATTTATATGGTTGAGGCCTCAAGAAACATGCTGCCACTAATTAAATATAACACGAGGAAAAAGACTTAATCTAATTAGCACGAATCATACCAAATGGGAATATGGCTGTAGAAATAGTAATGAGAAGCAGTGGTTTACGCCCATAATCATCAGCAAGTTGACCCAAAACTGAGTAACACACAACAAATTAGATCCAACAAATAATCAAGCCAAACATTTCAGCTATCAATTCTTAACATCAGGGGTGTTAGGTGCTAATAATACAATAGACTACTCAAATATCTAATTAAGTTAATTTTCAAATTGAGGGTGCTTGGGGTATGGAATTAGGAAAAGTGGAGTTTATTGTTAAGTGGAGGTCTGCAAACTCTGGTTTGCAAGGCCTTACCTTCATTTTTAAAACTTACCTTTGATGAGTGTTCGGCTTTGGAGTTATCTAAAATGCGAAATGGGTGTTTTCTTCAAACTCATTGGAGTTAAGTTTAGATAACTCCATTCCCAAAATGAAAGTGAAATGAAACAAAAGGGAACAAATCAAAATGAACATCGAGCAAAGAAATTGGAGAGCAAAAGGTCAGGGGCGCCTTCGTCATCGTTTGGGAATTTAATTTAATTTAATTTTAGTGTGTTATTTTTTCGATAAACATCTGCGTTGTAGAATTACACGAACAACATGATCGTGCATTTGTATTGATAAGCAATCACAAACCATTTACATAAGCTTAGATTTCATAAGAACTAGTATGAACTGGACCCTTAACAATGAAATTTCCGGAGTAACAATGAAGTCCGGCCATGCCTATAGATATTTAGCCCTCATGCTAGATGGGAAGTAAAATGGGTGTGAAGTTGTCTCGCAAAGGTATCCTCTTTCCCTTTGAAGATCCCGTTACTTCACGAAATTGTAGAATGAGGATTTTTCTTCGAAGAATGTGAAAAGTGTTTTAGGAGACGTTGTCGAACGTTAAGGGCTCAGGTTGCATATCTGTAAAAGCCAAAAAAAGGGTCTAGCATCAACGTCAAGAATATAACCATATGTCGGTAGAAATCCAAATTTTAAACAATTCAACAATTCTTTCCCAAAAAGTTTAAAACCTCATACGAATATATCCAGTTATCGACAACATGTTAGCATCGAGACTACTAATATCCTCTAGCACTTAAAACAGTCCAAAGTCCGGTTGCTCAATTAAATAAATCAGAACAATATATTAAAATCTTCTATGAAAGAAATACAATGGAAAAACAAACTTGGCACTCAAACATTTCCTCAAATGCATAACTTTTTGAATAACCAATACATTTATCTCGAAACCAAATGAAGCCTATTATTTATACGACTCTTAAGTCCTCTTAAAGAATTTGAAGAATAGTAACCAAGACTAGTGCCCTTCCGATGCATCGGATTACCACTATGATCATCACCCTCTTTGGATCGCTTTTTCTCTCGATGCCAATTGCCTTGTTCTGTAAGGTATTCTTCAATATCAAATGCCTATATTGCTTCCGGTCCGATTACCTGAATCCCTGCAATTACAAGAACATTTCCAATATAAGATTACTAGTATTAGCAAGAAAATATGAAATCTGACAAGAATTTGATGAACAATTGAGTATTGCACCTTTAGTCGGAAAGTAGAATCTGGATATTCGGAATCTCGATATGCAACGAAAGACGACGGTCTTATTATAAATCTGTTGTTTTGAGATGCTATTATTTAACCATCTTTTATTATCATGTGGGAGGAAAGAAAGAAAGGCTGAATTAATTAGGATAGAGCAAAACTAATGTCTCTGGCCAAACAAATTAATAATTACTCTCTAGCCTACTTCTAACAACTTAAATAGTATTCTTGCAATATTGTTTTTTTGCAGGAAAACGTGGAACATCAAGATGGATGTTCCACGAACTTATAGAAAGAGCACAAGGTGCTACTTTCTATAAAATAAAATGATAATGTTTGTAACCAACTATAAGGATATGAAGCCGATTGAGAAACTAGGTTAATAAAAGACGACTTCATTATGTAAGAAACTAGATCAGGATATCGAGATAGAGGGAGTGAGGAGTGAGAGAGGAGAGGTGGGGAGGGAGGGGAGATGGCTAATCTACTTCCTAATTGAAGCTACATAATTTCTATAGACTACTGATTTGGGAGAACATATGTCTTTTCTCAGCAAATGTGAGCATTATATAGACGTCGCGGTGGGCTTGAAGAAACCGGAGGTGCATGAAACCTAATTCATTAAGAATGAGCCCATGTTCATCCCCCTACTTATTTTCTTAAATGAAATACATATATGGCTCTTCCAGATTCCTTCCCTTATCACATCCGAATCATGAATAGAAGATTATATTTTCAAATTCATTTAATGATTCCGGATTCTTTCCCCTTGGTAAAATTCAGATGGTTGTAAAGATTTGGTCGGTTTCTTTTTAAAATATTCAAATTGTGTATAACTGGTTAATCAACATTTTGTTAATCAAATTAAAAGTTGAAATGGTTTTGAAAATAATTAGTTTCAGTTGTCTGTCTGTTTGTTTTTTTTAGAAAACTCTTGCAGAACATATGACAAACTACTAATGTGGGTGAGTCTCAATGAACTCATATCCTAACTTCTCTCTTTGTATCTTCACTCTTGTTCGAATTTCCTTCCAATATATTATACAAACCTTGGCAAACCGAAGCTTATGATGTTGTTTAGGGAAAATAATTCCGGCCCTGAAGGCGATCGTGAAACGATTCGAGAGAGTTTGTTGTATCAGCATGGGCTTTCTTGCAACCTGAATATCTGAGAATTTGAATCATTTGTAATTGACAGGTCAATTGCTTCGAGAAAAACAGTTGCCGTTATGGTGGCAGTAGAAGAAGAGTTCACTGCTGAGATTCCTGATAGTAAGGCTGATCTCTTGTTTGATCTTTTGGAGGGTTGAAATTGTTCTAGATGCTCCCCCTTGTTTGATATATTGAGACGTTGTAATCCTCGTTTGATGACAAAATGCGACGGAGTTTAGCAGTTAACGATTTTTGTCACTGCAATCATTTACTGATTTATTCAACTCACAAATTGCATAGCGAATCTTTTCATTTAGAACCAAAAGGTTTGCGTAGTAGGTTGTGTGTGATATTTTTAAGCAAGAAGTTATGCGTTCGATTCCTATTGAGGGCATGATGATTTAAAATTTTTGATGCAGTTTCATTAAAATTTCGTTGGGTTACCCAACCTTCGTTTTAATTAAAAAACAGGTTTGTGTTGTTGGTTATGATGGCTGGAGTTATTTTTGATGTCGAGTTATATATTACTTCAATTTGTATCCGCTTAGAACCTAATGGCCTTCGTAGTAGTGATAATAAGAGTTGTTTTTGAAGTATACGGATACACCAGTATTTTTGCACCTGCAATTTATTATTCATATATGGAAATTTATATTTGGAATTTAAAAGCATACGTGTGAAAGATGTTTTATTTGGGGAGAGAAGGGTTTTTCTAAACTAGAGTTTATAAAGGCAGTAAAACTTGACTCTAAGGCTTTGTTTGGGGACAGGGTTTAGTTTAGTAAACTGCAGTTACACAATTTAGAAAGCTAAACTCCAAAATGCTAAGCAAAGCCTGTTTGGGGTCCATTTCGGAGTTGAGATAACTACAGTTATCTCATCCAAAACTTAAGATAATTGCAGTTATCTCAATTCCAATCTGACCAAAGTTTAGAAAACTCCATTTTTGGAGTCTGAGAATTGCAAACCACAGTTTCTAATATGAATATGATTAACCTTCTTTAAGAAACGACAGCCAAAACATCCAACGAGGCCCGCGAGGGGCTCAAATCCAATGAGTAAATCAGTCAATTTTTTTCCTTTCTCCATGCATGATATTTGCCATTATAGGAATGCAACTATGTAAAAGAAAATATTTGGTTAGAAATAGTAAAGGAAATTCAATATTTGCCGTGTTAATTGCATGTAGAAAGCGTATAAATCCATCCCCCGTTTAGTTGCTTACAAGTTTTTTTAATTGAATATCAAAATTTAAACAACCTTTTGTTTCTTTTGTTTCTGGCAGAACAAAAAATCAAAAGAAAATGCGGCATTTGTTGCAGCTTACGATTTATTTAAATGTAACATCATTGATAATTGTTGTGATTTCCATAGTTTGAAACATTTATTGAAACCAACTTGCAAGATATTTTTTTGTTTTTTGGCAACAAAATGTTATAGCCTCCAACCCAAATCTCTTGAAAAGGTTACTTCAAATGCTATTCATGCAACTCAACAACTTACAGGGTTGTTTTGTGTACATAATAACCTTTTACGTAAATAACATCAATCAATTACCCTTCCCCTCTGTCACGTGAGTTCCCACAGGGCAAAATTAATCATAAGCACGACACCCCTTCCTCTCTCACATGCATGGTTCCTGTGCCTCTCCTCCCTCCCTCCCTGTAGACTTGTCACTACTAAAATAGGAGATTGCCCCTACGGATATTGAAATCTGTAGGTATAGATTTATTTTTGCCCTACGGATTAGTCCGTAGGACCAAACGGTTGCCCCTACGGTCCTAGACGTTTAATTTAAAAATATTAAATCTTAATTTGTTGTTTGTCCCTACGGAGCCGCAAACTAAGGACCTACGGACAAATCCATAGGGACATCTAAATATGGATTTAATAGAAAAGGCACATAATTTTCCTACGCGCTGATTATCTCTCCTCTCTCTCGCTCGAGTGTGCAAAACCTCCCAAATCCTCTTTTCTCGTCGCCGATCTCGCTAATCTCGTCGCCGTTCTCTCTTTCGTTCCCGATCTCGTCGCCGTTCTCTCTTTCGTTCCCGATCTCGTCGCCGTTCTTCCTCGTCGCCGATTGTCGATTGTCTCCTCCACCGAACATGTAAGTAATTAAATCTTCAATTAAAGAAATTTTTGAATATTTGAGGGTTGGGGTTGGGGTTCGGCTATGGTTGCGGTTAGGGTTGGTGTTGGGTTAGGGTTGGGACTGGTGCTGGGGTTGCGGTTGGGGTTGGGGCTCGGCTGGGGCTGGGGCTGGGGTTAGGGCTAATGAGATATTGGTAGAGGGAAATGGAGTGGATGAGGGACCAGAGAAATCCATAGAATCAGTGAGTATATAATTCACTGCTCTCATACCATAAAAGGAGGCAATATTATTTCTCTATTTCTTAATTCTTAAAATGACATAGATTACACCTTTTGATACAATTACAAAGGCACCACCCTATATAAAGAAGTTACAACAACTCTATCTTATCTAACTTCATTCATGGTCTTACATGAGATAGAATAACTTAGTTATATTTTCAAACAATTATAGTTATATTTTTCAGTTGTAGAATTTTAAACTAGTTAATAAATAAGCAAGATATCGTTAAGTAACTTATACAATTCGAAGTTCAGCCGTAGACTTCGAGACTAGTTGATGCGCAAGTAAAACATTGCAATATTTGAGGGAAGTAAACAGCATGAAAACAATGGATCTTGCTTAAGATGCTAAAAGTTCGTAAGAATCGAAAAACATGGTCCTGCCGTAAGCGAGCCTATGTGGTGTCGTCCTCTCTTCACTGACATGCACACATACACGCGCCCATACACGCAGGGCCTAATACATAAATTTGCACTTTCATTTTCTCTATGAACACATGCACCACACATGCACGCATACACATGACCTAATACATAAATATGCACTATCCTCTCTATATAGACATGCACACACACATGCATGCATATACACAGGGCCTAAGACAAATATAAAACAAAAAAAACATCATATTTCAATACCTTTTTGCGTATGTATCAAATACTTGCAAAGTTGATTTGCTGTCAATACGGAACATTTTCTATCCGTATATCATTAGATAAATAGAAAGGAAAAAAGTTCAATATGTATGCGCTACTCCATGAAGGTCAATTGAACAGTGTCGGTGGTTATAAAAAAAATAACGAAGAATTGAATTTTGATTGCCACATGGCAGGAGAAAACTTTTCTGACACCGTGCACCCAATTTTCCTACACACACCCCTTCACACATGAAAGTTGGCAGAAGATATTTTTCTGGTAACATCTTCAGCATCATCGAGACTTAATTGCATTTGAAAGGAGGATATATATTCTTTCAACTTGTATATGTTGGTTTACGACAACGCCCCGGCCGTCAATCTGAGGCCAAATGTGGAACAAAAACTTTTCAAAACTTGGCGTTACCGCAACCTTTACCCGGATCGAACCATTAACGCTAAACTAGCAAACTGCTAAGAAGTTAGAATGGCTATACCGATCGATCCGTGTCCTTCAGTCTTTGGCCACCATCCCAAGCTCCTCACGGCATCTCCGATCTCCATTCTCCTCGTCGGAAGGGCACCACATCAATGAGTCTTTTTACGGGCTCCCTCTTCATCCGAAGCAACTCGGACACGAAGTTTGCTAGCTGACGTATCCAAGGTGAAGTAGAGAATGTGTGCGATCACTTCGTCTCAAGCATCTATTGATTCTCATCGCATGAGAGTGTATGGATGGATATTGAAGATGAAGCCATTTGTGGAAATAGTGAGCTAGAGGAAAAAGAAGAGGATGGGCCTTTTGTTGTGTTATTGTGTTGAATGATAATGAGAGCAAGAAGAAATAATACAAGAGCTAACCTCAAGCCATATAGCTGCCCTCTCTCTCTCCATCCATCAATTCAACACAATAAACAATTCCTAATATGACATTAGCACAAGTAAAGAGACCATGAGTCACTAAGCATGTCCATGTCACATTAAATGCACCTCACATTTTCCACCATTTGTAAACATTAATCCAAATATTTACAACAACAAAAAGATACGGCAACATATAAAGTAAACTCGTGACGGATCACAAGGATACCCCTCACCTGTATATGCATACCTGCATCCGCATTCCGACTGAATGCAAATACGATGAGACTAAAGTAATCCAACAAATCTAATACTAGGATCCGGCTTAACCCAAAGCCTACTAGTATGATCCGTCCGATCATGATCCGTACACGACTGCACGTATATGATCGAACCCTGCCATAATATCATACGGCCTCTACAACGTTTCGCCCGAAACTTGAGAAACTGTCTGTGGGGGACTTTAAAGACTCGTCAATACACTGGCTGTGGATTTAACCACTAGCACGTCAGTGATACTAGCTGTACATAACGGGCTACCAGATATTGACCAAAAGGGAGGTCGATGAGCGAACTCATCCTGACACCCTACTGAGCCTGTCAGTGACAATATCTGTACAGTCCGGTCCGTTCGTCTATGAATATCGCATGTCGGGCCTAGAGGGTTGGTAAAAATTAGACCCTCAAAAGCGGTACAAGTCATGTCGGAGTGTAGCCCAAAACACCCTGAGATACAACTGGAATACCTACCAGTAAATCTTCTGCCTTGGCCAAGGACTTCGTGTAATGGCTCTCCTAGACACAACGCGATCTCACCCCCAATACCGGGAGAGACGAAACCCCTGCCGATCCGCTCACTGCCTCCATGTGGCTCGGGACTGTACCCAACTAAAACATGTTTGCACGACTCCTTTGAGCCGTGGTAGGGTAGTAATCAAAGCACAGTGGGAACTCACACGAGACAAATGATGATCTCAGATCGATGAACTAACCTGTACACATGTCATCAGGGAACTGCTATCTGACGCTAGGTATAATACCAACCAGCATGTTCCCGGCGAGTTCTGTCCGGTGTACTCATAACCCAATGAGCACCTGTATACGTCTTAGGTGAACCAACTGACACCAATGGCTTATGAGACCAGCCACCGCCCCTCGTCGGGGTCTCGATCGTATACACTAGTCTACTAATGGAGTATCGATGCTCAGTCTCGAACCTCCCACGACTAGGGACCTTTTAAGGATGTGCTTATTGACCCCAGCTCCCACGTATATGATCGCTATCATACTGCTGGTAGTCAAGCAAGAATTCTAAGGGCTCTATCAACGTGCAATAGTGATCTGTAACATCACCTAAAACAGTACACGATAATAAAGATAAGCCAGATAGCATACTATCATCTCGAGTAAGACTGTCCCACCGGCATAGGTCCTCCCTCAATCATTGCGATCGCGTGCCTGTGATCCAATAATTGACTTTGAGGGCACTATATCCAACAATCTCCCACTTGCACTCAAGGCTAATTATTGCGATGTCGCATACTCACAGCCCGTGTGATACCGAACACCCAACTCCTCTACTGATCAGTCTCACAAAACCCGTTTGTGAAACTATTGCATTCGAGGAATAGCCTCAGTGAGTGGATCTGCTCTGATGTTTCTTTCTATGTCTCTCTTTATCTCAAGTTCGCGGAGAAAACCATCTCCCAAAATGAGCAATACCTGTCTTAGAATATGTCTGGATATCTGATGGGACCTAGTTCATAAATGAACTCCAAATCCAAACTTCTGACACTGTATCGTCAACTGAACTTAATCAGTATCCTGCGCCATACCTCCCTCAGTATCCGTTTGGACTACCTGTCCAAACTACTACCCCTCGTTAGAGGGAAAACTATAACTCTGACAGTCACTCTGTCATCCAAGTCACCTTGGAAGCCTGGAATGATAATTGTCTCCCGAAGGAGGCTGTCGTTATCAAATCTCTAGAACATCTTCTTTTGTTCTAAAACTGCTTCCGAACGTTTCTCCAGGATTGGATTAATATCAATTTATTGCATCTAGTGCAAAAACAACATCTGATGTGGTACTTGACATCTTATGATTGAATCAATTGCCTAAGCAAGTGATATGTCAATCATGCACATCCCTCTCCCTTTAGTCTGTAAGACACCTTTAGAGAGGGTGACTCCATCACTTGCAGGTATACTACCGTGCCAGTAGTCGTCCATTCTAAAACACCTTTAGAATGCTATCTAAGTACCCAGATTAGAAAACTACCCAAATCTAGATCTAAAACCATAGATCTAGTAACCAGAATGTCTGATATTATATCCAAGCCTTATGTAGAGAAACCACTGTGTGATAACCAAAGTATAACCGATCGTAGTATAGGAATTTCACTTCCTACTATGTGTATGTCATCCAAATACCAGGACATCACACCCTACTACTATCTTAACAGATCCATCCCCTATTCTGATGAAGTCAAAACCTATGACTGTTACATCAAAAATAGATGATCTATCTCCGCTATATCTTCTTTAGTCTATAAATAGACACAAGCTACTTGTCCACTGTGCTTCCGCTGCTCCTACTGACTAGACAACCCTCTGGCAGAGTCATATACACGTGTACTTCTAAAGCTAGTTTAGAACGACGCTATACTCATCCTCCTGCCGGGTCTCATAGCGTGGAACAACACTAGTGTCAAGTCTGGGTAAACAAGAACCTCCTTGTCACCGTCCTTGAAGCTACCGGAGTACCTCTCGGGTGCCTGAGGTTACCCACCAATTCCGCGGAGTGGCTAATGGAATATCAATCCAGATTGAATCTTTAGGTCCTATTAAATTTTCAATAATCGTTTGCGGTTTTGGAATCACTTCCAGTTCTACCATACTCTCACTACTGTTTTCTGAAAAAAGTCCATTTTATTAAAACTGTAGCGAGTCAAGAACAATATCACTATTGATCTTCCAAATGGTAGAAAGTCAACCCTCGTCATAGCCTGGGTTAACCCACAAACTGCCATTACAAAAACGTGCCTTGAGTTATCCAGAGTCTGGTTTTAAGCATAAGCCGGACAACTCCATATACCTTAACATCGTTAAGATATGATCCATTCTATATCCAATATAGAAACATAGGCGCTGATTTAATTGGAACCAGATTCAAATCATGCAGCTATCTCCAGTGCATGTCAACTAAATGGAGAGAGGCCAATCAGCATTACTCAACTTAGGAGTGCATCCAATTATGAGTAACCTGAAAGAGATACAAGTTTCTCAAAACCATTACTATCAACTGAATACCATACACAAGTATCTACATCTTCGATTACCTTGAAGGATCCTGATACTTGCAACACGTGGTTCTCTACTTTACTTTTATACCTATAACTTCTCAAAACTTAGACCTTGTATTTCTACGAAACAGTTGTCTAAAAACTAAAGAAGTCACAAGTAAACAGAATATAGTACAAGTACCAACCCCTCTGTCCTAATGGACACTGGACAACATACAATACTTTGTATAAGTCCCCTGAGTTGAATAACTCAAACCATGTGCGTCGTAAGTTGAAAACTGTACCATGGTCATGAAGAATTACACCATTGTTGAATGCTCCTTACATAACCATCAACTGATATAGGTAAATGTCATGGACATAATTTCAAAAGATTATATCTCACTTTATAAAAATAAACGTACAGATATATCAGTTTGAAATTAGTGCATAACAACGGATATTCAAAACCAAGTATTTGCCGTCCGGCAAAAGCCCAGGCGATTTCTTCAAATCTCACCAATTACAACGAATTCCGATATAATGAGGATGATCACCTTATTCCCAATAACTTACTCCCACTCATCATCTGTAAAACCATACAGATGTGAGAATCATACCTGGTAAATACATACCATGGAACAAGGGTTTAATTGGGAAATCAGTTTTCTATTAATAACGTACAATAAAACTGAAACATTAAAATGTTTCATAGGGGTATCCGGGTATTCATAGTAATGACTCTTCCCTTATTAGATTTATGACTGTAACCGTATATCTCTTGCCATCTCTCCAAATCTCTTTATATGTCTTTAGTCATTAGCTTTTGTACACCCCCTTAGGATAAATGATTTTCTTCCTTCCCTACCGTACGACACCAGTCTATGGTTTGGAAGAAGACTATCCAATAAGCGTAACAGGTGTACTCTCCTAATCCTAAGAGTACTCGCAACCTGAGAGAAAGTGAAGATTAAAGACAACTGAATAAACCTTATTTCTATTTTTCCTGAACCGGAATCCATCCTCGAATTTAGAACAAGTTCCTTCGAGTTCGTATATAACCATACGATGGATTTATCTAATGGAATTGGATGTTCGTAGTGATACGGGGTGTTCTGGAGAAATACAAAGGTGAAAATAGGAGTGGGGATGAAATACTTGGTTTGGTCGTGAATGATAGCAGTCACAATTTACTTTGCCCTCTTTCTAATTTCTTTATTTATGTTTACTTATTACCTTCTGTACACCACACTTAGGCTAATTGATTTTCTTCATTCCCTACCTTTCGGCACCTGCATATGATTTAGATGAAGACTATCCAATTAGCGTAATAGGTGTACCATCATAATCCAAGGAGCACCCACAACCTGAGAGAAGGTAAAAGGAAAAGACAACTGAATAGTCCTATTCATTTTCTCCAGAACCGGAAACCATCCTCGAATCTGGAACAAGTTCTTTCGAGTTCGTATATAACCATACGATGGTTTTATCCAATGGAAGTGGATGTTCGTAGTAATACGAGGTGTTCTGGAGAAAAGGGTGAAAGTAGGAGTGGCAACGAGGTGTGCAACTCTGACAATCCAAAATCCAGTGTTTTAAGAAGGTTCGGTCAACTTGGTCACTGAGTTATAGTCTAGGGTCTGGCCATGGTCGCTGTCAAAGAGAGAGAGAGAAAAGAAACACTCTGCGTGCACTCTAACCCAGATCAGAATGGTTAATCATTTTATCTAATCAGGATGTCTCCCATTGTATTCTCAAACTCTCCTTCAAACCTGAAAGAAGAATTAGTCGGGATTACCCGAGGAGTAAACCAACTCATCAGTGGGAATCGGGATCCAACTATCATCGAATGATAACGTGATGGAATCGGCTCACGTTATCACACTCCAGAAGGTATGTGCATGTCTGGCAAGTTTCAGTTTCTTTAGAAACTCCCGATGTGATTTTTACCCCAAGCGGCTTATGACATTGACTAGGTCAACAAACCATAAACCGCTAGTCAAGTTCAACCCGTCATTATTTTGGATTAGATTAAACCCACCCGTACGTGCCATTGACTAAGTCAACAAAGCTGCACGACTGTCCTAACCAATCTCATTTATGCAACAAACAAGCACCACTTAGCTACCGAATACTACGTCTTGGCTAGGTCAACAAACGCAGCACGAATACTAAATAGTACCCGTAAGAAATGACGGAGGGCTATGGCTGGTTTTTGGCGAAAAACCTTTAACGTAATGAACTTGATATCGTTGAAGGAACTGCATAGATTTTTATAAATATATAGTAGTGAAAACCTTTGCTAAAGAGGTCACTCCCGGTGAAGGGATCTCGGCTCTTTTCCCGTAGAATGAGGTGCAGGATATTCCAACTGAATACCGCGATGCAAAGCAAAAAGTAATCGACTATAGTGAAGTTATTACCCTGACGCAAACTTCTGTCCAAGGGGTCACTTCCGGTGAAGGGATCTCGGCCCTTGCCTCGTCGACTGAGGTGCTGGATATTCATAACTGAATACCAGTATGCAAAACAAAAGAGAACGTCCTTACAATAACAGCTTTTTGAAAAATATTCCAACAACATCAGAATAGGTTTGTTTAGTTTGCATTGATCCGAATCAATGCAGTCCTATCAATTGATCACACCAATAAAGAACGAAAATATGATGTACGTATATGCCATCCGCATTCGCCACTGGGTCCCGTCATCACCCGTTAGGTTACTTAACTAACGACAGAGCGGGGACTGGACTAGCGCGGGTGTAAAACATATACAATATCTACTAGTATATATATCAATATATAATAATCGCTCAAGGCGTGATAAAATGCAACATCACAGAAATATAATAAGTATCACAGAACAATACAGATAATCTGGGGTCTCCGGATTTCCATTGAGCCGCAAGTGCAACCCGACGTTCCCCTGCTCGTGCGGATAGCCTGTGCAATGAAATCCTAGACCCCTACGGGTGCGGCAAGTTACCCGCCAAAACCAGAAGAGAGGCAGCCCCCTTCAACAAAGTGAATGGACCACCCAGCATTTCATGGAATCCGGTAACTTGAGCACCCCTCCTTGGGTCAACATATACCCCCTACGAGTGTGGCGAATAGCCCGCCAATTCTAGAGTAAAGCCCCCTCCGTCTCAAAGCCATGAGATGCGGGACCGTTGCTTTCTAGAACCCGGCTATCCGTGCACTCCTCCGCGGGGTAATCCTAGTACAGAAAATAAAATATATACAACGGGTACATCGATCTCAGCCCAGTCGTGCCCCAAAAGAATAATATACAAACAGGCAGTGACGGCAGTCCACATGTCCGACGCTCGCCCCACAATATCAAATGTACAAATATAACCAAACTGTACTAATATTGCACCAGGCTAACCATCACGACAAATCCGCAACATCACAGTACAACACAGAATATCAACGTGAATGTCACGTTCGCAAATCCGTCTAAAGGGGCTATAGCGATTAGACAAGATTTACCGATCAAATGATATTCACGGTCACAGATATAATATAAGTACCGCGAACTAACTTATTTAAAATTTCGATCGACAAAATTTCCCGAAGTGGGCCCCAAGTACAATTCCCAGAACTCAAATAAAATTTGGGCCTAAACAAAATATTCCAGAAACCATATTTTCATACAAAAGACCAGCACAAGAAAAGTGGTGCACTGAAGCCATATAACGGCGGCGGAACCGCGGCCAAAACAAGGTTAGTGTCGTGGTTCCGCGGTGCTACAGTGGATTCGTGCTCCCAAATTTCTACAGAGGTCTTAAAAACGCATGCCTGATTTTCTGACATACTCAAAATAATTTTTAGACCACAAAAAAATTCGATAGAAACTCGGAAAATGAAAACGCGGTTTCGGAAATTTTGATCGATCGATATTTTAAACATGTTAGAACAAGCTAGTAAAGGTTAATGGCCTGTCTCTGAAACCATGTTGGGTTACGGCAGCGCCCCGGCCGTCAATCCGAGGCTAAATACGGAACAAAAACTTTTCAAAACTTGGCGCTACCGCAACCTTTACCCGGATCGAACAATTAACGCTAAACTAGCAAACTACTAAGAAGTTAGAATGGCTATACCGATCGATCCGTGTCCTTCGGTCTTTGGCCACCATCCCAAGCTCTTCGCGGAATCTCCGATCTCCGTTCTCCTCGTCGGAAGGACACCACATCAATGAGTCTTTTTACGGGCTCCCGCTTCATCCGAAGCAACTCGGACACGAAATTTGCTAACCGACGTGTCCAAGGTGAAGTAGAGAATGTGTGCGATCACTTCGTCTCAAGTATCCATTGATTCTCATCGCATGAGAGTGTATGGATGGAGGTTGAAGATGAAGCCATTTGTGGAAATGGTGAGCTAGAGGAAGAAGAAGAGGAGGAGCCTTTTGTTGTGTTATTGTGTTGAATGATAATGAGAGCAAGAAGAAATAATACAAGAGCTAACCTCAAGCCATATGGCTGCCCCCTCTCTCTCCATCCATCAATTCAACACAATAAACAATTCCTAATGTGACATTAGCACAAGTAAAGAGACCGTGAGTCACTAAGCATGTCCATGTCACATTAAATGCACCTCATCATGAAATCCACTCACATTTTCCACCATTTGTAAACATTAATCCAAATGTTTACAACAACAAAAAGATACGGCAACATCTAAAGTAAACTCGTGATGGATCACAAGGATTCCCCTCACCTGTATATACATACCTGCATCCGCATTCCGATTGAATGCAAATGCGATGAGACTAAAGTAATCCGACAAAACTAATACTAGGATCCGGTTTAACCCAAAGCCCACTAGTATGATCCGTCCTATCATGATCCGTGCACGACTGTACGTATATGATCGAACCCTGCCATAATATCATACGGCCTCTGCAACGTTTCGCCCGAAACTTGAGAAACTGTCTGTGGAGGACTCTAAAGACTCGTCAATACACTGGCTGCGGATTTAACCACTAGCACGTCAGTGGTACTAGCTATACGTAACGGGCTACTAGGTATTGACCAAAAGGGAGGTCGATGAGCGAACTCATCCTGACACCCTACTGAGCCTATCAGTGATAATATCCGTACAGTCCGGTCCGTTCGTCTATGAGTATCGCATGTCGGGCATAGGGGTTAGTAAAAGTTAGACCCCCAAAAGCGGTACAAGTCGTGTCGAAGTGTAGCCCAGAACACCCTGAGATACTACTGGAATACCTACCAGTAAATCTCCTGTCTTGGCCAAGGACTTCGTGTAATGGCTCTCCTAGACACAGCGCGATCTCACCCCCAATACCGGGAGAGACGAAACCCCTGCCGATCCGCTCACTGCCTCCATGTGGCTCGGGACTGTACCCAACTAAAACCTGTTTGCACGACTCTTTTGAGCCGTGGTAGGGTAGTAATCAAAGCACAGTGGGAACTCACACGAGACAAATGACGATCTCAGGTCGATGAACTAACATGTACACATGTCACCAGGAAACTGCTATCTAACGCTAGGTATAATACCAACTAGCATGTTCCCGGCGAGTCCTGTCCGGTGTACTCATAACCCAATGAGCACTTGTATACGTCTTAGGTGAACCAACTGACACCAATGGCTTGTGAGACCAGCCACCGCCCCTCGTCGGGGTCTCGATCGTATACACTAGTCTACTAATGGAGTATCGATGCCCAGTCTCGAACCTCCCACGACTAAGAACCTTTTAAGGATGTGCTTATTGACCCCAGCTCCCACGTATATGATCGCCATCATACTGCTGGTAGTTAAGCAAGAATACTAAGGGCTCTATCAACGTGCAATAGTGATCTGTAACATCACCTAAAGCAGTACACGATGATAAAAATAAGCCAGATAGCATATTATCATCTCGAGTAAGACTGTCCTACCGGCATAGGTCCTCCCTCAATCATTGCAATAACGTGCCTGCGATCCAATAATTGATTTTGAGGGCACTATATCCAACAGAATTTATATTATATTCATCTTCTTTATTGATTTCTTTTCTATGTTGAAAGTATGTATCTCAATCTCAAGTCTAATGCATCTTAGTTCTTTAATGCTCAATTCTTCATATATCTTATTCTCAAGTTGCAATTTGCAAGTGACTAAGCAAGTATTATTTCATAAGTTTAAAATCATGTTACACATACAATAAGAATACACAACAAACGCATCATTAGAGAGTGATTCAAGATGTTCAAGTTAAAACCAATATATGATACTTGATGATAATATGAAACTTTCATATTCTCATCGATACTCATGTATGACACTAAAAGCGCCACTTAGTCCCCATCTATCGGTTAACGTACGTTCGATATTCGTCGTGACATAGAACTATACGAAGGTTGTTAAATATTGGACGGTATAGCTTGATACTAACAACCGTCGTATAGTCTATGTGACGAGAAGATTCAATCGTATGATAACCGATAGATTTGTCCCGTGTTGACAAGTTAGGAATGTATAAAGCAAACACCTTCATTCACTTGTGTTTTCATCCGTTTCAAGATATTTCGTCGGTACTTTTCCGCTGGTTCTCCGTGTACAAAGATAGATTAGATGTTCATTTCAATGTTGTTTCACAGCTTTGAAATGATTATCTATTCTATTACAGTGTACTCGGAGAATAGCGGGGAGGTGCTACCGAAATTTACTCGAAACGGTTGAAAGCACAAGCGAATGGGTGTTCTCTCTATACATTCTTAATGGGATAGAAGCCTTACCCCCCGACAGCCGAAACACACACATACAACAAGAATACACAACAAACGCATCATTAGAGAGTGATTCAAGATGTTCAAGTTAAAACCAATATATGATACTCGATGATAATATGAAACCTTCATATTCTTATCGATACTCATATATGAAACTAAAAGCACCACTTAGTCCCCGTCTATCGGTTAACATAGGTTCGATGTTCATCGTGACATAGAACTATACGAAGGTTGTTAAATATCGGACGGTATAACTCGATACTAACAACCGTCGTATAGTCTATGTGACGAGAAGATTCAATCGTATGATAACCGATAGATTTGTCCCATGTGGATAAGTTAGGAATGTATAAAGCAAACACCTTCATTCACTTGTGTTTTCATCCGTTTCGAGATATTTCGTCGGTACATTTCCGCTGGTTCTCCGTGTACAAAGATAGATTAGATGTTCATTTCAACATTATTTCACAGCTTTGAAATGATTATCTATTCTATTACAGTGTACTCGGAGAACAGCGGGAAAATGCTGCCGAAATTTATTCGAAACGGTTAAATGCACAAGCGAATGGGTGTTCGCTCTATACATTCTTAATGGGATAGAAACCTTACCCCCGACAGCCGAAACACACACATACAACAAGAATATACAACAAACACATCATTAGAGAGTGATTCAAGATGTTCAAGTTAAAACCAATATATGATACTCGATGATAATATGAAACCTTCATATTCTCATCGATACTCATATATGAAACTAAAAGCACTACTTAGTCCCCGTCTATCGGTTAACATACGTTCGATGTTCGTCGTGACATAAAACTATACGAAGGTTGTTAAATATCGGACGGTATAGCTCGATACTAACAACCGTCGTATAGTCTATGTGACGAGAAGATTCAATCGTATGATAACCGATAGATTTGTCCCATGTGGACAAGTAAGGAATGTATAAAGCAAACACCTTCATTCACTTGTGTTTTCATCTGTTTCGAGATATTTCGTCGGTACCTTTCCGCTGGTTCTCCGTGTACAAAGATAGATTAGATGTTCATTTCAACGTTATTTCACAGCTTTGAAATGATTATTTATTCTATTACAGTGTACTCGGAGAACAGCGGGGATGTGCTACCGAAATTTACTCGAAATGGTTGAAAGCACAAGCGAATGGGTGTTCGCTCTATACATTCTTAATGGGATAGAAGCCTTACCCCCGACAGCCGAAACGCACACACACAACAAGAATACACAACAAACACATTATTAGAGAGTTATTCAAGATGTTCAAGTTAAAACCAATATATGATACTCGATGATAATATGAAACTTTCATATTCTCATCGATACTCGATGATAATATGAAACTATCCCGTTTTTAGATTTCTCAATATAGTCATCATAACCTACAATTTATATGTTATACAGTCTAACATGGCCCATGAGTACGTCAGAGTTAAGGACTGGATGTATATGGATTGGCAACAACGTATGCAACCTAAGTTTGTCATAGGAGTTGCTGCATTTATTGAATTTGCACGCGCACATAATAAGATCGTGATAGAGAAGATTCTCTGCCCGTGCGATAAATGTGGCAATAAGTACTGGCAGAAGGTAGAATTGGCAGAGCTTCATATCGTAAAATATGGGTTTACTAGACTTTATACAACTTGGAAATAAAAATTACCGGCTTAACGTGCAAGAGAATTTCACGGGGAAGGAGAAGAACGCAGTAATGCGGCAGAAGAAGAAGAAGAACACGATAATGCGGCAGGAGAAGAAGGAGAAGACGGTAATGCGGCAGAAGGAGAAGACGGTAATTTGTTTCCATCAGAAGAAATGGAGGATATGGTAGAGGCTACCCTAGGTGAATCTATTCGTACCGAAAATGACATTCCTTCCGGTCAAGGACCACGTGCGGATAAATATGAAAATTTCATGAATGATACTAGAAAACCAATTTATGAGAATACAAAGTATTACACCCTCTCATGGTTCGTTCAACTTTTCCAGATTAAGTGCCTAAATGGATGGAGCAACAAGTCATTCACAATACTTCTTTCGTTCTTGAAAGATTCTATGCCCCTGGGAAATAACGTGCCCGACAGCTGGTACGGAGCCCAGAAGATGATGTCTGATTTGGGTCTAAAGTACGAGAAGATTCAAGCATGTCCTAAAAATTGCGTGTTGTACCGGAAAGAGAATTCAGATTTGAAAGAGTGTCCAACATGCGGAGAGGCCAGGTATAAACCGAAAGATTATGATAAGAAGCCTCATATACCTGTCAAGGTAGCATGATATTTTCCTATAACACAGAAGCTACAGAGGTTATTCAGGTGCAAGAAAACAGCCGAGGTAATGATTTGGCATCACCGTGCTCCTCCAAGTGAAGATGGAAAAATGAGCCATCCAAGAGATTCACCGGCATTGAAGGATTTCGATAGGAGGCACGCAATATTCAGTAGCGATCCTCGCAATGTCCGGCTTGGACTGGCTAGTGATGGCTTCTGCCCATTCAACTATATGGCTGGAAGTCACAGCACATGGCCCGTTGTAATGATAATTTATAATCTGTCGCCTTGGTTGGCTATGGACCAATCATACTTTATGATGCCTCTTCTTATCGACGGACCAAACTCACCGGGAAACAATATCGACGTCTATCTCCGACCTCTGATCGAGGAGTTAAAATCTTTGTTCATTGATGGTGTAGAGACATATGATTCAAACACAAATACAACCTTCATACTGCGTGCGGCTTTAATGTGGGCAATTACTGACTTTCTTGCGTATGGAATTCTATCGAGTTGGTCCGTACATGGTTACAAAGTAGTCCTCATTTCCATCAACACACAATATCGAAATTCTTGAATTTTAGCAGGAAGGTTTGTTATTGCGGCCATTGACGTTTCCTGCCTCTAGACCACCCCTACAGGTTAGACACTGTTGACTTTGATGGTCATCATGAGCTTCTTGGACCTCCAGCCCCATTGTCCGGAGAGGACGTGACTGCTCAATGAAATGGTTACAATAATGTGACTTTCGGGATGGATCCGACGAAACAGGTCTAACCACCATTTTGGAACAACTTAAGCATTTTCTTCGAGCTTCCGTACTGGTCAACAAATTTAGTGCGTCATTGTTTAGACATCATGCATATAGAAAAGGGAGTATCAGAGCACATACTCAACTTGCTTCTTTGTAAAGACGGGAAATCGAAAGACAACCTAAATGCTCGGATGGATCTACAGGAGTGGGGAATAAGAAGTGAATTGCACCCTAGACCGGTAGCGGGTAAACCAGGCAAGTTTGTACTTCCCAATGCCGCTTATCATATGTCACAACCGAAGAAGAAAAGATTCCTGCAGGTGTTGCATGATTTGAAAGTTCCCACAGGTTTATCAGGATCATTCAGCAAGAAAATAAAAATTGTGAAAGGCAAGATCGATAGGCTGAAAAGTCATGACCACCATGTTATCGTGGAGCACCTTCTTCCATTAGCCCTCAGGACTTCTATCCCCAAATCGGTTGGTCTAGTAATCAACGACCTATATTGTTTTTTCAGAGAGTTGTGTGCTAAAACACTGGAGGTTGTGACGCTGGATAAACTAGAAAATTCTATTGCGTTGATAGTTTGCAAGTTTGAGCGTATTTTCCCACCGTCATTTTTCGATATCATAATACACTTGACGGTTCATCTTGCAACTGAGACTAAGTTAGCCGGACCGGTACAATATCGATGGATGTATCCCATCGAGAGATACGTGTAATTTTTCGTTTCGCGCAATTTTTAAAATTATTGTTGTCCTGTATGCCCGTATTTATTTATTCAACATATTTTCTTTAGGTACCTCTACACTCTTAAAAAATATATACGCAATAAAAATCGAACAGAGGGTTCTATCATGCAAGATTATCTTCTTGATGAAGCAACCACATTTTGTTCCGGCTATCTGGACGAGAACATTGAGACGAGAATTAACCGGCCTCGAAGAATTGAAGACGGGCCATATGGTAAAGCCGATTATAAGAGGGTGATACTATGTTTATCAACAAGATATACCGGTTTATCTTGCTTGATTGCGCATGTCTTAAACAAATTAGAGAGTAGGTTTTTTGGATTAATTGTTATATTTGTGTTTGTGTGTGTATGAAATAATATAATATTAATGCCACCATTATTTGTCGAAAACAGAATTCATTTTAACGAGCTACGTGAGGGGCATCCTGATTGAAACGAAGAACGATTAGAAAAATATCATCAGGATAATTTTTGTGATTAGGTCACAGATCATGTAAGTTATTCGAATAACATGTTATTGCTATCAGTTTTAATCTGAACTTATATCGTTATGTATTTGTCGTAAAATTTATTTTGTTAGATCCACGATCCGAACTTGTCTGCATCATTTGAGAGTAGTTCAAGATGTTTAGCTCCATTTCCTAGTATAGAGGTTGCATATTATAAAGGATTGATGTCCTCGCATACAAATTCGAAGTTAAGGATATAGAAACATCTAGGACCACTCAGAATAGTGGAATTGCGATGGTAGCATCGGACGGTGTGATTTATTATGGGTACTTAAATTGTATACTCGGCATCCACTATCCCGGACGATCAGAACCTTTTTTATATATTCCAGTGTACTTGGTACGATACGCGAACCGATACGGATAAGTGGAGAAACAATCTTGGGACTTGGAAAGATGAATATGATTGACCAGTGTGAACACACTTCGATTTTACGGTCAAGAAGATCCGTTTATCTTTCCGAACCAAGCGTTCCAAGTATACTACTTACAGTGTTTGAAGCATCCAGGATGGAGTGTCGTATGTCGTTGGAAACCCAGGAATGTCTACGATGTCCTAGAATTCGAGGACAGCGATGAGGATGAAGAAGAGAGAAGGCTTAAAGTGCTCCGACCGTCTGTTTCAAAGGACGGGTTGTTTTCGGCCGATCATGAAGTTACGTGGGTTAGAAATGATATCGATGATGAAATCCAAGTAGATATGTTTAATGCGCCCACGAAACGAAAAAGGTTATCAGTAATGTTATATTATTACTTCACATTTTACGATCTATACATATCTAGTCAATACTTGCAGTGATTGTCTAATGCGTCCACGAACCGTTTATCTAGATTTGATGACGATGACGGGAGCAGCGAGGGGCGGCAGGAGCTCTAGCCGCGGCACCGGCAGAGGCAGAGCGGTTCTGCCGCCCGGAGAGCTGCGTAAGGAGCTTCAGAGGGCTGGTCTTGCACCCAAATCGGAGACCCCCTCGGATGCCTCCTTCCGTATGGACTTTGCCACACCTCCAGGTATATTGCACGCATATCCATTTTGAATATAATATTATAGATATTCATGCATGTCCATGTCAAAATTACTTATATTGTCAATGTTTGATTGTATATGTAAGTCCACGGCGGCGCCCCGGCCGTCAATCCGACGCCAAAATGCGGAAGCGAAAAACTTTAATTTTGCAAACTAGCAAACCGGCAACACCGCGCACTAAACACCCGGATCGGACCATTAAACTAGTCCTAGCTAACTAAAAGACGGGTTAGAGATATACCGACTGATCCGAGTCCTCCGGTCTTCTCGTCGTCGTCCCGATCTCCCGCGGAAACTCCGGTCGTCGCCTCTTCGCCGGAAGGGCACCACATCGCCTGCATCTTTTACGGGCTCCCACCTTTATACCGAGGCAACTCGGGCGCGAAGTTGGCTAACCGACGCGTCCAAGGGTACTGTAGGTTGTAGTGTAGAACCTTTGTCTCATTGGGGTTTATCTTGCCATTGGGGATGGAGGAATGAGGTTAAGAAAAATGGTGCTTTTATTTTTCCAAAAACAAGAAGAATGAGATGAAGAAATATGTGCCACCACAAAATGAAAATCTCTCTCTTTCTCTTCTAGTGTGGCCGGCCAATATCAAGGGAATGAGATCATGAGCAAAAACAAGAAGGAAGGTGGGTGTAGAAAAAGTAAAAAGGTGACCATATCAAAATGCAATGATAACATCATCAAATCAACTTCTAATCCATTCTTATCTCATTAATGCTAAACCATCATGAAAAAGCAAAGATGCTTAATCAATCATAATGCCACAAATGCAAGAGACCCCTCCACAATAAGTTATTTGCAAACTTGCAAATAACCCCCTCTATCACAAAAGTCCGGCCCTGAAGGAACAAAGGAAAACCGGCCGGAACGGAATGCAAACTGGCAACTACAGAAAACTGATCCCGTAATAAATTACAGGAAAACCCCGATACTGCATATACATGCCCGCATTTGTATTCCCACTGAACACAAATGCAAAAGAAACAAAAACTACACTGTCTAATACTGGGATCCGGCTTAAGCCAAAGCCGGCTAGTAAAATCCGTCCGATCACGATCCGTGCAATACCGCACGTATCTGATCGAACCCTGCCATATCTCTATACGGCCTCTACAGCGTTTCGCCCGAAAGCTTGAGTAACTCTGTGTGTGGTGGACTCTAAAGACTCGTCAATACTATGGCTGTGGATTTAACCACTAGCACATCAGAGGTATTAGCTATATGTGACGGGCCACCAGCTATTGACCAAAAGGGACGTCGATGAGCGAACTCATCCTGACACCCTACTGAGCCTGTCAGTGACAATATCCGTACAGTCCGGTCCGTTCGTCTATGAGCATCGCATGGCGGGCCTAGGGGGTTGGTAAAAGTCAGACCCCAAAAAGCGGTACAAGTCGTGTCGGAGTGTAGCCCAGAACATCCTGAGATACTACTGGAATACCTACCAGTAAATTTTCTGCCTTGGCCAAGGACTTCGTGTAATGGCTCTCCAAGACACAACGCGATCTCACCCCCAATACTGGGAGAGACGAACCCCTGAAGATCCGCTCACTGCCTCCCTGTGGCTCGGGACTGTACCCAACTAAAACCTGTTTGCACGTCTCCTTTGAGCATGGTAAGGTAGTAATCAAAGTACAGTGGGAACTCACATGAGACAAATGACGATCCCCAGGTCGATGAACTAACCTGTACACATGTCACCAGGGAACTGCTATCTGACGTCAGGTATAAGACCAACTAGCATGTTCCCGGCGAGTCCTGTCCGGTGTACTCATAACCCAATGAGCACCTGTATACATCTTAGGTGAACCAACTGACACCAGTGGCTTGTGAGACCGGCCACCGCCCCTCGTCGGGGTCTCGACTGTATACACTAGTCTACTCTGGAGAATCGATGCCCTGTCTCGAAACTCCCATGACTAGGGACATTTTAAGGATGTGCTTATTGACTACCAGCTCCCACGTATATGATCGCCCTCATACTGCTGGCAGTCAAGCAAGAATCCTAGGGGCTCTATCAACGTGTAATAGCGACCTGTAAGGTCACCTAAAGCAGTACACGATGATAAAGATAAGCCAGATAGCATACTATCATCTCGAGTAAGACTGTCCCACCGGGATAGGTCCTCCCCCAATCATTGCAATCACGTGCATGTAATCCAATAATTGACTCTGAGGGCACTATCTCCAACAATCTCCCACTTGCACTCAAGGCTAATTATTGAGATGTCGCATACTCACAGCCTGTGTGATACCGAACACCCAACTCCTCTACTAGTCAGTCTCACAAAACTCGTTTGTGAAACTATTGCGTTCGAGGGATAGCCTCAGTGAGTGGATCCGCCTTGATGTTTCTTTCTATGTCTCTCTATATCTCAAGTTCGCGGAGAAAGCCATCTCCCGAAATGAGCAATACCTGTCTTAGAATGTCTGGATGTCTGATGGGACCTAGTTCATAAATGAACTCCAAATCCAAACTTCTTAGACTGTATCGTCAACTGAACTTAATCAGTATCCTGCGCCATGCCTCCCTCAGTATTGCCTTGGATCACCTGTCCAAAATACTGTCCCTCATCAGAAGGAAAAACTATAACTCTGACAACCTCTCTGTCATCCATGTCACCTTGGAAGCCTGGAATGATAACTGTCTCCCGAATAAGGCTGTCGTTAGCATACCCCTAGAATATCCATTTATGTTCTAAAACTGCTTCCGACTGTTTCTCCAGGATTGGATAAATATCAACTTATTGCATCTAGTGCAAGAACAATATCTGGTGTGGTACTTGATATCTCATGATTGACTCAATTGCCTAAGCAAGTGATCTGCCAATCATGCCCATCCCTCTCCCCTTTAGTCTGTAAGATACCTTTAGAGATGGTGACTCCATCACCTGCAGGTACACCACCATGCCAGGAGTCGTCCATTCTAAATGCTCTTAGAATGCTGTCTAAGTACCCTTAATTGGGAAACCACCCAAATCTAGATCTAAAACCATAGATCTAGTGATCAGTATGTCTGATATAATGTCCAAGTCCCATGTGGAGAAACCACTGTGTGACGACCAAAGTATAACCGATCGTAGTATAGGAATATCTTTCCCTACTCTGTGTATGTCATCCAAATACCAGGACATCACACCTTACTACCTTCTTAACAGATCCATCCCCTATTCTGATGACGTCAAACCTATGACTGTCACATCAGAAATAGATGATCTATCTCCGCTATATCTGCTTTAGTCCATAGACATAAGCTACTTGTCCACTAATGCTTCCGCTGCTCCCACTGATCACGGCAACCCTCTGGCAGAGTCATATACACGTACACTTCTAAAACTAGTTTAGAACGATGCTATACTCATCTTCCTGCCGGGTCTCACAGTCCGGAACAATAGCAATGACAAATCTGGGTAAACAAGAACCTCCCTGCCACTGTCCTTGAGGCTACCGGAGTACCTCTCGGGTGTCTGAGGTTACCCACCATATCTGCGGAGTGGCCAATGGAATGTCAAAATCAAATTGAATCTTTAGGTTCCTATCAAATCTTCAGTAATCGTTTGTGGTTCTGGAATCACTTCCAGTTCTACCATACTCCCACTACTGTTTTCTGAAAAAATCCATTTTTAATAAAACTGTGGCGAGTCAAGAACAATATCACTATTGATCTTCCAGATGGTAGAAAGTCAACCCTCGTCATAGCCTGGGTCAACCCACAAACAGCCATTACAGAAACGTGCCTTGAGTTATCCAGAGTCTGGTTTTAAGCATAAGCCGGACAACTCCCTGTACCTTAACATCGTTAAGATACGAACTGTTCTATATCCAATATAGAAACAGAGGCACTAATTTAGTTGAACCAGATTCAAATCATGCAGCTGTCTCCAGTGCATGTCAAGTAAGTGGAAAGAGGCCGATCAGCGTTACTCAGCTTAGGAGTGCTTCCAATTATGAGTAACCAGAAAGAGAAGCAAGTTCTCTTAATCATTACTATCAACTGAATACCATACATAAGTATCTACATCGTCGATCACCTTGAAGAATCCCAATACTTGCAATATCTGGTTCTCTACTTTATTCAAATACCTAAAACTTCTCAAAATTCGGACCCTGTGTTTCCACGAAACACCTGTCTAAAAACTAGAGAAGTCATAAGTAAACCGAATATAGTACGAGGACCAACCCCTCTGTCCTAATGGACACTGGACAATATACAATACTCTGTATAAATCCCTTGAGTCTAATAACTCATTCCCTGTGTGTCGTAGGTTGAAAACTGTACTTATGGTTAAGAAGAATTACACCGCTGTTTAATGCTCCTTACCCAACCATCCACTGATATAGGTAAATGCCATAGACATAATTTCAAAAAGGTACATCTCACTCTATAAAAATAGACGTACAGATATATCAATTTGAAATTGGTGCATAACAGCGGATATTCGAAACCAAATATTTGCCGTCCGGCAAACAACCCAGGTGACTTCCTCAAATATCACCAATTCCAACGAATTCCGATATAATGAGGAGGATCACCTAATCCCCAATAACTTACTCCCACTCATCATCTGTAAAACCATACAAATGTGAGAATCATACCTGATAAATACATACCCTGGAGTAAGTATCTAATCGGGAAATCAGTTTTCCATTAACAGTACATAGTGAAACTGAAACATTGAAATGTTTCGATGGGGTATCCCGGTACTCCTAATAATGCCTCTTCCAGATTCACGACTGTAACCGTATAATTCTTTGCCACCTCTCCAAATCCCTTTATATGTCTTTAGTCATTACCTTCTGCACACCCCTTTAGGCCAAATGGTTTTCTTCCCTCCCTACCGTTCGGCACCAGCCTATGGTTTGGAAGAAGACTATCCAATAAGCATAATGGGTGTACTGTCCTAATCCTAGGAGCACTCGTAAAGCGAGAGAAGGTGAAGATAAAAGACAACCGAATAAACCTTATTCCTATTTCTCCTGAACCAGAATCCATCTCCGAACTGGAACAAGTTCCTTTCGAGTTCGTATATAACCATACGATGGAGTATCCAATAAACTGTGGATCTTCGTAGTGATACGGAGTGTCCTGGAGAAATACAAAGATGATGTGGGAGTGGTAATGAAATACTTGGTTTGGTCGTGAATATCAGTCACAATTTACTTTGCCCTCCTTCCAATCCCTTTCTTTGTCTTTACATAATACCTTTTGTACACCTTCGTTAGGCAAATTGGTTTTCTTCATTCCCCACCGTTCGGCACCAGCCTAAGGTTTGGAAGAAGACTATCCAATTTGCGTAATAGGTGTACTATCCCCTAATCTAAGGGGTACTCGCAACCTGAGAGAAGGTAAAAGGAAAAGACAACTGAATAGTCCTATTCGTTTTCTCCAGAACCTGAAACCATCCTCGAATAAATCCCTTCAAGTTCGTATATAACCATACGATGGTTTTGTCCAATGGAAGTGGACATTCATAGTAATACGGGGTATCCTGGAGAAAAGGGTAAAAGTAGGAGTGACAATGAGGTTTGCAAATCCGACAATCCAAAAGCCAGTGTTTAAGAAGGTTCGGTCAACTTGGTCACTGAGTCATAGTCTTAGGGTCGGGTCAATGGTCGCTGCCAAAGAGAGAGAGAGAGAAAAGAAACACTCAGCGTGCACTCTAACCTAGATCAGAATGGTTACCAATTTATCTAATCTGGAAACCTCCCACTGTACCGTCAAATTCTCCTCCAAACCTGAAAGAAGAATTAGTCGGGATCACCCGAGGAGTAAACCAACTCATCAGTGGGAATCGGGATCCAACTATCATCGCATGATAACGTGACGGAATCCGCTCACGGTATCACACTCCAGAAGGTATCCGCATATCTGGCAAGTTTCAGTTTCTTTAGAAACTCCCGATGTGATTTCTGCCACATGCTCATATGACCTTGACTTTGGCCAATATATCATAAGTCACATGTCAAGTTCTACCCGTCATTCTCCAGGTTAATTTGAGCACACCCGTACATACCCTTGACTTTGGCCAAAATAGTAGTACGACTGCCCCAAACCAACGCATCTATCTATGCTGCATATGAATACCCAATAGCTACCAATCACTGTGCCTTGACTTTGGCCAACATACACAGCTTGAATACTATTGACTACCCATATGAAACGACGGAGGGCTACGTATGGTTTCTGGTGAAAACCTTTAACGTAATGAACTTGATATCGTTGAAGGAACGGATAGCTTTTTAGAAAAATATAGTAACGAAAACCTTTGCTAAAGAGGTCACTCCCGGTGAAGGGATCTCGGCTCTTTCCCCGTAGGATAGGGTGCAGGATATTCCAACTGAATACCTCGATGCAAAGCAAAAGTAATCGGCTATAGTGAAGTTAATGCCCTGACGCAAACTTCTGTCCAAGGGGTCACTCCCGGTGAAGGGATCTCGGCCCTTGCCTCGTCGACTGAGGTGCTGGATATTCATAACCGAATATCACTGTGCAAAACAAAAGAGAACGCCCTTGCAATAACAGCTTTTTGAAAAGTTGTTCCAACAACATCAGATTAGGTTTGTTTTAACTTGCATTGATCCGAATCAATGCAGTCCCATCAATTGATCACACCACTAAGAACGAAAATATACTGATGTACGTATATGCCATCCGCATTCGCCACTGGGTCCCGTCATTACCCATTAGATTAGCTAACTAACGACAGAGCGGGGACTGGACTAGCGCGGAAGCAAAACATATACAACATCTACTAGTATATATATATATATATATATATATATATATATATATATATATATATATATCAATATATAATTTTTGCTCAAGACGTGATAAAAAATGCAACATCACAGAAATGTACAGCATCACAGAACAATACAGATATCTGGGATCCCCGGGTTTCACAGAGCCGCTACTGAAACTCGACGTTCCCCTGGTCGTCGTGTGGATAGCCTGTGCAATGAAAACCTAGACCCCTACGGACGCGGCAAGTCACCCGCCAAAACCTGAAGCGAGGCAGCCCCCTTCAGCACCGTGAATGGACCACCCAGCACTTCACGGAATCCGGTAACTTGGGCACCCCTCCTGGGTCAACCTGTACCCCCTACGAGTGCGGCGAATAGCCCGCCAATTCTAAAGTGAAGCCCCTTCCATCTCAATACCATGAGATACGGACTTGTTGCCCTCTAGAACCCGGCTATCCGTGCACCCCTCCGCGGGGTAATCTGTCACCACCCGAAAGAGCACGTGACTGGCCCTTGAACCATATGAAGTCTATAGGACTCCATCTGATCCAAGTAAGCCAAAAGCCCATAAATCTAAAACCATTTAAGGAGTAAATAAAGGAAAAGCCAGCTTTTAGAGGTAAAGAAAACATGTTTTGAAAATCAAGTTTTTAATAACTAAGCCGAATATATATTTTTAAAATGTGTAACCTTTCCTGAAAATTTCGGCAGAACTTCCTTTGTAAAAACTGGCCCCGAACGGGGTACAACAAGAACAATATATATATACAATGATAAATGCATCCCCAAGCGGGAGCTAGCTCTTCGTCAATCGACGGTCACAACTACATAAGCAATAATAATATACAACGCCAAAGGGCGAGGATCTAAACTGAAAAGAAACTCAAAAACAGCCAGAAAACCGTAATACTACAAGCGCGACTCTAAGGTCGAAATAATACAACACTGTTTTCTAAGTCTGAAACAATATACAAGTTTTGGTTGATGGAAATTCTATATACAATAAATAATACATGAACAATGGCGGTTCTGATACAAAAGAACCCACCTACCCAAGCAAGTCACCCATAAGGAAGCAGTGTGCCAGAAATGCCGCTATGGAACCTGTACGGCAAAACCCTGCAAGAACTGGGGCACAACGGGGGTGAGTTGCCAACTCGTGGATAGAAAATATCTACAAGCAGAGATCGAATGCATGACCCATCCTAGGTCAATACGATTAGATATAAATAAACCTCAATATGAATAAAGCTGAAGCATGCTAAACTGGCAATGTAACCTCTATACATGAGTGTAGTGCCAAGTGCTCGTGCTAGTGCCTCAGTTAATAGCATGTCATGAATATGAGGTATAATCAATGTAATCAAATCTGCACACACGTGGATCCCGTCCACTCGTCACCCAATGACGATAACCATCATGCAAGTAAACATCATAAAACCTGTGCATGGAAATATGAGGATATAATCCACCCGTGTCCCTCGCGACACGTCAAAATCATGGAACCGAAGTGCCCAGCATCGGCACTCGAAAACATCATGAAAACTGTGCCCAGTATCGGCACGTAAATCCTCATATATCGGGCTACGTCAGTTCGGATCGGCCCTCGGGCTCTGTCTGCGGTATCGGCCCTCGGCCCCGGCAGTATGCCCAAACCATCTATCGACTCTGGTCAGTATCCTCCGGATAACCGCCAGGTCCAACCAATCACCGGTAGGTACTCGCCCGCCTCCAGGCTCAATCGGCAAAGCTCATCGATCATCTTGCCGAGGGGAACCATACCGGGTCCACCATGTACCCGCAATCGGCTCGTCCACTTCTCGATTCGGGTTTCACATGTCGCTCTCAGCACCGAGAAAACACATGGTGGACGCACTGAAATATCATATCAAGGGTAACCGGGTTTTTAAAGCAATGCTATATTCTCTTTTGAAACACCCACGGTTCCCAAATCCAGAAATATCATATAAACAACATATCTCAATGCGTATAATCAAAAGGCATGAAGTATGCGACATGTAAAGGAAGCTATGCATATCATCATGTCATGCAAGGATCATATACTGAATGCAATAGTACTACAGTGTAGTGATATGGCAATTATCGATGATGAGTGTGTGAGCCGGCAACAAGTGTACGTGGAACATATGCATCATCGATAATGGTGCTGGTGTCCTAGCAGCATGACTGAAATATAACCACAGTACAAGCGATGCAATGCAAAAAGCATGAATATGTGGAAACGAATAATCAACGCAAAAGTAAAGAACCTGCCTCAATAGATATGTCTTGCAACCTTGCCTTTTGAAATCAGACGAATCGGGGCTTTTGGTAAAATAAGGGCTACGGTGTTTTAAGAAAAGGTGCATCATTTGAAAATATCCGTATAACCCTTCTGCCTATCTTTAAAATATCCCCGATTCGTTAGTTTTGAAATAGGTATGTCTCGGCTCAGTCTAAGGTCTACTAAGTAATCTAGACAGGAGGGGTATGAAACCACCTACATCTGAGTCGATATATATAGATATAATAGTCGGTGATCCCGCCTCAATAACATATCGTAAGATATCCTCGAGTCATGAGTGCGGATCTATCATCAATATCGGCTCGTACGGTAAATCGTCGTACGGCATCCCAATAGCTGGGTAGGGGTAAATATCACACTATCTCATCACATATCAGGTACCACTATCATCAGATCACATAATCTGGGGTACTACTCTAAGTCTAGTACAAATCGATACCATCTATATAATTATGAATGCGGGGTAAAACACATGCCCAAAGGCCCGCTAAAACTATCATATCGCACCTCAAAACGAACTATGTCACATCGCCGATCTCACGGCCTCACATCAAATATCATCTCAATTCCACGTATCATCCTCAAATCCCGTATATGAACACATAGTCCCATACCCATGTGTAGATATACGCACCAATAAATGAAAGAATGTATGCAAGTATGTGTGTAAGTGTATGTGTGAGTGCAACCACTACTCTAGGGTTCGCACTATACTAAACCAATATATTCTTAACATCAAAAATACCATTATTACTATCAATGATCCTAAACAACACATAATAAATATACGTGTGTATATGTATTCGTATACATCACCACGGACTGCGGGGGTGCTATACGCCATCCACCCGACTTCTCACCGTAGATAAAATCTACTCACTTTGCTTCTCGTGTGCCGACGCCGATGTCGCCATTTTCATCCTCTTCGCCTCCACATCACGTAGGGTACCTACAAGTATATCACAATGCTAAAGTACATGAAAATCACATCGGAAACCAAAACAGCACACGCTACTCGCATAGGTAGAAAGCTATCGCTTCGCATGTAAACACGACCAATAACCACCTGTCGTTGACGTCCAAACGCCACCCGACAGGAACGAAACACCAAATACCAAAATCCATGCTAAAACAAGTCTCAAATCATACACCAACATAGGAAAATCATCCCAGATTTTACCCTAGATGGAATCAGTCAAAACTAGACATACCCAGGGTCAATACTAAGGAAAATAGTGCTACAGAACAAAAACGAGCACCAGAACCCCTGCTCTGACCGCAAATTGCGGCCAGGAGGAATAAATTGGCGGCCGTACCTTGGAGTTGGGGGCTAGGGTTTGGTGTGTTGGTTCTATGGTGCCTGCACAACTCACTGTCACCTCAGTTTTATTTTTGGGGTCTCGGGGTGATAGCAGATTACACAAAACAGTCCCAGATTTCCAGTTTTTCCGATATCGGTTCCGTAATTCCGTATTCTGGTTTCAATTCTAGGTTTGGGTCCAATTTTGCATTACACCAGGGTTTCTAAGGTCACAATAAGCCTCAATTTCATCTTGATTTCAGTTTTACCCTAAACCCTAACTTGAATTCTCCAAAATCCACAAAACGACACAATATCGATATGAAACTAGTATGGATGCAATAGAAATGAGATACTACTCTAATAAATGCAGAAATTACCTCCTTTGGCAACTCAAGAAAATTCTTGAGTTGCTCAAAGTCCTCCAAATCCAATCTTGCTAGGTTCAATGTGTAGCTAGTGAGCTCGGGAACACTTTTTGTGAAGTGGGAATAAGGTTTTGGCTTTGTTTTCATTATGGATCTAGGGTTTCATGAAGAGGGAGAGAGAGGGAAAGAGAGCTGCAGCAGCAAGGGAAAGAGAGGAGAGAGGATGAGAAGGGGAAAATGATGAGGGATGGTTCAAAAGGTGGGGTTGACTTGGTCTCTCTCTCACTCATTACCTACCTTTTCCCTTTCTTTTCTTTTTCCTTTTTCTTTTCCTTCTCACTCCAATAGTGAATCCAAATGAACCATGGCAACAAAAAATATAACACAAGTGTAACAAGTGTGGAAAATGATATGTGCACATTTTTGCACAAAAATGCTAAAAATCCAATTAGCGATTTTTAATCGCGATTAACACTAAATTAGCATATAACCAGTCTTAAAAACTTTAAAATGGCATAATTCCATAAAATACCCTATTTTAGAATTTTCCAAAATTTTCCAAAATTTTTCCCCATTTATTTGTATTTAATTCCACCCGAATATTAAAATATTCATTAAAATAATATTAAATTATAAAAATTCCCGAAAATAATATTTTATTATTTTGGAACGTTACAATCTACCCCCCTTAAAGAAATTCGGTCCCCGAATTTAAATTTAAAACCCCCAAGTACTAAAACATTTCGATACAAATTCCAAGTCGTTGGGACTCCGAAATCATCAATACATAAAACGTCACGGCGCAATGCATGCGCAGGAGTAATGAGCAGATAACTCAAAATCGAAACTCCGTCAAGCATCTCGCAATCATCGGAGTCAAGGTAAAGACACAATGTCAAATCCAATACAAAACCGATATGATATGGATCAGAACTACACATGTAGACATCCAATCTATACATGTGAATAGCTGATGCAAATGCATGCCAAATCTTTTTAAGTCGCTGTGCGATGCGCATAACACTGCACAGTGGCGGACGTTTTTCATAAAAAAAAATAACTATATATGTGTATATATATATCCTTGGTTTAATAGGTACGTTCCGCCGTTTTGAAAACAATTTAGAAGGGTTTCCTTGTTTTTAAAATGTTTCGTGTCATATCGGACACGTAGGTATATACTGAGACTATAGCTCGCGCTTTGGAAATCCCTTCGACTATCAATGCATGCACAATATATATCCAGGTACTGTCCTCTGACTAGTCCTGCTCAGTATGAAAACAAATATCCAATATCATAAAAATGTACTGCTCCAAAAGGAATAAATCTCAAAAATGCACATAACATCACCCCGTGCGTCTGGTGCGCACGGAAATCAAAATCTATATGTGTGCTAAACAGGTGCACAAAACAACATCTAGGTGCAACGGGTGTGCACGAAGCATCTGTCATAGGCAACGTATGTGCCTGACAGCCAAAAATCCGGTGCATCTGACATGTACGAAGAATCTCGATTTAGTGCATCGGGTGTGCACCAAAATCGTATCTCAAAACATGCGCCCAACATGCGCGAAAATCCAAATCGGTGCATCCATCGTACACGAATGAAAATCTAAACCCTGCGCACTCAACATGCACGGAATCACGAAATTCAATAGCAAACGCCGAACATGCGTAAGTCAAACCAAAAGCACGGAGTGCAAGAATCAATCATAAATATCAGGGTAAAAGTCGACAATATAATGCGGCTCAATCAGAATCAAGTGTACCGCGATGGAAATCTCACAACCGTGTGCATCAGCGTGCACAAATCAAATCAAAACACTAGAAGTGCATGAAAACTATGCTGGAAGCGTAAATCAAATCACCGGCATATAATAGGCATGAAATCACAATCAATACCTCAAGAGTAATAATGATGCGCCGGGTATAAATGCCCAATAAGTGCAACCATGGTACACGAAAACAGAAATCATAGAACTCGGTCATCGAAACCAAATCGTGAAAACAGGACGCCAAAACACCGAAATCCAAAGTGACAGATACGTGATAGTCGAATCACAAAATCACAAATCATAAATACTGTCGTCGGTATATCCTCCCTCAAAGTCGAGAAGGTGCCGGTACGTCCAATGCTAGTAGCGTAAGATCTCTACTTGCCTCTTGCTCGCGGCCGGCGTCCTCTGCCTCTGGTTCCTGATCTTTCCTATGGATTACCAATCTCGCAATCCATCGGCTCATCAGCCCGGTCAGGAGTGCTGACTGGAACGATTCCGTTCTGGCACTTCTTTGGTAATCTCTCGGTCAATCCTCACGACTGCTCGTAAAGCAATATGTCACTGGCGTCGGCCTTCGGCTCTCTGAATGGACATCACATGTCTGATCCTGGGTGCAAACATCATTGCAGCGGTGTCCTGGAAGGAATCCTGCTTAAGGTCTCTGTCGATCTTGCCTATGCCGATCTGTACGGAGGCTGGTACTCTTGCATAGTCTTTTCTCGTTCAATGGACATCTGTGTCCTCAGCACGGCATTTCCTCGGAAATTAGTCGCATCCCAACGCCTCTGTAGGCATATCAGGCCTCTGGTCTCGACGGGAAGTAATGACAGCTCATCAGCGTCTCGCACGAACCTCTTGTCCCGCTTGTCTGCATCATCGTCCATTTCGACATCGCGTCTCTATCTGCGCACTGCAATGCCTTCGGCTACGGTCCATCCGAAGTCCTTCATACGGACTTAAAATCATGAACTCGGTATCTTCCTCACTCAGTAGAAGATATCTAGTCGAACACGTCCTCAGCATGCATGTCACATCTCTGATGTCAGCGGAGTGGGACGTCATCTCGTCGAAGTCTCGTGCGAACTCTTTACTCCACCTTGCTCCAATATCGACTGATTCGGACTCATCTCATCGTGGCTACACGGACTGCGCTCCGACGGCTATGCTCGCATCTGGAGTCTCCCAAGCAGTATCCCATCACAATATCCGAAAGATGTCGAACCATCCGATCGACTCGTCAGAACCTCACAATCCCCCAAGAGCTCAACATCTCGGGTACAGTTTAATAGTATCGAATACATGCCACAGCGTCGGTGGTCCAGCCGTAGAAGGGCAAACCCAAGCCTCACTAATGGCGCCGCGGAACCGCCGCAAACCCTAAGGTTCAAAGGCTTTCACACGGTCATTAAGTCGAGTTAGGGTTTCATTCTTCTAGAGGGTCCATAAAATCACCTGCATGTCTTTCCGTATATTTTAAACTTGGAAAATGGGTTCCTGACCTTCGATCGTCTCAATTGACTCTCAACGAATCTGCGTGAAGTCGCCTCTAGCTGGAATCAATCTACCTGATGACCTCGCATCGGGGTAAGCGAACGAATCACATGTCCTAGTCATTCATCCTCGGTGACTAGCGACTCACCATCATGAATAAGCGACATATCAACGGTCATCACATCCTGGCTGGCCTCTATCAGTGGCTCAATCCTCTGGTACCGCCCGCTACGTCCTAGAAATCTCGCAACAGCGATCTGTCAAACGCCCAAAGTGCGGAAACACAATAAGACGACGCCTCAATATGCAATCGTATGGCTCGGGAATCACGCCCTGGTCAGTCCTCGTCCACGAAGAGCTCATGCTGACGCAACTCGAGCCGTAGCTCACTCTGCCCGTGCAATCGCGGCAGCAGAATCATAACCAGTATCGATGAGGATAGATCATAGGAAGGAATATAATACGGTGCAAGAAAATGTACAACCTAAGGTTTCTTAAGCGGAGTGGCGTGTCGTAAGTATGCCGCGGAACATACCAACGGTACGTCACTCTACTTTAGTCACCTATTCCATCAACCAAGGATCATCTTACGCGAAGAAAGTTCGGGTCTAATACCCCCTCGACCAAGTCTAAGTTTCATAAGGTCAAGCCTAAGTTCCGTATATAGATAACGCCCTAGGCTCCACATAGTCAAACTTAGACTCGAACCAAGGTCAACCTAGCGCTCTGATACCAACTTTGTCACGACCCGAAAGAGCACGTGACTAGCCCTTGAACCATATGAAGTCTATAGGACTCCATCTGATCCAAGTAAGCCAAAAGCCCAGAAATCTAAAACTATTTAAGGAGTAAATAAAGGAAAAACTAGCTTTAAAAGGTAAAGAAAACATGTTTTGAAAATCAAGTTTTTAATAACTAAGCCGAATATATATTTTTAAAATGTGTAACCTTTCCTGAAAATTTCGGCAGAATTTCCTTTGTAAAAACTGGTCCCGAACGTGGTACAACAAGAACAATATATATATACAATGATAAATGCATCCCCAAGCGGGAGCTAGCTCTTCGTCAATCGACGGTCACAACCACATAAGCAATAATAATATACAACGCCAAAGGACGAGGATCTAAACTGAAAAGAAACTCAAAAACAGCCAGAAAACCGTAATACTACAAGCGCGACTCTAAGGTCGAAATAATACAACACTGTTTTCTAAGTCTGAAACAATATACAAGTTTTGGTTGATGGAAATTCTAGATACAATAAATAATACATGAACAATGGCGGTTCTGATACAAAAGAACCCACCTACCCAAGCAAGTCACCCATAAGGAAGCAGTGTGCCAGAAATGCCGCTATGGAACCTGTACGGCAAAACCCTGCAAGAACTGGGGTACAACGGGAGTGAGTTGCCAACTCGTGGATAGAAAATATTTATAAGCAGAGATCGAATGCATGACGCATCCTAGGTCAATACGATCAGATATAAATAAACCTCAATATGAATAAAGCTGAAGCATGCTAAACTGGCAATGTAACCTCTATACATGAGTGTAGTGCCAAGTGCTCGTGCTAGTGCCTCAGGTAATAGCATGTCATGAATATGAGGTATAATCAATGTAATCAAATCTGCACACACATGGATCCCGTCCACTCGTCACCCAATGACGATAACCATCATGCAAGTAAACATCATAAAACCTGTGCATGGAAATATGAGGATATAATCCACCCGTGTCCCTCGCGACACGTCAAAATCATGGAACCGAAATGCCCAGCATCGGCACTCGAAAACATCATGAAAACTGTGCCCAGCATCGGCACGTAAATCCTCATATATCGGGCTCCGTCAGTCCGGATCGGCCCTCGGGCTCTGTCTGCGGTATCGGCCCTCGGCCCCGGCAGTATGCCCAAACCATCTATCGACTCTGGTCAGTATCCTCCGGATAACCGCCAGGTCCAACCAATCACCGGTAGGTACTCGCCCGCCTCCAGGCTCAATCGGCAAAGCTCATCGATCATCTTGCCGAGGGGAACCATACCGGGTCCACCATGTACCCGCAATCGGCGCGTCCACTCCTCGATTCGGGTTTCACATATCGCTCTCAGCACCGAGAAAACACATGGTGGACGCACTGAAATATCATATCAAGGGTAACCGGGTTTTTAAAGCAATGACATATTCTCTTTTGAAACACCCACGGTTCCCAAATCCAGAAATATCATAGAAACAACATATCTCAATGCGTATAATCAAAAGACATGAAGTATGCGACATGTAAAGGAAGCTATGCATATCATCATGTCATGCAAGGATCATATACTGAATGCAATAGTACTACAGTGTAGTGACATGACAATTATCGATGATGAATGTGTGAGCCGGCAACAAGTGTACGTGGAACATATGCATCATCGATAATGGTGCTGGTGTCCTAGCAGCATGACTGAAATATAACTACAGTACAAGCGATGCAATGCAAAAAGCATGAATATGTGGAAACGAATAATCAACGCAAAAGTAAAGAACCTGCCTCAATAGATATGTCTTGCAACCTTGCCTTTTGAAATCAGACGAATCGGGGCTTTTGGTAAAATAAGGGCTACGGTGTTTTAAGAAAAGGTGCATCATTTGAAAATATCCGTATAACCCTTCTGCTTATCTTTAAAATATCCCCGATTCGTTAGTTTTGAAATAGGTATGTCTCGGCTCAGTCTAAGGTCTACTAAGTAATCTAGACATGAGGGGTATGAAACCACCTACATCTGAGTCGATATATATAGATATAATAGTCGGTGATCCCGCCTCAATAACATATTGTAAGATATCCTCGAGCCATAAGTGCGGATCTATCATCAATATCGGCTCGTACGGTAAATCGTCGTACGGCATCCCAATAGCTGGGTAGGGGTAAATATCACACTATCTCATCACATATCAGGTACCACTATCATCAGATCACATAATCTGGGGTACTACTCTAAGTCTAGTACAAATCGATACCATCTATATAATTATGAATGCGGGGTAAAACACATGCCCAAAGGCCCGCTAAAACTATCATATCGCACCTCAAAACGAACTATGTCACATCGCCGATCTCACGGCCTCACATCAAATATCATCTCAATTCCACGTATCATCCTCAAATCCCGTATATGAACACATAGTCCCATACCCATGTGTAGATATACGCACCAATAAATGAAAGAATGTATGCAAGTATGTGTGTAAGTGTATGTGTGAGTGCAACCACTACTTTAGGGTTCGCACTATACTAAACCAATATATTCTTAACATCAAAAATACCATTATTACTATCAATGATCCTAAACAACACATAATAAATATACGTGTGTATACGTATTCGTATACATCACCACGGACTGCGGGGGTGCTATACGCCATCCACCCGACTTCTCCCCGTAGATAAAATCTACTCACTTTGCTTCTCGTGTGCCGACGCCGATGTCGCCATTTTCATCCTCTTCGCCTCCACATCACGTAGGGTACCTACAAGTATATCACAATGCTAAAGTACATGAAAATCACATCGGAAACCAAAACAGCACACGCTACTCGCATAGGTAGAAACCTATCGCTTCGCATGTAAACACGACCAATAACCACCTGTCGTTGACGTCCAAACGCCACCCGACAGGAACGAAACACCAAATACCAAAATCCATGCTAAAACAAGTCTCAAATCAGGCACCAACATAGGAAAATCATCCCAGATTTTACCCTAGATGGAATCAGTCAAAACTAGACATACCCAGGGTCAATACTAAGGAAAATAGGGCTACAGAACAAAAACGAGCACCAGAACCCCTGCTCTGGTCGCAAATTGCGGCCAGGAGGAATAAATTGGCGGCCGTACCTTGGAGTTGGGGGCTAGGGTTTGGTATGTTGGTTCTATGGTGCCTGCACAACTCACTGTCACCTCAGTTTTATTTTTTGGGTCTCGGGGTGATAGCAGATTACATAAAACAGTCCCAGATTTCCAGTTTTTCTGATATCGGTTCCGTAATTCCGTATTCTGGTTTCAATTCTAGGTTTGTGTCCAATTTTGCATTACACCAGGGTTTCTAAGGTCACAATAAGCCTCAATTTCATCTTGATTTCAGTTTTACCCTAAACCCTAACTTGAATTCTCCAAAATCCACAAAACGACACAATATCGATATGAAACTAGTATGAATGCAATATAAATGAGATACTACTTTAATAGGTGCAGAAATTACCTTCTTTGGCAACTCAAGAAAATTCTTGAGTTGCTCAAAGTCCTCCAAATCCAATCTTGCTAGGTTCAATATGTAGCTAATGAGCTCGGAAACACTTTTTGTGAAGTGGGAATGAGATTTTGGCTTTGTTTTCATTGTGGATCTAGGGTTTCATGAAGAGGGAGAGAGAGGGAAAGAGAGCTGCAGCAGCAAAGAAAAGAGAGGAGAGAGGATGAGAAGGGGAAAAATGATGAGGGATGGTTCAAAAGGTGGGGTTGACTTGGTCTCTCTCTCACTCATTACCTACCTTTTCCCTTTCTTTTCTTTTTCCTTTTTCTTTTCCTTCTCACTCCAATAGTGAATCCAAATGAACCATGGCAACAAAAAATATAACACAAGTGTAACAAGTGTGGAAAATGATATGTGCACATTTTTGCACAAAAATGCTAAAAATCCAATTAGCGATTTTTAATCGCGATTAACACTAAATTAGCATATAACTAGTCTTAAAAACTTTAAAATGGCATAATTCCATAAAATACCCTATTTTATAATTTTCCAAAAATTTTCCCCATTTATTTGTATTTAATTCCACCCGAATATTAAAATATTCATTAAAATAATATTAAATTATAAAAATTCCCGAAAATAATATTTTATTATTTTGGAACGTTACATAATCCTAGTACAGAAAGTAAAATATACATACAACGGGTACATCGACCGCAACCTGGTCGTGCCCCAAAATAATAATACAAACAGGCAGTGACGGCAGTCCACATGTCGGACGCTCGCCCCGCAATATCAAATGTACATAATACAACAAAAACTGTACTAGCATTGCATCCAGGCTATCCCCCACGACCGATCCGCAATATCACAGCAATACACAGAACATCAACGTGAATGTCACGTTCGCAAATCCGTCTAACCGGGCTATAGCAGTTAGACGGGATTTACCGATCAAGTGATATTCACGGTCGCAGATATAATGTAAATACTGTGAAATAATGTGTTTAAAATATCCGATCGATCAAATTTAACCAAGTGGGCCCCTAAGTACTACTGTAGCACATCAAGAAATTCTAGGCCCAAAAATAGCATTCCAGAAACCACATTTTCAACTCAGGAACATTCTGCAAAAGTTTGGGGAACTGAACAGTTAAAGTCGCGGCGGAACCGCGGCCCAAGAATGGGTTTGGCCGCGGTTCTGCGGTGGTTTGGACTGTTCACGAGCCCAAATTTTCACAGAACTCTTAGAATGTCCTACACATCATTCTGAAACAACCTGAAAAAAATTTTGACTTCAAAAAATTTCGACAGAAACTGATGTGAAGAAAAATACGGTTTTTGGAAAATTGTTCGATCGGAAATGTAAAACACATTAGACAAATCTAGACTATGTTAATGGCGAGGCTCTGATACCACTGTAAGTCCACGGCGGCGCCCCGGCCGTCAATCCGACGCCAAAATGCGGAAGCGAAAAACTTTAATTTTGCAAACTAGCAAACCGGCACCACCGCGCACTAAACACCCGGATCGGGCCATTAAACTAGTCCTAGCTAATTATAAGACGGGTTAGAGATATACCGACTGATCCGAGTCCTCCGGTCTTCTCGTCGTCGTCCCGATCTCCCGCGGAAACTCCGGTCGTCGCCTCCTCACCGGAAGGGCACCACATCGCCTGCATCTTTTACGGGCTCCTACCTCTATACCGAGGCAACTCGGGCGCGAAGTTGGCTAACCGACGCGTCCAAGGGTACTGTAGGTTGTAGTGTAGAACCTTTGTCTCATTGGGGTTTATCTTGCTATTGGGGATGGAGGAATGAGGTTAAGAAAAATGGTGCTTTTATTTTTCCAAAAACAAGAAGAATGAGATGAAGAAATATGTGCCACCACAAAATGAAAATCTCTCTCTTTCTCTTCTGGTGTGGCCGGCCAATATCAAGGGAATGAGATCATGAGCAAAAACAAGAAGGAATGTGAGTGTAGGAAAAGTAAAAAGGTGACCATATCAAAAGGCAATGATAACATCATCAAATCAACTTCTAATCCATTCTTATCTCATTAATGCTAAACCATCATGAAAAAGCAAAGATGCTTAATCAATCATAATGCCACAAATGCAAGAGACCCCTCCACAATAAATTATTTGCAAACTTGCAAATAACCCCCTCCATCACAAAAGTCCGGCCGTGAAGGAACAAAGGAAAACCGGCTGAAACGGAATGCAAACTGGCAACTACAGAAAACTGATCCCGTAATAAATTACAGGAAAACCCCGATACTGCATATACATGCCCGCATTTGTATTCCCACTGAACACAAATGCAAAAGAGACAAAAACTACACTGTCTAATACTGGGATCCGGTTTAAGCCAAAACCGGCTAGTAAAATCCGTCCGATCACGATCCGTGCAATACCGCACGTATCTGATCGAACCCTGCCATATCTCCATACGGCCTCTACAGCGTTTCGCCCGAAAGCTTGAGTAACTGTGTGTGTGGTGGACTCTAAAAACTCGTCAATACTATGGCTGTGGATTTAACCACTAGCACGTCAGAGGTATTAGCCATACGTGACGGGCCACCAGCTATTGACCAAAAGGGACGTCGATGAGCGAACTCATCCTGACACCCTACTGAGCCTGTCAGTGACAATATCCGTACAGTCCGGTCCGTCTGTCTATGAGCATCGCATGGCGGGCCTAGGGGGTTGGTAAAAGTCAGACCCCCAAAAGCGGTACAAGTCGTGTCGGAGTGTAGCCCAGAACACCCTGAGATACTACTGGAATACCTACCGGTAAATCTCCTGCCTTGGCCAAGGACTTCGTGTAATGGCTCTCCAAGACACAGCGCGATCTCACCCGCAATACTGGGAGAGACGAACCCCCGAAGATCCGCTCACTGCCTCCATGTGGCTCGGGACTGTACCCAACTAAAACCTGTTTGCACGTCTCCTTTGAGCGTGGTAGGGTAGTAATCAAAGTACAGTGGGAACTCACACGAGACAAATGACGATCCCCAGGTCGATGAACTAACCTGTACACATGTCAACAGGGAACTGCTATCTGACGTTAGGTATAAGACCAACTAGCATGTTCCCGGCGAGTCCTGTCCGGTGTACTCATAACCCAATGAGCACTTGTATACATCTTAGGTGAACCAACTGACACCAGTGGCTTGTGAGACCGGTCACCGCCCCTCGTCGGGGTCTCAACTGTATACACTAGTCTACTCTGGAGAATCGATGCCCTATCTCCCCCTCGTCGGGGTCTCGACTGTATACACTAGTCTACTCTGGAGAATCGATGCCCTGTCTCGAAACTCCCATGACTAGGGACCTTTTAAGGATGTGCTTATAGACTATCAGCTCCCACGTATATGATAGCCCTCATACTGCTGGTAGTCAAGCAAGAATCCTAGGGGCTCTATCAACGTGTAATAGCGACCTGTAAGGTCACCTAAAGCAGTACACGATGATAAAGGTAAACCAGATAGCATACTATCATCTCGAGTAAGACTGTCCCACCGGGATAGGTCCTCCCTCAATCATTGCAATCGCGTGCCTGTGATCCAATAATTGACTCTGATGGCACTATCTCCAACAGTATAGTTGTTGGTGATGTGTCCACATCAGGGACAGAGGCCACTCTCACACCTCTAGATATATTTATATATCATATAGTGCATGTATATTAATTTAGAATGCTATATCATAAATATACACACATTCATTTTGCTCTTACTTAGATAGTAATTTTTTTTATTGTCTAGCTATAGGTGGTGACACCACCGCACCTGCGGGTATGTTTATATATCCTATAGTGCATGCATATTGATTTAGAATGTTATATTATTGATCTACAAATTCTTTTTGCAATTACTTATATAATCTATTTTTAATTGTCTAATTATAGTTGGTGCGTCCACATCTGAAGCAGGGGCTACTCCTGCCACTTCCGTACCCTCCGCATCGTCTGTAGGTTAGTATGAATAAATATAAAACATTTATTCATTTTACATATCCTCTATAGAATAAATATGAACTTCATGGAAATTTGGCATCAATGTTTATTTTCTAGTTGGAGGGGATGCGTCCGCATCCGGGACACCGGTTGTTCCTCACCGGAGGAACTATCGTCCCGCTCGTGCTGCTGCCCGGCCCTAGGCTCGTGCTTTAGTCACCGGAGGTATATATCACACTTCAATTTTCGTTTAACCTTGATTTCTTAATACAACTTTGTCATAATATTGATTGTCTTGATATTTCTTGCAGACGCAGGGCCTCCCCATCCCCAGAGGGGGACTCGAGGCCCTAATCAGTCCCACAGGCTGAGGCCTGACAGAGCTAGGAGAAGGCAGCATTCCCCCTCTTTTTTACCCCTGATTATCGCTATACCGGCCCTCATGCCGAGAGGTTCGGCCAGTATATGGGGGATGAGAGCCGGCTCATGAAGAACTATCCACTTCACGTTGAGTGAGGCGACTAGCACCGGCGCTCATTCGCCCTCTTCTTTGATCAAGCTCGGGTATTAATATATATTTTCATTTGATTTATCCAATATATTTATTATTAACACTTGCAATCTAATAATAATGTTTTTTTTTTATTTTCAGTTGGATTACGATTTTCAGCCTCTACCCGACCTTGATCACCCTGGGAGGGTGCACGGCCTTCATGCTCTGTACAATGGCCTGATGAAAAACATGCAGACCAAGGTCCGATACAACATGAATGAGCTGAAGGCCGACTGCTACTCCCTGTGGATAGCGACCCCCGAGGCAGAGAGAGTGGCCCTCCTATTTACTCCGGCCTTTGCGAGAGTCGACGTAGAGACATGGCCTCTATTGTGCGAATATTTCGACTCTCAACGCAAACAGGTATGTATTTTAAATGTAATTCATTGTTTAGTATATAATTTATATTTTTGTGTTCCTTAATTAGAAAACTAAATGTGAATGTGTTGTGCAGAAACATGCCGCTCAAAATATAGAGAATAGGAAGTCGGCGAAGAGGGGTCGCCCACTTATACAGGTGGCTCGAGGAATATTACTCGAGCCATGGAGTTATCGGTAAATTACAATAGACCGGCCTTTGTGATATAATGCAATATTAAGAGTTATTTTCTAATATATCTAATATTAAGAGTTATTTTCTAATATTGCAGAGAGCTCAGACCCTGGCGCAAGGTGGTACACCGAGCATGCTGTCCGCATATCTTGCCGTCCACGGCACCTCAACAGATTCCGCCACGGGCGAGCTTCGATACCCCAACGTCGCTACCCAGGAGTATTGCGTAAGTGTTAATATTTATTCAACCCCTATTTGAAATTTTAGTTTTGAAAGGTTCAAATTTAAATGATATACTTATATTTTACTGGTTAATGTAGGTGTAGGAGCGGGTGGTTGAGCAGGTCGAGGCATCGGGGATCGATTTTACCGGATAGAGCGATCCGATGCTGCTGACCCCAGTCCTGGACGCCGCATACGGAGGGCACCACGGAGGTTGGGAGAGAGGCCGGAGACTGGGCCCTAGCAGGGCCCATATGAGGTTAGACTCCACCCCGGCGGTTACTTCCTCCGTCTCCAGTGAGCAACGTTTCCAGCAGGAACTGGAGAGCTTGAAGGCCACCGTTCAGGAGTTGAAGGAGATACTGGTATGTATACTACTTAATAGTAAAATATTATGTCATGTTATAGATAGCAACATATCCAATATTAGTACGTAGCCTGAGCTTATTTGGTTGTAGACTTAGCTTTGATTAATCATACATACATATCTAATTAAAATAAACTACGGTTTTCCAAACTAGATATCCAAACGAGTCCTAAGTCCCTAAGTATACATAGATTGGGGTTTCGAAATAACTTGATAATGATACGAATTCGAATAATACACAGTTCTTACTCGCTTATTACACACGTAGGTCCAGACGCGACAGGGTACATCGGCCGAGCCTCCACATGCATCTCCTTCGGCTGCGGCTCCGTAAGCCACTACATCGGCCGTGGTTCCGCAGACAGCTCCTATAGCTCCACCGCCCGCTCAGACTCCCACAGCCGCGGTTCCGCAAGACACTATCTCGACAGCGGCTGCGCAGACCACATCGCCAGCTCCACAGTCTGCTTAGACTCCCGCACGTTCCGCATTGCATGATTTATTGACCGAGGAGCAGACACGCCAGATTCTGGCGTTTATCAGAGGTGGAGCTGGACCGAGCTAGGGTAGCTTTTTTATTCTTATATTTTAAACATGTATTTATTTATATGATACATATTGTACTACATTTTGGACGATATTGATATTGGTGGTGTTTGCGTGTTTATATTGATATCATATTCTGCTTGTTGATTTCTTTTGCATATTATGCGTGATGTGATTATGAATACTGCGATATATGTTCTGCGTGATGATTAATTTTATATATGATCGATGTATATATTATTGTACACAGGGCGAGAAAAAAATAGGCAGCCCTTTTTAAAAAAAAAAACCTGATAATATGCACATACGGATTTAACCGTAGGGCCCACCATTGCCCCTACGGATTAATCCGTAGGGCCCAACTATGTACCTACAGATTTATCCGTAGGGGCAAAATATCAGGATACCTGATATTTTGCCCCTATGATCTCAGTATTAAGGGTTAAGCTTGCCCATACGGATATATTCGTAGGGGCAAACAAATGCCCCTACACAGGTATCCGTAGGGGCAAAATATCGGGTATCCTGATATTTTGCCCCTACGGATATATACCTATGCACTTATCCGTAAGGGCCACTACTTGGCCCTACAGATAAGTCCGTAGGTACACCTAATCTATTTTATAAAACCGTAAATAAAATAAATTTTTAAAGTTTCATGTTTGATGCTTGTTAAATCCTAGTGAGGGTGCTAAGCAAACCAAGCAGTCTTCTCTCAGAGGGCTCTACATCATCATCGTCACATGCTGCATCTATTATGGCCAAGGGTAAAGGTAATAACTGTTTTATCTCTGTAAGATATCTCACATCCTGGATCATAGATTCAGGTGCATCAGATCATATGACTGGAAAGTCAGGTATACTCACTTCATTATCTTCCACTTCATATAATAGTCCTATCACAGTAGCCAATGTTTCCACATCTAAAGTGGAAAGTGTTGGATCCACTCGTCTCACTTCATCCTTGTCTGTATCTTCAGTTCTTTATGTACCGACATTTCCATTCAGTTTATTATCTATTAGTCAACTTGTGCATTCTTTGAAATGTTCGGTAGCATTTTCACCTTTTGGTTGTATTATGCAGGACCTGAAGACGAGAGAGGTGATTGGTTCAGGACATGAGTGTGGAGGTTTATACTACCTTGATGGGAGCACACCTACAGTTTGTTCTACATCTACAGCTCCTCTTGAGCTTCACAGTAGATTAAGCCATCCATGTTTAGGGAAGCTTAAGAAACTTGTACTTTCCCTTAGCCATCTATCTTTTCTTGATTGTGCGTCTTGTGAGACGGAAAAGCATCATTGTGGTTCTTATCCTCCTAAAGTTAACAATAGAGCCACTGATTTGTTTAGCATTGTTCATTCTAATGTTTGGGGTCCGTGTTCTATTGTATAAAATCGTGGATATCATTATTTTGTGAGTTTTATTGATGACTTTTCTAAAGTAATATGGTTGTATTTGCTAAAATCTAGAGCTGAAATATCCATTATGTTTAAATCTTTTATTACTGAGATTAAAAATCAATTTGATACGACTATTAAAATTTTGCGAACTGAAAATACCAAAGAATACTTTAGTTCAGATTTTCAACAATTCTTAGACCCTTTTGGTATTATTCATCAGTCTTCTTGTCCTTACACCCCTCAACAGAATGGAATATCTGAGAGAAAAAATAGACATTTGTTAGAACTTACACGTACGTTGTTGATTCATATGCAAGTTCCAAAACATTTTTGGGATGATGTTGTTCTTACTGCATGCCGCTTGATTAATCGCATGTCAAGTTCTATTTTGAGATGACAGATACCCTATACTGTTATGTTTCCTTCTAAGTCGCTCTTTCCTCTACATCCTAAAGTGTTCGGTTGCACCTGTTTTGTTTATGACCATCGTCCCGGGAAATCCAAACTCGATCCAAAATCTATTCGATGTGTCTTTCTAAGATATTCTAAGAATCAAAAAGGGTATATGTGAAATGATCGGGAGTTAGATAGAGTGTTCATATCTGCAGATGATACTTTTCATGAGAACACTCCATATTTTTCATTCACCTATTCCCCTCCTTCTGTTTGAGAGGATTTTCCTATTGATGAACTTGATATTTTAGTTACCCCACCTACTCCTGCTCCTAATGAACCTTCTGTGGAGTTAATGCGAGAACAAGTTACTTAGGTGTACACCCGACGAGTACAACAACCTCCAGCTTTAACGTCTCCAATCACCCCTCTAGTTCCAAATCCATATCCCTCCGAGTTAGATGTTCCAATTGTTCTTAGAAAAAACACTCGAACTATTGTTCCTCGATATCCAACCAGTGATTATGTTACCTATGCAGGATTAACCCCTTCTTATTATGCATTTATTTCATTCTTGGACACTTACTCACTTCCCTGTTCAGTATATGATGCCCTGATTCATACTGGTAGGAAGAAAGCAATGGACGAGAAAATGGTAGCTTTACGCCTTAATGGCACGTGGGATCTTACTCGCCTTCCCATTAGAAAACACACAATCAGTTGTCGGTGGGTATATAATGTGAAGATTAATCCTGATGGCTCACTTGCTCGGCTCAAAATTTGCTTAGTTGCAAAAGGATATTCACAGACCTACGAAATTGATTATGATGAAACCTTCTCTCCTATGGCCAAGACGACCTCATTTTGCATATTTTTATCGTTGACTGCCACCTATCATTGGCCTTTACATCAGCTTGATGTGAAAAATGCATTTCAACATAGCACCTTGCAGGAGGAAGTATATATGGAGCTACCGCTTGGCTTTGTTGCTCAGGGGAGGGTCTGGGCTTGTTTGCAAGCTCAAAAGATCATTATATAGCCTCAAACAGTCTCCACGTGCATGGTTTGAAAATTGACAGATATTATTAGGACCTTTGGTTTGCGAAGGTCTAATAATGATCACTCTGTTTTCTATCGACGTTGCGATGGAAAGAGGACCTTATGGTCGTCTATGTGGATGTCATTGTTACTACAGGAGATGATGAGAGAAGGATTTCTGGCTTGAAGGCTTATCTTCAGAAATAGTTCTGCACCGAAAACCTAGGGAAGTTGAAATACTTTCTAGGTATTGAGGTATCGAGATCACCGAAGGAAGGGATTTTCGCCACTGAGCGAAAATATGTGCTTGATATGCTTTCAGAGGCCGGCATGTCTGCTTGTAGGCCTATCAATTCCCCTATAGATCCAAATGTGAAACTCTTTATGGGTTAAGGGAGCATGTTCCTGATCCAGAACAGTACAGGGGTTTAGTTGATAAACTTAACTACCTGACCGTCACTCGTACTGATATAGCCTTCCCAGTTAGCATAGTGAGTCAGTTTATGTCTGATCCTCGTGAGGCTCACCTTCATGCAGTTCTCCGTATCTTGAGGTACCTAAAGGATGCCCCTGAGAAAGGTATCGTCTATAAGGATTATGGGCATTCCAAGACTACGGGCTTCACAGATGTAGATTAGGCAGGGTCTCTTAATGATAGGAGGTCGACCACTGATTTCTGTGTGATTGTTGGAGGAAATTTGGTTTCTTAGAAAAGTAAAAAATAAAGTGTGGTCTCAAAATCCAGTGCAGAGTCAGAGTATAGAATGATGACAAACACCACAAGTGGGTTGGTGTGGATTGGATTTCTACTTACAGAACTTGGATATGATCCTACTGGACCTATGAAGCTATACTGTGATAACAAGGATGCGATTTATATTGCGAACAACCCCGTTTTCCATAAATGAACAAAACCTATTGAAGTTGATTGTCACTTCGTTCGTGAAAAGGTTGAGGATAGAGTCATTGATACAATTCATGTGAGTTCGTTGAACCAACTTGCCGATTTGTTCACTAAACCTCATGAAAGATTACGTGTGAATTTTATTTGCGACAAGTTAGGCATGCGCGATGTATATACTCCAACTTGAGAAGAGTGTTAGAATAAATAATGTAATGGACGGTTGTGATGAATGGTATATTTGTAATAAGTAGTTGCTTATATATATAGAGATGATGAAAAAGGGTTAACCTAATCATCATATTTTATCCCCAAATCTCTTTCAATATTATGGTTGGCAAAGAAGGCTCGGATACTGCATCTATTGGCGATGGTGGTCTTAAAATTTTGCAGGTTTCTTGTTGCGTGCTGTTTCATGTCGTGGTTGGCAAAGAAGGTTTGGGTACTACACTTTTCGACGACAATGACCTTAAGAACTTGTGTGTTTCTAATTGCATGATGTTTAATTGACGTTGTGGTTGACAATAGGTGTTCGTTTCTTTGTAAAAAAAATGGCTCTGTTCGCAACACACCTGAGTAAACCACAATTTTTGAGATGATAGTGATGAAACAATCCAGTTTCATTGCAGAAAAAGACATTGCATCACTCGTGTTATATATAGCCCAAACGATCGCTTGTTTCATGTTATACGCAAAGGGTCAGAGAGTGCAGCCGGCTCAGTCAGATCACAATGGATCCAAAGAACAGGAGACTTTCGTTGGAACATTAACAGATGGTAAAAAAAAATGCACCGAAGATTTACTCTAGAAAATATATCGAATATGATACATACAAAGTACAGTGCATCATCATCAATCACCATGCATATTCTAATCCTATTCCTGCGATGGTAAATTTACATAAGGCATGCATGAATCAAAATCCCAAACTAAATTGGCAAAAATAATAAACTATATATATGAGGATGATCATGGTATAAAGAAATGGGTAATAATACTTGAAATCACCTTATTTATGCATCATGGCTGAGCACAGTTCTGATTGAGCAGTGGTGCCTCAACATCAGCTTCATGCACCAAGTTTTGTTCATTCTCAACAACTGCATTTTTGCTTTTGCTACCTGAATCTAGCCGCGAGGCACAGCCCAAAGCTACGATCTACATAGAAACGGACAACTGATCACTACAGAGATAGAGATCTAATCAAACCTATGATCTATATGAAAACAAACGTACGGGAGAGGGAGGGAGGGAGAGAGAGAGAGAGAGAGAGAGAGAGAGACCATGGATAAAGATGCAACCAATATGCTGAAACCTTTGCAGTCAAACGGAGCTTTGTCTGAGATGAACAGAGCTGAAACATACGAGGACAACTGATGTTAAATATAACCGGAAAATTCTCATATTACCGAAATGAACAATTTACACGGAAAAAAGAAGCATTGTTGTCACCCTGCAACAGGATAAGGTCAATTTATTAGCATGTGTAGTTTTTGGCTATGCCCCGAGTTTCATAAATTTCTTCTCTCCGCTATTTCCTATTGTACGTTGTTTTGTTAATATCTCTAATGGAATGCAGAGGATTTTATCTAACCATTTATTTCAAAAGAAAAAAGGAAATAAAAAGAAAAGAAAACAAGTAGACTTTAGACCAACAAGGGCAGGTTTCATAAATTTTCTCATTTCAAAGCATCAAAACTAGGATGCATTTGATTTGACAGAGCAGTATGTTTATAAGGATTGAAACATGTGAGAATTGATTTTACTCACAAGTCAATGGACTCATTACAAGAGGCGATAACAAGCTGGAAACCGATCGCACTCCAGCAACGGCTCCTTGCGCCTTTCCCTGTAAGTTGTTGTAAATGTGAATTATGCAAAACTTATAAGGAAAATAATTTTCCAAGTTCAATTATGCACCACAGCACAAGATAACAATTTAAGAGATTTGACGCATACCTGGTCAGTTGCGATTACTGCCTTCGATATAATAGCATAAGTCTGCAGAGGTGAAGAATCAGGGGAAAGGGTTACTTGAATTTTAAACAAATTCTAAAGTTTAAGAAAATAACATCTAGTAATGCAATTGGAACTGAGTTTAGTGGTATGTTAAACTTATTTTATCAATCAACGCAGGAATAAAAGCTGGAATTGTCCATTTTGAAGAACAAAATGGCATCCCATTAATTACTTACTGATGGTTTCACAAGAATATATACAACACCGAATGACGCACTCAGATACGGAACCTGCATTATAGCGAATTTAGCCTTATTAACAATATAAACTACTTAATTCTTGTATAACGAATCGCTTCTCTTCTGAGATTATATTTTTATAAAAAATGAATGACAATATACAGTATTATACCCATGGTGCCCAAGCTAAGCCATAAAGCAGGCCCTGGATGGAAAAGAAGCGTCGGGTTATAGGAGACATAGCAGAGTCCAAAAATTGAAGGGTAGTACAGTTCAAAATGTTATTTCATTTTGAGAAAGACTTACATAAGCAATGGAAGCAATCAACGCAAGGCATAATACCCCCTTCTCTCCAAGATATGGATTGATAAGGGGAAGCACCAAAATCTAAAAAAGCAAGTAGCTCTAGCTATTTTAAATAGAATTTAAAATTTTAAAAATTCACAATTCCGTCTCAGCAATAAAAAAAACTATGGTAGTAACATAGGATTTCAAGCATTAAAACAGTACCTGAGAAAATATGGACCCAATGCCAACCATCATCAGAATTTCCGAGAACTGGTTTTTGTTAAATCCAAAAGCTGATTTCAGATAGTACTGCAAAAATGAAATGCAAAATGAATTAAGAAAAACTCCATGTCAGTGCCCATGACAACAAAAGTATATGATGATACATCACACAAATAATCATATATTCATATCCAATACTATATAAGCTAGTTTGAGAAAAGATATCTACCAGTAAGACGCTGCTGATGCCGGTCATGCCTAACTTATAGAAGAATAAAACAAATGAGATGTGCTTAAGTATTCCACTGCAGACCAAAAAAGAAAAAAAAGACAGGCACTTTTGGGCACAACTCTTCTTCAAGAAATAAAATAAACTAAAATTAAAACAGGGAAATACATATATGAAACAACTTCGAAAAAGATTAGAAGGTATGGGCACACCCAACAAATTTATGAGTTTTGCACAAACTCTATGAGAACTCACCTAGAGGCGACCACGGCTACGGCATCTTTCATAGAGTTCCACCGAGCCTGGAAAACCCTAGAAACCTTGATCGGCAATGGAACACGTTCATGTGACCTAGCATATTCAGTACCGATGGTCTCCACAAGGAATGCTTTCATGTATACTGTGGAGATTATCAACAAAGTTATTGATACCTGAAACCGTTAATGGAGAAAACATGGAGAAAATTAAAATAAAAAGGTACGATTTATAAATCAGCATAATTCATTCAAATAACTAAACACATGCTAAGATAAATAATACTAATAATTAAAGTTTGATGGCTTTGATTCGTTCATTTGAAGTACGTACCTCAAAGATCCATTCTTCAGGAAGAAAACGTGCAAATACGTTTCCCAACAAAAATGACGCTGAAAAGAGGCCGGTTATCAATCCAAATGCTGAAGCCCTTTTACTGTCTTCCACTACATCTGCCTATTCAAAGAAAAGAAAATTATTTAAGAGACTGTGTTGAAGCTTACGATATATGGAAGGGGACAAAACAATACTGATTAGACATAACACAAACAAATCGTATTGCAGGTGCTGAATTGCATACTTTGGTTTTATAAGACTATAAATGTATTCCAAATATATGAATAAAAAAGAGCTTTCATCATATTGAAAGCTCCCAGTGACCGATTAATTCTCAGTATGGTTAGAGTTTAACCGTTTAAGGGGGAGAAATCAGAATTCTCAGTTATTAATCATTAATTGGTCTAAACGCTGGCTTAAAAGTTAAAAGAACATTTACCTTTACATATTTCACATGCAAAATAACAGGAAAAAAGAGAACTTCCGAAACTTTAAATGTTTATTCAATTTATTTGACAGCTAAAATGTGCAGCCCGTTATCCAGCAAAATTTTATTATTGGCGTGCCATCATCCAAAAATATTATATGCAAAATTTTCCAATTAATTAAGATATAGATTAAAGATTGCACATTACTATTAATTAGTCATGGAATCTTCATGTTTAAACTATATGAGCATCTTTTCTCAAAGTTCTGCTAAAACAATTATAACATCTATGTTTCTTGATCCCTTTCTACTATAAAAATTATTGTGCGCTATGGTTATATGCATGTTTGCAATCCCGTTCGCCTTCTAGTGTTATGCCCAATTTGGTATCAATGAGTGCGCCTACAAGAAAAATAGAGTTTTAAAGCCCCGACTAATTTATGATACTGATAATACAGAGATGATATCACAATTGTTAATTTTCAGAATCATAACGAGTAAGAAATGATTCTTAGTGTACAAGCAATAAAAAAATGTGGATGCAAAAGAACAAAGAACATAACTATCAATTTATTGCATACATCAATGAATTAATATAGATAGAGTACTTACTGCATAAGAAACCGAAATGCAGAATATGCTTCCTTGGCTAATGATATGTGAGATCGTACGAAGAACAAAGTACAGATATACAAATGTCCTTGATTGTTTCCATGCTAGCACAGCTGAAAATACGAAGCAAGATGCGAAAGTGAAACTTCCATGTAATGTTCACTAAAGATTACCATGACATAGCACTGGGTAAGCTCATAAAATAGTTTCTAATATAACAACACCCTAAGTGACACAGTAACAACAGTAATAACTAATCATAGGATAGATTTCTGGCAGGTATTTTTGAGTTCATCTTCAGATTTAGGCCAACTCTGAGTACGATCTGAGTCCAAATTTAAAGGGATGAATAAAATTTTGTTCCTTATCAAAAGAGTCCGTAGGTCCACTGTCCTCATCTAGTAGGGTCGTTAACTATTTGATCATCCGAATTTACAGGGAATAAATTGGACAAGGAAGATCAATGCGGAGATTTTGTATCAATAAAGTGTGGAGTGAGCAAGACTGCATGAGGAAGAATAAGGCATCCGTGCCTTTATAATCACACGTCAAAAAAAGTTCAATACACAAAGAAATGACATTTTTACTCTCTAAAAATATTGGTTTCCATATTCTAATATCCAACTTCGAACAAACTGAAGTGACCTGTTCTCTTCTAATTTAAAAAAAAACCAAAAAGATAAATTTGACCAAATATTCATGATATCAGCTAAAAAGCCTAGAATATTGTCATGCCTCCCTCTTTAATACGTAATCAACATTTATATGGTTGAAGCCTCAAGAAACATGCAGCCACTAATTAAATATAACACTAGGAAAAAGACTTAATCTAATTAGTACGAATCATACCAAATGGGAATATGGCTGTAGAAATAGTAATGAGAAGCAGTGGTTTACGCCCATAATCATCAGCAAGTTGACCCAAAACCGGAAGCGCCACTGTCTTAAAAACTCCTACTACCTACAAACATATCAAAATATCTCAGGCCCATTATATTGTATTCAATGCTCACTGAAAATACAAGTTTTTTAGAGCTGTACTCTTATGTTTTCCTGTTTGTTTCGTTAAAATATCTTTAATGAAACGCTGGGGCTCACGAGCTCTCGTTTTACTCTAAAAAAAAGGTTTTTTAGAGCTAACTGAGTAACACGCAACAAATTAGATCCAACAAATAATCAAGCCAAACATTTCAGCTATCAATTCTTAACATCAGGGGTGTTAGGTGCTAATAATACAATAGACTACTCAAATATCTAATTAAGTTATTTTCAAATAGAGGGTGCTTGGGGTATGGAATTAGGAAAAGTGGAGTTTATTGTTAAGTGGAGGTCTGCAAACTCTAGTTTGCAAGGCCTTACCTTCATTTCAAAAACTTACCTTTGATGAGTGTTCGGCCTTGGAGTTATCTAAACTGCAAAATGGGTGTTTTAATCTCACTGTTTGGAGTTAAGTTTAGATAACTCCATTCCCAAAATGAAAGTGAAATGAAACAAAGTTATGATTTTGAAGTTAAGTTTAGATAACTCGGTTCCCAAACATGACCTACAAAGGTTCATTAACGAGCAAAAAAAATCTATCCTTTCTGCAAAAGGTTTGAGATATCGGTTTCAAAAATGCAAGAAAAAGAGAGAAAAGGTTGGAATATTTCCGAATACTTACAGTCTGCTGGAGACCGGTGAGATAGATGGCCTCGGAGCAGGAGGTTTGTTGGGGGCAGAGAGCACGGGCGGTGACGTCGACGAGGACGGAGACGGTCATCTCCTCGGCGATCCAGTGAAGGCAGAGGGGGATCAAGAGATGGACCAATGGCCTCAAAACCCTAACCGCTCCCAAAACCCCCGCCATTAATTTCTCGCACTAATTTCTCTCTCTCGATTTCGATCTCGATCTCGAAGGGAAGATATAGCGGCGAGTTGATGTCGATCCCTTCGTCATCGTTTGGGAATTTAATTTAATTGGAGAGCAAAAGGTCAGTGGCGCCTTCGTCATCGTTTGGGAATTTAATTTAATTTAATTTTAAAAAAGAGGGGATGAAGGGGAAAGGGCGCGGGCTCGTGTTCTGCGCACGCCGGCGTGTGCAAGGCGAATGGACAGGCGCGCCTCCTGTTTTATGATAACAGATAGTTATGAGGGGTTTTTTGCAACTTAGTTTGGGGCCAAAGTATAATATGAAATTCTGAAGCGGGCTAATTGTAAAATCCTTTAATACTCCCGAAGACCTTGTTAGTTAACAAGGGTGGAAAGTAGAAATTGACAAATTTTGTGGTGTGTGTGATACAGAGAGTGAAAAAAAACACCAACAAAGGATTAATTTCCCCAATTCTTCCCGCGCAATTAGGGTTAGGGTTAGGGTTTTCTCTCTCAATGATCAGTCTTCTCCGGCGCCGGCGGCGTTGAGGCGGAAGCGAATTCATGATTAGAGGCCCCATAAATCTAAGACGATGATTTGGAAAAGGCCGATCAATTTTAGTACAGAGAGGCCTTTGGAGATGCAAAGGCAGTGCCTTTCCAGTAAGCTCACTTAAATCATGAGGTTGCAATTAGCTGTTAATGATGCACGAATCTTTTTTAATCCATTTAACTGATATTTTGCCCTTAGTTTGTTTCATTACATTTTAGTGTGTTATTTTTTCGATAAACATCTGCGTTGTACAATTACACGACAACATGATCGTGCATTTGTATTGATAAGCAATCACAAACCATTTACATAAGCTTAGATTTCATAAGAACTAGTATGAACTTGACCCTTAACAATGAAATTTCCGGAGTAACAATGAAGTCTGGCCATGCCTATAGATATTTAGCCCTCATGCTAGATGGGAAGTAAAATGGGTGTGAAGTTGTCTCGCAAAGGTATCCTCTTTCCCTTTGAAGATCCCGTTACTTCACGAAATTTTGGAATGAGGATTTTTCTTCGAGGAATGTGAAAAGTGTTTTAGGAGACGTTGTCGAACGTTAAGGGCTCAGGTTGCATATCTGTAAAAGCCTGAAAAATGGTCTAGCATCAACGTCAAGAATATAACCATATGTCGGTAGAAATCCAAATTTTAAACAATTCAACAATTCTTTCCCAAAAAGTTTAAAACCTCATACGAATGTATCCAGTTATCAACAACATGTTAGCATCGAGACTACTAATATCCTCTAGCACTTAAAACAGTCCAAAGTCCCGTTCTCAATTAAATAAATCAGAACAATATATTCAAATCTTCTATAAAAGAAATATAATGGAAAAACAAATTTGGCACTCAAACATTTCCTCAAATGCATAACTTTTTGAATAACCAATACATTTATCTCGAAACCAAATGAAGCCTATTATTTATACAACTCTAAGTCCTCTTAAAGAATTTGGAGAATAGTAACTAAGACTAGTGCCCTTCCGAGGCATCGGATTACCACTATGATCATCACCCTCTTTGGATCGCTTTTTCTCTCCATGCCAATTGCCTTGTTCCGTAAGGTATTCTTCAATATCAAATGCCTATATTGCTTCTCGTCCGATTACCTGAATCCCTGCAATTACTAGAACATTTCCAATATAAGATTACTGGTATAATTAGCAAGAAAATCTGAAATCTGACAAGAATTTGATGAACAATTGAGTATTGCACCTCTAGTAGGAAATTGGAATCTGGAATCTCGATACGTAACGAAAGATGATAGTCTTCTTATAAATCTGTTGTTTGGAGATGCTATTATTTAACCATCTTTTATTATCAAGTGGGAGGAAAGAGAGATAGGCTGAATTAATTAGGATAGAGCAAAACTAATGTCTCCGGCCAAAAAAATTAATAATTACTCTCTAGCCTACTTCTAACAACTTAAATAGTATTCTTGCAATATTGTTTTTGTGCAGGTAAACGTGGAACATCAAGATGGATGCTCCACAAACTTATAGAAAGAGCACAAGGTGCTACTTTCTATAAATTCGCTAACTCCTGCATTTGATCCCATCTCACCCACCAAAGTACACAAGGAAAAGAAAATGATAATGTTTGTAACCAACTAAAAGGATATGAAGCCGATTGAGAAACTAGGTTAATAAAAGATGACTTCATTATGTAAGAAACTAGATCAGGATATCGAGATAGAGGGAGGGAGGAGTGAGAGAGGAGAGGTGGGGAGGTGGCTAATCTACTTCCTAAATGAAGCTACATAATTTCTATAGACTACTGATTTGGGAGAACACATGCCTTTTCTCAGCAAATGTGAGCATTATATAGACGCGGTAGGCTTGAAGAAACCGGAGGTGCATGAAACCTAATTCATTAAGAATGAGCCCATGTTCATCCCCCTACTTATTTTCTTAAATGAAATACATATATGGCTCTTCCGGATTCCTTCCCTTATCACATCCGAATCATGAATAGAAGATTATATTTTCAAATTCATTTAATGATTCCGGATTCTTTACCCTTGGTAAAATTCAGATAGTTGAAAAGATTTGGTCGGTTTCTTTTTAAAATATGCAAATCGTGTATAACTGGTTAATCAACATTTTGTAATCATGCATGACCCTAATCATTGATAACCCGTCCATGTTCCTTCACTCTAAAATGAGATACAAATGTTCCTTCACCCGCCGTAGTCACACTTCGGCTTCTAGCATTACATGGTAATCAGTAAACAAAGCACAGAAGTAAAGGAAATACATCACTAAATTATTACATCAAGTTTTATTGTTCACAATTTACAATAAAATAAGAAAAGAACTACTAACCGAGTTCGAATACAAGATCTCTTTAGGGAAAGCAGAAAAGAAGAAAGAGGTACTCCAGACTAAATCTCCGCTAGCACGAAGGTTAAGTCCGACTCCTGCGCTGGTTCTTCCTCGAGGTCTGAGCATGCATACTCAGGTCGTCAGAGCGATGTAATAACAATTTGATAATAGTGACATGAAACAGACAAATAAGGTAATAACAGTGGAAGTAAAATGCAGGTAATCACTATGTCACTAACCGATGCAAAGTATGATCTGTGTCCCTATCAGTCTCTAAGTCATGTTTGAAATCGAGTTGTGGAAAGGAGGATCATGTTTAACGAGAGTCTCGTACATATCCGAGACTATGGCCCACACGCCCGGGACATAACCCTGTCAGCCGGATCGCTAGATCCTACCTAATATATATAAGAGTCGTTGTTTGAATGATCATCCTCTAAATCACCGTCCTCGCTAAATACAATGCTCTTTCCACTTCGATTTTCCCTTTTTCCCCAAGTTTACACTATTGATGATTATGATTTAGTCGTGTACAAGTATGCACCAATAACACGGTTTTGTCACTGTTCACTGTATTATTCACTGTCATGAATCATTCACTTTTCCATTGGCGTACTTGACACTCCTAAACCAACATCATTCACGCACGATAATGCATTGTACACTGAATAATAACGCGCACTATCACTATGTGTATGGCAGTAGGGTAAGATATGTACATTTATGCAGTTAACAAGTCATGTGTAATATGAACTAGTATGCACCTTATGAGCTTATAAAAATTGCAGTAAATCATACGTTCAAAATTCAGTGAAACGATACATAGACGGTAACAGGTAAACTCAGTCGGCAGTTCAGAAAAATTTATTTCAGTGCAATCGGATTTCGGGTTTTCAAGTTACAGCCGTTTCATTTTAAGTGTTCGCTGCAGGAAATTCAGTTTCTGAACTGAACATCCGTTTTGCGACACAATTTTCATCCTGTTGGGATCAGAATTTAGCAACGCTATAGTTGAATGAAATTTAGGTTTTTCAATAGGGTTTCCAACGCACCAGACGGATTCTCAATCGCGCCTCCACGTCAGAAGTTATGCACTGTTCAACACTAGGGTATCAGTTCTGTTTCAGTTTGGGACTGCTATACGTCCTGTTCTATAAGTTCCCTACTCCTGCATTTGATCCCATCTCACCCACCAAAGTACACAAGGAAAAGAAAATGATAATGTTTGTAACCAACTAAAAGCATATGAAGCCGGTTGAGAAACTAGGTTAATAAAAGATGACTTCATTATGTAAGAAACTAGATCAGGATATCGAGATAGAGGGAGGGAGGAGTGAGAGAGGAGAGGTGGGGAGGGAGGGGAGGTGGCTAATCTACTTTCTAATTGAAGCTACATAATTTCTATAGACTACTGATTTGGGAGAACATATGCCTTTTCTCAGCAAATGTGAGCATTATATAGACACGGTAGGCTTGAAGAAACCGGAGGTGCATGAAACCTAATTCATTAAGAATGAGCCCATGTTCATCCCCCTACTTATTTTCTTAAATGAAATACATATATGGCTCTTCCAGATTCCTTCCCTTATCACATCCGAATCATGAATAGAAGATTATATTTTCAAATTCATTTAATGATTCCGGATTCTTTCCCCTTAGTAAAATTCAGATAGTTGTAAAGATTTGGTCGGCTTCTTTTTAAAATATGCAAATTGTGTATAACTGGTTAATCAACATTTTGTAATCATGCATGACCCTAATCATTCATAACCCGTCCAGGTTCCTTCACTCTAAAATGAGATACAAATGTAATTTATTTTTAAATCTATTCGTGGAATTAAATCTGAATCTTGGCAAGAAGATGTTTTCTATAATGATTGTAGATTCGTTGTCCTATAGAAAAATGGATGTCATTGTCAGGATAATGTTGGAATTATTATTATTTTTATTTGTTTAGCTTTGATGTTTTAAGAAATTTATTTACAAATCATGTACACTCAGTCAACCAAGCCTTCATTCATATGGTGGTACCTAATAGCTGTAAGGCTCTTAAGAAAAAGAGGATAATGGTTGGTTGATACTTTGTGATTTTTGCTATTGTAATGCACAACTCTTGGGAAAGCAATTTGAAACAACTTCTTTCAGTAGTGGTCATCTCTTTGGATGCAACATGACATTGTCGAAAAAGGCAAAACGATTTAAATTTATTACCCTTTTTCTATGTAGGTTTGCAACAAGGAATTGTTATAATAAAATACTTTTATATTCTTTTTGCACTAAAGGACTTAAACATAATAGAACTTTTGAAAGTTTACAAGTTAAAAGTTGAAATGGTTTTGAAAATAATTAGTTTCAGCTGTTTGTCTGTTTGATTTTTTTAGAAAACCCTTGCAGAACATATGACAAACTACTAATGTGGGTGAGTCTCAATGAACTCATATCCTAACTTCTCTCTTTGTATCTTCACTCTTGTTCGAATTTCCTTCCAATGTATTATACATACCTTGGCTAACCGAAGCTTATGATGTTCTTTAGGGAAAATAATTCCGGCCCTGAAGTCGATCGTGAAACGATTCAAGAGAGTTTGTTGTATCAGCATGGGCTTTCTTGCGACCTGAATATCTGAGAATTTGAATCATTTGTAATTGACAGGTCAATTGCTTCGAGAAAAACAGTTGCCGTTACGCGACATGCCATAGAAAAAAGTTATGGTGGCAGTAGAAGAAGAGTTCACTGCTGAGATTCCTGATAGCTAAGCTGATCTCTTGTTTGATCTTTTGGAGGGTTGAGATTGTTCTTGATGCTCCCCCTTGTTTGATATATTGAGACATTGTAATGCTCATTTGATGACAAAATGCGACGAAGTTTAGCGGTTAACGATTTTTGTCACTGCAATCTTTTACTGATTTATTCAACTCACAAATTGCATAGCGAATCTTTTCATTTAGAACCAAAAGGTTTGCGTAGTAGGCTGTGTGTGATATTTTTAAGCAAGAGGTTATGTGTTCGATTCCTATTGAGGGCATGATGGTTTAAAATTTTTGATGCAGTTTCATTAAAATTTCGTTGGGTTAACCTTCCTTTTAATTAAAAAACAGGTTTGCGTTGTTGGTTATGATGGTTGGAGTTATTTTTGAAGTCGAGTTATATATAGCTTCAATTTGTATCCGTTTAGAACCTAATGGCCTTCGTAGTAGTGATAATAAGAGTTGATTTTTAAGCATACGGATACTCTAGTATTTTTGCAACTGCAATGAACGTGAACGCGGATTTCGAAATATACGAATTTATTATTCATATATGGAAATTTATATTTGGAATTTAAAAGCATATGTGTGAAAGACGTTTTATTTGGAGAGAGAAGGTTATTTTTTCTTTTTTTGGGAAAGTTAGAATATTATTTAAAATTTTCTAATAATAAAAGTTGATATATGTATCTAAAGTACAACAAATATCTTTTAAAAAATTCTTGTTTGTTATAACTTTTTCTAAGAATGAGAATTGTGTCATTTTAGCTTTTAGCTACACAATTGATTGTAAATTTAGTTGGGCCAATCTAAGTTAGAATTATAATATTAGAGATAAACCACAGTTTGCATTGAGATATTTATTTTTTAGCTAGATGGAGTTGATGTTTCCTGCTCTATGTAGTTATTTGAAATTATATTTTGCCTGAGTGAATATTCCAGGACTTTTCATTATTTCAACTTTTACGATTATGATGAATAGTGATGATGCTCAATATTGACAGTCTCCAAGATCTGGACACGTGGCAGATGACGTGTCCCAAAACTCATAAGGAAGGGCCACAGGGGCCGACCAGGCAACCCCTGTACCCGGCCCACAAGCGCAAGCCGGCCCTCCTCGGGGCCCTCTTCAAGTTGGCCTCCACGACCCTCCCTTGCTCATCTCCGGGCTCCCTAGCCGAGGTCGTCTTTCTCGGTCCCTCCGACCAGCTCCACTGCTCACAGGCGTAACCGCCGCTCCGTGAATCTCGCCATGCGTGGATTCTCCGCCAGCAACATCCCACGTTCCATGCCCCTCGCGATCCCCAATAATGGGTGATCCGCTCTCTACGCGGGCGTGACGTCGGGAGCGTAACTGCTGGCGAGATTCTCGCGCCTACTGCTGCATGCCATCACCGTTATATAAACCCCCATCACAGAGGGGTCAAGTAAGCCATTCTTTACTCTACTAAGCTGTTACTCTGCTCAGATCTCATTACTAACTTGATCGTCGGAGGGTCCTCGGTGGTACCAAACCACCACGGGACTTCTTTGCAGGTACTCGGCGCCAAACTCCTCATATCGCCTTTCTCACCAAAACCCATTGAGATCCACACGCAACAGAAGACCGCCACCAAAATCCACCAGGAGATCAACGGAAGACAACATCTGACGAAGACCTGAAAAGGACCTCCATCAGTTGGCGCCGTCTGTGGGAATCGACTCCACAAAAACAAAGTTGGCCTTCCGATCTCCGCCCGCATGGCGAGCAACCATCCTGAAGATCCCGACACCAGCCGCCGCCTTCCCCCTACTGAAGGCGTGGATGAGCCTCCTCCAGCGACCATCATCAACGCCCTCGCCAGCCGAATAGATCGGCTACAGTCCCTCGTGAAGGCGCTCGTCCGCGTCCAAGCGTCCGGGTCTGGGCTCTAGATCGCCGCTCCACCGCCTCCAGAAGGCTCTGCCCCCGTCTGGGTGGCTGACCACCAGCGGCCTACGACTCCTGGCCACCGATCTCTCGAGCCGGTAGCCCCTGAGGCCCGCTGGGCGCCCCACGGCTCCACACCAAGGTCCGCCGCCAGAAACGCCACGCCTCGAGCCTCCTCGCGACCCTTATCCCCCTGAGGAGATGTCAGTCATCTCGCCTGTCCACAGGCATGGTCGACACCACCCCCCGGCGGGGCCACGCTGAAAAGGTTCACATCGGCGGCTCGAGAGCCACCTCACCCAGGGATCTGAGGCACCTCATCGAGAGGAATCGGGGCCGCTCCCAGACGCAGGTCACCCGCAGCGGAGGCCAGGGGTCCCAAGGCGCCGATTCCTCGGGATACCACGGTCGGCTCGACGCCCTCGAGAAAAAAATCAAGGGCATGCGCCGAGAGGCTCACCTCTCGAGCGACGGGGCTAAGTACACCTCCGATTCGCTCACAAAGCCGTTCACCGAGGAACTGCTCGCCGTCCACGTCTCCTCGCGCAACAAGCCCCCAAAGGTCTCTCTGTTCGACGGGAAAACCGACCCGAAGGACCATTTGGACGCTTTCACCGCGAGGATGAGCTTCCAGGACCACTCCGACGCTGCCCAGTGCAGGGCCTTCCGGCCACCCTTATCCGCGCAGGTCGGGACTGGTTACGGGGGCTCGAGCCCCGCTCGATCTCGACCTTCGACGAGCTGGCGACTCAGTTCCTCGGCCATTTCGTCGGGAACCGTCGACAGAAGCGCACGGTCGACTACCTCTTCATGGTTAAGAGCGGGGACAAGGAAACGTTCAAGGCTTACATTACCCGTTTCTACAACGCCCTTCTCGAGGTGCTCGAGCACCGGGACGAGACCGTCATCACGACACTTAGATATGGTCTGAGGCACAAGGAGTGGTTACGCTCCTTCGCGTTGGCGCAACCTAAGACCATAGCCGAGGTCTAGGCGTGGACCGAGCGCGAGGTTCAGCTGGAATCCTAGGTGAACGCTAACCTCCCCCGAGCATAACGATCCGACCAGAAGAAGAGGGCTCGGGAGGAGAGGCCGGAGCGTCAGCAGCCCTACCACTCGAAGTTCCAGGAGTATACCCCCCTCAACGTCTCCCTCGCAGTATTGCTAGAGGAGGCCCAGAACAAGAGGTCCTTCAAGTTTCCTCCGATCCCGCGTCAAGCTGCGAAGCGAACCCGGGGCCCTTACTGCGCTTTCCACCGGACACTGGGCCACGCCATGGAGGATTGCAAGCAGCTCGGGGACTACATCGAAGAGCTCATCAGATCAGGACACCTCGCCGCATACTTGAGGGACAAACAGCAGGCCGACCGCGAGCAGGAGCGGCATCGCCCTCCCGCTGACCTGACCATCGGTCAGATCATGCTCGTTTCGGCGGACGGCCAGCACGGAACTCAGGGAGCCCCGTACCCTGTGCCAAGTACGGAGGCCCACAGTCCTCCGGGGAGCTCGGGCCGAGCCAATAAAATCATCTACTAGCCTGTACCTTTCCTTTAAGGCAATGTAAACTCTTCCTATGATCTATTGTTAATTTAATAAAGATCAATGGAACATTGCGAAAAAGAAAGAAAAACCTTGTTTATTCAAAAGGTATTATGGGCTCCTCAGCCATACACGCAAAAAGAAATGGAAGTTACAACAGTAGGGGAAGGGGGTGCAGCGAGCACTGCTCGTGGTACTCGGTAAAGATCTCCGCCAGCCGGGGCCTCACGAGGTCCAACCTCTGTCCTCGGTTCCCCCACGCGCGCGTCGATCCCAAGCCTCAGCTCATAGCATTCACGGATGAGCTCCTCTGAATGGGCCAGCCGGTTCGCGGAGATCAGGCCGAAGCGCCTCAGAGACCGCAGCTTGCCCACGGCCTCATCATAGAGCTGCTCGGACAGGGGGTTGTAAAGCCCTGGCGACGCCCTCCAGATGGAGTACATCAGCAGCTGCAACAGGGAGGAGCGTCGGGGGAGCATCCGACCGAAATGGTCCTCAATGATCCCATAGACCAGCTGCATCGTGTCCTCGGTGCAGTTCTGGTCGTAAAGGTACACGTCTTCGAAGTGGATGATGTCGGGGATGGTAAACGGGAAGTCTTGCATTTTCGACGACCTGTCTATGAAGGATGGAAGGACCAGTACTCCTTTAGCCTTATATAGCCCACTGCGCAGCTCAACAGTCGCCCACTTTTACCCAAAAAGTTGCTGCCACGCGGCGGTCATCAAGCCTTCTCTGGTGGAATCGAAGCGACGTGCCCCTAGCACTTCGCCTCCCCCCCGCATTCAATGCACATGCTACGCGCACTGTTGCCGCGACCGTTCCTATTCCCCATGCCTACAGCTGGACGGTCGGGCTACGCCTCGCGAAGAATTAGCCAAAGCAGCTACCCTGCTCGGCTATACCTGGCCGGTAGCCTCCCTACTCGCAACGCCAGGATTCAAAGCCCTCACCAAGAGGCAACCCAGCAGCTACCCTGCTCGGTCACCCCTGGCGGGTAGCTTCCCTACCGCAACGCCAGGGATCAGAAAGCCCTCCCAGAGGCAGTCGAGCCCGAGGATCCCTCGATCGGCTATCCCCAGCGGGCAGCTTCCCTGCCACAACGCCGGGGATCAAAAAGTCCTCCCAGAGGCAGTCGAGCCCAAGGATCCCTCGCTCGGCTATCCTTCAGGACAAAAGCCCTCACCAAGAGGCACCGAGCAGTAACCCTGCCCAGCCAAGGGTCCTTGGTAGGCTTCTACAGCCCTTCCCACGCTAAGGACCAAAGTCCTCCCAGAGGCAGTCGAGTCCTTGCTCGGCTATCCCCGGCTGGTAGCTTCCTACCACAACCGACAGGGATCAAAGTCCTCGCCAAGAGGCACTGGGCAGTAACCCTACTCAGTTCCCGTCCTGAAGGATCGAAGCCCTCGCAAGAGGCAACCAAGGAGCTACCCTGCTCGGTCAACTCCGGCTAGTATCTCCCTACCCACAACGCCAGGGATCAAAAGCCCTCACAAGAGGCACCAGAGCGGCTGCCCCGCTCGTTCATCCCAGGCTGGTAGTTGCCTACCCACGACGCCAGAGGTCAAAGCCCTCGCTAAGAGGCAACCACGCAGCCTCACTGCCCGGTCATCCTTAGTGGGCTTCTTACAGCCCCTCCAGCGCTAAGGACCAAAGTCCTCCTAGAGGCAGTCGAGTCCTTGCTCGGCTATCCCCGGCTGGTAGCTTCCTACCACAACCGACAGGGATCAGAGCCCTCGCCGGGAGGCAACCGCGCAGCTTCACTGCCCGGTCATCCTTAGTGGGCTTCTTACAGCCCCTCCAACGGTAAGGATCGAAGCCCTCACAAGGGGCAACCGAGCAGCTACCCTGCTCGGTCGTCCCTCGCAGGTAGCTTCCCTACCGCAATGCCAGGGATCAGAAAGCCCTCGCAAGAGGCAACCGAGCAGCTACCCTGCTCAGTCATCCCCGGTTGGTGGTCGATGCGAGCGTTGACAGAGGTCAAAAGATGGCACCCCCTATGGAGCCACCGAGCAGGCGCCCACTCACGCTCGGCTCAAGTACGGTGACAAGCGCTCTGCCCGTCACCCGCAGAGGATCCGAGACCCCAGTAAGAGGCATCAGATCTATCCAGGTCTAAGCGATCTCCCCTCAACTTTGGGGCCCATGGGGATACCTCCTCGGCAGCGCTTGGCATGCTCGTCGGCAAGTGATCGACATCAACCCGACAGGTGATTGCTAGACAAGTGGCAAACCTGACATGAAAACACAACGGTGCAAGCAGAGATATATCTTACGAGCATTCTTCACAAACAGATGCTAGAGCGCGATTCGATGAAGCCAAAGAAAATTTTTATTACTACCAAAGGCAAAAGCTTTACAAAGGGTATTTTTTTGGGGCTCCCCAGCCTTACAAAATTCAAAAAACAAAATAAAAGGAGGAAAACGGGGGCTCTACACCTCGGGGCCAGGTACGACCTCGAGGTCCTCGACCTCCACCACGTGACGCGCGGGGTCCTCGGCGGCTTCCTCACCTGGAACCTCTTCCCCCTGCTCATCGGCGTCCGTGAGGGGGAACTCGGCCAGGAGATCTCCGTCGGCAAACTCTGGCATCCAGGCCTTAACGGCATCGAGGGCGTCATGACAAATGCGGGTCGTAGCCACGGCCAAGTCGTCATAGAAGTCCCTCGACTTCTTATAGCCCTCCACCACCCTCAGCTCAGTCGACTTGGCCGCCTCGGCCGCCGCCCCCAGCTCCTTTCGGAGGGTCTTCACCATCCTCTTCAGGTTGCCGGCGAGCACCTGGGCATCCTCGAGCTTGACCTCGGCAATCACGGCGGCCTCACGGTGCTGGGCTACCTCCCGCTTCCCGGCCTCCATCCTGCCTTCCAAGGCGGCAACCCTCGCCGTCATCGCCTCCGGCTCCCGCTTGGAGCTCACTTCCAGCGAGGCGAGCCGGCCCGCAGCCTCCAGCGCCGGGGCTACCACCTCGGCTTCCATACACAAGGCGAGGGCAACGTGACCTGGAAGACACGAAAAAGGTCAGAAAGATGAAGGAGGCACCGAATCTCACAATGAACCAAACACTTACCTGCACGGACTCCTGGGCGATGGACGCCAGCTGAGCCCTGAAGGTCCCCCCGGGAACTCTACCCCCGGCCGAGGTCTCTATTTCATGCAGAAGGCTATCCGCAATAGATATCCCCGATAGCACCGCGAACCGGAGGCCCCCTTCCTCCACTATGGTCGGCGAGGACCCGCCCCGGGAAGGTCTCCGGGAGCTCCTCTTGAGCAGCTCCGAGGGAGAGCCGATCTCCTCCTCCGAGACCGGGTCCTCCAGAATCAGGGCCCGTTTCCGGCCCGACACTCTTCTGGGACCCAGGACAAGATCCGCCCCCGAGCGCTCGCGGGGCACCACCACCGGAGCAGTAGGAGCTGGGGCGGGCTTCGCGCGAGAAGAGCTGGCGCCCCCAGCCTTCGTAGCCTTCCTCGGCTGGCGCATGGAGGTTTTAAGCGAGTCAAAGTCCATGGATCCTGCACAAAACAAATACCCAACAAATCAGCGACACGAGCAAAACACAAGCCAAAAAGCAAGCCTAACTTACCGACGAACTCGACGGGGCTAAGCCCGGTGCAGCTCAGGACCCTCTCAGACAGCAGCACGTCGGGTCGGGGGATGGGCTCCCACGATGCCACTTTCACCGCGGCGGGGTCATCGGACTGGTTCCCCAGCAAACATTTCTCCCTCGACCACTTGGTAGGCACGGGCCAGTCCTCGCCCTCGGGAGGGGAAACGAAGAAAAATTTCTTTTTCCAATCATGAATAGAAGAGGGCAAGGCCATGACCCCGGTCCCGGCAACGCCCCCCGGCCGCTTCCTGAAAGAGAGATAAACCCATCTCAGGTCGCCCGCTCGACTACCAGGGTGACTTTTGAAGACGAGAGAAGAATCGAGAAGGGAAAGGCTGAAGGGAACCGCCTGTAATTTCAGGCGGATCAAGAACCCGAGAAGGATCCTCCACGAGTTCGGCACTAACTGGCCGGGGGCCAAACCGAAAAAATACAGCGCAGCGACGACCTCGAGAGAGAAGGGCAGGCGCATTCCGCCCCAAAAAGCTTCCAAGTACAGGGCGATTTCCCTGCCCCGTACTTGATCCGCCCTCTCTCCCTCCTTGGCCAGTCGGAGCGTGTAGCGCGAGGGGATGTGGAAGCGAGCCCGAGCATTGGCGAGCTCGTCCTCATGCCTCACCCAGCACGAGGAGCCAGGGGCCGCATCTGCCGCCTCCTCCCTGGAGGCTGCCCCTGCCTCATGATCCCGGGGAGAGGATCCAACCCCTGCTCCCTGGGGGGACTCAGACACAACTAAAGGGGCCCTAAAACCTACTCCTACAACATCTACTAACTCTACAAAGGAAAACATCTAACCTTGGAAAAAGGAATCTTTAGGGGCTGAAAGCGGGAGAAAGGAGACGAGCGTCGAGCAACCAGGACTTAAGAGAGGGAAATATAAAGGAGTAAGGGCCCAAGGGCGGACCCCACCCCTGTTTATTGCTGCAAGCGGCCTCATCCAATGACACCCGTCGTCTCCCGCCAAAACGACTCCTAGCGTCCAGCGGCTCCGATCGCTCCACGTGTCGATCCTGCGCTGGACCGCGTCCTATCAGACACCGCAGGCCTGCATACGTCGCGTCAGCCAATTGACGCTTGACGCGTGGACCGTCGCTTTAGTGGCAAAGTGCACGAACCGGCGCACCTTCTTTAAATGCAAAGATCTCGCCCTGATTCGCTAACAGAAAAGACAACTGACGTCCCGGGGACTCGTCCCGACAAAAGTCCTGGGAAGGAGCTCGCCTCGGGAGGCCTAGCAGTCCACTCCTGACCCAACCCGCTAGCTGGTCGGGACAAGAGTGGGGGACTAATGATGATGCTCAATATTGGCAGTCTCCAGATCTGGACACGTGGCAGATGACGTGTCCCAAAACTCAGAAGGAAGGGCCACAGGGGCCGACCAGGCAACCCCTGTACCCGGCCCACAAGCACAAGCCGGCCCTCCTCGGGGCCCTCTGCAAGTTGGCCTCCACGACCCCGCCTTGCTCATCTCCGGGCTCCCTAGCCGAGGCCGTCTTCCTCGGTCCCTCCGACCAGCTCCACCGCTCACAGGTGTAACCGCCGCTCCGTGAATCTCGCCATGCGCGGATTCTCCGCTAGCAACATCCCACGTTACATGCCCCCGCGATCCCCATTAATGGGAGATCCGCTCTCTACACGGGCGTGACGTCGGGAGAGTAACTGCTGGCGAGATTCTCGCGTCTGCTGCCGCGTGCCATCACCGTTATATAAACCCCCATCATAGAGGGGTCAAGTAAGCCATTCTTTACTCTACTAAGCCGTTACTCTGCTCAGATCTCATTACTAACTTGATCGTCGGAAGGTCCTCGGTGGTACCAAACCATCCTGGGACTTCTTTGCAGGTACTCGGCGCCAAACTCCTCATATCGCCTTTCTCACCAAAACCCATTGAGATCCACACGCAACAGAAAACCGCCACCAAAATCCACCAGGAGATCAACGGAAGACAACATCTGACGGAGACCTGAAAAGGACCTCCATCAAATAGAAATATTTTTACTCCAAGAACAAAACCAAACATGCAGAGTTAGAAAATTTGGAGTTAAAAGGGGCTGTTTGGGAATGGGGTTAAGTTTTCTAAACTAGAGTTCATAACGGTAGTAAAACTTGACTCTAAGGCCTTGTTCATAGAATTTAGAAAGTTAAACTCCAAAATGCTAACCAAACCATATTTGGGGACCATTTTGGAGTTGAGATAATTACAGTTATCTCAGCCCAAAACTTAAGATAATTGCAGTTATCTCAACTCCAATATGACCAAAGATTACAAAACTCCATTTTTGGAGTTTGAGGATTGCAAACCGCAGTTTCCAATATGAATATGATTAACCTTCTTTAAGAAACAACAGCCAAAACATCCAAAGAGGCCCATGAGGGGCCCAAATCCAACGGGCAAACCCGTCAAACTTTTTCTGTACTCCATGCATGATGTTTGCCATTTCAGGAATGCGCTTATGTAAAAGAAAATATTTGGTTAGAAATTGTAAAGGAAATTCAATATTTGCAGTGTTAATTGCAAGTAGAAAGCGTACAAATCCATGTTTAGTTGCTTACAGGTTTTTTTAATTGAATTTCTAAATTTAAACAACCTTCTGTTTCTTTTGTTTCTAGTAGAACAAAAAATTAAAAGAAAATGCAGCATTTGTTGCAATTTACAATTTACTTAAATGTAACATCATTAATTTAATAATTGTTGTGATTTCCATAGTTTGAAACATTTATTGAAACCAACTTACAAGATTTTTTGTTTTTTTGTTTTTTGGCAACAAAATGTTATAGCCCCTAACCCAAATCTCTTGAAATTGTTTTGTGTGCCTAATTATCTTTTACATAAGTAACATCAGTTAATTACCCTTCCCCTCTGTCACGTGAGTTGCCACAGGGCAAAATTAATCATAAGCACGTCACTAAATCCTTGCTTTCTACCTGCAGCCTTTTGCTTGCTTACACCCCCTTCCTCTCTCACATGCATGGTTCCTGTGCCTCTCCTCTCACAAAACTCAACTCTCTCTCTCTCTCTCCCCTCTCACAAAACTCCCTCCCTCCCTCTCTAGACTTGTCCTTCTCTCTCTAAAACTTCTCAACTATATATAGATCCCAAATCTTCTTCTCCCCCTTCTTAATTGTAGCTTTGTGCTGAAGGAAAACCAACAGCACAAAAGGCAATCTTCTTCTTGGAAGCATGATAGAGTGCTTTGTCGTATGGTATTTATACATCTTATATATTGGAAATTATTTATTTTTTTCTTTTATCTTTTAATTATTTGCATTTTTGGATGCAAAAAACGTGCTGGGGACCTCTGAGAGAAATTTCTTACCACATTGAGCTATGCCTAACTTCCTTTTTTTTGGGTGGTGATCGTAGTAATTAGTTGCTCTTTTTGGTTGAGTATATATATATAGCATATATATATAGCACAGGCCCATTAAATCCACATTAATCTATGCTGATTTCCTTCTTATATATGATTCCATTTTCGATATATAGCAACAGTAGATAATTGTTCCTAAAATAGTATTGTTTTCATCAGGGTGTAGCAAAGTTCATGGAAAGGATAAACTCGCATGGAAAGGATGAACTCACAGCTGTTCTTGGAGAACTGTTACATAATGAAGGAGAATGAGAAGCTGAGAAAGAAAGCACAGCTCCTCGACCGAGAGAACAAGGCTCTCCTCTCTGAGCTCAAACAAAAGCTCAATGCCAAATCCAGTGCTGACGCCAAACCTGCAGCGAACCTCAATGCCGCAACAAACTCAAACCCCAAGCCCAACAATGCCTCCTCTAACGGAAGCAACAAGTCCTGAATCTTTGAAACGATACGAGGAGCGAGGAGCGGAATGTCTTTCTAATTAACCTTTTGTTTAGGGAATGCTTTAATTTGTGATATGATTATTATGTAGATAAATTTCTTCGGCAAGTTTATAATATATTCTCTGAAATCTTAATACAAACTTGGCATGGATGGGCATTTCATCACAATCGTTTCAGGGTGGTTTAGTTCATACAACCTCCCTCCCTCTCAAAAGCAGAATACATCCTCAACAACACACATCGGACAAAGTTTAACATAAAAATAAACTAAATCCTAATCAAACAACCAATTTGTGCAGCAGGCATTCAAGCTCCCAAAATGATGCCCTGCTCGAAACCACCATCTACTCCTCGAGCAAACCATCCCTCATCGCCACCATTGTTGTCCTGAAAGAGTTGGCCTGAACGCAAAACATGCTGATTCTTTCTCATCCCTGCCCACAAAGAGAAATAGCAGCCATAGATTTTACACAAATGTTATCATCAACCGATAGATACTCCCTAATTGTTAAAACATACGCTATTCCTATCCAGCTAAAGTTTACCTGAAACCTAGCTATCATTGAAACCGTTGGCAACATATATATCAGATCGCCGAGATTTCTCCCTCAAACTCTTAATCATCAGCTCGGCAACTTCATTGATCGCAGGCGGTATATATCTCTCTATACTATCAAACCACTCCCCTATTGTCATCTTCTCAAAATCAAATCTTTTTTCTTATTCAATACCCCCAATTTCAACGCTCTTCCCTTTATCTTTGACCCCGATTTCGTTGCTCCTTTCTCAGCGACGATTCTTCAGCTTGCAAATCGTTAGCAGAAGAATTCTGAGTTGGAGCTAGAGCTTTCCTTGGCCTCCTAATTCTCCTCACATTCTTCTTCGGCTTCTCAATGCTGTGAAAAAATAGCACCAAAGCACGCAACGGATGATCGATGCGTATAAATCGGAACTAATGAAAAAGATCACAATGTATCAACTACGCAAAAGCAATAAGTAATAAAAAAAACACCAAATAAATGACACAAGATATTACTCAGATTCGGTGCACATTTGGACCTAATTCTGCAAAGCTACAACAAATTGCTTCCACCATTCAATAAAGAGTTACAAGATAATTTTCTTCTCTCGATCTCACCCAAAATACAATCTCTAACTATACAAATCTCTCTCTCCCTCTCCCGGACAATTAATTCTGCAACATCCAAAAAATCCCCTCTGGATTTTTGTCACACCCCGCTTCCCAAAATACATAAAATTGAGAATGTAACAAAACCAACAATGCTAACTACGGTAAGCAAATATCCTCCCACACTCACATTACGGCTCCCAATTAATAATCAAGAACAATAATATAAATATCTATCTCTAAACATACCCAATAACCACAACGATAACAGGAAACAGTAGCGGAAGTAATAAAAATCCAAGAAAAATGAAGAATCCCTAAACCATCAATAAAAACTAGATCAGTGGGATGCCTCTCACTGATCGGCAATCCTGTTGAAATAATTACAGTTCTCCTGAACTAAGGTCAAATATCCGGGCCATGTAAAACCCAGACGTCAGTACGTGATAGATATCATAATAAAAATAATAAACTGAACAGTGTGCTATATACGATGTCATGTGCAAGAGTGAGATATCAGTATAAACAAAATCAAACACAGGTATTATAACAGTATGTTATAGGTAGTCAAACATGTCACGTATCCTATGGTCTGTATTTCTATGTTAACTATCCTACAGGTATTTAAAACCAATAAATGTATTCCTCTATATAACTCAAAAGTATATATCCCATTATCCCTCGGGACTACGGACCAAGATATATCTCATTATCTCCCGGGATCACGGTTCAAGATGTATGAATCAAGAATGATTCTATTTCGTTACCCTCCGAAACCACAAAAACATTTAATATTCTTTTAATTTCCACTTCAGTTACACTTTTGATTTTCCCATTTCCCCAACGTTTTCCAAATCATGTATGAATAATATCTATTTAATGTTAACACAGGAATAGGCAGGTACAGGTTATGTCTAACTAGACAATAGGTCACATCCATCGGGACCACAAGTCATGATTGTTGGTATCGGTAAATATTATAAGTAAGTAGGTACAAGCAAAATAGCAATATCGGTAACGAGATGACGGGTTATAAGCATGTCAGGATATTATATTAAATTAGATAAAGTGTTTACTTGTGGTAATATCGTGCGAACACATCATGATGAAATACGATTATAACCGTTATCTAGATGCGATAAATAATATAACGAAAACAACCCTATTAATTCATATCCTTCGATTTATCAATTGACTAAACTAGAATAGTTTGTTATAAACACTAATTATAGATATAATTTACATAACGTTATAAAATGCTATTATAAACTTTTTATTGTTAACTAATTATCGATATATGGATTATTTACATAAAACGGTATAATAATAATAGTAAGTAATATTATGACGATATATATGTATATGTATATGTATATGTATGTATATGTATATGTATGTATATGTATAGTATGTTGCAAGTTGTAAACTTGTCTCGTTCTCGATGAATGCGAATACGAACACGAACGGAGCAATACGAACACCGAACAATAGAACCAAGATCCAAGCTTGCTCGGCTCGGAGACGCATGAAGAGCTCATATCAGATACCATCTTCATTCCTTTTGTTTGCATGAAATTCTCAATGGTGGGTAGTCTCCCATCACTAAAATCAAATGGCTTGTCATGGTACCAACTTCCCCTGTTAAGATCAATGTGATCTTCCCGATGTGAACTCTAGATTAGGCTTCCTCGCACTCGGCTCGCAGACGAAGTTGGACGACGATGGTGTTGGGGCTTGACCGAGGTTTAAGAATGACGTAGATGATGACAACAAGGGTCGATCGAAGAAGGAGTTGGGGCTAGGGTTTGGTTGCACTGGTCTTGGCTAAAGTGGGTTGCTGGGATAAAGAAGAAGGAGTTGCTCGGGTTTTGATGGGGAAGAAGAAGGAGTCGAGGGAAGAAGTTGACGAGGGCGGCGATGGAAGAAGAAGATGAGATGGTAATGATGTCAAGGTTGATGGTGTTGGCCGAAGTTGAGGATTGCAAGGAGTCGGTTGTAGTGATGGCGACAGGGTTGGTTTTTGAAAGAGGAGGATCGAGGGAAGATGGGTGCTCGGTTTAGATGGAGACGATGATGGTTGAAGGAGGTTGACGGTGAGGTCTATTGGGGAGATGGGTGCGGCTGGAGGTGGCGACTCGGGTGCCGGCCACGAGGAGGAGAGAGGAAGAATAATGAGAGAGAGCGGGAGAGAGAGATGTGCGGGGGGGGGGGGGGGGGGGCGAGAAAGAGACGATGAAAGAGAGAGAGAAAGAGTTGTTTTTAATTTTTTAATAGGAAAATATATATATAATAAGTTTATACAGTATATGTATATTATATATATGTTTAGTTTATATATAACTAATAATATTATAAAAGATATTACAAATCTATGATCCGTCTCTACCAAATCTCACTGAAAATATATTGGAAATTATCTATACATACGTAGCCTCCTTAAACCATAATCCAAGGGTTAAAAAAATATTCTATTCTAATATATCACACACAATATCTTAGAATGTTTAGAATTTACCGGCAATAGATAGTCGTCAATAAAATAACATGAGATGTTCAAATAAGATAAAATATACTAACAATTAATTTATGTAAATGTCCATAATGTATGGCTACCAGAAAAATATATACATATAATTTAAATATTATATATATATATATATCTGTTATTTAAGATTCAAATAGATTTAGTCTACGTATAAATATTAATAAAAGATACTCTAACACTATAACGGATTTCACGCAAACGGTTTGAGTCTGATAAGCATACATACGATTCAAACCAATCACAACCAAAATACTAAATAAAAACAAAATTAAAAAATACTAATTAATATCGTTAAATAACGTACGATCGTGTTAGGAAGTTACATTATACCCAACTACAAAAAGAATTTCGTTCTCGAAATTCATGAAACAGGAAAAGACAAGAACAATGAAAATATCGATTTAAGGAAAGAGATGTGGAAACTTCTGTCGAATATCGTCTTCTCGTTTCCAAGTAGATTCTCCATGCGAAAAATTTCCCCACGAAATAAGCACCAGCGGGATCACTATATTATTGAGAATTTTTTCTCATCGATCCACAATAACCATCGGTTGTTCTTCATAAGTCAAATTTTTCTTCACTGTCAATTCTGAGTGGTCTAGGACGTCCGTCTCATTTCAAACATACTTGCAAAGTTGAGATACATGAAATACATCATGAACACCCGCCAAGGATAGTGGTAAAGCCAATTGATAAGCTACCTCTCCAATACGCTCAAAGTTATCGAAAGGCCCTACGAATCGAGAATTAAGCTTGTCTCAACTACCAAACCAGATTACTCCCCTAGTCGGTGATATCTTCAAGAACACATGATCACCAATAGAAAACTCTAAAGGTCTTCTTCCAGTATCTTCCCAACTTTTCTATCGATCTTGTACCACCTTCATATGATCACGAATCAAGTTAACCTTCTTTACGGTTTGCACAATCAGTTTCGGTCCCAACAATCTTCTTTCTCTAATATCGTCCCAACATACTAGCGAGCGACACTTACGACCATACAATGCTTCAAATGGAGCTATCTGTATAGTCGCCTGAAAACTGTTATTGTACGAGAAATCCAATAAGTGTAAATGATCCTCCCACGAACTCTTGAAGTCTAACATGCAAGCTCTTAACATATTTTCAAGAGTTTGGATCGTTCTCTCGAACTGTCCATCTGTCTGAGAATGATAGGTTGTACTAAAGTTTAAGTGAGTTTCCAAACTTTTTTGTAGACTCTTCCAAAATGTAATAAGAATCGAGTATCGCGATCAGAAACAATATACTCTACGTAATCTCACAATCTCCTGCATGTATCTCTTTGCTAAAAATTCTGTCGATTGACCAACTCGAAATGGTATAAAATGAGCATTCTTGGTTAGTCGATCGATAATCACCTATACTGCGTTATTACCCTTTGGACTTCGTAGTAATGCTGTCACGAAATCCATGGTTATATATTCCAACTTCCATTGGGAAATCGAAAGTGGTAACAAAACAAGTTACCCATTGATATTTAGTCTTGACTTCTTGACACACCAAGTACCTTGACATGTAATGAGCAATCTTTCTTTTCATGCCTTCCCAACAAAAGTACAGTCGCAAATCTCTATACATCTTCGTGCCTCCTAAATGTACCGAATATACGGAACTATAAGCCTCCTTTTGTTCCGCAATCGGCCATGGTTTGATGGCCAGGGCGCCTGCATAACCCAACATGGTATCAGAGCCAACCCATTAACCCCTTACTAGCAGTTTTAAACAACGTTAAAAGTATCAAAACTGAAACAACTCCGAAACAATACCCTTGTTATTCCAGTCTTTGTCGATTTATTTTAGTCTTCTAAAATTTTTTAAACAATTGCAGAAGATGTGACAACTATAACACCCTTAAAACCCAAGCTCCAAATGCCAAAATTGGCCCGGTGAGATGAGGGAAATTCCCAGCATGGCCGGTCGCATTTTGCAGTTAGGTCTTGAAATTTTTTGGGTTCTCTGGCCTTTGGAATATTTGGTTTTTGGTATTGTTTGTTTTGCCCAGTTTTGATATTGTGTTAACTTTAGTTTGGGGGCAATACGGAGTATTTCGAAGTCGTTATTTTTAACATTGTTTGAAAGTTTTCAGTACATACATTACTATCTGTGACCGTGAATGTTATTAAAGTGGTACAACTCGTCTAATTGCTATATGTTCTTTTAGACGGGTTTGCAAACATGACATTCACGTTGATGTTCTGTGTTGTGCTGTGGTTGTGGTTGGATCGTCGTGGTGGATAGCCAGTGGTGCAATGATAGTGGTACAGTTTGGATTCATTTGTATATTTGATATTGCGGGACGAGCGTCCGAAATGTGGACTGCTGTCTCTGCCAGTTTGTATATTATTTATTTAGGACACGACCGGGTTGAGGTCGATGTCACCCTTGTATATATTTCTTTTCTGTACTAAGATTACCCCGCAGTGGAGTGCACGAATAGCCGGGTTCTAGAGGGCAACGGGTCCGCATCTCATGGCGTTGAGATGGAGCGGACCTTACTCTAGAATTGGCGGGCTATTCGTCGTATACGTAGGGGGTATAGGTTGACCCACGGAGGGGTGTCCAAGTTACCGGATTCCGTGAAGTGCTGGGTGGCCCATTCACGTTGTTGATTGGGGTTGCCGGCTTCTGGGATTGGCGGGTAACTTGTCGCGCTCGTAGGGGTCTAGGTTTTCATTGCACAGGCTATCCACATGACAGGGAATGTCGGGTCTCATTTGCGGCTCAAGTGAAACCCGAGGCTCCAGGCTTATCCACCACTTTGTGTTGTTGGCTGAGATTCTGTGATGTTGCTTTATATCATGCCTGGGACGAATGTTACATATATTTATATATATACTAGTAAATGTTGTATATGTTTTGCATCCGCGCTAGTCCAGCCCCCGCTCTGTTGTTAGTTAAGTAACCTAACGGGTGATGACGGGGCCCAGTGGCGAATGCGGATGGCATATATGTATATTTTATTTTCGTTCTTTTCTGGTATGATATATTTAATTGATGGGACTGTGTTGATTCTGATCAATGCAAGGAAAACAAACCTATAGATGATGTTGTTGGAACCAAGTTCTTAAAACACCGACATTACAGACATTTCCTTTTGCTTTGCACAGTGATATTCGGTTATAAATATCCTGCACCTCATTCGATGAGGCAAGGGCCGGGATCCCTTCATCGGGAGTGACCACTTGGGCAGAAGTTTTTGTCAACGTAATAACTTCACTATAGTCGATTCTTTTACTTTGCATCGTGGTATTCAGTTTGGAATATCCTGTATCTCATTCGATGAGGAAAGAGCCGAGATCCCTTCACCGGGAGTGACCTATTTAGCAAAAGTTTTCGCCACTATATATTTGTAAAACCACTCGGTTTCTTCAACGATATCAAGCTCATTACGTTAAAAGTTTTTCGCCAAAAACCAGCCGTAGCCCTCCGCCATTTCTTTCGAATAGTACTTAGTATTCGTGCTGCGATTGTTGGCCTTTGTCAAGGCGTAGCGTACGGTAGCTAGATATTGCTTGTCTGTTGCATTGAGATGCGATTATCTAGGACAGTCGTATAACCTTGTTGGCCTTTGTCAAGGGTTTGTACGGGTAGGTCTAGGTTAATCCAGGATAATGATGGGTTGAACTTGACTTGTGGTTTATGATTTGTTAGTCTTTGTCAAGGTCATGAACCGCTTAGGGTAAAAACCACATCGGGAGTTTCAAACATACAGGAAACTTGCCAGGCATGCGCATACCTTCTGGAGTGTGGTGAGTTGAGTGGCTTCTATCAAGTTATCATGCGATGATAGTTGGATCCCGATTCCCACTGATGAGTAGGTTTACTCCTCGGGTAATTTTAGATGATCCCGACTAATTCTCCTTTTGGGTTTGGAGAAGAATTTGAGGAAACAGTAGGAGATATCATGATTAGATAAAGTGATTACCATTCTGATCTAGGTTAGAGTGCAAGCTGAGTGTTTCTTCTCTCTCTCTCTTTGGCACATGCAAGAGTGAGCTATCAGTATAAACAAAATCAAACACAGGTGTTATAAAAGCAGGCTATAAGTAGTTAAACATGTCACATATGCTAAGATCTGTGTTTTTATGTTAACTGTCCTACAGGTATTTGAAACTAATGAATGTACTCCTCCATGTAACTCAAAAGTATATATCCCGTTACCCCCCGAGACCACGGACCAAGATATATCCCGTTACCCCCAGGGATCACAAATCAAGATGTATGAATCAAGAATGATTTTGTTCCGTTACCCTCCGAAACCACGGAAACATGTAATATCCTTTTAAATTACACTTCAGCTACACTTTAGATTTTCCCATTTTTTCAGGTTTCGTTTTCCAAGTCAGGTATGAATAATATCTACCTAATACCAATACAGGAACATGCAGGTACAGGTTATGTCTAACTAGACAACAGATTACGTCCATCAGGACCACAAGTCAGGATTGTTAGCATCGGTAAATATCACAGGTAAGTAGGTACAAGCAAGATAGCAATATTATTAAGAAAATGACGGATTATAAGCATGTCAGTGTAGTATATTAAATTAGATAAATTGTTTACTTGTGGTAATATCGTGCAAACAGATCATGATGAAATACGGTTGTAACCGTTATCTAGATGCGATAAATAATGTAACAAAAACAACCCTATTAATTCCTATCCTTCGATTTATCGATTGACTAAACTAGAATAGTTTGTTATAAACACTAATTATAGATATAATTTACAACACTAATTATAGATATAATTTACATAACATTATAAACTGCTATTATAAACTTTTTATTGTTAACTAATTATCGATATACGGATTATTTACATAAAACGATATAATAATAATAGTAAGTAATATTACAACGATATATATATATATATATATATATATATATATATATATATATATATATAGCATGCAGCAAGTTGTAACTTGCCTCGGTCTCGATGAATGCGGATACGAACACGAATGGAGCAATATGAACACGGAACAACGGAACCAAGATCCAAGCTTGCTCGGCTCGGAGACGTATGAAGAGCACATATCAGATACAATCTTCATTCCTTTTGTTTGCATGAAATTCTCAAAGGTGGGTAGTCTCCCATCACTAGAATCAAATGGCTTATCATGGTACCAACTTCCTCTGCTAAGATCAATGTGATCTTACCGATGTGAACTCTAGATTAGGCTTCCTCGCGTTCAGCTTGGAGACGAAGTTGGACGACGATGGTGTTAGGGCTCGACCGAGGTTGTAGAACAATGATGATGATGACGACAAGGGTCGATCGGAGGAGGAGTTGGGGCTAGGGTTTGGTTGCTCTAGTCTTGGCTGAAGTGGGTTGCTGGGACAAAGAAGAAGGAGTTGCTCGGGTTTTGATGGGGAAGAAGAGGGAGTCGAGGGAAGAAGTTGATGAGGGTGGCGATGGAAGAAAAAGACAAGATGTCAATGGTTTCGAGGTTAATGTTGGTCGAAGTTGAGGGTTGCAGGGAGTCGGCTGTGGTGATGGCGACCGGGTTGGTTTTTGAAGCAGGAGGATCGAGGGAAGATCGGTGCTCAGTTTAGATGGAGACAATGACGATGATGGCTGAAGGAGGTCGACGGTGAGGTCTGTTGGGGAGATGGGTATGGCAGGAAGTGGCGATGTGGGTGCCGGCCATGAGGAGGAGAGAGGAAGAATAACGAGAGAGAGCAGGAGAGAGAGAGAGATGCGGGGGAGAGAGAGAGAGAAAGTGCGGAGTAAAGAGAGAAAGAGCTGTTTTCAATTTTTTTAATAGGAAAATATATATACAATAAGTTTATATAGTATATGTATATTATATATATTTAGTTTATATATAACTAATAATATTATAAAAGATATTACAAATTTCCGATCCGTTTCTACCAAATCTTACTGAAAATATATTGAAAATTATCTATACATATATAACCTCCTTAAACCATAAATTTAAGGATTAAAAGAAAATATTCTAATATAATATATTACACACAATATTTTAGAATGTTTAGGATTTACCAGCAATAGATAGTCGTCATTAAAATAACATGAGATGTTCAAATAAGATATAACATACTGATAATTAATATATGTTAATATGCATAATGTATGGATACCAGAAAAATATATACATATAATTAAATATTATATATATATGTTATTTAAGATTCAAATAGATTTAGTCTACGAATAAATATTAATAAAAAATATTCTATCACCATAACGGATTTCACGCAAGCGGTTCGGGTCCGATAAACACACATACTATCCAAACCAATCACAACCCAAATACTGAATAAAAACAAAATTCAAAAATACTAATTAATATCGTTAAATAACGTATGATCGTGCTAGGGTGTTACAACTTTTTCGTTTGAATCTGGCGCCCTTAATCTTGGCTTTGATTTTGGGCTCCTAATTTGCAATCAATTTCAAAAATCTTCACCTTGATTCAAATTTGTAAAATCTCTAAACTTCCATGAAAAAATTGAAATTCTACAATTCATCGTCTCTATCCTTTATCAAGCAACCAGGCTGTGGGATATATATGCCCAAGAGGCCATTATTATATAATGGATGCTATGGATATATATATGTACATGAAAATCTTGCTTGAAATGATAGTATGCTATCTGATTTGCCTTTATCTTAAAATATGCGTATGTTTTACTAGTTATTACGTATTGCTTATACTTGTTGATAAAGCCCGTAGGATTATTGCTTGACTACCAGCATTGTGATGGCGATCATACTTGTGGGGGCTGGGTAGTCTATAAGCATATCCTTAAAGTGTCCATAGTCGTAGGAATATCGAGACAAGGCATCGATATTCCAGTGTAGACTAGTGTATACGTTTCTAGACCCCGACGAGGGGCGATGGTCAGTCCCACAGCCATTAGTGTGTTTCACCTAAGATTTTATACAGGTGCCCACTGAGGGTGGGTACACTGGATGGACTCGCTGAGAACTGCTAGATGGTAATATACCTAGTGTTAGATGACAGTTCTTATGTGGCATGTGTATAGGTAGTCTGTAGACCTGAGATCATCATTTGTTTCGTGTGAGTTCCTATTTTGCTTTGATTACTACCCTACCACGGCTCAAAAGAGTCGTACAAACAGGTTTTAGTTCGGTACAGTCCCGAGCCATATGGAAACAGTGAACGACTGTTAGGAATTCGTCTCTCCCGGTATAGGGAGTCGATATCACACTATGTTTGGTTGGTCAACACCAGAAGCCCCTGGTCAAGGCAGTTGAGAATTACTGATAGTTGGATTAGTAGTTTCTCGGATGGTCTTGAGCCACACTAGCATGACTTATCGGGTTAGTAAGGGTCTGACATTAACCACTCTCTAGACCCGGTATACGATACTCTCAGACGAACAGACCGGACTGTATGGATATTGTCACGGTTTGGCTCGGTAGAGGTTTAGATGAGTTTGTTCGCTGGCCTATTTTTCGACAGGTACCTGGATAGCCGTTACATACCACTGACGTGCTTGTGGTTAAACCCATTTCCAGCGTACTGTCAAGTCTTTAGATTCCCACACAGAGGGTTTTCCTGGTTCAGGCAAAATGATGTAAAGGCCATATTTTTATACATGCAGGGTTCCGATTAATTACGTGTACCAGTTGCGTGAAATTTAATCGGACGGATTATAATACTAGTAGGCTTATGATTAAACTGGATTGTTAAATCAGATATTGATTTAATACTAGTATTATATTAATAGTATTATTCTATCTCTAGGGTATTCGTATTTTGGTACGAATACGGGCATGTATATACGGTAGAAAGTATTTTGTATTTAACAAAATTCCTTCTAGAAAGAGAACACCTCATTCATGTATTAACCATGTATTTTGATATTTGAAAATGAGGTGGAGGGTTATCTGGCAAAAGAGAATGGTGTGAGGCATGGCCAAATGAATTTTCAATTCATTTAGAATTACTATTGAAGCATGGCTCATTTGTTTATTGTGAAAAAGATTTCACAAAACAAAAATGGTCATGAGATTTTTCATAACCTCACTTCATTTCCATTTGCTCCTTCTCTCTTCTCTTTTGAGTTCATCCTCCTCCTCAACCCTAAACCTTTCTCATGTGTTGAGATACATAAGGTTAGAGATAGAAAAAATCATTATTAATCATCTCTACATCTTCGAAACAAACTATATTAGCAAACTAGTTAGTTTAGTTACTTTCTTTTGAAAGTAGAAGCTTGAATTAAGAACCATCAGGTGAATCATCTAGGATTGAGGAGGTCGACGACCAAGCTTGATCTAGGACCGAAAAGGAGCTTAAGAAGAGGATCAAGAAGACCCGAAGGACACGAATCTATCGGTATAAAACTTCTATCACAGTAGATAATCATCTATGAAGTTTTTGCTATTAGGGCTTATGGCAGTACTTGGTTTAGATATCTTTGTTGCATACTTCAAAATTGTTTTTTGAAAATTCCGCCTCTCTACAAATCTAATAGAGTGTGCAACATAGACTTACATGGCATCATGATCATCATTCCAACCATATCTTGAAATAAGAGAGCCATCTGTTTTATGTTAGCAGCTTGCTCAGCAGCCTCTTTGTCCTTCCTCTCTAGTACCCTTCGCAAAAACTCTGTATCGGTCTCCTGCTCTTGGCGCTGTTCGGCCTCTTTATCTGGACTTTCTTTCTGTTCGGTAAGTGCTGCCATTTTGGTCAGCATTTTCTAGAGCTTTTGTTGTTGCTCTTGAGCCTTTGTCAGCGACCGAGTTTGTGTTCGGTGACTCATCGAGACACGGCTTTCCTCTTTTCCTGAAACCATGTGGATCGTATGTACGGTTATGCCCCCAGATTTGGGGCGTTTAAGTCCATCACCTTTGGAATTTGCCACGGGTGGTAGAGTTTTCTCCAGCCTCATTCTTTTATGAGAGATTGGAGTTGAAGGAGCCGTTGTGACAGGCACCTGTTTAGGAGAAGTCCCCCATTGTGTGGCGGAGGAGTGGTCTTTTTCTTGTCGGACCTTCGGTTTCTTTGGTTGACAAGAGTAGTTTTTATCAATCATAGAGTCTTGGACTTTTCGCCACACCCAATGAGTTTGCGAAGAGAGACGCCGATAAGGCCGCTCCGGATTTTCCTGCACTGTAACTTTTGTAAGTGGGGGTGATTTCTTTAGCACCGCCATTGGGGAGTTTTTGCGCACCCTCTTAAGAGATTCAAAATTGTTTCCAGTTGGAACAGCGGTGTCGACCTCCACCATATGAGCTGGTGGGGTGAGTCCAGAGGGAGAGTTGCCTACAGCTTCTCTCACTCGGCGCCAATAGCGACGTCGAGCGTGCCTTGCTGAAGGGACCGCCTCAGTTTTGGAAGCGGCTTCATCATGCCCCCGTCTTTGCTGAGGGGTGTCAATCGGTATCAGCCTGTTGAAGATTGATGTCCTTGATGGAGTTTGTGAAGAACCGGCCAATCTTTTGAAGACTGATCGTCTGATAGGGGAAGCACCTTTGACGGCTTCATCTGTAGCAGGAGTAGGGAGGGCTAGCCATTTTGGGGTCGCCCCTTCAGGTATCACGAGCTTCTTTACGAGCCCGTTTGTGTTCTTGCTCAGCCTGTTGAAGACTGAGATGCCAGAGTTTGACAGCTTGCTGATGGGGGCTGTCGTGGTTGCTAGCCGATCGAAGACCGACTTTCGAGGATATTCTTCTGGTAGTGTTGAGGCACTGAAACTCACAGATGAGAGCATGTTCCTAAAGAACAGTCCGTTAGTGGCTTGTGTGACCTTCCCTACCGGCATTGAGAAAATAGAGGCCGCGTTGGGCCCATTGGTCACTCCTTCGGTTGGGGTAGAGCGGGAGTTGCTGTTGCATGAGGTGCAGTTGAGGGCCATTGATTTTCTGCACAAGAGCAAGACACCAAGTTTTAGTACCTCAAGTCCAAAGGCAACCATAGCGAACTGCGATTTTGTGCGCGAAATATGGCATACGAAGTGTGGAGTGGAAAGAGAAAAAAGGTTCCACCGGGCGTGCCAGAATCTGTTCACCGCCGAAAGACCGGACCGAGACATTGGGACGTCTGGCCTGAATTTGGGGCAGATGATATTTGGACTTATCCATCCATCTCTCTAAAGATACCAAGTTGATTTATGGCACCGTATATCAGAGGTTTGGATAGATACGACTGTTGTAGCAGACTTTATCAGATTCCCCCTCATTTATGAGGGGTTTTTGATTGTAGGGATGCTCTTCCCTGTAGGCGCAAGCCCATACAGTTAATTACGTTATCACGTTGCGATAACCACTTTCTCCTACTCCAGTAGTTCACTTCGTGTCATGTGTTTTTTTTTGTTTCTTTTGGTTGCCCGTGGATTGTTTACGGAGACTATTTTATGTCGTCACCCGTAGGGTGCGGATCACTCCAAACCCGTATATTTTAGATTTAGGTTTGGGTTTTGAACTTAGGTTATATGTTCTTTTAGTTCAAAAATGTTTTGTTTGGTTTAAGGACCATTAATCTAGTTTGAGATTAAGATCAGCTTAAACATATAAGAATTTAGGATCAATTTATTTTAACTAAGGATACGTTAGTCCTGTTTGAGACTAAGATCAACTTAGCAACATTTTAAGGATCATTCTTTTATTTAAGATCCAATAGCAGAGCATCTGGGCTCAGATGCTCGAAATTTCATAGAGACTTTTAGCTAATTTGGGCTTGGTCTGCTCAATCTTTTTTTTTTCCTTATTTTTTTTATTTAAAAGTGCTAAGTACTTATTTGGGTCCTGTTTGGTCAGCCCCTTTCTTTATACAGGAGTGCTAAGCACTTGTTTGGAGCTCTGGCGCTCACATGTGTATCATGTGAACCCCTCAGTCATGAGCGCTGCCCAATTAGTGCTAAGCACTCAGTCATTTTGACTTAATATATATAGTGCTAAGCACTTTTTATGGCGTTTGCATGAGGAGCACGTGCAGCGCTGTTTCATTTATTTTGTTAGGTGCTCACTTGTGTTTCACGCGAGGTGTTGGACGCTGCCCAATCAGTGCTAAGCACTCAGTTATTTTGGCCGCATATGAAGTGCTAAGCACTTTTACTCAGCGCTCACCTGTCTTTCACGTGAGGCGTTGACCTTCTGTTTTGAACGCCTACGTGAGAAACATGTGGGGCGTCGAGGCTTTTGTTTGGGGGCGTCCACGTGTTTTTCATGTGAGGCGCTGAGCTCCTTTTTTTAGAGATTGAATCTCTGTTAATGGCATTTTGACCATTAATGATCACCAAGATCTTTGTTTATGGGATCGAATTTTCTTTAAGAACTAAGTTCTTATTCTCTCTTTTCTTTTATAAGGACTAAGTTCTTTTCATAGGGTTAAACCCTATATTTAGAGGAATTAAATTTCTAGAATATAGGTTTTTTTTCGTTCTCTTTCTTTTTAATCTAGTTCTTTTCCTCTAGTTTTTGAGTTTGAAGAACAGAATCTTCCTGATGAGAATTGAATTCTTAACTTGTGGGGAGATTTGCTTTGCAAATATCAAATTAGAGGAAGAACTAAGTTCTTATATGAAGGGTTAAACCCTTATTTCTGTTTATATTATGCAAAGGAGATATTTTTGATCTCTTCTTTTTCTTTACGTAGAGTTTGAAAGGAGGGAGTGTTCCCCTCCGAAAGACGGCGCGCAGGACTGTGGTGTCTTGGCGCTGAGATTCGGGGCAGATGCTAATTGGTGCTATCCGTTCACCTCTCCGAAGATGCCAAGTTGATTTATGGCACCATGTATCGAAGGTTTAAACGGATGCGTCCGATGTAGCAGACTTCGTCAGATTCCCCCTCGCTTGAGGGGTTTTTGATTGTGGGGACGCTCTTCCCTGCAGGCGCAAGCCCCTGCAGTTAATTACGCTACCGCATTGCGGTAACAACTTTCTCCTTCTCCAGCTGGTCACTTCGTGTCGTGGGTATTTGTTTTGTGTTTTGTTGCCCGTGGATTGTTTACGGAGACTGAGTTATGTCGTCGCCCGTAGGGCGTGGACTAGTCCAAATCCGTATTATCTTAGATTTGGGTTTGGGGGTTTGGTTTGAGGATACGTCAGCCATACTTGAGGCTAAGATCAACTCAAACGTTTGTTAAGGATGCGTTAGTCTAACTTTGTGACTAAGATCAACTTAACGGGATCGTTTAGATCCGATAAAGGAGTGTTTGAACTCCATTGTTCCAGTTTAGGGACCTAGAGGTCCAACGTATGTATGGCCGTCAGGACCCGTCACCTCTCTGACGACGTTGAAGAATTACAACGACGGATGTCAGAGGAGTTCAGAGATGTACCCTTGAGCCAGAGTTAATTGGGGGGATTTATAGTCCACTCTGTTTGAAGGTTTAAGGATACGTTAGCCATCTTTGAGGCTAAGATCAACTTAAACGGGACCGTTTAGATCTGACAAAAGAGCAAGCGGGGCTCTATTGTTTTAGTTTAAGGACATTGCGGTCCATGGGTAGTTTAAGGACATTGCGGTCCATGGGTAGTTTAAGGACATTGCGGTCCACTGTTAGTTTTAAGACATCTCGGTCAAGGTTAAGGACGTCGTAGTCCATGGGTTTAAGGACCCCACAGTCCGTTGTTAGTTTTAAGACATCTCGGTCAAGGTTAAGGACGTCGTAGTCCATGGGTTTAAGGACCCCACAGTCCGTTATGTGCTCTGGATGCTTCACACGGGTTCGCTGCCGTGTTCTGCGAGGACCAGGCTCCGCTCTGGACGTTTTCCACGGGGTCAAAGAGTGACATTATCCGCGTTCCACGTAACCAGGAATTTGCATTAAACACGGGTTTAAGGACCCCGCAGTCCGTATCAATGTGTGGTCGTCGGGACCCGTCACCTCTTTGAAGACATTGAGGGATTACAATGCCAAGTATCAAAGGAGTGAAGAGATGTACCCTAGAACCGGAGTGGATTAAATAGTCATTGGCCCAATTTGGGGTCAAGACGATTAATTATGTTATGAGTCCATTGGCCCAGTTAAGCACAAATTGAGGACTTATGGCCATCTTGGGCTAAGTCCAATCAGGAGAGGCTTTGCCTCCATCCATTTAGGCCAATTGGGCCAAAGCCTAGTGTTAAACACTACAGAGCAATCAGTGTTGAACACTGGGAATGAGGTTGACAAGTTAGTGTTTAACACTAAGAGATAATTGGTGTTTAAACACCAGCAACAAGGCTTTTCAAATTAGTGTTAAACACTAAAACAGATCAGTGTTGAACACTGCAAATGAAGATCTCAGATTAGTGTTAAACACTAAGGCAATCAGTGTTGAACACTGCAGATAAAGCTTTTTAATTAGTGTTGAACACTAAGGCCCAACAGTATGTTAACACTGGGTTCGAGAGTTTCAATTTATTGTTAAACACTAAGGCAAGAGGGGTCATGTGGCAGCACGTGAGAGCGCCCTCCCTTTATTTATTCTGCTGAGATTATCGCATCTTTCAGAGCGTCACGTGCCATCACGTGATGGGCATTCAAATGCCTATGTATTAGAGCTTCTGCCAAGGGTCACGTGGATCACGTGGGGTGCTGCCTCAAAGGGGATTTCTGTAGATCTTTTGGGGGGTCACGTGATGACACGTGACCCTGCCTCTATGTATTTTGTTTAGAGGCTTTGTTAATCTTTTTTTTTTTCAGGAATTAAATTCCTCAAGCTTTAAATTTCAGAGGAATTAAATTCCTACTTCCTTTCGAAGACTTATATTCTGGGATAGAGTTTAACTCTGAATTTTCTGTAGGAATTAAATTCCTCATATATGTGAAGAACCAAATAGGGTTAAACCCTAATAAAAGTTTTTAAGGAATTGAATTCCCATTCCCTGTTAAATGATGATTAAAGGAATTAAATTCCCGTCGTTTCAACAGAACTAAGTTCTTAATTAGGGTTAAACCCTGTTTCTTTTATTCTGAAGGAATTAAATTCCCATGATACAGGGTCAAGCCCTAATTTTATTTTAAAGGAATTAAATTCCTATAGTTCTGCGAGAATTAAATTCTCATGCTTGCATTCCCTCTCTATGTTTTGGATCTGCATGGCAGGATCTCGACCCATTGAGAATTAAATTCTCAACCTTAAGGGGAGATGTGCACTTTGCAGGTCCTCTATCAAAGAGAGAAGAAATATGTTCTTCTGTTTTTATGTATCAGAGTTAAACTCTGTTGAGAATTAAATTCTCTTCTTCTTTCAAGGAGCTTTTCCCTTTCTTACCTAGGGTTTTTGCAGAAGATCCAAGTTCTCCAAGTATCGAAGCTCTCTTTCTTTTCTCTTTTTTTTTTCTCTCTGCGTATGTGTATCTCTTTTCTCTGTGTCTCTTGGCTCCTATTTATAGGAGAAGCAGCCGAATCAATCAGTTTTTGACGAATCTTCATGAGAGATTTAATTTGCATCCATCATTCGTTTTGGACCTCTGGATTATTAGGTGAATTTTATTCACCATTGGATTTTAAATCCAGAGATTCTCCTTTGTTATTTTGGTTAGATTTAAAGGGGAAATCTTTCCAAACCCGAGATTTTCCCATAGATAGATCACCTCTGAATCTTTAATTCGATCGTTTCCAGATAGCCGCTTTCCTTTGGAAAGATTTGATTCTCCTTCAGAATTTAATTCTGTTTGACAAAAATGGGCTTTGAAAGCCGGTCACATGTGACCACGTGACTCATGGTCACGTGTGGGCACGTGACCCCCTTTGGAATGAGCCTTTTCCTTTCTTTTGCGCTCTGTCTTCTGATCGTTGCTTAAACGTCACGTGCCACCACGTAACCCCTGGTCACGTGTGAGCACGTGACCCTTGTTTGAACTCTCTCGTTCCTTGGTTCAACTGGAGAACGAGTCTGCTGTCTTGAACGTCACGTGGCAACACGTGACCCTGGTCACGTGGAAGCACGTGACCTCTTCCGAAGCCTTTTCCTTGACTTGATCAGGGAACTGGTGTGCCTTTTGACTCTTGCATTTAAATGTCACGTGTCGCCACGTGACCCGGGTCACGTGGGAGCACGTGACTCTTTCTGAAGCCCCCCTTTTCTTCAACGTAGTCAGTATACTGAACTTGCCTTGATGATGTTTTTAGGTGTCACGTGCCAACACGTGACCGCTAGTCACGTGTAAGCACGTGACCCTCTTCTGAAGCTTTTCCCAGAAGCTTTCCTGATTTTAAATCAGGAAACAAATGCCCCCACAGCGTTGTTCTCACGTGTTTGCACGTGAGTACAACGCTGTCACTTTTGTGACCGCTGGATCTGCTTTGGGGAGTAGGGTAGACGACACGTCTTTTCAGAAGCGTCTTCACTTTCTCATGTCCTTCCTTTCAGACCTTTCTTTTAAGAATTTGATTCTCGTTCTCAGAGCTTAGTTCTCTGTTGTGTCTGTGCAGTGCCGCCTCATTCGCCAATCAAAGGCTAGTGCTCATGTGTTGCGTATGCAGGGATCTATTTGATGGGGACGTTTCATTTCCCTATCCTAATTCCAATGCGTCGTTGGATTTCATTTCCAATGCTCTCCCCTTCTTTCCGGGCTTTGAGAATAGTCCCGCCATGCACAACATTTTTCGTGCATAGCATTAAATGCTCCCCTATATAACCTGAACCCTATGCCTTACTTCTTTTCTTCACAGAGAAACCCATTCATGCCTTAAGGTGGTCATCTTTGAGAACCCGATCAATCGCCATGGCTTGCAATCGTCCCCATACTCGTCGGCAACCATGGGAGGTGCCCCTCGAGGAGATAATTCCTCGCTTCGCTGCGCGGCTGGCGGATCCCTTTCTCACCGACGCTCAATGTGACACGGTGAGGTACGAGCTACTGACCCGTCGGGGCTCTCCTCTTCCCATGGGCTCCATTTGGCTCCGAATGATCCTCATGTCTGTGCTTGCCGATATACCCCCTCATCCGGCGGAGATGACTTCGGCGATCCTTGACGCGGCGGAGGACAAGCTTGAGTGGTTTCATGAAGCTTGTCTGATCACTCAAGCTCTGAAGGACCACTCAGTTCATTTACTGAGTCAGATAAGAGCTCGTCGGGCCGTCATGTCTGCTTTCGCTGATGAGCACGGCTCCAACCGGTGGGGAGCGACTCCTCGCGAAAACCGCCGTTTTGACGTGCTGGAGAAGGCGGAGAGGGAGTTGGAGAATTTTGTGTTTTGCTTTATTAACCCTTGTATTTCTGATCCCTTGTTTGGTGATCTTTTCCCACCAATGTAGCATGTTTGAATCAATGCACTCCTTTAATTATTGGTGGTTTGCCTGTTTCTGTTGAATTTTCATGCTTGTCAGATAGTCGTACGTGTGTCTTGCTTGCGTAAATGAGCCGTCTATTTTTCTTTAATTACGATCACCATCGTTACGTTGCCTGCGTATCAGTGCCTCAGGCAACATTTCCTTTTAAACATTCGTACAGTTGCAAATGCGTGCCTGATAGGATACAGATCAGAAACTTGCCATGTTATCTCCCGTATCGGGTGGTTTGCGCTGGCTTTAGATCGAGTATTGTTGTCGAAGGGAGGTTTATACATGAAGACATATTCTTCTCTTGAATGTATTCTGCGGATATTCTACCTCGATCTTCTTGCAGGGCAGCGATGGCTTAGGATTCAGGGTTAAGATCTGCTTCCTAAGACTTTTGCATTTCACGAGCCACGAGGGTCTTATAAAGAGCTTTTCTCCCCACAGGTCGAAAGGATCCCATAGGTGTAAGTTCTTCTTAAAGATCGTGAGGATCCTTAAGCGGGTCTTCCCTTGAGAGTCGTAAAGATCTCGCAAGAGAGTTTTTTCTTCCTTACAGGTCGTGAGGGCCTGCAAGTGTTGGACGCGGTCATCCTTGTCCGTGTTTTACGGAGTCGGGAGTTTCTCAAGGTATCGTAGTTTAAAGACGTCACGGTCAAGGTTAAGGACCTCATAGTCCGTGGATTTAAGGACTCCACAGTCCGCTGTTAGTTTTAAGACATCACGGTCAAGGTTAAGGACCTCATAGTCCGTGGATTTAGGGACTCCACAGTCCGGTGTTTGGTTGCAGGGACCCGTCACCTCTTTGAAGACGTTGAGGAATTACAACGCCGGGCATCAAAGGAGTGAAGAGATGTACCATTAAACCAAGGCAAAGTCTGTAGGGAATCGGGATGGTTGATCGTTAGTTTTAAGACATCACGGTCGAGGTTAAGGACGTCATAGTCCGTGGATTTTAAGGACTCCACAGTCCGGTATTTGCTCTGGATACTTCACACGGGTTCACTGTCGTGCTTGGCGAGGACCAGGCTCCGCTTTGGACGTTTTCCACGGGGTCAAAGAGTGACATTATCCGCGTTCCACGTAACCAGGAATTTTGCACTAGATGCTTCACACGGGTTCACTGCCGCGTGAGGCGAGGACTAGGCTCCGCTCTGGATACTTCGCACGGGTTCACTGCCATGCTCTGCGAGGACCAAGATCCGCTCTGGACGTTTTCCACGGGGTCAAAGAGTGACATTATCCGCGTTCCACGTGACCAGGAATTTTGCACTAGATGCTTCACACGGGTTCACTGCCGCGTTAGGCGAGGACTAGGCTCCGCTCTGGATGCTTTGCACGGGTTCACTGCCATGCTCTGCGAGGACCAGGATCCGCTCTGGACGTTTTCCACGGGGTCAAAGAGTGACATTATCCGCGTTCCACGTAACCAGGAATTTTGCACTAGATGCTTCACACGGGTTCACTGCCGCGTTAGGCGAGGACTAGGCTCCGCTCTGGATGCTTTGCACGGGTTCACTGCCATGCTCTGCGAGGACCAGGATCCGCTCTGGACGTTTTCCACGGGGTCAAAGAGGGACATTATCCGCGTTCCACGTAACCAGGAATTTTGCACTAGATGCTTCACACGGGTTCACTGCCGCGTTAGGCGAGGACTAGGCTCCGCTCTGGATGCTTTGCACGGGTTCACTGCCATGCTCTGCGAGGACCAGGATCCGCTCTGGACGTTTTCCACGGGGTCAAAGAGTGACATTATCCGCATTCCACGTAACCAGGAATTTTGCACTAGATACTTCACACGGGTTCACTGCCGCGTTAGGCGAGGACTAGGCTCCGCTCTGGATGCTTTGCACGGGTTCACTGCCATGCTCTGCGAGGACCAGGATCCGCTCTGGACGTTTTCCACGGGGTCAAAGAGTGACATTATCCGCGTTCCACGTGACCAGGAATTTTGCACTAGATGCTTCACACGGGTTCACTGCCGCGTTAGGCGAGGACTAGGCTCCGCTCTGGATACTTCGCACGGGTTCACTGCCATGCTCTGCGAGGACTAAGATCCGCTCTGGACGTTTTCCACGGGGTCAAAGAGTGACATTATCCGCGTTCCACGTGACCAGGAATTTTGCACTAGATGCTTCACACGGGTTCACTGCCGCGTTAGGCGAGGACTAGGCTCCGCTCTGGATGCTTTGCACGGGTTCACTGCCATGCTCTGCGAGGACCAGGATCCGCTCTGGACGTTTTCCACGGGGTCAAAGAGTGACATTATCCGCGTTCCACGTAACCAGGAATTTTGCACTAGATGCTTCACACGGGTTCACTGTCGCGTTAGGCGAGGACTAGGCTCCGCTCTGGATGCTTTGCACGGGTTCACTGCCATGCTCTGCGAGGACCAGGATCCGCTCTGGACGTTTTCCACGGGGTCAAAGAGTGACATTATCCGCGTTCCACGTAACCAGGAATTTTGCACTAGATGCTTCACACGGGTTCACTGCCGCGTTAGGCGAGGACTAGGCTCCGCTCTGGATGCTTTGCACGGGTTCACTGCCATGCTCTGCGAGGACCAGGATCCGCTCTGGACGTTTTCCACGGGGTCAAAGAGTGACATTATCCGCGTTCCACGTAACCAGGAATTTTGCACTAGATACTTCACACGGGTTCACTGCCGCGTTAGGCGAGGACTAGGCTCCGCTCTGGATGCTTTGCACGGGTTCACTGCCATGCTCTGCGAGGACCAGGATCCGCTCTGGACGTTTTCCACGGGGTCAAAGAGTGACATTATCCGCGTTCCACGTGACCAGGAATTTTGCACTAGATGCTTCACACGGGTTCACTGCCGCGTTAGGCGAGGACTAGGCTCCGCTCTGGATACTTCGCACGGGTTCACTGCCATGCTCTGCGAGGACCAAGATCCGCTCTGGACGTTTTCCACGGGGTCAAAGAGTGACATTATCCGCGTTCCACGTGACCAGGAATTTTGCACTAGATGCTTCACACGGGTTCACTGCCGCGTTAGGCGAGGACTAGGCTCCGCTCTGGATGCTTTGCACGGGTTCACTGCCATGCTCTGCGAGGACCAGGATCCGCTCTGGACGTTTTCCACGGGGTCAAAGAGTGACATTATCCGCGTTCCACGTAACCAGGAATTTTGCACTAGATGCTTCACACGGGTTCACTGCCGCGTTAGGCGAGGACTAGGCTCCGCTCTGGATGCTTTGCACGGGTTCACTGCCATGCTCTGCGAGGACCAGGATCCGCTCTGGACGTTTTCCACGGGGTCAAAGAGTGACATTATCCGCGTTCCACGTGACCAGGAATTTTGCACTAGATGCTTCACACGGGTTCACTGCCGCGTTAGGCGAGGACTAGGCTCCGCTCTGGATGCTTTGCACGGGTTCACTGCCATGCTCTGCGAGGACCAGGATCCGCTCTGGACGTTTTCCACGGGGTCAAAGAGTGACATTATCCGCGTTCCACGTGACCAGGAATTTTGCACTAGATGCTTCACACGGGTTCACTGCCGCGTTAGGCGAGGACTAGGCTCCGCTCTGGATGCTTTGCACGGGTTCACTGCCATGCTCTGCGAGGACCAGGATCCGCTCTGGACGTTTTCCACGGGGTCAAAGAGTGACATTATCCGCGTTCCACGTAACCAGGAATTTTATCGATTGTATCCGCATTTCACGGAATGGAGGTTTGACTGTTGGCGATATGTGTACCACCGAGCCATGGAACTGGGAGTTGCCGCTGTTCCGCTTAGCTTGAAGTTGTGTCTGCTGCGTCGAGATGATCTCCAGGTTATTTGTGAATCGTCGAGATTTGGCTTCCTCTCATGATGAAACCTGGGGGAGGAGTACGACTCCTTCTTTGTTTGCGCCCCTGGATTGTATACAGGGATAGATGTAACATTACCTGTAGGGCGAAGATTTCATTCTTTCGTCATTTTTTTTATTCTTTCCGCGATGCTCTATCATTTCAGCTTTTTATATCGTGAAGGTCGCGATTGCCCAATCATTTCGGCTATTTTTCGCGGTGCCCAATCATTTCGGCTATTTGTTTTATTTTTACTCGCTGCTTTTTATTGCGAGTTGCCCCATCATTTCGGCTATTTTTCATGCATACATTTTTACTTGCTGCTTTTTTATTGCAAGTTGCCCCATCATTTCGGCTATTTTGTAGGCATGTGTGGCTTGCTAGCTTTTTCGCCGCAAGCTCGGATTTTGGACACCGATTTCGGCATCAGCATCGCTGCAACTGGGATGTTGCCAGGAGCGAATCATCATTTGCCATGAAAGAACTTGGGATTTGATACCGGTTTAGGCATCAGCATCGCTGCAACTGGAATATTGCCAGGAGCGAATCATCATTTGCCTCTGTCGATGTTGAACAAAGGTGGCTTAGCAAACAGGGTTAAGGTCCTGTCGACTAAGGCTTTCGACTTCATGAGCCGTAAGGGTCTCACAAAGGTATTTCTCCCTACAAGTCGTGAGGATCTTGCAGGTGTATTTTCTCCTTAGGGATCGTGAGGATTCCTAAGTGTATGTTCCTCTGTAAGTCGTAAGGATCCTACGAGAGGGTTTTCTCCTTATGGGTCGAGAGGACCTACAAGGGTTGGACTTTGCTGGGGAAATGTTTATTCGCGCCCGTGGATTGTATACAAGGGTCAGTATTGAGCCTCTTGTAGGGCAATATCGAAGGTTGTGGAGGATTTGCTTAAGAACAGGTTCAGGTTTCTGTATCTTAAGACTTTCAAATCTCATGAGCCGTAAGGGTCCCATAAGAGAATTCTCCTTACGAGTCGTGAGGATCTCGTAAGTGTATTTTCTCCTTAGGAATCGTGAGGATTCCTAAGTGTGTTGCTCCTTTGTGAGTCGTAAGGATCTCACGCAGGTGGTTTCTCCTTACAAGGTCGAGAGGACTCTGTAAGTGTCCTTTAACGAGGTTGCACCCTTTCGGGTTTTCACAAACACTCGCCGGTAGTCCTGCTGTTTTTACTCACGGAGCCCTTTCGGGTTTTCATCCGTGCCCATTTTGCTTATAGACATACCGTTTTTTTTTATTCTTTTTTTTTTTTATCCATCTCGTCAGCCTAAGGATGTTACGGTAGTAGTTTAGGGACGTTTCGGTCCGTCGTTAGTTTAAGGACGTTTCGGTCCGTTGATAGTTTAAGGACGTTTCGGTCCGCCGTTAGTTTAAGGACGTTTCGGTCCGTCGATAGTTTAAGGACGTTTCGGTCTGCCGTTAGTTTAAGGACGTTTCGGTCCGTTGATATAGGAAGGCCGGCTGCTGCTTGTAAAGTCTGAGCCTAGGAAGATAGTGAGCGGACATAGTCGTCGTCATCTATCATTGACCCCGGCTGCGGCTCATTAAGCATAGTACTTCTTTAAGAAGCGGCCGTTTATTGGCCTGAAAGGCCTTTCACCGTGCATGTCCATGAGTAGGTAGGCTCCACCCTGGTAGACCTTGTCTATGATGTACGGGCCTTCATAGTTTGGCTCAAATTTTCCTCGCTTGGCACGATTGGGGATCATAGGTCTTTTGACCACTAGTATAAGTTCGCCTTGGCGGAATGTCCTCGGCCTGGTCAATCTTTCGTATGAGCGCGTCATCTTTGCTTTGTAGGCCTCTAGATGTTGTTGCGCTATGAGCCGGGTTTCGTCGAGGGCATCAAGCTCCTCAAGCCGAAGGTGAACATTTTCTTCGTTCGTCAGCTCGTGGTGGACTGCTACTCGGAGAGAGGGTAACTCTATCTCGAGGGGGAGCACTGCTTCCGTCCCAAATACCAACGCGTACGGCGTTGTGTTCGTGGCCGTCTTGAATGTAGTTCGATAAGCCCAAAGGGCTTCTTGTAGCTTTTCGTGCCAGTCTCTCTTATTCCTGGAAACGGTCTTTTTTATGATCTTCGTCAAGGTCTTATTGAAGGCCTCGGCCAGACCGTTAGCTCGTGGATTGTAAACCGAAGAATATCTCCAGTCTATATTGTGCTGCTGTGCGAAGCGGCTAATCTTATGGCTTCGGTAGGCCGGCCCGTTATCGGAGATAATCCGCCGTGGAGTCCCGAACCGATAGATGACGTGCGTCTTGAAGAAATGGAGGATATTCTCCGTCTTTACTTCCCTCAGTGGTACTGCTTCTGCCCATTTGGAGAAGTAATCAGTTGTTGCCAGAATAAAACGGTGTCCCCGGGATGATGCTGGCTCAATGGGGCCTACTATGTCAGTCCCCCACATTTCGAATGGCCAACTAGCCACCGTTGGATGCAGTGGATTCGGATGTTGGTGGATGAAGTCTCCATGAATCTGGCATGAGTGGCATTGCTTCGCATACTCGAGGCAGTCCTGGGTCATCGTGGGCCAATAGTAACCCATCCGTTTGATTTTTAACTTCATCTTTGGGCCTGCTTGGTGAGAACCGCAAAGTCCGTCATGAACTTCCTGAATGACTCTTTCTGCTTCGTCAGGTCCTAAGCATCTCAGCCATAGAGAATCAAACGATCTCTTGTATAGAATATCGTTGACAAAAGCGAAAGATAAAGCTCGTTTCATGAGCTGATGTCTTGAGGAGGCTTCTTCGGGCATTCGGTGGGACTTAAAGTAGTCTATGAAGACTTCCCTCCAGTCTTCGGCCTTCTCATGGTCTTTTATTTGTAGGGTCGTCTGCTCAGTCGTTTCCTTTTCTTCGCATGATTCCAGAGATATTTCTGCTGGGGCGAGCACTTGACGGCTTTGTACCACGATTCTGACGTCATCGAGGTTCTCGTCAGCCAGTTCTTTAGCAAGTTTAGCCAACGCGTCTGCTTTGCTGTTTTCCGCGCGCGGTATGTTCTCCAAAGTATAGGAGGGAATTTGGGTCAATAGTTGTTGCACCTTTTCGCCGTACTCCACCAACTCCGGTTTGCACGTTTGGTAGTCACCATTTACTTGACTAACGACCAGTTGAGAATCCCCGTATATAAGGAGGTCTTCAATTCCCATGTCGATGGCGATTTCGAGGCCTGCTATCAGAGCTTCGTATTCGGCTTCATTGTTTGTCCTTGGTTCTGTTAAGGAGAAGGCGAAGCGCATTATCCCTCCTTGTGGAGTTGCAAAGATGAGGCCTATCCCTGATTTGACTATTGGGACACCTTGTTTCTGTTTCTTTATGGAGGATGCTCCATCGAAATAGAGTTCCCATCGGGCGCTTCCGCCGCTAATCGCATCAAATGCATGCTCGTCCGGCAAATCACAGTTCAGAGGAGAATCGGCCGGTATCGGGTGCTCGGCGAGGAAGTCGGCAATGGCCTGGCCTTTCACTGCCTTGAGAGGTTGATATGTTATTGAGAACTCCATCAAGAGCAGGGCCCACTTAGCAAGTCGTCCCGTCAATATGGCTTTCGACATCAGATATTTGAGAGGGTCCACCTTCGAAATAAGACGGACTTCATGTGCTAACGCGTAATGTCTAAGCTTTGTTATTGCGAAGATCAACGCCAGGCAGTGCTTTTCAATGGGGGAATAGTTGCTTTCTGCCCCCAGCAGCACTCGACTTAAGTAGTAAAGTGCTCTTTCTTTCCCCTGATCGTTCTCTTGTGCCCATAATGCGCCCAAAGAACCTTCGAGGGCGGCCGTGTAAAGAATGAGAGGCTTTCCCTTCACTGGAGCAGCCAACACTGGAGGGTTCTGCAGGTACTGCTTGATCTCGTCTAGTGCACCTTGACATTTGTGATCCCAAACGAATGGAGTTCCCTTTTTCATCAGGTGGCTGTAAGGACGGCATTTGCCCGAAAGATTAGCGATAAACTGCCGGATGTATGCGAGCTTCCCTTGGAGAGACCGCAACTGCTTGAGGGTTCTTGGCGGAGGCATTTCCATGATCGCCTTAATCTTTGACGGATCTATTTCAATACCTCGGTGTCGAACGATGAATCCCAGAAATTTGCCCGAGGAGAGTCCAAACGCGCATTTGAGGGGATTCATTTTCAAATTATATTGCCGAAGGCGTCGAAATACAGTCTCCAGATGCTTTAAATGATCTTCGTATGACATGCTCTTTACTACGAGGTCGTCGATATAGCACTCGACGACGTCGTGTATGAGGTCATCAAAGATCTTTGTCATGGCCCTTTGATAGGTAGCGCCAGCGTTCTTAAGACCAAAGGGCATAACCCTGTAGCAAAATATACCCAAAGGGGTCCGGAAAGCGGTGTGCTTCTGGTCTTCGGGATGCATTTTTATCTGATTGTATCCTGATGAACCGTCCATAAAGGAGAAAACCTCGTGAGTGGACGTGTTATCTATCATTAGCTCGGTTACCAGCACCGGGAAATCGTCCTTTGGACAGGCTTTATTGAGATCCCTGAAATCCACGCATATGCGTACCGTCCCATTCTTCTTCATTACCGGGACGATATTGGCGATCCAGTCGGGGTATTGGACTTCTTGGATAAATCCAGAATCGATCAACTTCTTGACTTCGGCGTTGATGCTCATTTCAAGCTCGAGTCGCATCCTCCTTGGCGCCTGCTTGACTGGCTTGATATCTGGGGATATTGCTAATCTATGCACAGCAATCTCCGGGTCCAGTCCTGGCATCTCGGAGTAGTTCCACGCGAAGCAATCTTTATGCCGTAGAAGCACGTTCTTTAACGCAGCCACCTTTTCTTCGGATAACAGCTCGCTGACAAATGTCGGTCGCGGGTCGTCTGCCGATCCCAACTCAATCTTCTTGAGGTTATCTGCAGTAGTATGTATACCATCTTCCAGTTCTTTTGGAGCGGGCGGAAATTCTGAGATCACCTCATCATCGCTGTTCTCAAAGCACCGGTAAAGGTCATCTACGTTCTCGGGCTCTTTTCCTAATATCGTAATCGTATAACAAGTGCGAACCCGCTCCCTGAACTGAGGTGGACCCGGTTCTGCTCTTGCGGCCTTGGGCTCATGCTTTTGCGGTGGCATCACATTCCAGCCGTCGGATAAAGCGAATCTGCCCCGTCGGTACTGGTCCTCGACCCAGTTCTTGAAGGTGAAGCAGTCTTCGGTAGGATGTCCTATGGCTCGGTGATAAGAGCAATAACTCGGATGAGAAGCCTTACTAGCTTGCTCAGGATGTCTAGACTCTGGAAGCGTGATCATTTGATGTTTTATGGCGAGGTTAAGTAACCTCCCCGTTTTGTCTCGGGGGAAGGAGTACGCTCGACTCATCTTCTTCATGAGGGACAAACCCGAGCCGCTTCTTGATTTATTTCCGTCTCTGCGTCGGGCCTTTCGTACAACGGATTGACGAGGATAAGCGTCTTTGTCTTTTGCAGCATGTTGAGATAGACGTTGCGTCCTGGCCTTCTCGTAGATGGCCATTTCGCGGTTGTGGTCTTCCCGAGCTTCCTGACCCATTTTCCTGATAGGCTTGCCCACTCGCTCTTCAAACGACGGACTCGGTGCTTTAATTGCGGGGTCTAGTTTTGATGGGTGGTTGGCATCTCCTGACAGGGCGTCCTCCTCTTCATCAAAGGTATATATGGCGTAGCTACTGTGGGCCCGTTCCCGTTTTCCGGCTCTTGCGTATCCAAGCCCGAGTGTTTCCATCTTCCCGTTGGGCAATTTGCGTTGAGTCCCGGGGACATCCCAAATCCTGTTGTAGAACCGCGCCTGCCGAACGGTCTGTTCTAAGGGTACTCCTTGGCGCTTCAATAGCTTCTTTAATCCATTTGTATAGTATCTGGGCAGACGGATGGGTTGGAGCCTGTCAAGCGTAGCATCCGCGCCATGCCAGATCTCTTTCTCTATTTTCGACTCTGAGGATCGGTAGAATAGGATCACCTTCTCACCCTTTCGCCTGGGAAGGACGTAAAATGTTTGCAGGTCCTGCACATTGTGAGCCTGAAGCGCGTCGAGATCCTTGTAGTGTTCTCGCGGTACCATGGTGATTTGCAAACTATGGTCATCGCCAGGGGGTGCTTGTATTGACAACCGATTGGAGAACACAGCATTAACTTCATCTTCTGAATCACTTCCGAAGACCAACACGGGGGCGAGCGTCCCCAGGTTGTTGCGTCGAGATGGCCCTGCATAAACTATCTCTTCCTCTTCTTCGGTATCGCTCCCGAAAATCGGGATGGTAGCGGCGGTTTTGTTCTCCGGATTGCGACACCTTTCTGTATCCTCGAAATCTGGCAAAAAGTATTTCGCATCTTCGTATTTGCGGACTTCGTTCACGGAAAATGGGTTCAGCTCGCCTATTACGGTATACTCAAAACCGTCCTTAAAGTACTTCATACACTGATGTTGTGTAGAAGGGATGATGTTGTACTTGTGTAGCCAAGGACGACCGAGCAAGGCGTTGTAGCAGGTCTTGGCGTCAATGACATGGAATTTGATGTCTGTGACGAGAAGTCCAAAGCGTAATGTTAGTATCACAGATCCGAGAGTCCGTGACGATTGTGAATCGAAACCGGAGATAGTAATTTTGTCACGAGCGAGGTGTTGCACACTCATGCAGATTTCCTTCAACACTCGAACATTAAGGAGGTTGACGGAGGATCCATTATCCACCAGGATCTTGCCTATCTTGATATCATGGCAGTATCCGGAGACATATAGGGGACGGTTATGGTCGCATGTCCCGAGAAGGAGGTCTTCATCACCGAAAGTGATGTCGGCTGTATGCACTTCCTCCAGTTCATCCTTCATCTTTTCAGTGACGAGGAAGGCTTGGAATTGCTCAGGTTCTTGTAACGCCTTAATTAGTGAGTCTCGCGCTTCTTTTGACAGTAGGAGGGCATCGAGAATGCTAAGCTGAGAAGGCAGTTTCCTTAGGTGCGCGAGGATGTTATAGTCCACTTTACTCTTCCTAGGAGGGTCTTTGGCGGCCAGCTCCGTCATGACTTGGTCATTTAAAGTGATATCTTCAGAGACCTTTTCCTTTCCCTTATCCCTTCTATTCCCGGGCCCGAGATTCTTTTCTGGGAGTGTGCGATTGCGCAGCTGAATGTTCTCGCAGGCCTCCGATTCTTCTTCTTTCCCCAAAACGGATTCTTTAAAGAGAGGGCCCAGAGCTATTTCTTCGTCAGAGTCGCTCCCAAAGGTGAGAACTTGTGACCCCCTGGCGTTAACCATGTAACAGTTGCCAGTCGTTCTGTTGTGCCCATCGACAGTACTTCTTCGCTCTCGACGGCTCTTGCGTTTCATGCGCTTAACATGTTGCCGACGAGCGACATATCCTTGCCACCATATCTTAAAGGCGTCGCACTCCTCCGTGGGATGTGATATTCTCCGATGATATGTGCAATAGTCAGGGTGCGTCTCTACCCCATCGTGTGTGTTTCCTTCCGAGGGTGGTAGCTTCATTCCCATTGACATGGCTTTGGCAAACCTTTTCCTCGTCTTGAATATCTTCTTGTCTACTTCGGATGCCTTATGCTCTGGCAGGGGTAGTTCAACTCTTTCGTTCAGTTGCCCGCATTTGGCTCCTTCCGACGTGGTCATCTCACGCTCCTGGTCCGCTTTACATTTTAGACGAATCTCGTCTAGAAAAGCGTCGATCATTTCATCTGTTGGCCATGCACGCTCTGGTACAGGCTCTGCCTCCAACTTTTTAGTGCCAGGAGTTTTCCCATCATCGGTAAACGAATGGGAGATTACGTTACAACTCGCCACATATCCTTCGGATTCATCCGACGAGCTTTCTCCATCATCTTCTTCTTGAAAGATGTGGTTGAGGAACTCTTGCAATGTGACAGGGGTTCGCGCCTTTTGATTGTACTCTTCCAGTGCGTCGATTTGCTTCTGCAAGTTCGTGTGCTCTTTTCCAGGCTTCACGGACTTCTTGGATTTCTTCTTCTTTTTCTTTGAAGATTTTGACGATTGGGCGTGAGTATCTGGGCTCTTATCGTGAGTCTTTGTAGTCGGACGGCGCCTTAGCATCCCTTCGATAATTTGAGGTTCAAGAGAGTCCTTCCATTCGATCGCAGGGCATGCATGAAGGTCTCTCAGCATTCTTCTGGTTTTAGTTGATAGCACGACCTCCCATGGAGCTTCTTCAATAAAAGAACATGTTGCCCCCGGTGTATCCGCTTTCCTAGGAGCATGCGGCTGTGGGGGGTTCACCTTCCACTTTTCGGACAGTACAAACTTCCCCTGGAGGTATTGGTCTTCAATCCATCCTTTGAAGACGAAGCAATCTTCAATCGGATGGCCTACCGTTTGATGGTAAGGGCAATAGTTAGGGTTACTCACTTCAGTGGGTTGCGGCGGTCGCCTTGGATTTGGCAGGTTTATAAGTCTGTTGCGTATTGCCAGCTCGAATAGCCGTTTCGTCTTGTCCCGTGGGAACGAGTAGGGACGCTTCATCTTCTCATTATAATACCGACGCCTTTCCTCGAGTTGATCTGCCGGTTTCGGGGCGATAGGTTGCTGCTGGGCATTCGCAACAAAGGTTTCCCTCCCTTTACCCTTGTCATTCCGAGATTCCGACTTCGGGGCAGGTGGTCTATGACCCATCTGGTCCATCTGAGCCAACTTGTCGATTAAAGCCTGGAATGTGGTTGGCTTAAAGAACATCATAAACTGGGAGATAGTTGTGTGAGGGTCTAGAGTTCCCACGAACATGCCCACCGCAGGTGCTTCCTCAATGCGTTGCTCACATCTCGACCACAAGTTCCTCCAGCGTATAGCGTACTGGACCCAGGTTTCGCCCGGTTTTACCCTGGCGTTAATCAGTGCAGTTATTGGAGTGCGTTCGCTGGCACTTGCGAATCGCTGAGTGAACAACAGCTCCATTTCAGCGAACGTTTTGATAGAATCGTTCGGGAGTTCTGAATACCATTCGAACGCAGTTTCCGATAGGCTGCCCACGAACTGGCGGAGCAACAGTTTATCATCACCGCCGGTGTTACCACAGAGGGCCCGGAACTGGGCGACATGTTGATGGGGATTGCTGGTCCCCTTATACACGTGGAATTTTGGTATCGTATAGCCTTGCGGGTATTTGATTTGGTCGTACCAGCTCGGATACGGCCGCCCCGTTTTCACGACTTGACCAGCTGCCTCAGTCGCGTGATGAACCCGGATCTGCTGGGCTATGTAGTCAGCCAAGTCAGCCTTAGAGATTGTCTCCTCCTTGGCCGTTGAGAGGGCTGGTGGTGGATTTGACGTTTCTCCTCGGTCGTCTTCAAGAACGATTGGGGGATCCTCGGCGGGTAAGTCCTGCTGGATCATCATTCCTATCACATCTTGGAAGAGGAGGCCCATCCGTTGTATATTGGCCGCTTGTTCAGCAGCCTCTTTATCCCTTTTCTCCAGTGTTCGGCGAAGGAATTTAGCATCGGTTTCTTCCTCCCGGCGTGCGTCTGAGGATGTTTCTGGGTTTTCTTTTGGCCCGGTGAGCGCGGCCATAGCATTCATCATTTCTTGAAGCTTTTTTTGCTGCTCTTGAGCCTTCGTCACGGATCGGGTTAGCGGTCGGTGGCCCGTAGACGTGCGGCTTTCCTCTTTTCCAGAGGCCATGTAAATAGTGTGGACCACCATGCTCCCAGACTTAGGGCGTCTGGGCTCAGTGCTTTTAGCCGTCGTTGCATGCTGTGGGGTTTTCTGTGGCCTCCTCCTTTTATGAGCCATGGAGGTTGAGGGGGCCGTTGAGGTGGGCGTCCAGACAGCCTTTTGGGGTTTAGCCTGGTGACCAGCTTCCGGTTGGATTTTCAGCTTCTTGTGTTGGCGAGAGAAGTTTGGATCGATGATCGAGTCCCGTGCCTGCCGCCAAACCTTATAGATTTTGGAAGACAGCCGTTGAGGAGATCGGGGTTGTTCGGGTTTTATTTCGACAACCTTTTTTAATGAGGGAGGAGACCTCTTCAGCACTGCCGTAGGAGAATTCCTTCGCACCTTATTTAGCATTTCAAAGCTGTTCCCAGTTCGAACAGCAGCATTAACCTCTGCCATCGGTGCCGATGGAGTCAACCCGGAGGGGGAGTTGCCCCCAGCCTTCCTTACTCGGCGCCAATGGCGACGTCGAGCGTGTCGAGCGGACGGTGTAGGGTCAGCGGTAAGAATGGTTTCGTCTTGCCCCCTGTCTGGGTGGGGGGTTGCAGTTGGTATTAGCCTGTCAAAGACCGATGTCCTTTGGGCAGTAGGAGCGGGAGCTGAAGCCGTTAATCTTGTAAAGACCGACCTTTTGGCCGGAGAAGCTGCCTTGACGATTTCGGGGGCAGGAGCGGGCACCTTCTTAGAAGCAGCCTTCTCTGAGATTGTAGGTCCCATGATGGGTTCGCAGGATTTCTGGCCCAATCTAGAGAAGACCGAGGCGTTGACGTTGGGCGACTCGTTGAGAGGAGCCGCGGCAGGGGTAAGACGATCAAAGACCGACTTCTTGGGAGCTTCCGTTGTCAGCGCTGGAGCGGTGAAGTCTGTAGGCGGGAGCATGGTCCCAAAGAACAATCCTGTGGTGGCGCGAGTGACCTGTTCCACGGGCATTGTGAATAGCGAAGCAGCTTGGGGTCCGTAGGCTATACCTCCTGGCAAGGCAGAGCGTTGGCTGCAATTGCAGCCTGAGCAGTTGGAGAATTTCATGAAAGTAGAAGCCATCGATCCTTTGCTTTCTGCAATAAGCAAGACGCCAATTCTTAGTATCTTGAAACCCAAGGGCAACCATTGGCGAACCGCGATTGGTTCGCGAGTCACGACACACGAAGTGTGGAGTGGAAAGAGGAAAAGGTCCCACCGGGCGTGCCAGAATATGTTCCCCTCCGAAAGACGGCGCGCAGGACTGCGGTGTCTTGGCGCTGAGATTCGGGGCAGATGCTAATTGGTGCTATCCGTTCACCTCTCCGAAGATGCCAAGTTGATTTATGGCACCATGTATCGAAGGTTTAAACGGATGCGTCCGATGTAGCAGACTTCGTCAGATTCCCCCTCGCTTGAGGGGTTTTTGATTGTGGGGACGCTCTTCCCTGCAGGCGCAAGCCCCTGCAGTTAATTACGCTACCGCATTGCGGTAACAACTTTCTCCTTCTCCAGCTGGTCACTTCGTGTCGTGGGTGTTTGTTTTGTGTTTTGTTGCCCGTGGATTGTTTACGGAGACTGAGTTATGTCGTCGCCCGTAGGGCGTGGACTAGTCCAAATCCGTATTATCTTAGATTTGGGTTTGGGGGTTTGGTTTGAGGATACGTCAGCCATACTTGAGGCTAAGATCAACTCAAACGTTTGTTAAGGATGCGTTAGTCTAACTTTGTGACTAAGATCAACTTAACGGGATCGTTTAGATCCGATAAAGGAGTGTTTGAACTCCATTGTTCCAGTTTAGGGACCTAGAGGTCCAACGTATGTATGGCCGTCAGGACCCGTCACCTCTCTGACGACGTTGAAGAATTACAACGACGGATGTCAGAGGAGTTCAGAGATATACCCTTGAGCCAGAGTTAATTGGGGGGATTTATAGTCCACTCTGTTTGAAGGTTTAAGGATACGTTAGCCATCTTTGAGGCTAAGATCAACTTAAACGGGACCGTTTAGATCCGACAAAAGAGCATGCGGGGCTCTATTGTTTTAGTTTAAGGACATTGCGGTCCATGGGTAGTTTAAGGACATTGCGGTCCATGGGTAGTTTAAGGACATTGCGGTCCACTGTTAGTTTTAAGACATCTCGGTCAAGGTTAAGGACGTCGTAGTCCATGGGTTTAAGGACCCCACAGTCCGTTGTTAGTTTTAAGACATCTCGGTCAAGGTTAAGGACGTCGTAGTCCATGGGTTTAAGGACCCCACAGTCCGTTATGTGCTCTGGATGCTTCACACGGGTTCGCTGCCGTGTTCTGCGAGGACCAGGCTCCGCTCTGGACGTTTTCCACAGGGTCAAAGAGTGACATTATCCGCGTTCCACGTAACCAGGAATTTGCATTAAACACGGGTTTAAGGACCCCGCAGTCCGTATCAATATGTGGTCGTCGGGACCCGTCACCTCTTTGAAGACATTGAGGGATTACAATGCCAAGTATCAAAGGAGTGAAGAGATGTACCCTAGAACCGGAGTGGATTAAATAGTCCTTGGCCCAATTTGGGGTCAAGACGATTAATTATGTTATGAGTCCATTGGCCCAGTTAAGCACAAATTGAGGACTTATGGCCATCTTGGGCTAAGTCCAATCAGGAGAGGCTTTGCCTCCATCCATTTAGGCCAATTGGGCCAAAGCCTAGTGTTAAACACTACAGAGCAATCAGTGTTGAACACTGGGAATGAGGTTGACAAGTTAGTGTTTAACACTAAGAGATAATTGGTGTTTAAACACCAGCAACAAGGCTTTTCAAATTAGTGTTAAACACTAAAACAGATCAGTGTTGAACACTGCAAATGAAGATCTCAGATTAGTGTTAAACACTAAGGCAATCAGTGTTGAACACTGCAGATAAAGCTTTTTAATTAGTGTTGAACACTAAGGCCCAACAGTATGTTAACACTGGGTTCGAGAGTTTCAATTTAGTGTTAAACACTAAGGCAAGAGGGGTCACGTGGCAGCACGTGAGAGCGCCCTCCCTTTATTTATTCTGCTGAGATTATCGCGTCTTTCAGAGCGTCACGTGCCATCACGTGATGGGCATTCAAATGCCTATGTATTAGAGCTTCTGCCAAGGGTCACGTGGATCACGTGGGGTGCTGCCTTAAAGGGGCTTTCTGTAGATCTTTTGGGGGGTCACGTGATGACACGTGACCCTGCCTCTATATATTTTGTTTAGAGGCTTTGTTAATCTTTTTTTTTTCAGGAATTAAATTCCTCAAGCTTTAAATTTCAGAGGAATTAAATTCCTACTTCCTTTCGAAGACTTATATTCTGGGATAGAGTTTAACTCTGAATTTTCTGTAGGAATTAAATTCCTCATATATGTGAAGAACCAAATAGGGTTAAACCCTAATAAAAGTTTTTAAGGAATTGAATTCCCATTCCCTGTTAAATGATGATTAAAGGAATTAAATTCCCGTCGTTTCAACAGAACTAAGTTCTTAATTAGGGTTAAACCCTGTTTCTTTTATTCTGAAGGAATTAAATTCCCATGATACAGGGTCAAGCCCTAATTTTATTTTAAAGGAATTAAATTCCTATAGTTCTGCGAGAATTAAATTCTCATGCTTGCATTCCCTCTCTATGTTTTGGATCTGCATGGCAGGATCTCGACCCATTGAGAATTAAATTCTCAACCTTAAGGGGAGATGTGCACTTTGCAGGTCCTCTATCAAAGAGAGAAGAAATATGTTCTTCTGTTTTTATGTATCAGAGTTAAACTCTGTTGAGAATTAAATTCTCTTCTTCTTTCAAGGAGCTTTTCCCTTTCTTACCTAGGGTTTTTGCAGAAGATCCAAGTTCTCCAAGTATCGAAGCTCTCTTTCTTTTCTCTTTTTTTTTTCTCTCTGCGTATGTGTATCTCTTTTCTCTGTGTCTCTTGGCTCCTATTTATAGGAGAAGCAGCCGAATCAATCAGTTTTTGACGAATCTTCATGAGAGATTTAATTTGCATCCATCATTCGTTTTGGACCTCTGGATTATTAGGTGAATTTTATTCACCATTGGATTTTAAATCCAGAGATTCTCCTTTGTTATTTTGGTTAGATTTAAAGGGGAAATCTTTCCAAACCCGAGATTTTCCCATAGATAGATCACCTCTGAATCTTTAATTCGATCGTTTCCAGATAGCCGCTTTCCTTTGGAAAGATTTGATTCTCCTTCAGAATTTAATTCTGTTTGACAAAAATGGGCTTTGAAAGCCGGTCACGTGTGACCACGTGACTCATGGTCACGTGTGGGCACGTGACCCCCTTTGGAATGAGAATTTCCTTTCTTTTGCGCTCTGTCTTCTGATCGTTGCTTAAACGTCACGTGCCACCACGTGACCCCTGGTCACGTGTGAGCACGTGACCCTTGTTTGAACTCTCTCTTTCCTTGGTTCAACTGGAGAACGAGTCTGCTGTCTTGAACGTCACGTGGCAACACGTGACCCTGGTCACGTGGAAGCACGTGACCTCTTCCGAAGCCTTTTCCTTGACTTGATCAGGGAACTGGTGTGCCTTTTGACTCTTGCATTTAAATGTCACGTGTCGCCACGTGACCCGGGTCACGTGGGAGCACGTGACTCTTTCTGAAGCCCCCCTTTTCTTCAACGTAGTCAGTATACTGAACTTGCCTTGATGATGTTTTTAGGTGTCACGTGCCAACACGTGACCGCTAGTCACGTGTAAGCACGTGACCCTCTTCTGAAGCTTTTCCCAGAAGCTTTCCTGATTTTAAATCAGGAAACAGTGAGATCTTCTTCTTCTTTTGAGAATTAAATTCTCTGTTTTTCTTTTTTGTATAGAAACTTATGGAGTCAATCCTCTATCTCTGAGACTTGAAGTCTCGGGTCCTTTATATTGTAGAGGCAAATTGTTGATCAGTTTTGAGAAAATCTCTCATTGAGAGATTTCAATTGATTTTATTGGTTTCAAAAATTATTTGGGGAATTTTATCTATCGTTGGATCTTTGATCCAAGAATTTCTGTTTTACAGACTATATGTTCTTGTTTTTAACAAGATTGGGGAAATATTTTTCCATATATAGAATTTTATTCTATTAAACGGTGATTTTTAATCACCATTGGATTTTTGATCCAAGGGTGCTCTATTTAACATATCATATCTTTCTTATTTAGAAAAATTGAAATATATTCCCAAAAATAGAATTTAATTCTGTTATTAGATCTTTGATCCAACAGCTCTCTGTTTAACAAATGATATCTTTCTTATTTAGAAAGATTAGGGAAATATTTTCCCCTGATAGAATTTAATTCTATCATTTGATGATTTATCATCACCATTGAATTTTTGATCTAAGGGCTCTGTTTAATAGAGAATATCCTAATTTTTAGAGAAATAATTCTCATGTAGAATTTAATTCTACCTGCTTTAGTTTGGGTGCCGCCTGCTTTAGTTTGAACGCCGGCGCTCACGTGTTGAGCATGTGAGCGCTACTTAAGAATTTAATTCTTATATATTACAGGCGCTCCTGTGCTTTGCATATTGGCACTCACATGATCTTCACGTGCGGCGCTGTCATGCCCCGCTTCCCAGTATATGGGAAGAGGACGCAACTAGGCTGCTACGTATTTATTCTGAAGTAAGCACGCTGAGCGTATCTAAGTAATATAAGTAAAATACACAAGAGACAGAGACAATAGATATAAATAAACAACAACATTATTTATTCACATTCTTTTTACAATACATCATAAAAGTAAATACATGGAATGAAAAGAAATGCCTAAACAGTGGCATAACAGAAATGGAAAGTACAGAATGCAAATGTGTACACGTATCTAGAGCTCCGGGTCGAATACTAGCTGATCCAAGTCCTCGCTGGTGGGCTCGATCTCCTGAAGGTCCGAATCACCTGACAATATTCCAAAGAAGAAAGAGAGAGAATGCCGTCAGCGAACAATCGCTTAGTAAGTCCCAAAGATAAGGGAGAAGTAGAATAGACAGAGAGAGAGAGAGTGTGTGTGTGTAACTTTTAAAGTGGTATTATATTGTTATAATGTTGTATTTAGTATTAACGTTGTTGTTTGTAGCTTGATACAGAAGAGGCCTGTGTATACGAGAGGAGACTCGTTAGACCAGAGACTACGGTGGACGGAATATAAGGAACCCTTCACCCACGGTACAACGGCAATTGAATTCAGGTTAGGTGTCTTAATGGTTGCAGTCTCGTGCCACTTCTAACATCTTCCGTACCAATCTACCCGTTAAACCCCGTGATGTCTTGATTGTATTGTTTGTATTATATTGTCTTGTAATTTGAATTGTATAGATGGATGACTTGCCGAAACCATGATATCAGTAAATGGATGTAACTGGAGAATCATGTAGATGGATGTATATCCATGGTTCGGTTCAGTCAAGTTGTATAGATTGATAGATTGAACAGATTGAATATATGGATTCATATTGAATTGTTATATATACTTGAATCTCATTCAAGTCGGATTGATTATATTGAGATTCAGTCTGAGTCGGACAATTAGAAAAGAAATTAAATCCTGAATTAGGTTTTGGTGTTATCGGTAACCGCTGCACATGGACGACAGGATTTGTGTCTTTTTCAAAGACGATTACCATCTTGATAACACCGTTTGTTAAGTTGTCTACCTTAAATAGGCAAGCACCTATATCTCCGGCTCTCCAAGGCTTAGGAGACTGGTCCCGCTTAAACCTATATTTACTAGGGTCCTTATTGTAGTTTGGTATAACTTGAGAGGGTTTTATGTAAAAATAATTTTGTATAATTTTCAAAATACACCACAAGTATTTTATTATCATCTTTAGAGTTTTCATTGATATATATTTTATCATTGTGATATTTCTATTGAATAAAACCTATTTTTCATAATATATGGTATTTATTTGTAATATTGGAATTGTTTGGTATTTTCTTGTAAATGGAATGTTTTTTTTGAATTTTGGAAATGTGAAATATTATAAATATTAAAAATTGATATTTTGATATTAATTACATATATATTTATTTATTAAAAATATAAGTTTTATGTATAATAGAAATCACATTTTCTAAAGAAAATTGTATTTTTAAATCTTTCGAGACCGTATGCTCCTTGTGGAGGTCTGCATCTCGCATTACTAAGCCCGAGGATGTGCGATAATCCGCACCATCCCGAACGGGTTCCCCGAAATGGGTTGTAGCGGCGCATTGCAAAGATTTGTTAAAAATACACATCTTATAGAAAAAAGGTTTTTATAAGTCGGAGGTAGTTTTGTGTAAAATCGTATTTTCCCAAATCTATATTCCCAAATGTCATCATGCTATGTTACATATGTGTGTTGTGAGGAGTTAGGTCATTACCTCGTGAACTATCTAAAGGTATAGCAAGGGGTAATGATGTTTATGTCGAAACTGAACTATATGGCATTTTTCTGTAAAATTGCAATAAAAAGTAAAATAGGAATTATTTTGATATGAAACTTGTCAATATGCTTTGTTAATATTTAATGATCATGATGTGATGGTTTGGTATTATTGTTTTTAAGAAAAATATGATTTTTAAGGAAAAACTGAATCGGAAGTCGGATTAACTCCGCTTCCGTCGGGTTTTAGTTTTGAATATTGTTTAGAATATAGAAGAGAAGAGAAATAGGGACTTACTGGATTTTAGGGTAGAGGAGAGGAAAAGGAAGAAGTGGGAGGTTCCAGTGCGTCGTTTCGTCGCCAGAATCTTCTCGAATCGTCGTCAGAAGTTCGCCGGAGCTTCGTCCTTCGCTAACTCCACTTGCACACAAAAAGTCTAGGGAATTTTTCTTGAGAGTTTGGACAGAGATTTGGAAGTGAGAAGGGATGAGTTTAGGTGGTATTTATAGGAAAAATTAGGGTTTAGGGTAGATGAAAGGGTGTGATAAAAATTGTATTTAATTTTGCATTAAAAAATTAAAAGGGGTGTTTTAAATTCTCTGTTTATTTTCAGAGATTTTAAATAGTGCAGGGGAAGTGGGGTAGGCCAAAAGTCTCTGGGAGTTCAGGAAAATTTGGGTTCGGGCTGACTCGGGCCGGCGGCGGCGGCCGATTCACCCGATTCACCGGCCCGAGTTGGCCGAGTCGGGTCGAGTCCGGTTGCCACGTGTCCCCTGATGCTGTGTCTTGACTCGTGGACCCGTTTTTTTTATGTGTGACTCTTGGTTTTTATGAGTTATGCACGTGTAGACAGTTGGGCTTTTAAAAAATTAAAAGAAAACTAATTAAAAAATAATGTGGCTGATGGGATTTGAACTCTGGTGCTTTGGTTCAGCAGTGCAAGGTCTTACCAATGAGCTACAAGCTTCTTCTTATTGTTCAGAATTGAATCAAATACTTACAGTACTCACAGGAAATATAAATACCCCAAGTATACATTAACTTTAAATCAATTTTATGTACACAAGAATTGGAGTTGTTACAGTCTATCCTCCTTACAAAAATTTCGTCCTCGAAATTTATAATTTATTTTAAAGACTAGTTTACAAATAGGTGAGGATATATTGCACGCATATCATCTTCCCTTTCCCTTGTCGATTCTCCTAGAGTGTCTTTTCTCCACATCACTCGAACCAAGTTGACTTCCTTGTTCCGTAGTGACTTCACTGTTTCCTGATTTAAAATCAGGAAGGCTCACGGAAAAGGCTTCAGAAAGGATCACGTGCTCCCATATGACCTGGGTCACGTGTTGGCACGTGACACCTAAAAGTATCGGCAAGACAAGTTCAGTTTTCCAACGACATCGAAGAAAAGGGCTTCAGAAAGAGTCACGTGCTCCCACGTGACCAGGGTCACGTGTCGGCACGTGACATTTAAAAGCAGCGGCAAAGACACAACGGTTCCCTGATCAAATCAAGAAAAAGGCTTCAGAAGAGGTCACGTGCTCCCACGTGACCAGGGTCACGTGTTGGCACGTGACACTCAAAACATCAGACTCATTCTCCGGTTAAATCGAGAAGAAGGCTCCATGCCAGGGTTACGTGCTCACACGTGACCAGTTGTCACGTGGTGGCACGTGACAGCTAAACAGAAAACAGAAAGCAAAGCGCAGAAAGAAAGAAGAAAGCTCGTTCCAAGGGGGTCACGTGCCCACACGTGACCAAGGGTCACGTGGCCACACGTGACCGACTTCAAAGCTCATTTGTTAACAGAATTGAATTCTGAGAAAAGAACTCTCAAATCTTTCCAAAGGAAAAAGATTATAAGCAACCGATTAAATTAAAGATTCAGAGGTGATTAAATATCACCTATCTATGGAAAAATCTCGAACTTGGAAAGATTTCCCCTTCAAATCTAACAGAAATAACAAAGGAGAATCTCTGGATTTGAAATCCAATGGTGAATAAAATTCACCTAATAATCCAAAGGTCCAGAACGAATGATGGATGCAAATCAAATCTCTCAATGAAGATTCGTCAAAAACTAATTGACTCGGCTGCTTCTTCTATAAATAGGAGCCAAGAGACACAAAGAGACATATACGCAGAGGGAAGAAAAGGGAGAGAGCCTTGATACTTTGAGGAATTTGGATCTTTTGCAAAAGAAAACCCTAGGTAAGAAAGGGAAGGCTCCTTGAAAGAAAAGAGAATTTAATTCTCAACAGAGTTTAACTCTGATATATAAAACAGAAGAACATATCTCTTCTCTCTTTGATAGAGGATCTGCAAAGTGCACATCTCCCCTTGAAGTTGAGAATTTAATTCTCAATGGGTCGAGATCCTGCCATGCAGATCCAAAACATAGAGAGGGAACGGAAGCACGAGAATTTAATTCTCACAGAACTATAGGAATTTAATTCCTTTAAAATAAAACTAGGGCTTGACCCTGTGTCATGGGAATTTAATTCCTTCAGAACAAAAAGAAACAGGGTTTAACCCTAATTAAGAATATAGTTCTGTTGAAACAGTGGGAATTTAATTCCCTTAATCATAATTCTTTAAAATGGGAGTTTAATTCCTTAAAAGCTTTTATTAGGGTTTAACCCTATTCAGTTTTTCACATATATGAGGAATTTAATTCCTACAGAAAATTCAGAGTCCAACTCTATTCCAGAATATAAATCTTCAAAAGGAAGTAGGAATTTAATTCCTCTGAAATTACTGTCAGGGTTTAACCCTACGAGGAATTTAATTCCTGGAAAAGATTAACAGATCCTCTAAACAACATACATAGAGGCAGGGTCACGTGTCACCACGTGACCCCCCCAAAAGATCTACAGAAAGCCCCTTTGAGGCAGTGCCCCACGTGACCCACGTGACCCTTGACAGAAGCTTTAACACACAAGCATTTGAATGCCCGTCACGTGATGGCACGTGATGCTCTGAAAGATGCAATAGTCTCAGAAGAACAAATGAAGGGAGGGCGCTCTTACGTGTTGCCACGTGACCCCTCTTGCCTTAGTGTTTAACACTAAATTGAAACTCCCGAACCCAGTATTGAAACACTGTTGGGCCTTAGTGTTTAACACTAATCAAAGAACTTTATTCGCAGTGTTCAACACTGATTACCTTAGTGTTTAACACTAATCTGAGATCTCCATTGCCAGTGTTTAACACTGATCTGTTTTAGTGTTTATGATAATTTGAAAGCCTTGTTGCTGGTGTTTAACACCAATTATCTTTTAGTGTTAAACACTAACTTGTCAATCTTGTTTCCAGTGTTCAACACTGATTGCTCTGTAGTGTTTAACACTAGGCTTTGGCCCAATTGGCTAAATGGATAGAGGCAAAGTCCCTCCTTCAATGGACCAACAGGAAGCCAATATTCCAGACACGATTGGACTTAGCCTAAGCTGGCCATAAGTCCCCAATTCGTAATTGAATGAACTAATGGGCTCATAACGTAATTAATTGGTCTTGATCCTAAATTGGGCCAAAGACTATTTAATCCACTCCGGTTCCAGGGTACATCTCTTCACTCCTTTGATACTTGGCGTTGTAATCCCTCAACGTCTTCAAAGAGGTGACGGGTCCCGGTGACCACTCATTAATACGGACTGTGGGGTCCTTAAACTCATGGACTAATGCGTCCTTAAATCAAGATACGGACTGTGGGGTCCTTAAACCCATGGACTATGAGGTCCTTAACCTTGACCGAGATGTCTTAAAACTAACAATGGACTGTGGGGTCCTTAAACCCATGGACTATGAGGTCCTTAACCTTGACCGAGATGTCTTAAAACTAACAATGGACTGTGGGGTCCTTAAACCCACGGACTACGACGTCCTTAACCTTGACCGAGATGTCTTAAAACTAACAATGGACCGCAATGTCCTTAAACTACCCATGGACCGCAATGTCTTTAAACTAGCAATGGACTACCACGTCCCTAAAACTGGAACAATAGAGCCTCCGCATGCTCTTTTGTCGGATCTAAATGATCCCGTTTAAGTTGATCTTAGCCTCAAAGATGGCTAACGTATCCTTAAACCTTCAAACAAACCGGGCCATGGATCTCCCCCAATTAACTCTGGTTCGAGGGTACATCTCCGAACTCCTCTGACATCTGTCGTTGTAATCCTTCAACGTCGTCAGAGAGGTGACGGGTCCCGACGACCATACATACGATGGACCACTATGTCCCTAAACTGGAACAATAGAGCCTAAATGCTCTTTTGTCGGATCTAAACGATCCAGTTAAGTCGATCTTAGTCTCAAATCGGACTAACGTATCCTTAACAAACGTTTGAGTTGATCTTAGCCTCAAATATGGCTAACGTATCCTCAAACCAAAACCTCAAACCCAAATCTAAGAAAATACGCCCTACGGGCGACGACATAACGCGGTCTCCGTAAATAATCCACGGGCAACCACAAACAAAACAAACACCCACGACACGAAGTGACCATCTGGAGAAGGAGAAAGTTGTTACCGCAATGCGGTAGCGTAATTAACTGCAGGGGCTTGCGCCTGCAGGGAAGAGCGTCCCCACAATCAAAAACCCCTCAAACGAGGGGGAATCTGACGAAGTCTGCTACATCGGCCGCATCCGTTTAAACCTTCGATACATGGTGCCATAGATCAACTTGGCATCTCCGGAGGGGTTGACGGATAGCACCAATTAGCATCTGCCCCGAACCTCAGGCGAGACGTGACGTCTCGGCCGCCGTTCTTTTCTCCACATCACTCGAACCAAGTTGACTTCCTTGTTCCGTAGTGACTTCACTTTGCTGTCCAGGATCTCAACAGATTGTTGTTTACAAGATAAGTCAGGCTGTATAGTGAGCTCGGAATGATCGAGAATATGGCTGGGGTCACTCACATACCTTATGAGTTGGGATATGTGGAACACATTGTGCACTCCTTCCAATGAGGGTGGAAGTGCCAAGCGGTATGCCATTTCACCGACTCGTTCGAGTATGGCGAACGGTCCAATGTATCTTGGATTTAGCTTACCCTGTCTTCCAAATCGAATCACTCCGCGGTTTGGAGATATCTTCAGAAATACATGATCTTCCGGCTGAAACTCCAAATGACGGCGCTTTGCATCAGCCCAGTGCGTCTGTCGATCTTAGGCAATGCGCATTCTTTCCCTGACAGTACGAACTATGTCAACAGTTGCTACTATCATCTCAGGTCCAAGGAGTTCTTTATCACCGATGTCGTTCCAACTTAATGGCGATCAGCGCTTTGGAGATATCTTCAGAAATACATGGTTCCGCAAACAGCTCCTATAGCTCCACCGCCCGCTCAGACTCCCGCAGCCGCGGCTCCGCAAGCCACTACCTCGACGGCGGCTGCGCAGACCACATCGCCAGCTCCACAGTCTACTCAGACTCCCACATGTTCCGCATTGCACGATTTATTGACCGAGGAGCAGGCGCGCCAGATTCTGGCGTTTATCAGAGGTGGAGCTGGACCGAGCTAGGGAGCTTTTTGATTCTTATATTTTAAACATGTATTTATTTATATGATACATATTGTACTACATTTTGGACGATATTGATATTGGTGGTGTTTGCGTGTTTATATTGATATCATATTCTGCCTGTTGGTTTCTTCTGTATATTATGCGTGATATAATTATGAATACTGCGATATATGTTCTGCGTGATGATTAATTTTATATATGATCGATGTATATATTATTATGCACAGGGCGAGAAAAAAATAGGCAACCCTTTTTTTTAAAAAAACCCTGATAATATGTACCTACGGATTTAACCGTAGAGCCCACCATTGCCCCTACGGATTAATCCGTAGGGCCCAACTATGTACCTACAGATTTATCCGTAGGGGCAAAATATCAGGATACCTGATATTTTGCCCCTATGATCTCAGTATTAAGGGTTAAGCTTGCCCCTACGGATATATCCGTAGGGAAAAACAAATGCCCCTACACAGATATCCGTAGGGGCAAAATATCAGGTATCCTGATATTTTGCCCATATGGATATATACCTACTCACTTATCCGTAGGGGCCACTACTTGGCCCTACGGATAAGTCCGTAGGTACACCTAATCTATTTTATAAAACCGTAAATAAAATAAATTTTTAAAGTTTCATGTTTGATGCTTGTTAAATCCTAGTGAGGGTGCTAAGCAAACCAAGCAGTCTTCTCTCAGAGAGCTCTGCATCATCATCGTCACATGCTGCATCTATTATGACCAAGGGTAAAGGTGATAACTGTTTTATCTCTGTAAGATATCTCACATCCTGGATCATAGATTCAGGTGCATCAGATCATATGACTGGAAAGTCAGGTATACTCGCTTCATTATCTTCCACTTCATATAATAGTCCTATCACAGTAGCCAATGGTTCCACATCTAAAGTGGAAAGTGTTGGATCCGCTCGTCTCACTTCATCCTTGTCTGTATCTTCAGTTCTTTATGTACCGACATTTCCATTCAGTTTATTATCTATTAGTCAACTTGTGCATTCTTTGAAATGTTCGGTAGCATTTTCACCTTTTGGTTGTATTATGCAGGACCTGAAGACGAGAGAGGTGATTGGTTCAGGACATGAGTGTGGAGGTTTATACTACCTTGATGGGAGCACACTTACAGTTTGTTCTACATCTACAGCTCCTCTTGAGCTTCACAGTTGATTAAGCCATCCATGTTTAGGGAAGCTTAAGAAACTTGTACCTTCCCTTAGCCATCTATCTTTTCTTGATTGTGCGTCTTGTGAGACGGGAAAGCATCATTGTGGTTCTTATCCTCCTAAAGTTAACAATAGAGCCACTGATTTGTTTAGCATTGTTCATTTTAATGTTTGGGGTCCGTGTCCTATTGTATAAAATCGTGGATATCGTTATTTTGTGAGTTTTATTGATGACTTTTCTAGAGTGATATGGTTGTATTTGCTAAAATCTAGAGCTGAAATATCCATTATGTTTAAATCTTTTATTACTAAGATTAAAAATCAATTTGATACGATTATTAAAATTTTGCAAACTAAAAATACCAAAGAATACTTCAGTTCAGATCTTCAACAATTCATAGACCCTTTTGGTATTATTCATCAGTCTTCTCCTCCTTACACCTCTCAACAGAATGTAATATCTGAGAGAAAGAATAGATATTTGTTAAAACTTAATTACACGTACGTTGTTGATTCATATGCAAGTTCCAAAACGTTTTTGGGGTGATGTTGTTCTTACTGCATGCCACTTGATTAATCGCATGTCAAGTTCTATTTTGAGAGGACAGATACCTTATACTGTTATGTTTCCTTCTAAGTCGCTCTTTCCTCTACCTCCTAAAGTGTTCGGTTGCACCTGTTTTGTTTATGACCATCGTCCCGGGAAATCCAAACTCGATCCAAAATCTATTCGATGTGTCTTTCTAAGATATTCTAAGAATCAAAAAGGGTATATGTGTTATGATCAGGAGTTAGATAGAGTTTACATATCTGCAAATGTTACTTTTCATGAGAACACTTCATATTTTTCATCCACCTATTCCTCTCCTTCTGTTTGAGAGGATTTTCCTATTGATGAACTTGATATTTTGGTTACCCCACCTACTCCTGCTCTTAATGAACCTTCTGTGGAGTTAAAGCAAGAACAAGTTACTCAGGTGTACACCCGACGAGTACAACAACCTCCAGCTTTAACGTCTCCAATCACCCCTCCGGTTCCAGATCCATATCCCTCCGAGTTAGATGTTCCAATTGTTCTTAAGAAAAACACTCGAACTATTGTTCCTCGATATCCAACCAGTGATTATGTTACCTATGCAGGATTAACCCCTTCTTATTATGCATTTATTTCATTCTTGGACTCTTACTCACTTCCCTGTTCAGTATCTGATGCCCTGATTCATACTGGTAGGAAGAGAGCAATGGACGAGAAAATGGTAGCTTTACGCCTTAATGGCACGTGGGATCTTACTCGCCTTCCCATTAGAAAACACGCAATCAGTTGTCAGTAGGTATATAATGTGAAGATTAATCCTGATGGCTCACTTGCTCGGCTCAAAACTTGCTTAGTTGCAAGAGAATATTCACAGACCTACGAAATTGATTATGATGAAACCTTCTTTCCTGTGGCCAAGACGACCTCATTTTGCATATTTTTATCGTTGACTGCCACCTATCATTGGCCTTTATATCAGTTTGATGTGAAAAATGCATTTCTACATGGCACCTTGCAGGATGAAGTATATATGGAGCTACCGCTTGGCTTTGTTGCTCAGGAGGGGGTCTGGGCTTGTTTGCAAGCTTAAGAGGTCATTATATGGCCTCAAACAGTCTCCACGTGCATAGTTTGAAAATTGACAGATATTATTAGGACCTTTGGTTTGCGAAGGTCTAATAATGATCACTATGTTTTCTATCGGCATTGCGATGGAAAGAGGACCTTATGGTCGTCTATGTGGATGTCATTGTTACTACAGGAGGAGATGATGAGAGAAGGATTTCTAGCTTGAAGGCTTATCTTCTGAAATAGTTCTGCACCAAAAACCTAGGGAAGTTGAAATACTTTCTAGGTATTGAGGTATCGAGATCATCGAAGGAAGGGATTTTCGCCACTTAGCGAAAATATGTGTTTGATATGCTTTCAGAGGCCGGCATGTCTGCTTGTAGGCCTATCAATTCCCCTATAGATCCAAATGTGAAACTCTTTATGGGTTAAGGGAGCATGTTCCTGATCCAGAACAGTACAGGAGTTTAGTTGATAAACTTAACTACCTGACCGTCACTCGTCCTGATATAGCCTTCCCAGTTAGCATGGTGAGTCAGTTTATGTCTGATCCTCGTGAGGCTCACCTTCATGCAGTTCTCCGTATCTTAAGATACCTAAAGGGTGCCCCTGAGAAAGGTATCGTCTATAAGGATTATGGGCATTCCAAGACTACGGGCTTCACAGATGTAGATTGGGCAGGGTCTCCTAATAATAGGAGGTCGACCACTGATTTCTGTGTGATTGTTGGAGGAAATTTGGTTTCTTAGAAAAGTAAAAAATAAAGTGTCGTCTCAAAATCCAGTGCAGAGTCAGAGTATAGAGTGATGACAAACACCACAAGTGGGTTGGTGTGGATTGGATTTCTACTTACAGAACTTGGATATGGTCCTAATGGACCTATGAAGCAATACTGTGATAACAAGGATGCGATTTATATTGCGAACAACCCCGTTTTCCATAAACGAACAAAACTTATTGAAGTTGATTGTCACTTCGTTCGTGAAAAGGTTGAGGATAGAGTCATTGATACAATTCATGTGAGTTCGTTGAACCAACTTGTCGATTTGTTCACTAAACCTCATGAAAGATTACGTGTGAATTTTTTTTGTGACAAGTTAGGCATGCGCGATGTATATACTCCAACTTGAGAAAGGTGTTAGAATAAATAATGTAATGGACGGTTGTGATAAAGGGTATATTTGTAATAAGTAGTTGCTTATATATATAGAGATGATGAAAAAGGGTTAACCTAATCATCATATTTTATCCCCAAATCTCTTTCAATATTGTGGTTGGCAAAGAAGGCTCGGATACTGCATCTTTTGGCCATGGTGGTCTTAAAATTTTGCAGGTTTCTTGTTGCGTGCTGTTTCATGTCGTGGTTGGCAAAGAAGGTTTGGGTACTACACTTTTCGACGACTACGACCTTAAGAACTTGTGGGTTTCTTATTGCATGATGTTTAATTGACGTTGTGGTTGACAATAGGTGTTCGTTTCTTTGTAAAAAAAAATGGCTTTGTTCGCAACACATCTGAGTAGACCACAATTTTTGAGATGATAGTGATGAAACAACCCAGTTTCATTGCAGAAAAAGGCATTGCATGACTCGTGTGTCTGTCATATATAGCCCAAACGATCGCTTGTTTCCTGTTATACGCAAAGGGTCAGAGAGTGCAACCGGCTGAGTCAGATCACAATGGATCCAAAGAACAGGAGACTTTCGTCGGAACATTAACATATGGTAAAAAAAAATGCACCGAAGATTTACTCTAGAAAATATATCGAATATGATACATACAAAGTACAGTGCATCATCATCAATCACCATGCATATTCTAATCCTATTCCTGCGATGGTAAATTTACGTAAGGCCTGCATGAATCAAAATCCGAAACTAAATTGGCAAAAATAATAAACTACATATATATGAAGATGATCATGGTATAAAGAAATGGGTAATAATACTTGAAATCGCCTTATATATGCATCATGGCTGAGCACAGTTCTGATTGAGCAGTGGTGCCTCAACATCAGCTTCATGCGCCAAGTTTTGTACATTCTCAACAGCTGCATTTTTGCTTTTGCTACCTGAATCTAGCCGCGAGGCACAGCCCAAAGCTACGATCTACATAGATTGGACAACTGATCACTACAGAGATAGAGATCTAATCAAACCTATGATCTATATGAAAACAAACGTGCAGGCGTGCGCGCGAGAGAGGAGAGAGAGAGAGAGAGACCATGGATAAAGATGCAACCAATATGCTGAAACCTTTGCAGTCAAATGGAGCTTTGTCTGAGATGAACAGAGCTGAAACATACGAGGACAGCTGATGTTAAATATAACCGGAAAATTCTCATATTACCGAAATGAACAATTTACATGGAAAAAAGAAGCATTGTTGTCACGCTGCAACAGGATAAGGTCAATTTATTAGCATGTGTAGTTTTTGGCTATGCCCCGAGTTTCATAAATTTCTTCTATCCGCTATTTCCTTTTGTGCATTGTTTTGTTAATATCTCTAATGGAATGCAGAGGATTTTATCTAACCATTTATTTCAAAAGAAAAAAGGAAATAAAAAGAAAAGAAAACAAGTAGACTTTAGACCAACAAGGGCAGGTTTCATAAATTTTCTCATTTCAAAGCTGCAAAACTAGGATGCATTTGATTTGACAGAGCAGTATGTTTATAAGGATTGAAACATGTGAGAATTGATTTTACTCACAAGCCAATGGACTCATTACAAGAGGCGATAACAAGCTGGAAACCGATCGCACTCCAGCAACGGCTCCTTGCGCCTTTCCCTGTAAGTTGTTGTAAATGTGAATTATGCAAAACTTATAAGGAAAATAATTTTCCAAGTTCAATTATGCACCACAGCACAAGATAACAATTTAAGAGATTTGACGCATACCCGGTCGGTTGCGATTACTGCCTTCGATATAATAGCATAAGTCTGCAGAGGTGAAGGATCAGGGGAAAGGGTTACTTGAATTTTAAACAAATTCTAAAGTTTAAGAAAATAACATCTAGTAATACAGTTGGAACTGAGTTTAGTGGTATGTTAAACTTATTTTATCAATCAACGCAGGAATAAAAGCTGGAATTGTCCATTTTGAAGAACAAAATGGCATCCCATTAATTGCTTACTGATGGTTTCACAAGAATATATACAACACCGAATGACGCACTCAGATACGGAACCTGCATTATAGCGAATTTAGCCTTATTAACAATATAAACTACTTAATTCTTGTATAACGAATCGCTTCTCTTCTGAGATTATATTTTTTTAAAAAATGAATGACAATATATAGTATTATACCCATGGTGCCCAAGCTATAAGCCATAAAGCAGGCCCTGGATGGAAAAGAAGCGTCGGGTTATAGGAGACATAGCAGATTCCAAAAATTGAAGGGTAGTACAGTTCAAAATGTTATTTCATTTTGAGAAAGACTTACATAAGCAATGGAAGCAATCAACGCAAGGCATAATACCCCCTTCTCTCCAAGATATGGATTGATAAGTGGAAGCACCAAAATTAAAACAGGGAAATAAAATTAAAACAGGGAATGACAGGAAAAAAGAGAACTTCCGAAACTTTAAATGTTTATTCAATTTATTTGACAGCTAAAATGTGCAGCCCGTTATCCAGCAAAATTTTATTATTGGCGTGCCATCATCCAAAAATATATCCAGATGTTATATGCAAAACTTTTCCAATTAATTAAGATATAGGTTAAAGATTGCACATTACTATTAATTGGTCAGGGAATCTTCATGTTTAAACTATATGAGCATCTTTTCTCAAAGTTCTGCTAAAACAATTATAACATCTATGTTTCTTGATCCCTTTCTACTAAAATGCAAAGTGGGTGTTTTCTTCTCACTCTTTGGAGTTAAGTTTAGATAACTCCATTCCCAAAATGAAAGTGAAATGAAATGTATTTGTTTTGATAAGCAATCACAGACCATTTACATAAGCTTAGATAACTTCATTTTTTTCGATAAACATCCGCGTTGTAGAATTACACGACAACATGATCATGCATTTGTATTGATAAGCAATCACAAACCATTTACATAAGCTTAGACTTCATAAGAGCTAGTATGAACTTGACCCTTAACAATGAAATTTCCAGAGTAACAATGAAGTCCGGCCATGCCTACAGATATTTAGCCCTCATGCTAGATGGGAAGTAAAATGGGTGTGAAGTTGTCTCGTAAAGGTATCCTCTTTCCCTTTGAAGATCCCGTTACTTCACGAAATTGTAGAATGAGGATTTTTCTTCGAGGAATGTGAAAAGTGTTTCAGGAGACGTTGTCGAACGTTAAGGGCTCAGGTTGCATATCTGTAAAAGCCTAAAAAAAGGTCTAGCATCAACGTCAAGAATATAACCATATGTCGGTAGAAATCCAAATTTTAAACAATTCAACAATTCTTTCCCAAAAAGTTTAAAACCTCATATGAATATATCCAGTTATCGACAACATGTTAGCATTGAGACTACTGATATCCTCTAGCACTTAAAACAGTCCAAAGTCCAGTTGCTCAATTAAATAAATCAGAACAATATATTCAAATCTTCTATGAAAGAAATACAATGGAAAAACAACTTGGCACTCAAACATTTCCTCAAATGCATAACTTATCGAATAACCAATACATTTATCTCGAAACCAAATGAAGCCTATTATTTATACAACTCTTAAGTCCTCTTAAAGAATTTGAAGAATAGTAACTAAGACTAGTGCCCTTCCGAGGCATCGGATTACCACTATGATCATCACCCTCTTTGGATCGCTTTTTCTCTCGATGCCAATTGCCTTGTTCTGTAAGGTATTCTTCAATATCAAATGCCTATATTGCTTCTCGTCCAATTACCTGAATCCCTGCAGTTACAAGAACATTTCCAATATAAGATTACTAGTATTAGCAAGAAAATCTGAAATCTGACAAGAATTTGATGAACAATTGAGTATTGCACCTTTAGCCGGAAAGTAGAATCTGTATATTCGGAATCTCGATATGCAACGAAAGACGGCGGTCTTATTATAAATCTGTTGTTTTGAGATGCTATTATTTAACCATCTTTTATTATCATGTGGGAGGAAAGAAAGAGAGGCTGAATTAATTAGGATAGAGCAAAACTAATGTCTCTGGCCAAACAAATTAATAATTACTCTCTAGCCTACTTCTAACAACTTAAATATTATTCTTGCAATATGGCTTTTGTGCAGGAAAACGTGGAACATCAAGATGGATGTTCCACAAACTTATAGAAAGAGCACAAAGCGCTACTTTCTATAAGTTCCCTACTCCTGCATTTGATCCCATCTCACCCACCAAAGTACGCAAGGAAAAGAAAATGATAATGTTTGTAACCAACTAAAAGCATATGAAGCCGGTTGAGAAACTGGGTTAATAAAAGATGACTTCATTATGTAAGAAACTAGATCAGGATATCGAGATAGAGGGAGGGAGGAGTGAGAGAGGAGAGGTGGCTAATCTACTTCCTAAACGAAGCTACATAATTTCTATAGACTACTGATTTGGGAGAACATATGCCTTTTCTCAGCAAATGTGAGCATTATATAGACGCGGTAGGCTTGAAGAAACCGGAGGTGCATGAAACCTAATTCATTAAGAATGAGCCCATGTTCATCCCCCTACTTATTTTCTTAAATGAAATACATATATGGCTCTTCCAGATTCCTTCCCTTATCACATCCGAATCATGAATAGAAGATTATATTTTCAAATTCATTTAATGATTCCGGATTCTTTCCCCTTGGTAAAATTCAGATAGTAGTAAAGATTTGGTGGTACCTAATAGCTGTAAGGCTCTTAAGAAAAAGAGGATAATGGTTGGTTGATACTTTGTGATTTTTGCTATTGTAATGCACAACTCTTGGGAAAGCAATTTGAAACAACTTCTTTCAGTCGTGGTCATCTCTTTGGATGCAACATGACATTGTCGAAAAAGGCAAAACGATTTAAATTTATTACCCTTTTTCTATATATAATAAAAAGATGTAGGTTTGCAACAAGGTATTGCTATAATAAAATACTTCTAGATTCTTTTTGCACTAAAGGACTTAAACATAATAAAACTTTTGAAAGTTTACAAATTAAAAGTTGAAATGGTTTTGAAAATATTTAGTTTCAGCTGTTTGTCTGTTTGATTTTTTTAGAAAACTCTTGCAGAACATATGACAAACTACTGATGTGGGTGAGTCTCGATGAACTCATATCCTAACTTCTCTCTTTGTATCTTCACTCTTGTTCGAATTTCCTTCCACTGTATTATACATACCTTGGCTAACCGAAGCTTATGATGTTCTTTAGGGAAAATAATTCCGGCCCTGAAGTCGATCGTGAAACGATTCGAGAGAGTTTGTTGTATCAACATGGGTTTTCTTGCGACCTGAATATCTGAGAATTTGAATCATTTGTAATTGACAGGTCAATTGCTTCGAGAAAAACAGTTGCCGTAACGCGCCATGCCATAGAAAAAAGTTATGGTGGCAGTAGAAGAAGAGTTCACTGCTGAGATTCCTGATAGCTAAGCTGATCTCTTGTTTGATCTTTTGGAGGGTTGAGATTGTTCTTGATGCTCCCCCTTGTTTGATATATTGAGACATTGTAATGCTCATTTGATGACAAAATGCGACGAAGTTTAGCGGTTGTCACTGCAATCTTTTACTGATTTATTCAACTCACAAATTGCATAGCGAATCTTTTCATTTAGAACCAAAAGGTTTGCGTAGTAGACTGTGTGTGATATTTTTAAGCAAGAGGTTATGTGTTCGATTCCTATTGAGGGCATGATGATTTAAATTTTTTGATTCAGTTTCATTAAAATTTGGTTGGGTTAACCTTTGTTTTAATTAAAAAACAGGTTTGCGTTGTTGGTTATGATGGCTGGAGTTATTTTTGAAGTCTAGTTATATATAGCTTCAATTTGTATCCGCTTAGAACCTAATGGCCTTCGTAGTAGTGATAATAAGAGTTGTTTTTTTAAGCATACGGATACACCAGTATTTTTGCACCTGCAATTTATTATTCATATATGGAAATTTATATTTGGAATTTAAAAGCATATGTGTGAAAGATGTTTTATTTGGGGAGAGAAGGGTTTTTTTCTTCTTTTTTTGGAAAGTTAGAATATTATTTAAAATTTTCCAATAATAAAAGTTGATATATGTATCTAAAGTACAACAAATATCTTTTAAAATATTCTTGTTTGTTAAAACTTTTTCTAAGAATGAGAATTGTGTCATTTTAGCTTTTAGCTACACAATTGATTGTAAATTTAGTTGGGCCAATATAAGTTAGAATTATAATATTAGAGATAAACCACAGTTTGCATTGAGATATTTATTTTTTAAAATTATATTTTGCCTGAGTGAATATTCCAAGACTTTTCATTATTTCAACTTTTACGATTGTGATGAATAGAAATATTTTTACTCCAAGAACAAAATCAAACATGCAGAGTTAGAAAATTTGGAGTTAAAGGGGCTGTTTGGGAATGGGGTTCAGTTTTCTAAACTAGAGTTCATAACCGTAGTAAAACTTGACTCTAAGGCCTTGTTTGGGGACAGGGTTTAGTTTAGTAAACTGCAGTTACACAATTTAGAAAGCTAAACTCCAAAATGCTAATCAAAGCCTGTTTGGGGTCCATTTTGGAGTTGAGATAACTACAGTTATCTCATCCCAAAACTTAAGATAATTGCAGTTATCTCAACTCCAATCTGACCAAAGTTTAGAAAACTCCATTTTTGGAGTTTGAGGATTGCAAATCACAGTTTCCAATATGAATATGAGTAACCTTCTTTAAGAAACGGCAGCCAAAACATCCAACGAGGCCCACGAGGGGCTCAAATCCAATGGGCATATCCGTCAACTTTTTTCCTTTCTCCATGCATGATGTTTGCCATTATAGGAATGCAACTATGTAAAAGAAAATATTTGGTTAGAAATAGTAAAGGAAATTCAATATTTGCCGTGTTAATTGCAAGTAAAAGCGTACAAGTACAAATCCACCGTTTAGTTGCTTACAAGTTTTTTTAATTGAATATCTAAATTTAAACAACCTTTTGTTTCTTTTGTTTCTGGCAGAACAAAAAATCAAAAGAAAATGCGGCATTTGTTGCAACTTAGGATTTGTTTAAATGTAACATCATTGATAATTGTTGTGATTTCCATAGTTTGAAACATTTATTGAAACCAACTTGCAAGATATTTTTTTGTATTTTGGCAACAAAATGTTATAGCCCCCAACCCAAATCTCTTGAAAAGGTTACTCCAAATGCTATTCATGCAACTCAACAACTTACGGGGTTGTTTTGTGTACATAATAACCTTCTACGTAAATAACATCAATCAATTACCCTTCCCCTCACGTGAGTTCCCACATGGCAAAATTAATCATAATCACGACACCCCTTCCTCTCTCACATGCATGGTTCCTGTGCCTCTCCTCCCTCCCTTTATACTTGTCACTACTAAAATAGGGGGTTGCCCCTACGGATAGGCAGATTTATTTTGGCCCTACGGATTAGTCCGTAGGGCCAGACGGTTGCCCCTACGGTCCTAAACGTTTAATTTAAAAATATTAAATCTTAATTTGTTATTTGTCCCTACGGAGCCACAAACCAAGAACCTACGGGCAAATCCGTAGGGACATCTAAATATGGATTTAATAGAAAAGGCACATAATTTCCCTATGCGCTGATTATCTCTCCTCTCTCTCGCTCGAGCGCGCGAAACCTCCCAAACCCCTTTTCTCGTCGCCGATCTCGCCGATCTCACCGATCTCGTCGATCTCACCAATCTCGTCGCCGTTCTCTCTCTCTCGTTCCCGATCTCGTCGCCGTTTTTCCTCGTCGCCGATTGTCGATTATCTCCTCCACCGAACAGGTAATTAATTAAATCTTCAATTAAAGAAATTTTTGATTATTTTAGGGGTTGGGGTTGGGGTTGCGGTTGGGATTCGGCTAGGGTTGCGGTTGGGGTTGGGTTCGGCTAGGGTTGCGGTTGGGGTTGGTGTTGGGTTAGGGTTAGGGTTGGGACTGGGGCTGGTGCCGGGGTTACGGTTGGGGTTAGCGTTGGGGTTCGGCTGGGGCTGGGGCTGGGGCTAATGAGATATTGGTGGAGGGAAATGGAGTGGATGAGGGACCAGCGAAATCCATAGAATCAGTGAGTATATAATTCACTGCTTTCATACCATACAAGGAGGCAATATTATTTCTCTATTTCTTAATTCTTAAAATGACATAGATTACACCTTTTGATACAATTACAAAGGCACCACCCAATATAAAGAAGTTACAACAACTCTATCTTATCTAACTTCATTCATGGTCTTACATGAGATATAATAACTTAGTTATATTTTCAAACAATTATAGCTATATTTTTCAGTTGTAGAATTTTAAACTAGTTAATAAATAGGCAAGATATCGTTAAGTAACTTATACGGTTCGAAGTTCAGCCATAGACTTCGAGACTAGTTGATGCGCAAGTAAAACATTGTAATATTTGAGGGAAGTAAACAACATGAAAACTATGGATCTTGCTTAAGATGCTAAAAGTTCGTAGGAATCGAAAAATATGGTCCTGCCGTAAGCGAGCCTTTGTGGTGTCGTCCTCTCTTCATTGACATGCACACATACACGTGCACATACACGCAGGGCCTAATACATAAATTTGCACTTTCATTCTCTCTACGGACACATGCACCACACATGCCCGCATACACATGACCTAATACATAAATATGCACTGTCCTCTCTACATAGACATGCACACACACATGCATGCATACACACAGGGCCTAAGACAAATATAAAACAAAAAAAACATCATATTTTCCACCATTTGTAAACATTAATCCAAATGTTTACAACAACAAAAAGATACGGAAACATCTAAAGTAAACTCGTGACGGATCATAAGGATACCCCTCACCTGTATATGCATACCTGCATCCGCATTCCGACTGAATGCAAATGCGATGAGACTAAAGTAATCCAACGAATCTAATACTAGGATCCGGCTTAACCCAAAGCCCACTAGTATGATCCGTCCGATCATGATCCGTGTACGACTGCACGTATATGATCAAACCCTGCCACAATATCATACGGCCTCTACAACGTTTCGCCTGAAACTTGAGAAACTGTCTGTGGGGGACTCTAAAGACTCGTCAATACACTGGCAGTGGATTTAACCACTAGCACGTCAGTGGTACTAGCTGTACGTAACGGGCTACCAGGTATTGACCAAAAGGGAGGTCGATGAGCGAACTCATCCTGACACCCTACTGAGCCTGTCAGTGACAATATCTGTACAGTCCGGTCCGTTCGTCTATGAGTATCGCATGTCGAGCCTAGGGGGTTGGTAAAAATCAGACCCCCAAAAGCGGTACAAGTCATGTCGGAGTGTAGCCCAAAACACCCTGAGATACTACTGGAATACCTACCAGTAAATCTCCTGCCTTGGCCAAGGACTTCGTGTAATGGCTCTCCTAGACACAGCGCGATCTCACCCCCAATACCGGGAGAAACGAAACCCCTGCCGATCCGCTCACTGCCTCCATGTGGCTCAGGACTGTACCCAACTAAAACCTGTTTGCACGACTCCTTTGAACCGTGGTATGGTAGTAAACAAAGCACAGTGGGAACTCACACGAGACAAATGACGATCTCAGGTCGATGAACTAACATGTACACATGTCACCAGGGAACTGCTATCTGACGCTAGGTATAATACCAACCGGCATGTTCCCGGCGAGTCCTGTCCGGTGTACTCATAACCCAATGAGCACCTGTATACGTCTTAGGTGAACCAACTGACACCAATAGCTTGTAAGACCAGCCACCGCCCCTCGTCGGGGTCTCGATCGTATACACTAGTCTACTAATGGAGTATCGATACCCAGTCTCGAACCTCCCACGACTAGGGCCCTTGTAAGGATGTGCTTATTGACCCCAGCTCCCACGTATATGATCGCCATCATACTGCTGGTAGTCAAACAAGAATCCTAAGGGCTCTATCAACGTGCAATAGTGATCTGTAATATCACCTAAAGCAGTACACGATGATAAAGATATTCCAGATAGCATACTATCATCTCGAGTAAGATTGTCCTACCGGCATAGGTCCTCCCTCAATCATTGCAATCATGTGCCTATGATCCAATAATTGACTTTGAGGGCACTATATCCAACAATCTCTTACTTGCACTCAAGGCTAATTATTGCGATGTCGCATACTCACAGCCCGTGTGATACCGAACACCCAACTCCTCTACTGATCAGTCTCACAAAACCCGTTTGTGAAACTATTGCGTTCGAGGAATAGCCTCAGTGAGTAGATCCGCTCTGATGTTTCTTTCTATGTCTCTCTTTATCTCAAGTTCGCGGAGAAAGCCATCTCCCGAAATGAGCAATACATGTCTTAGAATATGTCTAAATATCTGATGGGACCTAGTTCATAAATGAACTCCAAATCCAAACTTCTGTGACTGTATCGTCAACTGAACTTAATCAGTATCATGCGCCATGCCTCCCTCAGTATCCGCTTGGACCACCTGTCCAAACTACTGGCCCTCGTTAGAGAGAAAACTATAACTCTGACAGTCACTCTGTCATCCAACTCACCTTGGAAGCGTGGAATGATAACTGTCTCCCGAAGGAGGCTGTCGTTATCAAATCCCTAGAACATCTTCTTTTGTTCTAAAACTGCTTCCGAACATTTCTCCAGGATTGGATTAATATCAACTTATTGCATCTAGTGCAAAAACAACATCTGGTGTGGTACTTGACATCTCATGATTGAATCAATTGCCTAAGCAAGTAATATGTCAATCATGCACATCCCTCTTCCTTTTAGTCTGTAAGACACCTTTAGAGAGGGTGACTCCATCACTTGTAGGTATACTACCGTGCCAGGAGTCGTCCATTCTAAAACACCTTTAGAATGCTATCTAAGTACCCAGATTAGGAAACTACCCAAATCTAGATCTAAAACCATAGATCTAGTAACCAGAATGTCTGATATTATATCCAAGCCTTATGTGGAGAAATCACTATGTGACAACCAAAGTATAACCGATCGTAGTATAGGAATTTCACTTCCTACTATGTGTATGTCATCCAAAAACCAGGACATCACACCCTACTACTATCTTAACAGATCCATCCCCTATTCTGATGAAATCAAAAACCTATGACGGTCACATCAAAAATAGATGATCTATCTCCGCTATATCTGCTTTAGTCTATAAATAGACACAAGCTACTTGTCCACTGTGCTTCCGCTGCTCCCACTGACTACGACAACCCTCTGGCAGAGTCATATACACGTGCGCTTCTAAAGCTAGTTTAGAACGACGCTATACTCATCCTCCTGCCGGGTCTCATAGCGTGGAATAACACTAGTGTCAAGTCTGGGTAAACAAGAACCTCCATGTCACCGTCCTTGAGGCTACCGGAGTACCTCTCGGATGCCTGAGGTTACCCACCAATTCTGCGGAGTGGCTAATGGAATGTCAATCCAGATTGAATCTTTAGGTCCTATTAAATTTTCAGTAATCGTTTGCGGTTCTGGAATCACTTCCAGTTCTACCATACCCCCACTACTGTTTTCTGAAAAAAGTCCATTTTATTAAAACTGTGGCGAGTCAAAAACAATATCACTATTGATCTTTCAGATGGTAGAAAGTCAACCCTCGTCATAGCCTGGGTTAACCCACAAACTGCCATTACAAAAACGTACCTTGAGTTATCCAAAGTCTGGTTTTAAGCATAAGCCGGACAACTCCATATACCTTAACATCGTTAAGATATGATCCATTCTATATCCAATATAGAAACATAGGCACTGATTTAATTGGAACCAGATTCAAATCATGCAGTTATCTCTAGTGCATGTCAACTAAATGGAGAGAGGCCGAGTAGGATTACTCAACTTAGGAGTGCATCCAATTATGAGTAACCTGAAAGAGATACAAGTTTCTCAAAACCATTACTATCAACTGAATACCATACACAAGTATCTATATCTTCGATTACCTTGAAAGATCCTGATACTTACAATATGTGGTTCTCTACTTTACTCTTATACCTATAACTTCTCAAAACCTTGACTTTGTATTTCTACGAAACACTTGTCTAAAAACTAGAGAAGTCACAAGTAAACAGAATATAGTACGAGTACGAACCCCTCTGTCCTAATGGACACTGGACAACATACAATACTTTGTATAAGTCCCCTGAGTTGAATAACTCAAACCCTGTGCGTCGTAAGTTGAAAACTGTACCATGGTCATGAAGAATTACACCGCTGTTGAATGCTCCTTACCTAACCATCAACTGATATAGGTAAATGTCATGGACATAATTTTAAAAGGTTATATCTCAATTTATAAAAATAAACGTACAGATATATAAGTTTGAAATTGGTGCATAACAACGGATATTCAAAACCAAGTATTTGCCATCCGGCAAAAGCCCAGGTGATTTCCTCAAATCTTACCAATTACAACGAATTCCGATATAATGAGGATGATCACCTTATTCCCAATAACTTACTCCCACTCATCATCTGTAAAACCATACAGATGTGAGAATCATACCTGGTAAATACATACCCTGGAACAAGGGTCTAATTGGGAAATCAGTTTTCTATTAACAACGTACAATTAAACTGAAACATTAAAATATTTCGTAGGGGTATCCGGGTATTCATAGTAATGCCTCTTCCATTATCAGATTCATGACTGTAACCGTATATCTCTTTGCCATCTTTCCAAATCCCTTTATATGTCTTTAGTCATTACCTTCTGTACACCCCCTTAGGATAAATGGTTTTCTTCCTTCCCTACCGTACGGCACCAGCCTATGGTTTGGAAGAAGACTATCCAATAAGCGTAACAGGTGTACTCTCCTAATCTTAGGAGTACTCGCAACCTGAAAGAAGGTGAAGATTAAAGACAACTGAATAAACCTTATTCCTATTTCTCCTGAACCAGAATCCATTCTCGAATTTGGAACAAGTTCCTTCGAGTTCGTATATAACCATACGATGGATTTATCCAATGGAATTGGATGTTCGTAGTGATACGGGGTGTTCTGGAGAAATACAAAGGTGAAAATAGGAGTGACGATGAAATACTTGGTTTGGTCGTGAATGATAGCAGTCGCAATTTACTTTGCCCTCTTTCTAATCCCTTTATTTGTGTTTACTTATTACCTTCTGTACACCATACTTAGGATAATTGGTTTTCTTCATTCCCTTCCTTTCGGCACTTGCCTATGGTTTGGATGAAGACTATCCAATTAGCGTAATAGGTGTACCGTCCTAATCCAAGGAGTACTCGCAACCTGAGAGAAGGTAAAAGGAAAAGACAACTGAATAGTCCTATTCATTTTCCCCAGAACCGGAAACCATTCTCGAATCTGGAACAAGTTCCTTCGAGTTCGTATATAACCATACGATGGTTTTATCCAATGGAAGTGGATGCTCGTAGTGATACAAGGTGTTCTGGATAAAAGGGTAAAAGTAGGAGTGGCAACGAGGTGTGCAACTCTGACAATCTAAAATCCAGTGTTTCAAAAAGGTTCGGTCAACTTGGTCACTGAGTTATAGTCTAGGGTCTGGCCATGGTCGCTGTCAAAGAGAGAGAGAAAAGAAACACTCTGTATGCACTCTAACCCAGATCAGAATGATTAATCACTTTATCTAATCAGGATGTCTCCCACTGTATTCTCAAACTCTCCTCCAAACCTGAAAGAAGAATTAGTCGGGATCACCCGAGAAGTAAACCAACTCATCAGTGGGAATCGGGATCCAACTATCATCGCATGATAACGTGATGGAATCGTCTCACGTTATCACACTCCAGAAGGTATGCGCATGTCTGGCAATTTTCAGTTTCTTTAGAAACTCCCGATGTGATTTTTACCCCAAGCGGCTTATGACTTTGACTAGATCAACAAACCATAAACCGCTAGTCAAGTTCAACCGTCATTATTCTGGATTGCATTAAACCTGTAGGGTTCCTAGGCACATTCATGAAGTTTCACAAGGCATCAACCATGCCAAATTCAAAAATTTATGTGTCGAGAAACCCTAATGAAGATCGTTAACTAGAGGATAGGCGAAAATAAAAGCTAGCAAACAACTTTGCTACTAAGTGAAAGTGATTACACCCTTTGTAGATCCGGTCCTCCACTTCCAAAGCTCCGTGATGACGTCCCTTCGCTGCGATCATCGGGATCCCGGACTCTAGCGATGGATTCGTCGGAGAAATGATCGGGCTAGGTCGTTGACTTCGATGCCGAAGATGATCTACGTCGAGGCGACTCAAACCCAAGCTCCATCTTCACTAGGTCATGAAACTTGTGAAGATAATGTAAATCCACGGTAGCGCCCCGGCCGTCTAACAGACGCTAAATGCGGAACAAAAACTTTTTACAACCGGCGCTATCGTGTACCGTAACCCGGATCTGCCATTAAAGCTAAACTAACAAACTACAAAGTGGGTAGAAACGTTATACCGAATGATCCGAGTCCTTCGGTCTTCAACCATCATCCCACGCTTTGTTGCGGCTTCTCCGATCTCCTCGATCTTCAGTCTTGTCGTCCAGGTAGCACCACGTCGACGGATCTTTAAACGGGCTCCCGCCTCTGAACCGAGGCAACTCGATCGTTAAGTTTGCTAAAAGAGACGACCAAGATGAAGTAGAGAATGAGTAGAACACTTTGTCTCGTTACGTCCAAAGTCACGGACGAACGGTTATGGAAGTTACCTTTTGGATCGGGTGAAATGAGATAGAGGCTATCTAATTTTCATGAACCCGAATCTATCATAATATTTTTTCTAGTGAACAACAACCATGAGCCAAGAGAGGGGGGGGAGGCCGGCCACTTATAAGAGAGGAGGGAGGTGAGTGTAGGAGGGGGAAGGTGACCACAAAGGAAAAGATCAACAACAAATATCTTAGCACCAAGTATGAATGCATTAAAAGCAAACCAATCACAATTAACCTAGTCACCTTGTCATTAATTGCACCATTAATGACCTAATGACTCACAAGCCTAGTCACCCTCTCTAGAACCTTCTAGAACACTGACTCACCTCATCAAGAATAGATAAATCCGCATTTAACCGACTGTTAAATACGGCTGATAGAAAACTGGAAACTGGCAACTTCCAAAAGTGATCCTGAAACGAATCTCAGGATAACCCCGTATCAGTATAAACATACCCGCATTTGTATTACATCTGAATACAAATGCAACTGAGACAAAGATATTATATCTACACAGTATAATACTCGGATCCGGCTTAAACCAAAGCCGACCAGTATTATCTGTCCGAAAAACGACACGTGCGAAAACGCACGTGCTTTTTCCGAACCTTGCCATATCACCATACGGCCTCTACAACGTTTCGCCCGAACTTGGAAAAGTGTCTGTGGGGGACTCTAATGACTCATCAACACACTGGCACTGGGTATAACCCCTAGCACGTCAGAGGTACAAACTGTACGTAACGGTTTGCCTATGTATTGATTGGAAGGGAAGCTGACGAGCGAACTCATCCATAAACCCTACTGAGCCTGACAGTGACAATGTATATACAGTCCGGTCCATTCGTCTAAAGAGTATCGCATATCGAGTCTAGGGGGTGGATAAAGTCAGACCCCTAATAACGCGATAAATCGTGTCGGTATGAAGCCCATCACCACCTGAGAAACTACTGATCCAAATCAGTAATTCTCCACTATCTCGGCCGAGGATTCCTAGTGATGGCCACCCGTGCACTGCGCGACATCAACCCCCAATACCGGGAGAGACGAATCCCCGACGATCCGCTCACTTGCCTCCAATGTGGCTCGGGACTGTACCCAACTAAAACCTGTTTGCACAACTCCTTTGAGCGTGGTAGGGTAGTAATCTAAGTACAGTGGAAACTCACATGAGACAAATGACGATCTCAGGTCGATGAACTAACCTGTACACATGTCACCTGGGAACTGCTATCTGACTATATGTATAATACCAACTAGCAGGTTCCCGGCGAGTCCTGTCCGGTGTACTCATAACCTAATGAGCACCTGTATACATCTTAGGTGATCTGACTGACACCAGTGGCTTGTGAGACCGGCCACCGCCCCTCGTCGAGGTCTCGATTGTATACACTAGTCTACTCTGGAGTATCGATGCCCTGTCTCAAAACTCCCACGACTAGGGACACTTTTAAGGATGTGCTTACAGACCCCAGCTCCCACGTATATGATCGACATCATACTGCTGGTAGTCAAGCAAGAATCCTATGGGCTCTATCATCATGCAATAGTGAACTAAAGCATGTATACGATGATAAAGACAAACCAAATAGCATACTATCATCTTGAGTAAGACTGGCATATCGGTATAGGTCCTGCCTCAATCATTGTAATCACGTACCTGCGATCCAATAATTGACTTTGATGGCACTATCTCCAACAATCTCCCACTTGCACTCAAGGCTAATTATTGCGATGTCGCATACTCACAGCCCGTGTGATATCGAACATCCAACTCCTCTACTAATCAGTTTCACAAAGCTAGTTTGTAAAACTCTTGTGTTCGAGAAATAGTCTCAGTGAGTGGATCCGCCCTGATGTTTCTTTCTATGTCTCTCTTAATCTCAACTTCGCGGAGAAAACCATCTCCCGAATCGAGTAATACCTGTCTTAGAATATGTCTGAATATCTGATGGGACCTAGTTCATAAATGAACTCCAAATCCAAACTTCTTAGACTGTATCGATCACTGAACCTAATCAGTATCCAACACCATGCCTCTGTAAGTCTACGTTGCCATCCCCGGTACTTACGAGGAGGCGGAAACGATATAACAATCAAATTTTGTCACAAGGAGCAACATGGACTAAACAAGGTCGGGATCGTTACTAAACTAAACTAGCAAACATGCAAAGGAGAATTAACTACTCGGCAAAGTGGTTATACCTAACTTGAACTCCTTCTTCTTGAAACCTAGTAGAGGTTGATGGTTCTCTCTTCGTCGCCTTCTTCCGTCAAAGATGGATCCAACTGAGGGTTCAACCTTCGGGCTCTTTCTCGAACTTAGAGTGAACTAGGATCTCCGGCTTGCTAAACCTTGAACCCTAGAGAGAGTAGAGAGTATCTATGGGGTGTTTATCTTTCAAGGAGAGGGATTCTCAACACATGAGAAGGATTCTCCTTGAGCTTGAGGAAGAAGAAGATGAAGTGAGGAGAGAGAATCAATATGATAGAATGAGCTATCTTTTTCCTTTTGCAACCATATCAAAAAGAAAAAGAATTATCTAATTAATAATAATAATTCAAATGAAATAGTTGATGGTTGGTTTTGGAATGACCACTATCATCACTTCATTAAATGAATGTAAGCTAGAATCAAGGAGTATCCTTGCAAAGTAATGATGATGGTCAAACATTCAACCATGGTCAACAAGTCAACCATGGTCAACAAGTCAACAAAACCAACCATGACACAATTTCATTTAATTACTATTATTAATTGATATTTCATAAATCCATTAGGGTTTGGAAAAAGACGACTGTCAACTGTGCATACGCACCCGTTCCGAAACCCTAATGAAAGTCCTCTTCCTCCGCCTCAAACAACTGTGCATACACACCTGCATTCTCGTTCCAAGGAACATGAATACTGAGAGATAAAAGCAACCCCAAAACATATACCAGTATCTGGCTCAAACCAGAGCCTGCTAGTATAAACCGTCCGGACTCCAAACGTGCACAAGTGCGCGGATGAGAACGAACCCTGCCGCAAAACCATGCGACCTCCACTCAGTTTTGCCCAGAGACGAATAGCCCTCTGTGTGGGACTCTAAAGACTCGACACTACGCTGGCAGTGGGTTTAACCACAGACCGCAAGCGGCACTAGCTGTGCGTAACGGTCCCCAGGTAGATGCCGATAAGAAGACTGACGAGGTAAAACCCATCTGAACTCCTACTGAGTCTGAATGTGACATTCTCCGTACAGTCCGGTCTGTTCGTCTGATACATCGCATGTCGGGCCTAAGGGGCGGTAAACGTCAGTCCCCCAATAGCGGTACAAGTCGTGTCGGAGTGAAGCCCAAAACACCCTGAGATAACACTGGAAGCCTACCAGTATATCTCGCTTGCCCTGGCCAGGGACTACTCGTGTAATGGCTCTCCTAGACACAGCGCGATGTCAACTCCCAATACCGGGAGAGATGAATCCTGTCTAACCGCTACTGCCTCCAAATGCTTCGGGACTGCACCCAACTACCACCTGTTTGCACGACTCCTTTGAGCCGTGGTAGGGTAGTAGTCAAAGTACAGTGGGAACACATTCGAGGCGAAGTGCCAGTGTCAAGTCAGCGGACTAAGCTGTACTCATGTCACCTGGGAACTGATAACTGACGATAGGTATAAAAACCAACTAGTCAGTTCCCGACGAGTCCTGTCCAGTGTACTCGTAACCTAACGAGCACCCGCATACTATCTCAAGTACGACGTACTGACGACTGTGGGACAGACCGTCTCCCACACTGGGATGAGAAGCGCATGCGCTAGTCTACTCCGGAGTATCGATGCCCTGTCTCGATAGTCCTGCGACTAGGAACCTACATAAGGATGTGCTTATAGATTACCCAGCCCCCACTAGTGTGACTGCCATCACAACGCTGGTAATCAACCAAAGATCCTAAGGGCTCCACTAATGCGTATAGGTGATATCGCAAAATAAACACATGTACACATTGAAGTAGAAACAAACCAAGTAGCATCTACCATTTTGAGCAAGATTGTATATACAAGGTGAATATCCCAAGCTTCCATTAAGTAATATACAAACCAGTATGATACAGTAATGGCCTCTAGGGCATATACACTAACAATCTCCCACTTGCACTAAGGCCATGTACTGGCGTATCGAAGACCTATCATCTCGATCAGCCGCTCGAACTGAGTCTGGGGCAGGGCCTTGGTGAATGGATCTGCAGTGTTTTCTTCTGAAGCAACTCTCCGAACCTCGATCTCCGTGCGATCCACGATCTCTCTGATCAGGTGATACCGCCTCAAGATGTGTCTGGATCTCTGATGGGACCTGGGTTCCTTTGCTAAAGCTATAGCCCCGTTGTTGTCGCAATACAGAGGTATTGGATCAACAATGGACGGAACCACCTGAAGTTCTTTCAAGAACTTCCTCATCCAGACAGCTTCTTTTGCGGCATCAGATGCAGCGATGTATTCCGCTTCCATCGTCTAGTTTGCAACGGTTTCCTGTTTGGAACTCTTCCAACACACCGCCCCTCCATTGAGGGTAAAGACAAAACCCGACATGGACTTGGAATCATCCTTGTCACTCTGGAAGCTGGAGTCAGCAAAGGCCTCGATCTGGAGGTCTTTTCCGCCATACACCAAGAACATCTCCTTAGTCCTTCTCAGGTACTTGAGAATGTTCTTTACCGCTATCCAGTGCTTCTCCCCAGGGTTTGACTGATACCGGCTTACTACACTCAGTGCATAAGCTACATCCGGTCTGGTACACAACATCGCATACATTATAGAGCCTACCGCAGAAGCGTAGGGTATAATAGACATGCGATCCCTCTCCAAATCAGTCTTGGGAGACATCTCTTTAGAGAGGGTGATCCCGTGACAAGCCGGCAGGTTACCGCGCTTGGAATCTTCCATACTGAATCTCTTTAGTATGGTGTCGATGTACCTGGACTGTGAAAGTCCTAATATCCTCTTGGATCTATCATGATGGATCCGGATCCCCAGGATGTATGAGGCATCACCCAGGTCTTTCATGGAGAACCTGTGTGACAAGAATCCCTTGACAGATTGTAGCATAGGAATGTCATTTTCTATTAAGAGAATGTCATCCACGTATAAAACGAGGAATACTACAGTTCTCGCTACAAATCTACAATAGATGCATGGTTCATATGGATTTTTGATAAAGCCAAATTCCTTGACCGTCTCATAAAAACAGATGTTCCAACTCCGCGATGTCTGCTTTAGTCCATAGATGGACTTAAGCAACTTGCACACCTTTCCGCTGCTCCCACTCTGAATGAAACCCTCTGGCTGATCCATATAGACACACTCCTCTAAATTTCCATTTAGAAAAGCGGTTTTTACGTCCATCTGCCAAATCTCATAATCGTGGAAGGCAGCAATGGCAAGAAGGATCTGAATGGATTTCAGCATAGCCACTGGAGAAAAAGTTTCGTCATAGTCCAAACCAGGTCTTTGACGGAAACCCTTTGCTACAAGTCTAGATTATAGGTCTCAACCTGTCCATCTACACCAATCTTCCTTTTGAAGATCCACTTGCATCCTACGGGTTTTACCCTGTCTGGAGCAATGTCCAACGTCCATACTTTGTTGGTGTACATGGACTCCATTTCGGTCCGCATTGCATCCAGCCATTTTACCGAGTCAACGCTCTGAACGGCCTGCTGGAAGCTAGTAGGCTCATCATAATCTATGATGCAATCCTCTCTATCCCCGTCTATGAGAAAACCGTAGTATCTCTCGGGCGGATGAGACTGCCTACTACTCCTGCGGAGCGGCGTAGGAATGTCCTGTTCATTTGAACCCTCTGGTTCCTCTAAGCTTTCAGTAATAGCTCGTGGTTCTGGAATTTCTTCCAGTTCTACTGTGCTCCCACTTATCTGGTTTCTCAAAAACTCAGTTTCCAAGAAGTAGGCATGGCGAGAAACAAGAACTTTTTGTTCCTCATTGCAGTAGAAGAAATATCCCTTGGAGTTCTTTGGATATCCCATGAACTTGCACTGTACTGAGCGTGCCTCGAGTTTGTCCGCATGCTGCTTTTTGACAAAAGCTGGACATCCCCATGTCTTAATGTGATTAAGATGGGGCATCTTTCCACACCACATCTTATATGGTGTGGTGGGCACAGTCTTAGTAGGAACTCGGTTCAAAAGGTATGCAGCTGATTCTAGCGCATACCCCCAGAAAGATCGCGGTAACTCAGCATTACTCATCATGGACCGTACCATATCCAATAGGGTCCGGTTCCGTCTCTCCGATACACCGTTGTGTTGCGGAGTGTATGGAGGAGTAAGTTGAGAGAGAATTCCATTCTCTTTTAAGTAATTCAGGAACTCGGCACTTAAGTATTCTCCACCTCGATCCGATCTTAGAATCTTGATACTTTTGCCGGTTTGTTTTTCTACTTCATTCTTATATTCCTGGAATTTTTCAAAGGCTTCGGACTTATGTTTCATTAAGAAGACATAACCGTACCTTGAAAAATCATCCGTAAAAGTAATGAAGTAAGAATAACCGCTTCGCGCATGTATAGACATTGGACCGCACACGTCGCTGTGTACGAGTCCCAAGAGCTCGCTCGCTCTTACTCCGTGTCCAGTGAACGGAGTCTTTGTCATCTTTCCTTTGAGACAGGATTGACAAGTGGCATACGATTGATATTCGAACGGATCCAAATATCCTTCTGTATGTAACTTAGTTAACCTTCTCTCATTGATGTGACCCAGTCTACAATGCCATAAGAAAGTCTGATTGATATCTGGAGACTTTCTTTTGTGTGTATTCTGGACATTGAAAATCTGTGGTTGGTTTAATACGTATATACCATTGCTCAGTGTACCTGACCCAATCAGAATTTGATTAAGGTGAATGTTTACAACATTACTTACAAACGCAAATTCATAACCTTCTTTAGAAACCAAAGATACAGAAATGATATTACAAGTTGCGTTGGGTACAAAAAAGCAATTACGCAAAACCAAAACATGTCCATCTGACATTCCCAGGTGATAGTCCCCCACGGCTTTAGCATCCATGCTAGCTCCGTTCGCAACTCTGAGGGTCATGTCACCTGCCTTCAAAACCCTACGGTTTCTCAACGCCTGCAAAGAATTACAGATATGAGATCCTGATCCGGTATCCAATACCCAGGAAGTAGAGTTTATCGAAAGACAGTTTTCAATAACATACACACCTGAAGCTGAAGCCGCAACCTGCTTCAGTTCCTGTGTCCTGGCTTTCCAAGCCCTGCAATCTTTCTTCCAGTGTCCACTCTTGTGACAATAGAAGCATTCCTCTTTACCCACCAGTTTCCCCGCTATCATTGTTGCTTTTTCTTTTCCCTTCTTTTCCACTTTACTAACACCGCCCCTTGGTTTGGCGGGGGCTTTCTTCTTCTTTCTTTTGGCTCTCGCCTTGGACCTAGAAGAAGAAGATCCTCTTACAAACAAAGTGGGTGTTTCCCTACCTTTCTGTAGGGTGCCCTCTGCGCTCCTCAGCATATTGAGGAGTTCTGAAAGTTCAACTTCCTTTTCTTGCAAGTTGAAATTCAGTATGAACTGGGCGTAAGTGGAAGGAAGGGACTGGAGAACTAAGTCCGTATAGAGCTCACTCTCTAACGTGGTCCCAAGTTCTGCGAGCTCCTCAATGTAGCCAATCATCTTAAGTACGTGTTCCGCTACCGATGATCCGACGGCCAATCTTGCCGAAAACAACTTCTTCGACACTTCGTATCTTTCGATACGGGACTGCTCTCCATACAGTTCTTTTATATGCAGAAATATGGATTCTAGGTCCATATTCTCGTGCCTCCTCTGATGTTCGTTGTCCATAGAGGCAAGCACGAGGCACTTGGCCTTCGCGCAATCAATCTCCCAAGTCTTACAGATTTCCTTATCCGCGACGCTGGAGGTGGGACCTGGGACGGAGGGAGCTTTGGTGGTAAGAAGATACCCCAGCTTGTCATAAGTGATTGCCATTTTGACATTCCTGAGCCAATCTTTGTAGTTTGGCCCTGTCAGTATGTTTTTATCTAAGAGTAATTTAAGTCCAGTCATGTTGAATGGTCGCTGCAATTAGGAGAGAGAGAAGGAACACTCAGCACGATGCTCTTGCAAGTTTAGAATGGTTTTTAATTTGTCTAATCAGGATGGCTCCCTCTGTCTCTCAAATCCCTCCTCAAACCACAAAGGAAGAATTAGCCGGGATCAATCCCACCGCACAATACTTGCTTAACCGTTCAGCCAGGCCAGTGTCGGTACTTCGAGGGAGGTTTTCCAACGCTTTCGCGAAGTTCCTTAATTTAAGAACCTCTTTTCCCTGGGGGCGTAGCCCCGCTAACACCTTTCTGGACACCTACTAGGTTTATAGCATTGATCGTTTAGTGAGAAATTTCCCGAGGAGTAGCATATACTCACAGTAGGATCGGGATCCAAATATCATCGCGTGACGAAAATGAAGGAATCCTACCATAATCATCACACTCCAAATGGTATGCAAATCTAGGAAGTTTCAGTACTTATGAAACTCCCGATGTGGATTTTTGCCCCATGCTCTTATGACCTTGACTTTGGCCAAAATATCATAAGTCACATGTCAAGTTCTACCCGTCACTATCCAGGTTAATTTGGATCCATCCGTACCTACCCTTGACTTTGGCCAAAATGGCAGTACGACTGTCCCAAATCAACGCATCTATCTATGCTACACATGAATACCCAATAGCTACCAATCACTATGCCTTGACTTTGGCCAAAATACATAGCTTGAATACTATTGACTATTTATGTGAAACGACGGAGGGCTACGAATGGTTTTGGTAAAACCGTGAACGTAGTGAACTTGATATAATCGATGGAACGAGATAGCTTTTAGAAGGAGTGGCTCAAGCTCCGCATTTAAAAGTTAGTTTTGAAAAGAACCGAGTGGTTTTTCGAAAGTGTTCCAACGACTTTAGCTTGGTTTATTATCTTGCATTAGTTCTTTTAATGCGTGATATTCTTGCATTAGTTCTTTTAATGCGTCCCATCATTTAATCCTACCATTGCAGAAAACAACCAAAATATGACGTACGCTTATGCCATATGCATTCGCCACGGGGCCCCGTCATCACCCGTTAGGTTACTTAACTAACGACAGAGCGGGGGCTGGGCTAGCGCGGCTGTAAAACATAAGCAACGCCTAAATATAAAGCAATGATAGACATTACAGATCACAGATGAATACATTGGATATACTAGGAATCCGCAATCCTTTCGAGCCTGCAACGAAAAGCGGATTACACGGTCGCGGTGAATAGCCAAATACCCCACCCAAGACCCCTACGGATGCGGCAAACTACCCGCCAAGTATCCAAAGTGGAGCAACCTCCCTCAACGCCGTGAGTAGGCCACTCGGCACTTCGAGATACCCGGTAGTTTGTGCACCCCTCCATGGGTCTATCCTAGGAGAAAAAACAGTAAAAAGAATTATACAATGACGGCTACAACCCCGACCCGGTTGTGCGGCCATACAAATAATAATATTACATCAATTTACATTTACAATGAATGAAAGAAAAGAAAACACTCATCTCACATCCACCCCGGCTATTCACCCGCGACAGTCCAACGCATTCATATACACAAACCATCATCAAACACAGATCACAGAGATGTATAACCCCGACTAATCGTCATATAGCGATTAGCCGACGTTCAATACATACAAACATCACAGATATAACCAATATAGACAAAGTGTAGCGAAGTTCGAAAAAAAATACGGATTTATAGGACCCCAAAAGTAAATTTCTTTTCTGGAAAACCTGGGCACATACAAACCATCTTAAAAATCATAAAACCAAGCCAGAAAAACACTGCACCAAAAACGACCCAGTGACTCACCAAGATGGCCGCGGTTCCGCGGCAATAGCTTTCTATTGCCGTGGAAACCCGGCTCTTTGGTCGAGTCACTGGCTCGTTTTTGGTGGCTTTCTTCTAAAAACCCTGAGATGATTTTTGGAGTATGACAAATTTTATTTTGAACAGAAAAAAATTTGACAGAAACTTAGGGTTTTAGAAACTCGGTTTTTCGATTTTTCCGTTTCGAACTTCCATACACTTCGCTACCAAGCTAGTTTAAGTTTAGTTAGGCTATGATACCACTGTAAGTCCATGTTGCCATCCCCGGTACTTACGAGGAGGCGGAAACGGTATAACAATCAAATTTTGTCATAAGGAGCAACATGGACTAAACAAGGTCGGGATCGTTACTAAACTAAACTAGCAAACATGCAAAGGAGAGTTAACTACTCGGCAAAGTGGTTATACCTAACTTGAACTCCTTCTTCTTGAAACCTAGTAGAGGTTGATGGTTCTCTCCTCGTCGCCTTCTTCCGTCAAAGATGGATCCACCTGAGGGTTCAACTTTCGGGCTCTTTCTCGAACTTAGAGTGAACTAGGATCTCCGGCTTGCTAAACCTTGAACCCTAGAGAGAGTAGAGAGTATCTATGGGGTGTTTATCTTTCAAGGAGGGGGATTCTCAACACATGAGAAGGATTCTCCTTGAGCTTGAGGAAGAAGAAGATGAAGTGAGGAGAGAGAATCAATATGATAGAATGAGCTATCTTTTTCCTTTTGCAACCATATCAAAAAGAAAAAGAATTATCTAATTAATAATAATAATTCAAATGAAATAGTTGATGGTTGGTTTTGGAATGACCACTGTCATCACTTCATTAAATGAATGTAAGCTAGAATCAAGGAGTATCCTTGCAAAGTAATGATGATGGTCAAACATTCAACCATGGTCAACAAGTCAACCATGGTCAACAAGTCAACAAAACCAACCATGACACAATTTCATTTAATTACTATTATTAATTGATATTTCATAAATCCATTAGGGTTTGGAAAAAGACGACTGTCAACTGTGCATACGCACCCATTCCGAAACCCTAATGAAAGTCCTCTTCCTCCGCCTCAAACAACTGTGCATACACACCTGCATTCTCGTTCCAAGGAACATGAATACTGAGAGATAAAAGCAACCCCAAAACATATACCAGTATCTGGCTCAAACCAGAGCCTGCTAGTATAAACCGTCCGGACTCCAAACGTGCACAAGTGCGCGGATGAGAACGAACCCTGCCGCAAAACCATGTGACCTCCACTCAGTTTTGCCCAGAGACGAATAGCCCTCTGTGTGGGACTCTAAAGACTCGACACTACGCTGGCAGTGGGTTTAACCACAGACCGCAAGCGGCACTAGCTGTGCGTAACGGTCCCCAGGTAGATGCCGATAAGAAGACTGACGAGGTAAAACCCATCTGAACTCCTACTGAGTCTGAATGTGACATTCTCCGTACAGTCCGGTCTGTTCGTCTGATACATCGCATGTCGGGCCTAAGGGGCGGTAAACGTCAGTCCCCCAATAGCGGTACAAGTCGTGTCGGAGTGAAGCCCAAAACACCCTGAGATAACACTGGAAGCCTACCAGTATATCTCGCTTGCCCTGGCCAGGGACTACTCGTGTAATGGCTCTCCTAGACACAGCGCGATGTCAACTCCCAATACCGGGAGAGACGAATCCTGTCTAACCGCCACTGCCTCCAAATGCTTCGGGACTGCACCCAACTACCACCTGTTTGCACGACTCCTTTGAGCCGTGGTAGGGTAGTAGTCAAAGTACAGTGGGAACACACTCGAGGCGAAGTGCCAGTGTCAAGTCAGCGGACTAAGCTATACTCATGTCACCTGGGAACTGATAACTGACGATAGGTATAAAAACCAACTAGTCAGTTCCCGACGAGTCCTGTCCAGTGTACTCGTAACCTAACGAGCACCCGCATACTATCTCAAGTACGACGTACTGACGGCTGTGGGACAGACCGTCTCCCACACTGGGATGAGAAGCGCATGCGCTAGTCTACTCCGGAGTATCGATGCCCTGTCTCGATAGTCCTGCGACTAGGAACCTACATAAGGATGTGCTTATAGATTACCCAGCCCCCACTAGTGTGACTGCCATCACAACGCTGGTAATCAACCAAAGATCCTAAGGGCTCCACTAATGCGTATAGGTGATATCGCAAAATAAACACATGTACACATTGAAGTAGAAACAAACCAAGTAGCATACTACCATTTTGAGCAAGATTGTATATACAAGGTGAATATCCCAAGCTTCCATTAAGTAATATACAAACCAGTATGATACAGTAATGGCCTCTAGGGCATATACACTAACAGCCTCCCACAGTATCCTCTTGGACCACCTGTCCATAATACCGTCCCTCGTCAGAGGAAAAACTATAACTTTGACAAACACTCTGTCATCCATGTCACCTTGGAAGCCTGGAATGATAACCGTCTCCCGAAGGAGGCTGCCGTCATTAAATCCGTAGAACAAGCACTTATGTTCTAAAACTGCTTCCTTATGTTTCTTCAGGATTGGATTAACATAAACTTATCGCATCAAGTGCAAAAACAATATCTGGTGTGGTACTTGATATCTCATGATTGACTCAATTGCCTAAGCAAGTGATCTGCCAATCATGCACATCCCTCTCTCCTTTAGTCTCTAAGACACCTTTAGTGAGGGTGACTCCATCACCTGCAGGTACACCACCATGGCAGGAGTCATCTATTCTAAAATACTATTAGAATACTGTCAAAGTACCCACATTGGGAAACTACCCAAATCTAGATCTAAAACCATAGATCTAGTAACCAGAATGTCTGATATTAAATCCATATCCTTTGTGGAGAAACAACTGTGTGGCGACCAAAGTACAACCGATTGTAGTATAGGAATTTTACTTCCTACTCTGTGTATGTCATCTAAATACTAGGACATCACACCCTACTACCTTCTTAACAGGTTCATCCCCTATTCTGATGAAGTCAAAGCCATGACTGTTACATCAAAATTAGATGATCTTATCTCCGCCATATCTGCTCAAGCCTATAAATAGATATAAGCATCTTGCCCACTATGCTTTCGTTGCTCCCACTGACTACGACAACCCTCTGGCAGAATAATATATACGTACACTTCTAAAGCTAGTTTAGAAAGATGTTATACTTATCCTCTTGCCTGGTCTCATAGTCTGGAACAAAAGTAGTGTCAAGTCTGGGTAAACAAGAACCTTCCTGTCACCGTCCTTGAGGCTACCGGAGTACCTCTCGGGTGTCTGAGGTTACCCACCATATCTGCGGAGTGGCTAATGGAATGTCAAACCTGATTTGAATATATAGATCCTATTAAATTTTCCGTAATCGTTTCGCGGTTCTGGAATCACTTCCAATTATACCATACTCCCACTACTGTTTTCTGAAAAAAAATCCATTTTTAATAAAACTGTGGCGAGTCCAGAACAATAGCACTATTGATCTTCCAGATGGTAGAAATGTCAACCCTCGTCAAAGCCAGGATCAACCCACAAACTGCCATTACAGAAACGTGCCTTGAGTTATCCAGTGTCTGATTTTAAGCATAAGCTGGACAACTCCCCTTATCTTAACATCGTTAAGATATGAACCATTTTATATCCAATATAGAAACAGAGGCACTAATTTAATTGGAACCAGATTCAAAACATGCAGCTGTCTCCAGTGCATATTATCTTAATGGAGAGAGGTTTATCAGCATTACTCAACTTAGGAATCCATCAAATTATGAGTAACCTGAAAGAGAAACAAGTTTCTCAAAACCATTACTATCAACTGAATACCATTCACAAGAATCTACATCTTCGATCTCTTTGAAGAATCCTGATACTTGCGACATCTGGTTCTCTACTTTATTCTTATACCAACAACTTCTCAAAACTCAGACATTGTATTTCTACGAAACACTTGTCTAAAAACTAGAGAAGTCACAAGTAAACAGAACATAGTACGAGAACCTATCCCTTTGTCCTGACGGACACTGGACAACATACAATACTCTGTATAAGTCCCATGAGTTTGAATAACTCAAAACCTGTGCATCGTAGGTTGAAAACTGTACCCAGGCGATTTCCTCAAATATCACCTATTACAACGAATTCCGATATAATGAAGATGATCACCCAATTCCCAATAACTTACTCCCACTCATCATCTGTAAAACCGTACAGATATGAGAATGAAACCTGGTAAATACATACCGTGGAGTAAGTATCTAATCGGGAAATCAGTTTATAATTAACAATGCACAGTGAAACTGAAACATGAAAATGTTTCGTAGGGGTATCCTGGTATTCTTAGTAATGCCTCTTCCATAATCCAATTCATGACTATAACCGTATATTTCTTTGCCATCTCTCCAAATCCCTTTATTTGTCTTTAGTCGTTACCTTCTGTACACCATCGTTAGGCTAAATGGTTTTCTTCCTTCCCTACCGTACGACACCAGCCTATGGTTTGGAAGAAGACTATCCAGTAAGCATAATAGGTGTACCCTCCTAATCCCAGGAGTACTCGCAACTTGAGAGAAGGTGATGATAAAAGACAATATGAATAATACCTTATTTTATTTCTCCTGAACTGGGGAAAAAGCAAAGGTGAAATAGGAGTAGCGATGAAGTACGCGGTTTGGTCGTGAATGATAACAGTCGCAATTTACTTTGCTCTCTTTCTAATCTCTTTTATTTTGTCTTTACATATTACCTTCTGTACACCCTACTTAGGCTAATTAGTTTTCTTCATTCCCTACCTTTCGGCACCTGCCTATGGTTTGGAATAAGATTATCCAATAAGTGTAATAGGTGTACTCTCCTAAACTAAAGAGCCCTCGCAACCTGAGAGAAGGTGATAATAAACGACAACTGAATAAACCAATTGTACTTCTCCTGAACCTGGATCCATCCTTGAAGAAGTCCCTTCAAGTTCATATATAACCATACGATGGATCTATCCAATGGAAGTGGATGTCCGTAGTAATACGGGGTGTTCTGAGAAATACAAAGGGTAAAGGAAAGAGTGGCAATGACTTTAGACAATCCAAAAGCCAGTATTTTAAGAAGGTTCGGTCAACTTGGTCACTGAGTCATAGTCTAGGGTCGGTCAAAGGTCGCTGCCAAAAAGAGAGAGAGAAAAGAAACACTCTGCGTGGACTCTAACCTAGATCAGAATGGTTATCACTTTATCTAATCAGGAAACCTCCCACTGTAATCTCAAATTCTCCTCCAAATCTGAAAGAAGAATTAGTCAGGATCACCCGAAGAGTAATCTAACTCATCGGTGAGAATCGGGATCCAACTATCATCGCATGATAACTTGATGGAAGCCACTCAAGTTATCACACTCCAGAAGGTATGCGCATACCTGGCAAGTTTCTTGTATGTTTGAAACTCCCGATATGATTTTTGCCCCATGCTCTTATAACCTTGGCTTTGGTCAAAATGTCATAAGTCACATGCCAAGTTTTACCCGTCACTATCCAGGTCAATTTGAACCCACCCGCACATGCCCTTGACTTTGGCCAAAATGGCAGAACGACTGTCCCAAACCAACTCATCTATCTATGCAACAGATGAATACCCAGCAGCTACCAAACACTATGCCTTAACTTTGGCTAAAATGCATAGCTTGAATACTACTGAATACCAAAAAGAAATGACGGAGGGCTACGACTGGTTTTTGGCGAAAAACCTTTAACGTAATGAACTTGATCTCGTTGAAGGAAACTGATAGCTTTTTATAAAAATATAGTGGCGAAAACGTTTTGCTAAAGAGGTCATTCCCGGTGAAGGGATCTCGGCTCTTTCCTCGTGGAATGAGGTGCAGGATATTCTAACTGAATACCGCGATGCATAGCAACTTGTAATCGACTATATTGAAGTTATCACTCTGACGTAAACTTCTGCCCAAGGGGTCACTCCCGGTGAAGGGATCTCGGCCCTTGCCTCGTCGAATGAGGTGCAGGATATTCCAACTGAATATCACTATGCAAAATAAAGGAAACATCTTTGTAATAACACCTTTTTAAAATTTGTTCCAACAAAATCAAATATAGGTTTGTTTTATCCTTGTATTGATAAGAATCAATCAGTCCCATCAATCAATCACACCAGAAAAGAACGAAAATAAAAATGTACGTATATGCCATCCGCATTCGCCACTGGGTCCCGTCATCACCCGTTAGGTTACTTAACTAAAGACAGAGCGGGGCCTGGACTAGCGCGGGTGTAAAACATATACAACATCTAATAGTATATATACCAATATACAATAATCGCTCCAGGCGTGATAATATGCAACATTACAGAAAAGTAATAAGCATCACAGAACAATACAGATAATCTGGGATCCCCGGGTTTCACAGAGCCGCTGCTGAAACCTAACGTTCCCCTGGTCGTGTGGATATAATGTAAATACTGCATACTAACAAATTTAAAAATTCGATCGACTAAATTTCCCGAAGTGGGCCCCACGTACATCTGCTGTACAGTAACAAAAACTGGGCCTAAAAGAATATACCAAAAACCCACAATTTCCAAATAAAGCCTACTGGAAAAAATTGATGCACTGTTCCCTCTAAAGCGCCGCGGTTTCGCGGTCAAACCCTAGGTTTGACCGCGGATCCGCGGTGATATTGTGGGAACATGTGTCCAAATTTTTCCAGTGTACTTAAAAAATCCTGCACGCTTTTTTGTGATATGTAAAATTATTTTTAGGTCCTTTAAAAAATCGACAGAAACCCAGGTGCTTGAAAAATGTGATTTCGGAAATTCCGTTCGATCGATCTTTTAAACGCGTTAGCACAAGTTAGTATAGCTTAATGGTGAGGCTCTGATACCACTGTAAGTCCACGGTAGCGCCCCGGCCGTCTAACAGACGCCAAATGCGGAACAAAAACTTTTTACAACTGGCGCTATCGTGTACCGTAACCCGGATCTGCCATTAAAGCTAAACTAACAAACTACAAAGTGGGTAGAAACGTTATACCGAATGATCCGAGTCCTTCGGTCTTCAACCATCATCCCACGCTTTGTTGTGGCTGCTCCGATCTCCTCGATCTTCAGTCTTGTCGTCCAGGTGGCACCACGTCGACGGATCTTTAAACGGGCTCCCGCCTCTGAACCGAGGCAACTCGATCATCAAGTTTGCTAAAAGAGACGACCAAGATGAAGTAGAGAATGAGTAGAACACTTTGTCTCGTTACGTCCAAAGTCACGGACGAACGGTTATGGAAGTTGCCTTTTGGATCGGGTGAAATGAGAAAGAGGCTATCTAATTTTCATGAACCCGAATCTATCATAATATTTTTTCTAGTGAACAATAACCATGAGCCAAGAGAGGGGGGAGGCCGGCCACTTATAAGAGAGGAGGGAGGTGAGTGTAGGAGGGGGAAGGTGACCACAAAGGAAAAGATCAACAACAAATATCTTAGCACCAAGTATGAATGCATTAAAAGCAAACCAATCACAATTAACCTAGTCACCTTGTCATTAATTGCACCATTAATGACCTAATGACTCACAAGCCTAGTCACCCTCTCTAGAACCTTCTAGAACACTGACTCACCTCATCAAGAATAGATAAATCCGCATTTAACCGACTGTTAAATACGGCTGATAGAAAACTGGAAACTGGCAACTTCCAAAAGTGATCCTGAAACGAATCTCAGGATAACCCCGTATCAGTATAAACATACCCGCATTTGTATTACATCTGAATACAAATGCAACTGAGACAAAGATATTATATCTACACAGTATAATACTCGGATCCGGCTTAAACCAAAGCCGACCAGTATTATCTGTCCGAAAAACGACACGTGCGAAAACGCACGTGCTTTTTCCGAACCTTGCCATATCACCATACGGCCTCTACAACGTTTCGCCCGAACTTGGGAAAGTGTCTGTGGGGGACTCTAATGACTCATCAACACACTGGCACTGGGTATAACCCCTAGCACGTCAGAGGTACAAACTGTACGTAACGGTTTGCCAATGTATTGATTGGAAGGGAAGCTGACGAGCGAACTCATCCATAAACGCTATTGAGCCTGACAGTGACAATGTATATACAGTCCGGTCCATTCGTCTAAAGAGTATCGCATATCGAGTCTAGGGGGTGGATAAAGTCAGGCCCCTAATAACGCGATAAATCGTGTCGGCATGAAGCCCATCACCACCTGAGAAAATACTGATCCAAATCAGTAATTCTCCACTACCTCGGCCGAGGATTCCTAGTGATGGCCACCCGTGCACTGCGCGACATCAACCCCCAATACCGGGAGAGACGAATCCCCGACGATCCGCTCACTTGCCTCCAATGTGGCTCGGGACTGTACCCAACTAAAACCTGTTTGCACAACTCCTTTGAGCGTGGTAGGGTAGTAATCTAAGCACAGTGGGAACTCACATGAGAAAAATGCTGATCTCAGGTCGATGAACTAACCTGTACACATGTCACTTGGGAACTGCTATCTGACGATATGTATAATACCAACTAGCAGGTTCCCGACGAGTCCTGTCCGGTGTACTCATAACCTAATGAGCACCTGTATACATCTTAGGTGATCTAAATGACACCAGTGGCTTGTGAGACCGGCCACCGCCCCTCGTCGGGGTCTCGATTGTATACACTAGTCTACTCTGGAGTATCGATGCCCTGTCTCGAAACTCCCACGACTAGGGACACTTTTAAGGATGAACTTACAGACCCCAGCTCCCACGTATATGATCGCCATCATACTGCTGGTAGTCAAGCAAGAATCCTATGGGCTCTATCATCATGCAATAGTGAACTAAAGCATGTATACGATGATAAAGACAAACCAGATAGCATACTATCATCTTGAGTAAGACTGTCATATTGGTATAGGTCCTGCCTCAATCATTGTAATCACGTACCTGCGATCCAATAATTGACTTTGATTGCACTATCTCCAACAGATAACACACTCTACTACATGGCAAGTGGTAGAGCATGAAGAAATAGGAAGTGGGTTCACTTTAAAATTGGATTTCTCACTTGATTTCATCACTTGGAAATTTTCAAGAATGGTTTTCTTCACTTGAAGAAGATGAAGAAGAAGAAGAAGGAAAAAGAATTATCTTTACAATAATAAATCAAGTGAATCTTATCATATTGCAACCATGGGTGAAGTTAACTCATGTAGAGAGCAAACTATAGTTTAGGTGATGGTTAGGACAAAGCATAAAGACAAAATGGTTAAGACTTTGAAAAATGCTAAGAAGCTTCATGAAGCTTAAAGCAAAGAAAGAAAAAAGCCACCATTTTGTTTTTACAAAATGAATAAAGAAAATAAAACCCTAACCATTAACTAAATATGGTTTAAAGCATACACATACCCAAGTTTGCATGTATCATCAAACATGATACAAACTAGTGCACAAAAATATATCACATATACAACTTATGCACTTCAAGTGAGAAAATCAATCTTAAGTGAACAAATACTAGTTAATATAAAGTAATATATCAAATATATAATTATACATTAAATCATTAAATCAACACTTGATTTAATGATCCGGTCATACTGCATATAACCGACTAATATCAAGTGTATTAATATATCGAATCAACACTTGATTCGGTAACCCGGCTATATCTTATATAACCGTCCGATGATACAAATCGCGAGAATAGAATTCAGTATCACATATTGGTATTATTCTCGGTCCCGCACATATCTCATATGCGCTCCTATTTCGTTTCGCTTGAGCCAGGAAACCTCTATGTAGGACTCTAAAGACTCGTCAATACGCAGGCAGCAGGTGATGATCATATCAAACACCCACAAGCCGCAAGCGGTCTGCTAAACGTAACGGCCACCCGGGTATTGAGCGATCAGAAGATCAACGAGCAAGCCCTCTCACACTCCTGTGAATCCAACCAGTAACACTTACCGTACAGTCCGGTCTCGTCGTCTGATATGTCGTATATCTCGCCTAGGGGTGGTAAACGTCAGACCCCAGTAGCTCGATAATTCGTGTCGATATGATGTCTATAACAGTTCGAGAAACTACTAGTAACACTTACCAGTAAATCTCAGCAACCCTGGCCAGAGATTTCTGGTTATAGCCAATCGAACACACATCAACTCCCTATACTGGGAGAGACGACGAAGGGATAAGACTAGTTCACTTTGCTCCTATCGCTCATTGCCTCCATGTGAATCGGGACTGTACCCAAAAACCACCATTTTGCATGCCCTCTTGGACGTGGTAAGGTGGAAATCAAAGAACAGTGGGAACCACACAAGACTCTATGACGATCTCGGGTCAACAGACTACTATGTACCAGTGTCACCAGAGAACTGCCATCTGACGTGAGGTATAACACCATCTGGGAGTTCTCGGCGAGTCCATCCAGTATACCCAGTCTCCACTGAGAACCCGTATATCATCTCTGATGTCAAACAACAATGGATATGGGATCATCCATCGCCCATCTGTATAGGTCGAGAAGGTATACGCTAGTCTACTCTGGTATATCGATGCCCCGTCTCGATACACCCACGACTAGGGACCTTGAAGGATGTACTTATAGACTACCATGTCCCCACTAGTATGATCCGCATCATAGTCCAGGTAGTCAAGTACACATCCTAAGGGCTTTACCAACATGTAACAGAGAGACAATCAGTGTACACGTTAAGATAAAGAGCAACTAGATAGTATACTATCATGTCGAGCAAGAAAGTCCTCCCTATATATGTCCCAGCATCCACTACAATATACATCCTATGTACAGTAATGGCCTCTAGGGCATACATATAACTAACAATCTCCCACTTTCAGTAGGGCCATCTGTAGCAGTGGTTGCAGTATCTCATACTCAACCATCCCATATGAGTCTCTCTCTGGGAAAAAGCCTTTGTGAGTGGATCCGCCGTGTTGTCCTCTGAGTCTACTCTCCTAACCTCGATCACCCTGGAGATCAACTATCTCCATGATCAGGTGATGCTGCCTCAGAATATGTCTGGATCACTGATGGGACAGGCGTTCCTAGGCATAAGCCACAACTCCATTGTCTCATAATGGTAGGAACGAAGTTCATCTCATGAACTTATATATATCCAGACTGCCTCTTTGGTAGCATCCTTGGTAACGATGTATCTTGCCTTTAATCGTCTAGTATGTCACGGTATCTAGCTTGGAACTCTTCCAACATACCGTCCCTCCACTGAGGGTAAAGACAATGCCTACGACTGACTTTCAGTCATTCTTATCACCCTGGAACCTTTCCAGTGATTCTCCCCAGGATCGATTGATACCATCTCACTACAACTAGTGAGTATCCTAATATCCAATTAGATCTATCTCATAGATCCAAAATCCAGGATTTAGTAGGTATCACTTTGATCCTTTATAGAGAATCCTTGTGATAAGCGGAGATTGACCGAGCGTAGCATAGGAAACTCCTTCCCTATCAAGAGTATGTCATCCACGTACTCTACGAGGATCATCACCATACTCCCTACTACCTTTTTGTATATAAAAGGTTCATCTACCATTTTGATGAAGTCAAACTCTTTGATTACCACATCAAAACAGATGTTCCAACTCCGCGATACCTGCTTTATCACATAAAACATCTTGCCCACGTTTCCGCTGCTCCCACTGTCTACGAAGCCCTCTGGCTGTGTACTTACAGATGATCTCTTTTAAATCATTATTTAGAAAAGTAGTTATGGCACCCAACCACCAGATATCGTAGTCATGGTATGTAGCAATGGCAAGCAGGATTCGGATGGACTTAAGCATAGCTACTGGAAAAGGTTTCATCATTTTCTATGCCTGGTCGATGACGAAAACCTTTAACAAGTCTAGCTTTGAAAGTCTCAACTTTTCCATCTACACCAAGTAATCTTCTCAAGATATACTTGCTCCTGATGGGGATTTAACCCTTCAGATATAGCAACCAAAGTCCATACTTTGTTGGTGTACATGGATTCCATCTCAGATCTAAAAGCATCCAGCCATTCTTACAAAGTCCCTACTCTCGATGGCCTGCTCGAAACTAGTTGGGTCATCATCTTATGATGCATTCCTCGCTCCCACTGTCATAGAGAAACCGAAGTATCTCTCAGGTAGGTGAGGAACCCTGCTAGATCGGCGGAGAGGCTGAGGTTCGTTGGTTGCTATTGAATCCTTTGGTTCTACCAAATCATCAGCTGCAGTTTGTATAGCTGGAACTCTTTCCAGTTCTACCTCATGTCCACTTATTTCTTCATAAGAAATTCCCTTTCATAAAGGTGGCATGCTGAGAAACAAAACATTTTTGTTCCTCGGTTAGGTAGAAGATATTCCCTTGCGTATGCTTAGGATATCCAACAAACTTCTACAGATCTGACTTTGCCTCGAGTTTGTCCGGATTTTGCTTTTAGACATAGGCTGGACAACCCCAAATCTTAACAAACTTAAGATATGGGCTCTTCCCTTTCTATATCATATATGAAGTGGTAGGCAACTGATTTGATCGGAACCCTATTCAATAAGTATGCAACTTCATAAGTGCATAACTCCCTAAAATGAAATAGGAAACTCAGTAGTACCCATCATAGAGCGCACCATATCAAATAGGGTGTGTTTGCTCCGCCCCGATACACCGACGTGCTGTGGTGTATACGGAGGAGTAATGCTGAGAGAGAATCTCATTCTTAGAATAGTCCAGAAATTCTGTGCTCAAGTATTCTCCTCCTTGATCTCATCATAGGACATAATACTTATACCCGGTTTTTGGTTCTCTACTTCTAACTTATATTCGGTGATTATCTCAAAAGTTTCGGACTTGTGTTTCAACAGGAACATATGTCTGAATCTTGAGAGATCATCAGAGAAGATAATGAAGTACAAAGAACCGGTCTTGGCATGTGTAGACAGGAGACCTTCATACATCAATATGTATCATCCCAAGAGTTCACTAACTCTTTCTCTGTTTCCAATAAACAGAGCTATGGTCATTTTATCTTTGTGACATGACTGGAAAGTTTCACAAGATGTAAATTCAAACTGATTTAAATATGCATCTCAATGTAACTTAGCTAGTCGGGTCACATTGACATGACCTAGTCTACAATACCTTAAGAAGGATTCGTTCATTTCTCAACTCTTCCTCTTGTATGTGTTCTGTATACTAAGAACTGTAGTTTGATTTAGAACGTCAATGCTTTTAGATAACGTGCCTGAACCGATCAACTTTTGATATAGGAAATGTTCAAAACATTATCCAACAATACAGAATTTTATCATTTCTTTACTAATAAAGAGACTGATATGATTTTGAATATCAGGTTCGGTATCTAATAGCATTTGTTCAAAATCAATGTATTGGTAATACAGAGTGACAGTGACCAACAGACTTGGTTACAACACTTGTACCGTTTTCTGTCTCATAAAACTTATCACCCGTTCTCAGTTCTCTACCTTTCTGTAGCCCTATGTAACAGATTACATATCTGGGATCCTGATCCGGTATCACATACCCAGGACGTAAAAGATACTGGAAACAGTTCTGTATAATGAACACACCTGAAGATGATGCATCAACATGCACTTTCTTCGTTTGGGCGGCACGGGAATTCTGGTAATCCCTTATTTCCTGCTCTGTCTTATAACAATTATAAGTTGGAGCGGGAACAACGTTCCCCAGCTCAGTATAACAAGCGGGTTCAGTCAATATATCCGTATTATTATCTTGATTAAGGCATGACATGGTCGCTACCAGGAGAGAGAGAGAGAGAGAAGAAAACACTCTACGTGTGCTCTTGCAAGATCAGATTGGTTATTATTTTATCTAATCAGGATGGCTCCCACTGTTTTTATCAAATCTTCCTTCAAACCCTAAAAGGAAAGACTAGCCGGGATTAATTACACGCTACAAGTTCGCCAATCTTTCAGCCAGGCCAGTGTCAGTACTTTGAGGGAGGTACCCCGTACTTTCGCACAGACTTAATTAAAGTAAATCTCGTTTTCCCAGAGGCGTAACCCCGTTGACACCTTTCTAGACACCTACTTGATCGGCTAATTGTAATGTGTAAAACTCTCTCAGGAGTAAATATTACTCGCAGTGGGTATCGAGATCCAACTATCTCATAGAAGGTATGCAATCTCATTGCAAATTTCAACACTTGAAACTCCCGATAATATTTTTCCCCTAGCGTCCTATGATCTTGACGCAGGCCAACAAACCATAGTCCGCTAGTCAAGTTCAACCCGTCATTTCTTGATTGAATTAAACCCACCCGCACGACCCTTGATGTAGGCCAACAAAGTCGCACGACTACCCTAATCCAATCTGCATCATATACATAAACAGATAAATACTAGTTAGCTGCCGCACACTACGCCTTGACGCAGGCTAATAAACGTAGCACGAATACTAAGTAGGACTTATCTGAAATGACGGAGGGCTACGACAGGTTTTTAAGAAAACCCTTTGTGTAATGAACTCGATATCGTTGTAGAATCGAATGAATTTTGAAATGGAGTGTTTTTGAGGCTTTTCTAGTTTTGCTAAAGGGGTCACTCCCGGTGAAGGGGTCGTCGGCCCTTTCCTCATCGAATAAGGTGCAGGATATAGCATATATACCGCTGTGCAAAGAAAAAACTATAGAAGCAATCAAAAGACAAACCGAGGGTTGTAGCATCTGCCAGTTATTGCTAATGGGGTCACTCCCGGTGAAGGGATCTCGGCCCTTTCCTTATCGAATAAGGTGCAGGATATTCTACAAGGAACACCGCGATGCAAAGCAAGAACTGTAGCTACCTGTTTTTGAAAATTCGATTCCACAACATCTTAGGTTTCTTTTCTTTCATTAATCACATTAATGAAGTCTCATCATTTAAATCACCTAAATATCACAGATAAATACGACGTACACTTATGCCATCCGTATTTTCCTCGATGTCCCCTCGTGCACCGTTAGGTTAGGTAACAAACGGCAAAGCGGGGTAGGGCTAGCGCGGGTGTAAAACATAAGTAACGTCTATATAATATATCGTATATACTATATACAGTATCTATTACAACATATCAAATGATCACATCACAGATATCGCAGCAGAAAATATCATATGAAATATTGGATATACTAGGACGTCCGTGTTTTATTTTGAGCCTGTATAAAACACGGATTCCACGGTCGTGATGAATAGCCAATCCCACACCCCTAGACCCCTACGAGAGCGGCAAGCAACCCTACCAATTCTAGGGTTAGGAGACCCGGACACGACTCCTCGAGATGATCTCCCACTGGACCCTAGAACCCGGTTACTTGTGCTCCCCTCCTTGGATCTATCCTAATGCGGAAAAGTAAATAATATACATCAACGGTGACATCTTCCGCAACCTGGAAGTGCCCTAATAAAAGAATATTACATACAAGTTTTTTACATGAATGAAAATGAAAAACACTCGTCTCATATAAAAACCCCCCGGCTATTCAAACACGACGATCCAATATAACATATCCAGCAACACATAACATCACATGTCATCAACGTAAGTAAATATGCCCATCCCAATTGTCGTTGACATATAGCAATGAAACCGGCGATATCACATATTACACTTACGGTCGCAGAAAAGAAAGTGTAAAACTACAACAGTTGGAATCCGCAACCTGCATAGACATCGCATGCCTAACCAAATGAATTCCTTAGACATCGCATGCCTAACAATTATAAACCCCGCATTTTAGGCTCATTATCGAAAACACTTTTCAATATGAAGTCGGGCAATTCAACAAGATTCCCGATATCCAGAACGAATGCTCGTCGCAAACTTTAGTAGACGGCCGCACCCCCGATACCGTCGACGAAGTGCACTAAGGCGGAACACCGCTGCCGCGAGCACCCAAACGGATGCTTTTGGCTACGGGGTTCTCCTACAGTCACTTGGTTGGGGCTATGGGGCGTGGCTGTCTATTAAGTTTACCGGTGAGTATCCGCGTACGCTACGTGATTGCGATGAACTTTTGATCACATCAAAATTCCATGGCAACCGATCAAATGAGACTAAAGTGCTATGTTTATAACATTCAAGTCAGTTATCTCATAACAATTTGTGGATTCCAAATATTGTATCACATTCCAGATAAATAGAAAATGTTAAACTTTCCAATCGAACAATCAAACACCCAAGTTTTCCCGAAACAGCTCAACACATGAAATAAGTTTAAAAACATCTACTTCATACCACAGTACCAACGGTCCAGCCGTAGAAGGGTCAAGCCAACGCCTCACATGTGGCATGCCGTACTGCCCCAAACCCTAAGGTTCAAAGGGCAGTTCAAGACGGTCACATAATCGAGTTAAGGTTTGTTGTCTTCTAGAGGGTCCATCGCGTTACTTGCACTACTTAGAATGTTCTTAAACTACGGAAAGATCCAACACTTGGAAATTTCCCGTCAGGGGAAAACGTGGGTCATTCATATCCGGTCGAACCTTTTAACATGTTCTAAAATATCCGGAAAAACACAGACAAAGTTAAACTTTCATATCGAATTAATGAAATCCTAATACAACCCAGAAAACTCAACTGTTGAGTAGAAGTTAAAAATTCCCAGAAAGCACAGCAGTTATAGATAGGAATTACTGTGCAAACCACGTGGTAAGATTCACCACTATGGCCGCGGAACCGCCGCGCAAGCCAGGGTGGGGCCGCGGTTCCGCGGCGCATTGGTCGATTTTGGGATCACGTGGTCCACAGTAATTCCTATAAAACCCTGCTTATTTTTCTGCATATTTTTAATTCACAAAATTCCACAGTTTCAGAAAATGTACAGAGAGGGGTGTAATTTAGGGTTTCGGGGTTCGATCGGGTTTCTAATATCGACTACACATCGCCTAAGGCTCTAGCTTGGCTCTGATACCACTGTAGGGTTCTTAGGCACACTCATGAAGTTTCACAAGGCATCAACCATGCGAAATTCAAAAATTTATGTGCCGAGAAACCCTAATGAAGATCGTTAACTAGAGGATAGGCGAAAATAAAAGCTAGCAAACAACTTTGCTACTAAGTGAAAGTGACTACAACCTTTGTAAATCCGGTCCTCCACTTCCAAAGCTCCGTGACGACGTCCCTTCGCTGCGATCATCGGGATCCCGGACTCTAGCGATGGATTCGTCAGAGAAATGATCGGGCTAGGTCGTTGACTTCGATACCGAAGATGATCTACGTCGAGGCGACTCAAACCCAAGCTCCATCTTCACTAGGTCATGAAACTTTTGAAGATAACACACTCTACTACATGGCAAGTGGTAGAGGATGAAGAAATAGGAAGTGGGTTCACTTTAGAATTGTATTTCTCACTTGATTTCATCACTTGGAAATTTTCAAGAATAGTTTTCTTCACTTGAAGAAGATGAAGAAGAAGAAGGAAAAAGAATTATCTTTAAAAAAATAAATCAAGTGAATCTTATCATATTGCAACCATGGGTGAAGTTAACTCATGTAGAGAGCAAACCTTAGTTTAGGTGATGGTTAGGTCAAAGCATAAAGACAAAATGGTTAAGACTTTGAAAAATGCTAAGAAGTTTCATGAAGCTTAAAGCAAAGAAAGGAAAAAGCCACCATTTTGTTTTTACAAAATGAATAAAGAAAATAAAACCCTAACCATTAACTAAATATGGTTTAAAGCATACATATACCCAAGTTTGCATGTATCATCAAACATGATACAAACTAGTGCACAAAAATATATCACATATACAACTTGTGCACTTCAAGTGAGAAAATCAATCTTAAGTGAACAAATAATAGTTAATGTAAAGTAATATATCAAATATATAATTATACATTAAATAATTAAATCAACACTTGATTTAATGATCCGGTCATACTGCATATAACCGACTAATATCAAGTGTATCAATATATCGAATCAACACTTGATTCGGTAACCCGGCTATATCTTATATAACCGTCCGATGATACAAATCGCGAGAATAGAATTCAGTATCACATACTGGTATTATTCTCGGTCCCGCACATATCTCATATGCGCTCCTATTTCGTTTCGCTTGAGCCAGGAAACTTCTGTGTAGGACTTTAAAGACTCGTCAATACGCCGGCAGCAGGTGATGATCATATCAAACACCCACAAGCCGCAAACGGTCTGCTAAACGTAACGGCCACCCGGGTATTGAGCGATCAGAAGATCAACGAGCAAACCCGCTCACACTCCTGTGAATCCAACCAGTAACACTTACCGTACAGTCCGGTCTCGTCGTCTGATATGTCGCATATCTCGCCTAGGGGTGGTAAACGTCAGACCCTAGTAGCTCGATAAGTCGTGTCGATATGATGTCTATAACAGTTCGAGAAACTACTGGTAACACTTATCAGTAAATCTCAGCAACCCTGGCCAGGGATTTCCGGTTATAGCCAATCGAACACAGCGCAACATCAACTCCCTATACCGGGAGAGATGAATCCCCTCTTATCGCTCATTGCCTCCATGTGAATCGGGACTGTACCCAAAAACCACCGTTTTGCATGCCCTCTTGAACGTGGTAAGGTGGAAATCAAAGCACAGTGGGAATCACAAAAGACTCTATGACGATCTCGGGTCAACAGACTACTCTGTACCAGTGTCACCAGAGAACTGCCATCTGACGTGAGGTATAACACCATCTGGGAGTTCTCGGCGAGTCCGTCCAGTGTACCCAGTCTCCACTGAGCACCCGTATATCATCTTTGATGTCAAACACCAATGGATATGGGATCATCCATCTCCCATCTGTATGGGTCGAGAAGGTATACGCTAGTCTACTCTGGTATATCGATGCCCCGTCTCGATACACCCACGACTAGGGACCTTGAAGGATGTACTTATGGACTACCATGTCCCCACTAGTATGATCCGCATCATAGTCCAGGTAGTCAAGTACACATCCTAAGGGCTTTACCAACATGTAATAGAGAGACAATCAGTGTACACGTTAAGATAAAGAGCAACCAGATAGCATACTATCACGTCGAGCAAGAAAGTCCTCCCTATATATGTCCCAGCATCCACTACAATATACATCCTATGTACAGTAATGGCCTCTAGGGCATACATATAACTAACAAAACCCACCCATGCGTGCCCTTGATTAGGTCAACAAGGCCGCACGACTGTCCTAACCAATCCCATTTATGCAACAAACAAACACCACTTAGCTAATGAACACTACGTCTTGGCTAGGTCAATAAACGCAGCACGAATACTAAATAATACCCGTAAGAAATGACGGAGGGCTACGGCTGGTTTTTAGCGAAAAACCTTTAACGTTATGAACTTGATATCATTGAAGGAACTGCATAGCTTTTTATAAATATATAGTAGTGAAAACCTTTGCTAAAGAGGTCACTCCCGGTTAAGGGATCTCGGCTCTTTTCCCGTAGAATGAGGTGCAGGATATTCCAACTGAATATGTAACACCCGAGCCCAATGCTACTAAATTCAGTTACCGTTTGAACGTAGTGTGGCACTCATTTCATTTATCTTGCTTGATTGTTACTTATTGTAAATTTTACCATGTCAATTCAATTCTGCATATAACAATTTATGGCATCTAAAATAAAATTAAAAATATTCATCTTGGCCTGCTTGACACCCCTAACCCCGTTGTAGCGTCCGTGCGTCATGTTTTCGCCCCGTTCAGTGAAACGGGCGAGTTTGGACGGTTACGTGCACGTACGTGTGTCCGTCTTGGGGGTATGCTTTTTTATCATAAAACACTTCATTTCAAATTTTAGATCCCGCCTAAAATCCTATTATTTCAATTTCGAATTTTTGGACCCGACCCGGGCGCGATTTGGAAATGTTTTACTTTGCGCCAAAATCCCAAATTTTAATATTTAAACAATCGTATATTTTAAAACCTTATACTATAATTTTCATATCTTTTAAATCTTTTATCAGTTTTCCTAACCCACAAATCTTTCATTCCCAACCAATCATCGCTCTCTATTCTTCCGTGGGCCCCACTCTCTTTTCTCTCTCTCTCTTTCTCTCTCCCCCGTATCCTCTCTCTCTCTCTCTCACCGTCTCTCTCTTTTAATCATGTTAACAAGTTTAAGCACTTTAGAGGTGCAATGATTTATATAAAGGTTCAATACAGTTATTACAGGTTAAAATGCATACGGGTGTCCGAATGGAACAAAACTATAGAGATAAATGCCATAAGCTATGTCAATATTAAAAATGTGATTAAACAGGTAAATGTGGTTATTAGGTTCAATTGCAAACTGTAGGTTCCAAGTTTAAAGATAAAATGATATATAACAATATTGTACATGAAAAGTGGAAAATTATAATACCAAAGTTAAATTGCGAGTTTTAGGGTGTCATTAATTATAAGTAAATATTGTTTAGCATGTAGCAAGGGTTACTTGCCTCAATGGGTCGCGAACCGGGAATACGGAACGATAAACGTCGGCGGGAAAAACTCACGACGGGCGCACGGTTCACGGAATGAACCCAAACGACGAACAATGGAACCATACGGGTCGGGGTACCTCGCTGGAACATCGGGTCACGTCATCGGCATCGTCGGATTCCGGCCGATGAAAGAACAGTGAATGTCAAGATATGCAAACAAGAAAGAAAATAGAATAAAGAAGAAGGGAAGAAGGAAAGAGGAGAAGGGAATGCTCACGAGGATCTGTGGGACGGGTAGTGACGGTCGACCTCGTCGACGGAGCTCCGGCAGTCGGCCAACAGTGACCGTGCCAAACTGCAGATCACCAGAAATGGTTATGGAAAGGAGAAAGAGGGGGCTTGGTAAGGTGAGGGTGAGGAGGCAATGAGGCCGGCGAGGGTGTCGTCGGCGTTGGGCTGCGGCGGCGAGGACACGCGGCGGTAGGGTTACGTGAGGGTTGGGTTGCTGTGTGAGGAAAAGAAAATGGAGGAGGGAAAGGAGTTTTAAAATATATAGAAGAGAGAGAGAAAAAAGAGTGGGGCCCACGAAAGAATAGAGAGCGATGATTGGTTGGGAATGAAAGATTTGGGGGTTAGGAAAACTGATAAAAGATTTAAAAGATATGAAAATTATAGTATAAGGTTTTAAAATATACGATTGTTTAAATATTAAAATTTGGGATTTTGGATCAAAGTAAAACATTTCCAAATCGCCCCCGGGTCGGGTCCAAAAATTATAAATTGAAATAATAGGATTTTAGGCGGGATCTAAAATTTGAAATGAAGTGTTTTATGATCAAAAAGCATACCCCCAAGACGGACACACGTACGTGCACGTAGCCGTCCAAACTCGCCCGTTTCACTGAACGGGACGAGAACATGACGCACGGACGCTACAACGGGGTTAGGGGTGTCATGCAGGCCAAGATGAATATTTTTAATTTTATTTTAGATGCCATAAATTGTTCTATGCAGAATTGAATTGACAGGGTAAAATTTACAATAAGTAACAATCAAGCAAGATAAATGAAATGAGTGCCACACTACGTTCAAACGGTAACTGAATTTAGTAGTATTGGGCTCGGGTGTTACATAATACTGTGATGCAAAGCAAAAAGTAATCGACTATAGTGAAATTATTACCCTGACGCAAACTTCTGTCCAATGGGTCACTCCCGGTGAAGGGATCTCGGCCCTCGCCTCGTCGACTGAGATGCTGGATATTCATAACTGAATACCACTATGCAAAACAAAAGAGAACGTCCATGCAATAACAGCCTTTTGAAAAATGTTCCAACAACATCAGAATATGTTTGTTTAGCTTGCATTGATCCGAATCAATGCAGTCCTATCAATTGATCACACCAATAAAGAACGAAAATATGATGTACGTATATGCCATCCGCGTTTGTCACTGGGTCCCGTCATCACCCGTTAGGTTACTTAACTAACGATAGAGCGGGGACTGGACTAGCACGGGTGTAAAACATATACAACATCTACTAGTATATATATCAATATATAATAATCGCTCAAGGCGTGATAAAATGCAATATCACAGAAATGTAATAAGCATCACAGAACAATACAGATAATCTGGGGTCCCCGGGTTTCCATTGAGCCGCAAGTGAAACCCGACATTCCCCTGGTTGTGCGAATAGCCTGTGCAATGAAATCCTAGACCCCTACGGGTGCGGCAAGTTACCCGCCAAAACTAGAAGAGAGGCAGCCCCTTCAACAAAGTGAATGGACCACCCAGCACTTCACGGAATCCGGTAACTTGAGCACCCCTCCTTGGGTCAATATATACCCCCTACGAGTGCGGCGAATAGCCCGCCAATTCTAGAGTAAAGCCCCCTCCGTCTCAAAGCCATGAGATGCGGGTCCGTTGCCCTCTAGAACCCGGCTATCCGTGCACTCCTCCGCGGGGTAATCCTAGTACAAAAAATAAAATATATACAACGGGTACATCGATCTCAGCCCGGTCGTGCCCCAAAAGAATAATATACAAACAGGCAGTGACGGTAGTCCACATGTTCGACGCTCACCCCGCAATATCAAATGTACAAATGTAACCAAACTGTACTAACATTGCACCAGGCTATCCACCACGACAAATCCGCAACATCACAGTACAACACAGAACATCAACGTGAATGTCACGTTCGCAAATCCATCTAAAGGGGCTATAGCGATTAGACAAGATTTACCGATCAAATGACATTAACGGTCATAGATATAATGTAAGTACTACGAACTAACTTATTTAAAATTTCGATCGACAAAATTTCCCGAAGTGGGCCCCAAGTACAATTCCCAATACTCAAATAAAATTTGGGCCCAAACAAAATATTCCAAAAACCACATTTTCACACAAAAGACCAGCACAAGAAAAATGGTGCACTGAAGCCGTATAACGGCCGCGGAACCGCGGCCAAAACAAGGTTAGTGCCGCAGTTCCACGGCGCTACAGTGGATTCGTGCTCCCAAATTTCTACAGAGGTCTTAAAAACGCCTGCCTGATTTTCTGACATACTCAAAATAATTTTTAGACCACAAAAAAAATTCGACAGAAACTCAGAAAATGAAAACGCGGTTTCGGAAATTTTGATCGTTCGATATTTTAAACACGTTAGAACAAGCTAGTAAAGGTTAATGGCATGTTTCTGATACCATGTTAGGTTACGGCAGCGTCCCGGTCGTCAATCCGAGGACAAATGCGGAACAAAAACTTTTCAAAACTTGGCGCTACCGCAACCTTTACCCGGATCGAACCATTAACGCTAAACTAGCAAACTACTAAGAAGTTAGAATGGCTATACCGATTGATCCGTGTCCTTCGGTCTTTGGCTACCATCCCAAGCTCCTCGCGGAATCTCCGATCTCCGTTCTCCTCGTCGGAAGGGCACCACATCAATGAGTCTTTTTACGGGCTCCCGCTTCATCCGAAGCAACTCGGACACGAAGTTTGCTAGCTGACGTGTCCAAGGTGAAGTAGAGAATTTGTGCGATCACTTCGTCTTAAGCATCTATTGATTCTCATCGCATGAGAGTGTATGGATGGAGGTTGAAGATGAAGTCATTTGTGGAAATGGTGAGATAGAGGAAGAAGAAGAAGAGGAGCCTTTTGTTGTGTTATTGTGTTGAATGATAATGAGAGCAAGAAGAAATAATACAAGAGCTAACCTCAAGCCATATGGCTGCCTTATCTCTCTTCATCCATCAATTCAACACAATAAACAATTCCTAATGTGACATTAGCACAAGTAAAGAGACCGTGAGTCACTAAGCATGTCCATGTCACATTAACTGCACCTCATCATGAAATCCACTCACATTTTCCACTATTTGTAAACACTAATCCAAATGTTTACAACAACAAAAAGATACGGCAACATTTAAAGTAAACTCGTGACGGATTACAAGGATACCCCTCACCTGTATATACATACCTGCATCCGCATTCCGACTGAATGCAAATGCGATGAGACTAAAGTAATCCAACAAATCTAATACTAGGATCCGGCTTAACCCAAAGCCCACTAGTATGATCCGTCCGATCATGATCCGTGCACGACTGCACGTATATGATCGAACCCTGCCATAATATCATACGGCCTCTACAACGTTTCGCCCGAAACTTGAGAAACTGTCTGTGGGGGACTCTAAAGACTTGTCAATACACTGGCCGTGGATTTAACCACTAGCACGTCAGTGGTACTAGCTGTACGTAACGGGCTACCAGGTATTGACCAAAAGGGAGGTCGATGAGCGAACTCATCCTGACACCCTACTGAGCCTATCAGTGATAATATCCGTACAGTCCGGTCCGTTCGTCTATGAGTATCGCATGTCGGGCATAGGGGGTTGGTAAAAGTCAGACGCCCAAAAGCGGTACAAGTCGTGTCGGAGTGTATCCCAGAACACCCTGAGATACTACTGGAATACCTACCAGTAAATCTCCTGCCTTGGCCAAGGACTTCGTGTAATGGCTCTCCTAGACATAGCGCGATCTCACCCTCAATACCGGGAGAGACGAAACCCCTGTCGATCCGCTCACTGCCTCCATGTGGCTCGGGACTGTACCCAACTAAAACCTATTTGCATGACTCCTTTGAGCCGTGGTAGGGTAGTAATCAAAGCACAGTGGGAACTCATACGAGACAAATGACGATCTCAGGTCGATGAACTAACCTGCACACATGTCACCATGGAACTGCTATCTGACGCTTGGTATAATACCAACCAGCATGTTCCCGACGAGTCCTGTCCGGTGTACTTATAACCCAATGAGCACCTGTATACGTCTTAGGTGAACCAACCGACACCAATGACTTGTGAGACCAGCCACCGCCCCTCGTCGGGGTCTCGATCGTATACACTAGTCTACTAATGGAGTATCGATGCCCAGTCTCGAACCTCCCACGACTAAGGACCTTTTAAGAATGTGCTTATTGACCCCAGCTCCCACGTATATGATCATCATCATACTGCTGGTAGTCAAGCAAGAATCCTAAAGGCTTTATCAACGTGCAATAGTGGTCTGTAACATCACCTAAAGCAGTACACGATGATAAAGATAAGCCAGATAGCATACTATCATCTCGAGTAAGACTGTCCTACCGGCATAGGTCCTCCCTCAATCATTGCAATCACGTGCCTGCGATCCAATAATTGACTTTGAGGGCACTATATCCAACAGAATTTATATTATATTCATCTTGTTTATTGATTTCTTTTCTATGTTGAAAGTATGTATCTCAATCTCAAGTCTAATGCATCTTAGTTCTTTAATGCTCAATTCTTCATATATCTTAATCTCAAGTTGCAATTTGCAAGTAACTAAGCAAGTATTATTTCATAAGTTTAAAATCATGTTACACATACAATAAGAATACACAACAAACGCATCATTAGAGAGTGATTCAAGATGTTCAAGTTAAAACCAATATATGATACTTGATGATAATATGAAACTTTCATATTCTCATCGATACTCATGTATGACACTAAAAGCGCCACTTAGTCCCCATCTATCGGTTAGCATACGTTCGATGTTCGTCGTGACATAGAACTATACGAAGGTTGTTAAATATCGGACGGTATAGCTCGATACTAACAACCGTCGTATAGTCTATGTGACGAGAAGATTCAATCGTATGATAACCGATAGATTTGTCCTGTGTGGACAAGTTAGGAATGTATAAAGAAAACACCTTCATTCACTTGTATTTACAACCGTTTCAAGATATTTCGTCGGTACCTTTCTGCCGGTTCTTCGTGTACAAAGATAGATTAGATGTTCATTTCAACGTTGTTTCACAGCTTTGAAATGATAGTCTATTCTATTACAGTGTACTCGTAGAACAGCAGGGTGGTGCTGCCAAAATTTACTCGAAACGGTTGAAAGCACAAGCGAATGAGTGTTCGCTCTATACATTCTTAATGGGATAGAAGCCTTACCCCCGATAGCCGAAACACACACATACAACAATAATACACAACAAACGTATCATTAGAGAGTGATTCAAGATGTTCAAGTTAAAACCAATATATGATACTCGATGATAATATGAAACTTTCATATTCTCATCGATTCTCATATATGAAACTAAAAGCACCACTTAGTCCCCGTCTATCGGTTAACATACGTTCGATATTCTTCTTGACATAGAACTATACGAAGGTTGTTAAATATCGGACGGTATAACTCGATACTAACAACCGTCGTATAGTCTATGTGACGAGAAGATTCAATCGTATGATAACCGATAGATTTGTCCCGTGTAGACAACTTAGGAATGTATAAAGCAAACACCTTCATTCACTTGTGTTTTCATCCGTTTCGAGATATTTTGTCGGTACCTTTCCGCTGGTTCTCCGTGTACAAAGATAGATTAGATGTTCATTTCAACGTTATTTCACAGCTTTGAAATGATTATCTATTCTATTATAGTGTACTCGGAGAACAGCGGGAAGGTGCTGTCGAAATTTACTCGAAACGGTTGAAAGCACAAGCGAATGGGTGCTCGCTCTATACATTCTTAATGGGATAGAAGCCTTACCCCCGACAGCCGAAACACACACATACAACAATAATACACAACAAACGCATCATTAGAAAGTGATTCAAGATGTTCAAGTTAAAACCAATATATGGTACTCGATGATAATATGAAACATTCATATTCTCATCGATACTCATATATGAAACTAAAAGCGCCACTTAGTCCTCGTCTATCGGTTAACATACGTTCGATGTTCGTCGTGACATAGAACTATACGAAGGTTGTTAAATATCAGACGGTATAGCTCGATACTAACAACCGTCGTATAGTCTATGTGACGATAAGATTCAATCGTATGATAACCGATAGATTTGTCCCGTATGGACAACTTAGGAATGTATAAAGCAAACACCTTCATTCACTTGTATTTTCATCCGTTTCGAGATATTTCGTCGGTACCTTTCCGCTGGTTCTCCGTGTACAAAGATAGATTAGATGTTCATTTCAACGTTGTTTCATAGCTTTGAAATGATTATCTATTCTATTATAGTGTACTCGGAGAACAGCGGGGAAGTGCTGCCGAAATTTACTCGAAACGGTTGAAAGCACAAGCGAATGGGTGTTCGCTCTATACATTCTTAATGGGATAGAAGCCTTACCCCCGACAGCCGAAACACACACACACAACAAGAATACACAACAAACACATCATTAGAGAGTGATTCAAGATGTTCAAGTTAAAACCAATATATGATACTCGATGATAATATGAAACTTTCATATTCTTATCGATACTCGATGATAATATGAAACTATCCCGTTCTTAGATTTCTCAATATAGTCACCATAACCTATAATTTATATGTTATACAGTCTAACATGGCCCATGAGTATGTCAGAGTTAAGGACTGGATGTATATGGATTGGCAACAACGTATGCAACCTAAGTTTGTCGCAGGAGTTGCCGCTTTTATTGAATTTGTACGCGCACATAATAAGATCGTGATAGAGAAGATTCTCTGCCCGTGCGATAGATGTGGCAATAAGTACTGGCAGAACGTAGAATTGGTAGAGCTTCATATCGTAAAATATGGGTTTACTATACTTTATACAACTTGGAAATATCACGGGGAAGGAGAAGAACGCAGTAATACGGCAGAAGAAGAAGGAGAACACGATAATGCGGCAGGAGAAGAAGGAGAAGACGGTAATGCGACAGAAGGAGAAGACGGTAATTTATTTCCATCAGAAGAAATGGAGAATATGGTAGAGGCTGCCCTAGGTGAATCTATTCGTACCGAAGATGACATTCCTTCCGGTCAAGGACCACGTGCGGATAAATATGAAATTTTCATGAATGATGCTAGAAAACCAATTTATGAGAATGCAAAGTATTCCACCCTCTCATGGTTCGTCCAACTTTTCCAGATTAAGTGCCTAAATGGATGGAGCAACAAGTCATTCACAATGCTTCTTTCGTTCTTGAAAGATTCTATGCCCCCGGGAAATAACGTGCCCGACAGCTGGTACGGAGCCCAGAAGATGATGTCTGATTTGGGTCTAAAGTGAGAGAAGATTCAAGCATGTCCTAAAAATTGCGTGTTGTACCGGAAAGAGAATTCAGATTTGAAAGAGTGTCCAACATACGGAGAGGCCATGTATAAGCCGAAAGATTCTGATAAGAAGTCTCATATACCTGTCAAGATAGCACGATATTTTCCCATAACACAGAGGCTACAGAGGTTATTCAAGTGCAAGAAAACAGCCGAGGCAATGATTTGGCATCACCGTGCTCCTCCAAGTGAAGATGGAAAAATGAGCCATCCAAGAGATTCACCGGCATGGAAGGATTTCGATAGGAGGCACGCAATATTCAGTAGCGATCCTCGCAATGTCCGGCTCGAACTGGCTAGTGATGGCTTCTGCTCATTCAACTATATGGCTGGAAGTCACAGCACATGGCCCGTTGTAATGATAATTTATAATCTGTCGCCTTGGTTGGCTATGGACCAATCATACTTTATGATGCCTCTTCTTATCGACGGACCAAACTCACCGGGAAACAATATCGACGTCTATCTCCGACCTCTGATCGAGGAGTTAAAATCTTTGTTCATTGATGGTGTAGAGACATATGATGCAAACACAAATACAACCTTCATACTGCGTGCGGCTTTAATGTGGACAATTAATGACTTTCTTGCGTATGGAATGCTATCAGGTTGGTCCGTACATGGTCACAAAGCATGTCCTCATTGCCATCAACACATAACATCGAAATTCTTGAATTTTAGCAGGAAGGTTTGTTATTGCGGCCATCGACGTTTCCTGCCTCTAGACCACCCATACAGGTTAGACACTGTTCACTTTGATGGTCATCATGAGCTTCTTGGACCTCCAGCCCCATTGTCCGGAGAGGACGTGACTGCTCAATGGGATGGTTACAATAATATGACCTTCGGGATGGATCCGACGAAACAGGTCAAACCATCATTTTGGAACAAGTTAAGTATTTTCTTCGAGCTTCCGTACTGGTCAACAAATTTAGTGCGTCATTTTCTGGACGTCATGCATATAGAGAAGGGAGTATCAGAGCACATACTCAACTTGCTTCTTTATAACGACGGGAAATCAAAAGACAACCTAAATGCTCGGATGGATCTACAGGAGTGGGGAATAAGAAGTGAATTGCACCCTAGACCGGTAGCGGGTAAACCAGGCAAGTTTGTACTTTCCAATGCCGCTTATCATATGTCACAACCGGAGAAGAAAAGATTCCTGCAGGTGTTGCATGATTTGAAAGTTCCCACAGGTTTCTCAGGATCATTCAGCAAGAAAATAAAAATTGTGAAAGGCAAGATCGATGGGCTGAAAAGTCATGATCACCATGTTATCGTGGAGCATCTTCTTCCATTAGCCCTCAGGACTTCTCTCCCCAAATCGGTTGGTCTAGCAATCAACGACCTATGTTGTTTCTTCAGAGAGTTGTGTGCTAAAACACTGGAGGCTGTGACGCTGGATAAACTAGAAAATTTTATTGCGTTGATACTTTGCAAGTTTGAGCGTATTTTCCCACCGTCATTCTTCGATATCATAATACACTTGACGGTTCATTTTGCAACTGAGGCTAAGTTAGCCGGACCGGTACAATATCGATGGATGTATCCCGTCGAGAGGTACGTGTAATTTTTCGTTTCGCGCAATTTTTAAAATTATTGTTGTCCTGTATGCCCGTATTTATTTATTCAACATATTTTCTTTAAGTACCTCTATACTCTTAAAAAGTATATACGCAATAAAAATCGAATAGAGGGTTCTATCATGCAAAATTATCTTCTTGATGAAGCAACCACATTTTGTTCCCGCTATCTGGACGAGAACATTGAGACGAGACTTAACCGGCCTCGAAGAATTCAAGACGGGCCATATGGTAAAGCTGATTATAAGAGGGTAGACACTATATTTATCAATAAGATATACCGGTTTATCTTGCTTGATTGCGCATGTCTTGAACAAATTAGAGAGTAAGTTTTTTTTGGATTAATTGTTATATTTGTGTTTGTGTGTGTATGAAATGATATAATATTAATGTCCCCATTATTTTTCGAAAACAGAATTCATTTTAACGAGGTACGTGAGGGGCATCCTGATTGGAACGAAGAACGATTGGAAAAATATCATCAGGATAATTTTTGTGATTGGGTCACAGATCATGTAAGTTATTCGAATAACATGTTATTGCTATCAGTTTTAATCTAAACTTATATCGTTATGTATTTGTCATAAAATTTATTTTGTTAGATCCACGATCCGAACTTGTCTGCATCATTTGAGAGCGATTCAAGATGTTTAGCTGAATTTTCTAGTATGGAGGTTGCATATTATAAAGGATTCGGAGTCCTCGGATACAAATTCGAAGTTAAGGACATATAAACATCTAGAACCACTCAGAATAGTGGAATTGCGACGGTAGGATCGGACGGTGTGATTTATTATGGGTACTTAAATTGTATACTCGGCATCCCCTATCCCGGACGATCAGAACCCTTTTATATATTCCAGTGTACTTGGTACGATACGCGAACCGATACGGATAAGTGGAAAAGCAATCTTGGGACTTGGAAAGATGAATATGGATTGACCAGTGTGAACACACTTCGATTTTACGGTCAGGAAGATCCGTTTATGTAATACCCAGCCCCTTTTTATACCAATATCTGTAGTTTTGTTATTCTTGAATTTTATTTAATTTATTTAATTTTATTTCTACTAAACCCCATACCATATTTTACTCAGTCCATAACCTATATTTTCCCTAGCCCATGTAAATTAAAATAGGATTCAAACCAACCCGGCCCGCTTCCTTCTTTTCCCCATTTCAATTATTTTCCCTAAGCCTGGCCCAAGCTCCTCCTTTTCCTTCCTTCATTTCAAATCTCCTTATATTATTCCCTCTTAAATCACCTTCATTTCAAATCTCCTTATATTATTCCCTCTTAAATCACCTTTAATTCTAAAATAATTTCCATTAACACCTCTTAATTTTCCCCCCATAAATTTCCATTAACACTCATTTAATCCCTCCATTATTTTCCGTATTAATTTTATATTTTCACATTCTCTCTTTTTCCTTTAATTTTCCTTTTATTAAATTCTCACGATTCTTTCTCTCTCCTCTCATAATTCTTCTCTCTCTCCTCCTAAATTTCTTAACTGCGCACGTTACACACTCTCTCTCTCCCTCTCACACGTCTCTCTCTCTCTCCCCTTTCGTTCTCTCCTTTTCTCTCCTTCTCTCTCTCTTCTCTCTCCCTCTCACACACACGTCTTTCTCTCTCTCCTCCATTTTTCCCGCTTCTCCCTCGAACCCGCGCCCACGCCAGCGTGTCGCGCTCGCCGCCGTCCCCTCACGTCGCTCGCCTCCAACTCACCTGACTCACGTCGCTCGCCCCCACCTCGCCGCCTTCACCCTCGTCCCCAGCCCACGTCGCACCCATCACTTCGCCTGCACCCGAGCCGACCTCCCTCCTCACCGTCATTTCAACCACCGCCGGCGCCCCCTCTTTCATTCTCTCTCTCGAGCCGCGGCCACACCTGCGCTCGCCGTTGCCAGCACCGCCGACGAGCTCCTCATTCCCCGAGCACACTTCCACCATCACCTTCCCTCCTCTGTCGCCATCACCCCACGTCGCCGGCCACCACGTCGGTCCCCCTCGGCATCGCCCTCAACTCCGCACCTCACCTCCTAGCTTATCACCGACCGACCACCACCTCCTTGCTCTCGACGCCGCCATCATCGTCGTCATCCTCACCTCCCTCACCTCCTCCAATCGCCTGCCCGAGCTCCACTTGCATCCAACCTCCATTGACGCCCCTATCTTCACCACCGCCTGAGTCCCCATCTCGCCGGAGCCGCCTCTGAACCGCTGGCCACCTCCTCTCAACAACACCGTTAAACTCCTCGCCTTCTTTTTCCCCCCATCGATTCCACAACATCCCCTCTAAACTCACAACCGCAACCCGAAGCCCCGGCTGCACCCTACCCGACTCCAACCTCCACGGTGCCGATCCCTGCGACCCGAGCACCATCCCCAACACTGGCACCACCCGAGTTCCATCACCTCCACTGCAACCATCACCCGAGCCCTGCATAGGCTCGCCCCCTCACCTAAGTTCGAGCCCTCAATCCGTCGCCAAGCTCCTTCACGCCACCTCGGCCACCACCTGTGCACCACCTCGACCACGAGCTCCCCCTCAGCACCTCTCCCCTGCTTCGGCCAACCAACGCCGCTCTTCGCTGCCCCAGAACAGACCCGAGCTCATTCCGAGACGCTGTCGTCGCCGTTCGTCGCGCGTTCGTGACGTTACCGTCGCCGTACATCCCCGAAACGTTTCCAGGCAAGTAATTTACTTGCTACATGCTATATATTCAAGTTACAAACTTAAATTACATAGATCACAAATTTACAATTTCAGATCGATTATGTGCCATACATGTTCGATGTGTGATCCCAATGAAAATACTTGCCTAATTTGACGGAATTAGATTGTCTGTCCTGGCCCTTGTAGTGATGAGTATCCTGTATAAATTTCACTGGATAATACAACTATTAACGACTAAAACGACTACCCCCAAGTTATCTGTAAAACTGGAAATTTCTTGTACCTGAAAACCGTTAAAATCACCATAAATTAATTACATACTGGAATGATGCGTTCGAGGGCTCAAATCGAAGCTGACTCGATGAAATATAACCCTATGCTAATTTCTAATTGTTTCTATACTTAAACTATGATAATATTTGGATCGGAGTGCGACTCTGGACTGCAGTCCAGAGCGGCTCTGTTTACTGTGTGCTGTCCCGTAATGAGTACCACCAGATTTCCTTAACTCGTAGGTTGTGGAACTCCTCTGTTTATTAAAGGTGAATTTTTTATCTAGATAATACAAGTGGTTTCACCCTGTTTCGTCATCATTTGCTATTTAACCTGTAATTTAAAGGATCGGGACGTATAACAGTCCCAACAGAATCAGAATTGACATACTAGTATTGAACAGTGTATATCTCCTGACGTACAGACTCGATTGAAGATACGTATATTGCGTTGAAAACCTTACTAAAAACCCTAGATTCCATTCAACTGTAGCATCGCTAAATTATGATTCTAACTGGAATTAAAATGCGTTGCGAAACGGACTTCCTATTTTGAAACCGGATTTCCAGCCGTGAACGGTTAAAATGAAATGGCCATAACTAGTGATCCTGAAACCCGATTGGCGTGAAACTAAATTCGCTGGATAGATAATTGAACATACTATTTATTCCCCATTCATCGTTTTGCTAAACTGTACACGTATGATTTATGATAAATTGTGCAAGTGGTAGAATACTGTTTTATGACATCTTAATCATGCTTTACATACTGCTTCCTCATTATATTATACTTATGTCACTGCATTGATAACCTAGTGATCATGTGCATTACCCAGTGATAGGTATTAGTGATGATTGTGACAAGTACGTAGTGTTCGTGCATGAGTGAATAAGTGAAAGTGACACGTACTTGTACACAATTAGTGAACCTTATTATTCTATTGCATTGTCGACGTCTGTGGGACGCGTGTACGTGTGACTATAAGTGGTATGTGACACTTATGGAAGCTCTTGCATGGGTGTTACAGATAAGGCACCAGGCACTGCCATTTATCTTAGGTATTAGTCGGGACGTGCTTGATGGAGGTCCTGCCTCCAGTTCTCGCGCAGACTTGTCACAGACTGACTGGTATTTGGGGTTATGGTTGGCGTTTGATGTAGACCATGGGGTGTGGGGTAGTTTGAGTGTGAGTTCAACAGAATCTCAGGAGTCCCATGCCGGCTTATATATATGGAGATATATGGAGATTTACAGGGTACATGATTATTACCGTGAGTTACATGTTGGGCCCGTGGTCGCTTGCCCTTAGGTCCTACTCTTGGGTGGAGGACACTCGCGAGTGGTTGACTCTCACATTTGGACTTACGATAGGCTTAGTGACATGTACAGTGAGACTTAGAGAGTGGAAGGGATGATGGCATCGATATACATTTCTTATTGTGTTGACATACCTGGCATACTATATTACTGTTTTACTGTTCACCGGATCTATTAGACACTTCATTGGTTACTGCATGTTCATATCTATACCGTCTTGATTTACTGTTATATATATCTATTATCACTGTTCGAGTTGTCACATGTATCTATATATTATATTGTTATTGTGTCGCTCTGACGACCTGAGTATGCATGCTCAGTGTGAGGAGTGGATCTAGCCTGGACCAGGACTAGACGTACATTGCGGACATCTTGATCAGCTATCCAGAGTTATACTCTTTTTACCTCTATCAGGTCAGTTTCTTGTATTTGATTTGTTTCAGTTACTGCATTTCTCATTACCTGCGCATTCTTTACTGATTACCATGTAAAGCTAGAAGCCGAAGTGTGACTGCGGCAGGACATTTCCTTGACCGTAGGAGCATGGCTGGCCTTGTTAACCCCTCGTATTCCGTATTTTGGGAAGCGGGGCATGACAGTTTATCTTTCCGAACCAAGCATTCTAAGTATACTACTCACAGTGTTTGAAGCATCCGGGATGGAGTGTCGTATGCCGTTGGAAACCCAGGGATGTTTATGATGTCCCAGAATTCGAGGACAGCGATGAGGATGAAGAAGAGAGAAGGCTTAGAGTGCTCCGACCGTCTGTTTCGAAGGACAGGTTGTCTTTGGCCGATCATGAAGTTACGTGGGTTAGAAATGATATCGATGATGAAATCCATGTAGATATGTTTAATGCGCCCACGAAACGAAAAAGGTTATCAGTAATGTTATATTATTACTTCACATTTTACGATCTATACATATATAGTCAATACTTGTAATGATTGTCTAATGCGTCCACGAACCGTTTATCTAGATTTGATGACTATGACGGAAGCAGCGAGGGGCGGCAGGATCTCCAGCCGCGGCACCGGCAGAAGCAGAGGCAGAGCGGTTCTGCCGCCCGGAGAGCTGCGTAGGGAGCTTCAGAGGGCCGGTCTTGCACCCAGATCGGAAACCCCCTCGGATGCCTCCTTCCGTATGGACTTTGCTACACCTCCAGGTATATTGCACGCATATCCATTTTGAATGTAATATTATAGATATTCATGCATGTTCATGTCAAGATTACTTATATTGTCAATATTTGATTGTCTAGTTGTTGGTGATGCGTTCACATCAGGGACAGAGGCCACTCCCGCATCTCCAGGTATGTTTATATATCATATAGTGCATGTATATTGATTTAGAATGCTATATCATAAATATACATGTAAGTCGATGTACAACACCCCAATACTTGTGGGGAGGCGGAATTTTCAAAAACGAACATGTTTAGTGAACAAACATCGACTAACCGCTTAAATCGAAGCTAAACGATAACTAACCATACACATAGATGTTCTAAACTACTATGCTTAGGGATTATACCTAACGAATCGTGTCCTTCGTCTTTGCGATCTCCACGTCCTCCTCGGCCTTCTCTATGTAGTAGACGATCCACCCGAGAGCAAAACTCCAAGCTTAGCCTCTAAACTTGAGGCAACTAAACTTCTTTAATTGCTAATCAAGGAAGATAGATGATATAGAGAGAGGGTTATGGATTGATTAGTCTATCTAATCCTTGTACTCAACACATGAGAGGGTAGGATTAGGGTTTGAAGAGAGAGAGCTTGAGGAGAGAGAAAGTGAACATAATAATGAAGTGAGAAAATGAGATATGATAATATATATCAAGCATTTCTTTTTATCAAGAAAAGAAAATAAAAGAATTTAACAACCATGCTTGATAATATCTAGTGATGATTCACATCCATGAGTCATTAAGCATTTATGATGCATTAATGACATGGATGAATCATCCATATGACTCACTAATCTCATTCATTGTATATGCCACATAATCACCCTTAGTCATCACCTTCTAGAAGCTTCTCGCGCAATTACGAGAACGCCCCTCCTATCCGTGAAAACACGGAAAAACTTTAGACTGTATAAATCCAATAACCGGATACCAGTAACTGGCTTAAACCAAAGCCGACTGGTAAAAACTGTCCGAACGACGTACGTGTGTAAACACACGTATGCGTCCGAACCCTTTGTCGTAAAACCATACGACCTCTATATCGTTTCGTCTGGAGTAGAAACTCTCTGTGTGGGACTCTAGAGACTCGACTACTACGCTGGCAGTGGGTTTAACCACAGACCGCAAGCGGCACTAGTTGTACGTAACGGTCCCCAGGTAGATGTCGATAAGAAGGCCGATGAGGAAACCCATCCGAACTCCTACTGAGCCTGCTGTGACAATTTCCGTACAGTCCGGTCTGTTCGTCTAAGACTATCACATATCCGGCCTAGGGGCGGCAAGCGTCAGTCCCCTAAAAGCGGAATAAGTCGTGTCGGAGCGAAGCCCATTACACCCTGAGAAACTACTGGAACCTACCAGTAAATCTCGCTTGCCCTGGCCAGGGACTGCGTAATGGCTCTCTGACACAGCACGATATCGACTCCCAATACCGGGAGAGACGAATCCTATCTAACCGCTACTGCCTCCAAGTGCTTCGGGACTGCACCCAACTACTACCTGTTTGCACGACTCCTTTGAGCCGTGGTAGGGTAGCAATCTAAGAACAGTGGGAACACACTCGAGGCGAAGCAGCAGTGTTAAGTCTGCGGACTATGCTGTACTCATGTCACCTGGGAACTGTTAACTGACGACTGGTATAAAACCAACCAACAGTTCCCTGTGAGTCCTGTCCGGTGTACCCGTAACCTAACGAGCACCTGTATACTATCTTAGTACAACGTACTGATGGCTGTGGGACAGACCATCTCCCCAACTGGGATGAGAAGCGTACACACTAGTCTACTCCGGAGTATCGATGCCCTGTCTCGATAATCCTACGACTAGGGACCTGAATAAGGATGTGCTTGTAGACTACCCAGCCCCCACTAGTGTGACTGCCATCACAACGCTGGTAGTCAAGCAAGATCCTAAGAGCTCTATCAATACGTATACTCACATATTAAGATAGAAAAATCAAGTAGCATACTACCATATTTAGCAAGACTGTTATATACATGTGATATCCTAAGCTTCCATTAAGTAATATACAAACTAGTATGATACAATAATGGCCCCTAGGGCATATGCACTAACAATACACACATTCCTTTTGCTTTTACTAAGATAGTAATTTTTTTTATTGTCTAGCTGTAGGTGGTGACACCACCGCACCTGCGGGTATGTTTATATATCCTATAGTGCATGCATATTGATTTAGAATGTTATATTATTGATCTACACATTCTTTTTGCAATTACTTATATAATCTATTTTTAATTGTCTAATTATAGGTGGTGCGTCCACATCTGACACAGGGGCCACTCCTGCCACTTCCGTACCCTCCGCATCGTCTGTAGGTTAGTATGAATAAATATAAAATATTTATTCATTTTACATATTCTCTATAGAATAAATATGAACTTCATGAAAATTTAGCGTCAATGTTTATTTTCTAGTTGGAGGGGATGCATCCGCATCCGGGACACCGGCTGTTCCTCACCGGAGGAACTATCGTCCCGCTCGTGCTGCTGCCCGGGCCCAGGCTCGTGCTTTAGTCACCGGAGGTATATATCACACTTCAATTTTCGTTTAACCTTGATTTCTTAATACAACTTTGTCTTAATATTGATTGTCTTGATATTTCTTGCAGACGCAGGGCCTCACCATCCCCAGAGGGGGACTCGAGGCCCGAATCAGTCTCACGGGCTGAGGCCTGACAAAGCTAGGGGGAGGCAGCATTCCCCCTCTTTTTTACCCTTGATTATCGCTATACCGGTCCTCATGCCGAGAGGTTCGGTCGGTATATATATGGGGGATGAGAGCCGTCTCGTGAAGAACTATCCACTTCACGTTGAGTGGGGCGACCAGCACCGGCGCTCATTCGCCCTCTTCTTTGATCAGGCTCGGGTATTAATATATATTTTCATTTGATTTATCCAATATATTTATTATTAACACTTGCAATATAATAACAATTTTTTTTTTGTATTTTCAGTTGGATTACGATTTTCAGCCTGTACCCGACCCTGATCACCCTGGGAGGGTGCTCGGCCTTCATGCTTTGTACAATGGCCTGATGAAGAACATGCAGACCAAGGTCCGATACAACAGGAATGAACTGAAGGCCGACTGCTATTCCCTGTGGATGGCGACCCCTGAGGCAGAGAGAGTGGCCCTCCTATCTACTCCGGCCTTTGCGAGAGTCGACGTAAAGACATGGCCTCTATTGTGCGAATATTTCGACTCTCAACGCAAACATTTATGTATTTTAAATGTAATTCATTGTTTAGTATATAATTTATATTTTTGTGTTCCTTAATTAGAAAACTAAATGTGAATGTGTTGTATAGAAACATGCCGCTCAAAATTTAGAGAATAGGAAGTCGGCGAAGAAGGGTCGCTCCACTTATACAGGTGGCTCGAGGAATATTACTCGAGCCATGGAGTTATCGGTAAATTACAATAGACCGGCCTTTATGATATAATGCAATATTAAGAGTTATTTTCTAATATATCTAATATTAAGAGTTATTTTCTAATATTGCAGAGAGCTCAGACCCTGGCGCAAGGTGGTACACCGAGCGTGCTGTCCGCATATCTTGCCGTCCACGGCACCTCAACAGATCCCGCCACGGGCGAGCTTCGATACCCCGACGTCGCTACCCAGGAGTATTGCGTAAGTGTTAATATTTATTCAACCCCTATTTGAAATTTTAGTTTTGAAAGGTTCAAATTTAAATAATATACTTATATTTTACTGGTTAATGTGGGTGTAGGAGCGGGTGGTTGAGCAGGCCGAGGCATCGGGGATCGATTTTACCGGACAGAGAGATCCGATGCTGCTGACCCCAGTCCTGGACGCTGCACACGGAGGGCACCATGGAGGTTGGGAGAGAGGCCGAGGACTAGGCCCTAGCTTCACAGTAGATTAAGTCATCCATGTTTAGGGAAGCTTAAGAAATTTGTACCTTCCTTTAGCCGTCTATCTTTTCTTGATTGTGCGTCTTGTGAGACGGGAAAGCATCATTGTGGTTCTTATCCTCCTAAAGTTAACAATAGAGCCACTGATTTGTTTAGCATTTTTCATTCTAATGTTTGGGGTCCGTGTCCTATTGTATAAAATCGTGGATATCGTTATTTTGTGAGTTTTATTGATGACTTTTCTAGAGTGATATGGTTGTATTTGCTAAAATCTAGAGCTGAAATATCCATTATGTTTAAATCTTTTATTACTGAGATTAAAAATCAATTTGATACGACTATTAAAATTTTGCGAACTGAAAATACCAAAGAACACTTCAGTTCAGATCTTCAACAATTCTTAGACCCTTTTGGTATTATTCATCAGTCTTCTTGTCCTTACACCCCTCAACAGAATGGAATATCTGAGAGAAAGAATAGACATTTGTTAGAACTTACACGTACGTTGTTGATTCATATGCAAGTTCCAAAACGTTTTTGGGATGATGTTGTTCTTACTGCATGCCACTTGATTAATCGCATGTCAAGTTCTATTTTGAGAGGACGGATACCCTATACTGTTATGTTTCCTTCTAAGTCGCTCTTTCCTCTACCTCCTAAAGTGTTCGGTTGCACCTATTTTGTTTATGACCATCGTCCCGAGAAATCCAAACTCGATCCAAAATCTATTCGATGTGTCTTTCTAAGATATTCTAAGAATCAAAAAGGCTATATGTGTTATGATCAGGAGTTAGATAGAGTGTTCATATCTGCAGATGTTACTTTTCATGAGAACACTCCATATTTTTCATCCACCTATTCCTCTCCTTCTGTTTGAGAGGATTTTCCTATTGATGAACTTGATATTTTGGTTACCCCACCTACTCCTGCTCCTAATGAACCTTCTGTGGAGTTAATGCGAGAACAAGTTACTCAGGTGTACACCCGACGAGTACAACAACCTCCAGCTTTAACGTCTCCAATCACCCCTACGGTTCCAGATCCATATCCCTCCGAGTTAGATGTTCCAATTGTTCTTAAGAAAAACACTCGAACTATTGTTCCTTGATATCCAACCAGTGATTATGTTACCTATGCAGGATTAACCCCTTCTTATTATGCATTTATTTCATTCTTGGACTCTTACTCACTTTCCTGTTCAGTATCTGATGCCCTGATTCATACTGGTAGGAAGAGAGCAATGGACGAGAAAATGGTAGCTTTACGCCTTAATGGCACGTGGGATCTTACTCGCCTTCCCATTAGAAAACACGCAGTCAGTTGTCGGTGGGTATATAATGTGAAGATTAATCCGGATGGCTCACTTGCTCGGCTCAAAACTTGCTTAGTTGCAAGAGGATATTCACAGACCTATGAAATTGATTATGATGAACCCTTCTCTCCCGTGGCCAAGACGACCTCATTTTGCATATTTTTATCGTTGACTGCCACCTATCATTGGCCTTTACATCAGCTTGATGTGAAAAATGCATTTCTACATGGCACCTTGCAGGATGAAGTATATATGGAGCTACCGCTTGGCTTTGTTGCTCAGGAGGGGGTCTGGGCTTGTTTGCAAGCTCAAGAGGTCATTATATGGCCTCAAACAGTCTCCACGTGCATGGTTTGAAAATTGACAGATATTATTAGGACCTTTGGTTTGCGAAGGTCTAATAATGATCACTATGTTTTCTATCGGCATTGCAATGGAAAGAGGACCTTATGGTCGTCTATGTGGATGTCATTGTTACTACAGGAGGAGATGATGAGAGAAGGATTTCTGGCTTGAAGGCTTATCTTCAGAAATAGTTCTGCACCAAAAACCTAGGGAAGTTGAAATACTTTCTAGGTATTGAGGTATCGAGATCACCGAAGGAAGGGATTTTCGCCACTTAGCGAAAATATGTGCTTGATATGCTTTCAGAGGCCGGCATGTCTGCTTGTAGGCCTATCAATTCCCCTATAGTGTAAGTCCACGTTGCCATCCCCGGTACTTACGAAGAGGCGGAAACGGTATAACAATCAATTTTTGTCATGAGGAGCAACATGGACTAAACAAGGTCGGGATCGTGTCTAAACTAAACTAGCAAGCATACAAAGAAGCGTTAGCTACTCGGATGAAAGGTTATACCTAACTTGAACTCCTTCTTCTTGAAACCTAGTAGAGGTTGATGGTTCTCTCCTCGTCGCCTTCTTTCGTCAAAGATGGATCCACCTGAGGGTTCAACCTTCGGGCTCTTCCTCGAACTTTGAGTGAACTAGGATCTCCGGCTTGCTAAACCTTGAATCCTAGAGAGAGTAGAGAGTGTCTATGGAGTGCTTTCTTATCAAGGAGAGGGATTCTCAACACATGAGCAGGATTCTCCTTGAGCTTGAGGAAGAAGAAGATGAAATGAGGAGAGAGAATGATTATGATAGAATGAGCTATTTTCCTCTTGCAACCATAACAAAAGGAAAATGAATTATCTAATTAATAATAATAAATAAAAATGAAATAGTTGATGGTTGTATTTGGAATGACCACTATCATCACTTCATTAAATGAGTGTAAGCTAGAATCAAGGAGTATCCTTGCAAAGCAATGATGGTGGTCAACATTCAACCATGGTCAACAAGTCAACCATGGTCAACAAGTCAACAAAATCAACCATAACATTATTTCATTTAATTACTATTATTAATTGATATTTCATAAAACTATTAGGGTTTGGAAAATGACGACCGTCAACTGTGCATACACACCCGTTCCGAAACCCTAATGAAAGACCTCATCCTCTGCCTCAAGCAACTGTGCATACACACCTGCATTCTCGTTTCGAGGACTAAGAATACTGAGAGATAAAAGCAACCCCAAAACATATACCAGTATCTGGCTCAAACCAGAGCCTGCCGGTATAATCCGTCCGGACTCCAAACGTGCACAAGTGCGCGGATGAGAACGAACCCTGCCGCAAAACCATGCGACCTCTACTCTGTTTTGCCCATAGGCGAATAGCCCTCTGTGTGGGACTCTAAAGACCCGACACTACGCTGGCAGTGGGTTTAACCATAGACCGCAAGCGGCACTAGCTGTGCGTAACGGTCCCCAGGTAGAAGTCGATAAGAAGACTGACGAGGTAAAACCCATCTGAACTCCTACTGAGTCTGAATGTAACATTCTCCGTACAGTTCGGTCTGTTCGTCTGATACATCGCATGTCGGGCCTAGGGGGCGGTAAACGTCAGTCCCCCAGTAGCGGCACAAGTCGTGTCGGAGTGAAGCCCAAAACACCCTAAGATAACACTGGAAGCCTACCAGTATATCTCGCTTGCCCTGGCCAGGGACTACTCGTGTAATGGCTCTCCTAGACACAGCGCGATGTCAACTCCCAATACCGGGAGAGACGAATCCTGTCTAACCGCCACTGCCTCCAAGTGCTTCGGGACTGCACCCAACTACCACCTATTTGCACGACTCCTTTGAGCCGTGGTAGGATAGTAGTCAAAATGCAGTAGGAACACACTCGAGGCGAAGTGGCAGTGTCAAGTCAGCGGACTAAGCTGTACTCATGTCACCTGGGAACTGATAACTGACGATAGGTATAAAAACCAACTAGTCAGTTCCCGACGAGTCCTGTCCAGTGTACTCGTAACCTAACGAGCACCCGCATACTATCTCAAGTACGACGTACTGACGGCTGTGGGACAGACCGTCTCCCATACTGGGATGAGAAGCGCATGCGCTAGTCTACTCCGGAGTATCGATGCCCTGTCTCGATAGTCCTGCGACTAGGGACCTATATAAGGATGTGCTTATAGATTACCCAGCCCCTACTAGTGTGACTGCCATCACAACGCTGGTAATCAAGCAAAGATCCTAAGGGCTCCACTAATGCGTATAGGTGATATCGCAAAATAAACACATGTACACATTGAAGTAGAAACAAACCAGGTAGCATACTACCATTTTGAGCAAGATTGTATATACAAGGTGAATATCCCAAGCTTCCATTAAGTAATATACAAACCAGTATGATACAGTAATGGCCTCTAGGGCATATACACTAACAATCTCCCACTTGCACTAAGGCCATGAACTGGCGTATCGAAGACCTATCATCTCGATCAGCCGCTCGAACTGAGTCTGGGGTAGGGCCTTGGTGAATGGATCTGCAGTGTTTTCTTCTGAAGCAACTCTCCGAACCTCGATCTCCTTGCGATCCACGATCTCTCTGATCAGGTGATACCGCCTCAAGATGTGTCTGGATCTTTGATGGGACCTGGGTTCCTTTGCTAAAGCTATAGCCCCGTTGTTGTCGCAATACAGAGGTATTGGATCAACAATGGACGGAACCACCTGAAGTTCTTTCAAGAACTTCCTTATCCAGACTGCTTCTTTTGCGGCATCAGATGCAGCGATATATTCCGCTTCCATCGTCGAGTCTGCAACGGTTTCCTGTTTGGAACTCTTCCAACACACCGCCCCTCCATTGAGGGTAAAGACAAAACCCGACATGGACTTGGAATCATCCTTGTCACTCTGGAAGCTGGAGTCAGCAAAGGCCTCGATCTGGAGGTCTTTTCCGCCATACACCAAGAACATCTCCTTAGTCCTTCTCAGGTACTTGAGAATGTTCTTTACCGCTATCCAGTGCTTCTCCCCAGGGTTTGACTGATACCGGCTTACTACACTCAGTGCATAAGCTACATCCGGTCTGGTACACAACATCGCATACATTATAGAGCCTACCGCAGAAGCGTAGGGTATAATAGACATGCGATCCCTCTCCAAATCAGTCTTGGGAGACATCTCTTTAGAGAGGGTGATCCCGTGACAAGCCGGCAGGTTACCGCGCTTGGAATCTTCCATACTGAATCTCTTCAGTACAGTGTCGATGTACCTAGACTGTGAAAGTCCTAATATCCTCTTGGATCTATCACGATGGATCCGGATCCCCAGGATGTAAGTGGCATCTGTTTCGCCACGGCAGCGCCCCGGCCGTCTTACCGAGGCCAAAATGCGAAATCAAAAATTTTCCTTACTTTGAAACTGGCGCTACCGCGGACAATAAAACACGGATCGTTAACCATTAACCTATACTAGCAAACAAGAGATGGGAAGAGAAGTATACCAAATGATCCGAGTCCTCCGGTCTTCTCCTCGCCATCCCGATCTCCTGCGGAAACTCCGGTCGTCGCCTCCTCGCCGGAAGGGCACCACATCGCCTGTATCTTTTACGGGCTCCCACCTCAATACCGAGGAAACTCGGGCGCGAAGTAGGCTAGCCGACGCGTCCAAGATTTGCTGTAGAATGTGTAGGGTTGAAGCTATGTCTCATTTGTGGTTTTGTTGCCTTTGAAGATGATGGAGGAATCAAGATAAGAAAAATGGTGCTTGCATTTTTCTAGCATGAAATGAGATCAAGAATGAAACTCTCATCTTCTTCTCTCTCAAAAATGAAAACCTTATTCTTTTAGAATGGTGGAGGAAAGAATACATAAGCAAGAGGGAGGTGAGTGTAGGAAAAGAGAGAGGGTGACCATATACAAACACCATCATCACAATCTCACATAAAACACAAATCAATCCTAATCACCTTTTACAAGAAATGATGATAGAAAAGAAAGGAATAAAAAAGATGCTTTCATAATCAAACTATTTGCATGAAAACCCTCCACAATGTGTTATTTGCAAACTTGCAAATAACACCCTCCATCAAAAGGTTCGGCCGGGAAAGAACAAAGGAAAACCGGCCGGAACGGAATGCAAACTGGCAACTCCAGAAAACTGGTCCCATAATAAATTACAGGAAAACCCCGATACTGTGCATACACACCCGCATCTGTATACCGACCGGATACAAATGCAATGAGACAAAATCTACACTGTACTAAACTAGGATCCGGCTTAAACCAAAGCCGGCTAGTAATATCCGTCCGATCCTGATCCGTGCAATACCGCACGTATCTAATCGAACCCTGCCATATATCCATACGGCCACTAGTACAAACTGTCCGATCCTGATCCGTGCAATACCGCACGTATCTGATCGGACCCTGCCATATCTCCATACGGCCTCTACAGCGTTTCGCCCGAAAGCTTGAGTAACTGAAAGTGTGGTGGACTCTAAAGACTCGTCAATACTATGGCTGTGGATTTAACCACTAGCACGTCAGAGGTATTAGCCATTACGTGACGGGCCACCAGCTATTGACCAAAAGGGACGTCGATGAGCGAACTCATCCTGACACCCTACTGAGCCTGTCAGTGATAATATCCGTACAGTCCGGTCCGTTCGTCTATGAGTATCGCATGGCGGGCCTAGGGGGTTGGTAAAAGTCAGACCCCCAAAAGCGGTACAAGTCGTATCGGAGTGTAGCCCAGAATGCCCTGAGATACTACTGGAATACCTACCAGTAAATCTCCTGCCTCGGCCGAGGGCTTTGCGTAATGGCTCTCCTAGACACAGCGCGACCTCACCCCCAATACCGGGAGAGACGAACCCCTGCAGATCCGCTCACTGCCTCCATGTGGCTCGGGACTGTACCCAACTAAAACCTGTTTGCACGACTCCTTTGAGCCGTGGTAGGGTAGTAATCAAAGCACAGTGGGAACTCACACGAGACAAATGACGATCTCAGGTCGATGAACTAACCTGTACACATGTCACCTGGGAACTGCTATCTGACATCTGGTATAAGACCAACTAGCAGGTTCCCGGCGAGTCCTGTCCGGTGTACTCATAACCCAATGAGCACCTGTATACATCTTAGGTGAACCAACTGACACCAGTGGCTTGTGAGACCGGCCACCGCCCCTCGTCGGGGTCTCGACTGTATACACTAGTCTACTAATAGAGTATCGATGCCCTGTCTCGAAACTCCTACGACTAGGGACCTTTTAAGGATGTGCTTATAGACTACCAGCTCCCACGTATATGATCGCCATCATACTGCTGGTAGTCAAGCAAGAATCCTAGGGGCTCTATCAACGTGCAATAGTGACATGTCAGGTCACCTAAAGCAGTACACGATGATAAAGATAAACCAGATAGCATACTATCATCTCGAGTAAGACTGTTCTACCGGGATAGGTCCTCCCTCAATCATTGCAATCATTGCAATCACATTGCAATCACCCAGGTCTTTCATGGAGAACCTGTGCGACAAGAACCCCTTGACAGATTGTAGCATAGGAATGTCATTTCCTATTAAGAGAATGTCATCCACGTATAAAACGAGGAATACTACAGTTCTCGCTACAAATCTACAATAGATGCATGGTTCATCTGGATTTTTGATAAAGCCAAATTCCTTGACCGTCTCATCAAAACAGATGTTCCAACTCCGCGATGCCTGCTTTAGTCCGTAGATGGACTTAAGCAACTTGCACACCTTTCCGCTGCTCCCACTCTGAATGAAACCCTCTGGCTGATCCATATAGACACACTCCTCCAAATTTCCATTTAGAAAAGCGGTTTTTACGTCCATCTGCCAAATCTCATAATCATGGAAGGCAGCAATGGCAAGAAGGATCCGAATGGATTTCAGCATAGCCACTGGAGAAAAAGTTTCGTCATAGTCCAAACCAGGTCTTTGACGGAAACCCTTTGCTACAAGTCTAGCTTTATAGGTCTCAACCTGTCCATCTACACCAATCTTCCTTTTGAAGATCCACTTGCATCCTACGGGTTTTACCCCGTCTGGAGCAATGTCCAACGTCCATACTTTGTTGGTGTACATGGACTCCATTTCGGTCCGCATTGCATCCAACCATTTTACCGAGTCAACGCTCTGAACGGCCTGCTGGAAGCTAGTAGGCTCATCATAATCTATGATGCAATCCTCTCTATCCCCGTCTATGAGAAAACCGCAGTATCTCTCGGGCGGATGAGACTGCCTACTACTCCTGCGGAGCGGCGTAGGAATGTCCTGTTCATTTGAACCCTCTGGTTCCACTAAGCTTTCAGTAATAGTCTGTGGTTCTGGAATTTCTTCCAGTTCTACTGCGCTCCCACTAATTTCCTTTTCTAAGAACTAGTGTTCTAGAAAGTTGGCATTACGAGAAACAAGGACTTTTTGTTCCTCTGCGTAGTAGAAAAGATACCCCCTGGTGTTCTTTGGGTATCCCACAAACTTGCACTGTACTGAGCGTGCCTCGAGCTTGTCCGCATGCTGCTTTTTGACAAAAGCCGGACATCCCCAGATCTTCAGATATTGAAGATAGGGTTTCTTCCCACTCTATAACTCATATGGTGTGGTAGGCACAGTCTTAGTGCGAACTCGGTTCAAAAGGTATGCAGCTGATTCTAGCGCATACCCCCAGAATGATCACGGTAACTCAGCATTACTCATCATGGACCGTACCATATCCAATAGGGTCCGGTTCCGTCTCTCCGATACACCGTTATGTTGCAGAGTGTATGGAGGAGTAAGCTGAGAGAGAATTCCATTCTCTTTTAAGTAATTCAGGAACTCGGCACTTAAGTATTCTCCACCTCGATCCGATCTTAGAATCTTGATACTTTTGCATGTTTGTTTTTCTACTTCATTCTTATATTCCTGGAACTTTCCAAAAGCTTCGGATTTATGTTTCATTAAGAAGACATGTCCGAACCTTGAAAAATCATCCGTAAAAGTAATGAAGTAAGAAAAACCGCTTCGCGCATGTGTAGACATTGGACCGCACACGTCGCTGTGTACGAGTCCCAAGAGCTCGCTCGCTCTTACTCCGTGTCCAGTGAACGGAGCCTTTGTCATCTTTCCTTTGAGACAGGATTGACAAGTGGCATACGACTGATATTTGAACGGATTCAAATATCCTTCTGTATGTAACTTTGTCAACCTTCTCTCATTGATGTGACCCAGTCTACAATGCCATAAGAAAGTCTGATTGATATCTGGAGACTTTCTTTTGTGTGTATTTTGGACATTAAAAATCTGTGGTTGGTTTAATACGTATATACCATTGCTCAGTGTACCTGACCCAATCAGAACTTGATTAAGGTGAATGTTTACAACATTACTTATAAACGCAAATTCATAATCTTCTTTAGAAACCAAAGATACAGAAATGATATTACAAGTTGCGTTGGGTATAAAAAAGCAATTACGCAAAACCAAAACATGTCCATCTGACATTCCCAGGTGATAGTCCCCCATGGCTTTAGCATCTATGCTAGCTCCGTTCGCAACTCTGAGGGTCATGTCACCTGCCTTCAAAACTCTACGATTTCTCAACGCCTGCAAAGAATTACAGATATGAGATCCTGATCCGGTATCCAATACCCAGGAAGTAGAGTTTATCGAAAGACAGTTTTCAATAACATACACACCTGAAGCTGAAGCCGCAACCTGCTTCAGTTCCTGTGTCCTGGCTTTCCAAGCCCTGCAATCCTTTTTCCAGTGTCCACTTTTGTGACAATAGAAGCATTCCTCTTTACCCACCAGTTTCCCCACCATTGTTGCCTTTTCTTTTCCCTTCTTTTCCACTTTACCAACACCGCCCCTTGGTTTGGCGGGGGCTTTCTTCTTCTTTCCCTTGGCTCTCGCCTTGGACCTAGAAGAAGAAGATCCCCCTACAAACAAAGTGGGCGTTTCCCTACTTTTCTGTAGGGTGCCCTCTGCGCTCCTCAGCATGTTGAGGAGTTCTGAAAGTTCAACTTCCTTTTCTTGCAAGTTGAAATTCAGTATGAACTGGGCGTAAGTGGAAGGAAGGGACTGGAGAACTAAGTCCGTATAGAGCTCACTCTCCAACGTGGTCCCAAGTTCTGCGAGCTCCTCAATGTAGCCAATCATCTTAAGCACGTGTTCCGCTACCGATGATCCGACGGCCAATCTTGCCGAAAACAACTTCTTCGACACTTCGTATCTTGCGATACGGGACTGCTCTCCATACAGTTCTTTTGTATGGAGAAATATGGATTCTAGGTCCATATTCTCGTGCCTCCTCTGATGTTCATTGTCCATAGAGGCAAGCACGAGACACTTGGCCTTCGCGCAATCAATCTTCCAAGTCTTACGGATTTCCTTATCCGCGACGCTGGAGGTGGGACCTGGGACGGGGGGAGCTTTGGTGGTAAGAAGATACCCCAGCTTGTCATAAGTGATTGCCATTTTGACATTCCTGAGCCAATCTTTGTAGTTTGGCCCTGTCAGTATGTTTTTATCTAAGAGTAACTTAAGTCCAGTCATGTTGAATGGTCGCTGCAGGAGAGAGAGAAGGAACACTCAGCATGATGCTCTTGCAAGTTTAGAATGGTTTTTAATTTGTCTAAACAGGATGGCTCCCACTGTTTCTCGAATCCCTCCTCAAACCATAAAGGAAGAATTAGCCGAGATCAATCCCACCGCACAATACTTGCTTAACCGTTCAGCCAGGCCAGTGTTGGTACTTCGAGGGAGGTTTTCCAACGCTTTCGCGAAGTTCCTTAATTTAAGAACCTCTTTTCCCTGGGGGCGTAGCCCCGCTAACACCTTTCTCGGCACCTACTAGGTTTATAGCATTGATCGTTTAGTGAGAAATTTCCCGAGGAGTAGCATATACTCACAGTAGGATCGGGATCCAAATATCATCGTGTGACGAAAATGAAGGAATCCTACCATAATCGTCACACTCCAAATGGTATGCGAATCTAGCAAGTTTCAGTACTTATGAAACTCCCGATGTGGATTTTTGCCCCATGCTCTTATGACCTTGGCGTGAGGTCAAAATGTCATAAGTCACATGTCAAGTTCTTCCCATCATTATCCCTGGTTGATTTGAACCCATCCGTACCTACCCTTGACGTAGGCCAAAATGGAAGTACGGTTGTCCCAAAACAACGCATTCTATCTATGCAACAGATAAATATCCGGTAGCTACCAATCACTATGCCTTGGCGTGAGGTCAAAATACACAGCTTGAATACTACCGAATATTTAACTGAAATGATGGAGGGCTACGAATGGTTTTGGTAAAACCGTGAACGTAGTGAACTTGATATGATCGATTGGAACGAGATAGCTTTTGAAAGGAGTGGCTCAAACTCCGCATTTAAAAGTTAGTTTTGAAAAGAACCGAGTGGTTTTTCGAAAGTGTTCCAACGACTTTAGCTAGGTTTATTTTCTTGCATTAGTTCTTTTAATGCGTGATATTCTTGCATTAGTACTTTTAATGCGTCCCATCAATTAATCCTACCATTGCAGAAAACAACCAAAATATGACGTACGCTTATGCCATATGCATTCGCCACGGGGCCCCGTCATCACCCGTTAGGTTACTTAACTAACGACAGAGCGGGGGCTGGGCTAGCGCGGCTGTAAAACATAAGCAACGCCTAAATAGAAAGCAATGATAGACATTACAGATCACAGATGAATACATTGGATATACTAGCAATCCGCAATCCTTTCGAGCCTGCAACGAAAAGCGGATTACACGGTCGCGGTGAATAGCCAAATACCCCACCCAAGACCCCTACGGGTGCGGCAAACTACCCGCCAAATATCCGAAGTGGAGTAACCTCCCTAAACGCCGTGAGTAGGCCACTCGGCACTTCGAGATACCCGGTAGTTTATGCACCCCTCCACGGGTCTATCCTAGGAGCAAAAACAGTAAAAAGAATTATACAATGACGGCTACAACCCCGACCCGGTTGTGCGGCCATACAAATAATATTATTACATCAATTTACATTTACAATGAATGAATGAAAAGAAAACACTCGTCTCACATCCACCCCGGCTATTCACCCGCGACAGTCCAACGCATTCATATACACAAACCATCATCAACACAGATCACAGAGATGTATAACCCCGGCTAATCATCACATAGCAATTAGCCGACGTTCAATACATTCAAACATCACAGATATAACCAATATAGCCAAAGTGTAGCGAAGTTCGAAAAAAATACGGATTTATAGGACCCCAAAAGTAAATTTCTTTTCTGGAAAACCTGGGTACATACAAACCATCTGAAAAATCACAAAACCCTACCAGAAGAACACTGCACCAAACCAGATCTCATGAAGACCCTAAACAGCGGCGGATCCGCGGCAAAGGCATGCCTTTGGCCGCGGATCCGCGGCGGTTTGAAGGGTTCATTGCATCGTTTTTGGTGGGTGTTCTCACAAATCCCTGAACCGATTTTAGGAGTGAAAATTTTTATTTTTAGAGCACAAAAAATTTCGACAGAAACTTAGGGTTTTGCTTTTCCGGTTTTGCGATTTTTCCGTTTCGAACTTCCATACACTTCGCTACCAAGCTAGTTTAAGTTTAGTTAGGCTCTGATACTACTGTAAGTCCACGTTGCCATCCCCGGTACTTACGAGGAGGCGGAAACGGTATAACAATCAATTTTTGTCATGAGGAGCAACATGGACTAAACAAGGTCGGGATCGTGTCTAAACTAAACTAGCAAGCATACAAAGAAGCGTTAGCTACTCGGATGAAAGGTTATACCTAACTTGAACTCCTTCTTCTTGAAACCTAGTAGAGGTTGATGGTTCTCTCCTCGTCGCCTTCTTTCGTCAAAGATGGATCCACCTGAGGGTTCAACCTTCGGGCTCTTCCTCGAACTTTGAGTGAACTAGGATCTCCGGCTTGCTAAACCTTGAACCCTAAAGAGAGTAGAGAGTGTCTATGGAGTGCTTTCTTATCAAGGAGAGGGATTCTCAACACATGAGAAGGATTCTCCTTGAGCTTGAGGAAGAAGAAGATGAAATGAGGAGAGAGAATGATTATGATAGAATGAGCTATTTTCCTCTTGCAACCATAACAAAAGGAAAATGAATTATCTAATTAATAATAATAAATAAAAATGAAATAGTTGATGGTTGTATTTGGAATGACCACTATCATCACTTCATTAAATGAGTGTAAACTAGAATCAAGGAGTATCCTTGCAAAGCAATGATGGTGGTCAACATTCAACCATGGTCAACAAGTCAACCATGGTCAACAAGTCAACAAAATCAACCATAACATTATTTCATTTAATTACTATTATTAATTGATATTTCATAAAACTATTAGGGTTTGGAAAATGACGACCGTCAACTGTGCATACACACCCGTTCCGAAACCCTAATGAAAGACCTCATCCTCTGCCTCAAGCAACTGTGCATACACACCTGCATTCTCGTTCCGAGGACCAAGAATACTGAGAGATAAAAGCAACCCCAAAACATATACCAGTATCTGGCTCAAACCAGAGCCTGCCGGTATAATCCGTCCGGACTCCAAACGTGCACAAGTGCGCGGATGAGAACGAACCCTGCCGCAAAACCATGCGACCTTTACTCTGTTTTGCCCAGAGGCGAATAGCCCTCTGTGTGGGACTCTAAAGACCCGACACTACGCTGGCAGTGGGTTTAACCACAGACCGCAAGCGGCACTAGCTGTGCGTAACGGTCCCCAGGTAGAAGTCGATAAGAAGACTGACGAGGTAAAACCCATCTGAACTCCTACTGAGTCTGAATGTGACATTCTCCGTACAGTCCGGTCTGTTCGTCTGATACATCGCATGTCGGGCCTAGGGGGCGGTAAACGTCAGTCCCCCAGTAGCGGTACAAGTCGTGTCGGAGTGAAGCCCAAAACACCCTGAGATAACACTGGAAGCCTACCAGTATATCTCGCTTGCCCTGGCCAGGGACTACTCGTGTAATGGCTCTCCTAGACACAGCGCGATGTCAACTCCCAATACCGGGAGAGACGAATCCTGTCTAACCGCCACTGCCTCCAAGTGCTTCGGGACTGCACCCAACTACCACCTGTTTGCACGACTCCTTTGAGCCGTGGTAGGGTAGTAGTCAAAATGCAGTAGGAACACACTCGAGGCGAAGTGGCAGTGTCAAGTCAGCGGACTAAGCTGTACTCATGTCACCTGGGAACTGATAACTGACAATAGGTATAAAAACCAACTAGTCAGTTCCCGACGAGTCCTGTCCAGTGTACTCGTAACCTAACGAGCACCCGCATACTATCTCAAGTACGACGTACTGACGGCTGTGGGACAGACCGTCTCCCACACTGGGATGAGAAGCGCATGCGCTAGTCTACTCCGGAGTATCGATGCCCTGTCTCGATAGTCCTGCGACTAGGGACCTACATAAGGATGTGCTTATAGATTACCCAGCCCCTACTAGTGTGACTGCCATCACAACGCTGGTAATCAAGCAAAGATCCTAAGGGCTCCACTAATGCGTATAGGTGATATCGCAAAATAAACACATGTACACATTGAAGTAGAAACAAACCAGGTAGCATACTACCATTTTGAGCAAGATTGTATATACAAGGTGAATATCCCAAGCTTCCATTAAGTAATATACAAACCAGTATGATACAGTAATGGCCTCTAGGGCATATACACTAACATATAGATCCAAATGTGAGACTCTTTATGGGTTAAGGGAGCATGTTCCTGATCCGGAACAGTACAGGAGTTTAGTTGATAAACTTAACTACCTGACCGTCGCTCGTCCTAATATAGCCTTTCCAGTTAGCGTGGTGAGTCAGTTTATGTCTGATCCTCGTGAGGCTCACCTTCATGCAGTTCTCCGTATCTTGAGGTACCTAAAGGATGCCCCTGAGAAAGGTATCGTCTATAAGGATTATGGGCATTCCAAGACTACGGGCTTCACAGATGTAGATTGGGCAGGGTCACCTAATGATAGGAGGTCGACCACTGATTTCTGTGTGATTGTTGGAGGAAATTTGGTTTCTTAGAAAAGTAAAAAATAAAGTGTGGTCTCAAAATCCAGTGCAGAGTCAGAGTATAGAGTGATGACAAACACCACAAGTGGGTTGGTGTGGATTGGATTTCTACTTACAGAACTTGGATAAGGTCCTACTAGACCTATGAATCTATACTGTGATAACAAGGATGCGATTTATATTGCGAACAACCCCGTTTTCCATAAACGAACAAAACTTATTAAAGTTGATTGTCATTTCGTTCTTGAAAAGGTTGAGGATAGAGTCATTGATACAATTCATGTGGGTTCGTTGAACCAACTTGCCGATTTGTTCACTAAACCTCATGAAAGATTACGTGTGAATTTTATTTGTGACAAGTTGGGCATGCGCGATGTATATACTCCAACTTGAGAAGGATGTTAGAATAAATAATGTAATGGACGGTTGTGATGAAGGGTATATTTGTAATGAGTAGTTGCTTATATATATAGAGATGATGAAAAAGGGTTAACCTAATCATCATATTTTATCCCCAAATCTCTTTCAATATTGTGGTTGGCAAAGAAGGCTCGGATACTGCATCTTTTGGCGATGGTGGTCTTAAAATTTTGCAGGTTTCTTGTTGCGTGCTGTTTCATGTCGTGGTTGGCAAAGAAGGTTTGGGTATACTACACTTTTCGACGACTACGACCTTAAGAACTTGTGGGTTTCTTATTGCATGATGTTTAATTGACGTTGTGGTTGACAATAGGTGTTTGTTTCTTTGTAAAAAAAAATGGCTTTGTTCACAACACACCTGAGTAGACCACAATTTTTGAGATGATAGTGATGAAACAACCCAGTTTCATTGCAGAAAAAGACATTGCATGACTCGTGTGTCTGTCATATATAGCCCAAACGATCGCTTGTTTCCTGTTATACGCAAAGGGTCAGAGAGTGCAACCGGCATGAATCAAAATCCCAAACTAAATTGGCAAAAATAATAAACTATATATATGAAGATGATCATGGTATAAAGAAATGGGTAATAATACTTGAAATCGCCTTATATATGCATCATGGCCGAGCACAGTTCTGATTGAGCAGCGGTGCCTCAACATCAGCTTCATGCGCCCAGTTTTGTACATTCTCAACAGCTGCATTTTTGCTTTTGCTACCTGAATCTAGCCGCGAGGCACAGCCCAAAGCTACCATCTACATAGAAACGGACAACTGATCACTACAGAGATAGAGATCTAATCAAACCTATGATCTATATGAAAACAAACGTGCGGGAGAGAGAGAGAGAGAGAGAGAGAGATCATGGATAAAGATGCAACCAATATGCTGAAACCTTTGCAGTCAAATGGAGCTTTGTCTGAGATGAACAGAGCTGAAACATACGAGGACAGTTGATGTTAAATATAACCGGAAAATTCTCATATTACCGAAATGAACAATTTACATGGAAAAAAGAAGCATTGTTGTCACGCTGCAACAGGATAAGGTCAATTTATTAGCATGTGTAGTTTTCGGCTATGCCCCGAGTTTCATAAATTTCTTCTATCCGCTATTTCCTTTTGAACATTGTTTTCTTAATATCTCTAATGGAATGCAGAGGATTTTATCTAACCATTTATTTCAAAAGAAAAAAGGAAATAAAAAGAAAAGAAAAAAAGCAGACTTTAGACCAACAAGGGCAGGTTTCATAAATTTTCTCATTTCAAAGCAGCAAAACTAGGATGCATTTGATTTGACAGAGCAGTATGTTTATACGGATTGAAACATGTGAGAATTGATTTTACTCACAAGTCAATGGACTCATTACAAGAGGCGATAACAAGCTGGAAACCGATCGCACTCCAGCAACGGCTCCTTGCGCCTTTCCCTGTAAGTTGTTGTAAATGTGAATTATGCAAAAGCTGGAATTGTCCATTTTGAAGAACAAAATGGCATCCCATTAATTACTTACTGATGGTTTCACAAGAATATATACAACACCGAATGACGCACTCAGATACGGAACCTGCATTATAGCGAATTTAGCCTTATTAACAATATAAACTACTTAATTCTTGTATAACGAATCGCTTCTCTTCTGAGATTATATTTTTAAAAAAAATGAATGACAATATATAGTATTATACCCATGGTGCCCAAGCTAAGCCATAAAGCAGGCCCTGGATGGAAAAGAAGCGTCGGGTTATAGGAGACATAGCAGATTCCAAAAATTGAAGGGTAGTACAGTTCAAAATGTTATTTCATTTTGAGAAAGACTTACATAAGCAATGGAAGCAATCAACGCAAGGCATAATACCCCCTTCTCTCCAAGATATGGATTGATAAGTGGAAGCACCAAAATTAAAACAGGGAAATAAAATTAAAACAGGGAATGACAGGAAAAAAGAGAACTTCCGAAACTTTAAATGTTTATTCAATTTATTTGACAGCTAAAATGTGCAGCCCGTTATCCAGCAAAATTTTATTATTGGCGTGCCATCATCCAAAAATATATCCAGATGTTATATGCAAAACTTTTCCAATGAATTAAGATATAGATTAAAGATTGCACATTACTATTAATTAGTCATGGAATCTTCATGTTTAAACTATATGAGTATCTTTTCTCAAAGTTTTGCTAAAACAATTATAACATCTATGTTTCTTGATCCCTTTCTACTAGAAAATTTATTGTGCACTATGGTTATATGCATGTTTGTAATCCCGTTTGCCTTCCAATTTGGTATCAATGAGTGCGCCTACAAGAAAAATAGAGTTTTAAAGCTCCAACTAATTTTTGATACAGATAATACAGAGATGATATCACAAATGTTAATTTTCAGAATCATATCGAGTAAGAAATGATTCTTAGTGTACAAGCGATAAAAAAAATGTGGATGCAAAAGAACAAAGAACATAACTATCAATTTATTGTATATGTCAATGAATTGATATAGATAGAGTACTTACTGCATAAGAAACCGAAATGCAGAATATGCTTCCTTGGCTAATGATATGCGAAATCATACGAAGAACAAAGTACAGATATAAATGTCCTTGATTGTTTCCATGCTAGCACAGCTGAAAATACGAAGCAAGATGCGAACGTGAATCTTCCATATAATGTGTTAGTGTATATGCCCTAGGGGCCATTATTGTATCATACTGGCTTGTATATTACTTAATGAAAGCTTGAGGTATTCACAGTTATATTTACAGTCTTGCTAAATATGGTAGTATGCTACTTGGTTTATATCTATCTTAATATGTGTGTACGTATTGATAGAGCCCTTTGGATCTTGCTTGACTACCAGCGTTGTGATGGCAGTCACACTAGTGGGGGCTGGATAGTCTACAAGCACATACTTTTTCAGGTCCCTAGTCGTAGGATTATCGAGACAGGGCATCGATACTCCAGAGTAGACTAGTATGTACGCTTCTCATCCCAGTTGGGGAGATGGTCTGTCCCACAGCCATCAGTACGTCGTACTGGAGATAGTATACATGTGCTCGTTGGGTTACGGGTACACCGGACATGACTCGCAGGGAACTGTTGGTTGGTATTATACCCATCGTCAGTTAACAGTTCGCAGGTGACATGAATACAGCATAGTCCTCGGACTTGACACCGCTGCTTCGCCTCGAGTGTGTTCCCACCGTTCTTAGATTGCTACCCTACCACGGCTCAAAGGAGTCGTGCAAACAGGTAACAGTTGGGTGCTGTTACGTCCTGCTTCCCAAAATACGGAATACGAAAGGTTGGCAAGGCCAGTCATGCTCATACGGTCAAGGAAATATCCTGCCGTAGTCACACTTCGGCTTCTAGTTTTACGTGGTAATCAGTAAATAATGCGCAAGTAATGAGAAATGCAGTAACTGAAACAAAACAATATAAAGAACTGACCTGATGGGAAACAAAAGGGTATAACTCTGGATAGCAAATCAAGATGTCCGTGATGTGCGTCTGGTCCTAGTCCCGGCTAAATCTACTTCTCACACTGAGCATGCATACTCAGGTCGTCAGAGCGACACAATAGCAATATAATTATATAGATACAAGTGACAACTCGAACAGTGATAATATATATATAACAGTAAATCAGAACGGTATAGATATGAACATGCAGTAATCAATGAAGTGTCTAATGGATCAGGTGAACAGTAAAACAGTAATATAGTATGCCAGGTATGTCAATAACGGTAAGTAATGTATATCAATGCCATTATCCCTATCCGTCTCTAAGTCTCTCTGTACAGGTCACTAAGCCTATCGTCAGTCCAAGTGTGAGAGTCAACCACTCGCGAGTGTCCTCCACCCAAGGGTAGGACCCAAGGGCAAGGGACCACGGGCCCAACATGTAACTCACGGTAAGAATCATGTACCCTGTAAATCTATATATATATATAAGCCGGCATGGGACTCCCGAGATTCTGTTGAACTCACACTCAAACTACCCCACACCCCGTGGTCTATATCAAACGCTAACCATAACCTCAAATACTAGTCGGTCTGTGACAAGTCTGCGCGAGAACTGGAGACAGGATCTCCATCAAGCACGTCCCGACTAATACTCAAGATAAATGGCAGTGTCTGGTGTCTTATCTGTGACACCCATGCAAGAGCTTTCATAAGTGTCCCATACCACTTATAGTCACACGTACACGCGTCCCACAGACGTTGACAATGCAATAGAATAATAAGGTTCACTGATTGTGTACAAGTACGCGTCACTTTCACTTATCCACTCATGCACGGACACTAACGTACTTGCCACAATCATCACTAATACCTAACACTGGGTAATGTACATGATCACTAGGTTATCAATACAGTGACGCACGTATGATATGATGAGTAAACAGTATGTAAAACATGATTAGGATGTCATAAATCAGTAATCTACCACTTGCATAATTTATCATAAATCATATGTGTACAGTTTAGCGAAACGATGAACGGGGATTAAATAGTATGTGTGAGTATCTATTCCGCGAGTTTGGTTTCACGTCAATCGGGTTTCAGGATCCCTAATTATGGCCATTTCATTTTAAGCGTTCACGGCTGGAAATCCGGTTTCAGAATCGGAAGTCCATTTCGCAACGTATTTTAATCCCAGTTGGGATCGGAGTTTAGCGACGCTACAGTTGGATGAAATCTAGGGTTTTCAGTAAGGTTTTCAACGCAATAGAAGGATCCTTAATCGCATCTGCATGTCAGGAGTTATACACTGTTTAACACTAGTATGTCACCTCTGAATCTGTTCTGGACTGTTATACGTCCCGATCTTTTAAATTACAGGTTAAATAGCAAATGATGACGAAACAGGGCGAAACCACTTGTATTATCTAGCTAACAGATTCACCTTTAATAAAAAGCAGAGTTTCGCAACCTACGAGTTAAGGAAACCCGGTGGTACCCATTACGGGACAGTAAGCAATAATCAGAATCGCTCTGGACTGCAGTCCAGAGTCGCACTCCGATCCAAATATTGTCACAGTTTAAATATAGAAACAATTAGAAACTTGCATAGGGTTATAGTTCGTCGAGTCGGCTTCGATTTGAGCCCTCGAACGTATCATTCCAGTATGTACATAATTTACGATGATTTTAACGATTTTCAGATACCAGAAATTTCCAGTTTTACAGGTAAACTTGGGGGTATATATTTTAGTCGTTAACAGTCGTATTATCCAGTGAAATTTATACATAGCATTCAATATCACATGGGCCAGCAAATGCCCTCAGGTTCTGTCAATTTAAATGAGAATTTCCATTGAGGTCATGCATCGAACAGTTGCGTCATATAAATTATCGAGAATTGTAAATTTGTATTATATACGATCTAAGTTTATAACACGAATATATTAGCATGTAGCAAGTAAAATACTTGCCTGGAGACGTTCTGGCGATGCACGGCAGCGGCATCGGCGATTTCTGTAGGTGTTCGACGTAATGCCGGGGCTCGACCGCGGCGGCTAGAGATGCAGTGAGGGGGTGTTGGGGCTGGGGGTCGCTGGTGCTGTCGAGACCGATGGAGAGGGATTGCAGAGGGGGAGAGAGATTTTGAGAGAGAGAGAGAGAGTTAGAAGAGAGAGAGAGAGAGAGAAAGAGAGAACCAGAGGGAGAGATGTAGGGATTGAGAGAGAGAGAGAGAATTAGAGGGAAAGAGAGAGAGATACAGAGAGAGAGGGGGGAGAGAGAGAGAGAGAGACTCAGAGAGAGAGGGGCTCAGAGAGAGAGAGAGAGATGTAAAGAGAGAGAGAGAGAGAGAAACAGAGGTTGAGAGAGAGAAGTTGCAGAGAGAGGGAGGGAGATTGCAGTGAGAGGGAGAAAGAGGAGTCGTAGTGGGGAGACACCGGCGATGGTGGCGGAGGTGATGGGACGAGCGCGGTCGTGGGCTCGAGGGTGAGGCTCGGTGGCGGAGGCGTGCAGGGGCTCGAGCTCGACTGTGGGTTGGGTATGCAGGCGAGGGGTGGAGTAGAGGAAGGAGGGTGAGGAACAGGTACGTGGAGGCTTAAGTGGTAGTCGTCGGCGGTGATGAAGGGAGGAGATGGTCGGCTGGCAGCAATGGTGATGGGGTTCGACGCTCGGGGAAGCAGGAGGTTTGAGAGAGAGTGATGAGGAGGAGGAGTAAGGAAAGAATGAGAGGAGGAGGTTGAGTGGGTTGAGTCATGGGATGCGCGAGTCGGGGTAACGACGCTCGAGCGCGGGCATGGGCGTCGGCGGAGGAAGTGAATCTCGCGAGCGGGGGAGGCGGAAAGAGCCGTTGGGGAAGAGAGGTGTAGAAGGCGGGTCGGATCGGGTTGGGTTGAAGCGGGCGGGGATGAGAAGAATGGGCGGGGCCGTAAAAATGAATTCCCTTTTTTTTATTTAACAGTTGGCCTGAGGTGAGAACGGGCTGGAAAATGAAAGGAAAAAGAAAACGAAGGGCCGGGCTGGGAAATGGAGAAGAAGTGAAGGAGTGGGCTTGGTCTTTGGGGAAAAAGAAAATAAGTTTATTTTAAAAAAAGAAATGGGCTGCTGGGGAAAAATGAGAAACAGGCCGGGTTTAATTTTAATGAATAGAAAAATGGGTTGAAAGGAAAATAGGGTTTTGGGTTTAAATAAAAATATAAAAAGAGATGGGCCGGAATAGAGGTTTATATAAATGAGAAAAAAAAATGAGGAATTAGAATTAGGGTTTGAGAAAGGAGAGGGGGAGATAAAATGGATTGGGAGTTTCAAAATATTTAACATAGTTTACAGATGTAAATAAATGAATTTTAAGGGTAACAAAAGTAATATGAATATTGGTATAAAAAGGGGCTGGGTATTACAGGTGCAGTCCCGAAGCACTTGGTGGCAGTGGGGTTAGACAGGATTCGTCTCTCCCGGTATTGGGAGTTGATATCGCGCTGTGTCTGGAGAGCCATTACGCAAACTCCCTGGTCAGGGCAAGCGAGATTTACTGGTAGGTTTTTCAGTAGTTTCTCAAGATGTAATGGGCTTCGCTCCGACACAACTTATACCGCTTTTAGGGGACTGACGCTTGCCGCCCCCTAGGCCCGATATGCGATAGTCCTAGACGAACAGACCGGACTGTACGGAGATTATCACATCAGGCTCGGTAGGAGTTCGGATGGGTTTCCTCATCGGCCTTCTTATCGACATCTACCTGGGGACAGTTACGTACAGCTAGTGCCGCTTGCGGTCTATGGTTAAACCCACTGCCAGCGTAGTAGTTGAGTCTTTAGAGTCTCACACAAAGAGTTTCCCTGCTTCGGGGGAAACGATATAGAGGTCGTATGGTTTTACGACAGGGTTCAGACATGCACGTGCATTTATGCACGTACGATTTTCGGACAGTTTTTACTAGCACGTTTTGGTTTAAGCCAGATTCTAGTATCGGATTACTGGATTTATACAGTCTAAAGTTTTTCCGTGTTTTCACGGATAGGAGGGGCATTCTCATAAATTGTCGAGAAGCTTCTAGAAGGATGACGACTTGGAGGGCTAAGGTGGCATTTGCATTAATGGATCAGTGACTCATTAGTTGAATCATTCAAGTGAGTTAATGAAGCATTTATTGCTTAATAACTCACTTGATGATTCATTGCATATATTAAATGAAGCATAGTTGTTAATATCATTTAATTGATTTATTTGATATTCTTTATGCTTCATCATATATTGTAAATGAGAAAGAATTCATATGATTCTCACTCTCACCTTCTCTCTCCTCAAGCTCTCTCTCTTCAAACCCTAACCCTAACCTCTCATGTGTTGAGATCAAGGGTTAGCAAGACTTATTAATCCCTAATCAGACTCTATATTTCCCAGGTTGCTTTGATTAGCACTTTGAGTAACCTAGTTTCCTCAAGTTAGAGGCAAAGCTTGGAGTAGTAGCTCTTGGGTGGATCTTCTATTACAAAGAGGAGGCCGACGAGGAGGTGGTTAACGAGAAGAAGAAGGACTTGGTTCATTAGGCATAATCTTCTTTCATAGTAGCTAATTCCTCCTATGATTATGTTAGTTAAGGTTTGGCAAAGATCCGTAAGTTAGTCGATATTTCTTTTAAACAAAATGATTGTTTTACTTATTCCGCCTCCCCGCAAGTAGTGGGGTGTACAACGTTGACTTACAGTGGTATCAGAGCATCGCTAAACCATAACTAACTTGTTGGCAAAGTCGTTAGAAATTCGATCGTAAAACGAACTGGAAAAAACATCAAATTGACCAAGTTTCTGTCGATTTTAAAACGGGGTCTAAAAATTTTTCAGGGACCCTTAAAATTACAAGCAGGGAATTATAAGAATACTGGAGAAATTTGGGTTCCTGAATCGGCCAAACAGCCGCGGAACCGCGGCCGATCCATGCGATCTGCCGCGGATCCGCGGCCGAGTTGAAGCTGATTCACCCCAAAATTCTCCAGTAACTCTTCTGTGTTAATTTTGTTCTTTCTGGAATGTTTTGTTTCTGCTCAAGTCTCAGGTGCACAGAGAAGTTTTTGGAGTAGAATCAATTGTGTTTGCTCGATCGAAATTCTACGATGTTTGGCTAATTAGATTATATCTGTGATTTGTATAATGTGTTCGTAAGCATCTCCTAACTGCTAGTATGTCGGTTGGCAGGGATTGCACATTTCTGTAATGATTTTACTATTTGTGTTTATGAACTTGATTGGATCGTTGTGATGATTAGCCGGGGTTTGAGATGGGTTTTTATATTCATTCATTCGATGTAAATTGTAATATGATGCAATATTCTTTTGCGGGGCACATCCACGTTGCGGTTGTAGCCACCGTTGTATTATTTCATTTATTGATTTTTGCTCCTAGGATAGGCCCAAGGTGGGGTGCACAAACTACCGGATACTTTGAAGTGTTTAGTGGCCTACCCACGTTGTTGAGGGAGACCGCTTCACTTCGGGTACTTGACGGGTAGTTTGTCGTACCCGTAGGGGTCTAGGGTGGGGTAATGCCTATTCATCACAACAGTATAATCCGTCTTTCTTTGCAGGCTCAAAAGAATGCGGATTCGTAGAAAATCCAATGTGTTCATCTGTGATCTGGAATGTCTATTATTGTGTCTGACGAATGTACAATATCTATATATGATAGCTATTTAGTCGTTACTTATATTTTACACCCGCGCTAGCCCAGCCCCCGCTCTATCGTTAGTTAAGTAACCTAACGGGTGATGACGGGACCCAGTGGCGAATGCGGATGGCATAAGAGGACGTTGTATTTTCGTTGTTTTCTGCAATGATAGATTAATTGATGAGACGCGTTATAATAATGCAAAGAAAATAAACCAAAGTTGAATCATTGGAACAGTTTAAAAGAAACCACTCGGTTATTTTAAAACAGAGGATGATTTTTAAATTGCGGAGCATTAACCACTCCTTTTAAAAGCTATCAGGTTCCTTCGATCATATCAAGTTCACTACGTTCACGGTTTCGCCAAAACCATTCGTAGCCCTCCGTCATTTCATTTGGATATTCAGTAGTATTCAAGCTATGTATTTTGACCAACGTCAAGGCATAGTGTTTGGTAGCTGCTGGGTATTCATTTGTTGCATAGATAGATGAGTTAGTTTGGGACAGTCGTATTATCATTTGGCCAACGTCAGGGGTATGTATGGATGGGTTCAAATTAACAAGATAATGATGGGTAGAACTTGACATGTGACTTATGACATTTTGACCAACGCTAAGGTCATAAGAGCATGGGGCAAAAATTTATATCGGGAATTTCTAAAGAAACTGAAATTTGCAAAGAGATGCATACCATTTGGAGTGTGATGAATGTTGGTAGGATTCCTTCAGCATTATCACATGATGATATTTGGATCCCGATCCTACTGTGAGTATACGCTGCTCATCAGGAGATTCGTCACTTAACGATCAATACTATAAACCAAGTAGGTGTCGAGAAAGGTGTCAGCGGGGCTACGCCCCCAGAGAAAAGAGGTTATTTAATTAAGGAACTTCGCGAAAGCGTTGGAAAACCTCTCTCGAAGTACCGACACCGGCCTGGCTGAACGGTTAAGCAAGTATTGTACGGTGAGAATAGTCCTGGCTAGTTCTTCCCTTTTGGTTTGAGGAGGGATTCGAGAAACAGTGGGAGCCATCCAGTTTAGATAAACTAAAAACCACTCTAAACTTGTAAGAGTATCATGCTAAAGTGTTCTCTCTCTCTCATTGCAGCGAGCCAAAACATGACAGGACTTAAGTTACTACTAGAAAAAAATATATTGACAGGGCCAAACTATAAAGATTGGCTGCGGAATATCAAGATGGCTTTGACCTATGACAAATTGGGGTATGTCCTTACTGCTAAGGCGCATGCTGTCCCTGGTCCTAAATCCAGTAATGTGGATAAGGAAATCCGCAAGACCTGGGAATTAGATTGCGCGAGGGCCAAGTGCATCGTGCTTGCCTCGATGAATGATGAACATCAGAGGAGGCACAAGGATATGGATCTTGATGCCATATTTCTCCATACAAAGGAACTTTATGGAGAGCAATCTCGTATAGCAAGATACGAGACCTCAAAGAACTTGTTTCAGGAGAGATTGGCCGTCGGATCATCTGTAGAAGAACATGTCCTAAAGATGATTGGCTATATAGAAGAGCTCGCAGACCTCAGGACGACTTTGGAGAACGAGCTCTATACAGACTTGATTCTCCAGTCCCTTCCTTCCACCTACGCCCAATTTATTCTGAATTTCAACATTCAAATAAAAGAAGTTGAACTTCCAGAACTCCTTAACATGTTGAGGAGTGCAGAGGGCACCTTGCAGAAGGCGAGGGAAACACCCGCTATGTTTGTTCACGGTGCTTCTTCTTCCGGGTCCAAGGCTAGGACCAAAGGAAGGAAGAATAAGGCCACCACCAAACCTAGAGGAGGTGTTAGTAAGGTGGGAGTGAAGGGAAAGAAAAAGATTGCGGTGCCATTAGTGGCAAAGGATGAGTGCTTCCACTATCATAGGAAAGGGCACTGGAAGAAAGATTGCAAGGCTTGGAATACCAAGAACCAGGAACCGAAGCAAGCTGTGGCTTCGACTTCAGGTGTGTTTGTAATTGAGAATTTTCTGTCAATCAACTCTACTTCTTGGGTATTGGATACCGGATCAGGATCTCATATATGCAATTCATTGCAGGCACTAAGAAACCGTAGAGTGCTGAAGGTTGGTGATATGACCCTGAAGGTTGCTAACAGAGCTAGCGTGGGAGCTGTATCCATAGGGGATTATCATCTTGGATTGACGAGTGGACATATTTTGGTTTTGCATAACTATTTTTGTGTACCTAGTTTAACGTGTAATATCATATCAGTTTTCTTGTTATCAAAAGAAGGTTATGATTTCACGTTTGTAGGCGATATTGTTAACATCCACCTAAATCTTGGTTTGATTGGGTCCGGTACGCTGGATAACGGTATATATGACTTAAACCAATTACATATTTTCAATGTCCAGAACACACTAAAAAGAAAGTCTCCAGATTTAAATAAAGCTTTCTTATGGCATTGTAGACTGGGTCACATCAATGAGACAAGGTTAACTAAGTTATATAGAGAAGGATATTTGGATTCGTTCGAATATCAAACTTATGCCACTTGTCAATCATGTCTCAAAGGAAAGATGACAAAGACTCCATTCACTGGACATGGAGTAAGAGCGAGCGAGCTCTTAGGACTCATACACAGCGATGTATGTGGTCCAATGTCTACACATGCAAGAGATGGTTTTCCTATTTCATTACTTTTACGGATGATTACTCTAGGTACGGATTCATTTTCTTGATGAAACATAAATCCGGGGCTTTTGAGAAATTCCAAGAGTATAAGAATGAAGTAGAAAACCAAACCGGTAAAAGTATCAAGATACTGAGATCTGATCGAGGTGGTGAATACTTAAGTGCCGAGTTCCTAGGTTACCTAAAAGAGAAAGGAATTCTCTCTCAGCTTACTCCTCCATACACTCCACAGCATAACGGTGTATCGGAGAGAAGGAATCGAACCCTATTGGATATGATACGTTCCATGATAAGAAATGCTGAGTTACCACGACCTTTCTGGGGTTATGCGCTAGAATCAGCTGCATATCTTTTGAACAGGGCTCCTACCAAGACTGTGCCTACCACGTCATATCAGATGTGGAGTGGGAAGAAACCCTATCTTCAGTATCTAAAGATATGGGGATGTCCAGCTTTTGTTAAAAAGAAACATGCGGACAAACTCGAGGCACGATCAGTACCGTGTAAGTTTGTGGGATATCCAAAGAACTCCAAGGGGTATTACTTCTATTACGCAGAGGAACAAAAGGTTTTTGTTTCTCGTAATGCCCATTTTCTAGAACAGCAGTTTTTAGAAAAGGAAACAAGTGGGAGCGAAATAGAACTGGAAGAAATTCCAGAACCATAAACTACTACTGAAAGTTTGGTAGAACCAGTAGTTCAAAAAAAACAGGACATCCCCGTATCCCTCCGCAGGAGTAGTAAGCCGTCTCATCCGCCTGAGAGATACTATGGTTTTCTCATAGATGAGGATAGAGAGGATTGCATTATTGATGATGATGAACCTACTAGCTTCTAGCAGGCCATCCAGAGCGGCGACTCGGTATGATGGCTAGATGCAATGCGGACCGAGATGGAGTCCATGTACACCAACAAAGTATGGACTTTGGACTTTGCTCCAGATGGGGTAAAACTCATAGGATGCAAATGGATCTTCAAGAAAAAGATTGGTGTAGATGGACAGGTCGAAACCTATAAGGCTAGACTTGTTGCAAAGGGTTTTCGTCAAAGACCTGGTTTGGACTATGACGAAACTTTTTCTCCAGTGGCTATGCTCAAATCCATTCGGGTCCTTCTTGCTATTGCCGCCTTTCATGATTATGAGATCTGGCAGATGGACGTAAAGACGGCTTTTCTAAATGGTAATTTAGAAGAGTGCGTCTATATGGATCAGCCAGAAGGCTTCAATTAGAGTGGAAGCAGCGGGAAAGTGTGCAAGTTGCTTAAGTCCATTTATGGACTAAAGCAGACATCGCGGAGTTCGAATATCTGTTTTGATGAAACGGTCAAAGAATATGACTTTATCAAAAATCCAGATAAACCATGTATATATAGTAAAATTGTAGCATGAACTGTCGTATTCCTCGTCTTGTACGTGGATGACATTCTATTGATAGGAAATGACATTCCTATGCTATAATCTGTCAAAGGATTCTTGTCACACAGGTTCTTCAAGAAAGACCTGGGTGATGCCTCTTACATTCTGGAGATCCGGATCTATCGTGATAGATCCAAGAGGATGTTGGGACTTTCGCAGTCCAAGTATATCAACACTGTACTGAAAAGATTCAGTATGGAAGATTCTAAGCGCGGTAATCTACCGGCTTGTCACGGAATCACCCTCTCCAAAGAGATATCTCCCAAGACTGATTTGGAAAGGAATCGCATGTCAGTTATACCCTACGCTTCTGCGGTAGGCTCTATAATGTATGCGATGTTGTGCACCAGACCAGATGTAGCTTACGCACTGAGCGTGGTAAGCAGGTATCAGTCAGACCCAGGGGAGAAGCACTGGATAGCAGTAAAGAACATTCTCAAGTACCTGAGAAGAACTAAGAAGATGTTCTTGGTTTACGGCGGAAAAGACCTCAAGATAGAGGCCTTTCCTGATTCCAGCTTCCAGAGTGATAAGGATAACTCCAAGTCCATGTCAGGTTATATCTTTACCTTCAATGGAGGGGCGGTGTGCTGGAAGAGTTCCAAGCAGGACACCATTGCTGACTCGACGATGGAAGCGGAGTATATTGCTGCTTGCGATGCCGCAAAAGAAGCGGTTTGGATAAAGAAGTTCATAACAGAACTTCAGGTGGTTCCTACCATTGTTGATCCAATACCGCTGTATTGCGACAATAACAGAGCTATAGCTTTAGCGAAGGAACCCAGGTCCCATCAGAAGTCCAGACACATCTTAAGGCGGTATCACCTGATCAGGGAGATCATAGATCGCCGGAAGATCGAGGTCCGGAGAGTTGCTACAGAGAAGACCACTGCTGATCCATTCACAAAGGCCTTACCTCAAATTCAGTTCGAGAGGCTACTCGAGATGATCGGTCTTCGATATGCCAGTACATGGCCCTAGTGCAAGTGGGAGATTGTTAGTGTATATGCCCTAGGGGCCATTATTGTATCATACTGGCTTGTATATTACTTAATGGAAGCTTGGGATATTCACAGTTATATTAACAATTTTGCTAAACATGGTAGTATGCTACTTGGTTTATATCTATCTCAATATGTGTGTACGTATTGATAGAGCCCTTTGGATCTTGCTTGACTACCAGCGTTGTGATGACAGTCACACTAGTGGGGGCTGGGTAGTCTACAAGCACATCCTTTTTCAGGTCCCTAGTCATAGGATTATCGAGACAGGGCATCGATACTCCGAAGTAGACTAGTGTGTAAGCTTCTCATCCCAGTTGGGGAGATGGTCTGTCCCACAGCCATCAGTACATCGTACTGGATATAGTATATAGGTGCTCGTTGGGTTACGGGTACACCGGACAGGACTTGCAGGGAACTGTTGGTTGGTATTATACCCGTCATCAGTTAACAGTTTCCAAGTGACATGAGTACAGCATAGTCCGCAGACTTGACACTGCTGCTTCGCCTCGAGTGTGTTCCCACTGCCATCGTAGTAGTTGAGTCTTTAGAGTCCCACACAGAGAGTTTCCCTGCTTCGGGCGAAACGATATAGAGGTCGTATGGTTTTACGACAGGGTTCGGACATGCACGTGCATTTATGCACGTACGATGTTCGGACAGTTTTTACTAGCAGGTTTTGGTTTAAGCCAGATTCTAGTATCGGATTATTGGATTTATACAGTCTAAAGTTTTTCCGTGTCTTCACGAATAGGAGGGGCATTCTCGTAAATTGTCGAGAAGCTTCTATAAGGATGATGACTTGGAGGGCTAAGGTGGCATTTGCATTAATGGATCAGTGACTCATTAGATAAATCATTCATGTGAGTTAATGAAGCATTTATTGCTTAATGACTCACTTGATGATTCATTGCATATATTAAATGAAGCATGGTTGTTAATATCATTTAATTGATTTATTTGATATTCTTTATGCTTCATCATATATTGTAAATGAGAAAGAATTCATATGATTCACTCTCACCTTCTCTCTCCTCAAGCCCTCTCTCTTTAAACTCTAATCCTAACCTCTCATGTGTTGAGATCAAGGGTTAGCAAGACTTATTAATCCCTAATCACACTCTATATTCCCTAAGTTGCTTTGATTAGCACTTTGAGTAACCTAGTTTCCTCAAGTTAGAGGCAAAGTTTGGAGTAATAGCTCTCGGGTGGATCTTCTATTACAAAGAAGAGGCCGACGAGGAGATGGTTAACGAGAAAAAGAAGGACTTGGTTCATTAGTTATAATCTTCTTTCATAGTAGATAATTCCTCCTATGATTATGTTAGTTAAGGTTTGGTAAAGATCCGTAAGTTAGTCGATGTTTCTTTTAAACAAAATGATTATTTTATTTATTCCGCCTCCCCGCAAGTAGTGGGGTGTACAACGTTGACTTACATAATGTTCACTAAAGATTACCATGACATAGCACTGGGTAAGCTCATAAAATAGTTTGTAATATAACAACACCCTAAGTGCCACAGTAACAACAGTAATAACTAATCATAGGATAGATTTCTGGCAGGCATTTTTGAGTTCATCTTCAGATTTAGGCCTACTCTGAGTGCGATCTGAGTCCAAATTTAAAGGGATGAATAAAATTTTGTTCCTTATCAAAAGAGTTCGATTACATTAGGTCCACTGTCCTCATCTAGTAGGGTCGTTAACTATTTGATCATCCGAATTTACACAAAGAAAGTTCAATACACAAAGAAAGGACATTTTTACTCTCTAAAAATATTGATTTCCATATTCTAATATCCAACTTCGAACAAACTGAAGTGACCTGTTCTCTTCTAATTTAAAAAAATCAAAAAGATAAATTTGACAAAATATTCAGCTAAAAAGCCTAGAATATTGTCATGCCTCCCTCTTTAATACGTAAACAACATTTATATGGTTGAGGCCTCAAGAAACATGCTGCCACTAATTAAATATAACACGAGGAAAAAGACTTAATCTAATTAGCACGAATCATACCAAATGGGAATATGGCTGTAGAAATAGTAATGAGAAGCAGTGGTTTACGCCCATAATCATCAGCAAGTTGACCCAAAACTGAGTAACACACAACAAATTAGATCCAACAAATAATCAAGCCAAACATTTCAGCTATCAATTCTTAACATCAGGGGTGTTAGGTGCTAATAATACAATAGACTACTCAAATATCTAATTAAGTTAATTTTCAAATTGAGGGTGCTTGGGGTATGGAATTAGGAAAAGTGGAGTTTATTGTTAAGTGGAGGTCTGCAAACTCTGGTTTGCAAGGCCTTACCTTCATTTTTAAAACTTACCTTTGATGAGTGTTCGGCTTTGGAGTTATCTAAAATGCGAAATGGGTGTTTTCTTCAAACTCATTGGAGTTAAGTTTAGATAACTCCATTCCCAAAATGAAAGTGAAATGAAACAAAAGGGAACAAATCAAAATGAACATCGAGCAAAGAAATTGGAGAGCAAAAGGTCAGGGGCGCCTTCGTCATCGTTTGGGAATTTAATTTAATTTAATTTTAGTGTGTTATTTTTTCGATAAACATCTGCGTTGTAGAATTACACGACAACATGATCGTGCATTTGTATTGATAAGCAATCACAAACCATTTACATAAGCTTAGATTTCATAAGAACTAGTATGAACTGGACCCTTAACAATGAAATTTCCGGAGTAACAATGAAGTCCGGCCATGCCTATAGATATTTAGCCCTCATGCTAGATGGGAAGTAAAATGGGTGTGAAGTTGTCTCGCAAAGGTATCCTCTTTCCCTTTGAAGATCCCGTTACTTCACGAAATTGTAGAATGAGGATTTTTCTTCGAAGAATGTGAAAAGTGTTTTAGGAGACGTTGTCGAACGTTAAGGGCTCAGGTTGCATATCTGTAAAAGCCTAAAAAAGGGTCTAGCATCAACGTCAAGAATATAACCATATGTCGGTAGAAATCCAAATTTTAAACAATTCAACAATTCTTTCCCAAAAAGTTTAAAACCTCATACGAATATATCCAGTTATCGACAACATGTTAGCATCGAGACTACTAATATCCTCCAGCACTTAAAACAGTCCAAAGTCCGGTTGCTCAATTAAATAAATCAGAACAATATATTAAAATCTTCTATGAAAGAAATACAATGGAAAAACAAACTTGGCACTCAAACATTTCCTCAAATGCATAACTTTTTGAATAACCAATACATTTATCTCGAAACCAAATGAAGCCTATTATTTATACGACTCTTAAGTCCTCTTAAAGAATTTGAAGAATAGTAACCAAGACTAGTGCCCTTCCGATGCATCGGATTACCACTATGATCATCACCCTCTTTGGATCGCTTTTTCTCTCGATGCCAATTGCCTTGTTCTGTAAGGTATTCTTCAATATCAAATGCCTATATTGCTTCCGGTCCGATTACCTGAATCCCTGCAATTACAAGAACATTTCCAATATAAGATTACTAGTATTAGCAAGAAAATCTGAAATCTGACAAGAATTTGATGAACAGTTGAGTATTGCACCTTTAGTCGGAAAGTAGAATCTGGATATTCGGAATCTCGATATGCAACGAAAGACGACGGTCTTATTATAAATCTGTTGTTTTGAGATGCTATTATTTAACCATCTTTTATTATCATGTGGGAGGAAAGAAAGAAAGGCTGAATTAATTAGGATAGAGCAAAACTAATGTCTCTGGCCAAACAAATTAATAATTACTCTCTAGCCTACTTCTAACAACTTAAATAGTATTCTTGCAATATTGTTTTTTTGCAGGAAAACGTGGAACATCAAGATGGATGTTCCACGAACTTATAGAAAGAGCACAAGGTGCTACTTTCTATAAATTTCCTAACTCCTGCATTTGATCCCATCTCACCCATCAAAGTACACAAGGAAAATAAAATGATAATGTTTGTAACCAACTATAAGGATATGAAGCCGATTGAGAAACTAGGTTAATAAAAGACGACTTCATTATGTAAGAAACTAGATCAGGATATCGAGATAGAGGGAGGGAGGAGTGAGAGAGGAGAGGTGGGGAGGGAGGGGAGGTGGCTAATCTACTTCCTAATTGAAGCTACATAATTTCTATAGACTACTGATTTGGGAGAACATATTTCTTTTCTCAGCAAATGTGAGCATTATATAGACGTCGCGGTGGGCTTGAAGAAACCGGAGGTGCATGAAACCTAATTCATTAAGAATGAGCCCATGTTCATCCCCCTACTTATTTTCTTAAATGAAATACATATATGGCTCTTCCAGATTCCTTCCCTTATCACATCCGAATCATGAATAGAAGATTATATTTTCAAATTCATTTAATGATTCCGGATTCTTTCCCCTTGGTAAAATTCAGATGGTTGTAAAGATTTGGTCGGTTTCTTATTAAAATATTCAAATTGTGTATAACTGGTTAATCAACATTTTGTTAATCAAATTAAAAGTTGAAATGGTTTTGAAAATAATTAGTTTCAGTTGTCTGTCTGTTTGTTTTTTTTAGAAAACTCTTGCAGAACATATGACAAACTACTAATGTGGGTGAGTCTCAATGAACTCATATCCTAACTTCTCTCTTTGTATCTTCACTCTTGTTCGAATTTCCTTCCAATATATTATACATACCTTGGCAAACCGAAGCTTATGATGTTGTTTAGGGAAAATAATTCCGGCCCTGAAGGCGATCGTGAAACGATTCGAGAGAGTTTGTTGTATCAGCATGGGCTTTCTTGCAACCTGAATATCTGAGAATTTGAATCATTTGTAATTGACAGGTCAATTGCTTCGAGAAAAACAGTTGCCGTTATGGTGGCAGTAGAAGAAGAGTTCACTGCTGAGATTCCTGATAGTAAGGCTGATCTCTTGTTTGATCTTTTGGAGGGTTGAAATTGTTCTTGATGCTCCCCCTTGTTTGATATATTGAGACGTTGTAATCCTCGTTTGATGACAAAATGCGACGGAGTTTAGCAGTTAACGATTTTTGTCACTGCAATCATTTACTGATTTATTCAACTCACAAATTGCATAGCGAATCTTTTCATTTAGAACCAAAAGGTTTGCGTAGTAGGTTGTGTGTGATATTTTTAAGCAAGAAGTTATGCGTTCGATTCCTATTGAGGGCATGATGATTTAAAATTTTTGATGCAGTTTCATTAAAATTTCGTTGGGTTACCCAACCTTCGTTTTAATTAAAAAACAGGTTTGTGTTGTTGGTTATGATGGCTGGAGTTATTTTTGATGTCGAGTTATATATTACTTCAATTTGTATCCGCTTAGAACCTAATGGCCTTCGTAGTAGTGATAATAAGAGTTGTTTTTGAAGTATACGGATACACCAGTATTTTTGCACCTGCAATTTATTATTCATATATGGAAATTTATATTTGGAATTTAAAAGCATACGTGTGAAAGATGTTTTATTTGGGGAGAGAAGGGTTTTTTCTAAACTAGAGTTTATAAAGGCAGTAAAACTTGACTCTAAGGCTTTGTTTGGGGACAGGGTTTAGTTTAGTAAACTGCACTTACACAATTTAGAAAGCTAAACTCCAAAATGCTAAGCAAAGCCTGTTTGGGGTCCATTTCGGAGTTGAGATAACTACAGTTATCTCATCCAAAACTTAAGATAATTGCAGTTATCTCAATTCCAATCTGACCAAAGTTTAGAAAACTCCATTTTTGGAGTTTGAGAATTGCAAACCACAGTTTCTAATATGAATATGATTAACCTTCTTTAAGAAACGACAGCCAAAACATCCAACGAGGCCCGCGAGGGGCTCAAATCCAATGAGTAAATCAGTCAATTTTTTTCCTTTCTCCATGTATGATATTTGCCATTATAGGAATGCAACTATGTAAAAGAAAATATTTGGTTAGAAATAGTAAAGGAAATTCAATATTTGCCGTGTTAATTGCATGTAGAAAGCGTATAAATCCATCCCCCGTTTAGTTGCTTACAAGTTTTTTTAATTGAATATCAAAATTTAAACAACCTTTTGTTTCTTTTGTTTCTGGCAGAACAAAAAATCAAAAGAAAATGCGGCATTTGTTGCAGCTTACGATTTATTTAAATGTAACATCATTGATAATTGTTGTGATTTCCATAGTTTGAAACATTTATTGAAACCAACTTGCAAGATATTTTTTTGTTTTTTTGGCAACAAAATGTTATAGCCTCCAACCCAAATCTCTTGAAAAGGTTACTTCAAATGCTATTCATGCAACTCAACAACTTACAGGGTTGTTTTGTGTACATAATAACCTTTTACGTAAATAACATCAATCAATTACCCTTCCCCTCTGTCACGTGAGTTCCCACAGGGCAAAATTAATCATAAGCACGACACCCCTTCCTCTCTCACATGCATGGTTCCTGTGCCTCTCCTCCCTCCCTCCCTGTAGACTTGTCACTGCTAAAATAGGAGATTGCCCCTACGGATATTGAAATCTGTAGGTATAGATTTATTTTTGCCCTACGGATTAGTCCGTAGGACCAAACGGTTGCCCCTACGGTCCTAGACGTTTAATTTAAAAATATTAAATCTTAATTTGTTGTTTGCCCCTACGGAGCCGCAAACTAAGGACCTACGGACAAATCCATAGGGACATCTAAATATGGATTTAATAGAAAAGGCACATAATTTTCCTACGCGCTGATTATCTCTCCTCTCTCTCGCTCGAGTGCGCAAAACCTCCCAAATCCCCTTTTCTCGTCGCCGATCTCGCTAATCTCGTCGCCGCTCTCTCTTTCGTTCCCGATCTCGTCGCCGTTCTCTCTTTCGTTCCCGATCTCGTCGCCGTTCTTCCTCGTCGCCGATTGTCGATTGTCTCCTCCACCGAACATGTAAGTAATTAAATCTTCAATTAAAGAAATTTTTGAATATTTGAGGGTTGGGGTTGTGGTTCGGCTATGGTTGCGGTTAGGGTTGGTGTTGGGACTGGTGCTGGGGTTGCGGTTGGGGTTGGGGCTCGGCTGGGGCTGGGGCTGGGGCTGGGGCTGGGGTTAGGGCTAATGAGATATTGGTGGAGGGAAATGGAGTGGATGAGGGACCAGAGAAATCCATAGAATCAGTGAGTATATAATTCACTGCTCTCATACCATAAAAGGAGGCAATATTATTTCTCTATTTCTTAATTCTTAAAATGACATAGATTATACCTTTTGATACAATTACAAAGGCACCACCCTATATAAAGAAGTTACAACAACTCTATCTTATCTAACTTCATTCATGGTCTTATATGAGATAGAATAACTTAGTTATATTTTCAAACAATTATAGTTATATTTTTCAGTTGTAGAATTTTAAACTAGTTAATAAATAAGCAAGATATCGTTAAGTAACTTATACAATTCGAAGTTCAGCCGTAGACTTCGAGACTAGTTGATGCGCAAGTAAAACATTGCAATATTTGAGGGAAGTAAACAGCATGAAAACAATGGATCTTGCTTAAGATGCTAAAAGTTCGTAAGAATCGAAAAACATGGTCCTGCCGTAAGCGAGCCTATGTGGTGTCGTCCTCTCTTCACTGACATGCACACATACACGCGCCCATACACGCAGGGCCTAATACATAAATTTGCACTTTCATTTTCTCTATGAACACATGCACCACACATGCACGCATACACATGACCTAATACATAAATATGCACTATCCTCTCTACATAGACATGCACACACACATGCATGCATATACACAGGGCCTAAGACAAATATAAAACAAAAAAAAACATCATATTTCAATACCTTTTTGCGTATGTATCAAATACTTGCAAAGTTGATTTGCTGTCAATACGGAACATTTTCTATCCGTATATCATTAGATAAATAGAAAGGAAAAAAGTTCAATATGTATGCACTACTCCATGAAGGTCAATTGAACAGTGTCGGTGGTTATAAAAAAAAATAACGAAGAATTGAATTTTGATTGCCACATGGCAGGAGAAAACTTTTCTGACACCGTGCACCCAATTTTCCTACACACACCCCTTCACACATGAAAGTTGGCAGAAGATATTTTTCTGGTAACATCTTCAGCATCATCGAGACTTAATTGCATTTGAAAGGAGGATATATATTCTTTCAACTTGTATATGTTGGTTTACGACAACGCCCCGGCCGTCAATCTGAGGCCAAATGTGGAACAAAAACTTTTCAAAACTTGGCGTTACCGCAACCTTTACCCGGATCGAACCATTAACGCTAAACTAGCAAACTGCTAAGAAGTTAGAATGGCTATACCGATCGATCCGTGTCCTTCAGTCTTTGGCCACCATCCCAAGCTCCTCACGGCATCTCCGATCTCCATTCTCCTCGTCGGAAGGGCACCACATCAATGAGTCTTTTTACAGGCTCCCTCTTCATCCGAAGCAACTCGGACACGAAGTTTGCTAGCTGACGTATCCAAGGTGAAGTAGAGAATGTGTGCGATCACTTCGTCTCAAGCATCTATTGATTCTCATCGCATGAGAGTGTATGGATGGATATTGAAGATGAAGCCATTTGTGGAAATAGTGAGCTAGAGGAAAAAGAAGAGGATGGGCCTTTTGTTGTGTTATTGTGTTGAATGATAATGAGAGCAAGAAGAAATAATACAAGAGCTAACCTCAAGCCATATAGCTGCCCTCTCTCTCTCCATCCATCAATTCAACACAATAAACAATTCCTAATATAACATTAGCACAAGTAAAGAGACCATGAGTCACTAAGCATGTCCATGTCACATTAAATGCACCTCACATTTTCCACCATTTGTAAACATTAATCCAAATATTTACAACAACAAAAAGATACGGCAACATATAAAGTAAACTCGTGACGGATCACAAGGATACCCCTCACCTGTATATGCATACCTGCATCTGCATTCCGACTGAATGCAAATGCGATGAGACTAAAGTAATCCAACAAATCTAATACTAGGATCCGGCTTAACCCAAAGCCCACTAGTATGATCCGTCCGATCATGATCCGTACACGACTGCACATATATGATCGAACCCTGCCATAATATCATACGGCCTCTACAACGTTTCGCCCGAAACTTGAGAAACTGTCTGTGGGGGACTTTAAAGACTCGTCAATACACTGGCTGTGGATTTAACCACTAGCACGTCAGTGATACTAGCTGTACATAACGGGCTACCAGATATTGACCAAAAGGGAGGTCGATGAGCGAACTCATCCTGACACCCTACTGAGCCTGTCAGTGACAATATCTGTACAGTCCGGTCCGTTCGTCTATGAATATCGCATGTCGGGCCTAGAGGGTTGGTAAAAATTAGACCCTCAAAAGCGGTACAAGTCATGTCGGAGTGTAGCCCAAAACACCCTGAGATACAACTGGAATACCTACCAGTAAATCTTCTGCCTTGGTCAAGGACTTCGTGTAATGGCTCTCCTAGACACAACACGATCTCACCCCCAATACCGGGAGAGACGAAACCCCTGCCGATCCGCTCACTGCCTCCATGTGGCTCGGGACTGTACCCAACTAAAATATGTTTGCACGACTCCTTTGAGCCGTGGTAGGGTAGTAATCAAAGCACAGTGGGAACTCACACGAGACAAATGATGATCTCAGATCGATGAACTAACCTGTACACATGTCATCAGGGAACTGCTATCTGACGCTAGGTATAATACCAACCAGCATGTTCCCGGCGAGTCCTGTCCGGTGTACTCATAACCCAATGAGCACCTGTATACGTCTTAGGTGAACCAACTGACACCAATGGCTTGTGAGACCAGCCACCGCCCCTCGTCGGGGTCTCGATCGTATACACTAGTCTACTAATGGAGTATCGATGCTTAGTCTCGAACCTCCCACGACTAGGGACCTTTTAAGGATGTGCTTATTGACCCCAGCTCCCACGTATATGATCGCTATCATACTGCTGGTAGTCAAGCAAGAATTCTAAGGGCTCTATCAACGTGCAATAGTGATCTGTAACATCACCTAAAACAGTACACGATAATAAAGATAAGCCAGATAGCATACTATCATCTCGAGTAAGACTGTCCCACCGGCATAGGTCCTCCCTTAATCATTGCGATCGCGTGCCTGTGATCCAATAATTGACTTTGAGGGCACTATATCCAACAATCTCCCACTTGCACTCAAGGCTAATTATTGCGATGTCGCATACTCACAGCCCGTGTGATACCGAACACCCAACTCCTCTACTGATCAGTCTCACAAAACCCGTTTGTGAAACTATTGCATTCGAGGAATAGCCTCAGTGAGTGGATCTGCTCTGATGTTTCTTTCTATGTCTCTCTTTATCTCAAGTTCGCGGAGAAAACCATCTCCCAAAATGAGCAATACCTGTCTTAGAATATGTCTGGATATCTGATGGGACCTAGTTCATAAATGAACTCCAAATCCAAACTTCTGACACTGTATCGTCAACTGAACTTAATCAGTATCCTGCGCCATACCTCCCTCAGTATCCGTTTGGACCACCTGTCCAAACTACTACCCCTCGTTAGAGGGAAAACTATAACTCTGACAGTCACTCTGTCATCCAAGTCACCTTGGAAGCCTGGAATGATAATTGTTTCCCGAAGGAGGCTGTCGTTATCAAATCTCTAGAACATCTTCTTTTGTTCTAAAACTGCTTCCGAACGTTTCTCCAGGATTGGATTAATATCAATTTATTGCATCTAGTGCAAAAACAACATCTGATGTGGTACTTGACATCTTATGATTGAATCAATTGCCTAAGCAAGTGATATGTCAATCATGCACATCCCTCTCCCTTTAGTCTGTAAGATACCTTTAGAGAGGGTGACTCCATCACTTGCAGGTATACTACCGTGCCAGTAGTCGTCCATTCTAAAACACCTTTAGAATGCTATCTAAGTACCCAGATTAGAAAACTATCCAAATCTAGATCTAAAACCATAGATCTAGTAACCAGAATGTCTGATATTATATCCAAGCCTTATGTAGAGAAACCACTGTGTGATAACCAAAGTATAACCGATCGTAGTATAGGAATTTCACTTCCTACTATGTGTATGTCATCCAAATACCAGGACATCACACCCTACTACTATCTTAACAGATCCATCCCCTATTCTGATGAAGTCAAAACCTATGACTGTTACATCAAAAATAGATGATCTATCTCCGCTATATCTGCTTTAGTCTATAAATAGACACAAGCTACTTGTCCACTGTGCTTCCGCTGCTCCCACTGACTAGACAACCCTCTGGCAGAGTCATATACACGTGTACTTCTAAAGCTAGTTTAGAACGACGCTATACTCATCCTCCTGCCGGGTCTCATAGCGTGGAACAACACTAGTGTCAAGTCTGGGTAAACAAGAACCTCCTTGTCACCGTCCTTGAAGCTACCGGAGTACCTCTCGGGTGCCTGAGGTTACCCACCAATTCCGCGGAGTGGCTAATGGAATATCAATCCAGATTGAATCTTTAGGTCCTATTAAATTTTCAATAATCGTTTGCGGTTTTGGAATCACTTCCAGTTCTACCATACTCTCACTACTGTTTTCTGAAAAAAGTCCATTTTATTAAAACTGTAGCGAGTCAAGAACAATATCACTATTGATCTTCCAAATGGTAGAAAGTCAACCCTCGTCATAGCCTGGGTTAACCCACAAACTGCCATTACAAAAACGTGCCTTGAGTTATCCAGAGTCTGGTTTTAAGCATAAGCCGGACAACTCCATATACCTTAACATCGTTAAGATATGATCCATTCTATATCCAATATAGAAACATAGGCGCTGATTTAATTGGAACCAGATTCAAATCATGCAGCTATCTCCAGTGCATGTCAACTAAATGGAGAGAGGCCAATCAGCATTACTCAACTTAGGAGTGCATCCAATTATGAGTAACCTGAAAGAGATACAAGTTTCTCAAAACCATTACTATCAACTGAATACCATACACAAGTATCTACATCTTCGATTACCTTGAAGGATCCTGATACTTGCAACACGTGGTTCTCTACTTTACTTTTATACCTATAACTTCTCAAAACTTAGACCTTGTATTTCTACGAAACAGTTGTCTAAAAACTAAAGAAGTCACAAGTAAACAGAATATAGTACAAGTACCAACCCCTCTGTCCTAATGGACACTGGACAACATACAATACTTTGTATAAGTCCCCTGAGTTGAATAACTCAAACCATGTGCGTCGTAAGTTGAAAACTGTACCATGGTCATGAAGAATTACACCATTGTTGAATGCTCCTTACATAACCATCAACTGATATAGGTAAATGTCATGGACATAATTTCAAAAGATTATATCTCACTTTATAAAAATAAACGTACAGATATATCAGTTTGAAATTAGTGCATAACAACGGATATTCAAAACCAAGTATTTGCCGTCCGGCAAAAGCCCAGGCGATTTCTTCAAATCTCACCAATTACAACGAATTCCGATATAATGAGGATGATCACCTTATTCCCAATAACTTACTCCCACTCATCATCTGTAAAACCATACAGATGTGAGAATCATACCTGGTAAATACATACCATGGAACAAGGGTTTAATTGGGAAATCAGTTTTCTATTAATAACGTACAATAAAACTGAAACATTAAAATGTTTCATAGGGGTATCCGGGTATTCATAGTAATGACTCTTCCCTTATTAGATTTATGACTGTAACCGTATATCTCTTGCCATCTCTCCAAATCTCTTTATATGTCTTTAGTCATTAGCTTTTGTACACCCCCTTAGGATAAATGATTTTCTTCCTTCCCTACCGTACGACACCAGTCTATGGTTTGGAAGAAGACTATCCAATAAGCGTAACAGGTGTACTCTCCTAATCCTAAGAGTACTCGCAACCTGAGAGAAAGTGAAGATTAAAGACAACTGAATAAACCTTATTTCTATTTTTCCTGAACCGGAATCCATCCTCGAATTTAGAACAAGTTCCTTCGAGTTCGTATATAACCATACGATGGATTTATCTAATGGAATTGGATGTTCGTAGTGATACGGGGTGTTCTGGAGAAATACAAAGGTGAAAATAGGAGTGGGGATGAAATACTTGGTTTGGTCGTGAATGATAGCAGTCACAATTTACTTTGCCCTCTTTCTAATTTCTTTATTTATGTTTACTTATTACCTTCTGTACACCACACTTAGGCTAATTGATTTTCTTCATTCCCTACCTTTCGGCACCTGCATATGATTTAGATGAAGACTATCCAATTAGCGTAATAGGTGTACCATCATAATCCAAGGAGCACCCACAACCTGAGAGAAGGTAAAAGGAAAAGACAACTGAATAGTCCTATTCATTTTCTCCAGAACCGGAAACCATCCTCGAATCTGGAACAAGTTCTTTCGAGTTCGTATATAACCATACGATGGTTTTATCCAATGGAAGTGGATGTTCGTAGTAATACGAGGTGTTCTGGAGAAAAGGGTGAAAGTAGGAGTGGCAACGAGGTGTGCAACTCTGACAATCCAAAATCCAGTGTTTTAAGAAGGTTCGGTCAACTTGGTCACTGAGTTATAGTCTAGGGTCTGGCCATGGTCGCTGTCAAAGAGAGAGAGAGAAAAGAAACACTCTGCGTGCACTCTAACCCAGATCAGAATGGTTAATCATTTTATCTAATCAGGATGTCTCCCATTGTATTCTCAAACTCTCCTTCAAACCTGAAAGAAGAATTAGTCGGGATTACCCGAGGAGTAAACCAACTCATCAGTGGGAATCGGGATCCAACTATCATCGAATGATAACGTGATGGAATCGGCTCACGTTATCACACTCCAGAAGGTATGTGCATGTCTGGCAAGTTTCAGTTTCTTTAGAAACTCCCGATGTGATTTTTACCCCAAGCGGCTTATGACATTGACTAGGTCAACAAACCATAAACCGCTAGTCAAGTTCAACCCGTCATTATTTTGGATTAGATTAAACCCACCCGTACGTGCCATTGACTAAGTCAACAAAGCTGCACGACTGTCCTAACCAATCTCATTTATGCAACAAACAAGCACCACTTAGCTACCGAATACTACGTCTTGGCTAGGTCAACAAACGCAGCACGAATACTAAATAGTACCCGTAAGAAATGACGGAGGGCTATGGCTGGTTTTTGGCGAAAAACCTTTAACGTAATGAACTTGATATCGTTGAAGGAACTGCATAGATTTTTATAAATATATAGTAGTGAAAACCTTTGCTAAAGAGGTCACTCCCGGTGAAGGGATCTCGGCTCTTTTCCCGTAGAATGAGGTGCAGGATATTCCAACTGAATACCGCGATGCAAAGCAAAAAGTAATCGACTATAGTGAAGTTATTACCCTGACGCAAACTTCTGTCCAAGGGGTCACTTCCGGTGAAGGGATCTCGGCCCTTGCCTCGTCGACTGAGGTGCTGGATATTCATAACTGAATACCAGTATGCAAAACAAAAGAGAACGTCCTTACAATAACAGCTTTTTGAAAAATATTCCAACAACATCAGAATAGGTTTGTTTAGTTTGCATTGATCCGAATCAATGCAGTCCTATCAATTGATCACACCAATAAAGAACGAAAATATGATGTACGTATATGCCATCCGCATTCGCCACTGGGTCCCGTCATCACCCGTTAGGTTACTTAACTAACGACAGAGCGGGGACTGGACTAGCGCGGGTGTAAAACATATACAATATCTACTAGTATATATATCAATATATAATAATCGCTCAAGGCGTGATAAAATGCAACATCACAGAAATATAATAAGTATCACAGAACAATACAGATAATCTGGGGTCTCCGGATTTCCATTGAGCCGCAAGTGCAACCCGACGTTCCCCTGCTCGTGCGGATAGCCTGTGCAATGAAATCCTAGACCCCTACGGGTGCGGCAAGTTACCCGCCAAAACCAGAAGAGAGGCAGCCCCCTTCAACAAAGTGAATGGACCACCCAGCATTTCATGGAATCCGGTAACTTGAGCACCCCTCCTTGGGTCAACATATACCCCCTACGAGTGTGGCGAATAGCCCGCCAATTCTAGAGTAAAGCCCCCTCCGTCTCAAAGCCATGAGATGCGGGACCGTTGCTTTCTAGAACCCGGCTATCCGTGCACTCCTCCGCGGGGTAATCCTAGTACAGAAAATAAAATATATACAACGGGTACATCGATCTCAGCCCAGTCGTGCCCCAAAAGAATAATATACAAACAGGCAGTGACGGCAGTCCACATGTCCGACGCTCGCCCCACAATATCAAATGTACAAATATAACCAAACTGTACTAATATTGCACCAGGCTAACCATCACGACAAATCCGCAACATCACAGTACAACACAGAATATCAACGTGAATGTCACGTTCGCAAATCCGTCTAAAGGGGCTATAGCGATTAGACAAGATTTACCGATCAAATGATATTCACGGTCACAGATATAATATAAGTACCGCGAACTAACTTATTTAAAATTTCGATCGACAAAATTTCCCGAAGTGGGCCCCAAGTACAATTCCCAGAACTCAAATAAAATTTGGGCCTAAACAAAATATTCCAGAAACCATATTTTCATACAAAAGACCAGCACAAGAAAAGTGGTGCACTGAAGCCATATAACGGCGGCGGAACCGCGGCCAAAACAAGGTTAGTGTCGTGGTTCCGCGGTGCTACAGTGGATTCGTGCTCCCAAATTTCTACAGAGGTCTTAAAAACGCATGCCTGATTTTCTGACATACTCAAAATAATTTTTAGACCACAAAAAAATTCGATAGAAACTCGGAAAATGAAAACGCGGTTTCGGAAATTTTGATCGATCGATATTTTAAACATGTTAGAACAAGCTAGTAAAGGTTAATGGCCTGTCTCTGAAACCATGTTGGGTTACGGCAGCGCCCCGGCCGTCAATCCGAGGCTAAATACGGAACAAAAACTTTTCAAAACTTGGCGCTACCGCAACCTTTACCCGGATCGAACAATTAACGCTAAACTAGCAAACTACTAAGAAGTTAGAATGGCTATACCGATCGATCCGTGTCCTTCGGTCTTTGGCCACCATCCCAAGCTCTTCGCGGAATCTCCGATCTCCGTTCTCCTCGTCGGAAGGACACCACATCAATGAGTCTTTTTACGGGCTCCCGCTTCATCCGAAGCAACTCGGACACGAAATTTGCTAACCGACGTGTCCAAGGTGAAGTAGAGAATGTGTGCGATCACTTCGTCTCAAGTATCCATTGATTCTCATCGCATGAGAGTGTATGGATGGAGGTTGAAGATGAAGCCATTTGTGGAAATGGTGAGCTAGAGGAAGAAGAAGAGGAGGAGCCTTTTGTTGTGTTATTGTGTTGAATGATAATGAGAGCAAGAAGAAATAATACAAGAGCTAACCTCAAGCCATATGGCTGCCCCCTCTCTCTCCATCCATCAATTCAACACAATAAACAATTCCTAATGTGACATTAGCACAAGTAAAGAGACCGTGAGTCACTAAGCATGTCCATGTCACATTAAATGCACCTCATCATGAAATCCACTCACATTTTCCACCATTTGTAAACATTAATCCAAATGTTTACAACAACAAAAAGATACGGCAACATCTAAAGTAAACTCGTGATGGATCACAAGGATTCCCCTCACCTGTATATACATACCTGCATCCGCATTCCGATTGAATGCAAATGCGATGAGACTAAAGTAATCCGACAAAACTAATACTAGGATCCGGTTTAACCCAAAGCCCACTAGTATGATCCGTCCTATCATGATCCGTGCACGACTGTACGTATATGATCGAACCCTGCCATAATATCATACGGCCTCTGCAACGTTTCGCCCGAAACTTGAGAAACTGTCTGTGGAGGACTCTAAAGACTCGTCAATACACTGGCTGCGGATTTAACCACTAGCACGTCAGTGGTACTAGCTATACGTAACGGGCTACTAGGTATTGACCAAAAGGGAGGTCGATGAGCGAACTCATCCTGACACCCTACTGAGCCTATCAGTGATAATATCCGTACAGTCCGGTCCGTTCGTCTATGAGTATCGCATGTCGGGCATAGGGGTTAGTAAAAGTTAGACCCCCAAAAGCGGTACAAGTCGTGTCGAAGTGTAGCCCAGAACACCCTGAGATACTACTGGAATACCTACCAGTAAATCTCCTGTCTTGGCCAAGGACTTCGTGTAATGGCTCTCCTAGACACAGCGCGATCTCACCCCCAATACCGGGAGAGACGAAACCCCTGCCGATCCGCTCACTGCCTCCATGTGGCTCGGGACTGTACCCAACTAAAACCTGTTTGCACGACTCTTTTGAGCCGTGGTAGGGTAGTAATCAAAGCACAGTGGGAACTCACACGAGACAAATGACGATCTCAGGTCGATGAACTAACATGTACACATGTCACCAGGAAACTGCTATCTAACGCTAGGTATAATACCAACTAGCATGTTCCCGGCGAGTCCTGTCCGGTGTACTCATAACCCAATGAGCACTTGTATACGTCTTAGGTGAACCAACTGACACCAATGGCTTGTGAGACCAGCCACCGCCCCTCGTCGGGGTCTCGATCGTATACACTAGTCTACTAATGGAGTATCGATGCCCAGTCTCGAACCTCCCACGACTAAGAACCTTTTAAGGATGTGCTTATTGACCCCAGCTCCCACGTATATGATCGCCATCATACTGCTGGTAGTTAAGCAAGAATACTAAGGGCTCTATCAACGTGCAATAGTGATCTGTAACATCACCTAAAGCAGTACACGATGATAAAAATAAGCCAGATAGCATATTATCATCTCGAGTAAGACTGTCCTACCGGCATAGGTCCTCCCTCAATCATTGCAATAACGTGCCTGCGATCCAATAATTGATTTTGAGGGCACTATATCCAACAGAATTTATATTATATTCATCTTCTTTATTGATTTCTTTTCTATGTTGAAAGTATGTATCTCAATCTCAAGTCTAATGCATCTTAGTTCTTTAATGCTCAATTCTTCATATATCTTATTCTCAAGTTGCAATTTGCAAGTGACTAAGCAAGTATTATTTCATAAGTTTAAAATCATGTTACACATACAATAAGAATACACAACAAACGCATCATTAGAGAGCGATTCAAGATGTTCAAGTTAAAACCAATATATGATACTTGATGATAATATGAAACTTTCATATTCTCATCGATACTCATGTATGACACTAAAAGCGCCACTTAGTCCCCATCTATCGGTTAACGTACGTTCGATATTCGTCGTGACATAGAACTATACGAAGGTTGTTAAATATTGGACGGTATAGCTTGATACTAACAACCGTCGTATAGTCTATGTGACGAGAAGATTCAATCGTATGATAACCGATAGATTTGTCCCGTGTTGACAAGTTAGGAATGTATAAAGCAAACACCTTCATTCACTTGTGTTTTCATCCGTTTCAAGATATTTCGTCGGTACTTTTCCGCTGGTTCTCCGTGTACAAAGATAGATTAGATGTTCATTTCAATGTTGTTTCACAGCTTTGAAATGATTATCTATTCTATTACAGTGTACTCGGAGAATAGCGGGGAGGTGCTACCGAAATTTACTCGAAACGGTTGAAAGCACAAGCGAATGGGTGTTCTCTCTATACATTCTTAATGGGATAGAAGCCTTACCCCCCGACAGCCGAAACACACACATACAACAAGAATACACAACAAACGCATCATTAGAGAGTGATTCAAGATGTTCAAGTTAAAACCAATATATGATACTCGATGATAATATGAAACCTTCATATTCTTATCGATACTCATATATGAAACTAAAAGCACCACTTAGTCCCCGTCTATCGGTTAACATAGGTTCGATGTTCATCGTGACATAGAACTATACGAAGGTTGTTAAATATCGGACGGTATAACTCGATACTAACAACCGTCGTATAGTCTATGTGACGAGAAGATTCAATCGTATGATAACCGATAGATTTGTCCCATGTGGATAAGTTAGGAATGTATAAAGCAAACACCTTCATTCACTTGTGTTTTCATCCGTTTCGAGATATTTCGTCGGTACATTTCCGCTGGTTCTCCGTGTACAAAGATAGATTAGATGTTCATTTCAACATTATTTCACAGCTTTGAAATGATTATCTATTCTATTACAGTGTACTCGGAGAACAGCGGGAAAATGCTGCCGAAATTTATTCGAAACGGTTAAATGCACAAGCGAATGGGTGTTCGCTCTATACATTCTTAATGGGATAGAAACCTTACCCCCGACAGCCGAAACACACACATACAACAAGAATATACAACAAACACATCATTAGAGAGTGATTCAAGATGTTCAAGTTAAAACCAATATATGATACTCGATGATAATATGAAACCTTCATATTCTCATCGATACTCATATATGAAACTAAAAGCACCACTTAGTCCCCGTCTATCGGTTAACATACGTTCGATGTTCGTCGTGACATAAAACTATACGAAGGTTGTTAAATATCGGACGGTATAGCTCGATACTAACAACCGTCGTATAGTCTATGTGACGAGAAGATTCAATCGTATGATAACCGATAGATTTGTCCCATGTGGACAAGTAAGGAATGTATAAAGCAAACACCTTCATTCACTTGTGTTTTCATCTGTTTCGAGATATTTCGTCGGTACCTTTCCGCTGGTTCTCCGTGTACAAAGATAGATTAGATGTTCATTTCAACGTTATTTCACAGCTTTGAAATGATTATTTATTCTATTACAGTGTACTCGGAGAACAGCGGGGATGTGCTACCGAAATTTACTCGAAATGGTTGAAAGCACAAGCGAATGGGTGTTCGCTCTATACATTCTTAATGGGATAGAAGCCTTACCCCCGACAGCCGAAACGCACACACACAACAAGAATACACAACAAACACATTATTAGAGAGTTATTCAAGATGTTCAAGTTAAAACCAATATATGATACTCGATGATAATATGAAACTTTCATATTCTCATCGATACTCGATGATAATATGAAACTATCCCGTTTTTAGATTTCTCAATATAGTCATCATAACCTACAATTTATATGTTATACAGTCTAACATGGCCCATGAGTACGTCAGAGTTAAGGACTGGATGTATATGGATTGGCAACAACGTATGCAACCTAAGTTTGTCATAGGAGTTGCTGCATTTATTGAATTTGCACGCGCACATAATAAGATCGTGATAGAGAAGATTCTCTGCCCGTGCGATAAATGTGGCAATAAGTACTGGCAGAAGGTAGAATTGGCAGAGCTTCATATCGTAAAATATGGGTTTACTAGACTTTATACAACTTGGAAATAAAAATTACCGGCTTAACGTGCAAGAGAATTTCACGGGGAAGGAGAAGAACGCAGTAATGCGGCAGAAGAAGAAGAAGAACACGATAATGCGGCAGGAGAAGAAGGAGAAGACGGTAATGCGGCAGAAGGAGAAGACGGTAATTTGTTTCCATCAGAAGAAATGGAGGATATGGTAGAGGCTACCCTAGGTGAATCTATTCGTACCGAAAATGACATTCCTTCCGGTCAAGGACCACGTGCGGATAAATATGAAAATTTCATGAATGATACTAGAAAACCAATTTATGAGAATACAAAGTATTACACCCTCTCATGGTTCGTTCAACTTTTCCAGATTAAGTGCCTAAATGGATGGAGCAACAAGTCATTCACAATACTTCTTTCGTTCTTGAAAGATTCTATGCCCCTGGGAAATAACGTGCCCGACAGCTGGTACGGAGCCCAGAAGATGATGTCTGATTTGGGTCTAAAGTGCGAGAAGATTCAAGCATGTCCTAAAAATTGCGTGTTGTACCGGAAAGAGAATTCAGATTTGAAAGAGTGTCCAACATGCGGAGAGGCCAGGTATAAACCGAAAGATTATGATAAGAAGCCTCATATACCTGTCAAGGTAGCATGATATTTTCCTATAACACAGAGGCTACAGAGGTTATTCAGGTGCAAGAAAACAGCCGAGGTAATGATTTGGCATCACCGTGCTCCTCCAAGTGAAGATGGAAAAATGAGCCATCCAAGAGATTCACCGGCATTGAAGGATTTCGATAGGAGGCACGCAATATTCAGTAGCGATCCTCGCAATGTCCGGCTTGGACTGGCTAGTGATGGCTTCTGCCCATTCAACTATATGGCTGGAAGTCACAGCACATGGCCCGTTGTAATGATAATTTATAATCTGTCGCCTTGGTTGGCTATGGACCAATCATACTTTATGATGCCTCTTCTTATCGACGGACCAAACTCACCGGGAAACAATATCGACGTCTATCTCCGACCTCTGATCGAGGAGTTAAAATCTTTGTTCATTGATGGTGTAGAGACATATGATTCAAACACAAATACAACCTTCATACTGCGTGCGGCTTTAATGTGGGCAATTACTGACTTTCTTGCGTATGGAATTCTATCGAGTTGGTCCGTACATGGTTACAAAGTATGTCCTCATTGCCATCATCACACAATATCGAAATTCTTGAATTTTAGCAGGAAGGTTTGTTATTGCGGCCATTGACGTTTCCTGCCTCTAGACCACCCCTACAGGTTAGACACTGTTGACTTTGATGGTCATCATGAGCTTCTTGGACCTCCAGCCCCATTGTCCGGAGAGGACGTGACTGCTCAATGAAATGGTTACAATAATGTGACTTTCGGGATGGATCCGACGAAACAGGTCTAACCACCATTTTGGAACAACTTAAGCATTTTCTTCGAGCTTCCGTACTGGTCAACAAATTTAGTGCGTCATTGTTTGGACATCATGCATATAGAAAAGGGAGTATCAGAGCACATACTCAACTTGCTTCTTTGTAAAGACGGAAAATCGAAAGACAACCTGAATGCTCGGATGGATCTACAGGAGTGGGGAATAAGAAGTGAATTGCACCCTAGACCGGTAGCGGGTAAACCAGGAAAGTTTGTACTTCCCAATGCCGCTTATCATATGTCACAACCGAAGAAGAAAAGATTCCTGCAGGTGTTGCATGATTTGAAAGTTCCCACAGGTTTATCAGGATCATTCAGCAAGAAAATAAAAATTGTGAAAGGCAAGATCGATGGGCTGAAAAGTCATGACCACCATGTTATCGTGGAGCACCTTCTTCCATTAGCCCTCAGGACTTCTATCCCCAAATCGGTTGGTCTAGTAATCAACGACCTATATTGTTTTTTCAGAGAGTTGTGTGCTAAAACACTGGAGGTTGTGACGCTGGATAAACTAGAAAATTCTATTGCGTTGATAGTTTGCAAGTTTGAGCGTATTTTCCCACCGTCATTTTTCGATATCATAATACACTTGACGGTTCATCTTGCAACTGAGACTAAGTTAGCCGGACCGGTACAATATCGATGGATGTATCCCATCGAGAGATACGTGTAATTTTTCGTTTCGCGCAATTTTTAAAATTATTGTTGTCATGTATGCCCGTATTTATTTATTCAACATATTTTCTTTAGGTACCTCTACACTCTTAAAAAATATATACGCAATAAAAATCGAACAGAGGGTTCTATCATGCAAGATTATCTTCTTGATGAAGCAACCACATTTTGTTCCGGCTATCTGGACGAGAACATTGAGACGAGAATTAACCGGCCTCGAAGAATTGAAGACGGGCCATATGGTAAAGCCGATTATAAGAGGGTGATACTATGTTTATCAACAAGATATACCGGTTTATCTTGCTTGATTGCGCATGTCTTAAACAAATTAGAGAGTAGGTTTTTTGGATTAATTGTTATATTTATGTTTGTGTGTGTATGAAATAATATAATATTAATGCCACCATTATTTGTCGAAAACAGAATTCATTTTAACGAGCTACGTGAGGGGCATCCTGATTGAAACGAAGAACGATTAGAAAAATATCATCAGGATAATTTTTGTGATTAGGTCACAGATCATGTAAGTTATTCGAATAACATGTTATTGCTATCAGTTTTAATCTGAACTTATATCGTTATGTATTTGTCGTAAAATTTATTTTGTTAGATCCACGATCCGAACTTGTCTGCATCATTTGAGAGTGGTTCAAGATGTTTAGCTCCATTTCCTAGTATAGAGGTTGCATATTATAAAGGATTGATGTCCTCGCATACAAATTCGAAGTTAAGGATATAGAAACATCTAGGACCACTCAGAATAGTGGAATTGCGATGGTAGCATCGGACGGTATGATTTATTATGGGTACTTAAATTGTATACTCGGCATCCACTATCCCGGACGATCAGAACCCTTTTTATATATTCCAGTGTACTTGGTACGATACGCGAACCGATACGGATAAGTGGAGAAACAATCTTGGGACTTGGAAAGATGAATATGATTGACCAGTGTGAACACACTTCGATTTTACGGTCAAGAAGATCCGTTTATCTTTCCGAACCAAGCGTTCCAAGTATACTAATTACAGTGTTTGAAGCATCCGGGATGGAGTGTCGTATGTCGTTGGAAACCCAGGAATGTCTACGATGTCCTAGAATTCGAGGACAGCGATGAGGATGAAGAAGAGAGAAGGTTTAAAGTGCTCCGACCGTCTGTTTCAAAGGACGGGTTGTTTTCGGCCGATCATGAAGTTACGTGGGTTAGAAATGATATCGATGATGAAATCCAAGTAGATATGTTTAATGCGCCCACGAAACGAAAAAGGTTATCAGTAATGTTATATTATTACTTCACATTTTACGATCTATACATATCTAGTCAATACTTGCAGTGATTGTCTAATGCGTCCACGAACCGTTTATCTAGATTTGATGACGATGACGGGAGCAGCGAGGGGCGGCAGGAGCTCTAGCCGCGGCACCGGCAGAGGCAGAGCGGTTCTGCCGCCCGGAGAGCTGCGTAAGGAGCTTCAGAGGGCTGGTCTTGCACCCAAATCGGAGACCCCCTCGGATGCCTCCTTCCGTGTGGACTTTGCCACACCTCCAGGTATATTGCACACATATCCATTTTGAATATAATATTATAGATATTCATGCATGTCCATGTCAAAATTACTTATATTGTCAATGTTTGATTGTATATGTAAGTCCACGGCGGCGCCCCGGCCGTCAATCCGACGCCAAAATGCGGAAGCGAAAAACTTTAATTTTGCAAACTAGCAAACCGGCAACACCGCGCACTAAACACCCGGATCGGGCCATTAAACTAGTCCTAGCTAACTAAAAGACGGGTTAGAGATATACCGACTGATCCGAGTCCTCCGGTCTTCTCGTCGTCGTCCCGATCTCCCGCGGAAACTCCGGTCGTCGCCTCTTCGCCGGAAGAGCACCACATCGCCTGCATCTTTTACGGGCTCCCACCTTTATACCGAGGCAACTCGGGCGCGAAGTTGGCTAACCGACGCGTCCAAGGGTACTGTAGGTTGTAGTGTAGAACCTTTGTCTCATTGGGGTTTATCTTGCCATTGGGGATGGAGGAATGAGGTTAAGAAAAATGGTGCTTTTATTTTTCCAAAAACAAGAAGAATGAGATGAAGAAATATGTGCCACCACAAAATGAAAATCTCTCTCTTTCTCTTCTAGTGTGGCCGGCCAATATCAAGGGAATGAGATCATGAGCAAAAACAAGAAGGAAGGTGGGTGTAGAAAAAGTAAAAAGGTGACCATATCAAAATGCAATGATAACATCATCAAATCAACTTCTAATCCATTCTTATCTCATTAATGCTAAACCATCATGAAAAAGCAAAGATGCTTAATCAATCATAATGCCACAAATGCAAGAGACCCCTCCACAATAAGTTATTTGCAAACTTGCAAATAACCCCCTCTATCACAAAAGTCCGGCCCTGAAGGAACAAAGGAAAACCGGCCGGAACGGAATGCAAACTGGCAACTACAGAAAACTGATCCCGTAATAAATTACAGGAAAACCCCGATACTGCATATACATACCCGCATTTGTATTCCCACTGAACACAAATGCAAAAGAAACAAAAACTACACTGTCTAATACTGGGATCCGGCTTAAGCCAAAGCCGGCTAGTAAAATCCGTCCGATCACGATCCGTGCAATACCGCACGTATCTGATCGAACCCTGCCATATCTCCATACGGCCTCTACAGCGTTTCGCCCGAAAGCTTGAGTAACTGTGTGTGTGGTGGACTCTAAAGACTCGTCAATACTATGGCTGTGGATTTAACCACTAGCACATCAGAAGTATTAGCCATATGTGACGGGCCACCAGCTATTGACCAAAAGGGACGTCGATGAGCGAACTCATCCTGACACCCTACTGAGCCTGTCAGTGACAATATCCATATAGTCCGGTCCGTTCGTCTATGAGCATCGCATGGCGGGCCTAGGGGGTTGGTAAAAGTCAGACCCCAAAAAGCGGTACATCGGAGTGTAGCCCAGAACATCCTGAGATACTACTGGAATACCTACCAGTAAATTTTCTGCCTTGGCCAAGGACTTCGTGTAATGGCTCTCCAAGACACAACGCGATCTCACCCCCAATACTGGGAGAGACGAACCCCTGAAGATCTGCTCACTGCCTCCATGTGGCTCGGGACTGTACCCAACTAAAACCTGTTTGCACGTCTCCTTTGAGCATGGTAAGGTAGTAATCAAAGTACAGTGGGAACTCACATGAGACAAATGACGATCCCCAGGTCGATGAACTAACCTGTACACATGTCACCAGGGAACTGCTATCTGACGTCAGGTATAAGACCAACTAGCATGTTCCCGGCGAGTCCTGTCCGGTGTACTCATAACCCAATAAGCACCTGTATACATCTTAGGTGAACCAACTGACACCAGTGGCTTGTGAGACCGGCCACCGCCCCTCGTCGGGGTCTCGACTGTATACACTAGTCTACTCTGGAGAATCGATGTCCTGTCTCGAAACTCCCATGACTAGGGACATTTTAAGGATGTGCTTATTGACTACCAGCTCCCACGTATATGATCGCCCTCATACTGCTGGCAGTCAAGCAAGAATCCTAGGGGCTCTATCAACGTGTAATAGCGACCTGTAAGGTCACCTAAAGCAGTATACGATGATAAAGATAAGCCAGATAGCATACTATCATCTCGAGTAAGACTGTCCCACCGGGATAGGTCCTCCCCCAATCATTGCAATCACGTGCATGTGATCCAATAATTGACTCTGAGGGCACTATCTCCAACAATCTCCCACTTGCACTCAAGGCTAATTATTGAGATGTCGCATACTCACAGCCTGTGTGATACCGAACACCCAACTCCTCTACTAGTCAGTCTCACAAAACTCGTTTGTGAAACTATTGCGTTCGAGGGATAGCCTCAGTGAGTGGATCCGCCTTGATGTTTCTTTCTATGTCTCTCTATATCTCAAGTTCGCGGAGAAAGCCATCTCCCGAAATGAGCAATACCTGTCTTAGAATGTCTGGATGTCTGATGGGACCTAGTTCATAAATGAACTCCAAATCCAAACTTCTTAGACTGTATCGTCAACTGAACTTAATCAGTATCCTGCGCCATGCCTCCCTCAGTATTGCCTTGGATCACCTGTCCAAAATACTGTCCCTCATCAGAAGGAAAAACTATAACTCTGACAACCTCTCTGTCATCCATGTCACCTTGGAAGCCTGGAATGATAACTGTCTCCCGAATAAGGCTGTCGTTATCATACCCCTAGAATATCCATTTATGTTCTAAAACTGCTTCCGACTGTTTCTCCACGATTGGATAAATATCAACTTATTGCATCTAGTGCAAGAACAATATCTGGTGTGGTACTTGACATCTCATGATTGACTCAATTGCCTAAGCAAGTGATCTGCCAATCATGCCCATCCCTCTCCCCTTTAGTCTGTAAGACACCTTTAGAGATGGTGACTCCATCACCTGCAGGTACACCACCATGCCAGGAGTCGTCCATTCTAAATGCTCTTAGAATGCTGTCTAAGTACCCTTAATTGGGAAACCATCCAAATCTAGATCTAAAACCATAGATCTAGTGACCAGTATGTCTGATATAATGTCCAAGTCCCATGTGGAGAAACCACTGTGTGACGACCAAAGTATAACCGATCGTAGTATAGGAATATCTTTCCCTACTCTGTGTATGTCATCCAAATACCAGGACATCACACCTTACTACCTTCTTAACAGATCCATCCCCTATTCTGATGACGTCAAACCTATGACTGTCACATCAGAAATAGATGATCTATCTCCGCTATATCTGCTTTAGTCCATAGACATAAGCTACTTGTCCACCAATGCTTCCGCTGCTCCCACTGATCACGGCAACCCTCTGGCAGAGTCATATACACGTACACTTCTAAAACTAGTTTAGAACGATGCTATACTCATCTTCCTGCCGGGTCTCACAGTCCGGAACAACAGCAATGACAAATCTGGGTAAACAAGAACCTCCCTGCCACTGTCCTTGAGGCTACCGGAGTACCTCTCGGGTGTCTGAGGTTACCCACCATATCTGCGGAGTGGCCAATGGAATGTCAAAATCAGATTGAATCTTTAGGTTCATATCAAATCTTCAGTAATCGTTTGTGGTTCTGGAATCACTTCCAGTTCTACCATACTCCCACTACTGTTTTCTGAAAAAATCCATTTTTAATAAAACTGTGGCGAGTCAAGAACAATATCACTATTGATCTTCCAGATGGTAGAAAGTCAACCCTCGTCATAGCCTGGGTCAACCCACAAACAGCCATTACAGAAACGTGCCTTGAGTTATCCAGAGTCTGGTTTTAAGCATAAGCCGGACAACTCCCTGTACCTTAACATCGTTAAGATACGAACTGTTCTATATCCAATATAGAAACAGAGGCACTAATTTAGTTGAACCAGATTCAAATCATGCAGCTGTCTCCAGTGCATGTCAAGTAAGTGGAAAGAGGCCGATCAGCGTTACTCAGCTTAGGAGTGCTTCCAATTATGAGTAACCAGAAAGAGAAGCAAGTTCTCTTAATCATTACTATCAACTGAATACCATACATAAGTATCTACATCGTCGATCACCTTGAAGAATCCCAATACTTGCAATATCTGGTTCTCTACTTTATTCAAATACCTAAAACTTCTCAAAATTCGGACCCTGTGTTTCCACGAAACACCTGTCTAAAAACTAGAGAAGTCATAAGTAAACCGAATATAGTACGAGGACCAACCCCTCTGTCCTAATGGACACTGGACAATATACAATACTCTGTATAAATCCCTTGAGTCTAATAACTCATTCCCTGTGTGTCGTAGGTTGAAAACTGTACTTATGGTTAAGAAGAATTACACCGCTGTTTAATGCTCCTTACCCAACCAATCCACTGATATAGGTAAATGCCATAGACATAATTTCAAAAAGGTACATCTCACTCTATAAAAATAGACGTACAGATATATCAATTTGAAATTGGTGCATAACAGCGGATATTCGAAACCAAATATTTGCCGTCCGGCAAACAACCCAGGTGACTTCCTCAAATATCACCAATTCCAACGAATTCCGATATAATGAGGAGGATCACCTAGTCCCCAATAACTTACTCCCACTCATCATCTGTAAAACCATACAAATGTGAGAATCATACCTGATAAATACATACCCTGGAGTAAGTATCTAATCGGGAAATCAGTTTTCCATTAACAGTACATAGTGAAACTGAAACATTGAAATGTTTCGATGGGGTATCCCGGTACTCCTAGTAATGCCTCTTCCAGATTCACGACTGTAACCGTATAATTCTTTGCCACCTCTCCAAATCCCTTTATATGTCTTTAGTCATTACCTTCTGCACACCCCTTTAGGCCAAATGGTTTTCTTCCCTCCCTACCGTTCGGCACCAGCCTATGGTTTGGAAGAAGACTATCCAATAAGCATAATGGGTGTACTGTCCTAATCCTAGGAGCACTCGTAAAGCGAGAGAAGGTGAAGATAAAAGACAACCGAATAAACCTTATTCCTATTTCTCCTGAACCAGAATCCATCTCCGAACTGGAACAAGTTCCTTTCGAGTTCGTATATAACCATACGATGGAGTATCCAATAAACTGTGGATCTTCGTAGTGATACGGAGTGTCCTGGAGAAATACAAAGATGATGTGGGAGTGGTAATGAAATACTTGGTTTGGTCGTGAATATCAGTCACAATTTACTTTGCCCTTCTTCCAATCCCTTTCTTTGTCTTTACATAATACCTTCTGTACACCTTCGTTAGGCAAATTGGTTTTCTTCATTCCCCACCGTTCGGCACCAGCCTAAGGTTTGGAAGAAGACTATCCAATTTGCGTAATAGGTGTACTATCCCCTAATCTAAGGGGTACTCGCAACCTGAGAGAAGGTAAAAGGAAAAGACAACTGAATAGTCCTATTCGTTTTCTCCAGAACCTGAAACCATCCTCGAATAAATCCCTTCGAGTTCGTATATAACCATACGATGGTTTTGTCCAATGGAAGTGGACGTTCATAGTAATTACGGGGTATCCTGGAGAAAAGGGTAAAAGTAGGAGTGACAATGAGGTTTGCAACTCCGACAATCCAAAAGCCAGTGTTTAAGAAGGTTCGGTCAACTTGGTCACTGAGTCATAGTCTTAGGGTCGGGTCAATGGTCGCTGCCAAAGAGAGAGAGAGAGAAAAGAAACACTCAGCGTGCACTCTAACCTAGATCAGAATGGTTACCAATTTATCTAATCTGGAAACCTCCCACTGTACCGTCAAATTCTCCTCCAAACCTGAAAGAAGAATTAGTCGGGATCACCCGAGGAGTAAACCAACTCATCAGTGGGAATCGGGATCCAACTATCATCGCATGATAACGTGACGGAATCCGCTCACGGTATCATACTCCAGAAGGTATCCGCATATCTGGCAAGTTTCAGTTTCTTTAGAAACTCCCGATGTGATTTCTGCCACATGCTCATATGACCTTGACTTTGGCCAATATATCATAAGTCACATGTCAAGTTCTACCCGTCATTCTCCAGGTTAATTTGAGCACACCCGTACATACCCTTGACTTTGGCCAAAATAGTAGTACGACTGCCCCAAACCAACGCATCTATCTATGCTGCATATGAATACCCAATAGCTACCAATCACTGTGCCTTGACTTTGGCCAACATACACAGCTTGAATACTATTGACTACCCATATGAAACGACGGAGGGCTACGTATGGTTTCTGGTGAAAACCTTTAACGTAATGAACTTGATATCGTTGAAGGAACGGATAGCTTTTTAGAAAAATATAGTAACGAAAACCTTTGCTAAAGAGGTCACTCCCGGTGAAGGGATCTCGGCTCTTTCCCCGTAGGATAGGGTGCAGGATATTCCAACTGAATACCTCGATGCAAAGCAAAAGTAATCGGCTATAGTGAAGTTAATGCCCTGACGCAAACTTCTGTCCAAGGGGTCACTCCCGGTGAAGGGATCTCGGCCCTTGTCTCGTCGACTGAGGTGTTGGATATTCATAACCGAATATCACTGTGCAAAACAAAAGAGAACGCCCTTGCAATAACAGCTTTTTGAAAAGTTGTTCCAACAACATCAGATTAGGTTTGTTTTAACTTGCATTGATCCGAATCAATGCAGTCCCATCAATTGATCACACCACTAAGAACGAAAATATACTGATGTACGTATATGCCATCCGCATTCGCCACTGGGTCCCGTCATTACCCATTAGATTAGCTAACTAACGACAGAGCGGGGACTGGACTAGCGCGGAAGCAAAACATATACAACATCTACTAGTATATATATATATATATATATATATATATCAATATATAATTTTTGCTCAAGGCGTGATAAAAAATGCAACATCACAGAAATGTACAGCATCACAGAACAATACAGATATCTGGGATCCCCGGGTTTCACAGAGCCGCTACTGAAACTCGACGTTCCCCTGGTCGTCGTGTGGATAGCCTGTGCAATGAAAACCTAGACCCCTACGGACGCGGCAAGTCACCCGCCAAAACCTGAAGCGAGGCAGCCCCCTTCAGCACCGTGAATGGACCACCCAGCACTTCACGGAATCCGGTAACTTGGGCACCCTTCCTGGGTCAACCTGTACCCCCTACGAGTGCGGCGAATAGCCCGCCAATTCTAAAGTGAAGCCCCTTCCATCTCAATACCATGAGATACGGACTTGTTGCCCTCTAGAACCCGGCTATCCGTGCACCCCTCCGCGGGGTAATCTGTCACCACCCGAAAGAGCACGTGACTGGCCCTTGAACCATATGAAGTCTATAGGACTCCATCTGATCCAAGTAAGCCAAAAGCCCAGAAATCTAAAACCATTTAAGGAGTAAATAAAGGAAAAGCTAGCTTTTAGAGGTAAAGAAAACATGTTTTGAAAATCAACTTTTTAATAACTAAGCCGAATATATATTTTTAAAATGTGTAACCTTTCCTGAAAATTTCGGCAGAACTTCCTTTGTAAAAACTGGCCCCGAACGGGGTACAACAAGAACAATATATATATACAATGATAAATGCATCCCCAAGCGGGAGCTAGCTCTTCGTCAATCGACGGTCACAACTACATAAGCAATAATAATATACAACGCCAAAGGGCGAGGATTTAAACTGAAAAGAAACTCAAAAACAGCCAGAAAACCGTAATACTACAAGCGCGACTCTAAGGTCGAAATAATACAACACTGTTTTCTAAGTCTGAAACAATATACAAGTTTTGGTTGATGGAAATTCTATATACAATAAATAATACATGAACAATGGCGGTTCTGATACAAAAGAACCCACCTACCCAAGCAAGTCACCCATAAGGAAGCAGTGTGCCAGAAATGCCGCTATGGAACCTGTACGGCAAAACCCTGCAAGAACTGGGGCACAACGGGGGTGAGTTGCCAACTCGTGGATAGAAAATATCTACAAGCAGAGATCGAATGCATGATCCATCCTAGGTCAATACGATTAGATATAAATAAACCTCAATATGAATAAAGCTGAAGCATGCTAAACTGGCAATGTAACCTCTATACATGAGTGTAGTGCCAAGTGCTCGTGCTAGTGCCTCAGGTAATAGCATGTCATGAATATGAGGTATAATCAATGTAATCAAATCTGCACACACGTGGATCCCGTCCACTCGTCACCCAATGACGATAACCATCATGCAAGTAAACATCATAAAACCTGTGCATGGAAATATGAGGATATAATCCACCCGTGTCCCTCGCGACACGTCAAAATCATGGAACCGAAGTGCCCAGCATCGGCACTCGAAAACGTCATGAAAACTGTGCCCAGCATCGGCACGTAAATCCTCATATATCGGGCTCCGTCAGTTCGGATCGGCCCTCGGGCTCTGTCTGCGGTATCGGCCCTCGGCCCCGGCAGTATGCCCAAACCATCTATCGACTCTGGTCAGTATCCTCCGGATAACCGCCAGGTCCAACCAATCACCGGTAGGTACTCGCCCGCCTCCAGGCTCAATCGGCAAAGCTCATCGATCATCTTGCCGAGAGGAACTATACCGGGTCCACCATGTACCCGCAATCGGCTCGTCCACTCCTCGATTCGGGTTTCACATGTCGCTCTCAGCACCGAGAAAACACATGGTGGACGCACTGAAATATCATATCAAGGGTAACCGGGTTTTTAAAGCAATGCCATATTCTCTTTTGAAACACCCATGGTTCCCAAATCCAGAAATATCATAGAAACAACATATCTCAATGCGTATAATCAAAAGGCATGAAGTATGCGACATGTAAAGGAAGCTATGCATATCATCATGTCATGCAAGGATCATATACTGAATGCAATAGTACTACAGTGTAGTGATATGGCAATTATCGATGATGAGTGTGTGAGCCGGCAACAAGTGTACGTGGAACATATGCATCATCGATAATGGTGCTGGTGTCCTAGCAGCATGACTGAAATATAACCACAGTACAAGCGATGCAATGCAAAAAGCATGAATATGTGGAAACGAATAATCAACGCAAAAGTAAAGAACCTGCCTCAATAGATATGTCTTGCAACCTTGCCTTTTGAAATCAGACGAATCGGGGCTTTTGGTAAAATAAGGGCTACGGTGTTTTAAGAAAAGGTGCATCATTTGAAAATATCCGTATAACCCTTCTGCCTATCTTTAAAATATCCCCGATTCGTTAGTTTTGAAATAGGTATGTCTCGGCTCAGTCTAAGGTCTACTAAGTAATCTAGACAGGAGGGGTATGAAACCACCTACATCTGAGTCGATATATATAGATATAATAGTCGGTGATCCCGCCTCAATAACATATCGAAAGATATCCTCGAGTCATGAGTGCGGATCTATCATCAATATCGGCTCGTACGGTAAATCGTCGTACGGCATCCCAATAGCTGGGTAGGGGTAAATATCACACTATCTCATCACATATCAGGTACCACTATCATCAGATCACATAATCTGGGGTACTACTCTAAGTCTAGTACAAATCGATACCATCTATATAATTATGAATGCGGGGTAAAACACATGCCCAAAGGCCCGCTAAAACTATTATATCGCACCTCAAAACGAACTATGTCACATCGCCGATCTCACGGCCTCACATCAAATATCATCTCAATTCCACGTATCATCCTCAAATCCCGTATATGAACACATAGTCCCATACCCATGTGTAGATATACGCACCAATAAATGAAAGAATGTATGCAAGTATGTGTGTAAGTGTATGTGTGAGTGCAACCACTACTCTAGGGTTCGCACTATACTAAACCAATATATTCTTAACATCAAAAATACCATTATTACTATCAATGATCCTAAACAACACATAATAAATATGCGTGTGTATATGTATTCGTATACATCACCACGGACTGCGGGGGTGCTATACGCCATCCACCCGACTTCTCACCGTAGATAAAATCTACTCACTTTGCTTCTCGTGTGCCGACGCCGATGTCGCCATTTTCATCCTCTTCGCCTCCACATCACGTAGGGTACCTACAAGTATATCACAATGCTAAAGTACATGAAAATCACATCGGAAACCAAAACAGCACACGCTACTCGCATAGGTAGAAAGCTATCGCTTCGCATGTAAACACGACCAATAACCACCTGTCGTTGACGTCCAAACGCCACCCGACAGGAACGAAACACCAAATACCAAAATCCATGCTAAAACAAGTCTCAAATCATACACCAACATAGGAAAATCATCCCAGATTTTACCCTAGATGGAATCAGTCAAAACTAGACATACCCAGGGTCAATACTAAGGAAAATAGGGCTACAGAACAAAAACGAGCACCAGAACCCCTGCTCTGACCGCAAATTGCGGCCAGGAGGAATAAATTGGCGGCCGTACCTTGGAGTTGGGGGCTAGGGTTTGGTGTGTTGGTTCTATGGTGCCTGCACAACTCACTGTCACCTCAGTTTTATTTTTGAGGTCTCGGGGTGATAGCAGATTACACAAAACAGTCCCAGATTTCCAGTTTTTCCGATATCGGTTCCGTAATTCCGTATTCTGGTTTCAATTCTAGGTTTGGGTCCAATTTTGCATTACACCAGGGTTTCTAAGGTCACAATAAACCTCAATTTCATCTTGATTTCAGTTTTACCCTAAACCCTAACTTGAATTCTCCAAAATCCACAAAACGACACAATATCGATATGAAACTAGTATGGATGCAATAGAAATGAGATACTACTCTAATAGGTGCAGAAATTACCTCCTTTGGCAACTCAAGAAAATTCTTGAGTTGCTCAAAGTCCTCCAAATCCAATCTTGCTAGGTTCAATGTGTAGCTAGTGAGCTCGGGAACACTTTTTGTGAAGTGGGAATGAGGTTTTGGCTTTGTTTTCATTGTGGATCTAGGGTTTCATGAAGATGGAGAGAGAGGGAAAGAGAGCTGCAGCAGCAAGGGAAAGAGAGGAGAGAGGATGAGAAGGGGAAAATGATGAGGGATGGTTCAAAAGGTAGGGTTGACTTGGTCTCTCTCTCACTCATTACCTACCTTTTCCCTTTCTTTTCTTTTTCCTTTTTCTTTTCCTTCTCACTCCAATAGTGAATCCAAATGAACCATGGCAACAAAAAATATAACACAAGTGTAACAAGTGTGGAAAATGATATGTGCATATTTTTGCACAAAAATGCTAAAAATCCAATTAGCGATTTTTAATCGCGATTAACACTAAATTAGCATATAACCAGTCTTAAAAACTTTAAAATGGCATAATTCCATAAAATACCCTATTTTAGAATTTTCCAAAATTTTCCAAAATTTTTCCCCATTTATTTGTATTTAATTCCACCCGAATATTAAAATATTCATTAAAATAATATTAAATTATAAAAATTCCCGAAAATAATATTTTATTATTTTGGAACGTTACAATCTACCCCCTTTAAAGAAATTCGGTCCCCGAATTTAAATTTAAAACCCCCAAGTACTAAAACATTTCGATACAAATTCCAAGTCGTCGGGACTCCGAAATCATCAATACATAAAACGTCACGGCGCAATGCATGCGCAGGAGTAATGAGCAGATAACTCAAAATCGAAACTCCGTCAAGCATCTCGCAATCATCGGAGTCAAGGTAAAGACACAATGTCAAATCCAATACAAAACCGATATGATATGGATCAGAACTACACATGTAGACATCCAATCTATACATGTGAATAGCTGATGCAAATGCATGCCAAATCTTTTTAAGTCGCTGTGCGATGCGCATAACACTGCACAGTGGCGGACGTTTTTCATAAAAAAAAATAACTATATATGTGTATATATATATCCTTGGTTTAATAGGTACATTCCGCCGTTTTGAAAACAATTTAGAAGGGTTTCCTTGTTTTTAAAACGTTTCGTGTCATATCGGACACGTAGGTATATACTGAGACTATAGCTCGCGCTTTGGAAATCCCTTCGACTATCAATGCATGCACAATATATATCCAGGTACTGTCCTCTGACTAGTCCTGCTCAGTATGAAAACAAATATCCAATATCATAAAAATGTACTGCTCCAAAAGGAATAAATCTCAAAAATGCACATAACATCACCCCGTGCGTCTGGTGCGCACGGAAATCAAAATCTATATGTGTGCTAAACAGGTGCACAAAACAACATCTAGGTGCAACGGGTGTGCACGAAGCATCTGTCATAGGCAACGTATGTGCCTGACAGCCAAAAATCCGGTGCATCTGACATGTACGAAGAATCTCGATTTAGTGCATCGGGTGTGCACCAAAATCGTATCTCAAAACATGCGCCCAACATGCGCGAAAATCCAAATCGGTGCATCCATCGTGCACGAATGAAAATCTAAACCCTGCGCACTCAACATGCACGGAATCACGAAATTCAATAGCAAACGCCGAACATGCGTAAGTCAAACCAAAAGCACGGAGTGCAAGAATCAATCATAAATATCAGGGTAAAAGTCGACAATATAATGCGGCTCAATCAGAATCAAGTGTACCGCGATGGAAATCTCACAACCGTGTGCATCAGCGTGCACAAATCAAATCAAAACACTAGAAGTGCATGAAAACTATGCTGGAAGCGTAAATCAAATTACCGGCATATAATAGGCATGAAATCACAATCAATACCTCAAGAGTAATAATGATGCGCCGGGTATAAATGCCCAATAAGTGCAACCATGGTACACGAAAACAGAAATCATAGAACTCGGTCATCGAAACCAAATCGTGAAAACAGGACGCCAAAACACCGAAATCCAAAGTGACAGATACGTGATAGTCGAATCACAAAATCACAAATCATAAATACTGTCGTCGGTATATCCTCCCTCAAAGTCGAGAAGGTGCAGGTACGTCCAATGCTAGTAGCGTAAGATCTCTACTTGCCTCTTGCTCGCGGCCGGCGTCCTCTGCCTCTGGTTCCTGATCTTTCCTGTGGATTACCAATCTCGCAATCCATCGGCTCATCGGCCCGGTCAGGAGTGCTGACTGGAACGATTCCGTTCTGGCACTTCTTTGGTAATCTCTCGGCCAATCCTCACGACTGCTCGTAAAGCAATATGTCACTGGCGTCGGCCTTCGGCTCTCTGAATGGACATCACATGTCTGATCCTGGGTGCAAACATCATTGCAGCGGTGTCCTGGAAGGAATCCTGCTTAAGGTCTCTGTCGATCTTGCCTATGCCGATCTGTACGGAGGCTGGTACTCTTGCATAGTCTTTTCTCGTTCAATGGACATCTGTGTCCTCAGCACGGCATTTCCTCGGAAATTAGTCGCATCCCAACGCCTCTGTAGGTATATCAGGCCTCTGGTCTCGACGGGAAGTAATGACAGCTCATCAGCGTCTCGCACGAACCTCTTGTCCCGCTTGTCTGCATCATCGTCCATTTCGACATCGCGTCTCTATCTGCGCACTGCAATGCCTTCGGCTACGGTCCATCCGAAGTCCCTCATACGGACTTAAAATCACGAACTCGGTATCTTCCTCACTCAGTAGAAGATATCTAGTCGAACACGTCCTCAGCATGCATGTCACATCTCTGATGTCAGCGGAGTGGGACGTCATCTCGTCGAAGTCTCGTGCGAACTCTTTACTCCACCTTGCTCCAATATCGACTGATTCGGACTCATCTCATCGTGGCTACACGGACTGCGCTCCGACGGCTATGCTCGCATCTGGAGTCTCCCAAGCAGTATCCCATCACAATATCCGAAAGATGTCGAACCATCCGATCGACTCGTCAGAACCTCACAATCCCCCAAGAGCTCAACATCTCGGGTACAGTTTAATAGTATCGAATACATGCCACAGCGTCGGTGGTCCAGCCGTAGAAGGGCAAACCCAAGCCTCACTAATGGCGCCGCGGAACCGCCGCAAACCCTAAGGTTCAAAGGCTTTCACACGGTCATTAAGTCGAGTTAGGGTTTCATTCTTCTAGAGGGTCCATAAAATCACCTGCATGTCTTTCCGTATACTTTAAACTTGGAAAATGGGTTCCTGACCTTCGATCGTCTCAATCGACTCTCAACGAATCTGCGTGAAGTCGCCTCTAGCTGGAATCAATCTACCTGATGACCTCGCATCGGGGTAAGCGAACGAATCACATGTCCTAGTCATTCATCCTCGGTGACTAGCGACTCACCATCATGAATAAGCGACATATCAACGGTCATCACATCCTGGCTGGCCTCTATCAGTGGCTCAATCCTCTGGTACCGCCCGCTACGTCCTAGAAATCTCGCAACAGCGATCTGTCAAACGCCCAAAGTGCGGAAACACAATAAGACGACGCCTCAATATGCAATCGTATGGCTCGGGAATCACGCCCTGGTCAGTCCTCGTCCACGAAGAGCTCATGCTGACGCAACTCGAGCCGTAGCTCACTCTGCCCGTGCAATCGCAGCAGCAGAATCATAACCAGTATCGATGAGGATAGATCATAGGAAGGAATATAATACGGTGCAAGAAAATGTACAACCTAAGGTTTCTTAAGCGGAGTGGCGTGTCGTAAGTATGCCGCGGAACATACCAACGGTACGTCACTCTACTTTAGTCACCTATTCCATCAACCAAGGGTCATCCTACGCGAAGAAAGTTCGGGTCTAATACCCCCTCGACCAAGTCTAAGTTTCGTAAGGTCAAGCCTAAGTTCCGTATATAGATAACGCCCTAGGCTCCATATAGTCAAACTTAGACTCGAACCAAGGTCAACCTAGCGCTCTGATACCAACTTTGTCACGACCCGAAAGAGCACGTGACTAGCCCTTGAACCATATGAAGTCTATAGGACTCCATCTGATCCAAGTAAGCCAAAAGCCCAGAAATCTAAAACTATTTAAGGAGTAAATAAAGGAAAAACTAGCTTTAAGAGGTAAAGAAAACATGTTTTGAAAATCAAGTTTTTAATAACTAAGCCGAATATATATTTTTAAAATGTGTAACCTTTCCTGAAAATTTCGGCAGAATTTCCTTTATAAAAACTGGTCCTGAACGGGGTACAACAAGAACAATATATATATACAATGATAAATGCATCCCCAAGAGGGAGCTAGCTCTTCGTCAATCGACGGTCACAACCACATAAGCAATAATAATATACAACGCCAAAGGACGAGGATCTAAACTGAAAAGAAACTCAAAAACAGCCAGAAAACCGTAATACTACAAGCGCGACTCTAAGGTCGAAATAATACAACACTGTTTTCTAAGTCTGAAACAATATACAAGTTTTGGTTGATGGAAATTCTATATACAATAAATAATACATGAACAATGGCGGTTCTGATACAAAAGAACCCACCTACCCAAGCAAGTCACCCATAAGGAAGCAGTGTGCCAGAAATGCCGCTATGAAACCTGTACGGCAAAACCCTGCAAGAACTGGGGCACAACGGGAGTGAGTTGCCAACTCGTGGATAGAAAATATCTATAAGCAGAGATCGAATGCATGACCCATCCTAGGTCAATACGATCAGATATAAATAAACCTCAATATGAATAAAGCTGAAGCATGCTAAACTGGCAATGTAACCTCTATACATGAGTGTAGTGCCAAGTGCTCGTGCTAGTGCCTCAGGTAATAGCATGTCATGAATATGAGGTATAATCAATGTAATCAAATCTGCACACACATGGATCCCGTCCACTCGTCACCCAATGACGATAACCATCATGCAAGTAAACATCATAAAACCTGTGCATGGAAATGTGAGGATATAATCCACCCGTGTCCCTCGCGACACGTCAAAATCATGGAACCGAAATGCCCAGCATCGGCACTCGAAAACATCATGAAAACTGTGCCCAGCATCGGCACGTAAATCCTCATATATCGGGCTCCGTCAGTCCGGATCAGCCCTCGGGCTCTGTCTGCGGTATCGGCCCTCGGCCCCGGCAGTATGCCCAAACCATCTATCGACTCTGGTCAGTATCCTCCGAATAACCGCCAGGTCCAACCAATCACCGGTAGGTACTCACCCGCCTCCAGGCTCAATCGGCAAAGCTCATCGATCATCTTGCCGAGGGAACCATACCGGGTCCACCATGTACCCGCAATCGGCTCGTCCACTCCTCGATTCGGGTTTCACATGTCGCTCTCAGCACCGAGAAAACACATGGTGGACGCACTGAAATATCATATCAAGGGTAACCGGGTTTTTAAAGCAATGACATATTCTCTTTTGAAACACCCACGATTCCCAAATCCAGAAATATCATAGAAACAACATATCTCAATAAGTATAATCAAAAGACATGAAGTATGCGACATGTAAAGGAAGCTATGCATATCATCATGTCATGCAAGGATCATATACTGAATGCAATAGTACTATCGTGTAGTGACATGACAATTATCGATGATGAGTGTGTGAGCCGGCAACAAGTGTACGTGGAACATATGCATCATCGATAATGGTGCTGGTGTCCTAGCAGCATGACTGAAATATAACTACAGTACAAGCGATGCAATGCAAAAAGCATGAATATGTGGAAACGAATAATCAACGCAAAAGTAAAGAACCTGCCTCAATAGATATGTCTTGCAACCTTGCCTTTTGAAATCAGACGAATCGAGGCTTTTGGTAAAATAAGGGCTACGGTGTTTTAAGAAAAGGTGCATCATTTGAAAATATCCGTATAACCCTTCTGCCTATCTTTAAAATATCCCCGATTCGTTAGTTTTGAAATAGGTATGTCTCGGCTCAGTCTAAGGTCTACTAAGTAATCTAGACATGAGGGGTATGAAACCACCTACATCTGAGTCGATATATATAGATATAATAGTCGGTGATCCCGCCTCAATAACATATCGTAAGATATCCTCGAGCCATGAGTGCGGATCTATCATCAATATCGGCTCGTACGGTAAATCGTCGTACGGCATCCCAATAGCTGGGTAGGGGTAAATATCACACTATCTCATCACATATCAGGTACCACTATCATCAGATCACATAATCTGGGGTACTACTCTAAGTCTAGTACAAATCGATACCATTTATATAATTATGAATGCGGGGTAAAACACATGCCCAAAAGCCCGCTAAAACTATCATATCGCACCTCAAAACGAACTATGTCACATCGCCGATCTCACGGCCTTACATCAAATATCATCTCAATTCCACGTATCATCCTCAAATCCCGTATATGAACACATAGTCCCATACCCATGTGTAGATATACGCACCAATAAATGAAAGAATGTATGCAAGTATGTGTGTAAGTGTATGTGTGAGTGCAACCACTACTCTAGGGTTCGCACTATACTAAACCAATATATTCTTAACATCAAAAATACCATTATTACTATCAATGATCCTAAACAACACATAATAAATATACGTGTGTATACGTATTCGTATACATCACCACGGACTGCGGGGGTGCTATACGCCATCCACCCGACTTCTCCCCGTAGATAAAATCTACTCACTTTGCTTCTCGTGTGCCGACACCGATGTCTCCATTTTCATCCTCTTCGCCTCCACATCACGTAGGGTACCTACAAGTATATCACAATGCTAAAGTACATGAAAATCACATCGGAAACCAAAACAGCACACGCTACTCGCATAGGTAGAAACCTATCGCTTCGCATGTAAACACGACCAATAACCACCTGTCGTTGACGTCCAAACGCCACCCGACAGGAACGAAACACCAAATACCAAAATCCATGCTAAAACAAGTCTCAAATCATGCACCAACATAGGAAAATCATCCCAGATTTTACCCTAGATGGAATCAGTCAAAACTAGACATACCCAGGGTCAATACTAAGGAAAATAGGGCTACAGAACAAAAACGAGCACCAGAACCCCTGCTCTGGCCGCAAATTGCGGCCAGGAGGAATAAATTGGCGGCCGTACCTTGGAGTTGGGGGCTAGGGTTTGGTATGTTGGTTCTATGGTGCCTGCACAACTCACTGTCACCTCAGTTTTATTTTTGGGGTCTCGGGGTGATAGCAGATTACATAAAACAGTCCCAGATTTCCAGTTTTACTGATATCGGTTCCGTAATTCCGTATTCTGGTTTCAATTCTAGGTTTGTGTCCAATTTTGCATTACACCAGGGTTTCTAAGGTCACAATAAGCCTCAATTTCATCTTGATTTCAGTTTTACCCTAAACCCTAACTTGAATTCTCCAAAATCCACAAAACGACACAATATCGATATGAAACTAGTATGAATGCAATATAAATGAGATACTACTCTAATAGGTGCAGAAATTACCTCCTTTGGCAACTCAAGAAAATTCTTGAGTTGCTCAAAGTCCTCCAAATCCAATCTTGCTAGGTTCAATGTGTAGCTAGTGAGCTCGGGAACACTTTTTGTGAAGTGGGAATGAGATTTTGGCTTTGTTTTCATTGTGGGGTTTCATGAAGAGGGAGAGAGAGGGAAAGAGAGCTGCAGCAGCAAGGGAAAGAGAGGAGAGAGGATGAGAAGGGGAAAAATGATGAGGGATGGTTCAAAAGGTGGGGTTGACTTGGTCTCTCTCTCACTCATTACCTACCTTTTCCCTTTCTTTTCTTTTTCCTTTTTCTTTTCCTTCTCACTCCAATAGTGAATCCAAATGAACCATGGCAACAAAAAATATAACACAAGTGTAACAAGTGTGGAAAATGATATGTGCACATTTTTGCACAAAAATGCTAAAAATCCAATTAGCGATTTTTAATCGCGATTAACACTAAATTAGCATATAACTAGTCTTAAAAACTTTAAAATGGCATAATTCCATAAAATACCCTATTTTATAATTTTCCAAAATTTTTCCCCATTTATTTGTATTTAATTCCACCCGAATATTAAAATATTCATTAAAATAATATTAAATTATAAAAATTCCCGAAAATAATATTTTATTATTTTGGAACGTTACATAATCCTAGTACAGAAAGTAAAATATACATACAACGGGTACATCGACCGCAACCTGGTCGTGCCCCAAAATAATAATACAAACAGGCAGTGACGGCAGTCCACATGTCGGACGCTCGCCCCGCAATATCAAATGTACATAATACAACAAAAACTGTACTAGCATTGCATCCAGGCTATCCCCCACGACCGATCCGCAATATCACAGCAATACACAGAACATCAACGTGAATGTCACGTTCGCAAATCCGTCTAACCGGGCTATAGCAGTTAGACGGGATTTACCGATCAAGTGATATTCACGGTCGCAGATATAATGTAAATACTGTGAAATAATCTGTTTAAAATATCCGATCGATCAAATTTAACCAAGTGGGCCCCTAAGTACTACTGTAGCACATCAAGAAATTCTGGACCCAAAAATAACATTCCAGAAACCACATTTTCAACTCAGGAACATTCTGCAAAAGTTTGGGGAACTGAACAGTTAAAGTCGCGGCGGAACCGCGGCCCAAGAATGGGTTTGGCCGCGGTTCTGCGGTGGTTTGGACTGTTCACGAGCCCAAATTTTCACAGAACTCTTAGAATGTCCTACACATCATTCTGAAACAACCTGAAAAAAATTTTGACTTCAAAAAATTTCGACAGAAACTGATGTGAAGAAAAATACGGTTTTTGGAAAATTGTTCGATCGGAAATGTAAAACACATTAGACAAATCTAGACTATGTTAATGGCGAGGCTCTGATACCACTGTAAGTCCACGGCGGCGCCCCGGCCGTCAATCCGACGCCAAAATGCGGAAGCGAAAAACTTTAATTTTGCAAACTAGCAAACCGGCACCACCGCGCACTAAACACCCGGATCGGGCAATTAAACTAGTCCTAGCTAATTATAAGACGGGTTAGAGATATACCGACTGATCCGAGTCCTCCGGTCTTCTCGTCGTCGTCCCGATCTCCCGCGGAAACTCCGGTCGTCGCCTCCTCGCCGGAAGGGCACCACATCGCCTGCATCTTTTACGGGCTCCCACCTCTATACCGAGGCAACTCGGGCGCGAAGTTGGCTAACCGACGCGTCCAAGGGTACTGTAGGTTGTAGTGTAGAACCTTTGTCTCATTGGGGTTTATCTTGCTATTGGGGATGGAGGAATGAGGTTAAGAAAAATGGTGCTTTTATTTTTCCAAAAACAAGAAGAAAGAGATGAAGAAATATGTGCCACCACAAAATGAAAATCTCTCTCTTTCTCTTCTGGTGTAGCCGGCCAATATCAAGGGAATGAGATCATGAGCAAAAACAAGAAGGAAGGTGAGTGTAGGAAAAGTAAAAAGGTGACCATATCAAAAGGCAATGATAACATCATCAAATCAACTTCTAATCCATTCTTATCTCATTAATGATAAACCATCATGAAAAAGCAAAGATGCTTAATCAATCATAATGCCACAAATGCAAGAGACCCCTCCACAATATGTTATTTGCAAACTTGCAAATAACCCCCTCCATCACAAAAGTCCGGCCGTGAAGGAACAAAGGAAAACCGGCCGAAACGGAATGCAAACTGGCAACTACAGAAAACTGATCCCGTAATAAATTACAGGAAAACCTCGATACTGCATATACATGCCCGCATTTGTATTCCCACTGAACACAAATGCAAAAGAGACAAAAACTACACTGTCTAATACTGGGATCCGGTTTAAGCCAAAGCCGGCTAGTAAAATCCGTCCGATCACGATCCGTGCAATACCGCACGTATCTGATCGAACCCTGCCATATCTCCATACGGCCTCTACAGCGTTTCGCCCGAAAGCTTGAGTAACTGTGTGTGTGGTGGACTCTAAAGACTCGTCAATACTATGGCTGTGGATTTAACCACTAGCACGTCAGAGGTATTAGCCATACGTGACGGGCCACCAGCTATTGACCAAAAGGGACGTCGATGAGCGAACCCATCCTGACACCCTACTGAGCCTGTCAGTGACAATATCCGTACAGTCCGGTCCGTCTGTCTATGAGCATCATATGGCGGGCCTAGGGGGTTGGTAAAAGTGAGACCCCCAAAAACGGTACAAGTCGTGTCGGAGTGTAGCCCAGAACACCCTGAGATACTACTGGAATACCTACCAGTAAATCTCCTGCCTTGGCCAAGGACTTCGTGTAATGGCTCTCCAAGACACAGCGCGATCTCACCCGCAATACTGGGAGAGACGAACCCCCGAAGATCTGCTCACTGCCTCCATGTGGCTCGGGACTGTACCCAACTAAAACCTGTTTGCATGTCTCCTTTGAGCGTGGTAGGGTAGTAATCAAAGTACAGTGGGAACTCACACGAGACAAATGACGATCCCCAGGTCGATGAACTAACCTGTACACATGTCAACAGGGAACTGCTATCTGACGTCAGGTATAAGACCAACTAGCATGTTCCCGGCGAGTCCTGTCCGGTGTACTCATAACCCAATGAGCACTTGTATACATCTTAGGTGAACCAACTGACATCAGTGGCTTGTGAGACCGGTCACCGCCCCTCGTCGGGGTCTCAACTGTATACACTAGTCTACTCTGGAGAATCGATGCCCTGTCTCCCCCTCGTCGGGGTCTCGACTGTATACACTAGTCTACTCTGGAAAATCGATGCCCTGTCTCGAAACTCCCATGACTAGGGACCTTTTAAGGATGTGCTTATAGACTATCAGCTCCCACGTATATGATCGCCCTCATACTGCTGGTAGTCAAGCAAGAATCCTAGGAGCTCTATCAACGTGTAATAGCGACCTGTAAGGTCACCTAAAGCAGTACACGATGATAAAGTTAAACCAGATAGCATACTATCATCTCGAGTAAGACTGTCCCACCGGGATAGGTCCTCCCTCAATCATTGCAATCGCGTGCCTGTGATCCAATAATTGACTCTGATGGCATTATCTCCAACAGTATAGTTGTTGGTGATGTGTCCACATCAGGGACAGAGGCCACTCTCACACCTCTAGGTATGTTTATATATCATATAGTGCATGTATATTAATTTAGAATGCTATATCATAAATATACACACATTCATTTTGCTCTTACTTAGATAGTAATTTTTTTTATTGTCTAGCTATAGGTGGTGACACCACCGCACCTGCGGGTATGTTTATATATCCTATAGTGCATGCATATTGATTTAGAATATTATATTATTGATCTACAAATTCTTTTTGCAATTACTTATATAATCTATTTTTAATTGTCTAATTATAGTTGGTGCGTCCACATCTGAAGCAGGGGCTACTCCTGCCACTTCCGTACCCTCCGCATCGTCTGTAGGTTAGTATGAATAAATATAAAACATTTATTCATTTTACATATCCTCTATAGAATAAATATGAACTTCATGGAAATTTGGCATCAATGTTTATTTTCTAGTTGGAGGGGATGCGTCCGCATCCGGGACACCGGTTGTTCCTCACCGGAGGAACTATCGTCCCGCTCGTGCTGCTGCCCGGGCCTAGGCTCGTGCTTTAGTCACCGGAGGTATATATCACACTTCAATTTTCGTTTAACCTTGATTTCTTAATACAACTTTGTCATAATATTGATTGTCTTGATATTTCTTGCAGACGCAGGGCCTCCCCATCCCCAGAGGGGGACTCGAGGCCCTAATCAGTCCCACAGACTGAGGCCTGACAGAGCTAGGAGGAGGCAGCATTCCCCCTCTTTTTTACCCCTGATTATCGCTATACCGGCCCTCATGCCGAGAGGTTCGGCCAGTATATGGAGGATGAGAGCCGGCTCATGAAGAACTATCCACTTCACGTTGAGTGAGGCGACTAGCACCGGCGCTCATTCGCCCTCTTCTTTGATCAAGCTCGGGTATTAATATATATTTTCATTTGATTTATCCAATATATTTATTATTAACACTTGCAATCTAATAATAATGTTTTTTTTTATTTTCAGTTGGATTACGATTTTCAGCCTCTACCCGACCTTGATCACCCTGGGAGAGTGCACGGCCTTCATGCTCTGTACAATGAAAAACATGCAGACCAAGGTCCGATACAACATGAATGAGCTGAAGGCCGACTGCTACTCCCTGTGGATAGCGACCCCCGAGGCAGAGAGAGTGGCCCTCCTATTTACTCCGGCCTTTGCGAGAGTCGACGTAGAGACATGGCCTCTATTGTGCGAATATTTCGACTCTCAACGCAAACATGTATGTATTTTAAATGTAATTCATTGTTTAGTATATAATTTATATTTTTGTGTTCCTTAATTAGAAAACTAAATGTGAATGTGTTGTGCAGAAACATGCCGCTCAAAATATAGAGAATAGGAAGTCGGCGAAGAGGGGTCGCCCACTTATACAGGTGGCTCGAGGAATATTACTCGAGCCATGGAGTTATCGGTAAATTACAATAGACGGACCTTTGTGATATAATGCAATATTAAGAGTTATTTTCTAATATATCTAATATTAAGAGTTATTTTCTAATATTGCAGAGAGCTCAGACCCTGGCGCAAGGTGGTACACCGAGCGTGCTGTCCGCATATCTTGCCGTCCACGGCACCTCAACAGATTCCGCCACGGGCGAGCTTCGATACCCCGACGTCGCTACCCAGGAGTATTGCGTAAGTGTTAATATTTATTCAACCCCTATTTGAAATTTTAGTTTTGAAAGGTTCAAATTTAAATGATATACTTATATTTTACTGGTTAATGTAGGTGTAGGAGCGGGTGGTTGAGCAGGTCGAGGCATCGGGGATCGATTTTACCAGATAGAGCGATCCGATGCTGCTGACCCCAGTCCTGGACGCCGCATACGGAGGGCACCACGGAGGTTGGGAGAGAGGCCGGAGACTGGGCCCTAGCAGGGCCCATATGAGGTTAGACTCCACCCCGGCGGTTACTTCCTCCGTCTCCAGTGAGCAACGTTTCCAGCAGGAACTGGAGAGCTTGAAGGCCACCGTTCAGGAGTTGAAGGAGATACTGGTATGTATACTACTTAATAGTAAAATATTATGTCATATTATAGATAGCAACATATCCAATATTAGTACGTAGCCTGAGCTTATTTGGTTGTAGACTTAGCTTTGATTAATCATACATACATATCTAATTAAAATAAACTACGGTTTTCCAAACTAGATATCCAAACGAGTCCTAAGTCCCTAAGTATACATAGATTGGGGTTTCGAAATAACTTGATAATGATACGAATTCGAATAATACACGGTTCTTACTCGCTTATTACACACGTAGGTCCAGACGCGACAGGGTACATCGGCCGAGCCTCCACATGCATCTCCTTCGGCTGCGGCTCCGCAAGCCACTACATCGGCCGCGGTTCCGCAGACAGCTCCTATAGCTCCACCGCCCGCTCAGACTCCCACAGCCGCGGTTCCGCAAGACACTATCTCGACAGCGGCTGCGCAGACCACATCGCCAACTCCACAGTCTGCTCAGACTCCCGCACGTTCCGCATTGCATGATTTATTGACCGAGGAGCAGACGCGCCAGATTCTGGCGTTTATCAGAGGTGGAGCTGGACCAAGCTAGGGTAGCTTTTTTATTCTTATATTTTAAACATGTATTTATTTATATGATACATATTGTACTACATTTTGGACGATATTGATATTGGTGGTGTTTGCGTGTTTATATTGATATCATATTCTGCTTGTTGATTTCTTTTGCATATTATGCGTGATGTGATTATGAATACTGCGATATATGTTCTGCGTGATGATTAATTTTATATATGATCGATGTATATATTATTGTACACAGGGCGAGAAAAAAATAGGCAGCCCTTTTTTTTAAAAAAAACCTGATAATATGCACATACGGATTTAACCGTAGGGCCCACCATTGCCCCTACGGATTAATCCGTAAGGCCCAACTATGTACCTACAGATTTATCCGTAGGGGCAAAATATCAGGATACCTGATATTTTGCCCCTATGATCTCAGTATTAAGGGTTAAGCTTGCCCATACGGATATATTCGTAGGGGCAAACAAATGCCCCTACACAGGTATCCGTAGGGGCAAAATATCGGGTATCCTGATATTTTGCCCCTACGGATATATACCTATGCACTTATCCGTAAGGGCCATTACTTGGCCCTACAGATAAGTCCGTAGGTACACCTAATCTATTTTATAAAACCGTAAATAAAATAAATTTTTAAAGTTTCATGTTTGATGCTTGTTAAATCCTAGTGAGGGTGCTAAGCAAACAAAGCAGTCTTCTCTCAGAGGGCTCTACATCATCATCGTCACATGCTGCATCTATTATGGCCAAGGGTAAAGGTAATAACTTTTTTATCTCTGTAAGATATCTCACATCCTGGATCATAGATTCAGGTGCATCAGATCATATGACTGGAAAGTCAGGTATACTCACTTCATTATCTTCCACTTCATATAATAGTCCTATCACAGTAGCCAATGTTTCCACATCTAAAGTGGAAAGTGTTGGATCCACTCGTCTCACTTCATCCTTGTCTGTATCTTCAGTTCTTTATGTACCGACATTTCCATTCAGTTTATTATCTATTAGTCAACTTGTGCATTCTTTGAAATGTTCGGTAGCATTTTCACCTTTTGGTTGTATTATGCAGGACCTGAAGACGAGAGAGGTGATTGGTTCAGGACATGAGTGTGGAGGTTTATACTACCTTGATGGGAGCACACCTACAGTTTGTTCTACATCTACAGCTCCTCTTGAGCTTCACAGTAGATTAAGCCATCCATGTTTAGGGAAGCTTAAGAAACTTGTACTTTCCCTTAGCCATCTATCTTTTCTTGATTGTGCGTCTTGTGAGACGGGAAAGCATCATTGTGGTTCTTATCCTCCTAAAGTTAACAATAGAGCCACTGATTTGTTTAGCATTGTTCATTCTAATGTTTGGGGTCCGTGTTCTATTGTATAAAATCGTGGATATCATTATTTTGTGAGTTTTATTGATGACTTTTCTAAAGTAATATGGTTGTATTTGCTAAAATCTAGAGCTGAAATATCCATTATGTTTAAATCTTTTATTACTGAGATTAAAAATCAATTTGATACGACTATTAAAATTTTGCGAACTGAAAATACCAAAGAATACTTCAGTTCAGATTTTCAACAATTCTTAGACCCTTTTGGTATTATTCATCAGTCTTCTTGTCCTTACACCCCTCAACAGAATGGAATATCTGAGAGAAAAAATAGACATTTGTTAGAACTTACACGTACGTTGTTGATTCATATGCAAGTTCCAAAACATTTTTGGGATGATGTTGTTCTTACTGCATGCCGCTTGATTAATCGCATGTCAAGTTCTATTTTGAGAGGACAGATACCCTATACTGTTATGTTTCCTTCTAAGTCGCTCTTTCCTCTACATCCTAAAGTGTTCGGTTGCACCTGTTTTGTTTATGACCATCGTCCCGGGAAATCCAAACTCGATCCAAAATCTATTCGATGTGTCTTTCTAAGATATTCTAAGAATCAAAAAGGGTATATGTGAAATGATCGGGAGTTAGATAGAGTGTTCATATCTGCAGATGATACTTTTCATGAGAACACTCCATATTTTTCATTCACCTATTCCCCTCCTTCTGTTTGAGAGGATTTTCCTATTGATGAACTTGATATTTTGGTTACCCCACCTACTCCTGCTCCTAATGAACCTTCTGTGGAGTTAATGCGAGAACAAGTTACTTAGGTGTACACCCGACGAGTACAACAACCTCCAGCTTTAACGTCTCCAATCACCCCTCTGGTTCCAAATCCATATCCCTCCGAGTTAGATGTTCCAATTGTTCTTAGAAAAAACACTCGAACTATTGTTCCTCGATATCCAACCAGTGATTATGTTACCTATGCAGGATTAACCCCTTCATATCATGCATTTATTTCATTCTTGGACACTTACTCACTTCCCTGTTCAGTATATGATGCCCTGATTCATACTGGTAGGAAGAAAGCAATGGACGAGAAAATGGTAGCTTTACGCCTTAATGGCACGTGGGATCTTACTCGCCTTCCCATTAGAAAACACACAATCAGTTGTCGGTGGGTATATAATGTGAAGATTAATCCTGATGGCTCACTTGCTCGGCTCAAAATTTGCTTAGTTGCAAAAGGATATTCACAGACCTACGAAATTGATTATGATGAAACCTTCTCTCCTATGGCCAAGACGACCTCATTTTGCATATTTTTATCGTTGACTGCCACCTATCATTGGCCTTTACATCAGCTTGATGTGAAAAATGCATTTCAACATAGCACCTTGCAGGAGGAAGTATATATGGAGCTACCGCTTGGCTTTGTTGCTCAGGGGAGGGTCTGGGCTTGTTTGCAAGCTCAAGAGGTCATTATATAGCCTCAAACAGTCTCCACGTGCATGGTTTGAAAATTGACAGATATTATTAGGACCTTTGGTTTGCGAAGGTCTAATAATGATCACTCTGTTTTCTATCGACGTTGCGATGGAAAGAGGACCTTATGGTCGTCTATGTGGATGTCATTGTTACTACAGGAGATGATGAGAGAAGGATTTCTGGCTTGAAGGCTTATCTTCAGAAATAGTTCTGCACCAAAAACCTAGGGAAGTTGAAATACTTTCTAGGTATTGAGGTATCGAGATCACCGAAGGAAGGGATTTTCGCCACTGAGCGAAAATATATGCTTGATATGCTTTCAGAGGCCGGCATGTCTGCTTGTAGGCCTATCAATTCCCCTATAGATCCAAATGTGAAACTCTTTATGGGTTAAGGGAGCATGTTCCTGATCCAGAACAGTACAGGGGTTTAGTTGATAAACTTAACTACCTGACCGTCACTCGTACTGATATAGCCTTCCCAGTTAGCATAGTGAGTCAGTTTATGTCTGATCCTCGTGAGGCTCACCTTCATGCAGTTCTCCGTATCTTGAGGTACCTAAAGGGTGCCCCTGAGAAAGGTATCGTCTATAAGGATTATGGGCATTCCAAGACTACGGGCTTCACAGATGTAGATTAGGCAGGGTCTCTTAATGATAGGAGGTCGACCACTGATTTCTGTGTGATTGTTGGAGGAAATTTGGTTTCTTAGAAAAGTAAAAAATAAAGTGTGGTCTCAAAATCCAGTGCAGAGTCAGAGTATAGAATGATGACAAACACCACAAGTGGGTTGGTGTGGATTGGATTTCTACTTACAGAACTTGGATATGATCCTACTGGACCTATGAAGCTATACTGTGATAACAAGGATGCGATTTATATTGCGAACAACCCCGTTTTCCATAAATGAACAAAACTTATTGAAGTTGATTGTCACTTCGTTCGTGAAAAGGTTGAGGATAGAGTCATTGATACAATTCATGTGAGTTCGTTGAACCAACTTGCCGATTTGTTCACTAAACCTCATGAAAGATTACGTGTGAATTTTATTTGCGACAAGTTAGGCATGCGCGATGTATATACTCCAACTTGAGAAGAGTGTTAGAATAAATAATGTAATGGACGGTTGTGATGAATGGTATATTTGTAATAAGTAGTTGCTTATATATATAGAGATGATGAAAAAGGGTTAACCTAATCATCATATTTTATCCCCAAACCTCTTTCAATATTGTGGTTGGCAAAGAAGGCTCGGATACTGCATCTTTTGGCGATGGTGGTCTTAAAATTTTGCAGGTTTCTTGTTGCGTGCTGTTTCATGTCGTGGTTGGCAAAGAAGGTTTGGGTACTACACTTTTCGACGACAATGACCTTAAGAACTTGTGTGTTTCTAATTGCATGATGTTTAATTGACGTTGTGGTTGACAATAGTTGTTCGTTTCTTTGTAAAAAAAATGGCTCTGTTCGCAACACACCTGAGTAAACCACAATTTTTGAGATGATAGTGATGAAACAATCCAGTTTCATTGCAGAAAAAGACATTGCATCACTCGTGTTATATATAGCCCAAACGATCGCTTGTTTCATGTTATACGCAAAGGGTCAGAGAGTGCAGCCGGCTCAGTCAGATCACAATGGATCCAAAGAACAAGAGACTTTCGTTGGAACATTAACAGATGGTAAAAAAAAATGCACCGAAGATTTACTCTAGAAAATATATCGAATATGATACATACAAAGTACAGTGCATCATCATCAATCACCATGCATATTCTAATCCTATTCCTGCGATGGTAAATTTACATAAGGCATGCATGAATCAAAATCCCAAACTAAATTGGCAAAAATAATAAACTATATATATGAGGATGATCATGGTATAAAGAAATGGGTAATAATACTTGAAATCACCTTATTTATGCATCATGGCTGAGCACAGTTCTGATTGAGCAGTGGTGCCTCAACATCAGCTTCATGCACCAAGTTTTGTTCATTCTCAACAACTGCATTTTTGCTTTTGCTACCTGAATCTAGCCGCGAGGCACAGCCCAAAGCTACGATCTACATAGAAACGGACAACTGATCACTACAGAGATAGAGATCTAATCAAACCTATGATCTATATGAAAACAAACGTACGGGAGAGGGAGAGAGAGAGAGGGAGAGAGAGAGAGAGAGAGAGACCATGGATAAAGATGCAACCAATATGCTGAAACCTTTGCAGTCAAACGGAGCTTTGTCTGAGATGAACAGAGCTGAAACATACGAGGACAACTGATGTTAAATATAACCGGAAAATTCTCATATTACCGAAATGAACAATTTACACGGAAAAAAGAAGCATTGTTGTCACCCTGCAACAGGATAAGGTCAATTTATTAGCATGTGTAGTTTTTGGCTATGCCCCGAGTTTCATAAATTTCTTCTCTCCGCTATTTCCTATTGTACGTTGTTTTGTTAATATCTCTAATGGAATGCAGAGGATTTTATCTAACCATTTATTTCAAAAGAAAAAAGGAAATAAAAAGAAAAGAAAACAAGTAGACTTTAGACCAACAAGGGCAGGTTTCATAAATTTTCTCATTTCAAAGCATCAAAACTAGGATGCATTTGATTTGACAGAGCAGTATGTTTATAAGGATTGAAACATGTGAGAATTGGTTTTACTCACAAGTCAATGGACTCATTACAAGAGGCGATAACAAGCTGGAAACCGATCGCACTCCAGCAACGGCTCCTTGCGCCTTTCCCTGTAAGTTGTTGTAAATGTGAATTATGCAAAACTTATAAGGAAAATAATTTTCCAAGTTCAATTATGCACCACAGCACAAGATAACAATTTAAGAGATTTGACGCATACCTGGTCAGTTGCGATTACTGCCTTCGATATAATAGCATAAGTCTGCAGAGGTGAAGAATCAGGGGAAAGGGTTACTTGAATTTTAAACAAATTCTAAAGTTTAAGAAAATAACATCTAGTAATACAATTGGAACTGAGTTTAGTGGTATGTTAAACTTATTTTATCAATCAACGCAGGAATAAAAGCTGGAATTGTCCATTTTGAAGAACAAAATGGCATCCCATTAATTACTTACTGATGGTTTCACAAGAATATATACAACACCGAATGATGCACTCAGATACGGAACCTGCATTATAGCGAATTTAGCCTTATTAACAATATAAACTACTTAATTCTTGTATAACGAATCGCTTCTCTTCTGAGATTATATTTTTATAAAAAATGAATGACAATATACAGTATTATACCCATGGTGCCCAAGCTAAGCCATAAAGCAGGCCCTGGATGGAAAAGAAGCGTCGGGTTATAGGAGACATAGCAGAGTCCAAAAATTGAAGGGTAGTACAGTTCAAAATGTTATTTCATTTTGAGAAAGACTTACATAAGCAATGGAAGCAATCAACGCAAGGCATAATACCCCCTTCTCTCCAAGATATGGATTGATAAGGGGAAGCACCAAAATCTAAAAAAGCAAGTAGCTCTAGCTATTTTAAATAGAATTTAAAATTTTAAAAATTCACAATTCCGTCTCAGCAATAAAAAAAACTATGGTAGTAACATAGGATTTCAAGCATTAAAACAGTACCTGAGAAAATATGGACCCAATGCCAACCATCATCAGAATTTCCGAGAACTGGTTTTTGTTAAATCCAAAAGCTGATTTCAGATAGTACTGCAAAAATGAAATGCAAAATGAATTAAGAAAAACTCCATGTCAGTGCCCATGACAACAAAAGTATATGATGATACATCACACAAATAATCATATATTCATATCCAATACTATATAAGCTAGTTTGAGAAAAGATATCTACCAGTAAGAGGCTGCTGATGCCGGTCATGCCTAACTTATAGAAGAATAAAACAAATGAGATGTGCTTAAGTATTCCACTGCAGACCAAAAAAGAAAAAAAAGACAGGCACTTTTGGGCACAACTCTTCTTCAAGAAATAAAATAAACTAAAATTAAAACAGGGAAATACATATATGAAACAACTTCGAAAAAGATTAGAAGGTATGGGCACACCCAACAAATTTATGAGTTTTGCACAAACTCTATGAGAACTCACCTAGAGGCGACCACGGCTACGGCATCTTTCATAGAGTTCCACCGAGCCTGGAAAACCCTAGAAACCTTGATCGGCAATGGAACACGTTCATGTGACCTAGCATATTCAGTACCGATGGTCTCCACAAGGAATGCTTTCATGTATACTGTGGAGATTATCAACAAAGTTATTGATACCTGAAACCGTTAATGGAGAAAACATGGAGAAAATTAAAATAAAAAGGTACGATTTATAAATCAGCATAATTCATTCAAATAACTAAACACATGCTAAGATAAATAATACTAATAATTAAAGTTTGATGGCTTTGATTCGTTCATTTGAAGTACGTACCTCAAAGATCCATTCTTCAGGAAGAAAACGTGCAAATACGTTTCCCAACAAAAATGACGCTGAAAAGAGGCCGGTTATCAATCCAAATGCTGAAGCCCTTTTACTCTCTTCCACTACATCTGCCTATTCAAAGAAAAGAAAATTATTTAAGAGACTGTGTTGAAGCTTACGATATATGGAAGGGGACAAAACAATACTGATTAGACATAACACAAACAAATCGTATTGCAGGTGCTGAATTGCATACTTTGGTTTTATAAGACTATAAATGTATTCCAAATATATGAATAAAAAAGAGCTTTCATCATATTGAAAGCTCCCAGTGACCGATTAATTCTCAGTATGGTTAGAGTTTAACCGTTTAAGGGGGAGAAATCAGAATTCTCAGTTATTAATCATTAATTGGTCTAAACGCTGGCTTAAAAGTTAAAAGAACATTTACCTTTACATATTTCACATGCAAAATAACAGGAAAAAAGAGAACTTCCGAAACTTTAAATGTTTATTCAATTTATTTGACAGCTAAAATGTGCAGCCCGTTATCCAGCAAAATTTTATTATTGGCGTGCCATCATCCAAAAATATTATATGCAAAATTTTCCAATTAATTAAGATATAGATTAAAGATTGCACATTACTATTAATTAGTCATGGAATCTTCATGTTTAAACTATATGAGCATCTTTTCTCAAAGTTCTGCTAAAACAATTATAACATCTATGTTTCTTGATCCCTTTCTACTATAAAAATTATTGTGCGCTATGGTTATATGCATGTTTGCAATCCCGTTCGCCTTCTAGTGTTATGCCCAATTTGGTATCAATGAGTGCGCCTACAAGAAAAATAGAGTTTTAAAGCCCCGACTAATTTATGATACTGATAATACAGAGATGATATCACAATTGTTAATTTTCAGAATCATAACGAGCAAGAAATGATTCTTAGTGTACAAGCAATAAAAAAATGTGGATGCAAAAGAACAAAGAACATAACTATCAATTTATTGCATACATCAATGAATTAATATAGATAGAGTACTTACTGCATAAGAAACCGAAATGCAGAATATGCTTCCTTGGCTAATGATATGTGAGATCGTACGAAGAACAAAGTACAGATATACAAATGTCCTTGATTGTTTCCATGCTAGCACAGCTGAAAATACGAAGCAAGATGCGAAAGTGAAACTTCCATGTAATGTTCACTAAAGATTACCATGACATAGCACTGGGTAAGCTCATAAAATAGTTTCTAATATAACAACACCCTAAGTGACACAGTAACAACAGTAATAACTAATCATAGGATAGATTTCTGGCAGGTATTTTTGAGTTCATCTTCAGATTTAGGCCTACTCTGAGTACGATCTGAGTCCAAATTTAAAGGGATGAATAAAATTTTGTTCCTTATCAAAAGAGTCCGTAGGTCCACTGTCCTCATCTAGTAGGGTCGTTAACTATTTGATCATCCGAATTTACAGGGAATAAATTGGACAAGGAAGATCAATGCGGAGATTTTGTATCAATAAAGTGTGGAGTGAGCAAGACTGCATGAGGAAGAATAAGGCATCCGTGCCTTTATAATCACACGTCAAAAAAAGTTCAATACACAAAGAAATGACATTTTTACTCTCTAAAAATATTGGTTTCCATATTCTAATATCCAACTTCGAACAAACTGAAGTGACCTGTTCTCTTCTAATTTAAAAAAAAACCAAAAAGATAAATTTGACCAAATATTCATGATATCAGCTAAAAAGCCTAGAATATTGTCATGCCTCCCTCTTTAATACGTAATCAACATTTATATGGTTGAAGCCTCAAGAAACATGCAGCCACTAATTAAATATAACACTAGGAAAAAGACTTAATCTAATTAGTACGAATCATACCAAATGGGAATATGGCTGTAGAAATAGTAATGAGAAGCAGTGGTTTACGCCCATAATCATCAGCAAGTTGACCCAAAACCGGAAGCGCCACTGTCTTAAAAACTCCTACTACCTACAAACATATCAAAATATCTCAGGCCCATTATATTGTATTCAATGCTCACTGAAAATACAAGTTTTTTAGAGCTGTACTCTTATGTTTTCCTGTTTGTTTCGTTAAAATATCTTTAATGAAACGCTGGGGCTCACGAGCTCTCGTTTTACTCTAAAAAAAAGGTTTTTTAGAGCTAACTGAGTAACACGCAACAAATTAGATCCAACAAATAATCAAGCCAAACATTTCAGCTATCAATTCTTAACATCAGGGGTGTTAGGTGCTAATAATACAATAGACTACTCAAATATCTAATTAATTTATTTTCAAATAGAGGGTGCTTGGGGTATGGAATTAGGAAAAGTGGAGTTTATTGTTAAGTGGAAGTCTGCAAACTCTAGTTTGCAAGGCCTTACCTTCATTTCAAAAACTTACCTTTGATGAGTGTTCGGCCTTGGAGTTATCTAAACTGCAAAATGGGTGTTTTAATCTCACTCTTTGGAGTTAAGTTTAGATAACTCCATTCCCAAAATGAAAGTGAAATGAAACAAAGTTATGATTTTGAAGTTAAGTTTAGATAACTCGGTTCCCAAACATGACCTACAAAGGTTCATTAACGAGCAAAAAAAATCTATCCTTTCTGCAAAAGGTTTGAGATATCGGTTTCAAAAATGCAAGAAAAAGAGAGAAAAGGTTGGAATATTTCCGAATACTTACAGTCTGCTGGAGACCGGTGAGATAGATGGCCTCGGAGCAGGAGGTTTGTTGGGGGCAGAGAGCACGGGCGGTGACGTCGACGAGGACGGAGACTGTCATCTCCTCGGCGATCCAGTGAAGGCAGAGGGGGATCAAGAGATGGACCAATGGCCTCAAAACCCTAACCGCTCCCAAAACCCCCGCCATTAATTTCTCGCACTAATTTCTCTCTCTCGATTTCGATCTCGATCTCGAAGGGAAGATATAGCGGCGGGTTGATGTCGATCCCTTCGTCATCGTTTGGGAATTTAATTTAATTGGAGAGCAAAAGGTCAGTGGCGCCTTCGTCATCGTTTGGGAATTTAATTTAATTTAATTTTAAAAAAGAGGGGATGAAGGGGAAAGGGCGCGGGCTCGTGTTCTGCGCACGCCGGCGTGTGCAAGGCGAATGGACAGGCGCGCCTCCTGTTTTATGATAACAGATAGTTATGAGGGGTTTTTTGCAACTTAGTTTGGGGCCAAAGTATAATATGAAATTCTGAAGCGGGCTAATTGTAAAATCCTTTAATACTCCCGAAGACCTTGTTAGTTAACGAGGGTGGAAAGTAGAAATTGACAAATTTTGTGGGGTGTGTGATACAGAGAGTGAAAAAAAACACCAACAAAGGATTAATTTCCCCAATTCTTCCCGCGCAATTAGGGTTAGGGTTAGGGTTTTCTCTCTCAATGATCAGTCTTCTCCGGCGCCGGCGGCGTTGAGGCGGAAGCGAATTCATGATTAGAGGCCCCATAAATCTAAGACGATGATTTGGAAAAGGCCGATCAATTTTAGTACAGAGAGGCCTTTGGAGATGCAAAGGCAGTGCCTTTCCAGTAAGCTCACTTAAATCATGAGGTTGCAATTAGCTGTTAATGATGCACGAATCTTTTTTAATCCATTTAACTGATATTTTGCCCTTAGTTTGTTTCATTACATTTTAGTGTGTTATTTTTTCGATAAACATCTGCGTTGTACAATTACACGACAACATGATCGTGCATTTGTATTGATAAGCAATCACAAACCATTTACATAAGCTTAGATTTCATAAGAACTAGTATGAACTTGACCCTTAACAATGAAATTTCCGGAGTAACAATGAAGTCTGGCCATGCCTATAGATATTTAGCCCTCATGCTAGATGGGAAGTAAAATGGGTGTGAAGTTGTCTCGCAAAGGTATCCTCTTTCCCTTTGAAGATCCCGTTACTTCACGAAATTTTGGAATGAGGATTTTTCTTCGAGGAATGTGAAAAGTGTTTTAGGAGACGTTGTCGAACGTTAAGGGCTCAGGTTGCATATCTGTAAAAGCCTAAAAAATGGTCTAGCATCAACGTCAAGAATATAACCATATGTCGGTAGAAATCCAAATTTTAAACAATTCAACAATTCTTTCCCAAAAAGTTTAAAACCTCATACGAATGTATCCAGTTATCAACAACATGTTAGCATCGAGACTACTAATATCCTCTAGCACTTAAAACAGTCCAAAGTCCCGTTCTCAATTAAATAAATCAGAACAATATATTCAAATCTTCTATAAAAGAAATATAATGGAAAAACAAATTTGGCACTCAAACATTTCCTCAAATGCATAACTTTTTGAATAACCAATACATTTATCTCGAAACCAAATGAAGCCTATTATTTATACAACTCTAAGTCCTCTTAAAGAATTTGGAGAATAGTAACTAAGACTAGTGCCCTTCCGAGGCATCGGATTACCACTATGATCATCACCCTCTTTGGATCGCTTTTTCTCTCCATGCCAATTGCCTTGTTCCGTAAGGTATTCTTCAATATCAAATGCCTATATTGCTTCTCGTCCGATTACCTGAATCCCTGCAATTACTAGAACATTTCCAATATAAGATTACTGGTATAATTAGCAAGAAAATCTGAAATCTGACAAGAATTTGATGAACAATTGAGTATTGCACCTCTAGTAGGAAATTGGAATCTGGAATCTCGATACGTAACGAAAGATGATAGTCTTCTTATAAATCTGTTGTTTGGAGATGCTATTATTTAACCATCTTTTATTATCAAGTGGGAGGAAAGAGAGATAGGCTGAATTAATTAGGATAGAGCAAAACTAATGTCTCCGGCCAAAAAAATTAATAATTACTCTCTAGCCTACTTCTAACAACTTAAATGGTATTCTTGCAATATTGTTTTTGTGCAGGAAAACGTGGAACGTCAAGATGGATGTTCCACGAACTTATAGAAAGAGCACAAGGTGCTACTTTCTATAAATTTCCTAACTCCTGCATTTGATCCCATCTCACCCACCAAAGTACACAAGGAAAAGAAAATGATAATGTTTGTAACCAACTAAAAGGATATGAAGCCGGTTGAGAAACTAGGTTAATAAAAGATGACTTCGTTATGTAAGAAACTAGATCAAGATATCGAGATAGAGGGAGGGAGGAGTGAGAGAGGAGAGGTGGGGAGGGAGGGGAGGTGGCTAATCTACTTCCTAAATGATGCTACATAATTTCTATAGACTACTGATTTGGGAGAACATATGCCTTTTCTCAACAAATGTGAGCATTATATAGACGCGGTAGGCTTGAAGAAACCACAGGTGCATGAAACCTAATTCATTAAGAATGAGCCCATGTTCATCCCCCTACTTATTTTCTTAAATGAAATACATATATGGCTCTTCCGGATTCCTTCCCTTGTCACATCCGAATCATGAATATAAGATTATATTTTCAAATTCATTTAATGATTCCGGATTCTTTCCCCTTGGTAAAATTCAGATAATTGTAAAGATTTGGTCAGTTACTTTTTAAAATATGCAAATTATGTATAACTAGTTAATCAACATTTTGTAATCATGCATGACCCTAATCGTTGATAACCCGTCCATGTTCCTTCACTCTAAAATGAGATACAAATGTAATTTATATATTTTTAAATCTATTCGTGGAATTAAATCTGAATCTTGGGTAGAAGATGTTTTCTCTAATGATTGTAGATTCGTTGTCCTATAGAAAAATGGATGTCATTGTCAGGATAATGTTGGAATTATTATTATTTTTATTTTTTTTAGCTTTGATGTTTTAAGAAATGTATTTACAAATCATGTACACTCAGTCAACCAAGCCTTCATTCATTTGGTGGTACCTAATAGCTGTAAGGCTCTTAAGAAAAAGAGGATAATGGTTGGTTGATACTTTGTGATTTTTGCTATTATAATGCACAACTCTTGGGAAAGCAATTTGAAACAACTTCTTTCAGTCGTGGTCATCTCTTTGGATGCAACATGACATTGTCGAAAAAGGCAAAAGGATTTAAATTTATTACCCTTTTTCTATATATAATAAAAAGATGTAGGTTTGCAACAAGGAATTGTTATAATTAAATACTTCTATATTCTTTTTGCACTAAAGGACTTAAACATAATAAAACTTTTGAAAGTTTACAAGTTAAAAGCTGAAATGGTTTTGAAAATAATTAGTTTCAGCTGTCTGTCTGTTTGTTTTTTTTTAGAAAACTCTTGCAGAACATATGACAAACTACTAATGTGGGTGAGTCTCGATGAACTCATATCCTAACTTCTCTCTTTGTATCTTCACTCTTGTTCGAATTTCCTTCCAATGTATTATACATACCTTGGCAAACCGAAGCTTATGGTGTTGTTTAGGGAAAATAATTCCGGCCCTGAAGTCGATCGTGAAACGATTCGAGAGAGTTTGTTGTATCAGCATGGGCTTTCTTGCGACCTGAATATTTGAGAATTTGAATCATTTGTAATTGACAGGTCGATTGCTTCGAGAAAAACAGTTGCAGTTATGCGACATGCCATAGAAAGAAGTTATGGTGGCGGTAGAAGAAGAGTTCACTGCTGAGATTCCTGATAGTAAGGCTGATCTCTTGTTTGATCTTTTGGAGGGTTGAAATTGTTCTTGATGCTCCCCCTTGTTTGATATATTGAGACGTTGTAATCCTCGTTTGATGACAAAATGCGACGGAGTTTAGCAGTTAATGATTTTTGTCACCGCAATCATTTACTGATTTATTCAACTCACAAATTGCATAGCGAATCTTTTCATTTAGAACCAAAAGGTTTGTGTAGTAGGTTGTGTGTGATATTTTTAAGCAAGAGGTTATGCGTTCGATTCCTATTGAGGGCATGATGATTTAAAAATTTTGATGCAGTTTCATTAAAATTTCGTTGGGTTACCCAACCTTCGTTTTAATTAAAAAACAGGTTTGTGTTGTTGGTTATGATGGCTGGAGTTATTTTTGATGTCGAGTTATATATAACTTCAATTTGTATCCGCTTAGAACCTAATGGCCTTCGTAGTAGTGATAATAAGAGTTGTTTTTGAAGTATACGGATACACCAGTATTTTTGCACCTGCAATTTATTATTCATATATGGAAATTTATATTTGGAATTTAAAAGCATGTGTGTGAAAGATGTTTTATTTGAGGGAGAGAAGGGTTTTTTCTAAACTAGAGTTTATAAAGGCAGTAAAACTTGACTCTAAGGCCTTGTTTGGGGACAGGGTTTAGTTTAGTAAACTGCAGTTACACAATTTAGAAAGCTAAACTCCAAATTGCTAAGCAAAGCCTGTTTGGAGTCCATTTTGGAGTTGAGATAAGTATAGTTATCTCAGCCCAAAACTTAAGATAATTGCAGTTATCTCAACTCCAATCTGACCAAAGTTTAGAAAACTTCATTTTTGGTGTTTGAGGATTGCAAACCACAGTTTCCAATATGAATATGATTAACCTTCTTTAAGAAACGGCAGCCAAAACATCCAACTAGGCCCACGAGGGGCTCAAATCCAATGGGCAAATCCGTCAATTTTTTTTCCTTGCTCCATGCATGATATTTGCCATTATAGGAATGGAGCTATGTAAAAGAAAATATTTGGTTAGTAGTAAAGGAAATTCAATATTTGCCGTGTTAATTGCATGTAGAAAGCTTACAAATCCATCCCTCCTTTAGTTGCTTACAAGTTTTTTTAATTGAATATCAAAATTTAAACAACCTTTTGTTTCTAGTAGAACAAAAAATCAAAAGAATATGCAGCATTTGTTGCAACTTACAATTTATTTAAATGTAACATCATTAATAATTGTTGTGATTTCCATAGTTTGAAACATTTATTGAAACCAACTTACAAGATGTTTTTTTTTTGGTTTTTTGGCAACAAAATGTTATAGCCCCCAACCCAAATCTCTTGAAATTGTTTTGTGTACCTAATTATCTTTTACATAAGTAACATCAGTTAATTACCCTTCCCCTCTGTCACGTGAGCTGCCACAGGGCAAAATTAATCATAAGCACGACACTAAATCCTTGCTTTCTACCTGCAGCCTTTGCTTGCTTACACCCCCTTCCTCTCTCACATGCATGGTTCCTGTGCCTCTCCTCTCACAAAACTCAACTCTCTCTCTCTCTCTCTCTCTCTCTCTCCCTCCTCTCACAAAACTCCCTCCCTCCCTCTCTAGACTTGTCCTTCTCTCTCTAAAACTTCTCAACTATATATAGATCCCAAATCTTCTTCTCCCCCTTCTTAAGTGCAGCTTTGTGCTGAAGGAAAACCAACAGCACAAAAGGTAATCTTCTTCTTGGAAGCATGATAGAGTGCTTTGTTGTATGGTATTTATGCATCTTATATATTGGAAATTATTTATTTTTTTCTTTTATCTTTTAATTATTTGCATTTTTGGATGCGAAAACCGGACTGGCGACCTCTGAGAGAAATTTCTTATCGCATTGAGCTATGCCTAACTTACTTTTTTTGGGTGGTGATAGTAGTAATTAGTAGCTCTTTTGGTTGAGTATTATCTTTTTTCAGGCAGCGGGTTGCAGTATATATAGCACAGGCCCATTAAATCCACATTAATCTATGCTGATTTCCTTCTTATATATGATTCCATTTTCGATAGCAACAGTAGATAAATGTTCCTAAAATAGTATTGTTTTCATCAGGGTGTAGCAAAGTTCATGGAAAGGATAAACTCACATGGAAAGGATGAACTCACAGCTGTTCTTGGAGAACTGTCACATAATGAAGGAGAATGAGAAGCTGAGAAAGAAAGCACAGCTCCTCGACCGGGAGAACAAGGCTCTCTTCTCCGAGCTCAAACAAAAGCTCAATGCCAAATCCAGTGCTGACGCCAAACCTGCAGCGAACCTCAATGCAGCAACAAACTCAAGCCCCAAGCCCAACAATGCCTCCGCTAACGGAAGCAACAAGTCCTGAATCTTTGAAACGATACGAGGAGCGGAATGCCTTTTTAACCTTTTGTTTAGGGAATGCTTTAATTTGTGATATGATTATTATGTAGATAAATTTCTTCGGCATGTTTTTAATATATTCTCTGAAATCTTAATACAAACTTGGCATGGATGGGCATTTCATCACATTCGTTTCAGGGTTGTTTAGTTCATACAACCTCCGAGCCTCTCAAAAGCAGAATACATCCTCAACAACACACATCGGACAAAGTTTAACATAAAAATAAACTAAATCCTAATCAAACAACCAATTTGTACAGCAGGCATTCAAGCTCCCAAAATGATGCCCTGCTCGAAACCACCATCTACTCCTCGAGCAAACCATCCCTCATCGCCACCATTGTTGTCCTGAAAGAGTTGGCCTGAACGCAAAACATGCTGATTCTTTCTCATCCCTGCCCACAAAGAGAAATAGTAGCCATAGATTTTACACATATGTTATCATCAACCGATCGATACTCCCTTATTGTTAAAACATACGCTATTCCTATCCAGCTAAAGCTTACCTGAAACCTAGCTATCATTGAAACCGTTGGCAACATATATATCATATCGCCGAGATTTCTCCCTCAAACTCTTAATCATCAGCTCGGCAACTTCATTGATCGCATGCGGTATATATCTCTCTATACTATCAAACCACTCCCCTATTGTCATCTTCTCAAAATCAAATCTTTTTTCTTATTCAACACCCCCAATTTCAACGCTCTTCCCTTTATCTTCGACCCCGATTTCGTTGCCTCCTTTCTCAGCGACGAATTCTTCAGCTTGCAAATCATTAGCAGAAGAATTCTGAGTTGGAGCTAGAGCTTTCCTTGGCCTCCTAATTCTCCTCACATTCTTCTTCGGCTTCTCGATGTTGTGAAAAAATAGTACCAAAGCACGCAACGGATGATCGATGCGTATAAATCAGAACTAATGAAAAATATCACAACGTATCAACTATGCAAAAGCAATAAGTAATAAAAAAACACACCAAATAAAGGACACAAGATATTACTCAGATTCGGTGCACATTTGGACCTAATTCTGCAAAGCTACAACAAATTGCTTCCACCATTCAATAAAGAGTTACAAGAGAATTTTCTTCTCTCTCGATCTCACCCAAAATACAATCTCTAACTATACAAATCTCTCTCTCCCTCTCCCGGACAATTAATTCTGCAACATCCAAAAAATCCCCTCTGGATTTTTGTCACGCCTCGCTTCCCAAAATACATAAAATCGAGAATGTAACAAAACCAACAATGCTAACTACGGTAAGCAAATATCCTCTCATACTCACATTACGGCTGTCAATCAATAATCAAGAACAATAATATAAATATCTATCTCTAAACATACCCAATAACCACAACGATAACAGGAAACATTAGCGGAAGCAATAAAAATCCAAGAAAAATGAAGAATACCTAAACCATCAATAAAAACTAGATCAGTAGGAGGCATCCCACTGATCGGCAATCCTGTCGAAATAATTAAAGTTCTCCTGAACTAAGGTCAAGTATCTGGGTCATGTAAAACTCATACGTCAGTACGTGATAGATATCATAATAAAAATAATAAACTGAACAGTGTGCTATATAGGATGTCACGTGCAAGAGTGAGATATTAGTATAAACAAAATCAAACACAGGTATTATAACAGTATGTTATAGGTAGTCAAACATGTCACGTATCTTAAGGTCTGTATTATTTCTATGTTAACTATCCTACGGGTATTTAAAACCAATAAATATACTCCTCTATATAACTCAAAAGTATATATCCCGTTATCCCTCGGGACTACAGACCAAGATATATCCCGTTATCTTCCGGGATCACGGTTCAAGATGTATGAATCAAGAATAATTCTGTTCCGTTACCCTCCGAAACCACGGAAACATTTAATATTCTTTTAACTTACACTTCAGTTACACTTTTGATTTCCCCATTTCTCCAGGTTACGTTTTACAAATCATGTATGAATAATATCTATCTAATACCAACACAGGAACATGCAGATACAAGTTATGTCTAACTAGACAATAGGTCACATCCATCGGGACCACAAGTCATGATTGTTGGTATCGGTAAATATTATAGGTAAGTAAGTACAAGTAAGATAGTAATATCAGTAACGAGATGACGGGTTATAAGCATGTCAGGGTAGTATATTAAATTAGATAAAGTGTTTACTAGTAGCAATATCGTGCGAACACATCATGATGAAATACGATTATAACTATTATCTAGGTGCGATAAATAATATAATGAAAACAACCCTATTAATTCATATCCTTCGATTTATCAATTGACTAAACTAGAATAGTTTGTTATAAACACTAATTATAGATATAATTTACATAACGTTATAAAATGCTATTATAAACTTTTTATTGTTAACTAATTATCGATATACGGATTATTTACATAAAACGGTATAATAATAATAGTAAGTAATATTATGACGATATATATATATATATATATATATATATATAACTGTAGTATATAGCAAGTTGTAAACTTGCCTCGTTCTCGATGACTGCGGATACGAACACGAACGGAGCAATACGAACATGGAACAACGGAACCAAGATCCAAGCTTGCTCGGCTCGGAGACGCATGAAGAGCACATATCAGATACTAACTTCATTCCTTTTGTTTGCATGAAATTCTCAATGGTGGGTAGTCTCCCATCACTAAAATCAAATGGCTTGTCATGGTACCAACTTCCCCTGTTAAGATCAATATGATCTTCCCGATGTGAACTCTAGATTAGGCTTCCCCGCACTCGGCTCGAAGACGAAGTTGGACGACGATGGTGTCGGGGCTCGACCGAGGTTTAAGAACGACGTCGATGATGACAACAAGGGTCGATCGGAGGAGGAGTTGGGGCTAGGGTTTGGTTGCACTGGTCTTGGCTAAAATGGGTTGCTGGGACAAAGAAGAAGGAGTTGCTCGGGTTTTGATAGGGAAGAAGAGGGAGTCGAGGGAAGAAGTTGACGAGGGTGGTGATGGAAGAAGAAGATGAGATGGTAATGGTGTCGAGGTTGATGGTGTTGGCCGAAGTTGAGGATTGCAGGGAGTCGGTTGTGGTGATGGCGACGGGGTTGGTTTTTGAAAGAGGAGGATCGAAGGAAGATGGGTTCTCGGTTTAGATGGAGACGATGATGGCTGAAGGAGGTTGACGGTGAGGTCTATTGGGGAGATGGGTGCGACTGGAGGTGGCGACGCGGGTGCCGGCCACGAGGAGGAGAGAGGAAGAATAACGAGAGAGAGCGGGAGAGAGAGATGTGGGGGGAGAGAGAGAGAGAGAAAGAGATGAGGAAAGAGAGAGAGAAATAATTGTTTTTAATAGGAAAATATATATATAATAAGTTTATATAGTATATGTATATTATATATATGTTTAGTTTATATATAACTAATAATATTATAAAAGATATTACAAATTTCTGATCCGTCTCTACCAAATCTCACTGAAAATATATTGGAAATTATCTATACATACATAGCCTCCTTAAACCATAATCTAAGGGTTAAAAAAAAATTCTATTCTAATATATCACACACAATATCTTAGAATATTTAGGATTTACCGGCAATAGATAGTCGTCAATAAAATAACATGAGATTGTTCCCCTCCGAACGGCGGCCCGGACTTCGCGTCCGTTGCCTGAGGTTCGGGGCAGATGCCATTTGGTTTTATCCGTCTATCTCTCCGAATATGCTAAGTTGATTTATGGCACCGTGTATCGGAGGTTTAGACGGATGCGGCCGATATAGCAGATTTCGTCAGATTCCCCCTCAGGATGAGGGGTTTTTGATTGTGGGGACGCTCTTCCCTGCAGGCGCAAGCCCCTGCAGTTAATTACGCTACCGCATCGCGGTAAAAACTTTCTCCTTCTCCAGAATTTCACTTCGTGTCGTGTGTGTTTGTTCTATTTGTGGTTGCCCGTGGATTGTATACGGAGACTTAGTGATGCCGTCACCCGTAGGACGTGTTTTAGTCGAAATCCGTATTTAGTTAGATTTGGGTTTGGTGTTTTTAGTTTAAGGATGCATTAGTCGCGTTGCGGCTAAGATCAACTTAAACGTTCGTCGAGGATACGTTAGTCCTGTTTTAGACTAAGATCGACTTGACGTACTGATTGATTTAATTATCTGGCCGTCGGGACTCGTCACCTCTCTAACGTCGTTGAGGGATTACAACGACAGGCGTCAGAGGAGTTCAGAGATGTACCCTTGAACCAAAGTTGATTCGGAGTTTTATTGTTTGTTTAAAGATCTAAGGACACATTAACCGTATTTGGGGCTAAGATCAACTTAGACGGGACCGTTTAGATCCGGCAAAAGAGCATTCGGGCTCTATTGCGCCAGTTTAAGGACGTAGTGGTCCATCATTAGTTTAGGGACGTTTCGGTCCGTTGCCAGTTTAAGGACGTAGTGGTCCATCATTAGTTTAGGGACGTCTCGGTCCAATATTAGTTTAGGGACATCTCGGTCCATCATTAGTTTAAGGACGTTTCGGTCCGATATTAGTTTAAGGACGTTTCGGTCCACGAGTTTAAGGACCCCGCAGTCCATATCGATGTGTGGTCGTTGGGACCCGTCACCTCTTTGACGTCGTTGAGGAATTACAACGACGGATGTCAAAGGAGTTCGGAGATGTACCCTCGAACCGGATGTAAATTGATTTAGAAGAGCAATTTTGCTCAGTCAATTTAATTTAAGGACTTATGGCCAAAATTGGGCTAAGTCCAATTTTCATTTTAGGCTTTACCTGACTGAAAAAATCAATCCAAATAGGTCTCTGCCTCTTTATTATTCTTGCAGTTTGATTTGGGCCAGGCCCTCAAGAACTTCCCAAACAGGGCTCTGCCCTTTTATGATTTGTGATTTGATTTGGGCCAGGCTCTCAAGAAGTTTCCAAACAGGGCTCTGCCCTTTTATTATTTTTTTTTTTTGTGATTTGATTTGGGCCAGGCCCTCAAGAATTTTCCAAACAGGGCTCTGCCCTTTTATTATTTTTGTGACTTGATTTGGGCCAGGCCCTTTTAAATAATGAGTTGCAGGAACTCAAGAATCTTCAGATTGAAGAACAAAAGTGCATAGCACTTTTGATCTAAATTTGGATCAAAAGAGAACAAATTTTTCTTCTTGTTTTCTTTTCACAGAACCAAGGGTTCATATCAAGTGCAAGGCACTATTTATCTTTTTTTTTTTTTATTATTCCCTTTTTTAATCTTCTGTTCTTCAGAAATTTCACCTTTACCTTTTTTTTGTGTTCTTGATTAATCTTCAAGAGTTCTTTTTTTTTTTAGAAGTTGATGATTCTCCTTGATGATTTGAATGAGGTGTGGGCTCTTATTTATAGTGCTCACAAATTTGTTAAATTTGTTACCAAGATCTTTCCTGAATAATTTTGGGAATTTTCCCACCATTGGATCTCTGATCCAAGGGTCCCTGTTTTACAGAAGAACAGAAAAGATTCACTTAAATTTTCATTCTGTTGCTGCGCAACTCACCAGCGCGTGACACGTGTCGCGCATCCGTGCGCTTGCGCAGTTGCAATTGCGCAACTGCGCAGACACGTGTCGCGCATCCGTGCGCTTGCGCAGTTGCAATTGCGCAACTGCGCAGACACGTGTCGCGCATCCGTGCGCTTGCGCAACTGCGCAGACACGTGTCGCGTATCCGCGTTCTTGCGCAGTGGCAATTGCGCAACTGCGCAGACACGTGTCGCGCATCCATGCGCTTGCGCAGTTAAGTCTTAATTATGTTTTCTGAAGAGCCTTGCTCTGATGGGACGCACTGTCTCGGGCGTTACGCTGCCGAATCAGCTTCTGCCATGTGGCAAATTGCGCGCTGCGCACGGGAACCGAAGCTTTGCTTCGAATTTTGAATTTTCAAAATTAAGTAGAGCCTTGCTCTGATTGGGGGAAACAGATGCCCCCCCACCGTTGCGCTCACGTGGCGCGCGCGTGAGTGCAGCGGTGGCAAGATCCTGACCGTCGGATCTAGGGGTCAAGTGAACAGGCGCAGGCGCCTATAAATAGGACCCTTGGTCCTTGGTAATTTTTTACCATTCTAAAAAAATTGAATTTCAGAGCCTTGCTCTTACTTGAGAACTTCCAGAGCCTTGCTCTTGTGATTTCCTTAAGAACTTCCAAGTTCTAACTTCAGAACCATTATAGGTAAAATTAAATTAATTTAATTTAAATTAAACTTAATTAACAGAGCCTTGCTCTTATAGATCTTTGATCTAAAGGAAACCCCTTTGGGGTTTCTTCAACAGAGCCTTGCTCTTATAGATCTTTGATCTAAAGGAAACCCCTTTGGGGTTTTTATTCACAGAGCCTTGCTCTCAAAAATTTGCAGAGACTCTGTTCTTAGGTTTTAACCCATGAACAGAGCCCTGCTTCATAAATCAACTAGAAAACTTTTTTTTAAAAAGTTTCCATGGATCTTTAAGATCCCAAAATTTTAATTCTTAGGAGTTATAAATTTTTATTACTACTGCAGAGCTAGGCTCTTTTTTAAGAAGTTTTATTCCTTTGAAACAGGAGTTTGACAAATGTCACTCTGTGGCAGAGCTTTGCTCTGAAAAGAGGAGATCTTCTCCTTGTCTCTAGGGGTCCCCCCCCAATGAGGATATTCTCTTGGGGGTCTTTTTTATTGACTGATAGTCTCATCCAATGGTGGGATTGTCTCATCAAATGATGCGCCGTCATCTTGATTTTGTGGGTCCCCCTTTGGTCCCCTACCCGCTGCATCACAGTGTGGAGCAAGATTTTTATTTATTATTATTTTTTTTATCATTATTTTTTTTTAAGGTTTAAGCGTCAGGCCACTAATGATATATATATATTTTATGCAGGAAAGATGTCTGACGACTTGTCTTTTCCCTTCGTTCGCTCAGAAGGAGGGTTCCCACATGCTCCAGTGGACCGGGTAGTGTTCGCCTTGATTAAAGATCACGATCCTGAGTGCAAGAGACTTCACCTATGGGGAAGGTGGTACAGCCAGATTATCCAAGGCCGCCGCAGTTTTAGTTCCGCCTCGCCTTCCGAACCCATAGTTACGATCCCCTATGCGGACAAACCCCCGGTGGAGTATGCCGTGGAGGTTAAAAATTGGAATTCAGACGACCTTCTCCAGCCTGCAATCGGCGCTATTCCGGTACAGCCGCCGCCGGCCATAGATATCTTGGGAAGGCGAATCTGTCAGGGTGAAGCACGCCCTTGGGGACAGGCTTACAATATTGGATTGAATCCGCGACCGCTTGCTGGATACCTGCCATGGGCCCGGTACATTTTAGCGGCGAAAAGAGCTCACCTGACGAAGATTGGTTTATACTCCGCCGTCTACGTCTCGCTTTTCGAGTATCCTACTCCTCCAACGTGGTGGACAAAGGCCTTCATTGAACAATGGAATATCCCCACACATACTTTCCTGGCAGCGGATAGGGAAGTTTCCATTTCTCTAGAGGAATTTGTTGAGCTTTCAGGTTTACCGGCGAGGGGGGAGCACTACGAAGAGATGCTTCCTCCTGACGAGTACGTCTTTGCCACCAAGCAGGTGGTATTCGACTTAACTCCGGAAAATGCTATTCAGCATCAGCATCCGGGCCTGGTGAAGGTATTAGAGATTTACGAGGAGCTTCATTTGGAATTGGGCGACCGAGGAGTTAGTTTCGCGGACTTCATTGCTCGTTTTATTCGCCCGGAATTTTTATCAGAGCAGGGTGAGAAGTTCGCCCAACTTGCCGACCCTTTTGGTTTCGGCCTGGACCGCCGACCTTCATCGGAGATTGATCAGCGAAGTTTTTACCTTCCCGGCACTGCTAGCGTCCCTTTCTCAGAGATCGCCGTTCCTGGCATGGATGAGGAGACCTTCTTCATAGGGTTCTTGGGTCTGTGGCTGTGCAGCTTCGCGCTTCCCATGCACCCACGCCTCATGCGGTCTTCTGTCTTTTACCCGGCGCATCGAATGGTGGCCGGTCTGCAGTTATCAGTGGGGATCGCCGGGTTGGCTTACCTCTACAATGGACTTAGCGTAGCGGCGGACGCTAATGAGCCTGGGGTACAGCCTTCTAACTTCCCGATGCACTACTTCACTTCTTGGATGGAGCTGCATGTTCGAGGAGTGTTTGGTGCCCACAAAACTCCTCCATTCTTTGAGAGATTCAAACTTCCAAGAGTCATGCGATTGGTCGGGGCTTCCATCGTGTTTGCACCTCCGCGGGAGTCTAGGGGACTGCTTCTGCGTTCGCATCTAGTCGGGGCGAAGACCTCTTTTGTGGATAAGGTCATCACCATGGGTTCCGAGACCACTAAGTCGGTGGTGCCGCTGCGTAATGACTTTAAGGGCGGTGTCTCCGTGTTGAAGGCTCGGGAAATCCTCCATCTTTATTCCATTCGGCCGGGCTACTTGGTATTTAGGCAGAATGAAACGGCCCTCTTCATGAGGTATAACCCGCATCGATTTGCCCGGCAATCGAGTTATAACCAAGGAGTCCCGTTGGAAGCCTTCTTGGGAACACCTGCAGTCGGTCCAGAGGGAGTACGGAATGCGATGCATCACTTCATCCGGCTCAATACAGGCTCCTATTTTTTTATCAGTGAGCCCAGCTGTACCCCTCAGATACTTAATTCATATGTGGCCTGGTATGCGCACGCGATGGGCCCAATCATCTTGATGGAGAAACGCCTGCTGGTCGATCGTAGGGCTGCGCCTCCCGGCGGCGATCGCAAGGCTCCTTTGCAGCCCAAGGTTCAGGTTATCCCTCCGATGAAAGATGCCGGAGCTGATCGACCACGCGTGTTGCCCCCTCCGCGTGGATTGCCACTGTCTACTACGGTGGATGCACCGACGGCGCCCCGTGCTCCGACAAAGACGGTTAAAGCGGTATCGCCAGAGTCGGGTGCAGGAGTGGACATCGGGACTCGCCGCCCGAAAGTGACAACCAAAACTGGCAAGCGCAAAGCTGTTCCGAGTGGATCCAAGGCTGGCGGACAGAAGAAGAAGAAGTCCACCTTATCCCTCGACGCGATCCTTAACTTAGAGCCTGCGGCTCATCCTGCCGGGGCCATATGCGAGTACGGTAGCAATGAGGGCTTTGTGGTGGATCCTGCGGACACCAATTTGGCTGCCGCCATTGCAGCTTCAGAGCGATCGGCGAGGCTTGAAGCGATGTTGAGCAAACTCGCTGAGTCCGGTAATTATCAAACGCCTTATTTGTCATTTTATTGCATTTTATATTGTTATCCTTAACTAATATTCGCTCCATTTTCAACAGGTGTCTCCGCTGAAGAGGCTATTGCTGCCTCCCTGAAAACCTTTCAGGAGGAGGAGGAGAAGCGTGCCCTAGCAGGCGTTGGTATGTTTCACCCCTTTCTCTTTTACAAGGAAAGTTTGTTGTCTTTTTTCTGATAGTCAACCTGACCTTCTTTGTTTCTTTGTAGGCGCTGTATCAATCGACGCAGGGGTCCCTCCCAAGTCCGTTATCGAAGTCCCGGCTTCGTCAAAATTGCCACAAGAGCCTCGGCTTGACAAGACGATGAGGGATGCCTTGAAGAATCTAGAGGCATCCCTGTATACGGGTGAAGAAGCCTCCCTTAAGGAAGCTCTGGTGGCATCTGTCTCGTCGGCTCGAGAGGAGCGGAAGCGGTCAAGACGCGAAGCTAAGGCGCGCAGAGCTGCTCTAGCCGCAGGAGCGGGCCCTAGCACTATTCCTCGTGCCGACACTCCTTCTGAAGAGGCCCCTGCCGCCCTGTCTACTGCTCATAGGCAGGTGGCGCGCACGGTCCGGGATGCAAACGATAAATCCTCTTCAGGTAACTTTTCTTTCAGAACTCTGTTGTAAGAATTATCAAATCGTTGACTCATACGCACTCCTTTTCGCAGGGCCAAGTCCGACTGAGGGGGAGGCGGAGACGACCGTTGAACCCAGGGGAGCGGAGGAAGCGGTACTTGCTGGACCCGAACCGACAGTGGACAACTTTGTCGGGGTCATAGGGCCTGGAGCCGAGATTGAGGAATCTACCGCGGAGAGGGTCATTGATGCCGCACCCGAAGTGGCGGCAGATGAGATGATTGTCTCAACCGACCCGAAGGCGGTAGAGGGCGAGGTACTTGAGGCTGGGGACCTCTTGGTGCCGATGGACGGGGTAGCTGTAATCGCTGATTCTGAGGGAGCAGCAGGTGAGGCGGCCATGATTCCTGAAGACGAGCTAGGCGCTCCTTCTCAGGAATCTGGCAATGTTCCTTTCTTGGCCCTCCCTGTCTATGGTCCCCCGCCGCCTGTAGAGCTTGAGAGCATAACAACAGTTCCCCTTGAGTCGGGTGATGAAGCTACAGGCGGTGGTCTTCCGTCAGTGGAGGAAGGGACTGCCTCAGTTTCCGCTGGCAGCTCGTCAGGTAAAAATTTTTTTAGTCACCAGCGTTTCCCCTTTTTTTTTGTATATATCTTGCGATCTCTTCTAACAAGCTTGTTCTTGCAGGTGCGGCCAGTACCGATGCTCCATTGCTCGAGGGGGCACCGTCAACTACTGCTTTGGCAGTAGTCACCTCCCCGCCTTCCCTTGTACCATCACGGATGTTGGAAGGTATGTATTCACGACTCATGCATTAATCTTTCAAAAATACGGCTTTTGTACTAACGTTACACCATTGTGCCTTTGCAGGAGTGCTTTTTGATCACTTATATCAAGTGTTGCTCCCGCACTTCTCTTTCCCATCCGAACTCGCTTCTCCCTCTAGTGGCGCCGGTGAGTATACTTTCACCATAATATCTTTATTTACCCCCTTTTTCTAGCAATGGGATAATTTCTGACTTTTCCTTTTCTTTATTGCAGTGCCACAAATCGGAGGAGGGGATGCAAGACCTGCCGCGCTACCGGCCCTTCCGGCTTTGCCGTCCGCTGTACCTGGTATAGTAAATTTCCTTTTGGTAACCCTTCAACATCTTTTGAACCATCGTTTAACTCTGTTTTGTTTTGCAGCTATTGTTCCGGCTCCGGTCCCCTTCGAGGCTCGCGTTCTTTCACCGGCTGGCCCCTTTTTGAGACGTCCGTCTTTAAAGGGTGCTGTGATGAGTCTAGGCATGCTGAGCGGGTATATCGAAGAGCTCAGCATGGACGCTCTCCCTTCTGCTGTCGATTTCGCTGTGGATGTTAACCCAATGTTAGCGGCGCTCGTAACTTTTCACGACGAAGGCGTCGTTGAATCTTGGGTTAACCACTGCAGGGAGATCGAGGCCTGTCTGTACCGGCTGGAGTTGACGCGCCCTTCTCCCGAAGTTTTAGCTCTGAGCACCCAACGCACAACTTGGCTCGAGCAAAGTACTTCGCACTCCCGCCACTTGGAGCAAGAAGCAGCTCAAAGACTAAGGGAATGCCAAAAGACCTCAAACGAAACGGCCCATCTGCGCGCTGAGGTTGAGGCAAATGCTGCCCAAGTGAAGACTATCTTTGAGGGTCTCTTGGAGCGCATCTCCCATGGGCTAAACTTAAAGCGGAAGCTTGACGTGGCTGAGCGCAATATCCCAAGTCGGGAGGCTGCTTATCAAGCCGTGAGGGAGCAGCTTGCATTGGTCTTGCGGCAACGAGCCCAAGTGGAGGCAGAGTTGACGGTGGTGGCCGAGCAGGAGAAGGCGTGGAAGGAGATATGCGAGCGATTGCTAGATTTGTGCAAGACGCTCCCTTCCGAGTAGCTGCCCTTGTATCAATATACTTGTAATTTTCTTTTTTTTTGAATAAGATGTATGCATTCTTTATTCTTTTATACGATTCGCCATGTACTTGATTGAATTGATAAATAAAGATACACATTTTTTTTTGCAATGTCTTGTATCATTTCTTCGCTTTCTTCCTTCTCTTATTATCAGCATGCTGTTTTGATAAACATGATTGACAGGTAACAGAGTAAGCATTTTGGTTTCTTCAAGATATAACGATGGCTTAGGCCGCAGGTTCGGATCTGCTGCCTAAGACTTTTCAACTCTATGAGCCGTGAGGGTCTCATAGAGATTTTTCTCCCTACGGATCGAGAGGATCTCGTAAGTGGATTTTCTCCTTAGGAATCGTGAGGATTCTCAAGTGTAGTTTTCTCTCATAGGTCGAAAGGATCTTATGAGAGAATTTCTCCCTCTTACGAGTCGAGAGGGCTCGTGAGCGGTTGTTTCCCTCTTTGTCGAGAATCGACTTCAGAGAGTGAGACCCGTGAATAGTATGCAAGAGACCATTTAGGATTGACTTGCAGGATCCCATTGCCCTTCTTACGAGTCGAGAGGGCTCGTAAGCGGTTGTTTCCCTCTTTGTCGAGAATCGACTTCAGAGAGTGAGACCCGTGAATAGTATGCAAGAGACCATTTAGGATTGACTTGCAGGATCCGATTGCCCTTCTTACGAGTCGAGAGGGCTCGTAAGCGGTTGTTTCCCTCTTTGTCGAGAATCGACTTCAGAGAGTGAGACCCGTGAATAGTATGCAAGAGACCATTTAGGATTGACTTGCAGGATCCCATTGCCCTTCTTACGAGTCGAGAGGGCTCGTAAGCGGTTGTTTCCCTCTTTGTCGAGAATCGACTTCAGAGAGTGAGACCCGTGAATAGTATGCAAGAGACCATTTAGGATTGACTTGCAGGGTCCCATTGTTCAGGAAGCAAGTTTTTGAATCCTTACTGCCCGAGATGTGAGTCAGAGAAGCTCTCGTCACGGAGTGTTTGTATCCGCGAGTTGAGAAGTTTTGCGAGGGATTATTTGTTTCCCAAGCGCCAAGGATTATTTGTGTCCCTGGGGTTTGAAACGAGTCGATGGTTCCCACGGGGGCGCTGGTGGCTCTGCGAGTCGACGCGGATCAGGAGGCTCTCGTCAAGGAGTGTTTGTATCCGTGAGTTGAGAAGTTTTGCGAGGGATTATTTGTCTCCCAAGCGCCAAGGATTATTTGTGTCCTTGGGGTTTGAAACGAGTCGATGGTTCCCACGGAGGCGCTGGTGGCTCTGCGAGTCGACGCGGATCAGGAGGCTCTCGTCAAGGAGTGTTTGTATCCGTGAGTTGAGAAGTTTTGCGAGGGATTATTTGTCTCCCAAGCGCTAAGGATTATTTGTGTCCTTGGGGTTTGAAACGAGTCGATGGTTCCCACGGAGGCGCTGGTGGCTCTGCGAGTCGACGCGGATCAGGAGGCTCTCGTCAAGGAGTGTTTGTATCCGTGAGTTGAGAAGTTTTGCGAGGGATTATTTGTCTCCCAAGCGCCAAGGATTATTTGTGTCCTTGGGGTTTGAAATGAGTCGATGGTTCCCACGGAGGCGCTGGTGGCTCTGCGAGTCGACGCGGATCAGAAGGCTCTCGTCAAGGAGTGTTTGTATCCGTGAGTTGAGAAGTTTGCTGGCTTCTTCGGTTGAAATAAACCGTTGAGGTTTGGCTTCGTCGTTCGACGGAATCCGCTGGGGAAGTATGGTTTCTTCTTTGTTTGCGCCCTTGGATTGTATACAGGGATCGATGTGATCTTAACTGTAGGGCCGAAGTTTCATCATTTCTTATTTTTGTTTTATTTTATTTCCGCGATACTCTATCATTTCAGCTTTTATATCGCGAAGGTCGCGATTGCCCAATCATTTCGGCTATTTTTTGCGGTGCCCAATCATTTCGGCTTTTTACTTTATCTTTACCCGTTGCTTTTCATTACGAGTTGCCCGATCATTTCGGCTATTTTGCATGCATACATTTTACTTGCTGCTTTTTATTGCAAGCTGCCCTATCATTTCGGCTATTTTGCATGCATGAGCGGCCTACTGGCTTTCGCCATAAACCTGAAATTGGACACCGATTTCGGCATCAGCACCGCTGCAACTGGAATATTGCCAGGAGCGAATCATCATTTGCCTCCGTCATTGTCGAACAAAGGAGGCTTAGCGATCAGGGTTAGGGACCTGTCGACTAAGGCTTTCGATTTCATGAGCCGTGAGGGTCTCATAAAGGTATTTCTCCCTACAAGTCGTGAGGATCTTGCAGGTGTATTTTCTCCTTAGGAATCGTGCGGGTTCCTAAGTGTTCGTTTCCTCTGTAAGTCGTAAGGATCCTACAGGAGGGTTTTCTCCTCGTAAATCGAGAGGATTTACAAGAATTGTTCACCGTGCGAACATATCCCCGGTCACGGATGGGACTTGGTCAGGGAAATGTTTATTCGCGCCCGTGGATTGTATACAAGGGTCAATATTGAACCACTTGTAGGGCAATATTGGAAGTTTGTGGGGGTTTGCTTAAGCACAGGTTTAGGTTTCCGTAACTTAAGATTTTCAAATCTCATGAGCCGTGAGGGTCCCATAAGAGAGTTCTCCTTACGAGTCGTGAGGATCTCGCAAGTGTATTTTCTTCCTAGGAATCGTGAGGACTCCTAAGTGTGTTGCTCCCTTGTGAGTCGTAAGGATCTCACGCAGGTGGTTTCTCCTTACAAGGTCGAGAAGACCTTATAAGTGTCTTTTAACGAGGTTGTGCCCTTTCAGGTTTTCACAAACACTCGCCGGTAGTCCTGCTGTTTTTACTCACGGAGCCCTTTCAGGTTTTCATCCGTGCCCATTTTGCTTATGGACATACCTATTTTTTTTATTATTCTTTTTATTTTTATATATTTTTTTAACGAGGCCGCGCCCTTTCGGGTTTTCACGAACACTCGCCGGTAGCCCTGCTGTTTTTACTCACGGAGCCCTTTTGGGTTTTCATCCGTGACCCTTTTGCTTATGGACATACCGTTTTTATTTATTATACTTTTTTCTCTTTTTTTTTTTTTTTTTTTTTTGTCAGCCTAAGGATGCTGCGGTAGTAGTTTAAAGACGTTATGGTCTGCTATTAGTTTAAGGACATTTCGGTCCGCCACGGAGAAGGCCAACTACTGCTTATAAAGTTCTAGCTTAGGAAGATAGCGAGCGGACATAGTCGTCGTCATCCATCATTGACCTAGGCTGTGACTCATTAAGCGTAATATTTCTTTAGGAAGCGACCGTTTATCGGCCTGAAAGGCCTTTCACCATGCATGTCCATGAGTAGATAGGCCCCACCCTGGTAGACTTTATCAATGATGTACGGTCCTTCATAGTTTGGTTCAAACTTTCCCCGCTTGGCGCGATTGGGGATCATGGGCCTTTTGACCACTAACACGAGTTCACCTTGGCGGAATGTCCTCGGTCGGGTCAATTTTTCGTATGAGCGCGTCATCTTTGATTTATAAGCTTCTAGATTTTGTTGCGCGATGAGCCGTGTTTCTTCAAGGGCATCGAGCTCCTCCAGCCGGAGGTGAGCATTTTCTTCATCCGTCAGCTCGTAGTGAATTGCCACTCGTAGAGAGGGTAATTCTATTTCGAGAGGGAGTACTGCTTCCGTCCCAAATACTAACGCGTACGGCGTTGTGTTTGTGGCCGTTTTAAATGTAGTTCGATACGCCCAAAGAGCCTCTTGCAATCTTTCGTGCCAATCTCTTTTATTTCATGACACTGTCTTTTTTATGATCTTCGTCAAGGTCTTATTGAAGGCCTCGGCCAGACCGTTAGCTCGTGGGTTGTAAACTGACGAATACCTCCAGTCTATATTGTGCTGCTGTGCGAAGCGGCTAATTTTATGACTTCGATAGGCTGGCCCATTATCAGAGATGATCCTTCTCGGGGTTCCAAACCGGTATATGACATGCGTTTTGAAGAAATGGAGGATGTTCTCCGTCTTCACTTCCCTCAACGGTACCGCCTCTGCCCATTTGGAGAAGTAGTCAGTCGTTGCCAATATGAAACGATGTCCCTTTGACGATGCTGGTTCGATGGGGCCGACTATGTCAGTTCCCCACATTTCGAATGGCCAACTAGCCACTGTTGGATGCAGTGGATTGGGATGCTGATGGATGAAGTCCCCATGAATTTGGCATGAATGACATTGCCTCGCGTATTCCAGGCAATCCTGCATCATCGTGGGCCAATAGTAGCCCATCCGTTTTATCTTCAACTTCATCTTAGGGCCTGCTTGATGGGAACCGCAAAGTCCGTCGTAAACTTCTTGGACGACCCTTCTCGCTTCGTCAGGTCCTAAGCATCTCAACCACAGAGAATCGAATGTCCTCTTGTATAGAGTGTCATTGATGAAGGCGAAAGACAGAGCTCGTTTTATGAGCTGGTGTCTTATGGACGCTTCTTCAGGCATTCGGTGGAACTTGAAGTAATATATGAAGACTTCTCTCCAGTCTTCGATCTTCTCATGGTCTTTTATTTGCAGGGTTGTCTCCTCTTTCGCTCCTTTTTCTTCAGACGATTCCGGAGATATTTCTGTTGGGGCAAGCACTCGACGGCTTTGTACCACGATTCTAACGTCGTCGAGGTTCTCGTCAGCCAGTTCTTTAGCAAGTTTGGCCAATGCGTCTGCCTTGCTATTTTCCGCGCGCGGTATGTTTTCCAAAGTGTAGGAAGGAATTTGGGTCAACAGTTGTTGCACCTTTTCGCCGTACTTCACCAACTCCGGCTTGCACGTCTGGTAGTCGCCGTTCACTTGACTAACGACCAGTTGAGAATCCCCGTATATGAGGAGATTTTCAATTCCCATGTCGATGGCAATCTCAAGACCTGCTATCAAGGCTTCATATTCAGCTTCATTGTTTGTCCTCGACTCTGTTAAGGAGAATGCGAAGCGCATTATCCCTCCTTGTGGAGTTACAAAGATGAGGCCTATCCCCGATTTGATTATAGGGGTGTCTTGTTTGCGTTTCTTCATGGAAGATGCACCATCAAAATAGAGTTCCCATCGGGTATCACCACCATCGATTGCATCAAATGCGTGTTCGTCTGGAAGATCGCAATTTAATGGAGAATCGGCGGGTATGGGATGTTCAGCGAGGAAGTCGGCGATGGCCTGGCCTTTCACTGCTTTGAGAGGTTGATACGTGATCGAAAACTCCATCAAGAGTAGGGCCCATTTAGCGAGTCGTCCCGTCAATATGGCCTTTGACATTAAGTATTTAAGGGGGTCCACCTTTGAAATCAGACGGACCTCGTGTGCTAATGCATAGTGCCTAAGCTTTGTTATTGCGAAGATCAACGCCAGGCAGTGTTTTTCAATGGGAGAGTAATTGCTTTCTGCCCCCAGCAGAACTCGGCTTAGGTAGTAGAGTGCTCTTTCTTTCCCTTGATCGTTCTCTTGTGCCCATAATGCGCCTAAGGAACCTTCGAGGGCGGTTGTATAAAGAATGAGAGGCTTCCCTTTAACCGGAGCAGCCAGCACTGGTGGGTTCTGCAGGTATTGCTTGATCTCATCTAGTGCGTTTTGGCATTTTTGGTCCCAAACGAATGGGGTTCCCTTCTTCATCAGGTGACTATAAGGTCGGCACTTTCCTGAAAGGTTGGCTATAAATCGCCGTATATACGCGAGCTTCCCTTGGAGAGATCGCAACTGTTTGAGAGTTCTTGGCGGAGGCATTTCCATGATCGCTTTAATTTTTGACGGATCTATTTCGATACCTCGGTATCGAACAACGAATCCCAGGAATTTACCCGAGGAGACCCCAAACGCACATTTAAGAGGATTCATCTTCAAGTTGTATTGCCGAAGGCGTTGAAATACAGTCTTCAGATGCTCGAGATGTTCCTCGTATGATTTGCTTTTAACCACGAGATCGTCGATATAGCATTCAACGATTTCGTGTATAAGGTCATCGAAGATCTTTGTCATGGCCCTCTGATAAGTAGCACCGGCGTTCTTCAAACCGAAGGGCATCACCTTATAACAAAATATCCCGAGAGGGGTCCTGAAAGCTGTGTGTTTCTGATCTTCAGGATGCATTTTTATTTGATTATACCCCGATGAGCCGTCCATGAAGGAGAAAACTTCATGAGTAGACGTGTTGCCTATCATCAGTTCGGTGACTGGCACTGGGAAATCATCCTTTAGGCATGCTTTATTAAGATCCCGGAAATCTACACATATACGCACCGTCCCATTTTTCTTCATCACCGGGACGATGTTGGCAATCCATTCAGGGTACTGAACTTCCTGGATGAAGCCAGAATCTATCAGCTTTTTGACTTCGGCGTTGATGCTCATCTCAAGCTCGAGTCGCATTCTCCTCGGCGCTTGTTTGACTGGCTTGATGTCCGGGGATATCGCCAATTTGTGTACAGCAATTTCTGGATCTAGTCCCGGCATTTCGGAATAGTTCCATGCGAAGCAATCTTTGTGTTGTAAAAGCACATTCCTTAACGCAGCCACCTTTTCTTCAGATAGCAGCTCGCTGATGAATGTTGGTCGCGGGTCATTTTCCGTCCCCAACTCAATTTTCTTGAGATTATCTGCAGTGATATGGATTCCATCCTCCAGTTCTTTCGGAGCTGGGGGAAATTCTGAGATTACCTCATCGCTGCTGTTTTCAAAGCACCAAGGGAAGTTGTTCATGTCCTCGGACTCTTCTTTTAATATTGTCACCACGTGGCAAGTGCGAATTTTCTGCCAATCCCAATGCGGAGTTGGTTTTTCTTTTGCAGCCTCGGGTTCATGCTTCTGTGGTGGTGCTACCCTCCAGTTGTCAGAAAGCGCGAATTTTCCTAGCTGATATTGGTCCTCAACCCAATTCTTAAAGGTGAAGCAGTCTTCAAGCGGATGCCCTACTACTCGATGGTAAAAGCAATAGTTTGGGTTGAACACTTCGCCTGCGTGCTCAGGGTGCTTAGACTCCGGCAGAGTAAGCATTTGATGTTTTAGAGCAAGATCAAGTATTTTCCTTGTTTTGTTTCGAGGAAATGAGTATGCTCGACCCATTTTCTTCATGAGGGCTAGGTCAATAACGCTCGACTCTCGGATGCGTGGCTTCTTAGCTCTGCTTTGTGGTTGTCGAGCGCCTTTCTTGCCTTTCGACTTGTTTTTGATTTCGCGTCGAACCCTTTTTGTAGCAGGTTGACAAGGAGCGGCATTTTCATCTTTCATCGCCTGTTGAAGGAGGCGCTGTGTCTTAGCTTTCTCATAGATTGCCATTTCACGATCGTAATCATCTCGAGCTTTTTGACTGGCATCCTTTGTAAGTTTGCTCATTTGGTCTTCATACGATGGGTTGGGAGGTCTTGCATCAGAAACTTTTGCTGATTCAGGATTAGCGTCTTCCCATTGAGCGTCCGCTTCTTCATCAAAGTCGTACATGGCATAACAGCTGTTTATCAGCTCCCGTTTCTTTGAACGAACATACCCGAGTCCTTTTGTTTCCGTTCTCCCGTTAGGCAGTTTGCATTGAGTCCCGGGAACGTTCCAGACTTTGTCATAGAATTTGGCTTTTCTAACGGTCTGTGTGAAGGACATCCCTTGGCGTTTCAGCAGTTTCTTCAAACCTTTGGTATAATACCTAGGAAGACGGATAGGTTGAATCCTGTCGAGCGTGGGATCCGCGCCATGCCAAACTTCTTTCTCCACCTTGTTTTCTTCAGAACGGTAGAATAGGATTGCTCTCTCGCCTTCTCGTCCGGGAGGGACGTAAAACGTCAGTAATTCTTCCACACTGTTGGTGTTGAGTGTATCCAGTTCTTTGTAGTGTTCAAGCGGTACTATGGTTATCTGCAGGCTTCGCTCTTCATTAGCGGAAATCCGTATTGAAGGCCGAGCGGGGAATACGGCATGAACTTCATCTTCCGAATCACTGCCGAAGATCAATGAAGGAACGGATGGTCCTGGCCTGGTGGATTGGGATGGACCTGAATAAATTATATCCTCCTCCTCCTCGGTGTCGCTGCCGAAGACGGGGATGGTGGCGTTAGTTTTGTTCTCCGGTTTGTGACATCTTTCCGTGTCTTCAAAACTCGGTAAGAATTATTTGGCATCTTCATACTTGCGAACTTCGTTTACGGAAAACGGATTCAGTTCTCCCGCCACTGTGTACTCGAGGCCATCCCTACAATACTTCATGCACTGATGCTGTGTAGAAGGGATAATATTGTATTCGTGTAGCCATGGTCGGCCGAGTAGAGCGTTGTAGCACGTCTTGGCGTCTATAACATGGAATTTGATGTCTGTGACGAGCAACCCGAAGCGCAGCGTCAATATCACAGATCCAAGAGTCTTCGAGGATTGGGAATCGAAACCGGAGATAGTGATTTTGTCTCGGGCGAGGTGTTGGACACTCATGCAAATTTCCTTTAATACCAGCACATTGAGTAAATTAACAGACGATCCGTTATCGACCAGGATTTTACCTATCTTTATGTCGTGGCAATATCCCGAGACATAAAGGGGGCGATTGTGCTCACACGTCCCGAGGAGAAGGTCTTCATCACCAAAAGCAACGTCGGCTGTGTGCACCTCTTCCAATTCGTCCTTCATCTTTTGTTCGGCTAAGAAGGCTTGGAACTGGTCCGGATCTTGTAGGGCCTTAATCAAAGAATCCCTCGCTTCTTTCGATAGCAATAGGGCATCGAGAATGCTGAGTTGTGAGGGTAGCTTTCTCAGATGCGCCAAGACATTGTAATCTACTTTATTCCTTTTTGGGGGATTCTTGGCGGTTAACTCTTCCGCAACTTGGTCATCCAAAGCGATGTCTTCAGAGACCTTCTCTTTCCCTTTGTTTTTCTTATTCAAGGGTCCGAGGTTCTTTTCGGGTAGCGTCCGATTGCGTAGCTGTATATTTTCGCAAGATTTCGGTTCTTCTTCTTTTCCCGAAGTGGATTCTTTGAAGAGGGGGCCAAGCTCCAGCTCCTCATCAGAGTCGCTCCCGAATGTAGGCACTTGTGACCCGGTAGTGTTAACCATGTGACAATTGCCGGCAGTTCTTTCAAGCTTTTTGGTCGTGTTTCTTTGCTCCCTACGAATTTTACGCTTTTCCCGTTTAAAGCGTTGTCGATTGGCGACGTATCCTTGCCACCATCCATTGAAAGCTTTGCAATCTTGGGTGGAATGCGAGACCTTCTGATGATATAAGCAATAAGAGGGGTGCATTTCTACCACGCCAGTAACTTTTTCTTCAGAGGGTGGTGGCTTCATGCCCATCGATATGGCCTTAGCAAACTTCTTTTTTATCTTGAATTGGCTTTTGTCAGCGTTGAAGGCATTTTGCTCCAGCGGGATCATTTCGGCTCCTTCCTCAAGTCGCTGACGCTTGGCCCTTTCGAATATAGCCGTCTCGCGTTCTCGATCAGCTTTACTTTTTAATTGAGCTTCGCTAAGAAACGCTTCAATCATTTCGACCGATAGCTCCAGAGTTCTTGATTCGGTATTTGCCCCCAGTGTTTTAGTGCCAGAAACCTCTCCATCGTTCGTGATCGAATGGGAGATCATATGACAGCTCGCCATATATTCCTCGGATTCATCCGATGAACTTTCCTCCTCATCCTCTTTTTGAAAGACGTGATCAAGGAAATCTTGGAGCGTAATGGGAGTCCGCGCCTTTTGGTTGTACTCATCCAGTGCGTCGATTTGCTTTTGTAAGTCCGTGCGCTTGTCGCCAGGCTTCACGGGCTTCTTAGATTTCTTCTTCTTCTTTTTCGAAGATTTCGACGGCTGGCTATGAACGCTTGAACTACCACCATCGGTCTTCGGAGTCGGTCGTGGCTTCAACATCCCCTCAATAACCTGCGGTTCCAAGGGGTTCTTCCACTTGACCGCTGGGCAGGTTTGAAGATCATTTAGCATTCTCCTCGTTTTGGCTGATAATACAACCTCCCAGGGAGCCTCTTCAATGACGGAGCATGTTGCCCCCGGCGTATTCGTCCCCTTATAGGTGTGGGGCTGCGGAGGGTTCACCTTCCATTTGTCAGACAGCGCAAATTTGCCCTGACGGTATTGATTCTCAAGCCAATTTTTGAAAACGTAACAGTCTTCGATTGGATGTCCCAACACTCTATGATAAGGGCAGTAATTAGGATCGTTGACGTCACTTGGTTGCGACGGACGTTTTGGATCTGGCAGATTTATGAGCCTGTTGCGCAATGCCAGCTCGAATAACCTCCTTGTTTTATCACGGGGGAAGGAGTAAGCACGTCCCATCCTGTCCTCAAGGGGTACGTATGGGTGCGTGTTGTTTGGACGAGCAACCGGCTTCGAATCGTTCGGTTGTTGTTGGGCATTAGCGACGACGATCGCTTTTCCCTTTCCTTTGTCGTTTCGGGAATCCGGCTTCGGGAGAGGGGGTTTATGGCCCATCTGGTCCATCTGCGCCAATTTGTCGATCAAAGCCTGGAAGGAAGTCGGCTTGAAGAACATCATAAATTGTGAAATAGTTGCTTGTGGATCAAGGGTTCCAACAAACAATCCCACCGCAGGGGCTTCTTCTATGCGCTGTTCACATTTAGACCATAGATTACGCCACCGTATAGCGTACTGAACCCACGTCTCACCGGGTTTTACCCTGGCGTTAATCAGTGCCGTCATCGGGGTACGCTCACTGGCACTTGCAAAGCGTTGGGTGAAGAGTAGCTCCATCTCCGCAAAGGTTTTTATAGAGTCGTTGGGAAGCTCAGAATACCATTCAAACGCCGTATCAGATAAACTTCCAACAAACTGGCGAAGCAAAAGCTTGTCGTCGCCGCCGGTATTACCGCAAAGAGCCCTGAATTGGGCCACATGTTGATGGGGATTGCCGGTCCCTTTGTAAACATGAAACTTGGGAATAGTGTAACCCGGCGGGTACTTGATTTGGTCATACCAGCCCGGATATGGCCGCCCCGTTTTCACGATCTGACCGGCTGCTTCAGTCGCCTGATGCACCCGTATTTGTTGGGCAATATATTCATCCAAATCAGCTTTTGATATGGTATCGTCTTTAGCTGCGGATAGAGCCGGTGGAGGATTCGATGTCTCTCCCCTATCATCTTCAAGAATGATCGGGGGATCTCCAGCAGGTGGATCTGGTTGAATCATCATACCCACCATATCCTGGAACAGGAGGGCCATTTTCTTTATGTTGGCTGCCTGTTCCGCAGCCTCTTTATCTTTCTTCTCTAGCACGCGCCGAAGGAATTCGGCGTCCGTCTCTTGTTCATGACGTTCTTCTGAGGATGTTTCCGGGGTTTCTTTCGGCCCAGTGAGTGCAGCCATTGTGGTCATCATCTCCTGGAGCTTTTGTTGTTGCTCCTGAGCCTTGGTCACTGATCGGGTGAGCGGTCGGTGACCCGTAGAAGTACGGCTTTCTTCCTTTCCAGAAGCCATGTAAACCGTATGAACAATTATGCCCCCTGACTTGGGGCGTTTAGGTTCACCATTGTTAACTCTTGCTGCTGATGCGGGAGCTTTCTCTGGCCTCCTTCTTTTGTGGGCCATCGAGGTTAAAGGAGCCGTTGGAGTGGGCATCCTAGCAACCGTCGCCCCCTGCTGTTTAATGGGGCAGTTTTTGTTATTTTCTACCTTCGCCCTTTTCTGGTGACGCAAGTGGTCTGGATCGATCACAGAGTCTTGAACCCTACGCCATACTTTATAAACTTTTGAGGATAGCCGTTGAGGGGGCTGTTCTTGTTTTGTTTCTGGAACTCTCTCCGCAGGTGGATGAGATCTTTTCAACGTAGCAACTGGAGAGTTCTTTCTCACCTTCCTCAGCAATTCAAAGCTGTTCCCAGTTGGAACAGCAGCGTTGACCTCCACCACTGGAGCAGGTGGGGTTAGCCCTGAGGGAGAGTTGCCCCCTGCTTTTCTCACTCGTCGCCAATGGCGACGTCGAGCACGACGAGCCGTTGGGACTGGCTCGGAAGTCGAGATGGTTTCTTGTTGCCCCCTGTTTGAGTGTGGGGTAACTGCCGATGTCAGCCTATCGAAGACTGATGCCTTTTGACCAGCTGGGGGAGGATTGGGAGCCGTCAATCTTGTGAAGACCGACTCTCTGATGGGAGAAGCCGCTTTAACGACCTCCAAAGCAGCAGCCGTTGCCCTCTTTGGGACGGCCACTTTATAGTTCTGACCCAGCCTGGTAAAAACGGAGGCTGTTGGCTTAGTAGCGGGCGACCCGTTGATAGGGGTCGTGGTAGCGGTAAGCCGGTCGAATACCGACTTCTTGTTCGCTTCCGGTGCGGATATCGGCATAGAGAAGCTTGCAGGTGGGACCATGGTCCCGAAAAATAGGCCGGTGGTGGCCTGGGTCACCTGCTCCACTGGCAGAGCAAGGAAAGAGGCCGCTTGGGGCCCATATGTTACACCTCTCGGTGAGGTGGAGCGTCCGTTGCAGTGGTGCTTCGCGCATTTGGTGCGGTGAGAATCCATGGATGCTTGAGTTCTGCGCCAGACAAAAGACCAAATCTTAGCAACTTGAAATCCGAAGACAACCATTTAACAAACCGCGATTGGTTCGCGAAGACGACACACGAAGTGTGGAGTGGAAAGAGGAAAAGGTCCCACCGGGCGTGCCAGAATCTGTTCCCCTCCGAACGGCGGCCCGGACTTCGCGTCCGTTGCCTGAGGTTCGGGGCAGATGCCATTTGGTTTTATCCGTCTATCTCTCCGAAGATGCTAAGTTGATTTATGGCACCGTGTATCGGAGGTTTAGACGGATGCGGCCGATATAGCAGACTTCGTCAGATTCCCCCTCAGGATGAGGGGTTTTTGATTGTGGGGACGCTCTTCCCTGCAGGCGCAAGCCCCTGCAGTTAATTACGCTACCGCATCGCGGTAACAACTTTCTCCTTCTCCAGAATTTCACTTCGTGTCGTGTGTGTTTGTTCTATTTGTGGTTGCCCGTGGATTGTATACGGAGACTTAGTGATGCCGTCACCCGTAGGACGTGTTTTAGTCGAAATCCGTATTTAGTTAGATTTGGGTTTGGTGTTTTTAGTTTAAGGATGCATTAGTCGCGTTGCGGCTAAGATCAACTTAAACGTTCGTCGAGGATACGTTAGTCCTGTTTTAGACTAAGATCGACTTGACGTAGTGATTGATTTAATTATCTGGCCGTCGGGACTCGTCACCTCTCTAACGTCGTTGAGGGATTACAACGACAGGCGTCAGAGGAGTTCAGAGATGTACCCTTGAACCAAAGTTGATTCGGAGTTTTATTGTTTGTTTAAAGATCTAAGGACACATTAACCGTATTTGGGGCTAAGATCAACTTAGACGGGACCGTTTAGATCCGGCAAAAGAGCATTCGGGCTCTATTGCGCCAGTTTAAGGACGTAGTGGTCCATCATTAGTTTAGGGACGTTTCGGTCCGTTGCCAGTTTAAGGACGTAGTGGTCCATCATTAGTTTAGGGACGTCTCGGTCCAATATTAGTTTAGGGACGTCTCGGTCCATCATTAGTTTAAGGACATTTCGGTCCGATATTAGTTTAAGGACGTTTCGGTCCACGAGTTTAAGGACCCCGCAGTCCATATCGATGTGTGGTCGTTGGGACCCATCACCTCTTTGACGTCGTTGAGGAATTACAACGACGGATATCAAAGGAGTTCGGAGATGTACCCTCGAACCGGATGTAAATTGATTTAGAAGAGCAATTTTGCTCAGTCAATTTAATTTAAGGACTTATGGCCAAAATTGGGCTAAGTCCAATTTTCATTTTAGGCTTTACCTGACTGAAAGAATCAATCCAAATAGGTCTCTGCCTCTTTATTATTCTTGCAGTTTGATTTGGGCCAGGCCCTCAAGAACTTCCCAAACAGGGCTCTGCCCTTTTATGATTTGTGATTTGATTTGGGCCAGGCTCTCAAGAAGTTTCCAAACAGGGCTCTGCCCTTTTATTATTTTTTTTTTGTGATTTGATTTGGGCCAGGCCCTCAAGAATTTTCCAAACAGGGCTCTGCCCTTTTATTATTTTTGTGACTTGATTTGGGCCAGGCCCTTTTAAATAATGAGTTGCAGGAACTCAAGAATCTTCAGATTGAAGAACAAAAGTGCATAGCACTTTTGATCTAAATTGGGATCAAAAGAGAACAAGTTTTTCTTCTTGTTTTCTTTTCACAGAACCAAGGGTTCATATCAAGTGCAAGGCACTATTTATCTTTTTTTTTTTTTTTTATTCCCTTTTTTAATCTTCTGTTCTTCAGAAATTTCACCTTTACCTTTTTTTTGTGTTCTTGATTAATCTTCAAGAGTTCTCTTTTTTTTTAGAAGTTGATGATTCTCTTTGATGATTTGAATGAGGTTTGGGCTCTTATTTATAGTGCTCACAAATTTGTTAAATTTGTTACCAAGATCTTTCCTGAATAATTTTGGGAATTTTCCCACCATTGGATCCCTGATCCAAGGGTCCCTGTTTTACAGAAGAACAGAAAAGATTCACTTAAATTTTCATTCTGTTGCTGCGCAACTCACCAGCGCGTGACACGTGTCGCGCATCCGTGCGCTTGCGCAGTTGCAATTGCGCAACTGCGCAGACACGTGTCGCGCATCCGTGCGCTTGCGCAGTTGCAATTGCGCAACTGCGCAGACACGTGTCGCGCATCCGTGCGCTTGCGCAACTGCGCAGACACGTGTCACGCATCCGTGCGCTTGCGCAGTTGCGATTGCGCAACTGCGCAGACACGTGTCGCGTATCCGCGTTCTTGCGCAGTGGCGATTGCGCAACTGCGCAGACACGTGTCGCGCATCCGTGCGCTTGCACAGTTAAGTCTTAATTATGTTTTCTGAAGAGCCTTGCTCTGATGGGACGCACTGTCTCGGGCGTTACGCTGCCGAATCAGCTTCTGCCATGTGGCAAATTGCGCGCTGCGCACGGGAACCGAAGCGTTGCTTCGAATTTTGAATTTTCAAAATTAAGTAGAGCCTTGCTCTGATTGGGGGAAACAGAGATGTTCAAATAAGATAAAATATACTGACAATTAATATATATAATTGTCCATAATGTATGGCTACCAGAAAAATATATACATATAATTTAAATATTATATATATCAGTTATTTAAGATTCAAATAGATTTAGTCTGCGTATAAATATTAATAAAAGATACTCTAGCACCATAACGGATTTCACACAAGCGGTTTGGGTCTGATAAACACACATACTATTCAAACCAATCACAACCCAAATACTAAATAAAAACAAAATTCAAAAATACTAATTAATATCGTTAAATAACGTACGATCATGCTAGGATGTTACATTATATCCAACTACAAAAAGAATTTCGTTCTCGAAATTCACGAAACATGAAAAGACAAGAACAATGAAAATATGGATCTAAGGAAAGAGATATGGAAACTTCTGTCGAACTTCGTATTCTCGTTTCTATATAGATTCTCCATGTGAACGATTTCCCCACGAAACAAGCACTAGCGGGATTACTATATTATTGAGAATTTTTTCTCGTCGATCCACAATAGCCATCGGTTGTTCTTCATAAGTCAAATCCTTCTTCACTGTCAATTCCGAGTGGTCTAGAACGTGCGTCTCATCTCGAACATACTTGCAAAGTTGAGATACATGAAATACGTCATAAACACCCACCAAGGATGGTGGTAAAACCAATTGATAAGCTACCTCTCCAATACGCTCAAAGTTATCGAAAGGCCCCACAAATCGAGAATTAAGGTTGTCTCGACTACCAAACTGGATTACTCCCCTAGTCGGTGATATCTTCAAGAACACATGATCACCAATAGAAAACTCTAAAGGCCTTCTTCCAGTATCTGCCCAACTTTTCTATCGATCTTGTGTCACCTTCATATGATCACGAATCAAGTTAACCTTCTTTACGGTTTGCACAATCAGTTCCGGTCCCAACAATCTTGTTTCTCCAACATCGTCCCAACATACTAGCGAGCGATACTTACGACCGTACAATACTTCAAATGGAGCTATCTGTATAGTCGCCTGAAAACTGTTATTATACGAGAACTCCAATAAGTGTAAATGATCCTCCCACGAACTCTTGAAGTCTAACATGTAAGCTCTCAACATATTTTTAAGAGTTTGGATTGTTCTCTCGAACTGTCCATCTGTCTGAGAATGATAGGTTGTACTAAAGTTTAAGTGAGTTTCCAAACTTTTTTGTAGACTCCTCCAAAATGTAATAGGAATCGAGTATCACGATCAGAAACAATACTCACCGGTACTCTACGCAATCTCACAATCTCCTGCATGTACCTCTCTGCTAAAAACTCTGTCGATTGACCAACTCGAAATGATATAAAATGAGCTTTCTTGGTCAGTCGATCAATAATCACCCATACTGCGTTATTACCCTTTGGACTTCGTAGTAATGCTGTCACGAAATCCATGGTTATATATTCCAACTTCCATTGGGAAATCGAAAGTGATAACAAAACAAGCTACCCATTGATATTTAGTCTTGACTTCTTGACACACCAAGTACCTTGACATGTAATGAGCAATCTTTCTTTTCATGCCTTCCCAACAAAAGTACAGTCGCAAATCTCTATACATCTTCGTGCCTCCTAAATGTACCGAATATACGGAACTATAAGCCTCTTTTTGTTCCGCAATCGGCCATGGTTTGATGGCCAGGGCACCTGCATAACCCAACATGGTATCAGAGCCAACCCATTAACCCCTTACTAGCAGTTTTAAACAATGTTAAAAGTATCAAAACTGAAACAACTCCGAAACAATACCCTTGTTATTCTAGTCTTTGTCGATTTATTTTAGTCTTCTAAATTTTTTTTAAACAATTGCAGAAGATGTGACAACTATAACACCCTTAAAACCCAAGCCCCAAATGCCAAAATTGGCCCGGTGAGATGAGGGAAATTCCCAGCATGGCCGGTCACATTTTGCAGTTAGGTCTTGAAATTTTTTGGGTTCTCTGGCCTTTGGAATATTTGGTTTTTGGTATTGTTTGTTTTGCCCAGTTTTGATATTGTGTTAACTTTAGTTTGGGGGCAATACGGAGTATTTCGAAGTCATTATTTTTAAGACTGTTTGAAAGTTTTCAGTACATACATTACTATCTGTGACCGTGAATGTTATTAAAGTGGTACAACTCGTCTAATTGCTATATGTTCTTTTAGACGGGTTTGCAAACATGACATTCACGTTGATATTCTGTGTTGTGCTGTGGTTGTGGTTGGATCGTCGTGGTGGATAGCCAGTGGTGCAATGATCGTGGTACAGTTTGGATTCATTTGTATATTTGATATTGCGGGGCGAGAGTCCGAAATGTGGACTGCTGTCTCTGCCAGTTTGTATATTATTTATTTAGGACACGACCGGGTTGAGGTCGATGTCACCCTTATATATATTTCTTTTCTGTACTAAGATTACCCCGCTGTGGAGTGCACGAATATCCGGGTTCTAGAGGGCAACGGGTCCGCATCTCATGGCGTTGAGATGGAGGGGACCTTACTCTAGAATTGGCGGGCTATTCGTCGTACTCGTAGGGGGTATAGGTTGACCCACGGAGGGGTGTCCAAGTTACCGGATTCCGTGAAGTGCTGGGTAGCCCATTCACGTTGTTGATTGGGGTTGCCTGGCTTCTGGTATTGGAGGATAACTTGTCGCGCTCGTAGGGGTCTAGGTTTTCATTGCACAGGCTATCCACATGACAGGGAATGTCGGGTCTCATTTGCGGCTCAAGTGAAACCCGAGGCTCCAGGCTTATCCACCACTTTGTGTTGTTGGCTGAGATTCTGTGATGTTGCTTTATATCATGCATGGGACGAATGTTACATATATTTATATATATACTAGTAAATGTTGTATATTTTTTGCATCCGCGCTAGTCCAGCCCCCGCTCTGTTGTTAGTTAAGTAACCTAACGGGTGATGACGGGGCCCAGTGGCGAATGCGGATGGCATATATGTATATTTTATTTTCGTTCTTTTCTGGTATGATATATTTAATTGATGGGACTGCGTTGATTCTGATCAATGCAAGGAAAAAAAACCTATAGATGATGTTGTTGGAACCAAGTTCTTAAAACACCGACATTACAGACATTTCCTTTTGCTTTGCACAGTGATATTCGGTTATAAATATCCTGCACCTCATTCGACGAGGCAAGGGCCGAGATCCCTTCATCGGGAGTGACCACTTGGGCAGAAGTTTTTGTCAACGTAATAACTTCACTATAGTCGATTCTTTTACTTTGCATCGTGGTATTCAGTTTGGAATATCCTGCATCTCATTCGATGAGGAAAGAGCCGAGATCCCTTCACCGGGAGTGACCTATTTAGCAAAAATTTTCGCCACTATATATTTGTAAAACCACTCGGTTTCTTCAACGATATCAAGCTCATTACGTTAAAAGTTTTTTGCCAAAAACCAGCCGTAGCCCTCTGCCATTTCTTTCGAATAGTACTTAGTATTCGTGCTGCGATTGTTGGCCTTTGTCAAGGCGTAGCGTACGGTAGCTAGATATTGCTTGTCTGTTGCATTGAGATGCGATTATCTAGGACAGTCGTATAACCTTGTTGGCCTTTGTCAAGGGTTTGTACGGGTAGGTCTAGCTTAATCCAGGATAATGATGGGTTGAACTTTACTTGTGGTTTATGATTTGTTGGTCTTTGTCAAGGTCATGAACCGCTTAGGGTAAAAACCACATCGGGAGTTTCAACATACAGGAAACTTGCCAGGCATGCGCATACCTTCTGGAGTGTGGTGAGTTGAGTGGCTTCTATCAAGTTATCATGCGATGATAGTTGGATCCCGATTCCCACTGATGAATAGGTTTACTCCTCGGGTAATTTTAGATGATCCCGACTAATTCTCCTTTTGGGTTTGGAGGAGAATTTGAGGAAACAGTGGGATATATCATGATTAGATAAAGTGATTACCATTCTGATCTAGGTTAGAGTGCAAGCTGAGTGTTTCTTTTCTCTCTCTCTTTGGCACATGCAAGAGTGAGCTATCAGTATAAACAAAATCAAACACAGGTGTTATAAAAGCAGGCTATAAGTAGTTAAACATGTCACATATGCTAAGATCTGTGTTTTTTGGTTAACTGTCCTACAGGTATTTGAAACTAATGAATGTACTCCTCCATGTAACTCAAAAGTATATATCCCGTTACCCCCCGAGACCACGGACCAAGATATATCCCATTACCTCCAGGGATCACAGATCAAGATGTATGAATCAAGAATGATTTTGTTCCGTTACCCTTCGGAACCACAGAAACATGTAATATCCTTTTAAATTACACTTCAGATACACTTTAGATTTCCCCATTTTTCCAGGTTTCGTTTTCCAAGTCAGGTATGAATAATATCTACCTAATACCAATACAGGAACATGCAGGTACAGGTTATGTCTAACTAGACAACAGATTACGTCCATTAGGACCACAAGTAAGGATTGTTGGCATCGGTAAATATCACAGGTAAGTAGGTACAAGCAAGATAGCAATGTTATTAAGAAAATGACGGATTATAAGCATGTCAGTGTAGTATATTAAATTAGATAAATTGTTTACTTGTGGTAATATCGTGCGAACAGATCATGATGAAATACGGTTGTAACCGTTATCTAGATGCGATAAATAATGTAACAAAAACAACCCTATTAATTCCTATCCTTCGATTTATCGATTGACTAAACTAGAATAGTTTGTTATAAACACTAATTATAGATATAATTTACAACACTAATTATAGATATAATTTACATAACATTATAAACTGCTATTATAAACTTTTTATTGTTAACTAATTATCGATATACGGATTATTTACATAAAACGATATAATAATAATAGTAAGTAATATTACGATATATATATATATATAGCATGCAGCAAGTTGTAACTTGCCTCGGTCTCGATGAATGCGGATACGAACACGAACGGAGCAATATGAACACGGAACAACGGAACCAAGATCCAAGCTTGCTCGGCTCAGAGACGTATGAAGAGCACATATCAGATACCATCTTCATTCCTTTTGTTTGCATGAAATTCTCAAAGGTGGGTAGTCTCCCATCACTAGAATCAAATGGGTTATTATGGTACCAACTTCCTCTGCTAAGATCAATGTGATCTTACCGATGTGAACTCTAGATTAGGCTTCCTCGCGTTCAGCTTGGAGACAAAGTTGGACGACGATGGTGTTAGGGCTCGACCGAGGTTGTAGAACAACGATGATGATGACAACAAGGGTCGATCGGAGGAGGAGTTGGGGCTAGGGTTTGGTTGCTCTAGTCTTGGCTGAAGTGGGTTGCTGGGACAAAGAAGAAGGAGTTGCTCGGGTTTTGATGGGGAAGAAGAGGAAGTCGAGGGAAGAAGTTGATGAGGGTGGCGATGGAAGAAAAAGACAAGATGTCAATGGTTTCGAGGTTGATGTTGGTCGAAGTTGAGGGTTGCAGGGAGTTGGCTGTGGTGATGGCGACCGGGTTGGTTTTTGAAGCAGGAGGATCGAGGGAAGATGGGTGCTCAGTTTAGATGGAGACAATGACGATGATGGCTGAAGGAGGTCGACGGTGAGGTCTGTTGGGGAGATGGGTATGGCAGGAAGTGGCGATGTGGGTGCCGGCCACGAGGAGGAGAGAGGAAGAATAACGAGAGAGAGCAGGAGAGAGAGAGATGCCGGGGAGAGAGAGAGAGAAAGTGCTGAGTAGAGAGAGAAAGAGCTGTTTTCAATTTTTTTAATAGGAAAATATATATACAATAAGTTTATATAGTATATGTATATTATATATATTTAGTTTATATATAACTAATAATATTATAAAAGATATTACAAATCTCCGATCCGTTTCTACCAAATCTTACTGAAAATATATTGAAAATTATCTATACATATATAACCTCCTTAAACCATAAATTTAAGGATTAAAAGAAAATATTCTAATATAATATATCACACACAATATTTTAGAATGTTTAGGATTTACCAGCAATAGATAGTCGTCATTAAAATAACATGAGATGTTCAAATAAGATATAACATACTGGTAATTAATATATGTAAATATGCATAATGTATGGATACCAGAAAAATATATACATATAATTAAATATTATATATATATGTTATTTAAGATTCAAATAGATTTAGTCTACGAATAAATATTAATAAAAAATATTCTATCACCATAACGGATTTCACGCAAGCGGTTCGGGTCCGATAAACACACATACTATCCAAACCAATCACTACCCAAATACTGAATAAAAAAAAATTTCAAAAATACTAATTAATATCGGTAAATAATGTATGATCGTGCTAGGGTGTTACAACTTTTTTGTTTGAATCTGCCGCCCTTAATCTTGGCTTTGATTTTGGGCTCCTAATTTGCAATTAATTTCAAAAATCTTCACCTTGATTCAAATTCGCAAAATTTCTAAACTTCCATGAAAAAATTGAAATTCTACAATTCATCGTCTCTATCCTTTATCAAGCAACCAGGCTGTGGGATATATATGCCCAAGAGGCCATTATTATATAATGGATGCTATGGATATATATATGTACATGAAAATCTTGCTTGAAATGATAGTATGCTATCTGATTTGCCTTTATCTTAAAATATGCGTATGTTTTACTAGTTATTACGTATTGCTTATACTTGTTGATAAAGCCCGTAGGATTATTGCTTGACTACCAGCATTGTGATGGCGATCATACTTGTGGGGGCTAGGTAGTCTATAAGCATATCCTTAAAGTGTCCATAGTCGTAGGAATATCGAGACAAGGCATCGATATTCCAGAGTAGACTAGTGTATACGTTTCTAGACCCCGACGAGGGGCGATGGTTAGTCCCACAGCCATTAGTGTGTTTCACCTAAGATTGTATACAGGTGCCCACTGAGGGTAGGTACACTGGATGGACTCGCTGAGAACTGCTAGATGGTAATATACCTAGTGTTAGATGACAGTTCTTATGTGGCATGTGTATAGGTAGTCTGTAGACCTGAGATCATCATTTGTTTCGTGTGAGTTCCTATTGTGCTTTGATTACTACCCTACCACGGCTCAAAAGAGTCGTACAAACATGTTTTAGTTTGGTACAGTCCTGAGCCACATGGAAACAGTGAGCGACTGTTAGGAATTCGTCTCTCCCGGTATAGGGAGTCGATATCACACTGTGTTTGGTTGGTCAACACCATAAGCCCCTGGTCAAGACAGTTGAGAATTACTGATAGTTGGATTAGTAGTTTCTCGGATGGTCTTGAGCCACACTAGCATGACTTATCGGGTTAGTAAGGGTCTGACATTAACCACTCCCTAGACCCGGTATACGATACTCTCAGACGAACAGACCGGACTCTATGGATATTGTCACGGTTAGGCTCGGTAGAGGTTTAGATGAGTTTGTTCGCCGGCCTATTTTTCGACAGGTACCTGGGTAGCCGTTACATACCACTGACGTGCTTGTGGTTAAACCCATTTCCAGCGTACTGCCAAGTCTTTAGATTCCCACACAGAGGGTTTTTCTGGTTCAGGCAAAATGATGTAAAGGCCATATGTTTATACATGCAGGGTTCCGATTAATTACGTGTACCAGTTGCGCGAAATTTAATCGGACGGATTATAATACTAGTAGGCTTATGATTAAACTGGATTGTTAAATCAGATATTGATTTAATACCAGTATTATATTAATAGTATTATTCTATCTCTAGGGTATTCGTATTTTGGTACGAATACGGGCATGTATATACGGTAGAAAGTATTTTGTATTTAACAAAATTCCTTCTAGAAAGAGAACACCTCATTCATGTATTAACCATGTATTTTGATATTTGAAAATGAGGTGGAGGGTTATCTGGCAAAAGAGAATGGTGTGAGGCATGGCCAAATGAATTTTCAATTCATTTAGAATTACTATTGAAGCATGGCTCATTTGTTTATTGTGAAAAAGATTTCACAAAACAAAAATGGTCATGAGATTTTTCACAACCTCACTTCATTTCCATTTGCTCCTTCTCTCTTCTCTTTTGAGTTCATCCTCCTCCTCAACCCTAAACCTTTCTCATGTGTTGAGATACATAAGGTTAGAGATAGAAAAAATCATTATTAATCATCTCTACATCTTCGAAACAAACTAGATTAGCAAACTAGTTAGTTTAGTTACTTTCTTTTGAAAGTAGAAGCTTGAATTAAGAACCATCAGGTAAATCTTCTAGGATCGAGGAGGTCGACGACCAAGCTTGATCTAAGACCGGAAAGGAGATTAAGAAGAGGATCAAGAAGACCCGAAGGACACGAATCTATCGGTATAAAACTTCTATCACAGTAGATAATCATCTATGAAGTTTTTGCTATTAGGTCTTATGGCAGTACTTGGTTTAGATATCTTTGTTGCATACTTCAAAATTGTTTTTTGAAAATTCCGCCTCTCTACAAAACTAATAGAGTGTGCAACATAGACTTACATGGCATCATGATCATCATTCCAACCATATCTTGAAACAAGAGAGCCATCTGTTTTATGTTAGCAGCTTGCTCAGCAGCCTCTTTGTCCTTCCTCTCTAGTACCCTTCGCAAAAACTCTGTATCGGTCTCCTGCTCTTGGCGCTGTTCGGCCTCTTTATCTGGACTTTCTTTCTGTTAGGTAAGTGCTACCATTTTGGTCAGCATTTTCTAGAGCTTTTGTTGTTGCTCTTGAGCCTTTGTCAGCGACCGAGTTTGTGTTCGGTGACTCATCGAGGCACGGCTTTCCTCTTTTCCTGAAACCATGTGGACCGTATGTACGGTTATGCCCCCAGATTTGGGGCGTTTAAGTCCATCGCCTTTGGAATTTGCCGCGGGTGGTACAGTTTTCTCCAGCCTCATTCTTTTATGAGAGATTGGAGTTGACGGAGCCGTTGTGACAGGCACCTGTTTAGGAGAAGTCCCCCATTGTGTGGCGGAGGAGTGGTCTTTTTCTTGTCGGACCTTCGGTTTCTTTGGTTGACAAGAGTAGTTTTTATCAATCATAGAGTCTTGGACTTTTCGCCACACCCTATGAGTTTGCGAAGAGAGACGCCGGTAAGGCCGCTCCGGATTTTCCTGCACTGTAACTTTTGTAAGTGGGGGTGATTTCTTTAGCACCGCCATTGGGGAGTTTTTGCGCACCTTCTTAAGAGATTCAAAATTGTTTCCAGTTGGAACAGCGGTGTCGACCTCCACCATATGAGCTGGTGGGGTGAGTCCAGAGGGAGAGTTGCCTACAGCTTCTCTCACTCGGCGCCAATGGCGACGTCGAGTGTGCCTTGCTGAAGGGACCGCCTCAGTTTTGGAAGCGGCTTCATCATGCCCCCGTCTTTGCTGAGGGGTGTCAATCGGTATCAGCCTGTTGAAGATTGACGTCCTTGATGGAGTTTGTGAAGAACCGGCCAATCTTTTGAAGACTGATCGTCTGATGGGGAAGCACCTTTGACGGCTTCATCTGTAGCAGGAGTAGGGAGGGCTAGCCGTTTTGGGGTCGCCCCTTCAGGTATCACGAGCTTCTTTACGAGCCCGTTTGTGTTCTTGCTCAGCCTGTTGAAGACTGAGACGCCAGAGTTTGACAGCTTGCTGATGGGGGCCGTCGTGGTTGCTAGCCGATCGAAGACCGACTTTCGAGGATATTCTTCTGGTAGCGTTGAGGCACTGAAACTCACAGGTGGGAGCATGTTCCTAAAGAACAGTCCGTTAGTGGCTTGTGTGACCTTCCCCACCGGCATTGAGAAAATAGAGGCCGCGTTGGGCCCGTTGGTCACTCCTCCAGTTGGGGTGGAGCGGGAGTTGCTGTTGCATGAGGTGCAGTTGAGGGCCATTGATTTTCTGCACAAGAGCAAGACACCAAGTTTTAGTACCTCAAGTCCAAAGGCAACCATAGTGAACTGCGATTTTGTGCGCAAAATATGGCATACGAAGTGTGGAGTGGAAAGAGGAAAAAGGTTCCACCGGGCATGCCAGAATCTGTTCACCGCCGAAAGACCGGACCGAGACATTGGGACGTCTGGCCTGAATTTGGGGCAGATGATATTTGGACTTATCCATCCATCTCTCTAAAGATACCAAGTTGATTTATGGCACCGTATATCAGAGGTTTGGATAGATACGACTGTTGTAGCAGACTTTATCAGATTCCCCATCATTTATGATGGGTTTTTGATTGTAGGGATGCTCTTCCCTGTAGGCGAAGGCCCATACAGTTAATTACGTTATCACGTTGCGATAACCACTTTCTCCTACTCCAGTAGTTCACTTCGTGTCATGTGTTTTTTTTGTTTCTTTTGGTTGCCCGTGGATTGTTTACGGAGACTATTTTATGTCGTCACCCATAGGGCGCGGATCACTCCAAACCCGTATATTTTAGATTTAGGTTTGAGTTTTGAACTTAGGTTATATGTTCTTTTAGTTCAAAAATGTTTTGTTTGGTTTAAGGACCATTAATCTAGTTTGAGATTAAGATCAGCTTAAATATATGAGAATTTAGGATCAATTTATTTTAACTAAGGATACGTTAGTCCTGTTTGAGACTAAGATCAACTTAGCAACATTTTAAGGATCATTCTTTTATTTAAGATCCAATAGCAGAGCATCTGGGCTCAGATGCTCGAAATTTCAGAGAGACTTTTAGCTAATTTGGGCTTGGTCTGCTCAATCTTTTTTTTCCTTATTTTTTTTATTTAAAAGTGCTAAGTACTTATTTGGGTCCTGTTTGCTCAGCCCCTTTTCTTTATACAGGAGTGCTAAGCACTTGTTTGGAGCTCTGGCGCTCACATGTGTATCATGTGAACCCCTCAGTCATGGGCGCTGCCCAATTAGTGCTAAGCACTCAGTCATTTTGACTTAATATATATAGTGCTAAGCACTTTTTATGGCGTCTGTGTGAGGAGCACGTGCAGCGCTGTTTCATTTATTTTGTTAGGTGCTCACGTGTGTTTCACGCGAGGTGTTGGACGCTGCCCAATCAGTGCTAAGCACTCAGTTATTTTGGCTGCATATGAAGTGCTAAGCACTTTTACTCAGCGCTCACTTGTCTTTCACGTGAGGCGTTGACCTTCTGTTTTGAACGCCTACGTGAGAAACATGTGGGGCGTCGAGGCTTTTGTTTGGGGGCGTCCACGTGTTTTTCATGTGAGGCGCTGAGCTCCTTTTTTTAGAGATTGAATCTCTGTTAATGGCATTTTGACCATTAATGATCACCAAGATCTTTGTTTATGGGATCGAATTTTCTGTAAGAACTAAGTTCTTATTCTCTCTTTTCTTTTATAAAGACTAAGTTCTTTTCGTAGGGTTAAACCCTATATTTAGAGGAATTAAATTTCTAGAATATAGGTTTTTTTTCTTTCTCTTTCTTTTTAATCTAGTTCTTTTCCTCTAGATTTTGAGTTTGAAGAACAGAATCTCCCTGATGAGAATTGAATTCTTAACTTGTGGGGAGATTTGCTTTGCAAATATCAAATTAGAGGAAGAACTAAGTTCTTATATGAAGGGTGAAGCCCTTATTTCTGTTTATATTATGCAAAGGAGATATTTTTGATCTCTTATTTTTCTTTACGTAGAGTTTGAAAGGAGGGAGATCTTCTTCTTCTTTTGAGAATTAAATTCTCTGTTTTTCTTTTTTGTATAGAAACTTATGGAGTCAATCCTCTATCTCTGAGACTTGAAGTCTCGGGTCCTTTATATAGTAGAGGCAAATTGTTGATCAGTTTTGAGAAAATCTCTCATTGAGAGATTTCAATTGATTTTATTGCTCTCAAAAATTATTTGGGGAATTTTATCTATCGTTGGATCTTTGATCCAAGAATTTCTGTTTTACAGACTATATGTTCTTGTTTTTAACAAGATTGGGGAAATATTTTTCCATATATAGAATTTTATTCTATTAAACGGTGATTTTTAATCACCATTGGATTTTTGATCCAAGGGTGCTCTATTTAACATATCATATCTTTCTTATTTAGAAAAATTGAAATATATTCCCAAAAATAGAATTTAATTCTGTTATTAGATCTTTGATCCAACAGCTCTCTGTTTAACAAATGATATCTTTCTTATTTAGAAAGATCAGGGAAATATTTTCCCCTGATAGAATTTAATTCTATCATTTGATGATTTATCATCACCATTGAATTTTTGATCCAAGGGCTCTGTTTAATAGAGAATATCCTAATTTTTAGAGAAATAATTCTCATGTAGAATTTAATTCTACTTGCTTTAGTTTGGGTGCCGCCTGCTTTAGTTTGAACGCCGGCGCTCACGTGTTGTGCATGTGAGCGCTACTTAAGAATTTAATTCTTATATATTACAGGCGCTCCTGTGCTTTGCATATTGGCACTCACGTGATCTTCATGTGCGGCGCTGTCATGCCCCGCTTCCCAGTATACGGGAAGAGGACGCAACTAGGCCGCTACGTATTTACTCTGAAGTAAACACGCTGAGCGTATCTAAGTAATATAAGTAAAATACACAAGAGACAGAGACAATAGATATAAATGAACAGCAACATTATTTATTCACATTCTTTTTACAATACATCATAAAAGTAAATACATGGAATGAAAAGCAATGCCTAAACAGTGGTATAACAGAAATGGAAAGTACAGAATGTAAATGTGTACACGTATCTAGAGCTCCGGGTCGAATACTAGCTGATCCAAGTCCTCGCTGGTGGGCTCGATCTCCTGAAGGTCCGAATCACCTGACAATATTCCAAAGAAGAAAGAGAGAGAATGTCGTCAGCGAACAATCGCTCAGTAAGTCCCAAAGATAAGGGAGAAGTAGAATAGACAAAGAGAGAGAGAGTGTGTAACTTTTAAAGTGGTATTATATTGTTATAATGTTGTATTTAGTGTTAACGTTGTTGTTTGTAGCTTGGTACAGAAGAGGCATGTGTATACGAGAGGAGTCTCGTTAGACCAGAGACTACGGTGGACGGAATATAAGGAACCGTTCACCCACGGTACAACGGCAATTGAATTCAGGTTAGGTGTCTTAATGGTTGCAGTCTCGTGCCACTTCTAACATCTTCCGTACCAATCTACCCATTAAACCCCGTGATGTCTTGATTGTATTGTTTGTATTATATTGTCTTGTAATTTGAATTGTATAGATGGATGACTTGCCGAAACTATGATATCAGTAAATGGATGTAACTGGAGAATCATGTAGATGGATGTATATCCATGGTTCGGTTCAGTCAAGTTGTATAGATTGATAGATTGAACAGATTGAATATATGGATTCATATTGAATTGTTATATATACTTGAATCTCATTCAAGTCGGATTGATTATATTGAGATTCAGTCTGATTCGGACAATTAGAAAAGAAATTAAATCCTGAATTAGATTTTGGTGTTATCGGTAACCGCTGCACATGGACGACAGAATTTGTGTCTTTTTCAAAGACGATTACCGTCTTGATAACACCGTTTGTTAAGTTGTTTACCTTAAATAGGCAAGCACCTATATCTCCGGCTCTCCGAGGCTCAAGAGACTGGTCCCGCTTAAACCTATGTTTACTAGGGTCCTTATTGTAGTTTGGTATAACTTGAGTGGGTTCTATGTAAAAATAATTTTGTATAATTTTCAAAATACACCTCAAGTATTTTATTATCGTCTTTAGAGTTTTCATTGATATATATTTTATCATTGTGATATTTCTAGTGAATAAAACCTATTTTTCATAATATATGGTATTTATTTGTAATATTGGAATTGTTTGGTATTTTCTTGTAAATGGAATGTTTTTTTTGAATTTTGGAAATGTGAAATATTATAAATATTAAAAATAGATATTTTGATATTAATTACATATATATTTATTTATTAAAAATATAAGTTTTATGTATAATAGAAATCATATTTTCTAAAGAAAATTGTATTTTTAAATCTTTCGAGACCGTATGCTCCTTGTGAAGGTCTGCATCTCGCATTACTAAGCCCGAGGATGTGCGATAATCTGCACCATCCCGAACGGGTTCCCCGAAATGGGTTGTAGCGGCGCATTGCAAAGATTTGTTAAAAATACACATCTTATAGAAAAAAGGTTTTTATAAGTCGGAGGTAGTTTTGTGTAAAATCGTATTTTCCCAAATCTATGTTCCCAAATGTCATCATGCTATGTTACATATATGTGTTGTGAGGAGTTAGGTCATTACCTCGTGAACTATCTAAAGGTATAGCAAGGGGTAATGATGTTTATGTCGAAACTGAACTATATGGCATTTTTCTGTAAAATTGCAATAAAAAGTAAAATAGGAATTCTTTTGATATGAAACTTGTCAATATGCTTTGTTAATATTTAATGATCATGATGTGATGGTTTGGTATTATTGTTTTAAAGAAAAATATGATTTTTAAGGAAAAACTGAATCGGAAGTCGGATTAACTCCGCTTCCGTCGGGTTTTAGTTTTGAATATTGTTTAGAATATAGAAGAGAAGAGAAATATGGACTTACTGGATTTTAGGGTAGAGGAGAGGAAAAGGAAGAAGTGGGAGGTGCCAGTGCGTCGTTTCGTCGCCAGAATCTTCTCGAATCGTCGTCGGAAGTTCGCCGGAGCTTCGTCCTTCGCTAACTCCACTTGCACACAAAAAGTCTAGGGAATTTTTCTTGAGAGTTTGGACAGAGATTTGGAAGTGAGGAGGGATGAGTTTAGGTGTGGTATTTATAGGAAAAATTAGGGTTTAGGGTAGATGAAAGGGTGTGATAAAAATTGTATTTAATTTTGCATTAAAAAATTAAAAAGGGTGTTTTAAATTCTCTGTTTATTTTCAGAGATTTTAAATAGTGCAGGGGAGTGGGGTAGGCCAAAAGTCTCTGGGAGTTCAGGAAAATTTGGGTTTGGGCTGACTCGGGCCAGCGGCGGCGGCCGATTCACCCGAGTCACCGGCCTGAGTTGGCCGAGTCGGGTCGAGTCCGGTTGCCACGTGTCCCCTGATGCCGTGTCTTGACTCGTGGACCCGTTTTTTTTATGTGCGACTCTTGGTTTTTATGAGTTATGCACGTGTAGACTGTTGGGCTTTTAAAAAATTAAAAGAAAACTAATTAAAAAATAATATGACTGATGGGATTTGAACTCTGGTGCTTTGGTTCAGCAGTGCAAGGTCTTACCAATGAGCTACAAGCTCCTTCTTGTTGTTCAGAATTGAATCAAATACTTATAGTACTCACAGGAAATGTAAATACCCCAATTATACATTAACTTTAAATCAATTTTATGTACACAAGAATTGGAGTTGTTACAGTCTATCCTCCTTACAAAAATTTCGTTCTCGAAATTTACAATTTATTTTAAGGACTAGTTTACAAATAGGTGATGATATATTGCACGCATATCATCTTCCCTTTCCCTTGTCGATTCTCCTGGAGTGTCTTTTCTCCACATCACTCGAACTAAGTTGACTTCCTTGTTCCGTAGTGACTTCACTTTGCTGTCCAGGATCTCAACAGATTGTTGTTCACAAGATAAGTCAGGCTGTACAGTGAGCTCGGAATGATCGAGAATATGGCTGGGGTCACTCACATACCTTATGAGTTGGGATATGTGGAACACATTGTGCACTCCTTCCAATGAGGGTGGAAGTGCCAAGCGGTATGCCATTTCACCGACTCGTTAAAGTATGTCGAACGGTCCAATGTATCTTGGACTTAGCTTACCATGTCTTCCAAATCGAATCACTCCGTGGTTTGGAGATATCTTCAGAAATACATGATCTCCCGGCTGAAACTCCAAATGACGGCGCTTTGCATCAGCCCAGTGCTTCTGTCGATCTTAGGCTATGCGCATTCTTTCCCTGACAGTACGAACTATGTCAACAGTTGCTACTATCATCTCAGGTCCAAGGAGTTCTTTATCACCGATGTCGTTCTAACTTAATGGCGATTGACACTTCCTTCCATAAAGTGCTGCAAAATGTGCCATTCCTATGCTGCTTGGTAGCTGTTGTTGTATGAAAACTCCACAAGATGTAGGTGATCTTCCCACGATCCTCCGAAGTCTAACATACACGCTCTAAGCATATACTCCGAATCTGAATAGTTCGCTCAGACTGACCATCAGTTTATGGATGATAAGCCGTGCTGAAGTTCAGACTTGTCCCCAAGCTCGTGTTAGTGTATATGCCCTAAGGCCCATTATTGTATCATACTGGCTTGTATATTACTTAATGGAAGCTTGAGATATTCACAGTTATATTAACAGTCTTGCTAAACATGGTAGTATGCTACTTGGTTTATATCTATCTTAATATGTGTGTACGTATTGATAGAGCTCTTAGGATCTTGCTTGATTACCAGCGTTGTGATGACATTCACACTAGTGGGGGCTGGGTAGTCTACAAGCACATCCTTTTTCAGGTCCCTAGTCGTAGGATTATCGAGACAGGGCATCGATACTCCGGAGTAGACTAGTGTGTACGCTTCTCATCCCAGTTGGGGAGATGGTCTGTCCCACAGCCATTAGTACGTCGTACTGGAGATAGTATATAGGTGCTCGTTGGGTTACGGGTACACCGGACAGGACTCGCAGGGAACTGTTGGTTGGTATTATACCCGTCGTCAGTTAACAGTTCCCACGTGACATAAGTACAGCATAGTCCGCAGACTTGACACTGCTGCTTTGCCTCGAGTGTGTTCCCACTGTTCCTAGGTTGCTACCCTACCACGGCTCAAAGGAGTCGTGCAAACAGGCAGCGGTTGGGTGTAGTCCCGAAGCACTTGGAGGCAGTGGCGGTTAGACAGGATTCGTCTCTCCCGGTATTGGGAGTTGATATCGCGCTGTGTCTGGAAAGCCATTACACAAAGTCCCTGGCCAGGGCAAGCGAGATTTACTGATAGGTTTTCCAGTAGTTTCTCAAGGTGTAATGGGCTTCACTCCGACATGACTTATACCGTTTTTAGGAGACTGACGCTTACCGCCCCCTAGGCCCGATAAGCGATAGTCCTAGACGAACAGACCGGACTGTACGGAGATTGTCACATCAGGCTCAGTAGGAGTTCGGATGGGTTTCCTCATCGGCCTTCTTATCGACATCTACCTGGGAACCGTTACGTACAGCTAGTGTCACTTGCGGTCTGTAGTTAAACCCACTGCCAGCGTAGTAGTCGAGTCTTTAGAGTCCCACACAGAGAGTTTCCCTGCTTCGGGCGAAACGATATAGAGGTCGTATGGTTTTACGACAGGGTTCGGACACGCATGTGCATTTATGCACGTACGATGTTCGGACAGTTTTTACTAGCGGGCTTTGGTTTAAGCCAGATTCTAGTATCGGATTATTGGATTTATACAGTCTAAAGTATTTCCGTGTTTTCACGGATAAGAGGGGCGTTCTCGTAAATTGTCGAGAAGCTTCTAGAAGGATGATGACTTGGAGGCTAAGGCGGCATTTGCATTTATTGGATTAATGAGTCATGGTGTGATTCATCCATGGAGTTAATGATACATTTATGATTCTAATGACTCATGAGATGAATCACTATGTGAGTTAATGAAGCATGAAGATATTATTTATTTGTTATTCATTTAATAAATATGTTATGCTTTATATATATCACAATGATTTCATTATTCCAAAAAGGATTCTCACTCTCACCTTCTCTCTCCTCAAGCTCTCTCTCTTCAAACCCTAACCCCAACCTCTCATATGTTGAGATCAAGGGTTAGCAAGACTTATTGATCCATAATCCCACTCTATATTCCCTAGGTTGCTTTGATTAGCACTTTGAGTAACCTAGTTACCTCAAGTTAGAGGTCAAGCTTGGAGTTGTAGCTCTCGGGTGGATCTTCTATTACAAAGAGGAGGCCGACGAGGAGGTGGTCATCGAGAAGAAGAAGGACTTGGTTCATTAGGTATAATCTTCTTTCATAGTAGCTAATCCCTCCTATGATGTTGTTAGTTAAGGTTTGGCAAAGATCCGTAAAGTTAGTCGATGTTAGTTTAAACAAAATGATTGTTTTACCTATTCCGCCTCCCCGCAACTCGTGGGGTGTCTAACATCGACTTAGAGTGGTATCAGAACCTCGCTAAACCATAACTAACTTGTTAGCAAAGTCGTTATAAATTCGATCGCGAAACGAACCGGAAAAATCATCATTTTCACACAGTTTCTGTCGATTTTAAAACGGGGTCTAAAAATTTTTCAGGGACCCTTAAAATTACAAGCAGGGAAATATAAGAATACTGGAGAAATTTAGGTTCCTGACTCGGCCATACAGCCGCGGAACCGCGGCCGATCCAAGCGATCCGCCGCGGATCCGCGGCCGAGTTGAAGCTGAGTCACCCCAAAATTCCCCAGTAACTCTTTTGTGTTAATTTTGGTATTTCTGGGATATTTTGTTTCTGCTCAAGTCTCAGGTGCACAGAGAAGTTTTTGGAGTAGAATCATTTGCGTTTGCTCGATCGAAATTCTACGATGTTTGGCTAAATAGATTATATCTGTGATTTGTATAATGTGTTCGTAAACCTTCCCTAACTGCTAGTATGTCGGTTGGCAAGGGGTTGCACATTTCTATAATGTTTTTACTGTTTGTGTTTGTGGACTTGTTGGATTGTCGTGAATGGATAGCCGGGGATGTGAGACGAGCGTTTCTTTCATTCAAATGTAATTTGTAAATTGTTGTAATATTATTTTGCGGGGCACATCCAGGTTGCGGTTGTAGCCACCATTGTATTATTTCATTTACTGATTTTTGCTCCTAGGATAGACCCAAGGTGGGGTGCACAAACTACCGGGTACTTTGAAGTGTTTAGTGGCCTACTCACGTTGCTGAGGGAGACCGCTTCACTTCGGGTACTTGGCGGGTAGTTTGCAGTACCCGTAGGGGGTCTAGGATGGGGTTTTGGCTATTCATCACGACTGTGTAATCCGTCTTTCTTTGCAGGCTCAAAAGAATGCGGATTCGTAGAAAATCCAATATGTTTATCTGTGATCTGGAATGCCTATTATTGCGTCTGACGAATGTACAATATCTATATATGATAGCTATTTAGACGTCACTTATGTTTTACACCCGCGCTAGTCCAGCCCCCGCTCTGTCAATAGTTAAGTAACCTAACGGGTGATGACGGGACCCAGTGGCGAATGCGGATGGCATAAGAGGACGTTGTATTTTCGTTGTTTTCTGCAATGATAGGTTAATTGATGGGACACATTATATTAATGCAAAGAAAATAAACCAAAGTTGAATCGTTGGAACAGTTTAAAAGAAACCACTCGGTTATTTTAAAACAGAGGATATTTTTTAAAATTGCGGAGCTTTAACCACTCCTTTTAAAAGCTATCAGGTTCCTTCGATCATATCAAGTTCACTACATTCACGGTTTCTCCAAAACCATTCGTAGCCCTCTGTCATTTCATTTGGGTATTTAGTAGTATTCAAGCTATGTATTTTGACCTAACGCCAAGGCATAGTGTTGGGTAGCTGTTGGGTATTCATTTGTTGCATAGATAGATGAGTTAGTTTGGGACAGTCGTATTATCATTTGGCCTACGTTAGGGATATGTACGGATGGGTTCAAATTAACAAGATAATGATGGGTAGAACTTGACATGTGACTTATGACATTTTGACCGAACGCCAAGGTCATAAGAGCATGGGGCAAAAATTTATATCGGGAATTTCTAAAGAAACTGAAATTTGCAAAGAGATGCATACCATTTAGAGTGTGATGAATATTGGTAGGATTCCTTCAGCATTATCACACGATGATATTTGGATCCCGATCCTACTGTGAGTATCAGCTAGTCATCAGGAGATTCGTCACTTAACGATCAATGCTATAAACCAAGTAGGTGCCGAGAAAGGTGTCAGCGGGGTTACGCCCCCAGAGAAAAGAGGTTATTTAATTAAGGAACTTCGCGAAAGTGTCGTAAAACCTCCCTCGAAGTACCGACACCGTCCTGGCTGAACGATTAAGCAAGTATTGTACGGTGAGAATAGTCCTGGCTAGTTCTTCCTTTTTAGTTTGAGGAGGGATTCGAGAAACAGTGGGAGCCATCCTGTTTAGATAAACTAAAACCACTCTAAAATTGCAAGAGCATCATGCTAAAGTGTTCCCTCTCTCTCTCATTGCAACGACCCAAAACATGACAGGCCTTAAGTTACTATTAGAGAAAAATATACTGACAGGGCCAAACTATAAAGATTGGCTGCGGAATATCAAAATGGATTTGACTTATGACAAATTGGGGTATGTCCTTACCACTAAGACACCTGCTGTCCCTGGTCCAAAATCCAGTATTGCGGATAAGGAAATCCACAAGACCTGGGAGTTAGATTGCGCGAAGGCCAAGTGCATCGTGCTTGCCTCTATGAATAATGAACATCAGAGGAGGCACGAGGATATGGATCTTGAATCCATATTTCTCCATACAAAGGATCTGTATGGGGAGCAATCTCGTATAGCAAGATACGAGACCTCGAAGAACTTGTTTCAGTCAAGGTTGGCTGTCGGATCGTCTGTAGGAGAACATGTCCTAAAGATGATTGGCTATATAGAAGAGCTCGCGGACCTCGGGACGACTTTGGAGAACGAGCTCTATATAGACTTGATTCTTCAGTCCCTTCCTTCCACCTACGCCCAGTTTATTCTGAATTTCAACATTCAAAGAAAAGAAGTTGACTTCCAGAACTCCTTAACATGTTGAGGAGTGCAGAGGGCACCTTGCAGAAGGCAAGGGAAACACCCGCTTTGTTTGTTCGCAGTGCTTCTTCTTCCAGGTCCAAGGCTAGGGCCAAAGGAAGGAAGATGAAGGCCGCTACCAAACTAAGAGGTGGTGTTAGTAAGGTGGGAGCTAAGGGAAAGACAAAGATTGCAGTGCCAGTAGTGGCAAAGGACGAGTGCTTCCACTGTCATAGGAAAGGGCACTGGAAGAAAGGTTGCAAAGCTTGGATTGGCAAGAACCAGGAACCGAAGCAAGCTGTGGCTTCGACTTCAGGTGTGTTTGTAATTGAAAATTGTCTGTCAATCAACTCTACTTTCTGGGTATTGGATACCGGATCAGGATCTCATATATGCAATTCATTGCAGGCACTGAGAAACCGTAGAGTGCTGAAGGTTGGTGATATGACCCTCCAGGTTGCTAACGGAGCTAGCGTGGGTGCTGTGTCCGTAGGGGATTATCACCTTGGATTGACGAGTGGACATATTTTGGTTTTGCATAACTGTTTTTGTGTACCCAGTTTAACGTGTAATATCATATCGGTTTCGTTGTTATTAAAAGAAGATTATGATTTCATGTTTGTAAGCGATGTTCTTAACATCCACCTTAATCATGGTTTGATTGGGTCCGGTACACTAGATAACGGTATATATGTCTTAAACCAATTGCAGATCTTCAATGTCCAGAACACACTAAAAAGAAAGTCTTCAGATTTAAATAAGGCTTTCTTATGGCATTGTAGACTGGGTCACATCAATAAGACAAGGTTAACTAAGTTACATAGAGAAGGATATTTGGATTCGTTCGAATATAAAACTTATGCCACTTGTCAATCATGTCTCAAAGGAAAGATGACAAAGACTCCATTCACTGGACATGGAGTAAGAGCGAGCGAGCTTTTAGGACTCATACACAGCGATGTATGTGGTCCAATGTCTACACATGCAAGAGGTGGTTTTTCATATTTCATTACTTTTACGGATGATTACTCTAGGTACGGATTCATTTTCTTGATGAAACATAAATCCGAGGCTTTTGAGAAATTCCAAGAGTATAAGAATGAAGTAGAAAACCAGACCGACAAAAGTATCAAGACACTGAGATCTGATCGAGGTGGTGAATACTTAAGTGCCGAGTTCCTAGGTTACCTAAAAGAGAAAGGAATTCTCTCTCAGCTTACTCCTCCATACACTCCACAGCATAACGGTGTATCGGAGAGACGGAATCGAACCCTATTGGATATGGTACGTTCCATGATGAGTAATGCTGAGTTACCGCGATCTTTCTGGGGTTATGCGCTAGAATCAGCGGCATATCTTTTGAACAGGGCTCCTACCAAGACTGTTCCTACCACGCCATATCATATGTGGAGTGGGAAGAAACCCTATCTACAGTATTTAAAGATATGGGGATGTCCAGTTTTTGTTAAAAAGCAGCATGCGGACAAACTCGAGGCACGATCAGTACAGTGTAAGTTTGTGGGATATCCAAAGAACTCCAGGGGATATTTTTTCTATTACGCAGAGGAACAAAAGGTTTTTGTTTCTCGTAATGCCCATTTTCTAGAACATCAGTTTTTAGAAAAGGAAACAAGTGGGAGCGCAATAGAACTGGAAGAAATTCCAGAACCACTAACTACTACTGAAAGTTTGGTAGAACCAGTAGTTCAAGAAGAACAGGACATTCCCGCACCCCTCCGCAGGAGTAGTAGGCCGTCTCATCCGCCTGAGAGTTACTATGGTTTTCTCATAGATGGGGATGAAGAGGATTGCGTCATTGATGATGATGAACCTACTAGCTTCCAGCAGGCCATCCAGAGCGGCGACTCGGTACGATGGCTGGATGCAATGCGGACCGAGATGGAGTCCATGTACACCAACAAAGTATGAACTTTGGACTTTGCTCCAGATGGGGTAAAACCCATAGGATGCAAATGGATCTTCAAGAAAAAGATTGGTGTAGATGGACAGGTGGAAACCTATAAGGCTAGACTTGTTGCAAAGGGTTTTCGTCAAAGACCTGGTTTGGACTATGACGAAACCTTTTCTCCAGTAGCTATGCTCAAATCCATTCGGGTCCTTCTTACTATTGCCGCCTTCCATGATTATGAGATCTGGCAGATGGACGTAAAGACGGCTTTTCTAAATGGTAATTTAGAAGAGTGCGTCTATATGGATCAGCCAGAAGGCTTCAATCAGAGTGGGAGCAGCGGGAAAGTGTGCAAGTTGCTTAAGTCCATTTATGGACTGAAACAGGCATCGCAGAGTTGGAACATCTGTTTTGATGAAACGGTCAAAGAATATGACTTTATCAAAAATCCAGATGAACCATGTATATATAGTAAAATTGTAGCACAAACTGTCGTATTCCTCGTCTTGTACGTGGATGACATTCTATTGATAGGAAATGACATTCCTATGCTACAATCTGTCAAAGGATTCTTGTCACACAAGTTCTCCATGAAAGACCTGGGTGATGCCTCTTACATTCTGGGGATCCGGATCTATCGTGATAGATCCAAGAGGATGTTGGGACTATCGCAGTCCAAGTATATCAACACTATACTGAAAAGATTCAGTATGGAAGATTCTAAGTGCAGTAATTTACCGGCTTGTCTCGGAATCACCCTCTCCAAAGAGATGTCTCCCAAGACTGATTTGGAAAGGGATCGCATGTCTATTATACCCTACGCTTCTGCGGTAGGCTCTATAATGTATGCGATGTTGTGCACCAGACCAGATGTAGCTTACGCACTAAGCGTGGTAAGCAGGTATCAGTCAGACCCAGGGGAGAAGCACTGGATAGCAGTGAAGAACATTCTCAAGTACCTGAGAAGGACAAAGGAGATGTTCTTTGTTTACGGCGGAAAAGACCTCCAGATCGAGGCCTTTGCCGACTCCAGCTTCCAGAGTGACAAGGATGACTCCAAGTCCATGTCAGGTTATGTCTTTACCCTCAATGGAGGGGCGGTGTGCTGGAAGAGTTCCAAGCAGGACACCGTTGCTGACTCGACGATGGAAGCGGAGTATATTGCTGCTTGCAATGCCGCAAAAGAAGCGGTCTGGATGAAGAAGTTCCTAACAGAACTTCAGGTGGTTCCTACCATTGTTGATCCATTACCTCTATATTGCGACAACAACGGAGCTATAGTTTTAGCGAAGGAACCCAGGTCCCATCAGAAGTCCAGACACATCTTAAGGCGGTATCACCTGATCAGGGAGATCATTGATCGCCGGGAGATCGAGGTCCGGAGAGTTGCTACAGAGGAGAACACTACTGATCCATTCACAAAGGCCTTACCTCAGATTCAGCTCGAGAGGTTACTCGAGATGATCGGTCTTCGATATGCCAGTACATGGCCCTAGTGCAAGTGGGAGATTGTTAGTGTATATGCCCTAGGGGCCATTATTGTATCATACTGGTTTTTATATTACTTAATGGAAGCTTGGGATATTCACAGTTATATTAATAGTCTTGCTAAACATGGTAGTATGCTACTTGGTTTATATCTATCTTAATATGTGTGCACGTATTGATAGAGCCCTTAGGATTTTGCTTGACTACCAGCGTTGTGATGGCAGTCACACTAGTGGGGGCTGGGTAGTCTACAAGCACATCCTTTTTCAAGTCCCTAGTCGGAGGATTATCGAGACAGGGCATCGATACTCCGGAGTAGACTATTGTGTATGCTTATCATCCCAGTTGGGAGATGGTCTATCCCACAGCCATCAGTACGTCGTACTGGAGATAGTATACAGGTGCTCGTTGGGTTACGGGTACACCGGACAGGACTCGTAGGGAACTGCTGGTTGGTATTATACCCATCGTCAGTTAACAGTTCCCAGGTAACATGAGTACAGCATAGTCCGCAAACTTGACACTGCTGCTTCGCCTCGAGTGTGTTCCCACTGTTCTTAGATTGCTACCCTACCACGGCTCAAAGGAGTCGTGCAAACAGGTAGCAGTTGGGTGCAGTCCCGAAGCACTTGGAGGCAGTGGCGGTTAGACAGGATTCGTCTCTCCCAGTATTGGGAGTTGATATCGCGCTGTGTCTGGAGAGCCATTACGCAAAGTCCCTGGCCAGGGCAAGCGAGATTTACTGGTAGGTTTTCCAGTAGTTTCTCAAGGTGTAATGGGCTTCACTCCGACACGACTTATACCGCTTTTAGGGGACTGACGCTTGCCGCCCCTAGGCCCGATATGCGATAGTCCTAGACGAAAAGACCGGACTGTACGGAGATTGTCACATCAGGCTCAGTAGGAGTTCGGATGGGTTTCCTCATTGGCCTTCTTATCGACATCTACCTGGGGACCGTTACGTACAGCTAGTGCCGCTTGCGGTCTGTGGTTAAACCCACTGCCAGTGTAGTAGTCGAGTCTTTAGAGTCCCACACAGAGAGTTTCCCTGCTTCGGGCGAAACGATATAGAGGTCGTATGGTTTTACTACAGGGTTCGGACGCACGTGCATTTATGCATGTACGATGTTCGGACAGTTTTTACTAGCGGGCTTTGGTTTAAGCCAGATTCTAGTATCAGATTATTAGATTTATACAGTCTAAAGTATTTCCGTGTTTTCACGGATAATGGGGCGTTCTCGTAAATTGTCGAGAAGCTTCTAGAAGGATGATGACTTGGAGGCTAAGGCGGCATTTGCATTTATTGGATTAATGAGTCATGGTGTGATTCATCAATGGAGTTAATAATACATTTATGATTTTAATGACTCATGAGATGAATCACTATGTGAGTTAATGAAGCATGAAGATATTATTTATTTGTTATTCATTTAATAAATATGTTATGCTTCACATATATCACAATGATTTCATTATTCCAAAAAGGATTCTCACTCTCACCTTCTCTCTCCTCAAGCTCTCTCTCTTCAAACCCTAACACTAACCTCTCATGTGTTGAGATCAAGGGTTAACAAGACTTATTGATCCATAATCCCACTCTATATTCCCTAGGTTGCTTTGATTAGCACTTTGAGTAACCTAGTTACCTCAAGTTAGAGGTCAAGCTTGGAGTTATAGCTCTCGGGTGGATCTTCTATTACAAAGAGGAGGCCGACGAGGAGGTGGTCATCGAGAAGAAGAAGGACTTGGTTCATTAGGGATAATCTTCTTTCATAGTAGCTAATCCCTCCTATGATGTTGTTAGTTAAGGTTTGGCAAAGATCCGTAAAGTTAGTCGATGTTTAGTTTAAACAAAATGATTGTTTTACCTATTCCGCCTCCTCGCAACTCGTGGGGTGTCTAACGTCGACTTACAGCTCGCTTGCAGACTCTGCCAAAATTGCTATCGGAACCTGGTGTCACGATCGGAGATAATGCAGACCGGTACTCCATGAAGTCTCACGATTTCCTGTATGAGTTCATGGGTATCAGAGATAGTACATATTTGAAGAGTTTAAATCTTAAGTAGATTCTTACCTCCATGTATTTCTTTGCTAATGTCTCAGTAGATTGGCCAACTCGAAATGGGATGAAGTGAGCCGACTTCGTGAGTCGATCCACAATGACCCATACCGCATCGTTACCCTTTGTGCTGCGAGGAAGTGCAGTCACAAAATCTATTGTGATGTGTTGCCACTTCCATTCTCGGATAGGTAACGGTTGAAGTAATCCAGCAGTCCTGCAATGTTCAGCCTTTACTTGCTAACACACCAAGCATTTAACGACGCTTCTGGTTACTTTACGCTTCATTCCATGCCACCAGTAATTTTGATGTAGATCTTTGTACATCTTTGTACCTCCAGAGTGTACTGAGTAGGGAGAGCTGTGAGCTTCTTTCATTAACTATTCCCGAACAAAACCTTTTAGTACATATAATTTGCTGCCGTATCTCAAAGATCCGTCTTCATGGATGATGAAGTCTATTCTGAGTCCATTCTCTACTTATTCTCTGATCTTTTGCAACTTAGCATCACTTTCTTGAGCTTCTTTGATCTGATTGGCAATGGTAGATTGAACTTGTAAATTCATCAAACTTGAAGCGTTACCTGGCATAACCACTTCAAACTCCATCTGATACAAATCCTGTTGAAGCTTCCACTGAGCGGTGAGATTCGTTGCTAATGGTTGGCGACTAAGAGTATCAAGTACTACATTCACCTTTCCCGGGTGATATTGCAGGTTGATGTCAAAGTCTGCCATCAATTCTAACCATCGTCTCTGCCGCATATTAAGCCCCTTCTGAGTAAACACATATTTCAGACTCTTGTGATCTGTGTATATGTTCACTTGCTCACCAAGAAGATAATGGCGCCAAATCTTAAGAGGAAAGATTACGGCTGCCAACTCCAAATCATGCGTCGGATAATTGCGCTCATGAATCTTCAACTGTCTTGAAGCATAAGCCACAACTTTACCGTGCTGATATAGAACACATCCTAATCCCTTACCGGATGCATCGCAATGCACTTCGAAACCTCCAGATTGGTCCGGTATAACGAGAATAGGCGCTGATGTCAACCTTGACTTGAGTTCTACGAAAGCTTGTTCACATGCTTCTGACCACACGAATTCTTCATCTTTACGTGTAAGCTTGGTCAGGGGTGTTGCTATCTTAGAAAAGCCTTCAATGAACCTTCTGTAATATCCGGCTAAACCCAAGAAATTTCGAATGTCCTTCACTGACTTTGGTGTTGGCCATTCGCTTACTGCTGAAACTTTCGCTGGATCTACAGAGATTCCTTCGCCTAATACAATATGTCCGAGGAAACCAACTTGATCTAGCCAAAACTCGCACTTGCTGTACTTGGCATAGAGTTGATGTTGTCGTAGAGTTTCTAAGACAATTCGTAGGTGCTCGGCATGTTCTTTCCGACTCTTAGAATACACCAGGATGTCATCGATGAAGATGACAACGAACCTGTCTAAGTACTCTCGGAAAACTTGATTCATCAGGTTCATGAATATTGCTGATGCATTGGTCACTCCAAATGGCATCACAAGAAATTCGTAATGACCATAGAGAGTTCTGAATGTTGTGACCTTCACCTGATGATAACCTGAACGAAGATCTAATTTGGAGAAAACACAAGATCCACTTAGCTGATCAAATAAATCATCGATACGCAGTAGCGGATACTTGTTCTTTATCGTTACTTCATTCAAGGCCCTATAATCGATGCACATTCTGTATGAACCTTCCTTCTTCTTCACAAGTAATACCGGTGATCCCCTAACTCGACGTGCTGGGACGAATCCATCCTTTCACCAATAATTCGTCCAACTGAGTTCGGACTTCCTTCAAACCTTCCGGACTTAATCGATAAGGTGCTTTAATCACCGATTGTGCTCCTGGTATTAAATCAATGCTGAATTCAAGAGCTCGATCGGGAGGCAAACCTGATATATCGTCAGGAAACACATCGTTGAACTCTCGAACCACTTCTGGCTTTGATCCTTCCTCCGCTTGAATTGCTGCAATCACTGCTTCCTTTGGTTTCGCCTTATAAGTACTTGCTCCAGGGTACAGTCTCCACTTTTGAAATAGAAGACCGGATGCTCTGGAATCTCGAATACTACCCCTCCTTTGACGACAATCAATTGTAGCATAAAATGTTCCGAGCCAATCCATACCTAGAACCACATCGAAGTTCGGTATGTCCAACACTTTGAAGTCAGCATAGAATTCTCTGCTGCAGACGACTACTGGACATAAGCTGTATCCCATTGTTGCCTTTAGAACGCCATTTTCTGAACTGATATTCCAACTGGATACAAGCGGTGTGACTGGAATCGCATGAGTTCGGACGAACCATTGTCACATAAAGCAATGAGATGCTTCAGTATCGAAGAGTGCTAGTGCAGGAAGTGAGGCTACTAAGATTGTACATAAGGTATGTGGGATATGTTTTAGGTATAGGAAAAATATGTAGGTAGGTGTTAAGATTGAAAGAAAAACTTGAGAAGAAAGGGTTACCAATGATGACTTGGCCAGTGGCCTCAGCTTTTGCCACGGTCATTGTGAAAGCCTGTCGCCGTGGTACATTCCTCCTGGCCAGAGGAGCATTCCTCAGAACATTCCGTTGAGCTTGATGGAACTGACGAGGAGGAGGTGCAGCTGGTGGTCCTCTAGGTGGTGGAGCAGAGGAGAGCGAGTCTTGGAGTAGGTGCATGAAGAGTTGGTCTCTGCTGGTAAGTGATTGCTGGCCTGGGTGCAGCAATTGGGTTGTGTCTTCGGGGACAAGACCCAATATCATGAGTAGCTGAGCCGCAGACTAAGCAAAGACGGTTGGCTCACCGGCAGTCTTTCATCAGATTCCCATCTCTCTTGCAGTAGGTACAAAAGGCTGGGCTGGGCAGGTTGATTGGTACTCCCGGTCTTCTTGGCACAGAAGATAGCCTTGATGAGGCTCTTCCTGCCATTTGGTTGGCAGGGCGCTTAACTCCAGCAGATTGAGATCTGACTCTCATCTTTACCACTGCCTCATAACGGCGGGCAGCTTTCAGAGACGATTCGTAGGTCGGAAAATCTCCTATGGCTAATGCAGCCTGGATCTCCGGGTCTAACCCTTGTTGAAATCGACGGGCTCTGATCTCATCCGTCAGTATCAGGTGTGCCGCAAATCTATTAAAGTATTGTGTTAGCTGTGTAGTATGTGATATATTGAAAAATCGAATTATTGAGACATATCTTACCGACTAAGCATGGTGAACTCAGGGTCATATTCATCTACTGACTTGGTCCACATTGAACCTTTTTGTAGATGGATGAACTGTTGTTCCATGTCGAACCTGGCAGTCTCAGGGAAGTACTTTGCGTCAAACATGTCACGGAAATTCTTCCATTCGATGGGTTGATCAAGATGGCTTTCTTCCGCCTTCCACCAAACCCGTGCATTGTCCGTGAGCTGTAGTTTTGCAACATGGACCCAAGCTATGTCTGGCACTTGTGCCGCTGCCAGATCATCTTCGATGCTCTGAGCCCATTCCTCAGCTTCTAGAGGGCTCTCTTTTCCCGCAAACTGCTTGGGGGTGCAAAGCCCTGAATTGCTTCACCCTAGGTGCTTCTGCCTCGGGTCAGTTCATCAGGATAGCAGTCTGCTATTGCTGTTCATCCAGGAGGCTGTGGATTGCCTCAAGCGGAACCGTCTGCTCGTTGATCGGAGCAGCGATGGCAGGTGTAATCGGTAGTGGAAGTGGAGTGTTGTTGAAATTGGTGCTGGTGTTGTTTGGGGAATCCATAACCTTGAAAGAAAAATTTGGGTTAGGACAGATTCAAAGTATATGAAATGATAAGATTCAAGGAATGTGAATTGTAAAGAATGTTTTCAGTTGCTGGTTCTTGTGTTATATTGCTTAGGTTGTCCACACAGAATAGATCTACATGGTAGTGTCCCGTACAGCTCTGACCTGCATGGGCCACCAACAAAACCTGTCACGCCTCGCTTCCCAGTATACGGGCAGAGGACGCGACAATGCCGCTACGTATTTACTCTGAAGTAAACACGCTGAGCGTATCTAAGCAATATAAGTAAAATGCACAAGAGACAGAGACAATAGATATAAATGAACAACACTTTTATTTATTCACATTCTTTTTACAATACATATGAAAAGTAAATACATGGAATGAAAAGCAATGCCTAAACAGTGGCATAACAGAAATGGAAAGTACAGAATGTAAATGTGTACAAGTATCTAGAGCTCCGGATCGAAGGCAAGCTGATCCAAGTCCTCGCTGGTGGTCTCGATCTCCTGAAGGTCCGAATCACCTGACAACATTCCAAAGAAGAAAAAGAAGGAATGTCGTCAGCGAACAATCGCTCGGTAAGTCCCAAAGATAAGGGAGAATTAGAATAGACAGAGAGAGAGAGTGCGTAACTTTTAAAGTGGTATTATATTGTTATAATGTTGTATTTAATATTAACGCTGTTGTTTGTAGCATGGTACAGAAGAGGCTAGTGTATACGAGAGGAGTCTTGATTGGTTATTTTTTTTGCGTGCTTAGTTTTAATCACCGCAATCAAGACGGTTTCGCTTGGTAGCTAGCCGGTTGAGTACGGGTCGATCCACAATGAGATGGAATCTTTTTCTTTATATTTTAATGAGTTAAATCCAAATATGTCGAGTTTTGTTTTAAGATCTACTAATGAGATAAAAGATGATAAAAGAACTTGCTAGGGTTAGGATTAGGTTAGTTCGAGTTAGAAATTTCTCACTTCTTTCAATGCCTTTCTTAATATCGGTGTTAAGGTAATCAGCAACAAGGGGGATTAGCACGATTAGGAAGGAACTTACAAGTATAAGCTAGGCTTTCCATGCTTAGTTTCTTCCTTTTGGTCCTTGTCCGTCCGTTCTTGGCTCTTAGCCCTAACCTCCGGTTAATTCAATCACAACCGGTCTAACTATGGAATCACCGCTATCATGTAGGATAGGGTGCCGTAGTGAGCGGATTATGGTTCAATTAACGGGAGTCTGAATTAAGGTGCTGGGCAAAGAAAAGAGTGATAGAGATTTCCTTCTCTCAAACTTTCCTTCTCCTGCCCTAACAAGTGAGAAATTACTCACCCATTAAAAAGAAAAAAAACAAGAAAGGTAGAAAGAAATGAGGTTGAGAAAAAGTACAACTAGCTATTTGAGATCTCACCTTGGTAAGGATCTTACTCAAGTATCATGGTTATAAAGGATAAAAAATAGAAGAAGAAAAAAAAACAATAAAGAAAACAACAAAATTACAACTAGATTAGCAAATGAAAAATTACGAGCAATAAATAAACAGACATGCAAGATAATAAAAGAAAGCAAGATAATAAAAGAACTCTCTTTTTTTTATTCACCACTCAAAAACTCACTACGATTTTTATGGAGAAAGATAACAAAGAAGAAGAACTACAGAATTAATCCTAAAATCTAAATAAAGAAAGGCACTCTTAATTTGGCTTTGAGCTTTGCTATTTATAGGAAGGAGAGTGATACCCTAGGTATACATTCTGAGCCAATCACGAGATTACAAAACTACCCCAAAAGAGCCAAGTCAACGCTGCTTCAACTGCCACCGAAACTGTTCAGATGCGGCCGCGGAACCGTGGCAAAAGTGCCTATTTGGCCGCGGTTCCGCGACCATTTGGTGGAATTGGGGGATCATCTTTTCAGGGCTTCTCCATGTTGCTGTTCTCTTATGTTTTGTACACTTGGTTTCTCAGAATCTCTTCAGTTTTCTTCCAGATTTTCAGCAGTGCAAAATGATGTGGACTTTTGCCTTGAGCTCTACGTTTAAAGTCTTGGATCTTGTGCTGCCCTTGTGCTTTGTGCATTGAAGTGACCAACGATTTGCCATTTTGTCCCTTAAACTGGTAGGCGGCATCATACGGATGGTTAGCGGAGATCATTATTCATCTGTTGTTGGTCGTAGTCCCGCATTTGTTGCGAATTTTCATGAATTTCACTATAAAGAGCTGAGAACCTGTAACCTGCAATTATTCAGCAAACACGGATCAAAAGTACCTACCTATATGCATTGTGATGAAGAATGGACGGTATAAAAATGCAAAAATCTGATATGAACAAATACTCCCAAACTTATCTTTTGCTCGTCCCGAGCAAAGCCAATTTTATTCTCAAAAAGTCCTAACCTAACTTTCGCAGTGAACGCGATTGCACTGGACTCGTGCAACAAGCCGTTAAAGCTCTAGGTGTCCCTAGTAGGAGGAGTGTTGTCTCCTGAGGGTTTTCAGCGGATACTACCTACAAAATCCGATCAATTTGGCCGTTGACTATAATTCTTCAATTTAGTATTCTAGCAAGAAATTCTATTATCTTCAACTTAGAAATCATCAACCCGTATTTTTCACACTTCCTTTTCATTTAACTTAAGATTATATATGTTTTGCCAGTTTATAAAGTTTTCAGCATGTCCTGAGTTTCCTTCTAAGGTACAATCTTAACTCAGGAATTTTTATCATCTCTACTGAAGATATAAGCCCTATCTTTTATTCCTATCTCTCCTCCAAATTCCAATCACATACCCCTACGTGTGTGTAATTGTCATCCCTACACTTGGAAATTCAATTCAAGCTATCATACTCTTGTCTATCTTCCAAAATACTTTTTAATTGGTGAATTCTAGATGAAATTGCTCACGCATCCTTCATGCAACCGTTAATACTTCTTGAGATACTAAACGACTGATTACAAAATGTGCTTGCGCATTTAGGCGTAATTCCTCGTCTTGCAACACCTAAGGTTTAGCAGTGACTCCCAAACCAGTTGGTCTAAGGCACTAGGTGATAAAGCACCCTCGCTATATTTTTTATTTATGCTGCCTTAAGCAATTACAAAACCAGTGTTTATTTTTTTTCTTTCTTCACCACTTATACTTTTATTTTATTTTTCTTCATACTAAGAATTTTAGACAAGAGCATTTCAAGGTATCCTCTACTATCCCATGTTTCAAGATGTGTGTAAGTGCGTATAGTAAGGTATATATTTTCAGAATTTGGAGTTAAGGTTCAGAATTATTTTTCAGACTTATACTTCAAATAGAGCTTTCAATACTCTTCCCTTATTTCAATTTAGCACAAGAACTGAACTCAAAATTTGCTTATTTCTAAACAAACTGCAAGGACGTATATTTTCTACAGTTAAACTTTAAGAAAGGTTATTTTTAGGGTTTTTAATTTACTAAGTTTAGGATCTAGTTTTTCCTAACTAGTCAACCGTCATGTTGAACTTGAGTCAAATATGGCCAAAATTGAAATTTTCAAATTTTTTAATTTTAAATTTTTTTCAATTTTTATAAAAAATTTTTCTATTTTTTTTATATCTTTTTATATCTTTATATTTTTTATTTTTTTAAAGATGCAATGCAGAAAAATAAGATACGGAATTAAATATGCAAAGAAAAACAAATATGTACAAAGAAATAAAAACATGCAGATGCAATGCAAAGATAACTATTTACAATCAACCCTCACCCCAAACTTATTGATAGCAGTGTCCTCACTGCTCCCTGCGGCGTCTACTAGACGCGGCCTCACTAGTCCCAGCCTCACCTCTATCTGTCCCCCGTCCCCTCGATCGTGATCGTGAACGTTCCTCTCTTGCTATGAGGGTGGACATTCCTTGTTCCAGGCTCGTTAGACGCTGATCAAAGCTAGTCAGCATCCTTATCACTCGTTCTAGCCCCCTATGGGTTCGTCGAATTAAGCACGCTTGCGCAGCGGGGGTAAGCTCTTCATCGCTCGTTGTGGAGCTCGAGCTAGGGGTCTTGGCCATCACGTCCTCGGCGCAACCATAAATCATGAAGTCGTGTGTAGGACATGGAGACACCCTCAAGAAGGGGTCGAATAGGAATCCCACCATGCATATAAAATTCAAATTCCTCAACAGGAAGGAAATGGCGACACAGTTGTGTCACCAACATTAAGCATGGATAATTGGCCGCCCGTTTGCCGGCGCCAATCGAGTGAAGCAACACAGTGCACATGTCATAGCTAGGGTTTCGAGTCATCAATGTGTGCACTATATGTAGGGATGGTGTAAAAAATGTTGTGTTGTGCGAACTTCCGAAAATATTGTTTTGTGCCCAACGGCACACAGTTAAAACGTTCGCAAAAAGCGTGCAAGCCTGAATGCCCTTTCTGGGCTCCCTAGAACAGTCATTTCCTATTAAGGGTAGGTAGTCCTCAAATCGGAGGGGTTGATCATGAATGGGGAGTCGTGGTATTAAGGTGACTTCGTGAATGAAGTCCCTATCGATTAAAATTTCCCGATCCCCCACAGTAATCTAATATACCCGTGTTGTGCCAGACAACTCTCCACCATACATTCATAAAAACGTGCAACAAGATCCGGAAGCACGAATGCGTTCGGATGGTTAAATAATAAAAAGTTCCATCCACGCTTTCGGATCTCGTCGCCGAAATAATTACCATAAATATTATGTGCAAACAATTGGGAGAAATCCCTTTCAAATTGCAGTGTAGGTGCCATGACAGAGAGAGAAATGTTGAAATATCAAATCTACAGAGAGAGAAAACAGAGAAGCAAACCTCCTCTGAAATTTTCAGAGGGAGACGAGGTTAACAGGCGGCGGAAGCGCGGCAGGAAGGCATGTTCGGCGGCGGTTGCGCGGCTAGTTGAGGCGATCTCTCTACTCTTTCTGCCGCGGCGGTTAGGGTTTTGTTTGAGGGATAATTTAGGGTTCTGTAAATTTAGAAGTGGGGTCGGGGTATTTTTATAGGGGTTATTTGGTTATATGAACAAAAGCCCCCCCAAAAAGAGTAATTAAAAAAAATATTTGTTTTATTTTATTTATGGTTCTGAATATTTACAAAAATACCCCCCGAAAATTTGAAATTTATTTATTTATTTTTTTAATTTTTTTTATAATTACAAGTGTGAAGATGGTATATACATAGCCCCAAACTTATTTGAAACAGTGTTTCCACTGTTTATGGCTGGATAACCGAAGTTTGGTGGTAAACGGAGGAAGATCAGTCGACGTAAACCGGCTCCTGCAACATCAGGAGCTCCTCCGAAGGGTCAGCGGTGAGCAACGGATTTAACCTGTGTCCGTTCACTTTGAATAGTGAACCGTCCTATGGATTTTCCAAATCCACCGCACCGTGCGGATATACAGTCCACACAAAATATGGTCCTTTCCAGCGAGATCTGAGCTTCCCGGGATGGAAATGTAACCGGGTGTCGTAAAGAAGTACCTGTTGACCAGGTGTGAAAGTTTTGCGCGTAAGATATTTATCGTGAAACACCTTCGTTCGGTTCTTAACGACAACCGCGTTTTCGTAAGCTTCATCCTGAAGCTCGTTTAGTTGGTTGATCTGCAGCTTCCGATGGCTGCCCGCATCATCAAGAGATAGATTCAGCTCCTTAATCGCCCAAAATACCCGATGCTCGATTTCCACTGGAAGGTGGCAAGCCTTTCCATAAACAAGCCGATAAGGAGACATGCCAAGATCAGTCTTATAAGCAGTTCGAAATGCCCAAAGGGCATCAGTGAGTTTTAAAGACCAATCCTTACGGTTCCTGGAAACCGTTTTCTCCAAAATCTGTTTGATTTTCCGATTAGACACTTCGGCTTGCCCACATATTTAGGGGTGATAGGGCATGGATAGCTTATGATTAATGAAGTATTTCCGCATCAAGGCCTTGAAAGTCCTATTACAGAAATGTGTTCCATTGTCACTAATGATTGCGCGGGGGTGTCCAAACCAGGGAAAGATGTTTTCCTTAAGGAATCTAATGACAATCTTGTTGTCGTTAGTCCGGCTGGGCACGGCCTCGACCCATTTAGAGACATAATCAACCGCTAGCAGAATATACAGGTTCTCAAAAGAGCTGGGAAACGGCCCCATGAAATCAATCCCCCAAACATCGAAAATCTCGACAACCAAGATTGTTTGGAGCGGAATCTCGTTTCTCCTAGATATCCGGCCCAAGTGTTGGCACCGGGAGCAAGTCTTGCAGTAATCATTAGCGTTTTTGAAGAGTTGTGGCCAGTAGAAGCCACACTGCAAGATCTTCTCGGCTGTCTTTCTTGGGCCAAAATGCCCGCCACACGCTTGATCGTAGCAAAATGACAGCACACTCTTGAATTCATTATTAGGCACACACCGACGAATAATCTGGTCGGGATAGTATTTAAACAGATAGGGTTCGTCCTAGTAAAAGTGCTTTACTTGGGATAAGAATCGAAGTTTGTCCTGACTTGACCACTCGTTTGGTAGTAATCCTGTTGCTAAAAAGTTCACAATATCTGCGAACCAGGGTTTGCATGATACTGTCAAGAGCTGTTCATCCGGAAAAACGTCGTTTATTGGAAGTGAAAGCATCGGCGAAGAAGGAAGTCGTGAGAGATGGTCGGCCACTACGTTTTCACATCCTCTTTTGTCTTTGATGATAAGGTCAAACTCTTGGAGTAAGAGGATCCAACGTATCAGCCGAGATTTTGCATCCTTCTTTGCAAAAAGTTGGTGTAGAGCAGAATGGTCTGTGTAGACAATGACTGGAGAGCCAATCAAGTAAGGCCTGAATTTTTCTAATGCAAACACAACAGCCAAGAATTCCTTCTCGGTTGTTGTGTAATTCAGCTAGGCATCGTTCAGGGTTCGGCTAGCATAGTAGATTACGTGCGGCATCTTTCGATGTGCTGTCCTAGGACAACACCAATAGCAAAGTCGGATGCATCGCACATAATCTCAAAGGGATACGTCCAGTCAGGAGAAGAAAGTACGGGAGCAGAAGTGAGTGAGCTTTTTAGTGATTCGAACGCAGTCACACAGCTCGAATTGAAATCGAATGTGGTGTCCTTGGGCAGCAGAAGAGTCAAGGGTCTAACAATCTTGCTAAAATCCTTGATAAACCGTCTATAGAAACTGGCATGGCCAAGGAAAGCTCGGATGTCTCTGACGCATCTGGGAGGAGGGAGATTGGAAATGACCTCAATCTTAGCTTTATCCACCTCAATGCCATTTTGCGAGATGATATGTCCTAAGACAATACCTTTGCATACCATGAAGTGGCATTTCTCCCAGTTCAAAGTGAGATTTTTATCCTTACACCGGGTAAGGACAGCGTCGAGATGCTGCAAACACTCGTCAAAGGAATCGCTGAAAATGGAGAAATCATCCATGAATATCTCCAAGAATTTCTCCACCATATCTGAAAAAATGCCCATCATACACCGCTGGAAGGTAGCGGGTGCATTGCATAACCCAAAGGGCATGCGGCGGTATGCAAACGTGCCAAAAGGACAGGTGAACGTGGTTTTGTCTTGATCTTTTTTGGCTATGGGAATCTGGTTATAGACGGAGTAGCCATCTAGAAAGCAGTAGTACTCGTGTCCAGCCAATCGTTCGAGCATTTGGTCAATAAATGGTAGCGGAAAGTGGTCTTTCTGCGTTGCGGCTTGAGTTTTCTATAATCTATGCACACTCGCCACCCAGTTTGGGTGTGAGTAGGGATCAACTCGTCCGCCTGATTGGTGATGACCGTTATGCCCCAATTTTTGGGGACAATATGTATCGGACTGACCCACTGGCTATCAGAGATATGGTAAATGATACCACTATCAAGACATTTGACGATCTCTTTTTTCACAGCCTCCTTCATGACTGGATTGAGTCGCCTCTGTGGATCCCTGGCTGGTTTGGCATCATCCATCATATGAATGTGATGTTCAACGATCAAGGGACTAATCCCCTTGATGTCCGCCATAGTCCAGCCAAAAGCTTGCCAATTGCTGCAAGACCGTCAGAAGGGCTTTCTCTTGCTCTTGAGCTAGAGAAGCCGAGATGATGATAGGGAGGGTCTTGTTCTCACCTAAGTAAGCATAGTTGAGGTGAGACGGCAACGACTTGAGTTCGAGCTTTGGAGGTGAAACGATTGAAGGCAAAATCGGCGAAAATGCCTCGAACTCGAAGGATTCTAACAGAGGCTCAAAACGAGTGTACGCGACCGAGTCGGATGGTTCAGCTAACGCATCCAAAAATTCAAAGGATTCAAGCTCGGGTGGCGACAAGTCAAGATCGTTCGAGAAAGTGAAATACTCATAATCACTGTCGGAAGCAGTATTAGATTCAAGGAGGAACGAACTAGTGGCGTCAAGATTACTGTGATCGAACAGAAATTTCTCGAACTCACAGTCCTCAGGGACGATCTCCTGGATCAAACAAACGTCTAGTATATGAGCATTAGGTTCGGAGGGCTGATTCACTAACCTAAAAATGTTGAGTTCAATTGTCATGTTTCCAAAAGATAGGTTCATCGAACCATTTCGACAATTGATCACAGCATTCGAGGTTGCAAGGAATGGTCGATCGAGTATCACCGGAATTTGATTCCGGGGGTTAGCTACAGGTTGTGTGTCTAAAACAATGAAATCAATGGGGAATATGAAGCCCCCTACCTTTATTAACACATCCTCTAGCTCACCCCTAGGTTGGGTGATAGATCGGTCGGCCATTTAGAGAGTACAGTGTGTGGGTTTCAGCTCTCCTACACCTAATTGCTCATATACCGAATACGGAAGCAAGTTAACACTGGCACCAAGATCCAAAAGTGCGCGGTTGATGTTCTTATCCCCAATAGTTATTGAAATCGTAGGACAGCCAGGGTCCTTTCGTTTTTGAGGTAAAGCTTGGGTAAGAGCATCACTCACGGCACTAGCTAAGAAAACCTTCTTGGGTACCTGAGATTTCCTCTTCTTAGTGCACAAGTCCTTCAAGATTTTTGCGTAGGAAGGGACTTGTTGGATTGCATCCAAGAGGGGAATGTTAATGTTAACCTATTTAAACAACTGCACAATCTTCTCCATTTTTGGATTTTGTTTATTAGACCTCAATCGGTTTGGAAATGGAACATTTTGAAAATTGGTCGAGTACAAGACTTGTGGAGGAGATTGTGGAGTTGGAACGGATCCCAGAACTGGAGTTTTCGTGGAGTGAGATGCGGTTCCGTTCGGAGTAGCAGAATGCCTTTTGAAGAATGGAGAACATGCTCAGAAGACGAAGGAGGAGGAGAAGATGAAGAAGCGGCCGGGGTGTCATCATCTGTGCCAATGTTGTTGTGCAGCATCCTTCCTGATCTCAACGTAGTCACGGCACTCACATTATGGTTTTGTTGTTCAATAGCAACATGTGAATTATGTGGGTGACCAGGATTTAGGAGTGGTTGAGATGGAAGCTTCCCTTTCTCTCGCTCTCTTAAAACTGCATTCAGTTGTGCAATCTGGGCTTCGATGGTTTTGATGTTTTGCCCGTGTGTAGCAGTGTGTTGCACCAAAGACTGAATGGAAGACTGGATGTTGGCATTGGATTGAGTCAATTTCTTTACAAACGCCTCCATACTTCGTTCTAGCAAGGAAACCTTATCATTGTTTGACGGAACAAAATTGTTTTGAGGAAAAGAATTGTTGGGTGCAAATTGTTCGGTGGATTTTGAAAAGGTTGGGGTTGGAAGGGCTGCTGATATTGATGTTGAGTTTGTTGCTAAGCTTTTTGTTGAGGAGGAGGAGGCCTCTGGAAGTTGTTGTGGCCTTGGAATTGTTGCTGGTTCTGATTCCAGGCGAAATTGGGGTGGTTCCTCCAACCAGGATTGTAAGTGGAAGAGTATGGATCATTTCTTTGTCTTTGCTGAAATGCAGCATTGACCTGATCCTGTCCTTGAGCAGGTGGGTTGTAAGGACACTCTTCGGTCAGATGGGATGGGTCTGAACAATAAGCGCAGATGGTACGAGGGGGAAGAGCAGGGGCAGGAGAAGTAGATGAAAATTTGCTCTGAATTGCTTCTAGTTTTCACGTGATCGCTGCCATTTCGGCCTTCATTGCAATTGAGATATCAAGTTGATGAATACCTTCCCTAGAGAGACCGGAAGAAGTAGATGAAGTAGATGAAGTGTTTAGTTTGGTGCTTTCCCACTGAAGCATTCGCTCCGTGAGATCGTCGAAAAATTGCCAAGCTTCCTCGTCAGATATGGATAGGAAGTGGCCTTACAAATGGTTTCCAGCAACTGCTTAGTTGCTGGATTCAGGCCCTCATATAAGGTCTGGCAAAGTTGTCATCTCTCAATACCGTGATGAGGGCATTAAACAAGAAGGTCTTTGTATCAGTCAAAGCACTTCCAAAAAGGTTCGGCAGGAAGCTGGGAAAATTGGTTAATTTCGTTTCGTATTCTCACGGTCTTGTGATTTGGGTAGAACTTTTTAAGAAACGCTTTTACAAACTCATTTCAACTGTTTATGGAATGCGATGCGGTACTATACCGCCACTTCTCAGCAAGGTCACACAGAGTGAAAGGAATGACTCGGAGCCGTATAGCATCGTCGGACAGTTTGGTTGTCTTCATCATTGCACAGACATTTTGGAACTTGTTGATGAAGATGTATGCATCTTCGGATTCCAGCCCGTGAAATTTGGGCAACATGTTGATGAAGTGGGGTTTAATTTCGAAATTATTCCCATTGGCCGGCGGCAGTGAAAGAAAGGTAGGAAATGCAGAGCAGGTGGGATAGAAACGATCCTGGAGTGCGATTCGCTGTGGCGCTTCAATAGGAGGTGGTTGCGGGTTATTCACACCCAGATGAGGTGGAATCAGTTCCGGAGGAGGTAAAGTGATGTTAGGAGGAAATCCTGACATCTCAGAAAAAGAATTTGGTGATGATGATGATGGTGAAGGTGACGATGTATGAACAGAATTCCGGTCAACGTCGGAGTTGGCCGGCAAAGGTAAAGGTGAAAGAAATGTGGAGGGAGTTTCGACGTCGGAGTCGATCGCGTAGTCGGTAGCGACTAACGAAACGCGGACTAGACGGGCACTAGTGTCCCGAGTCCAACCGGACATACACTAAACGAGTTTAGTAAAATCAAAGCGTAGAATGTGAGGGTAAGAAAACGTCAATGAAGAAATGCGGATGAAAGGTGAGTGAAATGGGATTCTGGCGTCAAAGGGTAAGTTTTTATAAAAGTTTTTGTTTTGTTGTTTTTTTTAGAAAGAGTTTTGCAAAAAATGTGTACGGACTTACGTCAACTTCAAACAATCACAGTCAAAATATACACAATCATACCTAGAGCTATGGTCTTCTAAGTCCACTAGACTGCTCCTAACTGTTCTAAAGTGACAAGTTGTGAGATAACCATCAAATCGTCTCTTCACTGCTAATTGTGGCCAGGTAAGCATAAATGAAGAAAGGAGGGTTCCGCTCATGAATCACCATGAGACGGGCCTTTTAAAATTACTTTTCTCACTTGTCTAGCCTAGGTACCATAAAGTCAAGTTTAGATAAACGATTGAATGCCCACAACCTTCTTCTGTCCTACTGAGCACGACAGGCCTTAGTTGGCTGAGTTTAGATATTTTTTAATTAAGATCAAGGGTGTTGCATATGCTTTTAGTGATTTTTGGGGTCTTAGGAAGGATGATGAAATCCCCACCCAATCTGAATTGGTGTTATAGCCCCTTAAAATCCGTATTATTTATGCAAAACAGTAACAACCAAAAATCTAAAACACTTGAAAAATTTTTATTTGGCGGCGGTGCAAAGAATCCTGCACAAAAACAGTTTATTGGAGAGGGGAAGAGAGTTTGTGCAAAGAATGCTGCAGAAAAAATATTTCAGTAGAGTTCAGAGGAGGGGAGAAGATAAATGAGATACTTACAGAGAAAATTGGGTGCTGACGTCAGCAGTTGACCGCGGTTCCGCCGTCAAACAGGTGATTCTGCCGCGGTTCCGCAGCTGAACAGTAGGTTTGGATCTTCAAACTTTTTTCCTGTTCTGAGTTGGTTCTCCTATTCCTGTTTAGAGCCCCTGAATCTTGATTTGTTCACTGAGTTTGCTCCAGAACTGAACTAGACCTTCTTCCTATCCTGCACACTTGCACAAAAACTAATCAAAAATAACAAGATGATTTTTTTTTGTTTTGTTTTTATATTTTTCAATTTTTATATATTTCAATTTTTTTAATTAACCCGAAATTATACAAAGAAATAAACTACCGTCTCCACGGCAACGGCGCCATTTGATTGGTGATGTTTTTTTGCGTGCTTAGTTTTAATTACCGCAATCAAGACGGTTTCGCTTGGTAGCTAGCCGGTTAAGTACGGGTCGATCCACAAGGAAATGGAATCTTTTTCTTTATGTTTTAACGAGTTAAATCCAAATATGTCGAGTTTTGTTTTAAGATCTACTAATGAGATAAAGGATGATAAAAGAACTTGCTAGGGTTAGGATTAGGTTAGTTCGAGTTAGGAATTTCTCACTTCTTTCAATGCCCTTCTTAATATCGGTGTTAAGGTAATCGGCAACAACGGGGATTAGCACGACTAGGAAGGAACTTACAAGTATAAGCTAGGCTTTCCATGCTTAGTTTCTTCCTTTTGGTCCTTATCTGTCCGTTCGTGGCTCTTACCCTTAACCTCCGGTTAATTCAACCACAACCGGTCTAACTATGGAATCACCGCTATCATATAGGATAGGGTGCCATAGTGAGCGGATTATGGTTCAATTAACGGGAGTCCGAATTAAGGTGTTGGGCAAAGAAAAGAGTGAGCGAGATTTCCTTCTCTCAAACTTTCCTTCCTCTGACCTAACAAGTGAGAAATTACTCACCCATTAAAAAGAAAAGACAAGAAAGGTAGAAAGAAATAAGGTTGAGAAAAAGTACAACTAGCTATTTGAGATCTCATCTTGGCAAGGATCTTACTTAAGCATCATGGTTGTAAAGGATAAAAAAATAGAAGAAGAAAAAAAAACAATAAAGAAAGCAACAAAATTACAACTAGATTAGCAATTGAAAAATTACGAGCAATAAATAAACAGACATGCAAGATAATAAAAGAAAGCAAGATAATAAAAGAACTCTCTTTTTTTATTCACCACTCAAATACTCACTACAGTTTTTATGGAGAAAGATAACAAAGAAGAAGAACTACAGAATTAATCCTAAAATCTAAATAAAGAAAGGCACTCTTAATTTGGCTTTGAGCTCTGCTATTTATAGGCAGGAGAGTGAAACCCTAGGTATACATTCTGAGCCAATCACGAGATTACAAAACTACCCCAAAAGAGCCGAGTCAACGCTGCTTCGACTACCACCGACACTGTTCAGACGCGGCCGTGGAACCGCGGTAGAAGTGCCTATTGGGCCGCGGTTCCGCGGCCATTTGGTGGAATTAGGGGACCATCTTTTCAGGGCTTCTCCATGTTGCTGTTCTCTTATGTTTTGTACACTTGGTTTCTCAGAATCTCTTCAGTTTTCTTCCAGATTTTCAGCAGTGCAAAATGATATGGACTTTTGCCTTGAGCTCCGCGTTTGAAGTCTTGGATCTTGTGCTGCCCTTGTGCTTTGTGCATTGAAGTGACAACGATTTCCCATTTTGTCCCTTGAACTGGTAGGTGGTATCATACAGATGGTTAGCGGAGATCAGTATTCATCCATTGTTGGTCGTAGTCCCGCATTTGTTGCTACTTTTCATGAATTTCACTGCAAAGAGCTGAGAACCTGTAACCTGCAATTATTCAGCAAATACGGATCAAAAGTACCTACCTATATGCATTGTAATCAAGAATAGGCGGTATAAAAATGCAAAAATCTGATATGAACAAGTCTCGTTAGACCAGAGACTACGGTGGACGGAATACAAGGAACCGTTCAGTCACGGTACAACGGCAATTGAATTCAGGTTAGGTGTCTTAATGGTTACAGTCTCGTGCCACTTCTAACATCTTCCGTACCAATCTACCCCTTAAACCCTGCGATGTCTTGATTGTATTGTTTGTATTGTATTTTCTTGTAATTTTAATTGTATAGATGGATGACTTGCCGAAACCATGATATCAGTAACTGAATGTAACTGGAGAATCATGTAGATGGATGTATATCCATGGTTCAGTTCGGTCAAGTTGTATAGATTGATAGATTGAACAGATTGAATATATGGATTCATATTGAACTGTTATATATACTTGAATCTCATTCAAGTCAGATTGATTATATTGAGACTCAGTCTGAGTCGGACAATTAGAAAAGAAATTGAATCCTAAATTAGGTTTTGGTGTTATCGATAACCGCTGCATATGGACGGCAGGATTTGTGTCTTTTTCAAAGACGATTACCGTGTTGATAACACCGTTGTTAAGTTGTCTACCTTAAATAGGAAAGCACCCATATCTCCGGCTCTCCGAGGTTCAAGTGACTGGTCCCGCTTAAACCTATGTTTACTAGGATCCTTATTGTAGTTTGGTATAACTTGAGGGGGTTTTATGTAAAATAATTTTGTATAATTTTCAAAATACACCTCAAGTATTTTATTATCATCTTTAGAGTTTTCATTGATGTATATTTTATCATTGTGACATTTCTAGTGAATAAAACCTATTTTTCATAATATATGGTATTTATTTGTAATATTGGAATTGTTTGGTATTTTCTTGTAAATGGAATGTTTTTCTTGGATTTTAGAAATGTGAAATATTATAAATATTAAAAATAGATATTTTGATATTAATTACATATATATTTATTTATTAAAAATATAAGTTTTATTTATAATAGAAATCACATTTTCTAAAGAAAATTGTTTTTTTTTAATCTTTCGAGACCGTATGCTCCTAGCGGAGGTCTGCATCTCGCACTACTAAGCCCGAGGATGTGCGATAATCCGCACCATCCCGAATGGGTTCCCCGAAATGGGTTATAGCGGTGCATTGCAATGATTTGTTAAAAATACACATCTTATATAAAAATGTTTTTATAAGTCGGAGGTAGTTTTGTGTAAAATCGTATTTTTCCAAATCTATGTTCCTAAATGTCATCGTACTATGTTACATATGTGTGTTATGAGGAGGTAGGTCATTACCTCGTGAACTATCTAAAGGTATAGCAAGGGGTAATGATGTTTTATGTCGAAACTAAATTATATGGTATTTTTCTGTAAAATTGCGATAAAAAGTAAAATAGGAATTTTTTTGATATGAAACTTGTCAATATGTTTTGTTAATGTTTAATGATCATGATGTGATGGTTTGGTATAATTGTTTTTAAGAAAAATATGATTTTTAAGGAAAAACCGAATCGGAAGTTGGATTAACTCCGCTTCCGTCGGGTTTTAGTTTTGAATATTAGTTAGAATATTGAAGAGAAGAGAAATAGGGACTTACTATATTTTAAGTTAGAGGAGAGGAAAAGGAAGAAGTGGAAGGCGCCGGTGCATCGTTTCGTCGCCGGAATCTCCTCAAATCGTCGTCGGAAGTTCGCCGGAGCTTCGCCGTTCGCTAACTCCACTTGCACACAAAAAGTCTACAGAATTTTTCTTGAGAGTTTAGACAGAGATTTGGAAGTGAGGAGGGGTAAGTTTAGGTGTGGTATTTATAGGAAAAATTAGGGTTTAGGATAGATGAAAGCGTGTGATAAAAATCGTATTTAATTTTGCATTAAAAAATTAAAAGGAGTGTTTTTAAATTCTCTGTTTAATTTCAGAGATTTTAAATAGTGCAGGGGGAGAGGGGTAGGCCAAAAGTCTCTGGGAGTTCAAGAAAATTTGGGTTCGGGCTTCCTCGGGCCGGCGGTGGCGGCCGATTCACCCGAGTCATCGGCCCGAGTTGGCCGAGTCGGGCCGAGTCCGGTTGCCACGTGTCCCGTGATGCTGTGTCTTGACTCGTGGACCCATTTGTTTTATGTGTGACTCTTGGTTTTTACAAGTTATGCACGTGTAGACTCTTGGGCTTCCAAAAAATTAAAAGAAAACTAATTAAAAAATAATGCGGCTGATGGGATTTGAACTCTGGTGCTTTGGTTCAGCAGTGCAATGTCTTACCAATGAGCTACAAGCTCCTTCTTGCTTTTCAAAATTGAATCAAATACTTATAGTACTCACAGGAAATGTAAATACCCCAAGTATACATTAACTTTAAATCAATTTTGTGTACACAAGAATTGGAGTTGTTTCAGGCGCCACTATATGATTTAATCCTATAAGACTGGTGTTCACCGCCAAAAGACTGGACCGAGACGTTGAGACGTCTGGCCTGAATTTTGGGGGCATATGCTATTTGGACTTCTCCATCTACCTTTCCGAAGATACCAAGTTGATTTATGGTACCATATATCAGAGGTTTGGATAGATACGACCGTTGTAGCAGATTTCATCAGATTCCCCCTCATTTGTGAGGTTTTTTTTGATTATGGGGGCGCTCTTCCCTGCAGGTGCAAGTCCCTGTAGTTAATTAAGTTATCGCGTTGCGATAACCCCTTTCTGCTACTCCAGTGGTTCACTTCGTGCCGTGTGTTATTTTGTTTGTTTTGGTTGCCTGTGAATTATAAACGGAGACTATTTTATGTCGTCGCCCGTAGGGCGCAGATCAGTCCAAATCCGTATATTTTAGATTTGGGGATTTTGAATATTTTGTTTGATTTTAGGACCGTTAATCTAGTTTGAGATTAAGATCAACTTAAACGTATGAGCATTTGGACCCAATTTATTTTAATTAAGGATATGTTAGTCCTATTTGAGACTAAGATCAACTTAGCAACATTTTAAGGATCACTTTTTTTTAAGATCCAACAACAGAGTATTTGAGCTCAGATGCTAGAAATTTCAGAGAGAGACTTTTAGCCAATTTGGGCTTGGTCTGCTCAGCCTTTTCTTTTTTATTTTTCTTTTATTCAAAAGTTCTAAGCACTTATTTGGGTTCTGTTTGTTCAGCCCCACCCTCCTTTTTGTGCAAAAGTGTTAAGCACTTGTTTAGAGATCTGGCGCTCACATGTGTATCATGTGAAGCACTCAATCATGGGCGCTGCCCAATCAGTGCTAAGCACTTTAGTCATTTTGACTAAATATATATACAGTGCTAAGCACTTCTTTTTTTTTATATGGCGTCCACATGAGGAGCACGTGCGGCACTGGGCGCTGTCCAATCAGTGCTAAGCACTCAACCGTTTTAGCTGTATATGAAGTGCTAAGCACTTTTGTATAGCGCCCACGTGAGGAGAACGTGAGGCGCTGGACGCTGCCCAATCAGTGCTAAGTACTCAGCCATTTTGGATGTATATGAAGTGCAAAGCACTTTTGTATGGCGTCCACGTGAGAAGCATGCGAGGTGCTGGGCCCTGCCCAATCAGTGCTAAGCATTCAGCCGTTTTGGCTGTATATAAAGTGCTAAGCACTTTTATATAGTGTCCACGTGAGGGGCACGTGAGGCGCTGGGCGTTGCCCAATCAGTGCTAAGCACTCAGCTGTTTTGGCTGTATATGAAGTGCTAAGCACTTTTATTCAGCGCTCACGTGTATTTCACGTGAAGCGCTGGCTTTCTGCTATGGGTGTCTGCGTGTTTTTCATGTGAGGCGTGATTGGAAGAATTAAAGTTAACCGCAATCAAGACGGTGTCGCTATGCAGCTAGCCGGTTGAGCACGGGTCGATCCACAGGGAGATGGTTGTATTTCCGTTCTTGTCTTAGACGAGTCAATAAAGAATTTGTATGAGTTTGTTCGATTCTAACCTATGTGTATTATTTGCAAGTATGAAGTTGTTAAGAAAAAGATACGAGATTATAAGCTAAAGAAATCCGTACTCAAAACCTTTGAGCCGAGTCTTGACCAATTGAAGCTAGAGCAATCGGCAACAACATGGATTAGGGGATTTAAGCGCGGTATTCTTGGAATACGGCTTATTTACCCTTGTCCTTCCGTTCTTGTCTCTTGCTTTCGCCTCCGGCCAAACCGAACGCAACCGGTCGCGGTTAGGAATCACCGTTACCTTGTTAGGATAGGGTGCCTAACGGAGCGCTTGCGTATGGTTTGGGCGGAGTTCAATGGAAAATAACGGGAAAAGAAAATGAGAAAAGAAACGTTAACTTATAATATCGTATTTCTTCTTAACAATAATAATTACATTCATTCACAAGAAAGAACCAAAAAGAGAGAACAAAAAGAAAAGAACAAAGAAAAGAAAAGATTACAAACAAGTAATTAAAGTGCATGAGTATAAATTGCAAGAAAATAAAGCAAGGTAATAAAAAGCAAGTAATAAATAAGCAAATAAAAAGAACAAGAAACTAGAACTCAAGACAAGCATGTGATCAATAGCCAACCCTTAAACTTGCAAGCTCAATCAAGAGGTTGCAAGATCAAGGAAAGGGTAGAGAACGCATGTGAAATGAAGTGCTAATTCCATGAAAATACGACCCTTGAGATCAATAACTAACCCTTAACCATTCAAGCTCAATGAAGAGGTTGAATGATCAAGAGAAAGCAAGAATCTCAAGGGGAAGAAGAAACAAAAGAGAATGATACAAAAAGCCCTCATCTTCATTGATCTCCCACTCAAAAAGCTCTCACTACAATTTTCATGGAAAAAGAATGAAGAAGAAGAAGAAAAACTACAAAAAACTACAAAAGAGTGGACACAAAATTGGACCCTTGGCTTAGCTCAATTCTGGAGTATTTATAGGCAGAGGGTTGAAGATCTAGGGCAAGAATCTGCCACTATATGAAGTCCCCAAAATACCCCCAAAACACGACAAAGTGAGGACCCCACATGGCCGCGGATCCGCGGCCAATACCCCCTATTGGCCGTGGATCCGCGGCCATCTTGGTGAGTTGGGTGATCGTACTTGGTGGCTTTCCCTGGTTCTGTGTGTCCTTCAGTGTGGCATATGTGTTTTCTGAAAATACCTCCACATTTATTCCAGAATTTCTGTTGAGGGAAAGGTGGACTTTTTGTCAAGATTTGGTATGATTGCCTCGAGCTCCGCGTAGATTTCTTGGATCTTGTGCTGCCATTGAGCCTTGTGCATTGATTTGACATTTTGTCTTCCTAAACTGGTATCTGGCAACAGACGGATAAAGAGCGGAGATCCGTGTTTTATCTGTGAATGGCAGGAACCCGGATTTTGTCATGCTTTTCTATGATATTCACTGTTCAGAGCCGAGAACCTGTATTCTGCAAATATGTAGCAAACACTGATCAAAAGCACCTACCTATAAACACACGAGCGTAAGAATGGGCGGTATAAAATGCAATATTCTGGTATGAACAAATACCCCCAAACTTAACTTTTGCTCGTCCCGAGCAAAACCAATTATTCACTAAAATAAAAACCTAACCGCACTTTCGCAGGGAACACGATTACACTGAGCGCGTGCAACAAGCCGTTAAACCTCTAGGTGTCCCTAGTAGGAGGAGTGTTGTCTCCTGAGGGTTTTTAGCGGATTACACCCACAAAATCCCGTCAAGCTAGTGTCATAAGTTAACATCGATTCTACTCCTATAGTTTAGTATTTACGTTAGAAATTCTATCATCCTAAGTTAGAAATATCCAACCCTTATTTTTCACACCTCCTATCTATTTAACCTTAGGTCCTATACGTTCCAAAAAAGTTTAGAAAGATGTTGGTTCTCCTGAGTTTTCCTTCTAAAGTGCGGCCTCAAATCAGGGATTTTTATCAACTTTACAGAAAACACAAGTCTTATTCTTTATTTCTATCTTTTATTCAAACATCGATTGTATACCCCTACGTGTGTATATATTTGCACCCCTACACTCAAGAATTCAATTCAAGCTATAATACCCTTGTCCTAATACCTAATACTACTTCTTTTCATTAAGGATGGACGGTTTTGCTCACACATCTTTCATGCGACTATTAATGCTTCTTGAGGCACTAACGACCGATTACTGAATGTGTGAACTTTAAAGCGTAAATAGCAGTTTCCAGGTCTTGACTTTATTCTATTTTTTTCTTTTTCTTTTTCTTTTTCAAGACCGGATATATTTTTCAATATGCTCTTTTGGTGTTTAGCTTTAAATACCGTTTTTTTCTTTCATACTAGGCTTTCAGGCAAGAGCATTTCTAGGTATCCTCTACTATCCCAAGTTTCAAGGTGCGTGTAAGTGCAGTTTGTAGGGTATATACTTTCTAAATTTGAACTCAAGAAAAGAAACTATTTTTCAGACTTATCCTCCAGTAAAACTTCAATACTTTCCCTTCATCTTGACTTAACTCAAGAACTGAACTCAAGATTACCTATTTCTCAAAAAAAAACTGTAAGGACGTATACTTACCAAAGTTAGACAGAATGAGGGTTATTTTTAGGGTTTTCAAATCCTAAGCCTAGAATTTAGTTATTTCTATCATATCAACTAAACTTTCGGAATAAAGATCTAAGTTACCCTATTAGCTAATTTAACGACAAAGTTTTTATATTTTTTGGAAATTTTTTCGATTTTTATGGGTTTTTAATAAGGTATGCAAATGCAAAATATACAAATGAATGCGAAGGAAGAAAGCTTACCGAGCACACCCCCAAACTTAAACTTGACAGTGCCCTCACTGTCAGGCTATACCAAGAGGGTCAAAATTGCCGGCGCTCCCTAAAAACAAATTATATACAAAACAAAAAGGAAAACAAAAATATATACAAAAAAAGTGTCCCCCCCAAACTTAAGTAAAACAGTGTTTCCACTGTTAAGCGTTGAAGTTCAGGATTAGGGGGGAAAGAGAACAGTATCAAGCTATACAAGGCCTTACACAGGCCAAAAGTTAACACCAACCATTCAAAGATTTTATCGCTATAATGTACCGGTTGGTGGAAGAAGGCGTAGAGAAAAGAGATGGAGAATACGCGAGACCATATGCGGAGAGAAGCGGGATATGGTCTCGGTATATGAGAGGAAGAAGAATGGCGGAAGGGAAAAAGAAGTGGAATACGAACTTGAGGGTGCAAATGGAGTAAATAGATTAGCACAATTTGTGATGACCGATGTGTGAAAAGCGATTGTGCTAATATATTTATCCGTCGAGAAATGGGGTCAAATCCCTCAAGATTCGTGAGAAACCATGGGTACGCCGAACTTGGTAAACCAGACATACGAAATGAAAGTGAGACGGGTTCTTGCAAGGTCGGAACGATGGAAAGGGTGGGGGGAAGTGATTGAGGAAGGTTATCGGTTAAAGGTTCAGGAGGGTGTACACAGTCAGTGGAAGGGATAGGATGAATTGGAAAATCCGACTCATCAATTAAAACTGTTTCATCCTCAGTACTATCCTCAATATTCTCCTCAAAATTTATCTCATCCATGCAATTTTCAACAAAATCAAGACGCATATGGGGTTCGGAAAAAACATTTAATGACTCGGGATGATGATTTGAAGAAACAAATTCAGCCAAATCTACGGGTTCATCATCCAAAATATCCCCGGCGTCAATATCCTTAATCCAGTGAAAATCAAAATTCTCTGACACCTCAAAAGCATGGATATCAATCGATTCAGGTTCTAAAGTGGAGGTGTAGAGGTCAAAAGGTTTGGGTGTGGTTTCACTTGGCAAGGTCCCTTCACAATCTGGCAAATCAAATATTATAAAGTCGCACAACTCATTAAACATTCTATCTTCAACTGATAATTCATTCGGGACACTTGATAGACTTTCAACACAGGAGTTGTGGGATTCAATTTGAAACGGGTAGGTTTGATTTGGAAGGGGATACAGCTCACTCTCTCCACTCAAATTCACAGCCTGTCCGACCGCCTCTTCATACATTGAAAAATTAGGGGCTAGTTGGAAACTAGCTACCGGGTCAGTAGGTTGTATGAGAGCGGCCATGGACGCATTCAAATCCATCATCTGTTGGTTTGACGCTACCCTAAAATCTTCCAAGGACTGTTCTAGACTAGACATTGGTTGTGAAGGGGTTTCAGTAAAAGATTTAAAGTTGTTTGGATACTGAAAATTCCCAAAAGGCTGTTCTGAAGCTATGTCTAGGGAAGGTGCAAAAGTAGGATAGAATTGGTAGGAATTGAATGGCTGGACAGGAGCAGGATCAACATTTGGATAAGACGGTGAATGGAATTGTTGATCCCAAGAATTTGAAGTGGTGAAAGGAGTGAAAGATCGGCTACGGGATTGTTCAATACGTTCAACGATGGACAAAGGACGACTTGCAACAGGGGTGTCAACATAAGCGGGTGCGGGAGGTTGAAAAGGTTGATACGAAGTGGAATGAGGAGTGCAAGTGTTTGTCCTAGACGCTGCTATGCGATCTTTCAGTGAAACTTTGGGCATGGAGGGGTCGTTTGAAGTTCGACCAAAACAAGAACCGTATGAAGTAATGTCTGGTTGGGGGTACCAAAGTTCGGCAAGAGTTTTGCGAGGTGGAGTACCCATGATATGAAGAGAGAGAAAGAAAGGTAGAGAAAAGGAGAGGAAAAAGAATGTGATTTTTTTTCCTTTTTTTTTTTTAAAGTTTATATATTAACAGAAGAATGAAATATACACACAAAAAGAATATGGAAAAAAACAATCACGACACAAAAATACCACACACCTAATCGTTCTAGGGTTCACCTAGGTCAACTAGACCTGCTCCAGAACTTGATTGTCGAAGTAAAACTGTGTCGAGAAACGGGCTCAAGATACACTGATCACGAGGCCAGGTAAGTGCAGAGATAAGGGGAGGTTTTCCAACGCTTTCACGAAGTTCCTTAATTAAATAACCCTTTCTCTTTTGGCGGTTTCGCCGTTCACACTTTCCTAGACACCCCGTAAACAATATACCGTTAAGCGAGGTTCTAAACACAGTTAACTTCTCCTAGTGAGCGCGAAGTCCTTAAGGCTTAAAGTCTAATTTCTTTTAAAATTTGTGCGGGTAAACGTTATGCTCAAGTTCGTGATTTGTGGGCCACGGAAAAGGTGATGAAATCCTTTACCGTATATTATGGGGTTCGCTTGCCCTTAAGTCTGTATTAATGTATGCAATGCGCAATTCAATAAAAATTCTATAAAGAATCAAACAATCATTTTTTTAATTTAAGCGCGGCACTGCAACAAATACGGGTTAGTCAATTTTTAGCGTTGCTAGCGAACTTGCAAAGAATCCTGCAAAGAATAGTATATTGGATGCGTCGGATTTGAGAAGAAGGTGTTAGTAAAGTACGTACCGTTAAGTTTTGGGTTAGGAAACCCCCGTTGAATCAAATCCGGTAAGCTTGAAAAGTTCGCTTGCGCGGGTCAAACTACCCGGATCTTTGGCACTGTACTTTGCAATCACCTTAGCTTTGAATGTACACTTTGCTCCCCACAATCGCAGTTTGCAAATCCGCAAAAATCTGCACACTTGCCCACAAAAATGATCAAAAAAAAAACAAAAAGATTTATATATATATATATATATATACAAAAAGAATATTAACCCGAATAACAAGAAAGAAAATACGCTACCGTCTCCCCGGCAACGGCGCCATTTGATTGGAAGAATTAAAGTTAACCGCAATCAAGACGGTGTCGCTATGCAGCTAGCCGGTTGAGCACGGGTCGATTCACAGGGAGATGGTTGTATTTCCGTTCTTGTCTTAGACGAGTCAATAAAGAATTTGTATGAGTTTGTTCGATTCTAACCTATGTGTATTATTTGCAAGTATGAAGTTGTTAAGAAAAAGATATGAGATTATAAGCTACAGAAATCCGTACTCAAAACCTTTGAGCCGAGTCTTGACCAATTGAAGCTAGAGCAATCGGCAACAACGTGGATTAGGGGATTTAAGCGCGGTATTCTTGGAATACGGCTTATTTACCCTTGTCCTTCCGTTCTTGTCTCTTGCTTTCGCCTCCGGCCAAACCGAACGCAACCGGTCGCGGTTAGGAATCACCGTTACCTTGTTAGGGTAGGGTGCCTAACGGAGCACTTGCGTATGGTTTGGGCGGAGTTCAATGGAAAATAACGGGAAAAGGAAATGAGAAAAGAAACGTTAACTTATAATATCGTATTTCTTCTTAACAATAATAATTACATTCATTCACAAGAAAGAACCAAAAAGAGAGAACAAAAAGAAAAGAACAAAGAAAAGAAAAGATTACAAACAAGTAATTAAAGTGCATGAATATAAATTGCAAGAAAGTAAAGCAAGGTAATAAAAAGCAAGTAATAAATAAGCAAATAAAAAGAACAAGAAACTAGAACTCAAGACAAGCATGTGATCAATAGCCAACCCTTAAACTTGCAAGCTCAATCAAGAGGTTGCAAGATCAAGGGAAGGGTAGAGAACGCATGTGAAATGAAGTGCTAATTCCATGAAAATATGACCCTTGAGATCAATAACTAACCCTTAACCATTCAAGCTCAATGAAGAGGTTGAATGATCAAGAGAAAGCAAGAATCTCAAGGGGAAGAAGAAACAAAAGAGAATGATACAAAAAGCCCTCATCTTCATTGTTCTCCCACTCAAAAAGCTCTCACTACAATTTTCATGGAAAAAGAATGAAGAAGAAGAAGAAAAACTACAAAAAACTACAAAAGAGTGGACACAAAATTGGACCCTTGGCTTAGCTCAATTCTGGAGTATTTATAGGCAGAGGGTTGAAAATCTAGGGCAAGAATCTGCCACTATATGAAGTCCCCAAAATACCCCCAAAACACGACAAAGTGAGGACCCCACATGGCCGCGGATCCGCGGCCAATACCCCCTATTGGCCGTGGATCCGCGTCCATCTTGGTGAGTTGGGTGATCGTACTTGGTGGCTTTCCCTGGTTCTGTGTGTCTTTCAGTGTGGCATATGTGTTTTCTGAAAATACCTCCACATTTATTCCAGAATTTCTGTTGAGGGAAAGGTGGACTTTTTGTCAAGATTTGGCATGATTGCCTCGAGCTCCGCGTAGATTTCTTGGATCTTGTGCTGCCATTGAGCCTTGTGCATTGATTTGACATTTTGTCTTCCTAAACTGGTATCTGGCAACAGACGGATAAAGAGCGGAGATCCGTGTTTTATCTGTGAATGGCAGGAACCCGGATTTTGTCATGCTTTTCTATGATATTCACTGTTCAGAGCCGAGAACCTGTATTCTGCAAATATGTAGCAAACACTGATCAAAAGCACCTACCTATAAACACACGAGCGTAAGAATGGGCGGTATAAAATGCAATATTCTGGTATGAACAAGGCGCTGGGCGCTGTTGGGAGGGCGCCCATATGGGAAGCACGTGAATTTACTTTTTTAGGGATTGAATCTCTGTTAATGGCATTTTGACCATTAATGATCATCAAGATCTTTGTTTTGAAGATCTGGGATCAAGTTTTCCTTCAAGAACTAAGTTCTTATATATATATATATATATATATATATATATAAGAACTAAGTTTCTTTTTAGGGTTAAACTATATTTTCAGGGGAATTGAATTCCTATAGGATAGGGTTTTTTCCTTTTTCCTAATTCTTTTCTGAATATTTTGATTCTCAAGAACAAGATCTTGCCGATGAGAATTAAATTCTCAACTTGTGGGAGACTTATCTTGTGGATCTCAGATCCAGAGAAAAAACTAAGTTCTTGAGAAGGGTTAAACCTTTAGATATGCTATGATCGGTAAAGGAGATGTTTTGATCTCTGTGATTTCTTTACTTAGGGTTTGAGAGGAAAAAGATCTTCTTCTCTATTGAAAATTAAATTCTCTGTTGTTTTTTTAGAGTCTTATGTATTTTTTTGCAGAAGCTTATGGGGGTTCCTTCTATATGAGACTTGAAGTCTCGGGTCCTTTATATAGTGGAGGCAAATTGTTAATTAGTTTTGAGAAAATCTCACATTGAGAGATTCCAATTGATTTAATTAGTCTAAAAATTTGTTTGGAGAATTTTACCCACCGTTGGATCTTTGATCCAAGAATTTCTGTTTTACAAAATATGTTTTCTTGTTTTTAACAAGATCGGGGAAATATTTTCCCATAAATAGAATTTTATTCTATCATTGGATCTTTGATCCAACCGAGGGTGTCTTTCTCACTTAGAAAGATTTGGAAGATATTTTCTCCTAATAGAATTTAATTCTATATTTTGATGATCTGTCATCCCCATTGGATTTTTGATTCAACGGCTCTGTTTAACATAGAGAATATCCTAGTTTTTAGGGAAATATCCTCATGTAGAATTTAATTCTACTGATTTTAATTTGGGCGCCAGCGCTCACGTGTTGTGCACGTGGGTGCCACTTACGAATTTAATTCTTACATATGATAGGCGTTCCTGTGCTTTGTATGTTGGCGCCCACGTGAGCTACACGTACGGCGCCATTATAGGATTTAACCTTAAGGGGTTGGTGCTGGCGCCCTCGTGGGGAGCACGTGAGGCGCCGCCTCATTATAATTTAACAGAGCTTAGCTATTTTATTATGTTTAAATATTGGGGGAACAAATACCCCCATCGTTGTTCTCACGCGGCTCACACGTGAGTGCAACGGTGTCACTTTTTCCACCGTTTGATCTTCTAGGGAGTTGAACCATCCCTTCACATCCTATAAATAGGGCCTTTGGCCCTAGAGATGATTGATGTCTCATCATCTTTCTTAATTCTTCTTCTTCCTTGAGAATTTAATTCTCATCTCAGAGCTTAGATCTCTGGCCACAGAACTTTTTCAAAGTTAAACCCTGCTAAAAAAATTGGTAAGGATTATGACCAAAGTTCAACTCTTAAATGAACATTCCTTTTTGTTTTGGATTTTTAACCCATTAACAGAACATGGCTTTTTTTTAAATGATCTCTCCGAGATCTAAAGAAGAATTTCTCGCTCTCTTTTGAGTAGACCGTGGGTCTCAAATTCCTAAGAATCGTTAGTTCTCTTCTTAAGGTTTTACCCTATCATTGATCTTGATTTTTGAGGGTTTCTGGAATTCAATTCCATTATATTTCCCATCTGTCTTCCAACATGGGGGATTTCTGGGATTTAATCCTATTATCTTAGGAATTTAATTCCATTTTGTTTTACAGAGTTTAGCTCTGAGAAATTTTCGAACTTTTTGGAAATTTTATTATTCCCTTCTTTATATATATATATATAGGGTTCTAATACCCTTTTTTACAGATTTGAATCTGTTGCGGAGCTTGTTTTTCGAGAGCATTTGGAGTTTTTAACTCCACTGCTTAATAAGATTATTCATTTAATGAGAATCCTTTTAGATTGTTACAATAGGTGCATGTCTCATCATTGATGAGCCATCACCTTGATTTTTTGGGGCCCACTATTTTTTTAAACTGTAGTGACTTTAATATATCATAATGGAGTACAGATTTGGATGTACTGAAAATGCTAAGGCTCTTAGCTGCAGTTAATTACATTATGCCAATCACTAACTCTCTACTGGTTTTTCTTTTAAGGTACTCTGGCTTCCGGTTCATTTTTTCCTTACGTTTGTTCAGAGAGCGCTTTTGCCGACGCGCCTACAGATCGTGAAGTCTTTGCTTTAATCCGGGACTACGATCCAGAGCAGAAGTCTCTTCATCTATGGGGATCTTTGTATAGTTATATTATCCGGGGTTGGCGCAGCTTTACTTGTGCTGTGCCATCAGGACCGATCCCGTCGATTCATTATGCTGACCCTCCGCAGGTCGCTTATGCAGTGGAAAAGGTTAATTGGACCGCGGAAGGTCGTCTCCAACCTTCCATGGCTTTGATACCAGTCCAGCCGCCGTTAGCCCTACATATTCTGGGGCGTCGCATGTGTTAAGGAAAAGCGCGTCCCTGGGGTCAGGTTTATACAATAGGAGTGACTCCTCGACGTCCGGCTGGTTATCTCTAGTGGGCCCGTTACATTTTATCGGCCAAGAAAACATTACTATTGAAGACCGGGTTATACCCAGCGGTCTACGCGTCTCTTTTCTATTACCACACTCCTCATGTATGGTGGGTGCAATCCTTCTTGAAACGGTAGAATATTCCGGCCCACACGTTTCTTTTATCGGACCGTGAGGTATCGATATCGCTGGATGAATTCGCAGAAATTTCCGGGTTACCCGTCAGAGGGAAGCATTATGAGGAGATACTACCTCCTGACGAGTATGTTTTTGCCACCGAATCGGTAGTCATGGGCCTTACCTCGAAAAACACTATCCAACAAAAGTTCCCTAGTTTGATCAAAGTGTTGAATATCTATGAGAGCTTGTTTTTGGAGTCTGGGGGGAAAGAGGCCAGCTTTACTGACTTCGTTGCCCATTTCCTTCGTCCGAAGGTTTTATCGAAGAAGGCTGCAAAGTTTTCCAAGCTCGATGATCCGTTCGGATTTGACTCGGACAAATTGCTAACTGCAGAGGCGGATTTAAAGCAGTTTTCTTATTCTGGATACCTCCATCGTCCCTTTTGCAGAGATTGCCGCTTCGGATATTGATGAGGAGACGTTTTTCATGGGCTTTATTGGTTTGTGGCTGAGCTGGTTTGCACTTCCAATGAGCCGGATTTGACTCGGACTGTCTGTTTTCTATCCAGCTCATCGCATTGTAGCGGGGACATGTATGGCTGTTGGGGGTTGCAGGATTGGCCCACCTGTATCATGGTCTAAGTATAGCGGCCGACATCGCGCAACCGGGCTTGAAGCCCGTAAATCTTCTCTTTCACTACTTCACCTCATGGATCGAGATGCACGTGTTGGATGCCTTTGGTGTGCATAAAAAGGCCTAGATTTTATGAAGGGTACAACTTCTCTCGGGTCATGCAATTGGTTGATGCTTCTTCCCCAGACCTAACACAGGGAGAGGCTCGGCGATTGCTCCTACGTCCGTGCATGGTTGGGGACTGCATGACCTTCGTTGATAGGGTTCTGACCATTGATAAGGAACCCTCCAAAGTGATCTAGCCGCTCTACGATGTTTTTAAGGTTGGGGTTTCTGCTCTGAGGGCCCGAGAGATTGTGCATTTATATTCCATCAGGCCGGGTTTCCTTGTATTTAGGCAAAATGCCTCGGCAATCTGGTTATAACCATGATGTTCCATTTGAAGCATTTCTCATTGATCCGGTTGCTACAGAGAAGAGTGTTCGCAACGCGGCACACCATTTTATGCGACTGAATACGAGATCTCATTTTCCAATCATTGAGCCGAGTCATATCCCGAAGGCCTCCAATGCTTACATTGCCTGGTATCAGCATGCAACGGGTGTCGTTATCAAGGAGGAAAGGCGGATGCTTCTTGACCGTAAGAATTCTGTCCCGGCCAGTAATCCTGCAGTTCCACTGAACTGACGGGCAGTTGTCCACCCTTCTTTGAGGGATAGCAGCACGGTCGTAGTGCCGCGAGCCTTTCCGGCTAAGCCATGACCAGACGTAAGTGCTCCTGGGAATGTGGTGACTGCGGCATCTCTTGTGTCAGGTATTGTCTCGGAAATCGGGACTCGCCGTTCTAAAGCGAAAGCTTTTATCATCGGGTGTTGTTGCCGACTCGCAAAAGAAGAAGAAATCTTTATTTTCGGCTGATGTTGTATTCGGTCAGGAGCCTCATGCTCCCTACAGCGAAGGCTTGTCCGAATATGGCACCAACGATAGCTTGTTCGGGGCTTCTACCGATGAGAGTGGCGCTACTGATCTTCAAGTCGCTATTGAGGCTTCTAAGAGATTAGCCCGCGAGCAAGCAGCGCTTGCTTCTCTTGCGGCGTCAGGTATATCTCATTTATATTCTTTTATATATATCTTTTTTTTGTAGAATTTATTATGTTTTATTAATGCTCTTTTCTTAACAGGCATCTCTACTGAAGAGGCTCTTTTGGCATCCCATAAAACATTCGAGGAAGAGGAGAGGCTTCGCGCTTCTATGGGCCTCGGTATGATTCGTTTTGTGATGCCTTTGAATACACATACTTAGCTCATTTCGTTCACACCCTGACTCCCCTTTCTTTATTACAGCAACCACCACAACTTGCGTTATTCCTGGTGTGGAGGATCTCCCTCCCTTAATGGCACTTACGGAGCCTGTAGAGCTACCGGCTACAGTTGAGGTCTCCCTAGGGCCGTTACAGGAAGCGTCGCTAAAGCAACCGATGACGGACATTGCAGCAGATCTGGAGGCTGAGCCTGACTTAGATAAAGACATTTATCTGTCTGAGGTTTTGAAGAGATCTCTTCATATGGCTAAAGCCGAGAAGAAGCACCGGAAGCACGTTGCGAGGGAGCGTCAGGATAACTTGGCCACAGGCGCGAGGTCGAGTGATGTACAAACCCTTGATGTTCCTATGGAGGACATTCCTTCTGCCTTGTCAACTGCTTACAGGTAGATTGCGCGTGCAACTCGTGAAGAAGCTGAGAGGTTACTTCAAGGTAAGACAACGCACAATATCCTAATGAAACCTAATAAGACTTAGCAGTTTTTTTGAATTATGACACGCTTTTCCTTGAATGATATTGCAGGGCCAAGTTTAGGTGTTATCGTGGCGGGTGAAGTGCCAGCGTTTGAAGATTCTGGGGCGTCGGGTCTTCATTTCGAATCTGGGATTGTTCCAACTGCCGATTCCTCCCCTTGTGAATCCCCGACATTGGCGAGTGATGCTAGCATGAAGACGGCCCTTATTGATTCGGGAGACGAAGGTGCAGACGTTGTGTCCATCTTCCCGGTAATGGTGGAAATTGAGGAATCTGTCACAGCTAGTGGCGCCCCAGATACCGCTATGGTTTCTGCACCGTCAGGTATTCCTCGTGTTATTACTTTTGGGTTCTCAGTACCACTAGACACATTCGCTAATATCTCCTTTATTTCGAATATAGGTGCGGTAAACCTTGGCGCTATGCTGATTGAAAAATCCCCATCAGCCGTCGCCATGACTGTCGCTGCTCCACCTATCTCTTTCGCACCCCCCCGAGTTCTCTCGGGTTTAGCGATGGAATGTAAAGATCTTTTATTTCCTTGTTTCGGTATTAATATTATTTATTGGATTAATTTCTTTACCGTATATTATAGGAGTGCTTTTCGACCGCTTATGCCAATGTTAAACTCTCACTTCGCCTTCCAATCAGAATTCATCCCTCCTTCGGGCATTGGTTAGTATATTCGTCATTTCCTATTTCATCTTTCTACAAGTAATCTTTCTATTAATAAGATTTTCTTGTATTGACCACAGTCTTATGGCTCGAAGGAGAGGATGAAGGAATAGCTGAGCCTTCTATGCTTCCTGATTTGCCACTTTCGACTATTGGTATGTTAGATCTCATTCATCATCATTCTTTTTTATTTTTAGGTTGAAACCTGATCCTTCTTTGTGTGTGTCTTACTCTGTAGCAGCTACACCGGCTTTGTCTCCTCTCGAGTCTTGTATTTCTATGCCCGCGGGGCCTTTTACTAAGCGTCAGTATTCCAGAGGTGCAGCAAATAGCAGGCGGATGCTAAGTGAATTTATTGAAGACCTTAACGTCGAAGCTCTCACTTATGCTGCAGACTTTGCGGATGAAATTAACCCTATGCCGGCGACTCTTATGACTTTCCACAATGAAGATTTCGTCAGCATTTAGGTTGACTACTGTAAGCGAATTGAGGCTTGCGTCTATGAGATCGAGCACAAACGTCTTGCGCCTGAGGCATTATCCTCGAAGGCTTAATTGGTCGCATGGATTGAATAAAGTGCCACTTCAATTAGATACTTCGAGCAGAAGTTGGTCCTGAAGCAGAAGGAGCATGAGACGGTTTTCAATGAATCAAACCAATTGCGTACTCAGGTTGAAGCGAATGCTGCGCAACTTCAAGTTATCTTTGAAAATCTTCAACAATGCATTTCTGAAGGAGTGGCGCTGAGGGGGAACCTTGACTCTACTGAGCGAGCAATGCGAGATTGCGAAGTTGCTAAGCAGAAAATTTCTGAGAAGTTTTCTTTATGCTTGCAACAACGGGCTCAAGTCGAAGCAATGTTGGCTGCGGTAGTGGAGCGTGAGGAGGAGTTGCAGCAAGAGAGTGAACGGGTTGCCACTTTACAACTTATTTGAACCCTGCACGGAACCAGGATTGTGAAAGCCCCGCCCTTTTAGAGGCTAGAATTGTATCCCTTTTTTCTTTTTTCTTTTATAAATATAAATTGTAACTTTCAAACATTTTGATTCATGAATAAAGACTATATATTCTTTTCTTTTGCATGCACTCCTCTGTGTTTGACGTCTTGATCTAGCGCGAAATAGTTTACGTACTCATTTCGGAGTTTATAGTTTATGTACTCATTTCGGAGTGTTTTTAGTTTACATCCTTTGGGTTTACAGGCAAACTTGTCTTAACGTTGTATGTAGATAACCCCCATTCTTTACGATAGGGGTCCGTTAGGTTTGTGGTACTAGGGTTTTAGTCCGTGGTACCGTCGCGTTGGCTGATGTATTCCTCGATATGCAGTCTTTAAGCCGCTGTTCGAGTAGCCCCACAATTGTCATGTCTCTAATCCCTTCAGAGGATGGACAAGACGTCTTCAAGTAATCTCCTTAGATCATATTACCATCAGAAGAGTAAGCGTTAGGAATTTTCCATGATGCTTTTTACTTGAGGTTAGGCTCAATTTGGAGCCCTGATGAGTTATAACCGCACCCTTCTAGGGTGGGATGATCTCCAATGGTCTTTTACGCTTTATATGCATTGCCGTCAAGACCCGAAGCTGGGAATATGTCGTCACTTTGGTTTTTTTGCTTTGACGATGTCGCACAGATTCTTTGCTAAAATAGGGTAGACATCTGTAGGACCTCTATGCTGTATATAATGCAATTGAAGTCAGGAGCTCGGAATATGCCATTGCTCCAATTTCATTTGATAGTTGCGTCCGTATCCTGCTGAAATGAGGGAGAATACCTGGGATAGTCTTTAGGTTTTATATGTACCGTCAAGATTTGGAACTAGGATTTTGCTATGGCTCTATTTTTGTTTTGACCCTTAGGTGTTTTGTTGACGTTGCATCTGCATTCTGCTGGAATGAGAAGAGCATCGGGGTGATCTCTAGGCTTTAGATGTTGCCATTAAGACCTGAAGCTAGGATTTTGGCGCCACTTAACTTTTATTTGATTGTTGTGTCTGCCCCTGCTGGAATGAGGAGGAGGGAATGCAGGGATAGTCTCTAGGTTGTATATCTATCGTCAAGACTTGGAGCTAGGATTTTGCCATGGCACTATTTTTTCTTTCACCCTTGGGTCTTTTGTTGACGTTACGTCTGCATCCTGTTGGCATGAGAAGGAATGCCTAGAAGATAGTCTCTAGGTTGTATATGATCCGTCAGGACTTGGTTCTCCTTTTGACGAAGCATGGTGGGAGAATATGGTCCCTTTTTCTTTATTTGTGCCCATGGATCATGTAAAAGTGTCAATATGGACCTACTTGCAAGGAAGAAATGTTTCATTTTCATTTTTTTATTTCTTTCCGCGATGCTCTATCTTTTCAGCTTTTACGTCGCGAAAGTCGCGATTTCCCAATCATTTCGGCTATTTATTGCGGTGCCCAATCATTTCGGCTGTTTTTGTTTTTACTCGCTGCATTTTATTGCGAGTTGCCCTATCAATTCGGTTTTTTTTTTGGATTTGAAATCAGATATCAGTATCGCTACTACTGGAATATTGCCAGGAGCGAATCATCATTTGCCTTGAGAGGACTTAAAGTTTGATACCTATTTAGGCATCAGTATTGCTACAACTGGAATGTTGCCAGGAGTGAATCATCATTTGCTTTTGTTGATTTGAACAAAGGTGGCTTAACAAACAGGGTTAAAATCCGGTTGACTAAGGCTTTTGACTTTATGAGCCGTAAGGGTCTCATAAAGGTTTTTTTCTCCCTACGAGTCGTGAGGATCTCGTGGGTGTAATTTTTTCTTAGGAATCATGAAGATTTCTAAGTGCGTTTTCTCTTATAAGTCGTAAGGATCTTGTTCCTCCAATATTTAAACATAATAAAAAGAGCTAAGCTCTATTAAATTTTTGTTGAGGCAGCGCCTCATGTGCCCCTCACGAGAGCGCCAACGCCAACCCCTTAGGGTTAAATCCTATGGTGGCGCCGCACGTGAAGCTCACGTGGACGCCAATGTTCCAAGCACAGGAACACCTATCATAAATAAGAATTAAATTCTTAAGTGGTGTCCACGTGCACAACACGTGAGCGCCGGTGCCCAAGTTTATACCAGTAGAATTAAATTATACATGAGAATATTTCCCTGAAAAAATTGGGATACTCTCTGTTAAACAAAGCCGTTGGATCAAAGATCCAATGGTGATGATAAATCATCAAACAATAAAATTAAATTCTATTCTAAGGAATATTTTTCCTCAATCTTTACAAACAAAAAAGGCTGTTCTCTGTAAAATAGAGAGCCATTGGATTAAAAATCCAATGGTGATTAAAAATCACCGTTTGACAAAATAAATTATGTATATGGGAAAATATTTTCCTAATCTTGCTAAAAACAAGAAAACATATTCTGTAAAACAGAAACACTTGGATCAAAGATTCAACGGTGGGTAAAATTTTCCAAATAAATTTTGAGACCAATTAAATCAATTGGAATCTCTCAATAAGAGATTTTCTCAAAACTAATTAACAAACTTGCCTCTACAATATAAAAGACTCGAGACTTCAAGTCTCAAATAGAGGGAACCCCCCATAAGCTTCTGAAAAATACAGAAAGCTTTCAAAACAACAGAGAATTCAATTCTCAATCAAAGAAGAAGACTTTCCTCCTCAAAACCCTAGGTAAAGAAAACACAGAGATCAAAATATCTCTTTTTACCTATTTAAGGGTTTAACCCTTCTCAAAGAACTTAGTTCTTTCTCTGGATCAGAGATCCACAAGACAAGTCTCCCACAAGTTGAAAATTTAATTCTCATCGGAAAGATCTTGTTCTGAAGAATCAAAGATCAGAAAAGAAATAGATTAAAAAGAAAGAAAAAAGAAAAAGAACACGTGTCCTGGGAATTTAATTCCTCTGAAATTAGGGTTTAACCCTACATAAAGAACTTAGTTCTTATAAAAAGAAAAGAAGAACTTAGTCCTCCAATGAAGAAAAACGATCCAAGGTCTTCAAAATAAAGATCTTGATGATTATTAATGGCCAAAATGGCATCAACAGAGATTTAATCTCTAAAAAAAGAAAAGAGATCAGCGCCTTACATGTGCGCCCTCCCAATAGCGTCGAGCGCTTCACATGAAAAACACGCGGGCGTCCAAAGCAGAAGCTAGCGCCTCACGTGAAATACACGTGGGCGCTGAATAAAAGTGCTTAGCACTTCATATACAGCCAAAACAGCTGAGTGCTTAGCACTAAATTGGCAGCGTCCAGTGCCTCACGTGCTCCTCATGTGGATGCCACACAAAAGTGCTTAGCACTTCATATACGGCCAAAACGGTTGAGTGCTTAGCACTATTAGGCAGCGCCCAGCGCCTCACGTGCTCCTCACGTGGATGCCTCACAAAAGTTCTTAGCACTTCATATACAGCCAAAACGGCTGAGTGCTTAGCACTAATTAGGCAGCGCCGCACGTGCTTTTCACGTGGATGCCAAAAAAGTTCTTAGCACTATATATATAATTGAGTGCTTAGAACTGATTGGGCAGCGTCCATAACTGAAGGCCTCACATGATACCCATGTGAGCGCCAGAGCATTAAACAAGTGCTCAGCACTTTTGCATAAAAATGGGAGGCTGAACAAACAGAGCCCAAATAAGTGTTTAGCATTTTTGAACAAAAAAAAAAGACTGAGCAGACTAAGCCCAAATTGGCTAAGTCTCTTCCAGTTGAACCCAAATGCTCTGTTGTTAGACCTTAATGAAATTTAAGGATCCTTAAAATATTGGTAATTTGATCTTAGTCTCAAATAAGACTAATGTATCCTTAGTTAAAAATAAATTGGGTCCAAACGCTCATATGTTTAAGTTGATCTTAATATCAAACTAGATTAATGATCCTTAAACCAAACAAAATATTTTTGAACTAAAGGAAAAATATAACAATATAACTTAAGTTCAAAATCCCAAATCTAAAATATACGGATTTGGACTAATCCGCGCCCTACGGGCGACGATATAAACTAGTCTCCGTATACAATCCACGGGCAACCAAAATAAACAAAAATACACACGACACGAAGTGAACTGCCGGAGCAGGAGAAAGTGGTTATCGCAATGCGATAATGTAATTAACTGCAGGGGCTTGCGCCTGCAGGGAAGAGCGTCCCCACAATCAAAACCCCCTGACAAATGAGGGTGAATCTCATAAAATCTGCTACAACGGTTGCATCTGTCCAAACCTCCGATATATGGTGCCGTAAATCAACTTGGTATCTTCGGAGAGATGGATGGAGAAGTCCAAATAGCATCTACCCCCAAAATTATAGCCAGACATCCCAACGTCTCGGTCTCTGTCTTTTGGCAGTGAACAGGTTCTGGCACGTCCAGTGGGACCTTTTTCTCTTTCCATTCCACACTTTGTGTGTCGTGTTTCACGAACAAAATTGCGGTTCGCTATGGTTGCCCTTGGATTCGAGGTACTAAAACTTAGTGTCTTGCTCCTGTCTAGGAAAATCAATGGCTTCTCAATGCACTGCATGTAACAGCAACTCTCGCTCTACCCCAACAGGAAAAGTGACCTACGGGCCCAACACGGCCTCTTTTTTCTCAATGCAAGTGGGGCAAGTTACACAAGCCACCACTGGATTGTTCTTCAGGACAATGCTCCTACCTGTGAGTTTCGGTGCTTCAACGTCGCAAGAAGAAGCTCCTAGAAGGATGGTCTTTGATCGACTGGAAACCACGATGGCCCCCATTAGCAAGCCATCAAACTGTGGCATCTCAGTCTTCAACAGGCTGAGCAAGAACTCCAACGGGCCCATAAAGAAGCTCGTGAAACCTGAAGGGGCTACCCCAAAACGGATGGCCCTCCCAACTCCTCCTATAGGCGAAGCCGTCAAAGGAGCTTCCCCTACCAGACGGTCGGTTTTCGAAAGGCTGGCCACTTCTCCTCAAACTTTAACAAGGACGTAAGTTTCTAACAGGCTGACACCGATTGAAGTTCCTCAGCAAAACCAGGGCACGATGAAGCCGCTTCCAAAACTGAGGTGGTCCCTTCTACGAGGCACGCTCGACGTCGCCACTGGCCCCGAGTGAGAGAAGCTGGGGGAAACTCCCCCTCTGGACTTACCCCACCAGCTCCAATGGTGGAAGTCGACGCTGCTGTTCCAACCGGGAACGGCTTTGATCCGCTTAAGAGGGTGCGCAAAAACTCTCCAACAGCGGTGCTAAAAAAATCACCCCACTTGCAAAAGTTACAATGCAGGCAAAGCCGGAGCAGCCTCATCAGCGGCTCTCCTCGCAAATTCATAGGGTCTGGCGAAAAGTCCAGGACTCTGTGATTGACCAAAACTACTCTCTTCGACCGAAGAAATTGAAGGCTCGATAAGAAAAGGACTACTCCTCCATCATACAACGGAGGACTTCTCCTAAGCAGGTGCCTGTCATAATGGCTCCTTCAACTCCAATCTCTCATAAAAGAACGGGGCTGGAGAAAACAATACCGCCCGCGGCAAATTCCAAAGGCGATAGACCTAAACGTCCTAAGGCCGGGGGCATAACAATATATACAGTCTACATGGCTTCGGGAAAAGAAGAGAGCTATGCTTCGGTGAGTCACCGACCGCAAACTCGGTCACTGACTAAGGCTCAGGAGCAACAACAAAAGCTCTAGAAAATGCTGACCAAAATGGCAGCGCTTACCAGACAGAAAGAAAGTCTGGATAAAGAGGCCAAACAGCACTAAGAGCAGGAGACCAATACAGAGTTTCTGCGAAGGGTGCTCGAGAGAAAAGATAAAGAAGCAGCTGAACAAGCTGCCAACATAAAGCAGATGGTTCTCTTATTCTAAGACACGGTTGGAATGATGATCTAACCACAACCCCCCGCCGAGAATCCGCTGATAATCGTCAAAGATGACAGAGGGGAAACATCAAACCCTCCTCCGGCCTTATCGGTAGCCAAGGAGGAAACAATCTCTAAGGTCGCCCTTGATGATTACATTGCTCAACAAATAAGAGCTCATCAAGCTAATGAAGCTGCTGGCCAAATCGTCAGAACCGTGAGAGTATATCCAGGATGGTATGATCAAATCAAATACCTGCCGGGATACACGATCCCCAAGTTCCATGTCTATAAAGGAACAGGTAATCCTCATCAATATGTCATGCAATTCAGAGCTTTGTGCGGTAACATTGGAGGCAATGACAAATTGTTTCTTCGACAGTTCGTCGGCAGCTTGTCAGAAACAACCTTCGAATGGTACTCGGAGCTCCCAAATGACTCTGTGAAAACATTCACAGAGATGGAACTGCTGTTCACACAGCGTTTCGCCAGCGCGAGCGAACGTACTCCAATCATGGCATTAATCAATGCCAGGATAAAGCCGAGAGAAACCTAGGTCCAATATGCGAGCCGTGGGCATGTTCATGCTAGAATCCATGTGCCAGTGCAAATTTCTGAGTTATGGTGTTAAGGACGCATGGAAATTTTTAGAGGAACTGGCTGATAAAACCATTCAGTGGGAGAGTGGAGTGAGAAACCATCATCTGTGACTAGGAGCGGTGCACACATAGTTGACACCTCTATAGAGGCCGAAGCAAAAATCGCCACTCTTGTACGGCGAATGGAAACTTTAGAGGGAAAAAATTCACCGTTATCGGTCAACCAAGTTTCTCACACCATGTGTGCTAATTTTCAGCATTCTAACAACATAGCGGATGAATTTCCATTTCTCGTCGGGTCCCACGGACACGAAAACGTTAATGCGCTGTATCAGAACCAGCGTCCCAGGAACGACCCTTTCTCACAAACGTACAATCCTGGTTGGAAGAATCATTCCAATTTCGCTTGTAATCCGGCACCTTTTAAAAACAACAATTCAAACCCGCCTTTCCAACAGTTTCAAAATTCGAATTTTCAAAACCAGAAAGTGGGATACTCCAATAACCAGCCCCAACAGCCGAATCGGCCTAACCCAACCTTTACACCCCCTGGATTCGTCCAAGACGACAAGAGGGTATCATCCATTGAAAAGGGGTTGAAAGCTTTGATTAAAACCTCTGCACAGACTACGTCTAGTCTGGCTACTTTCATGCAAACATCCGGTCAGTTAATAGCACTAATACACAAGCTATAGCCAGACTAGAAATTCAAATCAGTCAACTAGCTACTGCAGTAAATGAACGTGAAAAGGGAACATTCCCTTTCCAACCGGTGACAAATCCGAGAGAAAAGAGAAACCACAACGTTCATGTTGTTCAACAGAACTGTAAGTCCACGTTGCCCACCCCGGTGCTTGCGGGGAGGCGGAAACGTTATGAAAAATCTGATTTTTACAACACTAGGCAACATGGACTATGAAAAGGAGGGATCTTTGCTAAACAAAACTAACTACCAAAGCTAAAAGAGTTAGCTACTCGGAAAGGGGGTTATACCTAGGTCTTCAAGTCCTTCTCTTCTTGCTCCTTGGAGTGAAAGAACGGGTTCTCCTTGTTGCCTTCTCTTGCCGAAGAAAGATACACCCGAGGGCCTCTACCTTTGGCTCCAACCTCAAACTAGAAGTAACTAAGGTGCTTGGTGTGCTAAACTTAGGACCTTAGAAAGAGTATAGAGTATTTTTGAGTGTTTTATCTCAAGCTCAAATGGTTCTCAACTCATGAGAGGGGAGAGCTAGAGAGAGAGGAAGAGGAGGAGAGAGAATAAGAATGATAAAGTGAGAAGAAATAATCCAACCTTCTCACATATATGTGAATTATGAAAAATAGATAATTAGCTAAAGATAATTGTGATGGTTAATCAAGAAATGACCATTATCATTTCACATTAAATGCTTTTGCAAGGATCAAAGAGCATCTTTCATATGGAATGATGATGGTCAACTTGTCAACCTAGGTCAACAAGTCAAGTATAGTCAAATGGTCAACAACCCTAACCATGCACAGTTATAATTAACTAATATTAATAAATCATATTTCACACATAAACATTAGGGTTAAGAAAATGACAATGGTCATCAACCCTAATGAAAGTCCTCTGCCTCTGCCTCAGTCAACTGTGCATACACACCCGTATCCGTGTTCCGAGGAACACGAATACAATGAGATAAAACCAATCCCAAATCATATACTAGGATCCGGCTTAAACCAAAGCCCGCTAGTATAAGCTATCCGGACACCAAACGTGCACAAGTGCACGGATGTGAACGAACCCCGTCGCAAAACCATGCGACCTCTACTCGTTTTGCCTAAAGGCGAATAACCCTCTGTGTGGGACTCTAAAGACTCGACACTACGCTGACAGTGGGTTTAACCACAGACCGCAAGCGGCACTAGCTGTACGTAACGGTCCCCAGGTAGATGCCGATAAGAAGACTGACGAGGTAAACCCATCTGAACTCCTACTGAGCCTGAATGTGACATTCTCCGTACAGTCCGGTCTATTCGTCTAAGAACATCGCATGGCGGGCCTAGGGGGGCGGTAAACGTCAGTCCCCTAATAGCGGTACAAGTCGTGCCGGAGTGTAGCCCAGAACACCTGAGATAACACTGGAAACCTACCACTCTATCTCGCTTGCCCTGGCCAGGGACTTTGTGTAATGGCTCTCCTAGACATAGCGCGATATCAACCCCCAATACCGGGAGAGACGAATCCTGTCTAACCATCACTGCCTCCAAGTGCTTTGGGACTGCACCCAAAAACTACCTGTTTGCACGACTCCTTTGAGCCGTGGTAGGGTAGTAATCAAAGTACAGTGGGAACACACTCGAGGCGAAGTGACAGTGTCAAGTCAACGGACTAAGCTGTACTCATGTCGCCTGGGAACTGATAACTGACGATAGGTATAATACCAACCAACAGTTCCCGACGCATCCTGTCCAGTGTACTCGTAACCTAACGAGCACCCGCATACTATCTCAAGTACGACGTACTGATGGCTGTGGGACAGACCGTCTCCCAAGCTGGGATAAGAAGCGCATACGCTAGTCTACTCCGGAGTATCGATGCCCTGTCTCGATAGTCCTGCGACTAGGGACCTGCATAAGGATGTGCTTATGGATTACCCAGCCCCCACGAGTGTGACTGCCATCACAACGCTGGTAATCAAGCAAAGATCCTAAGGGCTCCACTAATGTGTAAAGGAGATATGCTAAAAGAAACACATGCACATATTAAAGCAGAAACAAACCAAGTAGCATACTACTCTTTTGAGCAAGATTGTCAATACAAGGTGAATATCCCAAGCTTCCATCAAGTAATATATATACTAGTATGATACAGTAATGGCCTCTAGGGCATATACACTAACAATCTCCCACTTGCACTAAGGCCATGTACTGGCGTATCGAAGACCTATCATCTCGATCAGCCGCTCGAACTGAGTCTGGGGTAAGGCCTTCGTGAATGGATCAGCAGTGTTATCTTCCGTAGCAACTCTCCGAACCTCGATCTCCTGGCAACCCACGATCTCCCTGATCAGGTGATACCGCCTCAAGATGTGCCTAGACTTCTGATGGGACCTGGGTTCCTTTTCTAAATCTATAGCCCCGTTGTTGTCGCAATACAGAGGTACTAGATCAACAATGGACGGAACCACCTGAAGTTTTTTTAGGAACTTCTTTATCCAGACGGCTTCTTTTGCGGCATCTGCAGCAGCGATATATTCCGCTTCCATCGTCGAGTCAGCAACGGTTTCCTGTTTGGAACTCTTCCAACACACCGCCCCTCCATAAAGGGTAAAGACATAACCCGACATGGACTTGGAATCATCCTTGTCACTCTGGAAGCTGGAGTCAGCAAAGGCCTCGATCTGGAGGTCTTTTCCTCCATACACCAAGAACATCTCCTTAGTCCTTCTCAGGTACTTGAGAATGTTCTTTACCACTATCCAGTGTTTCTCCCCAGGGTTTGACTGATACCGGCTTACCACACTCAGTGCATAAGCTACATCTGGTCTGGTACACAACATCGCATACATTATAAAGCCTACCGCAGAAGCGTAGGGTATAATAGACATGCGATCCCTTTCCAAATCAGTCTTGGAAGACATCTTTTTGGAGAGGGTGATCCCGTGACAAGCCGGTAGATTACCGCGCTTGGAATCTTCCATACTGAATCTTTTCAGTATGGTGTCGATGTACCTGGACTGTGAAAGTCCTAATATCCTCTTGGATCTGTCATGATAGATCTAGATCCCCAGAATGTATGAGGCATCACCCAGGTCTTTCATGGAGAACCTGTGTGACAAGAACCCTTTGACAGATTGTAGCATAGGAATGTCATTTCCTATCAAGAGAATGTCATCCACGTATAAAACGAGGAATACTACAGTTCTCGCTACAAATTTACTATAGATGCATGGTTCATCAGGATTTTTGATAAAGCCAAATTCTTTGACCGTCTCATCAAAACAGATGTTCCAACTCCGCGATGCCTGCTTTAGTCCATAGATGGACTTAAGCAACTTGCACACCTTTCCGCTGCTCCTACTCTGAATGAAACCCTCTGGCTGGTCCATATAGACACACTCCTCTAAATTTCCATTTAGAAAAGCGGTCTTTACGTCCATCTGCCAGATCTCATAATCGTGGAAGGCAGCAATGGCAAGAAGGATTCGAATGGATTTCAGCATAGCCACTGGAGAAAAGGTTTCGTCATAGTCCAAGACAGGTCTTTGACGAAAACCCTTTGCAACAAGTCTAGCTTTATAGGTCTCAACCTGTCCATCTACACCAATCTTCCTTTTGAAGATCCACTTGCATCCTACGGGTTTTACCCCATCTGGAGCAACGTCCAACGTCCATACTTTGTTGGTGTACCTGGACTCCATTTCGGTCCGCATTGCATCAAGTCATTTTACCGAGTCAACGCTCTGAATGGCCTGCTGGAAGCTAGTCGGCTCATCACTATCAATGATGCAATCCTCTCTATCCCCGTCTATGAGAAAACCGTAGTATCTCTCGGGCGGATGAGACTGCCTACTACTTCTGCCGAGCGGCGCAGGAATGTCCAGATCTTTCGAACCCTCTGGTTCTATTAAGCTTTCAGTAATAGCTCGTGGTTCTGGAATTTCTTCCAGTTCTATTGCGTTCCCACTTATCTGTTTTTCCAAAAACTGAGTTTCCAAGAAGTGGGCATGACGAGAAACAAAAACCTTTTGTTCCTCTTCGCAATAGAAGAAATATCCCTTGGAGTTCTTTGGATATCCCACAAACTTGCATTGTACTGAGCGTGCCTCGAGCTTTTCCGCATGCTGCTTTTTGACAAAAGCTGGACATCCCCATGTCTTAATGTGATTAAGATAGGGTCTCGTCCCACACCACATCTGGTATGGTGTAGTAGGCACAGTCTTAGTTGGAACTCGGTTCAAAAGGTATGCAGCTGATTCCAGTGCATATCCCCAGAATGATCGCGGTAACTCAGCGTTACTCATCATGGACCGTACCATATCCAATAGGGTTCAGTTCCATCTCTCCGATACACCATTATGTTGCGGAGTGTATGGAGGAGTAAGCTGAGAGAGAATTCCATTCTCTTTTAAGTAATCCAGGAACTCGGCACTCAAGTATTCACCACCTCAATCAGATCTCAGTGTCTTGATACTTTTGCCTGTTTGTTTTTCTACTTCATTCTTATATTCCTGGAATTTTCCAAAGGGTTCGGATTTATGTTTCATTAAGAAGACATAACCGTACCTTGAAAAGTCATCCATAAAAGTAATGAAGTAAGAATAACCGCTTCGAGCATGCGTAGACATTGGACCGCACACATCGCTGTGTACGAGTCCCAAGAGCTCGCTCGCTCTTACTCTGTGTCCAGTGAACGGAGTCTTTGTCATCTTTCCTTTGAAACAAGATTGACAAGTTGCATATGATTGATATTCGAACGGATCCAAATATCCTTCTGTATGTAACTTCGTCAACCTTCTCTTATTGATGTGACCCAGTCTACAATGCCATAAGAAAGTCTGATTTGTTTCCGGAGACTTTCTTTTGTGTGTATTCTGGATATTGAAAATCTGTGGTTGGTTTAATACGTATATACCATTGCTTAATGTACCTGACCCAATCAGAACTTGATTAAGGTGAATGTTTACAACATTACTTACAAACGCAAATTCATAACCTTCTTTAGAAATCAAAGATACAGAAATGATATTACAAGTTGCATTGGGTACAAAAAAGCAATTACGTAAAACCAAAACATGTTCATCTGACATTCCCAGGTGATGGTCCCCCACGGCCTCAGCATCCATGCTAGCTCCGTTTGCAACTTTGAGGGTCATGTCACCTGCCTTCAAAAACCTACGCTTTCTCAACGCCTACAAAGAATTACAGATATGAGATCCTGATCCGGTATCCAATACCCAGGACGTAGGATTTATTGATAGACAGTTTTCAATAACATACACACCTGAAGCTGAAGCCGCAACTTGCTTCAGATCCTGTGTTCTGGCCTTCCAAGCCCTGCAATTTTTCTTCCAGTGTCCACTCTTGTGACAGTAAAAGCACTCTTCCTTATCCACAAGCTTCCCCGCTACCTTTGTTGCTTTTGCCTTTCCCTTCGTATCCACTTTACTAACACCGCCCCTTGGTTTGGCGGGGGTTTTCTTCTTCTTTCCCTTGGCTTTCGCCCTGGACCTAGAAGAGGAAGATCCTCCTACAAACAAAGTGGATGTTTCCCTACCTTTCTGTAGGGTGCCCTCTGCACTCCTCAGCATGTTGAGGAGCTCTGAAAGTTCAACTTCCTTTTCCTGTAAGTTGAAGTTCAGGATGAACTGGGCGTAAGTGGAAGGAAGGGACTGAAGAATCAAGTCCGTATAGAGATCATTCTCCAACGTGGTCCCAAGGTCCGCGAGCTCCTCTATGTAGCCAATCATCTTAAGCACGTGTTCCGCTACCGATGATCCGACAGCCAATCTCGCCGAAAACAGCTTCTTCGACACTTCGTATCTGGCGATACGGGATTGCTCTTCATACAGTTGTTTTGTATGGAGAAATATGGATTCGAGGTCCATATTCTCGTGCCTCCTCTGATGTTCATTGTCCATAGAGGCAAGCACGAGGCACTTGGCCTTCGCGCAGTCGATTTCCCAGGTCTTGCGGATTTCCCTATCCACGACGCTGGTTTTGGGACCTGGGATAGGGGGAGCTTTGGTGGTAAGAAGATACCCCAACTTGTCATAAGTGATTGCCATTTTGACATTCCTGAGCCAATCTTTGTAGTTTGGCCCTGTCAGTATATTTTTATCTAGAAGTAACTTAAGTCCAGACATGATAATTGGTCGCTGCAATTAGGAGAGAGAGAAGAAACACTTTAGCATGATGCTCTTGCAAGTTTAGAGTGGTTTTTAATTTGTCTAAACAGGATTGCTCCCACTGTCTCTCGAATCCCTCCTCAAACCATAAAGGAAGAATTAGTCGGGATCAATCTCACCGTACAAAACTTGCTTAACCGTTCAGTCAGGCCAGTGTCGGTACTTCGAGGGAGGTTTTCCAACGCTTTCGCGAAGTTCCTTAATTAAGTAACCTCTTTTCCCTGTGGGCGTAGCCCCGCTAATACCTTTCTAGACACCTACTTGATTTATAACATTGATCGTTAAGTGAGAAAGTTCCGGAGGAGTAGCATATACTCACAGTAGGATCGGGATCCAAATATCATCGCGTGACAAAACTGAAGGAATCCTACCAGAATCATCACACTCCAAATGGTATGCAGCGCTAGCAAGTTTCAGTTCTTTTGAAACTCCCGATGTGGATTTTTTCCCTATGCTCTTATGACCTTAACTTTGGCCAAAATATCATAAGTCACATGTCAAGTTCTACCCGTCATTCTCCAGGTTAATTTGAGCCCACCCGCACATACCCTTGACTTTGGCCAACATGGTAGAACGACTTCCCCAAACCAACACATCTATCTATGCTGCACATGAATACCCAATAGCTACCAATCACTATGCCTTGATTTTAGCCAACATACATAGCTTGAATACTTATTGACCATTCATGTGAAACGACGGAGGGCTACGAATGGTTTTGGCGAAACCGTGAACGTAGTGAACTTGATATAATCCAAGGAACGAGATAGCTTTCAAAAGGAGTGGTTCAAGCTCCGCATTTAAAAGTTTGGTTTTGAAAAGAACCGAGTGGTTTTGAAAGTGTTCCAACGACTGTTACTTGGTTTATTTTTTTCTTGCATTAATTCCAATGCGTCCCATCATTTAATCCTACCATTGCAGAAAACAACGAAAATATGACGTACGCTTATGCCATCCGCATTCGCCACGGGGTCCCGTCATCACCCGTTAGGTTACTTAACTAACGACAGAGCGGAGGCTGGACTAGCGCGGATGCAAAACATAAGCAACGCCTAAATAGATATCATGTATATATATATATATATATAAACATTCATCACATGCAATGATAGCCATTCCAGATCACAGATGAACACATTGGATATACTAGGAATCCGCATTTCGTACGAGCCTGTAACGAAGAACGGATTACACGGTCGCGATGAATAGCCAAACCCCACCCTAGACCCCTACGGGTGCGGCAAACTACCCGCCAAGTATCCGAAGTGAAGCAACCTCTCTCAACAACGTGAGTAGGCCACTCGGCACTTCGAGGTACCCGGTAGTTTGTGCACCCCACCTTGGGTCTATCCTATGAGCAAAAACAGTAAAAAGAAATTATACAATGACGGCTACAACCCCGATCCGGTTGTGCGGCCATACAAATAATATTACATCAATTTACATATTACAAGAATTGAAAGAATAAGAAAACTCTCATCTCACAACCCCCCGGGTATTCATCCGCGACAATCCAACAAATTCATATACACAAACCATCAACATTACAGATCACAGATAAGTATAACCCCCACTAATCGACGTATAGCGATTAGCAGACGTTCAATACATATATCACATCACAGATATAACCCATTAGCCAAAGTGTAAAGAAATTCGATCAAAATACGGATTTGTGACCACCCTAAAAACTAACTTGTTCTCTGGAAAATCTGGGTAGAAACAAACTATATTAAAAATCCCAAAACCTCCAACTAAGTACACTGCACCAAACTCAGTCCACGGCCGAGTCAACTCGGCCGCGGATCCACGGCAAGAAGCATGTTCTTGCCGCGGAACCGCGGCGCTTTGACCGGTTCAGTGGATCGTTTTTTGTGGGTGTCTTTAGAAAACCCTGAGCCGATTTTTCATGTATGATTTATTACTTTTAAAGCAGAAATAAAAATCGGCAGAAATTAGGGTTTTTGAAATGTGTTTTGCGATTTTTTTCGATCGAAGTTCTAAATACTTTGCTAACTAGTTAGTTTGTGTTTAGCTAGGCTCTGATACCACTGTAAGTCCACGTTGCCCACCCCGGTGCTTGCGGGGAGGCGGAAACGTTATGAAAAATCTGATTTTTACAACACTAGGCAACATGGACTATGAAAAGGAGGGATCTTTGCTAAACAAAACTAACTACCAAAGCTAAAAGAGTTAGCTACTCGGAAAGGGGGTTATACCTAGGTCTTCAAGTCCTTCTCTTCTTACTCCTTGGAGTGAAAGAACGGGTTCTCCTTGTCGCCTTCTCTTGCCGAAGAAAGATCCACCCGAGGGCCTCTACCTTTGGCTCCAACCTCAAACTAGAAGTAACTAAGGTGCTTGGTGTGCTAAACCTAGGACCTTAGAAAGAGTAGAGAGTATTTTTGAGTGTTTTATCTCAAGCTCAAATGGTTCTCAACTCATGAGAGGGGAGAGCTAGAGAGAGAGGAAGAGGACGAAAGAGAATGAGAATGATAAAGTGAGAAGAAATAATCCAACCTTCTCACACATATGTGAATTATGAAAAATAGATAATTAGCTAAAGATAATTGTGATGGTTAATCAAGAAATGACCATTATCATTTCACATTAAATGCTTTTGCAAGGATCAAGGAGCATCTTTCATATGGAATGATGATGGTTAACTTGTCAACCTAGGTCAACAAGTCAAGTATAGTCAAATGGTCAACAACCCTAACCATGCACAATTATAATTAACTAATATTAATAAATCATATTTCACACATAAACATTAGGGTTAAGAAAATGACAATGGTCATCAACCCTAATGAAAGTCCTCTGTCTCTGCCTCAGTCAACTGTGCATACACGCCCGTATCCGTGTTCCGAGGAACACGAATACAATGAGATAAAACCAATCCCAAATCATATACTAGGATCCGGCTTAAACCAAAGCCCGCTAGTATAAGCTATCCGGACACCAAACGTGCACAAGTGCGCGGATGTGAACGAACCCCGTCGCAAAACCATGCGACCTCTACTCGTTTTGCCTAAAGGCGAATAACCCTCTGTGTGGGACTCTAAAGACTCGACACTACGCTGACAGTGGGTTTAACCACAGACCGCAAGCGGCACTAGCTGTACGTAACGGTCCCCAGGTAGATGCCGTTAGGAAGACTGACGAGTTAACCCATCTGAACTCCTACTGAGCCTGAATGTGACATTCTCCGTACAGTCCGGTCTGTTCGTCTAAGAACATCGCATGGCGGGCCTAGGGGGGCGGTAAACGTCAGTCCCCTAATAGCGGTACAAGTCGTGCCGGAGTGTAGCCCAGAACACCTGAGATAACACTGGAAACCTACCACTCTATCTCGCTTGCCCTGGCCAGGGACTTTGTGTAATGGCTCTCCTAGATACAGCACGATATCAACCCCCAATACCGGGAGAGACGAATCATGTCTAACCGTCACTGCCTCCAAGTGCTTCGGGACTGCACCCAAAAACTACCTATTTGCACGACTCCTTTGAGCCGTGGTAGGGTTGTAATCAAAGTACAGTGGGAACACACTCGAGGCGAAGTGACAGTGTCAAGTCAACGGACTAAGCTGTACTCATGTCACCTGGGAACTGATAACTGACGATAGGTATAATACCAACCAACAGTTCCCGACGAGTCCTGTCCTGTGTACTCATAACCTAACGAGCACCCGCATACTATCTCAAGTACGACGTACTGACGGCTGTGGGACAAACCGTCTCCCAAGCTGGGATAAGAAGCGCATACGCTAGTCTACTCCGGAGTATCGATGCCCTGTCTCGATAGTCCTGCGACTAGGGACCTGCATAAGGATGTGCTTATGGATTACCCAGCCCCCACGAGTGTGACTGCCATCACAACGCTGGTAATCAAGCAAAGATCCCAAGGGCTCCACTAATGTGTAAAGGCGATATGCTAAAAGAAACACATGCACACATTAAAGCAGAAACAAACCAAGTAGCATACTACTATTTTGAGCAAGATTGTCAATACAAGGTGAATATCCCAAGTTTCCATCAAGTAATATACATACTAGTATGATACAGTAATGGCCTCTAGGGCATATACACTAACAAGAACAACATTGAGAATGCGAATGCCGTCACCGTCCTCAGATCGGGACGCACAATTGACAACAAGGTTGTCAAACCTAACGACCCATCCAAACGTGCGGTTGTCAATCTACCGGCACATGTCTCATCACCTGTTCCTTCTTCCGGTCCATCGACTTCTTCATCTTCCCTACCTTCTCCCTCTTCACCTTCACCTTCTTCTTCGTCATCAGCTGCATATCCTTCAAAACAATCAGATCTACCTCCGCAAATTCGTCCAGCCGTTCCAGCTAAATGCTCACGCCTTCTACACCTCTTCCATCCGCAACTTCTTTGAACCAAATATTTGAGCCCAAGGCTCCCTATCCTAATAGGTTAAAATCAAAGAAGCCATCTGCAAGTATGGAAAAGGTATTGGAATTCTTCAAACTCTGTGAAGTCAATATTCCGTTGTTGGACATGGTCCAACAAGTCCCGGCGTATGCAAAATTCCTTAAGCATTTATGCACGCAAAAACGACGCACGAATGTGTCCAAAATAGTCTTCTTGGCCGCCACTCTAAGCGATATCTTGTCTAAATCTATTCCGGTAAAATATAAGGACCCTGGTTGTCCTACTATTTCTTGCACTATCGGGGACAAGCAAATCAATCGAGCCTTGTTAGACTTAGGGGTAAGCGTGAACCTTCTCCCTTACTCAGTTTATGAATAACTGGGTTTGGGAGAATTAAAGCCGATCAAAGTGACTGTACAATTGGCAGATCGATCCATGAAGGTACCGAGGGGAGAGATTGATGATGTTCTGATTAAGGTCGGGGAATTCATATTCCCTGTAGATTTCATCGTATTGGAGACTGAACTCGTCGCCAATCCCAGCGGTCAGATTCCAGTCATACTGGGGCGGCCTTTCCTAGCCATGTCCAATGCGTTGATCAATTGTCGTAATGGATCCATGAAACTCTCGTTTGGAAATATGACGATTGACCTCAACATCTTCACGCTAGGAAACCAAGCGAGCGAAAGACACGATGACACATATGAAGTCAACGCTATACATGATATGTCTGAGGAGGAGACATTTGACTTCAAAAATGAGTGTCTTGATGAAACTTTTGAAAAACTGTTTTCTGAGGAACTTCTTTTGCTTGAGAAGCTAAGTTCTGAATAGGCTTCCTACGCACATTGGGGCCCCAATTTGAACCACTTCGTAACGAACTAACCCCTGAAGTGCGACCATCAGTGGAGAAGCCATCCAGACTTGACCTCAAAGTTCTTCCTGACCACCTCAAGTATGCATACTTAGGCAATAACGAAACGCTTCCGGTTATAATCGCAACCGATCTTGTGCCTGAGCAAGAGTTGGCCCTCATGAATGTTCTGAGAAAGAACAGGGAAGCAATTGGTTGGTCAATGGCTGATATCAAAGGAATCAGCTCTGCTATCTATCGGCACAGAATCCACATGACTGATGACTCCAAACCCTTCAAAGACCCTCAATGCCGGCTTAATCCGGTTATGAAAGAAGCGGTGCGGAATGAAATGCCGAAGTGTCTTGACAATGGGATCATTTATCTCATATCTGATATCAAATAGGTAAGCCCCATTCATGTTGTACCAAAAAAATCGGGTATCACGGTGATCACTGTAAGTGCACGGCGGCGCCCCGGCCGTCGATCCAACGCCGGAAACGCGGAAACGAAAAACTTTGCAAACTAGCAAACCGGCACCACCGCATACTTTTAACCCGGATCAGGCTATTAACCTAGCTACTAGCAAACTAAAAGATAGGTAGAGAGTTATACCAAGCGATCCGTGTCCTTCAGTCTTCGTCTCCACTCCGATCTCCCGCGGAATCTCCGTCCGTCACCTCCTCGTCGGAAAGGGCACCACGTAGCCAAATTCTTTTACGGGCTCCCACCTCTGGAACGAGGCAACTCGGGCACGAAGTTGGCTAGCCGACTCGTCCAAGATTTGCTGTAGGCAAGTGTAGAAAACATGTCTCTTTGGGGTTTATGTAGTTGCCATGGTGGAGGAAGTGAAGAATGAACTTTAGGGAGGTGAGGGATTTTGTGGAAGACATAGAATGAAATGAGATGAATGATTTCCCTCACAAAATGAACTCTCTCCTCTCCCCTCTAATGTGGCCGGCCCCTATAAGAAATGGGTGGTGGAAAAAATTGCAAGCAATGCAAGTGGAGAAAAGAATTCATAAACAAGATTAATGATCACAACAATATCAACCGCACCATCCAACTCAATCCAATCTCAATCCATCATAATAAATTCAAGTGAAAAGATGCAAAGAGAATCTCATCATGAAGCCACATATGCAAGAAACCCCCTCCACAATAAGTTATTTGCAAACTGCAAATAACCCCCTCCAACGATAAAGTCCGGCCGTGAAGGAACAAAAGAAAACTGGCCGGAGCGGAATGCAAACTGGCAACTTCAGAAAACTGATCCCGTAATAAATTACAGGAAAACCCCGCTACTGCATATACATGCCCACATTTGTATTCCCGCTGAATACAAATGCAAAGAGACAAAACTACACTGTCTAATACTAGGATCCGTCTTAAACCAAAGTCTGCTGGTAAAATCCGTCCGATCACGATCCGTGCAATACCGCACGTATCTGATCAAACCATGCCATATCTCCATACGGCCTCTACAGCGTTTCGCCCGAAACTTGAGTAACTGTGTGTGTGGTGGACTCTAAAGACTCGTCAATACTATGGTTGTGGATTTAACCACTAGCACGTCAGGGGTATTAGCCATACGTGACGGGCCACCAGCTATTGACCAAAAGGGACGTCGATGAGCGAACTCATCCTGACACCCTACTGAGCCTGTCAGTGACAATATCCGTACAGTCCGGTCCGTTCGTCTATGAGCATCGCATGGCGGGCCTAGAGGGTTGGTAAAAGTCATACCCCCAAAAGCGGTACAAGTCGTGTCGGAGTGAAGCCCAGAACACCCTGAGATACTACTGGAATACCTACCAGTAAATCTCCTGCCTTGGCCAAGGACTTTTTATGTACTGGCTCTCCTAGACACAGCGCGACCTCACCCCCAATACCGGGAGAGACGAACCCCTGCAGATCCGCTCACTGCCTCCATGTGGCTCGGGACTGTACCCAACTAAAACCTGTCTGCACGTCTCCTTTGAGCGTGGTAGGGTAGTAATCAAAGCACAGTGGGAACTCACACGAGACAAATGACGATCTCAGGTCGATGAACCAACCTGTACACATGTCACCAGGGAACTGCTATCTGACGTCAGGTATAATACCAACTAGCAGGTTCCCGGCGAGTCCTGTCCGGTGTACTCATAACCCAATGAGCACCTGTATACATCTTAGGTGAACCAACTGACACCACTGGCTTGTGAGACCGGCCACCGCCCCTTGTCGGGGTCTCGACTATATACACTAGTCTACTCTGGAGTATCGATGCCCTGTCTCGAAACTCCCACGACTAGAGACCTTTTAAGGATGTGCTTATAGACCCCAGCTTCCACGTATATGATCGCCCTCATACTGCTGGTAGTCAAGCAAGAATCCTAGGGGCTCTATCAACATGTAATAGCGACTCGTAAGGTCACCTAAAGCAGTACACGATGATAAAGATAAACCAGATAGCATACTATCATCTTGAGTAAGACTGTCCTACCGATATAGGTCCTCCCTCAATCATTGCAATCACGTGCCTGTGATCCAATAATTAACTCTGAGGGCACTATCTCCAACAATCTCCCACTTGCACTCAAGGCTAATTATTGCGATGTCGCAAACTCACATCCCGTGTGATACCGAACACCCAACTCCTCTACTAGTCAGTCTCACAAAGCTTGTTTGCGAAACTATTGCGTTCGAGGAATAGCCTCAGTGAGTGGATCCGCTCTGATGTTTCTTTCTATGTCTCTCTTTATCTCAAGTTCGCGGAGAAAGCCATCTCCCGAAATGAGCAATACCTGTCTTAGAATGTGTCTGGATATCTGATGGGACCTAGCCCATAAGTGAACTCCAAATCCAAACTTCTTAGACTGTATCGTCAACTGAACTTAATCAGTATCCTGCGCCATGCCTTCCCTCAGTATCCACCTGGACCACCTGTCCAAAATACTGCCCCTCGTCAGAGGGAAAACTATAACTCCGACAGCCACTCTGCCATCCAGGTCACCTTGGAAGCCTGGAATGATAACCGTCTCCCGAAGGAGAATGTTGTTATCATATCCATAGAACATCAACCTATGTTCTAAAACTGCTTCCGACTGTTTCTCCAGGATTGGATCAATATTAACTTATTGCACCTACTGCAAAAACAACATCTGGTGTGGTACTTGACATCTCATGATTGACTCAATTGCCTAAGCAAGTGATTTGCCAATCATGCGCATCCCTCTCCCCTTTAGTCTGTAAGACACCTTTAGAGAGGGTGACTCCATTACCTGCAGGTACACCACCATGCCAGGAGTCGTCCATTCTAAATACTCTTAGAATGCTGTCTAAGTACCCAGATTGGGAAACCACCCAAATCTAGATCTAAAACCATAGATCTAGTAACCAGAATGTCTGATATAATATCCAAGTCCTGTGTGGAGAAACCACTGTGTGACAACCAAAGTATAACCGATCGTAGTATAGGAATATCACTTCCTACTCTGTGTATGTCATCCAAATACCAGGACATCACACCCTACTACCTTCTTAACAGATCCATCCCCTATTCTGATGAAGTCAAACCTATGACTGTCACATCAGAAATAGATGATCTATCTCCGCTATATCTACTTTAGTCTATAAATAGACATAAGCCACTTGTCCACCATGCTTCCGCTGCTCCCACTGACCACGAAAACCCTTTGGCAGAGTCATATACACGTGCACTTCTAAAGCTAGTTAGAACGACGCTATACTCATCCTCCTGCCGGGTCTTATAGTCTGGAGCAACAGCAATGGAAAGTCTGGGTAAACAAGAACTTCCCTTCCACCGTCCTTGAGCATACTGAAGTACCTCTCGAGTGCCTGAGGTTACCCACCATACCTGCGGAGTGGCCAATGGAATGTCAAACCAGATTGAATCTTTAGGTTCTTATCAAATCTTCGGTAATCGTTTGCGGTTCTGGAATCACTTCCAGTTCTACCATACTCCCACTACTGTTTTCTGAAAAAAAATCCATTTTTGTTAAAACTGTGGCGAGTCTAGAACAATATCACTATTGATCTTCCAGATGGTAGAAAGTCAACCCTCGTCATAGCCCGGGTCAACCCACAAACAGCCATTACAGAAACGTGCCTTGAGTCATCCAGAGTCTGGTTTTAAGCATAAGCCGGACAACTCCTCGTACCTTAACATCGTTAAGATATGAACTGTTCTATATCCAATACAGAAACAGAGGCACTGATTTAATTGAACCAGATTCAAATCATGCATCTGTCTCCAGTGCATGTCAACTAAATGGAAGGAGGTCGATCAGCGTTACTCAACTTAGGAGTACTTCCAATTATGAGTAACCTGAAAGAGAAGCAAGTTCTCTTAATCATTACTATCAACTGAATACCATTCACAAGTATCTACATCTTCGATCACCTTGAAGAATCCCGATACTTGCAATACCTGGTTCTCTACTTTATTCATATACCTATAACTTCTCAAAACTCAGACCATGTGTTTCTACGAAAAACATGTCTAAGAACTAGAGAAGTCACAAGTAAACAGAATATAGTACGAGGACCAACCCCTCTGTCCCAATGGACACTGGAGAATATACAATACTCTGTATAAGTTTCCTGAGTCTAGTGACTCATTCACTGTGTATCGTAGGTTGAAAACTGTACTTATGGTTAAGAAGAATTACACCGCTGTTCAATGCTCCTTACCTAACCATCCACTGATATAGGTACATAATTTCAAAAAGGTATATCTCACTCTATAAAAATAGACGTACAGATATATCAATCTGAAATTGGTGAATAACAACGGATATTCAAAACCAAATATTTGCCGACCGGCAAACAACCCAGGTGACTTCCTCAAATATCACCAATTACAACGAATCCCGATATAATGAGGATGGTCACCTAATTCCCAATAACTTACTCCCACTCATAATCTGTAAAACCATACAGATGTGAGAATCAAACCTGGTAAATACATACCCTGGAGTAAGTGTCTAATTGGAAAATCGGTTTTCTTTTAACAGTACACAGTGAAACTGAAACATTGAAATGTTTCGACGGGGTATCCTGGTATTCCTAGTAATGCCTCTTCTATTATCCAGATTCACAACTGTAACCGTATAATTCTTTGCCATCTCTCCAAATCCCTTTATATGTCTTTAGTCATTACCTTCTGTACACCCCTTTAGGCCAAATGGTTTCCTTCCTTCCCTACCGTTCGGCACCAGCCTATGGTTTGGAAGAAGACTATCCAATAAGCATAATGGGTGTACTGTCCTAATCCTAGGAGCACTCACAATGCGAGAGAAGGTGAAGATAAAAGACAACCGAATAAACCTTATTCCTATTTCTCCTGAACCAGGATCCATCCCCGAACTGGAACAAGTTCCTTTCGAGTTCGTATATAACCATACGATGGATTATCCAATAAACTGTGGATCTTCGTAGTGATACGGAGTGTCCTGGAGAAATACAAAGGTGATTAGGATTGGCGAAGAAATATTTGGTTTGGTCATGAATAGTAGTCGCAATTTACTTTGCCCTCTTACTAATCCCTTTCTTTGTCTTAACTTAATACCTTCTGTACACCGTTTAGGCTAATTGGTTTTCATCATTCCCTACCGTTCGGCACCAGCCTAAGGTTTGGAAGAAGACTATCCAATTTGCGTAATAGGTGTACTATCTCCTAAACCAAGGAGTACTCGCAACCTGAGAGATGGTAAAAGGAAAAGACAACTGAATAGTCCTATTCATTTTCTCCAGAACCGGAAACCATCCTCGAATTCCTTCGAGTTCGTATATAACCATACGATGGTTTTGTCCAATGGAAGTGGACGTTCGTAGTAATACGGGGTGTCCTGGAGAAAAGGATAAAAGTAGGAGTGGCAATGAGGTTTGCAACTCTGACAATCCAAAAGCCGGTGTTAAGAAGGTTCGGTCAACTTGGTCACTGAGTCATAGTCTAGGGTCGGGTCAATGGTCGCTGCCAAAGAGAGAGAGAAAAGAAACACTCAGCGTGCACTCTAGCCTAGATCAGAATGGTTATCACTTTATCTAATCTGGAAACCTCCCACTGTAACCTCAAATTCTTCTCCAAACCCGAAAAAAGAATTAGTCGGGATCACCCGAGGAGTAAACCAACTCATCAGTGGGAATCGGGATGCAACTATCATCGCATGATAACGTGACGGAATCCACTCACGTTATCACACTCCAGAAGGTATGCGCATATCTGGCAAGTTTTAGTTTCTTTTGAAACTCCCGATGTGGATTTTTGCCCCATGCTCTTATGACCTTGACGAAGGCCAACAAATCATAAGTCACATGTCAAGTTCTACCCGTCATTGTCCAGGTTAATTTGAACCCACCCGTACAAGCCCTTGATGAAGGCCAACAAGGCTATACGACTGTCTCAAACCAACGCATCTATCTATGCAGCAGAAAGGTAACAAGCAGCTACCATACACTATGCCTTGACGAAGGCCAACAAACATAGCATGAATACTACGTGCTACCCGTCTGAAACAACGGAGGGCTACGAATGGTTTCTGGCGAAAACCTTTAACGTAATGAACTTGATATCGTTGAAGGAACCGGATAGCTTTTAAAAATATAGTGACGAAAACCTTTGCTAAAGAGGTCACTCCCGATGAAGGGATCTCGGCTCTTTCCCCGTAGAATGAGGTGCAGGATATTCCAACTGAATACCACGATGCAAAGCAAAAGTAAACGACTATAGTGAAGTTATTGCCCTGACGCAAACTTTTGTCCAAAGGGTCACTCCCGGTGAAGGGATCTCGGCCCTTGCCTCGTCGACTGAGGAGCAGGATATTCCAACTGAATACCACTGTGCAAAACAAAAGAGAACGCTCTTGCAATAACAGCTTTTTGAAAAGTGTTCCAACAACATCAGAATAGGTTTGCTTAGCTTGCATTGATCCGAATCAACGCAGTCCCATCAATTGATCACACCACAAAAGAACGAAAATAATGATGTACGTATATGCCATCCGCATTCGCCACTGGGTCCCGTCATCACCCGTTAGGTTACTTAACTAACGACAGAGCGAGGACTGGACTAGCGCGGATGCAAAACATATACAACATCTATTAGTATATATATCAATATATAATATTTCGCTCAAGGCGTGATAAAATGCAACATCACAGAAATGTACAGTATCACAGAACAATACAGATATCTGGGATCCCCGGGTTTCATAGAGCCTCTACTAAAACCCGACGTTCCTCTGGTCGTGTGGATAGCCCGTGCAATGAAATCCTAGACCCCTACGGGCGCGGCAAGTTACCCGCCAAAACCTGAAGCGAGGCAGCCCCCTTCAGCAACGTGAATGGACCACCCAGCACTTCACGGAATCCGGTAACTTGGGCACCCCTCCTTGGATCAACCTGTACCCCCTACGAGTGCGGCGAATAGCCCGCCAATTCTAGAGTAAAGCCCCCTCCGTCTCAAAGCCAAGATGCGGGCTCGTTGCCCTCTAGAACCCGGCTATCCGTGCACCCCACCGCGGGGTAATCCTAGTACAGAAAGTAAAATATACATACAACGGGTACATCGACCTCGACCCGGTCGTGCCCCAAAAGAATAATACAAACAGGCAGTGACAGCAGTCCACATGTCGGACGCTCGCCCCGCAATATCAAATGTACATATAAAACAAAATGTACTACCATTGCATCCAGGCTATCCCCCACGACCAATCTGCAACATCACAGCACAACACAGAACATCAACGTGAATATCACGTTCGCAAATCCGTCTAAAAGGGCTATAGCAGATAGACTGGATTTACCGATCGAATGATATTCACGGTCGCAGATATAATGTAAATATTGTGAACTAACATGTTTAAAATATCCGATCGAACAAATTTACCGAAGTGGGCCCCAAGCAGTACTGTAGCACTTACAGAAAATCTGGGCCCAAAAAGAATATCCCAAAACCCCTATTTTCTAGTCAAAAGCCCACTGAAAAAATTTGGCCCAGCGTTGACATTTTCCCACCGCGGAACCGCGGCCAAACCAGGGGTTTGGCCGCGTTTCCGCAGTCGTACTAAAGCTTCACCTCACCAAATTTTCGCAGATGTCTTAAAATTGTCTGCACATATTTCTGAAACAACCTGAAAAAAATTTCGAGACAAAAATAATTCGACAGAAACTTGTGCACACGAAATACGGTTTTTTTTGGGATTTTTGTTCGATCGAGTCTTTAAACATACTAGAGCAAGCTAGGCAAGGTTAATGGCGTGGCTCTGATACCAATGTAAGTGCATGGCGGCGCCCCGGCCGTCGATCCGACGCCGAAAACGCGGAAACGAAAAACTTTGCAAACTAGCAAACCGGCACCACCGCGCACTTTTAATCCGGATCGGGCCATTAACCTAGCTACTAGCAAACTAAAAGATGGGTAGAGAGTTATACCAAGCGATCCGTGTCCTTCGGTCTTCGTCTCCACTCCGATCTCCCGCGGAATCTCCGTCCGTCACCTCCTCGTCGGAAAGGGCACCATGTAGCCAAATTCTTTTACGGGCTCCCACCTCTGGACCGAGGCAACTCGGGCGCGAAATTGGCTAGCCGACGCGTCCAAGATTTGTTGTAGGCAAGTGTAGAAAACATGTCTTTTTGGGGTTTATGTAGTTGCCATGGTGGAGGAAGTGAAGAATGAACTTTGGGGAGGTGAGGGATTTTGTGGAAGACATAGAATGAAATGAGATGAATGATTTCCCTCACAAAATGAACTCTCTCCTCTCCCCTCTAATGTCGCCGGCCCCTACAAGAAATGGATGGTGGAAAAAATTGCAAGCAATGCAAGTGGAGAAAAGAATTCATAAACAAGAATAATGATCACAACAATATCAACCGCACCATCCAACTCAATCCAATCTCAATCCATCATAATAAATGCAAGTGAAAAGATGCAAAGAGAATCACATCATGAAGCCACATATGCAAGAAACCCCCTCCACAATAAGTTATTTGCAAACTGCAAATAACCCCCTCCAACGATAAAGTCCGGCCGTGAAGGAACAAAGGAAAATTGGCCGGAGCGGAATGCAAACTGGCAACTTCAGAAAACTGATCCCGTAATAAATTACAGGAAAACCCCGCTACTGCATATACATGCCCGCATTTGTATTCCTGCTGAATACAAATGCAAAGAGACAAAACTACACTGTCTAATACTAGGATCCGGCTTAAACCAAAGCCTGCTAGTAAAATCCGTCCGATCACGATCCGTGCAAAACCGCACGTATCTGATCGAACCCTGCCATATCCCCATACGGCCTCTACAGCGTTTCGCCCGAAACTTGAGTAACTGTGTGTGTGGTGGACTCTAAAGACTCGTCAATACTATGGCTGTGGATTTAACCACTAGCACGTCAGAGGTATTAGCCATACGTGACGGACCACCAACTATTGACCAAAAGGGACGTCGATGAGCGAACTCATCCTGACACCCTACTGAGCCTGTCAGTGACAATATCCGTACAGTCCGGTCCGTTCGTCTATGAGCATCGCATGGCGGGCCTAGGGGGTTGGTAAAAGTCAGACCCCCAAAATCGGTACAAGTCGTGTCGGAGTGAAGCCCAGAACACCCTGAGATACTACTGGAATACCTACCAGTAAATCTCCTGCCTTGGCCAAGGACTTTTCATGTACTGGCTCTTCTAGACACAGCGCGACCTCACCCCCAATACCGGGAGAGATGAACCCCTGCAGATCCGCTCACTGCCTCCATGTGGCTCGGGACTGTACCCAACTAAAACCTGTTTGCACGTCTCCTTTGAGCGTGGTAGGGTAGTAATCAAAGCACAGTGGGAACTCACACGAGACAAATGACGATCTCAGGTCGATGAACTAACCTGTACACATGTCACCAGGGAACTGCTATCTGACGTCAGGTATAATACCAACTAGCAGGTTCCCGGCGAGTCCTGTCCGGTGTACTCATAACCCAATGAGCACCTGTATACATCTTAGGTGAACCAACTGACACCAGTGGCTTGTGAGACCGGCCACCGCCCCTCGTCGGGGTCTCGACTGTATACACTAGTCTACTCTGGAGTATCGATGCCCTGTCTCGAAACTCCCACGATTAGGGACCTTTTAAGGATGTGCTTATAGACCCCAGCTCCCACGTATATGATCGCCCTCATACTGCTGGTAGTCAAGCAAGAATCCTAGGGGCTCTATCAACGTGTAATAGCGACTCGTAAGGTCACCTAAAGCAGTACACGATGATAAAGATAAACCAGATAGCATACTATCATCTTGAGTAAGACTGTCCTACCGGTATAGGTCCTCCCTCAATCATTGCAATCACGTGCCTGTGATCCAATAATTGACTCTGAGGGCACTATCTCCAACAATCACTAATGAAGTAAACGAGCGAATCCCAACCCGCACACAGAAGGGTTGGAGAGTCTGTATTGATTACAGAAAGCTCAACGCAGCAACTCGCAATGATCATTTTCCGCTGCCCTTCATTGATCAAATGCTTGAACACCTAGCCGGCCATGCCTACTATTGTTTCCTTGATGGATATTCTGGCTACAATCAAATCCCGATCGATCCACGGGATCAAGACAAAACGACTTTCACTTGTCCTTTTGGTACATTCGCCTACAGTCGCATGCCCTTTGGGTTGTGCAATGCACCTACAATATTTCAGCGGTGCATGATGAGCATCTTTTCCGACATTGTAGAGCGATTCTTGGAAGTGTTCATGAATGATTTCTCCGTCTTTGGAGATTCATTTTCTGAGTGTCTAAGGCATCTTGAAATTGTAATGATACGATGCAAGGGAAAACATCTCACACTCAATTGGGAGAAGTGACATTTCATAATCAAACACGGCATTGTGTTGGGTCATATCATTTCTGAAAATGGCATCGAAGTCGATAAAGCAAAAATCGACGTCATTTCAAGCCTTCCACCTCCACGGACTGTCCGTGACATCAGGACATTCTTAGGCCATGCCAGTTTTTACAGGCGTTTCATCAAGGATTTTAGCAAATTGGCTAGACCCTTGACTTTTTTGTTGGCTAAGGATATTCCCTTTGAGTTCAATTCTGAGTGCCTTGCTGTGTTCGAACTTCTGAAATCGGAACTCACTTCCGCTCCGATCTTAAGTGCACCAGACTGGAATGAACCTTTCGAGTTGATGTGCAACACTTCTGACTTTGCAATAGGCGCTGTCTTAGGACAGCGATTTGAAAAGAAGCCGCACGTTATCCATTACGCGAGCAGGAAGTTGAATGACGCAAAGCTGAATTACACCACCACAGAAAATGAATTCTTAGCTGTCATATACGCACTCGAAAAATTCTGTCCTTACTTGATCGGGACCCACGTCACAATTTACACTGATCATTCTGCACTTAGGCACCTTTTTGCAAAAAAGGATGCCAAAACCAGATTGATACGTTGGAATCTCCTTCTTCAAGAACTTGACTTAACCATCAAGGATAAGAAGGGAACCGACAATGTTGTTGCCGATCATTTATCTCGCTTAACACCAATTGAGGAAATACTAATCAATGAGCAATTCCCAGACGAACAACTTCTCTCCGTATCAGTCGAATCTTGGTTCGCTGATATTGTGAACTATCTGGTCACCGGAGAAACACCCTCATTTTGGTCAAATCAGGACAAGTCAAAATTTCTATCCCAAGTCAAATTCTTTTATTGGGATGAACCAGTTCAAGTACTGTCCTGATCAGATCATCAGAAGATGCGTCTCCAACTCTGAAACGAGAAGTGTTCTATCTTTTTGTCATAACCAAACTTGTGGGGGCCATTTTGGACCCTTAAAGTCGGCTGAAAAAGTTTTGCAAAGCGGCTTCTACTGGCCGACACTTTTCAAGGATACTTTCGAAAATTGCAAAACTTGTAGCCGATGTCAACACATAGGAAAGTTTGGAAAATGAAATCAGATGCCCTTAAATTCCATTCTGATTGTAGAGATTTTTGATGTCTGGTGTATCGATTTCATGGGGCCGTTACCAAACTCTTTCGGGAATTTATAGATTTTGTTGGCTGTGGACTATGTATCCAAATGGGTGGAGGCAGTCCCATGTCGAAGCAACGATAACAAGGTTGTCATAAAATTCTTAAAAGAGAACATCTTTTCTCGGTTCGGCACACCTCGCACCATCATCAATGATAATGGAACACATTTTTACAACCGATCTTTTGAATCGCTGATGAAGAAATACTCCATTAGCCATAAATTGTCAGCGCCCTACCATCCTCAAACTTATAGCCAGGTTGAAGTCTCCAATAGACAGATTAAACAGATTCTAGAAAAAACTGTCAGCCAAAACCGTAAGGATTGGTCGTTGAAGTTAAATGATGCGCTTTGGGCGTTTCGCACCGCCTTCAAAACAAATTTAGGTATGACTCCATACCGACTCGTCTTCGGAAAAGCGTGTCATCTACCTATTGAATTGGAACACCGCGCATTCTGGGCAATTAAACAGCTCAACATTGACCTAGAAAAAACGGGTGAAGCACAAAAACTTCAATTAAATGAGCTTGATGAGATACGCAATGACGTGTATGAGAACGCCAAACTATATAAGGAAAAAACGAAAGTTTTCACGATAAGGCGATTCTCCGAAAAACGTTCACAGTGGGCCAGAAAGTTCTACTTTACGACTCCAGACTTCATCTATTTCCAGGGAAATTGAAGTCACGTTGGACTGGTTCGTTTTTTATGCGCACCATTTTTCCGTATGGTGCAGTCAACATTGAAGATCGGCACTCTGGCAACACCTTTAAGGCTAATGGCCCACGTGTAAAGCCATTCTTAGAACTGCCTGTGGAAACAGGGAAGCTCATGTTTTTGCATGAGCCAAGTTATCTTGATTAAATCACAGCCTCACATCTTGTATATACAAATTTTGCCTCTTTTAAGTCTCTTTGTAATTATTTACTTTGTTTTAAAATTCTTTTTGAGGGGTTTTTTTTTTTGGAAATCTGCCTTTAAAAGCCTCCCCAACCCAACCCGATACCCCATTTCTTTTTTCCCCTAAACATCACAACCCTATCCTCCAACCCAACCTTCACACCCAAGATCCGCCATCAACTCCAAGTTAAGGCCGCCAGAATATTCTTCCAGGCCGCAATTTGCAGCCTGATCTGCCCCTCCATCGACGAAATTTTGTGCACTGTAAGAACTTCTCCTCCTCTTATCTGATTTATATGCAAAATTTGTTAAATCTGAAGATGGTAGCCTTTGAGTGTGAAAAGAACTTCTTTGAAATTTTCTCCAATGAAACCTACGGGCAGTATTTTTACGAAGAGAATCCTCAGAAGGGGTTGGATTTACTGATATATAACAGTGATGATCTCTTTGCTGTAAGAGAGTTAGTCGAGGATTTTTATGAGGCTTTAAAAAATGGCGAACCCGGGTCGGGATATGTTGAGTTTTTCTTTCATGGAGGACGCGGAATTTTTCAACCAGAAACAATTTCGAGGGTTACCAACATTCCAATGAGGCCTGGAATCAGCAGGCGCACGAGTTGGTTGTCTATCGATCTTTATTGGGGGAATTTGTAGAGTTGAAGGATAAGGGGTTGAACCCCGTGCAAATGTATAGGAACGTATTTGCGGTTTGCCGATGGGCGAACCGAAATATCAGGGGTAAAAGCCGTGTTTCCTCTTTTCCGGCTGGAGTAAGGCACATCGTGCATTGTTTAATAGAAAACGATCACCATTTTTGTGTGGTGACACAATTGTTTAGCACGATCATGGAGGGGGTGGCTCAGAATAAACCCTACTGCCAGTCCTAGTGACCCTCATTTCTAAATACTACATAGCGAGGGAAGAGTTCGATGGATATGCGGCCTCATACACACATTGGCCAGTTGAGATGGAGCGTAATTCACAAGGATAAATAGGCCGCCATTATGAACAAAAGAACTGGACAAGGGAGGACCCAAGTGAGTATCCAAGTCCAGAAAACTCAACTGAGGCACTTCTTCATGAGCCTGAACCAAATAACGAGAAATACTTTCAGCACTTGACATTTAGGAGCATACGCCTATGCTGAAGAAACAACAAAACATGCAAGAATAGTTGGACAGAATTGAAGCAGCTCAGCAAGCAACACAAGAAGAAGCGAGCGGCAGTAGGAAAGGAAAAGGAAAATCAAGAAGGCAATGAGGACAATGCCTAGTTCAAGTTTGGGGGTGATAGGTTCATGTATATAGCATATAGTTGCATTTGCACGTTTCCTGCATTTTATCACTTTCATTCCTGTACTTTTTCCTTTATTTTCATATAGTTTGCATTGCATATTTGCTTCTGTACTGAATTTAGCTTATTGTACCAAAAAAATGAAAAAATATTAGTGTTAAAATTTTCTCCTTTTTTTGTATATACAACAATCCAAAAAACCAAAAATATGAAACTTTGTCATCAAGTTAGCTAGTAGGAAAAACCTTGTTTCGGTATATCGACGGTTCGTGTTTGATGAGTTTGAAATAACTAGATCCTATTTTAGAAATTAAAAACCTGAAACGATAACCCTTCTTTGTAGTTAACTATTGATTATATCTGTCTTTTCATATCACCATACACGTGTCGTAAGTTTTGTAAAACAAGAGAACAAGTTTGTGACATGTCAGCAAAACATTTAAAAATCAATAAACCTTTTTAGGATCAAACAAGTTGTTTTGGAAATGAGTAATATCAAGAATAGTTCATAAGGCAAGGTGAAGATGAAAGGGTATTATTGATGCTATAATAGAGATCAAGTCTGAAAAATAACCCATCTTGATCCTTGAGTGATTACACACCCATATTTACACAAAACACGTCTTTTGATCTATAAAAGAGAAGTGAAAAGAAAAACTAATTGTATCTCCGTTCACATTTCTTTGAGATTTCCACGTATAAAATGAGTCTTTTTGTTTTAGGGCCTAGGTGATTTGGGCAATTCAGTCCGCCGGGGTGTTTTCACACCTAATGTCCTAAAACCATCTGGTTTGGGTGCATTGACCCAAAACTCGGTAAGAAACCTAGAAAGTCCATTTTAAAACAAAGTCAAGCAAGTGTTCTCTCCAAGTTAAAATTCCTCACGGTTCTTTGTGTGAGAATAATCTTGGCTTAAGACAAATTTTACTATGAAAATATTGTTTAAACGGAGATATACAGATAAAAGACTATTTGCACGTTGGCAAGGGTGTGTATGATACAAAATCAGGAAATAGGTGGAGTGAATAATAAGGCTTAGTCCTTTGTTGAAGTTAATAGAAACTCTGATTTGGAACCCAACTGGAGAACGAAACTTGAATAATTTAAGTCTTAAACAACTGGTGTGATCCTTTAGAAGTTTTTATCCATCTTTGACATAAATTCTTAATCAAGTTTCTTAAAACATAACGAAGCTATTCGCACAAATCACGAAAAGACGTATAGGATCATAGTTAAAAACAAAGCGAAGAGTGAAACAGAGGGTTCGAATTTTTTCTGACTCAGGATAATAATATTTCTAAACTTTGATACTACACCTTAGTATTAAGAAACAACAGTTTAACCTACAGAAGCTGGCTTAACGGGATTTTGTGGGTGTAATCCGTTAGGAATATATATGCCCTAGAGGCTATTATTGTATGATATAGTGGATGCTTGGACATATATATAGAGGACTTTCTTGCTCGATATGATAGTATGTTATCTGGTTACTCTTTATCTTAACATGTAGACTGATATTTTTATACTGTCTATCTCTTACATGTTGATAAAGCCTTATTCATACCAGAATATTGCATTTAATACCACCCATTCTTCTGCTCATTTGTTTATAGGCAGGTGCTTTTGATCCGTATTTGCTACATATTTACAGGTTACATGTTCCTAGTCCTATATAATGCAAATCATACAAAATCTCCACAGTTACGCCAAAATCCAGAACATCTGTCACCGATAGATAAAAGTCGGGTTCCGATCATCCGCATCCGTCCAGTGCCGCTTACCAGTTCATGAGACAAGAAAAATGACAGTGGTCATTCGTGTCTCGGAAAAGCACAGAGCACGAAAGGGGTAGCACAAGATTCAATGGGTGTGCGGAGCTCGAGGGAGATAAAGACCAAATGATTAAAAATGAAGCCATTTTTTACTGTTGCAAATCTGAAGAAATTTTGGAAGCAATTTGCAATTTGGTACATGTAAAACAACAGAAGATATCAACACAAGAAACCTCACAAAATACGACATCCTAATTCCCCTAAATAGCCGCGGAACCGCGGCCAATAGCCCACTTATGCGGCAGTTCCGCGGCCGAGTTGACTCGGTGCGGGGTCGTTGTTTGGGGGTAAATTGGTAACTTCATTTGGGCCCAGAATATGGGTCTAAGATTTCAGCACTCTGCGTATAAATACTCCAGTTTTGTGCCCATGTGCCATGTTTCTTTTTAGTTAGATTTTAGTGTAGGTTAGATTGTATCTTCTTCTTTCTCTTCATCTATTCCTCCATTAAAGTGTAGTGAGAGCTCTTGAGTGGATGTTTAAATGAAGATGAGAGTTATTTTTATTTAACTTGTATCTTTAATTTTCTTGTATTGTAATTTCATTTCTTATCTTGTAATTTTAATTTCTAGTCTAAATTTTATTTATTGTTGTTAAGTATTTGTTGTTATTTCTTGCTCTTTTTCTTTCCCTCTTATCCGTATTTTCAAGCCATGATACTTGACGGAGTCTCTTGCTAAGGTGAGAGCCTAAGTAGTTAGCTTGCTACCATTTTGTAAAACCGTATTTTTTCCTTTCTTTCTTTTCTTCTTTCTTGCTTTGTTTTTATTTTCATGTGTGAATAATTTCCACTTGTTAGGGGCTAAGGAAGGTTGGTATGAGGGACGGAAAAATCCCTTGTGCTTCTCTTTGCCAAACATCCTAAAACGAATCTCGACCAAACAAACGCAACCCCCTCGCTTAGGCGCGCTACACGTGACATATAGCCGCGACCTAAGCTAAGAAGTCCTTTGGGCGCACTACAACGTGACATGTGGTTGTGACCCAATTGGATACATGGTTGCGGCTGTTTGGCCGAGTGTTGGAAATAAGTGCACGTAGCGGAAGGACAAGGGGCACTAGAAATGGATTTAGCGTTGGAAAGCTTGCTTAAACTCGCAAATCCCATTCCTATGTCCTCCTAATCCCCGCTAATTTCTATTATCCCAACTTCCTTTTAAGATTGGCAAAAGAAAAGCACAAGACTAATCCTAACTCTGCTAACCAACCTTAACCCTAACAAGCTTACTTGAATATAAATACGAACACTTAGGATAAACTTGAACATACACATATACATTCTTTATTGACTCGTCTAAAATACGAACGGACATACTACCATCTCCCTGTGGATCGACCCGTGCTCAACCGGCTAGCTGCAAAGCGATACTGTCTTGATTGCGGTAAGTAGAGAACAAAAGTAGAACGCATATCATAAAACGTATCGCGTATTATACTGACAATCAAATGACGTCATTGCCGGGGAAACGGTAACGTATTTTCTTTCTTGTTGTTCGGGTTAATATTTATATATATATATATAAATATAATAAAAACCATTTTGTTATTTTTGATAATTTTTGTGTGTTATTTTTGATAATTTTTGTGTGCAAGTGTGCAGCTTATCTGGAGCAAGTACAGTATTCAAATCAAGAGATGGAGGTTTTTATTCTGTCGTACAGAGAAAAGGAGTGCAGGGACCCAAGTTTCAGGCGCCAATTCAACATTTTGACCGCGGAACTGTGGTCAAAGCTTGGGTTGTGCGGCGGTTCCGCGGTTCTATTGTGGTTTCTTAGCCTCAATTTTTTTCCACCACTTCTCTTCACTCTAATCTTCTCTGTGAATTCCACTAAACTGTATTTTATGCAGGTTTCTTTGCACAGATTGCGCCGCAGCCAAATAAATTTTTTGTTTTGTTTTAGATTCTGTTTGTTTACCGCTTTGTATATAATAATACGGACATTAAGAGGCTTGAACACCAATTAAGATTAGGTGGGGATTTCATCACCTTTCTTAAGACCCCACAAATCACAAAAAGCATATGCATCACCTTGAGTTAATAAAAAATATATAGACCAAACCTATAAGGACTTGTCGCGCTCATTTAGGACAAGTGAAGGTTGTGGGGAATCGGTCGTTTATCTAAACTTGACTTTGTGGTGCCTAGGCTAGACAAGTGAGGAGGTAATTTTAAAAGGCCCGTCTCACGATGATTCGTGAGTGGAACCCTCCTTACCTCACTTGTGCTTACCTGGCCACAATTGGCAGTGAAGAGACGATTCGAGGGTTATCCTGCAACTTGTCTCTTGGAAGTTTAGGAGCGGTCTAGTTGGACTTTGAAGACCCTAGGTCTAGGTGTTGTTTGTGCATATTGTGATTATGATTGTGCTTGTGTAAAGTTTAGTCTCATAATTTCGTATTCTTTCAAAAACCAACAAACAATTTCGAAAACTGCAAAAATAAAAACAAAAAAAATTCAAAAATTTATAAAAATTCACCCGCTTTCCTCCCTTCCTACCTTTTCATAACATGGGTACCCCAAAACGACCAACTCTTGCTGAACTTTGGTATCCACAACCAGACATTTCTTCATACGGTTCTTGCTTTGGTCGAACTTCGAACGATCCATCCATGCCCAAAATTTCATTGAGAGATCGGATAGACGCGTCTAGGATAAACAATTGGACTCCGCAATCCACTTCGTATCAACCGTTTCAACCTCTCCCACCTTCTCATGTTGATACCCCTTCTGAGAGTCATGTTGCAACTACGAAACCCATGTCCATTGCTAACAGAATTGAACAATCCCATAACCGATCTTTCACTCCTTTCACCATTTCGAATTCTTTTGATCAACGATTCCAACCTTCTTATAATAACGTTGATCCTAATCCTGTCCAACCATTCGATTCCTATCAATCCTACCCGAATTTTACACCTTCCCTAGACATTGTTTCTGAACAGTCATTTGGGAGTTTCACATATCCAAACGAGTTGGAACCATTTACTGAAACCCCCTCACAACCCATGTCTAGTCTGGAACAAACTTTGGAACAATTTTGGGTAGCTTCATGCCAACAAATGGAGGAATTGAATGCATTCATGGCCGCCTTCATACAACCTGACAAACCAGCAACTAGTTTCCAACTAGCTCCTAATTTTCCAATGTATGATGAGGCGATAGGACAGATTGCGAATTTGAGTACTGAGAGTAAGCAGTACACCCTTCAAAATCAAACCTACCCGTTGCAAATTGAATTCCACAACTCCGGTTTCGAAAGTCTATCGAGTGTCCCACATGAATCACCAATTGAAGATAGAATGTTTGATGAGTTGTGTGACATTGTAGTGTTTGATTTACCTGATTGTGAAGGGACTCTGTCAAGTGAAACCACACCCAATCCCTTTGACCTCTACACCTCCATCCTAGAACCACAATTGATTGAAATCCATGCTTTTGATGAAGTGTTCGAGAAATTTGATTTTCATTTGATTGAGAATATCGACAGTGGGAAGATTTTGGATGATGAACCAACAGCTTTGGATGAGTTTTTCTCACCAATTCATCATGCCCTTTCACTTCCGTGTGGACATCATCCCGAACCATTAACTGTTTTTCCTGAACCCCATATGTGTCTGGATGATAAATGCATGGATGAGCTGAATTTTGAGGGGAGTCTTGAGGATAGAATTGAGGACGAACCAGTTTTATTAGATGAGTCGGATTTTCCAATTTATCATGTCCCTTCCACTAACTGTGCACATCCTCCTGAATGTTTAACCGATACCATTCCTCGATCACTTCCCTCCATCCTTTCCATCGTTCCCACTTTGCAAGACATAAAATCACCCTCATTTCCTGTGTCTGGTCTACCAAATCCGGTCGGCCCATATTTTCTCACGAATCTTGAGAGGTTTGATCCCATTTCTCAACGGGTTGATAGATTAGTGTTCAGTCGAAAATATTGCACTTCTAACATAACAATTTCCTTACTTTTCTTAATCATCTTAAGATGTTTATTATAAATATAACACATATCAGAAGTTCATCTGCAAAATACCATTTACCATGTGTGCAGGGTTCCTAGGCACCCTAGGGAGGTCTCACAAGGCATCGAACATGCCAATTTCAAAAAAAACTAGGTGCCGAGAGACCCGACTACGGATCGTTTGCTAGATGTCTAGACGAAAAAGCTAACTAGTTAACAATTAACTAAGAGATACGGAAATACAACCTTTGTAGATCCGGTCCTCCACCTCCACGGCTCCGAGATGAGGTCCTCTCCGCTGTCCAAATCAAATCCGGGCTCTAGCGTCGGCTTCGTCGGAGAATGGGCAAGCTAGGTCGTCGATGTCCATGCCAAAGATGATCTACGTCGAGGCATCGCTAGATCAAGCTCACAACTTCACCAAGTCATGAAACTTGTGAAGTAAACACACTCTACTATTTGGCAAGAGGTATAGGATGAAGAAATAGGAAGTGGGTAGACTTTAGAAATGGATTTCTCACTCTTAATCATCAATCACCATTGATGAAAATGAAGCTTTCTTCACTTGAAGAATGGAAGAAGATGAAGATGATATGATAAGTCTTGAATTAAAAATAGAAAATAAAACAATACTTATCATACTATTAACTCTAGTTAAGTGTAGAGAATTAACTTAGGTTAGTTAAAATGGTTAGGGTTAAGTATAGGACAAGAATGAAGACTTAGTCAAAGTTTCAAGAAACTTCAACTAAATCCAAAATATGCCACCATTTATCTTTCTTTTTCCTTTTTCCAAAAAGAATAAATAAGAAAGATAAATGAATAAATAAAAATCAAAACCCTAACCCATTCATTACCATGGTTCATTCTTTACACTTAACCAAGTTTGGCATGCATCATCAAACATGATACAAGCAAGTGCACAAAATCATATCGCATATGCAATGCGCACACCCGAGTGAGAAAATCCATTTTAAAGTGAACCGATACTAGTTAATGCAAAGTAATATATCAAATATACAATTATGCATTAAATCATTAAATCAACACTTGATTTAACGATCCGGTCATGTCGCACATAACCGACTGGTATCATCAGTAACAACTTATCGAATCAACACTTGATCCGATAACCCGGCTATATCGCATATAACCGATCAATGTCACATCGCGAGAATCGAATACAGTATCACATACCGTATTATTCTCGGTCCCGCACATATCTCATATGCGCTCCTATTTCGTTTCGCTTGAGCTAGGAAACCTCTGTGTAGGACTCTAAAGACTCGTCAATACGCCGGCAGCAGATGATGATCATATCAAACATCCACAAGCCGCAAGCGGTCTGCTAAACGTAACGGCCACCCGGGTATTGAGCGATCTGAAGATCGACGAGCAAGCCCGCTCACACTCCAGTGAATCCAACCAGTAACACTACCGTACAGTCCGGTCTGATCGTCTGATATGTCGCATATCTCGCCTAGGGGTGGTAAACGTCAGACCCCAATAGCTCGATAAGTCGTGTCGATATGAGGTCTATAACTATTCGAGAAACTACTGGTAACACTTACCAGTAAATCTCAGCAACCCTGGCCAGGGATTTCCTGTTATAGCCAATCGAACACAGCGCAACATCAACTCCCTATACCGGGAGAGACGAACCCCCTCCTATCGCTCATTGCCTCCATGTGACTCGGGACTGTACCCAAAAACCACCGTTTTGCACGCCCTCTTGGACGTGGTAAGATGGAAATCAAAGCATAGTGGGAACCACACAAGACTCTATGACGATCTCGGGTCAACAGACTACTCTGTACCAGTGTCACCAGAGAACTGCCATCTGACGTGAGGTATAATACCATCTGGGAGTTCTCGGCGAGTCCGTCCAGTGTACCCAGTCTCTACTGAGCACCCGTATATCATCTCTGATGTCAAACACCGATGGATATGGGATCATCCATCGCCCATCTATATGGGTCGAGAAGGTATACGCTAGTCTACTCTGGTATATCGATGCCCCGTCTCGATACACCCACGACTAGGGACTTTGAAGGATGTACTTATGGACTACCATGTCCCCACTAGTATGATCCGCATCATAGTCCAGGTAGTCAAGTACAGATCCTAAGGGCTTTACCAACATGTAACAGAGAGACAATCAGCATACACGTTAAGGTAAAGGGTAACCAGATAGCATACTATCATGTCGAGCAAGAAAGTCCTCCCTATATATGTCCCAGCATCCACTACAATATACATCCAATGTACAGTAATGGCCTCTAGGGCATACATATAACTAACAATCTCCCACTTGCACTAGGGCCATCTGAAGCAGTGGTTGCAGTATCTCATACTCAACCATCCCATAAAAATCTCTCTCTGGGAACAGGCCTTTGTGAGTGGATCCGCTGCGTTGTCCTCTGAGTCTACTCACCAAACCTAGATCACCCTGGAGATCATCCATCTCCATGATCAAGTGATACTGCCTTAGAATATGTATGGATCACTGATGGGACCGGCGTTCCTTGGCATAAGCCACAACTCCATTGTCACACAATGGGAGGAACTAAGTTCATCTCATGAACAAATATACATCCAGACCGCCTCTTTGGTAGTATCGTAAGTAGCGATATATCCAGCCTTTATCGTCTAGTATGTCACGGTATCTAGCTTGGAACTCTTCCAACATACCGTCCCTTTACTGAGGGTAAAGACAATGCCTGTGACTGACACTCAGTCGTCTTTATCACCCTGGAACACTTCCAGTGATTCTCCCCAGGATCGGTTGATACTGTCTCACTACAACTAGTGAGAATCCTAACATCCAATTAGATCTATCTCATAGATCCAAAAACCCAGGATTTAGGAGGTATCATTTTGATCCTATATGGAGAATCATTGTGATAAGCGGAGATTGATCGAGCGTAGCATAGGAAACTCCTTCCCTATCAAGAGTATGTCATCCACGTACTCTACGAGGATCGTCACCATACTCCCTACTACCTTCTTGTTTATACAAGGTTCATCTACCATTTTGATGATGTCAAACTGTTTGACTTATCCATCAAAACAGATGTTCCAACTCCGCGATGCCTGCTTTATCCTATAAAGCATCTTGCACACGTTTCCGCTGCTCCCACTGTCTACGAGGCCCTCTGGCTGTGTACTTATAGACGCACTCTTCTAAATCATCATTTAGAAAAGCAGTCAAGACACCCAACCACCAGAGATCGTAGTCATGGTATGCAGCCGTGGTAAGTAGGATCTGGATGGACTTAAGCATAGCCACTGGAAAAGGTTTCATCATTATCCACGCCTGGTCAATGAAGAAAACCTTTAACAAGTCTAGCTTTGAAAGTCTCAACTCTTCCATATACACCAAGTAATCTTCTAAAGATATACTTGCTCCTGATGGGGATTTAACCCTTCAGATATAGCAACCAAAGTCCACACTTTGTTGGTGTATAAGGATTCCATCTCAGATCGCTAAACATCCAGCCATTCTTACAGAGTCTTACTCCTGATGGCCAGCTCGAAACTAGTTGGGTCATCATCTCATGATGCAGTCCTCGCTCCCACTGTCATAGAGAAACCGAAGTATCTCTCAGGTGGGTGAGGAACCCTACTAGATCGGCGGAGAGGCTGAGGTTCGTTGGTATCTACTGAATCCCTTGGTTCTATCAAATCATCTGCTGCAGTTCGTATAGCTGGAACTTTTCCAGTTCTACATAACAGATCTTGCCTCGAGCTTGTCCGGATTTTGCTTTTAGATATAGGCCAGACAACCCCAAATCTTAACTAGCTTAAGACATGGGCTCTTCCCTTTCCATATCTCATATGGAGTGGTAGGCAACTGATTTGATTGGAACCCTATTCAATAGGTATGCAGCTTCTTAAGTGCATAACTCCCAAAAGGAAATAGGTAACTCAGTAGTACTCATCATAGAGCACACCTTATCATATAGGGTGTGATTGCTCCGCCCCGATATACCATCGTGCTATGGTGTATACGGAGGAGTAATGCTGAGAGAGAATCTCATTCTCCTTTAGAATAATCCAGGATTTCCGTGCACAAGTATTCTCCTCCTTGATCTCATCATAGGACATAATACTTATACCCGTATTTTGGTTCTCTACTTCTCGCTTATATTCTGTGAATATCTCAAAAGGTTCGGACTCATGTTTCAACAGGAACATAGGTCTGAATCTTGAGAGATTATCAGAGAATGTAACGAAGTACAAAGAACCAGTCTTGGCATGTGTAGACAGGGGACCTACATACATCAACATGTATCATCCTAAGAGTTCACTAACTCTTTCTCTGTTTCCAGTTAACGGAGCTATGGTCATCTTATCTTTGTGACATGACTGGCGAGTTTCACAAGATGTAAATTCAAACTGATTTAAATATACATCTAAATGTAACTTCAGCCAGTCGGGTCGCATTGATCTGACCTAGTCTACAATACCTCAAGAAGAATTCGTTCATTTCTGAACTCTTCCTCTTATGTGTGATCCGTATACTAAGAACTGTAGTTTGATTTAGAACATCAATGCTTTTAGATAACGTGCCTGAACCGATCAACTTTTGATATAGGAAATGTTCAAAACATTATCCATCAATACAAAATTTTATCATTTCTTTACTGATAAAGAGACTGATATGATTTTGTATATCAGGTTCGGTATCTAATAACATTCGTTCAGAATCAATGTATTGGTAATACAGGGTGACAGTGACCAACAGACTTGGCTACAACTCTTGCCCCGTTTTCTGCCTCATGAAACTTATCACCCGTTCTCAGTTCTCTACCTTTCTGTAGCCCTATGTAACAGATTACATATCTGGGATCCTGATCTGGTATCAAATACCCAGGACGCAGAGGATACAGAGAAACAGTTCTTTGTAATGAACACACCCGAAGATGATGCATCAGCATGCACTCTCTTCGTTTGGGCGGCACGGGAAATCTGGTATTCCCCAATTTCCTGCTCTGTCTTATAACAATTATAAGTTGGAGCGAGACCAACGTTCCCCAGCTCAGTATAACAAGCGGGTTCGGTCAAATATCCGTATTATTATCTTGATTAAGGCGTGATATGGTCGCTACCTGGAGAGAGAGAGAAGAAAACACTCAGCGTGCGCTCTTGCAAGAATAGATTGGTTATTATTTTATCTAATCAGGATGGCTCCCACTGCTTTTTATCAAATCTTCCTTCAAACCCTAAAAGGAAAGACTAGCCGGGATTAATTACACACTACAAGTTCGCCAATCTTTCAGCCAGGCCAGTGTCGGTACTTTGAGGGAGGTCCCCCGTGCTTTCGCACAACCTAATTAATGTAAACCTCATTTTCCCAGAGGCGTAACCCCGTTGACACCTTTCTAGACACCTACTTGATCGTCTAATTGTAATGTATAAAACTCTCCCAGGAGTAACACTTACTCGCAATGGGTATCGGGATCCAACTATCTCATAGAAGGTATGCAATCTCATTGCAAATTTCAACACTTGAAATTCCCGATAATGTTTTGCCCCTAACGTGCTTTGACCTTGACGAAAGCCAACAAACCATAGCCCGCTAGTCAAGTTCAACCCGTACATTTCTTGATCGAATTAAACCCACCCGCACGACCCTTGACGAAAGCCAACAAAGCCGCACGACTACCCTAATCCAATCGCATCGTATGCTAGCAGATAAGCAGCATATAGCTACCGCACACTGCACCTTGACGAAAGCCAACAAATGCAGCACGAATACTATATACAACTTATCTGAAATGACGGAGGGCTACGACAGGTTTTTCTGAAAACCTATTGCGTAATGAACTTGATATCGTTGTAGGATCGAATGAATTTTGAAATGGAGTGTTTTTTAGGCTTTTCTAGTTTTGCTAAAGGAGTCACTCCCGGTGAAGGGATCGTCGGTCCTTTCCTCGTCGAATGAGGTGCAGGATATATCACATATATCACTGTGCAAAGCAAAAACTCTTAAAAGCAATCAAAAGACAAACCGAATGTGTAGCATCTGCCAGTTATTGCTAAAGGAGTCACTCCCGGTGAAGGGATCTCGGTCCTTTCCCTATCGAATAAGGTGCAGGATATATCACATATACCTCTGTGCAAAGCAAGAACTGTAGCTACCTGTTTTATTTTGAAATTCGATTCTACAACATCTTAGGTTTCTTTTATTTCATTAATCACATTAATGAAGTCCCATCATTTAAATACCTAAACATCACAGATAAATACGACGTACACTTATGCCATCCGCATTCGCCTCGATGTCCCCTCGTGCACCGTTAGGTTAGGTAACTAACGGCAGAGCGGGGCAGGGCTAGCACGGGTGTAAAACATAAGTAACGTCTATATAATATATCATATATACTATATGCTGTATCTATCACAGAACATCACATGATCACATCACAGATATCGCAGCAGAAGAATCATATGAAATATTGGATATACTAGGACGTCCGTGTTTTCAATACGAGCCAGTATAAAACACGGATTCCACAGTCGTGATGAATAGCCAAACCCACACCCCTAGACCCCTACGAGAGCGTCAAGCAACCCTACCAATTCTGGAGTTAGGAGACCCGGACCCGACTCCTCGAGTTGGTCTCCCACTGGACTCCAGAACCCGGTTACTTGTGCCCTCCTCCTTGGGTCTATCCTAGTGCGGAAAAGTAAATAATATACAAACGGTGACAACTTCCGCAACCTGGAAGTGCCCCAATAAAAGAATATTACATACAAGTTTTTACATGAATGAAAATGAAAAACACTCATCTCACATAAAAAAAACCCCGGCTATTCAAACACGACGATCCAATATAACATATCCAGCAACACATAACATCACATGTCATCAACGTAAGTAAATATGCGCATCCCAATTGTCGTTGACATATAGCAACGAAACCGGCGATATCACATATTACACTTACGGTCACAGAAAAGAAAGTGTAAAACTACAACAGTTGGAATCCGCAACCACCTCAGACATCGCATGCCTGATCAAATGAATTCCTTAGACATCGCATGCCTAACAATTATAAACCCCGCATTTTAGTCTCAAAATCGAAAACACTTTTCAATATCAAGTCGGGCAATTCAACAAGATTCCCAACATCCTGATCGAATACTCGTCGCAAACTTCAGTAGACGGCTGCACCCCCGATACCGTCGACGAAGTGCACCAAGGCGGAACACCGCTACCGCGAGCACCCGGAGGGATGCTTTCGGCGACGGGGTTCTCCTACAGTCACTTGGTCGGGGCTATGGAGTGAGGCTGTCTATTAAGTTTACCCGGCGAGTATCCGCGTACGCTACGTGATTGCGACGGACTTTTGATCACATCAAAATTCCGTGGCAACCGATCAAGTGAGACTAAATTGCTGTGTTTATAACATTCATTTAGTTATCACATAACTACTTGTGAATTCCAATTATTGTATCCCATTCCAGATAATTAGAAAATGATAAACTTTCCGATTGAACATTCGAACACCCAAGTTTTCCCGATACAGATCAACACATGAAATAAGTCTAACAACATTCAGTTCGTGCCTCAGTACCGACGGTCCAGCCGTAGAAGGGTCAAGCCAACGCCTCACATGTGGCACGCCGTACTGCCCCAAACCCTAAGGTTCAAAGGGCATTTCAAGACGGTCACATAATCGAGTTAAGATTTGTTGTCTTCTAGAGGGACCATCGCGTTACTTGCACTACTTAGAACGTCGTTAAACTACGGAAAAATCCAACACTTGGAAATTTCCCGACAGGGGAAAAATTGGGTATTTATATCCGGTCGAACTTTTTAACATATTCTAAAATATCCGGAAAGCCACATAGACAAAATCTGATAATCCGATCGAACAATCGAATCCCCAAAACAACCCAGAACATTCAACTCTGGAATAAATTTTAAATATTCCCAGAAAATCCAGAATAATTAAATAGGAATTACTGTGCAGAAAAGATGTGATGACGTCACCAGGGGACCGCGGAACCGCCGCAGAAGCTGGGCTTCTGCCGCCGTTCCGCCGCCGTTTAGATGAATCTTTCGCCTGAGTTTGCACAGTAATTCTTATAATTATTTATTGAATTTTTTAGGCATTTTTAATACACAAAAATCCGCATTTTCGGAAAAAATCCAGAGAGCATATTCCGGGTAGGGTTTCGGTTCGATCGGGTTTCAAATTCCGTCTAGACTTCGCCTAAGGCTCTAGCTAGGCTCTGATACCACTGCAGGGTTCCTAGGCACCCTAGGGAGGTCTCACAAGGCATCGAACATGCCAATTTCAAAAAAAACTAGGTGCCGAGAGACCCGACTACGGATCGTTTGCTAGATGTCTAGGCGAAAAAGCTAACTAGTTAACAATTAACTAAGAGATACGGAAATACAACCTTTGTAGATCCGGTCCTCCACCTCCACGGCTCCGAGATGAGGTCCTCTCCGCTGTCCAAATCAAATCCGGGCTCTAGCGTCGGCTTCGTCGGAGAATGGGCAACCTAGGTCGTCGATGTCCATGCCGAAGATGATCTACGTCGAGGCATCGCTAGATCAAGCTCACAACTTCACCAAGTCATGAAACTTGTGAAGTAAACATACTCTACTACTTGGCAAGAGGTAGAGGATGAAGAAATAGGAAGTGGGTAGACTTTAGAAATGGATTTCTCACTCTTAATCATCAATCACCATTGATGAAAATGAAGCTTTCTTCACTTGAAGAATGGAAGAAGATGAAGATGATATGATAAGTCTTGAATTAAAAATAGAAAATAAAACAATACTTATCATACTATTAACTCTAGTTAAGTGTAGAGAATTAACTTAGGTTAGTTAAAATGGTTAGGGTTAAGTATAGGACAAGAATGAAGACTTAGTCAAAGTTTCAAGAAACTTCAACTAAATCCAAAATATGCCACCATTTATCTTTCTTTTTCCTTTTTCCAAAAAGAATAAATAAGAAAGATAAATGAATAAATAAAAATCAAAACCCTAACCCATTCATTACCATGGTTCATTCTTTACACTTAACCAAGTTTGGCATGCATCATCAAACATGATACAAGCAAGTGCACAAAATCATATCGCATATGCAATGCGTACACCCGAGTGAGAAAATCCATTTTAAAGTGAACCGATACTAGTTAATGCAAAGTAATATATCAAATATACAATTATGCATTAAATCATTAAATCAACACTTGATTTAACGATCCGGTCATGTCGCACATAACCGACTGGTATCATCAGTAACAACTTATCGAATCAACACTTGATCCGATAACCCGGCTATATCGCATATAACCGATCAATGTCACATCGCGAGAATCGAATACAGTATCACATACCGTATTATTCTCGGTCCCGCACATATCTCATATGCGCTCTTATTTCGTTTCGCTTGAGCTAGGAAACCTCTGTGTAGGACTCTAAAGACTCGTCAATACGCCGGCAGCAGATGATGATCATATCAAACATCCACAAGCCGCAAGCGGTCTGCTAAACGTAACGGCCACCCGGGTATTGAGCGATCTGAAGATCGACGAGCAAGCCCGCTCACACTCCAGTGAATCCAACCAGTAACACTACCGTACAGTCCGGTCTGATCGTCTGATATGTCGCATATCTCGCCTAGGGGTGGTAAACGTCAGACCCCAATAGCTCGATAAGTCGTGTCGATATGAGGTCTATAACTATTCGAGAAACTACTGGTAACACTTACCAGTAAATCTCAGCAACCCTGGCCAGGGATTTCCTGTTATAGCCAATCGAACACAACGCAACATCAACTCCCTATACCGGGAGAGACGAACCCCCTCCTATCGCTCATTGCCTCCATGTGACTCGGGACTGTACCCAAAAACCACCGTTTTGCACGCCCTCTTGGACGTGGTAAGATGGAAATCAAAGCACAGTGGGAACCACATAAGACTCTATGACGATCTCGGGTCAACAGACTACTCTGTACCAGTGTCACCAGAGAACTGCCATCTGACGTGAGGTATAATACCATCTGGGAGTTCTCGGCGAGTCCGTCCAGTGTACCCAGTCTCTACTGAGCACCCGTATATCATCTCTGATGTCAAACACCGATGGATATGGGATCATCCATCGCCCATCTATATGGGTCGAGAAGGTATACGCTAGTCTACTCTGGTATATCGATGCCCCGTCTCGATACACCCATGACTAGGGACTTTGAAGGATGTACTTATGGACTACCATGTCCCCACTAGTATGATCCGCATCATAGTCCAGGTAGTCAAGTACAGATCCTAAGGGCTTTACCAACATGTAACAGAGAGACAATCAGCATACACGTTAAGGTAAAGGGTAACCAGATAGCATACTATCATGTCGAGCAAGAAAGTCCTCCCTATATATGTCCCAGCATCCACTACAATATACATCCAATGTACAGTAATGGCCTCTAGGGCATACATATAACTAACAATGTGTTTATATATTATAATCAACATTATGAAGGAAATTGTAAATTTAATATTTTACGTATAATATTTTGTATCTCAAACATAACTAACATTCTTCATTGAGATATTATGCAAGTTTAGCTCAGGTCAGATATCCGGAATCAAGAATCTGCTGATAAAGTAAAGAAAGTCGAAGAATCAAATATTGGTAGAGACTCAGAAAAGATAAGAAAGTTCCAGATATCAAATAAAGACCCAAATACCAACATAAGAACAATCCAAAAGATTGAAGCCAACAACTCACCGAGTCACGGCCGATCCGCGGCCGAGTCGGCCGAATTGCCGTGGTTCCACGGTCAAGAAAAGGAGTTAAAGTTTAAGATTCTTCTGGAATCTTCTTTGCAACAAACTTAGTTTGTTGGGATTTTCTATTACTGGATTTGGGGCTATAAAAAGGACCGAGGGCTACATCTACAAAGGATCCAATTTTTTATCCAATCTCTTTAAATAAAATCAAGAAAAGAGCCAACAAATCTCTACATCAAATCCAAGATCAAATCTAATATCAAAAAGGGGTTCTAAGATCTAAGATCAAGAATCTTCGATCTTAAGATCCAAGATCAAGAAATCATTGAGAAATTCATCAAGCGGCATCAATCAAGTCTCCTTTACACGAAGCCAATCATCGTTAAAGAGCAAGCAATCCAAGACAGGTCCAAGACTCGAGGTGATCAAGCGACGTGAAGATCGGTGGAACATTTACTTCTTCGAGGTGGAGATCGAGAGCAATTCTTCTTTCTCTTGTAATCTAAACTCGAAGAATTGTATCGTGAAGTTGAGTAATAAAGATAGAACATTAGTTTTATCATTTCGCTTTCTTTTAATTTCCAATTATGAATTCTTTCTCTATTCTTTCTTTTATTTTCATAATGTGCGAGTAATTCTCCGTTTGATAGGATTCGTAGGATTAAGGTAGATCAATGGGTGAGAAAATTATATACTCCTTTTAAGTCTTATGAAGTTTATAAATTTTAACAAAAGAATCATCAACATCCTTATCGGGCGCGATATCAATTTCTTGATAATTTCGACCACGATTTGAGATAAGATTAACGGTCTTTTTGTTAAGGGCTAGACATGAATAGAGATAAATGAAAGGACAAGGATCAATAGAGGAGAAACCCTAGTTTCTTCCAAAGAACCCTAATTCTCATTCATCACCATCAATCTAGTTTTAAATCTATCAATAGACAAGATGAGTAATCTTTATTAGTCATCCATGGCTACTAAATCCTAAAGAATCCTACAAGCCTTCTTCATATAAAATTTTCTTGATAATTCAATTAGATCTTGAACAATTTTCTGGATAATTCAATTAAATCTTGAAACTATTTTCTTAATTTTCTTGAAACTATTTTCTTGATTTTCTTAAAACTATCTTCTTGATTTTCTTGATTTTCTCTTTTCAATTTCTTTCAACCGATCTAAAGGAAGAACTATAAAATTCCACGAATCCCAGAGGACGACCCGTACTCACTAAAGGTTCGCTATACGTGACACCGTTATTGATTGTGGTTATTTTACTACTACTTTCTCTTTCACAAAATTACAGATCAATCAAATGGCGCCGTTGTCGGGGATCCGTGCGTAATTTTTCTTTCTTGCTATTTGGGTTGAAATATTATTATTCCATCAAAATATAAATCAAGAACGCATCTTGTGCTTAACGATTAGTGTGTGAATTTTGCGAAAAAATCTGAAATCATTGTAGTAGAGAGATAAAGATTCAAAGGCATTCATCAAGACCATAGGAGCAAGTGAAGCAACTGTAGAAAAAAGAATTTCAAGAACCATCAAGTTGGCGGCGGAACCGAGGCATGAAGGCCATTCTCGCGACGGAACCGCGGTGGCTTGGGTGACTTAGGGCTTCAAATCTCTATGGTATCTTTTCTATCTTCTTCTCTTTCCTCTGAAAAAGTCCAATAACAATTTTTCTGCAGGATTCTTTGCAAAAAAAAATCGCCGCTTAAAAAATTCTTGCTGCGTGTTTTGTTTTTGCATATTGTAATACGGAAAATTAAGGGGCAAAGACCAAATTCAGATTAGGTGGGGATTTCATTACCCTTCCTAAGACCCACAAATCACAAAACTAGCATCCGCATCACTCTTCATTAATTAAAAAATATCTACACCAAGACTCTAAGGACCGTCGCGCTCATTAAGGACAGAGGAGGGTCGTGGGTAATGTACTGCTTATCCGCATTTCTTTTGTGGTGTCTAGACAAGTAAGTCTAAGGAAAGTGGTTACTTAATTAGGCCCGCTATTTCGATGATTCGTATAGCGGATACCTCCTACTTACCAGGCCACAAGAGGGATAAAGAAGTAGTTGAGGATTGATCTTGCGATTTGTCTTCTTGAAGTCTAGGAGCGGTCTAGTGACTTGACCTAGGTGACCTTAGATCTAGGGTTGATTGTGCGTTTTTTTGATTTGTCTAAGTCCGACTTTTTTCAAAACAAACCTTCCTTTTTACGTAATTATCACAAACGCTGCCACTTCCGCTAAACCCGCTTAATGTATGTTCGGCTGGACACGGGATTCTAGTGCTCGTCTTGTCCGCGTTTCTTCTATCGACTCCGAAGTCGGTAATTCTTCGTCTTCTTTTTCCTCCTCACCCACAACAACAACCGAGATATACGGTTTTCCATCAAATTTTCATAACACCACTCTGCCACCACCCGCAAGTGTGCAGAATCCACCGCGCATCTCTCTCCAAGAGAGATGTTATCCTATACGTAGTCCCCTTCCTACTTATCTTTCTATTCCACCTTCCAATGGGGATGATTTTGAAATTAAACCCCACTTTGTCAAAATGTTGCCCAAATTTCACAGGCTTGAGTCTAAAGATGCATACGTTTTTATAAACAAATTCGAAAACGTATGTGCAATGATGGGTAAATCACAACTGTCAGTAGATGCTATGCGCTTGCGTCTTCTCCCGTTCACTTTGTGCGATTTAGCCGAAAAATGGCTTTATAACACTGCCGCACATTCTATTTCTAAATGGGATAAATTTGTTGTAGCATTCCTTAAGAAATTTTATCCCAATCATAAGACCGCCCGTGTTCGGAGCGAAATCAACCAGTTTACCCAGCTTCCTAATGAACCATTTTGGAAATACTTTGAACGGTTTAAGGATCTGGTTATCCAATGTCCTCATCACAGAATCCATAAATGGGATCTATGCCGAATTATATATGAGCATTAATCCAACGACAAAACAGATGCTTGAAACCATGTGTCAATGTCAATTCCTGTCTAAAGACGATGGTGAGGCTTGGAAATACCTGGAAGATCTCGCTGAACACACTTTGCAATGGGAAAGCGTTAGACCACCATCATCTAGGGGTGGTATCCATCAACTCGATGTTTCCATCACAGTAAAAGCCAAAATGGCAGTGATGCAAAAAAAACTTGAAGGTATGGAAAACAAATTTTTATTAGCCTCCCTAAACCAGGTAACGCTCCCTAAAACCATGTGTGGATGATGTTCCAATCCATCACATCTGACGGAAAAATATCCTTTGAATTCTCTGTTTCAAGGTCAAGAACACACTAATGCTGCTTTTCAGCAACGACCTAGAAACGATCCTTATTCTTCCACATATAATCAGGGTTGGAGGAATCACCCTAATTTTGCTTGGAACCAACACCAAACTCAAACTCAAAATACGGTTCCAAACCAAAATAACTATCAATGGGTTCCTCTACAGCAACAGCAACCACCACAAAATCAGCACCCCTTTCAACAAACTTTTCAAAATCCGGCCAACAATTCTGCACCTTATAATAATTCTTTCCAAATGACCGGTACCGAAAACTCCTCTGCACTCGAACGAACCTTGGATTTGTTTATGAAACATACCATGCAAATGTCGGCTGATATAAGGTCTTCTATCGACACCATAAGGAATGACTCCTCCTCCCACGGTGAGAGTATAAAATTGATAGAAGCATAAATTGCACAGTTAAATGCCGCGATGAGTGCTAGAGAGAAAGGGAAACTTCCATCTCAATCCCTACCGAATCCTGGCCACTCACAACATCATAATGTGAATGTCATTACCACGTTGAGATCAGGAAGAGTGTTGAACAACCAAGTCGGTGAACAGGTTGATAATGAGGAATCAATCAATGATACCCCGGCTTCCACTTTTAACCCTATTTCGTCTAATCTACCATCTTCTTCCGAGCCTATTCTTCGTTTTCCCCTAGGCTCGAACCCTCTGCCCACCTCTTTGAGTTAACCTAACACGATCCCCACTCCAATTCTGGGATCCGTTCCACCCCCTCGATCTTCTCCAATGTTGATCCCAATCCTTATTGATAAAACTCCTTATCCAAATAGGTTAAGGGGAAACAAACCAAGTCCACAAATGGAGAAAATTGTGGAAATTTTTAAGCAAGTTAACATAAATATCCCTCTCCTAGATGCTATACAACAAGTTCTGTCCTATGCGAAAATTCTAAAGGACTTGTGCACTAGGAAAAGGAAAGTCCAAGTACCGAAAAAAGTTTTCCTTGCGAGCAATGTGAGCACTGCTTTTACACAGCAACTACCCAAGAAACGAAAGGACCCCGGGAGTCCTACAATATCGATTTCTATTGGGGATAAAAATATCAATCGTGCTCTACTCGACCTTAGCACCAGTGTTAACCTGCTTCCTTACTCCGTGTATGAGCAATTAGGTATCAGAGAGTTAAAACCGTCACACTGCACTCTCCAGATGGCAGATCGATCTATCACCCAACCTAGAGGTGAGCTAGAGGACATGTTAATCAAAGTCGGGGAATTTACATTCCCTGTGGACTTCATAGTTATTGATACACAGCCTGTAGTAAACCCATGGAACCAAATTCTGGTGATTCTAAGTATGCCTTTTCTAGCGACTTCCAACGCTGTAATCAATTGTCGAAACGGCTCTATGAATCTATCCTTCGGGAAGATGTCAATTGAGCTTAACATTTACAGGTTGGGAAGTGAACCCTCCGAACCCTCTGCTCAAGTATGTTCTGTCAAAAGGATGGATTCCGACAGCAGCGAATTTGAACAACTTCACGATACTGATCTGGACTCCCTTAATACGTTGTTGTTTAACCCCGCTATATATTATACACATACGGACCTTTCTATCGAGTTGTCCGGGTCAGCATCTAACGCTTATTATGAACCTTTTATGGAGTCTGAGTATCATCACGTTCTTTCCGATGAGATTATTCTTCAGGATATCAATGAAACCTTTGAAGAAATTTTCGCTGATGAACTCGCATTCTTTGAAGACATGGGAGTTGTGATGAATCAACCCCAAACCAAAGAAGTTGAACCACCACCCCTTCTTCTTAACAATAACAAGAATGCGAGTATTCCATCATCATTGTGTCATCTCTATAAATCGAGACGCAAACATTTTCCATACCACCACTTATCTCTTCCCCACTTCTTCACGTCAATAGGTGACGTATTCTTCTACCAACCAGTGCATTACATTGATAAAATCTCTGAATGATTAGTATTAACTTTTGGTCTTTGTAAAGCTTTATATTGACCAAATAACTTTACCCCCTCTTATGATTTTAAAAAAAGCTTACAATTCTTTAACTCAAGTTTTGGAGGGATATATTTTGGCTCTTGAAAATAAAATTTGTACACAAAATGGTAAGCAAAAAAAATAAGTTTGGGGGAAGTTTTCACGTCCATTTATTCTTTTATCCCCGTTAATAACTTTTCCTCCCAAATCTACAGGTTTTGAGATTTAAAAGACGACGACAGTGAGGACACTGCAGTAAACAGGTTTGGGGAGGTTTGTGCTTATTTACGCATTACTTTGCATTATACCTTGCATAAGCACAAAAAAATTTTCTTTGATAATGAAATATTAGAGAGTGAAAAATTACATTTAAAATATTGGAAGAGTTTGAGAAAAACAAGAAAGTTAGATGTTTTCTTAAATGAAACTAGTAATAAGTAGTTATGAGCCGTTGTCCTAAGGGTTGGTAAGAAGAAGGTGTAAGTGCACGGCGGCGCCCCGGCCGTCAATCCGATGGCCAAATGCGGAAGCGGTGATAAACTTTAATTTTTACTGAACTGGCAAACCGCCGCGCACTAATACCCGGATCGAACCATTAATTAGTCCTAGCTAACTACAAGATGGGGAAGAGAGAAATACCGACTGATCCGTGTCCTCCGGTCTTCTCGTCGTCGTCCCGATCTCCTGCGGAAGCTCCGGTCTCCACCTCATCGCCGGAAGTGCACCACATCGCCTACTTCTTTTACGGGCTCCCACCTCAATGCCGAGGCAACTCGGGCACGAAGCTGGCTAGTCGACGTGCCCAAGATTTGCTGTAGAAGGTAGTGTACAAGTCTCATTTTGGGTTGTAGGAATTGCCTTTTGGTGGAGGGATGATGCAAGAACAATGTGGAGAAACTTTTGGGGATTTTGGGAACATGAAATGAACAAAACCCCACTCTCCAAAATTTGGACAGCCCCCCCCATGGTGGCCGGCCAACACAAGTGAAGAAAAGGGAGTGAGAAAAATGGAGAGTCTCAAAGAAAAAATGGGAGCCATTCTCATCTCTTCCAAGAGAGAGAGAGAGGAATGGTTATCATGTAAAAGAAATGATAGCAAGGAAAGTCCAACACTCAAACACCAATGATCATCCATCATCACAACAATCCCAACACTCAACCAACAACCATGACTAAAACCATGATGATAAAGAAAGTCAAGCAATCATGAGTTTAAGAAAGGTCAAGGGATGGGCTCCATCATGAAACCATCATGATACAAATATAAGCAAAGAACCCCTCCACAAAATGCTTATTTGCAACAATGCAAATAAGCCCTCCTCCACCAATCTTCGGCCAATGAACGATACAAAGGAAATTGGCCGAAGCGGAAAGCAAACTGGCAACTCCAGAAAACTGGTCCCGTAATAAATTACAGGAAACCCCGATATTGTGCATACACACCCGCATTTGTATTCCGACCGAAATACAAATGCAATGAGACAAAATTCACACTGTACTATACTAGGATCCGGCTTATACCAAAGCCGGCTAGTAATATCCATTCGATCCTGATCCGTGCAATACCGCACGTATCTGATCGAACCCTGCCATATACCCATACGGCCTGTAGTACAAACTGTCCGATCCTGATCCGTGCAATACCGCACGTATCTGATCGTACCTTGCCATATCTCCATACGGCCTCTACAACCTTTCGCCCGAAAGCTGAGTAACTGAATGTGGGGGACTCTAAAGACTCGTCAACACCTTGGTTGTGGATTTAACCACTAGCACGTCAGAGGTATAAGCCAATACGTAACGGGCTACCAGGTATTGACTAAAAGGGACGTCTGTGAGCGAACTCGGCCTGACAACCCTACTGAGCCTGTCAGTAACAATATCCGTACAGTCCGGTCCGTTCGTCTATGAGCATCGCATGGCGGGCCTAAGGGGTTGGTAAAAGTCAGACCCCCAAAAGCGGCAAAAGTCGTGTCGGAGTGTAGCCCAGAACACCCTGAGATACTACTGGAATACCTACCAGTAAATCTCCTTGCCTCGGCCGAGGGCTTCGTGTAATGGCTCTCCTAGACACAGCACGACCTCACCCCCAATACCGGGAGAGACGAACCCCTGAAGATACGCTCACTGCCTCCATGTGGCTCGGGACTGTACCCAACTAAAACCTGTTTGCATGACTCCTTTGAGCCGTGGTAGGGTAGTAATCAAAGTACAGTGGGAACTCACACAAGACAAATGACGATCCCCAGGTCGATGAACTAACCTGCACACATGTCACCAGGGAACTGCCATCTGACGTCTGGTATATGACCAACTAGCATGTTCCCGGCGAGTCCTGTCCGGTGTACTCATAACCCAATGAGCACCTGTATACATCTTAGGTGATCCAACTGACACCAGTGGCTTGTGAGACCGGCCACCGCCCCTCGTCGGGGTCTCGAATGTACACACTAGTCTACTCTGGAGTATCGATGCCCTGTCTCGAAACTCACACGACTAGGGACCATTTAAGGATATGCTTATAGACCCCAGCTCCCACTTATATGATCGCCTTCATACTGCTGGTGGTCAAGCAAGAATCCTAGGGGCTCTATCAACGTGTAATAGCGACTTGTCAGGTCACCTAAAGCAGTACACGATGATAAAGGTAAACCAGATATCATACTATCATCTCGAGTAAGACTGTCCTACTGGGATAGGTCCTCCATCAATCATTGCAATCACGTACCGGTGACCTAATAATTGACTCTGAGGGCACTATCTCCAACAATCTCCCACTTGCACTCAAGGCTAATTATTGCGATGTCGCATACTCACAGCCTGTGTGATACCGAACACCCAACTCCTCTACTAGTCAGTCTTACAAAGCTCGTTTGCGAAACTATTGCGTTCGGGGAATAGCCTTAGTGAGTGGATTCGCTTTGTAGTCTCTTTCTATGTCTCTCTATATCTCAAGTTCGCGGAGAAACCCATCTCCCAAAATGAGCAATACCTGTCTTAGAATGTGTCTGGATGTCTGATGGGACCTAGCTCATAAATGAACTCCAAATCCAAACTTCTTAGACTGTATCGTCAACTGAACTTAATCAGTATCCTGCGCCATGCCACCCTCAGTATTGCCTTGGACCACCTGTCCAAAATACTGCCCCTCATCAGAAGGAAAACTATAACTCTGACAACCTCCTTGTCGTCCATGTCACCTTGGAAGCCTGGAATAATAACTGTTTCCCGAATGAGGCTGTCGTTATCATATCCCTAGAACATCCACTTATGTTCTAAAACTGCTTCCGACTGTTTCTCCAGGAAGGGATCAATGTCAACTTATTGCATCTAGTGCAAGAACAACATCTGGTGTGGTACTTGACATCTCATGATTGACTCAATTGCCTAAGCAAGTGATCTGTCAATCATGCACATCCCTCTCCCCTTTAGTCTGTAAGACACCTTTAGAGAGGGTGACTCCATCAACTGCAGGTACACTACCGTGCCAGGAGTCGTCCATTCTAAATACCCTTAGAATGCTGTCTAAGTACCCAGATTGGGAGACTACCCAAATCTAGATCTAAAACCATAGATCTAGTAACCAGTATGTCTGATATAAAATCCATTTCCTTTGTGGAGAAACCACTGTGTGACGACCAAAGTATAACCGACTGTAGTATAGGAGTTTCTTTTCCTATTCTGTGTATGACATCCAAATATCAGGATATCACACCCTACTACCTTCTCAACAGATCCATCCCCTATTCTGATGAAGTCAAACCCATGACTGTCACGTCAGAAATAGATGATCTATCTCCGCTATATCTGCTTTAGTCTATAAATAGACATAAGCTACCTATCCACCAATGCTTCCGCTGCTCCCACTGACTACGACAATCCTCTGGCAGAGTCATATAGACGTACACTTCTAAAACTAGTTTAGAACGACGCTATACTCATCCTCCCGCCGGGTCTCGCAGCCTGGAACAACAGCAATGGTAATTGTGGGTAAACAAGAACTTCCCTGTCACCGTCATTAAGGTTACCGGAGTACCTCTCGGGTGCCTGAAGTTACCCACCTTATCTGCGGAGTGGCCAATGGAATGTCAATCCAGATTGAATCTTTAGGTTCCTTATCAAATCTTCAGTAATCGTTTGTGGTTCTGGAATCACTTCCAGTTCTACCATACTCCCACTACTGTTTTTCTGAAAAAATCCATTTTTAATAAAACTGTGGCGAGTCTAGAACAATATTGCTATTGTTCATCCAGATGGTAGAAAGCCAACCCTCGTCATAGCCTGGGTCAACCCACAAACAGCCATTACAGAAACGTGCCTTGAGTTGTCCAGTGTCTGGTTTTAAGCATAAACCGGACAACTCCCCGCACCTTAACAACGTCAAGATACGAACTGTTCTATATCCCATATAGGACCAGAGGCACTGATTTAACTGAACCAGATCCAAATCATGCAACTATCTCCAGTGCATGTCAACTAAATGGAAGGAGGCGGATCAGCGTTACTCAACTTAGGAATGCTTCCAATTATGAATAACCTGAAAGAGAAGCAAGATCTCTTTATCATTACTATCAACTGAATACCATGCACAAGTGTCTACATCTTCGATCTCTTTGAAGAATCCCGATACTTGCTACACCTGGTTCTCTACTCTATTCAAATACCTATAACTTCTCAAAATTCGGACCCTGTGTTTCCACGAAACACCTGTCTAAAAACTAGAGAAGTCATAAGTAAACCGAATATAGTACGAGAACCAACCCCTTTGTCCTGATGGACCCTGGACAACATACAATACTCTGTATAAGTCCCTTGAGTCTGATAACTCATTCACTGTGTGTCGTAGGTTGAAAACTGTACTTATGGTTAAGAAGAATTACACCGCTGTTTAATGCTCCTTACCTAACCATCTACTGATATAGGTAAATGTCGTAGACATAATTTCAGAAAGGTATATCTCACTCTATGAAAATAGACGTACAGATATATCAATTTGAAATTGGTGCATGACAGCGGATATTCAAAACCAAATATTTGTCGTCCGGCAAACAACCCAGGTGATTTCCTCAAATATCACTGATTACAACGAATCCCGATATAATGAGGATGATCACCCAATTCCCAATAACTTACTCCCACTCATCATCTGTAAAACCATACAGATGTGAGAATCAAACCTGGTAAATACATACCCTGGAGCAGGTGTCTAATCGGGAAATCAGTTTTCCTTTAACAGTACACAGTGAAAATGAAACATTGAAATGTTTCGATGGGGTATCCTGGTATTCCTAGTAATGCCTCTTCCAGATTCACGACTGCAACCGTATAATTCTTTGCCACCTCTCCAAATCCCTTCATATGTCTTTAGTCTTTACCTTCTGCACACCCCTTTAGGCCAAATGGTTTTCTTCCTTCCCTACCATTCGGCACCAACCTATGGTTTGGAAGAAGACTATCCAAATAAGCATAATGGGTGTACTGTCCCAATCCTAGGAACACTCGCAATGCAAGAGAAGGTGAAGATAAAACACACCTGAATAAATCTTATTCCTATTTCTCCTGAACCAGAATCCATCCCCGAACTGGAACAAGTTCCTTTCGAGTTAGTATATAACCATACGATGGAGTATCCAATAAACTGTGGATCTTCGTAGTGATACGGAGTGTCCTGAAGAAATACAAAGGTGATTTAGGATTGACGAAGGAATACTTGGTTTGGTCGTGAATATCAGTCGCAATTTACTTTGCCCTCTTACTAATCCCTTGCTTTTTCTTAACTTAATACCTTCTGCACACCATCATTATGCTAATTGGTTTTCTTCATTCCCTACCGTTCGGCACCTGCCTATGGTTTGGAAGAAGACTATCCAATTTGCGTAATATGTGTACTATCTCCTAAACCAAGGAGTACTCGCAACCAGAGAGAAGGTAAAAGGAAAAGACAACTGAATAATCCTATCCGTTTTCTCCAGAACCGGAAACCATCCTCGAATAAATTCTTTCGAGTTCGTATCTAACCATACGATGGTTTTGTCCAATGGAAGTGGACGTTCGTAGTAATACGGGGTATCCTGGAGAAAAGGGTAAAAGTAGGAGTGGCAATGAGGTTTGCAACCCTGACAATCCAAAAGCCGGTGTTTAAGAAGGTTCGGTCAACTTGGTCACTGAGTCATAGTCTTAGGGTCGGGTCAATGGTCGCTGCCAAAGAGAGAGAGAAAAGAAACACTCAGCGTGCACTCTAACCTAGATCAGAATGGTTACTAATTTATCTAATCTGGAAACCTCCCACTGTACCGTCAAATTCTCCTCCAAACCTGAAAGAAGAATTAGTCGGGGTCACCCGATGAGTAAACTAACTCATCAGTGGGAATCGGGATCCAACTATCATCGCATGACAACGTGACGGAATCCGCTCACATCATCACACTCCAGATGGTATGCGCATATCTGGCAAGTTTCAGTTCTTTTGAAACTCCCGATGTGATTTCTGCCCCATGCTCTTATGACCTTGACGAAGGTCAACAAATCATAAGTCACATGTCAAGTTCCACCCGTCATTGTCCAGGTTAATTTGAATCCACCCGTACAAGCCCTTGACGAAGGTCAACAAGGCTATACGACTGTCCCAAACCAACACATCTATCTATGCAGCAGAAAGGCAACAAGCAGCTACCATACACTATGCCTTGACGAAGGCCAACAAACATAGCATGAATACTACGTGCTACCCGTCTGAAACGACGGAGGGCTACGAATGGTTTCTGGCGAAAACCTTTAACGTAAAGAACTTGATATCGTCGAAGGAACGGATAGCTTTTTAAAAATATAGTGACGAAAACCTTCGCTAAAGAGGTCACTCCCGGTGAAGGGATCTCGACTCTTTCCCCGTAGAATGAGGTGCAGGATATTCCAACTGAATATCACGGTGCAAAGCAAAAGTAATCGGCTATAGTGAAGTTAATTCCCTGACGCAAACTTCTGTCCAAGGGGTCACTCCCGGTGAAGGGATCTCGGCCCTTGCCTCGTCGACTGAGGAGCAGGATATTCCAAATGAATACCACGATGCAAAACAAAAGTGAACGTCCTTGCAATAACAGCTTTTTGAAAAGTGTTACAACAACATCAGTTTAGGTTTGTTTTTAACTAGCATTGATCCGAATCAATGCAGTCCCATCAATTGATCACACCAAAAAAAACGAAAATATAGTGATGTACATATATGCCATCCGCATTCGCCACTGGGTCCCGTCATTATCCGTTAGGTTAGCTAACTAACGACAGAGCGGGGACTGGACTAGCGCGGATGCAAAACATATACAACATCTACTAATATATATACCAATATATTATATTCGCTCAAGGCGTGATAAAAAAAATGCAACATCACAGAAAATGTACAGCATCACAGAAACAATACAGATATCTGGGATCCCCGGGTTTCACAGAGCTACTACTGAAACCCGACGTTCCCCTGGTCGTGTGGATAGCCTGTGCAATGAAATCCTAGACCCCTATGGGCGCGGCAAGTTACCCGCCAAAACCTGAAGTGAGGCAGCCCCCTTCAGCAACGTGAATGGACCATCCAGCACTTCACGGAATCCAGTAACTTGGGCACCCCTCCTGGGTCAACCTGTACCCCCTACGAGTGCGGCGAATAGCCCGCCAATCCTAGAGTGAAGCCCCCTCCGTCTCAATGCCATGAGATGCGGGCTTGTTTCCCTCTAGAACCCGGCTATCCGTGCACCCCTCCGCGGGGTAATCCTAGTACAGAAAGTAAATATACATACAACGGGTACATCGACCGCAACCTGGCCGTGCCCCAAAATAATAATACAATCAGGCAGTGACGGCAGTCCACATGTCGGACGCTCGCCCCGCAATATCAAATGTACATAATACAACCACAACAGTACTAGCATTGCATCCAGGCTATCCCCCACGACCGATCCGCAACATCACAGCAAAAACAGAACATCAACGTGAAAGTCACGTTCGCAAATCCGTCTAACCGGGCTATAGCAGTTAGACCGGATTTACCGATCAAGTGACATTCACGGTCGCAGATATAATGTAAATACTGTGAAATAATGTGTTTAAAATATCCGATCGATCAAATTTTAACAAGTGGGCCCCAAGCATTACTGTAGCAGATCAAGAAATTCTGGGCCCAATATTATTATTCCAAAACCCCAATTTTAACCCCAGAAAGATACTGTAGAAATTTGGTGCAGGGAACCCAACAGTGTGCGGCGGAACCGCGGCCCAAAGGGGTGTTTGGCCGCGGTTCCGCGCTTCTACTGTAGAGTTGTTGCATCGAATTTTTACAGAATTCTTATTTTTTTCTAGTAGATCACTTTTCTGTAACCTGAAAAAATTTTCGACACCAAAAATTTTCAACAGAAAACTGATGCAAGCAAAAATGCGGTTTTGGGATTTTGTTCGATCGGAATTGTAAAACACATTAAACAAAGCTAGACTAAGTTAATGGCGAGGCTTTGATACCACTGTAAGTGCACGGCGGCGCCCCGGCCGTCAATCCGATGGCCAAATGCGGAAGCGGTGATAAACTTTAATTTTTACTGAACTGGCAAACCGCCGCGCACTAATACCCGGATCGAACCATTAATTAGTCCTAGCTAACTACAAGATGGGGAAGAGAGATATACCGACTGATCCGTGTCCTCCGGTCTTCTCGTCGTCATCCCGATCTACTGCGGAAGCTCCGGTCTCCACCTCGCCGCCGGAAGTGCACCACATCGCCTACTTCTTTTACGGGCTCCCACCTCAATGCCGAGGCAACTCGGGCACGAAGCTGGCTAGTCGACGTGCCCAAGATTTGCTGTAGAAGGTAGTGTACAAGTCTCATTTTGGGTTGTAGGAATTGCCTTTTGGTGGAGGGATGATGCAAGAACAATGTGGAGGAACTTTTGGGGATTTTGGGAACATGAAATGAACAAAACCCCACTCTCCAAAATTTGGACAGCCCCCCCCCCCCATGGTGGCCGGCCAACACAAGTGAAGAAAAGGGAGTGAGAAAAATGGAGAGTCTCAAAGAAAAAATGGGAGCCATTCTCATCTCTTCCAAGAGAGAGAGAGAGAGGAATGGTTATCATGTGAAAAGAAATGATAGCAAGGAAAGTCCAACACTCAAACACCAATGATCATCCATCATCACAACAATCCCAACACTCAACCAACAACCATGACTAAAACCATGATGATAAAGAAAGTCAAGCAATCATGAGTTTAAGAAAGGTCAAGGGATGGGCTCCATCATGAAACCATCATGATACAAATATAAGCAAAGAACCCCTCCACAAAATGCTTATTTGCAACAATGCAAATAAGCCCTCCTCCACCAATCTTCGGCCAATGAACGATACAAAGGAAATTGGCCGAAGCGGAAAGCAAACTGGCAACTCCAGAAAACTGGTCCCGTAATAAATTACAGGAAACCCCGATATTGTGCATACACACCCGCATTTGTATTCCGGCCGAAATACAAATGCAATGAGACAAAATTCACACTGTACTATACTAGGATCCGGCTTATACCAAAGCCGGCTAGTAATATCCATTCGATCCTGATCCGTGCAATACCGCACGTATCTGATCGAACCCTGCCATATACCCATACGGCCTGTAGTACAAACTGTCCGATCCTGATCCGTGCAATACCGCACGTATCTGATCGGACCTTACCATATCTCCATACGGCCTCTACAACCTTTCGCCCGAAAGCTGAGTAACTGAATGTGGGGGACTCTAAAGACTCGTCAACACCTTGGTTGTGGATTTAACCACTAGCACGTCAGAGGTATAAGCCAATACGTAACGGGCTACCAGGTATTGACTAAAAGGGACGTCTGTGAGCGAACTCAGCCTGACAACCCTACTGAGCCTGTCAGTGACAATATCCGTACAGTCCGGTCCGTTCGTCTATGAGCATCGCATGGCGGGCCTAGGGGGTTGGTAAAAGTCAGACCCCCAAAAGCGGTACAAGTCGTGTCGGAGTGTAGCCCAGAACACCCTGAGATACTACTGGAATACCTACCAGTAAATCTCCTTGCCTCGGCCGAGGGCTTCGTGTAATGGCTCTCCTAGACACAGCACGACCTCACCCCCAATACCGGGAGAGACGAACCCCTGAAGATACGCTCACTGCCTCCATGTGGCTCGGGACTGTACCCAACTAAAACCTGTTTGCACGACTCCTTTGAGCCGTGGTAGGGTAGTAATCAAAGTACAGTGGGAACTCACACAAGACAAATGACGATCCCCAGGTCGATGAACTAACCTGCACACATGTCACCAGGGAACTGCCATCTGACGTCTGGTATATGACCAACTAGCATGTTCCCGGCGAGTCCTGTCCGGTGTACACATAACCCAATGAGCACCTGTATACATCTTAGGTGATCCAACTGACACCAGTGGCTTGTAAGACCGGCCACCGCCCCTCGTCGGGGTCTCGAATGTACACACTAGTCTACTCTGGAGTATCGATGCCCTGTCTCGAAACTCACACGACTAGGGACCATTTAAGGATATGCTTATAGACCCCAGCTCCCACTTATATGATCGCCCTCATACTGCTGGTGGTCAAGCAAGAATCCTAGGGGCTCTATCAACGTGTAATAGCGACTTGTCAGGTCACCTAAAGCAGTACACGATGATAAAGGTAAACCAGATAGCATACTATCATCTCGAGTAAGACTGTCCTACCGGGATAGGTCCTCCATCAATCATTGCAATCACGTACCTGTGACCTAATAATTGACTCTGAGGGCACTATCTCCAACAATCTCCCACTTGCACTCAAGGCTAATTATTGCGATGTCGCATACTCACAGCCTGTGTGATACCGAACACCCAACTCCTCTACTAGTCAGTCTTACAAAGCTCGTTTGCGAAACTATTGCGTTCGGGGAATAGCCTTAGTGAGTGGATTCGCTTTGTAGTCTCTTTCTATGTCTCTCTATATCTCAAGTTCGCGGAGAAACCCATCTCCCGAAATGAGCAATACCTGTCTTAGAATGTGTCTGGATGTCTGATGGGACCTAGCTCATAAATGAACTCCAAATCCAAACTTCTTAGACTGTATCGTCAACTGAACTTAATCAGTATCCTGCGCCATGCCACCCTCAGTATTGCCTTGGACCACCTGTCCAAAATACTGCCCCTCATCAGAAGGAAAACTATAACTCTGACAACCTCCTTGTCGTCCATGTCACCTTGGAAGCCTGGAATAATAACTGTTTCCCGAATGAGGCTGTCGTTATCATATCCCTAGAACATCCACTTATGTTCTAAAACTGCTTCCGACTGTTTCTTCAGGATTGGATCAATGTCAACTTATTGCATCTAGTGCAAGAACAATATCTGGTGTGGTACTTGACATCTCATGATTGACTCAATTGCCTAAGCAAGTGATCTGCCAATCATGCACATCCCTCTCCCCTTTAGTCTGTAAGACACCTTTAGAGAGGGTGACTCCATCAACTGCAGGTACACTACCGTGCCAGGAGTCGTCCATTCTAAATACCCTTAGAATGCTGTCTAAGTACCCAGATTGGGAGACTACCCAAATCTAGATCTAAAACCATAGATCTAGTAACCAGTATGTCTGATATAAAATCCATTTCCTTTGTGGAGAAACCACTGTGTGACGACCAAAGTATAACCGACTGTAGTATATGAGTTTCTTTTCCTATTCTGTGTATGTCATCCAAATATCAGGATATCACACCCTACTACCTTCTCAACAGATCCATCCCCTATTCTGATGAAGTCAAACCCATGACTGTCACGTCAGAAATAGATGATCTATCTCCGCTACATCTGCTAGTTACGGTCTAATAAATGAGCACATTTAGTAATCGGTCGGTTAGTACCTCAAGAAGTATTAACGGTAGCATGAAGAATGTGTGAGCAATTCCATCCAAAATATTCACAGACTAAAAAGTACTGAGGTAGATGGACAAGAGTGTGATAGCTTGAATTGAATTCTCCGAGTGTAGAGATGTCTTTTACACACACGTAGGGGTATATGATCGGTGTTTGGAAGAAAGGTAGGGAAGAAGACTAAAGGCGAAGTTTTATTGAGGGATAATGTGATTTCTAATATCTTTTCATGACCATTAAGATAGGGCTCATAGCAACCGAAAAGCTAGTGTAGTTGGAAAATCTTATTTTCAAGTTCTTTTCTTTTATAGTTCTTATCTTTATATGTAACTTTCACTATCTTTCTTTTATTATGGGATTTTGCGGATGTAATCCGCTGAAAACCCTCAGAAGACAACACTCCTCCTACTAGGGACACCTAGAGGTTTAACGGCTTGTTGCACATGCTCGGTGCAATCGTTTTGACCAGGAAAGTGTGCTAGTTATTTTTTCTTTTTCTTTCTATTTTCTTTTCTCCTTCTCTTGAATAAACAGTTTGCTCGGGACGATCAAAGTCAAGTTTGGGGGTATTTGTTCAGTCGAAAATATTGCACTTTTAACATAACAATTTCCTTACTTTTCTTAATCATCTAAAGATATTTGTTATAAATATTACACATATTAAAAGTTCATCTGCAAAATACCATTTACCATGTGTTTATATATTATAATCAACATTATGAAGGAAATTGTATGTTTAATATTTTACGCATAATATTTGTATCTCAAACATAACTAACATTCTTCATTGAGATATTGTGCAAGTTTAGCTCAGGTCAGATATCTGAAATCAAGAATATGCCGATAAAGTAAAGAAAGTCGAAGAATCAAATACTGGCAGAGACTCAGAAAAGATAAAAAGGTTCCAGACATCAAATAAAGACCCAAATACCAACATAAGAAGAATCCAAAAGATTGAAGCCAACAACTCACCGAGTCGCGGCCGATCCGCGGCCGAGTCGGCCGAATTGCCACGATTCTGCAGTCAAGAAGAGGAGTTAGGGTTCAAGATTCTTCTGGAATCCTCTTTGCAACAAACTTAGTTTGTTGGGATTTTCTGTTACTGGATTTGGGGCTATAAAAAGGACCGAGGGCTACATCTACAAAGGATCCAATTTTTGATCCAATCTCTTCAAATAAAATCAAGAAAAGAGCCAACAAATCTCTACATCAAATCCACGATCAAATCCAATATCAAAAAGGGGATCTAAGATTTAAGATCAAGAATCTTCGATCTTAAGATCCAAGATCAAGAAATCATCGAGAAATCCATCAAGCGGTATCAATCAAGTCTCCTTTACACGAAGCCAATCATTGTCAACGAGCAAGCAATCCAAGACAAGTCTAAGACTCGAGGTGATCAAGCGACGTGAAGATCGACGGAACATTTACTTCTTCGAGGCGGAGATCGAGAGCAATTCTTCTTCCTCTTGTAATCTAAACTCGAAGAATTGTATTGTTAAGTTGAGTAAAAAGGTAAAACATTAGTTTTATCATTTCGCTTTCTTTTAATTTCCTCATTATGAATTCTTTCTCTATTCTTTTTTTTATTTTCATGATGTGCGAGTAATTCTCCACTTGATAAGATTCGTAGGATTAAAGTAGATCAATAGGTGAGAAAATTCTATACTCCTTTCAAGTCTTATGAAGTTTATAAACTTTAACAAAAGAATTATCAACATTCTTATCGGGCGCGATACCAATTTCTTGATAATCTCGACCACGATTTGAGATAAGATTGACAATCTTTTTGTTAAGGGCTAGACATGAATGGAGATCAATGAAAGGACAAGGGTCAATAGAGGAGAAACCCTATTTCTTCCAAAGAACCCTAATCCACATTCATCGCCATCAATCTAGTTTTAAATCTATCAATAGATAAGAGAAGTAATCTTTATTAGTCATCCATAGCTACTAAATCCTAAAGAATCCTACAATCCTTCTTCATATAAAATTTTCTTGATAATTCAATTAGATCTTGAACCATTTTCTTGATAATTCAATTAGATCTTGAAACTATTTTCTTGATTTTCTTGAAACTATTTTCTTGATTTTCTTAAAACTATCTTCTTGATTTTCTTAATTTTCTTTTTTTCTATTTCTTTCAACCGATCTAAAACAAGAACTATAAAATTCCACGAATCTCAGAGGACGATCCGTACTCACTAAAGGTTCGTTACACGCAACACCGTTATTGATTGCGGTTATTTTACTACTATTTTTTCTTTCACAAAATTACAGATCAATCAATTAGTACAATCACTTTTTACACATCGATCATTACAAATTGTACTAATTTATTCACTCCATTTCCACCCTCAAGTTCGTATTCCATTTCTTTCTCCCCTCCGCCATTCTTCTCCTCCACCGAGACCGTATCCTGTTTCCATCCACATACGGTCTCACGTATTCTCCATTTCTTTCCTCTCTGCATTCTTTCACCAGCCTGAGCTTTATCACGATAAATTTTTTGAATGGTTGGTGCTAACTTTTGGACTGTGTAAAGCCTTGCATAGATTGATACTGTTCTCTTCCCCCCTAACTCTGAACTTTAACGCCTGAACAGTGAAAACACTGTTTTACTGAAGTTTGGGGCGACCTTTTTGTGTATGTATATTTTTGGTTTGCTTTTCCTTTTGTAAAAAAACGGGGGAGCACCGACAATTTTGACCCTCTTGGTGTAGCATGACAGTGAGGGCACTGTCAAGTTTAAGTTTGGGGGTGTGCACGGTAAGTTTTCTACCTTCGCATTCATGTGTATATTTTGCATTTGCATACTTATTAAAAACTGACAAAAATCGAAAAAAATTCCAAAAAATATATAAAAAACTATGTCGTCAAGCTAGCTAGTAGGGTAACTTAGATTTTTATTCCGAAAATTTAGTTGATATGTTAGAAATAACTAAATTCGAGGCTTAGGAATTGAAAACCCTAAAAATAACCCCCTTCTGTTTAACCTTGGTAATTATACGTCCTTACAGTTTTTTTTAGAAGTAGGTAATCTTGAGTTCAGTTCTTGAGTTAAGTCGAGATGACGGGAAAGTATTGAAAGCTTTACTAAAGGATAAGTCTGAAAAATAGTTTCTATTCTTGAGTCCGAATTTAGAAAGTATATACCCTACAAACTGCACATACACGCACCTTAAAACTTGGGATAGTAGAGAATACCTAGAAATACTCTTGCCTGAAAACCTAGTATGAAAGAAAAAAAACGGTATTTAAAGCTAACCACCAAAAGAGTATCATTGAAAAATATATCCGGTCTTGAAAAAGAAAAAAAAATAGAAGAATAAATTACAAGACCTGGAAACTGCTATTTACGCTTTAAGCTCACACATTCAGTAATCGACTGGTTAGTGCCTCAAGAAGTATTAATAGTCGCATGAAAGGTGTGTGAGCAAAACTGTCCATCATTAATGAAAAGAAGTAGTATTAGGTGTTAAGGTAAGGGTACTATAGCTTGAATTGAATTCTTGAGTGTAGGGGTGGAATTTTACACACACGTAAGGGTATACGATCGATGTTTAGAGGAAAGATAGGAATAAAGAATAAGACTTATATTTTCCGTAAAGTTGATAAAAATTCCGGATTGGAGACTGCGCTTTAGAAGGAAAACTCAAGAGATACTGAGATCTTTCTAAACTGTAAAAACGTATAGGATCTGAGATTGAATAAATAGGAGGTGTGAAACATAAGGGTTGAATATTTCTAACTTAAGATGATAGAATTTCTAACTTAGATACTAAACTGTAGGAGTAGAATCGACGTTAACTTATGAAACTAGTTTGACGGGATTTTGTGGGTAGTATCCGCTGAAAACCCTCCGGAGACAACACTCCTCCTACTAGGGACACCTAGAGGTTTAACGACTTGTTGCACGAGCTCAGTGCAATCGCGTTCCCTGCGAAAGTGAGGTTAGGACTTTTTGTGAATAATTGGTTTTGCTCGGGACGAGCAAAAGTTAAGTTTGGGGGTATTTGTTCATACCAGAATATTGCATTTAATACCGCCCATTCTTCTGCTCGTTTGTTTATAGGCAGGTACTTTTGGTCCGTGTTTGCTACATATTTACATATTACAGGATCCTAGTCCAAAATAAAACAAATTTTACAATATCTCCACAGTTACGCCAAAATACAGAACATCTGTCACCGACAGAGAAAAGCCGGGTTCCGGTCATCCGCATCCGTCCAGTGCCGCTTACCAGTTCATGAGGCAAGACAAATGACAGTGGTCATTCATGTCTCGGAAGAGCACAAAGCACGAGAAGAGCAGCACAAGATTGTAATATTTCAAAAAAATAAAATATTATTTTTGCGAATTTTATAATTTAATATTATTTTAATGAATATTTTAATATTTCGGTATAATTAAATACCGATAAAATGGGAAAAAAATTGGAAAATTTTAGAAATTACTAAAAGAGCGTGTTTTATGTGAATTATACAAATTTTAAGTTTTTATGATTAATTTGACACTAATTTAGTGCTAATCGCGATTAAAAATCGCTAATCGCGCTTTAAGCGTATTTTGTGCAAAACATGCACCATTTCTTTTTTCTACACTTGTTGCATTTTCCTACATGTTTTGGGTGCATGTCTTGTTATTTTGGGGTTACTATTGATGTAAGAAGGGAATTAGAAAAGAAAAAGAAAATGAATAAAATATATAGGTATGGGTGAGAGAGAGAAAGGTGAGGGTGCTTTGACTTGGCCATTCTTCTTCATTTCTTCCTCTCATTTCTCTCCCCTCCTTTGTTGTTGTTGCTGCTGCTGCTGCACCCTCTCTCCCTCTCCACAAAATCCCCCAAAACACCATGAATATCACTCCAAAACCAAATCCCATTTCACAAAAAGTGTGCACAAGCTCATGGAGAACGCTTTGGACCAAGAAAGGAAAGGTTTTGGCCACTTGGGGCAACTCAAGAATTTTCTTGAGTTGCCAAATAAGGTAATTTTTGAACCATAAGCTTAGTGTTTCCTTTACTTATACCCCCATGTTAGATTTGAACCGATATCGAGTGGTTTTGTGAACTTAGGAAAAACCTAGTTAGGGTTAATGGGAATTGAGAGTGGTGATGGGTAATTAAGCTCATTAGAGGCCACACTAACCCCCTAGTGCTAGAATTAAGACTCAAACCAGAGACTAGAAACCCGGAATACGGATTTAGAAACCGATATCGGAAGAATTGTGGAATCTGTGAGGGTTAAATGGAATCTACTATCACCCCGAGACTCTAAAAATTATTTTGTGAACACATCGAGATGTGCAGGCACCCAGGAAGCTAACCCCAAGACCCCAGCCCCTAGTTCCCTTCCTTGGCCGCAGATTTATTCTGCCTGGCCGCAAATTGCGGCCAGACCTAGGCCATTTGGCCTCGTGTTGGTTCTGTAGCTTTATTTCATGTACAATAGACCCTTGGTATATGCAAAATTGTCTGATTTGACCTAGGGTGAAATCTGGGACCCTTTTCTATAGTTGCTGTTTTGGATTCGTGTTTCCGTATTGCGTATTTTAAATTTTGGGTTTGGATAATTGCATTTTACCTCGATTACTTGGCGTTTGTACGACGATATCGAGGATTGTTTGATGGTTTTGAAAGCGTAGTCTATAGGTTCTAACCTATAAGCATTAGCGTGTCGTTTTGGGTATTCCCGATGTGATTTTAATACGCGTTCCGATTATGTTATCTATGTAGGTACCATCATGTGGATTCCATACGGTGAAGAAGACGAAGGCGACATCGACACCGACACGCAGGATACAAGGTGAGTAGATTATATCTACGGGGGAAGTCGGGTGGATGGCGTATAGCACCCCCACAGTTCGAGATTTAGTATACTATATTTATACTATATATGTGTTTGATAGCATTAGGTACGATATGGATATTTGGAGATGAGTCGATGAGATTGGGCATAGTACCATGAGATCGGTGATATGATATGATTCGTATTTGAGATACGACATGAGATTTTTAGCTGGACTTTGGACGAGTGTTTCACATACGCATTCATATTTATATAGATGGTATCGATTGTACTAGACTTAGATCAGTACCCCAGATTATGTGATATGACGATAAGGATACCAGATAATTGATGAGATGAATGTGATATTGACCCGTACCCAGCTATTGGGATGCCGTGCGATGATTTACCGTACGAGCTTTACATTGATGATAGATCTGCACTCATGACTCAAGGACGTCATATGATATACTGTATCGTACGTGATACTATTGAGGCGGGATCACCGACTATTATATATATATATATATATATATATATATATATATATATATATATATATATATCGACTCAGATGTAGGTGGTTTCCATACCCCTCCCGATTAGCGTATTTGCTAGATCTGTAGTTGCTTAGTAGATGTTAGACCAGGCCGATGTTATACCTATTTCAAAACTAACGAATCGGGAGTATTTCAATGATAGGCAAAGGGATTCTACGGATATTTTTAAAAGACGCATCTTTTCTTAAAAACACCGTAGCCCTTATTTTACAAAAAACCCCGATTCGTCTTATTTCAAATGGCAAAACTGCATGACGTTTATATATTGTTGTAGATTCTTCACTGTTGCATTGATTATTCGATTTCCGCATATTCATGCTATTCGCATCGCATTGCATGTGTAAATGAGTTTATTGTATATTAAACCCATGCTGTTAGGACACCAGCACCATTATCGATGTTGCGTATGTTCCACGTACACTTGCTTGCCGGCTCACACACTTCATCATCGATAATTGCCATGTCACTACACTGTAGTACTGTTGCATTCAGGATATGATCCCTTGCATGGCATACTTGTGTACATACCTATTGTACACCCATACGTGCATACATACGTATTCGCACATACATAGATGATTCTCGCTGGATTTGGAGATTTGGGAACCGCAAGATACTCTTTAAAATTGATTCATTTTAAAAGAGCGGTTTCCCTTAATATGTGCATATTACTACTTCATATTGCATGATATACTGATATGCTTACATTCTTTTACATGTCGCATACATCATGCTTTTGATTATACGCATTGAGATATGTTGTTTCCATGATATTTCTGGATTTGGGAACCGTGGATATTTCCAAAGAGAGTATGTAATTATTTTAAAAACCCGGTTATCCTTGATATGATATTTCAGTGCGTCCACCATGTGTTTTCTCGGTGCTGAGAGCGACACGTGAAACCCGATTCGAGGAGCGGATGAGGCCGATTGCGGGTAGATTGTGGGCCCGGTATGGTACCCCGGGGCGAGAACGGATCTGCTGTGTAGCTAGACGGTGAGCCTGGCAGAGGGACTACTACCTACCGGTGATTGTATTTGAGCTCGGCGGATATCCGGAGGATACCGACCGGAGTTGAGAGATGATATGGGCCGATCCAGACTGACGGAGCCCGATATATGAGGATTTACGTGCCGATGCTAGGCACAGGTTTCATGATGTTTTCGAGTGTCAATGCTTGACACTCAAGTTCCATGATTTTGATATGTCGTGAGCGACACATTTTGATTTACATCCTCATACTTCCATGCATATGTTTATGATATTTACATGCATGATGCTTATTGTCATTGGATGACACGTTGACGATTTCCACATACATATATTGATATTGATGATATTGATCACACAGTTGGATGATATCCACATACTCATAGACTTCCTGATATAGTTGACATTGATTACATTGATCATACCTCATATTTATGATAAATTATTACCTGAGGCACTGGCATGAGCACTTGGCATTACACTTATGTATAGATGTTTACCCTAGCCATCTTATCATGCTTCAGACTTGGTCATATTGAGGATATATATACTGATCGTATTGACCTAGGATTATGTCATGCATACGATTTCTGCTCTGTGATGTTTTCTATTCACGAGTTGGCAACTCACCCCCGTTGTGCCACAATTCTTGCAGGTTTTGCCGTACAGGTTTCATTGCGGCTTTTCTGGCACACTGCTCCCTTTCTGGGTGATTGCATTGGTAGGTGGGTTCACTCGCATCGTGACCACCCTTATATTATTTTATTCAGTTGTATCTAGTAATTCCATCAACCAAAACTTGTATATTGTTTCAGACTTAGAAAACCAGTTATGTATTATTTCGACCTTAGAGTCGCGCGTTGTAGTATTATGGTTTTCATGCTAATTTTGAGTTCTTTTTGAGTTTTGATCCTCACCCTTTGGCGTTGTATATTATATTGCTTACGTGGTTGTGACCGTCGATTGACGAAGAGCTAGCTCCCGCTTGGGGATGCCTTTTATCATTGTGTATATATTATTCTTGTTGTACCCCGTTCGGGACATAATTTACAAAGGAAACTCTGCCGAAATTTTCAGAAAAGAATATAGATTTTGAAAATGCATATTCGGCTTACTTATTTAAAAACCCTTGTTTTAAAAACTTGTTTTCTTCACTTCTTAAAACTATTTCCTTTATTTATTACTTAAAAATGGTTTTAGATTTCTGGGCTTTTTGGCTTACTTGGATTAGCTGGGGTCCTATAGACTTCATATGATTCAAGTGCCAGTCACGGGCTATTTCGGGTCGTGACAAAGATTTAATGGATGTGCAGAGCTCGAGAGAGATAAAGACCATATGAATTAAAAGTGAAACCATTTTAGACTGTTGCAAATCTGAAGAAATTTTGGAAGCAATTTGCAATTTGGGACATATAAAACAACAGAAGATAGCAACACAAGAAACCTCACAAAATACGACATCCTAATTCCCCTAAATAGCCGCGGAACCGCGGCCAATAGCCCACTTATGAGGCAGTTCCGCGGCCGAGTTGACTCAGTGCGGGATCGTTTTTTGGGGGTAAATTGGTAACTTCATTTGGGCCAAGAATATGGGTCTAGGGTTTCAGCACTCTGCCTATAAATACTCCAGTTTTGTGCCTAAGTGACCATGTTTCTTTTTAGTTAGATTTTAGTGTAGGTTAGATTGTATCTTCTTCCTCCTCTTCATCTATTCCTCCATTAAAGTGTAGTGAGAGCTCTTGAGTGGATGTTTAAATGAAGATGAGAGTTATTTTTATTTAACTTATATCTTTAATTTTCTTGTATTGAAATTTCATTTCTTGTCTTGTAATTTTAATTCTTAGTCTAACTTTTATTTATTGTTGTTAAGTAGTTGTTATTTCTTGCCCTTTTTCTTTCCCTCTTATCCGTATTTTCAAGCCATGATACTCGACGGAGTCTCTTGCTAAGGTGAGAGCCCAAGTAGTTAACTTGCTACCAATTTGTAAAACTGTATTTTTTCCTTCTTTCTTTTCTTCTTTCTTGCTTTGTTTTTATTTTCATGTGTGAATAATTTCCACTTGTTAGGAGCTAAGGAAGGTTAGTATGAGGGACGAAAAAATCCCTTGTGCTTCTTTTTGCCAAACATCCTAAAACGAACCTCGACCAAACAAACGCAACCCCCTCACTTAGGCGCGCTATACGTGACATATAGCCGCGACCTAAGCCGAGAAGTCCTTTGGGCGCACTACAACATGGCATGTAGTTGTGACCCAATTAGATACATGGTTGCGGGTGTTTGGCCGAGTGTTGGAAATAAGCGCACGTAGCGGAAGGACAAGGGGCAATAGGAATGGATTTAGCGTTGGAAAGCTTTCTTAAACTCGCAAATCCCATTCATATGTCCTCCTAATCCTCGTTACTTTCTATTATCCCAACTTCATTTTAAGATTGGTAAAAGAAAAGCACAAGACTAATTCTAACTCTACTAACCAACTTTAACCCTAATAAGCTTACTTGAATATTAATACGAACACTTAGGATAGACTTGAACATACACATATATATTCTTTATTGACTCGTCTAAAACACGAACGGATATACTACCATCTCCCTGTGGATCGACCCGTGCTCAACCGGCTAGCTGCAAAGCGACACCGTCTTGATTGCGGTAAGTAGAGAAAAAAAGTAGAACGCATATCATAAAACGTATCGCGTATTCTACTGACAATCAAGCCCTTAGGATGTTTGCTTGACTACCAGGACTATGATACGGATCATACTACTAGGACCTGGGTAGTCCACAAGCACATCCTTCAATTGTTCCTAGTCGAGGGTATATCGAGACAGGGCATCGATATTACCAGAGTAGACTAGTATGTACATTTCTTGACCCTGTATGGGGGCGATGGTTGGTCCAATAGACATTGATGTTTGACATCAAAGATTGTACACAGGTTCTCATTAGAGAATGGTGCACCGAACAAGACTTGCCGAGGACTCCTAGTTGGTAGTATACCTATCGTCAGACAGCAGTCCTCTGGTGACACTGGTACAGGTTAGTCTGTAGACCCGAGATCGTCATAGAGTCTTGTGTGGCTCCCACTGTGCTTTGATTTCCTCCCTACCACGGCTCAAAGGAGTCGTGCAAACAGGTGGATTTTGGGTACAGTCCCGAGTCACATGGAGGCAATAAGCGATAGGAGGGGTTTCGTCTCTCCCGGTATAGGGAGTTGATATTGCACTATGCTCGATTGGCTATAACTGGAAGTCCCTGGCCAGGGCTGTTGCTGAGATTTACTGGTAAGAGTTATCAGTAGTTTCTCCAACCGTTATAGGCCGGACATCGGCATGACTTATCACGTTACTAGGGTCTGACGATTTCCACCCTTAGACATGATATGCGACATATCAGACGAAGAGACTGGACTGTACGGTAAGTGTTACTGATAAGCTTCATGGAAAGTATGGACAAGCTTGCTTGTTGATCTTCATATCGCTCAATACCTGGGTAGCCATTACATCCATCTAGTACCGCTGACGGCTTGTGGGTGACTGATGTGATCATCACCTACTGCTGGCGTATTGACGAGTCTTTAGAGACACACATAAAAGTTTTCTAGTTCATGCGAAACTAAATAGGGCACATATGTTGATATGTGCGTAGGCCTGATTAAATACGAGTATGTGATACTGTATTGTAATCTGGCAGTTATCTGTTATCAAGATAGCTTATATGTGTGATATAACCAGATTATCGAATCAAGTATTGATTTGATAATGTGATATACAGATAAATGATATTAGTCAGTTATATGTGATATAACCGGATTATTAAATCAAGTGTTGATTTAATAATGTGATATATATTATATTTGATATAATTATATCTTAACTAGTATTATTAACTCACTAATTAATTTCATATATGTATTAATATATATATTTGATATATATATATATATAAAGCATGGCATGAAATTCTATTTTGTGAAAATAAAATAATGGGGTGGAAAATAAGAAGACATGGAGGGTATGGGTGTGGCATGGCATTTGTATTACTTTATTAGTCTTGCAACACTATTGAAGTATAGTTGAATAAATTTATTGATTTTTCAACCATGCTTCAATGAGTGAGCAAGGGTTATGCCATTCAACACTTAGCCATTTTTTCATGCTTGCTCTTTCTTGAGTTGAGCTCTCCTCTTCCTCTCATCTTCTTCTTCCTCCTCTTCTTCATGTCTTCAAGCTTCAACCCCTCATATGTGATGTGAACCATGAAACTTGAACAAATTAATGAGCAAACTAACACCCCTACTTCACCATTCTACACTTGATTAGCAATCAAGTGTAGTGTGTTTCCTTCACTAAAGATAGCTTGGTGAAGAGATAGCTTGAGCTAGAGGGATTTCGGGTGGATCGTCTTCGGCGCGAAGATCACGGAGGAGGCTCATTCAAACTCGAAGAGGAGCCTAGTGGAGTCGCGTGGACTACATCCTGGAGCTTTAGAAGAGAAGGACATGGTCATCAAAGGTTGTAGCCCTCTTTCCTTCTCTTTAGTTCTTGATATCATCATAGTTAAAACCCTAATATTCTAGTTAGATCTTGGTTAGTCTAACTTAGCACCTAAAATTTTTTAATTTGGCATGCTTGATGCTACAAAATCCTCATGGTGGTGCTGGAGTAGACTTTCATGGTATCAGAGACAAGCTAGAACATTTGGGTAGGTCTTTACGGTGTTAAAATACTCGATTGGTTTTCGAAATGCCCAATTTTTATAGTTTCTGTCGAATTTTTCAAAAGTTGAAATTTTCGAGATTAAAAATATTCAGAAAATCGTGCAGGTGATTTTATGGAGCCCCGAGAAAATTGAGAGCCTAACTCAACCAAGTTGCCGCGGTTCCGCCGCACTCTTGGTGAGTTATGGACTCAAACTTCTTCTACTGCTCCATTGTTCTTTCAAGCACTCTCTGGGTATTTTTAATGATTCTCAAGTTGTTGAGCTCTCTGGATTTTGTGGGTGTTTGTTAAATCGATCAAAATGTTTAATATCGTTTAGACTTTGATGATATGTAATACAATTGTTAGAATCCGGAATAATTAGTTTTTGTGAAAACTAGTTAGTATATTGTAAATCTATCCATTTAGTCTCATTTGATCGATTGCCACGGAATTTTGATTCGATTCAAAACTCCGTCGCAATTGCGTATAGTACGAGATCACTTAGTCGGGAATCTTGTTGAATTATCCGACAGTTTATTGAAAAGAGTTTTCAATTTGAGACTAAAATGCAAGTTTTATAAGTTAGGCATAAAATTCGGAATATGAGATATTCCGAGTTTATGATATCTAAGGAAATTGCGGATTCTAATTATTGTAGTTTTTCATTTCTTTTCTATGACCGTAAGTGTAATATGTTGGGTATCCCGAATCTCGTTGCTATATGTCAACAACATTCGGGATACGCGTATTTACCTACGTTGATGATATATGATATCATGTGTTGCTATGATATGTTTTATTGGATCGTCGTGATTGAGTAGCCGGGGTTTTTTATGTGAGATGAGAGTTTTTATATTTTCATTCATGCAAAATATGTATGTAATATTCTTTTATTGGGACACTTCCGGGTTGAGGATGATGGCACCATTCATGTATATTATTTACTTTTCCGCATTAGGATAGACCCAAGGCGGGGAGCACAAGTAGCCGGGTTCTAGAGTCCAGTGGGAGACCATCTCAAGGAGTTGAGACCGGGTCTCCTAACTCTAGAATTGGTAGGGTTACTTGCCGCTCTCGTAGGGGTCTAGGGATGTGGGTTTGGTTATTCATCGGGACCGTGGAATCCGTGTTTTACATTACTTGCTGAATTTAAAACATGGACATCCTAGTATATCCAATATTTCATATGTTGCTTCTGCTTCTTGGTTCTGTGATGTGATCATATAACTGCGTGGGACGAATGTTATATTATTTATAATAAACGTTGCTTATGTTTTGCACCCGCGCTAGTCCAGCCCCCGCTCTGCCGTTAGTTAAGTAACCTAACGGTGCATGACGGGGCCCCATGGCGAATGCGAATGGCATAAGCGTACGTTCTATTTTTATTTCATTTTTCTGTGATGTTTAGGAAACATTAAATGATGGGATTTCGTTAATAAGATTAATGAAAGAAAAGAAACCTAAAGATGTTGTAGAATCAAGATTTTAAAACAGGTAGGTCTAGTTCTTACTTTGCATAGTGGTATTCCTTGATGAATATCCAGCACCTCATTCAATGAGGAAAGAGCCGGGATCCCTTCACCGGGAATGACCTCCTTAGCGAAACTAGAAAATGCTACAACTCACTCGATTTGTTTTGCCAGCTGCACTAGTTCTTGTTTTGCATAGTGGTATTCCTTGTAGAATATCCAACACCTCATTCGATGAGGAAAGAGCCGAGATCCATTCACCGAGAGTGACCTCTTTAACAAAACTAGCAAACGCTACAAAACTATTCGATTTTAAAACGGAGCTTAAAACACTCCAAATCACTAGATTCTACAACGATATCAAGTTCATTACGTTAAAGGTTTTCTTAAAAACCATTCGTAGCCCTCCGTCATTTTAGGAAGTAGAGTACTTAGTATTCGTGCTACGTTTGTTGACCATAGTTAAGGCGTAGTGTACGGTAGCTAAGTGATGTCTTCCTACAAAGTATATGATGCGATTAATTAGGACATTCGTATGACTTTGTTGACCATAGTTAAGGGTCGTATGGGTGAGTCTAATTCAATCACGAAATGAACGGGTTGAACTTGGCTAGCGCTTATGATTTGTTGACCATAGTTAAGGTCATAAGTCGCTAGGGGTAAAAATAGATATTGGGAATTTCAAGTGTTGAAATTTGCAATGAGATTGCATACCTTCTATATGATAATTGAATCCCGATACCCACTGCGAGTAAGAGTTACTCCTGGGAGAGTTTTGCACTTTATAATTAGCTAATCCAGTAGGTGTCTAGAAAAGTGTCAACGGGGTTATGCCTCTTGGGAAACGGGGTTTATTTTAATTAGGTCCGTGCGAAAGCACGGGGAACCTCTCTCGGAGTACCGACACTGGCCTGACTGACCGATTAGCAAACTTGTAGAATGTAATTAATCCCGGCTAATCTTACCTTTTAGGGTTGATTTGATAAAAACAGTGGGAGACATCCTGATTAGATAAGATAATAACCAATCTAATCTTGCAAAGAGTGCATGCAAGAGTGTTTCCTTCTCTCTCCTGGTAGCGACCATTGACACACCTTAATCAAGATAATAATATGAATGTATTGACCGAACCTACTTATTATACTGGGCTAGGTTCCGCTCTATCTTATGACAAGTCTGAGCAAGGAATAGGAAATATCAAGAGTTCCACGCAACCCGATCGAAGAAAAAGCATGTTGATGCATCGTCTTCGGGTGTGTTCGTAACTAAGAATTGTTTTTCAGTTTGCTCTACGTCCTAGGTATTAGAACCGGATCAGGATCCCGCATATGTAATTTGTTACATGGGCTAAAAAAAGCAGAGAACTGGAAAAGGGGTGATATGTCTCTAGTAGTAGGGAATGGTGCAATTGTTGTAGCCAAAGCAGTTGGCAAATATCACCTTGTATTAAGTAGTAATACATTGATTCTAAAAACGACTGTTATTACGTACCCTCGATGATGTGCAATATCATATTCATCTCTTTATTTGGATAAAGAAAGATATAACTTTGCATTAGAGAAAAATATTATGAACATTTTCCTAAATCAAATGTTGATTGGGTTTGGTACGTTGTGTAACGGTATATACGTTCTGAATCAAACCACAGTTCTAAGCATACAGAACACACATAAGAGGAAAAGTTCATAAATGAACGAAGCCTTCTTGTGGCACTGTAGACTAGGTCATATCAATGCGACAAGGCTAGGTAAGTTCCATAAAGATGCATATTTGAATCTGTTCGAATTTACATCTTATGAAACTTGCGAGTCATGTCTCAAAGGCAAGATGACCAAAACTACGTTTACTAAACACGGAGAAAGACTAAACACGGAGAAAGAGCTACTGAACTCTTGGGACTGAGATACATGGTGATGTATGTGGTCCTATGTCTACACATGCCAAGAATGGTTCCTCGTACTTTATTATATTCACCGATGATCTCTCAAGATTCGGACTTGTGTTCCTGTTGAAATACAAGTTTGAAGCTTTTGAGAAATTCAATGAATATAAGTACGAAGTAGAGAACCAAACGAGTAAAAGCATTAAAATCCTTCGATCTGATCAAGGAGGAAATACTTAAGCACGAAGTTCCGAAACTATTTAAAATCGAATGTGATTCTCTCTCAGCTTACTCCTCTGTATACACCACAGCACAACGGTATATCGGGACGGAGGAATCACACCCTATTTGATATGGTGCGCTCTATGATGAGTACTGCTGAGTTTCCTGTTCCTTTTTGGGATTATGCACTTGAGACAGCTGCATATCTATTGAATAGAGTTCCGACCAAATCCGTTGCCTACCACTCCATATGAGATATGGAATGGGAAGAGACCATCTCTTAAACGAGTTAAGATTTGGGGTTGTCCGGCTTATGTTAAAAAGAAAAATCCGGACAAGCTCTAGGCAAGGTCAGTTCGGTGCAAGTTTGTAGGATATCCCAAATTCACAAGGGTATATCTTCTACCACACCGAGAAACAAAAGGTGTTTGTTTCTCGGAATGCCACCTTTTTAGAAAAGGAATTTCTTATGAAAGAAATTTGTGGCAATGAGGTAGAACTGGAAGAGTTCCAATTAAACAAACTAGAACTGATGATTTGGTGGAACCGGAGGATCCAATAATACCCAACGAACCCCAGCCACTCCGCAGATCTAGTAGGGTTCCTCATCCACCTGAGAGATACTACGGTTTTCTCATAGACGGTGGGAGCGAGAATTGCATCATGGAATATGATAACCCAACTAGTTTCAAGCAGGCCATCACGAGTGGTGACTCTGTGAAATGGCTGGATGCTATGCGATCTGAGATGGAATCCATGTACACCAACAAAGTATAGACTTTGGATGTTGCTCCTGAAGGGGTAAAACCCATCGGAAACAAGTGGATCTTTGAGAAAGATAATTGGTGTAGATAGAAAAGTTGAGACTTTCAAAGCTAGATTTGTAGCAAAAGGTTTTGTCAACGACTAGGTGTCGATTATGATGAGACCTTTTCTCCTGTTTCCATGCTTAAGTCCATCAGGATCATACTTGTCATTGCTGCATATCATAACTACGAAATCTGGCAGTTAGACGTCAAGACCGCTTTTCTAAATGGTGATTTAGAAGAGAACGTATACATGACATAGCTAGAGGGATTCGTAGACAGTGGGAGCATCGGAAGCGTGTGCAAGCTGCTTAAATCAATTTACGAATTAAAGCGGGCATCGCGGAGCTGGAACATCTGTTTTGATGAAGCGATCAAAGAGTTTGATTTCATCAAAAATATAGATGAACCTTGTATATACAAGAAGGTTATAGAGAGTAAGGTTGTCTTCCTTGTATTGTACGTGGATAACATACTCTTGATAGGAAAGGGTGTTCCTATGCTACACTCGGTCAAGCTTTTCTTATCACACGACTTCTCCATGAAAGATCTTAATGATGCCTCCTACATCCTGGGGATTAAGATTTATAGAGATAGATCTAAGAGGATGTTGGGATTGTCCCAATTCAGGTACATAGACACCATACTAAAGATATTTAGTATGGAAGATTCTAAGCGTGGTAATATAACCGCTTGTTCAGGAATCACTCTCTCTAAAAAGATGTCTCCCAAGACTGATTTGGAGAGGGCTCGCATACAAAGAATATCCTATACTTCAGCAGTCGGGTCAATCATGTATGCGATGTTACGTACGAGACCGGATGTAGCTGACTCACTAGGTGTAGTGAGTAGGTATCAATCAGATCCTGGGGAAAAGCATTGGACAGCTGTGAAGAACATTCTTAAGTACTTGAGAATGACTAAAGAAATGTTCTTGGTGTATGGTAATGGTGAACTCAAGGTGGATTCCTTTACCGATTCGAGCTTCCAGAGTGATAAGTATGACAGTTTGTCAGTCTCGAGTTTTGTCTTTACCCTCAATAGAGGGACGGTATGTTAGAAGAGTTCCAAGCTATATACCGTAGCAGACTCGACGATATGCATCGCTATCATAGATGCTGCCAAAGAGACTGCCTGGATGTACAAGTTCATAAGATGAACTAGGTGGGGTTCCTACCATTGAGCATCCAATACCTATGTATTATGAAAAAAATGGAGTTGTGGCGTTAGCCTAGGAACTCCGGTCCCATCAGTGATCCAGACATATTCTTAGGCGGTATCACCTGATCAGGGAGATAGTTGATCTCCGGGAGATCAAGATAAGGAGAGTTAACATAGAGGCTAACACAGCGGATCCACTCACAAAGGCCCGCCCCAAATGTGATTCGAGAGATTTTTGGGATGTTGGGTGTGAGATACTACAACAGCTGGCTTTAGTGCAAGTGGGAGATTGTCAGGAATATGTATGCCCTAGAGGCCATTATTGTATGATATAGTCGATGCTTGGACATATATATAGAGGACTTTCTTGCTCGACATGATAGTATGTTATCTGGTTACTCTTTATCTTAACATGTAAACTGGTATTTTTATATTGTCTATCTCTTACATGTTGATAATGCCCTTAGGGTGTTTGCTTGACTACCAGGACTATGATGCGGCACATCCTTCAATTGTTCCTAGTCGAGGGTATATCGAGACAGGGCATCGATATTACCAGAGTAGACTAGTGTGTACGTTTTTTGACCCTGTATGGGGCCGATAGTTGGTCCCATAGCCATTGGTGTTTGACATCAAAGATTGTACACAGGTGCTCATTAGAGAATGGGTACACCGAACAGGACTCGCCGAGGACTCCTAGTTGGCAGTATACCTATCGTCAGATAAAAGTCCTCTGATGACACTGGTACAGGTTAGTCTGTAGACCCGAGATCGTCATAGAGTCTTGTGTGGCTCCCACTATGCTTTGATTTCCTCCCTACCACGGCTCAAAGGAGTCGTGCAAACAGGTGGATTTTGGGTACAGTCCCGAGTCACATGGAGGCACAATGACTGATAGGAGGGGTTTCGTCTCTCCCGGTATAAGGAGTTGATGTTGCGCTATGCTCGATTGGCTATAACTGAAAGTCCCTGGACAGGGCTGCTGCTGAGATTTACTGGTAAGAGTTATCAGTAGTTTCTCGAACCGTTATAGGCCAGACATCAGCATGACTTATCACGTTACTGGGGTCTGACAATTTCCACCCCTAAACATGATATGCAACATATCAGACGAAGAGACCGGACTGTAGGGTAAGTGTTACTGATAGGTTTCATGGAGAGTATGGACAAGCTTGTTTGTTGATCTTCATATCGCTCAATACCTGGACAGTGTAAGTCCATGTCACGCACCCCATGAACTTGCGGGGAGGTGGAATATATGAAAAACGATTATCAAAGCTTCGTAACACGGACTTGAGCGCATGAATCGTATCTAAACCATTGCTAACTATCAACAAAAGGTTTAACTACTCGGATTCGAAGTTATACCTCACGTTACATGTCCTTCGGGTCTTCATCGCTGTCCTCCACTCCTCGTAGGCTCCTTGGAACATCGGGATCTCAACGGCCTCCTCGAGTCAAAGACGATCCACCCGAGAGCTCTTTGTCCAAGCTTGATCTCTAACCTGAGATAACTAGATTGCTCGAATTGCTAATCTAAGCTATCTAGGGGATATAGAGTAAGGTTATGGATGTATTAGTCTATCTAATCCTTGATCTCAACACATGAGAGGGGAGGATTAGGGTTTCAAGAGAGGATGAGCTTGAGGAGAGAGAAGGTGAGCATTAAGAATGAAATGAGATAATGATCTATCATAATATATATAAAGCATTATTTATTTATCCAAAAATGAAATAATAGAATTTACAACCATGCTTCATAAATATCTATGAGTGATTCATCTCCATGAGTCATTAAGCATTTATGATGCTTTAATGACATGGATGAATCACACACATGAGTCACTAATCTCATTTAATGCAATGCCACCTTACCCCCCCAAGTCACCATGCTTCTAGAAGCTTCCCGACAAATTACGAGAACGCCCCTCCAATCCGTGAAAACACGGAAAAACTTTAGACTGTATAAATCCAATAACCCGATACTAGAATCTGGCTTAAACCAAAGCCGGCTAGTAAAAACTGTCTGAAAAGTCGTACGTGCGTAAACACACGTACGCGTCCGAACCCTTGTCGTAAAACCATACGACCTCTATATCGTTTCGCCTGGAGCAGGGAAACTCTCTGTGTGGGACTCTAAAGACTCGACACTACACTGGCAGTGGGTTTAACCACAGACCGCAAGCGGCACTAGCTGTACGTAACGGTCCCCAGGTAGATGTCGATAAGAAAGCCGATGAGGAAACCCAACCGAAATCCTATTGAGCCTAATATGACAATCTCCGTACAGTCCGGTCTGTTCGTCTAAGACTATCGCATATCGAGCCTAGGGGGAGGCAAACATCATTCCCCTAATAGCTGTATAAGTCATGTCGGAGCGTAGCCCATTACACCCTGAGAAAACTACAGGAACCTACCAGTAAATCTCGCTTGCCCTGGCCAGGGACTTTGCGTAATGGCTCTCTGACACAGCGCGATATCGACTCCCAATACCGGGAGAGACGAATCCTGTCTAACCGCCACTGCCTCCAAGTGCTCGGGACTGCACACAACTGCTACCTGTTTGCACGACTCCTTTGAGCCGTGGTAGGGTAGCAATCTAAGAACAGTGGGACACACTCGAGGCGAAGTAGCAGTGTCAAGTCTGCGGACTATGCTGTACTCATGTCACCTGGGAACTGTTAACTGACGACGGGTATAATACCAACCAATCAGTTCCCCTACGAGTCCTGTCCGGTGTACCCGTAACCTAACGAGCACCTGTATACTATCTCCAGTACGACATACTGATGGCTGTGGGACAGACCATCTCCCCAACTGGGATGACAAGCGTACACACTTAGTCTACTCCGGAATATCAATGCCCTGTCTCGATAATCCTACGACTAGGGACAAGTATAGGATGTTGCTTATAGACTACCCAGCCCCCACTAGTGTGACTGCCATCACAACGCTGGTAATCAAGCAAAGATCCTATGGGCTCTACTAATATGTATAAGTGATACGTTACAAGAAACATATGCACATATTAAAGTATACACAAACCAAGTAGCATACTACCATTTTTAGCAAGACTGTATATACAACTGTGAATATCCCAAGCTTCCATTAAATAATATACAATCTAGTATGATACAATAATGGCCCCTAGGGCATATACACTAACAATCTCCCACTTGCACTAGGGACATGAGCTGGCATATCGTAGACCTATCATCTTGAATAGCCTCTCGAAGTGCATCTGAGGAAGGGCCTTTGTGAATGGATCAGCAATGTTATTCTCCGTCTCTACTCTTTTCACCTCGATCTCCCGGCGATCGACGATCTCCCTGATCAGGTGATACCGCCTTAAGATGTGTCTGGACTTCTGATGGGACCTGGGTTCCTTCGCTAAAGCTATAGCGCCGTTGTTGTCACAATACAGAGGTATTGGATCAACACTGGTAGGAACCACCTGAAGTTCTGTGAGGAACTTCTTCATCCAGACTGCTTCTTTTGCGGCATCGCAAGCAGCTATGTACTCTACTTCCATCGTTGAGTCGACAACGGTCTCCTGTTTGGAACTCTTCCAACAGACCGCCCCTCCATTGAGGGTAAAGACATAACCCGACATGGACTTGGAGTCATCTTTGTCACTCTGGAAGCCGGAGTCGGCAAAAGCCTCCATCTGGAGGTCTTTTCCGCCATATACCAAGAACATCTCCTTAGTCCTCCTCAGGTACTTGAGAATGTTCTTTACTGCTATCCAGTGCTTCTCCCCTGGGTTTGCTTGATACCGGCTTACTACGCTCAATGCGTATGCTACATCTAGTCTGGTATATAACATCGCATACATTATAGAGCCTACCGCAGAAGCGTAGGGTATAATCGACATGCGATCCCTTTCCAAATCAGTCTTGGGAGACATCTCTTTGGAGAGGGTGATTCCGTGACAAGCCGGTAGGTTACCGCGCTTAGAATCATCCATACTGAATCTCTTCACTATGGTGTCTATGTACCTGTACTGCGAAAGTCCCAACATCCTTTTTGATCTATCACGATAGATTCGGATCCCCAGAATGTATGTGGCATCACCTAGATCTTTCATGGAGAATTTATGTGACAAGAATCTTTTGACTGACTGTAACATAGGAATATCATTTCCTATTAGGAGAATGTCATCCACGTACAAGACGAGGAATACTACAGCTCCCCCTACAATCTTACTGTATATGCATGGTTCATCTGGATTTTTGATAAAGTCAAATTCTTTGACAGCATCATCAAAACAGATGTTCCAACTCCGCGATGCCTGCTTTAGTCCATAAATGGACTTAAGTAGCTTGCATACTTTACCGCTGCTCCCACTCTGAATGAATCCTTCTGGCTGATCCATATAGACGCTCTTTTCTAAATTACCATTTAGAAAGGTCGTCTTTACGTCCATCTGCCAGATTTCATAATCGTGGAAGGCAGCAATAGCAAGAAGGACCCTAATGGATTTTAGAATAGCTACTGGAGAAAAGGTTTCGTCATAGTCCAAACCAGGTCTTTGACGGAAACCCTTTGCAACAAGTCTAGCTTTATAGGTTTCAACATGTCCATCTACACCAATCTTCTTTCTGAAGATCCATTTGCATCCTACGGGTTTTACCCCATCTGGAGCAATGTCCAAAGTCCATACTTTGTTAGTTTACATGGACTCCATTTCGGTCCGCATTGCATCCAGCCATTTTACTGAGTCACCGCTCTGAATGGCTTGCTGGAAGCTAGTAGGCTCATCATAGTCAATAGTGCAATCCTCTCTATCCCCGTCTGTGAGAAAACCGTAGTATCTCTCGGGCGGATGAGATTGCCTACTACTTCTGCGGAGTGGTGTCGGGATGTCATGTTCTTCTTGAACTTCTGGTTCTACCAAACTTTCAGTAGTAGTTTGTGCTTCTGGAATTTCTTCCAGTTCTATTTCGCTCCCACTGGTTTCCTTTTTCTAAAAACTGATATTCTAGAAAATGGGTATTACGAGAAACAAAAACCTTTTGTTCCTCTGCGTAATAGAATAGATATCCCCTGGAGTTCTTTGGATATCCCACAAACTTACATAGTACTGATCGTGCCTCGAGTTTGTCCGCATGCTGCTTTTTAACATAAGCCGGACATCCCCAAATCTTTAGATACTGAAGATAGGGTTTCTTCCCACTCCACATCTGATATGGTGTGGTAGGCACAGTTTTGGTGGGAACCTGGTTCAAAAGATATGCAGCTGATTCTAGTGCATATCCCCAGAATGATCGCGGTAACTCAGCGTTACTCATCATGGAACGAACCATATCCAATAGGGTTCGATTCCTCCTTTCCGATACACCGTTATGTTATGGTGTGTATGGAGGAGTAAGCTGAGAGAGAATTCCATTCTCTTTTAAGTAACCCAGGAACTCGGCACTTAAGTATTCACCACCTCGATCAGATCTCAGTGTCTTTATACTCTTGCCTGTTTGTTTTTCCACTTCATTCTTGTATTCTTGGAATTTCTCAAAAGCCTCGGATTTATGCTTCATTAAGAAGACATATCCATACCTAGAGAAATCATCCGTAAAAGTAATGGAGTAGGAATAACCACCTCGCGCATGTGTAGACATTGGACCGCACACGTCAGTGTGTACGAGTCCCAAGAGCTCGCTTGCTCTTACTCCATGTCCAGTGAACGGAGTATTTGTCATCTTTCCTTTAAGACAAGATTCACAAGTAGCATAAGATTGATATTCGAACGGATTCAAATATCCTTCTTTATGTAACTTAGTCAACCTTCTCTCATTGATGTGACCTAGTATACAATGCCATAAGAAAGCCTGATTTATCTCTGGAGACTTTCTTTTAAGAGTGTTCTGGATATTGAAAACCTAAGCTTGACTTAATACGTATATACCGTTATCTAATGTACCGGACCCAATCAAAACTTGATTTAGGTGGATGTTAACTACATCGCTTACGAATGTAAAATCATATCCCTCTCTCGAAAGTGAGGACACTAATATGATATTACAAGTCATACTAGGTACATATAAACAGTTATGTAAAATCAATATATGCCCACTTGTCAAACCTAGGCGATATTCTCCCACGGATTCAGCGTTCACTGTCATTCCGTTTGCAACTCTGAGAGACCAATCACCTACCTTTATAACTCTACTGTTTCTCAAAGCATGTAATGAATTACAGATATGAGATCCTGCTCTGGTATCTAGTACCCAGAAAGTAGAGTTTATTGACATACAGTCTTCAATTACTAACACCCTTGAGGCTGAAGCCACAACATGCTTCGTATCCTGGCTACTGGCTTTAAAAGCCCTGCAATCTTTCTGCCTATGCCCAATCCCATAACAATAGGAACGTCCCTCTTTTACTATATCCAGTCCCGAAACTTTTGCCCTTCTCTTTCCTTTTACTTCCCTGGTTTCCTTCAGGGTAGAAAGTAGAGACTGTAGAATCAGGTCAGTATCTGACCCGTTCTCCGACGTGGTCTTCAGGTCCTTGAGCTCATCATTAAAGCTAGTCATTGTAAGGACGTTGTCCCCTACAGATGACCCGAAATCCAACCTCGCTTGAATTAATTCGTTCGAGGTCTCATATCTTGCGATATGAGATTGCTCTCCATATAAATCTTTATGGAGAAAGATGGAAACTAAGTCCATCTTCTCGTGCTGCTTCTGGTATACACCATCAACTGAAGCTAACACGAGGCACTTGGGTTTCGCTTTATCCTTTTCCGTTGTCTGACGGATATCCATATCCGCGACAGTGGAAACTGGACCTGGGACGGCGGGATCTTGAGTAGTAATAGGGTGGTCCAGCTTGTCATAGGCAATGGACATCTGGACAGACTTTTGCCAGTCATATAAGTCAGATTCAGTCAAATTATTATCTAGATGTAACCTATGTGTGGTCACAAGGTCGCTGCAATTTAAGAGAGAGAAGAAAATACTATTAGCATGATACTCTTACAAGTTTAGATTGGTTTTTAATTTATCTAAACAGGATGGCTCCCACTATTTCTCGAATCCCTCCTCAAACCATAAAAGAGGAATTAGCCAGGACTATTCTCACCGTACAATACTTGCTTAACCGTTCAGCCACGTCAGTGTCGATACTTCGAGGGAGGTTTTCCAACGCTTTCGCGAAGTTCCTTAATTAAATAACCTCTTTTCTCTGGGGGCATAGCCCCGCTGACACCTTTCTAGGCACCTACTTGGTTTATAGCATTGATCGTTAAGTGATGAATCTCTTGATAAGTAGTATATACTCACAGTAGGATCGGGATCCAAAATATCATCGTATGATAATGTTGAAGGAATCCTACCAACATTCATCAAACTCCAAAATGGTATGCTCTCTCTGCAAATTTCAGTTTCTTTAGAAATTCCCGATATGGATTTTTGCCCAATGCTCTTATGACTTTGACTAAGGGCCAAATATGTCATAAATCACATGTCAAGTTCTACCCGTCATTATCCAGGTTAATTTGAACCCACCCGTATATACTCTTGACTAAGGGCCAAGAAAAGTAATATGACTATCCCAAACCAACGCATCTATCTATGCAACAAATGAATACCCCAGCATCTACCAAACACTATGTTTTGACTAAGGGCCAAATATACATAGCTTGAATACTACTGAATACCCAAATGAAATGACGGAGGGCTACGAATGGTTTTGGCAAAACCGTGAACGTAGTGAACTTGATATAATCGAAGGAACCTGATACTTTTTAAAAGGAGTGGTTAAAGCTCCGCAATTAAAAAATCTGATCTTTTAAAATAACCGAGTGGTTTCTTTTAAATTTGTTCCAACGATTCAACTTTGATTTATTTTCTTTGCATTATAATAATGTGTCCCATCATTTATCCTATCATTGCAGAAAACAACGAAAATACCACGTCCTCTTATGCCATCCGCATTTGCCACGGGGTCCCGTCATCACCCGTTAGGTTACTTAACTAACGACAGAGCAGGGCTGGGCTAGCGCGGGTGTAAAACATAAGTGGCGTCTAATAGCTATCATATATAGATATTGTACATTCGTCAGACGCAATAATAAGCATTCCAGATCACAGATGAACTTTATTGGATTTATTAGCAATCCGCATTTGCTTTGAGCCTGCAATAAAAGACGGATTACACAGTTGTGATGATTAGCCATTACCCCACCCTAGACCCCTACGGGTACGGCAAACTACCCGCCAAGTACCCGAAGTGAAGCGGTCTCCCTCAACAAAGTGAGTAGGCCACTAAACACTTCAAAGTACCCGGTAGTTTGTGTACCCCGCCTTGGGTCTATCCTAGGAGCAAAAACAGTAAAAAGAAATAATACAACGGTGGCTACAACCGCAACCTGGATGTGCCCCGCAAAAGAATATTACATCAAATTACATTTACATTGAATGAATGAATATTAAACACATCTCAAACCCCGGCTAATCATCACAACAGTCCAACATAGTTCATATACACAAGCAGTAAACATTTCAGAAATGTGCAACCCCCTGCCAACCGACATACTAGCAGTTAGGGGAGGTTTACGAACACATTAAACATTACAGATAATAACCCGATTAGCAATTAGTTTAGAACATCGATCGATAACCATATTCCATGTTTACCCCAAAAGCAAACCAGCAAAGAAGCAACCTGGGTAGAAACAGAACATACTGGAAAACAAAACACAAGAAATTAAGAATTACTGTGAAACTCCGAGTCAACTCGGCGTTGACTCGGCGGTGGATCCGCGGCCAAAAGCACCATTTGGCCGCAGTTCCGCGGCCGTGTTGCCGAGTTGCCTCCTCGAATTTTCCCAGATCTCTTATAATACCCTGCTGTGAATTTTAAGGTATGTCAAAAAGTTTTTCAGACACTTTTAAAATTAACAGAAACTTGGGATTTCAGGCGTTTCGTTTTCGCGTTTTCTGACGATCGAAGTTCTAATCAGTTGCTGACAAGCTAGTAATGGTTTAGTTGGCTCTGATACCACTGTAAGTCCATGTCACGCACCCCATGAACTTGCGGAGAGGCGGAATATATGAAAAACGATTATCAAAGCTTCGTAACACGGACTTGAGCGCATGAATCGTATCTAAACCATTGCTAACTATCAACAAGAGATTTAACTACTCGGATTCGAAGTTATACCTCACGTTACATGTCCTTCGGGTCTTCATCGCTGTCCTCCACTCCTCGTAGACTCCTTGGAACATCGGGATCTCAACGGCCTCCTCGAGTCAAAGACGATCCACCCGAGAGCTCTTTGTCCAAGCTTAATCTCTAACTTGAGATAACTAGATTGCTCGAATTGCTAATCTAAGCTATCTAGGGGATATAGAGTAAGGTTATGGATGTATTAGTCTATCTAATCCTTGATCTCAACACATGAGAGGGGAGGATTAGGGTTTCAAGAGAGGATGAGCTTGAGGAGAGGGAAGGTGAGCATTAAGAATGAAATGAGATAATGATCTATCATAATATATATAAAGCATTATTTATTTATCCAAAAATGAAATAATAGAATTTACAACCATGCTTCATAAATATCTATGAGTGATTCATCTCCATGAGTCATTAAACATTTATGATGCTTTAATGACATGGATGAATCACACAAGTGAGTCACTAATCTCATTTAATGCAATGCCATCTTACCCCCCAAGTCACCATGCTTCTAGAAGCTTCCCGACAAATTACGAGAACGCCCCTCCAATCCGTGAAAACACGGAAAAACTTTAGACTGTATAAATCCAATAACCCGATACTAGAATCTAGCTTAAACCAAATGTAACGCCTTGAAAAGTCGTTTTGGTGCTTTCCTGAAAATCGGTGAAAATTCGGTATTTTTCCGAAAACCGTCATTTTTGTTATTTTGCAGTTTAGAACTAATTATACCTAATTTGGATAGGTAATTGCTAGTTTTTAGTAGAAAATGAGTTAATTATGAAATTCTGGTCGTTTAAAATTTTTCCCTAATTTTTCAATTTTTTAATATTATTTTAAGCCGGTAAGATAATACATTAAATTAGCGATAAATACAAATTTAAATGGGCTAAATTTAAGCTTTAAAATCATGTTAATTAAAATCTAGTTGTAACATAAATTTTTAGTAATTTATTTTAAGTTTTAACAGATTTTTAATATGGAAAACGAATTTATTGAATTTTAAGCTAAAACTTACAATTTTGGACTTGTGGGGGGTCTTTTTGCATGGAATTCTTTTTGTAACCTCTCCCACTCACCCCCACACCCCAAGGCCGGCCCCACCACTCCTGCAGCAGCCCCATCCCCCTCCATTTGACTTTAACTATTGTGGTGAATGATTTGTTTTGAAAAGGATTAAAATATTGTAATTAAGGTATGGTGTACTTTGGATATAAAATGGCTTTGACTTGTAAAAGATTTAGCAAGCCCACACCACTCCCCTCTCCCTCTTCTGGCCGAGACCAGCCCCCCCCCCCCCATTTCCATTATTTTCCTTCTCTTTTCTCTCATTTTCTTCAAAAAATTGCATCAAAATTCAATAAAAATCAACAAATCCTTCACAATTTCAAAGCAAAACCTTATTCCCTCTCTTCTCAAACCCAAATTGGTTCAAATCTTGGTGAAAGATGGCATCTTGGAAGGCTTTAGCAACATAGGGTTTGGGCTTGTGAGGTATAATTTCAATCTTGGGTTAAATTGTAGTTTAAAGTGTGCTAATTAGAACTTTGAAAATTGTTCTAGTGTTAATTTAGTGTTATTTTCTAATCTAGTTTTTAAAGGTTTATGGTTAGAGTTAAACTAGGGTTTTTAGAAACCATTATTTAGTTAATTAAAGCTAATTAGCTATCTAGTTGTTTACTTAACCAATCTATAAGGTTACTTTGCTTAAATGGCTTGATGTTATGCTAATCCAAGTTAATCTTGTGCGATATTTTCCTTGTTTTGCTAATTACCAAAAATCAAGAGAAGGGTTGGTTGTGGAAAATATGTTTTGAAGCATAGTTAATGGTGTAAAACTAATGTAGTGGCTATCTAGTGGTTTAGTTGGATGTTTGTGTTGGATTGTGAGCACTTTATCGCATAACGGCGATGTTGCGTCGTTTTTTTTAGAATGTTTGTGCGTACTAGTTTTGTGATAAAAGTATATGATAAAATATTTGCTATATCTTGATGATATTTTTTGGCATATCCTATGACATTTAGGATGTGTGAGTGCGGATTTTTGAGTAATCGGGTTTTTGTTTGGTCGGGCGACCAATCGACGTTCTAGTTAGTTTTGCGATTTTCGCGTGCGTTCCGCGCACCTTGTACACGTTGTGCCTAGCTTGTGAACGTAGATATTCTCGTTCGGGATTTGCGTCGTTTCATGATATGTAACCTTATGTCTTGTATTGATGTAAATTCCAGGTTCGGTCGCGGAGGCTTCGGATGCAGCACGAAAAGGGAAAGCGGTGATCGGACGTAGCTAGCTGAGGATTTCTGTGAGTAGATGTAACATCTACGGGGGACTATCGTTGGACTTGCGCCCGATAGTTTTAGTAGCTTAAAAAGATTCTTAGTAATGTTAGTAATTAGGGGTGTAATACTTGTATGATTATTTGCTACATTCATGCCTTATATTGACATACATATACGAACCCATTCTATAGGACACCTGCACCATTGCCAGGGTTTTTATATGCAGCACGAGCACTATTCATGCTTACACACACACCCTGGTAATTGCCATGCCACCACACTAGATAACCTTTAAATTGAAACCTTTTACTATAATTGATACTTAAACATGTGCTATTGCCTTTAATTCCTTAAAATGAAATCGTAGGATTGCTATTCATGTGCATGTACCTCATCATATTATTTGTTCATGCCTAGTCTATTAATCATACATCGCAACTTGATTATTGATACCATATGCATTCATTATCATTGACGTATGCATTCATGATGATTTCTTGAGATTTATGATATTTCTGTATTTCGGGGGAAAGCCGCAAAATTTCTAAAACTTATTACCCTTTTTAAAATATGCAAAAATTGCGGTTTTCTAGTGATGTAAAGTGTCGTCCACCATGAGTTTGCTGTGGTTTTCGAGATCCGTGTCGAGGAGTGGAGGAACCGTCACGGGTACATGGTGGGCCCGGTATGGTACCCCGGGGCAAGATGAATGTGGTGTTGACGTTGAGCCTGGCAGGGGACGGATTACCTACCGGTGACTGTTTGGCACGGCGGATATCCAGAGGATACCGACCGTGGCCGCGAGATGATGAGATTTTGATATTGAGCTGGGTCAGCCGGATGGCTGAGGCCAGAGATACTATGACATGGATATATGAGATTTGTGATAGTTTTGAGGTGTCGTTGCTGGACACAGGTTCTTGTTGATTCTATTGGTATTGTGCTGGTATTTCAAAAGAGATTCTTAAAGGGAAAAAGATGATTTCTTATACTTACATATGCGGATCACGAGTATATTTATATTGCATACATACTTGCTAGTATAGTCATATGGCATACATACCTGCTATTATATCCTGCCATACCTGTATTATAGATGCTAGGATGCTTGTGTGCATACTTGCGATAGCCTGTGTAGATGTTATTTATTACTCACGAGTTGGCAACTCACCCCCGTTGTGCCACAGCCTTTTTCAGGTCCGCTCCGTCAGTACAGTAGTGGCGGGCGCACTTGCTTCTTTTGCCTGGACTCGAGGTTTTGCTCTTAGGTGGGTTATATTATTATTTTTGCACCACCTTGTATATTCTTTGTATCTAGAGTACTCCATCTACTGTATCTACCAGTATTATTGTATATTGACCTAGAGATGAGAATGTGAGATTTGTGGACTTTTATGCTGAATTTTAGGGTCGAGCTCACTTGAGTCGACATGCTGTTTTTCTCATGCTTCTTTATGATTATTTCGCATGTTGTTGCTTTACATTGCGTGGGATTTGTGACCGCCTTGTGGCGAAGAGCTAGCTCCCGCTTGGGGATGCCTTATTTGTTGGATTCATATATATTCTTGTTGTACCCATTTTGGGGGCCAGTATTTACAAAGGAGACTCTGCCGAAATTTTCGGAAAAATTGATATTGTTTTAAAAAAAAGGTTTTATATGACTTATTTGATAAACTCGTTTTCAATTGATTGGGTTCTCTTCACTCTTTTGCTTATTTGGTTTTGGATTCTGGGCTTTGGCTTACTTATTTTACGGACGTCTTGAGACGTTTCGTAAACTTAAGTGCCAGTCACGTTCCGTACCCTGCGGGTCGTGACAAAGTTGGTATCAGAGCAATAGGTTTTACCTTTTTGAGTGTACGATGACCCTTGGTAGATGGAGTAAGTGACTTAAGTAGGGTAACGTAGCGTGTGTATGTCCGCGGCATACTTGCGATACGGTACTCTGCCTAAGTGACTTTAGGATATACTTGCTTGAAAATTCCTTCTTCAATTCCGTGTATCCTATGATTCTACTGCACCATTCTTATTGTCCTGGTCCTCTACCAGTCACTATGCCGCCGAAGGCTACGAGGGCACAGAGGGCTGCCGCCCGAGACGAGATTCGAGCTGCTCGTCCGAGACGAGGACTGAGCAGGGGGGTATACCTACGCCTCAGGGACAGACCGATCCACCTTCCCCAGGCCGTATGGATAGGCTCGAGACTGGTATGGAGGAGTTGCGACAGATGATGGGGGGAATGCAGGAGCTACGTCAGATGGTAGGATCCCTAGTTGCAGCCAGTCGTACACCGAGGCCGGATGACGCACCTACTACATCACAGACGACCATGATACCTGCTCCTACTACTACCGCCGTGACCATCCCGGTTTCACTACAGGATTTCATGAGGCTGAGACCTCCAGTATTCACCGGCACCGAGGCAGCGGAGGACCCACAGACGTTCCTTGACAGTTTAGCCAGGATCTGTCGTTCGCTGAGGTGTTCGGATGATCGATGGGTAGAGCTTGCGAGTTTCCGACTAGAGGGTCTCGCGCAGACATGGTGGGAGTCAGTCTTGAGAGGTCGAGCTGCAGGTCTACCGCCTATGACGTGGGCCGAGTTTACAGCGGTATTTCTAGCTCGTTTCCTCCCAGAGAGCGTTCGTGGCGCCAGAGCTCGTAGCTTCGAGGCCTTAGTCAGGACACCTGGGATGACGGTGTCTGAGTATGACGTCCAGTTTACACAGTTATCCCGATATGCTCCGTATTTGGTGGATACCGAAGAGAAGATGGTGAAGAGGTTCGTACAGGGACTTGATGCCCAGCTATATCTTGCCATTGGCGCCCAGCACTACGACACGTATTCAGCTGCTATGGATACGGCATTACGGATGGAGGCACGCATATCACAGACTTCGGCCGTTTCTGGGCCGAAAAGGATTCGCACCGATGTACCGTCTCAGAGGCAGCGCGCCAGATTTTTTTTTCCGAGAGATAGGCCTGGCAGAGGATTTGGACGGGGACAGTTATATGGTTCTTATCCCCAGAGACAGCAGCCGTCGCCAGGGTGTTTTGGGTGCGGGAGTCCGCACCATCTTGTCAGAGACTGTCCGGCAAGACGATAGGGAGCAGCGACAGTTCCGCATGTGACCCTACCACCATCACCACCCCCTCCTCAGAGAGCCCTACTTCCTACCACCGGCGATGCTCCACGCCGGTTAGGTGCACCCAGAGGCCGTGGACGCGGCGGTCCTGTTCAGAGAGGACGAGGAGGCAGAGGCCGAGGTCGAGGTCAGCCCGCTATCGGTGGAGGACAGGCCCGAGTTTTTGCTTTGACACCGCAGGATACGCAGGCATCCAATGCCGTTGTGACAGGTACCTTATCCGTATGTTCTTTCGACGCACGGGTATTATTTGACCCAGGTTCCACACATTCGTACGTCTCTACACACTTTGCACCGGTGTTGGGCCGTGAGTCGTCGTCGTTAGATCATCCGCTTGTTGTAGGTACTCCGGTAGGCGAGTCGTTTGTCGCTCGTTTTGTATTTCGTTTGTGTTCCGTTCGTATCGGGGAGAGGGATTCATCGGTTGATTTGATTCTCCTCGATATGTTGGACTTTGATGTGCTTCTGGGCATGGATTGGCTAGCCACTTATTATGCTTCGGTGGACTGCCGTGAGAAAGCAGTCAAATTTAGCTTTCCGGGAGAGCCAGTCCTTGTTATTCAGGGAGACCGCAGCGTCACCCTTCCCAGCTTGATTTCGTCTCTTCGCGCTGGTCAGCTCTTGCGGAAGGGATGTCAGGGATTTTTAGCGTATATTTGTGATACTCGAGCTGCAGAGGTTCCGTTGGACTGGGTCCCGGTTGTTTGTGAGTTCCCTGATGTTTTCCCTGATGAGCTACCTGGGCTACCACCTGAGCGCGATATTGAGTTCTGCATTGATTTGATTCCTGGCTCGGGGCCTATTTCTATACCGCCTTATCGGATGGCCCCGGCAGAGCTTCGGGAGCTGAAGGATCAGTTGCAGGATTTGTTAGAGAAGGGGCTTATTCGACCTAGTGTTTCTCCGTGGGGTGCTCCGGTCCTGTTTGTCAAGAAAAAGGATGGAAGTTTGCGCTTATGTATCGACTACCGCCAGCTGAACAAAGTTACCGTTCGGAACAGATATCCGCTGCCACGCATTGATGATTTGTTCGACCAGCTTCAGGGTGCGGGATATTTTTCGAGAATCGACTTGCGATCAGGATACCATCAGCTGCGAGTTCGACAGGAGGATATACCGAGGACAGCTTTCCGCACGCGCTACGGCCACTATGAGTTTTTGGTGATGTCGTTCGGACTCACCAACGCCCCAGCAGCATTCATGGATTTGATGAACCGTACATTCAGGCCGTATCTTGACTTGTTCATCATCGTGTTTATCGACGATATCTTGGTGTACTCCCGGAGCAGAGAGGAGCACGAGCAGCACTTGCAGATTACGTTACAGACTCTGAGGGAGCACCAGCTGTTCGCAAAGTTCTCCAAGTGTGCATTCTGGCTAGACAGCGTCGGATTCTTGGGTCACGTGGTTACGAGAGACGGCATATATGTGGACCCGAAGAAGATTGAGGCTGTTCAGCAGTGGCCCCGACCTACATCGGTTACTGAGATCCGTAGTTTTCTAGGCCTGGCAGGCTACTACAGGCGTTTTGTTCAGGACTTCTCCCGTATAGCTGCACCTTTGACCGGTTTGACCCGGAAGGGAGTTCCTTTCGTTTGGACAGAGGAGTGCGAGCGCAGTTTTCAGCAGCTACGGACTTGTTTGACTACGGCGCCGGTATTATCTTTGACTTCGGGATCAGGCGGATTTGTGGTCTACTGTGATGCTTCGCGAGTGGGATTAGGATGCGTATTGATGCAGCATGGCCGGGTGATCGCATATGCTTCTCGGCAGTTGAAGAAGCATGAACAGAACTACCCCACTCACGATTTGGAGATGGCTGCAGTGGTCTTTGCACTGAAGATTTGGCGACATTACCTATACGGCGAGTCGTGTCAGATATTCACTGATCACAAGAGCTTAAAGTACATATTTCAGCAGCGAGACCTGAACCTCAGACAGCGTCGTTGGATGGAGTTGGTGAAAGACTACGACTGCGAGATCTTATATCACCCGGGCAAGGCGAATGTAGTGGCAGATGCTTTGAGCAGGAGGCCCGGGGGTAGTCTATCCTTTTTGCGCGCAGTGCAGAGGCAGTCGTCAGCAGATTGGCAGCTTTTATGCGACAGCCGAGTTGAGTTCGAGTTCACTCAGACAGGGGGACAGCTCGCGCATGTTCGTGCACGCCCACAGTTGCTTGACCGTATATATGAGGCACGGCGCAGTGACGACCGTTGCTCAGAGATCATGGCACAGATGGGACAGGGCAGATTTTCCGAGTTCGTGATTGATGATCAGGGGATTTTACGATATGGATCTAGACTGTGCGTACCAGATGCTGATGGATTGCGGCGCGACATTCTTGAGGAGGCACACCGATCAGTGTATAGTGTCCACCCCGGTTCCACCAAGATGTACCATGATATGCGAGAGACCTACTGGTGGGACGGGATGAAGAGGGACATTGCGGAGTTTGTATCGAGATGCCTGACTTGTCAGCAAGTCAAGGCCGAGCATCAGAGGCCCGCAGGAGAGCTACAGCCATTACCCATTCCGGAGTGGAAATGGAAGCAGATTTCGATGGATTTCGTTGTGGGTCTACCTAGGACCAGTCGAGGGTATGACTCCATCTGGGTGATCGTAGATCGATTGACGAAAGCGGCTCACTTCCTGCCAGTGAAGACGACTTTCAGCTTCGCTCAGTATGCCCAGCTTTACATCGACGAGATCGTGCGGTTGCATGGCGTACCGACTTGTATCGTGTCAGATCGAGGCACCCAGTTCACCAGCCGACTTTGGCAGAGACTTCAGGAGGCTTTGGGCACTCGTTTGAGCTTCAGCACAGCGTTTCATCCGCAGACCGACGGACAGTCAGAGCGGACCATTCAGACTCTCGAGGACATGCTCAGAGCGTGCGTTTTAGACTTCGGCGGTAGCTGGGATCGTCATTTACCTCTAGTGGAGTTCTCCTACAACAACAGCTTCCAGGATACTATTCAGATGGTACCTTTCGAGGCATTGTATGGGAGGAGATGCAGATCGCCCGTCTGTTGGACAGAGCTCAGCGAGAGCAGTATTTTGGGGCCGCAGCTTGTTAAGGAGACGACAGCGAAGATACAGTTGATCCGAGACCGGATGAGAGCGGCTCAGAGCAGGCAGAAATCGTATGCGGACAGGCGCCGTCGCAGATTAGAGTTCGCAGTTGGCGACCATGTTTTTCTGAGAGTCTCTCCGATGAAGGGCGTGATGCGTTTTGGGCGAAAGGGGAAGCTTAGCCCTAGATTCGTAGGTCCCTTCGAGATCCTCGAGCGTGTCGGCGCTGTTGCATATCGTTTGGCCCTTCCACCCAGCTTCCCGATGTTCACCCCGTCTTCCATGTTTTGATGCTCCGCAAGTACCTTCACGACCCTTCGCATGCGATTCAGCACCCGACAGTCCAGCTGGAGCGCGACCTTTCTTTTGCAGAGCAGCCGGTGGCCATCCAGGATCGGCAGGTGAAGAAGTTGAGATCGAAAGTTATACCGACCGTCAAGGTCCTTTGGCGTAGCCCGAGCAGCGAGGAGGTTACCTGGAAGACCGAGGGCGAGATGAGGAAGAAATATCCCCATCTCTTTGAAGGTACGCGTAGTTATTTTTAAATTCGGGGACCGAATTTCTTTAAGGGGGGAAGATTGTAACGCCTTGAAAAGTCATTTTGGTGTTTTCCTGAAAATCGGTGAAAATTCGGTATTTTTCCGAAAACCGTCCTTTTTGTTATTTTGCAGTTTAGGACTAATTATACCTAATTTGGATAGGTAATTGCTAGATTTTAGTAGAAAATGAGTTAATTATGAAATTCTGGTCGTTTAAAATTTTTCCCTAATTTTTCAATTTTTTAATATTATTTTAAGCCGGTAAGATAATACATTAAATTAGCGATAAATACAAATTTAAATGGGCTAAATTTAAGCTTTAAAATCATGTTAATTAAAATCTAGTTGTAACATAAATTTTTAGTAATTTATTTTAAGTTTTAACAAATTTTTAATATGGAAAACGAATTTATTGAATTTTAAGCTAAAACTTGCAATTTTGGACTTGTGGGGGGTCTTTTTGCATGGAATTCTTTTTGTAACCTCTCCCACTCACCCCCACACCCCAAGGCCGGCCCCACCACTCCTGCAGAAGCCCCATCCCCCTCCATTTGACTTTAACTATTGTGGTGAATGATTTGTTTTGAAAAGGATTAAAATATTGTAATTAAGGTATGGTGTACTTTGGATATGAAATGGCTTTGACTTGTGAAAGATTTAGCAAGCCCACACCACTCCCCTCTCCCTCTTCTGGCCGAGACCAGCCCCCCCCCCCACCCCATTTCCATTATTTTCCTTCTCTTTTCTCTCATTTTCTTCAAAAAATTGCTTCAAAATTCAATAAAAATCAACAAATCATTCACAATTTCAAAGCAAAACCTTATTCCCTCTCTTCTCAAACCCAAATTGGTTCAAATCTTGGTGAAAGATGGCATCTTGGAAGGCTTTAGCAACATAGGGTTTGGGCTTGTGAGGTATAATTTCAATCTTGGGTTAAATTGTAGTTTAAAGTGTGCTAATTAAAACTTTGAAAATTGTTCTAGTGTTAATTTAGTGTTATTTTCTAATCTAGTTTTTAAAGGTTTATGGTTAGAGTTAAACTAGGGTTTTTAGAAACCATTATTTAGTTAATTAAAGCTAATTAGCAATCTAGTTGTTTACTTAACCAATCTATAAGGTTACTTTGCTTAAATGGCTTGATGTTATGCTAATCCAAGTTAATCTTGTGTGATATTTTCCTTGGTTTCCTAATTACCAAAAATCAAGAGAAGGGTTGGTTGTGGAAAATATGTTTTGAAGCATAGTTAATGGTGTAAAACTAATGTAGTGGCTATCTAGTGGTTTAGTTGGATGTTTGTGTTGGATTGTGAGCACTTTATCGCATAACGGCGATGTTGCGTCGTTTTTTTTAGAATGTTTGTGCTTACTATTTTTGTGATAAAAGTATGTGATAAAATATTTGCTATATCTTGATGATATTTTTTGGCATATCCTATGACATTTAGGATGTGTGAGTGCGGATTTTTGAGTAATCGGGTTTTTGTTTGGTCGGGCGACCAATCGACGTTCTAGTTAGTTTTGCGATTTTCGCGTGCGTTCCGCGCACCTTGTGCACGTTGTGCCTAGCTTGTGAACGTAGATATTCTCGTTCGGGATTTGCGTCGTTTCATGATATGTAACCTTATGTCTTGTACTGATGTAAATTCCAGGTTCGGTCGCGGAGGCTTCGGATGCAGCACGAAAAGGGAAAGCGGTGATCGGACGTAGCTAGCTGAGGATTTCTGTGAGTAGATGTAACATCTACGGGGGACTATCGTTGGACTTGCGCCCGATAGTTTTAGTAGCTTAAAAAGATTCTTAGTAATGTTAGTAATTAGGGGTGTAATACTTGTATGATTATTTGCTACATTCATGCCTTATATTGACATACATATACGAACCCATTCTATAGGACACCTGCACCATTGCCAGGGTTTTTATATGCAGCACGAGCACTATTCATGCTTACACACACACCCTGGTAATTGCCATGCCACCACACTAGATAACCTTTAAATTGAAACCTTTTACTATAATTGATACTTAAACATGTGCTATTGCCTTTAATTCCTTAAAATGAAATCGTAGGATTGCTATTCATGTGCATGTACCTCATCATATTATTTGTTCATGCCTAGTCTATTAATCATACATCGCAACTTGATTATTGATACCATATGCATTCATTATCATTGACGTATGCATTCATGATGATTTCTTGAGATTTATGATATTTCTGTATTTCGGGGGAAAGCCGCAAAATTTCTAAAACTTATTACCCTTTTTAAAATATGCAAAAATTGCGGTTTTCTAGTGATGTAAAGTGTCGTCCACCATGAGTTTGCTGTGGTTTTCGAGATCCGTGTCGAGGAGTGGAGGAACCGTCACGGGTACATGGTGGGCCCGGTATGGTACCCCGGGGCAAGATGAATGTGGTGTTGACGTTGAGCCTGGCAGGGGACGGATTACCTACCGGTGACTGTTTGGCACGGCGGATATCCAGAGGATACCGACCGTGGCCGCGAGATGATGAGATTTTGATATTGAGCTGGGTCAGCCGGATGGCTGAGGCCAGAGATACTATGACATGGATATATGAGATTTGTGATAGTTTTGAGGTGTCGTTGCTGGACACAGGTTCTTGTTGATTCTATTGGTATTGTGCTGGTATTTCAAAAGAGATTCTTAAAGGGAAAAAGATGATTTCTTATACTTACATATGCGGATCACGAGTATATTTATATTGCATACATACTTGCTAGTATAGTCATATGGCATACATACCTGCTATTATATCCTGCCATACCTGTATTATAGATGCTAGGATGCTTGTGTGCATACTTGCGATAGCCTGTGTAGATGTTATTTATTACTCACGAGTTGGCAACTCACCCCCGTTGTGCCACAGCCTTTTTCAGGTCCGCTCCGTCAGTACAGTAGTGGCGGGCGCACTTGCTTCTTTTGCCTGGACTCGAGGTTTTGCTCTTAGGTGGGTTATATTATTATTTTTGCACCACCTTGTATATTCTTTGTATCTAGAGTAATCCATCTACTGTATCTACCAGTATTATTGTATATTGACCTAGAGATGAGAATGTGAGATTTGTGGACTTTTATGCTGTATTTTGGGGTCGAGCTCACTTGAGTCGACATGCTGTTTTTCTCATGCTTCTTTATGATTATTTCGCATGTTGTTGCTTTACATTGCGTGGGATTTATGACCGCCTTGTGGCGAAGAGCTAGCTCCCGCTTGGGGATGCCTTATTTGTTGGATTCATATATATTCTTGTTGTACCCATTTTGGGGGCCAGTATTTACAAAGGAGACTCTGCCGAAATTTTCGGAAAAATTGATATTGTTTTAAAAAAAAAGGTTTTATATGACTTATTTGATAAACTCGTTTTCAATTGATTGGGTTCTCTTCACTCTTTTGCTTATTTGGTTTTGGATTCTGGGCTTTGGCTTACTTATTTTACGGACGTCTTGAGACGTTTCGTAAACTTAAGTGCCAGTCACGTTCCGTACCCTGCGGGTCGTGACACCAAAGCCGGCTAGTAAAAACTGTCCGAAAAGTCGTACGTGCGTAAACACGCGTACGCGTCCGAACCCTTGTCGTAAAACTATACGACCTCTATATCGTTTCGTCTGGAGCAGGGAAACTCTCTATGTGGGACTCTAAAGACTCGACACTACGCTGGCAGTGGGTTTAACCACAGACCGCAAGCGGCACTAGCTGTACGTAACGGTCCCCAGGTAGATGTCGATAAGAAAGCCGATGAGGAAACCCAACCGAAATCCTACTGAGCCTGATGTAACAATCTCCGTACAGTCTGGTCTGTTCGTCTAAGACTATCGCATATCGAGCCTAGGGGGCGGCAAGCGTCAGTCCCCTAATAACTGTATAAGTCATGTCGGAGCGTAGCCCATTACACCCTGAGAAAACTACTGGAACCTACCAGTAAATCTCGCTTGCCCTGGCCAGGGACTTTGCGTAATAGCTCTCTGACACAGCGCGATATCGACTCCCAATACCGGGAGAGACGAATCCTGTCTAACCGCCACTGCCTCCAAGTGCTCGGGACTGCACCCAACTGCTACCTGTTTGCACGACTCCTTTGAGTCATGGTAGGGTAGCAATCTAAGAACAGTGGGACACACTCGAGACGAAGTAGCAGTGTCAAGTCTGCGGACTATGCTGTACTCATGTCACCTGGGAACTGTTAACTGACGACGGGTATAATACCAACCAATCAGTTCCCCTGCGAGTCCTGTCCGGTGTACCCGTAACCTAACGAGCACCTGTATACTATCTCCAGTACGACGTACTGATGGCTATGGGACAGATCATCTCCCCAACTGGGATGACAAGCGTACACACTTAGTCTACTCCGGAATATCGATGCCCTATCTCGATGATCCTACGACTAGGGACAAGTATAGGATGTTGCTTATAGACTACCCAGCCCCCACTAGTGTGACTGCCATCACAACGCTGGTAATCAAGCAAAGATCTTATGGACTCTACTAATATGTATAAGTGATACGTTACAAGAAACATATGCACATATTAAAGTAGACACAAACCAAGTAGCATACTATCAATTTTAGCAAGACTGTATATACAACTGTGAATATCCCAAACTTCCATTAAGTAATATACAATCTAGTATGATACAATAATGGCCCCTAGGGCATATACACTAACAGACAGCCGTTATATCCAACAAGTACCGCTGATGGCTTGTGGGTAACTGATGTGATCATCACCTACTGCTGGCGTATTGACGAGCCTTTAGAGTCCCACATATAAGTTTCCTGGTTCATGCGAAACAAAGTAGGACACATATGTTGATATATGCGTGGGCCTGATTAAATACGAGTATGTGATACCGTATTGTAATCTGGCAGTTATCTATTATCAAGATAGGTTATATGTGATATAACCAGATTATCGAATCAAGCGTTGATTTGATAATGTGGTATATAGATAAATGATATTAGTCGGTTATATGTGATATAACCGGTTTATTAAATCAAGTGTTGATTTAATAATGTGATATATATTATATTTGATATAATTATATCTTAACTAATATTATTAACTCACTAATTATTTTCATATATGTATTAATATATATATTTGATATATATATAAATATATGAAGCATGGAATGAAATTCTATTTTGTGAAAATAGAATAATGAGGTGGAAAATAAGAAGACATAGAGGGTATGGGTGTGGAATGGCATTTGTATTACTTTATTAGTCTTGCAACACTATTGAAGTATAGTTGAATAAATTTATTGATTTTTCAACCATGCTTCAATGAGTGAGCAAGGGTTATGCCATTCAACACTTAGCCATTTTTTCATGCTTGCTCTTTCTTGAGTTGAGCTCTCATCTTGCTCTCATCTTCTTCTTCCTCCTCTTCTTCATGTCTTCAAGCTTCAACCCCTCATATGTGATGTGAACCATGAAGCTTGAACAAATTAGTGAGCAAACTAACACCCTTACTTCACCATCCTACACTTGATTAGCAATCAAGTGTAGTGTGTTTCCTTCACTAAAGATAGCTTAGTGAAGAGGTAGCTTGAGCTAGAGGGACTTCGGATGGATCGTCTTCGGCGTGAAGATCACGGAGGGGGCTCATTCAAACTCGAAGAGGAGCCTAGTGGAGTAGCGTGGACTACATCCCGGAGCTTTAGAAGAGAAGGACATGGTCATCAAAGGTTGTAGCCCTCTTTCCTTCTCTTTAGTTCTTGATATCATCATAGTTAAAACCCTAATATTCTAGTTAGATCTTGGTTAGTCTAACTTAGCACCTAAAAATTTTTAATTTGGCATGCTTGATGCTACAAAAACCTCATGGTGGTGCTAGAGTAGAATTTCATAATCCGCTGAAAACCCTCAGGAGACAAAACTCCTCCTACTAGAGACACCTAGATATTTAACGGCTTGTTGCACGGGCTCAATGCAATCGCGTTCCCTGCGAAAGTGAGGCTAGGTATTTTTGTTTTGCTCGAGACAAGCACAAAGGTAAGTTTGGGGGTATTTTTTGGCACGATTTATTACATTTTAATACCACCCAGTTTCTATCATTTTGTTAATAAACAGTGCTATTTAATCTATGTCTGCTTATTTGTACAGACTACAGGTACGCAAGCAAAGCACTGGATACGGTACACAACATGCACGGATATGACGGTTTTAGCCGGAACTGCAAATAGGACAGAGTACAGATCAAGATTATTAGAGTTTGCAACAAAGAAAGATTGTGTACAAAAAGAACTTTTGTTTTGGTCCAACATGACCAAGTGTGAACATGTGTGAATATGGACTTGACCAAGTGCACAAGTGGGCAAACACTATCATGGTGCTTTTTGCAAGTGGGCATTGCAATGAGTGAGTAAAAAGTGTTGATGTGATATGAACCATTGCAACTTGATCTAGTTAATTCTCTGTTCATCACCTTAGAATTCACCCATGTGCAAATTATAACAAATTGCAACTACAGAGAGATGATCAAGTGACTAGATGACTACTGACCAAAGGTGGCCCCAGTCTCCATAAGATGGCCGCAAATTTATTCAATATGGCCGCAATTTGTGTCCATATCATTGCCAAAGTGGTTCGTAAAAGTTTGGTGGGCCCCTGATGGTTTTGTCAGTTCATTGGTATATGCTACTTCTGGTTTTAAAAGTTCTATAAATAGCAGATCAGTTTATGAGAAGAACACACAATTTTCACTACTTGTACTTATTTTGATAAAAAAATTAGTTCTTTGGATTAAATTGAGTTCTTTGCCTTCCTCTACTGTTGCAACATCTATCTTTGAGCTTGCAAGATTAGATTTTGGAAGTTGAACTCACCTTGTTTGTACTTGGATACCATTTCAATAAAAGCTTCTTTAAGATCAAGTTTTGGTTCTTGTATCTTTTCTTTATTTTCCTTACTTGCATTCTCTTTTATATTTATTCAGTTGTGTTCTTATTAACATGATGTGTGAGTAGTTTGCACTTAGGCTATGGTGGGGTAGATTGTTGAATGGCTTGCCTTCCAACCCCTCCTTGATTCTTAATTGTCTGCACTTCTTTTCTTAATATATGTAATGTTATTGTGTTTTGCTTGATAGGATATATTGTTTTGAATGGTTGCAAATCAACCTTTAACATATATCCTATTCTTTCTTTGCATATTATTGTTGTTATATTAAGAATTGAAGTTGAAAGGAATATGAAATGTAGCTAAGTGTAGTAAACTAGCTAGATAGAACATATAGCCATACAAGCATATTTTCTATGCTTGCTAATTTCCTTTAGCTCATTTCACCTTAAACATTAAATTTTTAGTTTCTCTTGTACCTAATGTTGATATCGTATCCTAAAACGATACTTGTTATCGGGATAGATGTGGCATGCTTTTTCAAGTCAATTAGAAACTTGAAATGGACTTTGAATCAAGATTGAGAGTTGGGGGTAACGCCGTATTTCAATTTACCAAACCTTAGCTTAAGTTTTCCATAAATATCACTTTATCCCTTCATTGTTTCATTTGTATAAAAACGTGACAACTTCAACTCAAAACCATTGTTTTCTAACTCAAAAGAATGTTGTGATATCCACTCCCTGTGGATCGACCTGTATTTGCCAGCTTGCATCAATGCACCGTGCACTTGCGGTATTTTTATAACTCGAGAATCACGTCGTACACTACCTTTATCAAAAAACCGACATATTCGATATTGACCATATCCTTTTCAAAAGCACGACATCGTGAATCTTCAACAAGTACCATTCGAATGTTGTTTCTGACAGGCTGCCAACGAACTGGTGAAACAACAGTTTGTCATCATCTCCAGTGTTTCCGCACAGAGCTCTGAATTGCGCGACGTACTGATGAGGATTGTCTGTCCCTTTGTATACATGGAACTTGGAGATTGTATATCCCGGCGGGTATTTGATTTGATCATACCAGCCTGAATACGGTCTTCCGGTTCTGATAATTTGGCCAGCGGCTTCACTAGCTTGATGAGCTCTTATTTGTTGAGCAATGTCATCATCAAGGGCGGCCTTGGAGAGCATTTCTTCTTTGGCTGCCGATAAAGCCGGAGGAGGGTTTGATGTTTCCCCCTGTCATCCTCAATGATTATCGGCGGATCCTCGGCCAGGGGTTCTGATTGGATCATCATTCCAACCATGTCTTAGAACAAGAGAGCCATCTGCTTTATGTTGGCAGCTTGTTCAGCGGCTTCTTTGTCTTTTCTCTCTAGCACCCTTCATAGAAACTCTGTATCGGTCTCCTGCTCTTGGCGCTGTTCATTTTCTTTGTCCGGACTTTCTTTCTGTCCAATAAGTGATGCCATTTGGGTCAGCATTTCATGGAGCTTTTGTTGTTGCTCCTGAGCCTTAGTCAGCGACCGAGTTTGCGGTCGGTGACTCACCGAAGCACGGCTTTCTTCTTTTCCCGAAGCCATGTAGACCGTATGTATTGTTATGCCTCCGACCTTAGGGCGTTTAGTCTATCGCCTTTGGAGTTTGCCGCAGACGGTAGAGTTTTCTCCAGCCTCGTTCTTTTATGAGAGATTGGAGTTGAAGGAGCCGTTGTGATAGGCACCTGTTTGGAAGAAGTCCCCCGCTGTATGGCGGAGGAGTGGTATTTTTCTTGCCGGCCCATGGATTTCTCAAGTCGACGAGAGTAATCTTTGTCAATCACAGAGTCTTGGACTTTCCGCCAGACCCTATGAATTTGCGAGGAGAGCCGCTGATGAGGCCGCTCCGGCTTTGCCTGTATTGTAACTTCTGCAGATGGGGGTGATTTCTTTAGAACCACCGTTAGGGAGTTTTTGCGCACCCTCTTAAGTGGATCAAAGATATTCCCGGTTGGAACAGCAGCATCAACTTCCACCATTAGAGCTGGTGGGGTGAGTCCAGAGGGGGAGTTGCCCCCGGCTTCTCTCACTCGGCGCTAGTGGTGACGTCGAGCGTGCCTTTTTTAAAGGACCGCCTTAGTTTTGGAAGCGGCTTCATTATGCCCCTGATTTTGCGGAGGAGCTTCAATCGGTGTCAGCCTGTTGAAGACTGATGTCCTTGTTAATGTTTGAGGCGAGCTGGACAGTCTTTTGAAGACCGACCGTCTGATGGGGAAGCGCTTTTAACGGCTTCGCCTGTATTAGGAGTTGGGATGGCTATCCATTTTAGGGTAGCCCCTTCAGGTATCACGAGCTTTTTTGCGGGCCCGTTTGAGTTTTTGCTCAACATGTTGAAGACTGAGATGTCAGATTTGGACGGCTCGTTGAGAGGGGGCGTTATGGTTGCCAGTCAATCAAAAACTGACATTTTAGGAGCTTTCTCTTGCGGCGCTGAGGCACCGAAACACACAGGTGGGAGCATGGTCCCAAAAAATAATCCAGTAGTGGTTTATGTGACTTGCCCCACTGGCATTGAGAAGATAGAGGCCGCATTAGGCCCTTAGGTCACTCCTCCGATTGGGGTAGAGCGAGAGTTGCTGTTGCATGCAGTGCATTGAGAAGCCATTGATTTCCTGTACAGGAGCAAGACACCAAGTTTTAGTATCTCGAATCCAAGGGCAACCATAGCAAACTTCGCGAAACACGACACACGAAGTGTGGAGTGGAAAGAGAAAAAGATCCCACCGGGCATGCCAGAATCTGTTCACCGCCGAAAGACCGGACCGAGACGTTGGGATGTCTGGCCTGAATTTTGGGGGTATATGCTATCTGGACTTCTCCATCCACCTCTCCGAAGATATGAAGTTGATTTATAGTACCATATATCGGAGGTTTGGATAGATGCGACCGTTGTAGCAGACTTCATCAGATTCCCCCTCATTTGTGAGGGTTTTTTTTTATTATGGGGACGCTCTTCCCTGCAAGTGCAAGCCCCTGCAGTTAATTATGTTGTCGCGTTACGATAACCACTTTCTCCTGCTCCAGTGGTTCACTTCGTGTCGTGTGTTATTTTGTTTGTTTTGGTTGCCCGTGGATTGTATACGGAGACTATTTTATGTCGTCGCCCGTAGGGCGCGGACCAGTCCAAATCCGTATATTTTAGATTTGGGGATTTTGAATATTTTGTTTTTTTTAAGGACCGTTAATCTAGTTTGAAATTAAGATCAACTTAAACGTATGAGCGTTTGGGCCTAATTTATTTTAATTAAGAATACGTTAGTCATGTTTGAGACTAAGATCAATTTAGCAATATTTCAAAGATAGCTTTTTTTTAAGATCCAACAACAGAGCATTTGGGCTCAGATGCTAGAAATTTCAGAGAAATACTTTTAGCCAATTTGGGTTTGGTCTGCTCAGTCTTTTCTTCTTTCTTTTTCTTTTATTCAAAAGTGTTAAGCACTTATTTAGGTTCTGTTTGTTCAGCATCACCCTCCTTTTTTGTGCAAAAGTGCTAAGCACTTGTCTGGAGCTCTGGCGCTCACAAGTGTATCATGTGAAGCACTCGGTCATGGGCGCTACCCAATCAGTGCTAAGCACTTTAGTCATTTTGACTGAATATATATACAGTGCTAAGAACTTCTCTTTTTTTTATATGGTGTCCACGTGAGGAGCACGTGCGGCGCTGGGCGCTACCCAATCAGTGCTAAACACTCAGCCGTTTTGGCTGTATATTAAGTGCTAAGCACTTTTGTAAAGCGTCCACGTGAGGAGCACGTGAGGCGCTGGGCACTGCCCAATCAATGCTAAGCACTCAGCCATTTTGGCTATATATAAAGTGCTAAGCACTTTTGTATGGCGTCCACATGAAGAGCACGTGAGGCGCTGGGCGCTGCCCAATCAGTGCTAAGCACTCGGCCGTTTTGGCTGTATATGAAGTGCTAAGCACTTTTATAGAGCATCCACGTGAGGAGCACGTGAGGCGCTGGGCGCTGCCCAATCAGTGCTAAGCACTCAGCCGTTTTGGCTGTATATGAAGTGCTAAGCACTTTTATTTAGCGCTCACATGTATTTCACGTGAGGCGCTGTCCTTCTGCTTTGGACGCCCGCGTGTTTTTCACGTGAGGCGCTGGGCACTGTTGGGAGGGCCCACGTAGGAAGCACGTGAGGCGCTTAGTTCTTTTCTTTTTTAAAGATTGAATCTCTGTTGATGGCATTTTGACCATTAATGATCATCAAGATCTTTGTTTTAAAGATCTGAGATCAAGTTTTCTTTAAGAACTAAGTTCTTTTATTATATATATATTAAGAACTAAGTTTCTTTTTAGGGTTAAACCCTATTTTCAGGGGAATTGAATTCCTATAGGATAGGCTTTTTCCTTTTTCCTAATTCTTTTCTGAATCTTTCGATTCTCAAGAACAAGATCTTCCCGATGAGAATTAAATTCTCAACTTGTGGGAGACTTGTCTTGTGGATCTCAGATCCAGAGAAAGAACTAAGTTCTTGAGAAAGGTTAAACCCTTAGATATGCTATGATAGGTAAAGAAGATGTTTTGATCTCTATGATATCTTTACCTAGAGTTTGAGAGGAAAAAATATCTTCTTCTCTATTGAGAATTAAATTCTCTGTTGTTTTTTGAGAGCCTTCTGTATTTTTTTTGCAAAAACTTATGGGGGGTTCCCTCTATATGAGACTTGAAGTCTCGGGTCCTTTATATAGTGGAGGCAAATTGTTAATTAGTTTTGAGAAAATCTCTCATTGAGAGATTCCAATTGATTTAATTTGTCTCAAAATTTGTTTGGGGAATTTTACCCACCATTGGATTTTTGATCCAAGAATTTCTGTTTTACAAAATATGTTTTCTTGTTTTTAACAATATTGGGGAAATATTTTCGCATAAATAAAATTTTATTCTATCATTGGATCTTTTGATCCAACCGAAGGTGTCTTTCTCACTTAGAAAGATTTGGAAGATATATTCTCCTAATAGAATTTAATTATATATTTTGATGATCTGTCATCTTCATTGGATCTTTGATCCAACGGTTCTATTTAACAGAGAGAGTATCCCAGTTTTTAGGGAAATATCCTCATGTAGAATTTAATTCTACTGATTTTAATTTGGGCGTCGGCGCTCACGTGTTATGCACGTGGGCGCCACTTAAGAATTTAATTCTTACATATGATAGGCACCCACGTGAGCTTCACGTGCGGCGCAATCATAGAATTTAACCTTAAGGGGTTGGCGCTGGCGCCCTTATGGGGAGCACGTGAAGCGCTGCCTCATTATAATTTAACAGAGCTTAGCTCTTTTATTATGTTTAAATATTGGGGGAACAACTGGTGCCGGTGCCGGCGCTGGCGCTCTCGTGGGGAGCATGTGAGGCGCTGCCTCATTGGAATTTAACAGAGCTTAGCTCTTATTATTATGTTTAATTATTAGCGGAACAAACCAGCCGTAGCCCTACGTCATTTCAAATAAGTAGCATATCGTATTCATGCTATGTTTATTGGCCTTCGTCAAGGCATGGTGAATGGTAGCGGTGTATTGCTTGTTTATAGTATAGATAGATGCATTAGTTTATGACAGTAGTACAGCCTTTTTGGCCTTCGTCAAGGGCGAGTACGGGGGTCTAAATTAATCAGGTTAATGAAGGGAAGAACTTTACTTCCGTCTTATGATTTGTTGGCCTTCGTCAAGATCATAAGAGCTTGGGGCAAAAACCAAATCGGGAATTTCAAACATAAAGGAAACTTGCTGATTGAGCATACCTTCTGGAGTATGTTGACTAGAGTGGCTTACATCTAGATCGTCACGCAATGATAGTTGGATCCCGATCCCACTGATGAGTAGGATTACTTTTGGGAGATATTTTTCACTTCATAATTAGCTAACCTATTAGGTGTCTAGAAAGTGTTAACGGGGCTACGCCTCTACGGAAACGATGTTTATTTTAATTAGGTCCGTGCGAGAGCACGGTGAACCTCTCTCGGAGTACCAACACCCACCTGGCTGAACGGTTAGCGAACTTGTAAAGTGTAAATGATCCCGACTAATTCTCTTTCTAAAGTTTGATGGAGAATTCGAGGAAACAGTGGGAGCCATCCTGGTTAGATAAGATAATAAACCAATCTAATATTGTAAGAGCATATGCTGAGTGTTTCTTCTCTCTCTCTCTCTCTCTCTCTCTCTCTCTCTCTTTTTCTGGCAACAACCATGACGGGACTTAAACTACTACTAAAGAAAAATACACTGACTGGGCCAAACGATAAAGATTGGCCGAAGAACGTCAATATTGCACTTATGACAGTGGCATATGTCCTCACCAGTACTGCTCCCCCTGTCCCAGGGCCGAATTCCACTGTTGTGGAAATCGAGGTCCGCAAAACGTGGGACATGGATTGCAAAAAAGCTAAATGCATTGTGCTGGCTTCAATGAATAATGAACTTCAGAAGCAGCATGAAAAAATAGACATTAAATCCATTTTCCTCCATTGCAAATATTTGTATGGAGAGCACTCTCGTATTACAAGGTACAAGACCTCAAAGAAATTATTCCAGATAAGCTTAGCTGTCGGATCACCTGTAGGAGAACACGTCCTAAAAATGATCAGTTTCATTGAAGAGCTTGCAAACCTGGGATGCATGTTAGAGAACGAGTTATACATTGACTTGATTCTACAGTCCCTTCCTCACACCTTCTCTTAATTCGTGTTGAATTTCAATATACACGGGATGGAAGCAGATCTTCCAAAGCTCCTCAACATGTTGAGGGTAGCCGAAAGCTCCTTGAAAAAGAAGAAGACACATGTTCTTATTGTTGGGGAATCTTTCTCTTCAAAATCCAAAGCGAAAGTAAAAGGGAAGAAGAAGAAGAACCCCACCAAGCCGAAAGGAGGTGTCAAAAAGGTGCAACGAACGAAAAATTCGGGAAGAGTGAAAGCTGGAAAGAATGAGTGCTACTACTGTAATAAGAAAGGTCACTGGAAGAAGGATTGTAAGGCTTTTAAAGCCAAGAGCAAGGACACGAAACAAGCTGATGCTTCGGCTTTAGGTGTGTTCGTGATTGAAAATTGATTTTTAGTTAACTATACATCATGGGTACAAGATACCGGTTCTGGTTCCCACATCTGTAATTCTTTTCAAGCACTGAGAAACCGTAAAGTGCTGAAGGCAGGTGATATGACTCTCAGGGTTGGCAACGGAGCGAACGTAGATGCTGTTGCAATGGGAGATTATCACCTGGGTTTGACGAGTGGACACATTTTGGTGTTGTATAACTATTTTTGTGTACCAAGTATGTTGTGCAATATTATATTAGTATCTTTGTTGACTAATGAAGGATATAATTTTGCACTTGAAAGAAATGTCATAAACATTCACCATAAATCAAGAACTGATTGGGTCAGACACACTGAATAACGGTATATACGTACTCAATCAACATCAAGTTTTCAATGTCCAAAACACACTCAAAAGAAAGGCTCCAGATTCAAACCAACCCTTCTTATGGTATTGTAGACTTGCTCATATTAATGAAACAAGGTTGACTAAGTTTTATAAAGATGTGTATTTGGATCCGTTCGAATATATATCATATGCAACTTATCAATCATGTATCAAAGGAAAGATAACCAAATCTCCGTTCATAGGACACGGAGAAAGAGCCACTGAGCTCTTAGGACTCATACACAGCGATGTATGTGGTCCGATTTTTATACATGCACGAAGCAGTCACTCCTATTTCATCACTTTTACTGATGATTTCTTAAGGTATAAACATGTATTCTTAATGAAATATAAATCGGAGGCCTTTGAGAAATTCAAGGAGTATAAGAATGAAGTGGAGAAACAAACAGATAAAAGTATCAAGATACTTCAATCTGATCGGGATGGAGAATTCTTAAGTACCATTTTCCTTGAATGCTTAAAAGAGAATGGAATTCTCTCTTAGCTTACTCCTCCATATACACATCAGCATAACGGTGTATCAGAAAAAAGGAATCGCAAGCTACTCGATATAGTGCATTCCATGATGGGTAATGCTGAGTTGCCACTTTCCTTCTGGGGTTTTGCGCTAGAATTAGTCGCATACCTATTGAATATGGTTCCTACTAAATCTGTGCCTACCACTCCATACGAAATGTGGAGTGGGAAGAGACCATATCTTAAGTATCTTAAGATATGGGGGTGTTCCGTTTTTGTTAAAAAGCAAAATCCGGACAAGTTCGAGACACGATCAGTTTTATGCAAGTTTGTAGGATATCCCAAGAATTCACGGGGATATCTTATCTAACACACTAAAGAACAAAAGGTGTTTGTCTCTCGCCACATATTTTTTTTAGAGAATGAATTTCTTGCAAAAGAAATTAGTGGGAGCGCGGTAGAACTAGAAGAAATTCCGGAACCACAAACTGCTACTGAAGACTTAGTAGAACCTGAGCTTTCAATAGAGCCCGACGAACCGACGCCACTCCGCAGATCTAGTAAGCATTCTCATCTGCCTAAGAGATACATGGGTTTCTCATAGACGGAGATCGAGAGGATTGTATCATCGACGATGATGAGCCTACTAGTTTTCAGCAAGCTATCACGAGTAAAGACTCGGTGAAATGGCTGGATGCTATGAGATCCGAGATGGAATCCATGTACACCAACAAAGTATGGACTTTGGAAGTTACTCCTCTTTGGGTAAAACCCATTGAATGCAAACGGATCTTCAAAAAGAAGATTGGTGTAGATAGACAGGTAGAAACCTATAAGGCTAGACTTGTTGCTAAAGGTTTTCGTCAAAGACCAGGATTGAACTATGATAAAACCTTTTCTCCAGTGGCTACGCTTAAATCCATTAGGATCATGCTTGCCATTGCTTCCTTCCATAACTATGATATATGGCAGATGGACGCGAAAACCGCTTTTCTAAATGGAAATTTAGAAGAGTGCGTTTACATGGATCAACCAGAGGGTTTTTTAGATGGTGGGAGCAGCGGAAAGGTGTGCAAGTTGCTTAAATCCATTTTTAGAAAATCATTTGTTTTTGCAAATGAGATGGAGGGGGTGACATGGCATGAACAATGCAAGGCATGTAGAGAGGTATGGCATGGTTTTGTTTATTGAAAAAATGAGATGAGATATTTTTTGGTGCATGATTGAGAGAGGGGGGCTGCCACATTCTTTAATGGCTTGCACATGATTTTCTTGACTTGCTACATTACATTCTCATTCTCACTTGGAGTTTTTAGCACTTTTCTTTAGTTGCTCATGCCACTTGTTTTCCTCACCTCCTCTTGATCTTCTATGGTTGCTCTTGGAGCATTGTGATGAGAGAAAAATTATAGTGACACAATCCTACACCTCTACTCTCTATTACTAGCAACCTTGGAGCGTCAGTTGTCTCGCTTCGCGAGGCTGAAGCTTGCACCGTTTCCCTCAGGTGGATCATCGTAGATGGAGGAAGACCGGCAACCAAACTCGATCCAGACAACCACTAGGAGCTTGGAATGAAGGTTGAAGACCGAAGGACACGAATCAACTCGGTATAACCATCTAACTCCTTGTTACATATTGCTAGTATAGGGTTTAGGGTAGATCCGGGCATCGGGTAATGGTAGCGCCAGTTTAGAAAAAATTTGTTCCGCATTTGGCCACGGTTTGATGGCCGGGGCGCTGCCGTAACCCAACATGGTATCAGAGCCAACCCTTAAACCCATAGCTAGCTAGTTTAGACGATATTAAAGTATCGAAACCGAAACAACCCCGAAACAGTACACTGCATATTCCAGGTTCTGTCGATTTTTCAAAGTATTCAAAAAAAAATTTAAGCAGTTGGAAAAGGCTATTTGTGAAACAACTAGAACACCCTACAAAAACGAGCCCCATCCGCGGAATTTGACCCGGCGAGAATTGCAAGAAAATGTGTGTGGCCGGTTTTTTGATGGAGTTGGGACTTGAGTTTTGCAGGGTTATCTAGTCTCTGGAATATTGGTGTAATGGTATTGTTTGTTTTGCCTAGTTTGGATATTTTGTTATCTATTGTTCATGGGCAACTCAGGGTGTTTCGAAGTCGATATTTTAGCACTGTTTAAATGTTTATAGTACATGCATTACTATCTGCGACCGTGAATGTCATTCGAGCGGTACAACTCGTCAAATTGCTATATGTTCTTTTAGACGAGTTTGCGAACGTAACATTCACGTTGATGTTCTGTGTTGTGCTGTGTTGTGGTTGGATCGTCGTGATAGATAGCTTGCGTGCAATGGTAGTGCAGTTTAGTTTCATTTGTACATTTGATATTGCTGGGCTAGCGTCCGATATGTGGACTGTCGTCTCTGCCAGTTTGTATATTATTTGTTTGGGGCACGACCGGGTTGAGATCGATGTCACCCTTATACATATTTTTTTTCTGTACTAGGATTACCCCACGGTGGAGTGTACGAATAGCCGGGTTCTAGAGGGCAACAGGTCCACATCTCATGGCGTTGAGACGGAGGGGACCTTACTCTAGAATTGGCAGGCTATTCACCCCACTCGTAGGGGGTATAGGTTGACCCACGGAGGGGTGCCCAAGTTACCAGATTCCTGAAGTGCTGGGTGGCCCATTCACGTTGTTGATTGGGGTTGCCTCGCTTCTAGGATTGGTGGGTAACTTGCCGCACTCGTAGGGGTCTAGGTTTTCATTGCACGGGCTATCCACACGACAGGGGAACGTCGGGTCTCATTTGCGGCTCAAAGGAAACCCGGGGCTCCCAGATTATCCGTTTGTTCTGTGATGCTTATCGTTATTCTGTGATGTTGCTTATATCATGCCTAGGACGATTGTTATATATATTTATATATATACTAGTAGATGTTGTATATGTTTTGCACCCACGCTAGTCCAGTCCCCGCTCTGTCGTTAGTTAAGTAACCTAACGGGTGATGACAGGATCCAGTGGCGAATGCGGATGGCATATATGTACATCATATATTTTCGTTCTTTTCTGGTGTGATTAATTGATGGGACTGATTAATTGATGGGACTGCGTTGATTCTGATCAATGCAAGGATAGAACAAACCTATATATGATGTTGTTGGAACCAAGTTTTTAAAATTAACATTACAGACATTCTCTTTTTCTTTGCACAGTGGTATTCGATTGGGAATATCCTGCACCTCATTCGACGAGGCAAGGGCCGAGATCCTTTCATCGGGAGTGACCCCTTAAGCAGAAGTTTGCGCCAACGTAATAACTTTATTATAGTCGATTCTTTTGCTTTGCATCGTGGTATTCAGTTTGGGATATCCTGCACCTCATTCGATGAGGAAAGAGCCGAGATCCCTTCACCGGGAGTGACCTCTTTAACAAAAGTTTTCGCCACTATATATTTGTAAAACCACTTGGATTCCTTCAACGATATCAAGTTCATTACGTTAAAGGTTTTTCGCCAAAAACCAGCCATAACCCTCCGTCATTTCAGATTAGTATTTCTTAGTATTCGTGCTACGTATGTCGTGCTTAGCCGAGGCGTAGTGTTCAGTAGCTATGTAGTGCTTTTCTGTTGCATGGATATGCGATTGGTTAGGACAGTCGTGCGGTCATTTTGGCTCAGTCAAGGACTCGTGCGGGTGGGTCTAATGCAATCAAGATAATGCCGGGTTGAACTTGACTAGGATCCTTTGATATGTTGGCTCAATCAAGATCACTTGGGTCCTAGGGGTAAAAATCACATCGGGAGTTTCAAACATACAAGAAACTTGCCAGGCTTGCGCATACCTTCTGGAGTGTGGTAACTTGAGTGGATTCTATCAAGTTATCATGCGATGATAGTTGGATCCCGATTCCCACTGATGAGTAGAATTACTCCTCGGGTGATTTTAGATGATCCCAACTAATTCTCCTTTAGGATTTGGAGGAGAATTCGAGGATACAGTGGGAACCATCCTGATTAGATAAAGTGTTAACTATTCTGATCTAGGTTAGAGTGCACGCTGAGTGTTTCTTTTCTCCCTCTTTTTGGCTGCGACCATGACCTGGCCCTAGACTAAAACTCATGAACCTAGTTAACCGAACCTTCTTAAAACACTTTGGCTTTTGGAATGTCACGGTGTCGCATATATCATTGCCACTTCTATATCACCTTTGCATTTCTCCAGAACACCTCGTATCCCTACGAACATCCACTCCTATTAGATAAATCCATCATATAGTTACATACGAACTCGAAGGAACTTGTTCCAGATTCGAGGATGGGTTCTGGTTCTGGAGAGATTGAATAGGATTATGCGGTTGTCTATTCCCTTTACATTCTCTCAGGTTGTGAGAGCTCCTAGGATTAGGAGAGGATACACCTATTGCGCTTATTGGATAGTCTTCTTCCAGACCATAGGCAGGTGCTGAAGGGTAGAGAAGGAAGAAAACCAATTAGCCTAAGTATGGTGTACAGAAGGTAATAAGTAAAGACATATAAAGGGATTAGAATAAGGGCAAAAGGATATTGCAACTGCTATCATTCACAACAAAAACGCGTATACCCCTGCCACTCCCACATCCACTTTGGTTTTCTCCAGAACACTCCGTATCACTACGGATATCCACTCCTATTGGATATGCGATCATATAGTTACATACGAACTCGAAGGCATTCGTTCCAGATTCGAGGATGGTTTCCGGTTCAGGAGAAATAAAATAGGATTATTCAGATGTCTTTTCCCATTACCTTCTCTCAGGTTGCGAGGGCTCCTGGCATAAGGAGTATACACCTATTACTCTTATTGGATAGTCTTCTTCCAAACCTTAGGCTGGTGCCCAAAGATAGGGAAGGAAGAAAACCAATTAGCCTAAAGAAGGTGTACAGAAGGTAATAAGTAAAGACATAATAAAGGGATTGGAGTGAGGGCATGAAACTATACGGTTATAGTCATGAATCAGGATAGTGGAAAAGGCATTACTAGGAATACCCGGATACCCCTTCGAAACATTTTCATGTTTCAGATTTACTGTGCAATGTTAATTGGAAACTGTTTTCCCAATTGGATTCTAACTCCAGGGTATGTATTTACCAGATGCGTTTCTCGCTTCTGTATAGTGTTACTGATGGTGAGTGGGAATAAGATATTGGGAATTAGGTGATTAGATCCTCTATATATCGAAATTCTTTGTAATTGGTGATATTTAAGGAAATCATCTGGGTTTTGCCTGACGGCAAATATTTGGTTTTGAATATCTGTTGTTATGCACCAATTTCAAACTGATATATCTGCATGTTTATTTTATAAAGTGAGATATAACTTTTTGAAATTATGTCTATGACATTTACCTATACCAGTTGGTGATTAGGTAAGATGCATTCAACAGCGGTGTAATTCTTCTTAACCATAGTACAGTTCTCAACTTACGACGCACAGGGTTTGAGTTATCGAACTCAGGGGACTTGTACAAAGAATTGTATGTTGTCCGGTGTCAATTAAGACAAAGGGGTTGGTACTCGTACTATATTCTGTTTACTCATGACTTCTCCAGTTCTAGACACGTATTTCGTTGAAATGCAAGGTCCAGATATTGAGAAGTTTTAGGTATAAGAATAAAGTAGAGAACCATATGTTGCAAGTATCAGAATTCTTCAAGGTGATCGAAGATGTAAATACATATATATGGTATTTCGTTGATAGTAATGGTTTTGAGAACTTGCTTCTCTTTCAGGTTACTCATATTTGGATACACTCCTAGTTGAGTAATGCTGATTGGCCTCATTCCATTTGGTTGATATGCACTGGAGACACCTGCATGATTTTGAATCTGGTTTCAATTAAAATAGTGCTATATAGAATTAATTTGTATCTATATGGTATATAGAATCAATTTGTATCTTAACGATGTTAAGATATAGGGTGTTGTCCGGATGATGTTTAAAACCAGAATCTGAACAAAACTCAAGGCACGTTTCAGTAATGGCAGTGTGTGGGTTATTCCGGGCTTTGACGAGGGTTAACTTTCTACCATCAGGAAGATCAATAGTTATATTGTTCTTGACTCGCCACCAGTTTTAGTAAAATGGATTCTTTTCAGAAAACATTAGTGGAAGTATGGTAGAACTGGAAGTGATTCAGAACCACAAACGATTACTGAAAATTTAGTAGGACCTAAAGATTCAATTGGATTCGACATTCCATTAGCCACTCCGCAGATATGGTGGGTAAGCTTAGGCACCCGAGAGGTACTTCGATCTTCTCAGAGATGGTGACAGGGAGGTTCTTGATTACCCAAACTTGACACTACTGCTGTTCTAGACTATGAGACCTGGCAGGAGGATGAGTATAACGTCGTTCTGAACTAGCTTTAGAAGTGCACGTGTATATGACTAAGCCAGAGGGTTGTTGTAGTCAGCGAGAGCAGCGGAAGCACAGTGGGCAAGTAGCTTATGTCTATCTACTAAAGCAGGTATAGCGGAAATAGATCATTTAATTTTGATATGACAGACATAGGTTTTGACTTCATCAGAATAGAAGATAGATCTGGTAAGAAGGTAGTAGAGAGTGATGTCCAGGTATTTGGATGACATGCACTAGATATGGAGAGATCTTCCTATACTACGTTCGGTTTTACTGTGGTTGTCACAAGGTGTTTCTCCATATAGGATCTGGATAAATATCAGTTTTTCTGGTCACTAGATCTTTGCTTTTAGATCTAGATTTAGGAAGTGTCACAATTTGGGTACTTGACACTATTTTAAAGTGTTTTAGAATGGACAACTCCTGGCGTGGTGGTGTACCCGCAGGTGATGGAGTCACCCTCTCTAAAAAGAAGTCTTTCAGACTGATGAGGAGAGGGATCTGCATGATTAGCATATCACTTGCTTAAGCAATTGAGTTAATCATGAAATGTCAAGTACCACACCAGATATTGCTTTTGCGTTGGCTGCAATAAGCATATATATTAATCCAATCTTGGAGAAACGGTGGGAAGCAATTATGAACATAAGTGTATATTCTTGGTATATGGTAACGACAGCCTCTTTCAGGATGACCTGGATGACAGGGTGACTGTCAGAGTTATAGTTCTTCCCTCTTTTGAGGGGCAGTATATTAGACAGGTGGTCCAAGAGGATACTGATAAAGGCATAGCGCAGGATACTGATTAAATTCAGTGCATGATACAGTCTAAAAAGTTTGTTGGATTTGGAGTTCATTTGTGAACTGGGTCTCATCAGATATCCAAACAAATTCTAAGACAGGTATTGCTCATTTCGGCAGATAGTCTTTCTCCGCGAAGTTGAGATATAAAGAGATACAGAAAGAAACATTGAAGCGGATCCACTCACTGAGGCTATTTCCCGAACACAATAGTTTCATAAAAGACCTTTGCGAAACTGATTAGTAGAAAAGTTGGGTGTTCGGTATCACACGAGTTGTGAGTATGCGACACCGCAATAATTAGCCTTAAGTGCAAGTGGGAGATTGTTGGCTATAGTGCCCTCAAGGCAATTATCATAGTCGCAGGTAGGCGACTGCGATGATTGAGGGAGGACATATACCGGTGGAACAGTCTTACTCGAGATGATAGTATGCTATCTGGTTTGTTTTTATCATCATATACATGTTGATAGAGCCCATACGATTCTTGCTTGACTGCCAGTATTATGATGGCGATCATATACGTGGGAGCTGGGGGTCTATAAGCACATCCTTAAATATCCCTAGTCGTTGGAGTTTCGAGACTGGGCATCGATACTCTAGAGTAGACTAGTGTATACTGATCGAGACCCTAACGAGGGGCGATGGCCCAGTCTTACAAGCCATTGGTGTTAGTTTATTCACCTAAGATAGTATACAAGTGCTCATTGCGTTATGAGTACACTGGACGGACTCGCCGGGAACATGCTAGTTGGTATTATACCTATTGTCAGATGGCAGTTCCCTGGTGACATGTGTACAGGTTAGTCTGTCGACCTGAGATCGTCATTTGTCTCGTGTGAATTCCCACTGTGCTTTGATTACTAACCTACCACGGGTCAAAGGAGTCGTGCAAACAGGTTTTAGTTGGGTACAGTCCCGAGCCACATCGAGGCAGTGAGCGGATCGTCGGGGATTCGTCTCTCCCGGTATTGGGGGTTGATGTCGCGTTGTGCACGGGTGGCCATCACCAGAAATCCTCGGCCGGGGTAAACAAGAATTACCGATCCAGGATCGATAGTTTCTCAGGTGGTGATGTGTTTCATACCGACACTAAATGTCGCGTTTCTAGGGGTCTAACTTCATCCACCCCCTAGACTCGATATGCGATACTCTTAGACGAACAGACCGGACTGTACGGATATTGTCATTGTCAGGCTCATTAGGGTTTGGATGAGTTTGCTCGTCGGCCTTCCTTTCGCTCAATACCTGGGTAGCCGTTACGTACAGCTAGTGCCGCTGACGTGCTTGTGGTTAAACCCACTGCCAGTGTATTGACGAGTCTTTTAAGTCCCATGTTGGGGTCAAAATTTGCACCCCCGATTGACCAAGTCAAAGTCAAGATCAACCCCAAACCAGGTGGGCCCAAGCCCAGGTCAAGCGGGCCCATGCCCAAATCGAGCCCGCGGCCAGCCTCCCCATGCCAACAACAAAATCATGTAATAAATAATTTTTATGTAATTTTTTATACATGAATGTATGCAAAATGGGCATAAAGCCAATATTTTGTAAGCCCGTGGCTTATGTGCAAAAATGAAATGGCACATAAGCCATGGGATAGGCAAAATGCCATTTTGTGAAGCCCAAGGGGCTATATGTAAAAACGTAAGCCTATAAAAGGCAACATGATGAATAAAAAAAAGAAATACTTTTCATTCTCTCAAAAACCTAGGGTTTGTATTTCTTTCCCTTTTCTGAAGGTCTCAAACCTTCTTCTTTCTTCGGAATTAAATCAAGAGTTTTACTCTTCCTTTTTAAAAACAAAATAGTTTTTCACCACCAAACCCACAAAGGGGAACTTGGATCTGTCTTTAGATCCCAAAAAGGAGAGATTTTGATATCTCACATCTCTTGATCTTCAAGATCCAGCTAACATAGGAGGAAGAAGAATAACCCATTTCACTAAACCCAAAAAAAAACACTCAGGAGTCCAACTCCTCTCTGATTTCTCTTCCGAGAAATTTTTTTTTAGGCTAAAAGCCTCTTTTTCTCGCCGGTGCTCAAGCGCAGAGCGCCCGCGTGCCGACACGTGGCGCGCTTGCGCTCCAGCGCGAGCGCTCGAGCGCAAGTCGCCCCGGTGCCGACACGTGGCGCGCTTGCGCTCAAGCGCAAGCGCTCAGGCGCAAGTAGCCCCCGTGCCGACACGTGGCGCACTTGCGCCCAACGCTCAAGCGCAAGTCGCCCCCGTGCCGACACGTGGCGCACTTGCGCTCGAGCGTCTGGCGCTGAAGCGCAAAGCACCCACGTGCCGACACGTGGCGCGCTTGCGCTCAAGCGCAGAACGCCCACGTGCCGACACGTGGCACTCTAGCGCTTGAGCGCACAGCACCTGGGCGCACAGTGCCCAAGGTGCTGCCCCCACGCATCCTTTGGATGCCTTTTCTTCCTTTTTTTCTCTTATATATATATATATATATATATATATACACATATGTGCACACACACATACACCACGACACTGTCCCTGTTAGAAAAAAATTTCTAATGGGGCGCTGCCCCGCACCCCGCAAAGGGGCTGCTAGCCCCCTTGACCCCCAGCCCGCTATCCGGGTAATGGGACCCCCGTGAAAAATCTGCGTGGCTCCCGATATATCCAAACCCCCCTTCCAAAACAACACGCACGTACACTGCATATTGAGTTTGCATGACAAGTTTAACCCGTTAATCGGAGGTTCCCTCGCTCCAAAGGCGGGAGGTAATTAACGGTAGCTTAGTCCGCGGCTGCCGGAGATTCGGATCCCCACAATCATTAAACCCAGCCTACCCTAGGCAGGGGGAATCTGTAGTACGTTGGACAAGCGCGTGCGTATTCCCATCTCAATGGGATGACGAAAAACACCCTACAGATTCTGGCACGCCCGGTGGGACCAATCTCTCCTCCCATATTTCGGGTTAAGCATTCATGCGAACTCAATCGTTATACATACCTCTATTTATACTAAAATAATGCTCTTTCATGCAGATTTTCAAACAATCACCTTCCGACGATGTCTTCGATGATGAACTCAGCTCCCGTTTCCTACACGATGAAGATGGACTCCAGGACGGTCCTTCCGGCCAATCTCGGGCGACAATGGGAGGAGCCGCTGCTACCATTCGGCTCTATTATGTTCATGCCTGTTGGCGCCATCCCGGCTCCTCAAGCCCCGGTGGCGGACAAACCGGTCTCGAAAGGCAGGAGACCAAATGTGGTGGTCGCGAGGGCACCTCAGCCCAAGCGCAAGTCCGTTTCCAAACGACTCTCCATGGCCCCAGCTGGGGGCAAGGCCATCAACACCAACAAAGCTACAACGCGTCCCGAGCAAGCTCCAGCGGTGCCCTTGACCACTGCTCGATCGGGTGTCTTCTCTAAGCTCCCCTCTGATCAACTCGCAATGGCTTCCCAGGGAATGGATGCCCGCCAAGCCCTTAAAATTGAGAAGCTAAGGCAGAAAAGGCTCAGATATAGAGCCAACAAAAAGGCTAGGGCTCCTGCTAGGCTGAACCTTATGAGGTTCGAGGAACAGGGTTACCCCGCCAAAGATGAGGGGATGGCTGAATGTGTTATCCATACTGTCTACGTGGTGGGCACGCGCAGCAAGAGCAAGGACGGGGCCACCACATCTCAAATCCAATCTGGCTTGAATGTGTTTGCCACTTCCCAAGAACAGCCACCTCCGCTGGATGATGAAAACCCTCTCGATGAGGCTGATAGGCAGAGAGAGCCCTCAATTCATAAGGAGTCAGGCTCGGAAAGCGAAGATGAGCCAACTTTCCGTTCCAAGAATGCAGAGCAGCAACTTCTCCAAGAGCTCCGAAAACAGCTCAGAAGCAAAGACAAGGAGATGGCCAAACTTTACTCCAAAATTGACGACTTGACGAACGTCGTCTTGCAGCTCACGGCCCGACTTGTCTCTCAGCCGCCCAATCAAGCGCAGGGCTCTGCTCGTGAACCGGGAAACGGTGTCCCAACGCAGCCGACACCTATTCCCTCAAATCCAAAGGTGGGAGGACCGCATGAAAGTCAATCGCATCCTATCTCAGGAGATGTCTTGGCTACTGATGACAGTAGCCCGCTAACTCAAGATCAAATCATGGATTTGGTTGCCAGCAAAGTCAAAACATTGGTGGCCGAAGCCGAAGCGCAAAAAGATATCAACAGTAGTAGGAGACCATATCCTGCTCAGTATGATCTGGTAGAATTTCTTAGCGGCTATGTCATCCCCAAATTCGGAAGATTCGATGGGACGGGAAATGCGAATCAACACATCGCCCACTTCAAAGCCTCATGCGGGAATACTGGGGGCAATGATGCGCTTCTCCTCCGCCAGTTCGTTAATAGCTTGACCGATGTTGCTTTCGACTGGTACGCGAGCATACCGGATGGCTCCGTTACTACTTTCGTCCAAATGGAATCTTTGTTTCGACAAAGATTCATGAGCGTCAGCGATAAGATCACCATTGCCGAGCTTGTAAGGACCAAGCCCAAGAACAACGAAAGCAGCACGGATTTTATAACCCGATGGCGCAATCTCTCCGTTAAATGCGAACCACCGATAGAGCAGGACCAATCTGTCAGTCTCCTCGTCGGAAATCTCAATAATTGGATGGCCCCGTTTCTATGCACCGCGGGTCTCAAAACATTCCAAGAGCTGACCAGGAAAGTTCAAATGCTGGAGCGCTCAAAACAGGAGTCCTCCTCGGATTCCCAAAATAACAATAGGTCCTGGAGAAACCGAAAGGACGATAATCGCAAAGGCGGAAACTCCGATGATTCCAAATCTTTCAACACTTCGGCTAACCGAAATAAGCAAGAGATGAGCGGGCCTAGCGCCAACCAGCCTCGGAAGCCAATGTTCGGAGAGGGAGGAGAATCTCCACTCAAAGAGAAGCTAGATAAGGTATATTCCTTCAGAAGGGACAAAATCCGTAAAATATTCAAAGACGCCCCGAAGAACGGTCTACAACTGCCAGAGTCAAAAAGACCGCAGGAAGCGAAGAGGACCGACGACCCCAAATACTGCCCCTATCACAGAGTGATAGGTCATGCCATTAAGGACTGCTTCGTCTTCAAAGATTGGGTCGAAAAACAATACAAGGCAGGAGAGATCGAACTGTCTAAAGGCGTGTTGACAAACAGTCCAGCTGCGACCGCCAATTTCATACAAACGGAGACCGAAGTTCTTCGTGAAACTGATTCTCTCAGATATCCGCCTCTCTCTGAAAACAATCGACCACCACGTCATTAAATTGGGAACAGTCGACCTCTAAGTCGTTAAACTGGGAATGTAAAAAAAAATATGTAAATAAACAAAAAATGTGTAAATAAAAGAAAAATAAAGAAAAGCCGAAATGATGGGGCAACTCGCAATAAAAATCAGCGAGTAAAATAAAGATGAAATAAAGCCGAAATGATGGGGCAACTCGCAATAAAAATCAGCGAGTAAAATAAAGATGAAATAAAGCCGAAATGATGGGGCAACCGCGAATAAAAGCCGAAATGATAGGGCAATCGCGACCTTCGCGATAAGAAAAGCTGAAATGATAGAGCAATCGCGGTAAAAAAAAACGGCGAATGATGAGTCGCTCCTGGTACCATATTCCAGTGCAGCGATGCAGACGCCAACAAAAATTCAAATTCCCAAAACTCTCCCTGCCCTACGGCCAATCCCCAAATTGACTACCGTATACAATCCCCGGGCTCAAATAATTCTCATCATACTCATGCCCCACCATAATCACCAGTTACGCGGAAGGTCTCCGCCTTTGGAATTATGCTCCATTAAGAAGACCCACTCATGTGTCCTCACGATACATGAGGAGAACAAACCTTTGTGGGATCCTTACTACTCGCAATTGAAAAACACACTTAGGAGTCCTCACGACTCCTAAGGAGAAAATACACATGCGAGATCCTTACGATTCGTAGGGAGAAAATGCTTTTATGGGACCCTCACGGCCCGTAAAATTGAAAAGCCTCAGGCGATAGGGATCTAAACCTGTCTCCTAAGCCATCGCTCCCCAATCCCCAAGTAGCGAATGATGAGTCGCTCCTGGTACCATATTCCAGTGCAGCGATGCAGACGCCAACCAAATTCCAAGTCCCATACCCCAGTGGCGAATGATGAGTCGCTCCTAGTACCATATTCTAGTGCAGCAATGCAGACGCCAGCCAAATTCCAAATCCAAATCCCCAAGTGGCGAATGATGAGTCGCTCCTGGTACCATATTCCAGTGCAGCGATGCAGACGCCAACAAAGTCCCGAAATTTTTATGGCCCTACGGTCTGGATCATACATCCTGCAAAACCGTATACAATCCACGGGCGTAAAACAACCCAATCTCGCCAAAAATAATAAAATAAAAAGAAAAAAAAGAAAGTATGTCCACAAGCAAAATGGGCACGGATGAAAACCCGAAAGGGCTCTGTGAGTAAAAACAGCAGGACTGCCGGCGAGTTTGTGAAAACCCGAAAGGGTAAACTCGTGAAAAAGAGATGAAATGCACTCACAAGGTCCTCTCGACTTTGTGAGGAGAAAATTCCCGCGTAAGATCCTTACGACTCACAAAGGAGCAACACACTTGGGGGTCCTCACGACTCCTAAGGAGAAAACACACCTACGGGATCCTTACGACCCGTAGGGAGAAAATGCTTTGTGAGACCCTTACGGCTTACAAAATTAAAAAGCCTTAAGTGATAGGGATCTAAACCTGTCTCCTAAGGCACCAATTTCCAAATCCTCCCGGAGCAAATGATGAGTTGCTCCTGGCATTATTCCAGTGCAGCAATGCAGATGCCAAACAAAAAAACCAATCCCCAAATCCTCTCATGACAAATGATGATTCGCTCCTGGTACCATATTCCAGTATAGCGATGCTGATGTCAACCCAAATCAAATCAAACTAACCTTTGCGGCGGAATCATGCTCCGACCCAGAATTTACCCCGTGTCGAAATCATGCTTCGCCTCGGGATATCTACCTTCCCTGCCGGAATTATGCTCTGCCTCATAATCAAATCAACCAACCAGCTCTGCGTCGGAATCATGCTTTGTCTCAGAATGTGCACCCCGTGTCAAAATCATGCTTCGCCTTGGTGCATCTGCCTTCCCTGTCGGAATTATGCTTCGGCTCGGAATCAACCAACGACCTCCTCGTCGGAATTATGCTCCGCCTCGGAATCAAGTCAACCGGCAAGCTCTGCGTCGGAATTATGCTTCGTCTCAGAATGTACCCCGTTTCGAAATGATGCTTCGCCTCAGTGTACCTGCCTTCCCTGTCGAAATTATGCTTCGTCTCGGAATCAAGTCAGCCAACAAGCTCTGCGCCGGAATCATACTCCGTCTCAGAATGTACCTCGTATCGAAATTAATGCTTCGCCTCGGAATATTTGCCTTCCTTGTCTGAATTATACTTCGCCTAGGAATCTACTTCTGCATCGAACTCATGCTTCAGTCAGAATGTCTGCCGCTCATCGGAATGATACTCCGATCCCCTGGAATCATGCTCCGCTCTTGGAATCATGCTCCGCTCTTCGGAATGATGCTCCGCCCATCGAAATGATGCTCCGCCCATCGAAATGATGCTCCGATCCCCTGGAATCATGCTCCGCTCTTCGGAATGATGCTCCGATCACCTGGAATCATGCTCCGCTCTTCGGAATGATGCTCCGATCCCCTGGAATGATGCTCCGCCCATCGAAATGATGCTCCGATCCCCGGGAATCATGCTTCCCGAGGGATACTCCGACCCCGGAATTATGCTCCGCGAATCAGAATGATGCTCCGCGAATCAGAATGATGCTCCGATCCCCGGGAATCATGCTCCCCGGGATGATGCTCCGCCCCCGGAATGATGTTCCATCTCGAAGTTCAGCTTCAAGATCCATCAATTTCATGCACACAACTCAAATGTGCGGTGTGCATTTATTGATGGGGGGGCACTTTGTTGGGGTCAAAATTTGCACCCCTGGTTGACCAAGTCAAAGTCAAGGTCAATCCCAAACCAGGTGGGCCCAAGCCCAGGTCAAGCGGGCCCATGCCCAAGTCGAGCCCGCGGCCAGCCTCCCAATGCCAACAACAAAATCATGTAATAAATAATTTTTATGTAATTTTTTATACATGAATGTATGCATTTCGATTTCTACCTTATGATATATTTTTATTCAGTGAGTTGGCAACCCATCCCTGTTGTGTCTTAGTTTCTTGTAGGACCGACCGCTCGGATCAGTAGTGGCTTGTCGGTACACTTCTATCTATAGTGATTGCTTTTGGTAGGCGGGTTACATATTTGCATCGTAACCACCTCTTATATATGTATATTCTTTTGGATCTAACTAAAAACTCTATCGACCAAAACTTGTATATTTATTGGACTTGGAAACGATACTTATATGTTATTCTTTTAGACGTAGAGCTTGGATATAGTCGACTTGTTGATGCTTATAGTATTTTCTTGTTTGTTTTCATGTTGATCTTCGTCTTGAACGTCGTATATTAACTGTATGATTGCTCTGCCGCTTGGACGTGAAAGCTAGCCCCTACTGTGGATACTTATTATATGTTATGTTTATATGTGGTTTTATTCAAAATTTACAAAGAAGGTGCAGCTCGAATTTTAAATGACGAAAGTGTTTTCAAACAAACTTTACTGATACTTTAGAAATAAACTTAATTCCTTTTATAAAGCCGTTTCAAAACTCCACCTCGTTTAGATTCCTGGTTTTTTGCTTACTTGGGATATGGTAGGGTCTTATAGACTTCACGTGATTCAAATGCCGGTTACATGCCTTTTTCGGGTTGTGACCACATGTGTAAAGACAAATATTTTTATGGAATTGCTTCGAGAGAAAATGAAGAAATTTTTTTAATTGTTTCAAGAGAATTTAGGTCAAACTTGAAAGATTGGCCTGCAAAAAATTTAATTATGATTATGCTCAATCTATGCGATAACATGTTTTTCAGGCAATTTTCCGGATGCGGGGCCAGTTGCTAGTGCATGTAACAAATACTAAAAATTTCTTTATAACTCGTCAAATGGCCTCTTCTTTGAAAGAGGCAACAATGATTTAAATCAAGAACAGAGAAAAAGGTAATAATATTTCGCTCAAAAAGAATAATAAACTTTAGATTGCACAATAAATATAGTCCTATATAACCTAGAAATCAACACTTAGCTTCTTATCAATGCTAGAAAAACTCTGGAAAAAAGCCTTGAAATGTCTGTAACAAGTATCGACGTCTTCTTTTCCACATATTTCTCGCACACTGCATAGTTAAGGCACAAAGAGATGTCAGTATATTCATGGGAAAATTAGGCCAAAGAAATACCTATAAATAAATTAATACTATTAAAGGCAATGCTTTACATCAACAACAGACTCGAAGCACAATACAATTTTGCACCAAGAGACAGTATAGATAACTATCCACAACCATTGCGGTTTACAAATAACGAAAAACTCTTGGGCTGTACAGGAAGTTAATTTTTTAGTGATCAAGAGAAACCAACTAATTTGGTTTGTGATTAAATAAAGATTGCTTACAATGCTAATTAATAGTACATGAAAACTTCAAAGATGCCCAATTAGTACGGATGAAGCGATCCGTAGGAAATGTCACAAAGATTACATGTATTATGAAGGCATAGAAGAATATTCGTCATCCAGAAACATGCATAGAAGAATATTAAATATGTCATCGAGAAATATAGCATGGAAACTGGAAAGAGTTTAAATCGAGGGATTAGAGCCACCTGTGCATTGAGAGCTGAGGGATACCACAATCAACGGTTCTGATACCAACCCCTGAGGCAAGTATAGGGCCAATTGTAGATCCACAACCCATATCATTTCTCACCACAAATTCCTACATTGCATTAACAAATTTCAGTATGGCATTACGCACATTCTGGTCATTTAAAAAAAATGTTTTTCAATGTTTGATTCTAAGAAAATGCAGTCTACATTATTCTACTTTGCATCTGAAAACAGTGAGAGTATCATATGAATGCTAAACAAAATATGCTCTCATGGTTCATATTACTTGTAGCATGAGATTTTGTCCAATATGAATGGACATAGAATGAAATAGGTTCCAGCAATTTTTTCACCAGTTCACTCTTTTTCCTTGTACGGATTTTAATGCAAATGAGTAAAATTTCATCCTCAACTGGTCAAACATAACGAGCAAAACTCAAGTAATAAACATATGGAATTGATCTGCCATTAAATTTAACAAAAATTAATGCAGACACATAAGCAATGCTGGGGAAGAAAATTTTCAGCTGTGTATTAGTTGCATGGGGCAATACCTGAACTGGAAGCTTATGGGCATTAGCCACTTCTTTAAAAAGGAAGGCTGTTACAGAACTTGTTGCGTAGCGTTGATTGGCGTTATGTTTAATCACAAGGCCCTTTTGTAGTTCTGGCCTATGGTATTCCTCATGTTTATCAGAAAAGTTCGGGTGCACGCCATGAGCCATGTCTGCTGACACTGAAGAAAAGAATATTTATTGTTCCATATATATTAATATTAAAGGGAGAAAAAAAACTTAAAAACCGTAAGTTGAAAGAATATAAAATCAAACAGCCCGCTAAGGTTCAGCCTCAGATTCTTCACATAGAAAGTATGAAGAAATCTCTACAACGAAAGTGAAACTTTCCATCAGTTGCTGTCAAAATGATAAGTGCTAAATGTTCCTAAGTCAGTATTAGCTACTTATATTTGTACATATCAAGTAATTTGTGCTAAAGATTGCTTTTTCAACATTTAATAACGAATTATATCTGGGTCTTATTAAATTCAAGTGCTCTTAGCCTCTTTCAGTAAAAGCCCAACTAAAAACAAAAATCTGAGTGCTAAGCACACATCTGAAAGAGAATTCAAGAGCATAAATATAATAAATTGTCACCATTGATATCAACTAGAGTTTAGGCTTGTCAAACGGGTCAGGTCGGGTCAAGATTGACCCGCCACGATACGGGTTCAGGTTGACCTGACCCGTTTAATAAACGGGTCAGAAAACGTAGACCCGTACCCAACCCGACAATAAACGGGTCGACCCGCTGACCCGTTATGACCCGTTTATTAGTCGGGTCGGGTCGGGTCAACCCAAACCGATCCACCCATAATTTCTTTTTTGACTGATTTGATATATGAATGAGTTATTAACATTTTTGTTACAATCTTATGATCTTGTTATATATAAAAAATAATATATTGTATCATTTGTATAGTGCTTGAAATATCATTGCATATATTTTCTTATTTCTTAGTAAACCTTGTCTTAGTAATTGGACATTTCATTATGAATAATATTTCTAGTTAAACTATTAGTTAAATAATTGTAAACAATAGACTTGCTCATATTTAAAAAATATATATGATTAAAGGTCATTTTAATAAGTGGTATACATTCTTTTAGTATTAAGCAAAATTGAAAATTTATAATTAAAATATAAATATGAAACATAAAATCATTATCCATGGACCATAGTAAATCACTATATCTACACAACTTCACAGCATAAATCTAATTCAACATAAATGAGAGAATTTCAAATTGGGTTTCTAATTCAGTTTAAAGCGCATAAAAATTATCCTCCTTAACTCCAAAATCCAAAGCAGGCCCACAAATAATAAAAACCAATATGAACTAAACGGGTCAATCCGGGTCAAGCGGGTCAGAGAGGCTGGCCCATACCCTACCCGGGTCGGGTCAGGTTGACCCGTTAAAAAAATAAACGGGTTCGGGTCAGGTTCAGATCGCTGTCGGGTTTGAGTATTTTTGACAAGCCTTCTAGAGTTGCTAAGATGAGAAATAAAATACAGCGTCTTGATGATCCTGCACTTTCAATAAACTAAGGTAGAAGCACCTACATGTTTATCATAGATCATGAAATGGGAAAATTATTACATAAATTATCATTGCATAATGGCATAAAGTCCTAACTAAAAAATACATGTTAGAGGGAGGATGACATACTTTAGTGGGCCAGGAGTTAACTTTAGGCTATGAGCATGCTTGGTGATTAAGACCAAGAAACAAGGAAAATTAATTACCCACACCTATTCCTTAAATATATTTGAAAATATCATACCCAAAAAAGACGAGCGTATTGCACGTTCAAAAGCACCTTCCCCCATGTATTCGTAGGCTAAGCAACTAACAATGCGCCTCATGGCTTGGAACATGGTTGGCGCACCTACTCCTTGAATTGAATCTGATCCCACCTATAAATTTGAGATATTATTATATGCTGATAGCATGTGAATTAAATAATATTCATGCATTAAAAAACAAGAATATTATAGTACATTCGGCATTACCAATAAATTGCTCACAAATCACGATTAACGATATTGTTGTCAGGCCTATTGTTAAGCATGATAGGTAAGCATAGGTATCAATTAACATAGTTCACCACAAAAGAATATGTACAACCTGGTGAAGACAAGTTTCACCGTTTCTCCATTGGTGCGTGGATGATTATGAATTTAGGGAAGAACTTTGGTGCTTCCAAAATATTGGAATAATGACTGTACTGAATTAACAACAGCCCTTGGATTAAACTTGGAACCGGTGAAACTTATACAACCGGTCACCTTTTCTTTCTCTTCTCAAATCACATGGCCACCACTTTCGTACAAAAATCCCATCACTCAAGCTACCACCAGCCACGTCATTTTCATCCTCTTCCACAATATTTTCTTACTCCCTAAAAAAACCCATTAAAACTATCTTTTTCCCCTCAAATCCTACATCCTCATATGTAAATTAAAACATACAATTTCTTCTCATGATCTCCTTCCTCCTCATCTATCCTTTCCCTACGAAGCGAGCGACAATCAAGATGACAAGGGACCGATGCAGTGAAGTTTCGAATCTCAAGCTTTGATCTTGAACATAGATCCAAGCTCAAACATGAAGTCTCAAAATTCAAACTATATCTCGGCACCAATCTCTATTATTTTTCAAGTTTCTATTTTTACCATTTGAGATCATAAAAAGATCACCATAGATTCGGCATTATTAGACTTAGATGCTAGTGTGAACCTGCTTCCTTTCTCAGTTTACGAACGACTAGGGGTGGATGAGATGAAACCTATCAAGGTCATCTTGCAAATGGCTGACCGTTCCACCAAAACACCGAAGGGAGAGCTTGATGATGTGCTGATCAATGTAGGGAAATTCATATTCTCGAATCCCCGTTGACTTCATTGTTTTAGAAACACATCATGTAGCAAACCTGAAAAGCCAAATCCCGATGATTTTGGGACGACCTTTCCTAGCAACTTCAAACACTTTGATCAATTGTCGAAATGGTTCTATGACACTTCCTTTTGGGAACATGACAATTGATCTCAATATCTTCAATATAGGGAATAAGCCTAGTGACCACCTCGATCAAACCTTTGAAGTCTCGGCCATTGATGAAGCCGGTGAGGAGGATACATATGACTTCGAAGAGGGATATTTTGATCGAGGTTTTGAGGAGATTTTCTAGGATGGAATCAAATTCTTGGATGAGTTAGATTTACCAACTCATCACGTCCCTCACATCGAATGTGATCATCCTCCGGTGCCTTTAGCAAACAATGCAAGTCTCAAATTCTTCCGGCAGTTACGGAATCACCTGATCTTGAGCTCAGATTTTCTCAAAAGCACCATAAGTTCAACATCATGCATGCATGTATCAAGTCGATTATATTTGCTGAGCCCATTTGTTGTGTTATGTTTTACCAATCACATTCGCATCATGATAAAATATTTGATTGGTTGGTTTGATTTTTAGGCTTTTCAAAGCATTTATATACTAATTTTCTCCTTTCAGTTTCTCCTCGTACCATTAAACTTTACAGCTTGACATGACAATGAAGACGCTGTCATAAACATATATGGGGGGAGTTTTGTATAGTTGATTTTTTTCTTTTTAGAGTAGTTTTTCTTTTCCTTTTCTTTTCTTGTGTATATCTTGTAAAACAAAATTTTATAAAAACTTTGAATCAAGTTAGCAAGTAGGTAACCTTAAGTTCGAAACCCGAAAAGTAAGATCAATAGGATAGAAACGATTGAATTCTACAAGTTGAAACTAATATATGAAAGATGACCCTTCTAGAGTTTGGTCGTAGTGAGTATACACTTTACCCTACACTTACACGTATATTTAGTTTTGGGATGTAGAGAATGGCTTGAAATATCTCCTAATTATATATATATATATATATATATATATATATAATAATAATAATAATAATAAAACACATGGTAGATTCATAGATTGGTTATTTGTGCCTCAAGAAGCATGAATAATCAATTGAAGGGTGTTGAAATGTAAATATGTCTAATAAACACATTAAGTAAACTGGTTATTCGTGTCTCAAGAAGCATGAGTACTCAAATTGAACGGTGATGTAAATATAATAAACCTTCTAACTGGTTATTTGTACCTCAAGAAGCATGAATAATCATGTTAATATGTTAAAAGATGGATATACGAAAGTTTGAATCGAAATTCCGAAACCAAAAGATAGTTGCACTTACACTAAGATGTATAGGATCTATAACCAAATAATAGGAGTGAAAAATAGAATTGAAGTTTCTATCATAGGAGGATTGAATTTCTTGACTTGGGGCTAAATTCTAAGACTAGAACTTCTGAGAACCTACAACCTGGCTTGATTCTGAATTTTGTGGGTATGTTCACTGCAAACCCTCATGAGACAACATTCATTCTATATGACAATGTAAGGGTTTAATGACTTGTTATACATGCTAAATGTAACCGCGATTCCTGTGAAAGTGAGTTAGGTTTTTTTTCTTTTAATAAGTGTTTTGCTCGGGACGAGCAAAAGATAGGTCTGGGATATTTGTTCATCACGTTTATTTGTATATTATATTTCACATCCTGTCTCTTTTTGTATATAAATATATGTTATTAAGGTATGTCTGATTCGTAGGTACAGGTTACAAGTTTCAGGGAGCTAGTGACGGATTTGTGCACAAAAAGATTGGCTAATCGACGGATATCTAAATACGCGTCCGAGTGCTGCAAAAGTCTCAATGGAATCAGGAAACAAGACCAAGTCCAATTGAATCTACACAGAAATCAAGTGCCAATACAAATTTGAGCCCAATTAGGGCTCACAGGACCGTCGGCCAGCGGCAGAATGCCCATTATTACTGCCGGCCAGCGGTCCCACTACAACTGAATAGGCTCAATTTCGGTTGGTGGACTCGTCTTGAGATCCACAGCCCATGAATCCAATACCTGAACCGACCTTGGGAGCTTATAAATACAACAAATCTTTGAGCAAAAAGATGATTGATAGAATTAGGATTAGTTTTTATTCTTCTTGCTAGCTCTCAAGCAAGCTTAAAGATTAGGTTAGATTAGCTTCAATTCAAAATTTAAATTAGTTTCCATTCATAATTGTAATCTTTTCTTTCTCATTTCTCTTGTAATTTCTCTTTTAGATAATAGATAGATTGTTTTTCCATTGTTCTCTTTTCTTTTCTTTTTAGGGTTTGCAATGATGCAAGATAAAGAACCCTAAGTGCCAACAACCATTAGATTTCAATTTCCTTGCACTTTGATACCATGTACTTTAAATTCATGCTCTTATTTGTGTATGATTGTAAATATGAATTGTGAGTAGTTTGCCTTGTCTATGATGAGGGGGGTTGGATCATGGATGGCTAAGTCTCCTTCTAACATCTCTCTTGATCTAATTAACCAATTCAAACAATGTGAATCCTGTTCACTTTAATATTCCTTGCTCCCTAGTCCAATTGATTAGAAAATGGATGGCTTGTCTCTTTCTATTCACTTGAGATGAAGTTGATGGTTTATATTTAATGAAGATCATGATTGATGTTGGTTGGATTGGTAGCTAAGCACAATATTAGGAAATGGAGGGACAAAGGCTTGATAGACTGTAGATTAGGCATGGATGACTTTGCTCTCTCTAATCATATAGCTTATGCTTTCTTAATCCACATTTACTGATGTTGTGATAAGCACATTAACCCTCATTTAATTTACAAGTTAGCTTGGCTAAGTTGATGGTTTATACTTTTCCCAAGTCTATTACTTAGTTTTGATATTCCATACTTCTCACAATAACTTGTAGGTAATTAGTGGCAAAGTGATCAAAAGCAATGTTGTAAAATACGTATTCGTTTTCTATTCGTTCGGCTAGCGGGTAGCGTATAATCGGATTATACAGTGATTAATCGTTTTACGAGAATTATGCAGCTATAAACATATTTAGAACGCTTGTCCATGACTGTAGGTGAAAAAATATCATGTAGTATTTCACCACCGTCCTACATAGTTCGCATGTTGCAGCCCATGAAAACAAAGAAATTTACAAATTTTTTGTTCGTGCAAATTTGACATTTGGCATGCCATTATTAACAGGGATTGAAAAATAAAGCAGATTTTTTGTTCTCCATAGCCCATGATTTCTTACATGCTACAGTCTACGAGAATAGATAAAAACAAAATTTTCCCTGAAAAATCATCAATAAATGGCATGCTACGGGCAAAGAAATAAATAAAAAATTTGGTGGAAACCCCAAAAATTATCTCTGGAGGCTATTGATCGAGGATGGAGGTGGATGTCGAGGTCAAAGGCTGGAAGCTGGAGGCGTCAAGGTCGAAGTATGGAGTTTGAAGGCCGGAGGATTAAGGTCGAAGGCTCGTCGAGGCTGGAGGATCGAGATCGAAGGCTCGTTGAGGTCGAGGTGGAGGATCGAGGTCGAGAATGGAGGCCGAGGCTGGATCGAGAAAGAAATCTGGGTGAGGAAAAAATGAAAGGTCTCGATTGCCTCAGTAAATGGATAGAAGCTGGTACGGTTTTTTCCAAAACGGATTTATATTTTTTCACAATCGTTTAGATATTAAACGCCTGATTAACCGTTTTAAACCCATTATACGGTGTTTAATCGTTTTTGACCGATTAATGGAGTAATTAATGCAATTTCTATGCGGTTAAGCACCATTTACGATTATACAGCCAATTAATCGGCCGGATAAACCATTTTTTTCGACACTGATCAAGAGGGATGGTTTAGTTGGAATTAGCCACATTTGTCAAACTAACCCTAATCCTAAATAATCTTATTTCTCAATATCTTCTCTTTAATTTTACTTTGATTTGGGACACAAGCTCTCTCTCTCTCTCTCAACCCTCTCTTTACCTCCGTCCTAATCAGATTCTAAAACTCATCTTCCTTGTGGATCGACCCGTACTTGCTGGCTAGCTATTCGTGACCCGTACACTTGCGATTTACCACAAATCTCTTATCAAACATCATTGGCCAAACCGGAAGCTTTTGTTGTGCATGGCTTCCAAAATAAGAAAAACGGAAGCACTGAAGTAATATTCGAGAGAGAGAGAGCTAATGAGCTCACCTAGTCAAGAAGAAGACTTATCCTAAAGTAAGGGGAAGATAATAAATTCATGAATATTACTTTAGTGTTCCGTTTTTCTTTTTTGGAACCCGCGCACAATAAAAGATTCTGGTTTGCCAGTTTAACCAATGATGTCCTTCCATGTGGGTGATCACTCTTTCTCTCGTTCACGTTTCGGTGGGACCCCTTTTTTTCTTTTAACCCACGGACGGATTTTGTCCACATCCTTTCCTATCTCAATCTATTCAATGGTTATATTCTTTATAAATTTTTTAAGTCATTCATAAGAAAAACTTGTTGTAGAGTTTAATACTCCATTTAGTGTGTATACAAGTTATGATTGTCTGTTAAGTTTACTATTTACGAAAGAATTTTTTATTATAAATTTATATCATTTTGTAATTGATCACATAATTAGGTTATTGATATTTTCTTAAACATTTAGAAAATTTTGTTGTATAAATAGATTTCTTTTACCCATAATTCTCCATAATTACTGGTCATCTGCTATTTTTAGACTTATATATTTGCCGCCCCTCCAATGTTAATATACAGTTCCGTCTCATGGATGCTCCATTACTAACCAGTCCATAATTTTTGTAAGCGGTGTCTTTTGATTCACAAGATATTTAAACGATCCAAACAGTTAATCTTGTTCTTTATACCTCCAAACTTTTATGTAGGGGAAAAACAAAAAATTTGAAGGTATGTATCACATGCATTAGCTCTCTCTCTCACACACACACACGTATGTAGCTAGCCTGCATGCTACACGTCTACATACATATAGATCAAGATGATCGGTTTGGATCGGCATAAAATATGAGAAGTCGTGTGTTTGAAAAAATAGGCTCATTTAAAAAAAGGAGCCCTGGTCTCAATGGATCAACTATAATTCTATCATGTTTTTGCATAGGGTGTAACTAATTTAGTTACACCTGGTAGTAAATTAGGCGTTCCTGTGTGTGCGTGCACGCAAGTGTGGTGTTCGGATCGTTCAAACATGCATCCATGCATACCTGTGTGCAAGTAGCATAGCATGTATGTATGTATGCATGCATACATACAACATGCATACATGTGTGTATACACACATATATAGATATACATATACGTGTATATAGACATACGTATACACGCGCACGTAGACATGTGTGCACATATGTGTATACATGTGTGTCTATATACATGTATGCACGTGCGCACGTATATGTGTATACGTACGTATGTATGTACACACATATGATGGGGAGCTGATATCATGAGACCGGATCTAATTTCTTATTTTGAGACCAAATTTTTAAACACACCACACGCCGTAATTGCTGAATTTGCACACATGCTGATCAGAGAAGCTCAGATGAACACAAACTAAGAGGCACAAAAATCCAATCTTTATGAACTTTACACTATAATTGCTGGACTTGACAGTTAAAGGAATCTGGGGGACAAGAGAGAGGCATGACGAGGAGGGAGGGGGCTGCTGGACTCGGGCGCGGGCTGAAGACGAGGATCTTCGGTTGAAATTCAGCGCCGGTGTCGAATCTACGATGATCTCCTTATGATCTCAAACAAAAAAACAGAAAGTTGAAAGTTGAAAAATAATAGAGAATGGAGCTGAAATGTAGTTCGAACTTCGAGACTTCATATTTGAGCTTGGATCTAAGATTTAGATAGAAACTTGAGATTCGAAACTTCACCGCTCCAATCCCTTGTCATCTCGATTGTTGCTAGCTTTGTGGGGGAAAGGGTAGATGAGAAGGAAGGAGATCATGAGAAGAATGGTGGTGTGCTTTAATTTACAGGTGAGGATGTAAGAGATGGGAAAAAAGGGTTTTGGGTCTTTTTAGGAAGTAAGAAAATTTTGAGGAAGGAGATGAAAAGGACGTGGCTGGTGATAGCTTGAGTAATGGGATTTTTGTACGGGGGTGATGGCCATGTAATTTGAGAAGAGAAAGAAAAGGTGACCGGATTTAAAAGTTTCACCGGTTCCAAGTTTAATCCAAGGGTTGTTAATTCAGTAGTCATTATTTAAATATTTTGGAAGCACCAAAGCTCTCTCTCTCCCCCTCCCTCCCTGCTAATTCACTTCCCAAGTCTTATAGCAATTCTCTCTCTCTCTCTCTCTCTCTCTCTCTCTCTCTCTCTCTCTCTCATAGTTCATTGCGCCAACTCAAATGATTGTTAGAGAAGCAGGCTGTAAATTTTGGTCAATTTTTTCATGAATCTTCCAAAGACTAGAATTTATTCCATACCTGACTACATTTTGATGGATAAAGACTTCGATAATGAAGGTGTAGATTGTAGTGCTCGTACTGATGATTAAGCATGTCACTCACTCGGAAGATACTGCCTACATTACTTGTACATCTAGATAGATATAAATACAACTATAATATTAAAGACTTTGCATGTGTAGAGCAACTGCAACATACATATCTATCTAGTTTTATAATATAAAAAAGGTTTCATGTAGATTACTAACCAGTCTAACGTAATAGGAAAAATTGTATAATACATAAAGAAGTGCAGTTAGATCATTAGTACACTAACAAGGAGGCCACAAATTCAAAGCAACCAACACAAAGCAAGAGGATGCCATCTTTATATTTCGGGAGGGTTTTCTTTTTCCCCTTTTCTTGTGTCTTCTTTTTTCTTTTGGCGGTTTTGGGTTTGTGTGGGGGGGGGGGGGGGTCGCACTGTGTGCTCCATTTTAGATAAACAGAACAGAAATAGACCCAAACTGCTTCAGAACAAAGAAATTCTTTCCTATGATGGCATTTGTATATTTCAGTAAAGATGCCCTTTGAATGAATATTGTATCCATGAAGTTGCCCGCGAATTTAGAAACAAAGGCAAGGTTTAACACAGATTTGGAGTTTATGTGACAATCGGTTACCTCTTCATTGTCAAATAGGGCAACCATTCTGATAGCCTGCTCATTTTCTAAATCTACAGGTGTTTCACAAGAATCAAGAAGAGATCGAAGTGCACAATAGCTCGAAGCAAGATTATCAAGTCTACCAGAGAAGATGAATTCATTATTGGCACCACCAACACAGCTCGGCTGGGTGTCACAGACATTCAACTCCAAACCAATTATTTCATCAGCATTACAACAAAGTTCTTCAGACAAAACCTGGAAAAATAAAGCCAAGAGTTTTGACTCAGATATATGATACTTGCCTCGATATCAATTCCACTATTTCATTTTGAATCTCAAACTGTGATACTGAATCAAATACACCAAAGTGAAGTACCTGCAGAAGAAGTGAATGGTGAGGGCTTTTCGAAGAACATGACAAAGTAGTTTTCTCTTCAGACTTCACTTGTGGCTCCTCAAGTTTTGTTGCAAGGATTGGAACAAGATGATTCTCTAGGTTTGGCTTAAATCCATTGGTGTTCACTGAGCTAAACTGAAACAAAAAAGGAAGTTAATATATTTGTATCTAAATATTATTACTATCTTGAAAGTAAGGACACTATTGACACTATTTGCATAACCAACAAAAACTAAGCAACAAAACCAAGTCTTGTATTGGAATTCAGACATCTAGGAATTCACAGCCAACACTTGAATTGGAATGCATGGAGGGACATAGTGATGCATTGATTTAATTTTAGAGCCTTAATGCATTAGTAAAGTAATTCAATAGTAAGAAACAGAAATAACTCACATTAAAACAAGTCATAACAAAATCAGTCTTTTTCTCACCAAAAAAGGAAAAACAATGAACAACATGCAGTCATATCCTGTGGGATTTTGACTATCAAGGTAAATTAATAGGCATAGGCCATAACAGATGAGATCAAGTAATCATCTCTTTTCAGACATGATACCATAAATATATACAAATTCATACTTATGATCCTTTTCACCAAATATGGGAAAAGATCAATAGAAAAAAAAATAAGCTGACAAAAATGAATGGATGGGAAAGAAAAACCAATATTTTTTTTTATATTAATTGGCATAATTTCCTGGTAGATAATAAAAACTTTGAATTGTTAATGCATTACAAGAGAAGAGCATGCGCTGTTTAAGTAAACGATAGATCAGATTCCCATTGCTCAAAAATTCATCAAGTAGCTACCATAAAACAGAACAATATGTGGGTAACTATGGGTTTTAAGTTTTAACCTTCTAACGCTTCTACTTATTGTATTCTCCAAAACTCGTGACACCTGGATGGGCCAATTAAATATTCTAGCATTTGAACTCAGCAACAGATCCTACAGTTGACTACAAAAGTTTGTAAAAGGAGCCCTCTTATTAAATCAGCGGTTTTAACACAAGCAACTTCAAAATGAAATTCATTCAAAAAATACTTGAATGCTTTTAAAAGAGAACAAATTGCTTTACTATTCACTGAGAGTTCAATTGAACTTGCAATGCTCTTTAAAGAATTTGATGTAACATGCAATCCCTTTAATATATGATATTGCATTAGTGTGAAACCATTGCCAAAAGTAAAAAGGCTAACTTTAGGTTTTTTGCTAGCGGACACATGGTTGCAATGGAAAACCAAATTTTACAATTTACAGGCTTGGCAACATCATAATTCTAATGTAGTGAAATAGTCCACAGATTGAAATTCTCGCTCGGATAGCTAATAAACTAACCGGTCAAGGTGTATAGCCAATGTCGGAACCCTCATTATAGGTCTCTTCACTTTAACAAGCTTATGCACATAAGACCCGTCCACAGCTTTGAGTATGACTCTCCCAGCAACACTCAGATCTCTATCAAACCATGTGTGCCATAAACCACCTCCATATGTCTGCACATTCACCATCAGATATCCAGACTTTGAGCCTGCAGACCTTGGTTTCAGTTTCAAGCATGGGCTATCGGTGTGTGCAGCAATAACATGAAACCCACTACCAACATCATATCTGTAATAGGGGAAAAAAAAGAGGTAAACAATATTTTCGCCGGTATTAACCGATAATTATTAAGAATTTTAAAAGGACTCACTTTTCTCCAACGGCGAAAGCGACCAGAGAGGACATGTTTCGAGTGAAGAAGTAGCGACCGCCAGGCTGTAGATCCCAGTCGTCGTTTTCATTCAGCAACCGGAATCCATGGGCGATCAGTTGCCTCTTCGCTTCAGCTGCAAATTACTCAAGTAAATTTTTTTTAAAATATGTACATATTTACTGCTAGTAATACTACGATGATAGCAAGGCAAGGAGGAAATTGGAAAGAAGAATAGAGCAACAGTGTCTTCTTCCACAAATCTGTAAGAGTTGAAAGACATTTGATACTGTTCACAACTTCCAACTGGGATGCAAAACTGTTGGATATTAGTAGATATCCATGATATCAGGACTGGTTGTTTAGTAAGCTAAGAGCGTAGGCAACTATCATGGAAGAGGCTCTGAGGGGTAATTTTTTAGAATATTAGAACCAGAGTTGGTAGATAAACTTAGGGGTAGCAAGACTAATTTTGGCGAAGAAGAGGTTAGCCAAGCAATCAAGCTGTTAAGGGAAGACGAAGCACCATAAGCTGATGGATTCCCAATGTTCTTCTCTTAGATATTTTAAGATGCTGTTAAAGACAAGTTCATTGTCCCTATTACATGAACAAGAGTCAGGTCCAGTGCGGATAGCTAAACTAAAATATGCGCCTGAGAGAGAGAGAGAGAGAGAGAGAGCAAACTGATTAGCCTCTCAAATGGCTCCAATTTCCCAAAGTTTTGGTAAAGAGTCAAAAAGGATTATGGCTCCAATTTCCCAAAGTTTTGGCAAAGAGTCAAAAAGGATTTGGAGGATATGGTTGGTAGTTATTAATGATGTTTGCTTGCTGGTAGATACATATTGGATGGAGTGGCAACCGTCGTCAATGACGAAATATTATGACACATCTTTTACAACTTGCCTTTGAGGAGGCCTATGGTATGCTTAAGACGTTTGATCTATAGATAGGAATTTTGGCAGCGAGCCAGCGAACAAGACTGTTTGACCTCCGCTTGGTTACATTAATGAAAATTAATGTCTTTATTAATGGCGAGTCAGCTAGAGATCAAGTGTAGAGAAGGATAAAGATAGAGAGACTCTTTACTGCCAATTCGAGTTGTCCTAATGGTAAGCTTTTATGAAATATGAAAAATGTGTTTATAATGGGTTAATTACAGGAATGGGACAAAGAAACCAGCCTAAGAATTAGGTTAGGCAATCACAAAGAAATGTAAATATTGTTTCGAAATATGATATGGTTCGAAAATGAATTTTCTCAAATGCTCACTTACATGTTTATTAGAGAGAGAGAGAAGATTTTAGGGAATGTAAATGGATAGATTGGCTTAAGCCTGATCTTTATCTTTATATAAGCAATGTCATTATGCTATTGCACTTCTATTAAGTATCTAATTACATATAAAAGACTCGTGTATAATACGAGTATTCTAACACTCCCTCTTAAGCTGGAGCATACATATCATACATGCCCAGCTTGTTACAAAATAAAATGCACTCTGTTCCTTTCCAAAGGTTTTGTGAATAGATCTGCAGACTGATCAGTAGATTGAACATAGTAAGCATCAATGATCCCATCTTCAATTTTCTCCCTCATAAAGTGACAATCCACCTCAATGTGTTTTGTTCGCTCATGTAATACAGGATTATAGACGATATAGATTTCAGCCTTATCATCACAATATAACCGCATAGAGGAAATGAGCTAAAAACCAAGCTCTCCAAGCAGAAAGCGAATCCATACAAGCTCATAAGTGATATTCGCCATGGCTCGGTACTCTGACTCAGCGTTGGAGTGAGACACTACACTCTGCTTTTTACTCTTCCAGCAGACTAAGTTACCTCCTACAAACACGCAATATCATGTAATAGATCATGTAGTAGATCTGCGATCGGATAGAGACCTGGTCCAATCTGCATCAGTAAAACCCGCTACTCAAGAATGTCAATGATCTGAGTACAGTGGAGCGTTCCCTGGAGCATTCTTCAAATAGCGAAGTATCTGAATCACGGCATCCTAATGAGCCACTCGAGGATCGGCCATAAACTGGCTCACAACGCTAACTGGATATGCGATATTAAGTCAAGTGATGGTGAGATAATTTAGCTTATCGACCGATCGTCGGTATCTTTTGGAATCTTCAACCGAGTCACCTTATCCCGGAAGTATCTTAGTATTATGATCTATTGCAGCCTCTACGAGTCTGCACCCTAACATCCCCGCTTCAGTCAACATATCGAACACATACTTCCGCTGTGAAATATAAATGCCATCCTTCGATCGAGCAACCTCGATACCCAAAAAGTACTTACGGTTTCCAAGATCCTTGGTCTGAAACTTCGTCTGAAGGTGGTGCTTAAGCTGTGTAATACCAGCCACATCATTGCCAATAATCACTATGTCATCAACACATACCATCAATAGAATGCGAAGGTCATTGGTGTTATTACAATAGAGCACCGAATGGTCATGAGCACACCATATTAGGCCAAACGAAATAAATACCTCAATAAATTTCCCAAACTACACTCGAGGAGACTATTTCAAACCATACAATGATTTCTTCAATCGACAAACTAGACCGGACTCCCTATGAGCAACAAAATAAGGTGGTTACTCCATATAGACCTCCTCGACCAAAGAACCGTGAAAAAACGCATTCTTCACATCAAGCTGATGCAGTGGCCAATGATGGGTAGACGCAAGAGACGTAAGGAGACGAACAGAAGTCATCTTGGCCACAAAAGAAAAGGTATCATCATAATCAATGCCGTAAGTCTGCGAATACCCTTTAGCAATCAAACATGCTTTCAAGTGGGAAAGGGTTCAGTCAGGATGAAACTTCATAGTGTATACCCAGCGGCACCCTACAGACTTCTTCCCAGTTGGAAGAGGAACCAAATACTACGTCTGATTTTGTTCGAGGGCAAGCATCTCATCAATCATAGCATCAATCCATCCTTTATGAGACAAAGCATCGGAGAGGGACTTGGATAAAGCATGAGAGTCGGGAGAGGAGATAAACACCCGATATACCGAAGATAAATGAGAAGTGGCCACATGATGAGCTATAGGGTGAGAGTTGCAGCTTCAAGAGCCTTTCCGTAAGGCAATAGGGAGATCAATGTCAGCCTCCAACAGAGCTTGAGACTCTGAAAGATCAGCAGCAGCAGGATGAGGTTCAGGAGCCGTTCGGAGTCGACGAGCATACACATTTGTAACAGGTAGTGTGGTGTGGAGCCCAACAGTTGGGAATCGGGTGGGAAGTGGGTCAATAGGAATAGTACGGGTAAGCTCCAACATGGGAGATGGAGAATCAACCGACTCAGAGGGAGTGCTGTCTTATGACAAAATATGAAATATCTAAAGAAAAGTCACTGTCAATATCTATAGGAGTGTGAGATGTAGAAAAATATAGGATGGACTCATTAAAAGTCACGTCGGTCGATATAAATCGACGATGTAACTCAGAACTATAACAACGATATCCCTTTTGAGTTCGAGAGTACCCAAGAAAAACACACTTAATGGCCTTGGGATCCAGTTTAGATCCCCCAGGTTGCAGATCTGGACAAAACAAACACACCTAAAGACCCGCGGAGGAATAGGGAAAGACTACCGAAGGAAACAATGTAGAATGAGAAATCTGTCCATCTAGGACAGAGGAGTGCACACGATTGATCAAGTAATTTGCAGTGAAGACTGCATCCCTCAAAAGGATTTAGGCACTCGCATATGAAAAAAAGGTGCGAGTAACCTCAAACAAATGCTTATTCTTCCTTTCTGTCACCCTATTTTGTTGGGGTATAAAGACAAGAGTCATGAACACTGCCAAGTTTCTCCATATACTCCATAAAGGGCGTACTAAAATACTCCTTAGCATTATCACTCATCAAGGTACCAACAGTGACCCAAACTGAGTCCGAACTCAGAACAAAATATCTAGAAATGAGAAAAAACTTCATTTCGAGATTTCATCAAATATAACCATGACTCGAGAAAAATCATCAATAAAAATCACAAAGTAGCAAAAGCCTCCTTGGGCAACAACAGGGCATGGCCCCCAAACATCAGAATGTACTAAATCAAAAGATTTTTTAGCTCTCTTATTGATACGAGATGGGTGGCTAGAGAAATGATGCTTACCCAACTCATAAAACACATGCAAAACTAGATAAAGTATCAAGAGAGGGAACAATCCTCTTCAAGGTCCGTAAAAAAGGGTGACCAAACCGATAATGGGCATCAAAGACGGATGTGGATGCTGTTGGGCAGCTTATAGGGCGTGGATGCTCATCGAGGTAGTCAACCCGTCAACCTCAGTCCCTGTGCTAATCGTCCATCTCGTTCCAAGCTCCTAAAAAACACATCCATCAGAAAAGAAAGTTGCATCACGGTTCAAATCCCAAGTCGGCTAGCTAATAGAGAATAAGTTGAAAAGAAAGCCAGACAAATATAAGACAGTAGAGAGATATAACTGTAATGTGGCATAAACAGACCCCGCTCCCTCTTTAGCACAAGCGGTGCCGTTTGCTAAGGTCACTGGGATACACCCAGGTCTAGCCTATATGAGAACAATATGCCTCTCCTATCATATGATCATTCGGTCATGTATCGATCACCCAAGAACGACATATAGAAGTTGAAATAATAAAAGCTATATAGGTACTTCTCGAAAGACATAAAGTGGTCATAAAGAAGCCCGAGGTGTAACCGATCCAGACTGGCTATTAGAAGCAGATGAGATCACAAGAAACCTCAATCGAGCAATCTCCTCCTCCATAGACTTGACGGAACTCTCAGATGATGATATTGAGTCTGTCGAAATAGTGGAGGATGCAGGAGATGCGGTCCCAACATGTGCACGAGCAGCAAGGCGAGGAGACTGAGGAGGCTTCCCATTCAACTTCCAGCAGGAATTACGAATGTCCCTCCTGATGGCAGTAGTCCCAAAAACGCCTCTCCTCTGCCTCCTCTGCAGGGTTCCCCAGTGTCGCCGCTGGGTTTCGGGAGACATCGACCATGCCGTTTTCAAAAATTGGCGCGCTAAAGAACCCTAACCTAGAATCTTAACTAGAGAATTAGACGAAACTAGTATGTAAATATCTTTACATCTAAGTGAACAAGGAATACAAGCTTTGTAGACCGTTCCTTCACTTCAATAGCTCCGTATAATAGTCCCTTCGCTCCAAGTAGTGATCTCCCGGACTCTAGTGAGACTCCACAAGGTGAAATGAACAAGTTTGCTTAAAGTCTTCGAGACCGAAGATGATCTACGTCGAAGAGACCCTAACACAAGCTATCTCTTCACTGAGTGATGAACTAGTGAAGAAACAACCCAATCTAAATGGCTAGTAGAGAAGAGCTTGATGAAGTAGGAATTTTGCTCATCTTAGAAATTATTTTCTCACTATTTCTCTTCACCTCTCATGAAGCTAGAAAGCTAGAGGAAGAAGATGACGAAAGCAACCACGGAATGAAGCAAGTGAAGAATGAATCAAGTGGTGAGAATAGCAACCATGGGTGAGTTAATATCATATACTAACTCATGTAGAGACTAAACCATGGCTAAACAATAATGGTTGGGTTAATAAATACCTTCAAGTAAAACAAAATTAATGGACTTGGTCAATGGTTCCACAAGCTTCTACAAGTTTCAACCATGTGACAATTTCCAACTAATTTGATTTACTTTAAATAAACAAAACCTTACATTTTTATAAGTATGGTGTGAGTCTCATATACCCATGTAACATGTGGCATCAAGCATGACACAAAAGATGTACATTAATATATATCACATATATACTAAGTGTATACTAGTGAGAAAAAGAATACTTAAGTGAGCTAATATTAGTTAATTTATGATAATATATCAAATATATAATTATACATTAAATTATTAAATCAACACTTGATTTAATAATCCGGCTATATCACATACAACCGACTAATATCAAATGTATCAACTTGTCGAATCAACACTTGATTCGACAGCCCGGTTATATCACATATAACCGACCGATATCACATATCGCGAGAATAGAATACGGTATCACATACGCGTATTAATCTCGGTACCGCACTTATCACATATGTGCTCCTACTTCGTTTCGCTTGAACCAGAAAACCTCTGTGTAGGACTCTAAAAACTCGTCAATACGCCGGCAGTAGGTGGTGATCATATCAGTCACCCACAAGCCGCAAGCGGTCTGCTAAACGTAATGACCACCGGGATATTGAGCGATCAGAAGATCAACAAGCAAGCATGCTCATACTCCTGCGAATCCAATAAGTAACACTACAGTACAGTCCGGTCTCTTCGTCTGATATGTCGCATATCACAGTCTAGGGGTGGTAATTGTCAGACCCCAATAGCCTTATAAGTCATGCCGATGTGAGACTCATAACGGTTCGAGAAACTACTGATAACACTTGCCAGTAGATCTCAGTAACCCTGACCACGGATTTCCTGTTATGGCCAATCAAGCATAGCGCAACATCAACCCCTAATACCGGGAGAGACGAAATCTTCTCATATCGCTCATTGCCTCCATGTGACTTGGGACTGTACCCAAAAACCACCGTTTTGCACGATCTCCTGAACGTGGTAAGGTGGAAATCAAAACACGGTACGAATCACACAAAACTCTATGACGATCTCAGGTTGACAGACTAATCTGTACCAGTGTCACCAGAGAACTGCTATCTGACAATAGATATAATACCAACTAGGAGTTCTCGGTGAGTCCGTTCAGTGTACCCAATCTCCACTAAGCACCCGTATACCTTCTCTGATGTTAAACACTAATGGATGTGGGATCATCCATCGCCCATCATATGGGTCGAGAAGCGTATACGCTAGTCTACTCGGGAATATCGATAGCCGTCTCGATACTCCCACGACTAGGAACATTTGAAGGATGTAGTTACCGACTACCTCTGCCCCACTAGTATGATCTGCATCATAATCCTGATAGTCAAGTACTCATCCTAAGGGCTTTATCAACATGTAATAGAGAGACAATAAATGTACATGTTAAGATAAAGAGCAACCAGATAGCATACTATCATGTCGAGCAAGAAAATCCTCCCTATATATGTCCAAGCATCCACTGTAATATACATTACATGTATAATAATAGCCTCTAGGACATACATATAACTAACATCCTCCACGACCTACCCCCTCTCCCTCGTAGAGCGTAATATGTGGGAGAGCTCTCCGGCCTAATAAAGGAACTATACTCACCGGATACAGGATGCCCATCGGTAATCTCTGACTGAAATATCTGATGGAGCGTGTGATAAGTGGTCGTGAGAGTAATATCCGCCTTCCCAAGTAAGGCCAGACGTGCATAATGATACTCGGGCCGTAGCCCAACAAGAAAATGATCATAAGAGCCCCATCTCCATAACGTCACTAGTAATTGGAAACAACTCCGATACAAGCTGTGCAAGACGCCGAAACTCCGAGTAATAATGATGCAATGAGCGAGTTCCTTGCTGAATCTTATACAGTCGCCTTCATGGATCCCAGATGAACAAGGCCATCCATGATGCGTCGTTCCATCGAACTGAGTATGAGATGGTTAAGCTGTGCATCATCCGCCTCCCAATCGACGGACATTAGATCAAGGAGAGGCTTTGTCAAATGATCGCCCTTCTTCCTCCTCTTGATATATCTCTCCACCATCAACTTCCAACTATGAAAGTTTTGATAATCAAGCTTAAAATCCACCATTTTGTTGGCTAAACCATCAGTGGAAGATATCGATCTACTCTCGGATTTGCTCTCCATCTCCAAGGAAAAATCTAAGAACCACTCCTAAAACCAACAAGAACTGGTAATCAATCTTTCAAGAACGGATCCACACCCAAACCAACACCAATCAATCGGATCTAATCTCCGAGAGCACAAGCTCCTCAATATCACAATCAACCAAGCAAATCTTCGTATCAAAATCACAGAAATACCAAGAATAATGATCAAATCGACCAAATGATCACAAACCGAACTCAAATCATTAAAAAACTCTCAAAAGAATACTAAACATCATCAAGACGACCTCATTTTAGCCAAGAAATCCACCAAATCAGCCAAAAAAATCCAAAGAACAGCCCCAAATCAGCCAAGATTTGATCTCCCGAGCTCAAATCTCACACTCAGATCTGAAATCGACCAAGAACAGCCAAGAATAGACCAAAAAGCTTGAGGAACTCGAGCTAAAATGATAAAAAAAAAATCGACCAAGAACAGCCACTCAGATCTGAAATCGACCAAGAACTGAGAAAATTGGGGCCAAATCGATGGGAAAAATTGGGGGAAACTTCAAATATGAGGAAACAAACTGAGACAACTTCAAAGAGTCATCAAATTGGCTTAGAGAGACTCAGATCGAACTCGAATCGACCAAATCTAGATCAATTTCATCATCGATTTCAGATCTAGTCGAAATCGATGAAGAACGAGCTTGATCCAAGTCGATCTAGCTCGATCGAGGACGAGAACGGGCGCTGATACTCCGGCGAAGGTGGCTGGAGTCCGGCGAAGCTCTGGTGAGGCGTGATGAGGGCAGTGGTAGGGGTTAGGGTTAGTTTTGAGTTAGTTGGTGATGAGATGTAATGGATAGTTAGGATTAGATCTTGGGAAGTGGATGGTTCAGATTAGATGGTCTCTCATACCATATTAGAGAAAGAAGATTTTATAGAATGTAAATGGATAGATTGGCCTAGCCCTTATCATCCTCTTTATATAGGCAATGCCAGTATGCTATTACACCCCTATTAAGTATCTAATTACATATAAAAGACCCGTGTATAATACGGGGATTCTAACACACGTATGTACAATAAGGCTGTTTGAGAAAATACTTGGTAAAATTTTCAAATTCCAAGAATCAATTTTCCACTTGCCTACATAAGAATCTCAATATCCTTTATGTGGTGCTTGAAACATGGAAAGGAAGAATACTGAAGCCCACACATTCCAGAGAATGTGATTCTAGAGAACGTTACATTAACATGTGAACAAAATTAAAGAGGAAAATTCAATTGGCTTTTTTTTAGAAAAGTAATAGCCCATATAACTATATAAAGAAAGTTATAGATCACCTCTCCTAACATATAACAACTGATCAAATTGATAACTAAATATAATAACTAAAATATATTTCCATAACAATATTCATAACACTCCCCCGCAAGCTGGAGCGTATATGTCAATCATGCCAAGTTTGGACAGAAGACAAGCGAAAATCGGTCGAGAAAGAGTTTTGGTAAGAATATCTGCTGGTTGAGTTGCAAAGAAAACATGTTGGAGTGCAACCACCTTATTTGTCATTTTGTCACGAATGAAGTGACAATCTATCTCGATATGTTTGGTCCGCTCATGAAAAACCGGATTCTCAGCAATGTGAACTGTGGCCTTATTATCACAAATGAGTGTAGTCGGAAGAGAAGAAGAAACTCCAAGATCTGTCACAAGGGAGGTAAGCCATACCAACTCAGCAACTGTATGCGCCATAGATCTATACTCAATCTCTGCAGAAGAACGAGCAGCTATATTTTGTTTCTTACTTTTCCATTTAACCCAGATTCCTCCCAGGAAGACACAATAGACACTCGTGGAACACCGATCATCAACGGATCCAGCAAAGTCAGCATCCGCAAAGGCTGTGGACGACAACATAAATGATGGTCTGTAAAGAAGACCCTGTCCTAAAGAACCTTTGATGTATCTGAGAATATACTCAATTGCCTTAAGGTGAGAGGTCAAAGAATTCTGCATATATTGACTCACTGTGCCAACAGCAAAGGCGATGTCTGCCAATGACAGTGGGGTAAATAAGCTTCCCAAGTAGACGTCGATATCGTCCTGGATCAAAGTAGTAGAGGATCCGAGGGAGAGCTTAATCGAAATAGCTTGACTGAGTAATCCATAGGGGTGTTTGCTGATTTACATCCTAAAAATCCTGTCTCGGATAGAAAATCAAGTGCATACTTGCGCTGAGAGAGCTGCAATCTACAAGAATTACGTGATACTTCAATTCCAAGGAAATATCTGAGTAGCCCAAGATCCTTGATATGAAAGTATGAAACCAAATATTCTTTCACCAAGATGCCAGCATAATCATCTCCAGTAATGATAATATCATCAACATACACCAACACAATTACCCTGCCCTGAGGACGATAATGTGTAAAAAGAGACGTGTCGGCGCGACTACGTTTGAAACCAATCTATCATAAAATCATGCTAAATTTTTCAAATCAGGCACGTGATGACTGCTTCAGTCTATATAACGATTTGTGTAAAAGACAAACCATAGACTCCTCTGGTCGCTCAAAGCCAGGAGGCTGCTGCACATAAATAGTCTCTAATAGATCGCTATTAAGAAAGGAATTCTTCACATCAAACTGATAAAGAGGCCATGCCTTAGATACGGCCAAGAATATAAGAGAAACCGATGGTAATTTGGCAACTAGTGAGAAAATCTCAATATAATCCAAACCATATTGCTGAGTAAATCCTTTGGTTACCAATCGAGCTTTGAAACGGTCAGTCGTCCCATCTGGATTTTGGTTGACAGTAGAGACCCATCAACAGCCAACAACCTTCTTATCTAAAAGCTGAAGTATCAATTTCCAAGTCTGATTAGAATATAGTGCGGCAATCTTCTCTAACATAGCTGCATGCCAATATGGGCGTTGAAGTACTTTCTGAACAAAAGGAAGAGTGATGACAAATAAGGAAGAAACAAACTGACGAGCAGATTGGGTCAGTCTATGATTGGAAACAAAATTAGAAATCGGATGTGCAGTAGTACATGAACGCTTACCCTTGCGTAAGGAAATAGGAAGAGAGAACTTTGGAAGCCAAAGGCGGTGGGTGCGAAGGAGGCTCCTAGAGGGTAGCGACGGCTGGGATTTTTTTTTTAATTTTGTTCAAAGCTCCGATACATTATATTGTCTTTTTTTTAGAAAAGTAATAGCCCATACAACCATATATAGAAAGTTATAAATCATCTCTCCTAACAAACATATAACAACTAATCAAACTGCTAACTAAATATAATAACTAAAATATATTTCCATAACAATATGCATAACATGCTTGATATATTTAATCATACATTCATACTCGATATGTGTGTGCATGCAGGTGCAGTGGTAGTGAACATCGATTGTTAGTCACAAACGATGGCAACCGTGATGATAGCGTGATGGTAGTGCCGGCAAAGAAAATAGCGCAAGGATGGCGGTGACCGGTGACAAGTGACGGCAGCAGGCAACGAAGGGTGAGGGTTGACATCAAGCGGGCCGAAGTGACAACGGTCAGCGGCATGTGAACGGCAGCGGCCAGTAATGAAAGACGGAAACGAAGGACAATGGTCAGCAACCTAGGCTGCACGAACACTTCCGACTGGTCATTGTATCCGTGTCTGGTACGTATCGAATGCCGATAATTGCACGATACTTGCAAGACATTTATAGGACATCATGTATATGTCTCGTAAGTGTCTTATGCACGGGCTGAGCGTCTTATATTCTTATGCACATGTGTCTTATGCAGCATGTCTTTTGTATGATAGAATACTAGTTAATTCTTGCATGTATATGTTCTTGAAGTAGTTTAATATTCAGTTCTATATTAAAATATGTATATATTAAGAAATATATCACCGTGTCCCCGTATCCTATATTGGGATTTTGTCGTGTTCTTAATATCATATCATGTCTGTATCCCCGTGTCCGTGTCCATACCCATGCAACCTATCGGCAACTATCGACGACGTTAGATGGCGATGAAAGGCAACGGCCGACAAAGGGAGAGAGCGGCGATCGGCAATGGTGAGCAATAGCCAGTGGCGTAGACGGTTGCCGAAGGCTGACTGAATAAATGACTGTCGGAGATGGCGGTAGGCAACGAAGAATGGTGGCGTCCAGCGATCGACGAGGGAGGTGAACACCGGGAGGCGGTTGCTGATAGCCATGGCACTAGTTTTGTTAGGAGGGCATATTTGGTGGGAATGTTGGTTCGACACCTTAAAATGGGAATAAGATTCTCACGATTTGAAAGCATCTCATTCCCACGGTAATCCTAAATTCCCGAGAATATTAATTGTGTCAAAATAAACATGGTAATATTTGATGGTAATTTTGGATTCCCCGATTATATTACCACGTATTAAGCGACCCATAAGGGTTCTCTAATAAAATGTGAGGATGTCATAGGTCGAATGTGTGAAAAATTATTCAGAAGACTGTATAAAATTCATGTCTCTTAGGGAAAGGATCACGCTGCTTAACTCAGTTCTATTTCTTGTACCATTACTCATTATAACAGATATTATTTCGCTTATCGACTTGATTTATCAGTTAAATTGATTGCTCTAATGAAGATTTCCAATGAAAGAGACTCTGCTTTATGATATAATTCTCAAATCTTTTCACAACTGCTTGGGAAGATACTGACCTATTAGCTTCAAAATGGAGTCAAAAAATACGAAATCAAGTATTATGTGTATACTGTCGAAAGGAAAGGATAAACTTATGAGTTTCTTTAGACTTGGAGGGCCGAGGATGAATAATATCTAGACTAGAGGATGGACGTTGAGAAAGGGCAGTAGAATCTTTGTTTTGTATGGCTTATAAAGATTTTAACATTTGATGCAAAATATGATAGAGCAGAAGTGATCTTGAGGTTTAAAGCCTTACTTATGATCAAGGCATTTCTACGTTGGTTACAAAAGAATGCTATAAAGGTTACCGTTGTTTTATGGCTCAGAATGTTGGACGATTAAGAAATATCATGTCCAAAAAATAATTATATCTGAAAGGAGAATGTTGAAATGGATAAGTGGCAATACTTTAATGTTGCAGCAAATACGATCAATAAAAAGAAGAAAACAAATAAACAAAGACAATAGAAATAGAGCACAAACCAAAAGACACAGAAAAACCCTTACGGGAAAAATCACAGACGAAGGAGAAACGTTTTACTAATCGACAAATAAGAAGGATTAAAACGGTGGATCAACACTCACAAAATCCCTCACAAAGAACACTAGCCTCCTCTCTCTTAATTCAGATTACAAAAAGGTTAACTCAATTAGGGTTACAAACACAATATATAGTAGAGGTAAATCAGAGTAGAACTAGGATTTCCAAATATTCGGCCCAAGACGCGCACAAACGTCTGAAGAACATGGCAAACGTCTGCCCAAAATGCAGAGCGGGGCCAAACGTCTGAAGAAGACTTGCCAGACGTCTACCCAAAATATTTCCAAACTACAGAGCGTCGACAAATGTTAAGCTTCAGACATCTGTCCCCTTACAGAAAGCGAATCTGAAACTGGAACAAAACTCCGTGAAATGCCGAATTCGATTGGGAAACTTCTAAGGATGGAGAATACGAAGCAAACTTAACAAATCTCCACCTTGCTTCGCATTCGTCACAAAAATCCTCCATAATATTAGCAACGGCTTCACCTTCTCCATAAAACCCCTCAAGGGCTTAATGACACACTCCAATTAAGTTCAATCAATACTCAAACTTAACAAACGAAAGAGATTTAGTCAACATGTCGACCGGATTATCCACTAGCCAACCTTCTTTACAATTATCTCTTCCTCTTTGAAAAGAATCAAGAAGAAATAATTTTATTGGCATAATTTAATCAAAAGCTCACATGCAAATATAGAGAGAGTCATAGACCACCTCTCATATTTTAACCGATCTAACAACTCATTATATTCATAACTAATAACTAATTATATTCATAACAGTCCCTCGCAAGCTGAAGCCTAAATGTCAATCATGCCAAGTTTGGACTGAAGACGAGCGAAAACCGGTTGAGGTAGAGCTTTGATAAGGATATCTATTAGTTGAGTAGAAAAAGAAACATGTTTGAGTGCAACTACCTTATCTGTCACTTTATCATGAATGAAGTGGCAATCTATTTCGATATACCTGGTCCGCTCATGTAAAACTGGATTCTCAGCAATATGGATCGTGGCATTGTTATCACAGAAGAGTGTAGTCGGAAGAGAAGAATGAATTCAAAGATCTGTCAAAAGGGAGGTAAGCCACACAAACTCAGCAACTGTAAACGCTATAGATCTATACTCAGCCGCTGCAGAAGAACGAGCCACAACATTTTGCTTCTTACTCCTCCACGTAACCAAGTTTTATCCTAAGAAAACACAATAGCCACTCGTGAAACGACGATCATCAATAGATCCAGCAAATTTAGCATCCGCAAAGGCTGTGAGCAACTTAGATGATGATTTATAAAGAAGACCATGTCCTGGAGAACCTTTGATATATCGGAGAATATGCTCAACTGAATTAAAGTGAGAGGTCAAAGGATTCTACATATACTGACTCACTGTGCTAACAGCAAAGGCAGTGTGAGGACGAGTGACAGTGAGGTAAATAAGCTTCATAACTAGACGTCGCTATCGTCCTGGGACAGGTGGTAGAGGATCCGAGGGAAGCTCAATCGAGGCAGCTTAACCGAGGAATTCATAAGAATGTTTGCTAGTTTATATCTCAGAAATCCTATTTCACATAGAAAATCAAGTGCAATTTTGTGCTGAGAGAACTGTAATCTACCAGAATTCCGTGATACTTCAATTCCAAGTAAATATCTAAGTGGCTCAAGGTCCTTGGGTATGGAAATGTGAAGCCAAATATTCTTTCACCTTGAAGATATCAGCATAATCATCTCCAGTAATGAAAATATTATCCACATACACCAAGACAATTACCCTACCATGAGGACGACTATGTGTAAAGAGAGATGTGTCGGCGCGACTGCGTTTGAAGCCAATCTGTCGCAGAAGTACTAAATTTGCAAACTAGGTACGCGGTGACTGCTTCAATCCGTATAACGATTTATGTAGAAGACAAACCATACTCCCCTGTCGCTTAAAACCAGGAGGCTGCTGCATATAAATAGTCTCTGAAATATCGCCATTAAGAAAGGCATTCTTCACATCGAGCTGATAAAGTGGCCATACCTTAAAAACAGTCAAGCATATAAGAATACGAACCGAAGTCAATTTAACTGGCGAAAAAGTCTCAACATAATCCAAACCATACTGCTGAGTAAAACCTTTGGCTACTGATCAAGCTTTGAGACGGTCAATCGTCCTATTTGGATTATACTTGACAGCAAAGACCCATCGACAACCGACAACCTTTTTATCTGAAGACAGGGATACCAATTTCCAAGTCTGATTAGAGCGCGGTGCGACAATCTCCTCTAATATAGCTGCATGCCAACCTGGATGCTGAAGAGCTTCCTAAACAGAGGAAAGAAGAGTGATGGCAGACAAGAAAGAAACAAACTGACAAGCAGATGATGTCAGTCTATGATAGGAAACAAAATTAGAAATTGGATATGCAGTAGTACAGGAACACTTACCCTTGCGTAAGGTAATAGGAAGAAAGAGATCTTCTGAAAGCAGCGGCGGTTGAGAATCAAGAACAGTAAACTGTATAGGAGTACCTGCAGAAGAATCGTTAGAAGAAGCATTGGGGGAGGGGTTGGACAACTTTCTTACGATGGTGATACACCCGTGAATAAGGGTCTAAAGATGAAAACCAGGGCTCACAGGTTGAACAGACGAATCAAGTTCTGATGAAGGTAGGTAAGGAACAGGAATAGTAGGAGTGGGGTTCTTAACATGTGGTGGAAAATATACTTGATTTTCTAAGAATGTCATATCACAAGAAGTACAAATTTTAGATGTGGCGGAGTCAAAGCAAGCATACTCTTTCTGGGATCGTGAGTAACCTACAAATACCATACAAGTAGCTTTAAGATCAAGCTTGTCAATATGAGAACCTAGAATATGAGGATGGCATAGATAACCAAACACCTTAAGAGGAATAGGAAAATAGTTGCCCTGTGAAAACAAAATAGAGAAAGGAGATTGGTTGCCTAGGATCGGTGAAGGCATGCGGTTGATATAAAAACAGACAGCTAAGACCGCAAAATTCCACAATCATTTAGGGACATGCATATACAAAACAAGAGAACGAGCTATCTCAAGTAAATACCGGTTCCTCCGGTCAGCAATCCCATTTTGCTGAGTATAAGAACATGAAGTTTGATGCAATATACCATGGATCTAACAAAATGCAATAAACTCCGTGTTAATACATTCCTTAGTATTATCTGAACGAAGAACTTTTACCGAAACACTAAATTGATTAGTAATCTCAGCTACGAAAATTTTAAAATTAGACAAAAGTTCTTATTATGCAAAAGATACAACCAAGTCATACGTGAATGATCATCGATAAAGGTCACAAAATATTTATAACCAAATACACTAGGAAATTTAAAAAGACCCAAGATATCGGAGTGAACTAACGCAAAAGGTAAATCATGTCTTTTATTAACCAGAGGAAAAGAGGAGCGATGGTGTTTACCAAGAATACAGGATTCACAACTGAATTCTGATAAATCAAGAGAATGCAATATAGTACGTAAGAAGAAAGAGAAGCATAACCAAGTCTCCGATACCACTGGTTAGTAGAAACAGCTGCAGACGTACTGGGAAATGATTAATATAGTACAGTCCATTCTGTTCATGCCCCCCACCAATCCGCTGCTTCGTCAGAAGATTCTGTATCACAAGGTAAGATGGATAAAATGTTACGGTGCAATCAAAATCATTTGTAAGCTGACGAATAGAAAACAGGTTTTGTTTTAAAGTTGACAGAATTATATCATTTTTCAGATATAAAGATAAAGTGATAAATCAACAGAGCCAGAAATAAGTGTGGTATTACCATCAACCATGGAAATTAACTTATGAGGACCAGAAGCAAGATTAGACAGTCCATCATTAGACATGTAATATGAGGCGTCGGAATCAGCGACCCACGAGTTAGAATGAGAAAGGAACGTTATACATGACAGAGTAGAAAAGTTGGCAGAAGCTATAGAAGAGAGGAGACGACGCAACTGGCCCCACTCAGCACTGATATAGGTAAATGGCCAGCAGAAAGGAAAGTTGATCAGTATCAACTGGTGTGGATGGCTGGCGAGTTGTAGGTATGTCATCAAGACAGCCATGCTTCTCCCAACACCAGTCAACGCGATGATTAGTGCTGCAACAATAAGCACAATAATGGCCGACACGATCATGATCACGTCCACGGGAACCACGACCACGAGCAGTAATAGAGGGACGATCACGCGACGCCCCACGGTCATCAGAGACCAAATCAGAATCCATGATGAATGGCGCAAAAGTAAACCACGAAAGAGAATAAAGTTGTCTAACACCTAAGAGAGTACAAGCGTAAAGCAGTCAGAGCAAGACGACCGAATAGAGCATCATTAACCGAGGAGCGGAGACGACTGTTGCCATGCGGCTATTGACGAGGGTTGGGACTAGGGTTCGAGAGGGATGTGATTGGCATGGAGGAAGCGACATCATTAGAGGAGGCATTCGAAAGTAAATAACTATTCAATTCTTTGACATCAGATCGCCAAACAATGCTTTGTTATTTTCAGGATGTGACAATTCTTTGACATTGGATCGCTGGGAGGGCTTGGGCTGGAGGTGGATGGATCAGGTTGCCGAAGGTGCGGGGACGTGGTTCAGGGAGCAGGGACGTGGTTCACGTTGCTGGTGTGAGGGCAGTGTGGAGGATGCGGTGGAGGGAGGGCAGCAATAGAGAAAGGCTGGAAGGTGGGCGAAGGATAAGGAAATTAGGACTGGGGTTTAGGAAATTAGGATTAGGGTTTAGGGAATTAAGGTTTCCTCTCAATTCTTTTCATCGCTCTGATACCATGAAAAGAATCAAGAAGAAATAATTTTATTGGCTTAATTTAATCAAAAGTTCACGTACAAATATATAGTCATAAGACCACCTCTAATATTTTAACCGATCTAACTCATTATATTCATAACTAAGTATATTCATAACACTCTTCAACGACATCCTGAACAAACCAATACCAAACGTCGATGTATTTCGTTCTGTCATGATGCATCTGATCCTTTATCAAATGAATCGCGCTTTCGCTATCACAATAGACTATTACGGTATCCTTTTGGAAACCAAATTCCAAAAATAGTCTCTTCAACCAGATTGCTTCCTTAACGGCCTCAACAACGGTCATATATTATCTGCCTTCGTCGTAGACAATACTACCGTAGGTTGTAACAAAGCACACCAACTAATGGCACATCCTTCTAAAGAGAATACATAACCGGAGATCGACCTTCACCTGTCGAGGTCACCTGCATAGCCAGAATCGCTAAAACCGATCAAACTGTCACTGTTCCTTTCAAACTCCAACCTCACATCAAACGTACCTCGTAGGTATCGTAAAATCCATTTCACTGCTTGCCAATGACCTTTACCAGAAAATACCATATAGCAACTAACACCAACTACATGTGAAATGTCGGGTCTAGTACAAACAATGGCATACATAATACTACCCACCGCACTCAAATAAGGAACATGAGACATATGATTAATTTCTTACTCAGTTTGCGGTGATGAACGAGCTGAAAGTTTGAAATGAACTGCCAAAGGGTTACTTACTGATTTAGCGTTTGTCATGACAAAAATCTCCAAAACTTTCTCAACGTATCGCTGTTGAGACAAATGAAGTTTACATCGTGTACGATCGCGCCTAATTTCCATACCGAAAATTTTCTTGGCCGCTCCCAAATTCTTGGTCTCGAAATTGCCTTTCAACTGTTCCTTTAAGTTTTTGAATATCAACCGTATATCTTTCTGTTATCAACATATCAACATAAAGTAACAAGTATATGAAAGAACAGTCGGCGACTTGCAATAAACGCAATTGTCATTCTTATTTCTCGTAAACCCAATTTCCTTCATAAAGGAGTCAAATTTCTTGTACCAACGTCTGGACAACTGTTTCAAACCATATAGAGACTTCTCTAATAAACAAACGGGACTTTCCTTTCCATCAATTTCGAAACCTTTGGGTTGTTGCATTTGCATGTAGATCTTTTCTACCAAATCACCATACAAAAAAACGCTCTTAACATCGAGTGCTCGAGCTCCAAATATTGCATAGCTATCAAACCGTGTAAGACACGGATAGAGGCGTGTTTTACAACCGGAGAAAATACTTCATTGAAATCCATCTCCCAAACCTGCAAATAGGCTTTAGCTACCAACCGTGTCTTCTATCGAGTATCTGCAATCTCTTGATCTCCTTCCTTCTTTTTGAAAACACAAATGTAGCCAACTACTTTCTTTCCTCATTCGGGCTTAACAAGCTTTCATGTTTGGTTCTTATAAAAAAACTCAATCTCTTCATTCATAGCGACTAGCCAACGAGCTGATTCGTCAGATGAGATAGCTTCTTAATAACTCGTAGGTTCACTGCTACCAACTGTCTCTGCAACGGATAGCGCATACACCATTAGACCATCGTAGCCATATCTATGTGGCAGTCTAATGTCTCTTTGTTGTTGGTCTCGAGCGAGTAGATACTGCTCATCTTGGAGCTGAGCTTCATCAATAGATGGTGAAGGAGACGTCTCATGCGAACCCGAGCTTTTACCGACCTTAAATTCGATGCTCTACTCGTCCTTCCCTGTATCGTCTTGAATTGGAGATTTCACGTTTTTCGGTTTCAATATAGCAGACTCGTCAAAAGTGACATCTCTGCTAATCATAAATTTTAGCGACTTAGGATCATAATACCACAACCTATAACTTTTGACCCCGATGGCATAACCAAAAAATGCATTTCTTCGCTTAAGGATCTAAATTGCTTTCACGACAATGTACATATGCAGAACAACCAAACACTTTATGTGTAGAATAATAGGCGTGCTTCTCAAACCATACATGTTCCGCTGTTTTACTACCAAGCGATGTATGAGATGATCAATTCACCACGTAGCATGCCATGTTCACCGCTTCTGCCCAAAACTCCTTACCGAGCTCTGCATTCGATAACATGCACCGAGCTTTTTCCATAAGAGTCTGATTCATGTGCTCTGCGACTCCATTTTGCTGTGGTGTGTAAACGGTATGATACCGACCGATATCTTCATTTTTGCAGAATTTATTGAAATCTCCACTACAAAATTATAATCTGTTGTTCATTCTTAGCCTCTTAATATGTTTGCCTGTCAGCTTCTCAATCAATATCTTCCATTACTTGAACGTAAAATACACACCACTCTTGTGCTTCAAGAAATAGACCCAAACCTTTCTCGAAAAATCATCGATGAAAGTACGCAGATATTTGCACTGCATCCTATGGAAGTAACTTAAGAAGGTCTCCAAAGATCCGAATGAATATAGTCAAGAGTACTTTTTGTGATGTGCACCGCCGAACTGAAGCTAACTCGTTTATGCTTCCAAAAATGCAAGGCTCACAAAACTCCATCTTCGACGTACTTTGACCACAAAGTAGACCCTGCTTCGGTAACTCGATCATACCTCTCACTCATATACCCAAGCCTCGTGTGCCATAATCTGGTAACTTCTGAATCTGGCATAGATTTAGATAATGAAACTGTCGCCGACCCGGTAGTTATCGAACCCTGCAACACATATAAGGACCCAATTTTCAAGCCTTTCATAACGACGAGAGCACCTTTGATTACTTTCAAAACTCCACCTTCAGCGGAGAACTTATAACCCTTAACACCGAGTATACCCAATGAGATGAGATTCTTCTTCAAGTCAGGTACATACCTAACTTCCGCTAATGTTCTCACAACACCGTCAAATATCTTGATTTGGATTGTCCATTTGCCAATAACTCGACACGAGCTATTGTACACGAGCTATTGTTGCCCATCAAAACCACTCCACCATTGGCAGAGTCAGAAATGGTGAACAAATCCCTATTACGACACATGGTAGGAACACCGAATCCATAATCCATTCGTTCTTGGATCAATGGATGTTATCAAGAACCACAAGTGGATCTCCTTCTCCTTCCGCGATACTAGTTTCAGCTGAAGACTTCTTCTTCTGATTGTCTTCATGCTTCTGATTATTCTGCAATTTGAAACAATCGACTTTAAAGTGCCCCTTCTTATTACAATAGTTGTAGATCCAGTTCTTATGCTTGGACTTCAATCTTGACTTCTTGCTACCTTTTGGATCTCTCCTCCACTCACCCTCGAACAAATAAACCTGAAGATTGACCACCGTCTTCACTAAAAGTTAACTCCTTGTCGATCTTCTACTTGTTCATCAAATTTTCTTTGGCATCCTTGATCGAGATAGCATCTCATACATAAACCATGGTATCACGAAAGTGCTTATAAGAGGGTGGCAAGAACATAACAATAAAAGTTCTTGATCTTCATCATCAATCTTAATATCGATCCTATCCAGATCTGTAACAATCGAATTAAACTCACCGATATAAGATTTGATAAAGGAGCCTTCTTACATTCGAAATGTGTAGAGACGCTGCTTCAAAAGGAGTTGATTTGTGAGACTATTTCAAATATAACTGCTCTAATTTCAACCACAAACTAGACGTCGTCTTCTCCACCAAAACTTCTTGCAAAATTTCGTTTGTCAAACACAACTGGGTAGCCGTGAGAGACTTTTCATCCAATTCCTCTCATGCTTCCTCCGTCATAATGGAAGACCTTGAATCCTTTCCAAGAATCGGCCTCTTCAAATTATTTTGTGCCAAAACGGCAATTATACGAACTTGCCATAGACAAAAGCTCATTTCCCATCGAACTTCTCTGTCGAACTTCACATGATGCAGGATTAAAAAAACCCAAAAAAATTCAAAATCACAATCTAAAAAGATGGGAAAGAGGACACAAGCATCGTTACCCACCGTAAACTTAGATCGTGAGATTGAAGACCTAACGGTTCAAACAAAACACCAGATCTCCCAAACACAACGTAGCTCTGATACCAATTAGTTGCGGCAAATACGATCACGAAGAAATAAACAAACGATAAATAAGAAAACAAATAAACACAAGCAATAGAAATAGAGCACAAACCAAAAGACACAAAATTGACGTGGAAACCCCTTGCGGAAAAAACCACGAGCGAAGGAGAAACACTTTACTATTCGACAAATATGGAGGATTACAACGGTGCATCAACTCTCACAAATTCCCTGATAAAGAACCCTAGCCTTCTCTCTCTTAATTCGGATTACAAAAGGGTTAATCCAATTAGGGTTACAAACACAATATATATAGTAAAGGCAAATCAGAATAGAACTAGGATTTCCAATTATCCGGCCCAAGACGCGCGCAGACGTCTGAAAAACAACATGGCAGACGTCTGCCCAAAACGCAGAGCGGGGCCAGAAGTCTAAAAAAGACTTGCCAGACGTCTGCCCAAAATATTCCCAAACTGCAGAGTGTCGACAGTTAAGGTTCAGACGTATGTCCCCTTGCTGGAAGTGAATCTGAAACTGGGACAAAACTCCGTGAAATGCCGAATTCAGGGAAACTTTTAGGTAAAGAGAATACGAGGCAAACTTAACATTTAAAATATCAGATAAAATGAGAGTATTCGTAAGACGTTAAAGGTCGCTCCTATAAAGGATACATGAATGAAATAGATATTAATGTTTCAGACATGTACATCGGAGCTCGAGAGTATACCTAAACGTACATAGATAGAGACGGTTTGCTACTATATATTAGCTGCCAAGTTATTTAGGGAGTTGCCCCTTAACATAAGGGAATGGAAGAAATGCGTTGATAAAACCCACCCTGAAAACTTGGGATAAAGGCCGCTTGTTTTTGTTGTCAATGAAAATAGATTTTTCCTTCCAACTGTCCATCCAGTAACACGGAGAACGGTCATTTAACCGTTTAATTCTGAATTCGTTTACATCACATATAGTTTAGATTATCTGAAGATCAAATTTTTGATGACTGATCATTAAGAAAATATACTTCATCTCTAGTATCAATGGACGGAGTTAAAGCTTGAAGGACAAGGAACTATTGGAAGCATGTTATAATTTCAAAAATAATTCAGTACACCCAAAAAAAATTAGACTTTTTTTTTAAAGAAAAACTCATGTTTTATAAGCTAATATCATCTTTTGGACAAGCAGCTCGTCACAGTCGATTGAGGCTACATAAGACACTAGGTGATTTACGAATACAGGCAAATCAACTATGCCCAAATCTTCTTGATTTTTTTTGTGGATAAATAAAACTTCTAGAGTCAATAAAAAAAATTAAGGGTTATGGAATTAGGGTTTACCTGTGGCATGAAACTGCGTCCAAGACTCGTTGAGGTAGTCCAGCAGATCGCCGACTATCGACGGAGAGCTCGTGCTCGTGCGAGCTCCATTGCCAGCGTCCTATTCAATTTCACGGCAACAATTATTATTGCTAATTGCACACAGAGTTATTGCTAATTGCACACACACAGAGAGAGAGAGAGAGAGCGCTGACGTGGGGCGTTGGATCTGATTTGGAGCGGAGGAAACGAACGGCCGGCGATCTCGGACGGCGGCGCCATGGGAGCGCGGAGGAGAAGAGGGTAGGCATTTTGGTAATATCAGAGACGCTGAGAGTGAAGGAGGAGGGCGATGAGGCCTGAAGAGATGGAAGCGGCCCAGAGCCATTGGATTGATCGGGATCGAATGTGGAGTTCAAAACGGAACGAGAAGGGGATGGATGCTGGTGCCCAAGGATAATTTCGTAATCTAACTCTTCATTTTTATTTTTGTTTCATTTTATTCTTTTGAACCGGCCGTGTGCGTAACACGCATCACACCCACGGGTCTATAATCTAACTCCTCCTTTTCGTTTTTTTATATAACACACAAGCCCACGACACACATATCAGGGACCCATAAATTTACTTCGAAAGCATTTAATTGTGGCGACTTCCCTGTTTGGTTATTTTAAATAGTTCTAGTTATACGGCAAGTGCACAGCTGTCAATTGTAGCACATGTGGGTCGATTCAGATGGAAGAAAGCAATTTTAGCTAAAATTTAACGAATTAAAATAGATTTTTGAAAAATTTTATTAATTAATAATTATTTAAATGCTGAAATTAAAATAAGCAAATAAAAGATTTCAAAGATTTAAATTGAAAATAAATAAATTAAACGCAAGATAATTTAAATACGATAATTAAAATAAAATAAAATGCAAAATTAAAAAGATTAAGATAAAGGGAAAAATCTACGGATTTGAATCTACTAGATTTGTTCATGATGATTTTAAATAATCTGTTTTCTTTTCTTTGATTCCACCTCCACAATAAATATCTAATCAAAAGAAAAAATATGTATTATAAAAATTAATTGCTAATTAATTAAGAAACAAGTTGATCTAAACCTTCTACTAGATAGAACTAATGGTTCTCAAGTATTGATCTACATAGCTTTATCAATTAGCCAAACTAAAATCTAATTAATTAGGTCGACTAAAAATGATAAAAATATGATCTTTACTTTTCTTAGATGAATGTAACAAGCCTAAATTTTCTGTACAAATTTTTTTTCAAAAATACAGAAAGAGATACTTGAGCCTGAGCATAACTTATAAGTTTGATTTGCTTTTAAATAGTAAGAAAGAGCTTGTAGCTCATTGGTAAGACTTTACATTGCTGAATCAAAGTACCAGAGTTCAAATTCCATCAGCCACACATTCTTTTTATTTAAAATTCTTTTAATCTTTTAGAAGCCCAAAGGTCTACACGTGCACAACCCGTAAAACCAAGAGTCACACATAAAACAAACGAGTTCACTGCAGTAGACCAAGCGTCAGGGACACGTGGCACCAAGACGAGCCCCGACTCGGGCCGGCGAACTCGTTGACTCGGCGGGCGCCGCCGGTCCAACTCGGTCTAAATCCAAAATTTCTTCAACCCTGGCGACTCTTAAACTCCTCCCATAACCCCTGTATTATTTATTTTTACTGCACATTTGCAGAGCACATTAAAACACACATTTAATCCATTTTAATACACCCTTTCACTACCCTAAAACCCTAATTTTTCATATAAATACCACCCTCAAATCACCCCTCCTCACTCCCAAATCCCTGCCCAAACTCTCAAGAAAAATTCCCAAGTCTTTTGTGTGCAAGTGAAGTTAGCAAAAGGGCGAAGCTCTGACGAATTTCCGGCGACAACTCAAGGAGTTTCCAAGGACGAAACGATGCACCGGCAACTCCCACCTCTTTCTCTTTCTCTCCTCTAGCCAATCATCCAGCAAGTCACCGCTTCTCCTTCTTTTCTCTGTTCTAAAAATATTCAAAACTAAAACCCGACGGAAGCGGAGTTAGTCCGACTTCCGATTCGGTTTTCTTTAAAACTACAATTTTTCTTAATCAAGTTATATTGATATCATCACATATTGTTCATTAAATATTAACAAACTTAATAAAAAAAAGTTACACATCAAACTAATCATATTTGTAACTTTTATTATACTTTTTCAGAAAAATACCATATAGTTTAGTTTCGACATAAACCATCATAATTTCTTATTATACCTATAGATAGCTCACGAGATAATGACCTACCTCCTCACAACAATCATATCTAACACAACACGGTGGAATTTGGGAACATAGATTTGGGAAAATACGACTTTACGTATAACTACCTTCAGCTATTAAAATCTTTTTCTATAAGAAGTGTTTTAACAAATCTTTGCAACTGCGCCTCTACAACCCATTTTGGGGATCCTGTTCGGTATGGTGCGGATTATCGCACATCCTCGGGCTCAGTAGAGTGAGATGCAGATCTCCGCAAGGAGCATACGATCTCGAAAGATTTAAAATACAATTTTCTTTAGAAAATGTGATTTCTATTATAAATAAAACTTATATTTTTAAAAAATAAATATATATGTGATTAATATCAAAATATCTATTCTTAATATTTATAATATTCCACATTTCCAAAATTCAAGAAAAATATCTCATTTACAAGAAAATACCATACAATTCCAATATTACAAATAAATACCATATATTATGAAATTAGGATTTATTCACTACAAATGTCACATTGATAAAATATACATCAATGAAAACTCTAAAAACGATAATAAAATGCTTAAGGTGTATTTTGAAAATTATACAAAATTATTTTTTCATAAAACCCCTCGAGTTATACTAAATTACAATAAGAAGCCTAGCAAACATATGTTTAAGCGGGACCAGTCTCTTGAGCCTCAGAGAGCCGGAGATATGGGTGCTTGCCTATTTAAGGTAGACAACTTAACAAACGGTGTTATCAACACGGTAATTGTCTTTGAAAAATATACAAATCCTGCCGTCCATGTGCAGCAGTTACCGATAGCACCAAAACATAATTCATGACTTCAATTTCTTTTTTAATTGTTTGACTCAGATTGAGTCTCAATATAATCAATCTGACTTGAATATGATTCAAGTATCAAATTATAATTCAACATGAATCCATGAATCCATATATTCAAACTGTTTAATCTATCAATCTATATTGACTGACCCGAACCATGGATATATTCCATTTACATGTTCATCCATTATATCCGTTCCATTACTGATATCATGGTTCCGGAAAGTCATCCATCTATATAAATCAAGACAATACAATACAAACAATACAATCAAGATATCGCGGGGTTTATAAGAGGCAGACCGCTACGGAAGGTGTTAAAAGTGGCACGAGACTGTAACTATAATACACCTAACCTGAATTCAATTGCCGTTGTACCGTGGCTGAACGGTTCCTTGTGCTCCGTATACCTTAGTCTCCGGAATAGTGGGACTCCTCTCGTATACACTGGCATTCTTCTGTACCAAGCTACAAACAACGGTGTTAATACTAAATACAACATTATAACAATATATACTCTATTCTGTCTATTCCATTCTTGTCTATTTACGGGACTTACTGAGCGATTTGTTCGCTGACGACACTCTCTTTCTTCTTCTCTAGAATGTCGTCAGGTGATTCGGACTCACTGGAGATCGAGCCCACCAGCGAGGATTTGGATCAACTAGCTTTCGGCCCAGAGCTTTAGATTCCTTGCACACATTTACATTCTGTATTTTCCATTTCTGTTATGCCATTGTTTATGTATTGCTTTCCATTCTATGTATTTACTTTTCAGATGTATTGTAAAAAAAATGTTAATAAATAAAGTTGTTGTTTAATTATATCTATTGTCACCGTCTCTTGTGCATTTTACTTATATTGCTTAGATACGCTTAGTGTGTTTACTTCAGAGTAAATACGTAGCAGCATCGTCGCGTCCTCTGCCCGTATACTGAGAAGCGGAGCGTGACAGGTTTTGTTGGTGGCCCATGCAGGTCAGAACTGTATGGAACCCTACCATGCAGTTCCGTTCTGTGTAGACAACCTAAGCAATATAACACAAGAACCAGCAATTGAAAACATTTTTTACAATTCATATTCCTTGAATTTTCCAATTTCATATATTTTGAATCTGTCATAACCCAAAATTCCCTCACCTCTTTTACAATCTTACCAAAACCTTCACATTCTTTCGTTCTTTCACATATTTTTCATACACTACCAATAGTTCTATCACCAAACTTTCCTTGAATCCGTTACACTTTCCTTTTACAAATTTAGAGGACGAAATTTTTATAAGGAGGGTAGAATGTAACAATCCTAAACTTTTTGTACAATTTTTTTCAAAAATACAGAAAGGGGTACTTGAGCCTGAGCACAAGTTATAAGTTTAATTTGTTTTTGAACAGCAAGAAGGAGCTTGTAGCTCATTGGTAACACCTTGCACTGCTGAACCAAAGCACCAGAGTTCAAATCCCATCAGCTACAAATTCTTTTTATTTAAAATTCTTTTAATCTTTTAGAATCCCAAAAGTCTACACGTGCACAACCCGTAAAACCAAGAGTCACACATAAAACAAACGAGTTCACTGCAGTAGACCAAGCGTCAAGGACACGTGGCACCAAGACGAGCCCCGACTCGTCCGACTCGGGCCGGCGAACTCGTTGACTCGGCCGGCACCGCCGGTCCAACTCGGTCCAAATCCAAAATTTCTTCAACCCTAGCAACTCTTGAACCCCCCCATAACTCCTGTATTATTTTTTTTTACTGCACATTTGCAGAGCACATTGAAACACACATTTAATCCATTTTAATACAATTTTTTAATACACCCTTTCACCACCTTAAAACCCTAATTTTTCCTATAAATACCACCCTCAAATCACCCCTCCTCACTCCCAAATCCCTGCCCAAACACTCAAGAAAAATTCCCAAGTCTTTTGTGTGCAAGTGGAGTTAGCAAAAGGGCGAAGCTCCGACGAACTTCCGGCGACAACTCAAGAAGTTTCTGACGACGAAACGACGCACCGACAACTCCCATCTCTTTCTCTTTCTCTCCTTTAGCCAATCATCCAGTAAGTCCCCAATTCTCCTTCTTTTCTCTATTCTAATAACATTCAAAACTAAAACCCGACGGAAGCGGAGTTAGTCCGATTTCCGATTCGGTTTTCTTTAAAAACTATAATTTTTCTTAATCAAGTTACCTTCATATCATCACATATTGTTCATTAAACATTAAAAAACTTAATAAAATAAGTTACACATCAAACTAATCATTTTTGTAACTTTTATTATATTTTTTCAGAAAAATGCCATATAGTTTAGTTTCAACATAAACTATCATAATTCCTTATTATACCTATAAATAGCTCACGAGATAATAACCTACCTCCTCACAACACTCATATCTAACACAGCACGATGAAATTTGGGAACATAGATTTGGGAAAATGCGACTTTATATATAACTACCTTCAGATATTAAAACATTTTTCTACAAGAAGTGTATTTTAACAAATCTTTGCAACTGCGCCTCTACAACCCATTTTGGGGATCCCGTTCGGTATGGTGCGGATTATCGCACATCTTCGGGTTTAGTAGAGTGAGATGCAGACCTCCGCAAATAGCATACGATCTCGAAAGATTTAAAATACAATTTTCTTTAGAAAATGTGATTTCTATTATAAATAAAACTTATATTTTTAAAAAATAAATATATATGTAATTAATATCAAAATATCTATTCTTAATATTTATAATATTCCACATTTCAAAAATTCAAGAAAAACATCTCATTTACAAGAAAATACCATACAATTCCAATATTACAAATAAATACCATATATTATGAAATTAGGTTTTATTCACTACAAATGTCACATTGATAAAATATACATCAATGAAAACTCTAAAGATGATAATAAAATACTTGAGGTGTATTTTGAAAATTATACAAAATTATTTTTACATAAAACCCCCTCGAGTTATACTAAATTACAATAAGGAGCCTAGTAAACATAGGTTTAAGCGGGACCCGTCTCTTGAGCCTCAGGGAGCCGGAGATATGAGTGCTTGCCTATTTAAGATAGACAACTTAACAAACGGTGTTATCAACACGGTAATTGTCTTTGAAAAAGACACAAATCCTGCCGTCCATGTGCAGCAGTTACCGATAGCACCAAAACATAATTCAGGACTTCAATTTCTTTTCTAATTGTTTGACTCAGACTGAGTCTCAATATAATCAATCTGACTTGAATATGATTCATGTATCGAACTACAATTCAATATGAATCAACGAATCTATATATTCAAACCGTTCAATCTATCAATCTATATTGACTGACCCGAACCATGGATATATTCCATTTATATGTTCATCCATTATATCCGTTCCATTACTGATATCATGATTCCAGAAAGTCATCCATTTATATAAATCAAGACAATACAATACAAACAATACAATCAAGACATCACGGGGTTTATAAGGGGTAGACTGGTACGGAAGGTGTTAAAAGTTGCACGAGACTGTAACCATAATACACCTAACCTAAATTCAATTGCCGTTGTACCGTGGCAGAACGGTTCCTTGTGCTCCGTATACCTTAGTCTCCGGAATAGTGGGACTCCTCTCGTATACACTGGCATTCTTATGTACCAAACTACAAACAACGGCGTTAACACTAAATACAATATTATAACAATATATACTCTATTATGTCTATTCCATTCTTGTCTATTTACGGGACTTACCGAGCGATTTGTTCGCTGACGACATTCTCTTTCTTCTTCTGTGGAATATCGTCAGGTGATTCGGACTCACTGGAGATCGAGCCCACCAGTGAGGATTTTGACCAGGTAGCTTTCAGCCCAGAGCTTTAGATTCCTTATACACATTTACATTCTGTATTTTCCATTTCTGTTATGCCATTGTTTAGGCATTGCTTTCCATTCTATGTATTTACTTTTCAGATGTATTGTAAAAAGAATGTTAATAAATAAAGTTGTTGTTCAATTATATCTATTGTCACCTCTCTTGTGTATTTTACTTATATTACTTAGATATGCTTAGCGTGTTTACTTCAGAGTAAATACGTAGCGGCCTCGTCGCGTTCTCTGCCCGTATACTGGGAAGCGGGGCGTGACAATGAATCTCAAGGCGGTCTATTGTCATGCCCCGCTTCCCAATATACGGGCAGAAGATGCGACGAGACCGCTACGTATTTACTCAGAAGTAAATACGCTAAGCGTATCTAAGCAATATAAAATAAAATGTACACAAGAGACAAGATGTAAATGAACAACAACTTTATTTATTAACATTCTTTTTACAATACAATGAAAAGTAAATACATGGAATGAAAGCAATGCCTAAACAGTGGCATAACAGAAATGAAAATGGAATAAGTACAAGTGACTACAGCTCTGGGTCTTCGGTGTACTGCTCAGGGGCCTGCTCCAAATACTCCTGACTGGTCTCGTACTCCTCAGCGTCGGGTCCTCCTGACAACATTCCAAAGAAGAAAAGAAATAGGAATGTCGTCAGCTACAATCGCTCGGTAAGTCCCAAAGATGAGGGAGAAGTAGAATAGACAGAGAGAGTATAGTTTTATAATGTTTTATTATATTGTTAGCACAGTTGTTTGTAGCTTGGTACAGAAAATGCCAGTGTATACAAGAGGAGTCCCACTTACACCGGAGACTTTGGTAACCCGTAGTATAAGGCTCCGTCGATAATACCACGGAACAACGACATGGATGTAATTACGTCTTATGTGACCATCTCGTGCCACCTTTAACATGTTCCGTACCAGTCTACCTCTTTATAACCCCGTAGTGTTTATGCATTGGTTGTATTGATTGTATTACCTTGTCTTGTATTTTAAATTGTATAGATAGATGACTTGCCGAAACCATGATATCAGTAGTGGAACGGATATAATGGAAGAACATGTAAATGGAATATATCCATGGTTCGGTTCGGTCAATACAGATTGATATAGATTGAATAGATGGATTCATGTCGAATCATGTTGTATTGTAGTTTGTACTTGAATCACATTCAAGTCAGATTGATTATATTGAGACTCAGTCTGAGTCGGACACTTCTAACAAGAAATTGAAGTCCTGATTGTTTTGATGTTATTGGTAACTGCTGCACATGTACGGTAGGATTTGTGTTTTTTTCCAAAACAATTACCGTGTTGATAACATCGTTTGTTAGATTGTCTACTTTAAATAGGCAAACACCCATATCTTCGGCTCCCTGAGGTTCAAGAGACCGGTTCCGCTTAAACCTATGTTTACTAGGGTCCTTATTGTAATTTAGTATAACTTGAGGGGGTTTTACGAAAAAATAGTTTTGGTATAATTTCAAAATACATCTCGAACATTTAATTATCGTCTTTAGGGTTTTCATTGATGTATAGTTTATAGATGTGAAATTTCTAGTGAGTAGAACCTAATTTCATAATATATGGTATTTATTTGTAATATGAATATTATTTTAAATTATCATGGTAGTTTCATGTAATATTTGAATTCTTTCCTGAGTTTTGGAAATATGAAATAATATATATATTTAAAATAAGTATTTACATAATTAATGAAAATAATTTTATTTATTTTCTTGGAAAAATCTCATTTTCGAAAGAAAAATGTATAAAAATTCCATCGAGATTGAATGCTCCTTGCGGAGGTCTGCATCTCGTTCTACTAAGCTCGAGAATATGCGATAATCCGCACCATACCGAACGGGGGTCCCCAAGAGTGGGTTGTAGAGATGCAATTGCAAAGATTTGTTAAATACACTTCTTATAGAAAAATGTTTTATAAGTTGAAAGTTGTTATATATAAAGTCGTATTTTCTCGAATCTATGTCCCCAAATTCTATCGTGCTATGTTAATATGTGTGTTGTGAGGAGGTAGGTCATTACCTCATGAGTTTTATAAAGATAACACAGTTAAAAGGTATAAAAATGTCGATATGAAACATAAAGGTATTTTAATGTAAAATTGAAATACAACTTGCTATGGTTATCATTTTGATGTCAAACTTCTTCTATTGTCTTTGATAATGATTACTAAACAATATATCAAAAGTTGTAGGTTTATTATAAAGAAAAAGTTTTATTTTTAAAAGAAAAGAGAATCGGAAGCCGGATAACTCCGCTTCCGACACGTTTTAAGAATGACTAGTTTGGGAATAGCAAAAGAGAGAGAGAAGGGGGACTTACTGACTTTGATGAGAGGGGGAGGCAGGATGAGGTCTAAGCTTCGTTGGTGCTTCATTTCGTTGTCGGAAACTCCTCGTATCGTCGAAGGAACTTCGTCAGAGCTTCGCCCTTTGTTAACTCCACTTGCAAAATATAAAGACTTAGGAATTCTTGAGAGTTTTAGCAGAGATTTATGAGTGGGTAGGGGTGATATGAGGGTGGTATTTATAGGGAAAATTAGGATTTAGGGTGTTTAAAGAATGCATTAAAATATGCATTAAAATGAGGTTAAATGGGCATTTTATTGCTCTCAGGATTAATTCAGAGCAAACAAGCAATAAGGGAGTAGTGAGGTAGGCCAAACGTTGCAGGGGGTGAAATTTGGGAGCATTTGGGATGGTCTAACCCGGCGGCGCCAGATTTTTTGAACTTGTCTGTCATGACCCGTAATTTAGCACGTGACCGGCACTTAAATTACGCAACGTCTAAAGGCGTAACGTAAATCAAGCAAGCCGAAGCCCAAAAAAATCTAAACATTTTTGCGGAAAATAGTGGGGGTACAGTTTTGAAATAAAGGTATAATAAATCATGTTTTTCTTTAAATGCATAGCTAATGAAACATAAAAATGCAAGTGAGTTATGCTACAGTTGAAAACTTGTTTCGTCTTTAATAATTTTGGGCAGCACCTCCCTTATATTTTTTGATCCAAAAACTTATACACAACAATATATAGGCATCCCCAAGCGGGTGCTAGCTCTTCACCAACTGGCGGAATCACAACCACGCAATATCATATATACGACGCCCAATGGAGAAGATCAACCCAGAAGAATAATAAGGAAGCAAGACATCAAAATCAAGAAAGTGAACATAAACCCATCGTTCTAAGTCTCGCACAATATCCAAGTCTGACTAGGTCTACCAATATACAATGTCTAGTTCTGATTTGATTTGATTTGATCTGATGGAGTTTATCTAGATACAATAGAATATAACAGTACGAGAGTGGGAATGATCCAACATGTGTCCCACCTACCAAAGCAAAGCATCCTGGAAGAAGCTGTGTGCCAGCAATGCCGTAACTGATCCCAAGCGGTCAAACATGCAAGAACTGTGGCACAACGGGGGTGAGTTTCCAACTCGTGAGTAGAAAACATCAGCAAGTAGAAATCAAATAAAACAACGGATTTCCTAGGTCACTATATCCTGAAGGTAATACTATGATATCTAGGGTGACCAAGTACGCACATATATCAACAATCGAGTCAATGCAATGACATATATAAATAAACATCTGACATCATATGCCTATATGCCTATGGATATCATCCACGTATCCATCAACGACACAAACAATATCATGGAACCTGAGTGTCCCTCACCGATACTCGAACATCATGAAAACATAAGCCTATATATATATATATATATATATATATATATATATGAGGATATCAACCACGTGTGTCCATCAATGACACATCAAAATCATGGAACCTGAGTGTCCAACACCGACACTCGAAGCATCATGAAACCCGTGTCCAGCATCGACACATAAATCCTCATATCTCAGGCGCCACATACTCAGATCGGCCCTCATATATATCTCATTTCAGGCGCCGCATCCTCAGATCAGTCCTCATATCCATCTCATATCATAACTCCAAAACGGTATCCTCCGGATATCCACCAAGCTCTATACAATCACCGGTAGGTAGTGTTCCCTCTGCCTGGCTTATCGTCTACACCACAAAAACCATTTCTTGCCCCGAGATACCATACCGGGTCCACCATGTACCGGCACACGGTGCCTACCGCTCCTCGAATCGGGTATACTCACTGCTCAGAACCGAGAAAACTCATGGTGGACACCTCGAAATATCATATCAAGAGAAACCGCATTTTTAAAACAATACACAATTTCCTATGAAATTAAACTGCGGTTCTCAAATCCAGAGATCTCATAAAAACAGCATCTCAATGCATATAACCATAAAGTACGATGTATGCAACATAGAGTAGTAATATGAGCATATCGAGTATATCATGCAAGCATATAACCGTAATGTAAGATGTATTCAACATAGAGTAGTAATATGAGTATATCGAGTATATCATGCAAGCATATAACCGTAAAGTAAGATGTATGCAACATAGAATAGTAATATGAGCAGATCGAGTATATCATGCAAGCATATAACCGTAAAGTAAGATGTATGCAACGTAGAGTAGTAATATGAGCATACCGAGTATATCATGCAAGCATGTCAAGTGATAATACTGAACAATGAATGCACTTTTACTTTTAAGATTAATATCATGATAGGACAGTTCTCCTGTGTAAATGGCACGACAATTCTACTGTATAAGTGGCATGGCAATTCTACTGTATAAGTGGCATAGTGTAGGGTTCCTAGGCACACCCATGAGGTTCCACAAGGCATCAACCATGCCAAATTCAAAAATTATGTGCCGAGAAACCCTAATGCAAGATCGTTAACTAGAGGATAGGCGAAACAAGAAGCTAGCAAACTACTTTGCTACTAAGTGAAAGAGACAACAACCTTTGTTGATCCGGTCCTCCACTTCTCTAGCTCCGTGTTGACGTCCCTCCGCTGCGATCATCAGAATCCCGGACTCTAGCGTTGGTTTCATCGGAGAAATGAGCGGGCTAGGTCGTTGACTTCGATGCCGAAGATGATCTACGTCGAGGCGACTCAAACTCAAGCTCCATCTTCACTTGGTCATGAACCTTGTAAAGAAAACACCCTATACAACATGGCAAGTGGTAGAGAATGAAGAAATAGGAAGTGGGTTCACTTTGGATTTGGATTTCTCACTTGATTTCATCACTTAGAATTTTCTAGCAAGCTTTTTTTTTCTTCATGAAGAAGAAGAAGAAGAAGAAAGAAAAAGAATTATTGCAAAAAGAAAATTCAAGTGATGTCTATCATATTGCAACCATGGGTGAAGTTAACACATGTAGAGAATAAACTAGGGTTTAGATGTAATGGTTAGGTTAAGGTATAAAACAAAATGGCTAGACTTTTCAAACCTTCAAGAAGCTTCAAGCATAAAACAAGAAAGCCACCCTTTTATTTTTGCAAAAATAAATAAATAAAATAAATAAAACCTAACCATTAACCTAAACATGGGTAAAGTGATACACACACCCAAGTTTGCATGTATCATCAAACATGATACAAACTAGTGCAAAAAAATATATCACATATACAACTTGTGCACATCAAGTGAGAAAATCAATCTTAAGTGAACAAATATTAGTTAATGTAAAGTAATATATCAAATATATAATTATACATTAAATCATTAAATCAACACTTGATTTAATGATCCGGTCATATCGCATATAACCGACTAATATCTGGTGTATCAATGTATCGAATCAACACTTGATTCGGTAACCCGGCTATATCTCATATAACCGTCCGATGATACAAATCGCGAGAATAGAATTCAGTATCACATACTGGTATTATTCCCGATCCTGCACATATCTCATATGCGCTCCTATTTCGTTTCGCTTGAGCCAGGAAACCTCTGTATAGGACTCTAAAGACTCGTCAATACGCCGGCAGCAGGTGATGATCATATCAAACACCCACAAGCCGCAAGCGGTCTGCTAAACGTAACGGCCACCCGGGTATTGAGCGATCAGAAGATCAACGAGCAAGCCCGCTTACACTTCTGTGAATCCAACCAGTAACACTTACCGTACAGTCCGGTCTCGTCGTCTGATATGTCGCATATCTCGCCTAGGGGTGGTAAACGTCAGACCCCAGTAGCTCGATAAGTCGTGTCGATATGAGATCTATAACAGTTCGAGAAACTACTGGTAACACTTACCAGTAAATCTCTGCAACCCTGGCTAGGGATTTCCGGTTATAGCCAATCGAACACTGCGCAACATCAACTCCCTATACCGGGAGAGACGAATCCCCTCATATCGCTCATTGCCTCCATGTGATTCGGGACTATACCCAAAAACCACCGTTTTGCACGCCCTCTTGGACGTGGTAAGGTGGAAATCAAAGCACAGTGGGAATCACACAAGACTCTATGACGATCTCGGGTCTACAGACTAACCTGTACCAGTGTCACCAGAGAATTGCCATCTGACGTAAGGTATAATACCATCTGGGAGTTCTCGGCGAGTCCGTCCAGTGTACCCGGTCTCCACTGAGCATCCGTATATCATCTCTGATGTCAAACACCAATGGATATGGGATCATCCATCGCCCATCTGTATGGGTCGAGAAGGTATACGCTAGTCTACTCTGGTATATCGATGCCCCATCTCGATACACCCATGACTAGGGACCTTGAAGGATGTACTTATGGACTACCATGTCCCCACTAGTATGATCCGTATCATAGTCCAGGTAGTCAAGTACACATCCTAAGGGCTTTACCAACATGTAACAGAGAGACAATCAGTATACACGTTAAGGTAAAGAGCAACCAGATAGCATACTATCATGTCGAGCAAGAAAGTCCTCCCTATATATGTCCAAGCATCCACTACAATATACATCCTATGTATAGTAATGGCCTCTAGGGCATACATATAACTAACAATCTCCCACTTGCACTAGGCCATCTGATAGCAGTGGTTGCAGTATCTCATACTCAACCATCCCATAAAAGTCTCTCTCCGGGAAAAGGCCTTTGTGAGTGGATCCGCCGTGTTGTCCTCTTAGTCTACCCTCCTAATCTCGATCCCCTGGAGATCAATCATCTCCATGATCGGGTGATACTGCCTTAGAATATGTCTGGATCACTGATGGGATGGGCGTTCCTAGGCATAAGCCACAACTCCATTGTCACAAAATGGTAGGAACGAAGTTCATCTCATGAACGAATATACACCCAGACTTCCTCTTTGGTAGTATCTTTGGTAGCGATGTATCCAGCCTTTATCGTCTAGTATGCCACGGTATCTAGCTTGGAACTCTTCCAACATACCGTCCCTCTACTGAGGGTAAAGACAATGCCTGTGACTGACATTCAGTCATCCTTATCACCCTGGAACCTTTCCAGTGATTCTCCCCAGGATCCATTGATACCATCTTACTACATCTAGTGAGAATCCTAACATCCATTTAGATCTATCTTATAGATCCAAAACCCAGGATTTAGGAGCTATCGCTTTGATCCTGTATGGAGAATCCTTATGATAAGCGGAGATTGACCGAGCGTAGCATAGGAAACTCCTTTCCTATCAAGAGTATGTCATCCACGTACTCTACGAGGATCACTACCATACTCTCTACTACCTTTTTGTATGTACAAGGTTCATCTACCATTTTGATGAAGTCAAACTCTTTGACTACCACATCAAAACAGATGTTCCAACTCCGCGATGCCTGCTTTATCATGTAAAGCAACTTGCACACGTTTCCGCTGCTCCCACTGTTTACGAATCCCTCTGGCTATGTACTTATAGACGCTCTCTTCTAAAACATCATTTTAGAAAAGCTGTCATGACACCCAACCACCAGATATCGTAGTCATGGTATGTAGCCGTGGCAAGTAGGATCTGGATGGATCTTAAGCATAGGCCCTAGAAAAGGTTTCATCATTATCCACGCCTGGTCGATGACGAAAACCTTTAATAAGTCTAGCTTTGAAAGTCTTAACTTTTCTATCTACATCAAGTAATCTTCTCAAGATATACTTGCTCCTGATGGGGATTTAACCCTTCAAATATAGCAACCAAAGTCCATACTTTGTTGGTATACATGGATTCCATCTCAGATCGCTAAGCATCCAGCCATTCTTACAGAGTCCCACTCCTGATGGCCTGCTCGAAACTAGTTGGGTCATCATCTCATGATGTAATCCTCGCTCCCACTGTCATAGAGAAACCAAAGTATCTCTCAGGTGGGTGAGGAACCCTACTAGATCGGCGGAGAGGCTGAGGTTCGTTGGTTACTATTGAATCCTTTGGTTTTACCAAATCATCTGCTGTAGTTTGTATAGCTGGAACTTTTCCTGTTCTACATAACAGACCTTGCCTCGAGCTTGTCCGGATTTTGCTTTTAGACATAGCCCGGACAACCCCAAATCTTAACCAACTTAAGATATGGGCTCTTCCCTTTCCATATCACATATGAAGTGGTAGGCATCTGATTTGATTGAAACCCTATTCAATAGACATGCAGCTTCTCAAGTGCATAAGTCCCAAAAGGAAATAGAAAACTCAGTAGTACTTATCATAGAGCACACCATATCATATAGGGTGTGATTGCTCCGCCCCGATACACCGACGTGCTGTGGTGTATACGGAGGAGTAATGCTGAGAGAGAATCTCATTCTCCTTTAGAATAGTCCAGGAATCCCGTGCTCAAGTATTCTCCTCCTTGATCAAATCAAAGGACATAATACTTATACCTGTCTTTGGTTCTCTACTTCTAACTTATATTCGGTGATTGTCTCAAAAGTTTCAGACATGTGTTCCAACAGGAGCATGTGTCCGAATCTTGAGAGATCATCAGAGAATGTAAGGAAGTACAAAGAACCAGTCTTGGCATGTGTAGACAGGGGACCTATATACATCAACATGTATCATCCCAAGAGTTCACTAACTCTTTATCTGTTTCCAGTAAACGGAGCTATGGTCATCTTATCTTTGTGACATGACTGGCAAGTTTCACAAGATGTAAATTCAAACTAATTTAAATGTGCATCTAAATGTAACTTCAGCCAGTCGGGTCGCATTGATATGACCTAGTCTACAATGCCTCAAGAAGGATTCGCTCATTTCTAAACTCTTTCTCTTGTGTGTGTTCTGTATACTAAGAACTGTTGTTTGATTTAGAACGTCAATGCTTTTAGATAACGTGCTTGAACCGATCAACTTTTGAAATAGGAAATGTTCAAAACATTATCCAACAATACAAAATTTTATCATTTCTTTACTAATAAAGAGATTGATATGATTTTGTATATTCAGGTTTGGTATCTAATAGTATTTGTTCAGAATCAATGTACTGGTAATACAGGGTGATAGTGACCAACAGACTTGGCTGCAACACTTGCACCGTTTTCTGTCTCATGAAACTTATCACCCGTTCTCAGTTCTCTACCTATTTGTAGCCCATGTAACAGATTACATATGCGGGATCCTGAACTGGTATCACATACCCAGGACGTAAAGGATACTGAGAAACAGTTCTCTGTAATGAACACACCCGAAGATGATGCATCAACATGCACTCTCTTCGTTTGGGCGGCACGGGAATTCTGGTAATCCCCTAATTCCTGCTCTGTCTTATAACATTATAAGTTGGAGCGGGACCAACGTTCCCCAGCTCAGTATAACAAGCGGGTTCGGTCAATACATCCATATTATTATCTTGATTAAGGCGTGATATGGTCGCTACCTGGAGAGAGAGAGAAGAAGTACTCAGCGTGCGCTCTTGCAAGAATAGATTGGTTATTATTTTATCTAATCAGGATGGCTCCCACTGTTTTTATCAAATCTTCCTTCAAACCCTAAAAGGAAAGACTAGCCGGGATTAATTACACGCTACAAGTTCGCCAATCTTTCAGCCAGGCCAGTGTCGGTACTTTGAGGGAGGTTCCCCGTGCTTTCGCACGGACCTAATTAGAGTAAACCTCGTTTTCCCAGAGGCGTAACCTCGTTAACACCTTTCTAGACACCTACTTGATCGGCTAATTGTAATGTGTAAAACTCTCCCAGGAGTAACTCTTACTCGCAGCGGGTATCGGGATCCAACTATCTCATAGAAGGTATGCAATCTCATTGCAAATTTCAACACTTGAAATTCCCGATAATATTTTGCCCCTAGCGTCCTATGACCTTGACAAAGGCCAACAAACCATAGGCTGCTAGTCAAGTTCAACCCGTCATTTCTTGATTGAATTAAACCCACCCGCACGGCCCTTGACAAAGGCTAACAAGGTCGCACGACTACCCTAATCTAATCTGCATCATATGCATAAACAGATAAGTACTATTCAGCTACCGCACACTACACCTTGACAAAGGCCAACAAACGCAGCACGAATACTAAACAGTCCTTATCTGAAATGACGGAGGGCTATGACAGGTTTTTCTGAAAACCTATTGCGTAATGAACTTGATATCGTTGTAGAATCAAATGATTTTGAAATGGAGTGTTTTTGAGGCTTTTGTAGTTTTGCTAAAGGGGTCACTCCCAGTGAAGGGATCGTCGGCCCTTTCCTCTTCGAATGAGGTGCGGGATATATCATATATATCACTGTCCAAAGCAGAAACTATAGAAGCAATCAAAAGACAAACCGAGTGTGTAGCATCTGCCAGTTATTGCTAAAGGGGTCACTCCCGGTGAAGGGATCTCTGCCCTTTTCTCATCGAATAAGGTGCATGATGTTCTACAAGGAACACCACGATGCAAAGCAAGAACTGTAGCTACCTGTTTTTGAAAATTCGATTCCAAAACATCTTTGAGGTTTCTTTTATTTTCATTCATCATATTAATGAATGTCCCATCATTTAAGTCCACCTAAACATCACAGATAAATATAATGTACGCTTATGCCATCCGCATTCGCCTCGATGTCCCGTCTGCACCGTTAGGTTAGGTAACTAACGCCAGAGCGAGGCAGGGCTAGCGCAGGTGTAAAACATAAGCAACGTCTATATAATATATCATATATACTATATACAATATCTATTTGAACATATCACATGATCACATCACAGATAACGCAGCAGAAAATATCATATGAAATATTGGATATACTAGGACGTCCGTGTTTTATTTTGAGCCTGAATAAAACACGGATTCCATGGTCGTGATGAATAGCCAAACCCACACCCCTAGACCCCTACGAGAGCAGAAAGCAACCCTACCAATTCTAGGGTTAGGAGACCCGGACTCGACTCCTCGAGTTGGTCTCCCACTGGATCCTAGAACCCGGTTACTTGTGCTCCCCTCCTTGGGTCTATCCTAGTGCGGAAAAGAAAATAATATACATCAACGGTGACATCTTCCGCAACCTGGAAGTGCCCCAATAAAAGAATATTACATACAAGTTTTTACATGAATGAAAATGAAAAACACTCATCTCACATAAAAAACCCCGGCTATTCAAACACGACGATCCAATATAACATATTCAGCAACACATAACATCACATGTCATCAACGTAAGTAAATATGCCCATCCCAATTGTCGTTGACATATAGCAACGAAACCGGCGATATCACATATTACACTTACGGTCGCAGAAAAGAAAGTGTAAAACTACAACAGTTGGAATCCGCAACCTCTTTAGACATCGCATGCCTAACCAAATGAATTCCTTAGACATCGAATGCCTAACAATTATAAACCCCGTATTTTAGTCTCATTTATCGAAAACTCTTTTCAATATAAAGTCGGGCAATTCAACAAGATTCCCGGCATCCTGACCGAATGCTCGTCGCAAACTTTAGTAGACGGCCGCACCCCCGATACCGTCGACGAAGTGCACTAAGGCGGAACACCGCTGCCGCGGGCACCCGTACGGATGCTTTCGGCGACGGGGTTCTCCTACAGTCACTTGGTCGGGGCTATGGGGTGTAACTGTCTATTAAGTTTACCGGCGAATATCCGCGTACGCTACGCGATTGCGACTGACTTTTGATCACATCAAAATTCCATGGCAATCGATCAAGTGAGACTAGACTGCTAGATTTATAATATTCAAATCAGTTATCTCATAACTACTTGTGGATTCCAAATATTGTATCACATTCCAGATAAATAAAAAATGTTAAACTTTCCGATCGAACAATCAAACACCCAAGTTTTCCCAAAAAGCTCAACACATGAAATAAGTTTAAAAACATCCACTTCATGCCACAGTACCAACGGTCCAGCCGTAGAAGGGTCAAGCCAACGCCTCACATGTGGCATGCCGTACTGCCTCAAACCCTAAGGTTCAAAGGGCAGTTCAAGACGGTCACATAATCGAGTTAAGGTTTGTTGTCTTCTAGAGGGTTCATCGCGTTACTTGCACTACTTAGAACGTTCTTAAACCACGGAAAAATCCAACACTTGGAAATTTTCCGTCAGGGGAAAAAGTGGGTTATTTATATCCGGTCGAACTTTTTAACATGTTCTAAAATTAACCGGAAAAACACAGATAAAGTTAAAGATTCCGATCGAATCGACGAACTCCCAATACAACCCAGAAAACTCAACACTTGAGTATACATTAAAAATTTCCATAAGAATCAGGAATCACAGTCGGGCATTACTGTGCAAAGCACGTGCCCAGAGTCACTATTATGGCCGCGGAACCGCCGCCGAAGCCAGGGTAGGGCCGCGGTTCCGCGGCGCATTGGACGAGTTAGGGTCACGTGCTCCACAGTAATTCCTAGAAAACCCTGCTGATTTTTCTGCATATTTTTAATTAGGAAAAATGCACAGTTTTGAAAAATGTACAGAGAAGGGTTTCGGATTAGGGTTTCGGGCTCGATCGGACTTCTAACATATTCTACACTTCGCCTAAAGCTCTAGCTAGGCTCTGATACCACTGTAGGGTTCCTAGGCACACTCATGAGGTTCCACAAGGCATCAACCATGCCAAATTCAAAAAATTATGTGCCGAGAAACCCTAATGCAAGATCGTTAACTAGAGGATAGGCGAAACAAGAAGCTAACAAACTACTTTGCTACTAAGTGAAAGAGACAACAACCTTTGTTGATCCGGTCCTCCACTTCTCTAGCTATGTGTTGACGTCCCTCCGCTGCGATCATCGGAATCCCGGACTCTAGCGTTGGTTCCATCGGAGAAATGAGCGGGCTAGGTCGTTGACTTCGATGCCGAAGATGATCTACATCGAGGCGACTCAAACTCAAGCTCCATCTTCACTTGGTCATGAACCTTGTGAAGAAAACACCCTATACAACATGGCAAGTGGTAGAGGATGAAGAAATAGGAAGTGGGTTCACTTTGGATTTGGATTTCTCACTTGATTTCATCACTTAGAATTTTCTAGCAAGCTTTTCTTTTCTTCATGAAGAAGAAGAAGAAGAAGAAGAAAGAAAAAGAATTATTGCAAAAAGAAAATTCAAGTGATGTCTATCATATTGCAACCATGGGTGAAGTTAACACATGTAGAGAATAAACTAGGGTTTAGGTGTAATGGTTAGGTTAAGGTATAAAACAAAATGGCTAGACTTTTCAAAGCTTCAAGAAGCTTCAAGCATAAAACAAGAAAGCCACCATTTTATTTTTGCAAAAATAAATAAATAAAATAAATAAAACCTAACCATTAACCTAAACATGGGTAAAGTGATGCACACACCCAAGTTTGCATGTATCATCAAACATGATACAAACTAGTGCACAAAAATATATCACATATACAACTTGTGCACATCAAGTGAGAAAATCAATCTTAAGTGAACAAATACTAGTTAATGTAAAGTAATATATCAAATATATAATTATACATTAAATCATTAAATCAACACTTGATTTAATGATCCGGTCATATCGCATATAACCGACTAATATCTGGTGTATCAATGTATCGAATCAACACTTGATTCGGTAACCCGGTTATATCTCATATAACCGTCCGATGATACAAATCGCGAGAATAGAATTCAGTATCACATACTGGTATTATTCCCGATCCCGCACATATCTCATACGCGCTCCTTTTTCGTTTCGCTTGAGCCAGGAAATCTCTGTGTAGGACTCTAAAGACTCGTCAATACGCCGGCAGCAGGTGATGATCATATCAAACACCCACAAGCCGCAAGCGGTCTGCTAAATGTAACGGCTACCCGGGTATTGAGCGATCAGAATATCAACGAGCAAGCCCGCTCACACTCCTGTGAATTCAACCAGTAACACTTACCGTACAGTCCGGTCTCGTCGTCTGATATGTCGCATATCTCGCCTAGGGGTGGTAAACGTCAGACCCCAGTAGCTCGATAAGTCGTGTCGATATGAGGTCTATAACAGTTCGAGAAACTACTGGTAACACTTACCAGTAAATCTCTGCAACCCTGACCAGGGATTTCCAGTTATAGCCCATCGAACACTGCGCAACATCAACTCCCTATACCGGGAGAGACGAATCCCCTCCTATCGCTCATTGCCTCCATGTGATTCGGGACTGTACCGAAAAACCACCGTTTTGCACGCCCTCTTGGACGTGGTAAGTTGGAAATCAAAGCACAGTGGGAATCACACAAGACTCTATGACGATCTCGGGTCTACAGACTAACCTGTACCAGTGTCACCAGAGAACTGCCATCTGGCGTAAGGTATAATACCATCTGGGAGTTCTCGCGCGAGTCCGTCCATTGTACCCAGTCTCCACTGAGCACCCGTATATCATCTCTGATGTCAAACACCAATGGATATGGGATCATCCATCGCCCATCTGTATGGGTCAAGAAGGTATACGCTAGTCTACTCTGGTATATCGATGCCCCGTCTCGATACACCCACGACTAGGGACCTTGAAGGATATACTTATGGACTACCATGTCCCCACTAGTATGATCCATATCATAGTCCAGGTAGTCAAGTACACATCCTAAGGGCTTTACCAACATGTAACAGAGAGACAATCAGTGTACACGTTAAGTTAAAGAGCAACCAGATAGCATACTATCATGTCGAGCAAGAAAGTCCTCCCTATATATGTCCAAGCATCCACTACAATATACATCCTATGTATAGTAATGGCCTTTAGAACATACATATAACTAACACATAGCAATTCTACTGTATAAGTGGCATGACAATTACCAATGAAGAATGTGTGTGAGCCGGCAAATCTGTGTATGTGTAATATGCGTATCAACGGTAATGGTGCAGGTGTACTAGCAATTGATATTATATAGTATTAAATACCGGCACGTGGTATGTACATCACGAGGGGTAATATCCCACACAACATGAACAATAATTGGGTGTATCTATCTACACAAGAATCATACGGTCACTTTTAAACGATACACATAGTTGCTTTGAAATAGGTATGGTTCGGGTGGCAATCTTTATATCGGCGATCCCGCCTCATAACATCCGATATGACAATAATCATCGATCATCATCCTCAAATCACTATCGCGGATCAATCATCCAGTACATCTCACCACCTACGGTAATCTCTCGTACGGGGTCATCAAACAGAATAGGAAATCTATCGACCTATACAATAATGAGGGCACGGATCTAAAGTCTCGTACGGCATATTACTCATTATTCTCAAAAATATATATCTTTATATACACATATATATCAAATCACATTTGTATAAACATCATATCTTATTAATTCCACAACACCTCTATCTCAATCTCGTGTCGTGATTATCGATCTCAATCTCATATCCTATCATTATCAACTCATACTTGTCATCTTTCAATTCGTACCTATCATGATTCACTTCTCATTTCATATTCTCAAGCCAATATATATTTATTAGTGTCAACTTTAATCATATTATCTTACTAAAATCCTATAATTATGTTATCTTAAGTTCGTAGCATATCCTTAATCAAATTAGAATTTATATCACAATCTTCCATATCAATGGTTGCGGGGGTGCTATACGCCATCCACCCGACTTCCCCCGTAGATATAAATCTACTCACCAGCAATTCTCCTCGCTTAGCCGGATTCGATGTACTTCGTCGTCTCGGAATTCCACACGAAATACCTACAATTCAACACACAATCGCAATGCAATTAAAACCAATCCGAAAACCGATACGGCACACGGTTCGCTCATAGGTTAGAACCTATAGCTTCGCATGAAAAACCAACCAAATAACCCTCGTCCATTGACGTATAAACGTCCAACGATGGAATCTAAACTCAAATCTAAAAACCTACGTTTTATAAATCGGAAAACGAAATTCAACAACTAAGGAAATCTATCCCAGATTTTACCCTAGGTCAAACTATCAAATTTTGCATATCAGGTTGTTCTAGATATAGGATAAGGGAGCTACAGATCAAAAATCAACACATTTCGCCCCGACTTAGCCGCAAATTGTGGCCAAATCCAATAAATCTGCGGCCCAGATAAAAGGGAATGGGCTCGGGTTTTTAGGGTAGGTTCCTGGTTGCCTGCACGTCTCTCTGTAATCGCTAAACATTTTTGAGGTCCTCCGGGTCAAAGCAGATCTCAGTATCCTATCACAAATCCCACAAAATGCGATATCGGACAGTTTCAAAGTTCGTATTTTGGGTTTAAGTCTCAGTTCATGAACAGGGAATCATCTTTAAAGTCTTGTAAACACTCACCACACCTCAATTGGTCACTTAACAGCAACTTGTAATTTTCCAAGATCACAAACATATTTAACTCAAATTCTAAACTAAAATACGATATTTAACACAATTACTAATCTAAAGCAAAAGGATTACCTCATTGGCAGCCTAGGAAAGTTCTTGAGTTGCCCAAAGTCTTTAAAATTCAAACTTGGATGGTTCAAAGGGTTTAGAATGGGTGTGTGCATGTTTTATGTGAAAGGGGCATGAGGTTTTGAGAATGGATTGAGATGATGCATTGGGGTAGTGAGGGTTGAAGGAGATGAAGAAAACAAATGAGGAGGGAAGGATTGGGGCAGCCAAGTATAACCTTCTCTCTCTCTTAGCCTCACTCTCTTTCACAAATATCTTTCCCTACACCCACTCTCCTAACAAAATATCTATTTCACTCATTCTCTTTTGTTTCTTTCTCATATTCCTTTCACACTCAAACCCTTTATTCCTTTGCTTTTCTTTTCCTTTCTCATTCTCTTTCTCACACTTCACAAATACAAATACAAACATAAACACATGCACAACATGCACATGACATGGTGTACAAGTCACGGAAAAATGTAAAAACACGGATTTTACCAAAATCCGATAAATATCATTAAAATAAATAAATCATTTTAATCTCCAATTAATTTCTAAATATTGGTATATACTTATACCATTTTACGAAAAATCCCTATTCGCAAATCGAATAGTTTTCGCGAAATATGTTATTTAATATTAAATTTCCAAAAATAATATTTTATATTTTCTGAAATGTTACAGTCTTCCCCCTTAAATAAATTCGGTCCCCGAATTTAAATTTAAATCCCCAAGTGCTAAAACATTTTAATAATCAGCTCAAATCAACGGGACTCCGAAATCACAGAAGATACTGAAATACAATAGCGCATCATTTGCGCCTAAAAACGAGTACGAAACTCAAAATCAAACTCCATCAAGCATCACGCAATCATCGGAGTTATAAAGAAAATACGAATATCGAATTCCACCACTGGAATCCAAATGCATTATAGCCAAATTATAATACGTAAATAGCACGTATCTTTGTAAAACCATTTTAAAAAGTCGAATAACTCATGCGAAATCTTTTCCAAATCTCCGTGCTATGCGTAGCTCATGGCACAAGTAGAGGACGATTATTTTTAAAGTAGTAAATATATACTTATATATGTTTTGCTCAAATTATATGTCCTGCCTTTTTGAAATATCCTAGAAGGTTCTCTTTATAAAATTCCGTGTCACTCGCGGACACGTAAGAAATAGCGAGACTATAGCCCCTTTTTGAAAACCTTTGGTAACTTTTTATGCATGCAAAAGTACTCAGGCACTGTCCTCAGACCAGCCCTGCTTGGCTACTATATAATATAGTATCCAACATCAAAATGCGAAACTCATAAATAAAATCAGCCTCAAAAGGTGTATCCAACATCATATGCGTCTGGTGCGCACGGAAATCCAATCCAGTACAAGTGCCACAATATGCAAAAAAGCAAAACTAAGTGCAACAGGTATGCACGAAAGCATCTGTCCAGTGCAACGGATGTGCACGACAACAATATCAAATGCATCTATAGTACACAAAACATCTGTCCAGTGCAACGGATGTGCACGACAATCTCAACCCAGTGCAACCAACATGCACGAATGAAAATCCCAATCAAGTGCCCAACATGCATGAATAAAAATCTCAATCAAGTGCATCCAATCATGCACGAATAAAAATCTCAATCAAGTGCATCCAACATGCACGAATAAAAATCTCAATCAAGTGCATCCAATCATGCACGAATAAAAATCCTAAATCAAGTGCACCCGGTGTACACAAAATCTCATATAACGTGCCCAACATGCGTGAAAATCCAAAACAAGTGCGTCGGGTTCATATAAAACATCTAGTGCAATGGTATGCACGATAACGAGCATCAAGTGCAGACGCTCACGAAAACATAAATCTGGTGCAACTAATGCACGAAATACAAATCCGGTGCAAGTAATGCACGAAAACTCATCAATATTTCAAATGATCACAAAAACAACACCGAGTATACCAAGGTGTATAGAATCATAAACGGGTGCAACTGTGTGCACAAAATCCATCCCAATGCACTGCAAGCACATATAAGCTATACCGAATGCAAAAATCATATTGAGTGTGTACCTCACGCACAAAATCAAATCGACAATCTCGAAATCCACCAAAATCATAAGTACGTGCAGCAAAGGCACAAATCGATATCAAGTGCAATAGATATGCACAAATCATAAACCAATGTTGCGGTGTATAAAACATAAATCAAGTGTAATAACTGTGCACGATTTAATTTCCAGTAGGTGCAGCCATGGTGCACAAAACATAAATCACGAGACCCAATCATCGAAACTCAAGTCCAAGTGATAAAAGTGTGATACTCGGATCACAAAACGCAATCTCAATAACTGACAATGAGGTATACCTCCTACAATGTCGAAAAAAATATGCCGGTGAGCCCAAACTGGCAGAGCAAGATCATCTACTTGCCTTCTGCTCACGGTCTGGCATCTCCGGTCTTTGGGTTCCTTATTCCTCTCTGGATTACAAATATCGCAATCCTTCTGTTTGTCGGCCCGGTCAGGTGTACTAACGGAACAGTCCCGCTCTAGAACTCATCTGATCACCGTTTGGCTAATCAACATGACCACTCACAACGGCACAATACTGACGGCGGCATCTGTCCCTCTGAATACGCACGATATAACTGATCCTGGGCATAAGTTTCTATCACTGCGGTGTCCTGGAAAGAACCTGCTCATGGTTTCTTCCGATCTCACCTATGCCGAACTATACAAAGGTTGGCACTCTTGCGTAACTCTTTTCTCATAAGCGGACAGCTGCGTCCTCAGCATGGCTTTATCTGGAAATTTGGCTGTATCTAACGCCTCTGCACACGTATCAATCCTTTGGCATTAATGGAGAGTAACAACCACTCGTTAACATCTCGCACGAACCTCTGGTTCCACTCGTCTTTATTATTGTCCACTTCGACGTCATCTCTTGTTGTCTACATATTGCAATTCATTCTCGGCTATGGTCAATCTGGAGTCTCTCACACGAACTCGCCATTACAATTCGGTACCTTCATCACTCTGTGGAAGATATCTAGCCGAACACGTCCTCGGAAACTCATCCAAATCATCGGAGGAATACACTTTATTCGTCCGTTCTCGATCAACTCACAACGCATCAGGGTGAGGCCCTTCTATCCGAACCTGGTCAACTTACCGATCTCACATCGGAGCATCTGACGAACAACGTCCTCTCTTGCTCGACTTATTCTAGATCTGAGTAAGATCCTTCAACTGGAATTCTTCGACTCAACTGAGCCTGCATCGGCACATTAAATCTGGTGAATCATATCCGTCGCTCAACTCGAGATAGACTAGCTAGCTCCTGTCACATCTCTGCCTGAAAGCTCCAGCGGTTTCAGCTCATAAGCTCTGGAAACAACATCCCATCAATCTCAGCAACAGCTGGGTCATCTGTCTGCACTGTAGATAACATCACGATCTCTGAGGTAGGCTGTACATCAATAGTTCTCTCAATCTGGCAGCCTCTATCAATAGCCCGATCATCCGGCGCAAAACCGAACACTCGCCTCAAACAAGAGATCACAACACAACACTATACCTATACGTCCCTATGTCACCAGAAAACAACATGGTCAATCCTCGTCCATGACGAGCTTGCCCTCACCGCAACACCAGCAGCAGCTCAATCTGCGCTCAAACCATGATGACAAGAATCTCAAGCAGGTATCAATAAAGATAGATCAATGAATGAAAGAATTAATAGATCCCAAATGGGTATATGATCATAGGAACGAATAGTATCACAAATCTCAAGATATGAACATCCTAAGGTTTCTTAAGTGGAGTATCGTATCGTAAATATGCCGCGGAACATACGTATGGTACGTCACTCTACTCAAGCTACCTACTCCATCAATCAAGGTCAACCTATGAAACGAAATTTCGGGTCTAATACCCCCCTGTCAAGTCTAAGTTCCGTATCAAGCCTAGGTCCGAAATATATACGCCTTAAACTTCGCATAGTCAAACCCAGACTCAAACCAAGATTAAACCTAATGCTCTGATACCAACTGTAACGACCCTGGTATTACTGTACCTTCGTGTTTTCTTTCTTTAGTAAAATATTGTATTTATTTATTCTTAGTATTTTCTGTATATTTTGTTTTTTATAAATATATTATTTTATTCTTCTATCTATTTTTCCCAAACACATTTCTTTAAAACTAAATTTTAACCTTTTTTCAAATTAAACATAAGACCTAACCCAACCCATAACTCAAATCCAATTTCATTTTCATTTTCTTTAATAAATCTATGAGCCCAAAAGCCGACTTTCTTTTTAAGCAACATCATATATTTAATTCTTATTAAATATGTTTATGAACAATCTTGTAGCTCATTAGTTAAGTCTTTGCATTGTTATTCCATAGATCACATGTTCAAATCCCCATTCTTGCAATTATTTTTTTTTATTAATTTTTTATTCTTCTCATAACTTACAAATGAGACCTTTCATTTCCAAAATGAATGGTGACCTTTCATTTCTCTTTTAATTCCCATGTTGAATGCATATATTATTATACATAATTCACCATTACACCATCTTTATTTGTCCTCCTCTATCTTTTCCTTCCTCACATTTTTCTATCTCTCACTTCTCCCTCTTCACCTAGAGTCCAAGAGGAAGAACATGAAGAAGTCTTCAAGAAGGTCTCTCTAGTAACGCGAGACTATCGGCGGATAGACAAGCCCGGTGACAATACCGGCTTGTGTATGTAAGTCTCTTCTCTCTCTCTCCCTCCATCTCTTTATTCTCCTCTTGTCATATCTCGTGAACCCGCTATTCTTTTCATATCATAAACTATTAGATAAGATAAACATAAACATATATATATATATATAAGTTTAGATATATATGGTTCTATATGATTTAATAATACCTTATTACCTCTTGTTCAAATTAAAGTGTTTTTAATTTTTTGTTCATGACTATGAATGTTTATTACAAGGTGTGAGAACACAAATTTCATGTCACAATATATCTATAATGTCTCATGAAATCAATTTGTTTATTAAAAGAAAAATAGAAGCCTGCATAAAATACTAGTTAATCTTTTTGCCGATTTTAGTATACACATCAATACCTTTAGCTTTAAAATAATTTTTAGAAATTATTTTTACTTCTGAAAATTTCAAAAAATTTACATATGATAGATTATATTATTTTGTACATGCTGTAAAATTTTTAGATCTAATCACTTAACGGTTTAAGAATTATATCATTTTTATTCACCGTTCATAAAATAGAAAACTGCAGTTATTGGTCAACTTCTAAGACACATAATTTGGTATACCGATATCCAAATTGAGCAAACTCAGGTGTTTTAGATATCTACATCAAATAATATATATTTTATTAGTTTTAAGTTTTCACTGAAAACCTATGTAAGATAAAGAAAACTGCGTTACAATATTAAGCGACGGATATGGACAGAATATGTCCTGATTCGCACACTGTTTTTAAATAGGACATAACTCGAAATCCCAATATCCGTTCGTGACAAAATTTAGATGTGTAGATGCATAAATGATAAATCTATAATTTTCTGTATATTATATTACTTAGAAATGCACGAAACAACCCAATATAGGCTTTACAATATAACATATAATTGCTGTCCAGAAATCTGAATTTCTGTTTTAAACGCTGATGTTAAAATGATCATAACTAGAGTTTAAGAAATCCAAATCGTGCGAATCTTGGTGTTTTGGATAAGTATATCGAAAAACCTACAATTTTATAATAATCATCGTAACCTGAAACCTGATAGAAATTAACTCAAACTATGTTTTAAAAATATGCGACGGTGCTGGACAGATTCTGATCTGTTCTGCGCGACAAAACGAAAATGAGTATATCTCCTAAACTGGTAGTTGTATTTAGGCACGACTGGAGCTTACACGTGCACAACACTTAGATCTATAGTTTTGTTTATATTCAGAAATTGATTGACTTGATTGATTAGTCGTACATAATATTTCTTTACAGTATTGTTTATGGTAGTTACTCGAATAATATACTTGACTCATTACATGCTATTCGAACATGTATACATATTTCTCTTGATCATTAAATTGTTGTATGTACATAAAGACGATAATTAAATACTTGAGTTGTATTTTGAAAATTATACAAAATTATTTTTACATAAACCCCCTCGAGTTCTATAAATTACCCTAAGGACCTTAGTAAATATAGGTTTAAACGGGACCAATCTCTTGAGCCTCAGGGAGCCTGAGATATGGGTGCTTGCCTATTTAAAGTAGACAACTTAACAACGGTGTTATCAACATGGTAATCGTCTTTGAAAAAGACACAAATCCTGCCGCTCATGTGCAGCGGTTACCAATAACATCAAAACAATCAGGATTCAATTTCTTTTATAATTGTCTGACTCAGACTGAGTCTTACTATAATCAACCTGATTTGAATGAGATTCAAGTATCAAACTACAATTCAATATGAATCCATGAATCCATATATTCAATCTGTTCAAACTATTCAATCTATATTGACTGAACCGAACCATGGATATACTTCCATTTACATGATTCTCTAGTTACATCCATGATTCTCCGGTTACGTTCATTTACTGATATCATGGTTTCGGCAAGTCATCCCATTATACAATCTATACAAACAAGACATTACAAGTTGCAATACAATACAACAATGCAATCAAGACATCACGGGGTTTAAGGGGTAGATTGGTACGGAAGGTGTTAAAAGTGGCACGAGACAGTAACCATAAGACGTAATTACATCCATGACGTTGTTCCGTGGTATTATCGATGAAGCCTTGTACTTCCATTTGCATTAGTCTCTGGCATATAGAGACTTCTCTCGTATACACTGGCATCCTTCTGTACCAAGCTACAAACAACAAAGTTAATGAATACAACAGTATAACAATATAATACAAATTTAAAAGCTACACTTTCTCTCTTACTCTCTGTCTTTTCTACTTCTCCCTTATCTTTGGGACTTACCGAGCGATTATTCGCTGACGACATTCCTTCTCTTTCTTCTTTGGAATATTGTCAGGTGGATCGGACACACTAGAGCACGAGACCATTCAGGAGCATTTGGAGCAGGCCCTTGAGCAGTACACCGAAGACCCAGAGCTGTAGCCACTTGTACCTATTTCATTTCAGTACTTTCCATTTCTGTTATGCCACTGTTTAGACATTGCTTTCATTCAGATGTATTTACTTTTCCATGCATTGTACAAAAGAATGTTAATAAATAAAGTTGTTGTTTCATTACATTTGTCTCTTGTTTATATTTCTTTTATATTGCTTAGTTACGCTTAGCGTATTTACTTCTGAGTAAATACGTAGC